>CM036560.1:72326201-82326201 GCA_020745775.1 Theristicus caerulescens
TTTTGAAGCAGAATTATGGTCACAATACTAGCAGCATGCATATCATCGTTTTTGCAGCCCTCATCCCAGCTTCCTGAACTGAAGTTTCTGATACACTTATTTCTCTTCATTAAATTGTCCATACAACAGACACACGCATCTAGCACAGTTTCCACTGCAAATGGAAGCCAATGTCAAATAAGTAACTTCTACAGTTTCTGGCATTTTATTTTCCTCTAGTTCCATTTGGAGGTTTCCTGTGGACATGTGCATGTCCTCACTGGAGATTGAGTGTGCCAGTAGGATCTTCTGTTCTTCAAGGAAGGGAAGACAAACACAGAGAAAACATAGAGTATTTGACATCTTAAGATGTATGCTCTGAGTAGACTGAAATTTAGATCAGTTCAGAAAATCCTGTTGGATGTCAAAGTGTAGCATTTGGAGAACCACCCCTAAGTATTCTGGCATACTTTATTCTCTTTTCCATTTCATCCCTCTTCAGCATTCTTCTTCGCAGAGACAGACAAGATAGTTTATATGGCTTGACAATATTATCCGCTTTGTTTTTCTTGTAGTTAGTGCTTCCGTATTACATCTACTTAGTCCACCTTTCTTGAAGCTAGCAGCATACACACAAATCTTGCAGCTCTTTGTGACAGAGAATCCCATGTAAGAATGGTGAGTTTTGTTGTACGGAAATGTGCCCCAGGATTTAAAACAGACACTTTGAGGGTCTTTACTTTTTGGTATCAATTATTACCTATTTTTGACAGGAGAGCTTGGTGAGGTAGATGCTTCTTTCTTTACCAGAATTTGGCCCTCTAAATTTATTGAATGGGTGACCATATTTTGAGAAGAACCAGGTCACTAGTTGCATGGAAAAAATGTGGCCATGATGAAGAAAACCCTAAACAGACTACAGAGGAATATCTGATATATCGCTGTCTTCTGTGGAGATGAAGACACTATTTATTTGTATGCCATGTACACGGGTGCATTTGCATATCAAAGTCAGGTGTTAATAACAGCTCATGTCTCTGTCAGAAAGTAATGGTCAAGGGGTAGAGTATGAGTGAGGGCCTCACTGTGGGAGGAAGAAGGAGGATCACCACTTATTTATTTCCCACATATCAGAAAATGCTAACTCTTCCTGCCAACCTGGAGTTGAACTGCAATAAAAGACAGATCTCCTGCCATACAAAGAGAATCAGAAATGGTTGACTTCATACAAAATCAAGGTGAACTAACTCGCAGTCAAACCTTGCTCATGTTTCCAAGTCCTAATGCTTCCATAGGTCCTTCCAAATCTTTTTGTACTGCTGCAAAGCTCGTGGTGAAAGTCAGCTGCATTCATGATAAAGCGTGTAAAAATCAATTGCAGTATGGTAAGCTGGGATGGCTGTTGCAGACTGACATGCCCAATGCTAGTAGAGTTTTAGAGAGCAAGATACAGCACAGTATCCCACAATTAAGACCTGGATTCATTCAAGATACCTGAATTGCCCTCCCTCCTAAATCATTATAGGGAGGGACTTTACATGCAATTCTCGTGGTAAATATTCTTTAGAAAAAATAATGGATTGGTGTGTGTAATACTAAAGAAAGGAATTGGTTTAAGACAGGTCATTTGAATCCTTGTGCTGACAGGGAACTACCAATTTTCAATATATGTACTTTTTAGAATTTTACTATTCAAGAGTCCTGTGAATGTTATCCTCCTTCTACTTTACCTTTCAGCATTGTACCCGTTTCTTCCCTCTCAATTTTCCAAAAACGGAAGAAAAAAAAGTGGAGAGAGAAACAAAAATGCTTGAAGCTTAAACAATCTGAAGGGGAGAAGGTTCTCAATGTCTTATATTTTAGCCTATATTTTTTGCTGAGTGAGTTTTGATTTTTTTGTTTGAAACAATTAAAAACAATTAATTTTTCTTTGCTGTAATTTAGGGAAAAAAATATAAAAAGTATCTCCTATGGAAAATCCTAAGTTGTGTTTACAACACTTATTTTTACCAGTTTTGGGTGAACTGGTTTATTTTGAGATATGGCGCTTGTTTTTAAGTCCAAGCAAAGTAGAATAGCAGTGAGTAGTCACCAAAAAAATGTTGGTTATTTGCTATCAACTCTGTCCTTAGAGCTTAAAATCAGGCTTGGTGATTGCCAATAAAAGCAGGACAGTGGCTATCGTCCCAGTGATGTGGGCAGTGCTGTGGAGAGGTCCTGTGCAGAGAGGTAAAACAAGAGGGGAAGAGAAACCATCAGAAGAAACCTGGGTAATGTGGCAGTACCAATCCATGAGGCAGTAGCAGGAAGTGAAGGTGGGAGGAAATACTGCAGCCGTTTTGAATGTGGGCAGCTTGAATGCAGGAAGAATGAGTCAAATATTAGTTAGCTAGTATTCTACTGCGGAAGGATTTAGCAGGCAAATCTGTGAGAAGACAGAAGTATTTGAATACCAGCTAAGAAAATAGTTTGCATCCCAGTTTTATTTAGACAGCTGTACTATAAGACACACAATAGTTGAAAAATTAACTGTGCTTCAGTGTGTATGTACAGGTGGGTATAAATGGCAGTAAAACATGGGAGTGTGCCTTTCGTACCCGTGTCTCTTAGATCTGATGCAGATGTTTAACTAATATTTTCATTCTGCAAATGTCTATGTGTAGGAAGAAAATGTAGCTGGTTAAGAGGCCATAAGCAGTTTTAAAATGCTTTCTTGCAGATCTGTATGAACTTCATGTTTTTGAATGCTGAGTAAGAAGATATTCCCTCTGCAAACGTGATTGAGGTAGCCATTAAGCTTAAAGTTCAGGGTTTAAATACAGGACCCCTGTATAATGTTTTCTGAAAAATGGATGCTCTCCTGCAAAGTGTTAGTTTGAAATACAGGGAAGATAATGAACCATGCATATACATGTCGGACATGTCGGATAAGTGACTGGGGTTTATAGGCTGTGTATATGAGGCCCTTCCTGTCAAATGCTGCTAAAGGTGCTGTAATTTCAATTTACTTGGTAAAGGACAAAATACTAAACAGTGACTGTTTTACAGTGACTTCAAGAGATGAGTCTGTGTCCTATGCTGGTATTCTGTGTATACCATGGACACAAATGGAGCAGAGAGTTTCAGGATAGGGTAAGTGTAGAGAGAGGTACCCGAGCCATTTCTGTTTCCAGTGTTGGGTAGTGGAAGTAGCTTTTGCCCCGGTGCAGATTCTCATGCAAGCCTAACCACCTGAAGATGCCGGGGTTATCACTCCCACCCCGTACTTCGGTCTAGAAGAAGCAGCGATTCTCGCACTTGCCCTGCTGTGCTCCATGGGAGCTGGGACATATGGCTCATTCAGGCAACGGGGAAGCTGGGCTGGCACAGAGCACAGCACTGTGGAGTGGGTGGGTGTGTTGTCAGTGTGTGACAAGATGGGGTCCCATTTTGGGGTGGAGACTTTAGATCTGTGCATTCTGAAGTGCATGGGAAGAAAACGAGGGCAAAAGAAGGGCAGGGTGTTGGGAAGAATGGAGGGTTGCCTGGTGGGCAGGTTCATGGTGCTAAAAGGCATGGGGCAGAGGGTCTAGTTTGGGCAGGCAGGATGTGTGCAATATGTGGCATGAAACAGGTGAGGGGGCAATTTAGAGGTATGGTAGATGTGGAAATCAGCGAGGTTCCTCTGGCTGAATGGGTTGTTGCAGGGAAGAACAGGAAGAGAATTTGCAGTTTATGTGAATGAACTTTACAGGTGAAGAGGAAACCTTTGAGTTTTAATTAGAGAAGATGGAGCAAGAGGAACACTGCTACCTCTGTGAATAGTGGCAGGGAGGCAAAAGCAGGTGCTTGGCCAGTGCTGCCAGGCTGTGCACTGAAGGTGCTGCATTTGGGAGCTCCCAGCCTTGTATTTCCAACACCTCTGCTGACAGATGGTCTGAAGATGAGTTGTCTGTATGGAGAATACAGTGAAAGCAAGGTATTTTCTCCCTCATACCTACATCAAGGAGGAGTGGAACAAAATGACAGTAGAGATATTGCTTGATGAACAAACTTGATTTTCAGAAGGTGCTCTACGGGTGACTGCAAGACCTTTTGAAAAGTGTAGTGTTTTACAGAACATGCCTTTACAGTAAGCAATCATGCAATGCTTGGGCTCCCAAGGAGCTGATTAAGGCCATGGCTGCAAGTTTAAATTCTTTGATGAAAGCTGTTGCCTGCTGGATGGGTTGATAAGGTATGCAGCTTAAAAAAAATCTTATTATGAAGATGAGATGCCATTATGTCAGTTATTGTGGCCCAAGACTTGATGTTTCAGATTGCAGCCTGAAAATTAATACCTTAAATAGTGATATGACAGTCATTACAATAAATGTAGGTTGTAACGAGCTATGAGGTAGATGGTATACTTGCAGGGTCAAAAAAGCCCTAAAACTAGTAACATAGGATTTACATTAGCTTTTGTGGTATTTGGGGCTACTGCTTCAAGACACAAGACATCAATTTTAAGGATATTTTTTCTAAATTAGGTCTCATTTCACACCCTGTTAAGAATTTGCCTTCTCCTTCTATTTCTACTGCTGTCTGGGGAAATGAAAAAGAAATCTGTTTTTTTTATTTTGTTTAATCAAAATGTTTTCCTAAATACATGATTTGACCATGTCCAAAGTGCTTTTTATCTATGTTTTGAACAACACTTAAAAGATGGTAAGAACACTGTATCCCTTTAACACTCTGTCTTATGATAGATCTTCTCTAAAATCAGTGTGATAATGTGACTCCCTGTCATAGAGCATTCACTTTCCAGAGACCTTAACCAAAGAGACATAAAGTCATGGTCAGTCATTCAGGTAGCGAAGGACCTCAGGAGTCCAACCTCCTGCTCCAAGCAGGGTCAATGCTGAATTCAGACCAGTTGCTGCACTGGGCTTTGCCCAGCTGGGCAAGATTGAAAACCAAGGTTGAAAAATTAAAGCAATAGGGCCTGCAGAAGACAGGAAACCATTAGTACTGGTAATTAGGGACAAAAATATTTTACATTTTAGTGACTTGGCATATTTAAGCTTAGCACAGGCTTGCTCTTTTATCTCATGATGCTGTGCTAAAATCATCTTGGCAAAGCAGGTGGCTAAGAAGGGTGTCAGCAAAGAAGCAGCTGCAGTCTCATCACTTAGTCTCAGAAGTGCCTTCTACTTCCGTATTAAAGGGGCCTATAGGGCAGCGATATCACCCTAGAAGGACTCACCGCCTTGTTTGCTAGGGCCACAGCTTGCTTTTGCAGCTTGTTCTGACCCCCCCCCCCAACACCCACATGCACTGGCTTTTCTCTTTCTATGGCACAGTGTTTCATGTATTGCCCCATTAAAACACTTTCCTTTGTTAGGGAGTTCTCATTCCTCTTTAATTATGTCCTCCAGAGTGGCATTCAAGGATAGGTTATTTTCCTTCTTTGTAGAGGATATGGAATAATTTTCCCAAGGCAGTTTTAACTTCCCCTTTCCTTTAGTAATCCTAGTGTTTTAAATTACTCCTTTAATCACCGTCTCAAAGTAATCACCATGCAATAACCTGTCCTGTGATTCTGACGCAGGAGTCAGAAACTTCTCTTTCTCTGTGGCTGAGGAGGTGACTGAGCATTTGTGCTTTGTTTTTAAAACATTTTATTAATTTTGCTCTTTTTTTTTCTTTCACCTACTTTTTAAGAGGATCTGAGTTGGAGGAGGGATAATGTTTCCTGGATGCTTCAAATTTCCCTTCTTGTTTTAGGATTTTTGATTAACTCCTCAGTTTTAATGATTATCATCCTCTGCAGAATTCACTTCCATTAAAAACCATCTTTTCCAGATCTGATTAAACTCTCTTTATTTAGCTCTTGTTGAGCCCTTTGTGATATGTGGAATCCAGCAGGGCTACAATTAACCAGCTCCACTCCTCAGAGAGTAGCTTGAAGCCACCTTTTAAAAAAACCTATAGAAAAGAATTAAATGTGTGGTCTCCATCTCTGTGAAATGGCAATGCTTGTGATAATAGACTACCACACTTGTCTAAGAATACATGGGGCAGCCTTTTTTTTCCTACAGAACCAGTTCAGCATATTCTTTCCTGTGTGGGCTTCACTTTCATTCTTTTCTACTAACGTTGCTTTCATGGATCCCAAACAAAGAGAAATAGTTAATAGTGATGTTCAACCTTTGTTCCTGGACTATAGTTTTTGTGCTGCAAACTTACCAGCTTTGGCATGCAAGAATCCCAGTTCAGAAAAATTTAAATACTTTGGGATTTCTTCCCACTTTTTCTGCAGTTTGCATTCACAGTTGTTTAGTTTAATTCAGTCAATTTTCAGCTATATCCATAGGATGGCAGCTTTGCATGGAATGTAGGTGGTGCTGAAATGGATGGTGAACATCTGTGTGAATGAGACACGAAGACAGAAAGTGCAACCTGCTTTTGCAGATGACAAGAAAGCGTTCCCATAATATTTTCAACCTGTCTCAAGGGAGCTGCCTTGTTCTTTGCCCATTTTTAAGGGGTAATTTTTCACAACTGGCTAGTACATTTCTCTCTCTCTTTTTTTTTAAGCCTTGGACATGTGCGACTACTGGAGGCAAGATGCCTTCCTTACCTGAGTGGACTTTTGGGAAATCCTTCTTCTTCTGGGAAATCTAGACTTCTCTCCTCTGGCTTTGGAGGTGTCGGGGAATTTGCCAGTGAATCTTGTTTGCCACAGAAGAACTATTTTCAAAGGGCAGATGGACCCGATTTTGATGTTTCTTATCTGAGTCATATTCTTCAAAGCAAGAAGTCTAAGCGTTTTCAGAATATGTAATGAAGGAAATGGAGTGAACAATCTAAGCGTGATCAGGCATGAACAGGCCTTGCTTCTAAGGCAAAAACCATCCCTGAGGTGTGGGGAAGGAGAGGACATCTTGCATTTTGGACAGTGACTGGCATAATAGGATTTTTTCGGTACAAAATTACAATAAATTGTATAGAGGACATTTCAGGAAAAAGAAATTGTGTACAAGTTAAGGATGGCTTCTAAGTAAGAATGTTCTCTCTCAAGAAACCCATCTTGCCTGCTGATTGAAATAACACATTACACAAAATACATCTATTTAGAAGGACTGTGCAGCTGCACATGGGAATGTGTGGTGGAATAATCTGGCACTAACATGGGGCTAATGCTTCTGTCCTCTCTGTCCTTTTGGTTTCACCCCGCAAATAAAAAGATGTTCTGAATCATGATGGAGACTAACCTGGGACTTGGTCTCTCTTAAGTCTGGAAGGACCAGTCCTGGATTAAAACTTGAATGATAATTTGTATATTGGTAATTAGCACTGGTAAAGTGATTTCTGACTCTGAGAGGTCTATTTCCCAACAATCTGTTACTAGTTATTCTCCCAGTTTACTCAGGCAAAACTGACTAAATCCCATTATAAGAAAGCCAAGCAAACTAAACCTTCCAAATCTGACAGTAGAGATCATGTCTGAGAATGTTGCTTGTTGAGGACCTGATCAGACTCTGTGCACGCATCAACAGAAACTGGCTGTACTGGAGACCGCTGGAGACCATGCCAAAGTTTTTGAAAAAGAAATTAAGTTCATACCATACTAGCCAGTTGTGAAAAATCCCCTCCCTTAAAAAGGGGCAAGGAACAAACTGAGCAAAGGAAGATATAAGGCTATACTGTTCACTGGAGCCCTTCCTACGCATGCAAAATTTCTGTACGATAATTTCTTATATGTTACACTATGTGTTTCAGTATTCCAGAGACTCAAAGATAGGATCCTACTCTGTTTCTCTTACATATATAACAAAAACCTGGGAGGATGAATCCATTTCAGAAGTGAAATTTGGTGGTAATAGGTTCAAGCTTTGAAATGAGTAACTTTTAGAAGAAGCAGATGACTAACAATGAAGAAAAAATTATATATGATTACATGATTACATTTACTTTTTTAAAAAAGAGTTTCTTGTGATGCCATTATATATGTTTTCTCTGAAACAGTGTCCTGTGGCCACTGTCACTTTGAGCCAACATGCACTGACACTGCTACAACCCTGTGTTTTCCCTCCCATGTCCTCACCCCTGTCCAGTCATTTCTGCATCTACATTTCTGTGGCTTAAGTGGTGAACTGGATCTCGGAATCTGAGATGGAAAATATTAACTGAAAAGAGACATTTCTAATGAGGGTTTTAACCAGGGCTCATCACCCCTCTGTGGTCCAGTTCAGATAACCCCCCTGAATGGTGGTGGCAAACACAGTGTGGGGTCAGAGAGCTGATGGGGCAGGTGGGAGGCAGAACAGCTTCTTCTGAAGGTACTGTGGGAAGATGACTCTGAAGCAATGACCTAATTAACATGCTGAGAGCTTTGAGCCAAGTTAAATTTCTTGGCAGTGTATGAGGGTTTTTTGTTTGTCTGTTCTGTTGTGTTTTGGGGGTTTTTTTCAGTATTTGTTGGTAGATGACTGCCTTGAGAATTTTGGGTTAAATATCCATCATTGGTTTGGCCTTGTGTGGCGCACTTGAGATGTAAAGTCCATTCACCCCTCAACCCCAAATTTTTTAACTCCAAAGTAACCCCCAGGTTATGCATGTGTGCATGTCAAAAGTAAATAACTAAGCAACAATGAACTAACAGGGGTCAAGATATATAAGAAGCTGAGCAGACGTATTACAGCAGTGACTCAGGAGGACAGCATATTAGTAAATTAGGCTTTTGCCAGATGTAAGAACTGATCCTTTTTCAATTGGGTATCATCTAAAAGGTCAAGAAGTAATGAAGCATGGGCGTACAGATCCCCTATTGCCATGTGTTGCTACAAACTCTTATCTCATAATGCACTGGCAGTTACAAGATACCAAACATAATAAACCAACATCCTGTGGGTGTCCTAGGTGCAGATCAATGGTCTAAAGAGTATTCTGCAAGAAATGACAATGGATGGAACAGTAAAGAAGAGGCATTTTATACTGAATTCCCTAATTTTATTGTTTCAGTGTATTTGCCATTTTCCAATATTTCACATTCCAGTGCTCTCCTGTGATGCAACTGAATGCTGTTTACTTTTGAATAATTATCGAAAGATCAGAAGCCAAATCCTCTTCTGGTTTACACCAGAACATATTAAGCTACCTCTGTTGATTTTTAGCTAATTTGGAGTCACTCCAAGTGCAGACTGGTGTAACTGACAGGAGAATTTGGCCCTGTATCTCTCCAAGAAATAATTTCCTAAATGGATACGAATCCTGGTACTAAGGTAAATGTGACAGAAAATCTGTGATTAGGTTGGATTGACTTCCACACTAGAAACCTTTTTTGTAAATACTATATATAAATACCAGAAAAATGCTGTTTGTTTTATATATCTGTGGATAAACACAATTTTATTAGAGCTACCAGTATGTAATAAGGAAAGTAGCCATTTTAAGTAACAGATGTCCTATAGCAGCCCCCCCAAAACAGAGGAAGGAATAAAACAATCTTAAAAATATTGTTGAAAAAGGAGTTCCACATTACCACTAAGAGTAGACCTTGTTTTCTTTTTCTGAGAACTTCCTATGTCTAGACCTTGGTTGTTCAAATTGTATCCCCTCTATTATTAGAAAAACTAGGTAAGGATCACACTTATCCCTTGGGTATAATCTGTTTGTTTAAATGGGCACATCACTTCTTGAATCAGAGGGCAAATTTTGGTCCACCTTTTTTTCAATGCTTATCATATGTGATAAAGTGATTCCACTTATATGTAGATGCTTATACTGCACAGTCCAATTGTTTCCTAGTTTTGAGACAAAAACCATAAGTTCTCCTAACATCCTCTTAAGCCATCAGTGAGTCAGTAAATCATTGCAGCTACTCTATTTTTTTCTGAACTTCTGCTTTCCTCAAAACAAAGGGAGGATGAAAACAAGCTTGATCGGTTAGACCTGGCTGAATTAACACAATTCAAGTTCATGTTTTCTCTTCCTCATCATTGCAGATTACATATTCATGAGGGTTTTTCAAGTGCCTTTGTATGATAAGATACTATTTAATATTGACCATGACCAACTGCTCTGCTCCTGTAAGTTTTTTTGTACAGTAATATCTCTTTTTCTAAAATCCGTGGTCAGTGGTTATTTCTGCTTCACTTGATTGTATGTGTATTATCTCTTCTAGTCTTGTTGAGATCAGTTCCCTGTTTATTGAGATCATTGCAAAATCCAAAACCTTTGCATAGCTGGTTTACTTTTTCACAGATGCTGACATATACATGGCTGCCTTTATATCTGTTCAGTCTCTTCTTGGTCTCTTCTTGCTTGCACTACTGGAGACTGTGTTCCAAGTTCCCATTTGCTACTGCAAGCAGTAATGATTTGGAGATTTTCCCTTGGGACCAGTACTGTTCCTCACTTTGTCCTTAGTGAAACGTAAACCAAATCCCAGCTAAACTCTCAGTGTGGAGTGCATGCTGCAACAAGATGCAGGAAACTTAATCTGCTTGGTCTGGATATTTGTGGAATTCAGACATTATCAGTGAAGCACCTCTCTGCTGAAGGTCAGAGCATCAGTCTAAAGATTTTTGTACAACATTAGCTGCCTGCCTGTTAGCTTTTTAATTATGTGGAATGGACTGTGACCTGTTTACACCTCTACCAATCAGCAGTTACTCACATGAGAGCCCCACTGAAGTCACCGATGGAAGTAAGGAGCTCCATATGTGGTTCACTGTGATAGAGTATTAGTCAAGAATTCCTATCTTATTGCCATTGTTTTTTTACTTTCTACTGTGTTTTCTATCTCTGAGTATTTATTCCATGTGAGTTTTACCCCAATCAGCTGTTTTAACCCCAACATAGTCTCACTCTGCTGTAACACAATCTTAAACCCCACAAATAATATAAATAAAATGTAATGTACTGGAAGACATGAATCATAACATTTGAGACAGCATCCCTGCCTGCATCTGTAATTCACTCTGATTTATTGAGAAGAAAACAGGGCAAAAAGTTTCTGCATTTTAGTCTGGCTCCTTTCATGTTTGAAATCCATTGTTAGTAACTAAGCTGCAGTTTATTTATGATCAGAACTCTGTGATGGTTTACCTGTACTGTCAAGTACCAGTGAAAGCCACTCTTCCATGCAACACAGACACTTACTAATCCATACAGTTGCCTTGAAACTGAAGGGTTGTTTCAAAATTAACCTTGACTTCAGCACAGGGTCTCTTAAATTGTGTTCAGTTTCTCTGCATATGTTTTAATCCAGACGTTTTAGTGTACAAATAAACTATATGTCTGGATAACTTGGGACCTACTGAATGCACTTTGATATTATGCAAGATCTTGTTAACTTTATCTATGTTTCATTGCCTTTTTTGCAGAAAGGGAGAAGGGGAAATTGGATCAAGGTCTTAGTTTACTACTATTCATCAACAGTGTGAAAAAAATCAAAGCCACATTAATAAACTAAATATTACTTCCCACTGCTCACTGGCTAGCCGGCAGATAGAGTTCTTTCTGATGGACTCCTAAGAGGGTCTTCAATAAAGTAAAATTGTGAGCTTGATGTTTCTCTTGCTTGCTGCCAGGAAGGTCTAAATTGAGTCCCAGTTGTTTTTCAGATTAATCCATTTGAGAGTATAGAATCTGGCAAGAGTATTTTACAACTTTTTGAAAATATGTTTAAGCTTAATATAGTTTTGGGTATTTCGTGTATGTGTGCCTAATTATAAAACACTCATCTTATATCAAGTACAAGGTATTAGCATGAATGCCTAAGGAGACTTCGTAGAAATAAGTACAGGAGCAAAAAGCAATGCTCAGCTTGGATGAAGGACAGAGCCAAAGCATCTGCAGTGTTTTTCTGAAATGTTGCCATGTTTTAAAAACGATGACTGCTCCTGCAGTACTTCTGTTCCTGGGGGGCTGGTTCTTTCTCTTGTTTACACCATTTTTAGCTCAGTTGACTTGAGAATTAATTATATTCCTGTAAATCAAGAGAAGGAGGAGACTTTGGCTCAATCTTTGCTGTCAACTGGGGAAATGTAATAACTCTCTGGTGGGGACTGTAAAAGAAATCCGAATATAGAATGAAGGGTCTAAGAGTTTAGAGGCCATCTTCAGTTCCAAGACCCTTCGTTTGAAGTTTGGTGAAGAACATGTAAAGAAGTGTTCAGCTTTATGAGCAATTGGCTTTCGAGCCCTACATGACCGTGTTGGGACTTACAAGTGGTATGATCTTGAGCTGGCTGTTAATTTTTCAGCCCAATGTTTCTCCCTTAGAAAAAAACCACCACAGTTCACTGAAGCTGAAATTGCTTTTTGTGAAAGGCATTGGTTTTGACTGAACTTTTGAAGGGAAGATTTTTTCATCTAGGTTGGAATTTTGAGAGGAAGTAAAACCCCATCCCAGAAGGGAAAATATCCTCCTGGTTGAATGAACCACAGGTGGGGGGAAGAGAGGTGAGAAGAGGGTCTTGGACACTCTCACATGCCAAGTGAAACTGCAAACACTGCACAACTGGTTGTTCTGATCTTCATCCTCCTGTCCCTCCCTGTGGTCATCCTGAATAGAAGGTGGCAAGGAGTTTATATTCCCTGTGAGTCTTAGGCATGTTAAAGTTCTTTGAAGACTCTTCGCTTAATGTGTCGTCTCTCTCTGTGGTAGAAGCCTCTGGATCACTAAAATTCTCCTGCTTGAGTTCTGACCCTCTGAGTATTTTGGGCCATACCTCAGAGACCTACCATTATTCCTCAGGTTATATGATGCTTTCTCAACTTGTATTAGAAAACTGTTCCATCTTCTTCAACTCTCTTTGTTTTGTTTCAGAGGCTTACACAAAGCTCTGTCCAATTTTGATCTGTGTATACAGTCTAATATACATACATGCAAATAAGACAACATGCATTATATATATACATGACATGCAAAAATTGTCTACTACCTCACATTCTGTCTGTGGCCAGACATCAAAGTCTCTGACAAAATGTATCACAGTTCATTGCTTGTTCTGACCATAGTAGCATGTAATTCTACTAAAGGCAACCAGAGGAAATTTGTCAAAGTTACCAAACTTCCTTCTACTGGAAGCACAGCCACTCTCTGACGTTGGTATGTTGCCAGCGACATCTGACAACAGAGTATAACAAATAATCTAATGATGATCACAAAAAATAGGAGGGAGAGATGTGTTTTATGTAAATTAATTTAGTTTTTAGAATTAATTCCTTGGCATGGCTGGCAAGTGTAAAAGCCATGGAGATTTTTTCCTTCTCTGGCTCTCAGTTGAGTTTAATATAGCACTATTGTTAGCCTTATAAAAATTACTCCACTATGGGAACACACTTACTGCATGATAAATCATATCATATGAATGCAAATATAACAAGGTTGCATTGGCACATAGCATGTCTGTGCAGAAATAGCCAAAACTGAAAATGGTTTGAAATCCCTAGGTGAAAGACTGTACACATGGCTATACAATAGGCTAAATATCTACTCAAAGACAATGAGAAGCAGGGTACCCTCTTTTGCTTCCGAAACGTAAGTGAAATTTCTCAAAATTATGACATCAAATGACCAAACTTGTCCTTGGAGATAATGTATTATTTATTGAATTTTAGGTTTGGATCAAGATTGATTTGAAAGTGTGGTAAGATAACTGAAACTGTAAAACAAACCTATCTTGGAAATACTATGGTTATTAAACAATGGAATTCTAGTAAGTGTCTATGAGAGTGGTAACTGGAAAATTAGGTACTGGTTATATTTTGAAAACAAAGTTAGGGTTGAGCTTGCCTCATACAAACAGGAATTAATTGTATAATTTTTGTTTTTCTGACTCCTCAAAGCATTGGAGGTTTTATTTTAATCTGACAGATTTTAATGGCTTTTAGAAAGATGTTTTATGAAGAAAATCTCAAGTCATTGTCCAAGAAAACCAGTCCAAGATTATTCTACCATCTGTGGGCAACTTGGATGCACACAGACATTAATCTATCTACTAGTCATGTCTGGGGTTTACTGACGAAAAAGCTCTTTTATTAAAAATGCCACTTTCTGATCCTTAGTGCTCAGGAGGGCTTAAGCCATAATGTGACATCTGCTGGCTCAACCAATTATGTATAAGGCATTTTTGATGCAATGGTTCTGTTAGAACATGCCAAAATCATTGAAACTTTAATTGGAAAAAATTTCACAGATCCAGATTTTAATTTCCAGAGAGAGAGGGAGGAAGAAGAAGAGAACCGAGTTCATTCATTTCAGAAGAGTCAGTAGTTAAGACATCCATCTGCTGTGAGAAGTCAGATTTGTATGCCTGCTCTGCCATATTCATCTTCACTGGCCCATGTGAGTCCTCTGAATGGAAGTCTTAGAACAGCCTGGCCTGGTGAGTAAAACTGATGTAGGAGTAAAAAAATGTGACTTTATTTTGCATCAGACAATAAATAAAATGGACATCTCTGGCAAAATAAAAGTCTGTTTGACCTCCCTCTAAGCAGTCTGGCTAAGTCCTGGAATAGGCTGGGAATGAGTTGTTATGGAGATAACAGTGCAGGAAGAAAGAAAATATTTGTTTAATGTAAAAGCAGAGAATTGACCCATAGCCTGACAGTACTACTAATGAGCTATGAATACCGCTATAACCATGAGTCAGGGGAAAACCCTCCTAAGAATAGAGCATGCAGAGTCAACTTTTTAGGTCACAAGCACCCTAAGACCCAAGTTAGAGCCATGAAGGTCAGCATCAGTGTGTCATGGTCCCCTTAACTGCAGACTGGCTAATCTGAAACCAGATAAAAGTAGCAGTTCCTGATGTAATAGAAAATATCTAAAGCCCTGAACTATGTCTTGGTGCATCTGCATTAGAGTTTTAAACATGACCAGGAGTGTGGTTTGATGTGAAAATCTTGGTCCCTGACCCCCATAGTGTACACCATGGTGAGGTTTCCAGCCATAGAAATGTATTCCCTTCAGATGTAGCTGACTGGAATATGTGCTCTAGGAGCATGCTTAATGGGCTCTAACCCCTAATAGAAAATCAGTCCACAGGCTACGGTTATTTACTGCCTATGTTGGCAATAAGCCATAACCAGAGTTAGCCAAATGTCAGATTTTGGTTTATTATTCTATTCTGTTCTGTTCTATTCTATTCTATCTATTCATTAGTTCTGAGTTTTTCAGATGTACATAATTTTAAAACATAATTACCATAATCAAGGACTCAAAGAAGACCACTTCAAAACCACTGAACTATATTTTTCTATGTCACTAAATGATGTAAACAAGGATGTTCTAATTATGCAGAGGTGGCCTTTTATAGTTCCGAATTTTTCTGTTCTACCCCAGACCCATATACTTTGGAGCCCTTTTCTGAGGATTTTAGGCTCTGCCCCCTGCCTGCTTTGTATGGACTGTGGAAATTCAGGAAGGCAGGGTTCCAGTCTTGTCACTTGGGGTATTCGAGATCCTGCCTCACAGCTCTCAGCAGAGCCAGTTTTTCACATGCCTGGCAGCTGGTTCATGGATCACAACCTGCTTGAGGCTCAGTCACAGCCTCTGGAATGTTGTGGTCAGGAACTCTACAGTGCTCCCATAAGCAAAACTCACCTGGACTCCTGCAACCATGGATCACATAAAGTCTCCCAGACCTTAGGCTTTCCTTTTTGTGCCTGAGGTAGCCTGCTCGATGGGTCTGCCACATACACCTTACACCCTGCCATGCCCTGCTAGTACCAGGCACCTGGCTCTAGAAAAGCCTACAAAAAGTCCAGGGCTGCTTTTACGGGCATTCAGATGGTCTCAAGCTTTTCTTTGTGTGATCTTCTTGACAAGTTCTAGTGCCGATTCTTGCAGGAAAGGAAGATGTGAATATACCATATATGAGGGATCAACTGACTCTCTTCACTTAGATCTTCTACAGCAGGAATTGAAGAGAGATGAACTCATATATCTGCTCATCATCCATGTCATGATCTCAGCCAGGAATTTGAATTTATGTGCATCAAACTCAAGATCATCTCCAGGGGACTCTTTCTTAAAAGAAAAAGAAACAATTCTCATCTAAAAACAGGTATCATGTTTTGGAGCGTCCACAAACTCTTTACAGATTGCATGATACAGTCTGAAGCTGTGTTTTGATGAAGCCCTTTAAAAATATAGTGGCCAAGAAGCCAAGAAGGATGTTGTAGAGAACTTGGACTGAAGATGTCTGAACGCACTCTAGGCCAGCAAAGGAAGGTAGAAGCTGGTTGCATTTGAAGGGTACAAGTCGATTAGGGAAGGACTACTTCAAAGAAGAAACTGTGAAGATGAATTCCTTATTTCTTAGAAGACTTTGACAAACACCTAGAGATTGCTTTGAAAAAAGGGTAGGTGGTGATGGTGGCCCATATCTGGGGCCACCTGAAAACTGTATTCAGTGGCAGGATGGCCACCCCACCCCTTTGGGTATGTATTCAGTCAAAGGGAGTCCTCCTACAACAGATGTGAAATGATTGGGCTGTCCTCCTCATCTACATTGCAGAGCAGTCTTGTTTGAAAAAGGAAAGAAAACAACCCCTTATATCATCCTATCAAGTTTATTAGAGCACCTCTTTCTGCCACCTCATCTGCCATTCTACTCTTCATTTTCAATAAAAAGGATGAAAAGGTTGAGATCCTTGAAAAAACAAACCAAAAATCCAAACCACTAGTGAGAATGGAGAGAGACAGACATGTTATAGTAGTATATGAAGAAATAAATGGTGCCTGTATACTCCATTATTAAATGCTTTCAATAAGAGATTGGGTTTATAGGTATTTCTACCTTTGTTTTTTTTTCCCAAACTCCTATTGAAAGGAAAAATGAAGCTTTAAAATTTAGTAGTCTAAGTATCTCTAGCCTTAAATAGCTGAATTTTCATATCTGTACCAAAACTTCTATGCAAAACCATCCTGCCTAAAAAAAAAGAACCTGTTTTTATAACGTAGCTATTTACACTTCTAAAACATTATTCTCCTGAATAATGGGTTATGTAAATATACTTTTTACAGCCCTTAATCTTTGCTTTTCTAGCTTCAGATTGTTCTTGGACGTTCGTTTTTGCACAACTGATCAACTACATATCCTACCAAAGCCAATGTAAGATGCTTGATTCCTATGATAATCATGGTATTTCTAAAAAAAGTTTCTAAATAAGATTGTAGTCCAACTGCCTGGAAAACTAAGGGCCTAGATATGAGATCTCTATATACAATCACTGCAAGGGAATAAGTGAAACATCATCAATAAAGAAATTTTCGTATCATATGTAACATAAGTTAAATGTTACAAGAATAAGATTTTCATGAAGCATTTCTAGCACTATGTATAAACCCAAGAGGAAAACAAAGGTGTAATTAATAATGTTCATTAATTACAACAATTTCTTATATGTAAGTTTTCTTGTGTCCTACATTTTAGACAGCTGCCTACTTTGAAAGATCATTGTTATGAGATAGTTGGATGTCTTTTTTTCTGTTATGGTGAATAAACTTGTAGCATCTGTGACGTTCATGTGATTCTTATTCCCATTGGAGGATGAAGTTTCCTTTGGTGAAATGAGATTCTGGCAAAAAGGGCTATTAATAAATGTAACTTCTTATGCGTAGCAAAGTATTTTGTGTACTTGCAGCATGGGGAATTCTTCAAATGGTTTTCTTTTATGAATAATTGTAAATTTAATGTTGGCATCAATAACTTCTTTAAATGGCTCATTCTATATCTGAGTTACACACTTTTTAGCAGCACAGCTCAGCTTTATGAATCTTGTGCATAATTTTAATTTATACCGTGTGAATACAAAAGCAAGGAAGATGCTAGAATTGTTCAAATTACCTGCCTCTTAAATGGTTTGGGGAAAAAGGAATACATTACACGTTGGTCAATGAGATTATAAAACACAAGGGAATCAACATTTGTTTGTTTTATTATTTGATTGCAAGAGAGATTCAGAAAAATAAAAGGGCAGAACATCTACTGAAGAATAAAAGTTTTCTCAAAAATGAGTGACCAGATCTAGACAAGAAGGATTTTCCTGAAAACAGCTTTCTTCTAGAGTCTATGGGTTTGCTACAGACAACTCCAACTGTAACCAGTTACTTGAAGCTGTGATGTTATTTGCTCATGAGGCATCTCTATATGCTACTTAGAGTTCTCTCCACATATGATACAGCACTAGGTAAAGGAAGGTACAGCTACTACTTGAACTGTATTGAAATCAGTGTTTATAACTCTTATCCTCAGAAAGGAAGTTTCCGTACATGTCATTCCAAAAGTTCAATGTCTGTGAAGAAGTTTTACTTTAAACACCCTATTATGTTGAACAGCCTACAACTCAGTGTCTCAAGCTGGCTTTTGCTGAAGCCATTGTCTCAGTTCCTACCAAACACTTCAGGAGCAGGATCAGCTTCTATTCAAATTGATCAACAATAACAAAACTGAAGGTAAGTATTCCAGTGTGGGACCTTTTGGGAGATATGGAGCTGAGCAATCAATACAAGCCAGAAACCGATTCCTTTTCTCAACAGAATAACTGAGAAGAAGAGAGAAAAGAAGAAGAGAAAAAAACCAAGTTTTCCTGGGTTTTACTGAAAGGAAAGCGGTCCTTTGCAACCTGCTTTAGCACTCCCTTTTATCTGTATATGATGTGATCTCCAGCTAAAGAGATTTTTACATATAATAATCAGAAAATCACAGAATAGTTGAGTTTGGAGGGAACCTTTAGAGTTTGTCTAGCTGGACCTCCCTGCTCAAAAGAGGGTCAGCTACAACAGGTTGTCCAGGGCCATGTCCAGTCAAGTTTTTAATGCCTTCACGAATGGACACTCCACAACCACTCTGGACAACCTGTTCCAATGTTCAACTTCCCTCACAGTAAAAAAATTTTTTTCTTGTTTGACTAGAAATTCAGTTTTTGCCCACTGTATCTTTTCTTGTCACTGGGCACCATTGAGAAGAGACTGGCTCTGTCTTCTTTACACCCTCTCATCAGGTATTTATACACATTGATCAGATCCCCCATGAGCTTTCCCTTCTCCAGGCTGAACAGTCCCAGATCTCAGCCTGTCCTCATCTGACAGATGGTCCAATCCCTTAATCATCTTCATGGTTCTTCACTGGATTCACTCCAGAACCTCACTTGTTGCTGTTGTACTGGTGAGCCCACAACTGAACCCAGTACTCCAGATGTGGCCTCACCAGTGATGAACTGAGGGGAAACATCACCTCTCGATATGCTGGCACTGCTCTTCAAATCAACTCAGGATGTTTTTGGCTTTCTTTGCTTCCAAGGCACACTGTTGGCTCATGCTGAATGTGCTGTCCACCAGGACCCCCAGGTCCTTTTCTGCAAAGCTGCTCTCCAGCTGGTAGGCCTCCAGTGTGTACTGGTGCATAGAGTTACTCCTTACCAGGTGGAGGACCTGGCACTTCCCTTTGTTGAACATCATGAAATTCCTGTTGGCCCATTTCTCCAACTTGTCAGGATCCCTCTGGATGGCAGCACATCCAATTGTTCCTCACAGTTTTACATCATCTGTAAACACATCAACAGTGCATTCTGCCCCATCATCCAGACCACTAATGAAGATGCTAAACAGTATTGGCACCAATATTGACACTTGCAGTACACCCCTAGTGACTGGCTTCCAGATAGATTTTGAGCTGCTGTCATAACCCTTTGAGCCTGGCAATTCTCCCAGTTTTCAGTTCACCTCACTGTCCATTTATCTAGTTCATAATTCATCAGCTTTTCTATGAGGAAGTTTTGGAGTGTTGAAAGCCTTGCAAAAGTCAAGATAAAAAACATCTACTGGTCTGCCATTACCCACTGAGTTAGTTGTTGTCATAGAAGCCTGTCAGGTTCATTAAGCATGATTTCTCCTTCATGAATCCATACTGACTACTCCTAGTCGCTTTTTTGTCCTTTGTGTGTTTGGAAATAGCTTCCAGGATTAGTTGCTCCATCATGTTCCCAGGGATCAAGATGAGCCTGATAGGCCTGTAGTTCCCCAAATCCTCCTTCTAGCCCTTCAAGAAGACAGGGGTTTTATTTTCATCCAATCTTCAGAAACCTCTCCCAGTCAGTATGGTCTTTCAAAGAGAATCAAGTTTGGCCTTGCAGTGACATTCGCCAGCTCACTCAGCTCTTATGGGTGCATCCCATCAGGCACCATGGAGTTGTGTATGCCTAGATTTTTTAAATACACCTTAACCAGGTCCCCCTTCCTTGATGGTAAATCATGATTGCTTCAGACTTTCCCATGCATCTAAGAGGCCTGGGATTCCTGAAACCAGGTCTTATCAGTAAAGACCGAGGCATTGAGGAGCTCAGCCTTTTCCATATCCCCTGTCACCAGTCTCCTGACTCGTTCAGCATTCAGGCCACATTTTCACTAGTTTTCCTTTCACTTTTAATACACCTGTAGAAGCCCTTCTTGCTGACCTTTCCAGATTCAGCTCCAGGTAGGCTTTGCCTTTCCTAATTCCATCCTGGCATACTTGAACGGAGTTTCTATATTCCTTCTGATCCTACTTCCATCTCCTGTATGCTTACTTCTCATGTTTGAGTTTTATGAGGAGCTCCTTATTAATCCATGCAGGCCTCCTCCTACCACCTTGGCTTGATTTTCTGAACTTTGGAATAGACTGTTCTCAAAATCAACTAGCTTCACTGCACCTCTCTTCTCTCATGGACCACACCCCATGGGATTCCTCCAAGCAGGTCCCTGCAAAGGGCAAAGTCTGCTCCTTTGAAGTCCAGGGCTGTGATCCTGCTTTTTTCCTCATTCCCTCCTCTCAGGATCCTGAGCTCCACAATCTCATGGTCACTGCAGTGAAGGCCACCCCTGACCTTCTCATTCCTAACTAATTCTTCCTTGTTTGCAAATATGAGGTTCAGCAGAGCACCTGCCTCATTGACACCTTAATTACCTGTGTCAGGTGATCCTTCAAAGCAAAAAATGTTTAAGGATCATATGTGTACTTGAATTAAGCCATCCAGCATCCTAGATAATTCAAACATCTCACATGTAGATATTATGACATAAAACCATTAATTACATATCCAGGCTTAGAAGGTATGACTAGAAGGTGCCTAGGCATCTTGTTTCACCTCTCAGGACTATGTTTTATTTTTAGTTGCATATTAGAAAGCACTATTTACATGGCATGTCTTTGTCAAGTGATGTTTATTTTTATTTTGGAGATAATGTGGTTCCTACAGTTGAGCTTATAACTGCCAATATCTTTACTGAGCAACAAAGCAATGTCAGAAAAGTGCAAAGAGAACAACTACAGAATGAAACAGGTACACTCCTAAAAGGCTTAAAATATCATAAGGTCCTCTTGAAAATGGTTGGTTTTTTTTTCCCTTGTCTTGCCTGATCTTCCTCCTCCTGCCCAGTACCTAATAGGAAGGCTGGAGTTTCTGGGACCCCAGGGAAGGGTTTAATGAATAAATGTCCTGTGTTCTACATTATATGAATCCTGCCTTAAAAAAAAAAAAAAAAAGTTGTTAAAGTTGATGAGCTATAGATTTGAAGTCTTTTCCTCTGCTCACACATGCCTTGAAAAATAAGATAAAAGACAAAATAACCTCCAGCTGAAATTAATAAAACTACCTCTTGCAGTTTGGATAAAACGTAAGGGCTAGACTTTGAAGAGCTGGAGTCTAAGGCATGCTCCAAAATTTAGACTGAGGTTCTTTAGTCCTGATTTTTTCTCCAAGCAATGAGCTCTCAGCATTTCTTACTAAAGAGGACAGAAATTTCTGAGGGCTGATATGTCTTGAAAAGTGGGTCTTTTAAAAATGGATTCAGCATCTTATTTCAGAAATAAGTGAAATATCAATTTGAATATGAGGCCTGAGGTCTATTCCTGCAACAGATTCAAGTGTGAGCACATCCTTTGCTTTGGATCACTCCCTAACTAAGTCCTTAGTACCATGGCATGAGACAGGGATTAAAGTGGGTGGGAGAGGGAGTGAAGGAGGGACACCTTAAGTGTCGATCTTAGAGAGAGACATCTTAATCTCCCTTTCCCCTTCTGTGCCACCCAGAAAATCTGCACCGTACTTTAGACTTTATTTTAGAGTATCTCTTCTAAGATTACATTGGAGCAAACCCCAAAAATCTTGGTGACCTCTGGAACATGAGGGCAATAGACACAGAGATGAACTAACTCTGGACAGGTATGTTTGCTATGTCACAGTGTATCAGGGTAACAAACTTAATGAGATTTGGTATGAAATTATGAAAGGATAGAACAATATGCTAAGAAGAACCAGATTCCTAGCCACAGGAATCCACAAAGGATGATAGACAATACATCATGCAACTGCATACATATAAACAGAGGGTCAATACTACAGTAAAGCTTTTTAAGCCACTGTGGAAGGCTAAAATAACAGGTGTTTTAGAACCAGCATCCTGGCAGGACTATGGTTTTGGGGCCTGCACAGCATTCATTCAATGGGATACTTCCTCCCAGTGATTTATATTATATTGGCTATTTGATTCTTGGCAACACTTGATAACGTTGGCTGTATGGATAGGCTGAGACAGTATAATTCATATGGCATAAGAGGTTGTTTCTGTCACACTTGGTCCTGCTCTGATTCTCACCCTTTCTGCCTTCCTGGTTCTCAAGCGGCGAATGAGCTCCACATTTCTGGATATGGAAATGAACTACATTTTCTATGAACTGCATGTTTAAACTTTTGGGAGTTTGTGAAATGTACTGCCACTTTTTTAGGTGGTACTTATGCAGCATATTAGGGAAGACAGGCTCTGTGCTTTCTTATGGAAAGATTACTTCTTCCTTGATATGTCCCTTAGCAAACATAAGAAGGATTTTGTGGATGTGTATGAAACAAGGCAAAACTACAACAAATGTGACTTCAGCCAGTTCCACTGCCAAACTTCTAGCAAAATTATTCATTCTCAGATAAATCTTTAATTGGTTCCCCTCTTATTACTATTTCTGGACCCCAGAGTCCTTTCTAAAAAGCCTCTGTGGAATATTTTTCTTCATTTTTAATTAATTATCTGCAATGTAAATTAATGCACAATAGCATTTTTTTAAAGTCAGGAGGAAGGCATTTTCACTGTAAATTAGGATTCCTCCATCAACAATTTTACCATGGCTAAGCTACATCTTTTCTGTTCTAAGGCTCCAGACTCTCCTTTGTGATGTTGCTCTGCAGCAGTAAAGAAAGAAACCACTGCTTCACAATGCTAAGCACTCCAGTGGGAAACACAAACAGAGTGCATAAACCAAAGCATTCATTTCATGAGATTTTATTAAAAGGTTTCACCTCTAAATTGAGCTGTCATACGCTGTTGGGAAACTTTTTACCACAGTTTATTTTAACTATGTAAAAAAACATTAAAGGAATGAAAATTCTGCAGTTTTTCATATAAAAGGCATGACCTCTTACACGCTACCAGCAAGCTATAGTGCATTTAATCAAATTGATTCGAAAGTAAAATCATGCCGAATGTGAGTATTTTTTATTTTTTGCTCCCCCCTCAATTCTTAGAAATGACCCCAACCTTGTTAACATGCTGCAGATTTCTGTGTATCTCTGCAGCAGGCTCTTTGGAGTTCACTCAGAGAAAACTACAGCGCATGATTAAAAGATATCCTCTAGATGAGAAGGACGTTCAGTAATTTATAAATCATTCATTTGTGACATAGCTTTATACAGCTTTTCAAGGAATTGCATTAACTGCTTTTGCAGTTTCCTCAAATGTTGCTTTCAGTAGACAGTGTCATAGGTCATTACCAGTTTTTCCCTTATGTAAGCAATTCCAACTTTCTATTAAATATACTAATTTCCACCCCACTACAGTATCTTTTGAAGTAGCATGTATATTAAAAAAAGTCACAAGTTGCTTTGAAATATTAAAGGAATATATTTAAGTGAAGGGCTTTCAGGCAGGTTGTTTTTCTGTATTCCTGATGACAGAAAGATTTTAGCCTACAAAGTCAATAGTAAATTTTATTAAAGTCATTATTTTCCTGTTACAGGCCTTGTGCTTTAAATAAACTATAGCTGACAATGCTGTCTTACATACTGTCATGCTGTAAAACAGCCTTTCTTTATTACCACAGGGACAACTCATTTAGAACTTTGAAAGTGTTTTCACACTGGAGTTGCTCATTTGTGGTGCTGGCCTATGGCTGTTCTTGACAAATACCTTTTATAGCTGGAACTTTCTCCTTTTTTCTTTTAAAGATACAGGGAAGTGGGGGGGGGGGGGGGAAGAAAAAAAAAAAAACCAACTTGCATTCCCAACATTTTCCTGTTAAAGACAAATATTCTACCCCCACCATTGGAGACGTATCTCAATCTCTCTGTATTAGTTTTGCTATGACAGTCTTATGCTATGAAAAGTCTTACCCTAGCCCAATTTTTTCTCAATTACTCTGGTGCTAACTGAAGGTAGCTCCAAGTATATAAAAAGGAGCTGTTCCTGTTATTCCAATGTTGTTATTTAATTAATATTACAGGCTTGGGCCCCTGGCTGAGGCTGTGGTTTCCCAAGACTTGTTTTGATAGAAAAGTCAGCACATGAAATTTTCATCCTCTCTCTGTACTCTGCTGCAGGCCCCTTTCCCTAAATGGGACTGGCACAACTATTTACAGGACCTTGACTTTTTTGTAAAATGTCTATTGTAAGCTCGGATCAGTTCAGTCTGCCATTTTACCACATGGTCCTACAAGAAGTGGTACACCTAGGGCTCAAGAGGGGGCTGAACAAGGAGGAGTTGGAAATAGGCAGCCGGGGCAGGACAAGAGGGTTTTTTTGAGCTGGTTTTGCTGCTGCTATAGTCAGTTTTCTGATCCTGCAGGCAGAGGCGCAGGGCCTGTCCCACTGGGGATCGTGCCACAGTGCAGTGAGACATTCGTCCCTGCTTGCTGCAGGGAGGCCAGCTGATAAATGTGAAGTTAAGCGTGGGTGTTAGAGTCCCAACTCTCAGCCCTAACAAACAACAGAGATAAAGGTGGGAAGAAATGGCATAGGCATTTAAATGTCTTCTGACTCCCAGTTTCATGTACTTTCCCTAAGTCAAATACATTTTTTTTAAAGCTACCTGAGTATAAGTAAGAGTAGGTTTTGGCTCTTTGCATTAGATATATCCACTTGCTCTTCACGCAAAATGTCTATTTTCACCTCATGAGAAGGGATGTTCTTGACTGCCTAACTTAGCTCCAGGCCTTCATTACAGAGCCATCTTTCCTGCTCCCAGAACTTTTGTCAGCTGTTGTTATCATGCAAATAGGACTATAGCCAGGCCAATTTTGTAAATTGTCCAGATGAATGAGTTATATGAGCAAATGTTGCTTGAATTACAGATGGATAGCTCGATCTTTGTATTTTACTGTTCTGAATACATTTCTATGAATTATGCTGTCTATCTTGATAACTGAAAAATGAAGGTTCTCTCTTTGAACCTGTGTTAGAACAGTACTCTTAGAGTCATCTGAATATAGAGTTGGAAAAGACCACAGGAGATGATCTAGCTGATCTCTTTCCACCCAGAGAGTAACTGTGGGGAGTAACTGTGCCTAGAACCTCCCCCAAGTGTTTATTTAAGCTTGGCCTAGCCAAATAGCTAAAAACCTTTTCCCTCCGTCACCTCTTCAAAATCACCTTTGAAGCAAATTAAACGTTTCTTGGGGTTTTTTTTCCCCCCTTTTTGGGCTGTGGGGAAAAACTGAGTATTAATTCTTCATAGGGACTTTTTATGCATTGAAGATGGACTTTTTACTTTCTGATTTCCAAGCTGCCCAAACCCAGGCTTCTCTTACAAGTCAGAGTTTCTAGCAGTTCAGTGTTGTTAAAAGGTCCCTGTTTCCCTTTCTCCTCACTACCCCATCTCCAGATCTTCCCTCACCATGTGCCAGCACACGTGCCCATATGATCTCTATTACAGCACGCTTAAAAAAGCACATGCCAGAAAACAAGTCTAGCAAAACCTGCCTGATAGCTTTCCACTGGGCTATTAAGTTAAAATGGCTGATGACAGACTCTAGTAAGGATCAAAATCAGTGTAAAGTCCTGAGTAGGAAAGGACTGTGAATCAGGGAGGGTGGAGGGGGCAGCAGGCTGTTTGGATAGCTCTGGTGCCCACAGACCTGCAGCCTCAGAGCACAGATTCACACTGAACTTTATTTGGCATAGCTGAAGGCTGCTGCTGACAGCCAGCCCTTCTCTCCCCTTTCCACATGGCTGCGTTCCTGTCTTTTCCTTTAGGGATGGATCAGTGAATCACATACCTTCATGATGTGTAATTCGGTGGGCTAGTTTTCCATCAAGCCAGTAACCAACTCAACTCATAGTCTCCTAGGCACTGGATCAGATGTGAATGAAACAGGAGGAGCAAGTGGACAGACATGGAACTCCCTTTTGGCAGCAGTCATAGTTGATACAGATTAAACAGCAAACAAGACAGGATCAAATTCCTCCTCTTATTTGTGCTGACTTACTCCAATCTGCCTATAACTTTCTGTGAGTGTGATACCCCATACTGGATCTATTATTCCAGAAGGGGTCTTTTCAACACAAAGTAGAGACACTATCACAATAAAACTTCCAGGAATGTGATTTGCCTTTGCTAAAGTAAAGGCACAAGAGTCTTGACACAATACAGAAACTTGGTAATCATTCTCAGATTATAACATTTTGGTCATTTAATTCAGAAGCAGTAACTATCCTGCTTTATTCAGTTAGTCAAATTAATTCTGAAAAAAACAACAACAAAAACACCTCGTCCCAAACAGTGGAGATCAGACTAATATTTCATAGACTAAGGTACGCTGAATCACAAATACTGAAAGACACCATTAGGAATGGTAAGCTCCTCATGGAAAACTCTCAAATGGGGAGAGAGAGAAGACTAAAGGTGTCTCGAGTCCTTTTCTATGAATATTCTCTATGGTGTGACCACACCACTCACTTTTTCCCCCAAAAGGCTATCTTAATTGTTCTTTGCACACTTCTAGGAACTGTTTCAAACACAGAGGTTATAAATCTACCTCTTGTCAGTTTGGGCTTTATGTAAAACATGCATCTGGTGCTCTGCTGATGTCCCAAAGCTTGTGATTCTTGACAGAGGATATGTATTTGTAGGTACCCAACCAGAAGGTCATGTTTAGAGTCTATATCCCTGCACTGTACTCATGATTTATAATAAACATTCTCTGTTGGTCACCTATGGTTTAATTTGCTGCCTGTTGAATTGACTTGTGTTGTATGACAGAGTTTAAACACACATCAATGATTTTTAAGTCTCAGTATGTCAGCTGTCTAGGAACAGCAGTAATATTCCAGAAATTATATTCTGAGCACCCATGTTACAGTGATTTTTTAAGAAGTGCTTACTTGTGTTATTGTGTTGAGGTTGTTCTCCTGGACATCAGCAGGTATTTTTCCCCTTCAAGTTGTGGATTTCAATAGATTAAAATGCTCATGAGTGTTAGCTATCTGCTGCAGAACCACCTGTCCTGCCTGCAGAACTGCCCAACGATTGTTACCCAGACAAGAGACATACAAAGACTGTTTCAAACTCTGACTTAATTGTTTCGATATATAGCAGTAAATATCCAGCCCATATTTTGCAACTAATTTTTGCTAGGTCTCCCTGCCAGAAATTGAACTTTTTTTCCCCCCTCTTCCCCCCACAGTAGTGTCTCTTATGCTTCATGTACCTGATGTAGATTCTATCAGAAGGCATGATTTGTGATGTTTGTGTGTTACTGTTTACTTAAAAGTGCTAAAACCACCTTTTCTTATAAACAGGAAACTTTCAAGATATTTAAAAGCATGCCTTTAAACCTTCTGGCAGCAATAAAGCAAAAATGGCAGGTGGCTGTATGAAAGAAGCAGGATATGTTTATACTATAACTAACCATGGGGGGGCGGGGAATTATACTCTGTATACGGTGGGCTGGAGTCTCATCTCATTTACAAAGGTGCAAATGCAAAGTAATCCTCTGTTAACACCAATGCTTTAAAAAAAAAAAAAGTCAGACTTTACCTAAACGTGTGAATATAATATTGGACTGTATTTGCTCTAAAAAGAGCTGTATTAAATGTGTTTGGGTGAGGAGGGACAAAGGGCTGGTTCTCCCATTTTCCTGCTGACCCAGGCTTGAGCGTGCATTTGTTTGGTTGCCAGTGTACCACCAAGGAGCACATAAATGATTTGAGAACCTGCATTTCTCAATTTATGAAGCTGAACCGTCTCAAGGCTATAATACTGCTTAAATGCTTTATTGTTTGGATACACCAGTGTTTTTCTTGATACTGCCTACTGTTGTTCCAGTGGTTAGACTATGAGAACAACTGAAGTCCAAGACTAAGTGCTTTCTCCTGACCCTGTTTGGTGCAAGCCTAGACCAGATTTGGTGATTAAAACCCCAACAACACTGGTATTTCCTGCTACTTTACTGTCATAGAATCACAGAATTGTGTAGGTTGGAAAAGACCTTTACGATCATCAAGTCCAACCATTAACCTAGCACTGCCAAGCCCACCACTAAACCATGTCCCTAAGCACCACATCTACCCGTCTCTTAAATACCTCCAGGGATGGGGACTCAGCTGCTTCCCAGGGCAGCCTGTTCCAATGCTTGACTACCCTTTCAGTGAAGACATTTTTCCTAATATCCAATCTAAACCGCCTCTGGCACAACTCGAGGCCATTTCCTCTTGTCCTATCACTTGCTACTGGGGAGAAGAGACTGACTCCCACCTTGTTACAACCTCCTTTCAGGTAGTTGTAGAGAGCAATAAGGTCTCCCCTCAGCCTCCTTTCCTCCAGACTAAACAACTCCAGCTCCCTCAGCCGCTCCTCATATGATTTGTTCTCTGGACCCTTCACCAGCTTTGTTGACTTTCTTTGGACATGCTCCAGCATCTCCATGTCCTTCTTGTTGTGAGGGGCCCAGAGTGTTCTAAGTGCAGCCTCACCAGTGCCAAGTACAAGGGGACGATTACTTCCCTAGTCCTGCTGGTCACACTATTTCTGATACAAGCCAGGATGCTATTGGCCTTCTTGGCCACCTGGGCACACTGCTGGCTCATATTCAGTCAGCTGTCGACCAATACCCCCAGGTCCTTTTCCGCCGGGCAGCTCTCCAGCCACTCTTCCCCAAGTCTGTAGCATTGCATGGGGTTGTTGTGATCCAAGTGCAGGACCCAGCACTTAGACTTGTTGAACCTCATACAATTGGCCTCAGTCCATTGATCCAGCCTGTCCAGATCCCTCTGTAGAGCTTTCCTACCCTCCAGCAGATCAACACTCCTGCCCAACTTGGTGTCGTCTGCAAACTTACTGAGGTGCACGCGACCCCCTCATCCATATCATTGATGAAGATATTAAACAGAAGTGGCCCCAGTACTGAGCCCTGGAGAACACCACTTGTGACCAGCCACCAACTGGATTTAACTCCATTCATCACAACTGTGGGCATGGCCATTTAGCCAGTTTTTTACCCAGCAAAGAGTATGCCTGTCCAAACCATGAGCAGCCAGTTTTTCCAGGAGAATGCTGAAACATTTGTGGGAAGCACTAAGTAACATCAACTAGCTCTTGTTATACTAGCTTGTTGTACCAGCTCTTGTTATAAAAGGTGCAATATCTGTGGGATGGGAAAGCTGAAAAATTCAGATTTCCTTTGAAAAATAAAAGCTGAATTCTCTTGTCAGATAAAAAAAGGTTAAAAAAAAGTTATAGCTGTCTTTTTTCAATCTGTCCAGTCCTAGCCAGTCCTCTCAAACCATGGACAAGCAGAATATGCAAAAAAGTAAAGCAACAGCTGTCTTAGTAAGGTAATCCCTTAGCAGTTACCATTATGCAGACCAGACACATTGGTAAGGACAGTGGACAACATTAACTTTTTGTAACGCTTTTTATTTCTGCAAAATCAATGAGCCTTTTGCCATCTAAGTCCTTGCTGCTGTTTTCCTTTTTTTTTTTTTTTTTTTTTTTAATAGATTGTGGAATAAGGACTTTAAGGGATCTTAGGCTTCTCTGGTCTCCGATTTGTCAGAGTCTTTGAATCACAAAGGATTAAAATGCCTCAGAACTGGCAATATTTGAGAATTGTTTCCTTTATTCTTGTAGCTGGCTGTAGGAAAGGGGGAGGTATCGCACCTGTTTTGATGCTAAAGGCCCCTTCTATTACAAAGTGATTGTTCCTGGTTAAAAAATAAAATAAAAGTGCCCCCAAAGACTTGAAAGGCAGTAGTTTAACAAGCTACATTACTTCAACTGTTTTTCTCCCCCTGTCTTTTCCATCTAATAGACTCCTTGGTGCTAGTGACCAGAGTGACACTGGAGGCAGCAGGCAATGACACATTACAGGAATTCCTCTAACTGACTTTTATCCAGTGACTTTGAGTGCAGGTGCGAGCTGAATTGTGCAAGGTAGCTCAAACTCCCTCTCTCTGATTTCAGTCTTTCCAGGGGGTCAACTACTTATGAAGAATATCCATTATTTATACCTTTCAAGAGAATTACATCAGCAGGAACATATGTATTCATGTAATAAAGCTAGAAAGTACCATGCAAAGCCACGCTGCTTTAAATATGTATGTGAAATACACTAAGTCAAGTTCTGTATTGACTTGTATCTCTCTTACACCACTGACTTCAGCAGAAGCACACTGGCTGTAAGTCAGTAAATTTGGCTCAGTGGACCTAATGTGTGCCTGATTCAGCCACCCCTGTTGAACATACAATCGTGCACCCGTGTGTGATGCGTAGACCCAGGACTTCAGTCCCTCCTTTATCTGCTGGTATCAGGAATGATGTGTTGTGATATGCTTTCTTCCTGGGCCTGGCTTAAGTGTCAGTAATCATGTACTGCATGCAAACATAGGGCGATCTGCATCCTTCCAGGAGACGAGGTGGGTCTCTGTCAAGGACTGCATTCACACATCACAGCAATTTAGTCCCTGCCTGCTGATCAACAAACACCTTGGCCTTCATTACAGAAATCAAATTTACATCTCCAGAAGCAATGGAAGCTTAAATGTTTCATCCTGACCTCTGGCTCTGACCTGTGGCATTACTTATCCTGAGCAACTACATTTCTCTTGGCTAAATTAATCAATTGCCCTTTCAGGGCAGGTCCCTTTCTTTCCTCAAGGAAGAAACTGCATCACATTAGCTACCAGTCAGCTTCAAACCTTTCATTTTGGAATATGCTCAAAGAGTGACTAGCCAGAGAGAAAACTGGAATCAATACACTAGGCTAGCACAATCTGGATTTCAGGGCAGCACGTGGAGAGAAATGGCATTTGTGAGACTGATGGCCAGTGATCTGCTGTTTCTGGGTGAAGGGCAGACTTTTATCCTCAGTCTGCTGGACCTGTCTGCAGCAATCGACCCAGGGATGTTAGAACAGCAGTTTGCATGAGGGCTAGAGGGATACGCCTTAACTGCTTTAAGTCTTGTTGAGAGACACATACAAGCCTCCAACTTCAGATCTCTCTAATTGTGAAGTCCTCCAAGGATCATTTTTATTTGTACCCTCTCCAGTATCTAATGCAGTCTGGAAGAGAACGAGTTAAAATGTGACAGACAAATGTTAATAGATTGAGGCATATCAATCAAGTGGGAAAAACATTTGCATGTTCCAGAAACTAAGGGAGTGCTAAAAGACAGCAATCGTGTAAGTGAGAATGAATAGACCTGCTCCCAAAACAGTCTTTCCTATGGGCTGGATAAAAAGCAAGGTTTCTGGTGAGTGACACTTTTGGTTTCATTTCAGTCCAAGCTGGAAATTTAGAGCCACTTTTGAACTGTGATCTTGTAACCACTAAGACACCTTCTGGCACATAGGTAAGGATCTTGCTTTATATTGGGCAACCTTTTTTTCACTGGAAAACCTGCAACTGTCTCTAGCCCCCAGTCTGAAGTATACTCAGTTTCCAGGAGGTGTGATATGACGAATTTCAGTGAGATGGAAATTGCTCCAACTTAAAGATGGCCCAACCATTTCATATTGGATACTAAAATACAATAATTTCAAATGAAGTATATTTAACTTTTTATCATAGAATCATAGAATTGTTGAGGTTGGAAAAGACCCTTAAGATCATCAGGTCCAACCATTAACCTACCACTGCCAAGTCCACTACTAAACCATGTCCTCAAGCACTGCATCTACCCATCTTTTAAATACCTCCAGGGATGGGGACTCAACCACTTCCCTGGGCAACCTGTTCCAGTGCCTGACTACTCTTTCAGTAAAGAAGTTTTTCCTAATATCTAACCTAAACTTACCCTGGTGCAGCTTGAGGCCATTTCCTCTCGTCCTATCGCTTGTTACTGGGGTGAAGAGACTGACCCCCACCTCTCTACAACCTCCTTTCAGATAATTGTAGAGGGCAATAAGGTCTCCCCTCAGCCTCCTCTTCTCCAAACTAAACAACCCCAGCTCCCTCAGCCGCTCCTCATAAGGCTTGTGCTCTAGACCCTTCACCAACCTCGTTGCCCTTCTCTGGACACACTCCAGCACCTCGATGTCCTTCTTGAATTGAGGGGCCCAAAACTGAACACAGTACTCGAGGTGCGGCCTCACCAGTGCCGAATACAGGGGCACTATCACCTCCCTGGTCCTACTGGCCACACTATTCCTGATACAAGCCAGGATGCCATTGGCCCTCTTGGCCACCTGGGCACACTGCTGGCTCATGTTTAGGCGGCTGTCAACCATCACCCCCAGGTCCTTTTCAGCCAGGCTGCTTTCCAGCCACTCCTCCCCAAGCCTGTAGCGTTGCCTGGGGTTGTTGTGACCAAAGTGCAGGACCCGGCACTTGGCCTTGTTGAACCTCATACAGTTGGCCCCGGCCCAACAATCCAGCCTGTCCAGGTCCCTCTGCAGGGCCTTCCTACCCTCCAGCAGATCGACACTCCCACCCAACTTGGTGTCATCTGCAAACTTACTGAGGGTGCACTCAATCCCCTCATCCAGATCATCGATAAAGATATTGAACAGGACCGGTCCCAACACTGAGCCTTGGGGAACACCACTCGTGACCGGTCGCCAACTGGATTTGGCTCCATTCACCACAACTCTCTGGGCTCGGCCATCCAGCCAGTTTTTAGCCCAGCTCAGAGTGCACTTGTCCAAGCCGTGAGCAGCCAGCTTCTGCAGGAGAATGCTGTGGGAGACGGTGTCAAAGGCCTTACTGAAGTCCAAGTAGACAACATCCACAGCCTTCCCTCATCCACTAAGTGGGTCACCTTGTCATAGAAGGAGACCAGGTTAGTGAAGCAGGACCTGCCTTTCATAAACCCATGAACTTTTAGTCTAAAGAGTTGGGTTTTATATGTGCAGTATACAATTAGAACATCCCTATCAACATTTACTGAACTGGAAATCTTGCAGGATAAGCCCTCTGAAAATTAAAACAGACATCAAGATACACATCTAGATGAAAGACTTCCACAGCTTTATACATACAATGCACTCAGAACCTAAGTTTCCAAAACTTCAGTAAAAGCATCTAATGTGTAAGTCTACATTGATAGCCCTATAAATGAAAAATACAATATTTACTCTGTCTTATGGTATTACATTGGAGTCTTTATCACACACTTTAAAAAAGTGATAAGTCCAAGTTCTTTCACCAAAGGTATTTTAATGAGAATTTCCAGATAACTCCTACGACCAGAGGAAAATCTTTTGGCCGATTTTCATGTAAGAGATGGTACAATATTTACATTACCGACTCAGAAACCTACTTCTCCGCTCTTAACCAGTGTCATCCTGTATGTGTTTTTCATCCTGACATGATCTTTTGGTAACCTTATCACTTTAAAATTCAGATAGTTAAAATGACTTGTTTTGCTTCTTTCTTCCAAAGTTTGGTCATAGTAGACAATACTGTCATCTTGCTGTTATTCATGTCTAATTGAAGCACCATTTTCTAACTCTGCCTTCCATCTTTTCACTCAGTCTTTCTGACAGCAACCTCATCTTGCCACCCATCTCCCTGTACTACCAAGAGGCCTGGCCCATGCGTGGTTTCACTAAAGAGATTCCACATTCACATCCCTCATCTTCTGCTGCCTTGACTCAACATTTATGGTAATCTTCTCTGACCTTCTTGGAGCTAGCCAGCTTCACATTCCCATGACATATTCAAAATACCTCTGGTTAATGTAGCTCTTCTGATCCCTAATTCTGATTATGTTACAATCTATGTAGATCCTCCTGCAGCTCCAACTCTTTTACGTTTGATTTAAACTTGTTCTCAGAATATCTGCTCCTACCTGCCTCCAATTCCACCCTTGTTTGGTCATAATTTCACTACTAGCTGTGATGCCAGTCTCAGTAATCAAGGGCCATAGATCCTTTCATAGCTGCTGTATTCTGTGTTGTCTGTTCTGAGTGCACACAGATGATTATGCCATTAGTGTTCACATTATATTAATTAATGTTGATGTAAATGTATCATCTCAAGATTCTCTTCTATTGTGACAGCTATAGGAATTATTGTAAGAATTAATTGTCGCCGATGGGCAGCCAATCCAACCATTAATATTTACTAATTTTACATGTTTAAGTAGCTTATACAAACAACCCAACTATGGGACCTCATGTTCCTGCCACTCACATATGTTTTTCCTTCTAGATTTCTATGATTACAGTACAGAATAGAAAGAGAAAAAACATTTCATATATTCTCGTACCATGTGTAAAATCATTTACTGTGTTTTGTCCCGGGGGGATTGTAAATTCATTGAAAAAGGGATGTCAATACATATTTCACAGCATTTAGCACAGCGAGGTATCAGTCTTATTTCAGGATCTGATTTTCTTAAATAAATTGCTTTAACTAGTCTAGAGAATCAGTGTTAAGATGCCAAAATCCACCTAATTACTGTTTTAACTTTCTGAACAACTGAATGCACAGCATCTCTTCTTGTATCATCATATATACCTGCTCTCATACATGCTGTGTGACGCTGAGCAGGCAGCTTCATGTCTTATATATCAATTTTTCAGATATTTATTTTGATAGATATGTAAACGAATCTTAAGGGATTATTAATTCACGTACATAACCTTCTAAATGACCTAACATCAAGAAGCCCTCTGATCAAAGCAGTGATTTGTGTCGGGTATTGCATACTCTTTATATTGAAAATGGCATACATGCGTTGTTTACTTTAGACTAGCTCCTTACCTTTAAAGAAGCTGTATTCCTTTAGTGAACTATTGGGGGTGGTGAGGGAAACAAGTCAAAGGAGGTATTATTGGATTATTCACTCTTCTAGGACAGAACCTGTTTGTATAATCAGAGATATGCCTTAAGTGGTCTTTAAAGAAAGTCAGATTTTGTTTAAAAAAGGAGAAGGAGGAGGCTTCATTAGCTAGACTGACAGGCTCCATAGATTTCTCAAGTGTTTAAATTAAGGATTGTGAGTTCTTGAAACTTGACAAGGAAAGCGGGATTGTCACTGCTAGCTGTCTGAATCAGAGGTAAGTGCAGATTAAGCTTTTCCTATCTCTATTATAAACATATTGCTCCTGTTCTCAAGAGTTCAGTGAAACAGAAGAGAGACTATTGTTTTTTATTATTTGAAAAAAGTAAACTACATTTTTAAAGTGTCAGCTAAATTTCTAAAGTACTAAAAGAGCTCAGACGCCACTCATTATTATTCTAGTGGTAACTATTTGGCACTTGCCACAAATTCCTTAAGGAAATAAAATTGAAATCAATCAGATCTGGACACCTAGAACCAAATTATAAGAGACCTCATGATGAGCAAGGCATACTTTAAAATATATTCAACCATTTCTGTTGATCTTTCTAGAATTATTTATGTATCTGGGTTCAACCGATGTTGAATTAATGTCGTACTCGTGTGGAATTTTTTCTGAAAGACCAGTTCTTGCGTAGTGTGAATCTCTCTGCTTGTTCTTATGGATGTAAATCTGGCAGAACAGCATGAATTTAGAAAGTCTTACAAAAAATTTATGTTGTTTGGAGGGAATTTTTTTTCAGATGCACTTGGGGAAAGTAGGTTTTGGTGAACTGGCAAGAGTAGGCATCTCCTGAAACAAAGCCTGGTCAAACCTTGGTTTATGCAGGCTTTGCGTTCAGAAGAGCTAGAGAAAAGCTTCCTTTGATTACTCAGTCCTACTCAGGATTCATGAAAACAGAGTCATTTTGTGTCCAGTACAATTATTGATACAGAATTATAAACTAATCAGGCAGTTGCTACAGAATTGGATTTCAGCTAGCAACATGGGTGTCAGAGCACATACAGGTGCCTCAAAGCAACTACTGGATCCCTCTCAAATTGACATTGAAATGGTCTCATGCCTTCATCACACCTATCAAGAAGTATTGCTGAAGATACTGGGAAGCAGTTATATTTGTTTATGCGCCCTTGTGCCTGGTAGAAACTTTTAAAAGCTGCAAAAATTCTTTTGATTTTTTCCCAAGAAATAATTAGGCCCATGCACATTCTAAGAAAGCAGTTTTATAACAGTATCCTGCTTAAATTTATACTACTCCTCCCCTACCCTGAGGATGAAAACCAGTTCATTTGGGTTTTTTTTTATTTTTTAAGAAAAAAGGGTACATGTTGCAGATGTTCATGGGTTTGGTAACTTCTTACAGAGAACACCCTACTCACATGCTTTTGTTAGACAATGGCCAAAAGCAAATTAAACATGAAGCTTAAGGAGTTTTATACTGTGCATATACATTTGATTTTATAATCTGCCCCCCCCGCTTCTATTTTTTTCAGTAGAGGAAAACACACTTTGGCTGCTTCTGTCACCTGGCTGAAGAATAAAATAAATAAATAAATAAAAAGTTACTGTGTGCAGTTAATATCGAACAGCAGCCATCTCCAGATGATCCCTGCTGCATCCAATTTCTGCCAAAATGCTTTCTGTTAAACCTCCATCAAACAGACACACGGCGCACAAAAGAAAACCTCATCACCAAGGGAAACTAATCCACCGGTGCGCAATGTAAGCCTGTCAACTTTTTATTATAAGAAGTCATCACTCATTTCAGTGAAGATTAAAAGTATGACTAAATTGAGAAAATCCTCTTAGCCATTCGGAATTTTAATAGAGGAGAAAAGGGGGTGAGTAAAATTTAAACTGTATGTTTGTGTGTGCCTATATAGCTATCTATATATGTGTGTATGAATCAAATATATAAAATTACATATATATCTCCACACACAAGTTGTATTTTTTATATATATATATATAGTAGGAGAATGAATGTTGGAAATAAGATGCTTAGAGCTGTCCTCTCATCGCCCCACAAAAATAGACTACCAAAAATTCATACATAAACATGTAGCCTTGTAGTACGTTTTCTCAGTTACCACAGACAAACAGTTTCTGATTCAGACGAGCTTAAGAGATAAGAATGGAAAATGAGTCCTCACAGCTTTAATTACATCGCCACTGGCAACAAGGTGTTACAGTGGCAGAATGACAATTGCTTTTACTCAGAGTATGGATTCAGGGTCAATATGCTATTTCATCCTAGTACACCACAGCAGATGAGCACCATGTTGTTTCTGTATTGGCCTTGCGCTACTTTATCCCTGCAGGTAAAGTTGGTCTGATGTGCAATTAGAATTACAGATGTGTATTTAGCTACTGCTTGCTTTTGCAGATTATGGTGAAGACTGTACGTTTCACTTAAGCTGCCATTGAAGATGTGGGTAATCTTTTGCATTTAGAGACAATAATCATCTTCCCATTCCAAAGATTTGGCTGGTGTTAAAGAAGAATTATTGCTGTAGTCACTTTAAAGTTTGAAAGTGATCAGATGTTATCTTCAAAGCCTTTAGCTGCTTATTCAAAATAGCCAAAAACCCCTTTAAAGTTATGTAACTCCCAGCCACCCTCCCCCTGCTCCCCCAATCACTGTCTCCTAAGTTTTCATATCGATACCAACATTCACAGAAATAACTTGAAGAGCTTTATAGCAGGATTTATAAGGAAACATCAGGATAAATGGTCATATTTCATAACAGACAAACACATATGCACCTGAAGTTCAGTCCTTTACTACCAAGAAGATAAACTGCAACTGAATCTTACCTTATTGCAGTTACACAGGCACCAACTGGCAATGAACTGAGTTGAAATTCTTTCTGCAAATCACTGAGGGCTGTAAGACCAGGCAACCTGCCTCTTAGAGCATAGCCGAACAGTGATGCTGACACCTTTGGGAGAGGCAGGGAAACCTGTCAGCAATTTCAGCGTCTCCTGGCCCTTTGATTAAGCCCTTTTTTTTTTTTTTTTAACTTGCTAAACCCTTTTGCTATTCAAGTACCCTGATTTGCAAGGGGTAGACAGCCAGTGAACTGCTTCTGCTTTCAAAGCCTACTTTACTTTCCATAACCTTCCCTTCCATCCAATGAAAAGCAACTGTGGCCTTTTACTAAGTAAATGAGCAAATATTTTCCCAGTGTTCACCAGGTTAGATCCCCATTTAATTAAACTGGCTCATTATGTCCCTATCTGATTAGCAGAGTAGAATCAATTATTCAATGCACAAACATGGCTGCAGGAGCTAGAGGTGTATACAGAGCTGTTCATTTAATTCCAAGGACACTAATTAGGTACAAAGCAAGCAATAACTTTAACAATTGCAGGCACAAGCATACATGCAGTACAGGACAAGGGGAAAAAAACAGGCCTTCATTTTCTTAATAAGCTGGATTCTCGTCCCCCTAACAGGGTCAAGAAAAAACAGAAAGCCAGAGAGGATGAAATGTAGATCAAGAAAGCTAAGCATCCAGGAAATAACCCTTGGGATTTGCATATGTAATAGTGTGCTGCTACTTTTGTACTTTATAATCAAACAGTAGGCAATTATCCAAATTATTGACAGCAGATTTCTCATTTCAACTGCAAATTAAGGCCATTAATAAAGCTTTCTAATGCAAAAGTGACTAATTAACTAATGGAATGGAACTCTGAAGCCGTGATATCAAAACCAGTCCACCACATATTGTGGAAACACAGGGGAACTAATTAGTTTAATTATCAAAACAGCTAATTAAAATTACACAGTTGCCTAATTAGTTCTTTGCGTTTTTTCTCTGGTTTAATTGACAGGATGGAGTTAAATAGGTAACTGGTCTCAAAGAGGGAAAGGGGAAAAAGAAGGGGAAAAAAATGTGAGGACTAGCTTCTGCTGAATATTTTAGCTGATGATATCTCATTCGTGTGGCAGACTGGTAACAGGAAAATAAATGACTCTCATCCTTTTGGTAAGCAACTCCAAATTTTCTGGACATAAATCTGCCCTCAGAGTAAGCTATCTAAACAGATTTTCATGAAGTTAAAAGGCTTGGATGTCTTGATGCATCCAAAGGGTCAGGGCTGGCACATAATTTTGGGAGGACAGTCAAGAATTTTTCTTTTAGGAAGTTAATTTTTCTCTTTGTTTTATTTATACCTTTCTGTATGTGTGGTGTTACAGTCATTGTCAAAGGACAGGCTGGAGAACAGTGGTTCACAACATACTTTCCTTCAGTGTCTCATCAGAGGAAACTCAAACAAAAGGATATAAAATATGAAGTTTTGATATCTGAGCCTCAGAAGGTTCAAAGGTTAAGTCTGGCTCTTATCTATGCTGCCCAACCCCCTTGTCTGCAAGGTACAGCTGGAAACCTTGAGAGAAAAAACATGCTAGCTGAATCAATGCTTGTAAAACTTGCAAAATATTTCCACTTCACTCATAGCTCAGCTGCTGATTTGATACATGTGTCTATTCCAGAAAAAAGATTTTATTTTTTTTTTTGTCTGTGTATAATATCTTCTTCCATTTATGCCAGAAAGTTTAAGCCTAACCAAACCTGCGGTAAAGTTAATCCCAGCTCAAAAACTTGTTCATGCTACAGCTTCTGCCAAGTTTATTAATGGTCTTGATAGAAGCCTGGGTTGCTGATGTTAAAAAATAAAATTAGAAAATTGTAATGTGCTTACTAAATTAAACCCTAACATAGTTAAGACCAATATATCTGGTTGTGAATCGGGCTGAAAATACTGCACAGCATTACTTAGTTTCTTTCTTAAACTTGGAAAAGCACAATGGAAGGAACTAAAACTAAAAATAGGCAAGCAGCAAGGGGTCCAGTTCCTAAAGAAGCAAGGAGGATTTTCCATGTTTGGCTTGATTTGTAGTGATTCAGCTACTCCAGCAAAACATTTTGCATAAATACCTAGATAGATGTTTCCTATGCTTACTTGCAGTTCACCAAAAGAAATAATTAATATCTGTATTTCTTGCATTTAAATCATGCTTGACCTACTTCTAGAACTATAAGGGGAATAAAACTTGTTTTTACAAAACAAGCCCCTTTATCAATGTTGCCAAAAAAATGAGAGCTCACAGCAACTAAGCATTGAGATTATAAGAATTACAGAAAGGCAAACGAGAATCTTGGTGTCAGAATACCAAAACCTCAGACGTAGAGGAAATCAACGTGAATGGCCTGAACCTGAAAGATATATATTGAAATTTTCCTCTTGAGGGAGTCTCCTGGGTGCTGAGACAAGAGTGAAATGAGCTGTGGGGGAGAGGGGTGCTCCTGGCTGATGGAGGCAGAGGATGGCATGGAAGGGTTTTATGGCCCTTCAGCTCTGCGGTGACTGCACTGAGATGGTGGATTCCAGTTATGATCAATATTGATACCTATATTGACAGGGAGCTGAGATCCCAGGTAGGAAAAGGGCCTTTGGTTCAAATTCCCATGTGGGCAATTGAAATCCAAGTTACTGTTATCAGACCCTTTCTATTTTTTCTTCAGCAGGAGAAGATGGCAGAGACTGGAGATGCTCATAAAGTACCTCGCCTGAAGCCCTTGGGTAGAAAAGAGCGGGTGAGTAGCTGGAACTACTCATGAATTTGAGCTTGGTTCTAACTTCAATCTGTGTGATTTTGGGATTGTTGTTTTTCTCACTGTGAATTTGGAAGTGAGGAGGAATGTAAATGCAGAGCACGTGTTGCAGTGGTGAGGAGCGAGGTGAACAGTATATGGTAGGAGATATGCTTTGTCACGGCATGGTGGGAGCAAGCAGCAGGCTTGCAGAGGAGGTATGCAAAGTGTGCAGGAGCAGTGCTGTCCATGTCAGGAGAATTCACTGTGGCGAAGGCAAGCGTGTTTCAGGGCAGTAAGAGGAGATGCGGCTTTTGTTTTCTGGTGGTTTGCAGGACTGGTTTGTACACTGAGTGGCTGAGATGGGCCAGGGACAGCACAGCCAAGTGTGAGGATGTGTCAAAGGCACTCTGAGAGGTGGCCAGTGGAGGCCTGCACCCACTACAGCTTGGGTGCGAAGGTGAGGGTGTAATACCCCAACAGACCCTGCATAACCTCAATTATCCTGTCTGAAAAAGGGTACAGTCCCTCACTGTAGAAACTATAGGCCTTGTTCAGTGCTAATGACTGTGGGAACTTGATACCCCAGTGCCAGGCAGCCAAACCCTAATGTAAGGACAGGACATCTCTGGGACCGATATCAGCCTTGGAAAGACACAGTTCACTTGCATTAACACACATCTCTCCTTTCTTGACATGTTGGCACAACCTGCCATGCTAAAGTGGTGCTACAGCTTCTCCTCATCTTTGTAAGTGTGGAGCTTGGGGTCAGGAAGGCAGAGAGGTGCTGCAGCCTGGCACTTGCAGGGAGAGGGAGCTTGGCTTCCCAGCAAGCACCCAGCGAACAGAACACAGTGGGTCCTGCATTTGCATAGATTTACACAAATTTGCATACCAGTGTGCAAAGAGAGCAGCTGGGAAAGAGGAACAGAAAGACTCCAGAGTTTCATTGTTTTAAAAAACTGCTCCCCCTCAAGCACTTCATTATTTAAGCCATCCCTTCCTCGTCCAATTTGTGATTTGCTCCATATGCTGAGGAATTAGGGATGGATGGACAGCCCTGCTAGGCACAACTCCTGTCGGCTAACCCAAAATGCAGATGGTCCTAGGGCATGTTCCCTGTTGGCTGTGATCCTTGTTCCTGTAATTAAGTTCAAAATGTTTTGTGTTTTGGGGTTTTTTTTGGTTCCCCCCCCCCCCCCAAAGGCTTTATGACTTTGTGAAATAGGAACTTCCTTTATTTTAGGACAATCCTTTGCATACTTACAGATGCCAGCTTTGGAAGAGGGGAATGTATGGATGCTTCAAAGAAATCACTGGAATTTTTTTTCTCTCTAAATATGATGTTAAAGACTAGTTTTCCTTGATGCTCTCAGGAACAGATTAACTTAATTACTGAACCCCTCCTCCTATAAACCAGCTTGAGGCATTGTTTTTGGCAAAGTTATAAATGATTGAAAATAAGAGGTTATAATTGAGAATGTTAAGCAGCCATAACTTTAGTTTTCATTATCAGCTCCATCTACAATACTTCACAGTACTTTTTGACATAAAATGTAGACTGAGGCCATGAAAAGAGCAAAGTAAAGAGGGCTTGTATTTATCACTTTGATATCATTCTTATTTAAGCATTACTTAACTAGCAGAAAATCAGGCAGAGTTTGTTGCTGACTACAGCTTGCAATTCAGAACCACTGCCTCCCAAAAGAAGTGATGACCTGGTAAGTGTGCCCACATCCTTACATAACAACAGTATTTATAATCAAAGGGTAAAATTATATGGCCCCAAATATGCTTGGCAGACAGAGAGCTTTGTGAATCATCTAGTGAGACTCTCCATCTAATAGAGGGTGGTAAGGATCATGTGAGTGGAGGGTAATGAAAAAATGGTAGTCACGTATGTTTCTCTTCAAGAGCCAGATGCTGGAGGCAAGTGATTCCACTCTAATTTTCTTTCTCTTGCTCTATTTTTTTTTCCTCTTTTTAATGTATATTTGTGATCTTCATTGCTGTAGAGGAAAGCCTGAAAACGTGACCCCAAAGTACTCTAGAGGCTCAAAATCTTTTGCTTTTCTTAAAGAGAATTTCTTGATTTAGCAGACTGTTGTGTCTGACTTGTGATTTAAAAAAAAAAAATCCCTCATAATATTGTGTTAGGAAGGGACGCAAGGCTTGGCAGCAGGAGAACAGAAGCAATGTTGTAGAGAAGTTAATATGTACAGCTGTAACCAATACAGAATTGGATGCTCGGAGTTGCACTGTAATGTCCTCAATACAACATAAGATTAGATATCAAGAACATCTAAATTGTTGTTCTGACACTTATACTGAGTTGCTGCTTAGCCACAAATCACACACACTCTGTTTTTCCTGGTTTTGTCTGTTGGGGTGAATATTTTCCGCCTGCACTGGTGTGATGTGGTTACTTGCATTAATCTGTTCCTTTCTGTTCAGTCTTTTTGAAGTTATTATGTATATCTAATCCTTAGTATCCATTCTAAGTATCTTACATGGATGCCTAGAAAGAATACAGGAGAAAGGCCAAATCCTTCCACCACGACCGCAATGCAGTAACTGGGCTATTTGGCAGAAGCTAAGTCAATGGGGTGCTGTATTACCATCAACAACTCCAGCAAACTGGCACCTCGCTGGAGGGAATACTGTGGAAAGTGTGCCCAGCTGTAGATGCTGGGTGCACAGGAAGGTGGTGTATTTTAACAATGCACTTCTGAAAGAAAGAAAAATTGCATTATTTGCAGCAAGTGGGATCTGAATGGTTATACAATATACATCTACAATTAGCAAAGAAAAACTGTGTTTAGAAGGAGGTGAGGGATTCATCATATAATCTACTATAAGCATGGGATTAATTCTGTCTGATGTCTCAAGCCCAAGACTTGGGTGTCTAAGTTAGGTGATTTGTCCAAATTTCTTTAGTCTTTGAAGAGGTGAGTAGGTGCACAGTAAGGGATGAGTGTGTAGGTGCATCCCAAAGTGGCTAACTCTCCCCATTGCCTGCAAAGGGAGATAGATGACACTGATAGTTGTGGTTAGGTGAGATGAAACTGAGCCCAAGCATCTAGCTGCAGCTCTCTAGGAGACAAGTTTTCTGCATAGTCAATTGAGAGGGGATGGTTTCTTCTCAGAATAATTGAGACCGTTTCAGTCAGACTCCCATTCTAAATCATTCACTGAAAAAGCTGTCCATAGCTTTACCTGTATACCTTTACCTATATAGGATGTCTGCATTTGTAACTGGGTGCCTAAGCTAAAACCTGAATACCCACTGACAGTGCAACTTATAACAGCATGAGTATTCCTATAGTTCATGAAGACATGCCTACAAAAGGCAAGGTTTTGTTGCAACACCAATTTCTAACCTTCTGTTGACAGAAGCTTTCATATCAGTCTCTAGCAAATGATGGTATATATTCTGGCTTGACCATATTTGTACTCTTAAAGAAAATTCTTGGTGATGATTGCACATGGTTTTACATTAGTGATTATCAACAAATAGACGCTGTGGGCTCTTTCGTAGTTCCTACAGAAACTGAAATAATATATTTTATGTTTTGAACTCTTGCAAGTACCTGATTTCATGAGTGCATGGAACTAAATAATCCAGGAACAAAATTAGGGCAATATCCATGCTTCCCTATCAGCTCCTCTCAGGCTGCTGTGGGGCAAAGGGCCTTTTCTACATTAATCATGTCCAGTGTGCTGAAAGGTTTGGCTAGAGTCTTAGCCAATACAGCCTGGCGAGGGTCTGACACGGCTAGCCAAGCCTTTCTCCCCACTGACCTGACTACCGGGGCTGACAGCTGCCAGGTCCTGTTGTCCTCAAATGGAATTTTTCAAAGGTTCCTTCTCAAACTGTTGCCACTGACTGTCATGGAGCGAGCCCCGCTTTCTAGGTCAGTGGTTTTGTGTATATCACATGTATTTGCCAGCCCACCCTTGTAAATTCTGTGCCCAAAGAGACTGCTTTGAATAAAGTGACTCAATAATTCACATGCGAGTGTCTGCAACATTTAGTGCCCTCCTTTTGTCCCAGTCGTGTTGATTCTTCAGACTTGGACTGAAGTAAGCACCTGATCTGTATATCCATAAGATTGGCAGAATGCTGTGTAACACAGCTCATGCAGCATATGGCCTGGTGATTTGAGAAGGTGCAAAGTTGTTAACCCTGTCACTGCCTTCCAGAGGTGCTGAATTTAGAGAATAAACAACCATCACCGCTGCAACACTGTTTCAAGCAGTTTTTCTTTAGGCAAAGTACCATGTCCCTCTTTTGGGATGGCAAAATCCGTTATGTATATTAGTGACCACGACCTGTGTGTCTGGGATAGTATCTTTATTGGATAACATAACCTCCTGTCACTGAATGCTGAGAAAATACCTGCATTGGTAATGCTGAACCCTGGCATAAGTAGGGCACTTGCTCTGTAGTACCTTTCTCCATTCTGGGCTGCCAACCTCGGACTATCCTTCTCTCCTCTCATTCAGAATTCTGGCCTTCATTATTAATTAGAGGTCAACTTTATACTGCCATTGATTAAGTTATTCACTAACACCTATTTAAATTATCAGGGCAAAATTGAAACTTTAGTAATGAACTTGCCCTCAGTTATGGCATGAGGATGAAAGTCAAAATCAAACCTTCACCTAGGCAGGAATTCTACTTGTAATAAGGCAAAGAAAATATTGGGCACAAACATCTGGATTCTGCACTTGAAGTCTAAGTTGATGAAAGATTATGAAAATGCAGGATGGTTGTCATGATATGTAGTAGAAAAGGTGAGATGGCTGAAGACTAGATCAAACTAAAGAGGATAAAAATCATCATCAGCTGTGAGACGAGAGTTACTGTCCTGTATAAATGGGAAAGTATATGTAATGGCATGGTTCTTAATACGAGGATTCAGACTCATTTCAATATTTATCTAATTACATGAAAAGAAGATTGCAAAGAGACGTTGCCTGGGAACTGAATATTCCCTGAACAGAAAGATTTTTAGCCATACTGCTACATATTTATCTATTTTAAAAGGTACTGTTATCCTAAGTAATGGTGTATCTTTTTGTTATTAAACTTGGTCTATCACTTGCTAAACCAAAATATCAATAGTTGTATTGGTAAAGAAAGGATGTTGCCTGCTTCTTATGCCTTTGTCTGATGCAAGCCCTGGTGTCTTCTGTTCTCTTCTCTTGGTGAAAAGGGTAAAATGCTGCCCCAGGGCTGTTTGTGTAGTGATTTGTTCAGAACTTGAGATGAACAGAGCCACTGGAGGGGAAAGAACACTTTATTTTAGTCTACAGGTGAGCAGAAATGAACTGAGCTACAGAGAGGGTTTCATTTGCATAACCTGTGTAACCATAGTTATAGTTTTAGGAATCTCTGTAACTCACTCTGAAATAGTTACACTTGGGAAATGAACTTAAAGGGGAAGGAAAAGGCTAGTAACTAGTTGGGGACTCTGCATCCATGATAGTGAGAGCCATACTTGTAGGCTTGTATAATGATGCTTTTTTTTCCTCCAACGAACGTTGCACATAACTTGAAGAAATCTTATGGAAGAAGGGAAGTTGCAGAGAGGTTTGTGCAAGGCAATTACAGAACAGGGCTAAAGCCTCTTCAGCCTTTGCCGCTGCTGACATCCAAAGTCATTGTAACTTTTCTCCACGTTGGTAAGAAGTAACACTTTCCCAGGGCCTGGAGACAGATCTGAGTAAATTCCTTGTCTTCAGTGGTGCAAATGTGTGATGTTCTGTTCATTGGTTGCCTCAGTGGCTGGAGAAAGGAAAACAACATTGTAAGAGTCACTTTCACAAGGGACCCAGTTACTAAACCTTTGCTAACATTTTTCTGTGTATAAGTGCAAGTATGGATATGAAGCATATGCTGTGCTTCTCTTGATGATAGTCTGTTACTTTCACAATAAAGGTTTTCTAGTTTTATCCACAATGGATGGTTGCAAGTAGAAAGGTATTGGATGTTGATGATATTCAAGAAACATTGCAGTGATCCTAGGGATTTCTTGGGGGATCCTCAGAGGTCTTTGCGCAGATGGTACTTTGTTTTAGAGAGAATTCCTGTTTTTTATCTGATTAGTGTGGCTTTTGACTTTTCCTGATTGTGGATTATGCTTTGGATGCAAAGCGGTGTCATTTAAATAAGACACGTTTAAAAATACTACAGAACTGATGGCTTTGTGTTTAAAGTGGTTGCTGTTTCAAAAGAAGCACTAGCAAATATGCTCACAACAGCAAACTTCTGGGAGAATTGTTCCTAATGGAATCAATTTTAGGGAAAGGAATTGCACGATATCCTGGAGTGATCTAGTGAGTGATAGGGCAAACATCAGTGGGATGGCTAAAGCCTGGTTTCATTTCAGAAATCTGTGGCAAATAGTAAAAGTAGTATGAAGGAGAGGGGTTGGAAGACAAAGAAAAAGAGACAAAACAACAGAAAGAAAAGCAAAGAAAGTGAGATAATTTGTCTTCACAGAAAGTGCCTTATGTCAGACTTTCACAAGAAATCCTGCCTCTTGTTGAAGAACAGTCAGGAATTGGGACAGAGCAAGAGAGAAGAATCCCCCCAGCTGAGAAAAATGTTAAGCTTTTTTTCTATTAAAAAAAAAAAAAAAGCATTTCTAGGGGCCTCCCTCCACCCCCTCCAACCCCCACACTAATAATATCCTGGTTCATGTAGTGCTCACATCTAACTACTGGGAAACAGAGACTTCTGCTTCTATTTGTAACAGTCAAGAAGAGCAGCAGCACTGTAACATGTTTATGAGTGCGTATTGTTTTGCCTCATTGAGGGATACTTCTCCCTGGGGATAGGAGTTCATTTATCTTCATGTTAGCTCCAGAGGGAAATTGTCTCGAGCAGAGAACAGTTAGCTGTAGTACGCTGTGTACGTATGTGCCATGTTTTGATGTAGTTCACTGACAGCTAGTAACCAGACCTAATCTGTCAAACTCATTTCACCTAAGACCTAAAGTCTAACTCCAATTGTGATCTTTAAGGTAAAAGCACCACAAAGCTACTTGGCTCCTAACCTTCTGTTTTTCAGTAAACAATACCTTTTCTTCTTTCCTGTTATTTTGTTTATTTCATCTTCAGAAACACTGCTTCTTTCAGTCACTGATGTTTTGGTGTTCTGCACTTATTTGCAAAAAAAAAAAAAAGCAGCTGGTAGTACTATACAAACTGTTTATTGAGTATAACATGTTATCATGCAGTCGTTGCATTAACATATATTATGTAGCTGAACCCCTATCCTTAAGTGTTACAGAGTTGTTTCTAATTGGGTGTTTCTTACCAGTTTGCTACCTTAGGTCATTCCTTTCAGATTAATTAGAAAACTGGAGTCACTTACAGTTGTAAAGATTCCTCAATAATTTTGTAGAATGGGAGTCTTGATTGTAGGAATTGTTTGTTATCCAGGTAACAGCTATTAGCGAACAGGATTCCCAGCTACAGGCTCCTTTTGGCTACTTCTGTTTTCTCTGATGGACTGGGAAAAATCAGCGAGAGAAATTCCTCCACACCTCAAATTCTACCTCTGAGTTTAAGAAAGATCTTTCTCACCTTCTTGAAACAGATCTTGTTTGTCTAGTTTCTGATTTCAATTTCTTAAACTGTTGCAGGGTTGGCAATGGTCCTCTTTCTTCTTCTTTTATTTTGAAAGCTGTTAAAAATATTCTGGGTAAAAGCTGAAAAAGCAACATGACAATCTCTTGATGCCGAAACACTTCATGACCAAAAGCTTGTCGTCATCTCATACTATTTTTATTGTTTCTGGTCACACTACAGTGTATACGGAGATTTGCACTAGAAAAGAGGGAGAACAGCTGACAAGGATCATTCTTTACAGACTTGACCTAAAAAGGCCAACAGAAGATGCTGTTTCTTATCTCTTCATCTGTTACTTCTAAAAAGAAAAGGTGGCTATTATATATCTTTATGAATATTAATAAATAGGAGTGGCTGGTGGAATGATAAGGTGGTGGCCAAGGGGCAGTGCTGTGCTTCTGGAATATCCTCTCGCTAGTGCTAAAATTGCATAGTTGTGACAGTTTTTCAGTTGTTTTATCTGGCTGAACCAAAGATTTCCAGTCTAGCCCATCTATGAGGTTTAGAAGTTATTTGACTTCACTTTGGCCAAGGATTGTTTGATATTTTGTTTTTTTATTTTTTTTTTTTTTATGATCAAGAGAAATATAGAGGAATACTTAAAATCTAAAAGTAAGTAAGGAGTAAAGTATATTGTGTTACACTCAGCATCAGGCTAGGTAAATGCTTTCTAAAAACTTTTGTTCTACTTCTATTGGATGCATTATTCTTCATATCCCTTAATAAACAGACGTACACAATGCCTGTTACATGAAATTATGGTTTTCTCACGTTAAATGATTAAAGAGTATTGAACTGGGTTTGCATTACTGCACAAGTACTGTCCCATAAGAAATCTTATCATAAAGCCCCAACAACTCATTTTGGTTAGCAACAGTTTCTTTATTATTGGCTACTGGACTGTCTTTCAGAATTGAGATTTTATGGAAGAAGTGGAAGGTACATAGCAGTTCCATACACAAAGATTGCTATTAGCATTATATTTTAGTCCTTGCTAAGTGTTGAGTGCATAAAAGCAAGTGAATAAAAGATGAATTTTGCAGTTACTTTGCCCAGGACATGGCTGAAGGAATCGTTCTAGAATAAAGCATATTACACCTAGGTTGATGATATGAAGTACAATTGCTAGATACCATTGTGAGAACTGTAGGGGAAAACAGAGGTGGTGTTTCACGAAGTACAGCTGAGTGCATGAGTCTTGACAATGCTTTCAACACAGAGAAAGCATAAGCATGGTGGCTTTCAGTACCATGAGCAACGCTAGCACTCCCCTGAGCTCAGGAAGCACTTGCTGCAGCCTTGAGCTTACTCTCATGCAGGAGAATTTAAAGGGAAAAGTGCTCTGGGTAATTCCTTGGAGAAGGTAAACCACACTTTTTTCTCTGAAGTTGCATAGTTGTGGGGTATTTTATTGACAATCTTGTATGATCCAAGAATTTTCTCCTGAAAATCAGCTTTTTTTCATTACAAAATTGTGCTAAGTTGCTGTATTTACAGTAATTACAGTGATTGATTTAACTAATATACATGTAATGTAAGTGCTAGAATTAAAGATGCCAGTGGAACTTTAATTTCGTTCCCTTTTGCATATGCACCATAATATAGTTTTTAATTATGTGAGTATATACTACTTATTCATACAGCTTTATCTCTGCGTGTATCCAGAATATTCTGACTACACTATCTACCTGTAGGTCCTGCTCTGAAGTCTTGATATCACTTCGCAGTTTAAATTCTAGTACACAGCCAGACTTTACTTGTGCTCTAGGAGTCTGCATACCTATCAAGCATGTGATTTCTGTTTTTATTTCATACTTTATAACTGTACTATGCCCTCTTTGTTCAGCTTCCAGCTGAAGTTGTGCTTATGTTCTGCATCTCTTCTTTTCTGCAGATGTGAAAGCCCAGATTTAGTAGTATAGAAAGCTCGTGGGTAACACCAAGATGTTGGTCAAGCAGGGTCATACCCACCATGCTGTGCAGTGTTGGGTTCAAACACATGCTGTAGAGGTAAAAAGATGGAAACAGGACCTCTGGTGGTGCATCACCCATTCTCTATCCAGAGATGAATCGGAAGGAATTTTGTTACAGGACATCACCCCAGATAGTGCTGTCTAAAGTGTGATGGTGCTGTGGTCAAGCGGGTGACGATATCAACTGTTGTATGATGCAGTGCCTGAGAGTCATGAGTTCTTTGATAGAGAAGAGACCTGGCTAATATGTTGCTGTGATGGAAATGTCCCTGAAAGCTTGGCTTGCCATCAGGGAAGGCTGTAGGGAATCAATACGTTAACCTTAAAAGTAGTTGTCTGCATAGCTTGACTCATACCTGATAGATATTTTCTCCTAAAAAAGGAGGATGTAAACCTCATAAGATCTCATACTAGTTTTTGAACTCTTGTTCCTCTTTCCTCTAAATTGCTACCTCTCTCAACACATTAAAATTATGAGGATCTTGTTTGGGAAGATGCAAGAACTAGGCTGACAGTAATAGCACATCTTTTTCTCAGTGTTCTTTCATTCCCTCCAATTGAGCACCATCCACTCCTGTTGATATTGGGGATCCTGAAGCAGTTGTTTGTTACTTAATCTATTTGAACATATGTCTCCCTCCAACATGATGTTGGTGCACATGCTAACTGTACTAGATTAAAAATGAGCACTTATCACATCTGTGTTGCTTGAGAATCACAGTGTGACCGTAAGATCTCATGGTTATCATATACATAGTGCATTTTAATCAAACCAAAAATTAACTTGGATTGTCTGTGCAAGTTTGTTATCAGTAAAGCCTTTTTTTATCAGTATAAATCTCTGAATGGTGATTTTTATCACTGCAAATGTATTTTAAAAAAAGCAATTGAAGTAATAGATAGGAAACACATTGCAGAAAGCTATTAAAACTATTAACTCCCAATATGCTTCAAATTCATTGAAAACCTGAATTAACAGTATAGCTAACTTTTAACATACCTGCACAAGATCTAAAATTTTAGATATATATCTAAAATATAGACATAATTCTAACTTTTCAAAATAGGGAAGCCCTCTCTGAAGCTCTCAAAACTGTTGCTATCCCCTTCCAAATGCTCATAAAAGTTTCACAACCTGGCAAATCAAAAATAGACTGTTGCTTAATTCTAGAATTCTTTTAATTTCTACTCTTAAGTCAGTGTCGCAGTTCAGTGAAGCCTTATCCTCCGTTTGGTTTCACAGTTCCTGACAGATCCACAGAGCATGTGTACTGCCTGCTGACAAGAAACACCATCATCCCCAGGCTGTGATGCTGACAGTGCCTAAGCAAAAGCATCATGTATTTAGAAACTCAGGAAAGCACACAATACATATGTGTCAAGAACTACAGAATGAAAACAGAGAGCCTCTAATGTCCCTCAAGGAAAGGTCATGTGTTACCACTGATGTTCACTACCCTAGTGAAAATCATATCTGTCTTTCTACATAAAACAGCATGTTGGAAAAATGTTGAGATATCTTCCACCATGAATTGACATTCTCCATTCTCTTTAACCTTAAAAACTGTGCAGAATATGCAAAATCAGTTCCACAGAACTAAAAAAGTCCTCTGGCTTATTATGTTGAGGAACCTGTGTCAGTCCTGCCACAGATTTAAGCCATAACAGGCAGTAGAAACTGCTATACAAGGCAAATATCCAAAATGTGTAAGATTCTTTCCTCAAAGAGTATGCATAGGTCAGCCTACAGGAGTTAACTTAGATGGGGTATTCTATAGGCTGCATTGACAGAGGGTTTTAAGCTGCCTCTAGCTAATGATGAGGTTATGTCCATTACTCTTGTAGATTCTGAGCAGAAACCAGTATGCAGTTGTAACACAAGCTAGATATTTTGGTGGGTTTTTTTTGTAGATCAACTGTGTGTAGATGATGGCCATGCAGTACAGTGTACCTTTTTTCTGTAATAGACTCCAAGACCTTCTGCAAAGGAACTTGGGGGAAACCCAAGCATAAATATATTCACTGTGCTCCAAGGAATGGCAAAGACTTGCAAGACACAGATAGCAATGAGCTCTAAAAGGGCAGTTTGCACCTCCGCTCTACCAGTCCAACAGCTGATATCTGCAGCTAGTAAACAGGGCTAGCAATTGGCTAGCCATGGCTGTGGTATATTTCTCACAGCTCATACAGTTCTCATGCTGATACCCTGTTGCTACAGCTCAAGACTAAGCTACAGACTTTCTTTGACATCAAAGGAAATATTTACATCAGGCTGCAGTTCTACAGCTGTTCCTGGGCATAATATCTCTGCAGTACCATTCTCCAGTGCCAGCTGGTGCTTGTTTCATGAGCCCAGAAATGACTTTGTGGGGAGAGGCTGTTACAGAAAACTGTTGCTCTTGAAGCTACTATTCACTCCATGCCTTTCACAGTCACCAAAAGGGATCTGGAAATGTAAGCAGAGAGAAGCAGCAGTAGTTACTATGGCTGGTCTCACAAATAATTCAACCAGGAATGCTTGGTGGTGTCATAGAAGCTGGCCTGAAAGCTGCTGCTGTTTTGGTGATTATTAGATAAAATTGTTACATTACCTGCTGCCAATGCAGCCATATGGCTGCGTGTGGCATTCATGAACTGTTGAGACTCTGAGAACCATATCATCTACTTTGAGGAATGGCAAGGAAGATGATGAGTATCTGGGGATGTTGATCCCTAGATGCAAAAAGCAATTGCTTCTCCTTAACTTCTGTTGTTATGCCTGTTATGCCACCCATCCCAGAAATGCCTTAGGCAGGCAGTAGCACAGAGGAGAGTAGGTTAGCTGGTCGTGTAGCTGCGCTCATGCGTGAGAGAACATCCTCCTTCTCCATCTCCTTTCTTCACATCCTCTCATTATATGACTCTTAGTAAATGCAGCTGTTAGTTTGAACAGGCCAGTTAGTACAAAGCAGTCATGACAAAGCCTCGTAGTAAATCTCCTTATATAGACAAGCCCTTGGATAAATAAATCAACCTCTTGTGACTTTTTCAACCTGTGGTTTTCACAATTTGTTGCAATGATATTTGAGGCATTATTCATGGGTACGAAAGATCTTATTCACTAGACTTAGCCCTCTGAAGTGATCATTTACATGCACTGGCTTGTTTCTGTGTATTTTGAGCTCTGCTCTGACACTGATTCTTGCTGTTTCCTTAGGCAATAACATAGATAGGTTTCTCTGTAATTTACTTAGGACCTGGAAAACTGATGTTGGCTGTATGATAGCAAATAAGATGTTTGCTGTCATTGAATTTCTCCTGTATACTGAAAATTTGAAATTCTTGAAACTGAAAAATATTTAAGCTGTTGTCCCTCTTGGTATTGACCTGATGGGGTCAATGCTCCCCAGAGCTGCGTGGCTAAGAGCAGAGCCACTCTTAAGCACAGGCTAAACAAGTAGTTTAGGGCAGCAAAATAGCCATGGATTTTAGTGTATTCTAGAGCCCCAGGAAACTGGGTTGCTACATCTGCTAAACCAGTGAAGAGCCTGTAAGATGGCAACTTGGACTTGAAGCATTAGTAGTAAAAATCTTTGGCCTTTTCTGCACAAGACCAGAGTGTCTGGAATTGTTCTACCAGTCTCCATCATTACATCTCTTCTCCACCTAGAAGAGTTGATCTGACCCACTTATCTTGTTTATGCTGCTGAGGACCCGCTAGTAAACTCCATTAGGAAGCATGAACATAATTGTTGTACAAGCCTTGCTTCTTTTCCTCCTCCTCTTTTTCACCTTTTCTTGTCCCCCACCCCTTTTGCTTCAACTAGTTTTGCTGTCAGCTAGATGCAAGGGTTGACTGGGTTTTGGCTCCTGCTCTTTGCTCTCTACTTCATTCATAGTACAACATCAGGGCAGAATCTTGTCTAGTACTTAAAGTTTATAGTGTTTCTTGGATGTGCAAAGGGATGCTGAGTGTGATCATTCCCTGTGCTTGAAAACCAAATGGTACTGATGAGTGTAGGGATTTAGGGAATTATAATTGGGAACCTGGTTGCCAAGTTCAGTATAAAATTGTGGGTGGAAAATTCCACTCAGACAGATGTTATCTGGTACCAGTAATAGTTTCCTTTCACATGGACCTTTCAACAACACAGTACATGATCATAATGATTCCTTGTTGTTTAAAAGTGTATTTCTATATGCTAGAAATCATACTTAATAATGTTGTAGAAAGAGTTATCCTACACTTTACTCAATACATATTTTTATATGTCGATAAATAAAATTTTGAGTGGATAATAATCAGTAAAATGTTTGCAGTTTTGTAATCAAATGAGGACAACTGCATCCTATAGTTCTATGTAATAATTAGTTCCAAAGGTAGATGTCCCTTAAAATAAAGCTACTTTTTCTTTTTGAGTAATATGATTTAACATGAACTGCCAGCCATAACAACAATAGCACATCTTGTACTGCCAGCTTTAATAGAGACTGCATGGATAATTTAAGGCCAAGTCAAAAAAGTTTTCAGAATAATTAAGTTCCAAATAAATTTCTCACTCATTCTCACAACCTAACCTGAATATCAATATTGTTTTATTTTGTAATAATTTTTTTCAGTTTTTAGTTAATAAGGAAAATATGTTCTTTAAAAGATGCAGGCGACCCCATTTTCCCCGTCCCCCCATGCACAAAAATAGCATATCTATACTCAAACCAATAAAGAATGTGCTGCAGATAAATTCATACTGTACCAATGGAGTGTAAGGATTCCATTAATGCTTTAGTGATATCATCAAGGAAGAAAAAGGCAAAATGGATCCACGGCTTTTACTCTGCTGGGTCTGTAATGAAGCAGTGTTGTAGCAGCTGCTGTCTTTTTTTTTTTTTTTTTTCCTGTAGGCATCAGTTGGTGTATTGTGAAAGTTTTAAAAAAAAAAATTCCTGACATTTCCTTCTTTCTTTTTCTGTCTCTATTTTTTTTTTTTTTAAAGAACAGTCAGCTTTCTTTTGTTACTGCTGTGATGTACTTTTCCCTACTAACTCCAAGACGGAGCCTGAAATGCAATATGGAAATTACTAATATGACAGAGAAATATGAGCTTTATACTGCAGAAAAAGTGGCTGTAGCAATATATCAGAGACATTATTGAATGTTATCGGTCATAGCACAATTTATTATTTTACCAGTGTGCTGTGAAAAGTTGCTCAGCCAACTCAAAGCTTTCCTACTATATTAGCGCTGTCTGGGAGTTTAACTGGTAGCACTTCGCTAAATGCAAGCACAGTAATTATTTGTACATTAGCCCCTTGGATTCCTCCCTCCCCACCTCAACCCATCATCTTAACATACTGTACATGCAGTAATTTGATTTACTATTTTTATTTTGGACTTTGTACGGTGAGGCTTTCACAGAGGAAAGATGGCTGAAAGATATAAGGGAGGGATGAGAATTTGGAAACTGTCTGCTCTGCACTTTGTATATGCTCCCTGCCAAACTCATGTGTAACTCTCATTAATGCTAATGGGATTTAATACATGCTGCAAGAGGAAAATATCCTCATTTATTTTGCACTGAATCGAGTGGTAGCAAAAGTGCTGTATTGACAACTCCGGAGCCCTCTATTTATCCACAGAACAGGCAGTGTCAGAATAAGTTTCCTCTTACAACCTGGTGTCTCAATGCTCTTCTGGAGGGACCTCTGAAGGGCAGCACAGCCATTGCCACTCTTGCCGGCACGGATAACAGTTTTGCGATGTGGACCACCTGTATAGTAGCAGCCTAGCCAAGGTTTCCCACACTTCACTCATGATATGCAACGATTTGGAGGTGCTAATCTTAGGCTGCACTTGAATGAGTGCTAGAAGGTTGAACAGTACAAATGGCCTCTTACAAATCACAGAAATGGCCCATCTTCACAGTTCTGCCTGTAAATTCTTCAGATCAACATACCTGTGAGAGGGGAAACTTTTCCTGGGATTTATTGGCTTGGGCTTGAAATGTTAGGTTGATTTTTTTTTTTTTTAAGTGGGGGGCTGCTTAAATAAGTCCTTTAAAATTGCTGTTTCTTCCAAGCAATGTCACCGGATGTAGGTGATGTACTAGTGATGACTTTAGTGGCACATATGTGTTATACATGAACTTCATTTTTCAGTATCATTATTATATGATAATGATAACTTTGTAAGATGTCTTCTGATATATGTACATATGTGCATACTGGTCAGAAAAAGCCATTCTGTTGAAACTCAAACTTCTTGCAGGATGTTAAGTTAAAAACATATTTTGGAAAAAAGTAGGGGAGAAGTTCTTTATTAGGATCAAGGTAGTATTGTTTTCTTTTGATTGTGAGACAAAATCAGATAGGCATAATTATATGTGTTTTAACATGCTGAAAGTCACATTTCAGTGAAATTTTTGGATTCCATCAGAGGGAAAAACTTGAGTTGACTTGCCTTTTTGTGGAAAACTGGTTTATTTATCTGTTTATTTTCACTGTTATCCTGACTCAGCTAATCTTGATTGATGAAGTTATTTCCATTAAATAGACAAGGAGGCTCACCCGACCTTCCAAAAAGAGCTGCCTCACACCCAACAATTAGCCAGGGTTACACTATACTGTTTTATTTTTTACCCCCACTCCCTCTCAGCAGGGCTCCAGATGGAGTCTCTTTTTACCTGGCTGGCCTTATACATCTTTCTACTGCATCTTTAGTGTTATCTACATAAAACACACATCACCACATGGAGCTCAACTGGATGTCTTCCAAATGGTAGCAATGTTAATTGTTTTACAGAAACTTGCTATGAAATGATTATAATGAGGAGTTTCAAAATTAAGCATTATTGCTTTTTCTCCTTTGGGCTGGAAGAGAAGGCCTTTAACAGAGGACATCTTGCTAGGGAAGGAGGAGTCAGAGCATGCATAATACCATCAAGCTTGCTGAAACTCAAGCTCTTATTGCTGTTGTAGCATACTTTGGCTTGATTGAGTTTTTAAAACATTCTGGACCTCAAAACTTAATTTGAGTCCTACCACCAAGGAATTTCTTGTTGAATGTGTCTCCAGGGGCACGTACCTTGTCCCACCACTCTGCCTTCTGCAATGAAAATCTCTAGCTCCTCAGGCTTTCATAACCTTGAATGGCAGTTACCCTCCCAAGAGCAGGGTAAGGTTTGAACAAATTTGTCTTTCTTCTTCCCAGGCTTCCACCTATTTTTCCTTCTCTATCCCATTGCACAACAGCAGATGCCAATGTCTGTATGCAAAGAGGTGCAGAGAGCTATGAGTGCTTGCTCTTCTATTCCTTGCACTATCCCACTGTTTGCAAATCTTGCTGCTGCTTCCTCCTGAGCCCCTTGGAAATTCCCTCTTTGTTTCAATTTTCCAGGCTTAAAACAGTTGTTTACTGCATTGTCTTTCTTCTTGGCTGCTCTTAAGCTTGCATCATTCCCTTCAATTCAGTCAAAATGCAGTGGCTAAATGTAACTTCCCACCATGCTAATGATCATGGTCATTGGATCATGACTTACTTTCAAGTCACTGCACAAGCTGCTTCTCTCATGTCATAATTCACACATTATACTGCTTAGCTTCACCTTAAGGTTTTGACTATCCTGTTCTTCCTTTATCTCCTTTGTTCTTTCGGTAATGCCACCTTGTTGTATCATTGAAATCCACCATTCATTGGATTGTATATGACTTTTTTTTTTTAAACCTTATGCTGGTGCCTATCTATGGAAAAATCTCTGAATACTATAATCTCATTCTAACAGATGTATGTTCTTTTCACCTTCAAGTGCTTAGTGTAAAATGGCCTTATGGAACCAAAAGCTTGAGTTTTCATATTGTCCAAGCTGTCATCTCCAAAGCGGACTGAAGTAAACAGAAAAATAAAAATGGAATCAGCTGGAAGTTAACACTATACTTGGGGTGTCTGAAGGCACCTTGTAAAACCTCAACTAGATACTAAGTAAATAATGGTTTTGTCAGTGTCTCTTTTGTTTTGTGTGACACCAAAGAAATGGTTGATGTTTAGGTAGTAAATAAAAGGTATTGGAAAAGGAAAACAGTAGTATAAAGCTAAGACATGATATGAAAATTGGATACTAGTCTTTCCTTTGTTTTCTTCTGTAATGTTGCAGTCACTTGTTATTTGGGACATTAAATCAACCTGCAGGTGCAAATGTCAAGAAGCGGACCTCATTCTGAAGCTTATGTTTTGATTTTTTGAGGGTCATCTCACTTTGCAGTTGCATTGGATCTTTGTTAATACTACAGATGATTACTTGCTGAGCTCCATTTCTAATATATAATTCAACCACAACTACAAAAATTGCACTTTCATTTGGGAAAGTGTGTAGTTGGCTTTTACAGATTTAAGCTGCTCACCATTGCCAGATCTGCTGGCTACATTCCTTCCCATAAAAAAATAAACTGTTTTGCTTCTTGATGAACAGAATTCAGTCTTGTAAGTGTTAGGTTTGTTTGCCAGGCTTTTTAACTCAGCTACACAGTTCACTTCTATTCTACAATTTATTTAATTAATGTTCATCTCATTAGTACGGATCTATCTTAGCCATCTACCACTATACAGTAAAATCCTTTAATGAATTCTGTGATTCTCTCAAATTCCCAATCAGATGAGAGGCACTGCTAATGTAATAAGTCAAGAAAGTACAGCTTTGGAGATTCATTAAATTTTATTTCTTATGAATTGTCTCTGGAAAAACTCTGAAAGAAGCACAATACTAAAAAGGGGACATTATTAGACCTGCTTGTTATAGACGACCAGAAAGTACAGATTTTATTTTGGCTTTGAATGTCATTAGCACACTGTTGGGTTTTGATTTTTTTTTTTAATTTATTTAATGTCTTGTAGGAATGGACATCTACTTCAAAGTATTACAGTCAAATTCCCCTTTAAAATCGGCTGTCAATGTCTGAATTTCTTAGCTCAAATGACAGAAGAACAAAGTGTGTTTTAAGAAAAGTCCACACAAAATGTGGACTAAATTCAGTTGAAATGTGAGTTTACCTGCACTGTGTACTGGAAAGGATTGGACAATGTGACAAAAAAAAAAGAATGCAGGATTAATAATTTTCCACTTAATTATTTTTCCTAACCTTTTCCCTATTCCCCTTCTAACACTCCTCCAGTTGAGCTAGTATTCAACCTGATCAGAAAATCATGTGGAAAGGAATTAGAGCACTTATTTTTGTCAAACTGTTTGAAAATAAAACCAGAATAAAGAAAATTATTAATATAATATTTTTTTTCTTCATTCTCTGTTATGGGAAACAAATAGATGCTTGAATTGAAGGTATCTGTTCTATTTTTTCACTTATTTTCCTTTATATTCTTTACAGAGAAGGTAGGCTCATGCCCCTAACCTGTATCAGAGTGGTGGTTGGGGCTGCTGATGTACTGTGATGTAGAATGCACCATCTGATTGTCAGCCATTACTTTGGCCACAGCCTCCACCTGGTTGAGATCTCTAAATCTTAGAGGTGCCTTCTGCTACATAGAGTGAGCTGTTACCAGTCTCTGCCCAATTTTCTATGCCTAGAAAAGTCTTTTTTTCACATTACATAGTTTATGTCCAGTTTATGCTGCCCCTCAGACTCTGCTCTCAATTAACGCTATGCTCTGGATGCAGTTTAATTTTCAAACAACTTGAACACCCTCTTGTTTGTTGCTTTAAGTGTCTAGATACTTCTTATTATGTCTTATTGTATAGATACTTTTTAATATGGAAATATTCTGCAGTCATCTTCAACTTCTAGAGGTTTATAAGACTTTATATTGATAGTTTTAAAGATACTCCAAAAAATACTTTACACTAATATGCACAAAATGACATGGTGCCCCTTCCCTGAGGGAAAAGTGCCCAATACAGAAAAGCTCACAAGCTTCTACAATGATCACAACGTCGTGCCATAGCAATTTAGTTAATTAATACAGTATTTTTTTATGCTGCCAGTAAAATGGACAGTTCTACTTTTCCTCTTCTCCCTCTTTGTCCCGGTGTCCTCCTCAAAGCCTTGAAGCACACTTGTTCTCTGGAAAGTGACTGTGTAAAAGTAACATCATCCAGCTCAAAATATTTGCTTCCTGTGTGTGTGCAGACACACAGCTGCTACACTGTACAAAAGAAAGTCTTCAGTGCTTTTCTGCTCTTGTCAGTGCCACAGAGCTAATAGGGAGGCAAAGTGAAATAGGAGGGTGCTCTTGTGTGGAATCAATGAAAATGTTTATTTGGCTACAGTCACTCTTGCACAGCCCTGGGAACTGCGAGAGTTGCCCAGGTGTTGGTGTAGGCAGCCTTTGCAAATGAGGTGTGTGATGGAAAAGAAGCTGCTCTTCGACTCCCAGCTCCCAGGCTGCCTTTCCAAGGCTCAGGAACATTTAGGCTGCACCTCACTGAGAAGAGATAAATGTGGAGTCTCCTCTGCCTCTTTTTCAAAGTCAAAGTATAGTTAGTTTACCAGGAAAAAGAGGAAATGTTTTGCAGCCTAATTTTCCATGGGCACAGCTCTGTTTTCCTGCTGGAGTCAAGAATGTATGAGTCTCAATGGATTATGTGTATTTTTTTAGGCACCAGGTTTCTTGTGTAGGGAAGTATAGGGGTAAGTCAAACAGTTAAACCTTTTTCCTGTCCTCTTCCTCTCTCCCTAGTAACTATCCCTTTCTTTAAGCTCTTTGATGGTCCCCATTCGTAGGGCAGTAGAATGATGTTCCAATAATTTCCCTTCAACAGCAGGAGACACACTGCTATATATTATGCCCTTTAGCTAAAAGAAAAATTGATTCTGTCATGTATACATTTATATCTCATCTATTTTTTTCAAGGAAACTTTTAACTCTTCTTACAAGACTAAGGTAGGAAATAATAAACTACCAATGCACATGACATGATTCTCCCATTTTGGGAAGACTGTCCATCTTGAGAAACAGGAAATTCAAAAGCAAAGCTAGGCAATGATTGGACCTCTAGGTAAAAAAGAAAGAAAAAAGAAAAAAGCTAGAGAACTGAATGCAACATATGTTAAGTGTTTGGAGTCTTTTACTTTCTGAATCCTGAAACTTGAAAAAAACTTTTCTTCACAAACAGCCAAATTTTAATCTATGTGATATTAAAAGGTCTATTATCTTGAGAGAGCTGTATGTTCTCTCTAGGAGCAGGAGAGCCTTTTGGTTAATTCACTGGGCTAATCAGGCCATCTGGCTTCTATTCCTGGACTGTCCTGTGTGATGTTGGCCATCTCAGTTAAAGTCTGTTTCCTCAGCTTTCAATCTGAAAAACTGTGATAATAGTCACTTTGCTTCACCAAAGTGGAGTAAAAAATATAAAGTTATGATGCTTGGTGCACATACAGTTTGTAGCACTGAGCATTCCCTAGGTTCTATAAAAAAAAACAAATGCAGGCTGTGTTACAGTGTTCTCATCTCAAAAGGTGGTCCAAAGACTTCTATTAAAGGTTTTACTTATAAAAGTGCCTTTCAAGTCAAAGCAATCATTATTCATGGGATGTTGGCCATTGACCAACTACCTACATAAAAAAAGGGAGGCAAAAGTAAATAAAATATTCAAAATGAAAAGTTTCTCACTTTCTTCAATCACATTAGTAAATATATAAAAATCAAATACTTTGAGCCAAAAAACCACTGAATATTATTTTGCAAATGAAACTGAATATTTATTTGGTGTGGTGACTTTTAGCTTGGATTTAATCTGAGATCAGTTTAAAAATCCATTTTGAGGAAGTAAAAAAGATGGTCTCTGATCAAGTGTCCTATTTTATAACTTTGTTTCAAAAGCGGTTTTCTCATGCTGTCTTTGTCAGCATAAGAGGCCTGTAGCTCTGTAGCTATAAAGGTTCTTTTCCTCAGAATGTTTGCTATTCTTGATCCCTGCTCCTGATTAAAAAACATTGTTAAAGGTTCTTACTACCAGATAGATAATTTTGATATTCCTGTTGTGGGGTTTTTTTCTGGTTTTGGGTTTGGTTGGGTTTTTTTTTTTTTTTTGCAGTTCCCTCTGACTTAAAATTTTTATTTCTAAGCATTCTGCAGTTAATTTCCCAGTCATTATCTTTACTGAAAACCGAGACAAAATTGTATGTTCTATTTTTTGCCCATATTTGTATTGTATTTAATGTTAAGAGCATTTACAATCCTTTTCTGCTCTGTTAGAGAGAAAAACTACTGGAGACTGAGATTGAGAAAAGGAATTTTGAAAATATGAAGCAAAATTGATCAAAATAGGGAAATTATTACTAACTGCTTTCCAGGAAAACTCTTTGAGTGGAAAACTTAACCAAATTCGGAAAACTTGGAGTTGCCAGTGTCGTGAGGGTTCAGTAATAAATTGAGAGTTGAATGTCTCATGTTCAGTTTGCCTGGGTAGTCTAGATGAATTACATTTTCTGTGATTCCACACAACCTCTTGTAATGTCAAAGAAAAACCTGAAATCATGGCAGTTCCTGATCATTGCCCACTATGGGAAGCTGTAGTCTGGATAATATCCAATCCAGTCTGATCACTGTCAAGCAAACATACCTTAAGATTCACTTAAGAAGGGGGAAAAAAACACCCCAAAATACTCTACAAATACATTTTCATTAACTGTTTTTCAATGGAAAATTTTCATCTACTACAGTGAGGAATAAATGGACAAACGTGGGGAAAGGACTTAGAACATTTCTATATGTGAATATATGGACAAACACATGTTTTCCTAAACTGAAAATCTTTGTTTTAACAACAGAGGACATGGTGTTGCTGGGAGAGGAAGCTTGTTTGATATAGCGGCAGATCCTTATTCCAGAATGGGTTCTATCCTCTCAACTTATACCAGGTCCATGTGTGTCCCCCTGACTGAGGATCCCCTGTTGTATCATCTTCTTTTTTTTTTCCTTTAATAGTAACACTTCATGTTATCTATGAAGCAAAGTGAGCCAAAATTTTTTAAGAACATATGTTTGATTATTTTATCTTAGTATGTCAAACTTTAAAAAGCGCTTTAGAATTAATTCATTGTGGAACCCTGGGGGTAAGAATCACATGTCACAGGTAACCAAATTAGAAGTCCATGGGTTATGAGATCACAACCCCCTAGAGAAATATTTAGCGGTATGTTTACTTAATATCTAACAGCATGTGAAGTTTATTTATTAATATGCCTGCAGGTTTCTCTCTAATCCCACTTCTCAGAGATGCTCACACATAGATAGAAAAGCCAGGAGGGGGTGAATTGCCCTGGTACTATTTCCATCTAATAGAATAATGTATCTGTTAAAGAAAAAAGTTAGGGTACAGTACATACCTTACTGACCTTCACCAAATCTCAAGTCCTGTTTTACACAGAAGCCTGTTGTGTGTTGTTTACAGAGAGCAGAAAAGCTCATGCACAGCAACTTCCTCTCAGGGTTATGAATCTTTAAGTAAGAAGAAAATTTATTTTTTAACATAGTCAGAAGAGCAATTGCTTTCAGCTAAGCAATGGGAGAGAAATTCACCCCTCCTTCCTCACACCATGCTTCAGTAATTGAGCTCAGTGAAAGGAATTCTGCAGGAAGGAAATCTTCCCCCTTCCATCCCCGTTAAGAGTGGTGGAGCTCTGGTCACCACTCATATCCCAGCCAGGGCTATCTGGGAGACCTGGCTTGGCTCATCTTCTGCTGAGAGGCCAGGCACTGCTGCCTGCCCCCCTCTACCTGCTGGACATTGCCCGTAGCCCCAGTGGACTCAGCAGGTCTGTTCTGCACAGGGCTCGGGAGGTGCAGAAGTATGTCTGTCTGTATTGGACTTGGCTTGGCTGCCCGGAACTGCTAATGTATTTTGGAGGCAGCATTACCAATAGACAGAGTGCTTCTCTGCAGTTTGGGGGATCTTGGTTGTACTCCCAGACCTGCCACTAACCCACTGACTTTTTAATGATTTTTATGGGTGTTTATGCAGCACAGGAATACTAACATTTACCTCCTTAATGAAGGATTTTGAGATTTACTGACAAAAAGTTTTATGTAAGAGCAAGAGGTACTAGGTAGTTGATTACATTGCTGGAGTAGTATCAAGGATCACTTCTTTGTGTTTGCCAGAGTAACTTCAGCCTTCTTGATCACTTAGTGTCCTGTTAATGCACTAGATAAAACATTAGATCAAGGTGCTGTTAAAAAATATTGAATCAACACTGTCCCTCCTTGCTTTTTCAATCTATGCAGCAGATCACTACCTTAAATATTAATAGGTAACTGCCTGGATTTCCTCTCAGTTGATAATTGCCAAGCTCATAATAAACTTGAAAATTAAAGGCAAGAGAGGTATTTTTATATTCCTGTTAAAATGTCAAAGTTTCAGAAAGATCTAAAAAATGCTGAGCTCTTTCTGTCTTCTGTGTCAGGGGCTATTACCAGAGTAGGTGCTGAGACAATCTGGATACCTGCAATCTTCAGACAGATTCCATCAAGCTCCTATCTGTTAGAAGCTGCAGTGTTTGCATTTGGATTCGATATCTAACAATAATGTGGTATTTTATAAACATTAGTGGGCCTGATTTTGCACTGGTCAGCAGAGGGAAAAAATAGGTACTTTTGGAAAACAAATAAAAAAGGAATTGGAACTGTCTCAATAAATAGTGCAAATTGTAAATTTCCCAGAGATGCAGTCTTTTGCTCAGGCATAAGAAAATAAAGCTGGCAATTACAATATTGAGGAATTGCACAAGCTGCTTCTGCAGTTAAGCCCTGATATTTACTTGACAATACTTTTATTATATATAGCATTATGTCCTTTTAATATGTAGAGTTGCAATTTTTCCTTTCTGTTGCTTCAGAAGAAAATTACTCACTATCTCTATATATGGAGTGAACTCAAGAATTTTCTGACTCTATATCAGTGATGATCTTAATGCTTCTTTTCGATAATGCTTTAAAGGAATAAGTGGGATATTCATGTTAGGAGAAGTATAGAAACTTGATTGAAAGCTGGAAACTGATCTTCACAAGTCTCTTTCACAAGCTTTTTTGGTATGACCTTGATTAAGGAATATGCTCCCTATTTTCCTTGAGACCAGTTCCCCAAACCACAAAATGAGATATTTTTTTTACCCACAGAATGCAGGAAATGTTGACGTTCTGAAACATGATTTCAAGGAATACAGTAACTTGTGCCTCTGAAACACCATTTTGATGAAAAATATCATAGCCCTATTGCTAAACACCTGTTTCAGAGTGTGTTTTTTGGCAAAGAAGCTCAGTGAATATTGATGTTTAACATATTCCACATTACCCCAACTATGGAGCTTGGTTTCAAACAGTATTGGTTTTCATCCAAAAATACCTTGTAAGTGACAAATATATACTTTTAAGATGGATATTGAGAAACAGACAGATATAGCCGTGTTTAGGTGTTTGAAGAACTGACCTGCTTTTCAGAGGAGTCAGGCACCCCATTTTCTTTGGAAGCCTGTGGCTGCTGAGGGCATTTTGAATGTTCAGACTCAGTAAGGGCCAATGCACGTTAATTTGAAGTAGGATTTGGTCAAGTGTAATTGTAGAGTAAAAGGTGGTTGAATTAGCAGCTATAACATAGCTATTATAGTGTAAAAAGTTGCAGACTACATGTATAAGGGAAACAGTTGTAAGGACTTTCCTCTCATTCACAATGTGGGCAGGTCATCTTCTCAGACAAATTTGGTTTAATTTTCATGTGTTTGTTATTGTCTTTGTAATGTGCCTACCCACTATGTGGATTATAATTGGTTTTTTAAGTATTTATTTGTAATTTGTGGTTCTTTGGTTGTCTGAGTTTTGACAAGTTTGCAGGGGTCTGCAAATCTATCTTGCAATGATTATTGCAATGAAAGCCGATCAAGTCTGACTATGGTCAGTCCACCTTGCACAGCTTTCATTACTAGGTAAAATCTGGTTTTCAATAAAAAGAAGCACTTATGAAGTAAGGGAAAAGGCATGCATCATCTACGTAGATCTGCTTCACAAGTAAATGAAATACCTCTCAAGTTCTCCTCTTCTTTCACTAAAGCACAGCCCAATTGGTTCTATAGTAGCCCAACAATTTCTGACCTTTGTTGTGAATATTCTGTAAAAGAACATGAAGTTGTGTACTTACTTTCACCTAACTCATATGCACCTCAACAAAAAAGTGGGCTTCTTGCCAGACACTTTTCCTGCTGTCTTATCAGAGGTGGTACTACAGGCAATTTTGGGTTGAGTATATGGACTAGGGTGATATTAAGTTAGGTGGCTTCTGAGCAGACAGGTCACAAACAGACAGCAAGCACGATTCGGAAGACTGATTGACCATTGTCTCTCAATTGCTGGTGTGGCTGCATATTTAATCTATCGGTTGCGTTAAATTTGCACAGAAGATGGAGCTAAGAACTACACCTAAGACTGTGATAGCTGCATTATATCAGCATCTAAAGAATTAGCAAGAAAGCCTATTATTCACAATAAGTTAAACTTCTAATGAAGGCAAAAGGCAGAGTCTTAAGCAGAAACAATTTAGAAAAAATTTTGCGAAGAAGATAGGAAAGGTCCTTTTATCTTTTGTTTGTAGACCTAGACCATCTAGAACATGTCAAGTGTAATCTGTGGTAGATGCTTTTCTTTTAGAAAAATACCTTAAAAATCTCAAGACTATATTTGAGCTTGTACATGCAATCAGCCTTAGGCTGCAAATAGAATCTGTCTCAAGGAACTTTCAGCATAATTTCCATCTGTCAAGCACAAGCATGAATGCCCCTTAGATGGTCTGGAATTTCCATTTCCATGGCAAACTTTGACATTTCTACAATAGTACAAGAATTTTACATTTTTTTACTTTTTTAGACTGGAAATTCTAAAATAGATACTGATCTGGGAATGCTATCTGTTTTTTTGATATTTTGATTAAAGCACGCAGTTATCCCCAATATTAGAATACTTCCATTTTTTTAACCATCCAAATCCCTTTGCTTTGATAAAGTTCTACATTGAATGGTACTTTTCCTTTATAGTACACACTCACAAGGAGATCTGGAGTTCAGCAGTCTAATCCCCCTTTTTAATCCAGATGAATTCATTCTCCCAAAATACATCTGAATCATACAATTCCTATGACAAACCAATCAGCTCTTTCTTGCTAGGCAATCTATGTTGCACAAAGACATAGATGAAGATGGAGAGCATCAGGAAGGTCAGACTCCAGCATTAGTTCAATATTGGTCCACACACAGATTTCTTCTTCTCTCTGCAATGTTTCTGTGGTACAATTTTTGTCAGACATTTTGATGATTTAGTTAGCAACAAACGGACATCAGTTCTCTCCCCGTAAATGAGTGTACAGTTTACCTTGAATGAATTGTTCTCCAGATAAAAGGGTACAGTAGAGCAACATACAAATGGTACAGTTACTAAAAGTCAGGTTTTTTTCTTTTCTTTAATGACTTGCAGCAACTATTATAGACTATATACTAATACACTACTTCAGTAGTGAAAGATCTTTAATAGTCCAAAAACATCACACTGACTTCACAGTGACTATGTGCCAGGGAGTAGGCATTGCTTACTGAAAATGGCTTTCTGGATGAGATGTTATAGTGAATTAATATTTCTAAGCAGCAGCAATACATAGTATGATAAAAGAGAGGCATTACACTCTAAATAAGAGAGATGGAGAGTATCATCATTAGTCTGGCATGCGCAAATTATCATGGCATCCCATAACTACTAGTGTATGGAAGCTTTATTCATCAGGTCTTCGTAAGGGTCTGATTTTTTTAAAAACCTTCACAAGCTTTGCAAGCAATGGTGATATCTTTTCTTGAACTGAATGACAGAGTTGGAGGCAATTATGTTGAACTAGAAAAAATATTTTTCCAACAAATCTGTTCATAAATTGATCAATTCTTCGTACAAAGCTCACCACAGATATGACAGCACTACTACTGTTTTAAACTGTATCAGTCTAAAACCTGCCCTGCCAAATATGTTGCCAGATTCTAAATATTTGATATTTGGTTAAAAAGAAGTCTGTTGTAAGTCAAGTTATTTCCAAATGAGGGAGCTTTAACAATGATTTGTGTTACATTTCGCATACGTTCAGTCTCCGTGTTACAAAAACCCCACATTGTTCTACAAAAGCTAATAAGAAGTGCATGGCAAATTGCTGCGGTTTTTGAACTAGCTGGTGAATAAGCAAAACTTCAAAAGAAGATATTTTGCTTTATAGCAAATGCTTTGTAAGTTTATTTGCCAAGTGTAGTTAAGCTGTAATTATTTATGATAAAACATTATGCAAGACTTAACTGAACATTCCTCAGTGTAGTTTGCACAATTCAGAAGCGCAATAGTGGAATTACCTCCTACTGTTCTCAGTTGTAGTTGCACACATTTACTCTATGCCTGCTTTAGTCTTTAAGGTCTTAGCGACTACAGCACTGCTGTTAAATTGTGATATTCAAATGGAAACTGAGTCTGTTTTATTCGAAAGAAGGCAAGGTTTAAAAATGTTATTGTACACAAAGTAGTTATTCTGTATGGTGATAATTTTTAATAGGTGTGACATAGGAAATATGTATTAGTGCATCATGTGTAATTCTGGATAATTTAGCTGAAGTCAGTAATCACAACTTTAGGGGTGTATTTTGTCCTGATTTGCAGCATAAATAAGAACTGCTAGGAAGCTTTCATGTCTACCCATTTTCCAAATATTTCCGCTTGGGGAAATAAAGACGGAAGGTTCAGGTGTCTAAATACAAATGTCTAATGCTATTTTAGGTGCTGCAGGCCATGAAGGACACCTATATATCGATCGCATATGCCCTAGCACAAACTGGAGACCTGTATCTTTCCAGACTGGCAGTTGGCGGGGTTTGTAGGGTACCTTAGGGTGACTAAAATGATGCTAAAACTAGGTCTAGGCATTTGAGTCCAGTCCAAGTTTCCAACTGTGTTTATCAGAGCAAGCATCTTAAAGTTGGGCTCCTGAGCCCCAGATCTTTTAAATGAAATATCTGAATGCATGCATACCAAGTGTTTGGAAAAAACGTGCAACTTAATTTCAGAATAGATGTATAGATGCCTGATTTTATATGCTTATTCTAAATTCTTTCAATACCTGCTATCATATTAATTTACAATTTCATCTGAAGGAAGCTTATTTATGATTTTTATTTTCCTTTTTCACCTTTGATTATCACCAACGGGTTCACGCCCCTGGGTTGGACACAAATCCTTCATCCCAAGGAAGCTGTCCTTGCACAAAGCACAGCATCCATTCTGTGCCTTGATTATCCTTGTGCTATCCCAGTAGAAAGGGAAACTTATTCGGCCCTCATCTTTGAAATGGAGTTAAGGCAAGATAAGTAATATGGCTTGCCAAAGTCTGTATGTTTAATGGATTGTAACCAAGGTCCCCTGACACTGAGTTTGTGGCTTAACCACAAGACCATTGCCTTCTATTAAAGAAATGTTAACCTCAGAGAAGTGAAGGAGTCTATAAGCTTTATTATCTTTCAAAGTCTGGTTTAATGAGCTGTGGTGTCTGATTTTCAGTAAAGAGGAAGGCACCATGGAGGAGCCTGCAAAGCAGCAAGAGACATGAGTTAAACACTGCTTTCCTTTTGTTTCTTATTAGTGGATAGAAATGGTTAGATGAGGTGATAATTTGAGGGAGAGTATTTCCTCAAGCATTTTTCACATCTCTCTCTCTCTCCATTCTGTATCCATCTTGCTGAACACTGGGCAATCAATATTCTTATAACAAGTACCAGAAATCTAGAATATTAAAATAAAATAAAAAATCTGTAAGGATAAGGAAAATGTCCTTATGATTGGAGCTGATTTGTTATCCATCACTAATATCAATGCCTTCCTTACAGGCACTGAGAGTAACTACTTATCGTCTAGGGTTTGATGACTGCTCTCTTCAGCCCTCTTAGTTTCACCAACTTGAACAGAGCTGTTCTACCTCAGAAGCCAGAGGGGTCCATGAGGAGACACAAGTGACTGAGAGTTGGCACAGTTTACTCACTATTAAGGAAATATATTTTAAGATTCTTCATCAAACATAGTGTTACCTAAAATGGGCTTGCCCTCTAGTGTCAGGAAACCTGAAAAATGATCTCATTTTTATCGTTTTTTTCTCTCAAGGAAGATTCTTTCCTATTTCAAGTGGTGGAGCTGCTGCTTTGCAATCTGTGACTTGCCAGGTCAAGCCTAAGCAGAGCCGACACCTCAGAGAGGGTGACTCCTCAGACAGCGGCTAGCAAGTACCATCTCTCTGCCAGTGAAATTTCAAGGGCTTACCATTTTACCAGACTGTTTACTGTTACTTTCAAAAATGTCTTAAAATAGTCTTTAAGTGAGGAAAAACACCAGAACATGAGTCTGTTTTGTGTTTGTGTGATTAGAAGCCAGTTGGTATCAGGTTTAAATTTCCTATGTAGAAAAGATGCCATACTAAGACTGGCAATAAATGAGATGGAGGACTTTAGGGGACATCGATGCACAGTAGGAATGCTATAAAAACATAGGACTATAATGATAGTACAGTGTTTGACTCAACAAGCTGTAAACAGGCTCCCTGTCTTTACACACCTCCCCCACCCCCCCACCCTTCTCCTCCTCTGGAAAGAGACCAAATCCAAAACTGTCAGAGTTGATGAGAGCAGGAATCAAACCAGAAAGAACATGTCTACTCTAACTGGAGATGTTTCCCACCTGATTTTGTGGCACAGAATGAATGAGAGCCCTGGCAGATTGTACCTCCTTCATTCTGCAATATTGCAGAGCAGGTGGGAATAGGACAAGCAGGAGAAAGCAGGTTCTGACCCTGAAACCATGCAAGAGATGACAGAAGACGTGGCTGAAGACCTAACCTTGTGAAAAAAGATTTGGGTCCCATCCTTGACTTCTGTGAGTTTTTCTTTGTCAATTGCACATTTACTCACCATGAGTGCACTGGCTGGACTGAGCTTTGGCTCTGTGCAAAGACTTCTGAGTGGAGGAAAAGGTGTTGCAGCAAGTGATGGAAGAATAAGGTAGCCAAATAAATAAGGGTCCTAAGGCGACACAATTAATGAGCTGCTGTTTTCTGCAGGCTTCCAAAAAAAAAAGAATGAGAGACGAAGTGTAGGAGATCAATTCCACTGAAGGATGATCTGCAATTTCTGTACTATCATTGTTAGTTTGTCTCCGTTGGGCCTCTATATTTCCAGTTTGCCTGTTAGTCACTCCTCCTGACCTTGCCTTTATGGTAATTTCTGCCTGTCAGGTAGTGGGTGCGAGGGTCTTTGGAAAGGCCGTGAGCAGTGGTTGATGATAAATTCTCAGCACCTGGGATCCCATGAAATCACAGGATGGATATTAAGAGTGTTGGACAGTATATGTGTCATTAATAGTATGTTTGCCAAAATGGCCGGGAGCATCATTATAGGGGAGGAAATTAATGCTCCAAGTCTACTTGCAAATTTGAACAGAATCTGACAAACTGAGATGTGAATTTTGGGAGAAGAAATAGGAAGATTTGAAAACATTTTAATTCTTGTGATGCAAAGTCTCATTTCAGAAAGGATGTACTTTTTCATTTAGAAAAAGAAGCTTCTCATTTTAAATTGGCACTTAAAAATATACCTTCCAGTAAAAGACAGAAAACTTTCACAAACCAAACAAAAAAAAAATTATTGAAACCTTATAATAGGTTACAACCAACTGTTTAAGGTTGAATGAAGTGATGCAGAAGAGCAGTGTTTCACGGAGGGTGCAGAAAAAAGGGAGATGAATTAACATTTTAGTGTGCTTCATTCTGCTTTGATATAATGCATTGTTAGAACAATGCTGATCTGTGGAGCCAGCCGGGCTTATGGTAGGGAAGGTCACAAGAAAATGATGTTTTATACTCTGTAAGGTAGACAAAGATCTGACCCCAAACCCCTGCATTCCAGCTCTTCCCTTTTCTTCCTTCCTTCTCCTTTTTCTGTTCCTTATCTCACTTCCTCATCTCTCTTCGTCCTTTTTGCAAATCCCCCAATGTTTCAAAGCTTCAATATCCATTTTTTGTTTAGTCTGTTTTAGCTATATGTTTGGAAATTTGACAGTTATATGAGAATGAGGAAAAACATATGTTATATTCATAAGCATGGTTGGTCAGAGGAAGGACTTCTGTTTGGTAAGAAACTAATACACTTCAGATTTTTAACAAAAAAAAAAATCAAGTCTTCTCATGAAAAAAGTTCTTAAAAATGTGAAGTTGTAGTCCATAATTTAATTTGGATAATTTCTGATCAATTCATTTTGCTCATGGGAAAACATTGCCAGACAATGTAAAACATATAAATACATTTATCTCATAGAATCTCATTAAATATCTGCTGTTGCATCAATGTGTTGGCATAATGTGAAATTCTCAAATAATCAAAATTGATATCTAAACAAAATATTTTTATCTCTCTGAAATTAATCACCTCAGTGTTAAAAGGATCAGTATAGACTCCTCTAGTTTTAAAAACAAACAAACAATATTCTAAACTAGCACTTTCCTGCATTTTTTAAATGAAATTATATTTTTACATTGGAAAATAGTTCTGTCAAAGAAATTTTTTTAGCCCAGTTCTGCTCATAGGCTTATCATTGACTAGACTAAGGCCTGTGAAGGGGAAAGAACAGCAGGAGGCCTGGTTCATTTGCGTCAAGCTTGTTTGTTTGCCTAAGATGTGAATGCTGTCCCCCACCTCTACGCAGTCAGTCTGAAATGTCTAGTCCAATAAAATAAAACAACAGGCTGAATCTGAACCAAGTTTTCTCTACCCATGTTACCCATTCTCACCACTCCTGTAATAGTAATGAGCACTATTACCATGTAAGTTTTCTATTAAATTAAGAGATTCATTTAAAACTATTTATTTTCTCTGTGCCTACATAAAATTAGTCATCTTCCTTGCTCTAAGTGGCTTAGTATTTAACACAGGGGCATCTTCACTGTCAAGTCATTGTTTTAGAAATATGTATTTCTAATTCCTTGTCTTTTTATTTATGATCTTGCTACATTTTTTTATCTGTCCATGTTTGTTTATTTTTTATTTGACATTCAATGAATTTGCTCTAGCTCCGTCTTTTTAGTACTGGTTGATGTTTTATAACATATTGATTCCCAATATTTTAAACTGACCCACTGTTGATATGAGGATCACACTGGGAAGTAAGATGTTTACATCTCACTATGAATAGCAGATAAATGAAATAATAAAGGTTGTCAAAAGCTGAGAAATAAAGTACACTGGGTTCTTGTTTGCTCTAAAGGATATATGGCTGTGCAGCTCAGAGCTAGCAAACTTCAGAATTCAAGGCAAGTAGTTGTGGACTCCAGTTTTCTCTTTAATTCTATTATTATTTTTTTTGGATAAAAGAAAAATAATGGCAGTATCCAGAACTATAATTTACCCACAATGTTGCATGAAAATAGTGACTTCATTAGCGATTTTCTCCTATAGTTTTCCAGGTAGTTCCTTTATAAGTAATCCATGATCTAACAAGCACATAAATGAAGCAAACTTAACTTTCTTTCCGTGTTGTATTTGATCCTGTTGACTAATTAGAGACTTAGAATATGCAGAGATATTGACACAGATTTTTACTGGTTTCACTTACAACTATCTCCCATATAAAAGTTTGGTTTTTTTTTTTTTTTTTTTATTCCCCCTCTGCCTTTAAATTACAACCATTTCCTATTGAGCCTAATTCCTTCTGGTATTTACTGCAGTAACATTAATCATGATGAACTCATCTGGTATTTAATTTTGATGCAATTTCAGTATATACTATTTCTGAATTAAAATACTTATTTTGTAGACAGTGAAAAATTATTTACTGATTATAGCACAACTGTGTGTGTGTGTGTAGATATAGATATATTGTATACATTAACGGTGACATGTAATTTAAATCTGCACATTTTGCATTATTCAGTAGTTGGATGCCAGCTGCTTTTCTTTTGTACTTTGTGATTAATTTCATTGTCGGTAGATTTTATGTTTCTGAAGAGTCTTTCACAGAACCTACACAGGATTCAATGAAGAGAATATGAATACTCAGTTGTCAGTGGTGTTTTAGCCTGATCTACAGCACTAAAGTTCAATGGTCAGAGTTACAGGATAATGAGGGAGGAAGAAAAATGAACTGTGGCATTATTTTCAAAGAATACTTGATTGACTTTTATCACATAACTAAAAAGAATTAATCCTCCCCATCACCCTTTTTTAATTTCCACTGCAATAGTTTGTCTACTTAATGGAAACAAATGTAAGGTAGGGGAGTGCTTTGTCTAAATTTGCATGTGTGTTTTTCCATGCAATGGGAAAGACATCTTCAACTCTGAAAAGCACATAGCTGCTGTGTGCTTTTAAAGAGTTTAAATGCTGGAGTGTTCAAGCTTGTTTTATATATTGCATTCTTGCTTGCTTGATCAGGACAGCTTGAAACAAGAGCATGTGGAAACAAAAAGCAAGAACTAATAAGCATGGAAAAAAAAAAATCTCAGCTCTCAACCACTACCAGCAATTATGAGTTCTAAAGTTCTGTCTTTTGTGTTTGTTTTTAAAAGCAATTCAATAAACCACAAAATTTTGGAACACTCTAGTCAGGGAAGTTGCAGGTAGAATTTATACTACATGTCTCAAAAGACGTAAATTCCCCTTTTTTGTAAAGCATTAAGTCCCTCCCTTAATTAAGCCTTCTGGGGTTTAAATGTGTTGATCTCATTTTAAACTGAGCTCAGCACAATTAGACACACTGAGAAGATAGCAGATAATCAGCACATACAAAAACATTTCAGACATAAATGCTTCATCCTGCCAGGCCTAAAATTACTATTTCAGGTTTCTTTTTTTATTGGGGGGGGAGGAGGGAGGGGGAGGAGGGGGGAGAGAGAAAGAAAAAAAATTGATTATTTTCAGCTCGTCATACATCTCATTTGTAGTGGGTCAGACCTTCCCCATTCACAATTACCACTAGTTAATCTTATCAGAGAAAAATTCAATTACATTTATCAAGGTTATTCCATACACTCAAGTTATTGCCTCGGAAAAATCGGGTTTCAGTGTTAAGAATGTTGGTATTGTGTATGTGTATGGGGTTTGGCTTTTTTTCCCCCTATCTTTAAAAAATAAATAATTAAATCCTGCTTTTACACTGACATTACTAATATATAGTTATAATAAAGTAATATTTGACAGCTTTGTAAAAGGGATCATTAATACATAGATTATGGAAGTTTAGGAGGGAGGCTCATAACTGTTAATAGACTTCAATTCTCAGCCTACACTGACATTTTAAAAAATCTAGTTTCAAATTTGATAACAGATTACCAGCTAGGCTGGGAGCCAGCCACCTGATTAAGGCAATTTAAATGCTTGCAAAGTGGTGAGATTAAAATCAAATAAGTGCCGATTTTTTCCCTGCTTCACTTATCTTTCCCTGGATTCGTTCCTTAACTACCAGGTGGCAGAGGACTCTGGGTAATTTTCCTCTGCGCCAATTACCCCAGGATGGTTTTTAGGGTGAAGCAGAATAATTACTGCACTATCAATCCAAAATGGGCTGCTTAATGTGTTTAAGAGAGATTTTGAGCCTTAGCAGGGAGGCTGCCTGAAGCGTGCTATGCTTGTGGTGCCAAAGCCCGCTCGGCCTGCTCGGGTAGTTAACTGTTCGCGGAGACGGCAGCACGCACCCAAGGTGAAAGAAAACAAGGAAAACTCCTGGGAAGCTGTGGGAAAGTTAATGAGCTGCTTCCAACGCGTGGCAGGCTGCAGTTGCAGGTGGCTGACAAAGCTAGGCAGGTTAAGAAAATAATATTTATCATCCAGCTGCCAGCACCATCTTTATCAAAACTCTTTCCAAAATCCATACAACATGCAGAAAAATGGGCTTGAAACAACAACAAACAACAACAAAAACGTGCAGGAGGGGGGAGAAAATGGGGAGAAAAATGCAGTCAATGAAGCAGTGTATCCTTGATGGGTCATTTGCAAAGCTTTGTAGGGAGGCTGATCTGATATGAGGACACATTGATTTTATTTTTTTTTTCCCCTAAGTAGGAGGAAGGATGGGCTTGTGGTTACAGCGGAGAAGGGGAGAGCTAGGGCTGATGTGGGCTCTGCCTCAGGGCTCTGGCATGCCTGGTTAGCACCAGCCCGCTCACAAAGGTCTGCCAAGGGAGGGGGTGCCTGGCTGAAGCCTGGCTCCTGCTCGCTTCCACACAGCTACATCCGCCCATTGGTTTTAATTGGTGCTGCGCTGTAAAACGAGGTGCTCTCCAGATGCTCACCCGTTGACTCTCTCTAGATGGGAGCCAGCTACCCTCCCCCTAATCCTGGGACCGCTAGTGAAAAATTTGGCAGTAATTCCCCTGCTTTACATCTTTCTCCTTGAATAACATGGAGAAAGTAACACTTGCCTAAGCCACGGTATAAGAAATAACTCGTTAATTATTGGTTCATTAAAGCTTTGAAGATCATTGGAGGAAAGACAATACAGAAAATCTCAAGTGCGAGGTGAAGAAGCGTTATGTTCTGTTATCAAACTGGTGTGCAGTGGGGGAGGGATGGAAGAGGGGAGCAGGGCTTAAGCTCAGCTGAGACTCTGAAATGACATTACTAAATAGTATACTGTAGCAGCCACAAATTATCTTCCATCTGGTGACTATGCACTGGATTTCTTTAATTATTATTATCTGAATATAAATTGTGAGTTTTAGCCAAGAATTCTGGAAGGTTGTCCTTAGAAACAGAGAGATAATTTAAAAAAAAAAAAGTCATTCTTTTTGTGAAGGGGTTGCTGCTGTTGCTTGCCTTTCAGTGATTTGCTTACACAGTTTTCCATATGATCTCTACCTACTTGATGTACAGAGCTTTTTTATTATTTAGTGAAAAATTGATCTGTGATTTTGCTTAGCAGATGGTTTAGATAATGCAAGTTAAAACGTTCAATTTTAAAGAGAAAGTCTCTATTCTGAAATTGTTTCAAGGTGCTGAGTGACCTCAAGTGGACTTCAAATATATCTAAAAATCACTGGATATTTCATGAAGATGTTGATATCTGCCAGGAGCACAGGGTATGGGTGTGCAAGTGCATTTGTGACTGGGGCTGTGTAGCTTATGGATTCATATTCCAGTCCAATTTCCCATGCAAAACTGATTTACCTGTGCACCCACCCTCAGCTGCCTTCCACCAGTAGAACAGTACCCTCTCAGGAACAGGAGGAGCGGAGGGAGGGAAGATCAGCTCTGTGATTTAGACGCCAATTTTTAAGCTGACCCCATTTTAAATCACAGGAGTCTCACCTGCCACAGAAAAGCTGTTCATGTCCATCTTGCCAGATGTGACAGTTTATGCAGAAGTGTGTCTTGTAAGACACATGCAATCCATTTAAAGATTATCACATGAAACCATATTTGCTTCAGAGGCCTGTAATAATTATACCTTCACTTGAAAAATCCCCAGGACTTTGGCTGCTGTGCCACAGATTTATACTCAAACATTTTCATTTGATGCGCAAAGTGTGAAGTACTCTTTAGTGGCAAGACAATTATCTGATTCTACTAATAAATGAATGCACTAGTAGTCATTTTTAATTGAACAATTATAGGATATTGCACTGTCAGTTGATTATAGAAGTCATTTCATAAATGTCAAAAATCTCTTTAAACAAATTATGGAGCTCCAAAATAACTCCGGCAATCAGCCAGCAATAACACAATAATCTGTTTACCCTGTTGTCAGGCAAACTACCGCCATTTTTTTTTCCTTTTGAGGGCGGACTGAATCTTAAGGATTATACTCCCTCTCAGGCTGCAGCAACTACCAAGACTTTGATTAATAGAGATTGTGAGTGTTGTCAAGTGCTCTGACATGTATTAAATGCAAGAGAAATTAAAGTTGTTTTAGAAAGACGTCAATAGCAAACAGGAGGACTGATCTCTGAGCAAAGAAGGTGGAAGTCTGAAAGGTGCTTCTAACATGTTCCTGTTTGCAGATGCTTCAGTTTGCTTCAATTTTTATTTTGGCTTTGAATGAAAATACCACTTTCTTTCTGCTTTTACGCGATAATCTATTTCCTCTCTTTTCCTCATTATGTGTACAAATGATAGGCTTGGACACACAAACAGGCTGGGTCTGCTTCTACCTATGAACACCTGTGTTCACGAATGTTAGTCACACTATTTTTTGTGCCTGCTCATACAAACGAAGACAAAAATTTCGCTTACAGGTATTATGGATATGGCATGTTCTTCTGTAGTGGATTCATCCACTTTCTGTCTTGGAGTAGGGTAACATATAATAGTCTCAAGAGCAATTTAGGTAGATCTGTAGGGATGGGTTCCAGACGTATCAGAAGAACTACTCTGGCCAGGGAAAGGTGAATGGAGAGCATCAAAATAAAGGAGGTTGGACCATTGCTGTGGAGTAGACTTGATCCATCTTTTGTTTGCTGAGAGAGAGAGGAGTATTTTAGACTTTTTGCTTTTTAATCAAAATAACATGAGTGTGACTCATAGTTTTGCTAATAATAAAAGGCTTTGAAATAAAATGCAGGTGAAATGTAATCAAAGGTAGAATTAAAATAAATATATTTTGAAAAGTGTTCACTTCCTGGAGGTTTTAGGTGTGTAGGTGGGGCAGAGGGTTGTTTTGCTTCCCTGTTTGAAGTGCTCAACTCCAGATACCTTGGATCTGAATAAATTTAATGGGATTCCACTGCTTGAAATATTTTCTGGAAATCTGATGCCCAGTTCTAAAGCTGGTCATCTCAAAATGAGTGATCTTGAAATAGTGGATTGTATTTTGGGAGCTGATAGTAGTAGAATAGATGTACTGGTGGTATACAACAAAATCTTTAATCCCTTTTAATCTTTAGCAATATAAGAAAGATACCTGCAGCTTTGGGTCTGCTTCCTGGTATATTCATGTTTTGAGATGTTGAAAACTGAAATCCTCTGAAATCAAGCTCAGAGTGGGGATGACCAGAATCCTTATTCTTGATTTTTAGTCATAAATGGTGGTAGAAAAATCTGGTCTGGGATCTGCATGACCTCATGATGTGTTAAGGGAGGCATCACCATAGGAGCAGAAGAACAGGGGCCCTGTGTATTGTCTGTGTCTCATGGAGTAATTCTCTGCCAGCCCTGCATGAGCTAGCACAGAGGGTACTTTGGGGAATGGAGCCAGAAGCATTATGCAGATTCAGTGTCATAATCATCATATGCAAGCTAGGTATGCCTGTGGCTGTGGCCATACACAGCTCTGGAGTTGGCAGTAGTGATACCAGGGTGTATTTTCATAGTGACCTCTTATTCACATTTCCCACATGGGGAATGCTTGTTGGGATCAGACGTGCAGAAGCTAATAGAAGATCTAAGGAAATGTCTGCGCGTAGGGCTTGATTGCCGAAGTCTGCAATCGATAAGAATGAATACTATTGTTCAAGTGCAGAGTTTTAAGTTGGCAGCATTGCAATGGTTTGGTATGCTGGGAGCTCTAAGTTCACCATACCTGGCCCTTTAAGCTGACTACTCTCTAAATAATAAATCCAAATATTCTGTCCCTATTAATAGGGCAAGGTATGTACAGGAGAGATTACATCCCTGTTTGCTACATATTTCCTGAAGTTAGTGCATCTATGTTATAAAGAGTTACTATGCTGGCACCAAAGGACATAATGGTCTGAAGCATTTGGTTAGACAAACAGAAAACTGAAAAGGAGTAGGAATAGTCAGAGGTTCATAGGGAAACAGCAGATAGTCAGTACTAATATTTATTTCACTTTTATCATAAGGTTTTTGATTTACAGTTTAGGCAATTCCACAGATTTAAGGTGAGCAGGATGGCATTTTGCTCGGTGAAGATGCAGCCCTAAGAACTGAGGATCTGCTTATTCCCTGACTTACACCTGTGTCACTACGTGTATCTTTGCCAGGTCTGTGCCAAACATGGACAGTTTGGCAGCTTTCTTGCACATACTTTGTTCTGAATTTAACTGACTACACAAAGTGCAAGGCAGTCAAGAAGCAGCCTCTGACATTTTTAATTGGCATTGAATTTAAGTCATCATCAATTATTCTGCTTTAAACGCAGCCTTATTCCTTAGAACTACAATGCATGCTATTCAAAACTCTTGCAGGGATCCGTCCCTGGTATCTGTCTTGGCTAGTAGGATTAAGCCCTTATGGCTAGTAGGTGGCTGAGACCTTACCATATGCTGCTGGTAGACAGCAGCAAAGCTTTACCCTGTGATAAGCATATTAAAAGCAATCTGTTGGGCTTTTTTTTTTTTTTTATATAATACACCAGCACATGGTTAATTGGCATTCATATTATTAAACTAACTTGTAAATAATGTGATTCTCTCAGGAATCACATCAGTTGCACTGTGGGTAAGTTTAGATTTCAAAGGTGCCACAGTGCCTCATTCTGTGTTGACGGAATTGAACAGCATTAACCTTTTCACTTACACTAACAAAGACAAGTTAAGACAAGATGTGCTATGACTACTGCACATCTATGTTTTGTTTTTGCCCAGGGCCCTGTACAATTACCCAGCACTTCAGAGCTAATATTGGTTGGATGTTTACCTTCCCTCCCCTCCCCCTTCAATATTTCTACAAAATGACAGCCTCATTGTTTGACAAAAAAAATAACCAGTTACATAATAAATATATTCTCTTCTTTTTTTAAAAAAAAAGTCTAAAAAGATATGTTCCAGGCACTTATGAAGAGATCTAGCGATGAGAAAAACACACAGACTCTGCAGTACAGTTCAGCTAGAATTTTCTCAATACAAACCATTCTGCTGTCATTCTAAATTCCACACTGCATACAATATGGTATTGATAGCAATGAAACACTATGCTGTGCATGTATCCCAGAAAATAAGGAGAAAAAAAAAAATCATCCTCAACAACTTACAGGCAAAGAAGCATATTTTACTTATTTCTTTTAACATGTGTGTAACTAATTGGTTGAATATTAACAGTATTACTCAATGTTAGCCTCAACTGTGGCACTGAAGAACCCAGTGCATCTACAAAATCTGTCTGAGAGTCTGGTGGCTAGTTAACTGTAGACTGACCTGAGACATCACAGGTTTTGAAACAATGGTCTAAAAGTTAGAAAGAATACATATATGCAAGCTGCAGTGATTGCAGGGCTGACGATACTTTCAGGATATTCCTTAGCACCAGACATATGTTTTGGCTGCTATATAATTCACTTCAGAAGAAAAAGCTTCCAAAGGGCTGACTGAAGAATAGCCTTCTCCCTCCCTCTATATAGTGGAGAAACAAAATGTGGAAAATGGAGCAGAAGCACAGAGAGAATTAAGTGTCTTTCTTGAAGTCACATAGCAGTTGTGCAGTGGCCAAGTCAGGAATAGAAAACTCATTCCCTGACTTTTGTCAGCTGCTCACTATATACCTCTATAAAACTCAGCAGATTTACAGGGCGGATATTCACATAGCTTGTTGAGACCTGACTTGTTTGGCATATGTGAGATTGGTAACCGATTTTATCCTAGCTTCCATAGGACACTCTCTCTCACAAATTCACCATAGGCAGAGCAGCACTTATGATGAGCTTTCTTTCACTTAACTTTAGACACCTAGAAAGTAGGTGGAGGCACCCAAAGTTTCCTGCTGTGGACAACAGGCAGGAACACTGGTTCGGCTCATAGTAATGCTGACATCTATGATGTCATCCAGTTATGTCATAAAAGAATCTTTTTTTTTTCTCTCCTGACCTGTGGAAATTCCAAACAACTGCCTCTGATATAAATGTCTGTATTGTAAATATATCCTACCTCTTATTTCAACATTTAGGAGACTAAGCTTAGAAGAGTGAATATAATTTTGATCACTTGTGAATTAGCACAGTAAACCAAGAAATTATTCCGTAATTATTAAAATATCACAACACAAAATCTTGCAGGGAAGACAGCAATGCATATTCTAGGGTTGATCATTCAATGCCTTTCATAAACGCTAGTGAATCTGCCAAAATCTGGAAAGATGTAACATACAGCTTACATAAAAAGCACATAGATGTCACCAATTTTCCCTGTAAGACTAAGAATACAAAATGTTCTTTCAACTGAGATGTGGATCAACCTATATGAATTTCTAGTACAGACTGTAATCTATAGTTATGACGTATCATGATTGTCATCTTAAAATTGGTCTAAATGTTAGTAGGTCTACAATGGTAAAAGTGATGAGAAAAGAGATTGGCAACAGTGTAAGGGTAGAAAATGCAAGATATAGCCTTGGTTGCCTTGGTGGGTATCCCCCCACGCCCCAATTTGTTCATTTGGTAGTCAGTTTTGTGTGTAAACCTTAAACGTGAATGTATGCTGTTTTAATGTGTTGTGTATATTCAGTCTTAAAATCAGAATTAGTGGAGTTTATACCTATGATATTTCTCCTTGCCATTCTATAATGTCTTTACACAATTAAAAATGTTCACTAGGCTGAGGTTGGGGGTTTTGTTTGTTTGTTTTTTCTTTTTTTTTTTTTAATTGTCTACAAACTTCCCACTGATTACAAATACATTTGGAAATAAATGTCATGCATTTCGCATCATGGGGAATGTGGTATAGCCTTTAGTTTTTTGTGTGGTCACAGAAGTCCCACATCTTGGACCAGTGCTAGCTGAATGATGTACTAAGCTTTGAAATCTGAGTCCAGGTTAGTTTCCACTCTTTGTTTCACTACTGTTGGTCTTGTAAGACTTCATTAAGGTCAGAGGACCAATTTCAGGTTTACACTGGTATTATGGCAATGAATCTGGCTTTTTCTGTCTAGCCAAGTCACTTTTCAAATAAGTGGAGTATGTGACTGATGTGATGCAGCAAGTCTGTTTTATTCAATCCAAATGCTGGATTATCTTTAAAGACCAGTATAGCTAGAACTCTGAAAGGTGTTGGGTATGGCCAGGTCAGCAGGCAGATATTATTGATGGCAATAGGCTTTAGGGGCAGGAATAAGATGTTCAGGAGAGAGAGAAGGAAATAAGTCCTTAAGAGAAATAACATTCTGTGATCTTTACTTTCCATGGACTAAATCTCTGAGCTATCCAGATCCCACTCATGCCGCTGTTGATCTCAGGATAAGTGGAGTTGAGGCTTCCTTCCTTTGGATGTTTCCACTATGCTTTCTACCAACACGGTAGAATGAGATGGAAGTAATTTGTAGGCCAGAAACTTGCTATTATGTGGGTTTTTTTGTGGCTGTGGGCTAGAATAAAAATGTAATAAAGCAAAAGTAGTTCTGGAATTTTTTTTTTTTTAAGATGCCACTTTAGGACTGACATCAAACTGCATTGCTTAGGAGGTAAGGAAGAAATTTTTGAGGTTACCTTACAGGCATTTTAATGTAATAGGCATTTAACTGTCATTCACCTTCCTAACTCTCTGAATTTTAAGAAGTTTTCCTCTAATAATTTGACATTTCTTCCTCTTATGATAACCATCGTACAGTAGAACCCTCTTTAATAAGGCATACAGAGTTCTACCTCCACTGACCCTTGTGTTCCTGGATTATTTTGATCAAATTGAACTTTCTTGATTCTATTGATAGAATAACATATTTAAATAAACACCTTATCAGTTCAGGTATGGATGTAGAATTGGATAGCACTCAAGAGACAGACTGCTTTTTGGAGTGCGTGGTGAAAAAAATTGAGTGTCATTCAGGAAATGGTGGGAGAATAGTCAAAATGAGGATGAAGGACTTGGAGAGGACACTGGAAAGGAGAAGCAAGGATTTAGTGCTAACAGGGAAAATTGTCTTGAACAAGAATTGGAAGCTGAGCTCGTCAGAACAGCAGCAAGAACCAGTGAGAGAAACAGGTTGAAGGTACACCATTAAAGCCAGGTTACCTTCTCAAGAGACTCAATTATTTAAAATAAAATGGGCTTTACACTGTGTCAACTCCTGTACTGAATAAAAATAGGAAAGTGGAAGATAAATGAACAGGACTTAGGGAACCCAGATGTTTTAGTCTGTCATCTCTGTGTTGTTTTCACTCTCCTAAAAAGAATCTGGTATTGACCAGTCTGAGAACAAGATTCAGTCCATCTAACTTAAACTGTGTTTTAAGGGATCATCTGGGTTAAGAAAGTCCTCTAGGGTCCATTTATTATGACTGTAGAGGCACCTCCAGTGAGGTTAATCTCCCGTATTCTAATTTCTCCATCCAGCTAATGATGTAATTAATTGTGTTCTTGAGTTCCCTATTTCCTTTGACTTTAGAGAAAGTATAGACAAGTAACTTTAAATATCTAGAAGCTAGATATCTAAAGCCAAGTGAGTTGAATCCTGTCTTGAAAAACCGGATTATGAGTTAGATATGCAACTCAGTTAACCTGGGAGAGCTGTTTTTCTGCCTGTAACAAAAATATTCAGCTCACATCTTTTGTTCCTGAACGTGTGATAACTTTGATTAAACTACCAGATTAAATTCTCCTGGTTTAGATTTTAAACTTGTTTGAAACAAGGTTAGATGGCATTTAAGTTCCATATCATTGTGTCTCCAGTAATGAAAATTAGTCTAATAGGCTAAGGTACCCATTATTCAGGTTAAATTAGCTTCCTGGGAGAGATCCCTGTAAAGTAGCCATCATGATGAAGAATGTACCAATTAAACAAAGTAAACCAAGCTGATTATTGACATATTCTGAATGTCTTTTAAACCTTTTTCTCTTTTACATCCTTTATACTTCTGCCTGTTGCAGAAGATTGGACACTATTGAATGGAGAGAAGGATAAATAAATGTGGAAGGGAAAGGGAGGAATTGCCCCATGTCTTGTTATTGCCATTGTTTTGACTATATGTTGAATCACTCTTGAAAGAATCCTTCTTTCTAGATCTTCCTTTGAGATCATACAGGCCATCCCCTTCCCCACTAGCTGCCATTGGGATGATATGTCCTGACTACAGCAGCTGCCCATATGGAAAAGTAATCAAACAAAAGTGTTTAATATATTTTTTTAGCTGCCTATTGATGGAATTTAATATCTGGAAGAAGAGAAAACTAAAAGCCACTTGACGAGCTAGCTTTTCACGGATAACAGTTAGAGAAACACTGACATGTCCTGTTTCTGCTGCTGATGCAATGATTGCTGAGATTACACCGATGATCTCGGAGGCTTTCTATTGATAGAATTTCTTCTGATTAAATGAGGAACTGGGATTTAGTAAGGTCTGTATTGTATACTTGATCAAAGTCTCAGAGGATAACATCAGAAAGACACAGTAGAATCAGTTTTTAGGAGCATCTGTCCCATTTTCAGAAGTCATTTGGATTTAGAGGAGCTTTTGTTGCAGAGATGTAAAACATCACTGTCTGGTAACAGTTAGCAGAATGAAAATTGTACAAGTGGCTTTGCTGCTCCAGGTCAAATTCCACCTTTTTAGTTCTGATACATCTTCACCAGCAGTTTCAAACAGTATGCTGGGCTTTGCATTGTAATGGCTGAGGGACAGGTATATGTTCGTTTCTGCTGTGGATGTGGTACACACCACTGAGAGGTGAGGATAACAGTAAGAAATTGAATCAAAGCCCTTACACACTTATATCCATATATTTAGGCATTACTATTTTAAGCATACCAAGGCCAAGGTGACATGTCACATAAAGGTGAATTAGTCATGACTTCCAGAAAAACAAAATTATTATTTTGAAGAATGGTCCTCAGTGACTTAGGTGGTCTTGACACATCCTGTATCTCCATTTCACATCTGTGAAATGGGAAAACAACACTTACCTACTTCTAAGAGATGTTTCACTGAATAGTTTTTGTGAAGCACAAGCCTCCTGTGGAATGAGTGCAAAGTATTACTCTATTTATTTTTATGAACTTTCTGTTTCACTGCAGTAGGAAAGCTTAAATTATCCATAGAGTTCTTGAGTACATTGGGGAAGCCAAAGATCCTGATTTTGCCCACTGTGCTCCTGGCAAAGAAAAGACCCAAGGGAGACTCCTAAATGAAAAATATAAACAAAACCCTGAAGCTACTCAGACCCTTAGAAGATTAGATTTTTGAAAATATGTTCTTTATAAGATAAGTTAAATGCATTTTTTCCCTTATTTTTTTCCCCTGGTTTGGTCACAGGTTGCTCCAGGCATCCAAATGGGTGTATTCAATCCCTTGATCTATTGATCCTGACAGGGACACATGCTAAGGTGCCCTGTCCTCCCTGAGGCCATCACTAACTGCAGATTTAACAGGTCCAGCAAGGAGAAGGAGAGGTTCCAGAGGCTGTCATTCAGCCTAGAATCCATACTTCACCCTTTCAATCTCCTCCGCCTCTCTGTATATTTCATTATTTTCAAGGTGTGCAATACTTGAATTTCCAGTTGTACTGCAGAGCCCTTTCAGGGCTGGTAGTTGTGGGGGGGTTAGTGAACACCTCAGAAGTGGGAAAATTACCTGTGAGACCAAGCAGTGCTCTTTGCATCACTCAAATGGAGGAGGGACTGGAGAAAGAGTGGAAGTATTTTTGTGTGAATTCTTCTTCCCAAGGTACTTTGGGGGTTGGTCACATAAAAGATAAAGATAGGTGATCTAAATGTCATTTTTAGATTTTTGACTGCACAGAGACATTTTAGGCATTTTTCTTTTCCTTTTCCTGATACCAGCAATTTAGAATTCTACTGTAACTCTTCAGTTTCAGATTTTTGAATAAGTGGTAAACTCATTCTTTTGCATTTGGATTTATATTGAGTCTTCCTTCTGCTTTTTTTTTTTTAAGAATGTTATATACTTGTAAAAGTTGAGTACCTTGATAAAATGCTAGTGTGGATTGCTGCTTTTCTCTTAACTATGACCTAGGCTCTATGAGTCGGTATGTTACTCTGGAGTTTTGTAGCTTGATGCTTTTAGTCAGTGGACACAAAGGTACATTCTATGAAATAAACCAAGGTTATTTCATTGAGGTATTTATTTCTAAAAAGATCTCAAAGCCCTTTACAAATTAATACACAGGTTTCAGGAATGTATACACTGTCTGTATGGAGCACTGAAGTACAGTATGAACAGTGTCTATCTAATGCATAGCTCTATTTGCCTCAGTATTTCTAATTAGCTTTTCATTGGTATAGGACATAAAGGCAAAATTAGTATTGGAGATGAAAACAAAGGAGATGGAAATTAAACTGAGGGTGAAATCACATTATGTGGTTGAGTCTGTCTGCGAGTCTGTTACCACCATTAGGCTTTTGCTACTCCCTGTTTCCCCTGCTCCTCCAACTCCTCCCCTGTCCTTAGCAGGTGATTTGTCACTTCCCTTATGCTGGCTTGGGTGTGTTAAACCAATGGCCCTGCAAAGTCTCTTATTCCAGGTGAATGAGACAGACCAGCTCACTGAGGGGGAGAAGAGCACTAGAGATTGGGAGGAAGTGGGGAATGTTAGGAGAACATGTCTAGGAGCAGTGTAGGAATGGGAGGAATGATGCAGGTGGATGTAAAGGGTAGGAGATTGCCTACCCAGTTTTCACAGCAGAAGTCATTAAAGTGTCTAAGCATTGGATAAGAATGCACAAAGCAAAATGGGATTTGATTTGATCCCAAATGCCTATATTTCACATATCCCCACTTTTCAGATTGTTACAGGCTGATATGGCTGGGAAATTTATCTTTCATTCTTCCTATTTACAAACAATGCCTCCTGTTGCTAGTGCTTTCCTGCCTACCTCTGGACAACATATTCTTTTCAGAAGACTTGTACTCAAGTGTCACTTCAAGTAATTGAGTGACTACTCAACCACAAAAAAATCGGTGAATCTTAAGCAACTAAAGGCAACTTGGGCGAATACCTTAAAATTAGCAGTTATGGGCTTACCTACAGTTATGCAATGGACAACGCCAATTAATGCTTTACAGGTTGTTTGAAGAGCAATGTCTCCTGCTTTTTCTCTGGCCTCTGCTCCTCCTCTTCAGCCTCTGCCCAATGCACATTAGGAGAAATGTCTTGTTTCTGCTAGTACCTTGTGCCATACACTGTAAAATGCAGAACACAGGAGTAGTAGGATGGGTGCTGGCTGTATGCTCCCTGACTCTTTGAACTCAACCATTAATACAGTGGTTAGTTGAGGAGAAGTGGTAGTCAAACACTAGCTACTCTGCAACAGTAAACAGTGTTTACAGGGAACTTGTCATTGTTTAGTAGCACCCGTGATGATTTTGCCACCCTTGATATGCTTCCATGCTTGAATGGCAACAACCTGTGTTACACACATAATCTTGTACACCAAATTCCTCTGTCACCAACCAGGTGGATCACAGTGGATCATAGATGTGGCTGCAGCTCTGAGCACCCCATCACATTGCTTTTTTTTGTCCTGACCATTTTCTTATGGTCTATAATGTTAAAGCTTTCGTTCCGTGTTCATTAATAGTCATTAATGGCACTGTGTGATCTACTGCAAGATCTTGTACTTACAGGACAAATTAAATGCATGTCTTTTGTGGGCATCAACAGAATGGGACAGCTTTTCAAGAGTTTATATTGTCTTTGAGATTTTGGTCACTGTTTGTTGTCTTTATTTTGGAGGACAGTTGATACCTATTCCAGTGTGAAGTTAGAGAGATGAGGACAGATGATGCATAGCCTAGTATAATGCCTATTACTACAAAATTAAATTATTAAAACATTTTCATTACGTTTGATGGGGCAGTGTGAGCTTATACAAGATCAGTGCTTTGTGTTGTGTGGTCTCAGAGATTTTGACCTGGTACAGAGAAGACTTAAAGCTGGATGCACACTGTTGTCACACTGTGGACTTAAAAAGCATATACCTTCAGTCTTCTCTAAAGTCTTGGGAAGCAATCTACCCAGCACTCCTCAGGATGAGCCCCCACATCTCCATCTGGAAATAATGCTTACCTGTTCCATGGGGATCTGTAAAAGTAAACTGATTACTCATTTAGTCGGTGTTTGTACAGCACTTTGAAGATAAAAAAACTGTGCTATGATTCTAAGTGCTATTCGCTACATTACATTTCCTATGTAATTATATATTTTTTTTCCTGAGATTCTTAGATATATTTTAATCTTTCTAATTGATACTACATGCAGTAGAACATTATTCTATCTCTAGCTAAACAGGGTGCTGTAGAAATGTGGGGAAAGAAATTGATCTATCTATCTGCTGCGTTATCCACTCTGTGCTCTTACAATATTTTTGAACTGCTTTCATCAAGCTAGTAAGGAGTTGTCACGGTGTTTACCTGTTGGGAATCTCAACATGATTTCTTGAGGGTGCAATCTGGGGCTGAGTTATGTGTTCTCCTTTTCTGCTCTTCTAACTATTCGTACATCAAAGTCTCCACCATTGTAATTCTTTTTGGCCTGCTCTTTATTCAGCAGTTGCTGTACAAAACAAATGTATGTCGTGCTCAGAAAATACTGTATATCATATACCTTTATGCACCCAATGAAATGAATGCATTCAGTGCACATAGGCAGAAATGTCTTGTTGAGGAAAGGTAGTGGTAACTTGTGCCTCATGCTGCAGAATGCAGTATAAGGAGTAGTGTATTGGTGGTATAAGACAAAATTAAGCAATGGAAATTTTGGATGAGTATTAGGAAATATTTCTTAATACTGAGTTCAGGCAGTGGAACAGTCTCCCAAGGAACATGATGGAAAACCCATTGCCTGTGTCAATTAAAACTAGACTAGTTTTAGAACTTGGGAATATACTGTAGGGAACAAGTCTAGATGACCTAATAATTCCTTTTCATCTGTTATACTTATGCCTGCGATTCAGAGTTATGTATTGCAATATGATTTCACCCTGACTGAGAAAGACTGAAATATTTTTCTTTTGTGTAGGATTTTTTTCACACTGTCCAGAATTTTCATACCCACTGAAAACTAGTAGGGAAAAAGAAAGCAGAACCAGGTCTACGCACAGAGTACTCAAACCCCTGCTCAGGTGAGAAGCTAAACCACTCTAGTTGCACCTGCTGTCTCAGACGTCATTCCCATGGATGACAACTTGAAGCAGGCCAGGCCTCACAAAGACCCTAGGCAGGGCAGAGTAATGTTTTGGAGACAGAGATCCTCTCTTTAAGCAGTAGTCCCAGGATTTGTCTTCCTAATGACCACCATTAAGTCCTGTCTCATCTATACCTGCAGTCATTGTTGGGGAACCATGGCTGATAAGAAGGTGGAAAACATGAAGTGTGAACTGATGTGCAGTTTTGTGGAGAGTAAAATGTTTCTAGCACATCTTAGATTTCTTTCTTGCAAGAGCCCTGGCAAAGCTCTAACATGACGTTATTTTGAAATACAAAGAGGCACTGAGAATAATCAGGGATGCATCACAGAAAGGCCCATTTGTTTCCATTTAACAGGCAAAAGGTTAGAGTAGTACATCACCTTGCTGCTTCTCATCTGTGCATTTAAGAAACAGTCTGTCCAGCCCCTGGTTGAGAAGTGAATTTGTATACAGAGGAACCAGTTTAGTAGTGTCAGTAAAGGAATTGGTAATTTTTCCACTAGTGAGATGCTGCATTGGTAAAATAAACCCCTATGAAACCGAAACATATTGTGTATCTGCTCCTTAAATATTTCTTGACTGTGAAATATGAATACCTGGGTTTTCCTTGCTTCTCTTTCCTCCTGTTGGCTTTTTTTGTGGTATCCTGAAGTTGAGGGGAAACTTGTGGTAGCATCTGACCTTCTTTCCTGGATCTAACACACCATAAAATAGCTGTTGTTCTTTAAAAACTTCTTTATGCTACTACCAAAGTCAACAGGAGTTTGGCCATAAAGTTTGTGGACAGCTTGTTGAGTACCTAAGGCTTGTACACTCACAGTATGGGCAGGAGGCCAGATGGGCTAGAACTAAAAGTCCAAGTTTCAATGCCTGCAAGTTTGCATCCAAACTTTGTAGCCTGGCAAATCTCTGCAAACAATCTTTCTGTAAAACAATCTTCTACCCAAATCTGTTACAAGTCTCACTCAGTTTGTTCCTCCTTAATACTTTGTTTAAAGCCTGCTTCTTCAATATTAGCTTGAATCAGCTTTTTTGAACATTTGCGTACACTTATTTGGCTTTCTGTCTTTGCCTTTTCTCTTGTCCCTGATCTCATTTTTTAATCCGTATGACTCCATCTCTATTTGCATATATGCTGCTATGAAAAAGATAAACTAACTAATGGTGCCAGCCCTCCAGCAAGGACTTTGAGGGAGTTTCTTGTCTCTCTGACTGATTCCTTTTGTGGCCTTGAGAAAGTCACTTATCTTGTCTTTCTTAGTTTTCCCATATGAAAAATGGAGGTAACAATGTACACTGACATCCAAGAGATCCTGTTTGTGTTGCACTAAGAAGTCACCCATCTCCAAACACAAATTTACTCTATGTGAGTATGCGAGTTAATTAAAACCTGAGATGATGTAATACTGTGAATTAATTTTAGCCTCTGTGGTCAGCGCTGACCACATAACTGAGGGGAAAAATTATGAATTAAAAAGAAGAGCTGGAAAAGTATTAACTTCTTTTTGTTATTAATCATTGTGTTATTTATTGCCGTTTATTTTGTAATTATTGCTTGGGAAATAAAAAATAAAAAAAATCTATCCCTGCTCTGTACCAGCTCTAACTGCAGCTGTGAATTTAGAGACGAAATTCAGGCTTCAGCCTTTCCCTGGGGCTGATGGACTTCTCCTTTCAAAGTAGGACACTTCTATCTGATGGCATTAACCATAAAATCCCCCATTTCAAGTCTATGATATCCTGAAGGACAACGGCTCATTTCATTTCTTATCAAGAAATCGGGCAGATCAGTCATATTTCCCGAATCAAATGACATTTTCAGAAAATTCATTTGAACCAAAAATGAGGTTTCCTCTCCACAGACTCCAATTAGTTTAAAAGTGGTTTTCTGATGAAAATTCTTGAAATAACTGAGCTGTATAAAGAAAAATCTATATCTATATATGTATGTATATAGATATATGTACACACGCACAGTCGCTGTGAAAGCCATAGCCAGAGTACCCTATCAAGCAGTATAAATCTTTAATTTTGGCAATCAGCAGTAACAGTGAAATACCTTAAGATCTCTCCTTGCTTCCTCCTCATTTTTCTTCCTCTCATCACTCTGGCTATTCCAGTGGGAGTGCGCGCACTCATTTGCTCCCTAAGTACACAAAATTAGCTGCTTATCTGTTGATCTTCTTACATGATCCTTTAAAAATCCTTTCTCTGTATGTGTGTCCAAGGCTGCTTTTGCCTTCAGAGGAAGCCCAGACAAGCCAATCCTCAGCCTTTCCCTTACCCGCTCACAGGGGGCCTGGGCCTAATTAAATTGCTCTCAAAGACAAGAAGGGATGAATTTCCTTCTTTCCATCTCCCTTGTCACCCATTTAACTCAGCTGAGATCCGTTCGTTCCTTTTTAGTTATGTTAAAATGGAAAGGGGGGAGCTTGGATCGAGGGGGACGTGCAGGGAAGAGGGACGAAAGTAGGGGAGGAGGAGGAGGCAGCGGCGGCACGTGGATTGCGCTGCCGAGGTGCAGCGTCCCAGGCACAAAGGAGCTATCCCAAGTAAATGGGAGGTGAGTGGAAAAGAGGAAGCACCAGAACAGCAGCTGGGTTTCTCTGTCTGGGGCCTCCTCTGGCTTTGTTTACTGTCCGTTTTTGTACTCAAACTGAAGAAAAATGTGACGTTAGAAAGACAAGAAAATATCTATGTACATTTCTTCATATTTATGCACTCTTTCAGAGCGATGCTTGCTCCTTCCCCCACCCCTCCCAAGACCTTTCTCTGATGAATGAGGAGGCCTGGGAAATTAGGATGACCCTCGCCTGCTCATGTGGCATTGCCCAGGAGGGGCAGAGGCAGCTGCTTTGGCTCGTTTACGGTCGGTTGCACCGGGAGGGTGGTGGGGAGAGCTAGGGCAGCAGGGCTGCTGCAGTGGAGGTGCCCGTGCCTGGGGAAGGACAGCCAGAGTCCTGCCAATGCCAGGGTCCCTGCACAAGCCGAAGCCCAGCAAAGGCCTAGGAAGAACCAAGCAATTAGCCTTTGAAGGTCATCCAAAGTTGTTGGTTTTTTCCTTTTTTTTTTTATTCTTTTCCCTTCCTCTCCCCCCACTTCTCTCTTCTCAGTGCTGTATCCTCCTCCTCCATCACCCAAACCTCAAACATATCTGAGGAAGCCGTTCAATTAAATCTCTCCTGGCTCCAGCTGGCTCCTGAGTGAAAGGTCAGTGGCATCTGGGAGGGAGAGGCGCGTGTGAGGAGGAGCTGGAGCCGATGCTGCTACTGCAGCCGCCTCCGTCTTCCCCTTGCCTCCCTCCCTCCCCTCGCCTCCCATCTTTAATGATACCCAATGGTCAATCACTCCCCAGCAGAGAGAGAGATGCCCTGAAGCATCATTGTGGTCAGGAGCGATCGATCAGGTTTTTAAAAAAAAAAAAAAGATGATAATGATAACCCGTGGACATAATGTCAGTGAGTTTGCGGTGCCTCTTGGAGGCTGCGTGCGCTCTGTCTGCCTGTGCCGAGGAGAGGCTTGGAGGGGCCTGAGTAAGCCTCTTCCCCCCGCTGAGCCCACTTAGCCCTGCCTTAAAGACAGCTAATTAGACCGAGGGCTGCTATGTCTGCTTACACCGTTGGGGGAGAGCGGGAGCGAGGAGGGCCTCGCACCAATGGCAAGCAGAACTAGAGCAACCTTTGTTTTAAAAGAGGCTTCAAGTTAACTGGAGGTAATCATACAGAGACATGGCTATAAATAATACATACCTGTGCTACGCGACCTGGATGTAGGCCCTCATAAGAATACTGTGGTATGCAATGGTGATCCACTGCTTGCTACCCTGTGCGCTCTTCAGGGACTTTATTTTAAGATGGATTAGTGCTTTGTATTGCCAGGCAGATCGAGGCAATCACTGGCCCATGCCTGAGATGGAGATCTGAAAATCACCAGGAGGTACTTATCAACATGAGATCTGAGCACTGGTGGATGTGTACGGACCTTTTAAAATTCTATTAGTATATGTCTGAGTAGATTGCGGTAAAAATACAGTTTTCTAAAGAAAAACTGTCAGTCTCTCTTCCTAAATCTCCTACCCTGCAGCCTAAGCATGGACTTCTGTTTTTATGGATAAATGTGATTTGTCTTTTAACTGTTGAGATTACACACTCACCAGAAGAACTGCAGACCCTGCTTGGAAGAGAAAATCTTCCTTTTATCCCAGTGTACGCTTTATCAAAAAAATAATAATCAAACCTGGCAGCCCTCTGTCCCTTCCTTCCATTGAGAAGATATAGGACAAATAACTCCACAGCAATAATTTCCCATCCTAACACACAGATTTTTTTGTTGTCACATTATTTTCTGCATCATTTGATGAACAAAACTACATTTTCCTCTGCACCTATTAAACTATTTGATGATGCCTTTTATTTTGCGCTATAATTGGGAAAGCAATCGTGATGAAATGTAAGTTTGTTGTGAAATAAAATAAGCGATGTTGAAAACATCCAAAGTATATTGTCTGAGAAAGTTTCTCAGATGTTCTGTTCATTTAGAGAAATGATACTGTTATTATTTTTAAGTTTTTTACACTTTTGGGAAGAAATCTTTGAGTATTAGAAGATACTTATAACAGATGTAATGGTAATGACTCATGATTCTGCCATTACCTCTCTCTTGCAGTATTAAAAAGGTGGGTAGAGAGTGTTAAAGTAGCTATGGTCTGAAATAGGATGTTTATCTCATTTCTTTCTTGGGCAGTTGGTTTGTGTATGTGAAATTTGGATCTGTTCGTATGATTGAGCTAGTATAGAAAAGCTGCCAGGAATATGTATTAACATGCACTAGAGGGACTGAAAACTTTGTGTAGGCTTTAAGAGAAACATGCAGAACAACATTTGATGCCATTTGGTATTCTGCACTAAAGAATCACAAAACGCCCACATGGATTTTCTTAATAAAACACTCTTTAATTAAAAACAGAGGCATAATTTCAGAGAAGGAGCTGAAAATTGGTCTGACCACTTTGAATGCCAGCAGACAATACACAGCAACTTTGTCCTATATTCAGCCTCATTAGAGATGCAGGTTTCATCTAGAACAGTGGTTGCAACAATTAATTGTATTTTGTTGTTCCCCAGCTAGTGAATCAACCTGAAACCCCACAACTTTATAACCATGCCTGTTTAGAGTGTGCATAAGAAGTGTATATGGGACTCATTAATTCTCTAAAACATGTTGAAATCAAGTACTGCACTAACCATGATAAGGCATCAATAGGCTGGGCTTCATTTCTGGATAAAATGTTATAATCTCATTTTTCTATAGGGACAAAAGGCTTTTTTATACCTGGGAATCAGTTAGCTGTGAATAATGATGTTGTACATAAGGTCAATGATGACATAGCCTTTAACCATCAGTGAAGTCCATTCCGGGCTGATTCCTTGGAGCAAGAAGCCCAATAAAAAGGGGGAAGATGAAGTGTTCGGGAAAGTCTAGGTAACCTGTTAAAGAACAGTACTCTTCTACTTAATGAAGTTTGTAGAACTGCAGGTGAGGTGCAAAGCATTCCCCCTTTCTCCTGCCCCCTCTCTCATTCCCCAGACCTTCACTGCAAAGAGTTGCTAGCGAGCCAGGCACAGGTTAAAAGGGTGAAAATGTTCTGGTCTTCCAGTCCAGTGCTGGGGGTTCAGGCTTAGTTTTTGCTCCTGAACCTCCTGCTAATTTCCTGTACTGTGTATAACGGGGACAGGGGGGAAAGGAGAGGGTAACTTTAACAGTCCTCAGGTCTCTTTACTATCCTTCAGCTCATTTTTGCTGTTGATAAACTTTGAAATCTGCAGATGGTAAGTTCTTAAAGCCTCATCCAAAGGCCACTGAACAACTTCCATTGGGCTCTGCTTCAATGTACTGTTATTAATATTTTATTATCAAAAGTATATGTAGCAATGTAAGCACACTGTTCTTCCATAGCCATAGTCTTCCAGACTAATCCCATTGTTGCAGCCAAACTACTAAACCAAGGAGCAGAGACCACACACAGGAGCAGCCACTGACTCCCCATTAAACTTTTGAATACCAAGTGCTGCTAGATACTACTCAATTATTTCATAGACTACTCATCTCCCTTTAGCAAATCAAAGTAACAGGTTAGTTACTCTGATACCAACCTATTACAAACATCATAGAGTGCTGTAACTAGAAGTACAAAATCTTCAGCTGTATTTTTGTGTTAAAATAAACAACAACAAACATATAAAGCCATATGCTGCAGATTAAATATTTGAGGATGAAAGGGTTTTCTTCCTGTTTTGAAGGCTTTTGAAAGCTTCCTATCCAACACCATGTGTAGGATATTGCACTATTCTCTTCGTGAAACTAAGTTACTAGCTGTTGTTGCAACAATAAATAAATTCAAACAGTAGTACCTCTCATTATAGTTCCTTTGTCGATTTTTTTACTACTTTGTTTCTGCTGAAAAGTGCCTTCTGTAGACTAACATCTAAAGCACTTTTCTCTTTCTTGCTTTATTCATACCTCCTATTTTATCCCCTGTTATCTTTAGACCCTTCAGCACTGTCCAGCACACTGTTTAATTTCTCAGAGAAGTAAGCGGGTGTGAAGTAATGTGTGAGGACATTTTGATTCCATTTGGCTACAAACCATCCCAGGAAAAATGAATTAACCTTAGCACTGGTACAAAATTTTCTATGCATTGAATTTGCAAATTATTCACCCAAATATTGGGTTGAGTACTCACTGTCTGAACAGATAACACATGTTCAACCCTAAAATATAGGGCTTTTTGTCATTAAAAGTAATTTTCATACTGCATTGCTTACACTGTATAACACAAGTGATGCAGAGATGTGGCATATTTAATGCAGAAAGACCTTAAAAAAAGTGGTTGTAAGCATGACCTCATAGTGGTTTATATTTATTTCCTCCAGGTGATTCTATGTCAGATTTACTCAGATTTAAAACCAGAGCCTCTCTGCTAAATGCCAGGGATGTAAAAAACAAACCAAAGGAAATAACAACACCCTCCCTACCCCCCAAAAACCCCAACCACCTGTAAAAGAAAATCCTATTATGTTGTTTCTGTCATTTACATCATTGTCAGACTTCAAAGTTGTTTGTCACTGACCTCTCTAATCACATTTAATCTTCTAAATTTAGCAAGTAGTTTTGATTATAGTAATACATAAAGTACACAGGGTAAGCTTTTGCATGATTTCAGTAGGATTGCATATGGAGTTTGATGCTATATACTATAGACAAGGATGCCAGAATCTGAGCTATTCTGATGTGTTTGGTGATATTACTCCAGTTGTCAGAAAGCAGTGATATTTTAGAAAAAACAAGTCCCACCTCAAATCACGCTGATTGAGCTAAGCGGAATATTCACACATTTGTCTGGTTGCTTCTGTGGTCACCTTCTGTGAATCCATTTATCCTAGCAAGCTAAGTATTATAGGATTGGGTCAGAACTTGAAAAGTTCATTAAAAAAAAAAAAGCTAACATTCCCCCCCCCCCAACCCCAAAACAAAACACCAAACGCATTTGGCATTGAGTTGCAGATGAGCATTTCTAGAAATTGGGCCCCTGCTGTAGCCCAAGGACTGTGGAATGTGGCCATTGCATCCTTGTCAGTGTTGGCTTATTGCCCTGGTATGGACACAGTGCCAATGGGTCCTTAAGCTGTGGTGTGGGTCACTTGCAGCAGTAATCTTCAAACTGCAGGTACCCAGTCTGTACTTTAGTCTCTGAAAAACATCAGGCTTCTACCTTTTTTTGAGAGTTAAAGGTATTGTAACCACTCTCTCATGGTCTCCACTGCCTAATTCAACGCTAAGTAAAGTATGTTTGTACATTTACAGTGCCATATATAAATGATCATTGCATTAAGCATTTATAGCAAATTTTACTCTTTAAGGTTCCCAAACCACTTTAAGAATTTAAAACCAATGTAAATGATAAAAAGGGATAGATCTGGTTGAACTACTTATAATGAATAATTAATTTGACAAATCTATTTCTTTTTTCCTATTTGCAAATTATCCCAGTGCAGACCTGAATTCTTTTGTTCATCAGTTGAAGTTACTTGATTAATAGTTTAGGCAAAGAATTTCAGTCTACGGATTGCCTGCAAGCTGATTCACATGGCAATTATGTCATACCTTATCTGTTTATAATTGATCATTTTATCTGCAAGACAATGACCTGCTGTAAATGAAGTGGTTTTATTTCTCCTTATCATTTGACTGACTTTAAGAAGTCACTTTTGGATTAACATTTATAAAGAGAACTAAAGCATAGTTCAGACCAGGAGAACCTTGAAAAAGCCCATGAAAACATCCTTAGCAGGATAATAAAATGTAGTCCTTCTTGACAGCTTTCCTGACACCATACTAGGAAGAACCTGCAGGACATTTCAAGGGAATAGGAGGACAATTGACAATTTTCTGTTTTTCTAGGTCAAAGATGAAGAGTTTGAAGTCAAGCCTAGGTGAGATTTAAGTTAGCAGGATGTAGACTGGTACTAATACGTTGTCAGGCATCATCTGACAGGTTCTTGACGATTTCTTACCAGAGAGATGGGAAACTCTGATTATGTTGACCATCTCAGTAAGAGTCATACCAGTCAATTAAAAATTGACAGAAGGGCCTTAAACTAAGTGTGGAGTTGAGTAATAATAAAGGGAAATTTTAGCAAATACGTACCTGAGTGTCTGCACCTCTGTGTGTGTGAATTACACCCAGGATATCAGACATTCAACAAAACCAAGTGATAAGGGACATATTACATTGTAAAAGAATTGCTAAACTAATGTTCAAGCATCTTCATAGTAAGTGAGCAGAGGCAGTATTCATTTATGAGAAGAAATGTCATATAGTTAATCTTTCTGAAACTTGGTAAGATGTCATAGTGCTGGAATCTCACTGAAAGTAGTTAAATTTCTAAATCCTCTTAATAAATTAGGAGGAAGGATTGGGGATGGATTGCTGAATCAAACACAATGTCGCATGTTGAAGAGCCAAAAATAATCAAGTAACAGGAGCTCAATACTTCTGAGTCAAAATATAACTATAGATAGGATATCCTTGTACATTACAGAGAAAAAAAAAAACCCAAACCTTGTAGACAGTGGGATGAGCTGCTCTTTCAGCATCTTTCCTTCAGTGGGGGGACAAAAAAACCCCTCTACTACCTTAGTAGAGTTTCAACTGGGGAATATTTGCTGAGATTGTGTTTTGGCAGCATCAGGATTCCCTAGCAGAGTTAAGAACTAGTGACCACAACCTGGTTATATTTACTTTATGAATATGAGCTGTATATAACACCAAGTAGGCATACTAAGATGTTTTAGAGGGGCAGTTTATCCAAGCTTGAATCAGTTAGCATAACTGAGCAGGAATGTAAATTTTAATTAGGAAGTATTAATGAATACTGGGAATTGTTCAAGGACATAAACTTGCACACAAAAATGTACAGTAGTCAAAATGTCCGGATTAAAACACATAAAAGTAGTATAAAAACATAAAATGCATCAAGAATGGAAAAAGAGAGGATAAGTTATATATTGAGACTTATAAGTAACTGATAAAGGAAATTAACAACTTGGTTAAACTTCAATGGCCAATATGGTTAAAAACAACAAGAAGGCAATTTAAAAACATTTTAGCGTCAAAAAGAATCTTAGGTCAGATATAGTTCCACTGAAGATGCAGATGGTGGAAATCATAAATAGTGATGCAGAAAAGGCAGAAATGTTTAATAAATATTTCTGTTTTGCACTTGGAATGAAACAGGAGGATGTATCCATCCCATATGATGTTGTGGATGGAAATGAAAGTTTGCCATCTGTAACAAAGAAAGAGGTAAGGCAGCAACTGCTAAAATTGAACATATTCATACTAACAGGCTTAGACTATTTAGGCCCAAGAGTCTCAAAGGAACTAGCCAAGAAGCTAAATTTACCCAGCTTATAAAAATGTAGAAAATGGAGTTATCAATCCTGCCCTGTTGTCTTGTAGGCACCTAACTTCCCTGCTTTGGGACACTAGTGGAAATACCTCTCCTCACCATGCAATGCAAAACCAGTCTCACTGAACAAACATGAAACCTTTTTCAACTCTGCTTATGGTGTAGAGTACTCCTTAGGCTGATACAAACACAGTTCTGTCAATGGTCTTTATTGCATATTAGGATTTCTCTAAGTTACTTTCTTTAGGAATATAGACCATCTTTTTAAAAAGCAAGCAAACAAACAAGGGCCCCAAGCAATCTATAGCAACTTGCACTATGCAGGATTAAAATCCACATTAACTGGATTAAAAACTGCCCTAGTGACAGATCTTAAAGTGGAGAGGTTAATGAAGAAACATCAGTGAGTTACAACATTGCTGGTGGTGCTGACCACAGATCAAGGTTTGATCCAATACTATTCAATGTTTTTGCCAACCATTTAGATAAGGGTTTGGTGAACACAAAATTGGATAAACATACCAATGAGAAAGGCGAGCTACTTTTATAAACTGATTTGACTTGCCTGGTTAATGGTCAAGGACCAGAAAAATATATTTAAACAAAGCCAAAAGCCAAATAATACATTTAGGAGGAACATTTAGGGAGACTATCTCTGAAAACAGTGACCCAGAAAAGGACTTTGATGGATCCTCAGAAATTATTATTACAACATGAGCTCTTATTGCAATTCATCCTTAGATGGATAAAAGGGAAGACTACAACCAGCAACGGGGAGCTAAGCCTCATTTCTACACCCCACACTGGAAAGATCAGGTACAGCTTTTGGACACGCCCTTTAGGAAGAATATAAAAATAAATATCAGGACAAAGCAGAAAGGAGGACCACTGCATTGTTCTAGACACTGGTAAATGAGCCTTACGGTATGATGTACTTTATGGTTCTGTGTATGTATTTATGTGAACAGATATAGAAGAGACCTGACAGGTGGGGCCTTTTTCCTTTGTGGATATATTCAAGAAATTCTACCTTGCAAAAGATGTAGATTTCTATAATTAAATATTAGAACAGTTTGTTGAAGGAAGTAGTAGAGTCACCATAGGTTGGCATTTTTAAAATGAGATCAGATACCTCTCTAAAAGAGAGGCCTTATGGAAAAAATTCTATTACTTATGCATGCCAACAGTCAGACTTGATTATGACAATGAGTTTTTTCTAATTTGGAAGTTTATAAATCTGTGAAAAGAAAAAAATGTTTGTGGGAATTATTTGTGGACTAAAAATGTAGCAAAAATGTTCAATTTTTCATTGGGCAAATCCTTAGAAGAATTTTTTGTGATGAAGTCAAAGGGGCCTGGTTTTACTGCTAAAATGCAGCAGTTCTGTGGTGGAATTCAGCAGCTGTGGACTCTGCAACACTCCTGGAAAGGGAAAGGGAATGATAGATTCATCTTAAACCAAAGGGAAAAGAGAGAAGACAGAATGGATGTGGCTGATGTATGGGTAGGGCATGGGATGATTTTAGTAAAATTGCAATGAAGGCTTGAAATAGTCCTTGGAAAAGTTTTAGCTATGTTTAGTATATCTTTTTGATATTATATAGTGCATTGAAAGAGAAGTGACTGCTTAATTGTTTAAATGGAATAAATTTTATGGTTGAAAGGCATAAGCTTGTTTGCTAGGATGGAAGGTACTTCATGTGGATGCTTCTGTTAGCAGAAGACTCATAAAAGCTTACACAAATTACAGTATCTGATGTTACTGGAGAGTAACAGCACTGTCTACAAAATTTTTGAAATGTGTGTAAATGCATCCAGTGTTCAGATGTTGCCAAGCGCAAATGTTCAAAACCTGTGACAATGGACAGATTTCAGAAGTGTTCACCTCCTGTTTAAGCAAGGGCAGGTTTCCAACAGTGCTTGTGAACTAAAAAACACTAAACCTACCTGAACATTACTGGAGTCACACAAATTAAAAACTGATGTTAGAGGGGAGCCATGCCTAGAATATGGTTTTGTGTTTAACAGCAGATCACTTTTTCAGAGTCATCAAGGAGTCATCTATCTTTAAGACAAGCTTTCATGGTCTCCATATTCTTCTGCAGCCAAACACAAGTTCAGCAAGGCTAGCAGCTGTGAGGAAAAGGGCAGCAATAGCCCCAAGTTCAGAAATGTTCATCAAATTGAAAACAGTGTAGCTGACAGTGCCACACTAACCACAGTTTCTAGTTGGCTTGAATTGCAGACACAACTTGTTCCATCTTTTTGTAAAAGATTACATAGCTGCACCAGCAGCAGTAGAGCTTAGAGCATGCAGTTGCAAGTGACGGGACTTGCCCACGCTTCAAGTGAGTTCAAAATATTTCTCCAAAATTGTTTACTTTGTGGCCATCAGAAAATCACATTATTCTCTTGTGCTTCAGAATATAGATGCTGGTACAGTTATGGTAGGGTGTCCCAGACTTTTATCTCAGATCCACTGTGGGTAGGTAGGGAAAGTTACCCCTCAAAAAACATGTTTATAGGATTGTTTTGCTGAGTCTGGATGCAAGTTAGTTGGCAAAATGAAGTTAGACTCTTAAACAGTGCTCTTAAATCTTTTAGGAAGAAACTTCCAGCTCTGGAAAGCTGGCTGCCTCTTTAAAAGAAATTTTTGGGGGAATTCTGAAGAGCACCTATTTTCTTGCTGAGCCAAATGGAGACAAGTTAAAAAGTCCAGCATGCAGCTGAACATAAAGAAGAGTGTGTCGGGCCAGTGTATGACACTGGTTATGCAGCAGCAATTGATGTTATAAAATAATATCTTGTCTGAGTCATAGCAGCATAATCATTGCCTAGGTGTGGAGATTTACAGTAACAATTTGGCTCTTCAAATGATTCACTGTGTGGCCCTCAGCAAACTACTTAATTTTGCCTTTCAGTTTCCTTGGCTATGAAATGGAAATAATTATATTTCTGGAGCTTTATAAACACTTTGGGATCTATAGCTGGAAAGTACATAAACGTGATAAGCAACAATACCAGATTTTTTTTTCTCTAGTTAAGACACATACAAGGCCAGCTTCACCTAGTTTTCATTGTGCAGGTAGTCTACCTGAAGCTGATAGAGTACAAAATTGCTCTAGAGCAAATATATAGTAAGACTAACTTTATCATCTTTATTCTTTTGATTGTTAGGGATTTTTCCTTTTTTATTTTTTTTGACTCATTTTTTAAAGGCTCTTATCAAGTCTCCCTACTTTTCAATAGAAGTAAATGTACCAGTGCTGATGCCAGACACGTCTATCAGACTTGTAGCGGCTGCTGCTGTGCAAGGTGTGTTTGGAAGAGGAACAAGCCAACTGGAAACCATACCATTGGTATTGACAGCAGCCACAAATTTGGCTATAATTTGGGTATACATCTTCCACCATTGTAAGGCAGCCATTTCTGGGATAAAACATTAACGGCAATTAGCGATTTTGAATTTAATCATTAAACAACACTTTGGGACAGAATATAAAGATGCTAAGAAAATTATGGAGGCAGTAAGCTAATTTTCTGAGTTATAATTTAGCTGAGACCTTAATGATAATACCTATATTTATTCCAATGCACTTCCATTATTCCAAATGCATACTCCGCTATGTATAGTGTCATTATATCATTGTATGTTAGGAGTTTCCAATAGCTAATGGTTCCCCTCTACCTCCCACCCCTTTTTGTCAGTTCCCCCTCTCCCAGGCAGAGGCTCGTGCATGATGATCAACTCATAGCTTTGACACTAGGAACATTGCTGTGCAAGGACATTTGCTGCACAGCTCTGACTCCCACCTACCCCTCTGTAGTCATCACCTGCATCTCTCCTGGCCAAAGGTCTAAAATCCAGTGCTAGTGAGAAAAGAAAGATCATATGTTAATCAAAGTCTAATGCTTTTATATTCACAGCTTTCCTGTCCCCTTTGGGTGTATGTTACCATTTGCTAGAATTTCTATATTTTATCTGAAGATCAACTGCTATTGAATAGGATATTTCTGGTTCTAGAAAACTAGTGATAGTGTCGTTGATTTGCTGTGGCTTCTCAAACTCTTTAAGACAGCTGTATTCAGAAAAAAAATCTTTTCCTTCCCCAGAAAGGAGAAGAAAATTGAATATGTTGTGATTTAACGTGATTTTGATGATACATGTAATGTTTTTCTGGGCGATTTTGCAACTCATTCAGGTTTATACATAGAGAATTCAAAAGCAAAGTTGTACCTGCCAGATTTACTGATAAACTGATTTTTTCTTCTCTCTGTGGTGTAACTGTCACAGGATGACACAGACAGGTAAAAAGAAAAGAACTACATGGATAAAAGTAGGACTATCCCTTTTAAAAGCTGGAAGTACTAAGAGGAAAGTGTCTGGAGACTACAGTTTGTTTTGGTCTGGGGAATCAATTTGTTTCCTATTACCTTCTGGTAATTTGTTCTGTTTCTTAAGTTGAGCCATGAGCTCAGGGTTAATGGGCAGGGATACAGGCTCTCTTCTAGGCTGGAAAGTTTCCAGTAACAACTGCAGAATATTGCTGTCTTATCCTAGTGCTTTCATACTTTCATGATAAAAGATACCAGTTTGTGCCAAAATTTTATCTTAGTTAAATCAAGACATCTCTGCTGATACAAATTTTGCTGCAACTTAAACTGAGTAGAAATCCAAAGTATTTCTTGATCTACCCCTTACTGAACTCCTTTCTTGTCCTTTTGCTACAAGACTAAATAGTACCAGTTCTCCACTTCCTAAGAATAAATCTGTTTCATCTTGAATCTGAAACACTGGAGAATTAGCGTTCAGGCCAGTGTTTATGGGGCCTAGCAGTTAATGACAGCTGGGTCCTGAGCATTTAAACCTTCATTACACTGCAGGAGTTAGGTGCATAGCAAAAATTATTCTTCCAATCTTATGGCACTAAAAAAACCAAGAAACGGAAAGCTAGCCTCCTGTTTATAACTAGATCTCTTGGCTTCCAGTATCATTTTACTTGCAAGTCTACAGAAAGGGAAAAATTCTAACTAATAATTCAGTCATCCCTCTGATTTAGTTTCCCCAGCAGCCCAACACACTGAACTAAACAAGGGTCCTGTGCTGCCAAGCTCTAGTTAAAATCCATATGTTCAACAAAATACCATCACTTATGTCATGCAGGTTCTGAATCATTAGGTATGATGTTCACATTATTACTCACTAAACAGTTTCTTATACCATTCAGGCCAATGCATATCAAAATTCATGAATTCTGATGGTTACAAAGAGCTTCTAATGATACCTTCAGAAGATGAAATATATAGGTTTCAAAAAGGTATGCGAAAATATGGATATTAGGCATAATTGTTAGAGGTAGGAGGAGCCCACAAGATCAACAAGCCAGACAAGTTCAGAAACCTTTAGTGATTGTGTAGCAATCTGTAATGAAAATTCAACTACCTTCTCTTTAATGATCCATTTATCTCTTTGACATTATTTTCTATCATTCTATCTGGCATGGCTCCTCTTTTCTGGGTGTTTATTGCAAATTTGTTTTGTCAAACAGGCCTTTAATACCAGATAGATCTGGCTGCTTCCTCAAGATTTTCTCTGAACAAATTCTCTTTTCTAAGGAAAACACAGATGAATTATTTTATGTCTGAAGTAGCAATACAGATATGATTCTTGCAGTGAAGAAGGAGCAGAATTTTAAAGTCTCTAACACGTGGTGAATTGTTTCCATGTCAGGAGGTTAATGGTATGGAGTCATCACTTTTAACCTGTACTATGTTTTACATAGATCAGAGTGGAATTCACCCAGGGAGGACAAGATATCTAAAAGGGTTGTGTTTTCTCCAACGTAAACTGCTAGTGCGCATATCCTCTAGGTACATAATGTGAGACTGGTTCTGCCACTGTGCAGAGTACTCTGTAACATGGCAGCAATATACAGTTCTGTTGGTTATTGCTGCTTCATGAAGTGACTTGGCTGTTTGGATTTTTGCTTTGGCTTTGCAGGTGGGGTGGAATCACTGTGCAATTGCAGCTCCCTGTTGAAACACTGGGCTACCTTACTCTTTATTTAAAGAACTACAGTCAAATTGAAAAATCTTAGCTTTAATAAGTGTTAATAGCAAAAATAACACATCTTATTCAAACTCAGAGTATTGGGGGAAAAAAAAAAAGTTTAACAAACCCCATCCTGAAACTCTTTCCTTCAGTAGAATCTTTTAAATCTAGCTGTCTCAGTTATTTGAGTCAATATTTGTTTAAATTTACAGACATGTTTCTGTATGTGACATGTTAGTACAAATCAGCAAAAATTACCCTACGACTTGTAGTACTGCTCTCATGCACTTTAACTTGTGCACAAAGGGAACCCTGTGAGTAGGTAAGCTGGGGTGTAAATTCAGAGTGTACAGGCACTCCACAATATCTTCCCTTGCAAACAGTCTTCCTGTGGGTACCTCATTCCATTTTGAAAGTGGTGCATCACTGCAGAATGAGAGAGCTGTTGCAGAATAGCTAATAACCTTGTAAATTCACACTCTGTAGTGCAAAAACTTTCCTGAAGCATTAGTAAGTCATTCTTATTGATTCCAGAATCCCATTAACCTTAAAGGTATTCCTCACACATGGTAGAATCACTCAAGAAAGCAAGAGCAAACCCTAAATTTGAGGCTTTGGGCCCTAAAAAGCATTCCCTTAACTCTATCCCTCCTCCCAACCTTGCAAATTCTGAATATTTCTATTGCCCTTACTGTTTCTTATGGCTTACTCTGTAGGTTATTGCCACAATTGCTACCAGTGGCTATCCAGTAGCTTGATGTATCCAAGAGAGACCTAGGGAGCAGAGCAAAGAGAGTAAGCTGACAACAGCAAGCTGGAAAAGCAACAGCTCTAAGCTTTGTGATAGTGATATATGGTAGAGTATGGGAACATCGGTGAAGCAATAGGATTTTCTTGTCTTTCAGCCTCAGATCCATTGTCCACATTAAAAGTAAATGGCAATTCTGGGGGAAAAAAGTAATACCGTATATTATATATATTGTTTATGCTTTTGGTAAGGTCTTGGTTCTTCAAACTGGAATTATAAGCATCCCGTATATTATGGGATACCTGATAACTCTAACTGCTATTGAAGTCTAGATTAAGAAAGTCCTCTCTAGAGTGATTTAGATGAATTTGGGGAGTCAGTGTTGGGAAAAATTATTTTCTGTGTTATATTCAACCTGGACTTGTGATAAGATTTCAGCTTCCTAAGGATATACATTGGATCTAAATGGAAATCCCCCCTACTTCAGGCTTTACAAAAAAAAAATACCACAATCAGAGAAGTTTTAAAACAGGACTGATGCTGACTGTAAGAGTCATTTTGACAGGTTTTAGTTACACTGCTGTTGACTTTGATGAAGATATACCTGAATAAAGACTGTAGCATTACTTGGGGAGAAAGTAATCTCAAATTACCTCAGATTATAACCGTAACAATAAAAAAGCAATAGTGATAATGACAAACATTTATTTCCTGATTGTATATTTATCCCCATAATGAGAATATAACTTTATGTCCTTCGAACTGATAAAACCCTTTCTTCAATTATTTGCAAATTCCCAACATTATGTTTTTATGCACTGTGCTATAATCCTTACACATTAGCTTCTTTTCTTTCTCTCACTCAACAAACTGAATAAAAAAAAGTAGTGAGGACAAACATATATAGAGTTACCTATATGTTTTCCCAGCAAGAGCACAAATAGAATTTTATCACATTTCTTTGTTCAGGGACTAGGCAATGCCCTTGTAAATTGCGAACCTAATATTGCAGGTGAATTAACTGCATTTTTTTAAGATTATTCTTAACAAATTCTGTAGTTCATGTATCAGTAGTAGCGTATAAGAGAGACATAAACCATGATCCAGCACTGGATGTAGCTCTGTGAGTAGACACACTGAAGTCACTTGTCATTATTTCTGTATGCAGATGCTTTTCACTGCATCGAATCTCTCCCTTATTGTCTCTGAAGAAGCTTATGAATCATTTTTACAATTAATAAACTGAAGTCAGAAAATATGGAAAAATGTAAGATGGTGCTCACTGTTTTAGCACAAGTTCAAATGACCTAATTTATTACTTTGATGTGATGTTTATCTTATGACTCAAGTATTTTACAGATTAATCCAAAAGATGTGATTAAAACAGAAAATAGCTGCAACGTTTGATTAAGGTAAATCAAATTCAGCAAGTGTGTCTTATAACCAGAGTCCTTTTAGGTATTGCACTAAGCGTTTTTTGTAACCCTCTCATCTTATGGTATCACTGCAGTGCCCATGTAAAACAGATCCTCCAAACACTTGCTTAACTTTAAGCGTTTAGACTTGTGCTTTAAGTTAACTGCATGTTTACGTCTCTTGACGACTTGCCTGTTTCTAATGCAGGATTTATCCTTGTACTGCTGACATTTTGCTAGTTATTCTGTAGACTGAATTTGAAGATTTTTTTAATTGAGTAAAATAGAGCACTATTTTACTGTTTGCAGTTTATCGGAGGTGTGTTAAGCTCCACTGGGGCTTCAGGGATCAAAAAATCAAGCAAAGACAGAAAGAAGAGAAAAGTGAATCAGCTGGGTTATATTAGTAAATAATTTAGAGTGCTTAAAATAACAATGTTCACACATTTTTAATTTAAAGCCTGCTAAATCCTTTTAAAATTAATTTGTATTTGCAATTACTTAAACTGTGAGCTGTGCACTGGAGGGAGTGAAACTATAGATTTTAAGTATGTAGCTGGAGGTAATATATAAATTCAATTGATCAGTCTGGCAGAGAATTGATGCCACAATTTGTACCCAGTGGCACTTTCTCTTTCTTACCCGACTGGCTTAGAACATTATCAGAAAGTCAATATGATACGCCAATATAGTGATATACTTGCAGTCATAAGTCCCTCGTTTAGATTAAACCCTAGGTGCTCACAATGTGGATTGTAATGGACAGACAGCCTGACTCCATCCCACTATGAGCTGTTCTGAAAGCACTCGACTCGACTTAACTCCAAGGTTTCATATGGTTATCAATGGCCCCAGCAGCCAGCCAAACCAGTAACAGAGGATGTCTGTCTCTGCAAGGCAATGCAGTGGGCAGGGTATAGCGTGCATGCAATGCTCCAGTCTGGCTGCAGTCCCCTCTCTATCAGCTGCCTGTCTCTAACAGGCTTTGCACTCATCGCGATCAGGTTTCCTTTATAACTCTTCTTTAGTCTCGTGTTTTGGTTCTCTCCCATCCTTGTAATTTATTAATGATTTCACCTCCTCTGCATTATCTTTTGAAATCCTTCCATTCTATAAAAGGCATCTTTATGAAGCCTGATGAGGAATGGCTTCCAAAGTCTGCCTTTTGAGAACATGCCTTTCTGTACGTACAGTAAATATAGGCTTGTATTTGTGGCTGCACTGAGAACTGGATCAGGCCACTAGCTGCTAATTTCATACAAAACACTTATTTGAGTAAAAACCCATTATGTCTGGTGTGACATATAAAACTAGAAGGTCATCCACAAATCTGCCCTGAATATATTTTCCTCGTAGGGATTTCAGTTGTATATAGTATGTACAGTAACATCTGACACATCACCGCATGTGTTAATTTTTTCCTGCAGCAATGACCCTTACCTCTCCACCTACATAACATGTGATGCTTAGAATCAGAGAAATAGTGAGGAGAGCTGTTGGGTCAACAGTTGTTTAACCCTCTCTGTGATAATGCAGAATTATTCTAGCCAATGCACCACAAGTACTTTGTTTTGTGCAGCTTTAAGTGATACTGCTGATGAGCTCTTCCACCACTTTCCCCTCCTGACACTCTACTAGACTTCATTGTTAGGAATCATTTCCTGGTCCTTGGACTAAATTCTCCTGTGCTCTGGTTTATACCCAATATATTCCTGACCATTTGCTCTCTCCAAAACAACTCCCACCTTTAGTTTTCTTTTTGAATAATTCTCTGTAATCCCTATGGTTTTTATTGTAGAGTAATCTTTAGGAATGGACAGCTTTCAGAGGCATGGGACTACTGTTTGTTCCCTTGATGCAGGGCTGGTGATGAGGGCTAGGAAATTACTTTCAAGTTACAGTTAGTGTATAGGTGTGAAACATTTTATACACTGTCTCACCAGTGAAAGGGAATTGTGTATTTTTTTTTTTGAAGAGAGATAATTCTGAAACCCCACAGTATGTCTAAGTCTTGCAGTATGCAGTATTATATTTTCTATTTATTTCCACTAGTTTGATTCCATGTAATATCTGGAAAATGAAAGTCTCATAGTTATTTGGTGACCCATTAAAGTCAATTTTAGGCAAGTTCACATGGGTAAAGCTCTCCTGCAAACACTCATACATGCACTTGCCTTTATGTTCATGAGTAGTTATGTTGTTTTCATGGATAAAGGAAAGCCAACATGTAAGTGTCAAAAGGACAGGGCTTTAGACCGCAGCTACAGGGCTAAGCAGTCAAATGCTTGTGTAGCACAGAAGATGCACATAAATTTCCTGTGCCCTGCATATGTCCATGTCAATGACTTAAGTAGAATGTGGGACCTCTAACCTTCAGGAACAAGACAAGCTGTACTCGTTCTAATGCTGTTTCATACTGATCTGTTCGATCATCAGTGCCGAAATCCTCTAACTGTAGACTTGATTCTACTCATGACAACAAACCCTTTTTGTTAGACTGAGATCAGAGTAGAACCAGCCTCTTAATCCATTTGGCTTTTCTATTTTTGTACATTGATTGCTTATCAGGAAATAAATAAATGTGAAGGTAAAGGACTTGTGCACATCAGGGCAAAAAGCAATAGCCATTAAGCCTGTAACTTACAGTATATGCCCTTTTAGCAATAAGGACACCGCTTGAAATTGTCAGTGTGACAGATTTACTCTTAATAGCTTAAGCAAATTTCACAGTTTACCCAGGTCATTTTGAAGTAAGAAACATTAATGTGTTTGGAAAAAAATTAAAGATTATAAACTTCATGCACATCTGCAGAGAGTCAGCCATATGTTTCATGTGTTTATTTAAAATATTAGGAGGTGCTTGTTAAGAAAGAATGTTTCTTCTGTGTGTATAATATAAATAACCTAAAGGTATTTAAATACATCTTGACATTTAAGCATATGTTTAAATCAATTTTAACGTATTGATTCAGTCCTGTTCTACCAGCGCACACCCAAGACTAGAGAGTGTAAAACTTTCCCTGTATAACTGCTTGTACAATGCACAGTGTTTTATGTAGGTCCTTATTGTATCAAGTCATGGAGGAAAACAAGGAAGAAAGGGGAGAGAAGGAAGAGAAAAAAGGATGGAGATGTGTGTACCTGTGCCGTATGGTGAAGAGGTCATCTTCCCTCGTGAAATTGGGCTGCTTTTGCCTCTGCTGCTTTCGTTTCCTTGTGGGGTTGGAAGGGCAGCCACCATTTTGGAGCAACGTGCTATGCTTCTGGCAGCAGCAGGCTCATAAGAAAGCATAATTTACCCAGAGCATATCACTGGATTAAGTACAAGTTTTGCTATGGACATGCATTTTTTATTTCAAGTGGTTGTTGCAGTGGTCTTGGAATTTTGCTCTAACTGGTTTGGCTCAAAGGTGATCACTCTTTAAGCAGTACAATAATGTTACGCAAACTTGTTTAGTGAAAATCAGCACCAGTTGCTGCTAAAAGCAGGGTGCCAATAGCTTAGTTTGCTACTGATGTCATCGTTGTTGCTACAATGATTTCAGTGGGACATTTCAGAGACACAAAGGTGACATAAGCAAAGTTTTAAGTCTATTCTACTGGATGCTGAGCCTCTGAACCTTATCCTGGAAAATAATTCAGCATATGTGCTTAAATAGAGAGGATGGTTCACCTACTCATAGCTAACTTTTGAGGGATTGCTCAGGCATTTACAGTTAAGCACACATCTAATCACTCTGCTGGACTGGGCCAGAACACTTAGCATTCTGTAGGATTGAGCCCTGAGTGTCTAATTACCATAAAAAATATACAGTGGGGAATGATTATGCACTGGTAAGGGGGATGGTAGAGTAACCCTAATAAATCTTTTTGATCTTTAATTTCTCTACTAAAGTATAAATCAGCTCTGTATTTTTCTAAAGCCTGGGTTGGTAACAGATATTAATGTAGCTGAGGCTAAAATTAAGATGGTGTGTCTGAATATTATTGGAAGGGGTTGACTGTATCACTGAGGGTGGGGTTTTGTGGGTAGACTAAGGGAGTATGTTGAAACAGCACAGCTTTTACTGTGAGACAGGATGCATACCACAGCATGCACTTCCAGTGAAGGGACAGTCTTCCTCTAGCCCCCCTGTAAATCTATCCAAGAGAATATGTTGATGAAAACTAAAAGATACGTTTTTTTTTTTTTTGTGGAGGAGAATGAGTCTGAATGTTTACGTGCTAAGACATGCACTGAGATCACTCTGGTTGCTCCACTCAACTTTATGATTAATAGTCCTTGGTGGTTGTAGATCTAGATTTTCAGTTAGCACAAATTTGTCTAGCACTGTACTTTTTATGTGGGTTAGACTTAAGAAATGAATGTAGGCGACCTTAATTCTCTGTTAACATTTTGGTGCGTATGGGAATATATTTATACGGGAATATATTTATATGCACACATACTCACAGACATACAAGTAAAATATAGCAAAGATGCATTAATTTTACATTGATTCAAAATATTTACAGTTTCAGTTAAGATGATCGTGCTAAAGTGACATAAAATAGTAAGTATTAACATTGCACTATAAGTAGTGACATGTGCTGTAGATCCTCACAGAGAAAAACAATTGCCTGTGGCATCCACACAGTATTTAAATTGGTAATCTCAAAAGAGAGGATGCTTAGATTTTCAAGCTTGTTTTTGGAAACTCTAGCTGAGAGTTTTAAGTTTAGGGGGAGCTGATAATTTAGAGTCTATTTTGCTTTTTTCTTCTTGAGAGCTAAGAGACTGATGTCTGAAGTTCTTGGATAGGAACAGTTTTGACTATCTCTTTGATATATTACTATTTAACTACAAGGTTGAAATGTCAGAAAAATCTCACACCTGGGAGAGTCTCAAAAGGTGAAGATACATTTCATCTGCATAGACCCATTTCATCATTATATATTTCTTTCATGATCATTGCTTTTTTTTTTTTTTCCATTTGCTTCTAATTTTTTGTATTGCATGATGATTAAGCACTTCTTGCCACACCCGTGAAAGCTGCCATTCAACAGATAGGTAAGATGATGTGTCAGTAATGCTTATTCTCTGCAAGTGTAAAAGGGTGAAAGGAATTTCATATGCCTTTGTTTGAGCCTTCCCTGGGTAAGTTAAGTTCATAACAAGTGCGTTCCTACAGTTCTGCTTGGCCCTGAGTTAGAGGAACAGTTCAGCACACTGTAAAATCAGAAGTTTGTGGTCCTCAGAGCCGAGATGAAGGATGGAGAGTGATGCCTTTCTCTAAAATCTGAGCACAGAGGTATGCAGAGAAAATAAATGAGTAAAATATTTGCAGTTGTCTGGGAATATGCAAAGAGGTTTGTTAAATGTTGTACATGTGCGTGACATTGTGGTTTGTTTTTTTTTTTTTTCCTATTGGAGGCTTCTCAGTCCCGGTAATATCAAGTCCTGAAATACTTCGGTGCTGGGAGAGCAGCTATAAACATCTTAGAGCACTGTTTAACAATATCTTTTGTATAGAGTAGAGACCGTTTAATATTTTCCCACTTAAGTAGTTGTTGCTCAGTCAAGGAGTCTCATTGATTACTCACTTGGGTAACAGCTGAAAGAGACCTGAGGATCCAGTCCTGTGATGTACTGAGAAACTCCTCAAAGGAATTAAGTTGCCTAGGGTAGCTGAGATCACTCTGTGCCACGTGGGTTCAGTTCTTTAACTGCTGAAGTCATCCACCTAAAGAAGGCAACACATACAGAAGGCAGAGTTAGAGCTGATGGAGAAAAACACCAAGCCTACCATGCTTATTTACAAGTAAGTTTGACATTTCTTAGTTTCTTAAATTATATTTAAGTTGTTAATAAGGATAAAAATCTCAGGGTTTTTTCTTTTTCTTTGCTTTAAGGATGCCAGAATAATTATTCAAAGGAACACATCAGGTCAAGTGTTAACAATATGTGCTTTAAATAAAAAAAAAAGAGAGAAGGAAGGAAAAGCACCACATACAAGAACCAACCATCTGTTCCAAAAAGCTCTTACAGAAGCATCAGTCTTGGTAAAGATTTAAAAAATACGGTACAATTTCTGTGCTAAGATTTATTATAAGAATTAACTGATTCACCTCAATTAAATGATCCAGAGTAACTTCTGTACATCATATATTTACAATGCAATGATTATAGCCAGAAAGTGCAAAATGAACAGATCTTCTCATATGGCTGTTTTTGTGTGAACATAACATTACTTAAGACAAACAGCAGTTTTCAAAAGCAGTGTCTTCAAAATGTCATGTACAGTGACTCAATTCCTTTGGTGTAGTGTCTATGAAATATTCAGAGAACTTTCCTCCCATTGCTGAATGAACAAAGTACAATGAGTGTTGGTATAAAAGTCATTAAAGGCCAAAAAAGTCAGAACTAATTTTTTTGGTTGGAAAAATCCTCAGCAATTCTATTGTACATAGCTGGGGTTGCAAGGCTATATCTAGTTCTTTTACTCAAGGCTTAACTTTTTTGTGTGTTAACTGTAAAGTAAAACAAGTCTAGGCGAGACTCTTGGTGGCAAAGAACTTAAATTTCCTGAAGGAACTACAGTATTAGCTGGTTGATTCAGGCCTTGAGGAAGAAAGTAAGTAGTGAATATTATTTTACAGCACTGGTGACCCTAGTGGTGTAAAGATGTTTTTAAGGAGGAGGAGGTGAGGTGAAAAAAAGGTTAGAATACAGACCACTCTGAAGGAAGCAATGGGCAAATTAATTATGTATGACTTATCTTTTCAAGGTACGTTCCATAATACAGTCATTGCATTTCAAGTTACAACTTAAATGTGAATCGGGTAACATTATGGAACAAAGTCCTGGGAAACAATGCATTAATTCATATAATCTGTGTGGTCAGGGAAGAGCCACAGATTCAGAGGCTTGGAGAACATAAATCTGGTGCTCAGTCAGCATGATCTAGTGTTATGGCCTATATCATAGGGTGTTATTGTGGCCTCGTGCTCCCACTCATACAGCATTTGGCTTGTAGACTTTTTGCTGCGTTCACTTCTACTAAATAGCCACACCACATCCACCCCTCAACCTGTGCAATCCCTGCTCCTCTGTTCTTTGTGAGAGTCTTCTGCTGAACTCTCTTGTGTTTTTAGCTCTCATTGGAGGTTTACAGGACTGGATATTAATTAGTCCTCCCAGCATGAAGCCCCTCAGTATATTATTACAGCAATGAAAATATCTTAGTCAACATATCTGGTAGGTTTTGGTATGGAGTTGGGGTTAATCCCAGACTGAACATCTGCAGATTTGAGATGAATTCAGATCAGCAACTGTATAGGCAGTTCAGGATTATTTGTAGTTAGAAGTATGATCGGGCTTGACTTTCCTGTCTGGACTGATCCTGAAACGTGCTGATCTTTTGCTCTTTTAATGGAGCTGGAAAAAAAAAAAATCAGTGTGGATCTTTGTAAGAGGCACTGTATTGCCTCTTTTATTCAGCACAATGCATTGAACATGTTGTGTGCAGTTCTCCATATTTAATGGTTCTTTTATCAAATAGAGTTGCTTTAAGCAAAGGAATAAAATGAACTGTGTGCAAGTTGTTTCCTTGGCTTCCAATATCCCCCCTCAATCCAAGTATGCTGTTCCCCTATTGCCTGCAAATCAAACTGCATGTATAAAAAGGGAATGAAAAGGTTTATCTGCTTCCATTAGCAAATACTATATCTAACAGATTCATGTAATGAATAAATAAATACATAGGAGGCACACAGATGTTTTGCTGAAGTATTTTTTTAAAATAATTTCTGAAAACCACAGTTGAGTCTCCTTAATTGGCACAGGGACCCCAGCAGAGAGAGGAACATGACAATTAAGCAACAATTCCAGTGATCAGAGGTGCCACGGAACATCCATGCACCTTTTGTGTTGGTAGACAGCATGTGCCAAATACACAGCTCATGTAAATTGGCATAGATTTGTTGAACCCTGATGTTCTGGCCCTTGATTTGGGCATTTGTGTACTGGAAACACTTTAACTTCCTCTGCCAATGTCAAACCTTTGTAAACAGAAGTAAAGAATAGCAGAAATGAACCAGGATTTGCATGCTAGGACACTTATGCCTGTTTCAGTGCCTTTGCAGGCACTAAAGTAGCTTTCTGGATACTGTCTAAAATCTAGGCATGGAAGGAAGATCATCTAGGTATAACACCTAGCTCTGTCATTGACCTTCAAGAAGTAAGGGTCTTTGCACTGAGACAGAAGATGTTAGAGAAGCTAAAAAGTCTATAATTTTTTTATTAGGAATTAGACTCTGCCATTTATGGCTTTCAGATTCACTTATGTGTGTGGTCATAATCTTTCATCTGACTACTGTGACTCCTGTAAGAGGTTAATTCATAAGGGTTAATTCTGAGAAGTTGCTATGAAAATGTGTCCTCAGGGAGGGACTGGCCAATTAGAACTTGCTCTTATGGTACAATATTTGCAACTTCATAACCTTTACTAAGCCTTTAATGTGGCTTGAGGAAAAAAAAAATGAGTGTGGTTTGTTCTCAGGGAAGATCCAAAGGTACATAAATATGAACTGAATTTTAAAACATTACTTGAACTTAGGTTCTCAAATCCATATTCAGGCACTTAAGGAAGTGGAAAGATTTTCAGAAGTGCTGAGAACTGAAATTTGCATCCAGTCTGAGCTGGTGGGTAACTTGCCATTTCTGGAACCCAGCTTACTTATCAGATATCTAAATATAGATTTAAACTCCATTTTCAAGCATTTATCTTGACCTAACTTTCCAGACGATGGAAAATCATGATTGTAAAGACTTACTTTTCCTCCCATTTCTTAATGAGTGTTATTGCAACCAAAGCTGTTTAATTCCCAACTACCTACATCTGCTATGTCTGAAGGTGCCGATGACTCAGTGGACTTGTCTGGACTACATACCAACTACATCTAACGACATTTGCAAGAAAAGAAAATTCTTTTTTTTTCAGGTAACAGCTTTCCTGTAATATATGAAGCTGCTGCCTTTGGTCCTCATCACTGGGCAATTAGCATGAGAGAAGGATGCAAAGATGCATCCTAAACCTCACTGATTTTAATTGGAAAGAAATGGCGAAGTCAATTGCCATAATTTGAAGATGCTACCTTGAATGCTTTGTGACTTCTTCATGTTAGACCTCTACAATGTTTGTGACCTCTTCACTGTCAGCCTGACCTTGGTGCCAGGGAAGGTTATGGAGCAGATCATCCTGAGTGACATCATGCGGAACGTACAGGACAACCAGGGGATCAGGCCCAGTCAGCATGGGTTTATGAAAGGCAGGTCCTGCTTCACTAACCTGATCTCCTTCTATGACAAAATGACCTGCTTAATGGATGAGAGAAAGGCTGTGGATACTGCCTACCTGGACTTTTGACACTATTTCCCACAACATTCTCCTGGAGAAACTGGCTGCTCATAGCTTAGATGGGCGTACTCTTCACTGGGTAAAAAACTGGCTGGATGGCCATGCCCAAAGAGTTGTGATGAAGGAGTTAAATCCAGTTGGTGGCCGGTCACAAGTGGTATTCCCCAGGGCTCAGTACTTTAAACTGAGTTCTTTAATATCTTTATCAATTATCTGGATGAGGGGATTGAGTGCACCCTCAGTAAGTTTGTGGATGACACCAAATTGGGTGGGAGTGTTGATCTGCTGGAGGATAGAAAGGCTCTACAGAGGGATCTGGACAGGCTGGATCGATGGGCTGAGGCCAACTGTATAAGGTTCAACAACGCTAAGTGCCGGGTCCTGCACTTTGGTCACAACAACCCCATGCAATGCTACAGGCTTGGGGAAGAGTGGCTGGAGAGCTGCCTGGCGGAAAAGGACCTGGGGGTGTTGGTCAACAGCTGACTGAATATGAGCCAGCAGTGTGCCCAGGTGGCCAAGAGGGCCAATAGCATCCTGGCTTGTATCAGGAAGAGTGTGGCCAGCAGGACTAGGGAAGTAATCGTCCCCTTGTACTTGGCACTGGTGAGGCTGCACCTTGAATACTGTATTCAGTTTTGGGGCCCTCAGGACAAGAAGGACATTGAGGTGCTGGAGCATGTCCAAAGAAGGGCAACAAAGCTGGTGAAGGGTCTAGAGCACAGGTCTTACGAGGAATGGCTGAGGGAGCTGGGGTTGTTTAGTCTGGAGAAGAGGAGGCTGAGAGGAGACCTTACGACTCTCTACAGCTACCTGAAAGGAGGTTGTAGCGAGGTGGGTGTCAGTTGCTTCTCCCAAGTAAGAAGTGATAGGATGAGAGGAAATGGCCTCAAATTGCGCCAGGGGAGGTTTAGGTTGGATATTAGGAAAAACTTCTTCACTGAAAGGGTAATCAGGCACTGGAATGGGCTGCCCAGGGAAGTGGTTGAGTCCCCATCCCTGGAGGTATTTAAAAGATGGCTAGAGGTAGTGTTTAAGGACATGGTTTAGTGGTGGACTTGGCAGTACTAGGTTAATGGTTGGACTTGATGATCTTAAAGGTCTTTTCCAACCTAAATGATTCTATGATTCTATGTTCTGAGAACATTGTATGGTTGGATGGTGTTCTCATTGTGTAGAAATGCATCATCTTCTATGCTATGTTGCTCTGTGTATTTTAAAGAAAATGTTAAACTACTTTGTGTCTTTATTTTTTCTTCTCACTATTTTTTGTTCCTTTTTAGTTTTCTTGGACTTATGCCATTGCTCTCTTCCCTCTGCCCCAAATGGCGGTGGCTTCTAATTTAAAGCTGACCTTTGCAGGTGTCTGTGGCTTTTAGGAGTGCTTTACCCTTTGTTGAAGTGGTTTTTAACTTTACTTTATATTTTAAAAAAAGATCAGTTGGGAGATTCTAATGCTCCCAATTCAGCTTTTTTACTAACAGTGCAAGTTAAAAGTCAGCATGGCTGAGAAGAAGGGATAGAGAGGGAGAACATGAGCAAAGGAAAGTGCATATTGATGCATCAGAGTAGTGCATAGGAACCATTATCATTGACGTTTTACCATTGTTTCTGTTATGAGTAGAGTTCTCTAGGCAAGGATTGAATATGTTTACTGCTAAATCATATCAAAAAATCTCTTGGAGAGCACTGAATCCCCATGACCTGTATTAAATTTAGAAACCCTTCTGCTGCCTGGAATTTTCATCTTCAGATATATATTGAAATGGCTATAATTTTTATTGAAAAAATATTTATCTATAAAGCTCTCTTGTGTCTCCGATAATATCTACTATTCTCTCATTCTCATATTCCCTACCAATCAAATCCACAACCAACCTGTAGAATTTTTTTTTTATAAAAATCTAAATTCACTTGAAAAAAATTGGGGGAGGGACATGGGAGCAGTGGTGGTGAGGAGGAGGAGAGGAGGCTGGGATTTTCTATTGAACTGAAAATTCAATTTTTATGTAAGATAGTACTTTATATATTTCTTCAGAGCAAGTTTCTTAAATAAGTCTTATTCTGAAAGTTTAGGTTTGTCAAAACCCATGTCTCCCATTCCCTATATGTGTATTTGTTTTGAGATTTATTAGGAAGGGGATGTGTATCTGGTGGTTTCACACATACAAACTATTTTCTTCAGATAAAAGTCTTCTGAAGGACACAAGACCTGTAAAACCTCATGGGGTCTCATACTGACTTGGATTTTATGACAACACCATGTTGAATTTTCACAAAGGTTTTAATCCTACTACCTAACATCAAAAGGAGCCTGATTCATAAAACATTGCTTCTATCACTTTTTTTTCTAGAATTTTGCTATAGATGTTTTGGAAATGGAGGTAGATATCGTGTGTTGAATTGATTCGTAGCAAAAAAAAAAAAGAAATCCAGCCCTGAAGTGTTAGTCCGTATTGGCCTGAGGGAAGTATCGTGGCAATTGGACAAATTTAATTTTTCAGAAATCAAAAAAGGAGGGTAAAGAACAAAAAAGTACCCATAAAATACATGAAACAGATGAATTTCTGTAGCTGAAACAATAATATATCAACATCAACACTGTCAAAAAATCATAATTGTCTCAACAGTGTAACATTATTTATTTAATATTGAGAAGCTATTATTGCACTCTAGTTAAAAAAAAAAACCACTCTTACCTTAAAAATGCATGAAAATAATATTAAAAATTAACACTAAAACTAAACAATGTGGCAGTAGGAGGCTCAGCAAATTGATAATGGAATAAGGAGACTTTCAAACCAGGTCAGAAACTACTACATAATATCTTTTTGATGACATGTGAGAAATAAGGCATTAAATATGCCCATTTTCTAGGAAAAAATGAGACCGTTTGTAGAAGTTTGTCACCAAAAAAAGGCATAAAATACTGAAGGATGCCTACAGTACTGAGACCAAGAATGAACTAAAGGACTTTGCAGAGTGAGCTTGGCTTTCTTCTGCTGGAGTAATCATTAACTAAAGCATGCTGATGGAGCAGCATAGTGAGCATTCACAGCTCAAGTAAATGTGATATGGATGGAAGCGTACAGATCCAAAACAGACAACTTTCCACTGTCACTAACTGTTCGTTTAAGTTATGCTTTAACTGTTCACGTTCACATTGTAGTAGGGCCTAAATGCAACCAGCAGGTTGGTCTCATTGTACTAGGCATATTGTGAAGTAAAGACCTGTCATAAAATCCATATGCCTGTTTCAGCTCTGTATTGAAAGTGTAAATCAAGCTTTGTGTCAGCTTTATCCATGGTGAGTGTTCATCTGTGGCATTAGGTCACTGACCACAGTGGAAGTTCCAGGTCCTCAAGGCAATGGGTTGGATTTCCTGTTGCTACAAGTGTTCCAAATGGACTCTGCTCAAATAAATGTGCATTTGGCTATTTTCTTCTCCTTTGCTGGAAGTAGTACCGTTATGAGAAAACATTCATCAAATATTTTTATTAGCTAGATGAGAATGGTATCTCTTTAGATCAACCTAAAGAATGGCTCTGTCCTGCAAATTAGGACTGTGTTTTTGAGAACCTACAGAAACAACGAATGAAAGAGTGAAAATATTTATTCATAAAAGTGAAGGAATTATTAATATACGTCATGTGTAGTTTGTGGAATAGTTGGAATGAAGCTAATGGAGTTTCTGGAAAGAACAAGGTACAACTTCCACAAAAGGATGATGACAAAGTTGTAGTGACAATAGGAAAGTAAGTAGCAGACTACTGCAAACTTGTATGCGGTACATCACTTTATTGCACAATTAACAATACCATGTAACACATAAACCTGCCCGCTGTTGTTCCTGCACCCACTGACCCATCTTTTATGGTGTATTGTTTATTCTTCCAGGTAGTGTTTCAAACTAGGGGCCAGGAAATATATTCAGTCAGTCACACCTTTCAAATTTCCTTGAAGAACTTTCTTGGCCAGGCACGGTCTCTTCCTGAGTACTTAAACTTGTAGCCCTTTCATCTTTCTCCTCTGCTCTGTATCTCCCTGGGTTCAGTTTTGAAGAAAAATTTGTTTTCCAGAACTGAGACTTTTCTCTCGCCTAATTTTGAACTTATTTTTACAGTCCTGGGTTGAGAATTCACATGAAATGATTCTGAGGTTTCACAGGACCTAAAGATGCTCTAGCACTAAAGTGATATCTCATGTTAGAAATATTTAAGTTTGGTCTTGGAAAAATCGTTCTTAACGTCACGAATAAACACAGCAAGGAACAGTATGCTTGTATTGATACATGCGGAAGTAAAAAGAGAACAAAATCTCCACCTAGTTTTTATCTAAAATATCTTTAAAGACAAAAGAAACCACAGTTGGTGGGGGAAGGCTAACAAAATCTAGTAATTTCTTTCTGTTCCTTTTGTAGGGGGTGCTGCCCTGCCCTTAACACTCTGATCCCAGCTGCTTACAGCTAGAATTATCCACTAGGCTTTCCATTATGAATATGATTTCAGTGGTACACCCAGTTTTTGGGTTCAGGTTTCAAATGCCTCTGTTTTAGAGGAACTTGTAGAATGGGTTTTTGCTTCAGAATGTCTTTGTTTAGGTACCTTATGGTAGGTACTCTTCTTAAAACATGAATAATTATGGTTCAGAGAAATTGCGTTATTACTTTAAGTTACAACTGTAAGGAAAAATGACAGTGGTGCTTAGATGAAGCTTGACAGTCTGCATAGCAGGCACCAGCCATCTGTGCTATGGCAGCACTGTTTGTATTTTAATGTTTAAACATACAGCAAAGATAATTAAGAATAACTATAATTAAAAATGATTACAACAAATTACTTTTCCCTCAACAGTGATGTGTGCCTGTAACTTCTAAGTTACTTGATGAAGTAACCCTTTGGTAAGGCAGATAGGATAGCTTTGCAATTCTTACCCTGTTTCTGACAGTTCATAGATTTTTCAGGGGCTTTTTTTTTTTTCCCCCCAAATGATGAAAGCATTTTATGTACTGGGCTTCATACACCTATTTGATGCGCAGTAATTATCACTGAAATTTCATCCTTCATATAAGTATCATCACTCTTTTTATTTTTTTTCTTTTCCCTGAGACAAGATTAAAAGTAGCATATTTCTCAGGCTATGGAAACAAAATGACAAGAAAAGAACACAAACACACTTATTTTCATTTTCAAAGAAAAATATTAATATTTGCTCTTGACAAAAGCAAAACAAGATTTTAAACAGAAAAAAAAAACCTTTTAGGATAAATTAATACAATTTCTGTTATGACTTCTTATAACTAAGAAGAATAAGCACGTTTGATTTTGCAGCTCCATTTGTATAAAGCTTGAACTCTTCCATCTTGTGTTGAGTTCCATATGGCTTCTGTCCTGTTGATGGGTCCTGATGTCCGTCCTCATGGAGATGAACATGTTTAAAGTGCATGAGATGGGTTAAAGACAAACTTTTCTTAAGTGGTCATGACCAGAATTTCAGTTTATGAGTGCCTCCTTTTGAAGACGTAAATGGGCTGAAAAAAGAATCGTTTCTGTAGCTGGCTGTGGGAAGCCCTTACTACTACTCTTCAGTTCTACTATGTTCTTAACAGCAAGGTGAGATCCTGCATGGAGGCTGGATGTACCTAGACCATGGGTGCAGGCTCAGAAACCAGAAAGTCCTCTGAGGTCCTGTAGCATAGATATAATCTACATCATCTACAATGTTCCACTGTCATCCTTCTTAATCATTTAGTATGTCTTTCTGTTGGTCCCAAAGACTCAGTACAAAAGGTGTTAGCAACAGCTTCCGTGAGGCACAGTTGCCTTTCAGAATCCAAGTAGTTCTGGTTCAGCAGGTTTTGGCTTTCTTAGAGAAAATTGAATTGTTGCTTTGTTGATTATATATGAAACCATTTGTCTGTCTATCCATCACATATCAGTTTAGATGGAATATTTTTTAGAAACTCATTCAATACCTAAAGTTTTTAGTGATGCTGCAAATTTGACTTAGTGTCACAACTACCATGAGGTGCCTTGCAATTATTTAAGACTCCAAAGTCATTTTACAGATGAGTAAACAAAGGCACATCATTTGCTTATGTGTACTTAGCATTTTTGAGGCAAAATCAGAATGATTGGTTAAGATATTTTGATTTCCTTAATTGACAGAACAAGAATAAAATAAAAAAGAGAATTATTGGCCATGTTTCTGCTTATTAAAGGCAACATCTCTGCATCATTTGCAGCTCTCTTAAGGGAGCTATTTTGGACTGCCACCTTTGCTTACTTTCAGAAAATTAGTATTTGTCATTTTGCAGAAACTATCATTTGAAGATTACTCCAGAACTTACCAGTGTTTTACTTGACATTAGTAATGCAGCCTGGTGAAGAGACTGGTAGATGAATTAAAAGGCACATGTTTGTAAACTAAGACTGCCATGGTGGCATTCCTCTTGCCCTGAAGGTGATGGAGGTGCTGTGCAATCTCAAAGGAAGCAGAACTGTGTAGAACTGCACTGTTTGATCACATGCTGGTCACTTAGATTAACAGAATGAAGAGAATATATAAGCGGGATATGAATAAAACATTGCAATAATGTGAGGAAGAATCCAAATACTTTTCCAAACTAATGTTTTATTTACCACTCTAAGTAGTTTAGTGCTGTTCTGGCATGTAATATTTGATGGGTATTATGTTTTATAAAGTTCGCATTGATAAAATTATCTGTCTTTCATACAGGGGAACCACATGGTCTTCTTGCTTGAGAATAAAATTATTCCATAAGGCTGATTACAGCTGTGTTTGAAATTCATTTTGTATTTAAATAATGTGGGCCAAACTGAGCCCTGGTGCAAATCTGCTTGTGCCGATGGAACTCCACAAGAGCAATGTTTGACCCTATGGGTTAATGTAATGAAAAGATAACAGCATACTGTATGATCACATAAATTAAAGATGGGAAATACCAATTAGGTCAGCTAGTCCTTACCCGGGGGACCAATTTAGATTGTTCCCTACACTCTATTCTTGAGTGCTTTGCATTGTTTTAAGAAACTTGGGCAATAAGACTCATGCCTTGGGAGACTATGCTGTAGTTCATCAGATCTCACCACTGCAAAATGCTTTCTAAAAGGCAGCCCAAATTTTTTTTAATTCTCAAAAATTACGTCTCAATATCCTTGTCATAAGCTTTCTGTTTCACTGTAAGCAATATTATTTTGATTTTTCTATTGGCTTTTGACAAGACATGCCACACATGTTTTCAATCAACACTTATCTTGGATTCACTCACAAATAGAATGTAGGAGACTTTTAAAATTATTATTATTATTTTTAGGAGTGAGTTAAATTGCCTAGGTCAAATAAGAATTAATCAAAATGTATTTTTATTCTCATAGATGAAACAGCCATTAAAAAGAACCAATAGCTGTTTTCCTGGGGGGTGTGTGTGTTTGCTTGTTTGTTTTTTGAGAAAGACTGGAAATAGAAATACACAAACAATTAGGAAAGGTTTTACTTTCAACCCAGATAAATCTAAATAGTACTGAAGATTCCAGGCTTAGATGAGATAAAACCCAATTTCCAGATGTGTCTCTAATGTTGTATGCTTCTGGCTACAAAGCTAACACAGACATTCAAGCTGTCATGTACAAGAATGGTGTCAGCCAGCAACTCAAGGAACAAAACTTGGTGCATAAAGCAGTGCTGTTACAATGATGAATGCTTTCTTACAGTGTGACTGGGTCATCACACAAATACATTTGTCCTGAATTTGACCTTTCAGTGCAGGTCAAGTAGTCTCCATTCTCTAAATGGAACAAGTCTCCTTGTTTTTAATGTGAGAGACTGGTTTTGATCCAGTGTGTGCCAAATAGATTCAGGAGTTGTTTAGAAACTGATTGGCTAAATTGTTTCTCATGCTGCTAGTACTTTTTGTCTGAGACAGACTTAAAAACTTTGCTTTGGACTACCTGGCTTTTCCCACAACATGCTATACTGCAACAAATAAATTAACTTTGTTTTTGGTTTTTTTTTTTTTTTTTAGATTTTGTCAGGTTAAATATTTGATCAGGTAGTAATATGCTTACTAATGTCAATTGTTGATAATTTGGGGGACATTCATACAGCCTAACTTTGACACATAATTGTTAAATTATTTTTTTTAGATTAGGAGCCTTATTTCACAAGCCCTAGTATAGGCAATGTAATGTCAAAGACAACTTCAAAAAACAATTCTAAACTAACCTAAGTCTTCCTTTGCTATGGCTTGCCCCCAGAGGACTCTTTCTGCTTTTACTAGAATGATCTCAGGCCCCCTAAGATAGATGTCTGTAGATATCATGAATAATTTCTTGTTTACATGGGTTTTTGAAATGGTGGAAGAAGGTGGTGAGTTATGTGTATTAAGTCCTTTATAATAATGATAACTGTAGCTATAGCAAAAATTTCTTAAAAAATATACACATCTATGAAATATAATGGATCGAAAAAACAGAAATAATGGAGGAAAGTGAGGAAAACACAAGGCAGGTCAAACAATGGAGAAGAACAGTATCTGATCAGAATCCAAGAAAAATCAGTTAGGGAAATTATAAGAAATTATAAGCACTCAAATATTAAGGTTAACAATATTTTTCCTTCAAGGCCCACAAAACCAGAAATGACAGCATATTAATATTGCTGGTTATGTATTGCTTAGAAAGCATACAGTAAAAGTTTTCCTTGATTCATGAGCTCTTTCTGAAGGACTGTCACTAGCCAAAAGCTCCTGTAGCCTTAGCCACATTGTCACTGAAAGTAATAGATTTTTTTTTTTTTTTTTGTAATTGAATTAATTGAAAGAAGGGTTACAATTTTAGAACCACTGTTAAGATGGCTGTTGGGCAAAATAACAGGCAGCCAGGTTGTTGTCTGCACTGAATTTTGTTCAGGCATGAATGGGCATACTGCCATTACCTACATCTCCCTGAATCCCAGGTCTGGCACCAGGAATGACAACACAACAAATGACTGCCACAGTCTTCCCCCCATAACCCCTCCTGCCCCAAGACCTACTGCTGCAGCTCCTTCTTTTCCCAACAGCAGCAGGGAGGCATGGGTGGTGAGACAAAATTTCTTTTTGTAACCAGGTAATTCCCTAACAGGTTTTACAGTTGCTTTACAGCCCATTTTTTTTTGTCACCTGAGTATCACAGAGGATGACGCTCAGTTTGTGATTCTAGCCAAGTTAATTTAATTTACGTAAGACGTATATGTTGAGAAGAGAAGTGAGAACATACAGTTTAAAAATGACTAGCATAGCTTCAGACAGAGTGCCAACATACTGAAATTATCTACCTTTTAGATCTACATTCATGAGAGAGAGGAGAAAATCAGAGGATGGCACTTCGCATACTACTTCACACATTCTAATAATACACTATAGACTCTCAGATTTGCCAAGACAGCTGCTGAGTTTCCATATCAAAAATTAATAAGAAGGATAAGATGTAATGAAACAAGATAAAGAATAGAAATTCTGGAGATAAATCTTATTTACAGTAGATCTCCTTGAATAACTATGTTGGGTTTTAGTCAGGTCAATGGCCAAGCCCAAATACATGATTAAAAATTATTTTGGGTCAGCTCTAAATTAAAAATGCTCAATTTTTCTTTAACATTCTGAAAAGCTGAAACAAATTATTTCAGTTCAAATTGATGGTGTCATTCAAATTGAAACAAACACTTTTGTTTAGCTTCTTGACTTTCATTGACTTTGTCAAAGCTTAGAAATATTTAAAAGGCAAAGATGCTAAATTTGTAAGGAAAACCAATTCTAGCTGAAAATAGGAATGTTTCTTTCATTTACTAGCTATCAGAACAAAATACTTCCAACTTGCTTTTCATATTTTTTTTTACTAAAAATTGCCTGAAAATGTCACACTCTTCTTGACCCAAATAAGCATTTTTTGTTTTGTTTTATTTATGAATAACTTTTTCAGCTGTGAAATTTAGAAGGAAAAATAACCAGTAAAGGTCATGTATGTATTCAGTAGCCTGGATACAACACACACAGAGAGTATGTATATAGATATCTATGTATAGGTATTTATTTCGTGATTGCAAGGGATTACTGATTATCAGTAAGTCTTGTGAAAGCTTGAAAACAAAAGGTATGTTTTCAAAGAAAATCTTCTGCCTAATATGCACGTAAATGAACACATATAAACTTTATTATTATTCATATGGAATTGCAGGAAGTAGTCATCAAACAATATAGTTGCTTCAGGATGCAGGACTTGTTTAAAGTTCAAAAGAAATGGCTGTAAGTACTGATGTTATACATCCAGGCTTTGTATCATGCCTACACACTTCATTTTGTCTTATAAAATTTTTTGACGATTTAATATTCTTGAAAGATGCTAGAACAAATTTTCTGTCCTCAGATGACCAACTATGTCATATGGAATGGTACCATGTCCTCGTAGCTCAACCAATTAGCAGTTTTGTGGGGGACCATCTCTAAGGAAGACAAATTTATCAGACAGTCCCTGGTTACTGAATCTGCAAAGGCGGTTGATAGATAATTGACTATGAGCCAAATTTTCACAAAGAGATACTTTTCTCATATGAACTTCTCAAAAGTTCATAGTGCCTTTAACATGAAACACTTGACAAGTTTTTATGGCAAGGACTTCCAAAAGCTGGTAACCCAAGGTTGACTGGCGCTAGATTCCTAGTGTGAAGGAGACTGATTTCCTGAGCTGTAGAGTTCTCATTCTCATTTTGCCCTACCACTTCTTCTTTGCCTTCCCCCGTAAAACCTGTTTCTTTGTGTTAGCATATTACAACTTAATGTATGAAATCTAAACATTTATTTTGCACTTCTTTTCAGTAGCTTACTGTAACTTTGTTTGATGTGACCTTTGTCTTTGTTTTTTATCTTTCACTTACATATGGTGTGCTTTCTTTTTACCCTATCTTTAATTTTTATGTTAATACATGTTTCATATTTCCTTAAGCTCTAAGACTGCTGATTGTTGCATAAGATCATATTACTACTCCAGTGAAAAAGTCTGTAAGAAAGCTCAGAGCCCAGCGCTGAGGAAAAGGCTGATTTCTTGCTTTTCTTTAGTTGCTACAGACCTTGGTTATTGACAAAAACTTCCTTGTATACAAAAGCACAAGGGGGCAGCATTACATTAAAATAAATTGTTGCACTGTGTGTGCACATGTGTGTGTGTGCGTGCGCGTGTGTGTGTACTGAAGAATAATCAGCTAGGTAATGCTAAGGTTGCAGAAAAAAAATGCTACTTGAGTTTGTTCAGACTGCGTTATTAGTTTACTTGTCCTGATGGGTTTGGTAGGTTAGAGGAAAAAAAAATTCTGAGGCCATGGGGAGTTTTATTTACTTTCTGTTGTGTGTCAGATCCTTCATACCTCTTCCTTTCCCTGCTTTTCCCTGTCAATAAATATTTATTTGTTTTTTAAGGACCAGCATAGTTTTTCAGACAACTTTCTTTTATGACTAGTTGGCATGAAAAACAACTCTATGCTCCCTCATCGATATAACACAGTGAATGCACTGTAGAGGATTTCTGCCAACCTTTGAAACTTTCAAAATTGATCATCAAGGACCCATTTCGAAAAGACCAGTTGAAATGGCCTGTTCTGTTGTGACAACACTTATGTCAATGCAGTGAACAGACAGGCAGCTGGCTTCATGCAGAATTCTTAAAAACTCATTTTTTGGATGGAAATGCTTTGCTGTAGAAGCTTGACTTCAAGGACCATGAATGTTTGTAATGACTTTGCAAGAATCTGGTCATGTCCAGAGTGTTCTGTATTGTTTTCCTGTCGTTTATTACAAACTGTTATTTTCCCAATTTTGAGTAATTAAAATCCCCAGTGTCTTTTTTTATGGAATTAATCATCTGAACCACTTTCTAAAACCTGAATTCTGCAACTGTAGATTTGTCACTTTCAGTTTAAATTGACTGCAAGGTCTGACATATCTTTGCTGGGTTGGGTCATTTTGATGCTATGCCCAAAGGATGTAATCTATTGATTTTTTTCCAGGAAGCACAGTGCCAAGGCTTTCTAACAGAAGTGTCTCTATAATGATTAACAAATTCTGAAATATGAAAATGTATTGCCGATATTTTATATTTTTCAGCTCTACCTAGCTTTAGAAAAGAGCAGTTATACACTTAGTGACAAATCCTAAGGCCGTTTGAAAGAATAATATCAATGACTAAGGAAGGGTGTCAGGATTTGATTGCAAAGACCTAACTCCAGCCATTATTTTTGGTTTCTTCTCTGGGGATGCAAATAATTTGCATATTATTTGGCATCACATGTTGGAAGTACTCCAGAGAGTATTCTGTGAATTCACTTGTGTGAATGACTGCTTCTACCTGTATTAACATATCCATGCTTCTTTCTCACAGTCTTTCATATAATTTACTTCTGAAAAGGAGAGTTAAAAAGCCTCTTCCAGGGCCTGACTGTTAAGAGGCTGAGACCCCTCAACAGAGTCAAAGAGGTTGATGGGATTTACTTCTTCCTGGGGTGCTCTCAGAAGAAAAACAGAAGTTAATACACAGCATAGGTATTTGCACCTGTTTCAACTAATATTTTGCTCAGATGAAATGTAAAAAAGTGGCATTTGGCTGTCGGCCAAATAAGTAGCCAGTAATGCCATTAATCTTTGACAGTTGTCAGTCCTCCATCTAAGAAATTGACTGCTGCTTCCTTTCCATGCCAGAAAGGCCTGAGTAGTTTATAAACTGTGGACTTTAGGACTGAACTCCATAAAATTGAAAGGTTGGCAATAAAATTTTTTAAAAGTGATATTTTTTTTCTCAGTACACTCAGAACCTAAACTGATGAAAGAGGACCTTGTTTTAAGATGGAAAATTTATAATAGTAACTTCAAGATAAAAAAATATTTGAGAGATAATTATAGGGTCTTTTGTTGCTTTTTTTTTAATTCTTTCATTAAGTGAAAAATACACATTTGTTTTGAAGTAAAAATGAACAGGTCAGGTCACTCAGTTTGAATTCTGCCCCCATGTTTCTGTTAAAAGTAATCCAAAGATTAACTTTGGGTGAAGAATTGGTTTTAATACTATAGAAATGTGTCCTTTCCTTCCGACAAAATTGCATCTTTGTATTTCACTCTTTCAGCTGTGTTTTGGCCTGTTACTATATTAAGGTTTAGTCTTAGTTATATGGAGTCTTTTTCCGTGATTTTTATACTTGGCACCTGTGAGAGCCCTTCTCAGCTCTTTTTTCTTTTTCTCCAAACATATAAAATGCCATCTTCCCACCATTTTGGGAATCTAGTTATATTATTGTAGCTGCCTGTTCTTCATCCAAAAAAATTTAAGGAAGATGTTTTGGATAATTTTTCTCTTCTTTCTACAAACAAAACATAACAATTGATGGCATCTGCCCCTGATTTTTACATGGGTTGATAGGTGTTGGAGTTGTTTGAGTTTTTTAGTCATACCAGATCATCAGAGAGATATATACCGATCATCTCTTTCGAGGAAAACAAGTGTCTCACCAATCATATCTGCTTCTATAAGACATGGTTTTTGTGTGTGCGTGTGTGTGTGTGTATATATATATATGCTCTGGTATCTTCTATCTGGAGATTTGAACAGGAGTTTTATCTTCTATCTGGAGATTTGAACAGGAGTTTTATTTCTGTCACTCCATCTCCCTTCTCCCCAAAAAGGCTTATTCTGATATGAAGCAGTTTATCAATTTAGCAACACGAGTCAGCACGCACTTTGTGTCATACTGCTTCTACAGAAGACTCGTCGTTGATGAAATGCCCAGAGCTCATCTCCTATTTCTATAATAACTTCCTCTTGAAATACAGCTCTAGTTACCTGTCCCGATAACTTCCGTTTTCTACAGGACTTCCCTTTTAGCTATTTAGGTACTTTAGAGATCATCTTCTTATAAACATAATCTTTCTTTCTGTATAGTTCTCATGCTAATGGACAACATTTATTGCAGTCCAAAATTTACCTCTAGTGTCATTCAAATTTGGTGAATCCTTATGTTGTTGACAGCTATTTCCACAAAGTATGAAGAAGTATTAAATAACAGCTGTAGAGAGAATTATGTGTAGCAAAATAAGGATTCCCCTTCTATTTTAAGTCTCATTTGATTCTTAATGATTTTGTTTTTGTCATCTATTTTGATTGTTTTTCCACAATGTTGTCCCATGTTTGATCCAGGTAAGGTAGTATTCCTCCTACATCAGTGTAGTCTCTTTCCCATTCCGAGCTATTAACCAAGGTCAATAAGTAGGGTTAGGGAGTTAGTTTAAGCTTTAGGACACCATATCTATAGAATAAGACTCATACCAACTATTGAAAGTCCTTTGGCTATACATATGGAACAAAAGCTAGACAGCTGAAAGTAAGGAGGAGTTCATTTGCTCAGTTTTGCCAACAAAAAGAATTTTGACTTTTTCACATTACTGGGGACCAGATATCTCTGGTACACTATAACATACTGCAAGTTTGGGATTTTCTGAAGGGCTGGGTTTGACTACATTACTTCTACCTCTGAAAATGAACTCAACATCGAGGTTTAATTCAAAGTTTGTTTCTTTGGCTTAGCTCTTCCTTCCACACAAACAAAATATGCTTAATAATGAATTTTAAAAACTCTACAACCACTATCACTTGTCCCCTGTTTATTGGTCAATTTATATTTCTCATAGGCTGAAGAAAAAGGGGATGGCACTTCCCACTGTCTAAACTCTGAAAATACTGCATATTAAGGTGAAGCAGCTCATAAAAATCTTTAAAATAGGGTGGCTAAAGAGTAAGTGAATCACGCAAATGTAGAAAATAATGTATCCTTCTTCAGCTTCAATGTACTCCATCTTTTCTGTATCTATCATTGCAATATAAACCTTTCATAATAAGCATTCTCATAAATGTGAATAGACAACAAAAAAGCCTCCTCCCTCCCAACACCTCCTGAAGTGTTGAGAACTTTCTGAAGTTATCACTGTGGGAAGTAGTAAGCAGGCAGAGCTTTGCTGGTTTCTGCACCTGCAATGCCAGGGGCAAAGCGCTGGCTCAGAGTGGCTCCCTCCTGCTGGCCTCGGAGCTGTCATGCTCTCCACCTCTGGAGCAGGCTGAGCACTCGGGCCAAATGTCTCACTCTGTTATAACTTTCTATTCATTTTTACTTCCAGTCTGGTCATCTGCTTTGCCCTCGTTCTCCCCCTTTATCAAATAAGACACTGCTATCCTGCTTTGTGACAAAACCTAAAATGCATGTTCTTCCTTGCTTGCAGTGGCGGAGAGCGCTAACATTGTTTTCCCTGGCACACACCCTCCCTGCAGCCTGGGTTCACCATGTGTGGGGCTGGAGCCACATGCTCTTTGAGTAATTCCAGCGAAGTTATTGGGACTGCTGGGAAAGCATCACTGCACGGTGTAGTACAATACATTTATTTCTTAATGCCCATGTTATACATAAAACTAACATGTTATTGATAAATTAGGAGACATTTTTTCCTTGATTTTCCTCTTGCAAGTGGCATGACATAGCATTCTGAAGTGAGCGTCCAATGACTACTTAATCCTTACATGTGATTTGCAGGCAGCTTTTCTAATTTTATTGTATTTTCATGGAGAAACTTTGTTATAAATAGACTTAGTCTCTAAGTAAAAAAAAAAAAATGAGAACTATTTGGTGTTCAGTAAGGTTGGTGATGTAAAGGAAGAGTAAATAGCATTTGCCTTATGTCTATAACTGAGAAGAGAGCTAAAGAAGTGATCTGTTATTAAAAAGTGCTGCCCTTTGCAATTCCCATTGACTTTGGGCTTACATATCTACGTACTTAAGTGAGATAAATTTTTAACATGCAAATCTAGAAGCGATTTTTTTTTTTTAGGCATAGGCTCCCAATTTTTTTCCCCAAATTTCTCCCTTTTCAAATTTTCACTTTCTTTTTTAGTTGTTTGCTTTTGCTGAAGTTAACTAGATCTTGAACTCTTAATGTAATATTTGTTACACTTTTTTTCTTTTCAAATTAATGACTATACTGTCTAGATAAGTTCCTCAGGTTCTTTCAGCTTCTGTGAAGTAGGCACAAGTGTTAGGACAAAATGGATAATATTGCTCTGTGTTGCATTCATTTTATTCAGTCTTCTAAGTAATGGAAAAAGACTTATCTTCTAATTAATGGAGAAAGGCTGATTTGTATAAACTTATATATTCCTTAGGGTTTTTAAGAGGAGTCAGTGGGTTATACATCTGTCTTTAAATGCATAGGCATTTTTAACTTGTGTATATTATTCAACTGTATGAAACAAGTTTCTGATCTAGAAAGTCATTATAGTTCAAACACATAGAAAATATTTCCTTAATAAACCAGGACATCTAGAAAAGACTTTCCTCGGCCCAGGCTGAGTGAGCTGACCACCTTTGCTAGCATTCCTCTCTGCAACACAGGCATGGTGTATATGGGGAATCTTCTTTTCTGACTCCAGGTCTGAGAGCAGAGACATGCTTAAGGGCTTGTGAGTTCAGAATTAAGACCCCTCTTCACTGGCACATTTACAGTGTAAGCCTGGGCAAGGCACTTTTTGCTTTGACTCCCTATGTGTAAAAATGGATAACCTTTCCTTCAGAGGATGATATCAAATGTTTCATGAAGATGAGACAGTTCTGTAAGACATTCTGATACTACAGCAATGGATGTTATACAAGTAAATAAAAGTAGTCATTTACCTGAACTGAGCAGGGAAGGAGATAAGGGAGCATGGGTAAGGAATGCAGACATCCAATTTATTATAAGAACACAGAAAGCTCTCAATACGTAAGATGGGAACAACTAAGAGAAGGAAAGGTCTCTCCCTGCTCCCTTCCCTGAAATCTGCGTGGTCTATGCACAGGATACTAGTTTCTTTCTCTTTCTCCTTTTCTAAGTTTAAGAAGAAAACTCTATACTTTCCTCAAAAGGGAGTATCTCCAATTCCTCTGCATTCCCCTCTCTTTTGCCACAGACATTACTGGACTTATTCTATTAATGGAAAACATGTCTCAGGAAGTTGCTGTTGCTCAAGTGTGTTAGTCCCTTGTGCTATACCCTTAAAAGCAAGGAATTACCAGATTCAGAGACACCTCTTTAGCCTCCCCTCACACCCACACAGCATGTCTCTATTGACAGTGACAGATACTGCATCTTAATAGGGAACCTTCTTCAGCTTCCAGCAGAGAAGGAAGCACTCTACTCATTAATCTCCCTCATAGTGTAGTATGAACCCTTATTTACAGCCTCAGCAACATTAGCAAGCGTTCTGTGTTGACATATGCACACAGGTTAGGCATGTCAGACAGTATGAGCTTCTGGGGGAAGCTGATGTTTTAATGAAGGGTTTGCCTCCTCCCCATCAGAGGGAAGTACTGCCTGCTCTACTGCTCACCATCTGTAAAGTAGTATCCCAATGGCATTCCTCATCAATCCAAACCCACACCTCTAAAATAAAATATGAAGGTGTTTAGGTGAAAGGCTTCAATCAGCCAGGCCTCCATATTTAAAGCCACGTCTACTTGCAGGAAAAGGTCTTGTTTCTACAGATGGGCAAGACATGAAAACCTGGAAAAAGAATAAATGTCTACCCAAAGTGTCCTACATTTCTGTGGTGTTTAGATATATGGGCCCTTCCACTTATCTTCAATGGAAAGCATTGTCGTTGCACCACTCACCAAGAAAGAAAAAAAAAAAAATCACTTAAAATAATTTCAGAAGCTTGTATGAATCTGTCTGTTGTCTAATGAAAATTTGATCTGGGCAAAACCAGTGCTGAGTCTTGAATGTTCTGCAGTTGAAAGGCTAAATTTTGAAGCTGTTATGTGGGAGATGTACTCAGAAAATTGAATAAACAAATGGCTTTGTGTTTTTACCACCTACATTTCAGAGTATGTAGTGCTAGGAAATGTCTAAATGTTAGTTGCAAGCTTATAATATGCTAAAAATGTAATACTGTCAATACTACAAAAGGGCCTGTTTGTTTTGAGCTAGTTACCTATACTAAGGATTAGGAATTGGTTATTTTGGTAAGGCTTAAAGAAAATTGAGTGATGCTCTGGAAAAGAAAAGTCATGTTTAATTTAAAAACAAATATTGATTACAGTATTAGAGGGATACTGTACACTTGAAATATGACATCGGCACTTGAAATCAAAGGAGCAGTGTGGCTGGTGCATGAGACTTGGACTGAGATTAGTGAGAGTTAGATTTTGTTTCTGGCATTTACTACCAGGAACTTCCTGCCTGTCTCTAAGAATTTCTCTGCAACGCCTTCTCCCTCCTTCCTGAGCTCCACGCTCCTGGGAACAGAGACTGCCGCCTGTACTTGCTTTTTGGTACAGAGCCACTCACAAGAGAGCCTTGGCTTTGGCAGGGTCTTCTACTTGCTATGATGCCTCTAGGAGCATGTCTATGCAAATGTGCTGACTCGGGGTGGATTAATACTTTCAGAGTACGGCTCTAACACGGTTTTCCTGCTACAGCTTCCTAGAGCTCAGCAAGACTGGTGAGTTTGGAGGGTGAGGCAAAGACCTTTGGTCTGTCTGAATGCCTCTGTGTAAAAGAACCTGGAGATATTCTGGCATCTGAAGGAGAACTGGATGAAGCATACTTCAGAGAGTTGTACAGGTGAGTGGTTGGTCAGACAGCAATTTTCTGTCTGTGTTCTCACATAAACTACAGGAACTACAAAGGACATCTGAGTTGCTTGATTCCCCTATATTATGTCCTATCTTGCCAATAATACTGACTAGCTAAGCTCTTCTAGGAATAAATAGTACTAGTTTCTTTTACAGGATGGGGACAAACCCATGTGAAATTGGGAAGTAACTTGTATGTCAGGTTTACATTTAGACCTATATATTCTGAACCCATGACTCTTGGCCTTGCTATGTTTTATATTAACCCATTTAATTTAATCCAGACAGGTCTCCATCTCCTTCTGTGAAATTCACTTGACCCTTCCTTGCTCACCTATATAAATTCAAGTATAGATTTTTTGAGGGATATCATCTGAAATGTTTTATTCATGGTACAAAATCATACATTAGTATCAGAGTGTCTGATCCTTTGAATAATGATTGCTTGAAAACATGCTTTTTATCTGATCAAATGCTTAGCAACTCCTTATTGGATATGGGTCATGGGCCATTAGCCACCAGATAAGGGACATCCTTTAAAATGTAGGAGGATAGTCACCTTAACTTCAAATTTATCTCAAATATCCTCTAATATTTCAATAACTGCATTAGGGTTACCTGCTGTGCTTAACAGCGTTAATCTATATTGTTCCAATAGCTTTCATGGAATAAAACCAAGACTTATCAATAGTCTTAATTAACAAGCAGTAGCAAACTGACTCAGGGGCACACTAGTTTGCCACATTTGCTTTTATGTCCCTGTAATTTCTCTGAAAACGCTCACTACAATGAGACATATGAAAGCAGATTTCAAAGAATGTGTCTAGTGAAGGGTTTGGAGGAGAAGCTGGGTTTTCAGATGAGCTGAGCACTCCTTGCGTAACGGACATAAACCACCCACAAGGTGTTGCTGCCATGGCCCTTCTTGCAGAGAGAGGCTGTTCGGAATTCAGTTCCTTTGCCTTCACCACAAGTGTAAATGGTAGTGAGTGGTATCAGCTGCTTTACTTTGCAGGGAAGGATTAATCAGATGAAAAAGTCATAGAGATTGCTATCATTGATATTTAACAATCTTAGATATTAGGGAGAAAAATAATGCACTTCTCTCATGGGTTGCTCTTTAGCTGTAAATTTCCAAGCATTTTTAAAAAAAAATTCATGATCATTGCTAGCTTCCTTTTCAAAGTGCCAAAAGAAAGTGAGATGCTTACTTTTATTCTGATAATATTACAACAATCCTGAAAAGAACAGAAATCCCCAAGCAGACGTGCCACATTGCCAATAAGCCTTCCAAGGACCCTGTGGCAATGAGTAAACTCTCGGGACAGTGAGGGATAGCAGAGAGGAATGAAGTAGTATAGCCACAGTGCTGTGGAGTTTGGGCAGGATGATAGTCCTTGGGGAACCACAGTGAGGGGTCTACAAAACGGGGCAAGTCTGCTTTGCATTTTTGAAGGCATTCAAGACATTCAAGGTAGCTTCAAAGCCATGCCAACAGCCATGCAAATAAAAAGATAAACTTTTTTACTCAGCTGCTTAGGTGGATTTTGCAAACTGTGCTTGAGACCTTTACTGCCAGGGCCCCCTTACCTTCAGTGCCAGACAGTACCTTATTCTATGAAACTAGCTGGTAGCTCATTTGGCTTAATATATACTGCATTTGCAGTGTTGAGATACCCTTTCAGAGGCCTGTTGTGCTGTTTGAGTAATCCTGAAGGGGTACCTCCAACCCTGAGAGCAGCCCTATGCTGTTCTTAGGGCAAAATACCATATTCTCTGCTACCCTTAGCCCACAGGTCTTCTGGTCTATATCCAGGGGTCTGGAGAGTGGTTAAAAGAACTTATCTAAGGTGATGCAGAACCTTATGGCAGAGTTGGATGAAGACCCCAAGCCACATGACATCTGGGGCTGTGCCTTCTTCAGAGCTGTCCCTGGAGAAGACAACAGCCATGTTAAGTATGTTTGCCTAATTAATCTCTTTTAAAAGTAGTACTGAAAGAAAGGTAAAAGCAGTGCTTACGATGAGCCAGTCAGGTTGTGAAAAATATACTCCTAAAAGTCATATTTGACTGTTAAACTGCCCAGCCTTGATGAAACTCTTTTTCTTTGTCATGCTCCCTTCACACACCCAGTTTCCTGTGACTTCTGCCCCCTTACTTGTGTTTTTTTGAGAAATCATGTTATATTAGCTAGCACAATATTATTCTTCTTCAATGGGACATGAGATTTTTTTATTTGTTGCACAATAACTAATCCATCTCTGCGGTTTCTCAGCACTTCCAGTGGTAGAATATCAGTCCGTCACTGTTTTAGTTCTACAAATGCACATACATATGCTCTTTCAGACACACACACTCACACACAAAAAAGCATGCATTCATTTACTGGCTCACTCCAAAGGATGATGTGTTTGTGGGTTTTGGTTTTATAATTTTCATCTTCTGGTGTTGGTAGGAAACGCAAGGTGAAAGAAGTGGGGACATGAGCGCAGCATTTGGCGTCCTCCCTAGCTACTAGTACGTGAGCTCCAGAATCTGCTGTTAAACACTGCAGAAATTACAGAAAAGGGAACTGGTTTTGCTGCCTCAGAACCAGCACAGGATTTGTAAGACAAGTCTTAGTATCTGCGGAAAAAATACCTAGCAGAAGTACTTGGATACTGACAGCTTGTCTCTAGTCAGCATCCCACAGCAAAGAATTATTACGTCTTATGATTATTTTTTATTTACATACACATCAAACTGACAAAATGAGGTTTATGCTTTCTCCACTTTTTAGTTTCCAGCTGACTATCATTTTCTTTTAAGATTAAATAAGTAATTTATTGAACTGTAACATCAAGTATTTATTAGGAAATTGCCGGGTAATTTTAACTGTATCTTTTTTTAAAACATAAATCTGCATCCAAGGCCTCCAGTAACTTTGTGCGACTCTGCACCATTAATTTCTTCCAGAGTGACATTCTGATATGAGCTGAACAGATGGAATTGCAGGATTGTTCTAGCAAATTTATCATAAAAAATGCATCCGACACCTGTGTAATTTGCCTAATCATTTTCCTAATAAGCTCCCACCATTAATTATGCACGATTTCCACAATGCAATCAAGATAAAAGTAAATCTGATGACTTAATACCCTTCAAAATAATTGGTTCACCCAACACAAGGCCTCCTTTGCTTTCCATAGCCATTCCAGTTAATTAGAAAAAGGGTGCACACTGTAGGAGTCAGCAGAATGGAGGCTGATCGCATGGTGGGAGGCAGGCCTGCTGGTTTTTGGGCAGGAGTCAAGGATATTAACTCATGAAAGAGAGGAACGGCCCCCCCCCTCGCCCCCCCGCCTCTCATTGTTGCCTCTCTCCCCCCCCTGCCCACCCCACCCAGCAGCAAACAGATGCGATTAGTGTTCTTCAGCCATCAGAAAACTGACTGCAGGACTCCGAGGGTCTAATGAGAATCAACTTTTCGGCGGCTGCTGTCTTGCGGTGCAGCCCACCTGTCACATCATTAGGTGCAGCATGTGCCTGGAATTCACTTTGCTAAATGAGATTTACAGGCCCCAGTGAAACCCATCCTGCAGCATTCCTGCTTCAATTAGCTAAAGATTAATTGTCTGAGAAAGGGAATGAAAGTTTTACTTCAACTGACCTGAAAAAGGGGGGGGGAGGGATGGAGGGGGAGCCAGGGAGGGGGGCAGAAAGTATGGCTCAGGTATTCCACATAGGCCTCAGGCAGTGTGAAAAACGTGATAATTTAAAGGTGCTGCAAATTTCCTACACCTCGTCTGGATGAGTGAAATTAACTAGCACTAAAAGCTGTCAAATTAAAGGTTGACTTCCAGATATTAGCACCTTAAATGTCACCGAATATTCTCCGTCTCTCCCCTCCCCATCCTCCCTCCCTTCTCTCCCTCGGCCTCTCTCCCCTCTCCCCCCCTCGCCCCCCTAATCCTCCCCCTTCTTTTTTTTTGGCAAACACGCATGTCAGCACACCTGCACATGCACACAAACATTATCCTACTGCTGTTCCTGCTAACTGCTTGTGCGTGCTCAGGCCGGAGTCGCTCAGTATAAATCTCTGATGTAACCATGGCTACAGAACAACTGGCAATTACAAAATTTCCTCCATTTTTAATGTTACACTAATTATGTTTGAATGTGTTTTAATGGAGAAAGGAATCGAGGCGATGAAACAGTGTTCTGCACACGAAGAGCAGGGGGGAGAGCCTGTGTCTCCTATCTTCAACAGCTTGAAATCTAAGCCCAGGAAAGGCATAGAGCAGCTTGAAATGAGCTGGTGTGCCTGGGAGCATAGGATATACACACCAACACATGAAATATGTGGATTAAAGTTTGGAATCTGGATGGTACCACCAAAACAAGCCCACACCCACTCATAACTTGGGAAAACAAAATTGCAGCTTAATTTGAACTTCATTTCAAGATGAAATGATGGCTCCTTGTACTGCAGTGCCATTGCTTTGGATGTCCTGCTGGCCAAAGGTGGGACTTCAAATCTGAAGCTTTTGTGGCTTTTGTTCTACCTGTGATTTTGTGTTAGAAACTGTTTTTCTTTTATTCTGCATAGTGTAAAATATTGGGGAGGTGGGAAAGTGGTTTCCAGGCTTGTGCAATGCGTAAAATGGCGTGCACTATCTGCAGAAAGCTTTTATGGGATCAAAAGAGCCAAACTGTTTTGTTATCAACTGTACTCTCAGTCCTGAGGTCTGACGTGTTCTGCTTGTGTTTCATCGCAAGGCTTTGTGTCATCCAAATGTGTATCATGTCAACACATTGCGAATGAAGCCAGTAAATCCTTGCGAATGAGTGCCTCCTGCCCCAACTGAGTTGTGGGTGGCACACCCCCAGTGCCCCTTTTTTATTTTAATGGCATGCTGGAGGGATTTGTCACCCAGATTGTTCTGGGGCTGGGCATCGTCCTCAGAGCTTTCCATCAGCAGTACCTAGTAGGTAGCCTGCCCAGGTTCAGTTACAGCTGGATCCTGTTGCTGGTATTGGCAAAATGTCTTCAAGCAGGGCAAGATGAAACAAACAGAAGTTAGTAAAAGAGTAGCATAGTCCTCCTGGCATTTTGAGCTTGGTGTCACAGGGATGCCGCACAACAGGCGTAAGTATTTGAAAAGTCTTTATTTTTTTTTTTTATAAGACCCTGATTTCGTTAGATTTTGCTGGAGGGGGGGAAAGCAAGTAAAAAAACCCCAACAAACAAAATTTTGCATCATACTGCTCCATCTTCTTCCTTAACCTGGTAATTTAACATGCATGCACACCCACTGCTGAAGGTGGGGTGGGTATACTGTTACAAGTTTCCTCACAGCAGCAAGCTCTCGATCCCAGCTGTGTCTTCAGTGGCATAAGCCAGCTTGATTATGCTAAAGCACCCCTGGATCCCTTCCTCTTTTGTTTCATTCTACCCAGGGTTTTAAAGCTTAAACATTTGACATGCTTGGGTAGTTTCTTCTCTAATTTTATCCCAGCTGACTGTGCAACGAGTTTAACTCAGAGCCCTTAGGTGCAAGCCACTTTCCACAATGTATATTAAACCTTATAAAACTAGCCGGTATGTCATTACCCAGAATATAATTACCTATATTGGAATTTGGCCAGGATACTGGGGCTAATATTGTTAGCCTTGCAAAAATTGGTGTGGGACTTTTTAATGACCACATGTGGTCAGTGCCATATGTTTCTACCTCATCTAAAGGATGGTACCTCTCGCACAGCCATGCCCCCTTGAAATCACTTCAGGGTAGGAAAGCAAAAGCTCGGAGGCCAGACAGGACAGACAGTTGCTAGTTCAGAGACTGATGACATCTTTCATGTGGGGCAGGAGAGAGCTCTGTAGCAAACCCCAGTGCTGCATGGCCAGGAGCACTTACTGACCCAAGCTTTGCACATTCCCTCCCTCGCTTTTGCCAGCCCTCACACCTTTGCAATCTAGCCTGATAAGAAGGGTCACTGCCTTTTCTGGAGATGATGTATTTTATGTAAAGCTAATTTTTTTATTGCTCATCATGCAAGTGATTTCATCCACTGAAGATACCGGTGTAGATAAGATTGGCCTAAACCACAAACTCAATTGGAAATGTTTTATAAAGCCCTTTTATTTTTTTAAGTTCCATGTGTTTTGTGCCAGACAGTCATAGCATGTCCTAACCGAGGTTGACTATGCTTTGAAGTGATTAAGCTAACATTAATATTCACATCAAAAGGAAATCTCATTTAAATATTTGGTGCAATGTTTCCGTATGCCACTATGAAGTTTGGGATAGAAGCTTTCTCAGAGAAAACAGGTGTAGTTTACCATTGCTCTGGTCAGTCTGATGAGATTAATCTCTATCTCATTCTTCAAAAGATTCATAAAAACATAAAAAAGTATTGGGTTTGAGCCCCTCTGGTAGAATGTCATTACAAGGTTCAAAATGAAGCTTGCACTACTCCCCGTTTTTCCTTCTTATCCTGACGAGAAGGAGTATTCAGTGTCCTTGTCCTTTCTCAGTTTCTTCTTTGCGACTCTCATGAGTCTCTTCTCAAAGAGACCAAATCACTGACTCTTTTGTGCTGCCTATGTGCCTGGGGTTGTCTCCCCACTCTTTTCCTTCCCACTTTCCTTTGAACCACTAAACCATATTCTCTTTAAATTGTACAATGAAACCCTCCATTTACTTTAACCTACAATAAAATAGATTTTCATTATAAAACATTTGATGGTACTGCACTACTTCTGGCCTGTGTGGCTTGTTAAGGCACTAGTGGTAGTAGAAAAGTGATGACCTACCACCTCTGTTTTAAACCTAATTCTCTCCTGATTGTCAAAAGTTGTGAAGAAAAAATCAAATCTATTATTGGACAAGGTTATCATTAAGGAGGTTAGCAAGCCTTCATCTTTACAGCCTTCAACTTTACAACTGTCCTTTGCTTGAGAGATCATCGTTTGGCTTTAACGATCTGGCTTGCCACAGGTAGTGTTTAATCTTCCCTTTTTGATTAAACTAATAGAGATGGTTTTCCAAGTCATCTCCAAGGCTCTGTTTGCTTCAGATATCCTGGACTTTTGACTTTGCTACAGCTTTTATGCCTAAATATAAAACAAGGCTGGTGTTTGTGACTTGGTTGTTGATCTCTTACCAATAATGACTAATAGTCAAGCTTTATAATTGTGGCTCCATTTACACATAGTGAAGATGTGACAGATGAGCAGAAAGAAAGAAATAGATGTTATCAACAGTCATTATTGTCACAGGGGTTAAGAAGCTCATAATTCCAGCATCTAGTTAGGCCAGCCACCGTGTTTAGATAATTAAATGGTAGCTGTGACAAGGTAAACCTTTTCCAGCTATGAGTGTTGAGAGGGTACAACTCCTCTTGCTTCCTGGTTACAGCACAGTGACACATCATCTAGAGGCAACCTCAGACCTAGTGTGTTTTTTGAAACCAGGAATAAGGTCACACTTTGGGCCCCATTGCAGGTGGAGAGGTATGGGCTGGCTGTAAACAAGTTCATCCCCCAGTGTTAGGAGAGTGTCCGGGCAGGGTTTTTGTGTGCTCAGAGCGTGGTCTGCCACTTGGCTGGAGGGTGCTGCAGGGCTGGAGGGGACTCTCCAACTCCTCCACAGGTGGCTCAGCCACTGTCAAAGTGACTTGCCAGTAGCAACTCCATCCACTCTTACCGAGATCTCTGCTTCTCCAGAACTAGCCCGCTTTGGGACTTACACTTTATAACCCACATCAGTTAGCACTAATCTTCTGCATAAAATTTCAGAGATGGATGCTAACCTTGAAAAAACTAGACGACCTAAATCCAATCTAACCTGAGGAGGGGGACAGTTTTTAGGATTATATCCTTGTGATATTCCAACCAGGAGTATTTCAGTCAGTCTGGCAGAGGAGGGCTCTGGCAGAGGTAGGTTTTTGCTGCAGACTCCAGGGCTTTGAAATTCACTCTTTTGAGAGGGACAGTAAAATGAAGGCAGCAAGGGATGGGAGGGCTAGAGACATTGATTTACTGGAAAAATCTGGATCTTTGGGGGGAGAAAGGGCTGCTTACATTCAACATAACTGGATGTATATCTAATTAATGGCAGAATGCCCAGTGCTTTTGGAAAGAACTCATGGACCCAAAGAAATAATTCATTGTGCAATGGATCCCCTAGCAAAGGACCTAACTGGAATCTGTGCCAGGACCACTCTCTAGCTTGGTTTCTTCCTGCATTTTGTGTTGTGATGCATATTTGCAGCCCTCCTGAAGCCAAGATCAATGGGTTAAAACCCTGTTTTGTAGGAGAACTGCGTCCAGTTATACTTATTCCATCTTAAGCCCATAAAATTTATTCTTTGTTATTGTATGACATTGTTTTGGGGTGTTCTAGGTCTATTTACTAAGACCTTATGCACACCTGTATCTCTGGTACAATAAGGTTGCAGAGATGTGCAGCAAATATTATAAAGGCCCTCTATGCCTTCAAACTACATTTTGAAGTTGATGATTAACTCTGCATAATACGTTGACTACTTCTACAGCAAGGTGGTGTGGCAGACTGGAAAATCTATTCATTTGTTTTCCTGTTTAAAAGAAAAATAAGTGCAGAACCGTAAATAAAGAGGTGAAGCATAACCACGTAGTACACAAAGGTGTATTAAGCAGTATTTGATGGGAACGTTTTACGATTTGTTCCCGAGAGCATTGCTGACCTGTGTAATTTTAAGTGTGTAGTAAAACGAAGGCCTTCTAGATGTATCTGGTGATATCAGCTCACCAGATGCTCTGCAGAACACCTGGACAATTGCAAAGGCAACTGTAATTACTTCTAAAGGTTGCTTGTCAGGTGTATTTTCTGGAGGTTCAAGGTTTTATTTCCACAAAGAGGACATCTTGGTATCTGAGGAAAATGCTATTGTATCAGAAGTTTTAAAACATATTTTGGGTTGTTTGGGCTTTTTTTGTTGTTTGTTTTTGCTTTTTTTTTTCCCCCCACAATGATGGTAGGATTTTCTCAAGGGATTTCTGAGAGCTGCTGAGCAAAAATTTAGCTTCAGTGAACTTTATTGATATTGTTATTGTTGTCATGTAATCATAGCTTTTTAAGTGCTCTTCCACTCTACCTCTAACTGGTCTTCCAAGGGTTTTCTTTTTCAGAATGTAGGTCCCTTCTACATATCCCATTAAATCTTACTAATTGCTAATGAAGTTTAAATGTCTTCTAAGAAAGAGGCAAGGGAGGCAGTGTCTTAAGAATCATGAAATGCCTAGTTTAAAAGACAACTTTCCTGTACTAGTATGATGTCCCACCATTTTTTTTTCTTGTTTGTTTGTTTCTACTCTGAATTAATTATTCAGTAATGTTGGGTTTATTACTACAGCTATTATTTGCCTTTCAGATAGTCAGGCTTGGAAAAGGCAATCTGAGGCCATTGGCCCCCCCACCAAGTTAAAAGGACCAGAGCTCCTGCTGGGACATCCTCGCTCCCAGCCGCAATGAACAGTAGGAGACTATTCTCATTTTTTTTAAGCTCTTAGTATTTCTGCTGATACCTAAATAGGGATTGCTGACTTTTTGGTATTTCTGAAAATGTCTGTCTTGTCTTATCATCCACAGCAAATGGGAGCTCAGCTCTAGCAAAAATTTGGCTCCAGGTCTGTATACTTATGGCAACTTCCTCTGTGAATAGTGAGCTCTGTTGTTAATTAATGCAAGCTGTGTTATCATTTCATCTACTGTTGTTCCTTCTGTTAGGCAAATTTTCTGTTTATTATAACTATCATGGTAGTGTTTACAGGCCTTAGTCAAGAACTTGGGCCTCATGGTGTACAGAAATAATAATTTCTACTAGTTTTCTTTTTTAGCTTGCTTTCTTAAGGAAACATGGGTTATGCTGTCATGCTGTTTGTCTGGCGGCCTGCTCCAAATAACTCTGGAATCTTTTAATTAATTTCAACCAAAGTTTACTGTGGGAGTTCTACCAATTTTGTGGAAAGTGGCTACCGGCAAGAGAAGGTAATGCAAATTGGGGTTTCTGCTGCAAGGAAGACTGTGTTGTGAGCTCATGTTATTTTCTTTCCAGGAGCAGACATGTGACGGCTGGCCAAGCAGCATAAATATATCTCTTGTGCTGCCTCTTCCCTATTCAGTAATTAGGAAATCTGGGAGGGAGGTGGCTGCGCTGTGTCCTCATTTTGAACAAGAATACAAGAGTGGAGGGAGGTTGTAAGTAGCATAGAGGAGGACTTGGATATATTGAGTGGGGATTTGGGAAACAGTCTTCATTAGCTCTGCTGCTCTCAGATTAACTAGATTTATTTTTTAGTGTACTTCGGAGTGCAGATATTCACTAGGATTTTAATGGGAGTCTTCCTAAGGAGAACTGGGAAAATCCATGGGAAATCCTAGAAGTGGTGATGGTGATTTTCAGGACTAGTGATGGTAATATCATTTGCATATGATGTACAAGTAGATCATTCAAATTTGTGCACATTTTACAGTTCTCATATATATTTGTCTGCACTAGAGGTGTCTAACAACCATCAGTGTCTATTTGCATTAGTTTTGGGGGAGATTTTTTTGCATGTTTAAATTGTCAGCTCCTTATTTTTATTCTGAGTTTCATTTAATCATTTATGAAGTCAGCTGAAATTTTGTCAAAGCTAGATAATTTTTCCAAATCTGTAATAAAAATCACAAATGTCATATGTTTAACTAGGAGATTATCATGAATAAATGCACCCCAGAGAACATTTCATATTTTTTTTCCGCTTTTCTCTACCTTCGGGTCCCAGAGAAAACCTATTTTAGGTATCACAGATGCTCTGCATTGACCGACAAGGTAATGTGATCAAGAAATAAGAAATTCTTCTCTGGTTTGGATAACATTAAGGTTTTTTGGTTATTATTTTTATTTTATTTTATTTAGCATTTTAATGTTAAACTAGTGTCCTGGCTGAACTCCAGCTTCTGGCCAAATTCCAGCTTAAGTAATTGCATCCTATCTAATGAATTTCCCTATCTGGCACTAATTGGAAAAGCTCTTCTTCACTTCCTGTCCTAACCTGATCTATAATGTTGCTGTGGGTTACTATGATCAATCCTGGAAATGGCTGCATTTTAATAGATAAATACATATGCACTGGGCAAGTATAGGAACAAAGCAGCTAGACAGATATGTCCCACTGACATCTTCTATGATGTATCACCAGCAAAGCATGAATACTACCCTCTTTCAAAAAAAAAAAAATTCTTACTCAAGCATTAGTAATCACACTTTTCTCCAGTAGCTGGAAACCTTAAAAAAGAGGATATAAACTTTAATTCTACTTATAGGTATTAGAAGGGTTCTTTCTAGCTGGAGTGGCAAAGATCCAGAGTTAAAGGTTCTGCATTTACTTCACAGTGTCCCAGGGACCTTGTTCAGATACAGCCTGTACATGTGCAGCTGGCCACGCCTTTGTTCATGTGGCTTTGGGGGGAAGGAGGAAACCTTACACAACATAAATCAAGTGAGAATTCTTTACTACTGTTTTTTCAAAATTAAATTCAATTTCTCTAATCTCAAGTGGTATTTACAATATAAATTATCTATATATATTCAGCCTGTTAGCATCCAATATAATTAAAGCCAGAAAACCTGTTTCTATTATTGTTTACTGTTTACACACACTCATAAATTCTTGGGAGTTTTTGGCCATATTGGCTGCCTATTCTGAGTTTGCCTTCCTGGAGTTACATGCTGAATTTAAATATGCAGCCTTAACTATTGAGAATATTTTCTTCAAGTTTCCTTTGTTTTGCAAGGCATGCTGAGACTTACATATGAAGACTAATTTGAAGAAAATTGGTTTAATAATGTTATGCACAATTAAAATGTGCAAGCTCTGGGACCGCTTTCCCGATATGTATGTATATACTTGGATACATAGAACAAAGTATCATTTTTTTCAGCTTTCTCAATGTTAGTATTGCTGTGGGGCAGAAGGCTAGCTTATGGGAACATAGCTAATTATTTTGTATATCTATGTGTTAGGTTTCACAGACTTTTTGAAAACTCACATGAGGTAATTTGATGACTATCTGATCTGTCTTGCATATCACAAGCCATCGAGCCTCACTTGACATTCTGCCATCACAGTCGTGTCACAGTGGGCTAGAGACCTTTACTACAAGTCCTGTTATAGAGACTATGGGTGATACAAAAACTGACTACAGTCCTACTGTCCCATACCTTATTGTTAGGCATGTGCACTTTATTTCTGAGCTGAATTGGTGTACCTTCATATTTCAGCAATTGTGCCTTATTACACCAAGGTCTTGCTGCCTATCAAGAACATCTAGCACCAGGAATTTCTTTTGGGATGCAAAATGTGGTTAATACCTTTTTTACCCTCCATCCACACTGCATCTGAGGTATGGTGAGCATGTGCTTCTTCTTAAAGAACTAGAAAATAGGGGTGAAAAAGTTTCTGTATATTGTTCACTGAAATGAGAATTAATGATAGCTGACTGGATACTAGCATGCTTCCCGTGACTATCCATGTAAGTTAGTTGCTAAGAAAATCTAAATTAATATTTATGTATTGGGTTTGTGTGGCAAGGTTTTGGTAGCAGGGGGCTATAGGAATGGCTCCTGTGAGAAGCTGCAGAAGCTTCCCCTATGTCCAATAGAGCCAATGCCAACTGGCTCCAAGATGGACCCGCCGCTGGCCAAGGCTGAGCCCATCAGCGATGGTGGTAGCGCCTCTGGGATAACATAGTTAAGAAGGGGAAAAAGTTGGTGCACAACAGCAATTGCAGCCAGAGAAAGGAGTGAGAATACGTGAAAGAAACAACTCTGCAGACACCAAGGTCAGTGAAGAAGGAGGGGGAGGAGGTGCTCCAGGTGCCAGAGCAGAGATTCCCCTGCAACCCGTGGTGAAGACCATGGTGAGGCAGGCTGTCACCCTGCAGCCCATGGAGGTTAACGGTGGAGCAGATATCCACCTGCAGCCTGTGGAGGACCTCACACCGGAGCGGGTGGATGCCCAAAGGAGGCTGTGGCCCCATGGGAAGCCCATGCTGAAGCAGGCTCCTGGCAGGACCTCTGGACCTGTGGAGACAGAGGAGCCCACACTGGAGCAGATTTGCTGGCAGGACTTGTGACCTCATGGGGGACCCACGCTGGAGCAGTCTGTTCCTGAAGGACTGCACCATGTGGAAAGGACCCATGCTGGAGCAGTTCATGAAGAACTGCAGCCCGTGGGAAGGACTCATGTTGGAGCAGTTCATGGAGGACTGTCTCCCATGGGAGGGACCCCACACTGGAGCAGGGGAAGAGTGTGAGGAGTCCTCCTGCTGAGGAGGAAGGAGCAGCAGAGACAACGTGTGATGAACTGACCGCAATCCCCATTCCCCATCCACCTGTGCTGCTCAGGGGGGAGGAGGTAGAGAAATCGTGAGTAAAATTAAGCCTACGAAGAAGGGAGGGGTGGGGGGAAGGTGTTTTAAGATTTGGGTTTGTTTCTCATTATCCTATGCTGATTTGATTGGTAATAAATTAAACTAATTTCCCCAAGTCGAGTCTGTTTTGGCAATAACAGTAATTAATGAATGATCTCTCCCTGTCCTTATCTCGACCCACGAGCCTTTTGTTATATTTTCTCTCCCCTGTCCAGCTGAGGAAGGGACTGATAGAGTGGCTTTGGTGCGCACCTGGCATCTAGCCAGTCAACCCACCACATTATTACACAGTGAAACAAACAAACGAAACCTGCCACCCTTATTTTTTTTGTTCAGAAATATTTGGAAAGTTGCTGTTGAGCCTTGAGTACAGGTTGTTACAGGGTGTTAAATACGTAATTAAAGCAGTCTTAAAATTTTGGTAAGTTAAACAATAAGACTGACCGTCCAATAGCATAATCATGGCTTGTTTTGCAGGCAATATGCACTCTGATGTACAGGCTGACTGGCTGTAGATCAAAACTGGAGGTTTTATTGGTTAAAGTCTTCCTATAGTGGGGATGAAAAAAGTATGTCTTATCTCGCTATCTATTTGAAACATATAGATTCCTGTTATTTGCTGAAGTAAGGGATCAAGTTCTTTACACGAGAACTGACATGACTAGGCGCTCCTTTGAAGATTTACCTTACTATCTTGGAGGAACAGTCCAGCCACTCTGGGAACAAAACTACTGCATCTGAGCAGCCCCTTCCCCAGCTGTTTGACTAGCATTGAGCTGGTTCTGCACCCATGAGTAGGTTGTTTTGGGGTTTTCTGTCATGATTTTTTTTTTAATGAATTGTTGGCACTGCACAAGTGTTGGACAAATAATGCCTTCAAATAAATTAGGGCCAGTGGTTTTGTGACCAGTAGTATTAATATCTCCTGAGAATAAACTTCAAATATCCCAAGCAAGGTACATCCAAGCCCCTGTAAGAATCTGAAGTGTTAAGAACAATTGTCTCAAAGCTTGCTTGGGTGTGTTTATCTGATAAGACTGGACAGCAGACCACTCTTCTGTCTGATAAGGCCCAAGGGCGGACCATTCTTTGGCTTATCAGGTACCATTAACTTGCAGGGAAATGTGCGAACTTGCTGGAGCAGCAGGCCATTCTTTTGCTTATCAGGTACCATTAACTTGCAAGGGAACATGCAAGCTTGCTGAAGCAGCCAGGCATTCTTTGGCTTATCAGGCACCACCAAGAATGGGACACCAATTGATATCCGGGCCGGGCCACTTGCCCACCAGCAATACATATTGTGTGACTGGATGTGCAGGTGTGGCATACGTGATAACCAAATGGAAATGAGAGGGGAAACTCCCTCTCCAACATGGGATAAAAGACGGTACTACGAAACCTGAAGGAGGCAAAAAAAAGAAGGGTCTGAAAAGAAGAAAGTACAACGAGGTCTGAAAAGAAGAAAGTACAACGAGGGCTGAAAGAAGAAAGCACAACGAAAGCAGAAAGAAGGCAGAAAGAAGAAGCCTTTCCACCACCGGAGAACTGAAGACTGAGGACCAACGGGACGCCGCTGGATCCAGGGTGGTGACTATCCTTTGCTTACCTCTCTGATCGCTTGCTTATTTTCCTCCTAATATTTCCTGCCTTTCCTATCGCTTTACTCTTTTATATTTACCTAATAAAATATCTGATTGGCGGCATATGACCTCGTTTGTGTCTTAATTTCGCCCTTGGGATCATCTCGAACCTTCCCCGAGCCTGACTATCAGGCCGGGTCGTAACAGCCCCCTTTCAGAGTTAAAGTCTTATTGGGGTTTTCCATGAAATTGAAATTGTAACTAGGTGACATGGAGTTACAGCATCAAATGAGCAAATGGGGCTGAGCACCACCCCACGCAGGACAGAAACCACAGCAGGCAGAGACCACATGCTGGTCCCCCTCAGTCCTCTTGATCAATTCATGCAGCTGGAAATCTTGCATCAAACGTGACTGTTTATAAGGCTTCCTAAAGGTCGTCATTCCTACCTCTAAAGCTGAGTGGAAAATAGCAGTTCTGTTTCTGTGAGGATTTACACTTCTGATATTTTTCTTTTATGTTGAAACTGTACAAAACAAAATAACTGTTCTCTGTTCAGTGTGGCTGGGCTGGAGGCTGAGAGCTTGGGACCTTTGACTTTAGGAGATGGTTAGGTTTCTGAGGAGTCAGAGGGGATTGCTGGAAGTAAACCAAGCAATGTCTGGTTAGAAAAAAACTGTTAGGAAGATTTCAAAACCTAAGTCCTGTTACAATCCTGCAATCCTGACTGATTTTTGGCAGAAGCTTATTAAACCTGTCTTCACCCCACAGGTATGTTTTGATGTCAACAAGTAAAACTTTTCTTTTTTTTTTTTTTAATTTGTTTATCTTTGTATTTAGGTTTAAATAAGTACTGGTACAATACCATGTAGTTAGCATCAAAACCTGACTACCAAGTTCGCAGTAATGGAGCAATGCACATCTTACTGGATTTTTGAATCTTTTTTAAACTATTGGATTTAATGAACTATTCATTTTGGCTTTCCTGTTTCTTATTGATGATTCTCCTCATGTGAAAAGTCATATATATCACAGGGTATTGTTTCTGCTTTTTTGTCTATTTTTTTCTTGTTTATGTGAAATGTTATCCACTGACAGCCATAGTGTGCTAATATGTGCTTTATGGAAATAAACTACGAAGCCAGAATAGTGTTGTACCCATTGTGTTTTCATCCTTTAATTTAGGGATTAAAGTCCAAACCGCAATGACATGTGGGTTTGGGGTGACCACCTTCTCTGTTCACATACAGACTGAACTCCAGAAAGGAGGGCTTAGCACAGAAAAAGCATAGCCACACAGAAACAGTGTTAAATTCTTCTCTCTGAGTTCTAAATTCCCCACGAATAGAGATTATCTTGTTTTTTCCTGGTCCATTTTACACATGGTCCATAAGGGGGTGCTCTGGATGACTAACAACATTCTTGTGTAGGTTATAAACAGTATAGATTATAGGCCATGGATTTACCTTCAAGATGCATAATCATGGCATGCTTGTTACTAACCACCCTATTTCAGAAAAGCTAGCCATCTTATTCAGTGGGATGGGCTTTGGTCCCCTGAAGAACTTGAATTAAAGACTCAGTAACTCTTTCTGTATTAGTAAATTTGTGGTCTTAATTTAGCAGCAGTACCTATGCTATATTTTTCCCCATACTGTATTTTGTTCAGTCAAGCACTGTCCAAAAAAGTTAAACCAGAAGACAAATGCAGTGTAAACATTCAGAGTTCTTATGATAAAAGTGATTGATTTATGAAAGGATGAAACTATATTGTAAAGTTAATCATTAGAGAAAATAAATGCCTGAAGGATCTAAGCTTAATATATTGGGCTTTTCTTTTCACTGAGTCAATATAGATTGACAAGCCATATTTTCCATTCAAAGAAATGTTAAACGTGTTTACAGATTTCATGAAAGACTCTGAAGACAACATCACTTTAACAATGTTTTCTGTCAAAGGCTACAATAATAACCTGATTTCTGCGCTCAGTCATGCTGGAGTAACTGTCAGAAATGGTAGAGCACATTGGTTAAATAGAGTAGAATTTGGCCTAGCCATCTTGTAATGCTGCAAAAAAAAAAATAATTGTTTGGGTTTTTTTCTTTTTATTGTTTTGGTTTTAATTCTGCAGGTAGAGGTGACTGTGAGGTGAAGTAGACATGTTGTTCAGAGCTGCCAGTTCTCATAGCTTGTCCAGTAGGGGACACTCTGACACGAACAAGTCACTACATTGAGTGGAAACATCACAGTTAACGTTTTCGGCACAGCACCACGTTACAGCAAATGCCATTGCGCCTCTGTGGTGTTAATGAGTGTCCTTGTGGCACAGTAATGTTCCCCCTTGTGCTGACATGCTGTGAATCTCTGTGAAAGTGCACAGTGCCCCTGTGAGCTGCGGGGGGATGGATCCTGCCCCATTCACTTCATGCCTTGCATTGTTCACTGTGTGCTTTGCACAGTTGCTGGTCTAGGTTACTTGTCTCATCCCTCATATCCTTCAAATAATAGAAAGCTATGTGACCCTTACCATGTATAGATAAAATACTCCTCTGTAAGATACCCCTGGTCCTTTTGTAGGTATCTTGCCTTAAAAAAAAAAAAAATTACTAATATCTTATATATTCAAGACCCTTATTTAAATATTAGGAGAGCACTGGAGTTAGAAATTCAAGCTTCTAAAAGTCCAGAATTGTCATGGTTAATGTTTCATTTGCTGTCTATGGGAGGTAATCACTCACTTGGGATCATATGTTTTGTTAACATATGTTAACAAGCTAAACTTGCTTGCTTGAGGCAACCCAGTAATCTGCTGGTAGTCCACAAGTTATTTAAGACTCTATATGACTTTGAGGACATCCTTACTTCTCTTTGACTTTGATGTAACTAAAGATTTTAAGCCTTCAGGAATCATTAGGGAATCATATACTATTTGTCAAATACTGAATGGTAATAACATACAATTTTTCTTAGCACTCTTGTGAGATATGCTGTATTGTATGACAAGCAGTGTATTATAAATTCCTTTCATGCACTTCTTCTGGATCACACAAGATCCAACACATGTAATTCTAGGACTGTCACCATATTTTATATTGCACTAATTCAGTATAGCCCATAGTTTGAGTTTCAGTAAGCAGAATTTGAGAACTAGGAACTATTCCAGCTCTGGCTTTAACATTCTATGTGAACTTTAGCTCTGTTTTTTTCTTCCACATGGAATGACAAGACAGTGTTTCCATTCTATTTACAAGTGTGAAGTAAGGATGAATTAATTATTTGGAAAGTTCTTTGAGATTACTTAGTATTGAAAAATGCAAATTATTAATATTCAATTATTAAATTCTACTGTTATAGTTAGTGATGATAAAAATAAAGCATATCTTAAAGCAAACAAATGGGAGAGACTGATTTAAAAATGCATGGACAATTTTAACTTCCAATTTTTCTGACCTTACAGTACACCTGTGCTCATTTATATCATTTCAGGTCTTTGGCTTTTCTGGGGTGTTACTTGTTTTGAATAATGGGAAAATATTTTTGTTTGTTTTGCTTACTTTTGTTGTATGTTTTGCAATTTCCAGTTTTGAGCAGAAACAGAAATACCATGTTGCAGAGAACAATAATTTTCTACACATGCATTGCTTGGGTTTTGCTGTTGTTGCATATGTAACCATTAGAAGAAAAAAAAAAGGAAAAAAAAACTCAATTAAAATATCTGTTGAGCTTTGAGTAATTAAATGGAATCTGTAATACTTTGGCACTAGGGATTATTGTTTGCTTGTGTGCTTCAGGGGCAAGTTTGAATATGGAGAACAAACTTTATTGGTGATAGATTAAATTTGCTTAAAAGAAGGCACTATATCTGACAAGAAGCATTTCTTCAGGCACTCTGTGTTTACTGCCAGGTAAATACAGCTGTCTGGAATAGCTCCATCTGGTGAGTCACAGCATACAGCAAAGCCCACCTCTCTGCTTACTCTTGTTAGTTCTTTGACACTAATCTAGATCTGCAAAGATGTCATCACCTTGTACTTCTGTTACATGGAGATCTTATTCTAAAAATGTGTATTACTTGTGAAGACTGCACTGAACTGATGTAACTGTTTATGTTGCTTAAGCTTCTTTTTTTATTTATTCTTCTCCCTTCTCAATGAGGAAAAAAAACAAAGCAAAACAGGGAGGTTTTTCTTATTGTATTCCCAGACCAGAACAAATCAGAAATGTCGATATCTTGAAATATATAATCTGATCTTTGAGACCTCAGAGCTTCTCTATAGGCAGCACTTCTAAGTGCTGATGCCACCCCAACCAATGAAGATGTTTATTGATTTAGATTTGTCAATGTTTAATTATGCACCATTACAGAAATATATGATGTCAATGAAAAAGTGGGATGTATGAATAAAAAAATTCTTTGCAGCAGAAGAATTGCATGCAGAGCAAAGCTTTTAGCTCTGGCTTTTAAAGTTGAACAATTATTTTTTTAATGTAAACAGTTTCACCCACAAGAAGGGTATAAATTTTTTGGGGAGGAAGAAATCACACATCTAGGAGCACAGCTTTTTGCTTTGCATGTTCAGATGTCTGCTTGCATGCAAAGAAATATGTACATGTCCGCTCTGTAAATGCCATGGATTCCATGTATAAGTATGATTAAAGACCTGAAATAGTTCTTAGACAAAGGAAAATGTATTCAGAAAGAACTGATGCTGCAGTGACATGGCTCCCATCAGGGTGACATCACAGTGGTGGCACAGGATTCTTCTGGAAATGAATGAACCCTGAAAGTAGCACAAAAAGTTGAGGTCTGCAGTCCTGACATTATTAGGCATTAAAAAAAAAAAAAAAAACAACCAGAAAAAAGAAAAAACAAACCTGGTAGTTTGTTGTGTTAGTTTTCTGGCATAAACAGAATTTCTAATGACTTCACATGGATAACTGTGTATTCACGGGCATTAAAAACACATAGCCAACAGAGGAGACTGCCAAAGTCCATTTACATTTGGTTCACTTTTTCTCAAGTGTATGCAATATCACCTTTTCATTGAATTTCCTGGCTCTTACCTCAGTGCTATAAACACCATCGTTGGAAGAATTACTTCTGCCTTTAAGACGTATGCAATGGGTACTAGAAGCTTCGAGAACTGCTTATAAAATGGCACTGTCAAGGCTTGTAAACAGGGTCTCAGGAGACCAGCGGGGCAGGCGGCCTGGCGTGCTGGGTACTGGGGCAGCAGCTGCAGGACTGGCTGCATGAGCCTGACCTGGTGGGTGCATGGGTGTTGTGCGGGATTTACAAAAGGGCTGAAAACTTCCCACACTGAGGATGTGGGTTGCAGGCCTCCAGTTCTCTGTGATGCTACTTTCTCTCCTGGTTTTTCAGTGTGTAGTGGTTTCTTAACATCAGAGACAAGCCTAAGCTGCAGTACCCAGATCTGGAGACAAGCATCCTTAAATTATTAATTTATAATTTATCTTTGGTTTTAAAAATGGGGGAACAAGAAGGAGGGTAACATTTTGAAAAGCCCTGTGAGATCTCCAGTTAGTCAGTTAACACTGTTGACTTGCTTCTTCTAAGCCGTTATGAATTCAGTGTGTGAAATCTTTGAAAATTATCTAATTGGAGAAGGTTGTCTTGCATTTGACCATTTTCTTTTTGCAAACCATTGATCTGCTGATATATTACAGTCAACCAGCTCAGTGCACCGTTGAGATATTTTATTGTAATACATTAAGAGAGCAATGGTCATTGATTGATAACAGGGGAGCAAAGGAAGATTTCTTCTATATGTTTTGCTTAAAATAAAATATATAAAAAAAAGATACGCTGGGCAATATTCTGTTCTCACTCTGTTACAAATCCAATATCATTTCATTGACATCTATGGGGTTTCTCCAGAGTTAACGTGGTATGGCTGAGAAATGAATTTGTCTTGCATGCACTAACATCCAGTCAATATCCTCTTTACTGGGCACATATTCTAATCTCAGATGCTTTGTTTGTATTTAAATGGAAATCATATATACAGTTATAATTTGGGTCTAGAATGATCTTTGCTAGTTTTCAGTCAATTTGTATTTAAACGTGTACGCGTATGTCTCTGTGTGTATGTATTTCTTTGAATAATTAATGGGATGAACAGAGACACACTTTACCTCCTGGAAAAGAACCTGAGTTTTTCATACTTAAATTCATGTCTTAAGCCAGTTTTTGCTGCTTTTCTTTTTTTAAGGATATTTTTATTAGGAATGGCTTTGTTTCATGGAGAACCATTGCCATGCTAATTGTATCTCAGCTCTGATCTAAAGGGAGCATTTCCAGTGGAAAAAAAAAAAAAAAAAGCATTGTTTAGTCTTTAGGTCAACTGAATCTTTGGCCTCTCTGCCAAGTCTGTCAGCACTGGTGCCAGTTACTGAGTGTGGTGATTTTTATGATATCAACACTTGTCTTCTGGGGATTGGGCTGCGACCTTCATGATCATTTTATACAAACCACTACAGGGTAGAGTCTTTCTAATCCGAACACACTGGGACTGCTTTACCATTTGGATTAGTGAAAGTTCATGCCACTGCAATGCTGATGATGTGTATTCTTGAGATGTGCAGTTCAGGTTTTTTGCATGGAAATTAAATCTTTTGGCAAAAGGTAAGTTAAAAAAGCAGTGATGTTAAAGCCCACGTAGGAAGAGCAGCCTCCACACATTGCAGTGTGGAGGCTGGAGCATGAGTGGCAGATTTACATTTTTATGACCAATGCATTTGGGACCATTTGTTGGAGCCTGGTGTTCAGTTGTACTGAATGCATTGGAAATTGTGTTCAGCATTTTTTTTTATTTGTATGAAATCAAATGGGTTTTTTTAGTGATTTAGGAATCTAAATTTAAAATGTCGAAAGGGTGAGATATTTAGTATCTTAAGTGACACTGAAATGCTAGGTTAGAATACATAAATTGTAAATTGTAGATGGGTTACAAATTTTTTTAATTGATCCATTATGCTTTTACTGTAGTGCTTTGTTTAGTGTAATAGCACAGAAATAATATTTACCTATCCATGTTAACTCTCATTTCTCTTAAGATTTTCCAATTCTTTCATCTTCTGTTATAAACATATGAGTGGTTTCACATTTTCTTTTTGTCCTTTTTTTTTTTTTTTTTTTTTTTTTTGCTTTTAGACCTCACTATATATTAGAACCTCATGGTTATGTTTGGGTTCGTGGGACTTAAGAAGAATGAACTGTATTAAAAATTCTTTGCTGTAATTCAAAATAGGCTCAAAGGAAACATTTTTATTCACATTACCATTCTAAATATTTCCCTGAACAATTTCTAACCTGTATTTATATTCACAATTTCCCCCATACATTTTTAAAAGCAAGAATGGCCTTTACTTGGTATTCCTGAAAAAAGGCATCCTTCGTATGATTTCGCAACCTGCACCAAATTTCTTAAAAGGAACTGGAGTGGTAGCAGTAGAACCCTGATGCTGTCACCTCTGACTTTTGCAATGATCCTGTGTTTTAAATAGTTAAATATAAAAATGTGATCTGAAAACACTTGACAAATTTAGCTAGAATCAAAAATTCTCTGTTTATTTGGGGGCAAAATTTGGGAAATCAAAAATTTTAGCTGAAAAAGTTACAATTCAATTAGTTCCATGTAGTCTCTAGAAGAATTGTAGTTCTGATTCATCATACTCCAATTTTTAAGTGTTATGTTCCTCTGTCCATGTTCATGGGACTACATTTTACATAGTACGTGACGATGTCTTTTCTTGGAAGAGGATCATTAATGCTGAAGACCTTGGAAGGTACAATCACATACATAGAGAACAAGTTAGAGAGATGCTCAAATGTTGTCCTGTGTATAATGAATAATGAGTGGCATATTAAAATACAAATTTATGTATGTTTATGTGTGTGTATATATATATGTAGTGCTTTTATTTTCTAATTTAAAACCAATTATTTTTCCACAGAAAATAGTGGCTTTCTGCACAGAGAAAATTGCTTACTTTAGAATCGTATTTTGGCCTTGTCTATTCCCGAACTGCAGTTAAAATTTGTGCTTTCAGACCTTTACTTGTGACATTCCATTTTATATTGCTTCAGTGTTTACAAAGAAGAGAAGGTTATTGTTTTGTTTTTTTTTTTAAGCAAACCATCACTTCCTAACTCACTAGTTTGTGCTAAATTGGTTTCCATTTTAGCAGTATGGAGTTGTCTTAGTTCTTGGAAACATGCTTCTCTGAATCATCAATCACTGTCTTCACTATGATGGTGGTTTTATTTATACAGCTGCATGAAATGTTCACTGTGAAGTATTACACCATATTAAGGTCTTGTGGTTTTGTGCTTTGCTTCAGACTCTGCTCTAATTTGCTGAAAAGTTACACTGCAGCTCATAAGCCTTTAAGTAAATGTGGTCTTATTTTTGAGCTAACTTAGACTTGTTTAGTGAAGGCAGAACTATTTGTGTTATTAATACATTAATTCAATGGATTTAACTCTTGTTTGTTCATAGCTTGCTTGTAAATGAAATAGATTTTAAGATCATGTTTCCTACTCAAAATTACCCAGCAAATGTTATCTATTGACAAATTGTTGCATCTGGACGGCCATTACACACTTAAAGTATTATTTCTGAATTTACTTTACAAGGCAATAGGGTCATTTTCTTCCCACATATTTAATCCTTGATGTGATGCAATTATTATTATAGAATGAAAGAATGAAGAAAATACTGAGACTTTTTTTAGAAAATGGTAAGTAAGGCTCAGGTAATTTAATTAGGATACATTAACCTTTTTTTTTTCCAGCTGCTCTCATATTCCGGCAATGTTCATAAACATCAGATTTTTTAAAACTTCTTTTTTCCTTCTGACTGAGGGATCATGACCTAAATTACTGAATACTAGACTGTTTTGCTGCTTACAGCAAATGTTTACATTTAATTTTCTCTTGCTACATTGCTACCACAGAATAATGCATGCAATACTTCTTCTGAAGAATTCAGTGAGATCCTTGTATAGTTACTATTTCTGTGCTGAATGTAGCTTTGGCTGCATTAAGTAGTCTAAAATTGCATTGATGTAATGCTACCCATTTGCCCATTTCAAATTATTAAATGCATATTAGTTGCAGGCATCTGTCTTGAGACTTTAGGGCAGGGCTATTTTTATACATATACTGTTGCATAGGGGCTATTTACCATAGTAAATAGTTCAGATGTGAATATGCATTATTGTCCATCAATTTAGGCAAGTTCCCCAAATTTCTGCCATTATTGTTCACAGGGAAATGAATAATGAAAAGAGTAAGAACAGAATCCAACTTCAAAGTTGGTGTAATCCCTTGCTATTTGCACAGCTGCAATCATGAGACATTCATATTTTTGTTGTGAATATTTGAATCTGAATATCAAAGTGAAACTTACAGAATGCCACCCTGTTGACCAACATAATAGAAAATATTAGTACAAATCTCTCAAAGCCTAATTCTTGGGCAGACACGAATAATGTCGCATTGAAAATAATTCTTATTCAAAGCTACAATGATTTCGGAAATGTATAGAGCAATCAAATCAGGGGAGCTAAGCCTGAATATACAGATAGAAATTTGTCCCATAATGCAAAGAATTCTTTTATTAGTAATTTTTATAAATGGAAAGTAATCTACAAGCATCTTCATTGTAGTAATACGCTCAGGTCCCAGGACTGGGTATATATGGTTTTTGCCTAATCAAACAAGGAAATATCCAAACTTTTATTGCCACCCATTGTAAAAACAATGGTGTTGAAATAGCTGCCTTGATGTAAATTCCCCATGGAGAACAACTACAAGTAATTTTGCAAAGCACAAGGGTTCTAACCAGCCTAATATGCTTTACCTGCAGTCTGCTTTCACTAGCTGCCTACAGTGAGGTTAAAAAAATAGTCATCAAAACATCCCAGAAACATTTTATCCCCTGATTTATTTTTCTAGCAGAGGAAATTTTTCTGTTTGCTTGTTTGACAAATTGACACTGATTAGCACATAGTTTTCTATTTAGAAAATACAACCAGAAATACAGCAATACCAGAAAAGTCACCTTTGACTCAAAATGTTGGATAAACCCAACATTTTAGTCACCAAATATTTCTGGCTGTAGTGCTTCAGTGTTTCAATTAGAGATGAAATAGAAATAAGCCATTGACGGAAGGAAGTTGACAAGGATGACCTGCTATATAGATTATATTTAAAAATCTTGAAAATAAAAAGGGAAAAATAAAATAAAATAATAATTTTTAAACCCATAAAAATTAGGATTGGTCCTGAAGTTTTTTTGAATTCATTCACCGCAGGTTGTGTTACCAAAGAAAAAAATTATGTCTTTGGAATCTTGATATGAAAACCTCATAAATGAAGTGAAGAGGTAGGAGATTTAAATGTTAAAAGGAGAATATAGGATTTTCTAACGCATGGCTAGATTCCAGATGGCAAGAACTGTTGGTCCTCTGTCCAAGTGGCACCATTCTTCATAGAACAGATCCTAAATTTGGAAGGACTGGAAGAATTTCCAGTATCCCAATGCATTTTACTAACATTATTCATCATACCTTGTAAATTTTGCTTTCTTAACTGGAAACTATGGCAATTAAAAAGATATCTGGAGTAATTAGAGCAAATGATTCAAGAAACAAAACCTAAGGACAACGGTATTGCCAAAGTGAGTGTAAAATATATCTAAAATAAATTAAAACCTACAAATTAATCATTGTCTGTCTGTATACCACCCAATGCTAACAGAACCACAAACCCCATGTATTTAAACCTACATTTTATAAAAGCTCACTGGCAAAAATCAATAGAAAGCTTTAGTGGGCAGAATGTGTGTAATAGTAACAAGTAGAAAGGTTAGTGTAGAAGTTAATGGTTCTATCAAGAATAAAACAGAGTTAAAGTCTGAAGGAAAGCTCTGCCACAAGTGGTTCATTAACCTTTGAGAACTCCAGTGTATCTTCAAAGTAAAGATTACAACAAACCTGACTCAATCACTAGTAGCACTTGTTAGCTCTTCACTTCAGAAATCAACGGCTTTTTCATTTGCATTATGAAACTATTACAAAGCTTTCATTCCGCTAAGATGTTTGACCCTGTAAACTAACTACATTAGTTAATACAAGGTCACATAGAGCAGTGGGAATGATGGTGTATTCACCTTACCTAAACGCATCAGCGTGCACTCCCAAGTAGCTGGGAATTTCATACTAAAATGATCAATAGTGAACAATATCCATGGTTAATTGGCATCACAATACCAGGGAACTAGCATTGCACTAATGGGGCTGGAGATAATTTTGATTAACTCACCTATGTACCGTCGCAGACTTCCTGAAACATCTAAGAAGTATCAGAGCTTTTCTGCCTGCAGCATAACTGCGAGGTGGATGCTAGACAAGACGCCCAACATCTGTCTCCATCTGCCTTCTCCTCAGCAGCAATCACTGCTGATGGCAGCAGATCTTGGTCCTCTTCTTCCTACAGCTCTCCCACATCTCCTTCTAGACCTTCGCTTCCTACTTAGTTTTCCTGGCACAAATATTTGTAATGCTTCACAGTTAGCTAGATCACTGAAACGGTCTGGAGTAAATAGAAAACCTGTACATGCAGTGTGGTTGTTCAAACCTATAATTCAGGCCTCAGATATTTCTATTGGTATCACATGTAAATGAACAGGAACACATGAAAATGAACAGGAAGGTAGGAACTCTGTAAGCCACTACTGTGTCTAAACTAACAAAAAATTTGGAGAGGTTAGTAATAGGCTACTGCATGTAGCAGTAGTTTCCAATTCAATTAAAAAAATGTGCTGCCATGTTGTACGTTAGATCTTAGAAAGGGCCAGCACAAATAAATGCCTCGTGAAAATGCAACCAATGGAGTCCCATTTGGATAGTAAGTACAGAAAATGTCTTTTGGGATACATTTTTATTTTAGTTATATATGTTTATCAATATGCATCCTTATTTATATGTAATGTTTTACAACTAATATCTATGATCTAATATCACTGCATTATAGTAGTATGGCTGTATATTCTGCATAATTACATGTATTCCAATATATCTTTCAATATGAGAATGCTAAGTTGCTACCCCAAGGATTCCTAGTTACAGTGACTCATATTCCCTTTTCTTGCTAGATTTCAGGCTCCGCATCTGGCATTGAATATGAAATAAATGACAAAATGAAATAAATATAAAGAACATACTTTTGGGGAAAAAAGTCTCATGTAAGTTGAAACATAATTTCATGTGGGAAAATTTCAATGGAAAATGCCTGAAAAATCCTGAACTAGAATTCCCACTTTGCATAGACTCTCTTGAAAATTGTGCTGATCATTTGGGTCACTTTTTTGCAGCTCAGCCTAAGCTGTTGCTGCAATTTATCTGCATTAAAGAAACCTGCAAAGTCAGTGCACTTAATTTCAAATCTCACATCAAACTGTAATGACACAGGTATATGTAAAATCATATTCACTTTTGGCATGGCAATCAAGAACCTTCCGACATACAAAGTCAGTTCATAACTGGACTTTGTATAGACCTTTTCCAGGTAAACTATTTTCAAGATGAAGTGACAGGGAGTGCACCCTATCAAATACCTTTTTTCCACTTTCCAGCGTAATAGAATAACAATTCAGTTAAAGTATGACCATAGTTGCAAAACTGTAATTCCATTTGCTATAAAAGAACTACAGGGAAAGTTGGTGACTGTCAGATGTGTTATGCTATAATGACCCAAAGATAAAAATGATGGCAGCCAAAGGGACAGTTGGGACCAAGAACCATTAGCTACACATTGACAATTCAAATGCATTTGTATGGTAGCCAGTTTATTTCGGTCTCCAGTCCTTCTACTATTTTTTCCCATTTCACTCTCCCCATCTTCCCCCACCTACTGCTGTAACTTTTCTTCCAGCAAGTTTTAGGGTGGAAGTTTAAATGAGCATCTGCCACAGCACCAATGCCAACACTAGCTGGCGATCAACCAGCGGGGCTACTCTTGCATGGGATGCCTGGCTCCCCTTCAGAGACTGCGCTTAACCTTTATGACATACTCAGATTCCACCAGCTTGGTGCCTCAAATCCCACGTTCCTGCTTCTCTCCAAATTTTCCAGTTGGTAACGTATCCTGATGGGGAGACTCACACCCCTGCACTTCATTTTCCTTTGTGTTTCTTTTCAAGTCAAAACAAAGAGTATTTATTTTATTTCATATTGTTTTATTACATTTATTTTTGCATAAAAAAGCAAAAGGCGGTGGGGGTGGGAATTCAGTTCATAATTAGGGGAGGAGTCGTTTTTGGACTCAATCCCCAACATGAAATCTGTTATAAATGGATTCTGCCAAATTGCTGAACAGAGTGCAAATTTGTAATGTGCCAGTTTTTTAATAGGTTTAGTTCTTTGGGCTCTTTCTGCAAGTCCAACCCCCGTGTCATTTCACTGACACTTTGTCCTTGAAAATCTTGTTCTGCAACCTCCTTTTAAAATTACGTGATTCACATGCTTAAGCCTTCCAGCTGTGACAGCTGAAGACAAAAAAGTCAGCCTAGGTTTTGGCACACCTAGGGTCTTCTTAAAGTAATCTCATTTGTGCTTGTCCTAGAACTGTTCTTATTAGTCAGTGTCCTTATCTCATATCCACAGCTGAGGATGGCATTGTGGCTTCCCAAAGCACGGTTACTACACTGGCTAAAGGGACATCCAGATCTTAGTTACAGCAGACGCCATCTTTGGAATCGACTCCGATGAAAATATTGCTGAAGCCCTTCATCTGTTTTATTTCCCTTGCTTGAATGATGGGTTAAACAGGCATACTTAAGAGTACAATAGCTCCAGACATTTGAATGTTAATTTTCACCTTGGCCACAATATGTTGAGCATATCAACCCCTTTTATACCTTATTGGTTGGAAAGATAATGAGATTCTTTTAAAAGAACAGCATAAAATCCATGATATTCAGTATTCAGATTCCCTCCTTAGAAGGCCTGTTGAACCTTCTAAAATGTTTTTCTTGGAACTGGATCTAGTGATCAGGCTATGTATACTCTTGTGTGGTGGTTTAACCCCAGCCAGCAGCTAAGCACCACGCAGCCGCTCGCTCACCCCCCCCACCGGCGGGATGGGGAAGAGGATCGGAAGGGCAAAAGGGGAAAAACTCGTGGGTTGAGATAAAAACAGTTTAATAACTAAAGTAAAATAAAAAATAGAACAGTAGTAATACAAAGCAAGCGGTACACTGTACAATTGCTCACCACCCGCCGACCGATGCCCAGCACGTCCCCCAAGCAGCGATCGAAACCCCTCCCCGGCCACCTCCCCTGCTTATATACTGAGCATGATGTCACATGGTATGGAATAGCCCCCGCCCAGTCTGAGTCAGCTGCCCCGGCTGTGCCCCTCCCAGCCTCCCGTGCCCCTGGCAGAGCATGGGAAGCTGAAAAGTCCTTGACCAGTGTGAGCACCACTTAGCAAGTACTTAGCACTACTTAACAAGAACCAAAACATCAGTGTATCATCGACATTGTTCTCAACCTAGACCCAAAACACAGCCCCATACCGGCTACGAGGAAGAAAACCAACTCCATCCCAGCCAAAACCAGGACATCTTGCTATATTTTCAGTTTATTTGAACACATGAAGATATCTCACAAGCACCTTTGCAAAAGACCAGTCAAACAATAAAAACAAACATGTTGCTCATCCAGATTGTCTGCTGTTGACCCAATCTGTGCTTTGTATTTTCCAGACTGTAGTGTAAATGTTTCCAGGGACAGATGTGAGAGAGCTCTGAAAACATCTGATGCTACTTCCAATCATTTCCAATGATACTTTTCAAAACAGAGATATATTGCACATATTTGTTTTATGCAAGTGTTTTGGTTCATATTATACTTACATAATATACTGACCAATACTTCAAAAATCTCTCTCTATACAAAGAAACAATTATAATGCCAGTACTAGAACCATGGTGAACAGGCATGTGGCAGAAAAAATAGTCCTAGATTTTCAGATATCTGTCTGAGTTTGCAAAAATGTTGGTGGCTTTTAAGATTATAAAAACATTTGCAATAGAAGTGAGGGAGATAGAAAAAGTGTATCAGTGTAGAATACCAAATGCAAACTGTTAGGCTTTATTTCTGCATTTTTAGACTTTAACCAGATACAGTGCATAATTGTGAGTGAAAGTAAAGAGCAGTTTCTGACTTAAACTGGAATTTCAGATCTGAAGGTCAGCCCAGGTAGGCGGCTATCAATCATTCCAATGGATCACTTAGAGTTTTTAGATAGCAGGAAGACTTGAGAATTGTCTATGAGGATTTATCTTTGATAAGAAATGGCATTAAAAATAAACAAACATTTTTAAGCTTTCTTCATTTATTAAAAAAGTTTCAGAATTCTTTCTTTTGTCAAGAAGTAAAATATTTCTGAAAAAATAAGACTTTTTGGAAAAAAATATTTTTGTATTTTTAAAATAAAAATATTTTATAATTAGATAAAATCTTTAAGGAGAATTGCAGAACAGATTTTTCAAATGTGTTGTCTATCATAAGATTTTACGTATGTCAGATTTCCCGGAGAACTACAAATTGTGGACATAAATTGTTTAAGGAAAATCGTGTCTATATTCAAAATAAATTTATTGATACAGGAGAGGTTTTTTGTAAGTTCTTCCTGAAATCTTCTCCTCCTGATTCCCTAAAGTACAATGACCTGAAAAGCTGCAAGTTTCTCCAGTTGATAATATCAGATATTATTCCCTTTGGAGCCTATAGCAATAAAAAAAAAAAGGAGAAGAATTTGAAAATTCACAGAAGAAATTACAGTCAAGTCCCAGTTACAACATAGTTAAAGGTACAACATGATAGCTAAAGTTTTTATTTTAACCTTAAGTAGTTATCTGGGTTTAGGCCTATGCTCCTGAATGAAGAGGAATCAATGAATCTAGAAAATCATTTTAGTAGTTCTCTTTGAAGGCTTCAGCTCACTGTATCTGATTGCCGGTGAGATGTTTAATATTAGCTAGTTAAGTTAGTGATTACAATCCTTTTAGCAGGCAGAGTCTCTCTGCTATTGATCACTCTGCTGTGGATGGAGAACTGGAGACAGAGAGCTGCCACTGGAAAGGTGTAGGAGTCCGTTTCTTTGAGCAAGGATAATGGGCATCGTGCCTTGCTGCCAGGCAGTGCTTGCTGCTGACTTACATGCCTGAAGACAGGGATTAGGGCATCTTTAATTTGCAAGCCATCCTTTTTTATAGACATTTTTTTTTTCTCCCCCCTCCCCTCCCTAAACTGTGATTTTTGTTTGCATGAAAGAGATCATCTCTGTACTCATGGAGCACTAGCTCAGCAGAGGAAGATAGGGCAAAACAATGTGGCAAACAAGTGTGCAGTTTAGCAAGGGCCCATTTAGATTCACTGTAGTTCATTCTTAAAAGTTTTCACATGTGACTTAGACTTGCCTAATCTGGCAGTGGGGGACTGCTGTAACAAATGGTAACAGTAAATAGAGATTTAAAATTGCATAGCTCTCCTTGGAAAAGTGACTTTGGAAAGGCATCTTTGATACAACAGATCTGACTATTGCATTTAGCAAAGCTAGTTCTTAAAATCTGATTGATGAATAAGACTGTACTATTTTGTTTTTCCTCAAACTTCAAAGGTGAGGAGGAGGAGCACTGGAGGAGGCTTTATGTAGTGTCTCTAGAATTATTAATTTGTAGTAGTAGGTACAAACTGTACCTCAGAGCACTTTTCAATGAGGAAATTACTATGTTTCAATGAGGAAGGAGACTTTTCCAACAATACATAAACTTTAAGCAAAGATGCAGGATTTAGTAAGAACCATGCCTCTCAGATGTCAGGAGGAGTTTCTGGAGTTGACAGCTGAAGAAAAGGCAATAAAAGTCAGATTTTTTTTTTTTTCCTCTCCAATGCTGTGTTCTAGGAAACCGGTAATGTATCCCCTCACCTGCACTTCTGGGCTTCACAGAATATGCTTGTCATCACAATGTAATGATTTCTTAAAATATTGATTTTTCTTTATTTGTATCACTACAGGACAGAGTTCAGGTTTTTGTTTTATTTTTTAGTACTTTTTTTTCCTATGGATGAGGTCTCCACAGGAAACTTTAAGAAAATTTTGCCCTGTGCTGTCTCACAATGAGTTGAAAAAGAAACATCAAACTTAGGTTTTCTTTGTGTTAATCATTTAATTATTTATGGACATATTTGAACATGTACCTTAGCAGCCTTATGTCAATCTGGAGCACTGTGAGGGAGCCAGAGTGAATTGGCCAGTTAAACTTCATTTACAGATGCTTTGCATTGGCAGACCAATGCAAAGCAGCTGGGTAGTGTGCCTTAGTTTTCCCTTTACCTTCTGTTCTCCAGGTTCACGTTGCTTGGACCTCCCTTCCCCTGTCTACATCTGGTACAATTTCCCGGTGTTTCCTTGCACTTGTGTATTCATGCATTTGCCAGGGTTCTCTTTCTTGTTCTCATATTCCCCTTTTCCTACTCTCTGGTTATATGTTTAGAAGAGAAATATTTTTAGGAATTGTGATTTTGGCCATGAATTTTCAAGAGCCAAGAAAAACTCTCCCCTCCTCCAAGTTCATCTCACTCTCAGAAGGGCTGATTATTTGCACAGTTATGAGCAGGATTAAATCTGCAACTTCTGTCTTTTAAAAACAATCCCTGCACTAACCCTTTCTCAGCAACTTGCAACAGCAGAGTCAACAGTGATTTTAGGCAGAGGACTTCTACAACCATAATTCAATGAGAAACAGTAGAAGATTCTTCCCAAAATGGCCACCCAAATGTCAGTAAACCAGGAGCTAATGCAATCATGAATGGTAGGAAACTAGTCATTTGTAGCAGACCTTCACATTTATCATAAAATCTCTCTGATTCTACCACTGACCTTTCAAAATCAATAAGCCAGGCCACCTGAAACAAGGAAGTTTTCTTTAAAAAGAAAGAAAAAATAACGTTTGGACCTTCTGTCTGCCGTTTTCTTCTGAAACAGTAAGTTACATTTTTAGCTCTCTTTTATCAAGCCACAAGTGTTCAAAATGCATCACTCACTAAGTGAAAGATGATTTTCTTAATTCAGTCATCTGATTTCTGGAGACTAGGAGTTGTATAGAAGGAAATGCTTAAGCATATTTTTGAGGAGACATTCTTTGTCGGTTCTTCCTGGCAACTGAATTATAAAGTTGAGTCAAACTCAGTATAAACTCAGTCATAGATCTAATTAGATTTTTCTTTTTTTTTTTTTATAAGGCTTGGAATGCCAGACTCTTAATGGAAGGTAGAGGTTATTTTGTTTTATTTTGGTGGATAAAACAGGGTGTGTGTTTCTTGCTGGTTTAATGAAATCAAACATTAAAAGTAATAAAATTAATCAAAAAGAGTACTGGATTCCAGCAAAAGAAATTGTTGAAACTATTTCTAATCCATTTCTGTGTTTATTACCTAAAGAATGTTATTGACCAGTTTGAAGAATTTATTTACTGAGCATCCCACTTCAGCAATACTTCATCCTTATTTCTTCAATATGCAAAATGTAAATGAATAAACCTCTGTATACAAATGCTGAATATTATCTTTCTTTTTATGTATATACAAATTAATTTTGTCAATATAGTTCTTTTCATGTGTCAGTATGCACTGACATGTTCCCCCACCAAGAAAATATAATCAGAATCTATTTGGCTACCAAAAGCAAAGGAGAACAACTTGATGAGAGTAGTTTTGTTTTTCAGGTTCTTTCTGTCTGTTTTTAATAGATGTCCTCAAACAGCAGCCAGATGCCACTGCCTCTGACCTTGTAGTGGAGAGATGGATTCCCTTCCTCTGTGCCGCACTACTCTGCTTCTACTGCAGCCAGACTCCCTCTTTGCTGGGGTGGGTTGGGAGGCTTGAAGCAGGAAAAAAAGTCACGTCTGTCCTGGCAAGGAGAGGAAAGGTGCAGGTGCTAAATTTCTAAGCTAGAATGATGTTAAATTTAATTTTAACTTGTGTATTTGTAAGTTCCTCAGAAAATTAATCACATGTCCACAGATCAAATCTGATTTTGACAGTCCCCTGTATTCTTAGGATATATAGTGTCCAAATATCCATACTGTGCATACATATTCACTCATATTAACTAGGGATCTGTGAGTGACAATAACATAGTATGTATAATGTATGTAATGTAATGGAAATATCACTTAGTAATGTACACACTGAATTCAAACCTTTGGTAAAGTAGCTTCAGGAAGCCTGGTGTTTGAAAACACAATATATTTAACCAAGTGTCATTGAGTAATAAGGCAAAGGGACAAATTTCAAGATCTACACTAACACAAAGTCAATAAATGCATGTGCAGTCCAAAGATGTGACAGACAGATATATTGTACAAAAAGGATTTCTCGGACAGATTCTGTCAATATAAATATATTCTGTCGACATATATGTGCCTTGTCATGCTGCCTTGTCATAATTGCAGTCTCGAGAGCTTTAATTATCTCTTTAAACCATCGGTAGTTACATTTGGTTTGTCTCATGGTCCTTCATTGCTAATGTGTCACAATCTTTTTTTTTCCCATATGGGGGTGACAACTGGTCACTCTTCATTAATAAAATGACAAGTCTCTTATCCATGTTGTACTCGCAATAGGCTTTAGAAAGTTAAACTTCACAAGATTAAATTCCCTCTGTGGTTATCCTACAGAACACACACTTCAACAGAAAATGCTTATACATCATTGTTTTTCTTCTGCCAAGACTAAATTCTGTTTTCCAAGACTAAGTAAAGTTGAGATGAAAACAAGAATATGACTCTCAGAATTCTGTAGTGAAACAGTGACATGTATGGTCAATCATTATAAGCTGTAATGTAATAAGGAAAAAGATTCCTGTGAACACTATCAGTCACTTTATTAACAGGATAAGTATATAATGAAAGTCTTCTAACATTATGTTTTAGAGACTCCTCATGAAATCCAGTAAATTAAGTTTTGGTTCTGAAATAGAGTATTACCCCTAGACTTCACAGAATCATAGGAGCGTCGAGGTTGGAAGGCACTCTGGAGGTCATCTTGTCCAACCCCCCTGCTCAAGCAGAGCCACCTACAGCAAATTGCCCAAGACCATATCTAGACAGCTTTTGATTATTGCCAAGGATGGAGATTCAATTTGATCAGACTTTTGTGTTCATATATGGAAGTCAGTGTCTTGTTCTTTCCATTAAAATTAGTGAGAGTTAAAGATTTCTAGCACTTAGCAATGTGGAATTTGTAGGACAGCATAAGTGAAGTAAAATTAAATACAGTGTCAGTTTAGGGTTCCCTGATCTCTTTCTCATGGATGTGTTTCTTTTCCCTTCTTAGGTGAAAATACAGAATTTGCTGTATGAGGAACCTTGAACTACTGGTGCCAGCTGACCTTGAAACTGTGATTCTGGATACTTTCCTTAACATCTGATGAGAGTGACAGCAATGATGGTGCCTCTAGGTGAGTTTCTGTCTGTCTGAAATTGTATAAGCTGCCCTAAATAATGGCTATAATCTTGCTGAACACAATATCATCCAAAGCCTTTTTCCAATGGGTGGAAAGACTCACTGATCTGCAAGTCCCAATCTGTTAATTTAAATAGGAATCACAGAAATTGTCATTTCAGCAGGTGGCGTTTTCAAAGTGTGGAAATGCAGATCATTGTTCCTGGGCATGCCTGGCACATGAGAGCACTTAAGCCCAAGTGACTTTGTCAAACAAGAGACAAAACAGATACTTCATGGACCAAGGTGAGAGAAGGCAGTGTATGTGTATCTGTGGCACATGCAACCTTTCCCTTGGAAGCCAAGTGGTGGCATTAGCTGTGAACTTGGCACCGGCACAGGTTATGCACCTATTCTCCAAAGTCCTACTTTGGTGCCCTTGGCATGCTTAGCTTCATTTCAGCAAACGGAATAATAGATATAGTGAAGATGCAACATTGGAGAGTCCAACCAGCCCCGCCAGGAACCCTGAGCACCTGGATTACAGAGTTTTGTCTGAATATATGATTATGAGACTAGACAAATACTAACCAAGAGGTTGGGAGTTCCTGCATTTTGATGAGATCATAAGGGGAATATCTAGGCATATAGCTTTCAAGCTGCTACATTGCCCATCCGATGTAAAACTTGGGATACTACCGTCCTAGAATAAGACTGGTTTCAGTGTATCATGCCTCTGACGGCCACAGACACATGAGCTTAGGATGTGATTTTTTGTAGCGGTTATATAGCTATGCTGTCTTAGGAATCAGCTGCAGCATTACATGGCTTGACCACTGCAGGGTGGCTTGGCAGGGCAGGTAGGAGACGCAACCTGGCATTGAAGCCATGGTACATCGGCTACACGGTTACCAGGGCACAAGCTAGTTATTTACAGGACTAGTTTGAGTTTATCTACAGTAGACTGCAGTGACTGCAAAGCAAGCATTTCCCAAGGCAATGAAGAACTCCTGCAAATTTTATTCTTCTTAAATGGCTCTCATCAGAAAGGGAGTGTTTAGGCCTAAAAAGAGGATATGTATGGAAGAAAACCACCACCTCTGTCCAATGGGACCACTTAGAATGAGGATTAGTCATAAAACTTAACAAATGCTGGAGACATTTACAACTCTCTTCTAATGTAACGGCACCTATACCAAATACTTATATTAAATTGCAAATTTTATGTTCCATAATGCTATGCACAATAAATTAGCAAAGCCTGTATCAATCTCAACAATGTGAATACGAAGACAAACCAGAAAAATCATGTTTATTGTTAAGGATAGATAAAGTAAAACACTTTACTGCTCAGTGACAAAAGATTATAAAATACCTTGCAAAAATAGAGCACATGCTATAGTCCATCAGAACAAAAGGATTGTCTGATTGTGGAAAAGACGTAAAATTCAGAAGGGAAGGAAAAGATGAGGTTTAATGGTATTATTTGGTATTAAATCTTAATTTATTCCAGTGAGAATGAAATAAAAATCTTTAAGGAAATCGATTTCTAGATCAAAAACCAAAAGTTTCTTTTGAAGGTTAGTACTCCTATAGTGAAAATTTGTGGCTTATTTTGCAGGAAAATGCAGTGTTTAGGTTTCTGTATGCATTCAAGTTTGTTTTCACAAATGGTGAGATAATAAATCCTACTTTCTGTTCTCAGCTTTGACTTAGGTCATGACTAGAAACCACTCTTTACTATTGGAAGAAATGAAATAAGAAACAAATTACTTTACAATTACATAAAGTTTTTCATCCTGATTGATCATAAGGGGTTTTACAAAATGTAGGAAAAAAATAATTTAGATTTGGCTGTGCTGCCTTCAGGCAGTGTGGCAATGCAAGAGAGTGTGTATAGTGAGGTCGGTTGTACAAAAGCATGATAGGTATACCTTGCTGGCACTTACCATATCTAACATTGATTTGGCCTTGGGCAAGCATTTTGTTGCTCAGGCTTTCATCTCTAAACCGAGATATGACAAAGCTAAATATATGTGCTTAAGAAAAAACCTCACTGGAGAATACAGTAGCTCTTACTATGTTTTATGATACTTCTTTAGGAACAATGAGGCCTCAGTCTCATTTACAATTTCTAGGCACTGCTATAGCAAAGTAGTGGGAAATTTTCTTTCTGCATTTTTAACTTGATTACATCATTGTGGCCTACAGATGTAATTCAAAGATATCTGTATCTGCATCTGTCTATATGTATTTTTTTAACTACAAGGGAAAAAAGTCAGACTTTAAATCCCTAATACTGAATGTTAAGTTTCTACAACACAAATAAAAGACATCTGGATATCTTTCTTTTTTATTTTTTTAGCAGTTCCTAATGCCACAGATGTGAGTAAATATGGGTATAATTAATTTTCATAACCTTTTAAACATGTAGTAATTTTCTATTAAAAAAAAAAGAGGAAACAGGGAAATTGTGCTTTAGAAACTTACATAATTCAATATTGTACAGATTAACCAACCTTGAAATAGTATAATAAATGGGAGACAAGAGATGTTCAGGATACAAATGCGTGGCCTTTGTAAATAAATAAATAAATAAATAAACAAAGCACAGGATTGTCATTTATAGTTGACTGTGGTTAGATTTTCATTGGAGGTAGCAGAACATCATTCAGCAAATTGTCCTTTTTCAGCAAGGCACATAAATATTTGCCTAACTTGTTTAAATTTGACGGAGTTTAATTCTATGCTGAAGGAGGTAATGGGGAAAATGATGCTTAAAAGCAAGGTATAAATTTCAGCCTTCTGATCTTCTCATTAGTTCCTTGCTTCCTCTCTCAACTTTTGCTACTCTCTTAAATCCTTCCCCAATTCCTAGCTGTCATTAACAGAATGCCACTTCTTTTTTGTATAAAAAAACATATTTTAGTCCTCTGAAACAAGTAGTATAGTAGTATTTGGTGAGATACGTATCTGCACACCTGGACACCCTGCTAGGTTGGAACAATTTGTGCCCACCAGAGGGAAGGAAAGGGAAAAAACAACTCAAAAAAATTAAATCACATTGCTTAATACTGATTACCCATAGCTGCTTCACTCATATCTGTTTTGTATTAACTGAGTTTTGTTTCTGTTTTGACCGTGTGAATGATAATTGCTATTTTTTTGTATTCATGAAAGTGTACAGAAGTACAGTTAGAGTGAAGACTTGCCTTTGTTTCCAAACAGTTGGTTTCACTATCTGACCAAAGCTAAAGGTCAGCAGAAGAGGATGACAACTCCTTTTGGATGACTAGAAATTTTGGTATAAAGAGCATTAATTTGCTCTGGTTCCCTCTTTGCTAAGTCTTTGGTCTATGGGCATAGTGTCATGGGGACTGGAACTAATGTCATTGCTTCAGAGGAGACTTCATAGCAAAACCTAGCTGGATTTGCTCCTTGAGAAGTAAAACAAAGCAAAGCAGGGTTGACCTTAACATCCAGCAGGCCAACAAAAGCAGAGATGATATCCCAGATCTGGTCTGGTTAGCAGCAGTTCTGTCTCAATTAGAGCCATCTGGTCAGATGAAAGCCAAATGGATACCAGTAGCACTAACTAGATTTTTGAGTAAGGCTATAACCAGAGGAGGGCTGTAGCAGATGTAAGACTTGCAGAGAGGATAATCATGCTGTGGGACAGTACGTGTGACTCCAGTCCTGGTGCACATCTGTATGAAAAAAAAAAACAATGACTACTTGAGCTTTATTTTTATTTCCAAGAAACTTAGTCTCAAAACACTCTTTTATTTCTGCCCCTAACTTCCTATCACTTTCACTGTTATCTGGAAATTATATTAAAATATTGACAACCCTGGGAAAAATATAACCTAAGCCATTTATCTGTCTTCATAGGATAAGCATGATTGGTGATTAGATTATATTAGATCTGGACTTTGTCCTCAGAGGTAGTTCGCTCTTTGGTGATTGGCTGTCTTCTGGAAACTGTGTAGTTTGTATAAAGCACTTGAGAAACCTTCCAATAGCAGTCAAAATTTTCTAAAATGGACTAGAAATTAATGACTGTTTCTCCTTAGAGAGAAGGATAAAAAGACAAAGAGAGGAAAGTGATGAAGATGCAAAGTTAAAACAGTTTTGTTAAGAAAATTAAGATTTCCTGTAAAAATGGAAATTTATTCTTAATGGAAATAGTATATAAATAATAATAACTACTGTGTTTCAAAATAGCGATCCAGAAAACTACTGTTGCCCACCAGACAAAACAGTAGAAGTTGTTTCAATGTGTACAAAAAAGCTCCTCATGACAGTGTCCTTTATCAGAAGACTACACAAACTTTCATGAGTATGGAAGGAAACACTTCTTGTAGGCTAATAACTGACTAAAAAAAAAAAGGAACCAAAAAAAAATGAGATTAGTGAGTCTTTCAGGTCCTACTATAACAAAAGTGAAGGAAGAAAAAAGGTTTTGAAACTTGATCTGAAGACATCCCAATAACAGGAGTTCATGAATTGGCAGCAACTGCTCTAACCAGATCAGTGATAATGCTTCTGACATATTAATGAAATTTGTTGCAAGTCGTCTTGAAGTAAGAACAGAATCACCACAGCACAGGGTTTTATGGTAATGGAGGGTGAATAATGAGAAAATAGAGAGTTGTCATCTGATCATGAAGAACCCTCCCCTTTGAACATAAAATTCATAAAATATCTGAAATATTAATATAATTGTACAAGGTCCTGAAAATCACAACGAAAATATTTTATGAGTATCCTTAGTGTGCCTGTGACCTATAGAGATCATTAATTTGAAGCCTAATAGCCTACCTGATATCGTACAACTTCCACAACCTGATTTGGCAGAATTGTATTATATGTATAATATTGTTAATAATGTAAAACATAATAGAATGCCACATGGTATCATAAAAAACAGGAGAAGTAGATAATTATCAGTATTACAATATGCCAGTAAGAGATCAAAGAATATAAACGTTATATGGACAAATGAGACTCTGATGATCCAGTAATTTCCTTTTCAAGGAAAGATTACACCAGTGGAAAAAATGGACACAATTCCCATAGCTTTTGTCTTTAATAAGAAAAAAAAAAGAAAGTGTGTAGAAAATTAGAGACTCAGTGCAGTAGATTTTTCTCACTTAAAAATATAATTTAAATGATTAGAAAGCACAGTAATTTTTTTCAGATCAAGGATACTTGATTGTCCTTATCATCTGTACTTTTTCTGCATCCTTGGCTGATATACCTCCTTATCACTTAACTAGCTAATCAATCACTAGACTTTTCCCTACGTTTTAAGCACTGTAGAAGAGTGTCTTTCTAGAGAAAGAAAGGTGGCAATGTGTTGCCCTTATTCTGAATCACCTCTGTTCACTTTATCATCTACATCCCAAAGCTTAAAATAAAGCCATTATATATTAGAATTCAACAGGGCTTTTAAGAATTGCGTGAGTAATATTTATAAAATGTTCACTTTATTAGGATTAAGATTGCCTGTAGTTGTAGAAATCTTCTGGAGAAAAAAAAGTCATTAAAAAGAATGAACTGAAAATGATATATTATAGTGGTCTGCACAGGCAAGGCATGCCTCCAGTGGATCAGGGGTTTGCTTACACTGCACGATGTACAAGTGCAGAGAAGAGCATGGAAATCCTTACCTAACTCGCTTCTGAGAAACCAAGCATGCCTGGCTTAGCCTGCCAGTACATTATTATTGTGCTGAATGAGACACAGTGCTGTGACATCAAGTATCTGAAAAGGTACAAATTACTCCTAATTTTTCAGCATCCTCACTCACTTGCTTTTCTTTTTTCTGCTTGGTGGATCAGCACCACATTATTAAGCACAATGGGCCAAATGATGTGCTGCCCTCCTTCCTCCTGCTGCCCCCTCAAGTTGAGGAAGCCCATGGCTTGCATATCTTAGAGAGAAACGATGATAGTATAGGAAGACCAAACAATACGGTGAATCCATCAGGACTTTTTGTTTGTCTTTTTCTACCAAAAGATCCTGTTTTAAAATGAAATGGTGCATATGGCATGATTTCGTCGGGAAAAATATTGCTGCTTTCTTTAGATTTCTATTGACATGCAAGGAAACTGGTGAGTTGAATATTGTTATGTAAAAAAAGATGGAACTTTGCATTTTCAGAATGGATCTTTGTGGCTAAATGGATGCCTCAGTATTTCCACCGTGATATTTGAATGTAGAGGAGCTCATTTGCTGGTGCTGAAAAGGCATTGCTGAAAATTTTGCATGAGCAAAATGAGGGGTCCCAGTTATAGACTCATGGTTGGCTAAAGGCTGGAAGTTGATCAAAGCATTTGGTCTGAAAATCCACATCTTATTTCAGAAAAGTAAGAAGTATTTGGCATATTTCTTAAGAACTTACATATCTTTCCTTTCTCACTACATGCTTGTGATGATGAAGTTATGAAAACCCTATCAGAAGAAGGTAAAAAATATCTCCACTGTATTCCTCTTCTACCCTCCGTTTCATAGACCTTAGATCCTGCTACTGAAGTTTGTGTAATTCTGACCTTTGTAAAATGCTCTGGGAAGTTACCTGATTTAAATCCCTATGAATGACTCTATGCCCCTTAAGAAAACCTCTTACCTCTCATTTTGTGGCTACTACTGCTTACAAACAAGAGTATCTGAAAGAATAGAAAATTTTGCATGACTTTGGGATAATAGAAAGAAACTGTATTTTTTGATATCGAACTTTTAAACATGTTTGTGTTCTCATTCACACACATTCTCAAAGAGTAAAGCATTTGACGTCGCACAAAAAACAATCCCCAAAATATGTACTAATTAGTACTATGTACTAATTTATTTGGTATCACAGGTTTTTGAAGAGTAAAGCTGGCACTCACAGACTTTAATTTTCTTCTATGTAGGCACAATGCTTGGCATAGTAGAGTCCTCACTTCTCTTTCTATGACAATAATATAAATAAATAAGTACTACTGATATTATGACAACATCTGTAAACCCAAGTGAAAAGGATGAAGCATTTTGCTATGCGTGATACAAATATCTGGTGAGAGATAGTCCTGGCTTGGAAGGGCTTGGAATTTAAACAAACAGAGCAGACCAGGTGGGAAAGAGGAGATAGAAACAGAGGCAGAAATGTAAAGTGTCTTGCCTAAGTCACAAACAAAATCACTGGCTGAAAATAGATCCCTATTCACTGAACTACGTTGTCTTCCCCAGCAGTGCTTGCATAAAAAAACCACTGACTCTTTTCCTGCAGTGCAGGTGGATATTCAGATCTGACTCAAACAAAAACTAGTATTGGAAATGTATGCTCAGCCCTCTCTGTAAAAGTCTGAGCTGACTTTCAGGCTTCAGGGAACTGCAATGGTTTATCAAAGAAAGCATCTCTTCAGCCATTAGTTACAGAAAGACCAACATGAGAACGGAAAAAATAATTGTGTTTCTCTCGCACCTACTGTTTTGGAAAGTGATTTCTGTACCTGTTCATCTATGCTAGTTGATAGGGGAGAGTTGTTTGTGGTTCCACTTGATTGGTATTTCTTCAGACACATAATTTGATATGCTTTAGAGTCTGATTGAGTTTCCTTCTAGGTCTGTGCCCCAAGGCTGAGATGACTAGTTCTCGTATCCATTTCTAGCTGTTATCCTGATTTTTAAAGCTAGAAATGGTGAATGTATTTTCCTCTTTTCTTGTCATGGTTTCTTCATGTTAGCTGAGTGATTTTCAAAATGAGGTTCCTTTTCTTGACTCATGACCTGATCATTTCTAAATTGATCAATCTTAAATATTTTTGCTATATATATATCTATCTTGGAAAAGTACACCTTCTCAGGTGTGCTCTCTATTGTGAAGATACGGAGCTGTTTAGAGGACATATGAGAATGGTTCTCTATAGAGGATTTATCTCTACGAGAAATAAAGCTCTCTATGCAGTTTCAAAAAGATCAGTTCCCCACCATCAAAACAGAAGAGAGAATCTTGGCTGCTCTTTGGTAAGTGCTAATTAGGAAAGGATTCTTCTCCCTCAGACAGATCAGTGCTGAGCTACTCCAATGACATTGATTGTGCATTTGTAATCAAGACTCAAAGGCTACCATAGGATTAGGTACAAAATCAAAAATGGTTATTGAAAAAGAAAATCTGCTGAATCTAGCAACTATAAAGTACTCTAATCTACACGATAAAAATTTAATGAAGACTTAGATGACAACAGAGTAAGAGAGAAATCAGGGGAACTTTAAGAGTTCCAAAGAGGTGCGTATGTCCATATTTAGACCATATACATGTTTTCATAAGCTCATATGTTGGATATGTGACCAGTTACACTTTCTGATTTTTGCAAATTTAATCTACCAATAATCTACAGTTTTGAATACCGTTCTTAATCATAACATTTTATCTACAGAGATTGATATTAGGAGGTCATAATTTGCCACCTATTTTCCTTCATGCTACCGGCAGCTAAATAGAAAACACGGTATTTGATGTTCTGACATTTTCTATTTTCAATTCAGATTCAGCCTTTCACTAATACTGGTCTCTGTATAGGAAAATATGCATGTACCTTCATGCTATTTTGAAACTCTGCTAGTCCTCCTTTATGTCCAATTATATCATAGTGACCACCAAAATTACCTAATGTTGAAGGAGAACACAAAATGGAGACAGATTTAAATTTCTCATTTCTGCAAAACCTTGGCTTGGCAAACCGATTCATTTTAAGATCTGTCCAACCAACAGCTTGTCTGTTTTATTTTTTTTTTTCTTTCTCTAATTGTTTAATATTTTATGTTCAAATTCTGCAAATGAATATATTTATGGTTAGGTTTAATCAGCGGGATTCCCTTCATTCTTAGCTTTAAACACATGTAAGGACTTCTTGGAAGAATGCTTTTAATTGTTGTGTTTTAATTGCATTTTCAAGAGTATTGCCTCCTCCTTTATGCTTCTCATAAGGATTGCAAGGAACCATTATTTATTTCTTTCTCCATATTCTGAAATTTTCACTTAGGATGTGTATAAAAAACATGTCTTACACTCCTTCCTCTAGCATAGACCTCATAGACTTTCAGGTGCTGCTGTTTCCATTTAATTCAAGAAAAATAATAGTTGCTAAAAAACCCTTGTCATCCCCATACTGTAAATATATAAACAAATATAGAATCATAGAATAGAATCACAGAATTGTTAAGGTTGGAAAAGACCCTTAAGATCATCAGGTCCAACCGTTAACCTACCACTGCCAAGTCCACCACTAAACCATGTCCTCAAGCACTGCATCTACCCGTCTTTTAAATACCTCCAGGGATGGGGACTCAACCACTTCCCTGGGAAGCCTGTTCCAGTGCCTGACTACTGTTTCAGTAAAGAAGTTTTTCCTAATATCCAACCTAAACTTACCCTGGTGCAGCTTGAGGCCATTTCCTCTCGTCCTATTGCTTGTTACTGGGGTGAAGAGACCGACCCCCACCTCTCTACAACCTCCTTTCAGGTAGTTGTAGAGAGCAATAAGGTCTCCCCTCAGCCTCCTCCAAACTAAACAACCCCAGCTCCCTCAGCCGCTCCTCATAAGGCTTGTGCTCTAGACCCTTCACCAACCTCGTTGCCCTTCTCTGGACATGCTCCAGCACCTCGATGTCCTTCTTGTCCTGAGGGCCCCAAAACTGAACACAGTACTCGAGGTGCGGCCTCACCAGTGCCGAATACAGGGGCACTATCACCTCCCTCATCCTGCTGGCCACACTCTTCCTGATACAAGCCAGGATGCCATTGGCCCTCTTGGCCACCTGGGCACACTGCTGGCTCATGTTTAGGCAGCTGTCAACCATCACCCCCAGGTCCTTTTCAGCCAGGCTGCTTTCCAGCCACTCCTCCCCAAGCCGGTAGCGTTGCCTGGGGTTGTTGTGACCAAAGTGCAGGACCCGGCACTTGGCCTTGTTGAACCTCATACAGTTGGCCCCGGCCCAACAATCCAGCCTGTCCAGGTCCCTCTGCAGGGCCTTCCTACCCTCCAGCAGATCGACACTCCCACCCAACTTGGTGTCATCTGCAAACTTACTGAGGGTGCACTCAATCCCCTCATCCAGATCGTCAATAAAGATATTAAACAGGACTGGCCCCAACACTGAGCCTTGGGGAACACCACTCGTGACCAGTCGCCAACTGGATTTGGCTCCATTCACCACCACTCTCTGGGCTCGGCCATCCAGCCAGTTTTTAACCCAGTGCAGAGTGCACATGTCCAAGCCGTGAGCAGCCAGCTTCTGCAGGAGAATGCTGTGGGAGACGGTGTCAAAGGCCTTACTGAAGTCCAAGTAGACAACATCCACAGCCTTCCCTCATCCACTAAGTGGGTCACCTTGTCATAGAAGGAGACCAGGTTAGTGAAGCAGGACCTGCCTTTCATAAACCCATGCTGGCTGAGCCTGATCCCCCGGTTGTCCCGCACATGCCGCATGATGGCACTCAGGATGATCTGTTCCATGACCTTCCCTGGCACCAAGGTCAGGCTGACAGGCCTGTAGTTCCCCGGATCCTCCTTCCGACCCTTCTTGTAGATGGGCGTCACATTAGCTAGCTTCCAGTCATCTGGGACCTCCCCGGTTGACCAGGACTGCTGATAAATGATGGAGAGTGGCTTGGCAAGCTCCTCCACCAGCTCCCTCAGTATCCTCGGGTGGATCCCGTCCGGCCTCATAGACTTGTGGGCATCCAGGTGGAGGAGCAGATCGGTGACTGCCACCTCTTCGACAGCTGGGACTACATTCTGCGTCCTATCTCCATCTCCCAGCTCAGGGGCATGAAAACCTTGAGGATGATCAGTCAGACTATTAAAGACTGAGGCAAAGAAGGCATTAAGTACCTCAGCCTTCTCCTCATCCTTCGTGGCCAGGTTTCCCTCTGCATCCAACAAAGGAGGGAGATTCTCCTTAGCCCTCCTTTTGTCGCTGATATGCTTGTAGAAACATTTTTTGTTGTCCTTGACAGCAGTGGCCAGTTTAAGTTCTAGCTGGGCCTTCGCCTTTCTAATCTTTTCCCTGCATAACCTCACCACATCCTTATAGTCCCCCTGAGTCACCTGCCCCTTCTTCCAAAGGTGGTAGGCTCTCCTTTTCTTCCTGAGTTCCAGACAGAGCTCTCTGTTCAGCCAGGCCGGTCTTCTCCCCGACCTGCTTGACTTGCGGCACATGGGGACAGCCTGCTCCTGCGCCTTTAAGACTTCCCTCTTGAATAGCATCCAGCCTTCCTGGACTCCTTTGCCCTTCAGGACTGTCTCCCAAGGGACTCTGTTAACCAGACTGCTAAACAGGCCAAAGTCTGCCCTTCTGAAGTTTAGGGTTGTGGTTTTGCTGGCCCCCCTCCTTACTTCTCCACGAATCGAAAACTCTACCATTTCATGGTCGCTGTGCCCAAGACAGTCTCTGACCACCACATCACCCACCAGGCCTTTTCTGTTTTTTTCTATAATAATATCTGTTTTTACAGTCTCAAACTGGAAGCTTAAATAATTACGAGTGCCAGATTCTATCATTAATATTCATGGAAAGAATTTAATTCATATACCCTTTTAAATAAGTATAGATCTATCTGTCTGAATGATGTGATGCACATATACAAGTTGTCACAAATGCAGCACCATGCCCACAGAAATGGGGGTCACTGATTATAACTGAATTGAAAGTGTCCTTTATGGGATGATTTCTGTCATCACTGACATCATACACCACATTTTGCATACACTTGCATGATTTGATCCAAGGGTAGAATTTTCCTCCAAATTTCCTTTCTTACAACACTTGCAGTATTTGTGCCCACAGCCACCTCACACCAGCTACAGACTGGACCTCTTGACTTGTAGAAGTTAGAGATGGAAAAGATCTATTATGTCCTTTACTCCATTCCTCTGCTCATGTGAAATTGTTCTGTGCAATCTTTTTGAGAAGATACTGCAAAGTATAATCCTGCCTAGGCAGGGGAATGGACAGATGACCTAACAGGTCCTTCCCATCTAAAATATCTCTCATGTTATGACTAACTTCACTGTCCTTCTTATCTCCCACTGAGAAAATTCAAGAACCAGACATCTTCATGGGAACCGCTCATGACATAGGCTCTTACTGCTGCAGTTGTCACTCTCTCTTTCAAGCTTCCTCCCCACTGTAAGCTGTCATGCATGAATTTTTTTTCCACAATATGTTGAATCTTCTATCTGTTGTAGGTGCATGGTGAAGTGTGACTTGTATTGCTGGGCTGATATATTTTGCTAGTTATAGCCATTTCTGTTTGGTAAAGACTTCCTTTTTGCTTCTGCTATCATATACTGTAAGAGCTGTAGCAAAGCAATGCATGATAACTTTCACCCTGAAACACAGAGATAACATCAATGAAAGGATGTTAAGTCATCTACATAATTAAATAGCAATTGGCCTTAGCCATTACTCATTATAGTGTAGCTTTTTGTCATTCTGTTTGATGCTAAAGGATGTTCAGCTGCTTGTAATTGATAGATAGGTTTAATCTGCAGTGGTTTTACTGTAATGAGCCAAGCATGAAACTGTTTTTTATTTTAAAAAGGCTAAAAGACCCTTCTTTGGTTGTAGGCATGGGGACAATGCTTGGGGTTCCTCAAATTCCCCAGGTATAGAAATAAGCTTTTCTTCTATATTAGTGGATTTTCATAAAGTGTTAGTTGAGGAGAGATTACTTTTGCTTCAGATATAAAAATGCAGACCTATTCACAACAATTGAATCACACTGAAGCTATCGGAATAATATGTTTCTAATCTGGGGACTCAGAATAGCAGAGGGGTAGAAAGAAGCACTGAGCATTTTGTGAGAAATGAATCAGGAAAGAGTTTTCCTTATTTCTAATGATCCCAAAATCTCTAATGAGGCTTCTAAAATTTGTAAAATGAAATGGATACATTTGAATAGCAATAAATGGATTATGCAATTGTTTTTTGTGAAATTCTAAGCAATATTCCTAGATATTAGCTTTGAGGGGAAGTCAGCAAGAGAGCTTGGAAGATGGCTTTTTTAAAATTTTATTTTATAATAGTATCTCTAACATATTAATGACCATGGCTGGAAATAGTGTTATAATTCACATTACTTTAGCTAAGTCAACAGAAGAAGAAATGTCCAGCTAACTGTACTGAAGGGTTTTGATCCATTGTCTTTGAAATAAATGTTTGCAGTGGTTTAACATACTACCAGCTCTTTGTCACAGCTCTGTTACTGACAATTTCTGCCTCCGTCACAGGAACAGCAGAAATAGGCAACATTTACTTATGACTCAGACGTTCCACTTCACCATCCAGAGTGTAAGTGTGAATTCACCTTTATCTGTGGTTTAATCTTATACTCTGAGTTGCTGTAGCTGAGGCATAGGCAAACCTTTTGTTTTGCCAGCTCCAGAGCTGCGTCAGAGGAGCAGATATGACAGCTGGGGCTTAACTATAGCAGCAAGAGCTAGTCAATGAGCCCTAAACCAGATGAAAGACAGAAGAACTTTTAGTCCAATGTTAAAGATCATCAGCTATCCAACAGGCAGAATGTCAATGAAAAACTAAAGGCACTTCTTTTTCTCCTTTCCAAATTAACCCTGTACCAATGGTGAAGAATTCCCCTGAGAGTTATGCCAAGACATTGGGAGACTCAAAAAGTATAAGAAATACTAGGAGAGCAAAACCTGAGACAAAACCAACAACAACAAACCAAACTACAAAACAAACCAAAGGAAAAAAAAAAAGACACACAGACAACCCCGGGCTGCTTGTTCCTGAGCAATGAGATTGATCAGGAAAACATCCCATAGAAACTCTCACAAAACATTTATCTAAAAGCCTAGACTATTTTAGTTGGAAGAGACCTTTGGAGGCCATCTAGTCTAACTCACTGCTCAAAGCAGGTGTTGTCAGATCAAGTTGCTGAGGGTTATATCTAGTTGAATTTTGAACACCTCCAAGAACAGAGGTGGCACAACCTTTCTGGCAACCTGCTCCAGTCTTTGCCTACCCTTACTGCCATGTAGTTCTGAAGATAATGGAGAGAGAGGAGAAAAATAATCAAGAAAATGATACTAGAAATTCTGTGTAAGACCCACGCTTTTCTCCTTATAAAGATATGACATGGGGGGGAAATCATCTCCTTTGTGCCTTTGAAAAAACTGTTTGTGTCAGCAGAATTTGACTGAAATATAAAGGATGCATTCTTAAGCATAAGAGTTGTGTTTGATGTCTGAGAAGTGAGTTGCCTGGTGCAAAAGACTAGGGAGAAATATACTTTTGTGATTAACATGGATATTTTGTTTTCTGCATCAAATCAATATGAATTTGCCTTGCTTGTGGTGGTTAAAAGTTTTGAACTGCCCACCAAGAGAAGATGACCAAGACTTTTCATATTGAAGAGAATTTGTTATAGAAAGAGATCTTTAAAAGTTTTAGGACTGCATAGACCTTCACATGGCTGTAAAAGTAAGAAATGAACATATAGATCCAGGGAAAAAGACAGCAAGATTTACTATTTTTTAGGTTTGATTTGGTTGTTTGGTTTTTTTTTCTTAGAGAAAAGACCAAAACAACAATGCATTCATTAAAAGGGAAAGAACAACACTGCTTCTTCATCAACACAAAGGGGAAAACATTATTGTTGTTTTATACATTACCTAAAGGCATACTTTAATCTGATCTTCAGGTAGTACTTTGATCCTAAGATAATCACAATCACAAAAAAGGCAACGCAATCATTGTCAAATAGTCCTTTATTCTTTTTGATGTAACAGTGTAATTAGAAGTGACTGAATTTCCATTCCCTGAGAAAATTCCGATATTTCAAAGTTTATTTGATTTTATATCAGGATGCAATATTTACATTTTAATTTTTTGTCAAAAGAAATATTTCAGCTTTCTCCAAAAATTAGTTTTTCACTTTTCTAGTATGGTGCCAAATGATAAAAAGATATATTTCAGTAATATCCAACATAAATTTTTAATTAAATTGATATGTTCCAAAGAAATATGTTGATATCATAAAATCACCATTAAATAATGTACCCCAATGAGCTCTAATAATCAATTGAATTTTAGTAATAATAAGCATAATCCCTGATCCTAAAAATCATGCAAATCTCTGGTCCTAATCAATAAGTAGTTTTAGCATGGGGTTCTGTCAAATCACTGGGAACTGTAGTCAGCTTCTAGAAAAATTTCTGCATAGTCTTTCTCTTTGCAAGGTTTTATTTTTTTTTAATATGCACTTCCTTTTCTATGAATTAATAATATAATTAAATATAATATGCTGGCATGTAAATGGGTTATGTACCTCAGTTTTAGCAATTAAAATAGTATAGGTATAAGCTTTTACTTTGCAAACAGTGATTCATAACTGGTACTCCGCTTAGGGCTGGTTGACCATGCATCATGATTTCCCAATAGCTTCTAATTTGTGACTTAAAAAATAAAATTAAAACAACCTGTAATATTTTCCCAGAATTTCCATCAGCCATTCTGATGAAGAAGAACCAGAGTGGTGTCCCCTTTACCAGGTTGTTCTGTTCTTCACAGTGAGAGAGCTTTTAACTCCTGTTTAAGGCAAAATGAAAAAGAATTTTGGGATCACAGTAGATAGATATGACATATTAGATGGCCAAGTCCATGCTCCTGCCAGTTCAAGATAGACCTACTAATCAGGTATTAAACTGTTATTATAAATGACCTTAGGAGATAACTTAGCTTGTAAAATTTTTTTTAGAAGGTCATGAAGAGCTTCTGGGGATTTAGTCAATCCAGGGACCTCACAAATCCCCTGCATTCTACTTTTTTTGCCTCTCATAGCTGTACTCTTGCACAAAGCTCTGTCTGTTGAGTTGGACCTCCATGTAGCAAACGTGGTCAATGGCAATGCTTTATCACTGTAGTCCTGAAAAGGTGTAGAACATGTACATACATACATCCATGTGGCTAAAACCTCAGAACTAAGAAAGGTCTGCCTGTTGTCCCAAACAGTGGAAGCGGAGGGAAGAGGGGAATAATATAAGCAATGGAAATAAATAGACGTACCGATTCATACAGTCTACAAGGCAAGCTCTCTGTGGATCACATATCAGTTATGCTTTGGAAGACATATCTGAATAATGTGGTAAGCATTGCAGTGGCATGGAGTTTCTCCAACAGACTGTGTTACTTCAACTGGCAGGAGGAAAAATAAAGGTAAGTATTTTACTTGATTTCGAAGTTGTTCTCTGGAAAAAAAAAAAGCACGCATCAAGGCCCTTTCTGCAGCTTTACTGCCTTTCATACAGGTCTTCATGCTACAAAAGGAAATAAGGCACAAGTTGGCAATTCTTAAAAGTAACCAGTCTGAAAAAGGAATTGAAAGAAAAGAAATCGGGACTAAAGATCTAGAGGCTGCAACTTGCCAGCAGTCTACAGGAGGGACAGCTCTCTAGGTTTGAAGCAAGAGAGAGATGTAGTTCACATTCCAGTCCCAGAGCTATCTCCTTTTTTTTGTTTCATTTCACATGTAATTCCTTTTTCTAGAAAGCACTAATGTGATTATTTCTTAAAATATTTTTACCTGTAACTCCCTATTTTAATTTAAAAAATGTACTAATGATGTAAAAGTGAGATGTAAGAGAAGTGTCAAAGAGAGATTGCTCTAATAAGACATTCACGGGTGATTTGATTTCCCCTGCTGTTGCAGTAAGTCAGTAGATAAAATCATATTTTAGAGTCTCCTAAAATTTTAGAACTATTCATGAGGAGTATTGATGACATTGGTACTGTAGTTAGGTATGTCCTTTAATTTTTCAGTGAAGAAAAACTGTTGTTACTGTTTCCACTAGGATACTAAAAAAGACATGTATGTTAATAGAATTTAAGTACCATTCAACAGAACATTAATGTTGTTAGTCAGGCAGCTACAATTGTAAATGAGTGGTGATTTTTCCAAACTGAAGCTCCAGTTCTTAAGGCTTCTGCACTACTAGGTCCCTGCATCCGGGATCTGCTTTTAGACCCAAATAGTCCCAAAACTCTTTCAATCTTTAAGCTGTCATATATGTCAGGTATACAACAACCTAAGCCAAATACTGTTTTTCACATATACTCTTTGGCAATTGTTTCAATTTTTTTATCAAATAGTTTATGTGATGAGTAGTATTTTGTTGCATTTGACTAGCTTCTGCAGCTTTGTTCAATAAATTATTTAGTAAATAACAGAAACATTCATCAAATAATGTAATCTGCAGTATCGAATTCTTTTGGTGTTTGACTGGCTTAGATAAAAACATATCAGCAAAATGGAAGCTATGAAAATACAGTGATAAGACTATAGCAGCTGCCCCAGAAGGTTTCACAAACCAGAGTGGAAATAAAAAAACCACTGCTCATTGCTCATGTTCTCTTCCTTCTTACTTTCTTATTTATTTTTATACCATAGGCATTAATTAATTGTTTAATTGGAACAGTAAAGGAATTTTGTTGTTGGGCATGTGACACCAGTGATTCAGAAGGTGTACAGCTGGCTACTGAAAAGTGAAAAATCAAAAGACAAGAAAAGAAAGATTTAATGAGGTGGTTTTCAGCTGTTCAGTGGGTCAAACAATTGTGTTAATAATTAGCATATACTTTAAGATGTGTTTATATACCTAGTGGGGGTAAAAATGTAGACTATATACTGCCATCGTGCTATAAGGAAAAAAAATGGCAGATGTCTAAAGTGGCTGTACCTTTACTGAGGTGGTCATATCTCTGAATATATATAGATGTTTTCTCATACATGGTGTAGCTGTACCATGATCTTTGGGATAACACAAACGAGCTCAGGGGAATCACACTGAGAATTCATGGGCACAATTGCAGAGATATGATGAGTTTGGAAGGGTGCTCAGTAATGTGCAGAGAGACATTGCAGGTGAATTTGATGGTGGACAGCCTAGCAGCATACCTATTTCCATGGGTGTGATGTGGTCCTATCAGACTGCTTACATCAGCCTGAAAAAGTTGTGCAGGTGTGTGTAGAACAGGAGCTATGAACACAGCCCATGTGCACCAGGGAACATTGTTCTTTCCCATGAAAAGGTGATGACAGAAAGAGCTCTAGAAGTTTTTAGCTTTACAGTCTTGATCCAAACCCCATTTGAAGCCTTTCTGTTGATTTCAGTCTAGCTTTGGTCTGGTTACAGGGGAAAAAGAGATTGAATTATCAAGGCAGCTGGGGGTGATCTTGTTTAGAGTGCCTTTGTAAAAAGCTGGTGGCAGACAACAGCTGATGGTATCAAGACGTACTTCATCAAATTATATGTCCACTTCTGGTATTAAAAACTAATGCATTTGTCACATGCAATTGGTCCTAAAGCAGGCAAGAGTACTTCACAGCATGTCCTCTGAGAGCTGTCATAAATAGAAATCAGAAGAAATGCCAAATTCTTTAAGGCTTGACAGCAAATGATGTTTTAATTTAGTGGACATACAAAACTCTCTTTGACATCTAAATGGATGTGTGCCATTAGAAATCTCCCCCCCTCAAATATTTGTGACAAAAGAAAAGTACACAAAACTAATTGTTTATTTTAATTTAAAAAGAAAAATTTGCATAGTACAGAAAAGGTTGCCTTCAGAAGGACCGAGCCCACATTCCAAAGATGGAGATGTTAACAAATTTAGAAAAATTTTATCTCAGAGTGGAAATGGGAGTCTTTAAAACTGGATCCCTATTTTACAGTAATCTCAGCACAAGCTGGAGTACACTGGCATCCATAACACAAAGAATAAATTTTATGATCTCAATCCTTTACCTTAGGATTGGCCTAGTGACTGTAATTACAATGAAGCAGAAGGTCAAACTCTTGGAAAGGGAATATTATTGCTTTTGCAGCTGCTACCTGTGTCAAAATGTTTCTGTTGAATCCCCCAAAAACCTAGCTCCCAAGTTATTTGCACTTCTAAACCCTGAGCTATTAAACAAGAGGGACAAGACAAAACTAAAATGATGTGAAGCGTCCTTCAGATTTAGTAGTTGTATTTGGGATGCTTCCTGACCCTAAACCTAGAAAGTTACATTGAAATAAGCAGAGACAGTCTACTATTGAAAGGTGCTGACCTTTCAGCAAGGTTACTGGTTCATTTATATGCTTCCTGAACTACTCATCACCTTCATTTATGATTAATAAACTCCAGTCATCCTGTTTGCACTGGATCACAGGTTCTTTGTTAACTTTTCTTTTTCATATACTTTTGTATAAATGCAGAGTGCAAGGTTTGTGGAAATAGCTTGGACTTTGCTGTGAAAGATGTTGTAGCTACATACGCAAAAATTAATCAGGTAGGACTTTATAACCATGATCACAGCATACCAAAATTTCCCATGAACTTTTCATGCAGTGTCTAGATTATAGTAGTGCTGACTGAAGTTTTGGTATTTTCGTAGTTGGGTGTACTTATCCTCGTATATGATTGATTGATTGATTTTATTTTTCTTCTCTGCTATGTAGCTATCATTCAAACAAGCACACTTTCAATGGAGGAGAGCAGGATTCAGGGAACAGTGCTTCTGCCACTTCCTCAGGGACTGGACTTGAGTGCAAAAAAAGTGTTCCTTCATAAACTTGTCGCTCAAGGCTCTAAGCTTCTTTGGCAGATTCATGCATGTCTAAGAAGGGAGAGGCACAGTTCCTATCTGTCATCTTTTCTCCTGGAGGCCCTGTACATTTTGGAAGGACAGGACACCTTAGCACAAAATGCAGGGACATTTTTCGTAGTCTCTTGACAAAATCTGGCCTGAATTATGTCTGCAGAGTGGACAGAGGACTCCAGGTTTTCCTGCATCCTATTTATCTTCCTACAAAGACATACTGTTATCCATGTATGAATAATGTCTTGAAAAGCTACAAAAAAAGACAAAGGAAATTTTGATTTTGCAGAAAAGGTAGACAGATCTGTCTTTTATATTAACTGTTTTAGAGACAGCTTTTAATTAACAGATAATAGAATTAGTCCAAAAAAATCCTTCAGCAAGTTTAATAACTTGCAGTGTTGCTATGTATGTTATTTCTTTGGGATGGGAAAAGACCTCCAAAGCTCTTCAGGTTCAGTCCCCTTCCATGACACTTGCCAATTCATATATTCCATTTCATAAATGAATCTATCTTTAAGAAAATTTAGATTTTTTTGCCTCGTTGCTTGTATTACAAGATCTCACTGGGTCCACAGAAAGTCGTCTTTAAAGGTCCTCCTGATTATGTCAAATGTACTTATTAACTCACCCCAACAATCTTTCTCTGGTGGTTATCTCCTAATGTTGTTATAGTTTGTGGCTTTGTCTCGGTGTGATTCTAAATGGGATACCTTTGCTCCTTTTAAGGCCCCTATAGTCACAGCTTTTTTCTATTAACTGTATAAAGGAAATAATACAGGTGATTTTGGTTTGTATAGTTTCTATTTCAATCAAAAACACTTTAGCTAGCAGTTGTCTTTGCATAGTAGGGGAAAGATGGATGGTCTTGGGGATGAGTTTCTTGTCTTGAATCACAGACAGACCATTAACTTCCTAGCTTTGAGGGAGAGAGTTGTTCCACAGACCCAAAGACATTGGAGATAGGATTCAATTAGTTTAATTTTATCTGGCTAAAATGTTGGTGCTTAATCTGAGGAAACGAGCTGGATTTCTTGAGTCAGTGAACAGAGATGGGCTGTAGAAACCTCTGTTAGTGTGGGAAGAGTAAGTCAGCGGCTGTTTGTCACTTTCTCTCTCTAATGGTGGAGGAAGTCTAGAGTAGCTGCATAGACTTTAAGACTTCAGATCTTAGATAAAATAAGTCATAACCCCCTCTGGACTTGTTCCTGAAAAATGCCAAGCACTGTAGCCAATCTAGCAAATCATTTTAACTCATTTAGAGTTTCAATCTGTAACTACTCAATGGGGCTTTCATATTTTATTCCTAAACACAAGCATAACAGCTTTCTGGATCCAGCTACAGAATTTATCACTTTGCAAGACTCAGGTCTGTCTCCATGCCCATTCCCAAATTCTTCAATAGTTCCTTCTCCCTTTCATGACTGAATCATCTGGGATTATCTATGCTCACTGTGTATTTGAATAGCAAAATACTTGCACAAAGAAGCTTCAATTTCACTGGCAGCCCTAAGATAACACTAAAACACAGGTAATGGATAAGAACAAATATGATAGAAATTCTTATCCTGCATCTGCATCATCCTATCCTGCAGAGATAGAAAAGAAATAAAAAACCTGAGCAGCAAGACTGAAGCCTGTGTTCTTTCAGGCTCAAATGGGACTCACACTTCAAAGCTGAGAATAGTTGTCTCAGTCCAGAATCCAAATTTACAAGTGAAGTTTGACTATGTTAGAGCTAGTTCTCTTACCCTACATGTTGTAAATACCTTTGAACTCACTCCTATGAAACAGAAGTGCTTTCTGAAGAAAAAAGTTGAAAAGATAAGTGGCTTATGAGCTACTGTAATTAAAATCTAAAAGATGCTTTCCCAGCTGTTGCTTTTGAAGTTATGCTTGGTGGCTAGGTGCCAACATTCAATTAGAAGTATGCATTTTTATTAACAGACTATCATGTGTTATATTATGTCAATAACTCCTTTTAAATTAATTCTTTTTTTTTTTTTTTTTGTGATAGTCACATGTGTCCAGGTCATTAAATATTAAAAAGGGGCTCCACTGACAATTGTGCAACATCCTACATTTTTTTGGTGTTTTATTTGCACTTCATTTGAAGTTCAAAATTAAAATATCTCTGAACTTGTAGAAAGGAGGGTTTGGCCAAGATAAGTTAATGCCTGAGGGGAAAAAAATCAAAAAGAGAGATGCACAGTCTATGTGCAACTTTTTGCCTGCATTTGAGTTTCTAATTATCATGGTTTCATTTACTTACTCATCATATGCATGTTGCAAGTGGGGCCCTCATTATTTTGATTCACTTTCTTAGATGTCAAAGTCTCAGGCTGGAATTAGTATTGTGAGGTGGGTTTGATGTTTGCAGGCTGTTAGAGGTGCTCAACTCCACGTCAGAACAACACAAGAATCATCTTCCTGAAAACAACCCATTTCCTAGTGTCCCAGCTTTTTATTGCATGATTCATTTCACCTAACTTTAGATGGCTGCAGTGTGGATACCTTCATCTAAGCTTGATGGCTAAATTTTCTTAATCTGGCTAATTCAGACAGCTATTTTGGGTCAAGATGAATGGAGCCTGGAAGCGTCTTTTAGTCTTCCTCACATGGTGACAGGAGCTTTAAGCAGAAAGGTCAGACAGGTTATCTACTGTCTGTAGATGCCTGAAGTTAGAAGAGTTGTTCTCACCCGTCTTGTCTTCATTTGTGGATAAGGCCTTACACAGTGTGAAAAAGGATTGAGGCATATTCATTTTTTTCAGGGTGCCAGTGGAGGTTCAGGATACTATCCTTGCCATTTAAAACATAATATACAATATTTGGTTTCCTCTTCCTTTATAGCTCAGTATCATGACAAATTCTGGACTGCAGGTCATATAGACTGAACTCTCCAGCCTGTAGCGCAGCTGGCCTGGTGTCTCTCAGTACTTGTTGCTAAATAAGAATGTCGCTTTTGAGACTGAGGGACCCTCTACTCTCAATCAGTTTTGGATATTCCTTTAGAAATGTCATAGGGAGAAAGTTAAATTGCACACCACTCTCTGAAATTGAAGATCCTTTGAATTACTCTGTTAATTACTAGATATCAATAATGATTGTAATACAATACATATTGAGTTGGTAAAATATATGTAGTTAGTAGTGTCCTTCGTTTGTGGCTTACAAAGGGTGTCAAAGAGTTTTGCCAATACAAATTAATTCCTTCTTGCATAATATTTTTGAGTTGCTGCCCTCTTCATTTTACACATGGAAAAAAGTGGTCTGCCCACGGTAGTGTTAGAAATGTGCTAAAAGCTAATTGGAAATCTAGAAATCCTCATTTCTATTCCTGCTTTGATGGCTTCTGTAGATGTGGCTGACAAATGCTGTTTCTTGAGATATTGTGGAGTTAAGAGGACTAGGAAAGCGAGTGGTATATATGCTCACCTGCCATGCCATTCCAGCTTCTCGTTTTAATCTCAGATGAGGAGGGCAAACCTCTCATGAGCTCAAAGGATGGAGGGAATTGTTAGAAATAACAAAAGAGAAGAGAGAACAATTACAATGATGGAAGAGAATAAGACAAATAGCAGTTAAAACCCATTTCTTGGTAACAGCTTTTCTAAATGATTTAGCTAATTAAAAAATACAGATGTTGATTTGACCTATTAGTCATTTCTCATTGCACATTTAAAGCTTTGGATCACAATGTATTTTTAACCATCTGCAAACAGCTTAAGAAAACATATATGCCAAAACATTCTTTTTATAACTGAACAGCTCTTTCAGGGAAACCTAAATTTTCACAGAGATTTGTGCAAGACCTGATGTTTCTTCTGTTTCTGATCTATCCCTGACATCTCTAAGAGCTACCTTCAGGAGATATATCACTTCCTTCCATTTATAGCCTTTCTTCCACTGAATAGTAATTGATTGCTGGCCTTTGCCAACAACAAATTATGACTTTAGCTGCATTGTCCAGCTGTGTTGTAGGAAAGAAAGTCAATGTTTTGTCTACTCCTCACTTTTTTCTTCATGCTGTACCTGTCCATTCATTCCAGAGAGGCACAGCGCCCTCAGTTTATGTCTGTCCAATAATCTAAGACTGTGAGTAGCCTGAGGAAGTTAGTCACTTGCCATCCAACCCAATATCCCACACATGAACACATGGGCCATTTGTCCATACATGTGTAGACTAAGTGATGGATTGCAGGATGTAGCAAAATCTGCCAGGGAGTTGGAAGGATTTCAGTTTCTTTGGATAGTCTGTGACCTATTTATGTGTGCTGTATTGATAAATGAGGTGAAAAATCTTTTACACCTTTCAATGAAGGTGCCGTTTGGTCTGGCAACAGTACTGACAATTTTAGTGATGTCCTATAGGAAACAGCTGGGATTATTAATTCATTTTTACACAGGTCACTAAGCATCCAGAAGTCAATATTTCTTTTAAATTGCTCTCAATCTGGAACAAATCCATTCCGAAGGTGAAAGGTTCCAGATATATACTGCTACCAGCCATTATTAGAGTTCTTTTTAAGTCTTGCCAATTGTTTTTCCTTGGTTCAGCCTGAGAATGACTGCATTAGGTAGAACAGAAAAACCGTACATGCTCTTTAACTTTTGTTTTCAGCTGATGGTGTGATTTCATTTTTTAGTTCTTGGAAATATACTTTACTTTATTACAGATGATACCAATCAGGGTGAAAAAAAGATGAGAGAGACTTTAGATTCTGAGTCTGAAACAGTTGCTCAGTGACTCAAGACTCAAATGTAATGAGAAAGGAAGAATTGCAAGAAAGAAAGATTTACACAGACATAGTTAAGGATAAAGCTGAGCAGAACTGTATGGTTTCAATTCACAGGAATTTCTTCAAACCTGTAATTTGACTTTGACTTTGTGAGAAGACATACCTGCTGACTCTGACATTTCATGAAAGTCAGAACAAAAGTACTAAACTTCAAGGTGCATGATGTCAAAACTATGGGTCTGAAACATGACCTTAACATCCTCAGTCTTTGGAGGAGAGAGGAGGCAAAATGAAACTTTGCTGTTGATCTATCGAGTGATAATGTTATATGCCTGGGTCTCCAGATGTTGTCATTTATGCTGCTACCTGACTGGCTTAACACATTACTGATTCTCTTTTATAATCCTTTTTCAGAGTTGTGAATAACTAAACAAGTCCCAGAGAATCAAGCCCAATATCTTACTTGGATATTAAACAGCTGGAAAGGTTATGGAGAAGAGCTGTGGTAACTATGTAAGGGCTGGAAAGAGTGCTTTGCAGCAAGATGTTAAAAATGCAGTACTAGCTCTTTAAACAGAAGATCAAAGATGATTTGATTACAGTGTGTAAACTGCTTCTTGGAGACACATTAGTGATACCTGAAATAAGAGAAACAAGCAGTACAAGACCACCAGCAGGAAGATAAACCCACGCGTATTCATATTAGATATATAAACAATCCTCTCATCATGGAAATTAAAATAGAAAGGAAAAGAGTGCAACAAAGTATTGATACCAAGCCTGCATGCCACTGTGCAATACAGCTTTCAGCCAAGCAGAAGAAATTAGTCACACTGTAAGGGTGGCTGAATGAAGTACTATCACTGTTGTCATGCAAGAGGTCACACTAGCTGGTTCTGTGGTGTCTTTGGGTCTTGATGTTTGTTGCGTGACAACCCTGATTCTGCCCTGCCTCCAGCCTTGATGTGAGGTTTTGGAGTGCTCCTTGTATTTGGACATACCTGAAGTACTAGAGAGTCTGTGGAAATACCCAGACCAAATTTCAACATTAAAAGACAAGTTAAAAGATTACTTGAAATGTTCTAGGGCTAGTCCCTTTGGAAGCTGGTTCTATAACATTCATTCAGTTAAATTTGCACTTTTATTATAGATGGACTGATCAAAAATGTGACAACTTTGTTGCTACTGTTTTTGGTTTTAGTAATTATGAGCTTTACCCTCCAGTTGTGACAAGTAGGCATGCAAGCAGCTGGACTGGAAGTATTGCAAAAGACAAGAAAGACAAATATTCAAGAAGCTTCCTAATACAGTTTTCGGACCAAGGAGATTTGAAGAAGGCCAGTGACAGAATTGGTTGGGAACTTTCTTTCATAAAATGATCTCTCCTTAAAGAAAAGTTTTCTGTAGAAAATCTTATTTCTCCACGTATTTTTTTGAGTTTTCATCAGGAGACCCAAGCCCAAATTATTTAGTTTTGGGCTTGTTGGACCTGAATAAAAAGATCTCAATTTGTTCAACTGGCCAGAAACAGTTAGTGATGAGCCAGTTCAATATTATTATTTGTTTTGTTGTGGTGGTGTCCCTAGGGATTTGCTGTTCTCCTAACTCATTCCCATTCTGTCCTGTGGGGCAGATTGATTATCTATATATAATACAGCTAGATCTCCTCTGGAAGCAAGAACTGTGGTGAAATGTGGGAGTTCTGTGATGTCTTATAGAAATGTCATCCCTGCAGAGAGCACAGGAAGAGAAGCAAATGTAGGTATTCTTAGGTCAGATGGAAAAAAGAAATAGCATGCCAAGGAACCATTTTTCAGGAGTATTTGCATTATGGTTTTTATGATCAGCTGCACTATTATTGAGAGAGAAAGAAAAAATAACAATTTTCCTTCTTTCCACTACTATCACCTTTTCTTTTATCTCCTTTAAGCCCTGTTTTTCTTTTTTATCAGTCATGTTGAACGCTGGTAAGATTCTTCTTCATCCAACCTCAGGCACTCATTTTCAGGAAATTAACTTGGCATCGTAACAGCTCTTAACATCTGTGACTCTTGACTTGGAGATAGTTGACTAAAGGGGCTAGGCAGATTTTTAATTTCTTGCCAAATAAATTATTGATTTTTTTTTTTAAATAGGACTTAACAGTTTGGTTTTTTCCCTCCATTATATTAAATTTATTTGGATGTGAGAATAACACGAGGGATAGAATGGGTTTTGTACTACAACATATTTCAGAGAACAGGCCAAAACACAATATCCTCGTATTCCCAGAAAAAAATTTTGTCTTTGCTGGTATAAAGATTTTTTGTTTCTTTTTTAGGCAGATGCTGATAAACCGTTGCTGTGAAATTAGAAGAGGAAGTGAGGTGCTAAGAATATTTGCTGCAAAATAGCTGTGCTCTGCTTTACTCTCCTAGTTCCAGTTCAGCATTAACTTTACCTATGTTTATGCCACAGTAAAGCAAGACCCCATAAAAAAGCTACCAACCAAGCATGTTTTTACAGAATAGTGATTCTGTGATGAAAACACTTTTGTTGCCAATGAAGATGTAAGGCAATAAAGAGCACAATGTAACCCTATGATCTACATGTGGAAGATGGCAGGCACACTGAATCACTGATTCCAGCTGGTTCTGCACCTAATTTTCCATTCCTAATGTAATGTCATATTGATACCTAATTTACTTTCCACATACTATTCCTGATCATCCTTTCTTCTTCATGGTCTTTCAGATCTTTCTTGATTTTATTTAAGTTAATCATCACAGGCAACTATGTCAAAGCTTTGCAACCTGAAAGAACTCTTCTGGATTATAAGATGCCACTTTTTTTTGTTTTTCATAATTTTCATTTTATTCCCACTCTCTTCTATTGAATCTTCTTCCTGTTATCACAATTTTATAACTTAACTAGAAAGGCAAATACTGTGGTTACCTTTGTGACAGTTGAGAATTCTTTCCACTGAGCTGGATCTGCTTTGGTTAGCAGTCACACTCAGCCACAAACTGAATTTGGTTCTAGATTCTATATTTCAGGTGTTCTCCTTCCTGCAAATGAACTAACCCCTCCCCTGCCCCTCCTCTCCATGGAGTCTTGACAATTCTAAATTTTTGTATCTGGATCAGCATGTTGAAGATGAAGTCCATTCTAGCTTTTCCACTCAAATTCCCACCACTTACCTAGTACTACCATATTTTTTTCTCTTTCTTATATTTTTTAAATAGTAATTAAAAAAAAATTAGCTACATTTCTACTTGAAATATTAATCTAGCAGAACACAAAAAATGGATATTTGGGTGGGAATTGTGTATTGGATTTTTAAAATTATCATATACTAAAATTTTTAAGCAACTGTCTTAAGAGTGACTGTTCAGAAAGTTCAGAACTGAAGGGTTAAATTACAGCCTGATTTTTCAAAAGTGAAAGCATTGACAATCCCCAGTGGAATCACAGAAAAAACAGATTTAAGTACCTTTCTTTAGATGTATATATTTGAAATTTTCAGTCCAAATCTGCAAAGTATAAAAAGAAAGGTCCTATGTTGTCACTAATCCTTTAACAGTCCAATACCAAAACAGTATTAAACTGGCATGCTTTGGTGTTCCTAAGACTTAGTAGATCACTATTAGGTATTTTACATGTAAATCCTCTCCATGCATTTCTATAGTTAGGTCAACAGTACCTGTTTTGAAACCATTTATCAGTTTATGGAAAGAGACAAATAGCCAGTGGTTTAGAAAATTTCAAATGTAAGACTTCCTTCACTCTTGTTCCAAATAATTTTATTCTGCATTTACATACTATTTCTTCTGCACTACAGGTGCTTTTTTCTAAGTGTAAAGCTTGTCTTTTTAACCAACTGACTCTAAAATGTTCATGCTTAAACCTCAGTATTTTTGTTACTTCTAGTATGGAAGATCAATAAGTCAAAAGTACTAAGAAAAAGTTTTAAGGGCTGTATTTCCTACTATTTACTTTTTGCCTTTTACTGATGAAACAAGTCTGTTCCATAATTCATATGTTTCAAGTAATTGTAATCACAGATCCTTTTTGATTTTAAGACAGAGCTACTGAAATTATTTCACTTGCAATTACCATACTCCTCCTTTCTCCATCTTCTCTCTCCAGGAAACCTTCCCACAAGCCAAACATGAAAACTTTTAGTATCCCACCTCAGCTGATGACAACCAGGAGAGGTGTCCTGCAGTACAACCTACCTCCTCTAGGACCAGACTCTGTTCACAGATACCACCCTGGGCTTGTTGTCATTTCTACTAGCCCGGAGCATTAAAAGCCCTGATCTAAAACGCACCAGGAGTAGTGGTAATCCTATTCTTACCTTCCCTAAGTTTTTCATTAGGATTTATAATTATACCATACCATTTATACAGGATACTGAGATGACTGAATGAAGAATTTTGTTTCTTAGTATCTTTCTTAAAACAATCTGATTGTGGAAATCTTCAGTTAAATGACTTATCTTGACATGTCTTTCCATTTTCTAAACAGGAAGACTTTGTTGGTAAATTTCCACTTGGAAACATGTTTGGGGGTTTGTTTGTTGTTTTTTTTTTTTTTTTAGTTGAATATTGGCTTATGGGAAAATCAAAACTTTATAGAGGAAAATTGTGATGTCAAAAAACCAGAAAACATCCCTTGGTAAGAAGGAATATTCCATCCTGGGTCAGTTAAACCTATATAAACTATGTCTGAGTGGGAGTTTTTTGCTATATTGTCTCTAAAACATTTTACCTGTGTGTCCTAACTGAAGTATTGCCTTGTAGTTTGGTTTAGTCACATAATACAAAGTTGCTATTCCTTCGGCCTACCTGATTGCTAACAACAGCAGTGCAGACACAGTGGCATAGATATCCATGAAGGGTGGCAGTCCTTAGAGGTAGCCATCATGCCCAATGCCATGCCTGTTCTGCAGTCACATTCTTGGTTGCTTTGCATGACACTGCTAGAGTACAGCTGAGGATGCCATCCCACCCCAGGAAAAGCTGGTGAGAGGGACAGTCCTTGGTTTGCCCTGTTTTGCTTCTGTGGGGGAAGAACCTTAACTTTTGATTTAGATTTTTATATGTATTATCCTGTTCAATAACCAGAAACAAAAGAGAAAATGGCATTTTTCACCTTTTTTGCTGCTTTCATTCCTGATAACGCTTGAAATGTATTTAATTCCTCACTTAAGAACAATTCATCTTGTCTCCTTTTTAACAGGTTAGCAAGTAATAAATGTTTATTCTCTGCAATAATTGGCAGTCCTATGGTGATCAGCATAGTATAAGAGCCAAGATAGAAAAGAAGGAGTGTTTGTAAGCTAGCAGACTAGGGATTTAGAATTTTCCCTTTTCAGCTTTAAGAAAATCTTGTAACCTGTGTGGGCCATCCGTTTAGGTCAATTTCATGCAGACTATTTTCTCTTTTTCTATATCAATCCTAAATTAATACAGTAGGTGCTCTGCAGCCAGCATGGTTTTGCATTGATCTTGGCCAGCTTGTTTACAGTGTTTTGGCAAGTCGCTGATGTACTTCTCCCTGGGGATAGAGCAGGGGTTAATTGCTGTTAAACTCTCAGTGCCAAGTAATGGTTCAGACTCTGTGCTACATTAAAGATGACACTAATAAGGAAAGAGTGCACTGGATTGCTCTATGTTGAAAATTGGACTTGTGGTGACAGAAACTTGGAGCAGAGCTGATGTAATAGGGAGGCCATAATGTAATTATAACTGGTGAACATGTGTCATACTAAGTTAAATGATACATTAATGAATCAAAACAGGTGATGGAGTGTTGCTCTTTCAGCAGATAGAGGTGTTTTCAAGGTCAGATTGTCATTAATTTAATAATCTGTAAACTGGATATTCTTCAAATTATAAGCAAAGTCAACTTTAATGGTTTTTTTTAGTGTATTTCTTGTCCTGTACCAAAAGGGTGAAAAAACAGATGTTATTCTCTGTATAATTTTGTTTATCCCTCTTTTATTGTATCTCTATTATACCTAATACAATATATGTGTACCTAACATTTTTCAGCCAGGTGTGAGCTCTGTTTCCCTGTGCTCCGAGCAGGCTGAACACAAGCCAAGAGGTGTGTAGACATATTAGTATAGCATCGAGCTGAGATAATAAGCTTTGCAGAGAGACAGAATACATTACATTGAATACAGTCTGTAAACGGCTTCAAGTCAGCTTGAACCATGGACCAAACAAGCTCATGCCTGCTCAGAGCAGAAGTAAACGTATGGTAATATTGTGAGTTATATTATGTATAAATGCTGTTTGCCTATTATGATTCTGCAGCAAATGAAAAACCATCTCTTGCCTCAACCGGTTCCTTGTTTTAACTCTAGCATCATAGGTGAAGTTCCTACTTTTTAATTCTGGTAGGACCTCTATGTCAGAAGTTAAATAAAGGCTTCTGTTCCAGATCAGGTGACAGTCCAAGCGAACACTATATGAATGACACTTGACTGCCTGAATGTGACAGTATGTATCTATCTCTCCAGCAAGTTCTGAGTACTTAAAGAAACCTACCATCTATTTTTTTAATGAAACCTACAGTATTTTTACCAGTAGCCTTGGTTGAGAAGTTAAAACAGGGCCCCACAGAACAAAGAATATAGCCATATTTGAGAAAAAAAATATCCTTTCTTGAATGTTGCAGTCCTCTGGTTCCTGCCACGTCTAAAAAATTCTGTTTATTTCACATTTCTCTTGCATTCCATAAGCTTCTCATTTATCCTCATGCTGTTAAAAAATGAAGCAAAGATTTTTTAAAAGGGTCTAGCTGAGTCCAGTGCTGAGTTTCTATTTAAAAAATGGGATTTTAATGCCTAAATCAAATTGGGTCTTTTGAAAATGTCACAATAAGGTCACACTTTGACTTTCTTTTTTAATTCTTTTTTTTTTCCTAATATGGCCAATAACTGTTAAAAAAAAGGAAGTTTGCAACAGATTCCTTGCTAAATGGTGCCTCTGTATTGTTTTTATCTTTTCCTTTTTTTTTTTCATAAAAATTTTGAGGGTTGAACCCCTTGTGTTTGAGAAAATCTTGGATTTTACCTCATTTTCCCTCTGATATCATACTATGTAAGGGAGGCAGGTTTTTCCTGTTGGGACAGAAAAGAACAGTAAAACTACAAGCCCTTATGGGTCTCAGGAGATCTGCTAGAAACTAGGTCCATGCCAGCTCTGTTCATCAGCATGTCCTGTCTCCCAGTGCTGTTCTTTGGCAGACTATCTCCTGGAGGCCAGGCACCTCCCAGGCACGAGTTTGTGAGGAACACCTGAGGTAGGAGGAACTCTTCATACATTCTTTCTTGATCTTCCCTGTTCCCCATCCTCTCGTTTGCTTCTCTTCCTCTCTGTATTTTGATGAAAGAGATGATAAGCTGTGCAGCTCAGTGACTTCCTTTTATGACCACCCTGAAAGGATGAATGGAAGGGCAGTACAACTTGTCTTCATCAGATTAATTCTGATTTGTTAAGTTGCTTCCAAGTACATTTGCAAGAGAAATTTTTGTTCTTTCCACAAAGTTCAAATTTGGCCTAAGAGTCATTTACATTTAGGGATTACTGAAATAAAATACTTTCCTTTCAGAAGGTGTCAGGGAAGTCAAACTTTCCTGAAGGGAAATGTCCACAGAGCAGACATCACCACTGGGGACAAGAACAGCATTCTCTGTGTCATTTGGCATCCTTGGCCCTTGAAATACTGTCCATTCACTTCTGGTGGGGAGAGGTAGAAGAAAATATTCCTTCCATGGTATGTACTGTATGTCATCTGCCTTCATGATCAGGTCAGCATTTTTTGTAGATGGAATCCCTGAACTTTTTTTCCCCCCCTGAAGATTTTATTTCAAGCCATGTCCATCTTAATGAAAAGTGAATATTGCTTATCGTGCTGGAAGCATGCATGAAAAAGCTGTGGTGTATGGTCTCCCAGCACTACATCTACCCTAGTCATCCTTACTATAGAGGCTTGACACCCCAGCACTTTCTTGTTTGGCTGGTCAGTTAACCAGATCTAAGAATCATGGATATTTATTATAGTTGCCAATCTAAGACTGAATTTCACCTTTGAGAGTCATAGGAAATTTCACTGCTCTTATTTATCGCCGTGTAATATTGAAAAAGAATGGCTAAGCACTATAATGCTCAAGATGACATTCTCAGGGAAAATTTGTTACCTTACAAGGGATAAATTATCTAGAACATTTCATTAAGAAGGCTTTTTGCAATACCCAGAAGTTGCACATGTTCGGGGGAACTCATTGACTCTCCAAGGTGTAAACTGCTGCTTTCTTAATAGGGGAAAATAGAATAATCCTTTACCATGAAGCAGATCTGATCACAAATGTTATGTTGTCAACATTGAAAGGTTCTGTGGGAATATAGCAAATTTGTTGAGATATTGTGGGGAAAAAAGCATTTTAGTTTTGGAATGGACCATTGAAACTTTCGGATTTGAAGCAATGTTTTGTGTCAAGATGTATTAGATTTTGGATTGTTAACCATCATCTATGATTTAAAAAGTCAAGATTAGACTAAAGGATTTTAATTTTATAGAAGCAGAGCATAACCCTAACACAAAATTGATTTCACTCATAAATTTTTACCTAAGTGGAATAAAACAAATGAAGAAACGCTCTTGTTCTGACTGTATAAGAGGCATAATATGAAGAGGAATGTGAACCAGAGTTAGAACACGTGGGGTCCCATCCAGCAGATACTAAAAGCTTACCTTCAGAAATCTCTCATTCCTGGTGCTCTCTGAGAAAAATACATTGATACCCTTGCTGAAATTCAGTGACCATATGAGATTCATCAGTCTCTGGCTCACCAGTGTGTTGCTATTGATTGAGAAGGAAAACAGATCTAAAAAATTATGATATATGCTGCAAAATGGAAATTTCAGGCTTTAAACCAAACTTTAAAGAATCTCCTGATTCTGCTTTTCTCCAAATCTCTTTCCCTGTATTCAGCCACCCATCCAAGCCAATATCCCACTCTGGTACATATCAATGGTAAAATTTCTTTTTGAGTCTTTATAATCATGAAGAATTGCCAGTGTCTGTGCAGGTGCTTCCATAATACCATTACTATGTTACTTGTATGACATCATAGAAATAAAAATTATGTTTAGAAATAAAATTACAGTGTCACCAAGTGCAGCAGGGCTTCTTTCACTGACAGCAGTGGCAGGTTTTCTGTCTGGTACTTACGTAATATAATAGCAGGTTCATTTGCATCATTGTTATCCCCATATAGAGCCTATACTGGTTATTAAACATGGCTCCACATGTTACAGGCCTGTCATTCTATAAGTGTCCCTTATCTACAAGTGACCCTGGATCAATCCCTGTAAAATCTATCTGGTTCTTGAAAATAAACAAAGCTCCAGGGAAAATTTTGATGTCTTGGTATTTCTCTGCTACCTCTTTTAAACCCAGATGTTGAGTTATAGTCTTGATAGAAGAATTCTTTTGAAATATATTGAACTGTGTAATGTAATTCACAAGAAATTGCAATTGAGTTATCACTTGTTACTGATGACCACAAAAAAACTGCCCAAATCAGCTATTTGAGGTTAATGTGCCTGAAATACTATTCAAATTTCTCTGGTTGGGTTGTAGAGTGATTAAGTTCTCATGATTTGGTCAAATGAATTTTTAAATTCCTCTCTCCAGTAATCTATTTACTATGGTCTGAATCCTGCACATTTTGCTCTGGGGCACTGAGAGAGAATAATATGCTTTAACATGTCTGGGTATAGATAAAATTAAGTCTTTGGGGCCATGTGAAGGTGGACTTAGATAATACGTCCACTTGGCCCAGGATAATCTACTCCTTGGAGGAGGAACTAACTGATTTCTTAATATTGTCCTTATAATTGCAATGCTCCTTTCTACCAAGTGTCAGATCTTGAAGACACATATGTCTCTTCTAAGGAAAAGGAAAGGTGCATTTCAGAGACATTAGCACATTCCCAAAGTCAATGCTGTTTGTTCTTCCAGTTCCATACATCTTTCCACTGAAAGCACAGATTCTTTTACGGTACAGATGCTTGAGTTGTGTGCATTATCAACATTCTGTGGCATCATAGTCCCTGTATGATGTAGTAAAAATTTGGGATTTCACTTTACTGATCTCTGTACAAACACAAAAATGGTTCCTGCCCTAGGGATTTTACAATATAAACATTTTTTAAAACATAGACAATGGTGAATTCAAGAATAAGAGACAAAGAGAGAAGGGGACAGTAGCTGGGATAAGCTAGGACAGCACAGCTGGGACCTAGCATTTATCAGGTTGTGTTGGCATCACACAAGTGAGTTTTAAGACTATGAAGATGAATAAGGAGGTAGCTTTACAGATGATAATAAGATACTCCTTTGAGGCCTATCTTTATCCTTTCTATGTTTTGAAATGCACATCCTCCTCCTTTTTTGTATACCCTTTGTAGCCTGAGCATGGAAGAAAAAGGAAGAGGTGCACTTCAAGTTCCATAAGAAGATGTAGACTTGTCTCAGGTATTGATTAGAGGTCAATGTTACATTTCACAGAGCTTGTGTTTGCATATGAGATTACCTGGAGATGAAAAGTAGGGAAAAGAAAAGTGGGCAGAGGACAAAGGCCCCCCAGTAGGACACTGGAAGAGGATAAGGCAGGTTTACCAAGGAGTACACTTTGGAATCATTAGAAAAGTAGGAGAAAAAGCAGAAAAAAATAATAGAATTATAGAATCGTTTAGGTTGGAAAAGACCTTTAAGATCATCAAGTCCAACTGTTAACCTAGCACTGCCAAGTCCACCACTAAACCATGTCCCTAAGCACCACATCTACCTGTCTTTTAAATACCTCCAGGGATGGGGACTCAACCACTTATCTGGGCAGCCTATTCCAGTGTCTGATTACCCTTTCAGTAAAGAAATTTTTCCTAATGTCCAACATTCCCTGGTGCAACTTGAGGCCATTTCCTCTCATCCTATCACTTGTTACTTGGGAGAAGAGACCACCTCACTACAACCTCCTTTCAGGTAGCTGTAGAGAGCAATAAGGTCTCCCCTCAGCCTCCTCTTCTCCAGACTAAACAACCCCAGCTCCCTCAGCCATTCCTCGTAAGACCTATTCTTTAAACCCTTCACCAGCTTTGTTGCCCTTCTTTGGACATGCTCCAGCACCTCAATGTGTTTCTTGTAGTGAGGTGCCCAAAACTGAATACAGTATTCAAGGTGAGGCCTCACCAGTGCCAAGTACAAGGGGATGATCACTTCCGTAGTGCTGCTGGCCATGCTATTTCTGATGCAAGCCAGGATGTTATTGGCCTTCTTGGCCACCTGGGCACACTGCTGGCTCATATTCAGCCGACTGTCGACCAGCACCCACAGGCGCTTTTCCACCAGGCAGCTCTCCAGCCACTCCTCCCCAAGCCTGTAGCATTGCATGGGGTTGTTGTGATCCAAGTGCAGGACCCGGCACTTAGCGTTGTTGAACCTCATACAGTTGGCCCCAGCTGTGGCCTCCAACTGTGGGATAATGAGAATATTTAGTTAACAGCAACTGTTTATGTTGATGTATGAATTAAATGAAGCTTTCCTTCATCCACAAAGTTCCATTTCTTGTATTTTCCTGAATTCGCCATGAGTTGCAAGCACCTCTTGTTTATATTTCTTTGCATGGGTTTGGTTTTTTTTTTTGTTTCTTTACCTTGCAATTTAGAAAATGCAAATAGACTATCAGCTATTGCTGCATTTAAATGAGACACATGTTTACCTTAACCTTAATTTGATAGTAAGATTTCTTCAATTGTTTGAAGAACCAATACCAAAAGTACTCTTGCAAATTACCTATTGCACTTCCACTCTGATGCAATCCCCTTCTAGTCTCTTCTATACTCCAGTCCTTTAAAAATGGTCTTGTCAGCCTTTCTCCAGATTTTAAAGTTTGACTGTATCATATGCTTTTGAGTTGGGAATGTAGACCTAAATATTCTAAAGAATTCTAAAGTGTTGCCATTGCTACAGGTTTTGATTCATACCCTGGGATTTGGACCACACAGAAGATAAACCCCTGTATTTATTTATGTATTTCAATTTCTCTAGAGCTTCCTCCTGGCTCAAGGTGCAATCATTAAGGGCACCAGTTTCCCACAAATGCAGGTAACTGTATACTGCTGCTTAAAGAGGTAAGTAAACCAGCCTTCCATAACCTAACTATTGCACGTTGTAAATCTCTGACACCTCCTATCCATTAACATTCCTCTCAGAATCCCTAGTTATAGTATCCTTAGCATCTTCTAGACTGCAGAATTGCCCTTTAAAATATAGTATAGCTATGATATTTACAGTTTACATATTTTAAACTGGACAAGTATCTGATTCCAGGGAAAAAACATGAAGAACATTCCCCTTCTGAGTGACTACGGTTTCATTGCAGCAGGGACTCAGCTAATAAAGTTTTTTTTATATTGAGGGAGTTATAATTTGCTAGCAGGATCTCGACAGTTGTCTTTAGAATAAGACAATATGCCTTCCTCCTCCCTACCGGGCCTAATTCCCTGGTAACCTTATTGAAAATGTGCATGGGCTACAAAACTAAAGATTAACTGTCCAGGGACCTGCTTCCTGGAGCTTATTTGAAGATTAAATCAAATGGCAGGCAATATATATTTGGTAATTCAGCTTTGTTTCAGACTTTTCCATCTAGTGGCAAGTATAATAGAAGAATCTGACACTCAAATGCACTAAGTGGGTTTTTCTTTTTTTCCCTTTTTTTAATTTGAAAATGCCTGGTATTTCTGTCCATAGCAAAATTAGAATTAATGATTTATTTCTCCATGTCTGAAGATCCTGTTCTTTTATTTTTGAACATGAAGCAAAGTAATTTCAATTACAGATGATGTGAATAATTTTTCTTTTTTCAATGAGATATTATTCTTTCTTAATATTTTAAGTAACAAATACCAGCAGAAGTTTAAAGACAAGCAATAAAATATCTACTATAGTGTTACAGCATTCATTTAAACATAAAGGGAAACACACATATTGTTTTTTAATTCAGTGTTTAGACTATGTATTAGTTAAACAGATTTCTGTTCAGCAAATTGGATTGAGATGGATGGAGATGTTATGCTGTTTTAAAAAACTGTATTTAGAAGGCACATTCAAAGACACTGAAGTGCAATTTGTCCTAGTAGCAGACATCTGAAGAACAAGTGACATTCTTACACAAAATCTATATTGGTGATGTATTTAATTACAGAGTTGATTGAAATTGACAGCTTCAGTGACCTATGAGTGCACTGTTACCAACTGATGGATGCTTCAAATCTGGTTACATTTAAACGAATTCACATACTGTTCAATAATATCTTGTCAAACTGCAAACTACATTTTTGCATGTATATGGACTAGGCAGAGAACATTTTAATTAAAATAAGGTAGAGATGAATTATGTTTAAAAATTTATGTAATTCTTAAAAGTACAGTCATTATGATTTGAATAGGAGATAAAGAACTCTCAATATTATTCAGGGTGGCTGTATTCCTTAAGAAACATATATTTTACTTTCATGCTCACTCATATCAGCACAAAACCTTTCAACACAGAGAGCTCTCCAGCCTCCTTTGCACATACACAGGCAGTTCCCATTAATAGCTAGACAGAGTCTTTGAGAAAATGGTACCTGAGCTTCCTGAAAGCCTGTGACATCTGCTAAGGGAGACTCTGGAAGCTTTGCAGCCAACTTCAGTGCAGAGGCCAAGTCCCTTAGCACCAAAGGCCACTCCAGTGGTCACTCTGCTCAGCCTTTCTGGAGCATTAATCACAGTCTCAACCACAGCACGTTTCTCCTGTCTTTGCATGTGCAGCACAGAGTGCAAAAGCAAGTCTGGGATTAGCGATGAGCAATTCTTGTTCCTTGCTCCTCTGCCTCCTTTCCTCCCACTTCTCTGTAGTTCTGTGGGAGTAGATCATGGTTTTCTCAAGCTCTTGAATATTGACTTGAGACTCTGTGGACAGGTAGATTTTCTTAGTAATATCTAGAAGCATAGTTTATCTTTTGGAAGAGTAGCCAACAAGGTATGAACCTCTGGCTAAAGAGCTCATATTCCAGTCTGAAGCCAAGTAGATGGCATAAAGAATGAACAGGTACTTGAGATGTCAAATTATCAAGTAGCCTTATAATCCCATTCAGTTCAGAAGAAGTTCAGGGAGTGACAAAGGATGTTAAGGTACTTTCACAGCTGGTATCAGAGTTATAGTTAATAGTATAGTCACGGTAGCATGGAGCTAGCTATGGACTAACCAAAAGACTCACCCAGTTTCTTTGTGGCCTGAATTGAGCTCTGAATTGTCATTGATGATAATTTAAATTAGCAGTTAATCTTTACATGCTTTAGTTCGTGGTTCATGTACACCTAATTGAAAACACTGCAATAAATACAGACATAGAGTACAATGAATAATCCTAAAAAAACATGTTCTTATCAGGGAGAAAAAGGCAGCTGTGTCTACGAGGTATCTCTTGTTTGCAAGTTCAGAACAAGTCATACTTGACTAGACAGAAATTTCTCTCCAGAAGCAATTGAAATTAAGTTAACCTGGTTACTCAGCGGTGCTGCAGCCCCTCTTTCTTTCCCAGGCATAAGGATTCACGATGCTGCAGAGAGGTCCAGGCCATGGAGCTAATCCAGGGTAAAACTAAGCTTTCACCCAGCCTGGGTCACTGCATGGCTTTATCAACATGCACTGGGATGAGAGAGGAGGAGATAAGTGTAAAGAGAGGACTGCTACGGATTACAGCAGATTACTACTGTGTAAATTAAGCAGACATTGGATCTTCTCCTTTCATTCACGAGTCAAGAACTAGTTAACAGAAGTTTTGAAATAATGGGCCCAGAGGATTTGTATTAATACCTTCTGAGATAAGTGGCATTGGTCCCACTTTAGGATTTCCTGTGCTGGTCTTCCGTACTTTTCTGGACGTACCTACATTGCATACTGTCACTCCACTGATCTGAGGGTGCTGTAAGAGCTGTAAGAGCTTTTTAAGAACAAAGGATAAAAATGAGGAGGGCAATAAAAATAATGTCATACTTGCTGTGACGTATATCTAGGAAACATGGAAATTTTTCTTTCCATCAGGAAGGGTACACGTTGAAGACCGCTAATCCCACATTAAAGTTTTGTACTATAAAAAAACAAAAACCAACCGAAACCAAAAACCAAACAAAAAAAACCAGGCTTCCTTTCGCTACCAGGAAAACCTGTCTCTATGACAAATGGTCACCAAAAAGTACCTGTTGTAGAAAAAGACCATTCTGCTGAGAACAGAAGATAAATTATTTGGGAAGAATTACTCATTTGTTTTTGGCTTACTTTTGAAAACAGTGTGCCAGTAGGATGCTAACCTTTTCTACCTGGCCATGCCTTCTTCTCTGGACAGCCAACCACCCTTTTGTGCTTACAGGCACAGAGCACGTGGCTTGTGTACTTGCTCTGTGAGCTGGGCATAGATCAGATCCTTCTGACCCTTTACCTAAGATGTAGCTGTAGGATGGCTTGAGTCTAAGCATGTTTTCTCTGTGTCTTCATTGTGTTAAGTGCTAATCTCCAAGATTAATTTTGGCTTGAACTTGTTGGGTCATTTTTATGCAACTTCCTTTGCACTGAAGGCTCCAAAATGTTTACATTTCTGTCCACATGTGAATGATCTAAGTGGAACAGCTTAGATGGAACAGCTATGCCTCTAATTGCTTACCTAACGCTTTGTAGTATAGGACCCTGTTTTCAGCTGTTTGTAACTTTTTCAGACTTCAGAAATGTTGGCTGAAATTTTCTGGGTTGAATATCTGCCTCAGGCTGAATAGGCTGAAAGAGTTCAACTGTTTCCAAGAACAAGATTAGGAAAAAGAGACCTTGTTTATTCATGTTAAAAACTATTATTTGCAACAGATTTAAGAAGAAACCTTGCTAATGCCTATGTTTTAATAACAGCAGGAGCTGGGCAGTCAGATCTCTGAGTCAACAAGAAAAGTTATAAATTCAAAGCACAGATGTTGCTCTGTCTCCTCTACACCTTGTTTCATTCTGTACCAGTCAGAGTGTGTGGGGAAAGGCTAGTGGAGGAGCAGGCAAACCTCTGACAAATACCAGTTTGGTTATTTGATTTGAGGACTGGTGTGATTTGATCTCTGAGGCAGCAGAGCTTATGAATTATGCAAGCAGCATCTGGACCCTAGAGAGCAGAGACTGCCACAAACTGGCATAACTCCTCCACTTTTCCACTTTTTATACAATGTCCTCTTTAACCACAGTACCCTCACACTACCATGAGCATTTGAGTATGGGCAGGATGGGCCTTATTTTGTACCAGGCCATCCTGAAATTCCCTTTTCTGATGTTATTTCCTTGTTGATCAGTTACAGACTGCCTGGGATTTCTTGAGGTGGGTGAGTGAACCAGTAGATTAACTATGAAGTTACCTTCTGAACTTTGTTGAATTATAAACTGAGATACGGGTGTTTGGTTCACAGTGTTGGAGACAGTGGCTAGGTGTGGATATAGAGCTGAACTTTACTAAGTTTTTCAAGTATTCAGGCCTACTGTCTTTTTGCAATGATCTCTTGTTTAGGTATTTGAAACTCCTAGGAAAACTCTCCCTGGAATTAATTTTTACATTTATCTTTTCCCATCTAATCTGACAGAGATGAGTTAAGGCAATTCTAGCTGCAATAGTCAAATGTTAAGCCAAGTCTCCATTTTTTTTTCTCATCAGCTTGTTCACTTGGCTGTAATCGTGGTATAAGAATGAACTCTGCACATAAGGAAAAGAAATACAATGATACAAGTATTACACAAAATTTGAACTGAATAGCAGACTCAGTGCAATTTTTGTAATTTTTCTTTTCATTCTCAACTTTCCTATTTTCCTCTCTAACATTTCTGGATAGACATTCTGAGACCATCACTGTGAATAGGATGTAACAACAGCCATCTGCAGGTCAGATAACCCCATCCATCAGCATATCAGCAAGTGGACCTAAAATATTTATAGAATTTTTATTCATGAGAGAAAGAAACCGTTAATTGGTGATTAACATAAGAAGGTAATAATGAACTCAAATCTGTGTAGTACTGTTTTGTTATTACTCATTTTCTACAGGCAAGATAAGAAAACAAAATGAAGAAATTAGTTTTCATTTGCCAGAAGAGCTATTTTGTGTAGATTACTGATGAAATGCATTTTGAAATCTGATGCATCTGTACATATCCAGATTCATTTCTCTGATCTAGTGAAATATCACAGATACTTCCCAAAAAGGGAGCTTTATAACAAACAGTAAAATCTATATCAATCACTGTGTATTCATAATAACTCATAGCCCTGATACTTAATTATGGCTAAATATAATTTCTGACTTGAAACATTTTCAGCATAACACTCAGCATATTCCTAACTTAAAATGCAGTTTTTTGTATTAAAAGTTCAAATACTTTAATGGATTTGAGGCTGTCATGAAGATGTCTATATAGTCAGCAATTACTGAGTTTAAAAGTATGAAAATAAGTTCAATTTGTGTAAAACAGACAACTCTGTTTGAAAAAAGGTAATGTTCCTTTAAGTGGTCATCTTCAGAAAAAGAAAAGCTGAAGTGCCATAAAAAATTATATCCATTGCTTGTCCTCTCCTCGTTTAATTTCATTTTACCTTTAAATAAACATTTCTTTACATTTAGCAACAGTGAAAAAGGCTGTTCTTACGCATTTTGTATGATTAAAACTACATTAGCAATATAGATGTATTAATTTACAGATACAGATACTAATTGCTTAAATATTGAGTTCAAAACTAGACACTAGTACTGGGAAGGGATAATTGGTTCTTGCTATAGAAAAAAACTATGATAAAGAACTTGAAAGTGCTGTCACATTTTACATAACAAGCAAAATCTCAGAATATTTGAAAAATATTCTGAAAGAAAATGTCTTGGGGCTTTCTTAATGAGAATGAGTGTGGTTTGAAAAGATCAAATGATATCCACATATGTCAAATACAGGTTCTAATAACAGTGAGAGATAATGAATAAAATTAAAGTAGGTCATTTTTAGTCATTTAGGATCCAATAGGAGGCATACCTCTTCATAACTGCTTGTTAAAATATAATTAGAAGCATTTGCTGTATTTACAAAAAATATCAATAGCAAAGATTAAAAAAATTAAAATGAGATATTTTATCATTCTTTAATTTTGTGGTTTTGTTTTATTAGCATTTGAGTAGTAAATGGCATGTAAATATGTTAATATTGTAATAACTGGCATAGCACAATCATAACCATAAGTAACATGGCAACTATAAGTAATCTGATAGGAGAGATGATGTTTTTTTTCCTCTCCTCCTGAATGTGGTAGCTTTTAGCAATCCACAATTGTGTACTTATATATGGAACTGAACATACAGAATTATGTAAAGAAAGAAAAGTCCAGATCACAGCATTCTTTGGACACTGAGCTAGTGTGTCAATTTTAGTCGATGTCAAATTTTTACTGAAAATTTACAGAAAGTCTTAAGAGAGGAGGAAAAAAATATAAGGGTGAAGAGTCTGATATAGAAGTAGTTATAGGAGAGTTGTTTCAGTTCAGTTGAATTCAATGCAGATGCTCAGCACTTTTCAGCAGTGGGCTAAATTTACCAAGCACATGCTGGTCATTCGTCCATAACATTGATGCTTAGAAATACAATGGCTTGTCAGGATGTTTGTTTTAGAGATGGATCGTGCAGTCACCACTAGATCCTGGTTTACTACTCAGAGAACTGCTAGGTAGAGCTGGTTAGCATTTATGGCTGTACCATTTCCTGATTCAAAATACTGATTTGTGAAATCAAATTATTTGCCATTTTGACAAATCTCCACAATGATTTTTTTAAGCTTTGTCATTGTTTCATTTTGAAATTTTCAAGAGGGAAGACCTTGCTTTGCATGATTTTCTGTAAAGTTGAGGTTCACTTCACAGAGCCATAGGACAAGGAAGATATTAACCTAGACGACAGTAAAGGAACAGATGAAAATAGACCATGCTGAAAAATGATGAAACAACTGCAGAAAAGCAGGATGAGACCGCTCATGAGAACACAAATGGAATGAAAGGAGTCAAGAAACGAAAGTAATTCAGTTTTCACAGTAAGCCTCGGTAAATGTCTTAAGGCTTAGTGAAACCTGTAGGCCAGTGGACTCAAGGGACACCTTGTGAACTGAACAGAACTGGTACCTACTTACCACAGGACAGGGGGAGAGAGACTGTTAGCTACAGATGCATTCCCCTGACATCATCTTGGAGACAATGTGATCTCAGGTGAGTTGTCCTGTTGACTGCTCATTTACTGCCCATTTACAGATTTCCCATATGTTCTTTCACCACTGCCTTCTTAACCCTCAACGCTGCATTGCATCAGAGCACAAACTGCACTAACATGAGTAGAAAAGGAGACCTTGGAAAACTCATTGAGAGATACATAAAAAAGTAAGCAACATATAAAACTCAATAAAAAAAATAAAATTGGGTATTATTGTGTTGCTTACTTTCTCCGTGACATCTCTAAGGTATGGCCTCATACTCAACTGCATAACTAAAAATCTCTTTGACATTCTTGTCATCTTGAACCTCAGTGAGCGGCTTTGAGAAAGATGTTCTTAACCAAATTAAATAACTTCAGAAGTGGCAAGACTGTCGTCATAGCCCATGCCTCTGATAGTGCTGCCTCCCTTTGGATCTTCCTCTCTTCTCCCCTCTCTACTGCAACAAGTGAAAAATGCTTATCTCCCCTCTAAAAGCTCTTCATGATCTATCCATACCACTTCACTGATAACCTTGTACAAAGGCTATTACTGAATGCATCTTTGCATGTTTGAGGAGCCTTAATCCATGAAGAATTTCCAGGGTATTGAATTTATTACTGCAGTTGCACTCTTTCTTTTCTACTTTTTTTTATTTTTAGTTTTTCTTTGTCTAATAATTTTGAGTTTGTCTCCCTTGTGGATTTCTTTCCTTTGCCTTTACTCAACCCTTGATACATTTCTTTTTCCTACAATACTTTCTCCTGATGGTCTTCCTTTGCTTCCTTGCCAAATACATTTTTAAAGCTGTTATTTAGTTGTTGCTGCTTGGCCAAATCCAGTTCTTTCAAAATCTCCCTGGGTGTTTTTTACAAAACTATTGATTTTTAAGCACCCCAAAGATCAAGTGTGGCTGCCAGTTGCAATGTGTTTCTCTCGCTGTAGCACCTCCTCCTTTGAAATGGCTGACTGAGTGGGATACGACTCAAGTCATGAGCAGGAAGCAAATGATTTCCTTCTGCTTGCTTCTTTGACTAAGTACTTGGCAAACATCAAGAGATCCTGCCAAAGAACTGTCTCATCAGCTACTTGTTTATTCTTTCTTTCTTTCTTTCTTTCTTTCTCACTCTCTTTCTCTCCCAGCATCCCCCTCACAAGCACACATTCTGGATGGTGAGATATTCTCAGCAACATCACGGTCGTTCAGTAACTCTTCCTAAGGAGTTACCGGAGGGATGTGTCAAAATCACCTTTTTTCCCCTCTCACTGTTTGAAATCTCCTCTGAACAATACTGCATCTTATCAAATACTTATGGATGGCATAGATACATGAGGAAACCAAGGATCATTCTTGCTCCTGTTGAAGTCAGAGCTTCCTGCAAAGCAAAGATATAGCTTTTTGAACACTAACAAAGTCCCTGCAATCAGCTGAAGCAATTTGTGTTTACCTCCCATCATTGGCTCACATCTATGATCCTAATTACTTCCAATTAAGGGTCAGAGCTAAGCCTTTAGAATGAAGGGGAAAAGAAAGCCCCTCAGTGTCATTTCTGTAAAGTCTAAGTTAAAGTAAGGGTGTTTGACATGTTGGTTACTGTTAGCCCCATGACTTTTTGTTGGTTTGTCTGAGCTATTTTTGATAGTCTGTCTTCAAAGAGGAGCCTTGAGGTTTGATGAGCCTTGAGGCATGCACTGTCTTTGTAGAGTATTATGGTAGTGTAATGATCCTATTCATATGTACCTTAAAACTTTTTGTGCTGAGAATTGATAAGGTAAAGGCTGAAGTTGAATAATGTCTGTTTGCTCTTCATATAAGGATGGATAAGGCTCTTTTTTGTTGTTTTTTTGTTGTTTTGTTTTTGTTTTTTTTTAAAAGCCTGGTAAGAGTAGAAAGCACAATGGCATATGGCTAAATGGTAACATGTTCTTGAATGGGTTTTCTAGCTCACATCTACAGGAAGGCAATTGTCAGTGACTAGACTAGCTGTTTTGCACAGGCATACCTGTGCAAACTGCCGTTCGTAATTTGACCCCATAAAATTACAATATATATGTGCCCTCAGTATCACGTCAACAGCAACCTAGTCCAAAAACTTCCATGGTAGAATAGGTTTGTTTTGTTTGGTTTGGTTTTTTTTGGGTTGGGGAGTGTTTGGGTTTTTTGTTTGTTTTTAATTCTAGGTAATCAAAAGTTCTTTAAGAAATAGTCACTTATATCCTGACAACCTAACCACAAACTGCTGATGCTCTATCATGAAAGATGACCGAACTCTCCCAAGAATAAGCATTCTTAGCAGCTCAGACTGCTGCTACAGGGAGTTATCAACTAAATGGACACTAGGTAAGCAACGTTTTCCCATTTAACTGATCCTATGACTGTATGAGGAACAATACAAATGACAAACTGCAAATCAGATCTATACTATTCCCCTCTGGGCAGTATAGTAGAACATTAATTTTATAATCAACACTTTATTTATTTACTCTTTCCCACGCAGCATAAAATGCTCTTAAAGTCAAGTCCTCCTAATGACACAGAACCTTTTGCATTCTCCTTTTGCTAATGTATTCTTCAAGGGAAGACTTGCATGTTTGAAGATTACTCTCAGACATAATGAAGAAATGACAGAAAGTCATTTGGCCTAAAAAAGAGCCATTCACATCCATTCATTTATGCATATCCCACTCACATGCTGGTAGTGTTTTGTGACATGTATTTCTATCCCCTTATCCATGCAGTTATCAGGCACCATATGTAAGGCAGGCATTAAAGCAAGAACATCACACGTGACACCTAGTTAGTTGGTTAGAGACAGACAAAGTCGTTTCTTCTTATCTCAGCAGGAAGCCACACTACTTTGAGCCCAGAGCTTCTTGGTTCAATTTCTTGCTGGAATTGATTCCTTATAAATATGAATTACTCTTCATTTGATCTTTTCTGATGTGTGGGCAGGGCAGCAGTGCCCCACAGATATGTATGTGGAGGGTCCACATAGGTTTTCTATGTTTTCTCTGTGGAAAGCAAGAAATAGGGATTCAGTGCTTCTCTACATGAGACTTTGGAGGGCGCACTTTATTTGATGCAGCCCTATTGCAATGGGGGCTTCAAAGCTTGGAGAAGCAAAGGGACAAATATGGCAGATATACATTAAACCCCTTTTCATCCTGTAAAAATTCATCACAGACCCCAGGGAAAAAATCTATCTTTAAATGGTGGATCTCTGTGACTTGAGCTGAGGTCCTGTTCTGTGAATCATCATTGCACTGTCATTCCCCAGGCATGCAGGATTAGAGAGGAGGTAAACAGAGCTTTAAACCTGATGAAATTTGTGTAACACAGATCCTACTTTTTGTTTTTCAGGGAGAAGTGAAAAAATTATCTGCTCATTCCTGTGAGAGGAATCAAGCTATTATCTTCTCAGTCACCTTTTGTGAGTTTAAGAATAAGAAAAACTGACCCAGCCCTTCGTCACCATTTTGTATTGTAGGAAGTTAATTTACACCTTTGGACTTTATTTTTATTCTAGATAGAGTGTATGTGTGAAAGTATGTTACACAATTCTGTGTGTCTCAGTGATGTGTCATTGAAGTGTTCATATGCATCATCTTATAAATGTAATCCCTTTTAGTTTTTAAGGTATTACAATATCACAGAACGGCTGAGGTTGGAAGGCACTTCTGGAGATCTAGTCCAACACCCCTGCTCAAAGCACAGTCAGCTAGAGTAGTTTGCTCTGGACTGTGTTCAGTTGAGTTTTAAATATCTCCAGAGATGGAGGGTCTCCAGCCTCTCTGGAAAACCTCTTCCAGTGTCCAATCACCCCCACAGTTTTTTCTTATGTTTAAATGGAATTTACTGTAGTTCAGTTTGTGCCCATTGGCTCTTGGCCTGTCACTGGGTACTACAGAGAAGACTATGGCTCCATCTTCTTTACTCCCCTTCCACCGCCACATATTTTTATGCATCTGCTTGTTTTCCTGCACATTAGGATGGACCTTTCTTGAACTTGCAGAAGGTGATCCTTCAAAATCAACCAGCTCTCCCGGACGCCTGTTCACTTCGTGACCATATCACAAAGGATTCTTCCAATCAGGTCCCTGAACAGGGCAAAGTTTGCCCTCCTGAAGTCCAGGGTTGTGATCCTCTGTTTTGCCTTGCTGCCTTCCTTTCATGATCCTGAATTCCACTGCCTCATAGCCCCTGCAACCCAGGATGTCCTTGATCTTCACATCACTGACCAGTTAGTTAGTTGTTGTTTCTAAGTATGAGGTTCAGCAGCATCTCCCCTTGTTGGTTCCTCAATCACCTGTGTCTAGAATTTATTATCAATGTACTCCAGAAACCTCTTGAATTGCTTGTGCCCTGTCATGTTGCCCTTCCAGTGGATACCATGATGGTTCAAGTTCTTCATGAAGACCAGGGCCTGCAGATGAGCAGCTTCTTCCAGTTGTCTGAGGAAGGCCTCATTTACTACTTTTTCTTGATCATGTGATCTGTAGCAGATTTTCATGCCAGTGTTGCCTGTCTTGGTCTTCCCTCTAATCCTGACTGGTAAGCTCTCAGATGGCTCATCATCCCAGCACATCTCTGTGCTCCCAATGGGATCATAGCCCTACATCTGCAGCAGACCTCTAATTCCCCCTGTTTGCTCCCTGTGATTCATATGTTAATGTACAGGCACCTCGGAGATGTAGCCAGTCATGCTGATTCCCCCCAGAAAATTCCCCATAATGCTGTCCTATCAGCATTTCTTTATGCACCTCTGTCAGCCCTGTTTTGCTGATTACAAGGTCTCCCATATCCATATCACCCTGCACCCTTTTCTTGAGGAAGTCCACTACTTCCTCATTTGATTAAGGGTTGTCAAATCCCCATCATCATTCCTAATGCTCTCCTTACCAGGTTGGCCAGCCTTTTAGCAAAGATGCTTTTTCCCCACTTGGTCAGGTCTTAGCATTTATTTGTAACAACACAAACATTTATCCTTATGAGGAAGCAGTATTAATGTCAACCATCCCATTGACTTGGTTGAGACTAATTGTGCAAATTCTTATCAGAGTGACTAGAATATTAGTCTAATTATTCTAGCATAATTAGTCTCCAAAGGTGAAATTATATTTTATATGAAGTTTGAAAAATAGTAGCTTTATGATTCCATTGTCATTTGCTAACCACTTGTGATCATGCAGATTTGTAACTAAGACATGCAACATTTTTTGAAAAAGAATGGTATGTGACACTAAACAGCACAGGAAGACTTCATTATAGAAGCAATTATGATACTAACTGTGAGCTATCAAATGATGCTGCATCTTGCCATCCTTTGAGTAAAAGGTAGGCATCTTTTTTCACTTCTTTATGGCTTTTTTTTTAGGTGCATGCCCCATCTTTTGGCCAACATTTCTACTTTTTCTCACAGTTCTGATATCTGGACTATGTACGATCTATTGCTGTCTGTATAATGACAGTAAGTTTGCCAACACAGTCACTCCATTATCTAAGTCATTGCTTCATAAAGTGCTTTGAGATACCTTCAATATGAAAGGCCATATATCTAAATAAATTCTATTCTATTCTGTACGGTGACCAAGCTGTGCCAATACATATTCAGTGCTTTGTGTGATGGGAAGAAAATGGGAGGGGGAAGAGGACAAAACCCATTCTTAGTTGTATTACACTAGCCTTTCTTTCTTCACTACACAACTATTTTCTGATATTTGACATTCACTCTTGAAATTGTTTCAGTAAAATTATAACTCTGTAATGAAGCATGGCAAGGAACTCCTTTTAAGTAACAAGACTTAAAGGACTGCTTTCAAAACAACGTTATCTTTTTTCTTGAGCTAAAGCTAACTACCATATTTTAAATTTTGTTTTCATGCATGATGTATTTATTGGACCACCAGAACTTTTCAAAGGTAATACTGGTTAGTTGTTTTTACTATACCAGCATACAGCTATGGTCTGGAAGAAAGTGTCCCTGGTCAAAGGGCTGATGTCTCATGAATAACTTCAGACTTCACACTATTCTCTCAGTGCTTTTGATCTCTCCGATCACCTTTTTGTGGTGTATTAAAGTGGAATTATGTTAATTTTCTATGAGTCTTAAGCCTGTTATGTGCTCTTTAGAGGTGTTTTGTGGGTGCTGGATTGTAGATGTATGGGATAGATGTTCTGCAAGCCTTTCTGATGAAAATCCCTTGGTTGCATACACAGACAAGAGCACTAGATCTTTCATACTCCTTAAAAGAACATACAACCATAAAGAAGAGAATATTTTTCCATGAGATTTGATTTCTGACAAGCTTTTGAAATATTTTGATAAATTCAAATTAAGAGTGGCTAAATTCAATTATGAGGCTGTTTCAGTATTTCAAAATATGGATGGTTAAGTGAACTTCAGTAAATAACATGCCACTCCTGAGGATGACACTTGGCTGGAAAACTCTCAAGATCTGGCATAGTATTTTGGCATTAATGTTTCTCCAAGGCTGGAATCAGGATATGCAGAATGCAGTGAAGTTCAAAAATAAGAAGAAAAGTAAATTTTTCAAATAAATTACTTTTTGTGAAGTAAAGTTCATTAAAGGTGGCATTAAACTGCAAAGGCAGAACTTGATCTGTTTCCAGTCACTTCAGTGTCTGAAACACAAGTTTTTGATTAATTCATTGTGTAGAGGAAAGCCATGTACAAGATTTTGAACTTTTTGTTATGTGCTGCCACTGTATTTGAATCTAGAGTAACACTATGATGTGGCTCAACATTTGGCTTCATGTAAAAATATTTAATATATTCCTGACTTTTCTCTGGCTAGTTCTCCCATCCCTACTTGAAACTGGTCTCTATTATTTGTGTCTTATGACTGTAGAAAACTTGTACTACTTCTTATGAGTTACCTCATGGATATTGCATTAGAAAAAAGCAGACATCTATCTTAAGTTGCATTAATTGTAAGCTGAATGGATGGCTGCATGCCTTCAGTATTCTGTTTTAAATGTTGTCATGGGTGTCATCTCACTTTCCAGCTTTTGGTTTTATTGCAGTTTTATTTTCTGTAATTTTCTTGAAATGCAGAAGGTAGAGTTCTGTTGTGATGAATGAGTTGAGGAGCCTATAGCTCAGACACTAGTTTGTTCAAAGATTGACCATTGAATGTAAAGTATGCAAGGCTAAGAACAGTTTTGATATGATCCATTGTTGAATGTGCAGTGATTCATTTTCCTTTTCTAAATATGCTATCTTTGCTGTAGTTCTACCATTTGTCACATTTTTCCATTAATAAGTACCCAGAAGGACAAAAGCATGAGCAGTCTTTCCAAAGTTCAGTATAAAATAAATTAAATTAGTAAATAAGAAATATCTTCTTGACATAACAAAACACACACCTGACAACATACCACATAAATTAGCAGCTTCTAAGATAGTTTCTGCAAAATGATAGCACACAGACAGCTTTTCCGAAAGGTGATATTGAGAACTGAATGGGAATTTCATGAGCATTTGGGAATATTTGGCTCTCATTTCAGGTTATTTTATTCATAGTTCTGTCTGTGATGAGTCATGTGCCTGTATTTATAGGGACATCATATTTAACCCTGTGCAGGTACTGTTGCAAGTCTCCGATCAACATAGTAGGTGAACATCTACTTTATATTGCTCCGCTTCAGCAAAGTTATAAACATATGATAAAAGTTAATCACATGTTTATATTCTTTACTGAATGGAGGGCACAGTAGTCTGGGCTATTAAACAGATGAATGGCTGTATTGTTATATGGCCATAGGCTGTGAAGTTCATGGCCAAGTTGCTCAAGGAGTTCATGATCTTGAAATACTGCAACATACTGGAATCTGCAGGATTTAAAATAAATTAAAGAAAAAGAAAATTTTGTGTGTTTTATCCTACCACAGCAAAGCCTCCTTACTGCTGATTCCACTGTGAAGATCGGGAGGGTATTGGTTATTCAGGCAATGATACTGCCGGATTAAAAACAAGCCAGGTTGGTAGAGATCCAGGGTAAGAACACTAGCTGAGAAAAAATGAAAAGGTAAGCACATATGGCTGAACAGCTGCTTTCAAATTTATAAAATATCTTCTTTAATCCCTGCAGCTTTCTTGGCTTTTTCCTCTTAATTCCATTTCTTTACAGAAAGCACTGTGAAAATCATTCCATTTTTTCATTGTAATTTTCCCCAAATATTAAATCACTTCAACTTCAAGTTTATAGTTTTGGCTTTCACCAGAATACCCCAAATGCAGAAGTAAATACATTTAGAGGCATTAAACAGAGTTTCAAATCATAACATGCAGAGAGAGGGAAGAAGAAGAATTCTTCTATAGCAAGTCAGATTATTTATTCTTGTATGGCGGTGTGAATTTTTTCTTACTGCTTTTGCTGCAGCAAACTTCAAACTGAATCTATATGCATGATTTTATACGTAGTCCAAATCAGGGATGTTTTCTTGCCTCAGTCTCAAGATAATTGTTTTTAACAACACTAACTTTCTCTACTTTGCCTTGAAATTCTCAAAGCACTTTTAGAACATTAATTTATTAAATTTAATAATACACCTAAAGGGAGAAAAAATATTCCAATTTTCAGCCATGAAATACAGAGATTGCTACAATATCAATACAATACAAGGAGAGTAGGACAGAATAGAGACTGAATCTGGGGGAGTGGCTCCTTTCCATCATTGTCTTAACCCAGTGGAACATACTTTAATATATTTCAGTTTTCAGAAACGAAACAATCCCTCATGCTATGGGTTGGTCTATAGGAATTGTCTACAAACAAGAAAAGTTTACAATTTCATTGTATATCTCTACAACAGAGCTTTATTTTTGCTCTAGTACACTTTTTTGTAGCTCCTAGTATTTAATTTTTTTTGGTTTGATTCTTATAGGCTGTGGGAACAGTAAGTCAAGTGAAAGATTTAATGATTTTCCTGAGAAAAAGGTCATGTTTCAGAAACTGATTTTCTTTTCAGGTTTTCAGTAAACAAATTTTTTTCAGATGACATTTTAAAGAACAATAAGTTTTTCAGGATTTTTCCTTAAAATTGTTTTTTTGATTCCTTCAATCAAATTCAACCGCAAGGAAAACACCAAATTTTTGTTCCTTAAATTTAGTTGAGGATGTTCTTAGCTACTGAGTTGGTTTTTAATATTCTTTTGGTTTACTGTCTTTTGAAAAGAAAAAAAACCTGAAAATGTTTCCCAAAACTCAGCTGTTTGTGTCAAAAATGCTCTGTGTGTCCAGACACAGGTACTAGTTTGGGTATGGGAAGCAGTAAAGTTGCATCATGATGACATTTCACTTGGCCTTCTCCTGCTTAGGTTTATGGAATCATTGATTTGAGCTTACTACAAGTGCTTTTTTGCAGTCCAGCACTATGCCACCTGGACATGGATTTAGACTCCTGGAACCCATTTTTTTAAAGTTGGTTAGATGTTTGTGGCTGGATTTTTCAAATCTTTCTGAAAAGTACCTCATAAAACAGATAGAGACCCGCTGGGATTCCAATTGATTTCATTCATATTTAAAGAAATCAGTCATGGATTGTAACTGATGTTAAAGATAGAGAAATTCCTGTTAGGTGGCTTTTGTGCCCCTAAATACCTTTAACACCTTGGCTCTTGGACCTAGAACACCTAAAGCACTTCAGGATGAGAAGTCTTGTCAGTGTTTAAGAGGCATTTGGACAATGCCCTTAATAACATGCTTTAGCTTTTGGTCAGCCACGCAGTGATCAGGCAGTTGGACTAGATGATCATTGTAAGTCCCTTCCAACTGAAAAGATTCTATTCTATTCTATTCTATTCTATTCTATTCTTTTTTAATTATTTTTATTATTATTATTATTATTATACTGTAAATACCATAGTAATGCAGTGCCAAAAATAATTGGTAAAGCCATTTCTTTATAAACAAACAAGTACAATTAACTTCCAGGTTTGTTTCACTTTATGTAGTAGACTTTGATGTGTGTTTTACTATAGAAGGACTGAATAATCTTAGTTTGACAGTACAAGTATATTTTGCAGAGGGAAAAACCTCCAGAGTTATGACCACGTCTGCATTTGGTGGCTCAGTAGATCTGTATTTTTCTCTTTTCTTTCAGCAAATGGGAGTTTAATAGCTTACCTGTAGAACAGGAAGTTTAGACCTGGTCTTTAAAGACCTATGTCCTATTCCAGAGGAGACCTCTATCATTATTCCAACTACGCTGACAACACAGAATGCACTGTCAAAGTCCTCTAGGTAATACCCTTATTACATGTGTCATTAGAGGATGTTTGCCATATCTGCTTTAACACTGCAGACATTTTAAGTAGGTTATTCCATCACTTTGCCATTTTGATTATGACAACAAAATGACACCATATTGAAATGGATTTTGGAAAGAAAGGCTAACTGTCCAAAGAGGTCCATGCTCACTCTAATTAAAATTGGCTTAGGTGGCACAACCTTCATAATTCAGACTATGACTATGAAGGATATGCATGTTGAAAGCGCTCTTTGCTCATTAGTGCTATTTCTGTCAGACACTGCTACCTGCTCTTTTCTTAATGAATGCTAAGCCATCTCTTTAGAAGATTGTGCTGCTTCCCTGAACTGAGGGAACTGTCTTATTTCCTCCCAAGTTCGCTGAGAGTAAAATCGGGGAGTCACCTCTTTGACATTTCCCAACCTCTGTACTTATTTATCTCTTTGAGACCCTGCGCTCCAGAGATATCACTGTCTTAATTAAGAAGAAGGATGTGACCATGGTAAATTGACTGATTCCATTGATTAAGGACTAGCTGTACAAGTAACATTGATTTTAACAGTGGGTCTACATAAATGTAATTGTTCGAACATGGGGCTGCATAATTATGGTGATGTACGAGAATAGTTGGTTTGTCCTTTTCAACCTTCACTAACATTCTTTTGCATGGTAATGTACCTCGTTCAATTAGCAGAAATCTTAAATGTTACAAAATGTCTTTTGTGAAGGCACACAGTAATCATTATAGTCTAATTTAATCTAACAGCATCGGACAGATACATCTCTTTCTTTTCTTTCTTTGTTTCCAGATTTTTCTCCCCTAGCCCCCTTTTTTTTAGTACTTAGGGGAACTTATACATACATACACACATAAATGAAAAAAACAAATGGGAAAAAGAGCCTTCCTCACTCTACCTAATTTGTAAAGTGTATGATTTTGAGCCAGAACCCGCAGAGGTAATTCATGGTTATAGACAATTTGTTTTCTGCTCTCCCCACTTCAGATGCCTTCAGGGTGTACTGGACATATTCTGCATCTGCTCTGCAACTTCCTCAGCCCTAGCTCTGGTGGAAAAAATGCATTTTTCCCCAAATGTGGTCAAATCTCATGTCTTTTTCAGAATTAACCATCCAACTGTCTGTCTCTCATCTCCATGCTCCTCTAAAAGCAGCGTATGCTTGACTGCACATCTCTGGAATTCCTTTTTGGGAGGAACTCATAAGGCTTTAGTGCATGCCTTGTTGTTCATGGGAGTCAGTAAGCAGAATCTGGAGAGCCAGAAATTTAAACAAGGAAGTGGCAGAAAGCAGCACAAGAGCTGAAGTTTTAATTGCTACAATAAATATGTGGGCCACTTTCAGAGTATAGAACTTGTGCTACCAGTTCATTATTATTTTTTATGGTATATTCTCCAGACAGAACAAAGCTCCATGGAGCATTAGATTGTTAAGTCTTTTGGGCAAGAACTGTCTCTTGGCACTGTGTTTATATGACTGGTGAGTAATTCTTGGTAAGAAGTAATAACTTAGCTTTGTAGGGTTGTTTATTTGCTCAAAAAATGTGATTTTGTGGCACCAAAAGTTACTTGGAAATCTGAGTCAAAGAGCTGAATCATTGGCTTCCCTTCTTCCATCTTTTAATGTCTGTTTTCAGTAAGCACAAAACTGGGCATTTTGGTATTCCCAAATCAGTTTGAGCTTACCATTTTGATGCTGCTTATAACTGGAAGATACAGGTATGCTTGTAACCTTGGTTCAATAAATAATATAGTCTGATACAGGAGATCCATGTAGATTGAGGGACTTGCTCTTGCCATTTTTGAATAAAAAGGTCTTCAACATTAATATTCCAAATCTTGGATGAGTGCTCTAGCTCTTAGGCAGGAAATTTCTCCAGGTAGACTGGAGAAAGAGTGGCTCCATGGTGGTAAAGGTTGTCAGGCTAAATTGAATTAATACCTCAGTTTTGCATGTAGATTCAATGGGAAGTGTAGTGTACTCCAGAACATGAGTTCAAGTTAGCATCATTGTTCCGATTCAAGCAGAGAGGAGCGAAGCCTAAGTACAGATCTTTGCCAGCTGAGGCTTTTAATCACTGAGGTGTAGCAAACAGGCACTGCATTCTTCCTTTTGCCTTATTGTACACATTAAATGCTGAAGAATTCTCCTCTTCATCACCCCATAGCCCAAGAAGTCAAGTGGCCCTCCAAAGGATGTAGACAGAAAGGGAGCCCCTCCCAAGTGACAAATGTGTTCAGCCTGTTGTGAAAAATAGGACTGTGTGTTTTTATTGACATATATATTTTTCAGTTTGTCACTGCGTAAGTTGTCTCACACAAAGTCCTATACTGAAAGTTGCTATCATACTGGATACTTAAGATAATTTTTGTGGCTGTTGTATGGCAGGTGCCCTTGAAAAGTTTTGTTTACCTTTTTTGCCCTACCACAAAATGCATTAATATTTATTTCCTATAGCTGCAGTAGGAAACATTTTGGATAATCAGTCTCTTCCATACCATCAAAAACAGGCAAAAACTTTCCTTACTCGGTGTGTGCATGAGCACATGATATATCTAAATGAGAATGAAAGCCCTCCAGCAATCAAATATACACACAAGTTAAAAGAAGTGACACCAATACACACACTTCAGCACATATACATGCATACACACAAAAAAAATCATATCCTGGATTTAAAAGGCTTCAAGATTAAAGGCCCAAGGGGCTTAAAATTTAAAGAAATATTTCTTCCACCTCATTGCATATTCATGAGTGAGTATTTTGGCAAGCAGGCTGAGCAAAATAGCTTACAGAATTATGGAAGGAAGATTATTGTTGATTCCTGTGTGCCACAACAGTGCTTTCACAGAGAGAAAAGAAAATGTAAATAATCATCCAAATGACTGCATTGACACCAGATAACTCGGAGGACCCTATCCAACCCAGATCTTGTTACATATTTTTGATCCATGTAAAACCACAAAGCACAGAAGGGTACTCAAGAGGCCAGCCCCTTCCAGAGACAGGTTAAAAGGTAAGAAAGAAAACCTGTCCTGCACAACATGGTTTTGCAAAGGCAGCTTTCCCACAGCTTTTCTCTTTTTGTTTGGCCCAGACCTAAAGCTCCTGTCCTGATTTCGGCTGAGATAGAGTTAATTTTCTTCCTAGTCGATGGTACAGTGCTGTGTTTTGGATTTAGCGTGAGAATAATGTGATAACACACTGATGTTTTAGTTGTTGCTAAGCAGTGTTTATACTAATTCAAGGACTTTTCAGCTTCTCATACACTGCCAGCGAGGAGGTGCACAAGAAGCTGGGAGGGAGAACAGCCAGGACAGCCGATCCAAACTGGCCAAAGGGATATTCCATACTATATGACGTCATGCTTAGTATATAAGCTGGGGGGAGTTGGCTGGATGGCAGTGATCACTGGTTGGCCATCGGTCAGTGGGTGGTGAGCAGTTGCATCACTTGTTTTTCCTGGGTTTTATTCCTCTCTCTTTCTTTCATTGTTTTCCTTTTCATTACAATTTATTATTATTATTATTGTTATTATTAATATTATTTTATTTCAATTATAAAACTGTTCTTATCTCAACCCATGAGTTTTCTTACTTTTACCCTTCTGATTCTCTCCCCCATCCCACCGGGGCGGGGAGGGAGGGTGAATGAGCGGCTGTGTGGTGCTTGGTTGCCAACTGGGGTTAAACCACGACAGCTCCCATCAGACATCAGGGATTTGTATAAGGTTCTCAGGTATTCCACCAAACTTACTCTCAATTACTGTGCAAGAGGAAGAGTTGTCAGAGGCCAATTTTAATCTCCAGGGTTTTCATTTTTTTATGACCAACCACCTCTGCTGTGCTGGTTACTCATCTGGATTTTTTCTGTCTTCCAATGGTTTTGTTTGTTCTCATCTTCTATTTTGCCAAGGCTCTAACACGTTTGCAAATTTTATAGGGTAGAAAAAATGTTTTTCCCTGTATCCCTTTGACAGGTACCATGAATAGACATGATACTAGTGCTTTATATCCCTGATTAGCAAAAAGGTTCAAGAAATTTCAGTGATAAAATTGAGAAATATTAATGAGACAACAATGGATTCAAAGAATAATAGGTAAATAATATAATTAAAATAGCAATAAAACAAGAAAGAAACTCAAGAAGAAGTACAAAAGTAAGCAATTTGCCACTTGTTTACTTTTACTCATATTGACTTAATTTACACTAAAAACAGCATGAGAAAAGGATAGCCTCTTTAAAAAAGCACAGTTTGCATACATCCTCTGGTAGCAGACAGACAACTCTGAGGACAAAATTACTGCTATCTTTACAAGTGGAAAAGGTTCTTAGCAGTGTGAAAAAGGTAACAGGACACAAAGAACAAAAGTATTGCTGTATCTAGTATGTGAGACATATCAAGACTCAGGTATCACACTCAAACAGTAATGTGCCTTGATTTCTGACATGAGATCATACTTTTTTCAGTAAAAAATGACTATGTTTTTTTTCTATAGGCAGATGAGTAGCTTTTATGGAACTGGAAGTTCACTGATGCTCCAGATGCTGCAGGGGTAGGTCATATAGAAACATGCAGCCATGAGAAAGGTGGTATGAACTACATTCAGAAAGCTTACTTCCAGATTAAAATAATACAGATGTCACAAAATGCTTTCCTCCAAAGTTTTCTTTTTTCACCAGGAGGTTTACAAATGTGTACATTCTACAGAAATATTTCTGGTTTGTTGCAGAGCCAGGGTTTCTTGACCTCTCCTGTGATGCTGTTTCTCATACAACATTATTACTCAGATGTAACAGCCTAGTTTTAGAGTTTCATGCTGTCCTTTCTCTCTCTCTTTTTTCTACTTCCCTACCCTTTATAGGTCACATCCCTTTCCTTTGGAAAAGAAGTGCTTGATATCATCTCTCCATGGATCAGTTAACCCTGACCTTCCTGTTCTTCTCTGGGGAGAGAAGGTGAGCCAGTGGGGCTGTGTTCAATAACACCAAAAATGTGGTTCTTTGTTGTTATGAAAATCTAAGGCACAAGTTAAGTTGCTGCTTGATCTTTGCAGAGACTTTGGACGCTGTGGCATGACAGAGTAACAGGGCATTGCTGTGTCCCTTGTGCAAATCAGTGAACACAGGGCAGGCTCAGCAGTCTTCAGCGCGTGTGAAGTGGAAGTATAAGTTACAACCTCGTTTTTTATACTCATTGTTAGTCCCAAAGCCCACTTTCTTGCACTCTGGCATTATCAGTGGAGCCAGAAGTACCTTAGGAAACCCTGAGGAGAAAGAGGAGAAGACGTGCAACCAGTGCACAGCCTTGCTCTAAAATGGTGCCTGGCTTGAGCAACCTTTGCATTTGAAATAGCAGAAGTTCTCTCTCGCTCCTATTTTTACAGCTGGTTAAAAACACAAGAGTGATGTGTTTCCCAGCGTGACCTCTGTATTTGAAGTATCAGCACAAATTGAATTTCTACTGACAACCTGCAATTACTTGAGCAGAAAGCAAAGCATAGCCCAAACCTTCAGGATAGCACTGTTAAAGGTATTCAGATCTTAGACAAGGCCATTTCCCACAGGCCACAGGATTAGTATGTGAACAAGTGGAAATGTGGCTGTGGGTTATACGTGATGATGATTCATAGCACTTCCATCCCAGAGGGGATTTATGGATCTGCAGTATACAATACCTTTTTTTTTTTTTATTTTACTGCCCCTGCTTTGAATTAAAAGGGTATTGTAAATATAAAACTTATGCTATTGAAAATATTCATAATAGTATATTAGAGTCTAAAGAAGGAATTTTTTTTGCTTTTTTAAAATGGATTTTTTTGTGAGATTATCCCACTGTCTTGAGCTTTTGCAAGGATGACTGTAGTATGCATCAGAAATGCTTCTCATCTGTGTCTGACTGATGCTGAACAGGGACTGTGATGGTTTTGTGTGAAACTGTAATACTGAGTCCATAATTAACATTTCTCACACTTACAATTAGATGCTGCAACTTGACCCCTCTGCCTCTGATTTTATTCACAATCTTTTGTTTTGTCCACTTTCCACTTTCTGGAAATATTCCTGCTCATTCTTAAAGGAAGGAATATTAGAGAATTGTGAGGACATCTCATTGGTAGATGGACTGCTGTTTGGAGTACTGGGATTTTGAAAAACTGTTGCCATTTCCTCATAGCCTTCCATTTTTTCTTGTAGAAGCTTAATTCAGAAACAGCTTTGCACAAAAACTTCAAATAATACTCAACTTTTCAATAAAAAATACTGCATAGAGAGAAGTCAAGGTTGGTTGTAAATTTTGGAATGCATTAGATATGAATTTAATTTTGGGGAGCCAATTGTAAGTCTGTGAACATTAAAAACTTTAGGAGGGGGCTAGTAGAAATCACCAGTAACATGAAGAAATGTGCTGAGTTTCCAGAAGGTGAGTGAAATAAGACAGTGAGTTCCTCTATAATCTACATTTTTTTTTACTTATATCTAGTTGACTACTGCAAAATCTTGTAATTTGCAAGTTTGTAATATGTGCCCTGACACAAGAAACTGACAAAGAACTTTCATGTTAGTTTGATAAAGCACTTTATATGAGGAGAGAAAGGTTTTCATTCTTTGGAAATGCTTCAAATAATACTGATCTGTTTGCACTCCTCTAGCCTTTGAGAATTCCTTCCTCAAAATGCCTTTGTCAGAACTCTGTTTTTTGTGGATTGGTGTGGGGGTTTTGTTTTGGCTTTTTTGGTTGTTTTTTTTTTTTTAATTCACAACCACTAGGCTAGTATTTTCAAAGGCATACAGACTGATTCTCTCCCACTGTATCTGAAACGTGTCCGGTTTGTGAAACAATTGCCAGTTGCAAAATAGAGTTCAAGGGAACTTTTTCTGTTCTTGAGTCTAACCAGTGAAACAGTAGTTTTAGGGATGGTGTCCAGGAAACATCTTATATCTCCTGGGTATTTTGCAAGTTCTACTTGCATTTCACTGAGATATATAAATAAATAAATGAGATAAATTTCTGATAATCAAACTGGTAACTGTGCTTCTCATCTATTTCAGAATTTCCTTTTACTCAAATGCCGTAAACTTTTTGAAGGTAAATTCTGCAGTGCAGATAAGCTTGGATCCAGAAGAAATTCCATAATTTTCACTTTGGTTGGTTTTGTAAAAAATCTAGTTTGAGAAAATTAGCTAAGCCAAGCTTGTTTTTGCACAAAAGTTACACCAATTTAATTTGAATCACTTTATAAATCGATTTTGTTAAACCGATGTGAACACTTGTTTGGACACTCCTAAATTGATTTTGCCCTGGCTTCTATTGATTTAGCCTAAGTCAGGAAAGAATTCACTTAAGATAAATTAATGCAAGTCTAAAATAAAATTAAAAGTGCCCACATAGGGTTTACATGGGCTTGCTAAATTGATTTAAAAATACACTTTTAATTAAACTGATGCAACTTTGTGTAGGCCAGGCTTACCACCACAGAGAGAAATCTTTGGCTTCCAGAAATGACAAGCTCTGTCACAGCCTGAAAGGGCCTTGAGTCTGGTAACTGGTTCAAGATTTTACAAGGTTTCTCCATTCATACTTGAAATAGGTTACAGTAATTTTGCAAACACATAGCTCCTCTCCCTGTCCAGAATAAATTTACACCTTTTTACTCCCACAATTTTCTTTTTTTTACTAGTCATCAGTATTGTTTCCCTTAAGATTAAAGACAAGTGTGAAACAAAATCTGATTTCTGAACTTAAAGATTTTTCAAAATCTGAACACAGATTTTAGCTTTACAGATCTCCACTGCCTTTAAGCAAACACATCTCCAGGACAACTTCCTGCACACCACACAACCATTGATTTTGGAACAGGTAAGTGCCACTTGCATATTGGGGACTAATTTCTAGTGGAGGCATAATAGGACCCTTGCTGGCTTCATAACTAATACTGTGTTACTATTGTAGAGCAGTAAGTTTTCATTGTACTGCTAATTGTTGAATTTTCATGTGCACTTTAATACACGATTACCAATTTTTCCTCAACTCTATTTGTCCAGCAAAGAGGGTCTAGACACCAGTGCCCTTGCAGAGTAATCCTGAATAATGATTTGGAAACCAGACTGTAACCTTCGTGATGCTGTCTGGAATTGGCAATCAAAATCAGAGATTATGCAGAAACCTCTATCTCAAAATGTGCCTTGTTTGCTGAACTTTTGCCAGATGCAAAGTACAGTTTGAGGGAATCTGCATCACAGATTGTCATGTAGAATTCACCCCACACCCCACTCCCTGATCTCCTAGGAACAGAAAATAACAAAATGACATGTTTTCAGAGACAAGGCTATTCACAGGACAGTAATCATAGCTAGTGTTGGATAGGGCACCCATGCTTGAGAGACGCTTTACTTCACATACAGACATTGCCCTTTGCAGTTGGCTTGTTTCTGTGGTATTCCCACTTCCTCCCTTTGATGGCTCTGCAGGAAATATGATGCCCTGGATTCCTGATGTTCAGTTCACTTACAAACCAGGAAATATTTGTTGGTTGTAGATCTGGCAAGGTGACTTTGGCATTGCTGAATCAAACAGCTGTATTTTCTGTGGCCATCTATCTGCTATCATCTAAATAAGAAGCTGAGTCTGGCCAGTGCCCATTTTTTCTGTCTCCCACCAGTAGGAAGATAAACAATGGATTATCTTCATCTACATAGTCATTATAGTGTCCTATCTTAACCTTTGCTTTTCTACACACACAAAAAAATCCCCCTAGTTTCTTAAACCTGTCCACTTTTTGTTGTTCTTGTTATTCTACTTGATACTATCTCCAGCTAACTTACATCTTTGTTAAAGTATGGTAGCCTGCTGGCAACAGTACTTTGAAAAGAATGGTATAGTGGCTTCTTGTCTCTTACATAAAGCGTTCCTGCTAACACCTTTTAGAATGAGATTTATCCTTCTGTTGTTGTTGCTGCAAGTAGTTGACATGTTTTGTTTGTAATGCACTTCTATATCGATGCTTTATGAGTCATCCCTCATTTTGTATTTGTGTATTTGCTTTCTCTTTCCTGAGAGGAAAAGTTTCCACTTATCCATATTTAATTTCATCTTGGTTTTGGGAATGATAGAGAGATCCATAGAAAGGTCAAGACTGGATGGGCCATTGAGGTCGAACTGCTTTATTGTCAAATTTCGTTTGAGGCACATTTGTGCAATGGAATGGAATATTTGCAGAATATTTATCCATGCCACACCTGTGTTTTTTCAAACATTGTATTTCTAACATTGGAGTGTATTTCAACAGTGAAAAAACCTCTACTCCATTTTTAAAACCTGGAACAATTATTGAATAAAGAGAAAAAAAGTATAGTGTATGAAAAGTACTTAAGAAAGAAAGGTACACTTACTGGAAGAGTCATGGGCTCAGTTTCCACTGCCTGAAGGGTGCCTACATGGCTCCAATGACCTCTTGAACTTCATTAGTTAACTGTACTGGAATTTTCCCCCTCTTGTTTATTATTTTTTTTGTTTACAGGCATTCATGCCTTCTGTGACTACTATATTATGCTTAAGTCTCATGGTAAGTCCAAGGATTTTAATTTCCTCATTCTTGACTTCAGGGTCTTTCTGAATAGGTTCATCACTTTTTGAAATACCATTTTTCCAAAGTTTTTTTTTTTTCACATATAAGGTTGTAACGTGATTCTTCTCTAACTGTGCTGCACTTTTGTATATTCTTGGTTTTAAGATCTGGGGACTACAGAGTTGATATTTATAGACTCACTGTCTCTGTCTTACATAGGGCTAAGACAAGAATAGTGCTGTCTCTTTTATACTACAGAAGTAGTTTTGAAGTGGTGACTTAAATCTACATGATTTAAAAATATTTAAACCTAATCCCAGGATTATATTTCATCTGGCTGTTGGAGTCAGCTATTCATCTCCTGTTAAACTACATTAATCTCTTTCTGCATTATTTGTTCAATGTCTTTATTTCTAGTGAGCAGGTAAAAATACTCTGATACATATGAAAGAGAGGAACTTTAGCTCTGCATTAGTCCAACACCATTTGAGTCACTGTGAGAGCTACCATGGCTCAAAAGCATTTGTGTATCTCTGATTTGTGTCTATCCAGGTTCTTCTTGCTACACCAGCACAATTAAAATAATGCCTATTTTTCACAGAAACAGGTCGATTCCACAGTTATACTTGTCTTTGTTATGGTTATTAATACTTCTTAAATTTTGAGCAGTAGTAGCTACCAAAGGCACCAGTTGAGACTGATGTTGTCCTGTGCACATATAAGACATATACAAATTTAGCTACCATTAACACCCCCCCCCCCCAACACACACAAGTTGAGGTAATCAGCAACAAATAAAATTAAAAAAAGAAAGAAATCATAGGTGAGCCTTCAATATAGACATAATGGCTACAATAACATTAAGGTTTGGCTTAAAGAGGGATGTGAGTTAGTAGACAGTCTATTCAGACAACATGTCCTATACACAGAGGCATGAAAGGCAGTGAAGAAACCAGTTTCAGTAATCAAACGGAATCCTAGAGACAGAGAAATAGTGGGAATGAGTGGCATTGGGACTCAACCAAAATGCACAGGTGAGAAGGGAAGGACAGAATTTCAGGGAGGTAGTTACATGCTCAGTGCATGGCAAAGGACTGTCTCTCCATCAATCTCTGTGCACATACCTCTGTGATTGCAGTAAACAAAATGCAGTGAGGAAGAGGAAGAGACAGCAAAACATCCTCACAGAACAGACAAACATACCTGGTGGATCTCATCTTTCCTTGAATAATGCAGCATACTCTCTTGAAAGAAAACAATTGATCCTTTTTTAAGTTTTCATATAAGACATTGCAGTTCAAGACTGTGGACTGGATTCTTACTATATTCAAACCACCCCGAATTTGGAGAAACTGAGGTCAGATGCTACCTGAAGGTAGTAGAAGGACAAACTTGTGCTTTGTATTATAAACCTTCAGAGTCTGTAAATGTTAATTTTGTTAAATGTTAAATTTGTTAAAATGTTAAATTTGAGCTGATCTATTATGATTTATTCTTTTCTTGTAGTTATCTTTGGTCACCACGTGCTCTGTGTGGAGAAGTGTAACAAAAAGGTGGGAATCAAGGTAAAATGCATTATTATTTAAGACTTTTCTTATTGTGCTATTAAAAAAAATAATTCTATGCAGAACAAGTTTAAGAGCAGCAGATACCTAAGAAGCTGTCAAATAGCACTGTTAACTATAATAATTTATCCTATAATTTAATGTAGCCCTGACCCCTGTCATAAGTTAATACACCATGAAGAATAGTGTGCAAAAAACATGCTTATTAATGAATCGGAGAAATAATGTGACATTGTTTTTTGCCATTTCCCATGAAATATCTTAATATTGGAGTTAGCAGAGCCTAGACAATTTTTGCTATGCAATTATGTCTGTCCATATCTTACTAACTTGTGCTGTGATTAAAAGGTTTATAATTTTAATTATGCTATCCAAAAACAGTTGTTTGATTCAAGACAAAAATGACAGTATGTATGAACTCTACATCATACAGTCTTTTATTTTGTCTATTTTTGCCAGTGGAGTGTCTTAATTTGAAATTCTTTATATATAAATGCTAGCTGCAGATGTGTGTGTATACTGCTATCTCTATGTAAAACACACAATTCCTCAGAGACCGTGTAGTGATCCAATTATTCTTTTACTAATGATCATCTCTTCTGGTGGCAGAGTGGCACAAGGCCCTAAATACATTGGAGCTGTTCTTCTGGAGTTTCTCTGCACAGAGGCAGGGTATGTATGTGAGGCTGAACGTCCAAGTGGAAAGGCTGACGGTTGGTGCTGTGACTGTGTTCCAGATATTACCATATCCTGTCTCTGGTCTTCTGTACCGTTCTTGCAGTTCGTGTACTGTCATTACTGCTTTGGCCCAGAATATGTGCTAGGCTGTAGTCACCAGGGGAAACTAGATTATTTTCCCTGAAAAGCTTACATTTAAGGAGCTTTTTTTTTCTTTTTGTCCCCAAAACATGGCAGCATTTCCATTACCTACTAAGAGGAGAGTGTTCCTGCATCCTAGAGAAGCTTTCTGAAAATACCTGTCTGTATTCTCATACTATGGAGCTAATTCTGAAGACATCTGAAAGCCACAAATTAAGCTCTGAAATAGTAAATAATCTTCCTTCTACACAGTATCTGGCTGCATGTTGGCATTAGTAGTATGTAACCCTGCTTAAAATTTCCTTATGCAGAAGAATTATATCAAATTTGAGGATAACCTCCTTTTGTAGCTAGGCTGGAGCCATACTCTTTGAGTTTTCCTTGGCACTCTCAAGTGTGACTTAAGCTGAGAAGCTTCAGTCAAGAGGAACTTGTGCTAAGACTACTGACAGCAGTGGAGGTGGTGCAGCTTTAAGATGATGACTGTCTCCAGAAAAAGGAGACCCACCCAAGGGACAACCTGCATAGGAGTTCCTACCGCTATAGCTATGGTGCTAAAAAAGTCTGAGTTAGCTCCTCCAAAAAAAAAAAATCAAGTATTTCTAGAGTGGGCATCTAACAACACTGTAGAGTAGTCTCATTGTAAGATGGAGACAACTTTTCTTACAGCTCTATTTTTTTTCAAAAACTGAGACCTTAAATTTTATCTTTTAAGTGGATGGTTAAAAAACTAGGCTTCAATTCAACAAAGTATTTCTGTATGATACATAGCTTCAGTTTTCAATAAAATGTTTGGACATTGCAGTCAATGGGATTCCCGGACAAGCTTAATAATTTCTTTTTTTCCCATAGAAATGGACTGCCCTAAGTGGTTTGATTTTTCCAGATCAATGAAAACTAACAGGTTCTCACTGATATTGAATATCTGACCACTTGCTTAACAATGGACTTGATGGGCTAAACTCAGACCAGTTTTAAAAGGCTTTCCTTTGTTTGCTTAAACATTTGATAGGATTTTTTTTTTGGACACCTGTTTTCCTAGTAACTTTCCAGTAGAAATGCCAGGCCATTTTACACTCATTTGATTCCTCTGAGATTTTCTAACTTGGCTTGTATGCAGTGCTCAATAGCAATAAAAGGGTTAACTATCTTGTTGCTTTAGGCTTGCACTGTATACAGGGACTTGACATTTTCACACTAATTAAAACAGACTGCCTCAGTCCCTATGTACATGTAACTCATATTTAATTCAATGGAAACATTGAGTGTTCATTGATGGAAGAGTTGGGTCCATACTTTACTATTGTGACAATCAGGAAATGTCTTATCTGGTGGTATATTTAATTTACCCACAGACTGAATACTGAAATATTTCATTTAAATGAAGTATTCATATAAATGAGGGAAATCTTAAAGACTTTCCTTAAGCAAAACTTTGCATAGGTTGGAACTTTAACATATATATGAGCACCACCTCCAGTACACTAATATTATTGTAGAAGTTTTTGTTACTGCCATGCAGTATGAATCACACTCATCTGCCCAAGGTGTAGCAATTTATGGTACATAATTTTTCACAGATTTCATTTGCTATTTAAGCACACATTTACTGGAATCCCATGCAGAAGTGCAGCCTTCTCCTTTTAGTTACAGAAGATACAAAGATTTCTGTTGTCTCTGAGCTACTTTTTATTGGTTTGCAAAATGAAAACCAGATGCTGTGGCTACATCTAGACTTAAGGCTGGGTTCGCAACATAGTAATCATAACCTGTGGGTGTTGGTCTCTCAGCAGCCCAAAACAAAGATTTGTTAGAAGTATGTCTTATTGCTTCCAGCCCATGAAAGTAGATTTCCTTTCCCTCAGAACCAAGCCATAGGGAAAGGCTTTGTATCCCAAAGTATCCTAATACATTGCTGAGATGCAGTACTCCAGTGTCCAATAGTTGAGTTATAGCCAGTGTATAACGGAGTTGCTTTTTTGTCCTCTGTGAAGCTGGACAGTATCTGTGTACCTTCATTGGGCTCCACACCCTTACCTCTGCAAATAGTCCATTCTCCTGAGAAGATGCATAATGCATAAGGGCGGGGGGGAGGAAGCAGGTTATTAGGTAACCTTTGCCTGGCAGAATAACGCTTCAATTCAAGTTGATTTTCAAAGTCTATTAGTGCCATTTTTGCCCTGATCAATGGAAGAAAATAAAAACTAAAGAGGAACAAAAAAAAACCTCTGCTGATTTCCATTTAAATATAAAAAAGATTTAGCAGATAAATAATCGTAGGATGTTACCCATATTACCCTATTCCATCTTGAGACTGCTGTGAGGACTCGTAAGTGTACAGTTTCTTCCTTAAAATCCCTGGAAATTTTGAACTATGTGTCTTAATATAGTTTCTTATATTTTAGTGAAAAGGCAGCTGTAGATGTCACCATGACTATGGACTTTTATAGTGCTGTAAAAATTCTGTGTCATCATAAATTCATGCTGCTGAAAATGTCGACATTTATGGCTGCTTCTACAAGGACATATTTTAAAATGATATTAAAACTTTATGCAGCAACTTTTATTTAGTTAAAAAAGTAAGATTATAAAGCAAAACATTTACTCTCATTTTAGAACAGAGAGGTGTGGCAAATAGTTTATAAAAAAGGGAGAAAATGAAAAGGTTTTGTAAAGCAGATCAGTCAGACCCCCAAAACACAAGACACTTAAATCCTGTTTATGGGAAACCAGTAACTGAAGCAAATAATATTCACATCTATTGTCCTTAGCATAGATTGTTTATCATTTGGTCATGTATCAGTGACACAGATATTTTACAACATTGCTTTGAGGGCTCAGCATCTCTTTATGTGATTTACACTGAAACATCCTTATTTCTACCGGGCTTTAAAGTAAGTTAGCTTAATGAATACTGTTAAGATTAAGAAATAATGGAAATCTACGTTCTTGTATCTACTAAAATTTGAGCTGCAATGCTGCAGTCCTTTGGGAATCTTGCTAAAAGGGTCTGCATGAACCCACAAATAGCATAACCCTGCACATTGAAACTTCCAACACAGGGACAGTTGCTTGTGAAGCACCTGATCCAAATTTCTTACACTCAGTTAAACCATTGATTTCAGACAGCTGTGCAGTAAGCATAGCATATATTTCATAGAAACTAGCCAAAAGGCAACGTCACAGAAGTGGGGGAAGGTACAATGCCACTTGTTTTTTCTCCTTGAAGATATTCAGGAAATATCAACTAACTTCTCTTGAGTTTTCATCAACTTTCACTGAAGCAGCTTCAGACACTGATGTACCTCAGAGAACAAAATATATTGAGTATTCCCTCAAAACAGTGACATTTATGTTTCAGCAGAGCTTTAGGGACTGAGTTTAGGGACTGAGACCATCCCTGCTGAAGTCAGTGAGCTAGCCCTATTAATTTCCTTGCAGCAATATCAGGTGCTAACACTGAAAAGAGCTGAATCAAACACTTTAACTTTATACTAATGCATAAAGAAGATATGGAATGAATTTTCTGACCCCTATGCTCAGATCTGCCTAATTTTTATATATAAGGACAGTCTTCTCTAAGTTTAATGGCAGTTTTACTTATGCATCTCTACAGTTTTCCATACACAGTTCTCCAGCATGTGTGATTCTGTTTTCAGATTAATGAAAAACCAAAATTAGAGTCTCTCTGAATGAACAGCTATACAGTTGCGGTAAGTGAATATAAATAGATGACACACATATAGCAAATGGTCGTCTTTCTCACAGGGTTATCCACAAAGGTGCCTTGCCAATCATTTCAAAGGTTTTGGTAGAGATAGATCTTCATTACATCCAGAAATAATAGTCAGTGCTTCAGTCCATTTCACCTAGGGTACCAAACAGACTTCATAAAATAAATTTAAATAATGACACACCTAGGCTGAATTTGAACCTGTGGCCTCTGCACAAAACCAAACAAAGACAAAAGCACACAAACCTGTGTCCTGTTGTCAGTGCTCCCTCTTCTGCTCTGTTGCTTCTTTTTTGTTTCTCTTACCATATTATTACTAGGCATTATCCTCTATAAATATCTCTGAGGCTACCCAAGGAAGACAATCAATAACATCTTTTTTTTTTTAATTCTCAGACACATTTTATTGAGTCTTGTCAGTTCAACATCAGTTCTACAAGCCTATGGGGCTGATGTAAGAAGTTTCTCCAGGTCTCAATTTTCATATACTGTGCTCTGAATTACTAATTCTTTTGCTTCAAAGACAGACTTACAGATGCGTATGACCACTAGTCTAAGACCATTTTATTTCAGATAGAGAATCTAAAAATGACTGGGGATGTGGAACAATGCTCAATTGGTTTAATATCTTCAGATATTTTTTATGTGATGTGGAGAAGTAAAATACAATGGAGAGGATTTTTTTTTCCTTACAGTTGTCATAATTTTAGATATTTTTTTAAGTAAAGGAACAAAAAGACATGTATACTTGATACAGAAGAAATGTCTGTTTGCACCTAATATATTACAGAAAAGTTCAAAGACAGCTTAACCTTGTAAAAATATTACCTCTATAATGCTGCCAAGATCAGTAGATGTATGAATTATTACTTTGACTTGCACACATGACTTTTTTCAGAATTTATCTAACATACATTCATTAATTGGTGATTTTCATATGCTGGTGATTTCATAAATTGATGATTCATTTCCTCTTTCATTCAAACTTCCACCTGCCCTCAGACTCATAATATTCAGCTGAGGCATTATTTGGTGAATATTCCAGATTCAATGCATTCCAAAGTAAAACTTATTGGAAAACAATAGCAATTTTTTTAATGTTCAATAGCTAACATCAAGCATAGGACTATAGTAATAGTCCTGTGTTAAGGTTGTTCCTCCATTGTATGATCTAGGAAGAAAATATTTGCAGAAACAGACCTGGGGTCCACTTAGATCAAAATTTCCTTTGCAAGAGTGGACAATATGCTTTGACGTTAAATTTCTAGAGTAGGTAATTTTGATAAAAGCCATTCTCCTCATAGCTAGTAGAAAGAGCTTGTTTAAACCATAAGTATGTTTAAACTTCCACCTGATATTCTTTTTATTAGTATGATTTATAGATTCTAGATACCCTTGTCCATTGATCCATGTGAATATTTGGCCTCATGTGACAGTGGCTTTTGAAAGAAACTTTTGCCATTCCTTGAATATCCCACCTGCCTGGTTTTGAAAATCCATCTCTTCTGCATTTTGAAAATGTGTTTCAATTGGACAAATGTACCACTCTTGCAGAAAGAGAAATCTTCTCAGCTGTATGGTCAGGCACATAAGGAATCATTCTTATTTTTTCAAAAGCTTCTCTCCTTATTAGTTATGTGAAATGCAAAGATATAGGAGCATGTAAACCAATAATAGTTATTCAGTCTAAACTCTAAGGATAACTTACTATGGGCACTGGAGGCTGAGACAGGATATTGTATTTGCATACATACAGTATATGGAGAACTGTTCTGTTTTATGGAGCAGCAATCATATTCAGTTTAATGTCTTATAAGTCCCATAAAATGACATTAAGAAATTTTGCTATTTGGCTGGTGAACAATCTAAGCAGTGGTGTTAACTCATCATAACACCACTAGTCTGAAAGCTCAAGCCTCATAAAATTTGGGACATAAATATGCCAGCTCAACTAAACGAGATCAGAGATCTTGCATACATCCTTTTGCAGAGTGGCATCCAAAAATCTAGTGTTCACCTAAATCTTAAGAATTTCTACCATTTGTAAGCTACTGGGGAGTCTTAATCTCAGAAAAATCACACTCTTGCCCTTTTGTTTCTAAATGTATCTAGTCATCTGGAAACCTAGCAGACAACCTAGCGGATTTAGGACATCATCACAGTGCTAGTAGATGTGACGTGACACCTCTGAGAGTCCTGCACTCTTATGAAATGGCAGATAGGTTGCAGGAAGCATTTCTAGGTCATCTAAAATCATAGAATCATAGAATCGTCTAGGTTGGAAAAGACCTTTAAGATCATCGAGTCCAACCGTTAACCTAGCGCTGCCAAGTTCACCAGTAAACCATGTCCCTAAGCACCACATCTGCACGTCTTTTAAATACCTCCAGGGATGGAGACTCAACCACTTCCCTGGGAAGCCTGTTCCAGTGCCTGACTACCTTTTCAGTGAAGAAATTTTTCCTAATATCCAACCTAAACCTCCCCGGTGCAACTTGAGGCCGTTTCCTCTCACCCTATCACTTGTTATTTGGGAGAAGAGACTGACCCCCAACTCACTACAACCTCCTTTCAGGTAATTGCAGAGAGTGATAAAGTCTCCCCTGAGTCTCCTCTTTTCCAGACTAAACAACCCCAGCTCCCTCAGCTGCTCCTCATAAGACTTGTGCTCTAGACCCTTCACCAGCTTCTTTGCCTTTCTCTGGACATGCTCCAGCACCTTAATGTCCTTCTTGTAACGAGGGGCCCAAAACTGAACACAGTGTTCGAAGTGTGGCCTCACCAGTGCCGAGTACAGGGGGACAATCACTTCCCTAGTCCTGCTGGCCACACTATTTCTGATACAAAAAATGATATTAGATGACTTCTAGAGTGGAGGAGCTAAAGCACAAGGCAATGACAAGAATACAATCACAACAGCACATTAATCTTTTTTCTTTTCTTTAATGTGGATGATTAATGTTTGAGATTCCCTTTAATTTTTACTTGAAGATTTAAGGCTGGCCTGACATAAATCTGAATAGTATCTGATGATGCTAATCATGAGCTCTGCCAACCCAAAATAACAGCAACTTCTGTTTAGGAATCTTTTGTATACTCATTGTTAATCTCTGTGTTGATTTGTGTCCTTCTTTTGATGTATTAGGAACTTCCAGGTGGTAGCAGGTGGAGTTACAAATGTTAGATAGCAAGGACATAACTTTTGCTCCTGGCTAGGCTGATAACCTATATATTTTGCAATGTGAAAACAAGCTCGCTAAGCCTGAATGCACTTGCCTTTCAGTTCTGTACCAAAAGTCCATCTGGGCTGTACTTTCTAGTCAAACTCCTCCCATCCTTTTTATGGTGGATGTTAACTCTGTATGGGTCTTCTCTGTTTCTTCTGCAGTTTCACAGAACACAAGTAGCGATGCTGTCCAAGAAACCGTCTGCCCATGGTGACAATTAGCTGATATTAACCTTCTGGCAAATCTGTGATTTGCTGCAAGTAGGGCTCCTCACTTGGGGGCACATACTTATTTCACCCAAAATATCTTCTTTATGTTTAATGGAGGGTAAAAAAAAAAAAAAGAGATGCAGAAAAGTCAGCTGGGTCTGCTGTGCATCCCTTTGTGGACTGTAGACTGAATTCCTTAATGACATTCTCATTAAAAGTTCCTGCTGCTGAATACTGTTTGCTTTTGCCTTTAGAACTGTCTGCATTAATAACGAGAGACTCATCTTGAAAGTTATTTACGTAAAGTTTTATTCTCATGTCACTGCCACAGTCAGCAGCTCCATGTTGGCTGTGAGGAGAACGAATACCCTGTGAATGAATTCACAGCAGTGTGTTACCCTAGGGGCCACAGACTGTCTTACCCCTCTGCTCCCTCTCTCCCCTGGGAAAAATCTAACCTTGTCCTTAGGTAGCAACGATACTACAGCTTTTTTATTAAAGGAAATGCCTTCTTGTTTCTTTGACATCTGGTTCTGAGGTGACTCACCCCACTCTGACCCGGTTATCTGGCTAGCTAACAGACACAATCTGCCTATCTAGAGAGCAGATGAGAAGGTCCTGTAAGGCATCTCATGTCAAATGGGGTTGTTGATCACTTCCTAGCTCCACTCATTGTAGGGGTGATGGTGCTACATGATAACAAAGGTTCAGATGTTTCCCAGTGAAACACAAACACAGTTATTTCATTAAAATTCTCTTTTAATGACCCACAATCTGCAGCTCAGGAATGCCCTGAGCCACAGGTTGTGCCTCTGTGTCTGATGGGCCTTGAAGGTGCACCTAGGATTTGTTCCCTTAGATTATTTTTAAGTATTTAAGATCACAACGATTATTTTGGATTGAAATTTCCAATCTGCAAAAGAAGTTTTCTTTTGGTGGTGATCAGGGAAAAAAAAGCATCTGGTTTCTATAAGCTTCATTTATTTAATTTATCAACAAATCATATTACTTTTACTTTTAAAATTAGAGGTATGCAGACTTATTTAGATTAATTTTTTAAAGTTAGCTAAAAGTTCATGGCTTTTCTGGAGATTTTAAGAGGCTGAGTAACTTTATTCTTGTGTCTTCTCTAGTGCTTTTTATTAGAAGAAACAAGAATGAAGAAGTAGTGATGTTTTTATGGTATTTCCAGTCCAGATGGAAGAACCAAAAGTCTTATTTTCAAAGTGTGGCATTTTATGTCATCACCCTTTTCTACCCAGACAGCTGCACTAAGTTAGTCCCAACTCTACAGTGTTTAGACATTCAGATAAAGTTTAAGTAAGAATCTATGCTCCCGGTGATTATTCAAATAGTCTCTCAACCTTTTATGGTTCACCCATCACCAGTTAATATCACATTAAAAAGTGACAAATAATGTTGCATTTTATTGCAACTTGTACAAGCTGGATAACCTGCACATTAATTCTCTGCTGTTTCTCACTTAGCATCATTCTCTTCCTATAACAATAAAAGGACTAAAGATTGTACACAGTTAAAATTAGTTTTTTATTAGTAGACAACTGAGTCCTTTCCATACTGTGTAATATTCAACCTGGAGGAAAAAAAAAAAAAAACCAACACATTTTGTTTATGCACTGTAAAAAATTAATTTAATTCATGGAAAAAAAATACTTTTATAAGCCAGTACATTCATCTAGAATGAGTCAATTTTGTTTCCTCAAAAAATAGCCTTTCCTACAACAAATACACTTTACAGGATTGTCTTTTTTACTTCATTAGAAATTATCTAATATGTTTGCTGAAGAAATTAAAGTGATTTTTTTTTTCTTCTCTTTTCCAAAAGCATAAACATTTTTTTTGGCTTCCATCAGCCCACAATACTGGATATTGGTTTTCCCCAGGAAAGAAAAATATTTTCACCGAATTACCAAAAGCGTTTCCAGTGCTAATCTGCTCTACACTCACTCAAAAGAAGATGGTGAGATTTTGGCTTCAGTAATGGCACTGCACAAGGAAGATGGAATCCCAATCTATACACCATGAAATGCTCCATCTTCAAAGTAAGTGTTTTTCATATTTTTATCAAAGACGAAGGCACTTGAGATGAAAGATCTAATTCTCTGTTGCTCCGTAGCGTCACTGGAAGAAGCAAAAAACAGTTGTAACATGATACTAAATGTGAATTGTATCATTTACACTCACTTTGAATTTCTGATGAAGGGCAATCTAAAGAAAATTAACCTAGGCTTTTTTAAGGCACACATATAATTCCTATCTTTGTGGGAGGGAGATAATTTTATCTTATGGATAGTTTTATACACACACAGAGTCGTGCAAGCAAATTAATAGTTTTTAAGATGCATTTTAAAAAACTGAACAAAAGCCGTTAAACAGCTTTGATCCCTTATGTCCTCATTAGTCAATTTGAGGCTGATGTAACTGGAGGGGAGGGTTGATGATCATGAGGTTAAGGCCCAAGGGGCCACAGCATCTCCTCCAACAGAGCTGTGTGCAGCACAGAACCACAGGGTAAGGCAAAGGTAACTTTCTATCTGCCCTAATATCCCTGTAGACCATAGGTCTACATCCCAGTTCCCTTAGCATAGCCCCAGATGGCAGTACTCTTGGGGATACTGCACCCCTGTGCCCGGTGCGGGGCTGTATGCCGTCCAGGAGCTCCACACAGGGTTGATGCTAGCTCCAGATCTGGCCCAGAAAGCAGTGTGACCACCAGACCATCAGCCACGATGGCATCAGGACTTCCAGGTTCAGTTCCTCGGCCTCATGGCTCCTGTGGTCGTCAGCATCCCTGTCTCTGAGACTGTTTATCTTCCTTGTCCTGGTGGCTGGAGGTTGAGTTCATCCCTGCTTGGAGATGATCTGAGGGAAGATAGCCCTGAAGTTCCTACTTTGTTCCAAGAGATCTAGTTATAGCATCTTCTCAACACAACCAAACATCCTAAGACTCTCTCTGGGAACAATTTCTTGTTATTGTTGGCATTTATTGCCTGATAGTTTCAGTCTTTTACCATCTTGCTGTTTACAAATGGATCAAAAGACAGTGCAAATCATTAGAACTAGCAGTGCAAAGTTACTCTTTTTGGCAAAATCCCGCCTGCTGTCATTTTCTATAGTTAAGACTTTTGCCTGAAGCCTTGAATGTCTCACCCTGACACCAGCCTGCAGTAATTAATCATTAAACAGTGACTGAGGCAGTGGACCCCAGAAAATATCTTCATATTCTACCATATGCTGAAGCCAGCTGCAGCGAGCACTCGGAGAGAAGCTGCACAGAGGAAAACACTCTGCCTGACAGTCCCCTGCTGTGAAGTCCAAGCACAGAAAGCCTCTAACGAAGGGCCATAGACAGACTGTTTGCTTGTATTGACCTTCATTACCTGAGATTGTTTAGAAGGCAAAATGTCAGTGTTAATGTGCTAGAATTTTAAACATTATCACATTTTAATGACTATTTCCAGCCTCTCACATACTCACAATGTGGAACAAAAATGTGGATTAGTGTAATGAAAGGTTATAACAACAATAACAACAACAATAATGAGGGATGGGCAGATGTGTTTTGCTTAATTTCAAACTCCCCTGGAGCATCTCGGGCTTGGAATTAAGAGCAGTTTCCACCCACCCGAGACTGATATTTTATTTGGGGCTGGCCCAGCGCCACGTCTGGGCTGTCACAGGCCACAGCAGTCATCCAGAGCTGGGTGTGAACCTGCCTCCAGCTCTGGTGAATGCAACCGAGTTGACAGATCCCCACAGAAACGCTGGGGTCAATAGCAGAGTAGGAGAAAGGCAATGAGCATCTTCTGGATTATGGAGTTGCCAGAACCGGGGCGATTTGCAGGCTGCACACCAACATTGTGGTTTTGGAAGTCCCACTAAGACCCAGGTGACTTCCTAAAACTCACAGGCATCCTGGATTTACCTCACATGCCTTCCACATGTTGTCTCCGTTGTGTGGTCTGCCTTGCACAGATACACAAATAAACAGCAAGCTGTATGAGACATACATTTTAAGGGATGTTCCCTTCAAAAAATACAGGCTTTGATATTCTGCTCTTTGTTAGCAGACACAGAATACTTGTCATTCGTGCTACTGGCATTTCTGCAGACATTAGGAGTGGCTTGAAGGTTGAGAGAGAGTCATAGCATTTCTTTTGCAAACTTGCTTCCCACTCTGCATGATGGCACCATCCTTTGTCAGAGTGCTAGAAACTGTCTTTCTCTGTCATTCCCATAACTGACCTCTTTGAATGCCCCTGTTTGTTTATGCAAGCATGAATCTCCATCTAAAGCCTTCCTTAAAAACAAAAAAAGAACTTTTATGCAAATGTTTATTTTATGGGGATCTCAGAGATCTCACATTTCCGTTAGAAATCCACCAAGCATTTTCGCTTGTGTTGCCCCTTCCCTACTCTATTCTTGCTTTGCAAAAGAAGTTCATCATACCCACATGGCATAAAAGATATGTGTTTCCAGTGGACCTTTATGTATACAGGTAACAAAGAGATTTAACACTGAAGGAAGTAATTTTCCATGCAAATTATAGCTATACTGTGATTTTTTTTTGCCCCATGATGTTGTACCATTCAAAAATGTCAATGGCTTCAAAATAAAGTCTGGGAAACTGATGAAAGAAAAGTTCAACTGAAACTATTATAGAGTCATGAGGAAACAGTCTCTGGCTTAGAACTATAGTTGCACTGCAGTTTTTGCTAATCTGGGAGGAAAAGCATCGCTCTGCACATGCCCTGCTCCTATACTCTATGTCTAAGCACTAACTACAGGCCCCTTTCGTAGGGAGGAACTTGAGATAAGCACGTCTTTCCCCCGCCTCATACATACATGCTGTAATGCAGGACAGATCAAGACCATAGCTAAATACAGAGTATGGAAGCTGTATCAGAGGACGAGACAGTCCTATGTCTGCCAGTCCTATTTGTGCAGGGTTACATCTCAGTCGCCCAGTATTGACATTCAGGAAAATCTGCTGGAGTATGTACATCTGGCATAACAAGTACATAAGTGCTTTTGTTTTGTTGAAATAGGTTAAATTGTTTTATTTTGAAATTGTTCAATAAATCATTAAGCAGTGTTTCTCTGTGAATACTCAAGGGAGCGGTGGTTCAGCCTTCCACTTTTTTCCAGAGGCCAGGTTCCTTGGAGGATTTCGCATAATGCGATGTGAACTTCTCTCAGACCAACCTTTGCCCAGGGCATAAAGTGAGTCATGACTCTGGGAGAGCATTAGAGTGTAGTTGCACCAGGGTCTCACTGGGGACTTGATTATGAGGACCCCCAAAGTCTCCTGCTTTTTTAAAAATTAAGAAAAAAAAAATTATTCAAGGTGCTCTGAGATGTCTCATTTGTCAAACAAGGAAAACTTTATAAATAGTACTGTTCTGCTAACACCTATGTTTTAATCAAGGATTAATAGCAGCTTTATTGGGCAGACACTGGTACTTTGGCCCACCTTTATATATGTATGATCTCTTTTTACATAGAACAGATTTAATGGAAGTTTCTTTGTCACTAAAATGACTTACACCATCAGAAGTGCTGCCCATCCATTTTTTTTCTGCTGTTTTCAAATTATTGACACTAAGAGTATCATTCATTTGTGTTCTTTTTTAGACTGAGAAAAAAATGCTTGTTCTCAGCCTGTTCAACTAAGAACATTTCAACAACATTAAAAAAAATTAAGTGAAAGGATATATGCATACTTAAACACACAAGATTGACCTCCTTGTCTTCAAGTATTTCCAGGAAATAATCAATGACATACTAACTCTATTTTTCAGTTGAATAAAATAAGGCAGAAGCTCACAACTACACAAGATTGTAGTACAGTAGAAAAAGACTGATGGGGATGAAATCTTCTCATTGTTTCATGTCCAGGATCTGACATGATATTTGCATAGTGGGAGGTCTATTAATGGCGTGTCTTTTTTTTTAAGTTTGTTATATTTGAGATTAGATTTATAGGAACTGGTGGCTTGGGCTCTTTTTGAATCATTTCAATGTTTATAATTATTGAGTTTATATTTATTTTTATATAAATGAAAAGTATGTACACCTATATTTAAATACACACATACAAATATATGATATTTTATAAAAATACATTGTTATATAGTTATGTGTTATGCTTACATAATACCATATATAAATATTTATTTATATATTTATTTTAAATAATTTGGTTTGGGACTTCTTTCAATTACTATTATTATCATTACTACTATAACAACACTATGTACTGTAATCATGGACCAGCCGACTATCATACTAAATACAAAAATGGTCTTTGCCTCCAAGTAGTTACAGTATGAGAGATAATAGAAGTGAACTGGCTGATGGGAGAAAGCAAGAGGACAGCAAGCTACTATACAGGGCTATGACTGGGTGATGGCCTCAGTACATCAGCAGTGTATTATGGAATTTTTCATAGGGATTGTGGCAATTCAGAGCTTTATGGAGAAATCTGAAAGAAGACACTGAGGTAGCTCTATGGATGTTTTCAGGTGACTTCTCCTGAGGATAAGGAGCAGCTTTGAGAGGAAAGTCAGAGGTCCTTTTTTAAAACCTACTTGTGGAAAAGTGAAGACTTACAGACCTGGGGAATTACTAATTGAGTATTCAGCAAAAAACCACAGGTAAGATAAGGTTAGCTATGAAACACCTGACAATGAAGATGCATACCTTATGGACAAAACAGGAGACTGGCAGAGTGCTCTTTGCAACAGCACTCTGCATGGATATGATCATGTTTGCTAAGGTAACAAAAATCTAATAATCAAAATAAGGGATAATGAGCACCTGAGAAAGACATTAAACTGTCTGGTTGGGGAAGGCAGGTCATATCTTAAAGATATAATAAGTAGCTAACTGACTTAGATTTATCCTATATCTGAGGAGATTAGAATGAGACTGACTATACTGAAATAACTATCCACTTATTATTTTTCTTTAGTGTAGCAGAGAAAAAACAACTTTGTCCCAGGCCCCTTGTTCTAATATGTAAGAATTAATAGTCCTGACAGTGGAGTTTAATATTTATACTAGATAGACAGACTGAATGTGGGAGGGAGAAAATAATATTTTCAACCATGATTTGCAGGTAGAGTACAAAGGCAGAAAGACTTGTCCAAGGAAGTATTTGGGAGGACAGGGAATTATACTTCTTTTTCTCATTCTTACCCTACTTTCCATCACCTTTCTGCACACACAAGGCTAAATAACAATGCACTTTAAGCATGGGCTTAAATTTAATATATGTATGATGTGCTGGTTCTCAATTCTGTGCAATAAACAGAACCATCAGATACCAGACAGAAATGAGTGGTAGAGCTGATTAAAAATTTGTAGCCCCCTCCCTTTAATTTTTTACATAGAAAATACCTAATTCAAAGTTTGTTGTATTTGGTAATTAAACAGAGAAAAATTACTAAGGGGCTTGAGATCTACAGTGAAGTTGACTTGGGTAACTAGTCATGAACATATTGAGGTATGATGAGGCCACAGAATTTGAAAAAAGTTCATTTGTAGATTTAAGTGGCAGCTTCAACACATCTCACCAGTATATAAGACAAATGAAGGAGACTACATGGAAATACAATGATTTTTTTTTCAGATCTCTGAGACAAAACCCTTTTCAACCTTACACAAGGGATAAGCAATTTAGTGGTGTGGTTGTCACTCTTAGAGGCCATCATACATTTAAGGCCTGAGCTGAAGGCTCAGAGAGGAACTATCAGGTTTTTTTCCTAGGTGCCTGTTCTCTTCTTCTAGTCTCAACCTTTTGCAACTGAGGGCAGAACACACCTGTACAATGTTTCTGTCATCAGCAAGGGAGAACAATGTGAGGAACATGTTATAACAGTTCAACCCATGTTCGGAGGTTGGAGGAGTGAATTACCAGGTTCTCCTCTACAAAATAGTTCCACTACCAGCCAATGTCCCTGTTTCATTCAAAACATTTCCCTATGGCTAGAAATACTGGATAATTGCAGACAAGTCAGATACACCATTACCAAGAAAATAACAACACAATTCTGGAGCACCAATATTATGATACCCTGATGAATACCAAAATGACCACCACTAAACTGTTGAGTCTTCCCAAAATGAGATTCAGAGTCTGCATCAATGTATCCATATGCTACAACATACTTTGGAAGAGGATAATGGTACACTCCTAAGAGATCATATGCAACATAATATGAGGCAGGATATAAAATATCTTTGCCTGAAAGAAGAAGAAATATATTATTTTACATCACTCCCAAAAATGGGCTTGATAGGGTTCATCAGGGAAGTAGATCAATTTTTACCAGTACCTGGCTTGTGAGAGACGCGCTGATACAGAGCTCTTTTTCAGGGGACTCAAGTATGAGAAATGAGTTGTAATCAACAAGCTATAGGCATATGAAAATACATTTGATTATGAAGGAGCCATATCAACTAAATTCATTGAAACACCTAAGAGGTGAGTAGGTCTTAGCAAAACATTTAAGCAATTTGCTTTTTTTTAGTGTAGGACAAGAAGGTAGAAAGTATGAAGATATGAAAAAGATATGAAGGTGCCCCTGGATTCCTATTTTATTGGCTAGCACCTGCATCCCTTAAAAAAAGTAGACTGCAACATACTCTCTTCCATTATTTTTAACCAATCTAAGCAGAGACGTTATGCTTACAGGAAGTAGAGACATTTTGGGAAGTACTCTGTATAGAAACTGTCCAGTGGGTGGGGCAGGGTGTTTTGCCCTTTGTGCTGGGAAAGTTATTAATGTTTTCTGGTAAGCCATCTAAATTTATAGTGCCTGAAGATATTTTATATATGCTTTCCCAAAGTACAAATTACAGCAACCTTTTACTTTTTTTCCTGAGGTCTTTTTCACAGCTACATATGCAGATGATCTCTAAAAATTGATTTATACTTGTCTGTTTCATAACAGAATTACTTATTGTAAAAAATACACCTTGTCTTAAAAGCACGTGATTTTATAAACAATAAGTCAGTAAATGTAAATAATTAACAAGGTAGACTCTGCACTTCCAAATTGCAGTGCAGGTAAACACATGGAACCTAGTTTACAAACTTCTTTAATACAAAATATAATGAGTTGCCTTGCTTGTTAATAACTATTTTACTGTTCCCTTCTTCTTGATTTTGGAAAAGTTTTGAGCTTCCCATTGGATCTTTAGATGCAGTTTATTGAGCAAATAAGACTTTGAATGATCTAACAAAACCAACAACAAAAAAACCCCCTTTCTCTCTTTTTGCCTGACAGTACATATTTTGTCTGAGGGAATAATGGGGTGAAACCTAGTGCTTACATATTCCCCACAATTATTCATTTTTAAAATAAATTTAGCTGCTCTCAGTGGACCCTCATTTAAGCAATATTCTTCACTGTCATTTCAAAGTTACCCATATACCCTATGTATTTCTTGTCTTTTTATTTGTAAATAATCTCTCCCAGAGGAAAAAAAAAAAATAGCCTGAAAGAAAGTCATAGAAAGAAATGCTTGCCCAAATTTGATGAATCCTATATCACAGGGACAGCCAACAACCTTGACAATATGAACCCTATATATGAGTTGTATTACTCATATGTGTAAGTCTTTGAAGGACACAAGCCTGTAATATCTATCTACCTACCTACAATGAAAGACTGTTATTGTAATATTCACTATAGGACCCAATGCAGTGAGGCACCTAAATGCATAAACTTTCCTATGGAAATCAACTGGCTATTCATGAACATAAGTGCTTTGCTAGATCAAGGTCTGGACTGGCACTGAAAAATTTTCCAGCTGCAGGAAGCAGCTGTTTCTAGGTGTCTCTTGGGAGCTGGCTCCTCTGAGTGATTTTGAGAATGTATGCTTTAGCAATCCAGAAGAAATGGTTGTTTTGGAGGTTGGAGCCTGAGAAGGCAAATAATGTAGTGGCTTGCAAAAAGCAACCTAAACTAAATGTATGAGTTTAGAAAGGGGAGTAAGTGTGTAGATATGTCTTCCACACAACAGCAAAGACTGGGCACCTTGGCTGCCTTTGGCCTTTGAGTTCAGAGCTATTCACTTCTGCAGCCAAAGGTGTACATCCAAAATGTTGTGTGCTGCACACAGTTCCCAATTTTACCTTCCCTCCTCCCTCATACAGGTGTATGGATAAAAACTGTGCAAAGCCTTCAACCAGGTATCCCTGTTATGCTCTAGCAGTTCCTGGTATACTCTCCAAGGTGCAAGAGACAACCTCTCCATCACAAACCTGAAAAGAAAAAAATGGCAAAAAGAAGGCTTCAAAGTACCACAAGATTTTTTCCATGGGAGTAATTAACACTGTCCTCAATATTAATGAGCAATTAGAGTGCAATCCACTTGTCTTGATGCTCAAATGGCAAAGGTCCTGAGACTTCCCTGAAGCAAGCCCAGGTCTGTATCACAGCACTGCTGTGTCAAGAAGCACGCTGTCTCATCCCTCCATGGAAGACCTCCAGTCTCCTTATGGTGCAGAAGTTAGAGGGATCCAAAGTGTAGTGTTCCCACTAATGGTATTTTGTAGAGAGGAAAAATAAAAAATACATAGATTTATTCCAATTTAATTTTCAATCATTTACATGGGCTGGGTGGGATTTTCAAGTGCAAGAGATGCACAAACCTTCCTAACTCACTGCAATACTTTTGAAAATGTGTTTCATTATGGAGCTTAACCTGCAAGGTTATCTCTGAAGTAATGGCTTAATATTGTAAACACCTATACTGTTGAGTACCTTAATTATCTTGTGATCTTATAAGGAACAAGAATTTTTGTTCTGTTGAAAACTGACAAATTTTTTTTTCTGATTTGAGCCAAAAAAAGAGAGTTGTAGTTTAAAATTTTGTACCAGAAGGGGAAGGGAAAGAAAAAGGATTTGAGATCTAAAAATAGTCTTTAAATGTATCATTTTAATTTGTTTTAAGTTCATTGATGCATTTCATTAAAACATTAAATAATATTATATAGATAATTATGATTTTGAAAAAAAACTATATCTTTTGACAAGAACAATTCAGCCAAAATATATGTTATCAGTTTGGATTGACACTCCTTTGGCAACTGCAGATGGATAATTACTTTCCTATTTAATTAATAAAAAGTTTTCATATTCAGTGGAAAAAAAAAGCATGCATATTTAATACCCATTATGGTATCAAATTCCAGATTAGTAAATACACAGCTGAGGCCTACTGTATTCTGATATGGTCTACAGAATTCTAGTTATATACAGACAGGGACAGGAAAGAACAGGTGAATACATGCAATTTTTTTAAATCATATTTGTTCCTGTTTAGAAGAGCAGAGAAGAAAATTTTCCTCACACCAAGTGTTAGCAAAATATGCTTCAAATGCTATGGTAAAACTCTTTATGTTAAAGAGATGGAAGTTCACAATTAGATTCTGTGACAATTATGCCTACCATGAGATGAGAAAGAAAAAAAAATCCATCTAAACCCAGTTGAATCAACTCAACACTGCTGGATTTATCCCAGTAAGAAGATATATTTATTCATGTTATTTATTTATATGATGCCAGTCTACAGGGAAACCAGAGAAGTGCTTCAACTCTTCCTGGTAGTCTCAAGAGAAATGTTGAGGGGTAGCTCCCTCACTCTGTTGCATGAAACATTCCGAGGCTGCCAAGTTTGCACATTATAGTTTTGTGTCCAGTGGAAGCAAACAGATTTGAAGAAGCTGCATCCCATACAAATGCATGTAGAGGTATCTTAACAGTAAAGTTGACCAGAGAGTTTTTAACTTAGAATTAGTGTTTTAGCTAAAACAAAAGCATTGCTGAAAAAAAATATTTTGTTTGTAGATTTTCAGTTATTCTACAAATTTCTTCACATTTCCACTGTCTTTTTTAAGTGGCCTTTTCTTTGTTTTTGCTTCTCCCCCATCGATTCCAAAACAAATCCTATTGGTTAAAGGGCAGAAGAAATCCATTTCATATAGCTGAAATATTTCATTGCAGTGTTCCTTGCAGACTTTTCATCAGATAGTGCATCCATGATTTGCCCAGCCTTGCCAGAGAGTATGAAAGAATAGACCTCTTGATGTTATGGCTGCAGCATTCAAGGCAACGTTGGTCAGCTCTTGAACATAGGCATCGGGCTTGAAAAGAAGGAAATTGTAAAAAAATTACTGACAATGCAAATCATAGAAGATGGCAAAAATCTGTTTCCTTGACAACATGACTGCCCTAGAGGATGCTGAATTTTTTTTTATTTTGGTGAGGAGGGGCTGGGAGATGGAGGATTTTGACAAATGAGGCTTGAAAAATAGCATGCTGAAATCAGTACAAATATATATTTTTGTACATGCTGTCTCTTCTTTTTTGGTGTCTGCCACTGGAGTCTGAAATGGAGCACTCCCAGCAGTTGTGTTTTATGTGGTTAAATCTGTTCATGGAAATATATTTTGATATGTGAGTTACATTTCTTCCTTGCCAGTAGAAAACAGCTACCAAGCCGAGGTTGCCCGCTGTTAATTAAACTATGTTACACTAAAAACCTGCAGCACAAATACATGGTAGCAGAGCATGTTCTGTGTGCTGTTCCTCCTCATGTGATAAGCAGTGCATTTCCTCAATGGATGCACATTGCTTACATTTTTAGAGCTATTAAGCCAGGATAATTATGGAACAATCTAGGCAATGTTCAATAGCCCATGCAGATGCCTGACAGGGCATGTTGTCTCTTAATTAGGAATTTGAATGCCTAATGCTTGTATATTAACTGAAATAATTGGATAGATGTTTTACATTTTCTTCACTTTTACTGACAACCAAGCAAGGGACCACAGGAATCAACATATCTTCCTAAAACAGCTCATTTCATTTGCACTTTCTAGGTGATCTAGTCTGTTGTTTAAGTGGGATTTTTAAGAGAATTGATGCTGGCTACTGTGTGAATGTATTGTAAGATGTACCTCAGTGAGTCTAGCTGTTTTAAGCTGGTATCTTGTTGCTTCCTGTACTATTGTAACCTACACAGTGTAATTACCTGGCTGTATCTTTTTTGTTCCTCAGAAGTCAAGCAAAATTACAATAGTTGTTACCACTTTTTTGTTGTTTCTAAGTGCTGAAAATGGGATATGTATTGTTTCAAACCCAGTTCTGATACCGTATAGCACAATTTGCTATCATTGATGTGAAAACCTGTTTTGCACTGTGCAAGGCTGCTTTCCACAGATTGAGGATGCCTTTCAGGGGCTGGGCTTGTTAGACGACTCTGCAGCTCTGGCTGCAGAGGAAAGGTCTACTTGGACCTCCCTACCCTTGCTCTCACTTTCACTAAGCACAGGGAGAGCCTTATTGGCTCTGGCCACAAGCTGTGTGGAAGCACATAGGACTCGAGGCATTGCATTCAGTAGCACCATTAGCCCATTTTCACAGCTGAAACACCATTCATCTCCTATCAACATAATAAAAACAGTAAAAAAATTCCTCTGGGCTCCATGTTAGAACTGGGCCCCGAATGAGCAACTTCTTTAATCCATGTCTACTATGTATGTGAGGAGTACTATGCTTGCCAGTATATACATTGTTTATATTTAGGATGCCTGATAAATGTGTTTATTCACAACTATTAGTATAAAAGCTCCTTTAAAAGCAACAAATTGCTTTCTATTAGTAATGTGCATAATGACCTATTTCCATAAACATTTTTAGTAAGAGAAATTTTAATGTGCAAAACCCTGCAGACATTTTATGGAAATTTGACTGTATTCTGCAGAAGTGCATCACAGTCATATTTTGTTCTTTAATATTTTGTTTTGAGAGGTGAATTACTTTCATTCTGATATATAGTACAAAAGAAGCAACCTGGCACAGGAAAAAGGAAAATGACTCTTAATGTACTTCCTTCTTGCTAATGTATATTTGCTTGATTGATGTAAGGATGGTTTTTGCAGAAAATATACAGCCCCTGTTGGTTTTTGTGTGTGTGTGTATTTATTTAAAAAGGGTGATGGAGGCTTTAAAAAAAGCTCTTTAAATCCAGTCATAAGGGAAAAGAATAATAAAGGAATGTCTTTATGGTCAAAAGGATAAATAGAGCTTTTGAGTCTATATCTGTTGTATTGCACCTGATTTCTATACCTAAATGCAGGTCAAGTGTACAAAACTGTATTCACAAAATATTGTGATGTAGTTTTAGAGGCATGGCTTAAAAAAATAGCCTGAGGGGGTTAAACATGTGTTAGCTTTATTTTTTTGTTTGAAAAGCATGCAAGCAAATCATTGGTATTCTATGGAGCCTTAACAGCATTTCTGTATGTTATGTACTAAATGCAACCTGAACAGCGGCAGAGCTTTTCATATTAATTTACTATAACTTTGGAGCAAATAATGTTTTTTTCTTCCATGCAGAGCTTAAAGATTCTCAACTACCAACAATTCCAACAAAAGTCTGTAAAAATAATCTAACTCGTGTCAGGTGCAAACTGTCTCATTTGTAGTTCCAATAAAATTATATGGGGAAAGAAAGCAAGGTTTTATTTTAAATTAAGCTAATCATACAGCCATGCAAAGGAGGTGGAAATGGAAAAAAACATCCATAGACCTAATACTAAAAAATCTGTGCATTATTTCAACTCTGCTTTGAAGGCACTCTAGGCAGCCTTTTTTTTTTTTAAGGAAATGTTGCTCCATGTTAAAGCACAGGCAGAGCACAACTCTGAGTTCAGTTCTGCCTTTGACACTGACTGCGAATTTGAGCAAATGACCTGAGTGACATTTTTAAGCTGGACTTAAAGGATATTCACCTCTAGCATGGTTACTCCATCCCTACTGCGTACAGAGAATGCTTGCTTAGCTAATAAGGTGTTATGCAGATGTACGGAAAAAAAAACCATGATGAAAGATGTCAAAGAAGTTAAAAAGACTAAAAGCTGGAAAGAAAGCCTAAATTAAAATCTACATTGATGAGGAGGTACATGGAGTAGAAACATAGCCTTGGATCATCATATTAGTTAAGTGGTTGCTTAACTTTTAGCATGTGCCATTGGCTTCTATGATCTTTAAAAGAGGAGTGGACATAAATGTGATTAAGAGCATGACTAAATATCCGACTGAATATGAAGCTGGACTCTCCTGTTCTGGTGAAAGGTCAGCTGCAGCACATCACTGTAATACAGTTGCTTTAAGATCTTTTTTTTCAAAGCACTGAGCAGTTCTTAGTAGCTCTCACATATATGATGAGAACTGAGAGCACATAGATGTATCAAGGCCTATACACAGCCCTTGTCTTATCTCACTGAAGTAAATGGCTAGCTGTAATTAATTTCAGTGGGATCAGGAATGTGATACATAAAGCTTCCAAAGGAAACCTTCTTCCTTCTCCCAGTCATTTTATATGATCTTTCCTGTCATTACCACTGCTGTACGTTCATGTAATAGACAGCTGTAAAACCTTAAATGAGAATGAATGAAATTTGAAGTGTTGAAGTAGTCAAATGAATTAATGACCATGATTTAGTGGTATTTTTACTGTAGGAAGTGTAAAGAATCAGTCAAGATTTTCTCCTGTGAGGGCTGTATTGTATTGATTTCTTTTTCAAATGACCAAGCAATTAGCATAGCAGAAACCTAGGTGCTCAGCACCTTCTCCATTAAACAGAAGAAATGTCAAGTCCTATTAATATAGTCAGCTGTTCCATAGTGGCTGATCAGATGCTATCTATCATTATATGTTTATTATCCTGTTGAAATAGTATTATGAGGTTTTGCTGACAATAACTTTGGATGATGCGCTCTTTTTCATTTTAATCCTTCTTTGTAGTTCAGGCACAAACAATTTCATCGTGTCCAGGCTAGTAAACCATTAATTGTGAGTCCAGATTTTCAGCAGTTCATGCTGGTACAATAAGTCTTCTTTCCCCATCTCCTCTCCCAAGTGAAAAGAATCTGTATTTTTAACAATAATAAAAAGAGATAATCACTTAATGCAGAAATGTCCATTGCACCCGAACAGCAAATCCAGCTTAAGTGGAAATTTACACAAAGAATTATTTATAGGAATCAATCATAATTACATTTAATGCATGCTGCAGCTGTTTATAATTGTGGTTTTCCCAAGGTTATTCTCCTCCTACCATCCACCCCCACACACATGAAATTTGTTTCTGTGGAAATGCTTAGGAAGCGTTATAATTTTCCTGTAACATGTTACAATGGCAGCTGACTGTTGTGAGGCAGACTAGATCCTGATTAGTAAGTGCAATAAAAAAGAAGAGAAGACTATTTTGTTGACCAGTAAAAGAGTCTTGAGAAGCTGGTTGGTAATAACTATCAGGACAAACATTTTCCATGTCATCCTGTTTACTATTTATTATGACAAGCAAATCTGACTGCTAAATTAGAAATTTAATTTTTAGTAATCATAAATTCAAGATAGTGTGGGCCAAACTGAGAAGCCATGCGTAAAGTGGTATAACTGGGACCTTCTCACACTCAATTAGAAATTTCCTTCCCTGAAAACTCATTGCTATAGAACTGATTGTAAAATGCATTTCTTTTTTTAACTACTGAAAAAGCTAATTTTTCATAGAGAAAGAAAATAGAGATTTAATTTGGAGTATTCTTAGCTCCAGTTATTTGATAAAAAAAATTAAGGCTTTACAGGAAAAAAAATATGTGGCATACATATTTTTTAGTGTGTTGAAGGCCCATGTGTCCAACCAGAAAGTCAAGAAAGGAACACATCACACAGCCATTTGTTGTAAGATATATGGCTACCCATAAAGGACTCTGGGTTGCATTTTCCATACATAGTATGACCAGGAGAAGGTGTAAATTTCAAACAACCATTCTTTTTGGTACATATTCCTCTGGCCCCCTCAGTCAACTAGTTTTAAATTTTGAATTTCATTGCATATTGATAGATTTCCTATAATGGTGACTAGCTGTAAGGTAGTTCAGTGGAAAGTGTGACCTATGTTATACTATTGTATTCATCCCTCTGAAGTATGCACTGTGTCTGTGGTACTCATACCAGGGTTAAACCGTCTCAGTCAGCCCGAATACTGCTGAGGGTAGACTCTATGAAGCTTGAAATGTAAAATCCTCTGAGCTTTAGGGACAATGGTATTCACACTGTTGTCTGAGGGTTTTGTTTTCTTAATTTTAGTCCATCTTTACAAATTATTTCTTTGACATGTGAACATTTGATTTTAGATATTCAGTCAGGCACTTGAGTTCAGAAGTGATGTACATTCCTGTTATGAATATCTTTGAGTCGTATGATGGAGAATTCCTGTAGTAGTTGTAGTGGTATTGGGCTCATACACTACAAAAAATTTCTGAGGGTGGAAATAGTACATAATTAGGTATGATTTTAGTTTCTTAATTCTGTCTTAACTTCTGGAGCACGATGGAAGGAATCTGTAATTGAAAGACCAGTTATATATAATACCAGATTATTAAATTTGTGATTAGATGTGAAAATCTTGCGTCAAAAGTTTGGTAATTTAGGATGGAGCCCTTCTTCTGACACAGTTAACTGAAATGTGACCAAGATTTGCCCCTTCAAAAACACATTACCAGGGGTGCTGAAGGAATCAGAGCTGCTGGTGTTGATTTGGTGAAGATGCCCAAGTGACTGAGGAAGAGCCTGTCCCTCTGAAGAAGTTCACCAGTGAGCGAGGCACAGCGGGGAGTGCTGCGGAGGTCCCAGTGCCCACCCCAGCCTCTGAGACCAAGAAAGTTGAGCCCCTTATGTGTCAGCAGCTGCGCTTCCTCAGTTCACAGTGCAACTTCTTAGGACAACTCAAAATCCCAAATCTTAAGTCACTTTGTGGGGAGCCTTGAAAATCCCTCCACTTCTGCAATGTCCTGGGGCATAAAAATAGGTTCAAGCCCATTCCAAATCAATCCACTCACTTGCTATTTGTGCTTTTATTTCTCCCCATGTACCTTGTAGCATAGAATTTAACTGTAGCTGAGATACAGCATAAGTAAATAACCAATGGGGACCAATAATAACTGCAATAAACCTATAACTTTGATGCTCCAGTATTTAACATTCTGGATCAAACTCTGCCCAGCTTTACACTGTTCAGAACCCCCCTGAGGGCAATAGGATGTCATGGGGTATAAATCAGGGCAGAATGAGGTGATTTCAGAGTAGGTGAAATTGCTGATGTAACTTCCCCATCTTAAAGAGACTTCAGCCAAAAAGTAGGGTAGTGAGGGCAATAAGGAAGAAGGTCACAGTAAGACATTTTAAAAATAAACTAGAAAAATGTTTAAATATTGTCCTATGGATACTGACCTATTATTTTTAGTGATTGGGCCAGTTTGGTAAGAAAAAAAGCATTAACTCTATCCGTTGATGTATAAAACATGTCTTCCAAAACAGGTGCTTGAATTTTTCTCTTGCTGGTGGTACTCCACCTGAATGAAAAAATAGTCTGTTCCGGGTGTCTCTAGAGAGCTGCTGTTTGATGCATTATTTCTTAGCATCTGTGACTGACCAGTTTCAGAGCATTGTAGCGATTTAGCATTGACTCTAGAAAAACTAACTGTATTTTTACTGTTACAGACAAGAGGCCTTGAAAATCTACAGGTGAAATGAACATTAGAGTTTAAAGTGGGAGTGTGGTTCCATGGAACAACAGCTTCTTCTGCAGAGAAGTAAATTGAAATCCCATTTATTCCAAGAGAATTTTCAACACTAAACACATTTAAAAAAATCTTGTTTATTTTTGAAATAAACTTCTACTTCATAAGATTTTTTTTTAATTTTAGAATATTTTTGTATTCTAAATTGATATTTATCTTTTCTTTTTTATTTTCAGGAAAAAAAGTGGGTAGGAATATTTTTGTTCTCATTTGTTTTCTTTAAAACCACTGAAAGATTTCACCAGATGGAAGCTTCTCCTTAAAAAAAAAAAAAAAAAAAAAAAAAAGAAAACTAAGTTTGGTAGAAACTATTTAACTGAACTAAAAGAACAGATTTGTTTGATTCCTAACAGAATTGGAGCAATGGAGAAACTTGCAGCCAAAAGAGGACATTGCTATAACATCTGCAGAATAGAGTGGTTATCAGAGATTATTTTCCCTTCCAAAGTAAGCTACTGCCACTTCAGCTCAAGGAGCTTTCCCTAAGGAAGTAATCCATTATATTTTCTATGGCCTATTAGTATAAGATGACATCTTGCAAGTAAAGCTGTGGCCTGTATTTTGTCTTCTGAGTGACATTCCACAACCGCTCTTATTCAACCAGCTTTCTTGAAATCAACATTTTGCTGCTTTAGTTTTCCCTTAGATACCTTGCCCTGTATATTCCAACAGAAACGGACCTGTAAACTGAGCTGTGTACCTCTTTCATCACCACTGTTGAAGAAAGTGCCTTTGGTATGTACCGGATGGCTCAGGGAGAACAGCCCTCCACAGCTGCACTGCGGGAGGGAGGATGCCAGAGGAGATGGAGTTCATAGATCCCTAATGCCTTACACCCTCCATCACTACTCATGTTTCTACAAGAGAGGTTTAACACCACCACAAACAAGGAGACTGCTGAAGCCATTTTATATTAATTTAAAAGGTGACACAATGTACGGGGTAGTGAAATCAAATAATGCTTATGAGCTAGATACTAAGCACAGCAGTTATGGTGAGTAAGAAGGTGCCACAGAGGCTTAAAATGGTTAGTAGAGCAAATAAACCGCTCCAAAAGAAAGCTCTGAATGTCAAAAGAATTGATCTTCAATGTAACTATCCATTCGCTGAGAATCCCCAAAGGGGCATTTTCAGCTGGGTTTGAAAAGTGACTATTTTAGTGCAACAATGTATTCTTAGGCATTACAAGGAAAAGCTGTGCCACCTGTCCTGTATTCAGGTAAAGTGGCACACAATCTCTGAAGGTCAGGCTCTAGACACTGATTTTTGGGCCCGGATGCCAGAAAGGCTATAAGCCAGTACCAAACAGCTATATTTAAATGATCTCTTTGTCATGTATAAAGGAGTATGACAGTGGTTTTCTGCTGCCCACAGATACACAGCCAAGAAACATAGTCAGCATGCAAACCTAAACATCGTCACTTTTGCTCTGCCTTGAACTACAGTTTTCAAACCAAAAAAAAATGGAGTCTTGAGCTGCAGAGAAGTGTTGAGTGGCATTAGGAGCCAGCACTCCTGCAGCGTGTTGAAAAATGCATTTGGCATTCCTGGTCCAGCTCTAGCATCGGTCGCTCTCAGGAGGAAATTGAGGTAGGTCCCATGCATCAGCCAGAGCTGGACTGAGCTCCTGTCCCCTCTCCTCCCCACTGCCATTTCAGTGCGCACCTCTGATGGGTGCTTCAGGCAGGTCTGGATCTACAAATAATTCCAGCAGTTTGTGACCATCTGAATGGTGGTACTTTGCTCCTCATGGCAGCAGTGAGGAGCGCTGCTCCTCACAGTGGTGGTTCATGGCTGGCAGTGGCTGGACTGTGTTTGTATCATTACACATAGCTGGGATGCTGTCAGGGATAAGTAGATTTAAATTGTGACTTTTGTTTTATAGAAGACTTGCTTAGTAGTGGTTGCTTAGCTCATTTCCAGGGAAACTAGAGGAAATTAATAGTGACAGTATTTCATATAACTGTATTAACACATGAGGCCTTTCACATTGCCCTTTAGTTTTCAAGCCAGTATAGTGAGAACAATACAGGACCAAAATCTTGCACCTTGCTGCCTTTCTTACCTCTCCTCTACCTGTACTGAAATCTGCCCTGCCTGGCTGCAGGGTCTTCGCAGGCTGAGAGCAGTGGCTGCTTTGCAGGACTGTAATTCTCTCCAAGGAATTTTTCCTATTACGGATGTCTTTAGACCCTGGGATCAAATCAGACCTCAGCCTGTCATTTAAATACCTATTTCTGCCAGGTGCGCAAAGTCACTGGCAAAGATCAAAAAACTGTATCTCAAGATTTTCAAAGATATAGCCACTACAACTGTATTAGCGCAGACAGGCAAGGCAGCTATAGATTAATTAACTCATGTACCATTAGCTGTTCCACACAGGGTAATCAACATGAGGTAAATTACACAGGCTCTTAAGCAGGTTTTACAACCCACACTGAAATTCCTGCTGTTGAGTATGGTATGAAAGCCAGGTAGAAATTACTGTGCTTCAGTAAAAGGTTGGAAGAACAAGAACTGACATATGTAAAGTGTTTGCTGTGGCCTTTCCTTTAGTTTCCCTGCAGAAATTTGCTTTCACAGGCTATCCTCTGGGAAAAAAAAAAAAAGTTTTAAAAAATTACCCCGTGCCATGTATACACAGTTCTCCTTGAAACAATGTAACACAAGCCATAGTACCCCCATGCTGAGTATATATTCAAAGGTTAAGAATAAAAACATTCTTTGTGGATTTAAAAAAAAAAAATCAAGCTGCAAACAGGATTTTTTCTTTTTCTCTAAGAATTTTAAAGCATTGTTTATTACTGGTGAATGCTTTATTAATTTTTCAGATGTCTAAACTGAGTAATAGATATAGCTAAGCCCTTCATATAGCTAAGATCTTCAAAAAGTCCTAAATGATCTAGGCTCTCAAGTCTTAGCATCAAAAACTGATTTACATCATTACAATGCACTCTGTCTCCATTAACTTCAAATTAAGGGTCCAGCCTCCAAAATGCATTCACAGCATATACATAGTCTCTGCATGAAAAGTTAGTTGGCTTGGAGCATCATTCACAAAACATGGCATGTTGAGCAAGGAGCTCCATATGATAACAAGGAAGAAAGCTCAGGACACGAGTGCGATAAATTCCACTTTTCTCTTAGATGCCTTTCTCGGCAATACTCAGTACTGTGGTTACCTAGGCCCTTTCCTTCAAACCAATCACTTCTACCTTTGAAAATTAGAGTGCACAAGAAGGCACCACATTTTAAACAGAACTTTAGGAGTCAGAGCACTCCATCCAGCCATGAAAGATGTAGTTTCAGTCTCCTCTTCTGTCAGAGATTTCAAATGAGCTTCCACGTCTGGCAGACTTACTTAATCATGGGATATAGACAAGCTGAGGGAGAAAGGGGAGGAAGAAGATGGAATGAAAATTCTGGTTTTTGATTCCCAAGTCCTGCTCTGCCTATGTTGTTTTAGCTTCTAAGCATGGACACTAAGGACCAGATTTTTAGGATGTGCTGAGGTGCACAAAAAAGCACTCATGCACCTGCCTCCCAGTTGTGAATCTGATTCATAAATTCACAGTGGTTTTTAGATCTGAGAGCAGGATAAATCCTTGTCTTTCTGTCAAACGTGCTGTAAGTAAAGCCAGGAGGACTTGGTCCAGAATTCCTTTGCAAATGTCCGGCTCTGGGGAAACAATGTCCCATGACCGTTTCATTGGTAAATATAAAAACTCGGTGGAAATTCTGGCATGTTGTTGGTTAGCAATAAAGGTTGCTAGTACACATTTTTAAAAATTGCAGTTATCTCCCTATAACACAGAGTGCTTTCTCCACAAACATGCATATGCACAAGCGCAAACAGACACTAAGCGCCTGTGTGCACTTGCGCATGCATGTGTGTGCTTGTGCATCGGCGTGTCTCTGAGTGTGTTAGGCTTATTTTTCTTGAGTGGTGAAAGCTGTTCCAAAAAGTCTCTCACTCTCAGCAAATCCAAGACCAAGGCTGGAAGCCATGAGAATTAGCTGCAGGTGCTTAGGGTTTATAAACTGCTGAAGGGACGAAAGACCAAGGTGTTGGCTCCAGGTTAGTTCTTATGATCAACTATTCTTTTTATCTTCCCATAAGACCACCTCACTCTTTTGTTGGCAAGGGGGAGGGAGAAAGGGGGGCAAAAAAAAAGAGTTAGACTGTTTGATTTCAAATGGGAGGTGGAATTCCTCAGAAGACGAGCCTGTAGCGATCAGGAAAAGCAGATTAAGAGAAGCAGATGTGGGGAAGAGGGAAGATGGGGAGGGGGATAGATTTATTCATGCAATTTAGGATATTAGCAGTAAATTGAGGAGGTGGTTTGTTCTGTGTTTAGTCTTATACAAATTCTGCCCCCCTTTTCCGCACATTTTCCCTTTGTTTATCTCCTGAGAGATGCCCACATGTGTACAATACAAAGAATCGAGTCATAAAAGCACAGGCCTGTCAGCCTCCCTGAGGACCAATTAATGGTGTTCCAAATCTTGTGGGCAGGCAGATGAAAAGGATACAGAGAGAGAAGGGGAGGTAGATGAATACTCGATGAGAGCAAGGCAGGTTTTTCAGATGTTAGTAGGAACTTCTTTAGGTATTCTTAGCTAACTTATTTGGGGTTTGGGTTTCTCTCCTGCTTCCACAGTCCCCTGGTCATACCTGCAACAGAGGGAAAAGCTGCACTTCAAAATATCAATTAGGCTTTTATCCAAACCAATAGCAACACAATGCCAGTATGAGGGGTGTGGGGGCGGAGGTTGGGGGGGCAGAAAAAGGCCACTTACTTAGAATTTTTCCAACCCTTCTTTCATATATCGGCAGTTTTATTGATAGGTACTTGAGTTTATATTACCATTTGTATCTCCGAGCTGGGTAATGCTCTGAATGCAGCAGGCTTTGTAGTGCAACCTTTTACTCCTATCTCACCCCCTACGTGTCCACAGGCCTTTGAACAGCAAGCAAGTGGCACTTTGAAATCAGGAGTTGAAAGTGTTTGACATGGAAAGGGGAGCATGAAAGTCTTGCTCTTTGAACCTTTTCTTTTCAAAGTCCCACAGAAAGTAGAGGCAGAACAATAATGGACAGGCTGGGGGCTCTCAGGGTGAAGTGGGGATATGTGGTAATGAGGTTTTAAGTGTTTTGGCAGTTATTCCACCCCACAGTTTCCTCCTGTATGTACTCCCAGTGAATTAATCTACTGCAAGATATCACAGAAATCTTTAGCTAGATATATATTCTGTCCCTGCTTAATTCATTCCTTGATTAAGTTCTGGAAATGAAATTGAGCTAATGAAAACAGGAAAGAATGGTCAAAATTATCATTAGGTTGGTGACTACTGAAGGAAGATCAATTTTTTTTTGTTTGTTTAGTTTTCTACTTAAATGAAGCCAGATGTACAGTAAATGCAAGTTGCATGAGAAATGCAGCCAGCTGTTGCATCAAATATCAGGCTCAGGCCTCTCCATGCTCATATGCAAACTCACCATCTCTCACCTGTTGGGGTCAGGAAGGTGAATTAGTAACCTTGGCAGCTGCTAAGATTTGCTTCAGTTATTTTACCTGCGTGTGAGATCAGTTAGCATGGAGAGAATGAAAGAAACTTGGAGGCCCTGAAATGAAACATCTCATTTAAGAACTTCATTTTATTTAAGAAGAGAAGAAGTAGAAGGCTAAGTTATTATTCTGTGAGGTCCATGAGCTGATCTTTCACTCTTTGGAGAAAGGTAAAAAAACCCCAAGCTCAGAAACCTCTTTATAATGCATCTTCTCAGTTGTGTAATCCTACCTGGGAAGAAAAAAAATCCTTTCTGAGTGATGTAGCAATCATTTTACACACTCAAGCATGAAATTTCATCACCATTATCTTAGCTTGGATGACTGTACAGATGTTGTTTGGCCATAAAATATATTCAGCCCTTTTTTAAATCTAACTAACTACAGTATCTGACTCGATGGCCTCCTGCAGCAGTTGGTTCCACGGGTTTGGACTATGCTTTGCTGAGGAAAATTTATTTGTATTGATTATAGAATTAACCAAGGTAGGATAGGAAGAGGTGAATAAAAATGCACTGTCAAAATGCCCCAGAATGTTCTGATTAGTCTATTTTGTCTGATCTATTTAGCTTCTTGTGTCACTAGTCCTGTCCAACACTGCCCCTTTTTTGAGCTAGATCCAGAGAAGGTAAAAGGGTGCCATTCTTTCAAAATGGCTGATGCTAGAGTCCTCCAGTAAAAAGTCACTTTTAAAAAAAATCTGACCCTGAATTTGAATAACTTGAGACGGACTGTTTTTCTTTCCCACGTGGAGCATGCATAATGCAGATATTAATCTAACCTGATGCTAGCAGTCATTTTCAGTGAATACCAGTAAAGCTGGTGCCACCACACTGCTGCAAGTGCTGCTCACACAACTCCAGTTTCCTTGCAGAACCTAAGCTGCTTCCTAAGCAGTGCTCTCATGCATCCCTCTGCTGCAGGGTCACTGTGCCATGCTTGTCGGAGGATTAGTGCCTGAGAGGCTGATATATAAGAAGATCTCCTTGGGAGCTGCCTTTTTGGAGGCAACCTCTGGAAGCCCATCTGCTTCAAGGATTAGAAGCAGAAATGAGATTCTTCCTTTCCTTTTCTAAGTGTGTAGTTTTAGCCCTTCTCTTTGCAAAGTGAAGCTTGAGGCAGTAAGGGAAACTAGACTTTCAAGAAGGAGAATTGTCTCTGATTTCTGTGTCTCAAGGATGCCTTTGGTGTCCGAAGGATACAAACCTCTTAAGGCTTTTCAAAGGACTGTTTACAGTTTGTACATTGACAAGTACACTGCACATCCAGAGCTAGACTTTCCCCCCATGTCAGCTCGTGTAGCTGACCATATACCATGCTCACGAGGCACCAGAAGCTATGTGGCGTGAGATGGAGTGGGGCAAGGGAAGTAGCACAGGGCTGATACTACTCCCTCTATAGCCCAGATCAGCTTGCTTCACCTGCCTGCCTTGCTTCCTCTGGCTATCAATCAAGGTTAGTAGTGATTGTCTACATTATAAGCCTAGGTATATTGACTAATTAATTGCTGGCTGTACAGGGGCTTGAGTGCTTTTGAAAATATGGCTATAAAATATCATTATGGAAGCTTTTGGTTAAGGAGCATTTTGAAAATCTTAGCTCTCATGTAGGTGTCTGAATGGAGTTGGGACTCTGTTAAAATGTGGTGCCATTAAAAATCTTGAGCACATGAATAGCTGTCTCCAATCCCTTTCAGAAATCTGCCGTATAGAAGAACTGTTTTTTTTCCCTTCTCCATATCTTCTATTTCTATTTCTATTATGTTATTAAGATCAGTGGTATCTGTTATGCTATATTCCTGTGTATGGTTTTACGTAAAAAAAGTTTAGCTTTAAATTCTACCTAAACATGTAATTTGTAAAGTTGCATTAAAAGTAGTTAATCGTCATGGAAGAATGGTGCCCAAAGATGCTTACTGATAAGGTGGATATCTGTACCAGCTTGCCATGTTTTTTACACATCACAAACAATGCAGACATTGAGCAAAACTGAGTAAGTAAATCAGACAGAATGATTGGTTCAATGTTTTTTTTCCTGTGAATGGTCACCATTTTGACAAATCTGTTTATTTAGATATTTTCTCAGTGGAAAAAGGCAAAACTCTTTCTTCTGTTCAATATGCATGGCTTAATCAACAATGTCTTGGCACTAAATTGTGGAGCTTCATAGAGATGAGTTCAGTTCTTAACTAGGTTCTTTGGGATCAGTTGGGATTTTATATTTTCTGTTTGGGGGCAGAGGGGAAGACTATTCCAGCCTCTTTTTCTGACTCTCCAGATCACCCATATCATGGACAGAATAATTTGGACTGCAAGTTTTTTAAAGAGCATGTGTCTAGGAGCCAAAAATAATTGATGTATGGTGTAGAATACAGTGCTTCAACAATACCGTTCATAGAAAAATTCTTGTTTTCCTTCACAGTTACTTCTACTGAGCTTCATACTGGACAGTACTGAGAGGAGAGGAGGGAGGAGAATTTTTTATTTTTATTTGGGGAGGGGGCTTAAAATTGCAAAAGAACTGCAGTTAAAAAATAAATTACAGAAGGTTAAACAATCTGGATCTTTTTTTGTGCTGCAGTAAACATATTCACTAGACAGTTAAAAAAATTGTTTATGATGTGCCTAATAGAGCCATTCTAGTTTATCAGTTAAATATGTATTCATAATTTTTTAAAAGGAATATTATTTACCCAGAAGACCAGAACAGTTTCTAAAAGAGCTTTTCCAGTCCATCATGTAAATATGTATTTAGGACAAGTGCTGTGTGTACAGTATTAAAAAAAATCCTCTGAAAATCTCTTTGAAAAGTTATTACACATGTCCACTGCTGCAGCAAAGTTTTAAATATTCATATCTCAGCTGTTTCCTTTCTCAGATTTCTCAATTTGGTTTGAATATATTGCCGGTGAAGTGCTCAGCAAGAGCTTCATTTGTTGAATGTTAACAGGCTTGTGTCCCAAAGGACTGTTCATGTGTGTCAAGCTACATATGTGCTTAAATCTTTACCAGATCAGGGACTTCATTTTGTTAGGCTAACTTAAATATCACTTTCAGGTGTAAAGAACTGTCTTCCTTACATGCTTACAAATCAGTAGAGATGGTGTATCTCTCTCTTATCTGTCTCTCCCTCCCATTTTCCCTTTGGTGAATTATCTGCACACAACAATGTGTCTCCACTATTTGGAGTCTCTGATGTACATAGGAAAGTCCTCACTGCCCTGCAAATCATCATCAGATAAAGCCCTTCAGAAGTTGTTTCAGAGGTCCATAGCACACAATGCTGTAAAATGGCAAAAGTGGGTGTAATGAGAGGTATGCTTCTCTGCTATGTTGAGATTTTGAGCTTGTATAGCCCTTTCTCTGTGATACCAATCATGTGCTGAACAGGCAAAAACAGGTGATAGGGAGAATGCTTGGAAAAGAGAAAGAGGAGAAATCACAGTGCCATAAGTCCTCTTTGTGGTTGGCCTGGGCACCAGAGAACTGTCTGCAGAGACCTACCATGTCTGGGTAGAGGTGAGAGTTGGTCAGGAAGCTCACTCTCATTTGCATAATATGTTGGGGATTTGGAAGATGTTTTTCCTTTTCCACAATCAAAAAACAGTGATATTCTTTTTAGAAACACAGAACTACAATATTGCCTTTTGGAAATAAATTTAAAAAAAAAAAAGAAAGGAATGAAAGCCCAGCTCCATGTTCCATACTTTGCAGGAGTTTGCTAGAAATTCAGTTACTAATTAATAAAGTTGTAGGGGATAAAAGTGGACTTATTTCTGTATTGCTTTCTATTCATATTTTTGTTTGTTCTGTGAGTACAAGATGGGTGTACAGCAGTACCAAAGCTGAGTTAGGCTATGTTGTATTAATTTGACAGTGTTACAAATGGTTATGCGATGTGACAATTAATAGAGAATCAGTACTATAACAGAGAATTATTTTCTCAAGTAACCCCTCTAACATAGGCTTGAATACACCTTAGATACAACTCCTTTCTTATGCGTCTGACTGCATGCCACTGCAGAATGGTATTTCTTTTTAATTCCATTAATTTGAATTTTACACTTTATTTCAATTCTGCATTGATTTGCATTTTTCTGTAAGTCTTGCAGAGATTTAAGAATCAAAAGTTAATTTTTCTTTTTATCGTCATGATAAACTGTTTTGGGTTTCTGTTTTCCTTCAGTAACAACGTAAAAATTTTATTCTTCAGGTCATCGAAGCAAAGTTCCCATTGACTTTACCAGAATTTTTGGCTGTTTCAATGATGGCAAGGTTTTAACCAAAACAGCAAGCACAAAAGCATCAAAATTTGGAAAATTTAAATTTATATCATCATGGGAGATACAAGGAGAAAGTATGGAGTGTCTAAGCAAACATTTTGCATGTTTTCATTCTTTCACAATGCTTTAAAATACTGTTAAATTCTCAGTAGAGGAGGGTGGGTTTTTTATATGAAAACTGACAGCTGTCTTGAATTTCAAAAATGCAAATATAGATCCAAATTTTGAAACAGTTTGAAGCTCTTCCAATAAAATAAAAGCACCAAAAACTTGCATGTGCTTATTGCAAAACAATCAGTCTGAAACTTTTTAAAAAATGAATATATTTACATACAAAATTTCCTTCTTTTCCAAAATTCTTGTTGTGGAATCTGTCATGACATTTTTCACCAACATTTTTATTGAAGTAGCTGTCAAGGTTTTTTACTGAAAACAAAGCTTTAATTACATGAAAAAGAAGATAAATCAACCATTTTATCTAAAATTCAAGTAAAAAAAACCCTGAAAAATCACCTTTAACATTATGCAAACAAAAGATCAGCATCTTCTTTAGAACTGCTTTTCCATTTTTAAGAAGGTTGATTTCAGAATGGATTTTTCTTTGTTTTCTGTCTATTTTTCTATCTGCCTTCTCTCTACATTGGACTGACCAGAGTTGCAACAAAAGAGGAGCAGAAAATACTCCGCTATGTGTCAGAGCTTGTCTAATTATTTTATTGTTGCTGCTGGTATGATTGTTTTGTGTAAGAGATTCTGTTTTCTGAATTTGATTTGAAGACTGGGAAATTGTTTAGGGTATTAATGTTTTACTCCACTGATCTTTCTTTCCCTTTTTTACAAATCCATGGCCAGCAGCACCATCTGAATTTGTTCTGTGACTACCGGTATACCTTCTTGTTCATTCTGACATACCTCATAGTCAGTTCTGCTTTATGCAGATCAGAGGGAATACTCTTGTCTCAGTGGATATATGCAATATTTTTCAAAGACAAATATGTATATAAGGCAGTGGCTATGTGCTGCAAGTTTAAGGCCTTCTGATTAAGGGGGTTTTTTTTAGCTAATATGAGCACTGTGCCCAAATCTTGCTTATATTTAGAAATGTTCCATTCACATACCTGAAGACTTGCTTTTAAGCCACCTTCTCCACATTGCATGGAACTTTGTTTAGATGATTACCTTAATCATTAATTTTTAACCTGGGGGTTATTAACAATGCTGTTAGCCCCTTAGAGTCTTGATGTTTTTATGGCCCTTTAAAACTTTATCAGTGCTCTTACATTTGATATTTCAACTCTCTCCCTCTCCTGTGGCTCTTGTCATGAACTGGCTGTATTCTTCTTCACTTTTCCCAAAGGGAGAATCTGCTTAGTTATTCCTAGGAGGTTGCTGAGCCTGCTTAAACACAAACATATTACCCTATTTAATCAGTTTCTTGATCTTGTATTTCTTTTTTTCAATTTGTTTTCAACTTTAGTAGTTATTGCAAGTAGCCTGAGGAAACATTAAACTGGTAAAGATCTTCTGCTTCTAGGTTATTGGTTTTCATCTGTATAACGTTGATCACCATCAGATAGTAAATCTATACAGGAGAAAAGGTGATTTCTAAACAGTGGATAGTGTGAATTTATATCTATTAAAATATAGAGGTTGACTGTAAGACCTAAAGGGGTTACATTCACGCTCATTGAATTTAACGACAGAACTTCCATTTCTTTCACTGGAAGCAGGTTTGGACTTGACTCTTCAGATGGCAAAGATGCGTATGCAGATTGTCTTGTAATTTTTCCCATTTTACATACCTGGGAGTACCATGTATTTTTAGTCAGTTTCTTGCATGATGCATGCAACTTATATTAAGTATTCTACTTTAAAATCTGATTCCATTAAAACAGCACCAGGCTTAACATTTTTTAGTTATTCTCTGTAAAACTTTCCAGTCTATAAATGAAGCATTTTTTTCTTTTAACACTAGTCCAACAAACTCAAAGGCTGTTCTTACCATTGCACAACCCCTTATCTATTAGTAGAGAGGTTTTGTGTGCCAAATCAGGGTGCTTCCGATGACACTTATACTTCAGGTTTCCTTTTATGGCATAAATCACTGATGGCATGACTTCTTTCAGTGATTTTGTGTGGATAGACCTGATTGGAATGGAAGCCATTCTGTTGATATTGCTTAATGTGGAGTAGAGTCTAGGCTGTTGATCTTAGCTAGCTCTCCCTACAGAGGTAAGTGAACTATGAGTTTGTGTTTCATTTAATTGTGTAGAGTTTTTTCCTTTCTTTTTTTTCCCTGGAAAAACAAAGAAACCTCATAAAGCTCCATGGCTTCTAAGCCATATTTCAGTGTTGGTTTTGTGCTGTTCCAGTCCTTTGTTGTTAATCAGATCAAGCCAGCTTGCCACTGAGAAAGTAACAGTAGTGTCACCAGACTGCAATCTGTCAAGCCCTCCTAAAAACCTCCTTCAATTGCTTTTGTAGGCTTACTGTCTCTTTATAGAGTCTCTGGGCTACATCCCTGCTGCATTTTGATAAGTTCTCCTCACGCCCTGTGTAAATGTCAGTAATTTCATGAGAACACAGAGGTATCTTCTTGAGGGTTCCAGAAAATGCTCTTGAGTGTAGGGCATCTTGCCATCTTGCTTTGTCAACCAACAAAAGAAAAAGATGTTAATGACAGCTGTGGAAGAGTTCTTGAATCTGTATACTTTGCCGTTTCCCTCCTGGTAGCTGTTGTGTTATTTTCATCATTGTTTAATCTGTGTGCTGAAGTTCAATATGAGTTCCCGAAGAAGTTCTCTCACATTTTACATTGTGGTTGTAAATAGTGGAGCCCTCCTTATGCTATTTCAGCACTTTGGTTACTGCACTGTCTCTTCAGAGAGAGGACTGGTAGGGTTAAGTAAGAGCTTACATGAGCATCACAACATTTCCTAACAATAGTGACATCAAAGTGCCTCATTTGCAGAAATATCAGTCTTGTGATAATCTGCTCTCCCATTTCAATAAAGAACATTTTATTCAATAGATAATTTGACCTTGGGAAACGTGCAAAGCTCATTTTGTGTAGTTGAAAAAAGCCTCAGTCCTTTCTATCTTGTTATTTAACAATCGAACGCAATGTTTAAATTTTACTTCAGATGAAATATCTATTTCCGTTACTTTAGTATATTCATTCACCTATTTCTTATTACTTTTTTCAGCCAGAGGAATTTTGAATAGAATGTATTAATATACATAGATCTAGAAGGAACCCAAACACTGATCTTTCTGTTGGCTTCTAAGTACATGGAGAGTTGGTCAAATTAACTTTTCATAGAAAATCTCAGTGAAAATAAAAACATACTCATTATTAACACTTCTCCAAAAAGGTTTTGTTGGTTTGCTGTGTTTTTAAATGATGAAAATAAAAACATTTTGGTTAAGGTCAGGATATTTTGATTTAGAAATGCCACTGCAGTCCCTCACAGTAGAATTCCTTTCCAACACTTCCTATTGAGAGTCCAACCTCCTTTTCAGACAATATTTGGTGTAAAGTCTCAGTTCCCTGCTTAGGGAATGCATCTTAATGGAAATTCCATATTGTTATGTGTTATGGGAAAAGAAGTCTTTGGAGTGACAGAAAACGTGACATGGACTACAGTTCCCTTGAAACACTGTGATAGTAAAAATCAGTATTTTCATTAAGAAAAACAGTATTTTTGATACAAAGAAAAAATGCTCAAAGATTCCTCTAGTTGAAAACATAATTTCCCACAGGAAAAACAATATAATTGGGAAAATTTCATTAATTTTAAAGTGGAATTATTCATATTTTAAATGACTGCAATGAGACTCTTATGAAAAATGTTTACCCGCTTTTTAGAATGCAACAAAAATTAATTCTTCCACCTGAAATATTCCTCTTCACAGAAGACATCTATCCTGTGCTTTAACTCTCTATTCCTGGCAGGAACAGCTAGAACTTTGATTTTCCATCATATCCTACTTAGCTCTTTGAAAGTTATTTCTTTCAGTCATAGACTGCAATAACAGTTATGTTCCTAGAATGGAAATTTCTACAAATATGTTAAGTTTCCATAAATATTTAAGAATATCATAAAAGTACAAACAATTAAAAAACATCTTTCTGAAAAACAGGTAAGTAAATTTCTCACTATCCTACCTGCATAAAAGTGTATTTTTCTCGCTAGTTTATGCTGGTATGATCCTTACTGCACTGTGAAAATATCTGTGGCATAAAGAGGTGTCATATATCTTTAGCTTTTTTTCATTAACAGAATCACAATTTAATTTTTACAGTTTTTTTTCCTATACTGTTTAATAGATTGAGGAACCCTTAATTCATTCTAGTGAGTGTTTATGCATTTTGCACAAAATAATCACTTGAAAAATGAGAGATGATTGTTGGGAGTGAAGATTAAAACTGAGGTATTTCCCATGTCTCTAGGGTATGACCTTCACCATGAGCAGAGTCCCCAGAACCTGGCAGTACCAGAGACCTCCCATGGACTCACCTCTGAGTAGTCTGGGAGCACAAGGTAAGAGAACTACAGTTCCCACAGTGTGTGACCATGACATATTTACATTACATCTTGTAATGGGATGTGGGTGATGTGGGTTTGAATTTTCTTGAGCTGATGAAGACACCAACTCCAGCTCTCACACCTCTGGAAAGTTATCCAGTCAATGAGACATTAAACAAACAGGACAGTGACCACCATCTCAACACTTCTGAGCAGATATTTTAATCATAGGTGATCAAGTCATGTCTCCTACACTCAATATTGTCAGTACAGTTCAGTGTTCTTGGCACATACTGAATGGAAGAGGCTTCATGGGACTTCTGAACTGCTGATCTGTGGTCCTCAGTGGCTTTACTTGATAGGAGATGCTCACCTGAGCTGAGACATTCAGCTCAGCCAAGATGAGACAGCCTTGCTTTGGTCAACAGCAGAACTTCAGTAGTCTAAGCAAAAATCATCCCAGTTAATAAATATATTAGTCAAAACACAGCTTCCTACAGTTTCTCACACACCAAATGGGAATATACAGAGGATTTGCAAACTCTAACCCTTACTTTCTACCTAGGCAGAACAACCATTTTTCTTGGAGCTAACCTTACCTGTCTCAGTTCCCCATCTGTATAACAGCCATAACTGCATTCCTGGCTTATATAGGTGTTGTAAGGATAAATATTTTAATTAGAGATTTTGTCATACTCAGGAAGCAGAGCTTTGGGGCATACATATTTGTAAGATGCAATCTACCATGTGTTAATGTGTAATGGCACCTGTAGGTTGTTCTGGAGGAAATTCCAGTACTTTGTGTTGACAGAGCTTAGAGACTATCATAAGGAGAGCAAAACATTATTCTTACATACAAAGATAATCAATTCACCTTGCTGGTGCGTGTGATCCCTTGTATTGGTTTATTTAGGAGCCTTCAGGTGATAAATACATTTCTTTTACAGGAACCTCCTCAGGAAACAAAAGTATCCCAGATGCTAACACAACTGGTAGTACATCCATAGAGCTAGCCTCTCACAGCCACATAGGTAAGCTTTTTTTGTTCTATATTTTATAAAAAAAAATTACTTACAAAAGAGATGTTATCAAATAATTATACATAATAAATGGAACAACTAACATACTTACAGAAAAGGTGATTGACACTTCCATTGAGGAAAGAGATGCAATACCATCTGACACCCCATGCTGAAGCTGACTGACTGTACAGAAAAAGCATAGCATGGCTTCGTAACGACCAGTGTGGGAGCACAGCATATACTACTGTTTGCACAGTTGTTTGCTAAAGAAGCAAAAATAAATGCATAGCCAACCACATTTTGACTATTGTCGTGGTTTAACCCCAGTCGGCAACTAAGCACCACGCAGCCGCTCGCTCACTCCCCCCCCCGGTGGGATGGGGGAGAGAATCGGAGGAGTAAAAGTGAGAAAACTCATGGGTTGAGATAAAGACAGTTTAATAGGGAAAGCAAAAGCCGCGCGCACAAGCAAAGCAAAGCAAGGAATTCATTCACTACTTCCCATCGGCAGGCAGGTGTTCAGCCATCCCCAGGAAAGCAGGGCTCCATCACGCGTAACGGTTACTTGGGAAGCCAAACACCATCATGCCGAATGTTCCCCACTTCCTTCTTCTTCCCCCAGCCTATATACTGAGCATGATGTCATATGGTATGGAATAGCCCATTGGCCAGCCTGGGTCAGCTGTCCTGGCTGTGCCCCCCTCCCAGCTTCTCATGCACCTGGCAGAGCATGGGAAGCTGAAAAGTCCTTGACCAGTGTAAACTCTACTCAGCAAGAACCAAAACATCACTGTGTTATCAACATTATTCTCATCCTAAATCCAAAACACAGCACTCTACTAGCTACTAAGAAGAAAATTAACTCTATCCCAGCTGAAACCAGGACAACCATTCAAAAGCACTATAAGGATCTAAATTCTTAAACTGCTCACATAGATCAAGGTCACGAAAACCTCACAGGCCCTCAGCCCATTTCCCATCCCCAAGCTTTCCCTTCTGCTATGCGTTTTTGGGGCTACTTCTGAACTGGGTCAGGGAACTCATTAGGTTATAAATAACTCACAAACAACTCCAAACAGTTGCATGAGCATTTAAAAGGGACAGCATGTGGTAATGGTGGGAGGCAGGATGGCTCAGAGGCTATTTATGCTGACTTGTTGCTGAAAGAAATGTTCTTTGAACTGCAACTTAGGCCATCAGACTCTCTTCAGTCTCCTGCTCTGTAGTCTTTCAACCTGCTTGCCATTTGTACCTCCTGCAGCTGTGGCTAAGCTTAAAAACTTCAGTTGTCTAACTAGAATCAGTAAGGACTGGGTTTTTTTGGTAGTGGTGTTTGGTTTTGGTTTTTTTAAATTCAGTTTTCCCTAGTTGGCCTGTGGAATGTATTTCAACAGATGGTCATGGAGTTTTAAATGCTGTGAGTGGATTTTTAATAAGTCTGACTAATTTTATGATCATTGCAGTTCATGTGCACTCAACATTCCCACTGACTTCAACAAGAAGGCTTGAATGTGCAAAAAATGTCATATTGCACTCAGCTGATGTAACTGGCAGCACAGATAAATAAGGGAATTCTGGCCTCATGCTCTGGGCTGTAACAGCCAGGTTCGATTGTTTTCCTCCATTCAGTTGACTTAAATGTATTATGGGGCTTTTTTTTCCCCCTTGATAGCATCAGGTATCGGCCACAGCTGGAGGCAGAAGTTAGAGTAGTTGTCTGATCAGCTGTGACAAACCCCATGTTTCTTAAAGTGGTGTGATTTGTAGGTAGCTCCAGCTTCTTACTTCACTGCATAAAAAAATCCAGCTATCACTGTTAAAAACTCCTGTTCATTTTTCCTCTTTCCCATCTGAGGGTTTTCTCTCCCCTCTTCTTTAAATTCAGTGAATGAGATCACAATGTCTCTTTGAAACCTTACCTGTTATTGTCTCTATGCCAGAAGGTAATATGTCATGGAGAGATGGCCTACAGCTATGCCTTACAAAGCTGAGGAGGAAAAAGATACTCTGCCTATTGTCAAACATTCTTCCTGCAGTATTGCTACAGCAGAGATACACTGTCCTACTGCATTTTCTTCCCGTTGACAAGTTCACATCTCAGGTCATCTGTCCTGATTCGATAAAGTGTTTGGTCGTACTGCAAGTCAGAGAGGATCATCAGCGCAGGTCTGCCTGAACTGGCTGCTTAGAAAATGTCTGTCAACAAATTCATGAAATAGCAAAATGTAATTGTTACCAAGAGAGTGCACCTTCAAATTCCTTTTCTGCACATTTGTTGGGGTTTTCTTGAATTTTGTTTACCACTGACAAGCATAATCTAGCAACACATTTCAAACCCCCTTTTGGCAGCCATAGGAATATATTTCAGACAGGTTTTGTTTGATATCTACAAGAAATCTCTGTTTGGTTTATATAAGATGATCCTGTAAATTATATGCCTAGAATCAGTAAGCAATACAGTAAAAGCTCACTAAGTTTCATTTTACCTATCTACATATCCCATAAAACTGACATAAAAAACAATGGTTTCTTCACCAATTCTCAGCAAATATTTAATAGCAGATACAATATTTTGTAAGGTCTCAGATTATTGCAACTTCCTAACTTTTTGCAAAATATAGTGAGATTGATTCTTTATAAAAAAAATACTTCACAACATTTATTATTACTCTGCAGTGCAAATATGAGCGTAAATAAATAATTTTGAACTGCATTATCAGGCAAACGTATCTGTTGAGATGAATACGTTGGTTTTGTGTGAGTATTTCTTCATCTGCTCTGCCATTTTTCACAATTCAGTAATTAACTGATAACTACTGAATTATTATTCAGTCTCTTAGAACAACATTTTCAAAGGGGGATATATGCTGAGGACTAGAGCTATAGCCCTCTTTTGGGCTAAATTCACAACGGATCAAAATGCTGGTTGTTTCCAGCACCCCCAGTCTCAAATGCCGGCTACCAAGAGAATGTACTACCCCAAGTGGACTGCAGGGTGCTAAGATGAGGACAATTGGGCCCAAAAACTTGGGTCCAGGAAAGTATATATAAGTGTAAAGAAAGCTGAGTCATCCAAACTAGCATCTGCAAACTGCAGTGGACACAGAAGTATCTTAAACCATGGTCCTTTTCCATGCCTTGACCAGCCCTAAGTCTTCTTGAGTTTGATATGGGTGTCCATTCCACCTCACAACACATGTTGAAGGAAAAGGCACTTCTACTGCTTCCTTTGCATCACATTGATAAATGCCCAGTGGAAGATCTGGGTTTGTATTCCTGCTTTGTGAAAAAAGGTTTGAACCTGCCACTCTCTATGAACCTGCCAGCCAAAAGTGTGTTCCTGGGTGGATCTCCCACTTGTCCATCCATCCCACTCTGTGTGTTATGAATAAGAACTAAATGTAACAGAAACAGGGTGGAAAAAAAAGCAAGGATTAGCATGGCACTCTTCTCTATTGGCAATGGGAGCTATTGGGAAGTAGAGAAACCCGAGGACTACTCACTGCTCCAGTAAATACTTACCATAGTATGTCTACAAATCTACACACCTGTATAGATGCACACAGACTTGTGCAAGTCTGCTAATCATTGGCTACAAAGTCTTGCTCACGCATCGTTTTCCTCTATGGCCTAATGTATGTTTATTATTCCATACAAAGCTTCAAGAAGAAGGACTGAGCAAGATCATCATTCCAGAATACCTGTTAGCATAATGGTTGGAGTTTTCCCCTGGAAGATGCAGGTTTGTTTATGCTCAGAGAGAGAAAAGAATTGAACCACATTTCCCATATGAATGCTCTAATCAGTGGACCCATTTAACAGAAGAATGGAGGCAATCTAGCTGACCTGCTCAGAGAATGAATACTGGGACAGGTCCTGCCAGCCAGATGTGTAGAAGAGTGACTAGGTGCCTGCCTTCTGCTGCTGCTGAATCTGACCCTTATTCCATGCTTTGATCAGGGATCACTCCTTCACTGAATGAGGGAAACAGGCTATTTTGCAATTGCAACGTGTAAGAATTGAACGTACTTATATGATTTTTCTTTGCTGCAAAGACTGCAAGGGTAGGCTTAGCATCTGCTGCACACTGCTGCTTTTTCCCATGACTCCCTTCAGCATATTTATTTCAAAATAGCTGTAAGACCTAGCATTACAGCTACAGCCAGGAAACTAGAGCTTGTCAACACTCTCTGGTGGAATATCTTCCATTGTTCAAATGCTGATTTGCCAAAAACAAACTTTCCACCAGTCACTTTGATCTAAGAAATAAAAGAGCTTTTACTTTTCATAGGTTTTTTGTTTGTTTGTTTTTAACAAAAGGTAGGAGTAATATAAAATAAAATTCATTTAAATTGTAGATTTTTTTTTCCTCACAACTGTGTAGGACTGTGTATGACTGCCTTTTTCACCAGATATATGTCTGTAGTGTCTTTTTCAGAGGCATCCCAAAGTCATTTGAGATTAGATAGTCCATTTCTTAAACTTGTCAAGCTGCATCATAAAATTAGTTGTTCTCCACCAGTTTTACTGGAAGCTGTTTCAACAACTCCCACCAGTGGTTAGAAAGATTCTTGTAATTTTTCAGCTGAAGTTTTTCCAGGGGCAGTTAGTGACCTTTTTTTCCTCTTGCCAGAATACTCTGAAACTTAAGAACTTTATCTCATCTAGCTCTTTGGTATTCAGCCTTTCACTATATCTATAAAAATATTCAAATCCTTTAACCATTGTGTTAGACATGTCTCGTTGAAGATTTTGGGAAACTTGCATTCTCACACGTCAAGCTAATTGAAAAGTATCCAACTAGAGTGGTGTAGTGCTTAGCCTAATGTACCCGCCCTCATGGAAGGACATGTTAGCTTGCTTCCAGCACTGTATTAAGTTGTGGCTGCTGGGCTACAGAGCAGCTTGGAGCACAGGCACACAGTTTCTTAGAGCGTTTTTAATATTCTCTTATGAAGTAGGGTCTCCCTTTTCCTGACCAACCTACTAGTACTTTCCTATATCAGTTCCAATTTGCATTCATATTTCTTGTACGAGATGACCTGAATTATATACAGCATTTCAGGTCTCACTAGGTGTTGTACACTTGTACGGTATCATTAATCACTTCTCCAGCTCAAATGCCTGTAATGTCCTATGTCTGTATTTCCCTGTCTTGTTGCTACATTGCATTTGTGGTTCACAGTCACTCCTCCTTCTCTTTGTCATGTTCAATGCAGAGCATACAGAGCAATTGTTTAGTTTGGCTTCTAAAAACCTTGTACTTCTACTTGCTTGCTCATTTTTTTTCTAGATGTGTTTCTAATCTTGTTTCATACTGCTTATGTCTCCCAAATCTGTCATCAAACTTCTCTGGTGTTTTGCTCTTTTTCATGCCAGGTTCACCAGTGAAAGCATGAAATTAAACCAACTTAAAGCATTCCTTCTCAGAACAACCCACAGCAGTCTTACTGTTAGCCACTACCTTGTCTATGGTACTGTATTGGTAGGAATGGCTTCCCAGTTCTACCTAAAAGCTAATTGGTCTTGTGTTCAAATCTATGGGAAGGTAGTTGCTCAGATCACTCAGCACGTTACCTGTATTCAACACAGGTAGTAATTTTATTATTTTCTGTATAAAAATGATGGTTGACATTAATGTTCACTCCATATACCAGCTCTCTCCAGAGTCTGCTACAGTGATTCTCTAGTTCTCTTTATCTGAGCACATTAATATCTTTAACTTTGCATCAGTGAGATATCTTAAAATTATTTTTCCTGCCTGTGCAAACCCTCAGCCTCTTGCTTTGCCCTTACCTGCTCAATATTTCTACCTTTACTGAGAGCTGATGTCAGTTTCTCACTTAGTTGATGGACTGCATTTTAATTTTTTTCTCTGAAAAATAAAATTTATGTATTTTATTTCAGAATATCTGATTTTCCAGGGGAAAAAAAAAGTAGAAATCATTCAGTTCTAAAAATCTAAAAAGTATGCATTCGGGGGGGGGGGAGTGCTGGTTGAAAAATAATAATTCCTCTTTGCAGAACTTTAGCAAAACTCAGGTTAGCACAGAATTTTGAGTACCATTCTGTGATCCAAAACACTATAAAATCTTACAAAACAAACTAGACAGGCAAGCTGGTACCAAAATGTGCAGTGTTTGTATAGTTTTTGTTAAGCACAACAGTGAAACATTCTATGGATATCCATTCTCTCCACTAACAATTAGCAGATTTCATAATGACCTGATCAGCTGACAACACCTACAGAAGACAGAGGGTAACAACATTTGGTTACTTCCAAAAACCTATCGAAGCCCAAAATTTACAAGGCAAAGGCTTGAAGTTGGATAGCAGTCCCTGGAAACTTCTAGTACCCCGTTATATACCAGAAATGCTTCTGGCAATTCTAAGAAATGATATGGGAAATATTCAAATAATTCCACAGGGCTTCAGCTACATATCTTACATTGACTTCAGTGGGAATCACGCAGTGAAATCCCCACTTACTGCTTTGAAAATGTACCCCTTAGTGTTTCATGTCTTGCTGAGAGACAGAGCAGTGATCCAAGGTCCAGATCCACAGCAGGTAGCAGTACACACAATGTGCTGGAATCCTGTAAGGCACCACTGTGTTAAAATATGCAGGCTTTAACTTAAAATGACAGAAATCAAGGGCATTCCAAATTGAGGTTCCTAAGAGCCTCCTCCCCTTTGTCCCATTTAGTGACGGTCATACCTTTAGAGCTCTAATATGTAAAGGGTTTTTTGTCTTCTTCCTTTTCTCTTTTCTATCTTGCCCTCTATATGACCTCTCCTAATTGGAATATATCTTGTTTTTCGATAATAGAATTTCCCCAGGAGATAGTCAATTTTTAGAGCTGAAAATTAATTTACAGACCCTGCTTGATTGCATGCGTCAGATATGTTTGTCTTTTACTACATAGTGACCTTCTCCTCCCCTCTCCCTTTACATCTTCATAGCTAGGAATTCACTTCAGAGTCAGATAACATGCCTTTTCACTCTGTGAACCGGGTATTTGTGTCATGCTTTTGACGTGCTGATGTGTGTGTACTGATAGTACTCTTGGAGACTTGTGTCCCAGTCAAAAGATCTGAATTTCTATTATTCCTTGCACAGCAGCTTGCAGGACTACAGCCTTTCTGATTTTGTAGCAGCTTCCACTTCCTGTATGTAGTAATGCCCAGGGCTGAGAATGAGGTCTGTACTACTCAGAGATACTATTGCCTTGCAATTTGGTACTTCAGAGTCAGTCTGTTCATAGTTCCACAGGACCTCTCTCCTGGGCTGTTTGAATGAGATTTAAAGGATAGGTCCATATAGTTTGTTGCCACATGGATACAGTGGATCTGTTTCCTTCCAGTCCCTCTAATATCTACAAAAAAAAAAGGCCTCTTCATTTTATATGATGTCTTAAGAATAGTAACCTGAATGTATTGAGGTTTTTTTCATTTCATCAGTTAAGATTTCTGATTTTCAAGTATACTAGCATGTTTCCACAAAACATACTCCTATGCAGAGATGATCTTTTATTCTGTTCAGCTGATGATGTACTGGAGTGCTCAGTTTGAAATGAAAAGTTGAGCAAACACAGATGCTATTCAGAGCAGTGCGTTTGCTCACGCTCAGTGTTAAGGACACTCGTTCAATGTTATTTTGATGAGTTTATTTAAGACAGTGAGTGTGGGATTCACCTCACCTAGACTTGGATGGCTGCAGCATAAATTTTTACACCTCCGCCAGCCATCCTCAGTGCCCTTTCTACTCGATAAAGAGGAATAGGCACATTTAGCTCATAACTCATCTGACCTATTTTAGACATTTCCAAACCTTGCATCCTAAAATCATTCCAGTGAATATAAAAGGAGTCTAAGTGGCTAGTTCAGATCTAGATGTAAGCAACTGATACTTTTATCACTGGTTAAATGGATCCTACTCAAAGTTACAGGGCAACGTCTTTCACAAAGTGAAATCTACATGGCACGTTTTGGTTTTGAAAACTTCATCAGCCAATTATGTGATACCTATAAAGAGGTCTCTGCTGGGGCTCAGCCCAGAGCTGACAATCTTTGGGTTAAAGAAGCTTTTCAGAGCAATCTATAACAAGTCTATTTTAATGACTGGTTTCTCCCAACTTTCAAATGTTAACATGGTCACAAGGTCAGCCAATGAGCCTGTTCAAGTTACATGGTGCTGTAAATTAGATCCTGAACTTTACACACATGCAGACAAACCCATGCATACACACACACACATTTTGCAACAGAGTGAGTAATTTGCAACTGTTAAGCTCACTAGGCCATCAAACATAAGAGGCGTTTGCTCTTTACATCAAATCATCCTAGTCTGGATAGACACAGAATTTAAGTCAGTATACCACACCGAAAGGAAAATCTTTGGGAGCGCTGGAAGCAATGTGCACAAATGTTACAAATATTATAAAAGAAATCAATTAATTAGGTGAATTGGATAGCAGCAATAGTTAGGTTGAAATGACATGGTAACCTCAAAGTGTGGGAAAATGAAATAGTGTGTATATATGCATTCATCATTGATAAAGATCCAACAGATCCAGGTTTTCAGCAGCTATTAGATTTCTAGGCTGTATTTTGAATGTCTATAGACCAGCACAGTGCTGTTTCCTAACTCTAAAGAGCTCTGCCAATTTATGCCAGCTGAGAATCTCATCCCTAGTCTTTATTCTGGAAGGAAGGAAGAACAAATAGAAAAAAGAACCACAATAAAATCTCACCGAGCGAACTTTTATCTGTTTAGTGCAGGTGTGCCTAATCTTTCACAGGCCAAAAGCAAAGAAAATAAAATGTACAATGTCAAAATGCTGCAAGCTTTGAAAAAGCACTTAAATTAGTATTTCACTGATATTTTTATTGGAATTACCACTACAAGTAGACAATATTACATTAAACTTTGCTGACCTTTGTTTGTCACGGACTTAATGCTGATAAATATTTTAAAACTCATTTGTATAATACTACAGTTTTGTTTAGTTTCTTTATGGGTAACCAACATATAACCTTATGGCCAGCCTCCTGCCACAAGGCCCTTATGTCTACTGCCTCCATCCCCAGACAAAAGCTTTTGGTTTCCAGCTTGGCAGGAGCCACAACCTGCTGCCTTACATAGAAACAAGGTATTACTGATCCGCTAAACAAAACTGTCAGCAGCCCCAGGTGAGTTCAGAGTCCATCACCACAATGAGTGTCAGCAGCCCCAGGTGAGTTGAGTCCATCACCACAATGGCTGTTAGGTGACTTAGGAGCCAGACACATCCCATTTCATGTTATCTCACGGGGAGCACGCAAGAGCCTTTGTGAGAAGTGAAGCTCTTGTAAATGTAATGGCATACTGGAGAGGGGTAAAGTGGGTAAGTTATAACTCATGTTGTTCTATGCTATCCGCTATTTCATATCAATCACTATTAACGTTTGTTTCTCATTGTTAGAAATATACAAGTGAAGCTCACAGTTAGGGGTGGAAGTAATTCAGCTCATGGTTTCTTCTGTGCAGGCTGAAAGAAACAGAGGAAGCTTCACAGATATATCTATTAAGCTCCCAAGTAAAACCTTAGTCTCCTCCAGTATCTCTAAAATCTCCATTATGATACTTCATCATCTGACAGTTTCAGCACAGGTGATAAACTGTCTGTTATGCAAAAAACCCCCACTTCTTATACTTTTCCCTCACTTTCCCACCTGCTGTCTTCCCATATGTCTGGGTTTTTTCTTGTCATAAATTTATTTTTGCAATTCTGGCCCAAAGACTGTCTTTCTTTGTAGAGTATCTGGCAAAATAGGGTCTTAATCTCTGATTACTAGTCCTCAAATGCTGCTATATTACAAAGAACTTATAAAACAATTTCAAAATATCTGTCATTTGGAGAAATTACCTTGAGTGAGCTCAGATCTCCAGCTTTAAAAAAAAATATTTCTTTAGAAATTCTTGTGGATAAAAAATTAAAATTCAGTCCAAAAAGCTGGTTTTATATAACTCGGAGTGTTAGAAAATGTTTGCTTCTGGCTGACAATTTGTATGCAAATGAAAACAACAGAGCTATAGCTGGTGCTCTCCTGTAACCTTCATAGTGTTGCTCACTGGGTGCCTTTACAGTAAAGTGTGATGCTTTTGTCAGAATTACCAACATTTTTAGAGAAGTAATTCTGAGTAGAATTAAAATAACCTTCTGCATCTTAAAAGGGCAATGAAAGGGGAGCAGAGGGAAAAGGGAGAGTAAATCGATGCATTCCTGTTCATTATGAATAAAGTATAGTTATTTAAATCAGGCCACTCCACAGAGTGCGACATGAGCTAATACTTCGTTGCCAGTATTTTGAAAGCCATGCCTCTCAAGGGGAAGAGCATTTTCTCAGCAGCCGTTGACTGAGATCACTGTGACTGTATCCCTGCATTATTCACAGAGAAATACGTGGAGAACATGTATGGGGGTAAACGCCTAATTGTGCAAGAAGCTGAGCGCTCTCCGTTCTCACTGAGGACCACAAAGGTTCAAGATGTTTTGTAATTTACAGAGTTTTGATCCTCAGGTGTTACCTTGCAGTAGTGAGTCTAGAAGTCTCTAGGGGAAAATATATCATCCAACATTTCCTGGTGTGTACTTCTCCTCCTTCAGAAGAACCAGAATTGTCAGTGCCTGCTTCTTCCTTGTTTCATCCTACTGTTACTGTTTTGGAGAAGACATACACTAGGGCCCAGAATAATGTGTCTACAAGAAGTTACTAATGCTCATGTTTCAAAAGCAGCTGAGTTTATTTTGAATTTGATATTTGGAGCATGTTGCCTGCCTCAGTTTCTGTCTCTCTCAACCAGCCAGACCATTGTACCAATAACAGCAAACGGGCAAACCTTAAAAAGACATATAGACCTAAATTATTTTGCTGTTTTTGTGGGATCCCAAAGAAAGATGAGTCCTTGAGGTTTAGGGGGGTTGAGGTTCAAATTAGCAAAGGATTATTCTGTATTGGTGTAACAGCTAGTTGAACAGAGCAGGCTTTACATAGAGCAGAACATGATCTGTGGATACTATTAAAATGCATATAAAATAATCCAATGAAAGCTGTGCAAAACTTTGATACAATTTAACAGTAAGGATAATCAAACTCTGCATTACTCTCTGGAATGTGGATGTGTTAAAAAGACTTTCTGTTATGCCCCAGCATTCATTTCAATGATGATTTTCCTCTGATTTTGAGGGATCCTGCTAGTTGGCCGAGGCATTGGGTTGAGGTCATAGTCTGGTTTTAAAAACTCACCAAAAATCAGCTCTCAAAGGTAGTGGATGATGAAGAAGGAGGACTAAGAGAGTTTTATTCTTCAGGCTGAGTGGAGTTATGTAGGGGCTACTTGCCCATTCATGTTCCAGGGTGAAAAAGTTCTGCCCAGTATTTACTTTTCAGCGTTGTTATAAACATAGCATGAATTGAGGTATTTTATGGAGAGGGGAGAGCCAGTGTTGCTGCCTTGCTTTTACATTCCTGCTGACACCTAGTGGCTTGCCAGCACAATTGCACACTGCACTGCATGCTGCGTAACCTCCTTAGTACCAATGAAATAATAAAAGTCACAGCATCATTTCAGGGAATTTCAGTGAATCTAACTGACATCGACGTCCTCTTCTCTTTTAGTCACTTTTTAGAGGGAAAACTAAAGATAGAGTAAACAAGAAAACATAGTGCAAGACACTGCCCAGGCAATGACAGCGCTGCTCCATCAGTTGAGACCTGGATCCAGTTTTGGAAGGCATAAATGGTCTCAGCAAAAAACCCAGAGGAGAAGCTCCCTCTGACTCTTGGCTTTTCATGCAAGAAGAGGTGAGGAATCGTTTTGTAACTGCAAAAGGCATTTGAGCATAAACTAATTTTTCACATCACAATATGCCATCACCTCCAACCCCCAAAAGTTTTCATGTACAGTTTGGGGAAAAGAAAAAAAGCCTTCACACAGCTCCAGTTTTCTGTAAAATAAGGTGATTTCCTATAGAAACAAGTTTCATACCCTGCCAAGAGTGAGTACCAGGCCCTTTGATATTTTCTTTGGGTCCCTCTCAGCCTTTGGTAAAAGAAGTCCCAAAATAAAGGAGCCCTGCTAAAGATCTTAAGCCCGGCCTATTATTTCTTTCTTAACAACAACCCTTTCTGCTTCAGGAGACAGCTGTCTTGTAACTTGTTCTGAGTAGAAGGGGAATTGGATTTGTATAAAATCCCAGGCATTTGTATAAAAACTCATTTATGTGCAGGATCCAGCCTTGTGAGTGTAAACGGAGGCTAAAAACAGACTTCATATTTTCTATTCCAGAAATATGGCAAAAAAGCAGCCTGTATAAAGGATGTGGAATTCACTCAAACACACTTGACTATCCAAATGTATTAAAACTAAAAAGACTGAAATAATGAAGTAAAAGCAAAGCGGTATCAAAAAACAATATCAAAAAAACCCTGAATGGCAGTTCACAGGCTAAATGAAGCAGCGGTGCAAAGAACGTGCAGGCACAAGGAGTGCGCCCACACATCATGCATTTTAAGAACTCGCCAGCTAATATTTCCTATCTTTTTCCAGAAGCCATACGGTAAACAGATAGCACTAACAAAGTCAAATATTAATAACCAAGAACTGCACATCTCCAAATCCCCTTCCCCCAACCAGCAAAACCCATAGAAATTTACACTGACCAAAGCAAATAGAAAATAAAAGTCAAAGCACTTACATGGTTGACATTTAGGGATAGAACCAAGTACCCTTTCCATCCTTTTGAATTTCCTAAGTTATAACATTAACAGAAAATAAATACACATTGAAATGGAGTAACTCATGATCGTGACATATAGTCACTGAGAAGTTACAGTAATAAGATCTTAAAACAGAACATCCCAAGAAGAAATTTTAAACTGTGTCTAGACAGCTCAGATCAATTTAGAATTTTGTCACACTCTTAAGTGATCTGGTTAGCTTTGTCCACCCAGAACAGCTTTCTCAGTGTAATTACATTCTAGCCGTACAGTACTTTCTTTTGAGGAGCGGCATATTTTCAACTCTCCCAGCACTGTGATTGATTTCTTGTGCAATGGAAAGAGATATGGTTTGCAGAAGCATGAAAACAAATCTACGAAAATGTTGATGGAGGGGACATGACTCAAGCCTTCACCTAAAACCTGAATGATGTGTTGGGGGGTGGTGGTGTAGAATTAAGGAGGAGGAAAAAAAAAATCTGTTTCATATTTTATTGATGTTTCTGAGCCCTGTCCAGTTTAAGAAGTAAATACTCCAGAGTTATGCATAGAAAACCTCTCAGCATCCAGAAACCATTCCTTCTAGCCCATGTAACTGAGCAAATGACACCAAAACTGATCCCTGTAATTTTGTGATTGTTCTAGAGTTAGACCCCACAAGGTCTGCTCACAAGAGTGTTGGTGACTACTAACACTTGTCTCAAATTCTCACGCTTTAGTTGTTGTGCAAAAGAGAGACTGACTACATTATGTATTTTTCACCCTCTACCTTTAGCTCCTTGCTCCTTTCAACTGGAACATGAAAACTGTGCAACATCTTGCAAACTTATTTTCCGCTAAATTGCATATTGAATTTAAATTCCGTAAGACTGAATGAAGATTAGTTCAGAATCCCTAGGCATTATTAATAATCTAACTAAGATTTTGTTAAGATGGAGGTTGGAGGACTTGGGTACCTTACAGGCTTTGTTCACCGTTCGGTAACGCAACAACTACCGTTTACTGACACTAATAACTGATGTTCAGATAGATGAGAAGTCAAGTGAAACAGTAAAAGATGTAAGTATTTAGACAACAAAAAGTTACTTATGCTTTTGTAAAAGAGATTTCAGTCTTCTTCAGAGGCTGGGATTTGATGAGAACTTTCTGTTTCCTCCCTTAAGTGAAGGAGACTTTCCTGGCTTTTTAGATTAACTCTGTAATTGAACATAATCTTTTCTCTTTTCTCCTGTGGTAGGCTAGATGCTGCTAATCTTTGTCTATATGGTCTCATGCAAAGAGATTCATTTTGCTATTCATTAATTATTAGAAAAGCAGTAACCTAGTAAATATGCACGCACAAAAAATGGGTGTGAGAAACCCACAGCTGTGGATCAATGTATCACCACTGCTCCTTGCTGCTATACAAATACACGCCGCATCCCATCTCAGTAAGGAAGCAGGGCCAGCCAGCAAAAACATATTTGTACCATGGCTAAACAAGGATTTCTTCCCACTGCCCCTTTTCTACCTTCTTGTTCATTATTATTGCTGGTTTTCCCTCATTTAGCATTGGTTCATAACTGGTTCCTTATTTTGGATGGGATTGGTTTTACTGGATAAATACATTTTCAACCAGGAAAACAAGGCTGTAAAATAATGACCACTCTTTTCCATAGGAATACCAGGTGATGTGGATGTGAGTGTTTACCCGGGCAGAAACTGCTGTCAAGACTGGGGATCCAGATCAAGGTGAGTAACGCTGTGTAAGCTCTACTGAATAGTACACAGAAAGCTCACGTGAACCGTGAGTTGTGCTACATCAGCTGCAGGGCAACTGGTCCTCAGCTAAAGCACAATTTAAGCCACTGAGAATAGCAGTTTACCAAGCAAACAGGCCAGTAAACATTATTTATGTGTCTGCTTGCAGATAACCAGCACAAAGAAGTAGAGTCAAGATCAACACGAATAGTCTTCCCAAGTTCACCCATACCAAACTGCTGGTGCATCGTTCAGGTACTCCTAATGCTTTATGATGTATCATATTCCTTGCTATATATAGGCATTAAATATACTTTTTGCACGTTTTGGCATTCCTGAATCCACTGAAGTACCAAAGCATAAAAGAGAACAGAAATCTTGCACTCTACTGAAAACTTAGGCTAAACTTGAAGAGTCTTTTGTTTACTGAACTTCTTTCCATGTTGTCCTTTACACTTGCAACTTTCACGTCTCTCTATGTGTTTATATGCACTGGGGCAATGCTTGCAAGTCCAAATCATTGATGAAGACTTCTCTGTAGCCAGAACTATGCAAACCTACACAAAAAAATCACTATATGGCTTACAACATGAATATAAAACTTTAAGTACTTGTATAGATATAGACACACAAGCGTAGAAAAGAGTAAGACTGCATATTTGCATCATCCTTACCTCTTGTTTTTAAAACAAGAAAAAAATAACCTCTGCTATCTCAGGATTTTCAGCATTCACTGAACATGTAGTTATCTTGGAAGACTTCTGTCCCCCTCTCTGAAACTCTAAGCTTCACATTTCTTAAATGCCATTATAAACTAGATTTGCAGAGTCAGGATCTAAATTTGAATTTCTCTAGCATATGGGACTTGTTTGGCCTGAATTAGGAAATTAAGCCAAATATCAGTCAAAATTCACCACAGATATAATTGGGGGGTTATGTTGTGCTCGTATTTTTAGTATCAATTATAAATTTCCTTGATTTTGTTTATAAGCTTTCTGGTGTAGGAATCAAGTTTTCTCCTGACAGAAGAATGATGGATGCTATCAGTGCTCAACAAATTATGAATAATTATACTCAAACTAGCTGCTCTATTTTCAGTTAACTACACATAGGAGATAATAATAGTTTAGGGAAAATGTGTTTAATGTGGGCCTCATTTTAGGGAAGGGATGTTTGAAACTGCATCCAATGTCCGAACAGGTGAATATATAAAGAGACTGAGTAACTGCCTGTGCAAATGAGACAGAGGAACTATCCTGATATTTTGTATATGGGACTAGGTGCTTATTTATAAAAACAACAACATTAAAAAACTCACATGTCCCTACATTTTTAAAGGACTAGAGAAATTTGTTGTCTGTGGTAAGCTGCTGTTGGATCCATTTGTCTGAATACATTTGGCTAATATATTGTCACAGATACTGCTTTGCTTCCCATGACATGATTGAGATCTATAGCTGAACTGATTATATATTATTTCAAAACCAAATAAATGGAGAGAATCCCTATTTCTGGGTGACAGTACTCAGGCAGATAAGTAATAATAAGAGGAATGCATGTGCTCTAGAAATCCATTTATTCAGAAAGATCCCAAAGCACTTATTAGATTATTAAGAGAAATCACTTGCACAACCACTTTAACAGTAGCAATGTAACAATACTACCCAGACGTCTGCAATGAGAAGAGAAGAATGTCTTATCACAGTGATTTTCCCACCGCAGTCCATAGATCATCAGTAACCTCTACAATCGTCACTGTTAGTAATTGGTTGTAAATATCTTTGTTAGAGCCTTAGACAATGTATAGAAGTGGAAGTATGTCAAAAGCCTGATCCAAAACTCTTTGGAGTAAATATCCAGGGACTCTAGTAGGCTTTGACTCAATCTCTTAGCTTCCTTTGTTTCAGTGGGACTACTCAATTGCTAGAAGATAACTATATTTTTCAGAGCAATACTGTTTGGATGCATCATATAAACTATAGCTCAGAAATGTTGTGATTCAAAATAACAGTGGGAAGAAGAAATCATGAGATCTCAACAGCAGACTTGAAGTGAGCTGGAATGCCAAAGCCCTGGCTGCAGCAGAGGATGATGCTCTTGAAACAGTGATAACATAGTAAGAAAGGTCAAAGAAGTCAAGAGCAGTGCCTGTATATCCACAGGAGGTAGATAGGGAGGTAGTGTAATTTTTTTCTTAAGGTAAGCAAATATAGAGGGTCTGCTGGTCACGCGCATTTTCGTTTTTGCCAAGGCTGCTTGTTACCCACTCCCAGCCAAAGGCTTTCATACACCTTGATGCTAGAAGTAGAAACTGGAGTGCCTGGAGTGCCCATATAGTTCAAGTACTAAAGACAAGGGCTAGAAGCATATATGTAAATTAAAACTGTCACAATCTGGTTGCAATATGTTGTTGTTTTCTAGAGAAAATGGACATAAATATATGACTCATTACACATATATGCTATTATCTTCCCTCTGAATCCCATTCAACTGCTTTACATTAAACCCTAGTTAGTATTTTTCTACTGCAGCATCAACTCTAATGAATCCGAAATGGTGACAGCATTACCTCAGTTGTACCATCCCAGTGTGAGCACCAACGTATATCAAAGGGCTGTTAAATTATTAAAGTTCCTCTGATACCTCTCTGATTTTAGAAGTTAGCACACTCTAGAGGCAGTACAATAGCATCAGAGCAAGACATGAGCAGGGGCCCAGCTCCATCTCCCTCACTTGCACACTTGGGAACTTAAAATAAATTACTGCTGCTGATGGCTGCTCTCCCTCAGGAAGCACCACCCAGAGGCTCACCAGGTTTCTGAGCCTCCTTTGTAGGACAACCAGTGTTGGAGGACAGGTTTCTCATCCTCCACATCTCAGGTGGCCGATCCATCCTCCCTTTACATGGTCCCTGTGTGGGATGCTGCTCCAGGTAGACCTCCCGGCTGGTTTCTTAGTCTCTAGGAATGGTCAGCATCATGTCAAAGTGTTTGGATATCAGTGAGAGAAAGTGAGCAGTACTGAAGTACTGAAGAAATGAAGAAAGTCAACTCTCCATATAGTATGTGATGGAGTAGAAGGGAGTGTTGATACCCTGTGCAAAGGACCACAGGGAGACATTGGGGAAAGAGTTGTTCCAAGAAGTATGGGGTGCTACAGGGGGGAGGGGGATGGATTTGATCAAAAAGTCCCTTGGAAATCAACTGACTATGTTAACAGTACAGTGATGAATTTTGTTTCTTCCAGGAAACTGTAGCAGCTAAATGAGCAGTGCTTAATTTAATAGTGAATCACCATTTCCATTTTCTTTCTTTTCCTCCCTTTCCAAACTTAACAAGAGTTTTGTGGAAAACAGTCAGGCTGCCAGAAAGCAAAGGCATGCATAGGTTATGCTGAAGTGAACACACATTTGAACCAGCTTTATCCATCCTTGCTTTTAATGGGACCCTGAACTCAGCAGAGGCTGTTAAGTGCTTTTGTAATACAGATTAACAATAATACTGAAGTTCCTCCCGTATCTCATTCCTCCCAAAGAGAGAGACTTAGGCTAAGATACTTTAAAGCTGCTCTTAGGCTGTTGTGAGTTCAGTGTGAAAATACATCTGTTGCCATCTCACGTTAACACTTATGGCTCTAGAAGTGGGGGCCTTTTGCCTTTACTATAGCTTGTCAGATTATGGAACTGAAGGAACCATTGATCCCTGAAGGATAAAAATCAGTGGAAGGCTCCTTAAAAGAAAAATACTGTATATTCAAACAGCGTTAGAGAAAGTCCTCTCTTTGTAGTTTGAGATGTTGAAGGTCACGGGGGGGGGGAGTTAAAAAAAAATTTTACAAAAAGAAAAAAGTTTAGGCAAAGTAGTTATTGCAAGTTAAAGTAGAAATAAAAATAAAACTTCAAAGGTTTTTCCGGTATCTGTCCTTTGTTTTTATAGTGTAAGCTATTTAAAAGAAAAACAAAAAAAGAGTAAGCCTTCTACTTTCAAACTGCTGTCTTAAGGTGCTGATAGTAAACAAAGTATCTTATTTATTGTTGAAGGGCAAAAATGTTGAATTTATAAAAGTCCAAATGAAAACTTTAGGAAAATCATTGTTGAGAAATTTTGCAGGATTTGGATATCTAACTGAAGAGAATGCCACCATTTTTAATGGAAGCTACATATCCATATCTCTCTAGAAGGAAGAGCAGCCTTGGAAACTTTAGCATTAAACTATACATATACTTAGTTGTAACTGGGATAACGTTTTGCAGCAGGAGTGAGGAAAACTGTAGTACCTGGATGGAGCTGTTCACTGTGTAGGCTTATGAATTCCTCCCTTCTCCTGCCTTGTGTTACATCCTAATAAATGGCATAGGTGAGGTAAAACTTAGCATTTTTAAGTCAGAAGTTTGTAGGAGTCTCTGCTTGGGTAGCAAAGGCTTTCCCTGGCAGGCAGGAGCAGGGAATGGGGCCATGTCTCTAATGGAGAGGGCTGCTCCAAGCAAAGGCAGCCCTGATTCCAGGCATGAGAGTCACCAGCAGTCACCTCCTGAAGGCTCTGGTCCTGTCCCCATGGAGGAAGGGAAACCTCCCCCTAGCTCCAGCCTGCACTGGATCTGGCTGGCAGGGCCAGCCGGCACAGTTTGTGCTCTGGGGATTGCACTTGGGGGATGCAATGCAGAGAAAAAGAGGGGAAACAACCCAGTGAAAACTGAAAAACTGAGGAAAACAAGTTAGGACTCAGCTGAGGGGAAAAAAGTACTGAGTGAGGCTTCACAAAAAAGTCCATTAACTTTCCTTCAAGTGGACATGGTTTCAGACACTGAATGTATCTAGAAAACAACTAATTTCCTACTTTATGAAGAAACTTTCACACATCACCATTTTTTTTTTTTTTAAATCTTGTACTCTAAGGAGGCTGCACTCTTTCTTTGAACAATAATAAAGGGATCTGGGTTTGGTTTGGACAAACCATTTGGGTGTTATTTTCAATACCTACTATTTTTAGCTTACTGAGCTGGGAGTATGCTGTACTTAAAACAAAGAGCTAAAGATTTTTTTTTTTTCATTTTTCACATACTAACCTCTGGCTTTTGGCCCTGTCCACAATATGCTCACTTAATACTTGTCAATTTAAATGAGTTTTGTTTTAATTTTTATACCAGATGAGTTCATTTTGTGGTCTTCAAAAAGGCTAGGCAGAGAGTTTCCCAGAAACCTAGCATTTCCAAATAGCTTTTTCAAGTGGAATCACTTACTGCAATTTAAATATTCAAGCACTTTTATTTTAAAGTTAATATTGTTTATAGGAAGCAAATGCAAATAAGTGGTAAAAACCTTTTGGTATTAGGTCATTAAAAATCCATTCTTGACTTCCTGCCCACAACTACATCTTTTTTCAGACCTGTCACCCGTTTCATTTAAGCACTTAGCTTTCTCCTAATGAATGAATTGGCATTTCATATTACCTTATTATCCTATAAAGCAAAATGCATACTCAATAACATTAATGGTAATTTCTCATAAAGACACATTATCGATCCGGGTGCTACCTGTAAGCATTGAAAATTGCAGCCTGCACACAGAGCTTTTCACATCTGGGCCTGAAGAATTAAAGAAAAATTAAATTTGACAGCAGTAAATTCACAGGCACAATCTAGGCACCAATTTATATGCAAAATGAAATGCTTTATGAAAATTTCCTCTATTTTCTCACGGAGATTTGGGAAAAAGATTTCACTAGATGCTTCTCTCTCTAATATCCCTCTACTTAAATATTATACTGCAGTCACTGCAGACTCCCTTTGATGTATAAATAATCAAGTTAAATTATGTGCAGCAAGGAGACTAGTGCTCTGCCATTCTTATTTTACAAAGTAATATCTACCCTAGAGGGTCAAATTTCCCTGACAAATTCTTAATTACTATGTTGCAACAGAAGCCGAATCTATTTGTGCATAAATCCCGGGCATTCCCATGTGGTAAGTAACTAATATTACCAACCATTTCACTTGGCCTGTTCACTGAACTCCATAATTAGATAATACTTTTGATGATGGTACATTTGAAGTCTTAATCCATTTAATTTTTTATGAGATTTTTTTTATTTTAATAGGGATGTGTTAGTGACCGCTGCCTATTTAAAAATCATTAAAATTCTGTCCACAGCAGTAATAAAGATTAAAGATTACTAATATGGCATTCATAACCTTGCTGGTTTTCTAGAAATCTGGGGCTTAAGGTAAATGTTAAAGGTCATTTAATATGTTAGTCAGTAATTATAATCCTGGGTAATAGGTTCCTTTTCTAATTATCCTGGTATAAAAGTTCTATTGTTTGGGTCTATTCTTCTGATTTTCTTATTTGGGTTTTTGGGGGGATGAGTAATCCTGGAATTAAGTTTCTGAACATTGATGAAAGTAGGTAATGCACAATGATTAACTGGATAAAAGCCATATGTTTGAATGCTGCATAATATCTTGCCTTGAAGCTACTTACAAAAGATGCAGCATCCCTTTCCAGGAGAAATAAAGCAGAAAGGTCACTGCAGAGATTAATACCTTTTTTTATTTTAATATCAAACATTGACAAATAAGATAAAGGCTTTGTGAGCAAGCTCAGAAGAAAGTGAGAGTGGTTAAACACTAGATGGGAGAGAATCTTAAGAGAATAATCTGCTGGTCATTTCAGAGGCAGGGAAAGGAAATTTCCTCATCGAGGCCCTGATTCAGGAAAACATTCAGATGTGCTTCATTGAATGCAGCATATTCTGCATGCTTTCCTGGGGCGCAGCTTGGATCTGCACCTAACTACTGTCCTGCGATACAAATGGGATTGCTGAGGCTTGCTGAAGAAAATGTTCTTTCCCTTCCGCTCATGCCAAAAATACTTTTAGAAAAACATTTATTTTCTATGATGTGGATATTCTGCAATGCCTTTCTTCCCTTACCTGTACATATGTATATTCATGATGTTTGTAGAAGATGCATTAACAAAATTTACATACCAGGGTCTGAATTCTGGAATAAGCACTTAAAATCACATTTAAGTACAAGACATTTGATTTTAAGCACATTCTTAAGCTCCCTTTAAGTTAAGTGTGTACTGAAATTCTGTGTTAGGTCACAGTGCCCTGCTGAATCAGCTCAGACCCTGCAGAGGGTCGAAAGGAACAAAAGTCCCCTTGCAAAACCTGGATTTCTGGCCAAACATCTTCCTGCTGGCTGTGGATCTCCTGTCAAGCATCACAACTGAGTGCCATCATGCTCTAACTGCAGGAGGAAAAATGTAAGGGAAAACCAGAACAATAGTAAGAAAATGTCTTTTGGAGGTGACCTGCTCTTTACAGTGTTTTTCAATTTTAGCACAATACAAATACATAATAGCATTAAAAAAACCACCAATGTCACTAACTCTTATTTCAGTGGTAATTATATCCCACTAGCTGGCTTTGGGCAAGTCACTAAGGTCACATTTGAAAAGCATCTGCAGGTCATGATTTTTCCATGGGCATTGAGCAGCTTCTTGAACTACAGATTTGTGCTGGAGTTGTTGTTCTGTACTTCTGAAAATCAGGCCTCCAGTGTCTTAGCATGGGAGTAGAAAAAATGCTGACAAACCTATGAAAATTCTGGTCTTAGCATCTCCATTTTAAAAGGAAGACAGTGATATGGCCTGTTGAGGTAGTATGAAGTTTAAACAGTCAATTTTTATAAAACATTTCCCTTTTCAATAGAAAGGCAACTGCTAGTACATCGGTTGATAAACCACTGAAAATCATAGCCCAAATCTTTTCCAGCAGTCCTTTTTATTCTTGAAGATTTACAAATTCACAGCCTCTTGTACTTAGAGTTATTTCAAAGGAGCTAAAAAGCAGACTGATGAATATAATTTAACTGTGATCGGTGAAATTTCAAGAATGCTAAATCAGAATTGTATATAAACCCTTGATTAAGAAATTAATCTCTTATAAGCATTTCCTTCATACTGAAACCCAAGTAGCAAAATCTGAGGCTTTCTTGTAAAGAAGCAATAGCTGACTTGAGAAAAAGTTTAACTTCCTGATTTTATCAGTAAAGCCATGTGAGCAGCCTTCTTCCAGAGCTTTTTTTTAAATACTAGAGTGAAGAGACTGTGTTAAAGTTCTAATTCTTTTATACTTTTCTGACTCTATTTTTTTGCCTTTCACCTAGCCGCAGCTTCCCAATGAGTCTTTCATATCAAATACTACACAAAATTCATTTAAAGGAAAATAAAGACAGGAAGAGCTTCATGTTTACACACTCACACACAATTTGCCTGTTCACTCACAGAATCTTATACCAGATAAAATTCATGAGCAATTCTCATGGCTACTTCTGAACTAAAGTGCCACTCTGATCTCAAATTAACAAACTCAGTTGAAATTAGTCTAGTTATTATGAATATTCACAGGAACCTCTGGCTCAGTTTCTACCCAAGAAACTGTGATCAAAAGTTAGCTCTTTAAACTGAATATCTGTCCTAAAAAAGAGCACTGAAAAAGGAAGAAATGTACATTGTGCATCACCAAACAAGCTTCCAGTCACTTGAACACAGAGTCAGATCATGCTTATCCTCTGGACCTGCATGGCACACCACCAGCAGGAGGCAGTCTCTGAGCCGTCTCGGCGCCAGTCAGGGATCTCCAGCCCTTCTCAAAAGTTGGAGCCGCTTCCAGACTTCATCTAATCTATATTTAGCTAAGATATTTTGCCTTCTCTCGAGTCAGGATGCTCTTGCCATGCTTCCTTCCTACATCACATCTCCCATGCTAGTGATCAAATGTAATTGGTCCTGCTTTGCCTGTCCCAGGTATATTCTGTGGATAAACCACATCTTGCACAGCCACAGCTGTGTAAGGGCTGATGCAAAGTACCCCTGCAAAGTGTAAGAAACAAATATTTTGCTTGTGGGATATTTATTTTTACTGTATTGATCTTTAGTATGCTTCTTCAGAAAGTTTTCCTAAAATATTTTCCATTATTCTGCAATGTGAATGAAAAGGGTAGCTAGAAGGTTTTATATTATTCAGTCATCTGCAACTTAATCCTCATGACTGTGAAGAAGAGCTAGATTTCATGGGACTGGGGAGGAAAGACCCACGGTGAATAATGATTGAGTACAGTGGAAACGTGCAGTACTCTCAGCATCTTCTTCCCATCTCTAGCAGTGGGTGCAGTCATGTTGCAGATGAGTATTCACGGTAATTCTGTCAGCCCAAAAGTCAAACTTGTCAGTCTGTGGGTGACTATTAGGCATTACTGGTGAGCTACAAGTGGTATACCTCCATGATACCTTCTTGCATATTATTCCATTTCTGAGTGCTGTTCCAGCCATCAGCAAACCCAAGGAAAAGTAAATTTGATCACAGGCAAGAGATAACATTAGATTTCACCCAGTCATCTCCTTAGTAAAACTAAATTTGGGGTCTGGGCCGGTAAATTTTCATAACAGCTTTGTGCATTTGGTAAGAATTAACTTAATAGCATCGAACCAGGGAGGTCCCAGTTGACTGGAAGTTAGCAAATGTGATGCCCATCTACAGGAAGTGCCAGATGGAGGATCTGGGGAACTACAGGCCTGTCAGCCTGACCTCAGTGTCAGGGAAGGTTATGGAGCAGTTCATCCTGAGTGCAACCACGCAGCACGTACAGGACAACCTGGGGATCAGGCTCAGTCAGCATGGATTTATGAAAGGCAGATCCTGCTTCACTAACCTGATCTCCTTCTATGATAAGGCAACTCACTTAGTGGATGAGGGGAAGGCTGTGGATGTTGTCTACCTAGACTTTACTAAAGCCATTGACACCATTTCCCACAGCATTCTCCTGGAGAAACTGGCTGCTCGTGGCTTGGATGAGCATGCTCTTTGCTGGGTAAAAAACTGGCTGGATGGCCAGGCCCAAAGAATTGTGGTGAATGGAGTTAAATCCAGTTGGTGGCTGGTCACAAGTGGTGTTCCTCAGGGCTCAGTACTGGGGCCACTTCTGTTTAATATCTTTTATCAGTGGCCTGGACAAGGGGATAGAGTGCACCCTCAGTAAGTTTGCAGACGACACCAAGTTGGGCAGGAGTGTTGATCTGCTGGAGGGTAGGAAGGCCCTACAGAGGGATCTGGACAGGCAGGATCAATGGGCCAAGGCCAATTGTATGAGGTTCAACAAGTCTAAGTGCTGGGTCCTGCACTTTGGTCACAACAACCCCATGCAACGCTACAGGCTTGGGGAAGAGTGGCTGGAGAGCTGCCCGGTGGAAAAGGACCTGGGGGTGTTGGTTGATAGCCAGCTGAATATGAGCCAGCAGTGTGCCCAGGTGGCCAAGAGGGCCAATAGCATCCTGGCTTGTATCAGAAATAGTGTGGCCAGCAGGACTAGGGAAGTAATCGTCCCCTTGTACTTGGCACTGGTGAGGCTGCACCTCGAATACTGTGTTCAGTTTTGGGCCGCTCATTACAAGAAGGACATCGAGGTGCTGGAGCATGTCCAAAGAAAGGCAACAAAGCTGGTGAAAGGTCTAGAGCGCAGGTCTTACGAAGAGCGGCTGAGGGAAGTGGGCTTGTTTAGCTTGGAGAAAAGGAGGCTGAGGGGAGACTTTATTGGTCTCTACAACTACCTGAAAGGAGGTTGTAGGAAGGTGGGAGTTGGTCTCTTCTCCCAAGTAACAAGTGCTAGGACAAGAGCAAGTGGCCTCAAGTTGCATCAGAGGAAGTTTAGGTTGGATATTAGGAAAAATTTCTTCACTGAAAGGGTTGTCAGGCATTGGAACAGGCTGCCCAGAGAAGTGGTTGAATCCCCATCCCTAAAGGTACTTAAAAGGTGTATAGATGTGGTACTTAGGGACATGGTTTAATGGTGGACTTGGCAGTTAACGGTTGGACTTGATGATCTTAAAGGTCTTTTCCAACCTAAACGATTCTATGATTCTAAATATACTATGTTTATTACTTCTAAGTTTAGGACTGTAAATGAGCAACTAATGTAAAGGGAGAGATGAGAAATTCAGAAATGATATAATGAAACACTATAAAATTATTCTATATTTTCTTTTTTATTTTCTCTCAAATTAAACACAGTTTCAAATTCTTGAGGCAGAATGGGAGGGAAAATAACATTCAGAAAGTTTTAAGGCATGCTTTAACAACAAAACTTTTTTGATCTTAAAATTATTTTACATCTACGTATATTTTTTCCACTGTTTATTTCTTTGCAAAATTGTCAAAGTTTTTCCCTATAAGCATATAGTATACTACTACACCTATAAATATGCATACAGAGTCTTGACGTTGATAAGACTATATAGGTATAACCTGCTAAAACCTGTCTTATAGATCTGAAGGTTAGTTCAACAACACAGAGCAACATAATTAAAACTATCAAACTATGTTACTTTCTGTCACAGATTTTTGCTTGAAAAAACTATAGAATAGAAAGGAACAGATTCCAATGCCCTATAGCCATGTTCAAAACCAGCAGAAGACAGTACCAAAATGCCCACCTTCCATGAAAAATTCATGGAGACATATACAGGTTGGTCTGTCTTCAATCTGAGGTATTTGAAATCTAAATTCAGTTTTGACTCTGTTAGTTTTAATAAACAATATCTTAATATATTATAAAATGAGCAATTTCCTGTTTATAACGTTGAATGACTCAAATAGGCAAAAAAAAATTAGGAGAAAATCACAACATTTAATTAAAAGTGTTCTTTTTTTCCTACTTGAATTCCAAAATTAAGAAAAAAATTCTCAGATTTATTTTTAGTAAGTTGGTCTTTGCTTTTCTTCTTTCTTTAGTTTTCTTTTATAAATCTCCCCTTCCAGTGATTCCTTACACTCTCGATCATCTTAACAGGCTAAATTCTGAAATTAATTGCTATAGCTGCATTTAGAAGGAGGAAAGCAGAGTGACATCTACCAGATACAAAAACCTCCTGCTGGTGCGTGATAGACTGGTGTAGAAGAGCAAGGCTTGCTCCAGTAAAAATAACCATCTGAGCTTGCCTGAGAAATGCAAAATTATGTTCCTCTAGTTAGCACTTAGCCTGTCCTCTGCTTCATGAACCAGCCTGGGCTGTGAACACCTTTTCCTTTGTGGTTTTGAGGCAATAACTGAAGGAATACTGCAGAGTACTCCTGAGCTCTAGCAAAGTATGCTGCCCTAGTGGACAGCAGGGATTAGGGACTTGGCTGGTGACACAAAGCTCTCGCTAAAATATATAATTCATGGTCTGAAATAATTTCGTTACTCTGGATACATCCGTCCTCTGTATGGGTTTATATAGAACTACATTCATAATGTGATTTATTCACCACAAATGGAGCTGAATAGAGGTATCCAAGCTGTACCAGAACCCATAACTTTGAATTAGGTGATTTGGGACTAGGATAGGAAACAGTAAACACTCTCAGTAGGAGAACTGCTTATCGCTCCTGAAAGGAACTGATATATAGAAAATTGTGTCTTAAATACCACCAGTCTTTGTGAGTTGTAAGTAAGAACTGTGGTAAGAGAGGAACATAGTGGCAACTGAGATACAGGTAGGAATCACAGTAAACAATGCAACATTGGTTACATGCAGAAGTGTCACATAAAAATAGGGAGACAATCTTAGAGGCATGGGATGGAGGCACGGGAGTAGTGATAAAGAAAAATAAAAAAATGTATTTAATAGTTCTTTTGTCTGATAACTAAGTGAACTCTCTGCTTGCTGTAAACTGGATAGTCAAGGGATAGCAGATAAGTGCTATTTTGCCTAAATTAGAAAAGGCATAGTTCTGCATTTGCTTTGTTTTCCACCTCTAATGTAACACAAATATCAGGAATGCAAATACTAGGTATCACCTTTGTATCACTGTAATCGCCTTGTGTTTCTGTTCTTTGGTATTGTAAGACCAACAGAAGTTGGTCTCTTGCTATAAATTCATGTGGGCTATGCCTACAGAGATTGCTCAATTTCTGAATCAGCACGATAGTTGAGGCCAAATTTTTTTTTCTTTCTTTGCATCACAACAGTTAAAAATCACCTTTCAGACACCTTGTTAGTCCCCAGATTATAAAATACTATGAGAAGGTGACAGAGCAAAGATTATTCAATTCAAATGAAAGAAGAAGAGGACAGAAGAGAAAAAATACTCTGTTTAGAGGTGAGGGTTCTCACCTGGGAAGAGTGAAGACACAAATTCCATCCAGTTTTTGCTCATATGGTTGCATACACATTTCACAATAGGATGCAATCTCTAATGGCCCTGCCATATAATCTAATGCAGTGCTTTCTCTTTGCTGAAGGAAGTTATGTTGAGAGGTCTGGAAGGAACTCTGATTCTATACCGCTACTATAGCAGTAATAAAAACCAATGCTCCTTGCATCACAGGCTCTACTGTGGTGGCAGTGTAGCTGTGAACAGAGTCTATGTGCCTATCGATAGGCCAGACTGGAGCTCTGGTATTTAGCCACTGGTCAGGACAGATGATCATAACACTACAGGTCTTGTCTTCACTCTACTAGTCCCATGATTCCTGTTTATCCTCCTGAGGATGGAAGTCAGAGATGAAAAGACTGAAATCCCTACTTTTAAAGATGCCTTCACTGCCCTGCCTGGGCATTTAATTTGGTCATGGCCTCAGTTTTCCTGTCTGTAAAATTAAAATGTAGTTACTTGTTGCACTGGTGTGTCATAAAGATTATTTCAATGCTTATAAACACCTTCTGGAATTGTATAGTGATAAGTATTATTTGTATGCAAGGACCTGAAAAGGGGGGTGTTTTGTATAATCTAGAGCTACTCTTTTGTGTTTGTTTTGTTTATATATCTGGAGCATATCAGTAAACAGTTTAGAGAGCAAACGTTTGATAGCATATTGTGGTGCATGAAAAAACCAGAGGTGCCTAGGTATATGCAGATGTGAAAGAATCAATGAACATTTTAAATAACAGGGGAACCTTTCTGTTCAGAAGAAGCAGTTCCCATATATATAATTGTATATATACACATATATAGCTATACATATTGCCGTGTTCTCTTTCAGCTAACCTTTGTATGAGAGAAACTTCTGCTGATGTCAAATGACCAGGAGGACATTAGCAGCTGATACTGGTGCCTGTTGGGTGCTGTTGGGTATGTCTCCCCACCACCAGGCTGGCTTCCCTCACTACTGCCACTGACCTTGCAAACAGCTCTGACAAAGGTCGGAATGGATTCATTGATCAGCCAGGCCAAGCATATGACAGTCTGTGCCTTAATTGAATCCCAAAAGGGGGCAGACTGGGTTTTTATTACAGAGGCCAGACGATAGCACTCATTAAAAGCTCCACAGACTGTGTGGTTTACTAATTAGTTTATTATACAGACACCTTGACGATGGGCAAAGTTGTCATTTTGCCCTTTATCGCACAGGGGATGTTGTTAAAAGTTTAATCAGCTAACACTGACCAACTTAGCTTGGCAAGCCGTGGACAGTCATTACCGAGGTCACCCCTGCTGTAGCAATTCTGACAGGGTCACAGCATGAATCTCCAATAAAAAGCACGTTACATAAGGTAAGAGTGCACCTGAAAGGGAACCAGGAAAAAAGATGTGCTCAGTGGGGAGCAGGAAACAGATGGACTGTTAGGACAAGTGAAGCCTGTTATGGTTTCTCTTTGCTTACGCTGTTTAACATATGCTTTTTGGAAATATGGGGAGCTCTGAGCTATTGCTGTGATATGTTCATTAGAACGCAAGATAGCCTGAACCAAGCAGTGTGTGAACAGGCATTAAGCATCTCTGGTTTTGAGAAAGCAGGGATGATTTCGCTAGTTAAGCAATGCCTAACGCTCAGGTAATGGGTTGGTCCAGAGCGATAGGAGAACTTGCACTGGGAAAACCAAAGAGTGAGACAATGCAGGCTCCCCCCCCCTAATATTGCTCTTCTTTCCAACATACTCTGGGTAATTTTGTAAGGTACCTTAGTGTATTTATTCCCTTCAGGTGTGTGCATGTGTTACAGCTTAGAGAAACTTTTCATAAGGTTACTTTTACTTAATTTTACTACAGTGATATCTGGAAGTCCCAGCAGAGTTCAGGGCTGGTTACTATTCAGTCTTTCTTACACAAACAAATGCCCTGTATCAGCCTCATATCAGAAGACATAGAGTATAACTAGATATGTCAGATTAAGGATGGTGTAAAAAACTGAGGCAAAATGACAGATGTCCTTTATCTTCTTTTCAGCATCCCATTGACTAAACCGTACTGCAACTTGATCTTTTTTCTTAGGAAACTAGCTAAAAATAAAAATAGCTTGATCTGTGTGTCCGTCACACCTATGAGTCAACTTTAGTCAAATCTGAGACTGGATAGGGGCCTCAGTTCCTTTGAGTCTTCTGGAAGTTGGTATTTTCCACAAATACTGTTAGAAGAGTAGCATTTTTAATTATTTCCTTGAGGGAAAGATGGGGAAAACAGCAGTTATCCCTGCTGTTTGGTCCCAGATGGCTGGCAAATCAATCGGTCAGCATGCCTAATGTACCAGATCAGCCCTGGCATGTGTTATCTCTTATTGAGCCACAAAGAAACTCAAGTATGGGACACAAAGTGCACTGAGAATCTGTGATAGACCACATGGAGCAAGAGGTTATTTGAGGGCAGGTTGGGGAAACACCATCATTTCTCAGGGAGGAACTGGGGAACTGGGATGACATGGGCAAATGAGTTTAGAACAGGCTCTTAAGAGAGGGATGCAAAGAAAATGACGTTGTTGAGGCTGGTATCTGTAGAGGATATGGGACAAAATTCCAGATAAAATGAGACTTTGTTAATTGCTGTGCATGGAACAAATAATTTCTTTGGGTGTAGAGCAGTGTGGCAGGAAAAGAAAATCACATTCCAATCCTTGAACAGGATCATGACGGAAACAAAAGAGAGATGAGCCCACAAGGAATCTCCTGAGCCTGAGTTTCAGTTTACAGACGTGTGCCATCACGTCATCTGGAACCTGGACGTGAGTGGGCCTGAATGCACACATTGCTGGAACTAGCAGTGAACAAAGATACCCACAATACTGAGCCCCAGCTACACCTTGTGATGGAAAAAATGCTTGTCAGACCAGAAGCATTTAATACGTGTGGTGACTTTGTTACCCTGATAGAATATTAGGATGTTTATTCTTGCCTCCAAGTCACCTAGGACAGAATAAGCTGGATGTGACTGCGTTTTGGCATTGCCACAAAACACTGTCTGTATTCTTTGTCTGAGATCTGGGTTAGGGTCTCTCGTTTCAAATGCCGTTCACAACCAGCAGCTGTAATTCCAGAGTATTAGTTCACAAACTGGAAAAAATATTAGATATACAGGATGTGTTATCTTCTGGGAGCTGGAGCAGTATATGAGCTATACTGCATTTGTTTCACTTCTAATTTTGGCTTTTTTATTTGTACATAGACATCAGCTGAAATTCTGGCTTTGGTGAATCAAATGGGGGATTTGGTTGTTGACTGTAATAGAGAATTTCATGTAGAATATCACTGCATATATTTGAGACGTGCTTCCTTCAGCCATATGCCATTTACAATTGCATCACATACCGAATGAAGGTGGGAAGGTAGGAGACCAATTTTCTTGTTCCACTTTGGCTTTTTTCTGTTCCAAATTTCCAACACATCCACCTTAATATTCCATCATCGTGGAAGACATGAACGGCAGAGTCCATGTCAATCATGTTCAATCCAGCATAACTAAAAGACTGTTACAGTCTCATTTAAACACAAAATGCAACCTTGAAACAAATAGGCTAGTATCTGTGTCTAGCTAAGGTAAGCATAAACTATGGTCCTGATTCTCCTATGGCCGGGGTGAGAATTTTGTCAGACCACTCTGTAGCTTTTTGCAGCCCAGAAACCCTGGTTCCTTTGTCAAGAAAAAAGTCCTAATATAGGGGAGCTCATATACATGAAAATCTCATGCTGCTCTGAAGCTGAGATATAGAGATGGGCCTAGAAAGCTGGTGTCACCATCATATTCCCAAATAAATGCATATGGGGATGCAAGAAGGTAAAGTACAACCTGGCGTACTGCAACATGTACTATTCATTTTCATTTGAACATTAGCATAAGGTGCAGTGGCAGCAAATTTATATCTGTCATCATATGGAGTAAAGATCAATGAGTGTGTACTTACAATATGTCCTGAGCGCAACGCACTGTGGGGTGTGCAATAAAGGGAATGAGAGAGGGAGCCAGCTCTGTGACAAAACACAACAGATGCACCTCTATTCACAGCAACATTATCTGAATGCTTAAGACAAGAATAGAAAAAGAATATTGGACAGACCCTCAATTTGCATTCATCAGCATAGTTTCCTTACCTTTAATTTTTACTAGCTGAGTTTGGCCCGTGTCTCTATGCGAAATGTGGATCCGTTCACATGACTCACACAGGAATCTGGCCAGAGTATATTGCAACACCAGGGCGAGCAACGTGTCATGTAAAATGGAGGTACCATTGCTAGTTAACATGTCTTGGTAGTCACCCCAGGAGTCTTCTCACAGTGACAGATTGCTCTGTTACAACCACACAGGCAAACGCTCCATCATTAACTCCCTTTAAAAAAAGCTGCTTTAACTGCAAAACTAAAAGACTCCAACTTTTCCTTTTGCTGTAGCTCCCTCAGGCAATGAAGGAATTTGCGATGTGTGTCAATGAGACATTTGAAATCTCACACATTTAAATCATCCCGACTTCAACAGCATTTTAAATACACTGAAACCAGCAGCATTTCTAAATTCAAACACTTACCAGTTTCCTTCCCACAAGCTTGCTCCTATGAGCCTCAAAGGCAGTAGAAAATGTTATTATGTGAACAAAGCGTCTCTCTGTAACTGAATTAAATATAAATCCATTAAAAAGAGAGAGTGATAATATAATAATTAATACTTTGTACTACTCTATTACCTTTCTATTGCAGACTAAAGGTATTAATTCAGCCTGAGCCCACCATTTCTCTTCCCATTTTATAAATAGAAAAATTGAGGCACGAAGGGGAAAAGTGATTTAACTGAAGGCACAAGGCAAATCAGTATCAGGGCAGGCATAAAATCCTGGAAATGTGGTTGTCAGTGCTGCATCCGCTGTTCTGGCACCAACCTTACCGCAAAGCAAAGATACACTAGAAAGCAGGTGCCACCAACAGTGCTATCTGAAATGGAAATACAATTGACTACAATGAAAAACAACAGTGAATCCTCAGTCACCAAATCTCAGCCTCAGAAAGATGCACGGCTCAGTGGAAAGAAATCTCTAAGTACTGTGGCCATTATTTCAAGCAAGCTACTGCATGCATCCAGTGGTGGGCAAATCATGATAACTTCACTGCATCATATGTGGTATTTCTCAGTGTACATGAAGAAAATCTCATAATCCTGTCCTCCAGTCTTTCGCCATGCAAGTCGGTGAGGAGTTCCCATTAAGTTCAGCGGTGTGAGACTGCAATTAAGCAGCGATTAAGAGTCACACAATGCAGCCTACTGGAGGGATGAGCTGTGTTCTGGCTAACACAATCAGCAAACAAACTCTTTTGAAGTGCTTAGACATACCGCGTTAGAAAAAGTAACCAGCATGAGGAATTACTGTTCTGCCCTCACACAGTCATAAATCCGGGCTTCACTCAGCCCTGTAGATGGATGGATCTGTTTATCCTCCAGAGGGATTTTACATGGCACCAGCAGGCTGCCCACAATGCAAAATCAGGCCTTTAATGATTGTGTGTGAGAACTCAGAACGACAAAGCATTTCATTAATCGTCCATTCCTAATCAGGCTCTTAATAGATCTATAAATGAATAAATACCCTAAGGAAATTGCTACTTTAAAAAAGGAAGAAATTGGGTACCGCTTTGAATATTGGCAGACACAAGAGTTGCCTTTTAACTCTGGAGTCATTCAACTTTTGTTGGAGTGTTACATAAAAGCTTTTAATTTACCGAGTACCTTTTTGTGAGTCGAGGGGATCATTTGTGACTAATGAAGAGCAAAGAACATTTTAATAATAGTGACAACTGGCTTTGATATTAATATTGTCTCCAAAAAAGTCTCTTTTGAAGTCTCTGAGATTATGAAAACCCTTTATATTTTATCCAACCGTGTTAATAAAATTGCCTTGCCTACATAATGCTCTCTCCAAAGCAAAAGTAATTTTCCCCCATTTAGTTCCCTGTGCTATCCTTTGGATATTTTTATATAAATTTTTTCTCACTTGTCATTTTCTGTGCGTCAACATTTCTAATTTTTTTATTAGTTTTCAGAAATCATATTTAAATGAAAACCCAAGTGTAATGCTCTATTTCTTACAAGAACTCGAACTTATTTCATATCTTTAAAAATGGAAGCCTTTTTGCATGTCATAGATATTTCTTGGGACCTTTTTAGTAGGGAAGTAGGATGATGTTTATGTTCCTTCAATGTTTCTTAAAACTTCTGAAGTCCATGAAAGGGTCAGAAAAAACAGGTTACCTGATAACAATACTATTAGGTGAAGAACCCTTCACACGTTTACCTAGGCTAGGAAACTTAGCTGATATACCGAAATACATAAATTTAAAATGTTGCTGAAAATGGCATTACCCATTTAAACAAGACACTCTCCCTTGAAATGCTCTGCCACTCCAACAGGATTTGCTCTGGGGATAGGAACAAAACCCCAAATTAATATGGGGTCTTTATCCTCCTAAGGAAGTAGCACACTGTCCCTGTGTGCTAAGGGACATGGTCTTTCCACACCCAGTTATAGGCTTTGTGATTCCTGACCACTTCTCATTTATTGTTTCCAAGGTGAATTGCAATCCCAGTGTCACAGTTAGGGTTTCTTTAAATGCAAGGAATTACATGGTACGATCTTCCTGAATTTTGCCTCCCTAAATTCTTCCTCTATTTCCAACAGGAGCTTATTTTCTCATCTTTTTCATGACAAACTGTTGTGCAGTATTCCATGTACATGCCATATTTTCCCCAAGGAGAACTGCATTTGAGTGCTGTACATGACATGGGCAGGTGCTTTTCCCTGTAGGAGTGCTGAATTGAAGCTTTCTTCAGGAAGGTATCAGTTTTGTAGAAATTATGACAGAAGCAAAGGAAAACATTAATCTAATTCAGTTCTACATCTGTTATTCTATGCCATATAGATGTTACTTATATATGACAGACCCAGAGATCATGTCATCTATTCAGGTGGATACGGAGGTGAACACAGCTGAAAATAGGTTACTTCTGTTTTGTTTGTGAGCTCTGCATCCCTAAAAACTTTATTACATCTTACAGACTTGCTAAAGTCATAGTGAAAAAAGACACATTTCTGAACTGGGAGACACATCAATATTCAGTCCCACTGAAGGGGATCAGCTACAAATGTCTGATGTGAAAAAAGTGTCTCTAAAAAGTGGTGAAAACAATACAATAGACCCAGTTCCTCTTGAGTCTAAATTCTGTCCTCACTTATTCTTTCTTTTTTGAAATGAAACACTACTCAATTTTCCCATAGTTTTCAGAGAGGGTTACAAGTTAAAGCAATACACTTGCTTAAGAATCTTGTTGAATCAGGATTGCATATGATGTATTGCAGGTCATGAATCATTTGAAGCATAAACCAGAAAAATTTCTTTTTCTTCAGTTTCTTTCCTACTGCCCATGATGTATTCCCCCCAGCTCTTCCTTAATTAGGGAAGTTAAGACCAGTAATTCATCTCCAGTTGTTTCTTCCAAGCAGCAGCAGCAGCAGTAGGGGCATTAGCATAGACCGAGCTCCAGACGTTTTGCCATGTGCTCTAACCGTACTGAGTAGGTTCCCATCAGTCCCAAAAAACAATACTATTGCTTTTGGTACCTTTTCCAAAGAATAAACACAGATAGCAGTCTACTCAGGATGCAAACACAGAACAAAACAAGTCTACAATCTTATGCTGATTTCTGAAGATGCCCCATGTCCTTGATATGTTAAATATGGTCCTGCTGTGTTGTACTCAGTGAGGGACAGAAAAGAGTGAACCACCTCTCTCTCTCTTCTTGGGGGACCCCCCCATAGCACATGTTTGGGATAGTTCTGACCAAGTCCAGTTTCCTGTTTTGATTTTAACTATTTTTAGTTACAGGAGAGACTGGAAGCTTTGTACCACCTTTAACCAGAAACTCCAGGCATGTGATAAATATGTGTAATTTTTGACACAGAGAGAAGTTTGCTACGGGGTAACTAAACATGGGCCTACAGCTAACATTTATGGACAAGTTTCAAACAAAGGGATGATAGGTCTAGGCTGCTGACTCAGCCTTCCCTATCCATACAGGGATGCTGTCGCTAGAGTAAAGATAACCGAGAAGGTTATGAGGGGCCACAGAGGCCCCTGTGATCTGCAGAAGCCAAAGTGCCTGCAGAGACTCATTCACTTCTACTGCACCTCAAAGTGGGAGGAAGAAAGGACCTTGGTGAGTGTTCATTCAGATGAAGAAATCTTTTATGGGAGTTTCTATAATGCTTCATTTTGAATGTCTATGTGGTAACTAGAGCTGGATGACTGTATAATAAGGCTCACTGGCTCTCTGATATAAACTTTCAGAAAGGAAAAAGTTACTGATGAAAGTGAAGGGGATTTTGTGTGTGTGTGTTTCTTGTGCAGCTTGAGGTTTCATCTGGATTTCAGTGCCTGTAAAATGAGGGACAACAGGGGAGCAGGCCACAAACCTTAAGTCCCTGTGCTCTCTTCCTCAAAGTGAAGGAAGAGCATCAAAGGGAATGAGTGCGACAGACTCTCTAACTGAAAGGCATTGTATATTCTTGCTTTAGGTCACAGCCATGGTTTGCATCACAGAGCAAAGTCTGTCTAATTTAACATTTATGAACTCCTCGTTTCTAGGGTGCAGTCTTAAGCAGGCTTGGAAACTTAGGGTGATAGTGCAGAGTTACAGTCATGGTTTTTCACTTGTTTTTACTTTTTGGCAAATCTAAAACTTTCCACTTATGCCCAGGTGTTGGATGCTTCTTTTATTACAGATCCTTTCTCTCCTTTTCCTTAACCTCTCTTCTTCTCTGCTCATCAGGCTGAAAAAGTAAAAGCCCTACTGTGTCACCAGGTTTATACTAACGCTTTTACATATATACTGTATTTGTTCATTAAATATACTAAACCATTACAAAATACACATGAATGTAGAGAAACCATCAGTGAAGCGTGTATAAATTGTTCCCACCAAATGCAAAGGAGAATCTTGCCTAACTCATGTTTCTGTTAAATTCACTTTTGCATAGGGCTCAATAAATGAGAAAGTGAAAAAAGAAGTGTTTGCAAAATATTTATTATAATAGGTTGGGAATAACATGGCACAGAACTATAATTACTGTATTTGTAGTTCTAAGAAAAAGTATAAGCTAGATTTCTTTCCAAGATTTTAATAATTTTACAGATGTTGAAAGGTGTTTTTGAAAGAGCTTTCAAGCCATTTCATCTTCTTGCTAATCTGATTTTTCAAGTGCTCAGTATGCAACTTGTTATAGATATATATTTGTATATATGTGTGCCCATACCGTAATCATGCTATTTCAGTTATGAGAGCAAATGGGCTCACTTGAGTAAGTGCTCACATTTGCAATGCAATTGTGAATGGGTGTACTGTGAATGTACTAAGCTGGTGTTCTACTGCTGTGTTCTAGTACCAGGCTTCAGCAATAAGGTGTCTCCTTTGAAATGTAAAACGTCTTTTTTGTCTTATACACCAACAAAACAGGAAGATCAAATACACAAAGCTTTTTTTAATCAGGTGACAAGGTGATTTGAAGGAAGAATTGATCTTAATAGGAAAAACAATAAAGTAAAACCCATGCCTTCAGTTAAGTTGTTGGGGTATGTTTTGGATATATTCTGCTAGTTTTGATTCTGCCCAGTAGAATCCCCTGTTAGTCCTCCCATTAGCTACTGGTCTGGCTAAAAGACGTTGTTGAAATTCTCAAGGGGTTTTTGCTCTATTCTTCACTAAAAAAGTTCAGCTGTCCAGCACAAAGAAATAAGCAAAGAATAAATTAGAGAACACTTTGACAAATGTGATTGGAAACCTAGAATACAGGAAATGGGCAAGCAGAGTATCTGATTTTTAAAGAGGGGAGAATTGCAGATAAAGGAATTCTAGGCCAAATAGATAAGGAGTAACACTCAACCCACCTGTAAGCAAAGGATATAAAAGTGATAAGCAACAACTGACAGATACATCAGACTAAGAATCTGTCAAACTAATCACAGTTCCTTCAATGGCAGGGTAACTGTATTCATGGAACGAAGTAGTTGTGAGTCACCATCAGATTCTGACATGATTTGAAAGATGTTACCATAAATAAACCAAGAAAATGCAGAATGAGCAAGTACTGTAAGCACATCAAGTTAGAAAACTGTATTAAAAAAATAGTTATAAATGGGTTTCCGTTAAACTAGAGCAATACAGAAAAGGAGGATCAGAGTCATACTTTGACCTGTCCTAGGTTTGGTATTATTCCCCTTTTTCAGTAATGAAGGGTGGCATTGAGCATATGTAATAATTTTTGTGGATTATACCCAATTGGGACGAACCACCTTGGAGGACAGGATTAGAATTCAAAACAGTCTCAACAAATTAGAATCATAGTCTGGAAAAATAAGAGATTGTTTAATAAGGCCCAGACCAAGGTGCTATGCTGATTTTGATTCTTCCTGTCCAAACTCATGACTTCTGCACAAATACAAGATGAGGGAGGGCCACTTACGCAGCAGTTTTGCCAGAAATGGTTTGGGGGTTATAAGGGATAATAATCTGTACATAAATCAATAATTTTAACTACTTGTACTAGGATGTATAAAATGAAGTGTCATATATAAATAACGGCAAGTAATCTTTTCAATCTTCTGGTAAAGCCCTCAACTCTCATCACCTGTTCAGGTTACTACATTTTAAGAGAGATGTGATGAAAGCAGAGGAAGTCCAGAGGAAAGTGACAAAAATGATCAAAGACCTGTAGCAAAATGTCTTACAAGCAAAATTTTAGAGGACAGGGCTTGTTTAGTCTGAAGATCAGAAAAATGAAGGGAGATGTAATAACAGTTTTCAAATTAGTTGATTCCTGTGAAGTGAATGGCAATAAGTAAACTTCAGTGTACAGTGAAAGTAGAAGGGGGAGGATGGCGAGGGGTGTTATGTGGAGTATTCCCTTTCTGAGTCCCTTTCTGTCTATGATTTTCCATCTTCTCTTGAAGGAGGAAAGAATTTCCTCCCCCTTCCTACCTCCATCCTTTCTAAATTAAAATTATTCAGTAGATTTGAGTCCTGGAGCCTAAGTCAGTATTTAGGCAAATGTTAAATGTAAAACTTTCCAAAAAACACAGTCTGGTCTCTGTTCAATAGAGATTTAAGCATATGACTAAATTTAAGCCATTCAAGCAGTTTAACTACTCAAGTGATTGAAGTTGTGTGCTGTTTGTTACATATATCTGAACTTAATCTGAGTTTAGACTAACATATGTGTACTTTGCTAACTTAGTTCTTCTATTGCTTAGGAATTTATACATATTTAAATAGAAAATTAATGCAGATGAACTGAGGTCTCAAATTTCTGAACGTATACGTTTTAGACCTTCATCTCTTCCCCTCTTTCCCTCACCGGCAGGAGGTCTATACATCAAGAATTTGTGTTCTGACCTTATAGTTTGAAAGGTATTGAGTGCTTTAGCCTCCAGTATTGAAACCATTGGATGTCTGTTGCTGACTCAGATGGAAACAAGGTTAAGCCTGTAAATAGTAACATTATTGAAAATCACTTTTTTAACTGCAACTTCCTGACTAACACTGAGGCTTGTTTTATCAAACCTCTTCCCTAAAATCATGTGTGAGGGCTTGTACATCCGCACAACTATTAATGCACTGCTGGAAAAGCAGTCAGCTTTGCCCACATTTTTGGCAGGACACTTCTGAACATGTAGCTATTAAAATAGTAATTTCTCTCTTACTCTGCAGTTCAGAAAGTGACTGCAGCCTGGACCTACAGTGACACTGCACACCTGTGGGAGCCCACAGTTGCAGCTACCTAGGTTTTCTATGGAAATCCACACAAATTAGTCACTGCTGTTAATTCATTTCTCCTTTGCTGAGAAGGGTGGATGGCTGTAGAAGAATCACTTCATCCTAAGCATTAGGAAATGTGTGGAGTATCTGTTGCTATAGAGCTACAGGCAAGCTGATGGCCAAAAGGTGGCATCTGATGATAGACCATGAGGAGCTAAACTGCACAAGTTTGGTGCCTGAGGTAGTAGTTAGGTGCATAAATCCCTTTGTGAATCAAGCCCATAGAGAACAGAGAAGAAAATTCTAGGAAGACACTATTAAAATTAACACTTCCTAATGGATTTTTTTTTAATCTTTAGCTTTGTAAATCTTAATACTAAATTACAACATATCCTAAATTACAACAGTGGGATAGAACCTCATGCTCTACCTTGAGGTAAAAGATCATTTCTCTATTAAAAAATTATGTAATAAAATACTGTAATTCGTATGCTTACTTATTTGTTATGATTTTATTTTTTATTTTAATATCCTTCTAATGGTTATTCAAATTATTTTGGTTCTTTTATCCAACTAAGGACTGTTTTTTAAGCAAAAACATACAGTGATGCTGTCAAACTAATATAACATGAAACCTGTCTATGGCATAAAACCGAAGTATGTATTAACTAAGTAGTAGAAAATGTTGCTCTTTTTGCCATTTAGGCATAATCATCTTTGCTGCTGAGAAAAAATATAGTGATGAAGAATGAAGGTCAGATCCTCATCTGATATGAATCAGCTTTGTTTCAGTTGTTTCAGAACCGTTACTGGAATTTGCACCTTCTGAAGTCACTGGCATATTTTCAGTTATCCCTGTGGGAAACTACCTTTAAGAACCTCTGGTCTGTGCTACTTAATGTAATGTTATTCAAAGACTCATGTTATACACACATGACCTCTTGAAATACACCTACCAAATAGCAAAAGTCTCTACCAGACTCCACAGCTGTTGGTGTAAATTGTGCAGTGTACGGTTCAGGTAAAAATCTGGCTCTTGGGTTCCACCTGCCTGCAGTAGCCCAGCCCAAACTACTACCTTGAAGGGTTGCTTTTAATCAGCTTTGGGAGCAGCTGATTCTGTAGGAAATATTTTGATGACATGTTGTGGAGAATCAGAGGTTGAAATGGGCACCTCAATATCTGTATAATTTTGTCTATGGGGGAATGATATCTGACGATCTACAATGAGTTTACCAGTTCTTCCTCTGCTCACTACTGTCTCACAGTTGTGCACTTCACAGGGTGAATTTACACACAGTTTTGAACACATAAACAGATAAAATAATAGAATAATCATAATAAAGGAATTTGAAGGAATTATTTGCAAACAGACACAGAGATCTGCCCCACTTTTATTTTGGTCTACTCTGTTATTCTGAACTTTCCTCACTGTAGCAGGTGATTCTGGTGGGAAGAATGTGAGTTTTCTTTTTGTTTTAATTCTTTCAATTTTTAAAAAACATTGTGTTGATTGGATCTTTTTCTCCCTTATCTGATCCAGTAAAACAGCTAAAGTCTGGTACTGAATGTCAGTAAATTCAAAAGCTGTTATGAATAACTAGTGGTAGCATTGCAGAGTGGATTTCCCAAGGTATTCTGTAATAGAAACAAACATTCTCTGGCATTACAATATTAAGATATACAACATTTCAGCACTTTCTGTGCTTCCAACAATTAAATTACAGTCTACCTTGTGCTGGGCTATAGGAGGAGGAGCATTCTGTTCCCGTACGACTCTGTGGAGTATTAAACCTAGTTATTTTATTAACTAAAGGCTCTCTTGGGAAAGCCAACTAAAATTATCATATCCTCTCACACACATAATGTAATTAAGGCCCCTATACAAAAAGGTACTTAAGCACATGCTTTACTTTAAGCACAAAGGTAGACCTCTTGATTCAATCAGTATTACTGCTGGGTTTAAAATTAAGTGCATGCGCAAGTGCTTTGTACTGAAGTTCCTATCACCAGAATAGCTAGAGAGCTATCAGGAGATAAGTTTGCCTTGTTATCCAGAATTAAAATGGATGAGCTACAATACCTTTTCCCCTCAAGTTACTCTTGATGCCTACCAGAACTTTCTTCACAGTGAAACCTGCACAACCTCAGATGTCTCATCTCAAAAAAAAAAAAAAGGCGTATTTTTGGTTTGCTATGGGCATCACATCTTTATTTCCTTATTTTAGGTCTTTGATTGGTATTTCATTGATTGCAAAGGCATTTAAAGGATATTGTATATTATCATTGATTTTCTTAAATGGCTGTTCTAAATGAACAGCACAGAGAAAGTGTGAGAATAATTGCTCTGGGAGTCAGCTTGTCAGTACATATATTTTTTTGCATGAGCATTATGTGGTCAGCACAAGGTAAGCCTCAGTCATCTAACATCGCCAGAATTTTACATCACTGACCTGTGAGACTGGAAATGGGACTATCCCCCAGTATAATTCTGTGTCTACGGGCAACAATGTAGTGTTATTGGTCCAAATGAGAACTTCAGTCATGCCCTAGAAATAAGATAGAAAACCTCAAATCAGGACTAAAGAAGATAAAAGAAGTTGAGTAGCTGCTCTAAGTTACCTGTTCTGGATTTGAAATGTTCTAGTGCGAAGATGAAATCACCTATAACGTAATGCTGGCATCCTCAACTATGCTTTTATACTCATGTAGCAGTGTACAAGAATGTACACCTATGCTCTCCTACAACATGTGCATAGACTCAGGTGCTCCAAACTTGTGAAGTTCTTGCAGCTGTGTCAGGGTTGGCATTGCTTTCACAGGGTTGCTTTGACAAGTTCAGGAAAACAAAGTAAGATCTTAAGATCCTTAGCAAGTTTCTTTCATTTCTTTTTTTTTTTTTAAAAAAAAGATCATGATATACCTGCTGAGAAAAGAGAGGAGAGGACGGGAAGGCCAACAGACTGCTAAATAGGAAAGCTCTGGGAATCAATTTAACATTAGCTAGGTATTGCTTTTTATATATTTGTGACTTTCAGATGCCATGAAATGCCTGTAACATATGTATTTCCTTGCACTACAAACTTGGAGTAGCCGGAGGGAGTGTGTGTCACCCCTCACTCCCCTCCTGAACACAACCGCAAGTGTTTGAGGTGTAATGGAAGTATTGCCATTCTCTGGTCATTCTCTGCTGGGTACCAGAAATTTGCATCCAGTCAAATCTCCTGATGGTGGTGAACCAAGGATGCTGCTGATCACGTTTCACTTTCCCTTTAGAAAAATCTTTGTTCACCTGCGTTCTCAGAACCCTATCATTTCTGAGCACTGATTTTGGATAGAAAATGTTGAACAACCAACCACATGCATTATCTTCTGTGCTTTTACATCCACCAGCTTCTTCTCCCTTTACTCTTCCGTTCAGTTCTAAATGCATCTTTTCCTCATACTCTCCTGGCTGTCAAATGTATCTTATACTTCAGCTGAAGGAGAAAATCCCTTAAGCCACGATGCCACATGTTCAGTGCAATCAAAAGGAGTTTGGCTTGTGTTAATCTAGGTCTGCTATATTGTATGCACCTGGTGGGGGTGTGTGTGGATGTGCCGTATTGAGAAACCATACATTACTTATCTCTGAGCTGTAGCACAGAGAAATAAACAGCCATATGGCAAATGAACTTCGCTTTTTATTGCTTGGTTTTAGTTGTTTCAAAATAGCGCAGTGCCACAAATCCAGAATATTAACAATGTTCCATCTGGAAAGTGGAAGGTTTTGCTACTTTGCCATCCCAGCATGTTAACTTTCTTGAAAACTTCAGTTGCTTTCCCTGCCTCCCTGCCTCGCACCTCAGGGATTTGCCGTAGCCATAGAGGTCAGTGAGAAGAGAACATCTTTCTTTTGTCTTTGCTGGGCTCATTAAAAACTCAGATGCACAAAGCAATGTGTCAGATATGTAATAAAGGGAATCAAGTTAGAGATATAGCCTGATGATTTCTTTACTCTGTGATTTCTCTTCCTTTTAAAAGACAGTGGAGTAATTTCTTCTTCTGCCATTCTTTGGCTGAAAGAGCTGTTGGAGAAAGTCAGTGACCAGTTCTATGCCTTTGTTATTCCAATATAAAATGAAGGTAATTCATGCTACTATAAATAAAAAGCCATGATTATTACAGTATGCAACTATCATTTTTCGTTATTCGTATATTGAAAAGCACAGCTATATAACCAGACCTCTAAGGAGTGTGTATGTATAATTTAACAAGGTCTGGGTTACCATTCACTTTACTACTTTTTCTTTCTATGTCAGAATAACTTTTTACCATCTAAATCACTTAAAATAAACTATTCTTGGCCTATATTTGTAACCATTATTACCTCTCAGGGGCACAAAGTCACAGTGTTCATAACCACACAGTGATGTTCTGATGCACAGCCTGTTTTGCCAAGTTTACAGTCTAACCTCCCTTGTACATAATCAAGTTAACATGTATTAATGATTTACCACTTGTGATAACTAACTGTGGGCAACTCCCAGCCAGTAACAAACACAATTGCTTAATTTTCCATATGAGAAGTTTAATCTAGCATTTTTTTAATGCCTATTGTAATAGCCAAAAATATGCCAATGGAAACTTGTGAAATTTTATGTTTGAATTGTAAGTCAAGAGGAAATTAGCAGTATAATTCACCTTTAAAAATGAGGTATGACCAAGAGGTATGGCCAAGAGGTATAAAAACAGAAGAGGAAGATTGTTTGAAGATACAGATTAATATTTGCAAGTAAATAGGTTGCTGTGCTTATCAGTTATCATTTGTAAGCAGAGCAGTGGCAACTGGCTGTATGGCTATGTGATTGGTTCCACATCTGTTGCAAATGCCATGTACAATGTTTAAAGGACCTTCCTGCTCAGTGTGTAAAAAGGCCTGGGACAGGTCAGAAGCCAGCAAACGTGCAGTAACATAGTACAGAACACAAATACAAACATTTGTGAATGAAAATGCATTTGTCGATATGCTTGCTGTACAGAACTGGACACATTATCTAAGTTCAGATCCCGTTTCTCAACTTGAAGATAATAATCTTTTTCTTTTATTCTTCTGCCCTTATCTCTTCTCTCCTCTTTCCCTCAAATGGAACTTGCCATTGCTTTCAGATTTTAGGAAGAAAAATTTTACAGTTATGTGTATTTACACATGATCATATTTTCAGTGTCTAGCCCTTTTCATCCTTCTTCAAGCAACCAGAGGTGTGAGTGACTATATTAAAAACTTCTACAATCACGAACAATGCAGTTCTAATTATAGGAAAGTGTCATACTGTAGTCAATCTCTCAGCAGTTCTAATTATAAGACATCATCAGATAAAATTAATAAATAATGAAAGTTAATTTAGAAGTTCTGCAAAAAATGTAAATGACATTTTTACATACAAGTAGAATTTGTAGTTAAACTGAAAAACATCATACAATAACTTCATAGTTGCATGCACAAGTCTGTGAATTCTCTGCTTTGATCTTTTTCCTCAAATGTACTGTAGGTTGTCAAATGGACATGTTAATTATGCATTTACAACATTTCCTGTGCTTAGTAACAGATATAAACTCAAATGAAACTGTACCACAATCTATTCTAGACATGGACAGCAGCACTTTGTCCTCTACCTCTGTACTCATTCTTCCTGTTCAACTGTTGACCATTTCACCTCTCTATATTTTAAGACCTATGTACCTTAATCATACAAAAGAGACTTAAAGACTTTTCATGATGAAAGCAGACCATTATAAAAAGTAAATTATTATGCATTTCATTTACCTCTCATCCAAACTTATGTGGCTTGCTTTATTCTTGGCTTCTTGTCCTCTCCCAAAATCAACGTGTCATTTTATTCTCTGTCTTTGCAATGCTATTATGAAAGACAAAGCATCTAGTAGACAAGATTCTTCTCTGATGCCTGTTTAATTTGGTAATTTCATTTGCTTGTTATGGAGTTTCCCCCCTACCAGATAGATTCCTAAACCAGCTGCTAGAAGGGAAAGGTAAGACATTCAAATGTGACTAATGATCTGGGGAGTCTGGAATTTTAGCTGTCAAATTTTATTCCCAGTATTTCCTGCAAGTCAGGCTCCTTTATTTATTTGGTGGCACTCAAAGTCAGTATTCACTTTCAAACTTCTGATCAAATGGACAAAACATATCCCTATTTATAAATCAGTGTTGAACAGGAGCTTTGCCTTTGATTTTCATAGAAAGAGGCGTCAAAACCACATTTCACTTATAAAGGACACAAGACTTCAAGCTGCCAAAACTCCTTAGCTTCAGTTTACTGCGGCTTTTTCTGGGATCCATACTCATACTATTGCAGTTGTCAGCAGCACAAGATATGAGCTTGGAGTTGATTACAGCCTCAGAAGTGTTTAATGGTTTGATACCAAAGCATTAAATGAAAGGAATTTGTTCCTTATTTTTCTCCTTAAAAGTGGTGAAAGGAATAATGGTGAAAAAATGGGCAAAAAAATTCAAAATATGACCCTGTCTTCACTGCTTAGCAATGGACAGCCTTGAAAAATATGTGCCTGTTGAATAACTTTTTCTGAATATGGTGCTGTTTGTGGCTGAGAATTCCTGTGCTAATGAGAATGAAATGGAATAACCATGAGGAAATAAGCACATTTATCTTCATCTCAATTTTAGCTACTCTTGTGTATTCTTAAAGCTCAGCATCTAAAATCATGACAGATAGACTCTGCGACTGTTCACTGTTGTCACCTCCATCACCACAGTGAGATCAAAGTGGTCTTTTAGTTTCATATAAACACTTATCATTCTAACATATTTTACAGAGATAATAGAAGAGACTCCACCGCCAGTTTTCCTTGGCTCTTCTGATGCCTTCCCTCTTAAAATCATAACTGATGTTTCCTGGAGGCATTTTTTTTTTTTGGCAAACACCTTTTCTATCCCCACAGCTACCCAACAGCACAACTGCCATGGCATGCCCTCCTCTTTCATCCCTACCACAGGATCCAACTCCTGCCAGAATATGACTTTGAATTTAAGGACTTGGTGAACTCACTGGAAAATCTTATCTCTTGTCATGACTGTGAAAAGTATCCCATATAAGTGACTTAGCAAGAGCCAAAAAGGCAAAACTGAAGAACCTGCTTTTTTAATGACATAATAACCATGTTTTCCTGAACAACTCCATGATTTCCATGGGACCTAATTTATAGTTTCTGAATACTGTGAACTGGCTATAATATAAACAGTCAGCAATAAAAAATTCATTCATCATATACACTGGTAATTTGCATTAAATGTGAAGGATGCCTGATTGACTCATTGTAAATTAACTGCAAGATTATCAAACATTTTGCTGCATCTAAATTAATGTATAAACCACAGGGGTAGGGGAGCAGAGTATGGCAAAATAATGTTGGGGTTTTTTTCTTGAATAAATACATATTATTATTATCAGATATTTTCACGCACAGATTTTCAAGGCTTCAGTCTAGTCATTAACATTATATCTCCTTTGTCAGAGAAGAAACCAAAACAGAGAGATGTAAAATAATCCAGTACACAAGTTCCAGAACTGGAAAAATATCTCATGTTCTTGAGTTTCAGTCTGATGTTTTATTTAGTGTATACGACTGTGTCCCATATAGCCTATTCTCCTTGAGATTAAGACTAATTAAATTCACATAAAGCTTACTCCAAAGATTGGCTTCCCTGTGTTTCAGATTATGCTGCTGGAGTTCCACTGTGTATCAGAGACATAGTACAAAATACGTCATATTAGATTATCCTATACTTCTAAACTAATAGCTTTTCTTAATTTAACTACCTATAAAATGTATTTTTTTTACTTACCTTTCTTCCACGACTCCTGTGAAAGGGAATCAAAGTTGATAGACTTCCCTGCAAAAAAAGTGCTGTATTAGTGCAACAGTGTAGTATAATTCATTCCTTGTAAGATTGCATTAACGAGTGCTATTGGAAAGACAGATTGATCTTCATAGGTTTCTAATTCCTGGACATTGTTGTGTGTCCATTGAGTTGTAGAGTATTTTTTTAAGTTTGGGTGCTTTCTGACAGATTTGAATTCTACCCTTTCAGATACGGTTTTAGTTGTACAGCTTGACTTTCACAAATCATCCTATAGGATTTCTTGGCATCAGTCACATGCATAGATTTTTGCAGACTAAGGCTGTTAACTCTGGACTTCTGCCATCAGCTTTACTGAAGCCAAAAATGGACCAAGTACGGTGCAACACAGAGAGGGTTTGGTCTTAGGTTGCCAGCAGACAACAGTTTTAGAGACTACAATTACCGTTCATGAAATTAAGTGTTTAAGAGAAAAAATAGGTTAATTTGATAGAAAACTGAAAAGTAAACAGTAAATTAAAGCACAATTAAGCTTTTGTACTTAGTTTATTTTTCCCTTTTTGCTCAGAATAATTTTAATATTTCTCCCACCCACACTGACTGCAAATTAATATTAACATCTATTTCTTTGTAAGTTTTATAAAATGACTAATACACATTGTGTATCAACTGCAGATATTTTTTCTTTTGCTGTAATAACCATTGAAGAGTAAAGCAGTGACAGCATATGTTAACATAGGTGTTAAATTATTTCTTGAGAGAGTGTGTCTGTGTGTCTGTGTGTGTGTGTACACGTGTGTGAAATGTAGTTTGTAATCTAAACCTGGCAGGGGGAGCTATTACACTTCAGTAATATTTGTGAGCCTAACTTGCTGAGAATTCAAGGCAGATAGGTTGCTATTCCTTAGAAAAATTAAAAGAGATGGTAAAATCAAGGCAGATGACATCCAAATATACTTTTCTTACCTCATGTATCTTCCCTTCATGTCCTAAACAGAAGCTTGCTATCTCTGAATGGGGATTCTCATTTAATTTCTAGTCTTGTGGTTCAGCAAAATTAGAAATGTACTGTCCCAGTGTTGGTTATATTCACATCCAGCCTCAGAGCAGCAGGTAAAAATCTATTCTGTACATTGCCTGGTTTATTTCATTTGGATTAAACAGCTATCAAAGACATAAAGTATTTGGAAGATAGATTTATGTGCCACGATTAAGCTGTATATGAAATTATATGGTTGGACTCGATGATCTTAAGGGTCTTTTCCAACCTTAATGATTCTATGATTCTATGAAAATTAGAAGTGGGATTTCATTTGAAGGTACTGGTAAATAATCTGGTTCTTCCAAACATTTGGAAAATGGGAATTTGAACTTTGAGAGTTAGGACCATTCTGATAATGGTTCCTTGAACATGAATAACTTTGAGGCAAGCTTTGCAGAGTGGATCATGTTTAACATACATGTTATCAATTCATACAGGAATCAATTCTGAATTGCTTGTGAAGATGAAAACCCATCCCATGTCACCAGGGTCACATGTTTTTTATGAGAGTGAGAGAAAGTCACAGATTCCAGGATCAGACAAATACTGCTATTTAGAATTTGACTCCTGAACTTCTGTTTTTACTTGTATTTTAAATCTTTTGCTTTAAAGAGAGATTCAAACAACAAGACAAACAAAAATTATTTAATGGATAAGGGGAAGCCCTGTTTATATACACTGAACAGGAGAATGCTCACTTCTTCATTCCAAAAGCATAATAAACAAAACTCTTCAGATTCAGATGGGTCCTTCCAGGAAAACACCATGCAAAAGTCAAAAGTATATGACGACATTCTTTGTTCTTCTTTCCATTGGTCATCTTCAGTCTTTGCTTTCTGTAAGATTCTCTTTTACTAGCCAGTCCTTGCAAAATTAACAATAATAGCAGGTTTTGCACACGTGATTGCTCACAAAGAATATTTTTAGGATATTTCCTCTTTTCTTGTCTTTAATTTATATTGCTTATGTATCTTATGAACAGCATCTGTTTGGAGTGCCTATCAAATGATAGCCAAAATCACAAAAGGAAAAAACCTAGTCCCTTACCACTTTTCTTCTTCTTCCTCTTCCCCTCAGGTACTTAGGTTTAGAAAAGTGACTATGTTGGAGTCCCACTAAAGTTGTAAGTGGACTGAAATTGCAGGACCAAAAATTGAAGTGTATCCCTTACACGATTTGTACAGCACTCTTAGAGCAGGACATGGGAAGGACATCACTGGAAAGCTCTCTCATATGCAATATCAGGTGTGTTTTCACAACCTCTTATACTACAGAAACATCCTGCATCCCCTATGTGTCTCACCTGGAAAGAAAATCATGAGATTGGAGCAAATATTGGGGAAAACACGGGTTTGAGGTCCTTTTTCTTCACTTCCTCTTTGTCTTAACAGGTAGACATGAATTTGCTCTGCCTATGCTTTAGACCAGCAGGGCACAAGCAAGCTGCTCTCCAAAATTCTTAATAGTGGACAGCTTGAGCTCTTACACTTCACCAGGAGTTAGTAATGCAGGCTAAGCAGCTTTCTGGTTGTGTGGCTTCTGGTTCAGAGCTGGTTTGTGTCTGGCTAATCTGGAGCAAGGGAAGAGATAGTCTGCAGCCTGCCATGCACAGGCAACATTTACAAGCATTTTCTCAAACTTGAGAAAGTTACTTTTATTTTAGAAGAAAGCAGAGATCATCACCTAATCCCTTGACCACAGGTGCTGGGACTTTAAGAAGAATAACAAATATCACAACAGTCCCAAAGAAAACAGTGAGAGCTGGCATTGCTGCTGTTGGCAATTTGAATTTGTGAACAAATTTCAGGCAAACTATTGGTTTCAGTCTCATTTTACATTCAGGGCAGTGTTGATTTTTGAGTGCTTCTTTGGTGTGACCTGAATAGTTTTTACTACCCCAGTCAGGACAATTATACCTTTGACACAGTGTGTAGCCCTTGTGCTTCTGCACCCAGTTCAGTTCTGTTCCCTAAGACTCATGTAAGAGATCAGCTTTTCCCAGTCACCACAATTATTATTTGTATATATCAAGCACATAAGCCTCTGTAAGACAAATATGACGTCTATACGAAGCCTGAAATCTGACTGCATTTTTGCATTCAGATGAGACACACAGATTTTAGACTGTGTGCTCAAAGTGCTGCTCTGTTTTCCAGCAACTTTGATTAAAAGGAAAGTTAGGCCTATGATAAAAACACTAGACCAGGGATTAGGAGAATTTGGTATTACTCCCACTTCCATTACTGGCTTGAGTAGTAAATCTATAGAAGTCATTTTATTCCTTGGTACCATCTTTCTAGTCCAATTTTACTCATTTAAAATGTAAACTGGAGATTATGGCTGACTCTGAGACAAGGATGTGCCTCTGGATCTAAACTTAATAAACACAGTAAATTAAGATGTGGATTTGTAAGTGAAGCATTTGTACAACTGCTTACCAAATATTTATACACAAATGCCCATTTAAATTTGTGAAATCTGAGCTTTATTTACAGATATATTTTTTACTATAAGTCTATTAACTATTTTGTTTCTTGTAAACAAGACAAATAGTGTTCTAGTGCTGTTATTTGGGTGCAAGTTTCCTGCATGTTCATGATTCTTTGAATAAAATGCTGGCTTAAAAAACATAACCAATACTCATGTCCTGTGAAAATATAAAGAGTTTGAATCTGCATGCTTCTATACAGGGGCCCTGTTGTGCACATTACCACAAAATGCAAAATGTTGTGGACTGGGAAATTATATAAAACAAAGAGCAAGACTGTCAATGGAAGAGCTCAATAGTTTCTGTCATTTAATATAGAGAAGTAATAGTTTCTTAAAAAAATATATTTTTTTTTTAAGTCTGCATATTTCTTATTCATGTTTCCTAGAGAGAAGAGATCCTCTCCTTTCCCTCGCCCCCTTTCAGGCTAACCCTTTAAATTTGGGAGAGGTGGGCAGCTGTAGCTTAAGTGGTTAGTAAGCAGCTGCAGTGCTAGTTGCTGTGCTTTCTTCCTTCACTCTCGTGAGTACTCCAAATTTTTTAAATTCTACATTTTTTATATGTAATAAGGAATGTATCTTCTCAAAAGGGAGAAGATATGAAGTCAAATTTTCAAGAACTGAAGTGACTTAGAAGTGTAAGACCTCTTCAAAGGTATTTCTGGGAGAAAAAAAATTCCTTTGGTGTTTTGGAGTTGTGATGTCCATGTGGGATGAAAAGGGGAGAAAAATTATGGATGAGGTTGTGAGGGACAGCTGCTAAGACTGGGAATAGGTTGAAACTAGGAAATAAGGAAATAATGAGCAAAAAGTGGTATAAGTTCAAAAAAGGACAATTGTTTGTTTGGGGCAGGGCATGCAGTGGTGTGCCACACTGAATTAAATTAAACCTGCTTTGTAAGTAAAGAAAATGAGTGCTGCTGGGAATCTAGTCCCTTTCCAGGGCAGTATACAATTTATTTTCAGTACCTTCAACACCTGAAGTCTGAAGAGTTGGGGTTTAATAAGTTCATAAAAGAAACAACTGTAATATTCAAAATATGAAGTTATTAGGATGGCAATAGGATTGCAGGAGAGGAAAGCTCAAGGGAAGGACAGATTCAGCTTTCTGGAGGCACCAATAAGCTTGTTCATACAGAAGCTCTGGCTTTTTTTTTTTCTTCTTCTTTTTTTAATTTGTTGGCAGTTTCCTTGTTAATTTATCTTCTCACTTGAGGCCTCTCTGCTAATAATATATAAACCAATGTTTCTTGGGAAGGAGTGTCAGCAGCTCAATACGTTTAGCTAATTCTTGTCCTAAACTGTTACGTGCTGTTGCAGTATGCTGTGAAACATGTACCACAGTCCCCTGTGAGACAATTGCATTTCAGTGATGGTTACAGTGATGATTATCCACATACTGGGGAGATCCGTGTATTGTGTTTCAGAGTTATGTGATAAAACAAATCTTCTTACATCTTCACCACTTTGTCAAAAGTACCTCTAATCAAGCTTCTGAGCAATCATGAGAAACACTAAACATCCACTTTTTTTAATTTTTTTTTTTTTCTTTGTGAGGCCCCAAATCTAAAATTGATTCTCCTTAATAGGGAGCCTTCCTACCTTGCAGGAAGGTTAATGACCAGTCTGGGACAAGCAGGATGTTTGAGAATCAATAGTAACTAATTTACTACTATTAGAAATAAGGAACTTGTCATTGCAGGAAAGAAGATGCTCAGTGGCACATTTTAGCATTGCTGCCTCATGCACAGAGGCCCCAGTGTATGGGATGTAAAAGCAAGGCATATTTGATTGATGAGGACTGGGTCGAGTTCATCTGATGGCTCTCAAAGCTTACAATCTAACTATTATCTCCTGATTAATGTCAGGCATCAAATTCACAGTTGCTAACTATGACTGTTTGTGCCAGACTTTATCTGTACCCTGAGATGCAGGAAGTACTATCGGTCCCATTTAGATTGTATCAGCCTGCAGTGAGAATTATACTGAGGTGATCAACCACGATGCGATCATTTTAACAGCTCTTGTGGATACTCTGGGTAGGATGTCTAAAAGTTATGCGCCCAAGTGTGAGCAAGTCACTAAGGCTCCCTTAATAGTCACAGAAATACAATAGATATCTCCAGAGTGTGATTTTTCTGACCTATTTTAGACACCCCCATCTCGGGATAAGATAAATTGCTCTCTGGAGATGCCTGTTTCTCTCTACTGATAATAAAGGGAACTGAGGGTACCTGCCTCAGACCTTGGGCAGATGGTGCCTAAATTAGAGCAGATGAATCACACCTTTGCTATCATTCAGGAAGAGTAAAACAGGATTAGCCTCTTCATTTGCATGGCAGGGGGAAAGGAAGGAAAATAAGAATAGGGAATTAATGTACCTCCGTGTACAATGAAAGAGTTCGAATGCTGTCAAATAAAAAGGTGAGTGGTTTATTTCACTTAAGAGTCTGGTTAAGATTTCTGGATCAGCACTAGCTTAATCAGAAGATGGAAAGTAAGGAGCAGCTGAGTGTGTAATTAAAGGCAGAAAAGGTAACAAAAGGCAGAGTCCTGCCCAAAGACTTCATTTTCCTCCCAAGGCAACCATCAGTCATGTAAGAAGGGAGGCCCTTAAGCTCTCTAACAACCCAAATCAATGATGATGATTATTTATACTTACCTGGTGCTTTTTGTACAAAACTCTCAAACCTCTTCAGAAATGGGAGTGAGTATTATTACCCTCAATGTATAGCAGGGAAAGCTGAGGCATAGAGTGGCTATAACTTGTCAGAGATTATATGATTAATAAGTATTGAAGTGGAAATGGGAGTTCAAATATTTTACTCCCCATCATCTGACCTATACACTAGCTATTGCTGCTTTTATATCTTCTCTCTCCATTGATAAATGCACAATAAGGACTTGTTCTTGGAGATTTTTAAAGAGTATCTTGGAATGACTCCCAAACTTTTTAGAGGCTCACCTATTTTTTTGTGAAGGCTGTGAAAGGAATTCAGCTTCTATTGCCAATAGGAGCTGCTAGCTGGAGACAATCTAAGTATAAAACTGACTACTGAGAAAGCAGTGTGGAACTGCTCTGAAGTGCACCTGCATTGTATAGAGGGAGAAGAAGTCTCTGAAAAATTGTATTTGGGGTTTTCTATTTGCTGATTTCTTTTTTTTTTTTTTTAAATAATTCTAGTCATATTTTCTCAAGATAAGTTCCAAGATATGTGTTGGTATTCTTTCCTGTTTGTACTGCAAACTAGTCTGTTAACTGAAGACCTAGGCCTGTTCTCATAGACTTAGGCTAGAGGATGTTTTTAAGTGCAAAATAAATTTAAAGTGGTCCACTACAGATATCACCAACTCACTGAAATCAGCACTTGGAATAATTCTGCAAGCAGCTCCCCTGATTTTATCAGCCATGTTCCCTAAGCTTGCTGGGAGCTCAACCAATCAAAACGACACTGGGAAAAAATATTTAAAACCTCATACACACCTCTGCCACTCATGACATAATGGTTCAAATGAGAAATGTGTCTGCATATGCAAGTTTCACTGTCCCAAGAGCAGAGCTCCTGCAGCCTGAATCTAGTTAGCATCTGAGATCAGTGGTCACAGGCATGTTATTCTCTTTTTTTGTTTACTTTTGCTTCACCAAAAGATGTTGAGTCTGTGGTTCTGAAGGCAATAAGAAGCAAAAGAAAACTGAAGTCAGGGTATATTGTAGCAGCAGAAAATTTAAATAAGTGTGATTCCTAAAGACCACATCAAGACAAAGTGTGTGAGAACCAGGCTTTGGTTCTGCAGCTTGTTCTAGCACTCATATTTTGTTGAAGCTCTATGAAAGTACTTAAAGGTATATCTGTAGCTCAAAATTAAATGATGAAGTATGTGTTAGAAACACCAAATCATACTAGAAACACCAAATCACACTAGAAACATAAATGTAATTAGAAGGGCAAGAACTTTTTAAAATAAAATCCAGGAACTGCAAGCACTGCTGTCTCAAAAGAAATAATTTAATTTCAAACTCTAACTATGAAGTTTGGTAGAACTATTAGAAATTTTGGAGCAGAGTCTGTATGAAGTGACACTTACCTGATGATTGATTTGGTGGAGGAGGATTTTTCTGTGGTAGTTAGATCTTCATAAATAAAAACGAATGAGATGGCATTTTAAAATCAGAATTTTATGTGGATTCTATGAAATCTGACAGACTGAGGTCCTGAACCTGAGGTGGTGTGTGGGCAGCAATGCTACAATAAGATGAATAAAATGACTCCCACAGAGCCCCAGTGACTTCAATTGCATGTACTACAGGCTTAGACGCCTGTCAAGGAGCAATTCCACCGCAAGATGAATGAGGGCACCAGGACTTCCAGATCATCGCAGGACAAGCTCTTATGCCCAGTGGTGATACACGGATGGTCTGAGGTCTTGCTGAGATGTTTTGGAGGAAAAAGGCCAGTGTGAACACTTGAATAGATGTCAAACCGAATAGGGTTTTCTTTAAGTTAGATATAATTCCATTTTTTATAGCTTTTGAAGTCCTTGTTGAGTCGCTTTCTAAGCCAATGAACTGATTATACTCAAATACATTAGCAGAAACAGCATTTTGTGTTCTGATTCCATGAGATTCTGAGTGCCTTTCCACTCCTGTTGAAATCATTAAGTAGGCTCGACATTTTTGGGGATTAAGCCTTTTATTTTATTATTTTCTATTTTATTTTTAGCTGGCATTATCTTCATAGAGAGGATTCTTAAAAACATCATAGTTTCCCTTGTGATAGGAAAACTTTTTTAAAAAGTTTGATTTTCATTCTAAATTAAACATCAAAATGAGGAAAAAAAGATCATGTTTTTATTTTTTTTAAATAGACAGATGAAAGATTTTGTTATTAATAATTGACATGAAAGCCTTTCGTCTTGAACACTGGTGTATGTAAACCTCAATAAAATCCTAAAAGTGCTTTTGTAGAACAAGAACAGTCACAAAAATCTGAATAAAGCCACCTTTTCAAAGAACACGATGAGAAAGGGGAAAACTCTTAGATGTGCAGAGCAACGCATTTTACATTCATGCCCTAGTTATTAGGAAGCTTTGAAGTATTCACTGTTATTGAATACAGTGTATACTGTAATTCATTTACTGCCTTCATGTGGAGCTAAAAAGTTCTAGCCAAAGTGCTTTGGCTATTTTTGTGAGCAGGAGAATTTGGATGCAGGGATAAAAAAGGTGTTCCAGTCTAAATCTCATGTAGTCCTTAAGGTTTAACTATAGAAATTATTGTAGCAAAGCTTAGATGAAACTAAAATAATAAACACTTGGAGGGGGGTGGGTCAGGAGATGGACTTTTTTTTTGTCTTTGGATTATGTTCTTAGTTCTTTATTGCAAAGGATAAGAAAATAACAGTTTACAGTGTGAAGCTAGCTTCCGGAAGATGTTATAAATTGAAGATCCTGTCTGTCTACAGAATGAAACAAAATCGTGTTCTAATCTAGCACAACTCCATTGAAACACAATTGATTACCTTTGCTCAGGGCAATTTTGGGGGTAGATTTCAGACTCTACCAAGACCATAAACCAATACTGCTTTCATCTTAGAAAGATACTAAACAGATGATATCTCTTAAATCACTTGTTCTTGATTAGTTGTTTCTATCTCCTTGGGAAGTAAGGATGCTGCATTATTGAGAAAGCAACAGTAAGAAACTCACTACTTACCCATTTTCATGTTCAGCAGACCCCTGTAAAAATACCCACTGGAACTTTGTAAACATTGAGTAACTGTCCATTAGATGAATGTTACTCGGAGTTAGGGTCTACCTTTATCTGACAGCTTGCTTCTTCAAACCGATTTCCATACTATCCTCTAATGTATCCCAGACATGATCTGCTTCAAGAGCTGACAACAGTATTTACTGCTCTGTCTCTATTCATCTCTTTATCTCTGCAAAAGCCCTCTTCCTGCCAGGTGTTACAGTGCTTGCCCATACACAATTGATGTGCGCATGTGTTTGTGTGGACATACTTTCCGATGTGCTGAGATTATTGCATGTATTTTTTCCAAGGCACTGGGTAAATGTCATAAGATAAAAACTCATGTTGACTTTTGTTTGATTCCAACTGGTGTCCCCAGGTAGGAACATGTGCAGCCTCTAACAAGTCCATTGGATCTACTGGTCAGTATGGTGTCTGTTTTACTGGGTTTCTTTCCTCCAGATTGCTTATGATTAATCTGATACCAGTCTCTGTGTACTGTACTGCAAGCAGTTCCTATGGAAGTGAGCATAATGGAGCAACCATTTGACTTCAGGGGAACTGCAAGTAGCAGTAAGTTAACTCACATATTACTCCTAAACATAAGATGACCATTCAGTAGACTTGTTGTTTCTAACCTTCCTAAACAGTCTCCCGTTTCCTGTCTTCCCTCCTACAGAGAGAGCATAAAAGTCCCTTTCCACCAGGTACTTCGTGTCTCAAGTAGTGTAGAACAAAACCAGCATATTCTTTTGGCTCTGTCTCTTTACCCCTGGACAACAAGACAGAAGGACTGGCTCAGTTTGTTTTACCAGAATTCACTATTGCCATGGGACTACCCTAATTTATTCAAAATATTGAACAGACAGCTAAATTGTAGGGTGCAGCAACAGATTCTTTCTTTTTTTTTTTTAATTGGATTATATCTAGATTCTTTTAGACATAATAAAATAGCTTCCTAGTTATTTCCTAGTTATTTCCCTAGTTATCCATAGTCATTTCTCAGGCAATGCCTCTGATTTGTTGCAAGCCTGAAGGGGAAGAAAGGGACTCTTCAGCTTTGGTAATTTTTTTCTGGGAAAGGGGGATATATTTTTATATTTTCTTTCCTTGAATGTGGCCTTAAACATATTAAGCAAAATGAAACATGTATTTTTTTAAAGCTGTGTGAATGATTGCAGTAAGTAACTGAAGCAACCATATTTCTTTTTAAAAGCATTGCGATTTCTAGACTGTTTGTTAGACTTCAAGCATAGGGAGTAACTGAATGCTCCCATAATATTGTTATAGAGGCATTTTATCAGAAAAACAAAGGACAAGCTTCTTTAGTATACGTGGCTCTACCTCTGGAAGCTTGAGGATGTTTTCTGCCTAGGCCTTTAGTTCTCAGCTGGCACTAAATTAGCACTAAAGTAGAAAGAAATTTAAGAGGAAGAGATTGTTTGGTTTGTAGAACTTCAGTCAAACTCTTCTATTTAGATGTTGAGTGCACACGGACATAACACAACTTTTTAGCAGTGAACTCCATTTGAAAAGTCCCTCCTTCCCACCCAGCCCCCACCACTGCTCACCACTGTGTCAGCACTTCAGTTGGCTGATCCTGCAGTGCTGACACAAGAGTTGGGAACACCTTTTCCCCTCTGATTTTTATTTTTTTAATTTATTTTATTTTTTAGGGCTTTTCCTTCCAGCCAGATCTCTTCAGGGCAATACAGCAGAACCAATCAAATACCTGTATGCACACACTTGAGCATATAAGCATAGGGTCAGGAACAAGCTGTCAAATGTTAAATTAGTAGGAAAAAAAGTAACCTGAATCTATTAGGGACGTCTTAAAAAAACCTACGTATCCTATATTGTGAGGCATCTCACTTAAAAGGCTGGCTGCAGAAGGCTCCCATATAGTCAACAAAAATAAGATTCTTTAAAGGGCAAGAACTGCTTGCCACAGGCACCCTTCAGAAGCTTTCTTCCCAGACCTTCCTGTCCTTAGGCAGAGAAGGATCTTGAGCAAGCTCCATGTATCAAAATGCAGAAGGAATTGAAGAGACTTCTTTTTTTAAGTATGGCTGTTACCAGCATTGCCATTACCAGCCCTATGTAACCAAAAGAAGGGACCCTCTATCAGGACCTGGGACAGCCAAAGTTCAGATGCAGTAGTGTCTGCACCTTTCCTTAGAATGGTGTCCCAAACCACCAAAAGATTTACTTCAACTGCAAGTAGAACAAATGGCTTTTTCCTTCCAGCTAGGTAAGACAAAATAGAAATAAAAAGTCTTCTAAACAAACCTTCTCCTGTCTGGTGATCTTGCAGGTGTCACTTCATTCAGTCTCTTTTTCATAGATGAGTGAGATTTTTGGTCTACTTTAAGCTCTTCACACTCCTCTTTAGGGTCCAAGGAAAACTACTTCCTTTTGCCACCTCAGTAGTTCCCTGTTTTTTCAGCAGCTTCTCAACATCTACAGAATTGCCACATTTCTGACTTCTCACTCTCCCAAATATCCTTCTGCCTGCCTCACCCTGTGGACTAGAAGTGTCTCCCTCAAGTGCTACTAAAACAGAGGTAACTTCTCTTTTCTCCCAAAACTAATGTTCTGTCCAATACTAGAACAGGACACATGAAGCAGCCCCACTGCTGCCCAACCACTCTTTGAAAGAAGCATGGCATGCCTTTTACACCAAAAAGCAAAACAGATTCTATCCATCAGAACTCGACTGTCATAAAATCACAAGACTGGCTTAAAAATTATGGAGTTTAAACTAACAAACAGCCGGCACTTTGTTCATCTGCTGTTAGAGGCTAGCAGTTTTAAAACTCATTTTGGCAATTACTAAAGCTGGAAGTGTACTATCAGGGAGAGGTAAGAAATCTGAGACTTTTATGTGATTGCAAAAGTTGGGTATTTAAGTGGAGGGGAAGGGGGGAAGAAGTAGGAAGATTTCAGAAAAATAAGAGTCAACACTCATACCTGATCATTGTCAAACACAGTTCTAACTTGTGGGAGGCTTGCCAAAAGAAGAGAACTTAGGTGGATGGCTCTTTATATCTGGAAGAGGTAATCAGCCCTAATGAGTAGGTGGCTATTTTGCATCTTTTTTCTTTTGTAGACTATATTTGCCTTCCAGATGGTAAATATTTTTAGTTCCTATTTTTGTCCTTATTTCAAAGGAGATTTAAAGATCTCAGAGGAAGCATGTTCATTTTCCATTATGCCGGTTTAAAGTCTCTAATGAAGTTTGAGAGCGGAATTTGGCCCATAAAACATAGTTCAATGTCTATGATACATATTACACAACCCCCCAAGGAACTTCAATAAATACACTTATTGAACTACTGTAACACTAAAATATGCTGCTGGGCCCTTTGGTTTCTTCTGTACTAGGAGGTTTCTGAGAATTGTTTACATCAGCACTTGTACAAATGGGAAATCAAATCATTAATTTATAAAATGGCATCTGGAAGTCTTAATTTCTGATTGATCTAACTCCCTCTGGATTTTCCATGTCATCCAGCACCATAGCTTTTGAACATAATGTAACTTAAGTAGGTTAACATCCCATGATTCAGGGCAGATTTCAGAGAGGTTTCTACCCTGCTGAATTCTTAACCAAGACTGAAGAATCAAAATTATTCCTTCTTAATATCTTTCAAGCATGTGTAAAAAAAACCCAAAAATCTACCAGGTAAATTTGAATAGTTCATAATACTGGCTCTGGATGGATTCCCTTTTGTAGACTGACTCTAGGGGCTTCATATAAACACAAGCTTTCTACTACTGCTGCTAGTGGAGCAGGACCACTAACTCAGAGACAAACGCAGGTGAGGGGGGTTAGGGAAGTTGCCTATGCTGACCCCTTTTTAATTTTGCACCACATTTATCTGCCTTCCATTTTTCATATGCTCGGGCCTTTCCTCTCCTTTCCAGCTCTCTGATGGGGCAGGGGCATAGCAGCTTTTTTTTCAGCTTGTGGCTACATCTATGTGGTATTTTCTATGTTGTTGGGTTTTTTTTGGTTTGGGTTGGGTTTGTTTTTTTTTTTTTTTTAACCCAGACTCTATTACTGAGCTTTAGCATGGGCTCTCAGCCATTCCCAGATGCCCAAACCTGGCCTCAGGTGAAAGGCAGCAGGTGCCAGCCTCTCTGAACCAGAAAATTTCACAACTACCTCCATGCTGAGGGTTGGACGCAGTCCTGGACCTCTCTGTTCAAGGAAAATAACCTCAAAACAGAGTATTTGCTCTTCTCAGCAGTGGCTCAAGCAGGCATGGGCAGTCAGGAAGCTGACCAGCAGTGGAGTGGAGTGATGGGCAGCCCACGCTTGTACCATGCTCCTGAGAAGCTGTGGCTGCTTTCCTTTGTGTCTGAAGTAGAGCTCCCATGCTCTGCACCCAGGCGGTCAATGGGAGGAGCTGAGCCTCCTGCACAGCTGGCATCTGCCCCAGGAGGCCAGAGCTGCCAGCACTGAGCCAGAGCAGTGGCAGTACCCCTCTCCTCTCTCTTTCAAGTGGGCAAATACTGGTCTCTATTGGACTAGGATTGCTGGGTGTATCCTGCTGGGGACTGAGCAGAGTATTCATTCAGCACTTGTTCATTCAGTCCTGCTTGGAAGTGGTGGCTGAGTGCTGTAGAGGGACAGAGGGGCCCTGAAACAGAGGATGTGGTAGCCCAAGATTAGGAGTTAAATGTAGGCAAGTGAAGGTGCAGGTATGGGCTTGCTCTGTGGTAGTCTGCTCTGGCATTCACTCTCTTCACAGGCATGCTTAATGTGTTACATTTATGTTTCAAAATCATCTTCTGATGAAGCAGTAACCTCCTTTCCCCTCTGGCATTTCCAAATATGAGGGTTTTTTTTCTTAATCTTAAATGTATGACCTGGAACTGTGTACATTACATATCTTTTCTGTGACTAAAGTCCTCAAGGATACCAGTACTATGTCTGCATTAGCAAGTAGCACCATGCAACAGGCACAGATTTGCTGGGTGAAACAGCTTGTGCTGAGGGCCCCCATGGTCTAAGCCTTTGGGATATGAAGGCAGAGGAGAACTTGCACTAGCCCTGGCCTGGTCCTGTGAAGCAAAGACACATTAACAACTGGACTACCTCTTCAAAGGTTCACTTCAAGAGGGCAGTAACCGCTCCAAATGAAAACACTGATGCGGATGCAGCCCCACCTCCTGTTCAGTATTTTGATCCTCCTGTGTATTGGTAATATTTTCTGAATTACATGATTCTCAGGAAATTTCAACAGGCCCCTTTACTGTGTGTCAGGGTATTGAATGAAAATAAAGGTTGCTGCAGGGTCAGCCATTGAGAAAGTCTTTTCAGACATCCCTCTAGCTTGGCAGTTACCCCTGCCAGCCCTGCTAACTCTTGTATTTTAGCTGGTTCCTGTGTAATACTAGCTGTATAGCTACTAACTATGCAATTCTAATCCCCATCCTCTGCCTTTTAACTAGAAATGCCATGTGTAACACAAAATCCTGTTATTTTCTCAATACCAAATAGATTAGATCTGCTGTGTTTCCCTTGTCTAGAAAATAATATCAAAGAAGGATGTCAAGTTTGTCAACTCCTACCTTTAGCAAACCTGTGTTGCATTTTATCTTACTCTCTACTTATGTCACTATTTTCTTATTCTGCATTTCTCTTTCAAAATTCTTTACTTCAGTTTTCTTTCCTGAAGCTTTATGAACTAGTAAGGTCAGATGATTCAGCAAGGGAAAGAGTTGCTCACTTCTTCCCCAGTCCTTAAATACAAGTATGATACTAGAGTTGCTAATGGTGTATCATGCTGCCTGAACTTAGCAAGTTATTTCATGAGGGTTTAAAAAATATCTATTTCACACCCTTGTTCTTTTCATAATACTTGGGCAGACATTAGCTGGTGTTTTGACACGAATGCATCAAGCTCCTTTGTTTTTCTCCTGCTTCAGATCTATATAAGCTTATCACTTTTTTTTTGCTATCCTGCTTTTGACACCAGATTTGCCGACATGACTTTTACTGAAAGCCAAAGTTTAGCTTATGAGAAATATCTAAATTATTTTCAGTTTCTGCTCCTCCTTCTTTCCATAGCAGCAGGGTTTTTCTTCCCTTCTGATTTCATATGGGTGAAGAATCATTTACTATTTATTTTCATTGCTTTGCAAAATCTGTTTGACACTGGTCATTGTCACTTAATCCCTATTGTCAGCTATGAACATAGCTTTCTTTCCTATAAATACCTTCTTCCATTCCTTGAAAGCTTTCTGTTTCTTTCTCATACTCTTTAAAAAACAGTTACTAATCATGTGCACAGAGCCCTTCTGTAATTCTTCTCTTGTGCAAAATATAAATTCTAATTTGTGTGCTTTTTGGGCTATGAGTGGATAAAGCTTAGGCTCTGTGTAATTTCTTACCTTTTCAGTCCAACTGACTTTGCTAACTAGTTCATCAACCTTCTCAGTCTTTTGAAACCAGAAACCTTAGTTACGGATCAGGGAGGGAGGAGTGTTTGATGCTTCTTCCATTCAATTTAGGTTTAATCAGATTATTATCACCCAAGCCACACTTTTGTAATTTATAAAAACAAAGTATAAATAGCATCACCAGCTGCCAATTGTAAGGAATTTCTGGCTATCCAAGGTCTTCTGGAACTTTCTATAATTAGTCTAGTTTATTAAGTTAATCAGCACAATAATTTTGTATCCTTTAAGGAAAATTAGGAGGTGCAGCAGACCCTCAGAACAAACTTTTTTTTCCCTATCCATATCCTGAGTGTTTTTGTGACCTGAAATGGCTTGTTATTACTGGAGCAAATTTGTATAGATGTATCCACAGGCAATAAAAAACAAAACAAGTTGTTCTCCCATTAAGAACAAATTATATTTAAAACTTTCATGTGTTTTAGACGCCTGAAAAGTAGATCTAACGGGAAAAATGTGCAAACCTGTTGAAAAGCTGAAAACTATTTTCATTTCAGTTGTGACCTGATAAAGAAAACAAAAGCTCATTAGACTCTCTGATATTTGCAGCAGTCTACACAGAAACATGGAAAAAAGAAGTCTGGAAAATGATACATGTATGTGATAAACTATATTTCATCAGATCTATAAAAAGTGTTTGAGACATACACTTAACACAGTTGAGCAAGATAATTTGTTGTGCTTTAAGCAGTATATGTCAAGTAACTATTAAAAACAAAAAAGCTGAGTTTCTTAAAGGAGCCCTGAGAGAATCCAAGACAGTGAAATGCAAAACCCAAGTGCCTAAGTCCCCTAGGCATGTTCTAGATTCACAGCTTTAACACCTACATGTGTTCCATGGCCTCTGATTTTCATTCGAACCTCAAAACTGCACTAACACTCCTAAGTGAAACAGAGCATCCATTCAGCTCAGAGTGATGCAATCAGTGTTTTTTCTTGTTCTTGAATTGTTGAAAAGGGCATATTCTAAAAAGTGATTGCAACCACAAGCTGACTACAGAGAAACTAGGAAGTAGTGGTTTGGTAAAATGCAAACAAGCAGAGCTTTATTGTTATTTATACTGATTCTTATCCCATCTTTTTTTCTTTTATTTTTTTTTTATTGCATGAAGACAGAGCAAGTTAAAAAATATGGTGGGAAGTTATTGTGTTGGCAGTGGTATATGTATTTTCTAAAACAAACAATTTAAAGGCCCATTAAACAAACATCTCTCATTCTTGACATAAGATCACAGTGCTGCTGTCTGCTTTTTAAAGCCTGATTTACAACAGAAGGTGCAGGGTGGAATAAAAATGTGTGAGAAGCATCTGATTAGGGCAGTTGTAAACGTTCCCTCTGCCAAAGAGGTTTTTTTATCTATAGGTAATGGACAGAGCCACGTTGTCTGTATCTTCTTTCAGCGGCATTATTTTATTCTGACCAACCTCGAGTTAGAAATATAGATTTGTTGCATTGTTTTCCTGTGATTACTGTATGAATAACTCTTGCTGCAGATTTGCTCTCATCATTTCACAGATAATATTGGCAATGATCTTATTTATGATGCAGGAAGACTCTGTGTGTGTGTATATATATTCCACTTCTCTCTATTTATCTATGACCCAACTGATTGGTGATAGCAATATTATAGTAGCTAAACAGTGGTAGGCATTTATTTGTGAGTCTGGAATAAACTAATTTTAAGTGATCCTGAATCTGTTCCTAGTGGAAGGGAATAAAAAGACCATCACAGCAGGCTATTCTCAACTCTCCTGCTGGCTGTCTCGGGTAAAAGGTATGAAGAATTGAAAGGTTTCACTGGTGGAGTACCAGCAGGGTAGGTCCTTGAGGTCTGGGGCCAGGTAAGTTAGAGTGTATGAGACACTGGGGAGGTGTTTGTAGGTACCTATATCTTTAATTTGGCACCTTGATGGCAATTGCATACTCCAGGAAGGCAGGGCATCCTCTGTGGTCTTGCTGGACTTGACTGGAAGCCAAAATAAGCTCAGCACTTCAGAAGTTCAAGGCCATAATAAATAGAGGGCATGGTTTAAGGGCATGCTCACTTTGCCCACCAGTAGGTTAGTCAGCAAGTTTCTCCAGGCTCCTCTCTGGCCAAGGGAGGGCATGTTTACACTGCAAGTGAAGCCTAGACAATCCCCAGGTTTGAGGCCTGAACTGCTTCCTGTTGACTTTGTTAAAACCAGATTTGAGTGCTCCTTTGCTCTGAGATGCTCTGAAAATTGCTGTGCCCTCCAAGGTCAGCACAGTGAGATGCCTATATGCAATGTAAATATACTTGAAAGGCTAGGTTTAGCCTTGCTCAGCCTGGGATAGCTTGGATCTTGGGTCATTACCGCTTTTGAATTTTCTGATCCCTCCACTGCTGCCATGGGAATCCCAGCCTCAGCAGTAGCCAGCTCCTGCTTCATGAGTTGTCAGATGACTGCTCAAGCACTAGAAAAATCACAAAGTCCCTGTAGAGTTTTATTTATTGTTATCAGGTAGCTTAAAGTTAACCTGCCTACACCTATGCAAAACACAATGAGACATTAACACTATTAATTGCTTTTAAAAAAAAAAGATGGTGAAGAGGGGCTGACAACAGTCACTGGGAGCTGTCATTAAAAGAGAAACACAGCACAACAGTGAAATTCCCCCACCCCACTGTAGCCATGCAACTTCAATAAATTTGTCTTGCTGTCCTAGTGCAGGAAGCCATCCCTATAGCAGAGCCCTGGCAGGGGTGAGGAGATTCCCACAAACTAATTCATAGATATCCATATTGGCTTTGGTACATGGCATCTAACTGAATGCAGATATTCATTGTGTTTCTTTGGGTTGGAAAGTGTCTGTAGAGGTAGGTCTTGATCAAGGTCACCATTACAACACATAGCAGGGACTTCTGAGGTGATTTGGAGCATGCAGTTAAGTCCCTGCCATGAGTCTTTTCCCTTTCTCTTTCTCCCTTTGTTTACTATAGAGGGGCTGACAGTTGTCAGTTGACTGGTGTACAATATAATTTTACCATTTGTTACCTTATGGGGTAATGCCAGCATGTGGAGGAGTCCTGGCCTGCTCATCATGCCACTGGGTCCTGCTCTCCATCCCCATCTCTCCCCCCACTCCTCCTGGCCCAGAGTGCCTCCCCTTTGCTTGTGCTGCTACAAATGACCATGGGTCTGCAGTGCAAGTTGGACAAATTCACTGATCCAGGTTTTAAAAAAAAAAAAAAAATCTTTAGAAGAACTTTAACTAGATTGAAAACGAACATCTAGAAAAAAATCAAAGGGAAAAAGAATTTGAGGCCAATTGTGCCTCGAAAACTGGAGTATTGTGAAACCATAGGCACAGCAACTTAATTGGTTAACACTGAAACCTACAGATGACAAAATGAGTTATTTTTCCAAAACTTGTAAATGATTATGACTGTACAGAAGACAAGAGTTTCATTTGTCTGGATAGTAAATGAAAACTTGACTTATATTCTCAGTTCTCAAAGAATTATTCCTGCTTTATCTATAGTCAGCATCACTTAAACAGCATCAAGCTTTTCAGAATTACAATGTGGGATAACTACTAGGTAAAGATGTAGATATCACATTCCTGTTTTGGGTACTTTTTCAGTAATTACCATTAACCTGAATATAAACCTTCAATTGTAAGTCAGCAGTTACCCATAAAATAATAATGAAGTAATTGGCAACTGTTCTTTTTTTTTCTTATTTGGGAAAAAGTATGGATACTGTCCCACAGTATGTGTTTATAAATGCTGGCCAATAAGGAAGACTGGATTTTTGCTGTCACTCACACACTAAAAGCTGGTCTAATTAATAATTGGAAATAGAATAGGCAGGTTGATAAAAGGCTAATATTCAATCCCAATACAAAATAGCACTTGCTTTTCCAGGAGAAAAAATTCTTAACCTACATCTCCATACAAGCAAGGGACTTTCTCTTGCAACTGTTGGGCTCTGTGTAGAAACAAATAAACAAACTGACCTCCCCTTTTTCCTTTCATTCAGAGAACTCCTGTATCAGTAACTATAGATGCACCTAACAAGAATATTTAAAGTTCGTGTCAGAGGTAGATCCTGTTCATGATGGTCTAAATTCAACTATTAAAACAGTTTAAAGTGGATTGATTGCTGAAGATTAATTGGCCTGATGTTTTTTCTTTCCTGATCCGCCCCCCTCCCCCGAATTTCAGTAACACTGTGCTATTCATGATCACACAAAAGATTTTAGGCCAATACTTATTTTAAATTGCTGCAGGCTTATAGTATAAGTTATTTAGGTCATGATACTCTCTCCCTCTTTGCCATTCCCCTTGCGCTTTTGGCAACTCCAATGTTTTTTCTAGTGTTACAACTTCTGCTCTTTTTTTCCTGTTCTAAATCAATATACTTCAAGGAAGAGAACTTCTTCCCATCTCTCATTCTAAGATGTCTTTCTGCCAGGAGTTTATATCCAATATTTATCTTCAGTGTACTTGTCTTAATGTGATCCCATTACTTACAGAGATAATCCAAGCAGTCATTTTTAATTTATTATTATTAGGAATAGGAGAATTTCAGTGATATTAGTAATTCCAGTCCTAGTTCAGGACTTCACTGTGCTAGAAATTGTGCAACCACCCTCACTCCAGTCCCCTAATATTAATGTTACTAAAAAGAGCTAAAGTCCATATAAGCAAAACAATGTTGAATTTTGCTACTGGGGGGAGTACAGGGGGCAGCAGAGGGAAGCAATGACTGTTGAGGTTGTTTATAAAGAATTGCCTAAGATGATTACTGGGAAAAGGGATAGCTAAGCAGTCAGTTTTGTCTTCAAATCTGTGGTCTTTAATTGCTTTAGTGTGTGAGTTGTTGTTGTTATTATTATAACATTTTTGGTGGGAAGGGGCAGGGCATTGTCTTGGTTTTGCGTTTTTCCTCTATATATGACTGCACTGATGGACAAGAAAAGGAAGATAAGCTTAGATACATTTGCTATTAAAGTAAAAGCAAAATTCAAGGGACATGTGGCTTGGGGGGGTTTTGTTTGTTTGCTTTTGCTATGGAACTAGTTTAGATTGTAGCTCTACAGAGTTGCATTGACAGAGCTGAGTGGGTGTGAAGTATGGAAACAGGGCAGGGAATAAGCAGGTAGGGCTTGCTGTATGTCAGTCCAAAAATTATTCTATCTCTTGTAAAGCCCTTCATCAATTTGTACATTTGATATCCGCAGTATGTTAAGCCAAACTGTTATTGATTTAAGTGACCAGACTTATTTTTCAGTGTACCTCCACAACATTTTTCTGGAAAAGTGCACAAGAGAATGTGGTAGTGACAGTGTCTCCTAATCTCAAAGAAAAGGGAAACCTGAGGGGTACATTAAATTTCCTTTAATTTTGCAGCTTATTTTTCCCCATTCTACTAAGCAATTCTTAAATCTGGAGGGTAGAACTTACTCTTCACTTCAAGGAGAAGAAATCCAAAGGTGTACTGGGCAATATACAAGAAGTAGGTTCTTCATGCTGATGGATTTTGCTTCCTTTCTACCACTATATCCTCATGGACACTGCAGAACTAAGGTCACTGTTTCTGATGTGTTTAGGGTTGTGGGGGGATACATGTTCTCTTCTTCAAGTCAAATAATAAAAACAAAGTGGAAGGGAGTAGCAGGGTCCATTCATAGCTGTTGTGATTCATTTTTAAAGCATCTTTAATTTTTTTTTTAATGTTTTTAAGTGGCCTATTTTGCAGCTGTATTGTTCAGAGACCCTTGGCCACCCCATGGGTTTCAGTTCTTAATTTGGTGAAGTCACCCAAAGGTCATGCCTCTAATGAGGTTGCACTGACTTTTGAACAGTCCTGCTACTCATAGGGACAACAGTGATGAATGTAATGAAAAGTGACTTCAAGTATACATTCGCTCCTGATTTAACAACCACTTCTGTCCCTGGAAAAATTGTAACTGGTGTGTAATACTATAACACAGTGTCAACCCTTTATTTAAAGTGAGCGTTGTACGTAACAAGTGGTGTATGATGACTTTCAGGCAGCCAAATACCTTTTTTGCTTTTTAGTAAGTTGGTTCAAATTTCCAGAGCTATTAGCAAAGCAAACAGAATGGTTATATTTTTATATCAGAGCATAATTATGGCTACCAGCTAGCTGTCTAAATTATCTTGTTGTCCCTGGTAGCTGACTATAAGAATGATTCTTATCATAGGGAATATATTTGGTTAAAACCCAGAATATTTGAAAAGTTCACTTAAGTGTTCTTCCTCTGTGCAGCATTAACAGAAGTGGTGCTGTTTCCAGATTTTTAATGCTTGTTCATCTGAACATTAGTCCATATTGAGTCACTAGATATTCCAATGTGTTTATTTAACCATTACTTCTAATGAAAAGTTGGGTGAAAAGCTTAACGTCTCATGAAGTTTAAGTGCTAGGTGCTGAGCTTTAGTCTTTTTATATACTATAATCCAGTTAATACATATAATATGAACTGAATAGTGAAATAATTCACCTATACAGACTTCACCCATGACCTCTATCATAGCAAAAGATGATCTTCTGTGCTAATGCATTGTGTTCTAAGGTTTGCCTTGAGAATATAGTGATGAGTTTGTAGGGATTTAGGCACCACAGTGCCTCTGAAGATCTTGCCCTTTTGCTGTCTTTCTGACAATCTCATCTTAAATATCCTTGTCCTGGTTTTGGCTGGGATAGAGTTAATTTTCTTCCTAGTAGCTGGTGTAGTGCTGTGTTTTGGATTTAGGATGAGAATAATGTTGATAACACACTGAAGTTTTAGTTGTTGCTTAGTAGTGCTTACACTTGCCAAGGACTTTTTTAGCTTCTCATGCTCTGCCAGGTGCACAGGAAGCTGGGAGGGGGCACCGCCAAGACAACAGATCCAAACTGGCCAAAGGAGTATTCCATACCATATGACATCATGTTCAGTATATAAACTGGGGGGAGTTGGCTGGGGGGGCAGTTACCCCTGCTTGGCAGCTGCCTGGGCATTGGTCAGTGGGCGGTGAGCAATTGCATTGTGCATCACTTGTTTCTGTACTTCTTTTATCATCATTATTATTATTATTATTATTATTATTATTATTATTATTATTATTATTATTTTCCCTTCCTTTTCTGTCTTATTAAACTGCCTTTATCTCAACCCACGGATTTTACTGGGTTTTTTTGTTGGATTTTTTTTTTTTTTGACTCTCTCCCCCATCCCACTGGTGAGGGGGGGGAGTGAGCCAACGGCTATATGGTGTTTAGCTGCCTGCCAAGTTAAACCACAACAATCCTACATGTTAAGGGAAATAAATTGAATAACGTACAAAAAGTACCTTTAATCACTAACATTTCACCACAGGGATCATAAAGTAGGGAACAAAGGTTGAGATATGAAAAACAGAAAAGAATACAAGTTATCACATTTTTTACCTATGTGTCTGAATTTTGTCTGTCTGACTACAGGATCAGATCTTTGATTTTCTACATATCAGTACTCAAGCCAGATCTTATTGCCAGTGAAGTTTCTCATGAATTTGAAGTGGAAGAGGCCAGGGGTAGGGGGACGACAGAGTTATACTTTTCCATAGTATAATTCTAACTACACACTGAAATACCTAGAGCAAACTTCCATGTTATGTTTTAATAAGATTTCTAGACACTTCTTGTGATCCAGTAGTCTGAAACTCTTCACAGGAATAACCCATTGGTGTTCTGTTAAATAGGGGCTGTACTGGACTACAGCATGTAATCATGTAATCATCATATTCTAGGGGCTGTGCTTACTTCATTTACACCGATGTCATCATACTGCGTTTGTGCATCTAAATGGCATGTTTTGAAACTTAGGCTTTTTCCAGCAGATAAATACCAATCTCCTTGTTCTCATCACACACACATCATTGCATTGAAAATATCGCATCCGTTCCTTCAGTGTCATGGTCTTTGTAGCCCTACATCAACAATCATATTTCCTGAAGAAGTTCAGCAAAGTTTTAAGTATATTTTAGGCATACATCTGAGTATCTCAAGGTCTGTTGTTGCTTATTACAACATTAGCGCAATACCAGTCAAAAGAACTAGATGGCTATCAGGATAACCATGGTTGACAATGTAGTTGTCGGTCTGTGTCAGGACACTGGACAGCTCTTCTAACCCAAGCCTTTCTGTCCTGTGGTATAGCTCTTGGGCCCTAAGCCATCCAACAGAAAAGACTGAGCATCACTTAGCAAGCTTGACTGGCAGGTGAGGATCTTCCACATATATAACTGGAAGACCTAACTTTCCAGCAAGCACCATGACTTTGGAATTTGAGAGAGAATAAAGTCTGAAACAGCTCAAACCTCCCTATTTGCCTTGTGCCAGCCACCTTTCCCATTTGCTCTGCACACAGATCCTTCTATTACTCTAACAGCAGACATCAAGATGGATAGGACAGAGCAGCCTGGTCTCTAATTCTATGTCACCTTCAGAAATCATTTGGATACAAACATAGCACTCTCCTTGCTACTAGCCTCCTTGCTATTTGACCTCAGGTAAGAGAAGCGGGATGACCGCATCACTCTTATACACCCTTTACCAGGAAATGTCTTTCTAAATCCCTTTCTGCTGGTGGTGAGAATGCTACATTTGGCAGCACCAGTGTGGAAATCCAAGGTTTGAAAGCCTGTATGGGGAGACACCTGTCTACTTTAAGTCTACTATCATACACATACATCTCCTGCTATGCCCTTGCTCTTCAGTTGTCTTGCTGCTCTGTGTGTGTGCGTGTATGGGGGAAAGGGGCTGCAACTCTGTTCAGCATTTGCCATCAGGCAAAACAGGCAACAACCTGTGCCAGATTCTAAGGCATGTCAGGAGGATGTAGGGCACACACTTTCAAGTCTTTACCCCACCACTAGCTCACTCAGTGTAGGTCCTACTGGTCTTCCACGTAACCTGTCATTTTTCTATATAAGTGTCTTGGCATATTGTCTTTTCCATAAGAAGATAAAAAGCCTGTCTTAGTAATAGTGATTTCTGACAAAGCAAGCACACAGTTAACAATCCTTGAGGAATTGTCTCCAGCTTTGAAGATCTGTGGGTTTTGGTGTTTTAAAACAAACAAACAAAAAAAAAGTGGAAGGCAAACTCCCCATAATACAGGCAGCTAGCAGCCACGTCCATGGTTATGGTAGTACCACCAGTTATGCCTTATGCTGCCACCTCAAAGTCCCCTTGTTACGCTGACCTTCTAGCTACTTACAGTCAGCGTGGAACTGCTCTGTGTGTGCTGCTCCTCCCTCTGGGCATGGTTGGAAATCCTCTGGAGGACCTAAACGTTTCTGAGTCAGCTCTTTGTATCCTAGCCTGCTGAAACAGGGGGATAGCACTCCTGCCCAACTGCAGCAGTACCTTGATATTGCTGCTCCCTGCAGTGATTGAACAAACAATGAGATGAGGCTATTCCCCTTAACGTGTTGTTATCGAGACACATCATGTTCCCGGACAAGTAACTGCTGGGCATGCAACTACCTATGTGAATTGATATCTGCATGTGGGAGGCCAATGTTGTGTGGCAGCCCTTCTCCTGCAGAGGTCCAGCTGCTAGCGCAGGACTGGGATCAAAAACTGATTTAAATGATGCATCCCACAGTAATCAATGTCTCTGATCCGTGTCTGTGCCTCAGTCTCCTCTATGGATTACATTCTCACTCCTCATCCAGCTTTCTGTTTCCAAGATGTAAAAGACATCTCATCAGCACTCAGCCCTGCTCATCCCTGTATGGTGGGTGATTGCTCTGATATCTCTGAATCAGTCCTGGAGCAGGTTGCTCGACAAGGTAATTTGTGGCCCTGTGATGATGAGCTAAGGCAGATGGTGGTTTACCTTAGCCTGCAGCAAGAAGGAGGCTCTTCTGAGTGTCTTCACTGCAGATCTCTCTAGAAATTTCTCTGTGAATGAAAGTTCAAGAATCTCTTTCCTCTTCCTCCTGTAGGGTGATGAAGTCTATCCAGTAAATACAGATTCTGCATGGGCATCATGCACTTTTTCCTAAAACATTTCTTGAGTGCTTTTTAGCTGAAGGACAGTATTTGCCTTCCTTGATACTGCTCCAGTTTTGTTTCAATTTCTTTAGTTTCATTCTCATACCAAGATGTATGCATCACATGCAAAGCTGTGATCCCCACATTTTCCTTCAGTGAGGATGAGGGCACAAGTCTGCCTGTGGGACCAGGTGGCATAGGGGGCATATGACACCTTCAGCCTTGCCTGAAGTGTCCATGTATTTTCACATTGGTCTGCTCAAATGGCAGGAGGATACCTTAGGGTCAAGTCAAATGCAGGATTTCTTTGCAGAATGCAGAAGGGACAGTGGATTAAGGGAGATGGTCTCTTGGCCACATTGCCTTTGACACAAGCTTTTTGACTGTACCCAAGATCCTTAGTAGGAAAATAGAGGATTAGGAGGGAAGTGTCTGATCCCTTCTGCATTCTAGTGTGCGTACTTCTCATTTAAGGGACTATAACCTTTATTGTATAACTTTTTTATTTCTTGTCCTCCTGGAGGGTAAGAGTGTCTGGAGGAAGAAAGGTTGACTGGTTGGTTTCTACTGCCCATCAGTTGGCTTTGTAATCTATTACACACAAAATAAGAGAGGAATTGTTATAGAGAAAGCCAGGGGAGGGGAAAAAAAAAAAAGTATTTTCTTTGTTTGAAAACTGTAGCAGATGTCTGTGGCAATAAAAAGGCAATTATACTCGTATTATCATGAGAATTTCCAGCAGGAAATCTTGACAAACTCAAAGTTTACTTAACTGAGATAAATACAGTAGATAAATAGCAAACTGAATTTAGTTTACTCTTGTACACAGGTGTACTACACATTTCCTCAAGCCATGATTCACAGCCATAACCTTTCCTAATCACAGGCACAGCAAGATATGTCAGGAGTAGGAATGGGCTTATATTATAAAATACAGCTATAGATCCAAACTTTCTCCAAAGTTTTGGTCTATTTGGAGCTGATAAACAGGCTTGGGCACGTTTCTGTATCTCTAAAGGGGTGGAACCAAAGGGCCCAATTCTTTTTTCAACCTAGACATTTTATGCTGCTCTGAGGATACAAGTTTTTGATTGAAAATATCTATAGGATGTCCTCCACTGGCACAGAGCCCATGGCACAGCTAAGAATTGATTTCTTTCCCCTCTTACAGCAGCCTGGGAAGCAGCTACTCTCTAAGGCTGCTCTGATTTATACTGGGAGCAAGGTAGAGCCTGGCAGCACTTAGAATCTGGGAGGCCCACAGATAGCATGAGTGCAGTAAAATAAATAAGGGGTAATACTCTGGGAATTTGGAGAATTCTTCTCTTGGAGTAAGGATGCCAAGCAGTACTCCAAGAAAAATTCTCTTTTCAATATTATTTCCAGGCAGGTGAGCACAAAAGTATGTAAAAGCCAGCTGTACTCTGTTTTACTAGTCACTTTGACTAGAAAATCACTAGATTTCTGCCTGATAACACATCAAATTCTTTTTACAATTTTAAGTTTGTTGAATTAGTTCTTTTCACCTCAGTGAGACTCCATTTGTATATCAAGGGTAGCCTTAGCTTGCAAAATCAAATTTGAAGGAAGCTATTTAGGCTTTCCATTTTCTTTCTTACTGAACAACAGCTCAGAAATGTGTATGCTGTTTACTGATTATGCTGCTGTACTTGTGGTACAGATTTACCCTCTGAATAGATTGAAAGTAGAAAAGCCGTTGACTTTAGGACCATTGCTGAATTATTGAATAATAGTTTTATTATTATAATAACCAACTACAGTGGAATTATTAAATTAACTGCAGATGAATATCTAGTCTTCTCAGCTATCTTCTGATAAATCAAGTGGTATTCAAAAAGTAAAGACTTTTGCTTAGATGGAAAAAAAAAAAAACATTTATGGTAACTTAGAAGCTATAGCACTTTAATAAAATATGCAGACTTGTTTTGTCAACAACTTAATCTTGTTTGAAATATAGCACGCTGTACCACATTAAAAGACTACAAACAGATTGTGGCTGTTGCAATAGACCATATTAGAAAGGATGGAACATTGACTGTCACCCAACATTTCTTTTTGCTGTTCAATATGTATAAGTGTATCTGCAACTATGTTCTTTAGATCCTCAGATCCTGCCAAACTGTGCAAGGATTTTAAGCCACCTCAATATCTGCTCTCTTCTCAAGGGAGTTGTTTAGCTATTGGAAGAAGCATAAATCAGAACAATTTAAAGGCTATTCTGCCTTATGGCAACTGCTGTCAGCACACTGTTCCTGTAGTCAGGCATTGCTAACCATAAAGATCTTCCTTCCATATACTATTTTGCCTAGCTGCATGTCCTGTACCACCAACAAGGAAAAATATCAGAGGAGCATCTTTATATCATGTTAGACTTCCCTTGCATGAGCAGAATCTCCAAATGGCTGTTTAAGGAGAAAATAGGCCTGGAAGCAACCTTGAAGTCTGGCTAACATTCTGACCTAAGATGGGACCAGCTGAATATTGACTGGTTTTTGACACATCCTGGCAAGAAGGGATGGCATAGCTGTAATACTGTGAGGTTGAATCACCCTGTTGAACACCAGCCTTAATATTTAGTTTCATTTCTTTGTTAGATATTGCTCTCTTCTCAGATCAATTTAAAGATTCTCTTTAAATTGCTGCACACAGTGGACCAAATAAACCTTCAATCAAGGTACCCCATAATAGGCAGAATTCAACCATGAAGGGCTGAAATAAAAAACAAATTTCAAATTGAGCTGTGAGAGTATTTAATGCATTCAGTCTGGCAGAGGTCTACACTGGAGTGTTTGTTATAGCATTTATGCTTACCAACTCTTGGAGAAAGAAGATACTTGTATAACTGCCATATAGGCAAGGAAACCCAACTAACCAGAGCAGTACACGTAATAATATATACTGCAATTCTTATTAAAACCCAGCAATAGACTGAGAAATGCATGTTAAACAAGCTCAAACAATAAATATAGTTTAGGAAATTGACATTTATTTATTGATGTTCTGTGTGTAAGAAGTAATGTATGATTAACTATTCATAGCCACTTATTCATGTAGATCTGCAAAAACAAACAGCAAAAAAACCCAAACAGAACTTACAAGTGTTGCTCCCTCTCAACTTGTATATGCTTGTTCACATTGTTTCTCTTGTTATCATAACAGACTGGATAAAAAGTGTCAGTCCTGGTACTGGTTGTCAAGGCCCACTTGTATGACTGAATTGCATATTCCACCCCTCTTATGGGGAAGAAGTTGTTGAACTCACCATAAACTATGTGGAAGTGAGAGAGAGCAGAGACATGTAGAATATAGTTCTCACCTTCAAAAGGAATGAGCAAGAAGTGGACACTAGGCAGAACAGCCAAAAATGAAAGTTGTGGCAAAGGCCACAACTGTTTTACTGAAGCAGGAAAGATCAAGGTCATTATCAATATTGCAGTGAATAACAGTAGGTTCTGTACAACACTAAAAAAGACAAACAAAACCCAACCAGACACAAAAAAAACCCAAACAAACAAAAAAAACCCCATCAACAACAAAACACCACACCTTTCTACGGCACCTACTGCCGTATGATCTGAAAAGGAAAACTTCCCTCCTCCTTCAACCAGTGTGATGTGAGATAGGAATGATACTTACTAACCAGGCACCTGAGGGCTTTGATCCCCCAGGGGACATCGGTGCCCCCTGCAATCCTTCCTGCTGGAGTGGTCTTTAGCAACAGGACTTCTGCTTTGTTCCTAGTTACAGTGCACATCCTCTTACTGGGGCTGCTGATCAGTGTGACAGCAGCAAAGGAGTGAGAAAACTTTCACTTGTGTACAGCTTTAAGGTTCTAAGGAAGTACAGTGAACATTGGCCCAACTCCTTACCTATAGCACAGGTAGACATGGGATTTAAACTGCTGCTTCCCTCCTCTGAATTTCTGAGAGTCCCTGGTGGTTGCCCAAGTTCCCAGTCTAGCACAAAGCAACCTTAAAGCTCTTCTAGAGCAGTTTGGTTGCCTGCGAGATGCTGCCACTGTGCAGCCTGCCGAACAGCACGGTTCTGGCATGCCCACGCTGTGCTTGGGAAGCGGATGCTGCAGATTCGGCTTTACGAGCTAACCGCTGAGGACTGGATTTATGGTATCTGTACTCCACACAAAAATGGCATGGACCAAAATGTGACTCGGAATTTATGGCTGAGTTTACCCAGCATTACAACAAAGGAGTATCTCTTCCCTGCTTTCCCAGTTCTGGAGCCCAGCGGTGCTCAGAAAATGGGTGCACAGGTGTATTGCCTAAAGATCAAAACGCAGCCCTCTATTTTTGTTGGTGTGAGGCAAAACAGAAGGAAAGCCAGGAAAATTGTCAGGGAACAGATTGTAAAAGCATGTTTAATTTTGTTTGCAAGAGAAATAATCGGTACTAGCTAAAACCCTGCAAGTTGTAATTTCTAGTACATTACTGCTAATTAGTAAATGTATTATAGCCTAATTTGATCTCTCACAGAAGGCACCTTTTAAGAAAAAGACATTTTCTGTGAAGTGATCAAACGGGCAGGAGGCTATTGTCAGGGGTTTTTTCCTTCTTTTTGCTGCTGAAGCACAGTGCTCTTATTTTATGTCCATGGCATCTGTTACTGGCCTTTTCCCTAGCTCTTTCCACTTTCTTCCTCCTTTCAGGATAAGTTGTTCTCTGCTCCTCACCTGTTGGTACTATTCCTGTGTAAATAGTACATGCAGAGGCCTGTTAATTATGCTCTGTCAGAGTATGCAATGGATGGTATACAAGGGAGAGCAGGAGTTTTGAACCACACTGTAAGCGTCTATTCCCAGTTTCATTGCGCAGTACCATCCGTGAAGCTTCCATCCCTATTGAGGCTGTGCCTGGCTGCATGCTTTCGTCTCATGGTTTGTGGGACTTTGCTGAATCAAGGCAACCAAGTCAGTGTTCATTCTTGTTTCATTCCCATACTAGTTTTCCCCTACAACAGCCTCAGTGAAGTCACCATCTACCCAAGGTGCACCTTTGTGTACCTTAATGTATACCGCCATGTCATTCGTACCATACAATCCAGTGCTGTTAATGTAGTTTCTTTGAGTGACTTCTATACTTGAAAGTTTTTCAAGCCTCTTGTCTTCCTGAACTGTGTTAGTAAATGGCTGCTAAGGGACAAAGATTACTTTGATATTTTAAAAATGATGTTTTGCTTTGGATCTGGCAGCTGTTTAAGATGTTTCCAGAGGCTCCATTTTTTGTGCTGCCTTTTGGTGGAGACAAACCCCTATCAATAAGTGCTTTTTATGTATTGAAAAGAATGTTTTTCATTGTTTCTGCCTTAAGTGATTTTATCTGCACTTAAAACACACAAATGCATGCGCATGAGGACGCAAACAGGCCCAAGAAAAGCAAGAACCAAGAACAGTATAGAAATAAATTACTGCATATCTTTTTCACTAGGAGCAGATATTGGGTAACTTTTTATTTGTGATCCAAATATTTTTGAATTCAGTTGGATTACTCACAAATGTGAGGTGACTGAGATGGAAGCTTTTACAGGTTTGGGGCTCCACTTTGGCTTTAGTTCAGTTTTTCCTGTGTAAAATACAGCTTAATTTTAAAAAGTATGCAACAACCTAAAATATCAGAAAAATAACTTTGCCTAATAGCATAATTCTTTTTTAGTCATTTTTTGTTTGTTTTTTAGCGGTATTGATTTATCTTCTAAAAGACTTCCTCTGATTTTAGACAGAACTGAAATCAAATCCCTCAGGATTTAACTGTGAAGCTGGAGAAGCTTATTAGGATTTTTAACATTCCAAGTTGCTTTCTGAACAGATTGCACCAGCTAGTTGATGAAACTTGAGCTAATTACTCTAATGTTGACAAATGCACTAGCACAAAAAGTCACATTTAAAAAAATAAAAAAAAAATTAAAAATTGCACCTCTGCAAAAAACACTAAGTAGATTCAGTGATTTGTGGGTATAATAGAGATATTTTTGCAGAGGTTTCTTTAGGAAGAGGAGAAAGAAAAGGTAAAAAAAAAAAAAAAAAAAACAACCTACTATTTATAGACAAAAAACATGCCATCACTGATCATTTGAGAATTAATGAAAAATGCCTAGGATTTTAGAAAATTGAAATACATCAGTTTGCTAGTTAGTAGGGTGAGAAACTGCCTTCACAAAGCAGTCTTGCTATGTTAGGGCATACTGAGAATTTCTACAGAGCCTCTCAGTCTGTAGCATCATACTCAGGAGAATTGAATCATGATCACTGACCACAGCCACTAGCTCCACAGGGTTCTCCTATGCGCTGAGTTGGCTGGTACTGCATCAAGTTCCCTAAACTTTCATTACCAGAGGTAGGTAAGCTTAGCCTACAAAGTAGAGAGGAGTTGCTATCACTGAAAGCCTCTTGGCACTTTAGCAGCAGACAAAATATTGGATCTATAGATTTGATTTAATCCAGCCTTGGAATAACTATATTAAAATGTAGAAAGATCTGTAACTCCTGAAATAAAGATAAATTCAGGCTTGTAGTCATCAGGATTTTTGGTTTTGTTTTTGTTTTTTATTTGTGCTTCACTATGTAGATGCGCACTCATAAATGAAGGGGTAGAAATTAGTAAGGGTATTATAATATGATACACTTATTTTAAAGAAAAACTTTGCAAAAGAAGTATAAATTTGAAAATATGAATATGCATTGGAGGTAATCCAAATACCCTTAAGCATGCCCAAATTTTTCTTGTCAAAGAACAACCAAAAATGCTTAACTAATTGCTGATATTTCTGTACTCTTTAAGCTTACATGGAAGCAGTGTGGCTATGACATGAAGGTTTCCTGCCATTTAAACTTACTATGCCTCAGAGAGAAATGTACCATCTTCTCTTTCTTCTTTTTTTTACTATTTACTTAATAGTTTTGACCTTTCAGCCAATTGTCCTTATCCATCATTACAGTGCATGATCAATCATTTCATGCCTTGTCATCTATAAAATACCAGCAGGAGAGAAAAGTTTTATGTTCTATTGCTTTTCTTGAGATTTTTATTTTTAATCAGTATCTTCCTGTTTATTAGGAAGAAGAAAAAAAAATGCTTAAAGTTACACTGGTTTAATCAACTTCATGGGTTTCATGAGTGCAAAAGGATGAGTTCACTGGAAGCTTATAGTTTTATTTGTTAATTTTGGTATTGGTTAATGGCCAGTACTTTAAAATGAATCAAGCAAGCCATGTTTGTATGTGACTAATTTCTTTCTGAAATTTTGAGTAATAAACAGAGGCAGAAGTAAACAGTGACACTGTATACCTGTGCATACATACACAGGCATGCGTACACTTATGCATGAACATGGTCTGTCTGAGGATGGTTCTTCAGTTAGGACCGGGCTTCGAGTTTCTTTAGATTCAGGTAACCTTCGTTGCAGCCAACTCGTGCAAGGGTAAAATTTTCAGCAACACTTGTGTTGCAGGAGCCTAAATGGCATTTACAAACCCAAAGCATCACTTAACAAGACTTGTCCACAGCAGAAAGCTAGAACAGTGAGAGGATCATGAGCTAGTAGGAACACTGTAATACAGCATGATGCTCTGCAAACATTTCAAATTGAGGCCTGAAAACAGTCTGCTGTTCTTAAAAAGACCTTCCTGGTTTAGGTGTAGTGATATGTAAACATGTCTAATGTTTCTTTCTCCAGAAATGTCATGTAGGCTGCTCCTCAGAGGAGCACTCTGCTATATTCCAGTGAGCAGTATAGAAAAGGCTGCTAGCTTATCCATACTGTTACTGGGGCACAGCACAATACTGCTTATAATGAGGGTTAAGGGATTCAGGATCTGAAGTACTTTTGGAAACCACGCTTTTTGTTTCTCTTGTCTTCATTTTCCTGATTATAAACCAGAGATAATAGCACTTCTTAACTTCCCGTGGGGTATTGAGAAGATGAGTACACGAAAGATTGAGAGAACTGTAGCTGCTGCATGGTGACCCAGTAATGGGGGCACCTAAAGTACCTTTAGATAAACAACTTCAGCAAAAACATCCACTTGCATCCCTAAACTCAAAAATGTCAAGTGTATGTTTAAAAACTTCTCAAATGGTTTATGTGTTGGTTTTTTGTGGGGCAGGGAGTTCTTTTGTGTTGTTATTTCAGGGAGACAGACTAGTCGTGCAAATGATTTGGAGAGAATGAGAGAACTTGGGGGAATACACATCAGACAGAGTAAGAAGGAAGGAGACCAAGCATGTAACAAACTTCAGGCATGTATTATTTGTGCGATTATTTGGCATTCCTTCTTAACTGAAACAAGTTACTCTCCCCAGTGCCTGTGAACACTGAGGACATCCTTCATTATCTGAACCTTTAAAGTATCTTCGTTTTATTTGGGATAATTGGGGTTGTTCTATCAACAGTTTTTCTGTGATCCTAACACAGAGCATGAAAAGGATAATATAAAGAAAGGTGAAGATACAAACATACTACTAAGGTTTGGGGCTTGTAAGGCAACTTTTGCACAGCTCTAGTTGTAGTTCTTTAAAATATACATATGTCCCTTTGATGTTGTATCGAAGCAGAAGCCAGACATAATACTAGCAACTTAGTTGCTGTTCACGGCTGAAGCCAATGAGCAGTAGAGAAACAGAGGAGTGTGCTTTGAAGTGCTTGGTATTACATGGGAAAATATGCACTTCAATGAGAATGTACCATGTGCAGGAGACTGCAGTTGAGATGCGCTTTAAAGTCAAAGGAAGGGCAGAAGCCAAAAAGTTCACCTTCAGGTTTTTATCTGAACCTTCTTGAAGCTTGTGGGGATATTTATATCCTCAGCCAGTGCAACTGATAGAAAGGAACAAGATTTGAATTTGAGGTCCAAATAAAAACTTTCTTGGATGATGGATCTGCTTTTGCAGTTCTAGTCTGGTTCTGATCTCTAATACCTTGTTCTTCAATGGCTTTTCAGCAGTACAGTTCAAAGGGCTCCGTAAAAATGGGAGGGCGAACTGTATAATTAACTTTGTTTTGCAGAACAGAATCCAAGGCAGAAAGCAATGTCCCAGATAGGTGGCTTGTGCATGCTCCCCCAGCTCTCTAGTGGGACAGGTAGGTCTGCACCCCTCCTGTTCTACTCACAAGGGCAGAGTACTGCTAAAGTCAGCCTCTTAATGGGGTTAGATCTCTTCAGGTGCTTATATAGTTAACATGATTTATATTAAAAAGTCTAATGCATATTGAACACAAGAAAGAATTAATGTAATGAATGCGCAGTGTCCATTGTCCACTGATCAAAAGACCAAAACCATTTTTTAACTTTCCTTAATATTTGTGTTCCTTCTCCAAGAAGGGTCACCTTTCATAGCACTGTTCTAGACTTTTATTAATATTTCTGAACTCAAGTGCCCGATTCTCTGTATTGTATTGCACTTTCTATTGTTACTTACAGCACTGCAGTGTGTTACTAAATAAGAACATCTTTCACAAGGTGGGCCAACAGTACTTCTTTTGTGTGCTTTTCACATGGCATGTCCCACCAGTTTGTGCAGTGGAAGGTCTGAAAAACTTGATGTTCTTCTGACTGGGAGCGAGGGAGCCCATAATTTTACAATCTCTGTGTTATTAAAAAAAACTTGCTCTAGAAGACACTTTCTCACTCTTCCTATCCTCCCTCATCCAACCAAAATTAAGACTTCATAGTGTTTGGCAGTTGGACATAGCCTTGCTAACACACGCCTATTTTCATACAATCCATATATTTTGCAACTTGCAGAAAATGTACGTGAGTATTTAGGAATCTTAGTGAAAAATGGAGGCTCCCTCTGGCCCGGTGTTCAGCCCCTGGCAGTGGCCATGAATGACAAAACATTTATTGATGTGTCCCCCGTTTTGCCCTTCCAGCTGATTCAGGTCTTTGTGAGCCTGAGGTTGTGCATCTTTCGTTCTAATAGCCCCTGACTGATAATGACAAAAAGTTTAGAAGTGTTAGATAAATTAATGTAAGGAGAAGAAAAGAAAGAAAGAAAGAAAAAAAATAAAAACACCAACCAATGTCTTATGCCACTGAGCAGCTTGCTTTGTGGGGAGGAGGTAAAAAAGAAAAAAGGAAAAAATAAAAAAAACTTTTTTTTTTTTTAAGACAACTTCATTCAATCTCTTTCAGCTCAAACTGAGAAATTGTGAACAATCATTGCCTAGTCACTTTGTCTGTGCCTCTCATGATGTTTATTGCCTTCCCTCTGCCACCTCTTCCTTTATGAAAAATCCTATTGAATCATTCCTTGAACAGAAGCTGTGCAACCTTTACTACTCCTTATTGCCTTCCTGCCATGACTTTTTTCTAATTCTGTTATATCCTTGTTGAGAAGAGACCAGAACTGCACAGATGATTTGAGATGTGATGCACAGTGGATTTGTACAGTGTCATGACAATGTTTTCTGGTTTGTTCACTGTTCCTCTCCTACTCATTCTTAACATTGTCTGCTTGTTTGATCACTAGTAAGCTCTGAGGTGGCATATTTACAAAACCAGCTAAAATAACTCCAAGATGCTGTTCCTTAATGGTAATAGCTAGCATACAGTCACTGTGACATGAGGGGATGGCTTATTTTTCACCATGTGCACTGAATTTAATTTGCTATTTTATTATGTTTATAAGTTACTACTATGAAATTCTTTCACAACTCTTTACAACTGAGTTTTGTTTTTACTGCCTCTCAATTCAGTACTGCCAGCAAGTCGTGTTTGTGATGAATACCCCTTTGTCATCACTGTTTACCCGCACCTCCAAATCTCTTATGTACCTGGCAAGCAGCCAGATCTGCCATGTCAGTGGTGAGCTCTTGCCTTGTCCTCTCTCTATTATACATAGCTGAACTTCAACCCACAGTGGCACAGGGGAAGAAAAAACTTAAAAATGCAGTTCAGTTGAACTCTTAATCACAGAAACTTGAATCGAAGAAAATGGGTTTAAGGCACTATGTTTTAATAGGAACTTATTGGAAAGGGAATAGAGTAACATGACTGTGGGGAGTTCATCCTACCATCCTGTTGTGCATTTAATACTCTTTTGTAATACTATAATGCTCTGAAATAACATATCTGTGCAGGACCCCAGCTGGGTTTGGGCTTTGTCTCTATCCCCTTAAAAACCTTGTGAACATCTCTCCTTAATCTAAAACTCTCAATAATATGAGGATTCCAGGAGTGGCAGGGTTTTGGGGTGTGGGTTGGGTTTTTTTTTTCATAGAATCATAGAATACCAGGTTGGAAGGGACGTCAAGGATCATCTGGTCCAACCTTTCTAGCACAATCTGGATGAGATCATAGAATCATAGAATTGTTGAGGTGGGAAAAGACCCTTAGGATCATCAGGTCCAACCGTTAACCTACCACCGCCAAGTACGCCACTAAACCATGTCCTCAAGCACCACATCTACCCGTCTTTTGAATACCTCCAGGGATGGGGACTCAACCACTTCCCTGGGCAGCCTGTGCCAGTGCCTGACTACCCTTTTGGTGAAGAAGTTTTTCCTAATATCCAACCTAAACTTTCCCTGGCGCAGCTTGAGGCCATTTCTTCTCGCCCTATCACTTGTTACTGGGGTGAAGAGACCAACCCCCCACCTCACTACAACCTCCTTTCAGGTAGTTGTAGAGAGCAATAAGGTCTCCCCTCAGCCTCCTCTTCTCCAAACTAAGCAACCCCAGCTCCCTCAGCTGCTCCTCGTAAGACTTGTTCTCTAGACCCTTCACCAATCTAGTTGCCCTTCTCTGGTCACGCTCCAGCACCTCGATGTCCTTCTTGAATTGAGGGGCCCAAAACTGAACACAGTATTCGAGGTGCGGCCTCACCAGTGCCGAATACAGGGGCACTATATATACTCATATATAGTATGAGATGGCCCAGCACCATGTCCAGCTGAGTCTTAAATGGGTTCAGCGTAGCAGAGTCAACCACTTTCCTGAATTTCACTCCCTGAATTTTTGTTGTTGTTTGGTTGGTTCATTGGTGGGTTTTTGTTTGTTTGGGATTTTTTTTAAAGTGGCTTTGAAATGACTGCAGCTACCTGAACACCTAACTCTTCACTGGGATTTAATTTTAGTATAAAGCTATTGATACAGATACACTGCAGAGATGAGTTTGAGTGGTAAAAGGAAAAGAATCTGCTCATGCAGATGAGTGAATTGAAAGAGGCGGGGCGGGTGGGGAGGCAGTGACAGAGAAAGATTTGAATGGTGCAGCTGAACTATGCCTGCTTGGCACAGGGGAGGGAGATAAAAATAATTCTTTTCCCTAATTAGCAAAAACACAGTTCACTGTTACAAGCAGGAAAACTTTAACTCCTTATTGGTACAAACTGTGCTGTTTGGTTTCTTTCTGGTCTTTCCCACCTATTGTGTTAGAATTAGAACCACCCAACGAGCTTTCACAGCTGTTTGTCATTACAGACTTTCTGGCCCTTGCTTACTTCTGTTTTCATTAGGACCACCTATTCCTGCTCACTCAGTGTATGAATAGTCACCAAAGAGTTAATTTACATCTTAGCACAAATGAAAGGATGGAAATTTCTAATGGGAGAATGGGAAACAATAATGATTTTCTGATCAGTTACTACTTGTGCTTAGAAAGCAAAATTTACATCTCTAGTTAGGAAGGATTAGTTGCTTTCACTTCTTGTTAGGTTGTTTTCATGCACCAGCAAAATGCTATAATGCTTGGTTTGCAAAACCTTCTGGAGAAATGTATTTGTGTATATATCCATTACAGGCACCCTTTTTGGGAAGGAAAAAAAATAATAATAAAGGAAAAACAACAGATCTTGAGTTTGAAAGGGTTTCTTTTGGGACTAATTTACAATTCTACTTGTTAATCTGTTTAAGTAATACACACAGATGGTGGGAGAACTATACAAAGATAATGGATAGACTAGCAAGGAGGGGGCTGTTTTAAAAGAAAAGGCAACCTTAACATTTGTATCTAATCGATATCGAAGTTACAAGTCAGCTAAACCTTATGTCCCTAGCCAAATGACTGAGCATAAGTGTATTTTTATATGGCTCTTTAATGTTAAGTGACAAGGAAAGGCAGCCACTTAAAAGTATTTGACATTCATAAGCATCCAAAAGACTTTCTGTCATCTTCTATTTATTCATTCACTAGACTAGAAAAAGCTATAATGCCTTGCGTTTTTTTCCTTTCTTTCAGAGCAGCAGTCAATGCATTTGTGTCAAAGCTTAGCTCTTCTCATCTGTACTTCTGGTGGCCATATCCCTTGCTTCTTTTTCTCTTTACTGTCACCAAACAGCTTTTGTGTGCCCATTAACAGCGAGGAGTGCCACATCTGGAATTTCCAACTCCCAATTTGAAAGGATTAAAAAGGCACTGAGTGTGCTCCTGTCCCTCCTGAAGTCAGTAGCACAGCCCCTTTCAGCAGAAGCATAATCAGACTGAGTGCCAATCGAAAATTGTCTGGAAAAAATACCCAACTTAATTTTAAGTGCCTTATTTTATATGTTTGCTTTAGGAGTATTTTGGGTGCTTTTCTGACATAACATAGGAAGCTTTTAATTCAAAAAATATTGATAGTGTTCTTTGACACCTTGAATTTTAGCTGGTGTGCACTTGCTTTGGATATTCAGCTTGGTGTGTAAAATATATTCAGATTGCCTGTAACATTCAGAGTAGAGTACAAGAATAGTTTTTTTTGAAAATGAAGGAAACAGTCCTCTTTCTTAAAAATGTTTCATACAATCAGTTCTGATGTTTAATTAAGTCTGTCCAAGAGTATTTAGGCAGCTAAGCCACTAAGTTAATTGTGTTGGAAGAATCTGAAGATTTTGCCATAAGGAAATAAAAATATGTTATTTTGAAATGGAGAGTTTTAAAAAAAAGTGCTTGCAGGGAAAAAAACAGAAACCTTTCTGAAGTGTTCTAAATAGTGGAACTGGCACACTAAACAAAAAAACCCTTTGCACTGTTACCCATAACCAAAAAAAAACGCTTCTGCAAGTCAGTATGTTTTGACCCTTTTTAAGTTGATCTTCTGAAAAAACTTAAGCTTTTGAATTCCTGTCTGTCTGTCTGCCCCTGCTAACAACTATTGAATACATTGTCTAATTTTAACCATGTTGCAGAGAGGAACAGTTTTAAGGACACTTTTTGTCCCTATGAGTTTCAAGAAAGTAGGCAGAGTCCCGCAAGTGTCCCTCTCATGGAAAGACTGCAGTGGGAACTTCAGTTTTATTAGCCCCTAGAGAATTAATACCTGAAAGTGTTGGAGGAATGAGTCAACCACAAGAAAAAGATTAAACTTCCCTTTGTGCCTTACTAGATGAAAGAACCCAAACACAGCACATGAAACCACACAAAATGGAGCTACACAAGGTCTGCCCTGTGCTGCTGCTTTTGTGAGGACTATTTTAGAATTTGGGATTTTTTTTTTTTTTATTTTTATTAAAGGGATAAATATTTCAGCAGTATACTAGCTGGCACTAGAGAACGGGAGGCCAAATGTCATCAGTTCTCTAGTGTGATTTTTTTTCCTCTTCTGTCAGAAGAAGAGAAAATTGAAGTTCTGTGGGATTCCTTAGTCAGTGTCTGCGGAAAACTGTGTTGCTTTCCCACTTTTCTTTCTGTCTTCTTCTACAGGTCATAACAGAAATCTTCTCTTTTTCTTTGGAAGAAAAAGAAAGCACTGCCAGGGATATTCAACTGCAGGACTGCACAATCAGGCAAATACAGGTGACACTGATCAAGAATGCAGGGGACAGGGATATTCAAGTAATCTATGTGTATCTTCTGTCATACTAACAGTTGCAAGGTCTCAGGAATCACTGTGCAATAAAGCATCTAAGTGCCTTGCTCCTGAGGTGGATAGGAGCTAATGCTTCGAGAGAAAGAAAAGGAAAACCAATGGATGTTCTTCCAGCAACAGAAGTGGGAAAAACTCCTAAGTGTAATAATGCTTCCTTTGGAATGACTCATGTTAGTGCTTCAACTGTGAGCTTAATATTTACAAGCAACATATTAACAGCCGGAGTCACAATTTCTGACTAACCTCTCTGTTTCGGTGTTTACAGTGTGTGTGACACCCCCATTTGTAAGCAGGCAAAGCATAATTTAGCAACATGCAGCAGGTTAGTTAAGACCCACATAACCAAATTGTGTGAGCAGAGTTTGCTTATGTAGCAAGCACTGTGCATGCTTGCAGTTAAATTCTGCTTTGTATGTTTCATTTCAGCCTCAGTCTAAACATACTGCTTTGGACCTGGGAAAAACAGGAGCTTAACAATGAAAGTGCTACTGATGACACTGCTGCAGTTGCAAATGATGCCATTTTAATTCTTAGCTGATATTCAGGAGCTTTCAGTCTTGGGTTGAAGAGATGTGATTGAAAATCAGATACAGGCATATATGGAGAATTCCAGGTTCCCCAGTTGCCTTGAAGTTAAGTGGAGTGGGCACTTGATTATTATGAAGGCTAGAATTGGATTGAAGAATCATACTTAAAGGTGTAATAGAGCTCAGAAAGTGTCAGACCTTGGAAGTACCTAGCCCTTGATTGTAGCAGCTGGAAGTGATTTAACAAGTACTTGAGGTGACAGAATCAAATGCTTTATGTGATGAATGGGCTGTTTCAATATAGCAAATGATTTTGCTCTTTAAAAATCAGAATTAAACAGTTTGTTTTTTGTGAGGAGTGAGATCACAGAGCAATGAAGTATACATGTGCACGTGCCCAGAGATATAGCATTTCATGGTAATCTTTTCTTTATAATAATAATATGTTCACTTATTTTTTAATTTGCTGCTCTGCCCTGGTCCTTCTCCTGGGGGGGGGAAGTGAGTGTGTATTTTTTGCATGACGGTGTCCTAAGAAGCTGAAATAGCATGACCTAAGTAGAACCAGCTCTTTTCCTTAATGACTTATAAGATGAAAAATATATTTGCTAAATAACGTTATCAGCCAAATTCAAGAGGCAAATAACTTCAAATATCTGTCACATAACAATATTTAGCAATTGGGTATCCAGATGAATACATACAGAACTGGATGCAGAGTTGGGAGGAGATTCCTCAGATTCATGCAAGGGGGCTTTGTCCAAGCAGTCCCCCATCTTAGATTCAGTCAAATGGCTCACTTAACACTGTTGCACCTATAATTCAGGCATCCTCTCTTAAAAGAAGTTCCATTCCCCTTGACACTCCCACAAGCAGGCAGGAAGATTTGTTCTTCCATACACTGTGGCCAAGACTTCAGTCCTTATCTTCCCTATTACAGAAAAAGAAAATCCTACACACTCAAACCTTCCTTAAAAATGAAGTCAAACTTGAACTTGATCCTACAGCTCTTCAGTGAGCAGAATGGTTAATTATAATATTAAGCTCTCTTGCATTTTTGTATAGGAAAGGAAAAGTGCAGAGAGGAAATTTAATGTTTATTTTTGGTCTTGGTACTAATCAGCATTACTTGGGCTGTTACTGCTCTTCTGTTTCTGAGGTTCAGTCTTGAATGTGCTGAGTAATGGACACAGCCAGTCTCAAGGGACAAGCAGAAGAGAAATTGCATTTTTAGGATCAATGCTTTAACATAACAACTCCAGGAACACCCTTGGATGTTAAGGATGACTGTATATTTAAGTGGAACCACATATGCGTGATTTGTTCACTGTCCCTTGTGATCCAACATGGGATCTAAGAGGGCTGCAGTAGGCTGGAGGTTCTTGTAAGGCACATGACTATGATTGCTTTAGGCATAACCAGTTGGCAGTAAATGATCTTCATGTATCCTTTTGCTTCCCCTAGTCAGCAATGAAAGAGATGCTGATCTTAGAGCAGACTCTGAGCTTCAGCATTTGAATGGATCCAGCCAGGGCTCACAAATGCTTGATGTTGTCTCTCTCACTTGCGTCTTTTGGCTTGTGTATTGACTGCTGACCTGAAGCATCACTGAGCAGAGACAGCAAATCTCTGCAGAAACAAGGCTTTCAGAGTCAGTACTGAAATGCCTCTGATTTGACTATTCCCCAAACCAAGTATATAAAGAAACAATGTTCTTCTTTAAATCGTGCAATACCTCTTGATCCCTGATCTACCATGCTCAGAACTCTCAAGTGCTTTCTTCTCTTGTACATGAAACAGCACCATATTTGTGCACGAAGGGGGAAAAGTCTGGCATATCAGGTCGTTTGGTAGGGCAAGGCCTTCAGTCCTACACTGGAGCACCACTCCACACAGCATCTTTCTCTTTCTCCAAAAGAAGCCAACACCACTGCTTCTTTTTTGTTATTTGGCTTCGCATCCCAAACATGCCTGGCATGTGAGGAAAACCAGAAAGCTGATACAGTTCCCAAAACTGGAGATTAAAATACAGCAGAGTATCTCCTAAGCAATGAGATATCATAGAATAATCAAGGGTATACATAGAATAATCAAGAAGGAATTTCACCAAGTCCAACCACCTCCTCAAGGGAGAGTGAACTTCACCATTAGGTCAAAGTTAGATTCAGGTATACAAAAAGGTTGGGCTACACTGATGCTAGGAAACTCTTCAGTTTAACTTAAGGAAATGCCATTGGTGGTATATTCATAGGTGCTACCTTTCAGTATCTGAAAAACATATGTTGATATACTTCCCCCAGAACTAAAAAACAGATTTGAAATGAACATTTTTTTCTTCAGAGATATTTGCATAATTACACAGAGTATGAGTGTTAATGAAGAGCTAGTAATAAAGCAGGATGAATTAGCATGACTGAGTGACTTAACGCAATCCTGTTGATCATAGAGTTAGGGGTGGCTTGTATTTTGCCAGACCTTTTTTTAGTAATCTCTTGCAATTGCACATTTGAATTTGAACTTTCATTAATTATAGCTTTATTTCATGAACATGAAACTTCATTGACTTAAGTGTTTACATCAGTAGAACACCTATTCTAAAATATGTGCACCTGACAAAATTGTTAATGAACACCTCACCACCACCCTCAGCGTGAGTACATTTTGGAGTCACTCTAGTTAAGGGAAGCTACATTTTCCTTTTTTTTAATACTTAGTATGCTTTTTTTGTATGCTTTTAACTTGCAGGCTAAATTCTTTTTTCTTCCAAAATTAGAAACAGCAAAGCGTGTAATCTTGGGAAGAGAAAAATAGCTATAGAAGCGGGATACTCCTTCAATAACAACATTATCTCTTTTCCATCTCCTTGTCTCCTGGTACTGTCTGTTACTGGTCTGCAGCTGAGTCGGTTACCTCACCTCTGATACAGTCAGGTAGGTGAGGCATGCAAGGACATGTAAGAACAGCTGAGAAGATGAGTTATAGCTAAGCCAAATCACATTGTATCGAAGAGGAGCCACTTGTGGATTTTGTGCTTCTGACTCTATTGGGGGGGTAATCACTGGGAGGTAGTAAGTGCCAGATTTAGGGAGAAGTAATGTCTTGAACAATCTCAGCAGGAATATAGTTGCCAAATCAAATGGGCACCTATGGCTTTGGTTCTTAGGTACACTTAAACCCCATTGTTTTCAGTGGAGCTTGATCATGGGGCCCATCAACTCACCAAAAATCAATGTTGTGTCCCTTTACTTGTTTAAACATGACTGAAAATACCACAAAGCACTGGTATCTACTGTTAGATGATAAAATAACTTAGATTCCCCTCCCTCCCCCCCCGGCTTTGGGCACTCTCAAAAAACTTACCCTTAAGCTAATAATGGCAACCGGGACAGGGAAAAAGAAGATTTTATTATGATATGTTTGAAATTTCTGCTGTCATAGTCATTTTGGCAGAGAAATGCTAGAAGTTTCAGTATCAAGTTTGTATGAAGGACATCTTTGCTCAGAAACTTCGCATATGTTATTTCAGTCAGAAATGAGGTTTTCAGACACAACTTTCTCACTCAACATTTTTGAGATACCTCATATTGTCCCATTTATAGGACTGGAATACTGACATCATCAGTCCCTGAAGCTAACTGCTAAATATTCAAGCACAAAGAAAAATGCTGAAACTTAACAGTGAAAGCATTCCTTCCCTGTTCAAATTCTGCCTCCAAAGATGGAACAGGCAAAGAGATATATATCAGCTTTGGCTTTTATTAAATTAAGTGACAATGACAATTTAACACTGGAAAAAAAAATATAGTAAATATAGATAATAGACATTTAATTATTTGGTAGAACAAAAGACAAATTTTGGTAAACAATGTGACCCAGTATAGGATTTCATTAAAAAATATGGAAGATAAGCTTATAGCTCATGGGTGATTTGAAGTGAAAACCTTCATAGGTGTATAGGAAGAAAATTGGAATTGCACTCCAGAGTTTAACAGCCAGAAATATGTATATTACGGTACATACAGCCTGTGAGATTAATACTGTCAGAAAGTCACATGCAAGGGTGAAGCCAGTTTGAAGTGAAGTTGAAATAAATTTGGCAGGCCATACATTTTTTGACAGCAAAATAAATAAAACATTTTGTGTGGTTAATGCACTGTAAAATAGTCAAGTCCATACTGAATACCAGGAATTAAGAGATTCCCTTCTGCCTAGTCAAGTGGATCTGAGCACTCATAAAATGTTATTTGTAGAAACAGATGAGCCAAGCTGGTTTAGTAATACTCTGGTCTCTAAGAAAACAGGTGAAGGGCATCCCAGTTCAAAGCAGGGCATCCTCATTTAGAGCTCTGCTAATCACCAACACAGGCAGAATTCTGCCCCAAAGCAGACACAGTGCTCTCTACATTAGAAATCAGGACTTTCCCAGTATTTTCTTCTGGGTTTTTGAGCCAAACTTTTCTCACCTGTTATAAATCCATGCCAATAAATTACCATAATATTGCAATTCTTGAAGATGCTTATGTCAAACACAAATATGGAAAGAACACAGGACAGAGAGAGACAACGGGGTTTAAGTTTAGGAATTTATCCAGGGAGCATAGGTCTGTTTTAACAATGGAAAACCTAGGAGTCCCTTTTTTCTCCCTGTGAATCTGTGCTTATCTTGAGCTTATAACTTATTTCTACAAAATAATTTTGATTGTTAACATATATCTATATCTTCATAGATTTTTCAACTGTTACTACTTTACTAGAGATTAAAATCTACCTCAATATTTTATTCTCAGTTCAGTCTTTTTCCTACCCTTTCATTTTGTCATGTAACTAGCAACACTCTTTTGACTTGTGTCATTAAACATATATGATAAGTGGTAAGAAGTCACTGTAAAAAATTATCAAAATTCTTAAAATTGTCCTCTCTTGAAATGATTTGCCCAGCAAAATTTGAAGGGCACTAAGCAAAGTCAGAGTGGCATTTCTATGGATGCTCCTTCCCATTAAGGACCAGTAATTTTGCCTCTCATACTCTTGGACTGGCCTTGTTCACCCTCCCAAGATGGAGACTTCCACTGAAATCTTACAAGCATCACGCAAGCCAAAGAAAGCTTACAGAAACAGACAGTGACATTTTACAATGCTCTTTGCCTGAGACCAGGTCAGCTGGTAAAACATCATTGATCTATCTGGGACAAAACAACAACAACAAAAAAAGAGGGGTTTTGGTGTGGGAATAGGATAGGATATAACTGGCAACAATTGAAAATGCTAAATTTTTAAAAATGGAACAGGCCCTGAGTGATGACCAGATTTGGCAGTTAGTTTCATATATGAATTTCTTCACAGCTTCATGAAATTCAGGCTGAGGGTTTCAGTTCAGGCACATCTATGGAGAACCGTTCATCTGAAAACAATATGCTGCAGGACCCTCTAATTTCTTCTATGCGTGAAAAACTCCTTTTGCTTCTGCCTAAAAGCATTTCAATCTCTTAACCTTTGAATCTAGTCTTTCCAGTTGTCTTCCATAGGCCAAATTATAGCCCTGCAGCTTATGGCTGGCAGGGATGCTATATACCAGCCAGTTGTCTCCTGCAGCTAGGTGTGTCTAGTGCAGGAGTGGCGTGGAGGGAAATGTTAGTCCTCTAAAGCATGGTGCCCCCAGGGATGCTTGGAGAGATGTGTTAAGAGCAGCTCTGGTTATCTATGCAAAAATGGTGTGCTATTTTCTCTCACGCTCACTGCTTTGATCTTGATTATCAGTCTGCAGATGAAGCACGTGCAGCTAAGCTCCTCCAATGCTCTTCTCTCCTATTGTGTTTCCTGGTATTTGCCTTAAACTAGTTGCCTCTTGCTGATTAGAAAATTACCTGTCTCTAGTTAACTTACACAGGGACAGCCATGTTTTATGGCATCTTAACTTCTGCTTTTCCATTTGAGAATTCAGCAGCCGTCATATTTGGTTTTTCCCCTTTAACAAAGCCAACATTGATCTTGCAGATCATGCACACTGCACTGTCAGACAAGATAGATAATGATTTGAACTGCAGCAAATGGGACTATATGACATCACACTTTTGTGAGCAGACAAATCTGTAATCTTATTTAGTTTGACAGGTATAAAGGGCATTTCAAAAACTGATTATACCTGCTGTGATTTTAAGAAGGTCTGGGATATGACTGGAAAATCTTCACCCAACCTGTTCCCCAGGGAACAAACTCTTGAAAAGAATAATGCAATACCACTTATTTGAGGCATTAAAACACACATTTAGCCTTTTTTTTTTCCATGTTGTGGAAAATACATACTATTACCCCTGTGAAGACTCCAAGGGTGAGAGTGAGGTGCTAGAGCTGAATCTCCAGCAAATCTGGGAACTTGGGTCTGCAACGAAGATTTGCAGATCAATGTGAAAGAAAAAGCTGAACATGAAAAACATCTGAACTGTTTTATGAAAATGTGGATCTGTGCTGATTTTGCAGATCCACCTCTTATTGTGAAAGTCCCATCGCCAGCTGGGGATAAGATTCATAAGCATTTTCTGAAGTTTCCATTAATAGTCCTACTAAAACCAGCTGTGACAGACTTGCTGTGCAGCATCAGTCAAGGTCAATATGTGTAACAGCACCTACCTGCAGGGCCCCACCTTTGGGAGTGGGATGCACAGACCTCAGCCAGATCCTTAATCTCACAGAGGAAGGCTTTTGGTAGCACCTGGACTGTCATGGCTGCCCGGCTGCACAACCAAAGGGAAAGGCTGGTGAAAGGAAACACTGAAATCCAAGCTCATTTTCCTGAAACTCGGATGCTTCTCTAAAACCCAAAGTTAGCAGCTGTGGGGCTGGGATTCACAAATCCGCTTCTGCACTTAGATGTTGAGATATTCTCTTCACATGTGGATGGCATGTTCAATTTTTTTCTTTTAAAGCATATCTGGCATAAGTGACCATCATTTACACAGGGGACTCATATTTAGGGAACCCACAGCAGCAGAAAGGCTTCGCTATAGGGAGGGTCAGGTCTGCTGCTGCCCTTATCCTGCAAAATGCCCTAAGCAGCTGGCCACTGGCACCTCTGCTCCTCTCCCCAGAGATGTACCTCTGGGAAGGAGGCCAAAGCAAAGGCAAGCAAGCAGAGGGAATGGTCCTTGGCTGAGGGATGAGGGACTCCTAAGGACTGCCCTGGGACATTCAGAAGTTTTACAGTTTGGGTAGGATTTGAGGCTGATCTCAGCCTTGTTCTTTAATCCTGTTGCTGAGCCACCTCAGTACTTTTCTCTTCTTCCAGCCCAAAGATGCTAGGACGTGGTCCTCTGTTGGAAAATGAGTAAGTTTCATTTCTCACTCCATCTGCATCACAACACGGTTTTCTGAAGAGTAATATTGAGACAATCTCAATGAATTAAGCATGGCTTGCATGTTTCACCTAGCCTCACAAGTATTTTGTCATGGGAAGGTGAAATATTTTTTTAATAAGTCATAAACAATTAGAAAGTGTGATCTGTCATATTGATAAATTTCTAGATGTGTCTCTATGTCTGAAATTGCAATCCTTTAATCTCTGGTTTCTAGCCTAATCTTTACAAAGGCAATTCTATTGTAAATATTTTTGTTAATTCCTCCCTCTTGGCTTTTGGTATTAACTGTGTGCCCAGTTCTGCTCTTACTGAGACGAATGGAAATATTTTACTGATTATCTCAGTGAGGACAGAGCTGTGTATGGTTATGCCTTTCTGTTATGTCCTGCTGGAACATAATGATTTTGCTAATTGTCATAATATAAATTTTAAGTCTGCATAGTGTGAATACTAGTGAACTGATAAACTTCCTATAGAAGAGATGCATCATGTCTATATAATGCACATTGAGGTACTCATGCAGGCTGAAATTAGGCTTAGTTTCACAGAATTTTGGGGGTTGTCCCATAGAGCTCTTCCTTCTATTTCTCCTTTTGCTTTATGCAGTAGGGAGGGTTCCTTAGGTGCGTCAGGCATATATTCTTAAACATATTGCATTGAAGAGCACTGCCACTTAGCAGTCACTTCTCATCTGAACAGCCTGGAAGCAAAGGAAAAGCAGAGCAAGTGTCACCTCTCTGCTGCAAAAGAACAGTCGGTGCTGCCGGAGTCCTGGCACAACATGCCTTCAACAGAAGGGTGCGATTCAGTCGCTGACAGAAACAATCTTGACAAGTAAGCTCTTAAGTCTGCCTGTGTGTATGACAGAGATTGAAATATCAGTCCTTGAAGAGCTGGACATGTATTTTATTGGCCCAGTGCTTATTGTTACATGTTAGAATTGCTTTTAACAGAGGAGGGAGGAAAAAAAAAAAGGCACCATGAAGAATATGTATGATGTTTTTAAGAAACCACAACTTTGAAAAAAATGTTTATTACTGAAAGCTATTCCCTGAAACTCCACTTCTTATCTTCATTATTTTGTAAGCTCTGAACAAGGGGCAGCTTTGAATGCAAAATCATACAGCACTTACTGTATTGTTTGAAACATTCTCAGTCACTCGGTAATTGTAAAAGGACAAACAAAGAACAGATTGGAAGTGGAAAATCCCATTTCACTACAACCAGATTTTTTTTAGTGACTGTGTTAATTTTGGATATGAGAAAAAGACTATATATCTTAAAAATAAGAACCTTTTTCTGCCCTTTAAGAAAACAAAAATCCCAATTAAGGGGGGGGGAAGAAAAGACAACATTATCTGTTATTCTAAAAGGAAGTCTATAAAATGGATACTGAAAATCAAACCCACAAAATAGTCTTAAACATTTGTAGTGCCCCTTCTTGCGGGGAAAATAACCTATTGTGTTAATACTAATAACGAATAACATCATAATGTTAACATCCATATTCATTCACATTCTCCTTGACCTTATTGTGGCAAAAGCCTCTTGATTCCAGTAAGAATTTTTATTTGGAAGGCAACTTAAGCACAGTCCAAATTATTTTACTGATCAAGTCTTGGGTATCATAGATGGGCAGAAGAAGAGAGAAAAAATTGCCTTACCTGGGTATGAATAAAATTCAATAGTGTTTTCTAGCATTTGTGTGCATTATGTGCACTGTATTTCGGACACTGAAATAAAGATGATGATAGCTAGTAAACCAGACAATACAAGGTCTTTGAAAGATTGTCCTCAAGTACTCCAGTAAGCTTTGTAAAGGATTTCTTTTTTTTTCTTTTTCAATTAACAAATAATTTCTCTTCTTTACTTCTTTGTTCCTTCATGGGTGGTGGTATTATTATTATTATTGTTGTTGTTATTATTATTATTATTATTATTATTCAGCAAACCTGATCTCCTACATAAAATTTCAAGTAAAAATATTTTGATTTTAACTTAGATATCGATGGTTTTCATAACTGAAGTTCATGGCCAACGGCTAAATCCTGATCAGCAGCCACATTATTAGTCTTTGTGGAGGAGAGGTTATTTTACTAACTGACGATTTATGTTGGAGCAGGGTAGTCCTTGTGCTTGTATAGGCATGTTGATGTATAAGCTTGTATAAGCATCAGTTGATGCGCTTAGCTTCCAAAAGAAGCTTCTGAACCCTGTTTTAGTTTAGGGATTTTTTAAAAGAAAAAAAAAAAACAAACACCACCACAAACATTACGGGGAAGATGTGCATGCCTTAGGCCATCCCTCAGCCCAGCTTATTTTACCCCTTAACAAAATTACTTTGGTTTTCCAAAGTATTCCTGGAAGGGACTGAATTTCTACCAAAGAATGTGAAATTCCCTCACAGCCTGTCAAGTGACACACTGTGACAACAGTACTTCTTGCTTCTGTGCGTCTTCTTTCCAAGTGTTAATGAAATGCTCCCCATGAGAAAGTCTCAGTTAACAGGCTTACAATGAAAAGATTTTAACATAAGCCTGTAGTCAAGCATGAATTTTTTTTAAGTATACCAACATTTTGATCTAAAATAAGACAAACAGCTGCCCTACTTGCCTTATTTTCCCCATCACTTCTTTGGTTCAGAAAATGTGAATTAATTCCTTTTCAGAGTTACAAGTTATTTTGCAAGTCAACAGTGCCAGCAACATTCTAATTTTATATGAAACTGGCTGTTTCTGGTTCTAGGGGAGAGATTAACACTGTAAAAATGTGTGGATCTGTAATATAATGGATCTAAACATATTTCCCTCTGAAGCACTTGATGCAAAACCATGTCATGCTTCTGATTTGTATTCTTTGAATGACATGAACCCCTTGTGATAATTCTCCATCTTTGAGCAGAAAGTCACTGAAGTCGCTACATGGCAGAGACCAACACGTATGCTTAATTTTGCACCATGCACAGTGTTATGACAATCATGCGAACACTTGCCCAAACCTTCACAGGCATTGGGCCACAAAAGGAAAGATCCTTATAACAATTATGGATGAGAAAACATGACAAAATGCTAGGGAAAGACAGGAACAATTAGACTTGAGTCAAACTCCTTAACAGTTTGGAATCTGATACTCCTTACTTGGTTGAAAAGAAAGGAAAGCAAAAGTTCTGGCTTTCATTGAGGGTGGTGAGGACAGTGAAAGTTACTTTGCAGAACACTTTCCAACTTGCCTTCTGCAAAAGTCTATTAAAGTCTCTTTGGAGCACCTGTCTGTTGTGAAAATAATTCATTTTGTCATACCCAGTAACACACTTGTAGTTGTTTTATGAAAGCTTATGTAGCAGTTTCACCTCTAGCTTTACCCTCTGTTATACTACATCACAAACTCATTTAAATAGTGATATTAATGTTTTTAGAGATCACTACAAATGGTTGGCAGCATCATTGCAGTTAATGTCTCATGGGAGCTATACAAGGGAATTTTATCAGCTTGAGGCTGAGGTATTTGATGAAGTAATAATAAACTAGCTTTGAATTGTCTTTCATTACCCTTTATCTCTCCTAGAGAGAATATAATCTTATTCAAATTATAATGGCCTCTGTTATCAATGTGGTTTACTATTTATTTACCTGCACATGGACATGCAAATGTACATGCATTCTCCTCTTTTTACCGTACCTGTAATGAAATTCCTTCACTATCAGAATCATGCATGATCACAAATTACAAACTAGTTACTCAGAAGTGTGATTTCCTTAGCATTAAAAGCATTAAAAATAAAATTAAAATCCAACTTTTTTTTAGGAAAAAAAAAGTACCTTGATAAGGAGTAAAATCCAATCATTAGACTTTAAATGTACCTTCATTTATCTTTAAGACAAACCTGATATTCTACCTCAGAAATAGATAGGCTGCCTCATGTCTGGGCAGAGAAAGAGACAGGAAGAAATGTTTTAGTGCTACAGGGGTAGGGAAGTCCTGGGACTGGGGCGAAGAAAGAGATTCAGATGGCAGAGCTTTAGCTCTCCCTGCCCAAATCACCTAAAATTTTCTGAGGCTAGGCTCATTTCAGCCAAACAGGTAGGAATGTGAGACATGTGCAACACAGTTCTAGGTTATTTTTATGAATTACTTGGTGGTTGTCGAGTGCTCACTAGAGAAAAGGAATATACAAGTGCAGAGTTAGGGCACGACTGTGCAGGTAGATACAAGGAAAATATTTTTTGTTAAATGACTAGGCAGCAAAACAACTGGATACATGCTGGTACGCATCTGCTCTGTTTAACTTAAATGTATACTGAAAAAACCCAAAGCCTACAACCTTGCTCCAGTGGCTGCAACAGCTGTAAATCAGACAGCAGATATCAAAACATTTTGTTACTCATTCTTCCTTTTGAAAGGTTACTAGGGTAAAAACAGGCACATGGACTTTTCGGATTGCCTTTTTTCTACTATCAGTTCATCTCATTCATGTGCTGAATCAGGGTCTTTTTCCCCTTTTTGTTAGTGTTACAGGTCTAAATTCTTCCCTTCCCAACACAGACCACACGACAGCCTGAAAACTGGTTCTCTGGCTGATCTTGACTGACGCACTAGATTTTTCTCTGCCAGTTTGCCATAAGGCCATTGATTCTGATCGATTTCTAGTCAGTGTTTATTTACTGTCACTTTAATTAAAACCAGGCAAGGGGAAGTGATTATTTAAGCTTGCCTTATCAGACCAGCACTCAGAGTGAGGACAAACACTGCTGCAAACGGCAGATATTTTTTACCGTATAGTCTTCAGGCTTATGTCACAGGGAAGTGTTAAATATGATTTCTATTCTTTCTTTTCAACAGAACTAGATAGAAACCAGGCATGTAACTATAAACAATACCAAGTAATATTTATAGCAGTATCTATATTAAGCTTTCTTTGTAACATGAATAATTTGTTGTTGCAATGTATCTGAAACAACCAGCTGTACATAAATACTGTGTAGACAATAGGGATATTCAATCCTGAACAGATAAAAGGCTTACTGAGCAAAGTGGAACCAGCATTTAAGAACAATACACATATGTATCAAGGAGTTTAAGTATATTTAAAATAAGAAAGGCAGTTCAAAGTTTGCTGAATGACGAGAAGCAAAGATGCTCAGCAGAAAGTATAGAAACACCAAATGTGTAAAAGCTGATCAATCCAGATTTTTACTTAAATTCAAACTGGAAATAATCTGGAATTGAGAGGTAGAGCTCATAAATTTTAACCATGTTGCCAGGAGATTTAAAAAAAAAAGTTTCTTAATGAATAACAAAATAGTTGTTTGAAATAGAAGCTAAGATGAAGCTGGCTACCAGACTACCTTAGAGGATAACTTTTTTCCGTTGTGAAAATTCATCAAGAAGAGTGTTTGCCAGATCAGTAGGTCAAATACAACCAGGGATGCCTAGGTTAAAGGCTGAGTAAAAGAAGAAAGGAACGGTGATTTCCCACAGCCAACAAAAGAAGCACACTCAAAGGCCATGAGATATTTCATGCAGCTCTTGTTAATCTCGCCTTTTTTTTTTTTTTTTTCCCCCTGATGTGGTGGGAAGGATATCCTTGCAGCAATGACGAATATTATCTGGTGCTTTTTGTAGAGGGAAGCAGATTCTAGAGGATGAGAACTTCCTCCAGAATGCCAGAGACGCTGAAGCACTGGACTAGATGCCAATACAAAAAGGGATACAGACTTGGAGGGTTAGAATTCTTGGAACCAGGGCCAAAACCAGGCCTTGAATGGTGCAAAATGGCTCAAAGTGCTCCTTTTTAGTATGTTAAACAAAAACCTGAAATCCTGCCCATTGCTTTTGTTATATAAAATTTCCTTAGTACTCGCAGAACAGGGATTTTAACCTTCCCAAAGCAATCCTGTTTAATCACCCCTCTACTCTCAATTAGATCCAACATCATAATTCCTATCCTGTTCTACATTGTTGGGAATTGTTTCTGTGTGTGCTAAAGTAGCCTCAGTATTATACTTGCCAGTGAAATGACCTTTGTAACTCCTGTGCAAAGACTATAAAACAGCTTAGTAAATTTATTATTATGTGTTGTCAAAGTATAATCAATTTTTCTAATATCAAGTGACAATTTTTAAAACTTACCCTGAAGGCACGGAGAAGAGTTCACAAACTGAATTTCGTTTGCTTACTTGCTTCAGTTATTGTGCTGGTTTTGGCTGGGATAGAGTTAATGTTCTTCATAGTGGCTAGTATGGGGCTATGTTTTGGATTTGTGCTGGAAACAGTGTTGATAATACAGGGATGTTTTCGTTATTGCTGAGCAGTGCTTACACAGAGTCAAGGCCTTTTCTGCTTCTCACGCCACCCCACCAGCAAGGAGGCTGGGGATGCACAAGGAGTTGGGAGGGGACACAGCTGGGACAGCTGACCCCAGCTGACCAAGGGAATATGACGCCATGCTCAGCATATAAAGCAAGAGGGAGAAAGAGGAAGGGTGTGTGTGGGGGGAAGTTCGGAGTGATAGTGTTTTGTCTTCCCAAGTAACCACTACATGTGATGGAGCCCTGTTTTCCTGGAGATGGCTGAACACCTGTCTGTCGATGGGAAGTAGTGAATTAATTCCTTCTTTTGCTTTGATTGCATGCATGGCTTTTGCTTTACTTATTAAATTTTCTCTATCTCAGCCCACAAGTTTTTTCATTTTTGCTCTTCCAATTCTTCCCCCCCCATCCTACCAGGGGGGAGTGAGAGAGCTTAGTGGTGCTTAGTTGCCAGCTGGGGTTAAACCACGACAGTTATTTACAGCATTATAATCCTCACTGATTTTCAGTATTCAGACATGATACTTAGTAATATTGAAAATTTACACATTTAATAGAAAGAGGGGCTCAAATCACAACTTGGAATTACTTTGCTCTCCTGAGTTGTTTAAAGTTTGGATCATGAGCCAAACTTTTTTCGCTTGAGCTTTTCCTATAACCAGTTACAGTTTGTAAGAAGTACTGCTCACTTTGTAGGTATAAAGAACTTTAATTTTTACTTAACAGAAATAATATTCCTAATTTGATGTTAGTGTTTGTAGTTTCAGCATTTTTAAACAGCTGGCAGTGGGCAAGAAGCAGACAAACCTACACCCTGGAACTTATATTCCCTTCAGGCTGAAAAAATCCAAGTCTATTGACCTTTCAAGATTACCTAGAGGCTTACAAACATACTGAGAAGTTTTGATGGTTAAAGAATATAGGATTTTGTCTTTTAGCCTCTCTTGGCATTTGTGAATTCTGAATATTGTGTGCAGTCTTTTACAAAATGTTTACCTACTTGCACATTTAACAAGAAATGTCTCTCATAAATCAAGAGAGTAAGCAAATAACTTTCTAGGTAGCCATAACATGAAGGAATTCCAGTCAGTATGTCCCCAGACCAGTGTGTTTCAAAAAAATTTTCTCCTAGTTCATCCTTCCCCTAAAACACGAAGGGCATTTCTGTATTTGTTTCTAAATGTCTTTTTTTCCTCCAGACTTCCTTCTGTACCAAAAGCAGGTATGCTTCCTTTTTATTAAATAATGATGATTACTTATTTAATAGGTGAAGTACAAAAAGCATCACAACTTCCAGTAGATAAACTAGTTCAAAGATCAGTCTGAGTGCCATTAGGGACTAATGGAGTGAGAGAAGGACTTTCTCTAGCTATAACAACAGGTTTGGAGTAAGGTTCATAATTTACCTCCAGGCTTTAACTGAACTGACTGCTGTCTCTCCTAGTGGGAGTGAATCCTATCGACCCTACTGTTCCACTTAGTGGCTCTGTCCGTAGGTCCGTCCATGACAGATGCATTTCAGGGATATTACAAAGGTTCCTAATCATTGTGACAATATTGTTATTGCCAAGCAATGCAATGCAGAAATACATCTGGATATACAACAAAGGTAAAACCATCTGTAAAGATCAAAGATTAGTTCAGATATGAAGCCGTCTGGAATGTTGGAGGATATATAAGCAAGAATTTAGTCTCACTTTTTACAGAGAAAACATCCAGTCAGGAAGTTCTGCTGTTTGTGAGGACATACAATTTCCAAATTTTGTGATGGACAATAAGAAAAGATTTTATCTGACCTTGGTGCATAGACTGTTTCCAGTGACGTATAGGGCACTTCTTCCCCATAAATTAGGGGGGACTAGTTTTGCTAGTTAGGGACTAGCAAAAATCTCTCAATTCAATAGGCATCATGTTATGAAAAATGGAAAATAATTGATAATTTTGAGGATTTACTAAAGTTTCAGTCCTTTTCTTCCAAACATAACTGCCTCCCAACACCCCTCCTAGTAGACTTTTATCTTTGAAAAAATTTTTTTAAAGATCCATCACTATGTATCTAATGAGGTCAGTGAGCTCTTTCTCAAAAGAGGACCCAGGGGCACTGGGATTCAGCACTGAACCCCAGTCAAGGGTCTCAGCAAAAGTAGGTCAGTAATTTGATATTTTTGCATTTTCTCCCTCTTCATCTGACCATCTGACAACACTGGACCTCCTCTACCTCCTCTGCTTCCCAGTTGTTAGATCTCTGTAATACCAAGCCTGTGAAAACTTAATGATGTTATCCGTCGAATTAGCAGTTCAGTTCTAGCTTGTGATATGAAGAATGCAAAGAAAATTAATTTGGCCTCATCTCATCTGGAATCTTCATGGCCAATGTTCATGCTCTGCTTCCCCTTCATGTGAATTCGTTCCTCTGTGACCAACCTCGTTAGGTGAGGGTTATGGGAACTCCACTTCTTTTTCCACATATCTGAACCAAAATGTCTCCATAAGCCCAAATGTGCGCAAGGTCTATAACCCTTCTCACCAATTTATCTTCTCCATCCCAGCACCTTAGCTGAGGTCTCTGGGAGGAGGAGATGACTCACCTGGGGATTGCTACTGTCCTCATACTTCCTCTGGCACCATTAAAATCCCCCGTCTGAATGGTAGGTGCAGCATTCACTTTGAGCCTGCCTGACAATAACATATCCTAGCACCAGGTATTATTTATAGCAGATTATCATACATGACATTATAGAATTAAACAGTACTCATTCATTAGCATAAGTAACTAATTCTGTCACTACATATCCAATGTCAGCAGCGAATTGTTTGTCACATCAACACTCGGTGGAATCAGTGCTGAATCCCAGCTGTGTATCTCTAAGGAAATCGACGATTTCATATCAAGTGCCTCATTTTCTCTTGCTGCACTGAAATGAACCCACAAAAAGCTAAAGATTGCTTGAGGATGCAACACGAGTGGGATAGCTTCCAGCAGGTGTTTCATATCAAACCTTGAATATTCCGGCACTCTCTGTGCCCACCTAATTCCAATCAAGCCAATCCTATGGGGCATTTGCTAAGAAAGGCACAATGTCTGTGCAGTGTCTGCAGATGTAACTTGCAAAACTTCCTGTGTTAACTATGTGATTTAAGTATGTAACAAAGCCAGGCATCAGATCTCTGCTCAGGCTGTGTTGCAGTTAAAAATAGGAATGATTATATTATTTTTAAATAGTCCAATGTCTGAGCTCAGTTTCTGCTGTAAGCTGGACTTCTTCGTTCTTTCTTTTGCTCAAAAGGAAGAGAGTTGGGAGAGTATCTCTGTTTTATCATTCACCTCAAACCATTCCTAGGAAGAAGGGACACTTCAATGTACTTCTGTGAAGTGAATTAAAGGGTCAGTAAAGCAATTATACTTGAATTTATAAATTAACACTGGAAATTTTCTAGTCATCCCTGCTAGAGTTTCTGGGATATTTGAATGGGTCTTGGAATACATCAGAATCACAACACTACAATCAGAAATCAATACAGTTTCCTTTGTGGACCTCACAGATGAAAAAAGTTTGATATGGGTTAGGCAAATATAACATTCTTATGCTAAAGTGAGTAGATGAGTTCTGATGCTAAAGTGAGTAAAGAGCAACGCTAGTTCTGTTGTTAGAAAAATTGTATCACTTTCAAAAGACCCTATTATTTTCAGTCTTTTAAAAGGCAGTAAGTTGTCCATACCATCCTAAGCAAAGAAAACCCCTCTACAATATACCAATATAAATTTCTGTTTTGCAAAGAGGCCACAAGCATATAACACAGCTCTTGCTGTATGTGTCCAGGGGCACTGTTGCTTATTTTACTAACCTAAATATTTCGTGCTATTTTCCCTTCAGGTTCCATTCACCTAGGGAGATAGTATGATGTAGATCATACCTTTTATTTTTACTCCTCATAAAAAAAAAAAAAAATGGTTATTAATTTCCAATCAATAGTCATCTAGAAAACTGGTTACGGTAATATATTTACCAAAATGTTATACAAAACATTATTTTGTCAGCAGAATTTTTATCGTTTGTGTTGCTAGTTGTCACTATTAATATTTAGGAATAGTAATCCCTAATATTTAGGAATTTACTTTATAAATTAAGTAGGATTTTGCATGTCCTGCAAAATCAGACAAACTGTTTCATTAAATGACAAGCGTGCATGCTAACCACCAAGTTATACTACACTGACCTGAGTTGTGAGATGTATTTGGCAAATTCTATTGCTTTGTAGCTACAGTTGGTAAGCCCAACAATTGCCAAGAGTGTTTATTATAGACAATACTTATAACTTCCCCCATTTCAAAACAGGAGGATCATTGTGTGATCTAATCTAACCAACAGCATAGCAAAGGTACAGAGCCTCAATCAGGAATTTCTACGTTAAGCCCATAATTGCTGCATATCTATATAAAGTCAATACTTCCAACATTCAGGGAGAACCCTCCAGTGGGATGAAAAAAATTTAAGAAATATTTGACAATATGATTTAACAAATTTTGCATTATGGCAAATTAAGTGCTTAATAAAAGAGCAGGTAGAGCTAGTGTTTTTGCATAATTTAGTACGGAAACAAGTGTCAAAGCCCTAAAAAGTATCGCTTTCCTCTCTTCAACAAGGAGAAAAAGAGCAGACTGTAACCTCTTGGGTGTCCAAACTCAACAGGTTCTCCCATATGATGCTAAATGACACAGAGCACTTCTTGCCTTTGAACACCAGAATTTGTAAACTCCTTCCTATCTCTACTGCCAGTGCAAACAGGTACTGGAAACAAAGATTTTCACTGGAAAATCTGATGGATGTTTAAAAAATACCTAAAAACTACTAAAAAAGCAATATTAGTAGAGCATGAAATATCTAGAATCTGCTAGCTATTAAAAAGAGCCATATATTCAGTTTGTTACTAATTTTAATAATCACTTCATTGAAATCTTTGGTTTTCCAGTGCTCCTGAAGGGTAGCAGTGCATGACAGAGTTAAGTGATGAACTCTTCAGGGTCCTCAGGCCTTAAAACATGCACACGTTCAAGCTATTCTGTGTTTCCCCATCCAGGATCCCACCAAAACACAGTAAAACAAGAATTCCTGTGTACAGAGCTGTTTTCAGAGTTGGGGCCTTTTTCATTAATGTTTCTAAAGGCCTGGAGAAGTCTTGGGAAGACAAAGCTGTAGTAGTCAAAGAAGGATTTTTTTGTTGTTGTTGTTACTGTTATTATTAGATAAAACACAACCAGCACACACTTTATTGATCATACCCAATCCTTTAGCAAGCTATCAGCCTAGCAATCGTATAATGGAGATGGTCTTGCATGCAAATGAAGATAATTTAATGACACAGAGAAAAACAATGAGAACCATTGTTTCCAGATAATTTATACAGATATCAAAGCATTCTTTTTCTTTTTTTATGAATTGAATTCACAGGAGATTTGTGAAAGTTGCCTGTCAGGTCAAAGGCTAGTGCTTTATCCACTTAATCATTCATCCCTGCTTGATTAATAGACTTTTTAAACAGAGTCATATATTAATAATGTAGGCTTTAACTGGGCATCTCGATCAAAGAGCAGATTTTAGGAGTTGATTGGTTTGTATCCTCTAGGCTTGTGATAAATGTCTAGAGATTTCTTGTAGTAATTTTTTTCTTGTCATTTTTTCATTCTGATATTCATTTCTCTCTTCAACATTGTCACATGAATATTTAAAACAAGAAATATAATCAGTTCAGTGCTTTTTCTCCAGTGCCAGGATCATAAAGAGAATAACTGTCATTCAATACGAAATCTCTTTATTACAATATTTAAGCACTGTCTGTTTTACCTTGCTTGTTGGGAAGTATGAGCTGAAAATCTTATATGCATCAATAGGCTTATGAATTGAAACTTATTCTTCAGATTTGGGTTTAAGTGGGATTAAGGAGAAGAAAACTTCTCAAAGATTAAAAGACTATGGAGTTAATAATTAGAGGGGAGGTAGAAAATTTTCATCAAAACTGTTATTGTTGGAAAATGCCATCTCATCCAAACTGAACTGTTTTCCGGGAGTAGGTCAATGTTCAGGAAATGCAGATATATTTAGTTAAATTAAATCAAAATGCACTATCTTTGTTTGGTTTGAGATTACTTTTTATTTCCAAATCTTATTTTCTTCAGAAGTCAAAATCTGAGGTGAGATGACTTCAATTGAAAAGAAATACTATAACTGAGCTAAATATTTTTGAAGACTTTTTATGAACTTTTTCATTTCTTTTAATTTTCCTTACAACTTGAAACAAAATCAGTACTCTGAGTGAAAGACTAATCCCAGTTCCAAGTTTCCTGTAGCATTCCTCTTAGCAACAGTAATACTGTTATTTAGGATATAAAATTCCATATCTTAACAAAGGCCTAAACAAAAATGATCACTTTCCTGATGCCCTGAGCTTCAAATATCAATGAAGACTTCAATTGTGGAGCAAAGTAAGGTGACTTACCTGATATTACTCACATGTGAATAATCGCCTCTCATTTCTAATTCATAGTGTATATCTCTGCTGCCAGTTCTGTACTTGTTGCATCTATAAAACTTCCAATGATACCAAAACCACTTCCAAACAATTCTCTCCCATGTAAGGCATGGATTTACAGAGCTCGCCATGCCTTGTTTTGCACATTGTTTTTTCTGGTCCAGCTCCGCCAAACACATACACTAGGTGCTGCTGATAGGCCAACTGTCCAGCTCCGTCCTCAGCATGAGATCACAGAGCAGGATGAAATGAGACCTTGCTTCTGGCTATACCACAGTGTATGAAGCATTGTGATGCAGAAAGGATCCTTGTTGCACTGCTTCTGCCTCTACGCCATTCCTAGGAATGGAAGTAATTCAAAGCCCAAAACTGTCCATTAATGAATGACACTAAAAATGAAAATATTTGGTAGTGTCTTGATCTGGAATAGAAACTGGATTCTGCAGAATTTCACAAGTGTGCTCTCCAGGAGCAGTATTTCTCTTTACCATCTTTTACACTGCTGAGAGCTTGGAGATCCTTGTACTCACTAGAGTGAAGGACTTCCTGGAGCATCCCATTACACAGCTACAAATCTTCGTGGTTATCTGCAGAGAGCATCTCCAACTTGAATTCAGTATAATGAAACTGAGAGGTGTTGATGCGGTTACTTTGTATTGTTGCAGGTGTCATAGTGTCACTGATTTCAGTAGGGAAGAGATGTTGCCATCACTCTGCACAGTCTTCTTTCCTCATTCCCTCTGTCTGCAAGTAGTAGTTGCTGGCTGGCCAGTGCAAGTCATGAGATGTGTGACTCTCTGAAGGGCTGTGGTATCTGAGGCTTTTGGTGTATGGAAAGATGTAAGGCTCTAAAGCTTGTAGACAAGTGTTGCATAGCTGAGAAGCAAGAGAGTCCCTCTTAGGAGTGCAGCAATGGTGTGTTGGATGAGGGTTCCTCTAAGCACACCTCAGCCATGACACAATGCAGATGGGGATAAGGTACTCCAGACTGAGACAGTGTTATGGGGTACATCCTGGAAGTATTAAAATCCCCATCTAAATATCATCACTGTCTCTTTATTCCTGTTGTGCAGTGCAGAAATGGCAGAAGGAGAACAGTCCTTTTCTTCAAAGCAATCGTGGTGATGGCAACTAAGGGTTGTTTGATAGTTGATCCTAATATACCCTGTGGATGAACTGTGCCATCTGAATTGTTCTGGTCTTGTCATAACAGCTTCTGCTGTTTGTGTGCTGTTGGTGGGGAGATCAGACTAAAAACTGACCCTCAGGGTCATTGACTAAAGTGGGAGGGTTCAAGACCTGTGTGATTTGGGTTTTTTTAAAAGTCCTCTTCACAGGCCAGAAAGGCTCAGTGTGGGTGTGTATAGATATATAAAAATAATAATATGCAGCAATGCTGAGTTTTGCAACCCTTCAGGAAGCATAAGCCCAAGTTTACTGTGGCTTAATCAGGACCTGTGTGTATATATACACCAATATTAACAGTTTTCTTATACTATAAAAGTTTCAGCACCATGAATTTGGGTTGACTACATTGCTTCCTGGCCTCTTTTTTCATTTTAATTCATCAAACGTAATGTTGCAGGGATGCAGTTATCCCACTTAATAAAGGTAGCTTGTAAACATCATTATGTTCACAAAGTTATCCATTCCTTTTCTATGTCCATCTACAGATTTCTGGTATGATCCTTCATCTGAACCCTGCAGAGCATTCAGTTTGTTTAATTGTTTCTGAGGTTTTGGTTATTTTAATGAGTTGGTTTACGCTAATGAAAACTAAATTTGTGGGATGAAAACCAGCTATCCTTCTACTCTTTTCCTTATTTAACGGCCATGGTGGCAACAGTAACGTAATATATTTTCCAACAATTCCATTACTTTGTGAAGAACAGATTGCCAAATGCAGAATTAATTTTTAATTCTCCTTTAGGTTTTCTTTTCTCCTCTTCTGGTCTTCCCTTTCTTTTCGCTGTTTCTTTTCTGTGGAAAGTGGATTTTTTCACCTCTCCTCATGCAAATAAATGGTTTTTCTTTTCACCCTCAAAGAATGTTTCCTCCGGTCTTATGCCACACCAAGGACTGCCCTTTCTGTCCCATGCTGGCTTCTCTTCTGATAACATCTCAGGGAGCACAGTCTGTCTGTTCCATGAGATCTTTTTGTCCCATTGAATTCATCTTCCTTCCCTTAAGCTAGCTGCTTGGCTGCTGTGCAGTGAGAAACACATAAGCCATTAAGATGGATGGTATTGACATCTTCTACTTTCTTAGGGATTACAGCAAGCCTACCTTTCAATGATCCGTAGTTAGCTTCCGTTTCTCTACTAATGCAATCCTGTGTGACTGAGAGTGCCACAGGCAGAGACTGTGGAGAGTTGAGTTTTGAAAGCCAAGGGGGCCAAACCAAACCTTATCCCTTGTACAGTACGTGGTTCTGCCAGAGGAAAAACTGAGGAAAATATTAAGTAAAGTCACATGAGTCCTATCAAGTCTACAAAGTCTGCAGTAATAGTGAGAAGGGAGCCTGGGGCAAGGTGTGAGAGACAGCACACAAAACACTGGCTACTGCCCATTTGGGCTTCTTGGCTACTAGTGCTGCTGAAGTTGTTGCTAATCTGGCAGCATTAGATTTCTTTCAGATATTGCTAGAAGCAAGAGAGTTGACACGTTAACTTTCTTAGTGGAACAGCGCTAACTGACAAACAACAATTTCTGCTGAAGCTGTGGATGGTGGGTGACCCACTGTGTTTAGCACTCTGACAAGCAATATCCAAGGTGATATTGATACAAAAATCCACGGATGCTTCTCCTCACAGTCCGAATCTCCCCAAGGGAGAAACGGAGTACTCAGAGAGTCCCTGAAATGAAACTCAATAGCAACAAAGTTACTATTAAGCAGGTATTCTTTATTGCAGCGCTGGGCAGCACTGGGGATTCTCCATCATAAGTGCTCCAACGAATTACTGAACTTTTAGAGAATATATACTACACAATCATGCATATTATAGGATTTCCGAGAATTGCTATGCATAAACATGAGATTTCCAGGAACTTATTAACATATGTAAATATCTGATTCGCATGCGCAGTCATCTCTTGTGGTGGTCTTTGGGGGTCTTCAGATGAAGGCTCGTAGTCTTCCTCACTGTGTTCGCTGATCGACCTTTGCTTCTGCGCAAACTCAGTCCTAGGATCACGTAGATGTCCTTCAAGACTGTTGTTGCCATTCTTCTGTTTCTTCCTATCTTCCTGGTTCCGTGCATCTGTTCTCCCAAGGCCGAGTTGTCTGTAAAGAAATTATCCCGGAGCCCCCCTTATCTTATAACTGTTCTTCTAGCTACTCCCTAAATCACATCAGACTGCCCTCAAGTCTAACAAGGTATTCACAACATCCTTAAATCACAACAGGGTGTCTTCTGATCTAATTGAGTGACTAAGGTATTTACAACACCTTTCTTGCTCTTGTGGTTTTTAACCCTTTCAATATCACAGCTAGATTCTTTTTAGTTTCAGTTTTTGTCACATATGATGAGTTAAAAAAAGAAAAAGCATGTGTGTGTGAGTGCATGCATATGTGTGTGAGAGACAGAAAGATGTGTTTTCAATTTTGCTTCTGGTCTGACTATAACAAAAAGGAGAACAGGCTTCACGTGACTCTGTCAGGCCATTAGGGATTACCCGTGCACCGAAAGCTAACTGTTGGAAGGCAGAACAGAGAGGGTTCTCCTTTAAGAGAGATGAGAGAGATTTCTAGTCAGTAACTATCACAGTGTCAGGACAGCAATTCTCAGATACTAGGACTGAGCGTGAAGTTAAATTTTAAGTCCATGCCAACACCCGTAAGCCTTTCTTTCTTTAAACTTCACTATGAAAAAAAGTTTAAATTTTATTGATCTAAAGAAAGAAACTGAAAATTTCAGTTTTTCAAATTTTTGAAAATTCCAGGGGCCTTTTGGTGAAATTACCTTTGTGGGTTTTTTCCTGATGATGTAATGGCAGGAACATGAATAGATGATGTGCAGGGCAGAAAAGCTTCCACCTCCCTGACTATGAGTCATATGTGGACCAGGGGATGGAAAAACTGCTGTTGTCCTGGACCTTAAAGTAAAACCCATAAAAAAATCCATGTAGAGCTCCTAGGGACCTTTGTATCAGGAAAATGCTTGTCAAGCCTGAGATGTTATAAATAAATAAATAAATAAATAGGGATTCAAAAGACAGTTTATCAACTAGTGTGCCTTTAATAAAGAGCACTTTGTCCCCGCAAAAGATTTCAGGAGTGTCTGTTAATGCAATGTAGAACAAAGTTCCACCTGCTTGTTTTTCACTGGTACCTCAAAAGCTGAATCTACTTTGCAGACAACTTATATACTTCAAGTAAATCTAATGTTTCATGTTCTAAATTGTGAAGATAATAATCTTCAACTTTCTTCCATAATCATATCTGCACTGCAGCCCCCATGAGTAAGCCTCTTGACCTAAGGCAGAGCATACAGGGTTTGGAGGAGGAGAAACTAGTGTTGGTGTCTTCCTGTTTCACTTTAGCTTTGTCTGTTCCCTTTCTTTCTACTTCTAGATGACCAAGTATATTGGATTATCGTCCTTTTTTTTTTTTTTTTTTTTTTTTTAAGATGCTCAAAGCCAGAACAAAACTTGATGGTCTATGCATTAAACTAATCTGGGTTTATCTGAAATGTTTCTAAACCTCCGTTGTATTTGTTATTGTTGTAGTAGCTTTACATTCATTGGGGCATTGGGCTGTATACATGGTGCCAACTTGGTTGTAACTTGAAAAAAAACAAATCACAAATGAATTTGCAGGAAAAGCTGCCTGGTTGCTTAGACAAATTTAAAAAATTTAGATGGCTAAAAGTTCAGTTAGAAGGATTTTGAAGCTTGTCAGAGCTCCTTAATGGAAGTCATTACTATTTAGATGGAAAGGTATAACATGAGTTTAGCTATTAGGCATATTCCAAGGCCTTGGAGTAGAAAGCAAAAGCAGTAATAAGAAAGTTGTCAGAGATGAAGGTGCTGCTAATAGAACATTCCCTGTATTAAGAAAAATAAGACTTAAAGAGCTGTGAATGGTTCTCAGAAAAAAATTGCCTGGTCATACAGAGAAGCTTGAATGACTTGCTTTTCACTGGGATTAAGAAAGTTCAAGTTCAGACAGTGTTAGGCTGTGCAAAGTCTCTGTACTGAATCCCAGTAACCCTCCCTCTCTTTATAGAAAGGCCGTATTTTCAAAATTTCATTTTGGCAAGAACAGAGGAATTCTATAAACTGTGTGAAACCATGCAGTTATAGAATTTTTCAGCTAAAACAAATGAGTTTAATATTTAAAATAAAATGGGTGCATATATGCAAAATGTGATAATATTTCCGAAGAGCTGAGCAGCTATAACAAAGCAAGTGGTAGTTCATTTCCCAGATGAGCTATGAATCATCTGCAGTTACAGTGCCACTGTTGGCAGCGGAGGAGTGAAGTGGAGGTTCGGTGAGCTCCTCCCTGGTGGCAAGACTGTCGACTGCTGTTTTGGTGGTTCTGTGATGAAAAGGATTTTCAGAGGCTATATGAGAGCTGGTGCCTCATACAGAGTGAAGTCAGCAGGATGGCTCCTGCACACTTAAAAGGTCAGTATGTTGACACATTAAAGAAGCAAACTGCTGGTTTTATTGCTGAAAAGTGGCATAAAATCAACACTTGAATAACCTAAGTAACATAAAAGTTTGGTATACCCTTGGTAGAGGTGGTCATTTTTATCATCATTACAGTAGCATTCCCAAATAACAAACTGCAAGGATGTGGCCAAGTGAGAAAGGTTTGTTTGGGATCTTTTTTTATTAAACTTTATCATGATTACATAGGTGTGATTGGATTTGATGTATGCCCTTTGAGAGTCAGTTTATATGTCTTTAGAAGTCAGGAAAGCACTGTTTCAAGGGTATTTTATATATATTTTTTTTTCCATCAAAAGCAGTATCTCCACCTGTAAAGGCTTAGTTACTGAGAGTCTAATTCTGCAGGGACACATAAAAATGTGATATATACCATATTCTTACTATTGACATGCTCCACTTTTTTTTTTTTTTTTGCATTATCTACTGTACCTTTCACTGTACCTTTCAGGTCTGATGCCTTGTTCTTTGGTACCTGTTGATAAACTAAGAACTGCTCCATTGAAGGAGATATCAGTCCAGTTTCTGGCTCTATTGAGTCCAAGATGTAGAGTGTTTTACTACTAATATTAATTATAGTAATGTTACGGGTCCCAAAACTGAATTTTGTGCATAGTAGTAATGTCTGTGAGATCTTTCTGAAGCCATCACCTTGTCAATTATGCAGCCATCAGAGAGAATTTAAATTAATTTTGAGAATAACTTTGTAATCATTACTGGATGCTGGGTAATGCTCAGAATTACAAGACTATATTTAAAAAGAAATTTAAAAGAATGAAGGATTAAAATTACCACTTAAAGGAGGGAGGAGTACTTTTCCTATAGCATATCTGCAGATACGTATGTATATGCATTACTCAGAGTGTACACTTACGATCCTTCTATTTCTTTCTCTTTCACTCTATACATCAATATATCCATCAGTCACTTTTTCTATCACGTCTCCATTTGGAAAGTGACATGGTGCCTCAAAATCTGGCTGTTTCCCTCTGCTCTGTGTCTTTCACTGACAAAGAGTGAATCAAGGTCATATCTTTAGCGTTCAGCAATTCATTAAATATTCCAATGGTTCGAATATCTGCAGCTGTACCTTCCGCTATCCCTATTTTCCATTTATGTAGTAAATAATGCAACACTTACTGAAGTTCTGATGTGGCTGACTGTGATTCATATCTTAAATATCATGTGAAATCTGTATATATACTTATATCTATATACCCTTAATATTTATATCTATACACCCTTAATATCTAGTTACATAGAAATACAAATTAAAAAATCACATGGTAGCTATTTCATATTCTTTTCATAAACATCCCCCAGCATCAAAACCACGACTTTGGCTTTAAAATGTTTCATATCTGTGAAACTCACAGTTATTAATATTTTTATGTGCTGACAGTAGCTAATTGATATTAGTCCTCTAAATGCTGGGGATCGAATTCATCCATGGATATCTAGTGGAAAGACTTCAACCTTTAAGTTAATGCAAATGTACATATCAATTTTGTTGATCTTGCAGAAGTATTTTTACATAGGTCTTCCAAGAAAAATACATTATGTGAGTATTCAAAATTACCTCAATTCAGTGTATCAGTGATGTGTAAGAAAAATAAAATCAATATTAATGAGAGAACAATATTTTCGAAAATGGTAATAAGTTATCATGTTCACAGTGTTAGAATTGTAAAATACAATATGTTCTTAGGTGCTGCAGAGTATCAGAAAAGTTACCTAATTTCCAGCAGAAGTCACCCAGAGGTCTTTGTTTTCACAGCTTGACCATTAAAGTGTCCTTTGAGTTTCTATATTGAAACAAGTGCCTTTTTTCAACTATTACCCCAAGGTTCAGTAGACAATTCATTTTACATGGCTGATAACAGGAATGAAAATAAAATACAACATTTCAGCCACAAGCCATCAAAAGGTCATCAACCTACGAATTTAGGCTTTAATTACAGATATGAGGCCTCATGTTTGGGGAAATAAGCATAAGCTAAAAACAGTGCCTAATATGAGTAAGGATCGAGCAGTTACACAATTGATGGATTCTTTCACAGGGAGCTTTTGAGTAATTTGAGTAACAGCAGAAAACATGGTAATAGTTTTTTATAAACATATTAGTGGTTTTGCATTACTAGAGACAAAAAATGGGATTTGAGAAGAGACTATTTTGGATGGGCAGCAACTTTTCACCTTAGAACAGCCAGTCAGAATTGAGGCAGAAATGCAGCTATGCAAAACTCTGGAAGTCGGGAAAACTCAGAGGCAGGTTGCTGGAGTTTTAGCTCACTGAAATGGGAGAAGAGCACAGGTAGACATTTTTTAGCCCAGAAGTGGCCTGAAAGTTCTCTTTAGGATGAAATTTAGGAGAAATTGCATCATATAAACTAAAAATAGCTGCAATAAAAATAAACCTTGATTACAGAATACCATGAGCAAGCAAGTTATCTTACCAGTGTTCCACTTAATTTAAAAATTAATATGTATTAGGTGACAGGAGAACCTATTGTGGAGTATGAGAGAGATTACAGACAATTAAGACGAAATGGCTATTGAGAAATCCCATCTGATTTAAAATGAACTTTCTTTGTTCATGTTGTGAAAAGAGAACAATTTTCAGGAAGAGTTAATGAAAAATTGGTAAAAGTTAAATATATTTCCATTATATTTCTGCCCTGTTTTTTCTTAAGGCCCAGTAATTTAAAGTATATGTGGTACATTTCTAGGCTTTCTTAACTTTGTGTTTTGATTTCTCTGTCTGCAGTAATATTTTTGTGCATAGAAAAACTGCACAAAGAAAATCAAGCGCTAATCCAAAGATAAGGGTCCTACATAGCTACCCATCAAGATATTTGGTTGGGTTTTTTTCTTTCTTAAAGCCCATGTTCCTCGACTCGTGATTACTGGCAAATTCAGATAAACCCTCCATTAAGCCTTTTTAAAAAAGAAACTGGATACCTTTCAAGCTAAAGTATTTAGCTAACTCCTGAATGTTGAATACTTGGCAAATGATGTGGGCCAGCTTCTGAAAATAAGGTGCTGTTGTTTGGTATTGGGAACAAAAGGAAGAGATTAAATCTACTACAGTTGCATTTTGTTTGCTTGTTTGTTTACCTCTGGAAATTCAGTAGCTAGGGATAAATAGATGGCTGTTGTTTTTACCATGACCTCCAAACATTGAGATGCACAAAACTGAGCAGCACAGACAGCTTACAGTGCTTCTGCTTGAAATGGGTAAATGGCCAATATTCCCACCCCAAAAAGGAAAGCTGAGGTTGACCCGAGGCCACCTCCATGGTGTAAATGAACTCAGTTACCCTAAAATCAGTGGAATCTGGCTGGTTTACTCCAGCTACATATCCAATGCCATGTGGAAGAATTTAGTTCCTAATGTTTCTTAAGTCCTTGTGTGAAGGGCCAAGTCGAAATTTTAGCCTATTTTTTTCTGAGAGACCAAAACATAACCAGTGTTTCTACCATAACATAGATGCTTTAGTTAAGGAAAGTATATGACACTTTTGAATGTTGGGTTTTTAAGGATAGTAGTAAAACTTCTGAGTAAGTATTTACTAGGCAATTGTATGACCTTAATTCACAGAGGACCAGGTTTTTTACTGCAAACCCCAGAAAACTAACAGAAATCAGGATTGGGCTATGACAGGAGTATTAAGGTTTTCGAATAAAAAGCTTTGTAAGAGTTGTCAATTATTATTAGGGTATTCTTTTAGTGTTTAAAGTTTTGCTCCACAAAACATGGGACAAAAATTTTGAAAAATTCTGTCATAAATCTTGGGGATTCCTGTAAGAGATGCTATCCATAAAAAAAGAAGCAGCTCACCTTACAAAGTCATTGTATCAAGGAAAAAAATGATCAAAGTTCTTTATGACATTCAATCACTGTTTCTATTTCATATCCCAGAACAAAAAGCAGAGATGACTGATTATTTCTATAATCATTCTTAATAATTCCAAAAGGCAGAAGAACAGATAATAATAATATGTATTCTTGTGCTAAGCTGCTTTTCCTCCCTTGCTTTTTAGATTTGGCCATTGTGCACTGTCTATTGCAGATAATCTGTCAGGTCAACAATATCAATAGTTTTTATTACAGAAAGCAGATGTTATCAGCATCCTATCTGTCCATTTAATTAGAAATGTGGTACTGCTGTTAAGCTTAAGAACAATTTGAGGAAGGAAAAAGAAAAACAATACATTTCAGAGTTCTTAAAGAGGCCTAGCATTTCCAAGAGGAGAAAGGTGACAATTTCTTTAGGAAGCCATACACAAGCTAAGCATACGTTTTACCGCAAACTATAATAACAGCTTAATGGCTATTACATTGTAGCATGAGGTGACTGCAAATTGGTGTAGCTCAATTTACTTCAGAAGGAGTGCACGCGTTTTCAGTAGCTGAAATTTGTCTCTTATCAGCCTCTTACAAAGGCCTCTCGTGACAGCTGGGGTTCACAGAGTGTTATAAAGGCTGGACGAGGGGGGACCAGCCAAACTTCAGACCTTGGGAACAGAGATTCCAGAAGGGGACAGAAATAAGCATCTCTCCCTCGCCCCTTCATTTTCACCAGCTCCCATCCCTCTGGCTGCCAAAGTCCAAATGCCTGGTTGCGTTTGCTGCTCACCACCCTGCCTCCTCCACATTGCCTCATGTCACTAAACTGGCTGTGGCCCCAATGCTGCAATTATTTCTGTTAGTGCCTGATTTATGCTCACTAAGTTGTCCTGGTGGACTTCTTGCAACAGAGTGGCTTTTAGTCTTGTTGATTTACACTAGGTTTCATGGATTTTCAGTTCTTTCCTTCCCTTTATCTGTATTGGATGCTCCATCCTGGTTATTAAGCTTCTTAACTACTGCATTATTTTATTGTATTTTATTGTATTTTATTTTTGTGTGTGTTTGTCTTATGGCCTATGTGCATCTTGTGAATACAGGTGAGCTCTCTCTCCAACTCAGAAGGAAGTGTCCTATTAAAGAAACATGTTTGTCATGCTGTGAACAGAGTTATCTTGTGGCTGCGTTCTTGCGCTGAACAGCAGCCTCAGAAGGGCACAGTGGCATAATTAAGTGACGTAAAATCTAATGTGGATTTAGATCCAAAAAGAATACGTTCTGGTGGATTTTAGCTTAGATCATCAACACCCTCAGAAAAATGTCGAGGAGAAAAAGAACTATTTGAGCTGATGGGCTGTGTTGAGTGACTGTGCTAAGAAATGTATATAAGCTAACCCTGAACAAAATTGGCTTGAAAACAAGGTGAATAGAGCCGTAGAACAGACTTCAACTGGATGGGAGGCAAAAAAACCCTCTGAATGAAGTAGTTTTATGATAGTGTGATCAATTACCATACAGGATTTTTTCACCTTTTTTTTAAAATAACAGAAAATAAGACTCGGTGAACTAGGAAATCACTCCCAATCTTGTCTTTTGAGGTATTAGCTTTTTTTGTTTAAATATTGTCTGCATCGTTTCTCCTCTTAACAGTATCACTGAGCTGCAGATATGAAGATTTTCAGTAGTTTGTTTGATAGGTGGAAATAAACCCTGTCGCAATTACAACATTTTATGTTAGGTTTGACTGTTCTAGAAGGAGCACTGGCAATTTCTGAGGCTGATGGATTTGAGTGTGTTTCAAATACTGGTGAAGTAACTTGAAAGCATCCAGATATTTAGAACACACCATAAAATTTTTCACCAACTCAGGGACATAAACTGTAAAGTTAAGTTTTTGCCTGGTTTTGTGCTTAAGGCTATGGGGTAAACGAGAGGCATAATTTTGGGTATGCTGGTTTGGTCTGTGCAGTGCTGGGTTTGGCAATGCCTGCAGGCTCAAATATGACCTGGAAGCAAACTCAGCACTATCCGGATGGAAACACTCACTAAAGCACATTTGAGCCAACATTATTTATGCCATCTTTGTTAGCAGCTGGATGTGTTTACAGCGAAATGGTGGTTGAGCTATGATATACAATACCATTGCGCCTATTTCTCCAAGTTATATTTTCTTCTTATGTGAACGAATACTGAGTATCAGAAAAATGTAGATGAAATCCTGGACCTGCTGAGGTTTGTGGGAGTTTGGCTTTTACCTTTAGAGAGATTAGGATATTTGTCATTTTTGTTGTGTAAGATAACCTTTGTTTTAGTTGTGTGTGGTTCTGTGCAGTGACAGCTTTGAAAAAGAGGTAAACTGAACAATGTTTATTTTTTTTGCCTTGGTCTCTGACTGGAATCAATTCCTGAGGCAAAGCTGTTCCTCTGATTGGCATTAGTGTTATGCTGGGACTGAAAACAGAAGGCATTTCACTGTATGGTATCTGGTAACATCAGATCCAAAATACTGAATGTGGTCATCCAGGCTGTGCGCTACCGATTCCTCCTGCAGAGGGAGGAGACCCAGCCAGAAGGGTGGGTACCACCGCTCAGAGAGGCAAAAGCAGGAGTGCATCGGCATCGCACACACACAGACACACTTCAACACTCATGCAGAAACATTATTTTTGGATATTAAAAAAAAGCTGTCATATAGCACTACAATAAACAGGTTAAACCATTTCTAGCTCTTAGCAAGCTGACAGGTACAGTTATTCCCCCAGGCCCTCACCATTAGTTTGCCTCTTAAAGGCAAGCATGTCCTTTGGTTTATGACCCCAGGGAGGGATTCAGCCAATTTTATAGAGAAGTCTAAGGGGATAAAGAGCAAAAAGATGGCTTAGGTGTTCACAAACAATCTTACTGGAACCCTGAAGTGGAGTTTAAGTGGAACTCAAGCATGCTACTAGGTGATTGCAGTCTACATTAAAGACAAGATCTCTTTTCTATACCTTGCTTACACAGGTATTTACATTCTTAAAGCCGCCCCACCCCATCATTTTTTTAATAGCATGTATTCACAAGTACAATGTTCATTATGTAGCTGTTGCCAATATCAAATGCTCCAAAGGTGTCAGAAGAAATTCTGCATTGTCTAGCAAAACTGGGAGGCAGTACTTTCATCATTTCTGTTTAAAAATATAAAATAAAAAAATTTAGAAGCAAGAAGAAAAAACACCTCATCTGGGGAAAAATGCTGCTTGCTTAAAGAGAAAATACAAAAACCAGAAAAGTCTCAGATGTTTCTTCAAACATGGACATTTCCCTCTATTGTTTCCCTAAAAAAAGAAAAAAAAGGTTCAGCAATGTGTTTATGACTGAAGAGGGAGTTGTGCTACCACAGATATGATCTGCTATGGTAGATAGTTCTCATCTTTTCCCAGCTTTTAACAGTTAAAATAATATGGCTAAGGATTAGCTATACTGTACCTTTTCTATGACTACCATACGTGTGCCTCTTGCAAACTGCACTAACACAGTGTTCTTTTAAAAGTCTATCCGAAGACCACAAAAGCAAAGAAAATTCGGTTCTTGTAAAATTGTCACTCTATCCATAACTCATCTTGTTACACTGAGGTATGGGCAGAATTTTCAGAAGAGTGTGTGATCCTGCATGCCATATGCATTTTATGATATCCAAGCACAATGGGTGGTTTTTACAGCTGATGGAGAAAAGAAATGTAAAACAAAGCAGACTGTCAGTTTCTGTGTTTATTCTGGAAAAAATTATATTACAGAAATCAAATTATTTGTTGCTTGACATTATCATGGACAGACAATGTTGCTCTGGATTTTGTTTGTAGTCTTGTGTATCTGTGGCTGCCCACTGGAAAGAGGAAAGCTGAAGAGCATCAGACATTCATTTCAGTGGCTCAGAATTAACATGCTTTTTAAGTGATCATAGTAATTTTAAATGCAGCTTGATCAAAATACTGCTATTAATTTACAGTCTCATAACAGAGCCTGAACTCATCTGGCATGTCTTTGAAGGAGGCAAACTGGGGAAAAAAAGCCAATGTTTTCAGTGCTAACAGCAGAAATGGGACTAATTAGTGAAATAATGACACTGGTTCTGTTGTGTTAGTAAAATTTACTTCAGATTTAATATCACAGGACAAGAGCAGAAAAATTTCAAACAATCTGCACGTCTCAGGCAAAATATTTTTAGATACTTGAGAATAAATATGTATTCTTATCTTTTCATTTAAGGGTCCTCTCATTTTCAGTATCTTTCACATTAAAATATGTATGTTCTTTCTGATATTTATCAGGAAGTTACAAAGTGTTGGGCTTCAAGGGCAGCCAAGGAATGCTTAACACCCCTTGTGCAGAGGCACGGATCTGGTAAGAGTCTCTGGCAGGTTTCTATCCCCTTTTCTGATCCTGCAGTCACCCTCCATTGGTGTCAGCTCTCCATCACGCATGGAAGCAGATCGCAGGCTGTTCAGGTTTACCCTAGCAGCTAGTGAGCATAAGGGACTTTTCTGGAAGCAAGAATACAAGCACTGTTTTCTTACACTTTCCATCAGCTAGAAGAGCTCCATATTAAAAACTAAAACTTGCTAATTGTTGGTTTGGTTTTGGGTTTTTTTTTTTTTGAAAGTCAACTTTAAATTAGTATATTTTATATATAACTAGATTCCTTCTTGTGAGGGACTTGTCAAAGGCTCTGTTAAAGCCAAATTGATTATTTCAGTGCATACTTTCACTGCCATCCCGCTGATACACTCATTCTGAAAGATTTGAGGAACATGACTTGTACAGAACTGTACAGAATACTGGTAATCACTTTTAATATGTTTTCCGAGAGTTTTCCTTTGTGGTTCTCTCACATTGTTTCATCTAGTTTGGCTGATGCTAAAATTAATGATTAACGATTTGTTGTTCCTAAATTCTCACCTAAAACAACTTTATGTACTGGAAGTGAAAATATTGAATTCCCAAGTTTAAGACTATTGGAACTACTTAGCTATGTCCTTGTGAAGCTGTCAAAAATAAAAGATGCAGAGATAGTAATCACGGTTCTAAGGTAAATGAAATATGGCTGAATCAAATACATTTTTTTTTTCCTGAGCTCATCATGTCGATAACACCATGTGTTTTTAAATGCTGTTAGGACTTTACAATCTAGCTCTGTAAAACTTAGGAAATTGCAGACATCTTCTTTCTCAAACATTTTTTGTATTTTTCTTTATGAAAATGGCTGTATCATTGATAATTTTTGTTTGTACTTGTGTCTTCCATTAAATACACGCATCAAAATTTTGCTGACTGAGTATAATTTCCTAGCATTTTCAACATTAGAAGAGGTGTTGGTATCTAACTACCAAATAAGATGAATTCTGTGTTAGATTTACATAATCCTTAGCTTAAATACATCTTTGTATCAAAAGAACAAAAAAACAGATACAAGATGATCTTTTGTGTGTGAGGTATAGATGGGGGAAAGTTAAGCCAGCATTAGTGTCCAGACAGGGGGAGTCTCTTTAATTCTGGAACCAGGGTCCAAACAAGCCATACACATGGCCATTGGTGTGGAATGGAGGGGCACGACCATTGGGTGAGTGGGCCTGTGTGTTGATGTAGTGGATTGGAGTAGAGACCATGAAACTTCATCTGTGTTGGTTTCTTCATCATCACACTTTCCAAATAGCCAGGCACTCCTCCAACCCCATACTTGGAGTATCCAAGGTACTCTCAGGAATGCAAGGGAAAGTCCTTGTATCTGGTCCTTGTATCAGACTGGAGTATGGATTTCACTTTCCCAATTCATTCTCTTTCTCATGCAAAATTCAGTTGCTTTAGCTTCATGCAGTTTAAATTAATTTTCTTCCATCAGTATAAATAATGTCAGGGAGATATTACACCATACATCTGTGTCTTTGCAGCCTGGGGATATTGTACAGTAGCAGTTCTCAGAGCATCTGAATGCATTCTGCAAAGGGACTTTTTTATAGTTATCCCAAATTGTCCTTCAAGGCACCTTCAGGATCTTTTTCAGCTGAAGCAGAACTGGGGTGAATAATCAGTGTGGGTGGACAGAGAGAGGAAGAGAGAGAAAAAGGAAATACTGGGATAAATCTGCCAAAGAAAAAGGGCCCAAAGGGCCCTGTCACCAAGGAACTGTAAAAGCTTGTAGAGCTTCTCTGGTCTATAGCACAATAGCATGCCTGAGATTTTATTCCTTGCTATTAGTTCACACCAGAAGCTACGGCAACACCTCTTTGAGAGGCACTGAGTTGATAGGGCTAGTCATCTCAAGGCAACTCATGTTACATGCAGAGGACATAAAAGTATTTCTTGGCAGAATTACTTTTTAATGGATCTCCTGTTCTGAAGTCTGACCCACTAACTTGCCATCCATGGATAAAATTTTAGGAATACCTGTCCTTTGGATTAGTCCCTCTTATTACTGATTCCTTTACAATTTTTTATGATCAAACCCATCTTTTGATCCTACTACAAGATTCATGTTCAAAATAATCTTTTATATATTGACAGAATATTTTTAACTTCATTTAATACAACTTTTATGACTTATAAGACTATAAAATATTTTTTTGTTTGTTATCACATCTGTTAAGAGCTGTCAGACCATACTATGCTTAGATAAATAAATACCTAGAGATATAGATTGTCTAATGCACAGGGCCTAATTTTCTGATCTTGCAAATGAATTCACATTTTCATCTTATAAAGTGCAGATCTAATTGGGATTTGGAGGGTGAGGAGGACAGTATGGGTGAGTGAGTTTCATGAACCATGGGCAATTTGGTAGCCACAGCTGAACCTAGTGTTAGCTTCTCCAAAGCTCATGGGCTTTAGATTTGAATTCTATATTAGCAAAGCAAATCTAGTTGTGAAATTCAGAAACAGATTTGGAAATGGTGTCTTTCACTCTGCTATCTGGGTTTGCATTAAAAATTATGTCTAGAATAAATAAGGAATGAAGAAAGGTGAACAAACGCCAGTGAATATATAGAATTAAAATATGGTTAAATTAAGGTATATGTATTGTGTGTTTCTATCAGGTGGTATATGGGGTTCAGATCAGAACCTAAGTATATCTTGGGTTTGTGGGGTTTTTAAATCATTACCTACCTGAAGCCATCAACTATCATTGATCTCAACACAGGTAGTAATTAATCTCAATTCATCTTATAGTTCTTGGTATTTGTGAAGAAATTCTTCTGAACGTGTCCTGAGAATGACCAATATAGTCTCGTCAGCCCGAGTCTTCTCACACAAAAGTGAAAATCATTATAATGGAGTGCTAACTTTATGACCAAGAAACATAAGCAGAGTTACTACCGCTAGTGCTTTTACCTGTGATGGCAGCCTGGCCATTTGCTTTCCGGTGGGGATGGGGTAGGATCATAGCATAACAGGAGACACCTATATCATTACATGCCTTGAGCTTTTAATTGCTTTAATCCACTTTCTGATGAAACATAGATGTCTCTCAAGAAGTTAGTAGAGTTGGACTGAGATGAATATGCTCTGAAACATTTATAAGAAATGTTTGTGTACTGAGTACTCTCGTGTGAATCTAAACCAGCCGTGCACTGAATTTAGAGGAGGCAGTGCACAGCCCTATCCAACGAGATGTGGAAGATGCAAAGCTCTGCTTTATGTTACAGTTCAGGGCCCTAGTTACTATAGCCACAGGATATTTCTCATAAATTAGAATACTAATTACATTTATGTACTCTTCATATCTGAGAAAATAGATTGGTTTCTATATATTTATTATTCTATATATGCTGTATTAGGACATAACAATTCTCTGCAACACTTCCAGAGTATTTGCTCAATAGACAATGAGCTGTAGAGGTTATTGAAAACATTGCTGAAACATAAACCAGACAAGAGCCGAGAGATTTGTGATGGCCTTGGGACAAAAAGTTTAGAGGAGAAATAATATTTTCATAGGTGTGGCCCTTTGATGTTCTCTGTATTGAAGGATGAAAGACTTGGACTTTATTCTCAGGTTTGATTTCTCACTCCATATGTTTTTCAGATGAATATGCACAATTTTCCCCTCTAGATCAGATACATAAAACAAGGATAAAAAAGCAGATTTGGATTGATGATGCAAAAGAAATAGCATGGTTTTGGTCTAAAACAATTGCTTAGTTACAAAGTAGTTAGTAATTTCTGTGTGTATTCTTTCTATAGTGAATCATTTGATGGACACATGACTGAAAGACATCAGAGAAAGTCTGGGGAATTCCTTATCTGTTGCATATCAGTGCACATTACACCTTAATGTGGCATCAGATAAAAGTTTCGATATCCTCTTAGGTGAATGGAAAAGGGAAATGAATGCATGTATTCCCTTAGATCATATTGCTGTATGTATCCATTAAGTTTATCTAGACAGTTCTCAAAAGGCATGATGATTCCTTGGTTACGTCTTCAGTTTTTCACTGATGATTATGGTCAGATCAATTAATTTTAATAGTTTTGTACTGTTGCATAGCAAAGTTTCACTTTTCCTAAATCAAGTTTTAGTTGAGCATCATGAATAAAGGCCATGAAATATGAATCTCCATGTCTCATGACATGGAAGTAAGGCTTGTTTTAAAATTTTTAAAAACAGGCAAGCGGCAAAGGATGTTAGAGTATATTTACATCACCCAATATATATAATAGAAATTCCAAGCTAGGTCTGAATGGGCTGGTCTGTCTGTATCAGCAAATGCATTACTGCACAAAACCTACAGGAAGTAGTATCAAGAGCGAATTTACAAGGGGAGGAACTAAGACCATTGTGCTTTCTTTGACCCCTTAACACTGTCTGGTGGCATGCTCATTGCTATTCACATAATGCAGTAACAGTTGTGTGCCTGTGCATGGCTACCAACAAATTCCATGCAGTTGGCACAATGTCTAGTTCTGCTTGTATACAGGTTAACATGAAACCGTGCTCAGACAAATTAACCTTGCCTCACAGCAAAGCAAAATAGCATGCTGCTGTCCCAGTTAGTGCTGCCAGTTCCAGAGCTCGTTAGTTCAAATCTCTCTCAGATATCACCTCTGTTTCTGCACAGTCCTCCACTGCACGCTATAGGTACACTTAACATTCTCTCATGTGGATTTGGGCTTTTAAATCACTGTGCAGCATGTGAAAAATATATACAAAACAACCAAATCTTTGTGAAATACCACGATTTTTTCATTATTATTATTTTATTTCTAACGGTTGACCACCAAATAAAAATTTCTGGAAAAATGAATGACCAGTTCCACCCTCTTCCCTCTTGAAGGCTTTATTCAAGAAGGCTCCCCGCCCCCCCCCAAAGTTCCCTCACATCCACATGTAGATCTTGACAAATTAATAAGTAGCTTAGGTTTACTTTAAAGCTAAGCATGTATGTGGTAGTTCCTTGAAAAGAATTTCCAAGGATCTGATATTCCATCACTTTGTACCTCCTGTATAATTTTCCATATTTATGCCACTCTGAATGGCGCTGAGCTGTGAAAGGAGCAAGGTTTTCTTGTTTATTTTCTGAGCGATGGACTGAGATTTCTGGTAATTTAAAAAGTATTGCATCAGTCTAACAGGCAAGTCACTTGGGCAAGTCACAGGAAACCGGAAAAACACTTGACCAATTTTGCAACAGGATAGGTGGAATCCTATCTACCAGTTCCTGTGAAAGCTGGAGGAGGCTGAGCATAGTTTAGGCCAGGGTTGACAAAGTAAGTCTATGAAGTTTGATTTAAAATCCCACAATGACTGACTCTCTTAGGAGCAGAAAAGATTATTGGAGATAACTAGAGAAAGTGGCTCCAGCACATTTCTTTTTTGAACGATGCTGAAAAATAGAGGCAATATTTCAAATATGAGAATGTTTTTTTGAACACTTCATATTTTTAATCTATCAGTATAATTCTCTTCCAATTCTTGTAGTTTATTCTTGCATTCTGTTATCCACAACTGCAATATGTAGGTAAAATGAGCAAGGGCAGAAGGACAGGTCTGAGCTCAACTAGATTTCAGCATTTAAAAATCTTTAAATTGCCCAGCTATTCTCAATCTTAGTGACAGGCCAAACCAAATCTTCATATCTTGACATATTTGGGAATGTGGGGAGGTCCAGATTCATGTGTTGTAACTTGTGTTGAGGTATCGAAGACTTGCATAGGGCTGCTGCTTCTATCTTTTACATTCATTGTATAAAACATTACAATATTTTCAAAACCCTTTTGCACTGAGCTCTGGTTTTGATTTCTTCTGCAAATTCATGAAGAAGAGTTGAGTGAGATCACTTGGAATGTTTAAGAAGAATAGTCACCCAAAATACAAATAATTAGATGATATTTTATATGTCATGAATTAATTAATCTGGGAACTATATCTGAAATAAAACTCCTGCATAGCTCAGAAAAATGCTGTCCTGTTGCCAGCCTTATACGTGACTTCTTTGCAACTATATGAATCTTACATCAAAATCTCAGTGCAAAGTAGTCAGTATAAATTTAAAAGCAAACAAATCCAAAGTGCACTAAAACTTTTGTTGTATTCAGTTATTTGCAGGCAGAAATGAGTGGTCTGTGTGTGTCCAAAGGACAGCCATAGCTATTGTCAGTCTTAGCATATCTCCATGGAAGAGATCAGGCAAAGCTCAGCGAGTGAGCTGCTGTCCTTTTGGATGAGAAATTGCTGCTTAGTCTGCGAAGATTCCCTGGAACATTTCACAGGAGCAAAATTGCGTGTCCCAGGTCCCATCCCGATTCCTGCTTCAGTCAGTGTACTCTAACGCCTGAAAGCCAAGGGATTTACAAAGGGTGAGCTATTCATCCCCTCTCCTATGCTACTGTGTTTCATTACGTTGCTGTGTTTTCAAAGGCTGTTTTACCACACTTTCGTTTACCCAGCTGAAATTATTCCAGTTTTGCAATTGGATTGATAAAGTTTTTCAAATGTAGTACATCCATAGGATAAAAGATGTTTCATTTATGTAGCAATAAAGATTAACACAGTAATGTTGTTAACATGGCTGTCCAAGTTAATGATTTTAGAAGCTTTACTGACTGGGAGTTAAGTGCTCGGAGTTGAGTGCTGAGGTTTCTCACACTTCTTCGTTCACATCAGCCCCTAGGAATAGAGCCTTGCAGCATTTATTTTCAGCTTCTGCATGGTGGTTAACTGAAGTGCCAAGTTCTGCAGGTCCTCCTGTGATAGCAGGAGCTAATGAAGCTGCTCTATTTTAAAGAGCTTCTTAATCTATGTTAATACAGTGAAGATTATTATAGAAGCAATAATAATCATAGAGAAATTGATAATGACTAGAAATCAATGTCTGGCTTGTTAATTATAAAGCTTTTACTATAAAAAGAAATCATTTAGCAACTGCAATTAACCAGTTAGGAAGAATTTTTATTAGAAACTCCAGTTAATGGGTCTTGTGGTTTTTAATGTACTGGCTGGACCATCGCTATTTTTACTCTAAATCCCTTCTCTATTTTGATGGTCAGGATGCAAAACCAGGTGAATATTAAAACTTCCACATTTTTGTCGTAACAGAACAAAACATCTTTGCTTTCATGCACAGCCATTCACCAAGCCACATGGGTTGACACCCTCCCTGCTTTGCAAGGGTACATACATACAGCTTATGTACAACAGGCGTGCTCTTTCTGAGGAGGAGGTAGGATCTAGTGCCACTGAAGACCCAACAGCAGGGGTTCAAGGGGTGTAGCCAAGCTCTCCAGCCTCCCAGAAAATAATTCAAGTAAAGGAAATGGCGGCTACTGTAGGGCCAGTTTGTGTAAAGGTGTCTAAATGACCCTCTGAGGGTTTTTCCTCCCTTTTTGGTGAAGCAAGAATAGACTGTTGTTATGCTTCAATCCTAAAGAAGGGCTGAGTGCCCAAAAGTTGATCTAGTTTTTTTCCAGCTATGCTATTTGGTCTAATAAAAGATATACTCTCTCCTTAAGTTTCCTCTTTAAAAAGATATGACTGGTTCTGCTACAAATACAAAATGCTGGTCAGATTTACTTGATTTCTGTAGTTGTACATATTATTTTAATCACATCTAAGTTCCTTTTCCAAACTTCTTTGAGTTTGTTTATAATGTTTACCCTGGAAAATTTCAGTTTTGACATGGTGTTTACATCAACTAAGATGAAATACAGAAGGGTTGCTTTTGTTTTTGTTCTTTGGCTTTATTAAAATCTCCAAGCTAATAAACTGGACTGGTAGTAGCCTTGTTGGGCTGAAAATGTCTAAATGGGTCTTAAGGAAACTGGCCTGCTATAGCATTGCTTTCATCCTTTTGAATTATTATTGTGCTTTCTCCCCCAACCCTGCATCGTGGGTTAGTTAGGAGCTGGATCCAAACTTGCCTAAAGTTTTAGTTTGTTCCAGAATAATATGTGAGAACTTGATAGAGATTGAAGCTACACGTGGAATGACTGTCAGGCACTGGCATCCAAGGCTTGGAAGCCCAGTCTTTCTAACAAACAACAGTGCTCTTGAACAGAGGCTGAATGTATCATACTGTAAACACTGCTGAACTGGTTACTATACTTGATAGATAACATGCCCACAAAACATCCAGTTGCTATTACAGCTGCAAAGTTTTAGACTTCGAAGGCTTCACTTGAACTTCTGACTGCATTTCATGGTGGCAGTAAAGGAATTTTCTACTTTGCTCCTGCAGAGTTGTGATTGGGTACAACCTCTTTTGCATTCTAACCGAAGATATTCATGCAACTTGTTATCTCTATAACTTAGAGTTTAAAGATACAATTTGACTGCACACCTTTGCGTTGATTGGTTCTGCTTGCAAATATACCGAATTTTGCAGCCTACTTCCCTATGTAACTTTAAGGTTTGGAAATAGTCTATGCTTACATTAAGCCAGCAAATACTCGACTTGTATTGTATCCCTCCAGGGCTCCCTGTTTAATAGTGTAAGAATTTTATTGCAGCACCTAAAAATAAAGACAATCTGAAACATGGAGCAAAGATCTCTTCATAAAAGCCCATGTACTTTATCTAAAATTTCCAGGTGCTTTATGACTCATTAATTTTTTTTTTTTTCTGGAGCAACTAGTCACTTCTATTTACCCAGGGGATTCACGTAAGGAATTGGTGTAAGTGTCAAAACTTAGTTTTCTGATAAAGAAATGGATGAGAATCTATGAGATTCGTGCAGGAAAAGAAATTGCAATATGTGTGTAGAAGTCTGATTAAGAAAGCTAATGCTAAAGGGGTTCTTGCTTATCTACTGAAGCTATGAGAAATGTTTGTGATGAAACAAGAAGCTACGTGAAACCTGTCTGGGTTTTCTTTTTCATCTGTAACATGAAATTCACATCAGGTCTGACAAAAGGTTCATGAACCTCTCAAAGAAATCTTGTGTCAGGTGGCTGGATTTTTTTTATTACTGACACTTTTCTAAAGAAACAAACAAACAAATTTTAAAAAATCAATAATAAAGGTATCAATATAAGTATAACAATTATTATCTCATGCACAAAAAGAGAGACAAATATATGTCTATTTCTTTGGGCTCTTAGCCTTTGGTGGTGTGGGTTTTTTTAATAATTAATAACCTGTGTTACTGTAGGTATTTTCTTTGAATGATGCCATGATATTAATACTTATTAATATATGCCTATTTCAATAATTTTGCTCAAGCTAGAGCATATTTCTAAGTATCAATATTTGTCCCTGCATGAATTGGATATTTAGAATAGGTAGCTGAATTAAATCTTCTAGGTAACATCAACAAAGCATGTGTTCATACATTTGTTCAGTAAAAAGTTATTTAGCCTTCAGAAAATGAGAATCTGACATACTCCTATTTCTTGCAAAATACTTGAAAGTATTGAGCCAAGAGCTTTAGTAAGGCTGCTTATAGTAACGCTAAGCTGAATTTTGGTTCCTTGTCAGATTTCTGTTTCAGGTGGTTATAATCTGCTATTCAATACTTCTCAATTTTATTTCACAGCTTTTTAAATCTGAAAACAGAACCAACACAGAACCAAAACCTAAACGATCATGCGAGTGTTGATAATATTCCTAACTTACTGTATTTTGAGTGGAAAAAAGCTTCGTGTTTTTGTTTTTTTTTCGCAGACACTGCTTGAAAGAAAGCACTCAGATAGCCTAGTGTTTTTGATGAATTTGGAGCTGTAACGGTTTTTGTAAACTATATGACAGCATGCTTATTGGGATGCTCATGATGAAAATACTCTGCAGGACCCTGTCTAGAAAAAATGGTAGGAAATTATTAAAATTGTTTCAAATCATGCATCTTTCAGGAAACTCAGAAGCTTCTCTGGGTAGACCTCAAAAACTTAATGAATAATTTGTATCAGTTTTCAGGGAGGGTACTGCTACAAAATATGGAGGCAAAAGCAAAATAAGTACTGGGAATAGGGCCTGAAATAGAAATGTATTCATATGGGTTGGAAGCAAATAAGATAATATCAGGTTAGCAGGACTAGATAATCTCCATCCCAAAATTGTACAGGAAATGGTGCATGACAAAGCAGGTCCAGTAGAAAGAAGTTTTAATAAACCATTTGAGCCAACAGTGGTACCATCTGACTAGAAAACAGCAAATGTAATATTCATACTGGGAAGGATTATGAAGGGATAATGCCAGCATTATTAGCTTTGAAGATTTTCCCTATCACTGGCCAAACTATAAATCTGGTTTGGACCAGAGTAAGAGAAAGCCTGCCAGCAGAGAAGAACAGTAGACCCTAATGGGACTAAAGGGACCATCTTTCAAAAGAGGAGGAGTTGTCTGAGATCCAGGTCCTCTTCAGGGAGCAGGAATCTGAAAAAGCTAGGGCCATCAGTCATTAGGATACGATAAGGTTTTGTAAGCTAGGTATTTTGGAAAACTGTTTTTTGTTTCTAGGTAAAGTTATCCTTATTACATTCATTTTTTGCAAGACAAAAAAAAAAGCCAACCCTCTTAGATTTTGGAGGACTCCTTTTCCACTGTATATAGGTATTAAAACTCCCCAAAAGAAGAACCACAGGTGTCCAGGCTCTTTCAATCAGGCAAAATAACAGCAATAATCCTCAGAGTGCAGTAGCCCAAGCCCTCCTCTTCACAGGGGAGAATCGTGAGCGCTGCTGCCCCAGACATGCATGGAGAGACAGGAAAGGAAGCAGCAGTGAAAGGATCCCTGCTGCCCCCACAGTACTGAGACATGCCAGCTTTCTACTGTGCTGCGGCAGGTATGCTTAGAAGAGCTCCTGTAACACTGGCTTCATGGATGCTATGATATACAAGAGGAAAGATGGCTTAGAAGTCAGGCACTGAAAAAGTGCCAGGCCAGGGCATAGGAGGTTCTTCTTTATTGCTTCCCTTGGAAAACTGGAAGTTATTGAGGCTAGTGGCTGCACTGAGGAATTTTCTAATATACTTATGCTGATATAATCCTCTCTGTGGATACGCTTATTCTGCTGTAGCAGTCTCCACCTGGAATCTTACCTGCTGATATAACTCCTAGACAAGACCCTAGTCTGTAATATGCCCCAGTTACCCATCTATGAAATGAAAATTATGGCACCTCCATCCCTCACAGAGATGTCATTAGGATTAAATGCATTACAGACTGTGAGGCACTCAGGTATTATAATGTAGTCCTAGAAGTACGATATGGTGCGGAGGAGAAAAAATATGTGCCTCTGTAAATCACAGCTCTAGCAGTGGCGAGTCAAACTCACGAGATGCAATCAATTGAGCTCGGATCAAGTCTTGGTCACCAATGGTCCAAATTGTGCCAGGTCTTTTCATGAGACTTTTTCCAGCTTTGAATCCTTCTCTGTAGTTTGGGGCGTGGGGGAGTGGGGCAGAAACAAAGTTGGAATTGACTTCCACTTTATCTGTTACTTTTATTTTAATTCTTAGAGAGGGTGATGGAGAGAGTAAGAGTTCTCTGTTAGATGGGTGGGCAGATGAACTAGAAGGAACTGTAAAAAACTGACCAAACAGAGCGATGCTCTAAGAGGACAAATTTAAGTCTTAGTGACTGAAAGGGTTTCCAGTCCTTTGGATGCTGTAGTGAAAAGTTTCACACAGGAACTCCAGTAATTCAAGCTGCATAAGTTCAGAAGAGATACTGTAGACCACAGAGATAACAGTGTGTATCCCTGGGGGCCCTGGCTGAGCAGGCCACTAACAAACAGATCCAAAAGATAGCGAATACCACCATTCTGGTAGTAACAACATTGAAAGAAAGGGAAAAGATTTCTTCTTCTTTTGATGAGGTGAGACAACAGCTCCCCAGGATCTGAAGGACCAGACAAAGAAAGGAGGGAAGGTCAGAAGGAGGAAGGAATTGGACTGCAGAATAGACAGAGGAGTTCAGATGATTAACCCCTCTTACATAGAATTCTCCAAAAGGAGTGTTTGTTGATATATGCAAAGCCCCCACTACGAAACACAACTTGTTTATCCTTAATATTCTCCCCCATCAGAGAGCTGAGTTTGGTAACATGGAGGCAGGTCAGATGAGCTGCCAAGATGCTGGTTGATGGGCACTGATTTTTGGGAAGCGGTTGTTCTGCAGCGTGACAGGGGTGTTGTGCTGCCACCTTAGGGTATGTACTCCAGCAGCCCACTTATAACAATGGGTGCAAAAAAGGCTGCTTCAAAATGTGTAAATCCTAGCCTCTAGAAGCATGTGGGTCTTCTGGAAGATGAGTGAGCAGTTATAATCTGAAGTACAAACTTAAAACTGGGATTATTAGAGACTGAAGAGAAAGCGGTAGAACATACAACTTTAACGTAGCCTACTCTTCTCCACTGGTGTCACTCCATGGGACTTCATCTGTATTTGGGACTTTGGCCTTGTTTTAAGGTTTTGGGGTGGTTAAGGATGTGCTGGCTGAATTTGGTTTAAAAGATTTTAAAATGTTGAGCAAGATCTGTTAGAGAAAAGAAAAATCTATGAGGCACTGACAAAACAGGAGAATATAAATCAGCTGTCCTTTGCTCCATTCAGTGGTCTCAGTGGAGCAAAAGATGTAAACTCACACTGCAGAGGAGGTCTAAACTTTTACAATCTTCTGGTCTGTCCTTCAAGTCTTATTTTCTTCAGCTGCCTATTTCTATTTAGATACCTTCTCATCTAGTTCTGATCTGTGTAAATAAAATTTCTGTCTCTGCCTTACTTCTCTTTATTGTTTCTATGAAAATTGAAAGTCCATTTAAATTCACTGCTATGCTGGATCTCACCCCCTGCTGGGGAAGCTGAATGCTAGGGCTCAGCGCTCCTGCCTGCCTTGAGCTCTGCAGATAATCCTTTTAAATGGAGGTTTGAAGAGACGGACCTACTTCTAAAGTGTTTGCAAGGGAGGGGGAAAGCATTTCAGGTCACAAGCAAAGGGACCTGCTTGTTGGGAACAGCAGAGGAGTTTGGCGTTGCTCTCCATCCCTCTCCAGTAGCAGTGTACAGCACGGCAACAGTTGTTTTGTTTTACACAGAGGTTTTGGCCCTAAAGTTTTTCCCAGCTGGGAAGTTCAACCAGAAAGAATCAGTTGGATAAGTGCAGAGGAAAACAGTTCCCATACTGGCACTTTTGGAAGCCCTTGGGAGCGTACGGCAAGAGTCCACCGGGACCCTTTGCAGGGCAAGAACCCAGAGTGTGTGCCCCCTCTTACCGCCCCTAAGCTTGTGTAGAAATGTGAACTGATGCTATTAGGCAGTTTGCTCTGCACATGAGAAGTGGTTTCATTTCAGCTTATTGTGAAAAGATTTCAGCAATTACATTGATACTCTTGAGTTAAAAATTATGTGTTTTTCTATGCTTATTGTAAATCCTAGCTAGGATAGCAAGTAAGAGACTGTTCAGAAAGATGTTTACGTGCGTGAGTGTGTGTTTATACATGTTTCTGTGATTGGATGCTACTGCGTGTACTGAAAATAGAAATATATTAAAACAGAAGATGTTTTGGCCTCCATAGATTTGATGCAATAGTGTCAAGCTTGCTTTATAGGCTGCATTTATGAGTATGCTGAAAAATTAACTTTTATCCTGCTAAAACATACTCTCTGCAACTCTAAATTAGAAAAAGAGGCAGATTAATGAGGTGAAATATTAACTCTGGAGTGTAAGAATTGGTACCTGTGGACATGTTTATTCATTTAAAACTGATATTTTCATTCTATCAGCAGCAGAGAAACTCATTGCCCTTATTGTAATGCTGAGGATGGGAGACTTCATTCAAAATAAGCACTGCAAGTTTTTAAAAGATGCTGTCAGGTGGGGGGAAAGGCTGCTTTGATGTCATCTCTGAGTTTTCCAATTGCTGTGTGAATTTAAGGGGGAAAAAAAAAAGAGAGAAAAATATCAGATATTTTCTCCCTTGATAAAATTTACTTGCTTTTCGATCTCTTTGGAAGCTCTTGTGAGGAGATGCATGCTGGAGCGGGGAGAGAAAACCAGCTTCCATCAGGTATTTTAATCAGCCACTTCCACCAGCGGAAGGTCTGTGAACTGCACTGCCAGCGGGGTGCCCAAAGTCCCTTATTTTCCCCTCTGCAATGAGAGAGAGGGATTAATCCTGCCTGCAGAAGGTCTACAGCTGTGCCTAGGGCAGATGCAGGAAAACGGCAGCTGTAGCTTGGGGAGAAAATTGCATCCGAGACATGCATGGGGAGGAAGGCTGAACCAGCCCGTCGTGGCCCTGGCTCTGCCTCTGCCAGGATGAGCTGCTGTTCATGCTGGGGGCGGCTGTCCCTGAGCCAGTCGCGGCACAGGGCAGTGGGGCTGTGATGCCACCTCTTCACGGGGTCAAGGTTTCTGCTCCTGCTCATGGCACCCCCTCGGCTGCAGCCTATGGAGACGTCACTGGTTTTTTTTTTTCCCAGGTTTCACTATCCCATCTAAAATGTACTCCTGAAGTAATGATAACTTTACCAGTTGTGTGGTCTACTAAAGTGTTTGAATTGGTATTTTTGCACAAATACTGGTTTGTATTAAATTTTGGATTCCAGCAGTTCTTGCCTTTGAGCTTGCATTTAAATCAGGCACCCCACTCCCTGGAGTCAAGCAAAATTCATATCCCCCAACAGCCTAACTTATTAGGTTAAAACTATGCAGAATGATACACCCATAATCAGATTTGCCCCTACTCTCACTTGCCCCCACACCCCCAGAAAACGTCCCAGACCACCCAGAGTTTCATTCATTTTACTTACAGGAAACAGTTCCTGGCTTACGGCGTCCCCTGCATTGTGTCCCAGTGCCATCAGGGAGTGCTGTGTGGTGCAAGCCAAAACGCACCCGCTTAGTTTGCAAGTACAGACGCAGTGGCTGAGCCTCACTGTAAGTCATCCTCAGTGAAGTTGCCGGCCATTTATTGTGCAAACCATAACACTGAATTTAATTAGTGAAATATCTCAGTAGCTTATTTCGAGAGCGCGATGAACACGTGCTGTCTGTATAGCTCATCTATGATAACAAAGGAGATGGATACATACAGCCTGCTTCCACCTGAAGCACTTGCTGAGGTTCCCTAACAGCATCACAAAACCCAGCGTGGGCAGAGTTTCAGATGCTGCTAGGCCTCCAAACCAGCAATTTTCATTACATCTTGCTTCTGTAAATGTTTAGGGTGTTGTTCTGCTAGGGTCCGTGGGTGTCCATGGGAGTGTTCCAGCATGTGGTTAGGTGTAAGAGCACAATCAACCCTCTGGACTTGTAAATTTTTTTAAACTGTATGTTCAGGATTCACCATAGTTACACAATTTGAAGTACTAGTGAGTGTTTGCATGCATAAAAAGTGTCAGGTAAGATGTCTCAGTGTGTAGCAGATAGTGTTTCATTTTTTTATGTCATGGAACAACTGAAAATATCAATGATGTGATGTACGTAGTGGTAGTAGCCAGGACATCTAGGGTATAACATCTTTTTCTTAAAAAAGATTTAAAAAATTTTTAAAACATTTTTAAAAAGATGTGCATTTTTTTCAGTTAATCAACCCAGGAGATGTGGATATACCTAATTTTTACTAGATCCCCTTCTCTGTTACAATATTTTTGTTTCTATCAGGAGAGCTTTGATATGCCTTATATGTAGACAAATGTATATACAGCAGAGAGCGAGTGTGTATAAAAGTGGTCAATAGTTAAGTGCCTGTATTTAAGAAGGAGGAAAAAATCCTTATCAGTTTTACCAATGGCATCCTCTCTTTCAAAATTAAAAATATAGATTAGAGTTTTCAAAGTAGACTGCAGGTGTTGCGCGCACAACTCCTGGAAGGCAATTCCTCCTGTAAGTTGCAGGGATTCTGTCAGCTGCTGATCTTGCTTTCGCTTTCAAAGGTTGTAAACCAAGTTGTGTGGGTTGTCCAGTAGTTTTGTGTGCTTGGAGTGAACCACATCAAGTGTTTGTGTGTTGTTGGCTTTTTTGTCTCTACAGTTTGGTCCAAAGTTTCACTGAGTAGGGAATGTGTAGGTCCATTAAACTATTGTTTCTAAAGGACTTTGTGATCTGTTTTCTACTGAGTTATACAAACTGGTTTTTGTTGGTTTTGAAAATGAGACTGAAAGGCAGATAGAAGAGCATAAAATATTACAGGAAAATCCAAGAGTCTTTTGTTGAACTGAATTGTGTTTTGTTGATTTTACGTCATGAACTGTTTGTATTCATGTTAGTTTTGAAGAATAACCATGCTTTTTCTTTACAACATGAAAGTTTAGAACACAAAATTATTTAAGAAAATTCAATAAGATATTAAAAAGACTGAAAAATTAAATAATAAAAAGTATAAATATACAAAAGATATTCACCCAAATATTTGGATTAGTGTTCTGAGAAGCTGACAGCCCCTATGAACTGCACCAAGAATACAAGTTGTATAACTAGCATATTCCAACCTCCAAATGCCTTTCATGTCAATATGAGAGATACCATCAGGCACTTTGAAAGCACCAACCTATTTATAAAGATACCATCAAAAAACCTGCCTGATGCAGCTGACTTATGAATCAATTATCTGGACTTCACCAATGATATATCTGTTCTGAATTTTAGAGCCATATGTTTAGAGCAACACCGTACACAGATAGTCTATTCAGCATCCCAACTGGTTCTTATCTTCATGTACAGGCCTGTCAAAAAGAGGGAGAAAAATATCCTAACTGTAGGACCTGTTTCCCAGAAACAGTTTGTTAAGGGGAAAAAAAAAGTTCGTGGATATCAAGTTATATATAACTGGAGGTAGAAGGAAAAGATTGATCAGAGAGAATTTTTTTAGCACAGAATTTAAGCTATTGTGGGAAAGCATAAACAATACTACTTGCACACTGAAGCAAATAATTCTGCAGACATTTCTGTGGACATTAAGGCCCAGTGAAGAATTTCACAAAGGCAACCATCTAAACTGTTATGTCTTGACTCTTTTGAGTTCAGGCAGCTTCATTTCCTTGGTCTCAAATCCTCTTTCCATTTCTAGATATATTTGGAAATTCAGTGCCTTTACATTAGTGTGCTTATGCTCTATTAGAGATTTGCTATGGCTTTGATAAAGCTGCATTGAAAAAGTAGATAAAGGGTGTTTGTGAAACTCTTCATGTGCAGGACCTTACGCCGGTTGTTACTCCTTGCATTGCCTTTATGGCAGGAGGCTCCAAGCTACAGCCATGGAAACAGATAAGTGCCTTGTCCTGGGCTGCCTGCAAAATAACAGGCAAGGCAGCTGAGGTTGGGAGTACAAAGTGGCACAGGTTGCTGAAGCAACTTATCCAAGGTCACTCTCTCTCTCTGTTTCGGTTTAATTTGTTTACTTCTCTGAGGAGATTACGGTGTCGAGCTGTTGGACTGAGTACTAACATTTTTTGAGTTCTCATGGGAAGTCTAAGTTGTTACACACCGGCAACTAGAAGTGACAAAGCTGGCACATCGTACCAGCCCACAGGAATCTGCTCATATTCCTTCCTATAAGAGTCATATCTGTGCTTAATCAGTCAGAAAAATATCCTTCTGCATTACATGTCATGACTGGTGTTCTTCGCTGGCAAATAGAGTAACTCAGAAGAAAATAGTGAGGCTATGTGGATAGTTGGCAAGTGAACTTCTAAAAACATGACAAGTTTTAGATTGGAATTTCATGTATGACACTGAGCTGTATTTTTCTAAAGTTACTGGAGATAATGATTTTGCAGTTTGAGACAGATTTTCAGAGGACAAGTGTTTGATACTTTGGCAAATCAAGTCTCCTGAAAGGTGTAGCAAGCTGTATATCAGCCTTCTCTCCGTTTCCACTCCCCCAGCCGAAAAAACCCTGAAACACATAGAAGTTGTATCACCAGCTTTCTGAAGATCTGAGTTACTAACTAGGTATATCTGGTGACTTTTTATATCTTTTTTATGATTGGTAACTGTATTTGGGATGGGAGAAGAAAAACTACCTGAAAAAAGCTGTAAATCTACATTTCTTTTGCTAAGATAACAGAGTGCAGCAAATTAGAAGATAGACATGGGCTCACACTTATAAATATGAACATACTGATAATTTGAAGCAATTGACATTTGGATATGGATTGGATAATGTGGCTTGGGAAAACTTGTCCTTTCTCATTAACTAAGCGATGCCAGTGTCCTGGAAGTTGTATTCATTCAATACTGGACATAATACTGTCCCTAACCCCACAAAACCACTTAAAAGCAAGGTGCCACATGATCCTACCCATATAATCTAGTCACGGTTTCTGTTTCAATTATATATAACTTTCTTCAGGCAGGAACTTTAAAGATAACCTCTTTCTAAAGAAAAAAAAACCACACAAACAAAAAAATACTATAAATGTTCTTATCTAGCGACCTTATCAGCATATGGAATTCATCTCTTATGTTGTAAAATTATTCCCTGTGGATGGAGATGGTCCATGACAAAATCTATGGAATGGTTTACTATACGTAACCCCCAAAATAGATCTGAAATGGTCCCCGCATCATGTCTTGGGCCTTTCGACAAGGGGTTAATTCTAATGTTAATAACTTGGGATTTATATATGGTATGCATGTTGTATGAGACAGGTTGGGTGCCTTCCTTCTGCAAGGTGTTCTGTACCCCAGCTCCATCCAAAGTCACTAGGAAGTTGCAAGGGCTTTAGAGCACCTCTGAATTCTGGCCATTTAAGCATTAATGGATTTGAGGAATTAGCATCAAGCATAGTAAATATTGACCTCTCCTCAGAAAATATTTACCATCTCATTTATTGTTGTGTGTCCCCCTGCACTAGGATGATATGTTGACATTAGCAGCTATGATTTGCTAGGTGCACTAATGTTCTAAATTGACAAACTCAGCTATTTACTTAAAGGTCCCTTGGATTGATTTCTAGATGCTTTGTTCATTGTAAATGTTTCTATTCCATGTTAAAATGTCACTTTGGTTTTAGGTATTTCTGGCTTTATAGTATAATTTTGAGCCTCATTTATTTTATATTAACAACTTGCCAATTTTGTGAGTAATAATATGGCAAGTGTTCGTATACATGAGGCATGTTTTAAGCTGAACATTTCCAAGCCTTATTTAAAGAGACATTTGAAGCAGCACACAGATTTTGCAAACTGCGAAACTGAGGCATGCAGCTGTAAGAGATTCACTGTGATGTGTTTTCACAGCAGCTAATCCCCCTTTTCATAAAAGATTTCAGGCCTTAGTCACTTGAAAAGTGAGGTGCTGGGCTTCCATGTACTCGGGCATTCTGAAAGATGTATTTCTATATAGAATCTGTGGTTCCTGCTTTCCAGAACCTGGATCTATAATCTAACAGATAGCACATATTTCTCACGTCTCTTTCTCTGCCCATTGCTAGAGCTCATAAGTATTTCTTCTGTAGAATAGTCAGAAAGCAGAAAAAAATTCTTCCTGTTGTAGCGCTTTGTTCTGCAAGAGCCTTTCTGTGTTTGAAATTAGGATAAGCACTGAGTCCATCATTTAACATTCTCATGTTGTATTCTAGCTCATCTTTACCTACCCATCTGTGACACTCAGAGGAAGCTGGAAGAAAGAATTAGGGAAAAGAGAAAGGGTCAGCTGGCAGAACCTGATCAGGCCAATTACACATTCCCTTGCTGTGATTTGAAGTGAAATGTAGCACAAATGCCGGATCTATCCTGCAATCTCGGGCTATCCAACATTAAAAGCCTGTCACTTAAGCTCAGACTATAGAAACACAAGAACTGGTCAAGATGTCATTCATGAAATGCTTTATGCTTTGCTTCATAAAGATTGGCTGATAAAGGAAAATACACAAGTCAAGGCTTAACACAGGTATTTACAATGAGGAAAATATTTGGACTTCTGTTTCTGTCCCAAAGCCCTGAACAGAAAAAGGGTTCTTCCCTTAAACCTCTCCCCAACTGCCTAGAAAACACCTGTTTTCTTCTTTAAAGAAGAGCTTTGAAAAGAGCATTGAAGTGATTCACAGAGATAGAATAAAGCACAAGTTGGTACACAGTGTAATTATGGAGAGCACATGTTTTAACGGTGATAGTCTATTAAGTTTTATAATCTGAAATCAGTGACATTTGCAATAATTATTATTAATAGCCCAGTTTCTTACTAGTCATATTTAAATGGAGCTTTATGGCTTAACTAACTAAAGTAATCAGCTTCCAGTGGTGTATTATATTAGCCTAAATCATAGAACAGTTGAGTATTAAGATGTGTACTCAGTAGCTCTAACTATTTATTATGCTGTAAATAATGTAAAAATAACTCTCAACACTATTTACCCTAAATTACTCAGAGGTCACTAATATAAAGCCCCACTGAAACCCAGATATAGTTTTCCATAAAGTAGAAGGAAAGACTGTGGCCGTTTGTGACTCTTCATTGAACCTGAGATTACACGAGCCGATGCACAGCACCTTGACACCAGTCAGATTTTCAGTGTTTCCAGCATCTTGGGATCAAGTCTCTTACCACCTAAATCTTGGATAACATCTAAATCTTGTTCTCTAGATGTTGTGCCACCAAGGTGATGTGTCGTACTTATTCCTAATTTCTTTGGTGCTGACATCTTTGCTGAGAAGACTGCTGCTAGTCATCTGAGAGAAAATAAATGAGATTCAAAGAAACAAGAATAATGCAGGTGAAAAGAGGATTATGAAAAATGAGTACAACAAAGGACAATTTGGAAGACTCCTCTCAGAAATGAGTAGTGGCCGGAAGTGCCCATCTGCATCCTAGTCACACCTGCTGGGGACCTGAGAACTTTGCGTAGTTTTAAATTGTCTGAGGATCCTACAAAAGCTCTTTTGAGGCAGCAAGGACTGATATGCTTTAGGGAGCCACTGGGAACAGATTTTCTGGAGAGAAAGGTGACACTTAAAGAGCTGTTGATTTTTTTCTTTAACTGTAATCATGCTTTTATCAAAGACTTTCCTTAGAAACTGTTTTATTTCTTAATACCCACACAGACAGCATTAGCTGGTCTCTTTTAAATAGCTTAAATGTTAAATTCAAAGTAAAAAGATGTCTATTCTTTGGGATTTTTTGTTGTTGATATTTGGTTTTTCTTAAGGACATACAACATCTAGAATACTTTTCCTAAAGCAGCTTCTGATATGACCAGACACATCTCCATGACTATTCTTAAGGACTTGCCAGTGACTGTCAGTATTGTCCAACCAGGTGATCCACAGAAAGTACCTTCTAACTCACTGGCTTTCTTTTAGACAGGCAGAAATTTCCCACTAGCTTGGAGCTTAGAAGCTATGCTGTCTCCACTGCAGCTCTGAGAGGCAAACAAAGGAAAGATGTATGTAACAGAATCATACAGTTGGACAGGATAGCTGGAAGTCATCTAGTCCAATCCCTGCTCCGATCAAGGCTAACTTTGGAGTTAGATCAAGTTTCTCAGAGCATTTTACAGTCAAGTTTTGAATATCTCCAAGGGCAGAGGTTCCACAACCTTTCTGGGAAACTTATTTCACTACTTAATCACTCTCATTGTTAATTTATTTCCTTATATCCAGTTGGAATTTCCCTTATTGCTACTTGTATGTGTTGATCCATGTCTTTTTGCTGTGCACCTCTGAGAAGAGGCTGGTTCTATCTTCTCTATAGCCCCTCTAGTAGGAAATGGGCAATTAAATCCCACCTTAACCTTCTCTTCTCCAGGCTCAATAAACCCATTTCCCTCAGCCTGTGCTCACACATCATGTGCTCTAGCCCCTTAACCACCTTCATAGCCCTGTGTTGAACTAACGCCAGCCTGTTTCTCTTGCACTGGAGGGCCAGAAACCGCACAGTCTTCCAGAAGCACCCATACAAGTGCCAGGTAGAGGGCAATCTGCTCTCTCCTTAGTCTGCTGACTGTGCTTTTACTAACACAGTCTAGGATGCAGCTGGCCTTCACAGCAACAGGAGCACACTGCTCACTCATGTCCAGCTTGTCCACTATGACCACCAACTCCTTTTCTGCAGAGCTGCTCTCTCACCTGCTCTGTCCCCAGCCCATTCTGTTGTATGGAGCTATTGCATCCTAGAGGTAGGACTTCACATTTTTTTGCTGAACTTCATGAGGCTCCTGTTAGCCCAGTCCTCCAGGTTGTCTCTGTCTTTTTCCAGGGGGTCTCTGAATGGCAGACTCGCAGTGTCTCAACCATCACCCCCCACTCAGCGTCATTCACTAACTTGCTGAGGGGTGCGTTCTCTCCTGTTGCAGGGGCTATCAATGAAGATGTTACATAGTGTCAGTCCCAGTATCAGCCCCCTGACAAATGCCTGTAGAAACCAGCTCCAGTTAGACTTTGAACCACTGAGCACTATCCTTTGAGCCTGACCATCCAGCCAATTTTCCATAGTCCTGTCTAGTCCATCTCTCCAATGTGCTTTTGACTGTGTCAAAAGCCTTGTGAAATTCAAGGTAAATAACATCCACTGGTCTGCCTGCATCCACATAGACACTAATTCCTTCATAAAAAAGTAATTAGGTTTGTCAGGAACAATTTTTTCCTTGGTAAATACGTACTGGCTGTTCCTTGTCATGTTTTTATCCTTTAAGTGTCTGGAAATGGCTTCCATGGAAACTTGCTACATAATTTTCATAGGGACTGAGGTGAGGATGACCACCTCAGCCAGATGTCCACCTCCCTGGTACAGCTTTCACTCAGGATGGCTGGGAGTTGGAGGAAGGAAGGCTGGGATCTTAAAAGAGAATCTTACAACTGCAGAGGCTTGACCATAGTGCAAGAAATATGAAAGCACATGCAGTTAGCTAAGCTGGATTCAAGTGTGCAGTTCCCTCATCAGTGAAGGAAATAGTTGAGATATACCCTAGATATGAAGTTAACTTTAGATAGTAATTTAAAAGTGAAAAAGAAATATTCTCCAAGTTTACAGTCCATCTGATTTCTTTGATCACCTTTTGTCATGTACCTAGGGTGAAAATGGAAAATCTTGGGCATCAGGACCTAACTTGGCTTTCTGTACAAAATGAAGATCATTTTGTGACAGTGAAATGGGGGAAAGCTGAAAATTTTAGTATTGGATAGTTAGAAAAATCGCCATCAACAACTGGTTATTTCAGGATAACATTTTTTTTCATTGCTAAAAGTATTATTGATTTCTGCTGGTTTTTTTTTTCATCCTTTGGAAAGTACAAAGCCCTTAAATAATTTGAGTTTTCCCTTATTCCTCAGAATTGCGGCATATGACTGATAACTGCCTTTAGAACTCCTAATAGCTAAATTACAATTATTATGCAAAGACCTACAATAGACAGTTATATGGATTGTTAAATGACTTTGCCTTTTTTGCAAACCATAATCATTTTCCTTTATTAGCTGAAGGATTTCATAATTTAAGGAAGATGAGAACCTATAAGTCACACTTTCAAATAAGGAACATGGATATTGCAAACATTAAATTCTCCCATAAAAATGTTAAGGCATCATTAAACTAGGATCAGATTAATACAATTCAGTCAACTCTAGATAGATATCTCCTGTAATAGGCTGAAACAATACCTAGTGATATAGGATGTATAAGATTTTACTACAACCAATTTATAAACCTATAAAACATACAGGTATCACTCAAAGCCACCATTAATTTTGCATGCCTTGTATTAAATCAAGTGAGTTTGATAAGGAAAAATATTCCCCTCCCTTACTGTATCTCCCTTTCTATTGTTAGCTGCTATCATAGCATCTTACTTCTACCGTAAGTCAGATGAGAGATTCCTTCTGGTAGAGGTTGACCCGAGAATCTGTGCTTGATTTATCCATCTGTTTAGGTGTCTGAAAGATTTTTAAATGAATTTTCAGGGCATAATTTAGTTCTCACTTGTACCACTGTAAAGCTGGAGTCATTCTGGGTTTGTTCCAGAATAACAGCAAGCAGGATTTGACCCCGAGTTTAGTCAAATTAAAAACAAAGGCTTTCATCTCTTCTATTCAGCTGGGCAAAGGAAAGGGAGATAGCTAGGGAAAAAGAGGGTTTGGACTAAAAGCTCTGCGTGTGTTCCTTCCAAAGGTACAAGGTAGCTCTGTGGATCTGGAGAAACGGCAATTTCAGAAAAGCAGGGCGGAACCAATGAGACAAGTACTTTATTTATCAGCACGCCTTCCCAATCCTTTGAGTGCATACCTGCTGTGAAGAGTACAGCTGAGATTGGGCTGGACTGCTTCTAATTCCTAATGTGCTCATTCAAATTTAGCTTAGATCAGTTTTCAAGTGATTCTCAACAGGGCTCATGTGGAATATGTCTGTGTTACTTGGACGATAATTTTGGCCCAAAGCATCCCCTAGTAAGCAATCAGTGACCAAACAGATTTGCTGCAAAAACAATCCTTTCATATGGGATAATGGGAAGAAAAAAATACTGGTTAATAGGAGGGGAGAGTGTTGCTGGCTATGATGTCCTCTTATGAACAATCTTCAGAACTTCTCTTAGACCAGCATCTCTCTCTCTCACATTCTGCATGTAGGTGTATGCACGCTGTGGCCAAAGTGGAAATGCAGGAGTTCTGATACATGGTCTATGGTATCTATTCATCCTGTGACTTGTGTCTGAGAAGTGCTAGTATACATATTTAAAGTGTTGTATATAGTGCCCTACTTTGACCTCTGTTTGGGTATACCTGTATTTGAATATGTTAGCACAGATTTCCAAAAACAGAGCAGATTTATCACATGCACATTTATGTGTGCATAAGGGATGAGAAGAGAGAGCGAAATGTTTCTCCCACGCCCCTCTCTTCCCCAGACGTATATCAGTGCATTATGTTAAGAATAGATCAGAGCATGGTAATAAGCTGTAATATACTGGTTCTATGTATTAGTAATTGGAGTGTACATACCCTCTGCTGCTGAATTCATCACAATAAGATCCAGAGGCTGAAGCTGGACTGAGAAAGAAACAAGAGAAAGGAGAAAGAGTAACTTGCTAAGCTGAGCACAGCTGATGTGGCTCCTAGGAGACTTACAACAGCAGTACAGACAAAATCTCTTCGGAGGCACCGTTTAATGGCTAGATGGGAAAAAAATAGTTTAACTAGTTCTGTGAAGCCAGACTGGACCATTCAGGACAGACAACCTTGTATATACTGGCCTTTTTTTTTTTAATACAGGCTAAACTGGATGCACCCTAGATGTTTAGAGAAACACTTACATGCACAATAGTATTTGTTTGTAAATCTGTATTAATGATCAAAAATGCAATGCAAGCAACCAGAAGGAGATTTCAAACATTGTGAAAGATAAGTATAGATTAGTTCCGTTGAAAAGCTTTTCCATTTGCATCTAAGATAAGTTATGTGATTTAGCTCAGTATTTGCAGTATTCCCTAAGGTCTGTATAGGACAGATCCCAGACTACCTCAGTCATTTATTGAATCATCTAATGCAATTGAATTCTGAGTGACAGCCAAAATTATATGTAGTTAGTAAAAAATGTTGTTGTATTTAATCATATAATTGTGCATCCATTTAGATCAGCCCAGCAATCATAAGAACCCTTATACACAAGGAGCTTTACCTATGTGACTCATCATTAGTAAGTAGGAAAGCTCACTCAGAGGGCATTCTCATGCAGAGAATTTGAAGAATGAGGCCTAGCTGTATGCCAGCAAGACACATTTCTAATAATCCATTATTGTAGATGAGGATTGCGTTTAAAATAGGTTTTTTGCATGCAGCCATCTTGTTGCAAAGTAAAAGATGCTACCCTGGTGATATCTCACATGGAAGAAACTATGAAGCAATTTCTATTTTTATCAATTTAACTGTATAAGGGGTGTAAAAAGTGTAAAATAATACTTCAGCCTAGATTCCAGCCTAGATACCCATTGAACCTCTCCTGAACTGCCCTGTCAGTATGTTCTCCCACTAACAACTTCTGAACCTCTTAGTAAATATCAGCCAACTTTGAAAGAGGAAGTAAAGTTTCAAAATTCATTGTCTTCCCCTAAGATTCATGAAAAAAAGTCTCAGTATAAGGCAGAGACCCAGATTAGCACTCTCACTGAGGGAAAGGCATTTACAATTCAGCTGCTGCATATACTCTATAGCAGCAGCGATCTAGTTCATCATCAGCAACGTGCATACTTCTGGGCTTCTCATACTGTTTGGATACTGTAGTGCTGTAATAGCTGGAGATGTGATGAGAAACTGCTGTGATTGTGGCCTCGCATCAGTGGTCTAAAGGAAATAGCTCACTGAACAACTTTGTTGTTTAGTTAAACATCCTGTTTAATGAAATACTTTAAGGTTAGAGCCATTTGGTGCAAAATCCTCCAGTGGCAAGGAGGAGGACATTCAACTGCAAATCAAGACATAAATGATGCAGAGATTTTAGCCTGTCCATTTGCAAGTAATGAGCTTGATTCATTCCATATGGCTGGTAATTGCTATCAGAATAAGTCACAAAGTGAGCTAGTAACTTTGCTCACACACAAATTGTTGCAACGTATTTTCCAAGTCAGGAAACAACCGATTAGTTGAATCCTAGCTTGGGATTCAGGAGACCTGATTTAACTTTCTGCTCCACCTTAGGCTTTTGGAGTTACCATAGGCAAGCATTTAAAATATGGCTTTGCTGCAGACTGCAGTGAAGCATCAAGGTCTGCTAGTTAGTTTTTAATGAGCTAGCTTGGAAGCAATCTGTGGCAGTACTCAGTTAACTTATCCTCGGCTTCCTTTCCAGTTCATCCATTAATTTAACATGTGACAGCTGGATTTCAAGGTGTTTCATGAAGTTCAGCAGGGATCAAATATAATCCAGCATCCTGATCAATCATATGAAATAAATTCAGCATTAAATGACCCATTGGTCAGCTCAAGTTAGATGTTAATTGTCTAACCATAGGGACTCAATTGACTTTGTAAAGTAGGACAGATGGGCTCTGTAGGGCCAAAGATGAAGGGCAAAATAGCTAGCAAAGAGCCCCAAGAGGCCATATTTGGAACATGATTCATCTCACCTAACTTTAGAGATCCCCAGCCCTAATTACCTTTATAGTTGGTGGAGAGTTTAATGCCTTTTGGAACGTGATTCATCTACGTTATTTGAGGCATCACCTTGATGAGGTAACTTGTTTGGTAGAAAGGCATCTAGCTGAGATGGGAATCTAGAAGACCTCCGTATTGGGCCAGGTGAATCCAACCGTGGAGTCTTTCCAATAAGTGACCTTGGTCATTTAAAGATTGAAGTAGTGTATCTGTACTACAGCTTAGAGATAAGAGAAGAAACACTCTTGCCTAACTCTGCCTTAGCTCTCTGCCATGTGTCCCTGTCATGTTCTGGGGATAACACCTTCAGGAAGCTGTAGAAAGACAAGGTGGAGGTCAGACCTCTTATCAGACCAATAGGTGTAGCTGGGAAAATGATAGAAGCTTTCATGTCCTTCTTGAGGATATTAATATGCATGAATGGTATGTTAACAGGAAACCTTTCAGCATCTTAGACGAGATAGCTGAACTTTATTTCAGTGAAACAGCTGAGCTTAGAAGTGTCAGTCGTGAGAAAAACCTTATCAACATTTGCAGTTTTATTAGTAAGGATGCTGTCAAATGAAGCCTATGAAATGTCATATTGTTAAGCTCAGCATAATCTATAGCAGAATTTTATAGCATTGGAAGGAAGGAGGGTTTTTACCTGTACTTTGTGACCAGCGTTCTTGAGTTTATTAGCATTGATGTTTCAACCTGAGGAGAAGCTAAGAGGCTTCATTGCTCACCGAGGAGGATGAAGTGTGAGCAAAAAGCCACGAGAGGGAGCTGTTGGAAGCAGTAAAGCTGTCGGGTTTCTCCCCATTAAGCAGCGTGTTACTTTTAAAAGGCACGCAGCAACAGATTGTTAAACTTTCAGAGGCTCACAGCATTTTTAAAATAAAGTTTCTTCTTGGAGGGAACTCGTCTGAAAAGTTAGAAAACGCTACTAAAAAAAATAAAGTGCACAAGGAAAATCTGTGTGAAGCTCATTTAAAAAGTTGTGTCTGTTAAAAATGAAATCTTCGCTAGATACCACAATGCCTGTAATTTTAAGGCCAAATGTTTTAATTTCTGCTTCCTTTATATTTATTTCAAGTAGTAAAATACATTATATAATACAGATACGATGCCATTTTGCTGCTGAATATGAATATCGGAGTGTATGAGGGGACAGACCTGCTTAGACCATTTGGCTCAAGCCCTGTGATAACCTCTCCGTTCTCTACTTGTCTCACTTGTAGTACATATTTCTCTGTACTCTTAGAGTCCTCCATTGGAAAAACTCTGGACGTTTTACAGAGTTCAGCACGAATTAAACACATATCTGAACTCCTAGCCAGTCTTAAAAAATGAATGTGGCAGTAAATGGCTCAAGTCATGTCAAATATATAGGGCTAAACGTGGATATTAATTATATAACCAGAGGGACTCAATTTACTTTGTAAAGCAATTAAAAGAAGACAGAAACTTACAGTCTGTTTCTGGAAAAGAGTAATGTCTGTTTAAAAATAACTTCCTACCCAGAATAGCCTGCCTGTCTCACATAACATTGATTTGGGGGGGCGAAACCCAGGCATTACAGCACTGCTTCTTTATGGGAAAATCAAACCCAAGTTTTAAAACAATAGAAGTTGACAGTTAGGGGCCCAGATCCACATTTAGGCATGTAAACAAAGGATTTGCTTTTCAAACTGGCTGGACAACACATTAAAATTTAGCTTCCCCTTGTGATTATTCTCCATGGGTATGTCAAGGCAATGAAAGAGGCCTGTACTCCTGTGGACAGGTTTAAGGAGGTAGAGGGTTCGTTTTTTTAATATAGAGTACAGTTTAATATTTCTCTGGATTATTCTAATAGTCTGGTAGTCCGTCTCTTTTTTTTTTTTTTATTGTATTTCTTGCTTCAGAGCAGATAGGCAAGGATTCCTTTCAAGCACATGAATGAGAGCTGGAGTTTGTTCTTATATCCATAAGCATAGTAGATCTGTATGAAAACTTCATTAACCTAAAGCACCTGCTCCAATAGGCATCCTGATGGAAAGTTAGCGTATTCTTGGATACTTTACTGCATTTTAGTTTTGCTTTGAGTGGTATTCATAATACCCTCTTCTTTACAGTGTACCCTCTGCATATACCATTGAGTGATTTGGACCTAGCTGTCAGTGAGAGCATCATACCTCTTCAGGCCAATAGTCGCAGCATCCATTCCTCTCTGCCTCCTGGCTGGACAGAATACCAGGATCAGACATCTTCAAATATCTACTGGTGCACCATCTTCAAAGCAGCATAGTCAGATAGACAGAAAGGAAAGCAACAAGACTTGTCCTCACATGACTTACAATGTTCACCCTTCATAATCACTTTAGAAATCAGCTTCTAGCAATGGGCTAAATCAACTATGGCAGTTACTTTTGTCTTCAGAGTACAGCACATCATCAAAACTTCTGATCCACCTTTTTTTGTTAGCCTGATTTAAATATGTTGGAAAGAAATGCATGTTTGGTTGGTCTACTCAATACTGCACTTAATTATTCCTTCTTCCAGTAGTATCATGCTTTAAGATTTTCTGTGACATTTTCCCCTCTGCCCTGTTGTGAATGTGACTACAGTGGGATTTACAAAAAGAAAGATTTTAATGCATACAGACATGACAGCAGAAAAAGGAGCTGAGGTTGTGTTTGTCTTGATTGTTTATTTCAAAACTACAGTGAGAAAGAGCTTCAAAAACCACCTGAAAGCTCTCTGAGACAGCATTTGGAAGCCAGGGGCTATTACCTTTATAGTTCAGTAGAATCTCTTTTGCTTTTACGTCACTGTTTCTAAAGTAAAAAAAAGCTGAAGATAGGGAGAAAGAACATCAATTCTGAGTGCTTTTCTCAGGCAAAATTTTACTGAAACTAGACTTCCAGACATGACAGCAAGAAACTTTTAACTCTTGTACGGCAACTTCAAAATCTTGGTGAGAAAGGATGGAGTTGTATGCTGAAGCAATCCGTGGCAACACAAACTGCTTTGTTTCCACTCTCTTCAATGAGTTCGGTATGCTCTAGGTGATGTCACTGTCAAGAGTGAGCATCAAACATCCGCTACATCATTTACTTTGTTATGCAAGCAGGGTTCTTGCTTGCATTTTCAAATGTGGCTGAGCCAGTAACACATTACCTTCACTGTTAAAACGCCAAGAATGCTTAGATATATGTATGTCTTTTAAGTATCTTATTTTTCTTTAAAAGGCCTTCACTTTAAAAAAAAAATACTAATAAAATACACTCAGAAAGGGAGAACGTATATCTGCTTTACTGCTTTAAAACTGAATTCCTTCCCAAATTCTGCACTCTTGTTCATCTGCACTTATTAGCAATAAAAGACAAGTGAAATCCTGATCCTAAGAACATCAAATTACGTCTGTCCTGGCTGCTTTAGTATGCCTAAGTATAAATGCATCCTGCAGCTGTTTTAGCTGGTTTTCAGATGAGTGCAACCTAGCACATGTGCCAGGAGACAGACACTCGTGTTCCAACACTTACCCATCTGGACAAAAAGGGAAGGAAAAATGTGGGGTGTACTGCAGATTCCACCTATCTGGAAATCCACAATCCCATTTACATGAGCAAATCAAAACTAATTAGCTTCTCTGTGGCTGTCCTGACAAATTTTTAAAGGATAAAGAATTTTTTAAAAAAGTTTTCTACTGTTCACTGTATACAGGTACACGAAAGCTTCTTCGTTGCATACAGGAAACACAGCCAGAGGCTCTCTTTTGTACAAGTGTCTGATTCCCAACTTTACTTTTTCTAATTTGAATTCCAGATCTGCATGGTGCTTCACTTTCACAGCAGTCAAAACAAAAAGTCTGTAGCTTTATACCACAGTAAAGAAAATAAAAAACATTAATATATCTATCTTATATCCAGTTTATTTAATACCATTGCAGTAAATACAGATAAGAGTTCTCGAATCTGGCAATGCTACAAAATGCTGGAAAACTGAAGGGTGTCTTCAAGTTCAGTCTCACAGATATTGACAATACAGTTAAATATACTACTCCTGATATGGCAGAGCAGCATCTGCATAGAAATAAAGCAACACTGTGCCTGTTAACACTGAGAACTATATTCCAATATTTGTAGTCTTAGAACAAGTGAAATAAACAGTATCTTTTCCTTAAAAAAAGGAAGTGATCTTTGGTCAACACTTATTAAAATGTGCTTTAGTTTTATTTTACAACATTAATACTAAGATTATATAGCTTTTTTTATGTTATCCTATGGGGGTGGACATTTGAAAATCCGTATTCTGCTGTGACTGATAATCTTCCTAGTTTCAATGCAAGTAAAACTTCAGAGCAGAGGTAGGCTTCAACTCAGCAACTTACAAAGACTGAATCCCAGCTGTCCTCTGGAATGGGTAGGAGGCAGTAATTCATCTTCAGATCACTTCTCTTCCCTTTCATAATTTCTGTACGAGCACAGCACTTTCAAACACGCTGGGCTAAGCCCTTATTTAGTTAAGTGTACAGTAAGAGCTCTGAATGTCAATTGATGACATATTTAGACTCATCTGATGTTTAATATCCACATTTGAAAAGTGTAGCGAACATATTCCTTAGTGCTCTCTCAAGCGGCATTGCAATACCATAGCAATGACTAGTTGTAAAGGCATTGGTCCTTAGGAGAAACACTCTATGCAAGTTAGGAGCACAGGTCTTACCAGCAGGCTGACCTTTAAATCCAGGCAGACATCCTAAAGAACTTGTGCTCTTTTACCAGTCCATGTGCTTTTCAAGCTTCCACTCCCATCTAAAATTGAACAGGCACATCCACCTTTACAGGTAAGGAAACTTTGTTACAAGTCCACAAAAACTGCTCTGTGAAAGTCCAAGATCTTATGGTGGCCTTACACTGGCCTGAGCCATAAAATTATTTCACTAAACAATGACCTTGCCAAAACAGTCCAATGCTTACTGACTAACATTTCACTAACATTTCAGTTCCCACCCTCCTCAACCTTCTCTACTTTCTTTCATCAGTCAAAAAAAAAAAAATACTGAAACAGGAGACAATAATGCTTTGTTTATCTGCTTCCCTACTTCTGGTGCCTCTGCAAGGCAGCTTTGCAGGTAAATATCTTTTGTAGATTTGGTGTTTAAGTGTTTAATTCATATGAATTTCAACAGGTGTTAGGCACCTTTAGGCACACAAGGATCTAAGGCATCCTTCCTTGAGTTAAATACAAATACATTATCACATACGGCAGCAGTATTTCTTTAGTGTAAGTGCTCTTGCACAAAAAAAAACCAAAAACAAAACCAAAAACAAACCTACTTCTCAGAATTCTGAAGTAAGATTTTGATCAGCAAGGCTGAGTTTATTGGAAATAACTGTTTATACTTCAGTTGCACCTAGAAGCTCTGTCCAAGACCATGCTGGTGTTGAATAAATACAGACTAAAACTCTCTTCTGAAGAACTTATGAGATAAAGGGTGAGAGGAGCATCTTGGAGTTTAAGTGACGTAGCCCTAACACAGCAAATCTGTAGTAGAACTGGAAATAGAAGGTCAGGTCTTCTAAGTCTAGACCCTGTCCGCTTGACCATACTATCTCCTGCCTTTGGTTTCTACTGTCTTACTCCTCCAGACACTGACCTTTGGAGGAAATTGACTGAATCCCAAGAGCTGCCTGTGCTCCATTATTTCATCTTATTCCAACTTCAAGACTAACCATCTTTTACACAGATTTCCTTCTCTTTCCAAACACATTGTTGATTAACTTGGCCATTGACTTTGATCCACTTGGTCGTCTCTTTTCCTTCACTTTGAAATTTGAGGTGATATTCCTCAGGACTTTCATGAACATGGACACAACCTCCTGATAATGTTCTGCTGCAGACAGTTCACAGAATTGGCACTTGTTATCCATTGCCAGCTTTTGTCCTTCATCCCAGCCAACTTCCCTCATGTGGCATAAATCCTGTTTATTACCAACCAAAAATACTGATGACTCAACCATTCTGAAATCAAAAAGGTTCCGATTAAAGATACGTTACAATACTGTGCCGTATGCTGTGCTATATACAACATGTATGAAAAGTATATATGTTAAGGATAAAAGGCATTGCAAAAAAAAAAAAAAAAAACCACCCAAAAGAACAAACCAACCCCCTAACCTTGCTAGGTAGAGTCATAGTTTTCCATTTGCCATAGTCAAATGTCAAAGGATTTTCTAGACAAGCTATTCTCTATCAGGAAGTTTTCATTTGGTTCTTCTACTCAGAGAATTCATGTATTTTTCATCCACTGCAGTTTTCATACTCTATACTGCTGAGTATATTGTCAGCTCCTGGGCTTCATGAAGAAGCAAGCTGATCATTATTTCCATTTGTAGATAAAAGAATAGAGTCAAAGAGATGCATCAGTGTCAGTGGCACAATTCAGAAGAAAACACAGGAATCCTAATTCCAAGCTTTTGCTAAAATTACTCCTTCCAGAGAAACCTTAATTAAGAAAGGTCAGCAGTAAAACAGACAGAAAAGCGTTGGGTTTTTTATTTTACTCCACTTCTGATACAAGGAAAGGATTTCACTCATTTATTTAGAAAGCACCTCAGCTGACTGATGCAGGAAACCCCACCACACATACTCAGACTTGCAATTTTGGTGGTTCTTTTTGAAAGTAAGTAGCTTGTTTCTTACCATATGGTCACCCATGTGCACAAATAATGTTGAGGTCACCACAAAGGCAGTTTAGGAGACATTCATGGTATTAGATTCATTTATTGTGGGAAATGCTTTCTTCAGCCCCACAATGGTGCATGTCCATTGGTAACAGAGTGGGGGAGTAAAAGCACAGGCTGACTGTGCCAGCTTTTTACCCATGTAAATCACAGCAGACAGATTTATAGCAATTATTTAAATAGTAGTGCTGTAAGAAATACAAATAAAAATCCCGATGTACTTGGCTTTGGATACAGTGAAATAGATTGCAATTTGCAATACAGTTTACCTTCAGGCACCTTATTGTTGGTATTGCATTATGCCACTAGGATGGTGCTGGATTTTAATTGTTATTAGGATGTCTACAGCTCACAAAAATGTTCTCAGCTTTTTTGTATGTTTGTTGAGGGAAACAAGATAATGCCACTTACTTTTTACAAGCTCCTATGTGAGACTCTCGGATCCTGTACAGCAATGCTTTTGCAAATGCAAATGATGCTCTGTCACTGATGTCGTAAACAATGATAAATCCATCAGCCCAGTGGAGCTCGTCTGCGAGGGAGAGCTTCCCCTGCTGTGGCTGAAAGAAGTTCAAATTCACATGCAAAAAGAATGTTACTGTTGTCATTTCAGAGCATTTTCTTTGTCACTGTGAATGTGAGAATGTTGTATCTTTTCTTCCAAAAGATATTAATAGGTTTGCGTGCTGGCACTGAATTCAGGTGAGTCCTGCTCCAAAAGACTAATAAATAACGATCACTACAGATGGCACTTTGGATCATTGACAAATTCATTATGAAACATTTACGCTTTGTTTAAGCAGTAAAATTGCATAACCTGTACAGCCATTGCTTATGCTGAATATTCTGCAGTTACAGGAAAATGAAATGTACAGGAGCCACCAGTATCTGTGCTCTTTCTGGTTATAGCTCTGTTTTGCATGTTCCTAATATTCTGACTGCAGTGAGCTTAATTTGTTAAGAATTCTTTGCTTCCACTTATTTCTTCTGTTTCTTCTTTGCATTGTTCAAGTCCGAAACAGTATTTACCCATAGGATAAATTTCTACAGGGCTAGGAAAAAAAAATCTTTCAAGCTGCAGTTGACTTCAGTAAAACTGGAGACAAAAGTCACGCAAGTGATAATGGGGTTGTACCAGCCCTTGAGTCCCTTCACCCCAAGAAAGCATCACACTTTGCTTTCTAGAAAGCAACAGCTACAAACTGTCCCATTAAGCTAAAGAATGTGATTTCACAACTATTTTACATCAGCTTATCCCTGCAGATGATTTGGCAGCAGCTAGCAAGACCATGTGACCCAAGATAGGTAAAATACTGAAAGCTGACCAAAAAGAAAAAGAAATCAACTTTTCTCTGTGGAAAACCCATCTTGGATAGTAATTTGAGGTCTGTTTAAGTTGTTCCCTCATTAGTTTACTATGTTGCTCCTTGCAGTCTATAGCCTCCATCAACATCCCACCATGGTTGCCTTGACTAGCTCAGCATCAGGGCAGCACTGTAGCATCACAAACAGCCATACTGGGAAGGCTGTAACTTACCACAAGGGATGGTAACTGAATGCTGGCAGTGAAAGGAGATACATAAGAAACAAAAGCTTAAACAGGTTTCCAGAACTATTTGAATACTTCAGTATCTTTAATACAACTTTTTTTTAATATTGTGGTGACTGTGCAGCAGGTTTAGGGGCAGGAAAGGTGACTTGTGTGTCACAGCTGTTTCCCAGATGGATCACAGAATATCTCAAGTTGGAAGGGACCCATAAGGACCAAGTCCAACTCCCTGCTCCTTGCAGGACTACCTAAAACTAAATCATATGACTTAAGAGCATTGTTCAGATGCTCCTTGAACTCTGACAGGTTTGGTACTGTGATCACTTCCCAGGGGAACCTGTTCCAGTGACCCACCACACTCCCAGTGAAGAACCTTTTCCTAATGTCCAATCTGAACTTCCCCTGATGCAGCTTCATTCCATTTCTTTGTGTCCTATCACTGGTCACCAGAGAGAGGAGATCAGCATCTTCCCCTCCACTGCCCCCCTTGAGGAAGTTGTGGACTGCAATGAGGTCACCCCTCAGCCTTCTCTTCACTTGACTTCTTCAGCTTGGAGACCTCAGCCGCCCCTGCTAAGTCTTGCCCTCTAGGCCTTTCACTGTCTTGGTCACCCTCCTCTAGACACACTCTAATAGTTTGATGTCCTCCTTATATTGAGGCACCCAAAACTGCACACAGTACTCAAGGTGGGGCTGCACCAGTGCGGTGTAGAGCAGAACAATCACCTCCCTTGACTGGCTAGCTATGCTATGCTTGATGCACCCCAGGACATGGTTAGCCCTTTTGGCTGCCAGGGTACACTGTTGACTCATACTCAACTTGCCATCAACCGAAACCCAGAGATCTCTTTCCGTGGGGCTGCTCATCAGTCTCTCATTCCCCAGTTTGTACGTATAACCAGGTTTACCCCATCCCAGGTGGGGAATCCAGCACCTGCTCTTGTTAAATTTCATAAGGTTGTTGATTGCCCAGCTTTCTAGTCTATCCAGATCTCTATGGATAGAGATCCTACCTCTGCCCTCAAGGGAATCCACAACTCCTCCTAGTTTAGTATAATTGGCAAACTTACTTAATGCACATTCAATTCCTGTGTCCAGATCATTTAAAAAAACATTAGAGAGCACTGGCCCTAAAATTGAGCCCTGGGGAGCCCCACTGGTGACTGGCTGCCAGCCTGATGTAACCCCATTTACTGTAACTCTTTGAGCACGACCCATCAGCCAGTTGTTCACACAATGTATTATGGACTTGTCTAGCTGGGTGCTGGACATTTTGACTGGAAGGATACGGTGAGAGACAGTATCAAAAGCTTTTCTAAAATCAAAAAATAATCCACATCTGCTGGCTTCCTTTGGTCAACTAGATGGGTGACCCTGTCATAAAAGGAAATTAAGTTAGTTAAGCAGGATTTTTCCCCTCATTAACCCATGATGAAGAGACAGTGAGCTTTGCAGAACAGTGATCCAGCTACTAGAGGGAAGCCTCAGAGAGCAGCAAGATTTCAGGAAGCAGAAACAAAAATGGGGACTCTTCCTTCACTAGTTTCACCTCCTCTCAGAACGCACTTTTCTTCCCCAACTCCCATGGTTTACAGGACCTCCATACCCCATCCATCTCTTTCTAGAACCACCAGTTCTATGAGACAAAAAGCAATACCACAACTAGTCGCTGCCTACTCCTCTGCAGGCGCTAAAGAGAAGTCAGGAAGAGAACAGCAGAAGGCAGCAAACAGCTTAAGTTAGGCCTTGTTCCTAAGGAAGAACTCGACAAGAGACCTCAGTGAAGGCTGGCAAGAGGAGCTGCCCTTAACACAGCTGATCTCTGGTCTTCTTAAAAGCAAAAATGTGCCCAAACTGTAGCAACCAAAGTCTCTACCCATAATGTAGTCTAATCTGCTTTACCCTAGATAGCTGCTACTCCCAATGTTTCAAGTATCTTAATAAAGAATTGTTTACATGCCACAGGATTTAATGTGACAGTAAGTGGAAGCTATAGGTGGGCTTAGGAAAGCGGTCTGAGGTAGGTGGACACAAGTCCACAGAACAGTAGCTTCTAACAGATTGTATGGGAAGGGAGGAATCCATAGTGTAACATAGCACAGTGGCTATTTCAGGATCCCCATTCCCAGGCACAAGCAATGCTGTTCCTTGTCTCTAGGAAGGCTGATTTGTTTGGTGGTTTATTTTATGTGTTCTCTGGGTTAAGACCTTGAATTTAAGTCTGAGTTAGACTTACAGTGCTTTGGCTTTATTGTTCATTATCCTAGCTGGTAAGGGGCAAGATCACCACCCAAAAAGGAACCTTGTGACCTAATGCTATTAGCCAGACAGACCTACCTAGGTCTGCATGTGTTACACAGTACCAAAGTTTCTCTATTCCTGTAATAGCAGGAAAGAAATTAATACAAAAAGCTTTATTACAAAGTGGTTTACTGTGATCAAAGTTCAGCTGTCAACACATACAAGCCTGCATTATGGCTTTCCTTGGATCTGTTCTGTGAATGCAAGTCTTACTTCCTGGCCTATCTACTTTGACCATTTCTGCAGACATTTAATAAACTGTTCATTTTATAAACTACATTTCATCCATTTAGGGCATTCGAGAAAACTGCATATAATCCTATAACTTATCTCTGTATTTACCTATATAATGCAGAAGTGGGAAAAGTTATTTCTGTTAGAAATATTCCAAAAATGCATTTACAGAAAATTTAAGCAATAAAGGGCTTCTTCCATGAGGCAGGAAAGTACTCAGCAGTTCTGAGCCACAGCAGCCATAAAATTTCAGTCTTTTAAAAAACAAACAAACAAGCAGCAAGCACAAATTCCAAGAACCAGACAGAAAGGCTGTAACACCCCCCCTCCCCCAACTCTTTCTACCATTACACAGGTAGAATGGGGAAAAGCCTTTTTTTGCCCTCTAGAATTCTTACCTGTGAACAAGGGTCGTAAATTTCCAAGTGTATCTGCCTCCCATCCAGGCATAAGTGTTTAGTGTAGATGCATTCTAAAAGATACATGACATTCAAAGAAAACCAACATTACAGTGACTGGAGACAGTGGTCAAAAGAAAAGGTGGCAAAGGTGAGATTCACTAATACTGAGGGGACATTTAGTTCCTTGGGTTGGGCTTTGGGCTTTTTTGTGTTTGGTTGTTTTGGGGTTTTTTTTTTTTTTGACACACACTGGAAACAAACCTATTTCATTTCACAACACCTGAGCTGCCCAATTCCTTAGGCTGACCAACACCTCCTCACTGTGCTGTTCCCATGGAAGTGTTGGTGCAACGAATACTTTTAAACCCTAATTTTCCTCTTCCAAAATGGAAGCAAAGGGGATGCACAATGCTCAGAATCAGCTAAATGGTGATGACTACTCAGCTTGTTACCAAGGTTCAGGATTATGAAAGTAGTAAGCCAGCCTATGTGTAAGTCCCAATTCTGCACAAAAGTCATTATTTGGTAATAATGTTTATTTACTATGAAATCTGCTGCTTTAAGAGTTCTCATGCTAGGTAGCATTAGATCAATAGTATTTACAGGATCATGTCCCTAGACTAGATCTTAGAATATTTCTGTAGTGTCAGTTCTCCAATTTAGGACTCTCTACCAGCTCTAGCAACCCTGGCAACTCTAGTGCAGAGAGACCATCACTATTATTTTAAGCAGTGGGTTGTTCTAAGCAAGTGTAAACCAACTTTTGTTATGGCACTGGTCACCAACAAGCTGTCTACCGCGTAATTCCTCACAGTGACTGACCTACAGAGACAAGAACTGATGTTGGCACTACTGAAAATACACTTCAAGCTGTATGTAATGAGGACCTAGACAAGGGCTATGGTCTCTGGAACTGAGCGTCTTCAGTTCAGCACCATGTTCTTCATGGATGTCTTGAGTTCATCTGATGATGAACTACCAGTCTCAAGCACCCCAGGGTATTAAATCTGCAGCCCCTTGGTGGTTTCCATAATTAAACAAATTTTTAATTAATACTTTGACTCCACTAAAAGTGTTTCAGGATGATCTTGTATTTTATCACTCCCATTGCCACTTTTCTCCTCCTTCCTCCTGTCTAGAAATAGAGCTAAACTTACCTTCCAACAAACATTTGTTTAAAAATGAAAGCGTTTTGCAAGTTTGACATGCCTTCTTGATACTTGCAGTATCGGAGGGCCAGAACAAGGAAACCTGTTTTTAGTTGTAGGTGGCTTAGAACACACATGGAGCACAGAGAGGACTACATAACTTACATGTGACAGCTTAGACTTAGAGAAGCCATTTGGGACACAAACTGTCTTTTCAGTCTGTGTTTGTATAGTAACAACATTGGTAGAGCATTTATGTACAACTATAACTACTTTCAGAATAAGTTCATCTGGATACATTCAATGCAATTCAGCTTAGTACCGCTATTTTTTTTTTTTAATTATGGATCATGGAACGCTACTCTGACTTTTGTAAAAAGAGGCTTTTTGAAAAAAGTCTTTCACTCTAGCAGTGAAAGTGAGGTAGATAGCAATCTCCTTTCCTTGTTAAGTTTTGGGACTTCTCATGGCCCATCAGCTGGAGTAGCACACTTACAGAGGTGTTCATGTATTGGTTAAATAGTGCTTCTACCCAGGATGTGAAAGTTAAAGTCCTGCTTTGCCATCTTTCAAGATCTTAGAAGTGTCTTAAGGATCAGTGTATTTGTTCTGGCATGAATAAGAAGTTTCTATCCTCAGCATGGTGAGTCTTTCCACAAAGCCATCAAATCAGTGCATTCCTGCAAAAGCAGGGGGCTTTGCATTATGCTTTGATTAACCAGTAGTGGCTGATAAACGGTCTGTTTGACCTCTCCTCTAGAGCCGAGAAGGAGATATTCAATAAAACAGGTGTTGGGTTTTTTCTTTTTTTTTTCCCCAGTCTATTTCTTTACTCTCCTCTTTATCTCCTCTCTGACTGAGCTTACTATAATCTACCCGCGCTTCGCACAGGCAGCCCAGTTATCTTTCCTTCCTAAGCCCCTTCGCAGCTGCCTTGCGACGCGCACTTGGCCAGCCCCCGTGGGCGGGCGCACTGCTGGGGTTCCGAGTGATCTCTCCACAGATACCCGGCTCGCCCCCTCCCGCCTTCAAAGCCCATACTTCATCAGGAGCGCTCGCTGATAAGCGAGCCAAAACTTACGTCTTTCGAAAAGTTGTGGGAAACTGCGTTTCCACCCAATTTCTTGTTCAAATAAGTGTTCGAAGCGCCGCAGCCTGCGTTCCCCGGGAGCCCGCACCGCGCGGCCCCGAGGGCAGGCCCCACACGGCGCCCGCCTCCCCCCGCCGCGGCGGGCCAGCTCCCGCCGCCCCCTCCCCGAGCCCGGCGGCGGCCCGCGGCGCTCACCGGCGTTGGACGCGTACTCTCCGATGAACCGCCTGGTCAGAAACCGCACCGCCAGCGCTGCGGGAGGGAAACAGACGCCAGGTTTAGCGGGGTCCCGCCGCCCCCAAACCTGAGGTAAAGTCGGGCTGGGGGGTCACCGGGGCCGCCCTGCTCCTCGCCTTACCCGACTTGCCGGCTCCGCTACCGCCCAGCACGGCCAGCTTCACCTCGGTCATACCGCCGCCAGGCCGCGCCCCGCCGCCTCCATTTCTTTATAGCTGCCGGGGCCGGGCGCGGCCCCTCCGGCGACACCGCCCAGCAGCCCGCCTCCTCCCTGCTCCCCCCCGCCGGCCCCCGGCGGCTTTCCCCGCCCCACCGGCGAGGCCGGTAGGTATAGCTGCCCGCGGGGGGTCGGTAGTTTTCATCTTCTTTGACAGGCGCCCTCCTCCTCGCCCCCTCCGTCCCCGCCTTCCTTGTCCTCGTCCCCTCCGTCCCCCCGCCTCGTCGCCCATCGCGCAAACTTTCCTCGGGCGGCCTTCCCGCCGCCCGGCCCGGCCCGGCGCCTTCGCTCCCCGGTGGGGCTGGCGGGCGGTCCCTCGCCGCCTCCTCCTCCCCTCGCTCCCAGCCCCGGGCCCCGCCGTGCGCAAAGCGGTTAGAAACTAGGGGGAAAAGGGAAAAGGGAGGGGGGAAGAAAAGACATTCCCCAGCTGGGGGGGGTGTTTGTTTATTTTTGCTGTAAGTTTGTTTGCAGGCTGTCATGCTTTCGTACCAGGAATGTGAAAGTGAAGAAACTAAAGTGATTCTTTTTTTATTTTAAGTGCTTCTGAGGTAACTTATTAAAAATAAGTGTTTTGCGCTTCTCTGGTGTTCTCCACCCCAGGTTTCAAAACTCTCATCGCTGACTAAACCTCTGGTCTTGCAAAAACTTTGATAGGTGTGTCTTTTTATGTGTGTGAAAATTTTTATTGAATTTAAATTTAAAGTTATGTGGTGGAGAGTGCTTAGCTGAGGCTTACAATACCCCTCTGAAGCAGGAAAATACGGCAGATGTGGAAGGTGAGGCACAAAGGGCTAAACCCGCAGAATAGACACCCCGCATCTGCTGTACGTCCGATTTTGTTATGAGGCACCTCAAGTGCTCTCTAATGGCTATCTGGCTCTGAAAATGCAGAAAAGACTTGGATGCATAGGTTTAGTTAGTCCACTGATGAATAGGAGACTCCTCTAACATCCAGGTTACACTTGTATACTTATTCTGTTCATTTTATTTGGTTTATATAACTTGAGTATATTTATTTATTCTGATATTTTTACTCTCTTCTGATGAAACTTGTGCATTGTATAAATGCTTCAATAAAGCACTGCTTCAGTATGCTTGCTAGAGGGTATTACAGACACAACAGATTTATGTGAGCTCAAAAAAAGAGGCAGACAAGGTATTTGAACATATTTTTGTTACAATTGAAGGAAGTACTTAGTGGAGGAAAATATATTTAAGAATAAACATACAGATACAACTTGGCTCCAAAGTCTCCGACTTACAAGTTGCTAATGGCTGGAGGTGTGTTCAGAGGATGCCCCTATCTTGCTCTATGGGTTTTTTTTTTGGTAGTTTTCTGCTATTGCTCATTCACAAGACAAAAGTTACTGTCTAAAAAGAACTTTAGTCTGACCCTTTATAGCTATTTTAACATTAGTTTTTGAAATAGAGGGATGCCGAGGTCACTGGCGTCAATACTGATGTAACTGGCACAACTTAGTATTTTACTATTTCGTATACATTGAAACCACTGCAACAGGAAAGCCTAAAACTGCTTGTCCATGTGCACCCATTATCAAGGTTGTAGGCGATTTAAATACATGATTTTGATGTTCCTTTTAGGCAGAGGTGTGAGGTTTGAACCTGGCTTTCTCACAGCTCGGGAATGTAGTTTAGTTTCTGTTGAGGTATGTGCAGATTATCACTATGCCATGGAAAGGCTGATTAACGCAGTTTTAACCCCTATAAATGGTCCACGGTACAGGAGAACAGAGGTTAACTCCTAAGAAAGAGTGTGCTCAAGATGCGTTCCTCAGATTGGCTTTTTCTCTTCCCTGATTTTTTTTACCCTTTGCTCATTCATGGCAATGTTGGCTTATTATAGTCCTGTCACTCATTCCTGCTCCTGTGGCATGATGAGCCGGCACTGCTCTTTTGTGCAGGTGTGTTGTGAAACTGAACAAGGAAATGATCAAGTTGTTTCAGCTCAAAAATTCTGTGATATAGACATAGTGGAGATTTCCCAGTAACTGAGGAAAGACTCGTGTCTGTTTCAGACATCCTTGCAGCCAAGCGAGTGCAAGCGAAATCAGAACGTGAGAGACTTCACTGTACAGGAGACTTCACTGTACAAGAAGCTTAGGCATCAATATTAAGGGTGTGGCAGCTTGTTCAAAATCAAATGCTACAGTACTGAATGTTGTACTTGGATGTAAATTGTCCAAACTCTTATTTTATACCCTTGGCAAAATTAAAAACAGAATCCAGCTCTCCTGTTCCTGTTACTGGGACTTAAGTACATGAACACTTCTCTCACCTAGACAGCAGATGTAATAACCAAATTAGGGTGTTGCCCATGTTAAAGAATATACTGCGTGGAACTTTTATTTCTTTTAATAATACAAAAAAGTTTCTTAAGAAGACTGAGACAGTTTGTTGTGTATATTCTGTGTGCGTATTTCTTAAAGCATTAGGGAAATTAATTTTTAATTGAAGATTAAACAACATGGTCATTTCTTTTCTGAAAGACTGTCTTTCTCCATCACTTCCCAGAACTAAATGGAATTGAGAAAATTTATAAGGGAAGGAATTCCTGAATATCCACTCTAAAATAGTTAATTTTAATTTTATTCATAAACTTTTCTATCAATTTTCTGTTATTACTGCTGCATTTGCATTTTACAAGTGTATATACAGAGAGATTTTTTAATTCCTTCACACGTGGAGGGCAAATCTCAAATTTCTTTTATAGGAACACTCACACAAAACTCAACTGCAAAAGTTGCTCATCCATCTAAACAACGCCATTTTTGACATTTCAAGTTGCAATGAACGCTTTTGTTGATCAGCTTATTGAAACACTGAATAACAGTAAGCTTGAAGGAAAGTGTCGTCTGTTAGAAGAAATGTTGCAAAGTAAATGTACATTCTTTATGAATTATTTGCCTAGATTTGGCCTTTTATATAGAAGCTTGTGATTGAATAGTGTGGCAGATGCCATAGTAATGCCTCTTTAAATTGCCTCAGCCTCTTGCTTTCTTTCAGTGTGACTTTCCTTACCTGCAACTTATACAATTGTCTGTTTCAGTTCCTTCCAGTACTAAATCCATGCTGACCATCCCTCTCAACTGGAATGGTTTTGATTTCATTACCCGTGGGTGTAAATGTCTGTACAAGCATAGAGGTGCATAGAAAACAGTTCATCTCTCTAGTGAGCAGAAGCTTATGTGTTAGTTTCAGGTCGGGTGGTCAAAAATGAGTCAACTCTGTGCTCCTCAAGTTAGAAGTGAGTAAACTTTCTTTACATGTGTAAAGCTCTCCTATGAAAGTAGTAGGCTTCTGACAGGTATAATGGAAATAAATTATTAACCAGATAAATGATGGAGGATTGATTTTGAACTGGTTAAGCTAAAAGTTTTCACAAGTCTGCAGATCACTGGTCAGGTGAAGTCACTTTGCATTTCATTCCTACTTCTGTACATTAGGACTTCTATGGCTTGATGCCAGACCTCGGGGAGGCAAAACTGCTTGTGGAGAAAATTAACATCAGCAAAACATTTACTTTCCTTTTTAGCTTTTTTTCATGCAGCTTAGCTGCTGGAAATAAGGTGGAATTGGGAGTATATGACGATCTGTACTCTGTGTACAACCATAATGCTTCAACCCAAAAAGTACAGTTAGAAACCACTGGCTGAAGCAGGTGCCAGCTGTTTGCTCTGTATGGCACAGGATTTCTAAAGCTTGCTGAAGTTTGCATCCCTGCAGGATTAGTCCCCTTTTGGCTTATGGACTAATGTTTTCCAGAGAAGATCTGTCTCTTAAAGCCCACTTTCCACCAAATCTTCAGGTAGAGCACTGTAAATTTTACATCTGCTACTCTACCTGCTTCCATAGCACGTGAACTGACCAACTAGAGGTCTAAAACCACAACAAAACTAACAAAACTAGAAGAACAGGATTTTCAGCTAAATGTGATGTTTTCATCATCTATAGTCTTGGATACATTCCTCAGGGGGATACCTAAAGGTATTTATTCATGACAGAAAGAAGACATGATACAGCATAATCCCAGTTATCATGGTGTAGTGAAAAAGATGAAACCTGCTGTTTTCCCCTTGAAAATGGTGAACTCCTCTTGGAGGCAAGCTGTTATATTCAGTGATTGAAATTTTATCTTGCTGGCCATGAGAAAGTGGGGTTTTAGCAGAAATTACAAATTTGATCTACGATAAATTACAATTAGTACTTAAGAAAAGTCACATTGGATGTGAAAAACAAAACTTTGTAGCTTCTCACACATTTCTCACAGACTCTGAAAGTGCATATCCTCCATGGTGTCATGAAGGATTTTGCAGTCTCATGATATGCCTCCTACCTGATAACCCTCAGGAGTGAGGACAGTATGACAGGGTTAGTTCTGTTACAGCTGCCATTACCTTACACACAGCCATGGCAGCGCACGCAGGTGGTCAAACACTTACAAGACTCTGGTCCCAAACAATGTTTGGACACCACATAGTCTAGTGAGAATAGTTTATGGTCAGTGTTTTGGGAATGAAATCTGAGGCATTTAGACCTAAATGTTTATAACATGTATCATCTATTGTTGATACAAATACATGTCTTTTCTTCATAGCATGAAATATATGCTCAGAATCTTTAAAAAAACTGGGTTGTGTGATTCTTGGGTAAACAGTGTACCTTGGGTTGTGGAAGTCCCACACCAACATTATATTAGTGCAAGATAAACTGTCAAGTTGATTTTCAGTTTCTTACTTTAACTAATTAAGTACATAAACCATCTATTTGTTTAACATGTGTTCTACACAAACTATCGGACACAGATTGTCTTTTGAATGTATAACTATGAAGGGACTAACATATGATAAAGGCCTCTACGTTTCACTATAATGCAAATATTAAAGCATAAAAATAGTGTCATCATACAGCTTGGACTGCCATATGGAAGCGTTAAAAAAATCTTTCTCGAATAATTAAGGTGTTAATGACAAGAGGCAAGGGATTTTGAATTGTATGTGTCTTCCTTATATAGAATTGTTGTAAATTCTAATTTTAGACAGAATTCTGCTCTGCTTGAGTCCCTCATAAAAGACTTTTTCTAGAAAACAGAAATCTTTTTCTGTGTAGTTAAACATTTAACTTAATTCAAGGTCAGCAAAATCCGAGTTGCAAGGCTAAATGCTTGCAGAGGGTGCTTATACTCAAATCAAATATAAAGATTACACTTTTTTATTTTTAGTGCTTAGGGGAATGTTATCTCAAATTATGCAGATCTGTTTGTACCAAAAATACAAAACACATCTTTAACTATGGTCCGTACTAGAATTTAATTTCTGTAGTTTACATTAACAAATTAAACACAGTATACAGAGGAAGTTATTAATAATCTCAGAAGAAGTAAAAAAAAAATTGAAATCTGTTTCTGTAATGGAACTGGCCAGAAAGCAATATTGCTTGTTGAAATAATTCAAAGTGTTGAAGATTTTTCCCCCCTTTTGGCATTGGAAGAAAAATAGTGACTTTCCAGATATGCTTTGTGAGAGTTTTAAATTAAGACAGGGAGTATCATCCTAGAGTAATTAAATAATCTTGTCATTGAGGAGTATTTGTTTAAGATTAAAAAAAAACAAAGCTCAAGTCCCTGTCCTGAATCAGAATAAGGTTTTAAAATTCTATCTCCTACCTCCCAGGTGACTGCAATTCTCTTTAGAGATGAAAACAGCTTTTATTCTCTGTCACTGATCTATTTATACAAGAAGTTAAAAAAAAAGCTATAGTAAAAAATATTGTAAGGAGCCCTCACATTCCAGGCAAGAATAACCTTTGCCACCAGGTTATTGGGTGCATTGATTTTTTTTTCATCACCAAAATTTCCATCTCTGATTTGAGAAGAATTTTGACCAAGGAAAATTGTTCTTTTTAAACCATTTCTGGTTCTTAATGCTCTGATTGAGATCCTAAAATAGTTGCCGTTATTTGCGCTTACAGACTAAAGTAAAAGAGAAGCATTCAAGTTTCGTTGTTTGTGTGGAGAAACTGTGAAGCAATATTCAACAGTGGAAATATTTCATTCAAATTCTCATTCACAGTCAAAATTACAGAAAATCTAGCTTGGTTTTCCTACTGAGTCTGAACCTAAGGGTCAGAAGGTTTATTAAAATAACCTCAGAGTGATCACTGTTGATTTTCAAAGGGCAATTTCACTAACAGACATTGGAGTGTTCTGGCTAGAATAACATACAAGATTAGTATCGTGTTAACTTCATGATTTCTGTTGTTCTGCCTGTTTGGATGTTTGCATGTAAAAAAAAAAAAAAGTTAGTGAGCTGTCAAAAAAATCACACTCAGGAAAATACGTAATGAAAAAGTACTTATACCATTTCCATCAATTGGAGAAAAAAAATCATGAGCTTGCATCCTAGGAGCAATTAAGACTCGCCTACTTTCAGGAAAGAAGGAAGAAAAGATAGTCACTACTTTTTTTTTAACTAATGTCTTTCTTTTTAACTAATGTCTTTTTTTTTTAATTCCTTAGGGAAAAAAACGGGGTTTTTTGTGATGTGAAGAGGATTTAGCATGTTAGAAAAGCAATCTAACCTGTATTTATATTAGTTTCCCCACAATCTAGAAACAAGTGTCCCATATACAAACATTGCAGGAACTGCAACTGACTATTTTCCCCGAAATATATGAAAGAAATAGGGCCCTGGAAACATGATATGAGCACAGCATTAGATTACAAGTTTTCACGGACAACGAAGTAGGAAAAACAGACCATAATGAACTTTGAAATTGACTGGGGAGCCAGTCACTATTAAAGTTTAGGGCTGGAAATGACACCTAACCTATTTCTGCTGTGATGGCAAATGCTTTTTAGTGGTCATTGATGTTTGTTCAGTCTACATCGTGATGAAAGTCCTACTGAGAATTCTCAAATAAGTTACAGGGAGATAAACTAGTGTTTGAATTTGCAGCATTTTAATCATTCTGCAATAAAATGCCAACACATATGTTCTTATCTCAAGTAAACATGTGAGATATGTTGATCTGTAATAGAAGTGAGGTCTTTCTGCATGGTACTTAAGATGTTAGTCTTACCCTCTGCTTGGGGCCCTTCAAGTTTAATGTCAGCTCTGTCAATAATCAGGAGAGGCTTGAGGTTGCTTGCATCATTTTAGAGATGAAGGAAGATTCCAGCTGAGCATGTTCCTTGTCATCTGCAATTCTCCCAGCTCTCAAAATCACATCTCCTGCATTTTTTGATTGTAGATATGTTCTGCAAAATCTGTGTGTTTGAACAGTATATATGAGGCAGAGGATGTTTTTTTTTTTTCCCCAGTGAGGCTTATCTCTCTATAAATCCATGACTTGAATCATTATGGGATGTGAGAAGGAGGAACACAGTTTATTTTTAAAGGTTTTATGTTTTATTATATATTTAATATATTTTTTAATGTTTGCCTGTGTTCTATGTGTTATAATGTTTGTCTGTGAGTTCTATGGCACCACATACTAGTATCTTTTAGATGAGGTTTTTATTAGATCATAACATAAATAAGCAATTACTAAATTCCTAGGTTTTGCTAGATTAGTACTGTGAAGATCAGAGTGCTTTAAAGCTGAAATTGTGTTATGTCCAACATGTATTAGAGTAATAAAGTAGAAAATTAAAATAGTCAACATTTATTCATAACCTCTTGTTCTATGGGAGATGTTCAGTCTCCAAATACAATGTGCTATATGTATCAGAATCTAAATGTTGCAGGAAACTACAGAGCTGTTTCCGGCTCTGTGGTTGCCATGGTTTGGGTTCAGGAAAACACTCAAGAGAAGATTCAGTGTTCATTTTAAGCCGGTAGAAGATAGTTTGCTTCCAACTCTCCCCCTATTCCTTCCTGTGGATTCTTGTGACTTCCGTAATGTTAAATCTTATGGTCTTGTGGCCCCTTGATTGAACAGGTCAGCTTGCTGATCTGATATAAAAATAAATTTCAAAAAATATTATTGCATTTGGGTTTATCTTGGATCAATTAAATGACCTGACTCAACACTGGATCACAAACAGTGGTATAAAGAAAGATGTGGGAGTATGTATCTATGAGCAGGAGGGAGAGCACGCCTGCTACTTTCAGAAGCAGCCCACAGTTGAAACAGCTTAAGCAGCATTGGACAAATATTAGCTAAACAAGTCCATGGGACCAGATGGCCTGCATCCCAGGATGCTGAAAGAGCTCTCTGTCTTCTTTGAAACATCATGGAGATTGGGAAGTCTTTGATGACTGGAAAAAGGTAAATCTTGCACCTGTCTTCAAGAAAAACACAGAAAGATCAATCCAAGAAACTGTAGGTCAGTCAACCTCACTCTGGTTCTTGGGAAAATCTTGGAGAGAGTCCACTTGGAAGTTGTTTCTGTGCCCATGAAAGAGAGGAAGGCGATTGGGAACAGTCAGCATGGATATCAAAGGTACTATGGTTTACCAAAGGTAATTCACATCTGACCAGCCTGACTGCCTTCTATTATAAAATACCTAGAGATGTGAATAAGGGGAGAGCAGTTGATGTCATTGCCTCAACTCTAGCAAGGTCTCCAGTGCTGTCTCCCACAGCATTCTTCCATCCGTTCTGGGACATGATGGTCTGGATGGGTGGGCAACCAAATGGGTAAAAATCAGGTTAGATGGTGGGGCTCAGAAGGTAGTGGTTAATAGGTCACAATCTACCTGGAGGCCAGTAACAAACAGAGTCCCACAGGGGGCTGAGCTGAGAGCTGTCCATGACCTGGAGGAGGTGACAGCTTGCACTCTTGTACAATTTTCAGATGACACTAAATTGGATGTACCACTTCATATGCTTAGTGGCAAAGCTGCTGCTAAGGGGGACCCAGACAGGCTGGAGGAATGGGCCGATAATAACCTCCTGAAATTCAGCAGGGCCAAACGCAGCACCTTGCCCTGGGGAGGATGAGCCCTGGCAGCCACACAGGCTGGGGCCTGCCTGCCTGGGGAGCAGCTCTGCCGAAAGGCCCCAGGGCCTGGTGGGCAGCGAGCTGGGCATGAGCCAGCAGTGCCCCGGCAGCAGAGATGGCCAGCGGCCTCCTGGGCCGTACCAACGGGGACACGGCCAGTAGCTCGTGGGAAGTGAGGGAACATCTCCTCTGCTCAGCATTCATTAGACCATGCCCAGAAAACTGCATTTGTCTTTGACTCCCTCTCCCCATGCAAGAATGCTGACTAACTGGAACGAGTTCAGCAGAAGACCACCAAGATGGCAAGGGGCTTGGAGCCCTTGTCCTGTGAGGAGAGGGACCTAACAGCCCCCCAGTAGCTATGAAGAGCTTATCAAGAAGTTGAAGCCAGGCTCTTCACAGTGGTGCTTGGTGGGAGGACAAGAAACAGCAGACTCAAATTGACAAAGGAGAGTTTCAGACTGGATATAAGGAAAATCTTTTCTGCCATGAGGACAGTTAGGCAGTGTAACAGATTGCCCATCCTCATAGACAAGCTGATGAGGTGTGGGCTAGAGAAATGGCCAGTGAGGTGAACTGAAAACTGGCTGAACTCTTGGGCTCAAAAGGTTGTGATCAGTGTCATGAAGTCCAGCAGAAGTCCAGTTACTAGTGGTGTACCCCAGTGGTCAATAATGAGGCTGATATTGTTTAATATCTTCATTAACAACCTGGCTGATGGGACTGAGTGTCTTGCTGTACCCTCAGCAAGTTTGCAGATGATACAAAACTGGGACAAGTGGTTAATACACCACACAGTTGTGCTGCTATTCAGAGGGGCCTGGACAGGCTGGAGAAATGGGCCAGCAGGAATCTCATGAAGTTCAACAAAGGGGCAAGCCAAGTCCTGCACCTGGAGAGAAATATCCCCATGCAGCAGGACACACTGGCAGCTGACCAGCTGCAAAGCCACTTTACAGGAAAGGTCCTGGGATCCTCGTGGACAACAAATTGAACATGAACCAGCGATATGTCCTTGCAGCAAAGAAAGCCAACAGCATCCTGGGCTGCATTAGGAAGAGATCTTATCGTCACCTGTTGCAAAGGTGCAAAGAAGACGGAGCCAGACTATTCTCAGTGGTACACAGTGACAGGAAAAGAGGCAATGGGCACAAACTAAAATACAGGCAATTCAGTTTAAACATAAGAAAAAACTTTTTTACTGTGAGAGTGATGGAATACTGGAACAGGTTGCCCAGAAAGGTTGTAGAGTCTCCATCCCTGGAGATATTAAACACTCAACTGGACAGAATCCTGACCACCCTGCTCTAGCTGATACTGATTTGAGCAGGGGAGTTGGACTAGGCAATCTCCAAAGGTTCCTTCCAATTATTCCTAGGAATTCCTGGGAACTATCAGTTTCTTCAACTATTCTATAATTCTAAAAGATTTGTTTTTTTGAAAAAGTATTTTGATGCACAAAAGGTGACAAATGCAAATGAAGTGCTCTGTTACTTACGGTGCACAAACTCAGTTGACCTGATTACCTTTAAATTTGAGACTGTTTTTAGAATTTTATTTTTCTAATGTAATGCTATATCTATGTGTAGAACTGTAATGTAATAAGAGAGCTTCCTGCCCTTTAAATCTAAACTATAGAAAAAATTATAATTAATTGGACCACAGGATGGCTAGTTTCACTCTCTTTTTTCATGTAATATCATGATACCTGAAATTCTAAACCTGCAAGACTGTCCAAAGACAAACAGTAATATTTGCATTAGTACAAATATCAGGTTTTGTAGAAACATTTTTTGTTTGATGGTAAACTTAATTGAATGTCCTTTTAAGTTCATTCCCATTGCAGTTATGATTGAGCCACAAAAAACATCTTTAAAAGACCTTGGAAGTTCTTTAAGGTACTGTTATCGCAAGGTGTCATTCATATGAAAAGGTGCTGAGCACTCCCAAAATCTATCAGCCAGAATAATCAAGTCATAATATAGATATGTGATTTTGCTTACAGTCTCTAATAGGCTTGCGCACCTTTAAAATAGTCCCAGAGAATTTGCAAGTAGAGTATAATTAGTGTTATTTATTAGTGTATTGTAGTGTGTCATTCTAGCTAGAATACTCCAGCAGCTCTCAGTAGAATTGCCCTTGGAAAACTAGCAGTTAACACCCTGAGTTTTTTTTAATAAGCCTTCTGATACTGAAGCCTACAATTCGGTTTAAATTTTTATGGTCAGTTTTTCTAATTAAATGCATCATATTTCCATTTAATGCTACTTAATGTTTTACTAAATGTAGTTTCATCAGAATAAGATGCTTATATTCCAAGATAAGGGTTCAGACGTAGAGTTCTACTGCAGATAAAAATGGTAACAAGTAGTTATTTTGGTTATGTTTTGTATATCGATAAAAACTCAGATTCTGAAGTTATTTTTATGATCCAAATTGCTGTTAATAATTATATTGTTTGTGTACCTTTTGAATTTTTCTCTGTTTGGGCAATGGAAATTGTTACAGTTTAGTATGGCCAGCATTACTTTCAAGTTCTCACTAGGGGTATTGTTTTGCTTGGTGCAGTAGAGAATGCAAGCATTTCGGAGCTAGAGTACTAATTTAGGCAATTATTGCCATTGGAGTTAAAACAAAAGCTGTGGAATATTTTTCTTGGTCTGAAATTTAGTAGGAGCTGGTCTGACTCAAAATTGACTTGATAGTTCCACGTTTAAAGTGTATCTTTTTGCTAAGGTCTGAAAAGGACCTATTTTAATTAAAACTTACTGAGCTGTAATGTCCTGAAAACCACTTTTTCTCAGTACAGCATAGGAGATCTTGCATCTTTCTGGCTTAGAAACGAAAAGTGGAAAACACAGCATGTTCACACAAAGCTTTTGGGTTTGGGTTCTGAGGGTTTTTTTGGTTGTTTTTTTTTTTTCTTGAGGGCAATGTGTAAATTTATTACTGAATCATCCTTTGGACTTTATTTGACTGTGAGAAGTTCTTGCATATAGACTCTCCTGAGAAATTTATAAATGATTTTATTCTCATGCATATAGTGAGGATAATAGTAGTAAAAAAAATAATCAAAGGTAGCTGTAGGATTGTGGAATTCAGGAATAGAAACAAGCCCCAGGTATATACCACTACAGAGCATATTGTAGAGACACTAATGGGGCTTATGACTGTGAGGAAAAAATACCTCAGGATTTAACATCTGAATCTTGAATTGTTATAGATGCTTCATGTGCCTGCAGCTGTTGACGCTGCTGCTGAAAGAAGCAGGAGGGAAAAGAAGAATAGAAGCACATTCATCAGCAGGTATCTGCATCATGTAAATACACAGTTACAGCCAGTTTGTTTCATACTTAATTTGTTGGGTTTTTTAATTAGTTCAGGTTCTATATGAAGCTTTAATTAGTGTGTAGAAAACTGTAACTGCTAAGAACTGCATAGTGATGACAGCTCAGTGTGTGGGGTGGGAAGAATCTTTTTGTTTCTGATAGAGCTGGACAATTTGAAAATTATGTACTAAAAGGGAGGAACCAGACTGTTACTGAATGGATCTGCAAGAGCAGACAAACCAAACAGGTGAAAAGAGATCCATTTTAGCATGTTATGCTGGGGACAACTTTTTGTGGTAAAAAGTTGCAGTGAAGGTAATGAATTTTGAATTTGAAACTTGCATAAGAATTAATTACATCTTTGCTTGTCTTTTTGTTCTGTTTCCCTTTTGAGGCCTGTTGATGTCTCAGAATCAATCATTGCCCAGAGGGCAATGAAATAGAAGAGTTTTAGTGATCCTGCAGCTTGATGATTTGCATTACAATGTTGCTGCTCCATTTAAAGAGCTCAAGTGTTTTAACTTCGAGGGTGGTGAGGAGTAGCCCTGGAGCACAGGGGGCGCATCCTAACACATTTGCAGTTGAACATTCATTTTTCTTTGAGCATCCTGATAACTATGGTGTTGCCAGAAATTATCAAGTCAGGAGGAAAACCAAGACCACTCCCTGGCAATTTATTGCTTATTGTGCATCAGAACTAGCAAAAGCAGATTTTCCTCCAAAAGGACCATGGACCATCTAGGAAATTACTTAGGTTTAGAAATGGTTGATGCAACATTACCTGTTAGATAGAAAAAGTACAGTTGCTGACTTTTCCATACACTTACTTCTGTAAATTTCTTTATTTTCACAAAGTAACCTAAATAACTGATCTTCCCCAATTTTACACATCTGATTTTTTTCTTAAAGGGAATAATGATAAATCACATTTTGGTTCACATGGAAACAGTCAAGCTCCCTTTCAAGGTATGAAAGGGAGTCTCGCTGCTCCATCACTGAACAGGCTTGGGCATGGCTGTGCTGGGCATACGACTCTGTTCCAAACTGGCCTCAGCAATGTCTTCTGCATTGCTCCTCCCACAGCCTTGAATTCTGATTGCCCAGAACCTGCAGGTCAGTGTAGGCCCATCACAGCTTATAAAATGCAGCATTAGGCTGGGGGCTGTGCTTGCCTGCTAGATATGGTTAAGAGTCAGAGATTTTCTGCCTTATTACAAAACTGATGTTCCGATTCCACCTGAGATAGAATAGGTTTTGTTTTGTATCATATCCTTGCCTTGGTTTATAAAAAAAAATTTCATAAACCATTCTGTTTGTTAAACAGAAAACAAATGGATGTAGGTCTCTAGTGATCTGACTTGGGTCAACACGGATATTTTCTGCCTGTCTAAATCATACTGAGATTTTTTATGATCATTTTGTGTGTCATAAGACTATCATTTATAAGATAAGTGCTATCAAGAGCCTCATCCTGTTCCTGTTGAAGTCAATGGGTGTTTTTGCTATTGCTTTTCAACAGTAGTAGGATTGATGACTGAAACTGAGCAGCTGTTGAAAGGTTAGTTTTAAAGTAGAATTGTGGTCAGAAAAGCAAAGTGACCCTGTCAAGCTGACACGCTGGGAGCACTACATTTATTTTTTTTCTCAGTGACTTCCAGACCAAATCTGCTCAGTTTACAAGTCAAACATTTTTTATTGACTTCCAGAACTGCAAAGTCAGCCTCAGTGTGAAAAATCAAAACTGTTACTTCTGCTTCAGTCCACAGAAGATTCTGCATTTAGAACTTGGTTGACATGTCACTGATGCATGGCTGAATTCAGCCTGCCTTTCTGTGTCTGTCCTAGCTCTGGAGGGTGAAAGCTGCCACAGTAAAAATGTGTATGTTAGGAGAGTAAGCAGGTATGACTTGCAGAGATAAGGAGATATACTGGGGAAATAAGAGCCATTTTTATGTCTTCTAGTTTCAACTATACTTTAATCCTTAACTTCTGCCATGATTTAATGTTTTCAGATTGCTTTAGTCTGGGACTACAGACTCTGAACTGTCTTCACTGTAAAATAAATTTTCCAAAAGTGCTTAAAGTTTATGATAAAAGTAATGATTTCAAGATCTGTTTAAGACTTCAGAAACCACACCTGAAAGAGTTGACTCCTTCCAGGTCATGCAATTCCTTGTTTACGCTCAAGGGTTCACTGAGTTACACAGGGATATGGATCGGAGAACCAACGCAGTTTATTATTTAGAAGCTCTTAACTTTATATAATCACAGGAGGAGATTCAGCAGATGCTGGCCCGTCATATCTGTGCCTTAATCTAACCCTGACCTCAGAATCTTGATGTGGTTCCTCAGGCAATGGATGCATCCTCTGATCTTAAACTGCTTGCTTGATTAATATACTGTAATTAAAATGTATGGTCAGTGCTAAAGTTAAAGCCAAAGCTCTTCCCTTCCATCATGAGTGCACCAAGGGCAAACAGATCTGTTTAAAGCTTTGCAGTAATTAAAACAGTTCAGAATGTCATCTTTCTAATAAAGGGATAAACCAGGACTATTGTTTCAGAGCTAGAACAGTGAAGTAGCTTCCACTCTTGTGTTTTGCAATGCCCGTGGTTCCTCTGAATCTTTATTTTGTTGGTTATCACAAAGAATAGTAGTCATTCCAGTGCCTGCATGTGTGTGTGCATGCTTGTTTATGATGAAGTGCATATGACAGATGCACATTTTTAAGACATGTGCTAATTTCTACCGTGCTTTATGCCGCACATACTGTGTTGAGTAATGCTTTGTGGAACGTAAGTCTGCTGTCTGAAACTATAGCTATTTTTAAGGGCATCCAAGTATTAATGATTCTTCTGAAGTGTGAGCATATGATAATTGAACTCCTTGGATGCTACAAGAGCTTGTTAGATTTTTACTGTGGGAGATTTTTTCATTCTTTCTTTAGGTATGGGGTTTTTTTTATTCCTCAATTTCACCACCAATGAAAGGTCACAAAAGCATTGGTGATTGCCTTCATCTCTAGAGTTCTTCCTTTCTTCTGTGGATTGCAGAACTGTTTACTGAGGTTGTTAATTTACAGCAGGTGAGACTTTTTTTTTTTAACGAGGGTGTGCCTAGACAGGAGAAGAGCTGCCTGTTGATCTGGTTCTGCATCTTTGGTTGCTGGTAAGCCTTTGAAGGGCAGGGGAAGATTGCTCCTCCTCAGAGAATGACTGAGCATGCACAGGTGAGAGAAGTTTTTGTGAGACGCTGGGTGGTAGGAAGAATGGGATAGAGAAAATGAGGAGCAGGTAGAAGGCTGGAGAGTAAGAAACTGAAGAGGAGCAGAGAGCTTCCCTGCAAGGGGGCTGCAGCAATGTTTTGGAGGTGGTAGAAAGAAAGAGGCTTTCTTGAAGATCTGGCAGTTTGTTCCAGCCACCAGTTGCTGAATGAGAAAGAAAGGCTGTTGGAAAAGTTCCAGCCTTCAAGGACACCACTTTTGGGGTGCAGGTTGGTTTCAAACCTTTCTGTTTAGGGTCTAACCCTGCAGATGTGGATTTTCTCTTTTTGAGGCTTTTTTTCCCTTGTTTATTATTTTGGGTACCCTCAAGAGCCAGTGTCAGAAATTGGAAGCATTTGATATCTGTTGATGTGCTCACTTTTTAAAGAAGTTAGGTGATTTGCCCTTTTCAAATTGTGGTAAGGTATAATCATGTGTTCACATGGATCCAGCTTTCCCTTTGTGTTGAGTTGCATAGTCTCTTCAGGAACTCTTTCCAGTTGTGTAAAAAAGCCTGTGTGCAAACATATAGTAAAACTGGACCATGCACGCATACAGATCAATGAATTGAATCTGTTGATCCACTGTGTTCTACGTTACTGTTTTGCTGTGTGTGCATAGCTCAGATTTGTAGTGCAAGCAATTAGGTTTGTTTTCTGGAAATATCCACATCTTTTAAAAAATACAAACCCAAGAAATAACCTAGCAGAAACAACAAAATCCCTTCCCCTCCCACATTTGGGAAAACAAACAGACAAAGCCACTACAGTGTATGGAAGTACTCAATGACATATTAACTTCAGCTCTGCTTCCGTGCTCTTGCAGTAGTAGAGCATCCAAGGGTTACTCTCTTTCACAAAAGAACCCCCAAATCTTTCAGACAACAGTGAACTTATGGTTTAGAGACTGTCTCGTAGCAGAATGTTTTTGTGCTTGAGTTTACTGACTCAGACTTTTCCACTTCTTCAAAGAAAGATAAAAGTATAGTTGTATGTAAGTGAAGACACTAACCTTGAGGTGTGTTGTACAAAATTTATGTATGTCCTGTATGCTGTTATGGAAGTGGACAAGCCATAAGGAGCTGTTTTACATGATTAGAAAATGTTATGCTTTAAGTTGTTCTGCAAAAGGCCTTGTTTTAGCAGTTTGTAATGACTTATCCCCTTATACATACTGTTAATCCAATTATGTTTGCCAAGAAGTTCTTATGAATAGGTATAATGAGGGCAATATGATCTCATGAGCTTCCTGCTGCAATTGTTTGTTTATGAGCAGGGACACCACATCAGTAAAGCTGAAGTATCACGATAGTTTAGGAGTGAAGACAGACATCCTCAAGTTTTCTTCAAGGAAGAGAATTAAAACTAAGAAGTCAGTGCTATTTTGCTTTTCCATGAATGTTGTATCTCTCTTTCTCCTAATACATACGTACAGAGCTTGGATTTGTGATTGTGGTATTGCTGATGTTAGACAGAAATGCAGATAAATGGTGTTTATCTGTTTCTAGTTTGCACATTGTAACAGTAATATGCTCTTCCTATATACTAAACAAATGAGTTTTTAGTTTACACTTGATCTAAGTCTTGGCTACCTTCCAAGCTCACGTGAATACCATTCATATATAGAATCTGAGAAGATGTGTATGCAAATAACTATATTGGAGTTATGTGGGGGATGAGAAACCAGCTGAGCAGGTTTGTACTGCATTAGTGAAAAATTATAAAATGAGTGCAAGAAGTCAAATACTTAGGATTTAGGCCTGCTTGCATGTTGCCTGATTTCCCCAAAACATCAAGAATATGTAGTTCTGCTGGGCTGCTTTTTAAGTTGTGAAAGATTACTTCTGCAAAAGTGACAGTTTTATGCAGGTGCCTAAACAAGCAGGTAAAATCTGAATTTTGCCATCTTGAGAATGGGGTTCTGTGTCCTATGTGTATCTCCTTTGTGTGTGATGTTTTAAAGTAATTCCTGCCAATACATTTAATACAATATGAATCAATATAAATATTTTAATGTCATATATTATGGCTATTATGAGTGCCTGTTGATGTAGCATTTTCAGTGAGTAATCTTTGTATATCAAGTGGCTGTTGGAATACTGACAGTTAAGTTTATCCTGTTTTTTTTTTTTAAAGGAATGTGTTAATATGCATTATTTAAGCTTTCCAATTTTTAGTGATTAAAAAATGTGTCCAAATGTGTTAATTTAAGTTATAATATTGTAAATTTCAGATTTTTTGCTTTTACAATGGCTTGCACAGTTTATGTTTTCTATAACTAACACTTTATAAATCAGTAGGAAACACCTCACTTCCTTACTATAAAACTGTATGAAGCACAACTCACCCAAAGTCAATGATATTTTTCATCTTGCTCTCTGTGGTGTTGAGTGGCCTCCATTTCTGTCAAAATCAATTGGATTTGCAGTTGTTTAGTATTAGTTACGTGAGAGCTTTCATAACTTCAGGGTATGTAAAACCAGAAGGGGTCCTTTAGTTTGTACAGTCTAATCCATATATAGTTTATAAATCATGCTATAGTCCCCTCAATTTGACATTGTTTACCTGTCCCATTAGGTCCCATGCCTTCTGTTAACTTTAGCTTTAGTCAAACAAAGCTATTCATATCTTCCAGAAAGGCTTTCTGACTATGTTTTGAGATGGCCAGAAATGGAGATCTTGCCTTCTTATGTGGTTAGCTGGTTCAAGTAAATACATTTCCTTTATAGTTTAAAAAATAATAGTAATTATGCATTCACTTCAGACTGACTTCAGCTTCCAGTGGTCAATTCTTATGAGGATTTTGGGTGCATCTGCTAAATTAGCATGTCAGTTCAGATCTGGAGTGTGTTTTGAAGTGAGTTTGGTTTTTTTTTTTCTTCCCCCCCCCCGTGTCTGTCCCTCACCCCACTCCCTGCGCTGCCATTTGCATTGAGAAGGTCCTGAAGCCTGCAAGCAGATTCCTTCAGAGTGAGCCTCCACCAGCAGATGCATTCCAGGAGCAGGAGCGTAGCTAATACGCTCCAGCTGCAGAGGGGCATTTGGGGCCGGGAAAGCAGGCTATGGCTGCTCTGAAATATCTCTGCCTCCTTACCCCTGCAAGCCCATAATGTGTGGGCATCAGGCCCTCAGCACCCTACTGATCCTTTCCCAGTGGGACTGTGCTGCCTGCTAATGTAAACAAAGCCTTTGTTAAAGGTCATCTTAGCACATAGTAACTTCTATCTGTGGAAGTATTTACATAGTGTGTTGTAGCATGATGATGATCTCTTGGATGATCTAAAAAGACTTCAAATGTTTAAGTCTTTTGCTAAAAGAGGTTTGTTTTTTTTTTTTCCCCCTCCGTGGTTCTTCTGAACACAATCTTCTGTTTCTTCAAAGTTCTTTTAGATAGGCTTTAAATATTGCTTAAAATATCTTTCAAAAGTTATTTCATTTTTATTGTAATTAAGAATATTATTCTTTTTAGAGAGTGCTGATCAGAATATCCTGACGTACTAATCTGAATGTGATATGGAAGTAAAGGATATTCAGTTTAAATCTAGTTGTATAGACCACAATGAAACCAGAACTACTTCTCCCCCCCCCCCCCCCCGCCCCCCAGTCAACATAATCTTCTTTTGACAGGAATATAGCTAGTGCCAATTATTTAAGCCTTTATTTATTGACCTCTTCTCATGGCTTCATTCAGGATTGAAATTCAAACAAGTGAGGTGGATTTTTTTTTAGAGCAGGTTTTATGCTTGCATCCAGGCTACCCTTTTGGAATATAGATAGACTTTTAGGTTTCTTCCAGTAGTGTAAAATATATTCAGGGCATAAATTGTATTAGATTTGGATGCAGGTAGGCCAGAGAAATCATCTGCAAATATATTTCAAATATTCACTGAGAGTTATCTAAGTATACTAATTTTAAGAGTGTTTATTTCTTGTAGATGTTGTTTAACATATCCTTAGTTACTAATGGACTGGAAAGTACTTCATCATCTTGTTGTGATACTAGCCTGTCATCCTGCTTCTCTCCAAGCATACAAGAAAAATGTACTGAACCTTTTGCCTTTTCTACTTCATTAAAAATATTCCTGTCTTCACATAGGAATTTGCCTATTGCTGGGAATTCTTTTGGTTTTTCTCATTTAGTTCAGATTTGTCAGCCAAGTTATAGCAGTAGAAGCTTTGATATTAAGAGGTCTGAATTAAAAACTCTGGCTCCTCCTCAGGCTCCCAGTTAGCCTGAGACAATTAATTTAGAGTCAGATTTTTAAAGGCATTTAGGTTGCTACAGGTTTGGTGGATCCATATTTGTATGGATTTTTTTTTTTTTGCTTCAACTTCTTGCAGTCCTGTTTAAAGAATGTCTTCTGCCATTTTCGTTAAATAAAACCAATAGTACATTGTTGGGGAGGGTGGGGACCCCAACCTAAAACACTGTTGAGACACTGTCACAGACAGCTTTGGTAACAAAGTAATGTATTTACTAGAGCATACTTAAGAAATAAAACTTGAGTTCAGTGTTACTACAAGTAGAGGAACAACAGTCCAAACTACCACTGTTTGGGTGGTTGGTTTTTTTTTTTGTTGTTGCTCTACTGAATAGGATCTGAGCAGACTACCTTGTTTATCTGCCCGTATAGCATTGAGATGTACATCTTGTATTCATGTTACTACTTCTTTAGATGTATATGTTATGTTAATATTTCTCTTAGATGTACACTTTACAGTCTCAGGAGATTCTTATGGATAACAGAACTCAAAATACTAATTCACCAAAGATCTAATTTAGAGTAACAACATCTTGTTATTGAAAAGTATTTTAAAAAAAATGGCCAGCAAGCACCCTATCCTCTTTTAAAATCTTTAGAGAAAAGTTATTGCACTTCAGTCTGTGTGGTTCCTGGTTTTGAAAAAATGCTACAAACTGTGAGCCCATCCTATTTATAGCTGGCATGTTTTCTGCAATTAACAAAATTGCTCATGCCTCCTTTTAAATACAACTTAGCCACCTCCTCTATATTGTTCTTTCATGAAGAGTATTCTTGACTTCATTGACATTCAATAATGTTGAGCTATGTTGCTAATTATTCCCAGCATGACTGCTTGCTTATAATTGCAATTTATCATGAATGTGTAAGATTTGTTAATGATTTTTTTAAAAACTTTTTTTTTTGCCTCAAGTCTTGAGGGTTTTATTGTTTCTAAAGCTGCTGAATAACCTGCTGGTTTGAGAATAGTAGTTAATGCATACCACCTACTGGTAATAATTACATCAAAGCTTTTTGCCCTGTCTAGTGTGCTAATACTGCAGAGCTTTATGAATTCTTTCTAGCCAAAGAGCTCAATTTTCCTTCAGTGCATCAAAGTTAAGAGGAGATTTCTACCAGAACAAGACTGACTTTCCTGTATACCAAATGGGCATATATATTGCATCTGACACCCCCCCACCCCCCCCCGGAAGTTCCTAGATATAGTAAAAGCATTCTTTGGCAATATAGTATCTACATAACCTGTCTCTTAATGTTATGCAGGCAGTAAAGAGCCCTGATACAGTTTTGCTGAAGCCAGAGCACTACAAAGGAGATGGAAAAGTTGACTTCCCTAAACTAAATAGTGGCAATTTGCATGTGTGGCAGATATAGGCCTGGCTATGGACTTTTTTATGACCCAGGCTTTCTTGTAGCTCAAATCAGGCCTGTGCTAGATGCAGTTCAGTTTGTTCCAGCTGATTTCTGGAGTAATTATTTAAAACTTGCTTCTCTCACCCTGCATTCCATGCTGCAGCTTCGCATTTCTCCTGGGACTAATTGCAGTTTGGTGACTGGCTCCATTGCTCTGAAGTTTTTGTGTCTGGAACTGATTGCTTGTAAGTTTGGGAGTCATAATTTCAGGCTTGGAAGGAACTCTTCTCTGTAGTGGCAGAGAATTGAATTTGATTTCCTTCCCCTCACCCCGCTTCATGTTTCTGAGTAGAGAATGTGTCCTGAGATGCAAGTGGCAGCAAATACAAATATTATAAATTCTGTTAAATAGATTAACTTTGTATATTTTTAAACTGTAGACTGGAACAAAATTCCCTGACTGTTCATGATACTTGTTTGTCACCATGCTCTTGAGTGGAGTGAAGTAGATCTTTCCAAGACTAACCAAAGGTATGGTTCTGGAGAGATGTTACTCTAAGGTGCAGTCTCTACTGGTAGCATGGAGAAGACTGTCCTAGGGTTGGCTAGCTCTGCTTTATAAAATCCTCTAAGGCTATCTTGAAGACCCTGGATTCTGAATTATCTCCACCTCATCAGAGCACGAAGCTCACTTGCTCTTGGTATCAGGTGGTGGAAAGCTGTGACAGCACTCTTGTAATTTAAAGGCAAGGCCTGTGGGAGATCCAGGCCAAATGTTGTGTGGTGTTGATGGGACCTATCTGAATCGGAGGCTGTAGATGCTGAGGAGTACAGACATATCTGATCGCTCCCAAGCGTGGCTGCCTTTGGCAACATTTGCTAATGTCTGCTGTTGCAACTGAATATGATGTCAGTGTGAGTAGTGCTGCTATGTGATGAGGCTGGTGGAGGTAACGGACGTCCCATTGGTATGGTCTCTTCTGCACCAACCTAAATGCCACTTGATATACTGAAATAAGCTAGACTTCAAAATAAAAAGTTATGGTATTGTAGTCACTTCTAGAGGAGGACAAAGCAATAAAGAAGGTATTTGGATAGGACTTGATTCATCAGTAAACTCTACAGTAATCCTATTATGTGTTTTGGGCTTGCTGCTAACTACTGGATTCTTGATACTGCTAATTGAATTCAGGGCATAGGCTTTCAGAGCTTTAATTGCCATTATATTGTCTGTATTTGATATTGCATGTGAAGATTCACTGAAATGTGCAAAGCAGCAAGGCATATAAAAAAGGGAAACGATGACACGAACTCAGAGTGACCAGACAGATTCAGAAAACAATTATGAAAAGGAAAGTTATGTTGTTTGTGCTCTGTAGCTTCTTATCTGGACTGTGACCTTGAAAGTAGCATTTCTACTGCCTGCTTGTGCAAAGCAGCTTCTTCCTCCACTGTGTTTCTCCATGCACTGATTAGAAGAAGAGGTGGGATTTGCTGAGCAACCTATATGAAATTTAAGCATGTGTCTCCAATTACTTTAAATACTTTAATGTAGTGTAAAAAAGATGGGAAAATCTTCATGTTAATCTTAGGTCATGTGTTCCCTTGGTGGAGGGGTGCTTTTGGAGGGATGGGCTGTGCAAGTGGTGGAAACATTTAGTCTCTGAAGTTGTGTAAGATGTTGAAGTAGTTCCTGCCTAAAAAACAAACACTACTGTTACGATGAGAGTCAGGAAATAGGAGACTCGCTACTACCTGCCATGGAGTTCCCACCTGTGAGTTATAATATAGTTTGAGTACACCCAGACTCCATAGTGTTGAGCGTTTCTCCAGTGGGACACAAATGTGAAAGGCCTGGAGGAACTGCTACCACTTGATCAAGGGGTAACAATAAGGATGAGGCAGCTATGCAATACGTAGAGAGATACAGGGCTCAGCTGTGAGGAGACTTGCAGATCTCTGTCATGTTGTCATCAGTCACTTCTGGAAAGATATTTGGAAGATCAGCCATCTGAGCTTGTCTCTGTTCAGAGAGAAGGTGGTTTTCTTCTCCTATTTTAGCTGGTAGGGCAAGTAGCATGACATACTTTTCTTCTTTCAGATATGTTGTGAATATTAGGGAGGAATGTGGGTTTTACTTCACGTGCACAAATTTCAAGTTATCTTGTTAACTGAGTTTATTTTGAGTTGCTTAAAATAGCTGGAATGGGATAACAGTTTTTTTCTTAAGTGAAAGCACAGTCTGAGACTGCAAGGGGAACAAGTTGTAGCTTTTTCTTTTTTCCAGTTACGTTGAGGTGTTTTTTACATTTTGATGGCAGTATACAGTAGAAGAAATGTCTTCCAGAGAGTAGTTGCCCTCTGTACAACTCAAAATAAAGTTGGATAAATACTCTGTGCCTGTCTTGCTTCCAAATCTGGACATAAAAGTGCGTGGGCACAGGGAAGAAAATGGGGGTGGAGGGTGGGAAACTGATGTGCTGAGCACGGTGCACCCTTCCTGCAAGCTAGTGTCCCAAGCAAACGCAGAGCTGATCCTATCCATGTTATGGTCCAAGCATGCTTCTGAATGATTCTGGCACAAAAGTTGTGCCAAAATTGCTTTTCCTCTTTCTTCTTCCTCCTATTCCAGCTGCAATTTGATGGATGGGGGAAAACGAAACACAACACTAAGTGATTTATTTAGGGTCATGGACAGCCAAAATATTTAAATGGATTTATTGTTATCTTAAAAAAAAAAAAAAAACAAAACAAAAAACAACCCAAAAACAAAACACTGAAAACCATGCTATTTTTAGACAAGTCTGTCTGCTATTTTAATCTGATTCAGATTTCCTTAAGAAAAGAGGGTTTGTATTTTCCCAGAAATATGACCTTTATGTCGATATACTTCTGGTATCTGTAGAGGCCAAATGCAGACAAATAAAGCAGTTAATACTGGCTTGTGTTCATGTAAAACCTATAGCATCTTACTAAGGAATAATTCGTATGGCTAGGTGAAAATGGAGTTAAAACTTGAGAATCTTGTACTCGGTGTTTTCAATGTCCAAATTAATTCCCATTTTGCAGTTGTAATAAAAGTTTCAGCAGAACGTCAGCTTGCTGAAGCTCAGCTTGACCAGGAAAAATGATTCCCAGCTTTTTTTTAAAAAAACAGTGTGCACTCCTATTGCCATTTCAAGTTAATAATGTCATGGAAAAAGTTAGGCATACTGTCTGTAGTTCAGCTACAAGTTCCTGGGATAGACAAAGATGATGTTGCTGCTGCAGCTTCCTGCAGCAGTGTGTGACATGAGATGGAGAGAGGAGGCTCTAGGTCCGTTTGCCTAGACTGCCTTTGCTCTTCACCCAGTCAGCACCAAGGCATGGAAAGGATTGCTGACTGATCCTCAGCATGAATTCCCTTATGCCAGGGAGGTTTTTTAGTCAGAGCTCAGGCTTGTATGCAGAGCTCTGTCAATTCAGGATTAGCTCCAAAAACAGTTTTTGGCGTCTGTGTGTAGTTTATCCCTCTGTTATAGAGAACACAAGGGGAAGAAGGTGCTTTGCGTGGGTCAGAACACATAGCCCAGGAACTCTGCTGGATGCCATGGAGAGTTTTACCTCCAGCCACAGCCTGAGGAAGCAGGAGTCTAATCGAATTTCCTAATCTTGTCCCAGCAGAGATTGCCAATCCCAGTGTGCCCTGCACAGATCTGCAGAGAAGGCTGAGATGAAGTGGGGCTGATGGCTTTTATTTCTTGACTTGCTCATACAGGTATTGCATTCATAAGCTTTCTCTCTTGTTTGGAAACATACATTGTATGTGGTTTATTTTTTTTAAAGTATGATAAATAAAGTTTGAAAAAGTGCATTATCTACTTTTTCATTAAAAATGCTCTCAAGCAAAAAAACCCCTTTTGCTGCTTCTGATGTCCTGCTGTTACTCCCCAGTGTTCATGTCTGACTTAAAGATTAATTAAAATAAATATCAAGTGCTACTGAAATAATTAATAAATTATACAATTTACATTCGATTGTAAGTGGAAGAATGTCTTGCACTTCCCTTTAAAAAATCAGCATGGTTCCAGAAAGGAAGGAAGCATGCTAATTACAATGCCTTCACAAGACTTTACAATTCATGGCTGAGAGTTGATCAGAAGATGCAGAGGAGGCAAAGCAAGCATGTTAATGTTTGATACTTCAGTGCTTCTAATCCCAAAGCTTGCTATTAAAATACATAACAATTTGTTGTGCGTTTCCAGCAGTTTGATATTTCCTGAACTTTTCCATCTAGAAGACTTAGAGATTTTTAGGGCTGGATGCTGGTTCTGTGCTACTTTTGGCACTGAGGAAACATGGCTGGAGTTTTTCCTAACTCAGTGGTTAACGTAAATCAGAATTCATCTCTTTAGCTTTTTGAAAAATATCCAAATGTTTCATAGCTTTTTTTTAACATAGATCTCATGACCAGCATTTATGCACCTTTTCCTGGCACACAAGGAAAAGAGCAGAAGTTCTGCCTTTGATAGAAGCAGCAAATGTAGTGTCCAATGCACAGTCATAATGTCCGGTATGGTTTATGAAATGGTATGAAGATATTAATGTATCTCTGAACATATTTGTTAATTTGGAAAGTAATAACAGCTGTTAATAGAACAGTGAGAAGAGGAAGAAGAATAGAGAAGTCTCTCTTCTACAAGGCTGGATATAAAGGTATCTTCTATGAATTAGAAAGCCATCTTAAATATACAATCATGAAAACAGCTGTGCAGGGTCAGATTGAACATCTAGCTTGGAGGCCAGGAGATGATGTCCAAGAGACCAGTGGAGGACCAATACAAGCATGGTATTTTTTTTTTTTCCATATAGTCTCATTTTTCTCATAGAGTCTCTTGGCCTCCAGCCTTGTGGCTTGGGAAACCAGAGGGTGTACTACCTTGTCTCTTCACTTAACTTTTGCACTGCCTCTCTTTTGCTTCCCATCCTTTAGTGTCTCAACATTCCTCCTGTTCCTTCATGATACCAAAGCACAGTAGCAGGAGTACTGAGAATATAGTGGAAGCAGTCTGGATGATCGTTATTTCTTTTTCCTACTAAATGGGAGGGTGCCAACTGCAGTAAAAATCCAGCTCAGTTTTTGGCTGAAGTATGTTTATTGCTGTGTGGGATTAGTCTGTGCTCCAAATGAGGAGTTGAGAGGCTTGAGCATGTGCACTGCTGAGAGTCGCTGGAGATCTGAACAAGTCCTACACTGAAGAGACATAAAGTTTTCAGAGGAGGAATTGTAATTTTTTTCAGATATGTAGGGGGGCTTCATAGTAGCTATGGAAACCCTCCATTTCTGAAGTAGAGGCCTTTGCTGTTTCCTGCTAACCTTCAAATCCCTGTTTGATAGCATGGCAGGTTTACAGCCCCCATTAAAATGTTTTCACTTGGTGTTTTTGGTTGGTTGGTTTGTTTTCCCCCCCTCCTCATCTTATTACTTGAAACTGTGAAAGCACTTAAAGAAAAAAAAAAAAGGCAAATACCTGGAATATATGAACCAAAATGGATAGTCTGGGTAAGTTTTATAAGTATTGAAGTCAAGATTTTGTAACTGGAGATTTTGGGGCTGGTTCTGTAGTAGTAGTGCTGCCTCTTCTGCCTTCTAAAGGAGCCTAGGCAGAAGGTTTAAAACTTTCATCTCAAGAAATGTCTCAAACTATGAGCAGTTAAACTCCATATCAGTATGACCCAGTGTCCTGTGCTAGTAGACAGTTTGCCGAATACAGTGTGTGTTATAAGTTCATAATGTTCTAGGTAACACAGTAACATCTGACAGGATATTTTTTTTCTAAGCTTATTGCCCTTGTAGTTCCATAGAGAGCATTTCCGGGGGGGGGGCGGGGAACCAAACAAAACAACAAAAAACCAAAAAACCACCAACCAACATTTCTTTGTCACTGTAATCTGAGTAAAAGCAGGGAAGTGTATAGTTGCCCACGACTCCCTGGCCTCTAATAAATCTTGTGCCCTCCCATTCCCCAGAGTATGTAATTTCATGCTCTAGAATGGTGAGATGCAACTGAAAATAGTCGTGTGTGTGATGTAGGCGTTTAACAACTTATATCAGCAGATGCAACCAATTATAGAAGTTCAGTGAAGGATGTGTCTGTTAATTGTGATGGTCATTAATATACTTACTGGCCTGAATTCTGAACTCTTATAACTATTGTTTTGCTACTTAATTTCAGGCATGTAGACGTAAGTATTCAATTTACTTTCAGTGCATGTTTTTATCACATACCTCTCTTTCATTACAAACACTATCTTTTCATTTTAGTCGCCAAGCTCTTTTCTGAGGCAGGAAAGATTGTGCCTTTCCTAAGTATAGAACAAACTAACATGTTGATTATAGTCTGGAAAAATCAAATAGAAACATAGTATCGGATAAATAGCTATGTGATTATACAGCGACTGTAGGGTGTCTGTGTAGCATTCATGCTTAGGAAAAATATTCTCTGAAAAGTTTGGTTTTGTGGTTGGTGGGTTTTGGTTTGTTTTTTTTTTTTTTAATTTTGATTAACAGCACTTATTTTTTTCCTAGGGGAAAAAATGGGGAACACAACAAAAAGCATAACTGTTTAATTTGATAATGCCGATTACTATTGGGTTTTGACCTAGAGACTCATTAACCTTTGTCCCAAAAGCTTATCTAAATAATTCAGGATTTATACTGGGAGTGGGAGAGCAGAGGATGTGGATTTTTGAATTCTGTTGGAACATCACTGGCTCTGCATTTAGAACAGACTTGACCTTTCTCAGGCTCAGGTCCTGGGCTCAGTGTTCACCAGACTTTCTCAATGGCTTTTTTTTTTTTTTTTTTTTAAGGAGAGGGGGAAGTCAACACTTGTCAGGCTTGAGAATGTTTTTAATGCAGGTTTTTAGTTTGCAAAACTAATACATTCAGAAAAGAGGACGTTTGTGGTGAATGTCACGGAAAGAAAATGTTCTGCTCCATAGACAGTTTTGTGGAGTACGTGTTGTTTCTTGCATTGTGTGGGGAAGATAGACAATGTTGGTGCTTGTGAGACTTCTTTGAAATTATTTAAATATGTTTCACTGCACTTTTGCACTGTGAAGAAAGGCAGAATAGCAAGATCAAATGAGGGGAAATATTTCTCTTCTGTCAATTTATAGTACTGTATGTCTGTCTTTTGCAGCTAGCAGCAGCGTGGTTGACCATTTCTTATTCCATTTCTTGAAGAACAGAAGCGAACATATCCATAGTCTCTTTCATTAGTTAAATCTTTAAACATGTATAATACATACACCATGCAGCTAAGTGGATTTGTTACAGAATTTAATACTTTATTTTTTTTATATTCTGTAGATACCGTTTTAAATAAGTTAGCAAAGATTAGTATGTTAGAGAGTATGTGTGCCTATTAATTTCTCTAATGACAACTTACAAGGAATTTTGAGAAATGGAGAGCATCATAGGTTTTTAAAAAGGAAGTTTGAGTTGGGAACAAATACCAACTCTCCTCAAATCCTCTAAAGACAGACAAAACAAAATTCAGGAGTCAGTTATGCAGAGGAAGGATTCTTATCTGGAGTTTGAATTCAGTTCTGTGCACAATTTAGGGGAAGTTTAGGAATTAGGTATCAAAAGTGTACATTCTTAGTTCATCCCTATAAATCTCATATAAATGATTGCAAGATTGTTGACTTTTCCTAATTGCACTGATATGAGTTTTTGCCAGGCACAGAGATAAATATTTAGTCCTACAGTCCTTCTTATTACTTGGAACAACAATAAAATTCAACAACAGCATAGTTTTCTAGGTTAATTCCAAGAGAAACAGTTCACCCATAAAGAATTAAAACCCATAAATCCATGAAAAAATAATTGAAATTCATTATAATTTCAACAAGAGAAGAGCTTCCCACTGGAAACAATGATTTTTATTTTTTGATGAGAGCAATTTTGAACCACAGAGTTGATATTGTTCTCCAGTAGAGCAAACTGACAACGATATAATTTCACTAGCTTCAGTCGTCTTTCTCTGTTGTAAGAAGGAGATTCATTGTTGCTGTAGACAAGCTAGAGTTTTAATATTTTTTCCCCAAAGGAAATTTAAATTTAGTTGTTATTCCTTTAAAACACAGAGCTGTACACAGACTAACCAAAAATGTGTGAATCGGTACAACCAGAAAACAGAGTGAGCAGGACTAGCTTCACTTCTTGAAGCTGTAACGAAGGATCTGCTTGCACTCTGTGTTAAATGTGAGTGTGCTAAGCATTCTGCAGAAGCCAGTTGAGATAATCGATGTTGTTACATGTCTTCTCCAAGATGCATTGGGAGGGTTTATTCTTGAAAGTTTGCAAGAAAGGACCCTGTTTGATAAGTTATTGACTATTGTTGATAGCTGTAACCAGGTTCTTGATGGTGACTTCTGTACCATGAAAGTTGCACATTCCAAGCCTTTGAACTCGCCTGCATGTTTACATCTCCAAGAGCCTTGAATATCAGCTATTATAACACCCAGCCTTCCTTTGCTATAGGTTAGAGAAAGAGAGGAAGGAGCTTGCTACAGTAAATGTCATCTTCATATTTCTTGCTGTGTGTTAAGTTGGACATGATTCAGTATGTGTAGACACTGTCAAATTCCTAAAGTAAGCATTAACTACTACTTAGGGCTGGGAGATTAACATTGAAATAGAGCAATGTTGGAAAACAATTGTCATAGGGATTAGTGGCTTTGCTCATCTTGATGAACAAATTATTAATACTTAGCTCGGGTCCCTTAAAGTACAAGAAGGAAGGCTTCTTTCAACCTGAACTCTTCAACTTGTTTCAAATAGGCTGCAGAAATTAATTTTTCAGTGTTAATTAATATTCTGAAAAAAGTTGTGATCTGTTTCCTATGAGACTGAAGGTTAGCCTCATAGCAGGACATGAGCAGATAACACTGAAGACCTCTGTAAGTTTTAATCACTCCAGAATCACACTGGAATTCCAGTCTGATGGACATGTGGTAACTATGCTCCACACAGGCCCTGGGGAAAAATTAAGAAGTTTATAATGGGATTCTCAACCAGGAGGCTGAGCATGAAGCTGCTTCAGGTAGCCAGGAGAAAAAGCCGAGCTTGATGATTTCAGGTAAATGTTCATTTCAGGGACCTGTATGGTTGACTCTGGCCTGCTGAAATCTGCCTACTTGCTCTACAGTGCTAAGCCCTATATCTCCTCTAAAGGCAAGAAAGTTAGAAGTGCATGGTTTTTCAAAAATTGCAGAAGATTTGGTTTTGTCTGTCTTTTTTTTTTTTTTCTTATGGAGAACAGCTGGAGACAAAGGTCATATTCCTCCTTTCTAATGTTGTATTTCATAGTCCTTTCCAAATCCTTTCTTCTTTCAGAGGATGCAAGCCCATACCTATTGCTTCTCAGAAGAATGCCCTGTCTTCTAATCTAACACAGTGGAAGAACTTCTAAGGGTACACTGAGCAATTGCTGCATTAAATACCTAAAACACTTCTTGCAATAGAAAGAAATAAATCCTCCTTCCAGAGAAGTAGCCTGACCTCGGTGCCGGGGAAGGTCATGGAACAGATCATCCTGAGTGCCATTATGCGGCATGTGCGGGACAACCGGGGGATCAGGCTCAGCCAGCATGGGTTTATGAAAGGCAGGTCCTGCTTCACTAACCTGGTCTCCTTCTATGACAAGGTGACCCACTTAGTGGATGAGGGGAAGGCTGTGGATGTTGTCTACTTGGACTTCAGTAAGGCCTTTGACACCTTCTCCCACAGCATTCTCCTGCAGAAGCTGGCTGCTCACAGCTTGGACAAGTGCACTCTGAACTGGGTTAAAAACTGGCTGGATGGCCGAGCCCAGAGAGTGGTGGTGAATGGAGCCAAGTCCAGTTGGCGGCTGGTCACGAGTGGTGTTCCCCAAGGCTCAGTGTTGGGGCCGGTCCTGTTCAATATCTTTATCGACGATCTGGATGAGGGGATTGAGTGCACCCTCAGTAAGTTTGCAGATGACACCAAGTTGGGTGGGAGTGTCAATCTGCTGGAGGGCAGGAAGGCCCTGCAGAGGGACCTGGACAGGCTGGATTGTTGGGCCGGGGCCAACTGTATGAGCTTCAACAAGGCCAAGTGCCAGGTCCTGCACTTTGGTCACAACAACCCCAGGCAACGCTACAGGCTTGGGGAGGAGTGGCTGGAAAGCAGCCTGGCTGAGGGGGACCTGGGGGTGATGGTTGACAGCCGCCTGAACATGAGCCAGCAGTGTGCCCAGGTGGCCAAGAGGGCCAATGGCATCCTGGCTTGTATCAGGAATAGTGTGGCCAGCAGGACGAGGGAGGTGATAGTGCCCCTGTACTCAGCACTGGTGAGGCCGCACCTCGAGTACTGTGTCCAGTTTTGGGCCCCTCACTTCAAGAAGGACATCGAGGTGCTGGAGCGTGTCCAGAGAAGGGCAACTAGGTTGGTGAAGGGTCTAGAGAATAAGTCTTACGAGGAGCAGCTGAGGGAGCTGGGGTTGTTTAGTCTGGAGAAGAGGAGGCTGAGGGGAGACCTTATTGCTCTCTACAGCTACCTGAAAGGAGGTTGTAGACAGGTGGGTGTCGGTCTCTTCTCCCCAGTAATAAGCGATAGGACGAGAGGAAATGGCCTCAAGCTGCGCCAGGGAAAGTTTAGGTTGGATATTAGGAAAAACTTCTTTACTGAGAGAGTGGTCAGGCACTGGCACAGGCTTCCCAGGGAAGTGGTTGAGTCCCCATCCCTGGAGGTATTTAAAAGACGGGTAATGTGGTGCTTGAGGACATGGTTTAGTGGTGGACTTGGCGGTGGTAGGTTAACGGTTGGACCTGATGATCCTAAGGGTCTTTTCCAACCTTAATGATTCTATGATTCTATAAATACCCTAACCAGTAGGATAGAGAGATTCTTCCTTTTCTGACCCTGTGACTCTTTAATTATTCCATGTAAAGCAGCACAGCTTGAAAAGTAAGTGCAAAGCTAGGTCCTTGGTCTCCATGTATCTCAGGAATAACTTAGTGTTTGTTAAAATTTATAGGCAATTTTCTTCTCGTAGGACGAAAAAGAAACTTGGTTGGAGTTTTCCATATTTACAGTGTGTTCTTTAATGACTGTTGTCCACACGCGGTAGTACACCCTATTTTCCCAATCTCATTTAAACAAAAGTAGGGTATATGTTGTTCCTTGTCAAGATCTGATTCCCTGTGAATCTGGTAAACATGCTGTGTGTATAGCAGGTTTACACCTCACGAGAGTTGTGAAGAAAAAATACCTAGTTTAAATATACCTACAGTTCTTAGGAGGAAGGTGGTGAGATGCTCAGGTTAAGAGTACTGAGGTAATTCTGAGCATTTGCAGGCAAACCTTGGGTCCAGTGACATTACCTGGAGGCTCCTTAGGCCCCTGTAGAGACATCTGATGCTTGCTTAAGTTCTATGTCTTGCTATAAAACTTCCTGTTCCTTAAGTGTTGGTGACTAGAAGGAAAGGAAAGCCCAGTTGAAATTGCCCATATAATATCCAATTTCTCTGAGGTTTTGTGAAAATATAACTTCCATGGTTTTTTCCTGGCAATAACCAGAACATCTACTTGACAGTTAGCAAAAGGTAATTAAAATGTTCAAAGTTATTCTGTCTCCATGTGTATGTGTGAAATGTCTTTTCTTGCCAAATCATGGATAAAGAGTGTACTTCTGTAAACTTTATATTTGAAAAACTTAGATTAGTTCAACTGAATTGATGTTTTTCTGGGGATGTATTATATTTTATAGCTAAGCTATGTTTGTACTGAGTATAATTTAAAACGATACAGGGTACAACACCTTAATTCTGGTAACTTGTCCCTTTCTAACAGGAACATTCTGGCACTGTAGCATAATCTCCTGACTTTTTGCTTCACCTCTTAAACTGCCAGAATTATTTGGACTGGAAGTGGTGAACATTATGTGAGGAGAAGTAAGCGTAGAAAATGCCTTCATTTGCCAGGTAGTTTTGTTGTCCTTTGGTGCCTGGAGGTACAGGGAGCTTTCAGGTCCCTGCTGTCCTCATCAGTTTAAACTGCATCTTCAGCACCATCTGTGATCTGCTCTCACTCACTCACCTACTTGTTATGATCAATCAATCTGCTTCCAAAACAGTAAGTCATGGATGACCGTGAAGAAAAAAGTGTTCTATACATATATCTGTACTGCTTCCACTACCTGAGGCACTGGTGATCTTGAAACCAAGAAACATTACATCAGAATAAACATGCTGGTGACATTAAAGAGTGCTTTTTTTTTTTTTCCCCTTCCTCTTCCCTCTCCGGAAAACATTGAAGTTTTGTCCTCTTCAATACAAAGTCCTATTGGTCTGCAGGACAAATGCAACCTATACTAATTAGATGATCATAGGTCCAGGACCTACTGGAAGAAGATTATTAGTCTTTCAGAAAATATGCATTTCATAGCATTATCTTTCAGTTTTGTGCCTATAGTCTTCCACTGTTTCAGCACAGATATAAAGAAATCTATAAAGTAATTGTCCTGTTTTTCTTGGAATAATGCTGTTGCACTTCTCCTTGCCAAGTTGGTCATTCAGAAGAGGGCATCTTTTAACTAGCCTCTTACTTTCTACAGTGTTTCTCTGATAGTTCATCCCCATGGGTTTCTATTTCTGAGAGGTATTTTTTGTTTGTTTTGGTCTGTTTTTTTTTTTTTAATTTTTTGAAATATATGCTTGTTGCAACTTTAGGGTATGTTTGTGCCTTATGTACCAAGGCATTGATGAAATGCAACGTGACACATTTCCTTGGTTGCTATTTCCCTAAACGGAAAATCCATCTCTGGAGCGCATCAGACTTTTGAACAGTCTTAGCTCTGTGTGAGGGTGCAAATGCCAAGTTAAACACTGTTCTCAAAAGAAGTATTTTTCTGTCTGTACAGAGTGGGGCAGGGGGAAGGATTATGTATGTCTTTGCTTCATATCACATATCTAAACTTTCTCTGTTTACCTTCTCCCCAACCTCAGTGCAGAATCCAAAGAGATTAATTTTTCAGTGTGTGGGTTTTTTTTCCTTAAGGCATGTTTTCTTTGAGTTTTTTTTTTCCTGTGCAGCTTTGCCTTAGTTTTCCTATGCGTTTTTTTGAAAAAGGGAACAATCATTGGGAATGAAAATTTATGAAGTGAGCCCAGTCTAGCAGTATATCTCTTCAGAGGAACCTGGCTTTAAAAGATTTCCTTAAAAAACAAGGAGAAAGGAATTGAAAAAGAGCAAAAGCAAAATGAAAGGCCATTATGACCTTTAACAAACCTTTTCTTTTTTTTTGTGGTTCACTATTTATCCCAGGGTTTTAAATGAAATTTAATCAATTCTGTAAATACATGTTTGTAAAATTGGTTTAATACACACATGCACATATAGCAGAGAACAACTTGTGGGAGAGGTTGGGGAGTCTTAATGGGTCTCGAACTGAATCTAAATGAGCAGTATCATATTGCTGTGAAAAATATCATCCTGGGATATGTAAATATGAGTATAACCTGAAAAGCAAATGATGTATTGTAGAAGTTTTAGCTGAATCATTTTGTCTATGTTTAGGTGCTCTACTTCAAGGAGAACCAACTAAAGACAAAGGAGTGAAAATAAGCAGAGATCTATCAGAGTATTGAGTGGGCCTCAGGAAGGCTAGTTAGCTTTGAGAAGGCAACAGAAGGAGGACACAACAGTATTCATCTTAGCTGCTGCAGAGGGAGCAAGAATAGTCTGTATGCTGGATGGAAGGGAAGATAATAGATTTTATTGCAGCAAAGATGACTTAGAGTAGGCATTAAGAGAACTTGTAAGAATTCATTAAAAAAAAAACCAAACTAACTTACAAAAACCCAAACCATAAACAACAAAAAAAACCCCTACCACTTGATCTGATGTCCTGAAGAGAGTAAGGCCTTTAAGAACAGATTAAACAAATATCTATCAAGAATTGCATGAGATTAATTGATCCATTGCTGGTCCAAACAATGGATTAGATTATCTTCTGGGGTCCCTTTCAGATTTATGATTTTAGGATGATAAATTTTTAGTATAAAACATAGATTTTATTTTTTTTTATAGGGACATAAAAGTTAGATTGGGGTGCATCAACTGGTGCTGAAAAAACATCACGTAAGTGTTAAGGGGAACTTGGTTTTAGTTAGTCATATGTTTTCAGCATTTGACTTTCATGAACCTGTGAATGAGTGAATTTTAATAGGATAAATGTTCACAGGAAATAAATTTTATATTTTCACACAGAGCTCTTCCAGAAATCAAACCTTGAGTTTGCATGCATATTCTATGTATTGGCAGCATGTAAACAAGAGTAAAATCAGTGGCCTGGTAATTTTTTCTGACAAATAACCGGTAAAACACATCTTGAATTTTGGCTGTCAAATAAATGTAATCACTTACTTGCAAATTATCCACAACTAAAAACTATAAAAGAGAGAAATGATAATTAATAAAGTCTGAAAAGGACAATTTATTTAATGATCAGGAAGAAGCCAGATTATCAGATGAAATGGCTCATTCTGCTGTAGAGTATCAATCTAGTATTTGAGAGTGATTATTTTCTTTTGGAAAGCTAATATCCACTGAATAGTGAGGACCAACAAAATATGATGACAAACAGGATCTAAAGAATGATGGAAAGGGAATGAGCAAAGCCAGCAAAAATGCTGATAGGAAAAGGAGCTTATAGATTGTCTCAAACCTAGTAAAGTGCTTTTTGCTGTAAGTATTCATGCTAATTTATTAGCAATGTGTGTTTAACTAGCAATTAATCTGCAGTGTTCAGAATTGTTTGTGCCTCCTGTTTTCCATAACTGCTTATCTAGTGTCTTGAGTCAGGTTTGCACAACTGATTTCATGAAGATGGCAGCTGGCAAAGACTGAACCTGCAATGTAAACAGCCCCTGACTTATGGATGTGAAGTTACTGCTTTGCTTATTTACAAATCTCTGCAAGATGTGAACTTCTCATGCCTTCTTACAAATATTTTACACTGCTGAATATATTAAGCTGCTTTCTGCATAGGCTGTCCATGCTGCAGTATTGCATACCGTGATGAGTAGCAGCAAATAGCCATACAGTTTTTAGTTGTAACTATCCCAATGATATAGCAGATTTCCTTGCGTTCGGGTTACTTTGAATGTGCAGCATTTTTTACTTTTTCTAATTCAATTTTTTGCTGATCACCAAACCAGTAAATTTCTATGTACTGGACATAGTAAATCAACATCTAGAGAATTAAGTCAAATATTTTGAATCAAGTTCGTGCAGTATCTCACAACAGCAAAGCATATAACTAGGGAATGTAAAAAACCAAAATTCTTTTGTTCAACAATGATTACAAATGTGGCAGGCTTCATTCAATGTCCGAGTCTTGTCTAATGGATCAGTGTTATATAAAATTTGTCGTCTTGGAAAAAAACCTCTTAATGACGAAGTTGCGTAAAGCATCTTTCCTCAGCCAAACTGAACAATGATCAGATATCAGTATCATGTTCCCTTGTTTTTTTTTTTTGTTTTGTTTTTAAGAATGTCAGAACCATTGCTTAGAATTAGGTGGCTTATGCTCAGGCCAGTTTCAGAGATGCCTCATGTTGTGTTGTGGACTTCCACGTCTTCCTGAGATGTGTGAGATAGTACCGTAGTTATTAGATTGCACCATTACATCCTTGAATTCAGCAGTTCTACCTGTGATGATGATGGGTCTGGAACCTTTTTTTAATGAAAGAGATTAGTCACAGTGTCTTATCTTGTTAAAAGGAATTGGACAAGACTTTGAAGAACTTACCTGTCCTTGGCAACAGCTTCACAGCTAACATTTAGACACGGCTGCAGTTTACAATCATTGTTTTCTCTCAAAGTTGGCACAGCATTGTTTTCATGAAATGACAGCATCTTCTGGGACTCTAAATCAAGCTGAGAATTTTATTATATCTGTATCCTTAGGTGTTTGCAAATCCTCTGTAATTTTGACATAGGTTTCAAAAAAGAAAATTTTTGTTTACATTCTGCTACAGAAGATGTCAGCATCTGATAGCCTCTATATTGTTGGTACCATTCTGTAACTTCACAGCATAAGTAAAAACCAGTCTGACTGCAGTCAGTTGGAGTAGGCATTTATTGTGTTGATGTGGTTCTCCATGAAGAAAGCTAGTGGTTTTGTCTCTAAACTGAAGCTTTGATGCAGAAAGCTTGATGCCGTGCCTGCAGATCTGTAACTATTGTCAGATATGCTGTATTAGCAAGACTGTATTTGATATATGTGGTTACCTGTGTTTAGAGTATTTTATGAGGCTGTCTCTGTATAGTGGGAATCACTATGTAGGACAATGTAGTTTGGGGGCGTTGTTTTTCTTCTCTGTCATATAAGTCAAATTGTTATTGCCCTGCCTAAGGGGATGTGTGCTTTTGTGTGTGTGTGGCTTGTTTTTTGGTTTTTTGGTGTTTTTTTTTTTTTGTTCCCCATCACAAATATGGTCTCTTTTCTAGACTTGATCTGCAGGTAGTTTGGTTTTTATTAATTTGTACTTAAGTTTTATGCTGCTGTTCTTCAGCCATATCTTCTGTTATAGACCTTTCCAAAGGAGAATCTCAGTTGTACCCACTACTGGCTTCTCTTAGGGTGGCTTTAGAATGGCTTTGTCTTGTTCGTACTGAATACCCCTGGAGTTGTCAGGCATCACACTTATGGATAAGCTTTTGCATCCATCACCAGCAAGTCCCTTCTAGCTTTTCCCTGGTTTGCTTGCAACATTCCCAGCCCTGTAATGATAGTTGTATATAAGAGACACCTACTGCCTTTTGCTGTCCATTGTCATCCTCCTGCACCAACATGTTGCAATAGCTTGTGGCTATCAAGATTGCAGGGCAAGAGATAAAAAATGGGAAACTTCAAACTGGGCAGAACCAGGGAATATAAGACCATAATTGCATGAGAAAGCATCTCTATGTTTATCTCTGAGTCTATAATTCTGTGATTGGTGTGAACAACTGTATTTCAGCTGCTTTCTAATACTTGGAGAGCATAGCTAGCTAACTGGAGTCTGCAACCAGCAAACTGACACTACTGTGCTTTGACAGTTTTTTTGGCACATATTTGCAGCATCTTTGAGACCATGAAATCAGCTAGAATGTGGATTGTCAATGGTAGATTTTCCATTTTGGGGTGTGGGATCTATATTACAAACTGAAAAGTCCTGGAGAAGCAGCACAAACGTTTCTGGACTGCATCAGACTCTGGAAGCTATCCATGTGTGATTTTTAATACTTTATGGCATCATAGTTGAGTGCTAGTAGGTCTGCCAAGGTCACTGACTCATGGAGGTCTGTGAAGCTGTATCTCCACTAGTCTCCAGGCTTGTTGCCATCCAAAACATCCTGGACAGCACTGTGTTCTAGATTCAGTGCTTGCTGAAGCCATAGATGGGCATGCAGACCCAACTACTGCATGCAACATTAGGGTATTACCACCAGCAGTGAGCCAGAGAGACCAGATGTATTAATGATGGATGTATTCTGGGACAGTAGTGCCTGCCTCCTGTATCACCTTCCTGCTCCTTTGCAGCCACAGGCACAACCAGACATCAAGATGACTAGCATGCATGCCTCAAAAGTTTATCCACCGTCCCCACCCCTTTTCTTCGTGTTTTCCAGAGTCTGTCTTTTCTGACACACTAGTCCTCCTTTGTTTAGCTTTCCAGTATAGCAGAGTTTTTTGTTTGTTGCCGATCAATGGCAATGATCAGTATCTGGTTAAAAAGGTTTGAAAACTTGGTCCCCTGCAGATGCTGGCTGCCTCTCACCTGTACCTAACTAGCCAATGGAAACACATCACTTAACAACCTACCTAGATGTCCTGGCTTAGTGTTCCATACCCAAGAGTCAGAGTTCACAAGAGTGCATCCCATTCTGGAGTTCCCAACTATGTTGTATGTGCACCTGCAGACAAGGGCTATTACTCTAGTAGGAGGAAGTTTGCTGGGAAGACTATGCAGCTCTAGGACCAGCTCCACTGGCACACTTAAAACCAGAAGAGAGGGCATGTATCTATAGATACAGGATTCAGATTGTGTACCTAGAAAATATGCCTCCTTTCTTTTCATTGCCCCTCCCAACTCTTCTGTTTATTGAGGCCATTTGAAGTCTTTAGAAGTTACCCTGATCAAAAACTCTGCTTCTGTTGGCTATGGCTTAGTTTATTCAGAGAGACAGACAGAATATAAGCACAAGCTCTTAAGGTAGAAGGAAAAACAAGAAAGTATTTGGTAGCAATGTTGTATGTCCTTATGTCTGTAGTAAACAAAAAATGAAAGTCATCATGTATTTTTGCTCTTCTAAACCCCGAGTCAGGACTGTTGGCTCCATGCATCTTCATGTTAGAAGGTATCTGTATAAACAAGTACACTGAAGAACCCTTTTATAAAATATGGAGGGGGAAAGAAAAAGTTGAGGGGGGACAAAACAAAAAACCAAGCTGCATTTCTGTATGGCCCTAAGTTGTTTCATGAATTCCTGTAGCTGGGCCACATCACCCCTCTTCCTACCAGGTCAGATATGTTAGGCTATGGGGCATCTGCTGCTGTTCTTGATGTCCTTTTGACCTATGTCTGACATGCATGATGCTCTGTGAGACTTCTCATAAAACTCCTTGGTGATTCAGTGAGTTGCCTCTCTTGCGCTTTCAGCTGAAGTAAACAGGTACCACAAGGTGCTCTCTTTTGCCTTATGGAAAGTATTGGAGTTGGTGGCTGTAAGGAGGCCTTGCTATTCCAAAGGCAATGTGTCCTCTCCTGAATGGTAGCAGGAGATCTGGTTCTCTCCCCTCTGTCTGCTGTTTGGTAGCACTCTTAGGACTGTTATCATTATTATCACTATTTTTTTTTATAGTCTGTCTTCAGCAGCCAAGAAGCAGTTGTATATGGAAACTTGAGCTATTCTCTCAAAAATAGAAGAGGTTTGCCTGCAGTGGAAAAACTGATCTGAGAGAGTTCTTGGAGACCTCGCATTGCTGGTATCTCTGCTCTGCCATGGATGAGTAGGGCTTGCTCTCCAAAAGCTCAGAGGTTAGTATACTTTATTAGTACTAATCACATCAAAAGATATTTTTAAAGACCTACTAAAACAATTCTTCTGTCATGGGAAGAAGTCAGGCCTGCAGTATTTCACTTAGTTGTTTGCCAGAAAATTTACTCTGGATATGGAAGAGACAAAGACAGACAAGGCAATAAGGTATAAAAAAAGAGCGAGAAGGAAAGGAAGGGAAGGTCAAGTAATAATAAATACTCAAGATCCAGTTGTGGACTGTGAACAAACATTACCTTTTTAAGCTTTTAACTGACTTATGCCAAAACATCGGTATTTTAAAAGAAATTATGTAGAAGTGTGGTGGTTTGTTTCCACATTTTGCTTGGAGTTCTTTCTGGGCTTTTAAAATGCGTTTATCTTAAATGACAAAGTTTTCCAAAACAGAAGTGTATGTTTGTCTTCCTGTAGCAAGAAGTTAAGGAAAAGGCAAGTGTTAGCAGTAGTCTAATGATATAATACTGGTATCTTGGGACTAATACCTGCTTTCCAGAATTTTGAAACAAAGACAGATGTTGCCTGTTTCTGTAGCCAAAATATGCTCGCCTTTTGTTTCTGTGCAGTCTCTGTGAACTCAGGAAGGTTGCTCAGATGTAACTGCTGGTAGAGCATTGTCAAGCTTGTGGATTTTGTCTGCCTTAAGGGATACAAGAAAGTGAAACTCAGGGACAAGGAGAAAATTAAAACCAATTTTTGTTTCACAACCCAGACCTGTAGGCTGAATCCTAGAAAGTTTAAACTCTAAGAAAGGGGTGTGTCTGTGTGTACTTGAGTACGTATCCATATACAGTTTGGTTTCAGATGTGGAACCCTTGCTCTTGGAAATTAATACTCGTCTTTTTAAAATAGCTAGGGCCTTTGGTATTGAATGAGATATTCTAGAAAAACAAATTTTTATTCCAAGTTTTCAGTTGGCTTTTGCTTTTTATAATGAACTACAAAATGCTTCTAATTGCCTGTGAACAAGATGCATTGAAATGATGCAATGGACCGCTACATAAGGAATGGTAGTGGATGAGAATGCACAACAAAATATAGAAAGGCACCACAGATGAAAAGTCAGTGTTGAGAAGGGAATGAAATATTTGTGTGGATGTTTTCCAAATCCACATCCAGTTGTGCTTCTGTCAGACTGAGTTTAAACTCCTCATTTTCTCCCCACTTGTAGGTATTCTGGACTGGCCTGTGCCTGCACTAGCTGTTATTGCAGCACTCAGATCTCTGCTGTGCATCTTCAGCACCTGGAAGTAAAAAGAAATTTAGGTGCTGAAGTGAAGTTTTAGTTGTGTTCAAGTTAGGCCGAACAAAATAATGCTAACACTTGAAGAGGATGGTTTGAAATGCAGAGTGCTGAAGTAGCTCCTGACTTTCCAAATGTTAAAATTTTATTGGTTGGTACTGGCAGGCCAACTATAAGTAGTAGTAATAACAATCATTTTATTTATTGGGCACCCTTCCATTGTTAATGTCCGGTTAGATGGCTCACAAAAGATATAATCTGCCATTAATGTCCTGCTAGGAGCCTCATAAAAGAAATAAAATATAAAGGCAGTTATATGCTTAATGGTTTATGCTTTTTCTTTCATGTTGATGTAGAATATTACAGTAAAAAGGCCAATTTTGCATCTTCATTGGAATTAATGGAGTTTCAACGATTTATCCTGGATCTGAAACAGGTCCAAAAATATTTAATGCTTGTTCTCCAGGTTCAGTCACCTGGTGCTGGAACATTCCTGGTTGATTTGCAAGGTACCTCAACTGGATTAATTAGAAGAGAAAAATAATATTTCCCCCCTCTAATTTCTGCTTACTGCAAAACCCACTTGCTATAAAATGTCATGTTAGGGAGGCTCCTTTTCCCCATCTTCTGACTAAATTGCCATTTCTTGTGCTCATTCTTTTCATCTTTTATGTTGTTCATTAAAAATGTTACATTTTATGCCCAGTATTGTTCACAGTCTACAAGGTTTTTATCACTTAGATAAAAGCAATCTACTTGATGCACAGCTGGTCTCCAGAGTGATCTGATTGCTTTTGTGATAGGCCTTAGACACCTAATGCTGTGCAGAGCACTTCTATGCTTTTTTCAAGTAACTAAATTAAATTACTTGCAGATGAACTTGTTCTATAACAACATATCTGAAAAAGATTTTCAGATTTATGGCCAGTCTCTGCCATGCTTTCTAACATTTAGGAGCATTGTGGTCTTTGAGTGGTCTCACTGATTTCTTGAGGAATGAGGTACAACTCAGCTTGAACATGACTTCCTTTTTCTCACTCTTCTGATGGAGTGGGAGAAGGGAGGAAAGCATCTCACCTCTGGAGAGGAATCACAACTGTAAATCTTAAGAGGAAATATATGTGCCTCTATTAGTACGGACTTAGATGCCTAATTACTTGGGAGGTCTAAAAGTCAGTGTTGGGCTTCCTCACTGGCTGTTGGATAGCCTAGCCTACATACTTCTGTGAATCCTGTTTTAAGATCCCTGATGTTCTCCATGTCTCTGAGATGCTGGCCACTCTAGTCCCAGCTCAGGATTTTGGTGGGTAACAGGGCACCTCACTATTAGGCATTGGAGTACGATGTCTAAGTTTTCTTTGCCAATTTAGCCCAAAAATGAGACTGGTGGCATTCTGCTTCTCTCCAGCATGGTTCTGCTTTTACCTTTCCTTGCTCCTGAAACAAACAAAAAAATCTTATTGTGAAAAGTTACTACTTTTGTCCTATCCCCTAACATATTTTCATATAGTCTCAGCTTATAATAAAAGCAAACAGGAGGTTTTTAAACAAACCTCTTATATTGTTTAATGCACATACTGAGACCACTTAACAGCTTTTCTTTTTATTGAAGATTTTTTTTTAAAGCTGCCAGCCTGCTTCCAGATGGTATCATACATGGGTGGTAACAGTCAGCTGGTACCAAATATACTTTCATCCATAATTCCCTAGGAATATATTACCTTTGGTCTTTGGTCCCAAGATAATCAAATAGTTGCAAATCCTAGGTTATTAGGATTCATCAAATTCTGGTTACAGTTAGGCCTGGTCACCCAGTAGCCAAGCCAAAGTCATCAGACTTTTTGGTCATGGGAAATGTAAACCTCATTTAGATTTGATTCTTTTTTTTTTAGAATTTTTAAAACTATTTAACAAGAAATGTGTCGTCCTCTGTGGGCTTGGAACTGTTTTACAGAGACTTTTCTGTTGTTTCTTAAGCACTGTCTGGCTTTGTCCCCACTTCATTAAAAGCATGTAGTGGCTCAAGAGGATTAGGATAACTCAAACCCAGCATTTCTACTCCCAGCAGAAATTAATCTCTTGAAATGAAAGCTGTGCAGGTTTTGTTCTTGCTTGCTTTCTTTCTTAAACTGCCTGTAGCTCTGTCATCATTACAGACAGTGTTTAAGGACCCCAAGCAAAGCCCAGTATATTAAAATATTTGATTACAGCTGTCCCTGATATAGTCTTATATCAGCCTAATTACTGTATCTTTGTGCCTTCTAAATCTTCTCTACAGTAGCAATGCCTATTGCCCTAGATGTTGCTGCAAGTGTACCAAATCTAAGACGACTGAAATTTTGCATTGCTACGCATGGCATAAGATAACAGTTAAGCTTCTTTTCCAAGCACTGTGCGTATAGTTGGCTACTGCAAGCTCTAGTCATTCTCAATGGAGAAACATCTTCTAGCACCAGATGTTTGCACCCTGCTTCCAGCTGCTGTTGTGGTTCCTTCTTCCACTTCTTTCTCTCTCCCCCAGCAAGAATGATCAGCAGTGGTCTAGGCTAATGTGTTTTAGTTCACACTGGAGTAGCCTGTGCTCATACGGAGGCAAATAGCAGTTGCACTGCTCCGGAGCAGGTAACTTGTTGAGACTTGGTAGCTCATCATCTGTTTTTATGCCTTGCAGAATTCTCCATTTCTAATTTTCATGAAACTGAAATAAGATTCTTCTGCTCTAATCAAAACAAGATGCCTGACAATTCCCTATGTAATCATACTGTAAACAACTGTGGGTAATTGTTCTTTATTTTCTTTTGTTCTTTATTTCATTTCAGTCTTTTCCACTAATCTGTGTTATACAGCCCTGTACAAAGTAGTAATCAAGGAAATGGAAATATATTCAACATTTGCACTTAGTTTTGTTTTCCAAATAAGAAATAATTTCAGACTGTACTTTGGTTGTACAAGTTCATATTCATCTTATTCCTCAGAATCTCCTTACCTGAAAGTTACCAATATAGACTTTTTTTGATTGGAATACTCTAGGAACAGGAACCTTCATTGTTTGAGTTCTGTAATGACACATTTTTACAAGCTTATAGAGAATAGATAGAAGCTGAGCTTAATGAATATTGAGGTTAGACTTGACTCAGCCAACAGAATAGTAAAGCTGTGCAAACTTTTCTTGCATAACTTCACCAGGCACTAGGAAGCATTATGCCTGAATGTGGAAGTGAAAATCTCATGGTTTAGATGCCAAACAAACCCTATGTTTTATGTAGAATCTTTTTTTTTCTCCCCCACAGCTGGAAATCATTAGGGCTATTATTACTCATGAGGCAGGACCTAGAGTAAGATGGTAGCATTTACAATAAATTTTCTGGTTCTTTAATGCAAGTCTCTGAATTTTGATAAACCTGGCCCTTGCACTTTTCTTATCACATATATGTGCACATACACATCTTCCTTATCTTAGAAGAGGACTTAAGGTCAACGTTCTTTTTTTTCAAATGCCTTTATGGTAACTGCTTTCCACCACTGCCCCAGATGCCACCATACAGGAAATGCTTTATAATTCATTCAGTATGTATGTGAATTTTCTTGCAGTTTCTCATGCTGCTTTGTTTGTTTCGTCTTTTTAATAAATCTGCCTTGATAGAAGCTACACATAGAAGTCAGAACAGTGTCCTAGTCTGTGGGGAACCTGGTCGGGAAGGGTGGTGTGCAAGTCCATTCTACCCCAGGCCCCCCATTTAAAAAATACTTCTTGTAAAACAAGCAAACACCCACCCCCCCTGCCCAAGGAAAAAAAAAAACAAAATACCCCCAAAAAACAACAAAAAAACCCCCAAAACCACCACCACCAAAAACCAAACAAAAAACAGCCTAAAAATGCTTGCATTCAGTAGCATTTTCATTAAGGATGGTTAACAGCACTATAACTGTTCAGCTGTTGCCAATAGCATTTTCATATTGCACCTTCTGGGGGTTACTATCTTGCTATTTAAAAATAAATAGACTGATATATAGGCAGACACACCAAAAAGAGGTAGTATTACTGACAACTCCACTATAACTTTCAGCCCGTTAACATAAAACTCCACCACTAAATCTCTCAGGGTAAACTATGCAGAGATAGAAAAGCCCCAAGGTATTAAGAATGATTTTGATATAAATTCCAATTTTATTTTATGACCATTTTACAGCTGCTTCTAGATATCTTCTCTCGTAAACTACAAGGTACAAGGCAAATGTTACCTTTTTTTTTTTCTGCAGGGTTTCAGACAGTTGGTTTATTGTGACATGTTAGCAGCCTTTTCTCTGCATTGCACATTCATAAGAATGAATTTTAATGAGACTAAGCTAGCAGAAGACCCATAAAGAAGATGCGATTATGTTTTAAGTATTCATAAAAAAAAAGTTACATTAAATTTACACATTTTGATTTTGTCTGTGACAGTCAAAAGAAATAGACTGAGAGCATATGAAGCTGTGTAAATCCATACAGTTGAAATGACTTTATTGTATGGGCTGCCTGTCCAGAAAACATTACTCCATGCAAATAGGAAAGCTGTTTGCTGGGGAAGGCCAGATGGAGAAAAAAAAAAAAAAAAAAAATGCAGGAAGGCACTGGCCAGTGCCAGAGTACTAACTCCTGTTAACATCACTGCTGAATGACATCACTCATGCACATATGGTTATAGGATAAAACCTTTACTTGGTCACCGAACAGGGATAACAAGTAAGAAAACAGTAAGTTGTTGATATGCTTATTTTAAACCCCAAGAAGGAAATTTTAGCCCTACAAAAGGAAGGCTGCTTTAGCAATGTATGGGGTGATGCCTGGAATTTGGGGCAGTTCCTGTCACAAATGGGATCTCCATTTGCAAACCGAGGTGATACTTTCATACATTAGCCAAAGGCTGTGTAAAAATAAATACTCCATGAATGATGATGAGTTAGTGATGGGAATGCCAAATTCTATATGAATTACATATAATGAACAAGTAGTAATTTCTCCAAACTAGTCTTTTATTCTTACAAACTGATGTTGCTAAAAATATTCCCCCCTTCCCCCCGCCCCATTTTTCTCCTTGGAAATTGCTTAAAATTAAAGCTTGGTGGGACACTTTGAGTATTGTGATGGAACTTAATTTAAAAGTTTAAATGCTTTTGGCTTGTATTACTAATAGTGCAATTCTAGGTTGCCTAGGTTTCCTCTCTTGCACATCTTTTTACAGCAAAATTTGACAGTATTAGCTGCTGCCTGTCAGAATAGGGAAAAAATGTCATTGCATAAAGCAAATAATAAATAAATAAAAATTTCTACTACTTATAAGGGAAAAACGTGTTCTTGCTCTACAAGAAATACTCTCACTCTTGCTGTGAGGATGGTAATGCTACAAGATTTTTGATTATCATGATGTAGTTCCACTAAAGATCAGAAGATAACTTTTCATCTTCAGATAAAGACATACTTAATTGACCTCTTCATCACTCTATGCAAGCAGGTTAGTAAACATTAAAAATGATTTAATAAATGTTGTGTACAAGCTTTGTGAAAAAGCTAGCAGCATACTCAGTTATTCTTAGATTCCAGGCTTATGGCCAGGACCCTTGAGGGAAAACAATTTTAATTGTACTAATATAAGTTGGTAATGCCTGTCTAATAGCTATCTTCTCCTGTCCTAGCTGATACCATTCCCTATCAGTATGTTTAAAATATCTGTTTGAGCTGAAATCTTCCCTTCAACACCTCCAAAAATGGTTTGATTATAATTAAACTTCTTGTGCAGTCTTAGATGCTTTTTTCCCATATTTATTTTGAAATTCAAAGGAATATATTAAAAATATCAGAAGTAAATGTTTCACATTTTCTAATATCAATTTTCAGCTTTACTCATCACAGCTATAAGATGAATAAACTTCTGATTTTAAAAAAAAAAATCAGCTGACTAAAAATGCATTGCTTAGGGAAATGAAGTCTTAGTTGAAAGTTTTGTTTGCCATTGTATACTGGCATTGCCTTGCTGGCCTGGTGCAGATAGCTTCTCAAATATATACCATGCCTCTTCTGAAGTCCGCTGGAATGAAAAGAGACCTAGTAGAACTTACCTCTCTGATAATAATTTTCACAGAGTATGGCAGTGGGAGTACGGACTTTTTTTTTATCCAGTTTCTTCTTTGATTCCAGTTTTATTCAATGACTTATTTCTATCAGTCTATCACAGTACAGAAATTCTGCCTAATATTTTTTCTTTCATTCTCTATTTAGACACAATAGGATTTTTATTTGGTGTTTATGTCTTTAAAAAGAAAAACACCTGGTAACTAATTCTGTTCAAATCCCTTTTAAGATAACCAAAAAACCCCTAACCCCTAATTGGTTTATCTTATGATAAACGTTCAGAGCCATATCATGCTGTGACAACCCTAAGTTTCTAATGTACATTAAAAACTCTGTTTTGTGCATTTGAGACTGAAAGTCTAATAGCACAGGACTATTTGATATGGCAGTACTTCAGTTCAACCTTTCTCATTATTTCTAGTGGTTCAGTCAGAGGGAGTAGCCAGCGAATCCTGGTCTGTTGATTTATTGCCGTTGAAGTTCTTTGCTGGTCCCATGTGGGAGCCTGCCTATTAGCAGGCCTAAATAGCAGTTTCCCAGTCAAATGGGTATGCCTGCTCCTCCATGCTGGAGGTCTTTAAAATACCCCAAAAGATCTTTTTTCCAGCTAAGTGTGTATTTGTTCATAGACTGGACATATGAAGAACAAATAGTTTTGCTTTGAAGTCTGAGAGATCTTCCTCCCTTGAGCCCCATTAATAATTTTCAATTTTTAGTATAGGATTAATTTTTCATAAGTACAGATTAGCTCAGCATAAATATAGTAATCAATGTTATGTTATGGAAAGTTCCAGCTAGTTTTATTCTGGAAGAATTGAGAGACCTTTAGAAATGGAACTTTTCATGGCTGGGTACAAAGTCTCAGTTTCGCTTTACACTAAAATTTAGTTCCCCCTGCCAATCTGCGTGTCTAGATGCACAATTATCTCAAATGTAAGCATCAGTTTTAGAAAATTGGATCTTGTATTTTGAAAACACTTAGCTATGGTTTAGATTAAGGATGTTCTTGATGCAGTCTTTCTACAACTTATGTAGTTGTTCCACATCAGCTAGTCTAAAAATATATTTAATATAAAGTTGATACTTCTTGACTGAAAATAACACTTTACACACACAGTGTTATAGAGGCAACTATAGAACATAGTTTTCCACAGTAAATAGTTGAAGTATACATGGGTTATATCTTAAATATCCAAATATTTTGGAAAAACTGCTTCTGTTATGTGTTGCATTCCCACCTTTCGCAGAAAAAAATAGTCTATGAAGTACGTGACATCACAGTAAACAATTAGTGATGTGTAGCTCATTAATTTTCCACTGACTACTGAACAAGAAAAACAATTGAGCAATATTCATCATTGTAATAAACCAAATTGAACAAGAGGTTTCCTGATGTGCTTTATCCTGAATAACAGGAGTGTGTGAAATGATTCAACACAGGAAGGGAATGTTTAGTGCTTTCGCCCCAGGCTTACGTGCCAGTGATACCATCTAACTAAATTGATGTTGTTAAACAGCGCAGACTCCTGGGGGGATGCTTACTTGGGTTTAGAGAGTGGTTTATTTTGGTTACAGCTTTTTCTGTTTATAGTCAATTTAAAAGGAGCTGAAATCTATTACTAGTGAATTGGGAGAAGATTGTCCATACTGGAATCTGTTTCTATTGGTTTAACCAAACAAGGTTATAATCTCAACTGAGTATTCAGCTAGAGCATGTATCGATAACAAGGTAGACAAATACACTGAGTTTATGGTACATTTGGATTTGGCTGACTTGTATTCTTTCTCATCTAGGTTTCTACAATCCTCAGTAAGTAAGTAGATCTTTTCTTCCCCTGCTTCTCATGGATAATTTCTACTGTTGGTCATTGGATAGGTGCTGTAATTCACAACAGAGTTGAGGAAGGCAGTTTTATGTTTCCCTATTGTGTAACCAGAAATAGCTCCTGGGCAAGAGGCTGTGGTGATTTTTTACTGTTTGGTTGGTTGGGTTTTTTTATTTTGATTTGAACAGAGCGGTTGACAAGTGCAGAACTGTCTGATCTCCCTCTTCTTGATATGTTAGTGCTCACACCTGTTGTTCACTCAGGTCCTTCTACTTCCCAGTTCAGTGCTGTACTAGTTTTAGGGGGGGATCTGTCATGAAGGATTGAACAAAGTTATCTTTTATTTAAAAACAATCTGAATGATATAGAGAGCAGAGGTTGGCCTCTCCATGAAAGCTGTAGGTGTATCAGTGATTTGCTCTATGTAACTAGACTTGTTTAAGTCCAGTTTATGTTAACTTCATCATTTTGCTAATTTATAGCTTTGCAGTTTCCAGGTACTGCTTTAATTTGAACCTCCAGAGTGAGATACAAGTTCTGCTTACTCAATAGCTGGTCTCCTGGAACTGTGAAGTGGGTTTTTGGTGTTTTGTGGTTGTCCCCCCCATCCCGTTTCCCCCCCCCCCCCTTTTTTGTCCTTTGATAGTCTTACCACCTAAGTCTGGCTCAGCTGTAGCTGAAAAACGAAACAAAAAAGAAACAAATGTCTCCATAGATGAATGAAACACCATTGCTGGAATAAACAACCCAGCTCATTTTTAAAAATGAAGCCTGATCTGAGGATCTAACCGCATTGAAATGCGGAATCTGTGGCAGCAAATTTCACATTTTCGTATTTCACCTTACCCAGTGCTTTATGTTGCCTTCAGCTTATGGGTGATGGAGTGGACAAAGCTGCAATGAAGGGCAATCTTTCTCCCTGCACAGGTCTTCACAAAGCGTGACCTCAGTACAGGTATCTCAGCTACTGTGTAGTAACAGGACATCCCTCCCATTCTGGGACCCCACATATCAAATGCAGCCTCGTGGTGAGTCCAGCAAGTACGAGGCACCTGTGGTCTGTGTCTTGAGTGGGGGGAGAGCCAAGGCTCCGTGGGAGACATGCTGTTAATGTGGAGCAAAATCCTTCCTCAGCTGTCACTGCTATTCCTCTTGCTGTAATTGTTTGGTGAATAAATAGGAGCTTTTTTTCCCAAGCGCAGTAGATCTCACAAATACTGAAAGCATTAGAATATCAGTCCTTCCTCCCCCTAGCCTATCCAGTTTTCTGACAGGGTTTTTTTTCAGTTTTCATGATGGAAGAATTTCCAGAAAATAAACAAAGTTTTCACACAGATGTACAAGTTTGTGCTGTAGATTGCACGGATTAAGTGTCTTTCCACAGGAATTTGGAACTTCAAAAAAAACTGCAGTGAAATTATAGTAAAAGAAATGTTTATAAAGAGTGCATAATGTCCGCAAGAAATAATTTTATGATCACAATACTAGGGTTCTCTTTTTACTGTTACCTGTGAAAAAATGGATACCAGAAATTTTTTTGTTCACTCATCAGTCCTACTGCAACCTCAGTCTCACTTCTGTTTTTGAGCAAATTGAAATGCGGATGTTTTGATAAAAGCTGTGACATATTTTACTGTAACCATAGATGAATTGAATGATAAGGACTTTTTAATTGAGAATTCTTGTTTTGGGGAAGAAAGGCTTCTTTGTAAGAGGAAAAGAAGAAAGCTAACCTAGAAAAATTTTCATGTATAGTGCAATAATATCCAGAAAGAGACAGAAGGTAATGATGATTTATCCAAAGATGTTAAGAATAAAGTCAAAAATGTTTTATACCATGAAGTGAAAAGTATCAAGTCAGACTTTGTCACTGTAACTAAATGCATATTCTTAATTTATTTTCATAGCTATGGGTACAAGACTTCCTTATTAATGCCGAAATATTATGTCATCATCTAGGTCGCCTTTCATATCACTGTTTTGTTCATATTATCACACAGAATTATCCACATGCCTATTTGTATGTAAGCATGTTTTTATATAAGGATGGAAGTTGCCTTCATTTCTGGTGCTCTTATTAAATACATCATAACAACAATTCTGACCTTATTTTTTAAATACCTTATCTTTGCTGCTTTCTAACCTGACTACAGGAAAGAAATTTTGATCAACCCCACAGTGTTGTAGTGAATGAAAATGTAACCTGTCCTTAATGATAGAAAAAAAAAAAAATAGGAGTGTCTGTGTGGTGTGGGTTTGTGTTTTGGTTGTGTGTTTTGGGGTTTTTTTGTGTTTGTCTTTTTTGTTTGTCTTTTTTTTAAGTTCCATCCTTATTTTGATGATCAGCCTAGATCCCTAATTTGGGAGTGGATGGGGAAAAGCTTGCAGTACCTGGTAGCATTGAAGTATAAATATCATTATGAAATTGATATGTGTAATACAGGTCATGCACAGATTATCTTTAATGATGCTCAGTCCAAACATGCATAATGGATTTTTGTGAAGCAATGTCAATTCATAGGTTGTCTGTGAATCTTGGGGTTTCCTAGTACATGTATACACTATATAAAATATTAAATTTGGGGTTGTCCCTAAAGTAAATCTTTCAAGACAGTTTTGCCTGCATGATCTGAAGCAGGCTAATGGAATACTATCCTGGTTTTGATCCTAGGCAAATTTAGAACCTATTTCTCCATTTGTGTTTTCAGTAGTTTCTCTTTCAATAATCTGAGGAAATATAATTTACTTTTTCTTAATAAGGAAAAAAGATTGGAAGAAGCAATATGCAGTGGTCTGTGATCCTGTTATGGTAGAGTTGTTGATAAGAGGGAATTGTTTTAATTGCTTTTATTCTGTTTTTAACTTTTGCATAATAGTCAGTTTCATTTCACAGAGTCACTGTGTCATGCTATACTTCAGTAAGTTAAACTACAAATAATTTAAAAATTATGAATATTAGAGTTAAAAACATATACTTCCTTATGGATTTGTAGCACTGCACTGGATAAAACTAAAGCTGCTCTATAATTCTTGCTTAGCTGTTGGCTCTCGTCACTATATCTGTAGTGAATTGGTTTTCCAAAGTTAAACTGTATACAGTTGTCATTGTAATATGCTTGATATATACCCCACTGGCAAACCAGTACAACATCTTGCACTGTGACACAATGGATGTGCTCAGAAAGATAATATTAAACTACAGTATGCAGTTACAGTTACACAGTTGTGCAATACCATCACATACTAGGAAAGCATGATCCAGTACATTAATATGGATGAAATAAATACCGAGTCCCTCTATGACTACATTAATTGTATAGTTATCAGTGCTTACTGATACAGATAACACTAAATCAAGCTATTATTTTCAGCCCAGTGGAACAGGTCAACAGGAAACAGAAGAACAACACTTAACACTAGTTATGTTTATAGATAGTAACCAAATCATGCAGGAACAAATGAATTTATAGATTTTAATACCAGGAAAAGAACACAATTGCTTCATATGATGTCTGGTAGTATAAATAATGTAAAGAAATATCTCTAAAATGAGTCTGTGATTTTCTTTGCTAAATACAAGTTGAAGTAAGGTTTTCAGCTTGTATGATGTGGATTACAAAACTTAAGCAGTTCACACCAGCTAAAAGTCTATCCCATGAAGTCTTAATGAGATGTATTGCTATCAGCACATGTCAAAGACTAGTAGCTGTCATCTGCAGAACTGAAATACATGTTTTGCACTTACTTTGCCAGAAGAACCATTCTGGACTTCTAGTATTGATAACAAACATTGTAGTTAAGATTAGAGAAAATTTTAAGATAAAATAATTTGACTGATGAAGATACTAATTGAAGAACGAAGAACCCATTTTCTAATTATATTCAGTTATAACTGAATCACTTCACATAAAATTGAAGCATTGCGTGCAGCATCCTGATAAACAGCTTTTATTAGTTAATTCTGGTAAAATCAACCAGGTAAAAACTGAAGTCACAAAGTGAGTGTTGCATGGTACTAGATACTGGTAGTAGGATGAAGTGGGATCTCCTGAGTCTATACTGTTTCTTCCAAGGTGACACTGAGATATTTCAGTAAGGCAAAGCAAAGTAGCTTGAACTGCTTCTCACTGCACTATTGTTGACTATCCTACACTGTTTTAAAAAGTATTTTTTCCAGTTAGTGACTTCTGCCAGCTAACTGAAAATCAAATAGCTACTCCTCTTTCTTCTTAGTACTCCATGGGAAAACACAGGCATGAAAATGATCCCAAAGTACTTTGTTCAGGCAAAAACCATTAGAGATGTGAAAGAATCACTGTGTTTTCAGGTTGATTGTTATTTCTTTATTTTTCAAGTACTGACCAGTTTTGTAAATAAATAAAAAAATATGTATTTTCCTTGGGTCTCTTGTGTGACCTACATGCACATTTACTAGATTCCGTATTCACCTTTTGGCTTTTCCTGTCAGGAGTTTGCACGTGTGTTCTCAGAAAGGGAAAATGGGTGGCTTGGCCCAGTCATCCCTCTGCCTCTGATCTCCTTTACTGTAATTAAAATAGTTGGGTATTAGTCTTTGAAGCTTCTGAGGCCTAAAGGATGGTGTAGCAAATAATGAAATAAAAAATGTGGAGTTCTCTTTATTAGTCTGTAAATCATGCTTAGTAGCAACTGTTGAGTGAAGAGAGAGAGAACAGTAGAGAGGAAAGAGAAGGGGGAAAAAAAAAAAGATGACATTATGCTACCTTGCTGTAGCATCTTGTCAAGCAAAGATCCTTATGTTTTCCTCTGTTCAGGTTAGAAAATTATGAGCCCTATTTTTAATCCCCAGTTCACAGCAGCAGAACACCAGATAGTTATTTCTAGCATCTGTTTGTCATAAAGTAAGGTATACCCTAAAGAGACACTCTTCATAAACACTGAGCACCAGAAATACTGTTCGTATTAAATTGGACCACATGAATAATACAGAAGTCATGAATTTAAATTATTACTGGCATTTGGAGAAAATGGCAGTATTTCAGCCATTAAATAACAACTTTGCTTTATTTCTGGAAACAGAAAGTTATTAAGTTGTAAATCATATTGATGCTGTGGCTCAGATATATTTCTGGTTCTCAAGCCATCCAGGCGTATCTCAGCAGTACTGTGTTGTACTACAATTGCTTCCTCAAAGGTCTTCAGCCCACTTCTGTGAGTTACTTGAGCCATAGCCATACTATAATGGCATTATTTTATCATACTAGGTCTAGGTGCCACTGTTGGTGGAGCCAAAGTATTGTGGAGTTTTTGAGGTGGATTGTCTAACCCATGTTGTGTTTGATGCTTCTGCAGTCCTGTAACTGGTGGTGTCCGAACAGCTATTTAAAGCTAACTGGTGTACAGTACACTAAGTAGTATTGTCGCAGGAACTTTTTGTCCCTGATGCTTGAATTTTATCTGTTTACATACCCTTAACAGGGTAAGACTAAAGCCTTACCAGGTGATGACCTATATGGGTAAATAAATATCTTTGTAGTCTGCAGTGCTCGTGATTTCCCTTTCCTATTCCCGCTCTTCCTTCACCCCTCAACCTGCTTTCTAGGTAGTGAAATTAAGTTGAGGTGAGTTGGAAAAATAAGCATTAAACCAAGTGACTGGTTGTTGATGGGGTCTATAAGAGGCTTACATCAGAATGCAGAGGAGGAGAACACATTTCATTCAGATAATTTTGGCACAGGAAACCAAAAATTTCCCTTCTCTGCTTTAAGAAGGATGTCCTGAGTGATCTTGGGAGAAATCATTTAGTCTTTCCAGGACTTTGCTTTGTAAAGTACAGATGCTGTATTTGCACAAGTGCCAAAAAATAAATATAAGAAGTAGGAGACATTTTCAGTTTGAGGAGTCTCCCCAGTTCATGTTGTTTGGTGGAAAATAAACTGCATAATAGTGACCATAGGAATAGAAGGAAAAGTTTTCTTTGGACTTTCCATCAGGTCTCTTATTGTTGCTTCAGTTGTTACTTCAAAAGGGGAAACTTGGGAGAACATAAAAGGGTCTGGTTAGAGGAGTCACCTGCACTGAAAAGCTCAGAGCCTTCAATATGTAGGGGTTTCACATTTCTGTTTATCAGAGATACAAAAGACATCAGAAGCCAGACTACTAAGCAGTGGAGAATGCAGGTATAGAAGAGTTGCAAATCCAGCATGACAAAAATAAGCTCCAAGGGGAAAACACCTTTGGAGAGTGAAAGAAGCACTGAGCAGCACAGGAGGCTACATGCCAGAGCTCAGGCTATGTACAGATAAGATTTGATAAAAGCCAAGCTGACTTAGACCTTCTGAAAGAAGTCAGAGTAAATAGGAAAAGGTTTTTCAGCTATATACATAGAAAGAGACTAAAGAAAGAAAAGCCTTCTAGGTTGTAGGATGGGATAAGATAAAGTGTAAAAATGGCAAAATAAATAATGTGCCTGAATCTGTAAGGATGATTAGGCTGAATGTGGGCTCAAAGACAGGAAAGAAAAAGGGAGAAAGGGAATGAAAACTGAGATGCAGAATATTTTACAATAGGAGTTTAATGACCTTGAAGTAATAAAAAGAAAATGAGGTTCAGCAGCACAAACTGTTAGGTCATTTTTTTTGAAGGATTAGAAACATTCATTTCTGTTATAAAGTGCAAACTGTTACTTTTGGGGAAAGCTGAGATGAAAAACGCAGGTGCAGTGGGCACTCATAGAGTACTTATGAGCTGCCACCATTGTGGTGTGTCTGTGGGACGGGAAAATACAAACTGAAATAGAGGTGATTATTTCCACAAAGACAGGACAGTTGTTGCCATCACATGACCCACGTTGCAGAAGACACTTACCTGTAATACTGCATACAGTTCTGGTCACGTGTACTCCAGGAACATAACAAACCCAAGCTGGGGTAGGATAAGAGAAGTACTACAAAGATGATGAAGGGAGATGGTTTTTGGAGAACCTGTCCAAGGAGGGGAAACTAGAAAAGCTCTGTTTTTTTCAGTCCAATAAAACAAAATGTGAGAGAGGTTGTTCTGGTAATGAAGCATTGCAATAAGAAACATCGCTGCTACAGAAGTTACTATGCAGGGTGAAACTCTGGCATCATTGAAATGTTTTTGGTTTTGGGCAGGGGGGGAAGGGGAGGTTAATCCTCTCCTGTCATTAGCAAATAAGCCATCTATCTTGTTTAAAATCACAGGGATTTTTTTCCCACCCCAAATATTCATATAATATTCATATCCCAATCTATTGTGGCCACCAGTGTACCACAAATCATGTTAGTCTTTTTCTGCTATGAAGAGTGTTTTTATTTAAGGACAGCAAGTATTCCCACATTCCTAAAATAATTTGCCTGTTACCCCTTTCCTCCCTCACACATGCCTGAAATTCTCCTGGCTTTTGAAACATTAGGGTTGAAAATTAACTACTTTTTTTAAGTTGTAATATTCTTTACTCCATCAAATAGATTTGTATGATCCACATGAAGACAATAATAAAATGTGGGTTTTTCCACCGCAAAGCGGAAGATAAAATGGAACTATGATAGTTCTTCAGGCTAATTAAATCAAAGCAATAGCAAGGCAGCCACACTTTAGATTAAGACACTTCTCAGAAAATCAAATTAAAAATAGGTTAAGGCTCCCTTTTGGTGTCCCATGATGTAAAATATTGTTAAAGCCCTACTCTTTATCCTTAGCTTTCTTGTGCCACTTTTCAATTAATCTTCTCTTCACAGAAATAAGCATTTTAATAAGCATATACAATAACACCAATCACTGATGGTAATTACTCTAAGTAAAATAGCTATTTTTATTGCAGCAAATATAAAATGACAATTTTAATTATGTAAAGTCTCTAATGCCTTGGTGATTTTAGCCCATTTTCCATGTTTGTACATGAAAGCTGGCTCCATGTTTTTACTGTTACCAAAGTTACAAGGAGATATTATTGGGCTTTAAATGTTTATTGTCATATTAGCAAAATGGCTTTTATTTTTTGTTTATGTTCTAAAACCTTGGCAGAGTAGTGGCAATCCACACACTAATGGCTAATCTGGGTTTGTGCCAAAAGAATGGTAATAGCTACAAGCACAGAAAAAACATCTGAACAATAAATGCCAAATTAATCCCTGATGTAACTCTTTTGCTTTAGTGCAGCTACACCAGAGAATACATTTTTCACAGTGTGCATCCTGATATAATCCATTATCTTCTAAGGGGGCTTGCATATATCAGGACAGTCCAGCACACTGGGTTCAGCCGTTGCCTTTCTATCCGAAAGAATCCCAAATCACACTGCCGATTGTGGCCTGTGTGCCCTACTATTCACAATACACTCAATCTGCCATTGAGAAGCCTAAATGAATTACAACTTTACAACTGAATTTAGCATGTTATAACTTCTTCTTGAATGCCATAAAAAACTGTTAGCTAAGTCCTGATGAAGTCAAAAAAGTTGTGGTGATTTTTTTTTTTTTTTTTGGCTTTGTTCAGTACTGAATGCTACCATTTTGATACTTGCTGTATTTAATTTTTTTTTTAGCCTGTTATTATGCTTATTATTCCCACAAAATAGGAGAGTTGTTTTCTTGGAGAGAGTAGGTAAGGTTATTTGTACTTGCTATGAGCTAAGTCGTGTTCTATGGAGAACAGCAGTGTGCCTTTGCTCCTACTGCAGGGTTTTAAATTCGTCGTGCTCCCCCCTTGGCAAAAGGAGGAAAAAGAGGGAGGGTTCAACCTCCATACAGAGAGGTTTTTTAAGAATTTGAAAAAGTGTTATCTCTTAATGATGATCTACTGAAAAAGAAAGTTGCTAGAGGCTGAGGCACCCACCTCAATAGTCTGTAATTAATAACAATTTGATTTAACCAAACAATGGGACACAATGCCTCAGTGATTTAGAATGGATGACAGTAGAAAGTACCTTGGACTTTTCCCCCCCTCCTGCCCCTTGTATTCTTTTTGTGTTCAGAAGTGTAATTTCTCCATGACTTCTCTCACCCTAGTCAGATGTATTGTCAGAGAGTATAGTGTGAGAAACTCTTGGTTCTTCTCTATGCACATGGGCTTTCCCCACTAGTAGCTGTTAGCCATAATAATTGAATAGCTCTGTTCAGTTCTCTGATCACTGGTTGTGGACGTGGTGCTTCCCTGGCCAGGTGAACTCTGTTAGATATCTAGCAATCTCTTCTTTTTTCCTCTATTTTCCTGCTTTTAATAAATTTTATCGGTAGCACTATCATTTCTAAACAGGGGCACTAAAGCCTGTAGTAACTGGCCAAATGTAATATTCACATTCACTGTTTCCATTCTGTTACATAGTGCAAACAAGCTTACACGTTATCTCTCAAAAATTTTATCCAGTTGTAGCCTAGTCTTAATCCATCAAAATCCTGGCCACATTCTTGTCTGGGTTTGTAATCATCCCTGTTTGATTTGGTTTTTTGTTTTTTTTTTTATTGGGGCATTGCTGCTGTTACTTGAAGAATTTTTGTGATCTCCCCATCATTCATTGGAGATCATGATATCATGTATGTCTTTAGCTGCATGTTCTTTGTGGGTTGATGAGCATTTCAGCTGATTGAAGCTGTTATTTTCCCTATATAAGTGAATGACATTTGTTCTGAATTCAGAGCCTTCATAGTGTGCAAAAGATTTTCTTTGGAGATATCTGCCAAATACCATCTGGTTCAAATGCCATTGTAAACTCAGATTTTCACAGTTATTCCAGTAATTCATCAGGTACCTCTTGGGGAACGAGATCACATTTATTCTCTGGAAATCTATACATAACCCAGTGACCTGCCTGGTTCGGAGATCATCATCACATCTTTTTCCAATGGCTGTATGACACTATTATCCCTTGTTTAAATGTTTGTGTTGTTTTTTTTTTCCCAGCTTAATCCAGCTTTTTCAAAATAGTGATTTACCTGCAAGACATTTGCTAAGATATGGTCAATATGGTAGTTGAATGCAACTCATTTCTTGTTTTCCATAGACCCCATGAAAATATCCTGGATTATTTCCAATTACATTCTCTGATTATGTGTGGGTTTTTGTGCTTTACCTTCTCCCTTGCTAGCAGTTAGGTTCTTGATTTCTTATCTTTCAAGATTTCTCTCATCTTTTACTGTTTAAACATACTCATATTTTAAATGCAGGGAGTTTACAGTTCTACAGTCTGGTTGATGATTGTAGTCTAGATAGTCTACTAAGCCTGGCTCATTGTGTCCAATATGTTCTGCTTGCCATCTTGCTGTTAGTGAACAGGAGGATGGCAGAAATTGAAAGTAACCCTTTGTTTGTATGCCCTATACTCTCTGTGTCTTACTAGATTGTTACATTAACCTATCTGGGCTGCTTCATCCAGAAATCAGTTAGTCATTGACCCAGTAAGTGCCCCATATGCCCCAAGCTTTTCAGTCTGAGTGCTTTGTGTTGCTGTCTTTTGCTGCCTTGGTCCTTTATGAAATGTTTGCCTTCATTCTTAGTCCACTTTCCTTTGAATGCTTGCTATATAGGACTCTTTCTTCTGTCATTTTAAGCGTAACTAACAATCAATCCAAAATCCTTGCTTGCTTTCTTCCTGTGGGGATGGAAGAAGTCATGAGAGAAAGCAGTTCTTTCAGAACACCCTTAATCCATGATTCTAGCTTGATCCCATTGGTTTAGAAAAGGATGTAAAAAAAACCCCCTTCTATCCTGGGTGTCATTCTGAACAGAGGACTAGAATATGGTTCAAATGAAATTGCTGTTGGAAGGGTGAGTTGATTTTAACTGTTCAAAAAATTATATGTAGAATGGTTATAAATGTTTTTCTGTAAAGCCAGAAAAATGGAAAACGTGAAACTCCTATGATCATCTTTCTAAAGATCTGAATGAGAATGGCAGCTCTCTATGATAATCTAAATGGGAGAATAAGTGAGCATACTACATTGTCAGAATGAAATTCAAAATGTTCCTCATACTTTGTAGAAAGTTTCTAGGAGAAATTATCTGGGCCAGGAGATAAGAACTAGTGCTAAGTGGCATACTTCAAAGATAAAAACAAGAACATGAGTAAGAAGGGGGCAGGGGGTGTATTTGGCCATGCCACAGTACTCAGAAGCTTAATCTGGCTGCTGTAGATTCCAAGTTGTACTGGTCAATATTAGACTGTTGTTAAGAAAAAAAAAATGCCTAAACATAATTTGGGATTTATAAAAAAGAATGGTGTGTTAGACCCTGGAGGTAATTGTTATTGTTCTTTCCCAAATGGTCATGAGGCATCAGCGGGACTAACACTGTATTATTTTGGATACTGTTCTTTAAGAAAAACAGTGAGACACTGGAGGAGGATGGCAAAGGTGAGAAGTTTCAGATGGCATGGAAATTAGGGAATACCAGTTGATACATTTTGAGTTTGAATACAACTGTACATGAGCTTACACAGCTATGTATGGTGAAATCCTGCTCCAATACATGGAGTCAAGATAGTGATAATAGTTGAGAGGTAGATTGGTGAACTTCCATCTGTTTCTTTTGCCTTATGACTAAAACAATGTCACATCAAAGATATAAAATAAGTTAGATTGTTGAGGATGTTACTAAAAGAGTCTTCATACCCTTTGCAGAACAGTATACACTTTGCTGCAGAACTGAGAAAGTTTGAAAGTGTCTGATCTGCCTTCCACAATTGGAAGAATAGCTCCATAATATGTACATTGAATAGCCCCATAATTTCCACAATTGTTTGTCTGTTTCCTCTTAGATAATGATCTCCTTGAGCTGATCATCAGTAGGCACATAACTGATGCCTCCAAAAAATTAAAGCATATATAATAATATTGAGCTGAAAAATCTCTTTAAATGATGTTTTTATGTAATACTTTCCATCTGAGGTAATGTTAATGGTTTAAGATTCATGTAGAGCTGAACACCAAACAGAGTGAAATGTTGGTAATCTTTCCTCTGATTTCATTGGGCTGTGGAGAAGGCACAAATAGTGGAAGATGTTGCTCCATGTTACAACCAGAGCAAACAGAACTCCACCATGACTGTTCCAATATTATTTATGGTTGTTGGTTGTTCCTCCCTCATCTGTACAGCAATGTAAGTACATGTTTGGTGTATGTTTGCAGGTTGCCTCACATCCTGATGGTGTGTGGTGAAATTGGATTAACACTAGAAGGAAGACATCTTTTTAGGCTGACATTTCTGTCATGCCAAAGATAGCGTGTTCTTTCTTTGAGCATTTGGCCCTCAACAGTCTACAATAAACTCTCAACTGTTTTACAACTCACAGGTCTGTCTAGAGCCATTTGCTTTGTGATGCTTCATAATTCTGAAGTCATAATCTCAGACTTTTTTTTAGTACAGTTTATCATTACATTGATTTAATTTTTTATTTCCCCCCTCCCCCAAATTATTTCTGTACCTCAATATGTAACTCTGGTCTCCAGCATTGCAGGTCTCATGTAACCTCAATGTTCTCTCACACTGTGTTCTCAAAAATATCTGTATTTGGTGTAGGCCTGATACCAGTTCCCGAAATTTTCCCTTTGTTTCAATTGCATTTGAAAAGGTTTTTCTATCACTGCTTATGATTTTTATTTTTTTTATTCTCTTTATTGTTTTTTAGATTAGAGGAATATATTATCACATTTGCTACTCAGGTGTAGTTGTCCTCTCTTCTAACGGTGTCCAAAGACTGACACATGTCTGCCAGGTGCCTCAGTTCACTGTCCTCTTTCTCCTCAGCAATTCTTCTGTGTGTTGGCTCATGAATGGTGACGGTAGGGCCTAAAAAGGAAACACTTCTTTCCACTGCATCTTCTGCCAGCTACTTTCAGTTTACTGATCACTTGTCAGAGCAAAAACGACTGACCGTCTCTGATCTGGTTGACTGGTCACCTTTTTCCTGGTAGCATGGTGATGGATAAACCTGCGTAGTTTTTGGGAAGCAGTTTTGGGAATGTCTGTCTTTGCTGGTGTGACGAAGGTGAGAACTAGTCTGTCGACAGATTCATGGCTGCCCTCCACAGATCTCACTTTTACTGGAATTGTTTTTTTGTTATCTAGCAAAATGAGTCCAGTCTCCCTAGTTATTCTGTAGATGATGTTCTTTTCCTTGAACCACCACTGCATCATAGAATTTTAGGCCATCTTCTTTCAATCTTCTAGAAAAAAGCTAGAAGTAAGTATATCTCTGCTCTTTTCAGTCACTTAAAACACATAAAATAAAAAAAAAAAATCCATTTCCATTACCTTCAGCCACAGCTGGCACTGCAGCTATGCATTACACTCATTTGCTATGTTAGTCTTGGATGACTCTGAGATCTTGTGAGGGCACCCAGGGTAAAACAATAACTGTGCTGTTTGGTCCTCACTATTTCTGTTCTTCTGGAACCATAGTCTATGGATTTAGGATGTTTTTTTTCTTAGTAAAATGTAGTAGAACTTTGTTTATCAATTTAGGAAGAGATATAGAAGAAATGAGGATGGCCTGCTGTGAAATGGTTGGGTTCCAGCCAGAATTAAACTGAAACCACACATTTCTAGCTTATGTCCAAAGCCACAGGCGCTTGATGAGGTGCTCTAAACCTGTACTGGAAATAAAGTTGTTGAAGTGAACTGGAGTGGTTCAGCACACAGGCTAGTTGTACCATTGAAGTACACCCCAAGCACTGTTGACTGTCAGATTTTTAATAAAATAGTTTCTGATCTTTCCCATTTTGCTGTAAAAAATCTGTGGGCCTAACTAACATGAGGAAGCATTGCTACTGCTCTGAAAGAAAAAACAGAGCTAAGTTGAAAAGCAGAGTTTGCATTTTCCTGTAATGATTTCTTCATTTGCCAGAAATTTGCCAGAAAGTATTCCCACAAGCCTTGTCCAAGATTTTTATTAATCAGAGATCACATAGGGAATGAGGAGGGGGAAGAGCATTGTGGCTTCTCTGACAATTCAATTGTACATTAAGCTGAGATACTAATTCTTAAGAAAACAACAAGTCCTTTAGATAGCCTTATTGTTAGAGGTTCCCACAGTTTAACAGTGCAGGAAAAAAATAGAAAATGAATTATGATAGGATTTTTCTTTTAACACTTTAATAACCTTCTCTGGAGTACATCAGTAATCCACTCTACAACTTCTCCCACCCCCCTCATCCCTTCAAATCCTTGTATTCCACACTAACTGGTGTAACATATGAAGAATGATGCTACAGAGAGACTCAGGAATATGCAAAGATCCCTGTGCCTTCCCTGAATATGTTAAAATAGTCAACAAAAACATGGTAATTTCAACTCCAGTTTATTTGATCTAATATTAAATTAGCTGCTCTTGGGATAACCTCTTTTTAATCAGTCAGAACACATTTGTATGATCACATTTTTCTGTGGGGTTCATTAAGAGTTAAGGAATTGAACAGAACTGCTTCAAGTAGACATGAGAGACCTCCCCTCCCGCTCTCCCGGATCATTTTGACCTTTTGATATTTTGGGCATCAAAAGGATGAAACCTACTTTGCTGTTTAGAACCAGGGCCATCACTGATGTCAGCTCTCCAATATGGGGATGAAAACTCTATTATTTCTCAAAAACCCACTGAGTCAAGCATATCAGAACCAGAACCAATTCTAGGTTTTAGTTAGGAGTAATGAGATGTAAAATTCTTGGAAAGAGGCAAAGGTAAGATGAACTTTATTCTGAGAACAAGTCCATTTGAGAAAAGGAGAGGAGTGAGGTGATGGGAGAAGCAATGTAGCAGTGATGCATATATAATTGGGAGATTTTTTTTCTTTTAATTTAACAATAAGTTTTATACCTCTGTGAAATATATGGTAAATTTCATTGGACTTGCATGAATCCCTGATAGAAGCAAAGAGGCTTTGAAAAAGAACAGAGATCTATTAGCATGGGTCATCTTGCAAGACCAGAACCTTTATGGTAGTGGAGGTTGCTAGTTATGCTGCTGTGGTCTTATAATTTAATTTTTTTCTGTGTAGAGGTTTAGAAAAGAAAATATGTTATGGACCTTTTTATTAAAAAAAAAACCCAAAAAACCCAAAACCAAAACAAAAAAATAAAACAAAACCACCCAAACAAAAAAACCACCTACACACACACATTGAAGGGAAAAAAAAAAAAAAAGCCCCTTGAGTCCATTAACTTCATTGCATGCAATTCTAAAAGAAATAGCTTTGGATTAGCTGGCAATTGAAAATCCCATAGGAATGGGTTAGCTTGTATACGTGCTACCCAAGAGAAAACAAAATTGTCACATATTTTGCTTAAGGTGTGGGAGGAAAAATCAAATCAAACAGCATTTTACAAGTGTATGTAATAACTTGAATTTAAAACAAGATATGTATTATTCAAGTAATTCTAAGCATGGTATAGTAAATTTTTCATGAAGGTTAAGAAAAAAAATGACAGAAATATCATTTAAGCTGAGTGTTTTTGATGCTGAACTTGAAAGTGGGGGATTTAATAGAACTTTTTTTTAATATGACGAGTCTCAGATAACATCATATTTGGCAAAGTGCTTTATTGGTTTTTGGATTAGAGTTTTTTCATAAATTTTTCTCTTCAAACTAATAAAATTCATGTAGCTGTCAGTTTGGATTTGATCCCTATTTTGTTTTGCCTCAACAGTGTAATCTCAATCAGTCTAACTTATTTTTATGCTGCATTTACAGGGTATAAAGATGACAAATCACTCATGTCTCAGTGCTGGTATTTTATCAAAAGTTTGAATGAATATCAAGGCTGAGGACAACAGAGAAAGATGAGGCTCGGAGCAACAGCTGTGTGACAACACAGGCTGGACAGATTCTTCCATCTTTACACCACTGCTCAATAGTGCATTGTGCTAACAGTCCCATACAAATCAGCTTTGCACTGGCAAAGTACAACCTCATTTGTTCTGAGCAAAGGTAGCAGAATCCATGGGGAGGATGGATAACAGGGTGTTGTTTATGGAACTGATGAGGCCTTTGTTTTAACCCTCACCTTGCTCCTGACTTGAGTGTCATTTCTGATGCAATCTTTGCACCTTCTTTTGATGTGGTTGCCTTCCTGACTTGTGACTGCTGGCAAAAGGGGGGGTGGTGGTCTTGAGACACATCAGAAATGACCTCAACTACATTGTCTAAACTAAGAGCAGGAAAACTCTATATAAATGCATTTACTCTTGAGTACTTTCTATTGTATTGGTTTTATATAGATTTTAAACTCTTAAGAGAAGGGACTGCTTTTTCACCATGTTTTCATGCAGCACATGGCAGAATGAAGTCCAAATCTCAGGTGAGACATCTAGGTGCCACTGTAGAATGCTATAATAATAAGAACTAAACTCTGATAGCTTGAGAAATGTGAGTTTGCTTTCCTAGGAATTCGTATGCTTGTTTTTTCTTCTTTTTCTTAAAATAGGCTTTACCTCAACTTTGATTCTGATTTCTGGCACGTAACATAATGTTGAGAAGACAGAAATCTCCTGAGCATCATTTGCTGACCGAGCAAAATGGTTCAGGGGAAGAAGTTGCAGAGAATCATTTTTCAATTACAGTTTTTTAGTCCCTAACTTGTGAAGACTCACAAGCAGACAGGAATGTTAGCAGAGAATTTATCCTCTGAGGGTCCATCTCATGTGGCATTTGAGATGATTAGAGAAGTAGGAGGAGGGATTACTGTGAAATATCAGGCACAGGAACTTCTTGTGCCAAAGTTGGAGGATCAAATATCAACCTTTGGAAAGGAATTGCAAGCTCTGAATCAGAATTATAATAGTCTAAATGAGAAGGCTAAAAGGGCTAGGCATTTATCTGTAGTGTTGGTAAAGAATACCCTGGGCCTTCACAGGAAAATGGAAGTGATGGAAAATCAAATTAAAATGAAGAATTTGAGGTTGCTTGGCATGAAAATGAAGAACTGGATATAACTGAAACTAGGGACATGATGTAGGAGTTGCTTGAACTTTGTGTTTCAGCTGCTGTTGATGAGGCATAGAGTTTTACAGTGTTCCTCAAACTTTTTTTTGCTGTTAAAATATATTTGACAGTGGTGAAGTTTTTAATGCAAGTCTTATTTCTTCAGAAGGCAATAAAGAAGTACTGAGGTAAATGAACAGTACCGGACAAGAAAATCACTATTATTGCATAAGGAAGAAATATATATTATCCTTGCATAAGCTCATCTGGCGAAGCACAATCTGCACCTTAAGAGTAAAACAGTTTCTCGCCAGTACAGAAGAGGTCTTGGGTTCTGATTGTTAAATTGTCAAACTTTCACTTTCAACTTCTTCCTAATATACATCTGTGAGTATCTAAAAAGAAATCATAAAGCTCTTTCTTTGCAGATTTTCTTGGAGGAATATGGTTAGAGCCTTCTCTCAACCATATCCCTTGACAGTAAAGTCTTCTATGTTGTAATATCTTGCTAGAGACTCTGCAGGTGTGTTTGTAATTTCTGATCTTTTTCCAAAATATGTGAAACCCGAGCAGAAGCAGATAATGCTAACTGCTGAATGTGTGTAATCCCAGAGCTCCACTGACAAAGATGCTATCCAAACACACTCTAATACATCACTTTTCATATAGAGATCAGAGCATAGCTGGACATGGAAGCTAGTGTGCTGTTTATGCAATGTTTTCATTAAAACCAGAAGTGCTTTAACCTAAACTTTCATCATCACATGAGGTTTTTTCGACATCATCTAATTCACTTCACTGAACACACAGACTTGCCCAAGAAGTGAGGTAGAGGAGTGAAAAAACCTAAAAGCACTACTGCCAGATTGCTCAGAAAAAAGTGAACAGGAACTGAAAAATTATAGGTGATAAATGGCAAAGAACACGTCAGTGATAGGAAGAAGTTTTAGAGATAGATTTTCTGGGTGTGTGGAATGGAGGACCAGTAAATACATGTAAAGTAAGGATAACAATATTAAGACATCTACAAAATAAAGAACATGGACATTTCAGTGCTTCTACGTTATAAATAGGTATATAGTGAATATGTGGTGTAGTATTTGGGCTCATCTCTTAAAAGTCCTCACTTCTCACTAGTGAAGAATCTCTAGTATTTCTTTACCAGGGGAAAGTGGTACCCTGTCCAATATCATTTGGTTCGTGTTTGATCATGTCCATGTTACTAAGGAACTTGGACTGAATTTTCTAGTCAAGTCCTTAAAAGTCCTCCCTTCTCTCTCCCCACCCCCCCCATATGGATGCTGTTCTAATTTTAAACTTTCACGCTATCAACAATCTCCAGGAATAAAAAAATGGAGGAATTGAAGCACAGAGAAAGTGACTTAAGTCCACAGAGTAGATCCAATAGCTGAGCCCTGATCTCTTGAGGCTCTGTCCGGTGCCACTGGGTGCCAGTCTTGGATGACAACTCTTAAGTGGTTTTTAGGATTTCACCCCTTAACCCTTATGTGATTTGCCTTTCTCTGAAGGTTGTTGCCAGGAGGAGCTTGTTTAGCCTAAGTAAAACGATTCAGTAGCCTTAGTCCTTTTCACATGGTTTGTTGAGGTCTAGGTCAATTAAAAGTGCGTTGGAAATGGCATCTCAGTAAAGAGATGACAAAGGCTGAAAGGATAGTAAAGACAGCTACCATCTTTCCAAAAAGAGATTCTCCTCAGCACTGGGATGAGTTTTATTGTCAATATTAAGGATTTATTGATATATGGCCAATAGTATGGGTATATTATCCATACCAAGCCTCTTCAGTGGGTTGAAAGCACTTCAGCTCTTGGCCTGACAGCCTGGCTCTTTTTTGATAAATGCTAAAGTTCTGTTAAGTAAGAAACATTTTAAACAATTTTTAGACCAACTTTTCATTATTTAGCATGAAAACGAATTTACTTCAAAGCATCTTCTTGCTATCTTCCTAAAATATACTTTTTTTTTTTCTTCTGAGGCCAAGGCTGATTTATACTCTCACTAGCTGTGAAAACCCTGAAATCTCTTTCTAGCTGTATTGAAACTAACAAAGAAATGAAAATCCCTGATATTTATGTTATTTTTTAGAAAGTTGCTATCTCTGTATAATGAATTAGGCACAACTAATTAGCTAGGCACCACAACTGTGAAGATTTCTGTTAACTGAACTTCAAAGCTTTCATGCTGACTGTTTGCAGGAGAGTGTTCATGCTACGATCATCACTGTGCTTGTCTGTTGCTTTTAATAGTGTCACCAGTAACACAAGATATGCACTGATTTCCTTAATAGAAGCTGGAGGTATGGGGATCCTGATGATAGTAATAGGTTTTCAAAACCTGCCTGAAGCATATATAAAACTTAACTGACACATAGATATGGTCAAACTTCATTAAAAAAATTCCAGTTATGAAAACTGGGTCTAAAGGTGTATTTTGAGTCAGACTCACAGGACAGACTTTTTCGTTTATCAAGGCTGTTCCCCTGGTAATAGGGACTTATTCTACACAGAAGATTTAACAAGGTATTATTGTAGGAGAAATGTATGTTCTGTGTTCTAGTGGAAACTTCGTCACTTGTAATCATCTGTCAGCCTGTACTTCTCTTATGAATGTGATTTTCTAGATTATTCCTGTCTGTGCAAAGGACTCTAACTTCCCACACTAAAGGTGTGGAAGTCCTTGTATTCATTCATATGGTGGCATTTGTTTCCCTAGAGTGCACCCATACCTAATACTCTGGATGGGAGATAGAGTCTCGACTTGTGAGTCAGCTAGCAACAAACAGAAGGGTAAGGGCATACTGAGACAAAAAGGGAGAAGGCCTATGCTAGCTTACATCCAATCAGGATTTCAGTCACCTTAGGCAAATGACTGAGAAGCTCTGGCAGCATGCTTCCCAGGGGGTCAGTTCTTCTTCAGCCAGAGGTAAAAACAGAGGCTGAATCCCTTGCAAATGATTTTTTTCCAGTAAGTACATGATTTCATGCTTATAAATTGAAGATATAGTACTATTTCCAAGTTGAAAACTTTTTCTTTGCCCATTTGATCAATTTCCCTGGGTTCTTCTGTCCTCTGAGTTTTCCTTAGGGGTATTTGCAACATTTTCCAATGCAGTGTTGGTTGCAAGTTTAATTAACTTGTTGCTTATTTTCTTTTCTGCTGTTCAGTTTGAATTTTAATATATTTAGCATTAATAATAGCCTCTGCCTTAGGGAATTTACAGTAAAAAAAAAAATAGGGGTACGTACAATATGTGACTGAGAACATCTTATTTACAATTATAAACTCGCCTCTTGCAGCTATTGTGAAAGCACTTTATTGTAAAGTGGGACTTGAATGAAAGGCAGTTAATAGCTTGGCTTTAAGACAGCTTTTTCCTTATCATGCTACTCAACACCTTCAGAAAAATATTATTGACAATGACAATAACTACTCAATGTTCTCACAAAATTTCTGAAACATTAATAATATCTAAGGGGGGGTCCCCCTCAACTTTTTCCATATACCCTTTATTTTTTCTGTACTTAAATTGGTGCTCTGATGAATGAATAGATGTACACAGAGCACTGATCCTTATCTTATTAGCCTCCTGGATCTGATTTTATCTCACTTAGAGACAGAATTTGGCTGCAGCTCAACACTTGCTGCTGTCATGCATGTTACTGGGCATACTAAGAGCTACTTTGTCACTGTAATGGATTGCTGGATCGGGGACCAGCTCATCCCTATTCAGCAAAGAGCTGAGAAATGTGCATACTTTAGGAAAGTATCCAAGCTGTTAACCTTAGTGTTCACTGCAGGGATGGTGTGCCCTGATGTGCTTTGCTGAACTTGTACCCTCTTTGTTTATTAAGCACTGACAATTATTTCTACCGTAGCAAGCCTGTTTCTGGGATCTGTTTCATTCTACAGTACTGAGCTGTGGCCACTTTGCTTACTCTTACATCTCTCATAAGAATTAAGTTTTACAGGAGCTTAAGGCACTATTAATAAGAGGATGATGGGTTCCAAATGGGTTCTTTTTACCATGATTTTAAAAACCTATGCCAGATCTAATCTATGCAGTTTAAATATATTTCAACACACTTATTGTTAGAGATTAGTGAGACTTATGTGCACAAAAGAATTGAGGTAACACAATGGCTTTCCCTTTACGGAGCACATCTTGGTGTGTAGTTTTCATGCTTATCCAAACTTGGAAAGTGGTAATTTTGAAATTACTTGCATGTGGATATATGAGCAGAAACTTGTTCAAGATTCGGCAAATCTGGCAGAGAGGAGAGTACCTTGTCTGGTGCTCAGCTGCCTAAGTGGTATTTGTTTCTACTGATAACCACTGAGAGCAGTTTACATTAGGTTAGATTTACACAGCCTATACTGAGGAGATACTCCTTTTCATTTTATGGGGAAATCATAAACTATAAAGATGTGGTAGTTATTAAAGGCCTATGAACAATCTTGTTTGCTTGAATTTAAAATCTGTAACCCCTGGTGTTTAAGGCAGAGAAGTTGTGGATGCCCCCTCCCTGGAAATATTCAAGGCCAGGTTGGATGGGGCTTTGAGCAACCTGGTCTAGTGAAAGGTGTCTCTGCCCATGGCGGGGGGGTGGAACCAGATGATCTTTAAGGTCCCTTCCAACCCAAACCATTCTATGGAGGCCCTCCTTCTCTGCTCTAAGTTAAGCAAAGTTTTTAGCAATGATTGGTTTTCATGCTCGGCAGTTCCCTCTGTCTGTTGCTTTGATGGTTCATTGGTATGTTATAACTAGAAAACGGTAATATTTTTGAAACTTACATTTTAAGAAGCGTTAGCTCAGAGGCCACATGTGGGTCAGCTGGACAACTTTAGCAGCACAAGCAGAAATGAGTATGGGTGGGTGCTGCATGCCCATTTTCTTTGTGGGAAAAACCGGTCACTGAATCATCCCTGTCAAGCAATTTGAGCAGCTCTAGTTGCACAGTTGGCCTCTCTTCTTGGACTTTGAGTAGTGAGGCTTACTTTGTGTCTGGCTGTCAGAATATTTTACAGATCATGCTTGTAATTTTTCACTTGCCTGAGTTTTGTCCTGTTTAGCCCTCAGTTCAGTGATCAGGGCTGCGATCTTTTTCATACATTTGTGATTGACCTCAAGCTACATCAATTTTAGATATTTGCTTTGCTTGTTACATTAGCACCCTAAAATCTACAGTGAAGTTTGAGGCCACTGTTATGTATGCCTCTCGTAAAACACATCCCTGAAACAGAGACAAGAAACACAGTAAGAATTATCCCCTTAGATGCTGGTATCTAGATACTAGATCTAGTATCTAAGGTAGATCTAGAGACAAGTTTTCAGAGATTTTTAGAGCCAAATGTTCATTAAAAATCTTCCCCAGCTATAAGGGGAGAGGGAGGTGAGCCAACAGGAAGACCAGAGATGGAAATGGACTTATTCCAAATCTTACAGGACCCCTGACCATGGCAGAGCAAAGGAGGAGTGCCAAGATCTTTGGTTTCCAGCCCCAGTGGCTTTTTGTCTATTTGACTGTGGAAGGTCTTAGTGACGAGGCTTCCCCATTGCATTATATAAAAATGTTTTTCTTCTGCTGTGTTGCTATGCCTCTGCTGAGGAAAACAGTGTGTTTAGAATGGGACAAACTGGAACTGTCAAGGATTAGGACTATCTTGCATTGCTCAAGTGCCTTCCTCCTTGAAAGGAATATGAAAATCCATAACTTGTTCAGAAGGCTTATTTTTTTCTAACCCCTTCAAGGACTTAATATTGTTAGAAATTTTTAGAAATAGTCTTGATTTCTTTCAATATTGCTGTGGAATATCCCTAATACTACACTCTTACATAGTGCTTTCCTTCCATACCTTTTGAAGAGTTTTACAAGCAAAGTCAGCATCATTATTCACATTTTACTACCAAACTCAGCCTTACATGATAAAGGTTTAAATCTTGTATAACATTTTTCTGCTCTGCTCCCCAAAGCTGGGGTGAAATCCTGGCCTACCTGAAGTCAGTGGCAGAAAGCCCCATTAACCTCCAGTGGAGCTAGAATTCCACCCTCAGTGCCTGTCATCTATTTTACTTTCTCAGTTCTTAATACCCTGGAAAATTGAATTCACTGAAGCAACATCCACTTCAGGCCAGGCTCCAGGGAATTCGAGCTGAAATTCAGCCCTCAGAGATGTGGATAGGTCATAAGCTTTTGCCTTCTGGCAAATGGAGGAACAAGGGGGCCCTGAAACCTCACTATTCTTTCTGCAAACTTTCTTAAAAATATCACTCAAAAAGAGAGAAAAAGCAAAACAAGGAGTATTTCTATAAAGGATCCTTATTTTGAGTATTACAGTTCTCTTTCAACAAGTTGTGTCTAGCTGCAAGAGGATATCTCTCGCCTCGTCCAAATATTTCAGTGGTGCAACAAAACGGTTCAACAATATGGGACTGAGAAAGATAGTAACTAAACTTCAGCAGTTCCGTTGAAGCTTATAGTTTCAGATGAGGTAAAGAGCAATAAAAAGAAAAAAATATGCTTGAATCAAAAAAATGCAATGCAAGACAGTTTTCTTCACTGTCTGGTACCTCTGTAGGCTTATGAGGATCAGGATGGCTTAAGCTTCTCTCTTGTTAGCTAAAAGGGGCACCACCTGCAACTCCATGTTTCTTCATTTGGTATATATGTCTAAATAAATGTGTATCCGGTGTTTGGCTGTAGTCTACTCAGTTACAGTCTTCTGACTGGAAAAGGCAAAGTGGTGCTTTGTGCAGTGGAAGTGCAGGCTTTATGGTTAATCCTGCACATCTTAATGTCTTTGTTACCCTGTCTTCTAAATGGCACTGAGGCTGGGACAACTGGGATAGTCAGAAGCTCAGAATTTCTTACTCTTTCTCGTCATAAATTCAGGTCTCATAGCCCTTCCATGATTGTCTCTGCTTAAGGCTCTCTTTGGGGGTACAAAAGCAGTGACCATAATGGCCCTTACAGCAATTTGGAGCTCAGGAGGCATGGGTTTGTTTTGCAGTAACAATTGTTTCTACTGTGTTAATAGCCCCCTGAGTGCTGCTCTTATGTGCAGAAATTTGGGATGGCACACATCAGCATGTGGCTCCAGGGCCCACAAAATTATCTTAGAGCCAACCTAAATCCTGTAAAGCAGTTAGGAAATTCTACACTTCACTTTTACTGCTTTTGTAGCCGCCTTAATCTAGGTTATCTAGTCTATTTTAATCGAATCTTGCTAAACAGTTATTTTATGTTTAATAGCTGCCCAGAGACTGTTTCTGAATGTCTTTTTTCATAAAAATTGCACATTGGATTAATGCCTACACCAGAGAAATCTGATCTGAGTTTTGAATTTTGAGAGCACAAAAGTTGGCAGGCTGCGTAACAGCACAGCATAGCCAATGCAAGTTTCCTTATCCAGGCTTCCATTTGCTTTCTCCTTCCCAGCTTCCTCTGACAGTGAGCTTGAACCAAAGTCACACAGGTGCATTCTGAAAATTGTCTAGCGAATTTGGGTAGATAGAGTTTCCATGCCTGTTCAGACCATTCAACTAATAACAGGAAAGGTGTGTGCTTTTCAGTTTTTAGAACTAAAGAGTTAAGTCTTTGATTATAGCTTGTAGATTTGTGATCACTTAACCCTAACCCCTTTGAGTTTACTAAAATTTGTGCGTATTGCCTAGTGCCTTGATTAGGACTCACTAAAAATACTTCATTTTACCCTAGTCAGTTTTATTTGGCCTCACTGCATGTTCTGCATGATGGTTTCCTGAACCACATCACTGTACAAAGATTCCCTCTCCCACCCAAAAATACATTGCATGTAAGTGAAAAACATGTTATTCGTACCCAGTCACATTCAAAGCAGAAAGAAATGTATTAATCCAAGAAATGAATCCGATCAAAGTGCTGCTCCCACTTGGCCCCACCATGTGCAGACACTTTGAACACTTTGGAAGAACAGCAAGATTTTCTCATACTCAGTGATTGAGTTAGGTAACGGGGGTTTGTTTGCGAGGGAAAGTACATAAGAAAAAGAAGCTGGTATGGTGGGGAGAAAAAGGAGTCCTTCTGTGGCTTCTGTCTCTCAGTTTAAAATTGTAAGAGTATCACTTCTCATCATAAGGGTTCAAAGGGTTAATAGAAAGAGGGATTTTCATTGCATTGTGCACAGTACCTATGATAGTCTCAGTTTAAACTTTAAAGGACAGGTGAAAAGAGAGAGAGGGAGCTGAATGCTTACTTTATATATTGGAGAAATTGTTCATTCATGTGAAATGCTGACCTCTGTCATCCTGCCAAACTGACTGGGCTCTAGGGTGAGCGGCTGTTTGAGTGCTGGTTGCAAAAGTTAAAGCTGCCTGGGGAGTACTTTAAAAGGACAATGTCAAGGTTGGTATACCCAAAATCTGACCTATCATTTTTTTTTCTCCCTCTTACATCTATTTGAAAAGTTCATGTCATTTGTTTTTATGTTTTTAAAAATCTTTTAATCTACAACAAAATGCTTCAATTGCTGCTGAAGGCTAGTGATTAGGAGGAGAAGCTGTGAGAGTTAAATGTTCAGTCTGGCGATGCAGATGTCAGGAAGAAGGAAAGACAAAACACAGGTGTGGGGACTGTTTGAATTAGGTGGTAATAACAGAGAATTCAGGTTGAAATAGGTAAGGGATCAATGAAAAAGAGCAAGCATAATTTTTACTAATGAAAATATCAATGAAGATCCAAACTTAAGTTCACAAGAAGTTAATTAAAAAACTCTATTTATTTTTATTCTAATAGATTTTATTCTAGTTGTATGTGCTGATTCTTTCTCAGTAATATTAATTTGTTATATATAATTCCTGCCACAACTGAAATATACCCTTCACTCTTATTTTCTTTGCTTGATGGCCTAATTAAAAACACATGATATCAGTATCATTTTCTTCTATATGATATAGTATCCCAAGACCTCATCACTATTATAACCTTGCTATGCTACTTGCTATAAAAACTCTCATCACAAGTATTGTACCTACTCGAATAATTTCTAGTCTAATTGGAAAATAGATGAAACAACTACATGTGCAAGTCATAAAAAGAAAAAGAAAAAAAAAAAACAAGAGGAAGTAGTAAAATCAAAGTAAAGAAAATATTTCTTTGTACATAATTATGATGGTACTCAGAAGATACAGGGGCGGGGAAAAACCCCAAACCCTCAAAACCTGAACTCTGAGGATTGCAGTTCACCACTGGTTTACCCTACAAAATTCCAGAGCAGATAAAATGATCATGTAATATACTGCATGATCACAAGAGGGCGACCGGATTAGACATAGGCGTTTGCTTTAAAGTTGACCTTTCCAAGCTTTCACGACTTTATCCTGTTTTCAGAAAAGTTTTCCTATGAACTGTGAGGCTTACTTCTGATTTCCTTCTCAGTTCTGAAAAACACGCAGCTACTAAGAAACCTGGTATGTCACAATCTCTTTCCTAGCTCCAAAATATTATCCTTCCCTCTCTTTATGTTGGACAGGCTTTTCTAAATCCTGGAGGAACAGATGACCTTGCTATGCACTGTGGAACAGAGCTACTCTGGTGAATGGGAGGAGAGTGGAGTACAGGTCTCACAGTAGCTGGTCCAGCCTCAAGGATACAGGAGTGGCCACAGAGAAGAGGAAGAGTCTGCAAGATAATCAGTTCCTCCATCCCTTCCCAATCCCAAGTGTCCCAAATCATGCTGTGCCTTGAAAATATCGCTTTTGCAAACCTATTGAAGGATATACCAAATTCAAGTACTTGCTAACAAAGGTGATGACTGGGGAAAAAAAAAAAAAACAACCACACCACCTTTTTGTAAGACAAAACCTCTACAAAAATAATTTCTAAATTCTCTCTTAGTAGCTAAGGTTTCCCATATCATCTAAGGCAGAGTAAAAACCCAGGCAGCAGTGAAGAAGCTGTCTTGGTTAAAAGACGCTCTGCATCCTGCCAACAAGGCTATTTAGTGTTTATCTCTATTACATTCATCTGTAGCTAATTGTATAGTTATGGTAATAGTGCCCTCCAGAGGAATTTTGAAGGAATTATAATACTCAGAGCTAATACAAAAGGTGTTTTAAAAGTGAGTGCAACAGGGAAATGGAATATTATTAAAACGATAAAATACTTAAACCTCAGGGGGAAAAAAATCTCAATATCAAAGCTCTTTCTATTTTGCATGTGCATTTACATCTAAGAAAACCTTATCCTAGTTACAATAGGCTTCTTCATAGCCTGATAGCAAACATGAAGTTTGCATAACTCCATTTGAATCAAGGATATAAAAGTAGATCAACCAAGCGAAGAATGAGATACTATTCCTAGTCTGCAGCAGACGCGAACAATGTATTATGAGAGGGCTCCAGCCTCAGTCTAGGATGTCTGGATTTTTCCTGAACTTGCTGCTGTGATGTAGGCATGGCACAGTTAATTGAGGCAGTCAGAAGTACATGCAGATGTTCAAGGAGTTCTGTGGATGAGATTTATTTTAATATCAAGATAAACCATGCTTATATTCTCAAATTCCAGTATAGAGTTTTTTTCATGGTCACGCTGTGACACTAGGCCTCAAAGGAAGGGCATGTTACTGTGGTATGACATTATATCTTATTTTAGACTGTGTCCTGGAGGCCTGCAGTACAGCCTTCTGAGATGACACCTCAGCACCTGAATGTCAGGTGTGTTTAAACTTCTTTGTTTTTCTTTTTTTTTTTTTTTTTTAAGGCACTCAGCCTATGGGGTTGAATTGCTCTATTTTGCATTCTGAAACTCTTATCACTTCCTCCTTCAAAAAACAACCAGCCCTTAATGAAAACCAAAATGGCAGTGAGTTCTGCTTTTAGGCATACCCTGGGCTTGTGTTTGACCTGAACACTGCAGGTTTGCAATCAGGTATCCAGGCTTGGAGCTTTGCATCAGGACAGCTTCCACACTGATGCTGCCAGAACTGGAAGGAGCAGCCTGGTGCTCCCATGCTTGGGATCAGATGGATCTGGTAAGTTCAGCCCTTCCTTGGGAAAGAAGGGAGATGGTGGTGCTGCTTGTGATATATCTCTTTGTAACAGAGTCACCGCCCTCAGTCTAAAACTTCTAAACTGAGGTTTCTTATTTTGCATGAACCTCAGAGGAGAGTGAAGTGAGCTAGGCATAGGCTGGTGGGGCAGGGGTGACAAGACATCGCTGCTGAATGTAGGAAGTGTATCTAACCCCAAAGTTTCCTGTTTTTTCACTTTCCCCGGCAACTGTGGTGAAAAGTGTGCCTCTCCCTATCTGCATTCATGTCATCAATGCACGGTGGTTTTGGCCATCTTGTAGGCCATGGTGATGGATGGTACTACTTGTTTCTTTTATAGTAGTCACCTGCCATCCCCCACCCAAAAGTACCAGGAAATTGCTGTCTATGTAGAGACTATTGAACTTTTTGAATGGGGGGGGTTTCATGGGCTGTTGAGTGGGTGGGGATGAGTAGAGCTCTCTAGCTTTTCTCTCTTCCTTTCCTAACCCAGTGCTTGCCAGATGATCTGATCTCATTGTGAGCTGGGAACCTGTCTGTGGAAGATACCAGCCACCTGTAGAGATCATTATGCATGGATACTAAATCCTTCTCCTTTATCTTCCCCTGAGGTATCCCTGCTTCAGCACAATTTTCTCTTGCCCTCCCTGCTTGGGCCTCACAGTCTGTCCCCCTGCCCCACCTCACCCCCCTGGTTTGTACGCGTGTAGCAGCTCACCTCTGATGTGAAGCACCATGCTGCTGACTCCCTTCTTGGCATCGATTTATTTCTGCACTTGAGAGGAAAACAGAGCAAGGCAGGGAGGCCAACGGAGCAGAAACAATATGGATTGGCTGGGCTGCCCAAAATAGTGCAGGGGAGAACAAAAATCTAGGTCACAGCTACTGCAATGGGATGAGTACCTTTGACAGAGTAGGGTGTACATTTATCGCTGCAGAAGTGCTGCTGTGTGAGTATCTTGCCCAGCCCCAGTGGCTGCACCTCACCTGTTTAATTCTACAGGTCTAGTGAACAGGGTCTTCCCTATTGCTCCCCTGGTTCATAAATATGAAAACATCATTAGCAAAACCATGAGAAGGCTAGCACAGGACCTGACACAGCAGAGAGAAGTTGCTGTTCTAAGAATAATCTGTGCAGGTACCATTGATGGGGAAGGTACTTTGGGGTAATAGATGGAGCTGGATTCTCAACACTGCAAGTATCTCTTTGCCAGCCATTCATTCAAGGCCTGGTCCAATTGTGGTGGAGGGCTGCTGTGAGCTTAATTTCATGTAGCAGTTTGCAGAAATATGTTTTATTGGAGGTAAGCAGTCCCTTTGCATTATTTATGGAAAAACTCAAGTAAATTACTGTTGGCTCTCATGCTGCAGGTAAAGCTTTAATGAAAACAGTAATGAATGCTTTGCTGGCATGCATAGGCAATCTAAGTATGCAGCCAAATTAACTATCTAAGCAGATGCTTTATATCCTGAATTGCATAAAAGGAATGCTGTTCAGTTGGTTTAAAAATTATATACACCCATGAACTATTTTTTGTAAAAGCCATATGTTTGTTTGGTGGGTTGTTTGGTTTTTTTTTTTTTAAAGCAAGTGTTTCAGTTGTACTGTGAGCAATTATGACAGTAAAATTAAAATCGGAAGAAAGATGTAAGAAGCGACCCATGTGCAAGAAGTTCAGGGAAAACTCAGAAATATTGTATTATTTAAGATGTTGTGGTACTGCAATATGTGCGCTATTGCAAATGTAAGCAAGCATCCTTGTGGAAAGACAAATTGAGACAAGGTTGATACTGTGTAAGTGAGCTGTTGTTTTTGCTTTAGGTGCCTGTATTTTTATGCTTAAACAGTTATTAATTTGTTTTCTTTGATAAAGACAGTAGAGCTGATTCAGATGTTATACTAGGCTTACAGTATATACTAACTTATCATATATACTGGTTTATAGTATAAACCTAGTATAAAGTTTTATAATTTCAGTGGTTTCACTGATGGTACCCGTGGCATCAATAAGAGAAAAAGATGCAGTCCTACTACTTCATCTGAATACTGAACAAGCCACTGAGCTGACACATCATGTGAACCAAAGGTTCACTCACACCAAAACCCAACAAGGAGTGCAAATGGGTCTTTATTACCATTTCCCCTTCCCTCTTATGTGGTCACTTAGGAGCTGAATTTAAAGCCATACTTAAGTTAGGTCCTCTTCAAGGCAATCGTAATATTAACAGCTCTCTGGGGCAGCATGGCCAGACTACAATAGTAAAGTCGTCCTGGCTCTGTCACCCTGGCTCAGGTCTGCCAGAGTGGCTGAGGTCTGTGCTTTGGGGTGTTCTCTGCTCTCCTGCTCTAGCAATCCTGTAGAGCCCCATGCACCACAAGCTGCAATGGGAGGGGGATCTTAGGAATGGTGATGGGCCAGCTCACTAAATTTTCCATAGGAAAAAGCCTGCTGTAATGGCTAGGGAGCTTGTCTTAACAGTGTGCTAGTATCACAAGACTGTGTTTTTATATTTGTACAGTCTATGATATGAACAATTTCTGGAAGGTCAACAAACCCTATTGAATATACTGGAATGACAAAGCTGAATTTCACAGAAAGCCATTGAGCAGGCACACTGGACTGGGGAGGCGGAAAAGAATAGCATAAGAAAACAGTGGAAAAAATCACAGAAGGTAAGAGAACTGGAAGAAAACAGCACAAAGTGGAATTTATAAAGTCGTATGAATAAAAGCTTTGGCTTTAAGCACTTCTCAGCTTTGGGATGTGTGACTCAGCTGAAACTTGTGGCTTGACTTCTTTTCTGAAGCATTTAAGCTCTTTTTCTTGGGTCACTTAACATATATTAGGCTTTTATAGAGAGATCTATATATACATATAAATATACACACATACATATGCACATGCATGCGTATACGTGGATGTTTACACATGTACATATAGGCATACATATATGACAGTGTGTGTGTATGTGTATATATACACATAAGAGTCTGCCTGCTTGTCTTATTTTAACTCTGTATTTTAAGATAGCTGCGATAAAACTGTTCTGCATTTCAGCACTTAATTTTCTCAGCAATTTGATTTTTTAAAGCTGGAGTAATTGTTTCTGCTAGAAACAACTCTGGTAAAGTGTGCTGTTCCTTTCAGAGGATCAAAGTACAAAAGATGTTCAAATAAAAGGAGAGATTAAAATCCGTAGTCTACATTTAGTCATGGCTGGCTTTGCAGTCTGTGCATGCAGACTGTGGAGGTTGATCTTTCACAACAGCATATTTCAAACCTCAGGAGGGTGTTGGTAACTTAGTAACTGTATATTATATGTAGGTGTCAGCAGAGCCTGTGAAAATGTTTTCTCTGTAAAACAAAATGTTTTCTATTTATTTTTCTTGGAAAAGTGAAACTTTGTTTCCCTCCTCCTCTTCTCTCTCTGTCCTTTCCCTGGCTTGTTCTGTGTGAGTAAATAGAGGGCGAGGAGTGTTTTCAGAATTGAAAAGTCCTTTTTGCCCTTTATAGCAAGTGTCTCCTTTACTGATGAATCATTTGACAATGATTCAACCACTGTATTGTGTTTGTTGCAACTTTTATTTTCTTTGCCCAGCAGCATCTACTCTGCTGGGTTTTACTAGACAGGTAAGAAGGCACAATCCCTCCTTGATGAAGCTTGTGAGAAAGAAATAAGGGCCTGTAATACAAAAAACCACAGATCTTAACATCTTTTTGTTACCAGAATTCTTGTTCATCTGCTGCTTAAACACAACAAAATCTTGACATTGATCACTTTGTTTTCACCAGCATGTGAAAAAACCCTGTTGTACCTATGTAGTTTTGCTGATATCTTGTCATTGCTTTGGTGCAGCAGTACATTGGAGCACTGATCTAAGTAGTATCACACCATCTTCAAGCAGGACCTCAACAGTCATGAATTTTTCCCATGAAGGGCAACTTTCTGACAGGGGCCATGTTTGTCAGTGATGATGATAGATACGATGACGTTTCCTGCAGCCAGACATAGAGCTTAATTGCCACTGTGCTTGACACAGTGATTTCTGTTCCTTGCCTCACAGTTTTGGGGAAATGACAGTAGGTGGCACTGGAGAATAGTAACACAGACAGCTACATCTGTTATGAAATGGAGCAATTTCCTCACTGGCTCTCTGTTTAGCCAGGTTTCTGGCCCCACGGATTGCTGAAACACTTCGCTGCATTCCCTTTGCAAGCTTGTTATTACTCGAAGCCTCAAGGCTTCAAATGCAAGAGTGCGATTTGAGAAAGCTCTAAACTGTGTGTGAAGCAACACTGAGAGCAAAAGCCTGCTGAAGATGCTGTATTTCATCTTTGGGGTGTGTTAGAGTGACTATTCTGCCAGCTCTTTACCCGCAGCTTTTTATCAGACCTAGCTTGTATGAGAACATTCATATGGCTAAATCAAATACATGATTCTTCTTTAATCTGAGTGAGATGTAGGCTCCTGCTGGTTGGTGGAGCAGCGATAGTATCTAACAGAAGGAAAGGAGGCATCCCAGGGAGTATCCAGTTTTCTTTGTCTCTAGAGATTTTGTCCCACATGCCAGCAAAAGAGGAGGAGACAATTCGTGGTAGTTCTAGGAGGAATTAGGGTAGAAAGTGACTCAGCAGTTTCCTGCCTAATACTTCGATGGAAAAAAGAAAAATAGTGGCCACCTTAAAAGCCTAATAAAATCCTGAAAATGTTCAGAGTTTCCCAAGAAGAACCTTCATAACCTTCTCCTGGAAATCACTCTGGGGAGAGAGGGGGATGTGTCCCAGCCTAGTTCATATTACTCCTATAGCCTTCTGCATTTGCTTGGGAAGACAAGCTCTTCCTATGCATATTTCCTCTGTTTTCTCGATCCTCCTCCTTTTACTGTGTCCAATCACTGTAAGATGAAGCGACATCACACTGCCATAAATCCTGAAATGGCAGCTCCTAATAAAATTGGTGTGTTCCTCTCTCCCAGGATTGCTTCGCAGTAATCACTGGTAATGACTACAGTACAGCACAAATGCCACCAAATAGTTTGTGGAGCAAGTTGACATTTTAAGGGTTGGAGAATATATGAGAAAAAAATGCGTCACCTTTCACCAACTGAAATAAGTTTTATCCTTGGCTAACTGCTTTTAAATCACAATGACATCATCGACAGCTTTTTGCTATACTTTGAAGGGCAGAGTTTTTCCTGTAATGGTTTATCAAATTATTACTTCATTCAGTTTATCAGATATCTTATATCTGAGATTAATTATTAACTTTAAACACTGTATCCTAATCTGTTCAGTCTTATGGCATGGCTTTTTATAACAAATATTGTTTTGTTGATACTGACTCCCTCACTGTTTTTAAGGATATCTTTCTACCTCTAACAACCTTGGAGTACACTAGGATTGGGATTTTGTGTGAATTCTGAACAGACACTTCAGTGGAGCAATTTATACCTTTTTAAGGAATGGTATGAAGTGTGGAAGCAGATGGTCCCTGAGGGAACTCTCTCTGTGTCGTTCCTGGAGCAGCCTCTGCTGCTCCCTTTTATGGAGGGTACTGAGCTCTTGAGGTCTAGGAAGATGTTCGTGACCAGTGCTGTATTTACTCCAGCTCTTCAGCAGGCCCTTTGCAGAGGGGCAAGGCTTCATTGGTCTTTGGGAAATATCCCAGCATAAGGGAGGTTCTTCCCCCATTATACTGTCCCAGCTCTGCACACTGAGGAGCCAAAGCCAGAGGGCCCCTCTGCCATGCAAGATTTGTACTGTCCCCTTCTCCTGTGAGCAGAGCTAGGAACTCCTTTCAGAGCACGCACCACCCGTGCAGATAGATGGAAGCTGCATGAAGATGGAGTCAAGTAAAATTTCTGAACCTTATTCTTGTTCAAAAGTCTTTCGAAGAGGCAAGTCTTTCTCTTGGAGAAGTTGTTTTGTATTTTAAGCATGTTTGATACTGGTACTGAAAGTGTGAGATCATCTACCACCATGTTTTAAAAAAAAAAAAGTTAAAAAAAAAAAAGTTGGGTTCCCAAATCGAGAAAGAGAACAGATAAGGTGTTACATTTTTATTGTTACTGCTGCTTGAAATTTCCCTGACGGAAGACGTGGGAAAGAATCATTACCATAGTAAACTGGTTAAACAGGAAGGAAAGCTTCTGCTGAAAAAGTTACACCCCCTTGATACTGAGAGCACATAGGTCGTCTGAATGTGTCTGTGAACAGGAAGACATAGGAGGCTGTATATTCTTCTAACAAATCATGTGTCTCAGGTAAGAGGTTGCAACAGATATTCGTACTGCTTAGCAAGTGGCACAGTCGTCTCCTCCTGGGTTCTGGTAAAAAGGGAAAATTGAGCCCACAGTGCACCAAGCTTTTATACTAGAATGTGTGTGCATGCTGAAGTAAGGAAAGTATTTTTGTGTGCTTGGACAGCAACTACAATGTTGTGAGCATTGTGTGATGCTGTCAAATCTCTTGATTTGTAATGAATATTTAACAGTATTTGTTGGGATTCTCCCTTAAAACTCTTGATCCCAGAACCATGTGATTATGTGAAAACACGGCTGTCATTTAAAAGGAAAATGAGGGCTTCATAGCTGTAGGAGGAAAAAAGCCAAACCCTCCAAAATGTTAATTCAGAAACCACAAGGCAAAGAAAATGAACCTAAAAACTTAACTGTTTTTTAAAAAAATGCATTATAAATTTTGCCTCATTAGTGATTTTTGAAAATTCAGTGTTATCAATACACTTTGCACAATTCAAATGGAGTAATAGTCGCTGACAAAGAGCCAGATCCTTTCCTGAACTTTGTATGCAGTTTTGAAAAGGATCAGGAATTGGCCCAAATACAGACCCTATTCCTACTAACTGAGCTAGCAGGTAAGACTTAAACCACTGAGATTTACAGCATGACATGCTGAGTTTCCAGTCTAAATGGTTAGTTTTAAATGCAAGTCTATATAAAAGAGACATGGTGCTCCAGTGCTGTGTGAGTTTCTGCTCCCTGCCAGGCTCTCCCTCTGCCGTGGTCCAGGCTGAGGGAGGGAGCCTGCTACATCGTGCAGACTTCTCATTACTCATGTGGACTTCACAACCCATTGAGGAGAACAGGGGAGCAGAATGCACAGACCAGCCTTTGGCACTATAGCTAAACTGCTTGCTTTTAAAGACTGCTAGGAAAGCAATACTTCTCCTGAACAGTATGGAGAGTGCAGGAGATAAGTATTCATATACAGATAGATGGAGGTGGGTGCTCTGTGTGTGTATGTGTGAATATTTGTCTGTTGGAGAAATGTGGGATGTTGCACATAAAAGCCTTAGTGGTGAATAAGCAGGGTTAGCTTTTAGACATTTACATTTCATTATAAACAGAATTTGTTTGAAATGTAAAAAAAATACTTTAGAAACAGTTGAAAGGGTGTAAAAGGTATTATATTTTCTATGCCTCTATTATAATCTTCCAGGTAGCCAAACTTTATTAAGGAAGGTGGGTCTGAAGGGAGACATCATCCTTTTATCTTTTCTTTTTCCTGAAACAATCTAATTTTCCAGAAAGGTGGGGAGGGGGGAAGTTATCTTGCCTGATTTAATGGATGTATCCTTTTCTTTCTTGTTTTCTTTCTTTTATTCACCTGCTGTAGAAATGAGAAATAGAGGAAGTTGTAAATGAAGACAATTTAATAAAAGAAAATTTTATTGCTATGCTTATTATTTTTTTCTGAAAAAAAGGGTGTCATCTTAATCTAAATATGTAGTGAACTTCAGGCTTCACTCTGAGAGAAAGGTGCAGATACTGTAATTGAAGTACATGCTTAGATTACCATTCAAAGTGGTATTCATCATTTTGGTTATCTGGCTTAGTGTAACTTCATAAATGCTTTCCCCCCCCCCCCCCCCCAGAACACGTAAAGCAAACCAAAGCACAAAACACGTGGAATCACTGAGTACTTGAAAGAGTAGTTCTGCCTCTAACTTGGAGATTTCATTTCAGCCTATTTAACTTTTCATTTCTCTTCTCATTCCTCACTGTGGGTGACAGGAGCCTATGTCACCTAGAGTTTGACTTCAAATAAAACAAAAATAAATAACATTGTGATGAATACCTTCTGTCGAAATATAGATTTTCATTGCAAGGCACTATTATCTAAGCTAATACAGTATAGATCTTGGGGACGTATTGGAAAAGCTATTTGTTGAGCTAAGCTTTAGCAATTTCCGAGCACACTTTTCATCTCAGTAGCTTTTTTTTTTTCCTGCTAGGGAGTACATTTTTTTATTGGATTATTAAATCAGATGTATCTATTTCTTTTATGTGATAAAGTACCCAACACAACTGTGTACTTTATGTGGTATTGCTATTCCGTGTCATTTGTGTTTTTAGGCTACATCTATATGAATGAAAACAGGTCAAGGCCTTGAGGACAAGTGGCTCAGAATAGATTTTGGTTTTAGAAATAAGCTCTCTTCCTAAAAAAGATACCCTCATGCCTACGACAGCAGTCTCCAGTACATGCTGCCCATCTGAACCATAGGGCTACTTGGCACATGCCAAAATCATATCAGGAAGTTTGCTAGTAACAGCATGAATGATGGTGAGCTTCTGCAGAAGTTCATGCCCTTGCCTGTTAATTTACTGAAAAAGATTCAACCTCAGGCTTTGAAGATATATCCGTTTTGAAAAACAAAGAAACAAAAAAGGCTGAAATTTATTGATATTTGTTTTCCTTTATGTATGCCATATCCAAGGTTTTGGGGTGTAGTGTTTTGAATATTAATTGGAGACCCATGTGTTCTATGTTCTTTGACTTTTCTTCACCTGATTACACTAGGATAAAAAGTGGTAGAATATGAAGAAATTTGAGGCACAGAAAAAGGGCAAGACATGAATGAAACTGCTGTTAAAGTGACCATTAATGTGAAGCTTTCCTACCTGCTTGTTTTAGATTCCTGCATTGTGTGCTATACAAGTGTAAAATAATGGAAATAATACAGAGATTTTCTTTAATATTTGTCAGAATTAGTATTTTAGTATTTAGATCTGTTGTTTCAGGCATCCTGTTGCTATTATGTAGGAGTTTAGAGAAAGCTCTAAAGCAAAAAAAAAAACTAAAGTGTACTGCGTTCATTATACTAGATATTTTTGGGTTTAACTTTTATTCTGTGCTTGATTTCAGTGGGTATGTAGCTCCAGTTCTGAACTGTACACTCTTGACCTTGGAACTATTGTAAGACTTCCCTGAGGATTAATAAGACCGAAGAGAAGAATCAGCCATGGCATACTTTGGGATGGTGCCTTTCTCACACAATGAATGTCGTGAAGGACAGGCTGGGGACCAAGCATCTTACCCAATGTACCATTCTGGTTCTGCTGGAGAGGTCTGTCTAGGATTCGATCGAATAGCTGATGAAGTCAGCAATGAATTTTTTTTTTTATGGTTCATCACATTCACATCATCATGAAGAAATTTTTTTCCCATCAGATGTCTTTGGTGTGAATGTACCTGACCAGCAGTTTTGTGGTCAGCCTCTAGTTGCTTATGGTGAACTTTACCCTGGAAATCCTATATCTCACTGGCAACAAGGCACAGTGTCACCAATGGTTGGCTTCAGATCTTCTTTACTATCTGATTACAGAAACTTCTCTCTGGTGGATCCCTACCCCTACAATCAAGGGAGAGAAATCTACGGAGAGAATAGTATAACTCCAGTCACAAATGTGTTTGATCCAAATGTGGAAAGAGGCAACACAAATCTGAGTTTTCAGATAGGCTTTGACAATGTAGACGCTCAATGTCCTGTTTTCTTAGACAACTATCCATTTGGACAAGAAGTGAGAGATGAAAGTGGAAATGGGCAAGCTTGTTTAACCGACACTTCCAGAAGTTTCAACGTAGGACCTACCTGGCCCACCAGTTCTGGGCATGACAGAGAGGTATTTAAATTTTCTTATATTAACAGTGCTTAAAGTTCTTTATTCTTGTTTGTGTCCTTGCACTTTGTGTATTCACTAACGCTGATGCAACATGAATTAGAAGTACTTGATTTAAAGACCTGATGAAAAAGAAAACATTTATGCCTTGGGAGAAGCAAAAGCTTTTGCTCCTGTAGAGAGTTTTTGTCATGTGTCTTACGATTCAGCTGGCCAAAAGCAACTGTGAGACTTCTTATTGACTTCTTATTTGGTCTTTACTACTTCCAAAGATAGAGATGCAGGGAAGTGTCAGGTATATTTTCCAATAATTGTGTAACTTGATTTCTTGGCAGTCAGAATTTCCCATAGTATTTTTGTATCTTTACAAGGAGAATGCCCTCAAACAAACAGTACATGATTAGTTAAGAGATTTGTATACGCTACGAAAACCTCCTAGCATCCTCTTCCTTTGATTCTAATATCAGAAGAGAACCCAGCAGATCATAAAAAAATCACTTCTGAAGGGAAGGTGCCTACTCTGGCTAGCTAATGAGGATTTTATACTGGCAGAATCTGTGTCCTACCTGTTTCATGTTTTAACCAACTTATACTTAAAATGCCAACACATTTCTGCAATGTACCTATTAAAAAAGACTTAATTTTAAAGTAAGAGGGCCAGTTCCTCACCTAGTATAAAATGAAATATCTCCATTGACTCTAATGGAAACTTGCCATTTTACACCAGAATAGAATCTAGATTATGGTTTAGAATGCTCCAGTAGGCTCAACTTATGGATCATTGAACCATACAACTACCATAGAGGGATAAGTACAGAAATGTAGAGTAAGACGTCTTTGAAAGAGATAAGATAACAAATCTATATGGTCTGATATGAAACCTGAGATTCAAAATAACAATACATTATACTGAATCTGTTTTTCTGTTGAGCCAGATTATTGTCTCTGTGTCTAGTTTGGCTGGCAAGTCCTGATCCTGACAGATGAGACACACCATGTCCTGTCTTTACCATGCACTTATGTGTGTATATATAACTATTTTCTAAAAATAGAAGTATTTACTATAACCATGGAAGTTGGATCCTATGACATACACTCTGTCTTTAGCTGTCTATTTGAAGCAAATACTTTATCTTTTTTTTCCTCCTTCCATCAGGTGTTCATAGCTCCATTTGTGGCTTTGCTGGTTTTAATAATGATGTCTTATGGGACTCCCATGACACTCTCTGATGTTATATCTCTCCTCATTTTCCTTCTTTCAAAATCCTGACATATAGAAGGAAAAAGAAAATGATAAATCCTCCCTTTCCTCTAGTCCTTGTTAACATTCTGAATCATTATAGGAATCCTGAAATAGCCTACAGGATACCTCTGCACTGTGAGTATTAAAAGACAGTTTAGGTTCCCCTTCTGCTTTTAATTCCCAGTGATCATGGTATCATAAAGCAAAGGGGAAGAGACACTTCATTGACTTGTTTCTATGTCTGTGAATAGGCAGAACTATAGAAGTAAACATATGCAGTCCCAGACAGATGGGAAGGCAGGGGGTGGAGTATATCTGAGGACAGGAACTCTTAAGACTAATCCTGGGCACCACATTTTGGAAGTTCAGTGATGAACACAAAAGAGGATGAAATGAATAGGTGGAGAGACAAAAGGTTGTTGTTTCTTTTTACTTATGAGAGGAAAGCTAAAGCATGCTGACATCATGATGAAAAGAACAAGCCTTCTCATGAGAAAAGTAGAAAATCATGGGATACAAACGAGCAGGAGGATATTAAATTGTGGTATGGGAAGAAGAGGTGCTAGAGGAAGCAGGCATATAAGAACAGGCACAAACGCTTCTGTGACAGAGGAGGAGAGAATTATAGGGGAGGGAAGAGAAGAGATGAGTGAATCAAGGGCGACTACAATCAAATGTGTGGGAGGATTTGATTAAGTCAGGGAAGTATTCGAGCTGTTTAGCTAGAAGAGGAAGAAATGGGAGAGAGGAGAGAATTGATTTGTAGCAGAAAAACGGTCACGGGAATTCCTTCAGGGAGAAACATCCATGTCAGGATAGAAAGAGAGCCAAGGCAAGGGGCTGGCAACTGAACCTTGAGATGGTAAGAAAGGGAAAATAAGGATGAAAGAAAGTTGAGAGAGGGAAGGGTAAAAAAAAGCCTGTGAAGAAGTAACTCATTGCTACTGGGCTGGCAGTTTTGGAAAAGATAAGAAGGGCTGCAGGGTGACAGGGCTGATGCTGAGTAAGACTGTCAGAATGGTTGGAAAAGTGGAGCACCACAGAAGAAGAAAGAGAATGAGCACAGATTGGATTGGTGAGGTCCAGGGTGAGTAAATGATGCATCTGAGTAGTAGGAGATGAGAACCAGGACTGCAGACAGAATGAAATGGAAAGGACACTGAAACATGGAGATTAGCATTGATATAGGTCATAGGTATGCAAGATGAAATATTCACATTGCTGAAATCATACTGTCATTCTGATCCTTAGCTCCCGGATGCAGTTGTATGGCCCTAGGCTTTATTTAATGCATGCTAATCAAAATATGTCCAGTGTAATAAAGGAAATGTTAATTTCCTCTGGCCTTGTCATCACCAAGTCAGATGTTCAAAAATACTGAAGAAACCGTCTTCATAACATCCCTGTGAAAAGAGATTTTATTTTCTCCGTATTAGAAAGAAAATTGAAATACAACCTAAAAAGTATCCAATAGATTTGGCTGCTCCATCTATGATATTTAGGATCTAGTGTTTTCAGTATAACTAACAAGGCTCACTTCTTTACCCAAGTCCAATCATCAGACTAAACTTCATGATTTCAGTTTGGGTGCGCCAGAAATGAGAAATACACAATTAGTGTTCATATTTGGGAAGGATGGTTCAGGTGACTTGATTAGCATAATGTGAGAAATCTGTGGATGCGAAAAGATAGATTCCAGTCATCCAGGAATGCACTCTGTTACTTTATCCCTGTTGTCATCAGTTCTCTCCATACACAATTCTCTGTCTCATTCACTGCACACTTTCAGATATTTGCAATGGGTGGAGACTGTAGTCCTATAGAAAAATAACGTGTGATCGTGTAATTAATATCTTACCTTTATATGCAATGGGAAGAAATTAAAGTTTCTGGACACCTGAAAAGAGAAATGACAAAACTCACTCTCTCATCCACATGATTCACCAATGGAGTTGGAACTATGTATCTACTACGTACACCTTTGCCACCAGAACTAATTTGAGTGAGTTAGCAACGATATATTAATTCCCTCTCTGTAGACTATTACTAGTAGACTACTAGTAGTAGACTATTACTAGTCTACACAGGATGCATGTTTGCCATTAGCATTCACTTGGAAATGCTGCCAGCAAAGGTGCAGAGAGGCAGAGGGCTCCTGTGTTACTTTTGTCTCCTGCAGAAGAGGGTCTGGATTCCAGCTTTGTCTGTCAAGCTGCTTTTTGCCATCCTTTAGTAATTATTTAATCACATTCTTCAAGCCATGAACTTGAGGATCCATACCCATGTTCTTGTGGCCAATCATCCTTTCCCAGTCTTGGCCCTCTCCTTGCTTAATTCCTCTCTGTTCCTCCTTCCTCAGTTCCCAAATGTGGTTTTGCTCTTTTAATATCTTCAGTCCCATTCAATGTCGTGCCCCAGCCTCACCTTTTCTTACCTGTGGCCTAGTTTTCTTAGCTTTTCATTTATCCACTCTCTCTCTTTTCCCATGCACTTTTTCCAGGGCACTGTACCTGCTCTGTAATGGCAGAACTGCAGGTGGAAAAGGAGCCTTTTTGTGTTGCTGTGGAAGCAGCAGGTGTCCAGCCTTCCCTCCTGTGGGAGTATCCATCCATTGCTCCTGTAGGGTAGTCTTAAGTTGTCCCTCCTTCGCAGCGCAGGGCTTGGGTGGTCCTTATCTCTGTAGAGTTCCTGTCAATCTCCTGTTCCTCCTTCTGGCTGCTCACCTCCTCCTGCAGCTCCTTCACCAGCAGCTTGGCACTGCAGCCAGGGCACAGCTCCCACCAATGAGGCCATTGCCATCCCCGGCACCAGACAAGCCCTGCAGCCAGAGACCTGGGCTACAGCTTCCTTCCTCTGGAGATCTGTGTGGGTCAAAGTCTCTGCTGTCCACAGGGGCAGTTTCTGCACCTCATGAAGAAGACTGTGCCATGTGGCATGTCACCACCATCACTGTGTAGCCTTCAGTGCAGGTTCTGGGCTCCCTTTGCACCTCTGCTGCAACAACTGCTGTACCTTTACCTGCCTGCTGTGCTCTGAGAGCTGTGCTCCTGCTCCTGGCTGTACAGCTCACCCACAAACACAGCAATGTCTCTCTGAGCTTGTTCCAGCTTGAATTCCTCCCTCTGGAATATAGGGGTACACAACATCCCAGATGCAGACTTCCTAGAGCCTTGTCAATATATCTTTTTGTAAAACTGTCTACCCTGATATGTGATCAGGAATGTTTTGGGTTTTGTTTTTTTTTTTTGTACGTGTCTCTATGTATAACAGTAGAATGGGCTTGCAGATATAATAATATTAAGCTCTTTCCTGAAGGTAATGTTCTGAATGAAGAGTACTATGGCAAACAGACAAGGGGGTGCTTGGACCCAAAATAGTGGCTCAGACTTTTGCTCTCCAAGTTTAGAGGGAGTGTCTGGGGATTTTTCATGTTCAACAGAATACACCATCTTCCTGTTATCTGTCTTATGGACTTAACCTGACAGGTTTATGGAATTTGAAGGGATACTGGGTTTCCTTCCAGGGCAGAAAGAGAGAAAATAAGGATAAAAACTCACTGCAGCATAAGCTTCATTTTGTCCCCTCTCCCTTTTGTAACCTAAGCATACATCTTCTGCATTTAGAGTTATCTGTGCCATGACACTAGGTGAATTTTGTCTGGAATTCCTCATATTCTGCACGGAGGGTAAAAATGTTAAACCCAGGGTAGTGGGTGCTTTGTGACTTTGTGTTTTTTCTCTGAAAGCATTTAGAGTGCAGTCAAAATGGGGTTATTTGTGCTTATTTGGAGCTCCATCAAGTTAGTGGAGAGATGATAAGGTATAAATGTTAGTTTTCATACAACCAAATGCAAGGTTAGCCTTACGGTCCTTCTGCTTCTGTTGTACCTAAATAACTGAGCTCTGTTTCTTGTGGTGTCATTTTGGTATTTTTAGGCTACAGGTTGGTCTATGCAGCTGGTTGAAGCAAATCAAGGAAGTAATGAAAACACAGTTGCTTTTTGCAATTCAGTGGAGAAGTAAGTAATGAAAAAATTTTATTTAGCCAACTATGATATTTCACTTAGTTATATTAATTGGATTGGTTATGCCTGCATTCCTGAACAGTGCCATAATTCCAGTATCTACTTAAATATGGAAATACTCCTAATTTTGGTTTAAAGATTAAAATCCACAGAAGAATGTTAATTCCAAAAATATTTTCTCCCTTAGCTGTCCCCTTTATCAGTGATAAGTGCATTTAACTCTTCAGTGTTGATGGTTTATAGTGTGTGAAACAGCTAATAGCGTGGCTTAATGAGATAGAACTTTTTTTACTTTCTTAATCTTCAGAAAAAGAAATTGTGTTGAAATCCAAGAGCACTAAGAAATACACAGTTTTAGACCATCTGTGCAGATTCATTTTGCTTTGTAGATATTCACTGATCACACTCTCAAGTTGTTAGCACAAATGCATGCTTTTCCCCCCAGAAAAGTAGTTGGAAAATGGAATGCTGCTTTTTTTTTTTATTAGACTTTAATGAATTGACTGTATTCAAGGTCAGCCAAGCCTGCTCCTCTTAAAAAAAAAAAATCCAGTTTGATGTTGCCCTAAAATTAACAGTGAATATATTATATATTCGTATGTGGTGGATGGTCAGCTTCAAAGCGTACTCATTCACATGAGTCTCAGTTTTCTTTTTTTCCGCAGTTCATCAGTCTGAACCCCAATACAGTTCTACTAACATCAGATGCGTGAAGGCACTTTCCACATGGCAGGCTTTCCTCTCAGATATACAGATTTTTTTAATGTCCAAACATTCTACATTTAACTTTGCACTCTAATTATAGGAAAAGCTTTCTATTGATTTTTTTTGTGAGAAAATGAGTTTATTTACAGGGCTAAAAGGATTAATAGAATTAAGCCATTCCTGTTTTGCAGTAACTTGTTTAGTGTGCATCACTAGCAAATACTCTTAAAAAGAAAATAAGAACAACCTTTGTTTTTCTTCTGTCAAATAAATGGGAAAGCATTCTTAGGACAAAATGTCACAGCAAACAAGAGACAAAAAAAGTCATCAATTTGCAAATAACTAACATATTCAGTCTTGCCAAATGAGCATCCTTCCAGTTCCCAAAGAATCTCAATAACTGGCAGTCTTATACATCAGAGACAAGATGTATAATTCAAACTTTGTGTCATGCAGACTTGCACCTCCAGCGTGTAGCTCAAATAGAAACCCATCATGTTTTTCTCTAGGTAATATTTGTACAGGTAGCAATCTATAATTGAAACATTTCATTGTACACAACTATAAAGCAGTTTTCAAAATCCCTTTATCAGGTTACTTCTACAGTTATGGACATAGCTATAGTAAACGTTCATCCATGGGTGGCTTCAGAATACATCCTAAAGCGACTTTGATACCACAAGATGCCAAGCTGATGGACTCAGGGTTCAACGCTGCAAAATGCAGAGTTCCTCCACTCCTACTGACTTCAAGGGTGTGCGCAGCACTGCAGAGAAATACATAGCATTATGAAATGCTGTGAAATAGCAAATCCCTATAAATGTTAGTACTTTCTGCATACGCTGAGTTGTTGCAGCACAGAAAGCAAGTAGCACAAGATTTTCTTCATGTAGCGCTTGCGTAGCGCTTCAGTTAATGCCTTGGAAGACCTAACCTTTCAAAATTTTGCCATGGGCATGTTTTGCCCAGCTGCTCAGGCCAGAAACCCTTTAATCACTTGAAAACAATAGATGGCCATAAATGAGCAATGCTTTCTGGAACTGAATGCATTTTTATCTGAAAAGCATAAAATGCAACTTTCTGTCCCCACATTCTCCTAAAATATGGTGTGGAGGCAGGGGAGGAGATGAAGTTCACTTAGTTTTGAAATGACTGACAGTAAGTTGAGGAGGTGATTCGTGCCCTGTGTGTGTACATAGCCCATTTGATGCTGGAGAAAGGGTAGTGAAGTTTCCAGTCTTATTCAGTCCTTGGCCTTCTTACAGAAATAGGTTACAAGAGTGAATTGGGTGATAGGGGAAAGCTTTATGTGTACCTTGCTCACAAAGAAAATAGACTGACATCAACTACATAGGTCACCAAGGCAGCCTCTGTAGTATAATAATTTTTTACTATGAGTATAAATCTATCTTGTACTGGAGGTATTGTCAAGCCTCATTTTCTCCTGCCCCACTGAAACATCATGCCGCCTGGCTTTTCCTTATAAGAAAAGGGCTGCTTCATTGGATTATTAATTTTGGAAGCCTAGGCTTTTTTTCCTTCTCATACTATAGAAATACATGGTATAAAAGAGCAGTTCATACTCTTGTTTAAGGGACTCGGGCAGCAGCCTTAAGGCAGGAGGTAACATAGTAATGAAGAACTTTATGTGAGAGAACTATGGCTCAAAATACACTGTAATCAGAGATGGTATAAAGTGCTGCCAACTCAGAAGCTACAAAATGCTTCTTGAACTAACACATAAAAAAGAATGCAGTATGCTTAGTATGGGATGTTTGAGTTTAGCTACTAAAATATTCAAGCCAATTAGTGAGATGTAAAGCTTCAGCTGGTACAATATGTACCCTTACCTGCAGCTGCAAAGTGTATTTGCTTAAAAAGCAAGTTTAATCTCAGCTGACAGACATAATACCTGTGACCAGTGTTCATTAGGAAATGGTACCTCAGGAGGAATTCGTTTTTGCAAGTCTTTGGTAATTGGAAGGAGGAGGGGCAATATATTTTAATGGTTCTTATAATGGTATATCAGAGGGACTCAATGACTGTAACAGTTATTGCTCTCTACAGACATTTGCATAAATACCCAGGGGTTTAGTAATGAGGATTTCAGACTGGATTCTAGAGCACTGTGAAAATAGGGACTTCTTAAGATTTTGCATAGAAAGCATGTTCCTGTATTCATTTTGACTAGCTGTCCTTGTCGCAGCTGTCTGTGCACATGCTCTTGGTTAGTTTTATGTTAAAACTCTGTTATTCAAGCACATGTTTGAGCACTCTCATTTCTACTGTGCTCAGGGTACGCTGAAGTCCGTGTTTAAACTCCTTTTGGCTTCACTGAGGTCAAGCTCAGCAGTGATTCTGTGAAGTTCATGAAGATTTTAATGATGGTTTTCCTATTAAGTAAAAGGTGTAGTTATACGTACGCTGTCTGATATGTAATTATCTTACCAATGCATGAAAAGAAAGTTTGAGTTGCTACCATTTTCCCCTCTGTTTGCACAAAATTTTATTCCTAACAGCTCTCTATGTACTATTATTATAAGTATCTTGTAGAGTTTTTGTTTTGTTCTTATAAGACAGCTGAAATGCATGCCTATTTAGACATAATTTAATCATGTTCTTTTCAGAATAAGAAATGCCTATCCTGCTTTTGACTTGAAGACAAACACCGGGAAAATCTGGAGTGTTGCAACAAGGTTCCCAGACCATATCCTTGGTGAATCAAAGTTCAGAATCAGCGTTTGGACAGATTCTTCACCATATCCTCTGCTTCTTACACAACAGGGTAAGTGACTGAGGTGTCCATATCCTTCCACAATTCAGTTCTACGGAGATGATAACAAAATGCATTTGTTATCTGGAAAGATACTTGGATGGATCTTGAGTGCATACTTTGTCAAACACGTTCAGAACATTTGCTGGCAAATTAAAATCACATTAAATGTTAAACTTTGCTGATGTGCAGTTCTCTACTTTCTTTAGTCACAATTGGGACCAATTCTGACAGTCTCAAAATGGGCCAACATTCAGACTTTGATTCAGAGGGAATTTAAGCTTCTGCCTAATTTAAAGTATAGGGGTAATCCACATATAGTTGTGGAACTCTTCACAGCCTTGACTGTTTCTGAATCCAAGACTTAAGAGTCTGCAGTTGCTGAGACTCCTCTGCATCCAAGGTTATGTACAGGTCAGGGAAAGTACAGTTTGGTCATAAGTGAAACGAGAAATTCCAACTGGGTATAAGGAAAAGGACAATAATTAAGAATTGGAGCAGTTTGCCCACAGAGATTGTGAAGTCTCCATCCTTGGAGGTTTTTAAGATCTTACAGGACAAAACCCTGAACAAGCTGATCTGAATTTCAGTGTTGACCCTCCTTTGGGGAGGAGGCTGGACGTAGATGGACCTACTGAGATCCTTCCCAACCTGAATTATTCTGTCACTAGTGACTGTGGGAAGCTGCCATCGCTCCAGTGCATCCTGTATCTGTGGTGAATGGGAGAATATTTGATTCCAGCTCTGGTAATTTTTACCACTTAAGCCACAAAGCAAAAATGAAATAAATTTTAAATAAATTTCCCCCCCTCCCCTTCCTGTGATACTTCATTAAGTGAAAGACTTTTTTATGAATCTTTTTTTCAGTTGTCAAGGAATTATTTGGCTGTAACAGGCTGAGTATTAGTTTGCTTGATGGGTTGAAAGCTGAAAATCCAAAGCTCTACAGAATGTCAGTCAGCATATATTAATAAATATATCTTCATAAAAGCAGTAGCCAAGACTTCCACATTTATTCATACGGGTTTGGTTATGTGTATTGGGAGCAGCTACATATTTATTGGAAAGCCTGGCAAAGTAGTAGGTTGAATCATCTTGAATCAATATTTTGTGGATTCCAAGAAACAAAGGGCTGAAGATCTCTGGACACTTGGACCAGAAGGTAGTATTTCCAGCACTTCTGTCAGCTAGGCAAGGGTTCCTCACAAATATTTTATCATATAGCATTGCTTACCTTACAGATTGTTCAATTTTTGATCTGCATGACTTTATTTACAAAAATGCTTTAGGAGGCCCAGCTAAAACTGAAGGGGATATAAGAAACAGCCCCTATCGTAAACTTGCTTACAGGCTAAGTAAATAATAAGATGCATTCAAAGAGGGGAGGCAGGGAGGGAGTACACTTTTTTTGCCCCATCTAATATAAAGAGCATAAAGAATTGTTCAGTCATGCAAAAACATTTGCAGAACAAGGAGAGGAAAATGGGTCTGTGGAGTGAAAATGAACGATACCAGCAAGTTTCAGGTTTTTTTCCAATGAGTGACCTGATAAAGTGCATGTTACAATTTTAATTCAAGATTCTGTACCATACTCCTTTTTCTGGTGTGCATAAATTTAGGAAATAAGCACTCCATTTTACATGTCAAACCAGCTATGAGGAGTTGCTCAAAATAGTGAGTCGTCAAAGGGCTAGACATTTAAAACTAGTATGACTGGTAGAAAATGTTTAATCAAAGTGCTTCTGAGCAAAAGAAAAATGGCTTTGCAACAAAAATGAAAATTTTCAGAAGGAACTTTTGAATCCATTGACACATTTGGTTTTCCCTGGGGAAAACCAAACCAAAACAAAACCCAAGCTATCTATGGTAAGCAACTCTGTTTTATTTCAGCTTTGCTTTTGTCACAGCCCCCACCCCTAAAAAAAGGTCGGCTGTCCTCTGAAGTTTTTTTCAGTATCACATTCCCTTAAACTTCCTTAACTTCCTTAAACTTTTAAAACTAAAATTTTGCATTTCTAGGTTTGTTCTAAAATAATAGTGTAGCAACTCTGGACCAGATTTGCCAGTATGAATTGACTGCTCTGGGCAACTGGGTAATTCACAACACCATTAAACCCAATGAAACTGGTTGGTTAGGCTTTGTTTGAACCAGTTGTCTGAACCTGGAGCACTGTAAATTAGTCAACACACAAATCTGGGTTACATGTTTAGTTTTTTGGGATTTGTATTTAACTGTAGGTAGTTTCCATTTTTTATATCAAAAAGTTCACTTAAAACTTGTAGTAAGAGCTCTTAACAGGTGCTAACTTTGAAGCAATAAAGAAATACCATGAATAAAAAACTGAAAGGAAAATCTACTTTGGCTTTCCTGTTATCAGTTACAGACAATGAGATTGCCTGAGAATTATGGAGGAAGTCCAGACTTTATTTTGCATTGTAAAACCATGTCAGTACATTATATGAAAACTTTTCACTAAAGAGTGAGATATTTTTTCCACTAAAAAGAAGTAAATCAGACCTGAAGCATCACTGCTGGTGCCCCGCATGCCTGTAAAGACCAAACTTATCAGATGTGTTTGTAATTTGACTGCCAGATTACGCGGCTGTTCTTTTCCATTTTTTTTATCAGTTCTAAAATGGACAGAGAGGAGGTGTATTGGCAGGGTTGGAAAATGGCTTAAAAAGCTGAAGTAGCGCTGGAGAAAATCTTCAAAATGCTAGAATATTTCTGAACAGCAGATTGTGCAAACTGACATAGAGCTTCTTAATTGGTATGCATCATATGTAATATTATAATAGTATATTACTATACATAATATTAAATAATATTAATATATTACCTATAATATATATATATAAAAAATGCATATGAGCATTAATTTACTTCTTGGTTATGGCTAAAAAGGTATGCACAGCAGAAACAATAGCAAGTAAAATTCTGGAGTCTTCCTGTGTCATGAGCAGCAACAGAGTCAACTTTTGCATCAAGCCATGTTCGCACATGGGAAATGTACCAAGATATTCATCAGGAAAAAAAAAAAAAAAACAAAACAAAAAATTGCCATTTGGCTCTTCCTTTCTGCTTGGGAAAGTTGCTCAGCTCTTCGTTCCAGCTACCTAACAAATTGCTGATTTCCTCTAAATGGACATAAATTCTGTGACTTGTTGCAGAATATTTGAAGCAAAATAAAAAAAAAAAATCAGGTGTGGCTTGATCTAATTCCTCTTGATGGAGCTAGTCTGCAGCAGTAGTTAGGAATCACAAAGAAATTCTTATTTTCTTTGCTCAGGTATCTAGCCTGGAATTCTCTAGAAAGCTACTATTATTTTTTCTTGCTATCTTTATTTACAGCTGGCTGTATTACTCATGACTTAATTGTAGAGATCCTCCGTTGCACAAATCGATACTCAGTCCAGGAGGAATGCCTTCTAAGTGTTTGCGGGTCTGATGAATTTTTACAAAAGTAAGTATCTCATTAAGAGATGGTATTGAGTATGTATTGTGTAATATAAGCTGTGCGTTTAATTCACCCTGCTTACGTGTCATGTAAACAGAACCATAGGGAGAGTTAAGAGTATTATGTTCTAAACACTTAATGTATAGTTTCTGAAACTCCTGGAACACACAGTACTTATGTTCTACAGAGATGACGGTGTGCTCTAGTGCAAGGATTCAAATCCTGGCTCCTTTGTATAAGCTTTGTGCAGCCTTGAATAATTTCTTTCACTCCATTGTCGTTCTGGTCTTTCTCATTCATAATACAAGGATGCTGGTTCTTCCACTGTCTCATGGGATTCTTATAAGCATGAGGGGGTATACATATCCTCAAAGGGGGAAATCACCAAAGAGAGGAGCAACAGTATTATGCAGCTGCATAGCAGGTGATTTTTCTTCATATCCAGTTGCAACAGTAGTAAAGCAAATGAAGTCAGCACTTTGCTGCTGACTGCAAGTTGAAGAAAAACACGTTATACATACAAACAGGTCTTTCTAAATGTATAAAATTAAGGAAGTAAATGCTCTGATTAACATTCATTCAAGTAAACTATTGCAGTGGTTGAAAGCACTACTGGACTCAGCTAGTTGTTTCTTGCCCTCTGGCAGCTTAAATTCAGCTGTCAGCAAAAGCGAGCAGATTTTGTGTTGAAGCAGCTAAAGTGCAGGCTCTTGTCAGCTGTACTGTAGGGATGGTGACTTTCAGCAAAAGGGGAGAAGCTGGTACTTCTCTGTGGTAACATGTTAAGCTGGCACTGCAGGAATCACAGGTCATCTCTTAGAGGCGTAAAAAGTGTTAGATAAAATAGTATATGTCTATAATTGAAAAGGAAAGTTTTAGAAGCAGTCATATTTGCAGTATAGTGTAAAGATTACCTGAACTAGCCCAAAGCAAGTCAGCTTGATTAATGAAAGTAGTGTAGTTGTGAGAGCAAGTGTCACACTGTGTAAATTAGCTTTGCTCTATAGCCAGGTTGGACACTTCTACTCTTGCACAGGTACACAGGTCAAATGTTCAGATGTTTATGGTGAATTATGCTTTGCAACTAAAGATGGAGACTTCAACATTTCTGAGCCAACTCTTGTTCCAATCTGTAAAGCAGGAGCTGGTACAGCAGAGTGCTGTGCGAAGCATTACAACACTGGAACCGCTGAGCAGGGAATCAGGTCATACATAGATCTGTTAATTACATAAGAAGGCCAGGACTTTTTTTTATTTTCAAGTCTCTTCTCATTTCAAACTAATTGCTAAAGAAAATGTAAATAATGAGTCATTGTATTAAGGGTGAGCTCAGTGCGTTTCAGTACAGTGTACAGTATGTTCTACACAGTTTTATTTTCGCTGTTGGGGAGAGTGCATCAATAGTGGACTGTTTAAATTCCTGCACTTGCAGAATCTCTGCACGTCTCATTAGCAGTGAAACAAGGTCAATAATATTCTCGGCTTTTTTGCTTTGCTCCTTCACTGTCATGCACAAATCATGAGCTGCACTTCTGGTCTCAGCAGCTTGTAATGCTGTACTATGCCATACTTTCAGCTGCCTTTCTTCTGCCCTCTCATCAGAGTCCTGTATCTGAAATTTGAAACCCCAGACCATAATGATCCCTTGGGTAGCTTAACATGGCCTCCGGAGTTGCCTCAGGGTGAAATTTTTCCTATGTTTGAGCTATTTTTTAGTGCAAATTGCTTTCCTCGTGATGTTGCTAACAAAGTGATTTGAAGTACTTGTGCAGAGTTCTTCCCCAGAAGAGTATTTGGAAATCGTTCAGGGATAAATTTCAGTAGAAGTTCCCCAAGTTATGAGACAGCAAAGGGAATAAATACTCTGCTGCTCCTGCTTTATTGTAATCCAGAAAAAACTAAAGTGAAGCCAAAATGGTGACATGATGAATTGTTCTCAAACCAGAGTGGTTTAGTGACCCAGACAACATTGTGAAGATCTGTCAAAAGCTCTCATTTACTATTATATTGGACTGTATTAATCAGCACTTCACCCTGCCTCCTGCAGAAGCACCTGAAAGACTTGATGATTTCGGAATCCATTTAGCTTTGAATGAGATGGGGAAAAAATACTTGTGTGCTAATGACCATTACACTCAGCACCACAAGATTTTGTCATCTATTATTCCCTTCCTAAGGAGATATCCTTGAGCTTACATCCTATTTGACTCACGAATAGATTATCAGATTTCAAATATCCAAATTTTAAAAAAATCAGAAGGCTGAGTACAGGCTACAGGTCAGTCCATAACTGATAGAGCCATCTGGGAAATTCTGATTTGGATTCTCATTTAGTTTCTGGTCGTTAAGTTCATTTTGTTTACTGATCAGAAATCCTGGCCTTGCCTCAACCTGCAGGCTTTCTTTTTCTTCCTATGCTTCCTTTTCCCACAAGTTTTTCTTATGGTGCCTATAGAAGCTATCAGGATTCATTGCCACTTTGTCCCTGCCCCTTCTGTCACTGTAAGGTGTACATTAGTTACTTCCCTAGTTGATTTGCTGCAGTTCCTTTTTTAGATGTTCACTGTAAGCGCATGTGGAGGCAGAACCCTGCCTGAAAGACAGAGACTCCTTGAAAGAAGAGAGAAGTAAAACCATATCCATGTCATCAATTTTTACCACTATTCACAGAAGTTTCTGTTTTTCATATGTATCCATAGACCCTCCTTCTCTCAGTTTCCCAGCTGTGGGTGTGCTCTCCACTCCCTTACATTTGTCCTGTTCATGATCGTCTTTTATTTCTTGGAAGGACATCTGCTGTTTCTAAAAATTCTTCACTTTATCATCCCATCATCCAAACCTTCTACATCTACCTGCATCTACATCTTGCTCTCACAGTCTTTCCTTAGATTTAGAATGGGTGCCCCTAAAAATGATTTTATGATGTTATATAAAAATAAATTAAATTGGGGTTAAGCAGCTTGTATCAAATAACTCCTAGCTCTCAATGCCAGCAGCAAGCAAAAACCAACCCTTCTCATGTGACAGCAATGAATCAATCCTCTGTTTAGACTTTTTTGCCTTTAGAGCTACAAGCCACAAGCTCAGAGCATCCTGAAAAGCCTAATAAAACAAAGCACATGACTGTATATAAGAATATGGGGGTCTCTTTTTTAATTTTTTTTTTATTGATCTGTCTGTTAGCAAGAGGTTGCAGTAATGCAGACCCAGCAAAGGAATGTAGTACAAGGATATTTATAAGTTTTATTTCTAAACGTGACTTTTTTTTTTTTTGTGAAGGCATCGGATTTTTAAAGGACCTTTTAATATGTATTTTTAATTCCATCAACACTCTACCATAGTGTAATTTGCACAGTTACCTTACTGCTTTGCAGTTTAGCCAACACAGTGAGCAGGGATATGGAATAGAAAAGTCTAAATGCTTATCATTTATGCTCACATGCTTGCCTGTGACCTTATCGATGACTTTTTTTGCCTTACTAATTCTATTCTCTGAGAATTGAGATCTAAATAAGAATTGGTTTTCACTCAAAGTGAAGTTTAAGCTATTAATTATACACTGGGCAGAGTTATATTCATGCAGATTGGGATCATAAGAAGCAAGCATCTTTTGAATGAATATGTTCTTTGTAAAAAATAAACTTCATTTTCTCTTGTCACTGCAGATTAAGTTTCTCATTCAGAGATGCTTCTCAGCTGAGTCCTTTTCTTAAAAAAAAAAGTCTGATTAAACTGCATTAGGGTTTGGAGCTTATAGTACATCAGAGAACTTTGCTGTGGGGAAGCAAAATCATCTAGTAGTGAGGAATTCTCAAGAGACTGAGGGATTTTTCCCTTTCTCTGCTTCTGATATATTGTGGGACCACAGGCAAGTCACTTTACTTTGACCAGTTCATTACCGTGTCTCTTAAGACAAAGACTGCCTTTTGCTTTATGTCTTTTGTCACAGTATTCTACTGAAAGCTGTGTTCTCCATGTAGTAATTCCAGCAAAAAACTTTTGAGTTAATAATGTTGTAGCATTTTTTTGTGTTTCCTTTACAGAGCTCAGAGCACTGTAAACCAGTTGCTAATAATTGTGCTGTCCTCCAAAGGGGGCGATATTAGTTTTATCTTAATAGTACAGGTATAGTAGCAGATCTGCATAGTGTGTTACAGCCTGGGGTATGGCTAAAAGGTAGTCTGTCAATCTATGTCAAAGTTACACCTCTGTTTCTTGTAGTTCACTTTTCATCTAGACCAGGTTTCCACATTATTTTATTGAGGCATTAATCCATTTTGTCTAGTCTTTTGTGTCACAATACCTGCCAAAACTTTTCTCTTTGTATTTGTGCAAATAAAATCTGCTCATGAAGTCAACTATATGGCCAGTACTTCTGACTGCAATGTTTCAGGCAACATTGCTATGTCAATAAAGGATTTAATAATGTATAGGATCTGCCTGACACAGCAAAGCTAACACAAACCATTAGTGTAAATGTAGTTATAACCACAAAATTCAACTTCTGTTGGTGTAGCTTGTTTCGCCTGGAAGCATGATGGCATGGAATAGTTATACTGGCAAAAGACAGTTTTCATACATCTATGGTACAAAATTGTAACTACAGAGAAGGGTATTGCTATACCAATTTACACTAGCAGAACGCTCCTCTGTATTCATATAGCTATACCAATTTCTGTCATTGACTTGGTGTAATGTTGGCATTGCAATAGGAATCTGTATACTGGAGGAATCAGGAAAAAGTGACTCAGAACTCACAGATGTGTTTCTTTGTAATTTTCTTGTTATTATGCCTATCCTAAGGTTGAAGGTAAGGCAGAATAGAAAGAGCAGGAATAATGGCAGGGTAAAAAGGTAAAAAACAGCTGCGAGGCAGTTCTAAAGGATGCAAGGATCATGGGAAGGTTCATCATTAGAGTCACAAGGCAGACATGATTAGGTGCAATGAGGAGAGGAAGAAGTTTCAAGAAAGCCATGGGTAGGCACAACACAGATATGAGCTGAGGAGCAACAGAAGAGAATCTATGCATTGGTACAGTCCCAGGAACCGGGAATCAGTCATTTGGGCTTTTACTTGTAAAGGGCTTTTACTTGTAAAGGGATTGAGAAGGGTTGAGGCATAACAGTGATACACTTGCCACCAGTACAGGTATTTCACTGTGTTGATGTTAACTTCTCTCAGTCTTAATCTGTACTTTATGTTCTTAAAATCAAGGAATTTTGCAAATGTATGGAAGTGCCATCAGAGGACCTTGCTTTAGGTATTTGTTATGTCAGATGGAAATGGATTTGTCCTCTATGACCTTTAATGTATTTGTTTTTTTAAAAAAAAAAAATCCTATATCTACACTTTCACCTTTTGTGACCTCTAATGGAGAGTATGTATTTTACTTAACTACGGTGTAGTGTAGGTGCAGAACATTTACAAGATATATGAATTCCCTGTAATTGTGCTGAATGGCAATTATGTACAGCACATTTATTTAAGTTTAACCATTCATTTGTGCTGAGGATCTCTGCTGCCATGTGAGATATGAGTCTCTCCCCTAAGTACGCTTTCCATGATTTATTCATAGGGCGAGTGTTTTTTTGGAACTAAATCCAGCCAGTTTTATTCAGACATTCCATCAAAAGCCCTTTTAGGTAGAAAGAAACACAGTTTACATCAGAATTCTGAGTTTTCCGTGGCACTTGACAAACCAGAAAAGGATCGTCTTTTCTTCATGGCCCAGGAAGTTCTGAAACAACTTACCGTGCTGTAAATCTATAAATATGGAATATCCCTTTTGGTGCTTGCGTGGCTGGAGGCTCAAAAAAAGCAACATGAATCTAATTGAACACGCACTAGAGTTGTAACTGATGATGCATATTAACTTCTTTTGGTGATGAATTTGCCTTTGCAAAAATCAGTGTCATTTTTCCTACCCATTAATCCCAAATAATTTTTTTAAATGTGAAATGATGTTTGCCTTAACTCTGAAATAATTTTTGCATTATTTGACCTGATTAAAACAAAAAGTGGAAGGGAAACATTGAAATTATTTTTGTTCCAAGTAATTTTAAGAGAGTGATAAACTAAGGCTGTATTATAACTTAGAAGAAGTTGCTAAGAGTGATAAGTGGACTAGAAGCTACTCTGAAGAGGCAAATAAGGAATTCCCCTGTCATGGGGTGGTAGAGCATCCTTGATCAGCAGAGTAGTTTGTAGGAACCACTCCAGCTGAGTGAGTAGAGCTCTGCGTCTGACCTTAGCTGGCATATGGTTTGAGAAGGACGAAGACCGAAGACCGACTCACAGCTTCTTTTACCATCTCTGTGAGCTGCACAGGGTGAGAGCTTTGATTTCTGTGAGAATCAAGGGCCACCTGTCTTAATGTGTCTGATTTTCAAACTTATAGTTAATACTTGATTTTCAAGTTAGGTATCAAACACTACAAGTCATTCTGCAGTGGTGCATTCATAACCAAGATACTTTGTATAAATTGCACTAATTTGGGTTTGAAGGGTATGCATGAATAATCTCAAGGTTTGGGAGCACGTGTAGTTTGTTTAGGATATTCTTTCTTTGTTTCATTGTTGTTCTGTTACAGAACTTAGTGGTCAAAGATGCAACTAAGCAATTATTCTTAAATTGTTTCACCATAAAATATGTCAGAACCAAACCCCATCAGTTTTCATGGAAGTAAGTGCCAAGTACAGGTTTTATATTATTCCATATGCTGTGTACTTAGAATTTAGTCCCCCGATGCTTTTAGGAGAAAGAGAGAGGAGAAAAAGAAGGAAGTGACAAGCAGAGATAACCATTTGTTTTTTTTTCCCCCACCTCCCCCAAACCGCAGTAATCATACTTTGGGCAGCCATGAAAGTCTTCGCAAGGCAGCCACCTGCATTCAGCTTCAACTACGCAACACTAGTAATTTGAAGCAAAGTTTGGCTCGAACGGTATGTCATCTTTTCCCCTCCTCTTTCTTTCAGCATCCCTGAAGGAATAAAATTCCACCAATCCTTTTATGTAGCAACCTGCAGTAATAATCAAAGAGAGATTATTTGCTTTCCTGAGAATGCATATATTACTGCTGAACTCCAGTTGAAAAATACTGGGGAACATCTCTGCTTTGCTCCTGTACTTGTATCTAGTGAGTTACTGTAGAGAACACACAACTAAAAAAGACCAAAGGTTACCTTTTTAAAAAAAAAACAATTGTGTCAGAATTTAATGCTATTTATTTCAGGTGGTCAGAGAATTCTTATTTTTGATTGACCTTTCTATGTTTTGAAATATAACAGGGGCAAAACCACTCAATGTACTGTGTAAAATGAATTAGGTCTGGATTCTTGTCATTATCACTGAAAACCAGGGTAGGCTGATAAAAGCCAGAATCACAGTTGGTGTGTTTGTGCACGTGTGATGCATACTTGTGTGTGTATGTGTTTGTTTGTAGACATGCAGAAGTGTTGTCTGTGAGAACACGTAGTCCTTACAGAAAACATCGTTTTGTCATCAACTTAAATCCAGTGAGATTCCTATTCAGATTATTTGAGTTTAAGCAACCTTAAAGGTATTTTTTACATGCATATACTGAAAAGAGGGAGCCTCAAACAACTTCCTGACAATCTCCTCTTCAAACTTCCAAGCCAATGATTGATTCTTTACAAGTTACTCTGTCTTCAAACAGAAAAACTAAAATATAGAGCAAACGACCTATTTGCTGTATATAGATCTACTGTTACTGTAGGTCTTGAAAATTATCTGCTTTGGAACCTAATGATATGTTCAGGAGTCTCTTCTGAAGCTTTGAAGCTTGTTTGTGTGCTAAGGAAGCAAAACTTTATACCAATGCCATCTGGAGACTGCCTTCATGATTCTTGCTTACCTTACATAACACAGTTGAAATCGGGATGCGTAGTTAAAAATATCTGTCTGTACATGCAAATTACTATTATTTTACTATTATGCTTAATAACCAGTATAAGTGGATACTTACAAGTAATGTGCAACTAGTTGTTTTGTTTTGTTTGTTTTTTTTTTTTAAACCAGACAATTATGAACTTTGGGCAATAACTAAATGGTCACAATTCTTTTGTGAATTCAGCTGAAAAGCATATTTTTTTAAGGTGAATACTTGCTTCCTTTCCTTTTGTGGGAAGCTGGCATTCTGTTATGAAGTATTCAGAAAGAGGAAATTGTCTTGAACTGAGCAGTTACAAGCAAGAAATTTGGCCTGGGGCTTTAAATGGAATCACAGGTCTTTTAGCCAGTGGGTGACCTTTAATTTGATTTTGGTTTTTTTGAAACATGAGATTTATCAGCCTTAACACTCTTGAACAAAAGTCTTTTAAGACCCAAATTTTCAACAGGCTAAATTCCTACTAAACTTCCAAATAAAGCTTATACAGAGAACATAACCTTATCTTTATGATATAGAAACTTTTCAAAGCTCAGTTTTATACTGTCTAGCCAGACAAAGAGCTTCTGTTGACAGGAGTGGGAATTCTACACTTTGCAGATTTTTCTCCACACATTGAAATCTTGAGAATGACAATGAATGTGGAGAAAATCCAATAGTCCTCTTGTCAAATGGTGGCCCAGTGTACATGAGTTACAATAATACTGAATAACGACTGCAGATTTGTTTCAACTACACACCTGTCCTAGTCTGTATTTTAACCTAGGTGGCCTTTGAGGCAACTCTTAAGCACAAACTCTACATGTTGTAGTGGGTCAGAAATGTTAAATTCCTAGTGGCTGGGTGGTGTTTAGAAAGAAATGCACAGTGGAAGAGTGTAGGAGCAGAAACCTTTATCCAGATACCGTTTCCAGGTATCCAGGTATTCTCTGCCTATCCAAGAGACCCATTTTTTCAGAGTTGGCCCCACACACTGATTATCTGGGTAAAGCATGAATCTTTGCAGTGGAGAAGCAGCAAAGAACACTTACAGGTTTCTAACAAGAGCCTCACTTGCTTCCAGACAGGTATTTTTGGACTAAAGTAGCCAGCAAGCAATATTTCCTGAAAGTTCAAAACCATTTTTATTTTCATATATATCAGTGTTAATATTTTACCAGACAATAATGAGTTGTTAACATTCTGACCATAATCACAGATGAGAAATGTCAGTGGTCCATCATGATAAGAAGGTGGTGTTTTTTTCCATTATTTAGATTTTTGTGACTTTTTAGAGGAATTGTGTAGTACTTCAAATAGAAGGGAGCCTTTTCTTGTGTTTAAGTATCCCTTGAAATTGTGCTACTGTGAAATGCTTCATGTTCTATTAATATCCTCAAAGTCTCCTTCAACTCTGTTGCAGTTTGACAGGTCTAAATGAGATTTAATAGACTGCAATGCACTGTGGAGGCCAGGAGCAGAGACTGAGCATCTCTTGGTGTTTCACATTTTGGAAATGGTTGCAATTACCAGGTAGAATGATTACAAACAAAAATAGTCTTTCAGGCAGGTAACTAACAAGCTCAGAAGACAAATTAGCACTGTTCAGGCCATTAGAGAACATTTATTGTCTCAAAGAATTTGTGGAACTATAATAACTTACAATAGGGTTTAACCAGGAAGGGTGACATTTTAAGATATCTTCAAGTGAATTATTGATCACCCCTTTACAGTAACTGACACGGCTCTGAAAGCTTCAGGCCATGAAGTTACTTCAGGTTACTAATAATAGCAAAGAACATGAGCTGGCATAAGTCATAGACCCAGAGTTTTCCTCCAGCTCCAGGGCATGCTTGTGGCAGAGCACTTGTATCGGAAAGGAGAGGTTCTGCTTGCAGGCAGGAGCACCAGCAAGTCTGTCAGGACCAGACGAAACCTAACGGAGGAAACGATGGTGCAGTCAAAGCTGCAGTGCTTCCTTTCACTCTGGACCCAGTTCTGACCCAAAGAACAGGGTCTACTGAAACCTGCTCCAGCCACACTGAATTCAAAGATCTCAGGTAGTCTACACTGAGCTCAGTCAATTTTGTTGTTGCTGTTCTCTGAAACTTGCAGCTTTGGTCATAAAATGTATTTGAAAGTCACAGACTTAGAGGCAGTTTATGGAAAATAAATTTACCTCCCTCAGAATCCATCTAAAAAGATGTGAAAATAGTGTGCTTTTTTTTTAAAAAAAAATAAAAGGCACAAACTTTGAGACTTTTAAAATTCTTCAGCTATCTCAGACAGTTACATACCTATGCAGCTACTGTTCATTTTTGTCAGTTAATAGTGAGGAGAATTTGACCTGTGATCTATAGGATCCTTCCAAATTTTGAACTTTGGAATATGTTATTTTATAGAAATCTCCACTAAGCTAGTAGTTAAACTAGTGTCACAGAAACATATTCATACCTTGACAGCCCTTCTATATAATAATCACCCATATGTATTCAGGTGCTAAATAATTCACATACACCCCACTTTGGCCCTAGTCCATCAGATCCCCTTAAGCTTCTGGTTTCCTATCAATCACACATATCTAATTTCTCTCTAAGCTTCAGGGCTCCCTCCTTCAGTCTGTGTCACATTGTTTCCAAGTTCATCCCTCCCTGTCCTCTCGTCCTGTCAGTGTATGAGATCAAGGAGGAAGTTTGTCATTTATCAGTCTTGTTCTGTAGCTCAAACCTTGTCCCTGTGATGGCTCAGTTCAGATGTGCTCTGCTATTTGTAAGGTCTCCAGAGGTGGCAGTGTGACAGCTAAGCATGCAATGGCATTATAAAAATGCAGGGTGGATTTTGCAGAACATGTACACTACTCATTTGTAGCGTAACATGACTTTATAAATACAAAAAAAAAGGGGGGGATATGATCTACTGAGAGTCAAGATAGATGTGATTGGCTATTGCTCTGTCTAGAAGTAGCAAATTCAAATCATTATTTTATAGCAAGCAACTATGAAGTGCTTGGTGCTATTTCTTTCCTGGAATGCATGCTTCTGATTATGGTAGCACTACAAAATATTTTCAGGGCTTGAAATGTTATACCAGTCCTCTAGCATGCATTGAAGCAGCATGATAGCTGTCAGAGGTCAGGTGCTCCAAGCCTCAGAGTATGATATGGGCAGAAGACATGAATTGTGAGCAAAACCAGTAACTATTAGGTCAGAGGCATATGTAACACAATTAGGGCTGCACTCAGGAAATTGGCATCCGTAAGCTATTTTTGTATGTCTCGTAAACATTTTTGTAGGAGCAAGTCAGTGGGGGTCAGAGACAGATTCTGAAATCAGCTGAGAAAAGACCATCTACTCTCAAATGCATCCCCTAACCCACAAATGCTTACCCTTTCTTCTCCTCTATAGTAACAGTTAACACCCTCATGTCAATACACAGAGATAAGGAACACAGGTGTTTGTATAAGATCAAATGCCCAGACAAAGAGGAGCTTAGTGCTTAGGTCTAAGGCACATACATTCAAGGCTTAATGCATGAGAATGTTTTTCTTACCTTCACCCCCTTCCATTTCGTTCATCTAATTCATCTTTCACTTATTGCCACTATGTGATAAAAGAGATAGTAGCACTCCAGATGGGAATTCTTTACAGAACATCTGTAATGTATCTAGCTCAGCAAGATCCTGCTCCTTAAATGGTGCTATTGCTACATCTCTATATAGCAATCTAAAGCAGAATTAGTGTGAATTAATTCACATGTCAATTAACATATTTAAATTGAATCTAACCATAGCAGAGACACAAGTTGCTCAAGAATGTTAGCTTTAGACCACTACTATACTTCAATTAACTAGAAAAAATTGCTAGTGTGGTCACCTTATTCTAAACAAGCTTTCAATATTTGAATTCACTAGCATTGAAAATATTAGGAGAAGGGTTTTTTTAGCCAAGCAAATAAAAGACTGGGTTTTTTTCCTTAAAATACAAATTTTCTTTCAAATTGTGTTGAAGAGGGGAAAAAAAAATCATGGATCATGTTTCATCCCCGTTGGATTATGATGTTCTCTTTTTTTTGTAATTTTGTTTATTTTATGAAAGTTATAACAGTAAAAGACAAACAGAAGATTTTTTTTTTCTTACTGAAATGTTTTGCTTAAGGTTAAACTATTTTGCCTTCCCTTCACAGAGAACTTGAAAGTTTCATTAGTTTAGTCCAGCCTAAAATGGAGTCACCTTTCAGATTCTTCTGTGTCCTTGGCCAGATATAATTTCTGTCCTCTGCTTCACCTTTGAGCAAACAAATATTTTAGATCAGTACAGATGTAAATAAATAGGCTGTAGCCTGGTTGCCAAGCTGTGCCCATCCCAGCCATCATTTGCATTTCTAGAGATACTAAGAAAAATAATGTCTGGCAGCTGTCCTAGCCACTATGGAGACAGAAGCTCATCACCACTAGATGCCTATGTGCTGTGCTGCTCTCCTGCTTCTGTTTTCTTATTTAATGCTTTTCTCTGTCATCCCCCCACCCCTCCCAGGGTTATACATGTTCATAAGTGTCATTCCCTTTGTAATCCTTGACCAGTGAATTTGGGGTCATGCTTGTCACAAGCCCCTGCATAACTTTTCCCTATGATTTACAGGGATATGGGCTCAACTAGGAGTCAGAAAAAGGTCAGAAATTTCAGGTCATGGTGCCTACAAGCTGGCAGTACCTGCCTACCATGGGCTGAGCTACCTCTATGGGGTGGGAGGAGTTAAGACATCAAAGGCAACAAATCCATGGGGCTGGAGAAAGGACTATATCTGAATGGGAACAGGTTTGGTTAGCCAAATGTGTCAAATAAGGCAAAATCACAGAATCATTTAGGCTGGAAGGGACCTCATGGGATCATTTAGTCCAATCCCCCTGCTCAAGCAGGGTCAGCTGGAGCAGGTTGCCCAGGACCGTGTCTGGTCAAGCTTTGAATATCTCAGCAGATATTCAAACCTACTCCACAACCTTTCAGAGCAACCTCTTCCTGTGTTTGACTACCTTTGCAATATTTTTTTTTCTTGTGTTAAGGTGGAATTTCACGTGTTTTAGTTTGTGCCCTTTTGCCTCTTGTCCTGTCAGTGAGCACTACTGAAAAGAGTCTGACTCCCTTGTCTTCATTATTTCCCATCAGATATTTGTACACATTGATAAATTCCCTATGAGCTTTCCCTTCGCCAGAATGAACAGTCCCAGCTCAGCATCTCCTCATAGAAAAAATGCTTTAGTGCCTTGATCATCTCCATGACTCTTCACTGAGAGAAGTCCCTTCAGAGGGGTTGTAAAGGATGGTATAGATGTTCTCCGTTCTGTTCTCTCAGAAAAGGAAGCAGCAGAGAGGTTGTGGATGCAAACTTATTTCTGCTTCATGACTAGTGTATATTGCCATTGCAAAAGGGTGCCTTCTGCTGTCTGTAACAAGAAAGCAGAGGCAGGATTTACTGAGGCCTGGCTGTAGTCTTAATCTATATGTAGCTAGAAGGAACTGCTGTAACAATCTGGTTCGGCCTCCTCTATAGTATGACCAAGTGTAACATGAGAGAGATTCACCAAATAAAATTTCAGACCGAAACATCCTGAACACTCTGAAAGGAGAGTTCCTAAAAGAACATGCTGCCTTTGGAAAATATCAAGCAAATCTCTCCAACATACATTCTTCCTATCAGAATACTATATCTCATTACATGCTTCTCTTCCACAGCATGAGGATGACCAAAGACAGTTCAGTGTGAATCAGCTGTTAGAAGACACTTGTGCCTGGAGACTGACTCAGTAAGAACACTGGTATTTAACAGTATTTCTGTTGGTAATTGTTCATATTTGTAGTGAGCATCCTGGCCCCAAAGAACAATTCCGAGATCTACTGGGGACAGGAATGATACCAAAGAGGAAGAAAATTGGTTCAATGTTTTAGACTCTTATCTTCAGACTTTATTGATTGCTTAGCAAAAATCAATAATCATTTATAGATCTGTGTAATTTTTTGCCATTCTCTCCCTTTCATGTCATTGAAGGTTTCTTTAGAGCTTTCATGTTTCCCAAAGATTCCCAGGATTGAAGGAGTCATAATTTTCACATGTGTTGCTCTTAGAGAAATTTTAAGAGTAAATACTGTAACAACAATAGATTTGCTCTTCATTATGCCTGTGTTTTCACAGTTGAGTGGTGTTTTATTTTATTTTATTTTTTTAATGGAGGCTAGCTATGACAAGTTGTTAACTTGGCGCTCAAAGCGCATCTGACTCTAAAGCTAACCTACCATGGACAAGCACTAAATGAGATAGATTCCTCGTTCAACTTTCATTATGTTCTGTTTCATGCACTTAGATAAAGAAGCTGTTAACACTTTTTGTAATGTTTTTCATCAATGTATTATAAAGTACTTTGCCAAGAACGGTAAATGCCACACCTGTCATTTAGCAGATGGAGGAAAACAGAGAGGTAGTGACTTGTTCAAGGTGAATATCTGGTGCTTACTGAGGACCCATCTGGTTTCCTAGGAGCATGGCCCAAATTTCTATTCTGGTCCTTGCTATAAAGAGATCAAACCAATCATATAGTCTATACACACACTACTTATTGACTGTTTTATTTCTTGTGATGTAAAGTGTGTGGCCTTTTCCACTGCAAAGAGAGTCTTCAGAGGGGATATGTTATAAAAGATGTTGAGCTGCAAATCAACTATGGTCCGCAAAATTTCCTCTGATACTGCAAGGCAATGAATAACTGATGGCATAGGCAGTAAATACTTTCTTTCTTCAACCACAAGTTCAGTAAATATTGAAAAAGTAAAAGCTTGAACTGTGTTTGATCACTCTTTCCTCCTTGACGGGTAGGAGAAAACATTTTCCAGCAGTGATGACCCAGAAAGATCTGTGGTCAGGCCCTGTGCTCTCAATTGCATTTCTAACTTATCTGAGGAAAAAAAGGGGTAATAGCTAAGTGACAAAAGTTTGCTGTCCATAATGTGCACAGGAGCTGCCTGTGATGATTTGCAGAAGGATTTTACAGTGCTGAATTGAGTGTGTGATAAAGTGGCAGATGAAATTTTGAGAAGATAAATGTAGATGGGAGGAAACGGTCTTAAATTCACGTATGAAATCATAGGCTCTCAGTTGACTTTTACCACCAGGAGTGAGTTCTTGGGGTTATAATAAATAGTTCTGAATGTCAGCTTGGTGCACAGCAGCTGCAAAAAAGATAAAACAAATGTTGGGAATTATTATGAAAGAAATGAAAAACCAACAAACAATATTATGCCACAGTATCAGTGTAGGGTGTTCATTTATCCTGAATACGGCCAGCAGTTCTGCTTCTCCTATTTCAAATATGATGTAATAGAACTTGAGAAGAGAAGGGCAGCAAGGATGCTCAGAGGAATGAAATGCCTTCCATATGAGACACAAATAAGTAACAATATTCTTCATCCTGATGAAGAGATAATAGAAGATGGGTATTTTACAGATGACAAGTCTGTGATATTGAGGAGCAGAGAACGTCTGCAAGAAAGGATCATTTACTGTATCTTCCAATGCAGGATAAAGGGAGCATGAAGTGAAAGCAGCAGATTCAAAACAGACAAGAGTAGGTATTTCTTTGTATAAGACCTAATTAAGTAATGTCTGGACACAGCCCAGCTTACCCAGGGCTGTGTCCAGACAGTTTCTGAATATCTCCAAGGAGGGAGACTCCACAACCTCTCTGGGCAACTTATGCCAGTGCTCAGTCACCCTCGGTACCTCCTGGGTTTCAGTTTGTTCCCATTGACTCTTGTCCTGTCACCTGGTACCACTGAAGAGAGCCTGGCTCCATCATCTTTGCACCCTCTCTTCAGGTGTTTATATACATCAAGAAGATCCCCCCTGAGCTTTCTCTTCTATAGGCTAAACAGTGCCAGCTCTCAGTCTTTCCCTATAGGAGAGATGCTCCAGTCCCTTCATCATCTTAGTGGCTCTTCATTGGACTCTCTCCAGTACATCCATATCTTTCTTGTACTGAGGAGCCCGGAACTGGATACAATACTCCAAGTGTGGCCTCACCAGTGCTGAGTAAGAGAGGAAGGATCACCTCCCTCAACCTGTTGGTAATACTTCTCCCAGTGCAGCTCAGGATACCTTTAGCCACCTTTAGCCTTTTTTGCTGCAAGGGCACTTTGCTGGTTCATGTTCAGCTTCCTGTCCATGAGGACTGCCAAGTCCTTTTCTGCAAGGCTACTTTCTGGATAGTCAGCCCCCAGCATGTACTGGTGCACGGGGTTCTTCCTCCCCAGACGCAGGACTTTGCACTTCCTTTTGCTGAACTTCGTGTCAGCCCATTTCTCCAGCCTGTCGACATCCCTCTGGATGGCAGTATGACCCCTTAGTGTATCAGCTACTCTTCCCAGTTTTGTGTCATCAGCAAACGTGCTGAGGGTACACTCTGCCCAGTAATCCGGATCATTAAGGAAGGTGTTAAACAGTACCGGACCCAGGACTTACCCATGGGGTACATCGCTACTTACTAGCCTCCAACTAGACTTTGTGCCACTGATCACCACCCTCTGGGCCCAGCCATTCAGCCAGTTTTCAATCTGCCTCACTGTCTCCTCATTCAGCCCATAGTTTATTAGCTTCTCTGTGACGTTATTATTGGTGACAGTGTCAAAAACCTATGATTTCATCAAAGTTATCAGGTTGGTCAAGTACAACTTTCCCTTGGTGAATCCATTCTGACTGCTATCACCTTCTTGTAGTTAATGTGCCTGGAAATGGTTCTCAGGATTAGTTGCTCCATCACCCTCCTAGGGTTCAAGGTGAGGCTGATCAACCTGTAGTTCTCTGGGTCCTCCTTCTTGCCCTGCTTGAAGATGGGAGTGACATTTGCTTTCTTCCCCTCTTCAGGCACCTCTTCCAATCATCATCTTTGTTGAAAGATTATCAAGAGTGGCCTCACAATGACATCAGCCAGCTTCCTCAGCATTCATGGGCGCATCCCATCAGGGCGCATGGACTTACGTGTGTCCACTTTGAGTATTCTGTAACCTGATCCTCATGCACTTCCTAGTTCATTCCAGGGACTGCTCCCTGGAGGCCATGGCCATGAGGCAGCACCATACTAGACTCCTTGCACATATGCAGTCTTCCAGTGTTGTGCTTAAGGCTTGCTCCAGGATATGCATTACATACCTTCCATGTTACGGTGTGCAAATACCACCGTGGCAGACTGCCTCATGTTATGTTGGGCATCTTGAACTGAAACCCCCTTTTTAATGAGTAAAAACCCTACATGTCTTAGTAGCACTGTAGAGTCATAGGGGGCCTGGAGTAGGCTCCCACTTGGTGCTACGCAGGGTGCACAGCTGGTTCTATCTAACTGTGGCTACTCCAGGTATTGTGAAAACAAGCCTTCATGCACTCCTTAACTTAGGGATCAAAAAATCACTCCCTGGCGCAAACCTTTTTAGCAGTGTTCACATATTCTTTTTCCCCATTAGAGGCAACTAGTTTGAGCTGAAAGCACTGGCACAATTATGTTCAGACAGCACTTAGATTTGAAGTACCACCAAAATTATAAGGTGAGCCATACAGTGAAGAAAAGCCCTTTTTCTTGTAAGCAGCACAACCCTAGTATTTTTCTGTGAGTAGGCCAGTCAATAATATCATATCTAGTCATAACAGCTGTTTCTAACATAACATGCAACATCTTTGTGCTTATTCTGCACTGGTATAGATGTTTGTAACATGTTATAATTCCTCAATTCTATATCTAGCTAGGGCTGTAATAGAGATGGAGTAGATGGATGCAGTGGAATGGAGATGCAGTAGAATAGGCTCAACACAGGCTGTGCAAATCTGCCTGGCATCTAGGAAGGCCAGCATATTACTTTCCCATATTGCTGTGTCTTCACAGCTGTGAGTATTTAGATTAGCTAAATAAAATAATGCTTAGGGTTGTCTGCATGCAGTGTAGTTACATTTCTGATTGTAGTACACAAACATTTGTGTTTTAGAGAACATATTGATTGAGATGCTCAATCTGCTTAGATCCAGCAGAGAAGGAGAAAGAACTGTTTGAACTGGCTTGAGACGAAGTAAAAAGAATGAACTGGAACCTTACTTCTGTAATAATCAGATTTCCTCTCACAGGCAAACATGAACAAATAAAACTGGCAACCCCTACATCGCTACACACACTGATTTTCATAGCCTGAAAACCAAACACAATGTGAATCAATGAGTGCATCAGAAAAACTGCAGTCCCTTGGCCTGTAATCTCTGATGCTGAGGTGCCAGTAACTATAACAGGATGGCTAGTCTGATCCATGCAGTTAGGCACAGCTTAGTTAGGCAGCTTGGTGATAAACAGCATTTTAGAAAGGAAACCTAGCATTGCCCCAGAGTAGGTGCTGCTGCCAGGAAACTGAAAAATGAATGCTGGAAGTATATGCTATGTACTTGTAATCTTCCTCCCGTGTGCACCAGCTGGGATCTAAGACTTGACTCTCTCAAGTTGTTTGTACTTTTCTTTTTTCTTTTATTTTCAAAATTATTATACCATGTTGCCTGGCTAAAAGCTCCAAAAATTTCTTCAATGTCAAAGAAACAATGAATGTTCATGGGTTGGTTAGCATTGCCATACTTATACACAGTTCTCAAAGATGTACAAGTATGAAGTATGTCTGTGTGATAACATATGGGTATTATTAGTTATCTAGCAGACAAAGATTCAGGATAGCATTAGTACAGGTATTTTGATCATTGTTACAAGTTGCTGGATTTGTTTCCTATTAATTATGTAAAATTATGGCTACTTTATACAGAAAATTCTCTAGGGTAGAATAAACTGATGGAAAATATGCTAATTTTTTGAACTAGTATTATAACTTATGAAATTATTCTGAAACCTGCATTTCAGCCAAGCATGCTAATAAACATGCTTACCTGTATGCATCAAGGCAAGAAGGCAAGCGCATGTGTCCAGAACTACACAACAAATAAACACTGAAGAAAGAGTATAAATTTAAGTTTCCACTTTTTCGTAAAAGCACATGCAGACCCTAACTACCACTGAGGACCATCAAGGCAATAATGTGTCCATTTTATCAATCAGTAGGCTAGGCAGGGTGTGGAAGTGGAAATTAATGTTTCCGTACCGTTTCCTGAAGATTTGACCCTACAGAGGAGGCTGTCAAAGGAAGGTGTATTCCTGTGTGTAACAACCTTAGCCATAGTCTTATAGGCAGCTTTTTTGTTTTGTTCCATCTGATGAATAAATGACTGCTAGAATTTTACTGTGCTTGAAACACAGAAAAGGATTACCAAAAAAACATGGAGATCCAGGCTCAATTACATGACATCTACATAAACACTTGTCCTTATTTTGTACCAACATAAAATCATTGTCAATTAAACTATTCCCAAATGGAGGGGGGGAGAAAGAAAACCTGTTCTCTTTATCCAATTGTTATTAACTTGTTGGTTTTTTTTTTCCAATTTCCAGAAAAAACCTTGTTTCAGTTATTATGAAATATAGAAGTCAAGTGGAATATCTATTGCAAAATGAGGTATTTATTCGCAGTTTGTTATACCAGAAAAGCATTAACTTCTATGTGAAAGGTATCTAATTATTAATATGTCTCAAATGCAATTAAGGAAGACTTTTAATTAAGGCTGTTTAACCTGACTTTGAAAGGATATAAACTCTCTTAATAAAACTTGGCTTGAGATTAGGAAGAAAGTGCTATAAATTTAAAATATCAAAGGTGACTGTTTCGAAGTGTCAAAGAACCTGTAAATAAAAACAGTATCATTTGGGTTGGCAGTATATTTGGAATTAGTAGAGGTATAATACACTATATGTATTTGCAAAATTTGTCCTTGATTTTGCAAACCCACAAGCCAAATGTTTACATATTTAGGATATATATTCAAGCATGCAATAGCTTGCAGGATTAGGTTTAGGCAGCATATACATACAGACATGTACACAGATACATAAATATATATATGTGTATATCAATACATATGTAAATGAATATATGTAGATAAAAATATTCTACATTTTTGTGTAAATCTTTGACGCTTTTCTTTTGCAAAATGCATACAAATTTAAAAGCTGTTGAGCTGTGCCTAGCTACAAAGTAAAGCTCTGGTTTTAATACTGTGCAGGTATTCACCGAACTTTCCTTTGTAAGGAACTTCACAAGGGGGACTATTTAATGTATAAAATGTGATGCAGTCATAACCATTTGGAAAACTGAGGTCCCCAAACTCAAATGTGCACATATATTTCTTTACTGAAGTAGACCCATCAGTGTAGTTACTCCCATTCACTTGAAATTTTAGGGCCTAAGGTAAGAAGATTCCAAGTTCAAAGAAAGCTATAATCTTAACATTAATGAGGTATTACAATCCACCCTCTGCAACTGATGCTCTGTAGATATTCCTCAGACCTATAATGAAGCACCGTTAAATTTGTTTTTGCTAAAGATTTTTACCTTGAGTAAGCAATTACTTGAGATCATTAACTTTTTATAAAGGGAAGACAGGACATTTTTCAAATACTCATGCTATGCAACAAATATGCATGTGTTACTCTAAAGCTAAATTTCTCCGTAGTTTATTCTTTTTAACAAGGTCTTGTCTATGCAGGGACACTCAATAAAGTTCATATGAATTGCTTAAAAGAGCAGTATTGCAAGTTAATGACATAGGTCAGATCACCATGCAGATGTTTGCATTCAGAGGCATCAGACTGTATGGAACTTTTTCAAACCTATAATAATTAAAACTAGCGTTACTGCTTTGCTTTAATAAGTGGCTTGAAAAATTATGGAGCTGTAATGTAATAAGTCATAGTCATAAATATATAGCAAAGAAAGCAAAAAATGACAACCCTTTATTTGTTCTTTGAATCCTTGTTTATTTATTTTCTCTAACATCTGATTAGATTCCTTTAAGAAGGTTTAAAATTGGGATCTTTATAACTGCCCCCTATCCCAAGGTTACATGGGAATAATTATGTTGATTTTCAAAGCCAGCACTCACATCACTGGGAGGGTTATTACCCTTCTTCTGATTCGCTACAGTCCACCCTCAGTACAGTCAGAACTTTAAGCCACTGGGAGCTACTCACATACAGTAAATTAAGTACACACATAGCTGTGTGAGTACTCAGCTGGAACTTCCTTAAGCATTCAGTTTTAATCAGACAGATCTTGAGATTCTCAGTAAAAAAAAAAAAAAAAAAAACCAATAATTTTTTTTGCACATTTAGCTACCTACTTCCAAATTTACTTGTTCAAGGATGTCTGTTAAAAAGCCTTGGAGATACCAATACTTCTGACTTATGTGACAAGCCCACTATCATTATTATTAGTAATGATCAATAAATGGAAAATTCATTTTATGATGGGTAATGCCTTTATAAAATGAAAGTGAAAAAAAAAAGAAGTTTAGGATATTTGGCACAAGGTCAGAGTGGGATTGGTGCTGTTGGGGTTGAAATGTAAAGAGTGTTCCCAGAGATTGTGTGCAGTCAGACAATTAGCCATTTTGATTGCCCTGATAATCATTTGACATGCACTTCATTTTTAAATCTATTCAGAATGTACTATTAATGTAAAGAGAAAACTTTGTAAATTTTTAATACACTGTAGAAGTTCTAGAATGAAGCAGCATTTTTTTTATCATATAAATAATTTAAACACCAAAATATCCTTCAAAGGTTCTGCTGGTATTTAAATATGTAGAGGGGAAAAACATATACAAGAAGTTGACTATAATTCTTTTGGACTTTCAGAAAATGTAAAACTTCTGTAAGAAATGAATCTCTGTCTTCCCTTCTTTGGGACAAAAATCAATCTCATATGTCTACATATGGAAAAGGAAAAGTCTTTACATGATATTAGCCAAAAAAAGAAATAGTGTGAAAGAAGTCATCATTCACAGTATACAGTATTACACAACTTCTTTATATGCTTACTCTCCTTGATCTGCAATATGCTCCTTAGAAGTAGCTACCGTATAAACAAAGTCTATGGTACAGTAGCGTCTATAAAATATTAAGTACATTGTTAATTTATCTCTAAATGGAATAGTATGTTATACAGAAATGGATACATTCCTCAAGATAACCAATTCTTTGTGGAACAGCATATATATGTATGTACAAAAATATATAAACTGTTGGGTTTTTTTTTCTGTCCAGCACTATAGCTGTTTCTCTACTCAAGGATTACTCGTGTATTTCTATTGCTCATGTACTGCTCAGAAATTGCCTGCATGAATGTGTCTTTACAGACATAAAATCCCTTGTTCTAATAATCCATATCCACTTGTGAAGAAGAAAAATGCTAAATTAAAATGTATTTAAATTAGAGTTATATTTAATTTTAATTACAAACTATAGAAAGTAATTAAAAAATTATATATGTGTGTGTGTATAAACATAAATATGCATTTCTTCAACAACTGCACAGTAAATCGGCATGTATAATGCTTTGGTTTTGTCAGTGTTATACATGACAAAGTCAGGCCATTTTTACAGGATTCTACTTCTGCTGGCAATGTATGTGTGCATAGAGAGTAAATCCTGCAAGAGTTCAATTTAAAAATCTAAGTGGTAGGAAAGAAATATGAAAGAAAGGAAATGCGCTCCTTGAAAATTGGCAGAAGGGTGAATCAACTTCAGACAAAAGGAAAGTCTAAAGTTTTCAAGACATCACAGTCAGCCATAACCTTTTTCTCTCCAGATTCTCTAATATGAAAAGGTGTTTCTGTCTACTAAAAAAACCCCAACAACTTATATTTAAAAGAATTCTGACCACCAAATATTTGAGGATATCTTATGTAATTCATTCCTGCTTTAGCTCTGCTCAAGGCAGGTAACGTGGAATTAGTAACCTCAATATATTTTTTATATTTATTTATATTAATGATAGGTGGTAACCTTCTCAGTACAGTCTGGATATGGACCTTAAACTTGAAAACAGAAGGTTCATCTTAGTACATTTTTTCTTTTTCAGGCATGAAATAGATGAGTTAGAGAAATGGTTTTATCAGTACATAGATGTGCTGTAGTGCACTAAAAGGAACATTTATCAGTACAGAAACATGGAGAATATTTATAGGAGAGCTGCTACTTTTTCAGAGAATGTATTTTAAGGTTTAATGAAGTGATATAACTATGTAGGAAACCCCTTAATTTTAATTTATTTATTTATTTTCCTGAACATCAAGTACTTGATATTTGAAGATTGCATTTTCCTTCCTTGGGGATCCAAATTTTTTTCGTGAATTCCCCAAAGTATTTCTGAAATTATTCATGTAGACATTTTCTTCATATGGTAATATTTAAAGATCTAAATTTATTATCAATAAGATTTAATAGTTTGAGCTATATATATATTTTGCAGAAAAGCTAGTTGCAGAAGTACTCAGTCCACAGGTGTCAGATTATGCAGCCTCCCACAGTGTCACTATTTTTAGGAGGAATATAGCTGTCTGCCAGCTCTCACAGAGATGGGTAGGAGACAATAGTGGGGATAAATTCACAGTATCATAAAAACCTCAAAAAGTTTGTGAATCATTTGTGTTCAGGTTTCCTCAGAAGTTTCTTTAGAGTGCTTCTATGCTCATGAAGTTCAGACAAACCAATGTTTTGCCTCAAAATCAGTCTTAGATACCAAATTTGTCACAGTTCAACATGGCACATTTTGTGGAAGATAGTTGGACTTCAACAAAAATTATGCTGTCCTTAGGAGATTGGTAACTAGTGATTTCAACGTAGCCAGACTAATGCATGGTGTGTTTGAATTTTGCATGAGCAGACATAATTTTCTACATATTCACTGGCATGAAGTTTATGGTAAGGCATTTCTGATAAATGTTATGTGTCTACTGTTTGCCTTTTTTTTTCTTTCTTTCTTTGCTATCAACAGCATAAAGTTGATAATGTGATTGAAGCAGCTAAAGCAATCTGCAGTGTCCTCTGTTTTGTGGAAACCAGAGATATTACTGATGCAGTCAAGAAACTTCGTGCAGTGCCATTGTTGAAAGCACAGGTAAAAGATGCAAGTTGATGTCCTATTATTTTCTTTAAAACTGGAGCTTGAGTGGTTATAACTAATTTTCTGATTGATCAAGGCCATTCTACTGTCTTACTATATATTTTCCCTCTGACACGCATTAGGTAGAGGCACTATAAAAAAGGAAAGATTGTTGACAATGTGTGACAGAGGAGCCACAGAGGACTTGTTCTGTGTTTAACTGTAACTGATATGCTCCTCTGCTTGTTCTTTCTTATTCGCATCAAACAGACAAATCTCCGCTTTGCCACATCACCTATTGACCAAATCATGTGATTTGAAAGTATTCAATTTTCATATATTTAGCATAGGTTGTTATCAATAAAAAGAAAAAAATCCTTCTGTAAATGTCACTTAAATTATGAGTTTTTCAGATAGAAATATCTCTGCTATTTATGCAGAAAGGGACCAGCATCATATCGTCCTGATTTTAGCTGGAATACTCACACTTAAAACACTGAAGTGGATTTTCCAGGGGTTACTGTATAATTGTGAACTGGGACTTTGGAGGGCAGTATCTGTTCTCAGTTTTGTCATCAGCTGCTTTGGTACGACCTTGGACAAGTCACTATGACCTGATTTACAGAAGTTCTGATCACCCAAAAATTTTTTTGAAATCAGCATCTTGGAAATACAGGTGGTCAGCAAATTTGAAAATCAAGCCATTAATCAATTGGATTTAGTCTGGTGTAACCTTAAGACATGCTAATTCTTTCCCACCCTAATGAAATTCCCTCTTCACACTTTTTAAAAAAGTTATTAAGTTATTAATATTATTAGTTATTTATTTTATTTCATTTAATATTTATATTTATTTTAGTTTTAATAATATTAGTTATTATTAATAATAATAGTTATTAATATTAAGTTAAAAGTTATTAAGTTACTTTTTTAAAAAGTTATTAAGGAATTTTTTTGTTTTGTTGTATGGTCTCTGTCTTGTCATTCTTTCTCACAGCAAATACTGTTTAGAAAAACATGCCAAACTGGGCAAGATGCTTGCATTCTCAGACCGTTACCTGCTTATAAAACTTTTATTCTTTCTCTTTATTGTTTTGGGTTTTGGTTTGGTTTTGGTTTGTTTGTTTGTTTTTAGCCTATGGCTTGTGATATGTGTAAGAACACCTAGGACAGGAAAGTAAACAATGGGATAACTAGTGTTAACTGAGTTAACTAGTGAGTGTTAATTAGAAACATGTCTAGCTACATAAGTGGAATTTATTTAATTATGCCTGATATACAGTTTGCAGTCCCAAACATAAGACTGGGGAAAGCTAGTGTAATTTTTCTTATAACATTTCTTGTGTCATAGGAGTGATATATAGCAAATTAATTATATACTGTCATCCATATACACTTACTCTTGACAGGTTCAAACCCTCAAATACTCATCATCTTACAGGAGAGGTAAAAAGACTCAACAAAGAGCAGAAAGTATGTTAGTTGAAGAAGCTGCAGTGATGCTCAGAAAACCTCTTTTCTTAAATCTCTGCATTCTTAGCCTGTGTTTATTCTTCTTGGATGGGAGGGGTGAAGGAATATCTTCCAACTTACAGGACCCAAGCAAATAAACTCTAGAACATCAATGAGGCTCTCTGCAGGTCTGGGTTGTAAGTAAACACCTGCAGCATGTTTCTGGGACAGAGGACACTAGAGATCACAGCGCAGACATTGCTGCGTGGTCCTGGGCAGAATTAGCTGTGGCCTTCTGGAATTAGTTATATGGGTGCTGTCTCTCTGAAGGTTGGCAAGTATTGTTAAGGACCAAGCTGCAAGAAACAACATAGCTCTAGGTTTTTTTGTTGTTGCTCAGAGCTGACCAGCTGATTCACTTAAGCAGCTTCTCTTGCTTCCCTTCTAGGTCGTGACTTACTGTAAGTCTTGTTTCTATAGCATTCTAAACCTTTTCATGTCCACTTCAGCATCAATTATTAGAAGTCACTGTTCTGGGTAAATTCCAACATAAATGGGTCTGTGACAGCACACATTTTATCTGACATGTTGTTGATTTAAATGGAAATAAGAATATCTTCATTTAAGAAAGGTTGTTCTTGTATATTGGAGGGCAAATACAGTAGAGAGAGAGAGATAAAAGGAGTAACAAGGGACCCACATGATCTGCTTTTCAGTTAAACCCCAGGCTGTTCTGACAGGCATCAGGCAGATCAGCATCTTCCCCTTGAGAAAAAGTATGTTGTCAACCCAGAATCTTTCTTAAGACATAGATAAAGCGCTTGGTCCAGTAAAAAGATAGAGAGGACAGTAACAGAACATGTTCTCCTTTAGGAAGGAATTAGAGCAGAAGAAATGTATTGGGATTAATTTGTTAAAGGATTTCTTCTGGAGTTAAGAGAAATTTAGAGTATTTTCTCTTTGAGTATTCAGGTCAGCTCTGTGAACCCAATGTGTAAACTGCCTCCTATGACTGGCTTATATTTGCTGCGTATCCCTGAGTCCATTTTCAGCCCTATCCTCTCAATTCCAGCAGCGAGATAGATGTAGTGGTCAAAGAGCCAAATCACTTCCTATTAGCATGGCCTGTCCTGAGCAATCAGAAAACCCCACGTCCTGCCATGAAGAATAAGGTAATGGGATAAAACCCAAGGAGTACAGATCATCTTTTGAATTATGAGCTGATCTATTCTGTTGTAAAAACAAACAAACAAAAAACAAACCCTGCTCCAAGTGTTCCCAGCTTGCCATCACTCATTCTACAGCATCTGTCCAATTTCCAACTCCATTGTACAGAGAGTCTCCAATATATACAGGTTCTGCTGAACCAACTTCCATGTACTTCCTCGCACAGAGAGAGTAATACACTTTCCTTTTTCTGTTGTACCTATTTAAATTATAAGCTCTTCAGAGCAAGGAATGTTTCTCCTTATCTATATGTACAGTCTCCAGCACAGTAGAGTGCTGGTCCTGGCTGTAATCTCCAGAGGCTAAAAATGATAAGCGGTGGTGATGATAATGACGGTGTTTGCTCATCTGTAATGAGTGAAATGATACTGTCCCTGAATACCTTCTTCTGAATGTTAAAAAGATTCTGTCCTGTTTGAATATTTTATCACTAGTCTTAAAATATTTTTCTGTCCTAATATTCACATAAGAAACTGCTTGTCTCCACATTTCTCTTGGAGAATACTGACTAGATTGTTACTCAGTTTTTAAAATTTGTAAGTTATTGAGGTTTTGCTCCCTTAACATTACCTTTCAGGCTTGGTTAGCTGAACTGGTTGTCTCTCCCTTGGAGCCTTACTGTAAAGGCTGTCTATGACCTTGACTGACACTCCTCTCCCCCTTACTCCCTCCTTGCTGAAGCAGACCTGACTAACAACTGACTTCAAACAAATGGAGGAAAAAAAAAGTCAAAATGTTCTTGCACCAGCAAACACCGTTGCTGCTGCTTGCTTTTTACTCCTTTGAGAAATAAGCGCTAGGACAGTCGATTAGACTTCAGCAATCTAGAAAAAGTTCAGTTTTGATTTTATGAAGAGCTTCACCTTTCTCAGCAGCAACTGAACTATAGAAGTCATAAAAGCAGTAAAATATATTTCTGCATGGTCTGTATCTTGAATGCTCTTCCATTTTATGAAAATAGAGATTACACATTATATGCAACTACCTCAGGTATAAAATAGTATATAAATATAACAAATCAGATTTTATCTATATTTATCAATATTTATACAAAGACAATGGACCATCTCTCCTGTCTGTATCAATATATGTAGCCAAAATTAGTACTCAGCAGTTGGATGTTCGATGGAGTACCAACTCCTCCAAACCTTTTCTGAGGTAAATTCATACTGAAGTGTAGGGGCATTTTATGTGAATTCTGCATACTGACAAAATTATTAAATACCGCAATATTAGCGTATCTTGTCAATCTGCTTGAATTGTTTCTATTATATTCATCAGCATAGTACCCCCAAGACTTTTTGTTAAGTAGAAGAGAGGCTTTTTTTCAGACAAGCAGGTAACTTGCACCACAAGTAAAGTGAAATTTTTGAGGCTGCCTCTTACATCTCAAGTGCAGCAGCATTACACATCAGGTAAGGGAGAAATACCAGAAAAAAAGTTCTAATTGCTTTTTCACCATGGTTTCCTGATGCTTTAGTGTAATGTACAGTGTGGTTTTGTGTGGAATACCTTTTAATGCATCCATTTGGCAAGCTTCATGTGCACATAATGCCTCAGGGAAACTGCTGCTTACTCCTTCCAATGTAAATTACGTAGAATGCCAGTATATGTTTGTATAGACGTATCTGTACATGTGTGCTTGCGTACTTAAAAAAAAAAAAAAAACCCTCAATGTGCTTCTATTTAATTCTGATTTTATGAAAAAAAGAAAAACAAAGAAACTTACTTCCAGTCTTCTGTGTTTAATTAAACTGTACTTATTACCTCCTTACTGCCTCCTCACTGCCAGTACTGTGCATTCCTGTACTGTGGTTAAGAGATTATGAAAGCAACTGGCACCAGTGATATAGTTTCTTCTTAACTGATTGCGTCTCTTTATAAATGTGATTCATTCAGTCTCTAACCAACCTAACGCTGGGATTTTAAAATCCATTCAGAGGAAACTCTGGGCCTGCTGCACAATTAATGTTTTTCATCTCTCTCTCTTTTTTTTTTTTTTTTTTTTAAACTTCCTTTCTTACAGCAGCTCACAAAAAGTCCTAGGAGATCAAATCCTGCCAGAACAGGCACTAATCCACTATATATTAAATGGGCTACACCGTGTTGAAATTATAAGTGCTGTTCCAAAAGGTTGTTTACTTTCCAAAATTTGAGAGAATTGAACAAAGGCCTCTGTTCCCATTTGTCTCACTGCATTATAAAGATTGTGAAAATGTATTTCTCAGCCCGGAGGTTGCTTTTCTCCCCTCAAGTAAGCATTTGACTTCTCTTCATATTTACCAGACAAATTCTGGCAGCTCCAAGCTGGGTACCGGAGGGAGAATGTACATCCAGCATTGTACTGCTTATGTCACCTCTGCATGCATTGTAATTTTTAAGAAGCATTTTGCTGAATACATATGTACTAACACGAAGCATTCTCAACCCGCTGCAAAGGGATTAATGACTGTAAAGGATAGTAAACCTTTCAGGGACGTGGGTTCAAACAGTGTAAGCCACAGGCAATACTGAAACACAGAATTAACTTGCTAGTCTCTCTGGTCAAGATTTGCACCTCAGTAACTTATTTCTATGTCACCTTGGTACATGCAAGCCTGATGGCAGAGCCAGGTGAAGAGGGCACAGACTGAGCAGCCAGCAGGGCAAGACAGTCGCCCACACTTGTCTTTCAGCCGAGGCCAGGTCCCACCTGTGGCCCCGGGGCTGCGGGTGCCGCCTGTCCTGCCAGGAGATGCGCAGAGCTACCTGCCATGCCAGAGGTTTTTCCTGTGCAGGCGGGGAGGCACAGGCAGTGTAGCAGTATTTAATTTTTGCTCAGTGTCTGAGAAGGCTGGGGCAAGGTCTGACTGATGGCAGTTATTCTACCTGGGGATTCGATAGAGCAGCTTTAAAAAAAAAAAAAAGAAAAAAGAAGTTTAATTAGGCTGGTCTGTTCAGTCTAAATAACTGGCCTGAGCTTTCAGTGGTCATAAGCACCCAGCAGTTCCTGCTGACGGCAGTGGGATATGAGAGGTGGGAATCCAGATACTGAATTAATGTTAGGCATCAAGAGCTGTGTTTAGGCACCAAGGGCATAAACACCCTGTAAATCCCTGCACCTAATATTTCCTGTTGGCTGACTGGTTAGCTGCCTGATCAAAGGCCTTTGAAGAGCATAGCTATTTTTGCTGATTTGGCACAGGAATGTAGATGAAATGTGGGCCACGTGAGTGGAGGCTTGCTGCTTCTCAGCTTTGAAAGGATGCTGAGGCTCGGCCTGCTCAGTATGGTTGTGGGGTTCACGTATGAATGTAGAAGGCATGCAAAAGGATGGAGAGGGTATTCTTATCTCTGTTACACCAGTGCAGAGGCTGAAAACGTGAATGCATTTCAAATGTTGACAAGTGCTTCTTTGTATCTTGACATGCCTAAATACTGTCAGAAATCAGGTCCTGAGTGACTTGTCTGAGATGGTAGAGAAAGCAGGTGGAAGAGCTGGAAAGCAGGTCCTGGTGCTCTGAATCCCAGTCATGTCTTCTGTCATCATAACATTAGGATACATCCTTCCCCTTTCTCCACCTTATTTTCCATAAGTACTACTCCTAAAACCATTATAACTGCTATCTGGTCTTTTCTGAACTAACTGATTACTTTTTCCCTTGGGTTTTGTCTTTCCAGAATTCACTTCAAAGTGTGGAAACACCAGACAAAGGTAAAGTGTTATTTTTAAAATATGTTATTTCAAGATGTATTATCAGAAAACACACGTTTTGCTATTTGTGTTAGTGAACTGTTATAGTTGGCATATTGCAGATGTTTGCATATTTAGTCATATTATAAGGTAATTATGACAAGCGAAAATGTAAGTGATCTAAAAATGTAAATAAAACCTAGAATTTCCCAAAACTATGGAGATTCAAATATAGGGAACAAATAGAACAATAACTTTCATTGCTCCCTCCTTAAGCTTTAGTTCTTTGTTGTCTTTTGTTGTGTAAATGGTGTGTTGTCTTAAATGAGTTGTAAGAAGAGTAGGTTAATTAACAGTAATGGACAAAATCATAGACCCTGCCTTATTTAATTCCTCAGTTAAAATTAGCTTAGATGCATTGGCTAATGCCCAGTACTGTTAGCATTACTGTGGAGCACCTCGCAGACTGAGGGATGTGCAGGAGTCTGTCCTGTCACAGGTGCCTGTGTCGGCTTCCCGGAGGGGACAGCCACATCGGGGCATGGGTCCTGCTCTACCCCTCTGTGGCTGGCCTGTGACACATAGCTGGGGGTGCTACACGGATGCTTTTAAAGGGCCCTTCATCTGAACGTTGGGGTGGGCTGGGGTGTGCTGTGCAACAGTGGTCTCTCTCCATCGTGTTTGAGGAAAAAAGTGGCCTCTGAGATGCTTTTTTCCCCCCTCTTTCTTTTTTCCTGTCTGCTTTTCTCAGTCGCAGTGTGCTCAGAGAGGCAAAAAGGTGAAACAACCACAAAGATTGCAGCAGCCTTTCAAACACAGATGTGGTCCAAATGCAGGATTCCAAATGCCAGGCTTGTTATTTCACCACTATTCAACTTCATGAACAGCAAACAAAGAAACAGCAATTATATTTGTAAGCTGCCAGGAAAAGCTAAGCAGCTGGAGGGCCAAGGGAGAACACGCAGGTGCAGAAGGGAGGAGAAGGTAAATACAGTTTGTAGGATTTTCTCCCTTGGATATAGTCATTTATCCCATGAATTTTTTTAGCAGTCTTAACAGCAACTAATTGTTGATGATGAAAAGAATGAATACTTACTAAGCAACATCTACCTTAGAAACATCTTCTTCTGCACACTGTTCAGGAAACTTAGCTGGAAAGGATCTAAAACATTCCTCTACTTAAAGATATTTCCAAATTTGTACTTCATTGAATCAGCAGCTTCCTCAAGGGAAATCTGATTTATTGAATAACAGTAAAGGAATCAGATTTTTTTACTCTCTACTTCTCTGTACCTATTTATTTATGCCAAGGAACCTTCAACTGTGAAGACTGATGTTTCTCTGTCTGTTCTCAGCACACCCTAATTTCCTAACAATTGCAGAATCCTTCTGGTAGTGTAATATTAGAAACTGCAGCTTACCAATTACAAGTCAGAACTTGCCAGAGAATTAGTCATTCTGTGGAGAAGCCTACATTCAAAGTTGTCCAAGGTAACCAAAATTCAAATTGACCTCTTACGTGCAGTGATATACATTTCATGTACATTTTAATGTACCACGTGCCTTACATCTGCACCTATTAAATAGACGTATAAAAGCTAGCAGAATATTTAAAGTTAGGCTATTGAGTGTTAACAGAAAAGTCTAGCTATCATATCAAAGGTGGTGTTAAGGGCATGTCTGATAAAAACAAAGTGTGAGAGCAATGACCAAAACTGATCTGCTGGAACCTAGGCCTGATTCCTAAGAAGTGGACAAAGCCATTCTACGCATCTTTTCTTTTGGGAATCATGAGCTTTCCTTAGTCCCTGTCTTCTCAATGCTCACCTTCATGATAATGCCATGGGGCATGCTGAAATCACCTTTGTGTTTCCTTTTCCACCTCGTTCGCTTCCTGCCCTGTTTTTGCTTCATTATGCTTAGCTGGCTAGAATTGCAGGCATGCAAAAAATTTGTAAGCCTGTGACCCAAAAGTAAAGTAAAATCAGCACCTTAGCTTAGTGCTGGTAAATTTTTCCAGATCTCCAGGAAGCTAAAAATCATGTGCTTTGCTTTCTCTAGCAGCATAATTGCAAATGAAGTCAGCATTGACAGCCAAGGAGGAAACAGACTGCATTTCCCATTTGTACTGTTCTTTTCTGTCTCTTATGTGTATTCATGTTTATCTTGAAGAAAAGATGATCAAATTTGAACAGCAAGAGCAGCAATCAGTTAGTCCAACTAATAATTTCTTTTTCCTCTCCTCTTCCTCCCCCAAGGGATAGTTATTACTCTAAGTATCATAAAAGAGTTTTGTTTTTCTTTATTATAGCTTCTCTCTACCACAAAAGAGAAAAAGATAAAAGATACTATTAAAATTAAAGCCTTACTTAATAATTTGTTTAGAAACTACTTTAATCTTTCTCTTTAATAAAAGATTATCAGAGGTTTAATATTAGTCATTCCCCATGGACTAAGCAAGTCAAAGACTATATTCAAAATATCTAGCCTTGATTTAGTGTTGCAATAACTGGCTTTATTAACAGTGTTATCTCTGTAGACCAAATTATTCCGTTGCTGTGAACAGAGCAGTACTTATCCATGTTATGCCTAAGTCTGGATCATGTTCTTTTTCCTCTGTATGAAGTCCTTAGAAGATTATATTAATGTTTTAGTACTCAAAGTATATTTTTATTTCTTCTTAAATGTGAGGAACAATAGGCATTTCTAGACATTAGCACTTTTTCTGCAGCATCAAGTGTTCCCAGAAAATAGAGATTAAGATTATTCAAGTTAGAGATTTAGCATTGGCGTTTGCTGCAACCCAGAGTACGAAATGACAGTCTGCAAGCTGGTACAAAACTGAGTCCGTGCGTGTTTCTCAAAAGCTGATGAATGAATGTTTATACAATGTCTACAGCCTTGCTACTTCAGGCAGGGATTTCACCGGATCAGACATAATAAGCAGCTTTTGGAATTTGATCAGTAGTTCTCTGGGACCCGTCCCAGAAAGTCTAGTATGCACCATGAACAGATGATATTGAATCAACAGTCTTTTCCAACTGGTTGCTGCTGTTGCTATCTTTTCGAGTAAATGCAGAAATCAGATACTTTGATGATGATACATTTAATGAAGTCATCATTGCTTTTAAGGGTGTAAAGGTTCACTAATTGTGCTTGGGATTTGATAGTTGCTTCTAGACCTGATCATAAAAATAGTTAACACAGAAAGTTTTTTTTTTAAAAAAAAAGGAGGAAGGGGGAAAATATAGAAGGTGTTTTGAAGGTTTTCCTATATAAAATTGAAAACTTCACTTCCTTCTTTTCCTAGCACAAAGCCATTATAGTTTTGTTTTGGAAAAAACACTTTTTGTTTCAGAATATGGAAAAATGTCAAGAGCTCTTTATTGATTGTATTTTGTCTCCGTAAGTGTTTCCTGCATTGTTTTCAAATCTGAGCATGGATCTTTACCTCTAAGTTGTTGCTGTGTTACATCCTGATATGTTGTTCTGAAAGCCAGGGGGTTTTTAACCAAGACCAATTTTTAAATAACTACAACCCCCCAGTTCTTCAAAAAAAATTAGACAGAAGTTACCAAGGCCTTGCTACTATATAAAGCATATGGTAGCAGAGACATTTTTGATACCAGGACAGCAGGAGATTAAGTTTCTTTCAAGGGACAATTTATAGAATTCTTCAGCTAGTAGGAGGAAACAATAAGGAAAATATTGGTGCTTGGAAACTGCATCTGATCAGCATTTGCATTACAGCCTTTTCATGTTTTGCCTTTATCTTATTATAATAATGGTCTAATTAATGCTGCTTAGCACCTTACCTAAATCTTACCTAAGAGTTTTTTTTCTGTGTGTTTTTTGTGTGCATGTATGGCCTAAACTGTATTTAGGGTCTTGCTCTTTTTCTTCTCTCTGAAAATAAGTGGGAAAGAACAATATCAAGCTCCTGTTCTCCAAAATATCTTTAAGCTATCAAAAGGGTCTTAAGCCTTCCTTCCAAATTCTGTTCAACCAGATATTTGTCATATTTCACCTAGAGAAAACATGCATATAGAGTCAGAGAGGGCATGTTTAATATGTGTTAAATTGACATCATCTGCTAGTGCAATAACAGTAAAGTACCTACACTGTTGGAAGGTCTGGCACTAAAATATATGAATTGTAATACTGGACTGAGAAGAAGAAAGTAAGTGGTTTTCTATGACGAATATGCTAGCATGTTCCTTACTAAATCTTGAAGGCACCTGCAGGTATATTCATTAACTCTTTTAGGAATGGTGTGGATTGTTCTGTTTCTTACCAAGGGTGAAATTTTTTCCTTCAAACTTCATGTACAAGGAACATGTGTCAGAAATAAGCATATCTGGCAGCTGTGGTTAAAGTTCACTTGCCTTGGTCTCATCTCATTTCTGCAAGTCTCATTTCTTCTCACCTACAGTGAGAAGGTGATGCCAAATAATTTTACACCAGAAATAAATTATGAGGTTTGAGTAGTGAGATTATTAATCTTGGTCACGTTTCACTTTGCAATGTGGTGTATTCATCATCTCCTAGATACTGGCTATGCCTTGGACACCTTTCTAGAAAATAAACTCTGGCATAGCTGAAGCTGTGAATCCGCTGTAGGAGGTCCATAGCCTGTGCTATGTAAATCAGTAAAACGCCATAGTCCTTTCTCATCTATGATTTATTAATCATAAAAGCCATAAAAAGCAGTAAAGTTCTCTGGCTTCATGAATGGGTGATATAATTGCAGCATACCAAATCCTATTCAGCAGCTCATAAAAATATAGTGAAAAGATGCTGACCAACTCTTGTGAGTAATGGACACTTACAGACTAGCCAAGATGTTTGTCTCTAATTTAGTTAATTGCTACCAGGCTTAATGAGTGAAGTTTGGGGGCGGCAGGAAAAGAGCTGACTCTGGCACAGAAACCACAGAATCATTTTAAACTGAGAGCTGACAAGAGTAAGAAAATTAATGTAAAAAAATGTTGCAGCTGCAGACCAGGTCATACTTGTTCATTTGCTTACACCTGAGGAACTCTGTTCCTGAGAAGATCTTCATTCTGGATCTCCTAATAATTAGATAAATAATGCTGAAGTTTCATTTGTCTCGCTTTGCTGACAGCTGCACTGATTGTCCTGTTGCTGTTTTCACCTCTCACATGCCATCTTAGCAAGAGAGACAGCCTGTAGTCCCCCCTCAGGCCCTGCTTCCAAACTGCCTCCATTTCTGCATTCGGGCACAGACTGCAAGCCCACGGATGAAAGGTGGAAATTTAAGAGAGAGAGGAAAAAGAAGAACCTTTCCTAGCTCCCTTCAGCAGGGAGTCTCATGGATATCGTCTGCAACTAAGTAAAGACTATTAACCTTGCCCCATCTAGCCATGTAAATCTTGTAGGGTGAGCAGGTCCCTGACACCCAGAAAACTTTCTTCACCTCACCACCGACAGATTGAAGCACGTTATAAATAATTGAGGCAGAAATTGGGCTTTTCCTTGTTTTCCCTCACTTTTGGTGGTTGTTTGTTTGTTTGACTGTTTTTTACGTATCTGGCATTCAGTTTTGTGTCTCAGGTAAATCATGAGAGTCCTTCTTCTGCAAACATGGCCAGTGGACAAGATAGCTTGCATATAACGATAGGCATCTTGCATCTTATTCACTTCCTTGCCTGGCATATGTAAATTTTCTGTTACGGAAAATATTTACCCTATTGTGTATGTTTCTCCTGACTTTTTTTTTTTTTTTGTCCAAGGAGTATTCCCTTTTTCTGTGGCTTAGCTGAAATATAATAGATTTCCTCTTGTTCTGGAGACAAAATTTGAAACACTGCCTTACAGCCTAGAATATGGATTGTGTAAAAACTGCTGGTGGCCAAAGGCTACATTTCAACAAATAGTAGGAAGTTTACACAGATTCTGAGCTACATTTCACCCTCTTTTGGAGAAAATGCTGTGAAGGTTCCACTCAGCAATCATTGACTTCAGTAGGTCAATTTGCATGAATAAGGGCTTTGCCATTACACTACATCTACCTGTCTGCCACTTTGAACAGATTGGAGTCAGGGAGTCTCCTAAGTAGCTGTTTTTCCTTAATGTAAATAGTGTGGTACTTTCCAGATAAAGTAGAAAATACTGGTTCAAATAATAGTCCACTGATGTCCTCTTCTGGACCTCTTAAGAAGACTTTATGTATATGACTATAGGTAATGCCTTGGGATGTAAAAGAATTCAGTGCAAATTAAACATTTAGTTTGGAAGGTACTAAGTTGTTATACACCCAAGAGAACTGACTATGAAAATAAAATGGTATTCTAGGGAAAAAAATCATTAGAGGAAAAGATTTATTCAGAACAATTATGGTGAAGGATGATAAATGAAGAAAATAGTAAAGAGAATAAATAAAAAGGTAATTAAAACCAAGTGCTAGACAGAGAAGTATACACAGACAGAGAGTAAAAGGACAGAGTTTTCTTAACTTGTTAGTTGCTAAAATGATTCAGTTTTCATATGTGGAAGATGATTATAACATGAAAAGGTGTAGTATTCTAGCCAGTCATTCACGAGTGGAGTAATTTGCTGTCAGTATTTCCAGTAGCAAACCCTACTATATGTCAAACTATTTCAATTTTATCTATATCTCTATTGTTACATAGTTAAAATTTGTCTATTATAAAATGAAGACTGAAATAATTCCTTTGCACTCTTTGCAATGCATTTTGTGACTCAGTAGTTCTGAGTATTTGCTAGTTTAGAGGCAAAATATATCAAAGAAGGGGAATAAAATTCCAGACCAAGGATACATTTCTGTCAGGAAACTGAGATAGCTGAGTCCAGTGAATCATGGTATCAGTATCTGATGTTGAGCAGGATTCCTGCACTTATCCTGAGTATAAAAAGCTAATATAAGCAAGTCTCAGGCTTCCTGTTCCTGGGAATTTATTTTTTTTCAATAGACACTATTAGACAGCTAACAGATGACTGCTGAATACAGTGGCCAGACAAGTTTAGGGAGTGTGTCAGGAACTGTAACAGATGAGGGTGTGTTCTTGATCATGTAGGAACCCATGAGTTGGGGGGGGGGGGGGAAGGAGAATTTGGGGTACTCCTCTTGCAAGTCAAATCATCCTGATCTTGGAATGATACAATGTACTCTGATATTTTCTCTCTCAACCTATCTCTTGCCTGAGAAATGAGTGCTTGTACCAACTCACTTCACTCGATGGAGGCTGCCAGGACTGGGGATTCTAATTTACACTGGCAATCAGGCAATCCCCTAGCTGCTCCAAAAACACAGAGAGAGGGAAGATGGATAAAAGCCAGTAATTGCAGAAAAAGAGCACTGCAGAGCCGAAGCCAGAGGAAATAACATAAATAAAGGTGTGATATAAATGAGGATACAGCCTGCATTTCATATATATCCATATAGATATGTATTTCAGTGTCCATCATTGTTTAATGTTATCACCAATCCATGACCATCTGAATGCTGACTATGTCTGATTGTGGCTGCTATTGCATGTATTTTATGAATTGTTTATCTACAGTTGCAACAGCTTTATAGTCTTAAAATTTAACCAGTGCCTTTTCTCCATTCTACTGCTGCATTGCCAGTTCGCTTGAACTAAGAAGCTACTTAGCTGCTGAAATTACAAAATACCTACATAATAAAAATCTTTCCAGCACAAAAATTAACAGACTAAAATGGCGTATCTGAGGCACACACTAACTTGCTGTAGTTTAAAATGCTTTCTTTGAAAATGCCTTAATTTGAAAGCACTGTAATGAAAGACTGTTAATGATACACCAGAAATGAGCTAAGGCTGGTTTCAGAAGCACAGATGGCTAATTGGTTTCAGTTGGTAGGTTATGTCATTTTAATTAAATTTTATTAGGAAGCATTTCAAAGCCATAACTGATGGTTTAAGATAAATATGGTTCTTCATAAATGACCTATTGCTAACCTTTATTTATTTCTCTCTCTTCTCTCAGCATTAATAGAGGCTGCTGTGACTGAGCTCTCCATGGCCATCTCTTGTCTCATCCATGTTTACAGCAGCAGCTTTGATGCAAATTTCCAGCTTGCCAGCATACCTAAAAGCCCTTCATGTGCAGACATCAGCCTAGATTCCCAGCTCAGCTTCACTGTTTATGCTGCCCATAACATCCCAGAAGCCTGGGTAAACAGGTAGGAGGAGATATAGCAGGTGCTTACAAGATCAGGTGTTGTCTCTTATGATCACGTTTTTCACAGATGCTAGTGTACCTCTGTTGCTTTGGTGATATTCCTATATTAATGTTGGAGACTGAAAGTGGGTTTATCTCCACTGTATTTCTATCATAAAGTGCACTTACTTGATCTTGACTGACTAGGAGACTTCCAGGCCCCATAGACAGGTGGAGAATCGTGGAGGTGGCCTAGATGGTTGCCCTTGACCAGTATGGAAGGAGGGTAATAGAAGCAAGGTCAGAGTACTAGCCTTGACAGGTATGCATACAAATGCTTGCGTGACGGACTCGCTCAGAGGGGGGGAGGAAAGGGTGGGTGCCAAGAGAATTTGGACTGGGACTTTGTATGACCTCTGCAGTACAGGTAACTGGAAGGACTGAAGGCCAGCTTACAAAGTTAAAGAGCTTGCTTAAACTCAATCTGAATGAGGCTTTATCAGCAATTTTTGCTCTTGATGTATTCAAACCACATTACTTGGCTAAGCATGTGCCTTCACGATCTTTATAGATAGTGATTGAAATAAGTACAGTTTATAGGTCCAAGTATACCTAGTATATCAGCGTAGCAGACGAAAGAAAAAAGGGAGGCATCTTTAATAAAAAGCTGATTGAAATGTTGTCTTCTGAATTGTTTATTTGGTCATATTAGTTGTCTCTTCAAATAGCTGCTTTTCCTACTCTGAACAAAACTGATGTTCTCCTCTTACCACTCCAGTGCAATCAAAGGAGGACAGGTGTCTACAGGCTGGTAGCATTATTTTTATAAGTCAAAATGCTGTTCTCCAAGTTTTTATTAATACTTTCCACTTACTCCCACTTCACCTTGAATTCCAAATGACTGATTAAAAAACAGTGGGATCATTTGCATTAGACTGTGAGCAAGATAGTGTACTATACAGCATTAGTTTTAATTAGCAGTTTAATAAAAATCTGAGAGAATTTGCATTAACTAAGGTAAAAATACAGAACTATAATCACTATCCTGACTTTGCAGATGGTTATACTATTCCCACTGCATTTTATGTTTTACCAGAAAAATGTGAAATTATATATGGCCTAAAGGCCACTGATGACTTGAATGCTGTGTTCAAGCATGTGAAAATGAGAATCTCTCTTCCTCCTTAATCTCCCTTTCCAGTCTTCATAGCTAGCGTGAACTTCTTAACATGGGCTGCCGCTCTGACACCTACTTTCCTCAAATACTTTTACTAACTTTATTCACATGCATACTCCCTGTTCTTATTCCTGCACTGCATGAATTCATGCTGATTATGTCACAACTCTTTTTTTCCCTTTCCTGAACGTCACGGTTTATCATCTTGCTGCTGTTCATAACATGTATTTCAATATATATTCCTGCATATATATATATATATAATATACATATTATAAATGTTAGAATTTTGACATCCCTCACTGTCTGTCTCACATTGGGTTTTTTTTTATATATACTAGTATGTGTTAAATGGCGTTTCTTTTAATCATTTGAGATAAGGGAGAGTGAACTGTCTTATGTTTTACAGAATCGTGTTAGCGTCCTGTCAAATTCCTCTGAAGTTCACTTTTGTGGATTGGCTTTTTGTCAGTTTTTATATTTATGCTCTCAGTTTCTTATTCTAGTCTTACTGTCCTCGTTAAAAAGATAGGCAGAGACCTTACAAGTTGGAGAATAATGTTGCAAAACTGATTACCTTTCTTTACTGTATTTTCATTCCTTCTTGTTTTGTTTTGGGTTTTTTTTTGTTTGTTTGTTTGTTTTATCAGTTTGTTGGTTTATCTCATTTAAATACCAAGCAGATATGCCCTATTTGATGCCAGTGGCATAACATTACTAGCTTCGTGTTTGGCTGTATTTGTTTCTACATCCCCCCAAAAATCAGATTCCTATCTACATCTGGATGATATGAAGTGATCTTTGGGACAAGATTAGAGAGTCATACCTTTGAGCTTACAGGGAGGGTAAATGCTCTAGGCAAAATGCTCTACACAGACCTAAAATGAGTTGAAGTGCATGTACTCTGAACAACTTTTCTGACTTCAGTCAGACTGAAGCATTGTGTAAGCATTAATCTTTCCAGGATTAGGTTCTTATGGTGTATAAATCAGGGATATATCTCTAGATTGTGTATCAATACTTCTGTTTAAACAGCAATGCTTAATCATTTGATCGTATTAAAACCTATTATTTCCTGCAGTATCCTCCAACTGTTTTTAATGTTTAGACTCTAGAGGAAAGTTGCCATATTTAAGAGCAGAAGCATTTTCTAGTCTTGTATTTTTTTCCTTTCTCTGCATTGATACCTCGTAGGTACTACAGATTCCAGATCCTTTTATTTGAATTTAAAAAAAAAAAAAAGAAAGGGGGGCAGGGGGAAGACAGAGAGAGAAAAAGAAAAAACATATTGCAATAACTATAACAATTATTATAATGTTCTAGAAGAGATCAACAATCATGCTTGTAAATAAGGCAAAGCCAGATGCGTTCAATCTGCAAATGCTTCAGATTTGTTGTTCAGATTTGACTGTTTTCCATGTTCCTCATTCTTGTACAGAAAGTGGTCTAAAGCTGAGAGTGGCAGGAAGATCTGTGTCCTGGTTTCAGCTGGGATAGAGTTAATTTTCTTCTTAGTAGCTAGTAGAGTGCTGTGTTTTGGATTTAGGATGAGAATAATGTTGATAACACACTGATGTTTTGGTTCTTGCTGAGTAGAGTTTACACTAGTCAAGGACTTTTCAGCTTCCCGTGCTCTGCCAGGTGCATAAGAAGCTGGGAGGGAGCAGAGCCAGGGGCACTGACCCAGACTGGCCAAAGGGCTATTCCATACCACATGACATCATGCTCAGTATATAAGTCGGGGGAAGAAGAAGGAAGGCGGGGACATTCGGGGTGATGGCGTTTGTCTTCCCAAGTAACCGTTACACGTGATGGAGCCCTGCTTTCCTGGGGATGCCTAAACACCTGCCGGCCCATGGGAAGTAGTGAATGAATTCCTTGCTTTGCTTTGCTTTGCTTGTGTGCACGGCTTTTGCTTTACCTATTAAACTGTCTTTATCTCAACCCATGAGTTTTCTCACTGTTACTCTTCTGATTCTCTCCCCCATCCCACCAGGGGGGAGTGAGCGAGCGGCTGTGTGGTGCTTAGTTGCCGGCTGGGGTTAAACCACAACAATCTGGAAGTTCCAAGACCAGTTATGAACATTAGTTGATTATATGCTATTCCTCTATTTTGACCAAAATTTTATAAGACTTCAGTAAGAAGAATATGAAACCAACAGATTCAGACCTGAATTACACTATGAAGAATGCCAACACAGAGGGCTTTAATGCTGCTTCTGTAATGAATGCATAGATTCACTTAATTACTAACCTGTTTTTTTACTGATTGGGAAAAGTAAGTATGAATAGATTTACTGTTGACTGAAGTTGTATGATGAGCAAGTTGTAACACTTCAAAATGTATGCCCAAACTTCCTTTGACTGCAATAATGAAAAAAATATTAGTCTTAACGGCAAAAACATGGAGCAGAATTTAGGTGTCTTAAATACTTTTCCTGAATTCCAAACATTAAAAAAAAAAAAACCAACCCAAAATAAACCTCCTTCATCCCCCACATTAATATGAGATTCATTATTTTAATTCTTTTTGCATGTAAGGATGGATCTTCACAAGTTTCTGAATGGTTAGCCCCAAATTTACTGTGCTGGACATGTTACATTACAATTAATCTTTTTTTTCTTTTTTTTTTTCCCTTCCCTTTGTAGCTACAAAGTTTTTTCTTTTTCTTGTTCACTAACTTATGCTGGGAAGACAATATGTCAAGTCAAGATTTGCAAAAATATACCAGTTAAGAGATCCTTCTTTTTCCTGGCTGACTGGAATGAGAAGTAAGTTTTAGTCTGTGTTTGATATATGTTTGTCTGACAGATTTTACACGTTGGATATTCATTTCCAAAAAAAAGACCCATATCTTTATTATGGATCTTCTTCTAGGCAAATTAAACTCCACAGAATTCAGAGAAATTTAGGGAGATGGGAGTGAGAAAGGAGTGGGGAATAGCCAGAGAAAGAAAATAGGACTAAGCTAAGTAAGTCTGGTCTGACAATAAGCTAAACTAAGCTGGTCTGAGAATAGCTTTCATTCAGTGGGGGCATCCTGGAGGAATACTGGAACCGAAAGGAGATACAATCAAAGGCTGTATTTCTCTTCCCTTTTGAGAACTTCCACCCTTTGGATCCACCTCTAATAGGTATGCAATCCAACTTGAGAACCTATTGTTATGTTTCTTTAAGGAAGGAACAAGGCTGTTGTGGTTTTTTGTTTTTTCTTCTTTTTATAAGAAGGATCTGCAGTTTTAAAATGAGGACCTTAGTTTGAGACTGGAATTTTAGAGTAAAGTCTACCAACTGCCAGTCACCTGCCTGTCTGCTTTGAGGAAAATAACTCCATTGAAAAGCAAGGTGCACACTCAAACAACATTCAGTTAAGGCAATGGGATGATAAAAAGCATGTTTGCAATAGATGGGAGAGAGGAAGTACGCAATTTTTTATGATTTGGTGGTAATAATGTATTCTTCCAGATTCCTGAGTGTGGCATGTTTATATTTACAGTCTTTCAAATTTTTGGTATTTTACATCACTGTTTACTGTTTTCTAAATCTGAAAGCAGCTTGATTACATTATAATTGAATAAAGGCTACAAGTCATCTGAAAGTTTTTTCTTTTTTTTAAATTATAATTGAATACAGAGTGTAATTCATAACTTCTGTTTGAGTTTAAGACATACAACAGTTTGAAGAGAATGGGAGAAGACCTTTTTATGTCAAACCTGTTACACATCTATCTTAATGGAGATTTTGTGTAGCCTTCTTGCACAATGCTCCTGAACAGATATAGGAAGCTTAGTATGTCTGCCCTATGGTTAAAAAACAAAATGGGGGCATTTCTGCTAAGCATCCAAATTAGTTCTTTGAGGGCCTAACATCTGCTTTGATACCTCAGTTGAGTCCATAGAGTTTGAGTGTTGAATCCTTAATCTTTTGTATGATTGGAAAGTAACTGTTAACCCTGTGTTTAAAAAACTTGGATTATTACCATTTACTCTGTAGGAATTTTCATCTTGTCCAAGATTTGGTCAAGTACTATCTTATGGTACATATGGGCAGATATAATTGAAATGTAGGGGAAGGATTATATTGCTTATGAGCATTTTTGGCTTCTAAAAAGTTGCTGATGCCTTTCTGGAATGCATCTTACACAACCTTTTTCTAAAACAAAATATAAGAAGACAGATTAGAAATAAATTCTTTAGCCATAACTGGAACAGAAACTCTGCTCTTTTTCCATTTCCACGAAAATGTAAAGAAATCAGACTAAAGCTTCAGGGTTTCTGTTTAAACCTCTCCCTCTGCAAAATCAGTATTAAATGTCTGCAATTCCACCAAAAAGCTTCTTGGAAAAAGCAGCAGTTAAGTATGCAGGCCAAATTCTTTCATAGGTCATAGATGCTTATAAGAGGCTCTTAACATCAGAAACAAGATCAAGAGTTGTATGAGACTTAATAGTATTAGTTTGTAAGAGCACATTTTTAGTTTTTATTGTTGCTTGAGTTTCAAAAATAATTTTCAAAATGCAATTCAAATACATTCCAAAGAACAAACCCGAAAGTTTATATGTGTCCAGCAAGCTTTTCAATATTTCCCTCAACCATCAAAGTTATTCACATATTTTCCACCTTAAACCAATTGACCTAGATAAGTCTCAAAACATGAGGGGAGGTTTCTTGGACTTAGTGACCTGAGGTCCAGAAGCACAGGCTGAGAATCTAGGTAGGCAGATATGCCATTATTTTTTTATGTTTTAGCTTGTATCCAGAACTGGATTTTGTGAACGGATGCTATTTTTGAGTCAAAATGCAAATGTCAGATGAGTGTTTTAAATCAGCTAACCATCTTACAGCTAGACCTTTCCCTCCCTTTCTTTGAGTCACTAAAATGTTCTGGGTTGGCAGGGCAGATTCTAGTCGGAAAAGAGATGCTTATAAAGCAGACATTTACTGCAGGACATGAACACATTGAGGTCATGACAATAGATTCTGTTCTTATTCCAAATCTAACACAGCACTTAACAAAATCAAATGTTTTCACATAAAGACAGGAACTGACTGCTTTACTGTGTTGTACTTACCACAGTATGACTTTAGTATAGTATCAGAATATTAGGTAGGACAGTGATGACAGATCTTTCCTGTATGAAAATATGCATAAGGAAGGAAATGTTTATGTTGGTTTTTAATTTATTTTAAATATGAAATACTTGTCACAGTTCTATAAGGAGAAAATGTGTGTTTTGCTATTTGTGCTGCTAACCGTCTAAGAAAGAATAGACAAACAGCACCAAACTTGACAGAATAATCAGTATATTAAGAATATTTTGAAACACACAGAAAGAACAGAATATTATCACTGAAGGTACTGTGTGCCTAACTGGCATAATTTAAAACATACTCAGGAAAAGGTTAGTTTGGCTTTTCTACAATAAATACATGTATATAAACACTAATTAATGCTTTTTGCAAGAATTCAAGCTGGAATTGATTAAAAAATAGAGTATTTTAATGAAGTATGTATTACTGCGATTTTTTTTCTGTGTCATCAAGTGGCACCATTTCATATAATAGGAAGTCTGGGTCACTCAAAACTGTAACCAAGCTATGTTCACTCTTAGTTATCTTTTGGCTATAACATCACCTTTCTGAAACAGAAGGGAATATGTTTGCATAAAAAGTTTACAGAGGAGACAATTTCTTTTTTGTAAAGTTTCTTGCCTTGAGTTAAAGTACTACTTTTGTTCTAACCTATGGGTTAGAATAGAATATATGCCATTTTCAATTGATCACAGCCATTGAAAATGCATGTGGTAAAAAGATCACCAAGAGCTTCTATTATATTATGAAGTCAAATATTCTCTATACAGTTAGGGATCAATCAGGCCAAAAAATAAACCTAGCTAATTCAAAATGAGTCCTGATCTTAGATTAGGATTGACTCGAACAAGGCAAAGAAATGGAGAGTAGTGTTTTGATGATTAGGAATCTAGGAAGAGAGTTTCTGCCAAAGACAAGGCTTGCTTTATTTGCTGACTTTCATATATTTAGTTTGTGTTTTCAAGTTCTTTAGCCAGTTACTGTCCGAACTTTAGCTTGATAGGTTTTTGTGTTTAAACATGAGCTTCTGTTGAAGTCTTTTATTATATTTAGTCTTTCCCAGAATGTTCTCAGAAAAGATGGGAATTATTTGCTACCTAAAGAGGTTGCCTTATTTAGTGTTTCTTCTGTTTGTCCTTTTTTAAGAGTATACTTTTTGCTTTAGAACTTGTGTGTTATCTTTGAAAAGTGTGATTGTCACCAGTTCAAACAGGCTGATACCATCTAGCGCATAAAGCGCATAAAGCCCAAAAGTTGCCCCCTTATTTTCTTATCAGTTTCATTTTTCAGTTACTGAGACCTCTTAATTCTTTTCTTTCTTTTGTCTTAGCTGGTTGCTTTTAATATATTTATTCCACCATCTCCTCTTTTTCCATCCTCCATAATTTATGTTAAATCTACAGACATGAAATATGGAATTAACATTAAGCCTACCATTCATCACCTCAGATACTTTCTTGGCACTGGGTTTCCCTCTTCTCCATATTTTGTTTGGCTCGTCTATTTTGTTTATACTCTCTCAGAGCAAAGCCTGGGTTGCCCCAGAGCTCTTCTGTGTTGAGTGCTCTTATGATATTAGGCCCTTGGCCTTTGGAACCAGCTGTATAACTTTATCTAACATCTGTGAATAGCACCTTCTCAGTGAGTAGCTTCTCTGTTCTTCTCAACTACTGTTGAAATTGTTCATAATTCGTAATAATTGGGTGTCTTATTTCTGGCCACTGTTCTATTTCCTCTTTCTTCTTCTTAGTCATCCATTTGACTCAGCCTCATGCAGTCAAAAAGGATAATACCAACTGGGTAAGCTCAGACATGCATTAATCAAAGTTCTTAAAAGCAATACAGATATTCCCGTTCTCACATGTCACGGAAGGGAAATTTTGCTCCTCTTGGGCCCATACTTCAACTCTTGGGATGTCTAACTCTTGTCAAAGTTTCCAGGTTCTTTTCCTACTGGTGTACATCTGGTAGTGCTATATATTGTGTCCTAGGGAACCTCTGGCCAGCATTTGCTTTCTGCAGTGAGGATATTGTGAGTTTTTTCATTGCTCCAAGTTCACAAGGAGTGTTAACAATTGTCTGTATTAGAAAATGCATGTCTCGAATTTTTTATTTTTGTCTTTTCACAGCTTTAAAGATGCTTTAAAGTTAAGTGTAACTCTTCGTCAAACAGTTTTATGTAGCATAGGCAGAGTTGTTGGCCTGTAAGTGAAAAAGACAGAACAAGCTATCTATAGCATGTAAAACAGTTCAGTTTCCCAATAATTGTTTCTAACTAATTATGAGTGAGGAAGAGGGCATGAGACAGGGAAAGCAGAGTTGAAAGCTATAAATAGGGACACATGGGAAGATAGTTGAGAATTGCTTCTCAAATCTATTCATGTTAATTAGAAAGAGTGGGAAATTACTGTCTTGCTTTGTTATTCAAAGAGAGAGGTATGCAAATTTGAATAATTTCCAAATGTTTAGGACTGATCATTTGAAATTTTGACACTAATGCTAATTTGGAGTACTTCAGAATTTCAGCTGAAAGCCATCTACTTTCTTTCAGTGGCTCATCAGCGCATTCAAGGAAACTTTCCCAAAGCCAATAGAATTTTGACAGATTGGGAACTAGGAGCAAAATCTTATGCTAATTTTACCTTATACTATTACCTTGTCTTATTTCTGCTATCCATAATCCTTACATTTTTCAGGCTACTATACTTTTCAAATACCTATTTCTACATTTGCTTACTGCTTAAGTGTGACTATACCTTTTCAAAAATGCTGAGAGTTACATTCATCTGCCAGTCTAGATTGAATATCTGAAAATTAAATGGAATCTGTATTATTTAAATTTATCTTCTAGTTTGTTTTCTTAATCTCAGGTTTATGCAGATCTTTTGCTTTCTTAATGCTTATGTTGTCAATGCAGAATAATTCTTTTAGCCTTTACTGCCTTATATTGATTTTGTTTATACAGAGAAATGTAATTAATTTCACTTTCCACTTGAGAAATTCACGCTTGCACTGAATATACATGGGAAAAGCTAGAAATGCACCATCCACCATAAACATTCTCTTCAGGAAAAAGAAAATACAGACTTGCACGTGTCTGGGTAGTTACACGCGTTATTTTTCCATACAGCGTGAAAGTATCTTATTTATTAGAATTGTTCTAAGTTATGATTTTAAATCAATTCATATAATCTATAAAAACAAATTGATTTACCAACTAACTTTGCTAATGGTCAATGTAAAATTGAGATGACTATTGAGAGATCTGAATTTTCTCACTAAAATATGTGAATCACTCATTGCTGTTAAGACAAAATCTGCCTTTAAATTGTGGTTGAGAAATACCACACCACCAAAGCACATCTGAACAAGAGAACGATTATCATACTCTACTCACAAGCAACTTAGTTTCTTAAGTAGTGCTTTCTTCTGAAGACACAAGACAGCAAATAACTAACTATTGGTTTACAGTTCACCCTTAGGGGATGCTTATTCTGAAATAGCCTTTCATGGATAATATAATTCTAAAGCAAAAGTTTAACTAAGCTTTTCCTGCCTTTGTCAGCTCTAGTGGTTACCACTGAAGTGAGTGAGTTTTTATATGTCTTTTCTCAAGTACTATGACCCAAGTTAATGGTTGGCAATACTCATCAATGGTTTGAAAGGATCTGTCAGTGGCATTTTCCTTCAGAGTGCAACTCTTGTAATTTATAGCTTGATATATGTGTTAAGGCATCTAGAAAAATGTAGAAAGAATTCACTTGTGGTAACAATGCTCAGGGTTTTTTAACTTTTATTTTTCTCTTTTCTGATATTCTTTTAGAATCAACTTTCCTCTACGAATAAAGGCTCTTCCGAGGGAAACTATGCTGACAATAAAACTACTTGGAGTAAACAGTGCCTCTAAAAATACGGAAGTGCTTGCTTGGACATGCTCTCCATTGTATCCAAAAGAGTAAGTTCAGTTTTGTATGACAAGCTAAGAAAAGACCATTCTTGAATAGAATTGCACTCAACTTGGGAGAAATATAAAAAGACAGAAATAGTCATTTCAGGACCTTGCTGTAATAAGACTGAGACAGTCACTTACAGTAAACTGCTCTTGATGTACCAGTAAGAGCCCCATCCATAAGCTTTTCTTTCTTTCCAATACGTTCTTTTTGAACTTGGCTTGTGTAACTGTTTAACACTTAAAATAAAGTTCCCTAGGCCTGTTGAAAGGCCTTGCTCTACCCTTTCCTGTTGCTTTGCAAAATCCTTCTCTGCGTAGCTTCTTGTTCACAATGGTTGGGTTTTTTTTCAGTCTGCATTCTGTTCTCACACCCATTCATTCTGCTCAGAGTGGGGCAGTTAGTGATGACCACAATAAGCACCTTTCCCTCAGCATACCACGTTAGAAGCTTTCTCCTCTCTTTAAGCTCTTCTTTCTACACAGCGTACAGTGTAACAGTGGTTTAAAGATGCTTATAGCTTTGAATGTCTCTGCAGTGATGCATAAGCAGAGATCTAAGGTAAATTTTCTGCAGTACTCTAAATATATTTTAGTAGCACTGGGACATCTGAATTTAGATCAAGCCTTTACAATGATACTTAATTTTTATTTAGAATCCATAGCCCTGCATGCCCTCTGGGCAATAGATGGGTACGTTCAAGCCCCACAAGTTTCTGCATTAGCATCCATCTCTAAGCTATAGCTCTTTCCTCATCTTGAGACATCTTCATCTACTTTTCCATATGATGGCAATCACCATTTGAAACAAAACAAAACACCAAAATCTGATTACATGTATAAATTTACTATGGAAGATGTTGGCTTCCATTGAACTTTTAAGCTGAGAGGCTTAAAACACTAGAAAATAGGTTGGACTGGGCTAGAGGCTTTATCCATCTTTTCAGAAGAAAATTCAAGATTTCTCTGTTCAGAAAAAGAGAGCATTCTTCTGTGACTTAGTGATTAGAGCACTTAGCTCAAAGGAAGTGAAGAAACATGAATCAAATCTCTGCTCCAGGGATTGCTTGGGCATTTTATTCAATGACTTTTTCTTTCATAGTTAGTCTGAAGAAGAACACATCATTCACTCTTCCATTGTGTGTGTCTTTTTAAACAAAACATGCATTATGTTTATTTTGAGTATTTTTACCATCCTGGTATTTAGGGTGAAATAGAGAGGGAATATCTTGGCTGAGACTCTACCTTGAGATGTAGTCTTAAGATGTCCTCATCCCCAGCAAGCTGATATGTGCTGAGTACATTCAGAAGTGGAGCATTAGTCATGATAACTTAGTTGGAGGACACTTAGGCACCTTTGGAGGTAAATGGCATATGTGAGAATCCTGTTCTTGAGGACCTGTCTTGTACTAGAAGTTTTCTTACTTTTCAGCGTTCAAGTCCCAAAGGAACGATTTTTGGAAGATCTGAAAGCCCTCAGCTCCCTGTGATGTATACATTTTAATGTATGCCATCAGAGCAAGCGTGTTGATTTCATTAGGTAGATCTCCAAGTCACTCAAACAGTTTTGAAAATTTTACTGAAAAATGGCTTAATTCTTTCATGGTACACACAATCAGCATAATGAAAGGAATAGAGGGCTACTTTCCTTTCATCTGCTGTTAATTGTAGAGATCATTGCTGAAATGACCCTTCAAAGCAGAAATAAAAGTTGAGTTGTTGAGGAGGAATGATTTAGGAATAGCATGTTCAACACCCCCTAATCTGATAGCTGTGTCATTTACAATTATAGTAATTACTAACACAAAGAAACCTAAATGCTTTTTCCCCTTTTAGCCAACCACAACTCCACAGAATTATTCATTCACCATGATTTCAATTGATAGACTGGTTTAAAAATAAGGATAGCCCTGAAATTCCTTCTGAAATGTGAAACTATCCGAACATTCACCCAGCATGCTTTTCCTTTTCTTTGGAAGATCATGAATATTTTTTGGTAGAGTAAACTAGCTCTCAGGGTTACCTGCTTAGAAAGTAGCGGGATTAAAACTGTCAGGTGATTCTTAATAGGTAATGCTATCAGTTAGTTGAAGTAATTGAGAAGCAACAGTAGGACTTTGAGAGGCTGTTTCCTGCAACACAAAAAAAATTAAAAGTTAATAATTGTTTTTATTTGACTCACCAATTTTGTGGAAAACTTTAATAAACTGAGCAATGTACCCATCTTCACTCCCCTTGCTGCTGGAATGCAACTAAACTTCAAGACTTATTTCAATAAAGTACTTCTGAACTTGCAAGTATGTACCCAGAAAAGATTTGTACCTGTAGTGTCATGCTAATGTGTCAGGAGTACCTTGTATTATTGCAAAGATTATGGTATTAGGGTCTCTAAATGAACAAAATCTTTAAATGCATATAAAGAGATTAAAGAAATCTGACCAGAAAATCTTTGACAAAACATTTCTAACTTGGAAAATACCACTTTCTCAAAAGAAAACTTTTCTCAGAGGTGAATTTGAGTTCTTAAATAGTCTTAACATTCTCATATCTAACATTTAATTTATAGGGGAAAGGACAGAAATAAACTCTTTGAAGAAGCCAGTAGCCCTGAGGTATTTGCCTGGGCCATCAAACATCCTTGTTCAAATCCTTGTCCCAGTTGGTCACTGAGCCGTTCTTCTCAGGGTCAACAAAGATAGGGACAAAGAGTGGCCTCTTTTTCTCTATTCAGATGCTTCTTAAAAAAAAAAATTTTTTTGTTAAACATTGGAAAAAGAAAATAAATGTCAAACATTTTAAAAATAAAGTTCCTTATTTCTGTCTCATTATATCTTATTCTGATTAAAAACACAGGAATTCTGTTCAAGCTAGTTGTGGTTTATGTTAAAAAGAGAAGGAAAAAAAATTATCAGTTTTGGGATATAAAAACTGGATATTACTTATTTTACCAGGATATTACTTAGGAATCTTGATCTTTGAGTGACCTAGGGCAAAAGAACACTTTATTTTAAAACACTCTGAATTTACTCCTCTCTGTAAATTTGATATTTATCTTCTCTTCCAAAATGCTTATTGTCATTGTATGGTTGCTTCTCTTCTTCACAGTTTAATTCTTTACGTTTAGTTTGAACTGAAGATTAAGAAAAACTGAACTTACTTTAACATAGAAAGTATACAAATTCCTTTCATCTGTTTCAAGAAGTGTGAAGAGTTTATCATGCTTCTGGGCAAGACCATGTCAAAGTCCATGCCAGATCAAAGGGCTGTAGCTATTTTCTGAGATTTTAACACTCCAGTTGTTCTCTAAAAAAAAATACTAAGCAGAGTATATGAGAAATACGTAGAAAAGTAGAAGCAAAACCCAACAGTTTAAATAAAGCATATTACTTGTTATTTAGAATTTCTTATTGCAATCTCTTCTCCATACCCTGCCCATGTTAAAACCACCCAATACCTAAAAATGTTCTCAAGAATTTGGCCTGTTTAATTTTGGTTGGGTTTTTTTTGTTGTTGTTGTTAAAGACTTGTCAGTGAACAGATATTTAGTAAATTTCAAATTTGCATAATTTACATTATTTCCTGTATTCTAGTAATATGTTTCACTATTCTGACAGTTGTCTTGCAGTGTGCTGATTTATAGCATGAGTAGCTGATGGATATACAGGGCAGCCACTATACTCTTTATCAGATGTGTGTTGGGATTACAGCTTATCAATTTTGCATGTTTCCATACAAATTTGATATCTGATAATTTTGTATTTGCTGTATTCAACAACTTCAAAATTATGGAAGTTATTTAAACTAGAAACTGTGGGGATGGAAGATGCGGTCCTTATAAATGTCTGTAGGATATTTAGCATTACTTTGCAGTTGAAAATTATATCTCTAATTTGAATTTTCTAGAATTCTGTAGTATTTGTAATTATAATAAAGTAGTTATTTCACTATCATTCCAATGCAGAATTAAGACTCCTTGGGCCATAAGATATGGGGGTTTTATAGCTTAGCAGCTTTGGATTTCCTTTAAATTTAACCTCAACTGAATTTCTGAGGCTTATAATGTCAGGTTTGGGGATAATTACATTATTTTTACCCTATATTTTGTCCTCATTTTTCTGGTATATCCAGTCTAAACAGTAACTCTACTGTAATTTTATATACATTTGGGAATCAACACGGTAATAATGATTGTAGCTGCCAAGTTGTCCAGTAGGTGAGCCTCCACATCCACATTTCTCATCCCTATCATGTAGTTGACTTTAGATAGTGTCCTTAAATCAATGCCCATAAAGCCCTTGATAGTGCATCTGTATCAAGAAGTCTTATTAGACACAAGAGGCAGTTCAAAAAGTGTTTGCAAGCCTATGTGCCAACTTTCCATTCCTTCACATCAGAAAAATGTGTTTGTCTCTTGGGCTGAATAGTTTAGTGATCCAGAGCTAATTAACAAATCAGAAATCCATCATTTGGGGCAATCTGGGAGTTGTAATGTCCCTCACAGTGCCCATTGCTCTGACTTCACTGATTCTAACAACACAATTTATTTTGAATTCGTATTTCCAAATCAGACAGAGCAAGCAACAAAAATTTCCTACTGCAGGGTGTGGTGAGGGGAGTCTCCCATGTGACTTCAGGATACAAGGTTGATTTTGTTAAGTTAGGATAACTTGAGCTGTGCTTAAATAGCCTCTTCTGCTGTACTAAGACAGAAAGTTTATTTTAGCTCCGGAAATAAACAAGAGCTGGGAATCTGTGTAATTCCAGGGGTTTCCATCTACCCTGGTTTTGCATGAGCATATAAATAAATAAATGGCAGTAGGCACAGAGCAGCACTTGTTTATTCACCTTCTGATGTGCTTGATGCTGAAGTTGCTACATGGAAGCCATTGCCTATGGCAGTGATGATTATACAGTCTTTACAAAGGTCAGTATCACTACCCTCACCTTACAGATGGCCAAACTGGCAGGCAGAGCAGGGAGTGGCCTGCCTGAGCTCATCAGTGGAACCAGGTAGCAGAGAGGAATCTATCCGTTCAGTAAAGGTTATGGTTATCATGCTCACGATGCTAGCTCCTTCCTTTTCTGAATGGATCCTGTACACTCTCCTGCTTCTTTTCCTTTTTCTAAAAATAATGATGCATCTTTTTACTGTTTCATTCACCTGCATGGCCCTTGTTATTGTTCCATTTGTGTGTCTGAAAGCAGACTCCGTCCTGAAGAATGTTAGCTGTGCAGTTCATACAGTGCCCCAAAGATTGCTAAGGAAAGCTGTGCCTCAAAAAGCATACACTGTATTTTGCAGTTGTCTTCACATCTTTTTAAAAATGCCTCCTGTGTTTAGAGACTAGCCTTACTTCAAAGAGTGACTTATTGATGGAACATATGTAAGTTGCTCACTTATTTGTAAATGTATAAATTAGGCTACTCTATATACAAGGCATAAATATGTGTCTAGTTTTTAAAATGAATTCATTTTTTCTTAGGAGATACCATCTCTGTACTATCAAAGGGGTTTAATGTCTGGTTTTACTCACAGTCCTGTCATCTGCTTTAACATGTGAAGTCTTCTCAGTCCAGCAAAGATACATTGCTTTACTCGCTATTTCTCCCGTTGCGGACTCTGAGAAGCCCACCTGCCAATTCTTCCTTAGCTTCCTGGACAGTCTTTAGCCACTTCTGTACCGGGTGCAAATGAGTTGAAATAATGAGCTCAGGAAATGTCTCAATTAAACACATCTACAGAGCCTCTGAGGTCTGTGCTACTTCTTGTATTTGTCTATACAGGTTTCCCAGAAAAAAAAATCCACTGTATGGATTCTTTTTAAAGCCCCCTATAGTCTTAGAGCACAGTATGAAAGTGATTAGCAGTAATGGAAACTCAAAAGGATAATTTAGTCTTTGTGTTCATTCAGTTCTCAGCTACTCTTCTGCCTTCTAACAAAAGTGCCAATTAGTTCAAATTATGATGTAAACCCCTGTCAACAAAGGAGTGATTGAAGAGATGCAACTCATTTATTAAAGGTCATGCAAGTACACATCACAGAAAAACAAATTTGAACCACCGTTGGTCACTTACACATTCACATCAGTGACCTAAATGTGAAAGACTTCATATCACACAACTGCTTTTCTCTGAGTGCTATCTTGTTCACATCTCAGGTTTTTTTTTTCTGCCTCCATTCCCCTGCAAATGCACCTACAGCTGCAAAAGAAACTTCAGAAAATGGTTTTCTTTAATCCTCCTGAGCTGTGTTCTCACAATAAAATAAAATGTTTGCACTAACAACATGAATAGCTTGAGAAGTGAAAAAGAAAAATTAGCCCTGAATTAAGGTTGCACTGAGTGTTGACTATAAAAAGGACTTTGCGGGAGTTTCTTATTTTTTCTTGAGATGACTTAGCAACAATTTATTTCAGTTTGCAATTCAAAAGGTACTTTCTCACAGCAATGTTGCAAACTCATGCTGGGATCAAAAAGTCCATCTGGGTTCTCTTCTACCTCTAACATCCTCATCTCAGGTAAAAGTTGTGCACTCAAAACTCATCTACCTGGCTGGCTGTTTCTGTTGCAATGGGCAGAAGAGAATCTAGCTCATTCTCTCTGTTGTTTTGACTGAGCAGTTCTTGGAACGATTGTAACAAAAATTATTTGTCAGTGAAAGAAGAGGTGTTGAACATAATCAAATTTCTGTCCTCACTAACCTATAAGATGTGGACAATTTAAAGGGTAAGTCCAGTGTACTGTATCTTCCTTTATTCAGGTAATGCATTCTTAATTCAAGTGGATTGGTTATGATTAGAATTTACAGCTGAACTTTCTGATTTTATTCTCTAGACTGAATTGCCAAATCATGCTGATTTTCTTATCTGTAGACCACATGCATGCCTGTTTCTGATAAGGCTTTCTTGTGCATGTAGTGTTCAGGCTGGTACTTCAGACCATTGTCTTTCATCTGTCCAAAACCCACATGCAGCACATGTGGTACAAACTGTCCCACTCAAACTCCTTTCAGCAATTTGGAGATTGATATCATACTCTTCCCTCCCTGCCATCTACACATAAGGATCAGCAAGGATCCTTTATGGTTGCAGTAGGTTGCCATGAGTTTCTTCTTTTTGTGGAATACATGTATAATGCCCTCCGTCTTATACAGTGTGTTGACACTTCACGATCTCTAACGTATTTGTCCTCAAAATTAAATCTTGAGATAGAAATGTGGTATTATCCTTATTTTATAGCTAGCTTAAATGGCAATGCCTGTCACACAAGAAGTCAGTAGTAAAGTACAGAGCTGACCTAGAATGTCTTGGCAGCATGATTTGTGTCATGATCCCTGTAACTGCACAGGTACCACTATAGCAGTGAGGCCATCGGTATGCAACCTCTACTGATATAGGCCAGATTTGTACTAGCCACATAAAGATAAAAGGTTTGTTCTCCTTTTGCTTGTCTTTTAAGCTATCCAGTTGCATGTTCTTTGATGTAATTTCAATAAACCCTGTTCACTTTGTCTCCAGTACCGATGCAGTATTTCTGTCTGTGTGTATTGCAGGCGGCTCATTCATGGAACAGTGCTGCTTAGCATGACGTTGTACAGCACACTTACAACAACAATGATTACCCCAGGCATCTGCAGTACTGATACACCAACCTCAGTAACGTTGCAGGTAAGAAAGCAAGAAAGCAAAGGAAAGGGTTGTTTTCTAACAAAGTGTAAGAAAAAGGATTGTTCCCACAGCTCATCAAGACCACACAAATTAAAAATCCTATTTCCATTACAGCTGCTCAAAGAGAGCATGTTAATCTTAATGGATGGAGGTGTATAATTCTGCACAGTGGCAAATATACATGATACTTTCATATCAAATACCACCTCTGAGGGCTAGGGAAGGTTTTTATAGGGTAATTTTTGTTGTTACAATTTTGTTTCCAAAAATACTTTTGACACAAATTAGTGACTTGGTACCTGACTTACAGCTGCCTTTTCAAATCTGAACTTTTGTTCTGAGTACTATTGAATTGCATGCCGTTATAAATGTAACATACAGCTTGCACTTAGACTGAGTAGCATAAAGGATTTGCAAAGGAAGTGGCTGCAAGAAAATTATCAATAGGCATCAGTATAGGTCTCCCTCAATGACTACATGCTGAGCACCCACTCATTCTGGGCAGAATGGTTCTCCCAGTATTGAAAATGCATTAGGTCTGCATGGTAGTTTTGTCACCTTTCCAGGTTAAATTAGCAACTGGATACTTCAAGGGCAAAGCCAATTGTTTTCTGTATCAAAAAGCTGAATGACTCTTAGCAAATGACATGTAAAAGCAGATAATACAGATAAATGAGGCTGGCGTAAAAATGCCCTATTTTTAATAGACAAGCAAATGGAGACTTTCTAGTCTGAGAAGTTCAATCAATGACGATGCTTTAACATAGCTCCCCCTATTAATAATAAAGGGAAGTTGAGACAGTAAATGGCTATTAATTTATAATCTCTCTCTGCTGCAAGAAACAGGAGGATCTCTCATTCCCCCACCTCATTTTCAGTTATTCCCATGCATGTGACAGTATCACAATTTGTCAACATGCTGGAAATGTCATAGAGATAGGTTTTCTGATGTGACTGACAAGACACATTTTGTAGGGAATAACTTTGTTAACCTTTAGAAGAGTGAGGCATATCAAATACATATATTAAAAAAATATTGATACAAATAAGAGATTATGGTGTGCATTAATAAACCAAAACGGGATGTGCAAATTGAGCGGAATTTTGAAGAACAACCTGAATTTTCAGCTAAGTCTGTACTCAGGTTATTAAGCACCTCAAGCTTCATAATTTTGGTTAAATGTTTTCTTTGTCCGTATCTTAAAAATATTATCCTACATTTCTGATACCCATACATAAGTGTGAAGAATGAAAAATTGGTAGATGCTGTGCAATATACATGAAATTGACCATCCAGAAGTTAAACCAGGAATTTGATTTCCATCTCCTACAATGTCAAACTACACATCAGAATTATGCCTACTTTTTCAGAGAAAAAAAAAAAAATCTACATTAATGGAAGCTTTCCATTTAAGAACCATCTCATTAAAAACCAAGAAAGGAGGAAAAAAGGAAAGAATTACTTCAGCTTTGAGTTCATGCAGTTCTAATAAAATTGAAATACAGTGGATGAAATTCTCCCAGGAAAGTCAGTGACAAAGCTCCCACTGATTTTCGTGGGCTGAGTTTATCACCAACATATTTAAGTAATATATTACATACAGTGAACATCCTCAAAGAATCATCCCCTCTTCTTTCTCTCATATTTTGTATGTTTCCTATACAAATCCAAGATAAGATTTATTGACTGTTGTATCTGAGAATACATTCTTTTTTTTTTTTTTTTTAAAATAAAGATTGACTTTCCAGAAACTAATTTGGAGTTCATTAAACCTGAACCTGAAGAAAGAAGAGGTGATCTTGAAGAGCCAACAAAAGACTGCCTGAAGCATATTACAAGACTTTCGCAGACACATTCTCTCTTGCTGTAAGTTGTACCCAGCTAGCCCTGCTGATTCTCGGCTTGTTGTACTTACCCCATCGATCACAATTAAATGTATCCAATTATTTAAAAAAAAATTTTCCTCTGAAGGACCCTAGCTTGATTGATTTGAGAAGTAACACCTCTAAATGAAAGAACAGATCACAGCAAAGCCTAAATAAGCACCTGGAGGTGGTAGTGTATTTTACCAGTTTAGAAAAGGATTGTTTTTCCCTTCCTATTACTATATCTTTTTGTGTCTTTGAAGCGAGAAAATAATTTTTGATTCACAACATAAGATTTTCAGGTGATGCAATAAGTCTACATCAGTATTAGCAAGAAAACGTTTGGGTTCTATGAAAATCAACCTCCTTTAGTAATAATACACTCAGACTTCAGCTAGAGTAGTTAAATGGCAAATCATTAAATCAATCTGTGTCAAGTTATAAGCAAGGAAAGAAGTATGGAAATTTTAGCTTTCACAGAAGGTGGATAAAGACAAAGTGAAGCAAAACACTGCATATACTGGGGCAGATTAGTATGCTCAGCTATATGTATGTTATGCTATCAATTAGGATTATGTACTGTATAAAATAATTTTAGATATAATCAGGGTGGAATTGGGAGCACAGGTGCTTACAGAGAGCCATTATACCAGTCATAGTTAATTGTGTGAATTAATCCTCCACAAAAGACCAAAAGGTGCATTAGTTGTACAATAACTAAATAACTTAAAACCAGTTCAGCCCTCTGAGTGTGATATGTCATATCTGTTAAGAAGACTTTTCTGTGCTGATTTCTGTGTTGGTTGTTTGGGGTTTTTTAAATCAATTCCTTTTAAAAAAGACAAGAGACAAACTTGCTGGTGTATTTGATGTTTACTTTAACTTTTAAAAAGACAGGATGAAATGTAAAATTACTTTTATTAACCATGCGATCTGTGATTTGGTTCTTTTTTATTTTAAGTATGAATGGGAGGTCAGTATTTTATTACAAATAGGGCACTGGCAAGTTGCCTGCAAAATTTTCAGCTGCAAAAGGTGCTCCAGAATTGATTTGGGGAACTTCAAACCAATGCGTCTGACTTCTATTTATGGTAAAATGGTGGGTTCTGTAAGAAGGAATAAGATCATTAAGCATTTAGCTAAGTACAGAGTAATTTGTCAGGAAAGAACCAGTGTGGCTTCTGTGAATAGAAACCCTGCCTCACGAACCTGTTGCTGTCCTAGAACGTTGTCAGTGGGTGCATGGATATTGAGGCTTTGGTGGATGTTCAAAAAACTTTGCTGAGGTTCCACATCAGATTGTTAAAGAAATGAAGTTGCCATGGGTTTAGAGGAAAACTGGTTAAAAGCAAAGATTGGATGTTTAATGGTGGCTTTTCAGAATGGAAGAATCAGCAGCAGGTTTTTTCAGTGCTCAAGGTTGGGACCGGTTTTATTCAGTATCTTCATTGATGGCATGGACAAGGAAGTGGGCAGGGAAATCTCCAGGTTTGCAGATGGTACTAAGCTCTGCCAGATTGTCAAACACCATGCCATGGAGGGGAGATCCAGAAGGACCTGGGCATAAACATAGCAGATGAGCTTCAGTGCAGATAAATTTAAGGGGATATGCTTAAGGAAAAATTATCTAAGCACCTGTACATGACACTGAACTCAGAAGTGGCAGTTACAACTCAGGAAATACATCTTGACATTACTGCTGGTATTTCCCTGAACTCATGAGTACAATGTGCAGCAGCAGCCAAAAGTGCCTACAAAATATTGGGCATCGTCAGGAAGGGTGTAGAGAAGAAGCCAGAGTTTGCCATTTCACGGCTGTCTAAAGCCTTGACATGCTGTATTTTGAGTATGCTGCATAGTTCTGAGTATGCTACACAGTTCTTGTCTCCACAACTCGGGAAGGACACAGTAGATCTGGAAAATGTACAGAGAAGGGCAACTAAAATGATTAAAGGGATTAAGCAGCTGCTTGATCAAGAGAAGCTAAAAAGGCTGGGACTCCTTATTTTGGAGAGGAGAACACTAGAGCGTGTGTGTATGTATGATTAATTTTTATAAAAGCATGATGGTGGTGGACAAGGTGAATGCATCATCCAATCCCACGATAGTCAAACTAGGGACGTTCAATGAAACAAGTAGGAGATCAATTGTCAACAAATGGAAGAAAGTACTTCCTAAGACAGTCAGTGGTGAACTTTTAAAATCTGCTGTCACAAAGCTGTGGAGGTAGACAACATCATCAGATTCGTGAAGGCTCTACACAAATTCATGGATAACAGGTTCATAAATAGATATTACAAAGACCAGGCAAGGGTAGACCCTATAATATCACTAATACAGTAATTTTGGTTTCTGTGGGAGTATGAAGGGAAGAGACCACTGAAAGTCACCAGGCTGGAGTTAAGGCTTTGATAAGTTCAATAACAGATTCTTGGAGGAAAGAGAATCGTAGTCCTGTTTTTTTCCATAGTTTGTTGTTTTCGGTTGCCCTATCTTATGAGTAAAGCTGGTCTACCAAATGAATCATCAAGGTGAAGGGTAGTATATTTGGGGTTTGAATGAAGGAATTCCATTTTTAAGTACTTTCTGATAAACGGGAATCTGTCAGCCTGTAATTTTTGTTGTATCTGTATCAGAGGCATTCTTTTTACCTTCCTTGTTCATTATAGAGTTACATTAAAAAAATTTGTAACAACATATTGGTACCCAAACACATAATAACCATGATATCTGAAGATCTATTCCTTCCTTTTTTTTTTTTTTTTGTGTGTGTCAAGAAAAAGAGAGGAATCTAGGTAGCTTTTCAGTGAAAATATGTCTGTATGATGATGCTTCAGGCTTACAAGCCTCAGTATGATTTTGAAATAAATAGGTGTCTGTGGTTAGAAGACACAAGAAACCTTTCTCAGGCTGTCAAGATCCTTCTGTTCATTCTACTGAAAGCAGAGGGAATATGTGAATGGATAGAAAATGTTTTTAAGCCTATGATTAAAAAAAAAGAAACAATGGTTAAACCGAGACAACTGCATGATTGTCCTTGTTGTAGACTGTTGAATCCAGTAGTGTTATGAATGCAAGGCTGCTGTGGCTCCATGTCCCCAGGTTCAGCCATTAGAGAGGTGGACCACATATTCCTGATAGGAATATCAACAAATCAACACAGTCAGAAAGCAGTACCTTACCAGCACACACAAACAGGTAGCACTGCCACAAAATGGACAGCACAGACAGTCTGATTCTGTTCTTCCTCTCTGCCTGATGAGGAGAAGTCCACTGGTGAAATACACATACATATATACAGGTATTTATATATATAGTATCAAAATATTAATTGCTCCAGTAACTGAGCTCACACAGTCAATCCTGTAGCTGGCCCCAGATCTCCCTGCTCTCCCCAGATGCTGACACCCAGACATGTCAGCCCCCAAGGTTCACAACCACACCTCTGTTGCTGGTGCTTCGACCTCTTCCTGTTACACGGACGTTGGTTTTACCAGTATCTGGTCCAGACATAAGGTCTTCCCAGTAGCTGTCCCTTGGACCCCTGTGTGTCTAGTGGCTGGCTCAGATCACTGGTCTCCATGGCCAGCATCTCTTGGATGTTGATTAGTGAGGGGATCAATGGGACTGAAGGAAATGAACTTCACCATATGGCTCTTGTACTCCTCACAGCCCTACACTGTGTGCTGCTGTGTGATCTTTGGAATCATCACCAAACCAGCCAAGAGAGGGGGGACCAAGAGAATTCATTAGTTACTGCCAACCACTTTGGCTGACTTCTGAAAACAGCTCAGATGTGAGCCTTTGATTTCTTTTAGGATTACTATGTTTGAAATACAAACCCAAGAAAACTAGCCATCTGAGATAATACCCGCTCTTCAAACATGATACAGCCTGCTTGTGCGTGGTGGCTCCCAGTGTAAGGATCAGAGACTGGTTTGAAGCCAGGAAGATGATAGTCTTGTTTCTGCTATCTTTCTTTCCTTCATTCATTGTTTTCCTTCGACCTTATTTTTTCCTCTCTTTCAGCTTCCCTTTTTCTTTTCCTTTTCGCCACTTACTGGGTAAGAATCTAGTTTACCTATCAGTCGTCATGAGAGTGCCATTGCTGTGAATTGTGATTAGAAAGGCTATTTCCAGTTGGATGAAGAGTGGAACAGGTCTAAAAAAGTGTGGTGATGCTGCACACTTTGCTAGTCTGTCCACAGGAGAGAAACTTGCAAGTGACAATCAGTGCTGGGGGACAGAAATTTGCATTTGCTACATTTGCTGCTCTTTCCTTTTTTTGCCTTTTGTCTTGTTCTGCTTTAGTATTGAACAAGAACAAAAAAAAACAGCTCAGAAGCATTTAAACTCATTTTTGCCATTTCCCTCACAAAAGAAGGAATAATTAAGACCAGCTAACAAAGCTTTCACAGAAGCTGTTTCCTTCATTTAGCTAAAGGGATTAATGAAAACTTTCGAACTGAAAACTACTGAATTATTTAGGTTTAAAGATGTTTTATTTATATTTGTGTTGAGTAGAAGGCTATATATTTTAATATAGCTGTTATATAGAGGGAAATTTAGGTACAACTCTACCTACAAAAAACATAAACTGCATTTTTACCATTAAAGAGGGTTTATTAGCATCTTATCCCTGTTGAGCCAAAGAAATATCCTTATTAGCATAACAATCTTCAGATGCTGTATGTATGCAAAATACTTTTACCATCCATCTTAAATGTCCTATTACATGTATATGTAAACTTTTGTTACAACTAAGAAACTTAAAATGAAAACCTAAAAAAAAAAAAAACACACTCCACCCAACCTTTAATTTTATCTCTGATCTTTAAAACATGGAAAGAGAAAATGGAATTGCCTCTGGAGTGAAATCAGAGGGAGAAGTCTGTTATTTAGAAAACCTGATACAAGGATTGATTTCTTATCTCCCTTTGTAAGCTCAGTAGAGGCTTTAGCTGCTTTAATCTGAACAACAGATTGTCTAGTTTGGAGGATGCTGTCTGAAAGCTTAAATCCCTGTTTAAAGTCAACGTATAAAAGGGGTCCTTTAGCTGAACTGTCCTGCAGAATACCATCCGAATGCATAAGAAAACCAGACAGGCAGTAAAGTCTTAGGCCTACTTTTATCTCTTTTTCTGTGTGTGACTTCTTCACACATTGTCACAATAGACATGCTGTGAATTCTGAAGCCATTTCTTGAAATGGTTACCAAAATGATAATTTTTTTGAAATGATTACTAAAAGTCATGACAGAATTTGTATCATAGTTAAGTTCATCTTGTAGATACATTTATGAGCTTACTCTCCTAAGGGAAAGAAATAAACATTCACTCTTGTGACAGTAAAAAACATTGCCCATCTTTGTAGCGCTGCTCTCTGTTCCTAAATGCTTGGCAATTCAAAATTGCAAAGAAGAAAAATTCTCCAGTGCATACAGAACCAAAGGAACTCATTGTTATGAGTTGTGAAAGCCACAATCTTGACAGTTGGATCAGGGCTAAGATAGTTTTTTGGCTAAGAGTGTCCCAAAACATTGCATATAGAAGGAAGACGACCTTGGAAGGAATGTAAACACTTGGATTTTGAGCCCTGCTTACACATCTGGATAATGAAATGCTTGACTGGAAATGAGCTATTTACTTACAGCCTTCTACAAAGTTTCTCACACCTTGCTCTGAAATATCTAGGTCCATTTAAAGTCACAGTTATGTTATTAAGTAGATGGATCACCAATGTGATCAAGTATGACCAAGAAAACTGATGTTCCTCTTGATTTCAGTAATGATTTGTGTGAACTGGAGATCAGTTTGCACTCTCAAAGCTTGGTTTTGAAGGCTCTGATACCAAATTAAGGAGATAGTCTGAGCTTGTCTCTCATGGGGAATTTCTTTTTCTGTTTTCTGATGGTATCAAAACCTAGGATTTAATATGCATGAGGCAAAGACATCTGAATTGTTGACAAATCAGAGGATATATGGCAAAAACTATTCTGAGGTATTTCTCACTGTGGTGAAATATAGTGTGATGACTGACCATTTTATCAATATGTCATTTAGATATCTAATATCTCTATGAGGAATTTGGTATTGCGTCCTTTTTTGTAAGTGAGTACAGAGAAGCATGGCATGCGAGGCCTTGTGAACAGACATAGAAGTTGCTGGGAGCTTTCCTTCCCTTTTCCAGACTCATAGCAGTGCTAGGGATAATCACTCTGTGTGTGTGTGTGCATGCGTGCACACGTGCTTGTGTTCTTGTGTATGTGCATGGATGTGCCTAAACCCTATTTTAAATGCAAATACACTAAAAATAGACACACCTGCATTAAACAGTCAAAGCAAGGGCAGGAATGAAAACTATCGCTAGTAGTGTTGTGTTTCTAGTTGTTACAGCAGTTAGTTAGAGATGATGTGTAGCAGATGGATATAACAATAATTTATCTGGTGATAACTGCACCTTCTTTGTCTCTGTCAGAAAACCCCAGTAAAAACAAACAAACAAACAACACCAACAACAGAGACAATGGAGAAAAAAAATGAGAGTGCTTGGGAAGTGAAATAACCATATATGTGTGTCTTTTGACACTTCATTTTTATATGACCCAAGGCTGACAGATCCAGAGTATAAGTATCACTTTTCCTATAAAAGCTGGTCTGCAGAAAGTGATATCCTACCCCAAGGAAAACACGTACTTAGTTGAAAAGCAGTGTACTGTATGACTTGGCCCCTCTGTACAATAAAGTTTGTTGCTACACAAAGCTCCAGGTGGTTTTAATTTCAAACTGACTTTCTAATCTTCTCTTCCAGACTCTCAGAGCAACAGAGAAGAATCTTATGGTTTTATCGTTACTACTGTAATAATAAAAATTGCTCCCTTCCTCTGGTACTGGGCAGTGCACCCAGTTGGGATCGATTGACTATATCAGAAATGTATGCTGTGTTGAGGAGATGGAGATTTTCTAACCCTCTGGAGGCACTTGGGCTTCTTACTTTCAGGTAAGGAAAAATTAACCAAGTAGGAAAAAAACAATAAACAGAATGATCACATGCTGATTAATTCATCACTTCAATTTTCTCAGCACAGTATCATGCTTTTGTTCACTGACTCTGATTTCAGTTCTGTCCCTGTGTCAAAGTGAAGATATAGTTGCAACTCTTGTGATGACCTTGAGCTGAACGTGCCAGCCCTGCCTTCGTGGCTGAGAAGGTTTTCTATTTCTCAGGATAATGAAAAGAGTATTTCATTCTCTGTAGCAGATTCAGTCAGTTTCTGGTAACAGCCGATCAGTCAAATACTTTGCACTTACGTAGCACTCCATATCTTCAAACTACCATAGAGATATGAAGTGACTAATGGGAGATAAGGTGGACTGAAATATGCTTCCAGATTATGACACCATGTAAATACATACAGTCCCACCTGTAGCCCATCTTTCTGAAGTAGGTAGGATGAAACTTTGAAGTCAGTTCCCCAGACTTCGAATAAATTCTGTTGTGATGCCTTTTGTTCTACCCCCACTTCTTACACTGGGAACTGATTGTTTGTTGGAAGGCTTTCTTGATGTTGGAGATAGTCTTACCTATGATGTATCAGCAGATGTCAGAGGACAGAATCTGTGTCAGCAGTTACATTTCCTCCAAAAGCTTGTGATCTACCTGTGAAAATATTAAATGTGCAGATGAAATGGTTGAGCAAATTTGGTTTATCAAGCCCTTGCTTGTCTGAGTAAGCACAAGCTTCACCAGATTTGCAATCTCAGTTCCATGTTGTACCTTTAGAAAAAAAATACCTCACTTAAAGCTTTACTTGAGAAAAGACTCACCTCCACATTATTAAAAATTAGTTATTTAATAATATCAAACTGACTAGCAACTATTATTTCACTCTGGATGTGATTTCCTAAAAATACCTGTGTCTCAGGTTCATATCTGAACTATTAGCAGTTTCACATGTTTGCATACGTGTCTTTTTCACATTTAGTGGGAATGATGGAAGCAAAGATCCTGAAAGATCAGGTTCTGGAGCATATTATCATTATCTTATTTGCCGTTATTAAATTATTAGAATCCATTTCTAATTTATACAAGAACCATGTAGAAAGGAGTATATGGGCAGTGTGTTGTCTTCCACGCCCCAGAGTAGCAAGAGGTTTTGAGATGATTTGTCAGAGCATGCCAGGGTTTCAGATCAGACCTTTTGTCAAATTTTGTTTCGTGTATGGGTGGCATTTCTGCAAATGAAGAGCTTGATTGTTCTTTGAAGATGCAGCTCTGCATCAGGGTGTGGTGCAGAATATCAGTCCCGTCAGGTGCTTCGCAGGATATTTAGTGTGACTCAGCCTGTCGCAGAGCTTCTCAGCGTGTAGTGGATGCAGTGGACACACTGTTCATCCTGGCTACCACAAAGATTGCTGGCATGAAAAGACAGGAGGATGTCATCACTCTGTCTCTCCTGGTGCTGGTGCCACTGTTGGGAGTGGCTGGCACCTGCAGTGGTGCCAAAGAACAAGTACTTCTGATCAGGATCTTAGCTGGTTTGTCCCTTTAGTTTCTTTCTCACAAAAGATAATATCAATCTGGGGTTTTTTTGCTTCATGCTAACACTACAGAAAGAAGTTCTGGATCACAGTACAAATCCTCTTTAAAAAAAAAAATTCTGTCCTTCACATATCCACAATATTTTGTAGGTGCATGAACAACTGGGAAGCTAACCTTCAGAAACAGAGGGATTACATTTCCTTAAAGATGTCTAGTTTCAGAGATGATTTAACTGCTGAGAGACATGTATATGCAAATTGAGAGAGTGGGTTGAAGGAGAGGAGTACTTTCCATATAAATGGATTTCTGAGGCTTCTTCTCTTAGTTCTCTTTTTCTCAGATTTCAATCATTTTGAAAAGTAAAGTAGCACTGGATAAGGTCCAACTTTCCTTCACCATTACCTTCACTGACTTTGGATTGTACGCTCCATAACTGAGCTGGTTTTGAAGGTTCATTCAACTCTATCCTGTATTATGTTTGGCACTGACAATTCATCAGCTCAGTTCCTCACTTCTATCATCCACAAACAGCTCTCTGATTTCTTGTGATTACTGAGACAGAGCTGAAAGATCCATGTTCATATAAAACACGAGCAGAATATAAAATAAATGCTCTTTATATATTCATGTCTATTTTAAGGACTTTTGTTACCATCACTATTAAATCATAGATAAGTAAAATAAATTAGGGCTGATCTTTGTCTACATGTATTGTTAACATAATGTAAGAATGCAGGAGCAGCTGCACTAAACCAGACCAAAAATCAGTCTAGTGCATCCTGTCTCCAGTGGTGACCAACAGCAGATACCTAGGGAAGACAATGAGAATGGGCCAAACATAATGACATTGTGCTACTTTCCCAGCTTCCAGTAATCTGCAGCTCAGAGACTTCCTGAGACAGAATTTTTTAGTTTAAGAGCCGTCTTGCATTTTTCTTCTATGATTTTTTCCAAATAAAAGTTGATTCCACATAAACATTCAGCTTTCAGAACATCCTGTAGCAAAAAGATCCACAGTTCAGCTCTATGTGGTGTTATTTCAATGTACCACAATTTACCATATTGTTAGCAATACCATAAAAGAGACCAAGAGTTTCCAATCACTTCAAATTTTGGATGCTTCCTTTGCTGGAACTTTAGTTTGCAGTGTCTTAACGAGAACCTGAACTCCTCCTGCAGGCACGTGCTTACTCTTTATACAGTTTAGAAGGAACTCAAAATCACTAGTCACTTTTGCAAGCCTTGGGCTGGGGACTCTAATTTATCCTCCTCAGAGCAAAAAAGCAGCATCTGTCCTGATGATTAAGCTCAAGCTCATATTTGCAAGGATAAAGAAATGAAAGTCAGTGGAGGCGCTATGTCATTGCCTGGGTTAGAAGACAGCATCATAGAACTTAGGGAGAGGTATCATGGCCCATCAGATCAAGCCCCGTTATCATGCATCTGAGTTAGAATGCTCTTTGCAACTTTCTGAAACTTCTAAATTGTTTTGTTCACTACACAGTTAAATGTACAATTTAATAGATGTTTCTTGTTCTTTGAGCATGTCTCTCCAGCTTATGCTCTTCCACTTTGCAGGCACATCTCAAGGCAGCCAAATGATAACATACTCATTTATGCGGGGGAAAGGGAGAACTTTCATAAATTGGAAACACAATCATGGTACATTTCACAGATAAATTCAGTAGCAACCTTGCATCCAGTCCTTGCAGCAAGTGCATTGATTCTTAAAGCCCCAGAAGCCAACGCTTAAAAAACCAATTTAAAAAACAATGAATGTTTCTTTAATCAATAAAGACGGGATGGAGAGGATGGCAGGGGGAACTGCAGAATAAAATTTTACACTCTTAGTTTTACCTCTAATTTCAGGGAAGGGTGATTATAAGCCATTGCTAATTTTCCCTACGGCAGAAGGTATAGAGCTGGTCCCTCCTACTCAGCACTGCTTATTGGTGCCCTGTGCATTTTACCGTTGACTTCACTTACTGAGTTTGGTAAAAAGCCAAGCTTTAGTGCAGTTAGAGCTTTCTATAACTGTATCTACTTTGCATGGCACACTAGCCAGGGAAATGACACCAGTACACTCGTTTATTCAGAGAATTTTCTTGATGACAGAAAAAAAACAAAGACAGTGTTAGAAATGCCATCATTTATGATGTATTACTAACATGCCAATGTTTTCTGTATGTATAGAACAACCACACTTACAAATTTTTGTCAGGTTATTTTGCTATTCAAATTACTGAAAATGAAAGCCAAAATATATTCATTAACCTAAAAAGCAGAATGTTGGTTCCAACCTTGTGTTTCTGGCACATGTAGAGTACACTTGCAGACCTGTGAGGTATCGTGGCTAGGAATCAGGAAATCAAGCTAGAATCAGGAAACAGGCACCAAAGAAGGTGTGTCATTTTCCAGTATTGTGCATGGCTGCAACCATTCTGAAGAGAGGACTTCTATCGGTGGACAGTGGAGGTGAAGACGTAACCTCACTGATAGGCTTGACAATTTTTCCTAGAAACTTTCTGCTTAATTCTAGCTCTGTCAGGGCAAGTGCACAGAAAAGGACATTCCTTTAGAACCATGTGCCAATTCAGAGGATTTTGAGATCAGACATTAAGGTGTCAGAGGGGTTTTATGCTACTTTATTTAATCCCCTGTATGGAGCGGGCAGGGTAGGGGAAGATATGACTCCTCCTACCTCTCCTTGACCAGAGAAGGTGCCCTTTTGGTTATAGCATCCCTCAGCCTTTGAATCTCACAGTATTATTGCTGATTTTCATCTTACGTAGCAGAGTAGTTATGGAGTTTGAGGTTAGGATATATACCAATATATGCGAAACTCACTTTCTAACCAACAATTACAATAAAATGATAGCTTGAAGCCAGAGTTTGTTCTTACACCTTTGAAAGCCAAGTTGATTTTAGAAGTGTTGAATCAGATTGTCATTGTTTTAATAAAAGCAGAATGTGAACTCTTCCCTGAGAGTCCACAGCAGAATGCCCAACAGAGTGTTTATCAAACAGATACAGCTAGAGCATATCTCGCCTGTTTGCATCTTACTTGGTTTAAAAGGCTGTAGTTGTATATCAATGTGGAGAGCAAACATGAGCTTATGCAAAGAAATAAGATAAGAACAAAGCAACAGTCTACAATTAATTTGATACTTTGATGTACAGAACACCCTACTGATAAAGCTTTAAAACTGCTTTGTAGTAACGTACATGAAATTTAGTGATAACTTATGTGGAGATGTGTGCATTGTTAGGAATAGACAGCTCTTCATTTTAAATATCACAATGTAATTAATTCCTTTTTTTTTTCCCCACTGTGTTTAACCGTTTTTAGCTTTCCTGGCAATAAATATGAAGGTACTGTAACAGACAGCTATAGTAAGACAACTAAAAATGGACAGCTATGTAGGATATGGCATGCATTCTGTACACAAGTGTGCAATCTAATCAGGAGGCTAATCCTGTAAATAATCAAGTTTTCCATGTTTTGTTCTTTTGTTTTAATGTAACAAAGTTTGTCTCTGGGGTGGGAAGAACCTTCTAGATCATACAGGTTTCAAATGGAAAACTGCTTTTTGTTAATTTCTTCCTATCTTGTTCTCTCCTAGGATATGGTTCACCATATGGTCTCAATGACATCTTAAGCTTATTACTAGTTCTTTTAGTCAGAATTTCTTGTAGAAAATCTGTATAAGCATTACTTAAAGTAGATTTTCCGTGAGTAAATGCTACAGATCCATCTGCCAGTTGATCAGCCAAAGCAATAGCTAGCATATCTGACCATGAGCTTTGCAGTGTGGTGGGAATGGGGAGGGTTCGCATGTCTTCTCACAATGAGGAGTGACTATATTACTCTTTTTCAATTGAAAATTTTGAAAATCCAGTGTTCTTTTTACTGATGGTATTTGTTATCTTTCTGTACTTTCTTTTAGTCCTTGCCATTTTCTAATCTTCATACACTTACACAGTGTGTTCTTTAGAAGTCCTCAGAGGAATGAAAAAAATCACCAACAGAAAGCAAATAGCCCTGCTAATTTTATCTGTGTGCTAAAACTAAAGAAATTCCTTAATTATTATTCTTTAAGTTTCTTCTCTCTTCCTGTCTAATTACTTTCAAAATACTTAAACTGCCACCCAAAACTCATCAGTCTATTCTTTTAAACAGTTCTTCCATAGTTTCTCTCCTGGCCCACTTGCACCTGTCAGTGACGTGATATCCTTTACTAATAAGAAGGTTTTTTGTTTTGAATAGGTATCTTCATTCCAATAGATTTTCTAGCTCAGCCTTCCTTGTTTCTACCAGACTTAATAAGATGCATTTCATGGGACCAGAGTCTTTCTTTTTGAAAATGCAACAAAACTTAAAATGTGAAGGGAATTGCAGAAATATGTGGCATGTTATAAGCCTCTAACTTAAAAGATGGCTTATGAAAAGCCATTCTGTTCTCTACAGAGATCCTCACATGCTAGAAAATGTAGTGAACTGTACAGTTCCATTTACCTGACAAATATCTTTCAGCATAGGGTTATTTGAGACAGTGCAATAAAATTAGGATAATAAAATTGTTAAAAATTAAATGCACATCTATTTCTCATTTACAATCAAGTCACCACTGGCAAATGCTAAAATCTCAAGAGAATTTCACAAATCCACAGGATGCCTCAGCAGCGCTTACTTTTCTGTTTGAGTCTGGTTTAGCTGAAAGGTACAGCTAGACAAATAGCTCCCTACTGGCTATCTATATGAAAAGAATCAAAGACTGTAAGTTGTTCTTACTTTTAAAGCAAATTGTAATCTATGCTCATTCAGCTCAAAATTTAACTTTTATAAAAACCATCTTAAAGTCTCAAGGGAGAGCTAACAATCTACAGCTACTTAGACAGAAGTGATAAAATGGGTGGCTGTCAATCATTGGCATCATGCAGGGAGGGAAGAACAAAACAGCAAAACAGGTGTCGAAGTTAAGTATCAAAGGAAATCAGTTTCATAACTTAAGGAGAATCCAGGTTGCAAAATGAGCTGTTTGTTTGTCGAGGAAAAAAATACAACTAGAAGTAATTGGAAACCTGGATGAAAATTACCATTTTGAAACTATGCAAAGAAAGAGTCATACAAGCATTGTTAAAGGTTTTTGCTTTAAGTTGCTTTTTTCCTAGCTAAATTCTCAGAGATTTTGGTGACAACCATAAAACAATTAGGGAAGAGGAGTGCTTGAATCTCCTGCCTCTCTCAAGCTATTATCAGAGGCCACATGTCAGGAACCTGATAATCTATGGTTCAAATCCTTTGCAAAATTGATCTGATATAGATGAGCTGTGGTATAGATGAGCTCTTCTTTCTTAGGAGAGTATCCTTAAAGACTGGAAAATTGAATTCGTTGTGATACAGTCATCTCACTTCCTTGCTTCCAGAGTTTTCAGCGTGTGTAAAAAATTACGTATTCATTGTAGTAAGCCCTGGAAATCGGCTGTCCCCTAATACCCAAACTATGAAGCTGGTTTTCTTAGACCTTAAATGATTTCTTTTGCATTGAGTCATGGAGCCAAAAAATCAATTAATTGTGTCCTCTAATAAAAAATAATTTGTGGATTACTGAAATGAGGTTGGATAAAACACTCTAAAGTTTGCAAGATTATTCACTGGAAAAACCCTTCTAGCCCTAATTAATACCAGACTACAAGATAGTATAGTTTCCAGGCATGTGAAGTGTAGGATTTTTTTTGCTCAGATCTGCTTCTAGACCTTACCCCATTATTGGCTTTTAGTGAATAAACTGATGTATGTAAGTGTGAATAGCATAAGCACCATGTAATACTAGTTGAGTTCATAAGTATTTGCTGTTGTTCTAGTGTTTCTGAGGATGTTAAATGTTTGCTCAAATACAAATGTAAGGGGTAAAACAAATACAATTAAATATTTTTCTGTTGTCCCTGTGGCCCTGAACAACATTGAAATTCAACAGAGCAATGGATATTACATCTGGGGCTTAACAAATTGTCAGGTAGTTAAGAGAACGTGTTAACTGCTCATTCTTTCAAAAAGATTCAACTCAGCCTCGAGCTGACCTCGAGATTTACAAGCTGAAGGAAACAGTTTAGTAACCAGGACCAACAAATTACCAAAATCTCATTCAAGAAGAGTGACAAGAGCCATGTTTCCTGAAACAAACTAACCTGTAGATTTTTTGCTACAGTGCCTATGCACTTGAGGTCATTATTATTCTAATCACATCTTCCATAGATACTTTTGCTAACTTAGATATAGTCCCATTTTTGACTTACAGTAAATTAATTCTAAACAAATTAAATGTTAGCTGTTGAATTTTCTGGAAAAGTTGGAATTAAAATAATTTTATCGTTCTTTGTTTAGCTGGAAAAAATATAAGAGTTTCTGTCATCATAGCATTGCATATATTCAAATGCTGGATGCTAGTAAGACAAGCAGTAACTAGGTAATATTTTTCTGCTTGATTTGGTGCCTATATAGAGCATATTTCACTGTTCAGTAACCTGTTGAACTAGGCGAGAAGGGGAAGGGAAAGACTAATTTCCATATTATCTGCACATGCTTGGCACACAGGCCTTTGGAGCAATTGCATAATTAGAAGAGAGGATGATATAAAAGGGATTAATTTTTTTAATATGCAGTCCTCCTTCAAATATGTTTTGTTCTAAATAGCCATGTGAATATTAAAGTAACAACTTCATATTCCTAATAGGTTGCCTAGAATAAATAAAAAAAAAAATCCTTGCAAAATCAGCTAATTTGGGGCTATCATGATAATTTATTTATAATGTATTCTCTCTCTACTCATCAAGGCCCTCTCAACATTATACACACAATTATAAACTGTATTAAAAACATCATCAAATATGTACCATAACAGGCAAACAAAATAATAAAATCAGACCTGAGCTGCATTGTTAAGAGGGTTTGAAAGTGCTACAGGTGGCAGCTGATTGCAGCACAGAAGTCAGGCCTTTCAAGTAGGTCCAACTCTTAGACTTTTTTTTTTTTCAAAATATCCACATTTTTATTTGATGGCCTGTAGTTAATTTGATGATCAAAGTGTACATATTGTTTTGCTTCAGCTTGTTTTATTGAACTTAAAAGCTCAAGTTTAGAGCTGCAGGTGCCATTATACTTCTGAGCACTTACCTTTACAATTTCTTCTCTTTCTCTCATGATAGCAATGAGCAGTCATTGCTGCAAATGTGGTACTGTCTCCCATGTTTCACTCCTGGTTTATTTTTCTAGTGGGTATATTGTTGGTAAAAGGTGCTGGATGGGAAGCTGGGAAAAGAGCAGTCTGGTTTTGTGTTGAGCTCATAAAGCAGTAATACTGGTGGCCCCGTGACACCTGCCATACATGACGGTTCTGATTTCAAAGGACTTTCTCCAGGACGAATTGACAGGATAATCTGTGTCATTTACTCATCATTTTTATGTATGCCTAGACTGCCAAATCAGAGATTTTCAAAAGAGCCCAGTAGTCATATCAGTTCAGAGGGGAGGGATTCACTGCTTTTTGTGAGGCAGGTACTTGGCCTCAGAGAACTGGATCAAAGCCCAGCAGCTCTTTTGAACAATATCTAATTGACTGTGGTGCTGTTTGAAGACATTTTTGCCCCTTTGGCAGAGATGACCACTCTTGTGGCTCTGGTGACTGAAAGGTCTGTATGAACATTTCCAGTTTGCTTCAGGAGAAGACAGAAAAGCATCTTGGGATGGCAATGGACAAGCTTCGAGTACTGACAGATAGCTAAGGGTGACACCACCTAGCAGACGTAGACAGAAGAGCACATCTGTTCATTTCCTTGTAAAAGCGGGACAGCAGCAGAACAGCCTACTGCACCAATCTAGGCAACTTCTGTGTACATGAAATTCTCCATGTATCACAATTAATGTCACAAATGCAACACATTAAAAGGTGGAAATTATTTTTCTATTTTATTTTTTCAAAATAAGTCCTTAAAAGATTATTGTTCAGCTTTCAAATATTTAAAGATACACTGTATTCTTTTTGTCTTTCTCGAAAAGACAGAGAATGTTCTGTTAAGAGTCAATTTTGATCAGTCAGGTTACACCAAAATTTCATTCATTTTCTTTTTTAAAGAAAAATGTTTTGACCAGCTATATTTGCCAGCCTTCTTTCCCTGTTTTATCATTGCTGCTACACCATGTTTTTTTCTTTTATCATTTTTACTGTTAGAGCTCCATCACAAAATCTATAGTAGGCTACAGCCACTCGGGTTTCAACCAGAATTTATTGAGAATACAGCTTATGCTGAATACTCAAAAATTTTTCCATCAGAAATGGCTGTTTCACTGACTTGGAGCCTTTCTGGGGGAAGGTGCTGATTTTTTACTAAATTTTCCTTAAGGAAAAACTAAAAAGAAAACATGTTTTCCATTTCAAAATTACTTCTGTTTAAAAAATATCTTTTATTGTGTTATGATACAAACCAGAAGAGCTGACATTGGAATAAATTGTATGAACTTAACCCTTTTTGTGGGGGAAATTTCAAGCTTTTGTGTTGCTGCTCAGAAGAAGAGTCTTCATGTGACTGTTAAAAGTTCCTATGGCACGTAAAGTTCCTATTTCAGGTAAGTAGGAGCAGCAAGAGAAGATCCATAATTTGCTTCATATTTCAGTACACATAAAGGAAATTATAACATATTGATAGCTCAAATTAAAAAGGTATTTGAAGATTGGGTTTTTTTTTTCCCCTGTATGACACTGTAACAGACAATCCAATTAAGTTCTCTGCTATGTGTTTCTTGACTTTTGTTACAGTAAAGCAAATGAATTGATTTTTTTCCTATTCCATTTTGAGAGAAAACCTGTTTTTCTAACATTTTATATCAGTGAGAGCTCAGGAGAGTTGCAGTGGTTCAGTAGCTCTTAATGATATCTATTTGTTTTGCTCTAGTTTTCCAGATCAAGATATTCGCAGAACAGCAGTCCAACAAATAGAAAATCTGTCAAATGATGAATTGTTAGAATACCTCCCACAGCTGGTTCAGGTAAGGAAGAAATTGATAGCCACGGAAGTCTTCTGTCCAGATCAATAACTTCATTAAATACTTTTGATTCTTTCAGTTTGATTGATACATTGTAAGAGGAACAAATAAGAAAGGCTGGTCAGCTGATGCAATGATTGAATTAACAACAGGGCTGAGCTATAGACTGTTTTCCACTCGAGAGAATGTAGTTGTTTGGCATGATGATGGAACTTTTCTGTATACTACAAGAAGGTATTTTCAAGTAAAAAAGAAAAATGAAAAATGCATCTGAACAAGAGAAATTCTGCTATGACCACCAAACCAGGGGCTGGTGGTGACAGGGCTTCATTGCAGTCAAGGAAGCAAATGGTGTTGCAATGAATCATGGTTTTCTTAATACCACATATATGGGGAAAATCATTGTCAGCACAGAGTAACCAGGGCAATTTGGGCATAGAATTGTCTCTTTATAGATGTACATTGCATTTCACTGGAAATTAATGTTTTACAGGTTATGGGCCCACTGCTTCCAAAGCAATTACTTTGTGGTTGAGCAGGTCCTTTGTTGCAGTTAAGGAGGAACCAGACATTTTGAAAGCTTTATCCCCTTTGTAACACTGTGCACATGGATTGCTTACAATTCCACGTTTAAGATTTCCTCAGGTTTTTTTGTGTGTTTTAAAATATATATTTATATAAATGCATGCACTTATATACACATATCTAGATAGATATATATGTATACATGTATGAATATATTTATGTAATCCACTACTGTGAACTAGTGGAACCTGTGCAGCTTTACAGCATTCACACAGTAGAACACTTGTGTGACTTTCACCTTCCACAGCTTGTTTCACAAATAAGTTTATTTTCCAAACCAGGTAATGAGATAAAAATTTAAATATAGCATTGATAGTTTTAAGCGGGGGAAGAAAAGCTGCATATTTACATATACATTAACACGGCCAGAATCAGGATGATATCTGCCTGTCTTATAGATGGTGGCAGACACTTGTGTCCTGAAGTTTCTTTGCTCATTGCATTGCTAGGGCATTCTCCATATGTTGGATTGCTTCATTCAAACTAAGCACTGTGTCCTTTCTGATTAATTTTGTTGTAAAAGAAAGACAACAAGGCCAGCATACAAGTGATTCTTATTATTAATTTACCTGTTAAGGTACTCAAGTTTGAGTGGAGTCTTGAAAGCCCTCTAGTGAAACTCCTGCTGAATCGTTCTCTTCAGAGCATCCAAGTAGCCCATCGACTTTACTGGTAAGATCATTTGCCGTTAGTACCAAAGTGATGTTCTGTTACGGTGAACTTTATCCATGATTCTATTGGAGATAAACTTTCTTTTTCTTTAAAATAAACAGAAAACCTTGTTTTCTGATCCTTTTTTGTTCTCCTTTCAGTACTGGGTATGGGTAAATTGTATAAAACACCTACTTATCTCTGTCTTCATCCTGCCCCTGGCAGGAGGGAGAGGGGGAAGTTCTGTTCACTTAAGTAAGATACCATTTGTATTCTTCTGCATTTTCTGGCTTGAGCCAAAAATAGTCTTCCTCAAAATTTGCAAACTCCAAGCAGCATTGGCTTACTTATAAAGGATTCTGCTTTTGTGATTTCTTTGACCTCTCCTGAAGCTGTCAGACTTCTCATGTGTGTCAAAGTGTATCTCTTGCCCCTTTGCATATCAGTCTGACTTGTGATGGTAGAGTTTCCAATAGATACTTTTTGTGATTATGGAGATGTACCCGTCCTGACAGTAACTGCCATTCACCATCTACCTCTACAATATAAGGACGTCTTTAATTGTATTGTTGCATGCAGTGGTTATTCTATTTGCTCTGCTATTGCTTCAAGGCTCGCTGAATAGGAACGTGGCTTTCTGCCATCTGAACAACTGCCCCATGATCTGAAAATCAAACTGTTGTGGGTTGTTTTGTTTTGTTTTGGTTTAGTTTTTTTTCATGTTTAGTAATGATGGATGAACTGAGCTTTCATTTTACAGTTCAACTGGTTCAGATACCTTAAAACAAAAGCTTTTCTCCCTGCAAAGGACAGACAACAACTTGAAATGTAATCATTTGGTTGATGAAGTGTGAGGTCAGAAAGAACATAGATCATACTTTCATACCTGCATGATCTCTGGAAGTGTTAGTGGGGATAAAACAGAATTATGAATGTGTTTGTTTCACTGAAATGAGTAGCATAACAATAACATGCCTAATGAGCATATCTGTCAAATAAAGAGGAACCACATTTAGCGAGCCATTTTTCTGACAGTGCCTGAAAGATGCCTGAGACAATTTCTACTATCTTATATTAAACTTAGTCATACTGGATATAAAATGTCCAGTCTAGAGTTCTTAAATGTGCCCAGACAGTTGGTAGTTTTCCTGTGCAATTAGAAGTGATTTCTAGAGTTCGATGAACAATGGGAACATCATCAATTTGCCTGTGTTTTCTTTAACTCCTCTCTTCTTCTCAGAAGAAAAATGATTAAGTATCTGCAGTCTTCTTCCTCTTTACTTTGCAGTGTAGACCTGTGTAGATCCTCATTTTTTTTTTTTCTGAAATTTTGCTCAAGCTGTTTATATAGCAGATATTCCATCCTGAATAATAGATATCCTTATCTGGCACAGTACAATTTAATGTGGCAAAATACATTTATTTTATATATAGCTTAATATACCTCATAACTGTACATACCCACATCAAATAGAATATTTCTCAATGTTCACTGTATTCTCTGCCTTTCAGCTGATAGCAGCCCTGTTCATGTCATGCAACCATGGATTGTTTTTCAAACACATTTTCTCCCTGTGTGCATTAACAATTGGAAATATCATCAGCTACTCAGTGTTTGTTAAATATTTTGATTATTGTCTTCTGCTTTGGTTGCAGATGGAACAGTTTACTAGTTTACTAAGCTTGTTTCTAATTAGATATATCCTGGAGTTGCACATGATTGTGGACACTCCCCATAAATAATATTTCTAATTGTATAAATAGTGATTTGCTATTTATCCCTAAGTAGAAAGTATCTTCTACCTGAAATGTGAACCTTAGTTTCCTAGAGAGACAGCTTTTGGTTAAATCTTAAAATGAGCATGCATTTGTATGTATGTATAAATATGTGTATGTGTATAAAACATATATATACACCCATACATTTCTAGAAATATTCAGAGATTTTCCTTTGTTTTTTTCTTCTTTATAATACAAAAATGTATTTTCTCTAACTATTAGTCTTCATTATTGTCTTTCAGTATTGTCTTACTGAGTCATAAGACAGAAATGGAGGTAATTTTGTCAGCATTAGCATCTTGGTAACATAACTGAAGAGTACATTGCCAGCTAACACTTAGCATCTGATAACTTACCTTGTAAACTTGGTAATCTTAAGAGTTTGCTGCCAGGGCCTCCTTAGCCAAAAAAGCAGATAATATCAGGAGAGAGAAACACTGTGATAGTGGATCAGGTGTGTATATTTGAAGTCTTTTTCATGGAACAACCTGTCAATAAACTGCAACAGATGACTTGTTTCTGAGAACAAATTCACCTAATGGCAATGTCTTAGAATATGGCAAAACCTGGAGAGTGGGGAAACATGAGCAAATAGAGCAGACAGAAGTAACAGTAGCCACCTCTGTGGCAGTCATCCTTGGAAGTACAGTGGTAGAACTATGTACACCTAATATAAACTGAGTGGTCACTAGTTTTAGGTGGGGAGGTTGTTTCACATTATATACTTGCTGGCTGGCTGCTCTCAGTTTCAAAAATTGGTAAATTTTAAACTGTCTGAGTAAACTTATGTGTTTAATATATATGGTTAGCTGCACAAAGTAACTGTGCAAGCATCTAGTAGTCCCATTCAATTTAGTGGAAGGAGCTGGGGTACCTCTTTTATTTAGGCTTTTTCTTCAAATGTTTCAGTCTAAACTGAGAACTTAAATATGGCGCACATCTCTTAAAATTTTGCTTCTTGTATTCATCACACACTTTTTTCTCTTTGGTTACTCTGCTCTACCATGTTCTTCAGTAGTAAGCTGTTTTCTACCTAATATTTCAATTTATGTAATTATTCATATTCCTGTTCCAGTATTTTAAAAGGCAGTTTCCCAAGTCATAAATTCTGTTTACAAAGCTTAACAGTAATTTTATAGTTTTTTTATTAATAAAGCCTTAATTAATTAATAAAGGCTTTACTTCATAAATGGAATTTCAGTCCTTATAAAAGTAATGGAAAACAGAGGTTTTCTTCCGCTTATCTCTAAAGAGATTTTAAAAAGAAGCTCAATTATTTAATAATGTGGGGAACACGTGTGCATGTACACTCATGTAACTTCTTTTAAGAAATGTGATTAGATAACATTTTATTCTCAAGTGTTGCATTCTGTTTCATTACCAAATTAGCAATCAAGAAGCAAGGACTGGTAAAAACAAACTTTAGTAGCAAGATTATATTCATTTTTCATTGTAATGAATGACATTACCATTCCACTATTAAAAAATACAACATTGTGCACAGTGTACTTGCCCAAAATAAAACTTGGAACAGAAGACTCTAATGTAACTCAGAAAACTGGTGATGTGATTTTGGAACCACAGGGGAAAAGTCATCTGATTTTAACTCCTATGTTTTACAACACTATTGTAAATCTAGAAACTAGTTACCCGAACTGTTGGTGACGGTCAACACTAACTTATTTTAATGACAAATATAATTTATAATATCATCTCAGTTATTTAAAATTGACTTAATTTCCCTGCACACCAGAGATAAGCAGTTACCCAACAATGTTGTACCAGCTCATCACCTCTTTGATATTAATGTTGGATAGTAAATTGTTAACTCCTTTCCATCAAGCAGTGTGACAAGTTAGTCTGAAAAATTTATTTTAAAATTATGGGACAGTAATTGGGAAAGGTGGACGGAACAGATAGAATATTCATTCTTGGGACACATCTTTAGCTGTTGTAAATCAGGATAGCTTTAGTCTGTCCTTTGCTTGTATCTGCTGCAGCTTTGTCCTATTAATTCTGCTATTTAGAATGAAAAGGTAATGATCTCACAGCCTGTGTTTGGTTTTTTTCTTATCATGTGTGACTTTTCCCCTCTCTAAATTCTTGAGGAATTTGGGCCATCTGCATCCATCAGTGTTTCAACTCCTTATTGGTACTTTTGAATGCACTCCCCTTCTCAAGGAGACTAAAACTTACCCATGCATACAGTGCCAGCACAGGACTCATGTACCACTTAAATCCCATTTTAATGTATTTCAAGAGTTCCTAATGTCCATGAGGCATGGGGAACATTTACCCTGCCCCACTGTCTTCTAGAAATTCACTCTGATTCTAGTCTTTTCCTATCAGAGTTCCTGGGAAGGGAGAAGGCTGGAGCAAGTTTTCCCATTCCCTGGAGCTATGGTGAGAAGAGAAGTTATTAAACTGGTTCTAGCAAAGCAGAAAAGTTGCTTGAGGGGAAAGAAACCTGCTGAGCCCCTTTGGGCCCTTCTGCTTGCTGAAAGTCTCTGTTTATCTCCTTGCTACTGTGTTTCACACACAGGGTTTTTTGACAGCTTTTGTGCTGGAGTTTTAATCCACCCCTCTGTCTCTGGCAACCTGCCAATCGGTTTCCACTTGCTTGAGTGTTTTTGGCTTTTAGCTACTTTCATAGGTGGCAGCTGCAGCATACAATCGAAACAGCTGGCTGGGGCAGCAGGTGGCCAGGAGTGTCTCACAGATGGTTGCCTTCCACAGGAGGATTGAATAACGGGGAGAAGTGTAGTGTCCTCTTAGGAGCTGTGGCAGCTGCTTGAAGGTGGGGTTAAGAAACAGGTTTCATTGTCATGGAAGAGTACAAATGTTTGTAAATTTTGGCAAAGCATGAGAATCTGGTATGCTTAGCTCAAGAAAAGAAAAAGGTGAAATCCTTGCTGAAGGCAAAATGTCCTTTTGTAGCTTGTCTTCTAAGTTCTCTTAAAGTTTTAAGTCACTAAAACTTTACAGAACTTTTCTAGTTTATAATATTTCTCTATGTTTTGACTGACAACCAAGAGAAAAGGGAGTAGCCTTCTATCTTTTCCAGTCCACATCTTGTAGATAAGTAAGAATCTAAGATTAAAAAGAAACTCTTAGTGAAATCCAGCACACTGAAAACAATTTGAATTACACTATTGATTTCAAGGCTAGAATATCATATTTTACTTTTATTTCTTTTTCTATATGAAAGAAAAAGACCTGTAAGAAGCGAAAAGAACGTAAGGAATGTATAAAAGTTTAAAAAGACCCCAGTTAAATTCTCTGCTATTGGGAGGTTTGTCCTTCAATACTGTGTTTTCCAAATTCGTTACCACTTAGTTTCATTCAACACTGCAGCATTGGAACAATAGATTATTGCTTCATATTTTCTGAAAGGAAATATATTTTTCGCTGTCAAAACTGGTCTATATTAACCATAATTTACTTGAAGACTTCAAAAGAAGGAATAAATCAAGCAGATACTCATCTGTCCAACACTCTTAATTATCTGAACATTAAACAAACGGCCATCCTTCAGTTCTTTCTCTTCCCACATTATGGTGTCTTTCTCCCACAGTCAGAATTTATCAAGTCTGCTAATTATTAATGAACTTCCTAAGTAGCTGTGTAGAGCAAACTGAAAATCCCAACCCATTAAAATGACATTAATGTAAATGCAAAATACGTCTTATTTTGTTTTGCGTTAATTTGGTCCTTCTTACTGATCAGAATCAAAAGATCACTTAATCATACATATAACTTTAAACCTGTGAATAGCCAGTCCCAGTACATGTTCCATCAGTTGTTTTGCTACTCTTTATTAGGATTTGAGTTCAAGTTATCGGTGCTTGCTATTGTAATTAAAAAAATACACCACTATGTATGTATACAAGTGAATCTACTTAGAGTTGAAAAGATAAAATAAAAAAGGTGAAAGATTTCTGAAAATAAAAATAAGAAATGAACAGAGCAACTGGCCTTAATTCTTTTAGCTGCTTCATGATTTATAAGGTAGCACTAAGGAAAATGTTTTTCAGTACATTGTTTTTCCAAACACTGCTTGTCTGATTTGTTTTTGGTTTGGCTCCTTTTACTTCTAAGAATGTTGAAGCTGACAAATCTAGTTGTTCAGTTATGCTGGAAAACTCCCTACTAGCTTCCAGTCATATCTATCATAACCCCTTCAATAATGTAACTGGATATGAAAGATGGGTGTTGTCTTTTGGATATCCTCTGTGGAAAGGATTGAATGCGCCATTTTGGTGATCTGTTACTGTGTCTCTGATGCTGGGATGTGATGGACTGTAATGACCCGCTTGTGGAGTTGAACAGGACTGAGGAAGCGGAGCAGGTGTTGCTGAGGAAGGGATTCAGAGCAGGGCTCTGTGCAGATGTCACACCAGGCTTTCATCTGTGCCTTTCATCTCTCTTCCATTCAAAATGTTTTATTGTTGCTTCCTTCAAACACAAAACAGAAAGCCAAAATCTTTCCTGATGGATACCTCACATAATCTTTGCTTGTCCCAGAGGAACATTTGGGGATGTAAACCAGAGTAGTAATAAATCAGGAAAGCTTTTGACAAAACATTCATCTAATCCTGTCGCTTCAAATGGGTAATTTTCAGTCATGAATTTGATGGATGTGGAGGAGTTGTTTTGTTTTTTATACTGTGAAAGACTGCTGTAAAAAGATGACTGAAAGTAATCCATGAAGCTATGTCTTTACACTGAAATTTGCTTTAAGTATTCATTGAGCTAGGCCAATACATGAAGAGTGACCAGCTTTAATAATCTGAAATGTCCAAATCATACATAGTAACAGTAGCTGCAATTTAAAGATGATGCAAATTTCCCAAATCAGGCTGTAATGATTTTGGAGAGTGAAATCCTCAGTTGGAAAGTGAACAGCATGGACAATCCTGTGATTCTCAGCTGAGCAGCTGGTGGTGTGTTTCACTGGTGAAATGTTGCAATCCTGCAGTTGAGAGGGGTCCTCCAGCAGGCTGCTTCTCTGCTACAGAGTTGTGGTGCTACCTGATCCCGATTACTGAGGTGAAATGTTAGGAGAGGATGCCTCACTTTAAATTTGTTAGATATGATATCTAAAAAGTTTATTTTCTTCACATTTCATGCTTGCACTTTCACTTTTTACCTTTTGTGAATGTGTGGAAATGATTTCATTATGATCTCCTTTATATAAAGCTTTTTTTCTATAAATGGCAATTATTGTATGCAAAATGGATCTGCATATGTTTCAAAATTGCATCAGATTATGTAAACCATTTTATAAGTCTTGCTCTGTTATAGTTCTTTTGCTCTTTCCAGCTTAGCAAGCTTTTGTCTTTTAACTACAGCTGTTTGAACCAGTTTTTGACAAAATTTGTCTTGAGTTACCCTAAAGAGTTGTTTTCAATCCATTTTTCTTTGAATGTGTGTTGCAAAGTTATTATCACATGACTGAATAAATGCAGTGCAGGCTCCGAGTTTCTTGGATTGATATGTTGGGAGTCCTCGTGTATAGTTATCCTGCAATTGATCACAGCCTTGTCTGACAGGTTTGAGTTTAGTAAATCATTCCTATCTCTGAACACTTTCACTGGCATCTTTAGGGAAAAGTATGAATAAACAGAGAGAGGCTTCAAGTGAATACAGGGCATTCAGTGTAATGAGTTATTGGTCATCTTAACGTTGCTGTCAGTTGTATGTTTCCGTGGTTAATATTTCTAGGTTTAATCATCATTCTCCACCAGAATGAGAGCTAGGCCTTGGACCTTTGTCTAAATGACTGAAACATTAGAAAAAGGAGAATCATGAATTAGACTTTGTTGAATATGTTCCATCAATACATGATTTAACAGACAATTACTTTGTGACTAATGGGAATTTTTCTAAGAAAAGAAGTCCCTAATGTAAAACCAAATAAAATTATTAACAGGTTTTGAAATTTTAAAAAAAATATCAAAAACTATAATAAAAGGCAATATTTCTAGGGAAGAGAGGCAGAAGGATTGATAAGAGGTCCTCCCAGGTCAACAGTACAGAAATATTATAATTCAGTATTTTAAGGTATTTGCAGATGTTGAGTATTTCAGGATTAAATTCATAAAACCGTTGCTGTTTCAAAATATTTCCTTAAGCATTAATTGTTTTCTGAATGCTCACCCGTACTAAATGGTATATTACTCTGTGATCATAATGTTGTCATTTAAATGGGGACCAAATTAAAAATAAGCTGAGAGAGGAAAGAAAGAACTGTCTGATGAGTTGCCTTTGCGTGGCTTTTTTGCTTGAACACCACCACTAACGTGTTTTAATAACCTGCTTTTAAGCAAGAGAATTACGCAACAGATCATGTCTCACATAGTCTCATTCAGTGTTTTCTTGGCAAAGAGCCCACTCTAGTTAAAACTGATGTATGTTGGACCTTTGAATTAAATAACAGAAAGTGACCAGCGAATCTAAAGGAATTAAGATTCCTTCCAAATCTAAAGCCTGTCAAACTCTACCCAATATTTCATACAACCAGTAGACATCTCAGTCAAAAGACAGCTGGATAGTTCTTTAGCTTCCACTGTGGTGTCCGTGAAATATACAGAACATTGTTTGGTAAAGTTCGTGACATTATTTCTTTATTTCAGGTAGAAAATCAGGCTACAGGAATTGACTTTTATCTCTGAAAGGCCATTGTTCCTATATAAAGATATTCAGAGATATGTTATCGCAATATTATACCAATAGTGGGTGGCTGTTGGTGTAGTTAGTAAGGAATTTTTCACTGAATTTTTTTTAAATGGTCATCAAAATCAAAGTTTTTCACAGAAACATTGAGCTTAGATACAAACATTCAGATGGTATCTGAAGTGCCAGATGAAGTTGAAAAAAAAAATTCTTAATACTTACGCTAGTCACTGGAGATGTAAATTAGAGACTTGTGGCTGAGGTAATCCAGTGAGTGCCACATTGAGCTATTTTGAATTATTTATATTCCCCCTCCCCCATATTGTTGAAAAGTACCCCATTCATTCTAAAGCATGTCACCAGCATTTTTTTTAAACTCAAGCCAGAGAAGATGCAACACATATTTTAAGACAATCCCTGATACAAAGGTTGTTATATCAGGTACATCTCCTCCTCTTGGTGTTCATCTGAATTACTCAATCCTAAACTATTAACAGATTGTCTTACTTCTTAGCTTGAAAACAGACTGTCTTTTAAACATAGTGATTTATGAAATACCATATGTATCTCATCTGTGCTGTATGACACCTGGCTGCTGTTCACTGTTTTAGGAGACAGCTTTTAGAGATTGCCTGACCCAAACTAGAAAAAGGATTTCGCTACTGCTGACTGTTCTTGCTTCCCTTAGAAAGATCTAGATAAACCGTAGCGAGTGAGCAAGTAAATGAACTGCCTTGTTAGTAAAACTAAGACTAGTAAAGTCCTCCTCATTAAAAGAAGAGAGAGCGCTGGGATAAGTATTATCATAATATAACATAGTAACAAAAATTTAATGGTCACTTGAATAAAGAAGCAATGGCATATACACAAGTGGATGATCTTTTTGAATCAGCACCATCCCTCTCACAAACTGAGATTTCCTTTCTCATCTCATCTAATAAATTGCTTGGAGAGTTCAAGTCCTTAGACATTAAAGGTGACTCTAAATATTTCAGTGTAAACAACAAAGCAGCCCTCAACATCTCTCTCAATAAAATCCTGTTTTATGCTTCTTACTCTTCATTTTTCTAGCTTGTGTAGCAGGGCTTATATCCAAGTAGATTAAAAAAAAAAGAAAAAAAATCTCTTTTCCCTTACATGAGTGCTCGGTTTTCATGTTCAGCTTCTCTCAGTAATTGTTCACTGTATGCCATCCAGTGAAATTAAAATAACTGTTCCCCCAAGGCCTCCTTACACTCCATTCCCAGACCAGTGCTTTCTCACATGTATGCAGTGGTGGTTTTATATTTACAGATATACATACACTGGTGCACATGCTTTCCTGCATGTAGTCCTTATAATCTAATCTATGGTGTTTCATATTTGGAAACTGAAAGCTTTCAAGATTCACTTGGAAATGGGTAGAGGATGTAAAGTGCAAAGCAGCATGCTTCTGGCAATTGAAATGGTTGAAACTGGAAATTCCCTCCACCTGGCTCTGCAAATATTTCTGTCTCCTCTGCTTCAAGATCCCAATTCTTCTCCCAGGCTTAGAAGTCAAGGCAGCCTTCACTGGTTTGAAAAGGGAAGGAATTGCTGCAATATTTCCAGTGTCTGCACAGAAGAGTGGAACTATGCTTGAACTGATGCAAAAGAGGCTTTAGGCATGCTAAGGGATAGAGTAGTCACTGAGGGAACTGAGAAGGATAGCAAAGCAAAATATCTTTATTGGAGGAAGGATGCAGAAAAGCAAAAGAGGAGAGCAGAGATAAGTAGTACAGTAAGTAATGTAGTTCTGCCGTGTTCTCTAAGAAATAAGAGTTAATTTCTCCCTACTGTGAAGTTTAGATTCAGGTGAAGACCTCCTGAGAGAACTGGGAGATTTAGAACTGTTCCCACAAAAAAGCATTATTCCCATGTATAACCTGTACGGTTACTCTCCCCTCTCTATATAGTGTAATTTTGATTTGATTGGCTATATTGCTACATGTTCCTCTGGAGATCCTTGTGCCTAGACATGTAACCACTCTGTGCTTCTATCTCAGTGTAAGTTATTGATTCTAGAAAACAAACAGCCATCAACTTCGCTTTCAGAGGAGCCACTGGAGACTCATACTTGGTCATTTCACACAAATCCTGACTTTGACTGAACTGTCCTCTTTTGCCTAACATAGCTTTTCTAAGAACCTGGAACACTGTACGCCCAATAGTAGTAACTAAATAGTCAGCTGTTCATTCAGAGAAAGAATCTCTTACAATTTTTGCATTGCAAATACTCAAGAGAATGTTGTCCAGGCAGTGGCGTAGGCAAAACACCGATCTCTGCTATTCTGTACACAAGGGTAGTTCTGGCTGATGTGGTTTAGACAGTGTAAAGAATAATGTGGAGTCTTTGTTCATACCCTAAAATTAATCTATATCACAGAAATTTTGTGGTATTTGCTGTTCCTGTGACAGCTGGGCCCCAGCTAGAACTGCTTGCCAGAAATTACTTTTCAGTTGCAATGCAGTTGATGGTACTGAAGGCAGACCAGAGTGACGTTCACAACTTAGAAATGCAGTTCTTTGCCTGCTTATTCATGTTACTATTTCCAAAAAAGTTATGATGATCAACAGAACTTTAAGTCTTCCTAAGGTGAACCGCCGTATCCTTGAAGGCCTGTCTGTCATTAGGTCATATCTTTTGAAACTGCCTCGTGTTCTGGGGACTTATCATCATATGGTCAAATTGCACCTGTTACTTCCCCTGTCTCAGGAGCTCTCCCAACCTACTGCTGAGGCAAAGCCCTCTGAACAACCTGATCCAATATCAGAGCTAGCTCTGCTTTGAACAAGGAATAGACCAGAGGACCTCCTGAGGTTCCTCCTGATGTCAGCTGTTACGTGTTTCTGTAAGTTACAAATGAATTCTGTAACTGTCTTGGCTTGTTTACTGATTCAGTTTCCACAGTCCTTCAATTCTTGAGCCATCAGGGTTGTCCTTAGATAATGTTTTGCAGAAAGGGTGCTCTCATCTTAGGAATGATTGAGAATTATATGAATTTTACCTAAATAAGCAACTTGTTAATAGGTATCATCTGTTCGATGGAGACTTTCATCAGTAACTTTCTGTAGTGTTCCACACAGGTCACGTTACAGCTGAAAGACAGTATCATGGTGAAAACCACAGGATAGGATCCCAGACAGACAAGAACGGTCAAATGATATGTTCAGCCCCAAGGAATTCCACTTGCCACCAGCAGTGACAGTGTTGGGCCACTGCAAACACTCCATCACACAAATGTTAATACTATCTTTCACCCAGAAGTGTAATGAAGTATGCTTCCTCCTACCTCTTGACAGTTCCTTGATATATAAATATTGACATTCGATTGTAGCCAGTGAGGGATTTTATCTTTTACATTAGAATAAGAGCAAATCTCATAGCAGTAGGGATGAGCACTGTCTTCTGTAGCATCTGAAGAAACCAAGCCTGAAGGCAAGCTGAACAAATCCAAAATTATTTACTGGGGAAAAAAAAATATATCCAAAAAAAACCAACCTAGAGGAGCTAAGTTCAACACTGTTTATATGAAGAGTTGTTTCTTATACTTTTATTCATTTGTTTCAGTTGGAAGTTTTACAAATATATTATGGAAAGTATGAAGAAAAATCACTAAAATTAAAACCTTTAAGAGAAATTACCTGATTGTTCCATTCTGCCCACATCACCAGTCACGTGCTTAGGTATAGAAGTTCTGCGACTAGGCAGAAAACATAAGATTTGATGATGATATTATTTGAAAAATAGCTGTATAAAAAGCCATAAGTTACAAGTGACAGCAAATGCTCTTTGGAATAATAAGCCAGTAGTTTTCAATTAGTGTTAAATGAGAAATCATGTTATGTCAGCTGATATTAAATGGATATAAATGTCTGGATTAGTACAAAATTATCTGATGTCTGGGAAAAAAATGTAATTTACTGAATTGATATTAATCAGGCTCATTAGCTTTAGTGTGGCAGCTGCCATCTTGGCTAATGCAGAAGGGATTGAACAGGGATTTCCAGAGCCAAATCCATGGGTGTGGCTTAACTTTTAAAGAACAGTCCTTCATCGTGAGTGCTGTAACACATTATACATTTTTAACTGAGGGAAGACTTTGTTTGTACATCAGCAAGAGAAGTGGGGTTCTGTCTGGGAAATAGGGCATTGCTATTTGCAATAATTATCCTGTGAGCAATGGGAATAGAGGAGGTCAGACAGTAAACAAAATTTCAGTGCTTCTTAGGCCTTGGCATAATGATGGCTGATAAAACTCTGCTTACCTAGCTCAGCTAATTTCTACTTTGACCTGTAGCATTTCCTTTGTTGAGTCTGGTATTAGAAGTCAGTATTTATTCTTCTACTTAACCTTCTCCACAATGTCATTCCATTGTGTGTGATGATTTCTATCAGGAGAAGCATTTTTATTAATTAAACTTTTCTAATAGGCACTGCTTAGCCAGCTTCTGAGTGACTTGCATAACGCACAGATCTCATGTACGTGTTTTTGTTGATAGGGCAGTTTGTTGAAATTAATTTAAGCAGCCATCGTGGAAAATTTTCTTGCAATTGTCAGTGCTTTGTGCTATGTGTCGCTCAGAAGTACCTTGCTTGGTCATGGTATGAAAATGGAAAGTCACTTAAATAACGGCCCATTTTAATATCATTTTTTGTATCAGTTCAAAGCTGACACATGCAGTCTTCAGCTGTTGCCCTGCTTTATCATCAGGAGTTTTTTAAACAGTAATTTAAAGGAGGTTTAAACAGTAATTTGCCTGGCTCTGCAAGGTTTGTCTATGGCTGCCACCCTGTGAGTACTGCCACCACTTTGCTGGTGGAAATAATATAGCACTTATCCATATTAATTTTTGGCACACACAGATTTTTGCTTGCTCAGCAGAGTACACATCTGAGGAGAAATGTGGTTGATTCAGGGGTATTCACGCAATAAAGAGTGAGTGAGCATGTGTATGGTGGGAGAAGGGAGGAAAGTTATGATTTCTGCCTCTCAGTCCGCTATCCAGCTGCACCCTCACGTGGACTGAGCATAAGGACAGCACTGGAGTGCAAGAAAGATACCTATAGCAGATACAGTGAGTTTCAAAGTCCCAGCAGCATTTTGTGTCAGATGGCTGATCTATATTTATTCTGCCAATGCAGTAACTGCCCCTGGAGAGCACACTCCACTCTTTACCTGACTCAGGACATATGGAAATATGACATCTGCTTACTGCAATAATAATTCCACAAATGTGATTCTGAATCTTGGAACTAGAGCTGAACTTTTCATCATAACAACTAAATCTTAATTCTGCTTTTCTCATGAGCGAAAAAATGCCCAGGGCTGCTATTTTCTCCCATATGATTGAAAAACGCCGGCTATACGAGTACCATATGGAAAGGAGGTGGCAATGTTATTAAACAGACCTATTTTCCATGGCATTTACCTCTGTGGCATAAGAGCATCTTACAAACAAAAAGAGCATCCTATGAGAAGATTAATCCTTTCTTCTTTTGAAAAGGAAAACAAAAGCATAGAAAAATTAAAGAATTTTGCCAAGGTCACCCAGCAAGTAAAATCAGGCATTCAAGATGGATTTTCATTCCTATATCTGCCTTAAATTCTTCTGATATTAAAATCTATGAATTTTAACCCTAAGCCTATACAGTTTGATCTGAGGAGAGTCATGTAAGATTTCCTTGATAAAAGCTTAAGAAGTAATGCCTTCTTGGTTAGGGGTTCATTAAAAGGGAATTTAGCTTATTCAAAAGTTTATTCAGATCTGATCCCACAGTTGAACATCTCTCAGCAGAGCTAAGATGGACTTGTAAACCTAGATGAAACTTAATGTCTACTACCCAGCAATGAAAGAGCAACAAGCTGTCTGAAATGAGAGATTAATTTCAGCAAGCCTCTGCAAACTAAGCCAACCTAATTTCACATAGGTCTATGCCTCACTTTCCTACTGTGCCTGCCCTCCAGCTCTTCTGTTTTCCATGGTAACTAGGTCAGCTGTCGACTTCAAAAATACCCTTGGGCCAACTAAAAAAGAAAAGTTTTCTCTTACTAATATCTTACAGCAAGCTTTCCCTGGTACATGAGCTTAACTTCAAATTCCCACTTCTCTTTTTACAAAGCCAATATTTGGTGGCAACAAAGCGGTGAAACAGAAGGAAGATCAGAACTAGACCGGTATTTAAAAAAGAGAAATCTAAAGATATTTCCTTCTCTACTCTGCTCTCCTCTCCTACCCTTGCACAAGATACTTTACCTCTATATAAGGGGGACTGAAAAATGAACAGAGACCAAGAAAAGGAAGAAAAATAAAACCAGAGAGGAAGAAAGAAAACAGGCCTAGAAAGAAGGGGTATGAAGATAACAGAAACACTCTTTACAATGTAAATGCTTGTTCTTCTGTCCTGCCACTGACAGGAATGAGCTGACAAGAGCTGCTCTCATGGTCTCCTCTGCTTTAATTAAATGAAAACATGGTAGGTATCATCTTGTTTGAGGAAGACTGCAGAGTAGCCTTATGCATAAGGAGAGCTGCAGTCTGAAGCAATTTCTCCCTTAGAAGAGTCAGAATCATTAAAAGATGAAAAAGCATTATTGGGACTCTAGAGACTCCACTATTGAAAAGTCTGATTCTCTGTCTTCTGTTTCCTGAAAACAAATGAGTTTTGCTAGTTATTTTTGAAGTGTAAAGGACCATATGTCTTCACGATGCCACTTTATTTGAGCTACGGAGGTTTTCTCAAAGTTATTCTTTTGACAGTCACACACACACATGCACAGAGGTAACAAGTTGCTGTGATCTGATGATCTGATCCATGCATCCTTTGTTGTTGTGCAGCATTGGTCCTACTACTGAAGCTGTACTCCTAAGTAGGCTTCTCTAATGAGATGCCACATGGCAAATTTCCAGAAAAAGAAGACTCGACATCTTACAGAAATCATACTACATTGGGTATGAGGGGAATACTTAAAAGGGAAAGTTTTGCAGTCTTGTAATTACACTGAGGTACCGTCATTGCTGAAACACCTAAAGCAATACCTGCTGAAGGCTCATTATACATCCCTATTCCTGAGTAGGCAGTGATCTGAAAAAAGTTCCCTTTGGTAGATATTGGGAAAAGAAGATAAGCAGGGCCACTAGCTGGAGCAGAGATGTCCAGATGAAAGTAAAGATCCAGAAGAGACAAACATGTCAGGAAGTAATGTGGGATCAGGAGCCTAGTTCTTCTGTATTACCTGCACTTAAAACACAATGGATCTACAGACAGGCTCTTCCAGAGAGGTAAAAGTGATGCTGCCTTAAAAGAAATGTTAACTCTGCATGTGTTTGGAATGTATCAAATCTCATCTAACCTTCCTCTGCTGTTGGCATCTTGAGCACCTTGTCTGTAAAAATCTGAGACTCTACTTGAAAGATAACAGCTTTGATTGTAGACATTGTTAAACAAAGCAAATTCTTAGATAACTGAGTGCAGAGCAAATAGGAAAATTAACAGCCCATCTCAAGATCTACTGCTCTGCAGAATAAATTCTTTTGAATGACATAATATTTGCAAAACAATGTCACTCTCTCTTCCTATTCCCCCCACGTCCCACCCCAAAAACCAAACCCTTCCCTCCCCATGCCCAGGGTGAGTCACAAGAATGGTAATCTGAAAACTCTAGGATTATAAAGTACAGGTCTGGCTCAGGTTGTATGAATAAAATCTGGAACTGCTCCTAATATGAGCAAAGGCCATAATGACCTTGTAGAAAGACAATTTTAGTTTTCTTCCTGAAGCTACTTCTGTATTAGTATGTAAAAAAGTAAGAAAACAAACAAACAAAAAAAACCCCACAAAAAGCAAAACAGTGCATACAGCATTTTAAAGTGAAGTTAAGCAAAGTGTTGCAGTGTAACTCAGGTTTAATTCTGCAGTTTCGTGTAAATCTGGATTGCCCAGTGCATGCAGAACCATACAGAATTAGTTCTGTGTCATACATTTTGTTTTACAGTGTCACAAGGGATTTTTTTTCCACTGTAAAGCTAATAGGAAGCTACAGAAGCTATCCAAAGCCATTTTTGGTAGACATGAACTACCCAAACAATAGGCAGATGAAGAAAAACATTTTCAAATTCTCCTTAGTGTATTGCTGTGATAACTGTGGCCTAAATTCAGATACAGTACAAAGCTTAGCAACTCCATTGGCTCTAGTGGACTGCTTGAACCTGGATTAATTTTGCGTTTTATTTACATAGTTTGAAAGTAGCATGGCTGAGTCACCTCCTGTATTCAATTAATTGCTGGCATATTTGGACATCATCCCATTAAAGCCACTGGGTCTGCTTGTTTTAGTGGTGATTGTCCCATCTAATCCCATTCATTGCAGGCTTCCAATGCAGTTACCTACTGGGAAGAATACAATGATTTCTGTTATGCCTGGAATGAATGCCACATTTCAGTTCCCATGCCACAAATTTACTCTAAGGTATTACAAAGATAGATGGTTTGTAGCTTTCAGGCTTGCTGATGCTGGTGTTAAGTAAGATACTGCATGAAATTCTGACAATATTATGGCATTTGTTCTGAGGAGAATATCTGCAATTTTGAAACAAACGCAGACAGGGACGTACCTAGTCACATGAAGGAAGCACTGGCAAAGATGGAACCAGACTTTTCAAAATTAATGACAGACTCGAATGCCATGTTTCTCATTGAATGCAAAATAATACTGCCCCATTGATAATATTCATGAAGATATCAAATGCAACACATTTGTTAAGCAGCTTCTTTTTTTTTTTTTTTAATTCGGAATATAGTTTTTGGAGGGCAAAGTTAATCATTCTCTTTGATTCTCTTTACTGAGACAGTGGTACTTTTTCTATAAATATTTGAGAGCAGTTAGACCTGTAGTTGTAAGCCTAAGCTTAAGTCACCCTCAGCCTTAATAAAACTTGAGGGTGAAGGTATTTCATTTCTGTAGCTTTGGATTGATGCTTTATTAGGGTGGGATCTTTGGCGGACTGTGAACCCTCACTCATAGATTCTGAAGTTATCCAAGGTCAGCACTGTTGTATACAGATGTTGTTGGAAACAACCACTAATTCTGTTATGTTGGTGTTCTGCTGCAGGTATTTTTTGTGTTCATGATAGTGTGTTAATAAATTTGGTCTTCTGTTGCTTGCAGACCCCACCCAATGAAGAGAAGCAGACTAGAAAGAGACTGACTTTGCTAACAATTCTTTTTTTTTTTTTTTTTTTTTAACAAACTGGACCAGAAAGAGACAGACACTGTTAGCACTTCTTTTTACTAGACAATTCTTGTAGAACTTACCTTGACGTTAACATGTCCGTTCAACAAATTGGAGAAGACATGTTCTGAGGGTGATCATTTCTTGTTGAGACCTTATACTAGGTAGCATCTACTATCTGTTAGTGATAGTGGTACCTGTGCACCATTATACTCTCCTATTAATTCTTGATACAGTTCATTTTCAAGGTAAATGCTCTTTCTTGTCCAGACAAAACCAGTTTTATCTGGGGTTTATTTGCTTAATACAGAAGTGTATGCAACTAACTTTTTTTGTATCAAATAAAACATTGTTCTGCTAGGCAACCTTGGCAGGGTTTGGCAACTTACTTGCATAGCATAGCCTTCATTTTCACTGATCTGCTAATTTTTGTGCGTCAGCAGGACATTCATTCCATAGTTAAGGCATTCAAGGGGAGTGGAGGGAACTGGGTTGATTGAATCTACTGGATCAAGTGATTTGTCTGGATGCAAATTGTGTTGCCTTGTTCATAAAGATCTTTGAGAGAAGAGTAGCAAATAATGGCAACTAGTCCCTTGGCTCCCATAGAAATGTTGTGTTTCTCAAGCCTAACCAGCATACTTTATCAGAAGTCTGCAACAATTTTTTGTTGTCTAAGGGAGACCAACGCATTAGACATCTGTTCTAAGTTATGTTATAAAAAAAAAAATAGAAAAACAAAAGCAAATGTATCATATGGCCTTTTAAAACAAAATTTCACTTTAAGCAGAGGTATTTTACATTCAAGGGTAATGCTTTGAAAAATGAGTCTATAAAAGCAGCTCTGTTATATGAGAAGCGGCAGGTGAAACTGACTGCAGGTTTCTTATGTGAGAGGTGTGAAGAGCCAAAACTGTTCAGGTGCTGCAAGCTACTGAACAGCTGCTGCTCTTCCATCCTGGAGACTTACTTGGTTAAAAAGACTCAGAAAATATTGTACCATGCTTCACTCAGTCTACTCAAGAAATGTAAGCTTTCATTCTCTTCTTGTTCTAGAATAGAAAGAAAGAAGAGAAGATCAGCAGACGAGGCAGAGTTCTGCCAGCCCTCTTGTGCCTCTCCCTTTCTGCTGGCTTTGTACTCGGTCAAAGAAAGGGAGAGTGAAAGGGAGTTTGATCTTGGTCCTTCCAGTCAGGTGGATGACCTCACACTGTGTTTCTGTAAAGCTATGGAAAATGCCCTGTACTACGGTCATTTGGGAAAACTGCTGTGCCTCTTCTATCTTTGTTGTACATCAGCTCTTCTGCCTAATTGACTTTGCTCCTCATTCTCCCAGAAATTGCATTGTTCTCAACCTGTTAGGCATTTTGTGCTTCTCAGTTGTTTGTTTGTTTTTACGTCTTTTGCTTTGCTGATTGCCATGCCCCAATAGGTCTACACAGAACAGTGCTGTTGTTTTCTGTGTTTTCCTTTCTGAATTGTAGTACATAAATCAAACCCTGCTAGAATTTGGGGTTAGTTTAAAAAGGGAGGTATTATCCTGTATCTATTTTTTAAAGGAAGTTGACAGAGATAGCCTGTATGTTTCTCTTGAATAACAAAGGACCATGAGAGCAGCGCCACTTTAAGGCTTTCCAGCAAGGTTAATGAAATTAAATTTTGCTGTCCAGTGAAGGCTTATCTCACCGAGGCTGTGAAGGAGGCTGGGAACAGAGATTGCATTGCAACAAGTGCAAGTGTTCCTTTCTGTTCTCTGAAGCAATAGCTGCCATCCTATAGACACATTCCTAGGAGCTTCGGCAAGTTCAGTTATCCATTCTAGGCACTGGCAAAGAGATCAGAAAAGCTACAGTCATATTTGCCAGCTTGGCACTCTGCTGCCTTAGAGTTTGGCTGTGTCTAAAGAGGCCATGCCTGAGCAGACCAGCTAGCAAGTGAAAAAGATGAGTTCTGCAGACTTGGCTGTACTCTGCAGAGGAGTAAGGGGAGTTGTGGGTGTAGGGGATGGAGGATGACAGGTACTTGTTAGAATTTGTAATTCGTTGGAGTTTACAGTGTTTGTGCAGTACTTGCTATGTTGATATCTCTATCAAAGGGATTATTCCCGTTATCACTGGCAGGGAAGTAAAAACCTTGTCCAATGTAATCTTGAGGAGATAAAAGAAAAAACTAAGAAAGGTTTTACTTGCAACTGAGTAATTAATAGCAGCAGTCGCCCACTCATTCTCATGGCCCATCACAGACTCAATGGAGGTATTAATCTTTAGCTGCACATTTTTGTCATCTCTCTCATCCCTGTGTCTGCGAGTAACTTGCAGTGGGATTTAAGAAGCTGCAAAGCCCAAATGCAACCCAACTGGCAAACCACCCCTCTTACTTACTCTGCTATTTAAGAATGCAAACAGTCAAATACCTTCTTCAAGGAGCTGAAAATGAAATCTGTCATATGCTTCAGGTGTGTGCCATAGCTCCATGGCACAATAGAGCACAAAGGACAGCTTAGGAGTGTTGCAGGATGTCTAATGAAAATCAAGATGGATGGCAACCTCAGACATGGAAGCTGTGCAGTGGTAGAGAAGTGTGTGTGCTAATCTTTGATACGAAGGGATGTGGAGAATCATTTTAAAACAATTATTGCTATAATGAGCAGCAGTCTTGTACTAATGTTCTCGTCTGTGACTTGTCCTGCCTCCAGCTTAGTGAAACAGAAAACAAGCGTAAAATATATCTTCACAACAAAGCATATTGACTTTCTTGGTCAAGTTTACCAAAGATTGACCAACAACAGTAAGTACCTCGGCACTCACCTTAAAACCCTAAGGCACATCATTTTCATGGTGTGGCTCTGAATTCAAAACACCTTAAGCAAAGAGTACACAGTGTGTATGCTGGTAGGCACAGCTTTTGTGTAATAAATACCAGACATCACTTGGAAACAAATTAACTAGGGTCACTACTCTGACTTTGACACCACATGTAAATAACCCAGTCAAACTGTACCTCGCTCTTTCATAGCAGGTAGGGGCTAAAACCTGCAGTAAGATACTGGAGATCCTGGCCTTTTCTTGGGTTTCTTTTGCTACAAGGTTGTTTAACAGGCTACCTGCAAGCTAATCTGTCCTGTCAAGCATTACTCTGGTTCACCCTGCTCCTTTTTCTGAAGGAGATGAGGAACAGATGTTCAAGCAGCAGAGTTGTCTGAGCAGCCTCACTCTTTCACTTGTCTGCCAAATCCAACTCAGAGAGCAGACTGTGTCTGCTGCAAGGTCTTTAGAGCACTAGCTTCCCTCTGTCCCCACACCACAGAAGGAGAATGAGGCCAGCTCACCTGTTCTAGTACCAAGATCCATCCAATCTCATTCCTCTCCTCCCCTTTTTTTAAAAATTTCTCTTTTCTTCCTAGCTGCTGGTTTTAGCCCTGTTTGTCCTTCTCTGACACAGCAGCCGACACAGCAGCCAACTCAGCCTGATTCAACCTCACCTTCCCTTCTGCCCTGTGGCAAAAATCTCTCCAGGACACTTGTGTTTTTGTACCCAGAAAAAACATACGCACACTTCTGCAGCTGTGAGTACCAGAAAATGAGGTTGGAGCCACCTTGCTGGCATGAAGTGGGTGCTTGCAGAAAGGAAGAGAAGCGGCTGCTTGCAGAGGGAAGTCGGTGGCATCTTTCAGGGCACCCCAGGATCTGATTTGGACCCTCTGACTGCTGCTAAGCAGGGGCAGTCTAGTTTGCTTCTTTACTAAATTTCAGGTCAGCATCCTTCTGTTTCCAGCCCCGTTGTGCTATTTCCCAGAAAGTGATATTGGGACAGTGTATTTGAATTAACCTGGCCCTTCTGAGAACGAGGGTTTGTCCCAAATCAGAGAACCCTGAAGAGTGAGGAAGTCTCCCTGTTGTTAGGAGCAAGAGCCTCTGTATAGGCCTGGCAAAAAGCCAGGCTTTTATATTGAGTTCTGTCTTGCAGAACCTTGTGAAAATTGTGAGGAAAAAAAAGCCTTCACATATTTCCTTACTGGCAGCCTTGAGTTTTAAATCATTCCAATTTTGTCTTCCTCTGTCACAACTAGGCATCTTGTCCTAACTTGAAAATTTCATTAGTGTCTTGAGCATTTCTCCATCCTGCAACCTCAGAAGTTGCAGACTTTCCTATCTCTGCTGAGTTCTCGCAACGGCAGGGTGAAGATGTGTGAGCCAGGAAACTGGGAAGACAGAATTACAACTGCATATTTGTTCTGTTGTTGAATAAACATTTCAGCAAAGCCTACAATGAGTCATCACATTAAACGCTGTCCTTTGTATCCTCCTTGGGACTGCTTTTATAAAATGAATATAAAAGTCAGACTCAGTTAATCCAAATCATTTTGCAAATTAAGGTCTACAGGCTTTTAAGAGCATACCTACCCCAGTGGGCAGGCAGAAGGAAGCTGTGCTGCCTGTACCGTAGTCGCCAGACACATTTTGAGTGCAGAGCCGAGTCCCTCATGGGGCTGCTGAGGAAGCACATGCACTGTCAAAAGCTGCCACGTGGGTTCAGACTGTGGAGTGTGTGCCGAGCTGCAGCTGGCAGGGAAATGGGTTTTACCAGAGAGATCATGATGACTGCCTCAAATTTCCCCACATACTGGGCTCAAGAAGCACATGTGAGAAGATTCAGACTCTATACATCCTCTCTCCTCATGTACACCTTATGCATAAGCTATCGGAATCTGGCCCGTAATCCTTTCTCAGGTCAAGAAGAAATCTTTATATCGTATGTGTATATTATTTTCTGTGAACGGCCATAAGAATGGATCAAATCAAAAAATGGATCTTCTAAATTGATCTGCCTTATTCAGGCAGCAGCTCTATTTAAAAGAGGAAAACATTTTGGTTTTGCTATTTTGTTTCCTGTATGTGAAATCCTAAGCCTTTCATTTTAGGGAAATAAAAGTTGTTTTAATGTTCTGTATATCTGAAAGAATTAAAGGGCCTTCTCAAAAATGAAAAGGTATCCTTTCTGGATTCCCTAAATACTTACCGTTATAAATGGAGTAGGTGAATTAATATGATTTAGATGCTCAGGAGCTGATTCCAATGCAAGCCTAAGTGCAGACAGAAGATTCTGCACCAACATAACCTGACCAGTTCAAAATAGATATCACAGTGATGTCTCTTCTTAGGTGCACATGCACTTGCACTTGTCTTTGCAAGGCAGAAGTGAAAAGTTCATTCTGCCTGTGCTCCAAGAGCAACGCAGGCTGTTTAGCTGGACTGAGACTGAGCTGAACTCTGCTTTGGTAGACTAAAATTCCTGCCCATGTGACAGTTTGGACTGTGCTAGTAATGCTTTTGTTTAAAAAATAGTCACCAAGCCTGTTCCTGACTTGCTGTTGAAGTGGACAGAGTATGTTTTTGTTTTAAATCACCATGTTTGCCTACAACTGAGCTAAAAAGCCACTGCAGAGTGGGATTCAGTACCTTAAACATAGGCTATTTTACATAGCATAGGGCATCTGAGACATCTGCATGGGAGTGGCACATATGAGATATTGCCTCTAGTGGACCCATGCCCTCCCAAGACAGCAGCTGGAGGCCAAATAGGATTTCCTAGGTTATCTAAAATGGCATGAGGTATCTACATTTAAGCAAATGAATCCCGTCTTGTGGAATCTTGGACTTACTCTGCTTGAAACCTGGAAGAATTAGTTTATCCACCGCCATGTATGCATGTGCTCTTAGTCTTCTTCAGTTTGTGGAGGATTCAGGATATGAATACAGCTGTCTCTATGTGCTGGGGTTTGCCTTCCACCAGGCACTGCAATGACAATTTGTATTTTTTTCTGATCCAAAAAGTAATTATTTGTTTTTACTAGTCTACAGAAAGAAATGTCATTTCAAACTCCTCCAGAGAGTGCTGATGATAAACTTCTCATATCTCTTCCCTTTCATGTCTAGGCATTTCTGATATAAACACCACACATTCTTTTAAGATTTTCAGTACTTATAAACCCTTAGATGTTCAGAGGTTTTGTGTAACTGGAAAGGCTTTTCAGAAACCAGTAGGTGATATTATTCTGCATTGAATTATATAGGAAAAGAGGACCTAGAAGGATCATTGCTTTATGAAAGATGACAGGAATCCCTCATCACCAAAAGATGCATGGGCTGCAGTAGCAACATTGTAATGCCTTATATATGATTTGAAGGAGTTGAAGTGTCTATAGGAATTATGATTTTTTACATTTAAATATCAGTGCTCGATATATATCTTGTTCTTGCTTTTTGTTATGTGACATATTCATGTGATGTGCCTTGAAAGTCAACAGCTTCTCTGATTTCTGTCCTGTGAAAACTAGCATTATTTGTTAGGTTTGAGTAACCTCATCAGGTAAGAGAAACTGCATTAAGATTCAGACATTTATAAGAAATTTAAGGTTTGAGATGTTCTTAAGGATTAAGTAGTTGGGAGGAAAGTTCGGAGAAAAGCAAAGAGCAGTTCATCAGTCCTTCAGGAAAAGGGAAGTCTCAGGCAATGGGCAGGATGTTAGTAGCAATATAAAGCTAGTGATTCCATCTACACTTATAAAAATAAATCAAGTGTGTACAAAACCTCTGGCCCACATAAGAAAAAAATTTCCAGTGATCAATTCAATTAACTAAAAAACCCCTTAAATTCCACAGCTTTCCTGGCCCAAATGCATGTGTAATTAGAGAAGAGTGCATGATAAACATGAAAAAAAAAAAAGTGTGTTTTTGGTTTTATTTCTGACTTTTATGTTGGCAATAACTCCAGTTCCAAAGCTTTTACAAATTTCAGTAGAACTAAGAGCTGAGTTTTTGCTCTAGTTTCAGAAATGTCTCTTCAACTTAAAATAGTGAAAGTTTCTAGAACTGATGATATGTCTGAGCCTAAAATGGTCTTTAAATGCACCTCCCAGCTAAAAGATGTGCTTGATTGTGTAAGTGTACTGGCAGGAGAAAAAAAAAGAATAGATTTATGGATATATATTTAAGACTGGACTTCAAAAAATACAACTTATTTTCACTTTGTGAACTTTTCTTGCAGAAATAAGAAGCAATTTGTTTCTTGCAGAAATAAGAAGCACTGCAGTATGTATGACAATAAGAAATGGTAGGTTCCTATTGATTCAACACACTCAGAATCTCATTAGTTATCAAATGGGACTTGAGTACTGCCAACAAATAAACAACATTTTTTTTCTTTCTCTGCTGCCCAAAGTCACCAAACACAGATTAGTCTGGAGTGCATTTATTGTTCCTGCTAGAGGTAATATAAAATAAAAGTCAGGTTTAGATACAGAGATGTGTTTTCCCCTCCTTCCTCCAGGCTGTTGAAGAACGCACAGAATGAAGTTCATTTCAAAATCTGGTATCAGAAACTACTGGCTGCTCTCCAATTCTGTGCTGGACAAACCCTGAACAATGAGTTTTCTAAGGAGGGGAAACTTATCAGAATTCTGGAAGACATTGCCAAAAAAGTAAAAGCTGCCAGCAACCCAGAAAGAAAGGTTTGTTAAAAAATACGCCCCCTTCTGTCTAAGTTTCTTCAGGTAATTTTATTTTTTCTAAGGTGACACCTCTTTCCTATAATGCCCTTCACATAAATAAACCCAAGATTTGACTAAAATTTGTAAAATTTTGTGCTACTCCAAAACCAAGTAAAACACGTGTATTTAATGGGACAACTCTCATCACAATTACTCTTGAGGTCAGCAGATCTTTTAAGCCATTTAAATTCCTTCATCACTGGTTTCTCAACCAGACTTGAAGGTGGTCAGAAATAATGGCAACAAAGCTGATTAACGTTTTACTGACAGGAACTCTCACATTTAGCACCTCATCCCAAAATATTTGACTCCTGTAAAACTGCAGTGTTTCTTGAAAACTTTGCTAAGACTTGTCTTTGACAGGCTGAACATCATCCTTTCTTAGCAAAGCCAACCAGAGTGGACTGTGCTTAGTATCTCAAATATAGCATTCAGCAATTAATAGTGCATACATATCTGCAGAGATGCATTCCTGGCAATAGGAGGCTTGCAGTCATCTTCTCCAGAGGGTGCAGCTTTTATATTGCATAGGTACATTTCCAATTCAAAACTGTTAATTTTCCAAGACAGTTGTTGTTACTTACCTGATGTGTAAAACTGCTTCTTGCTGAGATCTCAGCAAGATAGACCAGAAAGCCAAATAAAAATATACCTGCCACTGCTGGTTATCATGAAAGTTATCATGAATTCTTTTTGCCTTGTTAAGGATTCAAGGATTTTCAAAGGATTTTTCAGAAAACTCAGTTGTGAGAGCAGAAAAACAAACATGGAAGTAAAAAGACAAAAATATTTGCAAAGATAAAAATCCCCATGTAAAGAAAAAGAAATAGTAGTGATACATTATACATTACTGATGCATAATTCAGATTTTAGAGACTAATCTCAAGGCTGCAGTTACTGTGATACTGAGATACTCCCCAAACCCTGCAGTTAACACACCTACAGTTAGGCAAGGGAGATCACAATGTTGAGGCAACAAGCAACAAATTGTGAAGTTGTCCAGCAAGGCAAAAAAGACATGAGATGCAGCAGAGCAGGTACAAGGCCAGTCAGCCCCTAATGAAGGGTATTGAATCTGAATCTACGTGACAGCATGAACTGGTAGTGCGTCTAGGCAGATAAAGCACGAATGTGGAGTAAAATCATCGTTCTTATTTTTAATAACTGTACCTCAGTGTAACCTCATTAGCTGTTATAAGGTTACATAGATGCTACTAGCTCCAGAAATTGTACTGCTTGTTTAAAATATCAAAAGACAGTCAACGGCTTAAAAGCTGCTGTTATGTTCATTCTTGTTGCCATACCGATTCACATGTTGCAGGAGGTGTTAAAGGTGGAACTCAACAGACTTCAGCAGTTCTTCCAGGAGGTAAAGGTTTGTCGGCTTCCCCTGAATCCCGCGCTTGTTGTCCAAGGCATAGAGGCAGATGTAAGTCTAGCTCATGCAATGAATTATGGGTTTAATTTTTATGGGTGATTTTAGTATAAAAGGGGAGAGGGAGTGAATGGCTGCATTGACTGGGAAATAATCTTATCGGTATGAAGCATGAGTCATCTGGTAAACTGACATCTAGCCTAATCCCTTTTAAACCAGGGGCCTTTGTTGGAGGCAGAGGTGGAGGAGACTGGTGGGGTGGGTGTTGCATGAGTGTCTCATCTTGTGCAGCAGCGGCAGCAGAGATTTCAAACTCTGAGGAGCCTGCTCCCAGCTCAGCTGCCCTGCGGTGGTGTTGGCATTGGTAAGGGTACCTGGCTTCCCTGAAGCTGAGACCTGGTTAACATCCTGCCCAGGTAGCTCTTGGTGACAGTTTTTTTCTCATCTAAGACTCTCCCTTGTCATGTATGGGAGCAGCTAAAGGTCTAGAGCTAGCTCTCTTTTTGCTGAGGTGAGACTAGGCATGTGACTGAGAACTGCTAAAATATTAAATATTCATAGTAACTTACCTGTGTTATGACCCCTATTAAAAATGACTTAAGAATAAAGGAAACAACAGTGTTCTTTAGTGTTACTTGACTTTACTTTGACTACAGTACTAAGACTCAGTTATTCATTGTTTACAAATGTTTTCATAAACAATATTATGCCAGGAATAAGCTGTTTCATCTCTGGAGAGGGAAAAGGTATCCAGCAACAAGAGAAAACAAACCTGATCACCCATACATATTACCAGTTATAGCTGCCTAATTACAGCAATTTGTGCTCTATTTTTGCTCTCTGGCTCATTATCCACAGTGGACCTGATTCTAAGAGGTGTGCTGATCCCTTCAATTGCCTTTGACCTGTGATTCTCCAAGTAATTGCTATTCAGCCTTGATCTCACTGAGAACAGAGGTCTTCCAGCATCCCGCAGGCTTGGGCCAATTGCGTATGATATAAGTCAGAAGAATTTGAAGCCTGCTGCTTCTCACTGCTTTCAGGCTTTTTGGAAATAATGACTAATGGGAAAGTATCTCACCATACAGTCATGCTATTTATACTGCACCAGCTTGGCTGGACAGATAGAAAATGTTTAAATTTAAGTATCTGAAGAGATTTTTTTTTCATTTTTCTTATATCATTATAAGCCATTATCTTGCTATAAATATATGCAGCTTCTTGATTGAACTGTATGTCAGTATAATCATGCAAATTAGAATTTTTAAGTGCTTATAATTACCTAAATTTAATTCATTTTGGTATCATCTATTGATTTTACTAGTAGCAACCACTGCTCCCAGCTCTATCAGTAATGCATTATCTGACAGTAACCTTTCAAGCACTTACTGAGACATTTCAATTGGCAAAATTCCATAGGGGGTCAGGATTTCATCATCAATAATAGCTATTGCACATTGCAGAGGTATGATGTGTGACTAAGACAATATTTGAATGATTGCACCATGCTTTGAGATGTTTAGATGAAAAGCAGGAGACAGCTGTGTCTAGTGGCATTTTTGTTCAAATTAGCCTCCATTGCACTCCACCCAGTAAGGACAGCAGTAGCTCCGGTGGGGCGCTCATTATTTCTAGAAACCAGGCCATTAATTTACCACTGTCTTTGGTTGGTTTTTTGGTGGTTTTCCCCCCCCCCCCTTTTTTTAATGATGATAATAATACCACCCTAACTTACACAGAATTTGCAATGCTTGGCTCATTAATGCTTTTTGAAGCCCTTTGAGGTCTTCAGGTGGAAGGAGCTGTAGGGCATGAGAAGTCAGAGTTTATGTTTAATTAAGATATATTCCACATAAAATAGATCATGATTTTCAGAATTTCCTGTATTCTCAGCCAGAGTGAGGTCACCAAAGAAATTAGCACGTTCTTTGCTTCCATAAAGATTGTATGATTGGGCAATTTTTTTTTTTTTCAGAGAATAATAGGACCGAAGGCTTTTCGATGCTTTACAGATTCTTATTACATTGGTCTTACGTACTTTGTCTACTTAGTCCTGGCCAAAGTTTATCATTAATAGACCTGGGTGAAAATGAAAGACAGTTAATATGGAAAATATTATCCATTCATATAATCTGATTATTGAGTGAAACAAATTGTCTGGGAAAAAGAATTTCTTATTTTCCTGACCCAATTAAACAGTCAATAATATCAAGAATTATTTGTTTTTGTTATCAGTGCTACTGAGCAATACTTAAAGATGGTACCTTTTTCAGAGGTACTGTATTAGCCTGATGTTTTATATATGTGACACTGTTGTTCTTCTCTCTCATCTTTTTTCCTTGAAGTCATGTTCATATTTTACGTCCAATGCTTTTCCATTAAAAATCTCCTTCATCAATGCAAATGCTCCAAGTGGAAACATCAATGTTATTTTTAAGGTATGTTCTTCCTCTAATCTTCAGTTCCTTTTGTATGGAAAATGTTGATTTGAAATTCACCTAATTTATGTTTTAAACCTTGAGCCTGAGAATGTTTGATTTGTCTCTGCTGTTCACTTTTCCCAATTATTTTTGATACTAGAACTTTTAATGGAATATGCTGAGGCAATGCACTGACGTATCAACTTTTTGATCGGTAGAGAATCAAACGACTTCTTGCAATTTTTTTTCTTAGTGGAGACAACCAGGCTAAAATATGAAGTTTATATTTTAAACCTAGTTTATTTATCATGCTGGAGTCAGAAGGCAAGTCTCAGAGAAAGGATAGTTCAGAATGACTGAATCCAGTAACCTTCTCCATATCTCTCTAACAAATCAAAATACTGGAGTGTTAGAGACTACATTTTCTACACAGAACTAATTCTGCCCCTATCAGCCAGGATGGGGGAATGGGCTGGGGAAGAGGGAGGCAGAGGGGGAACAGCAGAGGAGTTCTGTCTCATTGGAGTTACTTGGAGGAGCTGACTCTGAAAGTAAATTCCAGTTTATTTTCCAGTTGTCACCTTCAAAGCTTCAGAGTTCAGGACACTACTGTGTCCATCCATAAAAGACAATACATGCAATCTAAAGTTACTTTCAAAAGAGCAAAAGTTTTCTATAACAGTGGATACCATTTTCAGAGAACACTGAAGTTCATAAAATGGCTGATGAGTACAAAATGGTCAGTGTTGCCAAAAACATTATTCCTAGATCTTTTGCAGTATCATGTTCCAAACCAGAAGCCTAAAAATTGATAAAAATAATAATAATAAAAAATATTTCTAGGCTGTCTTGAATTAAATTGACCTTTAGAGCAGCTGTGATTCTCGGGAATAGAAGTATGCTTTCTAGGCATGTTAGGGGGAGGCTAGCAATATTAAGTTTTTCTGAACATTTAGAAAGCTGGTTCTTATGCTGTTTCATCTGAGAATCAATGTTAAATAGACAGGTTCCTACTTACTTGAGCAACTTCAGAAAATGCCTGCCCATGCGGCATTTAAACATTTGTGCTGGTTTTACCTAGACAATATTTTCCCTGCTCAGTACCATTCAACAAAAAAACAGCTGTCCAGGTGCTGTAGAAGTATTATAGCTGACATCACCTTCACCTGTCAGTAAACCATTGTGTTAAAGTATCTTTCACTTGCACTATAGTTCCATTTTTTTGTTCATGCTGGATAATGCATACATAAAATGATAAGCGCTGGTATCACACTAAATTGTCTACTGACTCTATACATGAGGAAAGGAGGGAAGATAAGTGGAGAGAATAAGATTTTTCTCAGGTTTAGGTACTAAGAAGACTTAAGTGGAGTTAAGATTACCTTTAAATGAAAGAAAAATATATATTGATTTTTTTTTTTAAAGAACAGTTTATGTCTCCTCAAGTACTCATTTCATAGCATTAAATGTCTGTAGATTGGAATGCTTATATAAAAAGAATGTAATAAAAGAAAAAAGCATTTAAAAATACCAGTAAAAGTCACATGCATTTTAGCTGAAATGGGGAGGAGGAAACAGAAAAAGCAGGGCTTTTGTTTTCACAGGCCATTTACTCAGCCATGGTTGAAGATAATCTCTTCATTACCTCTTGTGGCTACAATTAAAGCCCCATTTCCCTAAGATTGTTGTTTGACTGACTCCATGGGGAGAGCAGTCAACACTGCATCACTGTTTGAAACTGAATATGAATCATGTCATGGATAAAATATAAATTCATGATAAAATTCCGCTTCAGCCTGCTGCAAATACCAAGTTGTGAAGCTTAACATTAGACAAATGCTGTCATTTGTGGAAAGGAATCTAACATTAGGTAGACTTTAAAATGTAACTAAATTGGGATCCTACCTCTGGATTAAATTTTCAAACTCTAATAATTGCATAGGAATAATAAGCAGAAAGGCTGCAGTTAATCAGGGAGCATTTGTTAGCATCTCAGTGGCTGCCAAAACTGTTTCTGCCTATGTGTGCCATTTACTCTGTCCTCTTCTGACACAGAAAGATAAGTAGCAACTTTGAAGAAAAACAAAAGGGATTTCCTGTAAAATGAAGTAGCTATTTTGGTGAGGGAAAAAATCCAAATGAAAGAGAAGGTTATTTCTCTCTGGTATTAAATGAGAAACCTGGATTTCTTGTGCAATTTTCACAGATAGGTGATGATCTACGTCAAGATATGCTGGTTCTGCAAATTATTCGAGTGATGGACAGCATTTGGCTCCAAGAGGGACTGGATATGCAAATGGTCATTTATAGGTGTTTATCTACAGGAAAAGGCCAAGGTCAGTTTTACATTATGAAAGTTACCTGTATTACATTATTCATATCTCATGTAAACAGCAGTATACAAAAATCTTCTCTTTAACTTTTATTTTCACGGGTGTCTTATTTATCTTCCCTCTTAAAGAAAAAGAAATGCTCAGAATTGCTGTTACTCAGGCCCTAAATTGTATACTTGTCTGCTCCTGAATGTTCATTTTATTTATTCATTCTGCCTCTCCAGAATAAGTACAACCAAACTCATTGAATTTTGTAGCAACTTAGACTAGAATTTTCCAAATGCCTCAACACCATCAGCTTGCACCAGATTCTTAAAAGTAACTTCAAAAGAGAGCCTTGGAGAAAATTGGCCATAGCTACTAAAGTTTTAATCCAGTGTGATCCTGCACAGATGCTTAAACGAACCTAGATGCATGTGGCTATGAAAAGTACCTGTGGACAAGTGATGACAGCTTCTCAGTGTTGATTTTGAAATATTACTCTTGCGATATATGCTGCTTAGGGCAGGCCTGACTCATCTGAAAGCTTTATTTCTCTCTTTTATGGTTGTTATAGCAGAGCTGTAGCAGGGATACCAAATGCTTGCTAAAGAAATTTACTGACAGCAATAAGCTTACTATTTTTTACTGACTCTCCAAATCTTTTACTGAAAATAATCCTTACACAAATAGAAGACTGATGTATCCAGATTACCTGCTGTACAAAAACTACCAAAAAAAAATTCATTGCTTTCTGAGCCACAAAGAAGAAATGAGAGAGGATGAATGATCTGAAGGAGGTAGGAGAAAGTATAGATGACTTCACGCACATGGCGGGTGGTTAAGATGACCTGAAAAAGACTTCTCCCTTCTTTGTAGGGGTAGGAGTCAAAGCTTGAAGGCTTCTGCTTCAAAGGCAAATAATACAAGAATACCATTTCTGAACATAATATTATAGTCTCTCTCATATCCTAACACTTAATTTGACTTTTGCCAAGAAAGATACAGGGATCACATGCAAATATTCTCTGCCTGACAGTCTCTTCCTTTCAGCACCATAGCAGCAGAAAACCTCTCGGTGTCTGACAGAATTCCTTACAATGTCTTTTCTTATGAGCTACAGAAGTGCTAATATAATTGATTTACAGTTAATGATTAAGGATAAAAGGACCAAGTGACATGCCAGTGGGCCATACAGGACATGTGCTAAAGTAGCCTTGTGCACTGAGGTCTTCCATGGCTCCATGGGCCACCTTTTCTACACAGGGGAGATAGGAGATGATAATTTCATAGTCACGGGAACATGGAAATCACTTTTCATAGAAATGTTAAAAGCAGATAAGGCACTGATAGGATCCCACCTTCCAGGCATTGTATAGTAGAGGAGCCTGTCCCCAGCTGAAGTTGTTAGAGGAAGCCCTTCCTGTAATGCAGAGTTGTGGGATGACGTGCCAGGGGACCACACACAGGGACAGAAGGCTGGCAAGCCAGGTCTCAGTTCCAAAAAAGGAATTAAGTGCATGCAGTAGAGGCAGACGATTCAAGTGAAGCATTGCAAAATGCTTGGCTTCTCTCTACATTTCAAACTCCCAGTTTATGTCATCTTGGATCAGACTAATTTCTGCACTATCTAGTATCCTTTCTCCCAGCTGTGATCAGCATCACATACTGCAGAAAAATTTGTGTAGCATTCCTGACAATAAACACATATGAAATAACTTTATATTTCTTAGTAAACATCTGATCCTGTTTTTTATAGATTTTTGTTGTTTGTGTACGTATTCTACCCACTTTAAATCTTGTTAAATTGTTGGCCTTGTTAGTACCTTGAGGCAGTTATTTCCACAATATTGTTATTGGTGTTTTTATTTCTCATTTGCAGAACTGCCACTTTTTACTAAGTGTCCTTTGTTTTTTGTGTCCAAAGAGAAAGAGAAAAACAGTCCTGATCTATATTTTCTATTTCATTCATTATTTTACAAGCTTTTAAGCATGTATTTTTTCTGCATGGAATGATCCAACAATAGGCAATATGCATTGATGGTCTTCATATCTTTTTAAAGTTGAAGGTTTTTCATGTGAACTCTTTTCTATCTGATTAGGATTGGTACAGATGGTGCCAGATGCTACCACACTAGCGAAGATCCACAGGGAGTCTGGTCTGATAGGACCATTGAAAGAAAACACAATTAAAAAATGGTTCCATCATCACCATCCTCTGGAATCAAGTTACCAAGAGGTAACATCATAATGAAGCTTATTATACATTTCGTGTTTTACCATGGGAAAAAAGAAACCAAATGGCAGTAAGCAGCAAAAACAAATGACTCAGACACAAGACAAACAAGTCACATAGAAGCCAGGGAATTGACATAAATGCCATTCTCTTTCCAAGGAGATACTGCTCTGGATCAGGTGCATTGTAATACATTTTCTATAAAGATGTGTCATAGAGATGTTTTGAAGTTTAGTACTAAAGTGAAGAGAAGCTAAAGTAGAAATTAAGCATTGAACTCAAAAACATTTATTTTTTAGGTCAGCTCTCTAAATATTTTATTTTATATAAACCGTGCAAAGTCTCAGTGGATTTTCTGTATTTGGAAATGACCACGTCAATACCCACAGTTTTAGAAAGCTTTTTTATCAAAACTACCTAGTCATATGATAGATTAGATCATGCTTTTCATATCACATTGTGGGATCCCATGTAATGCATCTCGTTTTATGAAACGACATTATGCTTGAACCAGAACATTGGAAATTGTATTTATAGAAGCAGAGATTTCCCAAGAAACTCTTTCTATTCGTTCTGTATTATCTGAGCATGTTCTGAGGCCCATGAAAACCATTTCAATGTTTGTGTTGCTGGGACAATTTTTAGAACCCTACTCCATGCCCACAGTAGATTAGAAGCCAAAATTTTAAATTTAAAGGGGAGCTTTGAGTGTTTACCACTCTGAAGTGCTTTTATAACAGTTTATTATTAGATGTATAGCATAAATATGTTTGATAAACTTCAATAATTTTGTAATTATTCCATAGGCATTTGTTCATCCATATTTTCAGTAAGAGCACATGAATTCCTAATACATCATCTTGATTCAATTAAACAGGAACAATCTGTGTAGATTTTTTTTTACAAGTTTTTATGTTTATAGTGTTATGATGGAAGTGCAGCCAACATTTCAATTGAAAAGTGCGATACTATTAGTTATTGATTGAAAACCTAATTTCTTTCTGTTGCTGCTGTTTGTAAAACGTACTATTAATGTGGAATATTCCAAAACAAATTTCTATCCATTTTCTTTCAATCTTTTAAACATATAAAGTACAGTCAGATCTGATTGCATAGGGCGTGCATAAAATTACTACTCTACATTCACCTTGTACTCGCTGGTGAACGAACCTTTCTCTTTTACTCCTTAATAATCTTTTACTCGTACAATACTGTTTCTAAGGTGCTCAAAAAACTCATACAGAATAAGCTTTAATATCCTCATTTTACAGTTGGGTGAACAAAATCACAGAAAGCTTCGGTGTTTTATCCAAGGTCATCGAAGTAAGTAAGTAGTACAGTTATACGTAGAATTCACCAGGCTCTAGTGCTGTGGCCTAAGTCTTCCACAGTGCTGTCATCCATATCAGCCATTGCAGGTGGCACCCTGCATCTACAGGGAAATCCTCAATTCCTAAATAATTCTTTACCTTGGCTGATGTAGGTTTTGTCCAAAAACATAAAGATCACAGATCAGGATTTTTTGGGTTTCTGTATAAATGAATCACATTGTGACTGAGATTCATGGGGGATTAAGACTTTTGAATAAGAACTGCATTTTCAGTTCTTAAACTGTAGTAGGTAAGATTAAAAAAAGACAAAAGCTATTCCTTATGCTTTGGGCTGGAAGAGTGACCATCATTTGAATCAGGAATAACTCTCCCCTGGGAGAGGACATTGAATTTGTGTATTGTGAAAGAGATTGGGTAGATTCTTCTACTAGGAGAAGTTACAGTTTTTAAATACTTCACACTGAAGTTAGCAGAAAATATGGAATCCACCTATGAGTGTCTGGTGAGCAGATCATTAGCTTGTACATTATCCTGCGTCTGCCATGGGCACATTTTTGGCAAAGAGCAATGCCATAATATACTATTAAGAGATTCGTGAGAGAAATCTGAACAAGCCAGTCTACTTACACGAAGCAGACTAAGCATGAAAGTACACATTTCCACCACGTAAAAGAGCATCAGAGGAGTAGGTTGTATTAAACATGACTGCTAGACTGGTTTTTGGTTTAATCACTCTCTTGCATCTCTCTGCATGACACTAAGTATGATCCCATAGTCTATTCAGATTTGCAGATGTATGAGCAGAAAACAATTTAGCCTTTCTTTGTTTCAGTTCATTTCTGTAAAATGGGGTTTAATTCTTTGGGCTGGAATGTTGTGAGACTTGATTAATTAGGATTTGAGAAAGGCAATGCAGTTCTGGAGAAAAAAGACCCATGTAGGTACAGAACAGTACAGTGGGTGTAAAACAACCTTTCTTTGCAAAGCAGATGGTTATATTTGTGGATTTCCAACTAATTTCCAAACAACCATTTTTACAATATACATGCAAGCTATTGAACAGCAAATGTGAGCTTCCTGCCAAGAAGCTTTCTTTTCTTAGGTATGTTTCACCTTAGAAGTTTTCCACAGAATTCCAAGTATCTGTAAAACACAAGGTGAAAACCTCATGCATAAAATTGTTCTTACATTGTAACTTTGAAATTTGTGTATTACTTGTTTGAGTACCATTCTTACAAACACCTGTCTGTTAAAATTTTAGCAACATGCATAGCATTTGTAGAACTACAATTTTTGGTTTTCTTGTTAACGTTGCAAACAAAGACGTGTCTGTATATTTCCAGTAAGTGCTTCTGTTTTACTAACTAGGCAATAAGGAATTTCTTTTATTCCTGTGCTGGCTGGTGTGTTGTTACCTTCATTCTGGGAATCTGTGATCGACACAGTGACAACATAATGCTGACAAATGCTGGACACATGTTCCACATAGATTTTGGAAGATTTCTAGGTCACGCACAGACATTTGGAAGTGTAAGAAGGTTAGTATCTATAGTAACGCACATATTAAACTTTAAATCAGTGTTCCAAAATTTCACAGTCTTATCAACACCCATGGAAAAAATAGAAATGAGATCGTGCTTTCTTTCCTTTCTGAATTTTCCAAACCAACATCTTTCATTGTTCACAAAACCTCTAAAAAATATGGGAATGACTGGAAAAGGAATTAAAATGAGATGTTGGAGATCCCCTTTCAGTGTAAAAAAAAAAAAAAAATCTAAATCCTTGTTTGGTCAGATTTGAATGAAGCAGTTCAGTAGTGACCAGAACAATAGACTGGCCTATGCCATAAGAATTCTGATGTCCACTGATTTTTTCTAACAGAGGAGCATTCTGGTAATGGATCCAAACCCATAGATGTATCTAATTGACCACTTTCTTCCAATATTCAGAGACAAAGCCAAATTTTCCAAATAGTCATGGAGTATAATTACATTATGCTTCTGTGGGTTAAATTTCAAACTTTTTCATTATCTTTTGAAGTTTTACATCTAACCACACTGAGCTCAGGGCCTGTTTTGCAAATGTCTGATTTTACCTAAACAAGACTGTGTTTTTTCTGGTTTGTATCTGTTTGTGATGTAACTATCCCATGATAAAGATAAATAAAATAGTGTGATCATGTATTCTAGTTCCTAATGTGAACATACTATGGAGGAATTAATTGGGATGGAATAAGAATAGATAGAATAATGACAGTATGTGCAAAACACAAAGAAGCTGTTAGAGCAGAGAATGGATGAATGATCCCTAATACTGACAAGATGAGTAGCGGGGGGGGCGGGGGGGACGACTGTCTTTACTCCATGTTTCCTAATAATTTCCAGACCTAGTCCCAGAATTAAATTTGAGCTAATTGTTCCCTTCTTTTTTCTTTTTTTTTTTTTTTTAAGCTGGCCTTTGACTATTCTAGACTATCTCAGTGTGTTAGACAGAAATAACAGCGTGGGAGTATTGATATGAGGGAAGCTGATGGGGCTAATAAGCACTTCTAAGCCAGGCAGTCAAAAGATTTGGTTGCAGTGCTCAGAATTATCGTCAATCATTCAAGATATGCTCCCTTAATCCTACTTATTTGCTGTGGAAAGAATAGAGCAGAACAGAATAATAAAAAAAGATACTCATGCACACTCCGAGTCAAGTGCTGCATCCCTCATTCCAGCAAACCTCCTTTTGGAGCCTAACAGACATTTCCTTGAGCAGTAATTTTACATGAGCAAAGACCTGCCTAGTTTGAATGACAGGATGAGGCAAATATAGGGGGGTACACAACAACCAAATTTAAACAGAAATCATGTAATAGCAATCATAAAAATAGATGTTAATTTTACTGTTTTACAACTCAGTCATACTGCACCTTCTTATAAAGTCTAAGAAAATGACTTAAAATACAGTCAATTCCATAAACAGCTGCCATTTTTTCCTGTTTCTCTATGAAGTATATTGCTTTCAAACTATAAAATAAAATAATACATTTTAGGACCTCCATTCATGGAGTGCCCTCATCATTCTTTAGGAAAACTAGGACTCACACTTAACAGTAGGTTGTGAACATCATGGGACAGTGTTTGTCTCCTCATACCTACATGCAATTGTGCAGATACAATATTAATGACTATAGTTCCCATGAGCTGTATGCACCTTCATGAAATGTAACATATTATTTGTAACACAGGAACACAGTGATATTACATTTCTACATCCCATAAATTTCAGGCTCTGTCAAAATTTGAAACCCTCAGTGCCATTTGTATCTACTCGTTCCCACAAGACAAGTCCTGAAATAGGTCTAGCCTCTGGTTTCTTTAACAGCTCTTTATATTAGAGTTTTATTTGAGTTCTTATTATATTTTTAGTTGAGTTCTTTGTACCCCCCACAATATCATACCCCTAAAATAATACTGATAAAACAGCAGCACAATGCTTTCAAATCTTTAGAATTATTAGTGCTGACCATTATGGTTTTGTACAATAGATATAGATGTTATACGCATACTTGTGAAGTTCTATAGATGGCTTTAAAGAATGAAAATTATCTGATATGAATCCCTATACATGCAACTGGTCTTTGTAAGCATCACAGAAACAAACTTTTTTTTTTTTTTAAATGGTATCTATGCAGATGAATGAAGGTTTATAGAAAAGGAGTCCCTGTCTGAACTGTTTAAAAGAGTCATTCCTTTCAGAATTTAGGAAGATAACCTGCTTGCCACAGCTGTCCATTTTCTGTTCTCAGGGAGTGCTTTTTGCCATTAACAAACTCTTATTCCTCAAAAAGCTTCATAAGGATAGGTCCTCTCCAGTATTCTGCATATGGAGCATTTCTTCTGATGCAAATAAAGTGAAAGGCATACATGGCAGCTTTGAGAATCGCACGCTGTCATGCATGGGCTGCAGTTCCTTCTATCAAATCCAAAAGGAGTCTTCAGAGAACCCTTTGAGGCTGATATGATTCATGCAGTCATGCTCACTTTTGCATTCATGATTGTATAACATCCCAACAAGGGATTAGTTAACTTTTCTAATTCCTGCCCTCATCTTTAAATGAAGTCCAAGAAATCAGCTCAATTTTGAGTCCAAGGCACAAACCGGTAGCTCAGGTTTTATTTATTTCAGAGGGAAGAGGAATCAGGAACTTTGTCTTTTCCAGTTCCACATACCTTCACAGTGTAGCAAATATGTTAAACAGGACTAATAGCCTATCTTTACTTGGGTCTAGAAAGTAATGTTTCAGAAGTGTTGGAGAGAGATATATGACGTATCTAACCAAGAGCATAATAACAGAGCTTGGCAGAAGAATTATTCCCAAAATCCCACAGGGAACTTTCCTACTGAACCATGAGATTTCATTATCTTTTTTTTTTTTTTTTTTTTTTTTTTAAATCGTACTGGATAACACATTTTGTTAGTGGTAATAAAATACTCCTCCTTTCATTCTCTAGTCCAGATGCCACATTTGACCCTACATTCCCCTAAAGCAGTGAATTCTGCAGGTACACTTGAAACTGTATGAAGAAACATTTCTCATTTAACTACCCTATTCTTTATCTACTGAGTATTCTGTGGCAATCATCTTAGACCCACTCTGACTGAAACAGGTGTGATATTATCCAGGTAATCATACAGGACTAGGTCAGTCATCAAATGGTACAGAAGGTGGTGTCTGGCTCATGGTTCTACCTGCCATGCTTTCTTTGCTTTTGTTTTCTTTTCAGTTCTGACCAGTTCCTTTTGAACATTTCTTCTTTGGTGAATTAAGCAATGAGAGATTTATTTAAATCCTGTGCTAATGGAACTAATCCTAAATTCAGCAGTCTCATCCTCTCCACTACCAGCCAATTCCAGCACTGTCATCTATAGTTTTTCAGTCAATGATGTGTAGTCTGAAACCTGATGGCAAGTTATGGAGTAATCCAGCTCATGGCACACTGTATGTTCACCTTTAGATAACCTAGGTATCCATACTTTTTTTTAAATACCAAATCATCCTGATTATTTACAACATTCACTGGCCTTTCTTTTCCCTGATCTGAATCACAGAGACCCTCTTGTCTCTTTGCCAAACTAATCCTGTGTCTTGGCATGGTTTTCCCAGAAGTTAAATCTGCTAAGCTGGTTTTCTTCTACAAAGTTAATTACTAGAGGCAGCCTAACTATTCCATTGGGAAATTCCATTTTTTTGAAGGAATTTTCAAAAATATGGGAAAATTATGTTTCCCACACTTTCTTCCAATGTCAGTGTTTTTCTATACTGAAAAGCACTTAATCTAAACATGTAGAAACGTAGAAGTGCCTCTTTTTATTTTAAAAGTAACACATTTCATTTTTAGTGTTAATAACCTAAAATGAGTGTTACTGTCTCACTGGAAGTGTTTATTTGGGAAAAAAAAAAAAAAAGCATTCTTTTCAGGTATTTCTAAAACAGAAAAGTTGGCACACAGTCAGGGAAAAATAGGTTGTATGTACATTATTTGACTACATTGTATTTACATGTTCCGTCTTTTTTTCCTAAAAATAGGAATAAACGGGGAAGAAGGAAGATAGCGATTTGAGAATTTCACATTTTACTTTTTTATTTTTGCCTCTTTAAAATTTAATTTAGGGTACTCATCAAGGGAAGAGTCTAAAACTTGAAAGTAAAAACTTAAAGTATAATCACTTTTTGTTCTCTAAATTTGTGCATGAAATACTAACCTGTATTACCCACTGAAAGATTTCATTACAAATTTTCAGTATGCCTATTTCTTAATTCATTTTCTACAGTTTAAGTTTATTTTTCTGACACGATTGATCTGGAGTTACTAGCTTTTGTGAACTGCTAACTCCTAATTCCTTGCCACCATCCACTTTCAGCACTTCCAGTATGCCACCCTCCAAAAATCTCTGACTGAAAACCTGCAAAGACTTAATTTCATGACTTAAAGAACCTTAGTAACCCCAATGATCTTAATAAGATTATACAGATGTTTAAAGATAGTCATACACATAAGTCTTTGCATAAAGACTGAAAGGTGAAATATGCATAAAGACCTAAAGGTGAAACAATGTCACCTTCAAGGTGACAAGTCCTAAAGGGACTTGAATTTATGAGGCAAGAAGTCCATCCTTTCTGAAAGTCAGGTGTCTCTAATTGCCCCGAATTAAACACCAAAAGCACAAGTCAAGTCTGAGAACATATGAGCAGCACAAGTTTCAGTAGGGAGTTTCAGATACATTTCTGTTATCTTTGTCTGCCTTGAGGAGTAGGTGTTTATTGTTGTTGTTTTGATGTTTTCTCTAATTATTGAGCCTGGATAGTAGTTTGCCCTTTACCTTTCGTTATTTATTTTCAGTAATAGCCTCTTGTGGAGGGCATTCAACTAAAGCTTTTTGAAATTAGATGTTCGCTGTCCACTTTGTATCATTAATTTTTTTGGCTATCTTTTTCAAAGTACCCAGACAGTTAAGGGAGGCACTGTTTTTCCCATACAGTGTCTGCGAGGATTTGACCCTATCCAGTTTTATTCATCCAAATGCATTGTTCTTCTGCTGAATTGAGTTCCCTGGAACCCAGTTCTTGTCTGCCACACCTCTCAGTATCTTTCTTGGCTTTTCATTCAGTTCAAGCATGGCATAAACTGCTTTCCTGTCTTCAGGAACAGATGCTTTCTTGAAGGAGTTATCATGTATTCTAGTTAACAATTTTCTGGGCTAGAGAAATTGTTTGATGCCTTCAGAGCCACCAATGAAATTCCCTCTGCTTTGGGAGATTTACTGCAAATGAGTTATTTAAGTGACTCCCTATCAACTTCCTGCTTCAGAGATTTCCTCCTGCCCTCTCCCCTTCCCTCCTTCTCTTTCTGTTAGTCACCCCGTGATTTTTTGTAGAATGCGACTCTAGAGACAGGAAGTTTAACAATAAAACAGAAATAAAAGGGGAAAAAGACATAATTTTCACTGTCCATTTGATTATATGATTTTATTTGTTACCCTTTTCAAAGTATAACTGTTTACAGAGACATATATTTTCTCTTTTCTGTTCCCATCAGAAACATTTTGTTGTATCATCTCTTTTTCCTAAAGCTTTCTATACATACATTTTTATGTTCAGGGGGAGCTGTTCTCACACAGAGTCAAGTATACATCAAGCACTTTTAAATCAATCTCTGTTGCTTGATCTTGGTATCTTTTTCTGCTTGTTCTGCATGCTATGCCTTTGTCCTTCATCCTTAACTGGAAAGCATACTGAAATATTTAATTCATGTAGGGTTTCATCCCCTGCCCTAAGGAATTTCTGTGTGATTCAACTTCTTCATCACTGGTTTATTTCTCTGTTTTTCCTGGTGATATACAAAACTCCTGCAACAATCTACTACTGTGTTTTCCAAATAGCCATCTCGTACTGAAAAGACCTGTTAGCTGAATATTTGGTAGGAATGGGATATAAGCCCACTTGTTCTATTTATTTTAAGGCAACTTTTATGTCTGAGTTTTAAAATCTTTTTTTCAATACTGAGGGTCAGTCAGAACAGAAAAAGCAGTTGTCCAACAATCTCGTTTAACAAGAGGAATTGCTTCAATCTCCTTGTGAATTAACTCTCAAGTGTTTTATCAGTAAGGTTGGTAATAAACTCCTAACAAACCTGGAAAATGTGATAGTCTTAGAAAATGGTATAAGGCATCACGAATGCTGTACTGAGCACTTTCAAATATAGGTATTGAACGTGAAGTATATAAAGGATTTAACCTTAACATTTTTATGCAGTCTGGTTGTTGGTGACTCTGAGTGCAGGCTGCTTTATATGCGTCTATCTGAATATAACTCATCTCAGAAGGTGCCTGAGCTGGACACAGCAGTGCTTTTTAACCAGCCAATATAAGATGCTGTCCTGGTTTCAGCTGGGATAGAGTTCATTTTCTTCTTGGTAGCCAGTATGGGGCTGTGTTTTGTGTTTAGGATGAGAACAATGTCGATGATACACTGATGTTTTGGTTCTTGCTAAGTAGTGCTAAGTATTGCTAAATAGTCTCTAAGTAGCGCTTACACTGGTCAAGGACTTTTCAGATTCCCCTGCTCTGCCTGGTGCACGGGGGGGCTGGGAGGGAGCAGAGCCAGGGGCGCTGACCCAGACTGGCCAAAGAGTTATTCCATACCATATGATGTCATGCTCAGTATATAAGCTGGGGGAAGAAGAAAGAACGGGGGGACATTCAGGGTGATGGCGTTTGTCTTCCCAAGTAACAGTTACGCGTGATGGAGCCCTGCTTTCCTGGGGATGGCCGAACACCTGCTGGCCCATGGGAAGTAGCGAATTAATTCCTTGTTTTGCTTTGTTTGTGTGCGCAGCTTTTGCTTTACTTATTTAACTGTTCTATTTTATTTTACTTCAATTATTAAACTGTTCTTATCTCAACCCATGAGTTTTCTCCCTTTTACCCTTCCGATTCTCTCCCCCATCCCACCGGGCGGGGGGAGTGAGCGAGCGGCTGCGTGGTGCTTAGTTGCTAGCTGGGGTTAAACCACGACAGATGCATGTGGTTACAAGAGGACAATGTTTGAAACTGTTGAAGACATGTATGTTCTTAAAGCAAAGTACATCTTTCAGGGAAGATCTTTTTGGGATTCTTCCAAAATATGCAAGCAGCTGACTGTACAAAGTGGTTGAAATTCTGTGACATAAGTGAATAAATTCTGTGGTCAGACTGCAGAATAACTTGTGACCACAGCAGAAACTGGGGCAATGCAGCCATAGTGAAAACCATCAAGAGATGCTTCAAACTAGTTTCTGCTCTCCCATCACCAGTCTATTGCCAATTTTCTTGTTACAAGGTAAGGTTCCAGATGAGTCCCTGTAGCAATACACACTGCAAATACTAGGTCTACACTAAGAACTGTAACCATGTCTAACCTCAGCTGTAAACATTTGTGTTAGCCATACTGTCGCTTGGCATAGTAATCCTATGCAACCAGGTGTAATCAAATGTCCATGATTTACAAACGCAGTAACTTCAGTTGGCGCACAATTAAAGGGATTTTAGTTGTCACATTCTCTTGCACTTTGCACAGGCAAAGGGACACAAATAAATAGTTACTATGGCTCGGTTTAAATTTACTAGATGTTAACAGAATGATGAATCAGAGCCCTTAGTTTAGGCAAGGATTACAGCTTGTGTTCTACCGTATCTGTTAAGCACGATTAAATCTCGATATAACCAATTTGATTACTGACAGAAACAGATAAATCTTTCAGAATAGGCCAGTCCAATGTGTGAAATATTTCTTTTACTACTGACCAAAATAGTGGGCATGTCCAACACAGTGATTTTACTGGAAAGCTGACATTAAGCTCTAATATTGGAAAAAAATAACAAAGTTGATATACACATAAGGAGAACTAACTTAATGAATAAATAAGACCATAATGGTTTAAGACCTGTCCTCAGTTACCTAAGGAATTCAGGAGATTCTTTCTAGTTTGATGTTTCTGCTTCTAAAGATAGATGTTAATATAAAAATAATGGGGATAAAAATGTAATCAGAAATGAGATTTCAAATTTGTAGTTAGAAAACTTTTTATGCAGTAGATATCTCAAGCAGCAGCAGAAATGGAAGAAAATAGAGTTAAAACCATGTTATTTGGTATAGACTTGACTTCTGGTCATTTGGTTGAAGAATGTAGGTCAAAAATATTAGATGCGTGTTTTGAACGTCCAGGCCATGTAGTTTACCTGAGCCACAGATGCTCAGGGCATCCAGGAATCTTTCTGTGTAAGTATTAAGGGGATAAGGCCAACACTAAATTCAGACCAGTTTACCCAGGGCTATCTCCAGCTGAATCTTGAAAACCTCCCAGGATAACCTCTTCAGGCAACCTGTTTCAATATTCAGTTATCCTCACAGCAAAGGGGGTTTTACTTATGGCCAGTCAGAACCTCAGCTGTTTCAATTTTATCTCTTATTCTTGCCTGGATCCATCTGTTTCATAACCTCCTATAGATACTGGAAGACTGCTGTTTGGTCTCCTGAAAACCTTCTCATCTCCGGAGTAAACAAGCCCACCTTCCTCAAAGCCCACATTCCTCAGCCTCTCCTCATAGCCAAGTGCTCTAGCCCCAAAACATCTTGGTGGCCCTCTGCTGAACTCACTCCATTTTAGCACTGTCTTTCTTGTTTTGGCAGGATATGGACTAACAAGTGCTAAGTAAAGGGTATCTACTGGCTGCTTTCCCATGAATTCAGCCCAGGATGCTGTTAGCCTTCATCACTTCCAGGGCTCATATTTGGCCCACCACCTGGGGGGCCTTGTCAGTAAAGACTGAAGCAAAGAAGGCAATGAGTACTTCAGCCTTGGCTGTCCTCCCATGTCACTAAATCACCAATCAGCAGCAGGTCCACATTTTCTTTGTTCATCCTTTTACTAATGATGTATCAGTAGAACTTCTTGTTGCGCTTCATGTCCACCACCAGTTTTAACTCTAGTTGAGCTTTGGCTTTCCTAATACCATTTCTGCACGCGCAGGCAGAGTTTCTATATTTCTCTTTTGTAGCCAGTCCTTACTTCCACTTCCTATATATGTCCTTTTTGCCTTGAAGCTTAGTCACGAGTTCCTTGTTTGGCCAAGTGACTCTCCATGTGTCTGTTACTGGAAATAAAAGCTATTAAAAATACAATTGAGAGTAAACCCCTGAGGATAAATAAGTTCTGGTTTTTTGGAAAGCTGTTTCAAATTTGCTAATTCACTTCTCTGTTCCTTTTTATAGCATTGTAATTACTATTTGGCAATTGAAATTTACTGTCATTTTATTTAGACACGGATGGATATACACCAGGTCTGGGTGATTTGAGGAATAAAGTCTCAGCAAAAGGCTGTTTACACTTTTCAGGAGCAGACACATATCTGTGGAACTGTTAGCAAGATTTCTCAACTAAAAGAAATAGAAAACAGATAAGTTTTCTAAACAAATCTGAACACGGATTTGCAATACAAGACAGTGAAAATGCAAGTGGTAGCAACTGTCATTGAAGTCAATGGGAAAACTGCTGTCAAGTCCAGCAAGTGAAATATTTATATTTTATGCAAAGCTCAGAACTACTGCTCTGTTATGAGGTCACTTAAAATATATTCACATCATTTAGATTCTATACTTGCTGAAGAGACTGTCATCTCCTATTACAGGTTTGTGATAGGACTGACATCTTTCAATATTTTCATTAGTAACCAGTATGATGGAATAGGGAATATGTTTGTTAATTTTTAGTAGAGGCCTATTATAAGAGTTTTTAACTGTGATGAAAGTTGGGATTAGCAGCGATAGGTAGTTTGTCAGAAAGGGATCTGAGAGTTATACTACAGACAAGTTGAATATGAGTTGATGATAGAATATTGAATTGGAAAGCATGAAATGTGAAGTAAACCTTTTGCTTCACGTGACACTGGTAAAACTTCAGCTGGAATATTTTCAACATTTTACTTTTAGAAAGATGTGAATAAGGAGTCCAGAGAGATTACAAGGAGTCCAGAGAAAAGCAATTAAAATTATCAGACATCTGGAAAACAAGACTTATAAAAAAAGGTTAAAACAATTGTCTACAGAAGATTGAGGAAAGACATAGTAACACTCTGCGAATACATTTGAGGCTGCTGTAAAGAAGACAGGATCTTCATGTTCCCTTAGGAAAGAACAAGAATTAATATGATGAAAGCACAGCAAGGTTAGATTAGGCATTAAGGCAAAAAAATGAGGGGAGATACTGGAACAGAAATTTGATAGGGAGGTTGGAGACGAACTCTGTCACTAATAGTCTTTGAAAATGGGCTAAATAAGCATCTCAGAAGCATGTTTGTGGTTGATCTTGTCATGGTAAGCAGAAAGATGGAGTGTTTCTTGTGGTCCCCTTTCCAGGCATATTTTTTTCTGACTTTTTATGCGCCTGCTTGAGACTAATTGTATTGTGCAGTTGTTCACTGTTTCATTCTTTAATATATGAAAGGAATACACTGGCTTATGTTTTTTTCTGTGTCTACAAATATATATGATTACTATGATATAGATATTTTCAGTTGGCTTTCATGTTCCTTTATTTTGTGTGTGTTCTTCAATAAGCTTTTGGCTTTTGCTGCAAGCAAAGGATGTCAGCATTCAAACACTCCCTAAAAGCTTTTCCTGTTTTACTGTATACATCTAAATTCCACGTAGTCATGCTGAATACTATTGGTCACTCTTGACTCAGCCAAAATGCTTTTAAAGCAGTCAGGGAATATATGGGGGCGTAAGCTGCTGAGCAGCTGATTTTTAAATTGCAAACAATTCTATATGGCTTCTCACACACTGTCTCCTATGTCAATATGACAACTTGGACTACAACTGGTTTGGTATTGTATTACTGTGTGTGACTTGAATTTTTCCATAACTACACTATTAGGAAGTTTAGATTGGATCAGAGTAAAGGTCATTTGTTGTTGATATCTCATACGCTTTTTCTACTTAACATGAAAGGAAGTCAACGTATAATACTTAAATGTTCTGTACCATGAGATTCATAGTAGGAAAAACTAAAACTATTGTTGACTTTACAAGCTTTGTTAATCAGTTTACATCTAGTGTTTCATAACAAATCCTGATGATCTTACTGGTCTTCTTGGAAGGCAGCATATTTCTAGCTTACAGTGAGGTCCCAGTAAATGTTCCCATCACCCCAGACAAAGTTTGTTTTCGCATGATGATCTCTTCAGTTGCTTGAGGTTTCCTTTCTTTCCTCCCTCTCATGACATATCATCCAAACATTCTTAATCTCCAGAGGAACTGCAAAACACATTCCCATGAAAATCTTAAATCTCCAAAAGCAGTACACAAGAAAAAAAGAATAAAAACACCATAAAACTAGCCTTCCTTCTCACTGAATGACTTGAATAAACTCTTTTGTCACAGCCATAGTAAAGTATAAGTCTTTAAGGTCCAGGACTGCAATCAGACTCTGTCATAAATGGGGGTATTGCCTTTTTGACTGATTTCTGTTATAAAACCAAAGGGCTAATTAATCTCATCTAGGGCTTTAGTGGGAAAAAAAAGAAAGGGGGAAAAAAAAAAAAAAGAGTGAGCAAGCTGTGATAAGGTAGCTTTAACGATTTGGGGAGGCTTATTGGCTGTACATCTTTGGTCTATCTCAAGCCACACCAGTTCTCTCAGTGAGGCTTTTTTTTTCTAGAAATTATGGTACCCGACATTACCATTATACAGTAGAGGTCATTCAAGAATGCTTCAATTCTGTATTTCTTTAGCACACCATAAAGGAAAAAAAAAAAAGGCTTTTGGTCTTCTACAGAGATATGGTAAAAGACTTTTACTTGAAAATACTTCATTATACCAGTTTTGTTAAACTGATGGTAGTCATTTCATTAATTTGATGGAAGCAGCAAGTTGTAAAAGATACAGATTTTAGGCCAAGGGGCTCTTGTCCATTGGCTGTAACACAGTCATTTGTCTTTGAACATCCTGTGGATGTGAAGTATTATAGGGCTTAGCTGCGATCATGAGGGTATGGTTTGAGTTAGGAAGTATCTCGTGTCTATATCTTTTAGATAACTTCATGTGAGCAAGCTATGTAATAGATTTATGTCCAACTGAATGATGTCTTTCATAGTTATTATTACCAGGCCTTTGAATGCATTGCATATCTTCTGAATAAATGCCACCATGTAATATGATCTTAGCTATGTGCCACAAAGACGACTGTCAGTTAGAGATGTACTGGTTTAAATACAGAAATACAGTCTGTGCTTGGGGGTGAGGTTCATTTGCCTGTGTGTGTGGTAAATTAGAATGCTCATGCAATACCAGGGCATGCATTGCTTTTTTTCTTATGTAGGCTAAAACAGCCTCTGTTGTTTGCTAATGTAAATTTTCGCATCAGGATGGATGATGACTTGACTTGGCTGTTTGTAATTTTGCTGGAGTAATTTTTAGACTATCCCCTTCTATGCTTTTATATTCCAAAGGAGTTCGTGAAAGCAGCAAGGAACAGTTTGCATCTATATACAGACACTCAGTCCTGTCAATTGGTATTTTGGAATCCTTAATGTACTCTTCAGTGAGTAAGCGTCTCCTCCCACTGAAACTTTGCTTTTTAATATTATTGTGAGCAATGACTGTGTTGTTCCTTCTGGTGCGTCTTGTCTCCTATACTAAGTTGGTTTTATGTATTTTTTTAATTTCAATTGCAAAGTGTTCCCTTTATGAGCAGCCAGCTTACTTAGACACATGCAGAAATGGAGCTTCAGCATCTTGCTGATTGCACAGTTTACCTTGTGGGAGAGGCTCTGATATCACAAGACCTTGAGCAAAACCAGGGAAAGCAAATTTCTACATCGTATTTTGCAGGTTAACAAGGGAGGACAAGCCTACCACCTTAGAAGACAGTCTTAAATGATACTGAGAAATTTAAGAACCTTGTAAAACTGCTTAAAATCATCTTACAAGTAAAATTAATCTATAAATAATATAAATACTAAAATATCAGTTGTACGCTCAAATGGATCCTTTAGCAACAACAGTAAGAGAATTAACTAATGTTGCAGTCATTGCATTATGTGGAAGTTGGCTCACAGCCCAACCCAACAATGTTAAACACCATATTTCTTCCAGTAAAGTAATTTCTGATTGCAGTATCTGTTTTCAGCTCAAGTAGCTTAATGTGGGAGGCTTGGACTAGCTCAGAAAGGGCTATGTTTTCATAGTGTAATTGTGTCTCTTGATGCAGTTGGACATCAGAAATCAAACATGAATATTTAACATGATACATCATATGGGACCTTTACAGCAGTAGTTTTGACTTGAAATATTTTAGCCCAAAAACATAAATGCAGAAAAGAAACAGATTTGTTTTTTAAACATTGTCAAGATGCTAAAGTGCTTTTAAATCAGGGTTTAGATTGAGCTTCTGTCCACAGATAAGTGAAAATGCTAATGTTGCTAATTTTCTGGCTCTTTCTCATTGTCTTCAACAAATTGACTTGTGTGACCCTAATTGCATCAATTTATTTAATACTTAATGTCTATTTTAAATACCACTGCTAAAGAAAAGATAAGCTAAAAGATGAATGAATGAATGAATGAAGGTAGGTTCTGGGAAAATCTTGCTCTCTGATATCAGTAATAGACACAGGTTTGTAATTCTCTGAGAGCTACAGCACAAAACTGCACAATAACTATGTAATAGTCATACTGCAACATAACTGTCACACTGTGAACTCACATCTTGCATAACAAAAGAAAAATGTGGAAGGAAAGAATAAGAATTACTATTGTGGACCTTCATCATTCCTAGTACTACCTAGCTGAAATTGAATAATATATTAAAAAAGAAAACTTAATGGCTGGGGTTGCTTTGAGGTGAATGACACCCATAGGAGGTCAGCTTTCAAAGTTATCTTGTATGTAAAACAGGAAGAATTTCCAGACTTCAGAAAGGGAAGGCCACCTGAACATTTCTTGTGACTAGGACTTTCAGCTGCAGCCTCAAATCTCACAGCAACTTGACTTTCTTGTTGTGATAATAGAAGGCAAGCATTTTTATAGGAAAATGAGGAAAACTCCTAGGAAAGCTTCTCTGTCTCATTTATGAATGAATCAGCAAGCAGAGAGGGTTTAGACTCAGCCCATGTTTGAGGTTTTAGCAAGAAACAGATCCTCAAATTTGTTTCTGCCATCAGGTTTCACAAGAATATTTAGTTTACTCAAGTTCATTTCGAATTAAGGGTTAACACGCTGTGTATATTTCCTTTGAATATAGCCCTCTAATCTGCTTACATGCCTCTGTATACACAGTTGTGATGAGTAAATCACTGCAGTAGTTTTGTCTGTGGAAGGATGCAGTATATCAGGCCTTTCTGAAACTATCAAATGATAGGATTGTTAGCAGAAGCCTGGCTAATCTGTTTTCTTCTGCAATAGCATGTCATAGCCACAAACTATGCTAGTGATAAGAAAAAAAGGCAAGACATGGTGTCAGATTCTGCACCTCATTTACTTTAGGGTGAATACAGAGTAACAGTACAGAAAACAAGACAATGTATTTAGGTTTATTCTGTTGTAATTTGGGTCAGAAACATCCCTTTAGAATGGTGTATATTTAATGATAGCACCATACGTTGTATTTTTTTGTTGTTGTTGGCCTGTAAGGTTGTATTTTTTTCTTAAATTCACTTCTTGCCTAGTGGGGAGTTGATATTTATATCCCATCCTCTTTGAGAACAACTTTTAAATATTTCAATACTAGGAGAGAACTTGTTTCCAGATTCACTTTCAGGCTGGAGTCAAGAAATTAAAGCAATGAGAGTTTAAAAAGAAAAGTAAAGAAGAGCCAGAAGAAAACACGTAAGCTTCAAACTTGTTCAGTTGTTGGCTTTCTCACCAGGAAGCTCTTGCTGTGAGACCTGTCTCTGCCCCAGATAGTCAGTGACACCAGGCAGAGCAATAGAGTTGTCCACATTGAGGAAGGGAGAGATGAAATAATGAGGAAGGTAATACTGGAAAAGAAAATGTGAATAATGAGTTACAAATATTGTCTTGCATGATTTGCTCTTTTGGGTGAAATTTCTCATGTAATTGTTCTCTTTTCAAGGGACCGAGCTCCCTTCATCTTCACATCAGAGATGGAGTATTTCATCACAGAAGGTGGAAAAAACCCACAGCGTTTTCAAGAGTTTGTGGAGCTTTGTTGTCGAGCTTATAATATAGTCAGGAAACACAGCCAGTTACTCTTGAAACTGCTGGAGATGGTAAGAAGCTTCAGGATGAAATAAAAAATCAATTTCCTCTGGTGTCCTCTTCCCTTTTACCTCTTCTCTGCTGCCTCCAGTAGCACTGTGATTTGAAGAGGTATCAGCTGCGCTGCAGGAAATGTTAGTGCTGGCACTTCCCGTGCAAAAAACCTATCCAGTTTCAGTACTAATTTCTGAGAAAACAAAAGCTAAGCTGCTTGATTTTTTTCCTTTTTTTAATGCATTCTTTGTTACAAATTGGCAGAAAACTGCAAAAGAAGCTGGGTACAAGTTTCACATTCAGGAATTTCACTCAGCCCTTTTTCTAGGTCTTCTAACAATCATTTACCAGTCTTGTTCATTGTTACAGCAAGACAAAATAAACTAAATATTTCATAGAGTGGGTGATGTGACAGTACCTAGCAGCACTGCAGCTAACAGTGATGCCATTAGAATGGGGTTTTTTTGCACATTTCCATGCTCCCTTCTTAGGATGGCAAACACAGAAAAGAAAGAGCACTACCCATATTAACACAGGTTTAAAAATTGTTTTGTATAGGATTTTGAAACCTCTTGGAGTTTCTATCCCTTAAGTATTCCTACTGAGTCACATGCTGTGGCAGATTCTGTAACTGCTTTATGCCTCTATTTACTTCTGCGTGAAAGGTTAATGATTTTCCCCCTTCACAGGCAGAATGAGAATATTAAATTAACTGATATTTGCTAAGTTACTTGGCTAAGATATTAATCTAAAACTTATGTCCAGGGCCCCACGCAAAACCTAGGTGACTGGTCTGTGCATGAAAAAATCTACACAGCCTTATGAACAGAACCCCTGCTGAGGCTGGGGTACAGCCAAGAAGTTGCTCTGTAAACACTGCTCTATCGTCTCCAACTTCTGCAATGGGGAGGGGAGAAATGGCAAGAATTTGCTCGTCTTGTTTCTGTCTTGTCTATGGATTCTCATGCAGTGGTACAGTGACTGATTTTCCAATATGGAGCAGGAAGGATTGCCCCAGATCTCTTAACCTGACTTCTAAGTAGTCACAAAGGTGCAGCAAAACTGCATTCACATCATAAAGCATAATTTTGCACAGAAAGCAATGCAGAATGCAGTTGTAGGAGATACTGTCTAAGTTAAGGAGCCTCTGGAGAACTCAGGAGCACCCATGCTCCCTCATCCACAGCAGTAATCTCTGCATTTCTGAACAGGTTGCCTAAAACCACATGCTGCAAATACAACTACATCTTCTGCTCACCTCCTTGTCCCCAGTGCAGTCCCTTTTTCTGCAATCAGCAGAAATAATGATGTTAGATTACTCTGGGATAACAGAGAGAGAGCGTTAGGAAAATGTTCCCAGCAGGAGCTCTGAAATAACTAGCTATCTCTGCCTGGATACAGCTCAAGTTTGTCTATATTCAGGACATGCTGCATCTTCTTTTGTTTCTGCTGATCTTTAAGGAGAGGTAATAGTGCTGAGCTAAAAGTCAGCATACAGCTTTAACATTTGTCAGTGAGCTGCAGTTCAGTCAATTGTGTTGCATTTCATAATTGGAAAAATAACTCACAGCATACTCACACCCCATCGATGAGCACTTCATATCAAAAGGAAATTAAACAAACAAGACAAGTTTGCAAACGCCTTGTTTTTGCCAGTGATGTTTGGAAGGGTGAGTCTGGTTCTGCACTTGAAATGGGGTGTTGGTCGGAAACTGTAAGTATCAAAATGTTTTAGTTTCATGGGTCATTTCTGGAAAAGTAAATAGACTGTGAAAAAGTTCCACTTTGAATTCATTTCCATGCAAAATATCAGATGTTATCATGAAGGGGCAAGATGAACTAACCCCTGCCTATTTGTATCAGTGACAGTCTAAGATTTCTCTCACTATCTGGAAATCTACATCATTAATCTTTCCTTCCCCTCCCACATTCTGTTTTCTGATATGCTATTGATAAAACATGCTTAAAAAAATCTAAACAGACTATTTTAAAAAAGTACAGTACTTCACAGGAGTAGTAAACTGTGCTCTGGATGGTCAGTAACTGTTAGTGGTTTCTAGCAAACCATGAATATGAACAACATTTGGGGGTTTTTTGCCCAGTTTGGGACTTGATGCTTTTTCTTGGTAGTGAGCAGCGTGTTTCTAGAGCTGTACTGACATTTGCTACTGGGAGTAAGGAATAATCCATGAAGTTTCCATCACTTTCAAAAGCAGAAACATCTGTGGGAGACCCAAGAGTCTGCTGGCAGAGTTCAGCTGCGTAAATGCCTGTAGTTCATCAGCTTTGCTCTCATTAAAGAATTGATGTGAACTATTATAAAGAGGGTGATCGCAGGACACAAACACCTTTCAATTACTTTAAAAAAATGCAAAATCCATTGCTGTTATAAAGATTTTTCAGGTAGAAAATTATTAAAAGAGGCTTAGAGGTGACACTAGACAGCAAGTAATTGATCCACTTGCCTCTGTTGTGACAAGAAACAGGTCGACCTAATAGTATAAAACATGAGACAGTACCTAGACAGAGCAGATATAAGACTCAAGAATCCCGTGTCCCTGTACAAGTCATTTCACCTTTCTACAACTCAGAAATGCCATTTGGGAAAAGAAGATTAGGAAACACCCCTGTTTTGGAGGTCTAACACATGGGAAGTACATGCCAGGACTATTCATTTTTCATGGGATGGCAGGCTGAGCGTCACACACCAGCTCCAAATCCAGGCCCAAGGAGAGCATAGGCAGCTCCACTCAGTGAGTCAGAAGGCCTGGGATAACCAAGCGTGGTAGGTCAAGACATATGTGTGTCCAAACGAGGGGAGCAATGCAGGCACTTGAACTTAGGCATCTAGTGACATTTGAGTTGCCCTAGGCAACCTGTAGTTGTTTTCTGAACAGTTGTTCCATGTCTTGTCTAATTAGCATCTAGTATCACTAGCCACAGTTTTCAGAAGCCTACTTCATTAGGGGACTGGAAACACGAAAGATATGCAATATGGAGCAAAAGGGATGAAGCACTATAATAAGCCTCTAAGACCCCCTCGCAGCCAGCAAAGCACTGTGTAGGTACTGCCCAGCTAAAGTAATTTTTTTGCTTTAGCAAATTGTTTTCCACCTTCTGCAATGCATAGAACCTAAGAGAGTCCTGGTTTTCGTTGTGCTACAGATCATTCAGATTATTTTCACATCCATTACTGTTCCCTTTTCTAATGCAGGGCAAGAAGCTTAATTTGCCTATGCAGCAACTCTCTTTTTTTTTTTTTTTAAAGGAGACAGGAGTTGTTATCATCTTTTAGAAATGAGTTGAAGGCATACAGATAAATAGCACTGTGTGTCCTTAAGTGCTGAATGTTGTTATCATCCCTGCTTTCAACTCACTTAAATTCACCTCACTGAGCTTTCTCATTTTCTCTGCTCCTTGCTAGCCAGAACTCTGTGAGACAACAATCTAACTGTCCGGTGGTAGTATAGATTGGGTCAGATACAAAGCAAGATTTTCCTCATAATGCCAAAAAAAAATATAAAAAATATTGAAACTTGACTTAAAAATATTGGGAAGGTTTGAAGGAATAAGGGAAATATCCCTTCATCTCTTTTCCCCTTAATCCGTTCATCTCTCAACTAAACCTTAAAATAAAAACAGTGCTTCCTTTCTTTGCTGTTATCCGCAAAACTCAGTGGGTCTTTCTGTCTGAACTAGACATAAATATCAATGCTGTGACTGCAAATTCAGATACATTTCCTTCCAAGCGATGTGAAGGAGTGATTTTTTTTTCTCCATTACACACAAAGCATTGCTCTCAACTTTACTGTGATTGTTGAGAAAAATCAGTAGGTTTTGAAGTGAGTCAGAATTATTTTTGTTGTTGATATTTTAAAATGCCTGGAGAGAGCTGTATGGGCAATTGGACACACTCAGTTGTCTACCCTACTTGTTGTGTTATTTTGCAAGGGGAATATTTGCATTATTTGTCTTTTGAACCTAAGTTGGCCAACTCACTAGAACAGATTTGTCCCACATCCATGAAGAATAATACAATTCTACAGAGGGCAGTTCTCCTCACCCAAGTCAGGGCTCCTGCTATGAATCGACATCTAAAGGAACTTTCCTTCTCCATTGACTGTAAAGGGAGTGACTCTGTGATCCCATAGCAGAAGTCCAGAGCAGTGATGGTGGAATCAGTAGTTACAAATGAGAAGGTGATGTTGCACTAAATTGAATTAGGACTAGGATAACACTGTGAGCATAACAGAAATGTGGTTAATTATTGTTCAGGTGACTGAATTTGGTCGCTTTCCCTTTATCACCATTAGAAGGCTATGAAGGAAGCTTAGCAATGCACATACTGAGATTATGATATCTGAAGAGAAAATAAATAACTAAAATGGATCAATGATTTTGACCCATGCCTCTTTCCAGCACCTCAGTGTGAAGGTTTACAATGCAATATATTCATTTTAGCGTTCCAGGCATTGCTCTAGCATCAGAACCACTTTTCAGATCAGCAAAACTTTGTGTTTTACAAGAAGTCCTTTTGGTGTAAAACCTTTCTTTTCTCAGTTAGCCCCATTTCATTTAAATTTCTTTTTAATAGTTAGTGGACTAATGATACTTCTTTACTTTAAGATGCTGCATGCAGGATTGCCCGAGCTAAAGAGCATTCAGGATCTGAAGTATGTGTATGATAACCTCCGTCCTCAGGACTCAGACCTCCAGGCTACAAGCTACTTTACAAGGTAAAACCATAATATAATCGAGAAACCTTATCTCCTTCAATCATGAAACAAAGCTGTCAAATTAAAAAAAAAAACAAAACATTTTTCTGTTTTGTTAAGAGGTTGTAATTGATGAAATTACACAAAAGGATAATTTGTCTTCACATGTTCACTTTAAAAAAGTCCATTCCTTATTCACGTTATAACCAATCTCCTCAAATTTCTGACAGAAACAGTTGTGCATTTATGGTACACTTGTAACAAGTCACTTATTCAGCACCTAGAGATGTCTTGGGCTTTCATGGTGAAACCATCCTGGCTTACTTGTGGTCAACTTTCCTCTCTGCTTTTAAATGCAGCAGCTACATGCAACAGGATTTAGACTGCATAAAAAGGTTCAACCTGTTAATGGACTGAGTGAGGACCTGGAATTCCTGCATTTTATTCCCTTTTCTGTTCTTTTGACCTTCTGTGTTGCTTCAGGCGAGGTAATTCCCCTCTGTTAGCCATAGTTTCTCCATCTGCAAAATGGTGCTGATTCTTCCTTTTAAGCACAGATCTGTCACAGAAAAGCATTTCGTGTGAATATATGTATGTTTAAAGCTTGATTTGTGTTAGAATAAGGAAACCTTTCACTTGTTGGTGATAATAACTGAGGATTATTGATGAGGGGCTGCAGATGACCTGTATAAAATCAGTTTGAAGCCCTCAGTCCTGATCTTTTGGGTCAGGCCTCTGCATTACATGTAATTCCAGCTGTTTATGTGATGATGCTCTAGATGGAGCCAGTGGAGACTGACTGGATTTGGAAACTCACTTCCCCATTCTAGGCACAGAATGAGAAAATCTGCCCCTGTCAGACCCTGTCCTGTGCAGCACCGTCATTTCCCAAGGACAGTTATGAATTCACACACCTTGGACACCACGTACACATGCAAAGCAAGCCAGACTCTTCCGACCTCTTCCTCTGGCCCAAGTGCAGGGCACATATCCAGGTCACAGCACTGGACTCTAAGTCAAGGGCTCTTTTAAAACTCGGAGCCCTAAAGGCCACTCCCGTAAGGCAGCACAGTTCTCCACACTGTGCAAACTGCCTTAAGGCAAGAGCAATTCAGTACAGCCAAAGGGCACGTTGCAATGAATAAATGAGATGAAAGCTTGAACTGGAGCAGCTGAGCCAGTCTCATTACTATTACAGAGGCCCATATGAAGATTTTGAGCAATTTGAATTGTGTTGTGTATATGTCTCCTTATCGTGTATTAGAATCAGAAACTGAGGCTGCAGGTTCAGAGAAGGCTGGAACAGAGACCTAGAGAGTTTAAGGAAGACCGTTCTTTGAAGGAAAAGAGGGGAACCTCTCAAACAAAACTATTGTTTCGTTACTTTACACACAGCAGAGCACTGAGTTCCTTCTTCTTTAACACTTGTTTTGTCATATGCTTTCCCTCTTGCCCCTTAACAAAATTGTTTTATTTTAAAATTTAATTACAGCTTCACATTTACCGTTTACTCCTATCTTATCCTTTCCTTTAAAATTTCACATATTCCCAAATTACAGACTTATATTTCCACTTCAAATACGAAACACGGAGTTTCTAATTAAAATGTAAAATTCTTGATTCTGTCAAATAGTTTGGGTGGTTGTGTGTGTCCCTCATGGGTAAAAAACCCATTCATTTAATTAGTGAAAAAAGGCTAGGATATACATAACAAATAGGGAAATGTGAGTCTTCAGAGTGAAAATTGCATTAGTGTCATGCAAAGTTCAGAGCCAGTGCCCAGCACTCTTCTGGAGATGGAAAGGATCAGCATGCTTTTCAGGTGGGTAGGACTAAGGTTATTGTTAGGCTTAATATCACTGCAGTCTTGGTTAGCTGGAAGACGAAGGATGAGGGCTGGGTTCAGGACAGAGCTGTAGCTCCACACTTTTTCTTTGAGTTGAGCAAAGTGGTTGTGGTGTTTTGAGGGTGAGGGTGAAGGAAGTGAGTGACTTCAGAATGGAAATTCAACTGCAATCTTTCTCAGCCAAAGCATGTGGAATAACAGTTGGCGTTAGGAAGGAGATGTGGCTTGACACTGTTTTGGAAGTGGGAAGAGCTGATGTGCTTTGTTGCCTGGTAGAGGTTCATATTAGGATTAGGATATCCTGTTCAGCCCTGAGACTATAGGTAGGTCTCAGAGGCCAGAATGTCCTTCTTCCCATTAGATTTCTTACTAGGGTTGATGTTAATGAAGGCCTTCACAGTGGAAATGCCACTCAAGTCCTGCTTACCAACAAAACTGGCATCATGGTGCAGATCTGGACAGTGCTGTGGGCTCTGTTCTTATTCAAAACAGTATTTTCTGTTAAAATACTTTTAGTGAACTCCAGATCTATTGTTCCAATTTCCTTCAAAATGCTGAAGTGTAGATTTGTTATTGTCCATAGAGATCATTACATCACGTAAAAAAGGCAGATATTGCTAGGGTGCGTATTTTGTTCTTTAACAGTCTTAGGGTATGTTTGTATTATATATGCTCATTTGCAAGAAGAAAGTCTCTTGTCATCAGCTCATGAATATCTGTGGATCTCGTTTCTCTTGGTGTTTGTTTTTTTTTCTTTATTCTCATTTCTATTATGTTTGAACATAATTGGTGTTAGTTTAACACATGTATTAACTAACATTTCTACATGTCTAAACATGGGCAGAACATCAGGTTTCATGTTGAGTAGTATTTTAACTTCTGAAAAGTGTATCCAGGCACTTTTCAAAATAAAGACTTTGGGATGGCCTGATACCTGGATCCATGCAGAACTTAGCCTTCTGTATAAGAATTTTCTGACCTGCCCCCAGGAATGTTAATATACTGAGGTTTTTGTGAGCTTTGCATTACCTACGTTGTCTTTATTCCTGTCCTTCAGAAAAAATCTTCCCTACCTCCTTGTTATACAAAAAGTCCGGGTGAGAAAAAAAATCCAGTCACCCACTTCTCATGGTCACTCTGTAACTTATTCCTGTATCTATTTTTCAGGCTATCCTTAGAAAGCCAAGGAAATTGAAAGTTCTGGTTATTAGCCTAACTTCCAGTAGCTCTTAAATCCTTCACAATTCATAGCTCCTTTTTCTCCATAATTACTTCCAAAATCATTTTATTGTTTTTAAAAAGTTCTTTTCTAGATAAGGAGTGTGGTCATTGGAATGTTAAAATCTGCCAACAGAAAGTTATTTCTTGTTCTAAGTACAAGGTAGTTATTGTAATTTTTCAGATTCGATCATATAATGTATATCTGCTGAAAAGCCAATCTTCCGCTAGTGGAAATAGGAGAACAGTATTTCTCTGTATTTCTGTAGAAATAGGTTTCTTTTAGCAATTGTCTGAGTTTGGTTTGAGCAGTAATACTGACATTGCCTCTACTGTTTAAAAACAACATGAAATGATGAACGATGTCACAAATATTCCTTCCAAAACAATGTTAATTTGTTCTTTGCCGTCACCTTTTTAGCCAACAGAATAATGCTACCAGAGTTTGGACTGTAATGTACTGACCCCTTTCAGGATTGTAAAGCATTCTCTGTTTTACCGAATTCCTTTCCTCTCATTCTTGATTTAAGACATGTTCAACCATCTGTGGTCTCATTTGTGTACTGTATTCTTCTCACATTGGGTCAGTTCACTGCTATGAGCTGATGAGCGGCAGTGTTAAGCCTCACAGCTTACAGCCTTCTGGAAGGTCGCACCCTCAGATCATGGATAAACAATGCACCAATTGAGAGTTAAACAAGAGTTTCTGTGTTTGCTTGTCAGTTCTGTGCACCTAGTGCCAAATGAAACATTGTTGTCTCTCCAGCATTTGCCCTGAACTCAGTTTGATCCTTGAAACTCAATTTGATCCTTTCCCCTCCCTCCTTTCCTCTTCCCCTGACAACACAGTTTTACCAGAAACTGGAAACCCATCTTACCTCTGGATATAAATTTCCTCTTTGGCTTTCTGCAGATGTCTTCAAATGCCAGCATGGTGTCACATGCTGCCTGACATTTTTAATGTGCCTGTAAAGGGATGTATATTTAAAAATATTTTTAAGGGATTAAAGTTAGCCCAATGCAATGAATGGAGTTGATTTCAACTGATTGCAGTATGCAATCTAACCCACTCATAGAAGCCCATGAATAAGAGATGCATGGTGGATCTGACAATTACCCGCGAAGCACCATTGCATATCTTCAGCAGCCTGATTGAGGGGGGTGCTGCTTGGGTCAGCTGCCATCTTTACTTATTTATTTACAGAATCATTTGTTCGGTACCTGTTATTGCCCAGGTCAAGCATATCCACTCCAAACCATGAATGCCGGCAGTTGCAAAACTGGACAATTCACAGTAACTCCTTTCAAAACATGACACTCATCTCAAACTGATCAGCCGATCCCTGTTTCTCAGGTGGCTGCAGATATTCCAGCAAGAAACCTCCCAGATAACCAAAAAACCCATGAAAGCTGGTGACTTCTGAAAAGGCATAGACAAAACTACAGTACTAAACTCCTCTCAGCGGCATTCAAGCGGTTTGTAAAGATTGTGGTAGATGTGCCTCAAAGGAACAGAGGCAGACTTCTTCCTTGAATTTATGTTGTCTGAGGCATTCATGCTGTTGTACAAACCCCACATGCCACCAGCTCAGGGGAGAGGAATGTCCTCTGTTCAGGGAGAGGTGCATAGGAGGAGGAGTAGGAAAACTAGACTGGAAGATGCACTTCAGGAGAGTACGTGATGTGCTCAGCCCATGGGATCAGAGTTAGTCTGAAGTAAACCTGGGTTTTAAAGCCTAGCAAAATAAGGGGTAAAAAGAATATGATTATTGCCTGTATACTATCACACTGGAAAATAAGATATTAAACTGAAGGGTTATCACTGCTGTACGCAAAAAGAATATCAACTGTCCATGAATAAATGTTGCTGAAAATTAGAACAAGTCTGTCCCTGAAAGCAGTAATATTCTGGAAAAATCTGTTAAGAGCTGTTGCGGGCATACTACCCAACTTGTTTTAAAATGGAGCCTGGTAAATTCATGGATGGAAAAGTTGGATATAAATGAAACACCATGTTCATTAACATCCGAGAATCCCATGAAAATAAATTTTGCTCATTATACTCTAAATTATTTCAGGCCTAGATGGAAATGAGAAGCAGGATGCCATCAAGGATGATAAAGAAAATTATTCTGAAGTTTGGGGTGAATATTATATTTACCAAGACTAAGATCTGGATAACTAGTCAGTAATAATGAGTGTATGAGGTCTTAAAAGGCTGTGGAGAAAGGCTGCTCTGTCCAAAAAGATCTAAGCACCAGCCCTCAGAATACCTGTCCCATAAGAAATGTCTACTTTCTAAAAATCAAGACACCAGCTCTCACTAGTCACTCCTGAAAACGTTAGCCAATCTTTTCATCCATCTCTGTTTACACAAGCAGCCAACCAGTCTGTGCATGTTTTACCTGATACCGTAATATGACAGTTCCGTAGAAAGACTGTGAGCCAAATCTGAAATTCAAAGTCAGTTTAGCGGGTGGAAAGCGGAAAGTCATTACTTTTCAATAATCCCAGATATTTAACTCACTTTTCTGAGAATTAGATCAGACACCAGTCTGCATGGTAAACAGATAATGCCATGTGGAAAAAAAAAAATTTTCTGCCTGAAAACTGTGTTACCAATATTGTGATTCACAATTAATGTTACTTTAGTTAATGACAGTTTCCTGTTTTCTTCTGATTAACCTGTGCTTTTGATGCCCTTCATATAGGTCATTTCAGTTTCCCCATATATAGACCATTAGACCATTCTCTAAGCGGCTTGGGCTACCAGAGCTCTGAAATAACTAAGAAACTTTTTGGCATCTTTGTGAAGGCAGAGCCAGCTTTAGGCATAGGCAAAGATGGTAGTGGCCTAGGGAGCAAGAGGATCTCAGCAACGAATACCCATGACCTTAACAACTTCTTTGCCTATTTCTATACAAACTTTTTAGCAGGGCCTGTAGCAATAGGACAAGGGGTAATGGTTTTAAACTGAAAGAGGGTAGATTCAGACTAGATATAAGGAAGAAATTTTTTACGATGAGGGTGATGAAACACTGGAACGGGTTGCCCAGAGAGGTGGTAGATGCCCCATCCCTGGAAACAGTCAAGGCCAGGCTGGATGGGCCTCTGAGCAACCTGATCTAGTTGAAGATGTCCCTGCTCATTGGAGAGGGGTTGGACTAGATGACCTTTAAAGGTCCCTTCCAACCCAAAGCATTCTATGATTCTATAGCTAAACTTAATGTGGCTGTAGAGAAAAGAAGGTGTATGGGGATCTCAAAGAGTTCAAGGAGAAAGTTCCACCACTGATCCTTAGGATGAACTTTAAAAATGCTAGCAGAAAGGGGAATCAGATTACCACAATGTGGTGAACTGGGTCAGTAAACTAATCCACACCAAAAATAAACTGCAAAATTAAAAAAGATAAGACACAAGGGTTTGATGTACCCGACTGCTCCATACATAGTTAGGAACCAGCTTTTGGGGGGGCTATGGGAAAGAAGGTTTCCTTAAGCCAGTTTGCTGTTGAAAGAAAGTGCAGAGAACCATAACCAGAGTTGTTCTGCCTTGCTGTGAAGACACACTCTGAGATGTCATCAAAAGAGCAAAGACACCTTTTGTTGATAAAATGACATAAGGATTGCTTAATGTCTGTTCTAACAGGGAGGACTGCATACAGAGAAAACAGAATATTGAGAGAGGGAGAAAACAACATATACTTCTGTTTTTATTTTAAATGTAATCATTTAAAATAACTCCATTTAAAATAACTCACAGGGAAAACCTGCAACAATGACAACAAAAGCCTCTGTTTAGGTTTAAAGTACGTGATTAGCAATCTGGGTGTTAAAAGTATTTTAGAAGCTTAATGGACCCATGGAAAAAAAAGTGGTATTCTGATATCAGCTGTTCTGCGCAGTGATGATGTCTGAATTAATACTAGTTTATAAGCCGAGGCCTGCGTTATGCGAATTAAAATGCACTGTATTTAGCTGCAGAGTTAACATGCCTCTTATAGTAATATTGCAAATTCCCTAAATACTTTGCTATAATATGGCCCAGTTACAGATTCTATAACCTAAATCAAGTCTCAGTGATTTAGGAAGTGTTTAAACTATCCATTAAATTAAATACATAGGAGTTAAAAAGGAAAGGTTCACCACAGATGCAACCTAATTCATCAGCACTGAATTGATTTTGTACTAATATTTTGAAATGAGATTTGTTTTCTTGTTTTCCATTTGAGTGTTAATTTGTGTCATTTATTAAATAGTCTGTATGTATCTGTTTCTGGAGAATGTAATTAATAATTAAGATAATTAACTGAATCGGTTCAGAGATACCTTTCCTTGTATTACATTAAGAAAAACATATACATCAACTTTCCTCAGTTTAGTATGCCTAATTGGTGTATGATAAATTCACACAGTGTATTGAATGAAATCTCAAGGCGGGGGGGAGGGCGGTGAGCTGGGGAGCTATCTGCAGGTAGAATGTTCTTTTTGGTATGGTTGCATCTGTGAAGCTACAGACTTTGGCCAGAACATCTGAGATCGTGAAAATTAGGCTAATGCAATGAATGGAGTTGATTTCAGTTGATTGTAGTATGCAATCCAACCCACTCACAGAAACCCATGAATAAGAATTTAATTTAAAATGACAGGTGAAGCATTTGCTCAGCTTTGAAGAGGGGATGATGAAGGGTATTGTCAACCCTTGTAAGCTAGTTAGATATAGTCCAAAACCTGGGGGGGGAAACCACCCTGACAATTTGGTAGAGGTTTGCTGCCATATGGCCTGAAACTAATGGGCTGTTGTTCTATAACATCAGAACCTATCCAGAATATCTTCAGAGAGCTGTAGAAATAAGCAGAGAAATAGAAAAAAAAATTAGCCTCACAAGTTAGATCTTAAACAGCAATTGAATTCAAGAGGGCAAGTGTTTTCTAATGAGTACTGCATCTTACTCTTCAAAGACCAGTGATTATGTTGCAGTGTTATTTCTCGAGTTCACTTTGATGTTAAAACACGTTTGCAGTACATATCTACATGTATATCTAGGTTTTTTTAATCTATCGTGTCTTTTCTTATGAAGGATCTTAAAACTCTAAGAAATTAGAAGTGCATTCTGTCTCCCCTTGCACAGGGATGAGATGGGGGGAGATAAGGGGAGAAAATTTCTCGTTCTTTTTTTTCCATCTTAAGCAGCTCCACAGGGATAGAGCTTTTAAGAACTGGGTAGAGGATTTAGCAACACATCATGCACAGCTAAATCACAAATTGGATGCAAGAGCCTTGTGCAAACACGTGTAAGTCCATGTGGCATTAGTGTAACCAAAAAGAAAGTGCTAGGGCACTCTCTCCTGCCTATCGAAGTGAACACATGTTGTTCTACCCTGGAACTCCTCAAAACACAAGGAAATGTTCTGTCCATCTCCATTGCCCAAAAGAAGGCTGATGGTATCCAGCTCATGAAGAATAACTACCCCAAGGTAAGCCATGAGGCAGGCTATGGCAAGAGCACTCCTTTAAGCAGTAGCGCTCAGGGGCTGGACATGCTGTATTGCAGCAAATAGCGGTGACTGGTGTGTATGTAGGTGCATGTTTGTGTGAGGTAGGTTTTAGCATTTGGAGTTTTTTGATTCTTGCATCCATGAAACCAAGGGTCAATAAATGGAAACAAAACAGATGCATAAATAGCGCCTCTTCTGTTTGTTTGTTATTCAGGAAAATAAAGGAAAGTTTGGAGTGCTTTCCTGTTAAACTCAATAACTTGATCCACACGCTTGTACAGATGTCAGTGACAGGCTCTGCAAAGCCTCCAGCTCCAGAGACTGTCCCCCAAGAATGGATGATGCTGAATGCAGAGAAGTCAATCGCAAGAGCCACCATTTTGGGGTTCAACAAAAAGTCTGACTCAGTATGTATTATGTTCTTTGCTTGCCCTCATTTGCCTTGATCTTTAACGACTCTTCTGTGAGCTTATACACTCTCCCTCCTACTTTATAGAAGATGTGCTTGTGCCACATTAAAAGGATCACAGGATGAACAGCAGTGCCATAAGCTAGCGGAGAGAAAGAACACCAGGCAGACAGCTATTAGCAGGGAGCCATTAAGGAGAACAGTTCATGCCCTATAGTGAAAAATAAATCAAGATCTAATTAAAGCATCCAGAAGGAAAGCATGGCACAAAATTAGGAAGCCTAATAGAAATCGGAGGCTGTTATATGATGCTTTAATGGTGCATTATTAGTTTTCACACACTGCAGTGATCTTTCAGTGTTTGACTTGTATGCTATCCAGGCAAGTTTCTCTTTCTGTGCAGCAAAGACTATAAATTACAAACTGAATTCTCTGGCACTTGGCACTGCATTAAAGAATGGTTTTTCTTTGTTAAAATCACCCTATATTTTCTCTTGTACAATTTTTTTAATGTACCTCTCTGATCATTTCTCTTTTCTGCCTCTCCCTTTTCTCTGATACAGCTATATCTAGTCCAGGTGGTGCAAACCTGCAATGTGGTTACTTTTGTGGAAAAATCATTCGACCAGTTCTCAAAACTTCACAGCCATCTCCAGAAGCAATTTCCATCACATGCCCTCCCAGAGTAAGGCAGCATATTAGCGAATGTTATTCTGCTGTTAAATGGTTCTCTCTGTGCACAGATAAAAATGTGAGAAAATGTACGGCAGACATATTTTTAGAAATACAAAGTCAATGCAACATATTCTATCAAGCCTTCTATTCAGCCCCAGAAGAAACTGAATCATAGACCATTGTGACAATCTAACTTTTATATATTTTATTGTTCCTTTTTTAATGGGAGGAGAAGGGGGGAACAGCTTGGGCCTGACACAGCTATTCCTGAAATCAACACGTAAGTGGTATTGACTTCATTAAAGGCACGATAGGGCCTTTAATAGCTTTTGTTTTCTGCATGATGTTGATCAAAACTCATAGCAAAATCCATATATTAAAGCAATGTAGGAATGTTCACACCGGCTCAGAACAGAAACAAGCCAATCTCTGACACTGGGAGGTGTGATCAACCTTTTTACAAAAAGATGCACAAACTGCCCAGCTGAGAAATATGGAATAATCTTATGTACTGTCCTGGCCCCAAAACCCGATTCTTTGTGCCTTGCATCATTCAGTTAAATATCTCTTGAAAAATATGATATCATTAGTTGCAATAATTCTGAATATTACTTTTTATCCATGTGCATGTCTATTCCTGCTTTTCATATTCCGAATCTTATTTCTTCACGGTTTCCTGGAACGGCGAGTCCCATGGTTAATTTCTGTATTATGTAAAACAGCTTTGCCTTATGTAATGATTGTCCATGGCTTTGGTAATACAAGTGGAGTTATGTATTCTACAAATATCATATATCTTATACTGCATACACCACTGAGAACAAAGTAGTCCTCTCTTAAACAGTCATGCTGATTCACCTGATACAAGCCCTTCTTCAAGCTCAATCTGCAATGAAATATAAAGCTGGCCAAAAAGACAAGCAGTTTACTTGAACCAAGCTGAGAATCAAGTGATATGCTTGAAAAATAGAAAGGTCATTGAGGTTTGACCTGAAGTAAATAGCCACAGACAACATGGTTTTGACTTAAAAAGTAAATTCCACGAAATTCAGAACCAAATTTGATATCCCCCAAGCTTGTGTGAGGCATTCAGTTAAATGGCTTTAGGTTAGTTAATTCTACAGAAACTTTCTCCTACCTGAGGGGATTTTAATTGACTCCAATTTGACTCATTATGACTGGCTTTGCAGCAGCTGGTGAGAATCGGAATTTCACTAAAAACTGAAAGTGCTTGAATCATGGTTTTGATTTGGGGATATTTACACGCTAACTATTAGGTTGTAAAGTAAAATATTTAACAAGTACCTGTTTATGATTTTTTCCTGCGATGAGCAGAGCCCTTTGAAGGAAAATATATTTCTCTTTAGAAACGCATAGACCTCAGAAACCCTGTAGTGAATTTCAAAAATAGTACTAGCCATTTTTCGGATAAATCAACCTTTAATAAAATCCCTCACAACATTTTCACTGCAAAAGAGAGTTCTAGAACTCACAGAAGGTTAATCTGCGTATACTGAGCCTGTATCTAAGAGCTCCAGAGCTTTATTGTCATAATTCAGTCCCAGCAGTAAGCTGTCACAGTATGATCTTTCCCCAAGACTGTGTTAAAGCAATTCATTTTATGATGTTTCTTTATATCTATGTTCTTTAATGTTAAAGTTTTGGTTTGTTTTCTAACAGAACTTTGTCAGTTTGAGGTTTTTCATGTATTCCAGATTTTATTCTAATAATAAAAACCTAATTATTTCTTTATAGGAAGTTATCACTGAAACTGCCATACCATATCAGACCATTAGTCTGTCTGTGTGTTACAAAGCTCCAGCTCTGGCCAATGCCAGATGCTTCAAAGGAGGGAAAAAGCCTTGTTCCATAATGTAACCACAAAATCAGTTGGAAAATGTATGATTTAAAAGTAAAATGTCTAATATTACTAGAATAATTGAAACTGCTAACAGAAAGGACTTGGTTATTGCTTTGTATTGATTCATGAGATGGTATATATTCATGTCTCATTAGGAGGAAATAATACAATATGAGTCTGCTTCATACAAGTGCTAAATGCTGGCTATATCACAAGAAACTAATGGCAAAAGCTCGGAGTTCTTAGTGTCTGAAATTTTGCTATTGACATTTAAACATTCAGCCCATATTTATAAGTCAAAGTACAGCTGCCCCAAGCAAGCCCTTGCACTCTAGCACCTTCCCTCTTATTTGGTTTCAGACAGAGTATTAATTGTGTTTAATTATTGTGTTTTAAAAGGCCAAAAATCTTTTCACCCAACAAGCATTTAAGTGATGTAATTTATACACAGAATGTTCTTCAAGCTAGTAAGTAGGAAATGGAATCTGCTATGCAGGATGTCTGCGCGTGGCACAAGTTTATATTTTTCTGATATACTTAAGGTAGATGCAAAGCTCAAAATCAGCTTGGGAAGTTAACCTTTTCTAACATAAGTGTGTTCACAAGTGCAAAGTCAGTTTCAGCCATAGGCACAATTCAGCAAAAGCATGAAGGCCTGTTAAAGAAGTGTTCGGTACTACCACAAGGTTCATATTGTCCTCCACTGCAGCAGAGTTACTGGTGCTATCAATCAGCAGTTTCTCTGTCCTCTGTATGGCCACTGTGCTTAGGATGCATCTTCTGAGGGCCTACATTTTACAGCTAGAGTCCTCTCTTTGTGTTATACAGTCTAATTAATTTTAAGCTGCTTCCAAACAGAACCTCCCTGCCATCTCTTGAAAGAAGTCCTTTTTGTAAACCAGAGGAACCCAGAACATTCACAGGCTATCTGTGTGCCAAATGACCTGGGCTCTATTTTTATCTGTGCAGCTCATATATGTCATGATCCTGGGTCATATCACTTCCCCTGCCTCATTGTGTGTCCTGCCACTGTAATTTCATGGGGCAAGAATCACCTCTCACTATTCATTTGTACAGCGCCTAACTGAGCCCTGATCTTTCAGTGCTGTAGGCAAAAATAATCAAAAGGTCATACATACATACAATATGCTTCTATCATCCTGGCCCCTTGCTGGTTTAATTCCAGACTGTTATACTAGTGCCGAGTTCTTCCTCAGAAGTATTACACAAGATAGGTAAAGATCTGTCTGCTCCTAAAAAGAATTACAATATCTTGTTAGTCAGTATTCTCTTCATAAAAGGCCTTCTGGTACAAAACAAGCTTAAAAAAGCCCAACCCAACAGATCTAATTACAATTCATAAAATCTAATTACATTGAATCTCTTGGTAACAAAAGCTGGGGGTTAATCATCTTGAGTCATTTTATTTTCACTAGGTGAGGCTGCTATTTGCCATTTTTACAGCTGGGTGGTTTGCAAAGCTGGCCAGTGTTCCTCTTTAGGGATGGGAATCCAGCGCTCCATGTATTGCTGTTTGGCTGGCCTTTGGAAAGCTGATGACATCTTATCACTGAGCTGTGGAATTGGGTAAAACCTGTTCGAAGTAGGATCTGACCAGCTGGCTTTAAAAAGGCCGGCCAAGTGTCTCTTTTCAGTGCATTGCACTGCTAGATGGCTCTTTAGTCATTTGTCTGAGGCCTTCAGATATCTCTTGAGATCTAGTGGATAAACAAGATTGTACCAGAAAAAAAGAGGTTTGTAAACAAGACACGGTTAACTATTTACAGTGGTGGTGTAACATGAAATACAATCACATCAAAACTTCTACCTTTCTATATCACATAGATTAGAGGACATAAAGCATAATATTATTTATGAATCCCAATATTAGCAATCCATATCACAAAACCCATTACATGCAATTCAGCACAGAAAGCTTTTCTAATGCTCCTTCAACCTGCGAGAGAAATAGTGTTTGTCAGGGCAAGGTTAATATAAATTGATTATGTGTATTGTTACAAATCTAACCTTTTGACTGATCTAATGTGCATTTTTTCTAAAACGCAAAGATGATTCAAGTAAAAAAAATGTGGGGTTTTGACATTTTCAATCACCAAAGCATTTGGAAATTGACATAAGGCCATTCTATGCATATGTCATTTATTTACTAAACTGAAATGAAATTCATCTTAATAAAAATTCAGCAAGAACATTACTATTATTATTGTTATTGCTTTTGTTGGGATTGATTTTGTTATTGTGATGATCATTTGTTTTCATATATTACTTTTATTATACTAGTACCTGAAATTACATATAGGATCAGGGACCTGCTCTGAAAAACTTATCTGCACTCTAAATAGCTGAGGTAAAAAAGCAAGCAATGATATATTCATAAGATGTCACATTGTTGCTGTAAGGCTTTGGTACTCAATATTCTATGGTAAGGGTTTGCATAGCATGACCCCTGGGCTGAGATCAGAGATCTGTTGGGCTGTGCACAGTGCAAAAAATGGGGAGGGTTGTGTTTTCCTGGGATCATAAGGGGCCAATTTTTTAGAGGTATTTAGATACCATAAAATGCAAATAAGTGCCTTTTAGGTTTTTTTCTTTCTTTTTTTTTTTTAATTAATTATTTAGACAGAAAAAGGGGTACAGTATGAAACAGAATATCAGCAAATTATTAGAAGAACCAGAGTCAGAGGGTAAACAATCCTCTGGACACTGTACCCATCCCTTCCCCTTACCTGCAAAACCTCTTAGAAAGTGCTAACTTTATTCTGTTAAATAGAGCTGGAAATATTTTCAGCAAATATAGTACAAGAGTTATACTTACGAATATTCTTCTTTTGCAGGTTTCCCCACTCGTGGCATTTACCTTTTACAGATCTTGAACATAAAAGAGTGAAGGATTTGAATCTCTATCTGAAGCAGCTATTAAGTGGATCCAGGAAACTGGCTAATGTGAGCACTTACAGTATTTATTTTATTTGCATATGACTTTTAGTAGCATTGTACCAGAAGAATCAGGAAGCTTTTCATGGCCTCATTTGAAAAAAAAATAAATTATATAAATGACATGTCTTCCAATGCAGCTGCTTTGAGATGGAGCCATTGCAGCATTCATCAGAACTTAAGACAAAGACAAGAATGACTGAAAAATAGTTTATTAGACCTGGCAGGGCATTTTTCAAAATAACTTCTCTTCCTTTGCTGCCATCCAAAAGTTATGATTCACTGAATTTTCAACAGTAAGGAGTAGGTTCTGAGGAATGTAATGTCTAAAAAAGGAGTAAGTTTTGAAATATTGAAAAGCCTGATTTTGACAGTTTTTAAATGTAAAGTTCTATTCTTCCAGCCCAGAAATACTCTTAATTTCAAAATTTAGTTAACATGTAGAATAAATTGTTTTGCAAGCATAAGACCGAAACCAGAATGTTTCAATATTATCAGAATGACACATTGTTTCCATTAAAATTGGTGTTTTCTCATTTTTTATTCATTATTGGTTTCTGAGATTTCATGTTCTCTTCCTGTTTCAAAATGGAAAGTTGAAATACTAACAAACACTGACTCTTCATTGTCTGGCCCAGGACAAAGCCTTATGCGCCTCAGCATCGTAAAAGTCAGGGCCAAGAGCAACTAACAAGCCCCATGCACCCTGGGAGGATCATTACGCTGCCTCACTTCAGAAGTTGAATGGTCAATTACTGATAGTGACACCAGGGTCTGAGAGAAAGGAGCCTCTTCCAGCAACCAGCAGTTGTCAGGAAAGCTCGAACAGGCAGGAAAAAATGGTGGTTTGTGTTAGAACCTAGGCTTACGTAGAGGCTAGTAAATTCAAGGGAGCCAAGGCATGAGCTCGTGCGTTGACCCTGCTGTTTCACTGTTGGCACGCTCTCTAGCAGAGCTTGGGCCTCTGCCAGGGGAGCCATGCCATGTCCCACGGCCTCAGGGCCATAGCACAAACTGGGGCTGGTTTGGTTTAGTAGCATAGACAGTCTAGGATGCCAAAAGAGGGTATGACAGGATGTTTTTTCTCCAAAATTTCAAACATCTTGCAGGAAGAGAAAAATGTTTGCTGCCTAACTATATAACTTTCCCAGCTGTGACTGTAATGGAGATTAAAGAGGAAATTGTCCATATGTAAAACAAACAGTTTTCTTATTAATATGAATATAAATTCTGTGCCCTGAGTTGAAATTGAGATTTCCAAAGAGGATAGATAATATCTGTCTCACAGAGTTACACTTCGTTTGGTATGGACAGCTGACTTGGGTGCTTGGCTCACTTGACTGACCTTGCCAAATAAACCGTACAAGTTGGGGTTAATTGTTGTGCAATTTCTGTCACTCATGTTAAGGTCGTGGGTTTATTTTACATTAGCGCCTTTTGGTCACAGCTGAGGAAAAACTGATATAAGCCAGTGACCTAGAAATTAAGAGCTCTGTATCTTCTGCTCTGCTCTGGGCTGCTGTAAGGTACATGGATTTTCAATTTGGGCCAAGCACTGCTGTGTAGAAGCCTAATCTACAGTTGAAAAATTAGACTGCTAAAGCCCTGGGATAGTAATAAAAACATTTCCCGGTCACGCGCAGCAGCTCTCTTTTTCCTCCTGCTTCATGGTCTGTGGATGGGCTAGTGATCAGCCAGAGCATGCTGTCTTGCAATGGGCTTCCTAACGCCTTTCCTCCTCCCTTTATGGTCCTGCAGCACACACCCGTGGAGCTGGGTGAGTTCTCCCAGCACGTTGCTGCTGGGACACTGGGACACAACCGCGAATAGGGTATTCAGAAGGAACTATGGACAGATCTGCTTGGGGACATATGCTCGTGTGGCTCTGAATGAGCCCAGTGGGGCTATTCAGACATGCTGGACTATGCAGTTGCTGAAAACCCTTCTGGTCTGGTACAGCCTATAGTGCTGAACCATGAGGAAAAGAAAACAATTTTGTGCCTAAGAGGGCTGCACAGCTACTGGCGTGCTGGTCTTGGGGGCCACGATAATAAATGGAGTAATGAGCAGATTGTTTCCATCTGTAAAGTGCTATTGCACGTGGGAAATCATCTTGCTTACTACCACGCAGCTAACCTGCAAATCTAGATGATAACCTTTAAAGTTATTGATACTCTATAAACACTGAATCATTATTTTTACTTCAATATGCTTCTCCTGCTGGGAGATGTGAGAAATTTTGAAAATACTGACGTGTTCTGACCCACTTAGAACAAGGAAACCAGTCAGTGGGTAATTTCCTTTGTATTCCCAGCTGAAGGCTTCTCTTCTACTTTTCCCTTTGGTATGACTCTTTTAAAAGTGTCATGGTGTCTTCTTGGTTTTACTCACAGCAGAAAGCGAAGCTAGGAGGCTTTCTTGATAAAAATAAATAGAATTATTTTGTCTCTCTTCATGCCTTGGTCAACTTTGCAGTGAAATTTGTCCTTTTTCTCAAATTGCTAGGGAGCCTGACTGAAACCATTTAGTGAGTTGTCTGTTCTCAAGCATTACCAAACTGTCATTCCTATGAAATAGTAAAACTATGTATGAATAAATAATTAATTCAGAAATTTGTGAAGAAATCTTGTAAGAACAGATGCCTGTAGAGCAGGATTCCCTTTACTTTCTTGACACAGTCATTTCTTTCTGCTGAATTGTACCTGTACGCTATCGTAGCTGTATTGTAGCTGTACGGTATGCTGGACTATTGTCTAAGATGGAGAAAAAAGCTTTTATTTCATTATAAAATACCCTTGCTATCACTGTAAACACATTACCCTGATTGACTAGACACCATTTTTAGCTCTGAAAAGTTTAGTCCAGTCCACACAGGATTGACTACATGCTTGGTTCTTACTTACCAATTAAGTAATTAAAAATCCTAGAAATAAAGAATTGGATTATATCCAAAGTCCTTCCTTAGTCATGCCTTAAGTGCATGAGTTCTGATTATGAAAATTGTGTTATAATTAAAAGTAGGTCAGAATGTCACTGACCTTTTCTGCTAAATGGTTTGAACGAAGGAGGAGTGGTGGAAAATAGCTGCCTTCTCATTTGCATTGTAGCTCAAATGGAATTAAATGTTTCTTTAAACACTTCTTTAAAGAACAGAAACTTCAAGCCACCTTTCTCTGTCTCTGAATTTTAGTATCTGATCCAAAAAATGCAGAAACATCAGCTGATGGAGATATTTGCTGTTGGGCCAGTTTAAATGCTTAAATGTGCTCATGCCTGTCCCTAATCAAAGTGGGTTTTTAAGTCTGTGGTTTACTTTCAGTATAAGCCTCATTCACTGATTTCCTCTTAGGCATTTGTTGAAGAGTTGCCTAGAATAGGAGTGGTTTTCCTAAATTCAGGTTAACACTCAGTTATAAATAACTACACCACCAGACTAACAACAAGCTATATTCATTACATCAATCACTAAAATGCAAAAGTTGATGCACCTTCATTGTGATATTGAGTCATTTAGGATAGGATCAAAACCGGCACCTTTTTTACTTTCATTCTACTCCTCCCAAACTAGTGGCAACATATGCGATCACACCGTAAGAGTATTTAGTTTTGTGCCAGTTGCACCGTTGCTGACTGGCTCGTCACCTGCATGCGTTGAAATGCCTGGGTCTTCTAGATCAGCAAGGCAATGTACTCCACAATGTTTAGACTCCTGGAGTTTTGCTTCATTAAGTGGCAAAACAACCAAGTGGTGCCACCAATAAGAGATGAAGCATCGAGAAACCATAAATTGAAGGTTGGTAACATGGAGGAGGACAAAAATATACGTTATCAAAGTATAAATCAAATCTGTGACAAAAGGCAGCTACTGCTGACCACTTTTACATTTTTCTCTATTTCACTCTTAACTCCAACTGAGTGATGGGCTGAACGGAGATTGCAGTCCAAATCTCATAACATATCATATAAATTAGGGCTCCCCTACTGGCTTGTCATTTTACTACTGTATTGTAGGAGGGCTGTACGCTCCCTGGGGACACAAAAGCAAGGTAAGGCTCCATTAATTTAGTCTGCTGTGGGCCCTGGTGTCAAACAGCAGCATTTACAAAGCTGAATGTCTTCATGCTTATCTTGAAAAGACAACTTGCACCTGGCTTGGGTATTACAAGTGAAAAATCTAAAACTGAATCTAAGGCAATGTTTTATATAGCAACCATCTGCTTTTGGTAACATTCTATGGATCTTCCCATTCTCATCGTTTAAAAGAAGTGGCATTTAATTTGTGGATATTGTTATTGATAACATAGCTCAGACTCTAGATGTACATACTGATCTTGCAAAACTACATAGCATTAAATAAGCAAATGTTATTTGTCCCACATCTTTCACATAGATTGGGTTTGTGTGCAAGTTCAGTGGGCTTGCATGTTTGAAGGGGTTTGTTTATCATGGTGGCGGAGTTTGGCAAACAATAGTAAGTGCAGGTGCACAGCAGGCTAATCGTAATAAGAAATTAGGTATATTGGGTTTTGACTCTAAAAATTTTCTAAGCATCCAAATTAAATGAGGACTTTGGGGCCAAAGATAAACCTAGTGCAAGCAGGTAAACAAACAGTGACAGTGTGTCAGCTATGGATAGGTTCTATAAACAGCTTTATGGTGACTTATAGGCTGTGTAAAAGGGCTTTAAAGAGGATGTAAATGGAAATGATTGTAAATTATGTTCACTCATTTTCAACCATACAGTGAAAAACAGGACCACAGCATTGTTCTAGAGTGACTAATGTTTTACACTATAAAAGTAATCAAGTTTGATAAGAGCTTCCCATATTTCATTTGTATTTTATTCACTGGCGCTACTTGGGATTTGCAGAGATGAGAAAATAGCTCCCACAGTGCCCGTATGGAGGTACATAATGCAGTGGTACAAAGTGCACCTGAGGTATGTGGGTCCCTTAAACCCCCACCACTCCCGTACTCCTGCAGTAAGGCATCCAGCAGAGCCGAAATGGGGAAGGTTCAAAGTCCTCTCTTTTCCACTGTCCTTTCCTGAAGTTATAATAGCTGCAGCAAGGTCAGCTTTTTCTGGTTTCTTTCTTTCCTGCTGATTCTCCATCCTGTTAAAGTATAACAGGTGCACGGGTGTTCTCTGACCCCAAATCTACTCTAACACAGCTGAAAAGAAAGCTGAAAGCAGAGGAGAGGCTGCTTTTCTTTCTAATGAAATTAAATCTGGCTTGAAATCTGGCTGTGTTTCACTAACAGCAGAGTGCTTTTCTAGTTAGTCTCTGATGGAGAGCAGTAGACAAATTCTACCATGCTACAGTGATGCAGGGCTGTGCCAGCTCCCCGATGCCCCTGAAATTGCTTATTTCAGTTTTATCCTAGTGGAAGTGAAGATGGAATTTGTCCCTTTTGAGTTTAATGTGCCACAAGTCGAGCAGGTGGGGGAGAAGACCGGCCTGGCTGAACAGAGAGCTCTGGCTGGAACTCAGGAAGAAAAGGAGAACCTACCACCTTTGGAAGAAGGGGAAGGTGACTCAGGAGGACTACAAGGATGTTGTGAGGTTATGCAGGGAAAAGATTAGAAAGGCAAAGGCCCAGCTAGAACTTAAACTGGCCACTGCTGTCAAAGATAACAAAAAATGCTTCTACAAATATGTCAGTGACAAAAGGAGGGCTAAGGAGAGTCTCCCTCCTTTGTTGGATGCGGAGGGAAACTTGGCCACGAAGGATGAGGAGAAGGCTGAGGTACTTAATGCCTTCTTTGCCTCAGTCTTGAATAGTCAGACTGGTCATCCTCAAGGTTTTCATGCCCCTGAGCTGGGAGATGGAGATAGGACACAGAACGTAGTCCCAGTTGTCGAAGAGGTGGCAGTCACTGACCTGCTCCTCCACCTGGATGCCCACAAGTCTATGGGGCCGGACGGGATCCACCCGAGGATACTGAGGGAGCTGGCGGAGGAGCTTGCCAAGCCACTCTCCATCATTTATCAGCAGTCCTGGTCAACCGGGGAGGTCCCAGATGACTGGAAGTTAGCAAATGTGACACCCATCTACAAGAAAGGTCGGAAGGAGGATCTGGGGAACTACAGGCCTGTCAGCCTGACCTCGGTGCCGGGGAAGGTCATGGAACAGATCATCCTGAGTGCCATTATGCGGCATGTGCGGGACAACCGGGGGATCAGGCTCAGCCAGCATGGGTTTATGAAAGGCAGGTCCTGCTTCACTAACCTGGTCTCCTTCTATGAAAAGGTGACCCACTTAGTGGATGAGGGGAAGGCTGTGGATGTTGTCTACTTGGACTTCAGTAAGGCCTTTGACACCTTCTCCCACAGCATTCTCCTGGAGAAGCTGGCTGCTCACAGCTTGGACAAGTGCACTCTGCACTGGGTTAAAAACTGGCTGGATGGCCGAGCCCAGAAAGTGGTGGTGAATGGAGCTAAATCCAGTTGGCGACCGGTCATGAGTAGTGTTCCCCAAGGCTCAGTGTTGGGACTGGTCCTGTTCAATATCTTTATCGATGATCTGGATGAGGGGATTGAGTGCACCCTCAGTAAGTTTGCAGATGACACCAAGTTGGGTGGGAGTGTCAATCTGCTGGAGGGCAGGAAGGCCCTGCAGAGGGACCTGGACAGGCTGGATTGTTGGGCCGGGGCCAACTGTATGAGGTTCAACAAGGCCAAGTGCTGGGTCCTGCACTTCGGTCACAACAACCCCAGGCAATGCTACAGGCTTGGGGAGGAGTGGCTGGAAAGCAGCCTGGCTGAAAAGGACCTGGGGGTGATGGTTGACAGCCGCCTAAACATGAGCCAGCAGTGTGCCCAGGTGGCCAAGAGGGCCAATGGCATCCTGGCTTGTATCAGGAATAGTGTGGCCAGCAGGACCAGGGAGGTGATAGTGCCCCTGTATTCGGCACTGGTGAGGCCGCACCTCGAATACTGTGTCCAGTTTTGGGCCCCTCACTTCAAGAAGGACATCGAGGTGCTGGAGTGTGTCCAGAGAAGGGCAACGAGGTTGGTGAAGGGTCTAGAGAATGTCTTACGAGGAGCAGCTGAGGGAGCTGGGGTTGTTTAGTCTGGAGAAGAGGAGGCTGAGGGGAGACCTTATCACTCTCTACAACTACCTGAAAGGAGGTTGTAGCGAGGTGGGGGCCAGTCTCTTCTCCCCAGTAGCAAGTGACAGGACGAGAGGAAATGGCCTCAAGCTGCGCCAGGGAAAGTTTAGGTTGGATATTAGGAAAAACTTCTTTACTGAAAGAGTAGTCAGGCACTGGAACAGGCTGCCCAGGGAAGTGGTTGAGTCCCCATCCCTGGAGGTATTTAAAAGACGGGTAGATGCAGTGCTTGAGGACATGGTTTAGTGGTGGACTTGGCGGTGGTAGGTTAACGGTTGGACCTGATGATCCTAAGGGTCTTTTCCAACCTTAATAATTCTATGATTCTATGATTCTATTCTATGATAATGGCTGAAAAAAGGTCATGCGTAAGTTCTAGCCAGACCAACACTGATGCACCCATACATACCTGGCAGCTCCCCAATAGGCTAATGTTATTGAGTGACATGGAAAAATGTCAGCATTACCTGTTAAAGAATGTTGTCTTATTAGGTAAGAATGGTTAGACAAATGATAGGATACTGTCCTAAAAAAATCCCTAAATGGGCAGTATTTTAGGGAATTTCCATTTACCAATTTAAAGGTAAGAATTCCAGGGGCAAAAGGGTAGGTGAGTGCTTGTGGTCATCCTCAGTGCCTGCCTATCTGCCAAGACTGTAACAGGGTGTCTAAGATTCCCACTTGTGGTCGCATCTTTGTAACAACAATTGCTTGTTTAGAAGTGGACTCTATCCACCTAGATACAGTGTGCTTTTGATCATAGATATGTTCAAAGCTCTGATGTGCCTGTTTCTATTTAGCAGTGTAATTAGATGCATGCTTAACTCTAAGCATATGCTTCAGTCCCATTGACTGGGTCCAATTGATTGAAGTCCCATTGATTTAGGGATCATCTGAAAGTTCAGCGTGTACCTTGGTGGTCTGCTGACAAAGGGTGAACTTAAGAAGGTACTAACACACTTTGCTGGTGGAAATCTAAATGGTGGACTCCTGCAACAGGCAGATCAACACAGTTCAGGGAGAAATTGCTGTCTTATGAATAACGGTGTGCAAAATGCTTATTGCCACAAACACGTGGGAGATCTCCTCCATTGCTTTAGAAGCACTTTGCTCTAGATAGACTGCTACATCTGCCCCTGCAACATGACCTGTTCAATTATGTTTTTGCGTTCCATTTGCCAGCATTAGCCTTGCTGCCTCCCCATGTGTTTCAATACCTGTTGAGTACAATGGACACACAGACAGCGAAAACTTTGAAATCAGTGTTGTGGCACCAACAGTGTACATGCCTGTCGTGTTCATGCCTGATGCGAGATCTGCACGAATTCCACTTCCGTACTTAAACCAAATGTCTTTTTTTTGAGTGTTGTCTCCTTTAGAAATGAGAATTTGGAACTATCACCTGAAACAATCTTTGCACCTCCTGTTTACAAACCTCTCTGTTCATATATTTCCATTTATTGCTGAAAGAGTAAGCGGAGAGGAAGCAGAACACCAGGCTGCTCAGTGTGGAATTTTTTATTTCAGTTAGTGTATCCTTCCTTCCACCTCCTGCCCACTTCTCTCAAGATCTTTGAACTCGAAGGGCTACTTAAGTTTCTCTGCTTATTTTCATGCTGTCAAATAAAGGCTGAGCTGCCAAAAATATACTCTTTCTACCCTTGAGATTTGCTACACTTGGGACTTGTGCTGAAAGAGCAAATGGAGGTCCCACAGGGAATAACTTGGCTGTTTAAAGCTACTGGAAGGTAAAGCAGGTGTATGGGCTTTCCTCTGTAAGCTGTTTTCCTGAGATGAGAGAATAATTAGTCATGCTCAGAACAGACAGGTATATTGACAGTCCACTGCTAATAGCTTAAGGATTTGTCATTCAAGGAAAACAATTCTGTTGGTTTATTCTTTTTTTTTCCCTGATTTTTCTTTTAAAGAAAATATCAGTGTGGGAGGGAAAACTCCAAACAGTAGAATGAAAAATAAAAGGCGACTGCTAAAATAAATCCAGATTGCTAAATCTTATCTCTATGCTGAACATACACATCTTGTTCCTCTGTCTGCTGTAACCACATGTTAACTCCTCACTAGCTGCATTTGTTACTAAACTCTTCCTTTTCTTTTTTCCTTGCACAAATCATGCCACAGCTTGTCAAATTGAAACAAGACAAATGCTACGTGAAGTACATCTTCCCCCGAAGAGACACGTTATTTTCAATGGCCTGGGAAAAAACAATGGTGACATCTTAATGCTAGAATCTGAAAAGTCTCTTGTTCTACCCATTCATTACAGTGTCAGTCCAAGTAACATCAGTATGAATGTAGCAATTCTAACCGTCTTAAAGAATGGCCATTCTGAAATATGGCTTTATGAAAAAGCTAGTAAAATGTAATTACTGTCCACCTTTGATTCAGAATCATAAGAGTCCACTACAGAATTCACATTTTTATTGCCTTGCACAATACTCAAATCTGGGGATTTGGTTTATTGTTTTAATTCTCTACAGCTGAATGTAACTACCTGTTATATATGTTCACTAGAGCAGTCCAGGTCAGTACATAAAAATAAAAGTTATAGTGCAGCACACAACGTGGATTACTCTTTTAAACAGGATGCCGAAATATGATCATCCCTTTCACTCCCTGTTGGTTTCTGGTGGGAGTTAACTCTGTATGGAGCTTTTCAGTGTGAGTGTCCATTAAGCTGCCATGTGAGGGAGGTATGCACAATATCTAAGCCTCAGGGAGGCACACATTAGGTCAGATGCTTGGGGTCAGTCCTGTGCCAAGGGCGAATTTCATGCTGACTACACAATATACAGTAAAGATGTTCTCCTGCATTTGTTTCACAGATGGCCTGCTCTGCAAAAGTAGTTGCAGCTGCTAATACATATCTCAAGACACTGGAGATCAAGCAAGAATGCAAATCTATGGCCCATGTGGCACATTGCTGTTAGGAAGTGTGTTGACAGAAAGGGGCCAGATAGGCACCAATGCAGTGTCCCTGAGCCAGTGGTAAGGGACACCATTGTCTTCCCATTGCCTGAGTTGAAATCATTCCCTAGGGTCCTTGCCCATGATCAGAGGGGAAAGGCTTCCCTTTATTGCTGACTCTAATATGTACATTAAAAACCTACCAGCAATCTGTTCGGGGGGGAATAATTTAAGGAACAGAGCACAACATATGATATACCCTAAAGTGTTTTTATTTTCTTTCAGAATGAGCTTGTACTCAGCTTCTTCCTGAATTGGTCCAAAAATACCTTGGCAGAAGATTCATCATCTGTGACTTTAGGTATGTGGATTACCAATCTTACTTGTTTTCTAAGAAGGACTTCTTTAATAATATTAAATATAATAATGCAAAGATGAGTCTAAAGTGTTTAGGTGGCTTTTTTTTTGAAGATATAAAGATACCAGCAAATAATTTCTGATTGCTCAAGGTCTCTTAAAATGTGTTATTAATGTGACCTGTAGCTTTCTTTCACTTTGACATATTCTCCTTAGCCTTGCTTCATTTCTTTTTGAATAAACATACCTATATGCAAAGTAAAAGTCTATTTACACAAACTGCGGCAGGTTTCTTGTTTTACAAAAAAAATCTTCAGAGAAGAATCTGGAGGAAAGGATCTGAGTCGTGACAAAGCGCAATGTGTGCTTGGACAAGTGAAAAAAATCAGGGATGACTTCTAAAGTCATTTTCACAATGAGTGGAGTAGGTAAATAACAGAACATTATGTTAATGCCTAGGCATACATTATTGATGATAGTGGTAATTCCCTTATTACTAAATGAGATTCTGCACTGTTCCCTTAGCCTATCTAAATACTTAACCCATTTCCCTCTTCTGTCCAGCATCTAATTTAATCTAATCTCTGGCATTACAGCATTGACAGCCATAGCATAAACCATAAACCATAAACTGTGAATGTTTATTGTCTTCCACTGCACTAGTTCTGCACTGAAAATAATCTTCTGTAGTAATTTTTTAGGCAAAATAAAATCTCATAAAGAAGCCTGCAGCTGCACTCTGCACCACAACAGTTTAGCTGGTTGTTATGTGCTCCAAGTGACAGGATCTTTTCCAAGATCACCAGTTATCCACATTCCAGAAAGGACTGCAAGTATCTCTGCATATTTAGTTTGCATGTCCATTAAGTTAATTTAATCTCTCTGCAGACAGGGGCTTCATTATCTCTTTTGCTGGGACCATTTTTTTTAATCCATCGGAACAAAATAAATCCCATTCTGGCTTCTCAGCCTTTGGAAGATTCCCCCTGTGTAAAGTTTATTTGATTAGGGCATGCCATTATCATATTAAATCCCTTATGACTAATGGAAATTACTAATGGTTGCTCTAACTTTTGCAAAGGAACGAGGAGATAATGCAAAGATGTTCTAGGTGTTAGGAATATACAAGGCTAAATCTTGTCACAGAAAATCCAAACCAGAGTTCAAATGTAACATGTAGTCTGGGTCCTTGGGTTCCTTCTCTCTGTAGACTCTTTAACCAAAGATGCAGACATGTGGGAGTGAGCTGAGGCATAAGGGAATTAAAGTCCTAGGTCTTTAGAAGGATTTTGACATTTCATTAATATTTACATGCCAAATTATTACAGAGAATCTGGATGCAAAAGTCTTATGCAAAAGCATGAACTGAGTCTGTAATAAAGTTGAGAAATAAATTACAGCCTCATAATTCCTACAGTGGTATCCCAAGCCAATATAGTCTGAAGGGTAAGCCCTTTATTTTTGTTGTCAATGACATCAAAATCAGAGAAGAGATTAAAGAAACAGAGGTCAGAATGTGTTTAGTGAGTATTTGATGAAAGCTATGTGACAGGTAACCCAATCTTCTGGTTCACTATACAGTTAGCGGAGGTGAAGGTCACAACCTGGTCAGAGAAGATTAATGTGTCTCTGGCCTCAAGCACTATGGTTATAGGGTGGGTATTTTTTTTCTGCTCAGGAACTCTGCCTTTTAAAGTTTGGACACTTCAGTTCTAGACTCAGGGCAAAACCTTTGTTTGATGCAGGAGGAAAAAAAAAAAACAAAACAACAAAAAACCACCTCCCTTTGGCGTAGAAAATTCATCCCTACCATTTATTGATAGAATGCCAGTAGCACACAAGTTCCAAATCAGGACCCAATGAGTTTAGACTCTGTAAAAACAGAGAACAAGAAGAATGGGCTGAGTTGCTCTGGGTATGGCACCACTTCTGTGAGGAAGGGAATGCACCTGGTTGATAGTCAATTGCAGTGAACTGTGGAAGCAGGTAAGCTTAGCTGTAAATGATCTAGCTCAGCTATCAGAGGAAGACCAGCCATGCACATGCTAATTACCCACCTGAAAAATTATTTTCATATATGTTAGTCTCTGCTTCGCCCCTTGCTGTTGGCGTTAGGCTGCTGCCATACACTAGCTAGCTCACTTAGATCTTTGCTGCATGGCATTCTGCACCCTATTATCATCCGTCCTGTGAGAAGGAGAAGACACAAGTCCAGCTAAGGCAGCAGGTGGCTGATCATGCCAAGCTGCCAGGTAGCAAACAAGGAGTTGCTGGGAAGAGCACAGTGGCCCGGGAGGCTCTTGTTTGCTGAGGGTGCCCTAAAACACTCTTGATTTGAAAGTACGCCCTGTAGTAATGCCATAGTCAGTCTGAGGCAGGAATTAAGTTCACTGAGCCTGCAGGAGAGAGACAGTTTCCATGAAAAGAATACATCCTTCCCCCACAGCTTTCATTGCTTTCTGAGCTTATAAGGGCCTTAATTTTTGCCTGTTTTGAAGAATAACAGGTTTAATATGGACTGTAGCTTTTCATGAATCTGGTGATTTCTCTCTCAGCTGTTACGCAAGCAAATCATCTGTCTCTTAGCTAGGATCAATATAAAATAAAATGAATGCCCAACAGAATCAAGTTATGAATTTTGATCAAGACAGCATCTTTCTCTTACACTGCTTTAATTTATAAATGTTGTAGGTAATTACACTTACTAAAGTAAAATAAAAATTAAAATTTATGAATTTGTACTGTGCTCCTAGCAATGAAGAGATTAAAAATCAGTGCTAAATTTACTTTGACATGAATACTGATTCAGTGCTCCCAGTGGGGTGAATTCTGAATTATACTGAATATTGTCAGCATTTCATTATACCAAGCTCACTACAAGGGACTGAGAGCAGATATCAGGAATGATTTCACAGACAGCCTTTTATAAAGGCCCTTTAAAAAAAGGAAGAAATAGCATCTATCAAAAACATTTTTATATCAATCTTGTTTATATTTCCTTTCTTGAGTTTATATCTCCTGGAAATATTAATAATTCAGACTGTTCTGCCAAAGTTATGAAATCATGAAGTCTTTGCTGTTGGTTATAACAGTGCACAACCTAGGTCCAGTTCTGGCACGTTTGATCAGGGCTCCCTGCATTTCAGTGGGCTTCTGTCCATTTAGTGCCATAGCGAAACTGGCTCTGTGTCCTTCTAAAGGAAGATCCAAGCTTTCCAAAAAGACTATCATATGGTATGCCTCTCCATGCAGAATCACAGTCCTCATGAATAGTCCCTGAGGAGAGTAGGCTATTTTGCTCCTGTTATGTAGTGTTCCAGTCTGCTGCAGATGTAAAGCTTTTGCCACAAGTTGCGTTCCTACTTTAGTTGCATTTAGGCTGTTTCCTGGCCATAAGCACCTCTTGCTGGCTTGTGGGACAAAACCAGTGAGCTAGTCAGTTAATGTATTTACAGCTAACTATCTGAAGTTGGGTACATTGGAGGCTCATAAACCCAAGCTTGTAGCTAAAGCAGGCAGATGGTTGGCTTGGGGCGTTCAACCCTGGCCCTGGAAACCAAACAGGTTCCAGTACCCTTTGGTGCAAGATGTCAAAACAGGCTGGCACCAAGAAGAAAGGTCTAAGAAAAATCTGAGGGTTCAGAACACAGACTAATACTTAACTCCCTAACAGTAGTGCTGTGACACTTAGCTAATTAGTGTTTTCACATTGCTTTGCAGTCCACGTGACATGCAATGTATTATTAAATTATAGTTTCCCTATTGATTTTGTAAGTCTTCTGTGTAGCATCTTCCTTGCTGTTTATATTTCTCATGTATCGTGCAGAGTATAATGCAGAGCTTATGATAAAATGCTGCTAATGAAAACATTGCACAAATGATAGATTATAGAGCTGGTAGTTCTCCAACATGCTAGAAAAGACCGTCTAGATAAAGAAAAGAGCTGCATACTTGACTACTCTGAAGATCATTCCACCTTCGGTAGGAATTTGAACACTAATTGCCTTAATTTTGTCATTCAAAAAGAAAGGACCCACAATTTTCTAGTGTTTATGTTGCTTGGTAAAAGAGATTATAAACTGGCACAATGTTTGAGTTTTTCTGCAGTAGGGATTGGTGGCTGACTTCCACTGCAGAGCACTGAGACACACAGGCACAAGTCATATAGAAAACTGCTATGAGTGCTCCAGGGTCCTCGTTTAGTATTTGACAGCTTTTGCATTGACACCAGTGAGCGAAGAATCAATCCCTGGGAGGGAAATCCTGCTTCAGCTGAAGTCAGTGGAGCTTTGTCCTGTATCTACAACAGACCAGCATTTGGTCTTTGCCTATAATAGAGTGCAAGTAGAGCATGACAGTTCCTAAAAATGCAGGGCCTGAGCTCAAGTCCATCTGCCCAAGCTGGATAGACTGGAAGTAATTATTGTATGTGTATTTTATTATCAGTTGAAGCTAAAATCACTGAGACTTCAAAGAGGCTATGATTTAGCACTGAATGTGGGAAACCTAAAATATAACAGCTGAGTATAGCTAACAGTAACTGTCTTGTATTATGAAATATAAGTGATAGAAGTTTCTTCTGTGTTTATCAGATTCCCTGCACTCTGTTATTTTTCCTTTTCCTTCTTTTTAACTTTTTTTATTTTTTATTACGTAGCAAGAGCAAATATTTTAGTAATAGTCATGCCCAGTGAGTCTGTTTCAGACTTCATTTTACATACTAAATTAGAAATGCATTTTCCCCTCCCATGTTTTTCATTATTTTCAGCTTGGTTAGAAACTTATTTACATTTGTTTTTTTATAAATGAAAATGCCAGCTCCCACAGAGAAATACCTTGACTGGATATAAGCACTCACACTATGAAACTTATGTAATGCAGAAAAAGGCACGTACTGGTAGGAGAGGAAAGGCATGGTGTTCAGCTCAATTCTAATGATGTAATTTAGCCACTGAAATCTGTTGCTCTTGCTAAACCACTCAGGATGACCCACTGCAATTCACAAAATTAACAGAGCCCTGCAAGTGAATTGTGCCCTTATGTTAAAACACAGCTCCCCTTGTGTTACGCTGTGTTTAATGGTCGTGGATTCTACCTTTCCTGTTGCAACTTAAAGGAAAAAGGACCCACAACTTAAAAAAATATGGTAAAATGGCTTTGCATGATGACAGGAAGAACTGATTTTGGTGGGCTTTTTGTTACCCTGGAAAAAACTCAGCATTGTCTGGTTCATGCAGTTTTCATCCCCTATCCCTCCCTGTCCTTATTTGCATACAGCAAGAAATGAAATAAGGTACAGTCTGGCTAAGTGATTTGTCAAAGTTCATAAAGGAGAATAACAAATGAACTGCACCTCGGTCTTCTAAGTCCCAGCTTAGTGATTTCTTCATAAGATTTCAATTCTTCAGGAGTCTGTTTCAGGCCCTTCTCTAATTAGGATGTGATTAAAAATGTATTTTTGTAGTCTCTAAAGGGAAGAAATCGGAGATGGATTCATATTCTAAAATTCCAGTCCAAACATCAGAAACTCAGAAGCATTGATATCCAGGCTGCCTGGAAAAATTATGTTATGGCAGTTCTATGTACATGCTGTGTTAATTTGAATTCCTTTCCTTGGGATAAGTGGCAATTGCACTAGCTCTCTGCCTGTCAATAGTACATGACACCACTGTAATTCTATCTGCTTAGTGGTTATTTTAGCCTCTGTTCACTCCAGAGGTTACACATTTGGTTTCTTCAGGAAAATACAGCCAACGTGGCTTATTCATTATAACTTCCCCTCTGCTGCCTCCTCTGCTGAATAACAGAGTAAAGGCTGAGGAGAGGGAGTTTGATTTCTTGCTCTTACAACCCTGGCTGTAACAGCTCTGGTACACATGTGGAAAAGAGAGAGCAAGAGTGCGACAGAGAGTACACAGGTGTCTGCTGAGACTGAAAGGAAGATGCGGGAACCCTCCTGCTGTTGGGGATGAACAGTCCTGATGCACTCTAAAAAGCCTCCTCTTGCTGGTGCATAATCCTCGTGTGTGATGGTAGTTCTTTCATTCTTATCACCCTTTCTCATTCCTTCTGCTTCTTAAAAGATATGTTTCTATTTAAAGTATTAATTACAACTATATTGTTTTGCCTCGTGTTATTATCTCGCCCTGCGGTGGGTTTAAGGCTGGTGTGTCAGTGGCAGATCCCAATGTGCATGCAGGGGAGCAGGACTTTTCTGTCTGAGGTCTCAAGGTCAGCTACTTCTTTAACAGGGAGGCGGGCAGAACAGAGCCAAGCTCATGAGAGATCACTATTTTGTCGTAAGGTTAGCAGGATTGAGTTATTATTTTTCCAAGTATAGCAACTATATAATACTGGTTGTAATACGGCTTTGGTCTAATTAAATGAAGCCCTGTTTGCATAAATCAAACCTGGCTAGTTCACACAGGCAGTATCTGCACTGTCTTTGATGATGACCACATGGGGAGAAGCCCAGGTCTCAGATCAAGTGGTGCAAAATGGCTCATGTCCACCCTGCTCAGACTTAACACTGCGGAATAAGAAGGTCAGGTAGATATCAAAGAGAGGATGTGTTCAGCGTTACCTGGTGTACTGCGGTAAAAGCCATCTGTATTTTCTTCACTGCCTCTGTGGGGCAGGTAATCCACATTAGCCAACTTCAAGGACACACCTTTTTGGCAGTGGAGACAGCTGGCTCAATGCTGCCAGCAGAAGGAAGGAACAGGATATGCTTAGTCATTTCTTCCACATTATGAGACTCATCCTTCTTGCTTGGAAACTGAAAAACTTTTTTTCAGTGGGAACGGAATCAAACTCTGTAAATGCATCTTAGTAGAAAAATCTATGAAAGCAATGGGTTGCATGAAAACCAGCCTGGAACAGGAAAAATAGAGAATGAGAAAGGGAGAATTTATATGTGATAGATATAGATGTTGTTTCTGTAACAGTTGTTTTGGAACTGGTTGGGAAACTTGCTCTTTTTTTCTTTTTTTTTTTTGTTTCTGCTGGGAACTGGGAAAAAAAAAATCCAATGTTTTTAACCAGACAGAAGAATTGCAACAATACTGACTAGTGTCGTCAATGATTGCCAAAAAAGAACCCCCCAATTATTTATTACTCAAGCATAAATTTCCCACTGAAATTCAGGTTGATGGTAATTAGAAAACGAAAAATCTCACTGTCAATGTATAAACGGGAAAGAAAATGAGCACTGCGTATCAGACCGCTTTCTTCCTTCACACTCCTTATCCATGTTTTCTAATTTCATCCCTGATTTAAGCACACAACAGGTTCTTTTTATATATTAGCTCATGTGTACTGCAATATTTTATAGATGTACTTCCGCTGAGCTGTTAACTAAAAAATCAAACTATCTGGCCTTTTTTAGGTCCTCAGTCAACTGATCATAAGCCTGGAGTACAATTAGTCATATCCCACGAGAGCACCCGTCTGACAATAATGTTGAAACACATGAGGAACATTGTGAGTATTTCTATCATAATCTATAACTCGTTAAGTCCTTGCATTTGCAGAGTACTGTGAAAACATTAATCCTCAAACACCCTTTCTAGGATAACTCATTTTAACTCAAAATAATGATGATGCTGTTCTGTCATCATTTAACACTTGCTTTCTTCCTTTGAGCTCGCTCAGTATGGTTACAGGTATGGGATGGATACAGAAACTGAATTTCCTTAATGGCTGGTAATGGCCTTTTCCAGGCCATATATAAAACCAATTTTGATGACTGTTTCAGCCCTTTCTGCTGACGCATTTTGATACCAGTCAGATATAAGGCATCATGCAGCGGCATGACTTTTTGTAGGATGTCAGCCTGGTATTACTGATTGATTATCCGATGACATTTCTTTGAAGTCCAGCATGACTGGTCTATGAACAGGGAAGAGCTCAGCAGAGGGACTAGTGGTGTATTTTAAGCAGCAATGTCGTTTGGTGGGGCGATGCTCAGCTTTGTAATACACTCTCTGTCACGAGGCTAAGTGGTAAATGCTGTGCATTCCTGGAGCTAGACTATGAGAGGGGGAAGCTGGCAGTGCTCCTGCAGCACAAAACAGGTGAAATTGGTTGATGAGGATATCTTGCGAGATCTAGCTGGTGCTGTGTGCGATCTCTCAGCTGAAGCAGCGTGTCTGCTGTTTCATAATGAGTTTGGCCGCCTAGATGTGTTCTTGAATTCCCAATTGCTCAAGTCTCAAGTAATGGCCATGGTAAAGAGATCCTTCACTGTCTTTGTTTAGCTAGGAGATTAAAGCATTTATTAACTGTTGCGGGTTCTCATTGCATACACTGATGCCACCTCCATCCCAAACTGGATTGCAATTGCTTTCCCTAAATGGGGCCAAACTGAGGAGCTTATGTGAGCATCAGCCAGTAATAAAATGAGACTGAATGTTTAATTAGTTGTATGAGACACATGAGGCTTACGTAGCTCCAACTGTTCTCTGTTGGCCACTCTGGCTTCTGATTTGCAATTCAAGCATGTTCAGTTGGGTCTATAACATCCAATAAGTCTCTGTCCTGAGAGACTTGTCTTTTGTTTCCTGTCTGCCACCTTAACTGGTGAGATCAGCCTCCGCTGCCAGGGCCAATTTATACAAACTTTACCTTCAGGATATAGTATAAGACCCTCTTTATTTTTTCTATTGTGCTTTTTAAAGCTAAGTGACTTTGATAAACTTCTGGTAAAGTTCTAGTTGGTGGGAGGGGTATATTTAAGTGAGTGCCATGCTGATGATGTCACTGTGAGTTCAGGCAGGTGATGTGGAGATGCACACAGAGCTACAGACGTTGGAAATAGTCTTTCTCCTTGTTTCCATCATTTTTAGTGTAAAGGCTCCTAACAGTGTTCTTTAACTTAGTAAGTCCCAACCATTTAATTAAATGAAAATAAATTACAGCATAGATAGCCGTGTATAGCAAAAATAAAATCCAGGGTTCAGTTCACTTCATTATGGAAAGGGACAACACAACTTTAAGTTATTGTTTAGCTTTTGCAAGTAGGTGACTTAAATCAAATCCGTTTTAGTGAGTTTGCAGAGAAGTCGTAGGAGTCCAATTCAGTAAGACTAGCAATGATTCATGACTTGAAAATAAGGTCATTGTTTTAGCAGCCTAACTTAGGAAATCACGTTTTTAAATCCTGGGCTTCCGATTCCTTCCTTCCATCCGGCCATCCATCCATCGTCATCTGATCTGAAATATGAAATAGTAGTGCTTTGGGGTACTATGATACTGGCATGCCTTCAGACTAGTAACCTAAAACAGAAAGGTTTTTTATCCCATTAATAATCTTCTCAGCTTTCCAGTCATATAGATCAATCTCTCTGACATGCTCTCTTTTCTTTGTCCTTTCCTTTGCTTTTTTTTTTTCCAGTTGAACTGAACAGGGATTTTAAAAGTATGCCAAGATCGTATCTTATTCAAGACATGTTAAAGCTATTTCAGGTACATTCAGTCTTTTGCAGACTCTGACTAATTATATTTTAGTGGTTCATCTGTGCAGAGATTACTTTGCTATCTTGTTTTATTTTATAATTTATAGTAAATAATTTTTGTGCTGCTCTTCCCCATTTAATTTATCTCTTTATAGAGATTTTGTGATGTGTTCAGATGTGAAAATAATTGTAGCGGGCCAAATTAATCCCAAATGTAGCTTCACAGAACTGACAGGAATTGTGATAGAGACTTTTGATCCATGTAAATAAATTTTATTTAGTATTTGTGTGGGTTTACTTCTAGGGGTTTTAATAGGAGATCTAGATCCTGCTGTGTAAATCCTATATTAATATACAATGCACAAGAGAATCCCTAAGGAGGTGGTGGTGTTTATAGCCATTATAAAGTGTAACGTAGTTTTTTTAAAGGACGAAGTCAAAATAGTGCAATGCTGTAGCTTTGCATATTTTTTCATGAAGCTAACCCCATTCACGTGGGATGCCATAGACAAAAAATGCTATAGCAGTTGAGAGAGCACTGGTCTGGTGCAGACCTGCCAGAGGACTGTCTTATGTGGGTGCATGCCTGAACTCCACAGTGCAGGCACTTTTTCATAGAATCATAGAGTCATAGAATCATAGAATCACAGAATTGTTAAGGTTGGAAAAGACCTTTAAGATCATCAAGTCCATCCGTTAACCTAGCACTACTAAGTCCGCCACTAAACCATGTCCTCAAGCACCACATCTACCCGTCTTTTAAATACCTCCAGGGATGGGGACTCAACCACTTCCCTGGGCAGCCTGTTCCAGTGCCTGACTACTCTTTCAGTAAAGAAGTTTTTCCTAATATCCAACCTAAACTTTCCCTGGCGCAGCTTGAGGCCATTTCCTCTTGTTCTATCACTTGCTACTGGGGAGAAGAGACCGACCCCCACCTCTCTACAACCTCCTTTTTATCTGATTCATCCACATGTGCCAAATTTGCTGTAGATGTACAAGTCAGTCATCCCTAGATCCACTTCAGAATATCCTCTCCCTTGTCCTCTCATCAACATTTCAGTCATGTGTTACAAAAGCCAGTCCTGCTTGAAGAAAACTCTATCAAAAATGCTTCAAAGACCAACAATGGAGAAGAACAGCCTTATAGATTTTGTGACTGGAAAGGACCATTAATCTAATCTAACCTCGTGTAAAGCACAAGCTATATCTTTTCACTGAGAAAATACTTGCATCTAGACCAGCAATGCAGACAGAGAAACTGTTTGAACAGAGAGATGTAAGACTGGTTGCAAATGTTTGTCTGCAGTTTAAGACTGTGGGTGCACAATGAAGACAAGTTCTGTAAATAGATATTTATAAGATACTAACCACGTTTCAGTCTCAAGATTTGCCTCAGGAATTCAGAGTTTTATTTGAATCCTGAGATTCTGTAAGTCAAGTGACTCACATCAGACTCATTGCTTCTACTTATGATTTGAATGGCATCACTATGACTGCTGAGGAAAAAAACTTAAAATTCAATTTTCAGAGACACAAAAGCCATGATGCTAAAAAAAAATGCAATTTTCCAAATATGCATAGTATATAATTTTAAGTCAACCTCTTGGGGCATTACTTGCTCCACTCAAATGCAGACAGTGCATCACTGGGCCCTTTATACATAGGCAGTACAGGCAATATTGCCTTAATAAAGTGAAGCTGGGCTAGAAGGAAACCTTTGCGGAGGGATGAAAACTGGAGAGGTTATATGGAGAGACCTCTGAGTCATGGAGGATGCGGCAGCAGGAGGGGATGAGACAGGGCGGGCTTATTCTACAAACACAATAGCGCAGTACCTGGCAAAGTGCAGTAAGTGGTCTTAGAAGGAAGATACAGGAGCCCTGGGGGAGGTTTGTTTTGGCATGTGAAAGGACTTGTTAGCCAAGAACAAAACAGTCCAGTTGTGGCAGCAAAATACCCAGAAAAATAGCAGCAGGAAGGAATAGGAGCACAGGAGGAGTGCTAGGAAGAAAGCCTGAGAGTCTACCTTAAAAATGTAGGCTCCTAGATCTGCACAGAAGCCGTGGAGGTGAATTATGAAAATTGAAAGACACGTAGATTTTGAACTTGAAATGCTCAAGTCCAGTTCCATTCGTCTGTATTAACCGACACAGAGAATGGGGGATATCAAGACCATACCAGATCTTACATAGAGTAGACTATGGGCTAACTTCGTACTGCACAGCCAGAAACAGCCAGGTTACCTACTGCTGCACTGCTGGGCTTGCTCGTATATTCAAGACACCAGAGGCAAAAGAAATAGCCATTTCTGAAGTTCAGAAAAGGTTGGGTAATGCATTTCTTTTCCTGTTTCACAGAGAACCAGGAGGGAACAGTGGTTCAGTGTTGGCTCAGAAGGAAGTCTGCTTTGTCTGCTGACTTCATTGCCACGACTTCAGGCATGCCCTGTTTTTCTAGATAAGCAGCTAAACTTTCAATCCTCGCTACTAAACATTCTTACCCATTACTTCTTGTGGACAGAATAACTCCTCAGGGGCAGTGGGGAGGAGAAACAAAGCCAACTTATCCTGAGCCTCATGCCAATAAATGTAAAATGTTACTAGAATTCAGGAAAGCGTGTGTGGGTGATGAATTCAGAACCAATTTTACAGGGGGAAAATTTGCTGGAAGAAAAATAACCTCCTACAGTACTTTCCAAAACTACTTCCAGCTTTCCTTTTATAAAAGCTCTGAAGCTGTCATGTACCACTCTTGGTGATTAGTGATTCTGGGATAGCTGATATGTGGGTGATGAATTAGTAATCAGCTTTAGGCTTACACAGACATCCAGCCTCTTTCTATTTCGTGTCCTATACCATCCGAGTGCAAATTGCTTCCAAAAATGTTTGAGAGACGTGATGGCTTAAATGCTTTGGGAAGAAAGGTGAGAGCCAAGCTTTCCCTAAACCACGGCGATGAAATCTATTTCTAAGCCTGCAGGTGCACGACTGTAGGGAAGTTCCCATGCACAGTACAGGTAGATGCTCCACTGCCTTTGCTGGGCTCTGTCTCTAGCTTCAGGTGGGTAAGGGGTGGGTATTTTTATTCAGTCTTACTTGGTTCCCATCATTCCTCTCATGGGCCCACTAACTTTTACACTTTATGAATATCATTATATAGATTTAAATGGAAAATATATTACCTGCCAGCAACACAATGCCTGCCAATTAAATAAAAAGCCACATTATCCTTTCAGAATATTATGAAAGTATCCTGCTTTCTTTACTGCAGCCCATGGATAAGCCAACAGGGATTGGGAAGAAGTCACATAGGTAGGCCAAGCCTGGCCAATCATGCAGGAATGGAAAACAAGTGAAAAAAATCTCTTTGAGCTGGACAAAAGTTATTCAGAAAGTATCGGTGACAGAAGGAAATCAGCAGTTTGGCTGATGGAGGGAGGTAACACATTCGGATGGAGTTCTCTCTAGACTGGCACAAAAAAACAGAAAAAAAAAGCCATGAAAAGAAAGCTCTTGTACTAATTCCAGCCTATAAAGAATGTGGGTTTAATTTTATATTCATAGAAAATGTTTTTACTTTAAAAATGAATGCAAATTAGCTTAGATAGACTATGTTCTCTTTTTGGACTGAAAATTAGCTGAACACCTTTAAACATAGAGTGCTACTACTCAGCAGTAGTTTAAATTGGGAAGAGATGAGGTCTATTCTTGTGGCACAGGGATTACTGTTGGATTCCAACATATTTGTTATGAAAGGTGTTTGACAAATATGTTGTACAGAAAGTTGCATTATTATTTCTTGTTAAACCCTTTAATCTGTCACAGTCGCAGTACTGTCTCAGCTCTAAATTCTAACTGCTAATTTTTAAATAAGTAATTCCCTACATAGTTCATATGTGCTGAATAAGAGAAAAAAAAAACCAAGCCAACAACAAACAGTGAGCTCTGTTTAATATGAATGATCTGGGAGATGAAGGTGAACATAAATTAAATTTGCCACTGGTTGCAAATGAAGAAATCATTAAAAATAATAGTGGAGACAGAGCAAGATCAAGAGAATAAAAGTAATTTCCAGAACCCTACAACCAGCTTGGACAAATGAAAAGTATTTCCTCAGGGAGGTATAGATCTATATCCCACAGTAATGTGAAGATAAAACAAGCAAATGGTGAGACATGAGGTTGCTATGAGAGATGCCAATGAGAAAGGCCAGATCCTGGTGTCATGGTGCAGAAACAAAGTAGTTCATCTTTATAAGGCTTTGATAGTAAAATATTTCTCTCAGGACATTTTTTTAGAACTGGAATATGAGTTCAAAGAACAGTTCTGAGTAGGGTTACTTGGGAGTGATTGATTCTTCAAGAGTGATTTATTGTTAGTAAAACTTAACTTAGCTAAGAACAAACTAACAAGGACACAAGTCAATTGTGCAGATATTTAAGGGAGAAGACAGCAAGGTTCAAGAAGAATTATTTAGGACACTGAGCATAAGTAGAAGTAATGAGAGGTAACTAAGGAGCAGAAACTGCATGCATCATATAATGAAACTCTTTCTTACAAAGGGAGATGGCAAGCTGTAGAATAATCTAAAGAAAAGTGGAGGGAGCTCTGTACAGTTTGAGAAATTCCAAATAGTCTGGATCAGGCATATACAGACTTTTTTAACTAATTAAGAAATTGAGAAGAAAAATAGTGCAGGGTGAAGACACAGATAACAGTGTCACTATTTCTTTATGCATTTTTATATTCACTTACTATCTGTGCCTAGGCAAGGAGAGAAAACAATATGTATGTGACAAAAAGATAGAAACAGAACAACAGCATTTGCTTGTGTTTCTTTTCTCAAAGGCTAATTTTCTTTCATGCCCTCTAACAGGCAGCAATGGTGTTAATCCCGAGTGATTTCAAAAGAAAAGCAAAATGGGGATGTTTTCTTAAGAATTTGTTCTCTCCTGTGCTTTACTAAAGAGAGAAGAAATTCTGGGATCTATGTTTCTAAGGGTCCAAACTAGATCAGTCTTATCTCAGCCAGTGTCATAGGCTCTGTGACTAAATATTCATCTGAAAATTAAATGTTCCAAGCACAACAATAATACACAGTTGAAAGCAATGGCATTTATCTTCTTTACAGGCTTGGTGGTAATTCTGGAATAAAAGCTTCAGAGATCTGTTAATGAAATCTGCCTTCTGCATTCTATGCCCTGCACCAATGTTGCTTATCCATAGAATAATATAATTTTAAAGCATGACTGAGCCTTGATTTCTTTCATCTATGCAAAAAAAGCAGAGTTTAAATGACTTAAAGATAGCAATACAGCATGTGGTTCAGGAATCTAGAACATATCTTGTCACCTCCTCTTTCAGAAAAAAACTTCTATGTGTGTCTTGCTCAAGTCTTTTACTGGGAGTTGTACATTTAATACATTTGCACTTCTGGTTATACAGTCACCTTCTTTTATATTATTTTTGCAGCCTTGGTAACTTTTTTATACCCACATGGTGCTATGTGGAGCACCCAGTGATCTAGTCCTGAGCACTGGTGAAGTATTAGAGGGGTGTCAAGAGCTTAGGCTCTAGACTGAGGGACGCAAGCCATTCTAAGACATCTTTTTCTTTTTTGTTAATTCAGAAACAGTAAACACACACAAAGCTGTATCATTACTTGCTGGACCTAAGTTCTAGCCCTCCTTGTCTGCTACTGCTAATGGTCAGTAAAAGGCATGAGCCTGTTTTACCTGACAGTTATAGTCACGTAATTGCACAGACTCTTCCCCATTTCATTTGGGATTGTGTTTATCCTAATATACAACTCTTTCTGGATCATCAGGACAATAAATTACTCTTTTTAAACAGGGCATCAGAGCTACGTCTCAGTTCCTTTCTTCATCTTTCTGAAAGTGTTTGATTCTGGATTCAGAGCTCTATAGAAATAAAGGCTTCAAAGGGAAACCCTTATGACCTTCTGGGTATCACAGGCCAGCTTTCATTTTATTTACTTCATTGTAAGCAGAGTTAGATGGGCTTTTCTCTCAAATGACTGAAGCAGATTAGAAGCATTTTATATAGTTCTTAGGAAGTCCTGAATCTTTTGGGATCCAGCCTGTTTCCCAGAACTGTCTTTCTCCTTACAAGAAAAAAACTGGCTTTGTTAAATATTTAACAAATAATACTTGTTCATTTTAAAAAATCCTGCTGTGTGCCTTGGTCTAATTGGAGTGGGATTCAGTTTGAAACTAAGATGCATACATGTATGATGTGATGGAATTCAGTTGCCTGATCATGGCTGTTTTGAGTACCATGAAGTATCTTCCTTGACCTCCAATGACCACTCCAGAATGATGCCAGTTTCCAATAAAGCCTATTATATTTCCAACTCCTTTCACATCTTTTGTCATCTGACGTGACATGAGGCAGCACTATTTTAGAAACTGGATCCTAATCTGAATGCCTAAGCTCCCATTTTGATCAGTGGAGACTTAAGTCCCATTCATTTTCCTAAACATATAGGAGATGGCCTAACATGTCCCATCTGGCCTTCAGCTGCCACTACAGAAGAGGAGGGCCTCATATAAGGCTTGTGTCATGTCTGAGGGCTTATGCAGATATCTTAAGCATCTTATGTGTCTCAAAGGGTGCCAGACACCAATGTGTGGGTGATTTAACCAAGCCAAGCCAGGAGATGTCCACAATATGATGAGTTGAATCTCTTTCTGGCCTCCCTCCTTGACAGCATTACAGAGATCTGCTTTGACTTTACTGGGAACTTACATACCTACCTCACGTATACACCGGGATAGGTCAACACCTTGACATTTTTGCCCAGAACTGGTGTGTTTATTGCAGTGCGTTAGCTGTGAAGCTTCCCTTCTGTCTCAGTGACTGAGGATTAGTTTTTCCCATTTGACAGCCAGGAGAGCTTGGAGAGGGTTGGTTGGCTCACCTTTTAGAGATGATGTGACTCAGGACAGCTCTAGACCCTATTTTTGCCAGCATAGTTCTCCCCATTAGGAATGCAGCATACCGTCTTTTAACAGCTAGACTGCACAAGTCCTTGCTACTCTACTACAAACAAAGACGAAACAGTAAATCTTCACTTTTTTTTGCCAAAATGCTGTATTTCATTTGGAGAGAAAGGGCTGGAACAAACTACAGTGACAAAAGCACTGCTTTTTTTTGTGAATTAACAGCACCCACTGTTCAGCCATTTGGTGCACTGACAAGCTACATGCAGAACAGGCAGGTTGATGAGGATGTTGAAGGTATTGGACTGCACAAAGTGCATAAGCCATATTTAGAGATTCAAATCAATAACACAGATAGAGCACCTCTGCATTTTTATCACAGTAAATGACAAAGCCATCTGGAGGCTTGCTCCACTGACACCGCTGATGCTATCAGATTTCCAAAAGGTAGAAAATGTCTGCTCAAAAGATGCTTTCCAGAACTTCCCTGAAGCAAAATATATATTGTTCCGAAACAACATATCTGTTTATTTCCCTGTATTAAATTGAGATAAACTGCATTTCTTTTTTTTGTTGCTTTGTCAGTGACCTCCGTGCCAGTGACCTCTGTCACAGAGTGTCTCCTCTGTTTATGTATATGGCCGGATGCATGCATGAGATAGGAAAGAAGTCAGGAATAGGAATGAAGTTGCTCATAGAGAAGTGGGGGAAAAAAATTGGGATCAGAACATATAATAAAGTAAAACTTATCTTGCAGAGAAGCAGTTAAATGTTTTCAAATTTTAGGTGAAAAAAACAGTTGTTTGGGAAAAAATACCTTATTCGTGCAATCACTTCTGGCCAGTTGCTTTTCTGTTTTGTCTTGCCAATAGCAGACAGTGCAGGGTTCACCATAGCGATATAGTGGATTATCTTATTTTGTAATTATTATTTAATTACTGCAAATGTGATTTTATTTTGAATTTTCTTTGAAGTAATTTGAAAATGTTTTGTGGCAGGAAAACTAAAAGCTTAGTAGCAGAGTAGAATAGAGGTGTTCAGTGCTTTGGCATATGCAGAGCTCAAAGGAAAAACAAGGAAGGGTCTTCAGTCCCACGTTAGTATTTATGAAGTAACAATCAACCGCCCGTTCACACAGCAATCATGTTCGTCCTGAAGGTTTATATATCTTTTTAATCTGTTTCTGAAGGAACCTCTTGCTTTGTAATATCGTTGTCTTAGTGCTGATTATTTTCTCTGCTCTTTAAATTTAGAATTAGCCCAGAGGATATTATCTTTTTCTAAGGCAGAGGCTGTATTTGTTAATTAAGCTGCAGCTTACAAAGACAGGGTTTAGCCTTTCTTTGCTAAGTTACACAGGGACTCAGAGAAAGTGAAAGACAATGTAGCAGCAGTGATGGCTTTTCCACATTTCTTACTATTTTTAATTTAGTCAAGAGGCAGCTAGTAATTTATACAGGTTACTGGGGTGCAATGCTGATTTCTTCTGTGGAATTTTTTCTAATCCTTCATTGGATAATAATGAAATCTGCCTCATGTCTACACTTAATATATAAACATTTTGCTTTGTAGCTGTGAAGGTTTTTTCTAACCATTTGATATAGTGATATGATTTTTAAAGATGTAAGGATATCTCAATATTAAACATTAAGGAATATTTTGTGGTCCTTTCTTCACTATGTAGAAGATAAATTCTCATGGCAGTGCATGTAAGAGAAAAACACAAGATGAAGGTAAAGGACAGGAAAACTGAGAGTTAGAGCTACTGGACAAAGTGAACAATTCTTTTGGTTTTTTTTCTTTTTTTTTTCCTGGGGACAGTAGCTGAAATGGGAGCCTTTCTAAAGCCTGGATTTCTTTTTTCATTGAAGAAGGTGAAGAAAGCAACTGAGATTTCAAAATGTTCAGGAAATTAATATTGGGGGAAGAAAGGGAGTTATATAGAGAGGAGGAAAGGTGGTATTAGTTAATGCAAGTTACCTTTGATCATTTTTTTTTTTGTCACGATGGTTGAAAATGAAAAATGGGAAAAACAGAACAGCAGCTGGAACTATCAAATGCTCAGGAGCCATCAATCTGTTTCACTCTAGGACAAAAGGTGGAAAAATATCTTCATGTCTAACACTAAGAGAAACTGATGACATGATTTAAATTTGAGGCAATAGTCACCTAAAAAAAAATTTGATGTCGTTTAGGAAGAGATAAGTTTTAAAAAGCTTTACAATTAAGTATCCCAAAAGTGTATTTTTTAAAAATCATAAAACTTTCCTTAAAATTCATATGAGTAAGGCCCAATATTCATATCGGCTGCTAAATTGCATGGTTTAATATATGGCAAATTTTGAAGTAGTTAGGCCTTTCATAATGCTAACAAAGAATCCATCCTTAAGGAGAGTTGTGGATGGTTAGTTAGTATGATCAAGGGAGAAAAGTCATTAGAATAATGTAATTCTTGTGGAAAAATTAATTGGATTTAATCCATTATTTCCCAGCTACAGCTAGTATATTTAAAATTAAATTACACAGGACGTAACCTATCTATGTGAGTTTCTGCAAGTAAATATCAATACTTTTTTGGTTTTGGAAAATACAATTGGAGTGAAATATGGAACACAGCCATAACAGATACATGTCTGTATTAGTTTTTCAGTATTGAATTACAGATGTGGAGAGAAGTAAATCCAGAGTATTATTTCCTCTCCCTCACTCCCCCTCATTCTTAAATATTTTCATCACCTTCTGCCTGACTTTAGAAGAAAATAACATTTCAAAAATAAACTACTTTTTTAGATATATATACAGGCAGTTGTAACTGGGTTCCTTAAAAACATCAGTCATTATCAAGGTCAAGTAGGGAGGTCATTCTCTGAGAAAATTGTTCAGTTATGGCTTGTTTGTATTTGAAGAATGCACAGAGAGTCAGCTTCTAAATTCAACTCAAATTTTTTTATTGGCTGATCAAAATCACTGGTTTGTTTTTGTCCATAGGCATAGCAAGGAGAACTATGGCATTTCTGTTGGGAACTTTGTTTTATACCTTTCCAGCTTTACAGATTTTTATAGCTTGGATTTATTTACAAGCATACACAATCAAAGATTTAAGACAGTAATTTAAATTGGGAGTAACTTCTTTTAAAGGAAGTAAACTTCCTTTATTTTTGGGTTAGTGAAATGACTACAGAATTAAACATAAATAGAATTCAATCTAAAACTTTGTTTTTTTCTGTTTGCTTGATCAGAAGTACATTCAAGCTATAAAGGTTTTGGAGAGTAGTTAAAGGGCAAAATGGCATTCCCAAGGTACCCTTTGATTTTCCTTCTGGCCTGGACTATGGGCAGAAGTCAGTGATTTTTGATCCATTAATAATAACAAAAGGGGTTTTTGCTGGATTTCAGATTACTCTTAAATCTGGTAGAAATCTTACTCTGTGTTTACAATGGACCCACCAAAACAGATATTCTTTGGTGCAAATGAGACTGGCATTTAGGTCAGATATTCTTCATGATCACCTAAGTTTATAAATGTGCCAATGCAGTCTGAGTTAGAACTGAAAGGATAATCCAGGGTTTTGCTCACTAAATGTGACACTGTAATATGACAGAAGACATCATCTCTAGAAAGGAAAAAAAAGCCTGATGTTTTCTACATTCTCCTTTATTTAAAAAAATGCTCAACTCACATGTGAAAGCCTGAGAAAGGACTAGTTTGCCTGCAAGCTTGGGATTTTTGCCTGTCATGTCAGTTGTCTTAATAAAACAGTTTACTTCAAATATCACCTACTTTAGATTTAAAAAGGTGTTTCTGCCATGTTAATCGCTCTCTTGCTTTTGCACTATGATTGCCAAACTGCCAAGATTCCGCTTTGTCGCTGGTAGGGAGGGTCTAGCAAAGTACAGCTCCTTCCACAGCCATTGAAAGTCTTGTCTCAAGAAATCCTGCAGTGAAGCGGGCTCTTCACAAGAAAAGATGCAGCTGCTGTGCCAATCAAAAGGGAAGCCAGCACAAACTCATCATACGAGCTACCCAGACTCTGCTCCTGTAAAGCCACGGCTGATTTATGCCTGCTCTTCCTCAGTAGTTTTGAATGATGAGTGGGTAGTAGGACACAGCCTTTTTAAGAGTTAGAGACCCTCGTTAGATGTTTTGTGTCATATCAGGAGGCAGGGGAGGGCAGTTGAGCAGTGGAAGATGTGATCTGGCTTCTGAAGAGTGCTCAGCTGAAGCTTTTTGATGGCTTGATGGCATAACAGTGACGCTGCAGATGGAAAAATGGGACAGTTGTGGAATTTGGAGTAGCCTGTTTGCCTTTCCTCAGCAAGGGAAGATGAAGAGGGAAAATGTTATCTGTAAAGCGGGGAGGGGAACGACGGACGGACGGACCAACACCTAACAACCAGAACTAAGATCTCCAGTTGGAATTCAAGTGGCTGCAGTTTGAATTACCTCTAACAGTCTGGCTGCTGATTGCTACTATTCATGAAAAGTGGCTTTGTTTTAGTTCTGGAAAACCCCAGAGCAACTGCTCTGCACTGAGTTTTCTTCTCTGAATCACTAAAATACTCTCTTTTTTGATTTTCTCTCTTGACCCTCTCCTCCCACTCACCTCTTTCACCGTGTATTTAGCTACATTCAAAGGGATAGCGAGGAAGTAGTTTCCTGTCCGTGTTTCATATGGCCACAGCAGTGCTGTGAAATGCCCTCCTTAGATTTTGGGAGGAGTCAGCTGATGGAGGAAGGTTAGCTGGCTGAAGGCTCGATAATGTGCCAGCGTTGCTAGCAGGGTACAAAGAGCAACTCAAAGGCATAGCGACAATTTTATCTGACTTTTTTTTGATTCATCACATGCGCTTCTGGATACCCGGATCCTGTTAAACAATCACACTGCAATCAGCTTGGATTCTTTCCCTGGCAGGTGAATGTCAGACTGAGCCTGTTTCAAATGCAAATGACACTGCCGTGATCTGTGCCTTTGCTGTCCTGAGGTGTGCAGTGGGGCACAGCACTTGTGCCTACACCCTGTCCTGTCTCGGCAGCTCCAAGGGGAGCAGAGCCGCACGGATGCAGCCATCCTCTCCGTTAGCGTTGCAGCCCATTACCTACCATCTGGGCTCCTCAGCCCCATGCCCTTTGCAGCTGCTGCTGACCTTAACGTATAAAATTAGCTCTGACATGGGTCCTGGTTAGGCAATACACTGCTGGGATGATTTATAAAGCCTGACATTTTACAGAACTCTTCCTCTACTGTATTTTCATGCTTGAGATAGTGAAGATCGTTCTGCTGGGCCTCAGCAGTTGAGCTGATAAGGTCTTCTACAAGAATGACCCCCCTTTTTCTTTTTTTTTTAACCATATTCCCTTTTTTTGGTCTGAAACAACTGAAATCTGTTGACCTTCAAGTTACAGTGATGCTCATCTATTCATTGAGAAGGGAAGACCTTGGTTACAGTTAGGATCCTGGTTGCTTGGACTGGTATTTATGGCTACATTTCTTTCTCAGGAGAAAGATTTTTAAAGAGACTGTTGATTTTACTGTTATTTGTAATCCTTGATTGAAGTTTTGGTATAGTCCTAGATCAACAGAGATGGGCTTTCAAATGGACAGTGTAAATTATAAATCCTGTGTTAACACTGTGGTACTCTGTCCTAGGAAAATACCTGTTAGTTTCACTGCCATTTAATGGCATTCTTGTTTCGGCCGTTGAATCCCATCTATCTAAATCCCACGTATATTTTAAATCAGATGTACTTCGGGGAGCTTCGCAATAGTAATATTAATCATCCACATAGGGCTGACAATGTGTAATGATTTGAGTAGTGCATCCTTTGATGCTGTGTAGTGTTAACCATAGCAATAATAAGCTTTGCAGTTGACCACATCATTTGCCTTGAAGGATCATTTCAGATAACAAAAAACAGAGATTTGTTGTGAAAGAACTGGTTGCTTACACACAGACAAGCACTGTTTTTCTTCCCAATAGAGAAGTTATTTATTGCTAGGACACCAGTGGTTTCTCCTGTCACAAGGATATGTTGTTGATAATGCCTGTAGAAAGCCACATATTTCTAGACACATACTGTGAATAATCAAAATCTGAGAAACGACTTTATTCTGAGCTAGGTAAAATTACAATGAAATATAAATGCAACTGGCTGTGTAATGCTCTGGGTTCATCAGTTCCAAACATTTTAAGACCTCTTCTTTTTGCCTGCATTTTCATTTGCATCCTGTCACCGGACTGCCTATGAGCTGTCAGGTAAACTTGCTGCCTAAAATGCTGATAATACAATTAAAATTACTGATATTTTGATATGCCCTATTTTGTGCTTTCTGATTGTATACTGTGTTACCAACACAAGGTTTTCTGCTTAATTATAAGCTAAGCACCAAGTGACATATGCTGGCAAGATACCTGTTTCATAGTTTTTCATTATTGTTTCTTGTGTGTTCTTTTAAAGCCTCTCATACTACCAGTGTGTTTTCTGAGTAGCTGTAAAGTTGCTTTAGGAATAACCTTACAGCTGTTCAGAAGTAATCAAAAAATTCTCCCCCCACCAGCATTAGCTTATGACTGAGCCTGGTTAAAAGATTGGCTCTGATTTTGAGTAGCTACCATAAGATGGAATATCTGGAATATCATTAAGTAGCCTGAACTGGAAAATTAAAGAGAGTTTGCAGCTGTGTGATGGGAGAGATCAGAAAGACTGTTATTATAGGAGTCCTGTTCTGCCCATATTGCTGCAGGAAATGGTCCTGGCTCTTCTATAGTAATATGCTTTATGAAACACCCTTGGAAACAATCACTTCTCCCCAGCATCAGCACTGCTACCTAGGGGTTAAAATCAATAGGAGCTTACTGGCTAGAATCCAGTTTCTATGCATTGCTCTGGAAAATGGAAGGGCTAGACTTTGTATCAGATTAAGCTGAGTTAAAGTAGATTGAGGCTTAAGGGTTTTTCCATCAGAACGTAAAATATTAAAGATAGGCAATTTTGCCCTGTTCTTGTATTATTTCATTTCTATTTTCCTGATTCAATATTAAGCTGAATTCTAAGAATTCCTGTTGTTTACTGCACTAGCACTCTCATTTATCCAAGAGAATACTGAGAATGTACCATGTTTCTGTGTCTGCTTAAAGTCCAGATTTCATTTGGTACTTTTTATTTGTTTTCGTTGCTAGAACATGGGCATTCATATTTATGACCGTTTTGTTTTTCAGCACCTCTCAGATGGCTCTGCCCCAAGTGCACACGCTGAATTTTATCTTCTGCCAGATCCTTATGAGGTCAGTCGAAGGAAAACAAGAACAGCTCCAAAAAGCTCTGACCCTACTTACAATGAAATTGTGAGTACCATTCACTTTCTTCCACCATCTCTTACTTGTTTGATTTTCTTTGCCCACTCTTGAAATAAAATAACAATACAGCATTTAGAGCTGTTACCATGAGTACAATCAAAAAGAAGGAACATATCATAAACTGAACAACAAATGGGGACGATCTTCTGCTTTGCATCTTTCTCAGAAGTGAAAGAGTCTCTATATGTCTCTCTCTTCAGGAAAGCAGTTGGATATTCACACTGCTCTATCTTACACCATAACCACAGTTACATGTGAGCCAAATTAGATGAAGCATCATTGCACCAAAACCTAGGCTGGTTTGAATGCAAATTTGTACAACAACATGAAAAGTACTAATTGAATGAATGCTGTTATTCAAATTCACATTTGAAAACAGACAACCAAATTGGTTGTCACTGTCCTAAATGATAACACAATAATAAATAGCCCAGTTCTTTTTATGTCAAAATGCTAGCAGTTCACAGCCATATATAATTATTTCACACACCACTCAAGTGCTGTGCCCCTGGGGTGAAAAGAAACATTTATATGGAGAAACATTTACGACAGAATGGAAAGTGGCATAAACTACATTCTTTTGTAAGGGCAGATGAGATTCAAACAGTAGGTGGGATTGGAGATTATAATTATTACATATAACAAATCTCCTAAAGATCTCAAGGCAATTTAGAAATGCGCTTTGAGCAGGCTTTAAAGTAGAAGGCATGGAAAATATTACCACTCCGCCCTGTTTCATAGCTAAGATATGATGAAGCTTCAGGTAGTCAGCTGAGACTGAGTCCTTATCTCCTAGTTTCCCAGTCCTGGAGTTTTAATATTTTTCCTTTTCTTTTCCCACATCTATTTGATTACAAAAGTTACCTACTTACAATGATGACTTCCAGCACTTCTGTAAGTAGGCTCCTCGAGTAGTATTGCTGCTGACACCTGAGACAAGTTTCCCTCCCTATGGTTCTGCAGTGGAATAACAGGGAACTAGGCTTTATTTTTTTGTTATGTTCTTTCCTTTTTTTGCAATCAAAGAGACAGCGGAATGAGTCTAACTGACCTGTCTAAAGAAATTCCTTTACATTTGAAGGATATTTAAAGCAAAGAAATATAATATGATTATATAATAACGTTCATTGTAAAATATCCAAAATGGACTACAGACAAGAACCAGCCAGCAACACTGGAAGACAATTATCTTTTTAATCATTATTAGATCAAGTTGAATGCAAGAAAATCCAAAATCCTGTCAGTAGTCAAGCAGTAGTCTCTGGGAGGAGGTTTAATTGTGATTAGGGAGCATTCCATTGCTGTTAAGAGAAATTCCATGAAAACTTTAATACCCTTTACTCAAAACTTACAGCCGCCTTCACAGATGCTCAATCTTTTTCACCAGGAACTGCTAATCACAGTGAGGACATATGGTTCCATTGAACTTCGACATTTCAAACCTGATGCTTGTGCTGTTAGCAGCTCGATTCTTCCATATGTGATATCATTCTGTATGCATTTTCTATCCAAGGCTGGTAGACTGAGGCAGAAGCCGCCCCAGGGAAGAAGAACTACTAAAAATATGTCAGCTGTCTTTTAAGTTAGTTACTGTCCAAAATGCTGTGTACAGAAATGTACTAGCCTTTTTTATGAGTTCATAAGTTTTTATTAAAGCCAAATGGCTGGAAGGAAGCTGTATATTAATTTCTCTCTGTGTTCGAGACTGACAAAATTCTGAAATGTGCTTCTCTTGGGTATTTTTGGTTTTAGTTTTATACTTTTATTGCTTATGACTGCCTACAGCAAATTATCAGCCTCGCAAAAGTACATTTTATTTTTGATTTTTACTCATGTGTGTGAGAGTAAAGATGTGAAAGTCCAGGAGGGCTGACAATAGAATGAAATATGCCAAACGTTTTGGAGTTGCTTTTAACAAGCACTCCTTTTTTCTCTTTTTCCTTTATTTGGATTTTGGAGTTTGTTGCATTCACACTGCTATGACATTGCATTAAAAATGACGGTTGAGAAGAAAAGGAGAAAGAAAACAGAAAAATGGAATGCTGTGTAAAGGGAAAAAGAATAACATACCTGCTTATATACCACTGTTAGGAATAAATAAGACTTACTTGGGAGGTTCCAGAGTATTTTAGTGAAAACTAAGAAAGTAAAAAAATTGAAAATAAATCTGAATTATTTAAGTTTAAAATCTTGCCAAGAAAAGTCGCAGTGACCAGAACCAACTGCAGTGGGGTCTTGCTCATATGGGTAGCATTTGCCCTGAGACATGCTTCAAGGTCTCAGTTGTCCTCAGCTGGTCTCGTGAGCCCCTGCATGTGTGCGCACCCACGAAATGAGCAAACCTCTGGGACAAAGCAGAGTGTGCATTGCTGTAAAGAAGCCAGAACGAGAGGCAACTCTCTCCATCCTGCCCTTGGGGTGCGGCCAATGTGAGAAAATATACCTGGGCCACATCAGTCTGTTAAGTGTTATGGCAGCTGCCCTCGGAGCAGAGGGGAGACTGGCTTGCGACAACCAGAACGGCGCAAGCAAGCCTGATGGAGGGGGAGGAGGGGAGCTGCACCAGGAGCCACAGCCGCTCCCGGCAGCACCGTGCGTCAAAGCTAATTTGGACAATTAAGAGCAAATCTAGGAACTGTGCCATGACTACCTAAGGAGAAGCAACTGTCCTGCATTTGCGATTAAAATGTCATTAGACTCCTGTAGGTCAACAGTGCTTCTCTTTTTGGAGCCAGGAATACTTGAATTCCAGCCCTAACTGTCCCACTGATTTGCTGCATGGCTATGTATAACTCACCTCCATTTGATCTAGCTGTATAAATGGGAGGCAAATATCCTTACTACACAATCATTTCAGGATTTAACTGTTTTGATTATGAAATTCTGGCAGGCGGCTTTTGTTTTATCCACATACTAATTCAGCTATCTCTAGACCTTTCTTTTGTCCCTACATCCTGATGATATATACCTTGCTCCAGCTGAATTTGCAATACTGTTTTAGAAACAGTTTATTGGGATCGTTTGAAAACCACCCACCCTGCGCTGCAAGGTCTGTCATTGCTCAAAACTTTTTTTTGTCCAAAGACTGAAAGTTGTTTTTTACCCCAGTTCATGGTGTGATCCACTGTACTGAAGATTTCTTAGCTCTTACAGCTTACATGTACACTTTTTGGTGACTTAAAGCAACAGCTGAAGATTATATCTTTAATATATTGGCAAAGAAACAAGGCACCTTTCTATGGTAACTTTAATATCACTTCAGTAATCAAATCATAGGTTTATCCTAAATTATATTATCACTTACAGTACCCGTCCTTGCTTTTCGGATTGTCTTCATCATTTCACTTTGATTTTGGTGGGGAGATGCCATTGGGGGACAGAGAAGCTGGAATCTTAAATTCACATACATACTCGGTGAAATAGGCACAGTAAACATCAAAACTGAAAAGCACCAGGTGTAACTTTCATCACAGCTGTTCCAAACTATGATTTCCAAAGGTTTCTAAATGGAAAAGGAAATGTTGCTCCCTGGTAAGACCTTTCTAGTAAAAGCCAGTTAAAAAGAGTGAGGGGGATAGTTTTTCTTTCCCCAACTTCTGGCAGCGGCCGTGCATCCCCACAGCTCCAACTACCCCCCTACACTGGAGCGCTTGGTGTCCCGTCTGTTGGTGCTTGCTTCCAGAGTAGCCAGTTGTGTCTGTTTGGCGCTCACAGTGCAGACAGAATCACTCTGGGGTCCCGCAGGGGCAGCCGAGGCCAGCTTGGGTGTCTGGGAGAACCAACAATTTTGTGCCTGCTGGGTCCGCCCGTGAAGTTCAGAACCACCTGTCTGTTGCCGCTCAGGATGGGGAACATTGCTGGGGCTGAAACTTATAAACTCTATCCCTGCGTGAAGGACGTCCCCCATGGCTATTTCTGCTTCTTATAACTGGAGGTACAGAGAGGACTCAGCAGTCCGGCCGGCAGAGATCCAAGCTAGAGGGGGCTCGTCAGCAGTGCCGTATGTACAGACTGCATTCAGATTGCACAGTCAATCCAAGCAGGTTGCATGGCAAACTCCTTTTAGGCAGTTTCACTTTCCCATTCTCCTGAAGTGACAGTATGTCACTGTGATTGCTTTTTAAACTGCACAGAGAGATTAAAATTTAAAGCATTTTCCATTGCAACTAAAATAGCAAAAACATTTCCAGCCATACAAATTTTAGATTAAATGTACTTCTCTTAAAAAAGCTCGCCTTTCAGGCCCGAAACTAGCTGAGAGCATTCTTTCACATTTTATCAACCCACATGCAGTTCACCTAGCAGTTTTTGATTAATGCAGAGACTGAAACATAGGAATCTGTTCTGAATGCAGCTCGTTCTTGTTAGCCTATCACTCAAGATTGTTTTTTTAAAATTCAGAAAATGCACTATTAACATTTCATAGTTAACTTCACTGTGTCCTCCTAGTATTGAGGTAATTTCAAAGATATTTTAAAAACTATAGACCTTAGTAATTTTCTAAAGAGATGCTAAGCAAGCTGTCTCATTTAATTTGAGAAGTATTAGCAGCACTTCTTGAACAACAGAAACATCCAAATTTAGTAAGTTCCACTTGCTAAATTGGGTCCAATCTCAGAGATGTTCCACATCTACAACTTCTACTGAATGGGCTGAGCTTTCTGTCATGTTTAATATTTGATGATTCCATTAAAAAATGCAAGTATTTTTGTAATGGGCACATTTGGATACAGTTAGCGTACAGAATCATGCATAAAGTTATTTGTATTGAAATAGTAAAATTTATACAGACAATTTTCAAAGGAAAATTACTATCTTTTTTATGATGTGGGTTTGTTGGATCTAGAACAGTTATGAAATATTATGGAAGTCTTGGTTACAAGAAAATTTGGGTTTGCTTTAGCTTGATCTTTTTTAATTCTGGTATGTAGCACAAGATTTAATCACAAGCACAGTACTGAGAAAATTCTGAGGTACTGTGCATTGATGTGATACACCTTTGTGAGGCATATCAATGCAACATAAAGTTGCTTTAAGGCACTACTAAGCAACATGTGACAAAGACAATATACATAAGTTTAAAAAATTTACATAAAACTGTTTTCCTGTTTTTTCCAATTTTTGCAGAATACCAATACCATTTATCAAAACATCTGCTATGGAAACATATTTAAAAATTATAATAATCTACACTTTTACAGAATTATGTATCTTATGTTTTCATGCTGCTGTCCATGATGAGTACCCTCCCTCTGAATCTCTCCTCCAGAAAATCAACAGTATTGTCATTCCCTGGTGAACTTCACAGAGGATCTGATATTTTTTCACATTTGAGTTCAAAACTCTGCTTAAGTTAGAGTTTCAGTTTTCACAGGGAAAATTACATATACGTATTTTTTTCTCAAGCATTGCACAACATAGATTTCAAATTTATTTACAAATGCTTGATAGTCAGATTTCACAAGCCTAAGCTGGCAGAATCTCTTTCATATGAACTACATAAGGTCAAATACATTTCTGAGGTGAATTCACTAAGTTGAGTGAATTTGGCTCATGGTTAGTAGTTTATAATTATGGAGGGCTGTTTAAAGCAATTATTACAAAGATGTAATCATCATCCTGAATGCTGTATTGAAGGAAGTAAGTATATTGCCTGTCAAATAGATTCACAAATAAATATGTTTTTTCTGTTTCACTATATACTATTTCAGGTTGTGTACGACAAAGTCACAGAGCTCAAAGGCCGTATACTGAAGCTTGTTGTGAAAAGCAAAGGAACATTTGTCGGAGCTGTTAACATTCAACTGAGCAGTGTCCAGTTAAATGAAGAAAAGTGGTTTCCACTGGGAAACAGTATAATTTAAATGTTGTCTAAGATAATTCAATTATTTATCCACTAATGTTTCTTTATTCCATTTCCCACGGTACATTTTGTCTCAGTTGCCCTGGAGAATATGCAGTCATCTGCAGATCACATACCTTAAACATTTCTAATCATAAGGCTATTGTCTTAAAATTGCTACCATCTTCCTGCAACTGATTCCTGTCAGTGTGAGTTTAAGGATTCACATACTAAGAACTTGTAGCAGCATGCAGAAAATTCTTATGACATCAATAAAGATTTTTGTTATGTTCATATTAAATAGTACTGTAAGAATACTAAATTCTGTACACATTGAAGGGTGGAGCCTAATTCTTTGCCCATTAATTCCATTGACTGTGTTGAAACAATGCTGGTAATGATGTAATTTATCAGCATCTGCTATGGCCCCACTGCATGTGATGATTTCACCAAAGAACCGTGGGATGGTTCCCTGGGTGCCAACACATTTCAGATGTCTAGCAAAGTTCATGTTAAACCTTATACAATCAATATTTTTTTTTAATGAAATTAAAAAGCTTTGCACTCATTTTGTGCAGTAGATGTTGGTGTGCTCTTAACTTTTGATATAACGTAACATTCAATCCAGGATATTCATTTGTCAATAAGATATGTCATTGTTTCTTTTATTCTGACATCCAAGAAGCAGACATAACTGGTCATTTGTGAGAAGAAAGCGGGAGGGAGAAGCTAATATTCACATTAAATAAAACATACTGAATGTGATCTTTCAGTGTGGACTTATTTAAGATCATGCTATAAGGAATCTTTGTTCGCTAGTCTTACCGCATTACATTCTTATCCTGCATAAGGGAATCAAGTCAATACACGCATTGACCTCAGGGCTATAAAATGTGTATATACATATTAAACAATGAATGTGAGTGGTTCCTTTGAGTTCACTGAGGCTAATTTTGGGCTCTGTTCTTCAAAGCATTTTTACCTAAATTGAGGAAGCACTTAAGCACATCTTTAAACTTTTGGCATGTGAGCAGCCATAATGAATTCTACATTATTGCCAGCCCCTTACACACAGATAGCTGGCCATGTATATACACCTTTCCAGGACCAAGAGCACATTTTTAAGGCACAGGAGACATGTTGATTTGTGATCTGATCTGCTGTAAAATTTTAAGTTACCATATACTGAGTAGGTCTGACATTTGTCCTACCAGGTGGAAAAGTGGTCAACAGAGGGATAATAATCCCAGAAGCTGAAGATAATTGCCGCCTTCTCCCAAAAGACACTCACAAATCAGTCTTCAGAAGGTAATGTAGTATAAAGCTTCTGAAGTGGGACTAGGATATTTAGGAAACTAAATAAGCTGGAGTTTTTCTCAGCATCAAACCAATTGACTATGTCACTTGGTCAGTTTTTATCTGAGAATAGATACACCCCCCAGATTGCCTGGGGAAATTAAACTCCTCCTCAGTAAGGGGAGGTGGGGGGAACTCTGCTTGAATATTAATATTATGAGTATTCTTCAGAGCTGAAAAAAGCTGTAAAATATTTACCACATGAAAGGGATATTGGCTAGCATACAGATATGATCACTCCAAAGATCAGTAAGTCTAACATTTTAGATTATAGGCTCTCCTGGGTAAAGAATCAAGTGACTTGTCACTCAAGCACAGAGAACACATTGAGGCCAGCTTACAATGTTATCAAATTACCTGACCATACAGTTCAATATTGATTTTAGATTCTTCTCTAGTCTACTGTCTCGGTTTCCTTATTATAACTATAATGCAATTTTCTAATAGTGTTATTTCCTGCGACATTTTCTAATGATTGTTTACTGCATGCCCTGATTTTCCATCTTAGAGCAACATTAAATAAAATAGCACTAAAATAGCATTAAATAAAAAGAGCATTAAAATATAATATTACCAGAACTGTCTGCAAACATAAGCAATACTGTTTGGTATTAAAGAAAGAAAACTATCAATATAACATTATTTTTTAAAAAAAAAAAAAAGCCACGTTTGAGTAACAAATCTGCAATTAACTCAGTAGATATAGTCCTGTGGACACTCAACAATACTTCAGTTTTGTAAGGTGGGAAAATTGTGGGTTATGGGCAAGATCTACACTGATAGCTATGTAAGGCAAGGAGTTGTCCTCAGAGATCTTAAATCACACAATCAACCCTTGCCTTTTCTAAAATTCTTCTTAGTCCACCTCAGAGCATTGTGTTTCCTATTTCCTGAGTTCACAGTAAGATGTATCCTGAGCTCCCTGCTGCTATGAGGAACATAGCCCTTTACAAATCAGTCTGAATTATTTGTCTGTCTTTAGCAGCAGGAGGTTCAAGACTAAGCTAAGAAATGGTACCAATATTAGCATCTGAGTTTTTATCATTTTAAGAGCTGGTTTTTTTCTCAAAACTATTTTTCCAGGTAGCAAAATTACAGTGGACATTAAAGAGGTATAGCCCAATCAGAAGCTGCTGTTATTATAAATTTGAAGGGTACAGTGAATGTGTAATTTTTCCCATGCCCTTGGAAAGACAAAATGGTAAGAAATTTTGTTCAATGCAAATAAAAATGTCAATGTAACATGCTCATAATTTTGCAGTCTCAGATCATAAATATTAGAATATTATTCTCACTCAGTAATTAATCATAATTTTGAAATTAGCTGCAAATGAAATTATTAACTGAATTTAAAAAACCTCCAAAAAAAGTTCAGTCTTTATGAATTAGTTCTAAATAATCGTAGGGCCAACGTCAGTAGCCATTACTTATTCAGGATACCATTTGCTCACACAAGAAGTCCCATTAGCTTAATAAAATAATTGAGAATGTGCCACTCCGGAAATCAGACCACTGAGTTGTTGCAAGCCTAGTGATGTTCCTTTATTGAGCAGGTTGTGATCCTCCAGAACAACTGCTACTGCAGAGCATCATTAATAGTACCAGACGTGAACAAACAGTGATGCAGGTTCGAGATTGTCACCATCTTTGGACAACAGGGGAACGTTACGGTAACCTGTAAATATAATGACACTTTTTTAGTGTATTAACCACAAGTGCAATGATTATGATGGAATGTTTTTATGACCTACTATGCAAATAAGGCATAATTTATGATTCGCTAAGTAACTCTTTAAAATAAACTGAAATGATACAGAACCCAAATCCCATTTCTACTGGTTTTCTCCTCTACATATACAGTATTTAAATTCTGGCATTTTTGGACACAGAGTGAAAAACTCCAGTGTCTTTCAGGATGTGGTGTTTTTTCAAACTGAAGACTTTTAGCCCAGTGATATTTAAACATGGGGAAAGCATACATTTTAACATCCAAAGGTGTAATGTGCTGCATGCATTGTTCTCATAGCAAATTAAATAACTTGTGAATCAACAGTGATAGTACGTTAGAGAAGAATGGTGTTGCAGCAGCAATGCACTGCCCAGCTGAGGCAGAAAATAAGTGTAGCATAAGATCTTCTACCATGACATCTTAAGTCTGTTAAGGATCTCCTTTTACATATGAGTGATTCTCAGTATCAGAGAGAAGGCATGCCTCAGAAACTCCATGCTCATCTGGTTGTTGAAGCATTTGGAGAAGCCATATTTCTCAACTTCAAACTTAATTAACTTACCTGCTCAAAAAACAAAACAATCCCCTCTCCAAAACCCTAAACCTGCATTGCTTTATATGACTGTAAATGTCCATTATTTCATAATAATAAACAATGTCACTTGATTTAAAAAAATGATGTTCTGTGTTTTAGCTATGTATATATAACTTCAGTTATTTAAGTATCTGTTATGAATAAATATCTACGTTCAGAACTGCAGTTTTCAGAATCCTTCTTTAGGTGTGTCTCGATGTGTGTTTGTAGTCTTTGGGACGCTCATTTATTTGCGTTTGGATTTTCTTGATTCTTCTATGCAACATGGAGTTTTATCTGACATCTAAGGTTCAGCTTCTGGCCAGCAGATATTAAAGCTGAGTCCAGGCAATATGCGTTTGAGATCAACTTTTAGAGCACGCACACAGTCTGTGGAAGACACGGTTTATTTCCCATCCAAAGATACACTTCAAGGACTAAGACTTATTTCTAAAGACTGTGTTCTATCCCCTACCTACAGAATATTCTACAAAGTGTCCTGAGAGAAGTAAAACTTTGTATTGAAATTGTTCCAATTTGTATGAAATAATTAACTATTCAATGGTCCAATGATAATAGCAGTAATAATTGAATTCCTGTCCTGTATTAGTATTCTACATGGCAGACTCATTGGGACAGGGAGTGTAACCCAGGCTCCCCCTCCTCTTGCCTTAAACCACCCAGCTAGAGAATTACTCCCACCTTCAGCCCCTCTGAGTATACCTACTTAAACATTGCATGCCAAATCAAATACTGCTACAGGTGGGCAGCAAGCATTCTTGCTCATTGTGTAATCTACAGCTGAGTTGGGAGGCTGCTGCTGGCGAAAGGAAGGCAGTGATGAGAAACATTTGATTCCTTTCAAGAGAAAATGCAGGGTAGGGTGGCAATGGCACAACTTTGTCCCACTGCCTGTCAAATAAAAAAAAAAGAAATAAAAAATGTAAGCACTGCTCAGCTTTTGGAAGGAACTTGCCCTCAGGGGACATCTCAGGGATATGAATCCTAGGGAAGAAGGGACAGTCCTGAAGTGCAGATTAAAGCAATTGGAACTGTGAAGAGTAAGATTTAAATCCTAACTCACTCTTCAGCATGGTTTAGACAGTTCCTTCCTAAGAAATCTAGACTGTTGCGATTCCCTCTGTAAGACACATTATTTTCCCCTTTCACTATTTAGGGAACTTAGGTACCTAAAGCAAAACCATGGTTTCAGACCTGGAATCCAGAGGTCTCAATGTTAAACATTGCAATAAATTTTGAAATTATCTGTCAGTTCATCTCTTAGAAGCATTTTATTTATGCCTCTGGGCATCTTGATGGCATCTTACATTTTTTTATGTTGTGATAAGTGGGGGTTGGGGAAATTTGTTTGGCACTCTTCATAATTTTTGTACCTACACTCATTTTCTAACATTTTGAATTACTCAAAATCTTTCCTGTATAATCTGCATGCTCTTACGTTTCCAAAATATGAATCCCCCATTTGTGACCGAAATGAATCATAGAGGCACATTAGAGACACACTGAAAAAGTATTAAAAAAAAACAAAAAAAGAGCCCAAATTGATGGTCTTCTTACAAGCATATGTAAGCTTTAGTGTCTGCTATTTAAAGTTGTCTCAGACATCGTGAGTTGGTGGTTTGTTTGGTTTTTTTTTTTCATTATCCTGAAATATATAAATAAAAAGAAAGTAAAAGATGATCAGTGTAAAAATTTATGTTGGGGAAAAGCAAGTGTGCTTTAAGAGTAATGTCTTTGTTCTTGTGTAACTCCTCAACCTCAACTAAGAATCACGAACAGCTTTATGACTTCAGAACCTGGAAAGAAAAAGCCATTAAAAATGTTGTTAAGCTTAATAAAAAAGGCACAGTGCCCATTGCCAGCTCCAACGTTCTGCCTTCACATCTTCATTCACTAATAAAAGTTGGTTGTTTGTTTTGTCAGAAATAGCTTTAGAAATTCAATATAGTAAACAGCCATTTTACATAAGCCTTTCTCCTTGGCCTACTGACATCTGTGTCTGCTCTTTATGTGCAGCCTATTAATCACATGAGATTCCAGAAGCTATACCAGTACAATAAAAGAAACACTACCAAGAAAAATAACATAAATATTTTTCTGAATTTATATTCTTCGTTCTCCACTCTGAAAAGTTGCAGATAGGTTACCTGAGGTTTTTCGATTTTGTTTTGTTTTACTTTGGCTCGTATTGGGTTTTGAGCCTGAGTAGAAAGTGCACAAAACTGTTGCCTTTATAGTAGTTCTGAGTAATCTCTCTTCCCGTTTCCTATTATAATGAGTTAAGATACCATCTGAGCAGTTTCTATCTATCTAGAATGGAATACTGCAGTAGGAATAATTAACTGTCAATAATATTCTTTTGTTTTCTACACCATGGATTTTCATTAAGAGAATACAATGACTCAAAAAGCCGAAGAGTGCTATTTTGACCTATGGTTATACAATTCTGCTTTAGGAAATAAACATAATGCTGTACTCTATCAATACTACAGTAATGATAAAAGCCTGGAATGTTGTAGATTTTTTTGAGCTGTTATAGGTGGCTCACATAAAAACATTACCTTTATTCAGACTCAGCAGTGGTAAAGTGTATTGACCAAGGAATTCGTTTGCAACCAGAGATATCTCATCCTCCACACAGAAGCGTATCAATGCCAATTCCGGAACTTGGACAGTAAAAGAGAAAGTTTCATTCCATCTAGGGCTCAAAGCTAATGAAAAGAGAAAATACACAGTATCAAAATACCATTTCATTTATTCTACTTAATATCTGAATTATTGTATCTGATATTACTAGTCTGAACTGGTAAAGATTCATTCGTTTTCCCTAGATTTCTGTGCGCATTCAAATAAATGATGAGACTCCCACTGACTGAAGTGGTATATAGGTCACATCTTTTGTATAGATTATGGAGTTGAAACTGTCAGAGGGAAGCTCTCAGAATGAAGCAAACACAGAGAGCTTGGGACTTGCCTACAGTATGCAGGCCAGCCCCCTCTAAGGGTTTGTCATGTATTAGATACATAATACTGTAAATCAAACCCCTAAGAAAGTTGGTGGTGTCTCTTAGAAGAGAGCAAAATGGGACAGCCATAACCAGATTAAGAACCTCAGCTCAACTTAAATTTTCCTATAGTCATACCAGTTTCATGTTTTTGCCAAAGAAGTTTCTCCTTTTGCAGTGTTGGAAATAAGACAGGAGCTAAATAAATTAAGGTAGTAAAGCGGTCACTTGACTAAAAATATAAAAAGAAGATGTGGAACAGGAAGGGGGTGCTTTGTCTTGAGCAATGGTCATGCAGAGAGAAAAGAAATTCAGGGGCTGATTTAAAACAGCAGCCATCTACAAAAAAGGAAAAAGGAAAAATAGAAGACAAAGGCACAGAAGAAGGGAGATCACAGGGAACTTTTAGTCTGAGACATCAAGAAGATCTGTATGATAAAGGCAAGGGAATGCTCGAAGACAACTACAAAGAGTACACATTTCACCTGTCAAGCAATTAAGGGACTAGTCCTACTAGAAACTTCATATGAGCTAAGTGATGAAGCCACAGAAATTTCTTCAGAAAAAATGTCTTTAAATTTACCAATTAGTGTACTGGTTTTGGCTGGGATAGGGTTAAGTTTCTTCATATCAACCCGTATGGTGCTATGTTTTGGATTTGTGACCGAAACAGTGTTGATACACCAATGTTTTAGCTATTGCTAAGCAGAGCTTACCCAGTGTCAAGGATCTCTCTTTCTCACTCTGCAACACCCCCCTCCCCATCCCAGTGAGTAGGTTGGGGGTGCACAAGAAGTTGGGTCAGGAGACACAGATGGGACAGCTGACCCCAACTGACCGAAGGGGTACCCCAAGCCATATAACATCAGGCTCAGCATAAAAAAGCTAGAGGAAAGAAGGAGGAGAGGAAGACGTTCAGAGTTACAGTGTCTGTCTTCCCAAGAAACCGTAATATATGACAAAGCCCTGCTTTCCTGGAAATGGCTAAACACCTGCCTGGCAATGGAAAATGGTGAATGAATTCTTTATTTTGCTCTGCTTGCACACACAGCTTTTGCATTACCTGTTAAACTGTCTTTATCTCAACCCATAAGTTTTCTCACTTTTGCCCTTCTGACTCTCTCCCCCATCCCACTGGGGGAGAATGAGCAAGTGGCTGTGTGGGGCTGAGCTGCTGTCCAGGGTGAGTCCACAACAGCGAGTAAAGAAAATGCATTCAATCTCCCTTTAGGAGAGTGCTACTAACTAGGAGAGTTTGTGCTTCCTTAACCTACTAGTCTACAAAAATGGCACATAGCATGAACTTTTGCTACAGATTTTGTGCCAGAAGATCCTAGTCTAGAAAGAAATAATTGCAATCTCTGTAAGTACATAATAACTTATTGGGATGAAAAAATGGTAATTCCTTATAAAATATTATTGTTCTTTGTTCACAGTCAAGAGAATAAGACTGATGCTCACCATTGCTTTTTATAACACTAGATTTTTTTTTTGCTTCATCTTCCGGCACACCATAAATTTCTATCTGCACTAAAGGATCAGCTTTGTTAGTCTTCGACAAGTTACTGGGTGGTAACTGATGACCACTGATGAGCTGGAAAATTAAAGTTGTAATGTATTGAAATAACTATAAGAATGAACTTTACATAGTAGCCATATTAGTAGCCATAGTGGCAAAAACTGTTCCATACAAAACTATTATAAGAAGCATATACCAGCTATAAACTATTATAAAAATACATAGTAAACAATGAGATTCAGAATATGGTGCTTCCCATTTAATTTAATTCTTGGCGAATTTTATAGAATCATAAAATGGCTTGGGTTGGAAGGGACCTTTAAAGGTCATCTAGTCCAATCCCCCTCCAATGAGCAGGAGCACCTTCAACTAGATCAGGTTGCTCAGAGCCCCATCCAACCTGGCCTTGACTGTTTCCAGGAACGGGGCATCTACCACCTCTCTGGGCAACCTGTTCCAGTGTTCCACCATCCTCATCATAAAAAAGAAAAAAAAAATCTGATATCATGCTTTAAATAATAATTTTCAGAATTAAGTTTTTATTCAATAATTAGCTATAAAAATTATATTTGGTTACCATGCAAAATAATAATGTTGGACGAATCAGTCTCATGATTTTTGCATTTTCTAAGATCAAGCTCATGAATTCCTATTACAGCTGTGTCTAGTGGACCCGCGCTAACACCCATGGTGACATCAGCACTGTGTTACAGGGTATGTAGCAGACTGCCTCACTTGTGTTCCTTCTCTTTTACAGTAACACATAAAAACTCTGCATTTAGTAGGCTCCCTGATGTTTTTCTCCTTAATTTAGTTAGCTACCTGGAAATTTTGCCTCAGACTGCCCTGTAATCTGGCATCCAGCCTAAGAAAGGATTTATGAAAGTCACAACTTTGTCTGCTTTCTATCTGTATTTCAGGACACCTGGGAGAGAATAACCATCTGTACAGTAATCTCCTTTTTAGAAATCAATGTATGGAATGTATCAAGAGAGATATACAGGCCTGCAAGCCTAGGTGAAAGATGTGACTCTTGATCCAGATCTCGACTAAGCCTCAAAACTCATGATACAGACTCTTATTCTGCTGTCAACCACCAAAAAGCAAACTCCACAAATTCCAGCTTTTGCTTAGTTATTTTCTGTAAGACCTTGCTCCAAGAAAAGTTCTAGCCTGAAACATTGAAGAGCAGTGGCTTAGCAAACTCTGATGCTATCCCCTTTCTTCCTAGAAAATAGCTACTACCTTCACTAGAAAGCTTTGCAAGATGCAAGCACTGATGGCCTGCACACTTAGAACCAGGGGAGGTTCTTTGACTTGCCCTGAATGTCATGACAAAAATTCAGCCACGTTGGCCAAGTTCTGCTTCCCACTCTTTCTTACCCCATTGCTAGACCCAGTCTCAGTCTCTCACACGGTGGGAAAAGAGAGAGCTCTTCGGTACGCTATGACCCAAATCCATAAATCCAATGAATTTTTGAGACCCAAGGTGAAGCAGACATACAGAGAAAGTAGCAAATAACATGGCAGGCTCAGAAGTTTCCATATGAAATACCTTGAATATTTGTATTTCTGCTTCAAAGGCTATATGCTTCTTGTTGATGGGAATTGTGGCACATCAGGTTAAGAAGGGTATTGAATTCAGTAAAATCGGGCCCTGTGTGATTTTTGTGTTCACTTATGTTCTTCATTCGTTTATTCATTCACAGTCAGTCTGAGAGATTTGACCCCTAGATGTTTTATATCTTTGCCCTCTGTTAAGGAATTTCTCCATTCATCAAGTTAGTAATTCTTCTTTAGCAGAAACTCTTTTTCCTTTGACTCCTGCTCCTGACTCTGTTTGTCTTCAGCCACCATTTCCTGTTTCTTGCTGCTGACTCTAAGAATGGGGCTCTCTGCGCCCTACAGTCCCTCAGCTGGTGGGATGCCATTGCTTCTTGGTATCCTGCACTACCCAGCCTGTCATGTCCGTCTATGTCCTCAGTCTAAAAAGCTGCCATTCTCTTTTCCAGCCTCCTCCAAACTCAGACATTTCCTTCCCATTGTCGATGATTTTGTCTGTCTCCTGCATTACAGTTGGGGATTTTTCCTCATCTTAATTAACTCCAGCTTTATACAAATAAGGGCTAAAATAACTGATGTATATGCATGGGTGCTTGAAATCATCCAGTAATGTCTATTCATAATTGGTATGCTCACTGTTAGGACACTAAAATGTTCTTCATTAGGTGCATGCATTATGTAAGTATTTTATAATTGTTATTAGCTAATATTTTATCTCCACTATTTATTTCTCTGAAAGAAACAAAATAGCAATTATACACTAATTTTATGCTAATTAAATAGCATTTATGCAAATAGTGTACTGTGTAATCAGAAATAGCACTTTTTCATTGGGAAAAGATAGTTTTCTAACTGGCGAACAATTATAAAACATCTACTTCAGCTCAAAAGAAGGGTTTTTCTAACCCATTATTTTTAAATGGCATGTATTTCTAATATTTTTAAGAAGTAAATCAGATTTTAATTTGGGAGAGGTAGAAATAATTCAAAGGCTTATTCGTTCATCCCCCTTTTTACACTTATTTATATCATTTTAGGATGATAAATAGTCTTTTAGATATGCATAGGAAGATAATGAAACTTAAAAGAAGCATAAAGCTTCCTACTGTAACTTTAAACATTTCCATTTGTCAATTAGCTTTATAATAGCACATGTGGTATTACTAATACTTAAAGAAATTAACACCAAAAGTGCACATTCGATTTCTGAGTTTTCAGAGTTCAGTCCCCACAACCCTAACTGACATATCCCTTTGTCAGCTACACTTGTGACACAGTGCAAGTTATATTTACATTTCTGTACACAATACCATGAAAAATCATGCATTTTTACAAATTCTTATAACTTCTGAACACCTACATATTTTTAGCAAAAATAAGTGAACTACAGATGGGAAACCATCCAAGCAGCAGTAGATACTATATGACAGTTTTAACGTGTTGTTGAAAAACAATATTAAACTTCCTAACAGCCAGAATGGGGATAAAATGAGAAACCAATAATAGATAACAAATAGGTCTGAACTACATAACATTTGTTTTCACATTCTATGGAACAAATCAATAATTAACTAAGCTTACCGTTATTGACAGAGACATTGGTTTACTGTATCTTCCCACATTGTGTGGGGTAAATGTTGAACTGCAATTTCTCAAGAATTCTGGTTTCAGAATATAGCCACAACCACCATTGTCTAGGAATTTTCCATTTTGCAATTCCATTTGTACTCCCGGTGTCTGGAAGTTTAGGGCCACTATAAAATTAAATAAATATTGATTTTAGTGAATTAGAGTTGATATCATTTTATAAAACAACTCTCTGACAATGATAGTAAAACCAAAAGCAAATGAGATTAAAATATGTATATCTTTCAACTCATATGTAAGATCCTGTTATTTCTCTTAAATTTAGCAGTATTCAATAATGAATGATTCATGCACAAAAGACATGCACTATTTGGAACTGCACCACATTTCAAGAATTACCCTACAGATCTTTTTTACACTGCAGTGTGTTGTGTGTTTTCCCTTTTCTTTCTAAATTAGACCTTGGAGAATAAGAAATGAGAGACCTTTTTTCTCCATAAGGACTAAATTCACATACTAGTTTCTCTACAGCAGCAAAACCTTGCACCCTGAACCTGCTTACAAAGTTCTGGTGCAGAAGGCAAAAACATAGGATTGTAACTAACTTTAGTTATGGGGCAGAATTCGTCACAAAAGCATATCACCCAGAAGATCAAGAAGCTTTAGCTTAGAGTTAGAATATTCAGTGCAAATACATATAAGTTTATAGAAGTAGATGCAATTTTGAAAGTGTTCTTAAATTTATGTGAGCAAACTCTCCTTAAGCTTAATCCTCCAGTACTGGTGTTTATTGTTAGTATACACCTGACAGATTTTCTTTTCCTTGGCAGCTCAAAATATTTTTGGTTTGCTGCAGCAGCAATAATAAAATAACATGCTTCTCATCAACAGGATATTGTAATTCTTGAGATAAAGCCAACATTGAAATAGACCTGTTTAATGACATTTTCCCCTATTCCAGTACATTGGAGCTTCCTGTCACATTCAAAATAGAAAATGCACAAGTCAAATCAGAGAAGCGATAACATGACGTGTTAAATAGAAAATGATAAAAAGTCATTTACATGATGGCTTCGTAGGAAAAAAAATGAAGACTTTAAGCAGTACAAGTGACTCCTCATAATAATTCAGGAAGAGGACCTTATTACATGTTCCTATGAGATAATATAAATGTATTGAATGAACACTTGGCAGAATTCAGAAATCCTTATCTCATGTGGAAAATGCAGGAAATTTGGAGCTGTTTCACTGCAAAAATTATTTGTTTCTTCACTGCTTTGATGATCCTTTTAAAAAATTCTGTAGTAAATGACACAAATAGGAACAGATCTGTAGAGTGAAGCAGCTGGTACTACGGACCTAATGGTTGCACTCTGCGTGTTTTCAGTGGGGTTACTTCACAAGAGCTCTAGCCTGGTCCCATGACCTCAATAGCAATTAATGGCTGGAATATATCAAGTGCTCCCAGAGCGCATACCCTATTTCATCTGAAAGGAATCCCATAGCTAAGATTGCTCTGCAACATGAGCCAACATGCAGTAAGTAGGAACAACTGGGAACCTTGCCTAAAAAAAAAAAAAAACAACCAAACAAAAAAACCCAAAACAACAACAAAACACAACATGCTCTCTGGCTTTGAACTAGACGCAGGCATAGATTCTGTGTCAATATGCAAAGGAACTTTAAGCTTATTTTACCTTTGACAACAGAAATTAAACTTCAAAATGTTCATATTGCCCATTGCACACCATTGCCTTTTTTAAAGAGGGTAAGTATTCTCTTGGTATGGTTTTGGCAGTGGTTCACAATTTGTTTTTTGTGATTCAACACATCATCCAGAAACAGACGCAAGTGTGGTGCTATATGACCCTTGATATGATTCAAGCAGTGCAATGAATGCTACAGAGCTGCAACCCTGAGGCCCCTTGAAGCCTAGGTCCTGACAGGATCTACAGATAACCCAAGATCTCTCAGTCCATAGGTAATTCCTAGGCCAGACTTTCAGAATACGTGGTTTAAAACGTGTAACTGAAATTAGGCAAATCAAACAGTCATAGCTTCAAATAGCAGCTTCCACATGATGAAACAAATTACATGATTGCACATAATGAGACTGTTGCTAAATTTGCCAAGCTTCATAGGCTACTAAGCAGGAAAATCTGATTTAACAACAGAAACAAGCAAAGGAGAATACTTTACATTTTATCATATTAGGAAAATTACTTTTGTAGCACAAGTGAAGGGCAATGTTATTATGGGTTGATATCTTCAAACATCAACACTATATTTTTACTTAATTTAATTTTACCTTAGAATAAGTTAAAAACACACTGAACAGTGGTTTTAATTTACCTACTGATTTCCCGGTATTGCAAGTTGTAACTCGATTAAGGTAAGTGAATGTGAAATTTTGTATTATATTCTCTGAGATGCATACCTCTACTACAACTGTTTGCAAGGTTCATAGCTGCTTGGGGCCTCCTAGGACAATGTTTTATGGCATACTGTTGATGCACAGTTTTTCTTTTTACTCAAATGCAGTTATAACCCTTACACTTCTTGAGAAATGGCAAAGTTCATAAATTAAAACCTATGTTTTTCATTGTCTAGCAGTGCGGTCTTAGCAACATCTTTCTGTAGGGAAGACTGAATTTCTACTCAATGTTTTATCTTAGTTTTGCTGAATTCAGGAACAGAACTGTGAATAACATGCTTTGCACTGTTGTTTTATGAAACAGTAGAAATTTAATGCAAGTACAAAGAGAGCTTGAAACTGCTGGTTTCTTTTGGAAAGAAGCCCAAATATGCTTACCATGAAACCATCTGAACAGTATATAATCTTAATGTAGGGTTTCCATGGGAAAGTACAGGCACCTGAAGTTTAGCACTGTGTAAGTTAAACTTTCTCCTCAGTCCTTCCATTACACACCAAAAGCCTTTTAATATTGGCATCAAAATCAAACAGCAGAGCAAAACATGGGCTTGGAGGACAACCTGAGCAAAGGAATTCGTCAGTGTGATTCCTGCATCTGAAATGGATCCAACTCTTCCGGAACCATGAGGCTGAATCTCCTTCAGATCAGAGTACTTAATACTCAAGTCTTCTTGCAAAGTATCAAAGCTGCCATGGCTGTCCCTGTTGGCCCCGGATGTAAATAACTTCATATAGCAAATGCAAGTTAGGAAATAGCCTGACTCCAAAAAGATGAGACAATCCATGATGCACAAAGGAACACAAAGGGTATATTTCATCCCAAACCTCTGCATCACAAGCAGTTAGCTGAAGTCAGGCCCACAACTAATTTCAGAACTAACCACAATCTAAGTATTCAAATATAGCACCTTCCATAAGCACTACCATTCAAGACATAATTGATTTTTAGACTGAAAGCAAAACCTTTTGAAAACCAAAGTGAGCACTAGGATCCTTAGATTTCTAAGTGACTATGATTTGAAGGCAGTTGAGGAAAACTGCATGTCTTTTGTCTGTGATGCTGCCTCTCAATTAATATTCGTATTGGGACTTTTAAATTGTATTTTTTTTTTTATTCTTTGCTTCCTGGTTCTATTAGCTATATTATGACCCTAAGGTTTAATATATTTTCTGCATTTAAAAAGGGAAGATTTTAAAATGGATAAGCACACATTTGTCACCAATTTTCCTTAAAATGAGTTACTTAATTGCATTTTATGCCATTTAAATTCCATCTCAAAATGTCTGAATTTTATGCAATCTCCAAAGATACCATATGCAAAAAGCACTCAGTGTCAATGTTCCTATCTCCATGATTTACTTCACTCATTTGAATCTAAAGAGATAATAGATCACACTTCCAATCCTTTGATCAGTCTTGTTGTCATCCTCTCGGTTCTTTCCAATTGCCTATGTTCTTAAAATGGGCCACTCACAATGAATGCAACACATCTTCTGTGCCTTAGATATCCAAAATTTGAACTGAATTCCACACAGACTGGGAAATACTATGAAAACAGGACCATATCCTAATGATCTGGCATATTTTGTCATTGGTTATGAGATGATCTATGTGATTGGATTTGAAGATACTGCATTCATTCCATGGTAGCACTCCCAGCTGGGCATTGACCGTCTGTCCTTTCTTCTCACATGCAGGTCCACAGCTGCACCCAACCCATCACTGCCCAAATTTACAGAAATATTTTCAGAAGTCCTTATGTGACTAGGTAGTCCACATTACTTTCTTCGGAGGGATGTAGGTGGCCTTTAAAAAAATTTTATTCACAGCTTGGCTAAAGGGCATGCTAGCTGAGTATGAGTTTACTCAAAATATGGATGAAAAGGGGGGATATTCAGTCATCAGATTACATTGAAACCAACTGAAGACATCTGAAGGAAGGATAAATGGTTAATATGATGACAAATTGTCACCTGTTACATATACCAGGAAGGAAGCATTCATCTAACAGAAGCAGCATACGCAGCAAGAGGATCTCTTATCAGTTGTAAACAAATTCTATCAAACTAAAATATGATAATACCTTCATCACCTGAATGATAAATACAACACTAATTTCTAAGCCCTGTGCAAGCATAAGCTATCACAATATCCTCAAGTACCAATAATATTTCCCTTTTAGTATATTGAAAATATTATTAAATCTAAAATGCAGTCTGATGGAGTTTGCATAAGAGAAAACCAATGCTTAGTATAGTACCCTGTAAACCCTTCTCACTTACAGCAGATGTAAGGAAGATAATGTGCCCTATCACCAAGTGGTCAGAACATTTAACCTGGAAAAATGGTGGAACATGGTTTTAAACACCTTTTTCATCTGGGTCTATCTGAGAAACTAGAAAGACTTCCAGCATAATTAAGACTCTCTGCCAAATTACAGCAGCCTCCTAGGGCTGCTCTGAGCCTGAGCATTACTTGCTGTTCTGGTCTTGTCTTGACATGTCACTCTGATCCCCTCTGCCATCTCTGGGTGCTTGTTAATTCAGGCTTATGGACATACTGTCCAAAGTCAGTCTTTTAAGTGTCCTCAGCATCCTCTTTGCCTTGGGCTTTATGAGTTTTTAAAATCTTTATGCAGCTTTAGCCCTCTTGCCAAGCCAGTGAATAGGTGAGATCCCACTCAAACTTCATGAACAAGGAGATAGGTCTACCAGAAAAAAAGTATAGAGTCATATACACACCCTTACAACACACAGCAGACTTAACTGGTTAGTACAAATTTTGGCATACAAACTGCTCTCATCTCTTTCTCTGACCAAAAAATGGTGAAACTGTATGTATTTTTTTCATCTCCTTACAGAATAAAATGGGGCTCTACCTATTCAGACTCCAAATTTTATTAAGCTTAATTATAATTTCTGGCTTTGCTTATCACTGACACATTTTGAAATGTCTGCTCTTATTCCATAGAAACTTAATTTATGAATGACTTACAACATGAGGTATTCTGCTGTAGTAAGAGGGACTACTCTTCTGAGAACTGAGTAATAATGCATAACTGTCTGACACATCATGCTCAGCGTGTGCAGTCGGTCTTTCCTTATTGTCTTTGGGTCAACTCAATACTGTTGCTCTAAAGACACTGTCATTAGAAATGTTAAAAATTCAGTCATTCTAATGTTCATAATTGCTGACATTGTTCCTACTTAATTATAAGTAACTCTACTGGAAAAAAGATGTCAGGTGATTAAAAATCATCCATTGTCCAAGTATATCTGCAACTGGTTTCAGTTAGGGATTCTCTCTTGTGAGGTTCTCAGGGGAAAAGTACCTAAAGTACTTCTGATAAACTATTAAATCTAAATTGATTTTTGCTATGTAATTAATGTGTCAGTCTGAAAGTAACATTTCAGTGTAAGTCTGAGAATCTTTTGGTTGTCATTTCACTTATTTCACACCTGAAACAGATACTTTCCCAAAATAATTTTTAAAATCTGTTTGCCTTGTGCTTCTTGGCAGAACAGTGCATATTATCAGCTTCCCTTTCCTGTTTTAGTCTGGGTCTCTAACACAGGGTTTAGAACAAGGTCAGCAAGGAGTTCAGAGACAATTGTGTCTTTGCAATTTTTTCTGTCTTTCTTTAAAATTTACTAGATTTCATATAAATTATTTAGTATTCTATTAGTTGTCTGCAGTTGTGGATTTAGTGAAGGTAGCTGGAAAAATTAATGATAAAATGAAATTTATGTGTTTCTTTGCTTTTAAGAGAAATACCAGTATCACACCAAAACCACAAAAACAAACACAAAAAAAACACACACCAAAAAAAACCTGCCTCAAAAGAAGCAGGCTCCAGAGTAGCCCAAGAGCTTTGTCATAAACCTGGCAGTTAGAGACTTTCCTGCAAGAGAAACACAAAACCTTTATTCAAAACACCTCCCAGCCCTCAGAGCCATTCCAGAGGAAAGGTGAGTGTACTTAGGTAGCTACATATATCAGAGTGATATTGTCCCACCTAACTTGTAGATGTCTACACATGAGTTAGCTGCCCCACTACAGCTAGTGAGGATCTAATCAATGAAGTTTAAGGGACAACGTAACCAAAAATGGCTCCATACTTTAAGTATGAGATTAATCATATCCCTGGAGTCTGCAATTCTAATAGCTGTCCCATTAGACTGGGGACTTATAGAAGCAAACAGTAAGAGGTGAAGAAACCCTTTTTTGGGGTTCCATAACCATCATGGCCATGTGGCCTATTACAGCTGTAGATTTAGTTCCAACTATATGACTTCGTTAATAATAAACACACTTTGTTTGGCATCTTAGTATTATCTTGCCACAACACACTATTCAACAGTATTTGGTAAGATTTATGTCAGTTGTGCAAGATCTTGTTTTCATTTCCTAAAGATGAATTTTGGACTGTTAAAACCATATTAAGAAGACAGTAATAATACAGGTATTGACCCCTGCGCCTTTTCTGCAGCTGACCTATGATGACTAGTCCTGTCCTTGGAACCTCAACAAGAGGGAGTGGCCAACCAAGAGATACTTTTCTATACCTTCTCATTTCATTCTTCCAGGGCATTGCTTGGCTTGGGAACTAGCAGGAAATCTTGCCTGTCTTTCTTATAGCACATTTTCCATGAGTCAGTTGTGGGATAAGGACACAGCAAGCCCAAACAAAGAATGAGCTCTAGACTGGAAGGACAGCTGCACAGAACAGCCCGGGCATGTTTTTGCCATGTATGACATGTCAGACTCATCCCCTGCCTTTGAGCAGAAGAGGTGTTTTAGTTTGGGACAAAATCTGGAGCCCATTTTGGAAAGATAGCTGAAGCTCTGTTTAATGGCTGGAGACTAACTATTAGGTATTTAGATGCAGAATGAACAAAGATGAAATGCTTTAATGTATCTGTCTTTTCCATGTCATAGGCAATATTTAGAGTTAAGTCATCTGCAAAGTTTTAAGGATCACAATGCTAGATTAAGTATCTAACTTAGTATCTAACTGCAATAACATACACTGTGAAGAGCTTTGAGGTATTCTAATAACCTAACCGGGCATAAAAATATTTCACTAGAAATTCGAGCAACAACAATTCAAAGCTATAATGTAATGAATATTCTCAGTTTGTTTCAGATGTCACATTAGCTGTTGAAAAAAGCCATATTATAGAAAATGCTTGCTTTACACTTTTGCTATTATAAAAAAATTTCCAGTAAAAATAATAACCAAGAGATAAAATTATTATGCTGAAACACTAATTAAATCTGTAACAAAAAGTAACATTCCACCATCTTTTAATAGAAGAGCCTGCGTTTTTCCTTAAATTCAATTTAATTATTTAATAAATTCCTTTACTAAATTTGACACTCCATCACATATTCTAAAATGTATAGTGTTCAGCAAGATTGCAAGAATATCTAAACTTCCCATGATCAAACATAATCTGTTTATTTAGGAAAAAAAAAAACAAACACAGTCCTATTGTCTCCAGTTTTGCCATTTGTCCAATGAGAAAGGAAAATACAGTTTCACAGAAAACATACAACAACTGAAAATTCCAACATAAATTAGTGATCCTGTGCCCTCTTTTTCTTTATGAGGCTTTCCAAAGCCTCACTCACTTAGAACCCAAGCAAGGTCAAACTTGACGGTCACTCTAAGTAGCACAGGTGAGGCATACCAATATCTAAATAAGTGGGTTTCTTTTCCCCAGGTAGGTTTAGAGGTTAAAGTCAGAACTAGTTAGAGAACTCTATCATTCATCTTTTTATGCATTATTTTTTGTCGTATTATTGCACACAAGGTTTAGCCACAAAACAGATGTGACAAAATTGCCAAGCTGCATTTCGATGTCACAGGCCAAAACAAAGCCTACGATAAGAAAAAATCTATCATAGAAATAGTGGAGCCTTCACAGTAGCATATAAATTTTTATGAATGCTCCAGAAAACATATGCTCTACATAGCCTCTTCTAAAACAAAATTCTGTACCTGCCATACCATGGCTTTCTCATATAACTTATGGCATGTTTTGGTAATTCCTGTAGATTGTTTTGCTACATGGATATTTTCTACTGCATGCAAAGGACATACTCAAAAGGATATTTAAGTCTTTCTATTTTTATTTTCACTGAGGTTTTCTTTTGGTTTGTTTTTTTTTTTCTGTTTTTCTCAGACAATATAATACAACTGATATCTGTTTATTTAAATAACTGTTCTGAATTTTCTTTCCCTGCATAAATCTTTACATTCCATTTTATTTACTAAATAAAAAGGAGATATGGATATGCCAAACCAGTTCTTTCCAGTGCCACACTGCAGTTGTATGCAGAAGGCATACTAATTTTCCCAGACTATAAAAAGTTATTATAGGTATTTTCTCCATATGACCTCTTTGTTCACAACACCTATCCTGTTCTTACAAGTCTCAATTTTCAGAGAATGGACACTGAGTGCACAGTGACATCCAAAAGCGATTTTGTGGAAACTGTACTTTTTACTGTGGTTTTTAACTTGGCTTCCTCTGGAAATTAGGTTTACAAAATTACATAATTCTTGTCCTCAGCCCCAACAAATCTTGAGGCTCTTGGAGCATTTCATCCTGCTTTAGATGAGTGCCTGGCTGCTCCAAGTTAATATGTTCCAACCAATTTAGAGAAAAATGCTGGCAAGGTACAGAAGAGAGCGTTGTTTTGGGTCTATCACTAAGGGAATTGAAGGAATAACTCAACTCTCATCATTTACATGATGCAGAGGCCTGGCAGTAAGTATTATATGTAGGTTTGAACAAAACCTAATACATTTCCTTTGCTCAGCCAGAACAGTTATGGATGTTAGAGGAACTTAAAAGTAAGTGAGAAGGGTAAGTTAGCAGGTGTGGGAAGGGTGAAAGAAGCTGAGGAAGGGAATAGGTGACATCAGAGAAATACAAGAGTCCTGTGAACAGTTTTAGGAAAGTGGTAGAAGGGATCTGGAGGGATTATTTCTGTGCATGGGATGCAGAGTACAATGGCTATATGGACACAGGACAGACACAAAAATTAAAAAATCTGTGTTAAATCAGTGGAAGGACATCAGCAGAAGATTCACTGAGTGGAGCTTTGGGAGTTGCATTGTGAAGTGCAGTTATATTTCTGCCAAACAGTTATCTAGAACAGCTTAGGGAATCAAGAATAGATCTGACATGGCTTGGAAATAATATATGTGCAGAATTGCTTATAATCAGACTATTCCCATGAGAAAAATGTTTCTTTAAAAGAAGATGCAAATGATGTGACCAAGAGGGCAGATCTAACCACTTCCTGCATATTTTTAATTCTTCCAGGAAGGGGCCCAAAGCCCCTATACAGCAAAAATCATATGTTTTGTATGCTAATGTTTATAATGACTTTTCATTAAAGTATACTCTGAGTCAACAGTCAATGTAGTAATTTTGAAAGACTTCAGTCCTGTTTGAGATCTAACAAATGGATATTCTTGGCAGAGATCAGTGTGGAGATTTACAGGCTAGAAAGAAAACTCGTAAACTGCAGTATGATAAGCTTGAGAGATTAATTCAATTTTAAATTAAGGACTCCTGGCCAGTGTGTCCTCTAAGCATGAAACAAACTTAGTAGTTTTTACTAGCAATGTAGATGATAGTATACAGAGAGTGTACCACCCCAGGCAAATAATCCAGCAGTAGCATGACATCAAGCTAAGTGAGGATCAACCACAAGGTCAGAATATAATCAAACCAATTTCAAATGATATGGTAATGGTTAGATATGTCAAGGAATAGCCCAGCCCAAGTCCAAATCTGTACTATAAATAAACATTTATAATGACACAGGCGCAAACAAAATTTATACTAACTCATAATTTTTTTACTCCTACTGTAGTTGTAAAACTATACCCCAATACAACAGTCAGGATGAGAAGCAGGATTTGTAACAATGAGAGAATTATGGGGGGTCTGAGTACATTTCAGTTCTTTCATGGAACAGCCAGCACTGAGTGGCCAAATTCACACAATCTCCCTACTCATTGTTTCCCACATTACCTCAACGTGTGGCACTGACAGCATGGCATAGCTCGGGGTGGGAACAGCAAATGGTAAGAAATTTAGGCTTGGGGATGTCCTCCACTGCTTGTGGTCAGGGCCACAGATGTGGGAGCAGCAATCTCTCAGTGAAAGCTGAGGCATGATGCTCCTTCTAAGTTCTACAACTGTAGGAGAGTAGCTGAGGATACATTAGAGGGCTAAATAATAAATAATATGCATGCACATGATTGATTGGAAATAGCACACTGTTAAAAACATTTCTGAGAAGGTAACTTGAAACAGAAGATATTCTGGGAGCTGAGAAAGGAAACAAGTGAAAAAGTAAGCCTGGAGCAGGTGCACATAAGCTCCAGGACCCTACAGGCAAAGTGAAATCTGTGCCTGTCTCTGTATGGGTGGGTATTGTAATATAACAAGGTGAGATCATGCCTTTCACCTCTCAAAACTGTGAGCCTATGGCAAACTGCCCTGCTCACCCCACAGTCTCCCTCAGGTGGCCTTGGTATAGAATCAGAATAAAAGACAGAATATATATGTGGATGCAAAAAAATACAGTTCTTTACCTAAAGCTGAAGAAAGTGTAGCAGACTGACGTAGAAAAATATTCCATAACTGAGAATCTTTTACTGAAGAACAAAAAAGATGAAGGCAAGATTGCCTCTAAAGCCATTAAAAAGGGGAAAGTGCTTACAGGTGAGAGCTTTTTCAAAGCCTGCTGAGTAGAAAAGTCATGCTTATTTTTAACAAATTCAAATTAAAAACTAACTTGAAGAGAAACGGAAGTTAGTGTTATTTCACTGCTCACGGAACTTATATTCTTTGTACTGGAAATTAAGATGCTAAACTTACTTTGCATCTCTACAGCCACTGGAGACTCCCAGCAGCTCCCAGCTGTAACTGGGCATTCTGCTGACCAGGTGACCATTAGCACTAATATTAATTGTTGTGCCCACATCTCCTGCATTTGTGCCACTCCAGTCGCACAAAACCATTGAAAACCCACAGATCCTTCAGATGAAGCTTCCATTGCTGTGTAAAAATTCCTAAATCACACATATATATCTTTCCATCACATCTTCTAATTCAATGCTATAGGGCAACCTTAGGAAAAATCAAATGCAATTGCATTCTAACAGTTCCCACCTTTAGCTAAACAGGCAGCTGCTTTTATTCCCTTGCTAACTACAAAGTAGCTATAAAGAGTGCTAGACATCAGCAGATTTTTTTTTTTTTAAAAAAAGAGAAATAATTTAAAAACAAAGAGAAAAAATGAAAAAAGAAGGGGGAAAAAAAAAGAAGAAGCAGCTACCATTTCCATTTTCTCTTATAAATGTTCTCTGTTTATACCTTAGCCACAGCTGACAAATAAGCGTGGAGGTTATGGAATTTGACTAATACAGCATGCAAAAAGAATGTAATCTATTTTCATTTTCTTGAAAGGTATATTGCAAATTTTTTTTTTGGCAGTACAATGCTTAATGCATAGCACGCTCGCTTTTACCTCAAAACCTATGATAACATAGTTAACAACATAATTTCAGCGCAAACAAACAGGCAGTAAAATATAAATTATCATTTAGACTTTCCTTACAGACACCCACAGATAAATATCATAGCATTATTAATAAAAAAGGAGGTAATATATGAAGAAAAAGAAGAAAATTCTGGTTTAGTTGTTGAAAGTTGTTTATATATGTGCTTTTGCTACACTGTTTCATAAGATAAAATCATGCTTTCTTCAGTCTTAGGGCTAGGAGTAATACAAAATAAGGTTTAAAACTTAAAAATGTTGTATTGTTCTTACTAGTGTTTTTCTTATTATCCAATAGAAAGAAAAAGGTAGTTTAATGGAATTTACAAATTATAAGAAATTGGGATATTTGGGACAAGATACAGCTATTTAACAGAAAATTATATTTATAATTAGTTAGGGACTAATTGTAACTAATTACAAAAGTAAATAGATGAAAATAATATTCCCCTAGTTATTCTATATCAGAATTCCTGGATTCAAGGATATAAAATTACTAGGATATATAGACTTAGGGACAATGTTAGATAACACAAAATGAAAGCGATGCCACTGAGGGAAAATATGTAACTTATATAACACAAAACACTATAGGAAGGAAAAACTCTTGCATCTGTATAGTCTCTGAAAAGCCTGGAATGTAACAGTCTCTGCAAACATACATACCCATTTGACACCCCACATTCCAGAACTCTTGAGGATTATAATTTGAAGAGTTTGTTCGTGTTCCTTTGGGGTAGATTCTTGTAATGAATCTTGAAGTATGTGAAACAAACTCATTAGCTGAAAAACAGAATGATAAAACCTTGGTAAGAAAAACGTTATTAATAAAGAGATCCTATTTGAACAAATAATAATAAAAATACAATAATCTGATCCAGCAATTTTTTTTTTACACGATCAGTATATCATATCAATGTATTTATATTTTAGGACATTTGTATGCATGTTAACATTAGTATATGGGCCACTCTGAGATATGGCTGAAATCCTATTTTAAAACCTTAAAATGTGGTAGTATTTTGTGTATATTTGAATGAGATAGTATTTCTGCCTATAGTGCAGACTTTTGTTAAAGATTCAATAACCAAGAATCATTCCTTCAGGGAAATATTCTGTTTCTTCACCTCTTTCTTAGGTAAATATAGGATTTTTATACTAAAGCTCACTGTGTTCTCATGGAAAATTGGAAAGACACGAAACAGGAAATTGATCAAAAAGCCCACTCATCCTTTTATAGTTCAATAGGAAAAAAAATCATCCCAAGATGATCTTAGCTTGATTGCTGTTTTGAGGTTTAAATAAAATGACTGAATAATCTCAAGACGAGTGAACAGCGCATTTCTAAAAGACAGTTAATTGGTTCCTTTATAATCTTCAGAAGATGTTAACTATTCAAGTGAGTTGATTTTCTTCGTCCTAGCAGTGTTCCCTCCCACAAAGGCACAAACTAAACAGATGTGAAAAACTTCAAATGACTTCTATCTACACTATCCTGTTTAGTAATTAAACATAAAGCTGTACATTTCATGGATCATCACTCTGATCTTATCCACCCTCCCACCGCCCCCCTTTTTTTTTTTTAATAGAACTACTTTTATGTTCACTAGCTTGCTAGAGGGACCAGAAAGAACTCTGACTATGGGCAGCTGGCAAAAGCCTGCATGTTTTGATGCTGTTCAGCACCATTCACCTAACTGACCATTGAATCATCTCCACAACGTGGTGGATGGCAGCTGGGTTGGCCCTGAATGAATAGGCCTGTGGCCGACTTCATTCTCATGGTCAGTTATCTCTGTTCTTAACACTCCCTTAAGGCTGTTGGCAGACAGCTGGAGTTAAAACAGCAGAGGCTGCACTGTATTGGCTGCACCAAATGGAGATGCTCCAACACAGAATGAGTTTTGAATAATCCCACTTGGCTGATATGAAAGATCTGGCCCAATGGAGCAAACTGCCTGGTTTATTCATTCCATTAATGTGGATTCTCTTATCTACAGTTATCATCAAAGACAGAGATACTGCATCCCCAACTCCAGTGAGTACTACAGACCATACGTGGAGGGGGTGAAATTTATTCCATACATTTTCAAGTATTGACTGTAACTTCTAAATTATTTGATGCAGAAAACAATGAATCAAAAGGTATTCATACATTTTGTATACTATGTTAATATTTGTTCCTATAAAAATACGTGAAATTAAAACAAAGCTCAGTTTCAATTTTCCTCACAAAAACAACTGAAATGTAAAAATGCAGTGCAAATGACAAGATATTTCTAAAACAATGTTATAAAACCAACCAAATAAAATTAGACAGCATGTGTTTCATAAAATTTTAACCAAAAGAAATTACCTGAATGTTTTACAAATTTTCGTGCTTTAACCTCTCCAATTGAATTATTTTCATAGCACTTCTGATTAGCTAGGGAATGCTCAAAGCTCACAAATTTCTTAGATTTGGTATAAATCACAAGGTCCGACAATGCAATGGCAAGTTTTATCTTCTTCATCTAATAATCATAATATAAAATAATGGAAGAATAAAAAATCACAATAACACATATTTCATTATTATTAATAACAATTCAGAAGACACTATAATTTTGGATGCATAAAGCATGGAAACATGTGTCACAATTAATGAATATTTGAGCTTAAGATATGACTTTTGATAGTGAGAGTTGATCCAGTCAGAGACAATTAAGGTTATTGTCTCTATGTTCATCATAGCAATTGCAGGGTGAATGGAAAGATGCTTCCAATGCTTCCTAGCACAGTGTTCTGTTGGACAGCTTTATCATTTCCCTGCTTCTGAGACTGGTATGTAAATTAACATAATTTTTCATGGCTTTTAATGTTACTTGTTTAAAATATATGTCCAATTTTATATTCCTAAATAGATAAAGTACTAGAAAAGGTATACTGGTACACAGTACTTGGAAGGAAAAAAAAAAAAAGAGCATGAGAATCTATACATCAATAGCACAAACTCAACTACAAAATGTAGAATAACAGGAGAATATTTCACTGTGCCAAGCAAATCAATCATAGGTATATTCCTCCAAGCATTGCTCTGAAGTTAGGAAAACTCCATTCTTCTTAATTAAGATGGAAAGTTCTTTGGCCAAAGTCTTTGCTTAGCCTTGCTTCATTACCAAAGCAAGCATAAACAAAGGCTGCTGTACATTGAAGCGACTGAAATTTTAGCAAGGTCTTATCTCTTAAACTGAGGTACTATGTGACCTCTTCATTTTACTTAGCATGAACTTGTGAGCTAATTAGTGGTAGTAGCCAGCAAAGAGCTGATGGTACTAATAATGTTTGCATTCCATTAAAGCTTTTGAAGGCAAATTGTCATCTGACAAAATAATAGGAATTGCTTGCTCGTGGCTCTTACACTATGCAAAGTTCAAGTGCATTAATTATTCTGGGGCTATGTCCCATGAGGAGCAATAGGAGTGTACTGGCACAGAACTCCTGAATAACATAACTCTCTGGATGTGGAAGGCAGTGACACAGCCAAAGCCCACAGCATCACTAGGGTATCTTGGGTGTGGATGCAAATGCTCTCCCACCCTCAGAATAAATACCTCCACTCCAATAGAGTGGGACCCCAGAAACCATTTTCTCTTCTGCCCTTGAAATGTGACCAGACATCTGTAGTTGCTGCTGTTGATCAAGATGTATGTGGTATATGTTCTGGTCTGTAACACGATGTTACAAATATATGTGACCTTATTATCTGGAAATTTGGCCTTCCCTGTTCAAAGAGGACTCTATCCTTCCTCAGAATTTTTCCTTACTATCTCTGTATATTAGATAGAAAGAAGCAAAGATCATGACCTTCAAATCACTTAGCAAAAAGAAACACAGGAAGGCACTGCCTCTCAGCAAAAACACTGAGTCCTAATGAGCATTGCCAGTCTATCTGCATTCAGATAACCAGAGCATGATGTGCAAAAGTGACTGGATACTGGGTGCTTCCTGCCTGCTGAAAAAACTTGAAAAAGCAGTTTGAACCCGGATGGAGCAACAGATTTCCATGGCAGAGAATTACCATTTGGTTAAAAAAATAAGTAAGTTCAATTTGACTATTAAAAAGAAAATTACTTCCAATTTTTACACTCTCTTTCAGAAGTAGTATTTAATGTTAAGTCTCTACATGACACATGTAAAAATACCTTTTCCATTATAAGTGCTTAAAAATGCTTTAATGCAACCAGAACTCCTAAATTCATGTATAAATCCAGAACAGAAGAAAATAGGGGAATGGGAACTCTTCAAAATTTCCATGATAGACTGGTGGACTGCAGGAAGAAATAGTTAACTCTCTCCTCCATCATCAGGAACTGCTATAAGTGTTCTCCATGCATAGCTCCAGCAGGTCCTTAAGACCAACAAAGTAGTTGGGCAACTTCATCTTAGATCTATTGTGGTACTGAGCACCTGGGACAAGCACAAGACTTGAACGTGAAAAATGAAGGTGGTGTTTAGGGTAGGAGCACAGGGAAGGGGTGCTTTTTAGTTGGATACTAAAATATGCTCCAGTTTGGAGTGTCTTGTAAGAACCAGGAAAACTCTGAAACCTTGAGCTAAAAAATATTCTTTCAAAATAAATTGCTCTATGTTTTTTTAAAGCCTACCTTTTAAATTTAGTCTCTATTTTAAGATAATATATTACTTCTTTTTTAAAAAAGCCGACATATACTTCTATGTGTTTTCTAAATTCAATTGAGACAAAAGTTACCTTTGCCTTTTTTCGAGGTGGGGATGAAGGTCTACATTCACTTTTTCTTTTTGAGGAATCACTCTTTGGGAAAAGAGGGGCTTTTTCATCAGTCTCATCTTCTTCGGACATATTTTCGGATTCAGAAATTTCCCCTGTCTCACCATGACTGTCAAGATTTCTTCTGAGCATACCTTCCTCAATTGTTCCAACTTTTTTATTTTTTACCAGAATTTTGAATTTTAATGCCTGTAGAAAAGAGGTTAAAGAGTCGTAACTAGAATTATGTATGGACTAATTGTAGGTTTTCATGTCTAGATATTGTTTAATCGACGTTCAAAGCTGTTTATTAAGTATAATGAAGTGAGGTAATACAATCAAATGAAGATAGATATCGGTGAAGCAGAAGTCAAAAACAAGTAAAACGAACAGAATCTGAGGATCAAAGTACACAATAGAATGTGAATATCTAACCCCATGACAGGAAAAAAGGCTCTCCACCACACAGATACACAGATGCTGAAACTGTGAGCGAGATTAAGGTAGGAAGTTAAGTAAGTGTCAGAGGTGATGGCCAGGTAAGACATAGGAAGTATATTTTTTTACTATGCATGAATTCATTTTTATATATAGACTTATAGACATGTATCTGATATTAATTTGAAATATTTTTTTTAGCTATGATTGCAGCTGCTGGAAAATTGTTACCCTATTTGATTAGTGAATTTGTGCACATCCATTTAGCATACCAAATAAAAACTTCTGTTGTTATGTCATTATACAGTGGATCCTCATACTGATCTTACGTGGTTAGGAAAATTAACAGAGTTTGGTAATTTGTTGCCTAAACAGTTTCTCTCTTTTAAAATGGGCATGTTTCAACTTCCATAATAAGAAAAGTAGGAAAAAAATTAATTAATTCATTCATAAAATTTCTAATAAGATGGCTTTCACCTATGCATCTGAATCCTATCAGTATAAATTTCACTTACATTTATTAAATAATAGTCATAGTAAAACAGCTATTATGTAGCAGACATTCATCTCTACCTCTGTACATAGGAACTGCCAGTGAGTAACAGGACTTACTTAGGTTCTTGGATAAAGTAATCCACAAAAATATTCCTTAAATTTCATATGCACTCTTGAAAAGGAAGGCTATACTGCTGGGAAGGTTACAGAATCAAGGAACAAATACTTACACATTAAATAAAAGATAACTGAAATATTGTATTTTAAGATTTCCATTAAGTAAATATGCAAAACATGGATGGTAGAAACATATGTATAAAACCAAAGCTTTATAACAGAAACTAGAGCCATAGGCAAAGAAATAGACATTCCATTTATTTACATTGCAATCTCTATTGCTGATAATCCCCTTATCACTGCAGATCTTGTATTAGTAGTTTGTCAGTGTGCCAGTGGAATGAGATATCTTATGCTTAATATCTATCAATGCCATGCTAGTGTAAGATTTGATTAGTCTCTCTGCACTGGAGATTCAGAATAAGGATGCCCTTTAACATTTCCTTCATTTCTTATTGATGCAATCATTTTTTTTTCTGTGATATTTTTAGAAGAGTTTTAACATGAGTAATGTTACTCATATTTTAAAGAGTTCTGAATTTTCCTTTGCATCTTCATATTTCCCAGTATTTAAAAGCAATTCTATCCACTTTTGGTCTTGTATTTTATTATTCATAGGTAAGATTTAATTCTACAAATTAAAAAAAGACCTAGTATACAAGGGAAGAAAGCTTTTCTGTGGATATATTTCTGCCTCCTGTATGTAAACTTGCTCTAAGTAAAAAAAGACCATAGTCTGTGTCATCATATAAAAGTGGGCCATGATGTTTTAAGTCAGATAGTTTCTAAAATTCTGTTTATGAACTGTTAGCAAAGATGTAAATACCCTGAGGTAGGACAAACATTTCTTTTTTTTTTTTCTATAAAGATAACATTTTAATATCACAGCTCTCTCTTCAAAAACAGTTACAGAAAATACTCTAGCAAGAAGAAATTTTGCCACTTTTTGGCCAGAAGCAAATTCCAATAATAGTTAACCCAAATCACTGGAAGTGAACCATGAGCTGAAAAAAACATACCACAGATTTTTAAGTCTGAGCTTCAAACAGATCTTAAAAAAAACTTATGACAAATGTATGGTTACAAAATCAGTGACTTTTTGTGAAATTTGAGTTCTTGAATTGGTAATCAGCAGTACTAAACACTCAACATCTTTTTGTACAAATGTCTAAATCTTTTAAGCAGACAATGAGCTGAAAGTCTGAACATTCACTATAACTTCTCTTTTCTAGTTTAAATATAAAATTCAAAATATTTTAAAAATGCATGTTTACTATGTACTTATACATAAACTGTAAGCATACTAAAAAATTTAAATACATAAAACATTATAGATCTTCCCTAAAGCATAATGGGACTTCAAGGCTGGCGTAAGCAAAAGCCTCAAGTACAATCAATTGGAACAAATATTTAAATCATTAAATGAACAAAACTTAGTTATTGTACTAAATAGGCATTCTGGTTAATGTGATGTACAACACAAATCGGAACAGCTGAAGTAATACAAGACTCGAAGACAAAATCACAAGCATTTTGGAATGGATCAGGCAAATCCACCTCCTGACCACTGCAATGTCTTTGTGGCAGCCTTATAAATAACAGTTATTGAGATATTTGAAATCAATACGAACAGTAATGTCTGAGCTCTAGTTAAATGGATATTAATTATATCAGGAGCACCTTTTTAGCTATTTCATAACAAGCTTTCATATGACACAGTTATCTAGTGAGAAGTCCCCTACATTGAAAATTCCAGTTCTGTGTTGTGCTCTGTAGAAGACACAAAATACATGAGAGAATCTTTCTAAATGTCCTTTTATTAAAAATACAAAAAAAGCAAAACATATCTCAAGAAGGAAATTGGGAAGGGTGACACTGGCAGACTAATTTTCTGGATGAAGTGAAAACCTGACACAATCCTGGGTAAAAGTGTATGTGTTCTAAGAAACACTCTGTCCTTAAGAATAATTTTGCAAGGTATTATTTCTTATTTGTCTACCAGAAAGACTCCCACCCAGGAACCAAATTTCAAAGATAAAGAGAGAATCAATTTGCTAATGGCTCAGAGGCTTGACCTATTATAACTGTTGGCAGTAAGGTTAGATCCCACTGAAAAATAGGACCCTAGCTGGCAGTATCTTGTCCTGTTTTACCTGAGGACTTCCTCAGACGTAAAAGAAATATGAAAACACACATAGACTTTCCCAACCATGAAATCAAAAAGACATCTGGCAGTAGTCTTGGAGAAAGTTCTGGTGCAGATGATTTTGCATTTCTTAGAGACTTTTAAGGCAAAAAAATGGGGTGTAACTGATCTGCAAATATGTTGCAAATAACAGTTACCCAACCTGCTGCTCACGGTTGAAGAATCTGCAACAACTCAAGAGTCAGAGAGTAGCAAGGACCAGCAGCTGCACAAGGTGACCAAGGAGCTGAGGGTGACAGCAGGGCAGGCATGGGGCAATGACCTCTCCAACTAGGGCAACAGTAAGACAAGTAGAGCAGGTCTGGTGATGGTAGGCAAGTTCAGGAAGCAGTCCAGTGACTGCCAGACAAGCCACAAGGCAGGTCCAAGGTCAAACCAGGAAGCCATATCATGTAAGTGCAGAATGGCTGAGTTTGGGAGGGACCCCTGGAGATAATCAAGTCCAACCCCCTTGTTCAAAGCAGGGTCAATAAGAGTTAGGACTGTGTCCAGTCAGATTTCGAGTATCTCCCTAATCTCTCCAGGCAACCTGCTCCAGTGCCTGACCACCTTCACAGTAAAAATTCTTTTTCTCATGTTTAAATGGAATTTCTTGTATTTCAGTTTGTTCAGTTTGAAATGGCCTCTAGACATTTCACTGTGTACCATTGAGAAAAGTCTGAGCCCAACTTAGAGAATCCAGAAATTTTATGATAAACAATACTGATTTCCTTATTTTTGAGGTCATCACCAAGGCCTGCTACATTTTCAACATCTTTCTTCTCATTTTTGTAAAGAATAGATGCCATAGATAGATTGAAAGGCAAAACAGTGGACTGGAAATGTTTTTGACTTGCTAAGAAGTAAAGATATTTCTGCATATGTGACTTGTAGGTCTAAAAAATAGGAATGAATCTCATCACTGAAGCAACAGAATCAGATATGCTAAAGCAGTCTTGATCTTGAATTTCTGAGTGAAAATCTTCATGTCCTACTTTTTCAATAACAAGAAAATAAGAATATAAAACCCTATAAAGATATGGGAGAGGAAAATTTGGAGATGGTTAGACTGAAAATTGAATCATATAACCGCAGGTTAATCAGACTATTACCCTTTTGTCAGACATTACCGGCAGTCAGTAAGAACCTATTTCTCAGAGATTATAGACAGCCAGGTACAAGCAAGTTTTGAAAGTTTCTCAGTGAGACAGGTCTTCTCAGAGAAAGGAAGAAAGTACAGTAGCAATATGAATCTCTTAGATATACACTCAAATGTTATATCTAGATGTCGAAGACTGTGGTACTTGGTTCACCCATACTGGTGCATTCTGGGAAAACAGTGGCTGCGTATGGAAAGCTCCTTTGTATATTGCATAGATATAGGTGAAGAGAAAGGTGAAGAAGGAGTCCTGGCTATGGGGTTAGTTGGTTTTGCCCCTATTAGTAGGATTTAAAATGCCCAGAGAGCATACAGTTGTACTGGAGAATTTCTGGAATCTTTCTCAAGGAGATTATTAAATAGGTCCTTTTATTTAGATAGCATGGCTTTAATAACTATGGCAAAACCTTGGACATTGTGGCCAGAAATGCTTCTGAACCACTACAACATAGTAATTCATCTTGCAGCTGTGTAGTAAGGATTGAAGATGACTTGTAGAATAACAATAGTTGCCACTTCACTTTCAGTTAACAATGCATCAATATCTCTTTCCAATTTTGTGATAGGAAACCTGCAAATAATGAAAAATTCCTAAGTGGTTCATGTATATATCATGCCAGCAGTGTAAGGTAGTTTGATGTACTACAATGCAAAATAATTGAGGAACAAACCTTCATCAAAAGCATCAATGCATTTACATTCTTTTTTTGTCTGTTATGTTTGAGGCTTACTTGTTTCTTTCAGTACCTGTCAAACCCATTAGAGAGGAAGGATTCAGCAGGGTAAGAAAAAATTGATCTCACTTCTAGGATTCTAACATTTTCTAAGTGCATCTACAAATTGCTGCATGAGACACCACATTCTGTCACTTTATATCAGCATAATGCAGGAGTGCTGGTGCAATCGGCAGAGGTATCTGGTGTCAGGCAGTGATGCCAAATATAATTTAATGTCGGAACTGACTAAAAGGACCTGATATTCCAGTGAATATTAAAGAAAGTTCATGAAGTCTCTTTAGAAGAATTGTAGTGGCCAAGACTGCAAGGAGAGGACTGTAGTGGGTCTGTTGCTTTGGGTGGCAAAATGGGAAGGATGTAAGAGCATAGATAGGGTAGAAGAGATTGGTGAAGCTCAAGGGTGGCCTCAGTTTATCTCACTGGATAAGGGGTGTGTGAAAACATGAAACAGTGCAAAAGCTTTCTCTTTCCTCTACTCCACATTTAGAGGAAGAATTGTCTGTTGAGATGCTACAGAATACAGTAATATCCCAGGGAATTAACAGCGCTAGTATATTCAGCTACAGGGTGAACATATGACTGAGGCCAAAGAATTAAATAAACTCTTTTCCTGAAATTTTCTGAGTTTTGTGTTTCAGGGCAAGTGGGTGTTGAGAAAAAGCAGAGAACGATAGCTTTCAGTGACCATCCGATTTTCTTTTCTAGACCTCCTTGTGATTTTCATTTAGACTTACAATGGTAGGAGACATCATGCATGAGCTGTCGTCCAAGGAAGCACCTAAGACTGGGCTTGCTCTGCATTTTAACCCTTCTTCCAGATGCATACAAACATCTCAGCTGACAAAGGTGTAGCTCAAAACCTACTTAGAAAAGGAAGTAGGAGATTGATCAGACAACAGAGGAGATCCGTGGAGATCCGTGGAGATCTCCAGATCTCCAAGATCTAAATAAGAACTTGTAATTGGCAAATGTTTCTATGAAGTGTTTGGAGAAATTATGTGGTATTCCACTTCATGTTCTGACAAGGGCACCATTTGATTCGGATCTTGAAGAACATTGAGAAGTGGGTATTGAAAGGAAGCCTTGCATGAGCTGCATGTACCCCTTCATAGGAGGAGAAAACTAGGAACAACAACAGTAGCTGTCAGATGAGGAAGATTTCCCACCCCAGAAACATAATATTTCAGTCTTATGTGACAGGGACAAGCTGGATGTTGAAGGTCCTTGCCAAAGAAATTTGAGAGAAAAGGGAAGGACGGCTGAACTGGTTAGTCTAGAGCCAAATCTTTGAGGGATCCTACAAGCAAGTTGTTAAAAAAAGCCCAGCAAAGAAGGCAATAGCAGAGGTCATGAACACAAGAGGTGACAACTAAGTGATCAGTAACTTGTTGTGACGCAGACAATCAGAGGACTTGAGGGACAGAAGTATGCCCATTGCATTTATAGGCATGTGAGGCAGATGTGGAAGTAAAGAGGTTTGTGCTGTGTCCCCAGGGATATTATTAGATTGGAATATTCTCTAACAGAGCATATTATAAAAACTGTCTCTGTGGTTATTATTAATTTCAATGAAAAGTGAAAAGACCCTCTACCCTTTCCATCCCTCCCATCTTCCCTGGTAAGATCCAATCAGAAGGGAGGAGGGTGGGGTTCAACTCAAGGTAGGTGAAGAGGACAAAAGAAGGTAAACAAGATTGTAGGGAAAATGGAGGTAAAGCACTGTAACTCTAATCCAAATACCTTAATTTTTAAACTCAGAGTGATTAAATTCATATATATATACACACATATATACACACATAGCAAACTGACTTGAAGTATATTCACCTTAATACTGAGCTGCTTTAGTGTGACATACATATTCATTTATAATCGAGGTAAGTAAATATTTCAGCATATAAGCAATTTACCACCTATTTCTATTTTGCTTTAATACAAGACAGTGTAACAGTCTAAAAAAAGAAGCAATACTGAAGAAATCATCATTTTAAATTAATATTTAGAACAGACTTTAAAAGCATATTCAATAAAACATGCTAAGGAAAAAGCTAATAATCTGGGTGAAAGGAATGTATGTTGGCCACAGAACATGCTGAACAGGACTCTACAAAGAAAACTTAAGACCTGTTAGTAGGCTAAATTACAGTGTATAACAATTTCTTTTAAAAAATACTGCTTTTTGCTATATTTTCTATTTCTTTTTTTTATTTCAGTATTCAGTGAAAGATACAGGTTCACATATAAATACAGATGAGTTACATAGGAAAGTTTCAAATGAGGAAACTGATTTCGAAGCTTTCCCTTTTTGTTGCATATGAATATAATACAGATAGATACAGTTATCTGATAAGAATTCTGTTAGTAAAAGTACTCATGTAGGCAGGTACACCAATTCCCTTGAGTGCATTATTCATAGTAGGTTTTTTTCCAAATGAGTTATCAGGCTATTGGTTGTATCAGCCTCTAAACAAATGTATTTACTATGCTTGAGCCATGCCAATGAACACTTATCATTCTGTTGAACCAATCTCATATCTGGGCAAATACAATGAACTTTAATCACCCTGACCTTATTATTTATTAGACTTACATTAGAAATCAGAAGACAGTCATGTTTAAAGAAAAATGCCTTTACTCTGTTACTGGTCTTAACACTTCTGATACAATTTTCTTCCTGGGATGGCTTTACCAGTTGGGTATCATACCAGATGCAATAGCTTCTTCCCTGTTCTTGCTAGTGCTCCATCTTGAGTAAATGCTATAGCTGACAACTATTTTTTTTTACACTAACCGAGAATCCTTCTCATGGACAGCATTTTAAATTCATCATTTATGGTTCTGTAACATCTCTTTTGCACTGCTTAAGTAAAACAGACTTAAGACTAAGTTCAGCATCTGGCTCACTCAAATGGTAATGAATTTACTCAGGCCTTGAATATGCACAAAGTCCCAAGCTTTAAGGATGTGGTGCCACTAAACACCTTTTGATCATGGACCAAAAGTGGTTCTTCAAAAAGATGCTAGCCGAAAGTCAAGCTTACTACTCTATTTGCAAATTCAGTCATAACTACATATTTCCATTGCAAAATAAAATCCTAAAGATTTTTCTTACGTGCTTGATTAGAGCAACTAAGAGAAATGGAGATGATCCTAATCCTTGTTCATTCTCAACATAATAATTTATTAAATTCAGACTTTTGTAAATCAGCTGAGGGCAGTGGTCTTATTCAGGTTAACTCTTACATCTTACATAGATGTGGAATACATCTCACGTAACTTTAAAAGATTAAAAGATCAAGAGAATTAATCTCACCTGAACAGCATACATTTAAGTGAGGAATAAGTATGGAACCCAGCAATGCATTTTCAGGCAAAAATTCTACAGAGCTGACTTATAAAAACTCTAAGCTATGTAAACATGAAGTATGAATTCCTTATATCACAATAAACATATGGTAAGGGACATATAGAAAGTATTTTTAAGTATGTGATTCAGTGACTCCACAATTCAAATGCAGTACACTGATTTTGTGTTTGCTACAGAGGACATACAATCCTTGGACATCCGTTAGACTGAATACAGCTATGCTTTGAGAAGCTTTAAAACAAACCCTCATGTTTAATACAGTTTATATTTTTTTCTAATTTACAGAACAGTTTTCAAGGTTGCAAAGTGCTATTGGACACTGTGATATAAAAATATAATGCTACAATCTAAAAAAAGATGCCTTACTGAGAAATTTATTAAGATGTATTAAATATATTTATGACAACATTGTTGTGAAAATATAACAGTATGGTAATGCTGTAGCAAGTCTTTTGGACACACCACTTCAAAAATGTTTTTTCTGTGACAAATCCTTTACAAAAATATATCTCTGTGTCTTTCCTTATGACAGTGTTTCCTCCTCACATTTTTATTTGCATTGTTCCTTTTTCAGTTACTGTAAAAAAAAAAGATATAAAATATATCTGATATGTCGCTATATATATGATATATCACTGATAACAGTGACAAGCCTAAGTAACTATTTTGTATGTATGCATGTATTCGTGTTACAAGTGATTAAGAAACATCTTTTGTCCTTGAAAGAAAATTATGTGCAAAGACTGGAACAATGGGAATTTATTTGGTTTAGTTTGCAATAAAATTTTCAACACCCATCTAATTGCCTTTTCTGACTTCATATCCCAGGGGTCTCAAGCCACCAGCTGAGAAACATTGCCTTAGGGAGAGACACACTGACAAAAAGAGAATGTTTTTGCAGTAAGAACTAGATTAAATAGTTCCATCAACACTGTTATTGACAAAAAATGTAGATTCATTTTTCCATTTCAATAACATGTTTAAATTTCAGGAAATTCTTTCAATCTAAGGAACAAAAAAGGAAAAGGAAGAGAAGGAGAGGAGAGGAGAGGAGAGGAGAGGAGAGGAGAGGAGAGGAGAGGAGAGGAGAGGAGAGGAGAGGAGAGGAGAGGAGAGGAGAGGAGAGGAGAGGAGAGGAGAGGAGAGGAGAGGAGAGGAGAGGAGAGGAGAGGAGAGGAGAGGAGAGGAGAGGAGAGGAGAGGAGAGGAGAGGAGAGGAGAGGAGGAGAGAATTGTTCAGTTTAACCTCAAAATATTGACTTCACAGGTCAACAGAAACTTCAGTGTTGTTCATTTTTACACAATGTTTCAATAACTTGAAATTTCAAAATTAAATTCATCAGGTGTTTGCATAGCTCTCAGGTTCAGAGTTCAGATTCAGTAGTACTTCTGCAATTTTGGCAAGTCATTCCCTGCATATAAATCTGCCCTTTTTAAAAGCAGATGCTCTTTTCTGCATTTAGACTACCACATCTCCAACATAGGACTACTGTAGATGAACCACACTATGATAACTTAATTCATATTAAGTAATAGTTTACTTCAAAAAAATCAGAGTAATTTCAGTTTCGCTACTCAGTTTTTGATATTCAGGTTTATCCAGTGTTAGGAAGTATACTTCAAAAGAACAAGACACATTACTACAGCTGCCATGTTTCCATATAAAATAAACTGCAACCCACAAACTTCACTTAACTGTATTTGCATACAAAATAAAATAAAATAAAACTTTTAATGCATCCAAAGCACCAGAAGTTGGATTGATGTGAACTGCAAGATATACGGCTTTGCAAAAATGTTAGTATGTTAGCTTTTCAAAAATACACGCTTCAGCATTTCACTGAAAAGTTTTCCTTTAAACAAAAACTTCCATATCAACCCACATGATTCATTTTTTCTATTTCTGTTTTCTTTATCATTTCATGTGGGGTTTTTTGTGTTGTTTAATTATTTTTTGTTACCACTTGCAGTCTATTTCAGACACCAGATGAGCAGTTTCATAAATTCAGCTTCAGAAGACTAAAAAAAAAAAACCAACCAGCTTTTTTTCCCTATCTTTCACAAAGAAAAATGCAATGTTATTACCTCAGGAGAAGGTAGTTGAGTCACCACTGTATCACCAACTGTTGATGTAAGAAGTTTGTCACCTAGAATACTTTCTAAACAGTCTGCCATTACTTGCTGTTGCTTAGGGCTGCAGTGGTTCTCCAAAGACAGTACAACTGGATAATCAGATACCTGGAAATATAATTTAAAGGCTTTTATTATTAATAAATAAAAAAGGACTACTTGATTTCCCCAAATATCTCACAAAAGTCCCCTTGGTAATCTGTAATTTCCTTTATTTTCAAAACTTTCAGAATATAGGTCAGTTCAGGTTAGTAACACAATAAAAAAGCTCACAATATTTACAGAAAAGAGAAAACACAACTGAAGAAGAGAAAGAAATGCATTCTCAGGAACTTAAGGAAGGTTAAAACAGGACTAGACATATACAGAGATTAAAAAAACAGCTAGGGAAATCAAATGAAGATCAGTTAAGAAAGACACAATACTTCATTAGAGAAACCAGGTAATATCTATGCTGATCTTTGGAAAGCGCATATTGAAGTGTATTTGTCCAATAATCCATAGAAAATAATTTATCAGAGACATTTAGCATACTGTTGGACATAATGTTTAACATAATGTTGTATGTAAAGAAAGTAGAGAGAACATAAGTGTTAAATCAGGCAAAAATCAGGCTGATTCAATTGCACAGGGCAGAGTACAACCTGGAAGCAAAAAGCAGAATTTCTCACAGAGTTAGTAGCTCAGCTAATACACAGAGCTTCTGAAGAATGATGCATTGGCTACTGTGTGTCTGAAAGAGCACTTCTCAACAAATGAACTTAAAAATAAAAAAGAGGAATTATAATATCATCTGCCAAAAAAGGAGGATGGGGTAAAACATCCCAGACACATAAAAAATTATTTAGCTTGATTTCAAAGGAGACTTAAAACATTCTGAATTCTAGAAACATCAGTGTTGACCATTGGTGTTTTTCAAAATTAAAGAAATCTTCATCTCTTCAGGCTTAATATCTGCTATTCCCAAGAAGCTCTTTCTTTTGCACCTAAAGGTTATATCACAACTGCTCTGAAATTCTGTTGACTGATGAATTTTTTAGAAATAATGACTAAATTTTGTGGAAAACAATTTCAATGAGGGGAAATAAGGGAAAAGAAAAATAGAAGACAAAATTATTGCAATTTTCATGTACCTATAGGAAGAGCTTGGAAGCTTTGACATAATCATATACCTTTAAATTTACATCTGACATATTTTAATGGTAGCTCCTTTAGTGGCTGGCATCTACTTTAAAGGACAATGAAAAAACAGTGATAAACAAGGCAAAATTAGCTTTCAGCTAAATATTAATTGTAGCCACCAGTTTACTGTAAGTGACACAGATTTAAAATATTTCTCTGTTTTGTTAGGGAGAGTGTTTATTTTGTGTACAGAATTTCCTGCATTGTTTACACAGTTTTGTTATGAAAAGAGATAATTGTTTTTTTTTGTTTGTTTTTAAAAGGTAAAATCAGATTCTAAAATTGCAATTGACAAAGTAAACCAGGATTAAATGTCTTTTGCTTTAATTTATGACAGATTTTAATTGACTACATTTCAAGTTCAGAGTATCCTTAAAATTTGCTCAGAAATCATTGCCTTCACATGAATGAGCTATGCAAATTTTTTTAGAATATCAAAAACTTTTCCTGGAACTCTTTACACCTTACTCATCACAGTACTCAAGCAAGACAGGTGAAACATGGAAAATCAAGTAAAAATTAAAGAATACCTCATATGAGACATGTCCATTTAGACTGTGTAAATAAATCTCGTAAGTTTCCACTAATACTGGTGGCTACTAAAAACAAATACTCTGAATAAAATCTTTGCTTGGGCAGGACCTAAACTGTCAATGTCTAATGGAAGTACCATTTTATATTTACCCTGTTTTTTTTACTTTTCCCCTCAGCATTTGCTATTGACCACTGATAGAAGCACACTTTAACCTGGGTAGACAGCTGGTATGAACCATTACCTACTGTTGTGATTTTATCATCTTATTGTAACTTGTGCCTGTTAAATGAAGTTTGTATTACAGTTATGTACAATACGCTCTGTATTAGCAAGAACAGGTGAGTTACATCTAACGTGTTGTGAAGAACAGTGAAATAAAATTGTATTTTTGTTTTCACTATCTTTTAAAATTGCAGACTAATTAAAATTTATATAGCAATCAGAACAGAAAAAATATAGCTTGGCTTCACTCTGAGAAGGCTATAAAAATATATGTATAAAAATCTGTATAAATGTATGATCATAGGTGTATATATTCACACACATAATGCTGGCCTGAATACAAGAGTTATCTTAACAGTCATTCAGGACTTTATTTGAGCAAGAGTTTTGCCAGAAACCTATACAAAAGACTGAGAAAGTGCCAAAAGCTCTCCAGTTTTTGCTGCTTTGCCAGAGATAGGCAGAAGGGACATTGCCCTAATGAGTCATCTGACAAAAAGACAGCAGTAGATGGTAATTTTTATCAGGCCTTGAATTCAAAATAAAAAGAGAGAAAATAGAAAACAGAGTAAGTGTCAAACTCAGCTATAATCTAACACTTTATTTTGTAAATTCAAGCACAGGATATAAAACAGACTGATAGCAACAGAATAATAAGTGAAGTAAAAAAATGAAAAGGTATAAAGAAGGAGTAAAACATCAGACTGATTCTGAAGTAGTTTTCACTTTATATTCAGTCCTTGTTTAAATGACCATAGGTGAGAATTCCACCTAACAAACTCGGTACGATCTTCTGAATTCCTTGCACGAGGTTTGGTTTACAATCATTATCAGCAAAATATGTTTACCGTTCCTTAAATATATTAAAAAAAAATATTAAGAACAGATAGCACAATTTTCCTATAATTTATTTCAACAATGCCCACTGGTACAAGCACTGTCTCTGTTGCATATTTTTTGTACCCTGGAGAATCACTGGCAATAACCATGTCCATGGGCTTTGTTAAAGCCACCATCACATTTTAACCAACGCATATATAGATACATACCACAAATGCATACTTGTCTATCACTTGAATTACAGAACGAAATGGAATTTTGCTCGTTAAAGTGTGACCATGATACACAACAGGTTCATTGTTTGAGCCATCCCAGCAGTCAATTTCCAGGCAACGACATCCTTTTAAGAGAGCACTTCAAAAGAACAGGAGAAACAATTTTACAGTCAAAAGAAAGATACCACACTTTCTTATACAAGTCACTGTATTTCTGATTACAAGCACATTGAATAACTACAAAAAAATCCTACTTTTTCATCACAAAAGAAAATAAATCCTATAGAATTATACAGATATGAGACAGAACTATATTTTCTGTTGTTTATCTCAGGCATGTTAGGTAATTAACTTTACTAGAATATTAAGGAGCAACATGGATCATCTGAATAACCTTCATTAAGAGACTAAAAATGAGGGTCAAAGATTTAAATAAAAGAATTTTGGAATGATGGCAAATTGTTGCTTAAAATAGAAGAAGAAATGTTTGAAAGGACCTTTTTTATTACTATTCCAGGATTTGTCTGCAAGTTTGAGAATCATTATACTTAAAAATAACAGCATCGCACTTAGAGAGTCAGGTTGTGCTTGGTCTCCCCCCATCTTATTTCTAAGAGGGAGTGCTAAAGTTTCTCAGATGCCTTAAATTTACTTTGTTTTAATTTTTAATATGTTAATGGCAACCCTTAAAGATCTTAGATTTCTAATATTTGGCTTGTTACTAATTTAAACATTTCTTGTAGACTATTTTACCTAATTACCAATGTCTTTCACATGCTGCCCTTTACATGCTAACGATATCTCAAAGATGCTTCTAGCTTATTTTAGCATTTTACATTTTCCTTACTCAAATAATAGATAAAGAGGAAGAGAGGGGCGTTTATACCCCCTTTGCAGTTACTTTAAGCAATGCAGTATTAATGTCCTATAATTTTAAATACTGTTAGAAATAAATTCACTAGTGTTTCTGAGGATTGCAAGCCATTATAGAATATCCAGAGAACAACCAAAACAAAAAAGATCAGATAGATGATGGTTCCAACTGCTTTCACTTCACTAAAGTAGTACCAAGTAATAGGAATGCTGGACACCTGTCTTCCAAATTCTTCATACTTTCTGTCCCCCTCTGTATTGCCTTTATTACATAACCCATTTTCTCCTTCCCTGATCATTTTTTCGAAATGCATCTTGGCAATAAGGCATCCTGGTTTCCTCCTCTTGGAGCCGTAGGCTGCACATGCAAAGACAAACTTTCTCCTCCCTCCTGGCTACTGTAGTGCCCACTTTTGTTGTTGTTTCTAAATTGCCACACACTGCAACATACACGAATCACAGAGATCCTTGACATACTCTACCATACTGTGCCCTTACATCCTGTATATTGATCAGACTAGAGTTTGCCCAGGAATTTTACATTTCAAGGAGTTATTTATTTTAGCATGGCATGTTGAGATTTAAAACTGATTTAATCATATACTGTGCAGCATGCTATAGATTTCATTTGCTGCAAGGTAGATTTTTTGAGATGTAAGTGAAACGATAGATTGTATCCAGACTATGAACAGATGGTTTGGCAAATATATTGAAAAATGTATACACAAAATAAAATACCATTCTCATATTTTCTACTTGTATCTGTGGTGGTTTCATTCCTTATTGCCAAGCAGGATTATATGTGACTTAGTATTAATTTAAAAAAACCAAAGAATGTTTAAAATATTAAAAAACAGTATCTAAATACCTGGTATATCCCCATAAATGACTGGGTCCTATTAGTTGGTCAGATATCAAGTAGGTGTTGTGAGAAGATGAAATAAAATAGTCACATAATGGGTGGTTCATATCTTGGTAGATGGTCCTGTGATCTTTTTTAAATATCGAACAGTCTTCTGAGCTCATGTACCTTATGAATCCTTCAAATGACATCTGCCTTCTTTTCCTCACTAAACAAAAAAGAAAGCAAAAAATTTCTGGTGTGAAGCTAAACTGATGGTTATATCTGTGTATTTCCATAATTTTTAATAGCCAATTCCAAACATTGCTTAAGGTTATACAGCATAACACTTTCCTGCAATTTTAAAATTCATAACAAACAATATAAACACAAACATCAGATGTGTGCAATTCTGGAGATGAATTGCTGTGGTTCAAAATTATGAGACATTTTTATTCTTCCATGGACACCAGTAAGAAGAGTTTGCAGTAGTCCTAATTAAATACAAAGGAAAATATTTGTTGTTGTTCAGTTTTGGAAAGTAATATGCCAGTCAATGTACAAAGAGAATCTTCTTTTCTCTGTAGAAAGGACAGGAATTGTTCTCCAAAATGTCAGTCAGAGACTGTCAAAATAATCTTGCAGAAACTACAATTCCTAATACCCAATATCTTCCTCAGTGGTGGAAAATTCCAAATAAATAGTGATTAAATAATGTTTAAATTAGAAGTATTTGAAATAAAAATAGCGTCTTAACAAAATAAATGACTGCCCACAAAGATGAATTGCAAATCAAGCTTATTATATTACTTTATCTATAACAAAATGTGCTAATTACCTCCATACCAGTGATAGTCATCCCATTTGTTTTGTTTTTAACTGATTTAATGACAAACAGATCCATTATACTGCCAACTGCTGCTCCAATGTCACGCTTCAAATGTAATAATTTTGCAAATGACATAATCTCAGAAGTCAGCTTTGCTTCAAAACATAACCTAGCTTGAATTAGTCAGGGATTTTGCCCAGTTCTGGCTGCAAAATAACCTTATTTTTGTCATCATAGTTGGCTAGTGATAATTAAGCAGTAAGTAATCCAAGATTACTTTCTGTTAATGATAACTTTAAGAAGTCAATGTATACAAACTTTTTGGGAAAAAAAAACAAACAACAACAAAAGAAAACCAACCAAAACCTAAAACAATTATCTGACTTGTTAATTCTCAATACAGCTATAAGAATCATGATTTACAGGTTAGAGTTGCAATCATCAGTCTTCAGTATGTGTACAGACTGAAAGTTTTATATGTAAATGAGGATTTATTAAAATCATTCTAGTGATAGTAACACAAAGAAAATAATTCTTTCTAAATTATACAGTTTTTTGAACTAGAAAACTTTGCAATGTTTTAAAATGCTAAACAGAAATGGAAAATAAGGATGAAGGCCCTTCAGAGATCATACATATATACACTGTTGTCCTTAACCATACAAATGTTATTCCTAACAGAAGTCTGTTGAAGCTATTCTTAAAGATTTCCATTGATGAAGAATCTACAGATATCCTAGTAGTCCCATTTCAGCAACAGGTAACCTTATTGTTAGAAAGTTTTCCGTAATGCTTACCCTTAAAATTCCTTGCCGTCCAAAATATTTGTTCTCTTTTGTACTATTCCTCTCATTTTCTTTCACAGTCTTATGCACATATGAAGATTGCTATTACACTTCCTCTCATTCTACTGCTTTCCAGAAGAAACAAGTTCAATTCACTGCATCTTTCTGTTTAGGTTAGGTTTTCTTAGACTTCTGATAATTTTCATTGTTTTTCTACAACTCTTTGCATCTGGTGAACTTCCTTCTTGATGTCTGATGCCCTAAATGGAACGCAGTGCTTCTCCTTATTGAACTCCCTCCTTCTTCTATCATCAATTTGTCAAGGTCACTTTGACTTCTAATCTTGTTCCCTATTATAGTTGAAGTTCTGGCATTAAATCTAAATTTTATAAAATTTAATTTTGATTCCATCATCCAGCTTATCAATGACATAATTGAAATCTGGATGCCAACACAATGCTCAGTGAAACTGTAGATTGATGTAGCCTTTCTTTTTGACTCTAAGTCATTGATGACTAACTTCTCAGAGTAATTTTCTAATGAGTTGCTTATATACCATGTAGTTATTTTGCCTTCTTCCTCAACTTGTTTTTTAGAATGCAAGACTGTTAAAAAGTATGCTTTTTCTTTTATCCACCAGCACTATTTCTCTCTCGTAGAAGAAAACTGGATTCTATTTCTTCATGGAATGTCCTGACAAACTCTTACTCATCCTTACTATCTTACAGGTGATTACATATTCATTATTTGTTCCAGTTTTTTCTGGTAACTGACTGGCGTCTAGTTACTTGGATGTTCCCTTTCTAAAATAGATATTACATTTGATCTTCCCCAGGCTTTCAATTCATCATCCATTCTCCATGTGTTTTCAAAGGTAACCTGTATTAGCCAAGCTTCTTACAGTCAATTTTCTAAGAACTGATGGATTTATCAACCTGTCTTCGTTGATCTGATTAAGTCATTTAAGCATGTTCTACCCTGTTTTTTTCCATATTTTTGACTGCCATCTTACTCTGGCCTAATATTAGCCACCTGATTGTGGATCAAGAATTTCCTTGGTCTTTCTTTTAACTAACATATTTGCAGAATGACTTATTGCTACCCTGATGACTCTTGACAGTTGTATCTTATTTAGTATCTTGACTTTTTTGATTTATCCACATGCAGGTTATATTGTTTTATACTTGTAGCAACAGGATTAAGTTTCTACTTTCTGGGTCTTTAAAAAATGTTTTGAATTTTTTTGCATGTTGCTCAAAACAGAATACATTCATCCTGTATGCTTTATCTGTAATGAATTACATGAATTGTAGACTTAATTCCTTTGAAGAGAAGGCTTTTCATTAATAGTATCTGATTTTCATTTCTGATTAATTTATTTTTCATGCCCTGTATATTTCTCTGTGTAATTACAAGCTGGGACAGTAACTTTTTTTTGTATTTTTTATTTATTAACAATTCTTACATGATTTTTTTTTTACATTTATCTTTTAAATGACTGAAAAATACTGACTTTACAAGGTTTTGTTTATTTTCTGAATTATTTTTGATGCTTTTCTGGCTGCTCTTGTCATTGATAAAAGATAACTACAGTGTTCTCAAGAAGAGAATTTATGTTTAGATAATTATGCTCATGACCATAATCCCCTAAAAGTGAAAACATCATAAAGTAAATTTGTGTTACTTTTAGCCAACATGTAAGCTCTTTGACTTCAGTAAAATGTTCAGCTCACATCTTTAATCAATGGACTGAAAATATTTGTATTCTTATACAGTTTATCACAGGCCCTTGCATTACATTGGCTTATAAGTTTTTTTTCTCAGGGATCTGTAGTTGCTGTCCCTGTAGTTGCATGCAACTAAAGTCACCATCATGTTTCTGGAGAACTACCAAAACTCCAAGCAAGTTTGTAAAATTATAAGACCTATCTGTAAGCAGGAAGAGATTGCCTTTGCACTAACAGCTCTGGCAGCATATGCAGTTCTGTGAATTGAGATATGCAAAAGAGCATCACGTGAACATAAATGACATACCATCTGCTAAAATAAATTTTCAGAGATCTGATGTCTGGTAGAAGATATTATAATTTTTAGAGTTTAAGATAAAGGTAGGGTTAAATTTTTATTATTGCTACTATTCGTTCACCCTTCTCTTATCAGTGGAGAAAACCTACTGGGTTTCTTTAGAACTCTCTCTTGTCTTTGTCTGATGAAGATACCAAAACTAGTTAGAAATGGAAGAGGGTGGGTTTTAAGTTCTGAAGAATAGCACAGTCATACTCTTTTCTGACCATTTACAGACATTTTCTGCTTCTACATTAAAAGAAATGGGAATTCATCTCGATAACTATTCCACAGTGAAAAGGTACTTTCATCATCAAGACCTCACATTTCTTCCCTAGAGGAACCTCAGTCTCTTTCTCCATTAGGATTCTTTAGCAATAGTTAGTGTGCACATATACCCATTTGGTGTAGAAAGAAAAAGAGAAAGCAAGAAAAGATTTCTGTCTTCTTGTAGCTTTTTGTTGTTTACAAAGTTCAATGCTTTTTTCTTGCCCTCCCCTTTTGGATACAATTTATTAATAATATTCTTTTTTTCCAAACATAATTAGGAAAAAAAATGTTTTTCCTCATTCCTCCAATTAAGGTAAATTCCAGCTATGCCATATATACAAATACTGCCATATCAGAGAGTAATTATGGATATAACCTGAGTATTTGAACGACTTGGATTACATTTTATGCCTATGCTTTTTAGAGTTTGTTACATTCTGTTTTCTTATTTATCTTGGAACTTCTTTGAAAGTATTTTTCTTTCTTTATGGAAAGAAAAAATTAAAGCTTTCACAAGATGTTTGCTGCCCTGAAGGGATTGAGACCTGTGGAGGATCCACACTGAAGCAGATGATCAAGTAAGAAGGCAGCAGGAGCAAAAGAAAAGCGTGAGAAAGGTGGAGCAGCAGAAAGAAATCACTGTGCATGGACTCCAGCCTCCTGCAACGCCTGTTTCCTCACTGAAGGGACTGAGTACAACCTGCGGCAATGACAAGGCAGGAGGAGAGGTGTCTGGACTGAAGTGGAGACTAGGAAGTGGGGAGGAGAGGAGCCTGAACTGATGTTGAGCCTGGGAAATAGGGAGAAAGGTGTTTTCCCTGTGTTTAAATGTTTGTGTTCTTTGTTTCCTAATAGCCAAACTAGTAATTAAATGTTTAAGTTAATTGGCCAACAGAGATATTGAAATGGGTACAAATATGTATGCTGGGAATTTTAAGGGTGAACTCATGAGAAATACTTGCAATCAGAGACAAAGGTGTTACTCTGCTATATTGGAAGAAGGAAGCTTTCGATAATTGTTAAAAGTATCAAATAATAACAGCCTCAAGGCAGAAACGTCAGATGGGATTGCATACTATGAAATTTGGCTATGTAATGTCAGACTGAAACATTTATATTCTAAGTGAACAATAAAGACAGAAATATATCCCTGGCTAAAGTAAGAATACAGTTATTCCTTTTCTACTGTGAGTTTACATCCTAGGGAGTCTATTTTCCACCAGCCCCACACTTGCAACTAATAGTGGTGCATATGGGAATAAAGTAGCTGTCTGACCTGCAGTTTAGTTTTCTAAGGGCTTGTATCTCATAATCGATTGTCGTCTTCTGGTGAAAGCTTTTCCTAAAGCTGGATATTTACACACTCTTTCACACATCTGAATTTTTGTGTCTCATAAATCCAGCTTCAGCCATTGTCTTAGTTGAGATTTTTAAGTCATCTTTCTTATTTCACCTGATTTTTTTATGAAATCTGTAGGAATTTGACTGAGGTCACTACTCTGTTAAACTTGGTTTACATTGGCCAATGGGATCAAAATTTCTCTCTTGCAAATGCATGCGCTCTCTCTTGCTCTCTCTCTCTCACACACATGCACACACAAAAAAGTTTAAAAGAATACATATCCTAGGAATAAATTGGTGAATTTTTTTTGATTCACAAATAGATTCTGGATTACTCAAATTCTTTATCTAACAAATGCACCAACCTTATATTGTTATTCACAAAGTAAGTAAGTTTTTCAAGACAGGATTCTATTTTTGACCTGTTTTTGTACTGCCTAGCAGGAAAATACAGATACAGAAGCAGAGTCTTTGAATGGCACTACACTGTAAATAACAGTGGGATGTACCTTCTTATCCTCACTGTGCCTCTAATCCTATCCATGCAAATACTGAATAATGAACAATAATTTTTTTTCAAAAGAGATATATACCAAGATTAAAACATAAAGTGCATTTGGTTGGCATAAAGTGTTTTCTTTAATCTCATTTAATGACTCCAGACTTCTATTTGAAATTAATAATAAAATTGAGAGATAAACGAATGTTTGTGTAGAACAAAACTGACATTTGGATGTTAGTAGGACAAAACTGTCAGGTGTGAACCACATATTCACCACTTTTACGATCAATTCCATAAAATGGTTCCTTCAGCTGAAAATGCAAGCTTTAGTACACACACACATACAAAATCTGATAATGCAGCATTTTGCCCTTAGAAATTTAAATTGTACAATAAAAATGGAAGAGTAATGTATTCCATACTGCTCCTGAACTAACTACAGCACCCTCAGAGTGTTAATTCAGAGTTATCTGGCTCAACAGCATTGAGGTGTCTTTCTATACACAAAAGTTAGGGATGCACTAAATGTTATAGATGGACTCATCAACATTGTATATAAAATCTAGTCACTGTTTTCATCTTAATCTTGACATACTAGTACTCTCAGGTTTATCAGATAATGGTTGTTACTATTAGCAAACCCATCAATCAAGTGTCAAAATCTGCCCTTTTCCCTTTCTGCAATACACAGGACAAGGATGGCAGATGAGTCCAACAGATCATCCTGATGAAGAATATTCTATATCAAATTCAGAATGACAGTTACACAAAATGGTCTATCACAACACCATATGAATCAACTATTATGTCAATCATATCTGGAACTTTCCAATAAATATGTTTGAGTGGGAGTATTAGTTCACTCAAAGGAGCATGAACAATACAGCTATTATTTCATTCAGTAAGATTATTTCCAATTACAAGACAAACAATTTTATCACAGATGAAGAAACAAAAAAGAATTTGGCTCAGCATCTGAAATTTAAACCAGACATTAAATTAAAACTATAGAAGCTTCAGCTGATATTTACAAACGTGTTTTCTAACTGACTAAAGATTCTTCATTGTTTAACTGCTTTATAGCTATTAACTTTTCCACCAAAATAGATAACTCAAAAAAAAGGAACCTTTTAAACTGGTAACTTATTATATAACAAATTAGGAAACACATTCATTCTCAGAAAGAGTAGTATATATTCGATAAAATATGTTCTAATTTAAAAGGCAAACTCAGAAAGTAAAGGCATAAGGAATCAAAGGTTTTTTAGCTATTACTGAACAGTGAGTGACTCTTAATGAAATACCAAATGTCTTCTGTTTCTCGTTGAAAGTGATCCAGTTTCTTCTTTCCACCACAGTGGGAATGATCAGCATAGATATTCCAGGGTTATTAACCCAAAAGGAAGTTTTTCTCCTTCTTGGGTTTATTTTTCTTAACCAGTTATCAATTCCATCCATTATCAAAGACTGGGAACCAAAGGAAACTAACAAAGTTAAACATCTGAGATTCATCTTCCACTGAACAAAGTAACAGCTTGTAATAAAATGCAGTTAGCTCTGATTTCCTTTTATTAGCTTAGTTGCGAATTTTGCCTGAAGTTATGTTCAGTGAAACTCAGTGGAAATGTAACACCACAACTTGAAGCAGCCTTCAATAGCTGAAGGATATGCATATTACAGCTTTAACAAACCTCCACTCATCTCAGAGTTCTCATGGTTCAGAAAGGGTGATCAGGCACCTATGAAGATCTTACACAGTGCTTCTTCTGCAAGTCAGCCAAGGGGACATATAAGTCTTCAGGTTTGAGGGGGAGGGAGTGTGCATTATCACTAAATGACTCAAGTGAGAGAAGACAGTATAATGAGTAGATAAGCAAAATGGCAGAGAAGAACCCTAAGAAAAATAAAGTTAAAAATGGTTCGTAACGACCAACAGCGAGTTGAAGAACAGAATAAATCGAAGGACAAGGGAAAAATGACACAAATGACAGAGAAGAGAGCAGATAAAGGAGAGCACCATGAAAAGAAAGAAATTAAAACACAGAAAGAAAAAAAATATATATAAAAAGTAAGACAAGGCTTTTAAAGTAATAAATGTATGAGGTTTTTGCGTAATAGTTTCAGAATATTATTTTGGTACTTTAAACACTCCTGAAAATATAAGTGGACCTTTTCCTTAAAAAAACAGTGGCAACCACACAAACCCTTCCATAGTAGCTAAACAAATAAGAAATTATGAGTTCTACAGGTATGCCTGACTCAATAGGAAGAAGAAGTCATTGGGTGGAAAAATATTTTGTCTGCAAAATATTACCGACATCTGGAAAAACCCAGCTTGAGCTCCAGACTCCAGGCTGAATTACCAGTGCTAGCTGCTTAGATAGCTTCCTTCTACTGCAACAAGAACAATGTCATGGATTCAATGAGACAGAGTAAAAGTGAAATAGCATAAAAAGGAAACTATAAAACTGCTAGTCAAAGTGTGGGTGGGCTGCAAGGGAGGAGTATAGAAACACTGCTCAGGCATGATGAAATGGTGTTCGTAAAGCCAAAGCTCAATCAGAATTGAAACTGGCAAGGGACATCAGTGGCAACATGGAGCACTTTTACTGCTGCATTGGCTATGTTTTTAAAAAGGAGTAAGTGGGCCTGCTGTTTGAACAGGGCAGGTGGTTTAGTGACAGCAAACACAGATAATGCTAAAGTACTCAGTGCTGTCTTTTTATCAGTCTTCATCAACAATGTGTAGGCTTTGTGCCTACAAACAGGGTTCAAGGAGAAAAAAAACTACCAGCAGATAGAAGTTAAGATAAAATAGAGAGGGCAAACCAGAATGTAACTGTCTAAGGTTTCAGTCTTTCTCAGTAAAGAAAAAGAGATATAACCTTCTCAGTAGACACATCCTTAGAAGTTGTTTTCGTCTGTGAAGTCTCTGCTATTAGATTACTTCTACGTTTAAACTTTCTGTCATATGACACTTAAATATAGACATACCAAGTGCAAAAGGTATGATTCATGGAGAGCATTCTATTAAAACAAATTGTAGGTTTAAATAGTACAAAATGGAAGTACTGTATCAAACTCTAGTAGCATGTATTCTTTCCATTTGTAAGACAGACTTTAAGCAAAAAGCTCTACTATATCAACAATGCTGTAACAATTAACATGAGCCCGAAGTAGGATTAGAACAACCTTGGTTGTAAAATATGCTTTGAAATGCAATGGGTTTGACTAAACTTTTCTCTTTATTGTGATTGTGGATCACAGTACTGAGGAGTCAAACCAAACTAAATTACATAACATTAAATTCTGACATTTTCTACTCTTCAAAAATGCTGTCCTTACTCTTTGGATTTTAATATTGAAAATATATTAAAAAAAAAAATTCATCCATCATTACTGATTTAATTATTGTTGATTTCCTCTAAGAGAAATATCCTGTGCTGAACAGACCAGTTGTTAACAAAACATAATTTCTGTGTTTTTACCTTTGTAATCCAATATCTATATTCCTCTAATTAATTAAGCAAAATAATTTTTGAACACTTAGCTAAACAAAAAAAATCAGTCTGGCTTCCTAATAAATCACATATTTCAGTGGGCATTAAAAAGATTTAGCTTATATTAGCTTATCTACTGTATGAAAATTGTATTTTGTTTGAAGCAATCTACATGTAGGATTTGGACCAGTCTGTTGCAACAAGGCGTAAGAATGATGGATCTGGTAAGTAATGTAATATGCTATCACTGAGCAATATGCTGTGTAAAATTATTGTGCTTTATTAATAGTTTCTTGTATTATTACATTCACAGTGTTTAAAGATATGAATTTTAAAAAATCAACATTTTGTACAAGTGCTTACAAAAGATATTATACAATGTACGTAATTATAATTGCTTACATTAGTTTTCTTTAAAATGTTCAATTTGCATAGTCAGATGAGTATTCAAAAATATAAACACAGTCACTGAGAGAAGCACAAGAAATAAGAGCTAGAAATCAAATACTTAAACTACGCATACCTTCTTCAATGGGTTCGTACTTCAAAACAATTTCTAAGGCAGTCATTTCACAAGCTTCAGTTTCATATTGTTCTGTTCTGAGAAATTCAATGAGGTCGGTGTCAGCTAGAATTTTGCAGTTTGGAGAGTAAGTACGGAAAAGTTCATGAAATTCAGGTCTGTGTACAATAGTTCGATAAATTGCCCTGAAGTCTTCTATGTTAATTGAATGTACCTTCCGTTTGTCAACTGTTTTCTGAAAAAAAAAAAAATCAAAATAGTCAATACAAAGATATGCAATGATACAAAGATAGACACAAAACACTCTATTATAACTGGTCATAAGAGTGAGAATGATAGAGAAAACCTCAGGCAACAGTGACTGCAAGGTATTATCAAATTATGTTCTTCTTCTATATGTAACTTTTAGATTTGACTTTCTGTGTTATAAATATTTTATACAGATTAAAATGTACCATATGACATAATTAGCATCTAAGTAATTACAATAAATTTCTATATAATGCATATCCAATATTAAAACACATTCCACAAAACCTCTAAATGCTATGCAGTGAAATAAATCTGCAACATAAACATTATCAAGTGGAAAATACATTTAATATAATACCTCTCCAATAGTGATTTAAACCATATTGTAAATACTGTAACTTAAATCTACATACATCATACAGCAAACAGTAATCTAAAAAATGAAATAAGGATGACTAAATCCAAGACTTTCAATATATCAAATAAGAAACACTATTAAAGTTTGGAGACAAGATACTTCACAATAACCTATGACATCGTGTTCTATTCTTAACAAGCCAGAATGTTTAACTCAGATTAATTATTCACACTTTCAGAATTCTTAAACTGTAAGCTTGTTTTCCTAGAGCTTACAAAATGTTAACACATTAATTAATTTCAGTGTTTCAGTATAAAAGCCACTAGAAAAATCAAAAGGGCAAAAGAATTTGAGTAGAATAACACTTTTTTTACCATTTCTGTCATTTACATTTTTCTCAGGCTTAACAATTTTATTTATCCTTCAAAAGTTTCTACATGAAATATGTAACTGTGCATATGAAATATAGATGTTTCTAAGAGTTTAGCTTGTATTATTCTTAAAAGTTACCAAATTAAGAGGAACTTTGGAAGTTTATTGACAAAATTACTCACAAAAATAATAAATAAATGGCAATTCATTGCCTCATTGGTTATCACTGTAAGCTGATCAAAATTCATAATTGTTGGCTCCTTAAACTGAGACTACCAAAGAGGTTAAATTTCAGCATCTAATAACATGACACCTACTGTGGTTATTAAAGCTTCCCCCAAAGTGCCCAGAAACATAAAATGGCTTAATTGAGCTTTGGCTGCTCTTTGATAAATACTTTTGGTTACTACTAAATTAGATTAGTTTTGAAGAGACACCATAAAAAACTAAAAGCCTAATGGTACATTACAAGCTTCTTCCTATGGAGTACATTTTCTACTAAGAGATGTCTGACTAAGCACAACAATAAACATAAAAATACATTAGATAACCAAAACAAGTACAAAAGTAAATTTCATGAGGAGTTCTAGCCAAAAATTCTACAAATCAGTACTTAAGTATTTGCTTTGAGTTTGTGCAAGAGGATTGTAATGATCATTTTTAACAGAAATCACCAGCAAGAAAGTAATTCAATACAAATGCTAATAATATGTATTTCATTACTGCTTGAGAAATCCCACATCTAAGGTTGATATCCTCGATCTAATTTTTAACATCTTTAAGAAAACTGCAAATTTACTCATAATGGTTAAATAGAAAAAGAAAATACCAACTTATTTTGGAATTAAACAATCTATCAGGATTCCAGAGACGTTCCCTTAGGTATTGGCACAAAGTGAAGCTGGGCAAAAAAAATTAATTTTTCTATCTATCTATCTCAGTTGCTTCTTGATGAAATACAGGCAATAATACTACACAGGAGAACTTTTCAAATTAAAGTTATGAAAATCATGTCAATATAAAAAAAAAGATTGTTGTAAAATTTTTGTTGGTAGATTTTTATTATGATGATTTTTATTAATGCATATCAAATCTTTGCTATTCAGAAAAAGAAGAATCTTGACAAAGACTTAGTCTTCAGAGGAATTATATGAGAATGTATTATTCCTTAAAAATCTTAATGTTCATAATTCTGATATTACTCAAAGGAGCATTACAGTAAAATAAATTCTTTAAAAACTATGTTTTCTATAAAATTGATTTTGTCATATATAACCATTCGGTTAACTGTTGATGTATAGTTACTGACAATGATGTCAGGAAGATTTCCTTCCGGACCACTTTGCATTTTTATGTACTATTATACTGATGAACAATTTGAGCCCCACAACTATTGAAAAGACTCAAATCTCTCTCAAATAGCAAAGAATATCTAACAGCCTGCTACTAGATCAGACTGTTGAGTATATTATATTGTTAAATACAACTAGATCAGACTTGTTCTATGGAGGTCACTTCCTCACATAATTACTCTCTTCCGACAATTGATCATCTCTCTCAAATTTCTGTCAGAAAGAAAAGTAGGTGGAAAATACAGGAAACAATGAGAAATAGTTTCAAGTTCTCATGAGATTCTCAAGGTTGGCAATTCTCTTAACGCAGTGCAAGCTCAAAAACCACAGGCAGCCTCTTTAGCAAGGGTTGAGTTCATGCTGCCAGTTTTACCTTGGCTTGATAAGGCAGAGAACAATGAGAGAGGAACAAGATAGAGGAAATCCTAATGCCTTCTCTCTGCCTGCCTGCCTGTCAGCATGACATGGCCTAAAAGTTTCTGACTTGCCATAGTTAATTCTCCTCTGTTGAATCTGGACAGAATCAGCCAGCTGGTTACAAAATTCTCAAAGAAATCATGTATATATATATAGATAGCCACTTGGCTTCATTCCCTTAGGAAAACAGCTTTACCAAACAACTATTTTTTGTAAAAAAATGAGCTAAAAGGAAAAATCATACATCTTTTGAGTAATTACTAGAGGAGACCTGAAGAACATGCAATCCAAATATGTCCAAAGGCACTCAGTTTTGCAGTATTTGCTCCCTGGGACTGCAGCCACTTGATGGTAGTTTGCTTGCCTACATTAAATTAACTTATTAGTAAGTCCAATTTCTAGCTGCATCATGTAACCTTCATAGAAATCTCTTAAATGTTGCCATATCTCAAGGCCACATCCTTCCCCCAGGATTATAGTGCAATTCATATCCATTCAGGCACACCTCTTAAATACTTCAAATGAGAGGTGTAGCAGAAAATTGAATGAACAAGTGTGCTGGATCTATGTTGACTGAAGCCTAAGCAGATCAGACAACTCCATATTGTCCTCCCAGCAAAAAAGATTTTTAGGAAGTCACTCTAATGGCTGTGCCCAGCATCAGACAGGTATGTCTGGGCACGTTAGCTTGATCACCAAAGCAAATGGATGGGATGAAACCAGAATATTTTAATTTTTCCCAAGTTAGGCCTTGTTAGAAAAAATTTGGGAATCAAGACCTACATATTTTCCATCACCCTACACTATTTTGGTTTTGTGAAGAGATTACGGTAATGCAACCACTCAGTTATCTATTTTAAACAGAAACAAAAGACCTGAACAAGGCAAATTATTTGCTGATTTAGCAGACCCTATTAGCATGACATTCACTTCTCAGAACATTAATTTTAAAAAGTCAGCAAATATAAGGCACTTCTGTAACTGGACTTCTAAATGTATGTAATTGCTTAACATACATATTCCTCACCTTGAAAACATGTTTTACATGTGCGAAATCAAAAGGCATTTGCAGTTTTTCAAGCAGCTTCATTGTGCTGTCTAAATCAATCTTCCCAGTCCTGAACTCATTCTGAATGATGGACAAAAACCACGTATGAGAGATCAGGTTAAGGAAACTTCTGGCCCGTGCCATTGCCTTTTAATAGGGGGAAGAGGGGAAAAAGTTTAATTTTTTTAAACCTAAAAAGCTTGCACTTTGCTTTTCTCATAATCCGAACATCCTTGTCTTCTGATTTCCGCGCAGCAGGCTCTGAGGCACGCAGGAAGATATTTTTGCTCCATGCCCAGAGACTCTGATGGCAAAGGTGACAAAAAGGGCCAGAGAAAGAGAAGGGGAGGGTGTGAAGGAAAACAAGAGGTGGCCAGGGTGAAGAAAGGGGCGCAGTGAGAGGAGGGAAATGTGGGGAGGTCGAGGGGATTCAGCAGCTGCGGGGAATGGCAGGAAGAGGAGTGCCAACAACAAGCAGCAACATGGTGAGGGCGCCCAGCAGTGCGCCCACTGAACCAGCCTCAGCCAGCCCCGGCTGGACCAGGCCAGGCCAGACTGGACTGGCTGCCCCAAGGCCTCCCCTGCCACCCAGCTGGGGGGTCCCATGCATGCACAGGTCGGGCCCAGAACTTGGGGGGAAGGGGCACACAGGGGGAGGTCACACAGGGGCAGTTGTCGCAGGGCAGGGAGAGGAGAGGAGGTAGAGCAGCAAAAGGAGGAGGAGGCAGAGCAGGAGGAGGATATCTGTTCTCCTCCATGGCAGCTCTGCATCGCCTGCTCTGGTCTCTTCACTGCGGTGGCATTGGCAGCGTTCGGCAGGACATCACCTCAGCTTGCTCCAGTTCCCGGCAGGGCCCTTCCCCTACCCTCACACCCCTGTGCCCCTGCCGGAAGGGCACAGCCCCCACGCTTGGCCCCCCGCCAGCGCTGCCCCGGGTGCCACTGTGAGGTCACAAACTGCAGGCCCCCGGCGCAGCCCCTTCCCACCACCGCTCACTCCCACCCCTGCCGCCATCTTGTGCCTTTTCCCACCAGCACGAAGCGGCCCATGTGCCCTCCCCTCACCTGCAGTCTCCCACCCTTTGGGTAGCCCTCACCCCCAGCATGTGCACGAGGCAGGAGCTGCACGAGCCGGAGAAGGTGTCTCTCATTTGTGGCCTGCTGCGCCAGTCCCCTCCTGGGGAGTTCGGCCAGGTTGTCCAAGATCTCTCTGCTCTGGTCCAAGACGACAAGCTGGTGAGGCAGGAGGCTGCCCGTGTAGGGGCCTGTCACAACAAGAACAACTTCACCCCCATCCAAATAAATGGGCACACTGTGCTACTGACCCACTACAATGACTTAGGGGGAAACCGCTTCTTTGACCCTCAGGACAAATTCTCTTTTGAGTTTGACCACCTGTGTGGGGTCACCAGCAAACCCCAGCTGCACGGCGTGATGCTAGATGAGGGGGAGCTGTGGCGAGAGGCCCTCCACAAGGGCTTGAAGGCCTACGTGAGCTGCCACTTCCCTGTAGGGAACTGCTGCGTGTTCAAAAAAAGCCTGGGGAAGAGGCAGATGTTTGTGGCCTGCATTGAGGCTCATCAGTACCAGCCTTCAAATCACTGGAACAGCCTTTGGAAGTCAGACTGGACTTTTGCCCTGACTCCGTTTACCACTCAAGTTACAGGGATCTTTCTCCTCCAGATACACTACTTCAGAGATTCCAACCTCCATGTAACTGTCAGCAAGTCTGTGAGTGAGACTCTAAATGTGATAGACCAAAGTCAGTTTGCCACAGATTTTGTGAAATTTGTGAAAGCTGAGGACACCAAGTTTCATATTGCCATTCTGGAAAACATTCAGGTTTTGTCAGACGATGCATGGGGAAAAAATCTGCGGAGGAAACTCCCCGTTACTCGCACTTTTATGAACTGGAATAAACTATTGAATGATCAGCATCTGAACACCAATGTCTCCAATACAGAAGTGCCTCCATGCTTACTGAAACACACTATTTGATATGGTGGCCTAAATAAAAAAAAAAAAAAAAAAAAAAAAAAAGGAAGAAAAAGACAAAACAGGGGTGTTTCATTGATTTGTTTCTGGATTACTTAGAAGAGTGCAGAAACTGTCATCAGTCAATCACCACTGAAAATAATTCAGGTCTGTAGTGACTGGAAATAATTTGCTGTGTTTATTTTATTTTCTTCATGTACTTTTCAACTGTAATGGTCACTGTCAAAGGCACTACAGTGCTACAGGTGACCCAGCAAGCAAACTCTTACTTTCCTTTGTAGTTTTACCCAATATTACATTTACTTATGTAACTTCATACTATATGTAGCATTGGTTATAAGGAAAATGGTAAGGTAGGTTAGCAAAGATATTGAGGCATTATTTCTAGATTTTTTCACTGATACTGAAACCCAGGAAATTCAGCCTTCAGGCTTTGCTTGTGCATACCTCTCTGTATGCACAAGAGACATCCCTAATAGAGTCACATGAACAAAGGGAGATCAGTACACAGAAGGAATAAATTTCTTATAGCTAGTGCAGAAGATATTTCAGACTGACCAGGGATGTATGCTGGGTGTTGCAGCATTACAGAATAAAGCAATGCTACTTCCCTTCTCCCACTGCTTATTACAAATGCCAAAGGAATGTATGTGATTTTGCTTTACTTTCAAACTATGACAGTGATGCTTTGCTAACATGTTTATTACAATAAATGAAATGCCTACCACACTTGCTGTTTTCTGTAAACATACCTTTTAATTAGAGTTTTATCAGAAACAAAGTTTAATTTCAAACAGTAATGTAAACACTAAACTTTCTAAAAATATTGATGTAAACATTTAAACATTATTCTTATAAATATTAGATGTTTTTAATGTAAACATAAGATTTTGTTTTTGTTCATCACTGCTGGTGGCAATTACATTGTCACATGGGTTGAATACACCCTTTTGTAAATACTGATCAGCGGCTTTATAGCTTCAGTGCTCAGACTAGCCATGATTGCTTTCACTGTCTTTGTTTTAAAATGTAGTAAAGAACTATGTATTTTTATGGTTTTGGGGATAATCAACATTGTGTGAAAATGCCATCTTCAGATTACTCTTCTGATGCAAAATGAAGATTTTGCATCTATACTCATACCTGATTTGGGAGGTTCCTTACCCTATACAGCTGGATATGATAATTAATTACCCAGAGAAACCAATAATGAAAAGGTGTCTAGTATAAAACCCATCATTCTACATCATTGTATATTGTTGATGACAATGTCATATGCTCAATTTTTATTTATAAGCATACTAATTTACAAAGCCTTATTACAGAAGACAAGTTTGCAGTGTTGCCAATATTTGAATGAAACTGAAATAAATGAAATAGTTCCTTTGATATATACTGAATTTCTTCAGATTTGCATTGACTAGAGCATATTTTTCATCTGGTTGTTCACCTTTATGGTCACTCAGCACAAAGATTCTGGGAGTGTTGTACTAATTTATGTGCAGAAAGGTGTTCATCACACAGGGTTTCCTTCCCGCAAGCAGAAAGCAGACTGCTGCCCTTGTAACAATGTCCCTTGACAATGCCTTTTACAGATGCCCATTTGTTAGAGAATCTGCACCATGCACTTGAAGAGGGAGAAGGATGGAACATGGAGAGCATTTTCTGTGCTCTCTTTCGGTTCTTCACAGAAAGCTGCATTACCTATGGGTCATTCTCTTTTCACCCCACAGCTGCTACCGAGATCCGTCCAACACCAATCTAGCCCTTTTAGTGCCTATGTTGCTGCTGGAGACTATTCAATGAGCAAGCAGCTGTCTACATGGTATTTATTTGAATATGTGATTATTTCTTCATTGAAAATAAGAGTAATTTTATTTAAAATGTTATGCAACCCGGGGCTGCTATAATGAAGATGGCCTGTTGTGAGTGTAGTTCATGTCTGCAGTACAGAATACTAGATGAAATTTTGGACATAAATTTAAGTGCTAACAGAAACAGGGACATAGCCCTAGAAATTCTGGATTGTGAAAAGAGCACTTTATTCAAACACAAATATTGAATATGAACTAAAAATAAGGAACAGTAAGGAACAATGGAAAAGACTGAGCAGTTAGATGACTTTCTGTTTCAACATTTATTCCACCAGATCAATCCCTTATGAGATGCAAATATATGACATTCTGCAATATACTGTTCTGTTCTGTAGAATTAAATTCTCTGTTCTTTAAAATGCAGTTTCTGTACGGCAAAACTGTAACAAGGAGTGCAATAATAAAAACATTTAATATTGTAGGATTAGGTAGTTTTCCTGTCTTCCCTATCAGTCTACCTTTATGAACTTTCCATTTTCCTTCAATTTCCTTTCTCTATAAAAGAGGGAATCTGTGATACCAGAATCTGCAACAAAAGCTGCTCAGAGGGATGGAGTTTGGGCAGAGTAAATGTTCTGATCTGGCTGAAAATGCTTACTCATTTTTTGCAAGGCCTATGAAATTAATCTGGAAAAGGTAATTACAATACAGGCTTTGTCTATTTTCCCTCTACGTTCTCCATGATGGGCTTGGATTTTTTTTTCTTTTTGAAAGTTGAAACATGGGGAGGAATAAACGTTATGAGAAGCAAGTGAAGGTGTACAGCTCCACTGAAAACTTTACTGAACTTTTAGATATACAGTTTTGTGAATGTCATCTGAATATGTTTGAGATTTAGTTGCAACTTCTTACTCTTTTGCCTATACCTGAATTTTTTTGTTGTATAGGGAATACATTCCAACTGACATTATCTTTATTCCTAAAATCCCTCTCCTTTTCCGTCTACTGCTTTGAAAATCATTCACATTCTTATAGCTGCCTGTGAATCCATCTCTCTTTATCGGCATGAGTACCCCATATTTTAAGAAAAGAAATGAAGAATAGGCATATATAACTAAAACAGAAAAATAAGTTGTCAAACTGTGTCTTACAATAGGTTTCTACTGCAGCCAGGAGTATAGCATATCTAGAATTGAAGCTATATCTACCTATTTACAATCACAACTATCTACTGTTAAAGACTTGCTTTGTGCCTGCAAAAATACATTATCATCAAGTATCTTTCTGCAATATTCTTCCAATGCTGCTTTCTCCTTCTTCTTATCTTTGGTTGTTATTGAGTGGCCATGGTTATTTATCTCAAGGAGAAGATCACCTGCTCTATCAGTTCAGAACATTTACACGATGAGATGTAATTTTCTTTCAAAATAAAACGTGAATTTTGTTGAAAGTCTGCTCCTCCATTTACAGGCTCACAGACTTATTGGAATCATAAAGTTGGTACAAATGCACCTCAGCCAAATTGGCTCAAATTTTTGATTTCTGAAAATAATTTTGTATCTACCATTAATTGTTACTGCAAAGAAAATTATCATTTTTATTACACCAGTAACATTAGAGCTTAGCTTGGACTTCATTGTCAGCTTCCAGCTGCATTAAAATTGGAAGAAAATCAACACTTGATATTAGTATTTGGATTGAATATTTAATGTTCACATTATAATGTTTTCTTCATGTTTTGCTAGTATTGCAGCAGGTGGAAAACCTATCAAAATGAGAACACAGCAAAAAAAGTTTCATCATTTCATTTTCAAATCTATGTGTTGAATTAAAAGCAACTTTCTTTGTACTTTCAGAATAGATAGATAAATCTTTAACAGGCACTAAAGACTCGAGTTATCTGCTGGCAGAAAGCAAGGTCTATCAATACTCCTTGTCATTGGAAGAAATCATGGTTTCCCCCTTACATTCTCCAAAAATGGTACTAATTCTTTCTTTGCTTCATTCACGGAATGAAAAAGACAATATTGTAAAAAAAACACCTCTACTTGTATGTTTTCCAGGCTGTAGTCTGTATGAAAATCTCCACTGTATTCCTTACTCCCTGTTCCTTATCAAGTTGTGGAGAAGAAGGAAAACATGATTTTGAAACAGAGGAAATAAAAGTGAAGGAAATACAAAGTTCTGTCAAGTGTATCTCTCTCACTGATTTCAAATAATCAATGCATTAATGCTCCAGTTATAGTAAGACCAAATTCAAGGATTATTTTCCCTTCTACAGTAAGAATGGTTTAATATGTTCAACAAATCTGAAAAAGCGGATTTATTACATTCCAAGTGCAAGATATTTTCCAAGCCTGTATGTCAGTATGCCACTCTTACACAAATAGTGGATTTTATAATTCTTTTTAATGAAAGCTTTGGAGTTACTAAAAATGTGGAGTGGTTTCAAAAAGTCACTATTTCAAAAATTAACTATTATGAACTATTCAAAGCATAGTATCCTGGGATTCTCCAAATTTACAAGAGGTATTTATTATAGTAAGACTTAGGAATTGCCACCATACAAAACTGAGGGAACAAGAGACTTAATAATAGTTAAAACAGATGACCCATGTTATATTAAGTCATTTATGTAGCAGATTATTTTTGAAAGGAACAGGAACTACTACGCATCCTTAAATTAATACCCAGAAAATATCCTGAGATTGTAGGATCCTAATAATAGGATCTGTTTGGTTTTGGTGGGTTTTTTTATATCATGGTTCATATAACACATTTGGAAGAAAAGGGACTGTGGGTCTCAGCTTTTTTCTAGGTGTAGGTATAGGCCTTTCAGTCCTGAATCTTTATACATAATTGAAGGTTTGTATTTCCTATTTGCTTACTAAGGAACATATCAACTCTTATATACAATGCTTCTTAAATAGCATTCATAACTGCTGTGTTGGTTTCACAAAATGAAAAAGCGTTAACAAACAGGAAATTTTCTATCCTGATTGAAACTTAGAATTACAAACCTACATCCTCAAGCACACTGCTGTGTTCTCATGTATGACATCTTTCTTTACCAGCAAAGCTTCACAATCTACCTACACAGATCACAGATCAGTGCACCAGCCCTTGCAAGCCTACAGGTACTTAGGTATGCTTATCTCAAGCTTCACTGGCAGGGAGCTCATGTTTCAGGTAGGAACAGCCCTCAGGGGCAGACTGGTGGTAAAGCAAGGGATCAAAAGTCTGCTTATTCAATTATTCATTGTTTATTCTTAAACATATATTGTTTACTCTTAAACACAAGAAGCCTAGAGGCCCAGGGAAGACAAGAAGACATTGAGTACAGTACTGGTCATGTAATTTCATTGTTATCTGACTTCTGAGACATAGTCTGTCCACCGAGGAGTTAGACTTTAACCAAAACGCATGGTGCAGGTCATACTAAGTCCTATATACATAAAGAAGATAAAAATATGAGTTTGTGTTCATAGTCATGCATGTTCATGACTGGAGACTGTCACAGTGGCCCATTCTGACATTAGTCTTCCAGTCATTCTGCCTGGGTACATGGTGGACTGCTCATTTCCTATGGCTCATTTTTTGCCCACTTTTCTTTCCCTTGGAAGTGAATGTGTAGTTTGGGGTTCTGTGCTGACAGGAGGTTGGGACAGGACTGGGGAATGTATCCAGATCTGGGAATGCACTGGCTGAAAGAGTCTGAGTTCCTCAAAGGATTAAGAAAAATATATACTCACCCTGCAAGCCGCTTCTCTTTGAGTGGGGAATTGACAGCTAAGACTCCTAGAGAGTGGTTTCAGTGGAAAAAAACTATGATGTTTTGATAAATGGCTTTGGTTTCAGACAGAAATACTTTTTGTCTGGAATGAGGTAATCAAAAGGAAGGTGAAGATGTATGAATTATTAGGAATATTTTTTTTTTACCTTGTAGAGTTTGTGGTTTTTTTTTTTTATCTTGCACTGAAGATACCATTAAGACAATGCCCTCTGAGAAGGTCACCACTCAGAAGTCAGACTCACAGAGTGGGAAACAGAAACTGTTGTATATGCCTTTAACAGCTGTGCTGTCCTGTATGTATCATGAAGTAATTAGGACTCCATTGATCTTGAAACAAGTGCCATAGATAACTTACCTTTAAAACCAGGTATATTCCAAGTCACAAAGTATTCTTATGCTATCTTTCTTGCTTTATAGCATTCAACAGATGAGAAAAAGCATTTTTTTGTTTCTAATGTGTATGAGTTCATTAGTAAATATCTTCTACGAATCCCTGTGATTATTTCTGAGAAAAACATTTTTGCCAGTTCACTGAAGATATTATTAATTTTACTTAAGAACTTTATTTCACACAAGACTTCCCATTTGCAACTTACTTTTAATTATATCCTCATTAGAGACAGATATGAGAAGAACAGCTTATTTCAAGTATTTATTATTCATTCTTGTATTGTTAATGAATTAATCCCTGAAGTGCATCTGCAGTAAAAAGTCACCTTCTTGTTCATCAGTTTTGCATGTCCATAAAATAAATGTGATTGCTTCAGGTATTGTATTACATAGATTCAGTACCATTGCTTTCCATACATAACATCTACATGCAAATTTATTCTGTTGCTCTTTCTTAAATAATTAACATTATCTGCTAATATATTCTTGCTCAGACCAGTTCCTCTAGTAATCATAATGGAGTGTGCAGTGTGTATTCACTGAGCATCTATAGTTCCATTCTTTCTCTTCCCATCAAAAAGTCATTTTGAAGACACATCGACAACATGCTTTCTATGATCTGTAAGCCCTGCAAAAAACAAGCTGTAATTTCAGCCTCTGGGCTGTAGTTCCATATGCCTAAATCCATTACAAAACATGGATTTAGCTGAAGCCAATGAAAAGCATAATGAACATTTTGGTATTCTGTGTGCAATAATGTATTTTCCATTACCAAAGTTACATGGGCTGCCAAATGTGTGATACAGATTATGGGACAAACTGTGCTTAAAATGCAGGTTTTTTCAAAACGTGTTATGTCCTGTGAAGTATTCATGGGGAGAAAGAGAAGATTAAAATGCATAGGCTCTATTCTGCCTTCAGCTGTTTTCTGGCTTCTCTGTTTAAGTCCCAGTTCAACAAAGTACTTAATTGTTTGATTAATTATAATCATTTGACTATTTCCACTGGGAGGAATAGTATGATATAGGTACTATGATGCTACAGCTGGTTAAATTGGATCATACAAAGCTGAAGGACCTGATACAGAAGCTACAGATAGCAGCAGAAAGATTCCCTTCTTTTGACTGTGAACTTTAGACCAGCCTGGAGAAAGTTCCTACAGACCAATTTCCAGCCCTTTGCTCCAACCTATCTTGTAAATTAATTTACATTATCCTGCTCCATTTTGTTGTCTTAGTCTATGAAACATGTTGATTATGAAACAATTAATTTTCTTTAAATTAATACCACTATATCAGAAATGGACTTAAAAGTCTAGAAGTTTCAGTAAATTAAATGATAAGCATTTATTTATTCTCTAGTCAAATACACAACCGTCAAGTGAAGCACCTATGCAGCCCATGGGTATTTAGGCTCTGAGCTATAGCAAGCTTACTCCCTGCAAGAATGTTCAATGTCTTCTTAATTCAAGGAGGTTCAACTCTGTGTCTCATTCTTCCAGCGGAGTGGCCTTACAGCTACGTTATGGACTGGCACTCAGAGGAAACACACTCCACTACACCTGTAGTGTACCACAGAATGAGCAATTTGTGGGCATGAAAAGACAAAGATTAACATAATTCATGACTTAGCTGGAAGGTAGCTGGAGAACTGCATTCTGGTCACTTCTTCTGTACTATGAAGGTGTAAACGAAATTCTTTAAACTTTCCATACTGCTGTTGTGGATTCAGTAGTGTATAATTCTTTTTAATGATGAGGCAATTGACCACTGTGTATTGGGAAAGTAAATACATGAAAGACTCTGAGCTGCTGAGATTCTGCAAGAGTGAGGGTTACTTATGTGTCTTCAGATAACAGGAGGGAGGGAAAAGATTAGGTGCAGAATGAAGGAGAAAAAAAAACTTGGATTTTTGCCTGCCGTTAACATCTTTATTTCAGACTTTGAGGTTATTTCCAGTACTTTTTTTCTTTAAAAAAAACAAGATCAATTTTAAGAATTTCCTAGAGATATTTATAACTACTACAAGAATTTCTTTCAATTCTGCGAACACATAGGACCATACCAGAAGAGGCCAAAGCACTTGCAAGTTTACCCCTGTAACTGAACAGGTAATTCCAATGTCTATCTTCTTTTGCTCTTGACATGATATTTTTATAAGCAAAAAGTTGGAGTGGAAACAATAAGAACCCAATATATTTATCATAAAATTCTGTGTTCAAAAGTCACTTTGATGCTTCTGTTCCAGTTTCATTAAACCCCTCATAGGCAGCATAATCCTGATAATTTTAACTCCCTAGAAGAATATTCTCTATTTCATTTTCTTCTAAAAGACCAAATTATTAACTATGTCATACTGTAAAAATGTCATCTAAAGACATTATGATATGCTAAGTAGAAAGGAAATTGCCAGGGGCTGTAAGCTTTGGGTCAAAGGACAGTTGTGTGTAGCTCATTAGTATGATGAAGTAAAATCTGAAATTATATTAAATGTTTGTTTAAGATGTGATTAGTGAGGAATTTATGCATTTTCAAGTATTCCATACAGATCTGTAGTCTCATATCAACAGTGGCAGATATGCTTTTTTGGGTACATTAGTTGCCTCCTCCAGAGGCAGGAAAACAATGCAAAAGTCAAAATATATTGCTCAGCATTTGTTTGCTTTTATACTTTTTGCCACTTCTCTCTTTTCTCAGCTGTGCAACCCTGACTGCCAAATCGTGATTTCACAGGAGAGCTCAACTCAGCCTGTCCTCTTTCCTTTCTGCCTTCAGATAGCTGAAGAAAATTCAAATAAAAGCTGAATTAGCCTCATGACTGTGGACCATGTAGGCCAAAAGTCAGCTTCCAGGTTGGTGTGACATGAGTACTAAGTACCTCAAAGGCTGTTTCTCAGGTGCACAAGCTAAATGCTAAATGGTCTGTTTGCTCTGACTGGTCAAAAGGAGAATAAAGACTTCACACATGAGACTTCACACATGACACAAGGACTTACTGTTTTTGATGTCAGGGAAGCTGGCATGAAATAGGAGATTCCACTTTTCCCTTGGGAAGTTGGTCTTAACGCCTTTCTCCCCCCAAGTACACAGTGCATGACCTGTGCTGCATGCTCAGTTTGGTGGTTCACCCACTATCCAGAGCTCTGAGCAACTACTTCTCCTCTTTAAAGCAAGCTCTGGATGCAGAGCTTCAGACCAAGCAGTAAAAGCTCTCCTTCGGTGTGTTAGGGGGAAAGGATGAAGATCATCTTTTCCAGTGGCACATAGAAAGGAAAGAGGGTTTGGCAAGCAGTCCAGTGAATGCAAGCACCCACACAAAAAAAGAAAAGGAAGACACAAAAAAGTCTAAAAGTATGGGGCCAGGGGAGAAAGAGCGCTTGTTCTTAGAGTATAGTAGTGCCTGACCCATTTCTGAAAAAAGACAGAGAATACAATAGATGCAAGACTGATGTACTTCTATTAGACTGCCAAAGTAAGGACTAGTGAATCCTGAAAGCAAAAAACCTTAAAGGACAAGAACATTTCAGAATGTTCAGAGTAAATATGGTGTCCTCTAGATGGTATTGTGCTTAAATAAGAACAATGCACAAAAATAATTCAATGAAACCTATTACCTGCATGTTTTAAATAAAAAGAAGGAATGATATTTCCCATTTAGCATATAGCCATTAATTAGAGTGAACAACTGAAGATAGCTGCAGTATTAAAACAAAACCTATATGACCAATGGCTTACTAATGTCAAAAGACATGTTAACTAAATATAGTGCATTAAAACACAACCCTGTTGCATTAGGTATTAGAAAAATATATCCTTTAGTCCATTAAAAATGTCATTTTACACTTAGATCAATTTTGGATATTTTCATCAAGGTTCAGCTACTCCATTTTATGCCAGGTGAAAACCTGGGCTCAGGATTTTACTGCTAGTGTGGCAAGTACTGATTGCTGTCTGGATTTTGCATAGTCACTTCTACCAAGTAAGAATCACCTATCCATTTGGTATGAAATCCATCTAAAATCTTTGCACAATAGATCTTGGTACTGGGATGTCAAAACACCAACCAGCGTAGTTCTTGAAACAGATTCATTACTGCTCTGTCAGAAGAGCTAAGACCCAGGCTAATAAGATTACATGCAATATGGAGCTACTGCAGCTAGACTGATTTTAGAATTCATGATGTATCTCTGATAGAATCCCCAGTTGTGCTGCATAGTATAACTATACTGGCATTAACGTTGCTACCTCAGGGGTCACTGCAAATGCATTGTGGGCATAGGACAGGACAGACTTGCCATTAGAAAATATATTTTAGGGGAGGAAAAAAGGCTATATATATATCAAAAAACCATAAAGTGTATGTGTGCATATATACATATATAAAAAACATAAAGAGTGTATATGTGTGTATATATATATACACATACTTTGAGATGAAATAGAACCAATAAAATTAGGAGAGCTAAAAATCATAAAAGGGCTAAGCTTTAATTTACATACAGGATGCAAGTTGTAGTCACTTATTCAATGTTTAATGTCATATCATTGAAGATTCATCCTATGCAGATTTCAAATAATCCTCACAAGAAATAAGGTTGCAGTGAAAGGCATATTTGAGGAATTATTGAAAAATAAATGTATCTAAGCAAGATGAAGCTGAGTACACTGGGTATATCTATAGCACTCTACACATTTCAGCATAATCAAACTTTCCCTTTGAAAGAAATTTAATGATCCGATAATAATTGGTTGACAGCTAAACTTTTTCCCTGGTTGCCAAATAGATTTACAAATACACAGTTAGAAATACTGATTTAGCTACTGTATCTAATATAATTACAGAACATCGAAGCTTTATAAGCAGCATTTGTTGGTGTCTGCATACTTTTTAAAAAAACAGCAATACTATGTTTTCAGAATAACAGCCTTTGAAAATACTGTCTGATCACTTAAAACATTGGACTTAAAACATTTTTGATCACAGTTTACTGTAACTACCTCTAAAACCAGAGTTACTGTATATAAACCTACTATGCCTCACGATAAGAATCTCTCCCACATTAAAATACTCCCATATTTAATCTGTTTATAAAAAGACATCACTTATACAAGTAAGGGTAGCTTTAGAAATAACATTTGATTTAACTTTTAATTGTTATTTATATTAAAAGAATATTTAAATGCCTCAATCATGACAAATCATGTGAAATATCACTAAGAGTGAGTATCTGTTCCAAAAAGCTTCCAGACTGAGTAAAGGCTTGTATATGTATGACTTTTGTAGCTATGACAATGCCCATTTAGAAACCTAGACAGAAGGAATATAAATATTTATTAAAGACATGTTTATCCTGCTTATAATAGTATTGAATATTCTCATAAATTCCCAGGAAGAAACTGTACTTGTACCAATACCATGCATCTTGTACCCTGCATCCATCCTACAGGAAGCCACATCCTAATGAATTAATGTAATGATACAGAAATACTTGCAATTACATACACAGACCTCTCAAAATAAAAATTAATAAGTAAAATACAATTTGGCCTCTTGAGCAAGGACAAACAGCATCAGAAAAATCAGTTTCCACCCGTGAGGGGAATAAAATTGTTACAAGTCACAATTCAGTCTTAGATGGGAGAAGCAGTAAGCCCCTGGAGTCTGCCCAGAGAGATGGGGTGGAGTTAATGTAGAGCACTGACATCCAACATAGAAGAGCTGCGAACGGAGCCACCATCCTCATTCCAAGTGGGATCAGTTTTATCAAATGCACAGTGAGCTCAGTGAGTATACAGTTTCTTCCCATGCTCACATTGCTCCTGAGAAAGGTTATGGATAGGCGTGGGGTACTTCTGCAAGCACTGGTCAGCCAGACCATTGCCGCCTTTCCTCATCCCTGTGCATGAGCTCCTGTGAATCAGGCTGCAGAGGAGCGAGTGCCTGTGGTTACAGCAGGCTGCTCCCCAAGACATGCTTTTTTCCATAAGGCACATTCCACATCACGTGGACTGGCTATGTGCTGTCACATGACAGAGGAGGAAACATCTGACTCTCAGGAGAGACAGTGGCCAAAAGTAGCCTGCTGTTGTTAGAGCAATTTAACTGGCCTCCCTGAGGGGTACTTGGAAAAGAGCACAGCCTGAAAAACACAATAGGGAGGTCTTCAGGCAGCCCATCATTACTGAGCAGATTGCTTCCAAGTTTATGAAGAATCTCCCTTGAAATTGCATCTACATGCCACTGAAAGCAGACAGATAATCTCTCCTTTGTTTTTACTGCTCCTATGATAGCAAGCCACACGGCCTGGAGAAGCAGGAATTAACTGTATTACAATGCAGAGTGGTAAAAAGCTTGTGAAGGATAAAAGAGGGATGACCAGGGACAAGAAGTTAAAAAAATGAGACTTGGATAAGGGCTAGAGGCAAATGGATTCTGTAGCCAGCAGACTTGCCCATAGCTCCCGAATATTATTCTGTTTCTTGCATGTAGCTCAACTCTGAATTTATTCTACTGTTTGCATATAGCTCTGAAATTCAGTGCCAAACTATAACCTCCTAGTTTATGGATAGCTCTCCGTATGTCAATTTGCTATGACCTTTTGCTTTGTTTATTGAAGTGACAGACATTTGCACTGTGTAGCTAAGTGATCCACTCTTGTGCATGAAAGAAATATTGATGCTGTTTCAGATTTTGGAATTCTTGTCTTGGTCAGTTTGCTCTTTGAAAATTATATCTAAGTTTTATATTTAAAGAACAATAGATTGAAAGCAAAGCACTAAGATGTTTACTTTTAAGTATTCGTACTTTCTGATACATACTTTAACTGCACAATCATACATTAGTTTATTTTCAGCTTGCTTGGCTGGTGTGTTGGTTCTTTGCTTTTCATAAGAGTTCTGTTTCATTCATTACCTTGTTTAATTCCCTTGGATAAATTGAGGATATAAATTAAATTTTCTCTTATTTCAACATGAAACATGTTAAGACAAAAGAAGAAAGAAGTTTATTTTGAGGTGGACTATTTTTAAAATAGATGCAACAGAGTGCTATTGCTGTATAGAATGCAAAACAGAATGGTACAATTTAGTAGCCCTGACTTCATCAGCAGATTATCAGCCTCAATTCACTATACTTAACTGTTCACCTTATGTCTTTGCAAAAGTACTTGAATGGCCACTGCAAATTCTCATTTCTGTCATAAATTATTGAAACATTCTGGATGCAAAAGAAAGGCAGTTAAACCATCAGACCTTCAGTGGCATACACTCTTAGCTTCTCAGTTACTGGATGTTTGTTCCCAGTTTCAAGAAGATGGACTATGTTTCAGGAAATAGATTCTGTTCTCATTTAAGCTGAAGGACCTTGCTTTTTCTGCATATCCTGCTCTTTCTTCAAAAAGATTTATTACAAAAGATGTAGAAAGTCTAATGAGGTACCCTGAAAAGTTAGATTCCCTGAAGGCAAACTCCGCAGTGTAAAGCCTCACTCTTGCAGTGGTGTCTTATCACACAAATCCCTAAAAGTTGCTGCAGATCTCCACTGAGGTCTGTATTACAGCACACAGGATTGTGGCCTAACCACAAAGAGGAATCTTCTGCTGTACTGACTGCTGCTTTGGCTAACCCAGGAAAATCCGTATTTCCACTAGAGATTAAAATCAAAAGCATGCTAAGACTGAAACGTCTAATATACATAGTGTTAAAAGCACACATAAACTTCATAGATTGTTAGGTCATGTACCAGAGCAGAGGAGCAATAACTTAACTCTTCTTCTTTTTTAAACAGGTGGGCCAAGTAAAAGGAATTAATCACTACAGTGCTCCTTGTTTTTACTTCCAAATATATTCATTTAGGGGTAGGGATGGAAGGAAATAGAGATTAAATTTCACTCTTTGTCCAGCATAGCATTCTCTGGGCAAAAACTATCACAAAGAAACCAAGGGTACAGTCACTCGCCAGGCCTTGCTCTCTGAACTGCTGTAAAACTCGCTCTGAACTGATCAGTAAGCTGGACACGTTCACTTCAGCGTACCGCTCCTGCTTTGCCAGCTCCTAAAAGGGGAAGAAAATGCATGAACTCTAACCTCACCATCTCTTTCTGCTACAATTTCTCTGCTGAGAAAGCAAGCAGGGAATAGTGAGTGCTAACAGAACCTGCCAATGTGATTTGATGCTATATAGGATGTACAGCTGAAAAGACTCCACTTGTGTTTAGGGAAAGGCCAGTAGTAATCAAGGCTCAGAATTTTTAAGGTAAGAATATATTAAAAGCAATTACTCTAATTGCCGGTTACCTTCACAAACTGAAAATATGTGACCTTTATTTCATCTGCTCTTTTGTGATTAAGGATTGCTTATGCTCTTGCTATTTGTGCAAGCAGAAAGCCACCTTCCCTTAAAATATCAAACAAGTGCTTATAAGAAGTTGACTAACTGACATAATTAATTCTCATTCTCCCTCACTGTTAGAATATTGAAATTTGACTTACTTTGGCCTTGTGAGCCAGAAAGTACAGAGGGGTGTGAGGAAATCCTTAGAAATCTCCAGAACGTCATCTCGATTTTTTTTGCTTGTCGATATCTGAGAGACAGGAGTTTTTGTCTTCAGCAGGACTTCAATAATTAAAACATGATTTTAAACTAAAGGCTGAAAAGTTAGTACCCATGCTCATTTTGGGATCAACATTGGGAAGGAAGAAATTTAATCATTGCAACAGATGATACCCCAGAAGTCAATCCTTTGTTATTGAATTTCAGCCAATCACCAAACCTTTCGAACTACAGCCTTCAAAATGTTGTATACTCACTTATTATGGACAGTCACGTATCAAATAATAACAAGAATAATTGATTCCCTGTCCTTAAGGTTACCAAAGGCTGTCTAAAATTTATGAATGTCTTTCACCAACTTTTCAATTTGTCAATTCCCAGGGGTTCCTATCCAAAGTATTTTACTAGCACTGTTGTCAAAGTGGTGAATGAGTCTCCACTATTCATAAGGCAGGTGACATCATGCTGTTCTCACCACTGAACAGAAGGTTGAAGTAGAGCCCTAATCTTAGTCTTTTTTGTCTACCCTGCTCTTTTTACAGCATCTCTGTAGTGTGAATCTCAGTAGGTTTAGTTTACAGATCTTCGCTTACCAACAATAGTTCAAAATGCAATTTCACTTTGAGATCTATATAAAGAGGAAATCCAAAATAGAGTTAATTGAAAAACAAAAGTAGTTATATGCATTATCCCTTTTGAGTTCAAATTATATATATGACCCACCAATTGATCATTTTCATTTGGTTTTCTTGAAAAACTTGCCTTTACTCCAGTCTTTGTTGAGAGATACCCAGATGTGTTGTAGTGTTGTGATATATTTACCTGTTTGAAGTCTTGTTTGTTGTGATTAGTCATCAAGAACTCACTTGTTGAGAAATGTACTCTGTTTCCCTTATGTCCCTGCCTAGATGATCATGATTCATATGATCAGAAGGATCATTTCTGCTTGAGAGAAGCTATCTCCATTTTTTTCTGATGCAAATCACATTTATGTCAAAGTATTCTAGTTCTCTTTCCTGTGTCTTTCTGGCTCAGTCAGATTGTATCTTAGTAAATTTATTGTCTTCTCTAATTTCTTTATGGAGTCTCATATTTATTTAATATAAGAATCTCTCAGTTTTTCAAGGAAATATGTCTGGATGTTTGTATGCATTGATTCTCTCGTACCATCAACCCTCATCCCATAATACATTACACTGTACTAAATGCAATTGCTGTACTGTATTCTCTCTTTCACTCCCCTAATTAATGGGACATTATCTTAAAATTTATAATTAATCATATTATTCACTCAGTTTTACATCAGGAATGGTCTGCCTGTTCCCTTGTATCAGCAGGCAGAAGTGCACGGGACTTCTAAAACAGACAGTCCAGGAATGCACTGCTGGCTGATTTCCCCAAGCAGGAAGAGTAACACATCTAACCCAGAATGTCCTCAGACATCATTTGCATTTGGACAAACATTCATCAACAAAACACAAGCAGTTCAACATCCAATAGCTACTTTGCTGTAACCCATAGGCTCCTGCTAGAGTCTCCCAGGTCCCAATAGCTCTTCTCCAGTTCTACTACCTCCATCTCTCCAGGTGAAGCAACTTACATTACAGAATTGATTTCTTTGAGTAAGTTCTGCCATCCTTAACAGGAACTGTGTGCTATGATCTAATTGATCAGAAAACTCCTCCACAGGGTCCAAGCTTCTGTTCTTAAAACCATCTCAAAAATTGGCTGTTGCCAGGCATGTACCTGGCATACCCTATTTAACAGGGTGTTAAGGGTGACACACATTTTAATATTTCCTATTTCAAGCTATTTTTTCTTATTTTTGAATCTTTAACATAGATGAAGAAGATGTATATGATTACTCTCTCATACACAAATTCAATATCCCATTGAGGAATGAAAAGGTATTCTATTTTTCCTTGTTACCTCAACAACTTTATACAGAAATACTTCACGTGTTTTAACAGAGATAGTATAAGAATGAATATTTTCCTGGAACTAAATTTACAGTGATATCTTTCTGAGATACAAAGAAAATTAATGTAAGCTGATGGATAAGATGGCATGTGGAAGATTATGTATTTTGCCTCACGGCTACTGTCTGTAGGGCTGCTAGTAATACTTCACTGATGAGAATACTATATGTATATATTGAAAATTGTCTTTGGATAGACAGCTACAATACAGCACTATATCAGGAACTGTGAAACAAATGTTATGGGTTTTGTAATAGGTATAACTGGGACTGATTTGGGATTGAAGAGTGCTGGCAAGCTAATCTGCAAACACAGATGTGTTGGCAGACATATTATATGTATCCTGAACAGTTCTGCTATGCCGTTCTGTACAGAATTATTCTGGGTATAAGTATTTGATAGAGCAGTAAAGCACCAGTGAAATTGATGCCTAATATTAGGTAATATGATTCTTTTTTGAAGGTGGCTGGCAAAAAAATCCCATTTGCTGAATAGTTTGCCTCAAATTTGTTAGAAAGTGCTTGGAAATAGTTACTTGCATAATGAATATGTGTACTAAAATATGCTATTCCTTGTCAATATAGTTTAGGATTTTTTAAAAGACAGTATTTTGTTTGTGATTTGTAAGACCCTCAGACTTCTTTTACAATGCTGCCTACTCTCACAAAGTAACCACAAACTCTGCCTCCAAAACCATTGTCATTCAGCTGGCTTTTCTGCTCAACAGACTCATTATTTATCATCATTCATTTAGGCTCGTCTTCATATATGAAAAATGGTAAAATGTAAGGAAATATGGTTTATATCCACCAAAAGTTTCTAATCAAATTTTTAGAGATCAAAGTTTAAACAAAAATAGCTGCTGTTGACTTCAGGTTGAGTTGCAAAGGTGATAGGACAGATTATGCATCAGTTTAACAAACAGCAGATCAGATTAATTACAATGAACTCATCAGCATGAGAGAGACCAAAATTTAGTCTTATGTCTAGTACACAAATTTAAACAGGAGACCACAAGTCTACTGTATTATATTAGGAAATGGGAGCTTATATATCAGAAAAAAAAAAAAATCCTCACTTTTCTGTTTTTTAACAAAAGGGTGATATTTTCTGTATCAATTTACCTAGGTATAAATCCACAGTAATTACCAAAAGTGGATAATAAAAATTTGCTAGCAATTGGTATATGTGATGTTCCACCTTGGTTTGCTTATCAGTTGGTATATCTGCCTTCGACTTTGGAGACCTAAAGCTTTTCATAGATGGGAGAAACTTCAGCCCTGTGGCAGCCAATGAAATAAAAAAAAGAACTCCATAAATTTCAGCTATGACACAAATCATTCCTTTTCAGAATAGCTGACTGTCAAGGTTATGGTAATATCTGTCAATTCAATCTCTTCTGAAAGGTACTCATGGAGAATGATTTAAATCTTGATTTCAAATCACATGCTGTCCCATAAATGCTGTATTTGTGTGGTGGGGAACTTACATGTCTACGGGACTTCTCTCCAGAATACTGCATCCTGTCAAAATCCTTGAATTTGATTGATGATGAACATAGTCTGCTCTCAAGTACTCATAAAATCCCACTGACTTCTAAATTTGGCACAGAGTGTACTGAGTTTTTGAAAAGGCATGTAAAATTAGTCTCCCATTATTTTTATGTCAGTGAATTAAGGTGCATTGAGCACACAAGTTTGTATGTTAAAGTGGACTCCATGGACAGCACAATAAATGAAAGATCTGGATTTCCAAACATTTCATAAATTACTTGCTGATTTCTTTTTGTTGTGTTCTGCTCCACAAGTTTAGTGTTTACATAGTTTGTAAAAAAGTCATGTATTGATATTAAATTAGAAATTAGTACCTTTCTGTAATCCCTAAACATGAGTTACTCTTTAAAGTACATTAATATTCAGTTTGTTCCAAGAGACACAGATAAATCTTGCCCCAACAACCAACAATTTTCCTTTTTATCCACATCACACCTCCCGTATAATACATAATGAGATCACAAATTTGGGTCCGTGGAATCTCAGGGCAGAAGAGTGGAAGGTACAGGGGAGCAACCAGCAATTTGTTCAGTATAAAAAATTGTTTTGTTCTTTATATGAAGATTAAGGTTAGCTAAAACATATTGATGCAGTATTTAATGCTGCACAAAGCATTATTATGGACATTATTTATGTTTTGAAAAATAGAAAAAAAATTCTCATTTAATCAACATGATCACAATGTATAAACTAACCAACCTAATCATGCTATATAAAACTTGCATTCTGGATCTGCAGAGCACTGGATCTCCAGAGCATCTTACAAATACTGTCATTCTGAATAGATATTTGGGGAGAGTTTATTAAGTATAAATGTAAGAGTTTTGTTTAAGCTTGCTCTCTCTCTTCACTGGTTTTCCTACCTCTTGCGTTGTTTTTTTTACATTTTGTTGTTTATTGCTCTGAGCTGTGTTTCTGATCATAGTGTCAAATCTGAGGCCTATTTAAGTTGTTTCAGTTTAAATGCATAAAAGCAAATAATTTCCAGTTATGTAATTATTGTCACTCCAAATAGCTGTGTCTTTGTAATTTGCTTTATAACTACTGTCACTTTTCAGTGACTACCAGGCATTCAAACACTGGTAGCCTGGCTGAGAGCCATCATTAGCAAATCAAAGCAGATGTATTTGTATGTGTATTTTTTCTTCTCAGTCCTCAGAGTTCTCTGTACTGCTGCTACCTTAGCTTTTGACTCCTGCCAAACCATTAGTCTGCCTAGTAGCAGACATTGTTTTGGTTCAATATTGAGATTTTTTAGCAAGTACATTCCTAATATTAGGGACAGAAAAATGGTGTCTACAATGGTTTTATATAGCTTTCAAGAGAGCCCAGTGGCAAAGCCATGATTCAGATGAATTTGTCTGAGTCATATTCTGGAGAGGCCGCCTTCATTCCTGTTCCCTGGATTTCTCCCTGTGCCCAGGAGCCTTCCTCTCCCTGGTGCTGTCTCATCCTCACGTGAGGAACCATAGCAGATTTGCCCTCAGCAAATACTGCTCTTTCCCACTAGAATATAGTTGTTGGCAGTTAGATTTCTTTGACTATTACACGCAATTTTCTTACAAAACTATTTTTTCCTTGTTTAGTAGGAATTTTCAACAAGGAAATACTATGATTAAGAGTTCTTGAAGTGAGATGTATGAGATGTGATTTAATAACTACTTCACTAGAGACTTGAAGAAATGACCCACATACTCTGGGCCACAGCTCTCTGTGGGTTGAATGAGGATGAAATAGTCCCTTTCTTTTAACCTTCTGTCATCTGTTTAGATTGTAAGCCCCTTGGGGAGCAGGTTGTGCTTTGCAAAGCAGAGGTCCTCGTTTCAATTGGAGAACCTTCAAGACTGAATTCATTACAAGAGTCAGAAAGAATAGGGACAGATATTAAGCAGATTAAACATTGCAGAAATGTCAATCACCAAAAGGTTGAAAGATTTCTAATAGCCAGTTTTCACTGAAGAATCGAGGAGAAGAAGAGCAGGTTTCTGTGCATTCATACCTACTCATTAACTCAGTAATAATCATATCTTTGGCTAGTGAGCTCCTTGCATTTCAGACCTGGATTTTAGTTAGCTGAGGCTACAGTCATTATCAAGACTCACTCCTCTCTCCCCAGCTTATTTTTTAAGAAGTTCACTGTAGTGATAAGCCTAAAATGGATTAATTTTTGTATCCTTCTATGGCCTTCATGCACTAAGGTCATCAAATTTGTGTCACTACTTTATTTCCTACTGCAAATGCTGACATCTAGAGTGTGCAGATCACCAATCTGTCTATTTTTTAAATTGCCTGGAACATACAGTTTTGCAATAAAAGACAAAGATGCAAAAAAAACAACCAACCCATTGTGATATTTTGGGAAGATATATAAAAAACCCAAACCCAATTTAGGGCGTGATTTACTTTAATAGAAGACAAAACTGTGCAATAAAATGCTAGGTTTGGTTTTGTTTAAATTTTTTTCTGATTCTGTTGTGCCCAGCTGCCCTCAACAAATAGTGTCTAGAAATTAAAGTGTCTTATTCTGGAATACGGAATAAGGATCTTTGTAGAGTGAGACAGAGTGGAAGAATCTAGAACTTTATAAATTATTTTTTTACTTATTTTTTTAAAAAGGCTTAATAAGCTAATTTCAGTATGCATTTTGGGAGAGGAAGGGAAAAGAAGGTGCTAAATAGGTAAATAAAAAAATAATCCAGTAGGAAGAAAAGGGATGAAAACAGGAAGGACCAAAAAAGCCAAGGTCATAGAGTAAAAAAGTGATTCTGAAGAATGACAACTTTTAATCTGATTGATTGTTGTTTTGGCTACTTACAATTCCAGTTTTACACAATGTCTTGTGCATTGTATCCTGTCTTGTAAACACAAGTAGAACAGGTAGCTCTGTTATATTTAAAAGCTTTCAAATTCAAAATGGCTGTGAGGAGTTAAAAAAAAAAAAAAAGAAAGAAAAAAAAAAAAGTGATCTTAAAAACTATTTCTTGACCACAAATCTGCTTTCAAAAATTTGTTTTAGCAGGGCAGCCAAAAGTTATAAACATAAATAGTGTTCAATATTTATTGACTTCTGCCAGCAAGGAAAATATTCTCTCAGTGATATTTTAGAAGACCTTCTATGAAAAGCTAATGCATTATATATATTTACATCTTTTAGCCATTAAATGTGCCATTTGACCACATAAATCCTTTGCTTGAGTCCCACAAAAATGTCTTTTCGAAAGGACAATAAAATTGCAGATGAAGTGTTTTTATTAGAGATTTGGGTATTGTAAAATTAACTGCTATAAATACATTGGCAACTTAAGGGGTTTGGAAAGCACACTACAACACTCTTAACCTGCACTAATTGCAGGTCCTAGTTTTTCTACTATTCTACCCCAGCCTGAAAGGAGGTTGTACCAAGGCGGGGGTTGGTCTTTTCTCCCGAGTAACAAGCGATAGGACAAGAGGAAATGGCCTCGAGTTGCACCAGGGGAGGTATAGGTTGGATATTAGGAAAAATTTCTTCACTGAAAGGGTAGTCAGGCACTGGAACAGGCTGCCCAGGGAAGTGGTTGAGTCTCCATCCCTGGAGGTATTTAAAAGAAGTGTAGATGTGGTGCTTAGGGACATGGTTTAGTGGTGGGCTTGGAGGTGCTAGGTTAACAGTTGGCCTTGATAATCTTAAAGGTCTTTTTCAACCTGCACGATTCTATGATTCTATAATTCTATGATATAAGTTAAAAGACTTAGCAATTACCTGTGGTGTTATAGTATAATATCCTTTTGAGCAGTAGGACCTGCAATTAGTGCAGGTTAAGAGTGTTGTAGTGTGCTTTCCAAACAGACAGACGACTAAAATAAAAGACAGAAGACTAAAATAATAGTGTGTAACACTTGATATCTAAGAAGTGCTGTGTAAATAATAATTCTTTTGAACAGCAGCTTCCTGACACAATATACATCTCAGCTTTTTTTCTATATATATATAAGCAGCAGACGAAGCTCAAAGTCAGTCATTTAAAACTTCAGGCTCTGAGGAATGGCAATGCAATATCTGATGCAAGTGTTCAGTAGACAGGGATGCGTCCCTCTGACTGTATTAGGAGCATCCCTGCCTTGTGGAATACTTGAATTAGTGTTGAGGTGTCTCAGCTATTGTACCACCCATAATGCTTGCTGTTCATGTTTTAGGTGTGGCAAAATTGAAACACAGAAACTGTAATCTTAAACTACCCAGTGCGTCCAACAGATTAAGCCAAGAACCCAGGAGACATCTGTCTTGCAACTAAATCTTGATTTTTTTTCTCCCAGGAACACACTATGTCCTTCACAACAACTGCTTTGATCTTAGTGAGTCTTTAAATAACTGTTGTGAAAGTCTAAAGGAGGTCATCACTGTTGTTTTGTTAAGGGAAAAAAACAAAGGGAAAAAACCAGACAAAAAACAACCAGTCACAGAACATCCATACAGAAATGTTGTTCTTGATATTTGTTGTTTGGTGTTTGGCTTCCTCATCAAATTCTCCAGAAAAAAATTGTATGGTGCCATATAACATGTATATACTCTGCATATATAAAGCTATACACAAATCTAGGCATCTAGGTAAGTAATCAATATTAGACAAAATACACCTTCCTTTCTCTCCAGTGTATGGGAGTCTGTAACCACTTTGCCTGAGGTCACTTCCAGTGTAGTACTTAAACACTGAACTCTGAGTGCTCAGGAGTGCTCAGGAGTGCTCCTGCAGACATCATAACACATCCCTAAGTGGTTTGTTGAAGTTAACATTGAAACTGGACTTTCATAGTGCTGAATTAGATTTACACAAAATGAGTCCCTTGCTTTTAACAGGCATGTGATTACGATAAATACATATCACACAGTAGAAGTAACTGAGCAACTGTAACTGGTAGGTTGTGAGAATCTCATTTTGCATTCCTGACATTTGTAACTGAATTGAACTATTTTTATGTTTTGATAGATGAATATGATAGAAAGATTAACCATGAAATTCAAAATAAGCAGGTAGAGTCATCCAATATTGTCTTTGTCTGTAGCAAGAAATACAAAGCACACAGAACAGACCAGGCTCAGCAAAAAGAGCAAGATCTGAAATGATAAGATGTTGGGACTTTATTCTTTCAGTTGTGTATCAGGCTACAATGTAATAGTGATAGGATATCCTCCAGCTGTCCTGGAAAATAGGAATAGAGGAATTTATTATATGGTGAGTGTATAATAGTGAATGTGTCATTCATACTGCCATTTGTTTCCTCTGTTCACAGAACACTCTAACATACTTCTGGATAGACTAACAATACAAATAATTTGCTCTCTGTTTTCAGCTGCTAGGAAAGTAATGGCTACTGTGTATTCTTCATACAGATTTTATGCTCTAACAAAACATGTATTATCTTTGTTTATAACAAATGAACACTGATAGCCACAATGAACATGTCTAATAACTTAGATGTATATTTTCAGAATAGTACCCAAGAGTGCCCTATTCACTGCCTGATTAGGGGAAGCAGGAGGATTCCCAACTCATATCTAGTGTACTGCTTAAAAATTGATGCTTTCATGTTTCATATGTAGTTCATTTGAAGAAGAAGCAATAAAAATGCTTACTTAGCAGAGATACAGCACATCCTAACTAAATGACTTCCATTATTACTGGCTTTATTAATAAAATGACATTTTTGCAGTTACCTCAGTATTTGCCAGTGAATATCATGCAATTACTACAATTTGCCACTGTGAACAAACTATATGCTGGTTAAACAGGCTCAGTGGATAGGAAATGGTGATGTCTGTTAGCAAGTGCTGGTTTTTTGCTAGTAATCTCAGAGGTCAAAGTAAAAAAAGAAAAATAATCATTGCCTAGATCAGAAAGTGTATTAAGTTAAAGACAAGGAGGTAAGAGAGAAACTATAGCAACACTTTTGTTGGAAATGAGTATGGCCAAGTAGAAAACCCATGGGAAATTAATAAACAAATGTTCCTGAGACAGAAAGTCCCATCTTGCCCCTGGCAAGTCCATTTTATCTTTATAAATAGCATCCAAAGGATGTGGGTCATACATAGCAGTCTAGTTAAGCAGTCTCTAATTCCAGGCATCTAAAATTTGGTCACATCAGAGTCTGAATTAAGATTCATTGTGAGGATTTCAGTGACTCCACTGGAGCAAGAGTATTGAGGAACAATCAGACAATAGTTCTCCCCTGTCAAATTTATTTGGGAGTGAAGAATAGACCTGGGCCTTTCTTGGGTTGTTGGCAATTCATTACTTTAAATATGCCTATTCAATAGAAATTCCAAAATTAAGTCTCCAACTGGAAAGGAGGACTAATGGGGAAGGGAATGGTACACTCTTATTTACTGTCATAAATTGTGCAGAAGGGAGGCTGCAGCCTGGTATTAAAAATGATCTTGAGCTGTTTCTTTGAGTCACAAGAAGAAGACAATACCAAATTAATGAAATTTATTTCACTTGTGATGTCTTGTTCTCTGCTGTGTTCTTTCACGTAGCTCAACAAGTAATTTTAGTATAGTCTTTGTGTGAGCTGTGGAATGGTAGTCAAAAAATAACTTCTTCAGTGGAGTTCAAAGGACTAAATAGGTACAACTTTTTTCTCCATCAGACTTTGTTTTCTTCCAGAGATTGTTTTTAGAGAGATAAGCAAAGTTGTCATATTCTAAATCACTGCTGTCAAACTTTTTTTCCCAAAAAAATACTTAGTTAGATTTTTAAATAACAAAGCTTGGTAAATTCTCTCAGTACTGTCTGCATTCATTTACAGGAATGTTAGCTATGTCACATCATCTGTGGTCTTTACTTGGGAACAGTAGTAGTAATGCTGGAAATCAAGCTGGCTAGCAGGCAGCTTAAGAACACAAAACGTCTTTTGGAAGAGACAACACGCTTCCATCTGCTTTCAGATGATCAGTGAGCTCTCCCTAAAGGCAGAATGGCAAGTGAAGCGCTCCTAGATGGCCACTGCATAAGCAATGGCAGAAGAAACCAACCTTTCCAGGCTGTCAGACAAATGACCTACAGTTTCCCATTTAAAGGACTGAGCCCTATTACTGGCAGTCTATATAATCCAGAGGCAAGGAGATCAGTAAAAAGACTCAGTATTTTTGGGAGACTGTGTGACTTGAATAATAGAGCACAAATTTTATATTTGTTACAATGACAAGACCTTGTCATGAAATTTTTTGTAGCACAATATCTTTCCATTACTCCGCACTCCAGCATGCAATGTTTTCTGTAGAGCGGGCTATACTAAAATTGTCAGCATTAAGTGTAACTTATTCTGTGATTGTTCCTGACGCTGCTGTACCAATCTATTCTCTGCTGGTCTAGCACCACAACTTTCAATGGGCTCTTATAACATTCTCTTACAGCCATCAAGAAAAGCCACTTGACAGATAGAAAGGCTAGATAGAAAGCTAGTGAAATATCCATTAGACTGGGTACGTGCTACATAACTAATGTTATGGTGATTTTGTTAAAGATTTCCAGTAAGATGATAAACAGTATCTCAGATTCCATCTAACAGAAAAGAGCAGTATTTTGCCAATTTTATGTCATGCATGATGGTTATATCCAGGCCTTTTTGTTGCTTTTTAATTAACCATGTTTTGCCTGTCCAAAACTAAAAAAAAAAAAAAGAGTATTAACTGTAATACTTTGCACATAGGATAATAAACTGCACAGACAGTCCTGGTCTCTTCAGCTTTCTTCATCTTTTACTGTTTACCTGAAGTGGTGATCAGTATTCTAAGTCAGGCCAACCATTAATTTTCTCACAGAAAATATGGATCAGGCCTTTCAACAAGCAGATGAAACAAGCTGATTGTTGCCAGCCTTGATAAATTTTGCTTAATTGGACCTGGCAAACGCACAACGAACACTGTGATGTGGACTTAATATAGCACCTACTCTTCTGAAACTTTGCCTGTAGTGCAGTTGGCATAGCATACAAAAAGTTCTGCTCTCTACATTTAAAGTACTGCAATAATTTATTCTAGAGTTTCACAAAGAAATTCAATGTTTTTTTCTGGGGGAAAAAAGAAAAAAAAAAAACAAAACAAAACCACAAAACCAACCAAACCAAAACCCACAACCCAAACTAAGTTTCTTTTTACCCTTTTCAGGCCGTTAACAAGTACAGAGTTTCTGGGAACAATCTGTTCTGGAGAGATGACCCTGCATGTAACCTCAATTAACCATTAGAAACCAAACGAGCCTTTTGGGGTCTACAGTTATTTAGGAACTCTAACACTTAGATGAAAGATGTAGATGATGTTATTTGTTTCATTATAAAGTTACAGTAGTGAGGTCTTAGATGAGCAAGAGCAGGTTCCTATTCTACTGATCTGTACCAACTCAACTGGATATAGCCTCTGTCTTATAATTAACCATTTCAAAAAGACAAAATGACATGAGTGCTAGATTATGTGAGCCATAGAAGCATTTGACCTGATGCCAAACCAGGAATTACTCTCCAAATTTCTTCAGTCCTAGAGCACTGTATTCACCCCAAGACCACCCACTCTTTGCAGCATAAGAAAGTAGAGACCACTGACAGCACTATGGAAGGGACTGCTGGCAGACACCTTTTACATCATGTCAATTCTGTACAGAAATAATTATTTTTTTCCTTTTTTCTATTGCTTTTGTATTTATAAAGCTGTAATGTCTTTGTTTTTGAGCCTCTTGGATCACTGCAGTTAAAAGGGGTAAGCATTTCTGAACTGGTTGTTAATATTTCTTGGTAATATACTTAGTATTTTCTTGTTGTAGCATACATTCAAAGATAAATGACATTTCAATATATTAAAACTTAAAATTTCTCAATTATCAGATTCTCTGACAGTTTAAACTGGTACAGCTTCATTGATTTCTCTGAAATTTATCTATTTTACACTGGCAGAACTTTTGGTCTCACAACCACAGCACAGCCATTCCACAACAGGCTGAATCCAATGTCTACCAGGACAGAGATCATTAACTTTGCTTTGTGTTGGTGGTATCATATATACCTTCTCTGAGTGATTCTGGGACTTCAAGCTTTAAACATATTCTTGTCAGTGACTGTGGTGGGTTGATCTTGGCTGGACGCCAGGTGCCCACCAAAGCCACTCTATCACTTCCCTCCTCAGCTGGACAGGGGAGAGAAAATATAACAAAAGGCTCGTGGGTCAGGATAAGGACAGGGAGATCACTCAGCAATTACCGTCACAGGCAAAACAGACTCAACTTGGAAAAAATTAATTTAATGTATTGCCAGTCAAATCAGAGTAGGGTAGTGAGAAAATAAAAACAAATCTTAAAATACCTTCCCCCCACCCTTCTCTTCTTCCTGGGCTTGACTTCACTCCTGATTTCTCTGCCTCCTCCCCTCAGCAGCACAGGGGGACGGGGAATGGGGCTTGTGGTCAGTTCACCACACGTTGTCTCTGCCGCTCCTTCCTCCTCAGGGGAGGACTCCTCACATGCGTCCCCTGCTCCAGCATGGGGTCCCTCCGATGGGAGACAGTCTTCCATGAACTTCTCCAATGTGAGTCCTTTCCACAGGCTGCTCCAGCTTGGGCCCCTTCCACAGGGTGCAGTCCGTCAGGAACAGACTACTCCAGCGTGGGTCGCCCGCAGGGTCACAAGTGCTGCCAGCAAACCTGCTCCAGCGTGGGCTTCCCATGGGGCCACAGCCTCCTTCGGGCATCCACCTGCTCCAGTGTGGGGTCCTCCATGGGCTGCAGGTGGATATCTGCTCCACTGTGGACCTCCATGGGCTGCAGGGGCACAGCCTGCCTCACCATGGTCTTCACCACGGGCTGCAGAGGAATCTCTGCTCCAGCGCCCGGAGCACCTCCTCCCCCTCCTTCTTCACTGACCTTGGTGTCTGCAGAGTTGTTGCTCTCACATATTCTCACTCCTCTCTCCACTGCTGTTGTTCTCGATTTTTTTTTCACCCCTTCTTAAATATGTCATCACAGAGATGCTACCACTGTTGCTGATAGGCTTGGCCTTGGCCAGCAGTGGGTCCCTCTTGGAGCTGGCTGGCATTGGCTCTGTTGGACATAGGGGAAGCTTCTAGCAGCTTCTCACAGAAGCCACTGCTGTAGCTCTCCTGCTACCAAAACCTTTCCACGCAAACCCAATTCAGTGACTTACTTTGTCTTGCCCGCTCTTACATCCTTGTACTAGTACTAGATTATTTTCTCGTAACCTTTCCCCAAATCCTTGCTAACATCTGCAGGTGACAGCAACTAAACACTACTCTGCTTTGACAGGAAGACTCTATCAAGCACACCTATTAAGAGATTGGGTAGAAATGAGAAGAAAACACAGTGTCCTAAGGAAGGCAAGTAGTGTCTCCCTGAAAATGCTAGAAGCACAGCTGCCCACAATGGTAGGAGCACTCCTTTGATACAAGTTCCAGAATAGTAAGATGATTACAAGGGGCCAGACCCAGAGAAATTTGATTTAAATATGTATTTTGAAATATATTTTAGTTCTCTTTCAAGAACTTCTTGTTGTAAAGTTGAAGAAAATATGGTCTTCTTTAGGTTTGAGAAATCCTGGACAATCTGGCTGGATTCTGTGCTTTAGAGTAAAGGAATCATATAAAGCAGGTATTTATAGCTGCAATTTTAGGTGAAGAATCCTTGGCAAAAGGAGTTGTAGGAGGTAATCTGTTTTTTGAGAGTATTTTTAAGGAACGGAGCAAGGATTCACTTGGTATTGGGGGTTTTTTTTGTTGGTTTTTTTGTTTGTTTGTTTAGTTTTTTGTGGGAGGGAGTCTGTCACTCCTTATAAAAGAACTGGGATGCTGCAGGGGTTTGCTGTGATCTGACTCACCAGCTCCGGTCAGAGCTTTGAGTAGAAATGATCTCCAGAGAGCAGATTAATGGGAATGGCTAATGGCAAACTGAAATGTCTACTACCAAAAGTGGTAGTAGACAGCACATCCATCAAGATTAGCAGCCCAGAGCAGCAACTTCACTGGCACTTCCACTTTCTAGTGAATGCTGACCACTGGGGGTGGGGTGGACAGCAGCACTCCCAAACCTGGATCCCTGCTACCCCCTGCCCTTGGGAGAACAGATCCTTCTGCTCATCAGTTGGTTTCATCCGCATCTAGATACCAGTGAGCACATAAGGTACTGCTAAGGGCGGCTAATGGCCGGTTACTTTTGCTCTCACTCATTGTATTCTGAGGTGCGATGGTCTTGCATGTTTTGGGTTGTTTGGTTTTCTGAGTTGTTAGTCTTACTGAGTTTCCCTGTCATCTCTGCTCCCTAGTAATGTTCTGCTTCTGTAAATCAGTTTAACCCACCACTACAGATGGAGATTCACAAGCACTTCTTACCAAGAACCCAGATAATATAATTCATATTCATGAAGGGCTGAAATGTGGTTTTATGTTTTGTTTCATATTGTTTTCAGTAGTTTTCCAGTGAACCTGGCCATTGTTTTTGCCAGTCAGTGCCTGTCAGAAAGGTTACGGCAGTTTGCAAGAATCTGGCTACCACTTTACTGGATGTAGATAGCTGGATTAGTGAATGTGGGATTCACTGTACAATAAGCACCTTTGTTTAGGGCTTTTGCAAAGTCTGGAAACACTGGCACTGTGCCTGGTTCAATGTAGCTATTAGAGTCTTTTCATTGACTTTAATTGGAGCTGGATTAGGGCCTAATCATTAAAAAAAATCTTCATCCTGCAGCGAGCAATGGTCACATTTGACCTCAGAATTTCAATAGAGGCATTGGTAGGGGAAAACTAGAACATAAAAGATAGAAAAATAATATTTTCCTGTCAAACAATGAATGATAGATAACTATATGTAGTACAGTGATCATATGCCTCAAATTTGTCTTGAACTCCCCAAATTTTTTTTCTACATATGATCTGTCCAATTTTGATTTTTGGCAGCTGCCAGAGCACAGTGGAAGAGAAGGCTGTTTGTCTGCCTTTAGCTGGTGTGGGATTTGCTGTTGGCAAGCACAGATGACAAACACTTCAGTTCTGTGACCAAATGTCTGCCATTGTTTTTATTAGACTGTGGGATGTTTTGCCTGATATAAGACAAGATATTTTCGACAACTTATTGCAGTTTAATAAGTGAATAAAATATCAGAGGATAACATATTTTATGTGTATGTATATGTATGTATATTTTTATGTATAAAAGTATGATATATTAGTTTGAGGTTTTTTTAGAAAGGATTTTACAGTTCACAAAGTCGACGCTATATCATTGTTACAGATTTGCAGTGACTGTCATCCATCTGTGTCTCTTGCTCTTTGCCTTCAATTTCTTTATATTATCTATGTACTACAGTTGAGAGGTCCCATGCTTCATGCCCTGTGAACGTCCAAATGGAGCATGTGAAGTGTGATGGAAGCGCAGCTGAACTGAGCCAAAAAGATTAGTAATGCAGAAAACTCTAAATACTGTAATATTATTAATGTTGTTATAAAGAATTTCTGTATCTTAAGTCTATTTTTATTTTTAGGGAAGTAATTTTTTGACAATACTATTAGGGAGGTGCATTATGTTTTTGTTTTTGTAACGTATTATATGAGTTGTTACTTTTTGTTGTATTCAAAACATCTGCTATTTGGGATGCATGAGAAGAATAATCTCTATTAGTTTTATTATATCTACCGATATGAGATATGAGGTCAATGAGATATGGTGAAAAAGATCATGGTAATTTATCAATGTCAGTAATGTGTAGTTACGTGTCTTATGAAATGAGCTCATCTGTTTGCTGTCTTAAAAACCTAAATAGTATTCTGGTAACACTTTCATTAAAGGAAGAAGTTTCTTTAGCAGCTTTTGATCATGTTTCTTCTCAAGCATTGAAGATTTTTATTCCTGGCATACAAAAGGCATTATTATTTGCATGCAGTCAAATGTGGCAGACAACTGGAGAAACTTCAACATGGGAACAATATTGTTCAGACTGGCAACCTGTACATAAAACAGTTTATTCAGTGTTCTGATAGCAAGAAATGGAAGTTGTTGCAAAGAAAATCTTTCTCTCTTTTCTTGTTTTGTGTTTTCCTTCTCTCCAAGGCAAATAATTTCAAGCTAATCTCTTTGATTCACATACTGATGGACAAATGTGTCAAAATTGCTAGGAGTGAATGCTGTAGGGCATGTGTTTTAAGAAGCTCTTGATTCATTCATGTAAGTTTTCTATTTTTATTCATGGTAAGCATACTTCACCACCCCTGTCACACCAGCTCAGAGACTGAGTTGAACTTTTCCCCTTTAATGGTTTTATCTTCTGAAATATCTGTAAAGTGTATTAGTTTGTTCTTTTTTTAAATCCCTACTGGATGCATAACTACATATTCATTTTAATTCACTATGACTACAGCACATCTTTGCTATCCTCAAAATTGTCTAGTCTTGATTATACCAGATAAAACTCCTTTACCAATTGAATAATGGAGACAAAATTTTGATGTCTGTTCTCCTCTATCTTCTTCAATTTTGTTGGGTTTTTTTACTGTTGCTTTTAGTAGCAGTTAAACAGGTTCAAACCATGCCCTTGCTGTTTTCATGCTCTTGCTTCATGTGTTTTTTATTTTATGTGCAATGAAACTACCTGGATGATAAATACTTTGCAATTCAGACCACATTTTAGGTGTCTAAATAAGAAGTTAATGACCAAATTCCTTGTCCTTATTTGGGGGGGTTGGAGGGGAGATAGTGGGTAAGGTGACCTAATTATCATATTTCTCTGAAGAATATACTAGAATATACAGGATTTATTTTAAGATTTGACTTGTATTTGAGGTGACAAAAATTCCTGTTGGCTTCAAGGAAAGTTGGTCAAGACACTTGTAATGAATACTAAGCATCTAAGGCTAGGAGAAAGTGGGGGTGGTGAAGAGTCCTTTTTGAAAAAAAAAATCATATACACAGTTCTGGAAATGGGGGAGGAAGAATGTTTGAAGGAGACTTCAAGAAGTAAATCATATAAAGGAAGACTGTGGGAGAAGAAAAGTCGGGAAAATCATGGCAATTTCTCATCTTAGAGCTTAGGTTTTCTCTTACCTAACAAAAAAGCCCTGGAGAAGGAAGGGATTAGACAGTTGAACAAATTAGGTACAAGGGAGTCTCAAGCCCTGCTTAGAGCTGGGCTTTTTTGCAGAGCTCTCAAAGCCAAGAGTAGAAAAATTAAGAAAGTGAGTGCCAGGAATCATCAAGCTGTGGCAGACAGGGCTGGAAAGCACAGCCCTACAGAAAATGGCTTTTCAGGGAATGGGGAAACTTTGGCCTACAGAGGGAGGGAAAAAAGTTATTGCAGGCCCACAAAAAGCATCCAAAAAAGAGAGGAACAGAAGATCAGTCCCAAGATGAGCTATGAATGCAAGGAAACTAATTCACATAAGTAAAAATGAATTATGCCAGAAGATAACATTGTTTTAATTATTTTGAGCAGAAGAGAAGCAGGGTACCTGCAGGACTGTTCTAGGCCTTGAAGTACTTTTTGACACATTTTCCCTAAAAAGCCCTACAAATTCTGAACTAATGTTCATTCAAACTATGGAGTGTGTCACACCCCTCTGTTGCTTGCCTCTTCTTTTGGGCATAGTTCAATGTTAACAGTTTCTGCTGTTTCTCCATCACCTCATTTCTTGGTAACATGTTTGCTGTGCAGCTGCTGAGGATGGCAAACTGCTTTCCAGAATTAACGAGACTCAATAGCAATATAATAAATGCCTGCCTCTCACCCCAGCAGGAAGCATCCCTCCTGCTTGCTGAGCAGCTTTGACTTTCAGCTACGTACATGGAGGACCGTACATTCTGATATAAGTGCAATTTCTTTATGGATCATTTAGTGCTATGTTCATAAAAGCATTGCTAGACTTTTAACTTTCAAAATTGGGGAATGCAGGGGAATTTAAGGTAATAAATCTGTCATGTACCATAATATGCATTACCTTTCCCACACTTATATAACTTTCCTCGGAAGATACATTTTAGCCGCTTGTACACTCATCAGGATGTGGGCTGAATTGGTCTCTCCGAGCCAATATTATGACCATCATATAATCAACTCCTCTTTTCCATTCACCAAGCAAAACTCAGACAGAGAACTCTTGTTTTGTTGATGTAATTATTTCATGCGTCAGCAGAGGCTTCTTGCTTTGATTGTTAACCAAAGTAAAATAAACAGATTTTTATATGGAAATCTGCAGTATTAATCAAATTTACTATAGAACTCTGTGCTTATGTTTTCTTCAAAATGGCTGAGCCTATCATCTTGCTTCTAGTGCACATACAAAAGTCACACTGACTTCAAAGAATTAGTACCACTGCCTCTTAAAAACTTTAATAGACAGAATAGACTATTTCAGTTGGAAGGGACCTACAACGATCATCTAGTCCAACTGTGACCAATTCAGGACTGACCAAAAGTTAAGGCATGTTGTTAAGGCCATTGTCCAAATGCCTCTTAAACACTGACAGGCTTAGGGTGATAGTACAGAGAGATAGCAAAAAATATATTCAACTGTATTTTCAAAGGGGTATTTTGAAACCAGCCTCTAGTTTTGCATTCCTAGTGAGCTATGTGAATATCCCAAAATCTGTGTGCACAAACAGGACAGGTGTCAGCAAACTGTGAAGCAAACCGCCATATCACTGTACACAAAATAATGTCTTGAATGATGGAATGTGCTTTATTTTTCTCCTGTAGCTCTCTATTACAGCCATTGTGGTCATCTCTGAGCCCTTTGCAATCTTCCCAGAGTGAGCTACAGACTTATTGAACTTCACTTCATCACAAGGCCAGGAGCTAGGGCTGGAGTTGCACTGCTGCTGCCATGGGAGGGAAAATAGGTGAGGGGAAAGTACAAAACTGAGATGAGGAGTACCCTGGGACATGAGGCATCCTGCTGCTGCCCACTGGGGCCACCCCCAGTCCTGGCCATGGCTGTTACCCCCAGCCTCCCCCGGCAGCAGCAAGAAGCAGGCTGGCGTATGCTCTGACATAGCACCAAGCAGAGAGCGGGGCTATGACCTTCGGCGAACCCCTTGCAGCCGGGTGCGTGAGGTGCTGACTGCCGCACGCAGAGCCAGTGCCGCGATCTTCCTCCAGCTGACAAATGGGACCATGTGATTATTTGACATCCTTCGATGTCCAGTCGAGCAAGAGAACCGTTAAGTCTTGCTGCTTAATAGGTAGCTTTTGGCAGGTTGTCAGTCCAGATGTCAGTCACAGCAGTGAATTTCTTCCAGTAACTGTATCCAGATGTTAGCTTTTTAAAGCTTTCTTGTGCATCCTTTTTAATGTTTCTGTTCAGTTCCACTGTTGGCTCTGCTGACAGCCGCAGTGCTGCCGGCAGCCTAGCACAAGGACTGCAGTATTACTGTGGTAGTACTTTTCTTTCTGAATGTCCTCCTGCTTTCAGTCATATAGGATGAAGAATGTGTGCTCTGTCTTGCTGAGGTCAAATTCATAAATTCTTCAGGAGCAGAAGAGTGTAAGACCATTTCAGGGCTATCAGAGGGCAGTTACTGACACAGCCCACCCACCCCCCGATGCTTCTCTTATAACTGATGTTTGTCATTACAATAAAAGGTAGAATATATTCCTGCAGCTATTCTAATTGCAAACCACAGTGTAAATATTAAGTTGGTGACTACAACAAGCGTGCAATGCAACAATTGCCTTCAGACCATTATTTAGCTGCCCAGAAACATGTTATAACACATCTTGTCTCTTAACCCCCAGATTTTACTCTAGTCCGGTCTCCAGTCCTTTGCTAGCTGTCAATAACAAATGATTTCCCCTTTCCTCTGCCCATTGCTGCAGCCACCTGGAATTTTCAGCTGCTGCGGCTGTGGTGTTGTAAGTGGAGAGGTAGGAGGTGACATGGGGGAAGAACAAGCAATGGGTCTTCAAACCCCGTGGGAGGGTGAAAGGGACTACATAGGAAATATTAATTTTTCCTTTTTTCTTTTCAAAATTCCCAAGTTGTGGGTGTGTAACAGTATGGCATGGTGCTATTGTGAATCATGTTGGAATAATATGGTTCAGCATGTCCTTAAATACTCACTTTCTATGTCTAAAAATAAATTAGTCTTGTTTCTTTAAATGAGACTGTTCTATATTTGTTACAAGAGAAGTCCTCTAAATGTGAGGAAGCTAGGAGCCTGATAACTACACAGGCTGTTATCAGATCCCACTGGGAAGTGACCAGGTGTTCCCTATGAAGAACTAAAAAGAGACATTTCAGGGAAGGATTTTTTTTTTCTTTTCAGAAGATTCTGAAACTAGGGAAATAAATGCAAAGAATTTTTTAGAGTATGATAAACCAATGTGAATGTATTACACAGCTGAGTCAAGGACTAGCAGGGGCAAGACAATGAACAAAATTGCTGTTTTGTTTTGCAGCACTTAGTTGGTACTTTTAGCATACGTTTTGAACCCCATTTAAACTGCTGATCTATTACAATCCTTTGCTGTGTGCAAAGTAAAAAAAATTTAAGCTACTACACTCAATTCTCATATAAGTCATTTATATATGCCAGTGCTATCTCTCTAGCTGTTAGCTATAGGTAAGCATTATCTTTTTGACAGTAAATGTTGTGACAGAATGAGTCCTTGACTGATGTTGATTGCAGGCCACATCAGCAATAATAAATACACAGAAATCTCATGCAGGTGTTTTCTCACAAGTGTTCGCATATGTCTAAGTGCTTTGGTTCTTCCCATGTTTGGATTTTGCATAGTTGATTTTTTGGGTTTCAGAAAAGTAACAGTGCTTTAAAAAGATCTGTATTGTACAGTCCTGTGTCTCGGTGTTACTTCGGGAACTTCAAATTCCAGTTAGCAGTTAGCAAATGTGTACGGGTCATTTCTCTTAAACAGAGTAGGATTTTGAGAACCAATGCTAAGTTCTGCTCATGAGTTCTGCCTGTTATAATATTTTGCAAAACACAAAATTACTAACCATGGTTTGGGCAGAGAAAGCTCTATCTGAAAATTTTAACTTCTTATAGGGAACATATGAAACTCTGCCTAATCTTATTCCTTTTTTTCTGCCTGATTGTTCTGTTTTATCAAAAAAATATATTTTCTAGTAATTCATGCTTCCATTTTCTAATAGCTTTAGCCTGAAAATGTAATGGCAGCATCTGTGTATTTCTGGTTTGCTGTGGTATTCTCATGTTCTATCACAGGCTAAAAAATGCTTTAATAAATGAGAGGCTTGATTGATTATACAGTCAAGAATATTCAATGACAAAGCAATAGCTAGAGAATAAAGCATCTCGCTGGTCAAGCTGATGGATCTTTAAACTTTTACCTAAATCCACAAAGCCAACAGCTAATTGGAATGGTACTGTTCACTTATATAAATCTTCAAAACACATGGTGCATTTTATCACAAATCACAATAGTAATTCAGAATTGTATCATTCTCTGTAAAATATAACACCTTTGTGATCTCTGATAGAAAAGACTCTACAACACTGTGCTGGAAAGTGAACAGCTACAGCAGGGGATATCAGATAGGCAGACTGTAATTACTAAAATTTTGCCAACAACACATCACCTGTATTTTATTAAAATAATCTGTGAAATCTTTTGAAGGAACAAACAAACAGCTTTCCCTTCATCCTAAAAACATGGTTAGGGATGTGGAGGTGGTAGCATTGGCAAGAAGCAATATCTATTTTTGTTGGAAACTTCCAACATATCCTGGCAAGATACTATTTAGTGGTTCAATACTAATTCACAGAAAAAAATACTGTGCTGTTGTGGCTTCTGGAAGTGTAGTGGGTTCTGTACGTGGTGATCCAATACAGTCCTCAGAAAGGCTTAGTTATGATGAAAAGAGCAGGGTTCAAGTCAGAATTACGACTGGAGACGGAATGATGAGATACCATAAAGCACACACAATTAAGAGAGTTGGTAACATTAGGAGTCTGGCTCATGGATGCTTTGGAGCAGGTTTTGTAAATCCTAGTTTCTTTAGCCTGTACTTCATCCTTATCTTTATTCCTAATACCATATCAGAGAACATGATCCTCTCCTACAGTGAAGTATAAGGCAATATCTGCCAGCAATGCCTTCCTCCCTGATCTTATTGTTTATCTGATGTTTAACACTAAACATAGTTTCTAGATGCTACAGTCCTAACCCCAAACACCAGTTTTAACCGTTGTTATACTTCATAGCCCATGGATATTTACAGGACCTATAACTAAACAGTAAAGGTGTTTAGCGCTGCTGTACTTAATATTCTCTGCTGTACCTTCTCAAAAGCTACTCCTAGAAATCCTGACTCCAGCCACAGCTCCATACCAGGACCTCCCCAAACACTCCAGGAGCACTACATTACATTGTGATGGTTAGAGCCCTATTGTCATCTATTCCCCACCATAACGAAGGAAAAGCCACTTGCCCTTACCTGCACCAGTTCTCATGCTTGCTGTGCCTTGTTTGAACTCTGTACCACTTCAGTAACTCCTTCTCTGCAACCCTGCAGGGCTCTATTAGTTTTGGAGTGAGAATTATTCACTGTGTTATGAATAAAACTGGAATTAGGGGTAGGTTTAGGAAATTGAGAGGCTGAGGACTTGTGATCATTTCTGAATCCAGCTAAGTCCAACATCTGTTCCAGTAAGGAAACTGCAATTTCTTGTTGCCAGGAAGTCTTAAAGGTAATTCTGATAGGGTCCCTGTTGGTTTATGTTGGACTGTTAGCACAAAACTAAGTCAATGCTGTTGGTCAGCTGTATCTGAAATAAAGAGTTTAAGACTGGGCCAGTTATGTGCTTCAAGAAAATAGAGATAGATTTCAATAGACCTATCTTTCTGAGAAGTGAAGCTGATGGTTTCTACCTTATGCTCCATCAGTTTAGCTACAGAAGCACATGCTGATCATCACAACACATACTTGCTTGTCTTCCCTCCAATTTCTTTCTCTATAGCAGGATAATGACAGAGGGAGATAAGTTTGTAAATGTAGGAGATCAAAGCATTTGACATGGGATAAATTATTATTATGCTCAAGAGACAAATGGAGACATTTGTATCAGAAAGTAATTATAGCTCTTGTAAGCACCTTAACTTCTAATATAAGGTTTTGGGTCTACTGGGGAGGAACCTTGAGGAATACACTTAACCTCCAGTTGTAGCTTCTCTCACCTCTCATGTGATTTCTCATTCAGCATAGAAAGGGAAAAGGGTTGACACAGGGAACAGCTCCTTATGTGAAGGACAGGGGACTAGTTCCTGAGAGAGAGGGCATGGATCCTACCTGGTTGGAGAGAGTTGTCTTCTGCTGACTAATATTATTTGGGCAATGTGGCCTCATTCTTTCATTTCTGGTGGAAGAAGATGATAGCAGTTTAAATTCTGAATTGCTGTGGCACTCACTGAGCTGGCTGGCAGCAAGCCTGACCTAGCTACATATGGGCATAGGCAAAGGACATGTCTACCATCTCCTGTCAACAGCCTCCCAAAGCAACTGCCTATGACTAGTGCCAGTTCCACTAACAGGTCATTTGCCTGTTTCAAAAAAATAAAAAATAATAATAAAAAAACCCCACAACATTCTTTGAAGGACATGTTTGCATTTAAGCTATTTCTGTTATACTCAGAGTTAGTTGGCTTGTGTGTAGTTAACATGAGTCATTTAATCCAAAAATAGGATTTGCACACGCGTTTTGCAAATCTGCTAACAGCCCACATTAGTTCTGCACTCAGTCATGTTTGCTGCAATGTCTTCTGGGTGCATATTCCTGCTTTCTTGAAATCCATTTTGGTCTTTCCTATTTTCCACTTGTTCATATCATCTCATCTTTTTTGTTCAGCTGATTAAAGAGATGTGTTCAGTCACGGACTTCAGTTTTCATATCAAGATGACAGGGAAAGGTCACTGTTCCTAGATTTTCTGATATATACTGATTCTTCTTCTGTGATACCTTTGTATCGTAACAGGAAAATTAAATTAAGGAACACCTATGAAACTCTACTCCCTTGGAGTACTAGAAAAATAGGATTTAGTACTCCAAAAGCTTCTTTGAAAAGCTGCAGGTAAGTGTACCTGTGATAAATCAGTTCAGGTACAAGTTACGCAAAATATAATCACTTGGATGACCAAAAACCCAGCTGCATTTATATATATCTTATAATCCTTAAACAGAATACAGGAGCTGTCCCAAAATGGTGTTATTTGAAATAGATAATGTTTTTGATTCCGTCATATTGCTTTAGTAGATATGATTGATTCAAACCCAGTAGTCATGAATTATGGCATATGAAATAGTATATGAATCAAAAATGCTAAACTGCTGGTTATTTAAAATGTCATCTGGGTTTTTCTAGATGGGGACATCTTTTTTTCTGATTGATAGAGAAATTTGGGGCAGTTAGGGTTGTTTTGCATTATTGCAAAACGTTTTCGAATTGTTATGTTTGTGGTGTTCCATTGTCACAGCAGTTAGAACTGTTCTGTTTCCAAATAAAAGCTGCACACTTGGGATCAGACCTATACAGATCAAGAAAGTGACAGACTATGTTTGCTGTGCCATAAGATATGGAGATCCTTTGGCACACACAGAAAACTTGAGCCCTGATCCATTATTGGAAACCATGAGCATAAATACTCTGCCGGGTCATTGACATCTGCATTATCAAATCCACCTGTGGGACTACATATTCAGCACTTAGATCATGCTATTAGTCTATCATATGGTAATGAAATAATTGGCAAAAATGCGTGCCTAGGAATTCCTGAGTTAACATAGAACTGAACTAAAATTAAAACTGCACACAACTCCTTATAGTTTGGTACATGTTGTACAGTGGATTGCTTTAGTATTCTAAGCACCAAGCTTTGACTCGCATTCAGACTGATCCAAAGACTTAAGTGTGAGTAGAGCTGGTCCTGCTCAGCTCATAATGCTCTTTAGGTAGCTGAATTATGCACAGTAACTGCATAACACCAGTAGTTGCCAGAAACCAGCTTCCCTAATTCCATGCTCTAACCTTTGTTGATTGGATTACATCTCATCTTGGAAAGATTTTTTTGTTTCTTGATAAGGGCAATTCAAAGCCATCCATTGAAATTTTCTGGGTTAAATATACCTTTCCAAAGAGGAGACAGAGGTACAGGAGGCCAGAAACTCCTTAAGTTATCTTTGATGCCAAAGAATTTGCCTGAGAAGTAATTTTAGTCAAAAACTCAGAGATAGAGGTTAATCTCTCTTGGGAGAGAGGAGGACTGCAGGGGCAGTTTAGACTCTTTAATTTTCATCTTATAATTCTCAAATACTTCTGTTTTAATGCATCATCAGAAGACCATCTGTATCATCAGGCCATTGTAGGAATTGTAATTTTTTCAGGTGTAGGGAGCTAATCATGACTCTTGCAGGCTGAGAGCATATATATGCTTTAAATGATATAACTGCAACACCTAGACATTGGGGAGAGGTGTCGGGGACATGAATTTCTTGTTCTTCTAGCCTGGTACAAATAAAGCCAGCCATAAACTGAGCAGCACATACATCTTACCTTAAAATCATATTTCACTACAACCATTTATGGTGTTCGGTCTGATATGTCCTATTGCAGAATGTTTCTGGGAATTAACTGGAGTAGGCATTTTAGTAGAAATAATCTTAACCTAAGTGCCCTGATTTGACAACTTAACAACTGTGGAGCAGGAGATAAGCTTTACAACTGTCTTTATCCTACTAATTCAGGCCAGTGTTATTAATAAGGTGCGTGAGATTTATAGTAAGACCCTAGGAGGTAGATTTACGCTTAACAGCCAGGAAAACTAAATTTTGTTTGCTCTAGATTTATGGCAGAGAATACTACATTTTTTTGGTTTACTTTCCAGTAAGTTACTTTACAAATAACACTGTAAATTTTACACTATGGCTTCAATTACCAAAGGCTTTAGGCACCTGAATAGAATAAGAAATTTGCATGCAGATAAATACATGCAACATTCCTTTAAAACAAAGAAATAAAATGTCTTACAATAAATAAAAATCCAAGATCTTCCATAGGTAAAACGTGTGTCTCATACATATTGTGAGAAATATAAACAATAGAAGGAAAAGGAACAAACTCATAATTCTTACCCCGGAATGAGTATGCAACATCTCACAGTTTTCAGTTTTTATGATATTTATATAATACCTTTCCCTCTGCCATTTGAAAGTGTTTTCTTTGTATTAAGTTTCACAGAAGCCTTGTGCACTAATATTATCCTCATCTAGGCAATGGAAATGCAAAGGTAACAGTAACTGACACCTAAAGAGCAAGTGCCACACTCAGAATACAACTAACTCCTACCTTCTTGCACCAGCTCTTATACACATCCTCACTTCTGGAAGTGTCTATTCAAACATGAGTTTTTTTCACTTTATTCTAAATTGTTTTAAACATATTCTGCTTCTCTAAAAAACCCCTATGATCACCAAGTTTTCTCTGTCAACTCTAGTATGCAGCAATGTGTCTCTTCCACACCTACGTTAGCACACTTAAATATACAGGAAAATGGCTTTCTGTTTGGCAAAGTATATGAGATACCTGAATACATTTTTCATTTATTTTGGTTGTTGTAACAAATGGCATGGTTTGTGGCACAATAATTTGGGGTCTTTGAGATCTGTATACAGATGTCACCACAAGCCCATCATGAAAGTCATGATACGACCATTTCATCTCTTGGAAAATTCACAGTAAGGTGGAGATACTCAGCATATGGAAAGTATAGCTTTATGCAGTACTCACTGAAGAATGAGCATACTCCTACAATCCCCTGTGGCACCTAACATTTCCTTGGAAACCTCTCCTGAAGTTACTCTGAAGTATTTGCCTAACATGACCCTGTTCTGTTTGCAAGATCACAGCTCACAAATAAACAAGCTATAGCAGCTTTAGGCGTTGATCCTATTACTCCAGTACTTTATAAGAAGGCACTGTATGATTACGCTTTAAATGCTGGGCTAAAGTGTTATTATTACTAATATACCCTAGAATGCTGGACGTAACTATAAAAAAATGCTGAAAAATATTAAAGAGAGTGCAGAGCCCAATTTCACTTACAGATTGTGTTGATGCTTTCTATCACTAGATCATCTAATTAGCAACTCATGACATCACCAGACTTGAGCCATTTTGGCTGACATTTTCTACACTACTTGCCACAGGCAGATGTTGCTGTGGCTCGCTTTCCCTTTGTAAGTAGGAAGCCATAAGGCCATTTAGCTCACAAAAGTGTTATGAACTAGTGTAATTAATATTGGTTAGGCACCTAGATATTGCAATGTAAGTAGAAAAGTCCACGTGGAAATGAAAAAATTTTGTTTTCAGAATGTGGTTTGAATCTATGTGAGGCCTGGGGCTGCACACTGAACCAAATGTTGAAAAATCCTTAGGCAGCAAGCAGTATCCATTCTGTGCATGACTGAGTCTGGAGTCTAGAGAAGAAATTAATATGTGATCATGTAATTAGACTGTAGAATAATTAATATACACAAGGGAAGGATAACTTCAAATACAGGTAATCTTAATTCAATTTTCTTCCTGTAGTTAATTTTGCAGCCTTTATTTTCTTTCACTGTAGGTTTTCTTTATATGATATATGATATAAAGGAAAGCAGAAGTGCAGTACTATTAGCTGATTTTGTTCCCCTTTATTAAATGTTAATGTAAAATCTGCAACAAAGAATACAATTGCCCGTTTACTATTCTACAACAGTTCAGCTGCCTTTCAATCAAAGAGAACTTCTCAGTCACTTAACCAAAAAAACGACAGTCAGATTCTTTCACCTTATCTGCCAGGCTTCTTACTCTTTTAAGTATATGCTTCAACTTTGAAATTCCTAACACTGTGTACAGAAGTCATGAATTATTTCTAGTTCACCAGGAAGGACACATCTCTATTGCAAATATAGCTATGTTAGGTTATTGCCTTAAAACACTGTTACACCTTAACTTGGTTTCAACAGAATTAAAATCTGTAGAGTGCCAGGAATTAGGTGTGTTGTGACTGGACTAGAGGATAATCCTTTAGATTTATTATTAGTTATATTGACCTCCCATCTGAAAGTTCCATCCAAGCTTAGAACTTTATTCATCATATGAGAGTACAATTCAGCTTTCAAGTACCATTTATAGTGTACCTTTCCTAGAATATACTGCAACATATAGCTCATCCCACTGAGAAAGCAGGGTCATGAATATGCCTTTGCAAATAAAATAAGCAAGCACACACATACAGCTATATTCCTAGGGAAGTCTGTACCTATATTGGTATCAAAAATTAGTACATTTTCTTTATCTTCTAGTAGGCTTTTGTTTAATGAAATGGCATTGTGAAATACCCCAGAGCTATGTATTCAGTAAGCAACAAGCACTTGTCGCTTCTCAATCATTAACTCTCATTTTGTGCCTAGTTCTCAGGCAGTTTCATGCTTCCCTGTATTTCCTACAGCTCTGATCCTGCTGTTCATGCCCATGCGCAAGCCTTGTTAACATTTCTCTTCAAAGGCTGCTGGGAAAAAACATCTGTGCTGATACTACATAGTGTAAATTCAACAAACAGGCTTGACAGTAAATGTTCCAAAATACCCAAAGTATTGTCATAATGTCAACAGAATATGTACAACTATGCTTGGGTAGTGGGGGCAGGGGATCCAATTCTACCTGCTCAGAATTGAAATGCAGAGCATGTAAAAAGATGTTTGTGCACATCTATCATTATCACAGACAAAGATAACTCATTAATTTTAAAGATTCCTTTTTTTCACGATGGCCTTAAATACAGAGATAGGTGATTACAGCTGCTCTCATTTTCCTGGTCACCTTTTTCTCTTCTTACAGGACTGGAAATATGACTCCACTGAAGCTGTAATTTCAGCTTTCATTCCTGTCTAGCTCAGCTCAGAAAGAGAACAATTTGGGGTCTACTTTTTATTTAAGACATCTGTCCTGGTTTCTGCTAGGATAGAGTTAATTTTCTTTCTAGTAGCTGGTATAGTGTTGTGTTTTGGATTTAGGATGAGAATAATGTTGATAACATACTGATGTTCTAGTTGTTGTTAAGCAATCAAAGATTTTTCAGCTTCTCATACTGGCCTGACAACGAAAAGGCAGGAGGTGCATGAGAAACTGGGAGGGGGCACAGCCAGGACAGCTGACCCAAACTGGCCAAAGGGATATTCCATCCCATATGACAGAGTATATAAACTGGGAGGAGCTGGCCGGGGCACAGCCGCTGCTCAGGAACAGGCTGGGCATCGGTTGGTTGGTGGTGAGCAATTGTTTTTCATTTGCATCACTTGTCTTCCTTGGGGTTTATTTCTCTCTCTTTTTGTTATTTTCCTTTTCATTACTATTATTACTATTATTACTATTATTACTATTATTATTATTATTTTATTATATTTCAATTATTAAACTGTTCTTATCTCAACCTACAAGTGTTCTCACTTTTTTACTCTTTTGATTCTCTCCCCCATCCCACCACAAGGCAGGGGGTGAGCGAGCAGCTGTGTGGTGCTTGGTTGCTGGCTGGGGATAAACCACGACAACATCAACACATCTCTCAGAAGTCAACAGTAAATCTCTCATTTAATCCATTTATGCAAGATCAAGTTCTAAACTGGAATATTCAGCAGATATACACCAGTAAATGAGAGAAGAATCAGGCCACTTAGGCAGACAGCTTTGAGGCTCTTATTTTTGTTCCTCTATAGTCAAACGTAAGCACTGTGGTAATTCATGTTTCTGGCTGAGAAAGCATTTGTTTAATAGCCTCAAAAATTTTGAAAATGTCCTCTTATAAAAGGTGAAATTTAAGACCTAGAATGTGCTATTACAAAAAGACCAAGAAATAGTCTTAACAATTTTGAAGGGATTTGTTTTCTAACGAGTAAAAACTTTGATAAACACAAAGAATACTTTTTAAAATTCTAGTTCTTTGTTCAATAAATTCAGACAATTTTTTTTTTACTGAGATTTAAACTTTAACTATGTAGAATCCAAGGTATACGACTCAACCACAAAGTTAAATAAACGCCATACTGTTCTTTTGATATTGCATTACAGTTAGAGCTGAGAAAACAAATCAGGTTAACTTCTTTGTCTAATTCCATGGTTTTCACATTAGAAATTGTACATAGCTAGCTAACTTTTCTTGAAAGTCAGTCATTTCACAGCAGTGTCATCAAATGTTTATTCTGAATAGTTGTTAATATTTGAGCTATTTTGGTTGTTACTGTACACAAAGGTTACCTAGAATGATCCTTCTTCTGCTCCTTCTTCGCAATTTTGCATGACCTTCCTGAACTGCAAACTAAGGAATGGCTGTAACATGTCAAAAAGTGAAGTCATTCTTTAAGGATTAAGGTCAGGAAAGTATATATGCATGTGATATAACTGTTCATGTTCTTAGTGTCTTTTTGCCTCATGATCCTTATTATTTGCATCACTTGCTTCAGCAGATCTTTGCACTTGTGTTTTGCTGCAGACTGTAACATCATCTTAAATAAGATCTACAGGATTCTCAAACATAGACATAAGCACTGGGAAAATACAACTGATGAGAAGTCTCATAAAAAATTGAGATAAATATTGATAGAAAAACTATTGTGGTATCTGCCAAGCTGTTGTTGTGATGTAAAATCAGCATTCTGTAATGCCAGCCCAATCAATCAGCCAATTTTTTCTCTAAATGTAATGCAAGCTCTATGCTTCACCCAAACCTCCTTGAAAATTCTGTCTAAGCTTACAAAAATGAACATGGTTTTAATTTGGGGCTTGTAACAAAATCGGAACCCAAGTAAGTTTCATATCGTTTAGAAATTTATAAGGAAAGAGTGGAACAGAACTGAACAGCATTCAATTTTTCTCTAGACTATAAAAGTAAAAAAACTTGGACAATTTCACTTACAGTGGGCGAGATAATCTTTCTTATCATGGTTTGCTATGGGAGAATATCTGACCAAAAAAGAGACCAAGACTGCTCTCAGCCTCATTTAGAATTACAAATGTTTATTGTCATTATTTATTACTATGGAATTACTAACAGGAACTTAACATGATATGGCCACAGTCTGTGTTAGGAGCACAGTCTGTGTTAGTCCCTGGTGCTGTTGTCCTAGATACATAGTAAGTAATGCATCTCATTGGACACACTCGATTTTTCTAGTGAAACTTACAGTTCTAAATGTGACAGCAACTGATCATCAGGCATGTATTTAGCAGTTAGAAAGAAACACCTAATTCATGCAATAAAATGTCAGATTATTACTTCTTCATGTCACTGAGACTTTATTTAACAAAGGTTTATTCCTGTTCTCAGCCATATGACTGGATTTGCAATTAAGGTCTTTGTTTAATTTCTTTAAAACCTCATTCCTGTTTATACATCTTCTGCAATTCCATTTTTAAATGTAATTGCTTCTAAATCTCAGAGGGTATTAATAGCTGCCTAAACTGATATGTTTTAATACTAAGAACTGTGATTTAAACTACTAAAGCAAAAACCAAACAAAGCAAACTAGACACAATTCTAATCAAGTTCTGGCAGCTGATTCTTTTTATTTTCTATCTGCACCACTTATTTTAGTGTCTGAGATTGAGCTGTAGGTTTGCAGTTTCACAAGGCTACACTGTCTGTCTTTACAGGGATGATGTGAAAACTTAAACAAGCCATTCCTGCATTAGAAACCACCATACCTTCACCTTTACTTAGGGTGAGGATGCTTTCTGTTGACCCATACTGTTGAAAAATGGATTGCCTATTCCTGGTCATCTCACATACTTTTCCAGAGTACTCTTCTGACTGGGAAAGCCATCGCTGAGCTTGTAGCTATATCTGTAGATAGCTCTGTTCAATCGGAATTTAAGCAATACATTTTTCCATGTCTGCTGTTAGTGGAAAGGACACCTCTGTTGTGCAGATACCCTAAAATGGCAGTGGAAGGCTCATTCCTCCTTCACCGAGAAGTCCAATTTTCTGTTTTCTTCACAGGTAGATGGTGGAAATGACAGTCTTTAACTTAGAGAATGCCTGTAATATGTTTCAGAAACTGATAACAATTTCTTATTACAGAGAAATAGAGAAATTACATCCTCTCCAGATTTTTTTTCCCTCATTTTCTTTCTGGTTGAATGAATGTCAGGCAGGCAGGAATGAACCCCTTTCATTTAGTGTATGTGCTTATTGTCTCCAGGCACAACATTTCTTAGAGCACAGTTCCTGCTCCATTTGAAGACACCCATGACACTTACAATTTGTACGGACATACTAGCATAATCTTCAGAGAATGAATCTTGATACAGGCAAAGATATATCATCAACACTACTTTAATAGCAGCATGATCCAACTGATCTTTTCCATACTCTAGCTGCTGAAACTTCTAGATTATGAGGAGCTTTAGCAGTGCACCTTATTACATGCTCCCCTCAGTGCCTTGCAGTCAGTAAGCACAAAACTCTGGGGGTTTTATGTCTTATAGAGAGTCCTGATCTTTCTTGATTGATTTTTTTTTTCCTCCTTTTACTGTTCCATATAAAATACTGTTTGTCATTCTCATATGTATGTTTGTGTGTGTGTATAACATATGATTGAAATTATTTTAATAGGTGTGTTCTTCAAAGTTTCTAATGAAGTGTTCTGTCACCAGTAACATTTTACCATACAGTAAGTAATCTCAAAAGCATTTTGCAAATTGGTTCCACCTGTTCTACCATAAAGACCTTGCTGGCATCTGAATGATCAGATGAAAAGGCATTTCTGCGTTTTCTGCCTTAACCAAATTTCCCTAACAGTGGTTCCATTTTTTCTCTTTCAGAGAGCATCTTATGCTCACTGAGGAACATAACTATGCCAAACAAGACCTGTATGTAGAGCAGCTCAAGAAAAAGTGGAGAGGTAGCAATAAACTGGCTGAACACTCCCTGCTCACAGATTAGAGCAGTCTCAGTTACTCCTAATTATGTGTAGCTGCCTGTGGCTTGAATGAGTTATTTCAGTAACCAGGGATCAGCACTGGAGTACTTCACCTCCTGCCCTTTCCATGAGACAAATCCTCTTTTTCAGATTCAAACAAAAGCCTGACATAAAATGGTTTCATCATCTCTCTGGCACCTGAGTTTAGGCAAAGAGTTTGTGCAACAGCTAAGTCACAAGTTCTACTCTTTCTTTTAATACCTTTTTGCTTTTTCTTTACCATTCCTTCTCTTTCAGTCTACAGCTACTTTCAGTCTCATATCTGTCCTGTCACTGTCTCTTCACTTGTCACATAAGTTCTTTTCCATGGCATGGCATTTTTATGCTTCCTGCTCTTTCACAAACATATTCCATGCAGCCCTTGAGAGAGCTGTCTCTTCCAGTTCCATCACAACAATCTGCTCACTTCCTTTTTCCTTGAGTGATGCTTTTCTTCTGCATGGTCATTTTCTGATCTACTCCACCTTACTGCATCCTGACTGGGCTTTCAGAATACAAATGCATTTTCCTTGTAGTACTCTTTCTTTTCTTGTTATATTTCCAGGTTGTTCATAGTTTTCCACGCTTGGGGACCTGACTCAGAGATTTACATCACATACCTATTGTCCAGCAATCCTTCTAATTATGCCACACTAGGAACTGTGTTATGAAGCCCAGACTAATTAACAAAGTTTTGTTAAGAAAGATGTGTCTGTGTAGAGTAAGTGGAGCTGCTCCAGTGAATTGCACTGGTGAAACTTCCCACGGTGGAGACACCCTCGCCTCCTCTGCATAAGAATTCAGGCACAAAACTATGTGACAAATGCTGTAATTCTCAGGTCAATAAGATACTTCGTTAGCCACATAGGGATGTATTTAAGACATTCCTCTTTTTCCTTTGATTATGTCTACCCTGGAGACTTTGCCCAGGCCAGCTGTGAAGAAGTTAGCTCAAGAACAGAAACAGTCCAGCTGTGACAGAATGGAATTACATTTAGACTGATTTTCCCACTTGCTATTCACAGCTACACGGGGTGTTTGCAACTAACAGTGTAAACACACCACTTTCATTTCCAGGACTGATAATAAAGATAGTGATGCGAAAAGAGTTCTAAATCCTGAGTGGGTATAAATGCCCAGGTTATATACCCACCTCCCTTTTACATCCATCCATTATTTTCTCCACTGAATTCCACTGAGATGTTGTAGCCAGTCTTCTTCAGGTATGATGAGTTAGAAATGTGATTTAACAACACTTGAATTGGCAGAGGCTTTGGAAAAGGGAAACAACTAGGGGACAAACTAAGTTGTGCAAAATTGGTGAGATATTTCATATAATTAGCATGTAACAATGATAACAGTTCTGAAAACCTACAGTAGCTTATGAAATACTCAATCTAAATTTAGTGCAATTAGTTCACTAGTATTTACAGAGTTAATTTTGGGATTATGGTTAGAAAAGTCTTATTTACCAGTATGAATAACATTTTGGACATAAGAGGAAAATATCTTTTTTTCAAATTTTATAAAAGCAGAAATAATAAGGTTTTAGTTTTTCTGTATTATTTATTTGCACAAAAAATTACCTTCAATGGGATCCTTAGCTTTACATTAAATAACCTAAATAGATCTCAGCATGACAACAAATGAAAATGAAACAAAGTGTGGGTAAAAGGGCAAATTAGTAAGTAGTCCAGTGGTTTTAAACGTCATTCTGAGCAGAAAAACAGCCATGAACAACTGACATTCTGTGTTTCTGATGATATTCATCAATATCCCCTGTGGCGCATGAGTCGTCATATCTTGAATAGCCAGTGATCCTTTTGGTTTGCACAAAAATCCTGTGCATTTACCAGGAAATCTACGATACTCCCAGCAGTTTAGGTATTTCTTTCTCTGTCTTTTTCCTTTTTTGCCTTCACTCCCAACTCACTTTTCAGTGTATCTTTTTTCTGACAGACTAGTGTAGGATTACTTGGAAAATTTAGAAAGAAAACACTTCTGTAGTTATCTTGTCTTCTGAGTAAGGTAGTGCTAGGAATGATGGCTGAAGCATCATTTACATATAGGACAGCTGACCAAAGTGCTGCAGGGTGGGGGGAAAAAAACCTCTAAATCAAAACAAACCAAAAATTTGTGACAAAAAAAGAAAAAGTCAGAGAAACAGAAAATATTATGAAAGCATATAGGTTGCCTAAATAGTAAATACATCTTTGATGTATCACTTCACTTCAAACCAGTTGTATTCTTTCCTTGTCTTAACTGTTTTCTTTTTCTGTTTGAAATCTCCTCTTCTGTAAAAAGACATTGCTATTTTCTGAGTCCCTTTCAGCCAGAAAACAGGGTTTAACCTTCAATCCAGCACACTGCTAATTTATTCTGTGGAATCCATCTTACTTCAAGTGTTCTGATTCAGCAAGTATACTTTCACAGCAAGTTAAAAAAAAAAACCAAAACATTTTCATTCTCTCCAGCCTCAGCTGGGGTTGTTCACAGAATTAATTTAAGTGCATTTGAGGCCTTCAGACAGAATTCACATTTGTTACAATCTCAAGAGCTGGAGACTGTAAAATTATTTTCTTTTCCTATAAGCTCATTACTTCAGTAGCAAATGTTGTTTCTTCCTGTACTATACAAATCTGCCCTGTTTGAGCAAAGCTTAGTCACTCTGTCCCGTATCTACAGCCTCTCCCCAAAGCTATAATGCTGATACTTCTCCTTCCAATGACATTTTCCTCCTGAGGCAGTTCCTTCTTCATGAGAGTGGTCAGAGCACTAACATAAGCTTGGAACTTTTTGAAAAAAGATGTCATGGTTTCCAGAATAATTACCCCAGAGTGTACCACACTTCATGTGACACAGCATCTGATATGGAGTGAAACCCAGTTCCTCCACTCTCAGGCTGAGCCATGTGCAATACACCCTGGGTACCAGAGGCATCATTTCTGCAGTCTAATTCAGAGCATTTGCTGGGCATACAAGAAGAGAGACCCCCAAGGCTTCTGGAAATATAAATCAGACAGAATTGGATGTTGCCATCAGAAAACTCATTTGGTCCCTATCTATACCTGGCACCTGCCAGATACCATCTTTCCAGGAGCCACTTGTGCATGTGTGGAGACCAGCATCGCACATATAGCCTGTCCACTATGTGGGGGAGCAGCAGGGCCGCTGCTCACAGGTAGCTGGACTGTCCTGTGGCCAGCTGGGTCTCACAGGGAGGTAGCAGGAGGGCTAGCTAGTGCATACGGTGCTTCCCCTACCTCTACAGCAGCTTGAGCAGCCTAACCTGGAGGCATGGGCATTGCTGATGCAGCGCATGGAACGGTTAGTGCACATCAGCTATAAATGCACCACACAGAGGGAACCACTGGCAGTTGTTCAACCAGACCAGGGTACAACTGCCTTTAAAAAAATACATGGCATTTCAACAGCTGAAGAGCTGGGATATCAAGCAACATGAAGGGATACTTGTTTCTATCAGCATCTCAATCATCTTGTAGAACTGTAGCCTTGTACGTCAGAGAGTGTTTTGACTGTCTTGAGCTCAACAAAGGTAACGACAAGGTTGAGTGCTTATGGGTAAAGATCAGGGGAAGGCCAACAAGGGAGATATCCTGGTGGGAGTCTGTTATAGACCACCCAACCAGGATGAGGAAGCAGATGAAGTTTTTTACAAGCGGCTAGCTGAAGTCTCAGAGTCTCTAACCCTTGTTTTTGTGGGAGACTTCAACTTACCAGATATCTGCTGGAAATACAACACAGCAGAGAGAAAGCAGTCTAGGAGGTTCCTGGAGTGCGTGGAGGATAACTTCCTGACGCAGCTGGTAAGCGAGCCAACCAGGGGAGGTGCCCCACTGGACCTGCTGTTCACGAACAGAGAAGGCCTGGTGGGTGATGTGGTGGTCGGAGGCTGTCTTGGGCACAGTGACCATGAAATGGTAGAGTTTTCAATTCGTGGAGAAGTAAGGAGGGGGGCCAGCAAAACCACAACCCTAAACTTCAGAAGGGCAGACTTTGGCCTGTTTAGGAGTTTGGTTAACAGAGTCCCTTGGGAGGCAGTCCTGAAGGGCAAAGGAGTCCAGGAAGGCTGGATGTTATTCAAGAGGGAAGTCTTAAAGGCACAGGAGCAGGCTGTCCCCATGTGCCGCAAGTCGAGCAGGTCAGGGGAGAAGACCGGCCTGGCTGAACAGAGAGCTCTGTCTGGAACTCAGGAAGAAAAGGAGAACCTACCACCTTTGGAAGAAAGGGAAGGTGACTCAGGGGGATTACAAGGATGTGGTGAGGTTATGCAGGGAAAAGATTAGAAAGGCAAAGGCCCAGCTAGAACTTAAACTGGCCACTGCTGTCAAGGACAACGAAAAATGTTTCTACAAGTATATCAGCGACAAAAGGAGGGCTAAGGAGAATCTCCCTCCTTTGTTGGATGCAGAGGGAAACCTGGCCACGAAGGATGAGGAGAAGGCTGAGGTACTTAATGCCTTCTTTGCCTCAGTCTTTAATAGTCGGACTGATCATCCTCAAGGTTTTCATGCCCCTGAGCTGGGAGATGGAGATAGGACGCAGAACGTAGTCCCAGCTGTCGAAGAGGTGGCAGTCACCGACCTGCTCCTCCACCTGGATGCCCACAAGTCTATGGGGCCGGACGGGATCCACCCGAGGATACTGAGGGAGCTGGCGGAGGAGCTTGCCAAGCCACTCTCCATCATTTATCAGCAGTCCTGGTCAACCGGGGAGGTCCCAGATGACTGGAAGTTAGCAAATGTGACACCCATCTACAAGAAAGGTCGGAAGGAGGATCTGGGGAACTACAGGCCTGTCAGCCTGACCTCGGTGCCGGGGAAGGTCATGGAACAGATCATCCTGAGTGCCATTATGCGGCATGTGCGGGACAACCAGGGGATCAGGCTCAGCCAGCATGGGTTTATGAAAGGCAGGTCCTGCTTCACTAACCTGGTCTCCTTCTATGACAAGGTGACCCGCTTAGTGGATGAGGGAAGGCTGTGGATGTTGTCTACTTGGACTTCAGTAAGGCCTTTGACACCGTCTCCCACAGCATTCTCCTGGAGAAGCTGCCTGCTCACAGCTTGGACAAGTGCACTCTGCGCTGGGTTAAAAACTGGCTGGATGGCCGAGCCCAGAGAGTGGTGGTGAATGGAGCCAAGTCCAGTTGGCGACCGGTCACAAGTGGTGTTCCCCAAGGCTCAGTGTTGGGACCAGTCCTGTTCAATATCTTTATCGACGATCTGGATGAGGGGATTGAGTGCACCCTCAGTAAGTTTGCAGATGACACCAAGTTGGGTGGGAGTGTCGATCTGCTGGAGGGTAGGAAGGCCCTGCAGAGGGACCTAGACAGGCTGGATTGTTGGGCCGGGGCCAACTGTATGAGCTTCAACAAGGCCAAGTGCCGGGTCCTGCACTTCGGTCACAACAACCCCAGGCAACGCTACAGGCTTGGGGAGGAATGGCTGGAAAGCAGCCTGGCTGAGAAGGACCTGGGGGTGATGGTTGACAGCCGCCTAAACATGAGCCAGCAGTGTGCCCAGGTGGCCAAGAGGGCCAATGGCATCCTGGCTTGTATCAGGAATAGTGTGGCCAGCAGGACGAGGGAGGTGATGGTGCCCCTGTATTCGGCACTGGTGAGGCCACACCTCGAATACTGTGTCCAGTTTTGGGCCCCTCACTTCAAGAAGGACATTGAGGTGCTGGAGCGTGACCAGAGAAGGGCAACGAGGTTGGTGAAGGGTCTAGAGAACAAGTCTTATGAGGAGCGGCTGAGGGAGCTGGGGTTGTTTAGTTTGGAGAAGAGGAGGCTGAGGGGAGCCCTTATTGCTCTCTACAACTACCTGAAAGGAGGTTGTAGAGAGGTGGGGGTCGGTCTCTTCACCCCAGTAACAAGCGATAGGACGAGAGGAAATGGCCTCAAGCTGCGCCAGGGAAAGTTTAGGTTAGATATTAGGAAAAACTTCTTTACTGAAAGAGTAGTCAGGCACTGGAACAGGCTGCCCAGGGAAGTGGTTGAGTCCCCATCCCTGGAGGTATTTAAAAGACGGGTAGATGCAGTGCTTGAGGACATGGTTTAGTGGCGGACTTGGCAGTGGTAGGTTAATGGTTGGACCTGATGATCTTAAGGGTCTTTTCCAACCTTAACAATTCTATGATTCTATGATTCTATGATTCTATGAACTGAGTATTTCCAGTTTTGCCTCCCCTCTCTCCCCCTTTTCTGACCCATATCTACTTTAATTGTTTGTTAGGGGATCATCTTTTGGCCACATGGCTGCTTCTTTGTTTTCCTTGCCTGATCTCCAGAGGGATCTGTCAGATAGGGATTCTTATCTTCAGCCCATAATCTCTTTAAAATCTTTCCCAGCTCATGGCATTCTAGTGTACTCCATTCAAAAGAACCTAATAGCTGTATTAGGTTATTAGCTTTGTTATTTTATGTGGTTATTCATTAACTTCAGATGAGATTTTAAAAAAAAAACACTGAAAAAAGAAGAGTAAAATAACCCTTTATACAAAATTACACACATATTCTGTTCTATGCAAGTCACAAAAAATCAAATCTGCCCTATACCATATGCCTATAATAGTAAGTTTTAAGTACATATTGAAGACAAAGCCATGAATAGCTCTGCATTTCAGAGTTTGATTGTAAATTTCTATTATTGCAAACTACTCTATCACTTTTATTCTAAATAAGGATCTTCAGAAAGACCTTAATATGTACCTAGAGCCAGTTTAGACTCAATTTTATTTGAGATCGTAAACAATGATGACTTTTAGCTTTATGATGACTTGGAAATCAGGTCAATACTTAAATATCGGAGGGGAGGTTGTCCCCTATGAATGGATTCTGCAATTAAATGCTCTATCTGTGAGATATGCATTACACTTCCATTTTGCAAGCCAATGTTCTTTCTCAAGAATATTTATGTCTAAATAAGTTAAGCTAAAGCTACAACAAACTTTGCCAACTCAGTCATAGAATCATAGAATCATAGAATGGCTTGGGCTGGAAGGGACCTTAAAGATCATCTAACTCCAACCCCCCTGCCATGGGCAGGGATGCCACCCACTAGACCAGGTTGCTCAGGGCCCCGTCCAACCTGGCCTTGAACACTGCCAGGGACAGGGTGTCCACAACCTCTCTGGGCAACCTGTTCAACTCATTCCCCTGCAAAGGGGGAAAAATCCACTCCTTGAAGGCAATCATTTGAGTGCTTTAGTGTGCCTGGACATAACTATACAGAACAGTGAAGAGCTCAACTTTGTTGCTTCATTAGGCTTGCAAAGATAAGCCAAGAACAACAATAAAATCAAATGTAGATGTTAGTAGATGCTGCTATTGTGATTGTGCAGTTCAATAAGTCAGAAATATTCCATAGCTTATAAATAGAATTTCATCCTGTTTCCACCACTAATAAATGAATAGCTGTTAGTCTGATCAGCAAACCCAATTGTGGGCAAAATACCATAATACAGAGATGCTTGCCAAATGCTATTTGGACACTGACCATAGTTCATGCAATTGTCTGCCACTTTTTTGTTCAATGACAACTGACATAGAGTTATTGAAAACAATCAAGTATTTGCCAAGCAACAAACAGAATACACAACAGCAACATTCCCCTTTGGCGCCGGAAGACAGTCAAACACGGTCGTAAAGAACTTTGTATCTCTCTCAGACTGTACTGAAATATGTGTATACTTTGTCATCTACCCTTTTTTAGAACATTTTCACAGACCATGGGTCTTGTGTCAATGAATGAGGGTACCAGAGAAAGTGTGATTCCTACTGAGCATCTTTTGAAGATGGGTGTCCGAATGAAACTTCCAAGAACTCCAGACACTCTTGCAGGGAAATAGAGCTAATGAATTAGCTTATTTTTGCACTGTATTAACTATAAATGTGAAAAGATTACAGGAGCAACACACTGCAATGTCATGGTAATGATACATGTGCATATGGGAAGATACAGTAAGTTCAGCTTTATTGTGCTCATCACCTTTCATTCCTTTAAGAATGGGTGATGAAAATGAGAAAAAAGGATTGGAGTAGCTTATTCCTGTAAAGCAACTCTCCACTGCATCAAACCATATTCATGAAAGTTTAAGAACCCTTACATCTATTTAATAAATAAGCCAATGATGTATATAATGGTACAATAATAAAAATGCTAATTATTTAATATTGGGAAATAATAGATCTGCTTGCGGTAGCCCCATATTAATTAGTAGGCTTCTTTTTTTTTCCAATGCAGTTTTATTTTCATGAATAATGCTATACTGTTTCAACAGAGAACGCTTCCTCTTTTGAATTTCACAACTCTCCAGGGCACACTAGAGAGTGAATCAGTTATGCCCAACGTGCAAACATTAAGCAAACAGGAGACTCATTGAAGTTATTTTGGTACCTTCTCTTTGATTTATGTGGAGTAATTTCAGCAAAATATCTTATAGGAAGAGTGCAAAACTTTTCTGCACATTACGTGCTAAATTAGACTTACTTAGGGAAAACGTATATGCCGTGCTCAGTATTACTGTGGGGTATTAATTTGATTTGGGAAAATATGTAAAAGATTTTATGACTAAAAATGTCTGAAGAAAAGAAAGGAAAATCATTATAGCATTTGGTATATATTCTCTAAGGTTTTGATTACACATTAGTAAAGCTTTATAATACCTCTGTGATGTAGATATTTTTGCCAACATATATATACCTCGTGGGTAAACTGAAGATAAAAATAATTCACCTAAATTATACTACTAGTGCTGAAGCTGTCTTTATTTCCCTTCCAGTAACCTAAGCAATGGGGTCCTTCATAGTGTAAACACAGCCTCTAAATTCCTGCACATTTCTGGGAAACTCTCTCCTAAATTGTAAGAAATATTGAAAATTATTACCTCTACATTAATATCCTGGATTGCACACTAACACTTTTCTGGTCAGTCCCTCATAAACATAAAGCCAAAATCCACCTATATTTAATTTCAGTACGAAATGCAGTATATCTTTTTGAATTTTACATTCTGTTTTCACTTTTTTTCTTTGAGATGGTGAGTAACAGTTGCAAACTGTTTTCCTCTGCTATCTGTTTGACTTGGAGAGGGGAGGGACAGAGAGAGGAGATGTTGGTTGAAACAGAGGGACATTTAAGAATGTAATGAAGATCTTTAAACAGAGCTATGGCATACAGCTGTAATAAGTCTCTCAACGGTAGACCAGATTTGCTTGTTTCATTGTAATCTTGCTGACCTTGAAAGACCAACTACCTGATCTTTTCTATTGTGTAGATTCTGTCCCATTGTGTGATCTGAATAAAAGCAGCCTTTAAAAATGTAATGTCACGGTGCTATTCTCAAATGATAAAATGTAGTGTCAATTATAATTTACTCATAGAGAGAAAAGATAATATAGTTTCAAAAGAATATTACAGGGAAATCTTCCATAACAATCAAGGAATATATATATATATTATGAGTGACTGCTGGTGGTACTATTATTGTTAAAATTATTATGCTTATTATTAAGCTTGCCAGACACTACCTGTTATAATACAGGGGGTTTTTTTAATCTAGCAAACTTTTACTGAAAGGGCTAAAATTTGCCATGCTAGATATCTGCTTCAGTCCAAATGTTAAGTACAGCCTGAGCCACATGATCCAACTGTATCACCGAATAAGGATAATGAAAAAAATTTTTTTTCAAGTTATGCTCATTGGGAAAGTGAAATGTATCAGTGTGACTGTCAGTGAAGGGTAGTTCTGCCATGAGGAAAGATTCACTGGATGAGGGGACTGAAAAGAGATGCAGGGAAAGGGAGCTACAGTGAGTTATCTCAACTTGATGTAGCACAGGATCCCAGAGAACATTTAACAGGGACAAGAGAAAAGACCTAGCGCAGAGCACAAGGAGTGAAACTCCCCAGCAAGCCATAAGAAAGGGTCTATGTGACTGGGAACAGCATGGGGTGGAGAGCATGGGAACAAGTGTGAAACAAGCTGGACAAGAAGCTGGGGGCAATGGACTGGAGGCTGGCCGGGCAAGGAGCCCAGAGGAAGAGCTGGGAAAGAGCTGGACCCAGTTAGGGCTGTTTCCGAGTCTTCTTATTTTTCTGCCATCAGCAGATAAAATCCAAAGACAAAGTGACCCATCCTTCTGCAGAGCAGCTCTGTGGAAAATGCCAGAATGCATTACTGCTTCCTGACTGTGATGCCAGTATTCAGTTAAGTGGCATTCCCTTTTTTCCGTTGATTTAAATAAAAAAAGGGGGGGAGGGCAAATTTCATAAAGTTTCTTTCCCTTCCTTGACACTCACTTAGGTAGGGTGTCCTTCATTCACATATTATGGTCCTTTGTATTCTTGTTCTTTTATTCAGGATTCATGAATACCATGGCATCCACAGCTCTAAAACTGCTCTTCTTGTCAGTGAGGCAAACTAATTTCCCCGCTTGCCCCAAAGAAGTCTGATAATCTCCATGCCTGAATAGAAGCAGAAATAAAGAAATTAAAAAAATAAGGTGATAGGAAGCAGGTTGCCTAATATGAGAGGCAGAGAGGTTGGAGTCAGTGAGGGTCAGACGGGGACTCAGAGAGGCTCAGAAAAGCAGAGAAATCACAAAGAAGTTGAAAGGCCAGAGCATCAAAGGAAAAGCAAGGCAAAAGGATGACCACAGTTATATGCATGAGTCATCAGAAATGGCATTTGACAGTCCATGCTCAGCATTGCCAGAAGGTATATTAGTATAAAAATTACATCATTAGGCTACTTTCTAAATCTGGCAACATGAAAATATAAACACCTCCTTATGTCCCATTAAAACCAATGGCATTAAAGAAGGATTAATTACACGAAGAGATTTACTAAGATGCCTTCATGCCTAGCTCTAACTAAATAGGTGTTTTACTGCGCTAGACAGCTTTGAGTATCTTATCCTACATGCTCTGTTTCCAAAGCAGGGAGAATCAAGGACAATCTGCAGGCTTTATAATGGATATTTTAATTGTATTTTCACATTTGCAAGCCCAAACGCCAATCATACAAATATTTGTGGCATGTCAACTGGCTAGATATTTTAAAATGAAATGATTTACACAATAGGAATGTAAATTATTTACACAAAAGGCTTTGAACAGTTCCTTTAGAAACATTATAGCCTATTGTACAGAAGCGTACCTTTTTCAAAGTGAAATTTCAACACGATGACTTTCAGCAGCTGCTCTCAAGCCTCTGTGGTGCATTGTACGAACTCTGCCTGCAGTACTTCATGCCTCATTTTCTCTAACTTGACATTGCATATATTTGTTGAGTAATCGGTGAAAACATATCATCGTTAAAAATGTTTACAGTTCTATTCTAATGGGAATAGCAATAAAAGGGTAAGGGCAAAAAAAAATGTCATTTTACACAAAAAGCAGCATAACTGCACCCTTCAGAGAGGCCTCACAAGGAACAATGAAAATCATGCTGTTGAGAAACTATTTGGCTTCTCTCAGGTTTTCTTACTGCTTCTTTCTTTTTGTCATGTGGTGGATGTTTGCATGAAAACAAGAGGTCAAGTTCTGCTCTCAAATCAGCATAAATTTGAAATTCAACAGAGTTACCGTAAATAAACAGCAGTGTAAGCAAGAGAAATCCCACACTGGCTTTCTGAGTGTGTTTTATGGCCAATGACCTAGATGTTGGAACAATTTTTTACCCAAACTGCATTGCACTCAGGCCCCTGGAATTATTCTGCTTCAGCCTGATTTTTAAAGGAAAACCTCTCAGGTTTCTTTCTTTTCCTTTCTTTCTTTCTTTCTCTTTTTTTTTCACTTAGGATCTAGAGGACATCTCATTGCTTAATTAATGAACAGCGATTGTTGTGCCTGGAAGTGTAGAAGATGTGTGCTGCTGCCTCTTTTTGCCATACATTCTGTTTGACAGCAGACAAGTCAGCTAATATATTTGTGCCTTAGTTTTCTCACCTCGGTAGGAATGCAGACTAGCTTTAAAAAATGTTTTGAGGACCACTTAGTGATACGTGAAAAGCACTTTGGTTGGAAGGGGCTACTGAACTGCAGAGTATCATTGGAGCAACAGCAGAATAGATTCAATCATTTTTTATCCAAAGCATCAGAGTAAGCAATGCAAGTTGGAACAATGTGCTGTTTCCAGAATATGGTTTTAAAGAATGTGTTATGCGAAGATGATATTGTTGCTATGGTTACGGATCCATCTAAAGAAGTGAATGCACTAAATGTTATTACGAAAATTAAGTAAATACTAAGCAACAGTTTAAAAAACAGGTGTGTAGGAGTCAATGTTTTTATTTTTGTTGTTTTAATTACTCTTAATATTTGTGAAAGCAGCAGGTTGAAAGAGCTACCCGGAAAAGGGTATGATGCCTGGTTAGTGCTTGGAAGGCAGATCTCTAGGGAGCATCTAGATGTTGATAGCCACTTTGTGGAGATCCAGTGCTCTTCACCACTTCTCTCCATTTTCCCCTGAACTTATTTAATATGCAATGGAAAATCATGCTACAGGAAGAAATGTGAACACAATGTCCTTCAATAAGAATCACTGTATAAAACCCAGGATCTTACATGGGAGGTGACATAAAGCTTGCTCTTTACAACTTACAGATGAGGATAGGAAGCTCTGCAAGCTCGTATAGTCATGGAAATTGTGGTGTGCGTGGTATTTCATTATCTATTTGATCGTGGTAGCACTTATAGCCCTTAGTCAGTATAGCAAGACCACGTGATATCCTAAGGGGCTTCTGTGCTGTTAAGCAAGTGAGCTCCCCAGCCCTGGTTGCCGGTTATTCATACTGCAGGTATGCCAGGGCCTTTCCAGCCTCCTTTCTGAATGAGTAAACTTGTTTCCTTCAGGAGGAAACCAAGGCACAGTTGGCACAGTAGTTTGCTTCAGGGTTCACTCCAGGCAGAAAACATGAAATAGATGGTGCCAAAATGGGCTCCTTCAGCCTGGGACAGACTTCTGACATGATGCCAGCAGGCCCTGTGCCCGCAAAGACAAGCACATACCCTCAGGACAGGCTGCAGGGCAAGCAACGCATGCTTTTGGCATCGTGCTCTGGAGACACTGCTCTGGTAGGCTGCAGTACAGATTTCACATTTTTTTCAGATTGTCTCACTTTATTATCACTTTGAAAACACAAAATATTCTCATTATGTCTCAGGGCCGCAGAGCCAGGAATTGCTTCCTGAGGCAGATGAGTTTAGTAATGTAGATGTAGCCAGACATACTTGCACTTGTCTTGAACACCATCATGAATGTACTCCCTTCTATCTGAATACCAACATTTCAGGAAAAGATGGAGCTATTGATTATTGATGAACCTTGAATGTTTAGTACGAGTGTTCACTTTCTGTAATCATAAAAGGGACATGCAATTTATAATGCATACATTCAAATACATGACAGGTGGTTGTCTGTCAGAAACTTACATGTTCTCTTAAGAGTTTGTACCTAAAAGAGTTGAGCTTTGGGAGAGTCTCAGCATATGGTAGTTAAAGAAAAGCTGTTTTTAAAATTGTACTGCCACTATATCTAAATATAATCCAAAAGAGAGAGGAAAAAAATATCAAAGACCAGAACTGTAATTACGCTTACGAACCTACTTCATTTATCAAAGCACATTATAAAATGAGCAGAGAATTTAACTCAGGGAACCTGTACCACTTTCAATTATCAGCCCTATAAATTACACAACCAATGAAATGCAATGCGATCAAAGACTCCGAACCATTTGTTTTTCTTACACATGAGTGAGTGGCTACTGGGCACATTGATTACTCACCAGTGCTGAATAACTAGGACAATATTGAACTCTCTACATGTGGCACTGCTGACAATGGCAGAGAAATGAACCAGTGGATACTCTGGAGGTCTGTTCAGCAACAGAAGGCTGGTGTACAGATAAGCAAATGTCTTATGAATGTGCTAATGAGTTTGCCTTCTAACCCCAACAAGTAAAAACACCAGGGCTAATTTATTTTTATTTGTCTCTTTAGAATATATATCATCTCTATAAATTGAAATGCAGTCTTTCAAGGGTATTAAGAACAATTTCTAATTTCTATTCTATTCAAGGCATCCTCCAAAACCTGGATTATACCAGTATTGGGTGCTCTATATTATTTCAGTATATATTTCTTACAGACTATCCAACTTCAAGCTTTCATCATCTATCTGAACAGAAAGGGTAGATGATTCGACAGTATTTATGAAATGAATTTCATAGAAATTTTAGGAGAAATGATAGAAAATACTGCCTTTAGTTATGAGGCTGATCCAAGCCTATTAGTCTTCCTGTTTTCTTCCAATAGCTTTTACTCTGGACTTCATTGTACAGTTCTGCTTTCTGAAGTTTTTTCACATGCTCTCCTGAATAGCTTCTATATATACGGTGGGAAAGGAGGCAGGGAGAAGGGAAGGTGAAAAAAGGCCATGCAAAGGCCTTTTCTCTCCTGTCCCTCTGAAGTGTTTTGACACATACTTCATGTGCTAAATAATTTGTAAATTGTTCCAGCAATGGTGGCGGTTCTTCCTATGCAGGAATGGAGACGGGCATTGTAGGGCGCATGGGCACTGCACCAGCCAGCTCCACTGAGTCAGCTGTTGGGGTTTCAGCTGGTACCAACTCAGCAGACAAATCTTTCTCCTCCTCCTGGTAATAAGGACAGTAACTGAGAAGTCACAAGTCCATCCCTAGGCTTGTCACAACAACACTGCATCATTCTCAATTTATGGTGTACTATAAATGGACAAGCTAGCCTTGTGTTTTTACCTCGGACTTCAACCTTGTTTCTTTTATGTTTTTGCTCTTATACATAAAGATGGAGATTTTGCTAGTCACACAGCCAGTCTGTGTGAAAATCTGTGTGTGCCAAACTAAGATTTTTACTAAGGAGAATTTTAAAGCAAAGAGTAGACAAGAAGAGGCAGTTCAACTTAATTAATGTCAGAATTTGTACAATCCACTGAATGTGTAAAGCGCTATATAATTTCTAGGTATTACTACTAGTCTTGAGTGAGTAATTCATGTTGAATTATCTGTTTGCCAAATGTCATCTCTCTGTGAACTGTCATTGAAATAGCATGATTTTTTTTTCCCAGATTTGTTCAAAACTCCTCTCTGAATAGCTTCTGTCAGTAATTCTTAGCCTGCTGCTTATTCATGAGCAATTCATTGTAAAGTGTCTGATAGCTGTAATTTGACCTGTTTTGACTGCCCAGTTAGGTATTTGATATACTTCCTTTCAGACATTTGATGACTGTAACTTTGAACTGTGTAGTGTAGATACTCATCCAAGGCAGTATTAAATTTGCTCTCCATGAGTACTGGCTAATATCTGCCTTATTATGAAATGTAGCCGTGTTTTAACATTCATATTGTGGTAGCAACTAGAAGTCAATCAATTTGAGAATACATTATTTTGAGAATGTTACAGATATTGAGTAAATGATAGTCCCTGTTCCAAATTATTTACTGTATAGAAGAAAGGACTGATCTGTTTAACATTCTTATCTGTAGGAGAATAAATAGAGTCCCAGTAAGGTGATCTGAAATTGGAAATGAAAGTGAAATGTTTTTACAAGAAAGCATCCAGACTTATTTAGCAAATAGCTACAGATTGATATATTTCAGCCAAATGTCTGTACATATAAAATACACCCCAGCACATTATGCTAATTGGGCAAAAACACATGGAAACATATTTAACATTTTCTGAAGGGAGGGGAAATTAAGATGTAAATCTGGAATGCCAAAGGGATGTGGCACTAATTTCTAGAGCATTCGCCTAATCATATCTCAATGCTGCTCCATGCTGAGAGTGCACCCAAGGTTGTGTCAACTACTATTGTCTGAAAAGCAAAAGTAGTTGAAAATTGTGAACAAGTCTAATTTAAAAAACTAGTTAATCTCTGAAGTCCCTAAAAATCCAAAAGTAATATCTCTGTGAAGATCATGTTTATTATTAAAGTAAGGGTTTTCTTTAAGAAAATAAAATGGTATAACAGTTTGCTACTTGCTGATGTCTAAGCAGCTAACAGACAAGGATATTACAAGAGATCCAAAAGAACTGGCTGCACTAGGTCCCCTTCACTCCAGTTAAACTACAATTGGTGTAATTAAAAAAAAAAAAAAATCAGAAATTCTCTTCACGAGAGGGATTCCTTTTCAAGGAAAAGAAACAAAGTGAGGGTTAAAGTGACTTTGTCAATATATTCCAGCATGCCTATGAAACAGATCAGTCCTATCAGTCTTAGTGTAGCTGGGGTTGTTTCTACCTAATGTTTTTCAAAATAGTGCGCATTGTTCATTCTTTTTAATTCATCACTCTCTTTTAAGCTGAATAATTTCATTTTTCTGTTTCTTGAATTTGAAGTAACGGAGCATTTTGGAAACTCGGTGTGCTGACCTGATGTCAGAAAAGAATACCTTCTGCTCACACAGAAGTTGCCAGCAAAGGTGGAGAGAATAACCTGTTATAATTCATCCCTGATGTTATCACGCATCATCTCTACTATGTATACAAATACTCTGTTCACTGCAGTTCTTTGTACAAAAGAGGCACAGAAGGCAGAAAACCTCTTACTGTATATGACCATGAAAAAAAACAGGTGATAAAATCATCGGGAACAAGAAAAAAGCTACTGCTGTAATTTTACTGAGAAAGATTATTTGCAAGAGCAGCCATTTGAATGGAAGAACTGGAAGGAGTTTGCGTGATGGCAGAATTTTCAGATTATGGAGGAACTCCACATTTCTGAGTACAGTTTACTCACAGGCAATGGAATTTCAAGATTTCTGGAGTATTCGTGCACCTAAAAAGGAGATAGACAGTATTGATATGCATTCTAGCTACTTGGACCTGATCTTGCACTCATGGAAATGAGTGGCAAAACACCCACTGACTTCAGCATATATAAAACCAGGAGCCATTGAAAACACATATTGATCCATATTCTACCCTGCTGGATGGCTCATTTTATTCCCCTTGAATAAGAATGTAAAGAAGGCATTTATAAGTATTATGCCATCTGCTTAGAAGAATGAATAGATTTTTCATTTTAAAAATCCATTTCTGTTGAGTATCTGGAGTTTCAAGAAAGTGAAATAATATAAAATACCAAACTAAAAGAGTTCATGGCCTTATTCTGTCATGATTTATATCCAGTGCTATTACTTGACTTTAGTGGGGTTGCCCAGACATATGTTAGGATAATTATGGGGGAAAGAATCTAATTGTAGTGTACGGTGCTAGTTTAAGCTGACAGATAACAGGTTGTTATGTATAAAACATGTGCGTACGTAGAGTAACAACATGCTAAATATCTCATTACATCTTGATAGATAGATAGTGTTGGGAGGATGTAAATTAGAGTACCAATTATTCTGTTGCAGTGATAATGAAGCATTAGCGTCTTTATTCGCATGCATCTATATTTGTGCAGCTAACAATGACTCTCCTTAGGGAAGCAGACTGAATGGCTTGGTGTTGACCTCCAAAGATGCATATGTGTGGGAGGGAGGACACTAGTGACAGTGTAAGAAAACAGAACAGTATAAACAGTATATTTTAGAGTGCTTTATTATGTAAGAAAACTAGGGAAGAGGGGACTTGAGGTAAAGGAAAACAAGCTATGGGAAATGACATACAGAACAGTGTTTCAGGCAGGAGAGACACCGTAGAGAGCCAGGAAATTGTCATTATATGTAACAACAGTCTCAAACACTGATTCACTGCTCTTTTTAAAAAGGTTTCCTTATGCATCTGTATTCCACAGTTATTTGCCAGTCTAACAAATACAAGAACAAAGATGAAATGTCAGCAAATATATCAAGCTCATGCCTTCTTCTGTATGTTGAGCTTTCACAAACTGCCAATTCAATCTACCAGTTTTCCAGCTTGAAAGATGTAGCTTATTTCCAATCTTGTAGGAGCAGATATTGCCAGTAGCAGTGAAGGGCTTGTACTATGGCAAAAGCATGTTCAGGTTAGATAGAAAGACCAGATTCACTCTCTCTAAAATTTCCTTTGGAAGTTGGATGGCTGTTTTCCACAGATTTTAAAACTTTTTTTTACCTCTTATCTAAATAACTATTAAATCATGGCAATGAATCCCCACTCATATCGTAATAAATAGCTCAGACCACATTTTGAAACAGCAGAAAATACTTCATGCCCCCAGAGATGTCAGGAGACACAGTCTCACAGGCAACGAAGCCTAGTGAAGGCTGGAAAGTATCTGGAGGAGTACAATAGTCATCTATTGGATTTGCATCACGAATGAGAGAGGCCTAGAAGAGAGAAGAAGGACACAAGAAGAAAGATTAGTAGAGGAATCTCAAGGAGAAAAAGGAAATTTTTTCAACAAAATTAACTGAAACACTGGAGGAAGAGCATATGCTGTCCACCTAGGTCACAGACCCAGACAGGCCGAGGGAAGGGGCCACCTGGAGCCCAGTGACATTCAGCAGGGCCGAAGGCAGAGCCCTGCCCCCGGGAGGACAAGCCTGGCAGCCACACAGGCTGGGGCCTGCCTGCCTGGGGAGCAGCTCTGCCGAAAGGGGCCTGGTGGGCAGCGAGCTGGGCATGAGCCAGCAGCGCCCTGGCAGCAGAGACGGCCAGCGGCCTCCCGGGCCGTACCAACAGGGACACGGCCAGTAGCTCACAGGAAGGGAGAGATCATCTCCTCTACTCAGCACTTGTTAGATCATACCCAGAACACTGAGTCCATTTTCAGATCCCCAGTACAAGAAAGTCATTGACAAACTGCCACAGGTTCAGTGGAGGGCTGCCATGATGGGTCAGGGGCTGGAGCACCTGCCCTGTAGGAAGAGGTTGAGAGCCTGGAGAAGAGACGGCTTCAGGGGTTCCAACAGTTGTGGCTGTGCACTCTCCATCCTTGGGGGTAGTCAAAATGCAGCTGGACTCAAAGCCCAACTCTGAGCAGCTGCTCTGATTCAAAAGCTGACCCTGCTTTGAGCAGGAGGTTGGACAAGATGACTTCCTGGGGTCCCTTCCAACATGAACTGTCCTTTGATCCTTTGATTTATGTATCTCCCATTTGGATAACATTTGAGAAATTCTTATTTTTAAGACTTTTTAAATATCCCTGCATAATTTGCCCTGCACCTGGAAAACTACAGCAGAGGCGATGCAATTCTTCTGACTGAACTTACACTACATATCTAACTTTTGGGCAGTATATGCTAATTGCCAGCACTCTGTCCTTATGCTGGACACATTTCAGAGGATACCATATGCCAGGGATTGTTCTGAACAGGATTTTGGATGTGATCGTCCTGTTTGGGGCAGAAGAAAGCTTGGGCATGTCAATGTAAATTGGCCACATCACCTGATGCGGGGCCAGGCAGTGGCCTCTGGCCTCTATTACAAACTAAAACAGACTTAGCCTATTAGAATGATGCAATGGGATCCCTAAAGGATCTCCTCTAGTAAAATTTGCTTCTCTAAGTTTTACAGATATAGAATTCATATCTAAATTATACTAAGTTGCACAAGTTCAAAGACCTACAAATGACTTGCTGCAGCACCCCTGTTCTCTGAACAGGAGAGATTAGGGAGGGTGATGAGGTGCCCTCTGAATCCATGGGATTTCTGTGGGAATTTATTTCCATTCCAGACAGGCTTTGCATGTCTCCTCTGAATTCAGTCCCCTCTCAGCTTACCTGCTGCTTATAGAACATGAGGAGTCTAGCTTATTTCTTGGCCATAATTCTGTACAGGAAATAAAATCATTTGAAGTCCAGTTGTAATACATGCTGAGGGCCTTTCTGAAGGATGAAGTCTGATAGAGTATTGTGGAACCCATCATCACATCATAGAACAAAGAGAGGTAGGGGATAATTCTCAGATATGTGCTGAATTCTAACATTGATAAGGAAGCCAACACCTTGAAAGACTCTGTAGGATATGCTGAGAATTTCAACAAACCTAAGGCAATAACAGGGATTTCAAGGAAAGTAGGACATTCAAATTCCTGCCTTGCTTTTTCATTTCTTCTGGAAATCAGACCTAAAGAGTATATCAATCAAGTATTAAAGAGATGAGCAGTGGGAAAGGAGACATATGTCCTGGATGTATCAATCTCTTTTTTTATTTAAATAAGATTTTAAAAATAAAAATATTCAATGTTTAAAATATCTCCAGCAAGATGCAGAAATTACACCATTAAATGATAATTATAAAATTTGACACCAGTTGGTGTCTCAGAGTTCTCGTATGACATTCAAAGAGGGAGGGTTATAATAAACAGCAAGGTACAATAGAGTATAATATTACAGATACATTGCACGTTTGCTCCCTTAAACTTGTTTTTTTAGTATTCTTTAGCATCATTTTATCTATAATTATCAAGTGGGAGACTTCAAAGAGATGAGTGTATTACAGTGGATTTGTCTGGTCTTCCTTGGTTATTAAAAGAAATAAAATAAGGGAAATCATGGACAGATCATTAAATGCAATAACAAAGCAATGGAAAAGATAAAGGGGAAGACATCTGTTCCATGCAGGATTTATATTTAGTGCTGAACAGTGGGGGTTTTTCCCCTGTAGTTCTGCATATCAGGTCACTGGAGGAGGAAAGGATTATAGGAACGTTTGCAGTGGGATACAGTATTATTTAGGTTTGAAACTGATGAATTGTGAAACATTGATGAAAATGAAGAGTGCTACAAATCACTGCTGTTGAACCCTTTTTGATCATAGTGAGAAGCTGACAATTGAAAAGAAACTAGCTACTTTCTAGAAATATATTGCTACAGTTTGGCTTGAAAGCTCTTTTTGTGAGTCACTCCATCTCTTCTGTAAATAGTCATTATTAGGATGGCTTGAACTTTGTGAGAGTCCATATTTGAAATCAAAACTTCTCTGCCACTTGGAATCATTTCAAATAATAAATTTATAAAGATTTCTTCATGTGTTGATGTTTTACAGATTCATCCTTAAATTAATTAAATGCTAGCATGATCTTATGGAATGTACAGAAATGAATCTACTATGGAGTAAAACAAAACATTCACTATTATATATTTTATTTCAGAGTAGGTTACTCCAAAATAGTTCCATCTCTGGTTAGGAACAAAACAGAAAAAAGTTCTTAAATATTTAATCCCTAATCAGTCAATCCCAGGAAAAGCCTTCTCGCAATCTGCATATTTAGGCATGGGCTACAAATGGAGAATATATTAATTTTAAATACTCCAGTGCCTAGATTAAGATAACGTCATGCAAAAAAAAAATTGGATTTCTGCTCAGAATCCCAACTCGAAAAGAATGTAATCAGAAATAGGTCAGGCAGGAGGGGCAGAGAGACTATCCCAAGGATCTGCTTGTTGCTCTTCAGCTCAGGCCACTCCATCTCCCAGGAACAGTTGACATCTCTTTCAAAAAAATTAGTGAGAGTTGATCAGTGGGTCTCCAGAATATATACAGTATGAGGGCCTGTGTGGGTCTTCCATGTGCCCACAGCATCTCCAAGCTCTCCAGGAGAAACTGGAGACAGTGGGTTTAGTGCAAATATCCTCAAACCCCCCTTTGCTAGCCTCTGTCCTCTTGAGCAGTCTCCAAGAGGGTCCAACTGCTTCTGCACCTCGTCGGGTGTGTCTGTGAAGGCAACACAGCAAAGAAAAAGGGCTGGCCCTGTATTATGTCTGAAGATACACATGTACACTGAACTGTTGCCTGTAGCCATCCTTCCTACAGGCAAAGGTTCAGCTGTGTTTGCATGTCGTTGTCAGCAATGCTCTTCCTTGCAGACCATATTGCAGGAAGGCTGCTTCCAGGAGATCTGGACAGGAGGGCGCCCCTGTGAGCCCACAGGACAAAGGAGGGTGTTGGGCAGTGGGTGCATGTGTAGCTTTGTGTCAGTTGCCAGGGCCAGGATTCTTGAAGGAGGTGTAGCCACCGAGGCGTGTGTTTGCAACTAGTCTGTACAGTGAGAGGGCAGTGTCCTCTCCGGGACATTAGCTGGTTCCTCTGCAGATAACATCCCCAGTGCTGCTGTTTTCTTGGCTTAAGTTGCCATATGAGACTGTCAGCCGAGATAATAGGTCGCCCTTCCCCAAGGCAGAGAGATTGGTATGAACACGAACAGTTAGATACCGTGGTTATCATTGTATGTGGTGAAAATTAGGTGCTGACCCAACTAGCAAAAGCAAGATGCAAGCAAGAAGTAATACTGTTTACCATATGATCAGTACATTGAAGCTAATATATTTTGAGAAGAAGTTTCTAAAACACCATCACTCTTTACTCATTATGTACATTAAAAGTTGGCATGTGTTTTTAACTTTATTTTGATTAATGACAATATGTATTTGGTAAAATTGTCTTTCCTCTGCTCATTGACTACATAGTTTTTATAAGGAGCTTCTGAATCTATGACATCTACTAACATCTCCTTCAGTAATGCAAACATCCAGCTTTTTGCAGTCATATTGGTGAATTAAATGCTAATAGGATTGATATTGGCAAAGATATCAAAAAGAAAATATATGTGGAGCTCAGAAGTGATCACATCTGTTTAAAATAACACATCTTTAATGAGATATTTGGACAAATTGGAAACTGTGATTAATCTATTTACATTTTAGAAGTTTTCCAGTTTACAAGAGCTTTTGAAATACCCTGCATAATTACCCTAATGATTTATTAATGGATAAGGACAAGGCTTAGAAGAGAAGATGATACCTTTATACACAGTGATATAGCCAGATATACCAGCTCTGAGGGAGCCAAGTCCTCATTCAGAAGCCACTGATCTCAATCTAAGTATAGTTCAGAACTGTTGCTGTGAGTTAAAATGACTCTATTAGTCAGACTGGGACTGGAATTTAACTTGAGAGAAAAAGGTAGTTGGAATGTAAGGAGCAAGAGGAAATGCTGGAAGTAAGAAGGGTGGGCAGGTAATTGTTGCTGATGAGACACAGAGGATTTAGCAGGACGTGAGGACCATATGTGCCCTCAGACTAATAACCCTACAGAACCCAGGATTTTTGGACCAAGCACCTCTTCTTTTCTTAGTAAATGAGATTTCTTAATATACTCATTGATAGATAATAATAATGAGTTGCACAAATACTTTTTACATCCTAATTTCATTGCTTTCATAATATTTTCTATGATATCATACAGTTAGACATTGGAAGTAGAGATGAATAGACATATACAGATATAGACAGACCTACAATCTCTACCTATCTAGGTATAGCATATTATCTGTAGTAGCCATGCTACATAAAAAAAAAAAAGCTTTGCCAGTGTGACATTTCAAAGGCTTTGATTTTTTTTCTGTAACTAAATTGCCACAATTTATTTCTATAAGCTTCTGCAGAAAAATACTCAGCTTTCTATCAGACTGAACCTTCACTAGGTCTGAGATGCTGCAGATTTTCAAACTTTATAAAACAACTGGTAAGCAAAGCATTCTAACCTTCCAATTTTTTACAGTAATTTTCCTCGCAACTTCAAGGTTTTTCATCAAGTAGCAGAGACAATGTCTAAACTGAGGTACTATAAAGGTACCTCCTAGACAGAAAATACAACTATTAAATAACAACTGCTAAATATTGCTAGAGAAGGAACCTGTTGTTAGAAGCCAATAGTCACAAACAATGCATACTGGTCCATAACAGCAAAGAGGGGAGCGACCTTAAGAGCGTAGTGACAAAAGGAAAGGTGACCCTTCGTGGGGGCAATGGGGTTTGCCTCAGAGCATCGAGAGGTCCACTGCTCACAATTTGAAAGGGGCAATACAATAAGAATGTTTCCAAAAACTGCTATATGATTCTGCCAACATCCAGACATGAATTTGGATTCTGCTTACTTTAATAAATAAGAAGCTCTTGAGTCACAGTGGTGGATACTGAGAGAATATTCTGGAGGTATAAACTGTATATTTACCATGTCTTTATGTCTTCTCTGGGCATCTGCTAGTAGCTGTGGTCAGAGAGCAAAGCCCCTTCCTGAGAGCTGTTGTGGCTCTCCTTACCATCCTAGATACTTGTCTGATTGATTGATTTTGCAGGTTGAATTGATAGAGGACACAGATTTAGAGGGTGAGAGGTTAACAGATGCACACGGGAATGGATTTTTTAACTGAGAAAAGTACAGTGTTGGTTTCCAAATATTGTGACTCTTTGTGTAGCCATTATGGAGCCCCCTGATTTATACAAGGTTTCTGAGAGATGAAACAGCTACAGTATTGTTAGTTCAGGACTTGCTGTGCTATGTGAACTGGATCACAGAATCACTTGTTAAGGATGTGAAGGAGCTGGTGTTATGTCAACTAGTATTATCGAGCAATCCAAGACTAATTAAAATTGTTTGTTATTGTTTCACAGTATCAAATTTTAATTAGAGTGTATAGATCTCTCTCTTGACTACTGTAAAGTTAAATAATTAAATAATAATGTTTAAATTTCAAATATTAGCTGCCATCTCACTGTGTTTTCAGTAACGTCAGGAAGCTCTCAAATACATTGTCAAATGATACCAAAAAAACTCTGTAATGAAATACAGAGATAAGAGTCTCTATGTTAGAGTGAATTCCTCTCTTATGTTCCTTGCATTTTAAGCTTGCTTTTGTAACCTATCATCTTGTTCAATTATTTCTGAGTTCCTAATCAGGGTTACCTATCTCCCGGGATGTATTGAATCACCCAGGAAATTGTCCGTTGTTTAACAATTAAGCAAGTTTATTTCTACTTCTAGCAATAAACATTTAAGACTTCTGAAGTGATATTTGCCTCTGAGCTTTAAAAAATGTAAATTTGTATAGAAAGTAAGTTAGCTACCAGAAAATTCAGATTTCTTGCAGATATCTAGACAAAAGCAAAGAAATCACTTTCTTTCACAGGTGTTTCAAAAAAAAGCAAGGTATTGCTTAGCCTTAAGGGCTTGTCACTTTAAATCTACTCTAAAAATGAAATAATGTTTTATTCAAAATGGAGGATTTATCAACAAACACATGGAAATTTACTGAAAGCTTCCAACTGTGGCAACTTGGCAAAGTAACACATTTTGGCATTTTATTCTCTCTGTACATATGTTTCCCTCACTTAAATGTCATTGAGAATTAGGATGCACATTCATCAAGAGAGTCTACCACTTTAGGACCAGATTTGTCATACTTTATCTAACAAGTAGTCCCATTGAAGTTAGTGGGTGTAATCCTGATTCTGAAATAGTTAAGAGGAGTCAGTAAGCACACAATTTCAGTAAGGACTGTGGGTTTATATTACACAGTGTTTCCTAAGGAAAGAAAGTGTTTAAGTATAGTAATCTGATGTTGTGGCTCCATCTTGATTTCTTGAGTTTATTTACCTAAATTCCTTTGGAGTTTCACTTGGACAGTCCTGTATTTCTCTTTGCTGTTCCCTTAGTGCAAGTAGTTTATACCATCACCTCTGAGAACCCACTGGTTACTAGGGCTTATTTTCAATTATGAGAGGGAAAAAAGGAGAACCACAGGCTTTTTTTCTCCTGGTAAGTTTATAGCATTTTAATTAACCCCAAACCAGAAATCTTGAAATTTGCAACTGATGTGCATGCTTTCTGCTCCTAAAGAGCAAAAATAATTTCTCTTTAGCATGATAATGAAAATACTGAAATAATAAAAGAATTGGCCTTCCTAAAAAATGATTTTGCCAACTTTTTTCATGAATAGGGATACTTCAGTTCCCCATATTTGAATAGGCCAGTTTGTTCAAAGCCAGACTCTCAACTTGGCGCCTGCTCTGTTAGCACACATGACGCGGCAGTGTACCGACTGCAAGCAGCTACTAAAGACCAATCTACCGTTCTGCAGCAGCGGTCAGGTCCTTTAAAGTATATGAATTACTGATACAGTGTGAGAGTCTCACATTTAGGAACTGCTTAAATAAAAAGTACAATGTTTCTGACTTTCATTCCAACAGTGGTAAACAAAAATATGTCTGCATATGATTCGTATAGACATTGGGCCATATTCTTAGTTGCTGACAATGAATGTGGGTGTAGCATGCTGTTTTAAACTCTCTCAGGAAAACTTAATAATCTGGCAAAAATGCATCAGTTTATATTTGTCAGTCTCCTTTGCATCTTTGTAACGAAGAGTTCTCATAAAGCTATGTTAGTACTATTTATTATGGAAGATAACACAACATGTGTAAGACTGAGATGACAAGAAATTTTATAGGCACCCTTTTTAATGCAGTGAAATACTACGTTTTTTTCAGTATTATCTATCCTCTCATTTTAATATACCAAGTTAATAAGTGCTTTTTTTTCCCCTCTCTGTTGCAAACAGGTAAATGGGAGTAAGTCACTATTTGCCATTAGATTATCAAGAAAAAAATCTGAACAGTTACTACAAATGAAGTAATATTCCTTATTCTAGTTACTGCACTTGTACAGACTATTTCCAATTTTACCTTTGAATATTTTATCCATGACCTAGTAAAAGTTTTTTCAGTGACACAATGGTGCGATGATCACCGGTGTGGTGATCTCTATTCAATGGAAACAACTCACATATAAACTGCTTAGACTGAACTGCTATGCAGGCTTGTCATTATTCACACAGCAAAAGGTTTTCAGGTAAACAGTAAGTTTCATTGCTTCCATATTTTGGATTCTTCTCCTTCCACAATGTAAAGCTGACCTAATTGCCAGAAAATGCTGAGTGCCTTTCTTTATTTGTGATACTTCAAGGGTAGGTAGACATCAGAAACAAAGATATTAAGAACCCAGTGGATTTTGATATTGCAATGTACATGTTGTATGAAGGTAGCCTGAATGCTGTGATCTCGGTTCTGTCCTTTAGTAACCCCAGAGTGAAGAGGTCCTGTAAGAACCAAGAGGAGGGACTCCACATAGTAGTAACACAATACCCATGGGAGCACAGCACTTCACAAAAACACGTATAAAAGAATTCCCATAGGGTGACAATTTTGTACTTGTTGATTTCTACTATGGTAATTTTGGTGAAACTTTTCTGAATTGACAGAAATAACTCTGCTCTAAGCTCCTTCTCCTTCAGATGTTACTGTAAGGTAGTATGTGACCTTTTAGGATATTTATGATGTGAACTGAACTACCTTTAAAATTATAATCCTTCAACTGTCAGCACATCCTTGCAAAGTTCAATAGATTCATAAATAATGGAAGTTAATATTCCACTACAATACTTATGTAAATTATAAAGGCAGATATATATGGGCTGGAAATAAAAACACAATGTTTTTTTCCATTAGTATTACTTCAGGTTCAGAAGAGAAAAAGTTCCGAGAGTCATATTCAGAACAAAATCTGTACTTCTGATGCTAGTAACTTATCTTTTTCTTTTAAGAAAGTTCATTCTTGCATTTTCCAGTGTGCTGATTTAGTCCTTTTGGCACTTACCCAAATTCAAAAGTAAAATAAAGCCTTGATGCTGCAGTAACATTTCCAGCCTCCTCTTTATCTCCATTGTATTGCAAATATTTATCCTTTGCTCTCATGCAGCCTCCCACTCAGAACAGTCTGCCAATCTTTTTAAAAGCTTAGGTCAGGAGATTCTTCTCAGCACAGCAAAGCTTTCTTGGAAACATAGGAAAGGTCATACAACAATAAGAGTAGCATCAACGTTTTGGCTACAGGCCTTCATACCTAAATGGTTATGACTACTACTAGCATAATCATTGGTTCAGTAATAGATGCTTACGGTGAGGGCTGTAATTTAACCTTCCAAAACCAGTGGTGATTTTTCTAAGGGAGCTTTGTCTCGAGCAGGATTCAAAAAGGTATTGTTTCCATAATTAGTCAGCATGTATTAGCATGCTGCTTTTATCCTTTCTTTACAGAGTTGGGAACTGAGGTCCAGTAAGGTTAAGGGTCCCTATCAAATAAAGGACTTGGTTATCCAGAAGTAAAGATCTGTAACTTCTAAGCACCTGCCCCTCCCTAAACTGTGCTAGGCATACTAGTTGCCAATATGTTTCATAGAGAACATGAGGTATTTCATAATAAGATTTAGAACAACTAGTATGCAAAAAATCAGCAGCATGTCTAAAACCAGCACATTTAACAAGCCACAACCTAGTGCCAAGCAGTAGGAAAAGAGTAGTTATCAGCCTTGCCCCTTGGAAGTGCTGGGAAGTAGATTCTTTCCTTTCAAGAAACACTTTTTTTCTTTTTCCTTTTTTTTTTTTCTTCTGAAACATTGCCTGAAGAGAAGGGGGCGGTTTTGGTCCACTTTTCAGATCCTACTGCAGATTTTCAAGGAAGGCTTCACCTCACAGCTTCTTATCTGCAGTCTTCCCGTAGTTCATGAAGAAAGAGCGAGGAGAGAGAGGCAGTTAACTCTGTCAGCAGATTCATCCTATTCTATGATAGAAGACTAAGATAGACAGAAAACATTGACACCAGAGACATCTGTTACATCTGGTGCAGCAGAGAATATAAACCAAAGCTGAAGAAAGTTGTTTGCTGCACCTGAGAAAAGGCTACACACAGGTCTTGTCCAGTCAGAAGTGGACAAGCTGTATTCATCCATACCCAGCCTTGCCCACAACATTTACTCTTCTGTCATATCTGAAGGGATCTTCTGTCCCTTTACTCAGGAGGGAGCATTAGCTGGGATTTATCCACCCCTGGCACAGGTACTTGGAAGTCGGCAGAGATTTGATTAGGAAACACATGTATGTCAAGATGGTTTCAGACTTCACTTTTCGCAACAGAATCCTGCTGCACTGCCAAAAATTATAAGCCAGCAAGTCACACAGGCAACATGACTTCTCTCTAAACTCTCAAATATGTTGTGAGAACTGTTCAGCCATTTACAATTGCCCCATTATCTTAAATATTGGGCACTCTCATTCTCTTCGGTTGCTATTAAAAGAAGTTGGAAACTCAAGCAAAAGAAAGGTCCAAAGGAAAATAAATTAACATAACTGGATGTAGCTTAGAGTAGGCAGAGAAAATTATTTAGCTTTCATGGCCTGTTTATCAGAGGGCAACAGTATTCAGACTATTTCACCAATGGTTATAGACAGCCTTGGTTTGGGGATGGACTGGTAAGCTTTTAGGGTGTCCAAAATCTTGAGGAATCCTCTTTCAAGGACTATCTAGGCACATTTTTTTTTAGCTTTTCATTTTAAAACACTCACCATGGATAGTTTTAACTAAGCTTAGAGTAGTCTGAGCATCACTCAAGAAAGCTTTTAGACAATGACTTCATTGCTTAGTTACATTCTCAGGCACTGCCTATTTCAGACAAATCACGTTTCAAAAAACCAGCCATTTCCTATGCTGGACTCAACCAACTGCCATTTTAAAACTTCTTTAGGCTTTAAATAAGCCAATTTTATACATAGTGAAAATCTCTTCTCCTTTTGACCTTTCACAATATTCAGACAGGGGCAAGATTTCCTTCTTGAAGATTTACCAGGAATTGCCATAACTTTTCACCCCCCAAAGTTTAACTAGTGCCTGTTTATTGTATGTTAAAGAAATTCTCTGCTGTCTGAATTGAGTCATCAATCTGGAGCCTGCTCCATGAGGACAACTGTATAAAATCAAAGTTTTAATATTTGTAAAAAAAACACAAGACTGGCAAAATTTAAAAAAAAAAAAAAAAAGTAGAACTGGATACACATGTGTATTTGCCTTCCAAAGTGAATAATAAACCTCGTTAGCCCTGTAATATTTTACCACACAACACTAACAGGTTTGTGCTTTTATGCAGGGGATATCCATCTCAGTCTCATAGCTCACATTTGAGAATATTTACTATTCAAAGAGGTATAAAAAAAAAAGCTGTAAGGTTAATTATATGTCCATAAGGAGCATAAGCAAAAAATGTGATGAATACAAAATATTATGAGCCTTTATTCCAAGTAGAACATAATGATTTCCTTTCTTTTTATTAAACTTTTCACTTCTTCATTTACATACTAGTCACTGCTTCAAGTTCGCTAAGGGCAGCAAAACAGAAAACCTCTTTGGTGCAACCAAAATTTTGAAAAGCTAGTGGAGTTCCATTAATGCAAAATTATTAGCTGTATTTCTTATTACCACATTTTCTAAGAACTGTGCTGAAACAGAGCTTTCTATGTTCTGTCTTTGATGTCTTCTAGCCGTTTGGACAGGAGCATATATTTTCACTCCAATTTTTTGGGTGTTCCTGACATATTTTGTACTCACTCCCTCTGAAAATCTAGCCTTACAGATACATCTGCATTGTTGCAGGTAATGCCCCAGGAGTGCTGTCAAAGCCAAAATTGGTACCTGGCCACAGGAGATGAGATCTAGAGTACTCCCAGGGCCAGCTCTGGAGAGGATTTCCTATAATTGTTAGGGAAAACCTTGACATATAGAGGACTCTTCAGCAATATGCAAAACATAAAGCAGTCTCATGCAGTGTGAAAGAGCGCTGGACCTCGAGCTGTCCCATCTACCCTCTGAACTCTGGTTTTCTTTGTAAAAAAGCCTTAATGACACCTGCCACAAAGACAGATAAGATTCCTGAGTCCTGGGAAAGGCAAGTTTCAAAGCAAGCCTACCACAAGCACTTTAGCAAGACTAGTATAGACACAGGCAGACTGTCACAAGTTCAAACCATTCCACAATTTAGCCTGTATGTGCATGCCACAATTTTTCTATACACTTCGTATAATACTGCCTGCCTCAGTTGAATCTTGTGAGAGTTAATGATTGTAAAGCTCTTTGGAGCTTTAGAAACTTAAAAATCTTTTAGGAAAAAAAAAAAACAGAGAATTTTCCTTTCTCTTTGCAGAATGGAAAACTTAAAATTTTCACTCACTTTTTGAAGGGTGTCTGGATGGATGCATCTCTTGAAGCAGATGTACTGGAACTAATGCATAATGACTGAGTGACATTCAACCTGCGACTCTTCAGTGTTAGCCTAGATTGCATAAGCCTTTGATTTCACCTAACTGGGCATAATTGCATGAATTCTATAAGGTTTTGTTTTGCTTTTAACAATGGTTGGTGATTTTTTTTATTTGTTCTTCCAATGTGGCCACAGACTATTATATTTGCAAGTTCATTGTATGATAAAAAGATTTGTCAGTTTACCTGGCACTTTCTTCCATCGGCTTCTGGATGCTTTTTTCTTTTCAGCTTCACTGTTTTATTAGTATCATAAATGTTCTTATTTGGTTCACCAAACTCTTCACAGCTAAACCGTAAACTGAAGCAGAGACGTTGTGAAAAGATAATTAGTCTGAACAGCTTAAAATGTGTGAGCTTCCATGGGTTACATCTATGTCTTACACACACTGTACCCAATTTTCAATTCCAAACAGCATGAGCACTTTGTTACGATTTTCTTAGGTTTTGGTTAGAGTATCTTTAGATATACAAGAAGGACAAAGAATAACCAAGAATGCAAAAAAAAAAAAATCATTAACTGTACATGGAAAGTTTTCTCAATTTCCTGAACAATTCTTTTCTCTCTTCTTCCTCTGGAGAAGGATCAATCAGGAGCCCATTTTTGCTGACAGCTAAAGCAAGGCAGAGTGTTCCCTACCACTTGCTGCTATGCTTTAGTACAAGAAGGAGAGCCTGTTTCTTTTGTTCTTCATTATATTCATTCTGCATCATTTTCAGATGCAGTTGAACTGTCATAAGACTCTGATGCAAACAGCAGAACTGCTGTCTCGAGATGAGCACTATACATGTTTTACATAGAGCCTGCCCTGCATGGTCCTAATCACTCCACAAAAACTGACTTGTGATTTATATTCTTCTATGAGCTAATCTGAGGGGAGAAGTTTAATATGGTCACTGTCCAAAATACTACAGCTCCACAATATGCATCTGTTCACAGGTAGCAAGTATTGTGACTTAATGCACACCTATTCATCTTTGCTATTTGTAATCCCACATGGTATAACAAAACCTCCTTTGCAAAGTGAAAAGTCAGGTTCAAAAGTTGCTTTGATGTGAAGACAAAAGGCCTGGTTCTTCTTTTGGACTAGTTTAAAGTAAGTCTGTTGAAGACTGCACTTGAATTCCAAAAACTAAGCTCAGTCTTAATTTCACACCCATTTTCTATCATTTACTTTTACTCAGTGTCACAATTCAAAATATGTTCTCAGGCAAACAGTAGAAATCAAAGAAACAACTGCCACAGTACTTCCCTCGAGAAACTACTTCCGTCTAGAAACAACTTTATTTGTTTGCATTAATTTGCTACAATTATTTATTCTTAAACCCACGTTTAAATATAATTATCTGCTGAGAACCTCACAGTACAATCAACATTAGTCACCAAGAGTTGCTTTTTTTTTCAATGAAAAAGTTACAGAAATTGGTATTTTAATTGAAGGCAAACATGACTAAATTCATTTAAATCATTTCATATTAGGGAGACATGCACAAGCTTATGTAAAAAAGAAACTCTTTAGTTTCTCTGAAGATTGACAGATCATCTGGTAATATCTAGAGAAACAGAGTTAGAGGTAGGGTCTATTCCTCCTTTGCTATGATTGGCACAAGACTAGAGTGCTAAATGGGCAAGGTGGTTTCAAACCAGTGCTATGACTTTGACATGCTTATTACTCCACATTAGTAACTCCTTAGTAAGCCCTGAAATGACCAGAGAGTTTGCACTACGGCCACCGAGCCACCATTTCACAGCCACAGTTCCCTGGTCAGGAGCGTACAATGACTTTGTCCAGCACAAGGGCTGACCTAACACCTTTCCTTTAAAAAGCAAGACTTTTCTGTGCTCTGTGCGGAACCCTCCACCTTACACTACCCTTATACTACAATTTCCCTGCTCAGAACACTTGCCTTAAATATCTGACCTACCAAGTATCTCTCCTATCTAGAAGAAAATATATTTTTGTAATTAAAAGGAAATAAAATGATAGCAAGGAAAGAAAAGCAGGAAGAAGATCTAAGAAAAGATAACTGAAAAAGTAGAAACTTTCATTAGCCTGTAAGAATCACATATTCAAAGTAAATTGTTCAGCAAGTGTATCATCAGGCACCATCTGTAGATACTGACTTGCTAATCATTTGTAAATGAAAAGACATAATTCTGCACAAAGGTGGGAGAATACAGACTGGGGTGAGGGGGGAAGTTGTTGGTATGTATCCAATTCTTTTGGACCTTCCGTAACACATTTGACTGGGGAAGACAGAGACCATTTAGGATACTCCTACAGAGTTTATATGGAAGTCCCATAAAGCAGAGCACCTGCTCTATAAAATTAGGGGGTTTTCCAACTATGCTTCTTTAAGCAAAACCAAAAGAACAACAAAATTTACTTATTAGAAAAACAAGCTACAAGCATATGAAAAACCAAACAAGCTGCCACAAAGCTTGAATGCTGCCTTTCTTCTTTGCTTACCAAGGATCACACACCCTCTATGAAACACCCAGAGATTTTGAATGCCTGAAAACTACAGCCAAAGCAAACCTACCATTACAAAATCAGACGACAGTCCTGTTTGGTGTGGGTTGGGAAATTCAAAGTTTCATCTCAGGATGCCCATACATTTAAATGAACGTAATGTTATTTTTGTCATCTCAAGTTAAAACTTGGGGCTGGGTTTTTTTTCCTTTCCAAAAAGGGACAGAACAATTTTTGTAAAATCAACAGCAAACCAGGGTAGACCGTGAAAAAATTCCAGAGAGATTCTCCAGTTTCAGTAACTCAGTGTCATCCAGCCTATGAAATGAAAAGGTATAACTGTTAAAACTGCTGTATAACATATCTTCAAACAAAGGAATGTTTTGGAATAGCTGAAAATGCTAATTACTTTTTAGTTTAATCAAAACAAAAAATAAGGAAGAATAACTTTAAAATTTCTACCTGAAGTCAGGGTGTATATACATATACATAGGGTGTATTTCCCAATATCTGAAGAAACAAAAGCAAATCTGAGCATAAAATCACTGTTTTCTGCATATCCACACACTCTTAAAAATAAATAAAATACATCAAATAAAGGGAAAAAAAACATGATAGCTACAGACAGCTCAAGTTTAAACCTCAGTGTGCCACTGGAAGTGCTTAGATTGTACAATAGACTTATCTTGTTCAGCATGTCTAATTTTAAAATTAGGATCAAACATTTTAACACCAACTTGTATCAGAATGCTTGAGCGGTGTATTTACAAGATACACTGCAAACAATGTTTAAAAACTGGAAGACAGATCATTAGCAGACCACAGCATAACCTAATACATTTCCTTTCTCAGTATCTTTATCAATACGATCCTCCAAAACATCTACACATAGTAAAAGTTCCTGTATGACTGCTATGTGGGAAGGACATTGCAGACTGTGAAAGGTGAGTAAACATTTTTATGAATACCAGTGATGTTTCATCCTGAGTGTCTGGCACACGTTAAGCAGCAACCTGTCTTAGGGAATAACTGTCATAAAGGATGTCTATGTAATTAAGGCTAAATTGAGATCAGGTGACTGGTACTTTTTTCCTTTTTCTTTTTGCTGAGCTATACAATAGCTTATAAATATTCAATCTTGATAAAATACCTGAATGAGAGAGATGACTATGAGCGTGCTACCTCTTAGATAACAAAAAAGCCTCGTTATGACATGCCTGAACATTTTGTTTCACTGACAACCTTAGAGAATCTATTGCAAAATCCAGAAAGAGCAGGAGCGAATTGTATTAATACTTAAAATGAAATTAACTGAATTTTCTATGTGTCTTGGAAAACTAGTTATTGCCACTGTCAAGCTGAGCAGGAGAGTGCATGAAAAGCCTGCTTCCAGTGGCTAAGTAGCAAAACGTGTTTTTCTTTCAAACAAGAGACGATGTGATTATTTTAAAAAGTTCTGTATTCTCAGAAGGTAAGTACCTGAATTACAGTCCGGCAGTGCTCTAGGAGAATAACACCACAGTGTTACACAAACAAGTTTAACCTTCATTGAGTAGCAACAGAGTTACATCAATACGCAGCTGAGGTTGCCAGGCCTGGTTAGGCTCCTTACATTGACACAGCCTATTGCTTTCTGCAACAGGAAACTCACTAATGCCAAGGACAGCCAAAACGATGCTTTAGTGACTAGTGCCATCAACCTGAAATGGCACTTGTTTTCTGGTCAGAATAACTGGCAGTATCTTTAACCTGAAAAGAAAAAGAGTTTTGAACTGCTTTGTAGTGTAGGGAGCTCTTACCACATTTGGATAGGTGTTTAAAAAGGCATAAGAGCCACCAGTACCTCATGTCGGTACATCACTTAACGTTATTACCTCCATCTTGTATTTGAGGCTTTGAGGGAAGGGGAAAGACTTGGTTGTGACTCGCAAGCAGGAATATTTACTGTGATTACATATTTTTTTAATAATGAATTGTCAGAATTCTGCTTACCCCTAACATTAATGTTATATTGGATGAAGTGCCTTGGTACTCCCATAATTTGACTACTATCTATTTGATTAGATATCTATTTGATTAACTATCTATTTGATTAGATAACTGACAAGGCCCTGCATTGAAAGATCTATAATCCTGTGTGTATCAAATGATCCACATCTGCAAAATTACAGCTAGATTTCAGTATGACCAGTGAATTGATCAGATATATTGCTTCTGGATGCTAACTACAGTAGGTGGCATTAAAACTTCTTCTAAACTCTACTAAACATGCTCATCAGGCCATTTTTATTTCGCTCTGTGTAATGCCTAAGATATTTGTAATACAGCCAGCCCTCAAGTTTGTAGCTTTGTAAAGAGCAGACACAAAAAATCATGAGGAACATAATGTGGGCAACTGGTTAATTCTAGAAAGAGAGGATGGAAAGAAGAAGAGGAAAATTGTATTTAGACTTAATTAAAAATCATTTACACTTCTAAGTCAAGAATTTGAAAGTCAATTCATCTGTCATTCACCTGCAAATCTTGGGGATTTTTTTTCTTCTGAACTAGTACATAGCATTTTACTCCCAGAATAGTAGCAGATAAAAAATACAGACATTAAAGAATAACCTGACAGAAATGAGTCAGTAGTTACACAATTACATTTGGCCACTGGTGGCAATGTGACAGAAGTAAAAAAAGACTGGAGAAGCAAAACAGAATTTCTCAAAACGTCTGAAAATGTTAAAGGCTCTATATTACACAGGGCTTTGCACCCCTAAAACTCATACTAAACTTCAGTCTGTCACAAGGATTCTTCATGTCACATATGTTTTCTTTGTAAAAAAATTTGCAGCATAGCTGCAGTCTCACCCTTTGCAGTGAGTCTGTGGAACCAGTGCCTGGTCTGCTTACCATGAACTTATCAACAAACCAGATAAAAGGCCCTACTCAGGTGGAGACGGGAGGCAGTCATGGGTTCAGCAAGCTAAAACCAAAGGAGCTAAAGCTTTTCAGCTTTCACACTCTCAGATTCGTTAGTAACAATTTGCACGATTCCGCGTCTGCCCAAATGATCATGTCAGAGAGGCAATCACTGTTCAGTACCCCAGAGGGCTGGTAAGCCTTCTTCAGAGAACTGTCAGGAATAGCCACATTTACACCTGAAATTCAAACACCAAAGACATTCAGTAGGGCACGAAGAAAGTCTTTCAGATTGCAGAGTCTCTGGGTAGTGTTAGCAGATATCTTAAACCTCCAGTTTTAAAGGCTGGAGAGCCCCTTAGGTATTCTAGCTAACAGACACTGAGCAATTAGAAAGGTATCCAATTATCAAGCGAACCTAGGATTGCACTTATGTTTGCTCTGCTTGTTTACCTACTTTTAGTAGTCTGGCTGATATCCTGGCATCAAATCTTGCTCAATAAAAGCAAATGTGTGTGTTTGTGTGATTGTGAGGGGGGAGTTACTCTAACTACTACCCTTGCGTAGTATTTTGAGTGCAAAGTGCAGTGAGGTGAAATAGGCAAACCCAGGTTACTCCAGCTCCCTGAAGGTAGCAAATCCAAATAAAGTTGAATACGTGGAGACTTTTGAAGGTTCTGTGTTTGCAGAAATATCACAGACATAAGCTGGTAGTATCTCTGCCAAGATGCTTAGGGCCAATGCAAGGGCTGGCACACACAAATGTTGGGAGTTAGGCATATTTCCTCTCTGGCAAACATAAGCTGGAGCAACAAGCAGAGGAGTTATTTACTCCTCCTGCTTTGAGCAAGTCCAAACAAAACTCCCAATTTGTTGAATAGAGTGCAGAAAGTGAAACTAAAATGTAGTTCCATGCTTCTCCAGTGAAATACTTATTATTTTCACTGTGTTTCCTTACACAAATATCACTCCGAGCAATCAAGCCAATGTAGAACAGAGCAACACTTGTGTTTTGGCCTCCAGTTCTCTGGCCAACATAAAGCAGAAAGTTTTGGTAGTCTTCCAGAATATAAAACGCAATGCAGTGCTCAATATTGTTTGTGCTAATAGGCAAAAACTGCGTAGAAACTCACATAACCACAGGCAGCAATAACAGCTTTCTGGAGCTGTTCACTGAGGGTCGGCGTGCCAGGTGCAAGGATTGAACATGAACAACTGGGTGAAATGTCTGGTCTTCCTGGAGAGCAGGAGCACACTACGTTTGCACTAACCCTAATTAAAAGACCTGAAGGTGCCACATGCCAGTGACAAAGCTGGTGACAGTCACACATAGTTTTATATAATCAGACTGCTGCGCTCTATTTTGCACAAACTAACCCTCTGTACAGTGGGCTACATGAGAAAGGGGCATGGGAAGACAAGATGGAAAAAACAAGGAGGCCCAGTTAAGGGGCACGGTTTTCTTTATTTTGTCACTTAGTGGTATTTTACATTTCAGCATTAGGCATGGGCAGCTGAGTCATGCAAGGAGCTGTCAGAGCAATGCAACAAATCATCAACTCACCTGCAGCAGCAACAGCACTTTTGTACTTGTTTGTGGTAAATGGTAGTGGTGGATTATGAAAAAGGAGCACGTTAGGAACCAATGGCAGTAGAAGGTTTTCAATATACTCGTGTGTGAAATGGGTGTTAGAATAGTTCTAAGTGGACAGTTAGGATTTTGAGGGAAAGGCAAAAATCCCCAAATGTGTACACTTGGACTCTCAGTTTCAATGGGAATATTGTCTGGCTGCAAACTGCAGGAGCAAGAATTCTTTGTCTTATTTATTAGCATGAAGTTTTCCATTTTTTTGTTTGTTTTCCTATTCAGTGTGCAATAAGAGCCTTAAATTATGGTATTAAACCTTTGAAACGGCCTTGAAAGTGCAGGGATTCAACAGTGCACACAGGGCAAAATGCATCTGCCAAACTTTCTATTTTTATCTCTTTAAAGCTATTTTAATGCCACTTCACTTGGGAAAGAAAACAGAGTCCTTTTTACTGTTAATAATATATTATTCTCCTGTTTTGAATCTTATGTTTTGCTTTCTAATAACCTAAATGTCATGCAGGCCTAATAAATTGGATAAAGGGTATTGATTACGCCTCTGTTTTTTGTAGTCAAACCACAGAGTCAATTAATCTGCATTGTATATTTAGGAAGATAATCAGTTATTCCAATTGAAAGGAGGCAGACAAAATTAAACTGAAGAGTATTTCACCAAATGAGTCCATATCTAGTATATATTCACAGGATTTTCATTCAGTTGTGTTTCAAAATAATAAGCACTGGAAATTATTGGAGACCTTGAGGAGGTGCTGGCAGGTTTTACCTGCCTTGCAAATCAGGTAAATAAATAGTTTCTCAAGCTTCCTGGGGTTTTGCCATTTATTTAAAACAAAAAGCAAAACAAAACAAAACAAAACAAAACAAAAAAACCCAAAAATGCACAAGACTTGGAGTTGTTGATATTAATGTATATATATTTATTTTTCTCAAATACAGTCTGAGATAGAACAAGAGAAGGGGAAGATATAGGTGGTCATGGTAGGGTCCCTCCTCCTTCACCATGGGGGAAAGGTGCTGGTGGTCTGAGGAGAAACACTTCGGCGTGTGTGGTCATGCAGAGGCCTCCCCTCTGGCAGGTGGGCTGGGAGCTCCCCGACACCCCCAGCGCCCTGCGGGACCAGGAGAAAGGGAAGAGGGAGGGAATCTGCCTGCGGTGCTCCTCAAGGGTGGAGCACCCCAACTGAGCTAAGTATGTGAACGCCGTGTTAAATGGAGATAATGCTTTCCTATCACAGGGAGGGAGAGTGAAGATAAACATATTAAAGATGGTCACTTACTGCAGCGCTGGCGGCTATATAAGCCAATGATGGCTGCATAGATTAAATGCCAAAAAGCCCTTCAGCAATGATTAGACCGTGGCTGCACTGACTGCTGCTTCAGCGGCGATCATAATCACTGCCTTCCGACCGTGTACCACCCCTCGTCTGCTCTTCAGTTGTTTCTCATATTCTGCTTAGCTATTGCTTTAGAAGAGTTTTACAATGAGCTTTTCAATGTGTTTGTACAGCACATACACAATAGGGCCCGGTCTCTGACTGAGACCTCCAGGCACTAGAAAAGTACAAATGGCAGTAGTAATTGCATACTCGCTGAGGATTCAAGTATCTTGCTGGAGAAAATGAGAGTGATGGCAGGCAAAGGATGCCAAAGAATTGGGCTTGTTTTCTACCTTTCTTTTAAACTTTTCTTTAATAGTAGCATTTGCTTCCTTTCCAAGGAATATGACTATTAGTGCATCATTGCAATTTTGTTTTTCTTTTCACTCTCATGTTTTCTAATCCTCTAAAATAATCTGAAGGAACCTGGAACTCTTTAGTCCTGAAAAGAAAAATGTTTTATTTTCAGGTATAATTTAAAATGTATATTAATGGAGTCAAATAGCATTCTTACCTTTCAAACTAAGACGGCAGAACATATAACAAAATGTTTGCATTGTTCTCATTTTTAATATATGCAATGGTTCTGAAGGAAATCTTCCTTCTGGTCTTAAGGATTTCTAAAATAATATGGGGTACTAGAAAAGGAATTTGCTCCAGACTAGTTTATAAATGATAATATTTTTTCTTCAGTTAAGGGACTATGTCTAGAATCCTTTTAAATATTAGCAAATTCTACATGCTGGAAGTATTGCATTTTCTAATTGAAAGCAAATGAAAAACAGCAGTAAAGGTCATTTTTTTTCTTCAGGTTTTATTTAAGCAAATAAGTAAAAGGGAAAGGTGATTAGAAAACTGTGAAGTTTTGTTTCAAACTTACTTTTCAGTTTCCTGATCCAAGCATAAACACACAGTCAATTCTGCTCCCATTAATAGGAAATGCTGCGTGAGGGATTCCACTTCCTTCAGGAGGAACTGAATCCAGATTCAAGGTGCACACAGCAGCACCAGTTCTGCGGAGTAAACCCACTGAACAGCACATGTTGGAGGGGACCTCTGGAGGTCCTCCCCTCCCACCTCCCACTCAAAGCAGGGTCATCTTTGAAAGTAAGTCAGGTTGCTGGAGGCCTTGTACAGCTGAATTTTGAAGGCCTCCAAGGATGGAGACTCCACAGCCTCACTGGGCCCCTACTTCACTCCTGCACCATCCTCCTGGTGCTCTCTCCGCACACTAGACAATCTAAGCCACTTTTTCTTTAGGCGGCATAAATTTCATCAGCTAGCTAGTACATAGGTATGCAAAATCAGCATAACTGACAATTTAACCAGAAAAAGAAAGGTTTGTAGAAGGTAACTACTCTCTTCTGTCATATCAGTAGTGGTTTTTCTCTTCTATAAGACCCTCTTCTACATTTGGACCATGTGAAAAGGAAAAGGGAAGGGAAGGGGAAGGGGAAGGGGAAGGGGAAGGGGAAGGGGAAAGGGAAAGGGAAGGGGAAGGGGAAGGGGAAAGGGAAGGGGAGGGAAGGGGAGGGGAGGGAAGGGGAGGGAAGGGGAGGGAAGGGGAGGGAAGGGGAGGGAAGGGGAGGGAAGGGAAGGGAAGGGAAGGGAAGGGAAGGGAAGGGAAGGGAAGGGAAGGGAAGGGAAGGGAAGGGAAGGGAAGGGAAGGGAAGGGAAGGGAAGGGAAGGGAAGGGAAGGGAAGGGAAGGGGAGGGGAGGGGAGGGGAGGGGAGGGAAGGGGAGGGGAGGGGAGGGGAGGGGAGGGGAGGGGAGGGGAGGGGAGGGGAGGGGAGGGGAGGGGAGGGGAGGGGAAGGGAGGGGAGGGGAGGGGAGGGGAGGGAGGGGAAGGGAAGGGAAGGGAAGGGAAGGGAAGGGAAGGGAAGGGAAGGGAAGGGAAGGGAAGGGAAGGGAAGGGAAGGGAAGGGAAGGGAAGGGAAGGGAAGGGAAGGGAAGGGAAGGGAAGGGAAGGGAAGGGAAGGGAAGGGAAGGGAAGGGAAGGGAAGGGAAGGGAAGGGAAGGGAAGGGAAGGGAAGGGAAGGGAAGGGAAGGGAAGGGAAGGGAAGGGAAGGGAAGGGAAGGGAAGGGAAGGGAAGGGAAGGGAAGGGAAGGGAAGGGAAGGGAAGGGAAGGGAAGGGAAGGGAAGGGGAGGGAAGGGGAGGGAAGGGGAGGGAAGGGGAGGGGAGGGAAGGGGAGGGAAGGGGAGGGAAGGGGAGGGAAGGGGAGGGAAGGGGAGGGAAGGGGAGGGAAGGGGAGGGAAGGGGAGGGAAGGGGAGGGAAGGGAAGGGAAGGGAAGGGAAGGGAAGGGAAGGGAAGGGAAGGGAAGGGAAGGGAAGGGAAGGGAAGGGGAGGGGAGGGGAGGGAAGGGGAGGGGAGGGGAGGGGAGGGGAGGGGAGGGGAGGGGAGGGGAGGGGAGGGGAGGGGAGGGGAGGGGAGGGGAGGGGAGGGGAGGGGAGGGGAGGGGAGGGGAGGGGAGGGGAGGGGAGGGGAGGGGAGGGGAGGGGAGGGGAGGGGAGGGGAGGGGAGGGAGGGAAGGGAAGGGAAGGGAAGGGAAGGGAAGGGAAGGGAAGGGAAGGGAAGGGAAGGGAAGGGAAGGGAAGGGAAGGGAAGGGAAGGGAAGGGAAGGGAAGGAAGGGAAGGGAAGGGAAGGGAAGGGAAGGGAAGGGAAGGGAAGGGAAGGGAAGGGAAGGGAAGGGAAGGGAAGGGAAGGGAAGGGAAGGGAAGGGAAGGGAAGGGAAGGGAAGGGAAGGGAAGGGAAGGGAAGGGAAGGGAAGGGAAGGAAAAAAAAATTTCCCAGCTACATTCATGCAAGAATTACTCTTTATCATTTATTTCTGTGATTAGTCTTTTTCTAACTCACCCAAAATAACTTGTTTTTAATCACTGTTGCAGTCACATTTCCATTGCAAATATGAATAGGAGTGCTGAAAGGGTAAGAGTTAGTAAGGCCTGAAGGGTAGCGCCTTGGGCTTAGGCATCAGAACAGCTGTATCCTATTCCTGCCTCTCCTGCCTACTCTTGTTTGTGAAGTATACCCAAGCTGTTTCATCTCCTTATGCTTTTCACCATTTCTTTTTTTTTCTAGGCCCTGAGTCTGCAAAAAACATACAGAAGACTTGCAACGTTCGCGACTTCTTTGAAAACTCTCTTAAGGAGGTATTGTCTCTCGCCACAGTTCTCCACGACGCCTCTGACTGTACCATGGATGTCACTGAACTTCTCAAGGCTATCCCCTAAAACTAATAATTAAAGATAAAATTGAAGGGTTCAAAACTGATACTTAAAAAAAATCAGTTTAATTTCATTAATGCTCCCTGCACCCCTCCTACTTCAATTAGGATGTTTGTCACATATGTTAAAGTTCATTAATTATCATACTTTGGGATCTTGGCAAGCAGTTTGAAAATAATCACGGAGCCTTTGGAGCTTTGGTTTCAGAAGATTAGTTCATTATACTCTGAGATTGTTGTATAACTATCATGCTTGTATTGTCTGACAACAACAACAAAAAAAAAAAACAAAAAAAAGGGAAATATTTAAACCAGATTTTTTTTCTTCATTCTTTTTGTTTAAACATATTTTCATTGTCACTCTGCTGTGCAGCCAGGCAGTCAAACATAAAAACATTGCCAATTGCAAAATCCAGACATCATGGAAGCTTAAGCAGCCATATTAGTTGCTTCACGATATATACACATACAATTAAAATCAAGATACTGAAAGGTATTACTCTGTTGCTCACCTAATTGATGTGCTACAGACATTCAGAAAAGAAAAGAAATCATGCTTCCTACACATATAGGAATACTGTAAAAAGTTGGAGGAAAAGAAAACACAGAAAATACAACACAAGATCAGTTTTCCTCTTGTGAGAGTGAACAATTATAGAAAATTCCAGGCTACTCCTAAAAAACACAGCTGACACTCTTGAAGCAGTATTATTTAGTGGATTACATCTTCCATTACCAGTTTGGCTGGATTCTGACATTATTAATTTCTATCTGTAGATTGCAGGTTATATGTTATAAAAAGAAAATCTAACAAAGGAGGTCATGATAGGTGGGGCTATGAAGAGAAGGAGGGAAGCATAAGTAAAGCCAGTGGGTGAAAGCAAAACTGAGCTGCAAAACTGTATTTTTTGTTGTTTTTTGTTTGGCTTGGGGTTTTTGGTTTAAAATGGAATACAGACATTTTGTCCAAGTTCAGTACACAGAGATCCCCATGAGAACAGTTGTTGTTCTTCTGCCAGAATATCAGATACCTCTGTGCAGCTCTTCTTCCTTCTCCCCATCAGCCCCTGTGATTCTATGATTCATCCTCCAGGGGAGAAACAGTGGAAAGGGTACAGCAAGGCTTGGTAACTAATACAGACTACACCAGAATAGAGATGCAATGTCAGCAATATACCCAGGAAAAAGACCCTTAGCTAACTCGCATAGCTCTAAAGGAAGTGTATTGCCAGAAGGTGGGAAAATACAGTAGATGCTCTGCCTTCCAGCAGGTCTCCAGGATACTAGCAGGCAGAGAAGGAGACCATGTCTTTTCAGAGGTAGGCGCACAGCTCTGGCCTTGGCCTCTCACTGCAAGGATTTAAGTAAGGGCATTTCTAAGAATTTTTCTTCCCATGTTTTTTATCAAAAGAGCCATAATCTGGCCATTAAATCAAAATTTAAATCACACATTTCCTCTCATCAGGACTGTCCTGGTTTCTAAGCTGCCTTTATTCCTTTAAAACTAAACAACAGTGTGATGAATGGAGATATTGTGGCATGGGAATAGAGAGAGGTTGGTATCTGTCTGATGTTAGGCGGATACGAGAATCTAGTGTTCTTTTGGATGTACCATCCTTCTTTATCCCATAGTGTTGACAGAGTCATCTGTGAGAGAAAGGGCTGCCCCATTTAGTTGAGTGAGGCTTTGGAATGCAAAACTTCACAAATAAAAAATCCTGTAGACCAGGATGAACTCAATTATTATAAACTTAAGAAAACTGAGTTTTGAAGAGCATGTCATAGGATATCACATATTACATATTTAACACTCAAATCCTCATCTGGAGCAGGTCTCAAGCCAACAGAAGTATGCTGAGTGTCTGGGTCATGGTATAACATTATATTACATTTTTCATTTAAAAGAATTCCAAATTACTTTACAAATTATATACACAGCCTGCCTAACCACTTAAAAGCAATTGCTGATGGGGACAAGCTCAGCCAGTGTCAAGAGCTGGCAGGGGAAATGTAGCTGGTGGAAAACTGAGGCTATGTCTTGAGTGACCAAGGTTCAGTTTGCTACTCTATGTAACACTGACAGGTTGCCATCTAAAAAGTGGTTATTGCTGCATGGTGTAATCCAATAAACAACGCAGAGGTGGCCAGAGAAAATGATAATTGTAGTTTTTAAAGTTCCTTTTGTATATAGCTAAAAAGGAGAAATCTTTACCCAAAAATTACCACAAGGTACCTTACTCAGTTTTCGAGATCTCATGTGAAAAGAAAATATACCAAGCAAATTGTGTGAGACTCACTATCTTGTATCTCAGAATAGTGAATGGCTCAGCGGATCTTGCAAGACTGAAAGTGTCTGGGTATTTTAAACATGATGCTTAGACAACTAAACTATCCCCTCTGGGAACTGAGTTAATGTTTCAATTCCAATTCAGTTAAAAAAATGCCTTACTGGCATGACAAGCTAGAGGAGTGTTGCCAGAGTCTAAGGAAGGTATTCCAAGTGTTTGTCAGGGGCGGATAATGCACTGCACTGCTGTTACTTCATGTTTCAACATCACAAGGAAGCACACTCTTCCAAACCTACTCCTACAGCCACTGGGGACCAGAGAAACAGTCAGACAGTTCCCCGGCTCTTGGTGTGTGATCAGGATAGCCTCTGTAAGATGGCTGTCAAGTGAGAAAACTGGAAGATAAACCACAGGAGTTCAGTAAGCAGGATATAGATTCTGGAGCTGTAAAAGACTGTGAAGGAGAAACTGCCTTGGATAAAATCAGCTACTAGTTTTCTAAAGGGGAAGAAACAATTAAGGGGCTGAAATATTGTTGTAATAGTGGAGACTTCTTTCAAATCCATCTGTTGTTGCTCAGGGGAAAAATCAGAATGCTGCACTCTCTGAGAGAAAATCAAGTTGTTTTCTGAGAGAGGGAGGAAAAGGGGGGCTGTGTTTCAAAGTTTTTTCCTACTGAACAAAATGTGCTATGGTCACTGTGTCTTGCCTACTCCTACCGGCCAAAGGGGCTTGTTCCTGCAGGTGACCCATGCAGAACTGGAACCTGTTTTTTGCTCTGGCAAAGCCTGCAGCGACTACCACGTTTTTGGAAAATACTAATTACAACCCTCTAGTTAAAATTAGAGATATGCTAATACATCCTTTAAAAATTAGCAGCTTCACACAAATTAAAAACAGACGTCTGCATCTTCAGTCAGTGCTAGTTAGTTTATGCACTTCACACAGCCTGTTTTACCATCTCCCCACAGGCACAACCTCCTAAAACACAGCTCCACCACTGATCACAGGGCATGCAGCGCAGCTCTCCTCATCACTAGCGCCTTATACACACCTCTTCTGTGCTAGGGAGCTCTGTAGCTCGGCAGTGACCATTTCTGTCATTTTATTATTGTTTTCTTTAGTGGGGTGACAACCTCTGATGATTTGAAATTCTGGGCCTGGAGCCAATCCTCTAGGCTTTTTGAAATTTGCTTGTCACCAGTGTAAACCTCAGGCCACTATTGTGGACAGGTGACAAATTCTCCCTATTTAAGGTTGTAACCAGCTCTCAGTGTATGTGGTGTTTGTACAGTGTATGCATGTAAATCAAACTGCTAGCATTGAGGATAAACACTGACACTGCTTGAAAATGTTTGATGGTGTGGGGTCAATGATGCAGACAGAACAAACCTTTTCTGAGTTACTTTATCACTGAAAATCCACAACCCATGCATTTTTGTTTTAATTCTTTTTTAAAGTGCTACACTGTTTTTAGGTGACAAATTTTAAATGGCTGTACAAAGATTCTTGCTTAACAGCATCTGCAATGCTGCTTCATTATTGTCCATAATACTCCAGTGAATCACAGTACCTGCAATTCTGCCTTTGTAGAATATCTACTGCAGGGGGGAAAATAAGCTTAGTGAAAATATAAATAATAGATTCTAATAGTCAGAGCTGTTCATAAATAAGAAGAAACATACAGACCAATACGGTCTAGTGAAATAGGCACATTTTTCTCTAAGACTGACTTGCTGGATGATTTTGAAAGAATCACTTTGTCACTTTTTTGGCTCAGTTTCCAAATATGAAATATAAACTGATATGATTCTTACCACTCAATGTAAATAAAATTCTTTGAGAATATAAATCAAAACCAGTGTAGAAATGCTAATATATTATTTTCTAGCTACATCCACATTCTGCACATGCAACCAGAGAGTGAAGCTGGATTTTTGCTTTTTGCACATCTGTGCCACTAGTGGAAGTTTTGCAAGCCAGATTAGGTCCTTGGGGACATAAGCGCATTCCTACTGCTCACAGTGTGTTTGTACAGTTGCAAAGTGGCTTAAACTACTAAGCAATTCTGCTCATGTGTACACAAAAAATAACAGCCATCATCTTACCCTGTTAGCTGCACTGGTTCTTCAGTGCTAAGCAAAGGAAAAATTGCACCCATAATATGAGAAATTGGGAGATACATGATTCATAAAACACAGAAGGAGTTTACAGCCTTATCAGGATGGGAAGAGACCAGCTCTGCCTGGAGAAGCTATTGGCTTCTACCAGCAGAATATTTCTGCTAATTCTGCTTGTTAAGAAACTGTTCTCGAAATAGCAAGAGGCTTCGCTTAATTAAATGTTAGCTGGTTCTTGCATAATTTATATTTCATTTTGGTCAAAAGTCATCTGAGAACCCCAAAATACTGTGGCAGAGCTGCGTGCTAAAGTCTGCCTTCATTTGTATGGCTGCAGTTCCACCGAGGTCTACAGAATACTGTGTGATGATTAGGTCTTGTTAAATTCATTTTACATAGAAGATGAAATATTGGAAAGCTGAATAACTTGCCCAAGGTCAGTGACACAATGGGGAGCTGAATTACCAGGAAACGACAAGTTCTATTTGCTTGCTGAATTCACTAAACTCATTGAAAATTCAATTTCTGCTCTGCTGACTCAATATGTAGCCACAAAAGGTGTGGTTTCAGTATAGGTCATAAAAGTGTTTCTAGGGAGGCTTCTGAATCACATCTTGTTGTTTGGGCCTATTCTGTGTGTACATTCAAAAAGGATTGCCAGGTCTGGTCATGGCGATAGCAGCTGTTCAAACTGAAATATGATGCTGTTCCTGCTGCCATCAAGCACTACAGTTTTTCTATTAGTTAATAAACAGATATTCTCCTTTGAGGTTAACCACAAAAATGTCTTTAACTTAAGGAACAATACTTTTCAATAAAGATAGAAAAACAAAGGTAGAGGTCTATATTTACACATACTCTATTAAAACAATTAATTTGAAGTTTTTAATGCACTCCTTAATTTTGAAGTGTACAGGTTTAAAAATATTTTTAGAGTTTGTGTGACTCAGGAGAATAGTAACAGCGTCTATATACTTTTTTTTTTTCCTCCTAGTGTTCCAATCCAGGCTGGGGTCATTCTTCTGCCAAGAGTTAGACAGCAAAGGACTTGGCATCAGCTCTTACTAAGACTTTTGCACATGCTTATGCTCAATCACTAATCCTATCAAAGCTAAGAGGAATACTCATATTGTAAAAACTTAAGCATATGTTAAATCTCTAACAGATCAGGGACTACATCAGCACTGGTTACTGCTGACTAAATACAGGAAAAACATGTAATTTTAGAAGTAATCTGACAATTTAAAAATAACTTTGCAAATAAAATCAGACTATATTTTTGTTGTGTTGTAAACCCTTGTAAATAACTGATCCATATATACAAATGAGTGAAATATGTTATTCAGAAACAAATGACCTATTCACAACTATGCTAATAAGAGATGTGTAACTAACTACATGGTTTTCTATCCACACATCAGAAAATCTCTAGTTTTTGTCATGGCACTGAAATTAAATGTTCGATTTAGGAAGAACAGCTTTAAGATCTTATCTTTTTTCATTAAAGAGAACAAAATTACTTCCATCTGTAAAATCAAACTTCCACCTGCAAATCAAATGACAGCTAAATATCCTAAAGGGGGTGCTTTTGCTTACTCCAGAGGACAGAAATTACTCACTTCACATTACCTTACTCTTTTAGGTGCTCTCTGAGCATGGTTGTCATACTGTGCCCCCTTTCCCACATCTACTCTCAGAGTGCAGATGCTGAGTAGCAGCCAGGTTCTTTCCACCCATCATACTTTTCAGGAAGGGAGCACATTGCAGAGGCTATGCCATCAGGTTAAAACAAGTTGCTGGTGAAAGTCTTTGTATATCTCTGAAGAAGCTGTGTGTATATCATGAATGAACACCCCCCCCCCCGCCCTGCCCCAAGAATGTCTTGAGGAATAAAAGTAGCTTTAAGTAATCTTTCTTCACCTGTGTCTGGGATGGGCAAGGCTGTGGTGAGGACCAAGGGGGAGGGCCTGGGCTTAGGTGCAGCTCCTGCACAAACAGGGGAATCCCCCAGCTAAGTTTCTCCCAGCTCTTGCTCACCCAGCACTTTGCCCAGCAGTCTCACCCAAAGTCACCATTGCACCATACCAGCACTGGCTTTGAATATGACAGCCAAAACTCTCGGTGCAAGCACAAGAGGTGATGGAGCCTCTGCACTTCAGTCAGAGAATTGATGGCAAACATGTTAGAAGGCTTATGACAATTTCTTCTTTGAAATTCCTATTCATCTTACCAGCATTTTGGACAGAGCTTTTCTCCAAAAGATTTGGAATACAGGGCAGGTAGCCAATGGCTTGATGAGATTGTACCCCCTTTTTGTTACAGGATGGTTTTGAACATGTTAGGATGAATCTGTGCCCTCTGGGGAACTTCTGTAATTTTTACTTTTGGATTTATGCCTTAGAGGCATAGTGCAGATAAATTGATTAAAGTCTATCAGGAGGTTAAGTATAAAATTACGAGGGCAATATTACAACCTGTGTAAGTACGTAAGAGCATTTTGTTTGATACCACTACTCTAGTGTGCAATATGTCTTTGTGAAAAGGACTAACTGGCATCCCAACCATAATCTTGACTAAGAGTGGGTAGCCACATTTTCTTCTAGGCAGGCCTGAAGAAAGCATCTGCTTATCCTGTCTAGGAAGAAGGAAGTGTGCAACTGCTTTCAGGGTTGCAGAGCAGCAGTCTTTCCCACATGAATCTCACCTCACTTGAGAGCAAAATGGCATTTTCTACAAACCTGAAAACAGTGTCGGTAAAGGTCATTCTTTGCAAAACTGCGTGCTTTGTAAAGATGACCTATACATAAAAAAAACCCCCAAACAATTAATGAAATGGTGAGCATCACAGCAAAACCAAATTCTGAACATGTACTTAAACACAGGGTTGGCAGTTGTATTTTTTTTTAATTTCTGTGGTTACTTAGCGTTTTGGAGAAAAGGTTGTCATAAGAATAGAACACCCCTTCACAAAGTGTCACAGTAAACACTGCTTGCAACTCCCAAAGAAAAACCTTCATACTATTAACACGCTTTCAAAATTCAACACTACCAGAAAAAAAAAATTCTATAAGAACTTTCTATTTTTATATTTCATGAATCAGAAAGGTCACAAGCCCAATTTAAAAAAACTTGCCTTGCAGGCATGAAGGGTAAAATGCTGAACATCAGGTGTAGTTTATTAGAAAATATTGCACATCACTTGTCACAAGGATGTATTCTTAACATAATAAAGCAAATCTAGGAGAGATTTGCCACCTGATTTTACCCTCTCTTACTTGACCATTAGATGCTCATTCTTCCATTTCTTACTGGACAATTTTAAAAGCATCTCCTTGTCACTGCCATGCTATTCTCCTGACCTTCTGTGCTGAGCTGATCCATTTACTGAACTTGAAGAAGCTAAACTGTGTCCTCTAAGTTACTGAGCACATGTACCAGTGCTAGCAGGAGACAGGCAGAGAAGAACAGTAGGGTTTTAGAGAGGGTGGGGAGGAGGTTTGAAGGTAGTAAACAACAGAAAGGAGAATGTTTGACAAGCTTTTGACATCTAGTAAATTTAAGAGAAAGTTAATAGAGAGCAAAAAGGGAAAAAAACTCTCATGGATAGAGAAGGTCATTGGGTAGACATTAAGATTTGAACATGTTGGGGCCAAGTAGAAAAAGGAACTGGACATAGGCATGAGTGGAGATCTGAGGAGAAGTACAAAAAGTAGAGTTGAAGTATTAACAGCTGTGCATTAAAGGTCAAATCCTACAGAGTGTATTTAGAGTTTGGTTCTTCTTTCGTTTATAATCGCTTAACATTGATGTAACTCTACTGACTTAGCTACAGCAACCTTCATCATCCGACCTTGATTTTTTTTTAATGGAGCCAGTGATTCCTATTTCAAACCATCAGATCTACTGATATTCTGAATTGGATTTTAGCCATAAGAAGGAAGTCAGGAAGTGCAAAAGAGCATTTCTTTTAACAAAAAAAAAAAAAAAGGTATTTAGGGCAAAAGATATCGGACATCTGTTAATCTTGATTGCTCTGACTAAAGACAGAGAGAGAGAGGGTTGAATCCCTTCATGTATTCCTCTCCTATTAGTTTCATACCATTTTTCTCAACACTAGTGTGACAGGGATAGCTGAGCATAACCATTCTTATTCTTATGTGGACAGAGCCTGTAAACACTAATTCCCCCCTACAGATAATGACTAAAGCCCACTTTCAGTGAAATTGGAGTAAAATTTCAATAGTTCTACTGGATCAAGGAGGTAATCTGATTCCAGTTATTATGAAGGCAGCAGATTGTAGCCTATTGAATATAAAAAAGTAGAAAATTAGCAGCCTAATAAGTAACCAAGCAACAGAGGCAAGACATTATTGCTATGAAAACCTTAGCTTTAATATTCACTGATTTCTACCCTAAGTTTACAGAGCTAAGATGACATTACCCCAGGCTTTTGCCAAGATAGGTCCTGTATCACTATAACCTTTTGTGACTTTCACGCCAGTCAGCAGCTTTCTCACCAGGACTCCACCAGAGCCCCTTAGTCTTTCCTTTCTTAGCTGCCTAACAGAGCTGAGCTCATTTAACATCTGTCACAGATACCATGCTTACACTTCTTAGTGCAGTGTAAAGATACCCAAGTTAGCTTCTTTCCAGAGCAAATTATTCTGTGCAGAGCACACCAGCAGATGCTGCTTCCGGCACCCTACCTAATCTGTTAGAAGTATCTTGAGTATCTCAGCTTGGTACTGCACTGTGTGGTGGAGACATATTATGGCTTGCTTAACAACTTACGTGAATGCCTTGGTTTCTACTTCCAGTATCTTAAAATGGGGTTATTCTGCTTCCTTACAAGAGTGCTATAGGGATAAAGTCATGCATACTTTATTCAGCATGGAGAAAGAAGCCATGTAAAACTCCACCTGCGTCTTTCTGTGGGTGGTGCAAGCTGAGCTGGCCCCTCAGTGAATGCATGCATTCCTCTGGCCTCCCGATGCCCTGCGTGACTTTCTCCCTTCCTTCCAAGCACAAGTCAAGCAGTGGATCAAACATGGAGAAACAAGAGAAAGAAGGATTTCTGCCTATCCCCAGTCAGATTAGTGGCCATTCAAGCATATAGTTTTAGAGGAATATGTAAAGTAAGAGAAGAGAGAAATATTACTAGGTTTTGAAAGGGCAAGAATGGAGAGTAGCTTAATTAAATTAACTGAGGGAATATTTACACTTCCCATTTCTGAGATTTGCAATTCTGTAGAATAATCTCCCAGAGGAAGTCATGAAAACCTCATCACTGAGCCATTTTAAATGAGTTGGAATAGCTCTACAGTGAGCAACAGTGTGGGGGCTGTGGACTGGCTTATGGTTCCTCTCTCTCTCTCTCTTTCTAATCAAGCACACTCCCCTTATATCTCCGTGGCATGAACTGTGGGATAATCCATATCAACACATTAATGTATTTGACTTTAAAACCTGTATAGATACTTATCCCGAATAAATTAATAAGATTACCAACAGGATTAATGTACTGTTGTTTGTCGTTCTTCTGTTTCCTGTGATCATAAAATATAAATGTTAATTTAAAACTTTTGGCTCACTCCTGAAAGCATTTCATGATGTGGATTCTCCATGCACAAACATATCTGTTGAAAGCTTTCCCCATAACTTTGCATAGTACTAAATATTTCTTCTGTTGTCTAATCCTAGGAAACTTTAGGTAAAACAAGACCTTTATGGGTCAAGATCCTTTGTATTCTCCTATTGTGAATCTTAGCATAGACATTTCTAAGTTAAAAACGGAATATTTCAGAGGATTTGAGTTGGCATTGCACAGCCCTAGGGACAGAGCCCATATTCGGTACACCCCAATGGGATCCTCTGCAGAAGTGAGGAGAACAGCTGCATCGGAGGTCACAATTTCCAGTGCCTCATTTGGCATTTCTGTGTCTTTACCAAATGTAGAGTCTTATGTTTGATAATTACCTAAATTGTGCACTGTTGTTTTGCCTCTAATTCCTGGTGCTGCAATTGTGGAGTAGCTTTTTCAAGTGTCTGTTCTCCCATCTATGTACCAGCTGAGATAAGTAACAAGGTCTAAACGTGTAGGCTTTGCATAGTACACAAGCTTACTCACCTCAGACTAGCTAATTCTGTTGCTACTCTGTAGAATTAATTCCACTTTAGCTTACTATGATAGTTTGTTTACTTTATTCATAAATATCTTGATTCTTTAGCAGAAAAATGATTAAAATTGAAATGAGAAAGAAGGCTGTAAATGATATTACTAGGAGGAAGACAGTGGTTACTGGATCCACTGAAGTTTTTCTTACTATTTCAATTACAGACAATATTATGCTTCACTTTCTATTGGAAAATTATGTTTAGAGTTTCCATGAAAAACATCTGCTGTATTCCACCCCAGCATTGGCAGTCATTCAGCGACAGATTAAGTCACTCATTCCATATATGCTAGTAAATTTAGTCTCCCTTCTGCTAAAGTTGTTATTGACCATGGCTTATTGAAGGACTCATTTTGCAAGTATCGATTTCTAACTTCTTCCAATTTGGCTACTCTTTACAAGTAAATACCTTACTTTTATCTTTCTCTATCATTTGCACCTTGAATGCAAAGGTTGCTTACAGACACACAGCATTTTGGAAAATCAGGCCATCAGACTTTCCCAAACATAACTGAACATTTTTTTTAATCTTGGCTTTTGATGATGCAGACGCTATTGTTCAGAACTTTTTGTTTTATCACAAAGGTCTTATAACACGGGCAAAGGTAATCAGGATCCCAGCTGATTACTTTTTATATTTTCTATCTTGAACTACAAGAACAGCTCATTAGGACAGGGTTGCAATACAACGAGCACAAGTCATTCCCTGACCAATGGGGCACATTTGTGCAGCTCACACAGCAGCAGTTTTACATATTTGAATGTTTTGGATAAAAGGGATATAGCTACCTTAAAATTAAATATTAATTTTGCAAATGGGTTTCATTATTGCCTTTTTGCAATAAGACAAACTGAGTTTTAACGATCCCTAGCAAAGACAACATAGCTAAACGCCACCAGAAACAAAACTAAAAAAACCCCCTGAGATCTGTGGTTTCCTTCTTCTAGCCACCAGCAAAGGAATTTCAAGGGGAATTAGAGAAGTTAAGTAGCTAAGTCTTAATGACATTGTCTAGACCATGGGGTAGTTCGCTTCATGGCATGTTTTACGCTCCTGGTCCGCCAGTTACCTTGAACTTTTCCAGAGCACTGGAGCTGTCTCCTAGCCCATCCTCCCAGGTCTCATAGGTGCACACCCGGGTCTCATCCTGAAGAGGAATTCAGACATGACTGGATATGCACCTGGACCTGAGATCTGGGGAATGTTCATGGAGCCACAGAACCGACATGGACTGTTTAAGTAAATGGGAGTTAAGGCAGTGCCTTAAAAGTTGGGTTTTGTGATTTTTTTAATTCTCCTTCCATATTTCTGTATTCTGAATTATGGCTTAGCCAGAGTCAGAAAGAAAAGTTTTTAAAATATTGCCAGGTTTTTTTATGGTTTTCTTGTATTCACCTTCATACTCAGCTTTAAACTTAGTCCAAGTAGAGTCCAATATTTAAAAACACATTAAATTCTTAAACCAAAAATGAATTGATCCTATTTTGTGTTTGACTGGGTCAAGATTCTGAATTTGCTACAATGTTGATTTTCATGCCAATGAATTTTGAATTTCCAAGACATACATAATTGTTTGAAAATGTTTACATGCATACTTGAGCCTTGTACAATAACTACAATTATTGCACAAAGACCTTTCTTCACTTTAGCGTACAAAGAAACAGTTGCAGAACACAACATGGATTGTAAGTGGTAAATTATTAGTATCTCTAGGGAAATTTTGTATCTGCCAATTTTTACACTGCAGAAATTGCCCCTTATATGTAGCTTACAGTCCTCTCACTGGTACTTAAAGATTATTATGTTTGAGAAACTGAATGATTACGTCTTTCTTATGATAATTCATGTAGTTTTATAGATTCTTATACAGAATATATATACTAACATATAAGGTTGTGATTCTTCTATTATACCCAGTGCAAGCAGAGCACTGTGAAATAAAATGTCTATTTACAACCTTTATTACAATAAAACCTCGTCTAAACTTCAAGAAATAGGCTGTCTATACCTATCATGATTAAAAAAACAGACTGTGAGTGAGGCCAAACAGTGCCTTTCTAAAACTGCTAGCAAACTTCCTAAGAGTCATCAACAAAAGTGTCTTATGAATGATGTCATGTATGAAGAGAAAGTAATGAGACTTGGATATGCTATGTATGTAAAAGGAACCTGACTGGAAAGTACAATCCTTATGCCTTCCTTTTGCTTCTAATGCAAACAGTAGCTGAGTAAATTTTGAAAAAAAAAAATCTGATTAGAATGAAACCTCTGCAGCACACAGACTGAGGCTTTCAGCCACCAAAAATGAAAGTAATGAAAATCAGGACGTGAACACTCACTGTGTCAGGCTTTGGGGAAATAATAGCTGTCTTTCAAATCAGAAGGCTTCGCAAAGCCTGTTAGAGAGTGCACAGCAGCAACCCACATAACTGCCCTCGTGTTAGGGAATCCAAAACACAATCCCACCAGCAACGCTGCATGCAGGCTCCACAAATATTTGATTATATCTCGTCTAAGAGCCTAACAAAATCTAAATGAATATTTGGGAAGATGACTAATAGCTTAGCATGAATATTCCAAACAAGCCTTCCTAGGTATTTGTATAAAGCCACTCAAATTAACCTGCTCTTTTGTGTGTGTCTGTACATCTAGATCAGTGCATTTTCATTCCTTTTATTTGTTTCATAACATGCATATAGGCCTGTGTACCAGACAAACATGAATTAAACAAAATTACTTACTACATAAGAATAAGCAATTAATTTACAGTATATAGCATTAATATCCAGTAAAATATTATTCTTTAAGAGTAATTTGTTCACCTTCAGATTTTTTTAATTAGCTGGTCCCCTTATCAAGCTTAACCCATCACCCAGGTTACTCTACCATTTGCTTAACTTTAAGCTCACATTTCTTGTTAGGAATATGGTAGACAGTTTGAGGCCTTAGAACATGCCAGTCTCGGATATATCATTCTCTTCACCCTGTGAGAGCAGAGATAGCTGAAAGATCACAAAAATAGCTCCAGTGGAAAAAGCTATTAAATTTTATTAACCAGGGCCCTGAACCAGGAATCATTACTATAACAATGCAAAGTGGAGGTAAAATATCACCTCATCAGTGTGATAGTATTTTACAACCATTTCATACTTATGCAAATGATTGCATATGTGAAAGGCAATAATGAATTAATGGACCAACGACATAGTAGCATCAAGGGTAAAAAAACAAATTTATTTAGGATTCACTAGAGTGATAGAGCAATATCTTAAACTACAGAGAGACTCTTTTTCCTGGAAAAGTTCTTCCTCACATTCACATCACACTTACGGCTATCATCAAATTCTAATATCCCTTCAGATGGATGTGAGAAATATTATAATACACAAAATTTGTAATTGGTACAGGATGTATTAGTTGCTGGTGGGATAGGAAGGTGAGACTCCAATGAGTTGATAATCTTTCAAATAAAAGGTTAAATTTCCGTTCATTAGACTGTAGGAAGGTAGGGTTTTGATGAGAATCTTTCCTGGATGATTGCTAATCTTTTTGTTCCGCACACAGATACACTGTTGCCTATTGTCATGGTAACGGGCAGCTCTACTCCACTCTGCTTCTGTCTTTTCTTAGGCTATGGACACCCATGCACTTCTCCCCAGGTATAATCCTGTCATTCTTCCAGTCTTATCCTGAAAGTTTTGCATCGGCCCTTACCTTTCACAGGTGATAATCCACCCTTTCCCCAGGAAGGGACCTTTCTTTGTTCTCAGGGACAGGACACAGTGATGCAAGTTATGTTTTATTGTCCTGCCATGGAAGGTACAGGCACCAGCTGATGTTCATGCTCTGCCTCACTGTCCGTACAGGTTCAACTGGATCACACTGCTTGGCTCCCAAAACTCAAGCTGACATTGGAGCATGTATAATGTGATATAGACATACACATACTGACCAACACATTATTATAATGAAAAATTTTTATTTAGTAGCTACAATAATGCACTAGAGAAAAAAAAGATTCAAAATTGGCAGCCACATTTCAAGCACGTTTAGGCTCATCCAGTCTTTCACTTGCCTGCAAACTCTGCCCACCTGGCTTTCTGAGCAAAGCGCAGGGACAGACCCAGGCACGCATCCCACCAGCCAGCCTGCACGCACCTGCCTTCTGTGGCTCCCTCCCCTGCACTCCTTTTGCTGTTTGCTCTGGCTCTGCACCTTAAAGACCCTTCTTGTATTCAGATAAAAGGACAATTTGCTTTTGCCTAGATATGTAGTTCTGCTAACAAGACAGATCTCTCCAAGTGAAATATTTATCCTGCTCATAATGCAAACAAGCCACGAGAGTGACAGGCTTTTCCAAACTATTACAAATCACCCAGAATCACCCCCACGCTTGTCACACATACCTGTTCTCGAAATGGAACTACAAATTGGCAGATTTTTCAGTTGGTTCAGTGAAGGGAAAGCGGCCGATAAGAAGCCCGAGGGCTGTTCTAACCTACACCAACTGGCAATGCTCCCGGAGGGAAAGTAAACCAGCCGGGGAGAGGCGTATGGGCTCCAGTGGTGAGCCTCAGCTCTCCCTCCTTCGGGAGCTAAGAGGGGGAACAGTGCAGCACACAGAGACAGGAACACTGTGACTGCTGAAACCAGTTATCTACAAGGAGAATTGCCACCTTGCCAGAGCCAGGTACTTTTTTAGCTCCTTTGGATAACTTAAACAGCATACAGTCTGGAACAGACAACGGTATCTGGTAAAAAGATTTCTATATAATACGGACTGAAAACCTTTGCCCCCCATTCTAGGCCTTTTATTATCAACTTGTCATTTTTTTCACTGGTCTGGCAGTGTAAAAAGAATCTGAATTTCTGATGTAAAAAGCACAGCAGAAAAAGAAAGAAAAAAAAGTTGTTTCAGACCCTCCTTACTTCTTATTGAGGAATGAAACAGGGTGAGGAGGGTGCTATTTATTTTCCTTTTCTGGCCACCTTTGCAATCAACAGGCCAGCACAGCCAAGAAGCATATCTTGACTCATTCAGTTAGCATTATTGGTAATTTTTGCTTACCTTGTTTTTCATCTAGGGCTAGTCTGAGTAAAACGCAGGTTAAAATGTGGATGGAGACCTCAGGCTTTGGCCCAGTATGTTTTCTGGGTGCACATGAATGAATGAATGAATGAATGAATGCATATTTAGTGCTACAGGCAATACTTGTTGTATTTAATAATAATATTGTGTCCTTACCTGACACTGTTCATTCGAGGCTGCCAAAGCAGTTAATATTTGCAATAATCATATAGTATTGTTATTAATCATTATTGTGTTTACAGATACAAGTTGAGATAAGATACAACTAAACACCTTCTCAAAGCCATACAACACAATCTAAATCTGTGGATTCTCAAGAAAAAGATAAGCTTAGCAGTAACCTGGTTTTCACCTCTTCATGATCTAGACAGTTGCCCTTTCACTTGTTATGGCCCATATGATTTGTCCATAATTATTAATAGCAGTAGGAATTCAAGAAAGCTAGGGAGGTTCAAAGGACTTGTTGCCCATGTACAAAACTCAAAACAATAGAGAAGGCCACTGGCGCAGTGGAATGTCAAAGGGAAACAGTCTTTCTCAACCATGATAATCTTACAAAGCAATTGTAAGTGACATTGGGCTTTAGATGCTGAATAGATGATACAGTACTATAAAGAAAATTCTATGGGTAGCTTTTACTTTACTTATATTTTCTATTATAATCTTTCCTTTCTCTCTATTTTTTCTAGCCTGTCTACCCATCTCCCTTATGTGCTTATACACAGAGCCTTTCTCAGTACACAAGGAATCTATTAAATCTTCTTTGGAGAAAGTAAACATGCATGAGAAAAGATGCTGGTATTATTCTGCACTATCTCACCCCACTCTCTGAATGCAAGTACAAAATGTGAGCAGCAATGAATGACAGCTAGGGGCGGATTTTCCATATAAGAGCGAGCCCATATTTACCCCAAAGCACTTGTATCTCCAGCACAGCACAGTTTCTACATTAGTGCAGCAACTGGCTTAGGTATGAAAAGCCTGTTATGCATACTGTAGATGCAGTGACAGGTAGTGGCATCAGAAGCAGGCAGACAGACAGCACAGTTGTAAAATAAATGACTAATAGGGAAATAACTTAGGATGTCAAGAGTGAGGACCCCAGACTGCTGATGGTGTATAGAAGGACAAGAGAGGTGTATAGAAACAGAAAAAAGAAATAACAGTGCACTGGCCAAGACAGAGGCAGAGCTTAGTGTTGAAACTGTTCAGCAAACTAAAGAGAAAAAGGGGAATGTCCCCCCTCTTAAATGCAGCTGGAGAGCAGAGAGCTGTACGCCATACACCCCTTTTATTTTAACTTGTGCTTCACAGAGAGTCACAAACAGGCTGCTCTTTATATATGATCTTTAATAATCTCACTCACATAAACATGTGCACTAAACCAGAGGACTGATTGCAACTTGTTCCCAGATATAACATGAGGCATTTGGGCCCACAGTCTGCAGTCAATTTCCAGATTCTGCAAAGGTGAAGAGAGACCTGAATATTTTTTCTCATTCCTAAATTATTACAGGCTGAAATGTCCTGAATACAGATTAGAAGAATTACCTGATTATATTAACCTAGGGAAAGAGTTGAATAAAAATCCATGATCGTATATCAGGAAAATAGTCTCCATTAGAGAGTAAAGCCTGTCTCCCTCTGCCCCTCTCTCAGGTACTTATATCCAGTATGTAGTGCTTTTTATAACACATTTCTGGGGTACTTGAATCCAACTGTATATTTTCTACTCTGTTTGAAAGATTATGAAGTCACCTAGGACTCATCTCCTGGGACAGCAATAAACCAACCCTCCTGCCAGTCATAAACACATAACATGCTTGCATTTAATGTTTGCTCTGTTCCCTTTGACATGTTAATCATCTCTATGTAAATTCTAGCATACTGAAATTCAGTTCATATTAACTTCAAGTTACCTGATTTAGATACAGTAAAGGACAAACATTTATTGGCCTTTTCTTAAAGATCAAAGCAGCTTCTCCTTAAAATATGTCCCATAACATGCAAATGAATCTTAATGTCTCTAATTAGATTATAACTTGAGGGTGCTTTCTGCTGTTAAAATAAAGTGTTACTGTATTATCACAGGCTTAATACACTCCAAGGATCTGATCTTCCCAGCAAGTCACAACCACACTTCCTACCCCAGTCTATGACTTGCCTACCCTCATTGGTTTTGTTACCAAAAAAATCAAATCTTTTTTCCAACACCTCCTCTTCAGCTCTAACACTGATGACATTGTGGAAACGCTCAGGGAGACGACTCGCTCATGATAGGTGTACGAGTTACTGTGTCTCTGTTGTGCAAATGTTCAGCAACTGTATATGACAAGGTCTACAGGCTCTACGTACTTGCTGATGAGTAAGAAATTAATTCACACTTCAAGCTTATTCTCCACTGCTGTATTTTATGCAGGGAGATAAGTATGTCATAGTGGTTATCTTGCTTTAAAATCCCAGTGGTGAGAAAACCTTATCCTTCCACTGAGAGGTAGCAAAGTGAGGTCAACACTACATCATATGCCTGTAAGTGACTCCACCTGCTATGTTTCACAGTAAAATAAGAATTTGCTGTCTCCGCAAAGCTTTAAAGTGGGAAACAAAAATACAGGGTAGTCATCATGTAGGAAAACATTTTGTTTAACTTGGAAAGAAAAGCCTTAGTCACCTGGTGCAAATATATGCATTTAAAAATAAAAAGGTGTGGTTGGCGACTAGACTAGCACTTCCATTTCCACAGGGAATACTGCAAACTCTCAAACAGAAGCTACTTGGTAAGCAGGAGGTGAGGACAGAAAATGTGCAGAGATGGCTGAATATTTTTTACAAATGCAGCCCTTCTTCATGCTCATGAATCATTTCTTAACTGATCCCGATTTCTTCAAGTATATTTGTTGTTGATATGCTACAGGGTATATCTTTAAAGCAACATTGCTAAGAAGCAAATATCATTATGAGTTATGTGCACAGGAAACAGGAAATCTGACCCATCTCTCTCTGCTGTCTTATTATATCAAAATATTATACTGTAAGGTTGCTGGGGTTTTTGTCTGTTTGTTTCTGTGATTTGGTGTTTTTGGTTTTTTTTTAAACTGTGGTCTCAAACTATTCCTCAGTAAGTCTTGCTGGTTTTATTTGGGCATCTCTAAGTTAATATTAAAATCAATATAAATGTTTTTCAGCTAATTTGTGGGAATTAACTTAACTGGAAACACTGAAGTTGAATATGCATAAGGTCACTTTTTTTTTTTTTTTTTGCACAAACACTGGATGGCACAAGGGCAGAGAAAGAATTTGTATCTAACAAAATCAGAAAATGGTGCTAATGAATAAGAATTGGGGAAAAAAATCTATGAACCTCAGGATGTGTGATTATTTTCAAGAATATTCAACTCTTGCTCACAGATATTTGGACAATAAATACTGGGGCTGCACAAATAGCAAAATAAACTCATGATTTCTATTTTTCAGGATGTTTAAAACTCAGTTGTTCATTAAAATAAAACAAGCAATAATTCCAGGATCAGGTTTTAGACTCAAATGGGTTGTTTCATTGTGTATTTTTCCAAGTATGTTAGAATACTTGGTTTGCATGTTCAGCACAGATTTCTAAGAAGAAAAAATGTGCAGAATGGATTTGAGGACTTTCAGTGGCAGCCTGCAAGTTTCACACTGAAATCTGTGATGTGCAAATGCTAACATTCTTGAGGATTCAGATAAGCATTGGAGTATTAATAAAACACAGACCTTTGGTGTAGGATTTGACCACAGATTTTTTTAGTGGTTGGACAAGATGAGAATGGGCATTAGGTGGTTAGTCCAACTGTGACACGCCCAGAGCAAGAAGGGTATTCAGATGGGGCTCAGATGGATCCACTCAGTCCGTGGGGACATGGACAAGGACTTGGGCGCTGATGAGCTTTAAGAACGCTGCCTGTGTTCTGAAGAAGCTAATGAAAGAGGGTGGCAGCACAGTCTCTAAACAAAATAAAAGTTGTTAGTCTAGGAATTAGAGAGAGAAGCAGAAGGCTGTGGCTGAAGCTTCCTAGAGAAACTATGAGGCTAGTTTCCTTCATGAGAAGGAGTTGGCAGAGAATTAGAGCGCTGAAGTCTTTGAACAAAGGTGTCCTAGTATTTGAGCTGGAATGGTCAGAAGAGGCTGGCTCATATAAGACCTAATGAAGTGGAGCTTTCCAAAAGGAAACTTTTTTCCATATGAGTCATGTTTTTGCAAGAGCTGAGAACCTTAGAGTGTCACCAGTGTGCAAGGAATGGGAGAGCAGACGGATGAGACTATGCCTGAGCCCTACATACAGATATGCAAATTGAAAGAGAACCACCCAAAAAAATCATAAGCTTATGGTAATAAATAGATTTACATGTAAAAATTCTAGGTCATTCTTCAACAACAGCAAATCTCTCACTGAAGGAACCTTACATGCTCCTTCCTCACCACTAATTTAAACTGAAAATATAGTCCAGTCATGCCAGATACAGTCAGTATTACAAGATCTACAGGTCTAATCCACTTCCCTGCAATATGAGTTGTATAGCATTTAACCTGTATGCTGCAGGTTAGTGTAGGCCCATTTGAGACGGAGCATTTTAACTTTTTGTCTTCCTAAAGTCAGTCATATTTGTGTCAAGATGAAAAATTATAGTGGAAGAGGAGAACTAAGATTAATACATAACAAAATGGGATATAATGAGGAGAAATCTTTTCACTTTTCTACCGAAACAGATTTGCTATGTAATTTTCTTACGAATGACCTTCCATGACTCTATTCAACTAGAACAGAGTTTGCTGTAAAATGCTATGTATGTGATTCTAGCACTTCTTTAAAGCAATGTTGGATCAGACATAGCTGAAAATGGCAACAAGTTGTTTTTTTTTTTTCTTCTAATATGCCAGAATAAACATAGAACACTAGATTTATTATTCTGAGGCCTTTTGGTTTTAGTGTGGTAAATATTACTGAGATTATTTTTATTCTAGTAGTATCCATAACATCTAATGAGACTGGGCCCTCACTGATCTCATTATGGTTACAGTCTGGGTCCATTTATGTAAGTGGTGATATGGGATGAAGATGAAATATTTGGGTTTTGTTTTCTGGATGTTCACTCAGTCGTTTTCAACTGGATTTCTTTGAACTAAACTGAAAAACTTCTTTTGCAGCAAATAGGCCTGAATTTATTACCACTTTTTTTCTCATTTATGTCTTGAAACATGAAATGTTTGTAGTCCACAGGAGCCTGAAGCTTTACTTGTGAATAAATTATTTGTAATATCCTGGTTTATTGTGGTGTTTTGGGGCCATTTTCTTCTGCCTGAGTGACACCAATTAGGGTCAATAGCATCTGCCCAAGGCAGTTTGATTTCATTTCTGGCCACTTCGAGCTATAAGAAGTAACATGGAACCCTGACAATATCAGACACTTTCTGAAGACGGACCTTTAATGTTATGCTTACATCAAGCAGGAAGCATTGCAGATAATGCATGAATATCAAAATGTTATGCTCTCTTCCATAGAAAGCTGATCTAAATGAGTTTAAGGTCTCTTAAACTATTCTGTGTTAGACATCTGGAGACAGTGATTTAAAATTCATTACATTATCCTGGATTAGAAGATACTTGGACATGTAAGTGATCTGGCACAGCTTTAGAAACCTGTCCTAAAATGTCAGGTGAAAACTCCCTGAATTGGTCTCCAGTTTGTCGAATTTGGTCACCAACAGGCAATTCTGGAGTTAGTAGCTTTCTCGGTGGGTCACAGACTGGAGACCTGGCACTGAAAAGCAAAAAGAAATAAAATATGTTCCAATTGGCACTAAAGTCTTGGTTTCCTCTGTAATTTAGCGGACTGTGGTTAGTCTGCTTTAGCTTTGATCTCCTATGTAATTGTTCCTTCTCTATCACACGTGTGCTCCTGGGAGCTTCTGGTTCTTGGCAAGCTTGAAAATCAGGCAATTTATTTTGGTAACTAAGTATGGGCATAGGAGCCCAGCTTCAGATATCTATTTTCCTTGCTGATAAATCACTGCTGGGCAGCTTTCTACCAGCAGCGCAAATGCCATGAAGGGCTATACTGGAAATTAAGAGCTATTAGCCAAATCAGGGCTTCATGAGTATCATGTATTGCAATATTGATTTCTGTTTCTTTATGGATGAGATTCTCTAAGCATTATTGCCTGCTCTGTATATTTAGAGAAGGAAATAACTACAACATTTCCATTCCAGAAAAACAGCTTTGTGGCCTACTTGCTGCTGAAATCCATTAAGCGACTCTGCAGGGTGGGAAAAGAGGTTGTTTTTTCTCTTTAGGTTATATATTTTACAGCTGTGTGATGGAGTACAAGTCTGTCTGTGCAGTCAAGGCCATCCACCTGACTGCTGTATCTTTGTCCTACATTTGTTTATATCAGCATCCCTCGTGGATATCATAAAGCACTTATTTTCAAAGCACTGAAATTGTAAAAATATGCTATTCTTTCAGAAACACTTTGTCAGTGATAGGGAGGTCATTGCCAAGATGAGAACGAACCTGGCAGAGGCTTGATCCTTCAGCTCCACCCAGCTTTGCGCAAGTTTCCAGCAGGCTTTTTAACCGTGCATCTCTAACTGGCTCCAGTCAGCTGGCTGATGCTGAAATTACTGTTGTTGTAAGGTCAGCAAAGGCCTCGGGTTTTGTTTGTTGTTTTTCTTTCCCTTGATTCTAAGCTCTTTCCTGTTGTGTTATTGTGTAACTGGAGCTCTTGACAAAACATGTGTCCCTAAGACTGCTTTCTCTGGGAAGTGCTCTGTTTGAAAAAAAAGTTGCCAAGCTGCAGTAACAGCATTTGTATTCTGGGTAAAAATTTGTTTAACGATTTTGGATTCAACCGTGCCACTAAAGGCTTAAAGAGGCATTTTTACAGCAGAAACAAACCATACCAGATACTCAGTAAGCTGTTCAAATGTCTGTGTCATTACTAAGACTTTCATTTCCACTGGGATATAATGCTGGGTTGGGTTTATTTGTATGTTTGCAATACTTGAAATACGTGACAGGCTTCTGGTTTTCCTCTTCATTTGTTCGTACTTCTTAAATACAGTTGTTAAATGTTACAAAGACACACTGTTTTCTACAGTTGCTGAAGCACACAGTGAATAGACCTTTTTGGTGAGCAAATTAGATTCTACGCATTACGTTCATTTGAGATTTCCTACAGATTTTGGTACACACAGACTCTATTAAAAACAAATTTAAAAAAAATTAAAAGTAATTCTTATGATCCTGTTTAAAAGTTATGTATGCTAAGGCCTGAAACACTTTTCATTTCCTCTTCAGATTTTCTAGAGTTTTATGCTTCCTTCTATGCAAGGCAAGGTTGTCTTTAGACTTACATGTGGCTATACATTTTGTTCAGCTTTGTGTTCTTTGTCAACTTTACCAGTCAGATATTATGCTAGTAATCTGGTCCCCATAAGGCTGATTCTTTCTGAAGACTAACAGAGCACTGAAGAAATGTTTAAGGGATGTGACTGTAAACACAGGGGCTATAGTTAGCATTGATTCTTTCGCAGGAAAGCATTTGCCAAAAGCTTCTTGTGTCACTTATTTCTAATAGTATTTTGGCTTTGGATAACCTAACAAACATCTGACGTGCTGAACGAAGCAAGTATCATTCCAAAACCATACTTGTATTAAGTTCTGTGATGCCTATAGAAGTAATTGGGTTTTTACTTAAAAAGTACTTATCCAAGACTTCCTGTCTTGGAAATAACTACAGTGCCTTGATACTGAAAAGCAATGAAGAACTATGACACCAAAGGAAGTGGCAAATTATCTCAATCTTATTTTGTTCCTTTTTTCTAATCCTGTGAAGACCTGTGAAATGGATTTATTTATAGATTTCTCTCTATCACCAGTGTAACCAAGCTCTCCTTCTACAGCTAACTCTTTCATTCCTGGCAATCACAGTAAAAGTAGCTGATAATTTCTTGTATTTTTCTTGGAACATTTTCTGTCCTTTCTCTAGTTTCCTTAGAAACTGGCTATAAACACCCTATCTATATATTCAGTATAGCAATACTGCACATGTGCAGAATTGAATCAGGTCTCTTTCAGGTCTGCAACTGAACAGATCTGGGGGGTTGGTGGTTTTTTTTTTTCCAGTGACAATGACTCCAAAACTGATTTGATCTTTCTTCCACTTATATTCATTCTTCTGTATTGTGTTTCTAGCGGTTTCCTAGGAATTGTCAATCAACATCTAACATAGCTTTACTGGGTGAACATAGAATCTATAGTCTTTTCAGATATATGGCTGAAACACTTGTACTCCTTTGGCACAATTGTCCCTTGCACAACCATTCCAGAATCAATTTGAATTCTCATCCATTTAGATTTATTTTTTGTGTGATATGGTGTTGTCTGTCCCATTATGTTATCTCCCGTGGGAATGTGGAAGCATCTTCTGATGTCAGTCCTCGTGGGGTGGTTTCCAGTATTTTTAACTATTTGCATGCCGCTACGATGTGGTTACATACTGTTGCCTTTCTTCCTTCTTGTCACCGGTGCTGGATGCAGCTTACAACCATGGTCTCTTCTGCAGCTTATTGTTATTATTCTCTTTTCTAAAGGTGTTCTGGTGTGAGCATTTCTATGGTATTAATATTACTATACTGGAAATCTGTCTCTCTCATTTCTCTCATATTTCTTTTGTTTGACTTCATTGTCTTACTGGAAATGTTGTATATTCTCCTGGTGGCATAAACAGTGCTGCTGGTTTACATGATCTTTTCAGTAGTGGTCAACAAAATTTAAGAAATTGTTCCCTGGGATAGCTGAACTGGTAACCCTTTTTTTTTCACGATCATGTAAACAGCACTGAACAATTCTTGTTAAAAAAAACATATTCTTTCTCTGCTTGTTTTTTGTTGCAACAGGCAATCTTTATAAGTGGTGCTAGAAACAAAATCTGTCTATCATCAAGCAGGAATCAAGCATGTTCTTTCCTCTGCAAACTTCCTCCTTTCCTTTTGACATAAGTAAAGGGACACACAGATGATAACAACTGCATTGTCCCATCCCCTACCACAACTATTAGGACATTTATCTGATACTCTTGTGGCTTCTTTGAATGCAGTTTAATACACCCACTAGGGTTTACATAACTTCTGTAGCATGGTGGCCATGTGGCAGGGAGCTCCGCTGTTGCAGCTTACTGTGAAACACCAGCAGTCTTCGGGGCCTCTGGCATACTGCTGCTTACTCATGTTTTCTATTGAGCAGGGTTGCTTCATTTTTCTGTGCTTTTGCAATCCCCTCTGCAGTTGTCTTTGTTATAGGATCTATCTAAATGCCCTTCCCCCTGCCTTTACTCAGGAATTCTGATTTTCTTTTTCTATCATTTCTTAAGATTCGGGATTACTTAATTTCTTTCAGTTTCCCAAGAGTTCTCTTGTCTTTCTTTCAAGATTTTCCTAGCAGTCTGATCTCACTGAGATTTTCTTGTGTTCTTCCTAATTTGAGAATAGTATCCATTTTTTTCTCACAATGTTTAAGAATAATAATGCATGGTGGCAAAGCTTCGAGAAGTTAATCTCTTCAATTTGCAAGTCTGCCATATGCCTTCTTGCCCTCTCCAAAACCAGAAATATTAAAAAGTTACAGTAGAGTTTAATGTTCTCAGTAGCTTGGTTGATGGAAGGAACAAGAGCACGCTGAAGTGGCATGAAGAAAGCAAAACAAACAGAGTCCTTATCTGGAGAAATAAAGCAGCTGATCTAGACTTACAGAGAGGCACAGATCTCAGTGTAGAAAATGAAATCATCAGCTAAAGAAAGAGCAAAATGGAAAGCCGGAAGCCAGTTGTAATGGAAGGCTTAGTACAGGAGAGAGAGAGAAGGATGGTGTCACATGGACATTAAACATAGAAAACAAGTGGGCAGGTAGAAAAAAGAAGTGATAGCCAAAATAGACCGGAGGGAGGGAAGCCTCGTTATTCACAGCACCAATCTGACTCCTCTGGGGACCAGCTGGAGGTGCAGAGTTTTGCAGAAATTATCACAAGAGAGGACAAGTGCACAGCCAGTGTTGGAGAGAAGATGCAGCCTTTGGGGAAAATGAGGAGCAGAGAAGTCATTCTGTGAGAGCTTTTACCTGTTTCTGTGCTATGCTGGTCCTCTTTAGAAGGAGCGGAAGTGTAAATGGCGGGAGAGAGTGGTCGAGTTAAAGGGGAATATTGGGAGAGGCAAAGGTGATGAGGAGGAAGTAGGGTGCAAGGCAGAATGGGCATCGGCCATTTCAGAGGTAGAAAAAGGAAGTTGAGAAAGGGAGGCAAAATGAGAAAGTAAAAGCTAGTGGGAGCAGCGGAGCAGCGAGGCAGAAAGGAACTAGAGGGAAAGAAAATTGATGTGCTAGTGAAAAGTGGTATTTAAAATACTGAACAAACAGAATACAGTTCTCTTTTTCTGTAAGATTCTTCTGGTGGTAAGGGAATTGACTGGTGAGGTAACCAAATTTAAAAGTTTAGGGAACTTGATGCAGGAGACAACAGCAATTCTTAAGTCAAAAAAAACCCAGAAGCTTTTGGGTATTTAATGCCAAACAATGAAGGGGGAGGAGGGGGCAACCTACAGTGAATAAATACTTCAAACAAGATATTTTAAATATGCGGAAATCTGTAAAAAAAAATGAGATGTATATGCTCAATAATGAAAATTTAATTTCAGAAACTGAAAGTATAAGGATAAAAAGAAACTACCACAAATCAAGCTGGGTTAACCTTTGCTACCAGCTGGGACAAATGGAAATAACTGGGGAAAAAAAAGCCATGTATTAAAGCAATATTTAACCAGGGAGCTACAGACTGTGTGATTCGGGAGCTACAGACTGTGTGATTCGTGAACTACTAAGTGTTTAATGAAAGATAACCCTGTTTTCAATGAATACAACCCTGCCCCACAGGGCTCCTGTCTCCTCTGGAAAAGAGAGCTCCACAAATCAAAAAAAGGTTGAAAAACATTTGAATGACAGTAGTATATGAGAATATACAGAGTATGACAGAACTATATGAGCATAAAATTTAACGTACAGACTAGCAACTCAGATTATGCAAGAACTAGCGAGACAAATGACAGTGGGTTTCTGGTTGTAACTGAGTGACCTGTTGCCTGAGAGGATGGAACGCTCTCCAATATAGCAACTGTTGTCAGTAATACTTGGTGCCAGCAACTGCCTTAGTGGAGCATTTTTAGTTTCTCCTTCACAAATTCCTTCCTCTCTTGTATCTTTATTACTTCTACATGTATGCATGTTACCCTTTTTTTGTATTAAAGACGTCTTTTTTATCACTAATTTAGCATTGATTTTAAAAAGCCTTATATGTGAGCACTTGCAGAGGTAAAAACAAAAGGTGGAACAGCGAAATAAAAGACTAGAAGAAGTCGTAGGTGGAGAACATTATGGAGGAAGAACTAAAAAAGTTCAAAGCAGATTAAATTCTCCAGAAATTGAGGATATGGTTGGAGGAGATTCAATCAAATAACACAATTTTTCTTTAAAAAGGAGATAAGACTGATGAAAACGAGGATGACTTAAGGTAACTCTGAGTAGTGCAAGACCAGAAGCACCAGATTGCAAATGAGAAATCCTGTGCTATAGAGATTTGAGAAAATATTGCACTCTTGGAAAGACCGAAATATTTGAGACACAGCAGTTGTATAACTGAAACCAAAAAGGAAATCTTTCGACATACTTGTAATGTTTGAAAGTACTGTCAATCGTGTAATTTTCAAAATCAGATCTGAGATCAGAATACTATAGGGGTCAAGAGACCCAAAACTCAGGAAAAGGCTTCTAGAAGAACACAGCTTAGAAAAGACCATGAGAATTAGCTTGGCTGCAGAACAGAGCTAGATCTGATTACAAGTTTTGAAAGGGAAGACAGCTGATGCTACAGAACCACGTCACAAAATGAAGCAGAACAGATCTGAAGATTCAGAACTGAAGTCTAAAAAATGCAATCAACCAGGGTGAATTTTCAAGAAATAATGGAAGAGACCGATTGGAAGAAAATACACAGCTATATTCATAAGAAGCAAAAACATTTTGCAAAAGCTTCCCATCAGTGACTACAAGTGTCTTTAAAAGAAATATTCCATATGGGGGGTTCTTTGTGGGAACTCTTCAAATGACAGTTATGTTTCAGATGGGATTTGTCTCCTCTGACTACAGCAGTTTACGATATAGGTCTCTACTTCTGCCTGGGAAAGAATCCCACTGTTGTTAACGGAGTGCTAGTCAGTATAGTCAGAACAGTTCAAGGTGTGATTCAACTGAGAGGATATAGGTACCTACAGCAGAATAAGAACTGCACTATAGACTATATTCACTATATTGACTAGCCCACCGCTGCTGTAAAAGTGCCCTTGGGAGACACCTTCATTTTGTCAGAAAAATCCAATCCCAGTGAGTATGAGTTGGACACAATTTTGCAAGTAAAGTTTCAGTAACATTTTTTTCAGTTATATACCTATCCAGCACAAGTAGGTAAAACTCATATCATGCAGTGAACAAAATAGTCTTACTGTGAGTAAAATGTAAATCAGATGTAAAGGAAACAAATGCGAAAGAACAAAACTCCATCTTACCTCCCATTGCAAGAGCTGAAAATCTGGAAGAAGGAGCTCATGAAGATAAAATGAAAAAGATGCGCATAGGAAAGCTGAAGTACATGAAAATATAGTAAAGTAAGAATAGAATTTCTAGTAAACAGTCCAGGCCAGAAAGAAAGTGCTAAGATGATAAAAGGTGAGTGCTGTTAACAATATAACAAGTGTTGGAACAGATACTAGCTCGTATCTAAATATACTCAAGGAAACTTTACATCAACAAGTTGAGGTGGCCTGGATTTGCCTTTGATGCTGGGAAAATTACAGACTAAAAAAAGATGACTTTTCTTGTTATTCTGCTGTAACACTATTAAAGAATATTGCTGCTACACTGGTAATCTTATGTCTAGTCCACAGAGACTGACATACGTATTACACTAACTGTGGTAATTACAGAAATGGACCATGATTTGATTATGATGTTAAATGTCTTGCAAAAATAGTATCACTTACAGCACTTCATGGCCAAGGTATCCACAATGTAATGGTTTTATGGAAAATGTCATCAAGATTGCCACAAGGGTGTCTACAAAAATCGCAAGGGTGAAACACACTATTATTTCGCCTTACTCTGAGAACAGGCTATCAGTTGCTGAAAGTTTAATGGGAATAGCTTAAAATTCATTACATAGCTGGTAGTATTAAATACAAAGATACTGCCAATTCTTACTAGCCCCATCAAGAAAAAAAAAAGGGGGGGGGGGAATGCATGAGAAAAGATACGAGAAAGGATCACATAAGTGAAAGCCCTTGCAGCCATAGGGCTCTGTATATCTTACATAATGCAAACCACAGGTGAAGCCCTTCCAGATATTCCACATGAAGTTTCTCCTTATTTGTTCGAGCAATTACTGAACAAAGACAATTCTTAGGAGAAACACAGGTGATCTGCTTCTTCCAGAACAGAGAAAGCTTCTGCATCTCCTAGAGTTTGAAACAGAGCAAGCTTTTGAGGAGGTGGACAGCAGCAATGAACTGTGTGAAGAAAAGCAGATGCTGAAGTCTACCAGATACTGAAGAGATCTGTGAAACAGAGGAGCCAGCTGAGAGACAGAGAATTTATTTTGTGTTGTACTGTATATGATTTTCTTCTGAATTATTCAAATGAGAGGGTTATTTGAAAGATGAGATTTCCTGGCTTCAGCCAGCTGTGGCTAACAACTGCTAGCGAAAGGAGAAGCGGGATCACTGTATTTTCCTCACAAATTCTTTCCTTCCTAATATTATTTTAAACTAATCCTGGTAATAAATGTGATTAAAAAATGTCATCTGACTGTTGTGTGAAAGTCACAGACAACCATTGTTATGGTAGTCTTGAGGGCTTCCTAAACAAGAAGGCTGTGAAATGGTGTGAAAAGGAAGAAAAGAAGGTTCCAGCAAAGCAGCTCTTGATCTTGAGCCCTCAATCTTTTTTGAGATATTGAATATTATACGATCAGTAAAAGAAACTTGAAGGTCCCGATTATGGCATCCATCATTTCAGGCTGGAAGACTGGGAGAGAAGCTCATCATGGTATACATGACACGGACAGTAAGATAAACAAGTCTCTGAAAAGAGACTTGTTACAAAAAGAGTATTCTCTGTTCAAATTTGCACTGAATGGTCAATATGATTCTGACAAGATGATGCTGGTTCAGAGAGACATAAGCCCTTTTGCTTTTCTGATGTTGCCTGCCAGGGAAAAGCAAATCTCACGCTCTGGCTTTGGAGTTTGTTTTGTATTGGTCTGACAGGATCTTTAAAAGAAATCAGCCTCATATAAGGATTCACTGTCCCAAAGGTAACAAAATTTTCACACAACATAGCTATACATACATACATATACATAGCTATATATCATTAATTGCAGCTAAAAAAAGTTTTGAAATGAGCAAAACTGCTTTTTCTGTTAGGCATAGATTGCAAAACTTATTACTGTAAAATAAATGCTTTGTTTCTACTGCCTGAGTAAGTGCAGGCTCTAGTTCTGTATCTCACAGCCTGTGAAAACAGTCTGCTAGGATATCTCGTGCTGATGACAGGGAGGCTAATGACCCAATGCTTGGTCAGTCAGACTGATGCTTTACACTAACCCAGAAGAGGACTACTGTGCCACTTGTACCAACGACCCCTAGAAACACCTGCAGCCTTCAGAGCTACCGGAAGGGAGCCCTGAACTGTTATCAGGCTATTTAGAGCAAAGGAGAGTCTCCATTCTACCAACAGAGCTATCTGCAGAGGCTGTACTAGACAGCTTTTTTCCTCTTTCTTATTTCCTCTGACCTAGGCTAATTGTTTCTTTCATCTATACAGAGATACTCTGACTCCAAAGAACGTCAGTCAGTGTATTTGTCGGTTTTCCCCCTCTCTCTCATTGAGGAATGTACGTTAAAAGGAGTGGTTCTTCTCTTCCCACCCATGTGTTGGATCTAGTTATCAAGCGACCTCAGGATGGGTTGGATCAGCTTAGCGATCTAATGGGAAACAAATTATTTGAGAGGATTTGTGATTTATTTTCTACCAGATCAGCAAACGGATCTAATTCACCATGGGCTGCAATATCGGTACAGAGGCAAGAAAAACTCATGTTTAGGGATGGGGCAAGAAGGAACCCACCCTTCAGAAGCAGCTCCCTCATGAGAATGTGTAACATAAAACTGCAGCACCAGCAACGGTCTTTTCTTGCGATGTTAAGTGCTATATTGTCTTGTTAGTTAAACAGCATAAAAAATATAAAGTCACAGACTCCATAAAATGACCTCATCCAATTTGATTCATATTAACAGAATACATGGAATCAACCTTGATGAACACAATTCTGTGAAGAGGTTTTAGGTGGGACTGCAGTCCACTCCCTGCTTCAGAGGCTACTGGCTTTGTCAGATGCTATGCTTAGATGTAGTCCTTTTTTTCTTGGCTCATCATATGTTCATTGTCACCTCATACCTGTGGGGAGAGGTGTGGGTGGATTTCTCTGAGACTTAGTCAATGAATGTTCTCCCAATGCTGTTTTTTAATTAATCCCATTTAAAGGGTTTCATCATTTTGTGGGCAGGGTTCTTTTGCCTCAGGAATTTTAAATATTTTGATTATGAATATATGATTGAGCCAAAATGATTTTTTTTTTAAGCATCAATAAACTTACTGCTCCCTTAGTACTCCCTGACCCTGAGGGAGTTGCTAGGAAAGCTACTGTCATGGGGAAGTGAAAGAGGAAGGAAAAAAGGTGGGGTCAGAATGGAGAACCACAGGAAAAAGCTCAGTGGAGCCGGGTTTTTATTTTATCCTAAGCTCCCAGTGATGGGTGGCCAATATACTGGTGGGAGGGCTCTGCCTCACACATGGATTAACAACTTGCTCCACATCCTCTATCCACTTCCCATCGGTGACAGGAGCAGCAGATAGATCAGGCCATATATGCAGAAAGCAGAGAAGAGTTTTGTCAGTGGTGGTTGCCACTTCAACAGTTTGTCTTCAACTCTTCTGAGAAAAAAAGTGTTGGCCAGACAGGAGCATCCTGATGGATTTCTCTGAGTCTTATGAATCAGATTGACCAATTTCACATTTGGAATTGTTAGCTCATTTTTACAGTAAAAAAGAATGATGTGAAAGGTACAATATGTAGTATCTTAAATTATGCATGGAGTTGTTATGGTGATATAAACTGCTTTTAAAAGACATTTTTACTCCCCTTAGTGATGTGGTTTTTTTAAAAAAATTACTCGAGTCCCTCTTTTAAAAGTGTTAAACCACTTATCTGACTGTAGAAAAGACGTACTTTTAGTGAACTTTGTGAAAACTTGATGTGTAATTTGTTTTTATCAAACTTTTACACTAAGTTTGAAGCAAAAGTTTTAACTGTGGAACCAACAGCAGCCTTCAGGAAGAAAAGCTGCCGGCACCAGCCTGCACAAATGATGCAGGTGTGGTTTCCCTCACACTCTTTGGAGTTCATGAGCTCTGTTCCACAAAATGGTAAAACTCTGGGCTCCCAGAAATCACCGCAAGTTCATGGTGCATGGCATCTTGCAGGATTAGTTTCTGTAAATACAGTCATAATGTGCTTTCCATGTACTCCAGAACTAATACCAGATTTTATTTGATGATTGTTTAACATAAAATACGTGAGTCCCTGAACAATGGAGTAGAACCAAGATCTTCCATCACTCCCTATATGAGCTTCCTATTCATGAGACCAGCAAGTCATGTCACCACCCTGTAGCCCAATAATTATATTTTCAAAGTAATGGGACTTCAAAGGGGGAGGAGGAGCACCTTCAGTATACTCATAGCATAGTCTCAGCTTCAGAATAGCTTGGAGCAAAAGCATTTTCCTGCGAAGTGAGTGACATGGTTTTAAATGCCCTTCGTCCTTCAGGCTGAAGAGGTTTTCTGTAGTGTTCGTGGTGGTGACTCTGCCACCAACCTGTTTGCTGTGAGTTATACAGAAACTAATCTTATAAGTCCTTCTTAGGTGTGGCCTGAATGCGGCCGATTTATCAGGCCTCTGTGGCACTTGGAGGAATGTCTTGCCTGAGAATTCAGCCAGGCTCTGACATATTTTAGGTACCACGCTCTTGGTTTTACCAAGATGGCAGCAATTCTAAACATATGCAAAGCAGAAAGAAGGTTGCAAGGCAAGGTACAGGCAAAATTTAGTTGCCTAAGGAAGGTGTTTGGCAAAGCACACGCTGGGACTGGGCAGGATTTGTGCATCTATATCCTACCTGAATACCTAACTAACTTATGGATCTGGGCCAATATAAGTCTAGCTGTGCTGCATGTCCTCCTCTGCTAGAGAAGAACATTGGTTCTGCATGGTGGCAGGTATCCAGTGTTCTGGAGATCAAGAGCACTTGCTCTCTGCTTTAGTCAGGCTGCATGAGGAAGCATCAGGATATGACCACCACCACCCTCAGGAGCCCAAAACGTACGCGATTTCCCCCATGCTGTTGCCAGGCAGCTTTCCGCAACCCTTCAGAGGAAGAGCCATTATTCACCTTTACTCAACGTCCCAGGGCTCTTGCTTTTAGGAAAGAAGGGAACTGTTTACAGAGTAACTTGTGTTTTCTCCAGCATATCTTTTTTTCTGGTAGACTATAAATCTCAGATGCTGTCAGTGGTGATTGGAAATGAAGACTATTGTTGGACAGGGAGGAATTCTTATCTTACATCCAGTTACTTAAAGATAACTTAGGATCTGCTCACACGTTCACTGCTCTTCAGGTCTGGAATACCTCGTGTGGGGCAACTGGGTTTTAAGGCTTTGACCACACAGTGTGGTGGGGACCAAACCACACAGCTACTCATTCCGTCAAATTTTATTTTTCCCAAGGTGTTCAGAACAGGAGAGAGAACAAAGTGGCTACACGGAATACTGTCAGCTGTGAATGTCAAATGCTTTTGTGGACACAGGAATACCATCAGACTCCTCAGCTTTCCTCCTCATGCAGAAAGTGTTTTTGTAAGGCAAGATTCTCTTAGAAGTATCATGGCCACAACACAGTTTTAGTAATTTCCATTTGTCATTTATAACTTAAATCAAAGGTGTGCATAGCTACATATTAATGCACACACAGCCAGATTATTCATGTGAATAAAAGTATACACACACACACACACACTTTCATTTTTGCAGACGTGGCTTTTACCCGATTTACTACCACCTCCCTAAACACTGAAAACGTGTGTGCCTGTCACATGCGAGATCTCTTGTGGAGGACAGGTACACAGTTCAGAGAGAGTTGTTTACATGAAGAAAAAACATGGCATCTCTTTACTTAAAAAAAAGCTTGCAAGCTTAAAGTTGAGGGTATGAGAAGAGCGCATCCACTCCCGGAGGAAATTCGGCAAAAGTTTTAATTTCCTGCAGGAATGCGTGTCTTTTTAAAGACCCGATGAGAGACGACCAGAGGCGGTGCCTCCCGCCTGTAGCTCACGCCGCTGGGATGTGCGGTGCTCGCCAGTAGTTCCGGGGCGGGGGGGAGAGCACCAAGAAGCGCGGGATTCATTCCCCGGCGAGGTGAAAGGCGCCGGGCTCGGCTCCGCTCTGCATCTGCGACACAGGACCGCCTCAGCCCCGCGCTCCTCAGACCGTTACCGGACTCTGCCCGCCCGCGCCTTCCGGGCGAGGCCCCCGCCCCCCGCCCGCCCGTCGCCAGCCGGGGCCTCCGCACACCCGGGCCCCGGCTGCAGCCCGCCTTTCCCCACCCCGCGGGGCAGCCCCCACCGCCGCTCGGGCACTCCTTTCCCCCCGCAGGGCCGAGCTCTCCGGCTCTCCCCTCCCGGCCGGGGGGCGACACCGCTCCGCGGCGCCCCCCCCCGCGCGGGCCGCCCGCCCGCCCGCCGGAACCCGCTGCCCGCCCCCGCCCCGCCCCTCCCCAACGGCCGCGGCGGGGGCAGGCGGCGCGCCCCCGCGGGCAGCCAGCCAGGGCGCCGGGCGCGCCCCCGCGGCGGGAGGGGCGGGCCCGCGCGGGGAGGGGCGGGGCGGGGCGTGCCACCGCCCCCCTCCCCCTCGCGCGGGGCCCTCCCCCTCCCCAAGGTGTTGGCGGCGGCGGCGGGGACGCGCTTGCTCGTGCCCGCGCCGCCCCCCCTCCCCGCTCCCCTCAGCTCTCCCCGGCTGCGCTGGTAGCGGCGGCGGCTCGGCCATGGCGGCCCCGGCGGAGCTGAGCGCGGAGCGGCTGCGGGCGCTGCCCGGCAGCTGGAGTTACGGGATCAGCCAGGGCGGCCGCGTCTTCTTCATCAAGTGAGCCGGGGGCCGGCGAGGAGGGGAGCGGGGCTGGGCTGGGCGGGCGGGGGGCCGGGAGGGGCGTGCGGGGGGGAAGGCGGCGGCGGGGCTGCGCCTGCCTGACTCGGTCCGTGTGTCCGTCCCCGCAGCGAGGAAGCGAAGAGCACGACCTGGCTGCACCCGCTCACCGGAGAGGCCGTGATCACCGGGCACCGCCGCAGCGCAGGTAGGAGCCCCGCCCGGGGGCCGGGGGCGGCCGGGGCCCCCGGCCCTTCCCGGCCACGGCCGCCCCCGCCCGGCCGCCCGGCGAGCGCCGCCCTCCTCCTCCCCTCCCCGCTCCCCGGGGTCTCGCCGAGCCCGTCGCCCCGCGGCTCCCGCGGCCGCCCCCCGGGCTGCCGCCGCCTGCCCCAGCCCCCGGGCGGGCTCGGCCCCGCGGCCCCTGCCCCCCCCGCGGGCGCGGGCAGCGCCCCGGCTTCTCCCCGCTGCCCCCAAGCCGCCCGGTCCTGGAAGCCTCCTTGGTGCCGCCGCAGCCAGCCCAGGCAACTCCTCATCCCGTGCTTTCCGCGGGGCTCCCCTCACTTCTCGCAGTTGTTTGCCCCCAGCTTGAGCAAGAATGACATTACAGTGCAGCCTTGCCTGTCCAGCTTGCCATCAGCGTGCTCCTCGTCTTCTTCTTAAAACGCTTTCCTTTGCGCCCCTGATTTCCCTCTGTGTCTGTGTAATTTCTCTTTCTTTGCTTTCTTTCTGTTGCCTTGTATCACCGCTATAATATTGTATAGTTACCATTAGGGACCTCCTTATTCCTCTCGTGCTTCTTAGAGGCTACCCCGGTTATTCACCTGCGTAGCATCCTCTCTCAGTTTAGCATTAAACCACTCATCTTATTTCTGTTTCCAGCAGTACCTAGATATAACCACGATAGGTATACTAGAAATGTAGAGACTGATTCCACTAAATGTAGTCACCTAGAAACCCTTTTTCTCCCTTCGCTTCCATCTAGGCTGAGAGTGTGGGTGGTTTCTAAGTGACTGAGAGAGGTGGAATAGGTAGGAGGAAAAGCGACTGAAACATTAGGAATAACTTGGGAGGGAGGAGGGTGGAATCAGTCGTCTTTGCTACTGCTGTTTGTTCCACTCTGGAGAAGTAGCAGCAGGAGGTGCTGGAGGAGGAGGATTTACAGCAGACGCTCTGGAGACCCGGAGCCAAACTCTGACTGCTGGAATTGCACACAGGCTACATATGCCACTGGGAGGTGGTGGAGTGTAGTAATAAGTGCAGTTGGTTTTATGTATGTAATCACTTGGATAATCGCAGGAAAATCTGCAAGTGAATTGGACTATATTAGATTATTTGCTTTTTATGTTTGGTTAATACTTAGGCATTAAGAAATCAGAAACAGCCTTTTGGAAAACTGTGGGCAGCTTTTGTTGTTGTTGTTGAGTTGGGAATAGTTTAAAAAGCACAAGTTTCTGGCTATTGGTACTCTGCAGCTTGGTCTGCAGTGAAGGGCTGTTGTTTGCAAGAAGTCATTTAATGCTGGGAAACAGAACTACTGATTGCTATCGGGCTCCTCTTTTCCCTGCTTTCAGTACTCAGATTAATTGAGAAACTGGCCTTCATCTACAGCAATATGCATGGGGGCAGATGTATGTGAAGTGCTTTGCTTGTTGGACACTTAACATTAGCTGAGTATTAATTCTTTCTTTAAACTATTACCAGTGTCTCTGTTGACTGATGGTGATTTCCCAGTAATTTTCTAAGTGTGTCATTTGTTTCTGCCATTAAGTGCCTTCTAAAGGAAATGCAGTTTGCTTTTGAGTGTCTGGAGTATTGTATGTAACGTAGCAGAGTTATTATCAGGTAAATTAAACTTGTTTCTGAACACAAGAGTGAGGCATGACCTTGGATATACTGACCATGATTTGTCAATCAGCTACTGAAGTGTCTGCAAAACAAACCTGTTTCTTAGTTTTCCTCATTCGTGTGTATGTTAATGAATCTCTCCGTACATAGATATCATCAAACAGATTAATTCTGGGTTTTATATCTCATTTTGCCCTGACCGTTGTTTTGGAACCTAGTCAAAATATGTTCAGAATATGTCTTCTCTTAAGAAACAATTTTTGAGCAAATAGCACTTTTTTTTCTTGGAAGTGTATGTTATTGCAAAGCTCCTGATTAAATAATACTGTGAGATATTTACTAGGCGATGAGGAAAGCTTTGTCCTCCATTATGAATTGAAGTGCTTTTTATTCCTTGAGATATTCAGTACTGGAAAGGTACTTTTTGCAAAGTTCTTATAGCAGCCATAAATACTTCTGCTCGAGAGACTTCCTGTTTGCTGTACTTTGCCCTGTGCTGTTATCAAGACACCTTGATTTTTGTTCTAGAGAATACAAGAGTGAAGAAAAAAGCCAGCCAGACTGAGTATTTTTTCTTTTAATTAGGAAATGCATTCTTGCTTTTCTAATTCAATGATGGAGTCCTACATATCAGTTATTGTTTTTATTAACTGGGGCAAACTTTTAAGGGTAGTGATGTATCTAGAGTTGCATAGAGGTGCCCAATATCTTCAGAGCTTCCATTACATCAGAAAGCTGTTACTTGAAAAAAATTGACCATTAGTGGTGGGGTTTTCTTATATGTGGGCTCCTGACTCTTAAGAGTGATAATAGAGAAAGAAAAGATGTACCCACTTCCTCCACTAGATTTGCATTGAAAATTATTTTCATGTTAAATTGAATAGAGTTGTAAACACTGCAGGAAGACTTGTTAGTAACAACAGTGGTGGAATTATGCTAATATAATGCTGATACTCTGTGGTATAGTTGATATCATGCCTGTTAAGATGCTTGTGACTTGCATGTAACGCAAACTCAGTAAATTGATTTTTGTTTAGATCTCTGGCTGTCAGGTAATTTGATGCTACTGAAGTTCAAGGCAGAAAGATCTGGTGATGCCCGTGAGTTACAGTTACTGGTAAAAGGAAGGAACATTGTTAAATAAGGGCACATTTAAACTGTTATTGTTATTATTTGAGAATGAGAAATCCAAATCTGATTTTCATGCATGTAGCTTCTCTTGAATTACAGAATATAAACTGAGACAGTATTGTGAGTCAATTCTAAAATATTTGTTTATAGGACTAAAGCTTTCAACATGTGGAACCAGACACACAGTATTTTAACTACCTTAGTTTTAGGGAGTAGACCAGTATGGCTAGCATCATTTCAAAAGTTAATTGGAATGTTTTGTTACTTGTTTTCCAGATTTACCCACAGGTTGGGAGGAAGCTTATACTTTTGAAGGTGCAAGATATTATGTAAAGTAAGTTGAACGCTTATCTGTCACAATACTGTAATTTTCAGTTAGTTTGTCTAAATGTTGCTGTAATCTTGAATGTATTCCAAACGGAATTTAAATGTTATGCTATACATCTGAAAGGAGTATTCAGGTTTGTCACAGTGTATGTAGTCCTTTTTTTACTGAATTCTGCACAGCTAAAACAATTTCTTGAATTTTTGTGTTAATACTTTTAATTATTAAAGCTGCTTAAGGATGCAGATTCAAATGAAATTCCTGCTGTGAGTGTGACCGTCTAGCAAGAAATGTCCTTGCAAGTCAAGAATACCTTGAGTTTGGCTGTTTGTTTGACACTTGTGTGTATACACTGTCATGTGTCTAAATGCTTTCAGAGGGGCAAGATCTTACTTCATCACTGGGAGAAGAGTCTTGATTCAGCCCTGTTCTCTAGTAATCACGTTGTTTAAAGCCACTCTGAAGGTTTAATGTGGCTGTTTTCTTTGTAGACCTCCTGTTTCTGTTTCTAGCATTGATTTTCATTATTTTTTTTCTTCAGGTTTTAGTATGTTTTCAGGGGTGTTTCCACTGTGGTAGACTTGCTGTATGCATTGTCTTTTTGAATGAGAAGCATGGAAATAGAGCTCTTACGTAGAAGTCCAGAGGTCGTGTTGATCAGATCTGTACAAACTTCTTAAAAGCTTTTCCTCTCCAGACAGTTAGACCATCCTTATCTGGAAAATTTTGAAGTGGCACCTATGTATATTTGTCCAGTTAATATGCTGATTTTTCTGTTACTTAACAATTTGCAGGCTTTTCTTGATTCATTCAGGAGTTTTTACTCACTACGCTGTGTGTTTGCTTTGTCATCTTTAAATGAATAGTGTCATCAGTGGGATAACTTGTATGAGTGAAGGTTACTAATAGTTATAAAGATTATAGGCTGCAGATAGGTTTCTCTGTGTCTTAGTGTTGAGCAAAAGGTAGCTGCTCTGTGTAAGCTGCATTGTAGACATTGTGAGATGGGTGTTACATATGGGTTGTATGGTTTATTTTATATAGGAACGTGTTTGATTTAATCCTAAACAAAAAAAATATCCTGAAGGATAATGCTCAAAAAATCTGGTCAGAACTGGTACTGGCCTCTCTAGGAGGGGTCTTCTTGTTAACAGGCAACATGTTTGTTTTACTGTTCTATTCTGCCTTCTTGTAATCTACATTACACTAGTGTTGTATAGCAACTGAGAAGAACTGCAGCAGACTGAGGACAGGAATATACTAAGGATTTCGCTTCTGGTGCTCTGTTCAGATTATTAAAGGAAGATGAGTGAAAATTAAAGAAAGCTGTGTTTGTGTGTGTATATAATATAAAAAGAAATTCTGCTAGACTTTCAGATGGAACTTGTTCTCATAGAATAAACCTATGAACAATGTGTTAGCTATAGTAACTGGAAAATAACAACTTGAGTTTTCTTAGAATAAAAAAAGGTGCGTGGACAGCTATCGTGGAGTGACTGATGCGCTTATGCACAAACTTACCAAGTGGTAGGTTGTTTGTGTACTCTTGTCCTTATGAGATCTTGTGTTCAAGGTGTTCTCGTAACTGTTAGGATGTACATTAAGCTGATTGTTTTGCTGATTGCCAACGCTAAATAGCTCTGTTTATACTTAAAAGTTGTGCTGCATCTTTGAAAACATGTTGCACAAACAACACTTCTGTGTGATTTGATAGATGTAGGAGGATAGCAGTGATAGTGCCGTCAAGCCAGCTGAAAGGTTCATGTGGTATGACCAGTTTGGCATCCTTAGTTAAATACGTGTTTGTTGTGTAGCCTTCTGCCCAATGATAGCTTCTCCTTTTAAAGCTGTCTAGCATTCAGCCCTACCGGTCCTGGAGAAGATGTGAGAGCTAACATAGGCAGGGCGACAACATTATAATCACTATCTTATAATCCTAGGCAATGTAACTCCAGATGATGTGTAGATTATAATAATTCTAGTTGTCTGAACCTAAACTTCTGTGGTTCTCCCATGTGAGGGGGGAAACAGCACAGGTTGTTGTGACCTTGAGCTATACAGGCACCCCCACATGTGGATTTTTAACTGTAACCTGCTCATTTCAGTGTGCTGATTTGCTAAACGTTAATGTTTATTATGTTGATTACAGCATAATAAAACTGTGTTAAAACTGAAAATACTAAAAACTTGTTCATGATCAGGGCTGAAAGAAATACCTTGTTTTATGTTCTGGTATGAGTTACAAAGTTACAAGGGAATTAATGTTAATGGCAGGCTATTGATGCATTCAGCCACTTGAAACTTGGCTGTTGGATTTCTGTAATGTGTCCAATAAGAGAGCTAGACAAGAAGGATAGTCAAGTTTCCTGATCACATAAATAATTTCACCTAACTTCTGAGGCACAGCTTCAAATAGGTGGGTTGAATAAAAATATTTAACAACCTTGCTTTATGGTAAGATCTTATGCTAGACTGTGTTTGAAAATAAAAACCTTTTGCAAATTATTCTTATGGTTCTTTAATAATAGGTCTTCATTGTTCCAAGTGGGTGTGTCGCTGAATCTATTACTGTGCTTTTTCTGGCTTTGATGTAGTAAACACTGTATAATCAAATTGGGATAATGTTGAGGAGATAATCGTCAGCTAAATATTAACATTCCTTGGACTAGCATTTCAAACAAATGACTCAGGACACAGACTGCATTGAAATGTGATTATTTTTAAAGGACACTGTATTTTGGGGGGGATGTGTACATTCATTTTCAGAATAAGTGAATACCAAATGGTAACTATTTTACACGCTGCTTTTTTTTTCCATTAAATTGATTTTGTTCTAGCTTTAAAGAGGAAAGATATTCTGAAACAGGGATGGATATGGAGTTGTTTCCATTGCATAAGGTGGTTTTGGTTTTGTGTAGAGTTGTATTAGTAAGTTGATGCTAGCTAGGATTTTGATCTTTTTTGCAGTTTTTTGGATTAGTAGAAGAATTCTAATACTTGGTAATGACAGAATCTTTCCCCACATCCTCCCTATCCCTTGTAAATGCATATGACAAAAGGTGTTGTTTGTTATTTGGAGTAAAAAAGTACACAATGCCTAATATATTGTATATGTTCTCATGAGATGTGGTTACATTGTTAAACTGTTTTGTCTCTTTGGGAGTGAGAGAGTCTGTTTTTGTTTACTTCATGTTAGAAGTGTGTGCAGATAGCCCTTCCTCATCACTTGATGGGAATTCTTATCAGTAAACTTTTCTGAAATAATGCTAGGTTTAGGTGTAATCTTTTATATAAATAATAACTAAACTTTCACCTCGAATATAGGGCTGTATGACTGTAGAATTGACACATTCAAATATAACCTTTAATAGTTTATTATCAGTTAACTATTGAATCTTCTGTATAATGAAGTAAAACAAGATACGGGAGAATTCCTCAGTTTGAAAATGATGGCACAGCATGCTGAAAAATTTGTGATTTTCTTTTGTTCTTGGAATACTTCACTGAACTACTTACTTACACTTAGTGTATTGCACTCATTGAGCTCTGGAAAGTGAAGGGCTTTATCCTCAAAACAAATTTAAGCTGGATAGTAGTATGGGAAGCTTAAGTTACTTACATTATTTATAAGTGCATAAGGAAATGGATCCACGTGACAATCCCAGTATGATACTTGTCAATAGAGAAGACATACCTGCTCACAGGCTTCAGACTCCTCACCTATTAAGATCAATGAGAATTTTCAACTTGATGTTTTTAGTACCTTGTGATGACTGCGTAGTCATTAGGCACCAAGATACTGTTTTTGAGGGCTATAAAATTACGTAAATACATCTTTCTCCGTGTATATATATATGTGTGTGTGTATTTATTCATATGCATATGTTTAAGAACCTCTTATTCCTGGTTAAAACCACCTCATTATCTAAACTTCGGCATTTGCTTACTTTTCTTGCCTTTTTCCCTTTTTCAGTAGTTCTGAACATGTGTTAGGATTTTTGTATTGATTTTTTAAAAAAAAAACAGGTTTATATTGTTTAGGTTATTAATTTACCAAATAAATTTGTTTTAAAAAAATCAATCCAAGGGTGATATTAGAGGAGTTTTGCATCAGTCTAACTAGTTTGGCTTCTACAGATGCACTCTTGGATAAGATGTTTGGGTGTTAGAATTTGATATTTCTTAACTCTGCTGCAGGACCGATACTTTTGGGACAGTACAAAAGCTGACGGAAAAAGTTCTTAAAAACTGAAAGAATTAAGAAGGTTAAAGTTTCGTTTTTAGAGTTTTGTGTTGAAGTTTACCTTTTCCTGTATTTATTAGAACAATTTTTGCCTGTCTCTTGCTGAAGTAAGGCATTGGCAAACCCAGGCCAAAGCCGAGGTGAGTTCACTGTTGCATCAAATAGAGGTTTTGTATGCTTTTATAGAGACTTTTTATCAATGCAGGTTTGTTTATTGTAGGCATGTAGCTTGAAAATTGGGAAGGTAAGAGAAATTTATTAAGTGATTAAAAGGGATAAGATCTTTTTCAGCCTTGGGTTTCTGTTGTTTACGAAAATAAACCTGTGCTCATTGAGAATTCAGTTTTTGTTTGAACCTTTGTCTTTCATGTGCATTATAAAGATCCTCTTGCATTCAGCTGAGAAGTTCTACTGAAAAAATCAAAAGAACAGCCAGTCAGGTTCACAGAGAAGCCCTTTCTTGAGAGGAAAAATGGGATTTGAAAAAAATAAGAACATATCAGATTGTTTTCTTCCAATCATAAGAATCACAGAGGACCTTCCAGAAATTTAGTTCTTCTCTTGTTACCTCTACCCTTTATTTTACTAAAATTAAGGAAAGACTAAAGTTTATTCTTGGCCTTCATTCGGTTCATTCTTTCACAGTAAGACCTCCAGGTCAAATAGTGGCATATGGCTAGATGGGTGAACTGGGACACAACATTACAATGAACTATATGCCTTTTATCATTGTAGTGAGCAAAACTGTTCAGAAAAGGAGAACTTTTTAGGAATGCCTGCAAATTTATAATCTATTTTAACATTTACTTCTTTATTCTGCTGAAATATTTCAAGAACCAAAAATACTTTGTGTGGGGAGTGTCTTGCTCTGGCGCTTCACAGTGCTGCCACTCAGCGAAACGCATCTCCCAGTGTTACAGCTTCTGCTGCAGGTCTGTCCCTGGGAAGGATGAAGTTGTGTCGCTCTGTGGGGAGAAAATCCGAGGAGGTAGAGAGAAACAAAAAGGGTATTTATCTGGGAATCTTGCTGTGGGGGCGTTGTGAAAGGGACTAGCTATGCAAGGGGGGCTACAGCAGGAGAGGAGACAGTTGAGTGAGTGCAATGCCAAAGCCAGGCTTGGAGATGGAAGGATTCTAGAAATGGGTGTGGGTCAGCGGAGGAGAGGTGGGACTGTATCCAAAAAGCAGCTTATGGGCATGGTGTGGAAAGAAGAGGATGGAGGTAGTGACATACTGAAGGAGAAGGGTAAAAGGGTGGGAGTAGTTGCAGAATGGGGAGGAGTAGAGACTAAACCAGGCAGAAAGGAGTGGTGGTAGAGGAAAGTCAGTAAAAGGCGTAGGGGTGGGAGCTGATTTCCTAGGATCAAACTTGATGGAATCTCTCCCAGAGGGGAGGGTGGCAAAAGTTCACCCTGTGAAAACATGTTGTCTGACTCGTGTTCAGGTCTGGCAGGGCCTATTACTCCTGGCTTATGAACCTGTTTCAAAGTTAGTCTGGCAGGTAGAATACCTTGAATGCTTTAGTTTTACTAAGATAGACTTGAAACCATGAGGGAACTTAATGGTTTTTTTTTCTTTTTTAAACCATTACCAAGTTTTTAAACACTTGTAAGAATTAATGGATAATTATTAAAAAAACCCAAAACATCTATGTGTAAGTTGTTCCATGAAATGTTGAAATCCATGAGAAAGACATTGAAGACACTCAAGCTTTTTGATCTCTGTTAACAAATTAGTAAGTTAACTTCCCCAGTTTTGGATCCTTGGTTTTGGAAGTAGTAATATTTCTTCCCTAAGTTTGGCCTTAATTGGTCATGGGGTTAATAACAGCAGATAAAGGTAATATATACTCTAAGATGTTAGTACTGTGAAGTGAATTATTCTGTGGTCTTTCATTTTCGGTCTCTACAATACGTGAAGGGTGGTGAAAAACAAAGGAAATGCTGATCGATCATAACTTCTTATGTAGGTGGCTGCTGCATTATTTTATATAGTGATGCATTTTTTTCCCAACCCCTCCCCACTTTGAAAAAAAGATAACTGACCTGATGTGTGCTCTAAGAATTATTCTCGGACCTGTACCAGTATTTCCTCTTCCTGTTGTGTCAGGGTGTTGCACAGGTTCTTTTTCTCTTCCCTGTCTCGGAACCGATGTCCTGCAGTACCTGGAACTGAGGGACACTTCCAAAACTGCCTGAAGTGGCACGCAGGTACCTTGTGAACTTTTCCAACAGAGAAGTCTACCTGGTGTAGCCGCTATTTGGTACAACTTTTACGGTTCCAAATTTTACCTGGTGCACATTATGTTTTGCTTTTACTTAAAGGAATTGCACATGCTTTTTTTTTCTGTGGTCTGCAAGTGTTTTGTTATGCTGGATCAAAACTAGTGTCTGTTGTGGTGCTGCACTCAGCCTGTTTTTCCTGCATATGTTTATGTTACACTGGCTCTTATTATAATGAATTACACTTTCATTAAACCTGAGATACACTTTGGTTGGCAGTTCAGAGCGATCTTCAGTACGCTTCTGTGTGCATGTGAGAGAGGGAGAAAACTCCTGTGAAGCTTGAGGCAAACGCTGGCTGGAAGCAAAGCTCCATAGCCCTGACTGCTGGGATTTCTGCCAACGTGGTGCCTGTATGTGTGTTTTTTCTGTATTTCAGTAAGTAAATACCTAAATTTTAAACACTTCCCCTTCTCTCTCCTTCCCTTGCCTTCTTTCTTGTGAATGTGGAAGACAGCCGTTTCTCTCTGTTCACTTCACTTGCTCTTGCATTTGGTTGAAGGGAAGGTATTCTCTGATGGAGATGTTGGAGGGGAAGAAGTTGCATCAGTAGCCACCTTCAGAAGCAGAAGTTTGGGGATAGGAACTTGATAGTGTAGGCACTCCGGTAAAACTCTGGGAAAGCTTCCTGCTCCCCAGTACTGAGTAGCACAGGGAGGTCTGCTTAAATAGCTGGTTGTAATGTTTCATCTTTCTGCTCTGGACGTATAAACCTGGAGTTGAATACTTGTTTGAAATCTGTGATGTGGGGGGAAAAAAAAAGGCTTTTAACATTTTGAATGCCTGTGTGGCCTGTGATGGTCATAGAGCTTCATATAAACAATTAAAAAAAACGACTTGCATATTCAGGAGGATTCAGAAACTTAGTTCTTCATGGCTTTCTCCATGGTGACTTAGTAAGAGCAAGTGTTTGTAAGGAAAGTTTTATTGCCAAGCAACATATCCTTTAAAATTAGCTACCTGTTTTTTCTCTTCCAGAATCTATTAAAAATCATGTTTAGTAGAAACAAATCCTTAAAGAACTAATTTTGTGCTTTATTAACTGGAAACATTTCAGTGTGTCACACCAGGTAAGAGGAGTCCTAGTAAACAAAGCTGTTTGAAAGGAAAATACCTGGTGAAAGTTTTGATTTAAAATGCTGTCTTTGCCATCTTTCAGTTCCAGTAGTTAATGGAAACTTTTATAGTCTTTACTACTTACTGAGTAAGTAGGAATACTGCAGTTGTATAAATCCTGAAAAAAAAAATACAGCTTTTGATAGTTTTATCTGAGCTGTACTGCTAGCAAAATTCGGATACTTTATTTTTTTTATTCTCTAATTTTGTGTTAAATCCTACAGATTATGCAGCTTCTGACCAATGTCTAACATCATTTTTGAGAATATCTTTTGGGATGTGTAAAAACAGATGGCATATCATCAAAGTTTTTCAATGAACCTGCTTTATAAGAAGGACAGAAAGCTCACTTAGAAATAAAATGTTGTAAGCAACAAGAATAAACAAGTGGTGCTCTCGAATCCCTATGGGAAAGAAGAAAACTTTTTAATCTGATTGACTGTCAAAAATGATGATTTGGTTTCTTGGAGAGAGTAAAGCTGGCTAAGACTGTTGGGGTCGAGGTTTTTGGGTTGGTTTTTTTTGTTGTTTAGTTGGGTTTTTTACACGTTGGCCACACCTTTCAGTAAGGCTGCTTCCTTTTGCATTTTTTCATGTACGAAGAGAGTCCTGTAGATAAATTTAGAACTTCTTGGTTGAAGTCTTTGATAAAGTGTGATACAGAAGATTGAAAAAGAAAATTACAAACAAAAATAGGCGTTTAAGTAATCAATGCCATAACATCAAATGTTTATTGTAACAATTTTAATCAGAATAATGAAGCAAGTTAAACCTCATTAGAAATTCCTATAATCTATTCTGATTTTAAATCTCTTTTATGGTACAATCTCTGTCTTCTATACTTGATGTGGGTATCCGTTGCTTACCTGGTCTGAAACACTGAAATGCTTTCAGTTAATAAATCACACAAATGTTACTAATTTTTTTTTCAGTCAATAAAATTTTAACTTTTATTAATTGATCCATCATCTTTACTGTATCTGCAGAGTTAAAAGCATTTGACATTTGAACCAATAAATTTTTAGTTGGCTGAACTGAACACCTAAGAATATCCCTAATACAGTGAATTTTACAGGTGTATGTCACTAAAGTTATCCTTGATCAGGCAGAAGGTAGTTATTAAAATCATTCTACAATGAATTTGAAGCGTTTGGAAGCCTAAATACTTACACTCATCACTGGGAGTCTTGGACCATCTGTCTGTAGTTCTGGTCAGTAAAAAATATTGACTTAGGGTTTCTTATCTCTTTATACAAGCATACCTAGGGACTACACCAGGCTGATGAGCCTTGAGACACTAGTATGTTCTGATCTCTGCCATACCATCTGTCTCCTGCTTCTCTCCCTCCTTTTGCTCAACTTCAGATAAAAATGAACTGACAATTGGCAAGGCCACTTAAAGAACCTCACCTTGAAGTAGTGTGGAGATCAGACTAGAAGGAAGCAGAGTGTGAATTGTAGTAACACTGCTGGAAAAGGTGGTTTGACTCTTATATCCTTTTGTACTGAGCCTTGTATTTCTTTTTCTGCAGCTCCTGTCTGTCTGACAATTCAATTACTAAATGAATGGGTTTTTTTTCTGGAAATTGAATTGAAAACTTTCCCAGGTTAAAACTTTTTCTGCAGTGTTTGCCACAAATAGTGTTTAAGAAAAGTTTTGTTCTTAAAAGCAGATAAACTGACAACAAAACAAAAAACCAAAAACACAAAAAAAATCTGTGTAATTTTCTGCCTGAGTACATTGCACAGTACATATTAAACAGCATAAAAGGTGAAGTTTTGGAATTATTTAGATGAGTGATACCTAGTATTATGGTTAAAGTGACTTCTGTATAAATATAAATTAAATGAAAGAGTATCCTTTTGGCCCTCTCATTGCCAGTAGTGGTTATATATTTTATGTACACACACATATATAGGACACATTGTTCTTTATGCCTCTTTCACTTTAAATTTCTTACATGGAACACTTGCATTTTCCTTCACTTTCAAAATATAAAAATATTTCTAGACATCAGGGAAAACTCTGAACCTTTTCCTGAAGTGCTCTTTATTCTTGTATCCTAAGCTAAACACTAAAGAGATTTTGCAATATGCTTCAGAATAGAGCTTACTCTGTTGTGGTTTTTATTTAACTTCAGGTGAGAGTGCCAAACCTGTCTAACAAGAAATTCGGGATTTCCGTTGCCTCCTCCGATTGCTCACTTCGTGGTTGAAAACAACAAAAAGTGCTATCGAATTCAGCAGTCAATTCAAATGCCAATGCTTTATACTCTTCATTATAATCTTTTGTTTGGGTGCCTGCTGCTTCAAAACATTTCTGAGCTCAGATGTGTAAGTTATGTGAAAATCTTGCAATTTTGTAGATGGAGAAGAACTACGTGAAGTGAGATGTAAGTAGAAAAAAAATCTGTTGATGAAAGCAGTGATGCCCTATTAGCTTGCAAGTGGGGTTGGTTGTATTTCACAGCCTTCGATGATTCGAGCTTGGGCTGCCTGAGAGACTGCATCAGGCTGAGGAGTTGGAATTATTAGCATCCTGGTTTTAAATAAGAGAGGGAGAGGGTCTTTTGCAGTCGTTCAGTAATAGAGTTGGTTTTTCTTTTAGACTTTCAGTGATGCTATTTGTAAGTCATTAAAGCAGGCAGAAACTTCTCAAACTTTTAATAAGGATTGAAGGTACCATCATTTTAGACAGGTATTGCAATCAACATTAATTTGTACGAGAACGCGCGCATTTCAGTTATTCTATTACTTTGTTTAAAAATTGCCTTGTGTAATTGGAAATAGGGTTTTCAAAGAAATTATGGTAACTTAAGGTTTTTATTTAATTTTTCAAGGAGGTGAAGAAATTAATCTTGAGTTGGTTCAGAACCTGTGTCTCTTGCACAATTTCACCAGGCCTGGTATGTAGGAGATTATCTAGCTGGCAGAGTGAATCTGTAAAGAACAAACATAATTTGTTACTTGTCTGAAGATGGGATAAGCACTTCTAGGAAAAATGGGAGTAGGATTTGCTCACTGGCTCTTGTATTCCTATCTAATTTCTTTGCAGCAGTAGGGACCTAAATTGTAGTGAATGGAGGTGAATACATTTTGGATTTGATTTAACTGCTGGATTAAAGAGGTGTGTCTATTACAACTGTAGTGGGAATGGTCAAAAGCAGAGCTTATAGGGGAGGTTTTTGGGTTTTTTCTGTCCAAACTTGACATAGGTATGGCAACCACAACAGGAAATCAAATGCAGTGCAGACAAAGCTGTAGTTGGTAGCTGTTAATTTGTTTTGAGCAGAGACAAATATGTCAAGTTTATTTTCCTTGAGGTGAAGTAATTTGCTTTTTACTAGTTGAAAAGCCTGTCTGCCATACTAGTTTGAAAAAAAATTGGAGACATATCAGAAAAACAACTGTCTCCAACTCTTGTCTCTTCAATTCTTCTTTTCTTCTGCTGTTTGACTTTGTCTTCTCCCTTTTTATTTTATTTCTATATATGTGCCCTTATCGTTCACCCTCCTCTTTTCACTGTTATTCTGCTTGCTTCTAGCACTGGTAGCTCAAGTGGTGTTAGACATGATCTTCCCCAGTTGGACTGCATGCCAAATTTTGCTAAGGAGAATGTAAATCCTGTGAGGTCAGTTCAGTATCAAATGCCTGCAGCCTGAAATGAACCCTGCAGGATCTTCTGCTATTCAGTCAAAATTAGGACCTGCTCAGGATATGGTGCTAAATATTGAAAAGTCAAAACTTTAAATTATGTGTTATGCTTTACAGGTTTTTTTTTTTTTAACTTTAATTAAGCTGACTTTTTTCCCTAAACTAAAAGCAAAAGAGTGAGCAGTAGCGACAGCTCACTGTAATTGTGGTAATGAACAGATATGTTTAAAACCTCTCTAAATATACTGATGGATTATTTGATATATTTCTTTAACGTTGTAAGCTGGAGGGAGTGTTATATGTATGTGTGCGTGCTCACCTGCAGCATATGTAAAATGGTGATACTTAAGCATTGAACTTAAGTGCTTTTGATAGCATATAAAATCTTCAGCCTATCTATTCCTCCATGTTTCACCTCACCTCCTTCCCTCTTCCCTTTCTCCCTGAAAAAGAATGGTGGGAAGAGAGGACTGTGGTAAATTCATGTAGCAGAGCAAAACCAAATTGCTTTTTATGACTTTTTCCTGTACTTCATACAAACCTGCTAGTCGTTCTTTTGAGGGAGAAATGCTCAGTGTGTTTCCTTTAGATCAGTGATGCTCTTTAATTGGCCATGTGGTAGTTTGAATTACTTGCATCTACGTGCTGCTAAGGACTTGATGCAGCACTTCTAGTTTTACGTGGAGTGAAAGTATAGATTAACAATTGAACTGAGTTGTTTTGCTTTGTAGTGCTGTCAGTACATTGGCCTAGTTTAGGCATATTTGTCTTTTGAACTGTTGTCTACGAAAGATTGGCTCCTTTAGTTTTGGTGAAGGAATCCATCTAACTGATGAAACTAGAAGAAAATAAACTCTGAATGTTAATGGACAAGTCAGGGGTTGAATTGATCTTTGGTGTATTCTGTTGGCCACACCATGACAAGACCAATTCATTCTCCATTTTATCTCCAGATCTCTAAGATGTCATGATAATGTCACTGTGAAATGACAACAGAAAAATGACTTGTGGTCAGGGAATTTTTGCTTTCTTTTTACCAAAACTTTTATTTTTGGGAGGAGAGAAATAGTGTTGCGGTCATTAGATAAGTTCAAACTGCTTTACAGTGCTTTTGTAGTGTTCCTGGTAAAGTTTTACCAACACACCTGTGGTTTTGTGTGGGAGGCTTTCATGATACTCAGATGAAGAAATATTTGATTATTGAATGCTACGCTCCGATTTTCTTTGTGGATTAAAGTGGATACTGAAATTAACTGTTAGAGGTATTGATGAAAAAGTACAGTGCTGAACTGAGAATAAAACAGATTTTAAAATGGAAAGCATTTGTAGCTGTCTTGTAAGTAAAGTAATGTTGAGTTCAAATTAATGCATTATGAAATGGCTCATTCTGAGGAAAGGATAAATGTATTATGGAGTGTAAAGCCATCTTTGAAGAATAGTACTCAAATACGTTTCTTAAACAGTTTTATTAATACTTAGTTTTGTGCCATTGAACAGCATGTTTTACTATATTTATTTGGAAATCAACTTTACATACCATTTCTCTCTAAAAATGAAAAGCATAAACACTTGTGTGGTGGTAGGACAATGCTTAAAATATTCAAGTAAAAATTCAGGTTAATGGCTGTGAAGTAGTAGGAACAGCTAATCTACCAGTTCTGTGCTTTCTTTCAAAATAAAATAGAAAGCTGTTTTTGTTACTTAATCAAAAGAGTGTGGGTGTTTTGCTGTTGTTTATGAAATGATGTAATAGTAATTTCTAATTTCCATTTGAAAATTATGGGAATTTCATCAGCAGGATTACAAGAAGTCTGGTATGTGGCTATCTGTGTGGGATTTGTGAGCTTTGTTTGGTTTTGTTGTTTTATGCTTTGCAACAGCACTGTTGAATTTCTAGAGCCTTAAAGTCAGGGAATAAGGATGTTGTAAATACTAATACGTGCATAACTTCACCATATGGATTGGCTCTGTTTTGGCTTCTGGAGCTGCCTGAGTGAATGACACGATGTCTGTTCAACTCATCATTGCATCAGTGCTTTTCTTGGTCTAATTCTGTAACCTCAGGATTTATTTTGGGCAAGCTCCAATGCTGTTGGCTGAGAAGTCTACAAGGGAATGTAGGGGTTTTTTTCCTATAAAATAGAATATTGGTCTTTTTCAGAAGCTTCTTTTGAAGTATTTAATGAGTCCTCCTCATGAGGTGTGATGATTAAATGTAATTCCCTGTGCATCATTAAAACTTGAAAAAAAAGTGCTAATATTTTTCATTTCAGTATGAAAGGATGCAGGTCTGTTCTCTCAAATTTGGTTGCATTTGCTGTCTTTTGTACAGCTTCCTTCCTATTAAAACACTGTTTCTTACCATTGCTGAACGAAAAATAACTGTTCAATGGCTCTAAGGACAACTGTAGTTTCCTCTGCATCTAAACTGTGTGTCCATTAAGTGTACTCTGGGACTGACATTAGATGTTGGAGTGTAGCCTCTGTAGCATTGTCTCTCTTCAAATCACTGTCAGATTTTATATCTGTATTTAAGCAATTTGGCTATGCCCCCTGTTATATAGATTAAATATTACTCTTCCTAGTCAGTGAAGATGGATTCCTGGAGTTCTGAAAATGAGTTCTCTTGCAATACCGAGAAGAGGATGGCCACAATGCCTGTACTCCAGGTGCACTTACAAGTTTCATCTGTTTGGTTTTGTCATCTTAAGTAATTTAATCCAAAGTTAGCGGAATTTGTCAGCATCCTTAAAGATAGATGGAGCTTATTGGTAAATTCTCTTTCTTCATATACAGTTTTTTTATAACAAATGAGTAAAGCTAACTTTTTTTTTAAATGGGGGGGATTCAGCTGAAAACAGCTAATTGTTTCAAATCCTGATCACACTGTAGACAGTGAAATGTTGTATCTGAGCAACTACTGGAGTATCATCATGTAAAAATTGAAGTTACAGGAAATTATATTGCTGTGGAAAAATTAGTTTGTTTTATTCCCACAGGCACTAATTATCATTGTGCTAAACTGAAACATGTACTTTTCTGCAAAGGATCCTTGTAAGGAAAACATAATCAAGAGCCACTAAATTCTCTGGTCTTATTTTTAGAGATAAATCGTGTTATTCCATTGGTTGCATTCCAAGTTATGTGTTGAAATGGTAAAATCAAAAAAAAGTTGCTTGACTTAATTTCACATAATGGTACGTACTTAGCACTCAGCACTCAAATAAGAGATGGGAAGGGAGAAGAATCTAATTTCATAATACATTTCCATAACTTAGCAACTTGGGTTTCAACTATGTGTTTAAATACTTGATTTTTTTTTTTTGATTTGCATCTAAAACCACTGTTCTTGTTTCTTCATTTTTCAAAGAAGCTCATCTTTTCATGCTTTTAGACCATGTTTTGTACTGCACAAAATATGATGGAAATGCTTGTTCTAGAGTTCTCTGGTGATACTGCTTTGAGCTGTTTCTGCATATGTTCAGATCTTTCTTTGGTGTTCTGATAGTTCGTTGGGCCACCAGAAATTATACAAGACCATTACTAGTCTGTAAGCCATACTTAGATATTTAATAAATTAATATATATTTACTTGCTCAAGGTGTAATAAAGAAGAGTATATAAATATTGTGCGTGGAACAATCTTTGAAGCTGTGATTTTATTTTCAGTAATTAGCTGTACTCATCTTCCAGTGTTAGTACTTTACGCTATTATGATTCACCTGGTAGCGTAGTAATGGCCAGGATAATAATTTGGGAAAAACTGACTCACAGAAAGCTGAGGAGATATGAGTCCCAAAAAAGATAATGGTATGAGGATGTTAGTTGATGTGCATCAGTAACTGGAAGCAACCTATTGAGTGGTAGAAATATTTTGTGAATTACACCAGTAAATAGGCAGGGAGCTGAGTGGGGAGAGGCAGCATGCTTCTGAATGGACACATTTCTTCAGAATAAAAAATATTCATGGGAAAAAAAAAAATCTAGAAGGAAGATTGCTTTGTGTTTCTACAAGTACTCAGCAATAGGATTGGCATATAGTCCCAGCAGCTGAGGAGAGAATGATTAATACCCTACATGAAGTCAGGACAGGAATTTACATACAATTACTGTTCTCTTGAGCTTAAAGGAAATAGCTATGTTTTCAAGATATGACCTGTCTGGGCAGTAGATGAACTGAATAGTGTGAATTCATCAAAACATTATGTATCTTTGTAGCTTGTTTTGAGGCAGCTGAAGCGGTTCATGTTAAATGTTTCACATGGCTCAGCTCTCCCTTTCGAAGAATTTTTTTTTTATCTAACCAAAATTAACCATCTGCTTCGAGGAGATCTTTTTGCTACAAAACAGATTAAAGGTTTTCATTGTGGTACAAGATTAATAGGTGGATGGATATGAAGTTAGAGGCCAATTGTTTACCCTGAAATAGTAGTTCAGCATTTAAAAAAAAAAAGAAAAATTATGGTGAGGTCTGTAATGACATTCTGTAGAGAATTTATTTTAGTGAATGTTTTTTCCTCTTTATATACTTGTTAATTATGACTACCTAATTGACTTTCTCTTTTTTTTCTTTCTTGTTTTTTTGGGGGGAGTATTTGCCTGGGGAGAGGGACTTTCCCAAAGTAAAATAATAACCAAAAAAAGCACATCTGTGTAGTGTTAATACTGATTCAGGGTTTTTTTAGCTGGCTTGTAGTGTTCGTTCTTTAGGTAGTGATTTGAAAATTGAAATCCCTTTCTTTGCAGATGCTACCACTGGTTTCTTTTTAAAAAAAAAAAAAAGTGTAATAATCTGCTTCTTATTTAAGGTAACTAGGAAGAAAATTGCCCTCTCACTTTAAATGTGCCATGTTGAATACTGAATTCAGCAGTAACATGCAATACTGAGGAGAGTATAAGCTACATGTTCTTTCAGAATGTCTTTAAAAGATTTCCATATATATCCCAATTGTTGTGAATAGTGGTACAGATTTTGTGAAGTGGGCACTAAAGTTAAGCTATGTGTCTTGTTTCCCAGAAGAGGTTAAATAATAGCATTTTTTTATTCCCTGATGTAATTTGGACATCTACACAGGCACTCTGCAGATGATAGATGCTATTTTACCACTTCAGTCTGTGGAGCCACTGGGTCCTAAATTTTAGTGATGTCTTTCTAAAGCTGTCTAAGTTTTGGTTTTTTTTTTCCTTCTTTATATCTCCTTTTGAGCCAGTATCTTAATTGAATCTTTTATGTCCCCTTTGTTAAAATAAACTTACAGCAAATGTCTGTTCATAGAATCAATGTTCTTGCAGTTCTAGCAAGGAAGCTCTACATGCATTTAAAAAAAAAAAAACTTTGCATGAAACTATATCAATTTCTTGTCTTACTAGTATTTCCAGGAAGCGGTGGGAACTTACCAATAGATGATCAGCATTCCCACTGCAGTGGCAGGCAGGTGAAAATAGAACAACTATACATGACTTGCATTTTGTTGTCGTCTGCTGTGTGACCAGTGCTGTCCAGACATATGCAATGATAGCTTGTTTACTGGAGACAAGCAGGGGTTGTTTCTACTTTTTACCACTTGCCACAATCTCCTGGAAGTGCCAAGAGAATCCTAAGCCTTTCAGGAAAGCATTTGTTTAAATCATTTAATTTGGAAAGTAACAAGGAGATACTTCTTTTTGATTCTTAGATATGCTTTTTTTTTTTTGTCACGATGCCACTGCTTTTGACTGACCTTTTCATGCAAGGATTTCTAGCTCTTTTTAACAAGATTTCCTACTTGCAAGGCAGCACTACTTTTTAAAATTTAATTGACATCTTCATGATGTTAGGCTTATGAATTGACAGAGTTGTGTGCCCTCAGCATATAAAAAAAAATCTATTGATATTCAGATTATATTTTATCACTTTGATTTAGGAAAAAAAGGAAGCTGTGGCCTTCATCCACAGTGTAGAGAAAACAGACTTCTTCAAATCAGGCTCCAGTTGAAAAAGTCAAGTGACTGTAAAGGCTTGACATCTGAAATAAAATTGTTCCAGTTAAGCATGTCTGGAAATATGAGCACAGTTTTATGCTAACGTAGTACTGGTTTAACAGGAGAATGATATAATAGAACTAGAGAAGATACAGAGAAGTTTGACAAAGGTGATCAAAGATGGAAGCTCTTCATTGGAAGAATGCCTAAAATACTTCACTGAGGGCTGACGCGGAGAGTGTAAGTCTATAATATTATAAATGGTAGAAAGGAGAGTAGAGAACACATTTGCTATGTATTCCAGTAAAAGAACTATCAGGAGGAGTTATGAATCAAGAAAAGTTGACCCTTGTGGCTAACGTTCGCTCTGAAAGAAATGCATATGTAATTAAGGAAAGTGACTGAAAACATCTAGAAAGTATAGCTCAGGATGCTGTGGGCTGTAAGTCTGCATTCATGGAAGAAGAATGTGATCACTTCTTTCATTTAATATCCCACCTCTGAGGCTTATAATTGCCAAAGCAAGGTATTGCTGTGTGTCTCTCCTGTTCTGATGGGCTCTCCAAGATGTTTCCTACTAATCATGGCTGGGAACAGGGCACTGTGTTATGTGGACTTTTGATCTGACCTAGTTCAGCTGCTCTTAAGAACAACACTAATCACCAAGTCATAAATATTCATTTACTAGTAGTAAATGAGAGGAATGTTGTTTTAATTATGGTTATGCAGATTCTTAGGAATGGTCTTGCAGAGTATCTCTGACTAGTATCTTATCACTAAAGCTTTGATGGATCTGTGCGTGCACAAAACACTGCTGTATGGGAAGACTTAATGTTTTCCCTATAGTAATGTATTGGTCTTAACTTGTTTTGAAAGTAAGCTATGTAAATATGAAAATGCTACTGATCTTCCTACTTAAGCTTTACTACACACAGAGATTTAATGAGAGGAACATAATACTTATGAAATCAGATGACTGACTGCTAGTTGAGTATTGATTTAGACTGATGTAACTGACTTAACTTTTTGCACGAAGAGGTTTGTGTGAGTGAGATGGTACCCAGCAAAGAGATTTTAAAGCTGAATTGTTTTTCAGCTTGTAAATGGAATTGAAGTGTTAAATTTGTACCTGCTTTCAGAAATCCTATGAGAGCATTTTAGAGATAGTTGGAGATTAACTTAGATGATACAAGCTTGGGGAGGGTAGAGTGAGATATTTTCAACAGTCTAAATGACAGAATGATTACTTATTTGCAAAAAAAAAAAAAAAAAAATCTCCTCTCTTCTCCCTTTCTTCTCAAAAGACACAGCTGTTCGGCCAAAGCACATGGACATTTGAAGAACGATTTTTCTTCAACTCTAAATCAGTACTTGGATTCTTAGGAAATAACTATCCTTTCTATATTCCTCTCTTAAGAAATAAAGTCTTTGGAAAATATATCATGTGATACAAATATAGTAGAGCTTTAATCGTAATTTATGCAACTTTTTTTTCCTAAAGTTATAGATTTGATTTTTTTTTCAATTAGTGAAACTGTAGGAATTTATTTGAGCAATGAATCTGGAAGCTTTCTTACATACAGGTCTCAATGCTGGTCAACTCTGAAAATTAAATTTTGCTTTCCTGCATGCAGCCCATAATTGATGTCAGAATTCAGAGTTGCAAAGTAACAGGCATATTCATAAAATCTAAAATACAATGACTTACCTTACTATTGCTAATACTAAATCACTATAGCTTGTATATACAAAACTCCAAAAGGCTTTGGAGTACAAGAACTCTCTATTAGAAGGCTCTGTGAAAGGTTTAGTTTTTTGGAATCTGTATTATCTTGTGTTATTAAAGAAAAGAGAAAGCCTGTGTTGTTGTTTCTTTTCAGATATTTTGAAGCGTGGAAATACAGACTTCCTGGCAGACACAAATGACATTTTTTGCTGTTAAAGTATATTTGTGGGAATAGACATGTAAACTGTCTCAATGGATAGGAATCAATTCCTAAATTTGCTGGATGTGCCTCTGGAATATCTTTAAAATATAAACAGAATGCTATAAAGAGAATTTAGCTGGTAAAAGCTGCTTAATGTAACACTACCTGGATTCCTAGTCTAGGATTCATTTGCATTTAATTATTTCTTATTTGGGTTGGGAGCAACAAGATTAGGAACAACTATATAATAATACTAGAAATCTGGGTTCCCATTTTATCTAGTAAACAAATAAGAGAACTGAGTAACAATAATATTGGAAACTAGTAATTTATAAATCAAATTTGTTCATTTAAGCTACTCATCGCCACGAGTTAGGTTGTGAAGCATTCTACCAACACTACCTAAATTTAATCCTACCAGGAATTCAGCCATGCTTTTTAAAGGCATTTGGTGACTCTTTTGCATGGCTTATCCATTTCTGAAGAGAGAATAAGAAAATAACAAAACTAAAGAATAACTGAGTGAGTTTCCAAATGTTGATAAAGATCTTGCCATGCTTTCCCAATTTTCAGGCTCTTCAATTTGGACTGTTTTGTGACTACTACTTTACCCAAAAAGATGTCAGTTTAAATCCTGAAAAACAATAGAAGAATTGTTTGGCAGAGAAGTCAGCAACTAGTGTCTTGGCACTGTCTTCAGCTTTTTAAGCCAGGTTGCTGACAGCAAAAGCATGAACAGAACCTTGGAGGAAAAAAAAAAAAAAACTCCAGTCTTCCAAAAGTAAGTCTAAATGGAAAATGGACTCCACTTTAGAGAGACTACATCTTTCTATGCAATTACTTTACAATTCTTCTGTATAAAATAATAACACTTGAAAAATATTTTTACCTGAAAATAGATTCTGTTTTCTTTACAGGTTAATTAGCTCTTGTAATTTCTTATGCCTACATTTTAATCCATGTGATGGCACTCCCACATGATAAAAATGATAAATAATAAATATAAAATAAAATATATAAAATTAAATAAATAAAAAATGATAAATAATTGGGGTGCAGCTACATTTGGTTTTAATTTTCATTCCCAACAAAAAACTCTGTAATACCTAATTCTTGCAAAACTCTTTGTGATAGATGAAGGAATTGGAATACAGGAAATAACATGAGGAATTATCTTAGAAGTTATGTGAAAGGCTGCCACAGTGGCATTTGCTCTTTGCTGCTGTTTGATGTATACTTTTTGACTGGGCTCAAAGTAATGGTGAATTGAGGCTGCTTTAAGTGCTGATGATATAAAGTATGTAAACAAAAAACCCCCAGACAAGTGAATTCTGTAACAAAAATCTGTGCATGGAATTGTCAGTGGAAGTTACCATTTGTTAATCATAACCATTTCAAGAGAGTGGGAGTGCTGTGCGAAACAATTATTTCATGCTTTGTACATTCTCTCTGAAGCACCTGTGAAATCAGTTACTCTTTCATAACCGTGGTCAAAGACTTGTATAGTATGAATGTAGGTTTGCCAAGTCCAAAGTTAATGGCTCACTCCAAGGAGAAAGGTTTTTTTAATTTTTTGTGTGTGTGTGTGTACCTTTGGAACACTTTCCCAGCATATGTTCATCTTAGCTTAAATTGGTTTGAAACTATCTATAAAAGATCAGTCCCACAGATTCCTTGCCCTCTAGTCTTTCCTTTCCTACAATGGCCTTTGCAATCGTGCAGTTGTAGGGCAAGTAAAATCAAACTGAAAATTTGTCTGTTGTAAGAATAGTTTTCAGTCAGATCTGTGAGCTGACTTGAACCCATATCACTTTCAAGAAGTGCTTCTGCAAGTATCAGTTCATCAGGCAGTATCAGCTATTCAGAGAAAAGACTTTAATGTTGGCATAGCTCCATCTGTCTTAAGATGGTTTGTTAATGCTGAAATGTTTCTCACTAAATAACATGCTGCATGGTACTGCTATAGGGGGAAAAATACGCTATGTAGATTTGCTTATAGTTTTTATGTAGTGTTCTTGTGTTCGTACTTAAGTAATGCCAGCTCAGTATTTCCCTGCAACTCACTCATCTTTCTATTTATACTTAGTTTTCTTTGATTAGCTAAAACAGTAAGTAGGTGCTATTTCTAGCATAGAAGGCATATTGAAATAGAAATGTAAAAATATTCTTTGAAGTCTGCTTTTATGGCTGCCTCCAAAACCAGCAGAAGCTTTAGAATCCAGCAAAATTGATAGTACTGTTTATTGAATTGAACAACTTGCCTGACTGTTGACAGAACTTTGAAAAAGAATGCTGTAGTATATATTTGAAATGGTAGATGAGTCGAATTAAAATGTAACTGTACTAACAGGAATTGACTAGAATAGTAGAATTAACTGTTCTGGTTTAGCAGTGTGTGTTGAGATCTTTAATAACTAGCACTATTTGAGATGAGTTTAAAACCTTTGATTACACTTGTAGGTACAAGTCTAAACTTTTATGAACTTTTTAAAGTGACTTTGGAGATGGGGGAAGGCTACTTCCCCTTCATGGTTTTTCCTGACTCTCATGTATGTGTGTGTGTGTGCACATGTGTGTGTATACATGAGAAACACGGTTTGAGATTTGTATAGTTTTCTGCTAGTTTCTACGTTAAAAATTCAGGTCCTCTCTTAGACCTCTAGATGACAGCTAGAGGGCTATTGAAGTTGACATAAGAAAATGAATGCCAAGCTGACTGAGCAGGTAAAGACTTTTTTCAATCTCCAGGTTAATAATTTTATTTTAGTCACCAATCTCTCATGAATAACTGAGAAAAGGTACAGGTATCATTTAGATAAAATTATTCATGTTTGAGATCTCTAAAATTCCAGCAAAACTAGAAATGAATTGACTTAACATTGCTAATGTTTTTGTGGTAAAGGGGGCAATGAAGGTAGAATAGAGGTTGGGGAAGGAAGCACCAAATATAAAATAATGGCAAAAGGAATGTTTACCTTGGCTACAAATTCCTGGAGGAATTTGAATCATTAGGTTGTCTTTGTGTTCATTACTATAATTAATTTAAAATACAAAACAAAACAAAAAAAAAGTTGACTTCAGAAGTGAAAGTCATTTGTCACATTGATAAAATAAAGGAAAAGACCATTCATTTATCTGACTTGTTTGTAAACACTGTTTTTTCTCCACAGATTGATGTCTATTGGTTTTAAAGGCAGAGAACATATGGCATATTTGCTTCACCTGTTATCACAGCATAGCATTAAAAACATAGACCTATATGCCTGGAAATAAAGGAATTATTTCTGACTGAATACCGGGAATTTTGTCAGTTTTGGCAAGATGACTTTAAGGAAATGGTTCTGCCTTGAAAAATACTGTCAGAAACAAGTTTTCAGTGCAGAAACTCTATAATAGAGAATAGACAGCTGCTGCTGCTAACTTTTTCACTGCTATTTGACATAGCAATATCATTTTGTCAGCAATGGTAGGGGCTTTTGCCAGCTCTTGACAGTAAGAAAATGTAAATATCCTTGAGAAGTACATAATCTGTGATTTACCTCATCTAAATTCTTGCCCAGAAAGGCCGTGGGGTCTTTGTCTTTGAAGATTGTCAAAACTTGACTGCACAAGGCTCTAATTAACCTGAACTAGGTTTGAAGCTGGCCCTGCTTGGAGCAGGGCGTCGAACTAAATGAGCTCCAGAGGTACTTTCCAGCCTAAATCACTGGGTGATTTTTGAGAGTGAAACAGTGGATCTTCTGTGAGAAGATAATATTGTAGTAGCTTTTTCTCCATGGGCATCAGCTTTTGGCTGAAATGTGGAAGGAGGAATACTAAGCAAAAATGTAACTACATGCACGGATTTCTTTCCAGAGAAGTGCTTGATAATCAGGTTGAGTGGAGATTGGTCTTTTGCTGCTTTTGTGTTTACCAATACAGTTTTAGCTTACAGAGAGTTGTTAATGTCTCTGAAATCTCACAGTTTGTTCAGTAATGATGCAAACTGGGCATCTTCATGGATCCCAGTGCCAAGGAGAGGTGAATTTTCAGTTTAGTCCTCCTGAGCTAAAAAATCAAGGCAGATTTTGAATGTAGAAATTAAAAGTTTTGTCTGGGTGTAGCTGTGAGGGAACTGAAACTTGAAGTGAGGTGGTTGGCTCAAACTTAGTTCAGAGCAGACTGATGTGATGCAGTCTGGATTGGAGTGAATACTATAATCAAGCACCACCCCCAGGCTTCTAGTAAAAAAAACGTAGTTTGAGTTTGTTTGCAGTATTGGATTTTTGTATGATGCTAAGAGAATACTTACAATTTGTTTGGGGGGAGAAGACCCCTTTGTATTTGAGTGTGTATGATGAAAGGTCAATGAATAATAGTTGAAACATAAATTAAAAGTTAATGAGGTGGGTTAAGGCACTGACTCATCCTCAGTGTGGTGAGTTGAGGAGAAATTTACAGTGCGTTTTCTTTGTGTAGTATTTTTAGTGTTTCTAATACGTTCATAGATTTTTTTTCTTTGAAAGCAAGGATTATTTCTACTTCATATTAGTTTGTATAGTTTGTTTGGAGTCTTTAAGTGCTACAGTAACTATTAATAAGAAACATCTTCATACTATATTGAATTTGGAACTTATAACTTTTAAACTTATAACTTGTTGGAAAAAGTCTCAATAATCAAGATTCTCTCTTCTTTTAGGACCCAGACCTGTCTAGGACAAGGCATTTGTCCTGGTCTTGTGCTTTAACTGACAACTCAGGAGTAAATATAACAGCAGAGGGAGCTTGATAGTGTTAGCATCTTTAAATGCATTCTTTAAAAACAATAGCCAAACAAAAAAAAAATCCACACTTTGCTTACCTTCTTGAGAGTGCTTGGTGGTGCACTTGAAAACAGAAACATACAGTGAAGCTGCAGAGCAGTATTGACAGTTGCCTCGTTTCTGGTTTGGTCCTGTAAACTGTTGGTTGGAGCAAGAAAGGTGCATATGCAGGAAAATCTCTCTTACTTTTTAAACATTTTCAATACCATGGATGATGGTATAGCATTTCTCAGTTTGGTTTATATTGTTGGGTTTTTTTAATGGATAGCAGAAGAGCTTAAATGTTAAAATTTGTGATTTTTATGCAAATTTTTTGTACTTTTAATCTGTTTTCATGCTTTTTGATGTGCATGCATGTCCATGAAGCATTTGATACTAAATTATTTAAAATGGAACTGGAGGAGGATTGAGTGTGACAGCTTTTCTGGATGTTATAAAAACACATTGGTGTTAACCAGACAAAATAAGTTTTGTTTTATGGTGTATGGGGTTTTTTTGGTTTGTTTTTAAAATTCGATAGTAGTTGAATATTTGCTTACAACTATAAGCATAGATGTTTCTGGGTTGCTATGTGCTCTCTAAAATGTTGTCATTCTATTACATAAACATGGAAGGCAGATTTAAGGAATGATAAATTGTGCTGTATTTCTTTTTTTAACCTAGGTAGCTAATAATACAGCTGGGTTTGAGAGTCTCAACAGTACATTATACATGAAATAAGTTGCCTTAAACAATGCTAAATAAGAGTAGTGCTCAAGTATGTGTTAACAGTGGAGATGTAAGCTACCATCGTGTATTTATTATATGAGTTGACTATTTGTTGATACAATGCATTCAAACAAACTGTATGTTATGAAGTCTCAGGTGTATATAATTTTATTAGGTACTAAACATCTCTTTCCATAATTGTATTATGTATTATTTCCATTATTATAAGTATTTATTGATGTGATACGGAGGTACTTTCATTTTTTCCTTTTCCTCTTTAGAAACATTTTTTCAAACATTTGTACTGACCTGGAAGTAGGCTGGAAAACAGTGCAATCTTATTTTATGTGTTTCCTTCAGCTTTTATTTGTATAGTGTAGCTGTAAATATTACCTGGTAATGGTAGTATATGGTAAAACAATGGTAAAAGAGTCAGAACTTCATTAAATTTGGGGATCCTGTTGTTAGAACTTGCACTATGTGAATTTTTTTTTTTGTGGTTTGAGTCTGTTGCAGTGCTCGTTACAAGTAAACCTAGTTTAATTTATATTTCAAATATAATTTAAAAATTAAACAGTTCCCTCTTATGTGGCGTATAAAGTGGGAAGAGAGGAACACACACTTTTGTAGAAAATGTGTGTACTTATGGAGTAATCTTTTTTTGTTTTGTTTCTTAGAATCATAGAATAGTTTGGGTTGTAAGGGACCTTTAAAGGTCATCTAGTCCAAACCCCTCCAGTGAGCAGGGACATCTCCAACTGGATCAGGTTGCTCAGAGCCCCATCCAGCCTGACCTTGACTGTTTCTGGGGATGGGGCATCTACCACCTCTCTGGGCAACCTGCTGCAGTGTTTCACCACCCTCATTGTAAAAAAATTTCTTCCTTCTGTCTAGTCTGAATCTACCCTCTTTTAGTTTAAAACCATTACCCCTTGTCCTATCGCTACAGGCCCTGCTAAAAAGTTTGTCGCCATCTTTCTTATAAGCCCCCTTTAAGTATTGAAAGGCTGCAATAAGGTCTTCCTGGAGCCCTCTCTTCAGGCTGAACAACCCCAACTCTCTCAGCCTTTCCTCATAGGAGAAGTGTTCCATCTCTCATTTTTGTGGCCCTCTTCTGGACCTGCCTCAACAGGTCTATGTCTTTCCTGTACTGAGGACTCCAGAGCTGGACACAGTAGTCCAGGTGGGGTCTCACCAGAGCAGAGTAGAAGGGCAGAATCACCTCCCTCGACCTGCTGGCCACGCTTCTTTTGATGCAGCCCAGGATATGGTTGGCTTTCTGGGCTGTGAGCACACATTGTTGGCTCATGTCCAGCTTTTCATCCACCAGTATGCCCAAGTCCTTCTCCTCAGGGCTCCTCTCAATCCCTTCATTCCCCAGCCTGTATTGATACTGGGGGTTGCCCCGACCCAGGTGCAGGTCCTTCACTTGGCCTTGTTGAACCTCATGAGGTTCACATGGGCCCACTTCTTGAGCTTGTCCAGGTCCCTCTGGATGGCATCCCATCCCTCAGGTGTGTCCACTGCACCACTCAGCTTGGTATCATCTGCAAACTTGCTGAGGGTGCACTTGATCCCACTCTCTATGTCACTGATGAAGATATTAAACAGTACTGGTAAACGGTTTGTTGTAGAGGATCTTTGATAGAAGTTAGATAACATATGCACTTATTTTGGGGAGTTTAATTTCTTACATTTTGACCATTTTTTTTGTAACTACTGCCTGTTCATGCCAATAGATTGATTTCCTAATCTTATTTCATAGGTATGTTTTTCTTGAAATAAATAGAGGGGAGAAGGGCTGGGATTGTAACTGTGGTCCCACTGATGTACATACAGACTTGTAACTCAGTTGAGGTCACTTTTTTGAGTTGACTGGGTTTTATATTGGCTCTGCAGACTTCACTTGGTATAACTTTTCTGTGGCAAATGCAGATCACTTCATAGAAAAATAGCTTTGCCTCTTTATGTGGGAGAAAAGTGACTAGTACAGGTACAGCTACCCTTTGACAGCTTTGTTGACTCATTCTTCTGTCTCTCGCAGTCTTCCTCTCATGCATGTTCCCCCTCCCCAGTGTATATACAGCCTTACTTAGTCTTACAGCTGTTGTCACGTGGACAAGGCCATCTGTGTCAGCTTGAGTGCACTGTGAGAGTGTTACTAAAGGACTTGAACTAAAGGGCTGTTGACTTATATGTTGTTGTCCTCTGTCTTGATTGTCAACCAAAGGAAAACCAGGCTAAAAGATTATTAGGGGCCAAATGTGACCATGAAAAGAGGAATTGATATGCATCTTTAATTCTTATCTAATGACGCTTGAGTACATAAGTAATTTCAGGTATGCCCAGTGTGGGTTAGAGCTCAAAGATGATTAATTCCTACAAAGTTTTGTGAAAAGGGGTAGAAGGATCTATTCTGTATGGGAAAAATATTATGGAGAGCCTCAAAAATTAATTCCTGTGTTAGATGTTAGCAAATCCACTACTTAATCAAGAAGTCCTTCCTGAGTGAATTTTCTGGAGCCTAAAGAGGACATGTTTGTTTGGGTTTTGCTTTGTTTGTTTTTAATCTCTGGCATGCTTCTGTACCAGTTCCAGACCAAAGCTGCATTACCACATAATTCTGTGCTGTGTGCTAGTATTTCCAGTTTGATTGCTGTTAGAGATTTCCACTGTGCTTTCACATCTTTAACATATCCTAAAGTTCTTAACATTCAGTAGTAGAGCAGAGTGAAGGCTGTCTAACAGACGTCTTCCAAAGTGGGGTGTTCACCAGCATTCAGAAAACAGAGCTAGTGTGAACTTTTGGGCCCCTCCTAGAGAGAGTCTGTGTTGGTAAGATCACCACTACAGTTAATTCTAGTTCATGCTTCTGGAAAAAATTTGGAAGCATAGATGAAAAAGTGGTACAATGAAGAATAGACAGGAGGAAATTCTACGTGATTTTTGGGGTGCATAGGGTAAAGTTTGACATTTTGGTGCAAGCAACCTCAGCTGGCTATGCCATGCTGGTAGTAGCTGATCTGAATAGTGGGGGGGGGGGGGGGGGGGAAGTGAATTACCCCTTCTCTGCCCCCAGGCTCCAAGGAAAAAGAAGTTGGGATGGTTCTTGGAATAGTTTCATATGGACAAGGCAAACTATTTGTAAGAATAACAAAAATACTAGAAGCAGCTCATTTACGGAGCAGGTTATTGAGAATCCCTTACCTGTTGAGTATGCAACTTTTTCACTTGATCAAACCTGTTTCTTTCAGAAAGGGAATGACTGTGAGTCATGACTGCAGTTCTGTCACATTATGTGAAAGGCTTTGATCTTTAACTCATGCTAATTTCTTTGACGGTGGTTTTTGAAGTAAAATCAGTGTACATATTTTGAGGGGTTTTGGGGTGGGTGTTTTTTGTGGCGGGTTATTTTTGAGTATTCAAATAGTGCTCTCCTATTAGAAATGGTATTGAGGAAAAAACTGCAGTTTAGCAGAGGGCAAGGACCTGCAAATACTATGCTTAAAGGCTACAAGTCATACAGGGCTACTGAGGAGGCTTAATGGGCCCAGGACCTTACTTCTAGTCACGGAGCTTGTAAAATGAGATTACGCACACCTGTACCTGGAAGGAGTGCTGTCCCTGTTCTAAAGAGGTGTTCCAGTTCTAAATGTATTGTTTGGGATTTATTTACCTAGAAATTAATTTTAACTTTGCAGCTTGATTGCTTAAGAGGGTAATAATTGCCAGGTTAGTAGTTCAGAAATCTAAGATTAATTTGAGAATTTAAGTCATAGACTGTTTTTTGACTAGTGGAAGCAGAAGAGAAACAGAACTTAAGCTTCTTGTTGAAATGACCCAAATATTAAACTGTAGCCCTCACCTTTTCTCTCATAAGGCACAACATAAGTTAGGATGAAGTGGAGTAAACACTTGTATTTTAGACTAATAATATACTTCAAAGCATAAAGCAAGACTTGCTTGTTTTCTTCTGTGGGAGACAGAGTCCTGTTATTATGTCTGTTGTGGCAATGTGTGAAAGTGTCTATTTTATGAGCTTCAGAGAGCTATCTGGTAATATTTTCCTCTCTTTACTTTGATTTTAATACTTTTTTTTTATGGCCTGAAAGGTATCTGGATGTTTAATTTGTTTTCCAAATTAAGAACAATTCCATCCAATGTTTCTCTTAAGCATCTATCAAATATTAGCTATCCTGTGTCCAAAGCTTCAGTATCTTTCTCATTTGACATCATGAAATAGCAAGTGCTTGTGAAACTTCTTCCATGGGTGGTTAGCTTCCCTTTTGATGAGTATTTGATCAAATACAAAAACCTTATCTTTGGGAGCAAGAAAAATAGTCGGTTCCTTTTGTGTGATTCATTTTACCTGAACTCACTCAGACAATGGAGGACATTCATCAGCAAAGTTAGATTTATTACTTTAAGACCAACAATATTGTAACTATTATAAATTACGCAATGAAGCTGTGGTGAATGTAAGGTTTACTGAGATTTGCTTTAAGATTATTAGTATGTTGCACAATGCCATGTACATGTGTACACCTGGGTGGTGGTGCAGGTGATGAACTTAGAGTTTACAGCAATTTACAACCAGTTTAGGACCTCGTCTTTCAAGCATAAAGCAATGTGTAGTTAAATAGGTAACAGCAATAAAATGCTAGCTTCGCTGTTTGTGTTGTTTTGATTCAAACACAGTGTCTCTTAAGCTTTTCACTGTTTTGTTCCACTTCTCACTTAAAACACATGAGTAATGCTGGGGTGGAGGAGTCTTGGCAGTGAATTATCTTACCTCAATCTATAAATGGACAAGGACTAGCACAGAAGGAAAAAGTAAACATCCTTTTTGTACACCACTACTTAATTGGAGTGTGTTCTTCCTTGCCAATCTATGAACTTTATGGTTGGTGTGGTCAACAGGAAAAACTTGTTTTAGGCCTCAAGGCAAGTACCTGATGACTGCTGTGAAGCTCTTGTGGTTTCATTTTTTTCTTTTTTTCCTCTCTCTTTAAATAATTTGGGATTATACAAACTTTAATGCTGGTGTTGACTTTTCTGCTTTCTTGAGAAATAATGAGTTATGCTGGTGTGAAAGAAGGAATGAGTGAAAATTGTATGACTTCATAAACACAGCTTTGTATAACTGGGATTTATAACATTTCAGACCAAAATATTTAAATAAATTTGGTTTAGTGAGATTAAAGTTTAATCTTTTTGGAAGAAGATACAAGAAAAATCACTCAAGACAGGAAGTAGTTTCATGAATGTGTATTTTAATTTTTAACATGAAAAATGGTATATTAGGTTGGTACCTACCAGGAAAATGAGGATAAATGGAATTTATAACATGACAACTCATAAGTTAAAATAAATAAAACCAGCAACAACAAAATGTAAAACCAAAGGAAAAAAAAAAGAGAAGTAATGTTTGACTCAGTATAGTGCTTATAAAAGTTGTTCAGCTTTAAGGATTTTGAGATTTTTGGATTCTTTGGGCGAGGGGGAAGGGTCAAACTTTTCCAAGCAGGAGTATGACTCTTGGAAGATGTACATTTTGCATTGGCTTGCACTTGCAGCTGGATGATTATGTTAGTAATTATGTTGGTGATACAATGCTTTTTCTCCCAGCACATAACACGAAGGATAGTTTGTAGGTATCAGTGTGCTCTAGCTCTCTAAAAGTCTAGATCTATACATGTTAATTAGACCGTTCCTTTAAAAAAAATCCTAAGAAAAATCTAGTCTTTGTTTTATTTAGGAGGTTGGGGTTTTTTTAGGGGGAGGAGGGGAGAGAAAGGTAAAGATTTGGGAATTAACAATTTTCAAAATTTTACTGTTCCTTAATAGGCCATAATATTAAGACACTGGTATACAATAAGAGACTGTATACAGCATGCTATGATACATATGAAACTAGTACAGCTTTTCAGGATTTTTTAATGTTTGTGCTGGTGTCAGACAGTCCTCTTTGTGTGCAGTCCACTGTCCACATTTAATTGTTCTTAAAGTATTTCACCTGAAGTGCTTAGAAATCACCAGTATCAGTGAAATAACATTTGAACTTCTGAAATAATGAAGTTGAATAGGTATCAAAAGTGGTAGGTAATTAAGAAATACTTTTAAATCAGTCTTCTGGGTGAGAAGGCACTTAAAGTGGCAGATGTAACCTGAAATGCTGTGTAGGTTTCTGAAGAAAGAATGTAATTTGAATATGACAGAAAATGGACTGCACTAATATGTTACAACAAGATTGGAAACTTGCAAGATAAAGGAAGCCAAGTTGATCCCTTAATGAGTCTACCTTCAGGTAGACTTCAGCAATTCATGGTGTTTTAATTTACGAGGTTACCTCACTTACGTTAATTTTAAGAGGTTACCTCCCCACTCTTTTACCAAAGGTCTTTTTGCATTATCCTTTTAGGAAAATCAACACAGCAAGAGATGTCTGTTACTTATAGCACAACACAAAGAAACTCCATGGCTTACGGTTCACAAATTAGCATGTGTATTAATAGCTGAGTTGATGGGAAGCATAGTCTTCTTGCAGGTGCATAGTGATAGGATGAAAGACAACAAATACAAGTTGCAGTGGTGTTAAATTGAATTAAGTATTAAGAAAAAAAAAGTACTATGAGGGTAGTCATATATTGGGACAGGTTGCCCAGAGAGTTTGTTGGATCTCCATCCAGGACTCAGCAGGACAAGACCTTGAGCAACTTGATCCATGTTGGCTCTGCTCTGAATGAGGAACTGGTCTAAATGATTTCCAGAGGTCTATTCCAGTCAAAATTATTCTATGATTTAGGATTCTGCCTCCCCTGCTGTTGGCATGGAAACTGATAGGATTGAGGTGGGGTGGGCAGCTGTCTTTTAACCTGTCTTAGGTCTTGAATTGCCAGAATGCATCTCTGAGCTGTCATGTTATAAATTTCTAGATATTCTTTGTGGTGGTGTGTTTGTGTGTGCTTGTATAATAGTGTATTTGGAAGTCTTCTCATAAGCTCAAGTAACCTAGTGGAACTAATATTTCCATTTTTTCCAACTGTATGAGATTAAATAAGGCTAAGTGCTGGGCCCTGCACTTGGGTCACAACAACCCCAGGCAATGCTGCAGGCTTGGGGAGGAATGGCTGCAGAGCTGCCTGGAAGAAAAGGACCTGGGGGCGTTGGTAGACAGATGGCTGAATATGAGCCAGCAGTGTGCCCAGGTGGCCAAGAGGGCCAATGGCATCCTGGCTTGTATCAGGAATAGTGTGGCCAGCAAGACCAGGGAGGTGATAGTGCCCCTGTACTTGGCACTGGTGAGGCCGCACCTCGAGTACTGTGTTCGGTTTTGGGCCCCTCACTACAAGAAGGACATCGAGGTACTAGAGCATGTCCAAAGAAGGGCAATGAGGTTGGTGAAGGGTCTGGAGAATAAGTCTTATGAGGAGCGGCTGAGGGAGCTGGGGTTGTTTAGTTTGGAGAAGAGGAGGCTGAGGGGAGACCTTATCACTCTCTACAGCTACCTGAAAGAAGGTTGTAGTGAGGTGGGGGTCGGTCTCTTCTGCCAAGTAACAAGCGATAGGACGAGAGGAAATGGCCTCAAGTTGCACCAAGGAGGTTCAGGTTGGATATTAGGAAAAACTTCTTTACTGAAAGAGTAGTCAGGCACTGGAACAGGCTTCCCAGGGAAGTGGTTGAGTCCCCATCCCTGGAGGTATTTAGAAGATGGGTAGAGGTGGTGCTTAGGGCCATGGTTTAGTGGTGGACTTGGCAGTGCTAGGTTAACGATTGGACTTGATGATCTTAAAGGTTTTTGCCAACCTAAACGATTCTATGATTCTAAGTACTACTTAAGAAAAAAAAAGTAGACAGACATCAACTGGGTATATAATATGTGAGGGGTTTTTGCTCATTTGTATTTTATCTTTAATAGATATCATCTGTCATCTTAACTAATTAGTTACAGATCCTTATCAACTCTTAATGGTAGTAGCTCTTACATGTGAAAATACTGAAGTGTCTCGCTTTTCCTTCTGAGAAATGTTAGGGATATAATTTGGCTTCTGCAGTAATTTCAAGTGCTAAAAATATATTTTAAATCCTGGTAATTTTAAGACTGTCTGGTAGTTGCAATATGCACGTTGTATGTTATGGATATGACTAACAGCCACCTTCTTATCTTCCCATTTACCTTAAAGAGAATGTCTTGAAGTCTTCTGTCAGTCAAAAAGTAGTTTATAAATGAAGCCAAAATACTGAAGTCGGCATCTGAGTTTTATTGTGTGTTGGGGGTAAGGGGAAGAGCCCTTTTAATTTAAATGCACGTCAAAGAGTTCTTTCACAAATTGTCCGGAGTCAGGATGTTCACTGCTTGACATTTGCACTTACACCAATGAGTAATCGTAACCAAGGTTTTTTATGGAATTATAGAAAAAGATAAGATATAGTAGTCATCCTCCTTTGGAATTTTAGTGGCTTTTACAACAATAAAGCAATCTTCTAAAGTTCGTTCCTTTTTTTGGTCTTGCAGTCCTGGTTACACCTTAAGAATCCCTTTTAATACAGACTACATTATCAGATCATTGGGAGCATGCATTAATTTGCAGTGTTGCCTTCCCTGCCCACTGGGTGATAAAGCTGCCCTATCTGATGGTCCGTTATTGGCCTGTAAACAGACCTACTAGTTAGAAAAGATTACAGAATTAGAATTCTAGACCCTTTAAAATTTTCATTAACTTCCATATCATTTGTTTCCTGGAACAAAACACAACCCTCTGCAAGGCTGTTTGAGACACACCTCGAGCATGCTTTACTGGTTTGTAGGCAAAAACAGAACAAGAGAGGATGTAAACAAAAAAGAACTTTTTTTTTTTAAGTGTGATTATCATATTCAACTAAAATATCCCAAATTAAATATCCTTCCACTTGGTTACCTCAAAATCTTTTTGTAAAATAATGTGATGTTTCCCAATTTTTAAATAGCCTGGCTGCTGACATGTTTAAATTCAGCTTCCTACAAAAGTGTGAATAAGTTATTCTGTGTGGTTGGTTTACTTCTTAATTTTTTTGAGAACAGTAAAACTACCATGCAAGTTTGGCCAGCTCCCTCTGTTGGAAACTCGTAAGATTTCTGTTCTGTGGTGGGCTGAGCATCTCTGTAACCTGGAGCACTCTTTCTCTGGTGTTTTTCCTGCATGCTTCCAGGAAATGTAGCCCTTCAGCTCTACACTTTGTCAGCCGGGATGGACCATTGAAGGAAGTAGTTTGTGGCTTAAAATTTCCTTCTCCTGTTACTCTTTATCAGATGCATAATCTATGGAACTAATCTGTAGCTACTGTGAAGTATCTGAAAACAGAACCAAACAGAACTGAAATGTGTAGTGTTTACATCAAGTCCTCAGCACCAAAGGTTTTGCTTTAAAGATCTGCTCCTATTTGTTTCCTCTACTTGCTACTGTAGTTGGTTACTGTTAAATGTTCATTTTATGCTCTTTATATTTCACAGAAGGTTTTAAAATATCCTTGTTCCTTACTTATCAGCAGGAAATATACAGTGGTTGAAATAAAATAAGTTTCTGATGTATTTCCCTACTTATTTTCCTCTGTTCAAAAGTTTCTTGGATTGAGACTGTTCAGGATTTTAAACATTTTGTGAAGTCATGCGCCTTTTTTTAACTAGTGACTCTAATTTAGTGTGCCTTTCAGCCAATTTGGACTTTTTTCCTTTTACAAAAATCTGATAGTCTAAATCAGTTCTTCTAAGCTTTTGAGAACCTTCCATTATGCCCTTTTTGTGATCCCCTGCTGCTGCTTTCTGTTCAGAAATTTCCTCATTTTGAAATGTCACTGCCAATTAAGGCAGCAAAATAATAATTCTAAATTTTTTTAAAACATTTTAGGTTGTTGACTCTTGAATTTTTATTAAGGCCTACTTTTTTTTCTCTTCCCTAGTTTTGGTTGGTGGATGCTAGAGGCCTTTTCAGCAAAGATGGCTACAAAGGATGTATTACAGTTACACAAGTATTACATTAAGCACTTACTATCCGGAATCTATAAATTCTCCACAGCCTGTAATTGGATGTACATACTTTGTTTGAATACTTGATGTAGAAATTGAAAAGTAATCCATTATTTTAAATATATTTAAGTACATAAAGACTGCCAACACTAGTTTTAACTACAGCTTTTTAAGAAATACTTATTTAAGACATCTGCATGAGTGAGTACGTATCCTAACAAACTCTTTACATTTAAGCAGAGATGCGAACACAAACTCTGGCAACTCAGTTCCTTAAAAGATTATAATCTGAGCCCCGAAGTACTGTCTACTAGCAGAAAATGATAGCTGAATTATTGCAAAGAAAAAGGGGTCCTTTCAGGTATGAAATGGGCCCCTGGCTTAAGTTATAGCTGTCACAAAGTTAGGGGTTGATATGAGTTTGCAATATTTGCTTTATGCAGTGAAGCATTCTACTTATGGAGTAAGTAGAATGACTGAACTGAACTATGTTTTTGACCCTGGACACAGACTCCTTGGCCAGTTATGTATTACTGGGAGACTGTTACACACAAGGGGAATACACAGTTGTATCTTGCAGCAAACACATGAAATGTCTGTTTCACAGTAGGACATATTTATTCATTTACTTGAGCCTTTCAATTTTGTAAATGAGCAAGCAGTTCCGGTTTCAATTTTCTCAACACACAAATTGGACTGAAATAAATCCAGAAGGTAAACCTCTACATTATTAGCCCACCGAAGTTACTCTTGTACTGTGTGCTTACCAATTATTTTGTGTTTAAATTTTCCCTTTAAACATTTGGTTTCAGTAAGTGTTCTGAACTGCTTCATGCTCATCAGAAGTCTAAAACATATATGAAAGCTTAACAGGTGTATTTAAAAAAAATCTGTTTTGCTAAGAATTTGTTCAGGTACATAATCACAAGAACTGAATCTAAGCTGCATTCTCAACTGGAGATATTTGTAGTTTTTTCTGCACAAGAACTAGAGCAGGTCTTAAACTGCTTAAATGTAAAGAGTTTGTTAGGATACGTACTCACTCATGCAGATGTCTTAAATAAGTATTTCTTACCTAAAACATACAAAGTACTTTGAAAATCTATCACTATGGATTCTATAAATTCTATAAATTTACATTTTTCCTGAAAAATTGTTCCATTAAAAAAGAAAGAAAAGCTTTAGTTTCTACCTCTCTTCTGATCATACTTATAAGATGTACTACACTTGCATTGTGCAGATTTTAACATTTTATACTTGGAAGATATTTGTAAATGGAGATGTAAAGACATTCTGCAACCAGTTGTAGAACACTTTTATTTTTTTAAGTTTGGATATTCCTGCTAGGTGTTCATCTCTACTTGATATCCTGAGTTATCCTTCTATCGTGTCCCATTCGTGGTCTAAGCTTTTCTGACATTTCCTTTCCTCTGTGAGCGCACTATCTCCTCTGTGGCCCCATATGTTTCCATATGAAAAGGCTGGCAAGAATGTTAATAGTTGTTATGGCAATAAGCAATTCATGAGGGTTACCACCCCCCACTAGTCCCCCAGTATTTCAATATTCTTGCCAATAAAACACAAGCACAAGCCTCAACTTTTTGTTAACTTTTTTCTCGTTTTGATTGTTGATTGATGGAGAATCACGCTTGAAAATGTCATTGTTTGAAGAGCTGGACTATCAATGTGTTTAGCTGTTAAAGAAACAACTCTGGTTTGTTATAAATGGAAATTCAGAAGAAGTGATAAACTTAAAATGCATAGCAACTTCTGGTTGCCATGGTGCTTCAACTTGAAGTAATTTTCTTCAATATTAAAATACTTCTTGGGTGTTGTCTTTGCTTTTAAGTAGTCGCTATTAAGGAAATGGCTCTGGGGAGAAGTAATGAGAAACTATTTTGTAATATCTAATATGACAACCAATGAAGAAGCGTCAAGAAAAATCCTTAGTATTCAAGTATATTTTTGGGGCCTGTTTATTTTGGCAATATAGGTAACTGCTTTTATAACAACTTCAAAACACTAAAGAATGGTGGGTTACTGCAGGCTGCTCCCCAGCCCTGTGTAATGAGTCAATTCTTCAAGAAACAAATATGAAGTTGAGTTTGTCAAAACGTTGAGTTAGTAGTCTGGATCGGTCTCCACTGTATCCTTTCCTTATGTGTCAGTCAGCTACTCCGGTTCATGTGTGCTTGCTCTTCTCCTCCTCAGTTCTGAATTGACAGTCCTTTTATCAGTTATGCTAATGTACCTGTAATTCTTACTTGTATGATAATCAACAAGATTCTTTTTCTGACTGGACATACCACTTTAGAAAGACTTTAAACTTCTTCCAGAGCTTCGATATCTTGCCTCAATAATTTTCGGTGTCAGAGCTGTAAGTGTTAGACTTGGGTCCTCCATGTGGAATCGAGCTGCACTACAGCTCCCAGCTTTCCCAGACGAACTGCTATTATTTACTCTTTTTTTGGCTAGTTTTATTTACTCTTTTTGTTTCAAATGAGCTCCTTCCATATGTTCTTCTTGAATAAGACCTTTGATTTTTAACAAAATAAAAATAATAAAGAATTCTATCAGTTACTAACCGTTTTATCTTGTTCTTGGAAATAACAAGGCCTTGCAAAAGCCTCTGAAGTGTTGCATGACTTTGATACATAAGTAGTAATAACTCTAAAATTGTAGTCTAGAAGCTGGCTGTAAATGAATTTGTATTGAATTTCATTTAAAGGGTTTTAACACTGAGCATTTCTCTCTGACACTTTAGCTTCATGGCATATAAAAATTGTCAAAAAGCATCTCAATAAATAACTTCAGGAAGTTGTGTTTTCATAAAATACTTTCTGTTTTAAAGCAATAACATTTAATTTTGAAAAACTTGAGTTAAAATCTACTCCTTTACTGTAGTCACACAAAGATTGCAGCTGGTGGAGTCATTCTGTACAGTGAACAGGCTAATTAACACAAGTTGCATAATATAAACTTCAGATTGCAGCACTGGCTTCTTTAAAGAGCTTGCATCATGTTTATTGAAATGATCAATACTGTGTGAACCAAACATGGCAATTAACTCAAAATGACCGGGTTTAGAGTTAATTTGTACCTCCATATTTTGACTGCTACCATATAGCTGCTGAAAACTCAAGGTATCTTTGCAGAAAAAAACCCCTGCAGCTTGTAGGTTAAAAGTCTTACCCCTGTGTTCAGTTAGGGTTAGTGTTCACTCTGGTTATTAGTGAACCATCAGTAGAGAAGTGAAATTACTAATATTTCTAGGAGCAAAAAAAAGTTGCCTTAGCTGTTTGGGTTTTGTTTGGTTTGGTTTTTTTTTTTTGGTCTTGGAATCAATGATCATCTTTCTTTTCTAGTTAGTCACTAAAAACATAACAATCTACTGCTAAATATAGCTTATGAGTGTTTTGAATACCATTATTTCAGTCTTCAGGCTAAGGCATAATAGGGCAGTGATCTTAACACTAAAAGATGACCTCTTCAAAGCAGTGTCCTACAACTGTTCAAAGTTACCTAACGGGCAAAGCTGAAGTTAAGTTGCAGCTTTATCCCTGCTTCCAAGTGCAGTAGAGCAATGGGTGGTTATTTACTCTTACTAGAAAGCTCTATGTGTTCCAGCAAGGTTTTATGCAATTTCCTCTCAAAAACTCCAGGAGACCACTCGCATAGCTGGAATGCTATAGGCTGTATACCACTGTCTGGGTGAATGTCTTGTATTGTCATGTTTTCACCTAATAAAAGTTTGCATATTTGACACCTCCATGTTGGGTTATTTAGCTGGGAAATGATTGGGAAACAATCAGAAAAACAGTAGTGAAAACTACCTTCTAAAGAATGCTTTTTTGACCCTGTCATATTGCTGCAATCGGTTGTGATGAGAACCAGAATGTTTATGTTCTGGTTCTCAGTCTATTGCTCTATCAGCTCAGGAGCTCTGTCCTCATTTCGGAGCCAAGAATAAATCACATCACCTCAGACAGCAGGTGAGTTTTTGAAATGTGCCTAGAGATTAGTCTTTGTGTCTGTCAGCAGTCAGTCCAACTTAAGTTGCTTTTTACTCAATTAAGGTGACGTAACTGAGCAGTATGGTGGATGTAGCTGAGCAGTATGTTAAGCTTGCCAACAAATTCTGCTGGAACCTCCACATCTACAACGCTCAAGTTGTTATTGTAAATGGGATAGTGTTTTGAGTTAGAATTCCTAAGGGATTTAATCTTATAGCTTCAGGCACCTCAAAACTTATTTCAAAAGGGATACCTGTGCTGATACTACACTATATTGTAGAGATTCCTGGGCTGGCTTTTAAAGAGTTAGGTTACACACAAGCAGTTAAACCATGGTGAAAGATAGAACTAGACATGTTTTTGAAGCTTTCTTCACAATGCCTCAGCTCTTCTTGCACCTTAAAACTCCCTTTGCAATCCCTCACTAGCGATTCCTGTGTTTTCATAGTTTCACCTATGTTACTTCAAGTACCTTCGATCATGCCAGCTTTCAGAAAGGGGATACATGGATCTTCTGTGCTGCTGCTGTTACCGTGAAGCTCATAACTTAAAGCACATTTGGCAGTTCCTTCATTCCTTCATTAACAATCTGTAATTGTGTATTACTTCCTGCTCAATTTTAAATGCTTCTGTATTTTTTTAACAAGATTGCTTTGTGTTTTGCAAGGTAGAACTGTAAATTAAATCGTCTCATTCATGTAGTTTCTCTAGTTTAATACCAGATGCTTCCAAAAGGTGCTGTTACTCAAGGAACTGCTTGTGATGAGAATTTCTCCATTTGTCTCTTGTTCCTGCTCACCAGCAGGTATCAGTGATGAGAAGCATAACATAAAACTGTAAGGCTTTCAGTTGCTACCAGGATGACACCAACTTAGGCAGTAGATTTACTTAAAGAAATGTCAGATAGGATGTTAAGTCCCTTGAGTTTACTATAGCAGCTGTCTAGAAACTGTAGATCTCATTGTCTTAACAGCTGAGTGTGTAATATCCTCATTAGATTGAGTATTCTTTACTAAACTGATTTGCAGTGTTAAGTGCAGTGTGTGATTGTGTTGCTGCTTTAAAAATATGCTGAACCTTTCAGTTCGGGAGGTGAGGAATCTCTTCACATCAGCATCAGAATCACCATCAGCTTCAGGCTTCTGTTTGCATCTGCTCTTTGGATCCCTGTGGCCCTCTTGTGTAACTTTGTATAACCAAAAGCCTATTTCCACGTTGCCTAAATGTGTTCAAACTGCTTTTGAAATAAAAATGATGCCTTGAGGAAGTTGCTGCCAGTGCCTTTAGGCTGTCATCTTGGATTCATTCCATATGAAGAAAGACCTTGTAACTGACTTAAGGTTGGGTGTCGGATTTTTTGCTTTGGTTTTGAGGTCCCACAAAGAAAGATGCCAAAGCTTCCTTAATGTCAGAAAAGGGTGGGGGGTGGTGTTTACGAAGGGAATTAGAATTTATTTCTGAAGTCAGTAGTAATCATGATTTCTGAAGTAGTGTATGAGGAGTAATAGTCTTAATCTGTGTGAAATGAGAGGCAATTTTGGATGTAGTCCAAGAAAGAAGCTACTTTTAAAATGCAATATTTTGTTCTAATCTTTATTTTCCTTGCAAGAAACCAGTAGAGATTGTCTGGTTTCTTAATCTTTTAATATTAGGGTGGTATCAAGAGGACTGAACCTGCTATAAAAGGAAGTAAAATAGGAAGAGGCGAATTGATGCAAGAGGTAAGTCTGACACAGAAAGGGATGTCCTAACTTGGAGAAATTAAGACAGTCGTAGATGTGTGAAATGGAAAGTAAAGTAAAAAGTCAGCATCTAAGAGAGAGTGGAGAAAAACAGAAGGTAAATAGGAATAGACATTCTTTTGTTGTGGTGGCCCTTACAGGATATATATATATAAAATAAATATCTCATGTCTAATGTAATATTGGAAGGGGAAACCCGGAAAAGGGAGTCTGTGAGTCTGGGAAAGGTCTTTTGAAGAATAAAATAATTGGTTAGTTTGGCTAGAGTAGCCCCAAAGTGTTTCAATAGTCTACTGAACTAATTGGTAGCTTATGAGCTTGATTTTTGTTCCAGAGTTTCTATTTAGCTTTGTAACCTTGAGCTAGAGAATTGACTACAGTGATTTGAGAGGAAGGACTGGCATTGGCCAAATTTTATTCTGCACCTGTATAGCTTATTGGGGTTTCCCCACATTATGTACAGTTTATTCCTTTATAAATACTGGATTATTTCTTACATGTCTTCATACTTTGATTTCCTCCTTTGATCTCTGTGCATTCTTACAAGATTTGATCTCTCAACTTGGAATTAATGGCAAAGCCAGGCTTGCAACTGGTACAGTCTTGCACTCAACCTGTTCTTCTCCTTCTCTATTAATTTTATTCTCTTCTTGCTGTCACTCCATCACATCTCAGGCAGGAGAAGGGCAATAAAGACTGCAGATGCAATGGATTGCTTAAATTTCAGTAGGGCCATGCTGTCGTCCTTTTGGGAGGCTTTTGAGTCTGCTTCCTTGCTGAAGCCACTCCTCTCATTCTTAGGAGCGTCCTGGAGATTGACCTCTCTGGTCAACCTCAGTTACTGTAGAAGTTGATATCTAGTCAACTGATGCTCAAGTCCCGTTAAAACGAATCCTCTCTGAAGTTCTTTTGGCAGCAAAGGCTCTTCGAATGCCTCAGAGGCTGGTACTGCCAGTAAGATTTTCATGTCTACTTTTGTCCTATTTTCTGGAATGATGAGGCACTCACATAAAAATGCAAGTATACATAGGTAACCTCTAAAATATTATAATAAAGGGGAAATAACTCTTCATTTAAGGCAATTGCAATCTTTTGTTAATAATAATTTGTATGTTAATGTATAAATTGATCCTGGATTAGCACTTTCTCCATGGGCAAACTGTTCTCTTCCTTTTTGTTCCACAATTTTTTTTTTTCAGTACTGAGGTATTGGTAAAATGGACAGATGGATTGGTATCACTGTTACTCCTTTGGAAAAATGTTGTACCTAAAAATTAAATCTTGAAAAAGCTTGATTCATTTAGTACTTGTTAGAGTTACTTAGTCCGGGATTACCAGTAGTTACAGGGGGGAAGTTATTTGGTATTTAAATAAAATATTTAATCAAAATAAGTTCTTATTAAGAAAATATACAGGATCAGTAAAGAGATATATATTGTTAGATATTAGATCCAGTGATGTTTTTTGATGCCTATAGTTACGAAGTAATACTTCTGTCTAGAAGTTAAAAGCACATTTGTCTTTTGGCCATTCCCAAGCCTCCATTCCCACTAGCATCACAGTGGTTTGTTTGCAGTTCTCCTGCCACTGCTGATTTCTTCATTCTCAGAAAACAGCAAGGAAGGAACCTCAAAAAACCCTCAGTTTGCCTCTTTCAAGGAAAAACTAGAGCAGTTATCTATGTGGTGCAGATCAAGAAAATGTTTTGAATGTTCATACAATGGTTGTTGCTCTGGAAAGAAAGCCTGAAGCAGATTTTTGTCGCTTGTAGGGCAGAGTAAGCATTTCTCCACAAAAGGGAAGTTTATTGGCCCGTTGTATATATTTTAGTGACACGTTTGCTCTGTTCAGAAGAAAGTGTTGGTTTTATTCTAAGACCAACAGGAGATTATCCTGCCCTATACTGTCCAGTAAGCTTTCCTTGTTACAAGATCACTTTCAAGCCTATCTGTAATTAATTGACTTTCAAAAGCCTCTTGATTTCCTCGTCAGCAGTGCAGTAGTTTTATAATAATAATTTGCTAATTCTTATGTCCTTGCTGGAGGACAATCTTGTTAGTATTCTCTCTTGCCAGGAATTGATCATCCTGTGTATAGGACTTGTAGCTGAATCTTCGAGGTTGCTCTACAATTGATTTGTGTTATTGTGAGAGTGCTGCATAGGTGCATCCTCAGCTGTAGAGCCTTTTGTTGGAGATGATCTAAAAATAGAGCAAAATTCTTTTGCATTTAGTAATGTGTGGTGGAAGTTTCCACTATAAGATTGTTGGTTGAAGTACGTAGCAGGTCCTGTGGTATGTAGCTAATCCTGAATGCTAGTCAGCTTCTCTTTCCAGAATTTATTGGATACCTGTGTTTATATGTGTATTTGTAATTGTATGTCAGATGTGTAGTATCTGAAGGTCATAACTGTTTAAATCTTGCCTGGCTTAGAAAACACCTTAAGATTTGTTTTCTAAGTATATTTGTAACTGGAGGAGGGCAGGGGGGTGAGGGTGGTGGAAAAAAACCATAATATATAAAAAGCATGGAGTGTGCCTGTTGAGGATGAGACATGCCAGTGATTTCATCAGTGCTGGGAATCTCAGATTGTGAAAGCCAGTTGTCCCCAATCCAGTTTATTACAGCGGGAGCCTGCATAACATGATTAGGGTGAATTAGACCCTTGTTAAAGGCAGCAGTGGATTTCAGAATATGCAAATTTCTGCTTTCTTCACCAGTCGTCTCAAATGTACTATAGAAAATAGTGAAATGATTGTAAGTTCATGTGTGTACTATAGTTAAGCAAAAATAATCAGGTGCACACGTGAAAGCGCATCCAGTGAGTGCAGACTTCCTGACATACCAAAACCAGTGCAAACTGACTGGAGAGTCAGTTAGGGAAACACAACCTGTAAGAAGAGGTTACTTAGCGTACAGATGAGAAAGCTGAAAGGGAACATAACTCCAGAAATACATTAACAGCTACAGAAAAGTGGGAGTAATTGGTTTTCTATGTCTCTGGTAGTTAAGACAAGAAATAATGGTCTTAAGCTGGAGCTGGGGAAAAATGGTCTAAAAGGAAGAATGTCCCTGAGAGTTTCATGAGCCTTGAAGGGACAGCCTACAATGACAATCTGTACTTGTATATATTCATGATGCTGACATACCTGCAAATTGTTGTTTTGTGTTATTAAACATGTGATGAAAGCATTAAAATATCTAGCTATGTCTTAAATTTATTGGCTAAGAATACACTGCACGTGAACACCATTGCTCCCACTGCCAAATTAATATGTCACTTCAGACATGTTAAACTTAATAAATCATTGTTTGAGCTGTTTTTTGTTTGTTTTTTTATGTTGTTATCTCCATTTTGAAAGACTTTATAAATGCATATTACTTTCAGGACAGATTTTTTGGGGTTTTGTTTGTTTTCCTCAAGTAAATTCATCATATGCATTCAGTTGCATGTTGTCTGCATTTTTTGGTCTGTCTTTCCTCTTTCTGTATCTGAATGTAATCTCTTTGAAGCAGGGGTGTTATTCTGTGCTTATATGAAAGGTAAGGTACTAGTCCTTGACTAAGATCCTTGTTTTCCTGTATCATGTGTAGTGTACAACTCAAAATACCACTTGGTTTCTGGCGCAAGAAAGAGGTCATCTAAGTAAAAATTGTCATACGGTTGGGAGCCTGCGTACATTTGTAATGATATCAGGGTATGAAAGCAGCTGTGTTATATGGTATCTGTTAAGTGGTTATTAAAGACTGGAACTAGTATAATGTAACTTACTGTCTGGCATATTTAGGAATCAGCTTTGCTTTGCGTGCTGGAGCAAGTGTTTTCAGCGTTCTTATGGGAGCTGAATTTCTGATTTTCCTTTGTTCATCTGGTTACACAGTTTTTTATATGTAAATGCTCCTTCTGCAGGGAAATTGATTTTTGTCTTTTGGGAATTAATGCTGTTTTTCTTATGAATACATGGGTAGCAACAACTGAGTAGACTGCCTGTGAAACAAGTAGAGAGTCTTTTAGTGCTCTTTCCTATCCAAATGTTGCTTTCTGTGATTGTTGGCAAAATTGGAAAGCACAGTCAGTTCACCTGAATTACAATATTAACCTTGCTGTGATGTAATGTAGGGATTTAAGTCCATGCAGTTTTAAAGCATGTTCTGTAGGATGCATCACAACTTTGCTTTTTTTGGAAGTTTGGTTTGAAGTCTGAAGTGCTGTTAGTAATTAAACTTTGCGCTAGGATGTGGAAATATTCCTGCTGGGAATAATAGACTTTTTGAATTTTTTTTTGTTTTTTTTTGTTAATAAACTAGTGAATTGGGAGTGCAGGTTCTATGCTATGACATGAATATCGATTTAACAGACTTTTAATAGGTGGAGGGGAGAAAAGCCCCACAAGCATCAGTTTGCTCTTGTAAGGAATTATATACCAGTTTCAAAACAATGCTAGTGTGTTCCCTAAATGCATATTCAGGGGTAGGATTTTATTGTAATCTAAATGTTCTGTTTTATTATTACACTGATACCCATGTTCCTATGGTGGAAAAAACACTAAGGCTGCCTTAGGGACGTTTGGTCCAAGTTGTGTTATTTTATAGCTCAATTTTAATTGTCTAGTAAATGGAGGGTGGTTTTTTTTTTTTTGTTTGGGTTGGGTTTGTTTTGTTTAGTTTTTTTTAAACAATGGTCATCCAGAGTATAACTTCAAAATGTCTGTACTAGGCAGACTAAAGAGATCTGTGTGTGATGACAGATAACTATGAAGAGTGTGGGTGCAGCTAAAAACTGCACCAAAGTGTGTTGTGTTATTTGTTAGTACTTTATTCTTCATATGCATGTGGTTTTTTTGCTCTCCAGAATAGATTGTGATAAGGAGATCCAGAATTTTTAAAAGTTCTATTTGTTTCTTTTGTTAAACAAAACTTGCTTATCAGTGAATTTACTATTAACATTACCCCTTCTTACATCTTGAAATGATGAATGCTTCCTGTGTAGAAGCAATTTTCAGTATCACTTTTCGGTATTGTTTGTGAATTCAGCTTTCTGTTTTGTCTGCACTGCTTTTCATGTGTGTCTCCTCCCCGCTCTCTAAGCTCGAGTCCTGCTCAGTTGAGCCTCTGCTCTTTTAGACCATTCCATGTTTCTGATTGCCCTTCATGGAGTCCTTCAGTATGCGTTTGGAGTTGGGGGACAAGACTGGATCTCCATGCTCCATAGAGTTCCATGGTTATATGGTTGTTTACTGTTATCAATTCCTCTAACATGTTTGCCTTTTTGACTGCCACTGAGCTGACACTTTTTGAAACCAGCAGGTAGACCTCCAGACCTTTTCTGAGCAGCGGCACCTAATTCAAGCCTGATCTTTGTCTCCGTGCTTCTCTTTCCTGTAAGAATCACTTTGCAATTAATGCGCTCAGTTTCAATTGCTATTGTGTATCTCAGGCACAGGCTATTATAGGTTTTTTCGGCAACTCTTCAATCTAATTTTGCCTGTCCTGAATAATTTCGTATCAATTGCAAATTATTCCTATGTTATTCACTTGCTTTTTGAGATAGCTTATGAATATCTTGAGTATAATGGGGTCTTGCATTTTGCATCTTCCTACCATACATAGAGAGGACTCTGTTTTGTTTTGCTAATTTCATTGCAATTAGGCTTCTTTAAGAGGTCTGAATGAAGGACTTTGTAAAAATGGGATTTTTCTGAGATAAGCATATTGGTCTGATTAGTATGATTCCATTGCAGTAAATGTGCAAGGTAAGGCTTTCCCCTATGAAGGTAATGTTGACTCTTTCGCGGTATACTGTATTGAAATATCTGTTAATTCTGTTCTTCGTTATAATACCTGATAACTCACCCAATACAGAAGCTAAACTTGAAAAAAGTGGAGCACTTTATAGCACATAGGATCACCATTTGGCATCTTCATTCTTCCAATACAGAAGTCAGTTTATGAGAGCTATGCTGTTATGTCATACTACTCATTTTTTTCCTTATTTCGTTAGGATTATTGAGTAAATACTAATGTGACCTGGAGGTTTTATTGCAGTTCATTTATATCAGCTCCATAAAATAAATCTCTTGTACTGGCATTGCTTTGAGACAGTTTATAAAACTTGCTATAAAGAAATACTTTGGCACTTTTAAAGGGAACTTGGTTTCTCCAATTAGAAAAATGTGGCTAGCTCTTTTGCTGTGGTTTTGTCTGCCTTGAGCGTTCCTTTTGCATCTTCAGATCAAATAATTTCTTCAGATTCTGGAAGATTTTTATCTGTTTGGAGAAAACTTCTGTTCGATTTTTTGTGCCACGTGCCAGAGGCGATTTTTCTTGGCCTGCCAAATTGCAGCTTTACATTTTTGCTTTCTGTACTTGGACGTGAGTTCTGCTTTTTGAAAGGTCTTTTTTTCTTGTGGGTTTCATTTAATGGCTTTTATATTTTAAAGATTACAACTGGATAAGAGGCTGCCGTGTTTACCCAGTAGCTCCTCCCCCTCCCACCTCCCTGCTTGCTTGCTGCCAGCTGAAATGGAAAATTCTCGACTTTCTGGTAGGTGGCAGCATTTACTGCCTGTTCTCCTGCCTGTCCCAGTGCTTTGCTGGAGGAGCTGGATGGCTAGCTTCAGTTAATACATGCTTATATAGGAGTAACATGTTGAAGCAAGGGGGAAGAGGTGGGGGAAATGTTTGTCAGCTTTCTCTCGAACTCTGAGTGAGCACTGCCAAGGGCGTGATACTGACTGTGGCGATAATGCTTTTCTCTTTTCAGAAGCATTAGCGTCGCTTACTCTGAGCACCTCGGCTGAGGAGTGATATTCCTTTTTTATATCCTGGTTTGTGTGGTGGTAGCTCTTGGAGAAGACCGAGTAGCTCAGCCTCTGAGTAAGAGGTGATGCTAGTCTGTTGCACAAGTCTCAATACTGACTGCAGTATACATATACTGTAAATACAGTATATATAAATACTATATATTTGAGATTAAACTAAGGCAAGGCTTTGAATTTGAACATAAAGACTAGGATTCTTCTAGAAAGAAATCTGTCATTAGTATTGCCTTGCTTTAATAGCAGAGATTATCCTGACTGTTTAAAGCAGGCGGTATTTTCAATCTTTATTCCAAGCTCTCAGTATTTTTTCCTCTTTACAAATCTGTTACAAGAACACAGTCGATGTCCAGTCTAATATTTTACTTTGGCATAAGCTTAGAAGTGGACTATGAGGACAAAAAAGTAATGTGGCAGTAGGATGTGGAGTAAAATTTAATGGGACACAAATTAGGATGGCATGGGAAAAGTAGGTATGTCAGGGGTGAAGAGAATTGTAATATTCAGTGTTTTCATCCTTCCTGTAAAAATAAGCATGCTTGTGTTCATTGGGTAGCCATGCTTTAAACCAGTTAGTATATGTGAGGGGGAAAAAGTGGCAACATTATTTTTGACTGTTGCTTTTTATGTCCTTGAAATGATTGAATGTTAGGGGAGGGAATGAAAATAGTTCATTGCATTATGGAAGCGCTGACTTTTCTCTCCAAATCAATTCAAGGAACGTAACGAAAATACAGTTAAAATATGTTCATTATGTTTTTCCTGTTAACAAAAAACATTTAGATATTTTTTGCCAATCATATCAAAGACATTAAAATCATTGGAACATATACGGAAAATCAAATGTCAAGTTGGTTCCTAAAATTACTTTTTTAATTAGCAGTGATCTGTCATTTTAGAAATTGTGAAGTTGTTTTACTGATGACCTATCATTTAGTTTGACAGCTGGTTATTGCCAGGAAGTTGTCTCTTTGTGTTCTGTAATATTGTCACTGGATAAATCATTCTGGGTTGAATTTTTGTGATAACCAAAGCATGTGATGCTTGTTATTCCCTCTTAATGTCTTTGAAATTGTTCTCAACAAAATGGCATGAATAGGGTATATCCCCTTATTTCACATCTGAAAATTGCCAAAGACACAGACCACAATACACCAGAGGGAAGAAGGAAAATGGTGTGGGTTTTTTTGTGGGGTGGTTTTGTTCTGGGTTTTTTGTTTTTTTTTTTAACTATCAATCACCTGACTGGTCTGGATAGTTTATTATGGCTCTAGACACAGAGTAAAACATTCAGAAGTAACTATCAAACTTTCTCTCTAAGAAGGTAAGATAGGACCAGCAGGAAGCACATGGTAATGGTCAAATTCATTGCAACACTCTTAGTCTGGAGAAATCACGATATGTTACTTGGATTTAAATCATCATATCCCCATTCCTGTTGCAAAACAGAATTTGTGAATAAGAACCTTGGAGTGTATTTTATAATTTATGGCTAAAGGTGGAACTTGTTTCAAATTGGCAGTGGCAGCAGCAATGTTTCTTATATAAGCTTCTTAAATGACATATGGAAAGCATTCCTAGCTTTTAATTCCTTTTCAAAAGCAATGTCAAGGAATTAACTGAAATAGGTATTGATGTTTTATAAACGTGACACGCATCATTAGACTCTACTGTTAATTAGTTAAATTAAACAAGTATCTTCTTGCCAAAAGTGTTTTATTTCCTGACACATACATCCCTCTGATTTGTTGAGCTTTTTAGAAAGCTGCTTTTATTTGTTAGAGCAGTGTTTGACTATTTATAGTAGTGGACCCATATGATGAGATTTGAGAAGCCCAGAAATTAGGAATGACTAAATGCTTAATGACTTTTTTTTTTCCCCTTCGGTGACACTATTTAATTCTCTAATCTGGAAAGTTGATCTCAATCCTTAATGGCTTCATGGCATGCTATTTTGCATCATGTGTGCAATTGCATTAATAGATGTAGGTATGTTTGTAAGTATGTGGAAATGTGGACTGCAGTCTTCTTACAACAAATATTTTCATGTCATTATTATACTTACCTAAAAGGTTAGGTCTAGAGAGAGTGTGAACAGGAACTGAAGTGATACCAAATGAGGGGACAGGGTAGGGGAGGCAGCTAGAATGGGGGCTTAAGCTCTGAAGCTTCTCCCTAAAATCTTCTGAAGAATTTGTATTTCACTGACTGGTAAAAGCATTAGCCTTTATGGAAGAACTTTATAACACCTGTGCTGCAAATGTTAAATCATGTGTTGCTTTCCTAATGAACATCTCTAACATGTTGCACTTTCTTTGGATTATAAAACTACTGGAACTGACCAAATCCTTATGTGTCTTGAGAGCAAAGGTCACTGGTGGTTTAGGAGTACCTCAATGTGAATCAATCAAATCATTGATTCAGAAGAGGAAAGAGAGTGACTTTTGTAATGATAAAAGATTAGATATGTAAAGTAATTCTGTTATTGCTAGGAATAGAAATTTGTGACTCTATTTAATCCATTCTTGCCCTCTTTCCTTCTCCTTCCCCTCTATCTCAACCTTGATTAGAAAGCCCAGAGGAAAGACGTATTTTTTCCCAGGAAACTTAATTCTATTTTCCACACTCTGAAGGCAAATTCTGTTCTTTGTATAAAAATTTATGTAAGTCCTTTTTCAGTATCTTTGAAACTTTAGATGAAGTCATGAACAAACAAATGTGTGTTTTTTCTGAATAAATATACCTTGTGTCCATTCTACTACTTAAGATGAATGTGGTTAGGGTAAGAGCTATCTATGTGACAACCTTCCTGCTGTTGCTATTCAAGTCAGGAAGAACATATGAGGCTTATCTTAATAAATGAAGACTGTCTTATATTATGAGCTTTGTCTTTTCAGGACAAGCTAAATGTTTGAATGGGATTTAGTTTTTGTTGGAGGGAGTGTTATTTTTTTTTTTAAGTGACATTTGTACATAATTTTCACTGCAGATCAAGTTACTTCTATCAGATACTTCTGTGAATAAGTTATGTATGTTCCACATTAAAATATTAATGGAGGAGATATTTGACTCCTTGGCACAGGAATAAGATTTTTCCAGGTGAAGTGACTTGAGGTTGCAAAAGCCATGCCAAGTACTGCAATGCAAAAGAAAAGGACTAGTTCATGCATAATTATTCTCAGATGTACTTCCTACAATTAATTATTGCATTGCACTTACCATCTGGAATAAACTTGTAAACAGTCGTTTTTTCCAACTCTTTAGGTTATGCTTGTATGAATCACTTAAATATGGATTGTTCTGGGCTACTGGTAAGGATTCTGTGGAAGGAAGTTGACATCTGAGTAGAATTTCTTGATGGTTTCAAGAGCAAGGAGGAATTGGGAAGTGATTTTTAGAATGTTATTGGGACCTGTTGCCACACTAACCTGATTTCATACATGAAGACACACAGATGATCTGTACATGGTTTGAAAGCAGAAAGTTGCCAGGAGGGACACCAGTGTAGTACTCAGTTAAGCTTTCTAAAGTTGCTTCTAAACTTTAAAATTAGGGTAAAATATTTGAGGGTTAATGCTGCTTTTGTGTTAATAAAATTAAAAGCTTTGGAGTAAATGCACATTACAGGCAAACGTAAATGCTGACACTTTACTTTTCAGTATCTCTTACAAGGCTTAAAAAGAGCAGAGATGCTATATCTTGTCTTTAAAATAAATATTTAGGTTTTAAAATTCATATCCAGAAGGAATAAATTTGATAATCATCAAAGGTAACTTCTGTCTTCAGACTCAACAGGAAATTCAAATGCCTGTCAGTCAACTTACACAAGTCACTTCTCAAGCACATAAAAGTCTGAAACAGTTTGTCAAAAGAGATTAAAAAGAAAAGGAAAAAAATAATATACCACAAAGTAACGTTAAATAATCAAAATGCCCCTGTATCTAAGAAAAACAAATTTGGCTTGATGTTCTTCAGCATATCATGTTTGAAATGTGAAGTGGCAATAGTAATTTTGAATGATGGTACAATAATGGCACTAAAATATATGTATGCATGTAATTCAGATATTTGTATTTCTAACAAGTTTTTGATAGCATTTCTCTATGCGCTCTCTGGATAATTCTTATTTACATTGGTTGGCAGTAGAGTGCTAGATTATTGGTTAAGGAGATTGGGGGTTTTGGTTTTTTTGTTTGTTTGGTTTTTTTACCTCCCATTATAAAACCTAAAGGAAATAGCAATTCTAAAATCTGGGGGCAGGTGGGTGAACGATTTCACTGAATATTAGCCTTAGAGCAAGCTATTTAAAAAACAAACAAAAAAACCCAAACAAAAAAAACCCAAAACCCACAAACAAACCCTGCAACTCCTGTGTTTTGTTAACAGCAAGTCTTTAGTAATAAAACAAATAGTAACACAGTAAGTATACTTACTGTGACACAAACTTATTTTCAAGAATTGCTAGTATATATGTTTGTCTTAAAAAAATTGTTCTTAAATAAATGTATTTAAAACTCATGGCAAAATTAACTTTTTTGATACTTCTCGTATAATATTTTGATGTTTCAGTCTGATAAGACACTCCCAGGGTTCCTGTCTAGGGTAGTTCAGGTTTTGAAAAAAAACAAACAACACAAGTCTGAACACACCTTGCATCAGAGAGAGGGAGGGAAGGCTGGGATTGCCAGCAAAGATCAGGACTTTAGTGTGTTACCACATTAATTGAAACTTACTTTTTGAAAAACACTTTTTTCTTTGTCAAAGTGCTAAACAAGTGACTGAATTTCAGACTCTGTTTTTTGACTGGTGAGTGTTTAGATATGAGGTTTTGAATGTGCGTTGTTTTGTTTGTTTGTTTTAGCAGTGAATGAATTATTCAAAATGGGGGAAGGATGGCACTGAATCTTTTTTAGGCACTGCTGTGCAATCATGTCTATCCCAGAACTTCTTGTTGGGCTGTTATGACTCCCAATGAGATTGAAGCTGCAAGTATATGCCTCGGGAGCTACCCTCCTGTAGGTGGAAAAATTAAAAGGCCATTAATACTTGATTAATGATCCCCAACTAATATTTGGAGTTCATTTCACACTGCTGTCTCATTAGTCCTTGCAGGTACAAGATATTGCCAGAAGTAAACACCTGTAATACACTCTTTACTAAAGAAATACAACAAAGTCTTATTTTTCACTAGTGACAGAATACTGCCAACCTATTGCGGTGTGGCTGACATTGCTCTACAATTGAGAGCATAGCAATGCATTTTTGTACTACTGTAATATCTGAGCATTGTAGTCTTAGCAGCTAAGGAGTTACCAATAAAGAATATTAATCCATAATTAATGTTGTTTCATAATTATTGTAACAATATTACATGTGTATATACAGGGTAAACTAGATAATCGTTTCAAGGGTTTTAAAAAATAATATAATTTGTTTGAAGCACAGCGTAGGATATTGTATGGAAATCTGTAGCTCTATGTAAATTGTTTTGAAAGCACTTCAGACCACCAATATTTTTTTTTTCTTTTTTTAGATGGAGGAATTGATGTGATAAAAATGTTAAACTTCTGTTTGTCTGCTGATGGTTTCCTGAGAATTTTGTAGCTGGACATGATGTAGGGATGGTCTGGTAGGGTTTGCTCTGTGCATGGTTGAGTTCTGCAGGTCAACCAACCATTGTGAGTTTTGTGTACAAAATCACTTACTGTAAAACTGCACATTTCAATGATATAAACTTCTTTGTGTGTAACACATTGTAGTAGACAGAGCTGCTAGTGGGAAGAGAAACTTGTAGACAAGTTGAAATAAACACTAGTTCAGGGTTTGTCCATTTATGCTGTTTGTACACTGATAGTGTGCCTGGACTCGCACTATACTGTGCCAAGATTCTGTTTTTCAAACATTGAATTACTTGTAGTAATTCAATCTTTTTTTTAATATTTTTCGCTTTCTTCATTTTGAGTTACAACCAACAACAGTTTGTCATCTCTTTTTTTTTTTAATTTGAAGTTATGCAATTTTTTTAGCAGTTTGCTTTGAAATCTTGAGCCACAAATGGCTTAAAAGGTGCAAAATCAGCAGCAGTCTTTAAAAACAAGCAAATTTCTGGTTCTTCTCATCTCCTCAACAGTGGATTAAAGTAATAATGTTCTCATGTAATCAGTGGCAAATGAAGCATTTAACCTTTCTTTTATTTTTCGATTTTTCAAGTAGAATGTCAAAGCAATCTTCTTCCATTTTCATGTTCAATACTGCTTTGTGACTGTTTGCATATCAGTGTGCGTGTGCGTGGGTTTTTTTTCCTAAGTAATGTTACTTAAAAAAAGCCTTGAAAGAGAAGTTTAAGGGAAGCTGTGAATGAATTTCCTCTAGCTTGCATTGAAGCCACACACATTGGCTGTCTTGCTCATTAATTTTTATTTTTCCTTTTTGGACTGTTGTGGTTTAACCCCAGCTGGCAACTAAGCACCACACAGCCGTTAGCTCACTCCCTGCCAGTGGGAGGCTGGAGAGAATCAGAAGAGAAGTGAGAAAACTCGTGGGTTGAGATAAAGATAGTTTAATAAGTACAGCAAAAGCTGCACACGCAAGCAAAGCAAAACAAGGAATTCATTCACTGCTTCCCATTGGCAGGCAGGTGTTCAGCTGTCTCCAGGAAAGCAGGGCTTCATCACGCATAATGGGTACTTGGGAAGACAAACGCCATCACTCCAAACACCCCCCCTTCCTCCTTCTTCCCCCAGCTTTATATGCTGAGCATGACGTCATATGGTATGGGATATCCCTTTGGTCAGTGGGGGTCAGCTGTCCTAGCTGTGTCCCCTCCCAGCTTCTTGTGCACCCCCAGCCTACTTGCTGGTGGGGTGGGGTGAGAAGCAGGAAAGGCCTTGACTCTGTGTAAGCACTGCTCAGCAGTAACTGAAACATCTCTGTATTATCAGCACTGTTTCCAGCGCAGATCCAAAACACAGCCCCATACCAGCTACTATGAAGAAAATTAACTCTATCCCAGCCAAAACCAGCACAGGACTAATTTGGTTTTTGGCATTTGGTTTCAGCATGTAAGGTACCACACTCTTTACTGCTCAAATTTCCTGTGATTGTTTTTTTTAAGTGCTTTGGATGAGAATGAGGCTTTACTTTATAGGAAGTCAAATCTCCAGTGTTTACCTTCCTGTTCTTAAAGATAGTGTAAATACACATTATTCCCATGTCAGTGTGAGTACATCTAAATGTTAAAGATGGGTATCTTAAGAAAATACGAATAGCTTGCAAAATATTATTGGTGTTTGCTATCTTAACTGAAATTTGACTGTAGGATTCAAAACTGAAGAGATTTTTATTAGTCATGTAAACACAATTTAATTGTTGGTTTTCTTGTGTTTTTGTTTTTGGCTTATTTCCTGTGAATCATCTTTGAATGGTATCCTGAGTACAAATTGTACACTTTTTGCAGGATTTGAAATATTGGAGTAATAATGAAACTTTATCCCTGGGCTGTTGGCCTGAAAACAAAAGTCAATTAAAAAAGCATTTAAAGTGTTGCTCCCTCTAGTTTTTATTGAAGCATGTAGACTTTTTCATATTGAGGAGTATAAAGCTCATTAGATCAGTTAAATTGACTTTAACAAAAGTGAAAGCCATAATATGATGATTTTCATCTGTGCTGGTTTTATTTTAACTGTCACTTTGATTAGATTTGCTTTCAGCAGGTTTAAGTGGTTGGTATCTGACAGTAGGAGTTCTTGGTGAGGATAGCTCTGCTGAATTTGTGGCAGCTTGTACGGAAGGAAAGCCTATGATATTAGCAGCTAATCTGGTACTGTGCTGGATCTGGTAATTCAGTTGAGAATAAAATTAAACAGCTACACACTAGCTTGTGAATTTGTTGTCCAAGTATATTGAATGGTATCCCTGTTTTAGGCATCTGTCTGTGGGAACACCCTAACAAGGACTCTTATATCAAATATCTGATTGAAAATTATAATTACACACCTGTGTTGTGTAATAAAGTTCAACTGCAAATTAGCTGTGGATCATTCAAAGTTTAATTGTCCTGTTCACTGGTTTAATAATCTTTCAATGTGTATGGCTTGATAATTACTCTTCTCTCCCTTCCATAATCCGTGCTACATTTATATCAATTTCCAGGGAAATAGGAAACATAAGCTCTGGCCTGCCGGAGGAAGATGTTCATATTTGGCAAGCTAGCATAGTTTGAAGTGAAAGTCAGGCCACATCATTCCCTGATGATGATGATCAGGTGGATCATTCCCTATCTTGTTGAAAAGGACATTGGAGAAGCCAGAGGAACAGAAAAAACTGTTTGAAGAAATTTGTAAGTTTGGGGAAAGAAAAAACCCAAACCTAGATTTGTAATAAACTGATACTGTAATACCATTCCTACTGGGCTTTACAGTAGCTGGGAAAAGCAGCCAAACATAGGAGAAATTATATCTAGTAGTTTGATACGTCTCGTCTTCAGGATTTCTAACAGAATGTATTTGCACTTTTTGCAGCCGTTGCCAGAAACTGAGATAGCCAGAGGTGATGATTTGTGTTTTGTTTTTTGAGAACCTACACAAGAATTCCCAGCCAACAGCAGTCTGTGGTTCAGTGACTTCCAGAGGGAGAGGTGATACCTTTGTATTTAACTGCACATGATGGGTTTTTGTATTCATTCCTGAACCCACACAAACTCTCCACCAGTAGTTGTTTCGGAGGCTAAACGGAGCTCCGTGCTGCAACTGCATGTATGAAGGACTGTCACATTTTAGTTTTGATTTGCTACCATCTAGTTTCATTTGGTGTGTCCTGCTTTTCATGTAGTTGCAGTGGTGCGTTGTTTACCATAAAAGCCTGAGCGATAAAGCGATCTTTATCACATTCCCAGTCTGAGGTCTATCAATCTATTTTTGTTCCTTACATGTGGAAAGTATGCTACACCCTTTAGTCATCTGTGTTGCCATTTTTTGGAGCTTTTGTGGGTTTTTTTGGTTTGTATGTATGTAAGGATTAATCTACACACAGAACTTTTTGTGAATTCTCTGAGATGACCAGTCTATGAAAAGGTATCTGTTATAATATTAAGGTTTTGTTCCATAGTAGAAATGGTCAGCTCAGAGCCCATTACTGAATGTAAAATACAGGGTTTTTTTTCATTTGCATCATGTTACGTTACCACTATTAAATATCACTTGCTCTTTTACTGCTTGCATTCCTAATTTTATATAGTTCCTGTGTAATTCTTCAATTGGGCCCTTGTTGTTGTTATCCTGAATAGTATCCTTGGTATGAGGTACTCTCTGGTAGTGTTTTACTTCTGTATTCGTCTCCTTGTTGAAATCAGGATGAAGAGCATATAGGAGCTCAAGCCCTTGCAGGTCTTATTAATTCATATCCTTTCATTCTTTCGAACCAGTTACCATCTATGTGACAACCTTCCCTCTTACCCTCTGGCAGCTTAGTTTCTTTGAGCAGCTTTGATGACTGACCTTATTGGATGCTTTTAGGAAAATCAGGTTCTCTGTGAGCTGAAAGGCTTGTTTGCTTTTTTCATTTTTTTTTGTTGTTGTTGTTTGTTTGTTTGCTTGGGGGTTTTGTTGCTGTTAGTTTGTTTATTTACTACTAATAAGTCTGATAGATCTCTGAGGTATGACTTTCTTTTTCGAAAGCTGTAGTGACTCTTCCCCGCTGCAACATATTTCATACCTGTTAATCCATTTATTTAGAACAGTTTTTACTGCTTTACCTGGTAGAAACCATAGGGTTTACCTGGTTTGTAGTCCTCTAGCTGACCCTAGAAGCTCTGTAAAACTTGATATAGTCAGGGACCTTCCAGTTCTGTGGAACCGAGGCAATTTGGATACCTTGGACAATAGATAAACTCTGTGGTTACAGAACACCATCTGGCTCCTTCACCCTATTCAACCAATACTTTAATTCGTTGAACAATCTGCCTTGAGTCAATGAGGTGAACAAGGGTGCCATAAAGGCTTCCCCAACTGTGAAAAGAAATACAGAAAAATCATGTAGCTGAGCTTTCTGCAGTGATCTTACCTTCTATCAGCGCTCTTGGTTTTTTCCTCTTTATTTTTTTTAAAATTTCTTTTTTGGTTGAAAGGCTTCCTGATTATGAAGTTTGAAAGAGGAGCTGTATGAGGCTTGACATACAGGGTCTGTCTCTCCCCCTTTCACCTTCTACACATTTGCAAGTCATTCCTCAGAGCCTGCAATGTATTTATTTTTCAACTTGCCTGTTTGTGAGTTTTCACTGAACCTAGTATTCTTTTTCCTATTTGAACACTTTCAGAATTTTTCTTTCTTTCAGTAAGCTTCTCTTACCTTGCTATTTAGTGATGCTGATCTGTCTTTTGCTTTAAATAATTTTGAAATAAGTGATACACATTTTCTTTGCAATATATTACATTTTCTGTAAAGCAGAAGAGTTTGTCCTCTTCTCTTTCACTGCAGGTATTTTGTCAACTTAATTTTTGCATATTGGGAGACCTGGGAGAGGAGGCAGAGATCTTAGTGCTCGTTCGGATTGGTTCAGCCAGTGCTCGTGTCTGTAATTCTGTATCGGGTACACAGCAAGTTGTTAGAGTGGCATGTTTTTCTAAATAGCTAATTTTAAATTCATTAAATGATTGTATTTGTTTTATAAATATTAGGTGATAACTCTACAAAAGGATATTTTTACTTTAGAATTCCTTTCATTAATATAATGGAGGTTAACGGGCGCATGTGTAACTGCAATTCAGACTGAGTTTAAGAACCTTGCAAAGAGCTTTGGCTGGCTAGTAAGTTATTTTGAGAGGAGAATTCAGATATTTTCCAGATGGGATCTCAGCAGTTTTAACTCTGACTTTATCAGTTAATAAAAGGGATTTGTGCTATGTGACCGTTATTGAACATGGATTTGAAAATGATTATAAGTCTTGCAGCACAAAAGGGCTGCTGAGCTTCAATGCTTCTTACACAGACTTGTATTTGATGGGTTTTTCAGTTGTGTTCTGCGTTGCATCCCAAACTGAAAAATATTTTATGCTGCTTTTGTTGATGCTAAATAGAATTGAAGGATGTGTTATCAGCCAACCAGCTCTGTATTGATGTTGTCCTAAAAAAATTTCTTGGACTTGTACAATTTTTGCAATATAAGACATCTGCAGAAAAATCAATTGCATTGGACATTAAGTATTCAGATTGGATTCCTGAGATTGTCGGTTTTGAGCAGAAGTAAACATGTTCATATATGGAATCACTTACTAGATTTTTTTTTTAATGTCAATTCTGGGAATAGGCATAAAATAAAAAGGAATGGCACTAATGGGTTGAATTTTAGAAACAGTCAAGAATTTGCCTTACCAAGTACAGTTCCTTTGTCAGGCTGTTGTTCTCTTGCCCATCTTGAATGTGTTTCTAAAGCTAATGACTATTTTTAAAAGAAAAGCAAATTTGTTAAAGAGAATGATGGATGAGGGGGAATTCTGTCCCCTCTGAGGATAGGTAGTGGGTTGTCTGTGTAGCTAGAGCTTGTCATCAGGATAGGCACATATGTATCTTGTATTTATGAAAGGTGGTTAGTTCAGACCTGGTCTGAGCCTCAGACACCCTGTAATATAAATATATATATAAACTTGGAAAACAACAGTAACAATCTGGGCAGCAGTGGCAGTTTTATATGTTCTGGCACATTGTCTGGTATAATTTTCCAGATGAATCATCTATGGTCACATAGGAAAGACCAACACGCAGTTAGCTTTTATAAGCTGTGAACAGCAGATACAAACCTTATTTTTCCATTATACTTATTCAAGAGCACAAGCTATTTTATCTGTAACATTTAGTATACCTATATTTAGGAAGGAAATAACAATATAAATAGTAATACACAGGCTCATAGTTGACTATTCAATATAATTGTGGGCATATGAAGAGTGAAAGACTATAAAAAACCAGACTTACCAGGGGCTTGCAATAATTTAATAAGGACCAGAATACAAGTCTTTTCTCAGCTGATGTAGTAAATGTTTTTTGTGGATCCTTTGATGCATCATTTGCCCTTTCATGCCATGTCATGTAATTATCAAGTCCTCCATCATGAAACCTTCAGATGAAGAGATGAGGTGAGGAGGACATCCTTTGGAGAAAGTTCTTTGAGTCAGTAATGGTAATGCCCTTTTGGTCGGTTGTGCAAGCCCCACAAGATAGTTGAAGACTATCTGTTCTTTTTAGGTTTGCTGCAGGTGCACTGAGTGCTAAACTTGGGCTGAGTAGAAGACTTGTTTCTCTGAGTGTTTGGAGTTAACTGTTCAGATAAACTGTGAAAGCATTGATAGTGACAGAAGTAAAACAAACACCGCAGATGATAAACACTATTTTTCTATGGTGTTTTCATGTCATAGTCCTGATTTTGGTTCTTGATGCCTTTAGCCATATGATAGGTGCATTAATAAATGTTCAGAAAATTTGCATGTTCCTTTTCCTCAACTATTTTTGTTCCTAATTGTTTGAAGTTACTAGTTATGAGTAATATTCAACATCTATTTAATTTGCTTTCAGTGTTGAAGGCATTGGGAGATGGGTTAACAACATGGGAAAAATAAAAGAAGAAAGTTGAAGAAAGCAAAAATAACACATGGGATGGAAAAGAAAGCTGTAAACTGAGACAGTATTTTCAAATTAGATGCAAGAATAATCACAAAAGAAAAAAACCAGAGAAATATACTTATTAGTATAGGAAGACTTAAATATTACACAACAGGCACATGGGAAATATGTAGCACAGGCAAAACTATGAATAAAAACAAGAATGTAAATGATATGTAAATAAGAGAAAAACGACGCATCTTTTGAACTTTGCATATGTAGCTTTTCTTGTATGGTTGTCTAGACCCAGATACACACTTTTTCTTGGTTTTGTTTGAAAAATGTTCTTTCCACTTGAAGAGGTCAGCTGATAGTTAAGATGTAAAAACATAATGGCAAACAGATTTTAAATTGCTACACATTTCTGGAGAACGTAGCTTTAAGCTACATAGAAAAGGAAGAAATTTTAGATATCTGTGATGCAGTATTTGAGAGAGGCATTTTGAGGTATTACTTATAGTAGACCCAATCCAGGAAAGCTGCTTGTGTGATCATGCCAAAGCCAAGAAGAGAGCTGAAAGAGTTCCTGTGTAAGAGACATGATTGTGGAATTCTTTTTAGGATGATAGAAGGTTTTGTGAAACTCAGCTGTATATAATTTACCAAAGAATTTATCATGTTTAGTTAAGAAATCAGTTGTATAAGTCAAAACTTTTAATAAAATCCATATAAAGCCTGGTTATAAGCTTAAAAGTGAATCATACTTCATTCTGAAATAGTGGTGAGTTTGATGATGAGACTTAAAATGAACCTAAACATAATGCAAAACACCAATCTTATTAATATGAGCTGCTCTGCTGTCAGAACAGGTGACCAAAGGCGTTCACGTGTGAACTGTTGCTAAGAAGCTGTTAGATGGGAACAAAGATGTCTTAATTATTCACCACCTGATTTCTTGATAAATAAAAGGAAAAAACCCCACCACCTCAGTCATTAAACATTTTCTTTTGTGTCTTCTAACTGTGTGCTGAGTTTACTGAAATGAATCTTATTCCTGTAATACTCCCCTAGGGCTCATAGAACTTAGTCTTTATAGCAACACGCAGTAGTCTGGCATAGTTTTACTGTGCTGTGCAATAACAAGGCTTTGGTTTGGATATCAATTCAGAAACTTTAGAACAATGTTTCAGCTTCCAGGTCTGAAGTTTGATTTTAATCTAATACCAGCTTGATCAGGTTCAGAAGAATAATTATTTTCTGGAAGTCCTATGCACAGGGTGTATTTTCCTACTTACGTATTAATTTCATTTTTTTTTTCTTTCAAGAGATGTTTATTAGATTGCAAATTGGCAAATTTATACTTACTATAAAACTTTATCAGATGCACAGATCTTGAAACCCAAATTTATGTCACTGTAAAGGAACCCTTTCAAGTTCAGTGAAAGACTTCTTTGCAAGTAGCATTTTGCATTAGTTGTGGAATCTATTTTATTTTTATGTGCTATTCATAGCCTTTTTGCATTACATTATTGTAGCTACAATTTGTAGGTCATTAAGAGAATAAAATACAGATTCATCAAAAGAAGGAACAAAAACTGTCCTGGAATTTCCTTAAGCTCCTCTAAGAAATCAGGCAGATGTCCAAGAAATGCAGAGGGTTTTTCTTCCATGAAAAAGTGTCTTTTGGGGGAGAACACACCTGTAAAAATTTAACTTCAGAGCAGGCCTTTTGAACTTGTAAATTGTTGTCTAGTTTGAAGAAAATTCTAATAATTTGTGCTCAGCTTGATGGGATTTTGGGAAGCAAAGACCAATAAACCTGAAACAAAAGAACAGTGTTTACTTCAATTTTAACGGATCTTATTAGTGACTTTTTTCTCCTTTATCTTCTACATGTGGAAACTACAAACTACTGATCAGGTAGATATAGATTTGTACAATTGATCTTTCTTCAATGGCTTTTTTTTTTTTTTTGAGAATGAAGCTAGATCAAACCTGCCTGGATGAAAACATTTCTCACTCAGGAGGCAACTCTTATGTTAATGACATCTTGCATTTTAAAAATATGTTGTATTTCACCAGTCTGAATCTCTGCAGAAGTTCAGAAAGCAGTAACAGAGCAAATGATTAAAAGTTAGGTGATGAGAGAAGATAAGCTTAGATAAAAATGTGAAATATGATTTAATACTCATTACCTTTTTCTTTAAAGAGTTCATGAGCTGACAAGAAAATACTGAAATTCTTACCAAGAAGCAGATTTTTCATCACTTAGTGGCAGACTGTAGAATTCATTTGAATTTTGCAAGCTGGACAGATCTTATAGCAAGGATTGTTTTTTGTATGTATTGGTGTAAGAAGACTAACTACCAAGGTATTATGTGATTAAAAATCAAATGAATGCAGTTATTGTTATGTGAACTTATTTTATAGGGATGTAGTATTATCTCTAGAATATGAAATAGGATTTTTTGGTTTTTTCATGCAAATCAGGTTTAACCGTGGCATAGCCCTGTTGTGCATGTTGACTTCTGGTTTTATGCCTGGAAGGAATTTCTGAAGTAAAAGTGCTTCCTATCGTTTTGTGTGAGTTCAAAGGAAAAGGGCAAGAATGTTTGTTAAATTAATTACCTTAGTAAATATTTTGTTTTCTTGCCAAGAGGATTTTCAAAGCATAGGAATGCAGTGTGTGAGTCTTAAACTTTGGATCACTATGGCTGAAGCTGCAGATGCTCATACTAAATACAGGCATTTTTGCATACATACGAAAACAACCTCACTTTTAAGTTAGTTGTAGACATTAGTGAAGCTTAAGAATAATGTCTTGCTTCTCTATCAAACATTGTATTAACCTTTTTCCACTGTACTAAAAGTAGAGGATTTGAAACATGCCTGCCAAGTAATAGAGTTTATTCCAAATTCAGTTAAGGACTTCTATGCCCAGCTGTGGTAGAGACCAGAAGGCGGGCTGTGTTGGTTTTTATATAGCATCTTTTAAAATATAGCATTTATGAAGTAGCCTGCCTGGCTTTGCTTTCAGCTTGAATGATAAGCAGGAAAGCATTTTAAAAAAGCAAAATTGCCTAGGGCATAACTTTTGTCTTTCCACAAGAGGGGAAAGATGCAGTCATTTCATTTAAAAAATGAATATACAATAAATATGGCAAGAGGCCTGTGAGATAGAGAAAATCAAAACATAGAAGACTTCTATACTACTTGTGTCTGTCTGCAGGTGAATTAAAAGATCTTAATCTCTAAAGGGAAAGGGTTTGAATATCTGTTTTCTTTGACATAGGATTTTTGCATGTGAATAACCTGGCTTTTGATGTCAAAAGAAATTGTTTCATTAAGAAGCTAAATGGTTTCTTTATGTATAAACAGATTTTAAGCGGAGGTAAACTGCTCTGGAACATAAATCACTTGTTAGACAGTTCTCTGGCCTTCTTTCTTGCCTCCCCCTCCCTAAAAAAAAAAAAGCTGTCCAGAAATCACCAGGTAGGATAATTCTTAAATTGATTTGGAGAATATCTAACGGATTTGTTGTCTTTGATTTATGAATTGTGCTGCTTAGTGTTCAAATCATATGCTATCCTGAAAAGGTTTTCAGTCTATTACAGTGGCATCATGTAATTACATTCAAGCACATGATGATAGTGTTAAAGCCTTAGGATGCCTTTCAGAGAAGTAGTGCAAATAATTCTGTGCATCAGTGCAGATTTAAAAAAAAAAAAATCAATACTGCTTGGTGGCTGAGATTTGCGTATTCCAATTTATGATTTAGATTTGACTTAAAGGTCTGAAATTGTTTGGAAGTAGGCCATCTCATGCTGAGATGAAGCATCAGGCCATTTTAAATTAGATACTGAGCATGCTCATATCAAGTACCCACTCTTAGATTTTGCAGCGTGTGTCTCGGTTCCCTGTTAGTAGAGCTGTCATTCAACTGAAGTAGAGGAGAGCACAGCATGCCCTTTTGTCATCTTTCTATCAGTGCACATATGATTTCTCTTGGAACTGGAAACTTGAGATGTGAGACAAGCCTTGCTGTTAGATCGCCAGTGTTTTTGGTGAGTCGATATTCATCTCTTTCCTTTCTAATGCCTTTAGATACCTCAGATAAAACTCAGCTTCACAGCTGTCTCTGGTTTCTAATAATGGTATCTATTTGAAATGTCTCTGCCGTTGCTCACTTCAGTAAAATAATTCTGGTACGTATGTATTAATTTCTTTACTGGAGAAGAATCGCTTTTTTAACAGGAATGCTAGGCTGTTTCGCTCAGAAGTTCAAAAACTGGGCATGTATCTTTTTTTATTCTGACTTCAAATTAGCTAACTACTCTAAATATAGCAACAGTTCTTCAACCGTCACTTCTCAGTCATTTTTCGTTTTTATGTTGCTAGTATGTTGGTTTAAAACCTAGATTGTTTTGTGTATCATATTTTAGAGGGACTTTGAGTAGTCTTGCAACAGAGGATTTTATTTATGTAAGACAATGCTGAAGGATATTTACAGTACTTGATTTCAACACAAATTGCTAAACAGGGTAAGTTAACTGTTGCCATCTGTTAGTTTTCCTGATAGTTATGCATGTATTTCCTTCTTTAACCAGCTAAGAAATAGGAAAAGGCATCTCCTAGTTCTTTGTTATGACTGAGATTTTGCAATTTGGTAGGATATAATAGGAATTTCTGAATAAATTTATAGTCTTTATAGTAACTAAAGTGAATGTTTGGTACAGCTTAGCATTTAATTAACCTTTAATTAACTGTGGCAAGGCAGGATTTGTGATTCAAATTATTATTAAAGCTTAGTTCTTGCACTTGATTTAAAATCTTGTTTTCTTCCAAGAGCATCTGTGAAATGTGACTTTTAAATTCTTTAATGCAATGTGTTTAACTTGTAGCAAAAAGTCAGTTGACAATATATTTTTAAAACATCTAAACTGGGGTTGTAAAAAGCAGTGAGTGAATTGATAAACTGACACCTCCACCCCCCCAAAAAAAATGTTGGTTCCTAATTGCACTTATTTCCCAGTGAATAAAGATTATTTAATATCATGATTGAACTTCATGTGTGTTTTAAGGACATACTAGAGTTACTTCCTAAAATACAGTTCATCACTGGATTCAGACTGGAGGTCTTAATTATAATACATTAACATATATTTTTGGGTTGGGAGGGTTGTTTGTTTTTACAAGCAGATACTCTATGCTGTTGTGATTGTGTGTGTATATTTTAAATAGTCTTCTGGATAAAAGATTTTAATTACAATGGGAAAAACTGATTGTCAGTGAATTCACTGAGCCTGACAAAAGAGATTCTTGCTAAATATAACCCTGTTATGATTCCAATTGACCTGATTCATAGGAGTAAAAATCAATAAACCTGTAAGCTTCATCACTGCCTTGACAGTCCTGGTTAGAAGGGAGAGAGGACGGAGAGTGGTGTGTGTGAATCTTGAGCACTTGAACGTTAGTTTGCTTGACCTCCTGAAACAGGGTTCTCTGGGAAAATGATCTAAGTGGGTGTAATAGTTAAGATTTTTGTTAAAGCCTGAGGATAATGCATTTAATTGAGGCCTTGCTGTGGCAAAGGGCTGTCACAACCCATCAGAAAACCTGCACTTTGGCTGCCAAAATAGGATTCTAGTGTGCAGCTCTGACAAATGATGAAAGAGAGACAGAGAGGGGTAACTGCAAACCTGTGTTGTGCAAAATATATTTCTATACTGCCTTGTTATCTTCAAAGCATGTTATTTCTAATACTAAGTTTTTGCTCTTATAACTAGAATATATTGTTTCATAACGGTGGTGCCTTCAGGTACCATGAGCTGTGTGTCTCAGAGATCTGGAAAATGCTACAAAGCTGTACAGATTTGCCATAGGACAATTTCTGGATGAACAGCAAACCTAGAAAACTTAAGACCTTTTAGGAAGGGACCAAAGAGATGAGAAGAGTAAAGACTTGCATGAGTGGCTGCCGAGCAGGCAATGGGAGTGGCAATATAAAAGGAACAGAGTTATAAAAGGTAAAAACGTGCAAAGAAAGTAGCATTTAGCTGTTTTGGCAGTGCTCCTTTATCACTGTGAGCATGCAAAAGGGTGAGATTTCTGGTTTGGATTGCTGAAGAAGTTTGAACTTAGTATGATTCTACTGAGATATCCCTTTGAAATAACTAAGATTAAAAGTACAAAAAGTTGTATTTTACAGGTTTTGGAAGGGAACAATTGTTAGTCTCAAGGAAACCAGAAATTTGCAAGTGTTAAACATCTCAAGTTAATTTATTTTTATAACCTTGCTTTTGTCTATTTTACTTTTCAGAATAATGTTTATCTTTTCCTTTGAAGTAAGTGCTGACTCTGGTTAGTTCTCCAAAAGAGGAGTTCTTATAGTTTTAAAGGTTAACTGAAGTTTTACAGATACTGTCTACTCTGCAGTGGTACTCTTGTCTCTACCCATTTTATTTAGCATATCAGTCCACTTTTGGTCATGGGTAGCATGCAGAAAAATTTGCCTTGTGTTTGTCATCTTAATGATGATTATGCAAAAATAGTGGAATTTGAGATCTCGGAGAACCTGGCACCTATTGTTTTGCTGTAATTTTACTCTGTGTTAGTTTCGTTAATTTCTTTATATACCTATATGTGTGCGTGTGTATACACACACAGAATATGCAGAGAGAGAGGGTGAAGGTGTATAAGGGCTGCTGGTTGTACAAGCTTATTCAGAATGCGCTTAAATTGCACTGAATTGAAAACTAAAATGAAAAAAGATAGTTTTATTCAATTTCAAAGAATGTTATGATTCAGTCATTTTACATGTGCCAGTCATCAGTAGGATTTTATTTTATTTTGTTTTATTCTGGATGAATATATTGTAACTTGCAATAAAATACCAGAATGTAAGGTTTAAGTTCTTATGACTCATCTATGTAGACCTACGTTTCAGATTATTAGAGACTATAGGTCTCTGGAAGGATCTTCGAGGTTCCAATTCATGTCACTGGCAATATGAGGCATGTAATTCACCTTGTTCAGTTATTTTTTTAATTCTTTGAATTTTTTAAATATTTTTTATTTTGTTTTCCCCATGAATAAAAAGTTACTGACTTGTGTGGCGCTTTTTCACTAGGAGAGCAGTATACCCGCAAGAATGTGGTAGTGACTTTAGTCATTTTGAGGAAGCACCACTGTTGAGATAATGTTTAAATAAACTTTGTGCTGCTTGAATTTTTAAAATATAAATGTTTGTACAGAACTGAGGGGGAAAAAAAAAAAAAACAACAGAAAAGGATGTGGAAGTTAGGGATGTGGGGTGAAGGGGAACCTCTTGTATATATATCACTTAAGCTACCTGCCAACTAATTTTTGAATGATTAAAATCTTTTGGACAGTGAAGGCTCAGTCTTTTTCTATTCACATTGTCTTCTATATGAAAGATTTTACTACTGCTGACAATTGCACATACTCAGTTCATGTGCCAGATGGAGAGCCTGTGACAATTTTAGACTGAAGGTTGTGTCTAAAAACCTTGTCAGCATTCTGCATCACATCTTGACCCATTTTAGACAGTATGCTACAATCTGATACTTTCAAGACAATAATGCCATTTTTTAGTTTCTTTTTTTATAGAGTGGAGTTAGGAGTGGAGCTGTGTTTGACAAGCATGATCTAAGTTTATTTTTCCAAATGAAATAGAAACTGCACACCAGTACTCATTTAAAATAATTAGCTGTAATGTCAGCATTGGGTCTGAGATTTTATGGAAAAAGAGGAAGGCATTATTAGTTCTTTCTATATGTATGTAGTACAACTTGAGAAACAGGTTTATTAAAGTGAAAACCTAAAATTATTTAAATTGTTTTATTTTTAAAAAATCTTCAGTTTGTTTGTACCAAGAGAGTGGACATGGTAAGGAGTTGGCTAAGTCCTGGCTGAATGAGCTGAGAATTGTCTCTACTTTTTCAGTACATTGAGGTTTAAAATGGGTGTTAGATACAGTCCTGTGAATTTTGGCAGATTTTAGCCATGAATATACTAGATCATTTCAATTCAATAATGAATAGGTATTTAGTGGGAATGTCTATCAATAAAAATTTAGAAAATGGTTTTGTATAAAGTGCATGTTGGGAGCTTTACATTTCCTAAAAGACGACCAAGAATAAAACATTCCCTTTTCTTGGTCGGAATTTCCAGCCCCCGAAAAAAACACAGGCAAGAGAAAAGGGGAAAAGCAAAAAGAAAAAAAAAAGTACAGGAATATTTCTCAAAATAGTACATAAGTTTTAATTTTTTCCATGTGTTTTCAGCACAGTACAACATCACTTGCCTTATGTATATACATGCATCCATATTTTTTTAACAGAATCTGGAATATTATTTTATGGTCCAGAAAACAGTAATATTTGAAATATTTTTAGGATTTTCAGTCTTATGCATGCTTCAGTACTGTGGTAGGGACACAGTAGTTTAGTATTTAAATATCTCAGTGGCTTTAAGAAAACTAGAATTCCATTGTGTGTTCTTAAAACTAATCAGAATTTAATGAAAATATGTGCCATACAGTGACTTATTTGTTTCTAAGCCAGTCACAAATTTATGCTCTTCCAAAGCACGACCATCGAAAAAACAGAATGAAAAGTTAATTTTTATGTACTTTAGGCCACTTGAAGGGGCTTGTATGCAACTCATACCTTCATGTCCAAAAACCTCAAACACCGAAAGGTTTCCATGTTCTATAGTTTCCCATTTATCTAGAAATGATTAATTTAATCAGTATTTCAGTATTTAAAAGTTTATTCACAAATCTGTCTGTATTTATATCTCAGATGCTCCTTTTTCATCTTTTGCCTTTATATATAATAATGTGTGCAGTTTTTTTCCAGGGAATTACATAGGCATCATAACATAACCATGCTGGTAGATAATCTGTCATTTACATGAAAATTAACATATGGGCAATTAAATAAAGACTTTTTAATCAGTGAAAACATGGTATTTGGTGACAAAACTAAGTAACACTGTTAGTGGAATGACCTTCAAGGTTTTGATAGAACAATATTTGCTATGGAGTTTTTTTTTTTTTAGGCCATGTTAAGTGTGATCCATGATTAAGCTAAAAACAAAAAAGCAAAATGGCTGTATTGCACTTTTTTAAATTGTGCCAATTCTTTCTGACAAGATGTGTTTAGCATATGATGGAAGTTTTTGAGGGAAAAATGTTCTGAGAATCAAGAAATGAGAAAAGGGTTTCAGAACTGTCACTAAAAACCAGGAGATCAGTACAATTTTGAACAATTTTACTAAATAGAAATTTGTCTGATATATAAGACATTGTATCTTACCTGAGAAATCAAAAATAGACCTTTTCTTTGTTTTTCACTGTTCTGAGAAATAGTATGAAACTTTTTTTTTTCCCCCCTCCTGGAGGTAAGAGCCTGAGACATCAAGGTTGTCATACCCTAGCAGAGAACGAAAAGGCGTGACTTAAAACAATGCCACTTTCTGTAATGCCGTCTGTTTCATCCCACGCTGCCCAGTACATTTGTTTTCTCTATGAACAAAGAAAAGACAGCTATCTTTAGTAGCCCTCACGTAGGGGCTGTCAAAATAAGTACTTTAGTGCCGCCTTTGAAAGTATCTCAAAGTACAGCATGGTTCTAGCCATAATGTGTTTCCTGCAGAGGCAGCTTCAGGTTACCTGTCTGGTAAAGTCTGACTGCTGCTCAGTGGATCACAGCAATGCCAGTGGGAGGCAGGATTTGCACAGAGGATGAGGGAAAGAGGAGGCGGCGTGAATCAAAGAAAATAATTGTAAGAGTGATGGAATTTCACCAGATCTTTACAATTATATCCTAAAATGTATCTTACAGAAACATCTATAAGATGTAGCTGGTTACAGATGGGCACTGGTCAAGAGGAAAAGGAAAACCAGCTACTTGAGCCCTTTGGAGTGCTCCTGACGCTAAGCAGTTGAGACCTTTCTTAAATGTTTTCTAGACCTAGTGAGTTTGATTTTTAAAACTGATACTTGATAGGTTTAGGTGGAATTTAATTTCTAACTGCTTCAATGATCAGAATAGGCTGAGAACATTCCCCACAACCTTCCCTTTCAGCATTAGTATCTCACCATTTCAGTTGCATTTAGTTACTTTAATGATGGGGAGTATTTTATATCATGATAGTACAAATTGGAAATGGAAACAGAGGTTTACTTAACCAAGGTCACATAGAAAGTCTAATGAAGCAGAAAGTGAAGCTAAAGGACATATCCATGATGCAATTAGCTTGATGTTGTGATCCCTGAATGACTGTCAGTGAAATACCTCAGGTACTGAAATGCATGTTAGTTCAAAGCTGTACCTGGCCCCATAGGAAGAAAAGCCAAATAGCCCCATAAAAAATTTTTGTTCATGAATCTGGACTGTTTTTGAGATTTTAGCTACTAGGTGTGTGTTATCCCATCTAGAAATGCCAGATCTCTCACAGCCCATTCTGGTATCTTAACATGGCACTGCCCTATAACATGATAAGTTTAAGGTCCTTACTTCATCAACTGGGGACCCTGAGCACTAAGGTATTCTTGTCCTTGTTGTGTCCTGTAATGATTCTCGTTTGCAGGATATATTCAGATTGATAATTTGATCCATTGGATGCAGTTTTTTATTTCATTAACGTGTCTGTGTTGAAGTCAAGTAAGAACAGTTTAAATGTTGTTTAAACAGAGATATTAAATATATTAATCAGTGTGGGACTTCAACAAAATTAGATTTATTTAATTTCTTCATTTTTTTGTTATAGCGACACATCTATTAGAGCAGCAATGTGTCATCTTCTGACAACTGTGTTGAAGTGATGTTGAGAGATTCTGACTGCAGTCCCATCCTCCATTTTCACATAAAAATTTCTGAAAACTTCTATTGCACCTATGTAAAGCTGCAACAAAGTCTGAGAACTATATGAAAGAGTAATAACACAGCAGACAAGGGAATAAAACTAAGAAATGTTGGAGTCACTGCAATGTGAGTGCATGGGGGTGTATACATGTGTATATATGTAAATCTAGCCAGTACTTTACTTTAACCACCACCATGTTGTAGTTTCTCTAACACTTGTAGACTTTCTGGTCCAGAAAGCACTTTAGCTTCCCAGACTGAAATTTTTTCCTTGTTACCTCCATAGTTTTATTTAAAAGATTATAGGATTATAGCTTATTTAATTATTTTATTTATAGATCATTATAGATTGTTTAAAATATTATAAGATTATAGATTGTCTTCCTTAGATGTAAGGAAGAAATTCTCCACTTACGAGGGTGGTGAGGCACTGGAACAGGTTGCCCAGGGAAGTTGTGGATGCCCCATCCCTGGAAGTTTTCAAGGCCAGGTTGGATGGGGCTTTGAGCAACTTGGTCTAGTGGAAGATGCCCCTGCCTATGGCAGGGGGGTTGGAACGAGATGATCTTTAAGGTCCCTTCCAACCCAAACCATTCTATGATTAAATGAAAATGGTAGAGCCATTTCCTTGAAAGACATTAGAAGAAAAATATTCTTAATAGTTTTAAAATGTTTCCTGCTGGTTCTCTGCAAAGCTCTAATATCCCTGTGGCATTGAGGAAAAGTTTACAATTGAGAAGACTGAACCCTTTTTCAATGTAAAGCATTTCAGTCTGTCTGGAAATAGCATACACTTCAACTTTTTTTTAACTTGTGGGACCTCTTGCGCACATCAATAGTATTCTTACAGCTAAAAATCTAGGCATTGTAATGGGTGAATATACTTCCAGTTCTCTACAGCTTTCTCATACGGAATGAACATAGAAGTTTAATTGAAGAATTAGTGTAACAAGTAATAATAATCAGTAAGACCCTGCTGCTCTTGATCTAGAGAGTACATTAGCTGAAGACACTAGATTCCTTTGCTGATTCTGTTGACATAGCAGTCCTTACTCTGGAGGCAAAAATTGTAATTTACAGATGTTATGGTTTAAAGTTACTGACAAATAACTCAAGCATGTCATCTGTGTTAGAAACAGAACCCAAATATGTAGAATAATGAAGCTTATAACTTTTAAATAGATAGTTTTTCAGAGTGTGCCAAATCCTTTATGACTCTGGAGACAGTTACCAGTAATTCTTTCTGTTAAAACATTAAATTCATGTTTTCTGACAGGCATTCATTTGTGTAGCCAATAGATGTGGATCATCAGAATTTATTCTGCAAAGAGCTGAACTGTTCAGAATGTGAATCTTCCTATAATTATTAGAAAAAATGTTTCTTCTCAGTCTTGAGTACTGAATATTTGATGTCCTGATTATTTTTGAGCTATCAAAATGACTGACCTAACAGTATTTTGTTTTATGTACTTCAGTGGAATGCACTCATGGAAGCTGTGCCAGTGAAGCTAAACAACTGCTGTGCACCAGTATGAACACATTCAAAATCATTAAAAGAAAGTGGGAGAAAAATTCTTACAAAACTACTTCACACCATCATCCTAATCCTCAAGGAAAATCTGCAAAATGCATTTGAAAGACAAGCATGGGAATGAAATCCAGAAATCCATTAAATCTTGAAACTAATTAACTCAGTGGTTTTATACCACATAATTTTCTTGTCCACTTCAGCTAATCCCACCATTTTAGCACCTTTACCTTTAGGGGGAGAGAAAAAAAGGAATACTTAAAAAAAAAAAAAAAAAAAAGATTATTAACAAATCTCGCTTCCCTCTACTGGGCTCCAACTCCTTTTCTTCTCAACTGGTCTGATAAACATGCCTAATTTCAACTCAGCATGATTGTTTTCAGCTTTCCTGAATCGGTGAACACTGCTGCCTTTATTTCAATCTTGAACAATAGCTTTTGCTTTGTAAGCTTGTAACTCGTTTCCAGCGTTGTCAGTAGATGTAACAAAAGATGCTGATCCTTGTGTAAACCTTGCCTTGCTGGCTTCAGTGCTGCTTGTAGTAATGCTAATATCAACACTTGACATGATTACTCTGTGCAGATAGCATTCATTTTACTGACAGAGCATACTCTTTCTAGATGGGTTGGTCAGTTCATTGTTTTGCTCCTCAGAATAAATGAGGGACGTGAAGGCTGGCTAGAACCACTTTATGACAGTCTAAGGGCTTTGACTTAATAACACATAAGAACCTTGTAGTATGCAAAAATAATGAAGGTTATTATTTCTCTGTGTTAGAAGTAAAGGGGTGGTACAGGAATCCTTGAAAATAAGAGGAAAAACTCCAACCTAGTTCCTTAGATGAAGTTTAAACCATATTTATTGTAACATCGTTTGGGGCTACTCCAACCTATTAGATAGCTTTGAGTTTGTGTAAACATTGCACACTTAAGTATATTATATTTAAAAGCGCAGCATATTGGTGGTTTTCAATACCTATGTTAGAGAATTTTTGGATTGCTTAAAACTTCTGGTAAATTTAAGAATTAAGTTTTAAGTTAACTTTCTTAAGTTGTACTTACCTGCAATGGGTTCAGTTTGGACCAGTGAGATTTGATAGTTGATTTTCTTAAACACAGTGCTTAAAGTCTTAATATTTTGGACCTTCAAATGTGGGTTCAGTATCACACCTCATTCAGTGCATGAAATAAAGCCCTGGGGTTCTCTCTGATCATTCCTTAAGGTTTCTGAAGGTGGCTGGTAAGTAATCACAGGATTATTCAGTTTGAAAGTGACACAGGGTGTCACTTGTCCAACCTCCTGCCCAAAGCAGGGTCAACTCTGAGCTCAGACCAGGCTGCTGAGGGATTTATCCTGTATGGTTCTGAGAGCCCCCAAGGATGGAAACTGTGCAGCCTCTCTGGGCAACCTGTCCCACCTCCTGACTGTCCTGCATGAAGAAGTTTTTCCTCATGTCCAGTCTGAACTTCTCTGGTTTCCACTCGTGTCTGTTGTCTCTCGACCTCTGGCCATGCTCCTCTGTGAAGAGCTTGGCATTCTCTTGGTAACCCTCCTTGTAGGTATGGGCAGGCTGCTGTTAGGACCCCCGAAGCCATCTCTTCCCCAGGCTGAACCAGCCCAGCTCCCTCAGCGTCTCCTCACAGGGCAGGTGCTCCAGCCCCTGACCATCTTGGTGGCCCTCTGCTGAACTTGTGACAGTTTATCAATCTCTTTCTTCTATTGGGGGGCAACAAAACTGAACACAGTCTTCCAGATACGGTCTAACAAGTGCTGAGCAGAGGAGATGATCCCTCCCTTCCTGTGAGCTACCGGCCGTGTCCCTGTTGGTACGGCCCGGGAGGCTGCTGGCCGTCTCTGCTGCCAGGGCACTGCTGGCTCATGCCCAGCTCACTGCCCACCAGGCCCCTTTTGGCAGAGCTGCTCCCCAGGCAGGTAGGCCTCAGCCTGTGTGGCTGCCAGGCTTGTCCTCCCTGGGGCAGGGCTCTGCCTTTGGCCCTGCTGAATGTCACTGGGCTCTGGGTGGCTCCTTCCCTCGGCCTGTCTGGGTCCTTCTGGATGGCAGCCCCCACCCTGCAGATTGGTGTCATCTGCAGACTTGGTCTAATCCACCTACTTTCATCATTTTCTTGAAGGCTTCTGTCGTCCTCTCTGTTCCCCATTTGAACTTCAACTTCTACCTATTATGTACTTGAACCCATCTAGACTACTTGGCCAACTCCAGGCAGATCACAGTCTCCAGTGAGATCTTTAGTCACCGCATTGGACGTTGGCTTCGATGTCATTCCCTGTGATTTATCTGGGTTTGTGCCATCTGCTTGCTTGCTGCCGAGCCTTCCCTGGAGTGTGTAGTTTGAACAATGCCTTATCTTGACCGAAACAACAGTCCTTCCGCGTTACTAAGTTGAAAATAAGTTTGTCAAAGGGCTGCCACAGCAGAGTGTCATCAGTTGTCAATAAGCAACACTGTAAACATGGACACGTTTGCTTAGTTAGAAAATAACACATGACACTTTTCATCAAGCCTTTCAGGAATACGTCAATATCCCTGTCAGAAATTTTGAAATGTTATAATGTTAGTGGATACTGCTGCTGCATTCCTCTGTTCCACAATTGCTAAATTTTGTAGTTCTGTTAAACAGTTCCTTGACTTCACACATCACACTCAGTATGCTTTTTCATGGCTGCTGGCTTCCTCACATTGAATTCCGATTTCTAAGACCCTTAGATTAAAAGCCACTTTTCATAAGTGGTGTACAAATTTTAAATAGAGGTCAGTTAGTTGTTAGACAAGGCTAAATTTCATATTAGATGCCACTAATATAAGTCAAAAATATTTGAAATAACATAATTTTGCTGTCAGTCTTTGAATATGGAAGACTGCTACTTACATAAGTGTTTACTGTATCTAAAGCATATCCTCAAAGTTGCACTAAATGTCAGAATTATTTTTTTAAATACTCATTTGGTTCACCTTTCAGAAAATACTATTCTTACTGTGCTCACTTTTGTTAAAACCTTTTGAAGCTTATGAGAAGGGGTACATCAGACTGCTGATAAGAGTAGGCAAGTGACATATCTGTGGCAGTAACTTTCTGTGAGTTTGTTTTTTTTTAAAACAGAAGATTGCTACTAATACTTCTATCAAAAGTATTTTTATTTTTAAAGATTGGCTTTTTTCTTTATCGTAACCTGAGAAAATGGCTGTCAACTTTAGGATTATAGATCAATTTAAAATGTGTTTTCATTATCAACTACTTTATATTTATCAGTTCCTAAAAGTTTTTTCATAAATATGGGTTCAAGATGAATGTTGATATAGACTGTTTGTTTATTTGTTGTAGAACAAAAATCTCCTTTCAGTACTAGAAATTTTCAGTTTGAAGAGCCTTCAAGAACAGTACTATATGAGCAAGTGATGCTTCTTTAATGGCCTCCTTCTGGATTAATTTTTTTTGCCACTGGGGGGAGCAGAAGACTGTCACAGGCTTCAGGCAATGGAATAAGAGCATTTGTCTTCTGTTTCAGAAGATTCAGGTCTTAGTGCTGAGCTGTGGGAGACTGTGGGTCCTTCATGTCTGGCACATGCTTGAAAAATCTGTTTTACAGTGAATAAAATTCCTAGATAATCAGGTTTCATGATTGCTTTTTTCAGAAGAGTTACAATCTGAATTTGGACTGGATTAAACATGAAGCATATTTTTGAAAAGGAAGGGAAGAAAATAGCCTCTATGTTATTATTAGTATGAAGAGTAGATTTTGACTGGTGTTTGCTTAAGTAGAGTGCTAAAATTCCTTTCTGAAACTTTTTGTTGCAGCTGTGCCTAATGGCAAGCTTGCCCTCAGCACGAGAGTGCAATGTAAGTGACTATGTCACTTGGATTGGGGTGCAGTTTGCTTTATTTAACAGAAGATGCTGTAGCTGAGCAATGTATATATATTTTAAAACTAATATGCGCATGGCTGTTGCTTTAACAGACATTTGCTTTAATCCTGGTCTTCCAGAAGTAAATCTAAAAATACTGTTTCCTTCCTCTAAAACCATTGGAGAAGAGGAAACAATTTCATTGTCATTGTTTCTTTTCATTTTAAATGCATAGAATCAAAGGCTGTGTACATGTAGGGTACTATAAACATGTTACTCCAGAAAGACTAGCAGCTCTAAATACTGACTGTTTATTCCCAAGCTTATTCAGTGTTCTCTCTCAGTGTTTATATATCACTGTAATTGAGAAAAAGTGTCTCACAGGCTGTTCCAGCTTTGCCATCCCTGCTAATGTTGCTGGACTGGTAATGTTCATGCTGCATGCAGGTTCTGCTACATATGCTTAACCTGTTCGATGTTTGGGGCAGAACAAGGCATTCTAGTTCAAGACAAGAGTGAGCTTTCCCTTTGGAAAAACTTGTTCTGTCTGTTCTGCCAACAGCGAGCAGTCAAAATTCCTACTTTAATATTCATTAATATTTTTGTTCATGGTGTATAGAACTTAAACTAAGCAGAACAAGCTTAAAAAAATGCTAGAGCAACACATCAATGCTTTCAGTCATAGATTTACAGCAATTTTGTGGATGTAGCAGAAATAGCAGAAGCCAGCCAGTAGGTCCTGGAGCACACCAGCAACCTGGGTTCAGTTGCAACCAGGACCAGTGATGTCTTTTCTATGGGGTCATTTTTTGTTCCACCTCTTCTTTCTTGTTTTGATAGACATAAGCTACCTCAGATCCCCTCCCCCTTGTGTTTTGTTGTAGTTTTTTTTTAAATAAGACATTCACATATAAGTTATTTTCTGACTGGTGCTTGAAATAGCTATAGATTCTTATTATAGGAACATAACATTAGCCTTTTATTCTGAGAATCCTGTAATCTAGGCAATATTTTTCTACTTATTTTACACATATGTAGTGAAAAATAAGTGTTGCACTTCATGAAGGCCCAAGATTTAAATAGAGCTTGCCCATATTGCTATGAACAACCAGGCATTGGGAGCCTGTTGTTCAGCTGAACTTAACTGTCATTTAAAAATAATAAGCAACTCTCATGCATGTTTACACTTGTCTATTAGTATCCACACAATGCAATCCATGTCATCTGTTACTCATCCATTTTAACAGTCTGCTTCTATAAGAAATTCCTTCAGTAAGTAGAGAGACTGTTCTGTGTTAGGTGCGCATCATTACAATCCCTTCTTTTTGAAAGAGTGTCATGGTCTGGTGCAGATGAGCAGCTTGTGGTTTTCTTTTTTCTCTGCAAGGAAGGCAAGCCCATGGAACCAGGGGATATCCATCTGAGGGTGCTGAGTGAGCTGGCAGCCGTCACAGTGAGACTGGTTTTTATCATTGTGGATAGCCCTGATGACTGGAAAAAGGCAAACATAACTGTTTTCAAAAGAAAAGCAAGAAAGAGAATCCAGGGACCTAAACACTGGTCAGCTTCACCTCTTTCCCTGGGAATATTGTGTAGCAAATTCTCATAGAAACTATTTCTAGGCTCATGAAGGACTGGAAGGTAATTGGAAACAACCAGCATGGATGTATCAAGGAAAAATCTTGCTTGACCAATCTGATTACCTTCTATGATGACTGCCTCTGCAAGTGAGGGGGAAAAACAGTGGATGCCACTTACCTTTAGCAAGGCTTTTGATGTAGTTTCATGTAGTACCCTTGTATCCAAACAAGGGCATATGGATTGGATGAATGGACTATAAGGTGGGTGAAAAACGGATTGCACCATGGGGCTTAAGGAGTACCAATCAACAGTGTGAAGTTTTAAATGAGTGGCTGTTTACAAGAAGTCTTTCTTGGAGTTGATACTGGGGCTGAAACTATTTTAACACTCATCAGCAAGTTGGGCAGTGAGGCAGAATGCACCATCAGCAAGTTCCTGGATGACACCACCCTTGGGAGGAGGGATCGGTGTGCTGGAGGGCAGGGCGGTCATTCATAGGGACCTCAGCAAACAGGAGGAGTGAGCAGACTGGAACATCCTGAAGTTCAGCAAAGGCAAACGTGCAGGTGGGGGAGCAGCATCCTGGAAAATGGCCTGCGAGTCCTGGTGGACAGCAAGCTGAATGTTAGTCTTAGGGTGATGACAGCTAACCACATATTGAGCTGTCTTAGCAAGAGTGGTGATTATTCCCCTCAGTTTATCCCTTTTGAAGCATCTCTTGAATAATATGTCCAGTTTTGGTCACATCAGTATGGGGGAAGGAGAGAGACAAACATGAGTGGGTCCAGCACTAGCATGGTTATGGGGCCAGGACATATGATGTACAAGAAGAGGCTGAAGGGGGTTGGTGTGTTTAGCCTGAAGAAGAGAAGGCAAAAGCAGGGACATAATTGGAGTCTTTCATTACCTACGTGAGCTTTATAGAGGAGACGGACTCTCTTCAGAAGTGCACAAAGAAATGGCAGGAGGCAATGGTCATAAATTGCAATGAAGTACATTCTAACAGGTCAAAATAAAAATAAATAATAATAGTAAAAGAACAAACCACAAAGCTGTTGAGCACAGAGACACTATGGAATCATCATTCTTGTAGATTTTTGGAACTCAACTGGGCAAGGGCCTTTGCAACATTTATCTCTGAGTGTGAGGTTGAACTTGATGACCACCAGTGATCTTGTCCAACTTACATTTTTGCATGAGTCTCATTTCTATGGAAAATGTTTTTGACTTAAGGTTTTTATATAGCCTAGCTCTTATCCTGAGATTGTCCATAAGACAGCCTGTTGCATTCATCGGAAGCACGTTCTCTAAACTAGATGTCTATAGATCTTAGTAATAACATGAATGTAAAAGCCTAAATTCTGTGGAAAATATATGTAGGGTTGCCATGTGGTCATCTGTACATATGTGCCCAGAGCAATTTTATTTTCCCCTGCTCCTTTGACCCATCTATGTTGTTTTGTCTTTATATTGGCTTGACTGAAAAATAAAATAATTTTTCTTCTTACCTGAAAATAGCAAATTAGGTTTACTGGAACAGTCCAGAACTCTCCAGGATAGTATGCTCAACAGTGACAAATTGTGACCAGTTGTCCTACTGTGATTTAGATTTTCAGCATTAATATTGACTATCTTACATTTTTATGATATTAAACTATCATATTAGCATCATGTGCTAATGCTTTATCAAATATTAACTTTGAAATCAGGGCTGGGGGCTATTAATGAAACTTAGATTCTTCTGGAAATAGCACATCTCTTACAAAAAGAGGCATTAATGTCATGGAACTAGCAGGAGATTAATTATTTCTTTAAAGCTTATCATATGCTAACAAAAAAGGAGAAAAAGAGTGCCAATTTAATTTCAAGCAGTGGATCAATTTTGTACATGAAATGTGCAAGCAAGTGAGAAAGGGAAGCATAGTCTCCATTATTGACCACTTAACACGTGACTGATGGTAAAACTCTTCAATTTTCCAACTGATTTCTGGATTGTTAATTTTTGGCTTCAAGTCTCATATTCCATATCTTTATGGAAGCACCTCTGCTCAGGTTTTGCACTCCAGACTTCTGCCATTCTAAGTGTGACAGGTGAAATTGTTTCAAAATAGGTCACTTGCCTTAAGGGTTAGCACTTGTGGGTTTTGAAGCCAACCTCTTTCTGACACAGAAATGTTACATGATCTCACTCATTAACAAGACCAGCCTCATTTTAAAACTCTTTATTTCCAATTTACATATCTTGGACAACTTTTATCTGTTTGTTCTAGCCTCAAGTGTTATTTACCTTTCCTAGTGTTTTATCTATACAGCTTAGAATCATCTTTATGTAATATCATCCTGTCCTACTTCATACTGCTTGGCCAGGTGAGCCTTATTCCTATGATCTTCTCTCTTAGAGTGAATGGTCATATTGGTAAACTTTAATTTTTGTTCTAGTTTAAAGTAATAGGTATAATTAATTGACATAGGTACATTACTTAATCATATTCTGATTCTGCTGTCTTTCAACCTGTCTCAGGTTATGGACCCATTAGAAAAAGGACAAAAAAAGTCAGTTGGAAGTGCAGACTTCTCCATATTTTACCGTAGAAGTAGCCACAGGACACAGAGGCAGAGATCTTCAGGTTGGAACCATCTGCGTGCATACAGGATGCCATTCACATTCTTGTCTATTTTTTAACAGATATTTTGTTAGTTAGGGGTATCACCTTACATTCGTACTCCTGAATTTTTTTCCACCATCATTGCTCCTTCCTCTTGGGTTATCCATTTCTTTCTGTATGAAACTTGTCTATTTCTCATATTTTATCAAATATAGCTCTCATGTCTGATGATGCCTCTTGGCTTTGTCACCAGCAGACTTCATTACATATGCCTTTCTTTTTAGTTACTAATGAAAACGCTATTTTTAAGTTAGTCCTCTGAACAGGATTGAGTTCTGGCAGTAGTCTTCTGTGCATCAGTTGGTTCCTGGTTTTGCACTTGGTTGCTTCTCTTTAACCAGTTTCTTCCCTGCCCCAAGGACGGCCTGTTCCCATGCATTTATTTCTGTTGGTTCATTCTGCCTCCCAGCTCCCGTGGTTGATACTGTTCACACTGAAAACTGAGGAAGAACGTTACTCAGGTTTTGGTCCCCGTCTTGGTTAACTCCCATTTTAACCCATTTCTGACTGCATACCAGTTTGTTGGGTTTTTTTTTCCAGTGCTTATTCTTTCTATCAGAAGGGTGTTTTTAGTATCTAACTTGAGTTGCCATTTCTTTACTTTGAAGGCCCATGTGTTCTTTCTGGTTTGTTCCTTTATCCTTTCCTTAGAATTTCTAATCTTACTCATGCTGAATCATTTTTTAAAAGTAGTGATTTGTCTTGTGAATTTGGGACCTTTTTCTGCAAGATTCTTCTCTTTATAGGTTGCAGATAATTTCACTAATTATAACATCAAAAAATTTCAGACCTCTTTGTACTGAAGGGCTTGCACTGCCCTCAGTCTAGTTGACTGAAGGCAGTACTTTCCCACACAGTGCCCCCGTTGGTTACTAACCAGCTCTAAATTAGCATAATGTTGGTTCAGGACTGTTGAAAATCTGTGGGCTGTCATATTTAAAGATGTGTGATGTTAATTTGAAAATATTCATGAAGATAATCTTCGATGTTTATGATTTTAATATGAAAGATCTCTGTCCATACTGCAGTCTAAATTTTGGGATTTGTAGAAGACCCCAGCTGTCCCTGCAGCTGCAACTCTAGTTTTTACTTTTGCAAAAGTGAATTTTACATACCACAAAATTTACTCATATTGTTAATCTCCTTTTTGCTTTAAAGTAGAATGTTAGTCCATGGTTTTTCTTTCCTGGATAGCAGTTTCCTTCAGTACGTCTATTGTGATCATCCCTTTCCTTTCTGTGGTGTTCTTTACAGTCTGTATAGCTTCACATGCTGAACTAGTAGTTCGGATACATCCATTTCGGTATCAAAGTTCCTGATCTTAGCACACAAGGATTACATTTTTGCTGATTATTTTTTTCTTTTCATCCACTTTCCTAGCCTTTTGTTTCCCAATGGAATTAGGCAAGTGCTTTCTGAGGATCTTAGAGTCCATTGTGCTTCCAAGTACTCCCTGCAACTGGGACAAGGCATGCAGGATGAGAGAGAGAGAGGATAGTGGGGCAAATGTTGGGGCAGAAGGAGGTCAAGAGAGTGGGAAAGGTGGCCCGGCTGAGGGCCGCCATGCGGAGTCGAGAACTTCTCAGCTGGATTAGCTGGAGCCTTGTAGAGAGATTCCCAGCGCTGTGGTGGTCTGTGCTAGTCTTTGCTCTTCCCCTCCAGCTCAGGAAGTGTTTTATGAATATTGCTGCAACTAATAAAAACTTTGCAGGTTGAAGGTAAATTAGAAGAGCGTATCTAGATAACATAGCCAGCATCTGTTCTTTTTCACTTTTTCTGACTGTAATGTTTTATTTAACCCCCTGATACGCTCTTAGAAATCTTTACTTTTAGCTCCTGTTGAAACGTAATCCTGTTGTTAAATGTTTTGTCTTCCATCATCTAGAGGTAGAGATTTTATTGGTAGAAGAGAGTCGATAATTTGGAGCTGCAGTAACATTTCAGAAGTATGTGACATCACTCTGGTTTCAGCTTTCTCGGAGGCTAGCAATCCTGACAGCTAAGTTGCTTTTTCTCTGGGTCTGGTTTGTGCAGTACTCATTGGGGAGCAGCTTCCCAGAGAAAAGGGTTGTACCTCACATCCATATGTGGTTTTTTTGTTGTTTGTGTGTCAAGCTTTTGGTAAAGAATGAATTTCCCCGGAGACTGGTGAGTAATTCTTACATACATGTTTCAACAACTGTTTTTCTTTAGACATAGAGCATTTCCTCCTTCTTTGGGAAAACACTTTTTTTTTTTAATCCAGCATTCAATAATTCACAATATATGCAAAGTAGCACAGAACATTTATGGCATTCAGGTTAAGATTTCAAATAGAAACCTAATTTTACATAGAAATTAAGTGTTTACTGATTTATTACTTACTGTAACTGTGTATAACTTTCAAGATTTTTATTCAGACATGCTTGTCTACTAGACCACATGTCTAAGAGATTGAACGTAGCAGGAATTTGAGCTTTTTTAATTAGTTTGCAACAGTGAATCGGAAGTACTCTCCAAATAGACACTTTTAAGTTACCTTATTTTAACATACAGCTCATACGGCCGTGGTAATAGATGACCATCTTTCAAATGTTATTTTGAGGGTTGTATATGCAGGTAGGGGGGCACCAAATGGAAAACCAGATGCGTTTCCAGTCAGTGTGTATATCTGTATGTATATCATCTGCCAAGCTGTATGTTTATTTCTATATGAATGTCATATATTGAGCTGCAAAATCTGTCAGCATAAAAATTATTTAGAGAAAAAAAAAACAACCCACAAAACTGTATCTGGTTGTAGCTTAAGTTTTAAATAACTGAAATACGCTTTAGTTTCTATTTCATGGTAACTGTTTTCTCATCACAGAATAAACATAAAATACATGCCTTCTTTTCTCCTCCCTAGCACTTAAAGGTCTAATTGTAAAAGTGCTGCAATACTATGACGTTCGGAAATCTTGGCAGATTCCAATTTTGAAAGGGTTTTTATTTTAATATGCTGATAATCTTCTATATTATAGCTAGAAAATTACAGCACATCTATCTACACAGAGGTATTTTGCAAGGGAAACCCAGGGTTTTGCTGTGTCACTTTGGTTTTCGTTTCTTTTGTTGTTTCGTTAAGGATGACAAGTCTTGATGGATGAATATATGTAAAAATATCTTACTCATCTGTTTGAAGATTCTGGGGAGTAGTGAAACTCATCTTGATAAAAGTTAGATATTGATTTCCAGCAGGAAATCATTTCCAGACTGAATTTAGATGGTCTGAATCAGAGCTGTAGGTAGCTACGTGGATGTAATATGTTAGCTTTCAGAAGCCTGTGCTTAGGATAATCTCATTAATGCATCAACTGACAATTTTTATGATACAGTAGTGTGGTGATGATATATTGCAGATACAGAATTGATATCATATTTATGATTTATGTGATTTGGCAGATTATTATTAGCATAAAAGTTCCTTTGTAGATCTGACTCTTCATGTAGGTGGTTGGCTTCCAACCCAGAACTAAAAGCAATGAGCTGTGGGAAATGCTTTTTAAATTATATTGTCACGAATAGAACTATTTTCTGTGTCATTATAGTTTCCAAATAAATTTTGATGTTGAATTTAGAAAAATTTTAATGTTTCATTTTAGTGAGATGTTTATCATACCTACTTGTTTTTTTTTTTTAAGCTTGAAAAGTTAAATTTTATTACCAGTTTTATTGCTGTTTCTTTTAGTGTAATTTGGGCTTAGCTGAAATAGGTTTTTATAGGCAGTTATATCAGACTGTCTTCAAAGATGTTTAAAGTACGTTGTGCTTTTTTTATATATATAAACCCTATTGAATGTACTATTAAATGGAGAAGAGTAGAGACGTTATATGCAAAAATGAGGTGCTGGTAGCATTTTAGATTAGGAGTCATATAAGTTGAATGACACAAATAGCTATTTTCCTCTTCTGTTGACTGGAATATAGGATTGTGCATAAACTTTCAATTTGCTGCTTTTCTGTACCAAAAGAAAACATGCAACTATACTTCTAAATTAATCAGGATAACTTGCTTAAATTCTTTTCAGGAAAAAAAAAAAGGGGGTGGAATGAGAGGCCTTTCTTAAATACAGATCTAAAGACCTAGGCATCGGTTAGCTTTATCACATGATTGTTAATACAAAACTTTCTGGTTTTGTTGGTTAACTGAATAGAGCCATAGTTAGTTTGAGTTAGTGTGGTCATGGCTGGAATTTTCCAGTTACTTTTTCCTACCTATAGGAGTAACAGTCTTGCTCATAAGTTTCCCATTCTCTTGCAGGATTAGGTTTTTTTAAAGGGGAAAAGGATACAGTTTAAATATGAGCAAGTGTTTTTTTTGGTTTTTTTTTTAAACCTTAAAGTAGATCTTGATTGAAATGTGTGGCTACCTAATAGAAGCTAAAAGAGGAATATATTGATGTATTTTAAAGGTATATGTCACTAAGCCAAGTGATTGAAAGAAACTTCTGGCATTGCTTCTAAACTGAGCCAGCCTATTTTACTGGGGGAGAGGAGGGCGGGGAGGGGGGTTAAATATGTTTCTTCTAGTATTGAAACTCCTATTTTATCTAAACAGTATGATCCCTAAAGGAACGCAAACTGTGAACATTGTGTGATCTGTATTTTCCCTTATCTGGCTTTAGAAACAAATTTCCTTCATGAAAAGAGTGAAAGCTATCGTTCTGCCAGAAATTTTCAAAAGCTTAAAGTGTGGTGTTTATTTTGGGGGGTGGAGAGAGGAAGCGGCAAATTTCTGATTTCACCTGGCCAGTGAAAAAGTTTAGAGCAATGATCATTGAACAAATTCTTTACCTCAAAATACCTTCTGCTTAATGAGGAAAAGTATGAACGACATTCATGGCAAGGCATTACAACTTGTTCACACTTGCTTTTGGTGAAGCTAATGAATTTATTGCTTGGCCTTAACATTTTATTTGATTTGCCTCATACATTGATCTGTTTCCATCTTCTAGAATGTTCTTTTTTTTCAAAATACTGAAAACGCTTAATTTGTGAAGACCATGTTTGCTTCTATAAAATACATACTATGGGATCAAACTTTTAGCTTAGCATTAGATCATTAAAAACTTAGTTTTGTAGCAATGCCAATCATTTTCAGGGTTGGAACTATCCAAGTAAAAGAGGAGAAAAATTTTATTTGATGTGGATCTACCGATATATATTTTGGCTTCTGCATTTTCTGCTCCTTTAAAATGCATAAAGTAGGTTAAATTGTTTGATTTGGATGTTTTTGCCTAAGTTATCACCAGGGAAAGGGCATGAAGAGGGAGGAGACCATGGCAAGCTTCTTCACTGACTTGTCATTGGCAGAGCATTTTCAGACTCCCTGCCCAAGGCAGCCAGGGAACAGGAATGTTAGCACACCCTGCAGTCAGCGGATGTCTAGAAACTTCCCAGCCTAAGGCAATAATACAGCCAAATTCCCTATGTTCATACTCCTTGGAAGAGTTATTGAAATGGCATTTTGCTTTCAACACGCAAGACTTACTTTTGTGCCCATTTTTCATGTGGAATGAGAAATTGCTGGTGAATTGTCTTCACCTTCCTCCCCAGCCTTCCACTGTTAAAGTTCCTGACCCTTGCTTTATGAGACTCCAGTGGGATAGAAGGAGAATTAATAATATTCACAAATAGTAGTTAATTCTACCCAGTGAAGACGTGGGTTATGGAGTTGCTGTCTTTAAAGTTGGTGATGCTTTGTGATTTCTCTGTTTTTACTGAATGGTCAGTCATAAACATGATACAGAAAGATTTTCAAAGGCTGTGTCTTCAAATGACTTTTCTATTGCAATGTCCACCATTAAGGAGTAACATTATTGTACATACAGCTCTAGACAGTAGCCTGTTTTAGAGATTTCATTACTATGTTGATCAGAGCAGGCATACACAGTAAAGGGCTAATAAGGACTTAGAGCTGCTTTCTGATACCTGTTCTGTGATCTACACTGTGCCTGAACCTTTAGTGGACAACAGGAATCTGGGTTTAAAGCAAACAAACAGAGGTGAACAATGCTCTTTTCTGCCAGGAAGGACCCAGGGTCTTTTTAGTGCAACATCTAGGGTTTGGTTTGTGTGGGTGTTCCCCCCCCCCCCGGCTTTGTAACAATGATATAAAGTATTGTGCTACTATAAACCTGCTGGCTGTAAACATATTACAAAATCCCCACACTTCGTAGCTAGGCGAGAGGGTACACCCATATAGAGGCTGGATACCCATAAAGAATGCTAGGAAATTGTGGATACCAGAAGAAAACCATTCTGAAACAATTTAATATCAGAAGGTACACAACATGTGGCACAGTATTGAGTAGCTGGAGATCTGTAAAAATTCTGCATAGCGTACTTACTTTATAGATCTGGAATATCTCTAAAATTGCTGATTCTGGAAATGTTCTATAAGGTGAGAGATAGTGTAAAAACATCTTTTTTTACAAATACTCTGTTTTATAGTGTTGAAATGTAGCCTAAAATCTGCTTTTCTGATAGAATGTGTGATCCAGAAAGAAAAAAAAAAAAATGAGGGAAGGAGTTTTCATTTCTGGGTTTCATATGAAAATTCACTGCCTCGCAAATCTCTTCCTTATGTTCATGTTTTCTAGTGGTAAAAGAAGAAATGAGTAATACTCCATATGGTAAACTGCAGTTAATTTATCTTCTTGGATATGATTTTACTAGTCTTTTAAAATTCTTTCTGAAGCCAGATTCAACATAAGAAAAACTTAAACAAGTTCATAAAGAAGCTGATAAAAGATAGTGTTCCCACCCAATACAGAGAGTGGTATTGGATTTTCTTTGTCATTTAAAAATTCCATTGAAATTACTTTGACATTGAGTGTGGTATCTGTCCATTTGTCCCTGACCTCTCGCTCTCATGCAAATGAAACAAACTGATTTGTCATTTTTACATGAGGTGTTTCTTTATGAAATGAGTCTTCACCAGGACTTTTTTTCATTACTATGTAGTTACACTCTTAGAAATGTCTAGTACAGATGAACTTCTCTGACATTAAAAACATCACTTTTGCCAACTTGAGGCTGAGGATGTTACACCAATGCAATAGTCAGCTGTTGTCAAAAAGGCCGGTTCCATCTCCCCTCGCTGCACCCTGTGCTATGAGCCTGCAGGAAGGTTAGTGCCATGAAAAACGATTCATTTTCAGTTGCGTGAACTGGATCACTGCGTGACTGCTCAAGCACTGGTGCCAGCACAAGAGCGAAGCGTGGAATGAGCTTGTTGTGCTAGAGCAGCTAGCCATTTTCTCAAAGCAGTTGTAAGAATGTAGCCCCAAGACCTGGCTTTAAGCAGAAGTTGTGGACCTGCATGCAGAGCATACCTGCACAGATGACAGCTGTCTCAGTTGTTCGGGTGGGCCGGGCATATGTCCTTCCAATGCAGCAGCCATGTATGTACCTGCCTTACTGTGGCACTGAAGCTGAAGCCTGTGCTGCTTCTCTCCCGGCTGCAGGTTGTGGGCTGTATTTTGTATGCAACATCAAAATACTTCAGTGTTAGAGCTGCCCCTGCGTTATATTAATTTCAGTGGTCTGTGGCAGGTGTGTGAGTGTGTCCGCTTCCCATCAGAAAAGTCTAGCTGTTGGGATTAAAACTCAAGAAGTCATCACCGATGCTGTGAGCATTTTATTACTCAGTATGTGAGAGAGCAGACTATGAGGCTTGGCCAAAGATGGCTTGTGTGTAGACTTTGAATGGCATTCCACAATTCCAGCAGCTTGGAGTCTCACAACAGCTTGAAAAAACCACCTGTGAAAGAAAACAGCTGCCAGCTTCTGACTCTCACTGAGGTATGAATTTAATGCAAGAAAATGCTGGCAAGGTCATCAGAAGCATCATTTCTGTTCAAGAGAAGGTATTGTCCTGCAGTTTTTTTTCTACTGCTGCAGTTAACCTATGATTGTAATTGGAGGAGACAACCTGGTGTGCTGTTTTCTGAAGGGGTACGTGTTGCTTGGTCAGCAATAGTTTTTAATAAAAATTAAGTGTTATTTCAGTTGTATTGTGGGATAAGGATACAGTTCTGAAGGTCAGGATGCAAAACTAAGAGACTGAATTATAATATTATTTTGCTGTGTATGTTTCCTGCATAGCCGTCAAATCTGCTGACAGTTCATTTTCTAAAAAAAAAAATGTAGTTGTTCCTGTGCATTTATGAAGGATATGGATAATGCAGAACAATCTGTGTAGGTGTTGAAACTGAAGATGTGAAAATATAAGGGGACGCAGCCAAGAAATACTTTTGTCAAATGGAAATTTCCAAACTTCTAGAGCCAATGGTTTGGTTATATGAGACCAACAGGCATCAAAGTGATTGACAATCTGCGTATAAGCACTGCGTAGATGTAAACTCTTGATCAGACGGGGTGCTAAAATTTCATCTGGTAAATTGAAGAATGATATTCTACTACCTAAATGACCTTGTTCTTATGGTACTTATTTTGGCCAATTCACCTTTTAAAATACCTGACTGTATGCATTAAAACACATTCAAAAAAGTAAATCTTTCTTTCTATGTAGTGCAGCCATTTTCCTAAAGAAAATACCTTAAATAGTTCATCTGTGTTTACCCATCATACAGAATTTTTTCTTCTTTATTTAAAAAGGCCAAATTGCTTTAATCTACAGAGAAAGCAAATTGTAGTTACTCTTCATCTGTTCCACTTCCTTACCTAATAATGAGTAGCAGTGTTGCTGAAGTTGTCATAAATTGTTGCTACTACTTCAGCAGTCTGTCTAAATTGTGGTGCTCATTTGTTTTATAAGAAACTTAGCACTGAGATGGGAAAAGGTAGCTAAAATGCTATGTAAAGGAAGTAGTACTTAATCTTGTGTTCAGGTTGACGTGCTTTTTTTGCTATTTGTAGGTAGGCTCATTCTAAAAGCAATAGATTTCATCATAACTTTTACTGTGAATAATCCTTATATGGAAATATCCTTTTAACTGCTTTTTCTTTCTTAGTATTCTTTTTTTAACTAAGTTGGCATTTTTGAGATCATTTGGGGGAAGATGTTTGGATGGCCTAAAAGATTCTGCACAGCTAGGAATCTTAAGTATCAGATGATGACATTTGATAACACTACCATAATGTTACTAACTTTTTCTGTGTGCATTTTGAACTAACAGAAAGATACTTAAGTGTCTGGGGCTCCTGCCAGTTGTGATGATGCATATAATAACAGATCGAGAGAAAGCAAACCAAAACTGTATTTGAAAGAGGGTTCATTTGTTTTGCATTTTTTTATATGAATCTGACAAATCACCTGTTACCTAACTTTGGATGTTTTCCTTTAGACCACTGCCTCTAAATGCTCCCACACGCCCAGAGGGAGGGCGCCGATCTCCAGTTCCCAGCCATAATTTGGCTCTGCCTGTTTCCATGGCATATTTCTCAGCCCTTTTCTTGTTGCATAAAACTGTGGGCTTCCATTGCTTTTTGATCATATGCATCAAAGCAAGGAATTAATGCTGTAGACTAATAGCATTAAATAGCATGGAAGATAGATTCAATGCTGTAAAGGGCTGTTTTTGCTAATTGCTGACAAGTATTCTTAGCACCAACAATTAGGCATAGACAGTCACTTAACTCTGACAATCAGAGTTAAACTCACTATAGGAGCATAAGAGCCGTCGCGTAGATCAGACAGCGGGTCCATATGGCCTGGCATTCTCTCCATGGTAAGGACTTGTGCCGATGTTTAAGACGGAAGTGTGAGAGGAATTACACCATGTCGAAGTGTGATACTCTTTGGTACTTTTTGGGGGATAATATTATAATGGTCTTTTTTCTGAAAAGCAGTATTTGCTGAAGTGTTGAGGCCTGCCTAATATTTAGAAATACTTGACGCTAGCAAGATGAATAGTAGGGAATGATGAATTTAAAACCAGAGAAAAGAGGGGAAACGTGGCCTCTCTGCAGTTAGATCAGTTCTCAAGGTTTCCCACAAGCCTGATTAACAGGCTCTAGACAACAACACCTCTAGATTAAAATATGTTATATCTCCACCAGGATCTTTAATCTGAAATATGAGCAAATGAACATTAAGTGCAAACATAAACATTAAGTGTGGACGTTTCAAGAAAACAATGTAGTTTTTTTTTAAAGTATGTGAGCATGTAGAGAAAAGCGTGAGATAATTTCTGATCTACTTGTGATTTCAAGTAAATCTCAAACCAATTTTATTTGTTGCTAATGTTTCAGTCTTTTGGAACCTTCTAAAACAACTTGCTGCTATTCTTCTAAGGCAACAATATTATTATTTTTCTGAAATGATCAGCTCCTGATGCTGAACATGAATGGACTGAAAGAAACAAGAGAGCTGAGCGAGGCTGAGCTGTGCCCTCAGACCTTGGAGATGACAGCTGACACATTCAGTGTTCCAGTTCAGTGCCACGCTTTATACCCCATGTGTCTCTGTACTTGAACTTTACGTCATAAGCAATGAATATTTTTAATAGAGTTTGTACTCTTTTGTCTGAGATGAATGCAGGCCCACACATGGTGTAAGCTTCAATTAATTATCCTCTGGGGTCTGGTGCACATATTTGCATATGTTCTAGCAGTGGACCACCAAGATTATTCAATTAAATCCTTACAATGGCTTTAAGAAGGCCAGTGGTTAAAGCGTTGGTGATGACTGTTCATTTAGAAAATAATTATTTTTATAAATTTCAGTGTCTACCCTTATTTCTTGCAAAATAGGATCTATTGTGAGGGAAAGCCTGAAATACAGCATGTGTCTGAATTGGTACAACAATCAAAACTGGTACACAAGTGGATGCACCAACATTTCAGCTGCTTTCTTCTGTCAGATTGTTAAAAGAAATATTTCTAAGCATTTCCCAGATGATAATGTATTTACTTTGCAGAAGCTTGCCAGACCATTTTCCTCTCTCAGCAGACGGAGGAAGTGTCTAGTTATGACCTAGTATATTCTGATATAAGTGCTTGATAAGCATGGCTTTCTTTTAAAAGGTCTACTGGGTTATTAATAGAAGTGTGTTGTTATTTAATAAAAATGGCTGTTTACTAGAGATGTGATTGTGGAAGTATGCCAACCCCTAAGGCATTGGGAAAGTGATCAAGAAATCATGGAAGTCATGTAGCTATCTGAAGACAGTGTTATGTTGTTACACTTCTGTGTAAACTTGACTAAGATAAAAAGGGATTTGGTTCATAGACAGCTAATATTGTGATTCACATAATCTTAAACAAACAAACAAATAAAAAAACCCCAAACCAGAGTAATCATAAATAATAGCAGATGGGATAAGGGAAAGATATCCCTAGAAATCTGACTGAAGGTAGAAAACTTTTAAGAGAAATGAGGTATTTAACTACTTCTGTTAATGCATATCAGATCTTGATCCTGATGTGCTTAGCTAGATTTGCAAAGCAACACAGTGTGATTTCACCAAATGCCTCTTGAAAGCCTGCTGTTGAATTTGAGGTAGTAATTTACTAAAATTAATTTTTTTATATATTTATATATTGCATTTGTAACTCAATAAAATTAAGTAGCTTTACTTCTTTGCAGTTCTACAGCAGGAGTTCAATTGAACAATTGACTTGTGTTGTAACTCCTGCAATTATTCTTTAAAGGCTGTCACTACTGTAAGTAGTTTGAGACTAAACTAAACAAGGTTCTGAGTTATGTGGTACAAGAGTGAAAAAAAAAATACTAAGCAAGTCATATCTTTTAACAAACCAGCAAGCAGTCTTGAGTGAAGATAATTGATGGCTGAGATCTGAGGAGACCAACAATGGAAGCAAAGTGGAATGTGAGTTTTGAGAGAATAAGAATCTACACAACTGGGGTTATTTCAGTAATAGGTGATTGTATGCCATTATTGAAGAGTGGAAAGTAGGGAGAGGAAGAAGGCATGACAGTGAAAGCATTGAAATCGTTGCACAAAAGTGCGGAAAGTTGGGGAAGGAACTACATGCACAATTAATCATTTCATGGTCCTCTGGTTTGTTAACTGAGAGAGAGGGAGAGGCAGAGACAATGCTTTTAAGTGCTAAATATTGACAATGGAAGAATCATGCAGTAGATGATGAACATGTAGTGTGCTCTTTTGTCTACAGCTTAACAAAAAAAACAAAACAAAACAAAAAACCCAAACCGACACCCAAACCGCACACAATATGCTGAAAACTGGGATGAAAAGAAATTTGATACATAATGTGTGTAGGGCAAAACAGATTGTTATTAAGAGAACTATAAATAGGGGGCAACTATAGCAATTTACTAAATGCCTAGATTTTGCGAAGGGGAATTGCTGGCTGTTCTGAAATGCTTGTTCTGTATCAGAAAGTGCTCCAAACTGGTTGAAAAAACTGAGGTAAGTCCTTGCAGGATTTGTTGTTCTTGTTAGCAAATGCACAACTGTTTCCAAATGAAACCCAAAGTTTTCTTTTTTTTTTTCCTGTGTCCTCTGATTACCGAATCCATTGAGATCCCTTTTGAACTTAAAGTGGAGAAGGGACTGGATTGAGTGACAGGACAGTCAAGGTTGTCAGTGCTTGAGAGGTGCAGAGAAGCGACAGTGATGCAGGCTCTTCAAGCTGAATGGAAATTAAGACGTGGCAGCACACAGCTTGGACTTTTTTCAGGGCATGCTAATTGGAGACATCTTGAGCTCAACCATGTGAGCTTGCAGAGTCTGACCCAAGTCAGACTTCAGTTGGAAATACTTTTGACAGCAAGATTGGTTTTTTACATAGGCCATATATTAATGTATTTTAGAATATATATACACATATGTAGGTATTAAGCTGCTTAATTTGTCTGCATTCACTTTTCTTACAATTATCTTTAGTAATTCTTTTTCAAAACATAGTTATTGAAAAACATGTAAAAATTGGTAAAAGGAACTGTTACTACAGTAGGTTTCTCTTGCAAAATGTCTCTAGATTTCATACAGTGAAATGGAAGCATAAGTCAAAATTGCCTTTTGAGTTCATACTTCTGTTTCTAACACTTGCTTAAGAGCACATTTCACTTACACTTCTAACACTGTAATAAATCACGAAGGCCAAGGCTTGCAGAACTGAGCTTAGTGATATATGTTGGAGATAATTTTCTGTCTAGTGAGCTTTGAAAACATTTAAAGTTGGTATGCAGCTATCAAAGCATTTGCTAAAAGTTTTTACTGAAATTGATGCTTAGAGTTGTGGAGGGTGACAAAGACAACTGAATTCTCTCTGATTTACTTCGCGTGATGAATTGTTCCAGGTAGCATGGTACAATCGTGATCATTCAGTTACACAGCCTAACTGCATTTGTCCCTTGCAAATTCAAGTCAGGTTTGTTTCTGGTTCTGAAAACCTTTAACATCATATGTGTAAGAAAATATCAATTAATGGTTTCTAATTAACTCATCTTAATAAAATGCAGCAATTTATTAGTCTACTAATCTGAGTCGTCTAGCTTCAGCAGCAAAGAAAGCTTGTTCTTTGTATCGGAACAGCTGTTGACTGTGGCTTTTTGTTGCCCTCTCCACAAATTAGCTTTTACTTCTTTCATCCTCTCTACCTCTTCAGGAGAGGCTGCAGCGTCCCTCCTGCATCAGGGAAGCGAGCTTTTGGGCAGCATTAGCTGGTCAGACATCTGCTGTCAGTCTTCAACAGGAAGAGACAGGAGCAGCCAAATTGGAGCATCCAGTGCTGCTTCTGGTCCACAAGCCACCTGGTGAACCATGCTACTCCAACTCCCATTTTTCTTTAGAAAACAGATTGCGGGTTTTCACTGCAGGATTGTTGTTACTCTAGTTCTTGGAAGCTTTCCAGGTAGTTAACCATTAAGGGATGCTTGGATTTCAACTATCAAATCTGAGGCTTACAGGTAGTTCTGCCTTCTAACACCCACCTCACTATTTTCTCAAACTTGTCTCAAACAGCAAATGATGTATTAGTCATTTTTACTACAAACTAATACTTACAGAATTGAAAATTTTCTTCATCTGCAGTGCTATTATCAAGGGACTATATTAGACACTGTGCCCAGGGCTTAAAAATGTATGTAGTGAAATCTTATATAAATTGATGACACATGGCAAATACATCTCACAAATTGCCACACTTCTGTTTAAAGGTGTGTGGCTTTTGTGGCCTTTACTAAGTCTCAGTATCTTACAAATTCCCAAATATCTTATTTACAGAGTGAAAGACACCCTCCCACAAAGTTTTGGGAAAACTGAAAACAATAACCCTTTCTTCTTCTGAAAATGCAGTGCTTGATTAGAAAGAACAGTTACTTATTAAAAGCTTCTCTGTAATACAGTATACACTATTTTAGGAAGCATTTGATCCTAGCATTTTGAAAGTTTTTCATATTTGCACTTAATTATATAAACTTAGGGTTTTACATTGGAAGTATGTCATGGGAGCATGTTAATCATATCTGCTCAAGTGAGAAAAGGCTTTGTTTTTACATAAATATTTTCATTGGAATATAAATCTGGTTTTAGAATGGTCCTATTGAAAGAAAGATTTACAATTTCAGGGCAGTAGTGCTTAATCTTTTGGAAAATAAATATCAACCATAAATGAAAAGCTGGAGTACAGTCAGTTGTATAGAAATGTCCAGGTGCTTTTTCATTATAGCAGCAGCAAGGGTACCAAAACTCCCGTAACTGTAACTAAGGAGGGCTGAAAAGGAAAGTCTGCAGAATTGACATGTTGCGTGAAAAAATAAACTCATAGTAGACCAAAAAAATGGTGGCAGCAGCAAATATAGTTTAGGCGTTGCATTGTCTGCCAAGAAAATTAGTAGAATTTTGTATGCACCTTCCCAAGTGTGTGCACACACGAAGGATTATAAACACTTTTCTCTTAGCAGCATATGTGATGCTATACAGGTCTGTCAGCACTTTGCTTTGAAACTTCCTGTCTCTTTACACCCTCTTTTGTTCAGACTCCCTGATGTTGAGTTACCATACTCATATGTTTTCCAGTAGAGCCATGCAGCCTGGTTTCCAAAGTTGTTGTTTAAAAAGCTTAATTGAAAAAAGGCTCGTAATTCTAGGGTATGATAGCAATGACAAAAAAGTGCTTGCATTTGCTATTTACTGTACAATGTGGCATTACAGATTTAGTAAAATAGAAGAGTTGGTACAGCCACAGACCACATCCTTACTAACAGTTTTGTAGGGACTGCATTTACTTAAATTTTTTCCAAATTCAGGCCACTTTTTGTTAGATAACTGTAAGTTACTGCATTTATTTCAATTAGAAATGAGACATTCTTACACTGGAAAGCAAGCACACAAGGTAAAAATTGCTGATGTGATTTCCACCCTTCCCCCCCACCCCCTAGTTCAGGAACAAAATGCTTCACAGAAGCAGAATAAAGCTGGCCTAGACTTGTCTTATGTTTGTCTCCAGTTGAACCTTACCTTTAAATGTCAGTGCAAAAATTCAGCTTTAATGTAGAGAGAATGACTTTATTGCTCTGGTAATTCTGGTCTTCTTACCTTATCTGTAATCTTTTAAAGTATTTTGTCATAAAGCAGGTATGAAAAGTGCATAAAACTGCTTCTCATAAGAATTACCTCTATGTACTCTGAGTATATTTGTGATATAGAAGGATAACATGTTTGCATAATAAGATTCAAAGTTTGACAATCTAATCCCTATCTAAGATATAGGATAAATGTTAGGAGGCAGATACTTGGTGTAGCATTCTTCTGAAATGTGTTCTTCAGTGTTCACTTGTCAAAAGGAACAGTCTTTCTAAATTAAAGATATGGAGGCCTGTTGAAAGTTGTGTCTTGGTTTATGATTTTGTTTGTGTTCTTTCAGGGAAGTAGAACTCAGCCTTTGCTTTGATGGTCACATTGAGAATGAGCAAATGAGAAGGCCTTAGCATTTAGGAACACATAAATAAAGTCTACAAAGAAAGGGCATGAGAGAAGCTTTGAAGTGGCATCTAGTTTTAATTTTAGTGGGAGAAAACCAGATGTGTCTTTGGGACTTCTGGTCCAGCTCTTTTTTTTCTTTTTTTTTTGGGGGGGTGGGGGAGAGAGAGAGAGAGGACAGGGAACTCAACCAAATCATACAACAGAAAGACCCCAAGCCAACTGTCCCCACCCTGGTACTTTGATCTTTCGTGCTACTTCTGAGCGAACTGCTCTGTTCCAGAGGAAAGGTGGTCTAACCCTTCGTTTTTAATTGTGTGCATCCTCCTGTACTACTGGATTACATCTCTCTCTTTTTTTCCATTCCAGCTGCTATTATCTGAGTTTATTGCCTATCCAAAAAATCCTGGTACTGTTAAAGATGATAGCAATTTTAAAATGGCAAAAATGGACAGAATTTTGAATATGCTGAGTTTGCGGTGGTGTGTGTTAGAACAAAATATTGGTACATGGCGTTTTTGGGTCAGCAATCCTATAAAACACCAGGTAGAACGAAAACAAACAAACAATCCTGCTTGTGTAGGACTTCTGTTGGCAAGTACTGCTCCTTCAATTATGTATTCTGTTGCTACTTACAAATAGAATAACATATTTGAATGATGTATTTGAGGGGCTTTTTTTAGTAGTCCTTGGATCACATTTGGCCGTCAAAAAGATTGCTGTTGACTGTACATTTAGTGAGTAGATTAAAACTACACAACAAGGTTTTCTTAACGTGTCGAGAAAATAAGTGAAATAATCCTGTCTTCTAAAGAGATTAAGGGTCTCAAGGGATGGAAAGGAGAAAGAGAGTAGATAAGAAGGCAAATAACATGAGTCAAATTCAAGGTTACTGTCAACTTCTAACCTGAGCAAGATAAATCCTTTTGCTCTGAGGTCTTGTCCATGTGCCAAAGCTAAGCTACCTGCTAAACGATGCCAAAGCTTGCAGTGTTCAGAGGAAAGGATTGGGAAGGAGAAGTTTAAAAATTCTGGAGAAAAGAGGTCAAGTTAAGTTGGTGCTGTTAAGTTGGTATCGGTTGTCTTGCACTGAGATAGCTAAAAATGGAACTTGTCCCTGTGTGAGCTATTGTGGTGCGGTTAGGATTTGGGGGGGGGGGGTGTTATTTATTTGTTGTTGGTTTGGTTTGGTTTTGATCCTTTTATAGCAGGTCATTGTCCCATGCCACTACTGGAATCAAGAACAGAATATTATCTTGATACCTGCAAGAATTATGCTTTATTTTGCATTGAAATGCTTATCTCTCATGTCATCTTAGTCAGCTGTGTCGATTTCTGGAGCCCGACACATCCCAGTAGCTTGAGTAGCCCAACACATCTTCCCCATGAGGACTAGTTTGTGCTACATACTGAGTCTGGAAAGTATGCTCATGAATACTAATGAAATACACAGGAAATTTTTCCGTCTTTGGCTCTAGTGTTTAGCATGCCATTAATACAACCTGACTATGGATGCTAAAATAGTAAGGGTCAGTTGTATCCTTCAGTATAAGTTCAACTGTGTGTGTGTAGTTACCCTGTGATCTCAAAACATGTTGATATGAAAAATTGGTTGGAGAGAGAAGGAAGAGGAGTGTTGTTTCCATATACCTCTTGGAGGCTGTCTCTGCATAAGCAAAAAGTTAACACACTGGCTTCTAGCTGCCTGTGTCAATCACTCTTTACCACATAATAGAAGTATGGACACGTAAATATGCAGAGTTGAAACTCTGGATTACACACTGGAGTTTGTATAAAATTTAAATTAGAGGTCTCAGTAAAAAAAAACAACTTTTGCTTTATTTCCCCGAGATTTATTGATGAGATATGTATTATTATAGTGTAATTTATGAAATAGTAAGCATGTGTGTGGACTCAGAAATTCATGGATAACTGAACAACTGTCTAAATCAGATGTTGGAGATTGTGAATATCGAATTCTAGCTTGGTGAAACTCTCTGTAGTCTGCAAGATCAAGTTTAAAACAAATGCCTTAACCTACTGTTATGTGGGAGGGTTATGACAATAATTATCAAGCTGCTCTACACCTTACGCAAGTATTTTGAGGAGTCTTGTCAAAATATCAGCTAAATTAATACCAAAAATGCAATAATTCAGAAGAGCAATGAAAAAGTTTTCAAATGGAAGTATTTAAAATCTATCCATCCTGTTAGACATATTTACAGTCATCACACTTCTTAGTTGTACAAGCTGAATTTCCAGTGTTCACTCATGAGATTTCACTTGCATCTAAGCTGAAGAGAAAGAAAAGGTGGTTCTTCCTTTGCCTCGCCTTTTTAGAAGGAAGTGACTATAAAGGTCTCTCAAATGCTAGAGAGAAAGTATTGTGTATATACACAGGAGAGAGTTTCATGTCTATGATATTTTTTTGCCTTTTTATGTAATGTCAGCTACACCTCTATACGTCTCGACATCAGTGTGAGTAGTAAGGAAAACTGTATTTTGTCCAAAACTGTTTTGATATTTTTGGAATACTGACTTGATACATGACTCAAGCCTGAAACAAAATATTCTTGAATAGGTTTGTGTCAGTGCTTCCTCTCCCCTCTCTCTCCTTTTCCTCCCCTTTCCTGCTTTCCCTCCTGGTTTTGTATGACCTCCCCTTTACAATCTCTGAGTGTGGCCTCTTCCTGTGTCAGTGTGAGCCGGGTGCACTCATACAAAACATGGGATGTGCCTCCTCTGTAGTGGTCCTGAGTATTGATGGTCCTTGAGCAGAAGTCCTGATCCATTTATTTCTACATCTCTGGATATCAGCTGATAGCCAGCTGTCAAGGTTTAATGTGAACAAGACTGCAACAAGCAAAGCTTGCGGAGTTGCCAACTCATCTCCATAATTTTTTTTTTCAGTTTGGTGTGAGAGTTTCTGAAATGTCAGAGAGAACAAAAAGAAAGTTTTTGGAAGTGAAGAAAAAGAGGAATCTCAAAAAACCCTGGATGCTTCCTCAGGAATGTTTTGAATTTTAATTCTCTTCAATCTGGGCCATTTTCACTTGAAAGGCGCTGTATGACCATAGCAATTAAGAATGGCACAGACATACTCAGGTCGTCTATTTTCTGTCCCCTCATTGTAGTGGATGCATTTCTGCAACAGAAGCTTCTTTAGCAGCTAAATTTAGAATTCTGCTGAATTTAGTGTGAAGATAAAGTACCGGTGTTTGCTAGCTTGTTAAGCTCTATAACACGTCTGTCCATTTAGGTATTAGTAGGTTTTTAAAATCCCAGTAAAGAAAGTGCAAAAAAATTGGGCTTTCTAATCTTGTGCTTTAGGTTTACGCAGACCTATCCAACTATCCATTGGTCATGAAGGTGGTGTAAATATTTTATTAGGCTTTTGTTTGGAGGTGACTTTTAATTAGTAATGCTCCATAATTGCAAAATGTTATGATCCAAAGGAATTTTCAAGAAACCTGGGGAATGTTAAGATAGGCTTATTAAGTCTAGGTTGTTTTAAGAAGCAGGAAGGGTAGAGAGCATGACATTTGTGAGATGAGCTGTGCTGCATCGTTTTGAAAGCTAAGAAGGTTAAATGAATAGGCAATAAAAGAAGTAGGTGTTAAGGATAAAGTGCCATTCAAAGCTTTTGTTGTTCTGCACCTCTTCTGCTATCTTGCAACTAAAGCACTTCTTTTTTGTCCAGGTTTGTTCTCTGTCCAAGAATATTTTTCAGGGGTGAACTTGTGATAAGAAAGGTGTAGTATTACATAAGATACCTCACATGAAAAAGATTAGCATCACATTCTTTGCAAAAGTAAACACTATCAAATGGAATTACTTTCTTTGTGATTTACAGTGCTGACTTCAGATACTGGGTTTTTTGCATTATATACTTTTTTGGGTATAAATATAATTGAAAGTGTTAAAAACAGAAGAGGTGGGTTTGTTTTGAAACCTGTGTGTTATATCCAAATAACTCATCTGCATTATATACTCACTGCCCTTTCTTAGTCCAGTTTCTGCTTGTATGCTTTTTAATCACTGAACCAGGTTTAAATTTCATCAGTACACCATTCCTGCTCTCTTTCCTACATTTTGGGGCCAGAGAGTTCAGAAGGGGTTATTGCAGTTCAGCCACCCTTGCCTCTCGTAGTTGCACAGCCTTGCTGCTGTGCCAGCTGGCAGCTCCACGCTCTCAGGTGTGCTCGTACCCTAGTCTGCAGCAGGCCCAAGTTACAACTCGCAGTTGATTGACATAGCTGCTAGGCAGTAAAGGCAATTCCTCCCCTTCTCTTCGTTCCCCTCTAGGGCTGGAGGGCTCAAGTCAAAACATTTCCTCCTTGAGTGGCAGCAGCTGATAGTTGTTGAATTTTGGCAATTTCTTCCAAATTGTGGGAGCTGCTGTGATCTAGCAACACCTGCAGTTCAGGGGAATGGGATACTGCAATGTGAGTGTTTTGTGCTGATGAAGGTGAAGCCCTCAGCCGGCAGGCTCCTTGCCATTTGAAGGTGCTCCCAAGAACAACGCTGCAGGGGAGTAGCACTCTGAATTAAAAAGTCACCAACAAAAGTAGAAGTGTGATTGTGACGCATCACTCTGTTTCAATCACTGAAATTTATCTGTTATCAGAAAATTTTAAACGAGTAACTTTATGTTCTAAGCTAGAAGACAATTGCGTTTACTGTATTGTTATTTTATCCCTATGGCACAGTTGTTTGTCTTGTGTCTAACTTGTCCCTGTGTAGCTGAAATCCTATTTATGAATACATAAAGACTTCCACAAAGTGAATTATATATAAATCCAGTATATCGCATATACTTGAGTTGGAAAATCAAAAAATTACTGCCTAATAATTTTCCTTATCTCTCTTCCACAGTCATAATGAACGGAAAGTAACCTGCAAACATCCAGTAACAGGACAGCCATCGCAGGACAACTGTATTTTTGTTGTGAATGAACAGTAAGTGGCATCTGTTTCAGTCTATAAAATATGTGTTTTAAAACTTGTTAATATTGAAGTAAGATTCAGTTTTTACTGACTGCAGAATTTAATTTCTTATTTCCAAGTCAGACTAGCATGTATAAAGTTTTTCTTTTTTAAAATATTTGAAAGTAAAATATTTAATAGTAATTTTAAGATAAAAGCCATAGCCCAAATTAGCCATATGATAGAAGTGCACCATGTTTATGCATTGTGTGAATTTCCACTTGTCACTTCACTTATTCTGTAGCGTCAGCAAATGACCTATATATTATCTAATAATCCAATAAACTTCCAGAAAGGAATAAAATTTTTAATCATTTAGGGACAATCACGTGCCTTTAATCTATCATGTTTTGCCTGATAGTTTCCCCTCAATTGGTTATTTTCTTGGCCAGTTGAGACACTTTCTGAATCAGTGGATAATAATTTGGTTTTGCTATCTTTGCATTAATTTTGTAGAATACACAATAATATGAGAAGGTATGCATGGAAGTCATACCTGACTTCAAGATTTCACATGCGGCTGGGTATTGGGTGTCCTACTCACCACCATTGCTGCAACACATTATGTGGTGGCTAAAGTGAAAACCATCAGGACTGCAATACGTGAAATTTCACAACTGGGCATGTTCTCACTGAAGTAGGACAAAGCCATGTGGTGTCTTTGGAGAGCATTTCTTCCCATTTCCATCTCATGTTCGTACCTGTCTTTTTCCCTCCCACCAACACCTTAAGCTAATAGAGAAATCCCATTTTAAAACGACATCTTAAAATTCATCTGTAATAGATTTAAGTTTAAAACACAATGCAGGTAACTTTACAATGAAGTGTGAATTGCTTTCAAATTGGAAAAGTAGGACACAGGCTGTGTTAGGCTACATCTAGGGGTGCTTTTTAATAGCAGTCTGCATGCACAGCATGTTCTAGTGCTATTACATATTCTATTTTCAGGACTGCTGCAGCAATGACATCTGAAGAAAAGAAGGAGCGACCAGTAAGCATGATATGTGAAGCAACTAACTATAATCTGACATCAGATTATGCTGCTCATCCAATGAGCCCTGTGGGCAGAGTAAGTCTTTATGTCCAAATTAAATTAAAATTAAAATCATTCAATTATTCCACAAGGTACTAGACAGTGCTATATATTAGTATTCCATTGAAAAAGAGAAACAAAGCACATATCTTTTTCAGGGCACTTGGCTCCTTTCATGTTTAATTTGGAAACTGAGGTGTCTGAAACAAATTATCACTAAAGCTGTAATTTTATCAAGTATCTCAGATCTTATGACTTGCACATACTTAAATTGTTTGCAGAATCTGACCTTTCTAATCAGTATGAACAGGCAAAATCTTGAGTGACTGATCAGACATCTGGGTAAGCATTGTTGTGGAAATTGCTCCATCCTGCACAACTGACTATATTTCTCCAGGTAAAACAGAGAGAATTATAATGGTGTGTAAGAAGTAATTACAGGAGAGATGGAAGGTAACCCTGTGGTAAAATTAAAGGGCAGATGACATGATTTGCTGTCATTGGACCAGAAGTAGAAGTCCTGGTTTCCTAGGAAAATTCCTGGGAAAAGTCCTGGAGATTTCTAGGTCACCTTAATTTGTGTCCCACTTCCTTCATTCACCCAGCTTCTCAGAATGTTAAGGTAAACGCCCAGATGTTTATCGAGGTGAGGGGTTCAATTATATCAACTTTAGATTTATTGGATAAAGCTGATGAGGCTATTGTGTGCATTTTGTTCCATTTTCTGGACAGCTTTCCTGAAAGGAAAGTGCACTTGCTACAAAATCTAAAATTTCCTTAAGTTTGCTAGGACATCAAGATAACAAATTTGATCAATGATGACAGACCAGAGCCCTGTAATCTCTTCTACCCAGCAGTTAATGTTTAAACAAGTAAAAAAAAAAACCACTATACTTTTGCTAGTCATTGAAAACTTTAACCCTGAGAAGTGCTTTTTGGCAGATTAATCCAGCCCGTAAGAGAAAAATAAACTTTGGAATGTGTTTTAACTGAGCAAATTCCTTAATTTCAGAAACTTGGATTGAAATCATTTATTTTCCATGTGATGGGAAACATTGTAAGGTTTCTTTAAGTGCATTTTGGAAACCTTTCTTTGTTGTTTTAAATGTCTCATTGGACAGGCAGAATCCTTGACCTACATTAGAAAACTATTATTTAATGAGAAAAGTGTCTTAATCTATCTGTGTTGCTGGGGAAAAAAAAAAAAAGGAGTCACAGATGAATTATAAACACTAACAAAATCCATAATTACAACTTTCATATGGTCATGTTTAAGTCCATGCAGGAAAGCCAATTTAAAACAAAACAAAACAACCCCAACAACAACAACCAGAAAAACCCAAACCCAAAACCAGCTAAGCCCTAAACCAACCAAGCAAGCAAAAAACCCAAGATAACTTACTGTTAGAGCTGTAATAGTGATGTAGATTTCAATAGTTACACAGAAAATGAGTTACAACAGAACTAACCAGGAAGTGCTCCCAGGTTAAATGTAGGAAATTAATTACAATTTAGGAGCATGTGTTTTACAAACATATTTTTCACACACCTCTCTCAAAAGAGAAGTTTAATGCCCTTTATGCTGATTGTTTCATAGTGTTCTGGAAGGAAATTGAGATTGCTGTGGCTCAGTTATTGTAAGTTCTTTACTTTCATTGATTAATGACACTTTAACTTCCTGTGGAAGTTGTTATATTTTGAAGAAATAGACTTTTGTTCTACTTTTCATTCCTCCTGTCTGTTCTAGTTATTTAAATGCACTTAAAATATTAATCTGATTAATGTGACTGTATGTGCAATTACTGTACATGAGTTTTCAGATGTAAATTTGTCTGAATTGCTGCAACACTATTTTAAAAGTTGCGTTTTCGGGAGATGAATGCTTGCAAAGTAGAACCACAGCTAATATTAGTCAGCATTTTCTGGTGGGTATTTAAGGCGAACAAGATAGAAATGACCCACTGGTTGTACCTGGATACAACAACTAATTTTCTTCTATGTTTTTATTGTTCATATTTCCCAACATTAGAACCTGAAATTCTTAGCTGTCTTATCAGCCTTTGGATATAATACGAACAGGCTCTGTGTATTGCAGCACAATAAAAGAGAAGTAAAATATTGGTGAGGAAAGTAAATTACAGAGCAGAAGAATGCTTCATGTGGTTGCCACACCTGTATTTTAGGTGTTTCTGTTTTCAGAGATAATTCATGAACACACCTAATATTGGAAGGTAATGAGGAATGGAAAATAAGTTTGTGGTACAACTGAAGTTTCAGACAGTTGAGGGGTATAGAAAGAAGTTCTCCCTTTCATTAATGTTAATTGATCCCAAATAGGCATGGAACTTTGATAAGTCTCTATTTTGTGGCAGAAAGACTCACTGGAGTCTAATGCTACTGCTGTCTAGAGGCTAATATGAGTTGAGGCAAAAATCAATCTCTCCGCAGTAAAAGTCTTATTTCTAATTCTCCCTTCCCACTATATGTATGATGCTGGAGAAATAACACACTACAGCTCTGTTAAGTACTGCTTCTTCCCTATTAGCTTCAAGTGTATTTCTAAACTTGAAGCTACTAGCACAGGTGTCTGACTGTGAAAAAGATCTACATAGGCTTGAGATTGCTAGAGGTGTATATTTCCACCGTTCTTTTGAAAACGAAGAAGTTGTTTTTGTAGTTGTCTTCCTTTTTATGTTTTTTTTTTTCCCCGATGTTAAAATCACTACCTAGACAAATATATTTGATTATATGTCCTGAAATGCTTTCAGGGAATCAGCTTTTTTAGTGGGTAAAATCAGTCATATTACCAGTCACCCTCCACAGTTCATCTCCCCTGCTCTTCATTGCTGTCCTGGTTATCAGCAGAATAACACTAACAATTTTCTCGCAGTAAGTGGAATGGAGTATTAGCCCAGGACAGCTGCTGCAGAGCTCCTCGTGTTTCCATTACAGCTAGGATGCATCAAATTGTTTATAAGCATTCATCAGTTTGTTTATAGATATTTTGTACAGTGCTTAAGCCAGTTCAGCTTTAAATGGATAGTTCGGGTATAGCCATACATGTCTTCTCAAGATTCAGGTTAGCCAGACATTTTGGAGTAATAGTCATGAGATACAGTAGCAGACAGCATAGTAAAGAGGAGCAATGTGAAGGGCAGTATTGGTGCTCATGACCAAACATCTGTACTGTGTTTTCATGATTTATATTCACACTAGTCCAGCAGTGTTCCTTGTGCATCTTATGTTGTAGTCTTATCCAAAATAAGTCTAGTTTGCTCTACTATGCAAACCAAAGCACAGTAAGAGTGAACTTTGGGGAGATTTACTTCAAGAGCAACCTCCTGGTCCAAGTTAAAATGCTGAGACAGAAACCCACTCAGCTCATGGAAAACTGCAACACTGGAAGGCACTGAAATTGCCTACAAAATCCAGAAGGCAGCATCATGTTGGTTTGTGGTTTGGAAGATAATGTAAGCCTTGAAGACTGGAAACATATTTTTAAACAGAAGTTGAAAGTAACAAAGATTTAGATTTCCATTCTTTGAGTTCACATGCAGAAAATTTCCTTATCAGCAAGGTTCTCAACCCATGTTTTTCAAATATAGATGCAATAAGTTTAGTGTTAATTGAGTACTTTTGTGATAGTTCTGTAACTGGGGAAGAGGCCTCACATAAATTCTGTGTCCTCTACCAGCTAAGCAGAGAGGAGAGCAGCTTGCAGAGTGATGAAGTGTGCAGTCTCAACTACTGACTGATCTGTTGCCCTGAGTTCAAAACCCTGCCAGTGTTTGTTTTCTTCAGGTTTCGGAAAGAGTTGAATATCCCTGGCTGGACTTCCCGGCTTCTTTCTCAGTACCAAAGCTGTACAGGGTCCCTCCCGTAAGTTCTGTTTTCAGAGGCGTCACAGTTGCTGAGACCGTTCCTTAGAACGGGTCATATGGTACCAGATGTGACCATAAGTTTGCTAGCTCTGTTACCTTCTACACCTTCCAGCAAGTGATTAGTAGTTGCACCCTTCATTCACTATTCTCCTTTTCTCTTTGCCTTCTCCAGAAGCTGGAGCTGTGCAATGTGTCCTATATTTTTAGTGCTGTGGGGTAAAAAGTATTTGAACCCTTCAGTTCTTATTTTCTTTTTCCTTTCTTCCTGTTTCCCCAGTTTGAGATATTAGATATGTGTGTGAGAGAATGTGGGATGGCCAGGGATCCCAGACATAACAAGAGGAGGAGGTGATCTCAAAAGTTTGAGAACTCATAATTAGTTTATATATACACCTATGATATTTCAATATCCTAAAATACTCATTGTCTCGAGGCTCAGAATTTGTTGTGAAGAGTTATTCTCTTTATGCAGTGTGTGGTAAAATAATCACAAGTCATCTAAAGTGTTCTTTGTATTAGCTAAAATTAGAAAGCACTTGTGATGCTCTGTTTAATTAATGGAAGTTTGTATTCACAGTTGGTAAGATATATAATTAACCCATTAAAACTTTGTGAAATTGGAGTCAATATGGTTTGTTATCAAACCTCTCTAAGAGGTATCTCTCTATTTTATCTGTTAGTCGACTTGACATTAGTAGTACTTGCGGTTGGTTGTGTTTTCAGAAGCATCCTTAATGTGTTAGTCATTGTCCAAGCATAGGAAGTCTGGAACACTCTTGAGAGGTTTTGAACCTTTAATACCTAATATTAGAGCAGGTATGTGTGTTATAAATTACTTCTGATCAAAATCTTGGCACAGCTCTTGTGTGATATGCCAATATAGTAGCCATATAGGTTAACTGAGATAGATGTAGAGTTAATTTTATAATGTGCTCTGGATTGTTATAGGTTCTCTGTATATTCCTTTTTTACAGCTGGATGTCATCATTCTCTTGGCTTCTTACAAAGCTTTGCCCATTTTGCACTGGTGGAATTTTTCAGATGAAAACGTGAAAGATTTTTACTTTTATTTTTAATTAGGTTTCCAATTGCTTGCTCTATCTTGCTTTCCAAACAGAGTTAAGTCAAATTTCCATATCTCTAAGGGAAATTAAAAGCACTCTGTTTGTTTTTATATTCCCTCCTGATTCTTTCAAAAAAGAAATACAAAATGACCTTGTTTCATTGTGTTGTAGGCTTAAGACAAACACACATAGTTCTTGTAATGTTATTCTTTGGCTAAGCTATGTTCTATTCTTCAGTTAATGGCATCGTTGACAAAAGCTGCACATCATTTTAAATTGCAATTTTCAGTTTATGATTTGTAACCTACTGTGGAATTCTCTCTGAAGCATGTATAAAACCCAGCTCAGTTCTGTGATGCGTGTTGAGAGAATTTACATGGAGAAACCCCACACCCTAATTTGCAACAAAAACCGATTGTTAGCCTTCCTCCTTTAAGAACTTTGTATAACCTTATGATTAGTCTCAATAGTAGAGATGGGGAAGCTGAAGCACAGGATTATATTGTCTCAGTTCAAATGGTGGATTTGGAGCAGAGCCATGAACACAGCTTAAAAACAACTTATTTGAACTTTACTTCTTTTGCAGAGTGGGATACTTTGCTATACCACATCGCATGGTCTGTGAGGCACCAATTCTTACAGAATTTAAAACACAAGTTAAACGTTCAACTCAGTTGCAGAACAAACTTTCTAAATGTAGGCTGAAAAGAATGAAGTGTGAATTGGCAAAGCGCTCCACGTTTCTTTATGCCTTTTCCAATTTCTTTTGGTTACTCAAGTAGAAGAAGAATAAGATCTAAAAAGGGTTATTTATGCTACTTCTCGTAATCATCTGTGATCATTGCATACCTGTAAGGATGTAAAAGGTTTAAACAACAGCAGATATAAGCACTAGAGTTTATGGGCTAAAGATTCAAAGTAGGCCTTAGTGCAAGCAGGTAAAATAATGAATATTCAAACCAGCCAAGAGATCATAGAGCAAGGGGCTCTTGAGGGGGGAAGAAAGAATTTTTAAAAGTTTATATGTTAGGAAAGGGGGAGGCTCAATGAGAAGCTTTTGAATTAATCTTGTTGAAATCTGAACAAGTTTTCATTTATTAGGCCAGTGTTGGAAGCAGGAAAAAGTAGAATTTTCTTGCCCAGGTGATGTAATTTTTCATAATTAATGATAGTTCTGCTAATTTTACTTCTCTTTCTCCAGCTTGGTAGGCTTTCTTTACATACCTTATAAGAAGATCAGATATGTATTTGGTTGTTTTTTCTTGTTAAAAAAAAAATTAAGTACTTGACTTGGGATTTGTCTTTAAATTTTCTGCAGAGGAAAAAAAAACATGCTGAAGCCAGCAGAACCATCATAATAATTATCTGTCTAAAAAAGGAATACAGTTTGTATTCTGCAATCCCCCGGAGGAACACGTATAAGAAAAATATCTTAAGGAAAAGAAAATGTGTTATGATTTTTCAACAGATAATAATGTCATGTTTTCTTTAACCTGTTCAATTCAATTTAGACATCACGCTCTTCAAAGAAAGTTCATAATTTCGGAAAGAGATCAAACTCAATAAAGAGAAATCCTAATGCACCAGTTGTCAGACGTGGCTGGCTCTACAAACAGGTACTCTTCCCCTTTTCACCCCCTTCTTTTTTTTTTTTTTTGGTAAGGTGTGTAATGTACAAAAGACAATCATTTGCATAAAATACAATGATAGCAATACTAGAGTGAAGCTATAAACTGTGAGCAACTGACACATAGTGTTCTAATTAATTAGCTACTTATTGGATCAAAAAATTGAACAGCAAAACTGATTAGGCCATATTAGGAATATATTTTATAAATCCACCAAGAACCCTGTAGGAACCTGTCATTTAAACTCAGCTGAGGCAAATGTGTATATGTAATTTTGGATCTATATTGTCATTTACTGTCCCTACTCTGATAGACTGATATGACCCACATAGCTTTCTGGATGATGTTGATGCATACCATTGGACAGGGTTTATGTGTAAAATGATTTAAATGCTAAGATGTTTGTTTTTTGTTAGAAAAGGAGTTGCTGTATGTTTCCATGTTGTAGTAGTAATTGAAAGCCAATTTAGTCAAGAGTTTTACCAACAGATTGCTATCTTCAGAAACTTACAGTGAAAGCTTGTGCAGGTTTCTTTTTGATAGTAAGATAACTTTCTTAACATGTTTATGTAATCACAGAGAGCAGCAAGTTTTGTTTGACTCAGGGTGTGCTCTTTCGTTGCATGTAATGCCATTCTTCTGTCACTTTTCTACTAATTTTTAAGTTGAGAGTCAACTCTTTTTTTTGGAAGGGCTTTACTGTGAACATGACTATTACCATATTATGACATAACCACAATCAAGAGGGAACAATAATTAGTAAATCCACTGATACAAAAAGGACATACTTTAAAGTAGGAAAGAATTTAAAATATGAGAAGGAGATGACTGCTGTGGACAGTGCTTCCAGACTTCATTAGTGTTTGTTAAACCACTTTGAAGTCCTCAGAAGGACGGTGCTATAAAGTGTTTAGTTATTTGATTTATCAAAATGTTTGTGGCAAAGGATTTTTGAACTTTTTCTGAATAATATTTCCTAGCTAATGCTTGCCTTACCCCTTCTTCTCCCTCCTTCAGCTCATTTCTCCCACCTCAAAAAGAGCAGAGCTTGAAATATGAGGCTAAAAATTATGTTGACTTTTCTCAAAAAAAACCCAAAACAACCCCAAAATGAAACCCACACCACCCCACAGTTTTTCATTATAGAATCCCTCCTCTTGATTGTTACAAAACCTTTATACTACAAGAATATTGATAATTCACACATAGCTTTCTTCTTGGAACAAATTAACATATTTATTAAATCTGATTCTACTAGGATGTGCATGCTGCAATGTTCTGGCTTATTTACACTGCAATAGTGGTGGCAGTCTTTCATTCTGAGTTGTGCAGTGTGAATTAGTTATAAGCATAAAAGAAAATGAAATTGCTTTAGGAATAAACTTTATTTGGGAAAGAAATTTGCTCTAGATATATGAGTGGTAGTAGAAGACGAAGTTCAGTGAGAGTTTCTTCAGAAAACAGAGGATGTACCCCAAGTATTACCTTTCTCTTTTCCTTTTTAAAAAAAAAGTATACATTTTTTTTTGTTCACTGTAGATTGTAGTCTCTAGCATGCTAAAATAACAGGCTCTCATTTCATTGATTCTTGAATCATGTTGACTTCAGGCTTCCTGGCTTCTGATCTTTGTTTGCAGTGTCAAGTCTGTGATGAGAAGTCAAAGATACTTAAAATATCTTAGCCAAGAAAATGAACTGCTAGCACACCACCACATTTATGTAGTACCTGGTTTACTTTATGAACTATTACTATTAACAGTCTGAAAGTTCTTACTTGATCACTTTGATTAATACAGGATAGTACTGGAATGAAGTTGTGGAAGAAACGGTGGTTTGTGCTCTCAGATCTGTGTCTCTTCTACTACAGAGGTAAGTTCCACTCAGGAAAGCTTTGTTTGCTAATTTTACTGGAAGCAGACAAATTTTAACGCTCAAATGTAAGAAAAATGAAGCTGCTACTTAACTTAATGGGTAAAATAGTTGTATAGCTGTCAATATCCAGGCCTGCTACTTTTATCTTCTTTTTTTTTCCTCCCTTCTTTCTTAATTACCATTTTCACATAATTGCTTCCTGCCTGTAAGGTACACTCAAAGAGCAAACCCATTCACAGCCACCTCTTTTATTAAATTCCAGATTGCAGTTTTCTCACTGCTTCTGTTGTTAGGAACTAAATATGCCAGGTTAAATCTGATTTTTCATGCAAATGAAGTATCTGAAATGGGGATAGGAAAGGGGTAGTGCAGGGGAGCTGAAACTCTGCCTTTGGAATGATAAAGAGGTTATATATGCCTTTTGGGAATCTAATCAGTGTTCATGAATACTTAGAAAGTGAAACGTTGTCCAATTCCATATGAGTAGAAGTCTCTGCTGTATTTGGAACAAAGAAATCTGTTAGTACCCTTATGTAGCTACATGAGATTTATTTTACGTGGGAAAAATTAGCTGCTTATAATTCTAGTCTGGAGATATGTATGTTAGAAAACTGATTCCTTCACCATTACAGATTATTAACTGTAGTGCTCCTGAGGGGATAAACAAATGGGATTTGTGCATATGGAAACATATTCAATCCTGAAATAAGGTGTACAACCATAAAAGTTTAAAGGAGGCTAAGAGCAAAGAGGATTGTAAAGCATGGAAAAATAGAGGAAAATTAACAGTTAAGGCCATCTGCAGCCTTGTGAAGGGTAAGAAAGGGTTTCAGCTTAGAATAAGACTTTAGAATTGGTAGAAGTGATGTTGATGCTGGTGATGCTGAAAGCAGTGACAGATGAATTTAAATGCTGCTCTGTTAAAGTGCAGCATGGTTCTATTCTAATCAAGACAAATCGGGTCATGAAACGCAAAAGCTTTGTCTTTGTAACTGTTTTAGTTAACAAATTCTGAATTATTGAAATATAATCATTCGACTTTGTTTCTTTACCCCAAGAAGTGTACATAGTTGGACAAGCCACTGCTGAGTCAAAATTAGGCTATGATTTCAGTCATGGAGGCATCGATTGTGATACAATTACACTGCATTTAGTTAAGTGGTCATTATATACTCTGTGCTTTCTTATAGGGTTTTCTTATTTTAAACAAGTCTTCAGGCTCTCCCAAAGGTTCTAAAGAAAGTGCTGCTTTGTAGCTGCCTTAAGAACAGATTAAATTGACTTAAAGCACTGCACATGAAGTATCTCAAAATAAAACAAAAAAGCAATAAGCAAAACCAGCAACAAATAAAATCCAAACAGCTCTATAATCTTATTTTTTCATTTCTACATGTTAGTGTGCCAAATAAGCTGAAATAAAAGCACAATAGTGTGATTTTTTTACATGATAAACATAGCTTTTAGCTATCATTCACTTACTAGAAAGCAGTTAAAGCTGATAAACTGTAATGAAACATGTATAATGATAGCCTTGAAGGTATTAGAAATGGCTACTAAAATACACAAAACTTGAACTCTAAACCCTGTGCTTTTCTGTTTTTGTTAATTCTGTCTCAGATATTGAAAAAATTGAAAGGGGGAAGCCATACACTTACTCCCAGATCGCAAACAGTGTTTCTGGTTATGCGACTGTGGTTGTTGGGGATTTTTTGGTTTTGTGTTTTAGTTTTGTTAGTAAATCTTACTGAACTTTTACAATTGTGTTACAGTGGTAGCAGCTAATGCTTAAATCTAATTTATAGATGAAAAGAAAAATTATTTCATTTTATTTTTTCAGACCTTAGAGAATACTCTTTCTATTTCATGGAGGGATAAAAGACTGCCCGCTTTCATATTGGAAGGCTATTTTTGCAACAAATAAAAGATCTTAGAGATGGACAGAAGATCTGCTCTTTTTGTCTTGTATTATTCATACATAGCATACAAGTAAAAATGGGTATGGGGCAGTGTAATGTGTAGATAAAAGCTAGTCTGATGGGAAACAGATTGTTAAAAATCTAGAAATGGAATGTAGCAGTAACAAAGACCGAAGTCCTCCAGACATGCAGCTGTTCAGTGAAACAAAAATGCTTAATGCTTTTATATGGCACTAGTGGGTGTGACTTAGTCATAAGTCAGAGTATAATCTAGCAGAAGGGAATTTTTCCCCAAAACATCAGTCCAAATAAAGTAAACACCAACATTTGCCATGCATTCTGGCACAGGGGAAAAAAGGCAGAAGTGTGTGTGTCTCTGTGTGTGTGTGTGGCTAGCAAGGAGTAAATATTTGAGAAGGAGAGATGGGATGGTTTCAAGCATACTTATGAGTACAGTTGAGTACCTGAAAGTAAATCTGTTCTCTTCATTTCTTTTCTACCTTTTAATCGGAATAATTTTATGCTTAGTTTTCCAATTAAATAACCATCCAAGAAAGCATAATTTTTACATCTAACATGTTATGTGATGCTAATATGGCTGGGCAGAGCTTTCCCCATATGAATAACTTAAATGAAAGTTGTGGCTTTTCCGAATTTAGTGAGTAAACAAGAACCAGGAAAAGATTTTTAAATCCGGGTATAAGGGTAGTCCTTTTGTGCTGTTTACATGTATTTTAATTGTAACAGTATAAATTTTCCATGCGTGAAACTTTAGAGTATCTAGGTTTTCATCTTATTTTCGTAGATACGTAGTCATTTGTTGTGCACAGTATCCTCAACTAAGAAAAGTGTTACGGGGGACAGTCTCCTAAGATACTGGTTGTAAACAGAAGTTCTGTATCTGAAATACAGTTAAGATTGACTTTGTGAATTGCGTCCAATTATTCCTTTATTAAAGTATAATTGGATTTAAGAGCTGGTTGTTCCTTCCAATTAAAATGTCAATTTATTATTGTAATGCGTTGTTCTAAAATTATACAGAAAAACAATATTCTCAAAAAGGGTGTTTGGTTTGGGGAATTTTTGTTTGCTTTTTACAAATGATCTGAAACATATGCATTCTTGCAAACAGAATTTAATTGAGTGTAAACTGTTCATGGGAATGATAACAATCTTGTAGCTTAATATGCCCAATACCAGAAGAGGAACATGCAAATTTTCTCAAAGGCCAACGATCATAAACAGTATTTCAAAATACTTCTGCTCTCATGGATATTTGCAATTTTTACTGAGCAGGCAATAAATAGCAGGTATTATTCTTGTCACTGAACTAGAGGCTTGACTTCATCTACTTTTCAGCTTTGAAGTCATATGCAGGTAAGCACTGCTCCCCAGAAAACTCTAGGTGAAGCTATTTGTGGTGTTTTCCAGAAGGTAGATCACGTACTTTAACTTGCAGAGCTGGCACTCCCAGGAGGGTTTTTTACGCTTGTCCGTCTCGGGGAAGAAGTTGAGGGTGGCCATATTCAAATGGCCTGGATTTCACAGTGCTTAGCAGGTTTTTGGGGGTGCACACTTGTGTGATGTGGTTTCTGTGGCATGTGTTGGCAGAGAGGGACCTCACAGTTGCTCTTGTGGACTGCACACTTCTGAGACTGTATACAGGCACCTACGTAACAAATCAGTCTGGCTTTCTGATTCTCTAATGCATTTGCTTCCGAGGTAAATTTCTTGTTACTGGTCCTGTGTTAAGTACAGAGTTTCACTGAAGGGTCTGAATACAAGAAGTACGTGTCAAAACACTTTGTTTCTCTAATCAAAGACTATACATTCACAGATGAGAAAGAAGAAGGAATACTAGGTAGCATACTTCTACCTAGTTTTCAGATATCTGTGCTTTCTCCTGAGGACCATATTAACCGCAAATATGCCTTTAAGGTAAGGGAATCAAATTTTCAGTTTAATTTTATGTCTGAAAGCACAATAGCCTAGTGAACAGAACTCTTTACTGAGTTGTTATGCAAGACAGGATTGACAAACAGCTTCTGAGAGTGATTTTTGCATGATATGGTAGCAGAGGATTCAAGTATTTAGCCTGATGTAAATATAGACATAATTACTAGAATAAGAAAATGGATGAATATCACTTATTATTAGTCTTTTTTTTTTTTTAGTTCATGGATCTTAAATGCTGTGTGGTGTTTTTTAGATTTGTAAACTGTATCCACAGCTAGACTTATCCCACTAATGAAAGTTCTTTAGTTTAATTTAGATATGAAGTATCTTTACATATAAATAAAAACAAGGGTTTGTTATCACTTAAATCACAATATTACATGAATCATTGTTAGGAGTGTTTCACAGCTAATCTTTTTAATCATGATATAAATCACTGTACTAAATATTTTCTCTTGACTTTTTTTTTGTTTTATGAGCTCCTTTTGGCTCTTCTTTTGGCCTCCTAAGCAACACATCATTTCTTTACTATGGTGAGTACAAATTAAAACTTACTGTATCATTCAGACTGCAAAAATCTATGCCAAAACCTTATTTATAATAATTATATTAATTTACATTAATGGATAGTCAAGATAGTTTTTAATAGATTGAAGACATTTAAGGGCATTTTATTGAGTGTATTAATGAAGAGGCAGCTAGGATTGAAAATTATAGGCAATTATGTTGAAAATATGAATGCAGTGACAGAGAAACATTGAAGTATTCCTTCTGATATTTTTTCTAGTAATATTATTTGCAGAAATCTTATTATAGAAAACATTAGAGCAAGTATACAGTAACATTATTTGCCTCTTTTCTTTTACAGAATCTTACATTTTTATTGCAATGACCATGTCATTTCCAATCAGGCAGCTCATCCAAACATGAGGACGTATTATTTCTGCACAGATACAGGGAAGGAAATGGAGTTGTGGATGAAAGCCATGACAGATGCAGCACTTGTGCAGACAGAACCTGTGAAAAGGTAATGTGGATTTTCAAAACAGTGGCACAGTGTATTTCTTCCTCATATTTAAATGGATTTATTTAAATGAAAGGGCATACCTTAAAACAGAATGTAAATTGACTCAAGTAATTTCTCCTTATATTGAAGAATGCTTACTAATTTAACAACGTTGGATAAAATTTTGAAGTAGTAAAAATAATCTAAGTTGTGTTCTGAATACGGATGCCTTGAGAGTAAAGGTCTAGAGGACAAAAACCTGACTAGTCACTTTAGCCAGCTGCATCAAAAGAAGTGCAATGACAAGTACTATGTGCAGGCATGTTTGACTTCCCCTGCCCTCCTGACTGAACAGCAATAGCAGCTCAAGTGGTGGTAGTCTTTGGCTTAAACTTGTCAGAAGTCTCAAATTCACAGCCATAGTTTCTGGCTAAATTAAACAGTTGCAGCTATGGGCAACCTGTGGGGAGCCATTCTTGTTTGTCATTAAGCTGTCATCAAATTTATACTTACCTGATCTGGAACCTTATCCTTTATGTATCCATATGTTGACAATGAAAAGCAAGTTATCACTGGAAGCCTTGTGTTCTCAGAAACTCAATATTGTCTGTTGCTGTCTATCCAGTAAGAGTCATTTTCTCTCTGAATGTTGTCCTTTGGGTTGGCTCCATGTCATCTATAACGGAAACCCCACCAATGGAAAACTTAAAAGCTTCTTGTTATTGATGGCACAGAAATTATTGCTGATGGCTGCTGTCATTTGATCTACTTCTGCACTCTGTTAGTTCCTGCTACACTGGAGCTAAATGAATGGCAGCAATGCTGAGAAATCTTAAGTTTTTTTAAAAAAAGGGAAAAAAAAAAAGTAAAAAATTCCATAGACACAGATAACAAAGAAGGAAAAGGTACAATTTTTGTGGAAGAGTGAGCATGTTGAACTTCTTGTCAAAATACAAGCAGTCTTTCTGAATTTTGCATCACTAGTGCAAGTCATTCCTGTTAACTTGTTCCTGACTTTTCTATATCCCATGTTCCAGTATGATGCTGGCAGAAGCATAAAATGGAATGCAGAATGATTAGACACTTTGTCTTTTATGTTTTAATATTTTGTGAGCTTCTCAGTCAAACATAGTGAAACTTTTACTTGCACCAATCTATGGGATATTCAGAAGGATAACTAAACTCAGAACGCTTTTAAATTTGTACCTGTGCCACTGTTTAGTCACTAATCTTAAACAAAAGGTCGAAATCTTAGCTTTCATCTCTAATATCCTGTAAATACATATATAATGTATGAAGTATTTCATTCTTTGCATTGGACAGCATAGTGAAGTACCTTCATAGAAAAATACATTGTTCTCTGTACTATGGAAAAATAACACGTGCTTCAAGTTCTCAGCTGTCATGTTTGTTTTTCCCCAAATTACTGAAAATTACCTTTTAATTACCTTTTAATTTCTTCATTCAGAGCTTTTGAGAGATTGCACTTAAAAGAATGGTGTTACCTTGACAAAATATCTCATTTAGCTTAGTGAGTAATAAACTTAATCTGAAAAATCAGTTTTGATTCACATTGTAAGTCTATTGCAGATAGCTGTGGTAGCTTATAGATGGAGAAGTGATTAAGCCAAATCAGGTCCACTGAAGTTCAAACGAAACCCAGGCATTGATTGTATAAGCACTTCGTAGGGGGAATAATACTGAAGTGGGCCATTCTGAATCTCTTTGAACCAGTGAAATGACCTTCATTTGGTGTTTGTAATACTGTGAAGATTGAACATTTGAAGAGGACATCTTTGTAGTAGAAAAAAATTAATGTGAACAAAGTACATCTCCATCTGACAGAGCCTCCTTAATAAGTGTCTTCTTCATGGTCTCTCCCCTAATAGTCAATTCTCTATAGAAGATATTTCATACACCTAATTATACAGACAGATGTTACATTATTACTTGTGACACTTCTTTTAACATAAGAAGCAACCCAAAATGGTAATGTAAATACCCACTTTTCTGTGCAGTTCACTAAAATAGTTGTACAGTCATATTTGCTACCTCAGTCTAGCAAGATTCGTAGTGAGCTCACCCTGGTTCCCAGCACAGCTTTGCAGACTCGTCATCCTTCCTAGGCTGCAGTGCCATGGCTGCTCTAACAAGATGGTTGTGCAGTCCCCCTGCCATGAAGGGTGTTCCAGCCTCCCAAAATGCTTGGCCATGCACTCCTACCCCCTTCTTTCAGCCTCAGTGCCTGTTCCAGCACTGACGTCTGCCTGTTTCAGGTGTTTGGCAGTGTATAGGCGAATGGTGGGGATTCCCAATACAACTGAGCTTATCTAACGCTTTTCATCCAGCTATATGTGCTCCTGCAATCTGCCTTGCCTTGCTTCGGGTGCTTATCTTACTCCTTGGTGAATCAGTGTAGATTAAATGAGTAAAAAAGCACTCAGCAACAAAATCAGTAGTTTTCTGCCTGGATATCATGGGCAGAACAGGCTTGCCAACTGCCAAAACAAGTGTCAGAAAAGCAACAAGAAAAGCAACTTATGTAACACCATCGTGTTGTTTTAATTCAGGCAAGAAACCCTAGAATGAAACAGAAGTAGATGTGACCTCTTTGAAAAGTTTGTTAGTAGTCTTGAAATAATTACTTGAGAGAAAATACATTTCAAGCCCAGTGAAGTCTCAAAGACTTTCATGTCTGTTAGCTATAGTAAGGAAGAAAATCCTTCAGACATCTGTTTTCTGAAGAATCCATCTTTTGGCTATCAAACTGGTTCTTAAAATGAACCATGTAGCAGGATATGATCTTATCCAGAAGAAATACTCTTTCTTCCCTGTAAAAATCTGTTAAGTATTAAGTATTGTATTACCTCATCTCTAAGTAACCTAAAGTTTGGCATGCACATAGCTCTAAGCATAAATGATTTTGGTTCAGTCAAATCTAGCCAGTGCCTTTGTTTCTTGATTCTGTTTTTTTGAGAGGTTCTAACATTGTACTGAATACAGTTTTCTAACAGACTAGATACTTACAATAGCTAGAGTTACTGAGAACTTACTTCCTTAAACATTTATGCAAGCTGATGTTGAGCCACTCTTAACTGCTTGTTAATATAAACTGCCCAATGATAAGTCAGAGTTTTTACAGTATAGTTCTTTAAATCTAGAAGTCAAGGTACTTCACTGCTTACAATACTCTGGAAATCCAAACCCAGCAGTCTGTTAAATTGAATGTTTCAGCTTTAAATAATTTCAGAGCTGCAATCTGTATCTTTATTTTTCTGAGGATGTGAGTTCTTTGGAGAGAAAAAAAAGATAAAAGGACTATTTAAAACATTAAGTTGTGGGGATTTTGCCTGGTTTTCCATAAAATATTCTTACTTTCCACATATAGTTAGCCACATAATACGGAAATGAGATACTGAGGTGAGAAAATAAAAATATAACTATTTCTTTTAGAACTGATCTACAGTCACAGCAGAAAAACTCCCTTTTGATATATAACTGCAGGGAAGGACAAATATTATTTGGTCCTATTGACTTAACTGTAGTTACTCTTTTCTAAACATTTTTGTTTTGATTTAACCTAGATAGTAAATTCAAGTTTAATAATGTACTGAGAGACCTATCAAAATAATTAAATACAAATACTTTAGTCAGTGAGAAACTATTTAAGCTTACGACTCAAAATATAATCTCTAACAACCTCTCTGGATTAGCAAAACATCTTATTCATTCCGTGTTGTATCACTGCAGACCACAGTAAAGTTTTATCTATGAGTACAGATTGCTTGCATTTGTAGATGCTAATGTCCACCAACATACTGATTTATCATTTTTACCCTAAATGCTGATTCATCTACTTTCCCATATTTAAGAGCATCGTTTTTCTATCCTTTCACTGTTGGCTGTGTGTGCCAGAGCTTTTATTTCTTCTGAGTGATGTAGCATGTACTAAGAAAAGAGTGGTTTTGTTTTTTTTTTTTTTTTTTTTTCTCCTAGTGTAGTTACTCTCCCTGAACAGCATAAGCTAAGCTGCCAAAAAAGCACTTGTTAGCATAACAACATCCACAGTGGGGGTTTACCAATGTCACTGTGTTTGGAAAAGATGGCTTTTTCTTTTCAAATGCCTCTGCCTGGCTTTGTTAAATCAGTCTTCATGTCTGTCCGATGCTTGATTACACTCCTCCCCCTTTCACAATTATTTACTTATATAAAACAGCAGAAAATAGTACTTTTCCTCTATTACTGTTCCATACATATTATTCCTGTTTTGTTGTAGAAACCTACAAATTGCATTCAGTATATGCTGAAATACATATGTTCAATGCTCATTCTCTTTTGTCTTCTCCCTCTCCCCTCCTCAAAATACCCTGCAAGTCTTGTTGAATGTCTTTGAGAGCCAGATATAAATATGGAGCCAAATATATAAATATGGATTTGTTTCTTACATTTACCTATTCATTTCTGATAATTCTTTCCCATTTGGATCCTTTGCTGTGGAAAGAGATGTCTTGCACACATCGAGTTGACTGATTTGATGCACCAAGTTAAAGGAGTGCCCAGAAGTCTACTTCTATGTCAGTCATTCAGCCTCTACACCATCGCAAAGAATGTCGAATATAAATGCTTGGCTCTGCTGTGTATAACCATAGTAACAAGTGATACAGCATAGAGATTGCATGGAAAAACAATTCTGTGATTTTAGGGTTTGGTTTTTAATTAAGATCTCAGTGGAAGGTACTATGATAGTGTGAATCGAACACTGTGCCAAGTCTTGGCTTTGCCACCTATCTGATGAATGTCCCTAGAGATGCCACTCTCCCTCTGCACCACAGATTTTCCATCTGTAAAATGGCAACTGCTTCTCTGCTGTAAAGCACCTTAAGAAAGATTGATATGAAGTGCTATATAAGGGGGTAGGTGGTGCTATTAAGGCATGTTGTATGTATTAATGCCTGTGTTTATGATTATTTGCAAGGTAGTCCTTACATTTATTTGTAAGCTCTCGAGCGCTGGCTGAAAACTGAAATTTTAACACCCTTTTTTTGACTTGATAATTGTGGGAAATGGAGTTTTTCATTCACTTTCCTGCTTGGGGAATTCCTTTAGTTTGTGGTAGAACACTGAGTAGTACAGTTTTGAGGTGGAAGGGAGGAGGTGATCCAGTTTTTTTCCATAATCTTGAGAATGAACCTAGGCAGAAATATTTGGTCTTGGGAACAGTTTAAAGTTTTGGGGGAAAAAAATACAAAGAAAACACCTCACTTCTAAATTGCAGTAGGAGATTAGCATAGCATTTCTTTGCTGATACTTGGAAATTACAGAAAAGCAGTTCCACCACATATGTAGACTTTTGTAGGGGAGGACACAAAAGCTCATTCTACATTGAGTTTTTTTTCTGTAAAAGTTTTCATTGGCAGAAATATTATACTCTCCTTTCTGCTAGCAGAAAACATAAGATGTATCTAACCTCTGCATTTAATAGTGATGTATGAGAAAAAAACCACTATGTTTAAAAATAATGCTGACTCATATAGCCAAAGAGATATTCATGTTAGATTATTGGTATGAATGTTTTCATTTGTAATATGTTTGACATGTGTGTACGCTTTCATGTTGGCAGCTCAGGAATAATCACTGAAAGAAAAGGACTGTTTTGAGCTACTTATTAATAGAGTGAATTTTGGAGGACTTTTATAACATTATGAAGTATCAAGCAGAGATTGGGATCATCACAACTATACCAGGAAGGGGCATGGGGAAGAAAAATCACACCCTTTGTTAACATGCAAAGTGCATGAGCATTTCATTCTAACTTATGTTCAGTATGCAGAGGACATTGATGTCTTGCTGTTTCTGACTGATACGTTTGAAATGGTGTACCTGTCAAGGCAGGAGTCTCTTGATTCCTTTCGTGTCCTGGAGAATCCAGAGCAAGAGTAGGATGGTAATGGGAGGTGCATTTAAAATTAGGTGTCCAATATTATTAGCAGTAGGTAGTATTTTATAAGGACCATAAAGTTTTCAGTCCTTTATGTATTTGCTGGGGTTCTGTCCCAGATAGTTGTTGACCTATTTGGAATTCATGGCTTAAATAATCCGTTGGGGAAGGGTAGACTTATTGCACATTAAGCCTCATGTTAAAGATGGGGTAAGCAAAAATAATTGTAGCTATGTATGTAGTTACTATGCTTGGAACTAGAGCATTTTTCAGAGGAGCGGTCATACTTGTGCTCTTGGTCAGTTGTGTATGTGGTGGCCTTTTTACACGTGGATTAGTCACTTGAACTGGATACAGTTATAAAGATGAATGCATTTGCAAAAAAGATGCAAAACAGTGTGAAAGGTTAATTTGACATCTTAAAATAAAGTTTTGTTCTTGGTTTGGTTTTATACAGAGATGTAATCTTAAAGAATTATATTTCTTCCTCTTCTTTCCTCCCATACCAAAAAATGTTGATCAAAACATTTTAAGGTTTTTGTGGGGTTTTTTTCTAGTAAACTGGAAAAAAAAAAAGTCACTATCTGAGCTGGATGTTCAGTTCATGTCCCAGTACGGAAAAAGATACAGCTTCTTGACATTTTGACATTTTCAAAAGAAGATAGCTAATAGAACTGCATACATTGAGTACTTGTGTAAGTACTGTAAAGCAGTAACTGTTCTAAAAATATCATTATTTTTGTGGTACAGTTCCCTAAGTCAGCAGCTATTTTCCCCCTTAAAATTAGGGAAACCACAGTTATTTTCCACAAAATGTATGCCAGCCAAAGTGATAACATACCAGAGAAACCTAATTGATGCCAGTGACCATGAAAAGTTGTTTGCTTTCTTTAAAGGAGCTTATTATACGTTAAATTCAGCAGTATTGTGAATCACAAGCTGGTCAGCAATGTAATCTGCTACCATTTTTAAAGATGGCTTTAAAAATCGTCTGAATTTCAGGCTGTTGACATCTGGAAGCTTTAGCTCTTGGAGAGCCACTGAGTATTTTTACTGTTTCAGTGTCCAGGCCTCCAGGAACTGAACATCCACTTTTTCAGACTCTGGCTTTATTTCCTCTTGTGCACATTTTTTCTAGGGGGTTAATTTGAAGTTGGCTTAAAAAATTTACCCCATGTTATAAATGATTTTAAAATAGCAAAGAAATAGAGAAGCATGGAAGAAAAAACACTCTATCCAATAAAAAAGTAAAAAAATCCAAACAAACAAACAAAAAAAAAAACAAAGAAAACCCAAATCAAACTCCACCACCATCCCCAAATCAAAGCAAACACAAAACAAGCAAAAAAACCCCCAACAATAACAAGAAAAAAAACAGCCTGTCCTTGACTATTGTGAAACTATGTCCTGGATTTTTATCTCAAAGACAAGATATTGGTGTAAAATATCTGGACAGGGATTCACTGAAAGAACCCTGATAAACACAAATATATTCACTTCTATTTTTTTATTACTATTTTTTAATGAATATTTTGTTGATATTATAGCTTGTCATATATTCCTTTCCAGAGTAGAGAAGTTAACCACTGAACATACGCCACCTCGAGAGGCAAATAATATCTCAAACCATCGGGTGCTAATTAAGCCAGAGGCACAAAATAACCAGAAAAACAAAGAAGTGAATAAAAATGAGGAGAAGAAAGCTTTGGAAGCTGAAAAATATGGATTCCAGAAAGTTGGGCAAGATAAACCATTAACAAAAATTAACACTGTAAAGCTAAATCCTTTCGGATCTGAATACAGGACTTTACCCATAACCACGATTCAGGCTGGACACTTCAGACCAGTTCATTTAAATGGGTCTGAGAATAAAGCTGTTGGTGTTGTCCTGGCAGACACTGGAGATGGAGGTCAGCACAATGCGGTTCAGTCACATATGGAGTCTGAACGAGTTATGCAGAGAACTAATTCAATGCTGCAATTGGAACAGTGGATTAAAATACAAAGAGGAAAAGGGCAAGAAGAGGAAACAAGAGGGTAAGTACTATGTAATTTTTTTTTTGCTAGGCTTTCTACCAGATAATACTTAGACTTGTATCCTGGTTAGATTCTTTAGGTTTTCGTCTATGTTACATAAATATATAATTCATTGTTCTCTAAGAAGTGCCTGGATGACTGCTCAGAACAGATTTATTAAAGTTTCTTTTTCATTAACATTTGAGTGATTATTAATAAATCAAACTATATTAATAACTTAATAAATAAAAATAGCCAGAAACCCTTTTTGGGTGTTAGAAATTTCTCTATCCTAGCAGAGAGGTGTCATCAATCATAATTCTTTTTCCTCTTAAAATCTGTTCTTGAAGTTGCCCTGTCTTCTGCATTTTTGTTCACAAATTCTTGTAATGGTATTTTATTTAAAATTCTTCAAAAATACTCCAGGGAACTTTTAAACTTTAAACAATCTTTAATTGAAGAGAGAGAGAAGCTTTACCTAAGAGTAAGTCGTAGAAATCCAACTAACTTGGTGCTTAAAGCTTCTGTTCTCATGAAATTAAACATCTCCCAGTTCTAATATTGAGTTCCAGTGCTTGCTCATGAAGCTTTAAAATTATGTGTGAATGATACTGAATCTTGTGCCGATAGCAATTGTTCTGACAGAAGTGTAGGGACATTGCTTCCAGGCTTTACAGACAAGCAGCTCTAGCAGTAAAATATAAAAGTTTTTAATATTATATTAGATGGGAAGTAACGGAGATGCTATCATAGGAGATATTTTGAAGAGTTGGAAATTAGGGGGTTTGCGTATAGATGGATGGCAGAGCAGAGCTTAAAATAGAACCAAGTTCAGAAAATGTGTTTTCTGCAAATTTCAAAATATGGGGGTTAAGGGCTTTCCAGTTTTTTCAAAAATTTGATAACTTTACATTAGTTTGACTTACACTTGCCAAAATTGCTTGAACATTTCTTCATTGCCTTTAATCCTTCATTAAATATAATTAGGAATTGTTAATGTGTTGTTTCATGAAGTACTCAACATAAGTAGTTTGATCAAGTTTGAACTTCCAGTACAGAGAGCAACTTGCACACTCTGACATTTATTTTATTATGCATGCTTGTGTAATGAGAACTGAGAAGGCTCTTTGATGCAATTAGATTTTTTTTTTTTAAAATTGGACTGTAAAACTTGCAACCAAACAGGAGAAATTTGAATAGCTGTGCAATTTTTCAGTTGCGAACACATATATAAACCCTGAAACTGATTTCATTGTGGGAATCAGGTAAAGGGAAGTACTGTTAACAATATGTTACTAATTAACAATATTTTATTCTTGACTGTAGAGGCCACTCGTTGCTTAAATAAGGGTGACACTGATAGCATAAACGGTATGCTTTCAACTGCAGTTCTACATAAAGGTAGCAAACAGAAAAAGAATTGGCCTTGAACTATCTCTTTTGCTTTGTGTGGAATAATGTCCATTTCACAATGGCTTTGAATAATGATCCAAGTTTCTAATGTATAGTGATGTCTTTAGAATGTGGTTTCATTTAAATTTTAAATTTTATTTTCATTCAGATCGCCAGTTTGTGGCTGGAGACAGAATTTTAACTAGAATTGAAGTTGGTGAATGAGTAGAAAGAAGCTCCAGTGTATGTTAAAGCTTAAGGTTGAAGTGAGGGGCTAGTAAGGCTGTTTGTAGTAAGACCTGTTCAACTCATAACTTGAATTTTTGAGACAAGTAATCTTCACTTAATGAGGAAAAGTTTCTGACTTTTAACAAGGATGCTTTCCATTGCATCTGTCTCTCTAATGTGTTAGAGAATCATGGAGGACCAAACTGAGTATCTCTGGTGTGTCAGACTGAAAAAAAATTACGACTTTAAGAATACTAAAATGTTAACAAACCCAGATTCAGTTAAATAACTATATACAAAATAGGAGCTGTTGGCTGTCCTTAGTATGGAATGAAAAGGGTTCACTGTAAAACTACTAATTTTTTAGAGGAACACACTGACCCCTTAGTTTGATTTCCTGTGAAATTAATGAGAATGACGGCAATGCAGTTTTTAATTCTTGAAGCTGTTATCTGCCATTTCCGTCATGGATCTAGCCATTTAGTTTTGCAAGAGCTACGCAAATAAAGAAACTGATGCCTTGAGGAAGAGAAACCTTTTTTTTTAAAGGTATTTACTTTTTTAGAGGTATTTAAGCAGGTTTTTCAGCAAAATAATAGGATTTAGAATCCATTTCCCTTTTTTATATTTTTTTTTTTTTGTCAGAATGGAAAGCTGTCCAATCTACAAAATGGGGATAATACTTCATTAATTCTTGGAAAGCTTCAGAAACTGTAGCAGATTTTGTATGTAAAGCTCTTTATAGCAGTTTTCATCTCCAAAATATTACAGGTGATCATAAATACTCTGCTTAACTATTTTCAGTGAAAAGTGGGGTTTACTGCCATCAATTTCCTTGATAGTTATTCCATAAGGATCAAATATGCATAATGCTGGTTTACCTTACCGTTTGCCCTACCTCATTTCTTTAATGTTTTTGTGGCACTGAAGTCATTCCAAACAGTCTTCAGATTCTGGTGCCTCGTGGTGGCAGGGAGTCTGGGGTGTAGCTAGAAGATGCTGCCCTCTGATGGCTGAATCATGTCGAATTTGAGATCAGTTTTGTTGTCTCTGGGCAAGCATCTATCATAGATGTGATCAATAGCAAAAGGCTTTAAGAGGTGCTCAATCTGAATTTTAGATAAGGGTTGAATGAATCAATGTTTATGACCTAGATTTTGTCCTCTGAAAAAACAAGAAATGCTTTGTCATACTTAAGCACGCATCGATACTCAGTATGGAAATTTTTGCATTTCAACTAATGCTGAAAGTTGCTAAATGACAGTAGCACTCCAGAATTTTAATGTGGCAACAGATTAAAGAATAAGCCTTTGAATTCATATCCGAGTTGAAAAGCAATACAATATTATTATCAAACAAAGAAATATTTTGCTATTTGTTTTGCTTGAGTAGCTGATACGGAACAGCTTGTCCTTGACAATTGCAAAATATAATTTCATTAGACAATTACTGCTATTTTTCCTTGGTCTGCTGGTAAAAAAAATAATTATTTTTTTTTACGTCCATAGTAATTGCTCAAGATTTTCTTAGGGAAACAACAGGAGACTTTTTTTCACTTTGAAAAAGAGAACATTTAAAATGGACTCACATGAAAACAGTATAGAACTTCAAAGCTTTCCAAACTTTGACCTATCCATCGTATAGACAAGATTTGATCTAAACTTGATGCTACTAGACTGTTAAACTGGTAAAAAGATGAAATGTGGATTATATAATCATAAAATCATAGAAACATTTAGGTTGGAAAAGACCTTTAAGAACATAAAGTCCAACCATTAAGCTAGCACTGCCAAGCCCACCACTAAACCATGGCCCTAAGCACCACCTCTACCCATCTTCTAAATACCTCCAGGGATGGGGACTCAACCACTTCCCTGGGAAGCCTGTTCCAGTGCCTGACTACTCTTTCAGTAAAGAAATTTTTCCTAATATCCAACCTGAACCTCCTTGGTGTAACTTGAGGCCATTTCCTCTTGTCCTATCACTTGTCGCTTGGCAGAAGAGACCGACCCCCACCTCGCTACAACCTGCTTTCAGGTAGTTGTAGAGAGTGATAAGGTCTCCCCTCAGCCTCCTCTTCTCCAGACTAAACAACCCCAGCTCCCTCAGCCGCTCCTCATAAGACTTGTGCTCTAAATCCTTCACCAACCTCATTGCCCTTCTTTGGACACACTCCAGCACCTCAATGTCCTTCTTGTAGTGAGGGGCCCAAAACCGAACACAGTATTCAAGGTGCAGCCCACCAGTGCCGAGTACAGGGTGACGATCACTTCCCTAGTCCTGCTGGCCATACTATTCCTGATGCAAACCAGGATGCTATTGGCCTTCTTGGCCACCTGGGCACACTGCTGGCTCATATTCAGCCGGCTGTTGACCAACGCCCCCAGGTCCTTTTCTTTCAGGCGGCTCTCCAGCCACTCTTCCCCAGGCTTGTAGTGTTGCATGGGGTTGTTGTGACCCAAGTGCAGGACCTGGCACTTAGCCTTGTTCAGTCAACCAGCTAATCAGGGAGAGGATCCACTTTCAGCTGCTACAGTGCATTCAATCAGTATAGTTGATTCTTTAATTGTTATCTTGATTTTCTTGCATGTTTTTAAAATGACACTTGTAGTATTAAAAAAAGGTAAGCATTAGCTAGATAGACCTAACCAATATTGAAAAACTTTATATTGCCATAATATTAAGGCTGTCCACTAATAAAAAGAAAAATTGTTTTTCAGCATAATCTCATATCAGACATTACCAAGAAACATGCCAAGCCATCGACCTCAAGTTTTACCCCGGTACCCAGAAGGCTACAGAACACTGCCAAGAAACAGCAAAGCACGGCCGGAGAGCCTATGCAGCGTAACACCATCAGCTTATGACAGAGCCATAGGACCAGTAACAGCTGAAGAAAAACGGAGGTCAATGCGTGATGACACAATGTGGCAGCTCTATGAATGGCAGCAACGTCAGTTTTACAATAAGCAAACAACTCTTACTAGACACAGTACTTTAAGTAGCCCAAAAACTATGATTAATATTTCCGATCAGACGATGCATTCAATTCCCACCTCACCTTCTCATGGTTCAATCGCTGGTTTCCAAGGATATTCCCCACAGCGGACCTATAGATCAGAAGTGTCTTCACCAGTGCAAAGGGGAGATGTAACTATTGATCGCAGACACAGGACGCATCATGCTAAGGTAAAAATGCTTATTTTAGTGGTTAAAAGTCTTATTTAAAAGGATTTTTAGTAGAAAATATACAGATATTGTAAAACTCATGTTGCACTGTAATATGTTTTATTATAATGAAGATTAAGTTGCATCACTGTTTTCATGAAGAAAGGTTTGATTTTAAAAAGCATTTAAAAATCTAAAGGTTGTAAAAAGATATTTTTCTAAAACACTAGGTGAAAACATGTCATCCTCATATTACTGTCCATGATATTATGTTTCTCTAAAGAAAAAGGAGTCAATAGGCAAATTATTCAGAATAGTTTGTTCTACGTACAGAAAACTTTCTCCTTTCCAGCTTTTTTAGTTGGAACTCTAAGAGGACTGAAAATCCCAGATTTCTTTCCACATGCTGTTTTTTAATCTTCAGCCGCAAGTTTGGCTGCCTTGGGTTCCAGCAGAAAGCTGAGTGTAGTTGTTTCTTTCGATGCCTTTGAGTTATTAGGGAGATCACTAAAGATCAGAGCCTATTTGCACACGACCTTAGTGCTTGACTACTGTAATTTCGCTGGTCTTCATCAGTGAGAGGGAGACAGGAAGAACTGCAAACGTGGGTGCCGTATGTGGCTCTGCTATATCCATCATGCTTGTTATGCATGTTTTTTAATAAATTGGTGATAATTACATAAAAATTATTCTTTCAGTTGGATGTAAAACTAGAGTGTGTATAAAATGCTCCTGAGCACTTTTTCTAAATCTTTATCTCTAATTTCTTTATGTATCAACAAAGGAGTCATTTTGTTTTGACATCCTTTGTGTCTTAACTGCACTGGAAATTTAGTAATTGGTGCTTCTCACAAATCTGAGAAATACCACTAGGGTCGGTGCTATAGAGCATGTGCTTACTTGTCCTTTCAGCCATGTGTTGCCTTCTCATATTTTTTTTCCTTGTGGAACACTTTATACTAGTATTTCATTTCATATTTAGCATCTTTAACACAAGATTCTCATTTACCTTCAGCTTTTCATGCTATTTGGTTCATGTTTTTTTAGTTACACGATTAGCTTTTTCCATTAACTTAGAAACACAAACCTGTTTTTAAGAGATGGGTAATTAGAAGACTGTTTGAAATCAGTAGGGTAAATTTAAGATTTAAACTCTATCTGTACAGAGTTCTTAGGTTTTTAAACAGCTTTCAGTGATGTGTGAAAAACTAAAATTGTTGTTGTTTACATGGGCTATGATTAGGGCAACAGCTGCGAGGGAGGACTGTTAATGAAATGAATGATGAAAGCTGGGTTATTTCGAGAAGTTAGATGTAGCCTACTCAAGTGCCCTAGATGGTAGATCAGCAGGGAGTATGACTGGCCAAAGCTGGCACAAATCATAGCAAATTTGTCAGGAGTGTGAAGTTGGCTTGACTTTTTTTTTTTAGCATTTAATAGTTGTTGAGTCTTTAGATAACTATGGATCGTACTGTGCTATTTTGTTTTTGTACAGCACATCTTTGTGCCCGACAGGAGGTCAATGCCAGCAGGTCTGAGTTTACAGCCTGTTACTCCTCAGAGCCTCCAAGGCAAAACAGTGAGTTGGATTTCTATTTGGTACATGACTTTTTTCATATGCATAATTCTTTAAGTATGAAGAGGCAACACTGAAGTCTTATCCTATTCAAAGCTTGCATTAAATGTAGCCTTTATTTTAATTATCAGGGATTTTTAGAGCAAATGAAGTAGTACTCTGTGGTTACATTGAATTCTGAGAATATTGTGTAGCCGCTGACGCCAGATTTTCTTTGAGAAATACAAACTTTTTTTTTTAAATCATCTTTGATACATTATAGGAATTCCTGGGAGAGGGTAGAATACATCACAGAACACTTATTTCTCCATTAAGTGTTTAGAAAATCCTAGAAGTAAAGTTTACCTTTTTTGGAAATCTTAAGGATACTAAAACTGCATTTGGTAAAATGATGTCCTTTCTGACATCTCCCATTTTTCTGTGATAGGGTTGAAACTCTCATTGAAGGTATTTTATCAAAGTAATACTGGTGAATACTGTCCACATTCCTAATTGAAACATGACTCTTAGCCAAAAGCTAAGAAATTGTCCTAAATTTACCACATATATTTTCCAGTTTTTGTCTCCTTTCCATAATCTTTCTGTGTCCATCTGAAATTACTGTTTGAGACAGTTATCAATTGAGAATACAGATTTTGAATCATACTGTGAGCAACAGCTCCCCAGCCAATCCTACCACTGCCTTGATCCCTGTTTCTTGCACTTCCCAGCATGAATCCCTGGCACCTTCAGCAACTTAAGGGTTGGCCTTCGGCAGCTGGCGCCTTATCTCTGCGCCTTGTCTTCCGCAGATGTTTCTTTGGGTTCATGGCCCCATCAGCTCTCCTGGGCTCTGCTGCTGGAGCTGGGCCGATGAGCCAGGTAGGGGGCAAGGAGGTTCAAGCTTCTCCTTGTAGAAACCAGAAGTACCACCCCCAGCACAAGTGTTGCAGGGGCCGGAGGAGGAAACCTGTAGGTAGCTCTTTAAACAAAATTCTGTGTCGTGGTTGTTGCAAGAGTCCTAAGAGCTGCATCAAAAGCACAGCATTTACAGTCAAAAGTGTTTGTAACATTATGAATGTCAAGAGAGAAGTAGGAATTACTGTTTGATGGGCTCCTCTATGGAAAAAAGTTTGCTTGCAAACATTGGATTTAAGTACCATTAAATAGTTTATTCCTAATGCTCTAAAATTGGGCTTTTTGCAGAACATACCAAGAAGAGTTTTGATCTTGAAAAAGTGATTCACTGTTCCTTTTGTTTGAAGATCCTACTTTCAATTCTCTTATTTCTAAAAATAACTTTTCTTGTACTTCAAAATTATGTTAATTTTCAGACTGAAAGCATTGTCACTGATTTTTGGAGAGAACTTGGAAATGTCTTGTATAGCAGTCTAGATTCTTATGCTTAGTCTCTGAAATCAAGTATTTTAAATCCAGGTATTTAAAGAGTACTATAAGAGGAAGATTGGCCATTAGACAATTTGGCTTTGGTGTTGGCTTTCCCTGAAAGCAAATGGTTTTGACAACTGAAGCTATGTGGAAATCCCTTGCTCCCTCTTGTGGGCTACTTTGGTACGAGCTCACAACGGTGCCAGTGCCACGCTTGTTCTCGGGATTTTTCTTCTTTATTCTAAGAACCTGGTATTCGTTTTTCGGTAATTTAATATGTGGTTCTCTGGAGCTTTTTTCTGTACTTCTTTGCTTTGGGGAAATTCTGTGACTGTGGGAGAGAGCAAGCAGGGGTTTAGGTTTTTTTGTGTTTGGGTTTGGTTTTTTTTTTTTTAACTCACAGAACTTGTGAGAAAATCAAAATGCTGGGTGAATATTTAACCTCTTACAAGATTGACTTCTGGAGAAGTGTAAGAAACAGAAGCAAACACGAACATAACAAAAATAACTTGTGATGTTAAGTGTTTTGTTTTCTTTGAAATATTGCTAATAGAAGTGGTTCCCAGGAATGGTTCAGGTAGAGTTTCCCAAACTGACCTAAACTGATCTATGTGGAATTACCTGACAAATACCCGTTTGAGTGGGACTTTATTTCCATTATATATATAATCTTGGGTTTTAAATACTATTCTTCATCCTTTCCTAAGGCTATATTGTACATCTTAGTCATAAAAGTAAAGCAATAAATTAACTGATAGCCTCAGACCTCTGCAAGGTGGGATGGAAAATTATTTTTGTCATGCTTGTGCAGTTTTATTTTGTGAAAGGTGATTGTTCTGATGTAGTTCAGTTATCGTGGGGTTTTTATTATTTTTAGTCTTAATTTGATGCATACATTTGAAGAATTATTTTAGAAACTAAATTTTCTTGAGGGCATTTTTGATTCTTTCACCAAGCTCAAATGGCTGTCCATGTCCATGTACAGGTAATGATATCCTAAGGGCTAGAATTACCTCCCCCTTCCCTCAAGTCAATATCATCAATTTGATATGCATGTCAGAAAAAGTTTCAGGGCTGCACAGACTTTCTCCTGCAAAATCCTCACTTATTTTTGTCCATTATACAGAATGTTCCACTTTTACAGCATTGGCAGTATCAATTGTTTTGAGTAGTTAAAAGTTAACCCTTCATTATATATTTGAAAGTGGTCAATTTGGGGAAAAATGGTGTATCTTTTGTTGTATCACTATAGAAAGTTTTTGTAAGAAAAATACTAAGAACCCTTATTTTAATTAAGTGTTGTTTAGGATACCAATTAACCTTTTTTCTACTCTTTGGCTTCTCACACTGCACTCCTTCAGCCAGAGGAGCTCACGCTGCTGCTAATAAAGCTGAGACGGCAGCAAGCTGAACTGAGTAGTATCCGGGAACACACACTAGCACAGCTCATGCAACTAAAACTTGAGGCCAGCAGCCCAAAGGTCAGCTATAAAGCAATGTGTGTCATGTACCATTCTCACTAACTTGTAGTCATTCATTAATCAAAGTTTGCATTGTACCATTAGTGCAAAATCATCTGACTACTATGGGAGTAGAATAGAGTAACGTTGGTTCTTTGTGTATGTGATGTTCTGCTATTAACCCTTTGAGGCTTTCCTTATAGCTTTTTGATATTAGCTGAGTCAAAATTACATAGGAATGTTTTAAAATATATTGTAGTTAAGTTTAAAGTTAAAGGTTTTTAACCTGTTGTTGTTATAATCAAAATTAGTAGTGATCAATCATGAGATTAATTTATTGTTTATACTGCCTCATCTCTGATACAATCTTATTTGTAGTCTGTGTACGAAAATCAGGACGTTTAAAACACAGATTTATCAAAGGGTTCATAGTTGTCTGTGTAGTAGACATTTACATGAGCTTACTGTATTTTATATGTAAAACCAAAATGTAATGTAGTAGTTCATAGTCTGATTCATGGCAAACTTCCATCACTTCTGTTTCGGGATCAAAACTTGTTAACAGTTCACCAAAAAAAAGCAGATAAAAACACCATTATATTTCTATGTAAAACAGAAAGATCGCTGTCTAGTTTACATCTTTCAAAGCTCTTTTCATGCATTCTGCACCTTCTGTCCCTTTCCTTTTTCCCCCCTGACTGCTGCCTGCTAGAATGAGATTCTTTCACATCACCTTCAAAGGAATGCCATATATGTGGATCATCAGGTGGGATTTGCAATTTTCTTGTGTGTTTACATTTCTTAATGCTTTTTGCCTGCTCTTATCAAGCTGGAAATATTTGGGGAGAAGGATTTTCAGTGCTTTTTATGAAGTTGGATATCCAATATGTGCCCTTTTTAAGTAGCACAGACTATCTTAATCGATTACAAATTTGACATGTAATGGAAAAAAAAACCTCAGTTTAAAATTCGTCAGAATACAATAGCCGCTCACCAATTAATTTTTCTGTACTTCATTTCCTTCTTATAATAACACTAACTGTAGCATTTTATCATCTTTAACCAAAGTCATAATATATTTCCAAGCTCATAAGACACACATGCAATTTATGGAAAATTCGTACTTCTCATAATTTTAGTTTTCCAAATTAAGAAGAGTTAGATGTTTCTACAGGACTTTAAATGACAGGGAGGTCAAACATGAAAAAATGTTTTAAACAAATCATAGCATGGCTCATTACTTTTTCTGCTTTTACTCAGTTATTTCTTAAAGTTTTATATAAGAATAAGATTTTACGTCTTTACAATTTCTGATAACTTATGGAGTGAGGGTACAATTCTGTCTTCACTAACATAATTGATTGCCAAGTGAAGAATTGTGATATCACATACCTCTTTTTATGGCTTTGTTGCATGATCAAATGGGACTTCTGTACAAGTTGTGAGTGAGAAGTTTTTAAACGGGAAATTTTTGCTAGCACTTTTAAAAGACAGTCATAAGTGCCTAGAATAAATATAAGCAACGAGGTGTCTGTTAGTTAAAAATATAAAAACCACTAAAGCTTTTTCTAATATTCTTTCTTCTAATGAAATTTTTCAGCTTTACACTTAAAACCAACTGTTCTTAGAACTTTTGTCCTACATGTTCCTGTGATAGGATTTCAATGAGTTACTAAAAACCACACACACGCGCGCGCGCGTGCGCCCACACCCAGGCTTGGTTCACCCAGTGACTTTTATTTTCCCGTTATCTCTTGGAAACAAGGTGTTAATTGTGACCAATTCAGTTAGATGGCAATGCATTTCTAAACATCTCTGTCTTGTCTTAAGGGGCTGCAGGGGGTCCAAAACAGTAGGGAAAAATTGCTTGCTAAATTAGGCCAAAATATTTCAGCCAACTCAAATATTTCCAGTTTATAATGTTTTGGAATAAGGGAATAATTCTGTCATTAACAATGTAGTTCATTGCCAAGAAAGGACAACTGTCCTTGTGAAGTGTAAAACTATGTACCATGCTGTCACATGATTAGCCAAGCTTGTCAGTATAATAGACAAGATTAAACGGAGAGAATTGCCTATGTTTAACATGCAAAGTGGTAAAAAGGATTTTCTTTTTACTTGCATCAGCTAAAATTTAGAAATGTAATGTGATGTGATAAACATTAATTTAGGGAAGTGTCTAAATCTTATAAATGTGCCATAATTACCCCTACCAGAGATGCAAGAAATCACTGCACTTCTTACAGTAAGAAATCATTATCAAGTCTAAAGTGTATTACCTTAATCACAAAATCATGGAGGAGCAGTTGGAATACTTGTTCCAGTTTCTGATCAGTTTTTCTTTTTTTCCCTTGTTTTAATATAATACTGCACTTACCTGTATGAAATAAATCCCCCTGAGAGTCTTTTTGCTTTGAGTACCACTGCTTCTAGGGGTGGTATCTCATTTATATCTTTATGCTACTTTGTCCATTATCAGTTTTCCTTTATGTTGGGAAGAAAAATGACAAAATTTCTTTTAGTCTAACTGAGGCCTTTCCTCCTCACTATCCACATCTGTAACCAGCTTGCATAATCACTTGCCCTCTTTGAATTATAAATGTCCAGTGTACTTAAATTAGGTATTTCCACACATATTTAATCCCTGAAAATAGTGTCAAAACCTGCTTTGCCTAGAGCATGTAGTGGAACTCCAGTCCTATTATCTTCAACTCTCACCTTTTTGGCCACAAAGAATTCAGTACCGTACATAACAATAATTAGTAAGTTTGTACCGAGGTTGCACAGGTGAATTTTCAGGCAGACTAAAGTTCATGTGTAGGGAGAGTAACTTTTACGCTGATGCAGTAAGTTGTTGTCTAATGCTTAGGTGACTTTCTTACCAAGACTCAAGAATATCCCATACCCTTTCTTAAGTCATGCTTCTTTTTTGTACTGCTGTTTCCTTTTGAGATGCTTAGAAATTCTTATGTTATGCTTTTTGATGTTTTTGTATTATGCTTTCAGAATTTTTGTTGTTGTTGTTGGAGTTCAGAGATAGAGAAAAAAAAGATTGAAGAGACTGACACACATATCCAGCCATATGACTTCTTTGATATCTTATGGCCAAAAGAATGATTGTCAGGCATCCTTTTTTTTAAAGTGAGATTGTGAACCACTCTGCTGGCTCAAGGTTCATAGAGAGACAGGAGAGACTCATTTGCCTTTTAAGAAGTAATTCTTTGGACATAGCTAGCAACCCTAGGCAATGATGATTTGTTTGCCAATGTGGGACGTTATGAGGGCACATATAATCTCAGTCTTCTGCCTTATCAAATTTTAAGGGATCACTTACTGCATATTACTAAATCCAAACCAGCAGTCTTCTTAATGTATTTGTACCCAGTAATTACAATAACAGTAATGAAAAGTTGGAACATAGTTTTTTTCAGATAAAAGCTAGATACGCTTTTTTTTTCTCCTTTGTAAATAAAGCCATGGCAGGAGGTCCCACTTGAATCTTTCTGTTACAATGGAGAATTCCAGCAAACCAGTCTTTTAGTATGCTGCTTAATTTTATGTTAATAATAAAACTTTTCTTTGGCTGAAAATCCTTTTTCTACTGAGCTCAAGCTATCTATGTAGTAAAACTCTCCACACGTATTGTCATACTGATCTCAGCATATCCCAGGTTGGTTTGTTAGAAGTTCTACTAAATCTCATTTAGTCTTCCCCGCCCCCACCCCTGTTTTTTGAAACGGCTATTTAAGTGAATACTTCAGGTGTTAAGTTGTTCATATACTTCGGCTGGTACTTTCATTTTTAGTTTCTTTCAGTTTTTTAAAGGGTGCATAAAAATAAACAGAACTTGAACAAGAAGTTGTCAAATAAAGGAGTGAAGGTCCCACAGCCAACTCCATACTGTCTTGGTGTTATGCTTCTGTCTTCTCCTCTTCACCACCCTCTTTCTGAGATGCTGATGGTGGTTCTGGGAAAAGGTATATTAAGGGAGGCTGGAATAGTACAAGGGGGTTTGGATAGAGCTGACAGATATCCTGTATTATATCTGATACCTTGTGTTTCAGCCTAAAATTCTATGTCCTATGTTAGCAACATATAGGATACTACCCTTACTTGTATTTGCCAGGTTATCTGGAAAAGGTAGAGTGAGCTCACCCAGCTACCACTGTTGCTCTTTCTGCTGCTGCTTTTTTTTCCTTTTCCCTCTCCAGAGGAAGAAGGGAGGCTCAAGGACAGGGGCTCTGTAGGGTGAACAAAGAGACTGTGCTGGAGGCAGAATTGCTGTGAAAAGAATGCAGGAAGGAAAAATGCTTTTTCCCTGTGTTTTTGGACAGATTAAAGAGCAGAGGAAAGGTGGGAGAAAAGCTTGGTCAGGTGCTATTGCCACTGCTTTTACCTTCAGGAACCTTGAGAGGAAATGGATAAAACTGCCAATCTGAGCTCAGTCTTTTGTCACCCATAACATATGGTCTTATCTCATCAGTGAGGTCAGCTGTCCTGGTAGGGAGCCACTATTCCAGCTGATCACTGTCACCAGAACAGCACAGACTGAAATGTCATTTGCGTAGGGTGTTATCAAACATGGAAGAGAATTTAGGGAAAGGAAGGAAGAGAAAAATTGTCAATAGCCTGGCTTTACAGTTTAAAACACAAAATACCCACTCAGATGCTCGCTCATAAATAATGTAGCTGTTCATATAGATCATATGTCAAGGAGGTGTTTTTTTTTGATTGTTTCCAACCAGAAAATGCTTTTATATATTACATCAGTAAAGATAAAAGCAAAGATGAAGCATCACTTCTGGGGAGAGACAGTTATTTACTAGAAGTAGAAAGTGATAAAGCCAAAGCTTCTGGATTTTATTTGTTTTTACTGCTGTGTTCCTGTGTGGCATCTGGCAGTTCACACTTCAGTTTGCTTATGAAAATCTTAGTTCCAATTTTTGTGTCTTCTTTAGTTGGAGAAACTGTATTAGTATTATACATAGGATCTAAAAGGTGTCCTTTACTGTACAAAATAATTTATTTTTTTTTCCTGAAGTGAGAGAAAAATCAATGTTTATTTCTGTTACAAACAAGCAAATATTTTTCCTTGAGCTATTTATTCGATGTGAATAGTATGCAACTTCAGTTTGGGAGTAGCCTTGTGATAATGCCTTAAGAGCACAAAATAGATACCTCTTCATCTTTTAGAGCATGGGACTTGCCATTGTGTCCCTCATAACTCTGGTTTACTTTGCCGGTTCTTCAGTACGCATTGCCTTGTGTGTGCGCTAGCTTTAGTTAACAGGTTCGTGATGGATACGTACTCCCTCAAGAACTTAACTTCTCAATAGTTAAATGTCAGTATTTTTTGGAAACGTTATTTCCTAAAGAGGAAAAAAGCTTGCTACGTTTGACTGCTACAAAGGCTTGGCATTACTTTACCAGTTATCTGGGTTTTGATCTTTGTTCCATAAGGGCTTAAGGAACCGGAGCTTTTCTGGAAATAACTGGCCTCTGCAAACAGTGTTAGATAAGCACCAATGGTAGTAGAAATATTGGAAGAAGTCCTATAAATCAAAGTTGGAGCTGGCTGGAGGACAAAACATTACTTCAGAACATCTTTAGAGCAAATCCACTTTGCTTCTTTTCTAATCTGGATTAAAACAATCTTGGAACAGTTCCACAGAAATTAATTCTGGCATTGTCTGTTATTGGTCAGAAAGGAAAAAATTGAAATATTGTAAAAAGGAATTAGACAAGAGCCTGAAGCTGTTGAAATCCTCCTAATAAAAACTCATCCAAACCAGTATACTCCTAATAAAATATTTCAGCCTCAGAGCAATTTTTCCTTTACAGATATTTCAGTTGGCTGTAGTTTGATTGCTTGGCTTTGGACCTTATTGTTGATCTTACTATTGAGAAATCTTTTGGTATCACCTGGTGCACTCTCTGGACAAAATTTTAATGTAAAGGGAGAACAACTTCTTGTGTCAGTTCTAGTTTTCTGTTTATTTGTACTGTAGATGGTGAAGCAAATGGGAGGGGTTTCTTGTTTGGGTTTTTTCCTGCCTTGAACAAACAGAGCATCATAAGCTTGCTTCTTAAGATAAGGTACTCTTTGTTGGGTGATTAACTTATGAGCCCATCAGACTTTACTATGTATAAAAAAACAACAACAACAACAAAAAGGTCCTCTATGTATAATGAGAAAAATGTGTTTCCCATAAGGAGAAAGAAAAAATACTTCTCCAAATGTACAAGTTAGGCTTTTTCCGAAGTAATTAGGGGCAAGAAATTCCAAAAGGCATCAAAAACTCAGGCTTTCTGTTGCATTTCAATCTATGAAATAAAACCTTGCCATGCAAGTTCATGGTGAGTGCATCTGTATACATAAAGACAGAGTGAAAAATCACAAGTATTCATACACACACTTCCTTCCTGTGTAACCATACTTGAAACAGGTATTGCTGAAGAGGCCCTAAAGTTTCCAACAAAAATAGGAGGGGGATTGTGCATTAAGTGACTTTTCAGTTTGTTTTGGAGAGGAAAACTGTCTGTTTTCATAATTTTTCCCTTACTGTTCCAAAAGTCTCCTTTTTAAAACCAAAAATCCCATACTATTGTCTGTGTTGCATACTTTTCTGAAATCCTAAATGTATGCAATTTTTACTGTAATAATCAAAGTATCTAGTTTTGACATTTGCACACATATCAATAAATACTAATCATTCTAGAAAATGTCTGACCAGTTCCGAAATAGTTTCACACCTGTATATGGGGGTGGATAGATACAATGAGTAGTTATTCAAAGTTCCAAAGTATATAAATCAGTGCAGTATATAAAGGCATTTTGTGATACATGAACATAAGTCTAAACCTCGCTCAATATTCAGAGGCTGGGAATGCTTATATCTTTTTAATGTACATTGAGTTATTAAATCTATAATTTAAAAGGTTTTCTGATAAAGGTTTCAGTGTTCCTATTGCATAATCGGATAATACTTTTCATTTCAATATCATGCAAAGCTGGGCTTATTTTAAGCATTTTTATTTTTAAAAAGGGAGAGTGTTGGTGAACAAATATTATATTGGTTCTGAGCATTTATGTGATTTTGCTACATTTGTTTGATATTATTAAACTTTTCAGATGTTGATATTACTGAATGATGGAATATATAAAAAGCATGGGATAAAATGTAATCTACTGCATTATTAGAAAAAATTAAAGTAGAGGCTATATTTTACAGTGTCGTCTTTCAAATCTAGCCATGCTGTAAACTGATGTTTGCTGTATGCTCCTCCTGATTTGAAATAGATGAAAGAGAATGAACCTTTAATCACCATGGTTCACACTATGATTGAGAACTCGGCGCTAAGACCGCAACTGTACCAGCAAGTAAGGTCTTGGATAGTGAATGAAATTGCTTTATCATCTGCGAAAATTTTCCTTAGTGACAGTTTTGGTTGTTCCTCAGATTTATTCATAACATTGGTGTTTCTCTTATTTGCTTTGGAAAACCACAAGTCATCCATGCTTTATAAAATGCTGCGATATCGTTAGCATGGCTTTTGCTGCGTTTTTGTTGTTAAGTATTAAATGTACCCTTTTGAATAACTCTTTCTGTCTAGACAATTTAATTAGTTGATGTTTTATGCAGGTGTCCAGTAAATTCATGAAACTTCCAATAAGCTTCCAACATTTGTCTTAGCATGATTCTCTGCAATTAGTGTTCAAAGGTGCTTCTTTCTTTTGACCACTACAAAAGCATGAGTGGTGTTTACCTAGTCATCTCTGGCAATTTTGTTTTGTTCTAGGAAGTGGATTTACAAGTTTTTGTTTGCACCCACCAAGCCTTTAGCCACTGAAGAAAGGAAGGATCAAAATTACTTTGATCTGGGGACTGTAAATCCAAAAGGCAGTGTCTGTTCATAAAGTCACAGCAGACTTAACCGTGCACACTTACAGAGTATCTAGTGATGGTAGTAAATGGTAAGATAGAAGAAGAATCAGAAATGTGAATGGAAATATTGTCTGTGAGTTGAGACCTGCGTTAACTTATGAGCATGGCCAATACGTATCTGTTGGCACTGCAGTGTCTTCGGGATACTAGGGCTTAGCTGAACAGCTTCTGTCACATCAGGGAATGTTTAAGTTTCTAGTCTTAACTGCAACGAAGTTGTTGTTCTTACTTAAATGACCATGATATTTTGCAGCAGATGAGGTGTGCAATTCTGGCTGCCAGTCAGAAGGGAATATCTCACCAGGTCCCTTACACTTGCATTTATGCCTTTGTGAACCAAAATGGCATATAAAGGTTGCATAGTTTGAAGAAAAGGAGACATTCTGCCATGTAAAAAAGTCATTTATTAGTGATTATTACTTTGCCATGTTTCCAAAAAATTCTGCAGCTTAATTTCATGTTTCATTTTTTTTTGAAGCTAACTCCACATTGTAGATTTGCTTGTGATCCAGAAAAGTTTCAAGAAAAATGTCAGCTTTCCAAAGGAAGTTGGGTTGTGATTGACTTTGATCTCAGGATCATCCAATTTGTCCTACTATGTGCAAAATATGAACTTTAACGTGGAACCTGAATGAACTATGGGAGAAGTAAGGTGCCCTCAAGCCCTGAATGAAATTGGGTTTCGATGGGTTTTTTTGGTGTTTGTTTTTTTTTTTTTTAAGAAGCCTAGCTGTTACAATTTTTGTAAAGCAAATCAATTTTCTGTAGTAGGATACGTAAGACAAGTAAGTCAACATATATATAATGAACAGAGGTGCTTTGGATGTGTCAGGGTAAACTAGCTCAGCTTCTAATATTAATATAGCCACATTTGAGGTAAAGCCTGGGCCCACTTCTTTAGGGATACTGCTAAATTTCAAAGTGCTGTCTTGATGAAGCTATGCTGTCAGCTAAGGTATCGCTACACAGCGCTGCCTTCACCTTGTAGACATGCCTGCTGCTTTGTATTTGACACTGAATAATCACCTTTTTTGACATTCTTGTCAAAGAAACAGTGAAGCTAACAGGTCATGAAGACTGAATAACCTTTGTCACTAGAGATGTGGTCTCTTCAGGTCAGAGTGTTTGCGACATGTTGGCAGGCTTGTGCAGAAGAACCCATGTATTACATAAACTGGAGGACAGCAAGACCTTCTGCTTTCACGGGTGAAGTTTCCTATAGGAAATATTACATTAACTGACTTCCAAGAAAGGATTAAAATACACTCAAAATTTCGCTGCCTAAATAGCCTTCTAAATTTTTGTAATGCAAAACTAACCTGTTTAAAATTCTGGCAACTTGTTTAAAGAATATCTAATTTTTTATTCAAATAAAATAAATTGGTTTTACCAGTCATATTTCCCACTGCAGTTTTAAAGAAATGTAAACAATTGGGAGAAGCCTCTGTGTAAGTGACTGAAACCTGTTTCATTGTCAAGATGATAAACTAGTTTTTGATGACCGTAACCATTCCTGTGGGTAGAGAAAAGGATCTTTCTTTGCTTCAGTTTATTCAGTTCAGTTTTGTGACTGAGCTCATTTAGAGTTAAGCAAAGAAAAGCAAGAAAAGCTTGTGTTTAATTAAAAATTAAGGTGTCTTGCTTCCTGTTTGTTTGTAATGATTAATGGTTCTTTAGTAAAATAGCTAAAATATATACTATTTCAAATGTGTTATTTATAAGACATTTTTGTTTGTAACTTGTTACATCTTCACAGTTTTTTAAATCACTTTGACTTACATCAGTCTGCTCTACAGACTGTACTGTAAATTTACATGTATAAGCCAGGGCAATGATTCCATATGTACAGACAAGAAAAACAGAGGCTTTTTACAGCCTGGACCCATTTCTACCTTGGGTTTTTTTGTTTCTTTGTAATACTAGGTGAGGAGTGTTAATCTTGTTCTCTAAAGCAGTATATGCTGATTTTAAACAGTAGGATTATCCTCAGTTCCTCTTGTGTCTGTGAGTTCCCTGAAGTGGGAAAAATTGAAAATCTGAGTGCAACAAGCTAACATCCAGGTCTTTGCTTGGATAATTTTTCTTAATACATTAAAAATGTATAAAAATAGTCCTTGACTTTTTGCTCCTATAAGGATAGGGAGATCTTGTTTATGGCATTTATTATTACTATTACTACTAATATTATTATAGCAGCTGCATACATTTAAACTGTTATGCCTGTTAGATTTTGAGATTTGTAGGTAGAAATATTTTTCAGGTTTTGTTATGAACACATGAGATGACTGTATTTGAGCTAAAAATCTTGTGTGTTTCCAATTTGTATGTGAAATGTTACCTGTCGCATTATGCAAAATTAGAGGAGAATCTTGCTTAGTGTGTGGTAAATGTGCATTTGCCCTGCTTCCTGGTAGTAGGAAGTACTTTTAAAAAGAAAAAGGAGGAAGAAAAAAAAAAAGCCTCTTGGAAGTCTGACTTTAACCTCATGCTCCCCACAAAATGTCCTAGATTGTCCTGTTTTAATTTTCTAAGTGCAGTATCTTGCAGAGATGCTTAGTCTACTCTCAGGATGGGAAATTTCCTCCCATATATTTATTGACTCAAAATGGTTAGCAGAATCTGCAAATAGCTTATAAGGTAATGAAGTAATACTGTCACTTAAATGTTTTTAATATTGACTGCTTAAGTAGGTTTAACCCCTCATGTCTCAAGAGAGATTTGCCTAATCTGCATTTATTTGGGAAGAAATTTCCCTCTAAGGACATCTTATATTGTGTCCATTGTGGTGGATTTATCCACTTCCGTGATTCATCTGGTACTGGTGTTTGACAGAGATGGGGACTGTACGGTGGGACTGTAAAGTAGATGACAAATTACTTCTAACATAAGACGGAGGTTCAATTAAGGTCACTTTACCTTTTCACATGTAAGATACATGTTTGGCCAAACTCTGCGTGTGCAGTTTGCCTTTCAAAAATGGTAAGTTCTGTTTGTAGGTATTCAGGGTGCTGCTCCTTAATGTTTGGGAGCTGTGCAGTGTATTTCACCATGTAAAGAGGAATAGACTTTTCTGTATTTAAGTAGGCAAATGTCGAGGAAAAGTGTAGAAGTCAGCAGCAAGTCATGTCAGTGGTTCAGTAGGTGGCACTCTTTCTCTGAAATTACTGTTCTGGTAAAGTATTTCTAGGAACTATTTGTTGAACGTGACATAAAATACATTTCGATAACTTGATCGTTGGAGCTCTTATAATGCATTTTCCAGGGTTATGAGGTTATTAACCTTGCTTGTAATGTGTAATTGCATTTTGTCTGCTGCAATTCCTCTTATAATTCCAGTAGGATGCACCAGCATTCTGCACTTTTTGCCTCAAGCTGATTTATAGATAAGCTGTGGAAAGAGGAGGTGCTGTTTTGTCAGAGATGGATTAAGTGTTTCATACTATTTTTAGAGTTTTTGCGTTAAGTCTACGTAAAATGTTGCAGTAGAACTGTTGAAATGAAATGGCTCTCCAGCAGTGCCTATTGTAGGAAACTAGTACGGCTGACAAAAGCAAGAAGTTGGCAGCAATTTTAGAAGTGTGATAGGATTTTAATAAGAAGAATTAGCACGTGTATAGTATTCTTTGAAAATGTGTTTTTGTTCTCTGAATACTTAAAATAGATTCCTTTTAGGAGGTAGGCAGGGGTAAGGATGCTGAATTGGCAAGCTATTTTAAACTCAGCTGTAATTAAGGTTGAAATGCCAAAAAAATAAATGTCTCTCTTTTTTTAAAAAATAAAAAAAGTGTAAAAAATACTGGCTTGAAAATATAGCATTACATTTTTCCAGGCAAGCCATATAAAATGCTGAGCAGTGTCTTGGGAAGGTGTGTTTGTCTAATAGGGGATAATCTTTCTTTTGTAAAATCTTTCTGTTGTGAAATATAACAAGGTTTTCTCTGTAAGTTAAAGACATTTGGCCATGTTTATGAGTTTTTTTTAAAATATTTCCATTCCTCATTTTTCTCTCATTGTGATAAAGTAAAGTTAAAAACCACAACTCTGCAATAAGAGGAGTTTAAATAGATATCTTAATTTTTGTGGCATTCATGGGGTGCAAAAGTGCTGTGGCTTTTTTCATATTCCAACGCTCATTTTCATAAAATGTCCATTTCAAAGAAAGTTACTGTGTGGTTTTAATACACTATACATACTTTTAAATTGTCACCAGGTGCATTTGCATGAGGTATGTGGACCTAATGTCTTGAAATGAAACACTTAAGTGTGTTGAAGATTTATTGTATGTTTGGAATGCTTGTCTGATTAACCCTTCCCTAGTCCTTTTATTTATAAGTGTCCTTTAACATGGACTTGTGTTTTTATAGTCTTTCTTGCACTATTAAGTCACGATGACCTAATTATGACAGATACATGAAAGGAAAGCATCTATGTTGGGACTCAATGCATACATTTTTAATTAAATAGAATATGAAGGTTGATAGTGTCGTGCCAATACTTGCTGTATAGGACATTAAAGTACTTACTGTACGTGACAGTCCATTCTAAAATGGGGAGCTACCTTTTTCATGTAAAATATTTTTAAATCTTATTTCTGGTCAGTTCAGAGACTGAAGGAGTTAAGAACTTAATGTGAGGAGCTGTATGAAAGTAATTTGAGGATACCTTACATGCTGACCGGCATAGGTCCAAAGATAAAATAGAAGGGCTTCCATTTATGGCATTTCTGGTAATACTCTGCTGGAGGGGAGGGAATCCATATGAAAAAGTAGGGAGAAAGGTGTTTGGCAGCACTTATTGGGCATATGTCTGTAATGAGATATTTTACACATATTTTGTATACTTAGGTCATTCTGTTCTGATTTCAGATTCACATCAGAATATCCTCCTTGTGAACACACTTGACTTTAGTGGGCCTAGAATGGTTAATTCCAAGCAGAATGAGCCCCTATATTTAGAATGCACATAAGAAAACGTGCATAATTATGCATAACTGTATCTAGGTGTACTCTGGCAGTTTCATCTTCCTACATAATCCATGTTTGATTGAGTTAGTTGTACATCTTTAAAAATCCAGTTTGCATTAGAAACATAGCCTGTTAAGTTAATGCAACTTTCTACTGACAGTCTGCTTGACATTCCATTTACTTATCTTCATTAATATATATTGCTAAAAATATATTGTTCAATGTGGTATGTTTGACTTTGAAGCAAAATCTGATTTCTGTATTACAACTCTTAAGCTGAACAGTAGTTTCATTTTCATAGTCCAATTAAGTTGTTTTATGGCAATATTATTCTTCCTTATAGTTAACACAAGAAGAATGTAGGGGTACACTATACAAATATAGAACTGAAGAGCTGGATATTGATGTAAGTCATTTGTATTTCTTCTTCCTTGGAAATGTTGGTATTTGTCTCTTTATTTTGATAATAATTTCCCCCTTGACTTTTGGGTTTGAAATGCAGTTCATACAGGTGATTGCCAGGAGAAATTGCTTTGTGAAATTGAAGAGCATAAGATTCTTTTTGTAATAAGCTTCTAACTTGCAGAAAGTATTACATTTTAAACTGAAATTTCAAAATCTGTTCAAAGGTGAATTGCTTCTAGAAAGGAATTAACTGCTTTAGAAGGGAAAAGCTCTGTAGCTGTAGTTCAGTTACAAGCATGAGAGATGTAATTTCTCAGGAAATGTGACCAATGTTCCAAAACTGAAATTTGGCGTGGGTAGTTACCATTCAAAGTATTGGGTTGCTAGTTACTAAAGAAAAGGGGCTTGATGTTTAAAGTCAGTTTTAAAATTGGTGGCAAAAAATACACACATGTAGTCATACTGTATATGCAAACATATGCATGTCTAGTCATTCTTGCACAATGCAACTAAGAGTAGAGATACTGACTTAAGGGATGTTCTTTTAAGAGTAAAAAAGAAAGCAGGCTTCCAGGGTTATCTTAGAGTTAAAAAGTCAGAGCAGCGCAAAATGAACCAAAAAAAGTTGTTCAAATAGAAAAGTAAACTGGTTCAGATTGGTGAGAGTGCACTGAACAGTTACTTGCTCAAAGTGGAGCTGGACTGGAACAGTTTTAGTCATAGCCAACCCTCGATCGGAGGTAAAACAGAGCAGAACATGGATAGTATTAGTAACTAACTATTAAAAACCTGAAATAAGCCATGGGAAAGACTGTGAATGTATGCAGTAGTCTTTATAATACTAAGGAATATGTAAATTAAAATGGTCTTTACTACCTATTATTAAGTTGTAAAGATTTAGTTGTAGAATCATAAATTACATGTTTTGAGCCACGCTGTTTGAAGGTATAATAACACTTATTTCATAGCATCTGAAGAGGGTTTCTTAAGGTTAATTTGAGAATAGAACACTGATGCCTTCAGAGTTTTAGAATTCTCAGAATATTTTGTGGTAATAAAAGTTTATATAGATTCTTGTAATGATCTGATCAAGTTATATTTTGATTGCTGAAGATGTTAAAAATGAAATCCTAATTATGATCATTTTCTGTTATATACTAGGCTAAGCTTAGCCGTTTATGTGAACAAGATAAAGCTGTACAAGCACTGGAAGAGAAGCTTCAACAGCTACACAAGGAGAAAGTAGGACAATTGTATTTATTACTTAAAGTGGATGTTATTTTACATGCTTATCAGAACATTGGTAACTGAAATAAAATTAAAATCAGCCCAATGATGCAGAATATTAAAAATAATTCTTTTTATTATAATAGTACACGCTTGAGCAAGCTTTGCTATCGGCAAGTCAGGAGATAGAAATGAATGCAGATAATCCCGCAGCCATACAAAATGTAGTCTTACAGAGAGATGACTTGCAGAACGGACTACTTAGCACTTGCCGAGAAGTATCGCGAGCTACTGCAGTAAGTAATACGTTCTTGCCAGTAAAACTCAATGAAGTGTTAAACAATTATCTTCATGTTCATGTTGTTAATTGAGTTGTCTTTGGTTATTTTTCATTACGTTCTAACAAAACTCCGTTGTCTTTTACTTGCTTGTATTTTTGTCAAAGGCAGCTGGAAAGTGATCTTTTCACTATATTCATCGAGTAGTCTTTCTTTACTTTTTTTTTTTTTTTTTGGCCAGGAATGAGTGCAATACTGACTTTAACTGGTGTGGTAATTTTCATCTTTATAGTTTGAAAAACTTATTACAGAGGAAGAAAATAATGCAAATAAGCTATTTTATGATATGTGATGGCAAAACAGTAGCAAGCACAAACTTTATTGGATATTTGATCAGATAGGTGACTTATTTTAAGCAAAAGCAGCTGCAGGATGAAAAGAAGAAAACACTATACTGTCATGGTCTCTCTTAATAGCGGGCCATTATATTTAAAGATGTTTCAAGTTATGCACTTTCAAAAACCTTAAAACAAAAAAACGAAACAAAAAAAAACAAAAACAAAGGAAAGGAAAGGAATTGCTATTTGCTGTCCTTTTCCACTTCATGATGGTTTCTACACTGAAATGACAAGGTAAAGAATCATTTTTGCATACTTACATATATATCCAAAAAGGTATTTCAGTGTCAAGTTCCAGTATTTTACTGTGGTGAAATTGATAGGAAGTAGGCCCTGAAATACCGGTTTTAGTCTGAACGTTAGACTGTGTTGTAAAAGGAATTGGTTGGACAAGTTAAAGGGAATCGGGGAAGGGAAATCCTCAAGATATTCTTTCCCTCATTAACTTTTTAATTTATGCTAAATTGAGTAAATTGCTTGATGTAGGCTTAAAAAGTGAGATGGTAGAGCTGACCTCAAAGAAGGTTTTCTTTTTGCACCTTCTCCCTTCTGCTGTTCGTAGTTTCACATACGTAAAATAATGGTGTATCAGCAGGCCTGGGGCTGGTAACCTTACAGGCAGGGTTGGATGACTTATATTTGTCTTGTGTAATACATTGCATATACACACACAGGCTGTGCGCTCACACGTATGTATTCTATGTGATAAAAGAGAGAAATTTGCATCCATTTTTGTGGGGTTTCTGCCTCGGTAGAAGGACAGCTTAAGACCCACATGCCTGCTGACTATAAAGACATATTCTGAATATTTTGTCCTTGCCTATCTTTTTTTGTTTGTGAAAAGACAAAATGCTGTTTTGTTTTAATTCCATTCAGTATCATTAGAAAATCAAAAATCTGTTTAAACATTGCATTCTCTAAATTATGTATTTATTTATTGCTGATATCTATTTGTGCATTACTTCCTGAAGTTTCATGCCACTGAATAAAGAAAAATAAATATACTTTTTTTTTTTAAACTTGAATGTGCAGCTGTAATTCTTTACTTTTGTTACATATTTAGGAACTGGAAAGAGCTTGGAGAGAATATGATAAATTGGAGTATGATGTAACTGTAACAAGGAACCATATGCAGGAGCAACTCGATCGGCTTGGAGAAATTCAGGTGTGGCATACATCTTAAAGGACATTTAAGTTGCTTTCATTTTCTATGATTTTGTTTAAAAACTACACAAATGAAAAAAGGGGGACAGGGTGCATTAGCTTACAAAGTATAAAAAGAAATTAAAAGTTTGTAAGTTCTGAGGAGGTCTTCAGCTTTTCCTATTTTTTTGAAGCTACAGCACTGGTTTTCCTGTGTCTGGAAGCCTCCTTTTTCTGTTGCAGTGATGGTGTCCAAGCAAGGTAGTTTTCTCAGACCTTAATTGCTATGACAGTCATAGTAAATCTTCACACAAATCCTTCCATTTAACTGAATATTTTAAAATGTAATTAAATCATTCTATCAAAATAAATTATAATAAAAAATATTCTAAGCATTGCTTGAGGTCTAACATATGAAGAGTTCTGACGTGTATCTTATTAGCTTGCTGTGCTGTGGAAGATTGGACAGTTAGTATAAGTTCTGAATTTCTAAGGAGATCTTTCTGTGAGACACACACACACAGATGTGCATATATTATCTGGAATAGGCAGGTGGGTGTGGTCCATGCTGGGAGGCATTAAAGGCTGTTTGCTCCAGGGATTGATTTTCTATGCAGCTATGAAAGGGAGATTACAAGGAAGTCCAAGAGCTGAGAAATTTGTGTTATGCAGTCCAAAGCATGCATGGCCATGAATGCAAATAGGCCCACAGTTCATATGCTAGTATGCAAACACCATGTTCATCTCCACCTATTTTAGAGTTGGAACTGATGATTCCTTTTCTGTCGTTGTATGTAGGTTTCCTGTGCAAAGTTTGTTTGGATCTTCTTTGGAGGCAATAGATACAATTCTATTCTGAAGTAGAGTTTGGACTAGCAAATTGTTATCAAATTAACTGACACATTATGAAATTACTTAATCTTAACAGTCTTGTTTCTGACAATATTTGAATGTTGCATTTTTATGGGAAAGGAGAGTGTCTGTCATTACTGCATTTTATTCTCCTTTATTAGGAAAGGATGTGCAGTGTAGTCTAAATAAAGAAAAAAGGTTTTCTGTTTTTTTCTGCTTGCAATGTTTTCTAATTTATCACCTATATATGCTGTTTATTTACTGGCAGACTGAGTCAGCAGGGATACAGCGTGCTCAGATTCAGAAGGAACTGTGGAGAATTCAAGATGTCATGGAGGGCTTAAGTAAACATAAACAGCAAAGAAGCTCTTCAGAGGCAGGTAAACTGATTGTTTTTATCTTGTAGGAAGTGAGATTGGATCATATACATTTTTAAAGGATAAGCTCCGTAATTGCTTTTGTATGTTTGAAAAAAAATGGTACAATTGCTGAGAAAAGAAGAAAGCAATCATCTGTTTTAAGTTGATGCTTTGTGTATTTGATAGCAACAGGTTATATAGTTCATATTTTAAAAGCTATTTATTGAAAACAATTTTTCTCTTTCTTTCTGTGCCTTTCCCCCTCTCCCCAAACAGGCGTCATGGGATCAAGGACATTTTCAGCTATTAAATATAAAAATGAGGTATGGTTTTAGTATATTAACCATTTTAGCATCACTGAATTTCTAATATACATATGATAAAAATGAGCATTATTATAGTTGTTTAAGGATGTCTGAAGTATGTGTTCAGTATGTTTCTGTGAAAATACTGCATTATGAATTAGTTTTAAAGACTGATATCTCCACTAGTAATTCTAACACTTTCATTTGTTCTGTGTCTTTATATTCTCACTGGTATGTTTCTCTTTTCCATTTCTCACCTTTTCCTCTCCCTAGGCTCTTACCCTAGAAATATAAACCCTGATTTATGGATTTGTTTTCTACCCACCACACTTTTCATGGGAAGAAATACGTTGCTTTATATGTCTGTTCACATATTGAGCCTGGTTCTCAGATGGCCAGAGCACCCACAAGAACAGCTGAAACTGTGGGAGCTCCCAAATGTTCAACTCCTCTGAAAATCTGGCTAGAAGTTGCAGTTTTAAAGGGACATTGTCATGGGTGTCAAAAGTTTATGCAATGTACATCTGGCTTACAGAACTCTCTAAAAGTCTAATTTGTATACAATTCTTTAAAAATGTATTTAATTTTTAAAAGGATGATTCAGAGAGTTCATACATGTCAACCACAAAGTGCAGGTGTTAGAATTGAAAATCATGATAAGCGGAATAATGAAACTATTGAAGAATCTCAGTCTAGGTGGTAGTAATAAAATAAAAATAAAATAATAAAAAAAAAAGAACAAAAAATAATCCAAAGAAACCCAACAAAAATAAAGCTGTCTTGGCCTTTTTTTGTGTGTGTGTGTGACATTGTCCCTTTAATTCCAAAATCTATAGCTGGTGTAGCTATGGTAATCTATTTTTCTTTTGAAGTTATAAATAATTGTAACAGGTGTGCACATCTAAATAAGGTGACTATTCTACAATCTTTAGGAAGAGGAAGTAGTCCCACCTCGTCCTCCACTCCCTCGGTCCTATGACTTTACAGAGCATCCTCCCATAATCCCCCCTCTGCCCAGTGATAGCAGCTCCTTGCTCTGTTATAGCAGGGGCCCAGTACATCTGCCAGAAGAAAAGAAGATTCACCAAGTTCAAGGATATCAGAGAAATGGATCTTACTGTGTAAGTGGCTTAAACTGCCACATTGTTCTTGAAGCATCCCCCTTCCTTTGCACAGTCACAATTTTTATTTTGTCATCTGGCTACTTTTGTGTTATGTTTTTACTTTGGGCTACTTAGTTTTATTTATAGCTCCATCTTTTGCTCTTCACATTTTCCTGTCATATATTCTGTGCATATGTAAAATATCTTAAGACATAAATGCCTGCATCTGAGTAAATTTCAGAAAATTAAATTCTTCTGCTTACAAGTCCTTAAAACACTCTAGGCTCAGAATCAATTTTTGGTGAAGCCTTATACAACTTTGTTTCCTGAAGATCATTTAAAAGGAAAAAAAAAAAAAAAAAAACAACCCACAAACCTCTGCATTTTAATGGCAAATTTTTTTTCTGTAATTTCTGAAAGTCTGCAAATTAACTGCAAAAAAATACTGCTGCAATAGCACTTGAACAATGAAACATTGTCTTAAAGTAAGAGCAGAGTCATCACAAAATAACTGTTTTGAGTCTTAAGACATAAATGCTTGTACAAAAATGCCTGTTTATTTACCTCATAACTTGTCGTTCCTCAGGGTCCTGACTATAGGCTTTATAAGAGTGAACCAGAGTTAACTACAGTAGCAGAAGTGGATGAGTCTAATGGCGAAGAAAAAACAGAACAAATTTCAGAATCAGAATCTACAACTAAAGGTTTGTCCCCAGGCGTGGTGTTTACAACCTTTCAGCCTTTTTCACAAGGAATACAAAGCTTTAACTGTGTTATAGAAGCTATATCATCCTTCATATTTTTGTAGCCTGTCCGTTTCTTAATACGATGAAACAGCTTCCATGATAAAATAATGATTTAATTATATGACGGGAAAGATTTCAGTCAATTACACCGAAGAAAAATCAAACATTACACTCACCAACAACCCTGAAATCCTTATTGACACCATGTCTAATCACATCACTCACATTCCCCACACACCATTCCCTTGAACAATTACCCATTTTATGTTCTTGCCCTTGAACAATTATTCAGTTTTTGAATCAAGCTCCCGATGTTATGTCACTGGAACGTCCAAAAAGGCAGCACCACAGAATTTTCAGGCTCTCGTAAGGCAGGGAAACAATGTCTTTTTCTTTTTTTAATCTTGTAATTGTTGAATTGCCTTCTGTCCTCTGATAGAATAGGAATAATGATCATGACCTTGGAGTGTACAGACAATAAAGGTCTTTGCAATTGCTAAACGCTTTAGATTCTTCTCTTCATCTAGCTTCCATAAAAGCTACTAATTGCTTGGTAGAGTCTTTTACCAGGAAGTGCTTCTCAATTCTGTTTGTTAAAACACACAAAATAGTTTGTTAAAGGTGACTTCAGGAAAAGCAGTTTAAGCACCTCCCAAAAACCATATTAAGAGCTTTTAGAAAAAGTAACTAAACTTACCCTTTTTTTTTTTTACCGTAACAGTTGATGTTTCCAGTGCCAGCAGGATCACTACCTCTTCTGTTATGGTAGTTTGACTAAGCATGTACATAGCAGGCTGGTGCAACAGTACCAGAATTTGACCAAGAACTATGATCATATAAGGATATTATTTTCATCAGAACAGTAATGGAGCTTTTTTAAAACGAAGGCTAGCATACAGTTCGAGCATAAACAATGTGAATGGCCCTATGATATATGATATAATTAAGCTTGCACTTACCAGACAATTAGTCAGTTCATATTCACTATGGTATTTGCTGAGGTATAATGTTCACTTAAGATAGTCATTAATTCTCTTATAACTTGGTGGTGAAAAGTGCAAGGTTTAGCCTGAGATTTGCAAATCATCAGCCACCTAAATCGAGGAAGTTGCCTTTCTGACAACATACCTAGATTTTGTTGACCTGTGTTGTTCCAGATTGTTTATAGTAATTTATGACAAAAGGGAAAATAATTGTCAAGAAAGCCTGCGCTGATTATATAAACCAAACCAATACTTTTTGAGCACCCTAATCTGCTTTCTATCATTTTCTGTAAAGACAGAAGTAATTTTATTATGTCCATTTGTAGAAAAACAGTCCTCAGTAAGGGAAAGCAATAACACAAATTCTTCTAATATAAATAATATTTGGGGTTGAGGGAGAGAATAGCTGCAGCGGCAGCAAGTGGCAAGAGGCTTTTTATCTTCTTAAAACAACCGTGTGAAGTGGGTTTATCATAGCTGTGTTTTATCATCTGGTCCATGCTTTTGAGCATGAAAATTTTCTAACAGATCTTTCTTGTTCTATGTATTTACTTATAATAACAATCCCCATGCAGTAGGAAAAAAATATAACCATTCCTGTGGGTTTTTTTATAGTGCTTATGCAATTACAACTATATGCTGTTTCAACAAACATTTTTATGCCATTCTATCTTAACAGTTTATAAGCTGAAAAGGAAACAAACTCAAAGGCAGCTCATCTCTGCAATTTTTCTTTCTTGCTGTTTTAAGAAGTCATACTTAAATAACGTATTTTCCTACTGAGGGTGGTTCTAAAAATTAGTAAATGTCAGAGGAAATTTTAAAAATGTTTTTCTCATTCATTGTGCACATTACTGTACTAGACAATTCTCATGTTTCTTCTGTCAGCCATTTCCCTCTCTTTTCAAATGTCAACAATCAAAGAGAAACATTTTAATGGGACTATGTAAAGTAACCCTTACAGCTGTCTGCAAGCAGAGGAAAATTTATGACGTGAGTGGTATATAAAGCTGACGCAAAAGGAAAATGGACTTCTGCTGTGTTTTATCCTTTTTACATCTAAAGGAGACCCAAACTGTTGCTTTATAGTTTTTGTTTTGAATGATGGATTTGGTATTCAAATACCTCCAGACTATTTTGTGAGCCTATCAAACAATTTGGAGAAAGAGTTGAGCCTTCACCAAGTCCATATATCCTCTGAAATCTGTGCAAATTCAGGAAAAACAAGGAGAAATAATTTGGCTATCAAAGATGACATTATATCTATTTTTAGGCAAAATCAGTGAGGAAACAATATTTTTAATAGTTTGATTTCCTGCATGTATCAAGACACAAAAATGAAGCATGCAGTTTTAACTTACTTCAGTTTCCTACCAGCTTAATTACATTTTGGCAGGGCTTCTCTAAGTAGAAAAACTGGTGTTGGATATTGTTACGAGAGGTTGAATGTAGCGGACATCAGGACACAGAATATCATCAGCTCCTGACCAGACAGAGCTTGGCTGTTGCGGTTCCCTGTCCCTAAGTACAGCGAGCTTCAAGGCTGAGGACGTAGTCCCACTGTCACAAGCACAGCCACAACTAACCACAACAGATAATGCAAACAGGGCTGAGATCAGTGCTGTTGCAGGCACCGCATAAACAAGACCAGCACTCACATGAAGGTGAAACACCACAAATAGCATGATCCTGTTCTCGCTCACCAGCTAACCAGGCTCAAAGCTTGCTAGCTGATCTCATACACATATAGACATGACCACACGTGTGCACACACACACAAATGAGTCCTTCCAAGAGCTGACCCGACTTATGGTGTCTCCATCAGTCAACTCTCAGTCCCTCTGGCCTCTCCAGTATCTGAATCCTAGACCTAAAGTCCCTTGGACAGTCCCAGGTTTCCCCTGGTAGCAGGTCCAGACTTACAGTCCCTCTGGTAGCCAACCCACAGACCTGCAGTCTTTGCTCCTCTTTGTCCCTGAGACCTATGTACGATCTCTCTGTAGCTGTCCCCTACTGGCAAGCTGTCCCCTAGCCTGGCTTGAAGATCACTAGCATATCTTGTGCTCTCATATGCAGAAGGGAAAGCATACTCACATGGAAAATACTTAAGAAAAAAGTTGAATAAGAAGATAGGACAGACTGCAATGCTAAGGCACAGGGCTTGGTCAGACGAGCATACTGACAAACGGCTTGTTTATGCAAAGCTGGCCCCTTTTATTCCCCCTGCTAACCATTATTCCATGCCTGTTCTTTCCCATCTGCCTTGCTGCATCCCTTTCACAGCCTTTGTTTCCTCCCAAAGAAACAACCCACCCATAGCTACTTTTTGTTTCTTGGTCCCACTTTTGTTAAATTTTAATATCCTTGACACCATTATCTAGGTAAGCTTGGCCTTAAGTGGTAGCGCTGATATGGTTACCTAGGCACTCTGCTGGCCTTGCACGCTCTATTCCACAAAAAGTTCCCAGTACTGACATCAGATCGCCTGTGAGGTTTGGCCATCTTTCGCGTAATTCCCGCTTAACTATCTGTGAAATCTAGTCATTCCACACAGCACTATCTTGTGTCTGTTTCTCACAGACAAAATTTTTAAGTTTATATTTTTATGTCCAGCAGTTTCTTGTGCCATGTGCAGTAGTTTCCCATGGGGAAAGTCATCTGCCTGCCTACCTTAACAGGCGTGATAGTTAGGCATTAAGACCTTTGCTGTCTTTCAAAGAATAGTTTCCAAGGCTGACAATATGTATTTTCTAGAAAACAATAAGCTGTTTTGGCAATGTTTTGCATAGCACTTAGTATATTGCTTTGCTGTTTCGCAGGCTCACATTTTCCTGTGGGAGTTGTACCACCCAGAACCAAATCACCAACGCCAGAGTCTTCAACAATAGCATCCTATGTCACTTTGAGGAAGAATAAGAAGATAGATCTAAGAACGGTACTTTAAAATAGCCTTCAAGCATTGATGGATAATGATGTGTTCATTTCTAAGTTCAATTTCTTTACTTACTTCAAAAGCTGTAGTTATCTTTTTAATTTTCCTTACAAAAAAAATTCACTGTTATAAAAATACAATATACTAAGTTGATGGAGACAGCTGTAGAAAGAATGACAAAATTATAAAGGTCATGTATGTTAAACTGCATAGAGACACTCAAACAGGGCAAGAACTAAATGGTAATGATAAATCTACTAAGCTAATGAAGTTCAGGCTTGAGTTGAAAGGACATGAAGCATCTTAGGTTAAAACTTTGAAGGACTTGTATTTCACTTCTGGAGCAGTTTAATAACCCTTGTATAACAAATACTGGCTTTTATTTATTTCACTACTAAAATGATCTGAGAAATACCTAAAGCAGACAGAAAATAAGGATACAGTAAGCAATACGTGGGTAATAAGCCTGGAATTTCAGATTAGAGAGTCCTGTAGTCTCTAGGTTGAAGACAGACATTTACATATAGTTCATGCAAAAGGGAGGAAAATTTTTACCATAGTTACAGCATGAATAGAAGAGGAGAAGTTATAGGAAGAATGGGAGAGGAGAGAGAAACTCACAGGATATTGACTGGAGAAAGAATACCACTTCAGAAGTGAAATCAGTTACTGTGAATGTACTGAATGCAGCTGATTAGCCTGAAGTAAATTTTTTTCTGTCATACAAAGTAGAGATCTATCTGAAAATCAGTGAATTTCAGGAACGGAGTAGGTAAGGTGATCGTTGTTATTTTGGGAATAATATAATGCTTAGAATTACAGATTTTTAAGTGGTGATAAATTCACTTTGTTTCAGCCTGTGCTTGCTGTTAAATGATGGCCAGCTGTAGGTTTTCTTGGGGTGGGGGGGGTGAGGGAAAGGCAGAAATCACTATTAGGTCAACTGGTATAAATGTCCTGGATCATTAAATTTGGATTATGTTTTTGTCTCAGTCAAGTAACTTGAGTTTGCCTGTCATTTAATGTCTGGTAAATTGTTTCAACTTGATAGGATGGCTTTAAGAGCGCATCTACTCATTCTCTTAATGTTTATCATTGATGGTGGTAATGTCACTGTTCAAAAAAGCAAGTTATTTTGAATTTTGGTGTTCATCAGTTAATAATTGATTCTTGTACTTTCTTCACATACATAGATCTTTACTTGCCCACTATTTTTCTGCTTTTTATTAAATCATTAGGTAATCTTTTCTGATAAGCTGAACAGTTTAGAATCTTGCTTTTTTCAAACAAACAATACATATATATATATATATTCTTCCATTTAAGGAAAGACCAAGAAGTGCAGTGGAGCAGCTGTGTCTTGCAGAAAGCACACGGCCTCGAATGACTGTGGAGGAACAGATGGAAAGGATAAAGAGACACCAACAAGCTTGCCTGAGAGAGAAGAGAAAAGGACTCAATATTATTGGTGTTTCAGACCAGTCTCCTTCACAGAGTCTGTCGTTTGTCAGAGATAATCCATTCAAATTGGCACAGGTGGGTCCCATGTTATTCAAAAACTTTTGTGTGTCCAATTAAAAAAAAAAAGTTACAAAATTGTTCTTTTTCCAAAAGCACATGATACTATAGGTGTTTGTTTGAGACTGCTTGTATAGAGTGATAGTCACAATTCTCCGCCACGCCCAAGAGAAAGGGAGAAGACAATCTTCATGCTTGTACCTAATGATAGTAGAAGTCGTGTCTTTGTCTTTTTAGAAAATAAATAGTTCAAATCTACATATGTTTGATTATGCATTGTGATGTTTAACTTTTTTTTGTCGTATTTAGCAAACAACAAGAAATTGCAAGCTTTGTGACTAAAAGCAGTGTCAGGGAGAATCATGATTCAGTTGATGTATAAATTATGAATATTTTTCTGCCATGTAATATATTCAAACATCTGTAACATTTTTAGGTGGGAATGTATATTTATGATGATAGCTCTTAACTGATGCTCTTTCGCTGTGTTTTTTTTGAGCCCATAAATACATAAAAATAGAACCCTCACTTTTGTTTTCACTTATTCTTAAACAGTTAAGAAGTGAGTTTATTAAATAGTTAAGGGTGGGGAGAGAGGAGGGAGATATAATTACTTGTCACTAACCGGGAAATACTATCCTGAATATACATCTGAAAAAAAAAAAAAAAAAAAAAAGACAAACGCAAAACCCAGCTAACAAACAAAAAAACTCACACCGCTTCAGGACAAAAATATCAAATAGATTCAGGGTAGTGGATGTTAGCCTACTACTTTCTAACTGCTAAGAATTAGTTTTCTTTTTTAATAGTTTAATGGAGTTATCTTTTTTTGGTTTTTTTTTTTTTTTTTCAATCTTCTGGCATAATTTTTTCCTCAGACCACACTGGGTTTGATTTTTTTCTTCCCCCCTCGCCCCCCCCCCCCCCCGACATGGAAATGCCTTCTTTTATGTTTTGTACACATTTTAACATCTGACTTTTCCAAAAACAGATTAAATGCATTGCACTGTTAATAAGTCACATACATATTTCCAAATAAGTTTTAGGTTTGTTTGTTTTTTCCTCTGAGCATTCTAAACTGCTTTCAGAGCTATACAAAAGTCATTTTTCCTTCAACAACATTGGATCCCCAGAAGACTCTGAATTCAAGTTTTGCCTTTGCACTAGAGCATCTGTATTTGGGATGACATCATGAATGCTATATCTGATGGGGGCTCCTACAAATATTTCTGTGATTAACACTGCCTTTCTCAAGAAGAACACATGCAAAGCTTTGCAGATGTTTCTTTTTGTAGTTTTTACAGAGGTGTTTGAGCTTTACCACTTTCCTATGATATCATTTCACACCTCAAGGTGAAGAAGCTGCAGTCAGGTATGCGTCATACCTGGTTAGCCAGCACATTAGGAGCAGGGTGGGGAAAGTGGCCAAATACTCTGTGCCAGCACTACTTGCTATACAGAACTCAAGAGAATTTTGTTCATGTCAGCGTGTTCTTCAGTCTTCTGTGTGAAATCAGTGCTACCTGGATGCGATACGAAATTTATAGAATAAGTAAGAACATGTCTGAATTGAATAGTTAGCTAGTAGTCCGTGCTACAAAATCACCTTTTCTATCACAACTTTAATTCTTCCAGAATGCTATTTGGCAAAAAGCCCCAAGATGAGGTATTACACTGTAGTAATAGCTCCTATTTTTAAAAGCATAGTTTCTATGCCTATTTATTTTTATATAGAAGAATGGTGCAATGGCATTAACTGATGGAAGTCTTTCCAGCTGGGGTTTCGTTATTTAAGAATTGGAGGAATAAAAGGATTTTATAAACAGCCTACTGTACAATTTTTAAGTGATTACCAAAATACAAAAGGAAGTTGCTTCACAATTGTTATTGTTTAGGACAAGCGTATGATATGGGTGCATACTTTAGTTAGGAAAGTAGAGAGGGTGATTTGTGAACTGCCTTACATGGAATTTCCTCTTAACAGAGTGCATGTGCTAAATCACAGGAACTCAGCCACAAGATTTACTACTATCGTGGCTCCTGTTTTTCTCAGCCCTAGTACTTAGCTTGATAAGACTTATATGAACCGCACTTCAGTTCGGTTTGCTACTTTGCCAACATAACATTCGCAGTTCACAATCTTAAGACACCTCTAGCATCCTTCCTCAGAATTTTTAAATCAGATTATCGTCTGTGCAGTGGATATTTTTTTTTTAAGGAATAAGTAATATCCTCTGCCATTATCAGATGCTATGTTGTCCTCTGTTAAATCAGTTAACAGCATATGCTTGGAAGATACCCAAGATAATTGGAGAAAGTGCACGCAGGTGCAATGTGAATTTTGTATTGAGAGCAGATTTTTATCCATCTTTTTTTTTTAACCAGGAAAAGCTATTTTTAAAAAGAATGCTACTAAGCCTGTGTGTGAGCTAAATATGAATGGAATTTCAGAAGGTAAAGGTGACTAATAGAAACGCTGGAGATTTGGGGGGTTGCAGAAAGTACAGTAATCTTACAAAGAAAAAAAATTATTAGGCTGAACTGTTTTGAAAGGTACAAAAATGAGAAAATTCTAAGTTCTTAATGATTTCCATTTTCCTTATTGCAATGTGGTATGCTTAAGGTTTTTAAGTTGTTTTTTTATCATCACAGTCAGAGGACAGCACAAGACTCAGAACTGAGACTGTGATAACTTTTCTAAGAATACATCTATATATCAATTTTGTTCAACAGAATCGAAAAAAGGATGATACTGTATCTGGTAACATGAAGGAATTAGAGAGCAGCAGTAAAGAAAATAATTTGAAACAAAATAATGAAAGTCATGGAGAAGAAATAGCGCAACTAAAACATGATGGAGAACAAGAACATAATTCAGGTTTTACTAAAGAGGTACTAAACTATCTTTTATTGAACTGTTCATCAGCCTGTCTTGCAGTAGAAAAATATTTTGAGCCACAGACAGCAGTGTATGGGAAATTGAGCCAGTTCCTTTTGCTTGAAAGATAAAGATATCTTTTTGGATATAATACATGTTCTATAGAGAAGTGCAAAATTGAATCAGATTTGTCTATAGTTGGGAAATTGAATCTTCTTGTATATAGTCTTCCTAAATGTCATTTTACTTAACTTTATCTGTTACTATCTTGATTGATTGGAAAATTACAAAATTATGGTCTTTACTTCTTTGGAAACAAAACAAAAAATAATCATTGATCTGTTCATTGCTTAGAATATCCCAGTGTAGTTTTTGACAATCATTCAATACACCTGACTTGTTTGGTTGGTTGGCTTTAGTGCATCAAATAGTTTATAGGGAGCAGAATAAAGCAGACACAACAATTTATACATGGAAGTAGGCAGTAACTGTAGTTTGTGCTATTTGGTGATCGGATTAATTTCTGTCTTGAAATAGTCTCAAACTCACTTGGCAGTGAGTACCTTGGTGTTTCTCGTACTATAGTGCCCTGAACACTCAGCAAAAGCAGACCGACTGTGAAGAACAGATTACTGGAGTTATTTCTACATAATCATATCCTACTTATAGTTGAATATTTTTTTTCCTCACTCATTTTTCCTTTTGTTATCCTATTTTATATTTTGCTTTTTTAAACATCTGTCTGATGGAGAATGGCATAAAATCAAATAATTAACATCCGTTGTTATTCTTTAAAGACGCTTTGTGTGGAGAGTCTGTTGCTTTGTTAAGTATGCAAATCTTTTAAAGGAAAATTATGTGATACACTTATATTGGTTATATCTAATCAGACCTTTAAGAGCAGTGTTCAGGCTCATCAGCAATATATTCCAGTAGCTGGAATCTCTGTTGGCATTGTGAAAAGAAGGGATAGCATGAAAAAATAGGCAGGCTGCAATCCAAAGAGTTCAGATAACTTCTGGAAGTTATTAAGCCAAGCCCTGCCCATTGGCTCTGGTATAAGTTTCAGGATAACTCTATTAACCTGAATGGTATTGATAAAAATTTCTTAAGTTATGTAATTCTGAGTTACTAAGTATACATGATGGCAAAATTTGTCTGTTAATAAAACTGTTTCCTGAAACTGTATTTCTTATCTAACAGTTAGTGTGTGTTACAGCTTTTTGTTTCATGATTTCAATTTTTTTATAGCTGACAAAAACTGATGATCTTTTATCAGATGCACATGTTGTATCTGACTCAAAAGACGTGAGTAATGAAGAGAAAGCAGAAAAGGAAAAGAAAAATAAATGGGAAGAAACACATGATGGTGATATAAGGTAAAAATAAAACAAGATGTTCAGAGGCAATTCTAAAGTTACACATTGTACTCATTAGCTGAACGGATGAAGCAACTAATGAAATACTGTCATAAATACTTATAAGGTATATTTATATGGTTTTGAGTGGTTTACATCTAGAGAAGTCTAGTAAGAAACCTAACCACTGTGGGGGTTCAGGAAAAGGTGATGAGTTGGTGGGAGGAGCAATGTTTATTTTCAAGTATTGCCCCAGTTAGAAACAGAATATGTTCATAATCCTTGCTTTGGGATACAAAATGTATTTAGTAATGTCAGTTCAAGCTTTGTATCAGTTTATTATGAAAGCTTCAGCCAGGGCTTCCATAGCAAGCTCTTTACCACTGATATTTAGGAAAACATTACATTCAGGAGCAGACTAAACAGCTTATTCTATATGGAGATATATATGCTTTAATGTTTTCTTCACTCTTTTGGAGTATTGCAGAATTAGAGGAATATTGTGTCTTGGGTATTCCTCTTTAAGGATTCCTAACTCTATTGTAAGTTATGTAGATCCTAAGTGAGTTCTTACATTAGGTCATAACTTACAGCACCCTTCAGCAAAATAGATATCACGCAGAAGGAAACTGCATGAGTGTGTAGAGGAAAGGAATTCAGTTTCCAGTGCTTTTTTTTTTTTTAAGTCTTAACTTTACAAGGTAGAAGGGTTTCAAAATATGTGCTTAATTTATATTACACAAACTTGCAAGTTGCAACTTTTTTCTATTAACAGAAAAAAAATTAAATTGTAACTCCTATACTTAGTGGTTAGCACCTGAAATTAAGTTAGAGTGAGTTCTAAACACTGTGCTTTTTTTAACCAGCTTGCAGAGTGTGACCACAGTTACAAACCACAAACCCAAAACCAGCTCAGAAGAAAGTGAAGTAGTTAGTGTTCAAGAACAAGGAGGAATAATTTCTTCATTTGAATTAGCAGCACAGTCTTCAAAAGGAAATCAGGCAACAGCAGGTATGGAAAAGAGTTTGACTGAAGCACAGCTTAAATAGTACATATATAAAACTATTTTATTTTGATCATGTCTTTTGATGCTCTGAAATCCTTGTGAATTGAAAGTGCTGAGCTAGTCTAGATGTCAAGTGTATGGTTTTATAACACAGAGAAAAATAGTTTCCCAGTGGACAACTACAGAAATTCCATTTTTCTGAGATTTTAATGTAGATCTTATGCTTGCATTTAATTCAGGGAATTAAATAACTATTGCCAGAAATTGAGTCATACTATAGTTGTTGCTTGGAGCAAATCCTTCCCTATTCGTCTTGTAGAACAGCATCTCAATCCTAGATACATATAGATTATTTACCCTTACCTCCTTGCTGATGGATGGCCTCAGGTATGCCCAAGACTGGGGGATCCTTGAGAGTTTCGAAAATATCTAGTAGATTTTCAACTAGCAAGTAAAAGACCCCAGTTTTGGTCATGTTTTCAGGAGTAAGAAAAGATGAAGAAACAGAAAGCGCTAGCTGACCGGTGGTGTACTACTTTGCAAGAAGAAAAGGCTGGAGTAAAGCAAAATTGTTTGCAAAGAGAAAAAAGGAGGGGAGTGCGTAGGGGAGGAGGAAGGAAGAAGATAGAATTTAAGACATTATTAGGATATTTGGTGATGGGAATGGTTAAGTAAGCCAAATGGTTCAATTTATGGATATAAAAGGTGACCTGGACCTTTGTAGTGTAGTCAGCAATCCTTTCTGTGACTTGATAATCAAAACCAGAACTTGTAAATTCATTTTATAGCACTCAGCAGAATAAAAAATGCTTAGTTAATCTGAGCTGGGGTATAAAGGTGGGTCTGGGAGTATGCCGACTAGTTAAATTATACTTTTTTTTTTTTTTGCTCTCTCTTTGCAACATAAATAACACATCAGCATTCATGTGTCTGTTGTTTGTTCCTTAGGTGTTCTACTTGTCATTTATAGGCCTGAGTAATGATCTTTCTTGAGAACAGCTATGCTCTCCCCTGAACTCGTGCTCATTGTGCTGATCAGATTTTAAGTCTTTAGTTATGTAACTTTCATTTGGTTCTGCTTATATTTATTATGGCTTGAAATCATGCCTTCTGTAACTTGTATTCTTATTTGTCTTGCTGTATGACTCGCAGTGAAAAGTTTGCCTTCTTCACCAGAATCGTCATTGTCACCAGCTCCATCTACACAGACACAGCTCACAGAAGGATCACATTTCATGTGTGTATAGTTACAGAGAAGTACGTCTTTTTTTCCCACCCCTCCTGCCATTTTCCTAATATTTTTCTAAGTATATGTATTCTAGTTACTTTTCCGAGAAACATCTGTAGACAATACTTGGCAAGAGAAAGTTATCTGCAATGGTGAATGTAAACTAACCAGAAAACGAAACAAATACATGTATTGATTTGCTTGCAAGTGATTTATTCTCTATCCACATACAAAGAGAAAGGACTAATTGGCTTATCAAGCACATTCTCCACAACTGGAAAGATAATAGCCCTTTGAATTACATGAGACCTAAGCCGTTACAAAACGAATACCCAGTTAAGGTATGAGCATCAGTGCTCAGGTGCAAATGAATCTCGATGCTTCAGTTGTGCGAGGAAACTAGAGCTAGATCTCTTAGTGATGCATAGGAGGGAATGGTCTAATGGCCCGAAGAATTTATGCCTTAAGACATAGATGACTAAGGTATGACAAACAGGAAGGGAAAAAATGAGGGGGGAAGAAATGTAACAACTACAAAACTTTTTTTTCTTCTTCTTTCTGTGGAGAAAGCCCCACACAGCTTCTCTTCCCTTGTTATAGTAGGTGATTTCTTCTAGGAATCAAGTTAGAAAGCATGAGTTAGGCTAGATTTACAGGCTCCTACCTGTAGTGTTACCTACTTAATGAATGGAAATATAAGTAAGCATATTTGCTTATACAAGTGTTTAAAGAAATTAATAGGATACCAGTGTGAATGCGTCAGCACTTTACCAGCATTTAAATCAATTCACATTTCTTTGTTGTCAGGAAGTACCTGTTTAAATAAGCTTTCTACTAAAAGAATGAACTTTGTTTCAATAGTAATGTTAAATGCCATAGCTAATGTAATTTAAGAAAACTTTAAAATCAAGAAAACATTAAAATTGAGAGGTTTTCAGTCATTTAGTGTGAGGAGATCTGAAAATGCCTTTGTTTGTTTGTTTGTTTACTCTCCCAGTCTGTGTTGCCAAGCTTTAATCTTAGCAAAATTAGACTTATTCATCACAGACACCTTTGTTGTATGAACTATGTCCAGGAAACTATTTATAATCTTAAAAAAAAAAGAAGGAAATTATTTTCATCTTTCTTCTTTTGAGAGAGTGGAAAATGCACGCTTCACATTCAGTACTGACACCTGTGTTGCTGGCTTCCTGATGGATGTGGTCTGTCATGATTAGATTTAGCTTGGACTTTTGTACTTTTATTAAAGTTTTATTAGAGAACTATTTAAAAAAGATGAGTGGGACTATTCAGTTTTTCTGGAAATACTGATTTCTGTTAATGCTTTTCAGTTTCACTGTATAAATACACATGTATCTGTCATGCCTCTTCTTTTTAAATGAGACAAACTCAACTCCCTCAACTCAGTTTCAGGTCAGCAGTGAAACTGAAACTGCACTGCTGAATTCCGTCCGTAGCCACAGCGTGCCTCTCTTCAAAGGGGAAGCAACCCAGAACTTCACGGGAAACTTGTTACCAATTGCATTAAGTTGCTTTCAGCTCCTGTCATCAGCTCCAGTGATCAGATCAGCAAATTCATTTTTTTAAGTATTTATGCTAAATGCGAGATTAGTGAAAGTGAAGCACTTGTATAGCGATCTGCTTTGTAAGTTAATGCCCAAGCCTTGACATCCCACAGCGTGGTGTATCCTCGTAGGTAATACTGTAGCTGTAACTTTTCCGTGTTAAGTACGATTCTACAAATAGGCCTTAATTGCTTATGATAAAATGGAGCATCTGGGGCGGCACTTGTAAAACTAATGCTCTGCTTACACGTGCCTCGCTATAATGAAGCAAGGACTCCAGAACTGAAAATACACCCCTTTTGGCTGTTTAGTGTTTGAACTGAGTTGGAAAAAGTATTCACCTATGTGCATATACATTCCACACTTCTTTGCTGCACTTAATGTCTCTGTTGGTTGTTTCCTAGGAGCTCCAAAACAAATTCATGCCATGAGCTGGGCCTAGTATACGTAGGAGATGTATGAAGCATAGTCTGCTCGCCTGGGGTATTTACTGCCCCTTACCTTCTGGGGCTGCCGTTCCACTATTCCAGTGTTTTGCGCTTTGTTGAAAGACAGGTCTCTTAACGTGCGAGAACTCAGTGTCTCTCAGATAGCAAGAAATCCGATGCGGCAGAGGGAACTTCAGAGCTGTGGGATCAGCCCTGTTCATATGCAACCAAATTTTTCAGGCAGCATCTGGAAAATGTATGGTAGATTTCAGAGAATAATGAGGTAATACCTAGATTTGGCTTTTACGGTCAATTAGTAAAATGATACTCTTGGCACGATGCCAGGGGAATTTGGCATAGGAAATTGGTGGCATGGGCTATTGTAGGACTCAGGAAAAACCCATTAACACAAAGCTACTTTCTTTGTCACAGCTCTTGCTTTGCAGAGGCAAATCTGGATGTGTACCACTAACATTGTTATGTTTCAAGCATTACATTTACACTGAGTAATGGAGGGATAATGAAATTTTATACAGCACCTGGATCCGAAGCTCAGAAACATTACTGCTAACGAACTGTTAAAAGCTATTTATAAATAAGTCCTTTCAGCAATTACCAAAATGCAGCAAGCTCTGGGTGGAGCACTTGAACTTCGGAACACCTTACAGCCATGCTGCCATTACGGTGTAGCAGCTGAATAGTACTGCATCCCTCTTCAAACTGTGCCTGTCGCTTGTAAGAGCAATGAGGGTCTTTGCTATTACTACCAGTTTTATATGAAGAACATTTGGAGAAGGCCGTGTACAACAGGATAAAACTCTCAGAATAAACAGGCTTTCATACGAAGTTGCGTAAATTTGAAAAAAGCTTGCTTTTGCTTCTTGCTGTCAAAGTATCTTGACAGCAGTATTATTCATCAGGAAAATTGATTTTGGAAACAACCGATTTCTAAAATACTTTATTATGTTCTACACCATTGATGATTACTGCTAGGATGAGGTCAGAAATTCCTTGCTGTGTTTAATCCCAGGAGTTGCTTTATACAATATTCTGTCATTGCTAAAGTAGAGTAACTTAATCTATATCTGTCTTTCAGCACTAATGGCTTCTGTTGAAACAATTCATGGCTGAGATGTATGGACCTGACCTATGAAAAGATGAGAAGATATTGTACAGTATATTTTAAATCTATGAAATTCATAGTTCTGATGCTTTTGGCCACAGAGCATCATTTTATCACTTCCTGGAAAATGTTTATTCCAAGAGAGCTTTAAATGGCCCACATGTACACTCAACAACCTTCAGATTGTTCTCCTGATACCAGCTTGCTGCTATGATTTCTGTGCACATAAAATAAAGGCTCTTTTTCACGTGCAGCCTACAGTCAGAACTTTATTTGATATTCTCCAGAATTTAATGCTCTTTTAATTATGGATCATATAAGTTTACTTTTTTGCTTGTTTTAGATGCATAACTTGGTTAATTTTACATATCACCACTAAACCTTGTTTTACACTTTTTAAACACTACAATTTATTGGTTTAACATTTTATTTGTAAAATTTTTATATATATATGCATATAGATATATTTAAAATGTGCCATTTTTATTATTGCTTAGTAAAATACGTCCTGTTTCTGCTGTAATTATTTCTTGGTCAGGTTGCAATGTCAGCAGTTACTGCCACACTTCTGTCAACATATACATTAATGTTAGTGGTTACTTTTTCTTAAATAAAATGGAGTGTAGGTATTTTGAGGTACTGGGCTTTTCCTTTGTTGGGTTAGGGTGTGTACAGCAATAAGCAGGTTTTCAATCCAGTACTTAGTTTGTGTACAAATGTAATTATGTTCATTGTGTATATATTATACAATGAGCACATACAATGTAAGTATGAGAAGCCACTTATTATTGTTCAAATACAAATGTTCATATCCCATTTCTTTTATATCATATTAAATAAATGTTGATGTTCTTAAGGACTTGTATGGTTAGTATTTCTTCCAGCAAACAGATGTCACACTGTGTTCCACCTTTTGCTGTGGGGAAGCAACAAGTCTTGTCTCATTGGCGACATCACCTGTCAACCAGAGTAGCAGTGACAGACTCTTAAGAGATTCCAGTCTTCCTCTACGGGAAAGAATAAGGCTGCAACACAGAACAAAAAGACAACCTGAGACTGAGACGCAAGAAATGCAGGTTCGGCTCCTGACTCTCCCAGACTTGTATCGTGATGTTGGAATAATCGCTTAGTCATTCTGTGTCTCCATTCCTTGCCTGTTTACTTGAGAGGTAATAGCCTGTCTTGCTGGGGTGTGGTGAGTAGTAATTCAATATTTGCAAACGTTGAATGCCACGCTCCTTGGGGTTAAGGAGAGAAGTATGATCATTCCTTGAGGCCTTGACATCTGCAAAGCATCTTCCAGAAACTGAAAGAAAACCTGAAATAATTTGTCAAGTGTCATCATACTACAGATGTTACTAGCTTCGCTATTCCATCTCACACAGCTGTCTGAATTTGCCTGAGACAAAAGAGGTTTAGAAAAGAATGATGAAAAATGGAAAGATTTAAGGGAAAGCTTTTGAATCTAGGATGTAAAGCTAAGACATCTTTTAAAGGTTCAGGCAACTGCTGTGTGCTTCAGTGCATGTGTGTGCCATAAGTGGTAAGGCAAGTTTCATAAGACGATGACTGCCAGCTCCTGTTGTGCTTTTTCATCATACAAATCATATCCTGTTCAACTTAATATTGCCGTACTAGAGACTATCTAATTCATTGTGCTTTTCCATAGAGGAGTGCCTGAGATTGACACACAGTTTGAAATTAACTCTTTATCATTGCCCCCCTAAGTAGGAGTTTGTGTTCGTTGTAATCTTCCGCCACTCCCAGCTCTGCTGCCAGTTCTTCCTGGGGCTCTTTGCCACAAAGACACAGAGTTCGCTGTCTACCAGTCGTTTTGTTGTTTTCTTTGAAAAGTGAAGAAATAGGAAGCAGAATTTAGCAGCAGAGCATGGAGGGTCATAGTGAAAGAGATGGCTGAAGGAAAGAGGATGAATCATGATGCAGGCAGACAGCATCCAGATGAAAGTTTAGCCAAATAGCCCTTCTTTTTTTGGAACAGTAGTCCCAAATTAGCACATCCTCCCATCCAAAACATAGAGCGAACAAGAGGAACGTGATTTTTATTGCTCTACCATCTGAGGTTTAAGTTCAGTGGCATCACTGGAACACCTGGGGCCGAGCAACCATGACACACCCTGTTCTCTCCCTAACCCTTCTAGAGAGAGCTGTTCAGCTGTCACGCTTTGCAGTCTCTTTCCGTCCTTGCTGCCAAGAAAAGAATTGCAACCAATAAAGGAAAGAATGACTAAGTGGGTTTTGGACATTTATAGATCTTGTCTGTGTTTAAAGCAGTTGTCAGTTTGGTATATCTGCAAAGTACGTGCAGTTTATACTGAAGCTGAGGGAGGGTGGGAGAACTGGCACGTTTTTGCTGGTGTAACTGTTGGCAAAGACAGCAAATGTAAATGATGCAGGAATGTATTGATGCTCATAGCCGATAGTTTCACTTCCTGTGGGCACTTGCAGCAAAGACTTGCAGTTTCATTGGGTGCTCTATTTTTTTGTGTCTTACGGAAAAAAATGTACAGCTTTGTGTTACCACAGAGCATCTACTGTCTCTTACCTCATCAGAATAACTCATCCCAGTGATCATACTCCTGAGGTATAGAAATCTCAGAATACTGATATTGTCAGCCTTCAAACACCTACTTTAAGTTTGTATCTAGGATATTTTTATATTTCTGACTGATTGCTTTATTGGCTATTGCACTGACACTTGTATATATGGAACATGTGCTTTTTTTCAAAAGCAAGAGTCCTTAGGAATAATGCAACACATTCTCTACAGATGTTCATGCTTTTCAGAACCAATTACATCTATTTTTGTCTTTTGTTCACCATTCGCATTGTTCCAAGACTACTAGAGAATGTGAGTCTTTTAAGTCCCTTAATAAAGTGACATTACTCAAAAAGTTATAGTTGGTGTCTTGGCAGTTTTTGTATGTCGTGGACTGGCTCAAAGAGAAAGACCTCACCAGGCAGTTGAAACCCAAACCTTGTTTATGTTATTACTGAGGGGGAAAGAATAGTCTTCAGTTAATATTTCCTCATAAATATATCTGTCATAAAATGAATCCAATAAGGTTCTATTTTCAGGAAATCAGAAAAATTTTCAACAGTTCATTTCTATCTAAATCACTTTAATTGGACAGTCTGGGAAAGAATTATTACCCACCCTATTGGATCCACTAGATGTAGTAACCAGGAGTACGTACATGAAAAATGTTAATGGATTACACTGTTAGTAAGAGATCTACTAAATTCTCTAGTACTTGGACTGGTTGGTTGAGTAAAGCAGCAGAGTGGAAGATCTTTAATCAGTGGTGGTGCTGGATAACTCTTACCCCAACCTTTTCATTATATTGTAACAAGAAGGTGGGGTTTTTTCTTTTCTAATAAAACAAACCATAAATAGTACTCGTTCAGATCTCAGAAGTGGGCCATCATGTCTTTTCTGCACAATACTTTTTTGTCCCTGTGATCCTGGATTTTGCTATACTTATTTTCTTAAGCTATTCTAGGGTAGTTTAATCTTATTTCAGTTTGAATCCTCAGTTAAAATGTTATTTTCCATCCTTTGGAAAGTTGACATTTAAATGGCCAATGAACAAATTGCCTATACCTGGCATTAATAATATAGCTGAAACAACTTAATTTAACTTTTTTAAGGATGCACGTGAAGATAACAAAGCAACATCTGGCCTTCATTTCTTCTAAAGAACATTATATATACTTGCTGTTATATCCTCGGAGCTCTTTAGCTTGTCCATATGGGAACACTGAAGAAGCTGCTACAAAATAAAATGGAATATAGTTGTGACTGAAAGCAAACGTCTGGCCCAAAATGAAGGCTAAAAGCAGCTGCTTTCTGAACTTGACACACACAACTTGTTACCCAGCTGCTCCAGATGTGTCAGTATTCAAATGTTACTTGTGGAATGAAGTTTTCAGTGTTTTTTTTGTGATGTTTCTTCATTCTGTCGTATGCCAAAGAAAATGTTTTTAAGGTCTGTCTAAATATTACCTAGCTGTTGTTGTGAAACCGCAAGCAACTCTTCATTGTAGCTACGGGTAAGTAACGTCACCGCAGTGGCTGCTCATTGCCTCACGCGGCAGCCTTGCTATGGGTGTGTTTAAGAAGAATTATTTAGGCTGGGTTAGGTTCTGTTTGGAATGAAAGAAAAAGCTGTGAGCAAATGGTGCTGTTTCCAGTGGACTGCTGTAGAGTATAGCAGGACAAAACCAGATGTGATCTCATTAACTTCTTTATTGCTGAAACCAAACCTAAAATAAGGAATTAATTTTTTGTCAAATTCTATCCAGATCTCTGCTCTGTGGAACAGGAATACTTCAAAGAATTTCAGACTAAAAATGGAAACACCCTCTTCCTCTTTTGAAGGTGAAATAAGTACTGGTTTAAAAAAAAAAAAAAAACAGAAGCAAACCCCGCAGGTTTAACTTTATACGTAGAAGCAGAAAGATTTACTTACAGCCTAGAGGTTTGGTCGACGAAAACTTTCAGGAAAATACCTGATCTGTTGTCATGCGGTAGTTTTCCTGAATCACAGGGAAGTGACTGGCACTGTCCGGACTCTCTTCTGCAACTTTAAATCCACTCCAGCCCAATGTGTAAAATATTCTGCATTCCTCGTATAGAGAAAAAATGCCTTATGCATACAACGGCTAGCTGTCCCTACCTAAGCAGCTGAGTCCAGGCCACCAGTTTCTTGCTTGAAATCGCAAAGCACTGCAGGTCCTTAGCATCTTGGAAGATCAAGCTCAATGCATATCATGTGAGGCACCCAACATTTCCAAGTAACTTGCATATGAATCTCCCTTGTTTTCAGCAATAGATTCTATTTAGAAGAAAAAAGATTTTTTGTTTCAAAGTACTAGTCACCTTGGTAGAAATCAAATAATTAGTAGGTACAAGCAAATATATAACAATTGGAGAAAATTGTCATTAATTGATAAGAGTACATTTCAAAGCAATTGAAAAAAAAAGTTGCAAAATTCAGCAACTCTCAGCTCATAAAAATCTCCTCTTCACAATATTAATTTCTGCTGAGTCTTGACACTGATTACACGTGTAGTCAACTGCTCTGTATTGTGCAGCTTTGTTCTTGGTAAAATCCCAAGTCAGCAAGAACGTGGAGGCTGTTTCAGATGTTTTAGCTTTAAAGATGAATGATTTTTATTTTTAATATTTTCATGCTCATCCACCAGTCTTGGAACCAGCCATTAGTGACTATTGCATTTCTTCCTTTTATATGCTAAGATGGTCATATCTAGACAGAGAGAAAAAAGACAACTGAACTTTTGGATTAATGTTTTCTGATGTTTGTGACTGCTGCTATTCCGTGTTTGATTTCTGGCTGCCCGGAGACGGTCTCGAAGAGTTTACACGTGCAAGGGCTGGTGCTGCCCGGAAGCCAGCCTGTGTGTGAGTGAGGCCTCGCTGAAGGTGTCATTTCGTGAGCTGGGAGATTGCCTGGAAACTGGGGATTGTTTGATCTGAAGCACCTTTGAATAACATTTCTGACTGTTTTCTTAGCCTGTGCCAACATACCTATAATATTTTGTAACTACTGTTTCTAGTATATTGTGCCTACAAATAATAAATATTTTTAATAAAGACAAAGTGCCTGGATAATGTGTGAGATCCTGATCGCTATTTACAAGGTAGCAGTTACTAATTAGAGAACCAGCCTCTCAGCCACTTAGGAGATTGTGTTAGTGAAGAGGAATTGGTTAATACTCAAATGAATTGCAACACTGGGAAAAGCATGCGTGCTTATATAATCTGATTTTTTGGAATATGGGGGGGATAACTACCCTGAACTAACAGCATTTTATTTTAAAACTTTTATTCCATGATCTTAAAGCTATTCCATTCTCTGTGATCAGATCTAAGCTCCTCCTCATTTCCATTATCCAGAATTTAGGACAAGGAAGAAGAGAGGTCATGACATTTTGATCATTTTTGTCTCATTAAAATCTTGCGGACCCCAAGGAGCACAGTTAGGTCATGTATGTAAAAGATAGGAGTCTAAAGCCTTGCTTTGAGCCATGCCTATTTCAGAGAAGTGCTCTGCATGAATTACCATACATCTTTCCCTGTCTGTCTGGTTCCAGGCTAGGGCACTTCAGTTATTTCACCTTTGAACAGAATCCCTAACTTTTACAACATTTTCAGGCAATTAATCATAGGCAGTGTGTGAAGTCTAACATCTCTTTACAGCTGATGGCTCTAAACTATTGGGAGGATGGCTGCGTACAGGAGTGAATCCCAGTTAAAGCCCAAGCACTCCAGACTTTCTAGGCAATTCCCAAACCCTCGGATGTTGTAACTGTGTCTTTGTCTGAATGCAGCAAACCGGATTTCTATTCAGTTGATCAGACGGCTGCCTCAAACAACTATTGAGGAGTTGTTGATTTTAAGGATGCCCAGCAAGCTGGATTTGTGTTTTGAAGTGTGCTGCTAGCAATCAATATTACTGCAATAGGAGGCTTTGCCCCCCACAGCCCTCCCTTTTTCCTGCAGCTGTCAGTAGGCAGAGACTCACTGGCTTGTGCTGTAAAAAGCGTTGTTACCTGTTGGCCTTGATGCAAAAGCAGCCAATCTAAGCTGCCTTCCAGTATCCGCACGGGGAAGATAAGTTGTGCTAACAGGGGAAGCAGAAGGTGAAGGGCGCGTACGTTATCAGTCCAAGTTCAAGTACTCACCCGGAAGGACCCTAGAAGAACAAAGTTAGCCTTGCTGCAGCTGCCGCTGCTGCTTTCCCACTTCAGCTTTCCTCCTTTTTCCTCTCTGCCTGTGCTTTTGTCCGCGTGGCGTGGTTGCCATTGTAGAGTAGTTTTAAGGGATGAAAGCAAATGATTGCTGATGGGTGACATGATAGTGCTTTAAATGGGAATGCAGATTGGTTCCAATACCAAGCAATAGAGTAATGCGGACAAAGCAAGTGGTGGTAGCACAATAGGCTTAGAATGATCGCCATAACCATAAGTGACTGACAAAAGAAACCGTGATCTACAGATACCAATGCGTGTTTCAAAAAGCCCCTGATGTTGAAATGCCCAGAACTGTCCAAGATCCCGTGGTCTGGGAAGCTGTGTAACTTGCAGGCTGTCCAGATGCGGCACAGGCTGCAGCTGACCTGTCATCTTAGCAATATTTAGTATCCTGTTCTCTTCTGACTTTCTGGGAATCCGGGTGCTGAGCACGCGCAGGAAATCAGGGATTACAAACTTGTCTGAACTTTTCTCTGCCAGACATTAACATGCAGATGCAGCAGCCTGTATGTAAATGATGTTATCTGAGCTGTTTTATGTGTGTGTTTCCAGGATAAGAAAGGAGATTATTTCATTGTGTGAACTAATTACCTGCGAAGAAAAAATTAGAGCCTTTGTAATGTTAATGCCAGGCTGTTTTTTTATTAACCTTCATACTCAATGATCCGGTGTTGTATGTTTATTGTGTATTTCCAAATATGAAGGACTTGATCCTTTAACCTAAATGGAAGAAGTTCTTGATGTGACTTTGCATAAACAGGTTTGTTTGCAAGGTTGTAGCCACATCTCAGAGCCTTCCTTTTCCCGTAAAGTGGGGTTGCTTCACCAACCATAAAGACAAAGTGTCTTTTAAGTGGCATGGTATTGCTGCTTACTCATGCACAGGAACAATTAAAGATAAAAAATGGGCAATCCTATTCAACTGGAACTACGGGACAAACACTGCAAAACAGAGAAAATATGTTCTTGGCCTAATCTGGAGTCGCATACAACCAGGGCACCGGAGTTCACGTTCATATAGCAGACCTGAGCCCGGATGGGAGCAGCCCTTTTGGCTTCAGGTGGACGCTTTCTGTACTTAGAAGTTAAACATACTCATACTGCAAACGTTGTGATACGAGAGAGAATCTGTGCGAGCGTCTGATCTCTTGTGGTTACTACATCCCAGCCGAAATTCAGCATGTTGCTGCTTAATACAATAATTAGATGAGGGAGGAGGGGAGTAACTCTCAAATATTTCATGTTTTAATATTTGTGTAGCTTTTAAACCAGCATTTATTTTGTCATACTTTGTTAAGCATGATATGAACTGGGTTGTTGAGGTTTGCATGTGTATTTTACCGTAGAGCATAAGCCGATGATAACATGTTGCATGTAGTGGAAATGAATATACATGCAATACGCCAAAGGAAGTTACCACAGTACAGTGCAGGTGGTGGACTGAGCTCACCTAGTGCAATAAAAGAAAGTTCCAAAATCTGACTGTTTTAGTACAAAAAAGACCTCCAAAACGTGTGCTAGTATAAGAAAACTGAAAGAGAAGTGGTTCGTGGCCATTGGTCCAGCACTTAATTTATGTGAAAATAATCAAGGGTGGTGGGGGCGATATTTTTTTTCTGTAAAGTCCCATTTTAAATTGGCTGCTTTGCTACCTCTTTCCATGGAACTTGTGGTTGTGAAACTGGGAACGGAATGTGGCTGAGGAACATTTGTGTAAGATCAGTCCTCAAGGTAGCAGGGAGCACAGAAACCATGGCCTGAAGTGGTGCCAAAGGATTTTCCTTGGAAGAAACAAGGCAGAAGTAGGTCATCGCTCTCTACAGAGCTGATACCTTAACATTTTTCAGTGCCTGAGTTACACTTCTATAATACATGCCTCTCTGTTGTACCTCTCGTGCACTAGCACAACCTAAATCAAATAGTTTTCTCTACTTAGAGTCCCCAGTTTTATGTGAAGACACGTAGTCATGAATTGTTCTAAGATGCACCACATTTAAAATTAGATCTTTTTCACCTTGCCCTAAAGTGTTATACTAACGTTTCCTATCTTTTCCAGGCTTTAAATGACTGGATCCACTTTTCACCAAGATGAAGCATATACTTAGCATTGCCAAACCGAGCCAGAAATTCAACCGTAAAGATGACGGTTCTGATAAATTATCTAGTTAAATGTAATATAAAGCCAAACTGCTGCTGTTTGTCCTGATAGTAGGCTTCTATAGCAACAGCTTGCTAAGAATCTATAGTGCCACATTTTCCTGCTATATTTTAAGTAGTATAGTAGCTTGTTTTGGGGCACTGAACTGCCTAGGAAAAGTACCGGACAGTATTTATTTCTTGAACACAGTTTAAATGTGTCACTAGGCAAAAATCATTAAGCACATAATAAATGTTCATCTTCACTGAAAAAAAGAACTTTTCAAAGACTGAATAGAATCAAAAGTGTTACGTGATTAAAAACTAGGCCCACCTCTATTGAGAACACGCCATGTGCATGTATAACAACAGCTTTCACTGGAAGGCTTCAAAGACAGACGACTACACCTTAGAGCAATCCTGGGAAAGACACTCTATTACGCACACCCTAACCATGGTTAAATTGCTGCATAACAAAATGATAAAATGGTTTGCCCACTCCTATACAGTCAGCTGCTTTGGAGAGCCTGTGAGCAACTGAGCTGGGAATAGACTTCAGGAGAGGGAAATCGCTGCTTCGCCTGTTAGAAGACATGCAGCGCATCTGTAGGGCACGTCATTGGGGCATTAAGCTAATTTAGGATTTAGGTCTCCCAATTCTGCAATGTATTCCAGGCTTCCTGAGAGAGGGACCCTCTGAACTATTTAAATTCTGAATTATGGAAGGGTCATGGTGCAAGTTAGACTCTCCTGAGTCCCCACCTCGTAGCAGCCATCCTCCATAGGCCAATAATATCAGGATTTGCTATGAGTTCCTCAAAACCCCTTAGTTCCCCAGCTCTCAGGATGAGTTTGGCGTTCTGGCCCATTGAGGCCAACGGGAATTTTGCAATCAATACCAGAGAGGCCAAAGTTTCAGACAAGACTTGCAGAGTTCATCTGAGAGCACACATCTCTGATCATTTAATTTGCAATAAAGGTGGCTGTCGCAAGATTGGGTGTAAAGCGCTCGATCTCCATTTCCGTTCCATTAGTGACAATCAGCAGGAGCACAATGCAAGTTTCAAAATATTCATGTTTATATTTCCCAGTGCTTCAAATAAACAGTATTGGAACTCGATCAACATGTGCGTAGTCAAAAAGACCTTACTTTCTCCTTCCTTGTTTACATTATGAGGATCTCAGCCATGCAGCCACCACTTTCAGTCATTTTGGTAAAATAAAAGCTTCACTGTGAATAGTCTCACAGGTCCCCCAAAACTGGTGCTTGTGGTGGTTACAGTGGGGCAGTTGGCATGGCCAGCGGGTTGCCTAACTGCAGCGTGAAAGACAATGCATTTACTTGAAATGGAATAGCCAGAGTTGACCAGATAAGATCCCACCATTGCCAAGAGTATGACCCCAAGCAGCTGATACTGCCACAGAAATCCTCTCAGCCTCTTGCCCCAGAGCTGCCAGGCAAACATCGCAGCATACAGACATGCTGGCCCATAACGCTGGGATAACAGGAGCGGCAGTTGTTACATCAATGGAGTTGGACTGCAGGATGCGCTGGTATTTGTATAGGTTTTCTACAGGTTACTGCTGCCTTCTACATGGCACTTTTGTTGCCAGGGAGGGGCAAAAGGGAGTACAGGAAGGCTAGGTGCTGCCCCTGTTAAACCAGATAGATAGATGAACAGAAGGGTTGTGGGGTACTGAAGGGGGAGGAGGGGGGTGGGAGAGTCCATTTTTGCCAGATTGCAACTATGTTCCAGCTTCAGAGGGCGAGAGAGGGGAAGTCTGCAGAGTAAAACCAGGGAGATTTGACAAGCAGGCATTCCCCTGGCTCGGTTGGCAGCATGCAGACAGGCAGCGTAGTTCCTTTGGCACAGAATTGCTGCAGTGAGCTGATGAAGATCTTTTCAGTCCCTGGGCTTCCCAGTGCTGTCATGACAACAGCTACTTGCTCGGTCCTGCTGAAACCCCTTTTCACATTCAGTGAATGCCATGCACAGAAAAGTAGGTTGTTCTGAACAATCTCCCTCTCTCTCTCAGATTTGATTGATTGAGAATAGGGAGGGACGCTGTACTTCTATGGACTTGGCTTATTTTCCATGAACATGACGGATCCTTGATGTTATAGGAAAGGTTTGAAGAGTTATGAATTGGAAACATCGTTTTAATAGCTCTGAAGACAAATACACTATCTGTAATAAATATTTGTCGTTAGTGGCAAATGACAATAAAGTCATCCTGCTGTTTTTGTAATTGTTAAATTAGTTTTGACTACTTTGAGTGTGACTTCTGCTGTTCAGTGAATACCATAATAAAGAAAAGGCTAGGTTTTGGATGCAAATCTGAACTTTTCTGAAATTCAGGTGTTTGCTCATGCTCAAGCCTACCAAACAATAATTTCTGTTTAAATACACTAATGTTGTATGTCTCTAGCTGTTTGATAAACATTCCATGACCTGAATTTTTCTTGTAACATAAGTAGAGCAGTGGGGAGAGAAGAGGAATCATCCAGCTGTTAAGGTTTTGGGAAATCTGGACTTTGACACCTTCTCCATGACAGTATCTTGCCCAAGGCTGACCAGACTGTGTGATAAATGCTTCTCTTAAGGATAACCTCTCTCCCTTAACTCTCTAGCATGCCAAGATCTGGCAAGCATGGAAAATATGTAATCTTAGTTACTTGTCACTTTTTATCTCACAGGATTTAGCAGGACCCTAAATTTGTCATACATGCTATCGTGGGAATTCTGACTGCAGTCATTAGTCTTTCAGGCTGCATCTAAACCTGCCTGCAGGGACTCACTGCTTGGTCTCCGTCATGCAGCTCAGCTCAGCTTCTGTGGCTCCTGACTGGGCCTCCCTTCTCATCTTTAGAAATCATGGTGCAAGGCATGACCGGTGTGAACATGGTTTTTACCCCCATGTGAAGCTGGGGCAAAGCCAGGACATATGGTTATATCTGGGAACTCAGAAAAATATTTACTGTTTTTGCAGATCTGACGACGCCTGGGCCTTTGTGTAACGTGGGAATAATATCTCAACTTTGCAGAATGACAGAATAGTTGAGGTTGGAAGGCACCTCTGGAGATCACCCAGTCCAACTGCCCTGCTCAAAGCAGCGTCAGCTAGAACAGGCTGCTCAGGACCATGTCCAGGTGTGTTTTGAATATCTTCGGGAATGGCGACGCCACAACCTCTCTGGGCAACCTCTTCCACTGCTTGACAGCCCTCACTATGAAGAAGATTTTTTCTTATGTTTAAATAGAACTTTATGTATTTCAGTTTGTGGTCATTGCCTCTTGCCCTTCACCAGATACCACTGAGAAGAGTCTGGCTCCATCTTCTTTACTTCCTCCCTCAGAGATTTATACACCTTGATAAGATCCCCCTAAGCCTTCACTTCTCCCGGCTGAACAGTCCCAGCTCTCTCAGTCTCTCCTCATCTGACACCCTCCACTCCCTTAATTATCTTCAGGGCCCCTTGCTGGGCCCACCACAGCATGTTCTGGGAAGCTGAGAACCGTGGTTGGAAGGACACGTGTTCACAAGAGCTTGATCTTGGAAAGGCAAGAGACTCTTTCAAGAAAAAAAAAAAAGAAGGGGAAAAAAAAAGCACAAACATTATAACTAGATTTCTGCAAGGGAAATTTCATTTAAATTTTATGAAATATTAATTTTAAAAAAATTTAAGACTGTTCTATGAAAAACCCATGTTCTAGTTATGACCACAAATTGAAGAAGAGGAGTTTTAAACTAATCCTAGAAGAACGTGGAAAAGCTGCTTTAAACTTGTACTCCTTCCAAGCTGTGATTTGTATTTAATTAGCATTCAATTCATTATGCATTTCTGTTTGGTTGTAATGGTTACGCACCGGTTTTGCAACATGCAAGATCTTGATTGCTTTTATGGTTTTGAAAAGAATCTCCATGTGTGCAAAGAAAGACTCTGCTTTTGACTTCACATCTACATTTTTAGAAAAAAACTGCTGGGATTTACTGCCTAGCATGCTTGCGCAGAATTGCCCCCTCTGTTGGGATGACCTCCCCCTGGTTTTATTGTAATGCTCTGTAGTAACTGACCTGCAGAAAATAAATGGACAGACTGGTGGCAACCCTGTATTTGTGGTCGGGCGCACACCTTCATTTAAAGCTTGAATCCAGCTCTATTTTGCATAAGAATGTAGAAAACACGCATTCCCCAAATTAACAGCGTGTAAAGACTCTTTAATCTGGAAGCAAATATGTTAATTATCTCTGGTTAAAACTAATCTAAATTGCACCCTTTAAGAATGTTGATTCTTCTGAGACTTAAGAATGTTGGCTGCCTTTTATTGAAAAAGAGCAAACTGTGCCAAGTCAAAAATGTACACAAGGAGGTATAGGATACTTTGGAAGGAAAACAAAATGTCTCCGATAATTTATATATTTTTTTAATCATAATATAAAAACATTAACAATATTCATGACAGAGAAAAGATGCTCTATTTGCTTGTACAGTACTGCATATATTATTGTTTTACCTGTTCATATGATGTATTGCATCAGCTATTTAAATTTTTCAATGTGGCATTTGGAAAACTTTCTGAATAGTTTCAAAGAAAAGCACAACACATTTTTAGCATGTACTTATGCAAGTCCCCGGAACTCACAAAAATTTAGAGACATGGGGTGACAGGATTAATATTCAGACAGATATACCAGTGCAGAAATATTGCAAGTAGCTTTTGCTTTTGAAGCAAGTTCTGGGTTGGTTCTCAGTGGTATCTGTAATAACTAATAGCTTATCACTGCTAAATAGTATCTATTTGAAATTCTGTGCTTATGTTTCCCTTTTTGGAACAAGCTGTAAAGCTCATAAATGAACCATATTATGAGGCCTTCTAATGCCTTGAACTCAAAGCTTTAGGTCTTGCACTTAGAAGAAATCTTCATGCTTTCTTGTTTCGCTTTTCGTGTTTTCCTTCAGTATCATTTGACAGCAAAATTAACAACAATTAGCATGCATTTTAGAGAAGAGGTTTTATGCACTTGTCAAATATCTGATTCTGTTCAATTATGTCTCAGCATCAATGGAACACGGGCTTCCTCTTGCTGTTTGTGTTTATAGATGGCTTAATGCAAAGATGCCCTCATCTCCACTGGGCTTGCAAGTTGTTACAATAACGCAAATGCAAATATAATGAATGTTAGGATGTGCTTTTGGATGAGCTCCAGCATGACAGAAAGGGGTTTTCCATTCCTGAATTAACTCCTGGTCCTTTGTGTCACCTTAATAATTTCTTAATTTTTCTGTTCCTTTTTTCCCATCCCCAAAGTGGGCACAATGACATTTAACTGAGCTGTCTGGAGTTTTCTGAAGTTTCATGACCTAACAGCAAGAGAATGCCATTTTATTTTTTTTTCTCCTAGTTACCACTAAAAGCGGTTCCTTGGTCTAGCTCATGGCATGAATTTCAGAGACAGCTGTGCTGGCACAACAGAAGCAGCAGTGTGTCACCGTGAGAGCTGTAACAAAGCACGGCCAGGGAAGAGGGGGAAGAAGGACCCGAGAACTCATACTGCTGCAAAGCGTTTTGCAAAGCCAGCGTACAGCCCGAGCGAGGGCTTACCGCCCAACGGGAAGAGAAGAGGGACCCCAGCCCATCCTGCATTCCCAGCAGCCTTCCTTTGGTTGACCCAACCTAAGCAAGGCTTGAAGTTTCCTGTAGTCATGGTTTCTAAGCAAACAATTTGGGGAAAGATTAAAGGCAGCTTTAAAAACAAAACAGCGTGGAAGACGAGTTTAAAGGGAGAGTTAGCTGGGTGCTGCAGGAGAGGGTGGGGTCAGAATTGCAGAAGGAGGCAGTTTCAGTCCGGTCTGAGGGGAAGGGTGAGAACCGGGTGCTGGATGCTTACTTGAAGCAATGGGAAATCGCGGCCTCTTCCTCCAGACCTCGAACCTGGATGGGGAAGGGTGGGGCAGAAAGAAGGGAAGGGTGCGGTTTCCAGAGGCTGCTGAGCAGGCAGAATATTGTGAGCAAGGTGAGTCATGAGGTTCAGGCAGCAGGAATTTCCTGCAGTGCTTAAGACATGTGCGGAGGCAGGGGCAGGAGAAGGGAGCTCAGTGACCGAATGCTTTGTTTTGCAGAACTTCCCCTGGTATCCTAACAAGCGCAAGGCGGGGTGCCACTTCTCTATCTTAAGCCTATGGCATTTCTTTTTTCTCTCTTCACAGGCCCTTCTTACTGTTTTGAAGAGTTTTGCTCACATACTATACGTCATAGCATTATGATGCTGATCAACGTTAGGAAAAAAAGCTCAAAAAACCTGCCTCATATGTACGAAATCGTCTGATGATCTCACCTAACTGCCCTTCAAAAAAAAAAACCAAACCCACAAAACAGCAAAATTGTTGTGACGCAAGAAAAGGAGAAACTACTTCTTTGGAGTGTGCTCATTATTGATTCTGCTGTCAGTGTGAATGCCCTGCACCCTGGTGCTCCTCAGGTAAGAGAAAAAAAATCTTCATGTCTTCTCCCTGCCCTGCTGCGTCTGCAACGTTGTTTGTTCTTGCACTTGTGGAGAATGGTTCTGCTTGGACTCTTTGCCCGTGAACAAGCTTCTTCTGGTTTATCTACTGACATTTTTTTTTTATTTTATACTTTGTTGAGAATGTCTTCCAACTACCACAGATCAGTGCGCCTCAATATAAATATCTCAGCTTTAAAGCGTTGTCCCTGTTGTAACATGGTCGAACCAAGCTGGACTGAGCGTACAAAAAGCCCTTTGTGTGCACGGCAGAGTAACACCCACTCTCAGGGTGTAAATGGACGTGCAAGTTCTTTTGTCCAAAGGATTTCCGAACAGCGTGTCTCCTGCTTTGAGCTTTTATCAGACCATTCAAATGCAAGTGATTTAGATGCCCTTGCGAGTTCTAGACTCACCTGTTCGCAGACAGATCACCTCTTTCAAGGGATTTGAAAGGTCAAAAACCTTGGAGAAAAAAGGAGATTTACCTTCGCTAAGCTGGATATTTTTGCACAGAGAAAGCTCAGTAACAAGAGACTCAGGTAATCATTGCTGCTTGCACTCCATTAGGACTTTATTATAGCGCTCAAGGACCAAGCCTGGACGCAGAATTTTGTGGTTTTGAAAAACTGAAAGCAGGACACCAAGAGATTGCCACGGAGTATTTCTTTTATGTCTGACTGCTGCAGTACTGACCCCTTTGGTACGGACCTCTTGCTTAAATGCTAAGTGATTTCCATTAGGCAGGTTCACACCGTCCTTCCTATTCATTTGTGTCCTGACGTTTCCTTCCCTGACCCTCTTTGAATACACAAATTACCTAATGAGCTGGCGTCTCTACCGCTCTACTTAGGAGGGTGGAAAGTGGGAGGTCTGAATCACCCTGCTTGCTTGCGGTGCACAAGCACAAGGAGCCCTGCCTGCACACACGACCTCAAGAAACCCAGAGACACTTTGAAGGGAAAAAAAAAAAAAAAAAGAGTACAGTGATGGACTTGTGAACAGAGAGCAAAACGGATTTGGACAATTTACGTTAGGGTACATGGAGTTCTCCGAGATAGTTTTTCTCCCTTTTTTTCGTATTCTTAGGTTGTGAAAGGTGCCTTTTACCTAGGTCCTTTATATGTTTTTGGTTTCTCCTGACTTGATACCTCTCTGATTCTGACCCTCGCTACAGCAGAGAACTCCAGATGGGAATCAGTGGGTAGAAGAGGCACAGGAGTTACTTCAGCTCCTGCCGTCTGCCGACTGAATCAAAGGGTGTCGTTTGTTTTTGAAGCCTCACGCCTCGTGTTTGATAAGACCAGTGACAGCAGCACCCACCCGGGGGTCCCGCACCTCCCTAAGGGAAGAGTGACAGTGACGTCCAGAGCACGTTGTTAGCAGGAGGGAGGGGGAAAGGCAGAAGGAGGATGTAGAAGCTCAGGGTTTGGTGACTGTTTGGGGGAGTTAGTAGAGCAACGATCCATACATTACACGGATGAAACAGCATTACAGCTGTCCTTGTCTTTCTTCTTTTTTTGTAAGCATTCTTACCAGTTCCACTTTCTAGCTGAGGCTGGTTTCTAGAAACCTGGGAAACTATCATAACTTTTTTGCTGTTGTTGGTTTCCAAAGTTTGCTTATGCTCCTCTGCAGGTTAAAGATGTCATCGGTTTGTTTTCAAAGATTAATCCAATGTCATGTCCCTTTGCTCCAGTACTGCGTTGCTGTTTCAGCACTGTGGCATTCTGTTTTGATGCCGCGGCACCACGGGTTGCCGGTGTTGCTGCTAACAACTACATTTGCTGATGGGCTGGGAGCCATCTCCAGCTACGCCAACACAGGTCTTAGGAGCACCCTTTCCAGATTTTAATCCTACGCGGTTAACTTCTCCTGGAATCTAGGATCTCTGTGGATATGCCAGATACACCTGCTGTAACTTGAACGGGTGATGTTCTTCCTATTGCGTCGAATGCACAATGTTTTTCTGGACTGAGTTGCGGTTCTGTGTTTTGTAGTTTGTTTTTAAACTACCACTGCTTCACGTTTTTTTTTAAATGTGGCAAGCTCTGTAAGAGTTGGGTAAAGACTGACAGATGTATAAAGGACACTTAAAATTCGTGTGGAATAGCATTTCATGCTTTCAGTTACCCTCTTCATCCCTCCAATAATTTGTCAAACTACCTGGTTTCACCTCTGTGTTCAGATTCTACCCACCCTCCCGTCCTACTGCAAATCCCCATCCTATCAACTTTTGCTAATTGCTTCCACATGACAATTTATCAAACGCTTTCTTGATGTCCATGTAGACAAGACCCTTGTCAAAAAGCCGGTAACCTTCGTCTGGCATGATCTACTTTTAGTAAACTTTATCCCATTTTACATTAATATTAAAATGACTTTAATTTTTGCAATTTGTTCTGAAGTCTTGTATATGATTGACAATCGTTGTGCTCAGCTATCTTTCACCTTTCCCCTTCAAACACCGACAGCTGTTTTGTTTTGTTTTTTCAGACAGCATAATTCCCAATGCAACAAGTTTATTAACCCCATGCCTCCAGAACCGAATTTACATTCATGAGAAAAAAAAATTAACCCATTTCCCCAGTTTTAGCACATTAAACTCTTTGGGTTTACTTCCACTTAAATGCAGCAATCTGTCTTTTGCTTTCCCCTTTAGTCATACTGCTTTTGCCCTGTAGCCAACATGCCTCTCTACTGCAAATGGAGGTTTAAGGCCACATCTCTCGTTTATTCTCTTTGCTCTCTCTCCTCACTGCATAGCGTGACTGCTTTTTCATTCCTTTTTGTCAGTATCGCTGAAAACCTTTTCCTGTCTCCTTTGTGTCTCAGCTCACCTCATCTTTTGACAATCCTCACTGGGTAATGTCACATCGTGACCTGCACCCTGTAGCTCTCTCTGCTGAGGAGCCTCGTTTCTCCCCTTCTCGTAAGCTCTGTATTCCGTTTCCCTCCCTATTTTCGTTAGGACGAGTCCACTCAGCTCCAGAGTCCCTACAGCCTCCTCCTACCCCACCCCCGTTTATCCTCTCACAGCTACAAATGTCACTAAGTTTTCCTCAGCCGTGACTCCCGCTCTCTTTGCCCCCTCCCTCCAGCGGCCCCGTAGGCCTAACCCGGCTTCTGATTGAACCGGCCGGGACGCTGCTGAGGCTGAGAGCTGTGGGACGCTTGCGCCGCCGGGGTTTCTCCCGGCGGGGCGGGGCGGGGCGGGGCGGCGGTGCGGCTGGCCGGGGGCGCCTCCTTTCCCTCCCCGGCTCGTCCTGCGGGACTCCCCTCCGCACATCCGCGTTCAGCCGCTCTGCCCCACGACGCGGTGAGTGGCGATGACGCGATTCAAGCGAGGCGTTAGGAGCGAGCCAGGACCCGCGCCGCCCAGCCACCGCCCCGCCCGACCGTTAACGCCCCTCCCGCGCGCCGCCTCCCTCGCCGCCCTGCGCCAGGGGCCGCCGTTCCGCCCTTCCCACGTTTTTGTCCCCGGGCGCGCTCCGTAGCGCGTGCGGCGGCCCTGGCCCCTCCTCTCTGCGGCTCGCGCCGCCGCGCGATTGTGCGGGTGAGGAGGGCAAGGGGGCGGGAGCGGGGAGCGCGGCCGCGCGCACGGGCCACGCGCACGCCCCCGCCGTTGCCGCCGCCGCGCGCGCCCGGCCCCGCTCGGCTCCGCTCCGCTCGCAGCGACTCGCAGGCGCCATGGCGGCCGCTCGCAGCGACATGGCGGAGCCGGAGGGGCTGCTTCCCGGCGAGGCGGCGGCCGGCGCCGCCGCGGCCGAGGAGGAGGAGGAGGCCGGGGCCGGGTCCTCGTCGTCGCCTTCGTCCTCGGCGGCGGCGGCCGCGGCGGAGACAGAGTCGCTGCTGCTGCTGAACGGCGAGGCGGAGAGCATGTCGGAGCCGAGCCCGGAGAGCGCTAGCCAGGCCGGGGACGGGGAGGACGAGGACGAGGAGGAGGAGGAGGAAGAGGAGGAGGAGGAGGAAGAGGAGGGCGGCGAGGAGGAGGAGAGCAGCCTGGTGGGGAGCAGCAGCACGAGCAGCGGCTGCTGCAGCGACGAGACCCGCTCGCTGAGCCCCGGCGGCAGCAGCGAGGCCGACGCCAAGGAGGAGCCCAAGGGCCCCCGGGGCAGCCAGGAGGACGGGCTGGGCCGCGGCGGCGGCGGCGGCGGAGGCGGGGGGAGCAGCTCCAGCAGCGTGTCCAGCGGTGGCGACGAGGGCTACGGCACCGGCGGCGGCGGCGGCAGCAGCAGCGGCAGCAGCAGCTGCAGCGCTACGTCGGGGGGCCGGCGGGGCAGCCTGGAGATGTCCTCGGATGGGGAGCCCCTCAGCCGCATGGACTCGGAGGACAGGTCAGTGCGCTGCGCGTCCCGTCCCCCCGCGCCGGCGGCCGCCGCCTGCGCCCTTCCCCGGCCCCTCCCCGGGGAGCGAGGATCCCTCGGGTCCCGGGGCCGGAGGCCGGCCGCCGCCATGTCCGGTCGGCTCCCCGCCTCGCCGCGCCGGGGGGCTGGCCAGCCCGCCCGCCCCGCCGCAGCGGCGAAGGGGCCCCTCGTCCCCGGGCGCCGGCCGCCCCCCGCTCCCGGCCGCGGGGGCTGTCAGGGCGGCGGCGGGGGGCAGCCACAGGTTTCTCCGGCCAACTTGTGCCGGGCGGGGCGGGGGGCGGCCTGTGGCGGCGCGGCGGGACCTCCGCCCCCGCGGGGGCCTCTGCTTCTGCCGTCCCCCTCCGAAAGCCTGCCCGCTGCTCTGGGGAGGAGGGGGCGCTCCCCGCGGCCCGGCAGCGGGCGGCGGCGGTGTGGGGGCTGCGGGAGCCGCGGCCATCGCCGTTAGGCGTTTTACGGAGAGCCCCGGCGCGGCCCCCGCTGCGATCCGAGCACGGGGCGCTGCCTGTTCAGGTGGCGATATTTGGTTGCCGCTTTCCTTGGAAGCTGCTGATTTTTTTCAGGTGGTGCTTTTGGGGTTCTTTAGGGTTGTATCTTGCGCTAACGCACAGGCGGGGTGTACCAAAGCTTCAAGATGCGTAATGAACCGTGGATGTGGTTTTACTTGCACCCGCACCAGCGTCTCTGCACTAGAAGCAGAAAGCTGAGTGGTAACCTCTTAAAGCATAAGAGGAAAAAAAAATTAGTTTGCTAAAACAAAAAGGAGACCAGCCTTTCTGTATTAGGTGTGCGCAAGTAATAAGCATGCACAGTATTAAGCAAGGCTCGGTAATTTGAGGTTCAAAGTCGTCTTTCGATGAGTTCTGTAACAGTAAATGTAAAGATTATTTCCTAGGTTTTTGTAGGTTAAAGGTTTGCATCTGGTTTTACCAAGACTTTAGCTTGACTCTTGTGGAAAGGCATAACCAAATTCTCACACATGGCTGAATTCTACCTTTCAGGTCTGGTTTAGCCGACTAAGTCTAACATTTCAAAGAACATGACTTATGGAGTAGCTTTCTTGGATGTTGTGTGCAACAGTTTAATTGACAAACGGAAAATAGGATGAAAAATGGACGTAAGAGCAGTCTTAAAATGCTGTAGGTCCCTTTACTAATCAGTACTTTCAAATAGTTTAAGAAACTTGTGCTACTTTTTTATTTCAGTTTAACATTAAAAGGTATCAGACTCCCTTGTTAGAGTTACAGTTAAGTAACAATTACAATTTTGTTTGTACTTTCTTAAGATAGTTTCACTGTTAAGTGTGAAGAATTATGTGGTTTGTTCCAGAAATGTACTTTGAATATATGTTAGATCAAATTCTGTGTAGCTATACAAATATCCATATTTCAGAAGTGGAGCATCACTAGCTAGATCTAACCTCAAGTGTTAAAAACAAACAAACAAAACCCTTGTGAGTCAGTTCCCCAAAAACATGTAATTGGCCTAAAAAAGAGAAAAAAGATACAGTTCTTTGGTTTCCATCTGACTTTTGAGACTCAGAGGAGGCGCATTTTCTTTCTTCCAAACTTGTGCAAGATGGAAAGGGGGAGTAGGTGTTGGGGTTTTGTTTGTTTGGTTTATTTTGTTTTTTCAAAAGCTGAGATTTTATGTGAAATCACATAAGGATGAGAGTAGACTTCTGGAAAAACAAGTAGTACATAATGGAGTTTTAAGATAATAGTTTCTCATTTTTCATTGAATTAAAATCTACATCTAATCCTGATCTTATCTGAGTGCATGTCAATTCGTGGGTTGAGGAAATAACAGAAATAACTTGCAGGGGTTTTCTGGAAGTACAGTGTCATTATGTCTTGCTTGTGCACTCCAGAGCTAGTGTGCTACTTTCTTTCTCTGTCATTGTTCTCATGGTTCTCTTGCTGTAGTCACACAGTTAAATCTATGTGCGTACTCATCGTTGCTCCTTTCCAGTATCATTGGTACAGACTCAGTTGCTGAGTGGGACTCTTTGCGTTTAGTGGTTTAAATAAAAACTGTGCCTTGTTTTTAATCTTTGCAAACTTTTATTTTGAACTTCCAGGCTGAAAACTTGGGGTGCTGAGAGGGAATTTTGTGCTGTAATTTCAAAGCCTGCTTGTTGAGTTGGGTAGGAAAAGAGCAATGCTGCCAAGAGTGCCATTTGTTATTCCTGGTGATCAAAAATTTCATTTTGTGTGCACTCCTTGCTGCGACATGGGAGAATGCTTTATTATTTTTGCTGCGTGTAGTCCAGCAAGTCACTTGCTTGACCTAGTGATCCAAATGATTGCTGCTGCATGGAAGCCAGTCACAACATAATCTTGTGCCTTTTAGATGATCAGACAGACAAGCAGAGTGTTGCAAAAGGCAGAGGATGTGCTGAAGAGCTAAAGAGTGTGTGAGGTGGGATGGTGAAATACCAGGGAAGAGCTGGGAATGGTTTAGACTTATAGGTGGAGGTATAGGTTTATGATAATATGTTAAAATCCTTAAAGACTTAATCATTCATTGATTTGGTGACCTCTGCATTAAAATGTAAGTTCTGTAACTATTAGAGAATGATATTCTATCTATTAAGTGATGTTTTATATAAAATACTATATTGTACAGTACTTCATGAGCTTTGCTGGCTACCTGTGTCTCTGAAGTCCTAAGGAGTTCGGTGTCTTGTCTCACAGTATGTTGTAGGCTAAGATTAGCTGGGGGATGGAAGAGAGAGAAGAGGAAAGAGAGAGATTGAACTAACATGCTTGAATTTACAGTCCCTGGGTTAAGTGAGACGAAGCTGGTAGAAGGGTGTACTTGGTAAAGATTCTCCTGCTGTAGGCAGGTTTGGTAACATTCAGATCATGCCCCTAGGCTTGGGATTTTTTTTCTTGTTTCCTCTTTAGAAAATTTGAATAAATAAGAAGGTGTGGTGAGAGCGCCTGAATTCCATGAGTGATCAAATTCCTCTTTCCCTGTGTATGGTCTTTATCATTCTCCACAATTATCAGTGTGTTACCTCTTTGATTTTTGTTTTAGTGGTATCAAATATAAAATAAACTACAAATAAAACAGCTGAACAGGAAAATCTTGCGTATGATCACAATATAACTACTGTTCAGCAACTTCTATTACTAACATTTTGATTGTGTTTTGAGAGTATCTGCTAACAGAATAAAAAATTTGGGGCATATACTGTAGGAAATTTGTAAGTATTTATAACAACAAAAGAAACAAATAGAATGTTGAATATTGATGCCTTGAAACTTAGGGTGAATTTTAACCAGCTATTTCCACGCACACAGACACACTTTGTACTTTGTTAAAACATACTTGTGTTCCCCCCAAAAAAAACCCAGAAACCAAAAAGCAAAACCCAAACTGATACCTAGGATAACCAGGTGGCATTTTCAGCTCAGTGGTATTAGTAATGAGAATTGAATGCAGTAACTCTAGGACTAGTAGGTATCTCATTGATCTGTAATCATTCCAGGTTTTTCTTGGGAATTGTGTTAAGTTCCCACTACTGTGCTAAAGTTTGTCTATGACTTTTGACCAAGCTCGAATCAGCTGGCTCAATAATAATAGGCTGTATTCAAGTCTAGTTATCCTCCAGATTTACAGTTAGAACAAAGACTATTATCAGCATGTGAATGCTGCTAATTTTTTGTTGCCTTTCCCTAACTTCAGACATGTGCTGAAAGGATGGATGTGTTTCTCCAGACTTCTCTGGAGCAGCTAGTCTTATTACAATGCTGAGAAACATTTGATATGACTTTAAAAGAAAAAAATAACGATTCGGTTAACTATAAATATGGTAATGGAGTTTAGCATTGGCCACAGGTACTGAAGCTAGACCTAAGCAGATGCATGGATTTGGGTATAAATCAGCTGATCTGAATGCAGTGAAGATGCGTCTGCAGCTCACTGTTGTGTTACTGCTGAACTACAAGATTTACTTACAAACAGTGGTAGATTACTGAAATCATTTAAATATTGTTTACTGGAAAGTTTATTATGGAAGTACATTTAAATCTGAAATAGTTTCATTATCAGATTTCGTTTGATTTAGAGAACAGCAGATCTCACAATTGTAATAAGATGTTTAGTAGAAATACAAGTAGTAAAGCTATATGAAGGGCTTTTTTGTTCACCCTTGTGAATTTGTCTTTGTACTCTCACCTAGAAGTTACCCCTGGTCTTCTGTTCTTACATCATCTTTCCCTTCTTTAGCAGTTTATCCTTTGCTCCCTCCTCTTACTGACTAGGCAACACTGAAAAAATGTTTCAGCTGGAGGTATTGGCTGTTCTGCTGACTGGTATATAAATGCTGATTGACTAGCTGGTAGGCCAAACGTAACAGGTTGTCATTGGACCTATGTAGTAATCTTTCCCTCAGGCACAGCACTAATTAATGTCCATCTTTTTCACAGAGTGGGCAATTTTCATGTAACTTGTAAGGCTTGCTTTTTTTTTTTTGTTTGAGCCTTTTCACATTTACTGTTATTCACCAACAGAATCAGTTATTGGGAGGGACCGACTCAAGGAATACTCAGTAATGCTCAAGGAAACTTTCAGCCATCTTAACCGTGTTAGACTTGTAGAATACTTCCAGAAATGTTCTTATTCTGTTTCTGTGTAATAGGCAAGAAGTTCTGAAAACGGACATTTCAGGAAAGTTTTTCAATAACAAACCTTTTTGGGCTTCAGATTGTCAGGTTTGTTCATTTTATTGAGCGAAGTGAGGCAGTGTGAAACTAACAAGTTGGAAGATAAGAGATTTAGACATGAAAAATCCAGGATCTAGGCTGAGTTTTTTTTAATCTTGTTTAAAATTAAGGCCTTCTCAACCTTTAATATGTATGCTGATTTAAATATATTAGTTATTTAAAGGTTTAAATATAGGCTTTATTTTATCTAGTTTTTAAACTCTTAAAAGTGAAGAATTTTCAAGACTGACTAGGCAGTGACATGTGAATCGTACAAGTGATGTTTATGAAGGCAGAATAGTAAATTTGAAATCGAATCATGAAGGCATATGGTACTAATAGGTATGCTTCGTGTATCCATGTGACCAGATTAAAAAGTGCTTCAGGCCTCTCTTTGCTGCATAGTCTCACTTGTTCCTATCCAGGAAGTGAAGAATCATTCATTAGCACTTATGGCAAGGTGGTTAAGTTGTTAATCTTTTTTTTTAGAGTGTGTGTAATATTGACGTGTCAGAGTGGGCTGTATAGAAGATTACCTGAGATTCCAAAATTCTGCTGAAAATTATATTTGCAGTGTTTCTGACTGCATTTATTGTTGCTGTTATTTGCTTTCAAATTGCAAAATAAAACCCTTGTTTCTGTAATGGTTATGTTCAGGCCTTCCTGGCACTGAAGAAAATAACTTTTGATGGGAAGACAAAACAGCCCAGATATTTTGTATGACGAGTATCTTTATTACTAAAGCTGTTGGTTGGTATAATTGAGTGGTTAACATGAGGTCTTTTTGTGAACTGGATGAAAGAGCTTGGTATAATGAGCTGTTTTAGTTATTGTAGTAAGATGTAAATACACTTTGTAGAATTTGAGAAAAATATTTTCCTATTCAGTGTAAAAGATAAATGGTATTGCTTTTATGTTGGATTTGTACATCCATGCAGGTCTATGTGCATTTCGTTTAAGTTTGTGACATCATTAAGTCTGGTAACTTCTGAATATGAGGTTTGATTGGTGGGTTGTTTTGTTTTGGGGAATTTCCTAGGCAGTAGCGGAAAGAACTGTGCTGGTCTTTTTTTTTTTTTTTTTTCCTTTCTTTCTTTCTTTTGTTTTTTTTTCCTTTTCCACTTTCCAGTTAAGTTAAACTGAGTGTTACGTGCAGCCTGAACATCCATTTGGCAAGGACATGACATTATGCATTCCTGGAGTTGGTTGCAGATCGAACTAACTTTTTTGGGTGATGCAGTGGAAATGTTCTACTATAGCCACTCTTACTGAAAACTCCACAGCTTTAATGTATTTACATCTTTTTCGAAAAACACTATCCAATTAGAAAATAATGGTGGGGGAACGAGCAGTATGCAGAGCTAGCATGGAAGACAGCACTATGGAAGTGCGTGTAGAACCCATTGCGTTGGCGTAGTTGTAGAGCAGACTATTATTGAGTAGGAAAGTGGGGACATGGCATCGAAGGGAGCAGATGGAGCATTTGAGATGGGAATAGGGGTTTCTGGCAAGGGGGAGACGTGAGATACACACAGAATACTTTTGGTATGATAGGGAATGAGATATGCCTAATAGCCTGAGGAAAAAGCGAGAGCTTAACCCAAAGGAAGTGAAAAATTGGTCCCTGACATAAAAGAGCCAAGTAATTGCAGGGAATCCTTGAAGCAGGTGGAAATGTAATCTCCAGTTAACTTGTGCAGGAGAAGGGAACAGAAGAGAGTAAGGAACTCCTTTGTGTGAACAGTGAGTTTTATCTGCTCTCCCAGTTGCCATTAAAAAAATATGGTGGCATGACTTGCAGAAAAAAAAAAGTGGTAGTTTTGGAAAATTCTTTGAGGTAGAGGTTTCTTTGTTTCGTTATCTATCTATACAACTGGTTCCTTTTTATGACTTTATATGTGTTCTGTCTGGAGTTGTTCATGTTTAGAATATGAATGTGTTCAAATAAATCTGTGTTAGAAAATGAAATATAAATATTCCATGTTATGCCTGCTATTTATCATGGGTTTTGTGATGTGCTAAGATAGTGCTTACAGTTCTCAGATCTTGATTTTGCAAAACTCAAAAACAACAAATCATTGGGGAAAAAATTTGAAGTTTCTCACTTGAGATACTGGTGTACTTTTTTCCCTTCATGGTGGTAAAATGCAAAAAACAAACAAAAAAAAAACAAACAAAAAACCAAACCCAAACAAACCCTGGGACTTCTTTTCCCATATCTAATTTTCTTCTCTATGGTAGAATTTAAGATCTTAAATATCTTTTGCTAAACTTCAATTGCTAATGTTTAATGGATACTTTCTTTAATAGAGGATTACTTAAGGTATATGCAAAGATATTTGATAGTGACAGAAAAGCAAAAGTTTTATTATGATCTTGGAAGTGCTGTTGTCATCCTGATGCACCGTAGAACAGTGCTGTAATTCAAATAGCTTGTGTAGTGTCAGAGGCAGTAAAATGAACCTAAGTTGTTTGAGTTGAGAGACTTGTAAAAGACAAGATTATTGGCACATGTAGTGGTAGTATAATTTATTAAATATGCTTTACCTAAATAAGAATATAGCATAAAGAATCTCAATTTATTGTTAATCTTAATGTTGTTCCATGCAGTATCTTGTACGAATTACCAGTTCCCCTGTAAAATTGCAGTAAAGTCCTTATTTTGATCATTATTTTTTATTGTGCTGTGTTGTGCTACTTCATAGAATGCTATCCTATCTATGTATTTTTATTCTCTATTAAGTTGAAAAAAATTAATTCTTGCTGTTCTTTAATGACTGAATTGTTTCTTCTGTGCTTCTCTTAAGCTGTGCTAGTAAACATACTGTTTTATCAGTAAAGATTGAAAATTATGAACCACTTGTTGCTGTTCCCTAACTTTCCAAGGGGATTATCAAGTTGAAGATAATGTGGTTCCCAGAAATGAAAATCAGTTTTATTTGTATTTTTAAGGCAGAACCACTTACAGTTTCTTGATTTGTGTAATCGTTTTGCATATGTAGTCTTTGTGCTGTCATATCATAAAGCATGGATGTTTAACTTGCTCTGCTCTCACTGCTCTTCTGATATTTTGGCATTCCAGGTTTCTTTATTGTGCTACCTGTTCTCTGTATGCTACAAATCCTTGGATAACTTGGGTTTGTGTTATGTAAATATTAGAAGCCCAAATATTCTAGGGCTAACAATCTAAATAATCAAAGTAAGTGATCCAGGAGAGTGGAAACAGCTCTAGAGAGGTGGTGATTCATAACAGACTTTCTCAGTCTTGTTTTATTTCCTGTGTATGTTTGTTATTTTAAGTTCCTTTGATTTCTCTATCTTGAAGAGCTTTTCTATCTTCCCCTGGTTTTATATTATCAATCTGAAGTGTTTGCAGTGTTGCTCCCTTTTGTAGGTATTTATACCTAATCTAGACGTAGCTTTACTCTAAAATAAGCTGCTGCTTCAAAAAGAATTTCAAACCAAGTTTTTTAATGTTATTGCTTGTCACGCTGTATAAAATTATCTCCCTTGACTGTTTTTTCCACTACGTTGATTTCTTAGTAGTCATATAACTATATATATATTCAATAGAGTTTTGCAGACTCGTTTTTAAGATTGATTTATGAATACTTTTTGAGTCTTGTTCATTTTGAGAAGTTTTTGTTAGAATAACTTAACCTGTGTAAAGCATAGGTTTGATTTCCAAAAAAATGCCTGAGTGATTCAGAAGCACAAGTGCTTCCAAGTGAGTGGGTGCTCTCTTAAATCATGCAGTCCTGGAAATCGTGGTCTTTTTCCTTTATCTAGAAGTTGCCTGATGTTGCTTTTACTTATTTAAAAGTATCAAGAACCTGAAGGTGCTTCTGGAAAATGCTAGACAACCAAACACTACTATTTTCCTTTTCTATCCCTCTTAACTTTTTATTATCATCTCCCTTACTTGCTAGGTTAATTCTCCCTCAATTTCACAAAGTAACTTTCCTGACATACTCAATTTTTGCCTATCCTAATTTTCCACCCTTGCCTCTGAAGAGCCATGGAGTCAGTTGTGTTTTCTGATATCAGGGGTCTTTGTGAATAGGAGCTGCAAGAGCAGATGTGAACAGAAGGTACTGCCTTTAAAACACAGTGGTGGACTTTCAGTTCATGTAGTTCTGGCTTATTGTTTTGATCCAGGTATTCTAATTTCTTGTTGCCATGTGAATTATCTTTCTCTTTGGCAGCCCTTTAGTGTTCTGCAATCTGTTTGTTTTGATGGTGGTTCATCTGCATACACTATTTTTTTTTTTTTCTTACTGGTGGTAGATTTTCCTGAACTCAGAAACTGATCATTAAATCATCTTGGATACTTCCTATTTAAATTAAAGACAAATGGTTTTCTCAGGAAAATAATCAAAAATAACCCTTAGAAATGTGGGTAGCCGAAGTTATTTTCTGTCTACTTTGAAGATTCTCTCTGGATTACTTCCTGGTTAGATGAAAAGGAACTCTAGGCGCTCTAAAGCACTATGGCATTTCCATGCCACAATCAAACAACATCCATTAAAGTAAGGCAAACTGTTTTGCTTGTGGAACATAAATGTTTGATTTGGGGAATTAAATTGATAAATCATGAAAATTTAGTAGTAGAAGTATATCTGTTACTAATATGGATACATCATAAAATACCAATTCGCCAAAGATGGGGAGAGGAACAAAAAAGATCAGGCAAATGTTATACTTTTCTACTCTGTTGCTGGCTCATAGTGGTTGCTCATGTTTTGTGAACTCTTCATTTTTCTCTGGATCTGTTTTAATCTCACTTTTAAATTGGCATGATCATTTGGAGAGCATAAAGCAAAGATTAATTTAAATCTGCTTGGACACCTGTCTATAGTTGCCTTGAGCACTAGATTTTATTGCATGCTGGTACCCTGATGCAGATGTTCTGGTAGTACCTTCATAAAGAGGTTGGCATTAAATTTTGCTTAATATTCATTGAAGGTCAGCAAAAGTTAAATCTTAATACAAAAACATACAAATTTATTCTTCTGCTTTCAGTTAGGACCCAATGTAGCAATTTCTGTTATTAATCAGTTGCATCAAGTTCAATTGTACCATTGAAATTGTTGGCTCTTAGAAATGAAATTTGTCCTACTTCAGTTTTTAACAGCCTTGGTCTGCAGTTCATAGTGCTGGCTGGAAGGTAAAAAAGTAAAAGTTTAATCATATGATGCTTCTTGGAGAAGATACAGCAGCTCCCATGTTTGGAAGTGATGGAAATTTTACAAAAAAGATAAATAAAATTCCTAGGACAGATGGAGGAGCTTCCTATCAATGATGGGAGGTCAGGGTTGATAATTTGATCATTTTTTCAAGCTTTGTGAGGATTTATCTTTGCTTGACCATTGATTGCACTAGGAAGTAGTGAGTGTAAATCACTTTGAATTTGGTGGCCTCAAAAAACTGTAAAACTTTTAGCTAGTCTGCTGTTTCTGTGTAGCTAGTCCGTTGGCCAGAGCTGTACATTAGAATTTTCCACCCCTTGTCTTGGAAAGGAGTAGAGAACAGAGTAATGGGGACACTTGTGAAGTTTTTGTTTTCACTCTTGACTTTTCCTAGTGAAATGAAAATAATGAGGTACTGGGGTATGTCACTAGGCATGTAATTTTTTTTTTTCTTTCAATTTTTGTTCTGTTTTGACTTGGTGTTTGTAATTGAATGATTGCAGTTGATGCTGTTTGTTTTCTTTTGGGATTAGTACCTAGTTGTGATTTGGTCTTCCATGTTATAAAGGCTTTTCTCTTGTAATCTAGGTTTTAACCTTTGAAGTTGCTGTAAGAAATGACTGTCATTCACAGTGTTGCCATTATTCCGAGTTTGTTTTATCCAAGTGCTACAGTTCAGCTTTTTTTCTTAATTTTCCCTCATATGGATTGGAACAATGTAGCTGAAGCTCCATGCAGAAATGACAGGGTATTTCACTGACTAGTAAAAGCTAAAGAAACTAGCAGGCTATTTTTTTATCCTTAAAATATTCACCTACTTCCAGTGAGGTTCGTATTATTTGGATTCTTGAATGTTAATTATGCTGTTCATCTAGTCAGAGGCAATCTTCTGTGGATTTGATGCTTCATGACTGGATTATCACTGTGTACTTTAGAAGAAACTGTTTCTGAAGATTCCTCACTTGCATTAGTGTAGTGTGCAGCTTGGTGGCTACTCAGTAGTGTTGGTTTTAGCGACCCTGCAATGCGTGTTCACTGAAATCTCTGCTCGTTTTTAATTTGATGCATTACAAGATGAGGTTATTTATTATAGGATCTGTCACAGTCATTTCCCTTGGTGTTAGCTGAAATCAGCTGGGTCCTTTGCTTACCTACTGAACATCTGGGGACTGGAAGCTCAGCATTCTCGGTGGAGGTACTGTAACTCTGAAATGAGCTCCTGTTGATCAGACTGAAGTAGTGCTTGTTGACCCTCAAGGGCATGGTGTAAGGCCCATCTGTTAGGTCTGAATTTTGCCTGAGGGAAGGTTACTTCAGTTAAGGTCTAGAGGGAGTACGTTTAGCAGACATTAAAAGTATAATAGCAAATTGATTGGGCTTTTGTGCATGTGTTCCATGTCTGGCTCTACTATTGCTTCAAGCGTACAATTGCTAATGGGGGTTCATGGAAAGCAAAAACGAAATTATACTGTTGTTCTTTTGTTTTGTTGATATTCCTTCTAGACTCCTACTGTCTGTTGTTCTGAAAGATTAACAAAAAAGGGAAAGAAGAAATTTTGGGCATTCCATTCATTAAATTCAATGGAAGGGATTACTTGCAGTAGTGAGGAAATTGATCTCCTTGGAGAGCCAAGCGTGTGTCAGGAATGATGTGCGATACACCGTTTTCATTAATGCATTAAATCACAGGCTCATTATATATTCATTTGCATTTAACTGTATGCAACAATTAGTGCCCAAATGCACATGTGCTAAATTATGTGGTTTGAAATTTTTGCATTTTAAATTGGGAATAATTTGGAGATTTTTTTCCTTATAGAAAATACTCATATTTATATGACTGCAACAATGGCTTAATTTTGCTCAGATCCTTAAAGGAAAAGAAGAATCCAGGACTTAAAATGCTTGAAGAACTTTTTTTGTTCTCTATAAAGTGAAAATGACTTGCAACTTCTTATAAGTTATTAGCTATTCATTTTTGTTTCAGTTTCAGGATTGTTTTTAAATATAGTTTGGACTGGATTTAGCCAGCTAGATGCATTTGGTTCACATGCATATATAGACTGTGCAGGTACTAACCTTTTAACATGAAAGTGATGCTAAAAAAATCTTAATCATCTTGATTATGAAGATGTATTATTTCTAGCTACAGGTAAAAATAAGACCTGAAACAGTGCCTTTGCGGTAATGATTCCTCTATTTAAGCTTGCATTAATGTTGTTGCTTAATGAACCACTTTAAATGTCAGTATCATTTCAAAGGTGTTGATCTCTTGGTAGAGGGAAAAATTGTAGGAGGAGGGGAAAAAGGTCTGACTCTTCTGGGAAGATTCTGTGTTTTCAGTTCTACCTTGCTGCGCTTGGAAGGCACTGTTTGCCAATGTTTGCAGACTTGGTAAAATGAGGTGTGGGTTTAGTAAAGTATTTTAGGAGGGCATTCAGTTCTTGCCTCTAGAGCTGTGATTTTTACTTCAAGTTGATTCTAGTGCTCAGATTAGGATGAAAGTAGGGATAACATAAGCTCGAAGACTATGTTGTGCTTGCTGTAACAGTTTTAAATTTTAGTAATTAGTCAGTCTTTTGAATGGTGCTTCTTAAAAACAGCTATTGTGTATGCAGGCTCTTTCCAGCAGTGACTGTTTTTGATGCTCTATTGTTTCGGATGACCCCTGAGTTGAACTCTCTGAAACTCAAATGTCTAATGTTCTTCATCAGGCTATGGTCTATAGATCCATTACAATGGAGCTGGAGCCTGCTTACAGCTTGGGAGCAAACCCAGACCTGTCTGTCACTAGCAATAGGGGAATGCCACAAGCGCTTAAATTCTACTCGTGTCATTCTGCTTTGATAGTGGCAGTCAGGATTTAAACAGATCTCCCGGCTGGGGAAAAAGGGCTTAGAAAAAGACAGAAAAACTTGCTTTAACTTATTTAGGGTAGAAATTTGTTTCAATGTCGTTGTTTTGTTCCCAGTAGTTTGCTAGAATGTTTGTTTTCCTTACTTTGTTCTGTTTTCTCCTCTTTGATACACATTATTGCTTTCCCACTTACAGGCTTTGTGGATTTCACATGAGAAAGCAGAAGGATGTAATTTCTGTTACTACCTTCCCTTTGTTAAGGAACTTTTCCCTCTGTTGGGATTGTCCCAAGCAGATAGAGAGTCAGATTGGATTGAAAAGACCTATTCATAGATTGAAAGATGTACAGACACTATTTTAGTAGTCCAGCCCTTCTTGAGCAGAATTGATCTGCTTCCACTCCTTTGGTCAGGAAAAGACTCAAGTGGACTAGATAAGATGGTGGAGTGTGTGCACACATCTTACCCACTTGGACGTCCTTCCCTCACACCCTTTCTGAAATCCCAACAAACAAAAAAGTGGGTGAATCAGCAGGTCTAACAAAAACAGTGTTGCAGTTAGATCTTTGCAGACTGAGCAGCACCCACAGCTCTGACTATAAAACTTACTATCATCTTTCTGCTTCATCTTGAAATGGCAGGTCAAGGGTAAGAGACCTCCCAAATCAGTGTCTAGTCTGATGCTATATATACTACAAACATTTCTCTGAAAAGCTTCCTGGTATTTTCTCAGTGTGTGGAAGACTAGAGAAAACATACACATGCTTGAGCTGTACAGGGCACTATGACAGAGAGGAAGGATGTTGCTGGTCTTTCACAGATTCTCTTCACAGCCTTTACCTCTTTCCTGGGTGACCCAGAACTCAATTCTAGGTTCTCAGTACGGTGAGGCACCTGATCACCTGAAATATGTTGGTTCTGGATGCACCAAAACCAACAAAAAAATCATTTAACATTTTTATTTAATGGGTTATTTTTAGAGAACGAAAGTGTCAGGGCAGCGAGTTTCTTGTATTTTGGCGGAACCTATCAAGAGAACCATCAGAAAACGGTGATTTCTTGTTGTGTGACTTCCGGCCATTTTGTTTTATAGGCAGTTTAGCTGTTTTTCTGGTAGGTCCTGTTACAGCAATATTCATTTATGCTGTTTAATGTCTTACATGAAGTTCTTCAAACTAGAAGAAAGGAAGACGTTCCCTGTTAAATGAAATGCTGATCTGTTATCACTCACCTGGGTTTGAGTTACCTTTTTTTCCATTTCTAGACTATATCTTGAATAGATTATAGAATCATAGTCCAATGTAGCACTTCATCCTCAATTTCCAAGAAATTCTATATGCTACTACTTGGTTTAAGTGCTATGGGCAACCTTTTTTATTCCAGTTCCTCTGATACTAAATTTTGATATTGCGTATGCAACTCTACTTTGTTAGCCCTTAGCAAACACTTAGGCTATTAGAACCAAACCAAGCAAACATTTAAACTGTAACTGAATCAGCCTTCGAAGTGTTATTGGTTTCTCAAGTCATTAATAACCCTGCTTATCAGAATATCTTTTGCTGGATCAGTATTACTAGTTGATTTTTACATATTTTTCTCCAAAAATAAGAGTAATTTTCTACAGGTAGGATAACATATTAAGAAAAAGCATAAGTATTTGCATTCCTTAGGCTATAAAATTAGAGACCTGTGATTTTGTACAATAAGGTGGTCAAGGTACGTTGTGTTTCATTGCATTTGCAATATGAAATAAACTCTCATGCTACAAGTTCATCAATTTGAGGTTTTTTATATCTGGTTAGAGAAATTAAGCAGATTGTGTGCCTGTCAACCAGAGAAACCACACACGCGTGCATGAGCGCGCACTTCTGCTCACTGCCCCCCTGGCCCGCCCCCCCCCCCCCCCAGTTCATTCACAGAACTTGTTCTGGGTTATGTTTTCTTGTTGCTTTCCTGCTTAAGACCAGGCTGTAAAACCAGGGAACCCTTGAGAGAACTATGCTAAATACCCCTTCATAGTCTGTCCTTGTGATCCCCAGCACCGTACCTCTTCTTAGTTGGACGTTTGTTTATGCCTATATGTGGGGTTTTTGAGAATGGTACTAATGCTGTCAGTGGATGTAGAAACTCGGACGGACTGTAAACAGCTTGGAAGTTTGAGCTCCTACTTACTTTAAGTACTGTACTTTGGTACCTTTCAGCCGTGACAAAGTTAGGGTTACTTATCCACATGAAGTGGTCTGAAGCAGCTATTGCACGAGTGCTATATCTGCACTGCTTTGCCATCCTTGGTTAAGCAACTTCCTGTTGGAACCACTGATCTGTGTAACATTACTGTATGCGACAGAAGTGGTCAGGCTGTGTACCATCTTGTATGCATTCAAACCTACTTCTAAGTAGTGATTTTAAGGAAATTGTATTTGGATAACTCAGGTGTGTGTGGGGTCACATGTAATTATGTATTCAATTTTCCTGTCATCCTGTTGGTAAGCTTTGCTGTCATAACACAGCTTTACAGATTTTACTTTTGGGGATAAGTTTTGGTTTAGGCATCAGCTGAGGAAGGAGGGGGTGTCAGTCCCCTAGTTGCATCTGTTGTGGGCCTAGCATGGTAGAAAAATAGGGATTGCTTGCAACATACTTTGCACTTAAAGTTTCTGCCAATTTCCTAGAGGGATCCTAAACTACTATTACCAGTAGTTGTAGTTAGTGGCCGTTAATGCTGTTGGGACTGGTAGCTTCAGCTCAGTGCTAGTTGCATTTTCTTGGAATTTTCTGGTGAAGATAAAATAAACTTTTTGGGAATGGCAGCAATAAAGAACAGATTCAAAACCGTATCTACAGGCTTCTTTATTTGCTAGTCGTAGATTGTGAGCTTGTATGTCATGAAAGGAATCGAGACTACTTTGCGGGGGGAGTGGGAGAGGTGTGGAGGGATCATGGAAAGCTCTGTATATTCAGGGTATAGAAAAGGCACATGGAAAAATGCTGTTGTAGCAGCAAAGAGCTTGTATCACTTATGGGTAGAAGCCACACCTTGTAAATTGTTAGATCTTTTTTTTTTTTAAGTTGGGGGGAAGCATGTGGCATTTGTATAGCTTTTAGGAAGTATGAATTTGATATACTTTGATATATATATTTAAAGCAAAAAAACTGTTGAGAAGGTCTCTGAAACTTTCTTTTTAACGTAGAAAAGAAAGACCTAAGAATAATTGGTCAGTTTTAATAATAGGAGGAGATTAACAGGTTGGAAGAAGATTTTTAAGAGGTCTACGCTTGGGATATGGTAGTCAGCATTTTCATAAATGTTACCTTGCTGGTATCTTTCAGATCAGAATTTGCTCATGAAAGCAAATTACTTGGAGTAGTTAAAACTAAAGCTTAACCGGAAAGCATTGCTAAAGGGAACCTGTTATTTTGACCAAGGCAAGACATTTTATATTGATAAATGCGGTGGAATCCACATGGTGGGTGAGGGGTGGAAATCTAAACAAGGCAAATATCTATGATGATTTCAAAATCTATCACAGGAAAAAAACTGCTAGCACAGTAGTGATTAAAAAAGATACAGATAATGTGAGAAATTGATAGTAAAGGCTTTTAGAGCAAATGAGCAAACATGCTAGTAATATCTTCAAATTTTGAATAATGGTGTAGTTTTTGTTTCATCCTTCTCAAAGTATGTAATAGAACAATAATGGGTATGTAAACAGTGATGGTCAAAAATATGGAACAGCACCTATACATTTAAAAGCAGACTGCTTTAGCATAGTAATTATGTGCAAGAGGTGGGGGCAAAAAGGGATATGATAAAAGTTAGAAAATTATAAATATTATGTAAAGCTGAATAGGAAATGATTATTTTCTTTCTTTAAAATAATGAGTTTTTTTTCCTTGCATTTTGCTCAGAAGAATATGTAGACACCTGTGTAAAAATTACTGCTGCATATTGGGTTGTATCAGCAGAAGTGTATCTGTGCAGTCAATAGAAGTGATTCTTCACCTCTGCTTGGCACCATTAAGACTATGTCTGGATTACTGTGTCCAGTTTGGGACTCATCCCAGATACTCTCATACTGGAGAGGATCTGATGGAGGGTCTCCAAGGTGGTTAGAAGGCCGAAGCAAATGCTATACATGGAGATGCTGAGATACTGGGTCTCTTCAGTTCTAGGACAAGAAGGGCAGGGTTATTGCTGTTTTCAGTGACCTCATAGAAAGGTTTTGCAAAGGAGGAGCCAGAGTCATCTAAGCCCTACAGCTGCCAAGGATGAGAGGCAACAGACAGAAGTTGCAACACTGGAAATTCTGAAGAGACGTTGGGAAATTTCCCCCCTCCCCCACAAAGAGATTAATCAGACATTGGGAAAATTGTTCAGAAAGGTAGCAGAAACTCCAGCCTTTGAAAACATCCATTAACAACTCAGCTGGACAAGACCACAAGCAATCTGATCTCACTTGCTCCTGTTTGAGCAGGAGATCTGACCACCTGATCTTCTGAGGTCCTTTCAAAGATGAGATGTTCTGTAATGCTGTGGCTTTGTGGAAGACAAAACCATAAAGGTCCTAAAAAGCAGTGAACAGGTTCACAAGGTAAAAAAAAAGGTACATCAGTAGCTATTTAATGTTTATCCAGGAAGAACATCCATCTACATACTTTTTGCTTATATATGGAAAGAGCATACTCTGCAATTTTCTTCTGGTCCAGTTTGATACTTGGCTCTCTATCTGCCAAGATACAGAGCAGAACAGCTGATGCAAATGACCCCTGCTGGCCACGTATTCCCACCGCTGCTGCTGGCGTCTCTTGAAAGTTGAAAAAAAAAAGAACCCAGCCCACCCCCCAAAAAAAACCCCAAACCAAAAAAAAAAAAAATCACAACAAAAACCCAAACAAAAAGTGTTAGTTTAGACCATGCATGTAATGGACACCATGCTGGGGCAGGTATGGGAGTACCTTAAACCTTCTGTAGAACTTCACTGCTGTATTCTTTGTAAGGATCTAGTGTTAGCAGTGCGTGCTGGGCTAGATACAAAGATACATCTCTGGTCTGACCCAGCATGCCTTTTCTTTTTTGCCTTTTTTTTATTTTTTTCCTTTTTTTCCTCTCCTGGGAAATAAAAATAATGAATGGCTGTTTAATGTAGCTTAAAAATGACTATGTTAATTGCATGAGAATTAATTTTCTGACAAGTCAGTGTATGGGAGAATTTTCCATCCCTCCCTTTAGTTGCCAGTGTCCAGAAGAAGTTATACTGTTGAGTAATAGTAGCTATTTCCTGACTGTACATTTGTTAAGGTGATGAACCACAATAAATAGTAATTTGTGTAAGATTTTCTTTTCAACCTGTCTAAATATATCTGAAACAAACCCCCAAAGAGCTACGTTTTTTATTTGTTCTGTTAACGTGCAACAAATATGAACTTTCTCTCTCTTTTTTTTTTTTTTTTTTTTTTTTGTCTTGCAGCATAAGCAGCACTATTATGGACGTAGACAGCACAATTTCCAGTGGGCGTTCAACTCCGGTTATGATGAATGGACAAGGAGTTCCTGCCTCCTCTGCAAAAAGCATTGCTTACAACTGTTGTTGGGACCATTGCCATGCTTGCTTCAGCTCCAGCCCGGATTTGGCAGATCACATTCGCTCCATACATGTGGATGGTCAACGAGGAGGGGTTGGTGTTATTTTTTGTTTTCTGCCTCTTTCTTAGTTGCCAATATTTTACTCTTTAATGACTGTAGCAAATTTTATGTTTTAAAGTATCAGTTCTGTAGCTAGTGGCAACTGAGGCTGGGCCCTCAGTGGTCTGGTATTAGGCATTCAGCTGCATCTTTTGCATAGTTCACTTGATTTGGTATTCTGTGTTTTTAATTGAATGCCGAACTTTAAGAATGTAGCAAGTTTTTTTTAATAACTGATTTGAAGCTATCAAGTTTTTGATAGATGTGCTAACTTCTCAACATCCTGAAGCTGTTGGTGTATCTTTGAATGCTTATACTTGGAATTAATTTTCTTAAAACTATTAGTGTACATGTTTCTGTGTGTGAACTCAGGTGAAGTCGTATCTTGAATATTTTTACGAACGGAGTCTTGCTAGAGGTAAAATATATACAGGATGTATAATAGGGAAGATGTAACACTCATTGACTTGAGAGTACAAATTCTTACCAAAACAGCTCTGTCTGTAGTACTGATGGCAAGTACACCTTCAATTTAACTGCGTCTAGTATTTTTTTTTTTTTTTTTAAAATCGAGGTATGTACATAATCATGCATACTTCAGTCTAATGCCTGGCCAAATGATGCAATTTCCATTGGTCTCGCAATTTTAATGTTTCAAAACATCTTCCAGTAGTGTAATTTCAACTCTGTACTTAACTTCCCACCCCTCCCCAACCTTCCAAATTACCTTTGGTGTCTGGAATATGTCATGTAAACTACCTTTACATCAAACACAAACAATCTGCCTGCCTTCGGCACTGTACGTTGCAGCTCTTTAATTTCTTGGAGAGCTAATATCAAATCTTAACCTAGAATAGTCATTATCTTTCAACTTTTTGTCCTGTCACTTCTCCAGAAGTAAAATATTAGGCCATTACACTTTATCTTGAGTAAGAGACTTAAATAAAATTCTGATTTGCATTACCTTAAATAATTTATTATGGAATTGTGTCACTGAAACAGCCATGACTCTGGTTGTATTTAGCTAATGGTTTTTTTTTGTATGATTGAACTTTCAGCTCAATATTTGGTGACTTTTTTCATTCCAAGCTCTAAGCAGAATCATCCATCCAGTGAGCTGGCTTTTTAGCCACCCATGAGATGATTTCTGTAGTTCACTTCATAGGTTTATAAAAGTGTTACATGAATCCTGGATGAAAACAATGAAATGGATGAGGTGTATCGGTATCCTGTGGGCTTTCACGTAACTGCATCTCTAGGGATCTTTGTTATCCCATTCATGACCCCTTTTCATTTCTTAAAAAGGGACTGGAAGATTTTTCAGGTTGTTTTTTTTATTGTATTTCTGTTCACTTACATTCCATGTGACATGATTTGTGGATATTTTTATTTAGAAAATGTTAGACTGTATTTGTCTTTCTGAAGGAGGAACTTGTTGGAAGCACCAGGCATCTAATAACTGTTGCATCCAGTTCACACTTTTTATCCCTCTACTGGAGTTGGTTTATTTTTTGAAAAGTTCTTCAACTTGATGCTGTGAAAGGGGACTGATCCTGGCTGTTTTATTTCAAGGATTTGTCTGCCACCTGCTGGCGAGGTGTTTAAGTGGTGTTAGAAATGATATTCCTGTGGGTTTTTAATTGGATTTTGGATATTACTCAACTACAATGACTATAAATTTGAAGAAAAGTGGGAGTAGTAACTGCTTATTGAGAACTTAACAACAATGTGATAAGCATCCTTGTATGGTAAAATGTGTATTTTCAAGCTAATACTGAGATAATGGCTCCAAACCAGATAGATCTATGGAGAGCCCAGGAAAGTTTTGACAAAATAGTTTTACCTCCCAAAAATTTTTTTCAGAAATATTTTGGATTCGGCCTTTTGATAAGGGTTCCCAAGAAGCCTTTCCTGGACTTCTGGTGGGTTGTTGTAAAGCCAAGTGCTTGTTTTTTGGAGGGATTGCATTTCCACAATCAGTGACTTCATGGTAGTACTCCTTTGCTGAATGCCCTGCAGTCTGCAGTTGCTGATGAAGATATTCATCAGGGCTATACTTCCTTTCACACACTGACCTGTTGAGGAAATTCTAATGAAAGGCAAGTTCATTGAGCTTTTTCAGTCTCTCAGTTATAGATGGACACAGTGAGAGGAGAGAGAAAAGCAGCATGAGTAAGTTCTGCTCCCCTTAATGAACTATTGTGCATGTGACTGATCTGTACACTGGAATCACAAAACACCCATAGACTTTGAATCTTATGAGAAACTGTAACTTTCTTCATCAGGAATTGAGTATAAGGCCCTAACTAGAGGTATCCAGTATTCTATAATATAGAACTCTGGCATCTAAACAACTATGTTGTAATTCAGAGTTTTTACTTTTTCATGCTCAAAGAATAAAATTATTACTTGATTATGAACGTAAATGATTTTATTTCTATATCTGCTACCTAGAAAAACATAAATTTGTCATTTAAATTGTTCTGTCGTAATATCTGGTAGATACAGATATTGAGTGCAAACTCTTTACAGTGGATGCTGTGGCTCTTGATTGTGTTTATCTGCAGAAGCATCTGGTTTTTGATATTTTATTCCAGTGACTTGCTTTTTTGAATACTTGTGGTTGTAATTATTTTTTCCTTGGTGAAATAAGTGTGTTGCAAAATAAATGGTTATTGTTCAAAATTCTTTGAAGTATTTTATATTGTGAAAACAGGCTTCTTTGCTAATCTTATTTTTTTTTTTTTTTTACTGTTTTCTTTGACTTGTGTAAACTTACCACATTTTTACTCTACTAGGTGTTTGTTTGCTTGTGGAAAGGTTGCAAAGTGTATAATACACCTTCAACAAGTCAAAGTTGGTTGCAGAGGCATATGCTGACACACAGTGGGGACAAACCTTTCAAGGTAAGGTTCACTGTAAGATATATCATCCCTTATTTTAAGAGCGATCCTATTTATTTTTCCTGATACATTATATTTAATTAAAAATGCCATCACAGGAGGATTTCTTAAAAAGTATACGGTGAGCTGAGCCTTCGTCTTTGCAATAATTGTGCCCAGACGTCCTGTTCTGTTATGAAAACAGGTGAAGATACTATTATTGCTTCTCTATCCCTGTTTCTTTTAACCTGTAAATGGTAGGGGAGTCTAAAACTAAATAGTGCTGAAGTTCAATTTTTTGTGCATTTTCCAGTTGAGCTGCTTGCACTGTAATAGTGAGATATTTTACCTCATGCTTTACACTTCCATGTTAAACTTTGGATCATGCCTGATGGTGCACGTTCTGTGCTTGAATAAGAGCTGGTTTTGTTAACAAAATTCCGTTGAAACACAGTGACTATTTATGGTTAACCTCTCTGAGAATAATAAGGAAGTCAGGAATGCAGGACCGTTGAGCTGACTGTATTTCCTACATAGTATTTTCTAACTTTCTCTTTCTTTCTCCCCCTAATCTGTACCTGCAATTCTAGGTATAGTAGTGTTTATCATTCCCATATCCACCAATCCGTTATTAATGAGTTGCTACATCCTCTTATGGATACAGTTGGGGCAGTTCATAGCTGTCAGTCCTGGATCACTTGATGGTAAGTCCCACCCACACTACTTCAGACTGAAGTTCTCCTTCCGTGTAGGATATGAAAATGAATTAGGGTTTATTAAGTTTAGGTAGCATTTTATGCCTTTCTCTCTCCCACCTCCAGCCCCACCAAGTTTTAGTCACTGTTTCTCCACTTCCTTCTCCTCTCTTTCTTCTCGGGTAATATCTTCTGCCTTTTTTTTTTTATTTTTCAGGCAGTTTTATTACTAAAAAATACTTCTTTGTTACAGTGATGTCTTCCAGAAGTTACTTCTCCTGCACAGCTTATAACAGTAGTTGTGACAGAAAACAAAATTAAACTCAAAACCTAGAGAGTAGGTGTTGCAGGTGAAACTGCAACTGTGTTGCAGGTGAAAAAGTTTTTTAGTAAAGGTTAGACTTTTTTTCCATACTGAACTGTGTAGTTTAGTCTGAAGTTTCTGACTGAGAGAGTGGATAACAACAGGAAACTTGCTCTTGAGGTTGCCATAGCCTTTGTTCAAGGGAATAAGGTTAGAATGCTCTTGGAAGCCTAGCAAAAGGATCATAGATCCCTCAAAGTTCACAGAGATGATTGTTCCAGTAGCTGATCTAATCTTAAGTGTTAATCCCTGAATAAAATAAAACAAAACAAAACAAACCCTAGTCATCAGGAAACTTGTACCTTAGGTCTTCTCATTTTGGAATTAAATATTCTATATACCTTAAAGTATAATTGCAAGCTTTGATCTTGAAGGGAAGTCTTTTAGTAGGGTAATTTGTATACTTATTTGGTCTAGATCAAAGAAACTCCATTTTAGAGACAGTGGGTTTAAAAGAGGTGGGCATAGCTCAGAAATACTAGTAGTACTTTGGAGTCTGTCAGAGTTACCTAGCAGTCAGTAAAAGGTGGTATCCCAGTTTTTTGTCTAGGCTGGTTACAGCTAGAGCCCTAAAATGTAACACAATTAGTTCTGATAATAATCATCTTGTGTTAAATGTGTTGTTTCACCAGCTGATTTTCTGTACTTTGTGGTCATACTAAGGGGAAGAACAAAACACAGGCTAGGATTGCAGTAGTTAATCATCATGGCTCAATGTGTGTCACTTCAGCATTTTTTTCCTACTGTTGTCTTCAGTTCGTCTGTTTGTTTTTTATCTCTGTGTTTCTCAATCTGTTCCTGGGGGCTTTGAATGGAGGATAATTGTGGTCTGAGTAGAATTTTGCAACATCTTTTGTTCCCCTGTCATTTATGCTGAATATAGGCTTCAGGGCTCACATGAGGTAGCCAAGTATGTAACTGTCTGTGATAGCAACCTATTAATTAACTAGCCCCCCTTTCCTTGCTTCTTTTCTTTTACAAGCTTTTGAAATCTACTGTGATACAAAAACACTTAAGAAAGTGTTGGATATTAGTCTTGATTGGTCCAAGAACAGCCATTACTAATTGTTTTATGGCAGTCATTCAAAAACAGAGCAAATGTTTCTGTTTGGTGCATTTAGCTGTTCTTATAAATCTTAATTGCTCACCTTTTAGGAAACGCCAAATTTTTTCAAGTCAGAGTTGGATTAAGGACCTCTTGTTCTTGATGATTACTGCGGACAAAATCTCTCCCAAAACCTTAAATTACAAATGAAATTTCTGTTGCCTCATGAGAATACACTTGAGTTCTAGCATAACAGAAGGAATCTGTCATTTTAGAGAACTTGCTGAAAATACCTAGTCATTCAGTGTTTTATTTATTTAAAAAAAAGAAAAGCCAGTTTTTTTGAGGAAAGCCGTAAAAGGCAGTAATGGAAATAATATAGCTGTATGCTGTTGTGTGAAGAACTGCTGTTCAGGATGTTTTTAAGAAAAGCAAAGAATGTTAGCTAGGAAAGTGACAATTAAAAGCATGGAAAATTTACTTTCGTAAAAGTAGAACACCACTATAACTGTTTAATGAACAGAGGAGAGTAATAAACATGTGGCAGGTTGCTATATTCCTATGCTTCTAAGTTAAAATAAGAGACAAAAGTATTTTCTTAAATTGAAAGGCAGTTGGGGACTGTCTCAGGTATAAAGCTCTTTTTTTACATTAGAACTACTCTGTTGAAGGATATGTCCCTGTCCTGTCACCCTTTTGGTTGCAAGTGGACTCATTTTATGTAGTTGCCCGTTTTGGGTTTAATTTTCTTTTTTTAAGATACATGTGGTGATGTCCTTTGATTAAGAGCTGTATCTGGCTGCAAATAAGCTGCTGTGCTTTCATAATAAAAGGTCTTTGTGGGTTTACCTGCCCTTTCCATGCATTCATATAAACTTTGTGACTGTGTAGTTCATTTGTCACAGAAATGAACCCAGTTCTAAATTACAAAGGCAGAATGTTTCATATTTTTGTAAGTTTCTCCTGTTTTTTCTGTTTGTGTAGTTTAGTGTGTCCCCTTCAGCATTAATATTGCAATACCTCTGTCACAGAAAAGGTAAATTTCCTTATGAATACCTATTTTTGAGACCGTTGTTATGCTAGCTCTGTTTTTATATGGGGCAATTTCCTGGTAGCGTATGTCCAGCTCATAAGAAGGAGACATTTTATATGAGTCATCTGCTGAACTAAGGGAAAAAAAAAGATGATACCCTAGATACCCAGTTCTCCTTTAGTCATCAAATTGCTTTTCTGTTTATTCCCTCTCCTTTTTTCTAAGTTTTTAATACTGTTGGCCTTGGGTTTCATGTGGAACACATGGATGGATTTTTTTGCTTGTTTTTTTGAGGCCATCATCACTAAGTTTTGTTATTGATGAAGTATCTTTTCCTAGGGCACCCACCAATCCCTTCATCAAAGTGTCCATTAAATGAGACACAGTTACCATTCATTGCAGCTAGTTCTCAGTCTGTAATCAAATACTATTTCTGCAAAGCAGCATGCTTTTCCAATCCTACTTTTGGTAAGCACCGTTTCCTGGATTTGTTTTTCTTGTCAAGAAGAATAAGCAAACAAACTGGCCTTCCAGAACATGTTTCTGGTTGAGAACTTGCCAGCCTTCTTTGGCCCACTGTTCGGTATTTTTGAAGTTACGCTCCTGCTCTTAATACCTGAAGTTCATTGCTCTTGTGCTACTGGAAGTTTTCTCTTCACTTACTGCAGTCTGATTCTAGCCATCCTTTCTTTTTTTTTTGGCTATTGCAGACGTTCATTTAATATAGCTGTTCTCGGAGCATGTAGTTGTTTCTCTGAAGACATTTAGTATGTTCATGTTTGTGTATGATTTTTACATCCAGAGTTGAGAGAGAAAAAACTAAACATTATTCTTTTTTAGTTCTGTTATTACATAATTTTTGCAGCTTTTTAGAAACTGGTGGAATGTTGTGGAGTATCATCAACATGTAGTGGTGGTCCTGTCGAGGGTTCAGCAACTTAAAAGTTTTCAGGCTTTCAGAACATGTAGACAGGTGGATCTAGAAGAATAATCTACTGAGTTAGAAAACTGATGCCGGTAACTGTCTTTGGCAAGCTGAGAAAGAATTTCTTCATTCACTTTATCTTTCTTGTCCTAAACTTGGCTCTTAGAAATAATAGGTATTTGAATAGTTAATATGCTGTGACAACTTGCGTTTTCCAGCATGGTTTCTGGTACTCAAATTAATTGGAGTGCTACTCGCCATGCCTTGTTGCTGTACAAGGCATTGAAAGTTACTTGAAGACATATCAAATGAACTCTTAAAATGTAGTCTAGGTGACGAAATACAAGATGTTAGGCACAATGAAAGGACAAATGGTAGAGTGAGCACAAAACAGTAAGAGATTTTATGCAAAATAATCGCAGATAGCAATTTTCTGTAAATATGAGACTGCATGGTGGGTATGCTATCAACTGCTTTCACATACTGATTCCAGTGGGTATGCTCTTAATGTTTAAAATCAGTCATGAAAGGTTTGCTCATGTGGGGTAAATGCTTTCAATAACAACGAATGACAGTACACAGGTTCATTGGAGGCTTTCATTCTTGGTTTAAAAGGGAGGAGAAAGTAATAATAAAAATGAAATTTGGTGCTCATTCTACCACCTGTAACTTCCAGAATTCATTAAGGGGTGACTGCATTTGGTATGACTCTCAGTAGAGTAACACTTGTTGAGATCCAGAAAACACAGCCAAGCAGCTTCAGTCCTCATTCGGAATCCATGTCTGTTACTCTCTTGGCAGAGTATCTTCTATCCATTAGAGCACTGCAGATGCAGATAGAAAACGTAAAGGCATTCTGCCTGAGCACTTAGATAATGAGACAATAAGAAGGTTTATCCAGATGTCTAAAATATTGCTGTTAGATTTATTGGAAAAATAACACATTGAATATTCTAAAAAGGAGATTTGGTTATTTTGAATTGAAAAGGAAAAAACCCTGTATTGCTAGATATTTTTATCCTGTTTGTTAAAGTCACTGCTCATTACTGCCCATTAATAATGGTGGGTATGGGTACACTGGAGAAATTAAACTTGTTACGTGTTGACTTATTTTCTCTTGAAGTAACATATCCACCAATCCGGACCCATCTATCATATTTAAAATTGCAAAATATTAAGATTTAGGTTTTGGGGGAAAAATGAAGAGATTGGTTTAAAGTTGTGCATAATAGATGAGTTTGATTTATTAGAAGCCCTCTAGATCTGTATAATTATCTGGTGGGAAGCTGATTTGGTGTGACTTACCGTCCAGAGATCCTGAAGTGACAGCCTGAACTGCTCCTTTATCTTTGGAGAGAAGAGACTTTACCCATTAGTAACGGATTGCTGGATATATTATTTTAGAGAAAAAAAAAGAAAAAAAACAGGTAAGATTTTTCTACTCTTCTACTATTTCCTGACTACTAAAAAGGCATTCTGTGTCATCTTTGATATATCAGCTGTTGATTATTTGATGACATGATCAGGTAGTCTCAAACTACGCAATATCTGAATGTAATGATTTCTGCAAATATTTCATACTGTGGCTGCAGGCTATAAATAGGCTTTCTGGAAAAAGATAATTTCTAGTTGCAAGTTGCATACGTTGAAGATTTCATGATGCTGGTTTGGGGCTTTTGAAAGTAAAACTTGGGTAGAGCAAGAAAAGTGGTAGCTTCTGTAGATAATCTGTATAGAATATCTGTGATTGTTTTCTTTGTACACAACTAGACAAAAGTCAAGTTATGACATTGTGAGTCAAACTGCAGTTTATCATGAAACAATGTTTCCCATCTGACAAGAAATACAATTAAGTCTTATGAACTTGTGTTTTAAAAAGTGTTAGAAATGTGCTTGACACAAAGTTTATGTGTTATTTTCAGAAGGTATTGCCTTTTGATGTTATGCTTTAATAAACTTGCAGTATGGTAATGCATGCACTGTACCAAGAATTTAGATTATTTGTGACCTCTAGCAGGCAATGGCAAGACTGAAGTTTTAATTCTCAGTGTGATTGAACTTCAGGATATGTGGGGGTTTTTTGCACTTATTTCTTTTTCTGTCAATGTTTGTAGGATCACAAAGAGCTAGAAGCTGAAGTCAGGAGCGTAGAAGTTAAATGAAAAGTTAATGAAAGTTAAACCTAAGTTTAGGTTTAGTTGCTTAGTTTAGTTTCATAAAACTGCTTTTATGGAGGAAACAGCTATTTCAAGGACTTAAAAACTGGAGAATAAATTGTTTGAACTAATGCACACATGTATTTTACCTGTATCTGTTGATTGTGAGTTTGATCATCTTTAATACAACTAGTGGGTTAGGTTCAAGGTCAGGTTGGACGGGGCTTTGAGCAACCTAATCTAGTAGATGATGCCCCTACCTATAGTAGGGGGTTTGGAACTGGATGGTTTTTAAAGGTCCATTCCAACTGAAACCATTCCATGGTTCTATAAGTGTAAATTTTAATCTTCAGTATTAATTTGAAGTAATAAACATTGCATTGAGATTACCACAATGTAAATGAGATCAGGATCTTGAGTAGTTTGAATTTCATAGATGTGCTGGGATTTCTTACATTGTACGTCACTACAATATAAGTATACAATATTGCTATTGTTTGAACATGGGAAATTAAAGGGCAAGGTAAAAAGGCGTAGGTAGAGTTTTGTTAAAAATCTTCACAATTCTTAAGATACTTATTAGTGGGGGAGACAGGAGGAACAAATACAGTGTGAAGGATCCTAAAGCTTTTTGTCAGGGAATTATATGTTTGTAGTTAGCTCAGTACTAAGAGGAAGTTAGGGAAACTTTCCCTAAGATTATTCCCCCCCCCCCAAACAAACACAAAAGGCAAAAAAAAAAAAAAAAAAAAGTGAAAAATGTCCTCCTATTTTCTGTCTTTTACTGTCTTGAAATATATATACATATTTTTAGTCCTATAGCAAGTATTAAATCCTTGGGGATAACACAGGTTTTTCTCTTCATGGACACTGTATTGGTTTATGATGATCATGGAAAACCATTTGCTAGGTCTGAGGCAGAAAGACTTTTCAATTCTGCAGCCACAGTTGGAAAACAACACAGTTGGGTTTAGGAACAAAACATGCTGAATGGTGTTCTACTGCTGTTTTCTTATCTTTCAATCAAATGTGCAGGCTTGGGGCAGATTACTGTAAGAGCTTGCAAATTCATCCTTAGTCTTCAGAGAAAACTTAGCACTATGTACATAGTTGCAGCATTACTTATTCCTGAACTCCTGTTGGAGCTGCCCCATCAGTTTGCTGTGAAGGGAAGTGCTAGAGAAGAGAGGTACACATGAAACAGCTGAGAAAGAGGGGAAGGAGGGGGAGGAGCAGAACAGATGTGGAAGAACAACTTTCCAAGGGTTTAGAGTGGTTTCTAGCTACTGTCTGATAAACTCATTTGCCCTACTACTATTATTTGGATCAGAAGAAAAATTGATCATGTGGATACACATTTTGTTGCAGCCAATGATGGAATCCATATTTTAAAATCACTTTTCTATTACCCTTGTAAGCTCAGAGCACAAGAGAAGAAGTTTGTTCCTCCCTCCTCAACAGTACAATTTAAATACTAATTTTGCAAATGAAATAATTGTAAATATAAACCAAATACTTCTAAAAATACCAATAATTATTGTAGCCAGTATTAGCTTAGTTGCAGGTATCTTGTGATTTCTGTGTTTCTGCTTAATTATTGTTGGACCTTTTCTTATTTTTCTGTTTGAGAAAGAGAGGCCATTTTCTTTAAATAAGAACTTTCTTAGATACTTCTAAAATAATAGTAGCATCCCAAACCAAATGTATAAATAAGTGTCAATACAATTTTCAAGTTACTGAAGTTAAAGTTTGAGACGGAAATGTAAGATAACCATTTAGTGACTTTGTATAGCATTTACAAAAAGCGTTAAGCTGTTTCAAATTTAATGTGGGTAAGGATGTTTTATTTTTACTTCTGCCTTGTCACAAGAAAGGAGGATGTTAGAGAACGTTACTGTTATCAAATGCAGAAGATTGGAGAGCTGTTGAGAAATACAGAATAACAGTGCAGTATTTTGAAAGACAAGCGGATGTTGGTCTGTAAAGGGGAAAGTTGGTTTTATGGTTTATAGAATATAATATAGCATAGAAAAATATGATTATACCATGGAATAATTGAGAGTTATAAAGTTCAGATAGAAATCTCTTTCAGATTATGTTTCTGTTTTTTAAGAATTGCATGATCCTTAAGAGTTTGTCTTCCTTTTAGTGTGTTGGAGGTTGAGCCAGAAAAGTCAAACTGAAAGATCTATCAAACTCCTGTGAATGAGTGCCATATAGCTGGCTGATACAATTGTTCTGGTTTTTTTTCCTCATTAGTGTGTAGTTGGTGGGTGCAATGCCAGCTTTGCATCTCAGGGAGGACTTGCCCGTCATGTGCCCACACACTTCAGCCAGCAGAACTCTTCAAAAGTTGCCAGCCAGCCAAAGGCCAAAGAGGAATCTCCATCTAAAGCCGGAATGAATAAAAGAAGAAAATTAAAGAACAAGAGACGACGATCATTACGTAAGTATTTCTAGAAGCAGAAGTTCTTGAAAGTTTTGTTTTAGATAGGAAGTTTCTCTTCAATGTGGATGTTTCTCTGCAGATGTGAGTCTGGTAGCATTGGTGATCTTTAGCATTAGAGTGTTGGCATAGATTGTCATGAGAGTAAACTAATTCCAGATTCTGTTTGTGTTGCTTTTTAGGGTAAAGGATCTGTGTGTTCAGTAGAAAAGATCAGTTTTCTGTGAGCGACAGTTTGAGTTTACAATTTAAAGATGATTTTCACTTTAGAGTCGCCTTTTGTTTAATGACTATAATACTATTGGAAAATGTTCTGTTTAGTGATGATGAGATCTGAAGTTTGGTACTGCAGACGGGGATTGCAGATTCCTATAAATTAGAGATAAATGCATATTATATAAGCTTTCTTTCGAGCGCAACATTTCATTAGCCTAATTACAGTTTTGTGAGCATAACCAAGATCTAATTTTGGGAAGATTTGACTTGCTACGTTTTTTTAATCTTTCTCTGCACAGTTCACGTTCATTAAATTTATACGAACCAATGTGCTGAGAAGTGTGATTTATCATTTAAAGTGAGAATTGTTTCCTCTAGCAAGTAATAATCACTTCCCATACCTTTTCTAGTCCATTTTGATACAGTTGTTGGATTCCTGAGTTGTCCTAGCATCAGACTAGTAACCATGTCAAATTTATTTAGAGATTCAGAAATGGTTAGGAGATACAGAAATGGTTAGGAAAGACTAGGCAATTGTTAAAAAATTTAACTTTGTTTTATAACGGCTTTGGATGCAAATCTCCAGTACTGAACTGATTATTTACTAATTTTAAACTGTTACTGTGACAGTTGCCTTTTAGAGTAGGCATGTAAAAACCCATTTAGATTTTTTTTCTGCTAGTATGTCAACAGCTGAAGAAAAAATTTCCATTAATTTTTACCTGTGGTGTAAAGTCAACCTTAGAGTATTGGAGAGAAGTGCAAGATACCTCTTTTCATGACCGACTGGACCTGTTATATCTCATACTGTCCACAGAAATGGAGCTCTGTTCATAAGCAGGCAATTATTTCAGTCCTGTCTGCTGGTTGGCAGTAGGAGTTTAGTAATGGTGTGCCGGAGAACTTGGGTTACTTCGCTGGGTCAGCGATTATAGTCATATTTTTCCAGAACTCTTCTGTGGCAGAACACTTCACTGTATTGATTTTTCTGTTCCTGTGAAGAAATATAGTTACCAATTATTCAAATGGTACTGCAGCAATGGATGCACATAGTAGTGGTCTTAAATGATTACTCTGTATCACATGATTGTGATTGTTCTTATCTTAGTAGCTCACCTGTGTTTTAAGCAACTGAAATCTATGAAGCGGTGGTCGTGTTTCTGCCTTGAACGCAAAGAAGTCTGTCCTGGAAAGTTACAGTATCACCTAGAATTCTGAAAAGTGTATTTCCTGTGTCTGTCTTCCACACTGTATGACAACTATGCAGTTCAGTGCTAGAAGAGCCACTGTTAACTTTAGTTATGGTGATTTTTTTTTTCCTTTTGCCTTTTTTTTTTAAATGCTTGGGTATTCTTAAAATATATGTGAGCAAATTATATCATTAAACATACCTTAAAAGTGTAAACTTGAAGAATTCCTCTAATTTTGACAATGATTCAACATTCAAAGAAGGTAGAAAGCTATTTTTGTTCTTTTCAGAATTTGTCTTTCAACGAGCGTTCCCTTTCGCTCTAGCAATCTATGTAAATGAGAAAGTTCAAGAAGGGAAGGCTGATCAATGAAGGGTTATGTGGTCACTTTGCAGTATCCTTTTAGGTCATCTTAGATGTAATGAAAGACTGACTTGAAATAGTTGCAGGTTCCTAAAGGCTTACCTTGATCTATTGACTGTGTTACTCAAACAAAATATAGATGTCTGAGACTTGTCACTTCAAAATTTTCACTTTCAGAGATTCCTGAGTTGCATCTTGGCTTGCTTCTCCATATTGATTTTGTTAGGTGGCTGATTTAGTGCATCTTAATACAGTTCCCCCCCCCCCAGTATACGCAGAAGTAGTTTTCCAGGTTGGCATTTTATTAGTAATTGATGAACATTATTGACTTACAAGTTTCAAATCAGAGCTTCATAGTTAAAACTTCAAATTATCTGTTAAGATGTTCTAGTCGTAATAAGAATTTACTGCAGAATTCTTGAATGAATCTGTGGCAGAAAGTGTAAGTAGTAAATATTACGGGTATGTTAAAGACCAAACTGTAGTACTTCAGTGGTCTGCTGTCTTGATCAAGTGTTGTGCAGGAAGAAAAATGACAGCTGCTTGAGCAATTTTTTATCTTCTTGCCTCTTGAGATAAATGCAATGCTGGCTGTACAGTTTTGCCTTAAGGCAAAAATCATCTCCAACTGAGTTGGGAACTGACTACTGTAATGTATTTCTCCAGAGGGTATGTGACCCAGAAATGTATCCAAAGTTGATGGCATTTTCTGAAAATGCTAAGTAGTGGTAGCTTTTCTTTAAAACTTTGTGTGGATTATTGTTGATTAGGTGAACTTGACAAAGGGCTGATACAATTTTGCTTGTCTTTCTGTTTCTTAGCTTAGTTTTAGTTAAAGAATTAAGTGTGCACCTTTGTATATTTTGTCTTTACAAGAAAGGGGGGGGGGGCAAGGACCCTTATCTAAGAAGCCAAAGTAACAAAATAACAGCATTACCTATTTTCAGTCTAGGGTGTATAAAGCTAGGAACGTAAAGTTATATTTAGATATTTTAAAAGTGTCCAAAAGGAGAGGTGTTGAACATATGTACCAGGTTCTCTGCTAGTTAGGTTACAAGAAGTTATGACGAATGGGTGTAAAGCAAGGTGCTGTTTGATAGTGTACAGTCTGTTTAAATCACTCAAAATAATCATTTGGTGAAGAAACTAGTTTTGCATCACAAAACAATTTTTCTCCTGAAGAAATATTGTCAACATGTTCTTTATATCTCCTCATGGTTTGAATAAACCCTGGCTTTTTTTGCAAGGTGTTAAGTGGCTTACTAAGTATTTATTGGCAATTGATTGCTAATACATGCTGCTATTGAAGCATCCTCATGTATAAATTCTTAACAGTTTAAATACAGCAAATCAATAAATGCGCTTCATGTTTATAGATCTGTAGTTTATATCTGAAGGTTAACACCCTTCTGAGAGACATTAATGCATAAATAAAAAAGGAGACTTTACTGTGGCTTTATATGTGACAAGAACATGATCTTCCAACTTAGGCTATAAAGAGAATTCTTATTGTTACTTGACTTTTTTTTCTTTCTTTACATCTTGTGGTTCTTAAACTGTTTTGCATTTCTTTTTTCCTGTCTGTAAACAGTATGTGTCTTTTTAAGTTTGGAAATTAGTACTTTTACGATGAAAGCATGTTTTACTATAGACATCCTTATAGCTGGTTACATTAGTGGTGCTATAGAGACGATCTGATTTGTTATATAAATTTTGATGTTGCAGAATAATTCAGGATTACAGTCAGTAGCTTGCTTTCTCTTCTGGATAGCCTTAAACACATTCACTGCTCCATGTAGTCTGTCATTTACAGGTATAGAGCCAAACATATTGAAAGTGCGTATCTCTAAAATAGGTCATAGTATTACTATTCTGAAGCTACCTCAAAGAATTTTGCAGAACCTAAGATTATATTTATGATATTGTCACTTGCTTTTCCAATAGCAAAGATGACACTGTAGTTATTAACAAGCCTGATAATTGAGTTCACTGGAGAAATATAAGCGAGATAAGGAAGCTTACTGTTCATGGAATTTACAGTAAGAATGTTAGTTATATAAGACTTGGAATTTCATTTAGTAACCTATTGGTACGAAGATTTTAATTTATTTGACTTAAGTAATTGATGTGTACTTGGAACTTGTATTAAGCAGGAAGGGAGACACCTTACTCTGAAAATAATGTTGAGGAACAGATTTAAGATACATAGAAGATACAGCGTTAACACTGAATAAGGAATAAATAAAACTATTCATATGCCTTTGACAAATTGTACCCCTTCTTCTGCATCTGTTGAATGTTATCCAATGGTAAATCCTGAAGAAATTTGCTGTATGAAACCAAAAGCAAAATTTCAGGGTTGTCTTTTCCTTTCTACTCTCCCTTCCTCCCTTATAAATAAAATAAATTTTATTTATAAAATATTTATATGCTTGCATCACTGACCACCTGCAGCATGAGCTGTGGTTCTACATTACCACTTACAGCAAGAAAACATTTCAGTGAGATGATTGCCTAATTGGCAGTATCCAACTGAGACAGAGTAAGGACAGAACATAACGTACAGTTGAATGCTTAACAACAATTAGTCCCAGGAGTGTAGCAAATATTAGTTTTAAGTGGAATTTGTAGTTTGTTTTGAAATAGTGGATAGATAATCTTGGTGAAAAGGAATAGAGAAGTTGTTTTAAATGAAGACAACAGAACTTTGAATCACTGTTTTTGCAGATTACAGGATGATATATCGTTGATAATACAATATAAACTCCTATTCTTAGTTTTAATTTCAGTGTGCTATGTAGAGTATTACTGCTCTCAAGGCTTAAAAAAATCTAAATACTTTCATACTGTATTTGCTCATGTAATTTTACTACTGTACTATATGGTAGTTTTTTAAAAATTTGTGTGAAGTATTTCTAATGGAATGCAAATACGTGCCTAGTAGCAGTTATTTTTTTGAAGTACTTTTAGTGTAGAATCGATAGACCTTCTTTACACTCCAAATCAGAATTCAACAATTTTTGACTGTTCAAGAAACACTTAACTATAAAAGTCCTTTTCTAAAAGGAAAAGGGCTTTATTAGTCCATGCTGGTTTTAGACTACTTGTAAAATATCAGATGGATGTTAATTGTACTTACTATAAATTGAAGTGTGGTATGTGATGCAGTTGGTGCTTGTTGGCTAGAAAATAATGTTTGCTAATAATCAAAGAACATGGAATGACAGCTTTTACATGGAAAGAAACATGTTTAGCAGTGTGGAGTTTTTCATGTGGCTATTCAGCATTATTACTCCTTGGAGATGAAAAATTTCTTGACGAGCTAGTATTTTCTGTATGTTCACAATAATTCTTACTTAATCCTTTGCTTTGTGTTCCACTACGGTATGAAGCAGTTTTGTTTTCAGTGCCATTGTTGATTTCTTTGTGGCATCCCAGTATTCACTGGAAATAGCTGGGGTTTTTAATGATTATAAATTAGATCAGAGCAGATTGTTTTTAATAAAGTTAAGAAATAAGGTATAGGTACAATTTTGCTCTTAAGATGTTGATTCTATGCACTATGATGTTTTGAAGTACTTTAATACTATTTTTTAAAAAGTCACAGCAGTAATATTGAAACTATTGACTGTGCTGTATGGGTGACTTGGCCAGTTAGGTTCCCATAAATATCACAACCTAACTGGGCTTTGCATTAAATTAGGACTCATTTATTAATGAGTTCTGGGTTTAGTTTCTTTGTACTGGGACTTTTTTTTTTTAGAGAGATGATAGCAATGGATGTTCCCAGAGGTACTCAGCAAAATTAATGAATTCTTAATTTTGAAGATTAAGAAAGAATAGAATTTACTCGAAACTTTACAAAACAAGTGAGTGTAATTCAGTTTGTCAAAATAGCTGTTTCATCTACAAGGAGTATGTTTTGACCAAACTTAAATGAATTGTGCCCTTCTTGCAGTCATTCCTTCCTCTCAGCTAAATTAATGTTTACAACTCTTTGACAAGGTAGTGCTACTGCCGTAATGATAAATGATTTACTAATGACACTTGAGACTGACTTACATGGTTGAATGTGTTTGAATGCTTTCAATGTGGTGAACACTAAAGATCTCTTTTTCCTTTTTCTCTAGCAAGACCTCATGACTTCTTTGATGCGCAAACACTGGATGCTATAAGACATCGAGCCATCTGCTTTAACCTCTCAGCACATATAGAAAGTTTAGGAAAAGGCCACAGTGTTGTATTTCATAGTACTGTAAGTACATATATTATGCATTCTGTTTGTTCACCTATGTATCTGAAAAATCTAATATTTCAGAAGATTTCTGTTTTCCTCTTACTGCTGTAGGCATTTAATCAGAAATAAGTAATAGTGGGTATTTTACACTGTTGATTTGTCCATTTCTGTTGGTAAATTAACTTTTTAAAAGTAGTGTTAGTAGTTGTTCTAGCTCACAAATTGAATAGCTTGCAACATTTCTTGTCTGATACCCTTTGGGAAATATCTAACAGCAAGTATGTGTTGCAGAAAAAATTTGGTTATGTCTTCTAAATAAGAGTGCAATTCAGATGGCATTTCCATAGTCATGACTGACTGCTAATTTATCACAAGGAATTTTTTGAGGGTAATTGTATAATTGAATATTTAAAGATGCTGGTCTGAAATTTGTGTTTATTTCTTTTTTTGGTTTTTTTTTAGTTTAAAAAATATAATCCTGAATAAATGTATTATTGTCTCCCTTTTTTCTTTTACTTTTAATAAACTTACCACGAAAATGTCAGTGAATTGCTAGAAGGAGGCAAGTACCAGGTGGGGAACTGGCCTTTAGTCCTGTTTCCATATCCTGTTTTGTTAATTTCACTTGTATGTGGGTAAGATAGACATCAGTATTCATTTAGAAAAGTTCAAAATGGAGAAAAAAGTACTGAATTGAGGTGTAGGGATCAAAGTTCAAAAAGCTATATAACCTTAGGTTTTCTTAACCAAATTGGGAGATATGGGCACATAAAAGATAGAGACTCAGCTGAAGAAAAGAATTAGGAGATGGGACAAAATGAGGGGGGCTGCTTTGTAAACTGGCAGATTAGTGCAAGATGAACTGCAGCCCAAGGAAGGAATGCTGACTGCTCTGTCTTCAGCTATGGCTTAACCTTCGCACATGATTCAAACTATTGAACTGTCAGTCTCTTTCCATAATAAAAGATGATTTTATATGCATGAAACTTATTTTGTCCTGTTCTATGAGACTGACGATTGTTATAAATATCTGTGGCCTCTATTAGAAATTTTTCCCAAGTGGTTACTCCTGAACTTTATGTGCATTGAGCACCAGCTGCAAGTGGAGATTTGCAGGTGGCTTAGCTGTTACTGTATTTAAATCTCATTCTAGTTTTCCTGGCCAACATGGATTTTACAGTGCTGTGAGAAAAGCAGATTCTTTTCCAATTCACAACTTGCTTTAATCTGAAACATTATCCAGACAGACTACTCAGTTGTGGAAGCTCACCTTTGGCTATTGGAATAATTCATAAGGAGATGGAATTAGAGGGAGGACTGTGCTCTAAAACTGCTTTGAATTAACTTGGAGGAAGTGGTGAAAATCCTTTTAGCTTATCCGTGCATGTGTCGCTCGAGATGGTAGGTGGTTGATTAGATCTGAAATTGCTTATACTGCAGTTGTGGGAGAGGTTATACCAGTGGTAGAACTGTTCTAAGATTCCAGCCCTATGCTGCACTTCGCTACCCTATTTTAGTGGTCTGCTACAGTTGTGTGGGCTTGTGTTGTACATCAGCTATATTGATGAGACTTAGCCTAAAATCTGCTTTAGAAAGAAAAGGTAGAACAGAAGCAGTCTTGTGGATGTACACTCTTATACTGAGCTAATGGTCACCTCAGATGCAAACACATTTTGCATAACTTACAAGCATTAGGACATTGAATTTGAATGGTGACTGGCTAAATAGCATAATATGGTTTGTGTGGTCCACCTTCAGATGAAGAAAAAGTGTGTAATTAACAGGGGCGTTAATTTGAAAGGTGAAAAATATGAAGATAAAATTGTCTTACTGTCTGAAAACTGACATAAATGATGTAGGTTTATTTTTTTGTGCAGCTTAAGAATAATGCCAGCGCAATGCAGTATTTCATGGGATGGATATCCTAGTGAAAAATTACTAATCTGAAAAATTTCTAAGCAGTCACCGTAGATACCTTTCACCTCCTATGAAAAGGCACTTCTTTTATTTTTATATACGTTTTTTTTTTTTTTAAACCTACTTTTATGGATATGGAAAACTGTAGAACGCATTTATCAATAAAGCCTTTTTGAAGAATGTTTTTGCCATCCAGAGTTCCCCTTTGACTTCATTAATGAATTTTTTTTTTCTGCTTAGGTTTTTTTGTTGGGAGTCAAAATTCTTGGTACTTTGATTCTCTGAATTATCAGATGGAAAAAGTCAAGCATTTTCATTTAACCTAAAGAGCAGATATTACACTGATTAAAGAAATGCAGCTTATAGGTTACTCTGTCCTCTGCCCACTTGCCCCCCCCCCCCCTTTTTGAAATGGCTAGAATTAATTCTCTAAAATATTTGAATACTAAACTGTTTTTCACTGGTTTTAGTTTTTTTAGATAATTCAGTTCAGCAATCACATTTATTGATACTAGTTATATGTGTTTTGAAATCTTAAAGCTTTGAAACACAGTAAGTGAATAAAGTAAGATGCATACCAATTTACAGGGTGAAATTTTTTTATTTTTCCAGAAGAGGTCAGCAGAACTCCATTTCTGATTTGAGACAACTTTGATGCACATTTCCTTCACAGAGAGAAATTCAAATTAAATTTCCCTTTTGTTTCTGGGCCAGTGCATGAAATTTAGAGAATATAGTAAGAGTTTTTTCAAATACAGCTGTATTGAGCATACATCTACTGGCTGAATGATATTTTTAAATTAAAAACTTAAATGGACTTAAGTTCTTTACAAAACAATTTTAAGTCTTCAGAGCACCATTATTGCAGACATACTAGATTTCTTCCATTTAGTTGTAACTTTTGCAGACTTGACAGTAAAGCTCTGATTACTAGTGTCAAAATAGCAAATAATTTTATTCAATTGCTCTTTTGCAAACTTTTTGCAATTTTGCATTTGTCTGCATCATAGCTGTGTTTGACTCTAGCTTGCCTAGGATATGGTAACATTTTCATTGCACTAATTGTGATAAAAGTGGATACTTTTTATAACTTTCATAAAAACTTCCTTAAATTTGACAATTTCAAAATATATGTGGGGAAAAAGCAATGGCAGCTACAGATGCCAGATTTCTGTTGTCTCCTAATGGAAAGCTAACATACTACTTTAATATTAAACAAAAATAAGCTTGTTCCATATGTGGAGAGAGAATCTTTCATCCCAGTGAAAACCAGTGAATTACTCAGATTTTGAGTATTGATTATTTAATAGGGACAAGATAAGCCAATGATATGGGGAAAAAGTCTGCAAAATTTACATTGGATACAAGTATATCTCTCTGTGTGAAAGCATCCTAGCTATAACTTTCATAGCTTTCATGTATTATATATGATTAGCTGTTTTGATATGAAAATCTTTTTTTTTTTAATTTTCTACTGCTAAAAGTTACTTCTCCTCCTATTAAACTTCTCTGTGTATATGAAAGCTGGTTCAAGCCCTTAGTTTAGCACTGATTGCTTGAAGATGTTACTACGGCTCTAGAATAAGAATGGTACTTGCAGTGGTATAATTCACGCAGTACTTTAATGGCCCTAGATTTTGTACTCTGAATCTCTTTTACACATCAGTATTTCATTTTTTGAGGTTTTTACAAATATCTCTCTTTTCAATGTGTTGATGGTAAGACAGCAGGGTCCTAAATTTTGTACTGCATATTCCTGAAAATGAGAAATTGTTCATGTCAGAGTTTGTATTTTTTTTTTTCCCTGTTGGAGAATGCAGGTGATGATATTGGGTGGTTCTCAGAGATCTATGAGGTTCTGGAATCACCATGTATTATACTGTAAATCCTGGTCGAAGCAGTGCTATTGATCATCCGATAGAGGGACAGCATCCCCAGCTTTAAATAGTACTTAGATGTAGTATGTGTCTGTGGCTTGTGTGTTCTGTATGGGTTCCTAGTTCATATTCTTCAAATTTTAGATAGGATGAAGAGCAGCTTGTGGAGAATAACTTCTTCCTTCTAACTCGGGTGTAGCTAGTTTACTGTTTCCAAAAGCTGATACTTTAAAATGTCACCTGTAAACTTTTCAGTATGTGATATCTATGATGCTTGCGTTACATGAGGGAACATATGTGTCTCCTTAAAACTTGAAGATTAATTTGAAAATGAACTGGACTGTACAAGAAAATGTATGGTTTTGAGTGTGAAAGCTGATGAGAACTGAGTTTTATTTGCCCTGTAAAGTGAGCTTTGATTTATCTTTATTTGGTTCCAGGCTCAGGTGCTCCAGTCTACAGCAAAGAAACTAAGTTTGCAGAATAAGCCTCTGGGTTCTGGGCAAAGGCTAAAACTTAAAGTTGGAAGGGATTGGAGGAGTGCTTTCTAAATCTTTACTTAAAAAGAAGTCAGGGTTTTCATCCCTCTTCCAAATTTACCAAAAGAATGTATCCTGTTGTGGGTATGGCTTGAGACTTATGAGGAAAAGCCTTAGCAATGTTTTGCATGCTTAAAGAACCTTAATCATATTCTTTGATACAACAGTCAATTAAACTTTGTCTAATTGGCAAAGATTAGTAGAAAAAGGATTTTTACTGTCATTTATCTACAGTATCCCACTATGATATCCTATTGCAGTTCTTGCAGGGAGCATTCCTTCAATTTATCTTGAATTGTCTGATATCAAAAGCAAATTTTCTCACTCTGGCTTCCAATCCCATTGTGAATATATATTAAATGAGAGATCTTAAAACTGGGGCTAACTAATGAGAAGCTTCTCCTTTTGGAAGAACTGTGCACTATTGTACTTTGTTTATTGCTTCTCTAACCTTAGGCCGTTGGATGGCCTTTTCCATATTTTATGACAACTTGGCTTAAAACCTTTTAGTGTGAAACTTCAATATTTTTTTAGAAACTCGGTATCTCAAACACTGTGGTGGGTTGATCTTGGCTGGACACCAGGTGCCCACCAAAGCTGCTCTATCACTCCACTCCTCAGCTGGACAGGGGAGAGAAAATATAATGAAAAGCTCATGGGTCGAGATAAGGACAGACTTGACTTGGGGAAATTAGTTTAATTTATTGCTAATCAAATCAGGGCAGGGTAATGAGAAATCAAACCAAATCTTAAAACACCTTCCTCCCACCCCTCTCTTCTTTCTGGGCTCAACTTCACTCCCCATTTGTCTACCTCCTCCTCTCTGAGCAGTGCAGGGGGATGGGGAATGGGGGTTGTGGTCAGTTCATCACACATTGCCTCTGTTGCTCCTTCCTCCTCACGCTCTTCCCCTGCTCCAGCATGGGGTCCCTCCCATGGGAGACAGTTCTCCACGAACATCTCCAGCGTGAGTCCTTCTCATGGGCTGCAGTTCTTCACGAACTGCCCCAGTGTGAGTTCCTTCCATGGGGTGCAGTCCTTCAGGAACAGACTGCTCCAACGTGAGTCCCTCACGGGGTCACAAGTCCTGCCAGCAAACCTGCTCCAGCGTGGGCTCCTCTCTCCACAGGTCCTGCCAGAAGCCTGCTCTAGCACAGGCTTCCCACACGGTCACAGCCTCCTTCGGGCATCCACCTGCTCCGGCATGGGATCCTCCACAGGCTGCAGGTGGATATCTACTCTACCATGGACCTCCATGGGCTGCAGGGTGACAGCCTGCCTCACCACAGTCTTCACCATAGGCTGCAGAGGAAATCTCTGCTCCAGTGCCTAAAGCACCTCCTCCCCCTCCTTCTTCACTGACCTTGGTGACTGCAGAGCGGTTTCTCTCACATATTCTCACTCCTCTCTCCATCTGCAACTGATGTTGTGTAGAAACTTATTCCTCCTCTTAAATATGTTATCACAGAGGCATTACCACCATCACTGATGGGCTTGGCCTTGGCCAGCAGTGGGTCCGTCTTGGAGCCGGCTGGCATTGGCTCTATTGGACATAGGGGAAGCTTCTGCAGCTTCTCATGGAAGCCACCCCTGTAGCCCTCCTGCTACCAAAACCTTGCCATGCAAACCCAATATTCCAGTTCTCATCTATAAGCATATTGATACCTTCAGATATCTCAAATATTTCTGTATTAATAATCTGGCTGTTAAATCCATGGACACTTCTCTCTGCATCACTTTTGTTTAGAAGATCACGGCATAGTTGTAAAAATAAAACTGTAAACAAATTAGTGAATTTCTTGAAATGTCATGATTAAGTGTAATTTACCATGGTATTCAGTTGTGGGAAATTGCTTTGGTTGATGCAGATTATGGACTTCAGTATGTAAGTTCTGTATACTACATGTTACTTTAGCCTTTTTCATAAAGATCACTTGCCACCCTTCTGTATTTCTGGGCTGTAAAGGTTCTCTAGTAAACTTTTTGGAGTTTACAGTATCTACAGTATCTGCAGTGTCTATGTATAGAATCTTTCAGAGATTTAATAAGCATTTTATGCTCAGAGGTGCAGAAGATGAGAGAATTGGTGTTTGAAGCAAATAGGAAAATCTGTATGAAGTATTGTGACATGTAGTAAAGGAAAGCTGAGGGTAAATTGGTAGAAGAGGAAGCTAATGGCTTTTCCCTGCTTTTTTGGATACTGTAAATTTTTGGGATACCTTTTGAATGCCAGCATCAAAGAATATATTTGTACCTGAATGAACAGGTTTCTTTTTTATACTTTCTGTGTGTGTATTTCTAACTTTATCTTGGCTAAAGGTGAGAGTCTAGCTTCATGGTCCTGCACCTAAAAACTTCCTTCTCTGTGAGAGTATCTTATGTGCTGGTCTACTCTGAGCTAGTATGAGAAACTCTGAGAAGAGAGTTCTTACTTCTTGTCTAGGATCTTACCAGTGGAGTGCATATGTTCTGCTTAAACTCTATCAATTGTCGACAGGTCTTTGACACGTCATTTGATTTATCATTCATATAACAATAGTAGCAATTGTACTCTCTACAGTGTTAAGGGTCCCCATTATGTATGCATTAAACAATTTCTGTAAGCCTGTGAGTTCTTCCAAGTAGCCTTTGCCATTGCCTCATTCAGTGCTTGGTTTAGGTATTGAAAAGGAATGAGTAAATGTTACCTAGGAAGTTATAGATACGATGTGTCCAGATGTCAAAGCATTTGTGAGAGATTTTGTTCTTATGCCATGATATAATTAAACTATAAGCTGCATCAGTTTCTTGCATCTTCTATAGACATCTTGCAGAACAACGTGAGCATATATGTAGAGGAATGCATTTTCTTCAAAGCATTTGGAGGTAGCTGCTTAAAAATTTGAACTATTTTAAAAGAAAGAAGACTACTTACAGGATGCATTTTATTAGGTTGTCTTTTTTTTTTTTTTTTTCCCCAGGGGTCACTCAGTAGACAAATGTTAGAGGAAAATACTAAACCTTGCCAAGATGGCTTGAGTAGTGATATGTACATTCTACCCATATATAGAATTAATACAACTTCCAAAGAGTAAAACAGTTTACCTTTTATGAATGTCCAGTTGAACATGAAGAACAACAGTTTTTGAGCAAAAAATCTGCAGATTTGATTTTAATTATGATTTATGTAATTATTGTCAGGTAATAGCTAAAAGAAAAGAAGATTCTGGAAAAATAAAACTCTTGCTTCATTGGACACCAGAGGACATGTGAGTATATTGCTAGTGATATAATATAGGATTTAAATGGGGAAGGATTTACGGTGGGGTAAATGAACTGTCTGTCACTGAATTATGTTATGCCTTTGAATATTTAAAGTTCATGTTTTAAAAAATGCTTTTTAAAAAGTAATTCAGAAGTTTAAAAAACAGTAAGCAATGCTTTAATTGATTTTTACTTTAGGTTTCAAGTCTTTAGACTCTGATACCAGTTTAGGTAAATTTGAAGCTGTATTTTTGATGCATTTCGTCACTACAGGTATTAATAACAAAGTCTTCTAATTATTGAATGAGAAGTTCAGGTTGGTTTTGCCAGCCATACACATAAGGAAATGTATCACTGAGACAATTTCGTTTTACCCACTGAATCATCATGATCCTAAAATACTTTAGGTACTGAAAAATGTACAATCATCAGTGTAACAGTAGAACTACAAGAATCTTTGTATAGGTGTTACAATTTAACAGTATAATAACTGCAGTTGGCCCTTTAAGGTATCCATCTCATATTGCTGCTTCTTTGGGTTCTCCCACTGAAGCTTGGAATAATCTTCCAACGTTTGGCAGCTTTTTTCTCTTGGTGGTTGTTTTTTTTTTTTTTTTTTTGAAAGTTCTGCCTTGTTCCAAATGAGTAGCCTTGTGTGTAATGCAGGATGAAGGTACTGACCTCGGGTAGGCTTAGCGCATATGAAGGAGTAAGTGCACTTTAGAAATAATTTATCTACTTCTTTGAAATAGCTGAGATATCATCTCTTCTGACACAGAAGATAATTTATATGTAAATATTTTGATCTTAATTATATAGAAAAGTAGAATAAATGTTTGGTTTCCACTATGCTCTAGGAAAGCAGTAAGCAGAGTAGTTTTAGGAGAGGCAGTAGCTGTATGCTCCATGTTTTCCACAAGTTTTAAGGCAACTAGCTACTTTTCCTTTTAAAGGTAAGAATAATTATAATAGAGTTTACTTCTTGGATCCATGCTCCTGCGTACTGATTCCTAGATCCATAGTCCTGCATACACATGAAGTTACTGGGACGTTTAGTTCACATTAAGATGGAAGTTACTGAGACATTTCGTTCACACTGAGATGAATAGCTGCATAATTAGGTAGGACATGCAGGTTTAGAGGCTTTCTCTTAAAAGGAAATCCAGTTTTACCAGGAAGATATCTCTAAGCTGGTAGAATTCATTAGGTAAGGACATCTAAGTTTCAGATAAAATAGTCATAGTTCATGCAATTAACTTTTAGAACAAGGGGGTCGTTTAGATTCAGTGCCGATTTTAAGCGATTGAGTGGGATGGTGATGCAGAACCTTAGCATAACAGAAATTTACCTCTGCTTTGGTGACGTGGTTTAAACTACTCAGTTGTAGTGTCCCAAATCAGTCATGTGCAGTAGTGTGAACTTGGCAGTGTGAATCTATTATAACTTTTATTTGCAGAGGACTGGGGTTGCTGATAAGTTATCTGCAGCAATGTTTGGTATTTTGGTGCAATTTTAAACTGTCTGTAGCTTGTGCTGCTCATTGCAGCATTTGTAGACTGCAAGTTTCAGTTCAGCTGGGAGAGTGTGACTAAAATATTCTAGTAAAAAGTGTAGTTTTTTGCTTCCTTTTAGGACAGCTGGTAATACTATATGTAACAGCATTCTGAGATTATTTTTATTAAAATATCACAGCTACAGACAGTTAATTGCATTTTAAGATGAAAAGCATTAAAAAAGCATATAACAGTCTGGGAACATGAAAAGTAAATAAAAAAAATCAGTACTTTTTTCCTAATACAGAGTCAAATGAGTTTTTTTTGCTCGTGCAGATGAATACAATATTAGAATCTCTGCATTGGAGAAGACTCCCCGATAGAATGTAGATTTGGTTGGTCAGGTCAAAGGAATGCGTTTTATATTGATATTTCTTTCTTCTTGTTTGGGTTAGGTAGAGGGTATATTTCCTGCACTGAATAATGTAGTTTTGAATTACTGATCATTCAGTAGATACAATTTCATCTTTATTATTACAGTTAAGAAGAGCAAATGCAAGGTATCACGGCTCATGTCATCTGTCTTGCACAGTGAATGTACTCACACTTTAGAAAAGTTGAATGCAGTCATGACGATTACTTTCCGTTGTGCTGAGCTGTTCATCAGCCTTTCAGATGGAGCTAGTAATAATGATTTAACTTTTTCTACTCTGAGTCATCTTGAGAAACTGTTAAACTGCTCCATGTTCTCTGTACATGAAGTATTTTTTCAGGAAAAGTAAATACTAACCCGTTTAACCCGTTTCCTATACAAGAGGGAAATAAATTTATTTAAGTTTTATTTAAATTTATTTAATTTTTTTATTTAAGCAGGAATTTATTCCTTGTGCCAGTACTACTTAGCTTATTGAGTGGTTGTCTTTATATTTCAAATAGTCTTTGCAAGTGGAAAGTTTTCTTATTTGCTGTTTGTATTGTTTTCCATCTTCAGTATATAGCTTCTACTAAAAATATCTTCAAACTGTTGCTTGTCAAAAAACCTGATTTTGGCTTTATTTAAAAAAAAAAAGTCTCAAGATGTTTTTTTACCTTTCATGATCTGTATTAAACCTTAGTAGATACATGGAGTACCTCCTAGGTGGTTCCCCCTGCCCTCCTTTTTTTTCTTTTTTTCTTCCACCTTTACCTGAGAAGGGAAGAATATCATTGGAGAAATTCCTTTTCCTACTGGGGTAGAAGTTCTCTATTTCATTTCATTTTTTGGATGGCTTACCCAAAAAACTGAATTTGAGTTACAGCTAACTTTCATTGCTGAAAAACAGAGATTCAGTCTAATAATTTGCAAAAGTCTGTAAAATTGCATATAGCTGTGGTCAGAGAAAGAACTGTTTCATTTAGTCAGTCTTAAAAGTTGGTTGTCTCAATTTGAAACTTGTTTCAAAATGTTAGAATTCTTAATTACAAACTTAAACTTTTTTCCCCCAATCTGAAATTAATTTTTGGCTCCTAGGACATGTAAAAAAAAAAATCACTTTATATGGGCTGAAAATAATCTCGGGGTTGTTGTTTTTTGATTTTTTTTTTTTCTTTTTGAGAGGTTGTTGGGTTTGGTGTGGTGGTGTCCCGTCCCGTCCCCATCCTCCCCGTAGTGGAAGCAAAATGGATCCCTCATTTGTTCTGCACAGCCTTGGTTAATGCTAACTTTTGGAAGGAGGCAGGAAAGTGAGTTTTCAATAAGACACTGATGACCTTTGCAAGCTCAGTGTGTCTCTTAATAATGTGTTACATGAAAACCTCAGCAGGGCCTTAAAAACCCAATGTGCTTTCAGTAAAAGAAGCAATAATGCAATAAGCCACTCCAAAGTAGGGGTGTTTGGTTTCAAAGAATTTAAGTACAAGACGTAGATCAATTGTGCATGTTATCTCCAGCCATCTTCCCCAAGTTTCACTGCAAGTGGCACTGAAGCAGCAATTCCCTTTAATGTATAAAGACCAAGTTTTATTCCATCTCATGATGAGAACTGTTATGTAGCCAAAATGTTTTGTGGTGACTGCCTGGATTTCCTCAGAACATAATCAAACAATTAACTTCAGCAAGGTTGGAGCATTTTGACATTGAAAGCTTTGAACTTGGAGCAGGCAAATTAGTGTAACTTGGAGCTCAGTGCTTGCAGTATATTCTGTCCATTACTTACTTCTTTGATAGCATCAAAGAATTTTATCCCCAGTAAAATAAAGTATTTTTAAAGATCTGGTTTTTTTCCTGCTACTCATTTTCGCATTAAATTGTTAAAATGGAGAACGTAGTTCCATTGTCATTGTATATTTGGTTTAGTATTCCTAATAATCTAAATTCTGTTTAGTATCTTTTTCACACTGAGAACTTGAAAAACCTTGAAGCATAATGTGTAAAGATTGGCTGTCTTTTCCTCACTCCCGTGAAGATTCTTTTTAACCAGTGAAATGTGAAGATTACTTTAAAAAACTTCATATGTACTAGTTTACCGCATAATTTTATGGTAAGAAAAACAGTTGATCTTTTTTGAATATTTTTATTTTATTTATTTATTCATAGTCTGCCTGATGTGTGGGTAAATGAAAGTGAGCGACATCAGTTAAAAACTAAAGTAGTTCATTTATCAAAACTACCAAAAGATACTGCCTTGCTTCTGGACCCAAACATATACAGGTAACGTCCTAATTTTGAAACTTTCTTTACTTAAATATAGTCTTAAGCCTCACTTAACTTTTAGACGTTGGAAAATCAGGATTGCTAATGCATTATACACCAGACCAGGGAGCCTCGATCCTGTCAGCGTCCAGGAGTTAAGTTCTGAGGTCTTAAGTTGTTTCAGAATTACTTAACTTCTTGAACTGAACTCTAGTTGCTGAGAAACGGGGAATATGTGTATTTACCAAGTGTATTTTACTTTTTTGTGCTTGGTGTACAGAAATTCTAGTAAAGGAGGTACATACAGTGGAATCCTGAAAGATCACTTCTGTTAAGATCACATACTGGTTTGTATACCAATTTTTTTTAAAGTCCAAATTTATCTTTACATATTTTATATTCAACTGTAATACATGCAGTATTACCTTGAAATCTGTACTTGTATACAAGTACTGTTATTTTTTTAGTACAAGATTCTTTAGAGGGGGACAGAAGGGGACAGTACATGTTACTCGTCTTTAAGCTGCATTCACATTTGTGGTTTTAGGACTTCAGATTGGCTTCTAATCCATCTTGTTTCTAATAATTTCCTGACACCCCACCCCCCCCCCACCCCCCTTATTAGTGTGCTCATGTAATTGTCAGTACCCACAGTTCTGTGTGTACAGTTTTTAAAGGTAATCTGAAATGCTTAATTCACTCTTAAGTTTTTGAACATCCAAAGATACATATTTATTGGCTTATATTAAAAATTCATGAAAATGGGTCAGGAAGGAAAAAAAAGGTTTTTCTGCAATAACCAAAGTTCAGTGTTGCAATGTTTCTTCTTTAACTTCCAGTGACCTAGTGTCTATAGGAGTAACTAGAACACCAATCTGAGGTCTTGATATGCGATAAGCCTTTCAGTTCACCTTTAATATTCAGTGTATTTCACTAATCAAATCAATGAAAAATTGGTTTACAATATGAAAATAAATCATCATACTATATCTGCTATCTTTGTAAATGTAAGTATTTAAAATACTTACTTTAGTATATGAATTACTGATGTTAACAGCAAATCATAAAAAGTTATGATGAGATTGGATTGTGTGTTTTAAAACTGCTTAACACAGTGACTGTTTTATAGTCTAATTTAGGTGTTAATCATCTTTATATTGATTACCCTTGTGGAACTTGATTAGTTTGATTTGAAAAGGAAAAAATAACCTTTTAATATAAAAATGTAATGATCTTTGGGATTAAGTCCTTGGAGAAAAATGAACAACCCTTTCTACCTCTCGCAAATAAACTTAATGTCCCCTCACATAATGTTGTACTAGATTTTTAGTAGTATAGATCAGTGTGTGATTAAAAAGAGCTTTATGACCAACTGTGGGAGATCAAAGAAATAAAGTTGAAGACCAAAACTTTGCAAGGGAAAAAAGTGGTTAAGGGAATTCAGTGACAGCTATTAATGTCATGCTAAAATGATGACTCCAATAGAAAGTTTGAAATAATTATCTGAAATGTACGCTAATATGGGATCATCTAAAATGGCTTTCAGTTTTAATCAAATTAGATGAAAGCAGATTTTCTATAGTCATCATTTCATAGTATACTCTAGCTGACTCAAATTTACATCTCAAGGTCTTTATGTAAAACTCTATCTTCTTTTACAGAACAATGCCCCAGAAGAGGTTGAAGAGGTAAAAACCAAGCAAGCGGGGACACCTGCAGTCTTAGTCACTGACAATGGATTTAGAAACAAAGTTGCACATTAGTCAAATCCCATCCTTTTTTTTTTTTTTTCTTAGATAAATATTTATGCTTAGTGTAAACATTCTGTGAATGAAGTTGATGCTTCTGTGGAATATATTAATATATTACTGTATATCCACATTTTCATGGAATGGTACAGTGGGAGACTGAGCAAACACTCTTCTGGCAACTTAGTGGAACAACTAAAAGGCTTTGCATGCTTGCTTCTTTAAGCTGCTTTTTTCTTTAGTGAATACAGTAGTTTATATTTGATGAAAAGAAAAAGTAACCATCACCATTTACTCACAATTCCCAGAAGAACTGTTAACAAGCTATTAGGTTTCTTGTCAATGTTAACTAAATATAACACATGCCAGACAATAGAACAGCTACCAAGGGATTATCCTGTTGCCCTTTGAGTATGGTGGATAGTAATAATTCGTCATTTGTAATCTCGTGTCCTTTTGCAGATCCCTAAAATATGTTGGAATATAATGTTTAAACAAATGTTGATGGAATGCTTGTCTTTTCCAATCAACTATGAATACATATAGTACGGTTTAAAGATGTTAAGAGTGTTGCAGTATGTCTGACCCCCTTTTCAGGAGTAGTATAGTATGTTAATGAGATCTGCTTTTATGTGATCTGTATCAATGGACGGTTTTTGAAAAACCTCTACTTAAGCAGTTAGTGTTACTAGTGTTTTATTTTACTTTTTTTGACCCTTTAGGATCCCCATTCACTTGTAAAGTATACTTTTTTATTTGGCCTAATGTTTTCTAGATGTAAAGAAAATGGTATTTTTTAAAAAAAAAAAATCTAGAAAATCAATCCTTTATGCACCAAAGTTGGCTTTGAAAAGGAAAGTAAAATCATTTTCTTGCTTAATAAGCAAGAAGCCATGGATTTTTTTAACTGACAAATAGAGATGTGTCTAACCTGTTAGTCTTTGTATGGAGACAAAAATGTTGCATATAGATAATAGGACATTGCTTGTAAATATTTCAGCAGATTTGTAATATATTTTTATATTATGAAATGTACTGTAGATGTTTTTCTAGAGGCATGAAAGTTAAAATGTATATATTACGGTAGAAATAATATTGAAGGATATTGTAATTCACTAGTGCTGCCAGAAGAATTGTTTAAAAAAAGCACCTTCCTTAACAATAAAAAAACCTTCTTTTACATACCTAAGGGACTATATACTACTGTTAATATCTGTTGTAAGAACAAAAATACATTGAACATCCTTCCCAGAAATCTTAGGGGGATGAATAGTACCCATAATTAATTCATGGCGCTTCTTTCTAATAGTGAACATGAAATTAGTTTTTTCCTTACTGTTGGAAGGAACTAATATGTAAAATTTGTATGGATATATGCAGTCAAACTGCAAAGTTAGTCCTCCTTATTGGGGAGGAATTTACTACAGTGAAACTAATAACCAGCAGTTTTTACACTAAATTTTTATTAAATAGAATAAAACTTAAAGTAACCCTTTGGTTGCAGAAGTGAGCATATCCTACTATAATACAAATGCATTCTGCGTTGGTACTGACACGAGAGTCTTGCTTAGCTCCAATGGGTTAAAAATGTTACTTATATACACAAAAAAAAAATCTTATCAAACAAAATGAAGTGCAGATTAAAAGCACCACTAATATAAGATGTTCTGGAATGGCTGTTTAATAAGGGTATTATGCATAAAATCTGTAGTGATGTGACTTTATTTTTGAAAAAATGCAGTGTTTTGGTTTTTTTTTTTTGCTTGAGCACTTCACCTACTGCTTTTTCTGTACCTATAAAGTAATCCGTAATCTTTGTTTCCTTTTTTGAATTTGTTATAAAATTGCCAAATAGAAGTGTTTCAGATATAGTTTGTATTTGTATTTTTTTAATTTTATTGCTTCATGAGTTTCTTGTAAGTCATTTATAATTGACAGATGATTGTAGACCTTGCCTGAGTATTTTTTCTAATAAAACAAAGCAAACAAACCTCACTAGCTTCAAAACTGTAAGATTTCAATGAAGTTTTCAAAGATAAATATAAAAATGTCACTATTCTTTATTTCCCCTGTAAGTAGTAACATGCGTACCTTTACACAATTGGGAATTCATGGATTCAAGTCACGTATTGTCCATGTAAACTGTGACTTTCTTTTCTTGGGTTTGAGAAAAGTATTATCTGATGTTCTTGTGGTACAGCTTCTGCCTTGGAAGGAAAAATCAGTTAAAGTTCAAAACATCTATGAAGAAATGGATACATTGGAATTAATTAAACTTTCCATAGTAGTCAAAAGGTAAGTGGTTTTTTGGCAGTGTTTTACAATGAAGTTATTGAAGTGAATTGCTACAAGTATTTATGCTTGAAAGTTGTTTATATTCTACAAATTATATAATTACTTGGTGGTGGTTTATGTTTCAAATGACAGTCATGTTTCTGTAAAGCTTTTGTGTGTCCCTGGATGAATTTCAGTTTTGTTAGAGTGCCAGGTACATGGAACTGGCACTTTGTGCTGGGAGGCATTGATCACCTTGTTCTGAAAAAAAATCTTATTGCTCTTATTGTTGTTCTTGAAATGTGTTAATGAAATAATTGGCCCCTCCCCTTTTGGAGTAGTTCCAATGTGCTTTCTTTCGGATTGTAACATATAGAGGTTTCCTTCTGTCTTTCTCTAGAATATTTTTTTGAAATAGACTTTCCAAATACCTACAGAACACATTCCCTCCCAGCTGGAGTGTTTATTTTCTTTGTAGAGAAATGTCACCAAGACAAACCTGTAGTTATTTTACCCTTCGTTACAGTCTGTTTCCAGACTGCTTTAAATGAGTAGCTATATAAATATCCTAAATTTATACTTTTTTGCTTGGGGGTTCTGTATTATCTTTTACACGTTACAGAAGATGAGCAAAAGAAAATGGCTAATTTTACAGTTAAAGTTAAATTGTGGCAAAATACACTGGAGTGTGTACGCCATGAGGAGATGCTGAGGGAGCTGGACAAGTTCAGCCTGGAAAAGAGAAGGCTTTGGGGGAACCTAACAGCAGCCTTCCAGTACCTAAGAAGTTACCAAGAAGGTGGAGCCAAGCTCACTTAAAACTGCACAGCAGGAGGATTAAAGGTCATAAATTGAAATGGGAGATTTTTTTTCACTATGATGATAGTCAAGTGTTAGAACAGATTACTCCCAGAGATCCCAGAAATCTGTCCTTGACTGTTTTCAAGATCCAGACAGAGCCCTGAGCAGCCTGGTCTGGATTCAGTGTTGTTCGTGAGATTAGACCAGATGCTCCCTTGGAGGTCCCTCCCAACATGAATTATTCTGTGTTTCTGTGATTTGGAACTAAGTAGGCTTTCTTTTCCAGTCCACATGCTCCGGAAGACACGTTAGCAAGCTGTTCATGTATTCATAGGTCATGGTTTGAGTTGGAGCTGTTTGAACTGAAAACTGATCAGCTGTGGCAGTGACTTTGATCTGGGGCTTTAATCTACGTCATTTTGGCCTACTGTATGCTTGAACTACACTGGCACTGTTGTCTTAAGGTAGACGCTGATGCTTGAGGATGTGGGTCAGAAAAGGGCATGGGATGGAACATTTACTCCCTCACTGCTGGGTGACACCAGCAAGGGTTTTTGGAAATCTCAAATGTGTTTGTGGGTGTCTTGGGTTATCTTACTTCTGGGACACCTTTAAAGAGGAAGCACTGAATCAAGCTTGTGCGAAGTTACGCTTCTCAGGAGTTGTAGTGCACCCAAATATCTGTGCCCAAAATCACCAGTCCTTTTGGAATGTGTTGGCTTGAATTTTACAGTTTTCTAAGGCTGAATAAAAGGATTTTTTAGTGAGGAGTGCTGTTTTGGGAATGAAGAACACCTCTGCCTTTTGCTTAAGTGGATGAAAAGTCTGCTCTGGGAAGACTTCCTAGCATTTGGGCATAGCATACAGCTGATTGTTTGATACTAGATATCATTCTGTCTATACTAAAGCACTTGAATAGACTGAGCAGAAATGCATCAGTTCTTTTCTAATACTTCTATTGCATGTAAGTTTCTCTGAAGTTCCTGTGATTTTTCAGATTTTGGCCAAATTACATAATATGCAACACTCCATATTTTTTTTTCTTGACTTCTGTATTATATTAAGTAATTATATCAGTAGTTTCTGATTTAAATTTACATGTTAAATCTGGACTAGCTTAATTTGGGAACAAATAGGTTAATTATGTTTAAATCTGCATTGTTTTTAATAATAGGAATTTAAGTGGTTGATTTATGTTCCTTTCAGCTTTTCAGTGCAGCATCTGAATTGATCATTGTAGAAAACCAGTCTTATTTAATACTTCAGTCTGAAATTGATGCTATATCCTCACTTAATGCTTTCTTGCCTTGACATTTTAAACTTGCGTATGAACCTATCGTAAGTATTTCTCTTGTCATGTTAATGTGTGACAAGTACAACAAGAATAAAAATCATCTCATCAGGAAAGTTGGCTTTTAAAAAAGCAGCTGAATCTATGGTTTCTTTCAGTCATTTTCTATAAGTTGTTAAGTAGACATTCTGTGAATGGCTCCTATATGCATATGGCTCTGAAAGTAAACAGTTTGATCCTAAAACTAGATATTCTAAACAAAACATTCCAGCAACAGAAGATGGTCTCTGACATCACATGGATTTTCTTAGTCAGGTAAAGACACCCTTAGATCTGTTAGTTATCCTGGTGTTTGTTTATTCCAAGCAAAGAATACTCTCTGGTAAACTATGTTGCTTCAACTTTTAATAAAAAATTTCTGTATTGTATATTTTGGGGGGAAAAACCCCACTTGCACTACTGTTTTGAGCAATACGATGGAAAAAATATTTTAAAATCAAGAATATCCATTTGTTCATGCCTTTTCAATAACACCCCTTTTTCTAAAATTCTGTGTGCTTGCAATTATAGAAACCAAATTGAGACTAAAAGAATGAATGCCCATATTAACACAGCTGTAGTCTCCCAGTGCTTATAATGAGAAAAATCAGGTATAAATACTAGAGGTGGGTCTCTCAAAGTGTATTTATGAGAAGAATTGTTACAGTGCTAAAGGGCTTCATTATTGTCATCCCTATTATAATATTTTTTTCTAATGTAGGGTGAACTAAAATCTGACCAACAATAAAAACCTCATACTTGTGAAAGATTAAGATTTTTTTTTTTTTAACCATCTATTCTGTTATGTCTCCCTGAATATAGTTGACAAAGTAGAAAAAAATAGATTTAGGCATGCTGTCAAATCTCAGGTTATCTCCACGGGGCGAGGGGGGGGGCAGGGCAGAGATGAATGTTTTGTTTAAAGCAGAACATTGGTTCCAGGAGACAGAAGCTGTGAATTTACTCTTTCCAGGTAAGAAACTGTGGTGATGAGCATAGACCAATGTTGCAAACTGTAGTTTTAGATTTTGACTGGAAATGGCAATACTGAGAATTTCCTTTCTTACTGTATTACAGCAGCTGTCCTTACAGTGAAAAATTCTTCCCAGACTATATATCCAGATGTCTTATTTTTTATACTACAGTATATAGTACTCTGTATAGTAATCTACAGAGTATGTATGTTTGGGTTTTGATGTAGTTTTATCAAAATCCTCTGTAGTCACTGCTTTGTATTTTTCTTTATTTTAATGAAATATATAGTTGGAATACTGTTGTCTGCCTCTTAATGCTTTATCATCCTTAAAATCTAACCAACTTGCTTTTGTTTTCTGTCCAGTACTTTTCCATGCTAATCCATTTACACTGTATTATAGCACACAGTAGTAAAAGTACAGAGGTGGACCAAAGTAAAGTTCCACATGTACCCATAATTTTTGCGTGCCCTTATTTTTGAAAACTTGTAACCTCATCTTAAAGTACTTTTATCTGTAATTTCTTAAATGATTTAAAAGTATATACTGGTTCCAGTATATAGCATCTTGCTGTCATTTTCAGGGGTGATAGCAGAACTGGGAGTTATCTGTTGATGTCCACAAGGCTTGCTGTGCCGAGCTGTCCTGTTGGAGCTAATAGAGGAACTCGGACCAGTAGTGGATGTCGTCTTTCATACATACTTGGAACAAGAGGGGAAGAAGGAGATGCTGCTTGTGAGTTTGGTAGCTGTTGAAGATTGAGAGTTAGTAATACTGTGCTCAGTTCTAGGCTGGAAGGAACTGTGATCTAGATATGTCTTCTAAAGTTCTAGGTTTCATTTTTTTTCTTTTCTGTTTTCCAATATTTTAAGGCAAAAAGAAAAGCAATGTTCTCGTCTAGCCTGTTGTCCTGGTCCAGTGCTATTTTGCTGTCAGCAGTACATCAAGTTTCTCATATTTATTTCATATTTATACATACTTGTACTTCCATCTCTAATTCTTTTCTAAAGAAGAATTAAAATCAAGATGTCTTTGATGTCAAAATGTAACTTAGAGCAGAATAAAGAAATGTAGTTCTAAGTGTAAAGAGAATAAAATTGTGTTGATTGCATACTAAAAGTTTGTTGACAGCCAGTTATGGGTAAATTCAACTCTTGCAGTTGTTCGTGAAGATTAATATGCTGTGATTTATGCTACATTATTTGTTTTTACTATTTCTAAAAATGGCCCTTTTCACTTGTGTAAATCCTCCTTGGTAGCAGAGCAACAAATAATAAGTAATATGATAAATCTGTTTACTTTGTCTCAGATGAGAGATAATTGCTGATGAGCATACCCTTGGGTTGGCTTGCGTACAAAAGATTTGAGTACTGTCTACTGGATGCCGTTCAAGGGTTTTGTCAAATTTTAATATCCTTTCATCTTAGTACTTCACCTGTGTTTGTAGTCTCAGTGGAGGATATAAGATCCCCTCATACATTTACTGTGAAGAGCTGCCTCTGATTTGAGATAGTCTGTAGCCCTTCTGACTGACAGGGAAAAAAGAAAGTGTAGAGTCAGTGATGGTTTGTTTGGGGTTTTTTCCTGTTGTGGGTTTTTTTTTGTGATTTTGTTTGTTTGTTTTACTTGAAAGTGTATAGTTGCATTGTAGTTAAGGAAAATGTTTATTGTACTGGGGAGGCAGGTGAATCTGAATGGAAATGTTCCTCCTTCTGTAATACTTGCTTGTGAGAACAGGTGCTTTCAACAATATCCAGTAAAAGGTGTGAAAGATGTTTCACCAGAAGTTCCAAAGGGACTTATGAAATACTTGAATACTAGTAACACACAACAACTTGACAGTCAAAAGCTAAACTTGGAGATCTCCTTTGTCTGAATGTCATTCCTGAGTTGTGTTTTTTGACTTGTTCCATCCATGTTATGTCTAAGCTCACATAGCTCAGAGTTTTGTACAGGCATATGGAGTCTGACCAGTGCCTTGTTGACTTTAGAAGGACTTCATTACAGATACTTGACTTGTCTACCTCAGTTCAAATTCGTTGTCTGAAACCCAGATTGTGAAATCAGGAGGAATGGAACATGATGTTGCTTATGATTCATTTAAGCCAAAATGCTCAACATGAGCCACTTAAAACGTGTCTAGGCACTGAAATATATGTTTGAATTTACATAATTTCAAGGCCAAAAAATCAGTAAATATGTTGTTTTGGGAGCAAAGCATTGGAATGTGAGATTAAAGACTGCCCTTAAGCAATAAAGGCATTTTAAACAGTTTTAATTTTAAACACTTTGCAGCTTTTACTTTCCAGTGAATACAAGGCAGGGGCTTGGACCCTGCTTGCTTTTTTTCGTTCTTCATGTCATAAATATTCCTTCCTAGAGCATGGAAAATATGTCACTTACACTTAAAACAGTGTTTATTGCACAGCAGATGTGTGCACGCAGCAACTGTAGCTGAAAGCCAAAGTATTTAATTAGCAGTTGCCTGCAGCTGGATTCTTTCTTTTTAAACAAGTGGGGAGGTGGGGAAACATAAAAGGATGTCAAGAGATGATGTGCTGACAGTGAGCAAGTTCATGTGCAATTACTTATTAAAAATTTTGCTCTGCCTCCATACTCAAAGAGCCATCATGTGGTATTGCTGCCTTTTCATTGTGCTGTGCAGTCATCTATGAATTTCATGTCCTCACTGGCCAGAGACACGTGCTGCCTCATTCAAATAACATTTGATTGGGTTGCATAGTCTTTTTAAAAAGAAGAATAATAGGAGAAGGAGAAGATTTTTTTTTTTTTAATAATCTTGTGCTTATCTGTTAGTTTCATTGTCGCTGTTTCCTCTACAGTTGTTAAGGGTTTGCCATTGATTTGAAGGCTGAGGATTTATGTTACAGTCAGATCTTGGGAGTCTGGAAATACCTTCTTCATGGTCTGGATTTACTTGCTCACGCATTACATGCATAGACTCTCAAGTCGTAATATAGGCTGTGTAGGTCAAATCTACGGTGGCAGTAATTTTTTTTGCCTGTTTTACTTCTCATTGGCTAGTTAGTATTAGCTTTTAAAATTAACAGATGAGGATAAAAGTTGAATGTGTGCTGTAAAAATTTCCAAGAACTGGTTTTAGGGTGAAAGGTGGCCTCTGTCTTAAAATAAACTGCATAGTTCCTTTATATTGTTGTTCAGAAGTGAATTACTGCGGAGGAAAAGTACAAAACAAAAGCTTTATCTTGGCTAATGCCTCATCTGGGTAATCTACTACAAGCTGTACAAACTGCACATTGTAGTTTCTGATGTATTTGTCTCCTTGGAGTGCTCTTCCTTTTTTTTTTTTTCTTTTTTTCTTCCTTCCCTTGGCTAATATATTTGTTAATTTTAATTTTAGAAGGTATCTCATAATTTAGTAACCATTACACGCGTTCCAATGGGTGCTGATTTCAGCAATAGAAGAAGATATGAAGATATTTTGAGATGAAAGATGGTAAGTAGATGTCAAGTCCTGCAGCCACACAGCATGCAGTTTATAGAAAGTATAGATGATGTTCCTCTCCCACCCCACTGTTCTCTGAGACACCAGGATCCCACACATCACAGCATGCATTTCCATCGTATGTGCATTTCAGGTACAAATTTAATTTCGTAGCAATCTGTAACCAAAAGGTGGCAGCAATCTACCACACTATGACTATGCATAAATATATCACTTGGCAGTGATATTACTTAAGGTGTTTAGTTGCTTTTCTAAACCAGTTTCCTTATGTGCAATTTGTTGCCTTTGTTGATATAGGATGGGATTATATATTGTTTTAACAGCTCTCCAAACTGTCTTACTGGTTGGTCTATATTTCTTAGATACTGCAGAGGAGAAACTGCCTTCTCTTTTAATAAAACTGACTAATAAAAGTGAAAATACTTTAAATAAATGTTTTCTTTTATTATCCAAGTACTGATAAGATTAAACGTTGTCAAATTCTGTGAAATGTGGCTGGGTAATGATGGTGCTTGGTCACTTTCTTCTCTAATTACCTCTTCTTTGCCAGTGATGCCCAAGATTACAGTTTTGATTACCTAATTATTTTCCTAACGGAGCACAACAGGAAGTATGTTTATGGAATTCTGGATTTATTGTCTTAAGTAAGCTGCATGTCAAACTCATTTATTTAGGTAATCAGATCAGGTTTTTTCTTCTCCCCCCCCCCCCCAAGTAAAAAATCTGGCAACTTCAGTATGGATATAAAAAAAAAAAAAAAAAACCCAAAACCAACAAAACACCAAAACAAAAAACCAACCAAACAAACAAAAACAACAAACCCAAAAAAACCCCAACTTTAAGTTCCTGTCAATTGCAAAACCTTTCAGATTAGTATTCAGTTTAGGAGATTAGATAAAAACGCTGCTAGAATTAGGATCACAGTTTCTTTTGTATCTGAGTAGTCCTTTCAGAGGGAAAAATGAAAATTTTGTCCGTAAAATGAATAGCCACGTGCAAGGTAGGATTAAAGCAAACTTCCTAAACTCGGAGCTGCAGTTGCCCTCAGAATTGTCCAATAGTAACATTGAAATGATGGCAGCAAGATGTACCAAACCCTTCTCTGTGCTGGTATTTATAGAACTTCTCTGAAGCAAACCCTTTTTCTAAAAAGTGGTGTTAGTCGGTTTGCTTTCTATTGTATTTCTTTAATGATGTGAGGTCTCTAATGGCTTTTGATGCCCCAAAACTTTGCTATGTATCTACTGTTTTGCAGTAATCACCTATATAACCTTTATCCTCTAGTAAGTGAAAGATGATGCAACATAGTTCTGTTCCCAGTAAGACCAGGCATTACTTTGCATCTATCCGAGAGTGGGGCAAGATAATGCAGTAAACACAGAGCTGTTGACATACAGTGTCTTTTCTTGCTCATGCTTAAAGCCTGAAATTTTAAGCTGGCATCTCAGAAGCCATCTTGCATGGCCAGATGTGGAAGAACACAGCAGTAGATGGGCTGCGCTTCACGCCCAGCCCAGGAATTGTAGAACCTGAACCTTATCGCATACCAGGTCTTTTGCTTGCAGCCCTCTTTCCTTCGTTCAGCAGTTGTCTGGAAAGTGACCAGCTTCTCATCACCCTCTCTGTAGCTTTCTAGGGATTCCAGTAGTGTAATGGCCAAGTTTCTGGTGTGCTGTCCTCATGGTTATAGTCTTAGGCTCTTTGCAGTCTCAGGTAGAGATCAATACACTGTGTACACTTGGGTCATACTTTCCTGTTTCTAGTCACAACAGTGAAGGCTAAAAATATGCAAGCAGATTAATAGCAGATAAGTCTGATGCAAAGGTGATCCCTTGACCTAGACTTAAATCTCACTATTGCTATGGCAAGGACTTGCAAGGAGAAGGTGGTAGGATGGCAGTTTCTTACACAACCTCTTTTCTCTGTTTCTGCAGACCCGGTTCTTTATTTGATGGTGAGTAAACATGAGTTTATATTTTTTTTGGCAAACATCTCAGCTATGTAAGAATTTGTGGAGCCAAATTCAATGCTGCTGTTCAACTCGGTAATCATCCAAAATGGGTGCAAAATACTGCCAAAGCAGAAGTATAGAATTTCTGCACTTGTTCTGCCATGATGTGAAAGGCAATGGATGATTAACTGAATGAAACTAGAAATAATAGTGGGAAAGCAGTAAATGAGTCACAGTTGAAAATTGGATTTGGATGCTTTTGGGGATTTTTTTTTTTTCCAGTGATATAAAGCTATTTTTTTTTCTTGGCCATGTCTGTTTGTGCAAAGGAAGTTGTTTTCTAATGATCCAGGTGGTTTTGAGTTCTTATTTGTGTTAGCAAGGTGCTCATCAGAAGTTACAGGAGAAGTTAGGTTGTCTTTTGGTTGGAATCCATGATGCAAGTTGTTTTTTCTATTTCTACAAACTGTCTAGTCAGCATCCTTGCCAAAGCATAAGGTGCATTTACTCTCTGTGTGATTCCCCTCCCTGCTGCCAACAGTAGTGGCATCACCAAATGATCTTTAGGTTTTAAAACACTAGTTTTATAAATCATGTAGCTATTTATTGTTTATTCCTGAAGTATCTCCTGAATGTAAGTACACAAGCAAGCGCTGAGTAACTCAGTCATTACTTGCATGTGTATCACAAAGCCTAATGTCATGTAAGTGGTGATTTGGGTCATAATTATGTGTGCTTCCATGGTCCTTAACTATGTGTTTTGTTTCATGTACAGTGGACTTTATAGTGACGTCTATTTTGTTGTAGTTTGCACAGCTAAAAGGAGCACAGTATTCCTATTTTTTTTCTTCTAACAAACAAATCCACTGGTTGATATGTGGTCAATGACTAATTATGACTAATCTGGCAAGTGGTGGCGAGTATGTCACTAGATACTGGCTGCCTATTTAGGAAAGGTTCAGGCTTTCACGGAGCTTAGGAAACTGTCTTGAAGCTACAAGTCAGTTATTGGTGTATCTTTTTTGTGCATTGTCACCATTTGTTTTCAATTACGGATGACTTTTTCCAAAGCTGATTTCATTCCAAGCAGTGCCTAAGCATGAGGTCAGTGAGGAGAAATGATTGCTTGGGCAGGTTTTATCTTTCCAGTGATTAATTTATCACTTCTGTAAATAAAAGATAATCTGGGCTCTGCATTCTTTTGTATTGCATTGTTAAAGCCCTGCCATGCTAAAAAGTAGAGATGGGAAAGATATTTTGCAGTCCTATAGAGAACAAAATTGCCGAGTGGTAACCCCATTTTTATTCCAGATGGATGAGGTGATCCATTTTGCACCCACCATAATGACAGTTTATGAAGCAGCCAACTCAATACACAATCTACCATCTGCACTTCATCAGTTGCTTTTATAACAAGGGACAAAGTTTTAGTTGTCAGTTGTACAGATGATGTGTGTGTTGAGTGATTGTATATTTTAAAAGTAAAAATCCAAAAGTCAGCATGTCCTTCTCTTCCTGCATGCACTTTCTTCCTCTTTTCCCCTTTGAAGAACAGTTAGCTTCAGTTTGGGGGCTTTTTTGCTATCTTACCACAAAAGAAGCTATGCTGTTTTTTCACAGAAAAGGGGCACCCACAGGAAAGGAACAAATGGTTCGCAGGTAAAAAGCATAAAAGGTGGCCTGACATTGCCAGTTTACTTCCATTCTGACCTTCCAAGCTGACCTTCATTAGATTTCCAGTGCTAAAGTATCATCCCTATCTGGAGGCTTTTCAGGACAAATCTTGGGGGGTTGGAGAGGGGAATAGAGTAAAAACAATTAATATGCACCCTCCATTAGTGTCTGGCACTTTCTTCTTCATAGGATGTCATAACTCACAACATCACTACTACTAATTCTTCCATATGTCTCGCTGCTGCTGCAGTCCTCCACGCTTCTTCAGTCTCCTTTTCTCTTTGGCTCAGCTGTGCTGCGACTTCCCAAGACACCAGTGACAGCAAAGGATTTGGAGGCAGAAGACCTGGGTTCTGTTTCTGCTTGGTTTAGTAAACTTGCCGGCAATGGCTGCCTACGCTTTCCTGTTTTGGCAATCATAGGGGCACCTCACCTAAGCATGGCATGTTTGCCAAAGTTGATAGAATTTCTGTCCAAATGATGACTGAGCAAAAGCGTGAAGATTTGGTCCCGAGATCGACATCACAAAGTAAAAATGAGAGGAAGGGAAGAGTGAAGGAATATGCTTCTTACAACCTTCTTTATATCCAAAACTGCTTGAAACATTAATTCTGCTGATTAACAGTGGATATAAAAATGCGTTTTCAAGCATCCAAAATTATTTTGCTGTTGTTCCATTCCAGCACAAGTTTTACACTATAAAAATCAGAAAAGGTCCCAGCTTCTTTTAAATTAAGTGTTACCAAAAAGGAGCCACACTTGCAAGTATTGAAATACAACAGAAGTATGATATAGTGGATTTTTGTGTGAGAAACTAGTTCACTGATGCACAATTGACTTCAGAAATCTATCTCAAAAATAAATTGAGACCCAACACTTTGATGTTATTCCGATGGTCTACATCTGATAATTTATATCGTTATTGATTAGCATACACAGCTTTTTTCCCCCTAATTTTCTAAAATGTTTTGATGAAGGAAAACCCATTTAGTCTAAGCCTCCCACAAAGAAGAGGGTAGTTTTTACTCACTGTTTCAAACCAGTTTTATCAAGGAGTGACTAGAGAAAGTTCTGTGTTGTTCAAAGACGGTTGTATAGAATGTATCTTCTGTGTTACATGAGATCAACTGTCTTAACTGTTCAGGTTAACCTAATCCTACCTGGGGAGAATTAATGTGTAATCAGCTGAATGCTTTGTGATGAATTGCTGGAATGCTAGTCTCTAAAGATGGACCTCTTTTGCTAGTGCCTCTGGATCTGGAAGAGTGAATTTGCCCAAAATCTTGCACAGATGTAAGACATGAATTCCTTGTAGTTACTTTTCTGCAGTGACACCAGGGATATTCTTCAGCTAGGTGTATGTGAGAAAGGACATGGAGGCAGACTGAAAAGTGACTGGGAAAAATATGCCTTTGTGCTTACATTGGTAGGTGAGTTTAACTTCTATTGGTGTGTTGTACTGGTAAAACTTTTGTGTAAACAAACTCTTGTTTTCTCAGTGTAAAGGGAGCTTATAGTTCAAAGGTATTAAACTATATAATATTTGATGTCTGTGATTCCAGATGCTGTAAATTTTTCAAAAAAGGAAGGACAGTTTTAAGGGGGGAAACAGAAAAGGGCTAGAGCCTGAAGAAGTCTCTCTGTCATCACTGAGGAGGAAAAAGTGCCCACAAACCATATTAAAATGGCAACCTATTTTCCTATTAATGCCTCAATCCACCTCTCATTTGCCCTGCTAGTCAGGGGACTCTTAGTTACCCTTATATGAACTTTTGGGTTCTGGCCTGATCGGTCGTTTTGCTACATTCCTGGTCTGTTTAATACTGTTAGATAAATGACCCCAAATGACTCCAGTCTTCTGGACCTGTTCACTATTATTAGCAAGGTTCTATGAGAAATAGAGGGGCTGATGCATTAAGCGAGTCTTTCAGTAAACACAAGTTATCGGAAAGTCCTGTTTTAGCAGCAGAGAGTACAGTGTGTCTAGGACAGATGCTTGAGTTAACTGTACTAGTATTTCTAAATTAACAAAGTATTCACTGTGTTAATACTGTTTTATCAGGCAGCTGCCTTTGAGATGATTACGTGAAAGGAAAAACTTTCTAAGTTTTCTTCAGTGCAGGCTTTGTTTTCCAGCACTGAGATAGTAATAGATTAACTAGTCTTAGTCTGAAGTGTGTGTATGTGCGTGTGTGAATGAAAGACAGCAGGCTCTAACGCATGAGTAAGGGTACATTTAGTAATGATGAGCAGACTGCTGTTGGTTATAATATAGCAATAAAATATGAGGCATTGGATATTGCATCTGCCTGTAGTACAAGACCAAACCACAAGGTCAAATAAGGTTTGAAACCAGGTTGCAAAAGAGCTGGTACAGAAACTACATTTAACATGCTGTTAGTTCTGTGATAAATGTCTGTCACTCCCTCTGAACAATGCTTGTCTTCCTGATTTCACTGAAAGCATATATGTAAGCAGAGCACACAACTTTTCTTTGTGCCTAGGTTGTTAAAAGGGGATCCAATGCTGAGTGCCCAGGCTGCAGATCATGAGGCCCTAGGCTTCATTTCCTGTCTTCATGTGAATTAGTTTGAATACCAAAATCAGCCTAGCTGCTCAGCTGTGCTGGCTACTGCCTTCTGATTCTTGTTCTGACGGGTCAGTGGTGCTAAGAACCACTTCTGAGACCTTAGCTGTTACCAGGGGTTTGATGTCTCTGTTGGTGTTGGACGCTATGTTCTGTTGGGTAAACTTCCCCCCCCCCTGCCCTTTTAGGATTCACTGGTCTCCAAAATACAGCTTCAGTCTTCGCTGTAACTAAGTTTGGTGCTTAGCTGAACCTAATTAGTAACATGTTCTTCTGCTTACCTTGTCTGCACGCCAGATGGTGTAGTTGTATTCATGGCATATCTCCCTGATCAGAGGGTTGGTACACAGTGTCTGTTAGACTGCATGTCCTTAATGGAAATTCCTTACAGAATATCATCAAACAACTTAACTTGCCCTGCAATTTATTTCCCTATACTCTCTCCTTCAAATTTGATATCTTGTCCAGTGCATATGTTTAAAAGACTGAGGATTCAACAAAAATTATTGTCACCTTTCAACTGCTTCTCTCCCTTGTTTAGTGTGAGGAAATTCCTGCAGTAAGGGTAAGTGTGTTTTGAACATGTAGTCACAATAATCATGCCTACATACAATTCATACAGCTGATTCATATTTTGTGCACCTGACCTTATGATAAAAATCAAGCTCTGTAACTGGTCATTTTATTGTAGACCAAATATAAAGACCTATGTACAGGATATTACATGAAATGGATAAAATATGAGACTGGCTGTAGTTAGATGTCACTTCAATGCCTTTGAAGTCAAGAGCTAAACTGAGGAGAGTGTTTTCAGGTGGATGGGTTTCATCATCCCCCAATGAAATGACATCATACATTATTCAAATTTAATGTTAGATGTGCTTTAGTATGCTACTGGGATTTCCAAAACAGCCATAAATCCTTGGAACTGCTAACAAATAAAGCTGCATATGGGTCTCTTAAGCTTTATTTTGCAGTATAAGATAGTTGATAGACTAGAGAATAGGATATTCTCTATAGTCTGCATTTATTTACATATAATACTAAACATATATGTATATATGTTTAGTAAACATATATACAGAACACATATACTGTGCTTATCAGTGTCTCTTAGAATTTTGGTTGATAACAGTATGCTATGTATGTCATAATATGGATAAATTTTTAGGGAAATCAATGTGAAATTAAACAATTATAGTTAAACCTGCACACTGCAGGAGGGTCAGCTGTGCTACAAAGGAAAAGCAAATCATGCATGTTTGACTTTTCATACTCCTCATTTATTTATTAGGGGTTTGGGTTTTTTGTAGGTTTTTTTTTTTTTTTAATACTATAGTTTAGTGTAAACATCTTAATGTACTGCTGGTGCTGTTAGGACAGCTCTGTTCCTAAGTATGATAAAATTAAAGGTAACAATGTAACATGGTGTTTTCAGAAATGTTAATCAATGGCTGCCTAATTTGTTGTGAAGCCTCTTGCATGAAAACCTCATTTACTTAAGTTTTCCTTTCTTCATCTGTCCGCTTAGTTGCTTTAGTAGAGCTACAAGATGCAATTGTGTGTCAGACTGCTCAACCCCATCCTAGGTATAACATTTACTGGTTGGTGTCCATGTTTTCCCTGATTTCTCTATTGTCAGTGCCAAAGTGTAAAGCTGTTGTTCTAGGAGAAGGAGCAAGATTAATGCTTTTAAATTAAGGAGATGGCATGGTGTGATGTCTTGGATAGAAAGTGCATGTTTTTTCTGGTGGAGTACCAAAAGTTTGATTTTTGTGATTTTTTTTTTTTTTTTTTTTTTTTTTTTTGAGGGCAGATAAATCCCAACCCAAAGAGCATGAAGGGAAAGTCCTGATCTTTCTGGTAAAATTTATGTGAATGGGAGTCCCAGCAACTAAATTCTGTACAGCTTCGTTGGTGACTTTTTATGTAAGCTGTTGAATGATGTAACTTTATTAATTGCAGCTGATCTGCTTGTAACCAGGTATTTTTGGGTATTTGTGTGGAGGAGAGGCTTTCTTATAGACCTGATCTGAAATGAGGCCTTTGAATAGGCCAGCATGTGTTGAACACAAGGATCTTCAGAGGATTGTGTGAGTGTGGAAGGCAAGGAAGTGCACATGTAGAAGGGGAGGTGGAAGTGAGATCCATCAGCATTATCTCTCTGGTAGAAAATAAGATTAAGGAGCTGAAAGCAATCCTAATGATCAATAGACAAGGTTGCCTTCAGATCAGTGGTACAGGTGAAAATGTGTAATTGGCAGTCTCATGGTATTTAGTCTCACATGAGTTCATACAAGAGAGAAGTTGTATGTAACCCCAAGGGCTTGCTGTTATAAATCCCACTTAATTTGCAGAGTCAAGCTCTGAACATTAAATCTGTTGTTCCTATTTTATCTGAATAAATTTAATCCCTCTTGTGCAATGCACTGAGATTCAGTTTTGTTTTATGATGTTACAAACAATTTTTAGCTATACACTCTGGTAGTGGGAGGTGAGCCTATAGCCCTACAATATTAAATGTGCTCCAGTTAAGCTTTGTAATTAGAATGAAAAGAAGGATGTTACCATTTTTGTTCCTAAAATGATGCATGATTTTTTTTTTTTAATGTATTCCCAGTTGAGACATCAGTGGAGAACTGAGTGTTTAGGACTCTCTGGTTATGTTCTAGGCTTTGGGAACAGGATGCAGTATAGTTTCCAACAAGAATTGCATGCAACCATAGGCAAGCTCTTCAGATGCGAATGTTTGTTCTGTATGTGTCTTGGGGATGGATTGTCATATTGCAGGTGTAGGTTATTCTAGGGAGAATTACAAGCCTTTGTTCCAATAATGGTGATGGGGAAATGCGAAAGCACTACCTGCAGCCTGAGGATAAGGTAAAAGAACAGGATCACTGCAGCTTTTGTCACTTCCCCTCAGCAATAGCCATTTTTCTGGAAAGTGTGTGTCAGCAGGAGAAAGAAGGGATCTCATGAAATTTTATCTTTCTTTTCCAGAGGATGCCGGGTGTTTGAGACTTGGCAAATCTGGAGTCATTGAGGTTCTGTAGTGGGGGCCAGGAGACTGTCCCAGCCAATACTATTGTAGGCTTGGATGTTTAAAAAAATGGGGGGTGGGGTGGGGAAAGTGCCAAAATGAATCAAAATGCACCGGGGTATGGAGTGCCCAAAGCAAGTTTAATTTTAAATGGCTTCTTTCATTCATCTCCCTCCTTCTTGAGCACTGAACTTGCTTTTGCTCTTGCTTATATTCTGTTTCTTTTTCCTGTCTTTTGGGGGAACTATATTCAGTTTTCACAAGCATGATTTACTGTTTTCTACTGTCATAAGAGAGAGGCTGGTTTACAAATTGGACCACCCAAGTGTGGAGTGTTATGTCAAATAGGATGGTGCGGGAGGTCTGGGCTTGCTGTTTTTATTTATTTATTTATAGCTTTGGAGGTGAGTATAGTTCCCAGGAGATTGCCAAAGCTCTGTGGAATGGGGAGTTTATTTCAATTCACCTCTAGCTAATGGATGCAAGCCCAAAAGCTTCAGTTGCTTTTGATCCAACTGTGACTCCAGTTGTTTTTCTTTCAGTCTAGGAATTTTTTTTAAAGCAGCTCTATGACAATGGTACCTCTGTTTCATTCTAACAGGACATGCCAATGATTCCATTCTACAGATGCACAAAAGAGGCTTTTCAAGAAAAATAGTTATTCAAGTAGAAGTCAGTGTGAATCTCCTGGTAGGTGTGCAGAATCCCCAGCTGCAGTGGTATTGTAGTCTTCTGAATACTGATGCCCTTTGGAGCGCACATATCTCCTGGCGCTGCTGTTCAGGATCTGTGACTTTTATTGAGTTTTATCCTAGCACTCTTGACAACAAGATGGAAGCTGGAGAGTCTCTCATCTGCTGCTGCTTGTTTCATCCTCAAACTTCTTATGAATTCTTTTGGGTTTTGTTTTTTCCTAAACTTCAGGTGCTCCAAAAAAAGAGAGGGGAGCAGAGATGAGATACTGTATATACTAGTGACTGGTAGGGTGGATGTAAATCCATCCAACTTAAACTCTATTAATTGTGCAAAGGTTGTCATAACCTTAGTCACAGGACATCCCTTCTGTCTCAGAAAAGGAACCATCTGTCACAAGCAGTCAATCTGGTTAGTTACTAAACTGCACCCGAAAATTGTGCTGTAAGGCTTGAAATAACATGTCAAGCAATCAAATTCCTCCAAGACTCATGCAAGATCAGCAGAGAACCTCAACCAAATCATTACATTCTCCTATGTACCACCTGCCAGGCTAACCAGCAGTTTGTACAGTAGTTCTCTACTGGAAGAAAGGGTCTTATATTCCTGTTTGTGCTGTTACAGTGTCTCAAGAAAAGGCAAATATTTGTAAAAAAAAAAAAAAAAAAAAAGCTACAATGAAGAATGATTCCAAGTGTGGCTATAGCAGTCATCTAGGGAGCAATCACCTACCTAAATATAGGCATTTGGTATGCTTTCTAAACTATAGGGTATTTTTCACACAGCTGGCAGAGATGATGCAGATCCTATGGGAGAGACCTTGCTCCTTCTGTAGCAATAGCTGCAAACCAGGTGGGTCACCCTACAATGTCTAGAATTTCTTGAGACACATGAGTTTTGTCACCCAAAATACTCCCCTGAAAACATCTAGGGTTAAAAGGAAAAAAGACAGTTGAAGCTGAGGGAGCACTCTTCTAGGGACAGAGCTCTTATTAGTCTGATGAATGAGATGCTTCCCTCGTTGAATAACTTGAGGGCAGTACTGGAAGTGTTGCGTCTATGCTGTCAGGTATTGGTCCTCAGGAGGGCACAGACTGATGTATTTTACCTATCGCTTCCTAAGTGAAGAAAGGCCACTCATCCTTTCTTTCTCTTCTGTCTGCTCTCTGTATACTAGTCTCTTTCCAAAGGCAATAGGTTTAATGTAGGATGTTTGAGAAGCCCATCAAGGTCATGCTAGAGCTGATCTGGAAACGTTACCAGTTCTCCTTCATGTGGGAAGTTGTAGCCAGTTGTACTCAACTGCCTTCTTTCTTCCATGCTCTGGAGGAGTCAGGTTCCTTTCCCTCTGCTTTTTAAAGATGTTATCCTCCTTTTTCTTCATTTCAGAGAGATATTCCACAGGAGGAGATTGATTAACTATATATATGTTTGTATGTATATAAATTTATATATGTGTATATATGACTGAAGAAACATATATAAAGGGGCAACTTCGTGTCACGTATCCTCAGGACTGTTTTTTAACTCTGAGCTTGCAGCAAATGTGTATACTTTTACAATGATACAGCTGAGGCCAGAGAGCAAAATTATTGCAACATACATGTCTATCTGCACCTACATAGCAGGTAGTTAGCAGCATATTACAGTATGAAACTAAATAAGCCTCACTTCTGTTGAATTTGTGTTCTCAGCCTGTTTGTGTCTCAGGTGGTGTCTAAGTTGAGAAGACAACACTTTTCTCACCTGTTACAGCTCCTTCTCTGAATTTGCCCAGACCTGAGCAATAGGAACCACCCTGCTGAACCCATGGTTTAGAAACATTCTCAGGAATCTACAATAAGCTAATGCTTGTTCTGTTTTGTAAGGGTATTGCACAATTTTTTTTTCTTCAAAATGACAACAACAACAACAAAATTCAGCTGAGAACGGTTTATTCCCATTACAGCCATTATCTAAAGTAGTGCCATCAGATGTGACTGTAACAATCTGGTCTTTTCTAACCTTACTAGTCCATCTGCTTATCAGACTTCAGGATTTGTAAGTAGTAGCGCTTGAACTTAGTTTGGTTATTCTTTTCCAAAGTGTCTCATTAATAAAATAGCATAAGGACAATCTGATGGTCCTTGTGGCGCTAGATGATGCCACTGAATGTGGCACATCAGCACTGCTGATGTCTAAAATGGAGTTGGCTTTTGTGACCATAGTGTCATCCAGGATGTTATGAGGTACCAACTGGAAAGCTTGTTCACTGCTGAGGCTCTTGAATACTTCGGTTGTTTGATTAACTCAGCTGAAGTACACTTACTCAGCAAGTTCTGGTATGCAGCCACTGATACTGTCTGTTCTCATTGACACTGTCCAAATATTTCAGAAACTTAATATTCTTGGTGACTTGTGAAACTCGCTCCATCAGACTCGGATGGTGTTCTTGGTGTCCTGTGAAGAACTGGTATCAGATGTGTAGGCTGATATGCTGAGCAACTCTGTAGAATTAAGCAATCTGTTCTGCTAGATCAGATAATACATCTAGAATATTGTGTCTCCCATCTGCATTTATCTGTAGAAGGTTCCCCTCATGCTATGGCTTGCAGTGGGATCTGTGCTGACTTCTCACTGCAGGAGGCCTAAGTTACCTTGTAGTAAATTGTAACAGTTTGAGATGTTTCTGCTGTGGAACCTAGAACCTGCCTCTGCTCTTGGACTTCCAGGTACGGTGAAGATCAATAAAAGAACTTCTAGAAGAGTCATGTGGCACCCTTGATGACTCTGTCATGGGAGGAGGAGACAGAGTGGGACATATGTTTGCCACGTGATGGACCAAAGTTTTCAAAGGATTCTGGGCTTAGCCTATGAGAGGGACAAACATCAGTGCTGAGATCTATGCCAACTGGTCACTCAGTGTTATTGCTGGTAAGCTAAGTGACCTTTCTTTACTCTGCAAACACTTTGGGCATCATGTGTATTTTGATTTCAGAGTACTGGAATTCAGAGACAATAGTATCTTTTATGGGGTCCATAGGATTTACTGACATTGTTGCAACTGGCTTGCAAAGCTGCTGTTACCCTATTTCTCAGATATTTCTGGGATCACTGTCTTAGTATTAAGCATAGGCACCAGCTGAGTTAGAAATTACTAACACCTGAATACACAGAAGGCAGGAAAACGATGAAATGGAAGAAAATGTCAAGGGCCCAATCCTTCTTAGTCTAGGATGTAAGCCAGTTTCAGTGGGGGACTTGTTTGGTGAGTGAGGTGCTTGCAGGATCAAGTCCTAAGCTGTCCAAGAGCATGTGCAAAGCTTCGAAGAGGCACTGTTTTAAGCTGTTCAGTTCCAGAGTAGCAACATGTTGTGTGATTGTACTCCAGCCACTGATGCAAGTGTATATTACAAGGGAAAAACTGCCAGCAGCACTTAGGGCGAGTACCTAGGACTACAGTGTGTGAGGCAGAACAAACATCCCCTTTTTCCAAGCAAAACATGTCAATCAATTTAAACTTTTTTTTATAAACTATCCTTTTTCTTCAAATAATCTTCTACACAGGAGCTCACAGCAGCAATATTGGCTGGAGGCATTATGTCTATACAGTGCACAAGCCATACCATAAAGCAGTGTGTTCATTGCAGCTTGGGGAGCAATGGAAGTGGTAAGTAGAAAGCTCTGCTAAGATTTTGGAAACCCTGTGGCTGGCTGGTGGTCCTGCTACAGCACTGGTATCACCTGGTAGATGCTCTGGGCTGTGTGGTGCTATCAGCACTGCCTGCAGCTCCCCTTTGCTGACCTCAAGGTGCAGAGTGAGGAGAGGCTTGCTGGCCATAGCTCAGCCCTAATAGCACAGTCCTGCTTTCAACCACCAGAGTTTGATCCAGATCAACATTGCTTGTTTCTACGCTCTCTGTCTCCAGGGTCCCAAATACACAAACCCTTTAAGGGTTGATTTCTTAAGGTCCTGAGAGCTTTAGCCTAATTCTCCTTTGATCTTTTGGGAATTGCAGAGTAATTGGAAATTTTGGAGAAGAGCTGCTTCTCTCATGACAAACCAGTGCTCGGAAAGATTAGTTTTCAGTGTTGTTAACTGTGTTTCCATGCATCTGAAAGGACAGCAGACAGATTCATTTTGCATGTTGGTGAATTAGTCTCATCCTGTCAAGCTCAGGGAATCACAAGTGGTCATGTCTTATCGGGATCAAGCCCTTACTTTCTGACTTGTATTGAGGGAAAAACAGAGCTTCACTATAGACCAGTGGAGATGATAATTGTTTACTATCATGTGCTTTTTTTTTTTTGAGTGGTCTCTCCACTGGCTCGAGCTCTGGATCAGACCCTCTTGGAGCCTGCATGAGATGCACCTGCTCTTTATGTAGATGCCAGTAAGACTCTTTGGACAGAAGTGAATTTCACCTTGTGTGATACATAAGTGTCCTCTCTGGCAATAAAACCTGCAGTTAATCAGTCTTTTCCTCACCCTGTGGTTACAACGGGTGGATGTTTGGCAGCAGGCTGTATTTTACACGCCCCTGAAGTTCAGCCCTGACCCTATAAATTAATGGGAGCTGCAGCACTTTGGGATCCAGTTGTTATTGTCTAGCTGGACAAGTTGATTTGTTTTTCTTGGACTCTTAATCAACTGCAATGTTTGATGTGTAGATGACTTAAGTTTGCTTTAAAAAATAGATGTTTTGAATTACCTATTATCTTGTACAAAGTGAAACTATTTGCCCAACCCCATGGTTGCCTTAGAGACTTGTTGCAAACAACAGATATCAGCATGAGCTTAATATGAGGAATGTCCAAAGGACAAATATGTGAGTGTTGAAAACAGAAAAATGCAAAAACATCGTTGCAACATCTGTCAAAGAGTAGGAGACTATTTGCAATGTTTCAGTTTCATTGTATACTGGTTACAGGCCTCTGGAACCTTAGGCCACCACCTGGCATTTGTATTTCCTCCTGAAGGCCGTTAAGTGTTTCAGTCAACATTTAATCCATCTCTTTCCGTCTGAGCCCCCAGACTTGGGGGGCGTTGTTTGAAGGCAGGAAAAATCTGCTTGTTTCAGACAACACGGGAAAAAGTTCATTCTTAGCATTTGGGAAACAGAAGCCCAAACCGTGGAGTTCTGTCCTGAATTTTATTCAGGATCACAGGCTCTGTAGAATTTGCCTAATGTAAAGGCTTCTGCATTTGTCGTAGTTTTGGTATTCGTATGTAAAAAATGAAGGTCACAGTTGTTGTTAAGCTTTCATTTATAGAACAGTTAAGGGTGGCTATCTAGTATATTCTAAAAGTTTATAAAAACATAAATAGTTTGTTATATAGGCTTATAAGCCAGTTATTAAAACATCTGTGAATCATTTGATACTATGCATTGCAAATAGAATATTAATGGATACAGCAATAATGTCTGGTCAACTTAGGATCCCTGTCCTTTAATAAACTTTGCCCAGGTGGAGCTTTTATGTTCATGCATTTTCCTACTCATACATCTCAATTGCTTCTAGAGAGAAGAAGCTGGGATTTGCTGGCATGAATCTAAGTGGAGCCTTAGGTGTCTCATTCCTTTCTTGTGTGCACATCTATATGCAGTGGAAAATAACAGTTAACCAGCAAGGTCGACATTTTCTCAAATGCTAAAATAAACAATACATAATGAGCTTCAATTTGTATGGGATTGTCTAATAACAACAGAAATGATTGTAGTTAACTTGAACTCAACTCTTAGATTTTTTTTTTTAGAAGCGATTACTAGTGTACCAGAAAGGTGACAGTTCCATGTTTAAAACAGTTGTAGCAGCTGTTATTCTCCAGCTAATGAGATCTTTGAAGTTCTCAATAAAATTTAATTCTGCAGGCTTTGAAGAGCAGGAGGAACCCTCTCTTCAGGATGATTTGGAGGGTATTTTTGAAGCCCACCTAAAACCCTGTTGAGCCTAGCAAAAGAAGGGCTGTGGGGAGACCATGAGTAAGTACAGGAGTAACAGGGTGCCCCTTCCAAGCACAGCTAAGGATAACTTAGGATTTAAAAAAAACAAAAAGTGCATTATGAGGGGGAGGGTTTGGTCAAAACCTGTATAAGTAGATTATCTAGTTGAAATGACTGTTTTCCAGAAAAGGCGCACAGTTGAAACTCCATAATTTCAGGATTGTCACCTGATTGCAGTAAATCAGCTGTTTACATGCCACCACCCTCCTCTCCTGTCTCCACTGAATTTACCCCTGAATAAACTGCGTGGCTCCCACCTGTAGGGCAGGGGATCGGAAAAAGCTCCACTTGGTCCCCTTACGTGTCACAGGTGCTCTGTAGATGACTGTGCAATTGGGAGCAGGGCACCACACTAAGTGCGGACCTTAGCTAGCACTAAATGTTGCTTGTTCACCCAAAAGTCTCTAGTTTCTCGGAGGGTTAGGAGTAACAGAGAATGTCTTTAAGGTTGTAGAAATAGGGGGTCAAGAACTTGATGGCCTAATTTTATGTTGTCTGCTTTGTTTTCCTGTCTTTCATTCCATTATAAGTGTAGGGTATGTTTCATGAATGTCATGACAAAAAGTTTCTGGGCTTCACTGGGGAAAGAAATCACTAGTTTGACTTGTATCTCAAGTCAACTAATCGATACCTGTGGAATAATTTCATTGATGCTGATGGATTTTCTGGTTTATGAGTTTAAAGGCTTTCCAGAAGTATTCACATGATGAATAATTGGTGCCAAACAACAGAAGCACAAACAGGACTTTCCTTCTAAGCAATATTTTTCCTTTTTTTTTTTTTGTGTGTGTTAGGGGCAGTGGTCTGGTTATTGTTATATGACACGCTAAACTTTCAAATTGAAATAAAGGTTTGTTGTGTTGTCAAGGCATCCAGTCAGTAGCTAGGAAATGAGAGAAAAAAAATCGAGTTCTAAAGAGAGACAGGAAGTTTTCTTAACTGCGGAGACCTAGCTACGCTTGAGGATCTGTCCTGTCCAAAGCACAAGTTTACTTTTTATTGCATCAGTGTTGCTGCAGAATTCTGAACTCCTATTGGCACACAAACTATTTGTGTTTTCAAACTAAATCTTGTCTCCCCTCTGCAAATAATGGCTTTGCTCTTGCAGATAAGAACAGGGGAACTTTGAGAGATCTGACTCTGTCTAGCTCTGACCCACTTGATTTCAATAGGGATTTTACACAGGATGGATGTCCTTCTAGTATAATCACCATCAGGGTTTGGCATTGCTGCAATACAGGGAAAACACTTTAAAATGCTTCTCAGGGCATACAGGGTCTATGGTGAGTAGAAATCTGTGGAGTTACTTCACTGCAAGTGGAATTTCAGCACAAGTTTTGCTGTGTATGAAATACTGACCAGTCTGCCAGTATTCTGTTCGTGTGGTTATGTAGCTCTCATATAAGGTTTTAAATGCAGCTTTATTCAGAATTGCTCGGTGTGATCACTGACCATTGTTTTGAACAGCTCCACAATAATGCTCCTGATGAGTGTTTTCTCACTAAAGTTTCTTTGAGGCAAACTGCCCAGACATCACATCTGAACATCACATAGACCTACAGTGTCATGTTTCATGTGTAGGACTTGTGCATCTATATCCTGTTCTTTCACTAAAGCAATGGCACTTACTATTTCTTCCCAGTCTCATGCCAGTGCACCCCCAATTAGTATGTCAACTTGCAGTACTTGATGTGTGAGATCTGGGAATGGCAGGTAAGATGCAGCATGCTGCAGCAGTGGGGTAGGATGGGCTTCCTTTGTGGTATAGCTCCATAGTGTAAGACTATGTCCATCATGCAACTTGCTGGCAAAGAAGTGGGCTCCCGTTTCATGTGGCTCAGTGTGTGGAGCTTCTTTTCTTGCATCAAAAAGAACTCCCAAGTCCTGAACATGATGATCCTGCATGGTGCCTGATGCACAGGTAAGGTTCAAAACAGTGGATCATTCTTAAGATTCTTGCACTCATAAATGTATTCCAAATAGTGTGCGTTGATTATAGTTTAGTTTAATGAATACCATTACATTCAATCCTTCCCTTATAACGAGTTAGAATTCAGTGAATTATTGTAAAGAAACAGAACTTTTGTTTTGAGGGTCAAAGTAATTTAGCCAAATCTATGACTGTTGCACTGGAAAAAAACAGACAGATGTCTCGTCTGTTCTGTTGCCTGCTGCTTCCCAGATGCAATGTATTCCTATAGGAAAATCTGGAAAATCTTTGGCATGTGCATACCTTTTTTTTTTTTTTTGCATAAGCAGTGAGCATGTTACCTAATTACTTAGATAAGAAAATAATACTTTACTATAAATTTTGTGAGACAGAATTTTGTATGCACATGTGCCTTGTTTCTTGAGAGAGAGAAAATAAAGCCACCTGGGAAGCAGGCTTTTAAAAACATATTAAATTCAAGCATCTCTGTATGTGTGTGGTCATAGATAATATCCTTTAAGTGCTACAGAGGTCTCTGTATGTATATATTTAAATAAGAAACAAAGTGCCATTCAAGTCAGGAAAACTTCATCAATCCTACCGTGGTGTTAATCTGTATACCACACTGTATGTTTTGTGATTATGCACTTGAAACCATAAGCAAGAGTATGTTATAAGAAGAAAATAAATTGAAAAGTAGCACTACACTGTTATGAATCCATAAATTTGTCCAGCCAACAATGATGATTTTTTTGTCTTAATTTGAATCACTCACTGAATTACAGAATGTTCATAGAAAAAAAAACCCCAACAACAACACATCATAAATCTCCAACCCCTCTACTCCCTGAAGGACAGCTGACAACCCATGTCTAGCACACAGAATCCCAAAATGGGAGTTGGGGAGAGCACATGCAATGCAACATGGCCAATACGTGAGACACAAGGTATCAGACAGGGAACATGAGTTTCATGCTCAAAAGAGGGGACTGAGATCAGAGAACTGATTAGACTGGAGCAGAGATGACTCTATCTATGACGCATTCCTTGATGAATTGTAGGATGGAAGCCCACTAATGGCTGCCTTTTCTGAAAGACCGTCTCTGCATTCCTTGACGAGACTTAAGGCCATCTCTATCTCTGGCACACTGTTGGATCTACGTTGTCTATAAATGTGTCTGTCTTTTCTGCATCCCTATGAATGCAGGATGTCTGAATGAATTGCAATGAGCACTCATATATGGTACAAATTCATAAATGGGAGACCAAATGAAAAAAGAGGGAGAAGTATGAATGGATCAAATAATTAAATACTGCATTAAAAAAAAATACAAAAGTTGATTCAGCCACAGGGAAGAAGAGACCAATGAACTATGGATTTTGCAGTTGCTTAGTTTGCTGTTCACAGAAAATTGCATGGTTACCCGAGCAAATGCCACATCAGATGAATTATCTGTGATCAACATGACATCTCCTTCAGTGAAGCACACGTGCATGTCCCAGTCACATGGGCTAGTTCTCATTCAGATGTGTTTGTTGTTGGACTAGCTACAAGAAACACAGAACTGATGCTTACCACCATGTGAGTTTAAAGCTATACAACTTCCCCTTCCCCTCTCTCCAAATTTTTTGTGTAAGGAGAATTAGTCAATATATCCTATCTTCTCTCTCCTGCTCCTCTCTATTTCTCTGCCCCTGTTTTCTCTAGTATCCATTCTTCCAGAGTCTCAGTTTGGTTAACAGATTATAAAATCCTTAGAAGGCTCAGATGCATCTATTCATACATATTGACCTTTTCATTCATCGCTTTTATCCCCTGATCTCCCAAGTCACTCTAGCCTCTTGGTGCCTTTCTCCATAATGTGTTTTATTGCCCATCGGGCATGGGGGTGATGATATTCCTGCTTTTACAAGGATGATAGTCCCCACCTCCAAATTTAGTTAAGTCTATTTCTGCCTTCAGACATTGTATAGGATATATCTTGCCTATAAATGTTTCCTTCCAGGTTTTTTTTAGACTTTTCAAGAGCATCTGATTTATTTAAAGTGACACATCCCTCCAGGGTTGTGCTGGAGCTGTTGGGATCTCTGCTTGTTCCTGAGTGAACTGTTACAATGCACTTGCTATTGCTGCCTTCTTCCCCCTGCTGCTTAGAGGGGTGGGGGTGGTGGTGGCAAGTCTTCTCCCCCAGCCTTGAGCCTCTGAAGGTATGAACCTTTTCCACAGGTGCCCATTCCTTTCCCATGTCAGCAACCCCACTTCTCCAGGGACCCTGCTTCGGACCCTGCTCTGAAAGCTCAGCACTCTGAGAGCTGTGTATGCAAGAGAGTGTCTTTCTGTCTTGCAGTCAGCTCACACCCAGTGCTCAAAACCCAGGTAGGAGTACATATATGGTGGGTGGTCCATTGGTTATTTGGAGTTTCTCATTCAGTTGTAGGTCAGTTGTAGGTCAGTTTCTCATTCAGTTGTATCTGCAGCACAAGGGTAAATGTGAAAAGGATAGTGGAGGACTGTTGGTGAGCTCTGATCATCTAGGCTGCATCCTCTGCAAAGCGGGTGGTAAGGCTTTCATTTCAGGCTTTGATCTGTACCTGCAACAATCAAAGCCTGAATTCAAAGTGGAAAATAGTGATGTGCATTGGGGAGGGTGTACAGAAGAAAAGTGTGTGGGAACATGAGATTACAGTGCTTGACGTTTCCTGATGTACTTTTAGTAAATGTTACCCTGACTGACTTATGGTCGTGGGATCACCAGAGTGAAAGCGGGATTTGATCCTGTGGTCTTTGAGTCACCCGGCAACTTTCACCTGTCCCTTTTGTTTTCCATCATAACAAAGGATCATGTTAAGTGAGCACAATCTGAAACTGAGGAAGCAGAAGATATTCCTGACTTTCTTGCATCTTAAAGCACACTGCAGTGGCTGTCCTGAAAACAGCTACCAGCTGACTAAGTTGAGACAATATATTCCATCTCTCCCACAATTCAGCATATCAACAGGGAAAGTAAGTAAACTGTATACAGAGATATTTACTTTGCCATACTTGCTTGGTGTTTAAGGTGAAAATGCTAATAGAACTATGGATGTGGGCTGGATTTTTCTCCAGACAGTGATTTGACAGTAAATTTTTGCTAGGTCTCTTAACTTGATTTTGCCCATAAAACTGTGTTCTGTTTTATTCCTCCAGATGTAAACTGCCAGCTCTGACACCTGTGAGCTGGAGCTACCTGACTCACTTCAAACCTGGATGGTCCTGAATCAATAGAGACATCTTACATCAGAAGTAGTTGTTAAGCAGTGCTAAGGGGCTGCTTAAACTGCCAACTCATAAATCACATTATTTTTGGTACAGCTTCCTGAATGGTGTAGTTCCTAATTAAGTGAATTCAAGCAAATCCTTTACATTTTTCAGTGAGAGAGTGGTAGTGATGCACAGATTAAACATAGCAAGTCCAGGTTAACAGTGGGCAGATGGTAAAATGTGGATGCAGAATGAGTAATGGATAGAAGCCAGTATCACAGCGATAGATGAGGTTGTGCACTTCTGGGTAAAAAAAAAAAAGAAAGGTATTTCTGCTCTTTCTGAATCAGTATAAATATTCACCCTAAAATTCTAAATCAAAGCATGAGGCAGGAGCAGTGATAATGCCAAACTGCCAGATGTCTTTGTAAAAAGGTGTAAAGCAGGCAGTCTTTGAGGGACCTTTTGCCACTTGACTTGTTGGCATTAGACTGTACCAACAATGGAGCTGACAAACTGCACTGAGAATTTTGCACCACTGTGTAGCGGTACCTGGAAAACGTTTGGTCATCAATAAGCAACAGTGTGATCATGTAATAAGCAAGAATAAAAAAATCCAGGCAGCTCAAGAATGAAAGACATGACAACAAAATTAGAGCAGGGCACAGAACGTAGGTCAACCTAGACAGTCCAGGCTAAGTCACAAAGACCCTGATAAACCCTAATTTTTTATAAATCACTTGATTTCTTTGATTTCTCTCTCCTGGGCCACCTAAGAGCAAAGAGGAGTGCTGGTATCTCTTAGGTAGACTTTGGGAGTTATTCTAACCTGGCCCTGTTTACAGAAGCTATTTAGTTACTATACCAATCTGCTGAAAATGAACCTATGCAATACCTTCCACTCCCTCACCCCTTCTCGTTCCCCAGCAGTTTGAATAGGCACAGCATGATTCAGTGGCAGAGGTACTCCTGGGTGCTAACCATGTGTCTGGTCCTTTTCTTGCACTGTGGACTCCAGAGTCTGAGAACTACAGGTTATGGAGTAAGTGCGATGCCCTTCCCATCTTTTCACTACAGAAAAATACCTGACTATGGGAGCTGACCAGATAAATCCTTAGGAGAAGATACGGCTGGAGAGCAAGATAGTAGGATTAGCAAAATGAATTTTTTAACCGCAGCCTGGAAAGCTCTAGAGATCCTAACAGCCCTTTGGAAAAAAAACAATGGACCTGAATGCTCTGCCTCTGCCTGACCTCATCCCTCCTGAGCCCAGAGGCTTGGTTCGGCATCCTTGTGCCTGGCAGCTGGCCTGTCATGTGGGCTCTGCTGGTGGTCTGGGTTGGTCCTCTGGAAAGCAGTTATTTCTTGAAAATAAGCTTTTTCTCACCTCTGACAATGTCTCACCTCTCCCTGACCCAGCCTTACCCAATTTCTCAGTAGAAAGTTACGCAAATCAACAGTACTTTAATTGCCTGTAGGTCCAGTGAAGGAGACTTGTTAAATGTTGGCCCGAGTGATTCTCTCATGATATGGTTATCTCTCTTCCAAACATGTGAAATCCTAGCACAACTATGGTGTCAGAATTGACAGATGTTGTCAGACATCGATCAGTTTTCAACAGAAACTGGGTATCTCAATCCACTGTGGAGGTTAAAATGCAGAGTGAAAGTTATAATTATGATGACATTCATAAAGCAGCAGGCAATTACAATTTGACACAGATAAAACCCTTGTCTGGCATGAGGCATTTAGCACATGAGCATTGTAAATGTGCCTAAGCTATTTAGTTGAATAAGAGCTGTTGTCTTTTAGCAGCCTCTGAATGCTCCAGACACTTCTGAAAACAGGGCTTAGCTTCCCATGTCACCTTTGTGCTCTGAAAATGTTACGTGCTTCTGAAAAGAGCTTTTGGAAAAGGAGGAAGGGGCACTAAGCCACACCTGAACATTGTACAAACTACCTGAAGATGCAAAACCTCGAAAAGTTCTCTGTCATCTCAAGTTGGGGATTCTACCTGAGACAACAAGAAAAATACCAGATGTGTTAATTTGTCATGAGAGTTACAAGGCATAAAACAAATATGTCATAAAGATGAAAAATTGATAGCTTACCTATTTCATTAATTAAAAAGTGCAAGCACCTTATATGCAGGTATCTTAAAATGTTACAAGTGGATATTATCTAAGGTCAACGTATATAGTATGTCAATATATTGTTTAGCTTTGCTTTGGAAATGACCTGTGGAAGAGCTAATAGTAATTCTACCCAGTCAACTTCAGTAAAAATAGTGTTAGAAAAATCTCTTCCCTTAACAGAAAGGAAAAATCTTGATGTTGATTGCGTATGGATCTTAATGTGGATAAAAGAGGGGAGGGGGGAAAAAAATGCTTTTCTCTTGGAGAGGAGGTGGAAACTACAAAAGGAATGGTAGGATTTGAGCTTTCTTTGAGTTAGTCAAATGAATTCTAAGGGAATGATTTGGAGTGCAGGTACCTTCCCTGTGTGAGCTGTCTAAGCCTTCTAGGTGTCTACCCTGCCTGAGGGCATAAAGAGCAGAGTTGTCCAGCTACACCTGAGTTCGTTTTTACAAGCTGTTGCTGCAAAGCAAAGTCACTTGTTGGGCCTCTAGTGTGTTGTGCCATTCCAATAATGTTGTTATGTGTTTGTACTGTTATAACAATTAACTGTGAAAGATGAGCTAGGAGGAAGTACATGAATAAAACAGCACTGAACCTGAAGCTGCTGGTGAAGACAGTGATAAGAAGATGCTGAAATACCTCCAGAAAAATCCTCCCTGCAAAGTCTGCATGATTTAGAATACTTGCCAAGGGTAAGCAAGAAAAGGTTTAGATGCAGAGAAAGAGTGACAAGCAATGAGAAGCAAGGCATTCAGCTGGTGCTACATGTGTACTGTTTCTCCAAGGCACTGACAAAGGAAGTGGTAGAGTCTAACATCATGAAAAGAAAAAAACAGCTAAAAATGCAAGAAAACTGCAGCTGAAGACCAGGTAATTATAAAGAGGGATAGAAGCCTAAGAAGGCAAGGTAAGTGATAAAATTACTGACTTAAATGAAGCAAGGGACCAGGAAAAGTCAGTGGATAGATAGACATTACCACTTACTGTATTGGGTTTGTGTGGCAAGGTTTGGTAGTGGGGAGGCTACAGGGGTGGCTTCCATGAGAAGCTGCTAGAAGCTTCCCCTATGTCCAATAGAGCCAATGCCAGCCGGCTCCAAGACGGACCCACTGCTGGCCAAGGCCAAGCCCATCAGTGATGGTGGTAATGCCTCTGTGATAACATATTTAAGAGGAGGAATAAGTTTCTACACAACATCAGTTGCAGATGGAGAGAGGAGTGAGAATATGTGAGAGAACCCGCTCTGCAGTCACCAAGGTCAGTGAAGAAGGAGGGGGAGGAGGTGCTTTAGGCACTGGAGCAGAGATTTCCTCTGCAGCCTATGGTGAAGACTGTGGTGAGGCAGGCTGTCACCCTGCAGCCCATGGAGGTCCATGGTAGAGTAGATATCCACCTGCAGCCTGTGGAGGATCCCATGCCGGAGCAGGTGGATGCCCGAAGGAGGCTGTGACCGTGTGGGAAGCCTGTGCTAGAGCAGGCTTCTGGCAGGACCTGTGGACCCGTGGAGAGAGGAGCCCACGCTGGAGCAGGTTTGCTGGCAGGACTTGTGACCCCGTGAGGGACTCACGTTGGAGCAGTCTGTTCCTGAAGGACTGCACCCCATGGAAGGAACTCACACTGGGGCAGTTCGTGAAGAACTGCAGCCCATGAGAAGGACTCACGCTGGAGAAGTTCATGGAGAACTGTCTCCCATGGGAGGGACCCCACACTGGAGCAGAAGAAGAGTGTGAGGAGGAAGGAGTGGCAGAGACAACGTGTGACGAACTGACTGCAACCCTCGTTCCCCATCACCCTACGTTGCTGTGGGGGAGGAGGTAGAGAACTCAGGAGTAAAGTTAAGCCCAGGAATAAAGGAGGGGTGGGAGGAAGGTGTTTGAAGATTTAGTTTTTATTTTCTCATTACCCTACTCTGGTTTGATTGGTAATAGACTCAACCTGGGGAAATTAGTTTAATTTGTTTTGCCTGTGACTGTAATTGGTGAATGATATCTCCCTGTCCTTGTCTCAACTCCTGAACTTTTTGTTATATTTTCTCTCCCCTGTCCAGCTGAGAAGGGGGAGTGATAGAGTGGCTTTGGTGGGCACCTGGCATCCAGCCAGGGTCAACCCACCACACCTACATACCAAAGACAACTATGGCAAATACTGGTGCAATGTTATGCAACTTTCCTGAGAAGAATCTGCAAAAGACATTATCAGTGAAAGTTATGAAGGTGAAGTTAGTTGCAGCCTGGAAGATCATAAATTGCCTAGATTTCCTCTGTAAGAATCCCTGTACAAGCATCAAAGAGGCCATCAATGGAAGGGAGAGGAAAGCCAGTCATACACTCGCAGGTTTTATTCAGAAGCTCCCACCACAATCTATTGAGGAATGTTGTAATAGTGTGATGTGCCAAGAAAAATAGCACAAAGGTCTGATGCTATTCTTAATTATCAACTTGAACAATTGATCAGTTGTAGGTGTTAGCATCAAACTTGAATGCTCCTCTCCAGTAAATAGCATTGTTATTGACTTCATTATAAGAAAACTTGTAGATGTACACACAGAGTCATTACATGCTTTGATAACCAATATACTAGAATAATTGCAACAATATACTAGAAAAATTGCATGTAGATTATCTAGCTCTTTGATGTGACAGTTCAGTCAGGAACAAGTAAACACAAGAAAACTGTCCAAAAAACAGGGAGTTGGTCATCATTTTTGGAGGAGGTGGAAAAAAAAAAAGCCCTACAAATAAATTTAATGAGAAATTGGAATCTGAACTCTAGAAGACAAAGAAAGAAAAAAGTGACTCAATTTATGTATCTTGGCAGCCATATCCTCATGAAAATGTCAGCAGCTGGCTAAGGGTTGCATTTGGCAGATTAAGATTTGGTTTTGGGAAATCTGCAGTTTAAATTGAATCACTGAATCTTCAGTGTCCTATTTTAATAAATGTATTCGAAAATTGTAGGTCATCTTAAAGTGCAGAAGGAGATCTAAACACTTGGAAATACTACAATAAATTTCTAAGAAATACAGGGATTCAGCAGTAGTCAACAACCCCTTAGGTTTGCAGAAGCTATTAAGAGATGAGGATGGAAAACATTGGACCCTGTGTTGAGAAAGAGTGTCTACCTGAATACTTAAGCAATTGAATAATTGCCCAATTATGCAAAAGAGACCAAGGAACCAAGAATCCCTCCAGGGGTACTATTCAGAATGGGGGAAAAATACTGCTACTCTCCAGGACACTAGAGAAAGGCTCAATATGGATAAACATGGGGGATACTTCTTTATGGATAGTAATATCTAATACATGGGATTTTAAAGTCAGTGAACGCATAGTTATCTAAATTTACAGTGATTCTTGGCATATTTTAAAAAATACATGCAAAACTCTAATAAGAATTCTATTCCATACATCTCTGATGTTCTAGGAACTGAAGATCAAATGTGTAAGTAGAAGCTTTTTCTCCATGGTTTAAAAAAAAATATATTTCATATATGGCACACAATGCCACCCATCTGTGAACACTCTCAGGGCTTTGTCTGAGAGACAAAAGGATAAAACTTTACTAGAAAATTTAGTGTGTTCTGAAGGGAAATTTTTTTAATAACTTCAGTTTGCAGGTTAGTCTTTCTGTCAGTGAGGCCTCAGTTCCTTTAGTTATGACTGATAAGTACAGGTCAATGAAGCTCCTCTTACATCTGCATCAATGCCGGTTTGGGATATAAAGAATCTTATATTATAGACATGGATTGTTTTTGCCAGTGTATGGAAAGAGACAGAAGGCTCATTACAAGTATAGGCTTGTTTCTTACTAAAGGGAATAAGCTCTTTTTTAGGTTCCCTGTGTTGATGTCCAAGACAGCACATATGGTGCCTGCCTTCATATGGTGCTTTCCTCTACAGTAAATCAATCTTAATACCAGTGCCAGTGCTCTGGGGTTATATTTATTATTCGAATTGTCTGCCTCTATGTCTATTTTTATACAGCTAAAGTACTTTGAACTCAAATAGTTGCCCTAATGCTGAAACAATATATATTAATTCATGACTGGATTTGTGGTGGCATATCCAAGTTAACATTTCTGGAGAAACTTAGAAAAGCATAAATGACTGCTTTTTTTCAGAGGCAATGGACAGGACATGATCTTTTGCCAAGGTGTGGCCTCTTTTAAGAAATAAATGTTTGTAGAAGCTGCAGATAGGCTGGCAAAGGGGAAACCATAACTTTATTACAGAATATGATAGAGAAAAAACTCCCAAACAGTGCTAGATGTTTGGGAAACTCAGCCAGCTGTGAAGGCTGGATTGGATGTTACTTGGGAAACCTGTCACCAAACCTAGACCAAGAAGGATAAGGAATATTGAATTAATATCTTGCACTTCATTTAAGTGTCTGGAGATGCTTAGGAAAAAAAAAACAGCAAAGCGGTGCAGAACTGGGACACAAGGGCTTTTGAATAGTACTATGTTGGTTGTAAGTTCCTGAAGAACTGGCTTCAGGCCTACAGTCCCAACACATCACAAAAAGAATTACTCCTCTCCTGCTTGTGGGTGCACCTTTCTTCTTTCATTTTGCCAGATTCTTCTCTCCCTGTAGCTCAACTTCCAGAAAAGGGCCCAGAGGTTGCAGCAAGGACTCCACGGGAACTTGCCCCACCTATTGTGTATTCTCCCATGCAGTTCACAGTGTTAATGGTCCTGGCTGAGCTGCTATCTCCTCTCACTCCTCAGCTATGCTGCTTACTGTTAGCCCACAAAGCCAGCATTGCCCACTCTTTTCAAAGAACAGCTCTTCAGTTTCAAGGGTGCATTAAATCATCTCATACAACTCGGTTGCTCCAACACCAGCTATCTGACAGAATGGAGGAAAAACCTCAGACTCCAGCAGAACAACATCCAGTCCCAGCTGCAATATTCTCATCTTCTCCTGGCTTCTACAGACAAGTTTAAAATTTTCCAGGATTTAATGAAGTACGTGGCAGAAGTCTTAGGCATTCTCTAGAAGGCTGTCCAAGAAAAACAGGAAAAATTTTGGAAATATTGTACTTGTCAACACAAGCAGTGTAACCATGCCCATCTGGCATACACCTGTATAGACCTTGGCTATGTCCAAAAAAAGCAGACGGAAGATATCAAGCTCCTGCAAAAGCTTTTTAACGTGTGTTTTCACTCTTGTGCCTGACTGCAGTGCTTGAGGGAATCAAGTAGAAGATCCACCCTTAACACATTCTGCGGGGGAAAGGCATCCTTGAAGCATTTTGTATGAAAGTGTTTATCCTGCATTTTTTTAAATGGTAGTGACAGATTACGTGATGTCATTTTTATTAGAAAATCTACCTATGCAACTCATTAAAGATTGTTAAACTAGCTACAGCTCCAAACAAGTCATATGTCTGCCTTGTATGTCTCTAGGTTACACTAAATGTAGCTGGCACTCCAACATATGCAATGACTTATACGGATGCCATCATGATTTAAGCTTTCTGAAATCCTCTGAGTGATCCATGTAACAGTTGAGGACATCTGTCTGAGATTGTCTTCATCAGTGGTGTATGTGATGCTTTCCACATCTTAACATGCTCTCAGGCAAGTTCTACGGGGCTTCTGTGTCATCATTCCTTAGAAAACCAAACCAAAACAACAGAAAACTTTGTCACAAGAAGCATATTTTAGTGTGATGCTATTCTGTCACCAGCCACTAAGATTCACAGATTTAACATGGTAGAACCAGAAATGACACCTCATCCTTTGGATGAGGCTTCTCACAGGTAGTAGGTTTGCTGATGACACTAGGAACATTTTGCACTGTTTTTCTGTTCTTCTGTCCTTGAGACCTGAGGAAGACTCCATCATGAAGTTCTGTCAGATCTATTGATCTTTGCTTTCATAAATGTATTAGGTCAGATAAATCTACACAGCTTAGTATCCTTGTAATCCCTTTGGCTGTTTTCTCTCTTTTTTTCTTCTTTTTTTTTCTTTGTTTTTAAGATTCTTTTCACAGGTGGAGGCTAGTCGTCACCTATGTTTGGACCTGCTGATGGAGGTGCTTTTAAAATTCAGAGGTTTGTCTTTTATTCTTGATGCTTTCAAAGAAGTAAAGGGACTGGAGGCACGTACTTCATCTCTAGTGTTTTACACTATTTACTGTTTCAAATTTTGAATGATGACTTCAGCCGTATTCCCTACATTTCATCCTTGTTATGGTTTATGTATCTGAAAGATGTGAGATGTCTGCTTTACTGTATTGATACAATCAGTTAACCTTCTTTAGTGACTCAGGACAAAAGTCATCTGAAGCCTCTAATTCAGGATCTCTGAACCACTTTGAAAGCTTGTTTGTGCATAAGTATATCTTAGAGCCCTGAAGCCCATGGTTGGTATACAGTTTTCTTCTCCCTTCCTCATGGATTAATTAGTCATACAGGTGGATAATACCATAATAATGTAATTAACTAATAAACAAGAGGTGAGAAGACAACCCCCTGCTTTGTCAGGATCTCTTACTTCATTTTTCCCCAAGACATTTCAGTACCTATGCAGATTTCTTTTAGTAGGAATTTTTAGTAAGAATTAGTAGGAATTCTTCAGACAGTCTTTAAGACTTAGTCATCAAGGGTCTCTTGAACAAAGAGGATTCCCTGGAACAGAAGCACTTGAATTAGAGGAGTTATGATCCCATGCGTTGTGTGGGAAATGGCTTCCTTTTCTTTTGGACATCATGGCTGTTGTACATATTTAATTCTGAGAATCCTAAGGAAGTAAGGCTGGGATTGCTCTATAATGAGACAGATAGTCCTGGTATTTTGCTCTGCTGGCAATGGCAAACTAATTGATGGCTTCACATACCTTACCAGGTATCGTCTTTCAGAACAATGAGAAAACCCTGTACCTGGTCCCTTGATCTATTTTTATAACAAACTAATTTTTGCTTGACTGAAGGTCCAATATGAGACCTGTTCTGTTTCAGAGGTTCAATGCAGTTTACTTACAAAGCCAACTGATAGTAATGAGTTCTTTTCCCCTCCTGAAACATATGCTTTTTTTTTTTCTTTTTAACCTCTTCACTGAAGTCCATTAGGCAGTAATACTATGCAAAATAACCTACTGCATTCTTAGCCTTCTTCCAGAATTTCTTATTATGGCCATACAAATCATCATACAGAAAAAAAACATAGGATAAAGGTAAGAAATCCTGGTTTTCTTTCCTTAACCTCTTAGTAACGCAGGAAGAGAAACTCTTACATTATGTGATGAATTTTTTCAAGCTATGCTGGGGTAGGGGTAGATGGTAGCAATTAAATATTTACAAAGAGGTTGTCCAAGTACTTCAAAAATTCAATCAGAAACTGTTATTGTGTAGCTGGGAAAAAAAAATCCTGACGTGTTAGGAATTGGCCAGACTCTTTTCTATGACACATTTTTTTATGACACATTTTCTGTGTGGAGAATATAGTACTTCAGACAGACCAAAATCCTCTAGAGTGACCCAGGAAGCTTGATGTTCACATTTAACAGTAACTGTACCCAGGCATGGGCTTCCTGATAGTGGTTTTAGGGGCGGTGCTATCCAGCAGTCTCTGTTCAGGTATGACCCCTCATACCTGTTCTGTAACACACAGAGGACTGATCAGTTGTTCACCAAGAGTGGAATCTGTGCAGGCAGTCACTGGAAAAAGAAGAAAATTTTATTTATCTTACAGTAATTGGGAATATTCAAATGTGTTTTCTGGATTGAATCTATAATCTGTTCTTCCTTCTGATATTATGGGATCTTTCCTGCTGGGACTTCATACTGACTCCATATAAGCCGTGTAGGCTAATTCCAGTCTTTATGCTGTCCCCTAGAGAGATGTGAGGCTGATCTTATTGTATGTGGAACAGAATGCATACTGACATCAGAAGCCCACAGTCTCAGGCTCCTGATGTGAATGAACACTGGTGCATGTAGACAACTCAAAGCATCACAGCTTCTCCAGAACAGATAATAGTTCTTAAAGTTTTTGAAAGTGGTCTAGATTAGATTTCTAAACACTTTTAGGTGCAGACAATATATAGAAGTGACTGCATATCACTTGTAGACTGCAGGAAGAGAGGAAAGAAGGATTTTTTTTATAATGAGGAATGTGAAACAGTGAGAAGAAACTGTACCAAAGCAGTGGCATACATTTAAGACTATGCTGAAACTAATTCTTATGTGCAGCTTTTTGTTTGAGTTATGCAGAAAAGTCCATAATTTCATTTTCTATTTGTTACATGAATACTTAATAATCGTAGCTACTGCTTTTCTTTTACATCAATTACAATTTGAAAAAAAAAAAATACAGATTTGGATCCTCTCTGTTCCTTCTTGAGGATACCGTGAAAGTATGCAAAATATATCAATTGGCATTCACTGAGAAGTACAAAATTAAGGATAATATCTGGGGAAAGATGAAAACCATTAGCAGTTAGATTTGAAAATGATGAGGCAAGATAAATTTTAGCTGGCCAGAGGAGAAACTTGGGGAATTGTATGTAAAAGAGCAGTAAAAGTTTTCGTTGAATATCTGATTGGATCTCTGACTGATTAGGGAGACAGTATGTGTACAGACTGGAAGATATTATTCAAATAATATTATACTGGACTGAGTTAAGAGTGTTCATGCTATCGTTACTTGATTTCAGACTTTTGTATGTGTAAGATTAGTTGAATGCAAAGAAAAAAGGAGTATTTCTGTTCTTGGAAAGACATTTGATGAAGTATTGCATTGTATTATGTATTATGTATCAAGAAAGAAGAACTACAGTAAGATAGCTGCACAGGTTTGGAAGGTTGCTATTAGATGCTTAATATGTTGGAAATACTTGCCCAGTGAACTTGTAATCAGGGCTTATTTGGTGAAGGGTTTCCATTCTTCTGAGGCACTCACTTCGATTGCTGTTACAAATTACTGAGCTAAAGGGACCTCCGGTCTCATCCTCTTCAGCCACATGGTTTAGACAACTTAATTTTATGTATTTCTAAGAGGTTTGCACAAAGGGGACACAAGGCCTATATATGGTCAATTCACAAAAGGTACACTTCTTGAGAAAAGTAAAACTATAGCAGAAGACAGACAAAAATGCGAGTATCTGAAAAGGATAAAGTAAATGAGATTCATCAATGCCAGAGATTAAGCCTAAAGAAAAGATTGGGCAAGTTACTTGCACCTGGAACATCTTTGGGACAGAGATGGTTTTTATTGTTCTTTGTACTGGGCCTGGCATAATGTGATCCTATTACAGCAGTTCTTCAGTGCTGCCATAGTGCAAATGAAATAATAATAGTAGCTACAGAAGAAAAGAGCTGTGGCAGACTGTCACTGTAGATAAGAGAATCTAGGGGTAATGTAATGACAGGGGAAATGTCAAATAGGTAAATATTAAAACATTTACTGTAAATAATGCAAGTGTGGCATTTAAGTTATGGAACAAATGATTTGCTACTGGAAGACAGAGAGTTAAGTCCTCTGTGTTGGTGGGATGTGGGTGGGCTGGTTGATTCAGAAGATTATTTTCACTGTCCTAGTGTTCAGGAGTAAACTGAAGGAGTTTGATGTGTTAGTAAAATGATTCTCTGCAAGAATCCTACAGCTGCAGTAGCTGCAAGATATCATGGAGGAAAATATACCTACCATCCTGTACAAAAACACCTGAGGTGTTTTTTTAGATCTTCTAGTAATTTGTGCCATTTCGTACATGACCAGTCCCCTCGGTATGCTTGCTGGTGCTGAAAAGCATAACTGCTCTACATGGCACACCCCTGTAAAAGCAAGGTGGTTTTGCACCTAAAAAAGAAAATCCTGTGTTGCACATAAATCTAATGTAGATGGTCGTCCTGGTTTTGGCTGGGATAGAGTTAATTTTCTTCCTAGTAGCTGGTACAGTGCCTTGGTTTGGATTTACTATGAGAATAATGTTGGTAACATGCTGTTTTTGTTGTTGCTAAGTAGTCCTTACACTAAGTCAAGGACTTTTCAGCTTCTCATGCTCTGGCGACTGAGAAGGCTGGAGATGCACAAGAAGCTGGGAGGGGCACAGCCAGGACAGCTGACTCAAACTGGCCAAGGGGCTATTCCATACCATGTGATGTCATGCTCAGCATATAAACTAGGGGAAAGCTGGCTGAGGGGCCGCTGCTTGGGAACTGGCTGGGCATCAGTCAGCGGGTGGTGAGCAATTGCGTTGTGCGTCACTTATTTTTGTATATTCTTTTATCATCATTATTGTTATTTTCCTTTCATTTTCTGTGCTATTAAACTGTCTTTATTTCAACCCACAAATCTTACTTCCCCTGCCCTGATTCTCTCCCCCATCCCACTGCGGTGGAGGCAGTGAGCGAACAGCTGTGTGGTGTTTAGCTGCCTGCTGGGTTAAACCACAACAATGGTTTTAACATTCAGAAACAAGGAGGAGGCAATAACATTTAATGTTCTGATGACTTCCTTCAAAAAACTGTGTCTGAATTTAGGTAGATCAGGATCCTGGATCAGGGTGAATTTTTAAAGCTCTCATGCTCTGTGTGCTCAGCTTTGAAAAGGGGAAAATCAAAGCACTTGCTGGACATTCAGTCATTCACTTTATGGTCTCCTTTGTGTAAGGTTTACTCCAGTTCATTAGAGCATTTGATCTTTTTTTTTTTTTTCATTAGCAGCCTTAGAAACAATCCTCTTACCTATTGCTTCCCACAGTAGTCCTGGCTGCAAAGGACTGGGACTCTGAGAAGGAGCAATGCCAGTGTTTGAATGCTGAATAGCAGAAGAGCTATGAGATAAAGGAGCTTTTGGTAGAGATGATTTTTCTTTTCACTTCTACCATCATCCACAGTTTTAAACAGAAGTTGTTTCTGTGTTTCATCAAAGCTGACCATGCAGACTCCTTGGGGATACCGTGGACACAGGCTCTGGACAGGAGTGCTGTTGTCTGTAGAGAGTCTGAGGAGTTTGCCCATGATTTGGAGATGGGGGAAGAAGCAGCAGCAACAGGATGGTGGGTTGTGATTCGTGCTTTCTTTTCTTTTGCTCCAGCTGGGCCTAGTTAAGTTTTTAGTACTTTCTTCAGACGAATGAGACTCCTGCAAGGTCCTCTCTATGCCCAGCTTTCAGGCCACAGCCCTGGCCTGGAATTAGTGGTTTGCCATCACGCTGCTTGCACACTAGAGTTGTTACAGCTGTAAGCAATTGCAGTTGGCCCTGGTAGCCGGGGCAGTGCTATTCTTCAGAGCCGAAATGAACAGAGATCCTTTAAAAAACTTGAGAGAAATCTCTGAGGTCAGGTCTGAGCAGTTGTTTGTCCTGACTGTGAAAATAACTTGATTGTAAAAAAACATTTATGACACTTTCAACTCTATCAGTCAGTATATGTTGTCAAGATTATTTTGAAAGATAGAGGATAGACCAGGGATAGAAACATGCTTATTTTTTAAACAAGATGATATTAGAACAAGCGTTTACAGTTTTGCAAATCAAAGAAGCCTGAGACTTGCGTCTTTGGAGACCCTAAAGGCCAGCTCTGTCAGCCAGAAATAAAACTTGCTAGAGAAGACTACACAGCTGCATTCCAAATCCTTGTTCCATGGTGACATGATCCTGCTGTGCTGAACTGTCTTAGAGCTACACCATCGATTGCTAACCCCCTGGGGAGCAGCATGGCCTCCTGTGACCTGTCCGTGCAGAGTGCTCCTCTGACACGAGCATCTGCTTGTGACTCCAGTGATGGAATTGTTCGCACAGTCTCTGTTTACAATGGCATGTGGCAGTTCTGGCTGCACTTCAGTGTCATCTTGTTGGTTTTATTTTGAAATGACTTCTTTGTCTTCTCCAGTGCCCCTCATCCCTTTCTTCCTGCCTTTGGAGAATTGATTTACAATGGCTTTCAGACTTTGGCCAGTGTAGCCTTGACCAGTCCCTTTTTCTATGGGAGGAAGGAAGAGAAGAAAAAAACCCCACCACAACAACTGTTGATTCTGGCTTTATTAGTGTAAATACTACTGTGCTGAAAAATGAGAAACTAAGCATGCAGCTTAGATATCTAACTTCGAAATGTGTAGTGGTAATTGAGTTTGTTTCTTTTTTTCTTTTTTCCTTTTTTTTTTTTTTTTAAACGTGATTTGATTAAAGATCCCTTTTGACCAAATTTGGAGAGATTTGGGTAAAGGCTTTTGAAGAATGCCTTTCTGCTCCAGCTCTCAGTGAAATTCATCCAAATATATGAAACTGAAAGGTTGTTGATAGTTTCTTTGGAAGCTGTGTCGTATTTACTCCACATTTCAGGCTGTTTCCTTGAAACTTGCTTTCTGCCTGTTACTCTTCTCACTAAACCTGAATCCAAACCAACATAAATAAATAAATAACTATAAAAAGGGAACTTCTAGGTCTGTTCTAAGTTCTTTTCTGTGGCTTGCAAAAAAGCACTCTGCCAAGATTTCCAGTGAGTGTTGTATGCCTGGACAGCTGTAGGGGTAAGCTGAGGCAGGGGAGTACTATTACAGAGCTGTAGAGGAGACTTTTGTGGGTTCAGTAATTGTGGAAACTGATCCCAGTTTAATTGTGCCAAGCTCCCTGTCCCTCCACAAGCTGCAGGATTTCCTTCCAAGCTCAATATCAAATTTAAACAACTATTCATCAGGCTCTCCCTAAATTTTTGCCACTTTGGCTCAAATGTTTGTCAGCTCCTTTTCAACTCATTGGCGGTAACACCATCCCGTTCTGTTATTCCTCTTTCTGCCTTTTACTGAAAAATCTTTCAACTGCAATAAACTGGACCTTTTTCCTTTCCTCTTGTTATTCTTGTAAGCCTCTTCTGAGACGTCTCAAGCATTAGTGCTAAAAGTCTCTAATAAACTAGTACAATACTGGGCTTCCTTCTGCGTTTCCCTCTTGCCAATTGTATTCAGGGTAGCCAAGATGAGTCTTTAAAGCAAGTCCTAAATCTTAACAATCTTTCCATCTGACATTTTGTTCCATAGACAGTGTGCTGTGTTCTATGCCTTTATATTGTGTGTATCCTTGACTTCATGACTAATTGTATATCATCATAAACATTATTACTAAAATAGTTTGGATTGTCTTCCGTAAGAATACTCTCCAGTATGCTAACCCATAACATAAGAAATGACATATTAGAGATAACTGATCTAGATAATCTTTTTAAGAGTCTCCTAATTTGCTTTCTGCTGCTTCTTCACTTTTTCTTTAATGATTTCAATTGTTTTAGAGACTGGCAATATTTAGACTCTGTAAAATTCCTTAATAGTAAAGGATTACCTGTGTCTTTATGGATCTGCTTTTGATTTGTCTTTAGTGTGGTATCTTCTGCCTGGTCTGCATTTCTGTTCCTAGGGTTTTTTTTTTTTTCAGTCTAGACTTCTCTGAAATCTGTTGTGTTTTTTTTTTTTAACACTTGCATGTGAGTGTTTGTTTTTTTCTTTTTTTTTTTTTTGGGGGGGGGGGGGAGCAGTTTGTCTTGGTTTTGAGGAATTAGGGTCCCCACAAAGACTGATAGAAGAATTTTTCACCAGTTTTCTATTAACTGGGGAGGACCAGTACTCCCTTAGATATTGCTAGTAGTCATGGCATCATACGTGTGTTTGACTTGGTCTGTTAATGTGCAAGTTGTGAAAGGTAGATCTTCAATCTTCACTGTCACTTCTGCTCATTTGAGGTAAATTCATTAACGTTTTCAACAATTCCCAGTGTCTGTTCTACTGTGTCTCATGTTCTCTGCTGCTTTCTTGGGATGTGAACTAACAGTAAGTCCTTTGCATGAAATGAATTCTGCAAATGTATGACTGCTCCCTTCTTCCTGTGCTTCCTGATTCTTGGCCATATTCTTCTCTATCAAATGTATTGTCAATCTTCAAACATTTTGAAATGTTTTCACATTTATGGTGACTGGATTCTCTCCAGATGTGGAGCTATGTTCCCACATGTGATGGCATTGATATTACAGGTGACCATGACCTCTTCGGTAACCCAAGTGCCTCTGCTTTTTTTTTTTTTTCTTTTAAAATCTTGCTTTCCTATTCCTTTCCACAAATTTGCCATTTTTAGGCAGCCAAGCCATTATCATTCTGATGGTTTGTTGTCTTCTTGAGAAGAAAGCTAGCAACAAGACGTAGAAAAAGAACCACTGGCCAAATATCTGTTCCGCCAGGGCCTAGCAAGGATGGCGAGGCTACCTTTTATGTCTGCCTGTGCTTTCAGCAATCAGGACAACTAAGGTTGACATGAGCCTTCCCAGCCTTGTTGATGGCCGAAGCCAGTTTCAGCTTACAGTGTAACTTGTACAGATGTGTATTCTACAAATCACACTTTTCATGCTTAACAAAGTAATACTTAATAATTACAGTTATTTACATTCATAGTAGTTTGATGTGTTGATGTTGACACCTCGGCTTAAATGTAGTTGCCAAATGCTGCTCCTCAACATGTGCTGCATGTGTGCTTCCTTTTAAAGATTTTAATAATTTGAAATAATGAATTTTTTTTATCAGACTTGAAATACATCATGATGATGCATAAATCATTCATGAGAATGAGTCACTGTCTAACAAAAACAGTATCTTGATAGGAGACCTCTTGTAAGCATTCTTGGCTACTGCAGCAGTCTCCAGGATAGGATTTAGGGGTGGCAGATAGATTAAGTTGCTTCCAATGTATTCCAGAAAGGACTAGAGCAACAAAATATGGATTTGTTTTCTGCCAACACTTTAAAACCTGAATTCATATCTTTTCCATCCACTCATGTTGAATATAGGTTGTGAACAGCAAGGCAGTAGAGTTTGAAGAACTGTTAGTTCTACTGTTAGTAGAAGACTAAAGGGCTTTTGTCTGAGCACAAATAGACCTAATAAACATACTCTAGGGAGCAGAAATGACTTTGTGCTTGTGTGTCAAGCACAAAATCTGGCCAGCATCCCTGGTTCAGTCACAGACACAATCTGCTACACTGAGAAAGTCACTTAGTTTCTTTGAGAGGCACCTAGATCCATTTATACGTGGATAAAAGGTGGTGGATTTTCCCAAGTGGTAACTGCTGTTTCCATTGACTGTATTAGAGCCCAGATACAGATTATGGGGCCTAATCATCCATGTTTAAAGCTGCTAATCTTAATTGGTGATCACATATGTACCTTTTCTCACCTGTAAAATCAAGATTATGTGTTCTTTCTCAAAAACTTTCTCTCATTTAACTTCAGAGTGTAATTTGGGTGAGACAAAGTCTGTGTCTTGGTGTATATAGGGCACCTAACAGGATGGGGCCCTAAGCTTTGTTGGCATCTCTAAACAGATGTTACTTTATATATAATAGTAAAAATGTGTTGATATTTTTTAACCTGAACATTTTCAGAATGCAACATCACAGAAGACATAAGTATCACTACAGTTTGCTTTCAGACATTATTGTGATGTCATAAAATTATGTACTTTGTATAGCCACTATCATAAGAGAGTTAGCTTGGACTGGGTAACGTGGAATTTAAGTCAAGCTCAGCCTTGTTTGGTTGTGCCAAAAAACTTTAAAACTTACTATCCTTCCATGCATGAGAGGCAAAAAGCTTCTCTTCCACTCCATTTATTATTACCAGCCTCAACAGGAAGAGGTAGAAAACTACAAAATGATGGTGGGATATCCATCTGCTGGGATAAAACTACTGTTGGTTTATATCAGCAGAATATTTGTTGAGAATGAGAGGGAAAAGCTTAAGAGATGGTTAACATTTCTTACACATGTTGTTAAACAGGGGATGGGTTTTGTTTATCAAGGCTATATTCTCTACAGCGTTTGTTTGTGGGAAGAGAAATGTATTTAGAGAAAAAATGCTGCTGAAAAAACATAGGACTGCTTTGGATAAGTAAGAGTGGTGGAGCTGTCAGCAAGCTTGTTACAGCTCCTAGCATGACTGCTTGCTGTGATTCTTGACTGAAAAGCACATTTTCTGGAATTTTAGGTGGCATCTGCAGAAAATGCCCAAAGGCATAATGGACGAGATGCCCAGAACTAATTATCTGCGACATGGAGGGAAGTTTATAGTGCTTCTATTTTGAATCAGTAATTCCAATTACTTGAGGACGTTTTTAAAGCACTGGCATATTTGATAGAGGAGGGGGGAACACCAGCACAGTTTGTCAATGGAATCTGTTGATGCTGGCATTTAGTGGTGTAGATATTAACAGTGGGATAATACTTGCAATTCATTTAGCTTGACAAACGAAAGCATCCAGTGGAAGGCCAAGGTTTACAATAAATGAGTCTCTCAAGATAGGCTCCTCACTCAATGTTTATTTACTTAATAAAGAAGATTGCTTTTAAAAGTGTCAAGTACTCATTAACTGCTATTAATACCAGCAGAATTAGTAGCAAAGGAAATAACTAAGAATGGTGCCATAATCATTAAGTCAGTTTTGTGCTAGGTAATCCGTGCATGTGGTCAGAAGCAAGCCAAGTATTCAGTCTGTGGATTCTGGCCCAAATAAGCCTACTGTATGATGTAAAATAACATAAAAAACCAGAATTGTGTGTTAAAGACGGGAAGGTAACAAGGGTAGTAGAAGACATATCTTATGGTCAGCTCAGGGAAGTGTATGTGTCTCTTGTGGATTTGACATTGTATTTTAACTGCTGTCATTCCTACAGGCAGCATGGAAAGCAAATATTGACAGAGAAGGTAGCTTGACAGATGGACTTGGACAGCGTACCCTGTGCAGAAGGGGCAGCATGGAAGGTGACACTGGGGCACCTGTATGCCTTTGGAGAAGGAGGTAGGCGGATTGGAACGCACATGGCCAGTATGATGTGAGCTCAAAATGTAGGCTTGCTGTGAAGGGGACTGAATTAGTTTCAGATGACATCACGCATAATTACTGATTATATTTAGAATATGTGGTAATATGGTCTGAGATCTTCCATATGCTAATTCTGCAAACTTCAATATATATCTACAGGAAGCTTGTGAAACCAAAGCAAGCCTAGGTAGGGAAAATATTTTCTCTATATGAACTTTCAGCACAGTTCTGCAAAAAGGTAACATACCACAACCAAAGTTATTTTTTTATTATCCAAATTGGTTGTCTTTAATATATACAAGAATTGCATACTTACGTGTTCAGGCTCAGTTCATATTTTGGGACATGAAAATATTTGGTCCACATTTATCAAATGGTAGTGGTTTTGTTGAAAAGTAGAGAGTAAACATTTCTAATGTATTACATTGTAACATGAGTCTTAAGGCTCAAATACCTCTGTGGAATCTGTTAGCCAATGTTGAAAATATCACCTCTGAAATATCTTAATAACTTACTATATATGGATGAGTTATTAAAAAAAACCACAAACAACCCCCTCCAAACAACAACAAAACAGAACCTAAAAAACTCTTGTAGCCTTACTTTTTATGTGTGAGATCTCTTACTGTCCTTCTGTCCATCTTTACAGTGATCTCAGAAGCATAATACCAAATACTTGAAATTATGAATATTCATCCTCATAGCAACTTTGTGTAGGTAAGTAGCCTGGGCCCTTAAACTCAGGTACAGGGAGAATTAAATTAGTTAAAAGCACATTATTAACCTAGGCTGAGCTGTGACTGAGGCAGACTACCTATAGAATATTCCTTCTGCCTTTAAAAATCTTAATCTGTTTTACTACCAGTAATGCATGGATTTCAGCTGAGCATCTGTGGGACAAGCTAACCTGCAAATCCTTTTTTTTTTTTTTTTTAATAGAAAGTCATTGTCTTTTACAGAAAGTCTAGTGAAAAAATGATTTTTCTGAAAAGACTGAAAAGTTTTGCCTGTGCACCAAATAATTTGATTCAAAAACACTGCTGAAAGAAACTGTTGGAAATTGTAGTTAAGTTGTCTTATGTTCCCAATCTACAAAGTGACACTTTGTCTGTAAAAATCTCATAATAAAAGTTGCAAAATTGTTGGATAGTTAGATATAATCTGTTCGAGGAGCCCAGTTCAAATAGAGTGTACAACATTAAGTTCCTGAACTACAACTTTTTATCAAAAGAGACTTCAAATTTGAGATGAAATAGATATTTTCTGTAGAAAGCCTACACTTCTCTCTTTTCTATTCCTCCCCAACATTTATTAGAAAGCCCAAACTTCAGTTTAAAAGGTATTTTAACAGAAAATATTTGACTGACCTACTTACAACCTTCTGTTTGAGAAAAATGGTTTACTCAAATCTGTTTAAAACCAAATCTTTGTTATGCAGAGAAGCTGTGATTTAGCCCAGGTCACGTGGCAACTAGGTGTCAGGGCTGAGAGATGTCTTTGGAAAGAATTTCCCTTCTTCCTTGTCTTTTGATTATGCATCTCTTCTCCCCCAGATAATTTCTGCTTCTATATGCAGGACTGAACTACCAATCTGGCTGCGCACGGAAGGAGTACAAATGCTTCTCAGAATATTTTATTGAAGTTATTTTTGTAGTGGATTCCAATGTGGCAGTTTCTCACCATTAGTGTTTGAAATATGAACCTGCACCTTCACATTTCACCCAATGCTGCCTTCTTGTCATCGAAGATTTCCAAATATATAAGATTTATTTTACTGTCATGGTGATATGAAAGCACGATGGCAGCACTTGTTGTCATTGGAAAAATTGGGACTGTTTGTTCTTCTGAGCTGACTAATGAAGAAATGGAAGAAACCAATTTCATCAATCTCACATTTTTGTGCTCTGGTAGTTTTGAAAAAGAGAACTCCCCCCCCTGGCCCCATGAATACGCTGTAGTAATAAACTTTTCCATAACTTTATTAAACCAGATCACATAAATGCTCTGGAATGGGCTCTTCCTATACTGGTCAGGCAGAAGGAGATATTTGCTGACTGGCCCTCATAGTCCTCTTTGGTGTGGTTGTAGCTGGTGTGAAGCAGTGAAAATGACTGAATACTAACATCAATGGCTGTGTAACCAAATGGAGAAATTTATGTTAGTAATAGGGGAAGTGAAATGGGAATCATAAGAGGACAATGTAAACAATGTATAGCAACTGCCTTGACTGGAATAGATGTGAAGGATATTTGATTGTCAGTTAAGGTAGGTGGTTTTGCACCAGGTGTTAGTAATAAAATCCTCTGCAAAAGAAAAATGAAAAATCACTTGGAAGAATGCTGAAGCAACTTCTATTGGGCAAGCCTGCTCTAGACCATTTGGGCTGACTTTAAAAGGGAATAGAGATGTCTTTCTGCTGTTAGAAAGAGAGTGACAACTGGGAATTGTACTATTATGTGAATGTTCAACTTCCCACATTAGAGAGATAATGTTGCAGAGTCCAACAAAAAACAACAAAACTGATACTATTTTAGGTTTAGTTTTGGTAAGCAGTGAAGGCCCAGAAAAAAGAAAGGCATAGAAAATAACTTTGGACAATATTATTGAGCATGAATGCAGAAATTGTTGTAAACTCCATTTACCTTCATTTTATTACTGCATTGTTGTAGTGACTAGATAGATTGTTTTCTTTTCAGGTATCACTGGACATTTCTTCACTGCATGTTTTTGCCAGAGAGTTCTTCAAGAGCTGCTCAGCAGGAATTGCAAACCACTTCCCAAGAGGTACAACATAATCTCGTGCTTTGGTTTACAAGTAGCCAGGTAAGTTCATCTGCAACACCACTTTGTTGAGGTTTACTGTCTGTATGAAAATAATGTGCTTAGTGTTTTAGAGCTTTCGGTCCTTTTAACAGTCCTGCAGCTTTGGCACAGGAGCTATGCATTTCAGGATGCTGGAAGGTGATTCCTTGCCTTCTTGGGAGGTCAGTCTCTTGTTTCCTAAGAGACAGGTTGGGAAAGGCTTGATGGCTTTCTTTTTTTAACCTCCTTTTTGGCTTCTTATAAAAAAGAGAGATGCTTATGGGAGGGGTGTTTTATAGTTTTATCAGTATGAATAAATAGAGGAGCCAAGAGATGACACCTTGGCATAGACCTTGTATACAGTAGAGAAAATGAAAAATTCTTACAAATTGAAGTCCATCTCCTACTACAGGCCCATCCATAGGTGAGAATGGGGAGAATAATGAGAAAAGAGAGTTGCTATGCATGTGAAAATATAGCTGAGTAGCATCCTTTCCTAGTGTTATGCTAATAGGATTACAGCCTGCCACTGCAACTGTCTTTAATCATTTGCTTGTCCAGATCAAGACAGCTTGCCTCTTTGAGGACCTCATATAATGCAATATATGTGTCATGTTGGATAATGAGCTGAAACAGACTTTTAAAAGAAATTGCTTTTCCTGTTACAGAAAGGAATAGAATTCCCATGGTGTATACAGTGCAGAGGGAAACTCAATACCAAATTAGTAGTTCACTGCATGGCATTTAAAATCAGTATAAGGATACCAAAATCAGCAAAGGATTATAACAACAACCTTTTCTTTGCTTCAGAAATATTTTAAATATTCATATCCAGGATCTTACTGAGAGGAAGCTCTGCAGAAGATGAGGGTCTCCCTTTGTTGCTGTTTTCTGGACAGTGAATTCCCCCAAGGGGGAAGGAGCAGAATTTGGTGACATCCAGAGGAAGCCATGAAACGTCACTGCACTGCTCCCCTGTGAACAGACTCGCCTAAGAGGAGAAGAGTATCAAATGATGCAATCTATCACCATCTGCCTGTTATCTGCAATTGTAGTTAGATATTGTAAGGAGGAGAAATGATGGTTCACTGAGTGAGTTCAGTTCAATTTCCTTCCTCCTTGTAGTGCTCAAGGGTAGATTGTTGAGTTCTTTCTGCTTAACAGGATAACTACCTTGACTTATAAACTCAAATGGTCTGACTCACTCCTTAGACACTGAAAATGAGTAGCTTAGTCTCTGCTCAGCCTCCCAAATGCAAATAATAGCACAGAAGTGTTCTGAGATTTTGAAAAGAAGTGTGCGATACTTGGCTTGGATACAAGGGCAATGGAAGCAACAGAAGAGGCAGAACGTAATGGATAGCCTATCTGATAAGGATGGAAAAAATCTATGACAAAGGTAACAGGAAATACCCCCGGAGCTGCTACAGTTGTGTTCTGTCTTCTGACTGAATGGGGAAATTCCTGCAAGCACTGAAAAGCGTCCTTGTGGTACTGCACTCAAAGTTAGGGACTTTTCCTGGAAACAGCTTAAGCGCAACTCCAGTCAGGTAATAAAATCCCTCCTCAGATCTTGACCCTAAGAACTGATTTAGCTCTGATGTATTAAGACACTGGCTTAGTTAGCCAATGCTGTCTTCCTATGCATTTCCCAGTGTAGAGGAGTTAAAGAACTGAATAGCGTTAAAACACACTTTGAATGCCCCTAAGACCTGTTCGGATGCTTCTGACTGGAGGAGCTGTGCTGTCATTCTTGTGTGACAAGAGGTCTTTATAGTAACTGTGTACCTCTAATTGTGCACGTAATCTTATACACATCAACCAAATAGGATTGCCCCATGGCAGTGCGATGTTAGTAGGATTTTGAAACTCTTCTTGGTTTGGGTTTTAGAAAACTTGAAACTGGTCTGGCTTTGTATTGCTTGATCTTCATGTTCAGTTTCAAAAAGAGGTTTGGCTATATGAGGCACTACATAGCTGTGTGAATAGTCACAGATGTGCACAGTTGGGCACTATCTGAGGCTTTCCCAAATGTGCTTTCATTCCTTCCTCCAGTTCATGTGTCCAGATGCTTCCTGAGAGAAGTCTAGCACCAAACATAAGAGAAAGTATTTTGCCCTTTCAAGTTTGAATCACTAAATGTTACTGATCTCCTTGCTTGGGGTCAGTACAAGGTTTTCCCTGTTCTAAGCAGGGTAGAAAATTGCCAGCACCCTTTCCCCGCCCCCCCCTCAGTCTTCATAGGATTTATACATGTGCAGTCACTGCTGGTTGGGTTCTCCCTTTTCAGGCACCCAGCTGTGCTGCCTGAATGCTCACCACAGCCTGCTTGCCAATTTTAAATGTTTACAAGGTCATGTTTTTATTAAAGCCAGTCTGAATTACACATCACATCAAATGTTCTGTTTTTAAAACAAAACAAAACAAACACCCCCCAAAAAAACCAAGACACAAAAAAGCAAAACCAACCCCCCCAACTCCCCCAAACCCCAGCCTCACATGGCTTAATTTTCTGGGATCTCCCACTGTAGAATGACATGTCTGTTATGACATGTCTGTCATGACAAGAGATGCATCCAAGCAGGAGTAAAGTTGGGCCCCTCTTGAGAATTTCAGTGGTTGGGTTGCACTGTTCCTCCTTTAATATCTCACCTTTTCTGCCATCGTAGAACTCTTTCCTCAGTCATCACCTTTGCAAGCTTAAGAAGCCTTATGCCATAGCAACAAGCCTCTTCCAGCCACCTTCTTCATGAAAGAAAAAGTCTTGTCATGTAATGAATGAAGTTTCATAATTCTTTTCCCATGTTGAATGCTCCATTATTTTGTACAGAAGCGCTTTTCTGTGTATTTTTTTTCTCCTTTGATTTGAAAACTGAACTACTTCCATAAGCCAACCCATTATGAGCTTGGGAGAATCAAAGCTGATTTTATGGCTGGAGGGGAGACCTTGTGAAACTTGAAGGATCTATGGGCTTTTGATTGCAAACCAGAGAAACTGCAGCAGTTTTAGTCTTGATTGCCATGGCTCAGGTTGCTGTCAGAGACATCTCTCTCTCTCTCGTGATTGCCTTCAAAGCATTTCTCCCCTTGATACGCTTGAATGATAGCATGCTATATTTTTAATAAGCTGCTAAGGCTGCGAGATAACAAATGTATGTTTACATAAGTAGTCATTGCTATTTCTTTTTTTTTTATGCTTTTATCAAAAGGGATGTGACATGTCAAAGTTGACTCTAAACACTTCTCCAATGTTATTGGCATAACAGCCTTTGTTAAGAAGGCTTTAGGGTTCTGCAAAAACTAAAGCTAATCTTTGAATAATAACATATGTAAGCTTTGATTCAAAAACCTACTGGAAATAGAAAACTGACAGAAAGTTGTCATGGAAACCACTAACACCTAGATATGGGTGAAAAAAGAAGTTTTCATTCAGAGACCACAATTATTTGCAAAAGAATCTGTAGGTTTCTGAAACATTTTTTCTACTCAGAAAGGTTGAAAAAGACCCTTAAGATCATTGAGTCCAACCGTTAAAAACGTTGTTGTCATCGGTATTTCTGTGAAGACCGGGCACCCAATTCAACTTGTTCCCACAATGCTGAGAAGGCTTAATAACATACAAGAGGTAATAAGTAAGACTTAAGGTCAAGCTTTTAGCTGAAAGACCAGAAGCACTTGGTGAAAAATGAATAACAGTTGTAATTCTGTTCTGTCTCAACAACTGAGTAGTTATCTAAACAGTAAATTTTCTTTCTGAAGGTACTGTAGACATATTTTTGCTATTAGATGTGGGGGAGCTCAAAGACCACAAGGAGTTCAGTGAATTGCTGTTCTTGGATTCTGAGACAAAGCTGGAGAGATGGGCTTATAGCTCAACATCAGACTACTCTGTGCTGGCAAGCTCTTGCCAGAGTCTTTCCACCCTATCATTCCTAACTTGGAGACCTAGCAGCTTCAAGATGTGGTTTTCATGGAGTTACTCCAACTTTGGTATCTTCCTTCAGTCATAAGCGGTGATGACTTCTCACTCTTTGTTGTTTGTTTTTTTTTTTACCATAAGCCTGGCTTCCTATTTCTAATCCAATTCAAACACATTTTTGAAGACTTGCATCACCTGCTGCTGTGCTATTTGGAATATGAATGCAAATAAGTTCATAGCTCTTCTTTCTGGGGATAAATGCCTTGGACGTTTGAGGGGTATTATTCCCGGTTTGGTTTGCTGCTGTCTGTCTAATGTAGAGTTTTAAAGTGATGTTGTGCTTCCTTGATCACTAATACTTTATCTTTCCAGTGTGGGATCATTTACTGTTACATGCTTGATCTCGACTAGGAATAGTGAGGCAATAACCTTATCTCTTAATTAACCATAATTCATGATACAGTGTTTACATTGACGTTCTGCTTTCATGTCAGCACTGGGAAGACAGACAGTAAAAAATCCCAATACAAGAGTAACAAATCTGAATTGTCAAAATGATTACTCTTGATTTAGCAGTAGAGGGCTCTAGAGACAGAGCTACTGCATAAAGATGCAGACCCCTAGATACCTGGTGAGACCTGCTGTTGACTTGTGCTAACAATTATACAGAAAAGTAGTGTATGTAAACTCATGGTTTCTTCTAAATTATGGGTTTGCCAGTGAAACTTCATGTTGAATAAGAATGGCATATCTGGGCCAGATCCATCTAGTCCTGTATCTTGTCTCTGATAGCGACAGTAGTGGCAATATAAGGCAGGATAGAAGAATAAAGCAAAGATATAGTTCCTGAGTCGAAGGTAGTGTCTTTGAGTTTAAAAGAGAGCAATGTGGATGGCAGGTTGAGTAGTAAGCTCTTTATTCAGCCTGCCTCCACTGGCACCAGTGTATGTGCTGGGGGGAGCCTCTGCTTACCACTGTCTTCAAACTGCTGCACTGACAGTGCTGTGTACATGACCAAGGACTGTAATGTCTCAGACTGCAGTACTAATATCCTTCATCTGGACAGAAGGTAAAGCTCTGACCCAAAGGAGTCAAATACGATTGCTTATGTTTCTGAAGCTTGAGTTGTGGCTTTATCTTGAAATGCTAAGGGGCTGCATTAAGCCTGTTGTAGAAATCACTCTTACAAAAGCTTATTTGGCTACTCTGCCTTGTTCTGTTGATACTAGGATAAAACAAGTAAAGGTTTAATAAGTATTTCAAGCAGGTAGCCCACACTATTCATTTTACATGAATCGTTATATACCGATGTCTGTTTAGCTATTCATTACCGTGCCCTTTGGTACAATTGTTAACTAAAGACTAATTCATTCCTATTTTTATTAAACCAAGTGTACTTGGTGCCGTAATAATGAGCAACAGACTAAATCCACGGTGGAAGAGAATTACAGCTGGAGCCAGAAGGGGTTTAGGAGATCAACATAACATTTTTGGTGGAAGAGAATGGTAGTTTAATAAAATATGAAACAGGATTAATGCTGTAGATGACCTTAAAATACTGAATAGCAAAGAGCAGAGTGGCAATTATACATACATACATAGCTGTAACTGGCTGATAGTGAGTGCCTGTAAGTTTTTTAAAAAGACAATCAAAAGGGTATAAAAGGCCCTAAATACTGAATGCTTGTGTTTATATAGTTTAATGTGAATGTTAGCTTACCAGAGAAGTAAACAAAAACAAACCCTATTATTCCTCCCATTCTGTGAAAATGTAAACAGACTGGTTTTGGAAAGAGAAATTCATTAAAGCAAATTTCAGAGTGTGTGGCTATGGTTGTTTTAACTGCCTGGGCAGGCTCGACAGTCTCAGGTTGGCTTTCCATTCTCATGCAAACTGTATCACTCTCCATTCCAGGATCCCCCAGCGTGCACCAGGGGTGTGTGTCCATGTGGCAGGACCTGTTCTTCTGGTGGGAGCAGTCCTTAACCTGTCCAGCGTGCCTAGTGTTGCACTGAGCTCCCACAAACAGCAGATGATTTCTTTGGTGTCCTGTTCTTGGAGACTGTTAGCCATGGGCTGACACTGGGGAACGCTGTCTGCCTTGAGCAGGTTCTCCCAGAACTTTGAGGTCAATAAACTATATTTTTCCCAAGACCTCACTTATTATGTTTATAAATGCTCATTTTTAAAAATAAACTCCAGGAAGCATTCCTCATGTGTCTTAGTTCAATTGAGATGTGTAACAGGTCCTTGTCTTAGCCTTTTGTAGTAACCTTTTCATTTAATTCACAGCAACACTGAACAAAACTTATGAGATAATGCTAAGATTTGCTTACACCCGGTGTCAAAAATAAGGCACTATAAGAATGATTTATGACTGAATTATCATTCACCTTCTGTTATTATTGAGTTTTAGGCTATGTACACTGAAATGGCACTACAATGACTTTTGCTAGAGTTTTAAAAACTATTTAATGCATTTTTAATAACATCATGACATATTTTCCAAAGATGTTGGTTTAGTTTTCTTAGAAATGGATCCATTTTTCTTATACATTTTAACGCTAGTAGTACCTAGCCTTATGCTAACAGGTATTTCATAATAGCTATGCTTCAGTTTTGTAAATGTTTACATTTGTAGTAGCATATTAAGTAATCATATGCCCACAGGTATTAAGGCCTTGTTCTGCTTTAATCATAAACTGTTTTCCCCAAGTGAAGTTTATTTGTGTTGAATTTGCAGTGTGAGGCTAAAAGTCTTTGGTGCTTGCTGAAGGAACATGCCAAAGAGGTACGGTAAAATGAATGATTTCGCTGAAACCTGGCAACCATGCTGTGCTGTACCCCAGTCCGGACAGTGCGAGCAATCACTCAGCTCCCTGTGAACGAATGCCTTGGCTCTGACAGAAAGGTCTGGGAGGAATTTGCCCACAGGTACTCTGATCACCTATATGCTATAATCAGGGTATCCCTGAGCTTTTCTTTTGGGACATATCTGATGTGAGGTAATTGCTGTGTGGAATGGAATTCCATACGTATAAAAGTGATATGGCTTCCCTTAATAATGCTCAGTTATGTTGACTTCTGAGCATTTTCAGTATTAAATCCTGATTATGGACAATGCATGCTGGTTCCAAGTCAACAATTTTATTGTGCACTGAAGAGCCTGTTCGTGGAGCAAGGGACTGCGTGCCTCCATGGCTTTTGCAACTGCCAGCCTCTAAGCATGTTGCAGTCTGTAAAAAGTGATGCAGCTAATGTCTGTTGCGTGTTGTTTAGTCTCTCAGCTTTTCCCCTGGAGAACAAATGTGCGTGCTGTTATTTGTACCATTTTGTATGGGTTTTGTTTCAAAACAATCCACAGCTGTATTCTTGTGGTAGAAAAAGAAAAGGGCAAGGTTAAAGAAGTGTGCTTTGCATACAGATTGGGATGTGGTAAGACTTGTCTTAGCTTCTGTGAGAATTTTTGGACTGTCCTTCAGGAAATTTCAGTATCCTGCGCAGCTGAGCTTCGCCTTTACGTAAACAAAGTTGTATTGTGCTAGTGTGTCATTGCTGCTGGCAATGTGATTTTCATCCTGCAGCTCTGGGAGGGGACTTACACATATACCTGCAGTACCTGAAGGCAACTGCGTGATGAGCAGATAATAACTGTGACCTGGCATTAGGCTTTTTTCTGTAGGAAGCCGTGGCGGGAGAGCAGAGTAAGTCAGAGCTGCTCATGATAGTTTGAATTGCAGAGAGGTGTTGCAACGTCTTCATTTATCCAGAGTTTATTAGGAGCTGTTGGTTTTCTGTCTGGGCATGCTCTGCTCTTGCAGTAGGTGTGTGTCAGTTAGGACTGTGGTATCTTCCACAGAAATGGGATAAATCCTTTTGCTGACTGGAGATGGTAAGAACCAACCAAAAAGACATCGCTTACTGTTTCTCTGCACAACTGAAAGCAGGACACTAGCATTCAATGGGGAGTTAAACAGGAAAGCAATTTCCTATTTCTAGAAATTCATTTATACTTTTTTCCTCCCGTATTTTCTACAGAACTTTATAAATAAACTGGAGCTTTATGACCCAATGCAGCAGCATACCTAAGTACTTGCTTGAGTTTAAGCAGATAGACAGTCCTTTTGAAATCTGAATATTAAATCCTGGCATCTGTGGAGTGAGTAGCAGACTCCCATTGACTTCAGTGAGCCAGAATTCAGTCTAATTCCCTAATTAAATGATCCTGTTCATCAGAAAAAGTATTAGAAAGATAATTGTTCAGTAATTGCTTTGAGTATTTTCAGTGAAATCTATTTGCTTAGCATAAAGCTTTTCCATGACAGTGAAATAACTACTTTTGTGATTTCAAACTCTGCAAGAGATTAATTTGAAGGTCAGGTAGTATGTTTGTGGACTATTCTCTCTAGTTACTGATATTGGACTCCTTTGTTGTGGTGAACGTTTCCTTCATTGCTCACTTTTCTGTCTCAGACTGTTGAAATCAAAGCTGGCAAAAGATGATTTTGTAGAAGTATTTTAAACAACTCTTACAATAACATTTTAACTTTTTACATTCAGACCTGAATACAATTATTTGGAAGACAAAAGCCTGGGGAAGGAGGATCTTTCTCTTGTGAACAATTTCCCCGTTATTCCTTTTGATCTAATTGGCCTAAAGCAAAACTCCTCTACATTTTCCATTGAGAGAAAGAAAAGGGACTCTTTTTTTCTGATTCAAGGAGACAAAACATGATTTGTCAGCCTCTATTCAAATAAATAGTTGTATTTACTACTTTTGCACTGGAGAATTATTTTGTATTTGTAGAATTACTCCTGAAGATTTGACCAGGTTTTCTGAAGGAGGTGACTTGTGTGTTTAAAAAAAAAATAAAAAATCAAACCAAAAAGTTGCCTGAACAAGTCCCACTGCCACACAAGAAAGAAGATCACATTGTTACTGAAATGTGGGTCACAGCAGGATATGCTTCATATGTTTAATTGAATCTTTTTATGAATGGCACACTTTCATGCATTTCTTATTAAAGGAAACATAATGTTTTCATTTATTAGGAGGTAGGAGCGAGACTTGAATTAAAGAGATTATAGGGTATGATTTATTCATCACCGGCTGCCAGTGCTTCCGACCTGTGAGATGATACCTTAAGAGAGGGCTTTCTAAGGGCAGGAGAGTCAGGATTTCAGCTGATACCCTGGGGGAATATCATCTTCAAGGACATGCTCTCCTCCTCCGTAGAGATCTTGACTCGAAGACCAGCTGGAGGGTGGGAAGGCCATTTGAACACTATCTCTGGTAATACAGCATTTGAAAGAAGGTTGTTTCTCCTTTTCCATGTTCATACTGAGCAAGGGAGTACAGCACAGAGACACTGAGTTAGCAACACCAGATCAGGTGAGTATTACATAGAGCATTACATTTCCAAGCAGAGATGTAAGCTGGGAGTCAGCCCTACTTCTGGTTCCCAAGACAGCCATCTTACGTGTCTCTACCCTGCATTGCGTTGTCTTCCCATTTTGGACTCTGTCAGGGAGTCAGACAGATGTCTTTTATGCCAAGATATCCTGAAAATTGAAACTCTGATCCAGACAAAGCTTGCTACTAGGTTACCTGCAAAAAATTTTTTTCTCTTCCTAGGCAAGAATGATCCACGATGACAGTTCTCTTGGACTCAGAGAGAAGGCAAGGCTCTAGCAAGACTGGGAAAGATGCAAAAGCAATGCATTGATCCTCTTTCCTACTGCAGCAATCCACAGGGATGGGATAGGAAGATGATGTTGGGTCTTGTCTGTACTGATACAGAACTGAGCAGGGATGTTTTTATTTGATTTAGATGTATTCCCTGTGATGGCAGGATAACTTGCTAAAAAGAAATAGCACCTGATTTGGACAGATGTCTGTCATTGTAATTATAAGCTTTCAGGTGGTTAGTGACAGCAAAAATGGTCAGAATCAAAATATTTAGGCTGCCTCCCAAGTGTGTTCTAAATCAGGCTGAGCCCTCACACAGAAACTTGAAATAAATAAGCGCATCCTCCCTGGGGCCTCTTGTGCACACAGATACAAAACAGTTTTTATCAGGGGAAGGTAAAATGCATTTGGTAAAGCCAGAAACTGAATCCATACAAAAATAAAGAAGAAAATGAGTGTATCCCTCATCTGTAACATTAGCATGAGTCCACTTCACTGTTTCTTTTATATTAACATCCAGAATGGGACCACAGTTTGTCTTCCACTCCTGACTTGGAGTGGAAACAACTGCAGAGGTCTTTTAGAAAGTCTTCTGTTTGGCTCCCCTTAGGAGGACTAGAATCAACTCAGCCAGAGATCTAGGTTTTTGGTTTTAAGATCTCAGCTCTGATGGTCTCTTGTTTTATCTCTCTCCACAAGGTCCTCAGCTGGTGCAATTTCTTATTGTGGAATAATCTGTTCTGTGTCCTGCAGGGGAAGCATAACCTTGGTTGTCTCTGTTAACCAAGTCAACAGCAGGGAGAGAGAAGAATATTTGGGGCTCTTGAGCAGAATCATTGCTTGGATTTCCTGCTTGCCTGGGAGTGTTTTCCTCTCCCTAAACACCCATTCAAGGCAAGAACTTTTCCTTGTCCAAGCCCCTCTAATTACCAAGGACTCCCTTGCATTACCGGATTCATATTAGTCAATGTTTATGCAACTTTCCAAATGTTACAAGAGAAGGAAGAATTCTTTGCCAGCTATAATTTTGGGATGCAGGCATACGTGATGGTAATAGCCCATCACATGAGCTAATTAGTAGATCATTACTTTAACAGGAAAGGAAAACATACTATAAAAATTTTCTTGTATTCCACTTGTCCTCATCCAGCACTAACTCAGACCTAAGACACTTCCATCTCTTTTTTTCCTTTTTGTTTTGATTTTTTAGGAGTTTTTTTTCCTAGGGCTGTTAAATCTGCTTTACTGCTTTTCTGTATCTTATTTCAAAACATGACCTTATGCAGGATTCAGTTCATCAGTTAACAATTAACAAACAGGCTTGTTAAGTTCTCTAAATGATGTTTATTTGGATCTCTCTTAAATGAGAATCATTTATGCAAACTCCTCTAACCTTGAAATGGAATTCAGATTGCCTGCAATTAACTGCAAATGTTTGAATTAACACAATAGAAGCCTTTCTCACTTCACAAGCATTTTTTGAGTTCAGGGTCACTCCTCAGCCTCACCTACAGAAAGGTGATTGGTTTTTTTGTGTCCTGCTTTCACATCACATCTTCCTAAAAGGACGAGCAGCACTGGCACTCACATTGCCCAACTAGAGAGGATTTGTGTAGGCTGAAAGACAGGTCACTGCTGGCAATCAGCAACTATCAAGTCATGAGGGGGCAAATTTCCTGTGTCCTACACCCCATGCTCAGACTTTTCAGCTTTCTTATTGCCATGGTTGAAATATGACTTGCAACAGGTAAGAAGTTTCCCCAGTTATGGAACTTCTGCAGGAAATGGTATTTTCTGTGTCCTCATGCACTGGAATTTTGACACCTCCATGTCTGTGACAGAATGAAGGGCTTGGGGTTTTTCTCTGCTGGAATCAAGCAGTCATGGAATTTTCTCTTTTGGTAAAAATTCAGAGGTTTTGAAACTGCACCTGCATTGTGGATAAGATTATCTGTCTTTTTTTGAAGGCCTGCAACCAGCCTCTGATCTGGAAAAAAAGGCAAAGGAGCTAGCCATGTGGAGAGGCTTCTATCGTAAGGACTCTCAGGCCCGTAGCCATCTGCCAAGAAGCTGTCAGAGCCTAGGTTGATCTGCTGTGAAGCCTGGGATCCCAGACCACTTTGAGAGGTGGCACTGGTGAAGCCAACATACAGAAAAGCTGAAGGCTGGTGTGTGGGTGCTTCCAGGCTTTCAGCTCCCTGTCACATGGTGATGAAGACTTCTGGGACTAAGGGTAAGGAAAGAGTCAGCTTCCAAGCTGATCTCTCTCTGAACAAATTCGTTCCAGTGGAACATTTCAATGAGAGCCATTTCCCAGTGGAAAAATGTAGTGCTGGAACATTGTCTGGCCAGCTCTGGTTCCTGTTTTATTCAGGGCTTAAACACTCCAGTCCTAATTCTTCAGTTCCTTTAATCTCATCCAGGTGTTTACACCTGTTAGATGTGGGTTTAATAGGCTTTGGTGTTCTGCTTTTATGTCTTTCTTTGTACTTTTCCAATATAAATAATACTAGAACGGTAAAAACAACAGAATAAATGGCTAGGAGAGATGGGATGCAATAGGAAACAAAGGTGTGTGTCATTTTCAAAAAAGTGAGATAAATTCAATCCACTGCCTATCTGGTTTCTAGGTACTGTTCACTTGATAAAGGAATAAGGTACACTGGAAAATTTTGGAAAATCAGTCCCTCAAATGAAAAGCAAGGATTGTACCTGCTGACAGATGGTTTGGTTTGCAGATATCTATGGTTTGTGCAATGTGCCAAGAGTTTTGCTGAGTTCGTTCAAAAGATGGAGACATCAGGAGGGAACGGTAGGACACCCTGAGTTCTGGTGTCAGCTGAACTCAGCTCATTAGGCTAATACAACAGAGGAGTTGGAGGAGGATATGGTTGGCTTTCTGGGCTGCGAGAGCACATTGCCAGCTCATGTCCAGCTTTTCATCCGCCAGTATCCCCAAGTCCTTTTCCACAGGGCTGCTCTCAATCCCTTCATCCCCCAGCCTGTATTGATACCAGGGATTGCCCTGACCCAGATGCAGGACCTTGCACTTGGCCTTGTTGAACTTCATGAGGTTCACACAAGCCCACTTCTTGAGCTTGTCCAGGTCCCTCTGGATGGCATCCCATCCCTCAGGTGTGTCCACTGCACCACTCAGCTTGGTGTCATCTGCAAACTTGTTGAGGGTATACTCGATCCTGCTATGTCATTGATGAAGATATTAAACAGCACTGGCCCCAGTACGGACCCCTGAGGGACACTACTCATCACTGGTCTCCATCTGGACATTGAGCCATTGACCACTACCCTCTGGATGCGACCATCCAGCCAGTTAGCTATCCACCGAACAGTCCGCCCATCAAATCCATATCCTTCCAATTTAGAGAATTGCTCCCCGTAGCTGGTTGCTGGTGGATTTCCAGAGCTGGTCCTGGGAGCTTAGGCAGTTGGCATACTCTTGAAACAAGCTCATTTGTGACAGGGAGTTGCCCGGGCACCCGGTTCTCCCTCAGGTTCTCTAACACTCTCAGTGCAGCTGAAGTGATATAATCAACGTTTTAAATAAAGGCAGTGCTTCAAAGAAAGTATTTCAGTTAAGATGATCATGTGGAAGGGTTGCAGTGTATGTTTTATGCAATTATGACAGCCTACCTCACCTGAAATACTGCGATCTGCAGTAGCTAAGGCTTCTGGTGGAGTACAGGGAACTCTTCAAACACAAGTGGGTTATGTCAAGTCAGCTTTGCAATAACCTGTGGCAAGGACTGCCCTGCTCAGTGAAAGGGTGCACTCTCCAGGTCATCCTAAAGTAGCAGAAATAATTCAATGCCACAGTTGGCACCCAGAAATGCAGCAGTAATGGTAAGGTACATCAAATCTCTGATCCAGCAAACTACTGGGAATGCTTAGTGTGCTGCTCTGTATGAAACACAGAGCTCTGAAAGAATAACTTGGTTTTGCTCTGGTTCATAGAGCTCATGTCTGTGTTTGTCCAGGCCTACTGGAATACACAGCAATGCCCCATCCCCATCTGGGTGCTCAGAGGATGAAGTGCAGCTTGTCCTGACCAAAGGAGTGCTCCTACATCCTTCAGTTCAGGTGGTGTCAGCTCCATGTCAGAAACGTGGCAGTCGGAAACGGCATCGCGTGGACTGGAGAGAAGTGTGTTTGTGAAGTGGTGCAAGTGCCTGCAGAATGAAAGGAGGACTCAAAGGAAAGGAAAGAAGCAGAGAGTAATGGAAAAAAAGACAATTCCCACCCAAACTGAATCAACAGGTAAACCTTCTGTAAGTAAGTCTGTACGTTTGTAGCATTCACAGTAAGAGAATGCTGAGATAAAACTGTAACAAGGTAATCTAACTCCTAGATCACTGAGTTGAATTTGGAGGAACTGATGTACGTGTGTTGCTTTAACAGAGAAAGAGTAGGCCTCTGAGTCTACGGAGTATGTTTGTGGTCTTGGCATGTATCCTAAAGGCCAGACATCTACAGAAGGAAGGGACTTTATATAAAACCTATACATATACACCACCTTCTTGACACTAAAGCAAGTTAACTAGCCAGTTGAAAATTTTAAGGTGTCTGAACATACCGGTTGGTCATAAGATGAATGGCTGTTTAAGGGGAGATGAGACCTGTTTATGCCTAATTAGATTACTGCCAGCTGTATCTGTATGGCTTAGGTCTAGTGAGACCCAAGAACATCTGGTCCTCATAAAGGATATGAGCGCAAAGAGGGATTTTGGTTGATGGGAAGAATACATTGCTCGTGTGACTGTGAGGCAGATGGCAAAAAGTGTGAGGATAGAAAAGTTCCTCTGGGAGTCCCTGGTTAAGGGGACGCTGCAGGCCACGTTAGCTGAAGGAACCTTCTGCCCAATAAATAGTTTCCTGAGGCAAACTGTATCTGAACAAAACAGATTTTTTGATGTAGCTTGTTTTCTTCCTCCTTTGATGAAATAGCTGGCACGTATATCCACAGAAAGACATCACGGCTCTTGTGTTATTTTCTGCAAAGGATAATCTGTACTGAAACACTGGTGCTGGAACAGGGAAAACAGCCTTTTCTCTGACTTGTTCAAAAAAGTGTTTGTGATTAAACTAATGAATGAAGAAAAAGAACTTGGACTTCCATTGTTAAAATGTTCTATATTTCACCAAATTCTTTAATGCATTGAGCTTCAAATCCTGTTACTGCTAGGTTGCAAATAGCAGGACTTTCACTAACTGTAGGCAGTCCTGGGTCTCTGGAGCTTTGATAAGCAGAGAGAAAAATGTAAAGGTTCAGCATTTGAGGAAAGAAGCACAGATTCTTTTTCTGATAAATAATAGTGATGAAGTAGTATTGTTCCTGTGTTTGCACTAGATCGTGGAAGTCATGCAATATTCCCCTTGCGCGGCATCATTTTGCCTTTACGTCCTCTCAACCTGACTGTTGCAGCTCTCTGGCCCAAATCCCAGCTCTTCAGTAGGAGCAGAATGCTGCAGTCTGCCCTCGTATATATGTGTCAGGAAACATGAATGTCAACCTCATTTTCCAACAATTATGTTGGCTCCCATCTGCTTTAGAATCCAGCTCAAAGCACCCTGCATCTATTTAAAACTCTATTTGACAATCTGTATATTAGCACAAAGATGCTGTTTAGCTTTTTCTTGAAACCAAAATACAAAGAAAGGAAAGAATTTTGTTGAAATGTATTAGTGGATATTAAAAGCTGGAGCTTGCTTCAACCACTGTGTTCTCTATGCATCTGGCAAAATCAGTGCCTGACTTATCTATTACAGAAAACTCCTGTGATCAAAATGTATTTCTGCTGCTGGAAACAATTATAATTTTCTTATTGTTCATTATTTACACCAGGAGAATGAATCCTAATTAATTTTTTTAGGTACTTATTGTGATTGCTCATCTTTCCAAAACGAAGACAGAGGTCAGGAATCAAAGTTCATGGAAGGATTTGGTTTTTTGAGATGCTTTCCAAAGGTTTTCATTGCACCTGGAATTTGTCAGGCATATCCTCTTGGGCTGTGCAGGGGGAGTATTATATATGAACTTTTGGAGCTAGTTTAAGAGGATGCTCCAGGATTAGAGCCTTAAGCAGTCCCACGTGCTTTTTTTCCTGTTCCATTTCCACTTCTTCAGTCCCAGCACTCCCAGCCCCGACCTGCATTTCTGTGGCAGAGATGAGACTTTGGGGATAGGCAATGGCAGGACTAAGTAGTTAAAATGTGAGTATCTTGTGAGACAAAATTCACAGCCTTGCCCTGATCAGGTAAGATTGAAGCCCTACAGCACAACTAAACTTAAAACCACTTACGGTTCTCTCTTGTTGGTCCAAAGACCATCTTACCTAAAACAGATGAGACCTTCTCCTTGTCTTTGGAATTCATTATTCTTAAAATTTCTGCTTAGAAACCAATTATCAGTATTTAGTGAAATGAACCTCTTTTTGATAATGGCATCTATACTGCACAGTAGTAAGAAAACTTTGCAATAGTGTGTTATTTAATGAACAGATAAGCAGGAACTTTCTAACATATTGAGACAAGTTTAAGGAAGTGGGGGTTTTAGCTATAATTTTTTTTCTTTCAGTGACATTTGGGTATTTAAATCTTGGGCTGCTTGGAAAACAGCAGTCTTACTCCTTATTTGGCACAGAATTCAAATAATGGGGGGAAAACCTGTCAGAGTCTGGAGCTGGATAAAAAATTTCCCAGATTTTATAGAGAGTTTGGACTAGGGATTTTGATTTCATTTATTCTAAGGAAAGAAGCCAGGCAAGAAGTTATATGTATTAAAATATTTAATATGTATTAAAATATTTGTGTGGCTCTCATCACCAGTTTTTGAGTGAATAGATTTGGATCTGAATTTCAGCAGCAGTCAAGAGTCTGGATCAAGGCTGTAATTTAGGGCCATCTTTCATTCTAAATGGCTTCTGTGGGTTTATGATCCTACTTGGTTTTTTTGTTGTTTGAAACTCAATAGATTTCAGATTTTTTAGGCAGCACGTTGATTTAAATTGGCAAACTATAGCAGGGTTGTCTACAGATAATGAACTTGTGGATATCATGGGAAGCTGAAACCTGTGATTGTCAACCTTGACCTCCAACCCTCTTTGCTTTAATGAAAATCTTTGTGAAAAGCTTTGTCTAGTCAAAGATCTCTAAGGAAAGGGCAAAACATAAGTATCACTTGTAGTGAATGTGCCATAAAAGCTTAAAAAAAGAAATCCATTTCTAATGATGAAAAAAAAAAAAAAAAGAAAAAGATATATATACCAGCTCAAGTTTCAGGATAAATTGCCTAGGGATATGGGAAAATCTGAAAAGGCAAAAAGTTCTGTGTTGCTTCCTGACATTTGAGCAAACAGGTTTTTGCAGCTGTGTGTAATTACAAGAAGTTAGAGGACTGTTTATTTAACAATGATATATTTATACATTTACTAGGAAATACAGCATTAGTCAGAGAGGCATTAAAATATCTGTTAAGCTATCTGTTATAGTATCTGCAAACTGAAGCCTTTAAGAAGTATTATTCTTCCATTCAATCATTTTTCAGTTTCCTGTAAACACAGTAAGAAAGGCATAATCCAAGGGGGAAGTTCATGGAGGTTCACACAGAAACAGAGATGTGCACCTTTTAAGTTTATTTCTCTCTCTGATATAAATTTAACACCTGTTTACATCTCAGAACTTTAGATTTTTTTTTTTTTGCATGTTTGTCTTTGTGTCACTTTTGTTAGGTTAGGAAATGGTAGTATTTCCATTCCTGATGGGGGAAACTGAGCTCTGGACTGATAAATGCAAAAGACTTTAGGACAGAGGGGAGATTTAGATGCCCAAATCCAAGACTAACCTCTTACCTGCACCGCTAGTCCTATAGACACCTTTGCTGGTGAAGTTTTTTGTTCACATGAAGTAATGCATGTCCCAAATGGCTTCTGTTGTGTTAGGGTAGAACAACCTGCTGGACCTCTGTGTGGATCCAGGCAGAATGTCAACACTAGTTGTGCATTCACTCCATGGCCTGCCTCCTATCAGGGTATCGGTCAGGGTATACCTCTTAGACTAGGCTCCACAGGGACTGTAGCAGCAGCCTCGGCATTCATGAGAAAAACGTGGAGAAGGACTAGATGGTGACGGTACTCCAGTTTACACAACAGTCTTGTGGTTAGAGCATTTGATGGTGATGTGATGCAGTCCCTTCACATCAGTATGTGGGATTATAGTCCATGTGCTGTAGACATGCTATTCTTGAAAATTGCCCCAGCTATCAGAGGATAGTTGATGTATTGAAGATACTTGAATTTCAATTCCTCCTTTAAAAGTTTTCTGTTAAGTTAAATAGCACAAGAAACTGAAGCCAGTTTTTCAAAGTCACAGGCTAACATCCTACCCATTCATATTAAAACCAGAAGATGGAATTTAGTTTTAATATTTTTCTTGGGTAATTTCTCTTCTTTCTTCATCTTCTTGAATTAATTTAGTGGTGCTGAAAAGTTCTGAAATTATTTCCTGGACTAGATTCATTATTTAAGACAATGGGAGTTGTTTAGTTTACTTCACTGGGAATTAGAACGAGTAATTTACTAAAAGGCAAGATACAGCATGAACGAGCAGCAAAGCCAACTCTCCCTTCTCTTGTTCATTCTACAGAGACACACAGGCACTCTCACATGTAATTTCAGCTTTGATCTCTAGTTGTGAAAATAGGCTGTTCTCCAGGCTTTTTCATTTCTTGGTGATTTGAAGAGAGGCTACCAGTGATGATGTGGGCACCTTCCTACTGCAAATTGGATTAATATCATGAATTCTTCCTATAGGTTTTATCAAATAAGTGCCAGAGCATAACTAACATGCAGTATTTAGAATAGATTTTTTTTTTCCTGGTTTGAAGCAGTTATGTGATGTGATGTGATGTTCATAATGTTTAAATGACACCCTTGCTGGCACATCTGCCCTGTAGATTTTAGGGGTGGGGAGCAAAAGAGAGACTGTGACTGAAAATGAGCAAACAACCAGTGGGATGGATTTGTTATAATGCAGCATCTTATTAATAGTACTGAAGTGCATATTGCCCCTTCACCAGTAGACAGCATAAGTCATTACTCATGTGCTGTTATCACAGCTGCAAGAGCATTTACTGATAAATCTCCTGAAGAGTGCAAAGCCCCCACACCAGCTAGCTGCTTTATGCATGTGAAGAGTAAATGTAAAAGCCTTTTTTCTCTGCCCCCAAGAACATAAGTACTTGCCTTAATTACTGATCACTGCAGATCCTGCTCCTGTTCCTGCCAGGGTCAGATCTTTGCAGCTGATTTCAATGAGAATGTAATCAGGGCAATAGAGAAGAGGGTGCCTCACAAAGAGAAAACCTTTTATAATAAACCTCAGTAACTATGAGGGATGTTATAGCTTTCTCTTCCCTGCAGAAAGTTGACTTTCAGTTTGGTGTAAAAGGCAGACTATGCACTCTTAACCCATTCTAGGACTTATTCCATAGATAGAAAACTAAGCAACCTCAGAAGTAAAAAATAAAAGTAGTGAACCTGGGGAAATAGTACCTGCAAAAATGCAAGGTTGTCAATCAGCTGGGAGAAGTTCTAAGTGGTGGAGAGAGTACACCACGTTTTGTCTTACAGTGGAGAAAGATGTCAGTACTCTACCTGACGTATTCTGTTGGGCCACAGTTAAAAAGACTGTATTTCTTTTGATGCCACCAGTTGTGGTTAGAAAACCAACACTGAACAATGTTATGACACTAGAGGGAAAAAAAAAAACCAACCCACTGACCTTTTCTTTTGCTCTTATTCTTGTAAGCTTTGCTAAAGAGGGATAAAACTGATTGGAATTAATTTTACAGAGAATCTTAAAGACTATGCCTTAAGGCTTTTGCCTCTTTCTGCTTTTAGCAATACTATTGGAAGGCTAGAGGTATTGCTCTGCTAGAACAATCATAACTACCCATTGACTTCAAGTTCCATCCTATTTACTTCAGTGACAGTGGCTTGTGCAAGCATGATTGAATTCAGACAAGGTGGTTATTGGCATAGCATGTTCTGCCTTAATATCACTGATGTCTGCTTATTCTCCTTAATTTTAAACATTATGTTGCATTACCCTACAAAAGACCTTACCCTACAAATCAACCTGAATCTGGTTTTGAACACTCCAGTAGTTTTAATAATACCTTAATTTTCATAGTGTTAAGAACCTTTTAATCTCACTCTGCCCTAGGATATGATTTTCACAAGCACTCATCATTGATCTAATCCTTCTCCCACTGAAGTTAACAATAAGGCTTCCATTAAATTCAACGCAAAGCAGAATTAGGCCAACTTGAATCCTTTTCAAAACAGTACCTGGTTCATAGACCTGTTTGCTGCCTGAGCCCTCAAATAGGAAATTACAATTGAGATTATGGTTTGATAATAAACCTCTTTGTCTACAGTAAACCAGATGACAGGCTGGATCCCCGTCTTAATGGTAAGGGAAGTTTAGGTCCTTACTTGTCTGATGCTTAAATCTTCTGCAAAAAACCTAAATAATTTGTCACTTTTAAGAGCCAGAAGGCTGTCTTGTAACTCTTTCTTCTGTTTATTGCTCCCATCTTTGCATTCAGTGCAGACAAAAACTCCTGTAAGTAAAGACTTCAAAGTTCTTTTCCTTATAGTAGCCCTAAATTAACTCCTTATTAATTCTCTGTATTTTCCTGGCTGTATACAGGGATGGTAACGTAGAATATATGGTGGACTGCTGTGAGGTTACCCTGCTGATAGCAATATTACTCTAAAGATATATTTTTACAATATATTGTCTGACTCTGAAGCTCTAATTCACAAGGAGGACATAATAAATTCTGACTCTTCCTATAGATTCCAATAATCCTCAAAATCATGGACAATTTTTGCTTTTCCATCCTCTTAAATACCAAGTGGTCCTGTATCTTTTACAAACAGCCAACATTCTTACTGCTTCATCTTGTTGCTGCTGACTACTTTAATTCTGCAATTATTCATGTGTCCTCCACAGAGCTGTGTAGAAACATAATTAACTTTTCTGTACAGACAGGGGATGAGTTTTGCAATTGGCATGTTGTGATGAGTCCATTTGGGACCCTAATGAATATATTAAACATGTTGGGGGAGATGGGACCTGTTTTGGATTTATCTGAAAACAATCTTTGGAGGAATTCAGCAAAACAAAATAAGAAAAAAAAGTTTTCAGTGCTTCAGTTGCAACATTGTTTGCTTCAAATTGAAATGCTTCAGTTTTAGGTGACTTAAACTTCAAGCCCGGTTCCAAAGGAAAACATCTTGGTTTAAGAAAGAATATTTTAGCAAAACTTTTCAATTATTTTGATTCACTGCTCCTTCTTTGTGCCTTTCCCTTTCCTGTGTCTGAAACTGCCAAAGTTGTGGCACTAGAGCTGTAGTCTGACCTTTACTATTTGCCACTGCATTTTTTGAATAGTTCCAGTTGCATTGTCCTCACATCACACCAGAGTGGAAGACAACACTGGAAGCAGAGCCTGGACAGTCAGAGTTTCCTTGAGTGCCCTCACAGACCTTGAGTTACATCTGAAGCCCCCTCTCTGGGCTTTGCTTATGTCATCTGCAGAACAAATGGAATAAAGATAAAGGCTAACAGGAATTGCATTCAAGAAAAATGTCCCGGAAGGGATTTAAAAAATATCTTGGTTTAAGGGTGTAACCTTATCACTACTGTAACTACTGGACATGAAGGCATTATAAACTCTTCTGTGCTTATTTTCTGGTTTCTGATTCTGCCTCTGGAGCAACAGTGCTGGCCACTGTAAGGAATAGGGACACTTAACTAAATGGAATACTAGTTCAAGCTGGTATGGCCACTTCTAAAATCTTCCCTCTGTAGTGAGATGGTTATAATTAACTGTCCTTTCTGGTGTTTGTGGAGATACTAAAAAAAAAACACTATAGAAGAACAAAGTGCTATCAGTAGGTAATGTTGATGAATGGAGTTGCTCATTCAAGAGAGCACTTGTGGGAGTTTGACCAGGATTAGTCTTGAAGTCCCAGCACATTTGCAGGTGAAACATGTTCTGAAGTGAAATAAGAGGTTTATCATTAGAAGACAGCTGATTGCTCTAAGCAACAGCCTTTTTTCATCAGTGTTTGTGATGCAAATAAAAAAACCCAAACAACCCTACAACTAAATATAGCATAAAAGTCCTCAAAAGCCAGTCAATAAACAGTAATTATCTCACAGCTGGAAGCATGTTTGGCTTTGAGTGTAACCAACAAACTGTGCTTGACTGTGTGATGATTATTTCAATCAGGTTATAAAGGAGAATGTTATTTGGGAACTGCACTCTTGGAAGGTGTTCTTGTAAATGTGTGCATATTTCTGAACTCTTCTTCTTTCCAATTTGCTACAGACCTTGATAAATGGTAAAGCCTGGCTGATTTGAATACAAAATCGATTTGTGATTCAAATACTGCTGTTGGGCAGAGCTTCATCAGATCTCTTCCCTGTACTCCCATTTGCTATTCCTGTGCAATCACTAGTCTCAAAATAGAAAAGCAGACTTTCAGTATTTGATCCAGGTCCCATGGATGAATGCCACTTGAGAGGTGGTGAATCACAGTATTCCGGGATGGGAAAAAGGAAGGGAAGAGACAAGAAGGCAGCTCTTGGAAGATAAGTTAAAAAATAGGCCTGGCATGTTTCATGGTCCCTGACACTGATTTTTTCAGACACCTCAGCAACGCTGGGGAGTGGCCTAAACTATGAAAGCTTGAGAAACATGATCATCATGACTGGCTACCCTAATGCTGTCAAACCAAAGGACAAGTTTTAACTGATTCTCAAAATTAACATGTCAACAACCAGATCATAGAATCATAGAATTGTTAAGGTTGGAAAAGACCCTTAAGGTCATCAAGTCCAACCATTAACCTAGCACTGCCAAGTCCACCACTAAACCATGTCCTCAAGCACCATATCTACCTGTCTTTTAAATACCTCCAGGGATGGGGACTCAACCACTTCCCTGGGCAGCCTGTTCCAGTGCCTGACTACTCTTTCAGTAAAGAAGTTTTTCCTAATATCCAACCTAAACTTTCCCTGGCACAGCTTGAGGCCATTTCCTCTTGTCCTATCACTTGTTACTGGGGAGAAGAGACCAACCCCCACCTCACTACAGCCTCCTTTCAGGTAGTTGTAGAGAGCAATAAGGTCTCCCCTCAGCCTCCTCTTCTCCAAACTAAACAATCCCAGCTCCCTTAGCTGCTCCTCGTAAGTCTTATACTCTAGACCCCTCACCAACCTCGTTGCCCTTCTCTGGTCACGTTCCAGCACCTCAATGTCCTTCTTGAAGTGAGGGGCCCAAAACTGGACACAGTATTCGAGGTGCGGCCTCACCAGTGCCGAATACAGGGGCACTATCACCTCCCTGGTCCTGCTGGCCATACTATTCCTGATACAAGCCAGGATGCCATTGGGCCTCTTGGCCACCTGGGCACACTGCTGGTTCATGTTTAGGCGGCTGTCAACCATCACCCCCAGGTCCTTTTCAGCCAGGGTGCTTTCCAGCCACTCCTCCCCAAGCCTGTAGCATTGCCTGGGGTTGTTGTGACCATCGGGAAACTGAATTTTGTAATGCTCCTGTAATGCATCCTCCTTGTCCCAGCAAATGAATTTCTCAGTGTCCTTCCACCAAACTGTTCACAGAAATCCTGGGCTGGTATACATAACTCCCATTTCAATAAGAGCCACATTTTTTAGTATCATCTTTCAATTTGTGGGACCTGTTTTAGAAACTGCATGACCTTTGAGGGTTTCTTTTTCCATGCTAGAATAATGGTTGTCTTTTGGAAAATAGCATCTATTCTGATGTTCAGTCTCCATTTCTCACAGTATCCACATATCTGATTGTTTTCTCAGTGCATAAATAAAATATTGCAAGGCCCTTGTAGATGGATGTGCACTACATGTCAATACTACAAATTGTTATAGACCTTCCTGTTTGTATTGTGCTGAGTTTTGAAGCAATTTCTAACTGAGATACAGCTGCAGCTTCAGGTACTTCACATAGTCTCATCTTCCTTCTTCCTAACTAGGTTGGTTTAAATTTTTCTATTTGTTTTTATGTCTTTGGTGTAGTTGGGGGAAAAAAAAGAGGCTGCCAATCATTTTACTTATTAGTTAAAATGATCTCTATTTTGCTAGAATGACATGACCAAGGAAGAAATTTTGAACTCCCATGAGGGATATTTTATGTTGTTTGGTTATTTTTTCAAACAATGGTCTCTTTTTACATTTACATTTTCATAACTAGCATTTTAGGATGCTGAATGTAACTTTTACTCCATTGTGCTGTTCAGTTTGTATTTCATGACTTTAAAAGCATTTAGACTGTCATTAGAAGTTAGTTGAAAATAAAAGCTGGTTCCTTTCTAGGTCAGGTGCTTCTTTCTTCTCTTTTGATTTTGAATTATTTTTGCTGTAGGTTATGTATGAAATTACTTCAATTCACATGGGGTATATAAGGCTGAGAAGTTTTGTGGAACATCTCCAGGCACAGCATATTTTTTTTTTCCCTATTACAGCCAAAAGGGAAGTCTCCCTACTGTAGTTAAAAATTGTGTTTGATTTTTCTCAGTATTATATTCTGTCTTACCATGCCTGTTCTAGGGCTCTTTATAAACTAGTACAGAACAGCAATATCGGAAAGAATTTCAAAGACAAAAAGAAGTAGAATGGCAAAGAAAATGAGTTGTTGATTGACTGTTAGAAATTCATGTTGCTTGCTATAAAATGTTATGTGCCATGCAACTGGATGGCAGTGGAGTCTTGTTGGGAGTTTTTGTTAAACTAACCATTCTTCTAAACAGAATGTCAGGCAGGACACATTAGATATATCTGAGGGTTTTGCAGTGTTGCCATTTCCAGTGTGTGCCCGATGGATCCTTGAGAACCATAAAGCTTGCGCTAGTAGAGAGGTATTTTCTTTCTTTCTTTCTTTTTTCAGTAAAGGGTCATATATGGAATAAGTCTCCCTTGATCATAGTCATAGGTTTAGGTAGCCTAAAACATTGCACAATTGTGATAGAGCATAAAAGTGTGATACAGCACAGAAACTCTTCCCAATCAAAAGAGGTTCTCCTGAGATTAGGGTAGAACAACATATCTTGGTGTCATTCAGATGTTTTCTCAAGGCTACATTCTTGGCAGCTATTCAGTTTGGCTGGTCTTTTTGTTTTTCCAACTGTATATGGACTTCTTTTGTTTCAAATTAGTCTGTTGATTGGCTGCAGATGTACACTAAAACAAAGGACATTTTGGTGTACATTTTCAAGTAACTAATGATTAGCATTGGTTGGAAACTTTTCCATTTAAATCATTTGACAGACATTTGTGGTTACAGCAAAATTGGTATTTTCTGTGGAAATGCATCAGTTTTGCCAAGGGAAAAAAAAATAAACTTTTTTGTCAAGTCATCCTGAAATTCACGGTTTATTTTAGGTCAGCTTGTTAATGGCTCTAAGTTGCTGCATTGTTTCAGGGCACTACTTCAGTTGTTTTTTATGACCCCTTTTGTTGCTCTGGGCTCCATTAATCAGTCTACTTCATACCTCATTATCTCCTGTTGGAGATGGGAACTGTAGGCTGTGATGCCTTCAGACTGAGAAAATATCTCACAGGGGGTTGTGGATAAGATTGCAACTCTTTGTGAGGAAGGTGCAGCAACAAAGTTTGTAGTTGCAACTTGGTAGGGGTTTGGATGCTTCCTGTGCAAAATGTAGTTGTGGAAAGCATAAAGCGTCCTTTTGAAAACACTTCTATCCAGTCGTAACAGGATTAAAATCTTATTTATATGATGCCTCCTGGTAGCATCTGTAGTTTTAGCACTTTAGTTCTTTTTGCAGAGATGCCTTCATGCTCAGTTTTAAGGCTTAAAAATCAAAACAACCATAAATTCTTTTGCTTCTTTTTATTTGAATTTTGAGGGTATTTTTATAAAGCCTTTAAAATTCCCTTAAGTCCCATTTTCAAGCTCTTCTCCACAAGCACAGGGGCTTGAAACTTAGCTTTCATTAAGAAAAGATCATTAAGTAATTACTTGTTTTCAGGAACTGTGGCTCTAAGGGGAAAACAAAAACACAGAAGACTTTCATTGATATCATGAGAACTGTTAATTTGGGATAGCAATAGTGCTAGCTTTCCAAACCTGTGTAAGAGCCATTGCACAGGAGTAATTCTGATACTTGTTTTGGTGATGACTGCAGTAGATTCCAGACCTTTAGGAAAAAATGGAAACAACTTTTCCATTATTATCTTTCTTCTTGCTCCATGGATGCAGTAGTCTACACACAGGTCTTGTGTGTTGTGTGTCAATGTGCTTGTGATCCCAAGACCAGATCAGTCAAAGGAAAATCCTTCCTCCTTTCCTTCCCCAAAAAACAAGTGGATGGAGGGAGAAAAGAAAGGAAGGAAGGAAAGGGAATATGGAAGGAATGGGCAGATTAGTGGGGAAGAGGGTTTGGAGAAGGCTGCCAGACTCTTTCCTGGTGTAAACTCTTTTCACTGACTCCAGTGGACCTAGGCTAACTTGTTTTCCATAGGGGAGACAATCACTGAGGGCACACTGGTTGGCAGCTAATGTGGTGTTGGTTAATAACTGGAAAAATGTAAGACAGAAATCCTTCTGGCAATGTTCTTTCCCTCCCCCACCCCCAGTGGTCATTTCAGAAAGCTTAATGAGTACCTGCAGTTACCCCAGAGTAAATCATCACGGTCACTTTTCAGCACCCTTTTGCCTTGTCCCACTAACATTTATTTCTGCTCGTAAACTACAGCTCAGAGATGCTGTGAGCTCAAGTTTGTCTTGACAGTGAGAATATACTGAATACAAATAGTTTTCCTTGAACTCAACAGTAGGCCAATGAAATTTCTCTGAAGCCTGCAGTGATATGCCTGGGATGAATTGAGTCCACAAAGTGTACCTTGGGCCAAAGTTAGGTGGGATGTAAGCAGGTGAAGAAGCCAAATTTGTTGGAAAACTTTTAATCTCCAACATGTCAGTGTCCCGAGGCAAAAGATTTCTAGTAATTATCAGTTTGAGTTAGAGCTAAGCTCATTTCTTTACTCCGTCATTTGTATACCTCACAGAGAATTTTGTTACAGTTTGTGCAAGAGAGAGGAAGTCTTTTTTGCACTGAAAAACTTACTTTATAATAAAATTGATGTTTTTTTATAAAAAACTGTTTATTTTTTAAACAAAAAAAAGGGATGCATTTTTCTCTTTTGTATCTTTTCTCATGCTTTTGCTAAAATGGCTGTCTCTAGCTCTGATTTTTACAGTGGCTCCCATCTCTATGATCATAAGTCATTAAATGTTAACAAAAGTGAATAAGCTGCTTAATGTCCTATTCCCCTGTGACTTGAGACTTTATCTAAAAAATCCCCTAATAAACATCCTTCCAATTACTTAGACATCTGTCCTAGTACCATGCAATTGGAGCATGGAGGAAACAGAAGGGACACACTAACCAAATGTAATTCTTGTAAAACAGGGACATAAGGAGATCAGATTGATAACTGAGCACATCAAGGATTTAATGTTATCCAAATACTTAAAGTCCATGCTTATGCAGGTATTAATAACCTCAGACAATCTATGTATCTACAATATTCTTCATTTGAAGAGAGAATAGAAAAGCCCACTCATTTGTACCCAATAATGTGCATGCATAGGGGCTCTAACTTATTAAAATTAATTTTACCATTAGAGAACACACTGAATCTGTGAATTAGCACAATAATGACAGGAGCAGATGTCACTTGCTGCTGAATGAGCAACAAAATATCAGGAGTGTATTGTACAATGCTGTCTCATGCTTTCTGACGGCCAACTCAAACTCCCTGAAGTCACCCTGCTCCTTAAAAACCTTATCCTAATGTTTGTCTAGCCAGAGGCATATTGCAGTGGTGACAGAAGGCACTCCCTCTGCAAGTCCTAACCCCTTCCATCCCCTTTCCTCAGTCTGCCAGAAATCCTGGGCAGAGTCTATTCAATCTACTCATTCCTCTAAGGGATGTGCCAAACAAAAAAGAAAAGTTCATTCTGCAGAGACCTCTCTTGGATCAAACCATATACAGACCTAATCCTAATTATATAATTTTCTATTGTCAAACATAATTTCACTGGGTCAAGATGTTATGCATATCTCATGAGAATGCAATTTTTTTTTTTTTTGAGCATTAGGTTAATTTAAGGCAAAGGTATAGACTCTTGGTCCCACAGGTCTGTGATGCCAGAAAAATCATAGGAAGTATTTTAAAGGAAGGGTGGAAGGATTGAACAGATATTTTTCTGTGATTACAAAGAAAAAAGTGAAAATATGATGACTGGAGTGTAAAGGGTGAACAGTCTACAGGTTCCACTAGAGCAGACATTGCTGCTGCTTTGGTGATGGGAACCATCCTGTGGCTTTTGTGTATTTTGAGTAACAAGCAAGATAGGGTTGGAAGGGTTGAAAAGTCATGCATAATGTAGGCATGCATAGTTGGCTGCACATTACTAAAAATGTGAAAAGGGATAATCAATAGCTGGGGGTCATCTGTAGGGTGTCTGAGAAGACCTGGTGGAAAGATTAGCCATACAGTAGTTCTTCAGCGTCCTCAACACCACTGTAACTCTGTGGAAGGCTATTTCTGCTTCCCCCCCGCCCCCCCCATGACTTCATGGCAGAAATGATACAGACAAATTACCACCAAAACCGATGTGACAGTTTGATACTAGGCAATTTTTAACTGAGTGGTGTTATGGTGAGAGATATTCTAAGGGAGGGAAATGTCATTCCCAAACTGTTTACACAATTACATTAATTTGTCATGGACAGTCATAGTCATATAATCTGGATCTACTTTTTGTGAACAAGCCAGGGTCAAGTTGTTTCCCACAGGCCCTGAAAATGGGTGTAATGGGGTTTTGTCAGAAAATGCCCTTTGCAGCAGTATGACGTGATGCTAGGCACTTGAGGTTTGTTGGCCATACAAACCCTGTTCCCATTCCTCTTGTTTTGTTCAATGCAAGTGATTTTGTGAGAAAGCAATTAAATCAAATGAAAGCATTATGTTCTCCAAAGAAATAGTAGAAAGCTAGCATAGTATTTACAAACCATATATTCCTGTTGAGCCTCCAGCTTATTCAGGAGGGCTTTTCTGCTCTAATCCTTTTGATTTGCTTTGGTGAGTCAAGAAATTGTGTGACTTAACAGGTCATGTATGTATGGTCACATACACACAAAGGCCTTGGATGACATGTGAGTTAAGACACTGAGTTCTTGTGAAGCAATAGTATGGTTGAGATGGAAGTGTGCTGATTCTGTCTCTTGAAACATTGAGCTTAAAGCTTCATGTTTTGCAGTCATCACTAATAGTTGCCATGTCCTCATTTCTTATTTTGGAAAGCTCGGTTTCCTCTCCATATCCTCAGTACAGAATGGCTGGAAGGTGTCTTTCAATTCCAAGTGAGAATCGCAGGCATGATCTCTGGGATCTAGCCTGCCCAGCTTTAGGTTTTCTGCCAAGGCATGTTTGCAACCTGAATATAGAAATATTGCATCCTTGTAACCCACTTGTTCTTATCACTGCTGCTGGGGGAAGTAAATTTCTCCTGGTGGCACATGGGCGTACTTGGTTAGTGCATATATAAGATCCTACCTTTCTTTAAGCTAATTCTGTTTCTAGTATGTACGCATTGTAATGCTGGGAAATCATACGAGGCTTCAACCCGTTGAGACTGCTACCAAGCAGAGTTTTGCATTTGACTTCAGTGAAGACCACTCTGGTCCCTTCACATTGTTCACTGGAATCTTTGCTAAGCGCTGGCGGGCAAGATAAGGAAAGCATTTTTTGAGATCTATTTTTAAAGACCTTTACGACATGCGGTTAACAATTTCTTGTGTTTTGCTTGTAGTTTAAGTGAATTACCTTTTTTCCCCGCATTCCAGCCTGGGTGCCTCCCGCCTAGGAAGCCCTGTACCAGGCGGGACCACGAGAGGGCACCCGGGACACGCCGCTCCCGGCCGCGCCAGCCAGGGCAGGGGCAGCCCCGGCGCACCTTGCTCCGGAGCGACGTTCGCTATTTTTTTCATGGCTAACTTCAGTCAAAGCGACTGACGAGTTTCAGCTGCTTTATCTCATCCTTCCACAGGTGAGGGAGGAACCATATGCATGAGCACCCACATCTCCGCATGCTAAAATCAGCGGCTTGTTCTGTGAAAACACATAGTATGCCAAAATTGAATGGGCAATCCGATGTCAACAGCATATTCCCGTACTTGTCAAAGCATAAGGGCAACAATTTTCTAGTAAAGTCGGGAAGCTCAGAGAAATAGTCAAGCTTGCTAAAGCTAAAAATGAAATGAGACTGGATTGCTTTGAATTTCCAGATTTAAATAAAGCTTATTCTTTTCTTACTGGGCAAACTTTAATGATTTGCTCCAGGTACTGTCACACATGCCATTGGTTATGGTAACTATTCTCTAACTCCTAGTTTGGGTAATAAACTTTCAAAAAATAGATATAGATCTAGACATCTCTCATGAGAAGATGTAAATCAGCTAATGCCAGTCCTCTGCATGGTTGTTGGGGTTTTCGTTTGTTTGTTTATTTTTGTTTTTTTTCCTCCTATCTCTGGTTGAAATGGGCTACTGTTGGAACCAGAAAGAAATTGTCAGAAAGGTTAGCCAGACTAGAATATGCTTCTGCCATCTCCCCCTAATTTCTTGGGAAGGGATTGATCCAACCTCAGATTAGCTGCCTAAAAGCTACAATCCAAATAAGTCATCAATCTGCCATTAAGCTGTCACAGAAACAAACACCTAGATATCCGTTCTTCTTCTCTATCTTGAAATAGTCAAGTCCAATTTACAATGGGGAGATTTGCTCCTGGAATAATCTTACTTCCTCCCCCCGGAACGACAGAAAAAGCCTAGAGGCCTGCTTTTTAGATGGCTTAGCTGGCCAAGATGAATGCAAAGCAAGAGGACCATAACTGGCTAGCAATAGGTAGGTGAAGAGAATCAAAGGTCCTTCTTGTCTCCCCAGCATTACTGACTTTGCCATGCTATGCCCAGCAGGTAGTCTGTGAAAGCTCCATGAAGTGATATTTATTTGGCTAATACTATTTTGTATTTAAATTTTGGGACTCTCCTTAGTGTAAACATATAGTTTTCGGTTTCATTTTTATATAAGAGAATGGGTCTCAACAAAGGAATAAATCACACATCATGAAAAAGACACCTGCTCTTACTTTTTCTGATGTTTTTCTTCTTTTTTTTCCTTGTTTTGCTAGAAGTTTTCATATAAAATGTGACTGTTTTTAAAACTATGGGAAACTTCATAACGTCAGAAATAGGAAGCTAAACTTTGAGGCTGCGCTGAGACTGCACAGGAGTTGAGAAGATAGTGAATATATTCCATGCCCTGAAGGCAGGACTGACACTAAACCTTCTACACTTTCCTCTGACTGTGAGTTCCCTGGGCAAAGCCTGTCTCTTGCTTTGTGTAATATAAAGATTTGGGCACCATGGGCTGAAACCCAACAGGACTAGGACTTTGTGTGATCTTGTAATAAGGGTGACCAGTGGCAAACCACATAGATATCTGGTATGCGCTGCAATACAACAGTGTCATTGTTATCTTGTCCTGGGTCATGCAAAGAGTAATTTTCATTAGCATAGGGAGCTTTATATATAAAAAAGGCCATCAATATACATAGAATGTACATACTTATGAAAATATGGCCAGATTACAATTGTGTTTTCCTTCTAGATGTTGGATATTTTCAGACAAACATTATCTAGCCTTTTAGCATGTTTTCATGAAGTTTCAAAACACAAGATTCAAGAGACCTGTGATCACATTTTAATTCATCATATCCTTTCTGTAGGTTTAAAGAAGTTTTTTTTTACCTACTCCTTAGTTTAGTTTCTCCTTTTGCAAAATGTAGATAACTCCATTTTTTAGGGGTGATGTGAGAGTAAAATCCATTGATTTTGAGACATTCTTATTAAAGTTGTGAGGGCCATATAAGCACTGAGATGTCAAGAAATACTAAACAATCTGTTGCAAACATCTCTGCTTTTTTCTGTGTGGTTCATTAGTGTGCACTTGGAGATGACCTTAGCGTTGCTGGTGGCACCCTTTCAGATCCTGTTTAAAACAACTGTTGAATGACTCACTGTTTTAGGAATATGGAAAGTTTCCCAGAGTGCGTTTATGCTTTACTGTCTTAGACTTCAGGAGATGGAGCTGATCAGGAAGGTTGTTAGAGATGACTGGATGTACTTATAACTGGTGGACTATTATCCCCTGCTTCGGAACATCTGCTGACGATTTTAAAAATAAATAAATTAAAAAAAAAAAATCTGTTGGCTGTGCCTAGTACGAAGCAAATACAGGTTGTTTTTGTGTTGCTGATGATGTATCTTCAGAGGATTACGCATGCCAGTTGCTTGACTTCAAGGAAAATTTTCACAGTGGAGTGATGACACAGATGCAGTGTTGATCTAAAGTAATTTTTCTTTTTTCCAGTACTTCCGTTCTGTCTTTGCTACAGCAAAGCACGGCACTAAGCCTTACAATTCAAATCTGAACTCCAAGATTCTTAAAATGTGAGTTAAGATGTAGGTTTTTCACATGGGTTGTTTTCAAAATTGGCATCTCCTTCTTCCCCCAGCGAGGTTCTTTTCTTCTGTTTGTTCCTTCAGTGAAATTTATAAGCCCGTGTTTTTGCCATGGCATGCTGTTGCTGTGGAAATTAGTATGATGTCATAAACCTGACATTATGACTACAGATTCAGAGGAAATAGACTACCAAGAAGAAAACAAGCTTGTTGAGTATACAATTGTGTTGGAAGCAGATGAGTGAAACTTGAACTGAGAATGCAGAATCTAAATTCTAATGGGAATTTCCCCAGAACTGGAAAGAGAGGAATTCAGGATGTGGTCTCCAGGTCTGTTCCTGACACAGTCCTGAGGGTGATGGATATGGCAGGCCATGTCACAGTCATCTATTGTCTACAAGTTTATTTAGAGGAAAAAGGGAAGTTAAACAGATATGACTGGCATCTGAGATTTTGGTTTGAAAATAAAAAACATTTGAGATTAGTGGGATCTGATTTCTTACTGGAATTACCATTTTGCTTTCTAGATTCTCCTTTTCTCTTTTCCTCCTTTTTTTTCTCCCTGACAGAAAGTCTTTACTAATTTAGTTGGGAGAAAAACTTTCAAAAATATGACAGAAGTGCTCACATCTGCCTGCAAATGAAGATAGTATGAATCAGTTGGTCTGGAAATGAACAAATCATCTCATCTGGAATAAATGTAAATATCTGGTTTAAATGTCAACATTAACTGTTTTACTGCTGGTCAAAAAATTAAAGAAGATTGAGTTGATTAAAGGAGGAAAACTTGCATGAGTTCTTATCTTCATGCAGCCAGTGAAAAACGCTACAAGACTGAGTGGATAGCTTTCTGAGTTTGGGGTTTTTTGCTTTATTGAGTATGGAGGAAGAAAAGGGAAAAATATTAGTGGAGAATGGTGTATCCTTTGAACCGACTAATTAGTAGATGACGTTATAAATCTGAACATAGCATCTAAGCTCAACAGAGAAGCAAAACCCCTGATGCTCCTGAATTCTGCTAAGAGTTAAGGATACTGAAGGTGAATTATGTACACTTGTAGTTTGAACATCTGCTGCTAACTAGCTCTAACACCTTTCAGTTCAATTTGAATACTGTAACACAGAATCACAAATTCATGTATTTAGCTGTAGCAAAACTCTGAGTGGGTAGATTGAGGGAAAAGATGGGTTTTGTTGATAAAAAGTATCTCCAAAACTAGAAAGTTAAACTATGTTGTGCTTTCTCTAAGATATTCCTATTACATGCAAGGTAACCACTGCCTGGACAAGACACTGGAGTAAAAAGAATGTACATGAGAAGATCACAGTGATGATTCATACTTTGCTTTACAATGAAAGAATGAAGATAGTTGTAGCTTGTGAAAAAGAAATGTTTTTTTCTTGGTATGAGTGCTTTCATGGTGGGAAGATAATGACAGCTTCTCAAATTTAGCAGGCAAAGTTATCACAAAATTGTAAAGAAGCAAAAAACCCTCTTAACATATCCACTCTATATACAATTTAAGAGTAAAGGTGCAAAGGCTATTTAAACACCAAATGAGTAGTGAAGATTCTTTCATTGGATGGCTGTAAATATCCATGGGATATAGTTCTTAGTGATATGCATTAGTGCTGTCAGAAGTATTGGACTTGATAGAAGAATTTCATCCAAGAAGTCGGAGGCCTAAGACACAAAGTAGAGTTTCCATGTTTCCCAGCCTTCCAATCCATGAGTCTTGGATACATTGTTGGTTTTGATAAAGCAAAACCATGTTTGTATTGCAGGATAGCTATTCCTATGATTAGACATGATAATAGACACACATTTCATATGTGAATATGATTTACCAATGCATTCTTGTACTTAGGAAATGAAGAGCGGAAAAGGGAATTAGTCTTTAATATATCAGTGATACTTCAGAAATTAAGTTCAAATAATGATTTTGAATGCCCTTATTAGGCTTTGTTGTTATGTTGCATCTCTTTACAATGGTTTTGATTACATTCTAGGTCACCACTTTGTTAATCATAGCTTTATTGGTTTTTACTGTTATTATTATTGTGGTTGTAAAACTTTGCAATATAACACAATAAAGACTAATGAGCTGTTGTGAATAAGGTATCAAGGCTACTTGGTTTAAATAATATTTGGAAGAGTGAATTTGGCTCATGAGCTGCTATGACCTGAATTTTCACTAGATAGGGTTCATCTTAAGGTAGCATGAAGCTGTATGACTTGTTTAAATGTTAGTAAGATACTGGTTTTAACTTGCAAGAAGAACCTCACTGCACTTTCGGAGACATCTTTCTCTCTTCATCTTTGTTCAATAGGGTTTATTTTTAAACTTTATATATATAATAACTATGTATGTTTATGTGCATTTAAAAGTTAAAATGTTATTTCTATTGTAAAAAGAGTATTTGTGAAAAAAGTTCTAATAGTCCAAGAATAAATAGTATCCTGCAAATAGTATCAAAGACACATCAAGGACATTTTCTTGGATGAACTTTTTCTGTGCTGCTTGTTGATCTTATGTTGTGAAAAGTTCTGGCAATTCGTGAAGCAGTGAACAGATGAGTTTCCTGTGGTTCTAGGAGGTGTCATAGATATTGGACCACAGCATTTCTTCTAATTACAGCTGAACACATTTGTGTCTTGTGGTCAATGTGACTTAAAAAGGAGAAAATAGATATGCCAAGTCTTTTTGCATATTCATTAGACTGATAAATTAAGAGAGAATTATTTATGAGAACATGCTGTCCCACTGAAGTTATCAGAGGTCATTTGTTTGGGTTTTTTGGTTTTTGTTTTTGTTTTGTTTTATTTTTGGGGTTTTTTTTTAACTTTTCTTTTTTTTTTCTAAAATGCTGCCAGGGAAAGAAATGTTCTGGTACATGGATAATGAAGCATTGCATCAAAGGTATTTCTTAAGTGCAAGTAGTTACAATAAAAATTGCCAAGAGTGGCAAATTATCTGGAACACTTGCTTTTTAAAATAGCACCCCTTCCCACACACATATAGAGATGTACTCAAGAAAAATGCTGTGGTCCCACTGGTCTATATTACAAAAATCTTGCCCTGATTTTCCTTTACTTCTGATTAGGATTGAAGAGACTTATTTTATGGCATGGACTGCAGTGTAAGACATATCCTCGATCATAACCTTGCCATGGCAACCCTAAGTGTTACAGTGAAAAAACTGTGGTTCCTATGGAGTAATGTGCACTAAAACTTCATGGGTTCAGGTCTGCGGGCTGATGCATGCCATGAAGCACAGTCAGGGTTTTGCCCATTTCCCACCTCCCAACAGCAAGGTTTGGGTGAAACAGGGACCCTTTTTACCTTGCCTAGGTTTTAAGTGCCAGTAGGCTGCTCTTTATTTCTTTCTTTGGATTCAGTGTGGACTACAGGTAGTCCTTTGAAATCAGCAGGAGAGCTGATGGAGGGATGTACAACTCATCGGAATCTGGGGAGAGAGGGGGAAGAGAATCAGGTCAATTGCTGGCATTTTTAGCAGATGAGCCTAAGGGGCTTTTGAGGCTGAATTCCTTCTTTGATTCTGCAGCTGGCTTGGCTTGGTCTCTGTTGGAAAATATAGGGATGGATATCATATTAGGGCTTGTCTTTGGAGGAAATAATTTTAAAAATAGATCAAGGTATGATCTCAGGTCAGAATCATTATTCTGCAATAACTTTCACATAGATGCTTGTCTTACATTTTAGCTCACACTAGTTTTGGATATAGATTAGATTAAATAGTGTGAAGGCAGGTTAATTGTGAAATAAGAATGTCCATATGGTGAGCTAGTGCCAAGTTATTAGTTAGAGCCATTTCCTAATATTGGACAAGCTCTTACAGGTGTTTATACAACCCCTCTGCTGTGAATAATAAAGAATATGGGTCACTAGAGCTGTCAATCAGGCCCTTTCATTCTATTAATTTCTGGTGTTACTAAAAATGTTTTTTTTTATTACGGATTGAATGTGATGAGCTAAAAGCCATGATGAAACACATGGTCTAAATCTTCAAGCTGCTCAAACATCCATTTAGGAGGAAGAGTTCCTCTTATTGCAACATATGTGTGTAACATACCGAAAATGGCACTTCAGAATTTTAGGTAGATAAAGAAGTTGTTTATATAGTTGTTTATATAGTAGGTCTAAAAAATATGAGGAATTGAAGCTTATAACTACAAATAACTGTAACTGATTGGAAAAAATTTGCTCTTAAATGGCAGCCCAAAATATTTATTAAAGAAAAAGATTGTGGTTTTTTTTATCAAAAGTATTGAAACATATCAAACCAAACTTTTCATGTTGCTTATAACCAGCCTTTCAAAAATGGTTTTGAAGAGTGTGTAAGAAATCAGAGAGAGGAAATCTAATTTTCTATTTCTTTTTCTTTTTTAAGGAAAAAAAAATGCCTAAAGAATAAGAATTTTTCATCTTGTCTTTCACTACTAATTTCTCTTTCAGGCATTTTCTTTTTTCAACTTTTCCTTTAAAAAAGAAAGACAAATGAGTGGAGAGAAAGGGAGAAAATATCATAAATGCCATGTCTAAACTTGTAAGTTTTGCATTTCTGCAAAATGTGTTCAAAGAACATTTTCAGAGGAAATGCAATGGTATCATTTTCTTTTGACTTGCAGTCTTAACTGAGGTTGAAGTGTTGAATTTTTTTTGTTTGAAAACTGGAAAAATTAGTCAAAATTACTTCGCCTAATACAGTATGTGAAAGTTGCACATTTCATCCTGACAATTTTTCTGTACTTCTTGCAACTTGCTACGTGAGGCTTTGTGTATATGGAAAATTTCTTAACTGGTATGTGTTGGTCAAGTGGGTTTTTTTGTTTTGTTTTGGGTTTTTTTTCTGCTGTTATGCAATTCTAGAAATGCCAATTTTTATGTGGTATATCAAACTGATATTGTAGTAATTGAAACACCATATTGTAGTAACTGAAAATATCATGAGCTGATCCAATGTAGGGGAATTATTTACCTTTCAGTCCTAAAAATGGCCAACTGTGTGATTACCTACAATTTCCTATGGCACTTACCCTATTTCTTTAAGGGCAACATTTTTTACTGGCAAACATCTTATGAGCAGAGGCAGTAGGCTTTACAAAAACGGATAGCTACCAGTTTCATAAAGGTCACTGATTCTTCTTTAACATAACCTATTAGTTCAAGGTTTGATAGAGGCAAATTTAACACCAACATGAATTTTGTAGAAGAAGCAGATACAGATACTGTTGGCTGTGAGCACTAAGTTCTTTAGACACTGAAATGGAATTTAGCTGCCAGAAACCTTTGTAAAACTCAGTCTTTAGAGAACTGGTGTTCATACAAATTCTACACAACCTTCTCTGTTTAAGTCCGTAAAATGCCTTGAGATCCTTTAGATCCTTAATAAGTTGGCCTGCTTATAGTAGAAAGACTGAAGATGAAAATAGAGGCGTAAGAAGTATAATAAGCACCCCTGATACTACAGTATGAGAGAGAAGAGGTGAAATCTCTGGCCATATGAAAAAGATGGATCTTGATATGGGAGCTGAAGAATGTTGTAGGGAGGCTGTCTTACATGCTGAGAATAGCAAGCAAAGACCTATATTTAGGAACCTGACACATTCCTGAAATGTAGCTCAGTAATTATTTTGCATGTTATTGTACAGGTCAGATTCTTAAAAATGCATCTGATGTTGGATACTAAAAATGCCAGCTGTCATGCTCCAATAATAACTGTAATTAATTGTTGGTAATAGCTAGCTGTATATACTGTTGTTTACCTACTGATCTCGAGCAGTTCATGAAGATCATCAATATTACTGTCCCAACTGAGAAAATGTCCTTTTTTTAAGGAAACTAGGTCTTGCATTCAAAATCTCCTAGCTCTTTGCTCTAGTTCTAAACTTGTACTGTCAGGACAGCTTTATTTCAGCTTTTCACTCTAGCCTCAAAACTCGTTCTTTCCATTCTTCTTTACCCTCTTATGAGTGACTTCAGTTCTTTTTGTCCCTCAGTACCATTTTTCTCTGCCACTCACCTCTGAGAGTAACCTACTTTTACCTCTTGCAGTATCCAGACTTAAGTAATACAAATTCTGATGTCTACAGTCAAACAAGCAATGTTTAGGGCTGGGTAAAACCTCCTTGTACAGATGTGAGTGCATGCTTAATTGATTTCTGAGAGGATGAAATTGGATAAAAATAGAAGATTCAGCAAAGTTAACTGTGGAGAGTCAGAAATCTAAACCGCAGAATCCACTACTGTTGTTATTAGCTGGTGAGCAGTTAAAATGAAAAAGGGAATGATTATCTATAGAGTCTGAACCATTAGAACTGAAGCATATGTGTGGATCTGTGTAAAAAATCATGCTATTGTCTCTGCTTTTCCTGTTATGTTGATATAGTTTGCTCTTGTCACAGTTTTCTTGCTTTTATAATGAAGATAGTATAGAATGCTTTGTCTTCTGTACCATAAAATTCAGCACTAATTTCACAACTGTTTTCCCAGCCATTAAATACAATACCATTTAAGAGGATTTTTCCTAGCTGTGATTTCTCAGCTTATGTGGTCTAGTAAGAGCCTCTGGAACTGTTCAGGAGTATACCTGGCAGATCAATAAAACTAATCTTTTTATTTATACTGATTGGCAACAAAATCAGTCCTTCAGGAAAGGCTTTTCTTTGATTATGAAGTGAACTCTTCCATAGCCATGCTGTACATTGGGAAGGATTTGTTTTCATCATTTTATCTGTTGCTTTAGGTGTCTAACAGTGTTTATAACTACATCAGTGCTTACCTCTTTACTCTCCAGAATAACCTGCTGTTCCAATTTACTTTCTGTATGTTGCAGAAGTCCCTCACATTAGAATTACTGGCCTGTCTAGGAGCCAGACCTGAAACGCAAAATCCATCACGATATTTTGGTTCAAAACAGGTGCTGGTTGGTAGCATATGCTAGCAACTCCAGCTCAGCACATACATCCCTTCACACTGTTAGTTTATGTATATATTAAGGTCACAGCCTATGTATAATTGCTGTCACAGCCTTTTCATTAATACTCTTTTGTTTTGCACCACCTGTTCTTTTGGTGTACTTAGTATTTCTGAAAGGTGTTAGATAAGTGGTGTGCAGTCTTCCAGATGCTTCCAAACCATCCTGCCAATGTGTTTCAAAGCTCTTATTGCAGTGTTTTCTTATTAAATGGCTTGTTTATAGGTAAGAGGTTTAGAAGCAAGACATATTCAGATCTGGATATTCTCAGCTGAGACTTCTGCCCAGACTAAAGCGAATTCAAGTAGAAATAGTTATGGATATCATCTCCAACTGTTAAAAAGTGGTCTGAGAGAGTGATCTGTCTTCATGTAAACTATTGACTCTACCTACAAACATCAATAACTCTTGATCAGTATTAACTGTGTTTAACGATTTAGGAAAAATCTCAGTTTTGTACTGTGGAGTGATAAATAGTCCAGGAAACCAGCAAATCTTATGAGGTTGTCTAACACAATATATTGATCCGATCTCAGAGGAGTGTGTACTGGCCAGAAAGAAACAGTCAATTCGTGTGGGGAAAGAAGAAAAATTACCAGGGTTAAGAGAATACACAAATGGTGAAGAAACCTGTACTTCTGGAGCAAGATATTTGATCCCAAGTATTTATTTAGAGTTTTCTTTAAAATTTCAGAGCAACTATCAAATTAGTCCTCAAATCCAAATCGGAAAGCTTTTTTCCCTGGCACATGTTCATGGACCAGTACAGTTTAGAAGCCTTGGTAGGTAGTGAAAGAGCATTTATGATGAGAACCTCATCTTTTCCCCAGTTCCTAGTAGCACTCTGGACACCTGAGCTGTCATATAAAACAGGTGAGATTTAATCATCTGTCTGCAAATGTAACTGTCATGGTTTGATATTTTTAAATCCCATTAATTTGGAGTAGCATGGAGCTGTCCCAAACTACTTTCTTTAAGCTTGTTTTGTCATAAAACATGTGACAGAGCCACTGGAGTAAATTCATGCCATGTAGACTTTACCTACAATGTTTGTTTATACTTGTGGACTACAGGAAACTTCTTTGTAACAGCCTATCTATTGTCAAGATGTTGGTACTTCGCTTACTGCAATTAAAAAGAGAAAAGTTGATTGTAGCTCCACTTTATTAGGTATCGGACATTTCACAGCCGACTCAATGGAGGAACTGTTAAACTTCTGTAGTGACATTTTGGAGAACATTATTTGTGAAATCTGGCTACTTTATGCAAAAATAAGTTTTGTGATTTGAAACAAGAAACTGCATATATTTAATGAGGAAGACAAATGCACATTTGAGAAGTGTGTTGGATAAAGGCATTGTTTTCTTCAAAGTTCAAACTTTAAAATTCTGTCCTTACATGTATTGCTCCATGTCACATTCAGAAATGGAGAAACCCCTTGTTTTCATGGATCCTGTGTTGTGGTAACTGTTGTTAAAGTTGACTTTTGAGTAACAACTGCTGTATGCTGATTTTATGAAGTTCATGTTCTCATACCTGGCAAAGATAGTTACTAGACTAGACTTTCACAGCTAGGAAATTAACTCCAGCTCTATCGAAGGTTCCTATTGAGTAAATAAAGTCATGTATTCATTACATTTCCCTCACTCACGTTATAAGTAGAATTATAGGGATTGACTGTAATCGTCACTGAAAGGAACTAAAGATAATATTTGTGGGAAGGAAATTTTAAGTTCATGATAATGACTATTTGTTCTGGAAAACTGATTCAGTTCTGCTCATCTGAAAAAAATGGAACGTATGACCTGTATGTTAGTTTAGTTAGTGAAGGTGGTTTTGAAAAACCAAATGCTACAACAAACTTAAAACAGAAATTTTGTGCTGAATGTGCCTGGAAGTGCCTAGTGTTTAGGTGAAACATCTCTTTCTTGTTTGTGCATGTGAGTTGTTGCTTTTGCTTTATTTAAATCAAAGCATAAGGCTGACATAAGACATACTTATGCAGAGGCTGATTTGAAAACTGTGGGAATAGTCGTGCATCCAACTCCTACTGAAGTCACTTACACTCTGTAGCCACTACCTTTGATTCTTGGGAATTACTTTCCCAGGAGACTAGTCCCAGATCATCTGAATTTGTGTGTAGAAATACTGGATTGTAGTTATTTGGTAGATCATAAATTACTTTATAAATTATGACAGCATATATAGTAGGATCTATATTTACAGTTTAAGTACTGCCTAATAAAGAATGCTATTACATTCCATCCTATTGTAATGTACGTAATGTTATAGTGACTAGAAGCTTCCAGTTAGGAATGTGATTTTTCTGTACTAGGTGCTGTTGTAAAATACAAATGAAGATCCCTGCCAGAAGTGTTTTACAAATGTTACCTCCAACTTGAAGTTCTGTATTTTGTTCAAACGTACTCTCTCTGCTACTGAAGTCTCTGTATCCTTCCACTAACTTCTGCTTTCAGAATTTAAAGAAGCTTAACTGATACCTAAGCTTCATGCTTGTCTCTCACTCTCTTGCAAAAACACACAGTTCTGGAAAATACATTGTAAATTCAATCACTGCTTGTAAGACTCTGTTACAGCCCTCAATACTTCCTGTGACTTCCATGCAGTAATTGGATTTTGTTTTCCAGATGTATATGCAAATTAATTTTAAGTACGTATGGGAAATTAAAGTTTGCAGAACTTGTATTTGCAAAGTTATCTGAACATTTGAAATTATTGGTCTATTGAGAAAGATTCAGACCTACTGTTTAATTATGAAACCGTGGCATTTGTTCTGTCTGAGAACACGTCAGGGATGCTTTGTATAAGCTGTTCACGGAACCTCATTGCTTCAGAGACCGTACCAGCATAATAAAGGCTTTGTTTGGTCATATGTTTACAAGAACATAACCTATACTGTCAAAGATTAGAGGTTTTCCCAGGAATATAATCCCGTACCATAACTGGCAAATCTCCTAGAATTCTTAAGCTTTACGTACCTGGAGATAAAATATGTGTGTGTGTGTGTAAACAAATACTGCAAATTGTATGAACGACACTTTATTATCAAATGCTGTAAATGGGTACGGTAACCTCTCATTGTGATTACAGATAAAGCTAGATCAATACGTGTTGTTTTCTTATATCAAGAACAGGGCAGAAAATGACAGTTACTAGAGAAGTGTTTGTTAGGCCCAAAATTTAGAGGGATCCTTTAAAAGGAACATACCTTTTGCTATACCTAAAAGCTTTCAGAATAGGATTTTTTCTTACTGTCTGGCAAAGAGGAATGTAAATGGATAATTGCATGGTTTTGTTTTTGTAATAGTCAAAAGTTTGAAAAGACCAAAGGTACAGAGCCCTGCTATGCTCCATAGTGAATACCCCAGTGGTATGGCTTGCTGTGATAAATGTATCCATCCATCTGTCCACATACTATACATAGACTTTATAAGCTTGCCTGCAGCTAGGTACTTATGCCTTAAAAACAGGGCAGATTTTTCCCTTGTGTACTTGTCCTGGCCATGAATGCTCAGACAAAGCCATTCCTTTCAAATCAGGACAATGCTGCTTGAGGCAGGCAGATACAGTTTTCCTGCAATGAAAGTTGTTGCTTTGCCTAATGGATCTGTGTAATCCTCTTTAAGTGTATGCTGGCTACCATGACAGTTTGAGTCTGAGAGACAGAAGGTCTAACAACATGCTTCGCCTCAAGTTTCCCCCACTATGCACTGAGAAAATCAAGCATTTATCCTACTTTTCTGTGTTGCAGTTAAATGCCAATACCTCTTCACATCCTCATACTACTAGTGCATACCTCCAACAAAGAGCAGATGATATTTTACTACCAAAATCTGTATATTCAGAGAGATTCAGACCACTCTGGTGAGAGAAGTGTGGCGCTTTCATTGCTTTATCCATCTGTTTTCCTGTTAGACTTGCATTCAGCAGGCTTTTTTCATTAGTTTTGACAAACTTGCTGCTGATAACATCACAGCCACATCCAGTACGCCATTAAAACTGGTCAGAGGAACAGCATTTGGCTGTGGTGGTGCAACCAAAAGCTGAGTGCAAATCCTCTTTCACCCCTTTGTATCTCTTAACTATGTACTTCTAGAGAGATTTCAGCCTCAATAGATGGGGTGAGATGGAAATGAAGAAGGATCAAATGTGGTTCCCTTTTCAGCATATTGGAAGAATCATGTACGGTCCCCATTCAGCCAGACTCGTTGCTGCTAAAATCAGTAGTCAAGTTCTGTGAAGAAAAGTCTGGCCCTTTTTAGTGCTGTAGAAGTCTAATTAGATATGGTGCCCACATATTACCTAGGTTGACAGTTTCTCATGCATCAGAGGAGTCTGATCTCACTCCCACAGAAACTGCCAGGAGACTTTCCGTTAATTTCTATGGCAACTAAATGAGAAACTGTTTTTAACAGATACTTTGATACTTAAAATATTGATGAATCTGAAGGGTGTTTGGAGTCCTGGCATGACAGAAGAGAAAAAATGGGTGGTAACAGAGAAACCTGCACCCCGAACAGTCTTGAAACAATTGGTAAGTAGTAAGCAGTAATGGAAACTTGAAAAGGCTCCAATTGTCAAAAATGGAACTCGAGATGTTTTACAAGGCATCAGTAATGAAGAGCTGGTTTATGGACTACAAAATTTTAAGACTTCTAAAAAGTGGGATTCTTAGCACAATGCAGCAGTATAAAGTATGCTATTCCTTTCAATCTGCTCCCTCTGGGACTGATTCTCCAACAAGATCAGTGGCACAGATATGTTTATAACTCCATAGTGTCTCTCGAAGTTAAGCATACTCTGTAAAGACTCAGGGGTCTGAAAGAATGGGTTTAGTTGCAAGGCTGAGACCTATGCTTATAAAACTGAGGTCTCACCAGATGAAGCAAGCATCAGTGCGATAACCCTGACACAAGCAGAGCAAAACATATAACTGAACTCTGAGCAGGTAGATATTTTTAATGACTATTTACTAGCAGGCTCAAAGGTTGCTAGTACCTACCACTAATTCACTATTCCCTTCTCTTTAAAAATCTTTTAACTGGGTGTTGTCATATCGGCTCCTATACAACATGTATAAGATAATACTGTCAGAGATGGTTCGCTCATGTAGTTTTGGTGATTGTAACATTATACATATGATTATTCTGTAACACACTAAACAACCTTACTAGAGAAGAAGGTATTTCTGGTGTTTCTCCCAACTCGTGTATTGCAACATCTCTAAAAGCAATGCAGGAGACAATACTCAAATACTATTTTAAACTACTTTTTAAAGCTTTTTTGGTTTTGTTTATTCAAGAACAAACACGTTCTTTCTGCAACTTGGTAAGAAAAAATGTGGAATGGAGAATGATTGCAGAGACATTCTTAGAAATTGGTATCCGTTCAGCCAGTAGAGCTGATATGTAATATCTGATACTGCAGTGAAAGGACAGCAGTAATGCTTCCCTTTCAGTAAAGGACCCCTATGGTGGAAAATGAATCTCATTTAATCTAGCAGTTCTTACTTCCATAGACCCAGTTTCAAAGCCTTTACATCTAATCCTAATATGCTTGAACTGAACCTTACTGAGTTATTGATGCTTTATTGAAAACAGTTTCCAGGCTCTCTTTTTCCATGTTTCCAATGTAGCTATTTTTCCTGTCAAATAAGGACATATTGACTGACCCTCTAATTATGAAACGTTGATACAGGTAAGTCAAAAGAGGTGTGAGACTGATAGATATAGAGTAACACTACTGATAACTTGCTCAAATATTGCATTTGTTTTACTTTGTCTTTGCTAGCTTGTATGTTTGAGCATTACAAAAGATTGAGCACGTGTGAGCAAACAAGCTTCTTTCTGTAATCTATGCTACTAATAGCCACTGTTTGTAAATGTTTGCATTCCGGTTTGCTAACATTAGAATATATTTCGGTCCTCCAGTTCACACCTTTCCCTTGATCCTGGGGGCTAGCATTTACTGTAAGTGAAACTAAGATTCTTGCACCAATTTCAGCAGCTGGAGCTTTGACAGTTATCAAATCTTGTGAGGTTCCACAATAACGTGCAGGAATGGTTGTTCCTTTCTTTCCTCAGGAGTATTTTGTGGGAACTTTGAGCTATGAAGTTGTGCAATCTTTGGAAGTCAGCGTGGATTATAATCAACATATTCTAGTTAATCAGGATCAGGAAATCAGTGAGATCCTTACTGTGGCCCCCATGGATCACCATGTCTACAGCGCCAGCATGGAACAAGTGAAGTCACCTGAACCTTTCACTCTGATGAAAGTCTGGGAAAATGAGTACAAGGCCTCCATACTTTCCTAGAAGCAAAGAAGGCTGAGTGGCTGATTGCCAAGTGTACCATGCCAAGAGTTGTTGGGATCTCCGACACATTCCAGTGGGAATATTAACAGGTCTGCATGTTGCTGGGTAAAGTCTTCCAAACTTTCAAGAGTGCTGTGAATTTCTACTGTTTAATGTATGTACAGTTTGTGGTCCCTCACTATCCGGAAACTCTCAAAACTCTGCAAATACCTTATGAAACTCTCGCACCCAGACAGCTCTCCAAACATTCCTTCTCCCCTCTTTGAGTATATGTGGTCTCCAAATCCTAAAACCATCTGGAAGTATAAGCTATAGGCTTCCAATCATCACCTTGTAATAGGATTAGCACCCCATCAAGCCCACAGATGCTGGGCATCTGCTGAAATAGCTGTAATACTTTGAAATAGAAAATATCATTAAAGGGGTGTGTGGAGCCTGATCCAAAACTCACCAAAGTCAGTGAATTCTGCTACTCCATGTGTCTCAGTGGGTTTTGGGTTAACCCATGGTCAATAACGGCTTTGGATGCTCTAGGTCTTTATCCCATCTGAATATACTCTGAAGCAACTCATAAAGACCAACTGAGAGATATTTTGTCCCCTTATGCTGTGTAAAAAGACTGAAATACTACAAAGTGGCTACCAAAAGTCTACTCCTGGACAGGGCAAACACACTGTGGAGAACCTCTAGAAAAGCCTTTTTAATCCGTGGTCTTAGGAAGGCAAGAGAGGAATATGTCAGGTGTAGACAATGCCATTTAGTACTTGACTGACTCCTAACAGGACTGTAGCCCACAACAGGGTAGAGTCCAGAAAAGTTATAACTTAGGTTTTGGGTTGTCTAAATTATGTTGCAGTCAGAAGTCCAACAGCCTAGAATTGGGATGTTTGAAAGTTTCCTTTGCTCTCTGTCCTGCTGCACTGTGGGTGCTGTGCTCTACCTCCTAGAAGGGCAGTATGGAAACTTGCGCCTAGGCTGCTTGGCACCTGTTAAGCTTAAATTTGCTCTGTAATTTTATCAAAGTGGCAAGAGACTTCACTTCTAATGTTAAAAAAGTTGCAACTGAAGACATGCCCTTTACTATTTTGGAGTCTCTACCTAAGCCCACATCCATCTTAAATGTCAAGAACATTTTTAACAGTTATTTGTAGATTGTTTGTCCTAGTTTGAGAGATTTATTAGTTTTCAGTGCTTGTTTGCCTTTATTTTGTGTTTCTTCTTGGACATCCCATTAAAAAGTGTGACCTGTGTTGAACAATCAGTCCTTCCAGCAAATTATAAGCTGTTTGGAAAACATCTAAAGTAGTTCCACTTTTGACCAGGAGATGACAATGGCTCCGTCTTCCAAGAGGCATAAAAAGGTTATCAGGTACTATTACTTGCCTGCTGAAAGGTTGGCATGAGTTCAAGTACTTTGCTGGATCTGCAGTATACTGAAGAAATATACATCCATCACAGTAGGATGTTGTGGGGTTGTGTGGTGAGTTTTTTTTGAGCAATATGGAGTTTCTGCTGGAAAAGTGAGATGTGAGTCAGGATCTAAACTTCTGCAAGAAACAGCAGGCATCTGTTTTCGTGCTCAAATTCATGTTTTCATATGACCCATCAGGGGAAGGAATCTAATTATGCTTGTTTCCAGATCTGAACATCATATGAGGACATTTGAATCCCTGTCTTTGGTGTGGACCTATGTAGTCTTTAAAGTAGGGTCAAGAGAACAGTAAAGGACTGGAACTGAAAGTCATATTAGAAATTCTTTAAAAGGGAAGGCATGCATTAGCTGACAGTAAAGGAATTTTAAGAGGCAAGCACCAGCTGTTACACTAATAGAAGAAAGACGGAACACATTTGACCTGGCAATTGTTTGGGGACTTCATTGTAGCAGAACAAAAGGAGAGCCTGAAAGCACATGAAAACTCTTATGATTGGGGGGGGCGGGGGGTGGAGAGAAGGGGAGAAGAAAAAAGGAAATTACACGTGCCTTCAATTCTCATTTACAAACTGGCCTAGTCCCAAATGAAAATTAAGATACAAATTGTTTTGTCTTTTCTCATAGACTGCAATACTCATAAAAGCAAACTCGACTCGGTGTATTCATGTTAGGCTTAGTTCACTCACTGAATCGTGTTTTCCTGGAACAGTTGAAGTGGGTAAATACTGCTTGAGCTGTCACCTTCCCTCGAGGTTTTATGACAAGGTGGGTACCTTTAAATGGTAGCCGTAGGTTGCCCACAGGATGAATTGTACCACTGCTGCCCCCTACACTTCATCTGCCGACGACAGTTTCTTGGCTGACAGTCCTTCTTTGGGGTCAAACTGGGTAGCTGTGAGCCCCCAGCAGAGGCAGGTGATGGACATGCCAGAAAAACACATACCCACATCCCTAGAGAGGCTTTCTGCCTCCTGAGTTGTTGTGGCAAATATCACTAACGTGAGCAGTGTCAGAATTTAAGATTAGAACTCTCCCTGAAAGATGGAGAGATCTCTTGCAAAACTTGGATCAGATTTCTGGCTTAAGTTTGCAATTATTTGAACCTGAGATTTTGGTCTGCATTTCTCTGTAGTAGGAGTGAAAAAAAGTGATTTGAACAAAATGAGAAAGAACTCTCAGTGTTCACTCTCAAAATGAACTGAAACAGAATAATTTCTTGATGTTTGAAGTTGCTTTAAATTATTTGGAAAAAAACCTTAATACTTTTCATCTTTTTTTTTTTTTTTTTTTTTTTTCTTCTCCCAGATTTGGCAATGAAAATTGGCTACCCTTGCAGAACGTGTGCTGTACTGGTCTTGTCAATTGTAATCGGTAAATAAATTGTTATTTTACTCACTTCATATTTAGACTGGTCATTTGTTGTTGTTGTTACTGGTGATTAATTTAATAATTTGGCAACTTGAACAAATATAAAGCTATATGTCCAAAATGAAGAAAAAAAAAAAAGTACAAATACTAGAATAAGAAAACTTTGTAATGAAAGGTAACTTTGAGATTAAAAAGTTGAAAAATGCTTAGAAACAGTGACATTTAAACAAACTAGTATTTGAAGTTAGAAAATATTTCAGTGAGGTATCTCCACTGAGCCCTGATACCCATATTTTTTGCAGTTGTTCAAATGTGTTATGTGTAGAATATTGAACGGATGGATGATGAAGTCAGCCACTCAGTTTCAACCGATTGTGAATCAAGCCCTAAATGCCTGTAGACATTTCCTAAAATTCTTTTGTACATCGTATATGACAAAATGAAACTTTTCAAGGGTGGCTGGTACTGAGATAAGACAAATAGTTTTAGAAATGTGAGAAGTTGTGAAAAGGCTGCTGTCTTTTTCTGCAACTTAAACAAAATTGCAACTGTTGTGCTGGGTAAGATGGTAATTATTTCTGTACAATAACAAATGTAGGAAAAAAATGCAGGATGAGTCAATATGGGAGATCAAAAAAAGGATGCCATTAGCATCATTTAGGAATAACTTTGTTTCAGAAAGAAGGGGTGTTTTTTTAAAGTGTATTAGGAATAGAAAAGCCACTTGTTTATTATTTCAGTGATATATTTATGAGACAGACCAAAGTTGTCTGGTAAACTGAAAAGTTCTGTTTAACATGCAGTGATCACTGCTTTATTTCTGTGGTGCAGGTCTTTTGCAACTCTTGACTTTTTTCTGACAGTAACACATTATGAGGGACACACAAGCTACTAATTATATCGTACAGCTACGCAAGCAAACTAAAACTTCATAGTGCTTCAGAGAAACTACAGTTTATATTTTTCATTTAGTGTTTGTAGTTGTAATGATCTTGTTACTTCTTTCATTCCAGGAGGGGCTGATTCAAAGCCCAAGGAAGCTGTTGAATGAAGTAGTGGTGGTCTTTGATGTCATAAAAAATTGCAAGTATTACCGACAAAGTGCTTGTGTTAGTTTCAGTCAAGCCATCCTATTTCTACTGTCACAATAGGTTATACTAGGTGATTAAGTCTGACCTCTTTGAATGTCAGATGAACTTCAAATTGTCAAATTATTCAGGTATTTGTGTTGATGAAATGGTGCAAAAAGCTGAAAAAGATAGATCCTAATAAGCAGGGAATTGGTTGAGGCTAGAAAGGCAAGGGTAGCTAGTGAAGTGTGAACACTGGGCTGAGGTTCTGAAATAAAAGGAGAAATCCCACCTAATGAAGCTTGAAGTAAGACGAACTAGCAGAGACAGAGAGAAGAAACATTCATCTGTGCCTGTTGAATCAGGTTCCCATCAGCAAGCCAAAATACGTAATTTATGATTTCGGTGTCAAGTGGAGGGAAAATACAGTATCGGCAAAGAACTGAACTGGAGAAAGAGCATGCCATAGACCCTCATTTAGTACTTAAAACATATGGTTTTACTCAGTCATCACAGGATATGTAGCTGGGTGATGGTGACCAAGGAAGTAATGTAAAGCTGTTTCTGACCTTTGTCCTCAATCCAGTTGGGTAGTGGCAGTTACCTGGGGATAAAATGCCAGGGCTCAGCTGTCCTGCTCTGTGGGGAGCTGCAAATTTGCTGCCAAGGAGGGTTCAAACCAAATGGGTTCCCACCTCTCTACACATCATATGGGGATTCTCCAGGGTTAGGGAGTCTCCATCAACCTCCTACACTCAGTCCAGGAGCAGATGGCAACAATACCTGGGACAGCAGAAAGAAGTGTTTCTTGGCAAATGTAAATCCATGTGCTTATGATGAGCAGTAAGCAGCTTCTATTGCAAGAGTTACCCATCATATGAAAGTAAGTTAGTCCAACTTCCTGTAACTATTTCAATCTAACACTCATCCTCTGAATGATAATTTCTAGCAGGCCAGTTACTGTTACCTCTTTTACCTGTCTTTTTTCCCCCCTCTGTCTATCCTATTTGCAGGCTTGTATTTTTGCCTTTTTTGTAGTACCCCCTGTTTCTTGCATTTAAGTGGTTTTCTCATTTGTTTCTGTCCAGGGGGGGAGGGTGAGAGGGAGGAATATGCCACAGATACTTTAGGAATAATATAATGTTCCTGGACTAAAATAATCAAGGATCGACACATCAACCTTTTCCACAACTCTGTCTTGCAGTAATGGCTATCAGCTGCTTTGAAAGGAGTTCCAGTGAGACTAATGAAATGGCAGCCCCACTGCAAACAGCTACACTGCCTCAAGTAACTTCTTGTCAGCCAGCAATACTCTGCCTTACGGTAACTCTCTTTTCTATTCCGTAGCCAATTTTCAGTTGATGGAGACATAACTTCTTTCTCTTGTCCCTGCTGTTCAAGACATTTGTTGCATCTGAAACATTAATCTCCTATGAAGTTTGTTAAATGTTTTCTGAGTATCTCAGGAAATGCTCTCTACGCTGTCCCCCCCGTACGTGTACCCTGGCCGACATCCCCTGTGAGAACTCCAGCCAGTTAGCAAGACATGAACTCCTTTTCCTGAAGCCTGGTTGGCCATCATTAATCAAGCTGTTCAAATAGTTTGCTTTGTTTTAAAATCAACTTCAGCTAATGTGTGTGTAATTTCCTGCTGTGTCCCCAGGCTCTCTCAAAAACAGTGACATGATTTGGGACCTTTCTGTTTGCCCAGGCTGCTGAGGGATCTCAAGTGTTATAAAAGTCATCTCTAAGGGAGCAGCACCCTCTTCCTCAGCCCTGCGTGAGTGGCATGCTGCAAGATGGTGATGCTTTTTTCAAGATGGGAAATAAAGTTTCTTGATTGCCATGGGGATTCAGAGTACCCTGCTCATGCATTCACCAACACTTCATAATAAAAACCACTCTCTCTGTATGGTGCTGTGGATCACTACCTGCCTCTGATGGTTCTGTGGCAAATTAGTGGTAACTTCTCTGAAGTGACTAATGGGCTTATGTTAAGATTGTTGATGGCAGAATCTGTTTTCTGTTGCTCTTAGAGCTGTGTTAATTAATAGTCCAGGTGAGGGATATGACAAGAAATAGTTGCATCAACGAGAAAAATCAATCTGCGCCTTTTATGAATCTTTGAAATTAATCTTGGCAGGGAAGGGAGCCTAGGGTTGCAACAGTTTCTCTCTTACCACTAACCTGGAGACAGAAGTAGACAGTGTAGGGAGGACTCACCTCAGGTCCACCTTTTACCTGTGAGGTTTCTGACCTTAATGATGTATCCCAGAGTTTTATATGGTGGGTCATCCTCCTAGAGATATTTCACTTCAATATTGAATATTCACTGAATGAGTCAATGGCAGAACTTACTTACCTGCAGTAGGAAGCCAAATATATTCCATTTATGATGGAATTCTCTTTCCCTGATGAACATTCAATTATTTAAGCAAAACTAAACAACCTTCTTGGGACAAATGAAAAAATGCGGTAGTACCCTATGGTTAGATGAGAATGTGAGAAGATACCATTCACACCTGATTAGGAAAAGAGAAGTGAACCTCAGTCTTTAGTATCCTGGACATGTCCTATAGTTCCTCTGTTCTTGTGTGAAAAAGATGCAATCGTGAGAACTTCAAATGTAACTCTTTATTTGTTTTGTTTTTCTTGGTCCTAAAAGAAAAGGTTTCTTATTCAACTGTAGGGAATGTTTCATTTGACACAAAACAGATTTCTCTCTCCTCTCCACCACCCCCCGCCTCTCTCTCTCTTTTTCAGTAAGATATTTTAAGTGTTTTCCACAGTTTTATCATGAGAAGTTTTTTTCAGAGAAGCAGTTTTGATTCAAATGCTGAACCAAAAAGGATTTGTGCAGCCCTGCTTAATACATTCAAGATATTACTTTAGGTGAAATTGGCAATTTAATAGTTTTTTTAGTCAATGAACTGTTTTTGTAGCCTTTGGATGCTCTCTCTCTACATTTTACCATGCAGTGCAATGTGTTGTAATGCATTTTATTTAGTTCATTATTAGTTCCCTTCCACTTATGATCTTCATAGTCTCTGTGCTGCAAGCTAACACTAGTCCTAACATAGTGCACTACCGTTGTGCCAATGTTGACCAAATCAATCTGTCAAATGAGCTGTGAGATCATATTTGGTGTAAAAAAAAAAAAAAAAAAAAAAAAAAAAAACCAAACCAAAAAACTGGGTTTGATTTACTAGAGTCCCTGTTATTTGCTTGCCTTTTTTTTTTTTTTAATTCCATTTTTTTAGTGATAAAAGAATTAAAATTTGCAAAGATGTGATACTGTCAGACAAGTAGGATGGGTCCTTTTCAAAACCCTCCAGTTTTTTTGAAAGATGCAGTTTGGTATTTTGCATCAATAGACATGTAGCATAACAGGAGCTTCTTTTTCTGTAGGCAAAGAATTATCCATGATTAACAGTAGAGGAGGCAAAACTTAAGGTGGTATCAAGTAATTTTTAAGGTGGCAAAATGCCTGTGAAACTTTTAACAGGATTCATTTTACATATGAAGCTCCTGGGTTTTAGAAAGGTCTTTTCAAAATATAAAGCTGTTCTTATATGGAATTTTTAAAACTCAATTTCCTTTACACCTTTCACATTCTTCAAAAATCCCTCTTTCAGAAGGCTGTAAAATATGTATCTTCTGCATCTTGTCCTGTTGCTTGGCAGGCAGCTTTCAAAGTAGATTATATCAATCCATAGCATCTGCCAAAGTAATTATATGCATTTTATGTAGCTGAATAAGTGTCAGAATTTTTATGGTGCATTGCAAGGGACACCGCTGCCATGATAAATGCCCATATGGGTGAGGTCTTTCATGGTGAGAGGATGCATGATCAGCTTATGGACAGGGGTTGCAGGTGGGATCAGCTCAAGCCTTTGGCGAGGCAGCAGGTTGTCAGAGCTCCCCAATTCCTGGGGGAGGCTATGAGTGCAGGTGGGAGCTCCTTGTTGAAGCTGCTGCCTTGTCCTGCCTTCCCAGGTGGCAAAAGCTGCTGCTAGCCTGACCCTCTGGAGACCTCCCTTTGGCTTGTTGCCCCTTCCCGTGGCAGGAGTGGCCTTGCCCAGGCTGAGCCTTGACAAAATTCAATTCTGTCTAAGCTGGTAAGAAGCCTGGAGTTCACCCTTTCACAGAGCCACAAAGAGTGGAAAAAACAGAGGAGTGGCCCTTTCTGGGCTGAGGGTGCTGAGCTCTTGTCAACATTGGCTGCAATGGGATGGGTTATGTGACACCAATGGGGACTGGAGCTGGTTTTGGTGGGCTGAGCAGCTTCCATGGGGGAGGCCAGCCTCCAGTCAGACCTTCACACAAAGAGGGAAAGGAGAGGCCAGCAGAGATGTGCAAGGAGGAAACGAGAGAGGAGGGTGCAAAGCTGTAAATCCTCCCTGCACATGTAGCAGTGTGATGCTTCTGCTTCCTTGCTGAGTGCAGTATAGCTTTCCTGGCACTGCTGGGGACAGTTCCCACAGCCTCTCTGCTCTTAGGGAGCCTTTTCTTCATTTCGGAGATCTTTTTCTTTGTGCTTAAATGCTTATCGACTCTTCAAATATGCAGGCTGCTCTGTATGGAAACTATACTACTGTTTGCATCAAGAAGCTTTGTTTACTAAACCAAATAATAGTTAAACAAAATTTATCATAATTATTCATCAGCTGGTCATTTAAAAAGCAAAAATCTTGGTACTGTGTGTTTGGCGCCTGAAGCTGTTCAGTTTAAACCTCTATTAATAATGTTCTCATGGCTTTTTCTTTTAATTCCCGTAATGGCCGGATACTGTGCTGCACATCAAAGGAATTTTGGTTTTAAAAGCAATGGTGAGTGCTACGCACTGCATTCGCTCCCCTTTGATCACCATCCGCAGCACAAATAAATCTCATTAATCAATATTTTCTCTATTTCCTTCTTGCCTTTCTGTCAGTGCCAGAGATCTGTTTCCAATTTGCTATGCTTTGTTTTAATGAGGGGGGGATTTCTATGGCTATCTTCTGTCTAAAAGGTAAATTTCTCATTACTTTAGGAATGAAACTGTATCTGCTTTAACTAGGGCTTGATCTGAGCCTCCTCAGCTTGAATGTGAGAGGGAATATTGAAGCAATTAGAACAGACATAAGTCTGTGAGCAATCCATTGGCCAGGATTCATTCACATAAAATATTTGGTGTACCCTTGCCAACTGGAGACAAATTAATAAAAGTCACAGTCTGTTCACAGACAATTCTTGAGAAAAGTGATAAATTTGCTGAACAAATTGTGACTTGCTCATCCACTTCCAGTTGCGACTAGAAATTATTACGAGTAACTAGTGTACTTCCCACACAAGCTTCTGAGACACAGTCCTCTTTCATTGCCTCCTAAACTGCTTCATAGTTTTGTTGTGTGACTCCACACACTTGCTGCTATGGTGTGAACGAACAGCCTGAGAAGCAGTTTCAGTGTAGCTTGCAAGTAAATGTGAGGAGGAACTGGAGACCTTTGGATGAAAGCCTCTTGAAAATGCTGGTCATTAGCAGTCTCCATCTCTCCATTACCCAAATCCTAACTTTCATCAAGCCAAGTATATGGGCCGTATATATCCCCAGTATATGGGATCATTGGGTGCTTCAAAGCACTGTCTGCCCTTCAGAACTGAGCGTGGCAGAAGGAATCTGGTGGTGGTAAGGAGTCACATCTGCAAAACTAATTTTGGGGACTGGGAGTACACAGTGACTAAAATACAATGTTTTTAAGGTAAGCTAAATTGCTTCTAGCCTCAGAGGTGCCCTGTTCTTAACCTTTACTATGTTTTAGCTATGCTGCACTGACCATTACTTCACTATTTCAACTGTGTTATCAGTTTTAAGACTTCAGTGTAAAACATGAAACGCAGCTTCACCTCTCTGCATTACATACATTTGTGGGGTTTTTTTAAATGTTTTTTTTTCTTTTTTCCCCCTGTGTATGTTTTCTATTTGTCTTCAGTGTCTTGGTGCCAGACATTTTGGTGCATCTGCTGCCACCAATGAATGGCTGTGCCGGGAAAATCCAGCTCCTTAGGGGTGGAAAGAGAGAGAATGGATGATTATTTTTCCATTCTGTTGAACAAAGCTGGCTTCTGTTGCCATTTTTAACACTCCAGTATTACTGGAATTAATTTGCTGCATCTGTTCCTGAATTACCTCCCATACTTCTAGTCCTTACTAGACTTCCAAACCAGTGTTGATTTAGGCCTGTTTGTTCCAATCCATATTGCATTCCCATAAACTCTTTGCTATTTTAAAGCAGTTTAAGTGCTTTTTAAATCCTTCAATATTAAAGTTACAATAAATTTCAAACTTCATTATGTTATTAAACCTACATCTCTAGATTCTCTCTAGTGCTGTATAAAGCCTGTCACATACCACCTTGTCCAAGCAAGTTGTGAATATTCAGGTTCCAGAGCCTGGTCAGGAACAATTTAATGGGAAATCCCCAGTGTGTAGCATTCTTTCCATAGGGATTCTCCACAACCCACCTTAACTGGAACCTATTACTGTTGACTTAAACAGCATAAATGTTGAGAGAATAAATGCCTGTTAGTCATAGATAACTTTTTCTCACAATTAATCCTTTCGGTTAGCATGTCATTGACAGATAGTTGCTTCACCTTGAATTTAATGTTTTTGTACTTAGAGCTATGGGGAGATAAAGATTCATTGAATCAATATATAATTGAGCTGATCTTCTTGAACACACATAATTTCATTTGACTGGTGTCACTGAAACTTATCCTCTGTCAGTTTCTGGAGTTGCATCTCCTCTTGCTTCTTATGCATGGATTAATTGAGAAGCAGGAGGAGCAAGGTGGGAGAGAAGTGTCTTGTAGAGAGAGATTAAAGAGAGAACACTGAAACTCCCATTAAAAGCAAAGGTATCCTATTAAAAATCAGTCTTTAAACATGCTGCTGGGGAGATCCATATTTTCTGCCTTCCTCAGGTTAAATCAATTTAACTCTTGAATCAGTATTTCTCTCTTCCCCTTCCCTTTCCCCTGCCCCAGGAAACAAAGCTGAAAACACAGTGGGAGACCTAAAAACTTCCCCTAATCCTGGTCCAGCCTGGGACATAGATTTAGAACAGCATTACATTACACTTCCTATGGCCCCAAGAGGCTGATATGATGGCCAAGAATAGCTGAAATAGAGCAATGTTCTGGACATGTTCCCTCAACCTCTCTCACACTGGGAACCGAAGAAGGAGAGGTACTGAGTTATTGCAAAGGTCCCACGCTGCCCAGGGAAGCCAGCTGCAGTAGTGGTGCCCTGCGTGTACTGACCCAGATAATTTATACCACCAGAAAGAGTTAGCATGCATGCAACATGCTGAGTAGCTGCTTTTAAATAGGCTGCCCATATCAGGAGTGAGAATAGTGAAGAGTCCAGAGGCAAAAGATTTATTTTAGGCTGGAAAGAGGTAAAAGAATGTAGGTTTGACATGTACCTTTTCCTAGCATTTCCATTAAATCTAGACAGAGTTTCATGCTCCCCACAGTTAGGCTAAAATCCATTGGATTTTCTTCCCCCCCCCCCCCCCCCCCCCCCCAAACTGGAGGTAAAAATAACCACTTTACCCAGTCAAAAGCATTTTGAGTATTAAGTTACTAAGTGATTAGGCTTTTTAATGAAAGAAAGCATGTGGCCTATTTAAAAAGCAAACTGTGAAGAAAATAGTTTTAGCCATTTCAGTTCTAAAACCTGATATTTTGGAACCAAGTAAAATACATACCTGTATTAAGGTATCTTATTTTGTTTTCAGTTTATTTATACTGCTTTTCCTTTGTATGCATGAAAGAACAATAGTTTCAGATAGGCCACTTACAAGCAATTGTAATGAAAGCACACACTCCACAAATGCATCAAGTCACTGCATTTAAGGGATAAACTCCTTGGCCTTGAAACATTCCCTGAGGGTCAATCACTTGAACAAGGGTGCAATAAGAGGTGGTAGGCTTCTGGATAAACTTTTCTGCTCTCTGTCCCACCCTTTTAAACCCTAAACTAGGCTGGACCTTTTCATTATTGCACTGATTTTGAGCAAAAAGGGGTTCCTATAATAAATGGAATTACTTAATTTTGTTCTTGTGAAAGAAGACTGCTGGTGCTAATCCTTCTGATTTTGTTGGAGGAAAGCAATAGTGAAAAACTATTGGTGGTGATCTACCTGGTTTTTATTCTGTTTCTGACTAGTCTCATCAATGAATGAATGTTTCCCCAAGCATCATTTATACTCTCTATTGCAGGAACATTGAGAGAGAAATTCTTCTTGGTCCTTTGCTTCAGAGCATAATGCAAGCCATGTTTGATCTGGAAATTGGACTTCTTTGGGAGAAAAATGCATACTCAGGGTGATGTTCATCCATGCATTTTGTGCATATGAACTCATGCAAAATTCACCCATTTTTCTTTCATGTGCAAACTATTGCAATGCACCTTCCCTTTGAGGAGACAGTAACCTTCTGACCTAAATCAGGAGGTTTAACCTGAATCAGAAGGCTCAATCCCATTCTTTAGAAACTTCAGAAATTTCCAAGTGTTGCTGTACTCAACTTTTTTTTTTTTTTTAATTCACTCAGCCCTCTGACATGATATCTTTCATGTCCTCTTTCCCTCTCTCCAGCAGCAGAATAGATTGTGTTGCCTGCATGGGTGAGACAGTGCCATTCTGTATTTACTTCGTGTAGCTGGAGTGACTCTGCACTGGCTGTGGCATCTCCTTTTAACTGAAGGCTTCAGGTATGCTCTTCATAGGTCCATGCACTATGATGGCATGGTATATGAGTGAGGTAAGTACACAAACTGGGGACTACATAAGGTGTGCATGTGTCTATCCTTACATGAGCCAGAAAGACCATAAACGTTTCTGTGGGAAGAAAGAAAAAGCAAGTTCTGCTGCCAGACTCAGCTGTCAGCTCTGTTCTTTACAAGCACTCTTAACCTACCTTTGTGCCTATGAATACTAGACATCAGGGTGGCACTGGATAAACCAGGAAGATTTTAAACTTACTTTTCCTGGAATTGAGTGACTGTGCCAGGTGCAGGAGAAGAAGTAGTCAGGCTGAGATTGAAAACTAAGTTACATTTTTTTGTGTATTTTTGGTCTTTAGAAGCAGCTGATTCCTTTTGGCAACAAGCAGAAAACATACGTATTGTAAGTTGTTTTTTTTTTTTTCCTTAAGTGCTCAGGGGGCTTAGGAAAATTAGTCCCATTAACTTTCAGTGAACTTGTTCAGCTCAGCCCTAAAGACGTTTTGGATACCTTTCCCTCTAAGAGATAGTCCAAAAAGTTCCATATCATGCTCAGTGGAAATACTGTTCATGTTTTCTTTACTGTTTCTACAAGTTGTGGAAATGATCTGGTGTGAAATTAAATCTGTTTCCTTCTGTGTCTCTTTCCTTGCCCTTGCCAGTTCTTCTTGCCATTTCTTCCCTGGCCAAGCCCATATTACAATAAAAGCATGGCAGTCATCTTGCGGCTGGAGGAAATGAAATACAGATTAACTTCAGTCCTGCGTTTTTGGAAAACCTCTTCTTGGCCTTATGGAGGAGATCATAAATAACCTTTGGCTTCTGCTTCAGCCAATCATTTTACCTGGGAAGATCAACTACATACCTCATTTCCCATTTTCTATGGTTGTTACTAGTAGAAGACAAAAACAAAACAGTAAACCCACTGGGACTACGAAAATGCTTGAGAGTACCAGGAAGTGCAGGGAAGCTACAGAGGGAAGTGTCCTCTCTAATTGTAGTTTATAGCTACTTCTCTTTGTTCATGACTGCATTACTGAAGAGCACTTGTCACAGAGAAACACCTGCTGGTCCGGGCATAGCGCAGTCCTGGGCAAGGGACATGGCACCACGTACTCCCTCCCATCCGGAGTAGTCTGCCTATCGTACTGGCCCACAAAGCCTTGCAATCTGACTTGGCTCTGCTTGACTCTTATTTCTGGTTTACCTCTGTGTAAACTAAACCACAGGGATGTTAAGTTCATCCAGGCTGAGCAGTTCATTTGCTTCACATTAGCATAAGTCATATACAGAAAGTCCCTGATTCATTCACTCGGTAAATACAGCACTGTGTTATCTCTCACAGCTGCTGATTGATGATCCAGTATTGAGTGCTATGGTACCTGTTCTGACTTTTGAATGATTAAGTGGGTTTGGGTATTCACAAAATTAAATTAAAATATCTTGACTGTATAGAAGCTTAGCTTATGAATTGGTCCCTTTTTCTTTGTACTCCTTATATAGTCACAGGAGAGACAGATAAGTTGTTCATGCTTTGCATGATTGTTTGAAGGAAAAAAACCATCAAATCCTGTCAAATCAGAGTAGGCTTCTGGCTTACATATCCATATTTAGAAACTTAACATAGAAGGTGTGAGCAATTAAGGAGGAATTTATCTGTGCTACTGAAATGCATGCCTATTTAGCTAAGTGCATTTCTCTAACCAAGTTTGAAACTGGTAGCAGATGGGTGTCCAAACAAAGGGATGATACAAGGATTACTTATAGTAGGAGCAAATAGAATTTTGGTTTTCCAAGCAGAAAGATTAATGTGTCAACCTTTTGCAAGCTGAACTGTTTATTTAGTGTTTTTTTCCAAAGTCTGCTGAAGTAAGATGGTTATCTTCAGAATTCCACACACTGAAATCTGTGGATTTCTGTAGTTATCTGGTCTTGTATCTTATATTTTTTTGTGAGATGGAAAGAAAGCAGAGCTTGTCTGGAAGGAAGCTTGTACTGAAGTTTCAGTGTCTTCTGCTGAGTTAGATTCACTGTTTGGCTATGGAAAAGATCCACAACCTATCAACAACTTTGTACACTGACAAACTTAAACTTATTTGGAAGAGTACTGATTTTTTATACACATAGTAGATTCTAAAGTGCTTTTTATACAGTTCGGTTCAAGTGGTTAAAGAGAGAAAGCATGAGAAACGTAAACTTTGTTGACATGAGCTGTTTTCTATTAATTAACTTAAGCATATCAAACAGAATGTTGTTGCCAGCACTTTGCATGCTGTTCCCTTTCCCCAGAAGCCTGTTTGCCAAATACAACACAGGTTAGATGGTGGGAAAAATAATCAGGGGAATCAAGTCTTGATCTAAACTTCTACTGTTATGTACGTGTCTGGCACTGGCACACCTGTGAACACGTTTACAGGAGCAACTAGTTTTACTATGTAAACACAAGGAGCTAGACTGCTGAATTACCTCACTGAAGCTTTCTACTAAGTGTATTTGGACATTTTGGGTAATAATGCTAAACAAGTTCTCTACACTGCTTTATGCCTTCTTGGATAACTGGTAATCAAAGACTATGCTGTTGGCTGGGTACTTGTAGCCTTGCTCCTTGGCATCCAGCCCGGGTATTCTTTTGTCTCGATTCTGCATAGCGGTTATCACACTGGCTCAGTACAGAGAAGGAGCAAAAATATTTTTAAAATGTGCAAAGGAAGAAGTAGAATTAAGATAAACATTTATATAACTGGGGAAAATTACCCAGGAAGGACTGGAAATCTGATGACATTCTGTTTACCTAGTGCAGTATTAAAACAGTTTGTGGGAGATACAAAACAGAACACTTCGTGTAAATCACTGTGAATGTAAGGACCTGTGAAGCGAGACAGTAAACACTAAAATTATCAAGCTGGCTCAGCATAATAGAACTTACTCAAGACAGTATTTCTCACAATACCTTTACTAACGCTCTCTTGAGAACGGAAAAGAACAAGATGGTACACAGCTTCATGTTAAGAAAAGATATTATGTACTCTGTATGTAGCATCTACAAACTTTGCCTGTTCTAACCAAATCTAGGCTTTGCTATTCTATAAATACAGGTCCTTCTGAGACTAGAAAAGGTGCGTTCTTGCTTCATTTTTGTTAGGATACTGTTACTAACATTAGATAATCATAACATGTATTTGCACTTCTCACCCATTTTAGCCAGTAGAGGTAAAGTTATGCAAAAATCTATGCTTTATATTGACCAGTTCATTTGTCTGCTTGATACAACCTGACTTTGGTGCCCCAGAAATATATTCACCCTTCTAAGAGATCAGACCCCATCTAAGAGATGCATGCTATTTTTTCAGAAGCAGAGGTTTCATTTGGAAAAATACCACAATATTTGGCTCCCCTTTCTGAAGCTAGTCTGAATTTTTCATGCCCTCAAATTAGATTAGATGCATGTTTTTTTTCTCAAGATTTCATTGTAATCCTAAACAGGATTTTTCAAGAGTTGGGGTTCAGTTGCAATATTGGAGGAGGTGCTGGCAAGTGTGGAAATGGACATTTCCTTTTTTGGCTGGGCTAGTCTAGCAACCGTCTTGATTACAGCATGTGGTCTGTGAAAGCAAGCGTCAAACCAATCAGGCAAGGCTGGAAAGAGAAGTAGCTGAAGAGGTCTGGGAAAAATCCACAATTGGGAGATCTGAGCAAAAAAGAAGTTAGAGAATTATTAATGTGTAGATGGATCAGAAATCCTTCTCCAATGGGAAACGACCACAGCAACCACAAATTTCACATTTTCAAAATAAAATACAAAGATCACTTCTTTAACCAAAGCTTCTCAATAATAACATAAGACAAGCATATTCATTAAAATAACATAACTACCCTTCTCACTGCCTGGGAAGAGAGAGAGAAATAGTTTTGTGCACAACTTAAATTTTGTAATAAATACTGTATAAGAACATAAACTAGATAACATATGTCATGATAAATAAAGTCTAGTCTACCAGGAGGCATTTATTAATAAAAACTACAGCGACAGCCAAAACAAACAGGCCTCCACAGAGCTCAGCTTTTTGCTTCATGTTCTTTATTTGCCAGTGATGTCTTTAGAGCTCTGTACACAACAATGAGACATATAGTAGCTGAATGGTAAGTCAGAAGATGGATACAAGCTACTCAGTTACGCCAGTAGATAGGGAGACACAGGAAAGAGTCTGGCACTAGAGGAGATGAGAGAGCAGGAAGAGAAGAGGAAAGTAAGGCTAATGAAGCACAGTGAACACAGAAGCGTGACAACTGTGAAAGGAGTCCTGGGAGGAGGGAAGATGAGTTGCTTGAGTACTGGACTGATTTATTCACTTTTTGTGGGAATGAAAACTAGCTGTAGATCCCAGTCCACCGTCAGTTCTGAACATCTGGACAAATTCTGGACTTCCATCCAAGCACTGTGTTCCCCTTTCCTTCTTGCAGTTTCTTACCCTTCTCTTTGTCTTTCTTATATGTGTCTGCTTGCTCTGATGGCAGATGTATGCTCCTTGAGGATTTCCCCATGGGAAATGTTTCTGGACTTTCTCAAAGTTAATGGGGAGCTGCTTCTTGGATCAGTACTTTTGATCAACATGGCACAGTGCCCAACCCTATTAGCTGGCAGTAAAATGTAAATGCACCGTCCATCCTATCTTTGTCAAAGCAGCAGCATTCAGAACACCAGGAAGATGCCACAGGACTTTGGGTGCTCTAAGCATGTTCATATTGTATCTTATTTTATTTAGTTTTATTGTGTTTCATTTTTTTAATCTTAGGAAGCAGGTTTTAGTTTCTTCCCTTTGTAAGGAAACAATTGATTCCAAGGCCGGTAAAATGTAATCCCTTCATAAGGCCTAAAGCTGAGCCTTTCCCAGTAATGTCACGGCAGGTCATTGTTCTCTCGTAAGATTATAAACGTTTTTTGGTGTTAAAATATAAATAAATAAATAACAAAGTCATAGGTGCCCTCAGGGCACTCACTCAGCTTTGAAAATACAAAGTGCAAGTATATTTCTCATCACAGAAAGGAGAATGGGGATATGTTGGGAACAATAGTAGTCAATTTCAGAAATGCTGTGGTTTATTAAGCACAGCAGCTTCAGATTTTTGAGGCATGCATAATATAATCTTTCTCCCCCTGCCTTTTTCCCAAACAGATAAAATTTTTGGTTGAATTAAGACACAGTTCACATGATGCTGTATGCTAGAGGAGCAAGGAAACATTAATTCATAACAATTTTCTCTGCTCTTCTCTGAAACAGACTAATAATTAATTGTCTTACCAAAAATTTGGTGTCCACTTTAATAACTTTTTTTTTTAGATATGATTCATCGCTTCCCCAGAAGTTAAAAGCCATGCACATACCATGAAGAGCAAGGTGAGAATTCTTCTCTCTCAGGCCAGCTAATATTCAGGTACATGACAAAAATGTGAAATGTTTTATGCTTTTGTCTCTCTATTTCCTATTTAAGACACAGAGTATCATAACTCAATTTATTTTCCACTAGGATAGTGTTAAGTAGCTGTTATCAATAACATAAATTAAGAGTACTATAGTATAATTCTTCCATAGAAGTGACGTTTGAAGAAGTTTCTTCTTAGATGGGAAGGCTTCCTGATCCATAGTTTCCAGGAGTTCATTTTTCACATAAGAAACTCCCCATCTCAATACACAGAGCTGAGCTTGCTGTTGGATCCCTGACTTACTGGTATGTTAACAATTTTTGGCACTTGGAAGTAGAACATGTAAAACTGATTGGTGCTGAAGCTTAGGTTGGGGAAAAAAATTCATATCTGATTTCTTTCTCTGCTTTTGCACTTGGGAGGTTTCTGACTTACTATAACAATCAGATAAAATTGGCTGCCAAAATTGAAAGTCATAACAATCCACTTAGATCTTCCAGCAAATCTGGCAAGTTTGCTAACACTTGATCTTCGGACATCTGCCTTTACACTCTCTGTCACTCAGTAAAAGAATATTGTGTTCCTAGTTAAGCTTGCTTCTCCCGACACTCAGCAGGGCCTTTTTTGTTGTCCTACCAGAGACTTTGTGGCCCTACTTTGGTTGCTGTGGTTAAGAAAGATCATTCTGACTCTTGTTCACTGTGAAACTGCCTCCACCAAAAACAGTAGCCTGGGCTTTTGCCTTCGTTTTTCACATGAACCCCTTAGTTGTCTCTAGCTCATGTCAAATCCTGCTTTGCTCCACTACAGCTGCTCCCTGGAAGCTTGCTGGCAGAGAAATAGTTCTTATACTTGTCACCTGTTAAGACATTAATCAACTCCACATTGAAAACATTACCTTTTGGCCAAAGGTTATGATCTGCCACATCCACTCTGTTCTTTCTCGCCTGCTTCAGCATTGGGCAGGGCTGGTGTGATACCAGCAGCCAGAAGGGTTGTTCTGGGACAATGAAAGTGGCAGATGTAGCCAGAAGCAGGCTATGACTCACTACACAGAAAAGTCCTCATGCCGTGCTGGATGGGGTCCTGGCATGCTCTGCTCTGTGACTGGGAATGTCATGGCTGGCCTTGGCTAGATGTGCACAATAATTACTGAGTGGGTTAAGGAGGAAACATAAAAATGCTGGAGCTTTGGCCCTTATGAAAGCAAGGTTATTTTGTTTCAGTGTAACTGCTTTCCCTCAAGCTAACTCGGGTATGCCTTTTTGTAGTTGTAACATGACGCTCACCCTGTTTCACCCCAGAAAGCTAAATCTCCTTTTTACCATGCCACTTCATCATCTAATTGTTGGTTGTATGCATTATGTGAGACAGTGCCTCGGCACAGCAGGCAGAACTGATCTCTGTTGCAAGTCCATTAACTCAGATGGAGCTACCTCCAGAGATGAATGTGTATAGAACTTCAGTGTTACTTTAATCAGAGTATTTCATATTCATGAACCTGTGTGTAAAGAGAGCTGTGTAATTAAGATCATTCATAATGCTGCAAGGTATTCAAGCTAAGATAAGGAAGGTAACTTGTTTTTTAAGGGCACAAATTGATCTCCTGCTGCGGTTAGGAAAACTTGATCCAGTGTGTGTTCAGAGGAAGATTTAATGGTTGTGTTGCAGCTCTCTGGGTGCATGTAACAAGAATAATGTTTTCTGATAAATGACATTTTCATTTTGCTCAGTGTTGATGGCTGTAACCAAGGCTAAAGCTCAGTAATATGCGTAAAAATTGCATTGAATCAAAGTAGTGCTTGTCTACAGCCCCCTCCTGAACACTGGGAAAGGACAAGATTTTGGGAGATAAACTGCTGTGCCTTTCCTTTCTCTCAAACTCCTTAGAATTCCTCAGCATGTGAAAATACATGCACCTTTTTCTGAAGGGGAAAAAAAAAACACAGCAGGTATAAGGCGTATGCACAGTCTCATAGTTCCTCACTGTTTGCCTCGGAAATTCTCCTCCACCTAAAATACGAACTGCTGTGGGAAAGCAGAGTTTTGTCCCTGTAAGTCTGCATATGGTACTTATGGAAGAGGTTTAAAAATGTTTCCTCAGTGTTTTCAACACATCATGCAATTAATAGTCAGCTCTGTATTCCCTTCTGGCTTAAGTTACGAAGGAAGGAGGCATTCAGCAAGGTTCTCCTTGCTTTTCACAAATCTCATAGCAACTTGCCATGAAATTGTTCAGGGGAGAGGCCTGAGAGCTGATCTGGTGAGGCTTGAGAAGCATTTTGTCTGTCTTGCAGACTGAGCCCTCTACTTTTTGGGAGAATTTGGCACTTTCCTTAAGAAAACTCATCTGAGGGAGAGGCAGTTGGATAGGAAAACACCACCTCCCCTATCTCTTGGTGAAGTGCAGATCCTATCTGCAGAGGGAGCAACAAATTTTTCTCCTATTTCCTTGCATGCTGATTCTGAGATCCAAGAGACAAACCCTCCTTCTCCCATGGCAGCACCTCTTAATGTATTGTGTTATCAGTTCCTTCTCCCTTTAGTGTGGAAATCTCTAGGGGACTTGTGTGTCCCACAGCCTATATCAGGTCCCCTAATTCTTGACTCAGTCCCATGTAGTCACCAACTTTAAATGTTTTGTGAAAGTGGAAATGGTATTGCCAGATTAATCACCTGGGAGGCTCTGTAGGTGGATCTGAAGGATTTGTTTGGGTTTTAGATTTACACAAATGTCCATGCACTCATTTTTTTTTATCGCTTCATAAAAAAATGGCTTCTTGAATTTGATTTTGGTGTACCATTCTTATTTCTAGTCTACTAGTTTTTGACCTCACAAATATTCATTTGCAGTTTCAGTGGAGGCTCACTAGCAGTTTCTCTGATACTGTACTTTAGGAAATGTAACCTGATTTTTGCCATATTTATTTCTATGCCTTGCACAAATGCTGTTCCAAATGACATTGGGAGACCTGAAAAGCTGATATAATTTGATATAGTAATGTTTATATCTCTGCACAATAAGAGAGGCAGAAAACCACTGCTCTAAAACTTTTGCATGGATGAGGAGATGGGTTTCAGTTTAAGTCTAAGACAAATTTGGGTGCCTTAATATAAAGGTATCTGCATATGAGCTAGGAGCTTGTGTTTCCATTTTAGTCAATACAGGTCTAGTAAGTGCCATCAGGAAAGTCTAGAGACCTAATCAGTTAACAAGTCACTAGAGCCTTGTTTCATACACAAGCACCGGTGCCAATGTGTACTCCCAGCAGTACCATACCTGGCCTCCAGCTACTCTACCAGGAGAGCCTGTGTCGCACATTGCCCCCGTGACAGATCTGCCAGCCCCACCTGGAAGTCTCGGATGGCAGTAGGCATCTGTGCTTGGACAACTTAATTGAGCCCTAGATGTCTCTTTGGGATGAGCTGAGATTAGTGAGCTACTTTAGTGAGAGCTCTCAAAGCTCAGTTGAATGATTTGCCTGGCTCTGCACTAGGCTGTAGGTAGAGTTGAGTCTTATTCTACAACAAAACCCCACCTTCAATGTCAGGAAAACTCCAAGGTGTTTCATAAGAATAATCATACAAAATCTGATGCTTTTGTCGTGTTCTAAGCAAGATTATTCTTGATTTGCAAAAGTTACCAGATGCTGTCAAATGACTGTCACCCCTCATTGGTCATGAATTCACTGGTGGGTGAACTGACCCAATGTTTAGCTCGCAGAGCGGTAAGTCAGGTTTGTAAAGGAGTTTGAGATTCTCTAAAGAAAGAGACACTTGAATATAAGATTATAATGTTGAACACAGCACTCCTTCTGAATACACTGCATGTTTCATTCAGACAATTTATAGCAGCTGAGGAAGGACAAATGATGGCTGTACCTTGGAACACTTACAGACATTTATATTTTAATAAAAAATAAACTTCTGAACTTTTTTCTTGACATTTAAATCAAATAGTGGTTTAACTTCCAAATCTGCTCTCATGCCTAGAGAAATACTTTTGCAATTTGTTAGGGCTAGATGCTTCGCAAAGTATAAACTGGCAAACGAGAATGATTATATGTATGGCATTATGCAGTAACGAAGGTTTTGAGTGAAAGCTAAAAGATTTTGCCATAGAATTTTCCATGAATTGTAATGGAAGATGCATGGTTAAACCACCCATACTGCAACCTTTATTCTCATTACCTTCTTTTCCTGCAATGAGGTCTCTGTTGGTTTTACGTTTTTCTTTTTTTCCCTTTTCTGCTCCAGACAAATACCACAGTGATGAATATGGCAGAATAACTTACAACATAATGGAATTTCAATAATTTTTCCCTGTTTTTTCCCTCTGTACTTTACCCCCTCTTATCTGATGATATTTACAAATAGACAACCAGTAGCTGAAACAATTCTTTTTTTCAGAGGACTCCAAGCACACCATTCTGGAGATTCTAGAAAGTTCGAATAATTTATTTCACAGCAACTCAAATATTTATATCCCTGGGCATCTCCCAGTTCTGGAAAGAGGGAGAAAGACCAAAGTACTGTGGCATAGTCACTTTTTTAATTGCATTGCCGCTTTAAGCTCAAATGGGAGAACTTGCCATCTAGACAAATGTCCTAACTACCTGGATCTATTCCAGTATGAGGTGCTCTAAGTTTCTGTGAGAAACTGTAAAGTCTTGGGGTTTGTTCTGAAGAAATGCTTTAAAGTTTTTAACTTCCTAAGCCATTTCAGGACAAAGAAATGGCTTTTCAAACACTCTGAGCCTTTCCTAATATTAGATTTTATAGGTAGGTGGATCAGTACCTTTTTGTTTCTGAAAGCAATAACTTAAAATGCATTTCTAAGTAGTTTTCCGAACAGTAAACTTATTACTGGCAAACTAGTTCAGCTGTGAGCAAATAATATCTAGATAGCATTTTATATAATTTTGGTGAACGTGGGATAGTGAACTAAGATTTTATCTAAAGAGCTGTGCTTTAGAAGGAGATCAAATAGAGTTTCTCTTCTGATTGCAATTTTGTTTTGCTTCAATGTTTTTCTCAGGAGGACTGGGATTATTATAGCTGAATAGAAAAACATCTTTTCCCATTGATTTGAAAGCAAAACTGGTCTTAGTCCATAAATACGGAAAAGGAAGAAGAAAGGAATACTCTCAAACCAAACAATTAAACAAACCCATTTTCTTTTTGTTTTGGTTTTTTTTTTTTTTTGGTGATGACATTCAGTGGTTGATTAATGTCACATCAGGACATGTTTTGTTTAGCTACATAATAACTTTCTGCAAACTCTCTTCACGCCTTTCTGTATGGTGACAAGAGCTTGGATTTTCCTAGTGATGATTAGTATCTTGAGACTCTTCTCAGTGTGGTGAGTGATGCTCTGATTGTCCATTCTCATCAGACAACATTAGAAGCAAGTGCTTTCTATGGAATATTTCTTGTGCCAGAGGATGTGCGTCACTACTCCAACTCTTTGTTTTCTCTCCTTCATTAAGATTCATTTGGATATGCAGAGTTGTCTCTTGAACACGAACACTCTTTGTGCCATTGGTTATACCTCATTCTCTTCTAATCTCTCTCTCCCTTTATACCCGTTTGTACAAGACACGCTTATTCACAAAAAAGCATTCTCCTTTTTCCTATAGTTCAAGCACTGAAGGCTAGGTGGATTCTGCTAATGCTTCTGTCATTTCTTTTTTTATGTGACCTAGCATAAGTGACCTGGCCTTTCAGTATCTCAATTTCCTCGTGTCTCAAATAAGGATAAAATGCATTTCTGCCTTCGCTCATTACTGTTATTTCTCAATCAGACCAGCCAGGTCTATGAGTTGAGGGAACTGCGTATTTCTCAGGGTAGAGTCTCAGTGACAAGGAACAGGAATAAGGCAACAGCCTGAGTGAACCCAAAAAGGAAAAAACAGAGAAGTCACATTTCAGTGTTCAGCCTGCATGGTGAACTGTTGCTCCTGGACAGCTCGCCTCTACTCCTCGTTGCACTCCCATTCCTGCACTTTGATTAGCCTTTGCTGTGATGTGTCACCCAGCAGCCGTACAGGGCTGCCTGCCCACCTCTAGATCTACTGGCACTGGGGCCTTCCTCACATGTTCAGTAGCAGTGTCTGTGATGTGGCAGAACAGTCAAAGTCAGTATGTCTGCTCAGGTAGTACTGATGCACAAACTTCAAAGAATAGCGAATTATGTATCTGAAGTGTAATTTTCAGAGGCCAACTAAAAAGAACTGTAGAAAGTATATAATATACTCGGAAGTAATTATTTTGTAAATTTTTCATAATTTTATAGACCAGTCTCCAGAAGTTACATTTGAAAGTTTCTTGATTTGGTTCATTTTGAATACTCTAGATTTTTCTCCTTCATTTTCATTGCATGGTAGAAAATCACAGAAGTCTGCTTCAAAGATTGGTGCTGCTTCATTTCTGTAGTAAATATAAATGCATTCAATATTTCTTTAAAGAAATAGATTAATTTAGTATATAATTTACGGCTTATTTTACCTGTACTAGTATCTCTTTTGCAGCATCTGTTGCAGTACCCTTGTAAATAGGGATTTAAAATTTGAAAAAAAAAATAAAGTTTTGGTTCTCACATGAGAATCACAGAATAGAACAGCATTCACAAAATTGCAGAACAGTTGAGATTGGAAGGCACTTCTGGAGATTATCCAGTCCACCCTCCCTGCTCAAGGTAGGGTCAGCTACAGCAGGTTGCTCAGGGCTGTTTCCAGTTGAGTTTTGAGTACCTCCAAGGGCAGAGACTTGACAACCTCTCTGGCAACCTGTTCCAGTGTCTGATTGCCCTTACAGTTAAAATCTTTTTTCTTGTGTTTAATTGGATTTTCCTGTGTGAGAAGAGTCTGACTCTTGTCTTCTTTACTATCTCCCATTGGGTAAGATCGTCCCATATTTGTAAGATCCTCCTGAGCCTTCTTTTCTCCAGGCTGAAGAGTTCCAGCTCTCTCAGCCTCTTCGTATGACAGATGCTCCAATTTGTTCATCAACTTCATGGCCCTTCGATGGACTCAATCCAGTAAGACCATGTCTCTCTCATACTGAGGAGCCCAGAACTGGACACAACACTGCAGGTGTGGCCTCACCAGTGCTCAGTAGAGGGGAAGGATCACCTCTCTCAACCTTGCTGGCAGCACTTTTCCTAATGTAACCTAAGATGTTGTTGGCTTTCTTTGCTTCAAGAGCACATCTCTGGCTTATGTTGAATTTGGTGTCCACCAGAACCACAAGGTTTTTCTCTGCCAAGTTGCTTTGTAGCTGGTTGGTCTCCAGCATGTCCTGCTGCACGGTATTATTCCTCCCTGGGGCAGGACTTGGCATTTTCTTCTGTTGAACTTCATGAGGTTCTTCTCTGTTCAATTCTCTGGTATGTTTTGAGTCCCTCTAAATGGCAGCACAAGCACTGTATGCATCACACCCTCCTCCCAGTTTTTTATCTCTGAAAATTTGCTGAGGGTGCACTCCGTCCATCATCCAGGTCATTAATGGCAATGATCAACAGTATCATCCCTCCAAAATGACCAACCATATGTACAACCATATGTACAACCATAATGACCAGCTTCCAGCTGGATTTTGTGCTCCTGATCACAACCTTTTCAGCCCAGTAAGTCAGACAGGTTTAAATCCACCTCCCTGTCTACTTATCTAGCCTGTACTGCTTCAGTTTGTATATGAGTGTGTGTTATGGGAGACTGTGTCAAAAGAGTTGCTAAGGTCAAGATAAACAAAATCTACTACTCTCCACTCATTCACAAAGCCATTCATCTCATTGTAAGAAGCTATAAAGTTGGTTAAGCATGATTTCCCCTTCATAAAACCATACTGACTGCTCCAAATCACCTTCTTATCCTCCACGTTTAGAAAGGGTTTTAGTAATTATTTTCTCCATCACCTTCCCATGGATCTAGGTAAGGCTGACCGGTCTGTAGTTCTCTAGATCCCCCTTCTTGAAGATAGGGTAGGTTTTTTTTCTTTTTTTCTTACAATCCTCAGGAACCTCCCCTGATTGCCATAACCTTTTGAAGGTAATTGAGAGTGGCCTTGCAATGATATCAGCTAGCTCCCTCAACAGTCATAGGTGCACCCCATCAGGTCCCATGTACTTGTGTATGTCCAGTTTGTTTCAATGTTCTCTAACTTAATCTTCATCCACTGAGGGTAAGTCTTCCTTGCTCCAGACTTTCCTGTGCATCTCGGGGGTCTGGGATTCCTGAAGCCAGGTCTCTCCAGCAAAGACTGAGGCAAAGAAGGCGTTGAAGTCCTGAGCCTTTACCATATTTCCTATCACCAGACCCCTGAACCAGTCTACAGCAGGCCCATATTTTCCCTAGTCTTCCTTTTGCTGCTGATATACCTGTAGAAACCCTTCTTGTTTCTCTTCTTGTCCCTCACCACACTGAAATCCAGGTGGGGTTTGGCTTTCCTCACCTCATCCCTGCACATTCACACACCGTCTCTTTATTCCTCTTGAGTCACCTGTCCCTGCTTCCATCTCTTGCACATTTCCTATTCATGTTTGTGACTAGTCAGGAACTCCTCGTTCATTCATGCAGGCCTCCTGCCACGTTTGCTTGATTTCCTTGCCAAGATAGACCAACCTTGAGTTTGGACGCATTATCCCTGAATATCAACCAGCTCTCCCAGACCCCTCTTCTCTCCAGGACTGTCTCCCATGGGATTCTTCCAAGCAGATCCCTGAAGAAAATAGTATGCTCTTCTGAAGCCTGGGGGTTGTGCTCCTGTTTTTTGCCTTGTTTCCTTCTTACAGGATCATGAACTCCACCACCTTGTGGTCACTACAGCAAGGCTGCTCCTGACCTTCACATCCCTGACCAATTCTTCCTTGTTTGCAAGTATGAGGTCCAGTAGAGCATCTTCCTTAGTTGATTCCTTGATCATGTGTGCCAGGAAGTTATCACCAATGCACTCTTGAAACATCCAGTTTTGCTTGTGCCCTGCTGTGTTGTCCCTCCAGCAGGTGTTGAGGTTGTTTAAGTCCCCCATGAGGACCAGGGCCTGTGAACACAAGGCTTTTTCCAGTTGTCTGGAAAAGGTCTCTTCTTCCTGATCAGGCAGTCTGTAGCAGACATCCATTGCAACATTGTCCATGTTGGTCTGCCCTCTAATACTCATGGACACACTCTCAGCTGGCTCATAATTCATCCTAAGGCACAGCTGCCTGCATTCCCGCTGCTCTCTCATATCAAGGGAACTCTTCTCATCGTCATCCTAGTTTGTCCTTCCTAAAAAGCCTGTATGCATCAATTGCAGCACTACAGTCGTGTGCTATCCCACCACCTCTCTGTGGTCTCAATAAGTTTACAGCTCTGCAACTGCACACAGACCTCTAATCCTGTTTGTTCCCCACACTGTGTGCATTAGCGTACAGGCATTTCATAGAGGCATCCACTCATGTTGATTTCCCACAAAAACTGAGAGCTTCTTCCATAATGTTGTCCTCTTGGCAATTCTTTATTTGTGTACATATACTTGGGATGAGCCTCCTTCTGCCCTGTTGTGGTGCTTCAACTTAGGAACACTCAAAAAAGAAATGTTAATTGCTGATAGGCTTAAGTGTGTATCAAATTAATTTCCAATTGTAATACCACCATTGGATATTCAGGAATGGTGACTGACTTGCAATTGCCTATTGTGGCAATCTTTAATTTTTCTGACATCCCTGTGTTTACACTCCCAACCATATAGCTAAGTTAATTAGAACTAGCTGTAGTAAGAACTATTCTGCTGGCTCGCTGCCCATAAATAATATTCCACCATTTCCTGAGGGGAAAAAAAAGTCTTGTAGACTCATTGCCATTTGTCCTCACGTCTATTTGCAGCTCCTTATTTCCCTTGAGAAGCATCCAAGACCATTTGGAAGTTGTACTTTCTGATGTCCTCACTGATCTCCACCCCTTTCCCCCTCAATTTCTTGGAAGGATCTGCTTATGAAGGCAAATCTCCCACATTGTTTAATTCCATTATTCACTACTATGTGTCCATTTTATTACTACTCATCACACAGCATTCTTTAGCTTCTCCTTTTTCTGAACTTATTTGGAAATCAGCCCCCTGTAGCACTTAAACATGCATAAACATATAAAAAGTGGACACTTTATCATGTTATAGTTCTTTTCTTATTTAACAGCTATCAGATTATCATTAGGTAATGTGCTGACATACACATCCCAGAGGGAGATGATTGTGAACTGCTGGAGGAAAAATGGTCACATTTAGTCTGCCAAATATATGGTAGGTATTAATCATCAACAAATAGAAGCTGAACCAGCATTTTTTCTTAGAAAAGCAGCAAACTACAATTCAAAGCTTGTCCCTTTGTCTGCAGAATTATTGTAGCATGTGGTGAACTGGGTTTTTTTGACTGAATCAACTTTGACAACATATTGATCTAATAATTTCACAGTTGCTTTCTAGCATTTCAATGTTTTCTCCTCAGAATTCCCCTTCAACACATAAACATACAAATTTTGATAAAATTGGACTGAATTCACATATAACTCGCATTATCTCTGTTAAGAGATTTCAAATAAAGATACTTGAGCTTAAATCAGGACTTGATATCTTAAACCTAGTGAGATTCAGATCCCAAAACAATCAATGTTAGTAAATGGAGGCTCTACAAGCATAGCATTAGACTCTTTGTGAAATAGTCTCTCCCCATTCCACGAGGGACATTAGTGAAGTATTCTGAAATTCACGTAGATATGTAGAGAAAAAAAGATGCAATAAAGAACTAAGTTTTTATGTGATCATATTAATTTTTTTCCCTGAGTAAATTGAGCTAGATCTTGAATGCAGTAGATATTACTTAATTTTCCACTTCCCTTTATAACCATTTTGTCCTCGCTACAGATATCAGTCTGCCTTTTGGTAAAATAAATGCATTAAGTGTTACATACTGTGTCAAGGAGGGAGCTCTAGTCATGCTAATCATTGTCTAAGTAACACAATACAGATCACAGTGTAAACGGTGGCATCAATAGAATAAAAAAGAAAAAATGTTTTGTTGTTATCTACTGGCCTTAAATTTGCAACATCTTCAAATAAATATTTGTGTATCTAATAGATTGTTTAAAACTGTGCTGTGGGCACCTCTCAAGACTGGGAACTCAGTATTGTTAACAATTTGCCACTAAGATTTTGCCAGGAGTCACTAAATGGCACAATTAAATTTGTCGTGTTCCTTCAAGGTCCATTTCCTTTCAGGAAAAGATCAGCTGTCAAATAGAACAAGAGCTGTTCTAGAGAAACAGGGTAATCAATTAGTGACTAGTGCAGTACTGTTAGCCAAAGGATCTTATCCATTAATATAATATTTTTCCTAGCACAGTTGAAGAATGCTGTTTTATCTGAATAGTTAATGTTGTTAAACTTCAGAGCCCAGATGAATTTCTAACTTCAGACTGGGGACTGAACATTGTAGGGAGCATAAAGCTAACAATTTTGGGAGTTTTGGCCAAGAAAGAGAGTAAATTTCTCCAGCAAATGACTCTTTGAAGATAGTATCTTCAACCCACTGAAATTCTTTTAGTTCCTTCATATCAGTTGGCATAAAGATGTTATGTTATTCTGCTGAAAGATTTTTCATAAATGATACAACACAGAGGTATATTAAATACATTACTGTTTCCATTTAGATTTGCAAGTAATTATATCTGAAAAGAAGAGATGAGAGGATGGCTATTTAAAATGCTTTTTCCTTCCTCACATCAAAGACACTAGGTGAATCCAATGTTGAAACAGATTAAAGTATTACTGTATTCTGGTCATGAACACAAAGTACCACTAAGCACTGATTTTTTTAAAAAAAATCTTGTGTAGGAGACCTCCTGAGAATGAATGAGGGAGTGTGTGATCACATTAAAATAAAAGAATTTGCATAGCAGTGGCTGGAAGCAGAAGTTGGTTTGTTCTCCTGCAAAATGGATATATACTGACTTGCACTGGGCTTATTTAATACATGGGGACCAAATCGTGTTTTTATTGAAACCAGTGACAGAACTCCCATTGACCTGAACAGGATCTGGAATTAATGCTTTGTTTCTCTGTAACTTGTGTTTTCACATCATTTACAAGAGGTAACTTTCTTCTTGGTCAACATGGTAGGAACTTGACAGAACATCATGGAGATCTGTGAAGTAACTGCAGATTAACGTGACTGGAAATGAGAGGAGAGTCTGACCTGCTGCCTGTTGGAGAGGAAACTTGAAGTAATGAAACCAGAATGCAAGGAGACCACTAGAACTGGAAGATGGGCTCCTATTTGGAGTCAGCGTGGTAAGATTGTATTAGCCACTGCAGCTCCAGGATTGCTGTAGCTAATACGTGGTTTGGAACAGGGCGGGGGGGGGATTTCTTATCCCTCGTACTTTCTCTTAAGTGCTTAACACAGCTCCCGAGAGAGAAAGAGCTGGGCACATAAAATAGCCAGAAGGCAATTGAAGCTAGAAAGTGTCTGGCTGTAATATTTTTTTGTAAAGTTCAGGCAGGAATTGTAACAAATAAGTACAACTAGTGGTTTTCCTCAGCAAATGGAGTGATACCTCAGCTGAGCTTTTCCTATTCTCTCAGTTCCCTGGAAAATTCTGTACATCATAACATGTTCAGAGATGACATTGATGCCAGGTCACATAGCTACTGGCTGAGAAGTGCTGATGTGCGGTCTGAGAATGGTTAATGTTTCTTTTTCATTGCATAGCCAAAATAAGATAGAGCTATACTGCAGACTCTTTCCCACTTATACTCTGGGGATTCTGAAATATTTCACTTTTTCTGGTGGCTATATGCAGCAAAACAAAACACCAGGCAGTAGTTTACATTCTTGCTGCCTGCTTTATTTAGCACCAACCCTGAAGTGACTCTGGGCATTTATAAAAAGAGAACTCTCACAACACTAAGCCCATGTGAAAGATGGTGTTGGCTTTCCTCTGTGGAGATTAAAAACAGAGGGTGTGCTGTACAGTGCCAAGCCTAACTTCATGGCTATGGTAAGCTAGGGAGCCTGTTTTCTGCCCCATCATTGACTGTGTAATGCTCTCTGCAAAAGTGCGTTAATGGTATAACTTTTCCTGACAATCTTTCTTTCCATGTGAATTCACTGGTCTGAGGATGCAACTGATGATACATAAAAATGAGCCCTGAATCTAGGTCAAAGTAGGGCAGTCCTCCCCAGGAGAAGGATATATGTATTGTAAAATGGATCTGAATTGTCATTGCTCAGAACCGTCTATTGCATTAGTAAAACTGGTACTAGGTTAGAATAAAAACATTAAAAATCCCTAAAAGTTAGGGAGATCTCAGTGTTATCATAATAAGACATCATTTGATAGAAAGTATAGGATATAACCTGTTTCCTTTCTATATTTCTGTGTCTTCATGCCAATAAAAGACAGTGAATTCCACATTAATGTTAGGAAAACTCTCAGGATTTTTTAAATGTCTTGAGTGCAGTTTAACAGCTAAAAGCAAAGAGGACAGACAGTCTAGCGGAAGTTTTCTTCGGTCTCTGCTTAGCAAAGGCCACAGTTCAGAACTTCCTCAAAGAGTATCAACACCTCTATGAACAATGTAAAACAGCCTGGTGGCATGGAGGAGAATTACACGATGGTAAGGGCTCTGAAGAAATCATGCTCTGGCAGCCTATCTTGCTTATAGATGTGGATGCTCAAAACAGGAATCTCTCTTTGAGAAGGGGATGGGACAGAATACAAATAAATCAATACACCAGAAATGCTTGTGGGACAAAATATTTCAGTCTTTCAGGCAGCTGAAGTCCAGACATTCAGGGGAAGTAAGTTAAATAACTGGTGGTGCATTTGAATGAGAACATTCATCTTGTTTGTCAAAGTCCCACATATATTCTTCAAAATGACAGAAGCATCTGACCACATTTCCCCCCTTCCCTACCCTGAATGAACTTGTGAACTAGTTAGGCGCTGTCTGGGTTCCGGACATTTCAATAGTTTTGGCTCTATTCTAACATTCAGCCTAGAGGAATTCCTGTTAATTTTGTTTATGCTCTTTATTAAGCTTTTGGTTTTTTACTTCAGGACTTTGCTGTGTGTTGAATGCACTAATGGGAAAACCATTTTATCTGATGAAATCTACATTTCCATAATTTTGAGCAATGGCTACTTTCTCTGAGAATATCCTACACAAATATTGAGAGTCCAAATATTCCTGAACTTTGTGTTGTTTGGGTTGTTTGCAAGATACACATGGATCTAAACTTCAGTTCTGCAAGTGACTTTTCTCTATATATAATGGGGAGAAACAAAAGCTTAATGCTCTGCATCTGAATTTGTTATGGGTATCTCTAAATCCCAAACAGTTTTAGGGCTTGTGCCATGAGTATGAGCATGTTGCAGAACAAGTGACTGGGAGGAGTGCTCACTACTTCCTTAGCAGTGAGCAATGAAGTAAGCAAACACCTGGGGTGTGCTGGGTATTGTTATGTGGGAGGGTACAGTTAGCAAATCCAGAAACTTGTGTTTCAAGCATGTTCTCTTGGCAAGTGTTATAACATCAGGACAACCACATCGAGGAACCTAGAAAAGATCAAGGTTTCTTTTGTAAAGCATGGTGTGGAAATAGCCAGCCATTCTCATACCACAAGTGTTGTGCAATCTGTGCTGTCGAAAGGAACATTCTTTCAGCTGCTTTTCTGGATAAGCATCATAATGCAAATATCAAGATGAAATGATGCCAAATCCATCAATCTCATAGATATTGGATTAGTCTGGCAGGTGCATGTACTACCTAAAGTCATCCTATTTGATGCCTGTTTAATGTGATGAGGAAATCCTACTAAGCCTTCTGACTTACTAAGTTTGTGGTTGTACTGACCAATCCACTGAAACTGCCCATCAAATGCTTTTAATGTAACTCAAGACATGACATAACTACCATTTTGCCTGGTGAAGCTTTTAAATATGCCCTGATTTTTTTATTTTTATTTTGGGCATGTCAGAAAGTTTTGCAAAAATTTGTATTCAAATGGTTAAACTTGGCTCAGAGCCTCTGACCAGGTTTTTTTTTCTGTACTTTCAAAGTCTATAGATATAAAGAGAGTTAGAACGTTGTGTTTTGCTTGACCATTGCTCTTTTTCTGCCTTTGTTTTTATCTCCCAGAATGTAAGGCATAACCCAACATAATCATCCTTGGACTATAAGGAAGATGATCTTGAAGGCAGTAAAAAAATCTGTTTTGATGCTCTTTAAATTAAAAATATTTGTAATTTTACATGATCCTGCTATTCCCCCTCGTAGATAATGCTGAAGTATAAAGTGTTAATGAGGATGGTACTATGTTCAGTGGAAGCTTTTTACTCTGGGTCTACTTGATTTACCTGGCTAAGATGGATATTTCTGAAGAAGAGAAACACAGGAGAGTCTGCAAGTCTTGAACCCTCATGAATGGTACATGCTTTCTGAATGACATTTCAAAGGAGCTGAGCCACAATTGAGTGAGGAAGTGAAAAGAGTCAGTCCGGTGTTAGTCTATTGCTTATGGGACTTGTATATGTAGAAACAAATTAATTATTTTGCTTGATGCATGTTAGCCTCCTGGCTGTGTTGACTCATTTTAATTTCAGTGAGTGGTGCCATGTGCAGCACCAGTCAGTCAGTATTCACCTGAGCTGTTTGTGCAACATCTGAGGGAGGAGAGTCACTCCCTTCTCTAACCCTCCTTACCCTGTGCAAGACCACAGAAGAAGCAATTTGACATCTGTGTTGATTTTCCAGGTACAGTGACTGGTACTTGGCTGAAGCTTTGAGATCAAACTGGGAGAAACAAATGTACTGCAAACAACAAAATGAAACAAATATATTTCAGCTGGTTAAAAACTGTGTTTTCTCCCCACTTCACCTCAGGGCATCAGACAGATTATATGTCTGTTCTTCTCATAAAATAATTTGACAGTTCACTTTGGAAACTGTCTTCTAGGAAAGGCAAGACTGCGTCACAGGCTATGTGATGAGGTAGCACTCTGGTTGGATGGGAACTAACAGACTAGCTCAATATATTACAAACCAAATTTATAAAGTTGGCTTTGACTTTACTAGGACAACAGGAGCCTTGTCCAAGCAGCTGTCACCAGGACTGGCACTAGCTGTGAGACTGGGCTTGTTCTTAGAGTTTCACTGGGGAAAGATTTAGCACCAGGAAGTTTCCATTTGCTTGCCTGCTTGTGTAATGGATGGTACGTCTCTTTCTTTACTATTTCAGGTTTTTCCTGGCTCACACAGCAGCATCTTGTAATATCATAACATCCTTTATTTAGATCTATGCAAGAAGGAACTCAGGTTGGTTGTTTATTTATGCTTGGAACTGGGTTACTTTCATTCTGCATGGCTTTCCTTCACCATAGGGGTGAGAATCTCAAAATGTGAGATAAATTAAACACTGGCAAAACTAAGACTAATTCTGATTTCACCATCAGACTGCCCTAAATGATAACTTGATCTACTGATGATTGGAAAAATCATTTCAAGAAGAAAAAGACTTGGCTTGGTTTTGAATTTAAAACCTGAACAGAGCTATATATCAGACTTCTATCATTACAAACCTCTCTTAAAAATTTCCTTCTATTTTTTTTCATGTGTCTCTGCATTTCCTGATTCTGACCTCAACTGAAATTAGCATGAATGTGTCCACTTAGGAAGCTTGGATGTTACAGTAGGTACTGGATAAGCATCCTCACCTGGTGATGATATAGGTAAGCTACTGTAAATCAAACCTCTTTCTCGTCTTAAGCCCATATATTATCTTGTATGAGCAGTGTTCACAGATGTGTGTTAATGCTAGACAATCATGGTGAGACTGAGGAAAACTTCTGTAAGTTCTTCCTTTATTATATGAGCATCTCTGGTCAGATTGCTCAGAAAGAAAATTTCTGTTAAAAAAATGATAGTGACCCAAGTACTGCAGAAGTAAATGACAGGATTGGTGAAAATACAGAATAATCCTGCTAAATAATTTGAGTTCAACAGCTTTAACTGTAAACACAATTAGTGCACAACATGGTTGACACTTCTGTTTGTAACTTAAGATGTTCATCTTTGCTGACCCACAGGGATCTCACCAGTTTGGTGCTTGTTCTTTGAACTTTCTAGAAGGCCATCTGGCAATATGAAGCTGCCACTCTGGAACTTGATGGTAAGGCCAAGCTCGTTTTTCTTCCTCGGCTCTAGCTTTGGCTACAATTTGGTTTCTTCCTGGGTATGGTGGGGACAGCACTGGAATGTATCTGTCATGAGCAAGCTGATGCCACCTTCAAGGTCTCTTTTCTGCCAGTAGAACAGAGCTCATGACATGGTGGTAGGAAGGGTCTGCCTTGCTGCTCAAAGGTGTTGGGTTGTCAGGCAGACACAGAAGTCTGTAACCTGGGGCTGGTGTTGGGACCAGTGCTGTTTGACATCTTTGTTGGCGACATGGACAGTGGGATTGAGTGCACCCTCAGCAAGTTTGCCGATGACACCAAGCTGTGTGGTGTAGTCGACACACTGGAGGGAAGGAATGCCATCCAGAGGGACCTTGACAAACTTGAGAGGTGGGCCTGTGCAAACCTCATGAAGTTCAACAAGGCCAAGTGCAAGGTGCTGCACATGAGTCAGGGCAAGCTCAAGCACAAATACAGGCTGGACAGAGAATGGATTGAGAGCAGCCCTGAGGAGAAGGACTTGGGAGTGTTGGTTGATGAGAAGCTCAACATGACCCAGCAATGTGTGCTTGCAGCCCAGAAAGCCAACTTTATCTTGGGCTGCATCAAAAGAAGCATGACCAGCAGGTCGAGGGAAGCGATTCTCCCCCTCTACTCTGCTCTCGTGAGACCCCACCTGGAGTACTGTGTTCAGCTCTGGGGCCCCCCGGCATAAGAAGGACATGGACCTGTTGCAGCGAGTCCAGAGGAGGGCCACGAAAATGATCAGAGGGCTGGACCACCTCTCCTATGAAGACAGGCTGAGAGAGTTGGGGTTGTTCAGCCTGGAGAAGGGAAGGCTCCAGGGACACCTTATAGCAGCTTTCCAGTACCTGAAGGGGGCCTACAAGAAAGCTGGAGAGGGACTTTTTACAAGGGCATGTAGTGATAGGACAAGGGGTAATGGCTTTAAACTGAAAGAGGGTAGATTTAGATTAGATATAAGGAAAAATTCTTCACTATGAGGGTGGTGAGGCCCTGGAACAGGTTGCCCAGAGAAGTTGTGGATGCCCTGTCCCTGAAAATGTTCAAGGCCAGGTTGGATGGGGCTCTGAGCAACCTGGTCTAGTGGAAGATGCCCCTACCCATGGCAGGGGGGTTGGAACTAGATGATCTTTAAGGTCCCTTCCAACCCAAACCATTCTATGATTCTATTCATTCTTTGCCTTTTTTTGTGGTAGTCACCAGAAAGCATCTTAAACCATGCCAGTTGGGTCTCATCCTGCTCCCATTTAATCACAGGCGCATCTCCAGTTGACTTAACTGGGGCAGAATCCAGCCCATTGTGCTTGTGGATTTGTTTTCAAGAACTCAACTGAGACTGCTAATTCACTACACCCAAGCCAGATGGTTGATTAAATTAACAGCTTTTTCAAAGAGAAAACTGATCTGCACAGGCTTTTTCCTGATGTTGTGTCATACATAGTCTGTTTTGTTGTTTCTTTTTAAATCTCTGTTAGTTTTTAAGATAAATCTATTTACTTTTTTCACTTTCTAAAAAGTATCTGTATTTTAAAAAATTGTAAGCCTCCCTCCCCCAAAGTTAAAAGTCCCAGCAAAGAGTATGCTGTAACTCTTTGAGGAGGAGTAGCAAATTGCTTTGTTCCCAGAACTGCTTTGAAAGATCCAGGACCTTCCTCCTTGCAAAACCCTGCAGAGGTACTGCTCCATACAGTGCTAACCACTAGACTGTGCCTTGCAGGCCTGAGCCAGCTCCCCTTGACAACAGAGGGAGCCTTTCCAGTGGCAGTGAGGGATCAAGCTCTAAAGGCATGTTTTACCCCCAACCATTAAGCAAAATGTTTGGACTAAATTATGACCTCTCAACCCCTCTTACTTACTTACTCACTCATCTTTGTAAAGTCTTTATGAGTAATCCCATGGAAGTTTACTAACACAAATATTGTCAAGGTGAAGTGTTGGACAAGAAGTTACAGTATGGTCTTCAATGTCTTTGAATACAGCTATGCTGCACAATGATAGAAAGTGTGATTAAGTCCAAGATACTGCTAAACACTTTGTCAAACCTATGTTATGGTTTGACAAAATATACTTTGTGATCTATTAAGAACATTTTTAGCTGATCGCAACTGTTCCTTCTAGCCTTAAAATCAACACAGTACTATTTGTTTGAAATATTTAAATGCAGATTTCAAACAACTGCAAAGTTATTTTCATCCTGCCTAGTTAGAAAAGAATCACATACCACCAAATGAATTTTCAGTTTTGCTATTACTAACAGACCTGAATACAGTTATGAATATGTTGAGTTTTACACCCTATTAAGAACGCAGGGAGAACTAGGGATCATTAGGTAATTTGTATTTGACAACAGGACACATTCCACTGAAAAAGTCCAGCCATCAAGAAAAAGGTGAATATAGGAACCAAGAAAAAAGGGGCTCTTGATCATTATGTATTTAAGAGCCGTATTTTGCCTTGTGAGTCAACTGGTATGTCCCAGGGCCAAAATTTATACCTGAAAATGTAGACTGGAATGCTACTGACAGGGAAAAAAAATAAATCGATGCAAGATCTTCAGCTTGTATAAACTTTCATAGTGCTGCTGACCACTGGAACTGTACTTCTTAAGGACTGAGTTTATTAAGGTTAAAATACAATGCTATACCCAAAGGCCTTGATCCTTAAAACTAACATTTTCTTAAACAGTTTAACTGTCTAGTCAGTTGGATTTAATATCTACACATATGAATTACATCTATAATAGAGAGATTCCATATTATTTCATTAATGAGATAGGAAACCATTGAGAATTAAAAACATAAATTGCTATAAAATAGATTTAGATTACTGCCACAGTAAATAGCCCCAATTGAAGAGTATAGCAGATTTTCTTTTCTTTCATAAGACCTAAAGCATGGCTATGGCCAAAACCAACAATCAGGAAAGATTCTGATGTGCAGTCTGCTTTGTTTTGTATAGTTTCATGCTATGTTAATACCACAGTACCTTCCAGCATGCATAAACCAAATGATTAACATGTGTCTTAGGTGGTTGTTCTATATCAGCATGTCCCCAAGAAGAAACATGCATGATATTAAAGTGGTGAGCTGCTTCTTTTTAAAATTTGTTCAAAACAAGTTCACATGGAGGAGAAACTTCAGAATTAATAACGTTTTACTCTCTGTTAATAAATATTGCTATTATGTCCAATAATTATAGTGTATTTTTATCTTAGGATGTGTTTAAAAGGCTGACAGACAGAAATCATCTTGGTCACTGAGCCAATTTCGTCTTGAGTTCCTTGACAGGTTATAAATATGGAACTATGTGAAATTATTTTTAGAGTCGTATTAGGAGTGTAGACACACTTTAAAACCAGATCAAATATGAATCCTAATATACAAATACTAGGTAAAGTACCAGTAGGTAGCCAAATATTCCCTGGTAGAATTTGATACAGTTCCAAAAGCGATGGCCCTCCATGCCAAAAAATCAAGAAATACTTGAGAGAGATTTATTTCAAAGACTGACTTTCTATGAGAAATTCCAAGCCATGCCAGTTGAATCCAAGAAGAGGACCAGAGACCTTGAGGTGTGTAGAAGTAGAACATGGTTTTATAATTTGTGGTTCTAAATGCAACTTATTTGAGATATTACCAGTGAAATCATGGTGACATTTAACGGGAATTTGTGTTTCATCTTGACATTTCTTGGGTAGCTTGCTTAGTACAAAATTCACAAAATTAATGACCAAATCCAAGATATCATGTATTTTTCTCTGGATTTGCAAACATCTATCCCTACTCCAAATTAGGAACCTTGAGTACAGTAAATTAGTCCTAGAATATTAGGTACTGCATTATATATGGAAACCACATTTTGTTTTTTATAATAACACCATTTTGTAAACCAGGACAAGAGTCTATGATTATCAGTAACATGTGTCCATAGAACGCAATGACTGACTCTAATCAAGGCAATTAACCCCCTTCTGTTAGAGACTTGATCCTGGGTTGTAAAGTTTCCAGCATGTTGGTGCTGTGTTGTATAAAAGTTTTTATTTATAAGAAATAAGAACATCTTAAAATTTTCCACAGAAAGCAGCTCAGCTTTCTGAGTGGGTAAGTCAGTTGGTGATGGTCTTTCCTCTGCTAAATCAGTCAGTGGATGATGCCCCTCTTGTTGTGCAAAACCATTGGAATGGACAAGCAAGAGCTGATGGGCTAGAGAAGAGGTCTTTAGAGTGTCTCAAAAAAACTAGAGAACATGGGGCAATATACAAATGCTCTTTCTGAAGCTGCACTAAGCAAATACTCTTTCCTAACTAATCCAAAACTAATTGCTTGAAGGGAAGGCATGTAACTGAACTAAGATCATATATGGTGAAAATAACCAGTAACTACACCAAACACACAGACTACCTTCATAATAAATCTTTAAAGTGCAAAATTGGAACTGCTACTTAATATTGGGTGCAGACATTATTAGAAGCTGGGAACATTATTATCTTCCCCTCTATGCATGAGACTCAGAACGTACCTCTACAATACGTGTTGGTTTAGCTCTTGCGGTAGCTGTATCTGAGTCCTAGTATCTGTCAGACTGTCCAGTCTGCCTGCTGCCACTGGAAAGCTGTTAGATGCAATAGAAGCAGAGAGCAAACCGAAGCAGATGGTGCTGATGCTGCACTATCAGCACTAGCTGTGCTTTGAGGAAGGGATTGCTTTGGACTGGATTTAGTCTGGTCCCCTGTAAAGAGAGTCCCCAGGATCCACGTGGTTTGAAGCTGTCCACAGTGATCCTCCAGGCCCTGTGTCCCTGGTAGGTGTTGCAGTAGGTTTGGTGCACGTCTGGAACAAAGTATCCAGCTCAGTTTCCTCCTGGAGGAATTTAGTCCATGTGTAGTGAAATCACTCTGTGAATCGAATTAATACCCAGCAAGTGGGAATGACTGGGGAATTTAATTCAAAACTGCACCACTGCTCTGAACTAAACATAAATGTAGCTGTCATATCTTCTCTCCTTTGTTGAACTTCGCATTGGTAACTTGGTAAAGAAGAAGGTCTGTCTTCACTATCCAGATAAAACTAGGAACAAAAATAAGGAGGTTTTTGCAGGCAATGTTGCAAGGCTGATTTGAAAACCAGCATTTAATTTTGTTGACTCAAACACTAGCTAGCTGAATCCTATCTAACTTTGAACACAAGTAAGTCAGGTTTTCCCAGCTAAAGCCTATGACTGAGGAGTGTTAAAAAAGTTTTGCAATTAATCTCAAATGTGCATTCATATGTAAATATAGTCACAAGACCTGTCTAAGTGTGAAACCTTTATATGTATTCAAATGTGTTTCCTTTATTTTTCTTGAAGGCAAATCATCATACATGCATAGAATTATTTTAATTGGCATAACTGCTATAATTTCTTCTGTTTAATTTCATATAACTTACTTCATTTCACATTGCAATAAGTAGGGCTTTTTTCTCCTGACATGAGTACAACTCAGCCTTTTGGAAATGACGTACTGCTACTACAACGAGTGTCACAATTTACAGAAAGTTTTGCTGCTGCCCAGTAGTCTTGGAGGGGAAGAAAAATCTTTAGTGACTCACAGCCTGATTCTCACATATTTTTATACATAAAAATGGACTGGCATGTATCAATACTGAGACATAACCTGAAAAAAATAGACCTCAAAACAGATGTATCTTTTTCATTTATTACCTTTTTAAAGTTACTTTCCCAAACCTTAGCTATTCCTATAAAATTCCTTCCCCCCGCAATATCTGGTTCAAAGAGATCAAAAGATTTTTTATAAATTCATATTTATCATGGAGAACTGTTTTATTCAGAAAAATCTTCTGAATTATTTCAGGTTTAAATTTTACAAAAGTACCTTTTTAGTATTCAAATGGTTTGAACATAGTTCCAAAAACTGAACACACTACTGAGCAAATCAATACTTTAGAACATTAAACTCACAAACAGTAGATTAGTTTATACTCTCTTTTGAAGGTCAAAGTAAAATGTTTGTGTATCTCTTAATGTAAGCTCTCTTGCATGCTTCCAAAAGATAATTTTCACAGAGTTCTTCATGTTGCCATGTGTGGCAACATGTACGTAGTGTGTAGGTAGTATGTATGTAGTATGAAGATGGCTAATCAGAGCTTGCTATTGATTCTTAGTAGAGTATGGAAAGAAGGTGAGATATCTGCACAAAGTGTTAAGGGCAAGGTCCACAAAGAATCAAATGGGGAAAGCGTAGTGGGAAGTGGGGTGGAAAAATATCTAAGCTCCTATCTGCCCCAAGGAGTCCAACAGTGCAGATCTAAGTGCTCTTGCAGTGAGTGTTTGGGTTTAGAGAGGACATGGCAGGGAATACTGACTTGCTCAATGGAAATCTTGACAAAATGTCTGGTCGACTCATTTCCCTGATAGTCACAGAGATTGCTCCTGTCTAGTTTTCCCTATGCAGAGGCATTCTTTCCCCTGCCTTACTAGGGCCCTGAGAAATCGAAAAGAAGATGTCATCTCAAGCTAATTCTATAATCACTGCTATCAGAAAAGACATTTTAAACTATCGTAAAAAGACCCATTGTGCAACTGGAGTCTTGGAACAAGAATGGATTATAGCTCAACCATTGTTAAAGGTTAATGTTCCTATCATTGCATTCCTTTTTCTAGTTCCCATAACCAGGCTGTAATGATAGATAAATATATGAGCTATTTCTTTGTGTTGGCAAAATCACAATTCAGAAAGACATAGTTTCCTAAGTTATTTTTAAACTAATATGCTGGTTTATAGCTAGATGAACAAAACCATCTTTTTTTAAGAAAAAAAAAAAGGGGAAAGATTTTTTTTACGTTATGCTGCTCTTGCAGAAAGCAAGCATTTTTGTCTATCAAAACAGAGTAACAGCTTTCTGAAGTCAACTCATGAGCTGAAAAGGAAACTAATTAAAACAATAACATTAGTTTAATGCTGCCAAATGTTAACCAATCTGGTACTTTCCATAATTATTTTTACTGTTGTAAAATAATTCAAATGTCTTTGTCATTGTTTTGTATTGTTATGTTCCTGTAAGCGTTGAATGCTGATTCCAGAGCAGAAATTCTATTTACTGTTAGCTGACTGAGCAATAGAGTCTGCACATCTTTCTTCCCAGCTCTTCCAATTTTCATACAAGGAGCAAAGTAATGTCTCCTATATTTTAGTGAGTTGGTGTACTGGTTGCTTAGTGCATGAAGAGCACTTTCTATCAGTGAGGTGCTCTGATAAAAAATTATAGCTTCTAGGCAACTCTGCAGATCGAGGCCTTAAAGTTTTCTTATGACATGGCAGTGGGGAGAGCATCTTCTTAGCCCTATATTTAAAGCTCAGGAGACAGTAGACTCAGTCTTCACAGTCTCACCAGATTTAGAGAAGCTTCTGTATTTCTGTAAAATTCATCTTGCCCAACACTACTAGTCGGCTCAAACACCTGCAAGATTACAGGTGCTTCTGAGCTGGTAGGTCCTAGTGATGGATCTTGCACATTGTTCACTCTGTGTTTTAAAGGCAGTTTTTTGGTGAGTCCTTAACACAGCATAGTTGTGCTGCGCTCAGTGCCTGTTCAAAAAAGTTGCATGCCGTATTACCATTACTGGTTATAGGTTTTCTGTTTCAGGGACAAACCAAGAGGAAGAAGCAGGCTAGCTGCAGCTACCTCCTATTTTTGGAGTCCGTTCTACTGGAACTATATGTTTCTGAACTCAAAATAACCCCAAATCAATTTTTTCCAGGGAAAGAAAGCATTCCATTAACTCTTTCTGGGCTTGTGATGGATTTGAAGGGAAGTAAATAATTCCTCCTTTAGCAATCTCAAGGAATATACTTGTGAAAGGTAAGTCAGATTAGACTTTTTGATAACATGGCTCCACGGCAGTGGTATATCCTAGTAAACAGAGCCACTCAAACTTGGGCTCCAGATGGTGTCTGAGTAGATGGCCGTTGTTCCCTGCAGAGATTCAATGTACCAGATTTTTCTTCGGAGTGTGTGTTAAACTATCCTTAAGCAAGAGATGGGCGGTAATCCCTGTTAAAGAAATTCTTAATGAAAGATTCTTGCAAAAATGTGAACTTTCAATTTTTTTACGCAAGAAGAAATAATGAAGGTCCTTCTGTAATTGCTTTCCACATGTAAGTGGCATAGCTGCCAATCCTGTTTAGGTAACTTTTTATGGAAAATTTAGATTATCTTTCAAAGAAAACCACCCACAAAACAAAACAAATAAAAAGAGAAAGGCAAACATATATTAACCTTTCAGCAAAGAACAAATACTGCCAGTGCATCTCCATGAACTGTGAACTGCCCTTTAATCATTTTCTGAAGTTAACTCTGAAGTCTGAAAACCACTCAAAAATTATGGGCATTAGCTATTTGGTTCCTGCTGTAGTGATACTGAATGCAAAGAATGAATAATGCACAATTTTCAACTTTTGTTATCATTAAAGAAGCTTCCTGCATGTGTTGCTTGTGCAGATCTCATGCTAACATTGCTGTGTGTTGGTTGTTTACAGAGAGGAGCAGATAGTGCTGTTTACAAACTCCATGTGGGTACAAATGAAATTTGTCCCTTGTTAGCACTGAAGTAGCAACTCTAATGTGTTTTTCAGGTTATATTTTTACTCTATAGACTGCTTTTAAACTTCCGTGCAACCCTTCTGTTGTGTCTATCAGAAACATCAGAGAAAAGAATCTGTGGTATTTAAGAAGGAGGTTATGAAAGAGAGTGACAGCAGTAGTTTGGGCTAAATATGTTTTAACAGAAATAGTGATACACAACTGTTATTTCCATATCTTTTGCCTCTTTCAATGATGTGTTAAAGATGTGAATTTCTCATTTTATTCCCAGTTGCAAGGTTTACTCTATTAAAATTGAAGAAACATTATCTGGTAGTATTTTTTTGTCTGCTGATGAACCAGATATCACTAGAGGATGAGAAAAACGTGTCTTACCTGTACAGCAGGAGAAACACAGGGAAGGGATACCTGCATTTTTAAAGTGCTTCAGTTACTAGTGTTTATGTGGAAAAATCATGCTAGTTCTGCTTTTCTCGTCAGACACCACGGACTCAGCTCTTTCCAAAACCTAGAAATACAACATCACACATTAGTGTCTGGTTTGCCTTCACTGTGATGTTAAAATTAGTATGGTTTCAGATACTGGTTTAGATACAATCTCTTTAAAACCTAAGCAGCTATGCAAATTTTAAGTAATGAAGTAGGCCTATAGATTTTGGCCTATGATAAAAGACAGATTATAATAATACAGCTCGTTGCATGAATGTTTACCCACAACATGCAAGTATTTGTAAGAAAAGAAAAGATCAATAAAATTAAAAAAGTCTAAGAGGAATTTTGTTCAAGAGGTCTCTTCAGAGTGGAAAAAGTAGCATGTCCTTTGTTTACAAAAAATACTCTGTTTATTTAAATAAGATGGTATAGTATACACACTTTGGCTGATGACATATAACATGAAAATTTGGGAGGTTATATAATAAGTTATATATAATTATCATGTGCTCTCAAGGCTGTTCTCTGCAGTTTTATTAAAGATGTTTTGAAAGTCTGCACAGCTACCGGATTTCAGAAGACTGTGTAAAATGACACCCATGCTTATGCAACACAGATATTCCTCCAATTTTTGCAGAATATAATCCCAATTACTGAGGTTTTTAAAAAATCAGCATGATTCTAGTTTTTGCTCATTTCTATTCAGAATAAAATACTGCGTGCAAGCAAAGGCAGTACCCCTGCCTTGGAATTAGTAGCAATATTAATTTTTCTTTATCTGAGTTGTCTTAAACGTCTAGGGATTTAAGAAAAAATATAAATCTAATATTTCCAGAAGAGGACAGTGTTTGTTGTGATGTTCTTTGGTAGGAGAAGTCATCTTCTATTAAATACGAAACAATATGTTTACCTGTAAAGACAGAGTTCAGAGACATGAAAAAATTAAACACACAGAAAAACCGATAACCCACAGTTTCAATACACCTTACTTTCTTGGCAAGACTTTATGACAGCTCCTGAAATTCTTCTGTCTTGTTCTTTTTAAAATATGCTTTGCATACTGCTCAATATAGATTAAACCCCAGAATTTTCATTGTCAGAAACTACAGCATTTCAAAATAGATTTTTGTTTGGCACAGACAGTCACGATGTCTTTTACACAGAAGTTTCAGTTCAGAGGCACTGGATAATTTCAGGTAAATATCCAGGATGACCACCATGCTTCTATTGCAGTGCTCTCACTGGTACAAGCTTCCCCACTAGCCCTATGCATCACTGCAGCAAATGACGTACATCATCCATCCCCTGCCCCTCTCCACGGCATGTTGCATCCTTCTTTCTGGCTTCTGTGCACTGGAAAATTTTGACAGTTCAATCATATTTAGGTCATTCTGACTTTTGATTGTCACCTATGGCTAGTTTGAAAAAAAGGTTGCTGTGCAAATGCAGCTCAACCTCATGGTGGAGTTTTGCAGATCTGCAAACTGATCTGAATGTGCACTCAGAGCCCTATCTTTGTACATTCAGAAGGCTCTCACAGATTTAATTGTCTTGCCAACAACTCCAGTTCAGCAGTAAAATTGGCTGGCTCTTCCCAGCCTAGGAAAAAGAAGACAAGGTTAGAGCTGGTCCTCACTGGAAAGGGAGGCTGCAGCCCTACTGAAACGGTTAAGACTTTTCCCTAGGTCTTAACTGAGACTTTGAACTGGATGCTGCATCAAAGCTGTAAAGAATGTTGCTCTGCAAGCTGAAAGAGGAAGATTGATTAGGCAATGTACACAAAACCAAAACAATCTTTCCCTTTCTCTCCCCTCTCTCTTCTAGCCCTTCCCTTCAAATAACCCCCTATGAAAAGATAAAAAGTACTACTTAAAAATGTGTGACAAGTTCTGAGGAAGATTGCTGGACTTAATTTCCATTCTGTTTTTCTTTACCTCCCTATATAACCGTTAATGTCATAGCTCAGAAGCTTTTTTTGGCAAGAGGTGAGGGTTGTGTCAAGAACAGAGATAGCTAGTGATACGCTTTAGTGTATCACAATACATATGCAAACACATACCTTGAGTAGCAGGTGAAGAAACATTGAGGACTGCTGGGGAGAAAGAACAGGATGAACTTGGCCAATGAAAGCTGCCTCTGTAGAATGTCATCATGTTCTTGATGGTCCAGATCTTGGTTACATCGTGAATATTTTTTCTTACAAATAATTTTTTACAAATGTAAAGTTATTTTTGTAGTAATAGACCGCACAAAGATGACTGGTGATGAACAAGTCTGCCTCTTCTGTGTAAAACTGATTCAAGCAACAAGAAACGACTGCCTTGAAAATGTAGTCAGTGCCATGGTAGCAGTCTTTGAGTGTTTACGTTAACAGTGCAATCCTCTCAGCATCACCTTCATCCCAGTATGATGTCAATGGACGTTAGCTACAATCAAACATCGTAAATGGCAATGACTCATGCTGAGGCATATGTAGTTAATTACGGTTCCATTTTTGATGCTGATACTGCTGTTGGCTCTTTATATAAAAGAAATGGGGAAGAAGGAAAAGGGACAGCATTCTCCTTTCTGGCAGCTATGTTATAAAGTATTTGTAGCTTTCAAAATAAATGACTGCTTTTTTCCAGTTTTTTCGAAGGGGAAAAATATTCTCCTGAGATGCAATCTTAAGCAAAGTACAAGAAGTTCCCAAAGGATGCTGAACACGAACAAAAACATTTCCAGCATTCTTATAATAATGCTGTGTTTACTTTGTCAATTAATGATTCATTACCCAAAACAGCTTGTGCATTACAAATGGCTCTGCACTGTATTTATGGAGCTGCAAACTGTAAGAGGCAAAGATGGCTTCACTTTTCTTGCAACCATTTGTTTGTCTGAATACCAGAAAAGAGAGTTGTAGAGAGCATGTAGTATGTCATATGTTTGTTTATTAGTTCTCTAGTGCCTTTGCTCTTTGATGAGGACCTCCTAACCTATAAAGTTTACCACCATAGGAACTACCAGATCTGGGTTATCTTTATTTTCCTTTGCAAAGTGCTGGTAGGAATGTAGGCAGGGCTTGCAGGCTGGATGTACAGTCTGGAATTAGTCACGTAAGTCTTGGAGTATCAGGCAAAGGGTGAGATGTGGTTTCTAGTTCTGTTTCCTTAGATCTAGAGAGTCTTAGCACAGCCTCTACCACTACCATGGGTGAACAGGGCCTTGTGTTGGCTCTGAGAAAGAGACCTGGGCCACAAATAATGTCTATTTCCCTTTCAAGAAGACATGTTGCCCCATTACCTGCATGGGCAGAGGGACAATATGACCCCATTATTGCAGTATGCCTAGAAGCTAGACACAAAGGCAATTGGTTTCCAAGAGCCATTATAAGTCGGCCATGCAATTACTGCAAGACAGGAAAGAGATCAGACCAAATATTCAGTTGATGTAAATCAGTCCAACTTGTCGCTGACTTTAATGGAATTGGTTGATTTATAGCAGTCAAGAATCTGACCTATCACACAAAGAGACGGAAAATGTAGCACAGTTGGTTTCAGTGGGAGTAGTGGTCCCCTGTCCAAGGCACAGCATAATCACGTGTATAATATAACTGAGTTCCTGCAGCTGTGGGAGATACATCTCGGATTTCCCCACTTTGGTGTTCTTAAAATTATAGCAGAGCTTTTCAATCACAGAACATTTTTATTTTATTTTATTACCATTAAGCTATCTGAGCTTGGCTAAACATGTGGTTGTAACTTTATTAAACTTTTTCTAAAATTAATTACACCCCTTTCACCCTTGATGGCTTCCACTCCAATAAATTACATCATAAAGGGACATAGGTGAAGGCTGGAATCTTCTAGCATTAGTCTAAAATAACAGGTTTAATGGTTTTACTTTGCACATAACGGTTACAAAATTTGATCAAAAGCCCAACGTGGAGAAGCTCTCTTGTCTTCAAAAGGCCGTACTAAACAGACATGGCCATTGCTGGTGCCAAAAGTTTCAAGTTGTTTATTTGCAGTCTTATCTTCAGTACAGTTTATTTGGCACCCAGACACAAGTCCACAGAGGGATTTACTCAAAAAGCCTCAGCCATCCAACTCTTCCAAGAGAGTTCAAGGTGCACAGACTCCATCTCTAACATCCAAAGGAACAGTCAGTATTTCTGGATGAATTAAAAAGCATCCAGCACATTTCATACCAGCAGGTAGAGAAGGTGGAGAGCAGCAAGTATCTTATATCTGAAAAGAAGGAGAAGGACGCTTTGCTCAGCACCACTAGACTATACTTCGCTCCACTTGGGATTCATGTAATGGAGCTCACCTGTGAGAGAGAAGAGCTTTGGATCCCCTTACAGAAGCTATCATTGTGATAAAAATAAACCTGCCATTTCCTGACTGGGCAATATTTTCACATTTGCTGAGTACTAGTGTATCAACACAGTGATATTAATCAATAGTATCAGATAGTACCTGCAAATCATCAACTTTTTTCCCCCAGAATTATTTTTTATTCTTATCATTATTATTTTTTATGAGCATTATGTATCTATCTTGTGAATGCTAGCTAACTAGGGTGATATAAATATTAGAGCTGTGAGAACTCAAAAGATACTTGCAAGCATTTATGCAATAACTATATTAAAATAAAACTTATTGGGGCCAAAGTCTAGACATTTGCCTTTCAGTTGTGTGATTCTTATCTCTGTCATTCAGTTTCTCCATGGAGATTGTCAGTAAAGTCTCCCCACAGAAGAAATGGTAAAAGGTCAGCAGCAGAGTTGGCCAAACAGTACAGTTTAAAATGGTATTGTATCTTTTTTTTTCCTTATTGAGTTCAATAAAAATGTAAAGCCAAATTAAGCGTTATTTTTTTTGATAAGCCTTCTGTATATTTCACTAGTAGCTCTTCTGAAATCCAAAGAGCCCAGTCTGGATCCAATACCTTTTACAAAACAGTAAAATGATGCTAGTTTCCAGCTGAGCAAAGGTAAGACTCAGCTATGGAAACTGAATAAGAACTCTACTCTGCAGGTTGGGATTTGAGTGAAATTTCAGGGTATCAGTCACAGGCAAATCCATGCTCTCCAGTTGGTGCCACACCATCCTTTGGCAGGGACTGCTGTCTTCAGGATTTTCAGAGACTTCCAGACGTTTCACCAATGTGCAGTTTCAGGACGTAGAATTACTGTTATCTTCCCAGAAAGGACATATGAGGAGTTGGATGGAGAAAGGTCATACAAAATTTACATCCTCTTTTGAAGAGCTTCTCCTGTGAGTATGCTGTATGTCTTTGCACACTCTTGTTGGTAGCCTTTAATTTCTTCTGCAGAATTTGGATCACTGACTTGAATGAAAGGCTTCGCATGAATTAACACACAATGTGAGTAAGCAAAGAGTACCTACAGGTACAGAAAAGACTGCTCAAGAAATAATCTTATATAGACTTAAAAGTATGCTGTGGCTTGAGAGCATGTTCAATTTGCTTACATTAGCAGTCCTACAGAAGCCACTGGGTGTTGTCACATAAGTGAGGTTAGGAGAATTTGGACTCCTAATTGGATTTTACAACTCTAAAGTGGTATGTTGTGAAGTGCTTTCGATGCTGTAGAGGAGCTCCTCAGAGCACATAGTGGACAAAAAAGCAAAAATACTCAGTCTTTTTGGAGAGAACAAAATCAAGAGAAAGCAAGCAGTCTGATGGGGCTGGTACCGATCATAAGTCTGATGGGATTCAATTGTCTATTTTTCCTGAATACTTCTCTGTGTTTCCATGGTGTTATGATTTATGAAGAACACTTGTGGAAGCTTCATTTTCTGGCAATGGAAACTAGACAACCTCAGAATACAGCTGATCGATTGTTTTTTTAATGTCAGACAGATAGATAGAACGGTAGAGAAGTCCTGTGCTCATATCTCTCTTTCCAAAATCCTGTTGTCTTAGGCTACCAGAGGTACCAAGCTACAGAGGTACTAAGAAGGTGACCTCGGTGCCGGGGAAGGTCATGGAACAGATCATCCTGAGTGCCATTATGTGGCATGTGCGGGATAACTGGGGGATCAGGCTCAGCCAGCATGGGTTTATGAAAGGCAGGTCCTGCTTCACTAACCTGGTCTCCTTCTATGACAAGGTGACCCGCTTAGTGGATGAGGGAAGGCTGTGGATGTTGTCTACTTGGACTTCAGTAAGGCCTTTGACACCGTCTCCCACAGCATTCTCCTGCAGAAGCTGCCTGCTCACAGCTTGGAAAAGTGCACTCTGAGCTGGGTTAAAAACTGGCTGGATGGCCGAGCCCAGAGAGTGGTGGTGAATGGAGCCAAGTCCAGTTGGCGACTGGTCACGAGTGGTGTTCCCCAAGGCTCAGTGTTGGGACTGGTCCTGTTCAATATCTTTATCGATGATCTGGATGAGGGGATTGAGTGCACCCTCAGTAAGTTTGCAGATGACACCAAGTTGGGTGGGAGTGTCAATCTGCTGGAGGGCAGGAAGGCCCTGCAGAGGGACCTAGACAGGCTGGATTGTTGGGCCGGGGCCAACTGTATGAGCTTCAACAAGGCCAAGTGCTGGGTCCTGCACTTCGGTCACAACAACCCCAGGCAACGCTACAGGCTTGGGGAGGAGTGGCTGGAAAGCAGCCTGGCTGAAAAGGACCTGGGGGTGATGGTTGACAGCCGCCTGAACATGAGCCAGCAGTGTGCCCAGGTGGCCAAGAGGGCCAATGGCATCCTGGCTTGTATCAGGAATAGTGTGGCCAGCAGGACCAGGGAGGTGATAGTGCCCCTGTATTCGGCACTGGTGAGGCTGCACCTCGAATACTGTGTCCAGTTTTGGGCCCCTCACTTCAAGAAGGACATCGAGGTGCTGGAACGTGTCCAGAGAAGGGCAACTAGGTTGGTGAAGGGTCTAGAGAACAGGTCTTATGAGGAGCGGCTGAGGGAGCTGGGGTTGTTTAGTTTGGAGAAGAGGAGGCTGAGGGGAGCCCTTATTGCTCTCTACAACTACCTGAAAGGAGGTTGTAGAGAGGTGGGTGTCGGTCTCTTCTCCCCAGTAACAAGCAATAGGACGAGAGGAAATGGCCTCAAGCTGCGCCAGGGTAAGTTTAGGTTAGATATTAGGAAAAACTTCTTTACTGAAAGAGTAGTCAGGCACTGGAACAGGCTGCCCAGGGAAGTGGTTGAGTCCCCATCCCTGGAGGTATTTAAAAGACGGGTAGATGCAGTGCTTGAGGACATGGTTTAGTGGTGGACTTGGCAGTGGTAGGTTAATGGTTGGACCTGATGATCTTAAGGGTCTTTTCCAACCTTAACAATTCTATGATTCTATGATTCTATACAGACGGGCTTATGACAGGTTAGATGGCTAACAGATACTTTCATAAACCTGGACTAGTACTTTCACCTGTAGCCTATCTAGGTAAGTTTGTATTGCATTCATTGGTGTCATGGTACTCCAGCCACATATCATGATAACTTTTTTCTTTTAATTTGAAAGCATATTTATAAAGCATATTATTTTTTTTTAATAGTTCCTCCTTTTGAAAACTCTGGATAACCATCAATATGCAGGCACTACTGATGATTTTTTCCTACCAACTATTTACATTTTCAGTACTTGAGCTAGTTTGTTTAAAGCTACAGCAGTTTTATCTGCTTGAGCTGCAGACAATTCTCTTGATCTTTTCTTTTTTGAGGGGGAATTGGAAAACAATTCTTAAGAACAAATATTTTCATATGTAATAAGAAAGAGGATCATGTGATAAGAGAATGGCAGAACTGCTCACAACGCTTAACAAAGTTAGCTCAGAGGGGATTAATCATTAGGTGGTAGGTAAATTTACATGATATTTTGAGGCAAAAGGGAAATGTTTAAGATATGGCAGAAATATTGCCTGTTAATATGTAAAATGAGAAGCTGTGGTTCTCATGGGTTCTTACGAATTGGCAAGTTCAATAAAAACATATTTTCACTGTTTCCACAAATTTTGCTGTTTTGAGAACAGAAGAGATTTGAATGTGCTCAAGTAAAACCACTATGTGCTTTTACAATTGATTTCATGATACCCAGCTCAGTTTGCCCCCTACTTTATCCGTTACCTCCCACCATGATTTCTTGTTGCAAACAGGTAGTCAAGACCTATGAATAAATCACCTGCTGTCACCTCAGACATATTATTTTGAGGTTGTTTTCTAGCTTATTTCCACGTTGAAGTCTTACAGTCATGTTTATCTCACCAGCTTCTAATATTATTGCTTTTCTGAGCATTGTTTCTTGAACTGCTTGAGACTGTTGACAGAAAACCACTTACTGAAGAGCTCTACCAACACCACCCATAAGAATGCCAGAGTAAAAAAGACAGAGGATACCATCTTGATTGGTTGAAATATTTAAATCAGTAAAAATATTCATTGTCTTCTAAAACCACTCAATTTCATCCTAAATTCCTTGTTCAGCATTGAGTGAAATAGCCATAGAAGTTATTTCTTCTTGGGTGATTCTTTTTTGCACTTAATTTAGGTGGGGATCGGTGCTATTATCTTGTCTTGGAATGTTTCTCTCACCGTTACATCTCCTTCTTCCAAATTGCTCAGCTAGTGTGTTTATAATCACAATTAGTCTCCCACAGGGCTTTTCTTTTGAATGTCTTTTTAAAGAAAGCAATTTATGGGATTACCCTGATAAAGTCATGAAAACGTATTTTATTGCAAGACAGACATGGTTCAGCTTCTCTCATAATCTAAAAGTGTTGGAGCCAGTGACAATCTGTTTAGGGATTTTTATTCAGTGAAGTGTGCATGGGAGCTGTGTTCTGCCTAGTATTCATGTAGGTGTGTGATACAAGCAGAATAAGCAAGTGCCAGCCCAAACATTCTAAGCACCTTCTGACACAAGCTCAAGAGAGGCAATAATATTTTAAGTTTTGAACTATAGTAATTTAATAACTCACCACTGCATGGGTTAATAACCAACCACTGGCACTTGACAGCTTGCATGCACTCTGATACTGGCAGATGAGGGACTTGGCATGTGAACCATCAAAAATCCTTCTCTTTGAAGTCCACAGTGTCAGTGCTATGCTTGGATACAAAACTTGTTTTAAATTTCATACCTGCCCTCCAGAATTTGTCCTGTTAGCATCTGAGGTGTTGGGTTCAGGCTTATTGCTAGTGGGTGCATTCTCTCCTTTTATAAACCCCATGGAGTACTGCAATTAAACAACCTGAGCTGTTCTGATGCTCTAACACCTTCCTCATCTCAGTCCTGGACTAAAAAACTGGAGAAGTAGCATATTTCAAACCCACTATAAAATAACTTTTGACATATCATAGTTAAAGCTCAGGATAGTCCCATCTCATCCTTCTGTGTATTTATAATCCCTCTTGAATTCCAGCACATTTTGTTTTGACATTTTTCTCAAAAGTTACCGAGACAAATATGAGTAGTTTCAATCTACTCCAGAACTCTGATACAAAATAAAAGACACAAAGATTTAAATGATAAAAACAGCTCTGTAGTGAATACTTAACCAAGTCATGACAGGAGAGCTCAGGGGCTCAGTTTCAAAATGAAGGTTTCTTCTTCTTCAATATCTGTTATAACATATGAAGTCAAACCATGGAGCACAAAGTCCTGAATGTACAAGACATCCTTAAAGGTTTTATTTAACAATTAAGAGACATATAACAAATGATCGGGGCTTTTTTGATAGGCCACCCTCCTGCAGGAGCTCTGCTAGCAGAGCAAGAGCCTTTGTGGCACAGCCCCGTTCCTCTCTCCCCATGGCAGCCTGTGTAGGAGATCCCGCCACACTCATCTCTGTTCAGGCTTAAAACTGAAATCAGTCTCACCATGTTTAGACTGGGGAAGACCAGCAACTACTCTGTTAGTGAAAAGTTGTCTGAAACAACTTGGTGATTTTGCAAGATGAACCAGTACTTTTTTGCCTCCCGCCCCTCACTCCCCTGCCTTCTTTTGTTGCTCTGTCTTTCAGAACCATTCCAGCAAAACAGACTCACTTGCTACATAGCCAACACAAGCAGCGCTGTTTCCTGTTCATTACTTATCCTATTCCCTGCCTTTGGGGGGCTGGCACTTCAAATATGGCACAGTGAAGCAGCTGCTACCTTAAAGTGACTGTTGGAAAATTCTTTCTTTTTGACTCTTTACCTCCTCCGATCAGTGAGCACCTAGTATATCTTCCACACGGTCTGAGATCTGCGCATACTTTGCAGTATTGCACTTCAGTGAGGTCTGCACCATGTAGACTAAAAACATTCAATTGTACAAACAATACTGGGATAAAATCTCTGAGTTGTCTCATCCCCTTGGAGATCGTTTCTTGAGGGAAGACATGAAGCTGTGCCCAGTTGTCCTGATGGACAGATTTTGAAAGTATTTCAGGGGCAAGGCTAAACTGACACTTGTGGACAGTCCTACTTAAATGCATTTTAGCCTTGTGCAAAATTAAACACCTGTGTAAATGTCTTCAGATCTGAAGTCTTCTTAGGAAGACTGCTTGGACATTATGTTGGGAAGTGTTTACAGCCCTCTGATTGATTGGAACTTGTGCAGTCACATCTGAGGCACCACGTCGTGCTTAGAACCCCACCACGTAAAAGACATTGATAAACTGGAGCAAGTCAACAAGAAGACGACTTAGATGGTTAGGGGGCTGGTGCATAAAGGGTGGCTCAGGTAACGGAGTTTATTCAGTCTGGAGAAAAGAAGATTAGGGGAATCTAGTTGCCCACTTCATCAACATAAACATAACAGGGTGACAGAGAAGATGGGGCCAGAATCTTCTCAGAGGTGTACAGGAGAAGGACAAGTGGCAGCTGTCACAAGTTGTAGCAAGGGAAATTCTGTCTTAAAAGAAAAAAGAAGGAATTTGCAATGAAGGTGGTTGAGCTTTGAGACAGGTTTCCTAGAAAGGTTGTGGGCAAGGCCTTCAGGAACCTGACTTAACAGTGATATCAACTGTGTTTTGAGCAGAATGTTGGACCAGATGACCTCCATAGGTCTCTTGGCCTTAAATGACCCTACGATGAGTTGATCCTCTCAATTTTATGTTACTGATATTTTCAATTTGAGTGTCAGATTATTCCTAAATTATGGTACTTTAAGTGTATAGAGAAAAACAAGAGCACACGGCCTATTGCTGCAGAAATTGCTGCCTGAAAAAAGATTTAGGCATGTGATTGCAAATAGTTATACTTTTCACTGAAACAGGATTCAGCAATAGAATAAGCTCTACTATTGCCTGCATTCTTTATCTTGTGCTTCAAACACAGACATCTGAATACATACAAACTAAAGGGACACCATATGATGGAAGAACTGTTTCTTTTTTAAAAGTCTCCAGTTGATGGATTATCCAAATAAAAGGATTTCTAAAATGCAGTCCTGATTTACAAAGTTATGCATTTGTCTTTCTATAATTTATTATTGAATTGAGATATTTAGATTGCTATTTTCTACTGTCATCTTGCAATTAGACCTGGTTATCGTTTTTTTGCTATTTGTTTAAAAAAGTTTGGAATTGTTGTGCTTTGTTTTGGTCAAATTTTGCATGAATTTACTTACCTTTATCTTGTAATGTTAGTGCTGTAGACACTGTGAGAAATTGCAGCCAAACCAAAATTAATTTAGAAGGTCAGGTTTCTGTCAATATTATATATTTTTTTTTTCTGTTTCCACAGAAATTTAGGATAAAATGTCATTCTAAATTGCACAATCTCTTCCCTTTAGGACAGATTACAAAAGGAAGGGCTCTTCCAAAAGGCTTATTGTTGTTTCTTATTTCTGTAACAGTCATCTGAGGCCCCAGTCAAAATCATGACCATTAGTTTAATACATAGAAGCAGTTCTTGCTCAGTTAACTTACATTTAAGAGACAATAAAAACGGATAAAAGGAAAGAAAATGTATTATCTACAATTTTATAAGCAACTTGAACTCTATCTTCACTGCAAAAAGGCAACACAAAAAATGTTCCTGAACCAAGTTTGCTAACTGAAATTAAAATTCTACTGAATTGAAGGAACAAGAGTCATAGTTGTCTCAAAGGATGTAGCTGCAATGGTAGAGATGAGATTGGTAAGCACAGAATGTGCTGCCTAGAATTCTACTTCAACCAAAATTACTTGACGTAAAAACATCATCCTTCTAATCCTCCATATCATCCATTGTTGTTAACACCTTTGCCAAGGGTTTCAGTGTTGCTTATGAGGTCTTTTGTAGTGAGTAAGAATGAATCCCTGTCTCTGGAATCTTAATTCAATAATTTACTAACTAGATCACCCCTCTTTCTTAATTAAAAAAAAAAAAGTCATTAGGGTGAGTTCTGAGCTCTTACAACTTCATTTCATACTATTGTGGTTGGTACAGATACTGAACAGAGGTGAGAAGCAAACTAAATGTAAATCATGATATAAAAAAGTTAAATGTCTTTGTTAAGGTCTTCCTTATCCTGTGAAAAGATACTGCCTGGTTTTGGTCTATGTTTTTATGAAAATGACCAAACAAAGGGCATTTGTATGAAAAATGCAATTAAGAAGATCAATTAAGCTCTTACTCACTTTCCCTATCTGATTGATCTTAACCACATCTCCATGTATAGTATGTCTAGTTAATTGCTATCTCCAAAGCTAAATACTGATTCTGACGTTAGCTGGCTAGATAAGAGGCTACCTTTCACAGAATATCCATGTTCAAAACTAACTTTCTCACATAACAGAAACAAAACAAATTCATTATTCATATTGAAATTCTATTATAGGTCTTTTTAATGTATTCTAATTCTGTTCCATCCTGTTATGGTTCCAATAGGGTGCTCTTCTTTGCTATCGCTGATTTGCTTCCAATAGTGCATTAAGCTATGTGATTAACATCTGTCACATGTTGTTTGTTCTCTCATCTTCTCCCCAGGGATGTAAGTGTGTGCTGTGAAGTGTCCTGTTAATTTGTTATTTTAAATATGCATGTTGCTATGTATTTATTAATGAAAGCAAGGTCATGGAAATGGGCCTTACATTTAGACCAGAAAATGTGCAGGTTTGTGATGCATTTTTTCCTCAGCCCTTATGTAAAATAATAATATTGTGAGTAAAATTATGTAAAGGTTTCATTTTATAGGAGTGATGTGATGTCACCAGTTCTTTTTAAAGGTTCTGTCAGTGTTTTGTTTTATTACATTTGTTCTTACAGAAATGCATGTCTACTTACCAGTGAATTATCCTGAGTTGAAAATGCTTTTTGGATTATACATTATCTTTTGTCTGCTGAAGATATCATAAGCACATATATGTATGGCATTATCTGGCAGTATTTTAACCTTAGAAGGATTAGAAATGCCTAAAAAACCAGGCCTTCATCAAAAACTGATGGGCACAGTTTTACAGCAGTTTAAATTTTTTTTTCTCATCTGTGGTTTCTGAAGTGGTTCCTCATGCAACTTGTCTTTGCTTTCCTTACTCAAATTTTGTCCAGTTTATTTCTGGTTAGCTTCACCTGCATAAAAGCTAGAAGCTATGAGCCATTAGCTTTTAAAAATGTGAAAAGTTGATTTTGTAGTTATTGGGCTGTTTCAGACTGAAGTGTTGGAAACAGCTAGGAGGCTACTCAGTAACTTTCTGAGAAATACTAATTAATGAAAAATTTAGTGGTCTGGATTGCTTTTAGAAAAAGAGGATCATTCCTTGTCAGGTTTCTATATCCACTGGATGTTTGCTTTGTTATCCTAAGAGCGCTTTCTAAATGGAAAAAGGAAAGTTTGAAAAAGAATGCACAATAACAGAAAATGAGAAGACTATAAATATGAACTCTGGCTCTCTTAAACTGAATGGCTAAACTTTAATTAACCTCATCAGGGCCAGGATTTCATTACAAAGGTTTCTGATAATGTTTTTCAAACCACAGAATGCAAGTGTGAAGAAATACTATTACCAATGATACACAAAAGTGGAGCATGCCAAGAACTACAACGTATTTTATGAAATTCAGAAAGCTTTCTCTGTGTCTTTGCACTGTCACCAGACTTCCCACATGGGACTGATTTTCTCTGTCACACTCAATTCTTTGAAGCAATCACAATTGCAAAATTTGGCATATTGGATTTCAGTACTGCCACTTATATCCCTTCTCCTTCACTCTTTGTTGGCTGGTCTAATCTAATTGTTCATCTTGTTCTGTTTTTGCCCAGGATATCCTGCAAACTACAAAAATATCCATTAGCTTTGATTAGGGTTATCTAGGTTTTCAAAGCTTAGCAAGCTGATAGATTACAACAAGGAGAAGATCTGGATACAGGAGAGACTGCCCTACAAAATCAATTTCATCTTTTACCAAGCTAGGCTGAGAAGCTGTCATTCAGAAAGCTGCTATAACAAGCTACCTTTCAGTGACCATATCCTCAGGCAGAGAGACACGAGATTAAACCATTCTGTCAGAAGTAAAGCAGGATAGAAGACAGCCTTAAAATTAGAGAAGAATTTTCAAAATTAAAAAGAAAAATCAGTTCCTGATGTTAAGCTGAAAGGCTGTCAACACTTCAAGAGCATACTTGAATTAATCTTTCTCTCCCATATCAGGCACTTATGAGACCAGCATGAAAGGTCTATTTTGTGCCACAGGCTGTCCTCAGTCTGCCCCTAGGATTCAGCTCCCTCTTCTGAATCCTTTCATACTCTGCAGCAGTAGGAGATGATAGAAGAGTCTTCACTTGCAAGAATTTGGTATCATGGACACCTGGGCTACCCAAAACATCCTAGGCCTCTGTGGTCTGGGTGCTGGACTTTCGATCTTTGTGTCAGGTACTTAATCATTGAGCCAACAGGAACTTTGTGACTGCACATAATACTGAGCATGAGTTACTGAAGATGCCATTGCTTCCTGTTGAATATTATTATACGGGTAATTTCTCATGTAGTTAATTATGTCTAATGTCAAATTAGAATTTGCCAGTGTGATTATAATTGGTTGTGTTTTGCTGCACATGGAAATTCTTAATGCTGCGTTGTTTAAATCATAGTTCTGGAGTAGCAGTTAAGAAAGATTCTTCGTAGTGAAGAACTGACAACTATAATTGTGCAATGGATTAATTGAAGCAGGTTAAGCAATTAAGGAATTCTATTTATAGCCAGAACACATTTCTAACTCTTCTTCCCATGCTCCTTATTTGTTACCTTATGTACAAGAAATAGCACAGCTTGTGTTCCCCCAGTCTTAACCAGAAATGACGAATGTTTTGTGTAAATGTAGGTCCAGGGGGCAGCGCTGAGATCTGGATTAGACATAGGTCAGAATTTGGGTTTCATGGCCAAGTCAGGGCCAGGGCTCAGGTTCTGATTTATATGAGTCGAAGAACTTGGCAAACTTCTTGATGACATTTCTCATCAGAATGGGAGTGCCATCCCTTATGCTCATCTTCTGGGACGGTCCTCATCTTGAGCAATATGGGTCAGCTGCTCTTTTGTGAAAGTTTCATCACTCATCTCAGTCTCAGGAAAGTGACAGACTGTTCCTTAAAGATTTTGGCAATAGCTGAACCTCACTGGAAGAGAGGCCTCCGCATTGTTTGCATAGGGGCGAGGGCCAAAACCATGAATGTGGTTTATGATTCAGGGACTGGAGTCTGAATAATCTGGAGGAATTTGTGTTTGGAGTTCTGGCTTTGGCCTATTGTAACTACTTTATTGTTTTTATTTCTTATATATTGATGAAGTGTTTGAGCAGTATAATTCACAATGAATCAAGAAATATATGACCCAACCTGGGGCAAAGAACATGGGGTTTTGCTTTATCCTCCGACTGCTACCTATCCCTTGGCGCCTGTTTCATGGTCCTAGGAAGACAGAGTCCATGTTTCATGGGAGGGGAGATGATTATCACTAATGCAGAAAAGGATAAGAGATTGTAATGAAAGAACTAAGGTCATAGTCCATGGTAAACATACGAAATGAGATTTTAGCTGCTGTAAAACTGGTAACTGTTTAGCAGTCAGGAATTAGTTCTTGCAAGTTGTACTTTAGTCTGCCATTGCAATTTTGTGTCAGAGCAGGGTGCATATCAGTGAAAATCACTGTGATGTCTCCCATGCCCCATTTATTTTGCTTATTTTAATTATGGCTCTAATTCTTCTTCTAAGGGTCTTCTCATGGATTGCTCTTCATAACAGAGATAACATAATTTCTTTGCTGGATAATCTTCTTATTGTGGCAGCAAATTTTGTTTCATAGTGCAATTAAAGTTCTTTTCACCTGAAAGACTTTTTAAGGACTGAGATGCTAGTAAGACTTGAAGACTGTTCATTGTTAACTCAATTTTACTTCAGGAATAGATTAGCATTAGTTTTCAAACGCTTATATCCCTTTTTAAGTTCTTAAGTTTTTTAAGTTAAACATTAAGCAGAGTAAGCATTATGGTCAATTGCCAGCAGTCCAGATAAGATCTGGATTTACCTTCTTGTTATTTCCAAAATGAAGTGAAAACAGTCCATCCTACTCCTCTAAAGTTCTAAAAAAAAAAAGAAACAAAAACTTTTAGGTATTTCTATTTGTCTAGACATAAACCCAGGTATTTTTTTTTCCCTACACTAAAAACATCTGCTGTTACTATTATGCTAGCATTTAGAGGCTAATCAAGGACAGAGCCCCAGAGATGATTTCTGTCTCAACAATCTTGCTGTTAGAGATGGTGGAAGACAACCTAGCAAGTAATTTCCTCACTGTAGTCTCCCATTTTGACAAAACTTCATGAGGAAGGCTGATTTCTGGTTTTAGACCTTTGTCTACCAAGTGGCTTTGGTTTCTAGGCTGTGTGGCCCTAAGTGTGCAACCAGCTCCTACGTCAGCTGGGTTTCTGGGCTATGTTGGTGAGTTGCCACAAACCTAGGGTCATTAAAGTTTGACTCAAAGTAGCACTTTGCTCTTCTGGAATTTTTTTTTCTGCTTTGCAGAACAATTACTTATTTTTGTTGGGTTTCACTCCAGTGATACAGGCATGAAACAGAAGTACTGCTGTTCCTGTGAGAAGCCCAGCTAACTTGTAGCCTCAATAAAGAGGAGCCAAAGGCTTGAGGAGCCTTCAGTGCACACAAGAGGGCACCCTGGCCTGTGCGCCGGATGGGCTTGCTGGGGAGGCAGCCCTGTGCCCCCAGGATACTGTACCTCACTCTGCGGAGAGAGCAGACCAGACCCAGGTCCTTCCACTCTCTCTTTGCATGGCAGCAGCAGTCATGGAGTTACAAGAGAGCCCTGTCTCTGTGCTGTTGGTCACATTGCTGGTGATAAGCCAGTTAGGCTCATTTGCTGCTAGCTGCACACACTCAATACTGGGATTCCAGATTGTAGGAAGTGTGTGGATGAGCTCAAGAAATAGGAGGCTGTTGCCTTGAGGTACAGCTGGTAAGGTTTCAGGGAAAAAGCCTTTATAGGGGATCTGAATGACAGTTCATCTAGAACTTCATATGGCATTGGTGGGGACACACTGAGGAGTGTGATTTAAGTCAGCCAGTATTGTGGGAATCTTACTCAAGAGGACACTCATGTTATGTTGGAGCAAACAAGACAGGCAATACCAGACAAAAATAGCTGTATAGCCAAGATTTTTGCCATTATACTGTCACTGTGGGCCTGCTGTGCTTAAGACAAAAACCATAATCTTGCTGAAGGCTCCTTTATTGCCTACACTAGTTTTCATTGTCCAGAGATTTCAATTTCACAAATGAAAATTAAGAAGCATCATTGCCTTTATTGCTGAGCTGTGCTTTGTTGCTAAGCATTTTAACTTATGTATTTTAAGGCTAAGATCAAGACAAAGCATTCCAGTGTCATCTCTTTGCTAAATCAGTCTCTGATGTTTATGATTGCAGACAAAAGAGCCTAACCACTGAGTCAGCCTGAATATGTACTAAGATGATTTGTGCTGAAGAAATATGAATCCTGCCTTTCAAAATGGGAAGCATGATCTTCATCTGCCAACATAACAGAACATTATGAGCTTATCAACATCGTGGTGTAGGATACACAAGACAAGATAATCACCATCATTCCTTATATAGGTTTAAAGATGCTGACTTCTATATCTGAGAAAAAAAAAAAAAAAACAGAAAACCAAAAAGAAACCAATAAGACAAGTCTGTCAGTCAGTTTCCCAATCAAATGCCAACAGATAGAAGCAAAAGGACCATGACAAGAATTCTTGTCTGGTGTCAAATCAACAGCTATTTCCCTTGACAATGAAGTGGAGAATCTTTAGAACATTCAGAATACCCAGAGCAAAGGCTTGGAGGCTCTGAAATGTTTGAACTGGTGGGTGTTTTTACATGGAGGTAAACAGAAGATGATGGTCTGGGGTGACTGTTGTCAGTAAATATGCATTCCGTCACTACCCTCCTATGGCATCAAGTTGGTTACACAGTCTTGGACACTACAATAGTTAGGCTGTTGACATTGTAACCAGTTATGAAAGGAAAGTTTTAACAGTACCTTCTATGAAAAGTTGTCTTTCAATATTTCCATCATTTAATGCAAAAAAGCCTATGGGTATGAATTTGTGCATGCTCTTGGGAATCAAAGTCCAAGGCATTCATCAGCAATCTTTCCAAGGTTTTCCATGTTACCAAATCCCTGAAACATTTTCTGGACAACTGTGAGTCTGTCAGGGACTGCCAGCATTATTCTACCTGTATATAATCACTGTAAAGGCCAGCAATATCCCATCTCTATACCTGAAGAATGGTGAAGACCTTGAGCCTTTTGCTGAACAGGGAGTTCTTTAACTGGTCATACACCAAAAACTCTCTACGTTAACAGCAACATTTAATAAGCTTAATGGCAGTATGGGGATTTCTGGGGATCACAAGTGCTGTGTGACCAAAGCATCTGAACCATTCCTGTATCCACTATTGGCTGAAGGAAGAATCTTTCCAGTACTGCTGCACCTTGCCTAGTGTACTAGTGGGTCATAATTGACATCAGTGATGCCAAAAGATTACCAATTTTTGAAGAGGTTCCCAAATCAGGTATCTCTAAATTGGAATTTGTACTGTACCAAGAGCTTCAGGGAGTGCTTGCCAGAACTACAAGCATCATAGCATCCTTCAGCAGTGTGACTCAAAAAGCTCTAGGTGAATTTGAGAAATCAGGTGTTCTGAGTTAAGAAGGAATAATATGCAACTAGATGAATCAATGCTGTTTTCTTGTGCTGTGGCAACAAAATAAATGACAACAATGCATCTGAAGATAAATTCAACAAAGGCAAATATAAGTCCTTCATCTAGATGGAAAAATTCCATGCAACTGTACAGGTTAGAGGCCAAGTGGCTGAAATGCAGCATTGCAAAAAAAAAGACCTGTAGATCCTAGTGGACAATAAACTGGACATGAATCACCAGTGTGCTCTTACAAGAAAGAAGGTCAAACACATACCAGGTTGTATTGGTGAGAGTGGAAGCAGGTCGAGGGAAGTGAGCCTTCCCCTCTATTGCTCTAATCTTTACTACAACAACTTTGTTTCATAAAAGTCAGCAATCATTAAAATACCTTACTGCCTGTTAGCCAGGAAGATCCTTGGAGAGGGATTTGCAGCATATAGAGGCATTAAAAAATATCAAGCTACCGCTGTCCAGCTCCACACTCATCCATTACAATGAACAGAGGCTGTTGCTGATCACTAGCTATGCATCTTTTTGTGGTTTTGGAGCCATTCTCAGCCATTCATTAAGAGGTGGAATTGAAGCACCTTTTTCTTTCTATTGAGGAATGCTGACACCAACTGAACAAAATACAAACTGATTAAGGGTTTGCCACTTCTAAGGATTTACTTCAAAGACAAGCCAACAGCTTCAGTCATATTGCTGTGCATGCAGTGATAGAGTTGCTTGTATGCAGTAATTGAGTGTTACACTAAGTGCTTATGATCACACAACTTTTTGTGAGCCAGAAAAATAGATTATAAATGCCAATGTATGGAGATGACTGCTATTGCATATGCCAGATTGTGCTCTTCCACCTGCAGCTGAATTCTCAGTGCTGGAATTCCTCCTATGCCTTTTCAAGCCAACCATGCCATGAAAATGGCTGCCAATGATCTATCCAGAGCTTGGCATGAGTCCTTGGCTGGGTGGGGAGGAAGAGGTTGGCCAACAGAGTAACTGAATGGAGTTGAAATAATTTTTAACCCAGCAATCTGATCTGTCTGCTTATGAAGAAAACCTTTTATTTTGCTGTTCCTACGGGAAATCAACAGATTATTTTGGTTTTAGCTACATATCTGTAGCAAATTCAGATATAGTGCACCTAAAAACATTGACCAGAAGTTGCATATGATGCTCTGGAATCAGTGCTATGATGGTCACAGTTCAATGTGTCAGCCACCAAAATAACCACAGTGGGTTATCCCGCCTGGGATATGGTCAAGAATCAAATTCACTGGCCTCTTCCTTTGAAAGAATTTCCTGAGTGTTTTAGGTTTCTATACAAAATAGCTTGAATTGATTTTTATTGTCACCATGAACGTTCATTTCAACAGCCTCTGCTCTTTCTCAACTATTTGCACATCACAATTACTGAATATGCTGCATCTGACATCAGGACTGCCTTCAATTCCAGTAAATTCAAGGGCTTTCCCAAAAGCAACCTGATTTAAACTGTTATTACTGCATCATGCCTTTTCCAGGGAAACAGTCTGATCAACTGACTCAGTCAGAGATGTTTAAAGAGGATTATAATACGCTCACTCCTCATTAGTCAGCATAGTTACTCTTGTCCAACTACTGGAGCCAGCCCAGATGAGCTAAACTTGGGACAGGTCAAGCCAAACAACAGTCCTCTCAACCCTGCTCTGTCTGAAAATTGTGACACAGGTAAAAATAAGCTGTGAAGTTGTCTCTATCATTTTACTTCATTTGTATTTGCAGAGTAAACCAACTCAGAATTGCAAGAATGTGTGAAGCTGGACCAAATTAAGCTCCTTTAACACTTATTGATACGATCTTGTTCAAGCTCACTGGAGTCTTTACTTAGATGGAAGGAATACTTCCAAAGTGTCAAGCAATATATAGAAAGATCACAGCAGAAGTGAGTGCACCCTGACAGATGACTATATTATCTATAGGGGAAAGCTATTTAGTATGTGCACAAAGGGAGATTATAGGACAAAAGGTCATCTGTGATGCTCTGTTGGTATACACAGGAATGTTTTCTCTTGATGCAGAATAAGTTAATGAACTAATGTATGTTGTTCTTTCTTCTCTCTATTGCTACAGCAGCAACCTGAGATACAGGAGGGACTCATTCATGGGGTTTTTTTTTTATATTATATTGGTGATACTCCAAAGGTCATATTCACTAGCTGTTGACTGCCTCATTTTGTGTCATGTTTCTCAATAACAATAGGGAAAGAGACAAAACATATAACAAGCAGAGTAATGATGTGAAAACATTGCATTAATTCAATTATTATTTAATTTATCATTGAATGCCTTCAGTAGGGTTTACGGATGGTGGGATCAACAGAAAGAGGAAGGTATTGAGAAAGATACCTGGAAGAAGAAATATGAGGTTGTCAGGGCAGTCAGAATCTGGATGGCAAAGAAGTATGAAAAGCATGCAACATGAGACTAAGATGACAGACATTTTATCTTGTGCTGTTGAGCTAACAATTGCCCCAAAAAAAGAAGGAATTACACAGGCCTTCTAGGATCCAATTAGCTGTATAGACATATTGCTGCTTTGCTGGGACTGATACCAGCTCCTTTGCTGGTGTATGTTTGTTTGCCAGACCTACTTGAGCCTTAGGTTCAGGCTCCTACTGGAAGTTGGGGGAGAGAGGAAGGATGAACTGCAATACTTCTGGGGTCTGGGCTAGTGAGAAGATTTTGGTCAACTGTCACCAGCCCTGTACTGACTTCTGAGGCTTCCTAAATGTTAACCTCAGTTCCTAGCATGAACTAACCTTCTTCTTCCTCTGAACTTAGCTTGCTAAATTAGTTTTAACATAGAATATGTAAAGTACAAACAGCCTATAAAGTGTTAATGAAAAATGGTCTCTTTTTCCCTGACATAATATTAACAAACCCAGGCAAAACAATGAAATGCTGTGCAGCTGTATCTAAGCTGAATAACATGAGCTCTTACAACAAACTTCAGTACATAAATGAAATGAAATTTCTCTAAGAGTTTATTGATTTTTCCCATTATGACACAGTGCATATGGTTCAATTCATTCAATAAAGTTTTATATAAAAAGAAAATTAACCTATAATTCTGCCATTAACTGTCAACAATTAATATTACCTCTGTAGAAGGAAAGTCCCCTCGGTTTCATTCTTGACAATTCAGCCCCAGAAATCAGTAATTTATCTTTATTGCATCAGTGCACCTTAATCAAAAACAGAGAATGCAACTACTTAAAATGTTTTCTAATTTAATTATGTGCTTTTAAAAAAGGATATTTCATATTAGTGATTTCTTATGATGGGAGAAAAAAAAATCACCCTGTAGCCTCTCACAAAACACAGTATACAGATAACAAATCTCTTAGTCTTATTTTTCTTTTCACAAAACTTCATCTATGAAGTGGTTTGACAATTAATACGTAATCTGTTCATCTGAGTAATGCCATAGTGGAAGTCTGTTTTATGTAGCCTCACCATAATGTGCCTGAGTTCTCAGAAAGCATTAGAAGATCACTATTTCCTTTGCAAACATGGGGCCAAGTTATTAATGTTTTTGCTTCTAATTCTAAATTAGTAGTTTTTCTTCTTTAAAGACTATAGAATTTAGACCATATGAAAGCAAGAAAGGAATAATAAAGTCAGAAAGTTCACTAAGAGAGAACCCCCCTGAAACCTTTTTATCTTCATAGGAGAAAATGGAATTAGATTTACAACTAGCTTTTTACACTTTTTCATTTTGATGCATGTGATATAGGGTTTCCTACAATGAAGGATATTTCTGTATAAACATTTTTTTGTCCACAGTAAAACATGTATGCTACAACTGTCTGGCTAATACTGTGTAATACCATAGTTTTTCTCCTCTTCATTTAATTTCCAGTAAATACTTGCATTAACTTTTAAACAAAATTATATGAAAAATCATGAAGCAAAGAATACCTAAAAATAATACTCCAAAACAGGTAAGTCCATGTGTACCTCAGGTGAATTTTGTGTAAGAAAGATTCAAAGAATGCATGCACATTTTTGCCACTGACTTGCTGGAGGTGATAAGAAGAGTAGGAGTTCAGAAACATCACTCTAAATGTCAAAGCTGCCACCCATATGATGTATTACACCAGGTTGGACATATATCCTCACTGAAGCTCAGGAGTGCTTCATGGCATGCCCTGGGGTCTTGATGCAGTGATCACTCAGAGCTGTCTGGAGCATGCTGTATATCCATTCTGGTCCTCTCTTCTTTCCCCAAGAGTAAAGGTGTTGAGAAGGAGCTGGTATGCATCTGGGTTTTATCATAATATGGGGCAATATGTTCAAAGTTTTTTTTGAAACACTTCCAGAACCAACTATTTATATATAGCTGGTGAAGAGATAAAGATGAGTTACAGATTGACTTTGATAAGATAAAATGAATTATTCTCATGGTATATGATATATTCCAGTACCGTAATGCTGGAAAATAGCCCTAACCAATGAGCCCTGGGAGCTGCATTTTCGTTCAGTCAGCCCAATGCTGTCAGCTCCAAACCAATGCCTAAAGGAGGCTATCTAAGAAAACCATTTTGTCACATTGCCCAGTTTAATGAGTAGTATCAGAGGTGGTGGGGAAAAATCTTGTGCCGACCTTACCCCACCACCCCTGCTACTCATAGTTCAGATACTCTTATTAGATATTATAAAATCATAAAAGCAGAGGGATCTATATGACCTGATGGACTGAAAGAGATTTTCTCATCCATCTGTTTTTCTCATCTCTTGTCAGGATTGTCTAACTTGTTCTTTAAAGACCTCCAAAGATAGGAACTCCCAAAATAGTGTTATATGCTGCTTCATGATTTTTACCAATATTTTTTTTTCTTTTTTCACTGTCATTCAAACCTATCAACCAGAGCCATTAAAAAAGTAATCCTCTTTCTTTTCACAGCTTTTTCTATAACTGAAGATTTTTGTCATGTCTTCTCTCAGGTTTTTTTTTTTCTATTTTAGGTGGAGCAACCCCATTTGCTTCAGCCTTCTCTCACATGTTATGTTTTCTTTGCTTATGTTCATGTTTGGTGTTTTGTCCAGAGCCTCTTCACCTGGCCCTCTTCTTTCTTGAAATGTGGTTCCCAGCAATGGACAACTGCTGCTGGACCTAAATAGCCTGGAAAGATACATTGTCATTGTGCTTTTGCTCTGATTGCACATCTTGTTACATTGCATGCCTTTTTCAAAGCAGTGCAGCCCTGTTGACATGCAGCTTGAATGGCAAGGACAGCCTCTGTGTCTTCTCTGCAGAACTCAGCCAGTGTTTCCTCCTTCCTGTTCACTTTTTCAACACAAGATGAGAGTCATGTAGTTACCCCCGTGAAATATTGGCATATATATCCAGCATATTGGCAGAAGTTCTCAAGATAACCTGTTCTGGCAATATTTTTTCTCTATCATCCTACAGCAGCTTATGGTGATGATGATGATGGTGTTGATTGACGATGCCCCTTTTTTGTAGCTTTGTTCAAAATTTTGAAACTGGGAATGGAACCCTTTTTTGGAATTCACTAATTTTCTTTTTAATACTGCAACTGAAAATATCTCTGTACATCCTAGGAATCAGATAAGTGTTCAGCTGGGCCATTTGGGAGCTGCTATTGAAAACACTATATCTTGGCAAGAAGCGTCCTCTGGAAGGTGTCAGCATATGACCTGCTCTGGGTTTTGGTGATGGAGAGAAAACTCTTAATTAAGAGACACCATATTGTCATAGTTGTGTAAGATACTGTCTGAATTTAGTGACATCTACATAGACAGTGGAGCCTCTAGTGCTAATACTGAAAACTAAGCTTGTGGGAGGCTCCACTGACACTATGACTACCTCAGGTCAGGTGCCTAAAATTAGATGCTGTAGTATTTTTCCCTCTGTGCCCCTGCCATACTGTGGATGTAATTCATTTCATCTAGATTCAGCTGCCTAGGAGCTAAAGGTGTCTAGTTTAAGCTAGATGTCTAAAATGACACTGTAGCAAGGGGACCCTCCAGAGGATCATTCATCCTTTCTCAGGCATTGATCTCACTTTTGAATGAATTCTTCCCTGGACAAGCTTATTATATTTTCTTGGGCATTGAAGGGGCCTAGAGGACTAAGATTGAAACTGTTAACATTAGGATTAACATAGGCTTATATTTGAGGTTGTTCATATGTAAAGCTAGATAATTATACTTCATGAGGACATTTAAAGCCTAAATGGTGCTACTGAATAGACTCAGTTGATAATGTATTTTAGAAGTGTGAAGGTAAATCATAAAAGAAGGAAGGTATGAATCTTGTACCTTTAGGTACACAAAGACTTTTTGTCTTGCTTTTGGAAATGGTCCATGAAATGGCAATGAACAGAAGAGCCTCCTGGTAAAATGAACAACTCATGCATTCTACTGTGCAAAAATTTGTGTCCAATTAATGGAACAATATGATATGGCTGTACAGGCTGGAGCAAGTTTTGCAAAAGTATATTAGGTGACCTTTGTTGTCTTGTCTTTGTTGTCTTTTGTGAGATTCTTCAGCCCACTAAAACAAGGTTACTTTAGTGCAATTAAGTTTTAAGAAGCTTATTTTTGTTTGCATGAGTTGAATTCTGTCTTGCATTTTGTATGTCAGAAGATTCTTTCATTTGAAATTTATTTTTTTTAAAATCTGATTTAATATCTTTTAAATCAATGACTTTCAGGGAAAAGAGTAAAATAAAGCAGCAGTAATTTATGGATGATCAGGGGAGTGAGAAGAAAGTGAGACATGAAAAAAACAGAAATAATGAGACTAGAATCATTCCTGCTATTATGGGTTCAGCATACAAACTAAGTTGTGCCAGTTATGTGGTGTTGATACTGAATTGAAAAAAAGTTGTTTATTGAAAATCTGTGAACAAAAAGAGAGGTTTGACTGTTGTTTTAAGTGGAAAAATGCTGCAACATGGAAAAAGAACTATGTAAGTTCCTAAATAAATGATTGTCTTAGAACTGTCGTTACTCCATCTGATAGGAGTTTAATTTTTCTTATTTATTACTTTTCTGGATAGTGGAAGATGATAAATAAGTTTCTGAAATTGGGAAATAAGCTACATTTTTCATCATGTATTATTTATGAAAATATGCTTTTCTGGACATAGTAAAAATTTGAACATAAAAATATTTGCTTGTCTCATATTGACATGTGCTGAATAAGGTCATCTGAGCAATCCCATCCCTATACATTATCCATGTTTTTAGAATTATTTTTTTCTTTTACGGAATTCATCCTAGCAGGCAGCATCCTAGCAGAGAAATCAGAATTTTAAATGGGCAGAAAAAGAAAAGAACACTGATCGCATGAATATTTATGAAAATTATGATTAGAGAGGGCTTTTAGGTACAAAAATTACATCTTGATTCAAATTTACTAAAAATTTATAGATATTTCTCAAGGTATCCCTGAACTAACACTTGAATAGGCCAGTTCACTGCTGTAAAGTTGAAATTCTTGTAGCCGCTTTTCCACTTTCCTTTTTAGTAGGCTTTGGATTCAAGGGTTTTTAAGTCCACCCCTGATCCATATGAACAGTCTGTGTCCATATGAACAGTGAGTGTTCAAAGATCTGAGTATTCAAATATCTAAATCATTCTCTCTAACGTGGAAAAATTGACCTCTGAGTAATGCATAAACCTTACAAGGCTTAGTTTGGGGTATCCCAAAGATCAGATTTTTCTTTTTTTTTTTTCCTTCCTGGCCCTGCCCCCCCAAAAATTCATATATACCCTCTATTTCCAGTCTGTTACATCCCATGAGACAGTCTTTGGCTTCTATGCAATGAATCTAGGGTATTTCATGTGAACAAACTGGGAGCAGGAATGCAACATCAATACATTAGGTTACAATAAACAGTTGAAACCTGCGATACTGTTTTTTTGATGTTTCTTAGGTCAGCAAAGGCACCATTCACTTTCTGTATTTATATTCCTGCTCTGATGTTTCCTCTGTCCAGAATTCCTAATCCCTTCAGTTCCTTTCTCTCTTTTCTTTGAGAAAAAAAGTCTGGCAGTTGGGATAGCAAAAGCTTCAGACACACTGTGTGAACATCTGGGAAACTTTACAGTACAGCATTGAGTCCAGCAGCCAAGTAGTTGGCTAAGTCCCTTGCACTGCAGTTGCTGGGTTATCTCTGTCCTTGGAGACCAGTATCAAGTGAGTCTTTTTTTTCAGAGAACTGGTAGAAGTATCATCATGGAAGCATTTGCTCATCCTTTCTGACACTTTATCAAGTTCAGCGAAGGGTTGCAAGCGGTTCAGAACAAATGCTGTAACAGAAGACTTTCTGGTCCGTGTTATGCCCGGCTGTGATTCTGTCCCCAGGCCTGATGTAGCGGTGGCACCAAGCACACACTATGTTTGTTGATCCTCAGCTGTTCTTTGTTTCCCCATGCAGCTGTGGGAGTAGTTCTTACGTTGGCATAATCTTTCACCAGAACTAAAACCAATTCAAATCTTCACCCTGAAGTCTGATATTTTTAGTATGCATTTGTCTCATTCTATATCTTTCTCTGATTTTTAAAATTATTTTCCATCAGAATCATTGCTTACCATAAAAATTTCCATTGCTCTAGTTTATCTCAGAAATAAATTTAAGTTTACTGCCTTACAAAAAATTACAGACTGGGGACTTAAGGCTTTCCTGAGTTAATTGTCTTAGCACATCATATGACTAAACCCAGGCAAAACAGAGAAAAAGCACAAGGCAAGGAAGACATTTTGCTACTTGTCTTCTACCATGCAACACTGCCACCAGCATGGCTAAGTGTTCAAATGAGATAAGTTTATAGATGAAGAACAGCTGGTAATAACTAAACCAGAGGGAGACAGGAAAACACTTGCACAAGTTTGATCCTGCAAAAGGTGTGCCTTTGGGTTTGTTTCTTTCTTTTCTGATTTTTGCAGGTCTTTTTACATTACCTTTCCATCAGGTAATGTAGTTATGCTGCAGCAAATCAGAGATGATCACAACACTTGATTAAAAGTAACAAATCTAACCATGATTATTTTGGATGATAAAGAAGTAAAATTGAAAAGTCTACAGGGGAATCATGCAAGAGTGCTGTAGAGACACCAGCAGGGAAGAATGCAGACCAAACCACAGAAATGGCAGGTGAGCAGTCTGTCTAAGTTTCACAAAGTTTACCATGCTGTATTGCAATCTGACTCGGGTTAGGTATTTGTTAATGCTTGCACAGTGCTGTGAGGATGCATGCTTTATTTAGCACAGCTTGTATCCTTTGGTAGAATAATCTCTCTGCAGTGTAACTGGTATCAGATCTGGCTTCCATAAAATCAAAGAGAAACAGAATTCAAGTATTTGCATCAGGGCCCTGGGGGGCCTGACTGCCCCTGCACACCCGCTGGGTGTCCCCCCGCCCTGCCCACAGCCCAGGACCCCATTTCAGCACCATCTGCCCCAGTGCCCCCAGCTGCCCTTGCTGGTCCAGGGATCCCCTGCAGCCCCCAGCCCCCAAGGGAGCTGCCAGCCCACACTGCACCCTGCCGATCTGCACTGTTACGATTTCCCCAAAAGACAGATATTTTTTTTCCCCCCTTAAATTCATCTCAGGGAAGTATTCACAGTTTCCTGTATCTCTGAAACTTCTGTCTTACTGCATCATACACTGAAATATAGTACTTGGAGACACTTGATACCTTCAAATATTGTAATGCCTCTGTTCTTCATTCCTCAGAGCTAAAGACCCAGAAGCTTTAAATGTCCCCAGAATGCTCCTTTCAAGACTAACAATCCACAGTAAGTAAAAATACTTTTAAAAGTGTGTTTTTATGATACAGTTAGATACAGTTACAAGCAAGGATTAAAAACATTACCAAACTTAACTCTTAAATCGTGTTTTTCATTGGTGGTCTTTTGAATGGTTTCCAGAAAATAAGACAAAAGTAAAGGTACAGGGAGTAAAACTTTAGCTTTTTAATTTTGATAATTATGGATAGGTTTAATTATGCTGAACTGTGTACCTATTCTGAGAGACACATCTGGAGTACTGCAAGTACAAGCAGAGTGAAAATATAACGGAAAAATTAAATAAGGGCATAAAGAAACTATGAATGTTCACATTATGCTATTAGTATGAATAGCTAAATCACAGGATATTTTAGAGGTAAAGAAAATAACACAGATTTATTAACATATTTTGTACAAATGGTAGTAGTCTCATTTACATGAATATAAGTATTTACTGAGTGTAAATGGCAACATTCCATGAATTATATTTCATGCGATGAACAGAGCACCCGCTTGCACTAGGAACTCATCTACACTTTATTTTACAAGTACTGGTAAAGATCCAGTATGTTTGTCTGGTTTTTTTCACCCATCACAGCATACAGGTATGCTTATTGTCAGAAGTCTGTCAACCACTTATTAGTTTGGACTTTAAAAACACAGAATTGTCCATCAAAGCCTCCTAAAAACTGCCCTGGTTTAAATTAACTCCTACAAAACCTGCAACTGGACTCACACTCTGCTGGTTCTCTGCCCTCTGCTAAGAAACGGGCCTTCTTGCATCCCTTTTTATAAATACCTAATGTGAGCTTCCCAGCTTATCCAGAGGGCTGACAGATCCAGGTGCATCAGAGAAGAGATGCAGCTTTTAGGCTTCTAGGGGATGCTAGGGAAAAAGCCAGCTACCGCATCCCTCTTTTATGTACCAGCAAAGCTCCAACTCAGATGTGGTCACCCATAGATGTGTCTGTATGTAGGTTATTACCAGGGCTGAAACAAACAGATTCATGCATCTCTGCCGGCAGTCTATGAGTGCTCTTTGAATATTTTGTTCAATTATTTTATTTTTAGACTTTTAGTTTGCTTTTGCAAAAAATCCTTAGTTGTGTCTTGTAGACTGTTCTTAACAGTATATTTGACTCTTATCTCCGCAAGCTGACAACTGAAACATCTTGCTAAAGTCTCTTCTCTTTACAGTTTCTTGTTTAAGTTCTATCTTAACAATTCCAATGCCTTTTTCTTTACTTTTTTCCAGACTTCACACTAAAAAGTCCTCCAGCTGAGTTATGCCCCTTCGTCATGGAATTCACACCCCACCCCCACCACTGACGCAAACTTTGGAGAGCAGCTCTACAGAGGATAACCTAAGTGCTGCCTCCAGAGCTAAGTGTGCTGTCCTTTCTTGTTATTGTAACATTGATATACATATCTTCCTTTCCTCATTTGTTATATCCTAGTGTCATTAGGACAAGCCTGCAGCAATTTTAAAAGCTGGCTGCACAACCTCTTTGACGTCATTACAGAAAGGTCTCGACTGCAGACCCTGCATATACTGTCTGTGATATAGTGTATAAAAATCTATCTCAGTGCTGGCTCTTTGGGAGCACTGGAAATGATTCAACTGTCTGGAATGGGCAGATGGCTGCTATCAAAGTTTTATTATCACCATCATTATTATTACAGTGGTTTGTGACACATACTGAACTTTCAGACTGGTGTTAAAGCTTAAGTATTTCAGCAACACTTTCTGAAATTCAAATCCTTCAAATCCTTTCCAGTCTGACTCCAAAAAGCAGGAGTAAGTTTAAAGTTAATTAGACAGATTTCTTGGTTCCACTTCCAACTTTCAGCATAATTATCTCAAAATTCTTGTTCTCATGTAAACACAACTGTTAACTATTTTTAATTGCCTTAATTTATTGCAGAACTTAAATTCAGTACATGTTGAATGTTCAGCAGGGTGGAAAGAAAATTTGAGTTAGTTAAGGGTGCATATGGATTGGATTGCCTACCACGGCCTCTGTTTGGAAGAGCTTGTAGTTAACCTAGGCTACTAGATACTGCCTGCTGGAGATATCCTCTATAACTAAGCATACTGAGGGATGTAGGATTAATTGATGTAGGTTTCTTTTAAACAAATTAACTTGCAATGTGAGTAAATTTGCTGGGGATATGGTAAGAGTGACATCTTGTTTTTATCTTGTAGCTGCTACCTCCATTCTGTTGGGTATTTGGGCATTTGACCTTTCTCATGATTTCCTTGTGATACATTGGCAGATGGCTGAGGCTTTCTCTGATTCATCCTGGTAGTGGCTCAGACTGGGTTATGTTGGCTGTCTGTCACTGCTTTGTACTTGTCTTTGATTTTGCCTCCACTGCTGTCCTGTAGCTCACCCCTGCAAGGTATACATACATCACCGCTGCTTGAGCCTTTGCCTTTTGTGATTCCTTTTGTGGTTGTTTTTAGCCAATGACCTGAATGCAGTGGTGTTGGCTTTTGGGTTGCTTATTCTGGTCAAGTTTCCTGTTTACCTTGGTGTGCTTTTCACTCTGTCTGCAACTGGCCTGTCAGCAGAGGTCCCCTCAGCAGAGGTATGATTCACTTAACTAAATTCAATTAATTTCTGTTTCCAGGAGAACCAAAATTTACTAGGCAGATATCTTCTCCTATTTGTTTTGCCTTCACCATCAACCTCTTTCCCACCACTTAGTGATATCTTGGGCAAGGTATCTAGTGGGCATGCTTTCATTTCTTATTGACTAAGAACTGGTTTGTACCACGGTTATTTCCTCTTCTAAACATCATCTTCATGAGTACCTTCATAATGCCCTGGAGTACCTTTCAGTGTCAGATTCAATATCAAAAACCCTGTTATGCACCTGAAATTCCTCTTCTAGTATAGGTTGGGTCTGATATGTGCTTTCACAGAGACAAAGGGAAATAAAACCACTTTTCATTCCTCCTGGGTCTATTCTGTCTTCTGTAACAAAGTTGTGTATCCAGATAAGTATAACAGTAATTACATGCGCCATTTCACTACCCTTCCTCTATGCTACAGTTGTGGAAAAGTTCACTGCAAATAAAACTCTGATTTTGAGGGGAAGGAGGAGGAGGAAGGAAGGTAGCTGTATTACCTGACTGACTAGAGCTGCTGTACTCTACATTCAACATATTCATTTATAAACGATAACGAACAAAGTTGTCCCCTAAACCAGCTTTTCCCGGGTATTGATTGCCACCAGTGACAGAAGCTGCAGTCTGTAATGGATCTAGAGGTCAGTTTCCAGTGACGCAGTTTCGAAGAACATGAACAGAGCCAGTCTGAGCTCCAGAAAATCAATCACAGGGAAATAGTTTGTAAGCATCAGAAGTGGTGGCAGTGGTGGGGCATTATGGGGCATTACTCCATAGCATGTGAGCTAAGTGTCTTTTCCAGAAGAGCAGGGTCAATCCCTCCGCAGCTCTTTAGACCATCACCTATAATCAGAGCCAGTTGAGCTGTTAGAAAGTTCATGTGAGGAAGGACTAGTGATTGCCATTAATGTTTCTTTTTCCTCTGTCATAACCGTCTAGAAAGTTACTTTTCTTTGTACCTGGCTTTCAGCAAAATCAGCTATGTAACTCTCAGCGGTGCCAGAGCTCATCTCCTTCTGTTGTTCAAGGAAACTCACTGTGCCTCAGCCTTGTTCCTCCCCTTTGTTGCCTACAGAGCATGGCTCTGTAGTGAAGGTCACAGGCACCTCAAATCTCAAATCAGGAAGGGAAGTGTATGTTACTTGCTATTCCAGACGCGACTGCTCTCAGAGTATCATTGAACATGTCTTATCGTGCTACATTTAAGTGGAATGGAATCTCCTGAGAGATTCCTATAGAGAGAAAATAACCTAATTACCAAATGAAGACAAGTTTAGTGAGCCTGTGTCTGTGTTGTTTTCAGTTAATTTCCCTAGCAATCTTGAGTGGTCTGTCCAAGGAGCTGTGTTTGTACTGCCTGAAGTTTTTCTCAGATTCTACTCCCACTTGATAGCAGGCAAAAAATATGTTTTGCTGACATCTTTCATATACTTTCTCTTGTCTTCCCCCAACAATTAACATGACAGATAGTGGCACAGAGAGATAGAATGGCCTACGTAGACTAATTTACACAGTGCTTAGGGTTCAACGGATAGCTTACTAAGATATGTATCGTCTCTCCTACCCCCTCACCCAAAATATTGAGCCTGACTTACTCAGATCCCTACCAGGACAGCTTATTTCTATGGTTGTGCAAGCATAAGCTACTTTTCAGATGTGTATCTGACCTTGCTTTCAGAGGAAAATGAGGCTGCAAGGAGATTTGCAATCAAAACCAGTTAATGATGAGATGAAACTGCATAAGAAGAATAGACTTAAAAGGATAAATGAACTCATGTTGAGTTGAGTAATGCTGCAACTGGCCTACTAACTGCACCCAAGCTAGTTCACTAGCAGCCAGTTCAGGAAACTCCTTGCCCATTTCTGGGACAACCGGCTTTTGACACACCTTCATAGACGTGCACAGGACTGGCCAGCTTTCCACACCCTCTGAGCTGCATGCCCAAATCTTCTTATGATCAAGGCCACAAACATGTATTTCTTGAGCTATCAGGAGGGTGATCTGGAGGAGACTTTCACAAGCACATGATGATGCTAACTCCTGAGAGGTCCCATCAATGCACCCTAGGGCAGTGTCTGGTGTGCAGCTGAGTCCCACAGCAGGCTGGCAATGTTTGCCTTGGCAGCTGCTTCTGGCCCACTTCCTCTCGTAGCTGGGGATGTGGACTGTCAAAACCGTGCTGCTCTTGGTCGTGGCAAAGCCATACTTAGACTGCTCATAGACAGCATCTGGTTTGGCAGCAGTAGCTGGCCCTCCTAGAGAAAAGACATATCCCAGTGAATGGAGAAGTGAATGAAGAGGGAATTCTTTTCTGCAGAGGTCGTATCTGTCCCAGGCAGGTGAGCTCATAGCCTAGCCATATCCAGCAAGTGGTACCACTGTGCGCGGCTCCTGAATTCCAGCCCTCAGTCAGCAGCCTGTTTCTTGATTGATCATTCATCTCCAAAGACCACTATGGTGGGCTGGAACCAGGACAGACGGTTCAGATTAATCCAGCTGTGGGCCTGGAGTCCACATGGTCTGAGTTAAGTGTGTTCTTGAAATAGGTTTGGCCCAGATCAAAGGGAAATAAAGCAGAGTTTGCATATTTTGCTATAGGATTAGAATCAGAGAAATCTGAACAAAAACAGACCAAGATATTTTTTTTTATATGTTTGGATTTTTATTTTTTTCATGGAAATCCTGACAGAGTGCTTCTTTCCTATTCCTTTAAAAAACATTGGCACTTGACCTATTTTCTTCTCAGGTTTACCTACATACAGCATTTTCCATAGCTCGGGAGAATATGTCAGCTGCAGACAAGAAGAAAAAAGCATTAGACTCATAAAATTACAAAATGATCTCTGAGTTTGGCTGGTGATCATGCTCTAAAAGCCACAACAGTCAGGACGCAGGGTCAATTGTGAGAGACACTTAATATTCTCAGGCCTGTTCGTATAAAGAAAATCATTCTTTTATGAACAATGAAAATGTGTGTGCATGCACACAGGTTTAGTAGTCCAGAACCAGATGTGTGATAGGTGAGGTAGCATTTTAGGGAAGGAGGAGGGAGAGCAGGGGAAGAAAGGAAACAATGAGGTGCTCAGGAAGGTGGAAAACACTGTTTTTCTGTTATGAAATAGTAGATGTTTAAGTTGGGGGTCAGTATTTCATAGGTATCTAATTTCATGGATATATCTCAAACAGTGTTTTTGTAGATGCTAGAAATATGTCCTTATGTACTTTTAAAAACCCTGCAAAACAAACAATAATGACATTTAAACTTATTTGATTTGCTGGAGCTTTACTGTTGAAAGAACCCTAAAGACCAAGAGATGATCTGGCATTTGAAAGAAAGAGATGAATGGGACAGTGTACGGACATTAGTTTTCATTTGTGATCATTTGGCTGCAGCTCGCCAAAAGAACATTTTTATCAGTTATTGCTTGGTTAGAATATAAGAGTATGGAGAGAAAAAAAAAGGCAAAAATGACTGTGAAATACAGTGTCTAGATATAGTTAGATTTTTGGTCATCTTGGTTTCCTGGTCCTCTGTATTCTACACACGATACTGTGGCCAGAACAAGCTAATGTAGATCTGAGAAGAAAATGCACATCATCCTGATCTAAAGCACATGTATCAACCACTCCATCTTTCCTCAGAATTTAGCCAGTGGTAACACATTAAAACACTTATGAGTCCATTCAGCACAGGACTGTTACATATGCATGCTGGCCTATTCATTAAAATTCATGAGTAGTACTGCCTTAAACTTGCCTACTACAAGGATTTTTTTGTTTGGATAGTCCACACAGGCTCATAAAAGCCACCAGTGCTTTATATTCTAGATCCAACTCTGCAACAATAAAGCTCCTTAAAATTACATATATACGGAACTAAACTAAATGCCACAATATAAAGAAAACTGTCAAAGCCCCACACTGTATTCTTAAACTGCCAGCTTAATCATTCTCTGTAAGGTTAGTGTCTGTGCACTGGCTGAATTAAAGCAGGTCTTATATTTCATGGCTAGAATTCCAGTAAAAGTGGAGCATGATATGCAAATATTTTCCTCTCCGTTGAAGACTTTATACATAGCCTCAAAATTAATCATTTCTGGAAAGAGGGTTTTTTTGAAGAAAGGTAGCATGAATAAGTGCTTAAACTAGGCTAGTAGGATATATCATAAATAACCACTAATCCTTTTAGCTAATCCATCTATTTTATCTTTCTCACCTGAGAAGAGGTCCTTTTTCTTCACTTCTCATGGAAGGTTTAATGTTGGATTTGTACATTCTACAAAAGACTTAACCATGTATATAACATAACAAATATGTGTAATCCTGCTGATGTGATAACCACTGTGAATGAGGTTTCGGACTTTGTGGCAGAGAATCGCTTGTGACAGCTTCAGAGTGAGTCTGTAGGTGGGTTTAGGTCTAGAAAGGCTTTGCGTTTGAAATGGTCTGGTTTTAGAAATGATGTACAGAGTACTTATTGGAACAAAGTGAAGTAACTAATGAACCTAACTGATTAATTAAGACAAGAATTGATGATATGAGTTTCCCAGCTAAAATGACAATCATAAAAAAATGGAAGAATCATTGAGTCCTGGATTATGGAAGAATTCCTATATTTTTTTGTATCAAGTTTGACTTAAATTCTCAACCAAGATTACCTTATAAATATATACATAAACACACATGTACATACTTTAGCTTATATGTGCAGGCTATAAATTATAGGTTTTGAAGGTGAATTCTGCAACTACCTAGAGACTTTGTAACAAACTCTGTAAACTAGAAAATGCAGCAATCATGAGTAATCACTGGCATTTCCATATGTTTTTAATTTTTATGTCAATTGAATTTATTTTTTAAAGTTCCTTACATTTTCACTCCTACATTTCCTACTTCTTTTTTCCTTTTTTATTGATAACCCATAGTTCGAACAGCTCTTGGGAAGGTACACAGAGGTTAATGAGGGATTTTGATCTCTGGGCATCACTGCAAGGGGAGATTTGCATTGTTTTGCACAGAAGTAACAGTTGATGCTTGGACAATTGGTGGAAACTTGCCAAGGATCACCTTTACTCTTTCCATCCCCTGAGAACCATGATGACAAGTGACTGTGTGTTTATGGGTCACTTAAATTTCTGGTGCTTCCCATGTTACATAGGTAGCCTCTACCCTGTTTTTTTTAATGAGACCTACACTTTGTATGTTCTCTGTGTTTTTAAGTTTTCTGTCTGTCATGTTGTAATGTTCCTGTATTTCAGTGCTTCTTTAAACTAGTCAAACCCCGTAGCAGTGCAAGCAATACAGTGGTGATGGTGCAGAGCTTGGTGTGTGCCAGTTGCTTGGGTACTTACCCAGCATCTCAGGCAGGCCTGAGGGCTGCATTTGAGTTCTTCATCTCTTCAGCCACATGAAGAGCACTCTACCTGAACTACCTGAGCTGCTGGTTTTCAAGGTGGTAGCTTTGCAGTGGTGGTTGCAGTGGTTTCCAGTAGTAGGTGCCGATGGAATTTCTTCCAGATACTCCTTCAGACAGGAAATCTGAATGTGACATGTAGCAGCTCCTGTGTCTGCAATTTGCTTTTTGACTTATCAATGTAATTTGTGATTTTCAGTTAATAAGCCCTGGACTCCAGTAGTTCAGTGCATGTCCCATTCAGCCTCATCCTGTTTGGGATTATGGTAACCTCTGGCAGAGGAGCACATGGGAGGCTGGGAGTGATGACTTCTGTAGCTGTCCCAATGCCAAATGTGATGTCATGGATTGAAGCTAGTTTGAGATCATCTGTGAGATGCACTTGAGGAAATGACAGCTCTGCAAGTATCTGCTTGGAAGCACAGCTGAAAGCATGTTGTTCCACTGGGAGAGTCCTAAATGAGATGTAGTATTAGATTTATTGTCGTATGATATTATTTAATTTAATAAGATAGGCTAAAGGAGAAAAGACCTCTCATTTTTATAGCTATATGAAACAAAAGGTAAGAGACTTAACAAGATTTCCCCTAGCTGTGTGCTTGTCTTCTGAACTGTTTAAAAAATAGAACAATGAACTGTGTGCAGAGATGTAGCACAAAATCTCTTTTTCTCTTTCCCTTTCCTTTCCCGCTTCCTGATTAAGCTGCTGGACTTTGCAAGTAGCAGGGCATTCTACAGGCAAAGAGATTGCATCACAAATGACTTCATGTAAACACAGAATATTAGAAAAGCCTTGTCTTTCTGTAACTTCCTCTCGTGCTGTAGTCAGAGAAGATGGCAGAGAAAAAGTGTGTCTCTCCAAGTTTTGTCACCTTGAGAATATCTGGAACCTTTCTATTCTCACAGGTCTGATGTTCGTTCTTCTCCATTCCCATTCTCCATGTGCCCCTGTTGACTATGCCCTGCCTTATCAATGCTAGCTTAGGCTTTCAATGTGAATGAATCTTTGACTGACCTTCCTTATACCTTTTGCTGTGGCATATAGTTCTGTCAGGTCTGAAGTGGTTTATGGATTTTATTTGTTTACATAGCTCCAATGTGACGATTACTCTGTGAAAGTTCTCAGAGTGTCCTGAGTGAACACAGGAGTTCAGCTCCTCCTTCAGGACTCTTAATACTTTATATATTTTGGAAGAAAAAAGGTGGGTTTTTTTCTTGTAGGCTATCTGGGAAAGTCTTACTTTCTCACAGTAAATATTAGAGTACCTTTCATTTTTAACCAGAAAGGCAGCTTACTGACAGCACTATGGTTTCTGGTATATGTAGTAAACTCAGTCTGAAAGTCATACCCTGTCCATCACATTGTTATTACAGGCATAAATTTAAATAATATATATCTGTTTCAAATAAATTGCATAGTTATGCTCTTGCCTTGGTTTTCTGCAGCATCTGGGATCCATCAAATTATTATACAGCTGGTTAGATGTAAAATACATTTGTGTACTCATTGCCTGTATTTTCTGTTTCTGTGAATTGTTGGTGTTTTATTGTCTCTTTGTTTCAAATAAGCAAAATTTTAATACTCTATATTTGGATTGTATGGACAGCTTAGTTTGGTAACTTATATCAACCTAACCAAATTTCTATTATGGAGAGAATTAGGTGACATTTTATAATGTAAGCCTATCATTAATTTGAGTCATTATGAGAAGCAACAGACAGTGTAACCCCTCATAGGTATAAATAGATATGCAAACACAAATTAACATTATTCTGTTTATCTGTTACTGGAAATAAATTTTATTTATGATTAGAAGTATAACATCACTAGTTTTAATGTTATGGTTCAACTATGACTTGTTTTGAATGCTTTTTTCAAATCCGAGGAGCTGATTGGAGAGAAGAATTCATCTCAGAAGCTGAACCAGATGGTGACCAGGCCAATGGGGACATGTACTCCTTCACTGCACCTGCCTTCCCTCAAACTGAAAGCAATACATCAACACTAGTAATGCCAACTTCCATGACCTCAGTATTCAATTATGTTTTTCTCGCAGTCTTACCATTTTTTCAATCCCATAATTTTTTGAAGACCTGATCATAATTTTGGGATAGCTGAGGTTAGCAAAATGGATTTTCACCAGGGGTAGTGACTATAGTAGGTGTCTGAAGTCCAAGTTATTTTGAGAACATGGCAAAGGCTTTCTTGCTTTCTGCTCTTTGTAATGCTTTATGCACTAACAGTCTTTCCTAGAGCAGTTCAAGTGTTTCAGTCAAGGGATAAAAAATTCCTCCCTCATTGACTGCAGTACCAAATACTCTACTTGTCCTTGTATTCATGTAACAATTCTCATTGTCTCACTGCTGGTGGAAGAGTTAAGGAGTCTTTCACTGATTTTGAGCTTCATGAAACAATGTCCTGCCTTCTTTGCGTCATGAACCATCAGGTTAATAACATTGTTTCAGAGCACTGTGGTAATGAAGCTTATGTAGCTTCACAATAAGGCATGTGTTGGCCATCACGAAGAGTACGTGGTTTCGGAGAGTCTTAGATGAGCTTGGCAGGCAGAATCTCAACTCCTAAAGGCAGTTTGCTGTGGGATCACATGGCATTTGTGCAGTGATGTGTTTGTTGACAAATGTGACATAAAGAAATTTAGAAGGAAAAAGAAACCACATTTTCTTAAAGCGTTTTAGATCACTTTGTGGTCTAACCACATGCTCAAAAACTTCCTGAGCTGGAAACAGTCTCCAGATGACCTACAGGCTTTAAAACTTACCAAACCAAAAAGTTCTCTACCACAAAAGCATTCCAATGGTTGTGCTCTGGTAGAAAATAGTTTTTCACCATACGCTTTAATACTGAAAAATGTTCTGTTTCCTTGTCACCTTTTCTTCTCCTGCATAAAATATAAAGTTGTTGTAGTTTAACATAGCTTTTGGCTTAAGAGATAGCTTTGTATACACAGCAATAAATTGGGGTGTACAGTAAAACTTTTTGGTAACTTGCCAAATTATCTCCAAAGTCAGCCAGGCATAACTGTTTTTCTTGGCATCAATTTCAATAGCATTTAAGCAGCATAATGCACATTTCTAACATCTCTTTTGTACAAATAGCAATTTCACTGGAAAACTTTAATCCACTGGGAATCTGGGGAATAATTGACCACCATGTCCAATGGTAATTTCAATTTAACAATCTAATTTATCCATTATTTTAGTGGACCTTTGAGCTAGAGGATTTATCATTGAGGCTAATGTGTAGAGATTTTTTTCTGATCTTTGACCTGCATGCTTTCTTTTACAAGCTTCTACATTTTGAGGGAATCGACACTTCCACTGTGAAAGACCCCATTGTACAGTTCCTTGGGATTTTGGGTTTCTTTGAACATGCTGAATTGTACAGGTTATGTTTCTCCTCTATACTGTTAAGTGTGTCTGCACTGTAATCAGATGTAAAGGCTCCTCATTTAGACTTACCTGGCTTTAAACCAGATACCTTGGGACTGCTAATCTAGAGCTCTGCACAGCCTATGTAACCTGCTAAAGAAACTTGGCTTTACACTCCCAGGGCTACATTGTTATCGATACTGGAAGTAACTGGTTTAAACCCAGTTTGGGAGTGTTCCCATGAACTATTCACACCTTTCATTACAGGGTAATATACTCTTAACAAGTTAAATGTTTATTGAAATCCAAGTTAACATTTGGAGCCTGATTCTTCCTCTAGTCTTCTCGGTCCTATCTTGGTGGGTCAAAGGGACCTTAAATGAGATGTGTGTTACATTTGTATGGACCCATGCAATATCGAAGCAGGAGTAAATGATCAAAGTTTAAGGCTTCTTAGCTTAATATTGTAAAAGTATTCCCTGCTTATAAGTACACTTGTGCAGCTTGTATAACCATCTGTAAGCTTAAATAGGCACAAGTCTTCAAGAATTGTGGTGACAGTCACTAATGAACTGCAACCCTTCCCTCCCTCTTTCTCAGTAAGCAGTTGATCTTGTCTCTGCACATCTGAGAAATAAAACATAGGGCATCCTTCAGACCAGGTCCCTCCAGTCACAAATTACATTGTATAATGAGTGTGTTTTTCACCAACTGACCAGGATTCAGTCTGAAAGCGTGTTCATCTCTCTTCTGGTTAATAACCTTAGTCATTCTGAAGGATGTATCTTTATGTGCATCAAAGGTCTTTAGCTATCTCAGTCTAATCTGTGGCTTCATGTGTGCTCCTAAAAAGAAAACTTTTTTTGCAAAACTTGGAAATTAAACTCAAATAGTTCAACAGAGTGGCTTTGGCTTTTCCGTGAAAATGAATATCAATGATCTGAAATAAAAAACAAGATAAGTTTCAAGGTCAAAAAGGAGCTAATCTTCTTCAGCCTGTCAACTTTTAAAATTTAGGTTGGTGGTGGAGGTAGAAATCTGCAGAATTTAGATGAACTGGCAGCGTATTTTTTTAATTAATTGTGACTATTTTGTATTCCTTAGAAATAGTCTGCAGACTGCCAGAATTGAATATCCTTGTGTTAGAACTCAGACTGAGAGGTCTGGTTCTTGGGGTCCATTTTGATCTCTGCAGGAGTTGGCCCCTGCTTCTTGTTAGTTATATGGCCCTGTCTTTACTTTGTTTAATCTTACAGATCTGTAGAACCTGGAAACTTAGCTACCCTCTTCTAAGAGATGTTGCTAAGCATTGTCATTAGAGAAACACTGGCATCTTTCAGAGTAAAAGGCTAAGTACATTAAAAATTATGCAAAAGTGATCCACTTAATAAAACAAGTAAAACTGAACTCAAAGTTTGAAAAAATTTAGTGGTGGGACAAACTGTATCATCTGACCCACGTAGTTCTAACACTTGCAATTCTGCAAAATGAAGTGGCGCTCTAAGTAAAGGATTCTTATAGTGCCTTTTTAGATACTTACCAGCAAAACATCATAAGATGCTTCCTGAAGTATTATCTGCTTCCTTTTTGAAGCAACAGACATATTCAAATTATTGACCTGACTGTGGGAAATATATAAATCACATTTCTATAATCTATTTCAAATTTCCTTGAGCTTTATATCAGTTCTGATGAACTGTACTGCTATGCCCACTAAAAGCTGGACTATAATAAGGTCTCAGGAAAGAGCATGCCTTCAGTGTATGCTTATGCCTGTGGTATGAGGTCCTGCTTTCTGCTCCCAGCCTCCCTGATTTTCAGATCTATTACACATAATACCTCTGCGGTTCTGCTGACGTCTTTGCCTGAACTTTGTGATGAGTTTTTTATACACTTTGTCACAGCTGAACACAATAGAGGTTTGTGTTGGTTTAGAATTAAGTGTACAATTAACTGTTCTCTGCAACAAGATAAGCAGTACTGATTAACTATTTCTTTCTGTGTAAAGATAAATCACTATAACCAATTCCTGAGTCTTTGTGCTGTGTAATACATCAGCCTGAATACTCAGTTACAGAAAATAGAGCAAGCAATCATGTCCACTTTCCCACTTTCCTTTTTTTTTTTGATGAAAAATGTAGTAAGTGAATTAGTGGCTACATTTTAAAACTTGGTCTTTTTAGAGTATTATTTCATTAGGCAGATTCTATGCTCTTTGGGAAAGAATGGGACAAGTGTATTGACAACAACCCAGGTTGTCAGAGTGATCTTAGTAGGAATTTCTGTGCTAATTATTCTGACTCAGTGCTACAAGTTCACTTTTTCTACCGAGAAATCTATAGAGTGTTACGGTCTGTTGCTTTCCTCTCATCATAGAAAATCTTCTATGAAGGTGGAAGATGTGTATCTTTCTGCATAGTCACTGTTTGGAATGGCAGTATTGTTTCAAAATCCCTCAAGTGATCCAACACTTTGGGATTGCTGATATTACCTAATGAATTACCTAATGCAAACAAACAAGATCTTTAAAAAACTACTAGTTCCATTCCAAATATTTTATAATGGGAAACTACTGTGCCCTTGTGTCATTTTTTTCTTCTTTGACAAGCAGTGGTTCAAGCTTAGTGCTTATTTCCTTTGTGAACTGATGAGCAGTACATTTGGGTTTATATTACGTAAATCAAATCAACATAAAACTAATGTGAAATCCCTAAACACTGTTCCCTTCTCTCATCGTGACGTTTCCTGTGCCCTGAATTTTTATAGCATGTGAAATGTGAAGCAGATATGCAACATGCAGTGGGTTTCAGTATCACTTGAAGCAGAGGCTATGGAGTTGACTGATACAGAGCTTGCACTCCTTGATCTAAAAAAAGTCTCAATAACTTGCCATGCACTGCTTCTTTTCATGTGCCTGTCTCTATGTCACGGCATTCATATTCATACCAAAGAATTTCCAATGAAAAAAAAGCATCATTTATCTTCTCTCTAATTTTTCTGCAATGTGATCAAATGTGATTTTTCTCCAAGTAACACATGTTGCTTAAAAATTACATATATCTCTCTCTATGTTGCCATTGATTTCAAAAGAGATAAGGCCTTTTATTGAATCCACCACAGACTTGGGACTTCTGATATATAACACACACCCCTGAGTTCACAAAGGTTCAAATACACTCCTGTGCAGTGGGTTAGCACAAATCTTATCACATGTAAGTGCCTCATAAATCTTGAAAACAGGAATTTTCTTTTATGGGGATAAATTTTGCCTAACTCAAAATATACCTTGTAGTGAATGTAGATATTTGGAAAGGTCTTTGAACTTTGACTATAGTTAAGAAGTTGAGAACAATGCAGACATGGATATTGCAATCCAGTCTTTATTAATCAGTGATCACAATGTGGATTTATTCATGAAGTTCAAAGATATAGGTGTGTCTTATTAGACCAGACACTAGGTGTTCCTGAGTGCCTAGTGCAGATTTGCCATTGTTTTGTGCATAGCCAGGATGAGTCACTTAACTTTTGTAGGTATGAAAAATGTACATAATATTTAAGCTTGAGATTAAAATTTGCATTAACAAAATTCAGATGCACAGTTTTACTTAGAAGCCGAATATGGGAGGATCACCAAGCTGGCTGGGAAAAAAAAAATCAGGCAAATATTTACAGGAAGTAATTAGACATTACTTACCTGGCTCTAACAGACAATTTAGAAGCAAAAAGTATTGTCATAGGTTTTATTACTCTCCCCTATCATCTGGGTTTTTTGTTGTTGCTTGCTTGTTTGTTTTTTGAGGCTGGATTTATTTACATTCAAACAAATCTGGGTTCATAGAGCCACAGAATCATTAAGATAGGAAAGGACCTCTTCAGATCATCTTGCCCAAACCCCCTACTCAAGCAGGGTTTCCTAGAGCAGGTTGCCCATGACCATGCTCAGTCAGGTTTTCAGTATCTCCAAGGATGGAAATTCTACTGCCACTCTTGGACAATATATTCTAGTATTTTATCACCCTCATGGTAAAAAAGTGTTTTCTTGTATTAAGATGGAATTTTGTGTGTTTGAGTTTGTGCCCATTGCCTCTCATCCTGTCACTGGACACTACTGAGAAGCAGTCTGGCTTAATCTTCTTCATGCCACATACTGGTGCCTGGGGTTATTCCTCCCCAGGTGCAGGACTTGGCACTTCCCTGTGTTGAACTTCATGAGATTCCTCTTGGCCTGTTTCTCCAGCCCATCCAGGTCCCTCTGAACCAGCAACACAACCATCTCATGTATCATTCACTCCTCTACTTTTCATATCATCTGAAAACTCACTGCAGGTGTACTCTGTCCCATTGTCCAGGTCATTAAAGAAGAGGTTAAATGGTAAGGACACAATATCAACCCCTGAGATACACCACTAGTGATTGGTTTCCATCTGGACTTTCTGTGGCTGATTACACTCTTCTAGGCGTAGTTGTTCAGCCAGTTTTCAATCCACCTCACTGCCACTTATCTGACCTGTACTTCATTAGTTTGTCTATGGGTACGTTATGGGAAAGAGTGTCAAAAGCCTTACTAAAGTCGAAGTAAACACCATCCATTGCTCTCCTGTCATCCACCAAGCTAGTGACCTCATTGTACTAGTCTGTCAGGTTGGTCATGCATGATTTCCCTTTTGTAAATCCATGCTGACTCCTCCTGATAACATCTATGTCCTTCATGTGTCTGAAAATGGTTTCCAAGATTATTTGCTCCATTATCTTCACAGGATGAAGATGACCAGCTTGTAGTTCCTTGGATCCTCCTTGCCCTTATTGAAGATAGAGATGGCATTTGATTTCTTCCATTCCTCAGGAACCTCTTCCAATCACCATAACCTTTCAAAGATAATCAAGCAACAACATCAGCCAGCTCCCTCAGCCATCATGGCTGCATCCCATCAGGTCCTACAGCCTTGTGTATGCCCAGTTTGTTTAAGTGTTTCCTAACCTCACCCTCCTCAACCGAGGGTAAGTCTTTCTTGTTCCAGAAATAAGTCCATTAAAATCAAGACAGAGCAGCATACAGCCATTAGTATTAAGCCCTTTGATTTAATCTAATGGGGCATTCTGAATTATTTTTTCCATCAGAACAATCCTGGAAGGTGCTGAGCATCCAAAATTCATCTGGCAGTTTCTTGACATCTGGATTCTCAATACCATTTTGCAGGATCAGCCTCTCCAAAATTGCTCATGAATTTCGTATATAAACTTGCGAAATGAATCTTGTAAATATGACATACATTTTGTTTGTTATTTTAGGCCACTTTGTACTTGATCTGATTTTCAAGGTCAGTGTTCTTGTCTCTTTTTTAGGATAAACAAATCTATATCCTTCTTTGACCAGGACATCACATCTTGAAAGTATGTGTCACAGAGCTGCAGTTTACATTACATCTGTTTCAACAGTTGGTTCTGATAGCCAACAGGGAAGGAGCATAGTGTTGTTCCCTGCCTGGATTTATGACTGTGCCTTCATCATTTCTGTAATTCTTTATTGCAGCAATGTCCTGGGAAAGTTTTTATCTCACTAGGGTAGGTGATAACACAGTGGTCACACCAATGTGAAAAAATGGTAATGTTAATGTACAATTAGCAGGGTTTGCAAGCTGTCATTTTCCCTCCGCACCGTATTTGTGTTCTTTACCAAGAACCTTCACACTGAAGGGTATTCTTACACTATTCTAAAGTTTCCATGTTAGGCCTTTAACAGAAAGAATTAGTGTTAGTTGTCCAGGCAATTTGTATATGTCTCAATATATTTATATTGTAGTTTTTGTTTGTGATCTTTTTGTGTCTTGTTTTGTTAATCTTCTCTCATGTTTCAGTCAGTTCATTATGACTTTCTGGAGTTTCCCATTGTATGGTCCCCATGGACCAAAAAGTTAGGCTAAAATCTTGGTCAGTAAACAGAAGTTCTGTTGGGAAATGAAAAATTTTAGAAATTCCCAAAATGACAAAAAATCTGAAAATTTTCACATTTCATTGTGATTCATTGTTTAAACATAGTATTTTATGTTTTATTATTCAAAATAGTGGTGGCACAAAAGGAATCAAAATTACAAAGTTCAAACTACGTGCTTTTTTTACAAAAGCCAAATAGGGATACTAAACCATAAGAAACTGTAATGTTTCATTTGAACTTTTTTTTCTGTTGAAAATATATTAAAATTGGCACATTATTTTAATTTTAGTAATTTCTCCCTGGGAAACTGATCGTTCTAATTATCATTATTTTATCAGTAGCAGCATTTGCACAGGTTTTTGCATGATTTTTCTGTGTTCTGATTGGTGAGGAAGAAAAGATAGGAAAAATTCTCTATATTTACAGGGAGTTTCATCCTAACTCTGTAGTTTGTTCTTCCCCACTTCTCTCAGCCACTTTAAAATAAATTCTTGATATGTTGACAGAAGGTCATTTCTATGGGAGACTCTGCTGGGAAGAGCTGGCAATCTAAACAAAAAAGAGAAAGAGAGGAAGAAATGCTAATGTCACCATTTCACTAATGGAGTTATGATAAACACACTGAAGTCACCTATTAACCCTGTGACAGAGCCAGAAACGGAACCCTGCGACCCCGTCCCTGGCTTTAGCAAAATAATACCATCTTTTTATAAAAAGCATTGCCATAGGTGGCAGTGAGTGAGAGGCAGTAACAACTGAACAACTTGCTGTTTATTTCTTTATGATGGCTTACATCTGTAGCATTAATACTGAAATACACTTATAACCATTATATTGAATAAGGCCGTTGTGTCAGCCATAATGTCTTTACCATTTAGGATCATTTAATTTCACTATTAAGACACCTATATGATATAGTATTTCTTCACTGAAAGGGTAGTCAGGCACTGGAACTGGCTGCCCAGAGAGGTGATTGAGTCCCCATCCCTGGAGGTATTTAAATGGCATGTAGATGTGGTTCTCAGGGACATGGTTTAGTGGTGGACTTGGCAGTGCTAGGTTAACGGTTGGACTCAATGAACGTGAAGGTCTCTTCCAACCTAGACGATTCCATGATTCTATTATAGTACCTTCCCCCCCTCCCCCAAATATTCCTCATCCTGGTCTGAGAAAAGTAATTAATGAAACACTGGCCCCTACTTCACATTATAAATAGGTTCACTCCTCTACTTCAGAAAGCTACCATTGTAGTGAAGCAATGAGAACTTCCATCTATTATTCGTAAACTCCAGGAGGCTAAATAATCTATTGCATTATAAACAGCGCTCACACACACAGATATTCACATACACTGCAAAAGAATTCATGCTTTGTCTGGAGCAAAATGAAGTCCCAGAGGTAATTTCTGTACTGTGTGGGAAATAATGTCTCCTGCAGGAAATTTATAGCCATGATTGTTTAAAAGAAATGAAAAATACAGTGTTAAATGTTTTTAACAAAAGCATTCAATTGTTTCATATTTTTCAGCTGACTCCTACTACTGCCAATTTATAGAAGTTATAAATCCTGGACAAAGTTTTAGGTCACTTCATAGGAACTAGTTTGACTAACTCCAATATATTGTTTTGGCCACATTACAAAATGATTTATTGAATATGCATTTAATTTGAATTCATTGCTGGCCTACACTGATAATAATAGAGTTTATACAAAAGTTCAGAAAAAGCCATTTGGGAATAGCATTAGAAGATACTAGAAATTATTTTTGTTTATAAATGACAATAAGAGTTGTCCAAGAAATAACAGATTATTTGTCTTGAGAAGGGTCTTTTCCATCCTTATTTAGATGTAACTGAATGCTATTGGTGTGATGATGAAACAGGCAAAAGCCTGTCTCTACAAATCCTGAGGCATCCGTTCAGTTCTTGTCCTGGGCTGATACTGCTAGCCTCCTCATATGACCCTGCTGTGGTTGGGTGGGAGGCTTGAAGGTGATCAGACATGATAATAGTTATATTGTCCCTTGCATGCTCTTTCCTATAGAAACTGCCATCAGCATGGTTAGCCTAATGAGTTTTCTCATATGTTATGATGAATTTACAATACAGCTAAGCATCATCTTCATCTGTATAGACAAGGGGAAAATCTGAAATGAAGTTCAAGTTTCTACTAATTTTTTAATCAGAACCATGCATGATGATTTTTTTTTTTTTTTTCCTGAGAAGAACAGAGCGTGGTTTCCCAACCTGACTACTCTCTGAAAAAAAATTAGAAATAATGCATTTTGACATGTCTTTTCCTCTGCTTAACCCAGAGTCCTTAGCACACTTTGGGGGAGGTGGATCAAAAAACCACTCTCTTACCTTTACTGTCCTTCCTTTCCAGCTGTCCTTCCTTTCTGAGATCTTGACAATGTTTCTTTGGAGTTTTGGGTGATTACCAGCAGGTGTACAATTTCCCTTTTGCTTTAGCTTCTCTGTCAGTAAAAGGAGCATAAAACCAGCTTGCCTGTTCCACAACAGCTGTGAGTCAAAGCTCATGCTTAGAAAGCACATTAAGCTCAGTGCATGCTAATGTCAGATAAGGGTAGGTTAGTGATTGTTATTTCTTTGGATTAATTGATAATAGAAATAATTGAAGGTGAAGATAAAATTTAACCCTTTGGACTCATGTAGATTTGAGGGGCTGTATTATTTTCATCCACTGACTCTTTCTGCTGAGGTGAATTTTATACCTGAGGAAAAAAAAATTCCAGCAGTAACACTGAAGAGAAATCCTGTATTATGCAGGGGAAAAAAGTCCTACATGCCATTTAGATCCTCTGTCTCTTTGTCCTCAAGTCTGAATCCACTTTTCCTTTATATGAGAGTGCCATTAAAGTTTGAAAAGCTCAAGACACTTATGGTCTTGCAGTCACCGTTTAAACGATGCTAGGAGTCAGAGAGAAGCACTAAATTGCTTGTCTAGTGATGAGCCAAAGCTATCATTCACTGCACGGGTTTCGGACCAGGGAAGGGGCTTATTTTAACTCTGTCCTTGCAGAGATTCCTCACAGTGTCTTTTTCACTGCATTTAAATCCCTTACTGTTATCCAAGTAGCTCACTGAGGCCCAGAGCAGCTTTTTTTGTTGGGCTTTGAAGAGACCTGGGAAGTGTAGATGGATGATGCAAACACAACCAGGTATTTCCCTGCAAAATATCTATCCAACAGCTATTCAAACTCTCTTGTTTAGTTAAACTAATAATTTAAAGATAACTATCAGGCATTTTTCAGCAAAACCCTCACTGAAACAATTGGATGTTTCATAGTTTCCAAAAGCTTCCACAAAAGTCAGCAGATTTATGATTTAAAGGAAAACACCCTATCACATTCAACAGCTTGCAAAAATAAACTTCCTCCCATATTTGACGTTCCCTGATCATGGTGTAAGCTTGTTTAAAGGGCAATTACTGCATAAGACCTTTGTAACTGTTCAGTTGAAAGTTGCTTGTTGTCTCAGTGAAGTGTTCACACTGAGTATCTACTTCTGTTTGCTCTTGTAATGCACTTGAGCTATGCTTGCTCACAGAACTAAATGCAGCTCATTGTGAATAGGTTGTGTAAAAGCTGACCTTTAGCAAAGAGGAAATAATCTTTAGCCCCTGAAGACTTAGAAACTTCCACAGAAATTAATTATCACTTCTTTAGTAGCTCACCAGGCCTCCTGGGGTTGGATTATGCTTTCAGGACCTAGTCCTAACCTCACAGGGTCACAGTTCTTCCCACGCGCCACTCTTGCTCTTGAGAAAAGTAAATGAGCATTTCTGGAAAAAGGACGGATTTTTTTCTCTCCAGGTACCCAATCCAGTCTCCCAGGTGCGAGTATCTCCATGATACTCTCATTTTTTTACTTGATGACTGAAAATGATGTGAGGAAAATTCAGCACTAGACCCAACCCAGTATCTGATTAAAGCTAGTATGTAAAGTTAATAGGGTCTTTACCGTCTTCTGGCTCTTCCTTGTTAAAGACATGTGTTCTCTTCTTTGCATAAATAATCTTCATTTGCCTAATACATGTATTTGCCAGTTATGGTCCCAATGTTTTCCTGCCCCTTAGGGAGTTAAGTCTACTTCAATCAAAAGATGGCAGCAATGTTTGAACTTGTTCATATGGACTTGGCTAAAAATAACAGTGTAAACAAAACCTCTTTCAGTTGCTCAGCAAATCATAGCCCATAGAATGCTGCATACTACTTGGGAATATAACCACAGTAAAATCAGGAAGCTAGGACATCTCTCAGAAAATGTAACTGGACTCTATTTCACTTATTCTCTGAGGTACCTTTAAAAGTCTAGTTATGTAATAGATGTGGTTGGGAATTGTTCATTGAAAAAGTTTATATGTGTGTTGGAAAGTGACACTTCATCAGAACCACAACTTTTTTTTCTGAAATATTCCAGCTTCAATAAAACTTTCAACAACACAGATTCTTTGAGTCCAAGGCAGAATTTGGTGGGACTAAAATGGGCTGGTAGCTGGGGATGCCTGCCCTAGAAAAGCTGCTAGCCCAAAGGCTGCAGTGTTTGCATAAAGTCTGATAACTTGTACTCATATTCCTGGCTTGATCAAGCATGAATGTCCTAACTACCAGTGTGTTAGCTAGTCTGTCATAAGCATTCATTTCTCTCTTGCTTTCACTGATGTAAACAGAAACAAATGAATGTACATGGCCCATAATTATAATTTAACTAGAAATTAAAAGACAATTTGTAGCAATGAGAAGATTAATGTAATGGAACAGCTTTCCAATAGGAACAGCAAAAATACTAATCTGATAAGGCACAAATCCTAACTTAGTTAACACAGGACTTCATAAACTTCTGTTTAAGAAAGGGATTATGTATGCATTTGCCTATAATTGCAGAGGAGGAATGAGACACACCAGCAGGCCCATTCCACTCTCATACTTTTAAAAAGCCTCCTAAATTCTTGTCTTCATCTTGCTGCTATACGGGGACAGTTTTTGAGCTTAAGGTGAGATGGAACAATAAAACTGTTCCCTTCATAAGTCTATTGCATAAAGAGTTGTAAACTCAGGTTTTATACAAGCATTGAATTAGTTGTCCAAATGGCAGCTAAGTCATAACATCTAACTTTTGTGCATTTTCATGCAGTTGCATTCATAATTATACTTGCACTTCTCAAAGTACCAAAGCCCAGGTACAGGGATGATGTGACGGAGAGCTGATGTGAGAGACAGAAATTATCAACGTAAGAATCCTAAAATGCTTAGAATGCTCTTCACTAGCATAAAAATTCTTCAGCTTCTCTTTTCTGTCTGCTTATTTCTGTTAATTCTGCAAAATTTTAAAAATTAATGCGTCATATTTTCAGCAGGAAAATCTGTGAAAACCTTGAAAGGCATGATTACAAGTGCAGTAAGGAACATTATATTCTCTTTCGGTTCCTTTGAAATGACAGAATTAAGAACTCATTATTTATGTATTGTGCAATTTTAGAACTTAATAAAAACAACTCGGTGTTGTTAAAAACATAAAAATCATCTTTGAAAAAATTATGGCACAGTGGGTCCCAGTGAACGTAATTGTCATCACCAGGCCAAAACTGACTCTAAAATTAAATTTCAGGTCTATCAATTTTAGGTTTCTAGGAGAACATAAATTCATTTGAATTTTAAAAGCATAATAGAAAATGGCAGACGGTTTGTTCTGTATTCTCAAAAAGAAAAAATCTCCTGAGAAGAGAGGAGTGTGAGAACTAGACAGCCTATTCTGATAGAAATGTATTATATGGAGTACTTGTTTTCAAATTAATGCAGGAAAACATGAAGATTTGCAATTAATTAATCTAAAATCATTACAGGTACATCTTATCTGCTAAGTGGTTTGTCATTCATATTCTATAAAACTAAACAGTTTTAGAACCTAAAATGCTAACAGAATGAAATGTTATCTGATAAGATGTAGCAACAAACATTTATAGAAATGGGTACTGGATAAGGTGAATTGAGGTCTTTAAGGAAATAAAGTAACTATTAATGAACTCTCATTTTTTCCTTCACCTTTGAATACATTATTCTGACAGGATACAAAAGAGCCCATTCCTTCTTACATGATTTATAGGAGGTCAGTTCCAGTAATATGTCCTAGTTGTATCATTTTTAGCTGACAGAAGAAAAATGTAAGATTTTACCAAGTCTTAATTTAACTTAGTTATGTCCATAAAATATCCAGTGCCATGAACACAGCCATGTTATTCATTGTTCCCTCCTTCACAGTGCTCTCAACCAGCCCAAATCCTGCACTAAAGCCCTGACCCAATTGCTGCTAAGCCTTGGAAGTTTGAATTTGCTTATAATTTTTCTAAGTTTTCTAATTTCTTTTCTGCAGTTGCAAAATACGGAGGCTATGAACTGGCTTAACTGTTCCTAACTTTGGCCATCTGAAAGTTAGGCCTTAGTCTAAGCTGGTTGTCCATGCTTCCAACTTTGTCAAGAGACCAGAGACAAAAAAACCAAACCAAACCAAAACAACAAAACTATCAGAAGGCAATTTGCTCATATTATTTGAGAGATGTATTTTAGGGATGGGCTTAATTTCTCCATCTCTCTCTATTAGTCAGACAAAGAGCCTAGATTAGTTGTACAGCTTCACATGGGAGAGATGTGCTCCTCCCAAAGCTGTGCTGCTGCTAGCTGAAATCCAAGAGAGACCATCTGGCAGTGCAGAGCTAGCACAGTAACTGCAGTCTTTATGTTTACCTGAAAAGTCCAGCTCTGGAAAACATGTGATGAGATTGAGTCGCTCTGAGTACTGTTCTTTTCTCATCGTCGCCATTTTTTACTAACCATAGCCTAGTTTTTGGTCGTTCAGGCTATCTTCTTGTGTCTTTTAGGAGAAACATAATCACCCTGTGCAGAATTACAGCTCTTTCAGAGGGCTGTTTCTCTACTATTCCTAACATCAAAATGGATATTGGCTTTAATGAGAGCCGTGTCTGACCATCATGGCTCTTGCTTCATGTGTCCCGTTATGTGATCCGTTTGAATTCTTTCTGCCTGTTAGCTCTCTGTGAAGTCCAAGACTTAAACTGGCATTTCTGAGAATGCTCAAGGGCAAGTAAAGGTATAGGTTCACTAATAATCTTGTTTCCTTAGGACTCTTTAACCTTCCTCAGTTACTGCTTGGTTTTAATTGAATTAATGCCTATTTCAATAGCACTTCAAACAGATAGTTCATTTTGGATTTTTTGTACTTTTGAAGGAGGGGTGGGGGTAGGGAAGGGGGAGGCATCCCTAAATAGAAAAGATGGTTTACCAGTCACACAACCAACACTGGTAGCACTCAGCGCTGAGAAGAAAAAAGACACTACAACCATGCATTAGTGTGCAGCAGCATTAATCCTACTGCAGAACTTACTGGGTAGGGACAAGACAGAAAGATTTCCCCAGTTTGTTTAGGGTAGCTGTTTATTTTTACTTTACTTTTTGTTGAATGTTGCAGAATCCTTCATGTTGTGATGAGGAAACGGGTATGTTTGAGAGAAAGAGCCATCAAGACAGGATCATCAAGGCACCACATGTGAGGCTGGGAGACGTGTGCTCAATTTTCACCTCTGACAAGCTTTCTTGATACAGTGTGAGCAATTTGCTTTTCCTTGGATTGCTTCTGTACTTTGAAAATGAGCCTACTCCTGAACAGAGATGTTGAAACACTACATTAATATTTGTGGGGTACAGACATGGCACACTAAGCACCTGGACAAATGGCTGCCAGCCAACGCTAGACAACTTATTAATTGCTTTCATTCAGCTCAGGTTTTTGGGTTGCTTTGTGACCTGTTGTGTGGGAAGACACCAAGATACATGTTTTAACCATTAAGCATGTGACTGTAAAATATAGGTTTGTCTATGACAGAGCCATGACATAATTGAATGACAAAGAGAAGCCTCACTTTTCTACTCTATTACCTTTCTTTACACAGCAAAATGAGTGTTGGTTACATGAAGATTTGAACAATGTTGTGCAGAGGCAAAATAGGAAGGAAACTAAAGAATTCTGTTAAGAGTACCTTTCTGGGATGTGATTCCTCTCCCAAATAAAATTCATAGTGCGATATAGTAACACATGAATTTTCTTCTAAAGTAGCTGAGCCAACTTTTGCTTGCCTGCTTACAAAGACTTACATTGAACTAGAACTGATCATAGTATCATTTTCCTTTCAAGGAATTCTGTTGTCTTGACTGAGTGCCTACTGTATTTTTGTATTTTTGTCATATGCTAGCGTCTGATTTGTTTAATTAAATACTTTGTAGGTGTTACTGTTCTCCAGGAAAAAAAATCCCTGGACTTCAGAGCGATACATAATCATGCTTCTGACACAGTCATTGCACTTTCTAAAAAGTAAGCGGTAACAAAACTAAAGAAACCAAAAATACCTGGAATGACAATTCTGGAGGTGAATTCTCACAGAACTATTGCTACAACATAGGAAAACTGGAACTCCATTTTCGTGCTAAACATTAACAGCAGCAACACAGTTACTGTTACTCTAAAATGTTGACATGTTTCAACCATTTGGGCTTTTGACCTTTTCAGTATTTTTTTGCCATTTCATTCTCCCACCTATAATCTGGACATTTATGGCAGAGTAAACTTATTAATCCTAACAATCATATTTTCATTTGGAAGCTGGACCGACTGTCAATAAACAGCAAAAGAACTAATTCATCTTCAGGGGACACGCCTGTTAAAAGAGAGGGTTCACGCGTCACACAGAATTGCTAGAGTAAAACATTTTTATTGTGCTGCTTGATGGCAGCTATCACTTGGGAACCTTGCAGGTCTCCCCAGACATTGGGTAGCTGAAGACTCAAAACCTCTTTCAGTTTTTTTCTGCATGTGTCTTTTGTTGGCATGCAATTCAGTAAGGTCTTCATCTTTTATATTAATCAGAAGTGGTTTTTAGATCTAGGTCTACAACTCCTCCAAAGAAAAAGAGTGTTTACAAAGTTGACTGAAGTTGGCTGACGTTGGTGAATATTCATCACATTCTATGGACCCAGTCCAAAGCCCATTAAAGTCAACTGCAATCTTTCCACTGACTTCGCTGTATTTTCCCTCACATCCTTGGGGCAAAATACTGTGAGTCACATGAATATATTTTGCCTCACAATTAATTAAAATGCATTGAATTCCTGAGACTACTCATGAGATCAAAATGGTAATCAATATGAGAGTGAGGAATCTGCAATAAATGTTGTCATTACCACTACATAGTTCACATTTTACATTCATCCTTTGACTTTTGTGGTATTTTATGATCAGGAAGTAACAGTTTTATTTTGGGAGTATCCTGCCTACTTGTGTTTGTACGGTGTGCATTTTTATAATATTTATGCACCAATGGAATCTGTGATATTTAGTTGAAGACGAAAAGGTATATCTCTCTAAATTTTAAGCAGTCTGAGTGCAGAAATCCTATGATATTGCAAAAATGTATAAAATTTAAGGCACTAGAATGACAAACATAACATTGAAGTAAGTGGTCTGAGTTTCAAAAATATTCAGTCTGTTGGATACTAGGATAATCATTGAAATATTTGTGTTTGAATGCACCTTTTAAAAATGGCCTTTTTGTCATGAAGCTTAAGCATCTTGGCAAGAAATAGTTTTGGACTTGACAGGCCATGGATTTTATATTCCATTTGTGTGCAGGATTTCTAGGTGCCAGACCCTACTCTTACAGAAATTAAAGCTTATTCTCTTTGGTGCTAGCAATACAAGTACTCATCTACATCTAAACCTCTTTTTCAAAATTTTAATTGTCTAATTGTGATGTTTATAAATGAACAGCTTAATGCAACACAAGCTATGAAAAAATTCAGTGGGGAATGCCACCCACACTCCTAACATTATCCCAAGTGAAGTGTGCCTCATGTTTTCACAGACCACTTCAGAATGGCCTCCTAGATAGACCCAATAATCCTGCTTCTCTAGTGCTCCAAGTCATTGTCATCAAGCTGACTCCTGTGGCCCTCTTACCCAGTACGCCTACTCTGCAGTCAAGGTGACTCCAGCACGCAACAGTGCTCCCAAGCTTGCTTGGGTCTAGGTGCTTCACACAAGACTAGTATGATTTGCACTCCAGTGTGGGTGGCCTGTGTCTCTGGGAGTACTTGAACAACTCTGCGCTCTACTCATGCTCAAGGTTGCTAGCATCCATGCTGCACTGACACTTTCTGGTTGCTGTGTAGACCTGCCTGCCAGGCCATGCCAACCAATGAGTGTGAGCACAGCATCCAGCATCCAATAATAATATTCTATGATGTTCAACAGCAGTTCAATTTCTGGTTATAAACAATTTGCCGCAAAACCGAAAAGCACCTACTGTTCTCAGAACTTTTTTTCCCGCAAATTCATGCTTCTTTAATCTTCCTAGGATTTTTCTCAGTTTGTTTTTCAGGAGTTTATTTGATTTATGGTTTTATTAATTTTCCAAGAACTTTTGGTAGTAGCATGGTTTGCCTGTGTTTTTCCAACAGGAAATGAGATCAAGAATGGTGCATGATGCCAATTTTCAAAATTTTATTAACAGCAGAGAAATGTTTCTTGGAGAAAAGTTGAGTTTTACCACCTGTGTTCTCAGTCCTGAAGACAGTTTTCTGTGAGGGCTTGGGCAAATCTCTTCACAGCCCTTCGCCTCAGTTTTCTTCTGTGTAAAATGGGGATAATAATGCTTTATCCGGCCTAGAAAAACACAGTTGAAAGTACAAATAGAAAGCCTGGTGATAGAAATGAAAGCTTTTCTATCTGGGCCAAATCTTGGAGCCTTGTTGAGGTTTTTACAAAGTAGCTTTTGATGTCCTGTTCATGATTCTCAAGAGTTTAAAAAAAATACTAAATGAATAAAGCCAAACAGAATTTGACAGAATCCTTCACTCACTTTTCACTTGGACAACATCTAAATTGTCAGCCAGTGTTTGCTTACGTGCATTCTGAGCAAGAACTATTAGGCCATTATTGCTGGAGTCCCTAGAGGGGTAAACCATTTTTTATTGTAGTCTATGAGAGTGTCCTATCTGACATCCACTGAATTGGATGGATTGGATTGAGTTGTAGAAGAAGAGAAGAAAAAAGGCAACCAAAACCCAACCTCAAATACCACATTACTCAATGGAAATTTGCTTCCAAATGTTTTCAGTGTTTTCAGGGTTACCCTTGTTACAGAACAGCAGTTTCTTCTTCCAGCTGGATAGTACAAAATGTCTCCTTGTACCAAGATAATGCTAGCAAAATCACATTTCTTTACTAAAATGTTAGTTCTACTGTAGTTCTTTTTTTTTTTTTTTTTTTTTACTTTTAGCTTACAGTTATCCTTTTCAGAATTAATACCAGTCTCCTGATACAGGTAAAAGAACAGAATTATGTCCTGTCTCCTGAAGTCTGTGCCCTGAGTCATTCACAAATTCAGGGAAAATACAGGTGTGGTTATCATCCAACACAGCTATAGCATAGTCTGAAACTTCGAAAGTGGCAAGAGATGGCCTACAGCCTCACAGTGATAGGATACGTTTGTTAGCAAACTTCTCAACAGCAGTATACTGGCTTTATTAAGATGAACTAAATCAGATATTAATTGGAACCATCTGTATCCTTGACAAAATAAAAGAAAGAAAAAATGTTTTAAGGAGAGATAGAATCAAATGAGAAAATTGGGTCTAAAACATGTATAATATGATGCTGACAAGCCTGAGCAAATGCACTGGAACCTGAAATATAATCCAAAACAGCTTTAACTGAGGTTCTGAAATTGAAGACATATCTTGTAGTCTGACAAGCAAACTGACAGCTGTTTGAGGGTTTGGCACTAAGCCATCCAAATATTGAGTTTAGAGCAGATGGTGAGGGTGTTATGACTCTCAATCTACTAGAAGTAATATTTAAGAAAATTGCAATAGACTAATTAATCTTAAAGACACTGTTACAGTGATACTTTTTCTTCCTGACACCACTAGCAACAAGAAAAATATGAATGCAAGTGCTGGTCTTTCCTTCCACCACTGATCAGAGAGCTTTTTTTGTCTCTACTGAATTGACTCACAAAGTGTCTTTTTAGAACAGGTTATTTTGATTGAATTTTCTGCATATAAAACTTTCTTCTGTAAAATGTGTGTGTATTTGCATTCCTAGTTTATTATATTCTTGTTGCTGTTCTTAGTGGGCCTGTAATATTTACAGGGTGAAAAGAAGAGGGAATTTGTTTTTAGTACTATATTCTTTGCGTCATTTGACACAGAATTAGGGAAGACTGATTTGGGTGTGAAAGTTGTGCATGAGAGCCCTGAGATAACATGCTGCTGTTATATCCACAGGGAGGAAGCAGTGAGAAAATCCTTGGAGCTCTATATAAACAAAATCAGGATTTTGATGGCAGTATATGGAAATTCACATTTGCTCTCCAGAAGTAATCTCTTTCTGCTGTAAGTTTTGGAAAATAGCCATGCAGGTAGTAATATTTTTTTCCATACCAATGGATCCCAAAACACCTTATAAAAGCATACGTATGTAGCAAAACAAATATGCCTCTGTATGGGTTTCAGCATAAGCCACACAGATAACCAGTGCAGAACAAACTTGCAGATTTTTTTTGTCTCTCCACCCTTTCTTAACCTTATTAAAACAACCTACATTATCAATGTACCACAGGCATCACCAGAATTGTTAAGGTTTGCCAATTAGTTATGTTAAAACAACCTAAGTTAAGCAGGTAACATCAGATTTGCCAGCCTGGGTTGTACACACTGGCGTAACTGTTGGAATTAAAGCAATGTAACAGAGAAATGAATTGAGCCGGTTTTTTATAGAGCTGGTTTTTTAGCGATTTTCACTGTTATAAAATTGAATAAGACATTTGTGAATTATGAATTATGGAATTAAAGACTGTGGATCTATGTAGCTAGTACTTTAAGGGCTGCCTCTACTGTTAAGTTAGAAAGAATCTCCTTGAAAAAACACGTTTAAGTCTGACTAATGTTTCATAGGAAGCAGAGACTGTGCCATAGGGTTTTTTATATGGAACAGAACCTATTAAGCACCTCATGATGTGGAGGCAATTCCAAATTACATGAACAGAATTTTCTTGATTTACTGGCAATGTTATTTTTCAGTGCTACAACTAGTGGCCACTGGCATGCTTTAGAGCCAAAACAACGTTCAAGTAGTCCCACCCTGGTAATTTTCTAGACTGGTTTTGGATGCAGTCACTTAGAATTCCACGTCTAGTAAAAAAAGCAATAACAACTTTTCTGTTCCTTCTTCATAGTTTACCAGTATTGTCTTTCTGGAAAACATACTCTTGTAACTCAATGCTATATTAAAGGAAAATGGCCAACATAATCATCTTTTTAATCTGAATCATATCTCCTTTTAAGAATCCACTAGAAAACAGTACATGTTAATTCATTTTGGTCTCCATGATGCACACAAGATAGAGCAGAGTTGACCAGCTGCAGTTAACCTACTGCTAAGCTTGGCCAATAGATTGCTCCATACTCCAAGCAGATGTTTCTCTTTTAGGCTAATGGAACTCTTGTAGACCATATCCCTTCCCAAGAGAAAACACCAGCACAGTTGGAAGCTGGAAGGACTCATCTCAATAACAGAAGCAAGGTGCCAGCAGCATCAGGGGCAGTTTATTAATAAAAATCCATGAACAGAACAGCAATTGCATTTTGGTTTAGCTTGTTCTTTTTTAAAACAAACAAAAAAAAAAAACCACCAAACCAACAGCAAAAAATGCCCTTTTTCTTCTCTGCACAGCCCTCTTAGATGTAGCATTTCTTTTTCCTATAGCAATTGACATCTGGGTGAGAGAAGAGGAAATTAATCTCTTGCTGTTATGTGTACTGTTGCTGTGTGCCAGTCACAAAATGGGACAGAGAACTGCATTTATGTAAATATTCATTGTTAAAATTCACACGTCACAGATGATAATTGATATATTGTAGCTATGTCCTAGTCTAAAATAAGGAGAACTTTATTATACTTCAAGAGCATAGACTGGCTTTGATTTGAATCATATATCAGAAGTAGCTCGACTAATGTCAGTCAATTCATACTTGTTTGTGTCACTGTAAGAAAAGAGTAATGCTCATTATATTTGCTCTAGAGGATGAATGACAATGAACAGACCTAGGCTTCTATATTAGACTTTGAATAAGAATTGTTTAAATTCCTGGAAACCTTTTCTCTTGGGACTTGTACATCCATTTTTGTCCAGTCAATGGTACTGAGAGTTACTTATGAAATGGTAATTAATGCCAGGGTTTTATATCTTATGTAAATGTGACCTGAACCCTGGAGAGCCAAGTTTCATAGAAAGGTCATAAAAGACAAGGAAAATTGGGGAACAGTTTGTCTTCTTCATTGCTGTTTTCCAGAAGTGGTAGCAAAGGATTGAATCTCTTCTCTTGCTGTGGCTGTTGGAGAAAATGTTATAAAATTCTGCAAAGTCTTTGGGACAAAAATCTCTCTCTCTCTCTCTTTCTTTTTCTTTTAGAGTATCTAACATTGTGGGTTCCAAACTCTACCTGCCTCCTACAATGCATACATTTCTTCTTGGGGAGAAGTGATGGGGGGGAGATGCTAAGAATTTTCTCTAATAACAAGAAGACAAGAGTGAGGAGAAATAAGATGCTAGCATCAGAGTACTGCTTTTCAAAGTGTTTAGGAAAGGTAGAGCACCCAAGAAAACCTCACCACAAAATGGGAGCTGCTGCTTCTTCCAGCAGCCTGGAGTGGAAGTGTTGGGTAATTTGCTGCTCATTTGCTCTTGCCATATGTGTTGCGTTGTAGGGCAGGTAGTGTTTCTTAGCACTCAGATGTGTGGGTTCAGCTAAGCAATGAGGACTACATTGTGACAACTAGCATAATTTGTAAGCTACTTTGCCCTGGTGAAACCTCTGCTATAGATGTCGAGGGAAGGAGTGGGGAAATAAGTAGTTTCCATTATAGTCCAATTGAAAGGGGGTGGCAAACACCACCGTATCTCACTTTTCATTGGCTGTGTAGAAGTGTTGGCTTTTAATAACATCTTCTTAGGATTATTTATATAGTCTATTTGCCATTATCCATATCAGTTCATGCCCTTTGTGTGTTTTAGATAACATTGTTGTGTTTCCTTTGACTTAACATTTAGTGTGCTGTGAAGTTGCCAAGAGCCAATAGTAGTTCTGGGCTGCCTCTGTCTGATCCCTTCCATAAGCTGTTTATTAAGCAACCATTCATTATTACAGATTGTAAATTCAGTTTTCACACTGGAGGTCTCTGTAGCTACACTTGCAGGTTCTCTTTGCCTGTGCTTCTTCTGGTTAAATTTATATCTGATATTTAAATGCTGAGAAATCTTTCTAGAACAAAAGGGAAGAACTCAGGCAAAGCTCAACATCCTTTCTGACGGATTCTAGAAGACTGTGCAATGGCCAAATCTGAAATTCCTTAAAGCTCACACTTGTTCAGTTCTAGGATTTAGACTTGGCTTTCCCTAGAAAACTGTCTGCCCACATGAGTTGTAATCAGATCCAAACTTCTTCTGCCTGCTATGTGGGTCTCCAGCCAATTTTCATGCAGGATCCATGAAGATCCATTGAATACACTATTCAGAGCAGCCCCCTGTGCATCAGTAACACTGCTGAAGAGCTAGGCTGGGTCATGGGACACAATCATCTGAATCAAAAAAATCTGTATACAAAAAAGCTCAAGATACCATCTAATCCCAACCAAACACTTGGCAAAATTAATATGAATATTGACTGGATTGCTAATGACTTACTGATGCTGACTGCTAATGATTAAAAATGTAAGGATGAGAAAGAAAGGAGGCTTTCAGGCCCCACACGGTCCAAGTACTTGCTGTACCTGCAGAAAGAAGTTCCTGATTAGATAGGATGTGAACTATCACAGTTCTCCCTGCCTGCCTAAAAGTGAATATAAAGAGTGTATGCAGCAAAGACAGAAAACAGCTCTTCTCAGAGTACAGGCATCTATGAACCATCATGATGGCCTTTTCCCTCATTTCTGACTCCCCAGTCATTTGGGAGGCCAGTCCCTGGTACAGGATTAGTACAGTCCTTTAGGATTTGTGGGGATTAAGAAAGGTATTTTTGGTGGTGTTTTTTTTGTGTTTTTTTTTTTTCCTTCTGGATTGCATACTACGCATGAATCTGATGGCCAAATTGTAAGTGTGAGACTGCAGGACTTTTACTCGTGCTGACAGCGAGGTGCATGACATTTTGTTTGTTTGTTTTTAATTTCTAGTGTTTTTAAAAAATATTTTGCAGCGTTGACTTTAATTTCTGTTACAAGACAGCCTGCCTCTACCAGAAGAAAGAGTCTTTGATACAGAAATTCCTCCTGAGAAAGGCTTCCAAAAATGAAACAAAGGAGGAACAAATGATTCCTTCCAGAACCTGTGCTGAGAAAGACTCAGAGCAAGTTCCCTCAGAGAGAATACCCGAGAAGCTACTTGTCTCTTTTTTTAGGACCAGAGAAACCAGCTAGGGTTTCTCCTGTGTAGTAAAAACCAAGGATAGAAGGAGAAGCATCATTTGAGGCATTCTAGGTCATTGCCTTCTGATAGTCACTTGGACCCAAAAAGCAGCCACTGCCACACACCATAGGCAGGATGTGTTGCTCTGACTGCACTTTAGTCATGCGATAAACCTGTCTATTGCCTCTTAGTGTGCTGGAAAAAACAACTGTGCGCAATACCCTTTTGCACTGGCAATACCCATCATCAGCTGAGACAATAGCTGGGGCAGGTGACATGGCACTAGGGCTGAACCAGGGGAGCACAGGGGTAGCAGATTGGTGACACAGTGCATGACAAATGACATCAAGAGTGAGTGCCATCTAGCAGCTCAAATCTGGATCAGAGAGCAATGTCGTTAGGAGTTGCAGATGCGCATTTAGGCCCCAATGAGGGGCTCCACTAGCACCTGTCATCAAACCATGAAGGAAGTGCAGCAGAGACAGAAGGCAGTATCAAGGGCTGTGAAAAGAAAGATCAACTTCAGACAAGCCCACCAGGCTAGCTAGCAAAAGTTCTTGGGTAACAGATGACACCTGAAAAGAAGGAAAGTTTTACCTAATGTTTGTAGAAATATACAGTTGACCCATAGATGTATTTTCCCAAATCAATGCTGTGATCTTTTCCCCTTAATAAAATTGTAGGTATACATGCAGAGCTTCTGAGCTCTGTTTGTACACTCAAGGAAAGGTGTTTAGTGTTTCCTGTAGGCTGGGTGGGGTTTTGAATCAACAGTGCTGGTAATTTAAAAAAGAAACATAGATATGTAAATCTGACTCTTTTTCCTGCCAAGTGCCCTTGGCAGAAGGATTACATTTCACTGGTCTATTCCCATTGACACCTTGCCACAGCCCTCTTGCAGTCCTTCGCTGATTGCATCTATGTTCTTTCACTAAACAGGAATTCCTTGTCCCCATCCTGAAGGCTCTTCACAGTTATCTCTTTGCCTGCATCTCTGCTGTCCCTGCCTCCTACCTCCTGTCCTCCATTCCTTAGGCTCCTCTATTCCTTCAGCTCATTGCTCATTTTCTATTTTTCCACACTGTTTTGCAGTTTCATATTTTCTCCCACTTCCTGTGCAACAACCCTGGCTCCCTCTTCAAAGTTTGCATCAAAAGTCTGTCCTGTTCTGCATTGCCAGTGTCTTGATCACTGGGGTCTTTCTGTAAGTGAAATGATGATCCTGTTTGCCCAGAATAGATTTTAAGTGCTTGATAGAGGAGACAACTTTGTGGTTTTTTACGTATTGTAAAATACCAACTCCATTTTGAGCTCTTCAGTATTAATAAATGACACATAGCACAAAGGACTGGGGTAAAACATGGTGTGGTCCTGCATGCCCTTGATTTCATTGCACTGTCTGAATGTGAATACTCTGAAAGACAAAAAGAGTTAAGCTGAGAGATGCTCTAGGGCTTCGTGATAATGGAAAGCTGGAAGGGTATTCATTTGTGAATTTAAGGACAGAGTTCACATTTACTCACTGATTAACCACTCCCGTTTCCTCCATTCATTCAGCAGATAAAGCTGCTATCTAAATCAATAGCTGCTAGGTTTAAGATATTTCCTATCATAGTTCTGGAACAAAAACAACTTCATTTGTTTCAAATTGGAGTCATTCCCAGTTCTCAGTGGTAAAACAAATATATATATACATACATGTCTATCTATATGCACACGTACACAAAAATACATGATAAGAGTTGCTCATGCAGTGGAGTAAGACTAGATGTATAATGTGAAAAATGGAACTGGAATGATTAAGCTACATTTATTAATGAATTTTAACATCAACAAAAAGTATTAACCTCTCTAGAGGATGCTGGTTTTTCACAGAACAATTAAAAAATGAACCTTTATCTCAACAAAGGAATGCTTGACTTCTGAGACATTTGGAAGATTTATATTTTGATGTATACTTATACTACTTTACATTTTTATTTTCACTGGACTAATTCAGTGGTAGAGTTGGAATTTTAAGAGCAGTGGTCAGATCCAGTTTCAGTTGAGTGTTTCAGCAACCGCTGCTGCTGCTTTGCTCTTCAGCAGAGTTGTCCTGGTCTGACTTAATGTCACCTTCTTGCCTTTCCCATAGAAATCTCCCAGAAAAATTCTGACGGTGTTGCATGCCTCTCTAGCATCATATACAATTACTGTCTTATTTTTCCTTCTACTTTGCCTTCATGTCTTAATTCTGGAGGATGCCCAGCTCTACCACCAGTGTAATCCAGCAGAGAAATCCAGACTTTCTCTTGTCAGAGTATCTGCTTAAAAAGCCTTCCATCTCTACTTGCCACAGTCCTTTCTCCAGAGGCTACGAGCATCCACCTTGCTCTTCACTGATTCCTGTCACCGTTCTCTGGCTTCATAAAGTAAATACACTTTTTCAAACTGCAATTAGTAGCATATAACTGACTCTTCACCATGCCAGTTAGACAAAGTCACTAACCACTCCACCTCTACCTGTCCCCTCTTCTGCTGCTTTTCAGTATTATTCCTGTGCATTCTGATACTCCTCACATTTTTTTTTCTCCTAGAAAACAGTATGCCTTTCAGAGTCACTTATGCCAATCTCCAGTTACCAAAACCTCATGTTAAATATAGGTTGTTATTTATCATGTCTACTCCACTTGAAAGGCTGTTCCAGGATTTCTTCTTTCTAACAGTTAGTACTGAATAATATATAGCCTACATTTATTTGTAGCTGGTATATACACTCACATTTCAATTTGTCCTATAGCTTTAATAGCTCTTAATAGCAAAGTATTTACAGACATATCCCTTAAAATAACTTTTTGCTAGCCTAAACAATTCAAGATTTTGCTGTTTTCTTTTAAAATAGACTTTGTATTTCCTTGCTCATTCTGAAGGACTTTATCTGTACCTGTTACAGTTTAAATTAGTATTTACTGAATATGAATGACCATACATAGGAATTACTACTATGCCTTAGTTTATTTATCTAGTAAATTCCAACTTCCCTTCATCCATCTTCAACTCTTTTCATTTTCTCCCACAACTACTACTCCCAGTCTTCTCTGTCTCAGAGTCTCTTTACTGAGCCATTCCTGGTCTGATTAGTTTCTAAATTTACAACCTAATATCCAGGTGTTTTTCTCTTTAGCCTCAATCCCTGCCTTCATCCCTTTGTCTCTATTTTCATTCCTCTCTACTTATAGCAGGTTTGACTCAGCAATCAAATCAAGCTCTGAGGTGAAACAAAGTGTTTGCCAAAGATCCAGAGCTTTCAGGTGAGGTGAATAAAGCTCAGTCCATCAGCAGCAGTGCATTTGTGTGCTTGCACCTGGAAAATACCTAGTGGAGAGTGAGTCTTCAAGAAGCTGATTTGGTAAAATGAAAGAAATCCCTTTTGAGCTTGTGTTTACCGTGAATTTTCAAATTGCTATAACTTGGCCACATTCGGTGAATTTTCAGAGAATGAATAAAAGACCAATGTAAAGAGCTGTTTTCTTTCAGTGTCAGAATTGCTGCTCTCAAGCATAAGAACATTCTCTCTTTCTTGGAAAAAGGTAAGTAAACTGTTTTTAAAAAGAATAAGTAGTCTCAATTTCTTCTGCTCTAGTTTTTAGCAATGATTGGTCTGTTTTGGCTGAAACCTTACATCTTCACTTCCATTTAACTGAAACAAAAAATCAGTCTGAGGCAGAAAACGAGCCTGGAAACTTTCAACTAGAATAGTTAGTTTAGTAATGCTGTAAGTAATGTGAAACAGTGTTCAGTGAATTTTAATAATATAGGTAGTTCCTATTTTACTTATAACAAGAATTTTAGTGTGGAATGTGTGTGTGTGTTTCATTAAATATGGTAAGCTGAAGTCTCTACCATTTTACTATGTAGTGATTATTATATTTTTAAATGCAAGAAATATACTGAAACTTACTGGAAATCATAAGAGTATGCTAGCCCTCAAGATGTTTCAGATTAATAGTCCACTTCTGTAGGACATACTGGATAGTAATTTGGTGCAATTCATAAAACAATGTATATTTCTAAAAATGATACCTCATTAGAGCAAAAACCTGGAGGAAAAAGAAGAATTTTGGCTTCCATTCTTGGGTCTGCCATGGATTTCCTGTGAATGAGGACAGTAATTTAGCCTTCTCTTTTCATTTGCCTTATCTTTAAACACTTCTCTATTCATAATCCTTTTTCCTCCTTTGTGTCTTAAAAATGCTTCTAGAGCTAGGACTGTTCTTTAAATGGGCCTGTAGTAACTTGCATGCTTGCTGGTCCTACTTTTTCTCTTGATTATTGGCAGAATTTTAATTACTGCTGACAGCTAGTTTTTTCCAAACTTATTCCAATTCCATATGACAGTGTGCTTGGCTTGAATTTTGGTTTAAAGCTGTCCTTTGTAAATAAACATAATCCATTGTTTGGGCATCACAGAAGTGATACTATATTGATTCTGGGCTCTTTCACTAGCCTGACTGGGGCAGTGCATATTTTGTATTTGCACAGTGTTAGTGTATAGTTAGTGAATAGTATTAGTTTGTTCCTTGCTTCCAGACAATAGACAGATATTTTGTTAATTCTCTACAGCCTCTGTGAAACTTCAAATTGAGTTGATATAATAAGGTTTATTAACATGACTCTGTGGCATATGTTCCTGGAATACTCATCTGATTGATTGCTGATCCCATAAATACATGTGTGTTACTCATTGTGAGGTGCAAGCTCCTGTTCAGAGTGTGCCAGGACCTAACGGGCTGGATGAAAGAGCTTTGTCCAACTATTTCACCAGTCTTCATATATAAGTTGTTCGATGCACTTATATGCAAGTCATTCAGCCCAATAGGTTCAAAGAGATGCTGCAGGAATCTGAGATCACAAGAAATACCTTTCCATGGTCCTTCTGTAAGTATCTGCTTGTTGATTTAGCTCAACCAGAAAGTCACTAGTCCATGTGTATATGATTAAATGTCTTTGATAAGCTGTGCTTTTATAGTAAACTGGAGTAAATTACCTCCAGTAGCCTGGAGTAGATTTAGAAACCAGCAATAAAAGAGAAGATGGTGGATGGTATTTTTTTCTATTTTGACTTGTTAAACCTGACTACTTGGACCTTTTGTTGTCTGTGTGTGTGTTTTCCTTACTGATGAGACTTCCTTCAGGCAGCAAAGACTCCCATTAGGAAAGCAAAATTCATGGCTTGTTGAAACAGAGCCATGTTGACTGAGCTGCCACAACATGATTTGATTTTTCAGTAGATGGATGAATTTCCCATGGGCTCAGAGTCCTGTTTAACAAAAATACCTTGCTCCAAACCAATGTGCTTCAATAAAAAAAAAGTGTCACGTTTATCTGAATGTTTCATCTGGGGTAATCCAAGCATTTAAGCTTCTCTTGCAAAAGAGCTTTCCTTCTTCTCTCTCTTTCCAATAAAAACTCAGGACCTAATGCATGAGTGTTTTCAAGAATTATGAAAACACTAGAAACCAAGGAGGGGCTTGCTCAGTTTACTGTAGTGTTTATAGCACTAGACTGGAAGCTGAGATCTGTGGCTCTATTTCTACCTCTATCCTGCTTCGTATGCTCTTTTAATTCTTCAAGCTTTTGCTTTTTCTCTCACTTCTTGTTGTTGACCAAAATGGATGACATCACTGTGCCAACGTGTAAATGCATGGTTCATCCACACTTCCGAGTAATGAGTACATTTCTTTTCCTTCATATCAAAAGGGGCATCACAGAACTGGAGTGGGTTCAAAAAGGGCAGCAGGGATGATTGATTACACAGCATCTGCATGAAGAATGACTGAGTAATCTGAATTTCTCCACCCTGAAAAAGGCACAATTCTAAGACATAGCTTAGAGGTTGACAGTGGTATCAAGACAGTTGATAGATATGGGTTGTTTACCACCCCTTCCAATTGAGTTGACCTAATAGGAGACCAGCTTAAAACAAAATGGGGTGGTTCCTCAGGAAATTGAGAGCAGACCTGTGGAACTCCTTGACAAAGGATGCAGGTGTGAGACATTTTTGTGTCAAGGGAAGCCTGCATAAGTATCTAGAAGACTTAAATAAATCACAGTAGGTTCAGGGAATAACCTGAGCTGAAACAGTCGGAAATAGGAAGATACTCAGTGAAAGTATCATATAGACTTTCCTTGTTCTTTCTTCAGCTGCTTATGGCTGCTGTTTGGTGCAGGATCCAAGTTTAAATGGACGTTTAGCCTGAACCAATATGGCTGCTATTACATTTGCTCTATTTTTTTCTAAGTGCAGTATTGAGAATTCTTTTACATCAGAAATGATAGCCTTTTTCATACTTAATGACAACAATGTTATCTTGATGATAGCAACAGTACTGTTGTGTCAGCAGAGACCTTGGCAGAGGACAGCTTGGACAAAAAGCATTCTTGGAAGGCATTCTGGTCCCTCTCTTCTTTAAACCCCCCAAACCACCCCCCAAAACCACAAAAAAAATGACAAAACTCAACAATTAGAAGGGGCCTTCTGCTTTGTGTGTTAAGTGTACATGAAAGCACAACATTTTCAGTATTTCCTTACTAACCCAAATATTTGGTAGACAAAAAGTTAATTCTCTAACTACAGGACTGAACCTTCATTTGGCCTAGGGGAAGATGGATCAAAATGTACTGCCTGGATGTAACTTGGAGTTACATAGAAGTCTCAAGAGGTTTTACAGATTAGCAGTTGATAATATGACTTGGTAATTGGTCAGGAGGTGTTGCAAGACACATAAAAAGAAAGCTTGAGAAAACAGCCACAGGGAACTCCTAAAGTCTCTGATTAGGCTTTGAAAGCTTTGGGCTATTTTGAGTGTAATCTTGGCATTGTCATTTAACAACTGTAAACTCAGGTTGAAATATCCCAAGTATTTTGGTTTCTGCAGCTTTAAGAGTAAGCAGTAGTTGCTGTAATATGTCCACAATTGCATATTGTTGATATGTACATGGTGGGTGGAAACCCCTGGGTGAGTGAAATAGAGTAAGCAGGAGAAGACTGTTAGTCTCAAGCAGGTGAAAAAACTAAGAATTACTGAAATCTTTGCAACCAAGTCATGTGGCTTTAGCTAAATCTAGTCATTAAGAATGTGTCCTTTGGAGACATCAGAGTTGATTTGCATTTGCTGTGCCAAGCTAACAAAGGTGTTTGCTGTTCGAAGTAATCTCAAGAAAGTAATGCTACATGGAGATTTCTGGTCATGCTTCAGTCATGTTGCTATTCTTTATGAGGAAGAAGAAAAGGTTAATTTGTGGTCAGTCATCTTGGTCCTCCTTTCTTCTCATGCTTTGCTTCATATATCTTCTTTAGGTATTTCTTCAGGGAAGCCATGAGGCTGTGTCCTTATGCGTGTTGTTCTGATATGTGTAGATGAAAGTTTCCATATGCTTTTCCCCTTATTGCTGACCTGTTGAAATACCTCTTCATTTTGAGGCAGACATTCTAGAGACAAATTGGTTCCTGGGAAAGTTGCTTTTGTGTTATCTGTTTTCTTGGAATCTATTCCATGTTCTGAGGTGAGCTTGCTTTATGAGTTTGCTACAGTTGTGTTAGTTTCATCTAAAGTTGCTTCTAATATGAACTAAAGCAAAATCTAGAAACTGAAGCCCCATTACGTGAGTTCTCACGCAGGCAAAAAAAATGCTCCCAGCCTAGAAGACCTCATAAGCTAAGTGTAGGACAAAAGGTAAGGTGGATGTGATAAGTATATGGCAAAGTGAGAACACCCTACAGTATGACACTTGCTTCAGTTCGTGTCAAGTGCCTGGTAGGTAACCTGATTTATGTATGACTGAAGATCCCTTCTGAATGAGGACAGCTCACATGACATACAGATGCCACAGGAGATTGTCCAGTAATGCAAGTGGGTGAGTTTGACAAGTGAGCAGTTATGGTTTATCTACTAGTGAGACAAAGATAGGAGCTAACAAGTTTACATAGTTTGTAATGATCAATAAGGTACAGATATGCCATGAAGTATGTTAGAAATCAAGACTGGGATCTCGCACCTGATGCAATTAATTTTTTTATTTGATATTTCTGCTTCCAAATTTTCTTGAACATAAAATTTTACTTGATTTTTGCTAAAGGTTCAAATCAAAATAATCCAAATTTAAAGTGAACCCCTAATTACTTCAGCCAAGTGAGACCGCAAGTTTGGGTAAATTTTTAATAAGAAAAAAAAAATTCTTTCTATCTAGAGAAACTTCGTGTCTACTACACCCCACAGAAATTCTGCCTCTGAGTGACAGAGAGGGAATTTGGTTTTAACTAAACTGGCTCAGGGTATTGTTTTTTTCTAAAAAAGAACTCTCTGTCAGTTTTCATTCATTTGTTTGCTTGTTTCCTGGTTCTAAGGCAACTCTTGCATCTATATTGATCTTAGCCTTAAAGCGCTTGAATCTAGGGAGAATTCAAAACCCCTTATGGATCCAAATTTCTAGTTCATTTCTCATTTAACTTTATTATACTTTGAGATTTGAATGGACTCTAAGAGCTCTGGTTGCATGGGTTGGGTGTGCCTTCTCCAGCAAAGCAGGAAGGGAGTGAGGAACACTGATGGGCAACACGCTACTGAGGCTCTGGACACAGAAAGCTGCAGAGATATACAGAAGGTAGTGAGGCAAGCTTGGAGCTGGTACACCAGAACTTTTAGATGGAACAAAGCTTAGCATAGCAAAAAGCAAGAGAAGTTTAGTAATCAGAAGAAGAGGGATATCCTTAGATTATAAAACATCACTCAGGTTCATCCTGATCTTATTTGCTTTTCTGTGACATTAATTTTTTCTTAATAATGAAATCTTGAAGCATTTACTCCACTAATAAAAATTGTTGTTCTTTTCCAATTAAAAAAAAATCAGTATATGCATTTGACCAATATAAATTATCATTTAGTTTCTCAGGCTCCATGTACTGGAAAGAGTCTTTACTGTATCTGTTTTTAAAATGACAAATAGGACTTTGTTGGCAGATACCCATCGAATTGTAAACCACTTTCTGCCAGTTATGATGATAAGGAAGCTTACAGCTGTCTTACCATTATTATTGGTGGTGGTGTCCATTTTTCTTTGTTTCAAATAAATATTTAAATTTCAGCTGGACAGACCTAGACCTATAAAATTAGTATTTTGGTGTTCTCATACCCATAATTTGGATATGCAGACTATACAATGAACTTTCCATAGCTTAAACTAAAATATTGAATTTATTGTAATTGGACTACACTGTAAATAGGTTACCTGTTGCATATCCTGCTGTGTCTACAGAAATGAAAAACTATGTCATTTATACAAATAAGTACAAGAAGGTTTTAAAAAATACTTCTGTCTACTAAAATATACAGATCAAGTACATAAACAGTCTTTGTGAATTTGCATATGTTTCCAATACTGCAACACTAACTCGGTGCTTCTACAAACACATGCTAACTAAACATCAGTGGCAATACACCCAGCCTCTCAAGATACAGAGATGGGTCCAGCAGAAGAGTCAGAACTCAATGTTGTGCTACTGCTACTCCTTAAGAAAATACATTCCTCCTTTTTCTCAATTTATTGATGTGAATGCTGGGTGCAAGAAAACTGCCTCTTATACAAATGTCTCTGAAGGTTTCTATTTTTACTTATATATATATATATATATATATATATGCAAAAAAAAAAAGTATGATACACGAATGAAAGACTAAGCAAGTGCTGTTGCATGTTCATTAAGCCATAACACTCTGCAGTTGATAAGAGTTGTCAACATTGGTGGACTCCAAAAACAGTTGTTTGAAAGCCAAAGTTTCATGCTTCATTCTTATTAGAAGAAAACTAGGCTTCCAAGTTTCTTAGCCTTCTTGAAACTGCTGAATTAAAGATTGTTGCTGTGTTTGTAAATTGGATCCACTTTATGGGGCTGTTAGGCTAGTTGTGTTTGTCATATCATTTTCTTCTTGTGATTAATGGCATGAATAAGTAGTTTTAAATTGTGCTTAATTTAAAACTAAGTTTTAAATTAAGCCACCCAGGTTGAATAAATAACAATACACTACAGACAGACAATTGAAAATGAGTCAAATATGAAGTGATCACTCCTTCAGAGTGTAAAACACCACATTAGTTTTAATATAATTGTACAGAAATATCAATTTTTAAGCAGAATTTCCTTTGAAAGTATGTTGATATTATCAGCATTTTCAGGAGATTCTGTTTATGTCTTCCTATATTTTTAATATGTGCATGCACACTGTAAACATTAAGAATGATCACTATGCCTTTCTTTGAAAATTACTTCCAGGATATTTAATAGAAAAAACATCTTCAAAGCATCTTCAGCTGCAGTTGCACATAGGAAGAAGTGAAAACATTTAAAGCTTCGTAAAATGCGCCTGTTCTGAGCATTTCAGAAATAAGTTTCCTTTCTTCTGCCCCCCTCCAAAGGATTTCTCTTCCTTTTCTTAGTCAGCTGTTGTCATTTTTGTATATTGCTCTTTCAGTACCTATGCATTAATGCCAGATCTGCTTACTGTCGGCCTGTGTGAAGCTGGCTGGTGCACAGGGACGATGATTGCTGGAGGGTGGCAATGACCCAGCCATTTACTGACAGCAGCAGGCGACATCAAGCCCTACCTGTAGCTTTGAAGCAGCTCTAATTGTCACTGTGCAGTAATGAGACAAGTTGCTTCCAGGGTACCTAATTTCCAGTTTTATGCTAATACTGTAATTTGAAGTGCCCTGGTCTGGAACCTGCAAAGCAGTGGCTATGCCTGTTACATACTGCTCTTGCTTCTCTGCTGGAGGTGAGAGCACTAAGCCACTGGAACGAGCTGGATGTGTTTTTTTAGCTAGGGAAGAGTGACATTCTTTGGATAGAATAGGAACTAGGACTGAGGTTTTAAATTGTGATTTTGCAAATACTTTCCAAACAAAGAATAAAGAAACTTCAGGCTACTGACAGTCAGATAATGTTCCATACCCCTTAGAAGTTCAGCATTCATCACTGACTTGATATTGTGAATCTCACCAGTGAGGCACTTTCGAAAATGATTACCTTGTAAATGTGCTTGTGTGAAAAGGTGTGATTAAATATGGTCCATGTGCTAGGGCAATCAAGAGTGTTCCTGGATGAAGAGAAAATCAAACTAATGGTGGACAAACCCCTAGCAATTTCCTGTTATGTAGTTTAAAAACAGAGACATGATTTTATTTCTTAACACCAGGATAATTACACATTTCTGGAAGGTATGGTCTTCATAATGGTGAGTTAAACATGAGTTCAGATCACAATTGAATAGGTTCCACAGTCTAGTGGTAGTGACTGCAAGCTTTTAATTTGGCATATTATGGAAAAAGGATGGAAAAACAAATCCAGGTATTCCTAAAATTCATCAGGATTTGGTTCTGTGTTTTAGAGTTGGGATCGCTTCTGGTCTACTGCGATGTAAGTAGAAAATGGAGTTGACAAAAAAGACCACTTTTTTCTTTTTTTTTTTTTTTTTTTTTTTTTCTCTTTGGTAACATTTTATTGTGTGCTTTAGGATTAGTATTAATATTACCTCAAGGGATCTTTCAGAGCATAGTTTTGTTATGTCATCTATAAACTCAGTTAAGATGAGTCAAAGTAGTATATTATTTTTTATGGATTTTTGTTTTTTGCCTTCACTGCTTTACCTGTATGCATATTATTATAGGCATCTAGTTTAAGAGTTCATCTTATGGTAGCTAAACACACATTTTCAAGTTTTACAAATTAATTGAAATATTGGAGAACCAAGATATTACTCAATCTGAGTGGGGTGTATTTGAACCTAATGTAAATAAACAACTGTAACGCTGACATTGTGATTGATATAATCACTTCAATAGTTTTCCCTCTATCTTGAAAAAGTTCTTTTAACTTTTTTCAGCAAAGGCTGATTTATCTAGCATATTCTGAATATACTTTTCTTTTAATACTGAGTATCAGATTTTTTTTTTGAGTGGGCAATCTTCAGATGAAATATCCCATCATTTTGGGGGAATTTTTTTGCTTCCTTTAATTCCCTATTCAAACTTTTCTTCAGGGCTCTCTGTTTGTGATCAAACTACAAAACCGTTTGTTCTTCGTCTTTATTCCTTTTAGAAATGTTCTCCTTTTTCCAGCTTGAACTGTGACTTCTTAAAATACTAAACAGTTGGATCCACATGGAAGGACCCTCAAAACAACGTGCATTTAACAGTTACATTCACATCATCTTAAATTATGTTAGTGAATTTTTATATAAAATTTTCCATACTGTTTACTTCTCTTTATAATATTCTTTAATGGAAGATACAGCACTTAGCCTACTATTTGTTCTTTTTTACCTGATTTCCAGACTTTACTGATTATATTAAGTTCTAGGACAGCAGAAATAAGATGTTCACCCATTTCCAAAGCAGCAATGAAACCTAAATAGGTTACTATTTCACTTTACCCCCAGCTGCTTATTACAGTTCTCTTTGTCTGGATAAAGTATGAGGACTCCCTAACTTTCATTTTCAGACATCTTTCACTCAAAATAACCAAGCTTAGCTTGAACAGTGGGTCATTGCTAACCCCACATAAGAATGCGTTCCTAACACCTATGGAATCTGGTGCCAGACTACAGTCCTGAGCTGGAATTCCCTTGTTTCTGTGCGATTATACTCTTATCAGTGTTGATATTTCTCCTTCTTTTTGTCATGCCTGGGAGTTCAAAAGAGAAGTCTGCAGTCTGATATAAAGTACAGGCACTTATGGATCCTTCAGCAAGAAAGATATAGGAATGCAAATTATTAATAATTATTGCTGGTATAATAATGTACTACAACATGCTCCTTTTGAAGGGCGATAGTGATTGAGTACTGGGAAGAATAAATCAAAAGCCTTTTCTTCCTCTTATCCAAACACAGTACTATGAATTTTACTCACAACTAGTTGTTTACTATAGAAGGCTATGTACTACCACTTCTTAACATTAGTACAGCATAAGCTCCTGCTGCTCCCTGTTCTGTTATTCCACAATCTGGAAGCAAATTGTCAGGAAGGATTTTTACATCATTAAGTGTTGGGTTTTTTCAGCAGAAATAACCAAATTAAAATCTTAATTTTTGGTTATTTGCACTGTACATCACCAATTATAATTTTTGATAACTAAATATTTTAACAAACAACATGAATTTACCAATTTGTGAGTCAGTGTAACCAAAATAAATGTAAAAAGAACCATATGCAATCTGAATTATCAAATATGTAATTATTTTCACAATTAAAATAATTTCAATATAGCCAAATATATTTTTAAACACTTCATTTACAAATACTTCTGCACCAAGAAATGCTGACCACAATAACCACAGATTTTGAGTCTCCAGAACCTACATAAAACAGCAAAGACTTCATTTTAACTTGGATAATTATTTTTTAAAAATAAGTGGTAAAAAGCTAAATGTTTGCAGAGGGGGAATAATATTTTGTGGCTCGCCTGCTCTTTATCAGAATATTCGGGCTCCTGACAGTGCCTGACCATGGCAGCATTGTTTCTGTGATTTACCTGGCTGCCTGCAATGTCTCTGCTTCCAGCAAAGAATAGTTATCTGTCAAGATAGTTGCAAGAAAGCTAATTTGTCTTCATTATTGAACTTCTCATGTAAACTGAGTGGATTTGGAATATTCGGGAATGTTTTAGGCACAGAGAGCTCATCTATCACTAGCCTATTGAATTTAATTAATGGCTGCTGCTCACTTTTTCAAATAATTCTATTTTTGGTATACTTTTTGCTCTGTAGAGTTAGACTTTTTTCCCCTGCTTTTCAGATGATCATAGAGACTAATTTGCATTTTGACATCACTTATGAGTTAGTTTCTAAACTCTAATTGTTGAAAATAAGTATTCATTTCTTTGCCCTGACAGAACAGAGATTCACTCCCAAAAATATTTCTTTGCATGTATTTTAATCTCAGTCATGTTAAACCTTGTTTTCAAAAATGTACAGAAGTTACTCAGCATGTCCATAGTACTGCAAATTCTTTAGAAGATATTGTCTTTTGCATTTGCTTCAACATCTGGAAAACATTATCTGTATCAATATTTTTTGCTTAACCCACAATAATACCCCATTTACTTGAGGTGAATGTCTGCTCTCAATATTGTGACTCTTTTTTAAACAAACATGCATTAGTTAAAAGAATGGAAAGATTTCTCTCAGATTTTTCTTCATCTATGTCCAAGTATTTAATCGTCTGGTTTTAGATGTGGCAGTTGATTCCTATGAAATAAGAGCATCAGTAGTGTTTTGTCTGTATTGTGCTGATTACAGGAAAGTTGCTTTGGAGCCAGAAGGAAAATGTATGGAAATCCTTGCACCGTTCCCATAACAAACATCAAAACAGCATCTTGTTTGTTTTTGGAGGGGATATTAATATAGTAGAAAAAGTGGCAATAATTTGTTCTGATCAGCAAAACCTGTGGGTGTTTTGTGGGTTTTTTTTTGTTTTGGTTTGTTTTTTGTTTTGTGAAAACTGCAGCAGGTGGATGAGAAATAATGTGCAACAGCGAGGGTTTGCTTGAAATCAGGCATTCATCAACAAGTAAAGAAAATACAGGACTTGCAAATAGCTTGCCCACACCCCACCCCACCCCGCTGGTCACATGTTTCAGGAGGGGCTGCTTTGTTAAATGAGGGTGTTTGCTGGATGTCTTGTATTTTTTTTTTTTCCTAAGTGCTGCTTTATAGTCAAGGAAATGAGGAAACTATTCCTTTCAGACTTAAATATGTCCAAAACTTCATGTTATGTTACCAATAATTAGTATCTTGACCAAAGTAAAGCCACTCTCATTCTTTGTCTTGCTGTAGGACATGCCTCAGCACACTTGTTCTTTGACCTATTTACTCTTAAACTTCCCTCATGCTAGACCAGCTCCAGTAGTGCCTATTAAACAGTTATGACTATAGCCTCTTTTCTCTTGTAAAGACAATGAACTTTGTGATTCAAGCCTTTCCCTCACCTTATGTGCATGTTTCTGAAGATTTTTCCACCTTTTGAGCACTATGGTTTTCTGTCACAGACACAATACAGCTGAGATATGTAACACAGATTTTTGCAAGTTTCTAATATGATGACATTTAATTAGGACTAGACAAGATCTACATGAAGCAATAAGGTCAGAGTATGTATTTCCCTACTGGATTTTCTTTTTCCTTGATTCTCTAATTCTTCCTGTCAACTTTCTGCTTCTGATGTAATTTTTTTTTTTTAAATGGCCAAGTGACCCTGACTAGGTTCTTCAGCAGAACAAATCCCAGTATCATCCACGAGGAGTCCTGCTTCCAGTGAGTTCCAGTTATTGAAACTGGTTTGCCCTGGTGGTACTTTAGTTTGGAAGCTGTTAATTTTATCAAATTTCTTTACTGCCTGCTTGAGATTTGCTTATAGTAATATAGCATCATTTTACAGTGGTTTATAGAAAACTGAATGAGTTCTATCTTAGAAATTGTTTGAGGTATTGGGAAACTTGTCTGCACTTTCAGTCTGAAGGGCTGAACTTCTCTTTCTCCAAAAGGAGTGAAATATGCACCTAAGTAGCTGGGAAAGCCAGTTTCACTAACTTATCATACAGCCTTATACCTGACTGAAAACCAGTTTTAAATTCATGAATCATACATGAAAATTATTTGTTTTGGCAAAGCTATTTATCAAGGAGTTGATCACAAGTGTGCCAGGCAACATCGTGATGCAAAACCAACCAAAAATAATCATAGGGCCTGTCACTCCAATGAAATTCAGTAGCTCGTTGTACCCTGATTTTTTTTTGAAAGCAGCTATATCAGCTGATCAAGAGAAAGCAGCAAGAAGCTCTGTAACATGTAATTTAAAATTCCTTGTAACATGTACATCTCATATAGTGTAGGTGTAGTTTCATTATCCATAAACTTTTGATCCTTTTATGAATCATACTTAACTGTTGGCATTAATTACATCTTGTACCAAATAACTTTATTGTTACATTTGAATGTAAATTTGGACCTCTTAAGGATGGACCAAAGGTAATCTCTGCTTTGGGGGGGGGGGGGGCTGGGGGAAGGGCTTTGAGTAGACCTCATCTGTCCATAGACTCTGTGTTATTTTACTTATTTTAAGTATTAGGAACAATTACTGTACAGCTTGTGGAAGACAGCTGTGTGTGAACTGTGCAGGATTAAAGAAGCAAAAATGTTTTGTTGTATGCAAATAATAAAAGGAAATAGTTTTCCATAGCTGCCTTTGGACCTCTTTAGGCTCCTGTGCTCAGATAAACTCATGCATTATTCAAAGAAAATATATCCACACTATGTCTGTGCCTATTGGGTCACTTTTCTAATAACAAGAAACTTACACAGCAGGTAATAGTATACACGATATTCCAAAAGCAGCTTTTTGGAATAAAAGTTGTACTTCACAGTTTTTAGCCCAAACAACTGTAGTTACTCATTGTCCCATTGGGCTTCAAATGGTTAATCTGGTATGACCCAGGGAAAAGCAATATAAATCTTAGGATGCTGAAGAGTGGGGGTTTGTTGTTGGGTGCATGGGTTTTTTGTTTGTTTGTTTTTAAGAAACACATGGTAAACATACATAGGACCGGCTGCCACAAGTAACAATAAAGTTGGTTGGTTGTTGTTTTTTTTTAAAAAGTACCAAATCTGGACCAAAGCGGTTATGAGTGCGTAGTATTAACTACTGGTTGATACACAGAGTAATTAGTGTGAGACTAGTTCCATTTTTTTCTTCCATATATTTGCTGCTTTCATATGTCTAGGAATAAGTTTTTTGAGTAACAATTTATAGACTGTAAGCTAGAGGAGACAAGTAATACAGTCAACTAGATTCTCTTCCTGGGCACAGAACATCACTTACCAATTTGTCTAGTGAAATTGAACCTTCTAGTTCTTGCCTGTAGTTAATCAATCTCTTTCCTACATTTTGAGGCAAGATAGTGAACTCTGTTTCACTATGGCAGAAATGAGGCAGAGCTATGGAGTGCCTGAAGTCACAATGAAAAAAGTCCTCATCACAAGGGAAGCTGACTGTGCTTTCTGCCAGGGTACCAGCTGCAGTGTGATGTCGTCTATGTTTTAGGTTTAAAGACCCCTATTCAAATATATTGGTAACTACCTCAGAATCCTAGAAATCCTCCTCCTTGCTTTTCCTTCCAGATAGTCTAAATCATCCATAACATAATTGTCTAACCTGTTCTTAAAAAATAGTCCTCAGTCTCTTTTGGTAAACTGGTCCCATGCTTCACTGTCCTTGTTGTTAGCACATTTTATCCTTGTGAATATCCTTTTATCCGTGCTTAACTGCCCTTCCCAGCAATTTAAGCTCATTACTTCTTGCCCTGTTACAAAAGAAAAACACACTACCTTTTTTTTTTTGCAGTTACTTTTTATATATTTGGAGACTGCAGTTCATCTCAAACATCTCTCGAATCCAAGAGCTTTGGTTACTCAACCTTTCCTCAGGGGCCATGCTTTCAGCTGTTCTCATGGTGGCAATGAGAGCCGCTTTCACCATTGTTTCTTAGTGCTTGTATATGCTACTAGCTCGCAGGTGCATAAAAACATTGTCAGGGAAGATTCAAGCCTGAATGTATGTGATGTGCTGACGTCAATAACCCAGGCTGCAAAACAACCTTATAACCTGGAGAAAACAGAACAAGTCTATAAAAGCTGTGGGAGTAGAATCAGTTGGTTTCTCAGTGCTGCATAATCCTTCCTCAAATACAGTAACGCTCCAACAGACCCACACAGCTTGCTCAGCCTCTAGCTAGTCGTACGTGTTCAGACTTGACTCTTTCCTCAAGTAAGCAGATGAAATAACTGTGCTCAAAGCATGTCTTATTTCCTTGCCAGAAATGCTGTTGGATGCATTTCCTTGCACTCCTTCAAGGTGGTGTGAGGCTCATTCTCTCTGGCATGAGACCACTGAGCATGCAGTCCAGTTGCTGCCACCTTCTGAATGTTCTCTGGTGTCTTCACGTCCGCCCTGATCTTGTGTGACTTAGCCTTTGAAAACAAAAGCTGTGCAGGAAGGGTTTTCCTGACCACCTAGTTCATCAGACCTACCTTTGTTTTTCCCTTGGAGTGTGCAGTTTTACATTCACTTTAAACCTGCATCCCTGGAGCCTATCAATAAAAGGGAAGGGTTTCCCCCATCCCTAGCCACAGATACCTCCTTTGTGTTGACTGTATCATCTGTATGGTGAACAAGATCCAGCTGAAAATGAATTCAGCAACAAAACTAACAATGAATTTTCTGCACAATATCTCCTCTGTTTTGCTGTGTGGGATGGCACAAGCACTATTGGAGGAATAAGGAATAAACTGGGGCTGGCATGGGGCCAAGGCAAGGCAGCAGCCCAGACTTAAATTCACTGAAGTCACTGTGTATCACTGGTCTTGGAGGAATCTGATCATTATTCATCTCAGCCAGATCATTAAATCTCATACTTACCACCCCCTCAGTAGAGTGCTGCAGTGGGTTAGGCTTCCTCCTTCACCACACCTCTGCGTGACTGGTGTTCTCAATGCCATTCCCATGTGCTGTCATATTATTAGGCAGGGTGTCACCCTCTTCTGCCTATCCCAGCACACCTGCATCACTGGAAGTGTTGTTTCAAATGTGTTTCTCCCCACTGTTTTGTATCCTTAACACACGCTGCTTTTATGGGTTCATGTCTTCCTAGTTTGTCAGTGTTTTTGGAGCTCACAACTGAGACAGGTCCTTAATGTGAAGCTAGGTAAGCTCAGGAACAATAAAAGCAGCAGCTTGAGAGAAAGGGACATATGCACATCTTTTTGTTTTTGGATACCAGCAAATTTCTGTATGCCAAACCAGCTCTGCTTAACTGCTTCTGAAGTGCCATGTTTCGGCATAAGCACAACAGACACTGCATCCCTATACCAATTTAGATGCCTTGCACGTTGCTTGAACTTTAGGCGTAGACACTCATGCTTTGTCAAATTTGGGTTCAACTGACTTACCCTTCTGTCGTGATTTAACCCCAGCCAGCAGCTAAGCACCACGCAGCAACTCGCTCACTCTCCCACTCCCCCCTGCCCCGCAGTGGGATGGGGGAGAGAATTGGAAGGGTTACAGTCAGAAAACTCCTGGATTGAGATAAGAACAGTTTAATAATTGAAGTAAAATGAAATAGAATAGTAGTAATAATAATAATATAATAATACAATAATAATATACAGAGCAAGTGATACACTATACAATTGGCTCACCACCCGCCATCCGATGCCCAGCACGTCCCCGAGCAGTGATTGCTGCCGCCTGGCCAACTCTCCCCAGTTTATATACTGAGCATGATGTCATACGGTATAGAATAGCCCTGTGGCCAGTCTGGGTCAGCTGTCCTGGCTGTGCCCCCTCCCAGCTTCTTGTGCACCTGGCAGAGCATGGGAAGCTGAAAAGTCCTTGACTAGTGTAAGCACTACTTAGCAACAATTAAAACATCAGCATGTTATCAACATTATTCCCATCCTAAATCCAAAACCCAGCACTATACCAGCTACTAGGAAGAAAAATCAACGCTACCCCAGCTGAAACCAGGACACCTTCCTAGGAAATGTGACCAAAAAAGCAGCTGAGGTCACATCTCGATTTTCAACATAACACCCTACTCACAAGATGGTGGTTCCTTTTTGCATCTTTTCTTATGCAACATTCTGTTCTGGATCCTACGGGGACTGTCTTTTCAGAGCCAGGTAATTCAGTTAATATTTATGTGCTCCCTATCTAACTCAATGTACTGTACAATAACATATGATATTTTTCATCCTTGCTTTCCAAATCATTACACTTCAAGAATCACTTTCTACTTGCACAGGTAACAAAACAAAACCATGCTCAAGTCTGCTGCTGCATAATTTTTCTTATCAAAGTCCTTTTCCCATAAAATCTTATGTTGAAGTATTCAACAGTCTTAGGAAACCATGTGACTTCCCCCCCTCAATTACTGCCTACCAGAAGTTGGCTCCTCTATTTAAAATGAGACCTTTAGACCATTCGGGGTTTATCTTACTCACAATAAGCCAACAAATGAGGTTCCTCCTTGACCCTGCAGCTGATCATGAAACTGTCAGGAGAGAGTTATGCACTTCAAGAAGGCATAAATCACATAGTTAATCATAATTAAACCTGCGGAAGTTAGACAGGAATCAGTTAAAGGCACAAAACCAATCTAGCAGCCATTGCAGCTCCCCTTTTTGCAAATCCATCATTTGGAAAAAGATAAGCATCCAAGAAAAAACAACTGCCTCTTGCTTGAATGCACACAATTACCAATACAGAGGTGGTTGCATTGAAATCCCAGCTCTAAATAATTTAATTTGCTTTATTCAAAACATTAATTAGAGATGAGGATGGGTGGGGGGTTTCATTTTGGTTTTTGTGGTTTTTTTGTTGGGCTTTTTTGGCTGGTTTTTGTTTGTGGTGAGTTTTTCGGAGGTTTTTTTTGGTTTTGTTTTGGTTTTGTTTAAATCATACTTGCAAAGCTCCCTGTCCTGCCCAACCCAACAGAGATTATTGGAAGAGAAGGTTTTCCAGACTTCCAAAATCAATTAGGTATAGGATTGAGTGAGCACAGACCTGGGCTCAGAGGGGATGTGTAAAATTCAAACCTGAGTTTTCAATTTGCTGCTGAAAACTCTAAGTGTAAAACTTTCTGCCCTCAGAGATTTTTGAGTCCTGTATTAGAATTTCTGTCAAAAGTTTTTCCTGTGGTTGTTACTTAGGAACTTGGAGCAAGTGGAGCAAGTGTAGTATTGCTCTAGCCAAACAAAACTACAGGAAGCAGGGCTTGGCACAAAAAACAATTTACTGCTTGATTGAAGTGGGGGGAGGCAGTGGGGGGTAGGAATCCAGTTGCATACTGGGATAAAACCAAGCCCATTACCTTTATGTATTTATTTTCAGTTAGTTTTTTTTTTTTTTTTTTTTCAAAGTGTGGAGGGCAGAAAAGGTGGGAGAAGGAAGAACAAGAGGTCAAGAATAAAGACTTGAACCTAAGTCTGCCTTGTTCAGGGTGAGTGCCAAGATAAACAGTACTGTTGGCTTCTCCGGCATCTTTTTTTAAAAATCTTTTAAAAATAGTTCTATTTGATATAAAGAAATATACATTGGAGAAGAGGGTTTATTCCTCATTGGATCGAATGTCCAAGGTAAATGAGTACTCTGTGGCAACTGGACTGTGGGAGTATTTCACACTGAGGCCCAGTGGGTGTTAGCTGTCCACATAGAATAAAAGATCTGCAGTAGGAGAAACAGAGCAGCCCACCAGTAAGCCTGCTAATAAGCTCAGCCACCTGGTACGCTGGCATTAAAGTGATTTCTGTGGGTATGTTTACTTTTGACCAGGAAAAGGGGAACCTGAAACTTGCTCATGTTATGGAAGTGCCTTAGCACTGGACTTTTCTACTATTATTTTTCTTCTCTGTGCCTCTCATCCTGTCTCCGTGATTTTTTTTTTTTTTAACTAGAAATTCTATTTTTCTTGATGCAACTTGCTTTGTGCCTGGTACTGTTCCATGAAAAGTTTTGCTCTTCATATGTCAACAGTTTCTGACAAAAGAAATAATTTCATTAGAAAACCCCTGATCCAGCTGTAATTCGCACACTGCATCCCAGAGTGCTTCTGTACAAAAAGAGAGAATGAATATTGCTATGCTCTACTCCTTATGATCCTCAACTCTAATTAAAGATTCCTTGCCATCTGTGAAACAGTTGCAGCGAGAAATGTGAAGGCAACTCCAGTTACAGTATAATAATTTCAACATGTGTAGTGGAGGTCTACCATCCCAGGAGAGTATGCTCAGCTACAACAGGTCTGAATTCACTGTACTCAACTCTTTTGGAGAAAAGACCTATAGAACTGATAGGAATGGTAAAGAAAGTTGGTTAGGTATTGCTAAGGTGCTACAATTGTTTGTTTTAAAATAAAAAAAAAACAACCAAATAAACAAAACCAAACAAATCAAGATTTAATAAGGACTCTACCTTATGAGAGAGATTTGTTAGAGAAAATATATCCTCTTTCATTTCAGAGGATGGTTTAAAAACTTGCAGAAAAATAGAGCGTTTCTGTGATGGTCTCCAGCACCTGCTGGTGTCCAGCAGATGGTGCTGAGGAAAGCAGATGTTTCTTATTTATAAAAACAATAGTGGATGTTATTACTGGGTATGCTTCTCCCCATTGTTCAATGCAATCTTCATTGCATTTGCTGCATACATGCCAGGTGGCATGAAGTAACGTTCCTCAGCCATCAGCCACTGGAGATGGAAAAATTACAGCTCTGTTCCCCAACCAGGTATGTAACCTTCCCTGGGAATAGTATGCTCTGCACTTGATTTAGCATGCAGTCATAGATCCTCACCTACTGTAAAACTGCAAAGCCAGTTATGAGTATTTTGCAAAATGCATCCTATGCTCTGAGATAGAGGTTGGACTAGACTAGCACAACTATATCCCAAAAGCCATGATTTTGCCCTGCACAGAGTTACCAGAAAGGTTTCTACCTTTGGCTGGCACTGACAATGATCTTATTAGCTGGCTGTACGATACATTGCAGGCAGAGCCGAACAAGTAAATTAAAAAATTTGAAAGCACTTGTGACATCAAGGGATAGATGAAATCACCAAGACAATTGAATCGTATTTGCAGCAGAAGATAACATTTCAAAATTATTAAATCCACGGGCCATTTTGGCTGCCTTGTTTATGTCCTATACTTTAAAATATTGAGGCCAAAACCACCAGAGGCCTCTGCTGCTCAAAATGTCAGCTTGAATAGTTGTCTAGGGCTACCAAGTCTACTCTGGAAGTAAATTGTATAAAGGCTTCAGTGTGAATAAAAATTGAGACATGGAGTGTTTACAGACCTTGTTCCATAGAGGCTGATCCAAAGTACTTGGTGGAAAAGGGGATGGGTGATATCCTCATATTTACTTACAAGAACTGCTACTCTGTTTGTACCTCAGCCATGGTTAGTCCTAATGGTTAATCAACTTATTGGGTTACCCAGGTATCTGGACAGAGCAACCACGTAAGTCCCATTTTATACCCTGAGAAAACCTAATCCAACACACAGCAGAATTGGAGCTACAGAGGAAAGATCAGAAGCCATGTGAAACAAAGTTGAGCAACATGTGCTATGGACTCATGGGAAAAGCAGTGAGCATGAAGCCAGTGAGTTCTGTGCCTTCGGGAAGTGAGATCCTGCCATGGAGGACCCCAAGGAGACAGTGGAGAAAGTGGCAGGAGGTGGCCACTGCAGATAGTGCAGGCACTTGTCTCTGAAAGATCAATCCATCTGGAGGTCTTTCAGCAGGGCTTACATGCCTCCTCTTTACTTGGATGGGAAAAGTAAAGGGAGTGTCCTGGGGTCGCAACTAAGGCTGTCATGTTGACTTGTAAACCTGTGTCCAGTTCCCTGTTTCATGCAAATTCTTTCTGTGACAACAAACAAACCATCCAACATCCCTGTTTCTCACTTCCCTATCTATAGTATACAGATAAAAGCTTCTGCATTATCTCAGCATGGACTTAAATAAATTAAAGAGTGGGAGGATCTACTCCAGCAGTAGTAGGGGATAGAAGAAAATATGCAGGACATAATGGAGAATGGATACACCTGGAGAGGGAGAAAAAGATTGTCTTTTAGAAAGTAAATGCAATTGTAAAAGTCTGCGAAGGAAATTATCTGATGTTTAAAGACAAAACAGAGATTTCCCTCCCGCTTTTGATTCCTCTTGATTCTCTGGAAATTGTTTCTTTCCAATTCAGCTGTTTACTGGCTGGGTATTAATGTCTTACTGTAGGCTTACCAACCTTTATTTCTTATTTGCTTTGATATGGCTCTAAGTGATAAATTAACACAGAATGTGATGTTGACTTGGAAAGAAAAATGGTGAATAGCTGGTGCCATTCTGTAATTTGCAGAATAAAGTACCCATATCCTCACTGGATAATCAGAATGTTTAGCACCTTAATGCTGGGCTCAGCAAGCTGAAATATCAACACATACTATGCAACAAAGCTCAGTGAGGAGATTCCAGAACTAGTGCTGTCTATTTTGCTGTACTTTGCAGTACTAGCTGCAGTTTTCCTGCGCATTTTCCACAGTAGTGCAGTAGACATCTGCACTAGTAAGTTCTGTCTTGCAAATGCTGCTGTGCCTGCATGTTTGATCTGGTTTGGGTAACATCGGTGACTTTCTATAGGAGTAAATGTATGCATACCAGGAAGCAACATTGTAAAGAGGGACTAAGGCTAGGATCTGATGTGCTACAGACATGGACATAGGGGATGCAGAGGCACTGCAGCCCAGATGTGGTGTGCACTGCAGGGCAGGATGCCTGGTGGAAGCCTGTGCACTGCCATCAGTACTGCAATGCCCACGAGCCCTGCCTTGCCTGGAGAGCTGTAACAGGCATTTCTCCCAGAATGCAGAATTATTTCACCTGGCCAGAATCCACAGCTTAAGTGTAAAGCCCTTATCTCCACCTTTATGGTCAGAGCTGTTCTTTGAAAACTCTGCTCACGTTCAGTTAAAAGGCTGATGACACGCAAATGGAGTATTTTCTTATCCATTACGGTGTCTTTTCTAAAAACACTGCATCAGTGATGTTTAAACATGTTTACACCCATCTGCTTGTATGTCCAATGAAAAATGGGTTAATATTTTGACAAATGGCAGAAGAGCCATCTATATATTTCAAACCAAACTGACAAAACAACTTGGCATGTTTTCCTAGCATGGTCACATGGTATTAAAAATGTTTTGTGGAAGAATTATTTTAAGCTATAAAATATTCTGTTTGTTTTTTCTGTCTACTGAGATAACAGCAGAATGTTTTGTCTACACATATCCAGTCTTTCTTAACTGCTGGAAGATGTAAAACTGATTCAAACTTCTTGGAACTTCAGCTCAAAACAGGCATAATTTATAATGCTTTGGATGGGAAGTTTCTGAGAAAGGAACTTACTTTAATAGGAGGTTTTGGTTTTTTTTCTTCTCTCTTTTTTTTTTTTTTTTTTTAGGGTTGTTGGTGTTTAGAATATACTTTGCATTAATTGCTGTCAGTGATTGTGTTACTTTTGTTTTGTTTTTGTCTATATGCCTAGACCTCTTGCTCATAGTTGAACTGTAGGTGCTATTAGTTAGTCTTATTGCTGGTGGTTATCTTTATTATGGTAAGACCTTAATGCCATTTAGGAATATGATTTTGTTTCACTAGATGCTGTATAAACAGAGTAAGACAGTCAATGGCTGAAGACTTCATAATTTAAGTATGCCAGAGAGCAGAGCAATGGATTATAATAAACAAGCAGAATAAACATTACATAGGGGCAGCAGGGTTTTTAATTTGGTTTATTTAATTTGATTTGGTTTATTTCATTTGTTTAAATTTTAAGTAGGTGGTGCTCAGTAAAAATGGAAGAAGATCATTTGATTAGGAAAACAAACACTAGAGAAGATGTGGGAAGGGAAGCACTGAAGTGAACCCAGCAGGGAATAAGAGAAAGGGAAATAAGGCAAGTAGATACACTAAAGGGTAAAGTGAAGTGTCAAAGAGAAAGTTGGAAGAAAATATATGGATTGAAAACTACAGTAAAATTCCTGATGGTATTATCAGTTGGTTTTGTACTGCTCAGTCTCCAGTTTAGACGTGCATTTTGTTTAGAAAGGTCTGTTGATGTTTCTAACACCAACTTACTTCACGGTGCCCATGCAAATGCTGGTAGAGGGCTGGGGCCATTCTTGTACTGCTTGAGTAGTCCTTCTCTGCTGGACCAGTGCTTCTAGGCTCTTGGCAGTCTGCACAAGTTTAAAGATGACTGTGGGTTTTTGTATTAAATATGAGGGACCAGACCAGCATAAACTGATCTTAATATCAGGAACACAAAAGGAGCTTAAATTCACTTCTGTAATCCTCATTGTAAGTGAGGATCTTGGTATCTGCAGTTTGCTCTGGTAAAGGAAAACAAAGGAAGCTGTGCTTATTTGACTGTTAGAGAATGGACCTGTTTTCTATCGTGTCTCATATTTCAGTGGTTGCTTTCAAAGCCTCTATTGTTAAAACTCTGGCCATGACAACATGAAAATTAGATGTGTCCTTTGGCATCAATAATGGTTCAATTAGTACATAGTTGGTGCCTATATTAATATGCATATGAATATTTGGAGAAGTTAGTTGTTTCCATATACTGTTTTTAGAGAGGAAATATTAATCTGGAATCTGGTCTCTCACATTGCTGCTTTTTAATGGAGTTGAGCCTGTGCCATCTGCTAGCCATACCAATTACTTGGAGAACTTTCATGTTGCTATTCACATAATAGTTGATACATAATTTATGGTTTATGCTAGATAATCACTTTGAAGCATTTCTTCACTGACTCCAATGAAGACATAAGTTGGCTTTTGCTGTATTCACCGCATCATTATTATGATTTTTTTAAGCAAAAACTTAAAGAAAAAAAACCAGCTAAATACATTTCCTGTCATAAACCTGAAATCTTGAGCCAGTACCTTAAAATGCAAGAACAAGCCATTAAAAACTGCCCAGAAACATGAAACAACTGTTTTAATTTGTTGCCAAAAACAGTTTATCAGATTAAGATAGCTGACTGGCCTTCCTAATGTTTGTGCTTCAAACTTTTTCTGGTCTGTGGTTTGCTGTGTGGGATGCTTTTGTGTCACTGGTTTGAGTCTGACCTTTAGTTATGAGAAATAAATATTTTTTTGTTATAAATAGAACACAAAGAAAGTATAGCTTCATTTTCATCATGCTACCTTTAACATAAAAACTCCAGTACAGCTGAAACTACCAGATTCCTACAGTCTACAGCAGTGTTATTGAATCCTCCCTTACCTCTAGAAGGATGTTGAGTATTGGCCCGCTATATAGAACAGAGGGTCTACTTCTACCCCAAAGATCTGGTATCTTTAGTAATTGTTTTGCTACTCCTACCATGTTGTGAAAATGAATTTGTGTTTGCAGAGGGCTCCGAGATGAACAGATGAAAGGCTCTGAATAAGTTCAAAGTATAACGATTAGCCAATTTTTAACAAGGATTTATGATTAGCATACTGCCTGTGCAAATCGTATTTAACCTAGGGTTAACAAAGAGCAAGGGCCAGGTGCCCCACTTCACTACATGCTACTTTTTTACTTGCACTGAAACTCATCTTAAAATGTTTGAGATTTCTGTCTTCAGTTTGTGGCAGCTCAGTCTAAAACTCTCAAATGAGGCTACTTTGTTGATAAAAATGTTTACTTAAATCTTAAAAATAGGCAGGAGAGAACCACTTGATTTCAACGGCTGCTTTTACAAGGGTGTTTTGGCAAGTAGTCATCATTTATTCAACCATCAGCACAGAATTAACATATTAGGGTAAAATTCAAAAGTTTCTTTAGGTTCTCCAAAGAAAACGCATATTTAAGAGCCAATCTCTGTAAGTTTGACATATTCATATACACTGTAGTACACACTGGATGAATCTCTCTCTGGCTTAAATTAGCAGTTCTTGGGTTTCTGAGGAGTTTTGCTGTTTTGCAGTAACTGAGTGTCTGCTTCCTAATCACTGTTGGTATTTGATCACCCCAGGGACAGGCTATATGGCACACATCACCTGACAGTAGTCAAGTTAGAAATTCTTTGGTTGAGGAGTTCTTATCCAAAGAACCATACCAATATTCCTTGTGGTTCTCAGTGCTCCAAGTATCATTGTCGATGCAATTAATACACTTCATATTTTAAAGGAGATATTTAAGGTAATAAAATTCAGCAGGTAACACAGGTACACTTTCAATGACATGAGTATCATGTACACATGTGCATGTCCATCTCTTTATTCTGTCTCACACTATGAGTTGTTGCTCACTGTATCTATTCAAGATCTGTGCAATAGTTTTGATGGGAATAAGAACTCGACATGCCTTTCTGCTCTCTGTCAGAACTGACACCCAGAAATTTCTGCTTAAATGCCTCTAAGTTCATTAGAGTTTGCCTGTAAGCTACTTAAGCTGCTTTTTACCTCATTACTTGAGAAGAAAAAAAAGTTCTCTTTTAATACAGCTGGACAGGGGTTAGAGAGAACAAAAAAATTGTTAAATAAATAAAAATTATAAAGGGTATTTTAAAGGCTTATAGCGTCCAAGAGAATTTGCTAGGTTTCAGTATTTTGCAGTGCTCACCAACTTCACCGTGTGTCTTCCTCTTTGCTTGAAACCTGTCCAATTTCCATTCAGAAGATGCAGCTGCTTCTAATGCCTGTTGTTCATTTATACATTCAAGCAATTCCAATATACTATACAGGAGAAGGGAGAGGACAAGAGGAACATCCTGACAAACCTTAAGGCCTTGTCATAGTTTATCACAAAGTAAAAGGTATACTCCTGTGAAGGTCATCCCAAGGATGGTCAGAGCAACAGCATGTCCACTGGCTAATGCTGCCCAGAGCAGCTATAAATAGAACCTTTTCTCTCCCTAGTGCCAGCTAGATGCTAGATTTGTGATCACAGCATTTACGGCCCAGCTTAGTTCAAACAGATTCTGCGCCAAACAGTAGGCGAAAAAAGCAAGCAAGCTTCTTCAGATCTCAGCACAGGGATGTAGAAAACTGGATGATGAATTCATTATAAGCGCAGAGTCTTTGTGGCTGAAGTAAACATTACTACTGGGTCAGGTCCCTTCCTATCTTCCCTGATAAATGAACTGGCATCAATGAGTATATTACAAAGGCTTTATATTTTGACTTTAGTTTATTCAGACATAGACAGAGAAAGTCATGCTTTTTTCACTCAGCCAAAGACCTCAAAGAATCTCAGCTTTGAGTAAGGTCTGAGGAGCAAGGTCTAATACACTAACAATTAAAAAAAACATATTCAGTGTTCTCCCTTTTACCAGTTTGCTTTACAATGTGTAATTCAGTGCTCTGTCATTCTCCAGGAGAGAAGCAAAAATTAGCAGACAACACTCAGAGCAAAGAATCTGCAGCATTGGGTGTAGGCTGCTGATTTCCCAAGCACATCTCTATTTTCTTTGATGAACTGGAGGCACTAAAACTCTGTAAATCAATAGTTTATTAGGGTGGAGGGTGGGTTTTTTTTGTTATTGGGATTATTTGTATCAAGTCAGAAGACTTCTGGATTTGTGTGCTGAAAAAAAAAACCCAACATTTTTTTGCACAGGTCTGCATAGAGACTGATTTTTAGTGGCCACTGGGAGTGTTTGCATGTGTGATGATGGTCCTTACAGTCCAAAGAAGAGAGAAGGCACAGAAGGAAATATGGCAAATGCAAGGGAAGCTCAAAGTAAGAGCAGAGCAAAAGATTCAGTAAAAAGCACTTCCAAAACAGCAAACATCTGCCTGCTACCAAACCTATGTTGCAATAGCATCTTCAGAGGAGAAAACAAGAAGGCAGTCTAGAGATCTATTAGCTGTGTTTAAATAGTTTTTAAAGCATTAAAATCATTCAATTTACAAGCTTAAAAACAACCTTCTTCTTCCCAGGCCTGTATATTCAGCTAGTACTCTTGAGTAATGCTCTTTCATGTGTTTATCAGTTATGATGCCTTGCCCTTACTACCAGATTTGCTCTTGGTTACACCTGTACTACTTCATGGCTTTTAAATAGGTATCAAGTGATTGCATTTAGCTTTAAAAAAAAAAAAAAAAGGTATCAACAGAAAAGCAAAGCTTAGCTTACTTTCACTAAGGTTTGACTTTGTAGGACTAGCAAAAGAAAACATAATATATTCAAAATCATCCATGGATGATTCTGAGCGTACGTGATAGAGATGTGTGAAATAAATTGATGTTGTCTTGTATAAAGCTAAGGTTAGCTTCTGCCTTAGATGTAAGTACCATCAGTAGAGGCTTGTTAACACCTCAAGGAGAGAAATAGCCTGTGTGCCCTGGAAGTAGCAGAGTTGCAATTGTCAATGTGCTGTTTTGCCTTCAGAGGTAGAGGATAGAGGAAGGGAGCTATGGACAGTCACATTCTTACTCAGGTTTTATCGTGTATCAAAACCTAATTCTTTGAGGGCAGTACTTTAGGTCTTTGAGGCAAATTTTCCTGCTTATCTAGATACTGATTTTACATCATAAGCCACAAAGTTGCAGTCTTTTTTGTATCTGAAGTAGCTTCCAAACCTTTTTGACTTTGTCAAACTTTTCTGGCTTTTGCCTCCTGGCATGGCTGTACCAATTTCTCTGAGTCGTTGCCATTTGGGGTGGTTGCTATTATATCCTAAAATGTTTTGTTGGGTTTTTTTTGGGGGGGTGAGGGGGGCATAACTATTCTAGTTTTCTTCTGTGCAGTAAAAGTTTTCTGCTTCCCGTGGGTTAGAGAGTTGTATGTTACAGCATTGGGAGTGTCTACTGTCAGTGTAATGAACTTGCACCTACAACCATAGTTCTTTAATGAAAGACAGGAGGTGATAATGGAGTGAGTTACCCAGCCCACAGTATGTGGAGTCTGGGTACAGTGCCTTTCTGTAGTCTCCAGTAAAAGCTACTAATTCATGCCTCAAGGGACATACAACTTACTGCGATGGATTAGATTGTTCTTAGCACCTTCTTAGTTTTTCTTATGGTACCAGAGTGTTAGTACTAAGCATTGTCTTTTCTTGGTTAGAAACTAGAACTAATTGGGTCTTCCCAATTTTTTTTTGGTAAATTTCTCTGCACCTTTGATGAATTTTAGAGTAGCTGCTTATGCTCCTGTCCAGGAGGAGCAGGATACTGGCGAGTGATCTGTGTTTAAAAGACTGCAGAGTGTTTTAAGAGTTTTAAAATAAAAGATTATATTGATAAAGGTCTTTGAATGAAGCTTTAATAATAGAAATTTAGCCAATTCTTGGCAAATTGAATGCTATTGGAGGGTGCTTCTAAGCTGCCAGGAGGTTTTGTTTGAGTGGGTGTTGTGTGGGTTGTTTTTTTTTGCTGGTGTGGGGTTTTTTTTTGTTGCAGGTTTTTTTGTTGTTGTTGATTGGGGGCGTTGGGGGTTTTCTGGCCATGGCTTTTTGGGTTTGTGATGGTTTGGTGTTTGGGTGTGTGTGTGGTTTTTTTGTTGGTTTTTTGTCTGGTTTTGTTTTGTTTTGTTTTTTGCCTAGAGGAATGGAAGTACAAGCAAGCCAGCAGATGAAGAGCTGTTCTTTAGTGTATCCTTGATTTCCAACATGCCCCACCACCCCCTCCAGTTAGGAAACCTTCTGTTCTCTATTTCAGGTCTCTTCTTGAGCCTTAGGGGTGGGATACAGGATAAAAAATATGCCACTAATCCATTCATAAAAAGGCTTTTTAGAGTCATGCTAATAAAGTTATGAGTAGCTTCTGGTTCATATCAGAAGTTACTTATACTGAGAGTCAGTAAAGGGGACAATTGATCAATATTTGTGCCCATTTTTCTAAAAAGTCATTTGTTAGGTCACAGAGATTTTTCGGCTTGGCTAAAGAAAAATTCCTGTGCCAGTAACTACAGAACCAGGTTACTTAATAAGATATGCTGGTATAAATCTTAAGAAAGTTTGCTGACATCCAACAGTGACAATAGGGTGTGTTTCATACGGCCTTACACATAGTTTACAACAGCAGACGCCTTTGGGCAAACAATCTATGCTTCAATCTTCGCACTTGTGTAACTCTCTTCTAAATTGTTTGTCTAATAAAAGACGCTGGATTAACTAAGCTACTTTTTGTTAATTAAGCAAAGGCTTGCTCTGCAGTCATGTAGCCTTATTTGGCACAAAAGCTAGTGAAAAAACAAACACAACTACTAAACTATTGTCCAGATTATCAGAGCCTTCCCAAAAGAAAATTGTGCCAATAGTACTATCCTTAGTTTTGTTAATTGCTTTAAAAATGTTTACAGTGAAGGCAAAGATTTTTAAGCATGCCAAAGAAGCAGTTTATTAAAATAATCATTGTTCACATGTGTATCTGAAGAATATAATATAACTTGCCTAAATATGAGCATGTGACAAACAAAATAGGAACATCTAGCATTTATGTGAAATATTCCCAAACTAACTATGAGAGTCATTGATTTCCACTGTTTGATCTCTCAGCCTTAATTTCATGTCAGATGGATTTTCTGTATTGTTTAAAGATGGGCTTACAGCCAGATGTGGGTTACAGAAAGCCACAACTATTTCTACTTCATAAATGGGCAGTTTCAAACATGATCTCTTCTATGGTTTTAAAATACTTTATCTGCATTTTGTGCTTTGAGCCCACCTCTCATTTCCCAAAGAAAACTTTGCATTGTGTGTGAACAATGGCAGAGCCATAACCAGATAGCCAGGAGTTTCACCTTCCTATACTATGTTGCCAATGGCTGCTCCCAGTTTGAGACACCACAGACCTTCTATCTAGTGTCTACACTTTTAATTATGGCAATGGACATTGATAATCTTCATTCATCACTTGCACTTATTTTTAGGAACAGGTAGATGTCAAGTGGGGCAAAGGTAGCTGCAGCACTCACTGGGGAAAATGACAGCAGATGCGGGGGGAGACAGGCAGATGCACCTGGCCTATCCTCATCAGGACTGCACGATGACGAATTTTAAAGCAGATCTAAACCAAAGATGCATGTATGAAGCCACTCCATCAGCAAAGCAAGTGGCAATGTAGCGGACGTGGAGGTTCTAAGACACTCCATGAGACTTTCTGCCCATAAAGGTGCTGTTCTTGCACAGTAGGTAGAAATGGGGAAAGGGTGTGGACAAGGACTTGGTTTTGAAAGAGTGGGCTCTATATATCTTCCATCAATTTAATACTAACATACCAAGGTCCAGCACAGTACCCAAAGCATCTGTGAGAAGAGGCAAATGCTGGGCTCTCTGAAACAATTCCTGTGCCTGTGTACTCAGCATTGTATATCCCAACTCTTCCAAATCGTCTTCCAACTTCTGGAGAAATTGTCTGCTTCATACCCTAAAGAGCCTCGCGGCATTTCAGCCTCCTTTATCCCATCTCCTTTTAGACTTTCATCAGGCACCTTCCCTAGGCTTCCCCATATTGATGCCACGTGCCACCTTCTCCAGTGCCATAAATAGCCTCCCTGCCTGTGGTCTTTCTGCTTTTTGGCTCTGGACAGCCTTCATACAACCGTCAATGTGAGTGCACAGCCACTAACTGGTGTATGGGATTTGAGAAGGGGCTAGGGACCAGCTTTGCGTTTTCTTAGGAAAAAAATCTCTTGTGGAAGGGTCTGCCTGCCAAGGCTGGGTTCTGCAGGGCGAGCTGCTCACGCTTGGCTCAGGGCAGACATAACAGTCTGCCTGCAACCCTCTGAGTGGCCAAGGCCTAAATGCTTCTTTGTAAAGAGTATGTTTACTTTACACAAACTTAAGACAAGACTTTTGAAAACTTGATTTTAATACAAGCTAAAGGTTAGCCAGATATTTAAAGGGGTGCAAGGATGGTTTACTTTATCGTACCTTTAAATGTTAAGGTTAGTTGGTAGAGCAAAGACAGTGCAGAAATTAATGGAGTGTATACATAAAATGGGAATGCTGTCAGAGCCAATTTTCCCAAGCATTGTGAATACTATTGATGTAAAACGAAAGAACCTTTTTTTCATTTCTGTGCTCTTATGAGTGCCTGTGAACTTGTTGGAAAGTCACAGATGAAGTTCTGGGTACTTTTTGGAGGGCATGTACAAAGAATAGGTGCAGATGATGTCATTTTCATGGTTATAAATCACTTTGATACTCTTGACTCAGAAAAGTTTATTGAATATAGTGCTATCTTTCATGTAAAATAGTGTGCCTGTAGTCTACAGCTTTTAAGGATCTATTTATTTTTTTTCTCTACTGTATATTGCAGAATTGTATTCTTTCCTAATATGGTGTTTGAGAGATGTTTTAAAAATAAATCATATTGACTTTTGGATTTAATTATAAATTTCAAAGATAGGAACACATAGTTTATACAATATTTTGGCATGATGTTCATCTGAGTAGAACACAATGAAAACAAAGTTTATGAAATTTACATTATTCAAGGACTCTAAATACTTATGTTTTTGAGAATTTGTATATTGATAGAGGGAGAGGTCAAAATAGTGGTCTGTTGAAATCAACAGCAAACTCTTAGTCCTCTAACGAAACAAACCTGTGGGGTCTACACAAGTTACTTGAGCTGGGGAGTGAATGCAAATTAGCTTTTCTTCACCATTTATTAGGGGATTTTGTGAGAGAAGGAAAATGAGAGAGAGTAGTTACTACTGAATTTTAAGACAGTATTAGTATACTGCTCATCTTTGGCCAGTGATATTTCAACATGTCATCTTTGCAGCTACAAAAGCTCAGAAGGATTTGTCTAAGGCTTTTTGAAGCTGGATCACTGCAGGATAACCAAAATACTTGACACAGAATTTGTTTCATAACTTCTACCATAGTTTGCTGAAGGGGTAGCAGAAGCTTGTCCTGAGATCAGAGCTTTGCCATGGTTAATATTCCAAAGGCTTGCCTGAAGCAGTAAATGTAGGAGACCAAGTACAGCAAATGGGTTTATCTAGCATGGTCTCCTACAGTAGTATCCTTATACCCAAACTGGTGAGATATGTTCAGCCATAAGAAGAGTAGGCTAAGGGAGATCTTATTAGTGTCTACAGCCACCTAATGGGATAATAAAGAGAAGAGAGAGCCAAGCTCTTTTCAGAGGTGTGTGGTAGAAGGGTAAGAGGTAATGGGCACAAAAAAGTGAGAACATAGGAAGATCCAATTTGATATAAGAAAGAACTTTCAACCATGGGGGTGGTTAGACACTGCAACAGGGACCTGGAGAGGTTATGGACTCTCCATCCTTAGAGACAGTCAAAACTTGACTGAACAAGGCCCTGACAAACCTGCTGCAACTTTGAGCAGCAGGTTGGATTAGGTGGCCTCCAGGCATTTCTTCCCACCTGCATGATTTTGTGGTTCTCAGCAAGTGGGGAAAGAAAAACAAAAAGCAAGACTAACTCTAAGATCATGACATTTATATAGATCAATTAGGACATGACATTTGAACACTTTTAACATCCATGTATTTCTGTATTTTCACTGAATAGTATGCTTCCTAAAAACTGAGTTAGTGCTATGGTGAGCTAGCTCTTGTCTAGGGTGTCTCTCACAACTACGGTACAATGGAGAATGTTCCTAATGCATAGAATTCTTAATTCATGAAGTATATTTCCCTCACAAGCCATCAGTTAAAACGTTTTTGCTTTACTGTAGATGTTTCTCACGACTTCTCAAGTTCCTTTGTACTTTCAACTTTATTCATCTCTTTGCAGACCTGCCACCTCCTTTTTATAAAGTTGTAGGCTCTAGGCACACTATTTTATGCAAAAATTTTGCACTAGACTCAAACTTTTTGTTTAAGACTGTCAAAATGATTTATAAGAAGACCCATGTATCATATCTCCCAAAATATACTGACAAATGGGAATCTTCCAATACTGTAGTCTTCGGGGTGCCTATAATGACTTCCTGAACGTAATCCAATGTATTGCAGGACTCTGAAGCATACTTTGTCTTTCTAATGTTACTACTTCCAATATTTATCATCAGTTCAACTGTATTTTCAAAGTCCTCTCCAAGAGCCTTGTGATTTACATGAAGATTACAGCTTTCATTCATTTCAGAATCTTCTGTCCTTTATAATAATGGATGAACTTAAAATACAGACAAATAAAAAAATACAAGGATCGAGAAGAAAGATGAGAATAGTGAAATAACATGTTCCTTCAACACTTTCTTGAAGGAAAGTGATGAGACTGAGGAAGTAAGGGATTGCTTGAGGCATTGAATCAGACAGCTGGAGGGGGTGAAGGTGGAACAGCTGGAAGTGCAGGTATCGAATTCCATTCCTCTGGAGGGAGGATATGTCTGGCTAAACTAGGAAGAAGGAAACACGTGGGAAGGCAAGAACACACAGAGAATGGAGAATATTAGCCTGATTATGGAAGCTTGGTGAAGTTGGAGACGGGGAAGTAGATGTTAGGCTAAGTTAGAGCTGGAATTTAGCAAGAGTAGACCTAGTGATGGGGAACAGCAGCAAAAATTATTATTGAAACCCAGAAGGCACAACAGTAATCATGCTCATGAAAGCACCTTGCAGATTTTAAATACTGTGATCAATAATGGGTTTTTGCTCTTGCTTACATGTTGGTGAAAAATACGAAGTTATTCTAGTAAACTTAGTGTCATAAAACCCTGACAAAAAGTCAGTGTGAAGACACACTTGAAACTGTATAAATATGACGACCATATCTCCTAGACTGCCTTCTGCAGAGGTGCAACAAACACTTTCACTGAAACATTAAGCTGTTTTTACTGTAATATAGATCAACATAGTGGACTAAATTATTTTCCATTGCAAATTAAGTACGTGAATTATCTTTAGTTGCTATAAAGACACTGGATTGACTTTTATTATTCTGAAGAACTAGAGTTTAAATATGTTGGTTAACTGATTCTGCATGATGTAACTGTTGATCAGGTCCAGCAATGGCTTTATCTATTGTTATCCCACTGGTTTACTTTAGAAAACTTGATTTTGACTCTTCATTGGATCGATATCTAGTCTTTAAACTGATAACAAGAGCAATGAATTATTCCCTTTTGTCCAGTCAAAATGAACAGCTAGTGACAGAGAAGAGTGGGTGGAGGGGGAAGGAACAGACCACAGGGGATAGTGCAGTGGAGGGTATAGCCCAATGGATAGGGGAGGCTGAAGTGCAAGTTCCTTTCTTGATTAAAAAAAAAAGGACAAAATTCCAAGAAATAACAATGAAGCTCTTCAGATAAAATTATTACAAGGGTAAATCTGAGCCCAGATCATTACAGTTGCTCTGGGCTGTATTGGTTTTCACTGAAAACAAAGCTTACAGAGATACTTGTCAAACCTTCAGTACCAAAGTTCTCCCCGTGTTTCTAGTGACTGAATACTTATTCTGCAACCTTATCAAGGCAAATCCTTCAAAAGAAAATTAAATTAGTTCTTTTACTTGCATAGGTTGGGATTTTTTTGGTATTCAAACATTTAATGAGGTGTTCATGAGATCTAATAAGATCATAGCACAAATTTCTTTAGCAATTGGATAGGAACTGGAGAGCTGTCAGATGAGTTTCCATTTTAATTACAGCACTGAATCTGCACTCCTGAAATTGTACTTGAGGTTGCTGGCCATATCTTCAGTGACTGAAAGGAGTTTGATTATATCCAATAGCATTCAAAGGTCAGTCTGCACCTGAGGTAATGTTTTTATCTGTTCAGAAAATAAAAATATTTCAGCCAAGCTTAACCTTCCCCTGCCTTACATGTGTAAAGCTAATACATCACAAAGTTTTAAAAATTAATTTCCATTAGGTTTCCCAGTATACAGAATCCAAAAATGGTAGTTAAGGTCTTTGGAAAAATACCATCCTATAGTCTATAAATCATTTAAAAAGCTGAAATCCAGCAGGATCTTGATTTCTACTATGTTATAAGAGACTGTCTACTAAGACAGAGAATCTTAAGGTACTTAAAGTATTTTTTCATATTCTTAATTTTTCATATGCAAAATTTAATCATTGTTAGTATTGTGTAACTGCTATTTTATACTTATATAGTTCCTGCCTTGTGCAGGAATTCAAGAACATTGCACAATTAAATTGCTTCAAAATCTCAGCAAAACAGACACTGAAAATTAATTCAGTAATGCCTGTCTACATGCATGTGTGCCTTCTACCTGATATATTAAAGATATCTTTCAAAGATTGTGTAGTTTCCCCTTGCTACAACTTACAATGGAAGCGGTACCCCTTTTTATTACATTGATTCCTCTTTTGCCAATACATTTCATTGCTACACAACAGGTACAAATCCTGGGTTAAAAAAAAAAATTATATACTGTGTGTAGGAGAGGTGTCATGAACTTTAAGCCAATTGAACTTCAGGGATCTATGGACTCTCACGTCTGCCTGAACAGCAGAGGAATTACACTTTTTCTGGGGTGGTTGTTCCAGATTTACACTACTATGAGTAAAAAAGAAGTGGCTTGGGAGTTTTACCCAAATGAAAACTGAAAATTACCTACTATTTGAAATCAAAATTCTATGCACTTGATTGTCATGTAGAAACAGTTATCAGCATTAAGAGAAGATAAGGAAGCAGGTGAGTGCAGCCAAATGCCAGTGTACTTTGCACACTTCTGATAAAGGAAATAGCCCCTTGACCAAAAGCATGGTAGTTGCCTTTTTTTTTTTTTTTTTTTTTTTTTGCAGTAGGAGTGCTGCACCCATCAGCATCTCTGACAAGCAGCAGCAAGTCTAAAACAAATAAACTGCAGTGGCAATTTCCTGCCCTGGCTTTCTAATATCAAAATTGCAAGTGTCTAATTAAAGTACTCCTTAGAAATGAAATAAATGGAAACATTGGCATAATGGGTCCAATATTGTGCTGAGTCTGGTTTTAAGGAGGCTTTGTCTTCAGCAGAGATGATACAAAAATAAGGACAGAATCTGGCCCATGTTTGGAGAGCCATGTTCAGAAAATGCACACAGCTGTTAGATGCTGGTATGTAAGGGAAACAAAGGAATTAGGAGCATGGTAGTGATAAATCAGGCTGTACCCTTGTCTCTGAGAAATCCCAAAGCAGATGCGTTAAAATGTGTTCAGTTTTACCTTGTGACAGGTTCATTATCCTGCACAATGGAGAAAATAACCACAAGATATGGTGTGTTGCATTTATCCATTAAATTACTTTTAGCAAAGGTGATGGAAGGAAATGATTGATGTCTTTCCTGCTCCATTGCATATTGTCAGTGCCCTCCGTACATCCAACTGACAGGTCCTGGTTTTAGTTCAGTACCTACAGATGTACACTGGGTGGTCCATTTAGGAAGAGAAAAATATACATTTGGGGTTTAATTCACTAGACTCTTACCATCTTCACAGAAATTGTTATTTGATAAAGCACCATCTTTATTCAGTATATTATCATTTTAACTTTCTAGCAACAGGTTAGTAATCCCTATATTTTTTTTTGTATCTCAACAATGGAAAAAATATTTGGAGAGTCTGTAACTCGTATTCCATCTACTTTTGGCTGTTTCTGTCTGTATTGTGTAAATATTTTGAATGCTTTTACTTAGCCTTTTAGAGGATATTTGCAGTCTCTACTTGATATTAAAAGGCTTATTGTCTGGAGACTGCAAAGACTTAAGTATGTGTAACTTTTATGTCAGCTTTTAGATACTACACTTGATTATACAAAATTATGAAATAAAAGAGAGTTTTTCCACTGGCTTGTTAACTAAGTAGTGATATTTCTGCTGGCAGGAGGTGGATTATTTTATTTTCTTGCTGAACTGTGTGCAAACTTTTTTGTGTTGAGGAGGTTTGGGGTGATAGAAAAGATATAGCAAGAAAATTGGGCATTTAATTCCCTCTCAAACCCATTATTTTTATTAGTAAGCAGACTGCAACAAGAAGACAATCTAATGTAGGTAATAATGCAGCACCTGTGGAAAAATCTAGTCTTTCCATTAAATAGTGAAATTAATCAAGAACTTTAAGTTCTTTTCAGGGTGGGTTGGTTGTTTTTTTGGGTTTTTTTTGTTTGTTTGTTTTTTTTTTTTTTTAAAAAAAACTTTCTGTAACAGTCACACTCCTTTCAAAAACCAAGGAAGGAATAAAAACATCTATCCATCATTTATTTCACAATTCTTTGAAAAATCAATCTTAAGTCACTTGTACCTTTCTTTAATCCAAAATTTTCAGAAGAACGACAGATACTCTATGTGGTGTGATGGTTTCCATTCTGTGTGACTCAAAAATTTTTTTTTCTGTTTGCCTAGAAAGAGAAGTCAATACCTACATGGACTTGCATAACATTTGTGCACATCAGTGCAGTGTTATTAAAGGCCGACAACAGTGAAAGGCAAATCAACAAAATTGAGAATCATTGTTAGTACGAGTATAGAGGTAGAAGAGCGAGAGCAGACTAGGAGTATGCTTTGGGTGCTCTTCCAAGAAGGATGCCAAATAGATATGCCTCACCCTGGCCAGTTTTTTCAAAAAAAATTAACTAAAGAACTGCTAGGAGCTTGGGGGAAAAGTAAAGGAAAGTTTACTTTAACTTTAGGTAGAGAAAGAAGAGTCTTCTGTGTGCCAAAATATCGTATGTTCTCAAGTCATACTTAGTTTGCAGGCATTTGCAAGGTTTTAGCTGCCTTCTATCTCACTGATCCTTCAAAAGGGATACATTCCATTGACAAAAGCCACTTTAAAATCCATTAAACATAAGTAAAAGTATCAAGCCCATTTCTTCTGCTTCTGTCTCTTCCATAATAAGCAAGAAAAAAACCTATTTGTTTTTAAGATACTCTCTTGCTTCCTTTGTTGCTAAGATGTTTTGCTGTAGCTGAGGAGCTCTGCTGCTGAACTGTTACAGTTCTGTGCATTTCATTTTCCAGAGTGGAAAAAGCCTAACACAGTGATCAGGACAAACTAGTCTGGGTTGACTGCAGCAAGCTTGCGCTCCAGGTTCCAGACCTGAGAGCTATGTTTAAAGAGCTATGCATTTGCTCCTTCTGGAAAGCTGTAATAACTCGAGTCTTCCTTCCACTCTCCTATTTTTTTTGTGGTTTCCTACACACTCTTCTTGATATACTTCCTGTGTATAGGAATGCGAGATCTGTTGAAGCTGCACTCTCTTCTGCAGATCACAGCCTTCTCTCCTCTCTCTGATGCTGCATGCACTCACTGAGCATCCCTGGTATTTTGCACACCCGCAAAAATGCTATGAGGGTAACAGAATTGAGACTAGTGATCTTCTCCAGACCTTCTCTAAGAGATGCATTCAATCATGACTTCTAAAACTGTTTATTATTGCAGCTTCTTAAAATCACAGAATGTTGGGCCAAATAATATGGCTGTTAATGATCCCAGCAACAACAGATTTCAGTTTCTGCAGTTTTGTTTCTCTATATCAATGTAGTTGAGCTTATACCTTATAGGAAACAACCTCTTTTTTCCTTAGCACGCCATTTTTAAAAAATAGGAAAAGGTAAGGCAACAGGGTTTCTTGCTGGAAGTTGTTTGCAGATCTACATGCTCAGGCCTCTTCCCTTGTCTTGCATGGGATATCTGTTTGTTGCACCCAAATTACAGAACAGCTACTTGAATTCCTATTGGTTCATTTCAATGTCTTGTTAAGGGCAGAGGAAATGCACCTTATATGCAAAGTTCACTGTTAATGTAATTAAATTCGTAACAGTCTAATCAAATACTTATTATTAGTCAAGTTACAATGATACTAATAATTATGGTTGCAATTATATGCAGTTAACATACAAAGAAACTCTGTAGTATCTATCCTTTTCTCTGATGCTATACTTGCCCGTCTACTGCCCCTCTGGGTCCTAGGGTTAAAGGCTTCAGTGTGGCAGGGCATGGGGCTTGGCAAGTGATCAGTATCCCAAGTCCTTTACCAGGAGAAAGAGGAGAAGCATGCAGATTGTTTCTTCCTCCTTTTTTCATTTTCCTGCTGCTTCTTCATTGATCTGCAGTTCCATGTTGCATCCAAATTTACCATAACTGTTTTATATATTGAGTACTTGTTCTTTTTTACACCTAAAATAATGTTTGCCTAGTTCTTTAACTGACTGTGGCAGAGTGGTTTATAGCCCTGAAATCATCCTGTACCCTTGCTCCTATTACCCTATGCCTGTAACTCCTCCACTGTGTTCCTCCAGCAAAAATCTTTGTGCTGGGGTGATTGATACTTCATTATTCACAAATAACTGTTTCTTGCTACAAGAATACATGTAGTTACAAAAATACATATAGCAATAAGAGGTATGTCACATAACTGTAGAATGCTAAGCAAATGAAACAAGCTAGGTTAACAGTCACTGGATTATTAGATAATTTCTGTTACAAGCAAACAAGCAAAAGCAAAGCTCTAGGTAAGTCAAGACAAATCCAGACAAAGCCTGAGAAGCCCTGAGGCCTGGGTTGTCTGCGTGATGCAAAACCTGCTGCCTGTTAGGAGCAAGGCCATGACCATATCTACTGGTCTACAAGGCTTCGGTTGTTTAAGCACCTCCACTGGCATAACTTTTTCAGTGTTTCTCTTTGTGGTACCTGAACCCACCCCAGCTGTCAGCAAGGGCAGTGTCAGTGATGTTTGCTGCTGCACATGGCCCATTGCAGGGGATGCGGGGTCTCTGCCTCCGTGGAAGGCAGCTGGTCTGTCACCAACGTCCCTGGGCCTCAGCTCTCCTTCCTCTGCTCTATGCTTGCGACTTTTCCTCCTGGTTGTGGGTGTGTTGCTTGCCATAACTGATTCAGGATCACTTTAGCCAAAGGATCAGAGGCTTTTTTCCTCTGTATTTTCAGCTAGGAGGACTGGTACTCTGAGGGGAGACCATTTCATTTTGGTATAATAGTGTATGGCCATACCATTTTAATATAGCGTGTGTTTGGGTGTGCTTGCAGGGAGAGGGGAAGGTAAAGGGGATGCCTAAGACAAGTGGCATCTGTGAAGTAATACCTTTCTTTTTGTCTGATGCTGTTATTTCCAAAGTCTTTGTGTTGCTTTACTAGCTATTAAGTGCTTCCAATTAGGACAGCAGACTTCAAAGGGGATTCTTTTGGATTCCTAAGGGTTTACAAAGGAAATATTTGGAACAGACTGTAGGTTTGGGACAGTCAGAAGAAGAAGCTGCTGCAAAGCATACCAGTAACTGTAGCTGTCAAAATTGCCACTACTTTTCGATGTAAGCTTCTTAAGGAAAAACCTCTTTTAAGAAGATACCTATTTAAAACTAGTTCCTGCTTTCAATGTTGCAGGTAATAGATGAGCATATCTTCATTAGGATACAGTGCTAGTTTCTCTCTGGTGAAATGATTAATTATTATTTATGCACACAGCCAAAAAGACAGGCTGTATCAATAGACATGTGCATATGGCCCTTTTTTCACTTAGCTCAACTGCTACACTCACTGTATACAAGCAAGATCTAATTCATAAATCAGGCAGTGGTGTTAAGGTGGTGTTGTGCCAGGCTTGCCAGCCCAAGCACTCGTGCCTTGCAATTGTGAAAGTGAGTTTTTACCATGTTGCTACCTGGTTTATTTTTAATGTATTAAAATTTGGCTTTTAATCTAGATACTGTCATAATGATTGCAACCTGGAGAGTAGCAGCATATCACCTGGCTTATTCCATCTCACACAGTTTTCCTAGTCTGCTGCATTTATGCAGCTACTTTGGACTAAGAGTAGGCTAAGAATGCCCTATCTGCATGGAATGATTCTTCTTTTGAAATATATTTATCAGGAGAGATATATCAGGATATATTTATCAGCCTGAGAAATGTAGTCTTGAGGTAAAAGGCAACTAGCAGAGAAGCAATTGTATGAAGGGATGAAGAACAGATACCTGCCTGTAAATTTGGTGCTATGACTCAACAGAAAAAGATGGCTCTGCTGAAATATTTCAGTGTAAAAAGTCATTTATAGGATTGAAATAATAACGTATTTTATGTTTTGAAAATCCAACATATAGGCAAAGGATCCAAAATTTGGGAAATGGTATGCATGCTTCATCTCAGTCCCACTTAACTTTTATTAGTAGTATAAGACTGTGGAATGTCGCAGGTTATGAGGAAGTAGGCAGCGTTAGAAAGACCTTTTGAATGGTAACTTCAAACACAGTCTCTTTGCTCTTTGGTTATCAGTCTACTTAGGTGTGTTATAAATAGCAAAGATAGATTGTTAGATACATTCAATAGGAAAGAGTGGGGGCAGGACAGGGAAGTAATAAGTTATATGAGATACCAATCATAATTCCATCAACAGAAAATGACTCATGATTCATAAAAGCCTTCTTTATACTAGAGTACATTGTTTAGAATTTTGTTTAAAAATTAAACAGAACATCTAACTTTTCAGCAACTGCAACTTCCTGGCCTGATTTCCAAGGGACATTCTATAAATAAAACATGTATTTCAAAGCTTGAATTCTCCTTAGAAGAGCCTATAGGCAGCTTTCGTGGGATACTGTTTTTCAGCACAGCCGTATTAATTTGCCAGCTGAACAATGCTTTTGCAGGGAAAGCAATGAGTAAGAAGTATGTTTTGAGTTGGCAAGTCAGAATAAGGCACCTTGTGAAAACAAACATGTAAAAGAAAAATATCTCTGCAAAATCCAAAGCAAAATTTATGCCAAGATTGCTGTTCTGAATAGCAGTGTACCGCAGCATGGTGAGATTTCAGTCAATTCACCACCTGTGAATAATCCTCTCAATAAAGGTATAAATTTCACAGTAAATCCTTCTGCAAGACTTTCAAAGCCCTGCACATTAACAAGAAAATATACAGTGCACAATTCAATATGATCTATGAGGAAAAAGGAAAGCTAGAAGATAATCCCTCTGTCACTTTCTTGTCACACAGGCTATTTGCACATACTTATGTAAAAGAACCAGTTTCTTTTCTCGTGCCTTTGCTGAGATGCCATACTACCCCATAATACAGAGTGCATCACAGGCACTGGAGGGCAGGCCTTAACTAGACACTACAAAAAAGGAAAGTCCTCTCTGAAAAGGCTTTCCTACCCTTTATTATTAAATTCTGGTGTTGGGGATGGAGGTTCACGATATCTTAGGAGCAATTGAGCTACCTTGAAGCCAACAGAGGCAAAAGGTGGACACATCATGCAGTGCTTGTTGGCAGGCTATTTTAGTGTAAGGACAGAAGACCACACCCCAGTGATATTTCTCTATTTATGACATGTATGGGTATACATTTGTGTTATTATTTGCTTGTTTCAATTGCGTATACTTAGCCAGGACAATGTATGAGATCTGGTGTGTCTCCTAACTTTAGTAATGGCTATATCTGTACTATTTAATAAAGAGGCCAGGTATGACTCCCTGGCCAAGTGCCACAACATAGTGTGGCTTGTGTCTGTGCACTTAAACTCTCATCCTTCCTCATGCCCTCTGCCTCCCCCAAATAAGGTGGCTACATCCAGGCTGCTAACCATGAGCAGCGCCTCACATGAGCTATCCCCTGAACTAAGGCCAAGCACTGACTGGGAGCCTTCAAATTGAGCCTTCAAATTAAGCCTTCGAATGAGCCATAACTGTGCCAGGGAACATGCCAAGAGCGAGGAGGTACAGATGACTGTGGCCCAGCACTCCGTCTGTGTCCTGGCCTTGTTCTGTTTACTGGAAGAGACAGAGCACATAGCCAAAGGGGTCAGGATGAGAGCACAGCACTGAATGTTTTTAGTACATTGGGGACATTTGCCCTGCTGGCCTTGGCAGTGTTTTCTCATGCACCACTTCTGTGCATATGTTCATTCCCTTGCCCTCCTTGCTTCCATGCTTGCACCCTACCTTTTCATGCACGTCTAAGAGACATGGTCTGAGCAAAAAGCCTGCAATTATACTTTGTCCTGATCGTGTTCTCTAATGATTGGAAACATTTCTTGAACTTTAATCTGCACAACCATATGAAGGCCAGGCACATCTGGTCCGGGAGCCCCAGTCACAGACTTGGAATGAGGGACTGAGACTCTACCACCCTTTAAAAAAAATAATGTTCCCAGGAATCTACAGGACTGCAGAAGGCTGCCTGCTCCCCTGCCAAGGAGCCTGCAGAAGTTCACAGGAGTACACACACTATTGCAGAAATCACATAGTTTAATTTTTGACTTGGTTTGATTCCAAGGGAATACAGAGCTCTAACCCAGGCCACCCTGTGTTACACACCAGTGACTTTCCCACTGATGGGCAGTGTATGTCTCTGAGGTACAAACACAAGCTGTGGGCAGAAGTAAAGAGAACCTTGTTAGAGTGGAATAATTGTTATCACAAGTAATAATACTGGAACTGAGTATTTTCTGTTAATGTGGCAGTAGTGTGGGTAGTAATGCCATCACAAAAAAAGCAGTGGTAGAAAGGACAGATTTATTATATGGGTGACTAAGGTGAATTCTGTCTGTTTTGTGTAGGTGAGTTCATAGAGTGAATAAAATGCTCTCCCAGTGATCTATGAGTTCATGCCCTGCTCTCTTCCAGCAAGACAAGAGCTCCCTAGTGCCCAAAGCATTTTTCAAAATACTGTATAGAATCTAAAATCACCAAAATGTTTGAAAACTTTCCCAATACTAAATTTGTCTGTCTGTGATGGTGGAAACCTGGTGGAGTGGTAAGAATTAATTTCAGCGTGTTCTGGGCCAGATTTTAAAAGCTGAGAGTGCAGCTTGATTTTGGCCAGCAATCCTATGGGCACAGATTGGTTAAGACATGCAACCCATGAGCATCATTTAGAGGAACTGTCAGTAAAGGGGTGTGTGTGCTTGGAGGTTATTTTCATTCTTTTTACAGTTTACAGAGCAATTAACCAAAGAGAAGTTGTCTTCTAAACAGAATGTTGTGATGAGTTGTCTTCACCAGTCAAAATCCAGAACAGGAATCTGGAAAACTAGAACACAGGCACAGAAACGTGGACATAAAATTATGCAAGGGGGAGGAGGCTTGCAACTTCACAAACTCCAACACAGGAGAGCTGATCCTGCTCACACAGAGATCAAGGACAAACTGTCTACTGGCTTTGAACCAAGAACTGGTTCAAAATTAAGATAATAGGAAAATTTTCTTTTTATTTGCCTCTTTTGTTTTTTTAAGTGTTTATTATTTTGCTCATTTGAAAGTCTATTTCCTCTATTCTAAGAAGTTTTTTTTTCCAGGATCAGAGATGTCTTACATTCCTCAAGTGCAATTAATTTCCAATGAAATGCTCTATGTTCCATATGAAACATTAATGTTTCCAGATTGTAAACCCGACAGGTTTAACAGATTTATTCTTGTTTTCTATTAGCGTGAAGCTAAGATTGTAAGGTTAACATTTAGTGTGCTGTGGAGACTGAGCCACTCTTACTGTGTCCATGACTTTGCTCTGTGGTGAAACTAAGCTGCCAAAATAAACCAGGAAAAGCAACACTTTCCTGAAGTGGCTGAGGTTTACACAATTTTAGTTTTAACATTCAATGTAACAAAGAAAAAAGATGCAAAATATAAAATCTATTAATACCCAAAAAAGCAAAAATATAATAAGAAAATATCCTGTAACTATTTACTGGAGAACAAGCTACTACCTCAGAAAATAGAGGTAGATGAAAACTGTACAGAAAAAGCTAGGCTAGTTCAAATTGTCATTAATTCCTTTATGATGAGTTATGACACCATGGACATCAGTGGCTGCAGACTTGAAAATGTCATAGGCAGGAACTCTGGGTAACTGTAGCTCCCAAGTTCCCTACCTGAGTTGTGGGCAGAGAAAAAGGGATTGCAAACTTGCTGTTTCGTGGTAGTGCTAGAGGGCAGATGGAAGTCTCCCATCAATTTATTAGTGTAACATCAAGTCACAATATGAAAATGATTGAGATCATGTCTTACATAAGCTCTTGAACAGTTCTGTGCTGCACTGTGGAAAGGCTGGGGCAGAAGGGCCACCTTGTGTGCTGACCAGGGACAAATGAAATCCTTTTTATTTGCCCGATCAGAAGCTCTGGTTGTACCTATTGGGGCATTACCTAAGTCTCCCTTAAAAATGCAAACAAACAAAACCCCTTGTTGTTAATTTCCTGTTTAGTGATTGAAACTGTTTTAAGTATTTACAGTAAGCTGTGCTTGGATTCTCAATGGATAAACAAGCTATTTTCTATGTAAAGTTTATATTTATAAAACAAACACAGAATCTGATTCATTGTTTCCATGTGGGAAAAAATGCAACTTACTATGAAAAATCACACTAAGGGCTTTTTTTCAATTAGTTTTTAAGTAAAAAACAAACAAACAAAACAAAAACCAAACAAACCTAAAACTAGAAATACATTTGTAGGTTCATTAACAGGAACATGAACAAAGTAACACAGAACATAAATTTTGATCCAGTGTATGAATACAATGTGAACAAACTAGCCAGTTCTAGATGTCTTAATACTTGGGCCAATTGGGTTCCTATACATGTAATGTGCCATATTTCCTACCTAACCTCCCTGTCACTTAAATGCCTGTTGATATGGGAAGAACTTTAAGTCATTTTGAAAACTGATTTTAGTGTAGCTTGGCTCATAAAGAGATTCCTTCAAATTTTCTACAACACTCAAAATGTAAAGGAGTGACTGTCTGATACTGGGAACATGTAGCAGAGCTTTTTAAGAAAGTAAGAACTTGATGTTAACTTTAAGGTTAATTCAGTGCACTTAATTCCACCTCCCCAGGCATAACTAGAGAGATGGAAAAGAAATGGTAATGTGAATAGACATGAATTAAGGAATTAAAATGACTTTGCAAGAGAATTCTATAGTCAAACTGACCTTTGTTGATGGAAATAATGTGGTACAGAGCTTAAAAATAGTAAGATTGCAGCTTGGTTTCACGTCTGACGTTGGAGCTGGTAGGCACATACCACACTCAACTAGAGGGCTACAGCAGGACCACCTTGGATGTGTACCAGTCATGACTTAAATCTTTATTTGCCTAAATAAAAGAATGAGTCTTGCTTATTGACTATTGGCTAAGTCAGATAAGGCAAAGAAGAACATATATATCTGGCTAAGAACAGACAGATTATTTTTTTCTTATGGTTTGAGGTGACCCTGTGTAAGCAAAATATATGTGTGTGTATATATTTTTTTTTTTTTTTTTTTTTTTCCCCAGAAAGCACATAGCATGGTTTTGTATTCATCTCAGCAAAGTGCATTCAATTGGGTTCAGCACTGCCATACGTTGACAGTACAGATTTCTGGTCTGGAGCCAGTTAATGTTTACTGCAGATGTATCAGGACTCTTATAGGCCTGCAAAAATGGAGCTGCTGAGGGACCCTACAAAGCAATATATTCGTGTTCCTGGTGGAATAAGTAAGCTGTAACTTTAGATGTATCAGATTACTTCACATGCTTCATAGGTCAACTCGTGCAATAATGTCAGCTAAAACCTCCCAACAGTGATTCTCCATCTCTTTCTCTTTCACCAACTAGGTGGGGGAGGGAAAAAAAAAAAAAAAAAAGAAAAAATTCTGGCAACCACAATCTTTTATTTAGAGGAGGTTCTGGTTGACTTGTAGTGCGCAGTTCATTGTCCTTTCAGTTTCTGCTGTATTTTTCTCATACTCATGGATTTCAAATATTCCAGTAGTTTTACTACTTTGGGAGCTAAGTTATGGATTATTCATCGCATTTATTACTTTTAATGTGGTTTCTTTGCCCTCAATTTAATGTGTATACTAAAATGGGTTTACTGTAATATGCAAGCATATGTGAGAATTATGATTATTTTTTAAGTACCAACAACAATGCTTTTGATGAGAATTTCAGATCCTGACAACTGCACCTAAAATGCTGAGTAGCAAAATTTCAGTGTTCAGTTTGTATGGCACCTGGAGGTAACTGTACTAAAAGGCTGCTTTCACTATCTGCATTGGGTATCAGCTGAGAAGTTTAAGACACAAGATTAATTTCATTTTTAGGAGCTATTATTAATTCATCCTTTGTGTAACAGAGATTGAGTGTTTTGAATGAATGTGAAAAATATTAAATACAGAAATATTAAAAAGTTAACAGCCAATTCTGTACTCTTACAGATGTATTAAATATTAAATATATATGTGAAGATGGTAAAAAAGAAATCTTAGTATTGTGTGCAACATTTCCTTAGAGCAGAGGTACAGGGAAACTACTTTATTTCATCTTTTTCTTTTATACAAACTGACAGCATTTTTAAAACAGCTCTTTCACATCAGCTCTGTACATGACTGTTCTGTTTTGGCTGGCTAGTATTATTTGCTGAAATACCACTTCTTATCTTTCATCTCTTTGCTGGCTGTTGTCCACTTTTCAGCTACTCCTCTGCATCTTCTGACTTGTTGGACTTCTTTGGGAGACGATTTATAGTGCTTTAGATTGTCTTTGTATGCTGCCTGCTTTTGTTAACGATTTTTTTCTTCATAGTATGTCCCGCTATTGTACTAGTAAGGAGCATTCAGATTTTTTGTGAATAACCGTGAGGATGGCTCTCAGTGTGTTGCAACTATGTGGCAGTGATGAAGGAATAAGGTTATTTAGTTTGGAGCCATAGTTCTTAAGAATTTAATTACTTATGTTTTTTTCTGATATGACAGAAAAGTTTCCATGCTTGCATTTCAAACTGGATGCCTTACTGTTTTCATTGTCATAATTCTATAATTGTTCGAAGACACTAAGAACAAGAAATATCTCATACTTTCTTTTGCAGGAAATAGTATAGAAAGATGTCTCTTCATGAGCAATGATAGAGGAGAGTAAGGGGTTGTCATAATTTTTCTTCTTTCTTTAAAAAGAAAAAAAGCTGTTTTTAATAAGAACCTGGAATTACTCGTGTGTAGTCCATCACGGCTTTTATGATCTTCAAAACAGGGAATGCTTTTTGTTCCAGCTGAAGTCACATACCAGAGTGATGAGCATCAGAAACCCTAGAGAGGCAGGAAGACAGATGTCCTATAAGGTTAAATTCTTTTCTTCTCCGTGTTGACTTTTTCTGTAGAACATACCATAATGTGGTATTAGCTCCAGATCGCACTTTTAAGACTAAACTGAAATCATTATTTCAGGCCATATTCTTATTGTCCCTTGTTTTAATTTCCAGTTTTACATGTGTTGTAAAGCTCAACAAGACAATTTCTGTTGTGAGACCTAAATACAACTTTATCATAGTGTATTAAAAAACATGATGATGGTTATTTGGTTAGCCACCAATTTCCTTTCTCATGCTCTCAGTCTCAGATTACTAAACTATCATGTGGCATTCTCAGACATGCTAACTAATTACCCTGTAGTAGACAAATAAAGAGCACATTTTACAAGTAATGTGTGGGACATACTAACTAATGTCAATTCATATGTTGCCTGGATACAGCTTTTATTTGTGTTTAGGATTATTTAATTAACATCTTAATTGTAATAGTACACAGAATTGAAGCATACAGTCCAAAGTCTAGTTAATGGAAAAACTCAATAGACTGTAATGGACTTTGGATTGGACACCTACTGTTACGGTCATCAACTATATTGTAGTTGCAACATAAAAGGTGAAAATTAAAAGGGGCTTAGATGAAGTTGAAGGAGGCTGTGTGGAAGGGGAAGATGTCCTTAGGCATACCAAATTAATGAAAATGCATTTGTAGAGAGCATTGTTCAACATTTGTCATATAGAAGGGTAAAAGAGTGTTGAACAGCTGCTCAACTGAACATTGTTCGCCTTTCTAATAGGCTAAGCATGAAGGTCCTGTGGAAGAAGAACCATATGTGGTAATGGGTAGTGATCTCTAACTGCTTTATATTGCCCCTTCTTATGTTTTTGGGATGCAAGTTGCAGGAAATAGTAAATGTTTGATATCAGCATATACTGCTCAATGTTCAATGAGGAGCAGAAGGAAGTACAGAAGGTGTATAGGTAATGTTTAAAAGGGAGTCATGGCCCCCTCTCCGTAAACTTCTAGAAACACATAGTGTAGAAATGTATCTGATGTCTGAGTTAATTAATTGAGGAAGATGGCTGGGGTTGAGGCCTCTGCACTTAGAGATGTTGATCCGGGAAGAAGAGAACTCTTCATTTGTTTGCCCTCAAGATATGGTGAATTTCCATCCAAGAGGAGAAGGGGAAATAGAATAATATAGCAAAACTGTCAGAATTAAGGAATTCATAACACTAGCTGAAACACGAGTGTATCATCAAGCTGCATTAGGCTGCTTGAGCAAGATGACATGGGGCTATCGGTTATTTTTGGGTTTTGTTTTTGTTTTTCTTTCCAAACTCAGTTAGAGGTACAAAAAGTCCACAAAACCTTAAATGTATGCTGTCTACTCTAATATCGTCTCACGCAGGTTTAGGGTAGGTGAAAACACCATAATAGTAGTGTATCTTTTACTATGGTTGTGTCTGCCATACCTGGTTTGTGGTGAAATTAGGGGGTTTAGTCTAAAACATCTAATTTTAGCATTGTCGTGAGTAATAAGAAAGGATCAAAATAAAAAAAGTAATTGATAAATTGAACAGTGAACTGATGTTCAAGAATATGATGAAAGACCATTTTTAGTAGATGTGAAAGAATCTAAAGGGAGGGCTTTCCACACACAATGATGTGGAAATAGCTGTCCAAGCTATATTATAATTTCCAAAGCACTGCTGCCACTTAGCCGTACCTTGGTGTGTCTAGGAAGGTAGGTTTTTGTTATTCTTTTTCTCTGCACATACTCAGTGTTACATGAGACCAAGTACCTTGCAGATCATGTATAGCTTAACTGAGATGTCAGATGATAATTCATGGCATTACCTGGGTAGATTTACTTAATTTGCCCAGGAAAAAAAAGAAAGGGGGCAGGGGGATATTAAATGAAAGGATCCACATACTACCTACTGCCTTGACAACCTGGAGCCAAACATGATCCCATGAGTTATGATGTGCAGAACCATTGGATGGTAAAATTCTCACCGTATTACTCTGTGTGGAAAGGGGAGAGATGGTAATGGGCAATGAACCCACCAAAGAGCACTGAAAATTCAAAGGGTAATGAATGCCTGGTGCAGGTGATGAAGAAGATGTAGAGATGAGGGCCAGGAACCAAGAGGCACAGAGCTGATGGCCTCTGTTCCCTGGCACTGGAGGCAGAGGCAACCCAGAGCAAAGTGAGCTTTTTCTGCTCTTCTCTGGAGGCATGACTGATGGCTTGCTGCCTTCTGTGCTCATCCTTATAGATGCAGAGACTTTCTCCTTGCTCAGTCTGCTTTGAACCTGCAGCATGAACCAAAGCAGTGGGAAATTTATGCATGGCATGGATGGATGAGCTGCCTTGTCTGAAATAGAGCCATCTGATGGGATATAAGGTCACTGTATTTGTTTTCCAAAATGTTTTTTAGAGGCGATGGTTTACTGACTATGAATACTTTCAAAGACCTGCTTAAACAAAAGCTGTGAACTTAAACTAGTCTGCTTTATTAGAAGCCAAAGGTTTGTATTTGCTGTACTGAATGGAATTTTCTACTGCCCTAATCTGACTGGAATGGAAAATAAGACAAAATTTGCACATTTAAAAACTAAATGAAAAAAACACCTTTTTCAGCAGTTGAAATTTGATAGCTATAGATGCACACACATATACACATAGGTTGAACACCACCTCTTTCTACAGTACTCCAGAATTTTGCTGTCACACTGAATCCCTTCTGACATTGCAAAAGGGAGGCTTAACTCCTCTGCAGTGATGATGTGGTGGATTTGATTCCCAGCCTAACAGAGTTAAGGTGTTTCATGCACCACAGCTTAATAAGAAAAAAATCCTCAGTATGTTTATTTGAGTGTTATTTACCAGACTTTGTTTATACCAGTACTAAATCCATCTAATCCATTGGATTTTTTGAGATTATGTGCAGTTGAAATACTAAAGACTGAAGTCTTTCAGAAAGATTTCCTTCACTTCAGTACAATCTGTCCCTAACCCAGCTTTTCCAAACTTTTATGGTAGCTACCTTACAGCCCATTAGTCCTTCAGAAAAGCTGATCCAAGTTTTATAATCTTCCTCCCCCGCCGATGATTTTTCAGAAGCCAGGAGTTTCTCTCTAAAATCTCTTTCTTGCCTCATTATTTCCTGGCGATTCTGAGCTGGTTCTTTGTTTTTCTATTCCAAGACTCTGGAATGCCACAATATTTCTCATTCAATTTTTGAGGAAGAACTGTCTGGCTGTCATGTAAAAGTTTCAGTGTCCCATTCCAAAACTTCATAATAACTTTAATATTTTAACACACCAATGTTTCACTTAAAACAATATATCTAGTGTTTTTGTAACAGTGATGGTATGGAGATTTAAGGAAACTGAGGTGTGTAAAGATATATTGCCTCCCCTTCTACAACTTCCTTCTCTTAGAAGAAAAATGAAAAGAAAATTGTTTCACACAGTGCTGCCTTGTGCAGTTATCCCACAGTAACTGGAAGAATATATTTTTAATAAAATATTTTAGAAGAGTGCCAAGTCATTCCTGAAAGCCAGTTCCTGTCAGAAGTCCTCTTTTCACCTTTTTGTTGCCCTTCTTTTGCCCTTCTGAGCTCACTGGGATAATGAATAACTTTTTTTTTTTTTTTAAAATTTTGTGTGCATGATGTCCACCATACTGTAAGTATCAACACCAGGACACAGGAAAAAGTGGTGCATAAACCTGGAGGCCAGTATGTCCAAGACCCACATTTGCATGGGAAAGAACATGTCCCTAAACCCCTGTTCCATCATCCAGCACTTCAAGCTGGCTGTCAGATTGTTGATCTGTAACAGACATCTTACTGTAAAACCTTAAGTGTGCAGGCACAGCACTCAATGTCCCCTAAATATCTAGATGAAATCAGCAAAACTGTCCTTGTTCACCACCAAATAAAACACAAAGTCCTGAATCCAATGTGTTTTAGCATGCTAGCTATTTTTCTGGAAAAAAACCAGCAATTTTTGTTGTGGATTGACACAATGGAAGAGGTGTTAATATATCTTTACTATGAAAGAACTTTACAATATGAAAGTGGTCCACAAGGATAGCTTTCAAGTTGCTTTTTCTCTGGGATTTGGCCTTGAAACTCTAAATAATAAGATATTGAAAAGAATACTGCTGTAACTTGAAAAAATTCTCTGAGAAATGCACTGTCTTAAAAAAAAAAATATACCACTGAACATTGTGCCTCTCACTCTTTCCTTCACAAAAAGCCCTCTGGGCAAATCAAAAAGAAAATACTTTCCTCTGCCCATTTCAGGCTACAAACTAGACAACCCCTTTGCTTTTTACTTTGGTTAGCAGCTTGGACTCCCTTACTCCACAACTAACCTGAACAAATATTATGCCTTAGATCATTTCACGAGAACAAATTCCAAAATAAGCAAAGAAACAATAGACAACAATTTTTTTTTTTCTCAAGGAAAAGAAAAAAGGTAATTATACTTCTAAGAAAGATAGATAATAATTTGCAGGCATTTTTTTACAGGCATCAACAAAAGTACAATTTATATAGATTTTTAAGTCAGGAAGGAAAAAAGAAACCGATACACAGTAGTTTTGAACTAGCTTTAGTCCTACTGTGCTGTGTACACAGTGTAATAATATCCTTAGCAAAACAAGGAATCGTTTATACAGCCCCATGCTGCATAGGAACCCTGTAAATACTGGAATTTTACATAATGTAAAAGTGTCATGCTTTATAGAGGGTATTGCATACTTTTGCTACCAGGAATGAAGTTTTGTGGTTAGTAAAAATATTCATCTATAGATCTGTTGCTGGTGTTGAGCAATATTGAATTTTAGAATATCTGTTCAAGTTCAGACCCTTGCATATCTCCTGCTAAGCAAAATGTACAGAGAGTGATGAAAGTGCTTCCAAGTGTGTTGACCCTTTCCAATTCCTTGTGATGATCCCCTGACACAGACACAGCAAGCACCTGCTGATTTCATGCTTCCTTTGAAAGGGAAAGGAAATAAAAGGCCCCATTACATACCCATAAGAGCTCTCAAAATCTGATTAAACTTTGGCTGTGATGGATAGCTTCCCTGGTAGCTCCAAGGCACAGGTCACACTGTCTCTCTGAAGGAGGACAGAAAGGTGTCTTCCCTGAATTCCTGGGGCGAGTGCAGTTGCCCGCACATACTGCAGCTTTTGTACAGTGATCCAGCCTAAGGGTTTCTGGCATGTGATGACTGTTTATAAGTTTTTGTGTCACTCGTTACATTTTGAGAGCTTCTCTGGGGAGCTCTAGTCTTGTTAAATGCAATAGAGGAAGAAGAACTCTGTGAGGAAAAAAAGAAGGTTTGCTAATCAAACTCAGTGATCATAGCAAATGCCATGGCTGGTAAAGAACAAGTTCAGAACTTAGGCAGCTCTCTTAGATCTGCAGATCTCTTGTCATTTTTGAGTGTGAACTGTCTGTGGTGAAGAAATTCCTTGGGAAGGCTTGTGCTCTTTGTTTATCTGTCATCTTGCCCCTTAAAAATCTAACTGGAAACCAAAGATTTACAGTCCTGGTACAAGGTATGGTTGTATCCAAGGGAATATACCTAAGCAGCTAGAAGGCTGAGGAGGAGGATTGGATCCACTCGTTTGGGGATTTAAGATATATGCTCCACAGGACCCCGCCCTGTCAGAAAAGGTGCCAGGCATGAGGTCTCCATAACGACAATATACTTGGAGGCATATTTACCTGGATGCATGCAAGCAGTCATGCATCTTTTTTACTCACAATTTGAGCTATCCAGTTACAATCTGGCTCAGGAGACATTTAGTTAAGCTGGTGTGTTACTGTGTAGGCCAGAATACTTGTTAGCTGGTACCCATGATTGCATTAACATTGCTGCCCTACTTCGGCACAGGGCTGGCTTGCCTCCAGTAGGTGCAGACAGTCAGTGCAACAAATATATGAATGTCTCACACCAACAAGAATGATCGGCCCACAAGAGAGAGAAACCCTGTTAAGTCCATGAACAGCAGGGAGGCACAGGCAGTTGGGCCTCTGAAAATCCTGGTACTTACTCAGGTTTCTTACCATGGGACTAGATGCCTCATTTTAAGCTTCCTATCCCTGCTTATGTTGTCTCCATTTCTCACCTGGATATCTTCACTGTTTTCACTGTGTTTCCTGAGCAGATCTTTCTGTTTATCTCTTACTAGAATATTTTGCCTGATACTTAACCCAAAACAACTCTGCTATTCAGTGGAAGAAGAGAGCATCGCCGTTCCCAAGGGAACATTCTCTTCCCACGACTGTAACAAGATGCTTCTGAGTAAAAACTCAAAATAAGCTATGTCTTTTTAATTTGACACAGCCTTGCATTACACTTTCCTATCTAACACCCTGCCTCATACCACTCTTCTGTCTTTGCCTTCCTGCCTGCAATGATCTGCTGCCTGTGAATTTTTGTCATTTGAAGTCTTCCCTTTCTTGACACTAAGAGTGAGATCACATGAAGTATGAACATGACAGGCAGATCATGGAGTCTCAATGTAATGCGTTGCAAAGTGAGTATGCTCTGTTGGGTAGCTCAGCTGTGTTTTTGAAAACATAAAAAATACAGAGTTTTAACATAAAGACCAGTCCAATTCGAACTGATTTTTTGTTATGCTACTTTTCGGAGGCTTTTTGGCCCCATCTTCAGGAATAAAATGTGTGGTGAGCACTTAGAAATGTAGGGCATTTTCACACAGTGCATTAGGAACTGAATACAGAAACAATGATGCTTTTTTCCTCTTCCATGAGATATTTGGGACCCAGGGAGGCAGGGTTATCTACTCTGTGGTTATGCCATACTACTGCCTTAATAAACATAAATAAGGAGAGATTCTGGGCTTTGGGTCTGGTCCTCTAATGTGCTGGTGGCCCCTTAGAAATGCCAAGTGTCATTTTATTCCCACAGGGCCTGAAAGGGAGATCTTCATCACACAGTAGTGTCTGATCACCAGAGTTAGAGTGTTTACAACCATGTGTGACAGACTGCATCTATATGAATGTTTGGTTTCTACCCAGCATCTTATGGCGTGACAGCAGAATCAGGTCTACTACTGATAAGCTGGGGCTGATGTTATTTTTTCAGGACTGGAATGTGAATTTAAGTATGTACTCAACAGTAAACTAAGATACTCAAGTCAGTACATGTTAGGTCCATTATAGCCCTAACTTGCAGTATTACTTTGAGAATTACTTAGTTTTCCCTTATTTTCATTTTTTGAACTGCTGAATAAGAGCAAAATTCTTTCAGTGTAAAGTGCTTTGATAGCTTCCAAATGGAATTTCTGTAAGTACACTGTGGGTTTATTATAATACAGGACTTTGGATTTCACTGTAGGGAAAGTGCATTAATTATGACCAAAACTTAGCAATGCTAATGGAGCTCAATCTATTAAAAAAATCTGAGAGGTGTCTTGGGACTTTGGACTTTTGGATTTTTGAGCTGGCTCAGAGATGACATAATAAATCTGTTGTGCTCTTCAAGTGCTGGGTTGGACATCTTGTGCTCTTGATGATTTTAAGGGTGGGTAAGTGGAGATAGACTTGCTGAAAAAGAGTGGGATGACAAGTCTGTGTCTTCTCTGTGTTGAATGTGCCTGTGCTTATTTCTGTCCTTAGCCTTGTAAGCCACATGGAAAATTTGTCCTCGGATATGGGACCAAGGACCAAGTGGATCCTTCTAGGATTGCTGCAATTTTTAAAAGATGCTGATAGGGATGTTCATTTGGGCAAGTAAAGAGGTAGCACTAGTTTGCTGTCTGCCATCTAGCAGAGGGTGGTTATACCTGATAGCTCAAGAAGACCTGGAGGCCTGGACAAGTCTCTCCAACAGTGCCCAGGGAATGTTCAGAAGGACCAAGAAAGATGGCCAGAAATTTTTGGTACCTTGTCCATTTGCAGTGAGATGAGAAGGGGAATGTAGGCAAGCATTCAGCCTACAGCGTGAGCAAGCTTGAATGTCAAGAGTTTCCCACTGGCACAGAATGAAGAGAAAGTATTCACTGACTCCTGCAGCCTCGGGGCTGAGGCACAGCAACAAAAGCATTGTTTCTGAGTGAGGATCTTGTGAAGATCATAGACTAAAATTCCCAGTCAGAGTGCCCAGAAGCTCTGACAAAACTTAGATCCTAAATCTGTGGCTCAGGTCTGTTTCTGAAGCAACATCTACCTGCTTAAGTAAGCATTAAACTGTTCCTAGATTTTTCTGCTTTGCTGTTTTCCTACATTGCGGAGAAAAGTGCAAAGCTCCCACAAATAAGATCTTCATTAGCAAGCTGAGATCCCAGAGCTGGAAGACATGTGAAGGAATTACCATAGTCCTAAGGAAGGAAACTGACCCAGTTCCAAAAGATAGTGATGCATTTGGCTTCATCAAACAAGATGGATAAATCTCTGGCAGAAGTGCTTCCAAAGTTTGGAGGTCAATCCAGTTAATTCTTGTTTTTAAACCTAAAAAATTTTTGTTAGAACTAACATCATAGAAATCCTATGGCCAGAGTAGCTCAGGACTAGATGTTATGGGAAGTATTCACTTTCGAGCTCGCATTCTGAGTCTTTCTAATAAATGGAGAAGGAGAGAGGAAGGCACTTAGTACTAGGACTGCCTCATTTGATCCATCTTAGATACTTATTTAAGGATGAAATGAATCACACCTTAGAAACATTTCCACTGAGAAGTCTAGGTGAGTGTCTTAAACATAGACATATATATTTCTACAGATGTGCCCACTGCAGATTGTGATTGATATGGATTTTCTGTAGTGTTTTTCCACAGGTCAGCCTTTTGGACAGAACTTTCTCTCTCTGCCCCTCTTTCAGCTGGAGAGTTGTTTTCTGAATGACTATGAAATAGAAAATTGCCTATAAAATCACTGGGAAAGAAAAGCAAATCAAAATCTATTTGAACAGCTCTCTAAAAATCAAATTAAAATTGTTCCTTTGCATAATGTGTTGCTTTAATGGATATTCTAAAAAGGGAATGTTTCTTGTTTAGTTTAAACAAGTAGCTTTTAACAAAGATTCTTCTACAACTCTATTAGCAAGAAACAAGGCAATAGAGAGTTTAGAAAGTGTATAATACAGATGTTAGAATGCTGTGTGTGTTCCACATCTGTGTTATAGGTAAACACAATATGGATATAATTGAAATGTGTTTTCTGTTTTTTTTTTATTTTAAAATTATCTGAAAAATACTGTCCACTTGCATAGCAGAGAACCACTTAAAACCACTATAATTTGTTGACGTGATAGAAATTTTTAAGTGCAACCTCCCATACATGTACCCATTCATATTCTTCATCAATGCTAATTCATACTTCCACCTAGAAAACAGCACTTTTCCCCTCACGTACCTCAGATACCAAAGACGGTAAGCTATTGAAAAAGAGCGTGGGGTTGGTTTTTCTTTTTTTCCTAATGCTACTTCTTTTGTATGTGTGTTTCTAGGATTACACCAGGACAAATTTGCTTCAAGGCAATCATACTAACTCCAGTGTGTTTCCTAACTCTTTAGTGTTTGACTTTGCATCCTTAACATTATGTAATGTCAGTTCTGCATGTAATATACATCCTGCTGACAGTCTGAGTGCTTGTTGAGTAGCTCCCACACACCATTTCCTGGCCAGTGAGTGAATGAGCTACTTCTTTGTAATTCTCCGAACTCCTTTCTCGTCTCCGGAGGCAACATAGCTGGCTGACAAGTAAGAGGTCTCAGCCTCCCTGCAGCATTCTCACCAGCTGAGGTTAGGTGTGAGCAACAATTTATGTTTTGTCAAAAGCAGAGTGGTGATTTTATGGTGTTTTGACAGAAATATAAAAACGTGAAGTAGTTGAGCTTTTGTTACTTCTGGAGCCAGGTTAAAAGCCCAATAGGCGCTGCATATCACTCTAGTAAGTGGCTGGCTCAAACAGAGGAGCATCCGTCACCAGCCCAGTACCAGCAGTGCGGCTTCACCACCCTCCTAGATGGGAACAATCAGTACCAGAGATTTCTATACCCTGTTTAGTCTGTGCTTTTTCACCTCTGGTTTCTTTTATCGCTCTTACGTGTTCCTTGTGTTTCTGATAGCTGTGATATTTGTATATGTGTTGCCTGTTATTTGAGAAGGAGGTTCAGTGGGAAAGAGTCAGTCAGTCCTGGCTGAAGGGGAGGCCTCCACACAGCATCCATGCTGTGGCTGAGTTCTTGTGGGGGCTGTGCTCCCTTTGAGAAAAGGAGGAGGAAAATCCTCTGAGAGGCTGCAGTGTCATCTGAGGGCTGTGAGGGGGAGCAAAACTTGATCCTTTTGAGTTGAGTTTGATTTTGGAAGGACAATTGTCCTAGGGCCTTGAAGGGGGTCTGACTGCCCCTGCCCACCCCCTGCAGCTCCGTCTACCCTGCCCATGGCCCAGGACCCCATGTCAGCCCCCTGGGGCCATCAGCCCATGCCCCAGCAATGCCACAGCAGGGCCAGTCTCCTGCTCCCCACAATCCTGCCTGGCCATAAGGCCCCAGAGCCAGGCCCATCCACAGACCCATATCCTGGCCCGTTGTCAGCCCATCCCCAGGCATGTGCCCCATGCCTGGGGCTGGAGCTGCCCTGGTGCCCCCCCGCTGCCCTGCCCCTGGCTGGGGCGGTAGGATGGGCTCTGGGTGCCAGGCCCTGCCCGGCCGGCCTGGGGGGAGCCCCCATAGCTCCCAGCCCCCAGGGAGCTGCTGGCCTATGCTGGCCCATGACCAGCTGGCCTGGACCACCTTTTTGGCAGATCAGAGACATCCACTGCAATTCCCTCATCCACAAATCCACTTGTTTTATTCTCAAAGGTCAATCAGGGTGGTCAAGTATGACTTACCCTTGGTAAATCCATGTTGACTGTCCCCAGTCACTTTCCTCTTTTATCTGTTCAAAAGTGGTTTCCAAGAGGACTTACTCCATGATTTTTCCAGGGACTGAAGTGAAGCTGACAAGCCTATAGTTCACTGAATCACTCTTTTGAAGGACCCCAAAGAGGAGTCCCCAAAGGACCATTCTTTTTTTTGAAGATCAGTACAAAGTTTGCTTTTCTCTAGTCACCTGGACCTCCCCTGATCTCCATGACCTTTCAAAGACAATAGAGATGGGCCTCACTATGACAGTGGCCAGCTTCCTCAACACCCTCAGATGAAGACTGATATGGATTGAGTTCTTGCAAGTAACCTCTGACACAGCCTGCGCTCACTGCTGGTATTTCCTTTCCTCCTCGAACCTTGCCTGTAGAGACCTGGAAGACCTTGTTGGTAGAGACTGAGTCAGAAAAAGAAATTAGTACCTCTTCTCTGTCCACTGTCACTGAATCTTCTTCCAGTAATGGGCCCTTATTTTCCTTGTTCAGCCTTTTATTTTGGCAACTACATTCCCAAGAGCTTTCTCAAGAAAGCTCAGGGGCTTTGAGCTAGACTGTCCCTCTAATTTCAGCCGGTGAAGTCTCAATATCTTTATTTTCAGAGTCTTTTTGAGTGGGGTTTTTTTTTTTGAATCTCAACAATTCCTTTAAACTACATTTACATGTGTGTATGTAAAAAAATTGCTATGCTATCTCACAGCAGCATTCTGAATTGATTTAAAGGGATTTCAGAGCCTTGGCCACAAATGTCATGGAACTGTTTATACTGCAAACATTTTCTTATAGTGCACCTATTCCAGAGCCAGAATCCAAATTCGGCCTGTGGAAAAACTCTTTGATGCCTTCCAGAAGGAAGTTGTTTTTAACTATACGTTTCAATGTGTGCATTCAAACAATACAAAAATATAAGGTGTTTTCAAAACAAAATGTGGTTTTAGAGTTGTTTTTAAAGATGGGATGTATAGTTCTCATGTATGCACTTGCTGAAACATATCGTGTCTTGTCTTCCTGTGTATTCATACAGCACTTAGCCTGATAAGCTGTTATTCCATTTAATGTCTTTGCTCCTTCCATATACCAGAATTATCTCATTATTGTGTACGTGGGCACCTGTTCCAAATTACTTCTAATGACCTTAATTAGGCTTATTTAAAATTTGTAATTATTGCTTTTCAGCCTTCATTTAGAATCAGATTCCTGTGAATTTGTCAGAAATTGCAGGAGTTGTAAACAAAGTTCCATGTACTAAAAACTGCTGTAGCAGCTGTAAACAATATGAACTACTCCCATAATGTTCTTCAAGTTGCAATAAATTTGTTTCTCTGCCTGCCTCAGTGCTTTTACTGCTTGAAGTTAAAATTTTAAAGTAACCACCTCTTACTAAATCATTGCCAAAAATTAGTGTAATAACTACCTTCTTAATGGTCAAAGAGTGCAGCCAAAACCAACAAATCTGTTTACTAAAGGAAAATATGTACACATTGATATAAACTGTAAAAGCATGTTATCAACTATTTTCTTAAATAGTCTTTTTTTTTTTTTTACTTCCTTTAAAAATGCTAGGCTGAAAGTCATCCTGTCTTTCCTTTTCAGGGGTAGTCATGTGTATGACAGTGGGCAAATCTTCAAAAAACCTATGAAGTCCATATATGCTGACAGAAAAGAGGCATATTTTAGTATTGGTCACATTTAATCAGCCTGACCCTTGTTAGTTTCCCTCCTTTTGCACACAGCTCTCTCCTCGGACTTCAGAGCAAATTTGGAATTGGAATCATGGAGGTCAAGTTCTGATCACCCCTTCAACTGAAAGTAGAGCCTGCTGTAAAATATTGCTTCTGTCTTGTCATATATCCCTTCTTTCCTGTACATCAGCCACTTAGCAGACTGTGGAAACTCAACTTTCAACACTTTAAAGGCGAGAGACCTGCTGTGTCAGTAAAGGACAGAACACTAGGAGGGATTTATGGTCCTTCCATCCCTCTTTATATTCCTCTGGTTTCCTTTGCCCATCCCCATTGGCGAGGGAGGAACCAAGGCCTGGATCACATGGCCCTTACTTCAGGCCTAAGGAATGTGGCTTGCAAAGTTCAGCCAAGTATGAGCTACCAAGATATAACACTCTCTTACATTGTAAACTTTCAGCCAGCAGCACCTTATTCCATATATCTGTATTGCTCAACACAACGCAGACCTGCTCTTTACCGGAGAATGGAGGCAATACCACAGAACTACTGATAGTACTGGAAACTTACCAGAACTATATAGCACATGTCTTTTGTTACAATGCTGTGAATGACTGTGTGAGGCTGAAGAGGAATGAACCTCTTGTGTGAGCAAAAGTTTCTAATAGAGCCATCAGTAGTTTTATCTCCATCCTGATTAAAGAAACATCTTAGTAAATGTTTCTTGTTGATGGCACCAGTTTATAATCTTGCTTAGCTAAGTATCAGAGTGCTTCAATGTTTCTCTCAAGCTCATTGATGAAGAAGAATGGTAGGCAGTGAAAGTGGGTGGACAGTCAAACTTTTGTGTGTTGAAGGTACTTCTTATATGAGTTTCATTTGATTATCACTCGTCACAACTCAATAGTAGGTTACACATATTTCAAATCCAAATGACTAATTGGTAAGCAAGTTATTCTAATGGACTCTGATTTCATTTCACTTAGACATGATTGTCAAACTCCAAGAGTATAATTTGCAACCAAGACTATTTTTGTTCCAGGATGGGGAATTACAGTAACTTTTCAAAATACTTCAGAAAAGTTACTATTGAGAAATTTGTTTGGAGATTTGAAATACACTCTGGTTTTGTACGTTTACTGTGGGACATGGTCAGCATCAACTTGGGGGCAGCAGTAATCCCTAGTGGAGTACCAAGTATGGTTATCTTTTGCTTAGCCTTCTGGTTTTATAATTCCTTTAAAAATGAATCCCAGCATAGTTGCTTTCCAGGGAAGAGCAGTGTAGCTGCTACTGTAGCATTTGCTACAGTTTACTTATATTTTTTTTCTCATTTGAGTCAAAGAGGACATGTTAAACAGCCTTTTGTTCAAGCTGATAGCATATGGTGATTTAACCCTCTGTATTCAAGGAATTGTGCATCTTTCCTACCATCTGACACGTATAGGGCACAGCGTACCTTTAGTTTATTAATTGAAAAGGTCTTTCCGTTTTTATATAACATCTGTCCTTTTGGTTTTTTGATCTTAAAAGAATGTATTTTACATACCTGAATTTTAAACCCAAGGTGTTTATATCCTTACATCACTGAGAATTCTTAAAAGCAAATGTTTCCTGTGTGCATTACAGCTTAGAGATAAAAATGACTAGGTAACAACTACCGCCAGTAAAATATTCCATCTTTAACAAAGGTTTTCTCCAATGGTGACAGCAATTACAGTGTTACAGTTAGGTGTGTGCCAGGACTTGGAAGTCTCAGACAAATTTCAGCTCTGCTATCACTCAAAATATTTAGATTTCAGGGATTTTTTTTTTTTGTTTAGGAGAATATATCTGACCATGTATTTTTCATGGTGATTGGACCAAGTAAATACGAGATCAAAGTGGTTTGTTACGATCTCAAGATGTTGGTAAATAGCAACAGAGGCATGGTGTGGAACAGATGGATGTTCTCACTTGTTTAGCAGGTGAGTAATTTCTCTGCAAATGGAAGGCTTCCAGCTCAGCTTTGTGGCACTGCAGCATAGTATAGTGTACGGTGCAGAATATGGATATCTATCTGCCTAGCTTACTCGGAAAATAATAGAAAGGAATAACCAGTTCATGCTCAAGAAAATGAAGTGATCACCTAGAGAGGGAAGGAAGCCAGAAAAAATATCTGAAGGTATCATAGTTGGTGAGAAACAATGTGATGGACTATTTCTAGTAAGATTTCCACTGAGAGATATTTGACTACAGTGTGTTGAATTATTAGCTCGCTAAATTAGTATTTTTTTCAGATAATGACCTTTCACAGAAAAATGCATCCTGTTTGGAGAGAAAAAAAGAATTCTTGTAAGTTTGCTCTTTTTATGAATAGTATTTTTATTGTAAGTTCTCTCTGGTTTTATTTTCTTATTTCAAATTTCATGGAGTAACAACAAATCTGACTGTGGGTTTTTTCATGCGGGACTTGTTACCAAAGTGATTAAACACACAGCACTGCAGTTCAGTTCTTGCCTGTTAAAGTTTAATCCTTAGCCACTTAGTTGTTCTGTTACATGGTGTCGTGGTTTAACCCCAGCCAGCAACTAAGCACCACGCAGCCGTTCGCTCACCCCCCCACCAGTGGGATGGGGGAGAGGATCGGAAGGGCAAAAGGGGAAAACTTGTGGGTTGAGATAAAAACAGTTTAATAACTAAAGTAAAATAAAAAATAGAACAGTAGTAATACAAAGCAAGCGGTACACTGTACAATTGCTCACCACCCGCCGACCGATGCCCAGCATGTCCCCCAAGCAGCGATCGAACCCCTCCCTGGCCAACTCCCCTGCTTATATACTGAGCATGATGTCACGTGGTATGGAATAGCCCCCCGCCCAGTCTGAGTCAGCTGCCCCGGCTGTGCCCCCTCCCAGCCTCCCGTGCCCCTGGCAGAGCATGGGAAGCTGAAAAGTCCTTGACCAGTGTGAGCACCACTTAGCAAGTACTTAGCACTACTTAACAAGAACCAAAACATCAGTGTATCATCGACATTGTTCTCAACCTAAACCCAAAACACAGCCCCATACCAGCTACCAGGAAGAAAACCAACTCCATCCCAGCCGAAACCAGGACACATAGTTTGGACTACGGATACCATAAAGCTACATGGCATCTATTATAATTAAATTGTAACAGACAGATAGAATATGTCTGAAACACCAGGTAGAGTTAAGACCTAGTGTCTGTTAATGTGAATACTTACCACCTTGGGCAAGTCAAATGTCTCTGCTCCACACCATTGGCCTCACCTCAGTTGAAGGCCTGCAGAGCTCATGGGTAGACTGAGCTGCTCTGCAGGATGCTCTTGGGAACAGCTGTGCTTTTGTGAGAGCTTCAGATGATTCTGTTTTCTATGTTATTTGTTATTAAAACAAACAATCATCAAACCCAAACTCCACAAATCCAAGAATAACCTGGAATATGAAAGATCAATGGGGCCCAAAATCCCAACAAAGGAATTCAAGTTCAGAGCTGAGCTGCTAAATCAGGACATATTACAAAGGGCTCTGGCTATGTATTCAAAGATGTGTAATTGTATACAAGAAGATATACTCAAAGTGAAATCCAGTGAAGATTACGGTAGTAGTTATTGGACTACGCTGGTACCCAGAATCTTAAAATAATTCATTACAAAAAAAAATAATCAAGCAAAATATGACAGCACTTTACAGTTTTAGCAGCAGCAAAGATATTGAGCAAGGTATACAAGGTACTGGACAGTATTAACTACCTGGAACTGATGTGTGGTGAACTGAATGCTTAGAGATGTTATGCAAGGTGGAACATTTAGAAATATACAGCTTTCTCTTGTGCTGAAAGGTCTATTTGTTTCAGGACTTGAGAATACAGTTTAGTTTTCTGTTTTTAAGGCCTGAAGATATTGGGATGGGAGTCCTACCTTCCAGAGTGCTCCAACAGGAAGCAAATTTTTATGATTTTTTTTTTTTCTTATTTAGAAAGATATAACATGGAAACTTAATTTAATGGGATTATACTGATCCTTCCTCCCAAAGTGTCAACTCTTGGGACTGCATCGCCTGGTGGTGCTCTCAGTGGCACTGATGCCAATACTCAGCAGATACCATGTCTAGGCAGTTGGAATGTTTGCTTTGGTTGTATTTCCAAGACTTGATCAAGAATAGCTGGCACACGTACATACACATGTGCCAAATCTACAGGAGAGTGAAAGAACTCCTTGGCAGTTTGACTGCTTTTGTAGCTGAGTTATTTTGTGGCTTTTTTTGGCTGGTTCTTCTTAATCATTTTTTTTTCTGCAAACTACTCCAGCAGGATAATCCTTCTACTATCAAACTCATAGCATTTGAGTGGCTGTGAACTTACCAGGAGCCTGGTACCCAGAGCGGTACCACTGAGAGTAGTTTGTTTGATGCCTGTAACAGGGTAAATAGCTTCTTTTAAAGATGTGTCCAAGCATCCAAGCCCTCTTGGGAATGAAACAGCACACATTGCTGAGGACAAATATAGAGTTCTGTTTCCCAGCTTTCAGTCTTAAACAGAACTTTGTATTGTGCTCTGGCTCCAAATCAGTAGAAAAAGACTAATGGTATAACTCTTAGAAAGAGATATTTGGGTAAGAGCTGGATTCAAATGAGTTGTCTGTAGCTGGAGGTTTCCTTCTAAACTGAATTGAAAGGCACTATTGCCTAACCTCAGGGACAGTGGAGAGGAGGGTTGTTCATTGGGATGAGTTTCTCTGTTCTTTTGTTTATTTTCTGCAATAAAGCTTGATTATTCGATTAGAATCCATCTTGTGGAGTTATTAGGCATAACGGGAAGTAGAGGCATGAAAATGAAGGCAGTAGGACAGAATATGGGAAAGGACATGGTTTAAAGTTCAGACATAAACAGTGATAAGATGCACCCCAAGATGCCACTGCAGAACTATACTAAGTACATTAAAGGGCAGGCTTTTTGAAACACAACAACAAGCTCTTTAAGTGGTGTGACTTTTTACAAAAGGCTGCTCGAAGTGTCTGTTTGATGGAGAAGACAGAAGTAGAGTCCTACAATGAGTCTGGTACAGCTGCCAGCCAGGTCGGTTGAGTATGTATTGCCTATTGAAGTTATCGTCTACAGGAAAGAATGTTATTATTGTTGCTAAGCAGCTTAAATAAATTGAAAGTGAGGTGGCAACAGTGCCATGAAATAGCATATGCAATAATCCTGACATGTACTACCACTTTTATGAGCCTTGTGCATATTAAGCAATCCAAACCAAACATAGATATTGACATAGTAAAACCATTAAGAATAAGGAATAGCTGCTGATTTCATCTGAGTTTGCTGGTACAGATTCAGGACACCAACATCCTGATGTCAAAAGGAGAACTAGCTAATTGTTGAGCAGGACATTACTGGATAAGAAACCACATAATATGTGACCTAGAAAATATGATGTTTTTCCACCCAGCCTTGGAAAACATAAAAGCAGAGTTCCTAAGGCAAAGGACACTAACTGGTGTTTCCAGAAGAAATGAGGAATATTAAAAGTGACTTTTTTATGCTTCAGCTCAGTTTGAGAAAGGAACTTGCTGTGCTCCTTTTGCTGTTTTTGGGGGGGGTTGTTTTGTTTTGTGGGTTTGTTTTTAGGGATTTTTTTGAGAGCACACCCCAAGACTGTTACTAGCGGAAATACAGGGCTCAGTTTCTAAGAGTAGAGACCCTGCTAAAGTCTTGATAAACTGGACTCTTGTGCTGTTTGTCTGCTGCCACACTTTATTATTTGCACAGTGATGGCAAAATTTTGAGAAATAGAAATGATATTACTGACAGATGGAATTGTTTCTGTTTAAGGACAGATGCTTTTTATACAGCATTTATTTAAAACTATGGATTTTTTGAATGCTTGTTTATGAAAACTTAAAACAGTAAATTAGCACTTTCTTCATAAAAATGTGTTTCCCTCAGTAGAACCTAGTTTTCAAGATGCTCACACACTTACGTAACATACCGTGTAACTAAATTAAATACATAGCCAGCATTTTTAAGATATTCAAATGCCGTTTGGGGAAAATAAATACTTCCTGAAATAACTCAAAAAAATCCTTGGGCATCCTTTGCTTATAGATGCGTAAGTCTCCCCATCGCTTCTAATAATAAAGATACCACAGTAAAACTTACATAATGAAAATGCATTTTTTGTTGTTCCCATAGTAAAACAGAAGCAAGGTATGGATGAAACTCACTCAGTCATCCTAACATTTGAGCAACCTTGTATGAACAGTGGGAGAATAAATAAAATAACAATGGGGATTTATCATAGTTGTTGTCTGGACTTAATCTCCCAAGATACACTCCATGCCATGAGTCTGGTTAATGTGCCTTGCAGCTTGGTCCCCTGCATCTAGATTGAATTCTGGTAGATGTCAGCTCTCAGTACCATAGCAGAAGGCAGCCAGATACAAACACCAACTTTGAAAGAGCTACCTTGCATCAGAAAGGAAATGTAAGTGAAAAAAATATTTCAGGTCAACTGGAAAAAAAATGTTTATTTTTTGATTAAAAAATAAGTTTCTTTTTGCTTTTCCTGAAAACTTATTTTTAAAAAATTACTTTCACTGAAGAAAATTTCAGGTTTGAGGATACAACATTTTTTGTTACAGGGGCTACTCAGCAGAACATTTCTGTCTGGCTCTTAAAATGGTATTCATCTCAAAAAATAATTCTGTTTCTGGTAAATGAGAGGTCCAGTAACATGTCTTAGGTAGCATAGCTAGTTGGTACCATTCCTGTAGCAGAAGAAAGATGGCTTTTATGAATTTCACCTGACATGAACTTCATGCATGACAAACCTAAGATCAGGCTGACAACCTGCTGGCGAATTTCAGTGGAATGGGAAGTGTTTAGGTGTTCTACTACTTTTCTTTCTTTTGTACAATAAGTGTGGATTTATATATTTTTTATTATAAACTAGAAGCCTTGGCTGGCTAAGCTTGATTTCAGTGAGAATAGCTACCTCTGTCTTTGAGGAAAAAAAACAACACCAAAACATACTTGCTCTCTAGATCGAACTAGTAGGACCCAAACAAGGGTTAATATTAAATGAGACTTTCAACCATGAGGTAGACAGAAATGAATATGCCTGTGTCATAAGGAACACCTTAGTTATATTTGTGAAGCCCAAGTATGTATCTGCTGTAGACAGTAACTCATCTTCCAGTGACTGTCTGATAGGTTTCAGCAGAATATGTTGCTGAAGCCCAGTTGCAAGATGCATCATCAGAGTAATTTATATGTATGTAGTGTTTATTAGAATATAAATATATAAAAGATAAAACATGCATACAAAAGATAAAACACATAGTTCAGTAAGCTGTGCTGCCTGAAAGCTAAACATCTTCAAAGAGATATATTGTAAGGCGAGCAATTTCAGAACACAATAAATGATAAACAGATTTATAAAATAGTTTTAGGCATTGCCATCTCTCATCCTATTGCATTGACTTTCACATGTCTAAGGAGCAACTACTTTTTTACGTTGATGTAACCTCAGCAGTTAATTGGGAAAGATGAAGAAACACAGGTCGTGTGGAAGGGAATTAAATCAAGTACAAGAGGGAAAAGTGAAATAACTGCATGTGTGATCGTTTGATGTGCTCTCTGGGGAGAAGTGGTTTTGCTTTCTCTTTCGCCTCTTCTCTTCCAATTCTTTAATGTGTTATTCTTTTTAGGAAGATGGCAGAAGGCATACTGATTTTTTTAAAGTTAATTTTGACCAATAAGCAGTCCTTAGTACAAGATAGACAAAGGTGGCTTTGGCTAAATTATGAGCCGTTGGGCTTGATCCAAGCTCTGACTCCACAGATGCACATCCTCTGATAACAGCAGAAAAGGAGAAACCTGATATACTGATCAGCAGCCATTTCTTCCTCCTCCTTTTGGGAAACTTAGCTTTTCTTCAGGGAACACAGGTACAGCTGTTGCTCACGAAATGGTTCCAGGATGCTGACAGTCAAGTCAGGTGCCATTTTATGCCAGTATTTCCTTACTGTTCAAGCTCGTGAGCATGTTTCATTTGAGTTACTTGCACTTCTCTGCCCAGGTAATCTGGATAGTAATTCAGGTGCCATACAGATGGTGAGTTTGATCTTTTAATATATGTTTTTAAAATCCTGATGGTATTATTAGAGCTGTCATTTGTCTTACCTCTGACTTCAGGAGGACATTAATTTCTCTCTCAGGCTTTCATTCTTTATGCCTTGTAATGGGGATTCTAGAGAATAGTGTTCAAGAGGTTTGGTTTTGGTTTTGGGGGTTTTTTTGTTTGTTTGTTTAAATCTTATTCCTTATGTGTGCTCTAATCAGGTCCTTAATAGAGAGTTCATTTTGTCTTCCTTCGCATTTACACATTGGGATGGCTCCAAGGCCAGGAAGAATGTTACTGAAGAGTAAGTGGTTGAGGTATCTTTCATCTATGGTTGACTTCATCGTTTGCTTTCTCTCTTGGATGGTTACATCCCAGTCTCTTGGGGAACATCTGCCTGCTCTTGATGGGCTGAGAATTAGAACCAAATTGAATTTTTGTTTGTCTGATCAGGAGTGTTTCCTTGCATGCATTCGTAGCTTGGGAATACAACCACATCTGCAGCTGTCCCTGGATGACAATGATCAATCAGTGCCCAGGACAGCTTTCTTTTATTTGAATTTGGCTGCAGTTGGCATGTGGTCTTTACTTTTGGCTGCCAGATCCCCACCCCCTAATCATGCCTCTCATCTGAGAATCTGACCGTTGTAGGCCTTTCTGCTTGGGACTGTCTTAAATATATTTGGAAGCAGATATTTAGCTATTAGCTGAAGTCTTTCCTGGTCATTATGTCATTAAATTTGCTAATTCTGAGATTTTCAGTGGATTCTGAGATGCTGGTCTTGCTCTCAAAGCTCCTATAGATTTTGGTAATTGAATTGACTAACTTTCTGCATACCAGTTCTAGACAGAAATGCTAAAGTTGGAATTTCTTTGATTTGAGAGGACCTATGAGCATCTGTGGACTTTGGAAAATTCCTTCTGGTCTTTTGGGCTTTTTTTTCACTTAAGATATCATCAACAATATTTGAGGGGGATATTTGCTGCTGTCAGTTTACAGGAATATCAAATGTGCCCAGAGCACAGGATAAATGTTTGCATGTCTTCTCTTGAACCTGAAGAAGAGAAATAATTGTAAATGAAAATGTACAAATGAAATTATGCTTTAAAATGCTTCTTGGACTACAGCTTTAAAATTGGAACTATGCATAACATTCAGCTATGCAGCAGTCCCTTGTTCGTTACGAAGCATAGCCAATATAGCCAATGCAAAGTACATACATAGGTGTCAGTGAGTTCAGTAGTACAGAATGCGGGATCCCATGAGTGGCCTTTGCTTTTCAAAGAACAGCTCTTTGTCACTTTTGACAGACAGTCTTTGCTTTACAAAGAACAGACTGAAAAAGTCTGTGTGGAACAAAGTGTCCTTGAAGTGCACAGCTCCAGTTTATTTTTTTTTTTAATTTTTGTTTGCCAGTTAAAAACAAAATTCTAAATCATGCCATAATTTCCTTTTCTGTTACATAGAAAAAGAAATAATGGTAATGAACCTTTTGCTGTTAATTAAAATAAGCAAATATGGTCTGAGATTGAAACCCCAGAACTTCTGAGTTATATCTCTGATTTCAAGTTTGCAGTTGGTTTCCACGTACAAAATGGGATGGTAAGGAACCCTAAATGTAACTCTCACTCCCAGGCTTTGTAGATGATTGGATCTGGCTCTGACTTATGGAGAACTGTAAATATAAAGCCTAGTAAATATGAAGACTTGCAATTGGATCCAGGAAACCAGTTGCATGCAAAATTCAGTGGGGCTTAATTGTCAGCTTTGATCATGCGATAGAAGACAATTTTTTTTCGTTTTCTTCCAGTCTTACGTAAGTGCACTTTCAGAAACCTCACTGCCTGTCTTTTGGAATTGAGTTGGGTCCTATTTTACTTTGCAGCTGGAGCAGAATTATTTCAGGAGGACCTCTGTTCTGGTTTTTGGCTTAGCTCAAGAGGCCACAGATTCAACCCAATGGCATTTCTCTCTATGTCTGTAAAATAATAACTTCCGAACATCACATCCGATCACTTTCAAAACTTCAGGGAAAGTTAGAGATTTTGATAGCCAAAACCTTGTTGATTTCACAGAAAAGCAATAAGAGAAAATGGGAGACACATGGAGCTTCTGCTTTCTCTCAAGTACAGCCACAATTTCAGTCTTTTTAAGTCAAAGACCTGGTTAACGGTTCCTGTACAGCAGAGTAGAAATGTCATCTCCTTCTCATATTTGTTTAACGTGTTATTATTCTGATGGACTGCCTCCTATGAAAGTGTCGGTGGTGGGAGATGGAGGGGAAAATGGGAGATGCCAGGAAGTGTGGAAGAGTACTTTGTGGAGTTAGAATATCCTAGTAAAGACAGACAACAGCTCAAATACCAGCAGGGACAGAAAGAGCGAACAGGAGTATGTAGAGCCAAGGAAAGAGACTGCTGTTATTGGAGACAAATGGGTTGCACAAAAGCAAATTTCTCTGGCCCTTGTGGACCAGAAAAAATTGGAGATTCAGCTGCCAAGAATGAAGGAATACTGGGGCAACTTCAAGGCCAGTAAAGAGGCAGTAAAAGGTGGGGTGGGGACTGGAGGGGGGGGTTCTGCAACATCAGGAGTTTCTGTGAGGTACACCTGGAGGATCCTGCTATGCCAGAGATGAGGAGGTGCTGTGCTGCTTAGGGGAGGACTCACTGCTGTGGAATGGGACAGTGCAAGCAAATGCGCAGAAATTTTGCATATTAACTGGGACAGTAGAGGAGACAAAGATGTAGAAGACAGATTACCTCTGGGAAGGGGGAAGGAGGCTTTGTAACAAAGGTTGATTTGGACAGATGGGGGCTGTGGAGAAGAGACTCAGGAGGAAGGCAAGAAACCTCTATGGCATGCTGCAAGCTCAGCTTACAGAAGCTACAGTGTGTGACCCTCTCATTAACTTTGTTTCACAATGTTCCCTGCATGCTTTGTGTAGCTTCCAAGTAATGCATGACATCAGCAATCTTAATAAAAACCACCTGCTTGGTACATTTTATATTCAACTCTGTTAAACTTTCCTAGTCCAAAATATCCAGTGCTATCTGGAACAGGAGTATAATTAGTTTTCCCTAAATTTGCTGAGCTGTGTTAAATGAGTTCTTTCCTTAAGGAGAAAAATGTGAATTTATATGCTTTAGCTCTACATATTTGAAAATCATCTTTCAGCTGTTCAGCTTTGTACACTGATAAATACATCTGTGAAAATTAACTCCTGATCCCTCTCTTGAACCTAGTCTACTTCTAGCCATGTTCATGACCTGTGTTTCAAGGATGAATGAATGACCCCTGTGCACTAGGGAAGTATAGGGTGTAAATGGCCATAGGTCTAGTGGGAGGAATGTTCAGCACACCCCAGAAGATCTCTTTAAGCTTCAGGTTGCCTGGACCCTTTCAAGTCAGACAAGAAGCTATGTTTATACATCCCTCAGCACAAGGAAGAAGCTCCTGTGGGCCAGAGGTAATTAATATCAGCAGTTAAACTAGCTGTTCAAGAGAGTAAGTAGCATTAGAAATAATTGCTTAGCTTTCCACTATTGTGCTCCAAAAAGTCTCAGGTTGTGATGTTGCTATCTGTTAAATATTAGCTTAATATCTCTCAATACATAACAAAAGGTAAGAAGGACCACTCTTTTTCCCTAGGCTACTTTGGAAAGTTTATTCCAAATTTTGTTTAGTTGTGGCAGAGGTTTACAAAGTTCTCAGTACTGAGACGGGGGCCTGTCTTTTTTGAGGAGTCTGAGTTTTCATTGTAGAGTCACAGCCAGAAGTCACAGCTATTTCCTGTGGCTCCCTTGTTCTCCAGTTTAATCTGTTACTAGTGACTGAAGAGTGCTTGCCTCAAGGTAGATTTTCTGTTTTCAATGAATGGAGCCATTTGCAGGAGGTTTTTGAACCTCTTTTTGTTTTATCAAAAAAGTCAGGCACAAAGTTGGCTTCTGAAAACTTATTTTAGGACAAGGAAAGGGGTCATGACCCTGAGGCTTTGCTGTTTAAATCAGCATAACTTCTTTGGAGTCTAGCTAGGATAAATGAAAGGGCATGGACTCTGCTGGTTGTGTCGCAAATTTTCCAGAGTGCTTTTTCTGAACAAGCCAGAAAAAGATTTGCCTGAAGGGACACATGAATATGGGGCACATGAATAACATTTTAACATAGAAGTTCTGGTTTTTTAAGAGGCAAAAATAAAAGGACTAAAAAGTGGGTACCATAGAGACTAGTGGAGAGAAGGCGGCATGAGGCTGACCTCTGTGCACTTTCAGTAGGATGTGCAGCATGGTGGGGAAGTTGGATGGTCTTCTGAGACTGCTGGGCCCTACCCTTGAAATCTGCTGCCAGAGCTCAAAGCCTCAGGTAGTGAAGTCCCTGTGCCAAGCTTAAAACATGGGGCTCAGTCTGGAAGTAAAAACTGGATGAGATTTTTTTTTTCCCCTGGCCTCCTTTGAATTACCTGCAGTGAGACAACAGAGAGAACGTCTCTCTCCCTGAGTGAGGATTTCTTGTTCAAGTCTTTTGGAAAGAAATGGAGTAAATTGGTCTTTGTTTACACTTAATAGTCTGTAATCAATACTGCTCTCCTTTGCTGCCTTCTTGCAAATGGTGGTGTCTTTTGCACTCTTTTGAGGATGGACCAAGAGGGCATTGCCACACCTAGTACAAAACAAAAAAGATTGTAAATAAATCTCTACATGTAAATGCCATAGACCTCTCTAGACATATACTTCTAAATCTATTTCTTCACCTTTCCCCCCCATTTTCACATTTAGATATGGGTAGCTGTAGTGTAAAACAGAGGTATATATTTTTGTCTGCTTAGGACATGAGAAAGGGCACAGTGCTCTCTGTTTCAGCAGCTTTTCTCAGAGGCCAGTGTGCTAACTGTATTTATTTATTAGTGGGTTGTTTTGGTTAGGCTATTTTTTTCCCCAGTATAACTTGTTGCAAATCTGCTGTAATCAGTGGACATGCTTTCCCTTTCTTACACCAACAAAGAGATTGGCCCAAGAGAATTTCATGGATTATTCCCTTTTGACCTCTAAATTCCCCAGGTTAAGATTTTTTCCTACATGGTTCTTCCATTATCATCTAGCTCTGAATGCATCCTTTTGGTATGTGAAATAGCAGAAGTATATACCATGTGTTTTCTGAGGACACGAGCCATAACCCTCAGAAATGAATTTGCTGCTTCTCTAACCCAGAAGCCATTACAGAAATTACATTTGGATGAATAACAAAAATGTATTGCAGTCAAAGAAAAACTGCAGATTCTTTTTGACAGCAACCGTGGTTTCTAATGCTTCCTTAATTTTCACTTACATGTATCTGAAGTGATGATTAATCCAATGAAATATGCAAAATTGTCCATGTAAATCTGACTTTCATAAACAGGAATTTTCTTAAAGTTTCATAAGGTGTTCCAACATTCAGATTGAAACTTACTTTTGCGATGCGAATAAATATCACATATGTATATCTTCACTTCTCAAATTTCCAGTAGTTCTGGAGGAAGAATTTCATCTACTTGAAAACAGCATCTTTCTCTGCAAAGGTTTACTCATAGCAAGAGCAACTGTGTTTCTTAACAGTAGCAGAAATGTGTTGCTTGCCCCTAGATGAAAAAAAATCTCAAGCTGAAAACTGACTTCCCCTCTCCCTTCCTGTTCAAATTGTGAAATTGGCCTGAAAAAATAATAATTTTTCTTTTCTTTCCTGTTTCTGAGTCATTCTGATAGCTCTGAGTTATGATCAGGAGTAATGGGTCCTTCTTAAAAAATAAAAATGTGGAACGCTGGTCCTCTTAATTCCAGCTATTCAGGCCTTAAGATAAAACAAATGTTATACCTATCACAATAAATCCTGAAAGCTAGTAACACAATGCAAAAAACGTGATCAGAAGCTGTGCAGAAATGCACAGATGGAAAGATCAGTTTGAGGGCTGATAAAGTTTTTGCTGACTTTTCTTCTGGTGCCTGTCATGTGACATCTACTAGCATTGGGTGCAGAGAGCAGCACATTCACTCTACAGCACTTGCGGCCTGTGTACTTACCTGACCTCTCTGGTTCTCTGCTTTTAGGTCTCCAGAGATAAGTTGGGGGAGAAAAGCACTAATTAGTATATGAGTATATACTAGAGGCTGGTGTATAGCCATCTGTAAAATTGTTACTTAAGCATGCTGATTTTCAAGAATGGGGCAGTAACTCCAAAAATTTCTCATGAATCTTGTAGCGATGGTCTGTGTTCTGGATTTAAGTCTGCCAAAGCAAGAGATCTTCCACTTGCTGTGCATTTTTAGTAAACACAGCTATTTGGGCTCTGCTACCCCTGCACTTTTTCATAACAGATTTGTTGCATAAAGACTTTAAAAAAAAAAAAGTCAACGGTCCACATAAACATTTCCGAGACAATAGACTCTGAGGTTGTAAACACATACTTGTGACCTTATTAAGATGAAGAGAATTTTGGTTCGAGGAAAAGCTTGTGAACAAGCAAATATAGTCACAATAATAACAAAGGAAAACAAAAAATTAGTTAGTCTAATTATTTTGGGAGTCTCACTTCTCTGTCCTGCCCAATGCTGCCTCTTTATGACTCCCTTTATTTCAGGACAGAATACATAGTTCATCCTAACTGAAATCTAGAAGTGTCATAATTTTAGTACATAAATTTTTGCTTACTATATTATTCAAAGGAACAAAAGTGCACAAAATTAATTTTGCAATCCAGAATTGTTATGAAATGGAAGTCAGTGCAAGCACTTCTGAGTATTATCAAAATGTCTGTTACTTAAAGGATCAGAGATATAAAGATTACTTGTGTAACTTAGTTCCCATCAGCCTAGAAAGATACATAAAATGTGTGATGAGGTTTTAGTAATTCAGCATTGTTCCCGTTACTAATTAACCCTACAAGCAGCACCAAAGATCACTGCAAAAGTCATTTAGTGGCTCCACCTCTCCAACATGGCATCCACCCCTTATTCCATACCACTTACTTCATGCTCAGGTCCCACATTATCTAATACATCCTCATTAACCACCAGCCCCCTTCCCATCCTTTGATACAATACACAGGTATCATTCCCTTAGTCTATGGACCACGCCTGTGAAATGTCTGTAAAATGTCCATAAACATCCACAAATGTCCACATAATATCCATTGAGTTCGTTTGGTCCATGACTTTGGGCTCCATCTGTGATGGTGGTCGCTCAGGACAGGAGAGGTGGTGTGTTGCGTGGAGTATTGGACACCAAGCCAGCTCAGGTCAGGTCACTGCTGCACTTGCACTGCTTCTTGTAAAGCTTGTCCTCCATTGGTTCAGGTGGTTCCTGCTATAGTAATTCCTGTAACATGCAACTCGGATCATGGGTTACAACAATTTAAAGGTATTTCCATTATAATCTCCACCCCTGGCCCCTTTGGGCCAGGTTATAGGGTTTAACATCGCAATGAACTCCTCTCCTTGCTCCTAACCTGGCTAGCAACAAGGGGTTCCTGCTATAGTAATTCCCATAACAGGCAACTCAAATCCTGGGTTACAACAATTTAAAGGTATTTCCATTACAGTCTCCACCCCTGGCCCCTTTGAACCAGACCATTGGGTTTAACACTGCAATGGAGTCCTCCCCTTGCCCCTGCCCCGGCTTGGACTTATCCACAGACTGCAGGCCCCTAGGGGTTTACCTGCTCCAAGTGGAGCCTTATCTATGAGCCACAGTCTCTCCAGGGGTATACCTGCTGCGGCATAGACTTATCCACAGCCACAGTCACTTAGAGGTGCACCTGTTCCAGCATGGCCTTCTCCATGGGCCGCAATGCCTTCAGAGATATACCTGCTCCAGCGTGGCCTTGCCCACAGCCACAGTCTCTTCAGAAGTAAACTTGCTCCAGCATGGCCTTACCCACAGCCACAGTCTCTTCAGAAGTAAACTTGCTCCAGCATGGCCTTACCCATGGCCACGTGCTTTGAGGTGCTCCAGCATGACCTCATGCACAGCCACTGATGCTTCAAGGTGTCCCTGCTGCAGCACGGACTTATCCACAGCCACAGGTGCTTCGAGGTGTACCTTCCCCAGCGTGGACTTATCCTTGGGCCACAATGCCTTCAAGAGGTACACCTGCTGCGGCACAGACATAACCATGGCCACAGACGCTTCGAGACATACCTGCTCTGGCATGGGCTTATCCACATCCACAGACGCTTCGGGGTGTCCTGCTCCCGCATGGTCTCATCCACAGGTCACAGTCCCTTCAACTTGAGTTCACACTGGAGTTCAGCCTGTCCAGTACAGCAGCACAGAAACAGCAGCAATGCCCTGGCCATCTGCCAGCCCAGGCGCATGGCCATTGCTGTTATCAAAATGTTCCCAGGCCCGGCAGAGTAAGATGATACGCAGTACAGCGAGCAGCAAAAGCAAAAAGCAGCCACTAACGAGCACTAAACTCTAATACACAGTAAGGCAAGCAAGCCCCGTGGCAAGCACAGAACCCTGCTGATTAATAGCTAAACAGCAATAACAGCTATAAATTCGATCTAGCACATTCCAATTAAATCTGTCGTTATCTCGAACCCTTTGAGCCCCACGTTGGGCACCAAAAAGGACTGTCGTGGTTTAACCCCAGTCGGCAACTAAGCACCACGCAGCCGCTCGCTCACTCCTCCCCCGGTGGGATGGGGGAGAGAATCGGAGGAGTAAAAGTGAGAAAACTCGTAGGTTGAGATAAAGACAGTTTAATAGGGAAAGCAAAAGCTGCGCACACAAGCAAAGCAAAGCAAGGAATTCATTCACTACTTCCCATCAGCAGGCAGGTGTTCAGCCATCCCCAGGAAAGCAGGGCTCCATCACGCGTAACGGTTACTTGGGAAGCCAAACGCCATCATGCCGAATGTTCCCCCCTTTCTTCTTCTTCCCCCACTTTATATACTGAGCATGACATCATATGGTATGGAATAGCCCATTGGCCAGCCTGGGTCAGCTGTCCTGGCTGTGCCCCCCTCCCAGCTTCTCATGCACCTGGCAGAGCACGGGAAGCTGAAAAGTCCTTGACCAGTGTAAACTCTATTCAGCAAGAACCAAAACATCAGTGTGTTATCAACATTATTCTCATCCTAAATCCAAAACACAGCACTCTACTAGCTACTAAGAAGAAAATTAACTCTATCCCAGCTGAAACCAGGACAGTTGCTTTCCATTATACTACCTGTGATGAAGACAGCATATGTAAATAAACCTGAGAAGACATGGAGCCAGGGACACTTTGTATATGTCAGTGTTCATTTAAGTTAATCAACCAGCTGGTCTTTCATCCCAGTTCCTTATTCTTCCCTCTTTTCTCCCCAGAGCAAGAGAGAGGTTCGTGCTTTCTGACTGCCCGCATGAAGACAGTAGATTATGTCATTCCAGTGGCCAGATGGCCTGACCACAAAATCCACTATGTCAGCCTTAACAGTCTCAGGAGGGAAGCTCCCGGCCTCAGGACTGTCCCTTCCTGGCCAGTGAGGAAGCACAGTGCTACAGGCATTTTCAGAAGCTGACCTGAAACTTTGCAGCCAGCACTTATTTTATAGAGAGTGCTATTCATCTGACACCTCTAGTAAGTGGCAGTTTCTCCAATGTTCCTCATATATCAGTATGAAGGACCCAAATAACTCCAATGGTGTACACAGCTGATGCAGGGACACACACAACATTGCGCTACCACCTAAAGCACACACATGTTCACCCCTGCCATCCTTAGCCTGAATTTCAGATGCAACTTTTGTTTTAGCCTATCATTGTACCAGAGCTAGATTTTGCTGTACATGGGTTTTATCTTGCCCTGACTCTTGAAATTCTTTTGTGTATATAGGGCAAGCACACCACTTTAAGAAACAAAATTAAATGCAGGAACTTCTTTTAATTGAATCAGAGACACTGATAGAGAAAGAAGGCAAATGGAAATAAAGCACAGACATGCAGTGGGAAACTGTTCTTACTATTCCTGTCCACGTCATTCTAGCTTGTTTTCCTTAGACACTGAATTACATCTTCAGCCAGTATACAGAAACTCTGTTTCGCTGATATCAGCCTTGTTCTGTTGCTGTTAACTTACAGAGGCTTAAGGTTCGGCCCACTGTATTTGTCCAGCCCTCAATTTAACAAAGGCTTTTCCTCTTTTAAAATTCACTTGAGTGTTGGTATGAAGATGCTTTGGAAAGAAAGGCTTCTGACAGACCTTGTTTAGTCTACTGCCAAATTAGTTCTCTTTTTAAGGGAGCTTGGCAAGTTTTAATTATGGTATTTCTACAAAATCCTTGAAGTACTAGTTATATACATTTTATTATTTTTCAAGAAGGAAGGAGTAGTTATGGCTTAACCACAGAACTAAGATGTTTGTTTAAAAATATATATTATAAGATTTCTGCAGTCCAAATCCATGTTTAATGAGTGTACCATATGTGTTTTCTAGTCTGTTTGCATTGCTGGTGATGTGTGACAGAAGCACAGATTTGCTTAAGTTGTAAATTAAATCCGTCTCTAAAAGTATAGGTGACAAGGCAATGTTAAATTTAATTCCCATCGCATGAGTCACTTCATTTTCACATGTCTCTTTACACTTGATTGGACACACTGATATTTTAAATGCATTACAAATTTAATCAAAGGCATCAAATAAGATACACAATGTTGAAATTACATCCAGGAAAACATCTGGGACTATGGAGTGGGAATTATTCTTGCATAAAAAATGGAGATTCTATACTTTACTAGATTAATTGAATAAACAAAGGAATATTGAAGCTCCTTAGAAGTTTATATGGAAGGTCAACTCATGGCATTCCCAAATTGCAAACCAATGCATTGATCTTGAATAGACTTGTGTGTTTGAATAACTTCAAGGATGACTCCATTGAACTTTTTCCTGTGCAGTTTGTTGAGAGTGCCCAGATGAGATCAAGAAGGCTAAGCCCATATGCAAAGTCATTCAGTAGTTGTAAGTGTTAAAGTTAAAGCTAAAGTTTCAGCCTTGTAAATTTCTTTCACACAGATATGTCTATTACCCTTTGAAGAACTATAGCTTAGAAAGGAACAAGCTCTTGAAGTGAGGTTAATAATACAGTTATTGCTTTACTATTAAGATAGAATACCCTGAAGGTATCTGAAGCTCTGTTCTTTAGCTTCCTGTATAGTATACAATCTTCCTCACGTTTATAAAACATACTCTATTCTGTTGAAACCAGGCTCCAAAACATTACTTATTTTCTCTCCAGATGTGCTCCGTATGGAAAACATGCCAGACTATGATAATGGCAAGAAAAATCAGAAGAGATATAACTTCAAAATTCTTTTCAGCTGACTAGATAATTTCAAATAGTTCAGAAATGGACTTCTCCACAGTCCATTCTATATTATGGATATTTTTCTATTTTTTTTTTCCCCTAATGATTTAGACTTAAGAAGTAGAGACTGAAGAGATTAAAATCAATCAGAGCAGACTAATGAATATATATCATTTTCTTTCTTACTATGCATGGAATCTACACAGTTACGTTTATGTATTAGAATACTATTAGAACAAAATTCGTAAATTGAAAACATCACAGATCTCATCATTGACCTTGTTTAATGAAATCTCAGGTGTGCAGTGCATGTTGAAAGAAATAGATTGACAAGTTCATATAAAACAAAAGGTGGTGCATTAATTGCAGCTGACCTTAGAAAAATTTCCATTCGTTGCTCATGAAACAGGTTATCACACTGAAAGAGAGTTATATTAAACTTAAATATTTCTGAGCAACTTCTCGAACTCTAAAAAAACCCCTGTACTCTGTCTGCCAATATGTCTGACCAGGACTGTGTTATTTCTTGCACTAGAGGACTTTTCTTGATTTGTCTTTTTCATTATTTTGGAACTAATTTACACTCTCTCAGCTCAGGTGTCAATATTTAAGTGTAAATAAGGAAACAAATAATAAGTATTGAACAGGTATAAATCAGTAGTAAGAGGTTTCTTGTCCCGTAGTCTCTTAGTCTATAGACTTCATTGTTGCAATTTGCATCCTGGGTGGTTTCAGTGAATGCCTGTGCTGTGCCTTTGTCATAGACTGCTCCGGAGATACTTTAGGATATAGCAAACAGAAATGCCCAGGCCTTAAGATGACATACATGAAATGATTGCTACTCAGGAGCTGATAACCTGGAGCTCCCATTTACCCTTTCTTTTATTATTAGGATCAGGTTCATGGAAGGTGAAAGAATTTAAAATTTTGGTAAACAGAAGGTTATTTCTGCAGAACAAAAAGGTGAGCAATGATGTACTCCTCCATAATGTGCTATTGAAACCAGATTACCAGAACTGAAACCAATTATGAAATCCAGGATGAAGAAATATTGTAATTTACAGGACAGTTATTCTGTAAAGTCATGTTTTCTTTACTGTCTTTCATGTAGCAGTCTCTGAGTTGCCTTGCTCTAGCCTAAGCTGGAAGATATATTTTGAAACAGGTCAGTCCTTCACTTAATTTGATGTAGCAATATTCAAACTTGTTGCATTCAGCTCTGACTATATAGAAGGTATCGTTTTAAAAGCTGCTTATTACTTTAGCTTGATTTGTTTTGCACGGAAGGAAAAACTGAGAAAAATCCAAGGTTCAGTTTTCCATCACGTGTGGAGTATTGTCTCTTTTTTTGTCTTTTTTTTTTAAACTCAGGCATGAATGAGAGACTTCTGTGAGTATTTCAACAAAATGCTCAAAAGCTGGAAAGTATTTGAAAGCCAGAGATTTGAAAAACTTATAATCAAGTTCCTCCTCCTGCTGCTCTCATCTGCCACAAAGACTGAGGGCCAATATTCTGCCTTTCTTCCTCTCAGGTTAAGAAAAAATGGTGAAAACTATGTTCTTCATGTATAAGGCTGGAAAGAAATTGGCCGGAATGAATAAACTGAACAGATGTGCTACCTTCTGTTATGCAGATAAAATAAATAGCTATGTTTTGTGAAAGTACTATCAAATTACCAACTACACAATGCCAAAATACTCTTTTAGAAATTAGCGGGTTCATAGCACCCATGGTAAGCTCAGAAACTGTAAACCTGACTCTTCCTATGGTTATGTGTTGACTTCATATCCCTTCAATACTGAACAGTTTATGAGCTCTTTGTTTGGGTTATGAATGTCTTCCAAATCTTGAGACATTTATTTAGTTTAATTTAGTCTCTAATAATCTGACTGAAATGAGACACTGTAAAAAAAGCTGTTTTTTTCACTGTAAGAAGAAAGCGAGTATCATCAGATTTATTTGTTTGGGTTTCTGTTTATTTTCCTATTTTGTAGAGGATTTTTTGGTGGAGAAAGTTTGCTTTTAAAACAGGAGAAGTCAGAAGCCATCCCTACATCTAGTTTAGAGAGAGATGAACAATGAAAAATGGATTCATTGAAGTCTGGTTAAGGACCTGGTTAAAATTCTGGCTTTCTCTAACAGTAGGGAATGTGTTCTATTACTCACTTTCTTGGATTAGATCTAACAAATCTGTCAAAGCAAAAATACAAGTTATTTCCTTCTTGCATTTGTAATAGAGCCTGTTCTAAAGCTCATTACTAAATTTGTGCCTCAGAAAACTTTCTTGCTAGAGTTGCCGTGTTTAGGGTGATAGGAAAAACCTAAAGTCCTGTCTGTTTCTGGAAATGTAAGCATCTCATTGCATTTTTTTTTTTTTGTTTTAGTTTAGGTGTGGCTGTCTTAGGGTACAGGGAAAATTCCATCTTGGTTAATTATGTTCTTTCTTTCCAATTGTCTGCAGTTAGACACAGTCATTTCCTTTTTTTCCAGCCCTGTTTCTCACTGTGATGTTTATATGAGATTTTAAACAGCTGCTTTCTTAAGATCCAGAGGTGGATATATTTACAATACAGGTAAAGTAATTCCTGTGAATGCTCTGTACTTTAGAAGGTTTGGGCCTTTTTTTTTTTTTTTTTTAACCCAGAGAACCTTAAAGTAGTCCATAAGCATTTGTGACAAAATTCAACATAATTTTGGGAAAGATATAAACATCCTTCAGTCAGTCATGCTTTTAACCTCTGCAAAAAATGACCTTCAAAAGAGGTGGAAAGGCTCATTTAATAAACAGAAATTACTTTGACACCTTTTGTTAAGAAAACTATGGAAGTTAAGAGTGTCGCTGCTGTATGCTGTGCCTTACCGAAATGGGAGGAGGTGGCTATGGACCTTGTTAAAGTATCAGTGTAGAGTCAGGCATTTTGGAGTGATCTATAATAGATGTAAGTAGGTTGTATACAATTGGGAATATGCATTCTATGCGAGTCTGTGCTCATTATTACAGCATGACCTAGCTTTGACTCTGCATAATCTATTAAAAGAAGAGCTAAGTCAAGTGTGCATGGAGAAACTATCCATTCCTTCATTGTAGATTTTAAAATACTAACAGTAAGTGAGGTTTTAAAAAACCAACCTTATTAAGCCTGCAAAATGAAGAATCCATGAAGTAATTCCCTGCCTGCACACTCCTGCCTACGCAGTTTTAATTCAGTCTTTTTGCCATACATAACGCCAGTTTTAATTATGATCCTATACTATTTTTCTGACAGGACTCCTGCTTCATTTGGTGCACAAGATAGGTGGTGCTCATTTAATAATCTTGTATTAATTTCATTGTTTGGCACAAGGCCTTTTGTACCCCATTACTAAAACCTTGTCTGAAGAGAGAATTAATTATTTCTCCTTTTGCTTTTTTGGCAGTGCCCATCACTGAATGTCTGAGCACTGCATAGGCTTTCTTCTGGCTTCACACCAAAGCCACGAGGTGAGGGCCTGATATGGTTTGCATTTTACACCCAGAAAAAATGAAGCCCAAGGCAGACTTGAGTTGAGATTACACACTAGTTCTTAATATGGGAAGCCTGCATTTTTTCAGTTTCCTGGCTGTTGTATCAGGATTTTATCATTTCAGTGCCTAGCTCGTCATATGAGTTGCAGCTACGATGTCTGCAGAACCGTACGTTTGACGTCCATAAAACCAAAGCACATATTAATGACTACTGCTAAAATTTATGATTTTAATGATTACTCAGCCTTTGACAGACACAGGCTTAAAATATAGGTTTTGGTCAGCTTTCACCTGCCACAAGAAAAAGGCTTTTCCTTTTTTTCCTGTAGAACTCTGTTTTAATACCGGACCCAGCCAAGAAAAAATGTTCCAAATATATGAATATTTTCTTGAGCTTCAGGAATTTTTTCGCTCAAATCCAAGTTGACACATCTTCCCTCCACCTTTTCCCCTAGCACCCAACAACTGCATTTTTTGCCCATCCAAAACTCAGCAATATTTCATTTCAGAAAGCAGAGGCTGTTTCCACAGCACAAACAGTACAGTGTTTCAGAAGCAAATTATATTCTGCTCTTTCCCTGGCTCTCAGACTGAGGGATTATTGAAACACCAGAAATTCTTTATCCTCAGTGGTCTACTCAATCACATGGAAATCATGGTCTTCCCAGCCAGCCCTGGTGTCTTTTCTCCCCTTTGTCCTAGCTGTCTCTGGTCCTTGCCCAATACTCTCTTTTCCTGTCCTGAAATCTCTCTGCTGTGTTGCATTCAGTGAAATGGCTACTTGCTCACAGAGCTGGAAGGTGGGGGAATGGAGAGCGCAGGGGACAAGCTTCATACTTGCCATTCAGGTGGCCATCCTCCAGCAGCTGGAAATGCTGGTCGTGTGCTCAGCACCGACATCTTTGGGGGAGCTTTCACTGCAAAATTGAAGAAAATTCTGCTGAGCATGTGCAAACTGTTTTTTCAAGTGCTTTTAACATGGTTGAATTAGAGCTTCCTGACATAAGACCACTTCCTTCCAAATGTTAATCTCAGTGTTTCAAAATTTTATGAATGCTTCAAAACACTAAAATGACCTGAGAAAGTATCACCTGATTTTTTTTTTTTTTTAAAAAACAGATAGGGAGTGGAGGGAGTCAAGTAACAACAGGTATTTCTCTGACTTTGTGCCTAGAGATGACCAAACCATTTTGGCTGAAAATGTCCAAAACAAATTCATCCTGAGGCATACCTGGAGCATGGGGAAATTTAGTCTCAGTGGCTTCAGTTCTTTATGACTTTCCTGGACTTCAAGCAAGATCGTATAAATCGGATGTATTATGCAATCTTAATAATAGGCTATGTTACCAGTCTGCTCACAACAAACCAGTCAGCATAACTGAAATTCCTAGGTATACTGTGGTTATTAAAAATGAATTTTCTGTGACTTACTGCTGGCTTTCCAGCACGTCATAAATATATTAAAAAAAAAAAATTACACTTTTGCTCTTTAAACTTAACCTGATTTTCTGCAACTTTTCTGCAAACGATAGAGGATCATGTATTGCGAAACAAGTTTTAGTTGTACTTGGCTTTTACTCCACCCCTATAAATGATCCCTTTCTTTTAAATTATGGTTTCTGTAAACTTGACATTAGTGAAGATGGTACTATCAGATTTTTCACCCAGATGAGACAACTTTGTTCTGGTTGTATAACAAGTCTGGGAAATGGCCCTAGTGACTACTGTGAATAATTCAGGGATATAATCTATAGATTTTACTATCTACGGGCATGAGTATCTAGTACTTTTTTTTCTTTTTTCCTGAGGTGCAGATGGAATTCCCAAATAATGCAGCCATTGAGATGAAGTTTGTCTTCTGAAACAAGCTTATGAATTAACCAAAACAGGCCTCAGGCACAGATATTGAAAGCAAACTGAAAAACTGAAATAATGGCTGCGCCAACAGTAACAGGGCCTGGTTTTATCTTGATATTATTAGCATGTAACTCAAAATGGTACTGAGTTGATCTCGTGGATATATACTGTGGTACCCAATGACTGTTTACTTACCTTGATATCAGCAGTGTATTTGTCCTGCAGATAAATGAAAGCATAGTTAATCTGGATTAAAACAGCAGTGAAACAAATTTATTGGATTTAAACTAAGTAAATAGATGAATTCAACTTCAGATTCTCCTACAGGCTTGAATTTCTACCAAGAGCTTAGTTTAAAAGACAGATTTCATTGCTGTTTAAAATTGAGGTAGCCAACCCAGGTTAAGCACCCACAAAGACAGGCGTTCCTCCAGCAAAGACAGGATATGAAGCATATTCCCGTACAGTATGATTAAGTCTTGGAAAACTGTTAATTTGGAGAATTGATGAAAGAAGTTGCCATGACTCACAGTCTCCTCAGAAGCTATCAGAAAAATATGGTTTCAGCCCCAAATACTGTAGGCTGTTGATTTGTCTCAGCTGCTGTATTTTGTTTTCTTGTTTCCTACTGTTCCCAGGGGCTATCACAGTCTTCCTTTTTTCTTCATCTTCTGTTTAGTAGAGATATTCTGGGACTTTTCTTGAACATACCTGCTGTAAGAAAAGCATTCAAGGCAAGTTTGGGAAACTTTGATGGGACCATTTTTCAATTAATTACATTAACAGATGATGAGCTCTCTAAATTCATTTTCAGGAACTTATCTTGTTTTCTTAAAGTGTCACATTCAGTGAGGCATCTCTGAAAATCAAGAGATATGAAACAAGTTTCAGGCTCTGCCACTGATCTGCTGTGAGACTTTGAGCCAGACGTCTTCTGTCTCAGTTGTCTCTCTTGTAAAATGTGGATAACGCTATTTTTTACCCAGCTGTGTTAAAGTATCTGGAAATCTACATGCAAAGTATCATACTCATGATAAAATGTCCCTTACTGCATAGCAAAGAAGTATGCGTTGCAATGATTTATGGTTTATAAACAATTCTGAAATGTCTGCAAGGTCCTGTTTGTAGTACTGGCAATCTATTATTACTACATGTTTATTCTGGGCTTTTTCTTTTTGATGCAGGCCATATTTTGCTATGAGTTTTGCTGACATCTCCCATGTGTTGGAAGACAGTTGGGGCACGTCTTTTTTATAGTTAGGTCCTGAAATCCACTGCTTACGAATCAAAACAAAGAAATGAAGCTACTGTCGCAAAAAATAAAGAACAGCACTTATATCATAGATTGATGAGATTCTCAACGAACATACAATCATATTTTGTAAAATCACTTCCTTCTAGGTGATGACAGATTTCAGGAATTAAAGTAAATCCAAGTTGTACAATTCCATTTCCAGTCTCGCAGTTCCTCCCATTATAATAGGCTGATTACTCTTTTCATTTTAAGCTTCTTGGCCTATTTCTGAGTGGTGCTGAATATCCACTGCTTCCAAGGAAATCAGAGTTGTGCATGCTCATTACCTCTCTGAACGACACGTCCAGAGTACAAAGCTTTGTGACGTAGTCATGGATTAATTATAAATTACAACAGCAAGTATGATGAATTGGTCTATGCATTTTGTTTTATTCTAATTAAGATATTTTGAACCATTTTTATGGCTTTTCATTTAATGCAGATTTCTCTGTTAAGTAGCTGTACCACCAATCACTGTCTATACAATAGGGTAGAATAGCAATGACTAAGTTCTATTCTGTTCCTGAGTGTTTTCAGAATTGACACAAGTGGATGCAGTCTATTGCATTAGGCCTGAATTGAGTCCTTTCTCATTTGTGGTTCTTCTGGGTGAATCTCCACAGAACGGAAGAAACTTTTTATGTTAAGATGTTTCCTCACATCCCACCCTGTGTAGAGTATTGTGAGAAATTAGCTGTAAAGTGGTGATAAAATGAGGCTTTACGGTAATGGGTAGCAAGCTATTGTCATTCAAGGCAGTTTGGTTTACCAAGAGTTAGTATTATTTCATATCCAAAGGGTTGACTTGATCCCTTCCAGAATTGGAGTCTGAGTTGCAAAGTTTTTAACTCCAGAGTTGGACTTCACCTAGATATATCATACTTGGATTCCACATATGTTATATAATACCGTCTTTATTTTGTTTAAATCTGGTCTGTTTTGGACTTTTTAGAAACTGGTAAAATCAAGCAAGTTCTGCATAGATTTATTTTTCATACCTTGGACAAATGCTCTGCATATATTACTGCTGCTGAGCTATACTGCCATGGAAGCTTTAGAAAACCACTAGAACAGTCAGCTGAACTCATCACTGTTTCTTTGTAGGTAACACTGATGTACATGGTAATTCAAAGAGTTTACTGTCTACATTAGAAAGTAAAATATTTTTTAGTTTGTACATAATTAGATATAATCTTTCTTGCATGAGTAATTTGAGAGTTAAGTTAAAATAATGGAAAATCAATTCGGTGAGGGGAAATAAGATTATCTATCCTTTCAAAAAAAACAGCTGGAGGAAAGGTATTTGTGTACTAAAGGGTCATATGTTATTTGATGACAGAACTGTCAAAAACATTTTTAAGGTCTTGGGTTTGAGGGGGTTTTTTAGTAATCTTTTAAGCAGCTTGATATTTTTCCTAGAATTGAATTAACTTCTGCATAGAGACCAAGTGTTAAAGTCTGAAAGGCAGGACTGCTGGGAATTTGGGTAAGCAAGGCACAAGTGAAGGACCTCTAGAATTGCTTCAGTCTTTAAGCAGGAAAAACATACAGCTAGCCACAAACTGGAGCTGTTGAGAGAGAGCAAAAAGTTAACAAAAATTATGACCTCGAGTGTCTCCTGCCATTTGGGGTTAATCTGGTGCCCTTGCAATTAAATTGGAAGCCTGGCCAAATTTCAAATCTGTGTGCCCCCTGACGGCTTCATTTAAGTCTATAACCAAAGACCAAACCTGTGGCTCACCTGTAACTTTTAACAGATCCCACTGTGGCTTTTTTGTGGATCTTTTTTGGATCTTGGCACTGCATCATGGCTGTGTTCCTTTGTTGATTGTGGGAAGCTCTATAGAGGTGCTTTGAAAAATTGTGTTCAGTTGGAAAGAGTGCTAAAGACCATGAATTCTCACTTTTTTCCCCCAAGATTGGCCAAATTCTTTTCCAGGGTGCAGAAAACTGCATAATTTCTCATAGCAAGAAGTGGTAGTACTCTCTAAATTAAGAATACCTTTAGTCCCTTTATAGATTAAGTTTAGCAGAGCTGCAGTAAGAGCTCCATGATGATACATATTAAGGAAGGAGCCTCCCTCTAGCTGAGTCTGTGGGAGCTGCACTAGCCTCTTGTCTGCTGGAGACAGCTATTTGCACATCTGACATGCCATTAAAATGCCAACGAACACATTTTATATATTTTGGAGCTTTTTATTGCTAGCATAACTTCTCACAGAATGAATGAAGGTAGTTGTAATTCTAGCTGAAGTTGAGCTCATTCAGCTGAAGTAACATAACCTGCAGCTCTCATTGTTTCCAGCTTTGGCAATTCAGAGCATCCATTTGGTGCTCAAAACCTCTTGCAGTGGTACTTGCTTGGACTGGTGAATACACTGTGCCAGCTGTGTGCTGCTCTTCCATGCATCTGCACTTGTGGACATCACTGGATTCACAGCATGGCACTGTGAAGCTGCAAACTGGGCTCATGCATCAGCACATTGATGCCTGTGTAGAGAGGCTTCAGTACTCTCACTATAATGCTTTTATGGGATTGATAATTGTTGTTAATGGTGACTTACGTGAAGGAAGCAGCACAAGTTCAGTCTCCGCTGTACAATGATGGCCTAGATTAAAATGTGCAATAGCACACGGCTGACATTAGCTATCTTGTGTTTTTTCAGTGTGCATATTTGCAAAATAACAGGAAAATCTCCTGCTGTGGACTAATATGCTGAATCAATGTTGGCTATTGAACTTTCACTGAATATTAACTTCTACTGTGCTTTGCAAACATACTTAGCAAAAGGTGATCATGCCAGCCTGAGCTATTGATTGTAATGTAGATCTGCTACCGCTTACCACTGCCAGTTCTTCCTATAGAGAATCCCAAGCTAATGCTCTAATGCGCTTTTCAGTGTCATGGTGATGAGGACCTGTGAACTGTTCTTTGTCTGATGTCAGGTGGTTTCATTTGCCTTTCAGGATAAAGCTATCTTTTCCTGCTGATGGTAACTGTTAGCAACTTACTATCAAATCTGTTTGATGTTGTGCTTTTTTTTGTTTGAACTGTTCTACAACGCTGATTAGATTAAGGGTAAAATTTAGCAGTCTCATCCCATAAACTCTAGAGTAAGCCTTTCTGATATCAGCAGGATTGTTTGGATGTAACTAGTGGAAGAACTGGATCCTATACCCTCGCTCAAGAGTGAAGTCAAAAGGTCGAAGTCCACCTAAAGATTCATGTTGTCATCAGAAACACAAATAAAGGAGATGGGAGTCATGAGACTGAATGAAGGAAGATGGTCAGCATCTTGGGCGCTCCCAGATGATGGCATGTGGAAATCCTGGAGGGCACTTTCAGACACTGGATTTAGGGATATCATAAATTAGTTAACTCAGTAGACTGGTGAGTTAAACTATTAGCTCTCCATGGTGTGTAGGATCACAGCAACGTGAAGTTTTATTGAGATATTTCTTGTGCTCCAGGCTGGAGAGGGCAGATGAGGCATCCTGTATTTGTACCCAAGAAACTTGCTATGCAAATCCAGCACCCTTTTCCCAGGAAGTGGTTCCATTGACTGCACTAATTTACATTTGAGCACCACTGAGCATTCAATGTCATTGTTTCATGGCATTTTATGTTGAAGAGTATTAACTCTGCAATATTGTAGGTGCAATTAATTAATAAATTAGACTTAATCTTTATAATTTATTAATAGTAGGCATCACATATTTCCTGATTATTTGTCTTCTCAAAGAAGCTGTGGCTTTAAATGAATAGATCTGCATTTTATTAAACTTGCAGAGATGTATTTTAAAAGAATACTTTTTAAATGACAGGGCACTTCAGTTATCTGCTTTACAATCCTCCACTTTAGTGTGATCATGACTGAGGAGCAGTGAAGCAACCTTTGAAAGCTGGTTCCCTTGGACAGCTTGTAATAAAAGGCTCTGTGTCAGTAAGCATTATATGTCTGATAAGAGCCTGTGACTTGAAATATATGCAAAAGTAAAATGAACGGGTGTTCCTACTGATCATGATGTACAAGGTCAGTACAAACTACCGAAATATTGGATTGCAAAACAATATGGTCTTGGCAGTAAAAGTCCAAACTCAGTACAGCTCGATAATTATAGGGAAGCGCAGAGCTGTGCAATAAAATTAACACTGTGTTTGAAGTCATTCTCTAAGAAAGGGTTATGAAATCTGAAGGAAATTTAAAAGTGTTTTGGGTTTTGGGTTTTTTTTAACATTATGAAATTCTCATTCCTGTGCCTTTTTATTTGTGCACTTCACCTCAGTGACAGTAGCAGCTGAGGAAGTCCAGCTGAAACCCAAAGGATTAATGAAAGGGAGGGAGAGGCAATTCCCTTTTCGAGTGTGTTGGTGTCTTTTCTCAACACTAGTGATGAATGTGAAAGCGATAAAGACCGAGAAGATAAGAAGCTGGGACTTGAGAGAAAGAGCTACTTCCCATAAGGACAGTAAACACAGGAATGTACTGTCAGTGAAACTGCTGGAAGCAAAGAATAGAGTAGACGTAAGTTAAAAAATCACCCGCTTTTTTTTGTGAAGATACAGGATGATAAAAGCAGGACAGTGGACTCACAATTGGAAAAAGAAAAGAAATAAAAGCAAGCCAGAGGCTACATCCTGTCCACAAATTTCATATGTTCTTTCAGCCATTTTTTAAGAGCTTTTAGCTCCAGTAAAACAATGGTCCTACGGGCTGAAGACTTTTCCATATTAGTGGAAACTTAACTGAAGTTAAAAGAACTTTAGTATGAAGTTCTTACTGAATATTCTTACAAATATGACTCGTCATATTTGATCATTTTATTAGACTCCGAGAGGAAGGAAAAACTTTAAGTCTGCTTCTGCTTTCCTTTTCAATCCCCTAAAACAAGTAGAGATTTTGCTACTTATCTAGCTCTACAAAAGATGGTGGCCATATAATGCTTTAATGTGCAATCTGAAACTCTGTGATTTATGCTCTCAGTTATATGAGTAAAAGGCACTGGCAGCACTGCTGTTCCTCTAGTTCGTGGATGGTTGCTGCTTTCCTACTGGCTGCTAAAAATGGGGCTGGTGTGGAAAATTTGACTAGTAGTGACTGTTCAGATAGCTGAAGAGACTGCAACTACAAAAAAGAGGGTGGCAGGCCTAGCCAGGCCTGGGACACACACAGCAGCGGAGCTCCCTTGGCTTAGGAGCATGGGAGAGGTCTGTTCCTCCCAGAGGCAGTCCTCTCCTGCAAAAGCACTGCAGTCAACCTCCTGAATGGTGGTGTTCACCTTTTGCTAGCAAATATGCACGAATTTTAATGGCAGTGTGTCCCAGTGCCCCCAGTGTGTTGGTCCACATAAATGACAACTGATAGGATTACCCTACAACCCTGTATGGCAGAAGCCTGATGTAGTGGCTTCAACAGGTCCAACCTAGCTAATGGCCCAGGGTGAATTTGTTCTTTTTTACTCTAGAGTGTTACCTGTCAAAAGGACATAAAAAGGAAATAAAGCATAGGAAAACCAAATAAACTTAATTCCCAACCCTCTTCAGCCACAGTTGCAGTGATCCTTGCACAGTGCCTGCAGGCATGTTACGTCTCCCATTTATTCTTTAAGAATGAGAATTTGAGTTGACTTTGCAGAGAGATGGACTCCCAGTTCCAGGAAGGAGGCTTGATGTTCTCCCAGCCCAAAGGTTAAGGCTCTAATCCATCCCCTGGAGCTAAAACAAGACAATGATAAAACTTTCCCACTCCTTACAGAACATAATTGTTGTCAGAATATTTTGAAATGAAGGAAGATTACAGTTAAAAGTTTCCATTCACATGTCTTCCCTATTGGCTTGGTTGCTGCCATTGTTCTGATTTTGAGAGTACAAAGATTCTGTAAAAACATCTTATTTGTCATGACACTAAAGAATTACTGCCATTCACAGCTTGGGGAAACACCATCCTCCTCCTCCTCGGCATGGTTATAGTAGTTACTGCATTTGAACTCACTGCCAATCCTTCATCAAAATCCATCCAGGGCCGCTAAAAGTGCCCCATCTGCCCAACAAAGGGCAAACATTGCATGAATATCTGTATACATAAAAGTCCCTCTTGGGTTCCCTTTGTCTGTTACTTCAACTGAAAACCAAATTTATAAGGTCAATTTAAATAAATTATAGAATAAATTACTTTCTTCTTACATGGCATCTAAACATTGCTCCGAGCATCTCTGGACTACAGTTTTATGTAAGAACTTCTCTTTCTTGTTCCTCTATTCAGGTTTTGCTGTCTTTTATACCATGGCACAAAAGATACTGAGGAAGTTCTTGATTAGCTTAGCTGAATCAAAATCAAGTGTGGTTTGGCCCCGTTCCTTTTAGAACTCCATTATCATAATGTGTCTGGCCTTTTTACATAGTGAAATTACTCTGTGGTTTGAGTGGTGAGGAAAAAGTCCTGATGTGTTTGTACTGTCAAACTTTTCAACACCATACTGTACATTTCTCACAAGAGCACATTTGGAAAGAAAAATCCCATGTTGCCACGTGGCTAGAGTTTAGGTAACTCTTTACAAGAGCAGGCACCTTAACAGAGCTGGAGCTGAAGTTTTTTGTCATCTTGAAGAACTGAATGCAGCCTCATAGCATGATTTAATTGAAACATTTAATATAAGCCTATACAGCTGTTTATACAAGCAGATAGAACTATATAGTACAAGTCAACCTAGCATGAGCAAAGCTGAGTTAAAATATGTTCATAACTTGCAGCACTAAAGCCTCTTCTCTCGATGCCATCTTCAAGCAAAAGCCATAAAGTTTAATCCTATAATTCTTACTGATGATTTAGCTTATGGATTATCCATCCTGACTATTACTGAAATCAAGGTGCTTGCCAAGTTCTTATGGCCTACTTCATCCACTGGGTAACATTAGCAGATTTCTAATTAGCTGGACTGAACTTTTAAGGCTATTTTCTATCCTGGAGAATAAAACCTGTGAACCAATCTCATTAGTCAGTTAAATCTTCAGTGTATGGGAATTCAAATACATCTTTGAGCCCAAACTCCTGGGCCTGGGGAGGAAGTGAAATCCACAGTGAATCTGCAGAGGAGTATCAAAGCTCCTGCATTTGCAGGTCTAGACCTGCTCATTAAGAAGATAGTAGTAGAAGATGGTAGTCGTCTAAGTAGTCTAATTAGTAGATCAGCAGTCTCCAAATTCCAGGGTTTTGTGTATCAAAACCAAAATCATAGTTTGGCAAAAGACACTCTCATAACAAGCTAAAACTTTTGTTGCACTTCTTCCATGCACCCATCCTGGCCTTTTTCTGGATTTATTGGTTAATAAAGATGGAGTTTAATTTTACACAGAAAAAGAAGGGACAAAGTTTTAGAAAGTGGGTTGAGTTATATTCTGCAGTTCTGACAAAGAAAAATCAGACAATTTCTCTTGGATTTTAGTGGGGTGTTTTGCTAGCTGTGAAACTGACTGACTCAGAGTCAGCCTTGAATCTTTGTGTAAAATTGCCTTTTAGGTATACTTCACCACTGTTTTTTCAAAGAGGTGTTTTAAGCACTGTGAGGTTTAGTCAAAATAATGGAAAATTTTAATATCTGTCAGTATGCAAAGGATATTTGTAGCTGTATTGGTCCAAGAGCAAGAATCGTCAATTTAAGACAGCACAGATATGTTATCTTTTATTGAACTAAGAATAATTAAGCTAATCTTTATATAATAATGCATCCAGAAGAGGAACTTCTGGGCCCTCAAGTTTGAATGTTCTAAAATACTCTTGTTCCAATAAGAAGTATCATGTTATCTACCTTGTCTACTTAAACACATGTTCAAAATGATGGATTAGTGGCTATTTTGGGTGCATTTTTACTACGTTGTTATCTTGAGTCTCATTTAACCTATGCAACTGTTTTCAAAGTTATAAACATGTACTCTTTATATGCCAAACTGAATCATGATCTCTTTTCTCTCTTTGCAGTAGTCACACTTTCAAAACAAGTATAGTTTACACAATTACAGTGTTGCATGAATGTATTCTTGGTTTATTTTTATTATATTTTACTTTATTTTTGTCAGCGAGATAAAATATTTTCAAGAGATGAGCACAACTTTTAATGAATCTTATGCAGGAAAATCAGGTAAAAAATAGCTAAGAGCCTCTATAAAGTGATTATTATTGGAAGCGTGGTATCTGTGGAGACATACTACAGTCATTTTGGCATAGAGGAAAGATTGTGTTAAGAATCACTGCAATTATCAGTCACTGCATGATTGATAACATTTGCAGATGCCAACCCTTTAGTTGCAGTCTTTTTATTGTTAGTATCACTAGTTAGCTGGATCTGTAGAGAGATATAATAATAGACGTAGCCCACATAGCTTGCTGTGATTGTACACGGTCTACAAGCCTGGTCCACATCAAGTAGAAACTTAGGGCATGAGAAAAATAGGGAGGCAGGAGTAAAACAGGAGTAACTATGGCAGAAAGGAATCCTTGGTTAGTATCCTGATGCTTTTACATGGCAGTATTCCCAGGGACCAGGTCTTGAAGGGCAGTTAGATAGCACCATTAAGGGGATTTAGATGCTTAAATGCAGTTACGGACCTTGTCTTTCATTCACAAGTAGTCTCATTGAAGTAAGAGAACCGTATTGCCTACTGATGAATAGAAATGTAAAAAATAGCAGGTTCTGTCCCTGAAGACCTAGCTGACAAACGCGTGACATGCAGGTCAATGCTTAATATTACCATTTGATGGGGGAATGAAAAGTAAAATAGAGGACTTGTTCACCTTAGCCAGTTTGGGTTCAGAGAGAGCTTGCACAAAGGATGCAAACCGGTCCCCATTGCACTAAAAGGGAAATCCTAAGCAGAAGTACCATTGCAATTTTTCTCAAGGTCTCACTGGGGGAAAAGTTTGAAACTGCTGCCAGGCCTCCCTTGGAGCACTTCTAGATAGGGGCTGTCCAAGAGATGTGCTGCACCAGAGCATCTCCCCCACTAAGCCTGACCACTTTGTGGGCTGTGGCATCTGGCTGTAGGCCTTCTGGAAAAATGGAGCTTGCAATGATCCTTTGTCACTTCATGATCACAAAAGGCACAACCCTGCTAAGTGAATGATACAAGGCTGCAAGATTCACTGCGGCCTTTATAAGGTGCTTCATTTTTTCATCTGAGGATTTTAGTGTTTTATAAATCTGAAGTCTCCTCTGAAAAATAGTGATAGGTTTTAAAAGCTGTTTTCCTGCTGAAGAAGAAGAAAAAATTACAAAGTCTGAGTATATACTATGTTGGCTAGGCTACCAACAGGTGGTTAGAGAAAATGAGATAATATGCAGATAGATTCCCCTCAGCCTTTTGCAAATTTCAGTGAAAATGGTAGCCCACTCTCTGGAAGCAACTCTGCTCCAAGAGCCTTGTGTGCCTTGAGAGATTCATAGAATCATAGAATTGTTAAGGTTGGAAAAGACCCTTAAGATCATCGAGTCCAACCGTTAACCTATCACTGCCAAGTCCTCCACTAAACCATGGCCCTAAGCACCATGTCTACCCGTCTTTTAAATACCTCCAGGGATGGAGACTCAACCGCTTCCCTGGGCAGCCTGTTCCAGTGCCTGACTACCCTTTTGGTGAAGAAGTTTTTCCTAATATCCAACCTAAACCTCCCTTGGCGCAGCTTGAGGCCATTTCCTCTCGTCCTATCACTTGTTACTTGGGAGAAGAGACTGCCCCCCACCTCTCTACAACCTCCTTTCAGGTAGTTGTAGAGAGCAATAAGGTCTCCCCTCAGCCTCCTCTTCTCCAAACTAAACAGCTCCAGCTCCCTCAGCTGCTCCTCATAAGACTTATTCTCCAGACCCTTCACCAACCTTGTTGCCCTTCTTTGGACACACTCCAGCACCTCGATGTCCTTCTTGTAGTGAGGGGCCCAAAACTGAATACAGTATTCGAGGTGTGGCCTCACCAGTGCCGAATTCAGCACTGTACCCTCCTTTGATTTTTGATAATGGGACTCCTGAAGTATTTCTTCTGGTTTAACAGTGAATAGCAAGAGATGTGTACCTCTATAACAGTACTTTCTGGTAAATTCTGCAGTAGCAATTAATCTTTGACACCCTCAGGAGGTCCTTCAAATTTGTAGTATGCAGTGATCACACAGTACACCTCTGTAGCTTAACTGCACATATGCTGTGCAGGAGCCTTTGCTAGTAAGCAAAGAAGAAGAAACAACTGAAGTTGTCAGGAGTACAGGAAGACAGCAGCAAAGATAAAACTAGGGGGAAAAAGATCAGGAACAATCCTATGTTGCCACATATGTCACAGGTCTAAGGATCGCAAGAGAGCTTGAATTAGAACTTAGCCAAACCCAAAATGAAGCTGAGATCAGGTATGGCATGAGTAAGTGGGATGTCAGCGATCAGTTACAGAGTTCCTGTTCAGCCATCAAAATGCTCCTAGTAGGGAAGCGGGAGCTTAACTGCTGAGCAAGAAGCCAAGTTTGGGAGGTGTAAGGAAAAACAACAGCTGCCGCAAAACTGCTAGTTTTGTGGCTATCATCTATACTGCTCAATTCTGGGCTTTAGATGAGGAACATTTGGGGCACCCCTATGTCTGTGGGAAGGGAGCAGACACTGCAGCTGGATTTCTGTTTGGCGGCCTGAACGTGCACGTCTTCTGAGACTAGGGGAAGGAGTCTGTCTGTAAAAGCAACTACTTCCACCTACGTTTATTCTGGCTCCTTTCAGATATCCATTCCTAGATAAATTCTTTCAAACGTGTTGCCAAACTGCAAGGTGCTGGTCAATTTTTGCAAGCTGCCTGAATGACTCACCTCATTTCTCAGATTACTGACAAAACAGGAAAAAAAAAAAAAGCCTAGTGGGATTGAAAGCATTTGGCAAGCCTGTACTGTCACTTTTGTGAATCAGAATGGTTCATTTACGGTGTCTTTCTTGTTGTGTAGCCATTTTTTGATGGTGGCTGTCAAGATAAATGTATGGCAGGGCTCTGCTAAGTGCAAAGGGGTGTAACAGCAGTTAGGCCTACTGTGTCAGGGAGATAGTGTTGCTACAGATGCTTTCCCGGTGATGATACTGTGGTGACCCTGCCAGATATACGCACAGCACAGGAGATAAGGTGTGCAACCACTTTGGAATTTCTGGCTAAGGCTGTGGGGTGTCCCCTGACATGATAGGATTCAGGAAAGAATCCCAGAGAATACAAGCATGGAGTATCGGAGGCTGATAGATCCATTGGGAAGCCCCAGTGTACCAGGGTACAATAGGGTCTATTAATGCACCCAGCAACCCTGGAGCACCCACTGTACCACCCCCCAGCTTCAGAGCAATGACCAGTCAATGTAGGGAAGCCACATTGTTTCTGTGGGATGTGAATAGCGTTGTGAAGGGGTTTGTGAAGCCATTCCTCTGGTCGTTGGAAGAGCTGGGAGGTGCCCATTTATGCCAAGCACCCTTAAATGCAGGGATTTTTTTGGAGAAGAATCCTTTTAGAGTGAAAGGCAGTTCAACAGCTGCTGTTACAGACCTGGTCCCCGTGTGTGTTTGCTGCGGATGGCTCCTATCACTCATTTTGCAGGCACAATTATTTCTGGCTGAGGTGGGCCTGTGAAACATGAGGCTGAACTCATAATGGAGGTGGCTTGGGTTGAATTAGAGGGATTCAGGTTGGTGAACAAAGTCCTGTCTATAGACATAAATGAAAAAGCTGGTCTTGAGCTCCCCTGTTGCTGACTGCAGTAGTCCTTTTCTGTGAATATGTGCAGTAGAGGGCACTAGTATGTTAATTCGTATCTGGTCACACACTGTATGTCTTTAATGGGATTCGCCAATAATATACTGAGGGCTAAAGGCTAATTAATAGTAATTGTGTATTATTAGAATATATGTTATTCTTTGTTAGAGAAATAGGTTGATTACTCACAAGTGAATAATTGGTTGTCATCTGTGTGTGCAACCTTATTCTGACCTTTGGGCTGAATTTCTACATAAAGCCCTGCTGAGAAATGGGGATTTCAATGAGTTGGTATGAACACTTCAGCCAGCTGCCACCCCAAAATGGTTGATGAGCTCTCAGCAACTGGTGTGGGTACAATTTAATTAAGACAGCTGAGGGAAAGATTCTGCCAGGAAGAATGTTCCTGCGTGTAATTTTACAATGGCCCTGGAGAGCAAAACAAAGGGCAAAAGGCTACTCTATTCTTCCAGTAAGTGTGTAAAATTTAGTAGTTATCAAGGATAAAGGATGTAGCTCATGGATGAGAATTTGTGGCTTGCTTGATATACTTTTAATGAAGCACCTCAACAGAAGTCTCTGATCCGATATATACTTCAGTCACGTTGCTTGGAAATCATGTCAGAAAGTTGGCTGCCTAAGGGAACTGGGAATATGATACAAAGATATGAAGAGTGTGATACAGGTCAGCAGTTCACATCAAGCCCAATTCTTTGGTAGCTGGACTTTTCATTTTCTCATGATGGCTCTGGATCTTTGTGAAATAGGTTTGCTAGCCTGTTTTGTTGTAAATATGCCCAGGTATCAACAATTCTGTAATAAGCAGCATTTTCTACGAAGAAGCCAATGAGCAAATAAGCTAATTAAAGTTCCTGCTCATTATAAGCCTCTGCAAGGACGGCATTCAAAAGAATTCAGGTGCTTATCTCTTAAACAAATCCTTCTTGCCCACAATTGTAATACAGTGCTGATCTAGGGTGGGAAAACTCTGACCCTGGCTATTGTTAATTTCTAAGAAATGGACAATAAACAAACTTTAAAAACAACATATATCAAGCTGGCACCTTTCTCGGGCATTGGAAGTAACTTAGTAAAACTGGGGGAGAAAATTAAGGTTGGCATTTTGTAAATTTATATGCAAAGAAATTAGAAAGGGGACATCCTCCCAGCTGGATTTTTCCAAGGTCTCATTGTTTTTTTGTTGCTTTGTTTATTGAACATTTCAATATCTTCATCTGTCTGTCTTCATAAATCTGTTATATATGTTGAAGACAATTATAGTTGCAGCAGTGTGGTTTTGTCAGAGATTAGTGTCAGAATTGGGCAAACATTGTTCATTTTGCTTCTCTGCATCATGTTATAATATCCTAGAGTCCTTCCTTCCCATTTGTAGCAACTTTTTATCATGTGAAGAGATACTAGCTTAAAGTCTGGGAGGAGAGGCGATGATTAAGCCCTTAGCCCTTAGCTTCAGCGTCCACAATTCTACACTCTAAAGACATATTTGAGTTTCCTACATCAATGTGTGTGTCCTCACATATATGTTCTTTTTTTCTCCATAATAGTCAGCAAAGAGAACTCTCTCATACTTTAGAGTGAAAGAGGAATGATGAAAATTCATGATCCAAATATAGACGAGAAATGATACAAGGAATTTTCTTTTACACTGCAACCAAGAAAGACCAAAGTAACCCTTAGTTTCATTCGAATCCTTTGAATTCGGCAGGTCAGATTTATGACTGATACAATTTCAGGAAAAACTCTCGCTGTAAACATTGCCAAAAATTTTGTGTTAATTTTACCACACATTCTAGCAAATTCAACACAAAGGTATGTCCTCTGTCTGCATAGAAGGTGTTATCACATACAGTAGTTCAGATATTATCTACAGCTGAACAGTAGGAGGGGTACCAGTATGTCTCTCAGGCAGGAGTGGAAGAAGAACCCTAGTGAGGACCATTTCCTGATGTGAGGGAGTGTGAAGGAGGAATGTGCATGTGTATAAATGGAAGGAATGATGAAAGGTCTGTCTTGCCCAGCTAAAGGGTCATCTGGGGCCACTTTTTGGCGGCATTTTGAAAGAAAAACTCAGGCGCAATAGGTGATTTTAAAATCAACTTTGAGGATGTGTTAAAAAAGAAGGTTGTTTTTGGAAACAAAGCTAAACTTTAGGAATCCAGAATTAAAGGAACAGAGGTGGAGTACCAGGAAGAAGTTACACAAATGTTCAGCCCTTGTCATATGATCAGGTTGACTTTGTCAACACCTTGTTTTCATCACAACTACCAGTAATTTGAGTCATTTATATAATTAGTCCATGATATGTGCATACTTTGGAATAGAAAAACATTCTTTATGGTTTAACTATGTTTGTGGTTAACTGTGATTAGCTAATATTTTTTTCCTATTTATGGCCTGATTAATTTCTTTTTACTGTATTAGTTACAAAAGTCTCCCCTTAAAATATATGTACAAAACCCCAATGGACAACACAGTAAACATTGCACCGTGTCATTCTAGCTCTTAAAACAAAAAAATCATGAAATAGAGGCAATAAAAGGAACAACATAGTAATTTTGATCTGTGTTTTTGTTTCTGTTACTGACTAGTATGGCCACAAGAAAACCCTTTAACCTTTCTTGCTGCAGTAACAAGTCAAGCTTACATATATCTGCATGTCCTGAGCTTAATTCAGCTTAATAAATTTCTGTAAAGTGCTTTGATCAGTTTATTTAAATACAAGGCATGACTGAAGAAAAGTCTGCTCTTAATGTTATACTTTCTAGTGCTGAGATGAACGTTGATAGAACAGAAAAACCTGAGAAATACAGAAGGAACACTACACAATAGCCTGGAAAAATGTTCTGCACATTCCCTGTATGCTTAATCTTCCTTATTTTCCCCAAAGGAAAGTAAGATGTAATGTCAAAAAAGAAGGATATTTGGCCAATTTATTGTAGAGGAAGAAAGCAAAATGCCTTGCTGAAAAGTAGGACAATTCTACCAAAAGTAGGACAGCTTACTGGACATTAAGTACCTTTGGATTATGTGTATTGTATCATGCTTACTTTACACGCACAATTAGTTCCAGTGACTTCAAAGTGAGACTTCCCACATGAACTAACTGAGGAAGATTTATCCCATATGATAAAGCTGTAGTACCATATAAAACAGGGTCAGAATACACTCCCATCAAGAAAAGAATCTGGAGAACAGCTATAAATGGTTGAGCTCATGTGAAAAAAAAACAAAAAATGTCACTGCCACTTAGTCTAGAGATCAAATCAGATGAGAAAAACAGAGTAGATCAATCATGCTGGAGCAGCTTACACAGATTAAAATTCTAGACCTGAGGAGCTAAATTTAATCTCAGAATAACTGTGCAAACCCTGTGAAGTTTGTTTGCCTTTAAGGTAAGCATAAGGATGAGATCATTTCAGTATTGGCAAAGGGTGCAAAAGGATACAGCATGATGGAGAAATTTTTTTCTTAAATGCATTTTTTTTCTTAATGCATTAATGGATACATGAATTTTTAGTGTTCCAATGGTATTTTGAGGACAGTAGTTGCAGGAGCCCTTCTGCAGAAGTAATGGATCTGTAAGTATATCATATGCAGACCAATCATTTCTGTTCCATAAGGTAGGGTGTTTGAGTTGTTGGGCTTTGCCCTCTCAGAGGCTGTGTGTGCATGCTTCAGGTAAATCACTCCTGGCTAGACCTACAACGGAGCTCAGCTCTGGAGAAGAACCTAGAGCTTTGAGTTAGGTTACTTAGCTCCTTACACTGCACATGGGGAGTTAGTTCATACAGCACAGGGACCAGTACCTTGAGAACATGTATTACCTGAGCTGAAAATAGAAGCCCTTGGCTTCCCTCTTGCCCTTCCTCATGGGGCAACCCCACTCCTGCAGCTCCCTGATATGTAGGCCTTTATGCAAGGGATCACCTGATTTATGTTGTACCAAAAATTGACCAAGACTTTGGTTTTATCATTTTGGAATTATTCTCTGTCATTCCCCATAGGAGGGAAAGCTTAAAGCCTACTGACCTGCCTCTTCAGTAGAAGGAGCCCTTCAAACACATCCTTCTTGCCCGTGTTTTCAGCAAACGCTTAATAAGTCTCTCTTAACACAGAAAACCTTGTGGGTATTATGTGTAACTTCAACTTAATCCTTAACATTATCAGTCTTGTATGTGCCAAGCAACGACATCAACCCTGGCTCCTGTCCCTCTCCCTCAGGGAGACCTCCTGAGGCTTGAAGCAGAGCTAGAAATCCAGCATGATATGAAGACTGCTTTTCTGACACAACTTCTCAACCTTTCTATCCATTCCATTTAAAAATCAGTTTACACAGACACATCCGTGATTCTTTAGGAGGTATGCTGAAATATGAACTGACTATGCAAAAAGTATGTGGGAGAGTGAAAGTGAGGGCATATTAGTATGCAGAAACTTAATATAACTCCGATGCACTACTCCCTTCCTTCAAAATAAAAAGACATGTTTGAAAGTAGGGCCTGCTTGGTCTGTCTGTCTGAACCAGTGATCTTCCAGTTTTGTTTGTGTATGGTCAAAATGATGCTTCTATTGGCAGGAAGAAAGATCCAGTGCTTCTTTACAAGATTATCTATAGATATAATTTTAAAGGGGAAATTTCCCTCCATCTGTGTCAGAAACAAATGTCAGCATCCAAGGCACAGAAACCATGTTTTTCCTTGATTTAAATTTGAAAGACTTAATAAAATGAGTTAAGAAAGGCAGTGACTGTGAAGAGAAGTCTCAGAGCACAGAGGTGGGAGTCAGTAAGATTTGAAATGTAATTTAAATTTGAGAAGTGTTGTAGCCAGAAATTAGGTTTCCCTTAAAGTTTCTAAGAGATTGAAAGAAAAAAGTGGGTTCTCTCACCAAAAAAAAAAATTAAAAAAAAAGCTCTGTTTGACCCACGAAGTGTCTAGTTAGGGTTTAAGTAAAACAGGCAGAGCTTCAAACATCAGAACTACCATGGTTCTAAGCTAATGAAAGGATTTGCTGTGGGGAGAGCCAATGTCAGCTGAATGGTGGAAACTGTAATCTTTGATATCACCTTCTCTCTTCAAGGAACGAAGGCCGATCCCAGGTTCTCCATTAACAGGGAAACATGAATAAGATGACTCACGAACTGAAAATACCAATCTACAGACATCTCCAAAGACACTGAAAGATGAAATGACACCTCTTCACAATCGCCTGTGCACTGAGTGAAACTATCTTTGGCTAACAGGTAGGAAAATGGGGTAGACCACGTATTAAGTGCTGAGACTATAGAGAGAAGCTAAATCAGATTCACTGTTTCCAGGTACTGTGCTCAAGTTACACCCATCTGCACAAAAGAAAAAAATAAGCAACAATGATTAGATTTAAATCTTATAATATGTTCCACCTATGCTGTCTATTAATGACTGAGAATCTAAATGTTTGAAAGTCTCCATAACAATTGCACGGATCTAGTGAACACATGGGTTACCTTTTTCAATGTGAAAATTTGGTACTTTAAAGGGGTAGTGAATGAAAAGCCAGGTAATTTCTAAGTCTAATTGCTCATTATAGCTCTTTGTTGACTCAATTTAAAATGGTTCTTTTTTATTAGTTTAACAGTAGAAGATCAAAATTAATGAATATGTTCATTAATAAAATACTGCTGAGCCCTAAACCCATCTATTTCATATACTATTTTACTATGTACCACTGTAATAATATAGATTTTTAAATGCCTGTTAAAAGAACAGTAACTGAACTGAGCCACACTGCTTACATGTAGCAGTGCTGTACTGAAGGGAGAAATGGTTGACAACAGTCAAACCAGATGCAAAGAGAACTGGAGTATTCATTAAAGCCAACTAATGGGCAAAGTACATTTAGAAGCTCAACTGGAGGGATGACCAAGTGCCCTTAATGTAACAAAAAGTGCTGACAGGATGCATCCACAGCCAAAAGCATCAGTCTGCATCTAGGTCACACCAGAGCTTTATGGACGGACTGCCTTGCTGTAAACAAAGAGCCCAGTTATCACCTGCTAACTCTGTGTTGAAAGTCAAAAGCCAGGAGAAAAAGTTGGGTGCATTTTGCCAAGTGTATCGTAACCCTCAAATTCTCCCTTTAATATAAAGAATCTCTTAAAGCTGTGAATTTTGACTAGTGTCTCAAGCCAGAGAGACTATTCTCTACATGTTTTTAATTCCTAAGGTTTGCAATGGAATATGTGAGACCTCTCAACTGGCTTAGATGAAATCTGAGGAGCAGCATTTTATTTCCTTTTTTTTTTTTTGCTTTTTACATTTTTGTCTGAATTCTTCATCTTGCAATCTTAATATTGCATTATTATTCAATACAGCTAGAATGCTAAAGGCAGCTATGGAGAAATGCTACTTTGAAAACAGGCACAATGCTTTGTAATATGGAATTGAACGGCTCTCTAGGACTCCTAATTAAATAAATCAAAAATTTTATACTGAGAAAAGGATTGAGGGAGCTTAGGGGAAGTGATTTTTTTTTGTTATGTAAACTTTTTCCTAAAAAGACAAAACTAGAAATTTTCACAGGCTTTAAAGAATAAGTGGGAGAGTTGGAGTCTCTCCAGCAAAGAGGGAAACGTTTGTCAGATACCAGAAGGACTAATCTTCAAATGTTTGAGGAAATGTGATCAAGATCAATTCTTTATTCTCCTTCCTGCCAGCCCTGTCTGTTTAGCTGATGGGAAGGCTTCCAGGGGGTTATCCCACACAATGGAGAAAACCTATTGGTCCAAATACTGTAATGTCTCAACAAAGTCAAAGTCAGCATAAATGTAATGCAACTTTCTTCTTTCCCAAATGCTGTGGCTTCCAAGACACTGGAGCACCTTCAGTTAAAGATGAGGATTCCAATAACTCAGATAACATGCTTGTAGTCCCTGAAGTGCTGTGATGACACTGAAAATACTTTCCCCGGAATTAAATTGCAATGGATAAAATAGCTGGAGTTTCTTATGTAGATGTGATTTTTACTTACAATTCTTTAAAAAAATATGTTTTGATTCTGCAACTTCCCATTTGAATATAACTAAAATTGAAAAATGCCTATATGCATCCTTCTGCAAGTGAAAGATTTTTCACCGTGCTATTTTATTTATTTAAATGAACTCATTCTACCCTTTATCCTGTTATTTTAAAGTTGATTTCTATTGACAGTACCTCACTTTTGCAGTAAGTAACTTCCACTTCTTGTGATTTTTCAAACATGAATACATTCATTATGTCTTGATTAGTTACCAGATGATCTAGCTAAAGCTATTTAGTAAGGCATAATAAAAGACTATTTCTGAATCTGTGCAACTACATCAGTGCTATGTAGTTTCGCAGATGCATTGAAATAATCTCTGATTTGAGTAGAGGTTAAATAAACAAAAGTTTACTTAAAAATAAGGAGTGTTCTTTCTTGCCAGCCAAAATCTCCCAGTCCTCGAATTATGTATGACATAAAATATCATACATACAACACTTCTTCTGCTGAGCATGATATAACGTTACTAATGCTATTCCTCTCTGAGTGATTCTTGCCCAGCTATATTGTATATAAGAACAATAGATCTACTGTGGTGAGCAGAGATTCAGTTGTAAGGGGCTTAATGGCGTGAAGAGAGTAAAGAACCATGGACTACAGCTCTAGTGAAGTCTTGGACTACAATTATTAAAATATTCACAGAAATAGGTAAATTTCTGCAAGTTGAAGAGAAGTGTCAGGTATATCTAAATAAACAAATATTTAGGCTCAGACACCTGAGACTTTAAATCAAACAACATCTCATGAGGACTTTGTGACTTCTAAAGGCTACAGAATTTTTCTTTATTCTAATCATTTCTCATTAGTTTGTCCCTTCTGACCTTTGTATGATGAGGATTTTCAGGGAAAAAAAATAGTTCATCATGCAATTAGTGAATGAAGAACTTTTAGCTGTCATTTCAGCAATCCCATTATCTGTTTAGACATTTTAAATTAGATAATTAAGCCATGTTTTCTGTACACACTAATGATTATGACTGAAACCATCATCTGCACCCTAACTGAGAAGTCACTGAAGCCCTGAACGGGCACAGTCATTTCTCTGTAACCTCTGGAAATCCTTTTTTCAACAAGTGCTCCCCACCACTACTATTCTCTGCCTTTGTGGAGAGATTATGCAATGTACATATTGCATTTACTATCCCTTTGCTTGCCCTTTCATAATGCACAACTCCTTTCTACGCAGCTGCCAGTGGTTTTTCCACTATTTTATGTGTGTCCATCCACCTTGTAATTCTCTTCTTCCTTGATTTGGGTCTCAAAGGGATTCCTTTCTGCAAATCATAGGAGAGGTTTGCATATGTCCAAGAATAAAAACCACTGCCAAACATACAAATTGCAAACAGGTGCCAAGATGTCTTGCTCTTTCCCAGTATAAGGGAGAGGTTCCCAGTACAGCGAAGAAAGATCATTATACAGAAAAAAAAAAGTGGGATCTGTTGACAGAAACGACAGTTTGAGTGCCATCAAACATACCTTATTCCCTTTCCCTCCCAGTCTCTTCTTTTTCACATGACTGCTGTTCAGGATTTCACTTTCAAATAAATATTTGGCACTTGTATCCAAAAAGACAAACAAATATGCAGAGAAAATTTTGCCTGAGTAAGTGAACACTCCTATTCAAAATTCTGTGGCTAGATGAATGGATAAGTGACAACAGTGATGAATAAATAGTGCCTGGGCCTGCCAAAACCCAGCATTAGAAAGTATAAACAAAGCAGTACTGAAAACAGATGGATTCATTTTAAGTTTTATCCCTTTTCAGTCAAGAGATGCTAATGAGGCAACTTCACTTTGTACCATGACCCTGACACATTGTGTGCTAACACCAGCAAGGAGCTGGACTGACACGGGGTCTGAGTGCCAACACGCAGCTGCCTTTCCGCAGGACTAAGTAATTATTACCAAAACTACAAAAAAAGCACGAATCTTCCTGCTGAATAATGACAGAAGTGAATTGCAATAGGCATCAGAGCTATGTAATTCCAGTAATTAGGTATTTGTGAGTATTTGCACTGGATTCATTGCAGAAAGCTAAAACATGGGGATTTGATTGCTGGGGGGGCGGAGAGGGGAAGGGTTGCTGAGATGAACTGAAATCTGGTGAGATTTTACAGGCATGGGAACTGAACTGCTCTATCAAATCAGACCCGTTGCCTGTTTACTTTCATGATGGCCAAAACTCGGTGGGTATTGGAGGCAGGTGCAGTCTGTTTGGCAATTGGCAGCAATATGATATGGCAACTTTTTCCTGAGGAAATCATTCTTTTAACTACTCGTCTTAGAATCCAAGTAACAAACATTGTTATGAAAAATATAGGTTATAGGAGTTTCAGTTTCCAACTGGTTAAACCAAATTTGAAATATAATGAAGTTATGCTTGAAATAAAACTCCACATTTGAAAATTATGTATATTTGGGAAGCCCTGGTCCAAGTACCCGAAATATAATAATGTGTCTGGACAAATAGCCAAGAAAAAACGTATCTACTTGTCTGGACATATGGATTTGGATACTGTTTCTAGAAGCAAATTATAAGAGAAATAACATCTCCCAATGACAATTGCTTATTCTTAAAGTTCACAGGGGAACTTTCTAGCAGTGGGTCTCAACTTTCCTGTGGTCTAATCCCCCCCAGAGACTTCTGCTGCCTGCTGCTCTTCTTCTGCCTCTTCTCCCCTCCCTGTGCTGCACCACTCCGGCTCTGTCTCCTTCTCCCCTGTGCCTTTGATACTGTTTCCTTTTGGAAGGAGAGTTGTTCACCTGTTTTGCTCTACAGCTTTCTCCTTGTGTCATTGATGGCTCCAACAAAATTATCTGTATTTTTAAAAAAATTGTATTATGTAGAAGTGATGTATCCAGCCTGTGCTGCTAACAGATGAAATACCTTCTGATAGAGCTATGTAACGTCACTTTTCACACGTATTTTCCTTCCAGGCATTGTGAAAACTACTTCTGGCCTTTGATCCTGTTCTGGGAAGCTCACATGTGACCCAGGTGTGATTACAGCCTCCACAGCCAGCACTGGTGGGATCTGTGTCGGGACACCTGTGAGCTGGAATGTGTCTCACCTGTTGAAATAAGTATTTTATAGCTACATGAAAGGTAAAGGAAATATATAGCTGTAGAAAGTAAGATTATTTTAAAGAGAAGCCAAGAAAAAACAAACTTGTGACTTCTCAGCCAGCAGGGAAATCAAATAATGAAACAAAAGTGTTTGAAAACAAAACCCATGACACTCCCTGCTTTCTCCTGCTCTTCGTGTGATATAACTCACCTTCAATACACTGGGTTATCTTATAAGGGTTGTTGTAAAGTAAGACATTCATATATATATATATATAAAGTATATTTTCCTTACAATGATTTTATAGTACTGTTACTGTTATTGCTAAATGAAGAATTGACCCTAATTCTTTGACTGCACTAGAGCTAGAGGCCTAACGGCTTTTTCTGTGCTTAGATATATTTGCTGAAAGGAGTTTAATAACATAATAACGTTGCTATCTTCTGCTGTCATTTCTTAGGTTATCTATCATTTAGTTGATTGGACCAAATTCCTGAAAGACTTCTGGTATTCTAGATCATTTCCTAATCAAATATGGTCATGTTATGTACATAATTTTCCTTATCCTACAGGGGGGAAAACATGTTTATTATTGTTCATTCCATGGAAATTCTGAAATCAAAATCATATCACAGTCCCATTTCCCATCCTTCCCTATCGTTGGTTCACTTTTGTGTAGTCACTTGGAGAATGCTATCATGCTTGTCCTTTCTTACCAAGGAAATTGTGTTATCAAATATACATAATTTGTTGACCAACAGTGGGGGCTTCATGAGATTGAAAAAGAGCCATATACCATATTCGTCACATCTGGTAAGTTTTCTTGATTGTTGTTGCAATTTTGTTGAATTAGGTGGCCCAATGGGTTTCCATCAGCAAGAAGATGATAATAGTCATGTAAGGCAAGCAATTACTAAGTTTCCTGGGGACAGCCCAACCACAGGGAATATTCCTAATTTAAAGAAGCTATAACTGCCAGTATATATATTTTTTTCTTAAACCTTTCTAACTTTAGCTATTAAATGCAATAATAAATTGTATTCCCTGTAGTTCTTGTTCAGGGACTGTGCCTAATCCTGGAATAACTGGCATTTGTATATCATTTCAGTGGTAAATTACAGCTGGGATATGCTAACCCCAAAGTGTGAGTGAGTAAGAACTGTTTCTAAATGTTTGGAAGCTTCTTGGCACTTCATAGTTGATTTGTAGTAATTAGCTTAGTCTTCATTCTCTTTTGATAGTTTGTGTAAAATTTGTGCTGTTTTCTTAGCACCAGAGCTGATTGTTTTCTCAACAGAAGAATAGTCTTTCTGGTGAAAATTAGATTTCAACTAAACCTCATTTTATGTTAGTTGCCTTCTCTCATTGACAACTTCTTCTCTTTTTTCTCTTCCCCCCAGTATTAGCAGAGGAATGACGGAAACCTGGCATACCAACTTTTCTTTAAAATTTTCATGGGGAAGATGTAATTTCCTGACCTGCTCCAAAATAATTTAAATTTCAAAACTCTCTTAACTACTAATTTGACCAAAAAGGTAATAAATACTATAAATATATTAATGGCTAAAATTCATTATCTCATTTTAGATATCTTCTGCCCAGTTCTCTAATAATGCATTCCGTGATTGCTTAACAGGAGACTAAGCACAAGAAATACAAGAGTGTAACTTGGAGCAAAATTTGTGCTACTTATCTCTATTGCCAGTAAATAAGATTAGAGTAACTGTTTATACATCTGTTAAAAGCTATTCTCCTTGAAAACAATAATGAATAATGACTTTGTCATTTGGAGGGTGGTGGGAAACCTGTAAAAAGGTTAGAAATTTACTTTATTTCTCAAAACAGATGGCGTTCAGGGCATATGCCCATGACATGGCTGTCCAAGGAAGAGTAAAATTAGAGCTTTTTTTAGACTATGGCTAACATTTTAAATAGTAATCTAATATTTACATGCAGCAGTGAATTTGGCCTCTGACTCCCATATTTTGAATTGTTCTGTTGGTTTGTTTAACAGTAACGATAGGATGGCTTTTTTCACCATTGGAGATAATGGTTTTCATAATTCTATGCTGCTAACTGGGAGCAGAATGAAAAAACTGGGCCACAGGGCAGATGAATGACACTTTCATTGGCTTTATTAAGAATATCACATGCTTAATGGAGAAACCCTAATGAAATTCAGGAAAACTTTTCCAAACCATCTTCCTCCTTGGAGATGCCTAAATTCTGGAAGTTTGGAAAGCTGCTGAAACTTCTCAACAAATGATATTTTCTAAGTGTGAACTAGAATCTGAGAAATAACAGAAGAAATAGAAACTAGAAGCTATTTTTAGAAGATGATCCTTATTGTATCTTTATACATAAAAGATACATGATTCTATACATGCAGACGTGGTGCTTAGGGATATGGTTTAGTGGTGGACTTGGCAGTGTTAGATTTACAGTTGTACTCTATGATCTTAAAGGTCTTTTCCAACCTAAATAATTCTATGATTCTATAAGTCAAGTCTCTCTATGATTCTATAAAATAATTTTCTCTGAAATCTGTAGGATATATTTCCATAAAGTGCTGGGACATAATACAGACAATAGCTAGCTCTGCCTCCAGTGGTTTTAAGATTATATTATCCATGGGTCAAAAAAAATGTTTCTTATGCCACTTATTCTCTTCAGTATATATGTTCTCCTTTAATGATCTTTAACTGTTTATTAGAGTTTTTCAATAAAGTATATTGCAGGAGACAGCTTCAAATAGACTTTGACTCCTAACTGAAAACTCTGTACCCTCTCTAGGGAGAGTAGCAGAAACAATGTTCTAAAAATGTGAAGTATCATTATTTCACTAAATATATGTAAATTTGGTTCACAGTTCCTCTTTCACTTTGTTCAGTTCTTTTCTTGATTTTTTTTTCCTATACTTCCTAATATTCTTTTGTAAGGTCCCAATTATATGTAACACTTCAGAATATATGTCAGTTTAAGGACGCTAGTAATGCTGTCTCTGCCCAGAAAAATCAATTTTGCCTGAGCTTAATTCTCATATTAACTAAGTCTTTTCTTATTCTGTACATGCCTGTCTAAAGAGAGAAGACTTAAGTAAATTCAGTAGGCCTGAGCACTTTGGTGGAGTCTCGATTTTAGCACAGTTCTCTATCTACATTATAATTTGTATGTATTTTATCTTTCTAAAACATACCAGACATAACTCTGTCACTTTCCTAGCTCTGGCAATTATTCTGTGCTTACTTGCTTTTAATTTCAACATTAGTTCACTCTCTGGGAATAATCACAAACACCATAATTCTACAAGATTTTTATATATATTCTGTATTGTAAGCTTAAACACATATTCTATATTGTAAGCTTAAACATTAATGGTAAACCATTTCAAAATCAACTTCTGGTTGTTCCTAGGAAGATCCCTTAGTGCCATATGGAGTTGTTATAAATGGTGGGCATGGAAAAAGAGTTTAATTAAAATATTCTTTCTTAATCTGAGACATGAACCTCAGAATGGTCTTTGAGAACTTCCCAGAAATTCAATTTTCATAGTCAGGATTCAACTTGGATTTCCCCTTAAAGGAACCAGTGAATTTAAAATGCATATCAAGTGACACAGAGTTAGATTATTTAGCAGGTTAATTCTGTTTTAATTTAGAAGAAAACAACAGTCCAACTTCTTCATCTTCTTGAAGCAGAAATAAAATTCTAAATCTATTCACATCCTCCAAATACTCAGAAACATTAATGAAAGTTATGCTAATCAATAATTAAAACATATAGCACCAACTGTGAAAGCAAGCCTTAATAATGTGCCCTTAATAATGTGAAAGATATGGTACAGCCAAACCTCATCACACAAGTCATAAATTCATTAGGTTGTTCATCCTAAAAAAGCTGGGTTTTACATCAGAAACATGGATAATACAAACCACCAGTGTTGTTTGTTTTGTTTTGTGAGTCTAAATATCCTTGCTCATCCACTTTCACTAAGGGCTCAGTTTACGCTTACCAAAATTGTAGCTGGAATGAGTTTCCATGTATAATCTACCAAGGCATATATATATATACAGGTATATATGTGTGTATATACATATATATACATACATCTATGTATGTATAGGTATGTAAACATTTTTATCTTGATCCAGTCAAGTATGCAGTTCAGTAAGCCTGCCCACATGCAGAAGTTCTGTACATGTATTTCCAAGACAGGGAACTAAATATTGAAAGAATATGTTAAAAATTGAGTGGCCTATATGATTTTTGCTTTATGCTAGACTGGATTTTGGCCAGTATCTGAAAAAGCGTCTGTTTTATATAAAATATTAAGAGGCAAAATGGCAACAGTGGCCACGTGTCTGAAAAGCTTGTTTTATTTCAAGTAGCCAGGAGCAGTATCTTTCCTCCCTCTTCTCCCCATCATTTCGCTGGTTCTAAAAATAATTAATGTCAATGTCCAAAGTGTTATAATGTGAAGATACAGTTTTATCTCACTGTTGTGTGAGCTCATTTTTATGATTACCGTTAACATGAATTTGTATGTGTATAATTTTAGTCACTTATCAAATATGAAAAACATATAATGCTACAATGTTGTATTTAAATGGCAATATATTTCTATTATTCATTGTCAGTAAATGATAACAGCAGGTTTTAAAAGTAGACAGACCATACAGGATTTGGTGCTGCAGTCCGTATCAGCTTGATGAAGGCAAGATGCAGCACTTTTTTTCTTAAAGTAATTATTCTCCTAACAGATGTATTTGCCCTGAATAAGCCAATTCTTCCTCTGTGTCAAACATTTTCAGAATCATAACTCTTATCTTAATTTAGGGGAAAAAAATTGAGACACTGGATGAAAATTCCTTCCCTTGCTTTGATAAAGTAAGGTTTGTAGGTAGTCTGATGAAATAACCTGCTGGGGATGTATGCTCCAAATATTGTGCTTAGAAACCTTTTCCTCCTGAAAAGTGCAGGAGAAACAAATGGTTTTGTTCAGCTATAATTATATTATATTATCTAAAGGTTTGTCTGAAAGAGAGTCATTGACTTCATATCTTCAGTTGATTTATCTTAACTTTGAGTATTCCTTTGCAGACATAGCCCAAGAGTAGAAATTCGTATGCAAAAAGTAACTGTACCTACGTGACCATGTATGTAGGATGCAGCAATGTCTTCTTTTTCTTTTGTGTTATTACAGTCTAAGGAAACTCAGAAATATTTCATGATGTGCTGTGATGCAAGACCTATTTTTATATCCTGAATGGATTTTAACGTCTTTGGAAGAAAAGTGCTCTCTCACGCTCGCTCTCTCGTGTACGCACACATTCTGTATGTTATCAAAATAAGATAGATAAAAATATTCAGATCCTTCTGAATATTTGATGAAGATGTGTTACTGACAACTCAAAAAAACAAAAGAGGCTACATAGGATTATTATACCATCCTTCTCCATCCTGATCAGTACTTGAACTTACAAGTGGACTTGTTCTCTAAACTTTTTTAGATAGTCTTTCTTGTTTGGAAGTGGGCTGAGCATGACTTCGTTAGTGTTGACATTAAATACATGGCTGGTTTGGGGTTTTTTTGTTGTTGTTTTGTTGGGGTTTTTTTTAATCTTGAAAGGCAATTTTCACTCTGACAGTAAATTCCAGTTTGGTGGTTTAGTGAGGGTAAATTCTTCTACCAGCCAAGACAGAGCTTATCGGGGTGGCTTTTTTGTTTGTTTTTGGCTGTTTGGGGTTTTGTTTGTTTGTTTGGTTTTTTTTTTTTCCCCCTTTGGTAGTGATACTTCAGTATTTTCTGAAAGTAGTGCTACTTTGGAGCCTGGAACTCTATTTGTTCATTTTCACAGAGTTTTCCTTTTTTTGATTTTGCATTTGAACGAAAATAAAGACTTTGGATTCTATCATAGCTGTAACTGGTCTCCAGGAATATCTATATTTCAGTCCCTAAATGACAATACCTAAGAAGCATTGGCTGGGAACACATACAGGTGTGTCTTCATCACTATACTCCATCATGTGAATACTAAGATTTCGGATTTTTTCTTTTTTTGGTGTTTTTTGTTTGTTTGTTTGTTTCCCCCCTTTTTTCACTTCCTGGGACTTCAGCTTAAGTTGATGAAGTGCTGTAAATCCCACTTTGTATTTTAAGGCACTAAGCCAGGCAAATAATTTTGATAAGATGAACCAAGCCCGTAACAAAGAAAGAGAAGGAAATAGAAGAAAAAAAAAAAACAAACCTTGAGAGGTTCTGTGCTTTCTTTCCTGATGCTGGCATCAGCCATGGAGGTACTGTTAGTGTACCATAAAGCACTCTCTGAGGTAGAACTCATTCTGTCTTTTTTAACTAAAAAACTTTGACTCTGTATTTATTTATTTTTTCTTACAACAATAATCATCTATTCTATTAGCTTTATCTTTCCAAAGTTTATATTCTGAAGAACAGAGTGAAGGTATTAGCATATATTCTATGGAAAAAAGAAAGCCTACGTAACTGGACTGAAAATCCATCTTTGAAAGAAGTTAATTTCTCTGGATATTTAAAATTACAGACAGGTGCTCATCATAAAGGAAGGCAGCAGTATCTTTCTCATGAAAGGTAATGAGACTTAGATGGTAGACAGCATCTTAGACATTTTTACATCTTGGCTGAATCTCCTTCAGAAAAGGTAGTAGTGAGGGGATTGTCCCTGCCCTTAGAGCCCCTCTTGAGGCAAACAAAATTTTTAGCCTTGACTTCAGAAACTGTACTGCAAGGGCAGCCTGCCATAACTCCTGTGTGCTCTGCTCCGTTGCAGTTTTATCTGATATCATCTATCAGCTAAAATAACATGGGCTACATCAGCCTCAAGTAGGGAGAGGAGGGAGAGGGAAATAGCGATTTGAAATGCAAATTGTAGCCTAGCTTTTTGCTAGTTTTTGTTAACTGAGCCAAGCTGAGCATTGTAGGCTTTCTCCACAGTAAGGGGGGGGAGAGAGGTTCCCCTAAAGGGCCATTCAGAGCAGGAGTCTCATCTAGTCACTAAATTGCCACCTAGAGGAATCTCTGTCTCCCCCCCCCCCCAAGCTTGTTGGAGGATTCGCAGGAGATTAATCTCACCAGGATAGAGTTATGCTTTGTGAATATATTGTGACATGTCATCGATGAGATGCAATCTTGCTGTTCATGACACAGGATGCTTCAAAGCTGCATGCCACCCTTGGTTCATGACCTGCTGTCTGACCGTGTTTGTGTGACAGCAGACCTGTACAGTAACGTGCTGCGTCTGTGTTTTATGAATGTTCCAAATCTGGGTTTCACAATATTTGCTCGGGCACTGAGAAAGTCTGGGAATTTGATCTTGGCATGCGCTTGGAGCCAAAAATATAGAGCAGCAAATGGGCATATGAAAGACCTGGCCGAAATTCATCTGTGTTATCCCAAATGTCACTCTGAACATTCTCAGAGACTTTTAGACTCCCAACAGACTCAGTCGTGCCAGTGTATCTGAATGTAATGTGCTGGACCTGTCAGAAGCAAGTCTCTGTCAGCATATTAATTCACTAGCTTTACAAATGTGATTCTTTAAAAGATTTTTGGTTTTGTATTGTAGTTTTTTGTGATTTAAATTTCAAATTAACACCTACTACAATATCTGTCTTAACAGCCTGTGTCCCATTACACATACCTGCAAGCATGCTTAGGAATGCAAATAAATTACTGTTACTGGAGGGATATTTTAACTACTGTTATTCAGTAAAACATATTCACTAAGTGGGAAACAGTGTCTAATTTCGCAATGCTCTAGCAAAGCCTCCTCAGCTGTTCCGTAAGATAACAAAGATATCCAGAGTATGGGTGTACGTTTACATTTTGTTTGCTCAAGTACCACATTGCACCTAAGCTGGCCTTCAATGCAGTATCTCTTCAAAGTTTTCCTTTGTACATTTTGCTCAAAATAAAGGCAATGCAATATGGTAGTAGATGCCAAATTCAGCTTGCTAAACCATACCTACTGTGACTAGTTAATAGCTTCCTGATCCCTCACTGCCACATTTTTCTTGCTTTGCAGGTAACTATTCTGTCACTTTTGAGACTGAAATATCTTTTTTTTTCTCTCTCTGTTGTGTTTAGATCAGTGTCAGCTGTATATGAAACTTGTTTGGATTAAGATTTCATTATGAATTTGAAATAAAATAAAAATTTTCTGATCTGCATTTCAGATCTCTGGAATATATCCATAGCCCGTGCCCAGCTTGGGTACGTGGTCTAGATGCTGAAGCTATAGAGCTAAGAAACTGCCTGAAATGTCTTCATGTACTTGCATTATGGTTATGGAAAGGAGAAGAAATTTGTGGAGTAGTGGGTCCTCTAGTCTCAGCCTTCTGATATTTGCTGCATTCCCCTTGTGTGGATCTTCTATACATTTGCCCACCATTGAGTTAAGTCTGGTTGTTTGAAATATACAACTCTAGTTTTTTTCTGTTGTACGTGGTTCTGAAAATGCACATAAGTAGTCAAATAGACTGCATTTCACCCAGGTTTAATTTAAAGTAGCAATCTTTAAATGCTGCTGTGAATGGGATTTATAGAGCAATGATAACTTAAACTTACAGTCCCCCTCAGACTGAAGGTTCTCAACATATTTTACAAACTCAAACTATAAATGGAGACAATAGAAGTGAAAAAAATATAGTTACAGAGAATACTATACCAATGCAGATACTGGTTATACAGCATTTAACTGCTGTGACATGGGAATTTATACTTCATAACCAAACAAAAAGACTTACAAGAGTTTTAAAACCAGAAAATGGTCAGACATTGACTATAGCTTTACCAGAAAATGACTTTTCTATCAAAAGAATATCTAACACGACAAAAGAAAACCCACCTATTCTCCACTAGTAATATTAACAATATTAGTATTATTTAGTAAAGACAGAAATTAATTATATCACTGGAACACGTTAAATAAACCATGCATCACCCATGCGATGGCCACCAAACGTTGGTGAGCAAACCAACATTGCAAACCAACAGGAGCATTGCTACTGCCTGCCTGTCTACCTGCCTGCTGCTACTGTCACTTCTGCTGCACCAGGCTGCTACATAGGCACAGGAGTCACAGTTACAACTCAACTCCCGTCTTCAGTTACTGTATGAGAACTTCAGCTGGACAATCTGCTCCACAAACAGGCACCAGGTAGGAGATAAAATATGTTCCGTCTTCTAATTAACTGTTCACAATGTTCATTGTTCAGAAATGGGAAATGGGAAATTAATCAAATCCTGGGCTGTTGAGAACCAGCTACCACTGAGGTACAAACTGTCTACCTGTAAGACTCTATCTCTGTGCAACTGAAACAAGGAAGATGAAACTAAGTAGTGCCAGTTATCTGTGTCTTATTGACAACTTCTATAGAGGTGATGAACTTACAATAAAGCAAGCTTAAGGAAGGGTATCTAAATAATTTTCAGATTTTTTAAGTAAGGTTAGAATATCCTCTAATGAAAATAGTTATTCAAGCAGTGCTAATTAATGAAGCATGATCCTGATGGAAAGGACTTCAGTCCATGGTGCATCTTTGTTGTTCCCTTATTTCACAGAAGCTTTCTCTTAATCAGTCATTCAGGATTTTTTTCCCCTTAATCCTGAAGCAAAGAAATGGCCTTTGTTGGTCTTTTCTACCTCTCTGAAACTTTTGATTTTGCTCTTTTTCACTGAAGAAAACAACAACAAAGACCTCTCCAAAAAAACCAGCCCACCACAACTACTAACAACAGTACTGGTAGATACCCCTTTGTTAATTTGGTTAAATTAAGCCTGTAAACAATGAAAACCAAGGTGTTTAAGGGATTACCTCTCTCATTGACACCTTGGTGTGCCTTCAGCTGCCCTTCTGGGCATTGCAGCCTTGCTGGAGGATCTGCAGTTCAGCTGTTGACCACAGCAGCTGCCCTCAGTAAATGGCTCAAGTTCTGCAAAGTGGGTCATCAACCTTCTCCTTGAGCAGAGGAAGAACCTGGTAGAGACATGAGTGATATCAGGTTGTAAGGCCATCCTCTAAGCCTTCCTTCAAATGTGTGGAGTGGGGGATATGTCTGAGAAGTGAAGGGGATATATGGATAGGGATGTGGTGTTGCGGAGACTCTAGACATGGCTCCAGCATCAGGTATCCCACAGTCAAGATCCAAGAGGTTGTCCAAACTGGGATAGGAGGGTCTTTCTCCACCCACATGTCATAGAATTTTCACTGTGATTGCTTGGTGATGTTTCATCAGTGGAGAATAGAAAATAAAGAAGTCCTCATCTTTTACATCAGAGTGAAAAAGTGTGAACTCTGTCAGAACACATACCAACCAGACATTAACTTCATAACACTCTGATTTCTGTGCCTGTCACTGCAGCGTCATCTGGGCATCTTCATTCATTCTGAGTGTTTGTTATTTTAATTTTAAAATGTCTCTCTGCACTTCAGTTGAGGTATTTCTGTTTTCAGTAATACATTTGCCATAATGCTTTCCTTCCTCCTTCAGACCTCTCTGAAATCAAGCACTGCAGTCCACTGACATCCTGACAGTTTTGCATGAATTAATGAAAAAGGAGTTGGAAGTGGCTGATAAAGATTTATTTATTATTATTAAACTGACTGTGTATCCAAGTTGCTGTTCTGAAAAGAAAATTAAGAGAAGAAGGAACTGAAAAAAAGTGTTTGAAATGTATGATTTAGTATATATTCTGTTCCTCAATCTAAAATATATAGTTTTAAGAATCAAGGCTGCTGTCTTGAGGTGGAAATTCTTGCTCTAAGTTATAAGCAAGTCTGCCTTACTGGTATTGGTTAATATGCTGAGAGGAAGTGAAAATGGATGTTTCCAACACTGGGAAAAACATAAGTCCAAAGTTGGTAATTTAATAGATAGGGACTAACTTTTATTTAATTCCTTTTGCTTAAAAAGAAAAATATGAATCATCTTGATAACAAAAGACAAAGATACAAGATGTAAGCATACCTGCTGAATATTTTCTTATATACTACTTCTATAAAAAGCTAAAATGCGTAAGTTTAAGTGATCCAAGCACAGAAGTGACATCGAATCTTTCTGCAGCAATGCACTATGGAAGGTGTTAAGTTAGTATAGCATATAAGGCTTGTACTCCCTTCATTTGCATGCGCTCCTATTTCACAACCATATTTCCTTTAACACTTCAGCCGTCCCCGTACATTCTGTATTTGGCTTTGCACTCGCCTGGTCTGTGGTAATAACCCCAGGCAAAGAGCACAATGGCGGCCGGCTGCCAGCAGCAGAGGCCTGGCGCTGACTAGGCAAGGATTTGCGTGGCACATGCCAGCTCAAACACGGACACTTCCTTTCTCTGTTTTCCTGCCTTTAGAGGCCAGCCAACCAAAGATGAAATTTCTCCATTCCTGGAACATCTGGCTTAGACTCTCAATGCTCATAGTTATCCTCCCGTTCCCAGCTCTCTGCAGGTGCAGGAAAGTGCAGGGCAGGTTCTCTGAGAACACAGCTCTACAGTGGATAAGTTCATCTATAAATCTTCGGTAAACGCATGCCATATGATTTAACATATGTTTATATTTTTATAATTTATGCTGAGAAAGGCTCTCACTGATAAAATGCCAATTGGAATAACATTACGTTATAAGGTTATGAAACCTAGGGCAAAATCTCTAACTCTTAGTAAATGTAGGGCTTTGTATTGCAATAAAAATCTGCATGTCAGCATCTTACACTGCGGTATCACCTATGCTTTTACCATCTACCCGTATATCACTCATTTACTTTTTATCCCTTCTCTCAACACAGGTTTTCACTTCTCAGGCACTTACTTATCTTCATCCACTGCTCCTCCCTTGCCAGTTGACCACGTGCTGTCCCCATCTCGCACGGTAACCCCAGGAAAATCTTCCCATGCGTTCCCTGGCAGCCAGATACTGTTATAGTCCACACTGGCTCTTAGATGGGCTCTGACCTGTGAATGTCGTCGGAGCTGTGACCCATTCCTTGTTTGGCTCAGCACGGCTTGCCTAAACAGATGGTGAGTAATGGCATGCAACGCCTACTTATCTTTCTGTGTCTCTCTCCGTATGGTTCCTGTATTAGACCTGGAAACAAATTGAAGGAGTTAGTGTGACCAGGAAATGAATTTCATTAAGGTCCACAAAGTTGCTTTTAAAAATTCTTGTGTTCTTGTACTGATACAAACGGCTGTGTGAGTCAGTTCAGTTTTGAGATGGGAATGTGCAGTTCCCTTGATTTTATTGGGGTTGAACCCACCTGTACCATGCCTAAATCTTACTCTGTGGTACATGAGCCTGCAAGCCACTTGAGCACACATGTGAGTTTCTCAGTTTCCCATTAAAATAATCTCATGACAGGTGTGAGATCTTGCAGCATTAATATATGTACATTACATAATATCTGTAAATGTTCTGATGCTACACAGGAGTAAACAGTCTTAGAAATGGATAACGTCACTTGCTCCTTTTGGCAGTGGTAGGGGACATAGTATTTAAACATATGAAACAACCTGATATTAAAATGGATGTGTTTAGATCATCTTAGATTTAGGTATATCCTCTTTGTGCTTAAAAGGAACTGCTTTAAAATGTCAAGATTTCAGGATTTAGGATAACGTTCTCAAAAGGTGCCTGTGAAGGCTCATGAGCCTAACTGTCAGTCTTGTAATATAGCTTGTAACATAGCTTTCGGTGAGACTTAACCTTAAAGGCTGGAATTATTTTATAGATATTTTTGATATATTTGTTTCTCATTTAGTCACTTGGGACCAAATCCCCAAGAGGGAGCTACAACATGAGGGATGCACAAAGCCTGAGAGGCAGCGAGCAGGAAAGTATGATCCTGCAGCAGTCCAGAAAAGAATGAATACACCTGTGAGTAGGGAAAAGGGGGAAAACAAGTCTTGGCTTCTCGTACCTTCTTTGGGGTTGGCTTATCGATTTTACATTGAAAAGTCACAGAACAAAATCAACTGGGTTTAATTTCCTTTCCTGACCCCAGACCTCTCTCGCACCTTCACGTATCCTGCCTTAATCACTAGTCTGTAGTAAAAGCTGTGGAGGAGGCCATTCACCCCCCTCCCACTCTGACATGAGATGGGGCCAACTTACAAGACATGATTAAGGATTCCTTGTTTTGAAAGACAGCATGATTACTTATAAAACACTGACATGTATACTATATACTATTGAAAAAAATTGTTGCCATAATCATTGATGTGTGGCTAGAAATTCTTTTCTAACTCAAGAGAAAATAATAGAGATCTCTCCCTCTTGAGAAGGGGCTCACACAGCCCTGAACCATGTACAGCTCTTGAGCAGGTCAAGGATGGTTTCTAGGGGCATCTTGGTTGTGTGATTAGCTCTGGTGCTGTGAGTTGGTACAGTGGGTTGTGGAGTAACCTGAGTTTCTGTCTGTGGAATGGAGTCTGGCAGCCCAGGCTATTGCAAGTGATATTATTACACTGATTTAGGACGCAACTGCATAGCTAATGCAGTCTGATCCAGTAACGGGCTGGTGGAATTCCTAAAGAGCCACCATCAACACCTGCTGAGAGCTCCTGCTTCCCTCCGCTTCCCAGCACACAGGGCATGGACGTATATTGTGGCTTCCAGCCATATGAAGGTTTGGGTGTGCAGCTCACATAAGCAAAGAAGCTGGCAACCATAAAAAGCAGGGATACTTATGAGGGAGTAGAGACACCTGTCCCTGCTCCAGTGGTCGCTTTATGTATTTTAAATACATTTTTATCTTATATTCAACATTTACATTATAAATCTTATATAAACCATCCGCTGGAACAGGGGCTGGGATCCAGGTGTCTCTGCCCCTCAGTGAATGTTCCTGCTACAAGGCTGCAGAATCGTACTCAATGCTTCTCTCTTTTTTACCACAGATATTTTTTATTTATTTTTGCAAAGTGAAACAGATTAATCAGAAAAGTTTGCAAGATCAACAAAATATTCCATAGCCAGGAATTTAAGACACTCTCTGCTGAAGAATGAGAAGAATTTGCTACCCAGCACTCCACATTTTGTGACTAGTGATTTTGGGAACCTGCTACATGTGCCTACCACATGCCTCTGAGATACAGTTCCTCAGGCGATACAGGTGGAGGAACTGTGCTTGTGGATCCTGCCAGGCATGAATTAGACATAGAGAATTCAGCTCTGCTGACACTGAAAGACTCCTAGACATGCCCAGAAGTGAAACATTAGGCACCTGGTTTAACATTGGAAGCAGAGGACTGTACGGGTAGCTGAAGAATTTTTTAATGCAGGCACCTTAAGATGAACTATGTTTTTGAAAGGCCTACTTATTTGCATCTTTAGATTCCTATCTAACTGCAACACTTTGATCCCTGATCAATTTAAGCTCTTGTGCTTCTTGCATGTTATTTTAAGACTTTGCTCTTACAATTTTTTCCACGCTAAAAGCAGCTTCCTAACATGACTCAGAGGGAGACTGTCATTAGTAAGTCACTAATGAGCCTGTAACTTTGTGTGCATTACATGTGAAGTGAGAATTATTTCAATGAAATGAGTTACTTTTTTGGCTAATCAGTAGGAGAAGTATTCATTCTGAGCATCCCTTTACTCTGAGAGATTTGGTCATTTTGCTTGGAATGCACTAGTTAAAACTTACTTTCAGCCTACGTTTCTGTTTCTCAGCTATTTAAGCAGAAATGTATTTTGTTTGTCTTACTAGGAAAAGATGCTTTGAAAAATTCTATCCATTTCCTTGTTAAGAGGTTGTGTACACACTTATAAATCACAAAACCAGAAAAACAAAACAAAACAAAACATAAAACCTAGTGTGCATACAGAACTATTTAAAAATAATAGTTGTTTGCTAACATTTTTGGTAGTATGAACTCTGGGACACAAGATAAAATGGAACTGGCACCAAAGACAGTACCCTGTGTTAGTAAATATCACACGATTTTTCAGGGTCATCTCCCAGGACTGCCACAAAACAGGTTATGTTAAAGAGGCAAGCTCAGCATCAGCACTGAAATTCCTGTTTGATGAACTTATGACCTTCTTGTACCTTATGCAGAGTATTTTTAAGCATCAGAAAAAAAACAGGTTAAGAGACAGTCCAAAAGAATACTTGGTCCTTATGGGCCAAGTAGCTGGATACTACAGTGACATGAAAGCCTATGGGAAGCAGGGTCCTATCCTACAAATACTTATGTATCAACTTAAATTTGTTGAAGGAACAGTTTGTTAACTTAAAATCATGCATATCTAGGAGTACCTGTATGTTAATTGTAAAAAAAAAAAAAAAAAAAAAAGGAATAGTGGAAGAGTTAACCTTAACCTAGCTATCAGGAAACTAAACACCATTTGAAGCATAAAATAAACAGAAGGTCATGTTCAGATTTGAACCAAAGAGCCGAAGTACTTGTAATTATTACTTTTAAAAGGAGCTGAATATTTGCCTTCAAAACCAGTACTTCAGGCAGCTTTAAAACTATAACACACAGCATTTCTTCAGTTATTTTTTCTTGAACCTACATGTATAAGAGAGAGAAAATTATGGCATAATTATCTAATATTAGCAAAAATTAGCAAACCAAATTTCTGGGACAATCATTCTAATATTATTATTTCCAATTACCATCTTAAAAAAAAAGACTGCTTGTGATCATGTCCCTACATAATATTTCTTTCAAAAATAACAAGACACTGCTAAAAATACTTGTGTTCTATCTACTGAAACAGGCAATACTCAGCAGCAGCATCTTAGAGAGCCAGCCTGTGTGGACAAGGTTCAGTGCGTGTCAGTGAGAATGGACCTCTTTCTGCCAAACCCTGAGGGGGAGACAGGGGCTGCACTCAGGGCCCTCACAAGGAAGGGGTTTTTTTAAAGGATTTCTGCCTGCCTCAGTATACCTCATTTTCCCACAGGTCTACTTGCTCTATGTCTTGTTTATATATCAAAGGTAAACGGACCTTGTTCCAGGAGAATATGTTGTTAAAGTATGCTTATATGCATAGGCAAAAGCACAGGTGATTAATTTTCTGTAGACTAGCATCATGTTCAATATTGCAGTAAAAACCTACACAAAATGTGAACTCTCAGTTGTGATAAAATGGTATCGCTCTTTGAAAACTAGTTTCCCTTCATGGGCATCATTGAATACATTGTATTTTTAATAGCTGTTAAAATTATGTCAGTGACGAACATCCTGTGACTTCCCTGCAGTTAGAACTAGGTGGAGGTTTGCATTTAAAATAGGAAAGAAACACCTGAATACATTACCTCAACCTTGTAAGCAGCTTGCGTTACCTTCACTGGGAATCCACCTGAGCACAGTATTCCATACATGTGCATCGACAAAAGGTACATAGACAAAAAATAATATACAAAAGCTACAAAAGATACCCTACAAAAGGCTCCAGTCACACCCTTTCCTTCCCAAAATCAGAATTTTACTCTTTCATTATAGCATGACCATTCTAGTAAGCTAAAAGTAATCCATTCATTTCTGAATAATACTTATTTTGAAATATAAAGTCTGTACTTTCTTAAATGCCTCTAATGAAAGTATAATAGACTTTCAGAGACTGAAAAGCTCACTTCTATACTTCAGCAAAATCTGAATCACAGCCCACTCTTTACAGTGCATGAATATTGTAATTGTTTTCCTAATATGGTAATGGTAATTCTTTCTACACACACCACAATGAAAGGCAATGGAAATTTTCATGAACGAATAAATTTGATTAAGGTATTTGTCATCAAATGGATGCTCTCCACAGTATAGGACTTCATTTTTGTTCATTACATACCTCAGTCATCCCATTACGAAGGAAACCTTGAAAATGTGAATTACATGAAACAGATGCAGTGTGGGTGTTCTGAGTATGCCTGCACTCAACGCCAAAATAATGTTATTTACTATTTTCTAATTAATCTATTAATCTAATTCATACGGTAAATATGTTTCAATACCAAATTCACTACCAAAATCATTGAATCAGTGAGACAACTCACATGATAAAATCTTTCACTACTTAATAATCTGGATGCCTACTGAGTTGCATGACAAATTTATAATTTTCAAAACTTTAAATTGAATTTCATGTGATATTCTTTGTGAAATGCCACTGAAGTCAGAAAAATGCTCATGTTTTAAAGTAACCATATTTTTAAGTGCTCCAGTAGACCGACATCTATAAATTTGTCATGCAACCTACTGGTCATCACCTAAACTTCTGAGGATTTAGATGACTTAAACAGAGGTGGTGTGAATTATTTTTTAATGTTTGTAAAATAATTTGAGATCCTAACAGAGAAAAGCGTCAATAAAGTCCAGAACGTTACCATCATGTATAGGTTTTAATCAGTGTACTTCACAAACTAGGCAAACCTAACTGTATTCAGTAAACTAACATTCAGTGGAATTATAAAAATTCATACAGAATTATCCACACGCGTTATGAAAGGTCATAAGAAAGTGGGAAAAGTTTAATTGTAAGGAAGAAAGAAGAGAGAAAAATTATCAAAATGAATGAATAATCACCTCCAGTATAGACCAAGAGCGATACAGGTGAAACTGGATGAACAAGTCATACAGACCATTTTTATTTTTCTTTCCCCTCATGGCACTCTCCAGTATAACATAGTGTGGAATTTACGTGGTTTTCTCTATTGCTTCTTTACCCCCAGAAGAACCTCTTCTCACTTCAGCTTGATCACAGCATTTCTGCATGATTTGGGACTTTCATTTTGTTATATTACTTTTGGGAGGACAGTCCATGTAACCTGTTATGGGACATGGCCCTGTACGTGTTTATTGTGGTTTCCCAGACCAGCTGCGGCCCACTTACTGTGACCGCAAACCAGCAGTCGTATGTGAAAAGACCGTAGGGAAGTGTGAACAAACCAAACAAATGGTGGCTGTCTGATCTGTATAGCTGGGTAAGCAATTCCACTATGAAATCCTTCCTTCTTTTCTTAATGGTCAGGGAAGCCATTGTTTCCCCATTTAGGTGGAGAATCACGTGTTCTGCATGGATGCTTTGTGAAAAGTCCCTTGAGTGGATTAGATAAGAGCACGACCTGCTAGACATAGTAATGAATAAAAGGCATTTCATCTTCTCCACTAACTTACCATTTAACTTTGGAGAAAAGATAGGTTGCTTTATCAAGAAATGACAGCAAAGCCCGTGACTACTAAGGACGAAGTGATTCTGAGACAGACAATTACGTGTTGGGGAACAGCCAGCTGTCCAAAACCTCCTTACATCTCCTGCTCTTTGTTTTCCGTCTCCTGCTGTTTGTTGTCCAGAGCAAACTGCTTTTTTTCAGATAAATCTATTTTGACTTTCTTTTCTAATTGGACATTCACCTTTATATTCTTCCAGACTTTTCTGTGATGGTAACAATGAAACTTCTTGGGTTTGTCTCCTTTGAAGTCTCTAAGAAATCTCTACCATTACCATGGAAGATTGCTCTCCAAATGGAAAATAAAAGGGTATTGCTAGGTTTTCACTACAGCATGATCTTCCACAAGTAGCAGTTTCTTTGGTGAATGGCTGATATTGCTCCAGCACATTTATACAATTACCTTATTGTATGTAATGGTTCCCATTTTCTTTGGGTTATTATAGATGTCTATTTATCAAAAGGAGCCTGATTCTGCAAGTGCTGAAAAGCCTACATCCCCAGAACTTCAATGAAGTCTTGAGCTGTTCACTATTTGCAGGGGTAGAGTCTGCCTTCCCAGAATTTTTCTTTACTAGAGAAGTAAAATAGGATTTTCAGGTGACTGTAACTATATGTTCAACATACTGTTTAAGAGGTACCTATCATCTGTAGACAGCCCAGTCTGGTGGAATCGTATGCTGAAGAATGAACTAACACCAACACCCTCCCCTCCTGCCCTCCCTTCTTTTTGTGTGTCTCTGCATGGGAAGTCTCCTAAACGGCCAATATTTCTCATCTCCTGTGAAACTCACTTTCTGTTTGGCTCATCACCTACCACATTCTCCCACCTGGTACTGATTTTGATGGAGATGCCAAAATTACACGACTGATGCCTTTTTGTTAAAGATCTTTACAACTGAAATGCTTAAAACACCCTTAGTTAATCAGTAGATGAATAAGAGACAATTACATTGCTTAATTCAGAAACACAAAGAAGTAATTTTATCAACTCCCACGTGGTAGAGAGCACAGCAAAGTTCACCTTCCCATGTACTGCTCAGTATACAACCTCGGTGCTCAGAAGAATGCATTGGTAAGAGTCTGAGTCGTGCTTCTAGGAAATCTAGAGATTATCACATTTGTGCTAGTTGTTGAAGTTGTTTTTGCAAGCCTTGACTTTCATCACATTATCTAAAAGTTATTCCCTGATGTGGAAATCAAAATACCAGGAAAAAATAATCAAAATTTTACTTTCTTCTGTAAACTTTGATGCAGAAAGTAGCAGATAGCTTGAGGAGGTCTAGTCCACTTCATGTGAGACTGGAAAGATGCTGTCTCTGGCTTAGAGCTGCCAGCTTCAGGCAAGCTCAGCCCCTGATGGCTTGAGCTCTGATCCTCGGTGAAGCTTAACACCCGTAAACCCCACTTTGCCAGCTGGGCTCATGGTAACCTCAGAGATCGAGGCAGGCAGAGCTCAGAAAAGTGTTTCAATCATTTAGTAAATTTGAGACACTCTAGAAAAAAAAAAATTCTATTAGGCTCAAACCATTACCATAATAGCTATTACAAAGAATACAAGTTTCTTTACGCTAACCTAGAATCTGTCCAACCAAAAAAATGCTACTGCTTTTAATCTAAAGTGAAGAATTCGTGTTTTAGCTTAAGGAATTAAAAGAATACAGACCATTATCTGCTTTGATCTATGTAAGGAATATACGTTTAAAGGGGGTGTGCAGCAAAAAATAAGGGTAGGGAGTGTTTATTCCTCTAGTTCTACTTTTTTTTTTTATTTTTATGACTATGTTTAAAGTGTCAACATTTCTGATATCAGTAAATCTAATTGTAAAGTAACAAAGTAGAGATAAATTAAGATGTAAGTGCATGCTACTTGGTAGGAAGGATTAGGTCAAAGGTCTAACCTATCTGAACTGCTACTGTTGCATGTGTTGTCATCCAGTATTGCAGTATTGATTTATTTGCATTATGTTTTGATGCATCTAGACTTAAAAATATCCAAGAGATGCACCTTATTTATAAAAAGCTAAAAAGGAGTTAGGAGTCATACAATTTTTACTATCTGGGCCCTGATTCTGCCTCTGGGATGTTCGTGCTTGGGGTAGATGGAATCCAGCTATGTTTTTCTAGGTGTATATGGCAACCTGCTGATTGCTGTCTCACCAGAATAAACTGTAAACCTTTCCAGCTGTTCTTAATCTGGACCCTTAACCTTTAAAAAACCCAGAGGCTTTCTACTCCTCAGAGCCAAACTTTGCTAACAATATCTAGGTTGTTTTCAAACCAAGCTTCAAACATAAAAATGACTAATAAATCCATATTCCATAATAGTTAGGCTGGAAAACTATTATTTAAAAACATACTCAGTTTTTACGACCCATTTCTAGTAAAAATCCAAAACATGCTTCACTAATGCTACCATTTCAGATACTCAGACCCTGGATGATAGGCATGATATCTAGATAGATACACCAATAAATACATGAAGGCTATAAATCTGTCTCAAATTAGTGATTTGTGGATGTGCAAGGGGAAAGTGGGCTGGGAAATTCTGTTTTCTAATCTGTTTGTTTCCTGACTCTTAATGTTCTGTAACTTCACAGCTGGTGATTTTATTTTTCTGTGGTTTGTATTATTATGTGCTAAATACATTACTCCATGCCCTTCGGTGGGACCCAGGGCTTTAACAATAAGGCCCTGATCTTGCAGGGGCTTTTAGCCTGCACCTGATTCCACTCCTGCAAACAGCAGGTTTCGACAGCCCAGGGCTCCGGGCCGGAGCCAGCCCACGGCAGGTCCCCGGCGGGGGAGCCCTCCGCCGTGAGGGTGAGGCAGGTTCAGAGGAAGGAAACGGTGGGTTTTGGATGGAGCCCCAGCCTACAGATTCATAACGCTTTGGAGGACCGTGCGTAGCCCGCGGGCTTTGGGATTCCAGTTCGGGCTTCCCATTAAAACAACAACAAAACCAGTAATAATCATTCATGAACATCCATCTTTCTGACTTCTTTACAACCTCGTAATTGCCCCCCACCCTGACAGGCGGATTTATGCCTCGGCCGCCAGCGCCCGGTGGCCGGGAGCTCCGCCGCCCGGGTGGCACCGCCGGCTCCCGCGGGGCGGGGGGGGACACACGGGGCGCGCCCCGGCCCCCCCCGGGGCAGCCGCGGGCGGGCAGGGCCGGCGCGGCTCTTCCCCAGGAGCTGGTCCGGCCGTTTTGAAAGCGGCACCCCCCACCCTTCCCCAGCAGCCTCCTGCTTCGCTGCCACCTCCGACGCCCCCCCTCCGCTGCTGCCTTTTGGTGTGCTGTTCTGCTCGGGTTTGGGTTCTGGGCTTTCAGCAGCCTCCTCTCCCGGCGGAGGGAAGCTCACATCTCTTCATTTTTCCGTGCAAAACTCAAGGACTATCCCAGCAGCGTTCAGGAGGGAAACGCTTTCCTTCTCTCTCTTCCTCTGTTTCTCTTCCCCTCTTCCCAAGCAGCCTCCCTTCAAGTCCCTCCCGCGGATCTCTCTCCTTCACCCTCCCGGCAGGACTTCGCAACTTCTGCCCCCGGCTCCGCTGGCCTTTTATTTGCGATTTTTTTCTGGGCCTTTTTTTTGGTTTTGGTCATTTCTCCTTCCCCGCGGTCCGGAACGACCCGGAGGCTCCTTCCCCGCGACCACGGGGCACGGCCGGGAGCCCGAGGGCCGGGACAACGGCGGGCCGGGCGCGGACCCTCCGGCGGGCAGCGCCGCCCCCTCCCTGCCTGCCTCCGCCGGGAGCGCCCGTGAGGGAAGCGATGGCCTAGAAATTAAGCAGCACTTCTGAGGTGGTACAGCTGCCTCTCCCCGCTGCCCCCCCGCCTCTTCTTACACTGTTTAGGATTTCTCCGCGTCTCCCCTCTCTTACACTTTTAAAAACATTTTTAATTTGCTACCCCCGCTCCGAGCCCGAGGTGGTCGCGGAGGAGGCGCGGCGCTCCCCGGCCCTTCATGCGCGGCGCTGGGCTCTCGGGGAGGAGGCGAGCGGGGGGCGAGCTCCGCGCTCCTCAGGAAATGCCGGCGCTGCGGCCGGGAGCGCCCCCGGCCCGCCGCCCCCGCCGCTGCCCCCCGGCCGCCCGCCGCTGACCGCCGCCGGGGGGGTCGCTCCCGGCCCCTGCCCGGCTGGGAATAAGCCCCGGGGCGGGGGCCCGCGCCGCCGGGGGTGCGCAGGGAGGCCCGTCGAGGCTATGGCCGGCGGCGAGGCGCGGAGCCCGGGCTGCAGCGGGCGCTGCCCGCCGGCGGGGCGGCAGCCCGGCACCCCGCGAGGCGGCGGCGGGGCGGCGGCGGAGGGGGGGCCGGCCTCCCGGGCCGCGCTGCCGCCGCCGCGGGAGACCTGGCGCCGCCGGAAACTTTCCTCGGCGCTGTGCGCCGGCTCCCTCTCCGTGCTGCTGGCCCTGGTGGTGAGGCTGGTGCGGGGGGAGCGCGGCCGGGAGCTGGCGGCGGAGAGCGGCGCGGGGCCGCGGGGCTGGGGCTGGCTGCCCCCCGGCGCCGTGCCCCTGGGCCTGGCCGGCGCCTTCTTCCTCGCCGGCCGCTACCTGCTGCGCGGCGGCGTGCGGCCGCGGACGGCGGCGCTGCTGCTGGCCGCCTGCTGCGGGGGGGAAGCGGTGGCGCAAACGGCGCTGGCGGCGGGGGAGGATCACTTGCTCTCCCTCGCCGCCACGGGGGTGGTGCTGAGCTGCCTGGCCGCCGTGACATGGCTGGTGCTGAAGCTGAGGCAGGGCGTCCTCATGCTCGCCGTGACTAGCGCGGCCAGGACCACGTCCCTCGTCGCCTTGGAGAGGGTCCCGGCGTCCTGGCGGCCCTACCTGGCCTACCTGCTGGGGCTGCTGGGCATCCTCCTGGCTGGCTACGCCGACCGGCTCTGGCCCCCGCGGCGGGCCGCCCCGCTAGCGGAGCCTCCCGCTGCCCCTCCGGCCGCGGACGAAGCCCCGGTGCTCAGGCGGCGGCGGCGGTCCAGCTCCATGATCTCCCCCGAGATGTCGGGCGGCGGCAGCAGCAAGACCCACCGGCGGACCTCGCTGCCCTGCATCCCCCGGGAGCAGGTAGGGCAGGGGCTGGGGGCACGGGCCCCAAACTTTGCTGGTGGCGGGCGGGGGTCCTGCCGGCGGCGGAGGCGCGGGCAGCTGTGCCCTCCCGGCCGCTCCCCGCCGGAGGGGCCGAGCGCGGTGCGGGCTTTCCCCGGCGCCCCGCGGCGCGGAGAGCCCCGGGCGGCCGCCCCGGGACGGGGACGGGGCCGGGGCCGGGGGGAAGCGGGGCTCTCCGGAGCCGGCCTGACTTGCCCTGGCTGCCGGCGATGGGGAGAGCGCTCGGGGTTTTCTTTTCTTTTACAGCCATCACCGGCGCTTGCTTTGCTTAAGCCTGGCAGAAAGTTGAGGCGGATGGTACCCGCCTGGCTCTCGGAGCTGGTGGGAACCTGCCGTCAGCGCAGCCCTCAGGTTTCCCAGCATCACTTACGAGCCTTGCTTTTTCAAACTGTAGTTTCCCGGAAAGGTAGCTTAGCCCTATTAAACTTGCTTTAAGGGTGTGGGTGTGTGTGAGCCAAGCAGCTTGTCCTCGGTGGGAGAAGTCCCTTATCAGGGCGATAGCGTCTCCTCTGCGGCTGGCCCGCACGGCGCGGTGCTCATCTTTGCACTTTGCCTCCCCGAGGCTGTGCCTGTGCGTGTGATCAATAACTCCCGCTCTGCTGAGGTTGTGGGAACTGGTACGAGGCACACGCGATTTATCTCAACTTTGTTTCCTTTAAGAGGTCGTGATTTGAAAGGATGAGTGAAAGCTTACTCTGTTACCAGTGATGCGTTCTTTTAAATGCACACCTCAAAAAAAAAAATGGGAAAAGAAACAAGCAAACACCATTATCTTTACTGCACAGCTGTATAGAGCCCTGCCACGGACACAAGGTCGCCTTAGTTCTGTGCTAGAAGCGTTTTCTCAATTTTTTTGAGATTTAAGATTGCCCCACAAAAGAATCATTCGAGGGGTCGAGTGTAACTGAGCATATTGAAAGTCAGTGCAACCCTTGCTGAGCGGTGGAAAGGGAAACCGGGGGGGAAATAAGTGGCAAATGGTGTTAAGCTTTCTTTTTCAATTAGTGTTGAAAACTACTCAGTGCACTGTGGTCAACTGAAGCGTATTGCTGTACACCAAAGGTTTTCTTTCAGGTTGCTTGCTGGATAAGCAGCTAAGTATTTTCCAAGTGATGGCATCTAACCATATGGTGTGGGTGGCTAGTTTGTTTCTGGAAATGGTTTCATTACATCCCTTTGTGGTTGGTTATGACATTTTCTAGAAGAGGGCCTGACAACCTTATATACTGGAGGCTTATTTTACAACAAATGTACTTATTTATTTAACATTTTTGTTTAGATAAAATATTTACCACAGTGTCCAGGCAAATACAGTGTGAAAAAGTAGAAAGCTGACTCAATTCTGACTTCAATAGGAACTGAGAGAGCTCAGAGAAGGGTGTAAGAATAATTTGGAAATACAATATCTAAGGCAAGAAATTAAAACTGTCTATACTTACTTGATGATGTTAGGCATTTCTGGTGGTTTCTTACAATAATCATTTGTAAGGTTTTAAACATATTTCCACTCACTCTCACACTTCAAATAAAAGCAACTTTTCAGTTAGCATTGAAACATCTAAATGTAATCAGTCGGAGCTAGGGCTCACTAGTTTGTGATCACATCCTTCTCTTTTCTTATGGAGGGAACTCAAATAGTCTATATATACCAGAGTGTTAAACTGGTGATGGATAACAAGGTACATTTCTTTTCCTCCCTGCACCAGTGCGTTACCTGGGGACAGTGGTCAGCTTTGCCCCAAGCAATTCCCGCTTCCAAGCTGCGGAGCTGGACTGGAATTAGCTGGCAACTGTTCCGTTTACCCGCTGCAGGATTTTGGCAAATTTCTCTTTCTTTTGTTCTCACTCACTATTAATCAATAGCCAGATCTGGTATTGCTTGCGTCACTGCGTGATTAGAAATGGATGACTACTTTCGAGTTTGGGGAGACTTTTTGTCTGTCTGTCTGTCTCTCTCTCTCTTTTTTTTTAGCACAATGTGGCTGTGTGTATGTGAACTTCCCTCCCTAAACGCTGTCCTCTTAAATAAATGTTAGCAAGATAGAAAAATGGAAAAGCTGAAACAAAGCTCTCTAAGGACCTTGAAGAAATGCTGGGAGAAGTGGGACTCTTGCAGCAAACAAAGTTTGTGTTTATAGCAAAAATCAGCTCCCCATAGACTTAAAGAAGCCATAGGTAAATGTTTCTCTTTTGGACAGTTTTTAAATATAACATGTTAAAAATAGAGATGAGGGCTTTATAAACAAAACCAGGCCTTCCTTTACCCCTTGTTTTTAAAAAACATGCCCTGAATGTTTCTGGTCCGAAAGATAGCTTGTTAATACGCCTGGGAGCTGCCAATAACTTTCATCAGGAAATTGATCTACTTTATTGCTTTGAAATACATGCTTTCATTTGGTGAATAACATTAGGTGAAGTTTTAGAGATGTTTTCTATTGCTTCTCGTGAAATCTTTCCTATTGCTGAGCATTTAATTGAGTTTTTATTTTTCCAGAGTGTGATTCCCTCCCTGTCTGACTGTTTGTATTAATATGAGAGTCTACAAAAGTCGGCACTTCTGAATTTATTTTTTTTAGTCACACGCATCTCAATTATAATCTGAATTTTTCCCTACTAGAATACAGAATTGAATCTGTGTGGCCTTGTGATATAAAGGACAGTACCAGCAATGGCAAACTAACATCACGGACAGAGGTATTAATGTATTTAAAATTAAAAGTATACTTCTGTTTAAGCTGCTAGTAAGAGTAGCTGGAAATGCATATGGCATGAATTATTCCTTCTGTAGAAACGTCTCATCTTAGTTGCTTATCAGTTCCAAAAAGAATGTAAAAACTGTTTCATTAAAAAAAAGCCACCATCCAAAATCAAACCACACCAAGACATAACCTTTTTTTTGTTGCTAAAAGTGCTCTTTATTTTTTGTTTAATTCTATTTTTTTATGGTTAATTTTTGTATATGTTCCTTCTCTTTCTCAACTTCGGCAAATTCTTTGGATTAAAAGCTTCCAGTTTGGCACACATGTAGGTCTCATTAAGAAATGTGTGCTTCGTAACAGCCTGATCCTGCTCCCAGCTGAGTGTTGTCTGCCTGTGATTTCATCAATGCCGGCTGAGGATGCTCAGCTCCTTGAGGGCTCGCTCACCCAGATTTGAAAGAGGCTGAAGAGAGAAATTGTGAATGGATGGATAAGATAGTGAATGAATGAATGCCCCCCCCCTTTTTTTCCCCCAGTAAATGCACAAGTATCTCCAGGTACTTGTAGTACTTCCAGGATGATGGCTTTTGAAGTTTCTTCACCGTTTTGCAAACATTTTACTTTTTCCTAAAGGGGGGGGGGGGGGCAGAAATGTGTTCTATGTCTTGGTGTTTCCCATTAAAATATTATATGGCCCATGTGTTCTGAAGCTTGTGCCTCTGATCTGTGTGTGTTACTCTTGACATACAACAGTCCAAAGGGATGATTTCACCTTGACGGGTAAAATACTCCATAGAAGATAGTAGCTGGACGATTTTAAACTGTACCGAAGACTCCCAATTTTGCTTTTAAGCCTTGATTGTTGTTTGTTTTCTTTGGGTGGAATGGGAAGCTTTCAGCTAACTTGGATTTATTACAAGTGTGCGTTAAATGAGCTAGAGTAGCTGCTGCAAGTAGTTCAATTTGCTTAGCCTTTTTAGATTTTTTTTTTTTTTGTCAGAAGACTGTCACAGGTACGGCATACATCAGGGTTTGAAGTACTGTCTAGTTCCCAAACAGCGGGTGACACAACCCTGTATGAGAAGGCACTGATGAGGTGCTGAGTCTTGTCCTGCTGGAAAGCCCTGATCCTCAGTGTTGGTGGTAGGTAGCACCAGGATGGAGGAGTTTCTCCTGCAGCTCTGATGTCTCCAGCTGTGAGGCCAGCAGCTCCATGTGCAAACTCCCATTCGTGTCCTCTGGCTCCTGAGGCAGAGAGGGTTTCTACCCATTTTCCTTCCTTCTTTCTCTTTGCTCTTGTCCTGCTTCTGGGCAGTTGGAGAAGTAGAAAGCTGTTTGCCTCACTGAGGGACACCTGAGGGTCTGTCACTTATTTTTAATTGGTTTGAGCCTTGGTGGCTGTTTCGTGCTGCCACATCTTTCCCTGCCTGTTCCTCCTTTTAAAAACTTATTTTTTCAGATAAGTAACTTTGGTGCCAGACTCCTCTGTGTTCCTCTGGTGGCAGCAGAGGGATTTTTGCTCGATTTGACCATTTTTCATGGGGTTCTGGAGGGTGACTCTGCCTGTTCCCAGCCTGTAGCCTGGGAAAGTTGTGAGCTGGGACTGTCGTTATCGCTGCTTGTCTGCAGTTGAGAAGACAATACTGTAACAGTTCACATAGTCAAAGATATCTCTTCAGCGATAAGATCTAAGAAACGGAGAAGAAAAATAAATGTATTTGTTGGGTTTTTTTTCAAGGGAAAATTAAGGCTTCATTTGTTGTTCTCATTGTTTGACAGCGAGAGCTTTGTAAGTGCCAGGAATATGTTGCTTCCCCCCCTTTCCTGTCTCTCTATCATTCTGTCGTAAAAAAAGACAGATGTACCTTTATCTACCAGTTTTTAATATTACGTATCCTGCCCTCTGGCCTGAAAATAGGAGAGATCCGAGTGCAACATACCGAGATTTAAAATTTTGGAGAGGAGAAGGCAGATTAAAACTAGATACTGAACTTCATGTATGTCAAAGTTACAGTCTCCCATTAGACATGCAGTGTTACGTACTGTATACTTCCTTCTGCTAATAAGCATTATTGAGCTGTAATTACTCTGATAAGATTTGCTGGCATTACCATTTAGGTCACTAGAAACTAAGGAACAGTGAGGAGTTATGTCATCTGGTGACTCGCTGAAACCCAACCGTGTAAAATATTTAAGTAAGGCTCCAGGAAAAATCACCCAGGGATTCCAGACGTAATGCTTTATTTTCTTTTGCATGGCTTCATTTACGCAAACCCGCTCTACTTAGATTTTTTCTTTTTTTTTCCTTCAACCTCACAAAAATGTAAAAACCGCTGCTGAAGCTCTCATGATTGGTTTAGAATCTATTTTTGTCAATCGGTTAAATCAAGAAATGTATATTATGGCATATTGGCAAAAAAAGTAAAATACAGTAGTGACTTTCTGCTCTTTCTGCCTGAAGTGTGAAAATGAAAAGCTGGGGAACTGAAAGAAATCCTGTGTACGCTGGGTTGTCATGTTAATTAAATAAACAGCCAGAACAGTGACCCTGTGTATGAAATGTGTTTTGAGAGCTTGTTGGGGGTTGGAGGGGAAAAACAGTGACACATGATGTTTTGGATGTTAACTGCGACATTTGTATGAATTTGTCCTGATCTGCTGTTACTGTGCTTGTGTTCCAACTCTTTTTTGCAAGAGACTGAGACGTAGCCGTATTTTGCAAATTGAAGGAATATTGCTTGGGCTTTTTTCTTTAAAAAGTAATATATTAAAAAAAAATAATATCCCGCCCTGGAACTGGAAAGGTTGCTGGATTCTGGTGCCTGCAAACCGCAGGGCTTGAAACGGGGGTGAGCTGTCTGCATTCTACACGGTTTCAGAATAAAAAGAATGCTGCTGCAATGAAAGTTTTGTGCATGTTGCTGTGATTTATTTAGATAATCTAATGGGAGATGTACAGCTTGTAGGATACCGCTCGACGGATAAGGTGATAAATGTAAAGATTCGGATAGCAACGTGGAAGTTGGGTTTTGTTTCGTGCGCGTTTTCTTCTCTGCTCGTTTTGAAAAAGTTTCTCGATGAATTACCAAACCCTGTCCTCGCAGTCTCTTCTGCGTTACTCAGAGCGTCACTCGGAACTCAATGCCTCTCCTTTGGCCCGCGTAGTTTTTCAGGTTTTTGGTGGTTTTTGGCTCCCCCCGCACCCCCCCCGCCCCGCCGCCCCCCGCGCCGCAGCTGGGCCGGGCCGGGGCGGGCGGCGGGGCCGGCGCTGGCGGGGCCGGACCCCTAGGGGGCACGAGAGCCCCTGCGCCGCGCCGGCCCGCGCCTCCCCGCCCGCCGGCCGGAGCGGTGGAGAGCATCAGAAACAAAATCTGTCCGTGGTACTTAACCGAGCCTTTATTTTACATTATTTTTTTTTTTAACATTTTTCCTATCTATCCACTGCGATTGCAGTTGCGTTTCTCGCATCTCATCCCCTTGGGCTTCGGTCTGCGGGCGGGGATGCGGGACGCGTGGCCGAGGGCCGGCGGCTGAAACGGTTTGCCTTTAGCTGCACACCTGGGTAAGTGCGGCGAGGCAGGGGCAGATCAGCAAACCTGGAGTAAAAGCAGACCCCTCCTCTCTACTCTGAGCTCTTCGGATGTGCTAACAAATAATTGGAAGAAGGGCCGTAGTGGGTTTTGGCCTTTGGATACGCCAATTACGAGCGTAACTGGAGATCTGGGTACAAAGAAGAAGCTGCCTCCAGATCTGTCAAGAATCCAGAAAAACAGGCTAAATCACCATTGCTCTATGTATTGTGGCACCTCATGAAATTAGATTAGCGAAATCCTGGTGTGGAGTGCTGTATTGAGGTTTTGTCAACCAAAATGAATGGTTGGGCTCTACAGATAGCCCAAACCTCTGATCGTCATCTAAGAAGAAACTGGAAAGATATGTAAAAATAGATCTGGCAGAGGAGTACTGAATAGGTATTTTCCTAAAAATAGAAGAATAGAAGGGAATTTGGAAAAAAGACAAAACCACACCCTACTCCCCCAACCAACCCCAAAGCACACCACCCCACCCCCCAAAAAAAAACCCCAAGCCTTTAGTTTTAAACTGCTAGGAAGAAGTCTGGGTGTGTGAGATAGAAATACACGCTGATTGTGAAACATATGTGTCACAAGGTATGAGTGAAGCTATTTTTAAAATCCTTAGACATTTGTGTTTATTATTTATTGAAGTTTAGAGGTTTCTTATGCCAAGCAGGTTGAGGATTAGAAAAACTGGCTCCCCCCCCCCCCCCCCAATCTGATACTAGTTAGGAAGAAAATTTCCCAGTTGGTTACTCTGTTGTGGTATGCTTTAGTGACCTTACTGTTTTATCTGAAGTGTCCACTGACCAGGACCTATCGCTGCCTGACTGTGTTTGTATTTTTACTACAATTAACTACTGAAAACAATTAAGGAGAAGATATTTATGAGCATCAATACAGCAAAAGGCTCTCCCTCTCCCCCTGCACAAGGCTGGAAAAATACAAAACCTCCACATATCAGATATAGCTCAGAGCATAGCTGAGGCCTCCTTGTCTAATGCCCCTAACCCGCCAGTGAAATATGCGGGGTTAAAGTGACTTACTTGCATTTTGTATTTTGTAGGTTGCATAAGTTGGCTTTGTTTTGTAGTAAGAATTTATGCTTTGGTTTGAATTTTAAAATAAAATAAAATTATATTTTACATCGTTACATTTTTTAATGGGATTTTTGTCTGCCTAACTCTGTAGGAGTGATGCATTTCAGAGGTACTCAGCATGCTTTTCTGATGGTTGCTGAACTCCTGAGACAGACCCTGGTGATGGTTTAAAAAGCAACCATTCCTCTTAGACTGGTTGGTCCTCTTAGAAATAGCTCAGCTTTCTTAAAAGCTGTGTGAAGTATGAATATGATGATGTCTGCTGGAAAGTTGTATCACTTGCTGTATATTGAGGATCAAGTCACTGATGGTTGTTGGATTTATCTTTTGTTTTAAAGAAGCTTCTTGTTTCTTTGAATAAGCTTGCAAGCTGGTTTTCTTGGTGTGAATGATAATAATGTAGGGGAACAATTATTATTACTACACCTCAAAACTGAACATGACTTATTCTGAGCAGCATCCTTCTGACTGATGTTTGAGTAAATTTGTCCTAAAGCATGTTGGTGAAATGAATTCCAGAAGGGGAAGGAATTGAGTTTTTGAATGCTGAAGATTAACTGTTTTTTGAAGTATTGCACTCCCAGCAGGTTGATGATACCTTGCTAGCATCTCTGTATGCTGGAGTTGCAGCCACAACACTAGCAATAACTTAAGTTGTTCCTCACCCTGGAGTACTGATACTTCTGCTAGTCTCTTGCACTTACTTTTGCTATACAGTTTTAAATAAACCAATGTATGTTTGTGTTTAATGTCATGGAGGATAGGCAGACCATTAATATGTTTCATTACCTATGTTACGTAAAAATATTGATCATTAGCAAAAATGTAAACCCCAAATTTACCTTAAAATGAGAATGTGGGGCTGCTGAAGAGGCCAGAGTGGTGGGCTGTCTGCCTTGTGGTGGCAATGAAGCTACTCAGGTGACAGTCTGCAGAGGCACCCTCAGGAGCATTTATGTTTGCTGTCTGACCAGCAGCGGATGAAGGCACTCGGAAAGGGTGATGCATGGGTTGAGAAGCTACATCCAAGCAATTTTTTCTCCACTTCTGTGAGCAGTAATCTAGATTTGTTCACCCAAGCTTTTTGTTGCCTGCAGAGTAAAACTTGTGAAACCTTGTCTGTGTTCATGTGTTAAATCTCAATTGAAATGACAGCTGTAGAAAGGTGCAGACCTCTGTGCAAAAGCGTAGGTTAAAAAGGGCTGCACAACCTTGTCTTATGTGCTATCCACCCTTGCCTCCATTGATGCAGTTTCAAGTGCTTTTATTATGAGATTCGTCCTCTCTTCCCCACTCCTCCTTTTCTTATTGTAGCCTGTTAGAGCTCACCAGCTAACAGATCTAACTTGAGTTTCCTTGCAGCGTAGACTATGCTGCTTCATTTTCACCTCATACCCACACTCCCCAATGCAGACAGAGCTATTTCTATATTGGTAATACTGAAATCCTTCCCCTGATACTTGCTCAGTGAGTGGCAAAAAAGTGTTGGATGCTGGTTCTCAGGTGCATTTCTTTTCAGTTTTACTGGTGATGCTAATTACGGGTTACTCTTGACAAGGTCTGATAGCTGTATTTTGTGTTGATAAGGAACTTAAGTGTGTTTGGGTGCATTTATAATTGCAAGATAACTGGTATTTTACATGTGGCTGGAGTTTTAGTTTGAGTCTGTCAGTGGGATTATTACAGGAATACCTGTGCTGAGATGTAGCTCTGCATCTTACTCTTGTGAGATAATGAATACCTTTAACTTCTCCTGGAGGTCGTTCAGTGATATTTTAAAATTTATATTGTACAAGTCAAGGTTTGTTAAAAATGCTATTTTTCTTATGTTCTTTTTGTAGTGATTACTGATAATCTCCTCCCTGCCTCCACTGACTTCAATGGGAATTGAGAGTGCTCAGTCGTCCCAGGGTAACAGGCTGATACTTTCAGTTCAATCATTAGTGTGGGAGGAGGGTGTGTTTCCATATAAAAATCTGTAGAGAGCTGCTTTTTTTTTTTAACAGCTAACCATTCTCTTTCTTATTTTAAAGAAAGTAATTCAAATCTAATGTTGGTTGTGCTGCTCAAGATGTGACCTGAGACCTTGTAGCATGTTTTATGGATGTGTGTGCACACATGTGTACATATATCTTTATTTGTACATATCCATGTGTGTGTGTACGTATATACACACTCAAATTAGTATTGTGTAGCTTAGAGGGATGGAATTTTTCGTTTGACAGCACAGAATGAAGCCTGAGTTACATATGATATTGTTCTTTGTGGATATTTAATACTATTTTCTGATGTCTCCACAGGCAGGCATATTTCTTAATATGCCAGCCTCTGTAACCATTGCTTGACTTTTGAGTTGTTATAGTTTTAATCTTTCTTTTTCTTTCTTTACTTGCAAATGTATGCCATTTTGCAAAAATTTTCTTCTTTTATTTGTAAATACTTGAGTAGGGATTTTGATCAACAAATAAATACCTGTGTCTTACATATGCATGCGTTCCAATATTCAAACTGGAACTTGGTGCTACAACTGTGTTATAGAGGTGCAAAACCATATAGGTGCTTTACATGGTATCTCTGGTGCCTAGACCGACTTGCTGCTAGCTTTAGCTGTGGCGTGGAGCTTGGGGCTGGCTGGGCAGGAGGAGCTGATAAGGTCCCTGTACAGCCTGACCTGGTGTCGTTCTCATGGACATGAATGGGGATTTGTTCAGCGTGGAGCTCTAGCTGGTGAGAAGTGTGATAAGACCAGTTGAAATAAATACACAACTTGAATTTTTACAGATAAGGATGATGAGCTTTAGCTGGTAAACCCTACTCTGTTATGTGTAATGGATATGTTATTGCTGCTATGTACCTATTCTTAGGGAATCTGTGGACTAGTTAGTATGTGTTATTTATTAAGACAGTTCTGAAAATTTGTTTATTATGACAGTTCCCTGAAATTTGCTGCATTTCTGTTGGTTCTGAATTCTGTACGAGGTGAAATGTTGCAACATAATTCATATGCCATTACTGAGGTTTTTTTTTTTTTTAAGACCAGCTTAATTCATATGCAAGTGTCATTCTTAAATGCAGTCCTAATTGTCTACTGATTACACAAAACTGCAAATGAATAAACATTTTCTATTAAAGGATTTAATGCTGTACTTCCCGTGTGCTTGTGAGGAACAGAGCTGCGAGGAAGACCGCCAGAGATTCTGAAGTTAAAAGGGCGGTAAGGGTGGAAGGGGAGCTCTACCCTTTCCAGTAAAAAAACTTCTGCTCAGAGTTGCAGAGCGTTCATCTTTCCTCTGACTTGTGGAGAAGCAAACACATTTAGTACTGCCCAGAAGCAGGCAGGTATACCAATAGGTGTGTACGTTTTGATTATTTTAGGCAGCGCTGGCTCTGTACATGCCTCATTACAGAGACTGTACTGAGAAATCTGTTCAGTGGCAAAGAGAAGTATTGTCTGTGCCATATTGATGTTGAAAACTGACTTTTGGGTTGCAAAATACAAAATGCTAGTTCTTACTAAGCTTGCCGTGTTTGTGTCAAGTGGTGTAATAGAGGAGCATGGGATAACAGTGCAATAATTAGATGGACTGGGGTGCCAGCACTAAAGCACATATTCCAGCTTAAATTCTGCTTGAGGATCCAAGCTTGTTGTTTCCTCTTGGCAAGGCACCTTTGGAGTTAGAGCCAGCTAATAGGAAGTACTAGGCACTGGGGCTTAACTGAAATTTAGGACATCTGAACCTAGCTTTCTGGATACATGTGATGTGGTAAGACAGAGAGATGGCAAACCCAAATGTTTCTTGGAGAGTTCTTGAACATTTTTAAGTGAAGTAGTAAAGATAGATTGTCTATCTCCTTCCTCTTAAATCTATCCAATTGTTATTTCAGCTTTCTCTTCTGCTGTGCGTGGTGTATAAATCTAGTCCTAAAATGTGCGATGTTCTTATTTGGGGTTGATGGATGGTATATACTTGTGGATAGCAGTGACTGAGGCATAGATTCAATGTTTTTCATTCCAATATTTTAGCTGCCATCATCCTTGGATCTCGAATTTTCTTTTCCTTTTGTAGTATTCATAGACAAGAGAGAAGATCCTTAAGATTAACTTTAAGATTGCCTGACTTGGGCTGTGACCTGCCACTCGAGCAGACTTTTTGGAAACCTAGAATTTTAAATTCTGTGTTCATGCCTGGATATGCTGTCGTGTTTAGATCTTTAGATTTTATTATTCTTTTGGAAACTGCAACATAATTATCTGTGATCAAAACTGATAAAATTCTTGGCCATGAATTAGTACAACTCCTTAATGGAAGGGAATTTGTGGCTGCAAATATATGTGCTTATTTCATGTTCTGATTTGCTTTATATATTGTCTCTTCTCAAATGAAAGTGGAAACATGATGCTGAGGAAAATGTTGATTTTTAAACTGAAGTCAGTGTATTGCAAAATTTACTGATACGCACTTAAAAAACCCAGCCCAAAAAATCCTCAGGTAGTGGGAGCAGTGACAAAACAGCTTTCTTTACAGTCATCTCAATTCATGAGAACTTGGCCTACAGGCCTCTGGGTCTTTTATTTGGTTAAGGTTTTTAGAACTGAGATAAAAGTAACGATCAGATTGTCTTAATCATTCATAATAGCAGGTTAAGGAGATGAGAACTTTAGGCAGAAGCTTGATAGCCCAGAAAGTTGCTTTCTGTCTTCCCTGTGATCTTAATGTATTGCTATCTAAAACAGTGAATCAGTGTTTGTAAGCATAATTATATCGTACGCTATCTTTTGAGTGCTTGAATTTGCAATCTCAGATGTTTTTAATGAAATTTTATATATCTAACTTCTGGGGGGGGGGGTGTGTTCCAAGTGTTTATTTAAGAAAAAGCAAACTTAAGAGAAATGTCATCGATGCTCACATGCTTTGAGTTAGCAGCTTCCTTAGTGCCACTCTTCTGAATGGTCAAATGTTCCTTTTTGATCTAGGAATGTTTACATCAATGAGCTGATTATTCCCGCGTCATTCCCTATCTTCTAGCCCAGCAAATCTGAGACCCCTTTCCTCTCTCATGAAAGACAAGCCAAAGAAGTTAGGGGTTGGCTTTGGACCCTTGATTCTGCTTCCACATGTAAGAAAGGTGGGTTAGATTTGTTTCAGACTGTCTGTGACTGACACCCAAGAAACGCTACAGTTTTGTCTGGTGATATATTTTTTCCTGAGCTCATCTCAATTCTTTCCCTTCAACCAGATTCGAGAGCATCTGGTGATTTGTTTGGTTGGTTGGTTTTGGTTTTGTTCATTTGTTTTGAGGGGGTGGATGTTTGTCTTCCGAGCCAGAGAGACCCATCCATGAGTTTGAATCTATGGAGATGCTATCTCAGATTTTAAAGGATGGTAGAGTTACCTGGCTCTAAATGCAAAAGTTTGAATGCAAAAATTTGTTGGTGCCTTGGAGGAAATTTCCGTACATCAGTGACAGATATGCTCTGGTCACAATATGTGATATGAATGTTAAGGGCTTGTAAAACAAATAGAAGAAGAATCAAAAAAAGCAGTTTCGGATAAGCACAGGTAAAATTTCCAGTTAGTGTGTGAAGTCTGTCTTAAGAGTGTATATTAACTGGAGAAGGATGCTCGCTGTTTTTTCATTTGTTAACACCAAATCAAGAAATGCATTTAGTTGATTACCACTGTTGTTTCCCCTCTACCCCTCTTTTCAGAGTCTCTTAATTCTGATGGTGTGTATATATATATATATTTTTTAATCCTTAACTTTCCATAGACTGTAGTGGCCTTTCACCTTTTGGGACTGTTTGTTCTGAGTGATGGCTGGAGTGATAGTGTGGCTCGTGTGACATCATAAACATTTGTGTTGGCAATCCTTCCTCGTGAAGGACTCTGAAGTCTGACAGTGGTGAAGATGACTAAGTAGAGACAGATTTATGTGGAAATCTTATTAATACCCATAAAAGAGAGAATGAAGGCATAAGAAATTTGGCTCCGAATAAACAACCAAAAAATGCTCTGTTCTTAGAAGCATTTGGCACAGCTTCATCATGCCTTTTGTGGGAACTGGCTCTTTGTCTGGCCTAATCTTGACTACTTTTTTTTTTTTTTTTTTTTCCTTTTTAAAGATTACTAAAGACTTCCACTTTTTGCAAACTTTCTCACAGTAGAATAAAATTAATTTTCACTTTGGTAACGCACAAATCAGTTAATTATTTCAAAGACAATGTAAACCAGATGTCTTGCCTTGTTTCTCAGCAAAGATTTAACGGTAGCCTTGCTGTGAGATCTTTCACTGCCACCAAATGTCCCTAGATGTTATATGGTGCTCATAATCAAAGCAGTTTACAAAGAAGGGGAAATATTTTTCAGCTACAGTGTGTGATGGTGGAAAGAAATTGTATCAAGGATGTGAAATCGTAAGTCAGTTTTTTAGTACTTTGATCTAAAATTTACCCAGACTTCTAAAGAGCAGGGTCCAAACTTCATAGCAGAGGTCCAGCTGTTCATCATGGGCTTTATGGTAGGTTGTTCTGGTGAAGTCTCTTTCTGGTTCAGCTTTCTGGAAACAGAAAGTTAGCAACTAATTGAGCATTGTGGGTTTGTTCTGTCCTGTGCATGTATTCATTTCACCCAGCCTGTAGCTCTGAGAGTCTCATGGGATGCCCTGCCATTGCTGTCAAGCCTCCCAAGAGGAGTGCCCTGCTTGGCACACCCAGCACTCTTATTTCACATTTGCTGTTGGCAGCAGACGTCCCTCTGTCATACTGCTGGAAAGAAAACCTCCTTCAGTCTTAATTCAGTTCAGCCCAGGGGGTGGTGAATATTGAAATGCATGTGCAGCGAGAGGAGAGCGAGCTCAGTGCCTGTCGGGAAAGACTTGCCATCAGGCAGATGAAAGGGTCTTCATGGCAGTTTTGATATTGGCCTTGGGAGAGGTGCCTGTGATGCTCGGTGCTTGCTAAGGTGCATGCTCTTGTCTGTGCAGCTGCAGTAAGGTTTTCTGCTTAGAAAACTCATCTTCATTTTTGCTATAATATGTAGTATGTACAAAAATCTTTTATAAATAAAATACCTTCATGTGTTCTTTGCATGTGGGTAGAGCTTTTTGTCCTGGAAATGATTTCTAATATTCTGAACACTGTTTCTTCCCTATTCCTGTTGAATGTGTAATTGAAACAATTTTTGTTTTCCTTTAAACTGTTACTGTAATGACCTAGGCATGTAGTTAGTCGAGACATTGTGGTTTAGATCTTTAACTGATCTACGTACCAGTGAGTGTCTTGTAATTTTTCCAGATGTGTATTGTTTTTCCCACCAAGTATGATATGCCAAGCTCACTCTTGATGTGAGCACATACTGATTTGAAATAGGAAGCAATGAATTAGCTTTTAGGGCTGGTTTATGAGCAAGATCTTTATTTGTTTACTAATGCTTCTTGAACGTGTGTAGTTTTTAGACCTGCTGTTAGCACTGCCACTGAAATTGTAACCATTTCAGAAGAACAAAGCAACAACAAAATGAAGAAGAAAATAGGAAAGAATCCCTATCTCGGTGAGACAGTCTTTTGTATCTTCTAATGTTTGCCAAGGTAAACATCTTCACTGTGAACTGTCGCTTACGGACGTGGAGTGACAGCTCCCACGCACTGGTCTTTGGCCCCTTTCCCTCATTTGGTGGCAGTGGGGAGTGTCCTGCATTGAGCAGTTGTAGGTGGGATTGATACCCTGCAAATGGCTTGCTGGCCAGGAAGTGGACTTATTATCTCGGATTTGAAGTCCCAGGGCTGTGCTCCTGGGATGGTAGCACTTACTGTGGTCTTCAAGTTCCTGAGATGGCATAGTTCTTTTAATTAACTCTTGGTAAGATTTCAGGAGACCAGCTAGCTTCAGCTGGTGCAAAATGAGTGTGCAGAGGTATCTGGATAAAATTCAGTATGAAGGGAAGCGTGGTTCTCAGTCTCTCCCTTGTTTGCCATGGAGGCCAAATGCATCGCATCCGGTCTCCACTGGATGAAGCCTGGAAGTCCAGAGTTCCCTCCAAATTCTTCTTGTACTTTACAGCTCCTCCCCGCTTTGTATATACAAACAACATTCTTTGACAGGACTAGAGGGCGGAAATGGCTATGAACAAAACCCATATCTTTTCTGATATGTCAGAAGATACCAGAAAAGAATAGTGTGCTCCATGTCTGCTGGTAGCTGATTTCTTTTCATCCTATTTATTTTGTAGGAAAAGAAGGCTTGGTTGGATAGTAGGGAAAACTTTTCTAACAATAATGGTAGTAAAGCACCGCAACAAGCTACCTAGGAAATTTCATGTGTGTACATGACAGGTTCTTTTAGAGTAGCTTTTTAAATTTTTTTCCAAGTGGGTCTAGATACCTGCTTTTTCTTAGGCAAGCGTAGTTGTTGCTGCCAGTGTCTCCCCCCAGCCTGCACCTCCACTGCCTACATCTGCTGGCGGGCTGTCTGCCCCAGCTGCTGGCCAGCACCCTCGTGCAGTGTCAGTTCCTCTCGCTGTTGGGATGCAGAGCCCAACCAATAAGCCCTGTTTATATTCCACTCATGTTGCCCAATGTCAATGTTACGCTGGAGCCAGGAGCCTGCATTGCAGGTCCCTGCCCTTAAGCAGGATTACTAAAGAGCAGATCAGGTTTCTCGCATCTCTTCTGCTGTTACTCTTTGCTGGTTCAGGAGTTGCTATGCTATTTGGTTTGTGTTATCAAGTTGTGACTGGTGGCAGTCTCTTTTTTTGTTTCTTTTTCTTCCCCTTGAATGATAGTGTTAAGTCCCAGGTAGGCTCCTAATTGATTTTAGTTCTGGCCAAGCTACAAGTTGATTTATCAAGTCTGCTTGTTAGCTTAATGCTTTTATGGCTGCCAAAAGGGTGCTAGGTGGTGTAAGTGAGATGAAGTGGCGGGGAGTTGTTAGCCTTTGCGTGTAGGCTGATTTCTTAGCAGCCAGATAAGAGACAGCAGTTTGAAGGACATGACAGAGCACCGGAGGGCCAGACCTCCCGATCCTTCCTCATGTGAGTTAGCAGTGTTGGGCTTGGGAGAGAGCTCCCGCAGAAGGAGGGCCCGGGGATGTGTGTGTGTAGGGTGCAGCACATTGTGCCCCACTGCGCAGACCAGTAGTTCTTGTCTGTTTGTTTTTTTAATATGCTCATTGTCAGTTCGTGTTGGGTTTTTTTTGTTTGTTTTGTTTTTTGTTGTTGTTGGGTTTTTTTTCCTTTTTGAAGTCACTTCAGTCTGAACTAACTGGATGGTCCTTAAAGGCTGTTAAAATCTCAGCATGCCAGCTGTAAAATTGTCTAATCAACTCTAGGAGATAATCTTTCCCGGGGGAGACCTTTGAATGCATTGACTGTTGGTAGGAATAGGTCAGATGCCTCTAGGTAACTTTCTGGGAAGGGAGTCTTGTTTTCAAAGCTGTCTACCTGCTTTGTTAAGAAATAAGTAACTGGTTAGTGGGACCTGTAATAAAAATCCTCTTTTAAATTTCTGTGAGATCATCTTAAAGAAAGCAAATAACTCTCGTTAATGCTGCTCAGCACAGAAATAAAGCAGCTGTTGTGACTGCCAGAGGCTTTAAGAAAAAACCTCAAATCAGAAAGAGTTTCTCAACTTGGTCAGTTGATCAAACTCAGTGGGCTTTTGGCAGTGCAATCTGGTGGTCTCCAGCTTCTCCTTGGAGTTTGGAAAGTGTGTTGAGTTTGGGCCTGAGTTTGAACTAGTTGATAGTTGTATTTTAAGTGAGTAGGTGTCACCTGGGGGTAGATAAGCTGTGACAAGAACAAAGATTTTCATAATTCTCCTGCATGTCAAATGATAAAAAAGTGTGGTGAGTTTTGGTGTATTGAACTTGAAGAATAAACCCCTTCCTTTCTTCCTATGCTGGACTCCAAAATTCAAGAGTGGAAATACTGGAGAATGTCATTTGGAAGTAATGCTGACCGTATTGGTGGCTTAAAATACCTGGCTAAAACTATTTCCAGAGGCTTGTATAGCTTTGAAATTGCAAAATTGAATAGCTCTGAATTATACTACAGCTTCTTCAGATGTCTCACCTTCTTCCCCCTGAGCTGAGGAAGCAGAAGAAAAAAAAAACCAACCAAACAGGCAATATTGCTCAGGCTTATGCTTCTCGTTCTGGCACTTCCACTTGTGAGACTGCAGTGGCTGCAGGGCTGTTAATTGAATTACCTCCTTGACACCTCTGGGTCTCCCCTCATGCATGGTGGAGGTCTGTGCGGTCTAGGATGTCCTTGGGATCCTGGGCTCGCAAGGGGGAGAAGAGGGTTGTGCTGTGAGCTCAGTAGTACAAGTGCAAATGACACAGTTCAGGACCAGGATGATGTTACGTAGGGAATTTGATTGCAAAATGGAAGTGTTTATATATAGAAGTATATATGAATATTTTTAATTGATGTGTGGGTACATACAGGCCTATTAATAGATGAAAATAAGGAGAGAGGAAATAAAGCACCACAGCTGTGATTTATCATGGTTGACATGAAAACAAATATTATTCTAGTAATCAGAGGAAATTCTTTGCAAAGCATGTACAAGAAAGGTATTTTAACCCACCTCAACGATTTCCTGCCCAACTATATCCGAAGAAAATCAGACAGACTTCTCCCCCCGCCCCTCACCAAGGGTCATTTTTAAATAACTATTTCTCCCGTCCTCCATTTCTGTTGATGTTGGGGGTTTTGTTTGCTTTGGATGTTTTTCTTTTCTCTTGTCAAATGCTTCTTAACTGATTTTTGACCTGGTGTATAAAACTGCATCTAAAAAGTGCAGCTGGGGGGTGAGGAAAGGATTTGGTTCAGCATTTAACTGTAAGATGTACTGAAGCTGAAGGAGAGAGACATGTGCATGCTGCTTTGGGTGCTGTGTGCCTGGCTGGCAGGGTGTGCAGTTGCTTTTTCAGTGTGCTCTGCCAGCATTTCCCTGATATTGCCCCCACTGAGGGCTGTCAGGCTGGGCAAACTTGGTACACTTGCTTGGTGTGCTCCATTTAGTGGTGGAGGAGGTGGTACATGTCAGTCTGTTTTGGTCAGTCACTGCTGAGTTTGCCACACCTGTTTGGGTAGAGACTTTTGTACGGGAGGTGAAAAGACTACCTTTACCCTCCCTACATCATAACTGTTTCAAATTCTTAAGCATCTGAACTCCTAACAATGGTATGGGAGAAGAATGGTCAGGCACCATATGTAACCAGAGAAATGGAGATAAGTGGTTTAAGTGAAGTCACCTGGAAAATGCCTGGTAGTCCAAGGAGTTGAATCTGGCTCTTAAAACATTGCAGGTTCATCTTGTCGAACTTCAGCTGCCTGAGGGCGACACTTTGCTTTGGACCTAAACCTCTCTTGAATTCAGTTATTTTTATCTTTGTTATTAGAAATTATTTTCCTAACTGTTTAATAACATTCCTGCTTCAGTTGTCTATCAAAAATAGGAATTAAGGAAATGCAGCCAAAGGCCTTTATTAGGTGAAAAAGGAGAAGGGGGGGGGGGGGGGGGGGGGAGAAGGCAAAATACTTCAGAAGTGGATGCTCTACTTTCTGCTGCCCAGAGAAGCTTCCCATTTCTTGTTGGCAAAAAGACTATGAATGCCTTGTGCTAAAAAGCCTTCTCTCTCAATGTGTATCGCAAACCACAAACACACCATTTATCTGCAGGGAATTATATTAATAGTTCGAAGAGTGACTGGAAATAAAAAGAAATCTGGTTAACATCATCCATGACCTGACTTGATTAAAAAGAATTTCCCCCCTCAAAAAACTATTTAATTGCTGTTTCTGAATGAAACTGCAGGTAATAATAGTGGCTGATAATGCAAGACAGAAAAGCATTTGCAAGGAGCGTAACCTTGAGTTTCTTTCTAGCCTGTACTGAACACGTAGATTGGAAAAGAATGATAGGTAAGGACTAATTGAAAGACCTCACATTCGGGCTTTTTATGTTTTTTCTCCTCTCATCTTCTTAACATTTACTGATGAGATTGATGTTTTCAAATGTTGACTTATCTTCTAAATATATCATAAAAGGCTAAATTGTGGAGAGGGGAAAGAAGGAGAGACATCTGTTTCTGTAGTGTTGAAATGCAGCTTTGGCTCCAGCATTTAAAGGAGTTGGAGGTTTTTGCGGGAGTCTATGTTTAAGGGGTATTTTCCACTGTGTCACAGGTGATCTGGTCTCATGGGGAGCCCAAGACATTTCTTTGGGTTCTTCCCTGATAAATAAAAGCACACTGCAAGGGGGCATGGGGCTATTGGGCCCCGAACCCTTACTCCCTGGATACAGCAGACCCTGCATATGCCAGCACACCGCTTTGCATGGCTGTTGAGCTGCATATGTCACGATGTGGGCCGAGTCCTAGTGAAAGCACTGTGAAAGCCGTCTTTTTGGAGCATGTTGGTTACTGAGGCCGGGTAGAAGGAGGACAGGGAGGGAAAAGAGCTCAGTCATTTTCCTTTGTAAGAGTGGGAGTCAGCGTGAAGGTAAAGGAAATTACTCTTGATGTGGGAACAGGTCAGGAAATTGCAGGCAGGGATGGAATAGCTTTGGTGAACTGCATCAGTAGGGCACATTTATTCAGCATACTGCATGGTCTTGAGACTAAACTTCAGTTTGGGACTTAGATTTAACATTAGTTCTTGCCTATTGCTCAATTGGTTTCGGCAGTTTACATTGAAGTATCTGTGATTTCCATTATAAATTGAATTGACGTGTCATTTTCCCCATCCTTTTCTTTATCCGTTTTGATCTCAAGTCAACCCTGGCGTAAGAGACTTTTTGAGGGAGGATGTCAGAAGGGATATGCATGTGCTAATAGCTGACATATGGGTTTCTGGTCTCACAGGGAGTTTGTAATTGCTGGAAATTACATAAGAAAATACCTCTGGAGAGTGCCATTGCTTTACAGAACTTTAGTGAGCTAAAAGCAGGGGAAGAGATTTAGCCCAGGCATGGTGCAGTCTTAACAGACCACCAGGTTTGCAGGGCCTGATTCATTATCATTGCATAATGCTGCAATATGTTAGCTGGTGAGCCAGCTCACTCAGGACAAAGTATAGGGATCTCTAACATGGTGCTGCCTTGCATGGTGCACAGCCCTAGAGAGACCTGGAAACCCCACCTTGTGCCAGCCTCACTTGAGACCATTAAATCCATTACTGATTATGTGCTGGATGCTGGAGTGAAGCAATCAAACCAAAAAGTACTGATGCTTCTGAAAGGGATAGGGAAGCTTCAGCCAGATGAGGTTTTTACATGACATCAGTAACTCCTGCTTGTTACTTTTTCGGGCTGTAACTGCACAAACTGCAGTTAAAGCACAGAAGAATGTTTTATTGAGTGAGGGACTGGTTTGTCCTAGAATTAAGTGTCTCTTGATATACAGCTGTTTATACAAATAGATACGAAGTAACCTACCTCTCTTGGTAGGTTACCACCCCTGCTAGAAAGATGTGTGGTGAATGCACTTCTTCAAGAAACTGGCTGTAAGACCAAGGGGATTTCAGGATGCATTTTTTACAGGAAGATTGAAAGAAGTCTTTTTTCCTTCTGCAATGCCACACATTGTTGCAAGGAACAGTCAGAATCTTGCCTCTTTGCTCCTCTTGCACTCAAATATTCGTAACCTGTAGGAAATGCAAGTTCTGCTGGACAGACTCACTGGGGTGAAACCAGCCTGCATTGGCACCTCGAACGTATCAGCAGTTGTGGCTGGCACACATACCCAGTGCATCCTCGGCAGGAGGGAGCTTATCCTGCTTCATATGCCACCTGCAGGCAGCATCTTTCCTGAGGATACTGTTGGTGTGATGACTCTTTGCTTTATCCTACTTTGTTCACATTGTGGCTAAAACTTTTTCTGCTTGTTGTTAAATGGCAGCAAAGCCACTGCTTTTGGTCTTTATTACCATAGGTAAGTGCATTAAAATAGCTTGGAGGCCTGGCAGTAACGTTGCAGTTGACATTTAAATCTGTCCCTTTTTTTCCTCCAGACCCATTTTTTCTTTTTACTAGCATAGAGGTCTGAATTATGTTGTTTGACTAGTGAACACTCATCCTTTCTCCTGCCTCCACTGATGCTGCTGAATGCTTTGGTGGAGATGTGGAGTAATTCTTAAGGGTCACCTATGAGCTACTTGATGCTAGTGGCTTTCTTGCAGGAGCAGCCTGTTGGAAATGAGGTGCAACTATTTGCTGAGCATTAAGCTCTTTATTTCACTGCTGATGCGTAGGTGTCTGTTCCATTATGTTTCATTTTCTGCTTTAGATTTAAAACCTTACAGTGCCCTGTCACTTGTCTCACCTTATCAGGTCAGGCATGTAACTTTTTTTTATGATAGTGGATTATCCGCTGACACTCTTGCATTTTCCTACATGAAGGAAATGCTTGTGTGGCTGCTTAAGGCGGTGGTGCTGCAGTTGTGCTTGGGGCTGTTAGGATGCAGCTTATATTGCCATTTCCTGAACTGTGTGCCTGAGCTGGTGGGATTCGGGTTGCTCCCAAAGGCATTAGCAGCCTGGCCTGTGGGTGCTCTGGTCCGCTGGTGTGGGTGGAAGCAGGGCTCTGCACACAAGCAGTTAACTGTGGCTCAGCTGTTCAGAGGTAACACCTAGTTCAGTCACCTCAGTTAACTTTGAAGCACATGGTAAATTTCATGAAATTAATGGACTTGTACTCAAAACATTGCCTACAAAGAAGTATTTTATGTTCCAGATGTTTTAAATTGCCTCTGTATTTATAAAAGTGATACTTAATCAAAGTAACTCTGAATAGCTTTTTGACCAAAACTGAAATTTGTTTGGAATGTTTGTGTTAGGGAAAATGCTAGTAAAATTTTATTCCACTTGAGACAAATGATTTATTTCAAGAACACTTTATAAGCACGTTGCTTGATTTTTTTACAGAGTTGAAATGCAGGAAAAGGGAGAGAAGATATCTAGGAGTAGCCATAGTGGGGGAAAGAAGGTTGTCTATGTGGAGAATAACTGTTTTCGCTGACATGGGGAGTTGTGCTGTTAGCTCAGGTGGGAGATATGTACCTAACAAGCATTTAAAGAGCCTCATTTGGAAACCGTGTGGTGATGCTGAGGTTCCTGGTGGCTTTCCTTCAAAGTAAAAAGGAGTTTGTGCAGTCAAGCTACAAAAAAAGTAATCCTATCTTACTGAAGGTAAAGAAATTCTTTGTATGCTCTGCTCTAGACGTGAGCAATAAAAATAGGGGGATGAGTTTACTTGGGAATGGCAATCTGGTTTTTAAGTACTCTAGGTCTCCCTGTTAAATCAGTGACAGATAGGCACCAACTGTCTCTACAGAGTCTGGACTTGACTGACATCCTTCACGGTGAGAAGCAATTGAGGAAGGTGAGATCAGCTCGTTGTCCTGGTAAAGAGGTGCAAAGCTAGTCTTTGGCTGCCTTGTCCAGGAATGGGAAGGAATAAGTAGTAATGTCAGTAGGTCAACGAAAGGGTTTAACTCCGTAAGGAAAGCTATTCTGTAAGCCTTATAATTCTGTAAGCTCTTAATGACTATATTATCTGCCATGCTGGTAATTCTGCTGTCACTCCTTGGTGAAATGATGTGCAGAACTGAGTATCAGAGACAGAGGTTAAGGTTTTTTCAGTTCTCCACTATAGCATGTTTGATTGAGCCTTCTGCTTTTTGTTCTGTGCAGTGGTATAAAATCAAAGTGCAAGACACCAGGGAAATGACCGTGATGACTTGTGCGTTAATAGGTCTGAAATCAAGCACAGCTACACTTTCTCTTAAGGTTTATTCAACCTTTTAGTCTTTCAACCTTATTTTTGGTAATATTTCAGTTTACGGTTGATACCGTGTTTCCTTCCTAAATAACGACAACAGAAGCATTTATGACCTTTACCAATTTTATATAGACTAAAATTTTCATGAATACTTAGAGCCTAAGCAACTCCCCCCCCCCCCCCCAGCTGTTCTTTTATGTGATAAATTTCTAGGCTTTTCAAGCAATTTCCTGATATCATGTTGCTCAAAGAACAACCGATTTGTAGTGCGTGGGTATAGCAATTTGGACAGTACTTATTTAATTCAGTTTCTTCTTTTTCCTGCTGGGAGGTAGCAAGAGATTGCTAACTGCTTCCTTAACTCCCATCAGAGATTCATTACCGCTGGTCTTTCCATCTTGTGTTTAAAATTTAAAAACAAGAGATTTACTAATTTAAAAAGGGACTCTTGTGTAATTTCAGTATTTGCACCTTCTGAAAGACTGTCTTGACTACTGAGTAACACACTAAATACGTCAAACTCTGTAATCACAAACTGGACCGATTGCTACAATGAAATGGGAAAAGATCGAAGGAATGAATGTAATTGACACATTTACTGATGATGGGAGATCAACTATATTTTTAAAATTGAAAAGGGAAAAAAAAAAAAAAGACATTGCAAGATGGTCATGCAGAGTCTAGACATTATGACTGCCAGAAAATGAATCGGCAACATCACCTGCATCATTCTCAGGGTGGCAGGTTGTTTCTAGGTACTCAGGTGCACTGGATATTTTTATAATAAAACTGCAACTATCTCAGATTAGTGTGGTTGGAATAGAGAAGCTGGTACCTATATTGCTTCCTTGAGCAAGGCTAATTCTTAACTTTACCTCTTGATTTTGTAACTTGGGTGTTTTGTTTGGGGGTGTGCATGTGCCTGGGGGCTGTTTCTTTAAAACGAGTGTTTTTAAAGGACTACCACATATGTGGATTCTGTTAATAGGGAGTGTTACTGTGTAGGACAGTGATTTGTTGTGCAATTAGGATGTTGTTTACTCTCAAGAAAAAATAATTGGCCTTGATTGAGCAGACAATTTGGTCAAAATTTTGTAGGAATAAAGAAATTCCATCTCTGTGTCTCAAAACTTGTTCTTGTAACGGCTGCTGTGTGACTTAAATCCTCCACATTTTAAAGATGTTTACTGTGCCATTCTTGTTTGACAGCCCCAAGGAAAATGATAGAAGCCATAAATAATAGTTTGTGTGCCCACCCCAAATGCCAAAACAGCAATGTACAGGCAGCTGCTGCCCAGCTTTTACTGGTCATGGATCCTGCAGCTTTGCATTTCCCTGTACTTTGTTTCTCCCAAGTAGGAATACCTACATATAGGACACTTGTTTCTCAAACTGCTTTGTGATAAGGAGCAGTCATATGCATTGCCCTCTGCATGAGGGCAGTAAGTCTGTTCGTTCTGTCTTTGAGCATGTGGCTGTTGTTGTTTTGCTTGGTCTTGCTGCCATGGCAGTAAATGCTGGTTTTACCACTGCCTAAATTAGGGCAAAAACCAGGGTCCCAGTTGTTCACACTTAACTTGTTGCTGGCGAGGCCTTTGCTGCTGCTTCCTGCAGGGCAGCTCTGCCTTATGGCTGTGCATTGCACTGTTGGTGTTTATTCTGTGTTTTCTCTTGTGCAGACCAATCCATGCGGGCAGGTTTGAAAGCGGTAGGTCCAGTCTGTCCAAAGATTAATAGGTTAGAGCAGAGTCTCACTAAGGCAGGGGGTTGTGTAGGGTTATATTGGTAGAGAGCTCCAGGTAAAGGGAATTTGACTGTAACCTTATTCCCAGCCTGCACCAGTTTATCCCAGTGTGCAGTACTGCTTTTTTATTTGTCACAGTGGCTTTTCCACCTCTTTGCCCATCTTGGTTGCCACTGCTCACCAGTGGGGATGCTGGAGCCCTGTGTGACTCTGCTTGCCAGGCAGCCCAGCTTCTCCTGGCACTCGGACCCTGCGGCTGCATGCTTGGGCTGGGGGTGCATGGGTTAGGCTGGCACATCTCTCACTGGCTGCTTTTCAACTGTGGTCCGGAAGATTGTCATGTAAATAGTGTGACTTGGTACCAGTGTCTCATTTGTGGGTTTGCAGCACAAAAGAAAAGATGACTTGGCTGTTCAGGTCACGAGCCTAAGGATGCTCTGGGAGTGGTCATGTTGGAGCCTTGGGTGGCTGATACAGTGTCCCAAGAATTTTTTTGAAACACTTTTTTTTTTCTTTCCTTTTTTCCCCCCCCCGATTGGAAAAACTTTTTCAATGGAAATACGTTAAATCATGCTCTTTTTTTCTAAACATGAAAACAGTGACATTTCCTTGGTTTCCCAGTGTTTGTCCCTTCCTTCCTGCTCGCCTTCACCTTTTTCCACAAAGACAGATGCAGACGTTTCTGTGAAACAGAGGGAACTGAAGAACAGATGAAAAAAACCATGTGAAAGCAAGGGCTTTCTGTGAACTTGGACTAGTAGTAACTCTCTTTTTCTGTCCTCCAGAAAGCTTGTTGTTGTGTTGTTTCATGCCTGGGATGGCTGAGGGTGGAGGTCTGTAGAGTTGCTGTGAAAGGGCTGTGCGTGATAAGAGTGGGAGGCAGTGTCATAATTAACGCTGTCAGAAAGTGTTTTTTTTAATGTGACTAGTGTTGTGTTTCCAGCATATTGTATTCATTTTCCTTTTATTGTGGTCTGACAGTACACCCTGAGCTCAAACCAATTTTTTAATCCTGAAAATGCTCTCAAGTCAAATCTGGCTGTGGGAGTTTAGGCCTCTAGGAGTTTACGGTTGCTTCACAGCTGGAAAAAGTCACTTTTTCCATTAAAACAGGCATTAACTGGCTTTAAGGGACTTACGATCTTTTTATCTTAAGAAACCTCATCAGTAATAAGAAGAGCTTAAATTGTGATGGTCTGCTAATCAAAACTAAGATGTCCTGGTTTATGATGTTTCCATAGCATTGAGTGTAATGAAATACTATCAGTGTTAACAGAAATGGGATGCGTATCCTTGATTCTCAATGAAAAAAGTTCTGAATTAAATGCATATGTGAAAGCTTTTGAATCCTTTGGTAGGTTTTATTTATTGATTGCATGTTTTAAGTTTGATTGCAACAGCAAATTGCTTTAAGGGATCATGAGTACAGGACTGTTTCTGCCTTTCCTGTCTACAGCTTTCTGGAAGCTATGCATGCATCAGCATCAAAATAATCCTGTAGCCTTCAGGTTCGTTTTTTCCTCATGAGGTTTGCTCTGCATAACTCCCTTGACATCTCAAACATCTATCCAAAAGTAGTATCTGACTGCAAGCTGATTTTGGTCTTAAAAGCCATGTTCAGGATGGTTAGACTTTCTGCAGAAAGCACAAGTGTGTATGCTGTCCTGCTTACTGGTTTCCGATTGCCCATTTCTTAAACAGTTTTTCTCCTTCTAAACGTTTGCTGGAATGCCTCTTTGCCCAGGTTTCTGTCCTTGTTTGCTTTTTCTTCTTTGTGGAGAGAGGTTTTGTGGTACTTCTTTCTTCAGTGTAGAGAATTTAGGCAACATGTAGAAACACATGAAGCTGGAAATGCTTTTGGTTTTAGATATACATGTATACACAATGTGTGGACATACATTTTATACTTTACATGTAGTAATATTCAATTGCATTGATGTGCATCCAGACATAAGGCTCTTTCATACTTGGGTACCTTGATATTTGTGTGCTGTCTTTTCCTCTTTGCTTGAGTTCGATTGCAAGTTACAACATAATTCTTTGTATGGTGACAGTTGGTCAGGCACTTTGAGAGGCAGAACAGACTGAAGTTGGATCCTTCGCACAAGCTATGTTATAATGCGAGGATGGATTTGTCCAGTGGGAAACATGAAATGGTGACCCCAGAAAAACTACTTAGGCATCTCCAAGTTATACCACTAGCTTGTTATCCCTGTGGAATTTTTTTGACTGCTTTGGGTGTTCGATGGCATTGACTGTGAATCAAATATATTCATTTTTGTTACCTCCTCACAGGAATTTGTAGGTCCTTACATTAAAGCATTCAGTAGCATGGATTTTGAAGCAGGTCGGTGGTTTGTCTGTTTTAAGTAGCAGATTTCATTCTGTAACTGGAAGATGCTAGTATGTAAATGTACTTGGATGGGAGGAAGATTTGTGGGTTCATTTTGGTTGTGAAGCTTAGAAGTGTATGCTTGCAATTAACGATATGGTATTTTTTTATGCTTGATTTGAATGACTACTTTGTTCTCTGGTGAAGAAACTCTATTCAGATCAGGAGTCAAACATTCCTCTTAATTGTTCATGGTGTTACAGTGATATTTAGAGGCCCCAAGCAAATCAAGATCACCTTGTACGTGGTGGTATATATACATGTGTTTAAGAGATGGTATCCTAATCTGATTTTTTTTTTTTAATATAGTGTAAATAAACAGTGATATAATGGGGCAAAGTCAAACTTCCTAACATGATTGTTGCCTCTGGTCTCTAGCCTAGAGATATGCACGTGTGCAATACTGGCAGCCAGGAAATCAGGTCTCATGTATTGTGAAAGGGAATCTACCCCTCTTCTATGGCTGCTCCTCTCCCAGCGGTGTTGTCTCTCTGTGGGTGACTGAAGCCAGCAGTGCTGAGTGGGGGGTGGCAGCAGTGCCTGCTCACGGCAGTATCTGCCGTTGGTGCCCTTTCTGGTGTGCTTCCTTTCCCGTTCCCCTCGCTGAGAAAAACAGTGGGAGCCCGCCTGCTCAACAGGAGTCGTAGGTTGTTAAACCAATTCAGCTTTAACTTCATAGGTGTGTTCAATTTCCTCCTTCTCTAAGGTCAGGCGAGTTGTTTTTCATATTATTTGTCTTAGAAACCCTCTCTGTTCGTGGTACTGTTTACCTACATCCCCTCCTCTCTGCTCCTGCAGAGGCAGCTGGAGCAGACTTTGGTGTAGTGCCCCAGTGCCGTGCTCATGTGCTGCCGGAGCTGAAGCCGTTCACACCAGCAAGCCCATGGGGGTTTGCTTTGTGCTGCCCTGCCGAAGGATGTCCTCCTGTATCAGTACAGTGGTTAACCTATTGTAAGCATTTGTTTGTTGCAGTATTTCATTTTTATCATACTAGCCACCTGTATGTCAATGCAGACTTGAGATTTTGGTTTTTTTTGTCAATGTTTTGACCTCTCTCTGTGTGTGATTTCTGAAGTCTGTTTTCAATTAAAGGGAAAAAGTCTTTTGAAAAATAGTGAGTCAATTTAATTATGCTGTGTTCCTAAATCTTTTTTTTCTGCAGTGGTGGTTAGACACCTTCATTCTTTTATTGTCCTATTCAAAGGACCTTGAATGTCATAGGATGGGAACTGAGCACTGCCTGAAAATGTAGGATCCTTTCAATATGTATAAATTGGGATTGGTAGATGGATTTCAAATCATGGGCTGCCACATGTTCTTTTCTTCTGCTCTTCCTGCTGATATTTTGATTCATGTGATACAGGTTTTCAGTAAAAAGCCCTAAGTGTTTATTTCTAATCCCAACTTCATAATGTGAGGTTCTTATTCTCTACAGTTCTTACACCTGCAAGACCTTTCTTGGGACAGATAAAAAGTTGGTGAAGATAGACATTTTATTTCTTGTTCCTGAGAGCTAAGTTGGTTGCAGCTGCTGGACTTGCATGGTGCATGCAATTCTAGCAGCTGGCGAAACAGAGGTATTGTAAATGTGAATGGTGTTTATGTCCCTGTCAAACATACATTTACAGTTGGTTATGTTTAGTTGTGTAGTTCAGTAGGATTTGTTCTCACTGATGCTTTTTTCAGGTTGCTTTTAATGTGGCACCCTTTGGTGCCGAAGGTTTGGGTTTCTGGAGGTTAGTGTTGCTGTTGGCACATGATGTTCCTTTGGTGCCAAAGGTTTGGGTTTCTGGAGGTTAGTGTTGCTGTTGGCACATGATGTTCCTTTTCCAGATGGAAACTGTCGCTTGCTTCTTTTCTCCTGGAGGAGGTGGGCAGGGGAGGCTTGTATGTGCCACCAAGCCTGTCCTGAGGCCATAGGAACTAAGGCCACTCCTGGAACTTTGACTTGTGTGTGGCAATCAGCTTTTAAGCTGGGAAAGAAACTTATATTTATTGTTGTTGTGCTTCTGAAACAAAGATTGAAGGCATAGGGATATTTGAAAGTGAACTTGGTAGAATAGTTGGTTGGTTTCAGGAACCGTTCCAGAAGAAGTCTATAAGCAGGAGGAAGAAAATATGCGCGGGCACTGGAGGAGGTTTTCGAAGATCCCAGCTTGTGTATGCACACATCACCAGTGGCTGTGACATCTGTGAGCTCTCAGACTGAGCCCCCGAGCAGCTTTTCCCAAGGAAAGAGTGGCAAAAGCCCCTTGGAGCCAACCTGCTCTACTAGGTTGCTTTGTGGGTGTTTCTCTCCTTCTTTTTCTCTTGTCCCCCTGCCTGGTGCTGCTACATGTTGTCCCACATGAAGAAAAGCTCTTGGTCAGAGGCAAGTCTTCTGTAGTGGTCCTGTTCCCTTGATGTCAATGGTGTTGCAAGTCCTTACCTCCATTCTGAATTTCAGCTGTTGCTTAGTACACTTCAGATACACTAAATCCTATTGTTCATATATATCTGTGAGCTTAGTGCTGTGAAAGGTCCTGAAATCTCTGGCTGTTGAATGTACTTCGATGCTTTTGACAATTGGGAAGAATAAGAGAATAGCAACAGAATAGCTTTTTGCTCCATAGTGATCTGCCATTGTTTTCATCTCTCCTCTATAGAGGAAAGGGATATTGCAAGCTCCTAGAGAGGAGAGAGAATGCGCTATTGATTGCCTGGATTGCTTGCTTCAGTTTTATGTTGCTGCTGCTACTACAACTATTTAGAACATTGCCCCTCCTGGCTTTGTGTTAACCCCCCTTGTGGAGCTTACGTTTATTTCTGTTCAGAAAATATCCTGGCTGTGCATTTTTACTGCCTTCGCCAAATTACTGTTTTCAGAACAGTTTCCCACACATGTACAGTAGCTGACCAAATGTGAATAGCTGTGTTAGGAATAAATAGGGTTTGTAAAATGCAAAGTTGTAAATAAATGTCTTTCTGTTTTTACCCTTCTTCTTTTATTGTCTGACCTGTAAATTCTGACTTGTTGTGTACTTGAGAAATAAGATGCCATTGAGGTATTGAAATCATAGTGGTAGAAAAAGTATAATAGCAAAGAAAACATGCAGGTTTCCAGCAATGCTCCTGCTGATACAGACTGCTTTATTTTTCCGTATCTTACCTATTTGACAAGACACCAATTTTATGTGCACTGCAATGTAATGGAAGATTTCTTAGCTCTTGTAGTTCTTACTAGTTTAAAAACATTCTGTTCTCACCTTTCATTAACAGAAAGAGAGGACGTGGATGTTAGTTCAGGGTGGCTAGTAGTCTCTGGGCCTGTGAGCTCACACGCAAGAATAGTGCTGGGCAGAACGGTTGCCCGTTCCTAAAGCATGTTCCTCCATGCAGATCTGCTCTGGTTTGTGTCTTCTATGGAATATGAGCAGATACATTTTGTTGCTTGCTGGGCTGTAGGGCATCCCTCTTTTGCTGACTACGTGTTCAGGCTGGTTCATTAATCTGTCCAGGATTCCCTAATGCCCAGTAATCTATATTAAGGAATTTCTGGGTAGCAAATTGTAGAGTGTCTTTGCGAACCCCCAGTGGCAATGCTGGAGGTGCTGGCTCTGTAGCAGGCCCACACTTTTTGTTTTGTTGTGATTTTTTTTTTGTTTTTGAGTAGAAGGCTATAATGTATTCATGCATATTTTGGCCAATCAGGAGGTGTGTGTATAACTCTGAATCCTGATGTGACTCCATTTGTAATCCTCTATTTTGGTTTCTGTCTGTGAAATGTAACTGTGTCTCAATATTTATTTATTTTTTTTTTTTTTTAAGAATCAGTCTAACATGGGTCAAGACTTTAAGTAATTAACGATTTTACTGTCCAGAAGAAAGAGCCATTGCTGATTAAAAAAAAAAAAAAAGTTTACCAATGCAGGGATTTTTTTTCCCCTCCCTTAAAAACTTGCAAATGAATTAGATAAGAAATTAAAGTAGAAGTAGATCTGCTTAATACATGAGTGCGGCCAGAGTTAGCTATGTTAGTGCCAACTGGCCAAAGGAAGGAATTTGATATATAGTAGGCAGGAGTGTAGACAAATTGACTGATAAAAATACTGTAGCGTTTATTATATTGCATGTTACTAAGCATTAAACTTTAGAGAATGTATGTGTGGCTAACATTTGATTTGGGGAAGATTTGCTAAGTCAACCAGAAAGAAGTAAATCAAATTTATAATCACACATGTCTTTAAACAAGGCTGCAAGTGAATGACAGAAAATAGGATGGAAGTTATTGTAAGGAGACTTGGTAACTGTTTGTCTTTTTGGATACATAGTTTCCATAAAAGCTTGTATAATGGTGTAATAGGAAAAGGATGCATCCTGTCAGCTTTAGGAGCTTGCATGTTGAATAATAAGTGGGTCTGGCTGAAAAACGAATGCTATGCTAGATTGAATGATGGAGCCCTTTTCAGCTTCCCAAAATGAAGATGGATTTTAAAATACTGTGCTTTTACATGTCTGTGCATTGTTCCTGAAATTGCTCTATTCTCCGTCTGTACTCGAGAAGGCAAGTGTATGAAAAGGAAGACACCTCGTCGCTTGCCCCAGCATTCCTGTGCTCTCCTCCCCACACATCCAGCCATTGAGCCAGGCTCCGGGCTCTGGCTCCGGTGCTGCACGCCAGCAGCTCTCTGAGCCAGCTGCTCCCGCGCTCAGCTGGGCTATTGAGGCTTCACTTTGAGGAGGCTCGTTTGGTCCCATCGGAGCATCTTTGGTATGCTCTGGAGATCTGGCTGTCAGCATCTTTGCTCTCTGCAAAATGAAGAAACAATAATGGCAGAGAAGAAAGCCTTAAGTGTTAAGACCTTAAAGCATGGGAGATTTTGTTTTCTTAGCCGTTGTATGCTTGCTGCTTCTACGTGTGGATTGCAACAGTTGATGGGAACCTTCTGGGGAGCCTACCTAGCTTGTTCTCCTTATTTAGGCCTTCCATTTTCCATCCTTTATTTCCTCTGAGAGCTGTCCTGGCTGGCCAGACTTGCTCCAGGACCTGCCGTTGAAGCAGTGAAGTTTTAAATGAGCTTGCTGCAGGAAGGAAGGAAGGAAGAATGGACAAGTGCTCCTCCAGGAACACTCCAGACTTGCAGTTGGGCTTCACACCTAGCTCTCCATGCAGCAGTGCATGCTGGCTGACTTCCAAGTCAGCTGCGCTGACTCATTTTCTTTGCCTTGGTCTAGGAGCTTCAGATAGCAAGGAAAAGGTACATGACTGAAGAGAAAATAAAAAGCACTCAGATTTCCCACACTTCTGTATCTGGTTTCCTTGCCAGCGGCTGTCGCGTGAGATGTTGATACCGCTACACCCAGTCCTGCACAGTTGTGCTGGTGCTGGATGTACTCCAGCTCATTGAAGGAAATATTCTTTTTATCCCTTCCCTGAGGGCAAAAGTCCTTCCGTGGTCCATTTAATTACTGCAGGTTATTGTGATTGAAATTTCCACTATAACAACGGGTGCCAGGAATTGCAGTGTGGTTTCTTCTGAAGCCTGACCCTATGCTTACTGATTTTGCTGGCATATTTGGGTTGGTCAGGAAGCCATTTCCCCCCCTCCACTCTTACCAGCATAATTCTGTCAACAGAAGCCCAGGTGTAGCTGCACTTATTCCAAGCACGAAAGTCCCCTTGGTGCTGTTGCTAATCCTCCTGCAGAATCTTCTGCCAAAGTAAGCTGCGTCTTGGCTAGGCAATGGCGTTTACTGGTATGGCAAAAGTAAGCCATCAAATCCCTTCCAAGACCCTGAAGCAGGCACCCAGTGCTTTCCCAGTGTGTGGATAAGATGACTGCAGAGTGAGCTCCAGCCTGGATTGAGTTTGTTAGCTGGAGCCATAACTTGAACAGCCCTTCCGCATTGCAGCTGGGCAAAGTGTCATGAAGGGGCTGCAAAAGCCCCATAGCTGATCTAGGGAAGATTGTGGAAGCTGCATCCCAGCTTCTGAAAGTTCAGTTTGCATTTCCCTCACCCCGAGCAGGTTGGGAATAGGAGACCAGTCTGCTGAGGTTGTATGCAAGAGAGGTTTTGTCCTGGAGAGGTATGCCAACTCCTCAGCATTGGCAGGATATTTTAGCCTCTGTTGAGCTTGTATTGTCATAGGCTTGCTGTTATCGGTTCCTGCGCTAGCTAGTCACGTCTAGACTGTGGTGTAACAATATACCATAAATCATGCTCAGGATCTTTCCAGACTTGCACAGGAAACCTGGTGCTCTGCGCAAAGCAAATGTCTGTAGGCATAATCACAACAAGGCTGCGTTCCCGTGTGCTGTGATGGGTAACGAGTTCAGCACCTACAGCATCTCAGCAGGTTATCACTTGGAAGGAAGTTGAATATTTTTATTTTTGCATCAACTAACTAACTTCTTTCTGAATGTTGGGACTTTGCATTTTACAGATGTGGATTTATAAGGGAGAGGGATGGGTTGGGGACTTCAGCACCTTCATCCTCTACTGCAGTATTGGCATCGCTCCATTTTCCAGCACAGTGTTACAGAGTGTCCCTAATTTCCAGACAGAGATCAGGCCTGCAGCAGGTAGCCTGTGCCTGCACTGGCATTGCCATTCCTTGATCTTGCTCTAACACACAATATGGGTCACAGGGCTCCTTTCCCTTCAGTGCTGCATCTCTCCTTAATCTAACGTCCAAGCCCAAGCTGGTAAGTATTGCCAAGAGTCTTGAAAAATATTTCTGAGAACAGAATTCAGTTTTCTAACATCCGTATGTAACATACAGCCTCCTTAGCATCAAATAAGAAATAGCATGAAGTTCTGTGAACAGTATCTTCTTTTTTAAAAGCATTTTAGTTTTGTTTGTTTTTAATCTAAAAGCTTGTTTGATTTCAAACCTCATTATTGCAGGCCCTAGAAATATCTTGTGAGTTGGAAGAGGAGAAAACTTCTGCCCAACTGCTTTTTTAGTTAACAAAAGAATCTGTGATTTGGATAATATTCAAAGTAATTTCATAATTAACACAAAGATCCAGTGCTTTTCCTTTCTGTTTGAGTTGAAAATCTGACCCTGTAATCCACCTCTACAGGAAAAATGACATAAAACTGCAAGTTTTCTACTCTGATTCATCCTTCTTTCACACATGCCTAAAAGGTTTTGAAATCTAATAAGGGTTCAGGCCCTCTTTGGTAGCAGTAAACAATTGCAAATAATACAGCCATGTGTACGTGTGTTGACTTTTTGTTTGCTCTTCTAAGCTCTCTTTGATCTTATCATGGCTTCTGGCAAGAGAAGTGATCAGCACGTACTAGAGTGCGGTTCTTTTTAGTGCACCCTGGCATGCCTGCTTTGGCGGGAGGCTCCGCAGCATGCTTGGTGCAGGGACTCCTGCAGGGACTGGCAGATTTCTGGACACTGACATGGGAGAGGCCAAAAAGGCTGTCCCAGCCATCTCTCTTGCAGCACAGCTCTTTCTTACCACTTCACGATTTATTTTATTTGTTTTTCTGCTAGTCTCTTTATAAATATCTGAAACTTTGAGGAGGGCCAGTTTCTTCCCAAGCGCGTAAGGGTTTTGATGAGGTGTAGGACCCCGTTGTCCCTTTGAATGGAAATCCCAGGTGGAATTTTCAAATTTCCTGTAATCTTGTTCTCAGGAAACTCTTCTGATCTCCAACCAAAATCTCCTCTCCCTACACACACTCCTTCCTTTTCTTGCTTCTGTACCACTATGCCGTCTCTTCTGCTGTTCCAACACTGCCATTGCATCCCCTCATTCCCCCTTCCTTTTTGGGTTCCTTGTGCCACATGTACGTTCCTGGGGAGGTAACCTTACAGGGAAGATAATGTCTCACCTTTAGTCTGTTATGTGGCAAGTGCTGATTAAGACGTCAAGCTCTACTGCCTTGACCATGCTCCAGTATTTGTACATACGAGTGCAATTCTGTATGTGTATTCCAAATTTTTTTTCAGTCTTCCTGGAAATAAATTATAATTGACTTTCCAAGTAAAAATGTCTACATTTTTATAATTTTTCCCCTCATCTCTATGCCAAGTGTATCTTGGCTCTACCCAGAGACCTGATTAAAAATGTTAAAACACACTTACCAGTGTGCAATGGCTACATTTATAGCATCTGACTTGAATGTTTGTTTCATAGTCTGGATTGTAACAATCTGATTCTCGGACTGCCATTGACGTCAGTTTAATAGGAAAATTCAAATAGAACCTGTATTAGATTTGCACTATTAAGTTAACAATAAAAACTTTCTACAGATGCCTTACGTAGGCAAGGCTGTTAACAGAAATATTACATTACTGAAAATCAGACCTCCAGAAACAGAGACTAGCTTGTTTTTTTTAAATAAATAATTTTGTTTTCTTTGTTCTAGTTCACAAAAATATTTCCTTTTTAATAGTGCTAGTGGTTTAGATGTTAAGTATTGGGAGGAGGCAGCTCTTGGCCGTTTGTGGTCATGTTGCAAATCTCTTAGCTTTTCCAGAGCTGGAGAGCCCTTCCAAAAGTCTCATTTGACTGATTTCATTGCTCTCAACCTCAGATTTCCCCCTTGGTTTCTGTGGCACACCATGTTTATCAGCTCTTTCTTAACCTACTCAGTCATGGTGCTCACAAGGTACCGATATAACCAGAAAAACTCTGGAGGTACCAGCTCAGGTCAAGACAACATCTGTCAGGGTTTGCAGTCCTTGTAGTGGTCAGTAGTCCCTGCCTTGAGGACTGTGTAGTGTGTTGGAAGCAGATGGTGGAGAGACAAGTAACATTGTCATCCTTTTAGAGGTGGATAAATTCTGGCTTAGACTTGGTAGGCGACTTGCCCGTACTTGTATCAGGAAATCCAGGCATGGACTTACCAAGGGAGTCACAGAGCACTTTGCCTCCCCTGTTAGCATTAATTAGCACTTCTATGAGACATGACATGATAAAACCTTATCTTGCAGTCTTTAGTAAAACAGACTATTTTCCCCATCATAGAAAATCAGCCTGGAAGGAACTTCTGAAAGCTTGTTTAGTCTTTTCTCTTCCCGGTGGCAGGACTGATTCTACCCAGCACGTTCCTAACTGATGGCTGTCTCAGTTACACTAGGGAAGCTCCAGCAATGGGCCTCATTTGGAGAACCTGTTCTAGCTCTGCAGCACTCCTCTTTCACCAATCTCTCTGCATGGTCAGCCAAAGTCTCCCAGCCTGCAAGCTTCCAGTGGGCATGCAGGGCTGTTTGTTCCATCTTTTCAATGTATCTGAAGGCTGTTGCCATGTCTCTCCTTGGTCTTCTCTTTCCTTAATAGATTCTTCCAGCTTTCACAGTTTTCTGGACTTATACAATCAGTTCTTAGAGTTTGCAAAGTCTTGGGAAAGTTGCTTGCAGGGTAGTACTACATAAGTGTAGGCCATTTCATTGCTTTTTGGCACAGCCTTAGATACTGGTGTGGCCTTGACTGCGCTTCACAGTAGCAGATGATGATAAGCAAGAAAGGTTTCTGGGCTGCAGTTCTGTGACTGGTGTGCACCATCTGATTTTTGAACTGCACTTACGGCGTGTGTGAGGAAACAGCTTTCTTATTATTTATATGGTCTCTGACAGGGTGGTGAATCCTATTCAAAGTTAGAGCCTTATAAAAGGCCTGGAGGGTTTGGCTTAAGCTTAAGGAATTGAAATTACTCCAGAAATACCCAAGTCATAGTTTATTAGCTTCACAGTTCAATTGCTGCCCAATGAAAATTAGTTATACCATCTTACCAAGTTACACGTTTTTTGCAGGAGAACAGCTAGTTAAAATCAGATTGCTTTGTTTTGGCAATTTAGCATCCGTGCAAGACTGGCCAATACTTAACATTCCTGTGTGTGAAATGATCCAGACAGGTGGTACTTATCTGGGCACCTGCTCTTTGAAAAACTGAATCTCCCGATGGCCAGAGCTTCAGTTACCTCAATTTTTGTATTGAACACTGCATGTGGATGGAAGCAGAGCAATGACCACGTCTGGGCACATCATGTAAAATATGAACATATTTCTGCCTTGTCTCTTAAATTTTTTAAAGAAAAATGAGTATTCTGGGGGGAGATGTAAAGGTGAACAAAAAAGGTTGAAAGAAAATGAACGGGGAGGAGGCTTGGAAGAAGAGAAGGGGCTTAGCTAATGACTACGTATGTGTGTCTTACTACTTTAGTTCTCCCTTTATAGATAAATAACTCCCCTCTTACCAATGCATTTACCTAATGTAGATGTAATAATATCAGTGGTGATTAAGCTGCTCTTGTGCAAGGTAAATGTATTTGTGGTAAGCATCTTTTACACCGGGGGAACTGCATCTGTATGAGGTTTGTCATGATTTAACTATTTGAAGAGAAGAATTGTACCTCTGGGAGAAACATATAAGGGCCATATGTATTTTTCGGTCTAAGGATACATAGTCTATTTCCTACAGATAAAGCAGCTACTTAGATGGATGGGGGTGGTGAAGGAACATCACGTGCCGCGTTGCGGTGGCTGGTGTAGCATGGTGAAATTTGAGCCGTTTCTTTCTCTAAGTATCAGGGAAAGGGCTCACTGATGTCTCTTCTTATGGGGGACATCGCACAGTCACAGGATACCTGTTCCTGATGGACCTGATGGATCCCCAGAGCTCGCTTCCCTGTGGCCTTTAGCAGAGTTAACGAAACCTTTGCACACACGCTTCTCTCTGTGGTGAGGAAAGCAAGGGAGGTGTCCTGAAGGGGCCACTCATGGTCCTCAGCAGGGATAGCAGGGGTTCCTGTGTCAACTTCAAGCACACATGTACATCTGTGCTGTTGCCCTGGGGGATAAAATTGGCTGGCATCCCCAGAGTGGATGTGGACCCGCTTAAGTGCCCAAGATGTCCATGTTGCAAACTAACAGAGTAGTGACACCAGAGCACCAGCTCTGTTTCCATGGTAGGCTTTGAATCTTCTCTATCCCATAACCAAAACTTGGGACTAGCCTAGCCTGCCTGCGGAGCTGAGGCTCTGTATGCACCAGTGTATTTCTTTTTTAGTTTCATTTTGTCTTTGCCAGCTGGAAAAACAAGACCTTTAAAACACAGCCGTGTTGCGCTACTGTGATTTAGGGATTTGTATTACTTTATCAGTGTTAGGCAGGTACGCTGCACAAATGGGCACAAAAGGTGGCATTAAGAGCTTGGTCGTGAACTTTCAGCATGTGGTACGGACAAATGAAGGGTGCTTTCTATCTGTCCTCCCTCCACCCCCTCCTTAGAGCCTGGGATTTCATGAGGTGTGTTTTGGATGAATGTAGGCTTGCATAAACAGTTATTTTGTTTGTCTGCCGCTGAGATGACAATGTTCCATTGAAATGTTTGACAGCCTGAAGTAACTGACAGTTATTTCACATGTGCAATGTTTATCTCCATGGTACGTTGTGTGACAGCTCAGAAATGACACCGACATTCAGTGTGAATCTCGCTGTTCCTCCCATCAGCTGTCTTGGTAGCCTGCAACATTTTAAAAACACTCCTTGGTTTTTACCTCTGAGGAGAGGCTCTCTGTTTGAAGTCACGTTAGGTAACTTTGTGTTTCCTTACCCTTTTTCATCCCCTGGCAGGACAGTATGCAAAAGTGCATCAGGAAGAGGGGACTAAGGTTTTTATATATTAGTAAAAATTGAAAATAGTGTTCTTAATTTTGACCACATTGGTTTACTGGAGATCTTGTGAAAGCTCATACATTTTTATTTGAAGAGTTGAAAGGACCAACAGCATCTGTTAATGTGACCTGGGGGTAAATACAGCATAGGACTTTTGACACAGCCCTGCCAGAGTAGCTGAGTGCTGTCGTCTTGTTTGTTTTTATTCCGTTTGCAGATTCCTGTATAACCATGAAGATCAGTGTCCTAACCTAAAACACCATGGGGCTTGAAATTATTTTAAACCTTTGTTAAGAATGCATAAACATCTGTGCTGAATCTTCTGACAATTTCTTTTGCCTACGAAGTTACATAGTCAAACTCTAATTTGTGCTCTGTTTGACTAGGAATGAGCTTTTATCTCAGGCAGGTAATGCATGTGTTGCACAGGCACTTCAAATATAAACTGGCTACACAATTACAGGGGAGGCACGGAATGCTTATTAGGAAAGTGATTAATAGTGTATTTGCTGTAAAAGGCACAAAAATCAAAATGCAGATAGTCAGTTTGATGGCAGGTGGGAAAAATTGCTTTTTGTCTGTTATACTTAAAAAAAAAAAAAACAACCAAAAAAAAACCCTTTCTCCTGTTTACTGCTTACAGTAAAATGCAGACTGATCTGTTTTCAAGTCATATTGGCTTTCTGATTTTCATGGTTAAGCACAGTGCTTTGCATTATAAAGTCAGAGGCAAGCTGTAATACGTTCAGTATCTGTGTTTCCTTTTACAAAGTTAATTCTTTGAATTTTTGGCAAATTGACTGTTCATTTGTCAGTGTCACCTTAATCTACAAAACAGATAGTGAGCAGCTCCTTCATCTACTTTTTCTCCTCCTTGTTTAAAGAAATAAAAGAAAAAGTAAAGAACAGTTTGCTGAGATCTTTTTTGAGTTTATCTGTATTGTCCATATTACAAAAGTTGTTTTCTGTGTCTATAAGGTGGTATTAAGTTTTTACCATCAAAGGAATTTGTTAAGGCTGTAGGCATTGCCATGATGAGACTTTCCTCTATACTGATGTTTAGGTAGAATGCAAAATGCAGAGTCTTTTATTAGTAAGCCAGATGCCTATTTCGAACGTGGCTGTGAATTTAACTTACTGTGCTTGACATAACAGGACTCTTCTAGGTCTGAATTATTCCAACCTTAAAAAAAAAAAAAATCCTAAGAAATATTGCAGCTATTAAGACTGAAAATTCACTTCTCTCCTATTAGCAGCTGAGATTTATTTTTCTGTTTGACTAGCTGGATCTTTTGTTCGTGAGAACTGGCATCCTGCTGTGGCATGGTATGTATCCAGTAGTGAATGTGAACCTACATTGTAATGTCAGGGCAGAGACGGCAGCGTGATTTATTATCGGACTGGGCAACTGTTGAGCTTTGTGAAGCTCAGGCAGCCCGCAGAGGTTCAGGGATGGGTGACCTTGGATTTCCCTCTCCTCCTGCAGAAGTAAAACTTGTGGCAGAGCCAGGTTGTGGGGGGCTGTGTCATGTCCTGGTGCAGCTCTGGGGGTCCGGCATGGTGCAGCATGCACGTGGCCTCGCAGCTCCGTCTGGGCCTGGCAGCGGGCCTACGCGGGTGGCTCCGGTCAAGCCCAACTTACACCATAGGTGTTTTATCAGCAAATTATTTTAATAATTGCATTTTTCTTTTGCGGTGTGGGGAATGACGCAGTTGCATGTTCTTAATATTATCTGCAGTGAGCACATTGAGAGCATTGTGTTTTTCTTCTTTTCCTAATCCAACCGGTTGACTACAGTGCTGTTTTAGTTCAGTGCAAAAATCTGAATTGAGGGCGATATAATTTGACAGTTAAGGTTCCCCAGCTGCCGATCGCTGGCAGTACACGAGCCACCTCAAAGCAGTCGGTGAAGGCTTGTTGCCGACTGCGTGCCTCTGAGCAGTGGCGGCCTGCTGGGCTGCGGTGACTTGTGCCTCTGCAGAAGTGGATTCCCCTTTGCTCTCAGCAGCTACTGCAGAGCCCCAGACAGTGCTAGGACCCCTTTTGTCTGCTCAGGGTACGGGAGCAAGGCCAAGCACGTTGTCAAAAGCAACTAGGCGTGAGCTGATGCTATGTGAAAACTTTTGAGGAACAAAATCTATAGTACTCGGAATATTTGAGGTAACCAGAGGCTCTGTTACCCTGGGTAGTCACAGTAAAACACCACCTACCATCACGGAGATCGTTCTGCTTTATTCCCTGTTTTTCAGGAGGGTAGCATGCTTGCAGTAATTCCTAGGTGGTCTCTGTATGTGTGTGGTGATGTCAGCAGCTTGGGGAATTAGCTTTGCTGAAGTGTACATCTGCTGACTCATCTGTTTAAAGAAGTTGATTCTTAATTTTCAGTGGGTAATAATTTTTCTCCCCTCATACAACAGTTGAGGAGAAAGAAATGGTTATGAGGTTTAGCAGGGGCTACCACACTACAGGGTTTCCTTGCAGTCATTTAACTTACTGCATATTTTAATGGCTGCAATATACAGAAAGCCTCAGTTTCATGGTTCTTCTTGGACCTGGTCCAGCTTTTGCTGTGAAAGTACAATTCAGCAGAAGCCCTTTTAGAATATTTATTTATTTTTAGTATCCAAGAATTCTGCATGTGGTATCCTGCATCCTCATGAGAAGAGTTGTAGCAGTGGTGCCTTGGCACTAATGAGTGCCTTGATATCACTGTTTGGTTTTTTTCCCACTCTTTTTTTCGTTGGGCAACAGAAAGTAAAAAAAACCAAAACCCCTCTGCTTTCCTGCTCTTAAAATCCAGTTTTGCTCTTCTTTCCCTCCTCCCAAGACCCCTTTGGGAACAAGAAGGAATGGTGTCTCTGGCAAAGAAACAGGTAGGGTTTGGTTGGTAAGTGGAACTGATTTAATTAAATCTCCGTTTCAGCCTCATAATGGATTCATTCAAGAAGGCAAAGGAGTAGGAATGTGCCTTCTGATTCTTCCTTTTTTTTTTTTCCTTTCTCTTTCCTTTTTCCCTCCCCGCAGTCAATAGGAGTAAAAGGCTTCCTAAACAGAATGCTTTTTCTCCTGACAGTTTAAAAAATAGGCTATTTTAAATTTTATTTTATGTCTAATTTTGATTAACTTGTCTTTGTGCTCCTGAAAATATTAGAGCAACTTTAGAGCAAATGCTACGCATGCAATAGACATATGTCAGTGTAACAGTGAAGACAACAGATCTATCTAACACCACCTGAAACCTCACAAGCATTGAGCAATACAAACTTAACACCACAGAAGTCTGTTTCCCATCCTAATTAGCTCATGGTCTTGTATTATTAGTTTTACTCTGCCAGTGCACTTTGGTTTTGTTATCTTGGCAATTGCTGACGATACTAGCGTTACTCAGAAAACTTGGATTGGAAATTTTGTTGAAATGTTTTTTTCTTTTTGGAGCCAGAGTCTCTTGCAAGACTCATCAGTTTTGGTAATGTTTCTTGGGGGGGACTGTGTTTGGAAGAGAAAATTCTGAAGAAATTCAGAGAGGAAGTGTGTGCACGTGAGCGTGCAGATGTGTGGTAGGCAGTTAAGGGACTGGCTTGCGATGTGGAAGACTTGGTTCAGCTTCCTGGTCTGCGTGGTACAGAGTAATGTAGGATGGAAAACTACTCTCTGACCTTTGAATTGGGTGGAGTAAAAACTCAATCAGTGGTTTCTTACCGCCAGGAGATTGCTCTGACTAATGGTTTGCTTTCTTGAACTGGAAAGCAGGGATTTTTTGTTTTCAGAATGAAGTTGTCACACCGGGATCAGCTGTAAATGTTAGGCAGAAAACCTGGTGTTGCAACAGATAGGATGACTCGCATGAATAGATCTGAAGGAACTAAACACAGGAGTGAGGTAGTTGTTTATAGTACTTATATAGTGCCAAAGAAATATATGTACATACTGAGATATGGGTAAATCGAAGCTGGTTTCCTTACCAAAAGCAGTATGACTTTTCTCTGACTGAGCAAATGAACCCTAGCTCAGTCTTCAGCTATATATTGTTTTAGGTATTTGAACTAGCTCTGTACTGCACTGCATGAAGTTGAGAAGGCGTAGTCTTTGGTCTTAAAAGATTGTGCCTTTAGCTACATGTTTGTATATGGCCATCTTCAGAGGTGGAAAATGGATGCCAATATCTCATGCTGTCATGCTTGCTGGAAAAGATGACTTCCCACTTAGTTTGCTGCTGGTTTGGTTGTTTATTGTTGCCCTGAGAAAATGGAGAGCTGCACTGTCTATGCATTGCTCTGAGTTTAATATAAAATTGTGCTTTCTGACTTAATGTAGTTTAAACTGAACAACCCTATGGCCATGTTATGCCTCTGCTCCATCAGTATGGTGTACCTCATCCATTTCCTACATATTTGCATTGTTGGACATCTTTTAATGCCAGCATAATTGTTATTTAATTTCTTGTCTTCACAGCTCTGTGCAGGAATGGATAGGTCAACTGATTACACATACACAAAGTCAATGCACATGCTGAACATGGATGAGAAGTCCACAGCAAAGCGGAACAGCTTGTTCTCTATTTTAGAATTGGGTAAAGGCAATGATTTACTCAGTGTTTGCAGTTTATAATAGTCTGTTCTCTAATCCACATAGCTGCTTCAAAGCGGTAAAGTTTGTTGTGCATAGGTAGATGTCTGGCACAGTAAGTTGAATGTTGACATTGTAAGAATCCTGACTCCAGTGTAGTCACCTCTGTGCAAACCCTCTGACAGCGTCAGTTTGGTTGTTTGCTTAGAATTGTTGTAGATTGCTGTTTCAGGTTTTTTTTTTAATTTTTTTTTCTCACTACTAATAAGTCAATGCATATTCCCTATGTGTGCATATTCCCATATTGTGCAATACAGTGTGTTTCTTTCCTTGGGGAAATGGCCCTAACTATGTAACTAGAGACTATAAATGCTGTAAAGCAGCTGTGCTCAACATGGCAAGGACTTTGTTTACTTCCACATTATTTATTCGTGTATTCTTTTTTGTTTTCCAGCCCCCCCCAAGTAATGGTGGCATACTTTTTTTTTTTTTTCCTTTTTCTTTCGTTTCCTGAACCTCCTTTGGTGGAGAATTCAGCCTTCCCTACGCAACACCACATTCAGGGGTTTCATGACTCATTTGTAGTTGGAATACCTACTGGGGCAGTATGAGGGGCTTGGATGCAATAAAATGAATCACCATGACAAGCTCTACGTAAGAGCTGTTTGGTAAATGTTCTGATACAAGGGAATGCCAAATGAAACAATTCCTTCCTTTGGTCTGAGAAGTCACTGCCCTGAAGATGAAAGCAATTGATGGTTAATTCCTTAGACATTAAAAAAATAGTAAAAAATTGAAGATGCTTCAAGCGTAGGTGCTTCGGTTTTTGTCTGTACTGGTTCTTGCATTATGTTGTGGTATTGCAATCTATGTAGAAAAGGCTGGGCTTAATTACTGGCTTTAGCATTCAGGCTAAGATCTACATTGATAATTTTTTTGAGGGAGTCATTAAGTGTTTTTGCTGCTGAAATGGAGAAGATATTTTTTAATAACTTCTCATAAGAGGGTTTGTACTGTTAGAAGCCAGGGCTCCATCCCGTTCTGTATTGCTTTTCCAACTGTGGTCAGTAGCATTTGATGCCGCAGAGAAGGGAGAGGAAACCTAGCAGCACATGTGAAAATGGCTGGATCTTTTTTTGAAGCAGCTCTGTGAACTGAGTAGTTCCACTTCAGCCAGTCAGACTTCCTGGGATTGCATCATAACGGTGAGATGGCAGTGCACCCCTCTGCTCTCTTCTCTAACAGTTAACCTGTTTAGGTAGCACAGTGCTCCGAGTGAATTTTGGTAAATGTTTCCATTACCGTTATATAGCTCTAGTATGCTTTACTCAGCGAGCATCATTAGAAGGTATTTTTTAATTAACTGCATGTAATATGTGTTTCAGTAGTGGGAGTTTAACTGACAAATTAATTTGTCCAAGCTGTGCTTATGCATAGCTTAATATAACAATACATACACGGACACATGCGCTCTCTTGCTTGCACTTCGTTCTGTCTCTTTCTCTTGCTTATCTTTATGAACAATGATCCTGTGTTGCTTATTGGCCTCCAGTTCTGTAGCTTGACTCCTGAAGCTGGAAACTGTTTAGAAAAAGATGTTGTTTTCTTTTTCTCAATGAAAACATAAACACGTTAGAGCTGGACAAAGTATAGCTCAACTTCTTTCATAACAACTAGGAAGAAAATGAGTTCTGACAAGTAATTTTACTCTTCTGGTGGAGGGGACACAGCTGGCTGTCTTGGTAGCACACTGCTTGGTGTGGTGCTTGTATTGTCATCTAGCGCTACCACATAAAACACATTGCATCATTAAGCTACTATTCTAGTTCTAAAGGGCATTTTCAGAAGCAAATAAACCCCATGAACCAGGTGGTGAGACTTAAAACATAGTCAGAAAGTAATTTGAAATCACCATTAAAGAGTAATGAAGCAATTTTTAAGGAAATGTGTTGTTTTTTTTTTTTTCTTGAAATTAATGGTGTTGGTATTGCAGGTAAGGCATTCAGGCACTGGAACAGGCTGCCCAGGGAAGTGGTTGAGTCTCTATCCCTGGAGGTATTTAAAAGATGGGTAGACATGGTGCTTGAGGACATGGTTTAGTGGTGGACGTGGCAGTGCTAGGTTAACAGTTGGACTCAATGATCTTAAGGGTCTTTTCCAACCTTAACAATTCTATGATTCTATAGTGAATTCCCACAGAGGTGCCCATGGAGAGTGAAGTAGTTTAATTCTGTGCCCACCCAGGCATTTGTTTATTGTTGGTTCATTAGGTGATAGATACAAACCTGAAGGTGAACTGTGGCCTGGTTCCTTTGTTCTGAGGCTACGTAAATGTTTTGTTACCTTTTTTATATTTTATCTAAAAAGTCTTGGGATAGCAGATCAATGTCTCTCCCCCTCATCTCCTGTACCATGGTCTAAACTAACCCGTGAAATAGTTTTACATCTCCTTATATGCATGGAAGAGAAATGACTTTGGACTCATCAAATGGATGATCACCTTCAGTAAAGCTACAGAAAGAACGGGCCCTGTAATCTATCACTTTCATCAGGAATAGTTCGATTCTGAAAAAAATTGCTGATGGAGAGAAAATATTGCAGAATAAAAACCACCAAGGACTTAGCAGTTAGGAAAACAGCTTAAAAGAATCATGAGCCTTTTTTTTAAATGGTAAGTATTTTTTTTCTCCTCTTCTGGTTTCTGAGCCTTTAAGAAACTTGCAAGTCATGTTTTCAAGCTTTTTTAAAATTTATTTTTATTTTTTTTTCTCCACAAGCATGAGAACTTGCGATATCTTTTAAAATAAACAAAACAAAAATCCTGCAACTGAGACCCTTGGATTCTCACGGAGTCTTATGGTTCCAGCAGCTGGAGCTTTAGGAAAAATAGGACGCTTGTAATAATAGTCGCCCCACCCAAATGGGTTAATGACTGGACTTCCATGGGATTACACATTTCAATTAAATGCAAGATACAATAATGGGAGCAAGGTCTTGAGCTGAGTTCCCATTACACATGCTTATTCAGACGGACAAAAATTCAATTAAGGGAGCGCAAAGGAAGTGGGCAACATTAGGATGTGTGAAGTTTGGAGAAATTCTTTCTCTGGTTGTTATCATTCCCTTCCTTTCTTCTTAGTGTCTGTGCTTTTACATCAGCGTTGTGCCTCTGATTCATCATGTTGCATTTGCCTTTCCTTGCTTTTAGGAATAGAAAAGTGCATAGATTCCCTAGCCTTTAAACCTAAAGGTTCTTTTCTTTCTACATCTGTCTTCTGCAAATCAAGCTTGTTCTTGTGATCTTCAGGGAACTGAGGGAGTGGGGTGGGACATGATGCCAGGTATGCCAAAGGGTCTGCGGAGCTAACATGGTTGGGATGCAGCAGGAAATGGGGGAATAGTTTCCTGCTGCAGTGGTGCCAGATCCCTTGTTTGTCTTCTGAGGCAGGTATTTTGTTTTGTTTGTTTCTGTTTGGGTTTTTTTTTGGTCTATGTCAGGAGCAGCTAGAGAACTGGTTCCAAAATATCTTCTGATGACCACACTTCTGCAGCTGAATTTCCATTCAGTTCATAACCCACAGCTCTTCTCCCTCCTTCCTGGCGCCCAGGACCGCCATGAGCCACTGCCATGAGGTGGCTCAGCAATCTTGAACACATTTTGGAATAGATGCAAGCACCTTAGGCGTAACATGCTTTTCAGTAAGAAATAGTCTTTAGGCCCATGTTACCTTGGCCAACGATTTGGTTACTTGTAGAGAAGCAGAACAAACCTGTTCCCAAGCACAGTATAGCATTTCTCCCTCTTTTGCTGGCATGAATGATTGCTATGCAGTCTAACTCTCATTTCTCTAGTCCTTAATGAGTGGCAAGTGTAATGACCTTCTGTTGCAGAGGCACAGATGAACGTCTAGCAGTAACTCATGAAGGCTGACTTAAGCACTTGGGTTGATGGAGATTGATCTATGGCAGTGAACTGAATTATTGGAGTTGTGTTATGGAGTTGGTACATTTAAATATCGCCTGCCATGTAGCTTGTTTGAACAGATGCCAGTAACTTCGTAGTCTTTCTTTTCCTTTCACCAGGAATTCAGTAAAGGACTTCTTTTTATACTTGATGTGAGTTGCTTTGTTTTCTAAGATGTGGGAGTTATTCCTAAAAATTGGAAGGAGCAGTATGGTTGCAATGAATGCTCAGAACATGAAAAAAATCAAGCCCAACGAAGAAATGCTTTGTGTTTCCTAGGTAGATGCTGTTGCTGTGGGAAAACATGGTCATTTGCAAGAGTCCTGGTAGTTTGGGAGTTTCTGGGTTTTTGTGTGTCTTTCAGTTTCTGTTTATCCTCTACCTTTTTGCTGGTGTGTGTGACAGACACCTCCCAAGTCTTTCTATCCCCCTGAGGAGAAGCTGCTTAGTCAGTGGAAGATAATCTTGTGCATAAAGCTGCTTTTCCTTGTGGGAAAAGAATTTTCTATTCGTTTTGGTGGTTTTGTTTGTGTTTTGTTTTTTTTTTTTCCTCCAGAAGTGTTGCCTTAGCATAGAAAAAGGAAAAGTTTTAGTATTTTGTAGTTCAGAACTGCTCTGTGTTAAACCTCATAAAGGGGATATCTCTGCCTACTCATGGCTTTTGTACTTTTAAATGAAATTAACAAAAAAAAGGTCTATATGTTGTCACCTGGAAATACTACATGACTAAACTTGCTGTGGATTTCCTACGAATTGCAACATGTATCAGAGCTGTAGGTTAGTCAAAGGGCAGGCTGATTAGCACATCTTGTTAACCCTCTTTGATGCTTGGGGTTTGGGACATAAAATACTTAACGTCAGCAAATAGCCCATAGTGGTGCTCAGAAATCTTAACCAACTGTCGACCCAGTTAGCCCAAGAGCAGATGGCTGAAATGGCAATTGCAGCCAGGACATGTAGTAGAGGGCTGCGTGGTGCAGGTAGTTTATTAGCACCTGTAATCTTGGGGATCGTGTCGTGGGGTCCTTAATGAACACGTTAACAATAACTGAAAGCTGATTAGCTATTTATGTAGGAGAAAAGAGTGAGCGAGCAGCAAGGGGGATGACTTGGGGAGATGAATACTGCGTTTAAGTGCAACGTGCTTTTATTTAGTCTTAGTGGTGAAAGACAACAGCCAGCCTGTGATTAAAATCTGGCAGGGCAGCCCTATGGCTCCTTCCCCCACCTCCTTTGAGGCTGGTCCTGTTGCTCTGCCTGTCTTGCTGGCCCTTTCACTTCCCCTGTTTCGAAGTCCTGCCAGGAATAGCACATTTTATACGATGCCAAATGTATAAATTCCTCAGACCACTCGGTCTGGGAGGAATGTACTAATGGCATGGCTGACTGAGTTTTAATCTGGGATGTTTTTAATTTTCAGACTGTGTTAATTTATTTTAATCTGAAAATTACAAGATTCATTTCAGTTCTCCAATTTATTGCTTCTTTTAATACTTCTTATTTGCTTTTTTTTTTGAACAATTAACTCTTTCCAGTCTGCAGTCATACCTCCTTTTTCTATCTTTGATAACTGATAAAGGACCTGTGTAATGCAGTAGACTGTGAATCCTCTTGAGATGGCAAGATCAATGGGAGTATTCCGATTGGTTTGTGTCACACATGATTTTTATTCCAGCAGCTGCTTACTAAACATCCAGCTGGGGCTCATCTCCAGATTGTTAGCACCTATTCAGAAATGCTCCATTCTGTGGGATCTGATTTTGGGTTTTTTACTGTTTTATGGCTGTCCTCACTGGAAAAAGAAGGTAGACTCCAAGCTGAGGGAGTGACGGAGCACCCTGTGGTATTTTTGTTTTTCATTGACATGAGGTCTAGTTTTAGAAATTTCCTTTTAGTCTGTTCAAAGGTTTTTATTTTACACTAATGCCATAGACATCACCTATTATCACTGCAGTATCTACTTCTAGCATGAAGCAACTGACTTTACTGACTGAAACTGGTGTCTTCAATCCTAGCTGCTTGCACAGTCTCAAACTGAATGGGAGATGATAATTATCTGGGTGCCAATAAAGAATTTCCATTTCTGGAAAAGCTTTTGACCATACTGAAGTTCTGCATCCTCCTCTTACGTAGTTTTTCCTGTGTTAACTCATTTCAAACAAACATATTTGCTTTTTAATTATAGTTTCTTCCCAGTAGCTGTCTTTTCTTCCTGACTGCTGTAACAGGAAAGTATGACTGTGACAAAACTTCAACTGTGATGCCATTAGCAGGTCTATGATGCAACTGCACCAGTCAAGAACAAAGAGTCGATCAGACAGCACATTTATTAAAGCACTGCAAACCTGGACCCAGAGACTGCATGGGTCCATGCCCTCCCAAGGGCAGGCTGAACAGCTTCACTGCTCCAGCAGCTGCAGCGGCATGGTTGGGAGCTCGGATTTGCTGTCTGAACATTGGGGCTGGCTGTAGCAATATGCACAGCAACCAACCTAGAAATATGGGCACCAGTAAATTTATCGTCTGCTTCAAGGTGTGGTGCCAGCACAGCCAGTCAATACCTGGAATTAGGAGAGGCTTTTAGAGTAGCTGTAAGTCAAGGAGCTTCACAGAAGAGGGATGAATAAATCTTTGGTTCCTGCATGTCAGTTGGATTTTTGTGCTGCCTTAGTTTTATCGCACATGTAGTTGATGGGGTCTTCCCCCCCCCCCTTCTTTTTCAATAAGCCCTTTTCCAGCTCTTGATATAGTCTCAACTCTGTTTAAATTCTTTCTTAGAAACGAGAAGATCTTTTGCTGTTTTTAGCCTTCACAGACTACTGACTAGTTGTTGATGTAGAGACTGCCTGCTGGGTGCCAGTACGGGCTTCATATTGGCTGGTGGAGAGAGACAAGCTCGGCTTTGTTCTGTGCTTTTTCAAACCTTACCACCAATATGGTGGGCAGATGGCAGAAACACGAGCCCTGTGTAAATGAAACCACGGTGCTTACTGTGAGAAGGGTTGAGGGATGGAGAGCCGATGGCCTGTGAGGAGGAATGGCTTGCTGAAGGGCAGTGAAAGCCTGGCGTCTTGAAGTGTACCGCAAAAGATGGGGGGGTGGTAAAATTTTTAATGTTTTATGAAAGCAGCTAATTGTGACAGAAACTTTGACCAAAACCATCACAGATCTGTTGAATGTAATGAGAAGCAGGGCTACCACCATGCCTCCAGTTATGCTGGGGGAGGATGAAATTTATATTATATTCCTCTCTAATCACATATTCTTGTAATGATGCTCTTGATGAGACCACTATAATAGGTGAGCAAAACAATGTTGCCCGTGCTTTTGTCCTGCAGAAATTGCCTGTTTACAATACATGGAAGATTTAGTACAGCACGTTGTGGCCTTGCACGTTAGGTAATTATGTAAATGCCTCTGTGGCGCCTGTTTAAATGCATTTCTGTGCTCTTTGAGTTCTGTGGATGGACTAATTCATTCTAGTCTTCATCAGATGACAATTCAAAGGGAGAAGCACACCATTGGCAGTAGGGCAGGACAGCCAGTACATTTGGTTAAACTCTTCAGCTGTATGCTCATCTCAGTTACAGTTATCCCTCTGCCAAGTTGTACCATTTGGGAAGTGGGAGAGGCTTGCGTGTCATTTTCTCACTGGAGAAGTCTAAGATGACTTGTCCATATATATTGGTTTTGTATATAAATACATAAACATTAGAGCAGTGGTGGTAAGGAGGAGTATGCAAGTTACAGCCTTTTTTTTTTTTTTTCCAGAGACTTCAGGCCAGCAGGCCAGCCCCTTGCCTCTGGAAGCTGGGAGCATATGTGTCTCAAGAATTTGCTCAAGTAAAGCTAAGACTAAATTCCTTGAGAGCTTGCAGTCTTGAAAATGAGCATCACTCAACTGACAATACAGCGTAAAAGCAATGCCAGTCTTAAAAGTTTGCATGCTAGAAAAAAAGCCAGTAAGATTTTGTGTGGCAGAGCTGCCTGATGACCGCTCTTGGGACAGGCCATTGCCCTTCTAAACTGTTGGTGCCCAAGTCACAGTATGCTGCCCTAGGGCAAATTTCTTGTCATCCAGAAGCAGGATAATTTGGTTGAAGCTGTACTGATACGTGCTGTACAAACAATTGTTTTGACTGTGTAATTTTTTTTCTGGCTCTTCCTTTCTGTTTAGGCAGCTAGACACAAAAGCTGAAACTGGAACAAGGCCACAGGGTTAACAAAGCCTAAGTCAATTACTTTCTTTGTTGTACTACCATCTTTGTTATTTTTTTTCCCCTCCTTAACTAAGTTAGATCAAGGTGAAATCAAAGAGGAAAAGATTCTGTTGTAATTTATTATCTTCTTGAAGGCAAACATGGAATAGTCCTATCCCACACTCCCCAAGCTCACAAAAAAAGAAAAAAGAAAACAGAAAGAAAAGGGTTGGGTCAGGTTAGCAGGATTGTTTTACCTCTTCCATTGTGTATGCTCCTCTGTATGGAACTTCATGCTGTATTACAGCAATTTACGCTGTGACAGAAAGTGTTCAGAAGCCCTGTTTTGAGTAAATGTTTAACTTTTGATAAATGCTGTATTGTTCTGGCCAAACAGCAGTACAAACATGTCACCATTTGGTGCCTTTCCAGCATGCACGCCTTGTTCTTCGGTGATGCTTTTGCTAAACTTGAATGAAATCAAGGTACATTAGGTACTCATCTGAAAGACAGACATGGAATTCAGCCAGCACTCTTCATAGTCAGGTTCATCCTTGGTGTAAGATTTTCACTGCTCATGGAGGAACGGGCTTGTCCTGTTACATATCTCTTCTTGCTAGTTGTGTTTGAGAACAGGCCCATTTTTCTACACGTGGTCCCATTGGTCCGGGACCCTCTCTCTTGTCCATATATCTGTGATGAGTAGAGATACCATCATATTGTTTTTTCTTCTGTCGAGGCAGGACCAGAAGGTGGAGTATCTAGGTGATACTACTCACTGAAATATTGCTTTGGTAGTCAAAGGTTGAGATGGGCTGTGTAGAATTGTGAGTGTCCCTGAAGGTGTGGGGAAGAGCTCTGATCAGGCAGAACTGAGTTGCATTTGGAGGGTACACAGGGAAAGGAAGGATGCTTCAGAGACCGTAAAATAGAGCTACTATTTCAGGAAAGGGAGAATGTTTGGTCTAGCCGGTGGTTGCCTCTAAAAATACTTTAAATATTATGCAAGTCAAAAACAAAAGACAGGCTATATGCATATTTACCAAAAAGAGAAAATTAACCACCAGGCATCTTGCCTTTCGGAACATTTCACTGTAGGTGGAAAACATTGTTATCCTCCATGTCTGTCAAAATTTCCCATGACAAACTTGATTAGAATAAGTCAGCAACTGTGAGTCCAAAAGTACATTCTAGACCTGGCAGCAGATGTGTGAGAATAGCTCTGATACAGAGGCTTCTGTCATCGTCGTTCCCTTTCTGCTGTCGGGCTGTTGCTTCCTATTTTCTGGAAGGAGATTCAGGAACAAAGCATGTTCATGGGCAGAAGTCATAGTAACCCCTTAGAGCAAATAGCTTGATTGTGAGGCACAAAAATGAATACTCATAAAAATGGACAGATCTATGCTTTAAGCCAAAGCTCTTTGGTATGTTTAAACAATGCCCTTGAATATGGAAAAAACTGTATTTCTGACTGACCATCATGCACTAATGGCAGAATTAAGCTCTCCCCAAAAGAGGGCTGGACTTGCTGAAAACACAACAGTAGAGACGAGAACCTGCAGCATATTCACCCAGTACGAACAAGTAATGTAGAGAAAATAATTATGGAAATTCCAACAAAAACATATCTTTTATATTACTGGATGTTTGTTATTTGAACTAATGAAACAGTGCTTCAGGGGTGGTTTTTTTTTTTTTTTTTTTAAAAGGTATAAGTATGGTTTTTGTAAAAGTGTGTTTTTTGTAAAATGCAAATGTCAGCAGCATCAAAACATTTTTAAACAAGACTGCAAAGTTGTCTAGAAGAGATTTACCTTTTGCTCAAGAAGTTGAAGCAAGCAAAACCTTTTACAGCTTGCATTTTCCTGGGAATTTGGTAGTGAATAATCCACGTTAGTAATCCAAACCTTACGCTTCTGCATCAGTGTAAATACAACTAGAACAGGGTACTCTTTTAAGTTAGGACATTTTTATTTTAGGCTTTTTTCCTCATGAAAGCAGTGCTGTGTAAGCATCAGTAACACGCATACGGTTACTGTGTAATGAAAATTTTCTCATGCTCCTTGCTGTTCTTGAGTCAGCTTGTGGAGGTTGGATGGGGGAGTGGATTTATCCAGCTGTTGCATCACCAGCACATGGGTAGTGCAGGTGTAACTTACCCTTGAGTACACACTCTGAACACATTTTGCATCTGAATTTGTCTAGTGATATGCCAAGGGCTTGAGGTGCTGCAAGCTTTCTTCCTAATGTAATAAATCAATATGTTGTTCATGATTCTCATTGATGGTCCTCTCTTTCTTAGTGTGTTGGGTGCTTTCTATACTTCAATTTTGCTTCTATATGGAAAGATATTTTAAACATGCTTTTAGGTTTGATCAAATAGATGTTCAGTATTGCTTAAAGAGACCCTCACCACCACCTTATCCTCACTCTTTTTTCTCAAATATTAATGCAGTAGTGCATTATCCATTTCAGAATTGCTTTTTTCTTTTCTTTAGAAGCAAAATATTATCATTATTAGATGATGATGCTTGTCAATATAAAATTGGCTTTATAATGCGCTACATAATAAACAAGCTACATCTTAAAATACTCTGTGGGACCATCTGATAACTTGGACAGCATGTAAACAGGTGAGCATCTTCATGAAAACCTCAAAAACAGCCATTGAAAACCAGTGGGACTATATATCTGAAAGAAAATGTTTTGTTAGGAAAAAAGTATTATGTGCTGAAGCCTAAGGTGATAAACTTGTGTGTGTATTTTCCAGTCCAAATCAGTATTGATGTGGCCATAGTCATTGTTTTCCTGGCCGGGGCTGGATCACAGTGACAGCTTTCACTGTTTGGGAATTCCCAACAAGACAAGCTCCTCAGTCCCGTGCCTGTGTAATGGAAACCAGTCTTGGTTTTGTTGTGGGAATGCACCTATGGATGTGTAAAGAAGAGTATGTATGTGTGAAAGAGAGTTATGACTCAAATCTGGGGGAAGATGTCCCCAGGAACTTAAGATGTATTACCAAACCTGCTGGTCTTCCTCTCACTGCAAATGCCAGGTGTGACTCTTTGACCTTGTATTTATTAACGTAAATGTGCTACCTACACCTAATCAACAACCAAGGCACTTGACCCTTCCCACTACAGTAACCCACTTTAGCAAACAGAATAAATTGCCTGTGCCCATTCATCCTCTCTGAGGAGAGGGCTGGAGAACAGGAACAAGCAATGATGGTTTTGCTGCCTTAACACACCTATGGGAAGCACTCAGGTGATGAACCTGGTATAGATAGGAGTCCGCGTTTCTTAAACTTGCCTTTATTCTACTTAAAAGTACTGATATTTTTCATTTTTTACTGTATTTCACTGTTTCTGAAAGTCGTGTACTGTTCTAGTATATGGCCCAGTAAGAATGTTTTTTGGGCAAGCAGGACTGGGCCTTTAATAATTTTTCTAGCTGGAAGAGCAACAGTGAAACCAAGCTGCAGCTTCGCATACGTGGTTTCTGCAATTAAGGGCTGCAGCTGTTCTACTTTTTTTGTCTCTGTGACGCAAATCAAAGTGCAGCAATGGTATTGCCTGAGGGAAGAGAGAAAGCTACTTGCTTGCTTCCCCATGCTGATAACTAAGCAGTGATTACAAGAAACTGGGGCAAAGGAAAGTTCAAAAGCAGAATCTGGATATTATAAATGACTGAAGAAACGCAGGTGCCTCTTCTTCAGTGCAAAAGGGAAATAAAACTGTGAATGTCAGAAGAAATAATCAGCTACCCAAAGGAAAATAGGTAGGGCTGTAAATTTTCTGTCACTCCGAGGAATTCTGACATGTACAGTAGTTGGAGTCTGTACACTATCAAATATGTTACAGTCAGCACAATTTTAAACATGATTAATTTTTAGCTAGTGACTTCAACCTTAAGAACCTTGATTCTCTCACTTTCTCACATGAATCCCTTTTTCATATGCATTTCAATATCAGCCTGAACAATGAGATCCTATTCAGTATCCTTGTGCTCTTCTTGCATGCATAGCTCTCAAAATGTCCTCCGTGGGAGGAAATCATAAGGCAGCAAAGGTACTGAGAGCACGAGCAGTGTTACTTGTCTGAGGTCACGCAGCAAGCAGAGGAGAGAGTTCAGATGTCCTGATGTCTTGGATCACAAACTATTTATTGCTTTCTCTGCTAACTTCTAAATTGATTTCTGTGGCCATCCCAAGTTTGTGGATTTGTTTGCTTGTGTTGTCTAAACTGAACTTACAGGTGTTTTATTAAAGATAAATTTTGCAGATTTGATATGGAGCTGAAATGAGGCTAGAGCTTCGTTCAGGCATCAAAGGTGCCGAAACAGTGAATGCAAACTTCTGCTAGGTGAGCTAGTGAAGTCCTTTCTGCTGGTTGTTGCTTTCCGTGTGCCCCAGCCCTGGCAGCAGGCGGCTTCGTGGGAGGGGAGGAGTTGCAGGACTAAGGCATCCGAGGCTCCGCTCAGGATCTGCTCTGCTGTCATGTCTCACACGAACTCTGTCCATCCTTACTTCATTGCTAGCCTCCACTGCCTCTTATTTCTGCTCCCTCACCCTGACCAAGTGGGGACAGAAGTCTGGTTTTCTGTCCCTGGCCATCGTACTCCTGAATGATGCTACAGCTCCCCACCATGTCTGTGTTCCCTCCTCATTTCTTTTGTTTCTTATATACTGTGTTCTCAGTCTTGTTCCTCCTCCTCTATCGTATCTTGTGCCAGTATCCATCCCTCTTTTGCCTTGCAGTGATTCTCCTGTCTTTGTTTTTGGGTCCTTCTCTTTAAGCTTTCCCTACCATTTTCTCCCAGGTAAAGAAAACGGTTGTCCCTTTATGTGCTTTCCATAACTGACTGTGGTAAGTGCTCAGGACGGAGAGGGAAGCAAACTCTGTTTTAACGCATAGTCCAAGTTTTACCTTGCCCACCATGTAATTTAATTCCATGGTCTGGAGCAAGTCAGGCATGGGTGAGATCTTGGCAGCAGTGTTGAATGTTTTAATGGGTGTCTTTAGTAGTAGTTTTGAAGTACTGTCCTTTCAGTATCATATAACTTGGTCAATTTGGGGGAACTTGTGAGAGGGACAGAAAATGATGTGTCTGATACTGTAGCCCCCTCCAAACTCTCAAATTCATGATCTGAAACAAGACTTACAAGAAAGTAGGTTCTGTTTTTCACATGGGAAAATAATGTGCTTCTTTGTTATCCCGCACAGTGAGCGTTCAGCCACCCATATACATAATCTCAGGCCAAATAATGAAGAATCAAATGTTGCAGATGCAACTTAAAATGAGCTGTATCAGTGTTGGGCCACTTTAAAGCTGATGCTCCTAGCCCTGCCTGTACTTCAGTTGCCTGTGAGTCAAGCACAGAATTGAGTCAAGGCTTTTTCTTCCAGTGGTACTTCCATCAGCAAAACCCACACGCTATAGTAGAAAACAAATCCGTGTTTATTGCAAGGCTGGGATTTAAGATTTTTTTTTTTTAGCTCCAGCTTTATTTTTTCAGCCAAGGCAAAAATAGATTTTAGGATCGAATAATTAGCATCAATTTAACTAGTTTACAGCGATTGACTTAAAATAAGGAAATAGTTTAGAAATATGTTTATACGTTTGCTACTAACAATTTTATTGGTAATAAAGAGGCTTGTTAACTCCTTTGCTGGAAATTGGATTTATGTCTTGGTTTTCATGGCTGGAGGCTAGGGGAGTATGCGTGTTTACAATGTTACCTTTTGGGCAAGATCCACAAAAGTACTTGGGAGCTTTTCAGTCATCTGAATGTTATTGGGTAGCCCACAAATGACCTACCCACAAGTGTAGTTATCCTTCAGTCCTAAAACATCAGAAGTTTTTACCTATGGGATCCCTTCTCTGTAAATGCGAATTCCTCAGGCTGATGCAAAATGGCTTTCTGAATTCTGCAGCTTCTCATTTTGATAGGTGGCAGCTCAGCTTAGTGTGTTGCGATACGAGCATATTTTCACAAGTCTCGTCTTTTAATGTAATTTTTATACTTAGGGTGATAAGGGAACGTTCCTTTCTACTTAATTCACTTGTAACCATAATGGCAAGTGAAGTTAGGACTGGAGTTCACACATTTTTAGGACTCCCTCCCTTTGCATGGAGAAGGTGGAGCTTCAAAATCTGGTGTATACTGAGTATTTGTTAATGATATTTTCTAATATTTGTTTCCCATCAGTTCTACTGTCTTAAAATTAATAAAGTAATGAATATTCATTAACCTTATTATGGCAAATCGATATCAAGCCTAATAGTTCCTGCTGTAAAATGCTTTAATACGAACTTCAAAAGCAATATTAAAATTTATTAGTTGTTCCTTAAAGCTGATTGATATGCTAGGGAGTTTCATAGAAAAAGATACCTAGATGGGATGCATGCACTGCTAGCCTGATTTCAATAAATTTTAAAACTTTTTCCTGCTGCTTATAGTTATGATAATGGGGTGTTAAAGACTTTCTACTGAGTCTGATGCTGACTCTTCTTCTTTATTACTTCCTGCTTCTAATCACCCTTGAACTGGATTCATCTCTGCCACAGACATATTATTTAGCATGAAAAGACTTTGCCACTATTTGTAGGATTTTCCAGGGCTTTGGTACCGATTCGTCAGTGGGCAAACCGGTTGCGGTTGTATTTTTTGCAGTCAGCATTGTTAAATGCGACTGAATGTGGAGTTCTGAAAGGATACATGTGCTTTCCATTTCTTCGTGAAGACTGGGTTGTCGCCGTGTCAGTCACAATCCCACTTTCCTCTGGTAGTGCTGTCCATGTGCAGCTTTCGACTTCATCCCTATGATACTCTAGGGCTGCACAAATAATAGACTGCTATCAGGATCTGCACCTTGTCCTGTGGGAGATCTCTGTATTTATTATTATTATTATTTTAAACTGTTTCCAGTGTGTCTGGAGTGCTGCTGAAGTGCAGAGCCATGGTTTCTAGCTGTGCAGGCACCACATGCATCAGCACCTGGCTGGGCTGCTGGAGCTGGGCTGTGGCATGTTTGTCCTCTGTGAAGCTGCTCTATGGAAAATTAGCAAACCTTGGTAAAAGTACTTGGTCCAGCTCAGTAAAATGAATGGATTAAATTCATTCAAGACCTTGAGAAATGTTTAAGGGAAGAAATCGGGTATACTGAAGCTCAGGAAACGTCAGTGGTTTTGTAAGTTGTCTTGCCAAAGGCATTTGTAATCCTCCCACTTTGTATTCAGCTTTATGTAAAGCTCTCTCCATTTTGTTAATATTAAAAAAATAAATACTTTTTTACCTGGTCTTGCAACAATATTTAGGGTAGATATCCTTGTTCTGCAAACCTACACAATTACATGTTCAGTTTGTGATTTACCCATTTTTTTGAAGAGAAGACCCTGTCTTCTAAATAACTTTGAAATGCTGCTCCAAAGCCTTTTCTGATGTATGAGTAAAGCCTTGAACAAATCAAGATTTGTTCACCAGTTGTGAAAATGGTTGATCTACATCCAGACGATAATACTGTAATCTGGTCCCCTGGGTCACTTATTGGAGAAGGTGAGGTCTTAGATTTGTAGAAGTGTTCTCATGCTTGCAGCTCAGACTTGCTTTAAACAAATTTAGAAAGATATTTTAATTTTATTTTCTGAGACATTATGAGTTTTAAATGTATAATGAAATTGTGTTAATTTTATGGGGTTTTAAATAAATAAAATTTCAGTAGTCCCCCACCCCTCCCTGCTTCCTCTTCCTCTGACTGGTTTTCCACTCCATCTGAATGATGCCTGTAAATAGGAACTACAGTAAAATTGTTCATGTAATTTCCAAAGAAGAGGAACAGTCCTCTTCTGTCTTTCAACATCACTGAAATCTATATTCATTAGACTGTTGAATGTAGGGATGATTGTCATCAATGTTACCTTTGGCAGTAGAGTCGTGGTCAGGTATAGCTTTATGACATGGCAATTAGACAACTGTGTCGAAACATCACTAAACAACATAAGGTGCTTGTAAGATGCCATCCTCTAGTAGAGGTGACAACAGTTGAAAAGAAAATGCTATAGAAGATGTCATTGCAGCCTCCCAGTTACCTGGCAGTTATCTTCTTAAAGTCTTATTTCAGCTTTGCTGTTAGCCTGTGAGGAGACCTGGCTTAAGGCATTCCAGTTCTCTGTGATTGTGCCCCTGTAATCTCACATTTGGAAAATAGCACTGATACCCAGATTTGATTTTTATGGGATGCCATGAGAATCATTTTCAGGTTTATACATTTGATACCAAAGAGGAGGGTGTGGGAGAGGGAAGAAGACTTCCTCGCTGATCTACCTCCTAAAAAGAAATCTAGGAAAGAAGAGAGTAGTTCAGTCCTGTCCTTAGTGGTTGTAAAATGTTGGTGTTTCTGTTCGGTTCAGTTGTAGGCTGGGGTGCTGAGTGGAGGAGAGTTAGCAGTGAAGTACTGGAAATACCCAAAGCAATCTGCAAAGATATATTTTATTTAGGTGTTGGATACTTTTTGTTCAGGTTTATATGTGATAACTGAGCACAGTGTACATCTTACATACTTTAAGTAATGTCACCTCTGTTGCGCTGATGTGTTTTCATCACCAAGAGCGTGGTTGTGCATGCCATTGGTGATTGTAATGGGGATTTGAGACAGTCTTTGCACCTTGCAGCAAAAGCAATTGGTCTTGATCCTGGCTGTGATATCCTATAGTTGGAAATTGAAGCAGTTGCATTAGTCAGCACAAATTATTACTTGTGTGCTTTTATCTCAGGCATTTGCGTAGTATTTTTCCAAATTCAGGCCTTTAAACAATCAGCATCTCTTCAGGTTCAATCTAATAGAAGCAGGGAGGACTGAATGTTAAAATGCCCCATTTTCTAAATCTAAATCTGTTTGTGTATGTTTTCAAAATAACTTTGCTTTTCTTTTTCTCTGTTTTTATGTGAACTGCAGTTAAACTTGTTTTTTCCATTACTTTCAATGTTTGGTATTTAACTTTCTGATTTTTGTTTGTTTGTTTGCTTTTTCCTCTTGGATAAACTCATGGGCAAGAACTTAGGGTTCCACTCCATTCTTTTTACCTAATGTAAAATGTTAAAATGCTGTCATAGAAGTAATCAGCGTTATTTTTTTTTTTCCCATACTTGCTGTTTGACCACTTAAAACTTAGGATTCTTGGCCCTCTAACAAAATGGCTTGGTGGACTGGTTATGGAATCATTTGTGAATTCTTACCTGCCTGTGTGAGACTGGTTTTTGGGGTGGCTGGAGAGGAAAGTTAGAAACAGGCAGGAATCACAACTACTGTAGATTTTAATTATTAATGTATTACATCTTGCATAAACACTGAGCATGGGAGGGAAGATGTTTCAACTGAGATGGTTTTTTTTCCCTCCTAGTGACAGCCCTTTATTGGCCTAAGGGGATTTAAAAAATATTGTTATTCTATTCTGTGTCTGTATTAATGTAGTTCTCTTTTGTCCTTACAAACTAGTATTAAAAATACCCAACTGTATTCAGAAAGTAGCTCTTGGGAACTGTTCTTCAATTGCTTTGCACAGGTTTGGTGACTTTAGAAGACCCAGGCCAATAGATCTAGAGATGTAGGCACGCCTTGTCTTGGTGTTGCAATCAGTCACCTGCATGAGGGGCCTTAGTTAGTCCCAATGTTTAATTTCTGTTGACTTCAATGAAAAGTACTTAGGAGAGCAGATGCAGAGGGCCTTCCAATGGGAATCCACATGTCTACAGAGAGAAAGAATATTTGTATGTTTTAGTGAGCATAACATCTTCAGCTTTCACCTTCTAATCTTTTCCTCGTCCATTATTTGATTTCTCTTTTCCACTGTCTGTTGTTGTCAGTAACAAGGGAGATTGTTTTGGTTTAGGGGCAATGTTAAATGCATCTTTTAAGTAATTTTGCAGCTGGACGTATGCCATTTTCCCGTGTCAACCACACTACTTGTATTTGTATGTAGCTGGAAGGAAATTGGTCTTGTAAAGGTGTAGATTAAGATAAAGAAGAAATAGAAGACCTATATTTTATGAGCCATGCTAGGATATTACTGCAAGATTTTTGTGTTTCTTAAATGCAGCAGCTGAAAAATTCATCCCTGACTTGGGTGTCTCTATTAAGCTTAAAATAAGTGAAGCAGTAGATATATTAAGCTCAAAATAAGAGAGGCAGTCAAAAGGGACAATGGCGTAGAAAATGTGATCCAGTGTATTATTTTTTTTCCCCCTAAATGTGTTGATTTTCAATTAATTCATAGAGCTACATAGCTTATTTGGAGTTCCTCATAATTATAAAATGAGCTCTGTGCAGGAGCAGACAACAGTAATCAGAGTGTCGATTATTTACTAGTTCTTCTGCTTGCATTTGCATCTATTTTCATTTGCAGTATTACAAGAAATTTGAGAGGACTCACAAAGCATGAAAGCAAAATGAGAGGTGAGAATTTTGTTTGGCTTTCATTTTTCATTGCCTCCAATAAAGTTCCTTTAATGTTTCCTCCCAGATACATGTTTGTGGGTGGGGAGGGAGAGGTGGGCATGCAGAATCTCCTCTGGTGATTTCCACCTAAGAGAAAACTCGGTGTGCAACAAAGCGCTCAGCATGGAAAAAGCTTTGGAGTGCACTGACAGTTTTATTGACTGTCCCTTTCGTAGTGACATGCCGGCCCCCTTTGAATTGATAGTTAACAGAAGTGAGTGAATACACATCGCTTTTGTAACACAATGATAAATTGGTGGACAGTTAGACCATGATGGCTTCAGGACTTACGTGTTCACCATCAGCGCCCCGAGGTCATTTATGTTCTGTGTCAGTGGGGTGCATCTGAATACCATATGTCACAAAGACTAATGTCCTCGCTCTTCTTCTAATGGGCACGGCAGACACCACGTGCTTGAAAATTTCCGTGCCTGCCTCCGAGATAAACAGTAACAGGGCCAGCTAATTGTGTATGTTGTTAAGCACCAGAGCTGCTTGCTTGAAAGGTGGACCTGGGCAATTAATGAGAGCCATTAAGGGAGTGAACAGCAAAAAAATAAAATCTTTCTTTTTTCCTGACACTGGGCTTGGTGCTAGCAAATTAGGTGGGCTCTTCTCCAGACTGTTTGCTATTTCGCTGTTAGGAGAGAGGTATGGGTTAGGGACAGAGGTTGGAGTGTCATAATTTTTAAGAGTACTAGATGATACTTTAGACGCTTGTTTCCAGAGGCCAGTGCAAGAAAACACTTGATACAATGAAATTTCCATCTTAACCGGGACTGAGAAACTGAGTTGTTAAAAATGTATAATCAGCCAGTGTAGTGTGCAAAATCCACTCTTGGCAAGAGGTCAGGTTGCAATGTGTGTACTTTAAAGATGAGGGGTCCTGGTGCAATATGTGTATGAGTAAGCAAAATGTTCCGAAGCAAGGCTTTTGGGAGAGCACTGTGTCATCGCACACGCAGGGTGGAGCTGATTACAGGGATACGCTCCAGATTTAGTGAATTTTGGAATGAATTAATCTCTGAATTGACAATAAAGTTAAGTGCTGTTACCTGTGTTTCTACAGGCTTTCCCTTGCTTCCAGTCTTGTTTAGTGTAATGAATTTAACGGAGGTAAACGGAGCTGTTCCATACTTTATTTCAGATGCTGGGTGTTCTGGGAATGCCTGTGGCCAACGGTTGAGTGGCCAGCATTGTAAATCACAAGAAAATGGCAGCAAGACAAAGAATAAAACATTGATTGCAGATGTATTTCATCTGTCTTTTTGTGAGAGTAATGAAAACGCTATCCATACAGTAACGGCTAAGACCATGGCTCTGTTCTTTAATGTTTTTAGAAGTGCCAAAATGACACTGTGACATAGATGAGACATTCATCCATTGACATTCATCCTTCCATTCAAATGTGTTACTAAATAAAAGGGTGTGTGTGTAGGTTTCTGGAGCAGAGAAAGACTGGTATTTGTTCTTTAACCAGAGAAGCTAAAAGCTGGGAGGGCAGGGCATTGTCCGTGTAAATGGAAAGAATGGAAACCAGCTGGGAAAAGAGCTGTTCGTTTCCAAAGCAGGTCAAATGTACAAAAGCTCATATTACATAGTCTTACGTATTGTATTTGCTTGTCTGTGATAAACCATTTAGGATTTTTAGGGCATATTTGGCATGCAGGAGAGGGGTTCCCATGTTCAGTACCTGCATTTGCTGAATGCTTGAGCAAATAAACACAAAGAATTAGTAGGAATGACCAAAAATGCACATATATTAGAGAAGCTAGAATTAAAACCTTAATGAACCTGGAAGATTTGAACACTGTTGTAAAGGTACATTTGTTATAAAACTTTGCATTTTTGGACCAATGTTTTCCTTGGGATGTAAACTCACTGTTTAGTGAACTTAATTTTCAGAGTATCCCAGCAATGTAATGTGATGTGGTAGAATCTGAGTCCACTTCTTTTGCTGCCTCTTAGAAAGCTGACTTTGAAATCTTATCTTTGTTTTGTTCTTAAAGAGAAATATTTTCTTATATAGCAGCTGATTCACTACCATGCATTTATGCTTTGTATTGTTTCTGTTGCTTTCTTATTCTTCAAAGCATCTTCTAGGTTTAAATAAGCTTCTTCAGACTTCAAGTGATGTAGACCTTCATCCTCCCATTACAGCTGATTAAAACAAAGGGAGAGGTTAAATGACCTGGTCAGGATTATGCAGTGAATCAGTGCTCTAACTGGGAATGGGAAAGAGGGGCATTTCCCATAAATTCATTTTAACCATTAGGCTGATGCTGATGAGCTATGGAATGAGATGCTACAATCAAAAGCGTGTCGCTGGTATTTTTGTTTTGTTTTTGTTTTTCCTCTCTGCCTGTAATGATGGGTGCTTTGGCATTCCTAGTCTGTAGCTTCTTAGTCCCCAGATCAGCTTTAGAGTGCTACAGACAAGCTGTGCTGCCGGGCTGGACAGCAGAGGTGGATAATGAAAGGAAAGAAGGTTGCAGAAGGCTAACCATCTCCACTACAGTGTGGGTCCAGAGTGGGAGCTTAAGAGCATGAGGCAAAAAGCTTTCCTATTTTACTACTAGGTGATAGTAATGTTTTCCCTCGTATGTGTGATCTTGTATTTGAGCTAGTAATCTTGTCAGTGGTATGTGCTGGAAGGCTTTGTTGGTGCTTGCAGTCCAGCAAAGCTGGAGTGAAGAATTTATGGTCGATGGGCAGGATATGCTCCACAACTTATAGAGCCTGTGGCCACATTTCAGTCCTTGTCCCTGCTGCTGTTCAATTGTGCTCTGGGGCATGTACATGAATGTGTGGCTCACTGAGCACATTTGAAGGGCCTGGGCAGCCCTCAGCCCGTGACCTTCCCTGGGGAGATGTGAGGAGCAGAAGGGGGTGTGATGTGCCAAAGCTGATTGCAGAGCTGGAGAGTAAACCCCTCATCCTCCCTGGTTGCTGAGAAACCAAGTTTTTACAGTGTGTAATGAATTTGTGTGTTTACGCAGAAGCCCTGAAGTGGGAGGCTGACACTGAAGATGGCATAAAGCACACTCCTTGTCTCTTCTAGGAAGTGTGTCAATTTACTCCCAAACCTTCTGGCTTAAACTGGGGAAAAAATTGATGTAAAGATCCCTGAATTCTAGTCTTCCAGTTAATCTCAACATTTCATACCTGATGATGCTTCAGGTTGACAATATTATTCTCTGAAATAATACATTGCCTGATTTTAATTAAATTTTTTTTGAAGGAGAGTCGGTTTTGTTTCCTTGATTCAGTCTAATCCTTCTTCCTGTGATAAATGGCTTTTCATGTAATGGGTGCACTGATTACTCCATGGCACGCATCTGCTAAAGGATGCCTTTGAAAGTCATGCTAATTTGTTGGGTAAGTGGCAGATTTCTGATTGCAATCTCCTTTCAATACAGAAGATGACTTAAGCAACACAATAATCCTCTATTTTTTTTTTCCAAACCTTGGGTTTTGTTTTTTTCCGTCTCTGTCTTCATCCCCCTACTCTAATTTTTCCTGCTTTCTAGGTACACTTTGGTTTTTCTGTCTCCATAAAGTTATCAAACATGATTACTAGCAACTTTGGTGTCGTACAGTTTGCACATAACGTTGACACAATTATGAACTTGAAAGCTTCACTACATGTAATTATAGGATTATGTAGTCTACTCTGGCTTCAAAACACAAATCATCTATACTGGATTCTAAAATCCACATAGAAATGGCAATTTTGGAAATAGCTGTCAAAGAAATGCTTAGCTGAATTTTTGAATTATTGTTAGAAAGGTTCATGTGGAAAGGAGTGTCCTATCTCTCTGGGTATTGTGCCTGCATCTCTGTGTCAAATGTGTGCATAGGGGAAGAAAGACTCAGTATGACACAGACTTAGTATGACATCATTGTATTCTCTAATAAATGTCAAATGTTAAGCCCTTCCCTGTTTGTGTTTTTTTTTTTTTTTCTTTTTATAATAAACAAGACACAAAATGTTTTAATAGCTCTTAGGCTAAATCTGTGCTACAAACTTTCAGAATTTAGGGATGGAACTTTATTTTCTCCTTCATTAATGCCTACAAGCCTCCATATACGTATAGCTGTTACAGCTAAAACTGCTTTTATTTAACACAGCCTGTTTCACTGCACAAACTGGTCATAAACTGTGTGAACAAAACCACCTTCTGGTGGCTGGGAACTGCACTAGAAGGCTTGGCTGGTACAGCTGGAGCATCAGATCCCACCTGGTCTTTCTTAGCACTTTGCAAGTCTTATTTTCAAAGTGGGTAGGTATGGGGACTTCCACTTTGGGGATGCACGAACTGAGAGAGGAGATAACTCAGTCACATTTCAGTGTATGTAAATGATGTTGCTCAAAGTGGAAGTTGCGTCTTCTAGCTCTACCTAATGCTGTGACCGCTATATCACACAGCTTCATATATAAATTTATCTGTATCTTACATATATACATAAAACATGTGAAATGCTTCCTCTGAAGATTTGCTTAACCAGACAAAACTATTGCTGTTTATGAGTACAGAGAAATATGATTAACAATAAAGTGAACTGAAGACTGGGCAAAGCTTCTCATCTTTATTTTTGCAAATCTATGGTAGCCATTGGGATGTTCTTTTTGGCCTGATACAGCATGTGCTCTGCCAGTGACGCAGCACGGATTTCAGACGCAATTGCATCCAGGAGGAGAGACCTCTGAGGATCTCTCTTCACTCTTACTGGTGCACTAGAGTTAGTGCTGAGATGGGGTGTCTGGCAGAGGGAAATAAATGTATGTATGAAATACGGATACAGTTAGGTTAAACTGATCTCTTTCTTACTTATTAGAAGAGCTATGGATGGAGAAGGCCTTGAGATTTTTGGTAAACTCTGCTTTTTCTTTTTGACATCTAGCAATCTGGTTTTTAATGAAGAGATAATTAGAATATATAGCTGATCAGGTACTTGTATTTTCTCATTCCTGATCACTTTATGAAGAACAAGTTGAAAGCTCTGTAGTGCTCTTTGTACTTTCTTATGGGTTTATTTTGAAGGTTTTTTCCATTGTACTTCTATTTTTTTTCCTTTTTCCCATAATAAAGTTTGAATTTGGAAGTGTGTGCGAATTAGAAGTAGCAGAGTTAATGATCGTCTCATCTGGCTTTCTAAAATAGTGCAAGGCACTGAGTCACTTCTTGCCACTAATAAGTTGCGTCATTTTGCCAGGATCAGAATGTTCCAGTCTTAAAGCAAATAGCTTTAACAGTGAAAAACCAGTTGTTACCATATATATGTGTGCGTGTATATACACACACACTCTCTCTCTCTCTCTCTGTCTCTCTCTAATATGTCTTCTTATCCAAAGATGATGATTGATCCTACTATGTGGGGGGCAGTGAATTAGTAATCACCATTTCTTTCCGCTTTACCTCAGCCTTCAGTTTCAGCAAGGGAGGAGATAAAAAATACATTGAGACCATAGTGTTTTTAAAGGTGATGTTCATAAGCATGAATGAGGAAAAATTTGGGGAGATTCTATGGAAGGAAAAAAAAAAGGTAAAGGGAATACTAAACTTGTCAGATTAACTTTTTATTGTGGTTTTATTTCGAACATGTTGGATGTATCATCTTTCATATCCAGTCTTGAAGTGATTTCTGTCATATTTGTGAGTTCTGTTGCAACGCTCTAAGGTAAATTCTGCAAAAAGCCACATGTGTTCCTCCTCCTAGTTGTGTGCAGATGTTTGCTATGCTGAGCATTTGATATGTTGATTTTGCAGACTTTATCAAACAGGAATGAAAAGCACCATTTTTACACTGATTATTTTATGTCTGTTTATCTTCTCGTGCTTTTCCAGAAAAACTGGTCCGTTTTGCCATCAGGATTTCATCAGGCTAAGTCAATGTTAACATTTTAATGGCCCCACTGTAGGAAATTCCCCTCAGATGGGAAAAGCAGACTGCAGGGGGAAGCCAGCAGAGTGGTACGTGTGCAGACAGTGCAGATGTGCAGGGACCCACGGCCAGAGAGGCTCAGGTGCTGGGAGAGGCCAGGAGGGGCTGGGCAGCTGGGGCTAAGACACGGGCACGCCTTGGCAATTGCCCAGAGATGGCTGTGGTTTATTCCCAATAATCGTGCTAAACCCCTGGCAGGGGACTGTAAGTGCCAGCATACTCAATCTCATCTGAGAGGAATCAATTCATAGGACTTCGGGAGGCTGGATCTCATTGCACTGAAGCAGTCAGACCCCAGGACTTCTGTGGTTTTGTTCCCTGTGTCTTTGGCCATGCTGATGTGAGCCTTATTCTGTTTCTACTTTTTGCCCCTGACTGAACAGAAAAGATGAATGGTCTGTGTACAAGAGAAAAACGCCACACAGTGATGCTGAGATAGTTGCTAAAAACAAATGAAGGGTTTTTTTCTCAATTTGCTCTTTCAAATTGTCTGAACAACTGATGGGTTATGATTATTAATGAATTAGCAGGAAAGTCTCCAATACCTATTCTCATTATGATAGTGTTGAGAGAGGTTGAATGTTGAAAAATTGATGGAACGACTGGTTGCAGAGGATGTCAGTGGTGGCTTTGGAGAACAGGAGCTGAGCAAGAGGGCAGAGGTTGACATTTGTGAGGTTACTGAAAGCCCTGTACTGTTGAGATAGTTTTAGTCTTCATGCTAACTAGTTCTGTAGATGCCATTGGTTGTACTTTCTACTTGTGGTGGCTATTTAATAAAAACATAAAAAGGCATCTGACTTGTATAGCAGGATCATAGCAGGGTGGCTAGTGACCTGCTCCTTTAATAAGATAGTCTAAATGCTGGATTTCAAAGGAGGGAGGGTACATTTAGTATGGAGGAGAACATAATCTAAATATCTTTTTTTCCCCCTGTAATAATTCCATAAGATAAAAATAGTGAGCGATGGGTTTAAAAACCTCTCAATTTAGATAGAGTGTTACTGTGTTATAAAGTTCCATGGCCACAGAGTGGGTGACAGCAGGTAAGGAGCGATGCTTTTATTGTAACATCCTTGCTCTCTTACCTTAGCTTGTATGGTGTTTGCCTGACACTCGCACAAGCTGTCTGCACAAAGCTTATAAGGAACAACCCCCTCCCTATTTTTTCCAGCCCAGCATGGACTACCTGCACCTATAATCCATGCATGGAAAAGTAATTTAATGGTACATTTCTTCACTGTGATGTCTTGAACAGCTGAGCTGCCTGGATCAGCAACAAATTGCCGTGCTTTGTGGATCAAGGTAAGAAGACCAAAGGGAATGTGACTTCTGAGGTGCAGGGTTTGCACAGCTATTTTAGGTCATTAGAGGTCATACATGCCTGATGTCTTCTAGCAGATCATCATCCTGCCATCCACAGGAGCTAGAAGATGTTTGATCTGCCCCAGCATGACTGGTCTTTGCACTGATGCTTTATGTAAGGGTCTTATAGAAGCCTTCAGTGGTAACAAAAGATTTTGAGGAGAACAAGTCAGTCTCTCATAGGTAAAGCTGTTGAAACCCCAAAGACTTGACAGATAGATTCAGGTTAGATATGCAATGTATATTTTGCATGGTTGTTGTTTGATCAGGCACATTTCCCAGCTGCTTCAGCTGGAAAAATTGGACAGCAAATCTCAAAACAAACACAAAAAGTTTTGATAGAAAAGAAATACAGCTCCACTTTTCCAACCAAATGTGTTATGAATTATTGTGATAGTCACCTGAATGAGCCATGTCATCCCCAAGTTATAAAAACACAGAAACAAACCTTTATGTTAGGGTGTATATATCTGTTAATATTAAAAAGTGTATCTATGTTGTTTTTATTTGCCTTTTGGGGGAGTTTTGGTTTTGTGTTTTCTGGTACATTTCTCAAGCTTTTCCTAGCCTATTGTCACTGGAAACTTTCCTTTAAAATGAAAGCAGATATTTCCCCACGGTTACCTTGCAGTAGGCATTGAAACTTCTAGGGGAAAATAGCAAATATCAAGAGATTTGAAGTAGGACTGTGACAGCTGGCCATACTTTGAGTGGTTCCATGCAGAAATACAGAACCCAAACCATGCTTTGCATTATCTAATAAAATAGAAATGTGTAGTATTTATTCTTAACTATTTAAATGATCTGAAAATAGATACAAATTCTGCATAATTTGTGTGCATTGTGGTACCTTGCTAGTGAATTTTGTTGGTGGCCTTCTTTGTATGGCAAAACACATTAATTTTATGATAAAGGATCATGAAGTGTTTATTTTTAGCCGAGTTTCTTCCAATCACACAAATCCCATTTTCCTGCTGTTTGTATAAATGTGTGTTTTGCCATGTCCTCTAAGAGCTTTTGAGCCCATTGGCTATTTGCAGCCAAATTTCTCAGAGGATATAGAGAGGTGAAAGGGACTTGTTTCCTACGACTTATGTGAAAAAGGTGGCTGGGTGAAGGAGAGAGAGAGGGACTCGATTCAGATCCCTCCCTTTCACAACTGAAGGGAAAAACCTAAGATGACCTCAGCTTGAATTTCACATGAGAACATCCGCGTGGGGCAGGGATGTACGTGTACTGTGGTCATGGAGTAAAGCTTGGGCTTTACAGCAGGCACAGAACAGATGCAAGAGGTTGCAGACAGGTTTCCCTAGGGAAGCTCACTCTCAGCGTTGGGGGAAGCTATGTGCCCAGGCTGAAATGATATGGTGAGAGGTAGAAAACTGGGTCCTGGTTCTGAAGCAGAACAATGTTCAGAAACGATGAAGTTGCGCAGAATCCCATGTGGCTGTTGCTGAGTTAGCAGGAAGTGCTCGCGGTGTTATCATTATAGTGCATATACACACTTGACCCAAAAATATTTGTTTTCAGAGAGTATCCTTTCAGTGGGTTTGTGGCAAAGTGCAGAAAGTTATTTATTGTACAGCTGGTTTAAATTGAAACTTTTGAGGATAATGGGACAACTCTCCATCTCCTCCCATCCCATTCCTTAAGTTTTCATGCAAGAGCACATTTTCCGTGACTGCATTATTGTTTGAACATCAGGATATTGCATAAGCCTCTCTTGGGGAAAATACAATATGCAGAAGCAGAAAATGACCTATGCTCACCCACAAGGGCTATTAAATGCAGCTTTGCATATAGTGTCAATAATGAAGAACATTAGAGGGGGAAAAAAAAGTGTGGGTATTTGAATGTTTTAATTAGTGGGGGCGGCAGTATTCAGAACCAGGTTCTCACGCTACTTTCTGCAATGACTATCTGCATGACCATGGGTGTATCTCCTATCCTCTCTGTTCATCTCTCTCTCACTTTGAAATAGAGCTTTCCTTTCTCTTCATGGTAAAGGGCAGTGGGCAGGGGAGAAGAGGATAGGGAAGCGCAATGTGCAATTCGGGGTTTTTTTGTTGTTGTTGTTTGGGGTTTTTTTATTCCTTTGCCTATAGAATCTTAGATGAAGAAGTTGTTAAAGAAAAATGTAAATAAACAGGTTAAGCTGTTAGCTTGTGCAAATTACACAGTTTACTTTGGAGAAGTGGCTTTGGTGGCAATATCATATGACAGGCTTCATCCTAGACAAGAAAAGATTAATGCTTGGTAAACTTACATAACTGCTACTGAGGGCGAGCGTTCCTGGGTCACCCCATGTTCCTGTCAAAATAATCTGGAGTTTTGAGCATTGCACAAATTGAGGAAATGCACTCCGGTGCTCTGTGATCTCCAGTTCAGTGTTGCAGCTGAAGTCAGTGGGACCCAGTTCATTTGAATGTCAAGACGAATACCTTAGGGTTTTTCAGAATCGGGGATTAAATTTGCGAAGTATTTTACAGACTGTTTGTGCTTAATTTCTCCTTCTCTGCCTGCAAAGCCACTATCTCTGTTGAACGAAACAGTTCTCCAAGAGCCTGTAGCAGTGCTGGAGGTGCGCAGGAGAGGACGAGCAGGCTGTGGCCTCTGTTCTCAGTATGGCCAGGCCACCGGCGAAGGTGAAAAAACAAACGTGCTTTTCATATAGACGTGCATGTGCGTTGAATCCCTAAGAGAGACAATGGTATCTCTGCTACTTGCTCATAAATGCAGAATTAGAGTCTTGCATGGCTTACATGTTTTCAGATCAGTAGTGCATGAAGGTGGAGCTGCCACTGTATCCTGTTGGAAGCAGAAAGGTAGTGGTGGAGGGGAGCTGAAGTTCAGTTTGGTCTCTTCTGGCAGGAAACCAAATCCCTTGGGATTTGAGAGGTCTTTTAGTTTTCGCTCTTATCCCCTGTCTTTGTCACTCCTCTTCTGGAGAGCAGTGAGAACTCTGTTGGCCCATGGAGCAAGAGAGGAGCACATTGCATCCTTTATAACCCTCAAAATAGAAAAGAGAGGGGGGAGTGACAAATAAATACGGAGATGATTACACTCCAAAGGCTCATTTCTTTTCAAGTGCAAATGAAGGGGATCCGTTACCCAATAAGCCCTGGCACCTGCACAGCGCTGAAAAGGCATATTTACACTATCGTGGGAATCAGCACAGATAGTGAACTATCAACGGGTGCTTAATTTATTTTGTGTCTAAGTTCAGGAGAGAAAACAGACCTTTTAAAAGTCGATGTCTGTTTGCAACATTATCTTATCATATCCTATTGAAGAATGTCAATTGACAAATTGAGGGAAGATTGTCTCTTCCTCTTTTTGAAAGATATCTCTCCTTAAGAGAAGGATAGTCTGACTACATAGGGCAGAAAGAGGAGCAGTCTGACAGAAGCTGGTACTATAAATCATTTACTTGAGATAAAAGTTTGATAAGCATTATGGAGAAATCACTTCACTGTTTTATTATTCCAGTTAATGGGAAATGGCACTCTGTGTTTATTGCCCCTGCAATTAAAGTTTATGGAAGTTCCTCAAAGGGATGCCCTTGAATCTGGGACTTAATGACTGCTCCCTTTACTGGTATTACAGCTTCTAACTGGCGCAGCTTAGATTAATTTCACTTTTATTGCATGAGTAATCATAGGCAACCTGCATGTATCAGACCTCAAATCTGTTGATACAAAACTATAGTGTTAAAAGCCAAAAAACTCTAAGCCAATGTCACATCTTAAAGCTTGGGAGAGGAATTTGAAAATCATGTGATAATAAATGTTCTGAGGTTATTTATTTCATTTAAGTAAATATGCCTATTTAAAAAACAAAACCAAAAAACCTTTAGGGTTTGTGTGTTTCAAGCTCTCTTCACACTTGCCCCTCACAAGGCTAGGGGCTAGTGGTTTTAGTTTGGTTTGGTTTTTTTTCTCCTCCAAATGAAAGGAAAGACCTTGATGTAGCTCTGAGATTGCTGCTGATGGGTATTTTTAAGAGAGAACCTCAGCTATTGTAAGACTTGTAGACTTGCAAGCAGTGAAAGTTGAACAAAATAAGAAATGTTCAGCTTGATCTCAGGTTGCATTTTGGGACCAAGGAGTTGCAGACCTGAGTTTCATGGAAATGGTGGTTGTTCGAAGAATGGAGCAGATCTTAATGAGACCTGTCTGCACCCATAAAAAAATGGAAGCTACCTCATTTCAAATGGCAGCAGATCAAGAAATTGAGTGTTTTAAAAGAAATTGCATCCTGCTTCATTCAAACTGAACAAGGTTCATAAATGCAAGGGAAGCCTAAAAAATCTGAAGTAAATTAAAGGTCTTCCATTATGAAACAGCCACAAAAGGAGTGTGAACACTGGCATCTCTGTCTTTAGGCACTGGTTGAATTTTTGAAGGTGTAGAGCCTATGGCAGTCTCTGTGAGGGTCACACAAAAATGCACATATGCTGTGCTTCTGGAGATCATGGCATGTTCAGCTGGCAGAGTTCCCTTTCCAATCTGCTCTAATGAGGTTTGCTTGGAATACTGTGGTTCTGGTCTTGCTTGCTTTTATTCTGGATTTTGTTAATATTGCCAGTACAGAAGAATTATAACAGCTTCTTTTGCTTCTCCTTGTATTTCTGCTGAGGTCTTAAAGTCTTGTGGTAAGGCAGGGCTCAAAAATGTGCTAATTTTACTTCCCATATTTCTTTTTTTTTTGACTGCTTTGATGGTAAGCTTTTATGGGGCACACCAAATCATTATCTCTGCCAGGCACATGGTGTACACCTTGTACACTAGTGAGAATCATTAACTTGCAAACATTGTAAAAAAGTTTATCTTCAACACAGATAGGTGAGCAGTCAGAAGGATGGAAACACTGCAAAAGAATGTTTTAAGTAGGTCATTGATAATCCTTTTTATGGGCATGATTGAGTAAAACACTGGATACTTTGGCCTTGAACCAGAAGAGCTCTTAACTGTGAGTGTCGAGCCCAAAAGTAAAAAGTGAAGAACTGCAGTGATTTCAGTGAGGTTTGTTTCCTTGCTGACATTTGAGCACCTGCTTGCGTGGCTTTGTGGAATGTAGCCCCACTTGGGTAGAGCCCATGGAGGTGTAGGATGAGAAATTGCAAGCCCCTCCTGAGCTCTTCGCTCTGTTTGCCTTTCTGACATTTGACTGTCCCCTGTTTTGCATATCCTAAATGGACTTCTTGCTTTGTCCCCATGTCCTAACTTGAATGAATCAGTCCTGGAAGTGGTGAAACAGTCTGGTGTTTGCAGACAGGGGACTCATTCCTGGTCATGCTTCAGTGGAGTTCCACAAAGAGTGAAGTTGCGCCAGACGTTTTCTAACATGTCCTTCTGGTAGGTCAGGGGATCTTCCTGTGTGCTCAGTCTGTACTGGTTACTTGTTCCCAGATGCTTTCTTAATAGCATTCCTGTCATTTGTGACCTCATACCTACCTATATTTGCTTTCTCAGTTTAAAAACACGAGAGGTTGAACATTTAGATTTTGCCACTTATTCTGTCTTGAAAAAGAAATTATTTTGCCATAATGTGTACTAGTTGGCTCACTGAAAAGAAATAACTTAGATTTCCATGGTGGACTTGTCTGTTGGTTTGATATAATAGCATATGATTTGTATCACTGTGCATATAAATAAATAAAAATTAAGTAGGGAGTTTCTTATTCTAGGAAGAAATGGACTCGGAAGTATCCAGAGGATTGGAAATTTAATGGGAGACAAAGAAGCAAATACAGTAGGCTACAGTGAAAAACCTCCTTCCTGTTTTCATAATTTTATTATTTGTTCAGTAATGGAAACACGATGTGGGTAAGTTTCCCAGAAAATCTCCAATTTCCTCATAGACTTTCTGTGAGGTAACTCATAGACTTGTCAAAATCTGACCTATTTTCACGCTGCTGTTTACGTGTAGTCCTAAGTTTCTTCTCAGTAAAAGAAGTTATCTGGCTTTAAAACCTGATGAATTGAAAAAAAAAAGAAATAAAGTTGGACTTCCTAACTTCATTGCTTGAATAAAGTAAACCTATCATGAACAGCATGCTGTCTGGTTTACTTTTGTATGTATATAAACCAGATATAAGAAACAATTATAACTTAGTTACCTCTTTTAAAATGAAGTACTTTAGCCAACCAAATAGTTTGATGACTTAAAAAAAACCAAAAAAATTACTTAGTTCAGGGTAGTTCTTCGTGGCCTAGTGACAGTAACTAGTAATATGGGGGGAAAGTACAAAGTGTCCTAACTCTAAAGCTACAATTTTCTACGAAAAGACAGAGGCACTCAATGAAAAAGAGGAGAGAAGACACAATCACTTAGTGAACATATCATTTCTCTAATATGAGATTATCATACATATAATTTCTCTAACATTTATCTAAGTTTTCTAGTCAGTAACCATTTGATATTTTTCTGTAGCCATGAGTTGGCACTCTTAGGTCTGACGATACCAAACATTTTTCAACATGCTGAACACAACACATGGCTGGGTGCAGAGCTGGCAGCCTCTAGCTGGGATTCTGCCGGCATAAGAGGCAAACAACAGTTTCCACTGAAAAATGTGGGCAAACCAAAGGTGAGAAAAATAGATGAAGAACAGACTTTGTTGCTGTTGGAAGCTTATGAAATGGGGTGTTTAACTCCTTTGGTCAGGCTTGTGTTCCTTCATTTGATTGTAGGGAGTTAATGTTGATTATAGGAATGGATTTCGGATTAGAGTCAGCTGCTGTAGAATCAGTCTGATGTTTATAACATATTAGGAGGTTGGACAAGATGTGTTCCTGAGGTCCCTTCCAACCTGAATTGTTCTGTGATCACAAGAGCTATTAACTGCTTGTATTTGAAGCTACAGAACCTTTGGAAGCATTAAGAAGGTCTTTTGATGGTTGCTAAGAAAGGTAAATAGGATTATTTACTGGCATTTTCATTACAGTGAAACACTTGAAACTTCTCTGTTAGTACCTCTATACTGCAAGTGTTACTACTTTGTGACTGGTTAGTTATGTTTCAGTACGCCACTGGTGGATCTCTTCTCTCCAGAGCTTAGACCTACTCGCTAGTTAGCATCAGCTTTAGCCTGCCAAGAGAACGTGCTCCTCTTGCTTAGAAGAGTAATACAGGGGGAATGTGTTGCAGGCGTCTATGTCAGAAAACTTGCTTGTGAAAACCACTGCAGCTTCTTGTTTTATCACAAGTTGGAAATTCTCTAGAAAAGGTAGTTTGAGAGTGTATCTTCTAGAGTGTGCTGCAGGTCAGTGGAGAATACAAAGAAGGAAATGTAGAATGAAAGCAGACAAGGTTCTAGTTCTTTTGATGACAACCGAAATGGCATCAATGGTTTTGTTTTTTCCATGACTAAAATACGTACTCTTAGGGCTGTCGTATAAACATGTGATATGAGGGAGTCTGTAAGCTACATCTGTTAGATCCAGAGGCTCAAAAAGGCAGAACTGGTAATTGATTTTGCATGTGTTTTTATTTTTTTTTTTTGGAAGGCAGGGCTGAAATAGCTCCCTTAGTGCTTTGTACGTAGGTTAAATGTGTTTGAGTGGGTCCCTGAGCTCTTTTGTGCTTCCCGTTGATTTTGCAGAGCATTATGAAAATGGGAGAGGCAGTTGTGTAAATTAAGGCTTAAATGAGGAGCAGAGATAAGTGAGAGATTCTTATTATCATGACAATTACTTCTTGCAAATGTACTCCAGTGATGTCAAGTAATAAATTCTGAGGGCTTTTCCTCCACTCAGTGTTGATGCTGTTTGATGAGTAGACAACATAAGGGGAACATAACAGGAAAAGCACCTAGCAGATTACAGTAGGATTTGTGGACACTAAAGATGTCCTACGTCATGATTTCCCGGGAGTGATGGTTTCTCCTGTCCTTCCTCCTTGAGCTTTATCTAATCTGAATTGAAATAAAATCAGAGGTGTGACATCTGCATTGTTTTCTGTAAACTCTGAAAGCTATTCCATAAACTGTCCAGGTGGTGTTTTGGTCTGACACCTCTCAGACATACTGGTGTCTCTGGCTCAAGTGCCCATTTCAGCATGCAGCCACAAGAGAGGAAAGAAAATACATGTTCCTTGAAGAAAAGCTGAAAAAAGCTGTATTTCAAAGTATCTGGTGAGATTACTAGAAACAGTTTAACGCAATTTTTAAATTGGCTTGAGTAGCATACTTGTAAACCACGGATTTGAAGTATTATTGCTTCATGTTGGACAACTGGAGATCTGGCAGACTAAATACCCAAGAGAACAAATTGGCCAAGACTATGATATTTGATCAACTTTCGATAATTTATTCTTTGTACCTCAAGGATGCTTATCTTCATTTTTTTTTTTAAACTGTTCATATAAATAAAAATTCTTGCAGTACATGAAGTATATCATCTTTATACTGGACTCATTTTTCCTCTGCCTATAGATATAAATAGACTAATGACGTCTTACTCTCTGGGCTCTGTGCATCATTCATACAGTACATCTCCTTTCTAGGTCACAAAGCTTCCTCCTGCCACACTTTTGTGCTAAACACTGTGACAGTGCTCAAAAACACAGCATTTTTTTGCAGCTGAAAGCAGTGCTTCATTGCAGGATGGCAGCGGGGTACAAATAATTAAAATACAAATTTGATTCAGAATTGTAAGATATTCTAATTTCAGTAAAAATATGCTTACTCTTAGGAGTGACTCATAGACAGATGATGGTGAGTTTGAGGGGGCTATTCAATTTTGTTTTTCCTGTGGTTATTCTTGGGAAATTCTACTGAAGGGTGTGGTAGATATTACACAAGAGCAATGAATATATGGTAGAGTTGTCTTCAAAGTGAATTTTCATGAAGAAATCATGATATTAACTTTCATTTCATACAATCAGAACACAAATATGCTCCTGCGATTCCAGTGCAGTTGATGGGATTTTGGTAGCTGAGAACTGGGTTCGCTGATGGGTATCTACCAGTTGTATCCTAGTGGGTCTCCCCATTGATGAAAGAAACAGGTCTGTGGTTTCCTGGCCCTTCCTGTGCATTGGCTGCTCCATGTCCAGCAGAAATAGCCAGGTTTCTAGCAGTCTGTTGGCATTTCTCCAAGTGAGAGATTAAATCACTCCAAGACCTCTTTTTGTGAGTACTTCATAATAAAGTTGTTTCAGTATGAATGCTTTCTTCTGTATTTCACATTGACATCTGATTCTTCTTAGAGCAGGGGGTTGGACTGGGTGACCTCCGGAGGTCAAAATTATTCTGTGATGCTTTTGTATAGGCAAGTTAGTGATGCCAAATAGGGTGGGAGCACTATGTATACCTTAAGCACTTATGTACAAAGCACAGTGATGTGCAGAAGTCTATGCTCCAAGACTAAAAGCTGAAAATCTTATTCAATCACGTGGTACACATCTTTAAGGAAGGTAAACGGGAGTTAGTTTTAACCAGTGGGTTAGAGCCAGCTGGGGGCCAGGCTATTCTGCTGCATCTGCTGAAAGGAGATTGAAGTAATGGTGGGATTTCAAAGGCATCAGTTTTATGTGACAAGTTTTGCTTTGAGTAGTGTGGTACCGCTTTGGTACATGATCTAGACGCTACTTTTCAGCACAGAATATTTTCCTGTGCCACACTGTATTTGAAAAGTGATTTATAACTTGGTAAGTACCTGTAGCTTTGTAATTTTTTTTAAAAATTGACTGTCACTTTTCCAAAGAAGCCATTTTTAGCTACCAGTATTTTTAGTAGTTGATTATTTTTTTTACACACCAAACAGGTATACTTGGAAAAAAAAATTGGCCAGAAATAACAGAACAAAAGGCAGTTGCCATTTTGTTATGTGTTTGAGGTAGCATCATCTTTCCTTTCCTGCCCCTCATTTGTCAGCTGAAAACTTCTTCAAGTCTCCTTTTAGAGGTGTGCCATTTTGGGCAACCAGTGGAGAAAAGAGAGAAAAGTTGTGCATGTCTCATTTCCTTTTTTAGCAGGAAATCAATGTGAATATATATTAGCCTAAGTAAATGAGCAGCTGTTCTAAAGCAAGGTCTTGACACACAAACATTGTAATGACGTACGAAGACTAATATATGTACACACAGAGAAATGTCCATGTATTTTCTTTTTCCCCCCAGGGTCTAGAAGAAAAAAATCCTGCTCATTACCATGGTCACTGTTTATAATGATAGCATTTGCCAAAAGTTACCACGCTGCACTTCCTTAAGCTTGATGCTGCGAAGCCCTCTCTACCTTTTAACTTCTGTTAAGGTTTTCCTCCAAAAGAGATCAGATATGAAGGATTTGGTTTGTATTTTTTCTAACAACCATCAAAATCAATAACAGAACTTCTCTATTTTAGTGATGTAAGATCATAATCTGAGCGCACCCTTTATTCTTAAGAGGAAACCATTGTGGTAATTTGCTGGCAAATACTTATTCTAAGGCAATTCGCAAAGTACTCTTATGATTTCTGCTAACCCAAAGGAAACCACAAGCCAGTCTGTCTTGGGTAGTTCCTGTGATTTTTCTCATACCAACAGCTGATGCCTTTTTTTTTTCCTCTTCCTGTGATGCTACAGCTACTTCACTTGGGCAGCTTTGTGCCTGCAAACCAAGCATTCGTGTTGGCTTATGTGAGAAGCCAGTTTCTGCAGATACTTTTTGGTGTTTTGGAAAGTTATCTGATCCTTGACTTTCCATCTTCCTCGGTTTATCTACAGGTCAAATTTGTTCCTTTTTTTACTGTATTTGCATAGACTTGAAGACTGGTGGCATTTCCAGAGATTCTGAAGCTGCAGCTTCCATTATTATTTTTTTTTAATCTTATCTTGTCAGCTTTTAATATTATTTCTTCTAGCAACACTTAAGCTATTTAATACAAAGCTTCTTAGGCTTTGTATTACAGTGGTATGATACTGTCTTGTTTAATGCAGACATCCAAATATATGACCAATGTAGATGCCCGGACCTTATTGCCTAACATGAGATGTTTTCCAGATGGCTTTGATGGACTGAGCAATTTGCACATTAAGGGATGCTTTGAACTGCATTCTGGAGAGTTTTTGTGTGCAGGCGATTCTAGCTGTGGTAAAAGATGAGCTACGCGTTTTGTTGATGGAGCAGCTCCGTGCCAGCTGGAGTTGGAACACTTGGGAGATTCAGCCACTCCTGTGAAACTAAAAAAAGCAGCTCTCGACTTGTAGAAATGATTGCTGATGTTTTGTTCTTCCTCTTGAGTGCCAGCACCAAGGGTAGCATGTTCAATCTGGGGACTTATTTTAATTCTCAATCTTTCCATGCACCTCTCTCCATCTAGAAAAACCTTTGTTGTCAGGAATACACAAGTGGCTTGGCTTTCACTGAGTGGCAGTCCTGGTTCTGACTGTTTTTCTGGTGAAGTACACTGGAAGGATGGATTATTTAACTGTTTTTATTCACTCATGCTGAGTTTGAAGGCAGGCAAAAATCCCATCATCTTCCTCCTTTGGAAGTGCTTTGGCTGTCCATTTTCTTTTCTCTCCCAGAAGAGGGATTTTTCTGCTTACAAACTGGATTTCACAATCATAGAATCCATTTTCCAGATGTTTGAGTATACACTTTCCTAATGCTTCGAGTGCATTAACAAAAAAGCGGTGCAGTTTGGAGAGCATGTTATAAAGATATTCACCTTAAATCATCTGTAAATTATTATGTCTGCATTGTAATACAAGCAAGCCAGTTTTTCATGTAAAAAAAGAATTTATTTGTTACTTAATCAAGTTCTAATTTTTCGAGTTAATGGAGAAGCTGCATGGCTTCCTTTTATTTTGGAGAGTGAAAATAATTTTGAAAGCTGCATGGATTATTAGATAAAGCGCTGCAGTGAAGGGAAGTGCAATTGACTTTGCAGCTGATACTGTGTTTTTACAGAAATGTGAGGCTTTGTTTGTAACAAAATAGAGACAAATATCTTTCTTTCCAAAATGAAGATAACTCGCTGCCTCATTCCCTTACTAGTTTGTAGTGGTGGTTGGTGTTTTTTTGTTTTGGGCTTTATTTCCAGCCCCTCTCCAATCACAGTACAACTCTCTTGGACAAAATACCTAGAAACTGAGTTTCTGAAACCATGATTTCAAAGTGCTTAAATGGCTGTGGTTTCATAGTTACTTTACATTAATCTTGTTAAATTCAAGTGGCTGTTGATGGAGAAATACTACTTCAGTTGCACAGTAAGCTGTCAGGAACTGATCCTGCTGAAAACGTAGATTTCTTTTTTTTTTTTTTTTCCCCTCCCTTGATTGGTTTAATCTTTGTCACCAGCCTGAAATTGAATTGGATTTATATATTCACAAGACAGCACATGTATTCATTTGGGCACATTTTATTGTTACAGTATGTCAGCAGGCTCTGCCTGTTGATACACAGGCAACGTCAAAGTGTTTAGTGATAGACCACTGATTTTCCCCTGTGGCCCTTATATTTAAAGGTTGCTTCTGCCTTGGTTTTTATGTAATTCCTTGAAGTTGAGATGAATCTGACATTCTTTCAAGAAGGTGTTTTTCATCTACATCTTAACAGTTCATTTTTCATCGTGGCTCTGCAAAGAGTTGTATGTTGGCAGAGCAGAAAGGAGAGCTGATAGATTGCAGTGAGAGGGTTAGGAATCCCCTAAATGAGTTTTTTTTTTCATGGAAGAAAATACACGCCACACTGCTGGTGCACATGGTGCTAATGGGGAGCTAGTGGCTGTATTCATCTTTTTTTCTTCACCCTTCCCAGTCTGCCTCCCACTGGCTTTCAAGGAGGCTAATGGGTACTATTGGGTGCTCAGCATTCATGAGAACTGGCTTGCTTATACTCTAATGATACTTAAATTTAATATGCTGCAGGTCAAATTTTGGGTATCATGAGGTACACTCTGTTCCTCTAACCAAAGACCATGGGCATTCAGAAAACCTGTATAAATAGTGGGTTTAGTGCCTGTAGCTTTCATGTTTGGACCTCAGGGGGTCCCATTTTTATTTCTGCCCATTATTTTTATTTTTTTTTCCTTTGGCCGAAGTCCCTTTTTTATGACTGAAATGGAAAAACCAACAAATGTAAAATCCTATATCCTGCTGGTACTGCTTTCCTGTTGAAGTAGCATCACATAAAGCCTTATGTTTAGATTTTCATGCCTACTGCTTCCACACCATCATACTCTGCATGATTCTTTTAATCTTTCATGAACCTGGAATTTCAGGCTATTAAGGGTAAAAATGCTGCTCTGTGGAGTGTTTGAAATCAAAGTAGCAACATGAGGACAGCACCATGAACAGTGTGGAAAACCATGGTTAGAATCACTGGTCTAACTTGTTGCTGAATCAAGCCTGATACTCTTTTTTTCCATTTGGCTGTTGTATACACCACTTGTAATCATGGTATTTTACAGGGGATTTGCAAAGACTTAGTCTTGGAAACTCCCAAAGAAATCTAGACAGTCAAGAGAGATCCTAAGAAAGTGCATGAGAAAGTGTGAATTAAGCAATGTGAGATGGATAGTTTTTTGTCTCCCTATTTACTGTCCTAAAGAGAGCACTTGAGCGTTGATGTATTCAAGACTGATTTGCCATGTCATGACTCAGTTACAGCACTGGAACTTGGCTCAGTGGTTGCAGGAAACTGTTCTGTTTGTTTCTATTTTAGCAAGACCCAACGAGTTGTCTAGATGTCACTACTGTATTTAGAAGTGGGTGGCCAATGGAAGATGAACTTTCATTGGTCCAGTTCACTAATAGTACAGAGTATTTATAATTGGGTGCAAAAGGTGGGAACCCGTACTCCTGCTGCAGCCAGTGTGACCCTTCCCAGGGAGCGCTGGCTTCAGCCAGGCTCCCAGGGAGAGCTGTGCACTCCCAGGCGGCAGTCTGGTGAGAGAGAGACCTCTGCCAAGCCAAAAGAGTAAGTGGAAGCAGCTGTGAAGCCCTGTCCTGTCAGCCACTTCTGCCAGTCACTCCGCTCTTACGGGGCTCCCACCACAGTGTCTGCATACAGAGAACCATACAGGACAAGGAAAACGGACTCATTTCTTTTTCTCCAGGAAAACAAGCCTGTTTTTGTTTCTCCAGGCATCTCTTCCCTTGAACCAGCTATCTTACCGGAAGAAAATGTTTTTTATTTCTCCCTGAAAATATAAAGAGAGGCGTCATAACTAAACAAAGGGTAGGGCTTGAATGGCTGTCCTTCAACTTGTGCTTCATGCTCATCCTTTTTCGGTGGGGCAGAAGATTTTGTCTGCCTTTCTAGGTAGGACACACAAACAATGATGCTTCACTCGAAAATCTTTCCAAGCTCTGGGATACTGAAATGTAACCCAGGTGTGGTTGAATCCTGAAGAAAAAGGCAGATACGAAACAGGATGTAGACTTGAGTCTCCCCTTTTCCATTCTTGAATAGAGCAGCTTTCTTTTCTGCATTCAGAAAAAGCCACAACTGCCATGTGCCACCTCACTTTGACTCTGGTTGCTTTGACTAACTTAAAAACAATGAAACAAGAAATATTTTTGTTGTAGATGAAGGAAGAAGGTGGCTTTCTGTTACTCTTATCCATATTACCCTGGTTCTTTTCAATATCTTGCTCCAAGGGATAACATGGTTACATCAAAGTACAGAAGACGTCCATTAAGGTGTTCATAGCCTTTCAGTATTTCATGCCTTCTCAAGATACTACAGTTGCATGTGTAATCTTTAACTGCTTGTTGTTGTAACAGAAATTTGATGATCGAATATGGTATTAAGGAAAAACAATAAAAATATGTCAATATATCTTTACAGAATTAATGAATATCACTTATGGAATATTTTGCTCAAAACAATGAAACTTGATAGTTTGTCTTCAGTAACTAGGGCCAAATATGGAAGAACTTTCTGCTTCTTAATTTCAATATTTTTAGTCTCTAAAATCTGGATACATCCAGCTTCATTACTAAATTTTCTTAGTCATGAGCAGATTTACTTTCTACTCTGCTCTGGAAGATACATCTTAAAGAAAAAAAAAATAGAATCATAGAATCGTTTAGGTTGGCAAAGACCTTTAAGATCATCAAGTCCAACTGCTAACCTAGCACTGCCAAGTCCACCACTAAACCATGTCCTCAAGCACTGCATCTACCCGTCTTTTAAATACCTCCAGGGATGGGGACTCAACCACTTCCCTGGGCAGCCTGTTCCAGTGCCTGACTACTCTTTCAGTGAAGAAATTTTTCCTAATATCCAACCTAAACCTCTCCTGGTGCAACTTGAGGCCATTTCCTCTAGGCCTATCCCTTGTTACTTGGAAGAAGAGACCAACCCCCACTCGCTACAACCTCCTTTCAGGTAGTTGTAGAGAGCAATAAGGTCTCCCCTGAGCCTCCTTTTCTCCAGGCTAAACAACCCCAGCTCCCTCAGCCGCTCCTCATAAGACTTGTGCTCTTTTTATGATAGCTGAATAGCAAATATTCTAAATGTGAATGTAGTCTCCTTTTCATAGCTACTACTTGCATGATGGCTTGACTGTTACAGGTGAAGAGATCCAGGAGACCCAACTAATTTAGTTAGAAACTACTATAGGTATTTATATTAGGCTGTTGGGAGACACTGTCAACTGCATTAACAACTGTTAAATAGACCCTGTCTGTTAGTTTATGGATTTCTAAAATTATGCTAATTCTGTTATCTTTCTGTATGAATAGAAATAAAAGTAGGATTTTATTTGGTCAAGAGAAACAAGTTTGAAAGTTTCAGGCAAGTTCTGGTTTGCCTGGAAGAACCTTGATAACAGGGAGCTACCATAATCTGACTCAGTGCCTGTGTTTGTATTTTATTCAGGATATTTGGTGTAGTAGCAACAATAAAACCAGCAAAAGCACACAGTAAAACAAAACTGAGCTTATTTTGGCTTGGGGTTGATAGACATTTACTGCAGCTGAATTTTTTATCTGACTCTGCCAGCTTTAAGTTTACCAGTGAACAAGGGTCTGTAATTGTTTTAAGCTGTGACTTGATGGATGTGTTTGTTTAAAAGAAATACTCAAAATTCTGCTACATAGCGTATCCTAAATCAACTAGAATGTTGTTCTTTGTGATTGTTATAATAAAAAAAGTCCAAGAAATGCAGGTTTCTGCTAGAATCTGCTCTATTTTTTTTTGGGTAGGCCAAGAGTTACTAGATTTCAGTATTCTATGCCTACTTTGTGTTTTCTTCTTTTTTTTTATCCCGTCCTGAGGAATGGAAAATAATCCCAATGCATCAAAAATGTATTAAAAAAATGTTTTATGCTCTTAAACATTATTGTGCGGAAATCAAATTAGGAAAACATTTGGGTAAGTGAGTGGGTCTTTTTTTCAGGAGGATCCAGATCTGTAGCCATTAAGTGACATGCTCATGTTCTCAGGTTATGTGTCCTACAGCCAGTGTTATATGAGAAAATAATATCACATTACACTCTTATGTTCTTTTGGGTATGTGAGGATATTTTTAAGAATTCTGTATTAAAACAGATTCAAAAAACCCACTTTTTATGGAAGTAGACATCAACACACCTTTGTTTTATCTTCTGACTTACTAGCCTGGTTAAAATACAACTTTCTAATGGTCAAAAGTGTTGTACTCATTTTATGTCTTTATTATAAACAATGGGACTCCTTCTGAACCAATACCTGATGACTAAGCAAGCTTGTGAGTAATATGTCACCTTAGGGAAAACCTGTACATAAGAATTTTCCATTGTATAGCTAGAAGGAGAGGTTAATTCAACTAGATTTTTTGAAGTGTATATTAAAGTTGTTCCAGCTTTCTTGTATTTTGGCAGTAATTTTTGTCTTAGGGCAGGTATTTAAAAGAAATCAATTTTTATGCTAGTAAGCAGTAAATGAGTTAGTTCATGTAAGCTTTACCACAGTTTTCTTCATTAAAGTGAATAGGACGGCTCTTTCAATGCTGATTCGTGAGTACTCTGTTAATATGTATATATGTTACAATACAGACAGAATATTGACACCGCATGTGTAAAATACAGGCGTATGTAAGTGCCAGCATATTGTATTTCTGGTAGTTAAAGCCCCTTAAGAAACATAAGCAATTGAATGGTGTAGATAAAGACAAAGCTAAATGTTGAATTGCAAGAAGGTAAAACACGTTTAGATTATCTATTTAAAATATGCTTTCTTATATAGTGATAGTAAGGGTTTGATAACATTTAGCACCATGTTACATGTCTCTTACACTGCTTTTTGACATTCTTATCCTGGTTACCCTGTTACTGACTTTTTATTTAGTTTGTGTAAATGTGCTTTTGTTATATGTGGTTGTTCAGAACAATACATAAACCTTGGTGACCTCCAAGGGAATGACTTGCTGAACCAGGCAGCATAGGTGGTGCTTGGTGATACCTCTCACCGTTTTGTGCTCTTTCCCAGTGGGATTGCAGCAGGGCTGCAGAGACCCTTTCATTGTCCTAATACTGCGGTTTGTACACTCTTTCTCCTAGAATAAAATAGTTGAAAAAGCAGTGTATCATCTTACAATGTTAAATGCTGCTCTTTTCTCGTAGTTTGCCTTTTCGGGCCCTGATGAGAAGCGCAAGCACAGTTTGGTGAATGCTTTCCTAGCTTGAATGAAGAGATCCCAACAGATCCCCAATGACATGTGTAGGCAAGGCAGGTTTTGTGAGGTCTGTGCTTTGCAAATTAAGCTAAGAGAGAAGTTGACCAGATACAGGTCTCTTTGTACATGATGCAAAAAGTGAGTCTTAGTGCTCAGCAGCACCAGTTTAGCCATTGGTTTTCTTGATCTAGCAGAGTTAAGATTTACAATCTGAAACCCACTAGCGTTGGGCTCTACCTGGCTGCATCTGTGGGGCCTGAAGAGATGCATCATCTTGCCACGTCCAACAGTTAAATTAATTTCTAAACTTAACTTTTAATGTGCATCCAACTTGTTAACTATTTGGTATTCTGCAACCATGAGATGCAGAGGGGAGAGCAACTTCTCAGCACCGCTCCTTTATGTTCTTCCTGCCAGGGCTTTTGCTTGTGATGTTTCTTTGGCATCAGCGTTTTTGTTCTGACCTTAAAGTCAGAAGCCGGTGCTGCATCGAGGAGCCGAGGCTGTTTGCGTGGGGCTGGGATGCTCTTGGAGGGCAGTTCTGTGCTTCCAGAGCTCAGTGGCTGTGAAACATGCTCCTCTCTGACAACCACATCAGAACTTTTCCTTTTTCATCTTTCTGAATAAAAAGCTTTAGCCTCCTCTTGGTTTCAGGCAGCCTTTGGCACAGTGGACTGCTTTTTATTTGTGGTTTTATGCTGGTTCTGACTGGGGCGCTCTTTATTGCTGTGTGGTTCTAGCAATCAAATTTCAATTTGTTCTGTTGGCAAATGCTTAAGGCACAAGAGAAATTTTCTATATCTGTGAATAGAAATATGTTGTTTTCCTTTATTTCATAAACCTTTGGGATGATTTTCCATATCTCCAAGCTTGCATGGTTCAAATATGCACTCTGTGTGTATGTGTTGATTCATTTTATCTTTTTGGTTGCCATAAATAATATTTCTGTGTGTATAGCACACTTAGCAATGACAAACATGGTTTTGTTTTTGTTTAAGCTCCCTTTGTTCTTAAGGGAGAAGTTACAAAACCCACTTTCAAACCCTGAGGTAGAGAAAGATGATTATAAGAGAAAATGTGAAATTGTAAAGAGATTGGTGAGGTGAAGGTATATGTGTATTAGGAAAGTATTGCAGCATATAATACTCTTTTTCTGTGAGGTCCACGCTCTAAATCAGAAAAGATGGTATCTTCCATAATGTCCTTTGATCTTAAGCAAAAAATGTGGATCTTCACTGCATGTCTTTTGATATAGAAAGGAATTAATGTTTTCTGGCTTCATGACTTGGGACCCCTTTAGGTCCCCAATCTGCAAAGACTGTTACACTCGCATGCAGCACGTTGCTCTGTTAAGTCAGGAGGAGTTTGCAGTAAGGAGAGATGTGCATGTGCAGTGGTTGCTACAGGAGAAGCACTTGGAAATGAAATTTCTGTATGCATCTCTGCAAGTTCACCAGAGCAGTGTTCAGGACAGGGAATCGCAAAAGCATTTTCTGTCTGCAGAGTGCCGTAACGCTGTGTACTTTTGTCCTGTTGGATAATCCCACCTTTAGCAGGAATGGCTGGAGTAAGCAGTGGCATTTTTAAAAGATTTGTAGGATATCGATCTTATTTGAGGATCAATAAGGACTGATCATTTTATAGCTATTTGCGGATTTTGCAAACCATATTTTGCAGGATTGGGGGAAGATTGTGAAATTGCTTAGAAAGGATACACTCAAAGTAAACAGCGCAACACACTTGGGTTATACACATTAATAGAAATACTTAACTGGTTGAAAAGACCTCCACATTGTGTAATAGCAATGATATGTTACATTCCAAGATCCCAAGGCGTGTTACAGTCATTAATTAACTGGGAACAATCACTTCCTTTGATGACAAGTAGTGTTTCCTCTTGATGAGGCACAGAGGATTAGATGCCTATCTGAAAGCAAAAACATAGTGTTCTTAAAAGATATTTTTAAAAGTGCCTATTTTTTTCCTTTTTTATTCACTTTCATTTACGGGTGTGTATCACGTCACCTTTCTGTTTGCTTAATTGCATCCTACTCTTCCTCTGCTTGCTGATAGCAGAAGAGTAAAGAGGTTTGCTCAGAGGGCAGAAAAATATTCTGCTGGCGTGAATGAAAATTCAGTACAATGTTGTTTTAATGAAAAATTGAAAGCAGAGACTGTTGCAAAGAGTGAATTTTCATGGAAAATCCAATTTTTCTTCTATAAGAAGAGTTACAAAGATTTCTTTTTTTTAATATATATTCGCTAGCATATGGTGGCTTTTAGCCTAAAGGAAGGATGTCAACTAAAGTGGAAGAAGATGGTGTAACATTAAGGAAAAAAACCCAACAACAAAACCAACGATTGATGAAGGTTTTGTTGGGAAGGGAAGAGACAGATGATATCCTTTCTCCCACCCTACCATTATGCTGTCTTTTGTCCCATGTGGCATCAGATTTACGCCTTCTTCCTATGCAACTTAAAGTTCAGCTAAACAGATAAAATGTTGCATATTGATGTAGGTGTTCAGTTCTCAGGATAACATGGGCTGGTCTCACAAACAGGAAGGGGTCAACACTGTGCAGCAAGAAGGAAACCCACTGTAGTTCCCCTTTCTCTCCTCTCTGCAGAGGACAGATGGTTCTCGTGATTTACTTATTTTTAATAGCCCTTCATGGGATGCTGAAGGAATGTTCCAGCTGAGGAAAGCCAGTGTAGTTACACCACGAATCAGTGTGCCAGACTGATTCCTTCACTTCCCAGGAAAAAAAAAATGCAATCAGTAAGTTGTTCTGGTTTAGACTGGATAAAACAATGGCTGCTCCTGGGGCTGATGAAGTTTGGAGGCCTCTTTAATAAGGCCTGTTTGAAAATCTGTTTTCTCAAATTATGTCCAAATACTCCCTGTGAGCTCCCAGTCCCACCATTTTGTCCAGTGCTGAGCCCTATGCGGTTATGCAATGCGGCTTGTGAAAACTGCCTGCACACCGTTCCTAGCAGACATCAACCTGGATGTCAGAGGGCCAGGGCGGTGTTGCTTTTCCCATCCTTGTAGCTGTTTGTGAGCAAATCCCTCTGAAAATTGTCTGCTCTATGGGGGATTGATATGAAGGATTCTTTGTTGTTGTTGTTGCTGGCTTGCTTTTTTTTTTCTTCCTTTTTTTTTCTTCCCTGTAATCAGAACCAATCAGTAAACTGTCCTTTTTGATTCAGGATTTCATGAGAACTGGTAGTTGTAATGTGGTGGTCTTAATAAGGGATGCCTTTGCTAAATAGGCTGATGCCAACTGATTTGTTCATCAGAGGAAAAATGAGTGATGTACTAGATGCATTGAGTGATCCATCTCATATCCTATTGATGGTAACACATACTAACAGAGGAATTAAATTTGGAAAGCCTAGTTACTAGCTACTGACGTACATAGTTAGCTTAGTAAAAACAAAGACCAAAACACTCCTACTCCATAAAAACAAATGAACTTCAGTGCTCTCTCCTCCTGGCAATCAGGAATTAATTTAGTTGACTGGAACTTTGGGAGGAAGTCCAAAATCAGGTCCAAAGCTAAGATGGTGATCTTAAAAGCTCTCACAGAAGTTATATTGCATTTTCAGCTCTTTTCAAAGCTGTTTGTAGTGAGCAGGCAGTTTGTTTAGGTCCTGTACACCTCTCTTCTCTAGAGAGTTGAGTTGGTTAGTGACCCCCTCCTCACAGAAAAGGATGCTGTTTCCTCTCCTTCCCTTCCCATATTTGAAGAACCAAATTCCAGCAGAGATGGAAGAGATGTCTGGTCTGAACCTCTCTGGTTTCCACTCGTGTCTGTTGTCTGTCTTCACAGTGGCCATGCTTCACTGTGAGGAGTTTGGCTTCATTCTCTCGATACCCTCCTTGTAGGTATGGGCAGGCTGCTGTTAGGACCCCCGAAGCCATCTCTTCCCCAGGCTGAACCAGCCCAGCTCCCTCAGCGTCTCCTCACAGGGCAGGTGCTCCAGCCCCTGACCGTCTTGGTGGCCCTCTGCTGAACTTGTGACAGTTTATCAATCTCTTTCTTCTATTGGGGGGCAACAAAACTGAACACAGTCTTCCAGATATGGTCTAACAAGTGCTGAGCAGAGGAGATGATCCCTCCCTTCCTGTGAGCTACCGGCCATGTCCCTGTTGGTACGGCCCGGGAGGCTGCTGGCCGTCTCTGCTGCCGGGGTGCTGCTGGCTCGTGCCCAGATCGCTGCCCACCAGGCCCCTTTTGGCAGAGCTGCTCCCCAGGCAGGCAGGCCCCAGTCTGTGTGGCTGCCAGGGCTCGTCCTCCCTGGGGCAGGGCTCTGCCTTTGGCCCTGCTGAATGTCACTGGGCTCCGGGTGGCCCCTTCCCTCAGCCTGTCTGGGACCCTCTGGATGGCAGCCCCTGCCCGCATGTATATTGAACCATCTTCTCCCCTCCCACCCCCCCAAATTGGTATCTGCAAACTTGATAGTGCCCTCCATAATTTTCTTCAGGTGATGGGTAAAGAGATATCAGTCCTGCCAGTTTTCCCTGATTACAAGAGAGTTAGCCCTGCCTTTAGGGAATCGGAAAGAAACTGAACCCTGAGCTTTCATGAGCACAATAGAGAAAGAGGCAGAGTGGATTGGAAATATGCCTTTCAAATTAGTAAATTGTTCTTTTTTTGTATTCTCTAATACACTAGTTACTTCCCTACACATGCATACTAAGACTTGCAATGAATATGTAGGTATTAAAAACCAGGATAGGATGGGAAAGATTGTGTACCAAGACTTGTTCGCTTTTGGGTTCTGCCCTGGATTTGCTATAGGCTTATGGAAAAGCATGCAATTGTAATCATTAGAACAATGAAAGTGAGATTGTAGAGCAAGTGTCTAGAAATAAATGAGTTTGAAATTAATGTTACCAAAATGTAAAGCTATCAACCTTTCCTAGTCATTAATTCTTATTCCTGACTGTTACTGTTTTCATCCTTTGGGTTAAATGTTGCAGGTATCAACAGTTGATGCTGGGGTAGCCAGATACATTGCATTTCTGACTCCTTGGAAGAAAAAATGGTGAGAATAGGGGGTCTGAATAAGATCAGTGGACCATAGCTGTGTGCTGCTGCAGTGCACTTATTTCAATACTCTGTAGATTTAGAACTGATTTAACAAATGATAAAGGGAATTATCAGCTAGTGGAATTTGAATCGATGATGGCCTTTAGATACTGTGAGCAAAACCTGTAGCAGCAGGATACACTTCTGCTTAGGATTGTTCTGGGGGCATGTTTGGAAAAGAAAGTTTATAGAAGTAATCAGAAGTAGGTGTGTGTTGGAGGTGGCGGGAGAGACACACTGTTATCTCCTGTTTGGGACTCTAAAATGAAGTGTTTCAGTTTCAGCTCCGACCCTGGGAGTTCACGTTATAAAATCTTTACATATAATTTAGCATATGAATTGGGAGCTTCTGGCTCATGAAGGTTTGATTTGGCTGGGACTGGATCATTCTGTACCCTAGAGAGACCATGCTTCCTCCATATCAAGGCTGAGGTAATTGGCGAATGTTATGGCAGGACTGCAAGCTTGCAGTGCAATTTAACATTTGTATTTGTTTTCATGCAATACATTACCTTTACGAAAACAGCAAAGCCTTTACTTCATTTTTTCCTCACGCGTCTGTCTCATACAAGTGGTAGTTCTTTTGTTTTCATGGAGAAAAATATTTAAAAAGCCTCCTAGGCATAGAATGGAGAGGGAGAAGGAGAGAGAGGCATGAATACTACTCCAGAAACTAATGACCTGCTTTTTTCCTTGGAGGCTTTTAAGGAGAACATGCATGTGTCTTGACTTCCAGTTCTGGAGAACACAACTGGGACTGGGGAAATCTAGTTTGTTTTCAGCCCTGGAAAGACTTTGGTGTGACAGTGGGCAAGATGTTCAGGATGAGATACGCAAGGGTGCTGAAATGCTTTGTAGATAGCTCTATAGTTGTTACGGGGCTCTCCCACAAAGGGCTTGCTCTTAGTGTGCCTTGGGTGTTTCTGTTGTCTGAAGATGTTATATTTTTATCTGAAGGACCTGCTTCCCTTAAAGTGATTTCTTCTTGCTGTGCTCCAAGTGGCTTCCCAGGAGCTCCCTTTCCGTTTAGTGATCTCTGTATCTTCAGCATTAAAATATTGAGCACCTTCATAATTTTTGTGGCTTTCTCATTAGTCCCCACAGTTAAATCTATTCCTCATCATAACTGCCTGCTTTGCATATGAGACTAGAACCTGCGGAACTCCCTGAAGTAATTTTGTGGCTTACACTTCAGTACGTAGCTTGCTCTTTTGGGTGGTTAGATAGAAGGGGCTGTGTCATTACCTACTACTGTTTTCTCATGTAGCTATTTCCTGACTTTCTGTATGCTGCTTTTAAGCTGCCTGTTTTAACCCTTGATCTTTGAAATACTCATTTTCCACCTCTTCTCTTTTCATTCCCCAATAAAAGCTCTGCTTCCTTTCCCTTTTTCTACCAAGAGATGTTTCTGCCTTTTTCCTACTGCCTCTTTTGTGGCTATCTGAAAATTTTCCTGCACAAGGTTGTCTCCATGCTTGCTTACATGCTTACCTTACATGCTTGCTGATTTGACCTTTCCACTGAAGGGGTTCCTATTGAGGTATATAATCTATTAGGCTCTTTTTGCCATAGCAACCTGTCTTGTAATAATGATGACTGAGAGATGAAGGGTTAGAATTGCAGAGAAATGAGACAAGTTATCTAGTCAAAAGGCAAAAGCCATAATGAAGATGATGTATGTAAAGTTTCTACAAGTGAAGATTTAAAATACTCTTTTTCTCCCATTTAATTTGCCCAACATCTTTTTAGTTAAACATTATATAAAAAATAATGCTAATTTTAGACTTCTAAATACCTATTAGGAATTGGAGTGATACAGTCTTTTTGGTTTCAAACTTTAAAAGATGATCACTTGGGTCTCTTGCTTGAAAAGAAATTTTATATATAACTTTGGGGGATTTTAATAATTATATTCATACCTGCTTTTTCTCTTGGGTTCCTGAGAATGGGAAATATGTGAACACATGAATTTAGGAGCTTAAAAAAAGGGTAGGTGAACTTAAATGAAGGGCGAGTATAAAATGAGTCAACATCTAAGGGAGGGAGTGTTTAGCAGCTCCTGCTGATGTTAACCTGAGTTCACAGACTCAGGGAAAACTGTTTGGCATCAATGTGTGTTTTCTTTGTTGCTGGGGTCCTGTCTCCCTCTTCCAAATTCTTTACCTAAGCCTAGACTTAAATGCAAAGAGTTTGGGTCCTTATTCTTGACTCCTGAATCTTAAACATAAACATGAAGTATCTTCATGAGTCATCAGTCTCCATTTTCCAGATGCATACTGTTGGGCTTGGTTTTATCCTATTCTTTGGATGTATACAGCCAACCAATTCTATAACATTTTGATGCCTTCTGAGTAATCACAGCAAAATTTGTCTAAAGCTGTGGGTTTTAAATTGGTCTATATATAGTGAGCATTTTCCTATGAATTTTTGATTGACTAGTTGAAGTATTTAAAATCTGTTTTGAAATAAATGCCCCAGATATTTATATGATTGGTGATAAGGTAAAGACAGCTGTAAGGCATAAATTTGCTGGTTATGGGTCATCTGCATTGGTTTCAACTGAAATTATTATGCTGATGTGGGAAAGCGGACATATATCTAAGAAGTGGAGTATTCCATAACAGTTTTGTGATGTAATGGAGTAATTTTGCAAAACTGTCTTTGCTGCTCTGAAGGGGAAAGAACTGTGCTGTCAAATAATGGAAGAAATACACTACTCTTTATCCTATCCTGGCTTCTCACTGAAGTCAATTTCTGAAGTATATTCTTTTGGGATGGAAAATTCTTCCGTTCTTCTACATTATGAAGAACAGATCACTTGGAAGGCTACTTTAAAAAAATATTTCTATACCTAGACTTGTTCTGTCATTTCCTTATTCTGTCATTTAAGGGCATTGCTCCATTCTTGTGTGACTACGGTCTTGCTGCAACCTCTTTGCACCTTCAGCTCTTTGCTCATGTTTCAGAATGCCTGTTAATTTGTTTTACCATAACATGGAGAAATAGTTGCTGTAAGATCCACCCACCTTTATCTTCTGTAATGCATTCCTTGTTGGCTCGGTTTGACTTGACACTCAAAGTGTCATGAGAGGTTGCAACCAATCATGTGTTACTTCACTTGTGCTTTCTAAAGATAAATCTTTTATCTTAAAAAAAATCAATAGAAATAATATTTTCAAAGACAGCAAATTCATGTAGAAGATCAAAAGTGTTCAGGAATACTCAAGCAATCAAGGGCTGCTGCATTTACTTGTAGATTACCTTTAGCAGAGTTAAAGTGTCTTGCACATAAGGCAGAAGTATAGTTGGGGATGAAGTCCAAGAGGCCCAAATCATGTTCTTTTTCCTCCCATCTCAGAAACAGATATTCCTCCCCACTCTGCCCTATTCTAATAAAGTGACCCACTGTCCAGCAACTGCATATGCATGCCTGTCAGTCTTACTTGTTCTTAAGCTCGCGTTATCCTCATATCCAAACTGCTTTTTCTTCAGTTAAGCACAAAAGCATAGTAAGGAAGAAGATCTGAACTTTGGCATGGTCTCCTTGCTTCCTCACCTCCTGTATAGGCACACTGGTAGAGCCATTTGATGGCCCATCTGAGCCTTCCATTTTGCACCCATACATAGTTCTAGTGTTGGATGTGTAGCAGTGACAGATGCTGAGCAAACAAATCAGCGTGACTCCTTCCTACAAAAGCCTGATGATGCATGTTCAAAGGCATTGTGAAATTTGTGGTTGTGTAGATCCGTGTTAGGGAGGCCACTGCAGCTCAGTCTGGTCTCCAGCTTATTGCACTAATGGACAGAAGCAATGTAAGTAGATGTTGATTCCTGTGATGTTAACCCTTCCTTTTGATCAGGTGTTGGAAATTCTGGCTAAATCTTTGAAATGTGTACTACTGAATGCTCTACCTCCCTAGCAGCAGAATTGTTTTTAAATAATAGTGTTAGTAGTGATTTATCTACTCAACTAAATGCTGAAAATGTTTAATTTTAAAGTAACAAAGTAGCTTTAAAAGCCTCCATGCAACGTATTTTCTAGAATGTTTTTCCCCATGTACTTTAACTTAAAGGGGGGAAAAAAGACTCAAAAGGCTCAGCTTGGCCTCAGGAACAAAACTGCATCTTACACTTCTGTGAGTTATTCCTAAATTGCTATATACATGTTCATTTGATCTCTGTCTGCTTGACTTTAATTAAAACACTGGAATGTTTGTTCAGTAGATAAGAACATTTCTGGGAGTGATTTAAATTAGTAAGTACTCTGCTTACTGTCATTAAATGTCTTTCCCCCAGCCCTCCTCCCCTACTCCTCACAGTATGTAGCAATAAGTCGTATATGACTATAAAATAATAACAGTTAGGTCACAGATGGTTGAAGATAAAACCTTTAAATGAACGTTGAATCTCTTCGCTGTTCATGTCGAAGGTTTTGGTGTGGGGGTGGTTTTTTTTTTTTTTCAATGCCTTCTAATTAAAAATACTTTTGGTTTTACTTTTTTGTTCCATTTTACATACAGTTTTCATTCTGTTCACGTTTTTAATAGTAGTCATGACTATATGTCCTGCTGCCTGCTCTTCCTCTTTCCCTTGTGGCAGGATTTGCAGAAGGAGCCAATGGTGATCATGCAGAGGTGCCTTAGCAAATGCCAGGCACACAGTAGCAGTGTCATGGGCTGTTTTAGTCATCCCGTTTGCCAGGAGCCATTCTGCTTCTGTGAGGTGCTACATGTTTTGGGGTTAACATTCATGTCTCTAATAAAAATGCTGGGAGAGATTTTCAGTCTTCTTTATTTGAGAACACAACTTCCTTGCATACCACTCCTTTCTACAATTTTCTAATGATTTAAATAGTGTTTAAACATGACTGATGCATATTCAGTCCTGTTCATATTCTCATTCTGCATTGAACTGGTATTTTTGCCTTTAATTCCTCTTGGCTTTTTAACAGCATCGAGACTTTGGCTTTAGGAATATTATGACTTCTCTCTCTTTTGTCAGAAACTTTGGATCTTGACACAAGCAAGGCAATTTTTTTTGGAGAGGAAAGTCACGTGAACTGGAATGACACAAGCAGTTCCCCACTACCCAACTAGCAAGAACAGCGTATTTGCTTTGTTGAGTTACCTTCAGTTCTCCAGGCTATCGTGAGAACATTTGCTTAATCTTATGGCTTCAGGATGTTTATAGGTTCTTGCAAGAGCAAGGTCTTGGTGGAGCATTCGTGCTGTAGGGTGGATGAGACTCTGGTGAGGTGTCTGTTGTAGTGCTGACTGAGGGAATTTGTTTCACTTCATTTTAGCTGTGGTGAAGTTGTAGATTGTCTAAAAAACATATTTCAATGTAGTAATAGCAATTGAAATAGGTTGAATAATGTTAAAATGTTTCATCAAGTATTTTGGTTGTTGTACATTACCATTCACTTTCCAGAGTATATTTTCATTTGATTTTTTTCTACCCCCTTTGTTTGAAATATTCAGCAAGTGTTTGTATTTTTCCATTTCTCAGATTTTACTATTGCAACTGTGGAATTTATTTTGGTCTTTTAGATATGAATGCCTTGATGTTTTACCAGTCCTTGTAAGGCATCCAATTGCTCAACCTCTGTGAAGCAAAACATTGTTTAATGTATCCTGATCACCACATGAGTATCAAGGGTAAAGGGAAAAGACTGCTATATCACTTTCTTTCATTTTGTTAGTTGTTATTTTTTAATTTAATTTGAAAGAAAAAACATGGATTGCAAAGGCTTCCTACATGCCATACGTGATCCCTTGTGTCAAGAGGTTAATAGGCTTATGGAAAAGCCTGCTGCTTACAAAATATGCAGGGCCCGGTGACCAAATATTTAAGGTTTCTACCATTCTTTTCATAGCTGGTGGCTTGGAATAAACCAGAGGCTACAACTGAATTCATTGACGTGGGTTTTGTGAATGCCAAGCTAATTTGTAAAAATCCACTGTTCTTACCAAAGTTGGTTGTCTAAAGTGTTTAATAATCTAGACGTTTTCTGGAAGGCACGTTTTTATTAATCTATATTGCTGTCTAGTGAAAAGCACCTCAACAGCAGGGAAATACAGATTTGTTCAGAGTAGGCAGAACTGGGGGTATGTTTGTCAACATTTTCCATTACTTTTGTCTTTGCCATGTTCAAGATCAGTATGTGTACGCGGTCTGGTACCTCAACTGGGTTCTGCAGGTCTTTGCTGAATTAACTGTGTGCCCCTCACTTTTGCAGCTTGTTCCCCACTGTCAGATCACCATTATTTGGTGCATTATTTCATGTTCTCCAGTAATATTGGCTCCCTTAGGAAGGACTTAAGTGAGATTTTTTTTTTTTCCACTTACAGTATTTTGATGAACAGAGGCGAGAGGTCTGAAGTGGCTAATTGGGTGTTTAAGTAAGAGAATTAATTTCATTCAATTTCACTGTTGCTCTGTACTGTATATGGAAGACTAAGTGTTAAGTACTGGTTGTCATGCACTTCCCTATGGATAATTTCTGTGGGATCTCTTCATTTAACAAATGCACGGGACTACAAGATGCTGTAGGAAAAATGAACAATACTGTATTATCTGAGGAATGGTATGTGATATTTACACAAACCTGGTTCTGAGGAGTGTAATTCAGGCTGTCACTTTGATTTGCTTAATTGTGACACTTTAGCATTCTCCTTATATATTTAACTAAAAAGTAACTGCCACTGTTTTAATTACACACACCCCCCCAAAAAAAAGAAAAAACCAAAGATATTATCATTATTTTCCTGAAAGTACAAAGAATTATCATTGCCCTTTAGAAAGTATGTGGTCTGGGAGTGGCTTTGCTAGGCAGTGCTAAAATGCATTGTCCTCCCTCACAAGAAATTGTTAGCAGGGAGAGGTATTAACAGAGAGGGGTACTTTGCACTTCCCCTCACATATGGATGAGGGGAAGTGCAAAGCTTTTTCCTTGTGCTTCAAGCTTGACCTAAGTATAGTGTGACTGTTGCTCAAAAGGTCGAGTGCTCTCCATTGCCCATGTAGTCCTCAATGACTTATCTGCATTTGAGTGCCTGACCAGATTTGGTCAGTGAGCAGTAAATGTGGGTGGCACATGTGTAGGGTGACAGCCATATCATTTGCAAATCTGAGCAAGAAGCAGGATGGCCTTGTACCAGGCTGTTCAGGCAGCCAGTCACCTTCAAAAAAATCTCCTGTATAGTTTGCTGATATTTAAGCGGTGTGTTTATCTAGTGAAAGTTTCTAAGAGTCTTTTCTGGAAATGATATGCAGGGCCCAGCAGGATAACAAGCATTGTGCAGTGCAGATCAATGCAGCAGCCTCTGTGTCTGTTAAGGCCTTTCAGCTGGCTCATTTCTCAGCTTTTCCTCATTCTGAAAGTTGCATGCACTCATGCTTTCATCCTCTTATTTTTCCTGTTCAGTCATTTCTACATACAGCTGTGTGTGCTGGATAATACCACATTGTTTCCAATGGCTTTATTTTCACTGAAGGTTTTTTCTTTTCCTTGGTTTGCATTGTGTTTCAAAACTGCAAGGCTGTATAATAGCATTCATGAAGTTGAATAATTGGAGAGGGGGAGGATGGGGGAGAAGAGCTCTACAGGTGTAGATATACAGGAAGATTACTCCAGATAGCAAGAACTGCAGAGGAGTTGGCTTACACAGCAGAAGTGCTGAGGTTATGTGGAGAGCAGAGAAGGCAGCCAGCTCGAGTGCAAGTTTGTAGCGGGGGAATAGAAAGAGAGCAGATCTACAAAGTATGTTGGATGAAGTCCATAGGGAGCTTTACAAACCAAGAGAGATATTACTTATGCTGGGTCAGGTTTCTTTCCACGCAAGTGTTGTGTTAGCTCTTGCATTGTCATTATCTTGGACCTCTTCAGTGTGACTAATATTGCACAAATTTCAGATCATCTTTTCATCTCCATGCATGCTCAAATGCAAGGAATAAACCTTGAAAAGCTTTCTCTATTGCTTGTTGTTCCACTACCCTGAAGTAGAACTTTGAAATAACTTCCCCTGCTGAATTTTAAAAGATTAAATAGGGAGTGAGTATAGAATCATAGAATCGTTTAGGTTGGCAAAGACCTTTAAGATCATCAAGTCCAACCGTTAACCTGGCACTGCCAAGTCCACCACTAAACCATGGCCCTAAGCACCATGTCTACCCGTCTTTTAAATACCTCCAGGGATGGGGACTCAACCACTTCCCTGGGCAGCCTGTTCCAGTGCCTGACTACCCTTTCAGTGAAGAAGTATTTCCTAATATCCAACCTAAACCTCTCCTGGTGCAACTTGAGGCCATTTCCTTTTGTCCTATCACTTGCTACTCAGGAGAAGAGACCGACTCCCACCTGTCTACAACCTCCTTTCAGGTAGTTGTAGAGAGCAATAAGATCTCCCCTGAGCCTCCTTTCCTCCAAGCTAAACAATCCCACTTCCCTCAGCCGCCCCTCATAAGACTTGTGCTCTAGACCCTTCACCAGCTTTGTTGCCCTCCTTTGGACGCGCTCTAGCACCTCAACGTCCTTCTTGTAGTGAGGGGCCCAAAACTGAACACTGTATTTGAGGTGTGGCCTCGTCAGTGCTGAGTACAGGGCGACGATCACTTCCCTAGTCCTGCTGGCCACACTATTTCTGATATAGCCCAGGATGCTATTGGCTGCCTTGGCCACCTGAGCACACTGCTGGCTCACGTTCAGCTGGCTGTTGACCAACACCCGCAGGTCCTTCTCTGCTAGGCAGCTCTCCAGCCACTCCTCCCCACTTGTTGTGACCCAAGTGCAGGACCTGGCACTTAGCCCTGTTGAACCTCATACAGTTGGCCTTGGCCCATCGATCCAGCCTGTCCAGATCCCTCTGTAGAGCCTTCCTACCCTCCAGCAGATCGACACTCCCACCCAACTTGGTGTCATCTGCAAACTTACTGAAGGTGCACTCAATCCCCTCGTCCAGATCACTGATAAAGATATTAAACAGAACTGGCCCCAGTACTGAGCCCTGGGGTACACCGCTTGTGACTGGCCGCCAACTGGATTTAACTCCATTCACCACAACTCTTTGGGCCTGGCCACCCAGCCACTTTTTTACCCAGCAAAGAGTACGCCCGTCCAAGCCACGAGCAGCCAGTTTCTGCAGGAGAATGCTGTGGAAAAAGATGTCAAAGGCTTTACTAAAGTCCAGGTAGACAACATCCACAGCATTTCCCTCATCCACTAAGTGGGTCACCTTGTCATAGAAGGAGATCAGGTTAGTCAAGCAGGACCTGCCTTTCATAAACGCATGCTGACTGGGCCTGATCCTCTGGTTGTCCTGTAAATGCCACGTGGTGGCACTCAGGATGATCTGCTCCATAACCTTCCCTGGCACTGAGGTCAGGCTGACAGGCCTGTAGTTCCCCAGATCTTCCTTCTGGCCCTTCTTGTAGATGGGCGTCACATTTGCTAACTTCCAGTCAACTGGGACCTCCCCACTTAGCCAGGACTGCTGATAGACGATTGAAAGTGGCTTGGTGAGCGATTCTGCCAGCTCCCTCAGTACCCTTGGGTGGATAATATACTGGAAAGTATACTTTCATTTACAAATCAAAACTAACTTACATGCTTTGCAGTTCCAAGTACAGAACTGTAAAAGATCAAGGTGGGTTTTATGCTCCATTGTGTGATAAGAATAAGGAAAGTGATTTCTGAGCTTCCTTGCTGTTTGTCTGTGATAGCTGCTTTAACTCTGCCATGAGTTAAAGGGACTGTGGCTGGGCAGAGGCTGTGGACATGACTATATAAACTGTGTGATAATGCCTCATCAATGCTAGCTCTGTGAAGAAACCCCAATGTTTCTGTTTCCTTTGAAAAACTTAGTCTGGTTCATTTTGGTTCATGTTCCCTTCCTGTGTTTCTCTGTCGTTCCTTTCTCTCCTAGCAACAGCTAATTTGGGAAGTGGCTTTTGATGCTGTACGGTATTTAGACAATGTGTATCCAATGCCATGATCGAACCTGGCTTAGTGTAACTAGCCAGAGTTGCAAGCTTATGGTAATGTCTGTAAGGAATTAAACTAAAGCCTTGAGGACTGCGCAAAGAGTCTTTCCAGAAGAGCAAGGATCTGACAACAGAATTGTAGCCTGTATGTAATTCCTACAAATCTGTGAGCAGGAAATGCCAATGCTTATTAGACCATGCATTAAATATCATTGAACAGATGTTCAGAGAGCCTTTCATTCATAGTGCTGTTAGGAATGAATGAGGTATTCTCCCATTCTACATTCTTAAGTGAAGTGTAAAGATATGTTTGAAAAGGAGAAATAGTGTAAAGTGCTCCCTGCTGCCATTCATGTTCCAAGATGGTTTTTTGTTCTCCAGTATCTAAAATTAATTACGCTGGAAATAAGTATTTAACAATACAGTCTCAAGTTGTACAGAATATGAAATTACATGGTGAGTATTGTTTGTTTGTTTTCAATAAAATATATATACATCTCTCATTGCAGAGAGAATTTTTCAGAAACAACAGTTCTTGAGATCTAGCCTTACCATTTCCTTAGGGCCATATTATCTTTGTTCTCAGGGTTCCTTCAATATGTGTTTGTTTTAATCGTGTTGCTTTTAAAGATTTTTAGAAGGCTGTGGGGAAAATCAGGTGTGATATTTTCCTAAATCCTATTTGGAAAACTTCTATTAGTCTCCTCCACTTTCTTTTCCTCTCAATTCTCTCCTTGTTTTACACTAATGTGAATTACTTTCTGGATTTTCCTGTCTCTCTCTATTGATTATGGAAGAGTCTTGGCTGTCTGACTTATTCTAATCTTGATGCTTAGTCAGCTAAACTTGTACGAAAGAATCCCACTTGAGATTCCTGTTAAAGGTCACAAAAGAGGACTGTGATTTTCCCGTGGGTCATTCGCAGGCACAGTGCACTGACAAAAGCCCCGGTGCATGCATCTCAGACTTCAGCCTATTTGTACCTTTGTTGACCTTATGATGTACAGATAAATTTGTCATGTTATGTGTGAGCTTCATGATCTCTCTCAACTACGGTGGTCTGAGTTTTACAAGAAAAAATAATGTTTAGTTAAAAAAAAAAAAAGAGAAAAAAAGGCAAAAGAGTCTTGGAAAGAAGTACAAACAGCATTCTTGAGAACTGCATCCAAACTCCCAGAGCTTAGGAAAAGACCTTCCCAGAGGCTAGAGAGTGCCATATCTGCCTGTCAGGGAGCTCTTGCACCATCCTCTTAGATGTCTGATACCAGCTGGGTGAGGAACACTGAACTGAAACACTAATGAACTGTTCAGTGTCTTGCCCATGCCAGAAGCGTGGCTTCCAGAGGCTCCCAACACGGAGGAACTCAGCATTTAAAGATATTCCCTTTTTTGGTTTATTTTATCAGTTGCCAAAGAATGGTGCAAACTGTCTGCATTTTGGACCTCAGTAGAGTGAAAAAAATACATTAAGAGAAAATAGTAACTTTGAGGCACCTTCATTCATCTGCCACCATCTTATATTCCTGTCTAGGTCCTATATCATGTCTCCTCTTGGACTTTAAAGGTGCTTTGTAAAGGGAGAGTATTAAATCAACAGCAGGTAGCCTAGAAGGCACTTCAGAGGGTTTGCGTTTTATTCTTTTTTTGTTTAACTTGGTTGACTTGTGTGCTGTGTTTTTATGTAAGTCACAAAGACTTTTGATATCCCTTTGTAATGATTATGGTCATGCTTATTCTTGTTGGAAAGAAAACTATGAGAAAAACATGAAGTTACTAAGTTGGCTGTGCTTTGGGTGGAGTTGGACCAGCTGACCTCCAAAGGTCCTTCCAACCTAAGTTGCTCTATGAGTATAAAATATTTTAATTAAAGATTCATGCTTTCTTTTGAGCTTCACTCTCTGTAGTTTCCCTGTGCAGCACTTTTGCGTGAAGCCATTTTGGAACACAAGATGAGCTGTCTTTTTGTGTTCCCCTGTTTTTTGTGCATCAGCATCATCACCTGTGTGTGCATGGTTCTAGGAGTGAAGTCTTTAAGACTCCTGTGTCATCTTAGTAGTGTTTGCTGCCTTGTGCAAAGTAAAGTGTGGTCAGTGGAGTAGCACGTCCCTTCTGTCACCCTGTCAAACAAACCCATTTCTTTGTTCTGTAAAATTGATCTGTAGCTCGAAGTAGCAAATTCTCAGAAGCTTCCTAAATTCTGCCTCTGTACGTTTAAATTCAATATTTCAGATTATATTCTGTGACATAGAAATGCTCGTTACCACCAACTGGCACATTCATTATGAAAGGACCCCCTTAATGGGGAGCAAAGATTCAAGAAAAGTAAGAGGACTAACATGATTCAAATAGTTTCAGCCAAAGAATTAAACATGGCAATAGGAGGAATTCTAGAAATATTGAACTAAGCTAGTTAAAGAATTTGTCAGACCAGGCAGTTATTTCAGAACAGAGTTTGTCATTTCTGCTTAGATGTTAAATTATGTTTCACTTTTTAAAGATTAATAAAAAATATGCTAACCAAAAATGACATAAAGAACTTTATTTTGAGATGAACCTACTCTTGGGGTTAATTTGAAATGTTGATGTTTCTTGGCCTAAGGTGATTTCTGCTCCCTCCCTTCCCTTCTTTATTTTAACTGAGCCACCAAGCCGGAGAATTTCATTACTCATTTAGCTCTGCTTTGAAGCTCTTAATGTGCTTATGTTAACCATATAATTGGGCATTTCAGAATGCTCAGCAGATTAATTGATCACTGAAAATATTACCCTGTTTCACCAACAAATTACATCAAACTTAGAACTCTGAAATAATGTACTGTTTCATGAGACCACGTTTCATTTGAAATTGAAAGAACAATATAAGCTGGAAGAAGATACACTAAATTGGGAAGGAGAGGAGGAATCATGAGGGCAGGATAGCAGGCTGACAAATAACCATCTGGATCATCTTGCTTTCAGTATCCAGTCATCTTAAAATCTTAGGTCTGGAAAGGACATATGGTGTGATCTGTTCCAATTCTTCCCTATCATGGTCAAGCATGTTATGCATTCCTCTTCATAAACCAAACAAGTTTCTAATTCCTGACTTACTGAAAAAGCGTGGAAATCTGCAAGCATTGCAATGCTTTTTGTGTTTGCTTGAAACTTTCCTTGAAACTTGATTTCTTTTAGCTTCAATAAGAATTTTTATCTGGCAATGGTTAGTCCTTATCTTTTCATCTGTGTATGGTTAATTCCTTGGTGGGAGGTACTCATCAGGCTATGTGTTAAATTCCACTAATCTGTCTTATGCCAACAGAAATTACTATGGCTTTGTCTGTTTGTTATTATTTCAGAGTAGTTGCTTTTTTTTTTTAAGGTCTGTTTTATGTTCATTCTGTTGCAAATTCAATGGAAAGAATGTCTCAGGGCAAAGGGAAAACATGTCAAATAGCAGGAATAATGGAGTACGCTGTCTCAGATTGTGACACTGGTGGCCTCAAACGTGACTAACAGCTTTTTGCTTTTTTTTTTGGTAAAACCATCAAAAAGTCAGTCCTGTTCTAAAACGACACCAAAAAATGGCAGCTGACTGGGTTGTCCTTGAAATGCATGAATGGGCTGCTGCGGGTTTCAGCTGTTTGCCTCTCTCCGGATGGCAAGAGTGCTCTCCCTGCCGGCTCTCCAGCCGAGCCTCTGGCAGCCGCTTGCAGCAGGAGTGACCCTGTGCCAGACTCTGCCGAGTCCCCGGAGTGCCAAAGCCTTGAAGACTGAATTTAAACAACAACCCAAGTAAATGTAACAAAGAGAGCTTGAAAATCTTCCCTAAGAGTTTTCAAATGGCTTGTGTACTGGTCCAAATGTACTGTTGATGCAATTTTATTGGAACTGGGCATTTTAAACCTTTGGGGGATCGCTACCACTGCTTGTAAAGCATGCGTGTTGGATAAAGTGGGCTGATGATGAAGGTCCACAGCCTTTTCATGATGCTAGGGATGACTGAACCCAGTTCTACCTATGTGGAGCTGTGGCGTAGAAAAATTTATTTTTAAATGTGGAATGTCCTTAAGAGAGTATTTTATGCTAGAGTTGATAGACAAAGATGACAAAAAAATTCATATATAATGTGCCAGTGACAGTAAAGGTTTCTGCCTGTTCACTGACTCAGAGTTAGATGAGGTTGAATGTAATATACATTTTACTGTTTACTTCATAACTGCCTTGTTCTGCCTGTTTTTAGATTCCTCCTAGATCCCTTTTCAAGGCAAAGACTATTTCTTAGTGCTTGTTGTCATAAAAAGAATTTCATCTTTGTTCGAGAACTCTAGCTCATTCCTCACAATTCTATTGAAATACACATTTTTTGCAGTATGTGTAAAATTGGTATTGAACTGACACACTGATTTTTGTCCTAGGACAAACCACATTCCCTTTTGAAGAATAAAGTTATTGATTAGATAAGCAGTTGTTTCTGAGTATGTGTGCTATCCTCTATGCAGTCTCTGTTCTCAACAATTTCAGTTGTAAGTTGTTGGGTTTTTATTTGGCAAATGGAATTAATTTAATTTGCAAAGGTAGCAAATGCATTTAGAGTGGATCTGTGTGTTTGAAAGAGATCCCAAAGTGGTTGGAGAAGTAGCTACGGTGATCTAAGGATGTAAAAGGACCTAGAGAGAGCCCAGTTTGTAGGCTTGCTTGTTTCTTTATTCAACACCTGCACTGCATCAGATCATCCAATTAAAAAAGTGTGTATCATCTCCTGTCTCTGTATCTGGAGCACTGTGGAAATCGTACACTTCTGAAAGTTGATAATGATGTGTGTTGGACAAGCAGTTTCGAAACCTCTTGTGGTACCTTGTGGTATGAAGAATACTTTAAAAAGTTAACTAGTTCTTACATTTGCATGTCTCACTGCCTTGTGTTTTCAAAAAGGAGGAAAAGAAAAATGAGGAGACCCATTTCTGAGGTCTGTGGGCTGAACTTAGGGAGTATTTGAACTGAGCCCAATAATGTGAGCCTTAAGTTTGTAGCCAACACCTTCTTCCATCAGTTCAGAATAGGAAAACATGGAGCCATTATTCTGTGTGCTGGCTGTGCAATTCTGATATAGCTGTTTTAGTGGAAAGCACATTTTCACTTCATCCTTGAGTCCAGAAAGGGCTCTGTATAACATCAAATTTGCGTGTATCTTCTGGCATATTTATTAGTGAATCTTCTGAAGCTAGCTACTGCTGCTCTGGTTTGTAAACACAGTAGTCCATTTTACAAAGTAATGATGTGTGCCTACATACTAGAGAACAGAACTGAACTTGGACTTGGCATTGAGCCCTGATTTTAGTCGCTTGTGCTCCCCGCCTCCCCTCCCCCCTTGTCTTCCCTCTTCCAGGACTTCCAGGACAGTGGTGCTTTTGGGTTCCCCTGTTCTGGGACTACTTGATCACCTGGTTTCAGCTGGCTTATGCACAATTTTTTGTACGGTTCTGAGTAAACACTGAGACAATTTTTGCTGTAGCCTTTGTTCCTGAGAGGTGTTTGGGGGAGGATTGTGAAAAAAAAAAAGAAAGAGAAAAAGAAAAAGGATTGTTTTTACTGATATTCACTACAATCCTTAATAATTTCTAGGCTTTAATTTGGGGCTAAATGTGAGCACATCTTGTATTTATTTTTTGGCTAGGAGGGCAAAGTGTGTGTTTGTAAAAGGCTTCAGATTACACAGAGGCTGCTTGGACCACTGGCTTCAGCAGATGGAACTGCTTAACAGATACTCACCCCTGCTCTGTGTTCCTTGTTGAAAGGTTTTTGCATACTAATGGCCAGCATTTACATAGCGGAATTTTAAATCTCCTGTGTAAAGTTGAGAAATAATACAGCAGATATCATAATCTGCGTTGCCTTCCTCCACCCTTCTGCAATAATCTTGATTTTAAAACCAAAAAGCTATTCATTGATAAAATCTTTCCTGAGCAGGGGTCAGTTGTCCATTTCCTGAGCCATGCATAGCTCTGTTAAGAATACTATTTTTCTCAGGAACAGTCCTTCCTTTTTGTAATCTCTGTTCTATTTTCCATATGCTGTCCCTGGATTATTTCCAGGGAAGAAAAGAAACCACCAAAACAACTCCCACCAAACCAAAACCACCAAATCTCACCCCAGCTTTGGTACTGTTGCAGCATCTGTTCTCAGACTCATATGTAAGTACCTTTATATGGGGCGATTGCCATGCAGTTTCCATATACCGACATGTCAAAGCTCCAGTTTCTTCCTCTTGTAAACTTAGACTTGCAGTAGCTTTAGGGTCAGCTTGCTTGATTAAGGACAGCAGAATTTGGTCTTGGCTTGCACTTGTGCATTTGTGACTTTTAATCTGGAAACATATTTTAGTCATTTTAAAGTGTAGTCTTGCAAACAAATACTTTTTTACTTCCATCACTTAGGAGATTTATTTGAACTAAATTCTGTTACAACAAATAACTATAAACAGTACTTCTCTATAATACTTTTTATCTTACGATAGCAAAACACTTTACAGACCTCAAATTCTCAAGTTTTTATTTTTAGAATTACCGTACTCGAAAGCCAGGAAATGGTGGAGCATGGTTTGAAATCTTTATCTAATTATATGCAAAGCTGGCATTCACACTGCTCCACCGTCAGCAGGATACTCAGCCTGGAGTCTGAGAAAGAGAAGTGCTGGAGAGATAAGTCATGTTTAGGGGAATGGGAGGACTCTGAGAAACAGGATATGACACAGAGGCCATGGGAAAAAGTAAAATCTCTTCCTTTGCCACAAGCCCAGATGCTCACGCTAAAGCTGGGCTTTCAGACTGTAGCATCGTAGGCCTTGGTGAGGTGGGCTCCACGTAGGCATAACAGCTATAAAGAGCAGCTGGCATTTGGGTGCCTTACGGTGCGCTCATGTGTATGGTCAACTCTTAGTATATGATGAATTTGAATACAAATAATTATTATTAATGTTTGGCAAAAGCAGCTGCTCGTATAAGCCGGCACAGTCACAAAAATGAGTAATTTTATGCTGAGAGAAGATTTGGGCCTGGAACAAAACACTGGGGATCTAAGGAGGAGCCCTTAGTGTTGCTAATAAATATCCACTTAGGCAGATTTGTCACTCATGTTTCAGAAAGTTTTGTGGCTGGATGAAAAGAATGTGCTTTTATTTCTTGAGCAGCTGTGCTTTTAAATGGGTGCAGCTGTGCCACAGTGTCCATTGACACCAATTGCTTCATGATTTAGTGTATTAGTTGTCGTGGGTAAGTGTAGTCAATCAAGTAGAGTGTTGTTTGGTTTTGGTTTGGGTTTTTTTTTTTTTTAACTGGGAAGTGAGGAAAATCTTGTGAGATAGCTGAAGTTTGTTAGACTGGAGCAGGCACAACTGCAGCGTATCTGTGATGTTACTGCCAAAGCTTTTGAGGGATATGGAAGTCAATTATTGTTTGCTGCTAGCCGAAGCACAGCTTTGCCGGAGCTGTCTCTGTTCCAGTGAGGGCATGACCTGCCACATGCAACGTGGAAGTCATTTGAAAGATTTCCTATGGCAAGAACAACACTGCAGTTATGTAATGAAGTTTTTTTTGTTAGAAGTATGTGAAAACAGGAGCTGTGAACTTGCAGGCAATTCAGAGCTGAAATTTTTCCTTATTCTCACTCCAGAAGGTTTTTTTGGAAAGTTTAATGGAATGCTGTTTGGCATTTTTTGATGGAAGTGAGTGTGCATGTCTGTTTTGAAGGAGATTTTTTTTTTTAACCATCCCATTCTAACAGTGAATTTCCTGAATTCACAGCATTAGAAGAGTGAAAGTTTTAGTCTTGGCTCTGCTGACGATTTGCTGAGTAGGCTTGGAAAAGGCCTTCTGTCTTCCTGTTGTAGGGATAAATTATTAAATGTCTGCAAAAAAAGTTTTATAGGTATATGCTAAGGTATTTCAGCATAATCTTTTATAGGTAATACTGGAGCTTTAAATCCTCATCTTAAGGACTTTTTGCAAAAGTAAAAATCAGGAAGACATTGCTGCTACTCAACTTCTGTCAAAACTGAGGTGAAATATCAGGAGGTGGAGTTTGTTGAGGGAGGTTGCTTTTTTATATAAATAACTACGATTTCTAGAAGATGAGTAACTCCTCTAATTATGCATGTCAATTATTTTGTGTACTATTCTTAAACATCTAATTTTCAGTGTAAATAATACAGATAATGTCACTCCAAATAAAGCCATACCATTGCACTCTTTTCCTTGAATGAAGATGCCCAATTATTTTCCCTTTCCTCATCCAGAAAGCAAACAAAAGCCTGTCTTTTAATCTGTTAGGCGGTTTTAGTTGCCCTGGAGAGAATGGTAAAGGTCTTAAATTTCTATCAGTTTCTCAAATCCAGGTGGCCAGGTAGAGGAGGGAAATATACCTTATGTTTGGAGTTTGGAGACAGTGGAGAAGATGGAGCGTTGGGAGTGCACTACTTAGCAGAGAACCCACAGGTGAGTGGTGTTTTAAATGGCCCCATGGCACAAACTTCAGTAAGTGCTTTGATTACCCTCAGCAGCAAAGGCACCAGGCTCTTGTGAGCCAAACAAGGGGAACACGTCTTCCTCCTTCAGTGGGACCCTGCCAGCTTTGACCTGTGATTGCACTTTATGATACATCAGGCTTTCTAGCTCCAGCGCTTCTTTAAAAAATGTTTAAGCTTATAATTTTCTACTGGAAGCAACTTGCTGCATTGCTCAGGTGCTTTGAGATGCTCCTTTATTCATTTGAGCTCAGGAAATGCTAACTAAAGTCCAACTAAAGTTTAAGTTAGGTTAGATTCAGATTTTTGACTCTGCTTTAAAGAGTCGTGCTAAATGAAAGTATGAACAAAATGCTAGACTTCTTCACCTTGTCCATTCTCACAGGGATTTTGATTGATAGATGTATTTTTTAAAGGAGAAAATTCAACTACACCGATTTGTTGTCTGGGCTGTTGCTTACTCGTGGGCACTGGAACTGACAAACCTTTCAGTTTATTGTGGCCCAGAGAGAGGCTTTTGAGATGTCACTGCATAGCAACTGCCAGCAGCGTAACGTTGCCAGTGCTTTCGGTAGCTGAGAAATCATATTGTGTCTGGTGACGTTTACTGTCACAGCCACATGGATTTTAGTACTGAGAAAACCTGTTCAGACACTTGGGAAACATTGTCTCTTTCCAGCTGAGGGCTCTTCCTGTTTTTTTTTTTGTCTTGGGGTTTTTTTGGGCTTCTTTTTTGTGTTTTGGGTTTTTTTTAAATATTTGAAGTTGCTTTTTGTACTCCCTTAGACCTCACTTTTGGGAAGTTGTGGGGGGATTTTGGTTGGTTTTGTCTGGTTTTGTTTAAATTTTCTCACTTCTATTTAATTCCTATTTGGAATAAAATATATGAAATTTCTTGTACTGCACTAGGGCTTGGCAAGCTGCTTACTGATTGATTAATATAGGTATGTTGATTAAAAATTCAGTGTAAACCACTGAAGCCAACTGGAGTTACTTTTACTTGTTACAGGGCAGCGTCTGCACTACTGTGATTCAATTGGTAGAAGATGCAGCAACCCTCTCTGTACAAGTCTGTTTTCCCCTCAGCAGTTAATGCTTAACTTATCTAAAATTCCCAGGAATTACCTGTGTGGTGATTTAAATTCTACTAAGGATTATAAAAGCTGAAAATTTTGAGGTCTGCTTGCTTTTTGATTGCATTTATAGTAAGGTAGAAACTTTCCCTTACTCAAATATCCATTCTACCTTTTGCCTGAAGAGAACCCCCACCAAGGACAGGTGAATGTCTTTGGAAATTCAAAATAGCAACACTTTTTTTTAATAATTTCAAAAAACATTTGATGTTTTTGTGACCAACAGCGTATTCATGAGCATGCCTTACAAGCGACACTATTTTAGGGTACCTCATGCTTCAAAGCGTGCAACACCTGGAAGGCAGAGGCTTTAAATTAATTTGATATGCCTATCAAGAGAATACTGTTTTAATGTGTTCATGAGCATCCCAGTATGACTTGGGTTGTTTCATTGGTTCCTTTTTTCTAGTGTTATGTAAACTAGGATGATACCTACCTTTGAATACAGTATATTGAGTGCATACTGAGAATGTAAGCAATACACAGTGAGGTTGGTATATGTATACTTCCTCCATAAGCTACTGCGGTGTTGAGATCCATAGGTAAGCCTATAGACTGGGGACACAGATATTTCAATAGTGTAAAGGGAGATCGTGCATGCTGCTGTTGGAGGCTCATTGTAGAAAATACAAAGCTGTACCATATTTATTATTTTCTAGTTGCCTGGCTGTTAGGAACCATTTAAAATCAATATGTATCTAATTATTTTAGGCAGGGAGGGAGTCTGGTAGACCGGAAACTTTTCCTGAAGCCAGTGGAGTGGTATGTAACATAATTAAAACTCTCCATTTTCAGAGCACTGCTTCAGTTTTATCATTGCAGTATTTATAGATTATTCCAGGTTAAATCTAATCATGTGATCCTTACCAGGCATCTAGTTCATCTCATTTTTACTCTGGCCATGACTAACAGGGGCTTGGGTCCCACCATATGCAAGAGCTTCTGGGTCCCAAACCAGCATTTAGATAACTTCTCTTTCTGCTGTCCTATGAAATGATTTAAACAGATGTCCTCCTTCAGCTGCTTCCCCTATTCCCTTAAGCCTTTTTTTTTTTTCTTTCCCTTATTACGAAGCAGCTATGGTATTTACTACTTTTCTGTTTAGTCCTGTATTCTTCTGAATATTTATCCTTCTACTGCAGTCTCACCCAAAACTTTGTATAATTGTTTCAAGTCCCTATAGATGCTCTTTAGAGGTGACTCTATCTGAAGCCCATGTTCCGTGCGAGCAGTCAGGCATTTTTTAAAATTTTTTTTGTTCTTGCTTTGTGTTGAGCAGCTGAGCCTGGTACCTTGTCTGTCCTTTACAATAAATTTTTTTGATCCACTGACATCACTGGTGGATTATAGCAGCCCCCATTCAGCTGGAGAGCAGTTTTTACACAGTAATGTCATGTGTTTCTGTGAAACAGGTAAGCCTATGTAAATGCAGAAAAAATCGAGTTCACTGTACTGTTCTCTCTTTTCATATATGCACACCAGTGTCTGGCATTCAGATGTTGGATTAGTTTCTGCTCTTTCTTGTGGGGATGGATGCCACTTCGTTGCTTCTGTTCCTGGCCCTGTTTCAACACAGTCTGTTTTGCAGTGTATGGGAGGGCATGTGTTTTGTTGTCGCACAAGGAAACAAGGAAGGCTCCAAGGTTTTGAGGTAGGGTCCCTTAAAACATGCTTGCTGTCTAGTCTTCAGCTGGGATAAAGTAGTAAATGTCAAATACGTTAAATAGTCAAAAAATAAAATTGCTAAGGAAAGAAAACAACTTGTAATTAAATTCCATAAACCAATAATAATTCCAAGCATCACAAATGTTTTAATTCACCGGTCTGACTATAAATCATTTCAGCCACAGCTTGAAGTCTGTGGAAACTACCTGAATTGTGGCCTAGGGAATATTTGTGACTTGGTGAGAACATTTTCAGCCTGTTTCTCTTGAGAATATAGGATATTCCCTACTTTCTAGTTGCTGGATCACCGAGTGGGACCCATATCATATAGAATCGTTTAGGTTGGCAAAGACCTTTAAGATCATCAAGTCCAACTGTTAACCTAGCACTGCCAAGTCCACCACTAAGCCATGTCCCTAAGCACCACATCTGCCCGTCTTTTAAATACCTCCAGGGATGGGGACTCAACCACTTCCCTGGGCAGCCTGTTCCAGTGGCAAACAATAATATTATAAACAACACATGCTGCTATCATTAATGGTATTTTAGGCAGAAAGCTGTATTGGAAACTTTTCACTTTAGAGAGGGGACAAGAGTGGGAGCCTTGTAGAAATACTGCTGTGCCAGTTGTGTGTGGGTTTAAAAACAAAACAATCCCAGCACCACCACCACCACCCCTTGACCTCTTCAATAGGTTATATCACCATGTATCTGTTTATTTCTAATGGCTCTTTTAAATGACAGCTTCATAAACTGAAGTATCTAAAACAAAGGCCATGAAGTTTACTTTGGCCATCTCAAGTAAATTTTCCTAATCTAAACATCAGCAGTGCCTTTCATAAATCAGTCCAGTGACGTCATCTTTTCAATTAGTGAAGTCGGTATTTGTGCTCTGGCCTCAAAAGCTATTTGACCAGTTAATGTTTTCAGGTTTTGTAGTAGTCCAGACTTCTCACCAGCCACAGTTCCCAGTAATGTGCTTGAAGTGGGAAAACGTTTATCAATAATTGCCATTTTTTAAGTGCAGACAGCAGACAGTGATTAATTGCTAACCTTCTTTATTGTCTACTAGTAATAACAAACATCGTCTGTAGACTTTGAAATTGTTCATAATACATCTTGCACTTCTTGTTGTTGGGGGATACAGGCATCTGCAATTGAATAAGTATTAGCTGGGCTTCTGGGAGGAGGGAAAGAAGGAAGAATATTGGGTGGGTTGTGTTTCCAGGAAAGGTAAAATGAGGTAGTGGTAGAGCTGGGAGTGAATCATCTGTCAGCCAGAGTGTGCTGGTTTGTTTTGTTTCCCACTAAGTACTTGAACTTGAGGTAAAGGGCTACTTCAAAGAGATTCAACTTCGGTCTTCCTTTCCTTTCCTGTGTGCAGGTTAGAGGGATCAAGTCCGTGCTGACAGGGAGGTTGCCTGTAATGTTGGGGTGGGGAACGGTTCAGTTACGGCATATCTTTTTCTGTAGATGAAAATGCTTCCACTGCATGCCACAGAAGCGAGAGAGAAGTTTATTCTGATAAGGTTTTTAGCAAAATCCACCAACTGCCAAGAAACAGTCAAGCAGAGCAACAATATTCTTTCTCTTAATCGCACCTTCCACTCCCTATGTGGAAATAACAATAAGGGCAGACATGAGCTGAAAAAAAGCCAGGAAATTTAGAGCCGAGGCTTAACTCCTATCCTTAGCTCACCCTAGCAACACATCTAGGCATTGCAACACAGATGCTATGTAAGGTCACCTACTAGCAGCTCTGAAGTGTCAACTATGATTGAATTCCCTTAAAGAGAAACCAAAAATTATCTTAAACACACAAGCTATTCCATACGTGTGTGTATGATGTATGGTTTTGTTTATGTTAATGAAGAGACTTGCACCAGTAAGTGGTTACGTGCTTGGCTTGAAATGTGCAAATGCTTGAAACCTCGCTCTATGAATCACTTTCTTTCACTGTCCTTTGAAACAACCTGAGCTTGGATTCCCATGATACTATTTCTGTTCTTCAGCTTTCTACACACAGCGGTCTTTCACCAGACTTCTTGCTACTTGTCATTGCCATGGCTCAGCTTGTTGATAGCAGCAGTGGGAGCTTTGTGAGCTAGACAGTCCTTTTTCCATTTGTTTTTCCCCCCAACTTATTCCTGAGACAAGTTAGAAGCCATGACATTAACGATGCCATTGGCCTGCAGCAGAGACCGAAGATGCAGCATCAAGAAAACACTGAAGCCTGAGTGTAATTTTAAGGTAGGTAATGTTGTAAGATACCTGCAACAAGTTTAGGAAATGCAGGAAAATACCACCACCTTTACTGGTGAGATACTTGTAGGTCTCAGCCTATTTCAATGGTATGCTTTTTGCTTCCTGCTTGTCCCTCATGTGACCCTTGCTGTAAAGGCTTAGCTGTGAATTGACCACAGACTTGCTTGAGAATATGGAAACTTTCCCTTAATATTCTGTAGGAAATCTTCTAAGTCCTGAGGCTCATGCTTAACAAATTGCTGAACTGATCATCTTCCCCTTTGGTTTGCCTCCAAACAAGTGAGCAGGGAATTGGGAATGGAGGGCATGGGCATCACATCCATTACTAAAGCTCGTGAGTAGAGTGTGGAGGCTCCTTCTTCAGTGTAAATTAAAGCAATTTCCTGTAGTCTTGAGAAAGAGAGAGAAACACACTTGAGCTGGAGATGTCTGTTAGTTTTGGTTTTGAGACACTTGTGAAGTGTCTCTCTGCACTAAGCTTTTTGCCTTACCTTGTTGATAAGGTTGTGCTTTAAGTCACAATTTAGCCCTGACCAAACAGGCTTAATGGTTATTTTCCTATGGGTTGAGGGTTTTTTTCTTTATGATTTTTGCAGTTGACTGGGTGAGTTCCTTTTTTGGGGGTATGAGAGGAGTGGATTTGTGAGGGTCAGTTTGAGGGGAGAGAGGATCAGTTTAAGGGGCTTGTCTATTTTGGTTACTTTTTCAAGAATATTCCTGGTAGGCATATTCTAGAAGGCAAAATGAAACTTATTTAAAAACCATTTCCTCACATATCGATATTAATGGCCATCCAGACAATGATGAAATAAAATTTATTTTCCTGAAGTACTTCAAAAGCTTGATACAGGATCTTAATTCAATGAAGACAATTTCCCATCATAGGATTATGCCCCAAGTCTTTCTTGTGAACAGTATTTTCATTAGATGTTGCATAGGACAGTTTCTAGTTTGGTAAAATAAAAGATTATATTGCTTAGCAATGGTTCGCTCCAGGGAGTTTTTCTATGATGATCTCAGTCAAGGGATACTGTTGTGGAAATATTAATTTGGTGGGTTTGGTCCTTGAAGAGTATCTCCATTCCTCATATAACTTGTTCAAGATTACTGGGCTGCAGAGATGTTACAGTCATCTTGAGAAAAGGCCAGGGGTGGAGTGCTTGCTGATAACCTAATGGTAGGAAATCATTGTCCAAAGCTTGGTGAGTATTCAAGCATCTGTAAAGAAACAGAAGACTGAATGATTTCTGGAGTGTGTTAAATTCAACAAGCAGGGCCTGCGTATTTTTCTGAGAGGCTGAAAGACCAGATTCATGTATTATCTGGTAACTATAGTAGATAGCAGGTTTATCGGTTGCACTATTACGGATTCTGTCTGACCATGCCCTTATCTCTCTAGTACTACCGGTTGCAGGGCAAGTACCTTTTTTCATCCTTTATGCAGTGGCTTCTCGCATGTCTGAAGGGAAAGCTTTCTGCTTTCACCTGGGTCACTTAAGCATGCCAAGGTCAGCACGTGGGAGGGGCAGAGTCTGAGTGTTGAGGTTTGCTTCATGCAAATAGAAGGAGGCAGCAAAGGGGAAGCTGTGTCTCTAGAGACCAGTATTAAAAACATTCCACGGGGTATTTTTACAAGTTAAATCAAATAATTGAAAAGAACACAAAAAGTAACTCAAGCTCGGGAAGTTGATTAGATGGAATTTGTTTGGGGTTTGCTACCTGAGTCCGGGATGAAAGTGGATAAATTGGCCCGCACACAGGTGAGGCAAGGTAGCCTGGAATAACTGCATTCCAGCAAAACCGAACAAAGATGGCTTTTCAGCATGGAAAAACAAAACTACTGACAAATTCATGAGCTGTATGATTGTCCTTGGGCTCTTTTCTTGAGAGAAAATGACTGACATAGCAAGCACTGATTTCCCAGACCTACTGAGAACACTGTGGTGGTAGATACATCTGTCTGTCCATGTTGTGCTGGGATTACTTGAGTTATAAACCCTAATTTGAGTGATAAACCCTGAAGGGAGTAACCTCTGCCACCTCTGGCTGTTGTGTGTATGAGGTGAAACCATGCAGAAAGGGAGTTTCCTGGAGAGTCTGGGACTGATCCTAAAACCAGAACGCATAAGACCATGGCACAGAAAGATGCTCTGATGTGTAAAAAGTGAAGACAGGAACAGTCTGGATGACTTTTATGTATATGGGAATCTGCATTTGCATGTGTCCCAGAAAGAGTGAAGGAGTTGACTTAGAGAGATACAGGAAGTCGTGATATGTAGCGTCTATGTTTTGATAATTCAGCAACAACCACAGACTGAGAAAGCCGAATGAAGCGAAATGAAATAGTGTATGGCTAACTCCTGGCAAAAACTTGATAGCGTAGGCTGTATCTTCAGGGAACAAATTTTCTTTTTCATGGGTCTGATTTATATGCTTAATTAAATATGGATATTTTTTCAAGAAGTAATCTGAGCCAATCTAATCATACAGTTTTTGATAAAACTATGATTTCTGAGTGGTGCTCTGGGGTGAATTTTTTAGAAATCCATTTTATCTAAATAAGCTAGGGACCTTTTAAAAAAATCCTTTCAAGAGGCTGAAGGACACCTAAATCTTATTTTCAATTGTATGCATAGTAATTGGCCTTGAGCTACACATAATAGGTTGAACAGTTTCTAGGGACTATGATTTTGATGAATGAGGATAATTGCTTATACCTAGCTTCAAGAATGCAACTTTTTAACAGTTACAAAAGAAACTGCATTTCTGAGACTTCTGTGGTGTCATGAGCATATTTGCCACGTATCAGGTGCTGTGTTCTTCCTTTTCCGCAGCAGTATCAGGAGAACTGCGGGTAGGAGTATCATGTGTTGGAGTGTGTAAGAGTAGCCAGTAGGTCCAATGGAGTTTAGTATGTCTAGGTGTAACCTTCTAGGAAGGCTGTGACCAGTGATAAATATGGCAACTAGATTGGCTTCTAGTAATCAAGTGTCTTTATTTAAGTTTAATATCTGGGAAAAAAAGTCTGAAAGCAGAAGATCTTATTTAGACATATATCCTACTTGAAGCTTACTCTGCTTATGTGAGCTTATGCAAGAACTTTCCCCAGTAAAAACGAGAGTTCATGTGTACAGGAGATAAAAGGCAGCTTATCAGTAACAACTTCCTTTTCTCTCTAGATTTTTTTAGCTTTGTACTTGGTTGGGAATCCTTTTAAGTTGCAGTTTCCCTGACTCGTGCTGTCTAAGGCCATTTTGTGCGTACCTGGAGGTTTTTTAAGCACTTTCCAGGAGTACTCTGCTGTCTCAGTGCCTCGTGACAGCCCCTAGCAACAGGACAGGAGAGAACAGGGGTATCTCATCCTGAGCCTTTGTTCCATCTTCTTCTTTTTTATTTATTTTTTTCAACTGCCTGATGCAGTTCATGCAGTAGACATCCCAGTACCCAATGCTGGTTGAAGGGGACGGCCAGTTCTTCATCACTTAGCATGATGTGGGGTGCTGTAGCCTGAGGAGTGGGAGGCCGGGGAAATCGGGCTGGTAGCAAAAGCCTGACCCAGATGTGCCTGTTGGGTTGCCCAGGGAGGTGGTGAGGGTCAGGCAGACGCAGCACAGGAGGTGTGGGCAGAACAGTGCCTGCAGCCCACTCCTGTGCACCCATCGGCTGAGCTCCCACACCTTGATGGCTCTGGAGGTGCTGGTGCCCCGTGCTGGGTGCAGGAGCAGCTCCAGGTGAACTCAGCTCAAATCTGTAGTGTTTACTAATTCAGGCTTCGCCTTATGGAGTGCTGTGCTGCCTGTTGCTCAAATGTGGACTCTGAAAAGTAGCTCTGGGTCTACCTGGAAAATAATTCTGTTGTGTTATTCAGGGAATGGCTTTGTGAAGAGCCATCTCTAGTGTCCCTCCATCTGAGGCACTACTGACCTGCAGCCCAGACAAAGCCTCTGAAGGATGGCTGAAACTCAACTGTATCCTTCACCTGTCAGTGAATGGATGGTTTGGTCCCCTTTGATGCCAATTCGGTTTGGTTTAGGCATGAGTTACCTTAATCAAACCTTGCAAGAGAATTATGTTCCATGAAGTTAAATATTTTCCAAACACTTTTCTGTCTTACTTTTCAAGTGTTATATAGACCAAAAAAACCTCTGTAAGGTTCTTGACCAAGTGTTTGTTTTGCCTTTTAAAACCATATCCACCAAATCCATGTAGCTCTTCACAAAAGAAACTTTAGATATCTTTACCCCAGTGCATGTGAGCATGAAAGGATTACAGTATGGGGGAAGTTTTAAGGAAATGATTCATTCCTGAACTGCCTATGTTTAATAAAAAGAACTGTGGAACTGGTAGTGATTTTTCTTTCTTTTTTTCTTTTGTTCACATCAGCAGTTATGCTGTTTAGCAGATATGTTATCCAACTCTGTAAAACATACAGCATTCAAGTTTCAAATTGAAAGCTGAGGGCTTAAGGGGGTAGGAATTTTCTGAAAACGAGATATGTTCTACTTAGTTACATAGTATACTTTGAGCAGACATTAGCAAGGTTCATATTAGAAAATGTCGAAGTCCACAATAGTACAGGAAAAAAGCTTCACCTCATCATGTTGTGAAAGCAAAAGTAGTAGTCTGGTATTTCAGAGTATGTTCTGTTTTTAAAGGGAAGTACTGAATATCTGAATAGCTAATAATGTCAAAGTGCTATATAATAAGCATCTAAAATGTTAGCAGTGTTATTCATTGATAAAGTAGCTATGTCAGTACCCTTTATAATAATTTTTTTGTACCATGCAGTTAATTTTTCCATTCTTGGATTAAGTTGTTTAACCTTATTAATTTACCTTTGCCTTTTGCTGACAGCTGGGGAATCCTGTTCTGGTTTTCATTGGCATTAGAATTGTCAGTGCTACAAGCAGGGCAGCTGGGGACCCCCCAGAGCTCAGGGGATGCTCCTTCCTTAGCTCTTTAAAAGGATGCCTTGTAGTGGTTGTGCCTTTTGGACCCAAGAGTTCTCAAATATGTTTCCCATGGCACACACAATTGTCTTTGAAATACTGAGGAAGGAGAAACTAGGTCTGAACAGGCGCAAGAGAGAAGTGTGAAAAAGAAGATGGAAAAGAAATAAAAATATTTCTGTGATAAAATTCAGGAAATGTGACATGCTGTGCATTTCTGTTGAGAAGATAATGAGGCTTCCATTGAATTTAGAGGTGAAATACAGCAATATTGCCTTGGTCATGCTTTTGTCAGATAGCCACGTAAGCGAAAGGAGACGTGTTTAAGGCTCTTAGGAATGCAAAATTGATCTGAAACTCACTTTTTGCATCTTGTGGACATAGACTGCAAGAGTATGAAGACTTGTTACATCTTCAGGTTGAATTCTGGAGTGATTTTAATCTTTCCATTAGATTTGTTAAGATCACAATGTGTGGTAGTGTAATTGTTAGCTGAAAAAAGACAGCTTCTGCTGAACCAGGAAATTTGCAGGTGATGTATTTACTCTCAATGATTCTCTAGATAATGCACTCCCATTTTCACTTCTTAAAATAATATTAAGTAAGAGAATCTGCCTCTCCTTTCCCCCCACCAATCGCGTTGTTCTGGAAAACAGGCTTTAACCTGCCCTCTGGGAAATCAAGCTTTAACACTGCAAGACCAGGAAGGGGGCGTATGTTGGTCACCAAAGAACAGGCACTGTTGGCACCTTTATTTCTTTTAAGCAATAGTACTAATGAACTTCAAATGCAATCAGTCCAGTTTGTTGGATATTTGTTATGTTAGGCTGGCCATCAGCTTTTGGGGACAAAATCTATAGATTCTTTATCTCATCCCTCCCATGATGATAAACGTCTATACTTTTAAAAGATGCTGATGTGGAGTTACCATTTTCTTGTCTGAGACTTTAAGAGCTTCATTTCATTTCATACTTTTTTTTTTTTTCTTGTGAGTGACCCTTTTCCATTCAGGAAAGTTTGACTTGTGTCTGGATAGCTAATGATTTGTTTGGGCCAGAAGCTATAGAGAACTGTTAGCATTATTAATTTCAGTGATGAGGATCTCTGAAATTGCTGTGATAAGGGACTCGTGTGCATAGTTGGTCTTTGTCTTGCTCTGTAGGAGGCTTTTAAATTTATAATCTAATTTCTCAAGTATTCATAACAATCTATTTACACATAATTTAGAGGTCTGTCAGATCTCTGAAATTACCCTATTAAATTATTGCAGCTAACTTTTAATGCAGGTCATAATTAGTTACTTGTTCCAGCGGGGAATTAAAATCAAGCTGTTAGCCTGTACATCTTCACAGAAGAACAAAAAGCTGTGGCTAATTATTCTTATGGTGTGGGACTGCTGACTGACTCATGATGCAGGAGCAGAGCTGTGTATTGCATCCATGGTGTGGAGTTAACAGCAAATGATGATGCCTTCCTGGTCTAGAATTACTGGCTAACTATTTTTCAGGTCATAGACACTGCACTCATACCTACGTGGTAATTTAAAATTGCGTGCCATTTTACCTGCTGTTTCTTGAAAGCTGTGATGTAGCACAATGTAATATAAACTAAATACTATGGGAAGAACCACCATTATTGATATATTGAGAACAATGGGAACATGGATAATTCAGAAGCTTCAATTTTTCTCAACTTAACTTTGCTTTATCAAAAGCAGAATGTTACACTGAAATCTCAAAGGCATTATGTCAGCCCATTCCAAACTGCTGCAGTTAACAAGTTATACATTTGGCTTGTAATCCTATTGATGATATAGACAGTGCTTGTCATTGCTATAGAGAATAGAACAAGACCGTCAGTGTTATGATGAGCATTAGTCTGCATGTCTGACTTCTCTCCTGGCACATTCTTCTCTCATTGTCTTCCTTCTCTGTAGCTTCTCGATTTCTTTTCTGCACCACACTGTCTTTAGCACTTACTTATCAATTCATTTCTAACTTTGAAACAATCGTTACGATAACTGTGTAAGTGGTGCACACTGATCTTGATAAAGTATCATTTTTCTCATGAAGATAAGGAAAGGGTATTAGTTTAACCAAAATTGCCAGATGAACTCTGATCTGTTGGACAAAAGTTAAGTGCGTATTTTGATATTAAGGAAAAAAAGAGAAAACAGAGGGGAGAAAAGGGGGGAGGGGGCAAGAAAAACTGGAAAAGCTGCTTTGCACATGAGCATATTAATATAATGAGAGAGGGTACCATAAAAGAAACCATGGATGAGTGTAAGCAATGTTGCCTGGGACAGGCATCTGACCTTGTAAGTAATTTTAACAGAAGATTAATATTGAAGTGGTTATTTGGCTCAAGAAGAGCAAGCAGAGAGTAGGGCTATGTCCTTGTATACCCTTTAGGTACTGGTTGTGAGATCCTGTGTGTAGGGGGAGGGTCTTTACCCAAAGTCTTTATGCAACAGCTAAAGAAGAAAAGAATGTAGGCTATATTATGATGAATGCCAGCTCTGTTTTACCTAGGTGCATGAGGGGACACACAAGCAGTTAAAGTGGCTTCTATTTCAGGAGATGGAGAACACAACTAGAAGAGAAACTTCTCAAATTTGACTCCAACCAATAGGAAGAAATGGGTTGAGTATGTCTAGGTGGGAAAGCAACATGAGTGAAAAGGAATGATAGCAAAGTAAAAATGTTGGATTTTGCGTGTGTGTATGTATGTATATTTATATGCACGTACACAGGACATGGAAACTGAGTCAAGGAGCTAAGGGCAAGTAGGGACATATACTAGAAGTACCCATGGACAAAACCAGAAAAGGTAAGCCAAAAAGTAAGAGGAAACCAGCAAGATACACCCAAAATAACAAGGAGTCATCATATGTAAGTGTTCAGAGGAAGACCAAAGAGTCAATCCACTTCTTCATGGCATTGAAGAGTGTTTCATACACACTGATATTTTTGAAATTTATTCTTGACTGTCTAGCAGCTGTCTTTATGGAAAAGGTCAGTTGCATGGAAGATGGCTGACACAATTAATGTGATGAGACCACAGATGACAGCATTATATGAGGAAGGTTAGAGCACATTCAGATGTTTTGGGGTAATCTTGACTTAATGAATTTCATGCTAGGACATGTAAAGAGTTGGTGGCTAACATCTTGAAGCTGTTAGTAGCCATATTTGAGAGCACGTGTGAGACAAACCTGTAGATTAGTGTTAGAATCTATTTTTGAAGAAGGGGAAAGTAGATGAGGTAGGAAATTTTAGGCATTCAGTTCTCAAAAAAACACTGAAGCAAAGTAGTCAAATTACATTTAAGCACCTAGAAGAACAAAAGGAAGAAAATAACAGCTGATGTTGGTGTTTAGTATTTTCACTAGCTAGCTGAAACTTCAGGGAATGTTTGTTAAATATGAAGACCTCATGGAGCTAAGAGAGGCTGTCACTACCTGGCAGAACAGGTTTAAATTTCAAAATTTGTCTGGGCAAGTTGCGGTTGCAGTGTGGGAAATGAACGGCAGCTCAGTTTGATAAATGCAGATTACTGTAGCTAGACAATTCTAAGAAGGATGGGGAACAACTTGCTTGGAGCAGCTATTTAGAAAAAGATCTGGGTTTGTTGTGGATCGCAGCCCGCACTTGGAAAAATAAAGTTACATGGTTGTGAAAAAGTTTAGTGCCATAATGAATACCTAAACTAAACTATTGTGTCAGCAAGACGAATCACATAACCTTTCTACTTTGCTCTGAAATTCTTCGGCCTCAGACTGGGCTATTTCTAATTTTGGGCCTCATGCTCCAGGAAAGATATGAACCCAAGTCCAGAGGAGAGTGCTTAAAATGACTGGAGATAAAAAAACCCCACAACCTCTGAAGAAAGATTGACAGATTTTGAGCTGAGTCAAAAAAAGCTGGAGGAGTAATGTGAGTCTTCAAAAGACTCTCGCAAAGAGGAAATAATCATCTATTGTGTAAATTAGTGGAGAAAAGGATTACTTGCACTGGCACTGGAACCAGTGCTGTGAAACAAGGATAACTGAGTGTCAAGAATGTCACCACCATAAGCAGAGGTGTGACCTTAGGTAACTTAGAGATTCCTTCCAGTCTTCATTTGATTCAGCAGTGACCATACTCTGACCCCTAACATAATAGCATAACTTTTGGCAATCATGACCACTGAATGTGATTCCAGATGATAGTTTGTAGCTTGCTTATTCTCTTTTCAATTCATAAATGGATCTTAAGTTTTGCTAGAGAAATATACAGGGCAGGGAAGGGTGGTTGAGAGAAGAATGATGACGGCCTTGTGCTTGGAATGAACCTGCTGCTTTCTGTTTCTGCATTGACTGGCAATTTGTCAGACCAATTTACTTTGGTCTCTTGCAATAGTTATGCACATAGATGTTTTGATGACCAAAGTCTAAAATTCTTTATATTGGGATTTCTCTCTCCAGAGCAAAGCTAATTTGGGAAGAACATGCTCCTATGTACACATGCAACTCATCAAATTCATAAGTGTACTTTATTTTGTCTCTCTTTTTGATTGCATCAAGGCAAATTATTTGTAGTTCAGCCATTTTGAAGTTTGCTTTAGGGTGAAGTTTGCCATAACAGTTGTGTTAAGAAATGCAGAGATTAATGTTTTCATTTTAATTAGAACTTGACAGAGGAAGTAGTATCTACTCTCTGCAGTGGAGCTAAAAATTGGGAAGAAGGATGCAAAACATTCAAAAAAACCCCCCAAAACAACCAGGTGAAGTGTTAGAAGCAGCTGTTCAACTTCAAGAAACAAAGGGAGAAAAATACTGTAGGAATACTGGGAGATGAGAATATAACTAGAATTTCTGATTAAAACTTCTGAAACACTAGTCCCTCTCAAGCTTCCATTGGATCCTTACTTCTTTCTTTCTCTCTCTCTCTCTTTTTTTCCTGCACCTTATTTGCTGCTTTATTTCTATCGCATTGACCATTGGCTACATATGCATTTTTATTTAGCTAGAATTCTGAAACAGTGAATGCAAAGGTGAGTAATTTCATTGCAACAAGGAGCCATAAATATGTGTTTAAAATCATAGCTCAATACCTTGCAAAAATTTAAAGGTGTGCTATGATTTTAAATTCCTTATAGAAAGCAATCATTAAAATATGGCTACAATATGTATTGATTTTTAGGCTTTAATTTAGAAATGCCTTGCTATTATTAGGGCAGGAGACATCATTACTGTCTGACTTGCTGTACTCATCATTTGGAATGATGTTGGGTTTTTTACTGGTTTTAGAGAGCATCAGATGTGAGACTTTTTAATGACATAAATATGTGCTTTTTCTTTGAGTGTCTTCTTGATCCTCGTTATTAAGAAAAGTGCCACAAGACACTGAGGCATAAGGTTGTCATCTGTTGCTTTACTTCACAGCTCAGTAGAGCGAGCAAATGTTCTGCACTTCTGCAGTTTTTAGGGCTTGTTAGTTGAAATGGTCAGCGCTGTATTTATTACCACGTTTGCTTTACCAACAGAGAGGAGAAAGAAAATTGTTCTTTGCTTTGAAATCCAGCATGTAATGAATCGGCCAGAGCAAAGGGCAACCAAGGCTCTGTTACCAGTTGCGTACCACAGTGTTCGCTTCTTACCAATTTAATGGTTGACAGAGTTGTTATTTTTCTCATCTGGGTATCGCAATACATAGGTTAATCGAAAGTGCCTGAGGCACTCCTGTATACCCACAGTATCATCAGCTATTTTGTGTCTTTTACACTGTAGAGTGCAACAGTAACATTCTTTAAAATTTTCAGCATGAAAGTTAGTAGGCCTCTTGTAACTGTTCCTTAGGAGGTCTACCCATCACGAGAGAGCTGGATGGATAGTGGGACAGACCTGCTTGCAACGAGACCAGGGAAGTTGGAGCAAGTTTGTACAGCTGCGTTTTCATCACTTTGTCCTATGCCTCTTGGGCAGAGGGCATTTTCGGGTAGTATCATGTGTTGGGTTCCTGTCTGCTCCATCCTTGGCACTTCTGCTCAGGTCAGGGCTCCCGATTAGAGCCAGCATGAGTGCAGCAATGGCTTTTACTGATCTGGAGACCTTTCTGTTCTGAGCTGCGCAGGGCTGGCAGGGAGCACTGGCTTTGAATGAGCTGGTGTGTCTAGACAGCGAAGTGCTGTGCGGGAGCACAGCTGTGGTCTTGGAAGCAGCATAGCTGTGCCCCAAGTAGCCACTAATTAGCCTGGACACTGTACCACACTGACGTGGTTAGGCAGCTTCCCGTACCTGAGCTGGCTCCCGTAGCCTTGCACAGTGTTGTAATTCTGTGGTATAGACTTACCTAACTTGTTTTGCAGAAGCTGCCAAACAGTTATCAGACAGGTAATAGTTTTGGCTGCTCTTGACCTGGGGTAGATTTGGCCTGATACGTGTGAGCTGACAAGTTCCATATCCCATTTCCAGAAGTTTTGCATTCTTTGATATACGGTGTAATAGTTATTATGAATTGATTTGATTACTAATACAGTGTCTGAGCCTTTTATTAAAAGTGACAAACCTTTTGAGACTTGTAGGATTTAATGTTCTTGACTGGCTTGGTCTTTCAGGGTAGCTGTTTCTTCTGCATTTGTAATAACTGGCAGATCTCCTTATTAAATTCAGTAAGAGAAAAAACATATTTCCATTGAAATGAATACCTCAGGAATGAATTCTGGTTTAGTGGGAAATGTTCCAATATGTCTGTGCTTTTATTTTGCTCACCATATGAGTCCTTCCATATATTTTACCGTATTTGTTTTTGCACTTATTTGCAGTGCCATATAACAGAGCCATATATAGGTATGAGTCCTTTTCTGTTCCTAAGCCTCTGCTAGTCTGTATGCACTTGTCCATGAATGTGCACACACAGTCTGAGCCCTCTGATTGTCTAGCTGTGTGCAGTAAGATCAGTAAAATCCTGATGGACTGTTCTATTAAAGCACTTCTTTATTTTCTTTGTGATGTAATACAACTTATTCACCCAACAAATCTTTGATACTCCAGTTTGTTAGCACCACAGGTCAGTATTAAAATGTCACCCAGTTGGATTAAAAAATTGCTCCTTTTCTAGCTTGTCATTTTCCCTTACAGGCTAGACTTCTAGAAAAGTTGGTTTCTCTTGGCCTTACTTCATTTAGAAGAGTTGCTGTACTTGCGGTCATGTCAGTACTGGAAATCAAGGATGCTGAGTCCTTATTGCTGCCTGTCAGATACATCTGTCTGTCACTGCATATTAAGTGTCTGCAACAGCTCCATCAGTTCTGGGGCAACCCTTACCTGTGGTGTCAAGCATTGTATTTAAAAACTACAGTGGCATCACAAAAAAAGCTTTAAGAATTATTTGAGGTTCTTCATGTATAGGTTTCAATGAATGATTTCAGAAGCTCTGTTTATTTTGTTCGCTATGGAGAAAGAAATTATTTATCAGGTCCTATTGCTACACCATGTATAAGAAAGCACTGTTTTATGCAGAAGACTCGGGGGAAAAAATATCTGCTAAGTGGAATTTGAGTTTAGGGATAAAGTGTGAAGGAAATAAACATCCATGTGACATGGTCTGAGGGCATGGTAGGCTCAAGAGATAGGCATGTTGCCATTGCTTACTTTAAGTAGATCATCAGTTCTTTCCTTTAAGATTGCCAGGTGTTTTGCTACATTAAGATGAAGAATGTTAACATGTTTGCAGGTGCCCACCTTCCTCTGTCTTCTGCAGAAGGAATCCATCCAACCGTCAGACTGTGCCTGACTAAAAGTTAAATGAGTTGACCTTGCCCATATGGATTCCACCATTTTGAGGCTTTACATGACAGACATGCAGCTCAGTGGTATCCACCATGTGCTTCTGTTTACTAGCCACTCCAGAAGACCAAACACTACCCGGGTACCAAAGGTGTTCAGGAGTTTTTTTGAGATTGGGACATAGTGTGATGTTTGCTCACTGTTCAGTGATATCAGTTTAAAAAGTTACCACCACTAAGCTGTTCCTCATTTCTCCCTCAGCTGAGACACAAAGTGTCAGAGAGCTCTCATTTCGTTTTAGTATGAAGAAAACCAGATTAATTTAAGCCACCTTTTTTACCTGGGTTTGACATTACACTAAAAGAAACTGCATTCGTCTTTCCTTTGCCTTGAGGCATGAGCAAAGTGGCTTGTATCTGTCTGCAAAGTATCATTTTAACTTCTTATAGTCTTCTACTTGATGACTGGCCAATGATTTTATTGGCTGTTAAATGGTCTATATCTCACTGAGGCTTCAAACATAGTCCATACCAAGAAAGCCACAGATAGTCACTTGGCTTGGACTTTGCAGGGAAGAGATCCAGATAGGGTTTTTTTTTTTTCTGTTGGTAGGTAGGATTTGAAACATGTATCGCTCATAGTTGATTTCAGATAATGTGGGAGTAAAAGACAGGATGAAATGGAGCTGGAGTAGATTTCATCACTGGAGAAAGCCTCCAATAATAACTTGACATACACAAAGAAAACTTCACCTGTATTCTATCAATATGGAAAGGGTGGGCCATTTTCATCCTACAAGTCTCTCTGCATGTAACACTGTATGGAAAAAGGCAACAGCAATAGGCTGTAGCTCAAGCCTTTGCCATGAACAAAAAAATGAAGACCACTTCTCTTCTTATATGGTGACCTTTTTTTCCTGTGTCAGGCAGATATTTTCTGCATAATTATCGGAAGGGAAAAAGGAAAGACCTCTTTAGTCTCATTAGATTTTTTTTTTTTTTTTCCTTTACCACCTTTCTAAGGGAACACTTAGTCAAATATTCTTGGCAGAACCTCAGAAGATTTTTGGCATGCTGGAGCGAAGGACTTAAACAATTAAGATAGTATTATACTGTACCTGCTATAAGAGGGGCATTCTTTGGGGGGATGCAGAAGCCTTGGATGCATGTTCTCTACATAGCACAAACAGGTGCTTGCTTGGGTGCTATTAAAGCAGCATGGCTCAATTCTTGGAAGAAACACCTGGGAGCATAAATGCATTACAGTTTGCTCTACAAGCTGGGCGTGCTCTGGAAGCTAGGAAGGTAGATGGAGCTATGATGCCAGCAGATTGAACACTTGCCTTCTTTCTTTACTATAATTGCATTTGCTTTTCAAATTAAAGTATTTCCTCCTGATTCATGGTATGACAAGTCCAAAACTGTGATTGAGTGCAGAGTTGAGGGCTGTATGCCGGAAACCAGGTGTTTTGTTTGATGAATAGTTGCTGTGGTTTTCTTGTTTTGTTGCAGGGAGTAGGAGGGAAAGAGATTTATTATGGAGTGTTGATTGTCTTTTGCTTTGTAGCATTAAGAAACTCTTTAATTTAAAAGGATAGATTTTCATAGGACTATGGCCTTAGTCCAATATCTGTTAAACATCTGTCAGCCTTACAGCTACCTGTTCTTCCACACAGTCTTTTTTGTTGTATAGGTGATATTGTTAAGTCAGATACTGGCACTTTTTTTTTTGCCTTTTCAAGAAAATTAATTCTTTGTCAGTTGTCACAAATATGGTATCAGTGAGTTCTAGTGCACTCAGTGAAAGCACTCTGATGTTAGCAGTAGGCAGAATACTGTGAATCATGATACATTAATGAGGACAAAAGTAGTAACTTACCCTTTTCAGCAGTCCATTAGCACTCTTGACTGATTAGCTCAAAAGGCAACCATAGTTCCAGGAAAATGAGTCAGCAACAAGTCAGGCCAGACCCTGAGTCAGCACTGCACCAGCCCAGCCATGGGGGCTCACCATGAGCCGCCTGCCCTTGTGAGAGTGTAGCTGGCCAGCTGATGGAAGTGATCCTTCCCTTCCCTCCAGGGATCCTAAGGCATCCTGTGACGTGCTGTCTGTGCTTTACTCCTATGCCAAGCAGGAGTAAGTCAAGTGGAGGGGCCACCAAGGCTGGGAGGAGAGGCTGAGGAGCTGGCTGAGATCTCTTTGCTCTCTTCAGACTACCTAAAAGGGGATTATAGGGAAGGTGGAGCAAGGTTTCTCTCAAAGATGCATATTGTAAGGTCCAGAGGCAATCAGTAGAGCAAGACAAAGTCAGATTAAATAGAAGAAATTTTCACAGCAAGGGTAATTAAACTCTAGAACAGTGCCCAGAGAGGCTGTGGCACGTCTACCCTGGGGATGGAAAGCTCACCTGAACCAACAGCCCAAGTTAATCTAACATTGATGTGAGCCCTGCTTTGAGCAGGCACTTGGACTAGATGACCTCGAGAGGTCCTTTTCAACCTAAATTATTCATGATCCAAAAAATTATATGTTCAAGTGGGTTCTCAGTCGCAGTTTAGTAACCTCATAATTAATCCAAACTGAGATTTACCCATAATGTTTTAATCGTAATGGTTTCTTAAAGAACTCTGGGCATTCTAAGCTTGATGGCTTCTTCGCTAGATTTGGAGATCAAGATTTTTCTTTGCATTCATGGAAAATAAAAACTAAATTTGCAGCAAGGGAGACCGTAGAAGTGTGAATGGTGCAGGTTTGGGCTTTGGCTTCAGGCTGTGACCAAATGTTGCAAGGCTTGTTCCTTTGGGATTGCGTGTCCTCAATGTTGATCTGTGGCAGTGATGTACCAGCTTCTCTTGTCATCATGCATGGTAACCTCAAATTTGTAGGTAGCCCTGTGGGCCTGTGTGGCTGCATGGTTTTTTGCAGTGGTGGAGGTGTACTCTCTGAAAGGCCAGCATGGCAAGGGAATAGCTCTGTGTCTCTCCAGGATGTTTGTTATTGCAATAACACAGATGATAAAATGTATTAGACAAATGTATCGAGTTTCTCAGGCTCTGTGAAACTAGGAAAAATAACTCTTTTTTTTTTCTAGTTCCTTGTATCTCAAGTGCCATTGTGTACTCCCAGGCTTTTTTCTTGTGGATCCCTGATGTTGTTCCTCCTGACAAAAACAACAACGTACATTTAATAATAATTTTAAAAAGTGTACTACTTTTGGGGTTCTTTTTTGTTACTCGTTTCCCTAGCAAGTAGTATTTGAAAGCACTGCTTGAGTCATCTAGAAATTTGCAGACATATTTGCTTGCTTGCAAGAAAGACAACGTTGTCATGGGTTTATCCTCTTTCAGGAGGTTGGTATTCTTGCGGCTCCCAAGTTTCCCCTTCACTTTTCTCTCAGGGACTTCATTCTTTTACCCCTGACATTTCTTGGAGTGAATATTGAGTTTTTGTTTTTCCTGTCGTTAGGCTGGCCTACCTCAAGGAAAAGTTCAGACCCTTCCAGGGAGAGGATCAAAGAGGTCAATTATAAATGAAAGGTAGGGGAAGAAGGGATATTTTCCTGTCTTGCTTCATCATTTTCACTGATGGAGTCTGCAGAAGCAGAACAGTCTGGTGCTTGTAATATTTGGGGATGGCTCTGTGTTTTCTGAGCTCATTATGGCAAGGAGCCAGTGAGAGAGCTGGAGAAGTGAACAGGCTGCCCACATGTTTAGAACGGGCTAGGAGGCTACTTCAGGTTCCTATTTCCCAAGCCCTGCCCACGAAAAGGAGGGAAGGGAGGAGACTTTTCCTGTTCTTTTGTGGAGTGGGGGGGGGTGGAAGAGAAAGGAATGAAAAATGGAAAATGAGAGAGGGATGGGAAGAATCTGCCTTTTTTCCTGCTCCTCAGGGGACTGGTGCTAGATAGAGCATTTGAGGAAGCAAATGCCATGTTTGGATTTTCAAATACTTGAATTTCAACTTTGCCGTTGGCCTCAGGAACTTGTAAGGAAGTCCAAAAGAAACAGTCTTCCTCTCCGAAGAGGTTTAGCTTGCATCATGTAGGCTCCTTTGCTTGTAGAGTCATATAGTGATGTAATGAAAAAAAAATGTGGAAGTAGCGTCTTTCAAATCTCACTCTGAACCATCTTCCAGCCTGGACAAAAGAAACAAAGGACTTTTTGTAGCCCATATTTGTCATTGCGTAGATGAAAGTAAAAAACATTCAGCTTTATCTTGGTTTGGTTTGTAAACTCTTGATAAATTCTCTTTTGCCCCCCAAACCAGGGAGGGAAGAAAAATGTTGACTTTGGAAAGTATGACCTCTCCTCACAGGAGAGGTACTGATGTGCGGTTGGCTGCTTTGGATTCTTTTCTGGTTTTTAGGTTGGGTATTTTTTTTTCCCCCCATCAGCACAAGGCAATTCATTGGGAAAACCTTAAAACAGTCTTTAGAAGATTACTGCAGTGGCAGCCCTGCAATACTCACCTACCTACTGCAGCCTCTCCTGTGGGTCTGATGCAGGAAAATAAAATGCTGTGTGTCTTCAGCATGGAGAGATTTTCCTACCTTTAAGAATTCCCATGTTTCTCCAGTGAATTCATAATTATCAGGAGTCAAGACCTTTTGTATCTTTTACACAGTGTTGTCATTGCCCCACATAAGGAAATAATTCTGTGTGGCCTCTCCTGAGCTAGTTTGCAGGTTTTTCCCATTGTAGAACTTACTGCAACTTACATTAAAATGTGCAAGCTGACCATGGCAACCCAGATGTGACTTCTGTGGCATCACCCTGCCCATGGCAGTAGTCAAAAGATACTGCTTAATTTATTTTTACTACTTCAAGCTGTCCAAAGTAGAATGGAAAGAAAGCTGGAGCTTTAAATAACATTGTAGCAAAAGGCGAGATATTCATTCATGTTCCCATTCTCTGCTTCTTGCTAGAATTTGACCCAGGTGAGCTTGGAGGAGGGACAGGCAGGACAGATTTCTGCCCAGTCTCTCCATTGCCTTTCCTCACCTTCAAGAAGAGGCACGGGGGCTTCTGCCCTGGCTTCAGCTGTGAGAAGGGAGTTGGAGACAGCAGTGAGAGCCAAGCGATTGGCTTGGCCAGCCATTCCTCAGCTCCTTGGCTCAAAAGCAGACCTTGCTCTCTCTCCTCATGGTCATTTTTTCTTTGCCCCCCGTGAAGAGCCACAGCTCAGATGAGGTGAGTGGCCTTCCTCCTCATGGTTGTCGGCTCATCAGGGGACGCATCAAAGAGCCACCAAAGGACCTCCTGAAATCAGGAAGAGGTGCTGCCTGTTCGCCAGGCTCCTCTCATGGAGCTCTCTGTCCTTTGTCCAGCTCTAGCATTTCTCCTTGTTTCCTTATTCCTTTGGGAGAAAGAAGTGGGGATACAACTGGAATTTGAACATGGGTCTCCTTTATGCATAGAAAAGGAGAAAGCAATCGTGTTTTGGACTTTATAAGTCTTCCTTAGTCAGATGTTTCTGATTACAAGGTGATCATATGCATGGTTGTTACTGTCATAACCATGTTTGATATGTCCCCTTCTGGTCCAAAAAGCAATTATTCCTCTCATTGTGACACTTGTCTTTCTCGTATGCATTTTCTGATTTTTAAATCCAACCTCTTTATTTATTGATACTACTTGAGGTTTTGTCCACCCCTGAGTTTTTGAGACCTGCCAACTTCAGTAGACCTGAATGCAATGGCTCTAGCACCTTCTGCATCAGAGGAACTGTGGCCATGCAGTAGAGTTGTCATGCTTATAATGTCAAGGGGGGGCTGTGTGCTGAGCAGCTCAGGAGGGATGCTGGCATGTGACCAGAGGGAGTGGTAGGCTAGAGCCAGCACCCATGGGGAACCTGAGTCCCTTTTGCTGAGGAAGAGATCGATTCAGCATGGAGCACTGATGTTTCTGTATTTACAGTCTTGAGTGAGCCAGCAAAATAATACAGAGTTTAGTTTAACTATTTTGTTTTATAGAGAGGAGAGCGAGGTTTGTTTGGTTTGGTTGGTTGGGTTTTTTTGTTTGTTTGGGGTTTTTTTAAGCTTAATTTTTTAACAGAATTTAAATTTTTAGGCATAGGTAATTCTGGGCACCAGAGCATATGTAGCCAAAAATCTGTACGTTTCTGAAGAAGCCTAGGGTTTTTTGAAACATGCTTATACTAAGCATATGTTTCATGCTAAATGTATGCATAGGTATATACAATTAGTTTTTGAAATGGTGTACAAAGTACAAGCTGGTTCAAACTCAAGCCTGGGAGCTTTTTATGGTAAGGTGAAGAAAAAAAAAAGAGAATAAAATGTCTTATAGGGGATATTAAAATGCTAATATTTTAATAAAGCGTATTTCTTCATGGTGACCAGGTCACTAGAGCTACTGTAAGCAGTAGGGCTGTTGTAGGAAGGTTTTATATTTCAATATAAAGATTCTCTTTGTAATTAGTTATTTTGATACTTTGCAGCTTTGCTTCTTGGAACTCGGAATATGTAAATATTCAGCCTTACAGACTTGTTTGCTAGAGGAGAAAAAAAAAAATTAAAAAAATTAACTCTGTGAATGAGGGGGGAAAAGTCACTTGTCTGAGGGCTTAAAAAGCAAACTGACTTTGAGACCTCTCTTGTTTTTACAGTCCCTCCAAACGCAGCTAATTGCTGCTGTACCAGTTGGACTTCAAATGTTCATTCCCTCCGTCTTTCGCCTGACCTGAGCACAAACATCAACATCCTCCATTAAACTGGACATCATATAAAGCAGTAGTCTAAAATGCAAGTGCCCATTCATCCTTAGCCAGGCTTCATTGTAATGTTGTTTCTCATTTTTTTTTCTTTCCTCCAAAATGAAGTAAATTACATAGAAGCACAAATAACTAAATAACAGTGCATGTCAAAAAACCCATCTGGAAGAACACTATTGAAAGCTCAAGTTTACAAATTATTAGGTTAAAGAACAAGGTCCCAGGAAAATAGATTGTTAGCAAAGCAATATTGGTCTTAAATGAAGAATATATTTAGAAGCTAGGAGAGGTGTTTAACCTTCTTTTTTGTTTCTTCTTAAAGACAGCATGTGGTTACCCAAGCTTATGATTGAAGGGTTGGTTTCTTCTTTCAGATACAGACTAATGTTTCTGCTGAATCAGGTAAAGGGAAGCTGTCTTGCGTAACTGAAAAAAAAAAAAATACATCTGAGCCTAAAATGATTTTGATTATACTTGAACGAGACACAGTTTCTGAGCCCATTCACACTGGATGATTTCGCTTGCTGCATCTTTTAAATATTCATGAAACTTGAAGCAGAAATGAAGACAGGTCTCACTTTTCCAACTGTATACCTCATAGAACTCCGCTGAAAAACATTGTAAAAGGATTTATTGAGCTTTCAGAAATAAGGAGAAGGCTAAAATTACAGTAGCCTGCATGAGCTTAACTAGTCTACATCCCATTATCCCCTTCATGTTTGCCTTGTGTCCTAAGCGTTTAAACTAATACACATCTCCTACGCATCTCTGCATACTTCCTTTCCTATAGGTTCCTTGATCCAGTCATTTCACAGAACAAACCTGTGCTGGGTGTAAATCTGTGCTCTCTACTGAGGGAAGTATTTTTTTAGATCACATTTTTGAGGATGCCAGAATGTGTTTAGAGAATGAGTCAGGAGATTGCAGAAGGAAAAATTTCAGGGTTGCAATAGGTGAATGATGCCCTAGAGTGCTGACTTTTTGTGCAGTACTAGGCAATTTGTTTAAAATCCAGATTCTTATAAGTGAGTTCCTGTTTTTATGACTGCTTGACTCCTTATCTGATTTACTGAATGCTTCCAGAAATCAATGGGAACTTTTTTGAATATGGAAGGTATTGTATAATATGAAAAATTCTCAGAAATATACCTCAAGTTTTCTCATACTGTACTTTTCAAATTAGTTGATGTATTTGACCTGACACTCTTTGTCTTAGCTCTCTCTTCCTTAAGGAAGTCTTATTCAAATAAGTATTTCTGAAGCTTTCAGATACAGTGGTGATGAATGTTAAAAGCTCCCGGAAAAAAAAGAACAGATAGGAGAATTTCCACAGCTTGGAGTTAAGAAATTTTAGTGCTATATATACTGAAGAAAAATGCAGGTGCTCATTCAAAAGCACTTGTAGGCAGCACCCTTTCTGTGTGCCAAATGAGACAGGACCCTGCAGTGAAATACTTTGTGGCCACTTCATTAAGCTCTATGCTGTGCAACAGAAGAAAGAGTGAAGTAAAATTGGACTTTTGAGTTAAAGATCTCCCTATGGATTTTTATTTGTTTGCAGACTTTTTTTTTTTTCCATTCCTAAGGTTTTCATTATTTAGGTGAACCAGTAATTCAGAGGGATTGGACTTCTGACTGCCTTCTGGCCGTAAGAGGGTTGTGTGTCCTAACCCAAGTTTCAAATGAGCATGTGCTCTATTGGGTGGATGCTTTGGCACATTTCTCCCAAGTCTCACCACTCTTGACGCATCTTACAAGTCTTTTCCCTGGCTCAGGTTTCTAATCTTTGTTGATGGTCCCCGGCCTGTTCTCACTGTTAGGGAGTTCACCAGTGGCATGTTTTGTTCAGGTTCCCAGTCTACACGTCCTTGCTCCACCCTGTTGTCTCCCTCTGTACCACGCTGGCTCCCCATCTCTTTCAGTCCATCGGTTCCCACCGTGACCTGGCTAATCTCAGCTCCTTGCCGAGTCCCACCATGGATCTCTACCTCCCCCATGCCCCTAGTCATTGATACTGCAGATTTCTTCCCAGGATTGTTCCTCTTCCCCTCCAATTCCGCATGAGCTTATCACTTTGCAGTCACTTGCAGTGGACGTAGTGTGACTCTGGAGCTGAGATACTCAGGCTTTTTTCCCGGTGGTGACTCTCAGCTTTCACAGCAGAAGACAACGGGAATTTTTACCCTTCTGTTTCCTTATTTTACCAAGGACACAAGGCTGTTTAGTCTCCTTCTCAAAAGTATTTAAAAATCTGTGAAGAAGCAGTTCAGCAGTCTGCAAGCACAAAGCACAACTGTTAATGAATGAAATGAGATAAAACTGAAGTGGAGTCCGTGATGGTAGGCTGAGGCAAACACTCAGACCATTTTCCGGCAAGGTGCAGGGAGTCTTTGAAGCCATTTTAGTGCTAAGCATCACTGCAGAAATCTAGCAGGTCTTTTCTTTGAAGTGTTGGCCCCTGAAAATAAACATCATAGGCTTTGAGGAAGTCAATTCAACCTCAGTTTGGTGTCTCCCAACATTTGTTTTCCACACTGGAAGATGCAGTACTGTGCGTTCCCAGCCCTGCAGAACCTGTGCATGCTGCCATCTGCCTCTGCTGCCATCTGCTCCCCTCAGCTTGCTGCAGCCAGAGACTGTACGTGCCCTTTCCGATGGCTGAGGTGTAGCAACAGGAAGATTATCTATCCTAATATCAGGGTAGCATTTTTCTGGAGGAGCAGGGGGGAAGGTTGAGGTTTGCTGGTTTTAGCATACTTCTATGACTGGCACTTGTAGCGTTTGAGGGTAGTCTTCCTGCAATTTGGCTGCCTTGCATACTACATGGAAAAGGCCTTGTAGCAGAGACAGCAGGTGCTGCATATGCAAGGTGATTTTTGTTTTTTCTTACTGGCATATCTTTTATTAATTTAACAGCTCATCCTTTTTCCAGTGTAGCAGCAAGATTCTTTGACACCCAGCTATGTAACCTTGCTTGATTACGTAGCAGCGATTCTTCAAGAGAGTTAGGTTTTTTTTGGTTTGCGTTTTGTTTTTCCACCCCTGTGCATGTGAGTAGGACTTCAGAGCTGCATGAGGTCATGCCCCCATTTTGGAGATATATGTAAGTAGGCAATAGTGTGCACTCACAATTTCTTAGGGTTATCATTAGCTCAGTGTGTGCGTGTATATATATGTAAAAAAAAATATCCTTCATCTATATAATGCAAACTCCTTGAAGAATCTCTTCAAAAACAGTGCTAGGCAGTTTTTGCTGCAAGAGTTAAACATTTGAAGAGTAGAGTCCCACGCATGGTTCTCATGGGCCTATTTTTAGTTTCTCTTATGGGAAGAACGGCAAAAAATAGAGTAGGACCGTGACTTTGGATTTAGTGCACGTAACGTTTATAGGTTAGCTGACAGAAGCGTGTGCATGCGTATGTGCCACAGGACTTTAGTACTACACTTCCTGTACATTCATTAACAGGACTCCCGGCAGAGCTACTGTAGTTTCAGTGCTCATAATACTAATTTTAACATGCCGCTATAAAATGCGTCATAGCTCTGAAGTGCTATTTGCAGCCTTGATTAGGGATTACTGACCTGAAAGATCTGTATTTCTCCAGCAAGAGGCTTTCTTGAATTCATAAATGTCTCTCTGGATTTGCCCAGAGTGCTTTGCTCCTCCATCTCTCTCCCCTCCTACAGCAGCTGAGGATGGGGGAGATGCACAGGGTTTTGTTGTACTTATACAGATGGTGCATTTATAGCCTGCAAATACGGTGCTGCATCTTTTAAATGTACATAATTTTGAATAAAGAAAATGATTTAAAAGAGTCTTTTGGAATCTTTCACTTCTTTGGTTATCGCTTTCACCTTTTGCTGTCCTTGCTGATTTTCTAAGCTTTGTTTGGTGTTCAGTCCGGAAGGCTAATATTTTAGAAGTGTAAATTGCAGTTCTCATATGGCCATGTGACTCCAAGATTTGGAGCTCTTAAAGCATTCTGATGTGCATTTTCAAATCATGGCTGTATAGGGATCAGGTGAGAGACAGGGACATGGAAACCTGCTGTATTTTGTCTGAAAAAAAAACCAAACCAAAAACATTTAAATGTTGAAAATTTTAGCAAGCTAACTGTTCTAGCTATTAAACTTTCCATGGAAATACCTGCCTCGTATTTTCCAAGTCACTTTCCATTGCAGCTGTTTCCTTACTAAATAAAATGTCCTGCTTTGTTAGTGACTTGCTAGCATTTAGAAAAAAAAAGAAAAGGCGAGCCTCGTTCAGATGCTGTGGACTTCACACTTGTACAGAGTTTGAAACCTTTAAAAAGATGGGGTAATACTGAAGTAAAAAGTTTCCTATCCCCCCGAGTCAGACAGAAAGAAAAGCAAAAGCCCCGACTTAATGAAGTGGAGCAGGAATTGAAAATGATTCAAGAGTGCCCCCTCCCCTTTCCGTTTTACACCTACAGAATACCTGCACTTAAAGCCAAAAGTCCTTGAAATGTTGACTCGACTGGAAATGAACAATTAAAAGATCCAGCCTCTGTTGTTCATCACTTATTGGGCGATTACATGGCACCTTTGCTGCCTACAGTGCACAAATTTGTTGGCATGGCTCTGAATTGGGCGTGCAGGACCGTATTGTTCAACACTCAGTTCATTGGCCGTTAAATGAACAAATTATTCCAGCAGCCAAAAGAGCAAATTTCTACCTTGCCCTCATTTTTCCACCCATCTCTGTCATTATCTGTTTATGGGAAAGGGAGTGAGGAGGAAAGGCAAATATTTCCCTGCCTTCAGGATTGCAGGCAGATGGAAGAGACGTGCTGGTCACTCCAGTCACAGCTCCAGATCTGATCCTTTGCCTTTTTAGATTTTACTGTAGTGTTTGTCTCTTCTCCGTGGTTCCAGCACCACGATAACACGCAGATTTGAAAAGCCATTTTCCCCACAATTAGTGGATACCAATTCAAAAACAAAACAAAACCAAAAACACTACGGAGAGCCAGATCGGGGTGATAAATTGTGAGGGTGGGGTAGCAGTTTTTCTTTCAAAAAACTGACTTCCTCCAGCAGCTAGCTCCATTTCTGCTCAGATAAATGCCTACACCCGCTGCATCGCATGCGTGGCGTGTCTTTCATTTGCATTTTATAAATGCACAAAGTATTCAAAATAGGTTGCAAAAACTGATGGTTGGCCTGTTAGAACTGCAGAGTTATTGCAAATAATGAGGCGCAGAACAAGAGCAGGGAGTATAAAATCTTTCAGTGGTCTTCATCTAAATATGTGTATTTAATTTCCCCTCTTCTCCTAAGTGTAAAAACAGCAGGAAGGCCCCAGAGCCCCTCGCAGCAGAAGAGCAAGTTAGAAAGCCTGGCTTTCAGCGCACCGGTGAGGAGACAAAATCGCAGAGCTCTGAGCCTAATGTGCCGTTTCCTCTCGCCCCCCTCCTCTCCCATCCGCCAACCTACATTTCTTGGCTCCCATCAGCTCTGAGGCTGTTGGGGTTGTGACGTAAATGACTCACAGCGAGTGACCCCCGTGGCAAACCTGTAAAACATTATACAGCATGAATAAGAAGTCTCTTATTAGGTCTGCAGCTGGCGAGATGCAGACATATGGCAGCAAGGATGTTTTGGAAGAAAGGCATGGCTTGACAAAGAACCCAGTCTCCCGATAAAGGTTTATACTGGCACTTTCCTGTGTTTATAATACCATATGCCAGGGGCATGGCCTCTTTTTTCATCATATTGTTGTTTAACTTTTTTTTTTTTAAACCTAATCAGCTCTTGGTTAGAGGAGTCTGAGAAGCAGAAACTCGATATTGATATTTTTTCCTTAGATTTCTCTGACTGGAGTTACGCTGTAACTGCCTAGGCTCAAATCTGTTTCATATATAAAGTGAAGTAAGTTTGTCAGGACCAATTGTTTCTGTTATGAGAAGGAAGTTTTATTTTTGAGCACATTCTCAGAATAGACTCAATACTGCCTGTTTGGGTTTTTGTTTGGTTTTTTAATATAGATATTCAAGCTTGTTTGCTTGCTTGCTTTTCCCTGTGTTAGTTTATTATTACAGGATAGAATAAGCATGGGTGTTTTCAAGGAGGGTTGCTTTTTGAGGATGTTTTTAAAACCTCTTTCTCTTGAAGCCTAACAATCTCAATAATAAGCTTTTCCTAGATGTAGGCATCTAGTCCATGGTTTAAGAGCTGCACAATCATGCTGTTCCTCTATCAGTTACTGTGATAACTGGTACTTTAAATGATCATCCTTGACCTTTATTAGTTTTTCAGGCTGGTTGATTAGTTAAATCCATATTTACAGTGGTAGTCAGAGAGATTTTTGGTCGATTGTAACTGCTGTTCTGGGGTTTTGTTATTTACAGGACAGTAGTAGCCCTTAGGATTTCCAGGTGAGGATCTGGCCCCGTTGTTCTAGAAGCTGCATAAAACCAGGACAGAAAGATGCTTTCTTCTGCCCCAGAGAACTTGCAGTCAAACTGAGTTTTGGCTTGAGGAAAGTTTTATCTTGAACTGTTTCAATATCACGCAGCCCCCATGTGATATGTAGAGTATAAGAGCATAGCCCTCGCATTGGGAAATTCATATTCTAAAATGCAATGAGTTGTTTTTCTGGGTTTTTGCAACTGCATTCAGTGACAAAGCAACTCTGGCTGCTGAAGGCTTGAGCTGTTGGTGCTGTACTGGCTGCGTCCTCTTAAGGCCTCTAAAAATTCTCCAGCAGTACATATTTACCTTGGTGCAACTTTTTAGCAGTCAGGAGTTTGTTGGGCAATGCACTGTGTGAAGAAAAAAATGAAAATAAATAGTTATAGCTTAGGATAGATGCTAATAAAATAATAATAAAAAAAAACCAGCAAGAGCTAAAAAGAAGTCTGGGCTCTTCTTTTCACTTTTTCCTGACTCCTCAAGATACAAAGTAACCTCTTGTGTCATACCTCCTCCATATCTCAAGTTCCTGTAGTTAAATCTACGACTGTCTGAAATACACACATAAAATACCTGTGTTCAGAAAAATCCTTGGCATTAAAATAGCTTTTTTTTTTTTAATTATCGTATTTTAGTTTCCTTAGCTTTATCCGTCCTGTGGTAGAAGGAGCCTGCATAGTGATAAAGGACTTAAATAGTTTTCAAGTTGCATTAAAACTACTTTGTTCCTCTGTGCTGGCTAATGAAATTGCTGAGATATTGTGGATATTATTTCAAATCCTGGTGCATCACAAGTGACACGCAGGGTGCTTTTTATCTTCGTTCTCTTGAAACAGGTGGGATACCCTGCACAAGCAATGGAGAACCCAGAGCGAAAGGCAGAACAGCTGGGTGTGCAGAGCGTGGGTGATGCCTTATGCACCCCGTGAACCAAGCAGACGACTGAGTACAACCAAGTCACTGTGCAATTGTTTCTTGGAAATTTTCTTAACAGAGTAATTTTCATCTTGTTGAGTTAAGGAGCCATTACTGTCTTCAAGCTAGTTTCTGTCCTGTCAGTGGGACAGGCTTTTTCTTCTGGTCTCGGCCAGGATCTGACAAAAATAATGAATTAACTCCACCCTGGCACAGCTAGTCCCGTGGGTCTGTTCTCCTCTGAAGTGGAGCTACTGCTTAATGTTGTTCCCATGGGGACTTGGGAACAATTAAAGATTGGTGAAGAAGAATGGAGCAGCTAAATTGGCCAATTAATCACTGTCTCTTGCTCGCTTGCATAATGTAGGGATGGATTTTGCATCCTTTGGTGGCAGTGTGGCTTTTTTTTTTTTTTTTTTTTAAAAACACAGTGAACACTTTTCTGTTCACTGAGCACTTAAGTATATTAGCTAGACAAAAGGGTGAGCTGTATGCCCTGTCCCTCCTCATCTTTTCTCGGCTTCTTTGGAGCAAAAGCAAAAGGCTCACCATGGCCTGGCATGCCCAGTGTTTTCCCTGTTGGATTGTGGAGATTTGGGTGAGCCTGAGGTTTTCCATAAGTATTACTCATTAAAGGGCTCTTTCTGCAGAGATGCCCTCCACTGTGGTTAAATGAAGATTGGTATCTATAAGATAAATACTAATTAATAGTTTGGGAGTCAGAAGACTCTCTACTCTCTTATTAAGAGCTGGAGAGGAAATGTGTTTCCTCCCTGGTGAGTCTACCTCCCTGCCCAAATGCTTCATCCCCCCTGCCCCACCTTAATCAGAGAGGGATTCCGTGCTTTTATGGTGGACTTGTCTTCTTTACAATGCAGCACTCATCTGCACGCTTGTGTTAGAGCCGTTGTTGTGTCCAGCCAGGCGAAGCGTGCCCAGCTGCACAGGGTGGGCTGGCCCTGAGCAGAGTAGCCAGGGTATCAAAAGTGTGTGATGTACACAGGATGTGTTTGGCTCAAAGCTGGTATATAAGCAGCATTAGAAAAGCTTTCTGCTAATATCTGGGAAAGTGAAATTCCTCCCTGGTACGAAATCCTGGACCTATGACTCCCCCACACGCAGCAAAACAAAAACAGCCATCTGCTTGCCATGTTCTTAGCACATTTCTGGTTTGGGTTTGTTGTTTGGTTGGGATTTTTTCCTTCTTTCTTCCAAGAAAGTTGACATCCTGCTTCCAACCTCCTCCTACTAGGAAATTAACTTAGATGGTAATGAAAATTAAAGGCTCCTCCAGGAATAAACAAAGCTATATTCTGCCCCATCCCAGCTGTGAAGACGAAAGGGAAGGAATCTATTTTAGACCTGGGTCCCCAAGCAGAGGTGAGTCTGCACACAAGAGGTCATGCAGCTGATGCCGTCCTGGCAGAAGATGACTGGCAAGGTGGGAATCACAAATAGGAGAACACGCAGCTGTAATTGCAAAGTCGTTCTGCACCATGTCGTTGCTATGTGACAGGCAGTGCCAGCTAGTGAGCTGAAGTGCCTGTGCTGTGGTTTAGAGTGGTTTAAGTTTGTACTCCTGGTCTAGCCTGCTTTTAAGCACACATTACTTGGTGGTCGTATGACCTCCAAGGATATTCCCTCTTCTCCTTCTGCCTCCCATTAAGTAACAAGATTACAGCAAATTGTTGCCTAGATATAGCTTGCTGTGCTCCCCAGGTTGTAGATCAGACTCTGACCTCATTCTGTCTTTGCTCTCTGACGTCTGCATCCTGTGAAATCTGCTGCGTCCTTCCTCCTTACAGCTTTGCTCTTTATAAGCGTTTCTTTACCGTTCTGCACCCAGGGAGCCGTTTTGCTGGGCATGAGCCATGGCATAAGCATGGCTCTCAAGCAGCTCACAAGGAGCTTGACTTGCTCCTGTGTACCAGGTCCCCAGGACGTCTGGGCTACTCTGGGGTGATCCAGACCTGAAAGCAGGGGGAGGAAGGAAACCAGGCTTCAGTGTCATGAGTTTTCCTAGAGCCTGAGTGCTGGCAGCCTTGTGGGGCAGCCCCCAGTGGGGCATCAGGCTGCCTAGTGAGCTGCTGTCGGCTCCTGCTTGTGAATCTCTCCTGGCTCCCTCTCCCCTGTGTTCTCCCATGTGTGCATTTTGTGCATGTTGACCTTAGAAAGATTGACTGGCCTGTAAGGTCAGAAAATTTGGCCACTCTTTCTAAATTGAGAGCCACCCAATGACCAGATTTGCAAGGAGGAATGTGGAGGCATTTCAGGAAAGATTTCCAAATGCAGCTTCTTTTTTTCCAAGCAGAAGCAGCCTGAATATTTTGAGAAACTCTGTGAATGAAGTTTCATTACCTCAACAGCAGAAAAGCTGATTTGGGTCAGTAAACCCTTTAGAGCTTGAAGCAATAGTGGGAATTTTTTCCCTGGGTTTTGTTTTTTTTTTCCTTTTCAAATTTTAATTTCAACACTCTGCAGTAAAACAAAACTGAAATGCTGTTGTCCCTAGATATTGAAACAGGAGGTTCTGGTGTCTTATAAATATCCTCTTTCTCCCTTCCAGTACTTGCATCCAAAATAAAATCTTTAGCAAATTCAGTTTGTGAAGCATTTCAGTTTTGAAGAAACCTGGTTTTAATTCTTGCAGTCAGGTCAACTGGTTGTGTTATTTGCTTATATGCACGTGCTCTTTGCGTTCTGGGGACAAGGAATTAGTCTGTACCTCTACAAGATGCTTCATATCCGTCTGAAAGCACTTTTTTTATAAATAATCTGAAGTTTCTTTCATTGAATAAAATAAATAAAGTAAACCAAAATCCTCATGTATTAGTATGTGACGACATTAGAGCTATGGTATCCACGTAGTGCATTTTTAACTCTGATGCTCTTCAAATAAAGACTTAGCATATATTTGTGCAGCAAGACAGTAGGAATTTTCATGCTAATCTGTACTGTTGCAATAGCAGATATTTAGGCAGTGGATAAGCTACTGGGTAAATTTTCACATGCTTTCTGACCTTTCTGATGCTGGCATTGCCTTGTCTTCTCAAGTAGCAACTGAGATAATTTGGCCCTTGAGATAAAGAAGGAGAGATAAAGTTATTTTTAGCAATCGCTTGCTGTAGTTCTGGCATTTTGTTCTGTCCTGCTCATCCTCCTCACAGAGTGGAAGGATGCAGCTTGTTTATTATGTTTTACCATATCTACTGTGCTGGCTTTTGATACCAGGCAGAGCTGAGGTTTGCCCTTCGGCAGCTTTCCCACCAATGCAGGAGCAGCCCTCTGCGTTCTGGAGATCACAGATCAGCTACGAATCCTCAGTTTTCAGTCCTTGTATTTAATGTCCCCTCCTCCTTTGCAGTCCTAGTAGTTAGAAGTCTCCTTTCTCTCTTAGAGGAAATTTATTTTCTTTTTTTTATTCTTTTTTTTTCCTTTTTTTCTTTTCTTTTCCTACAGTTCGGATTCCAGGAACTGAAATTTCTAAGGAAAGTTGAAATGCTGTGAGAAATATTGTCACTTCAGATATAAGCTATACAACTGCAGAAAATCAGCATGTATGTCTTCTGTAAGCTACAATAAAAGTATTTAGTACTGTCATCTTAAGAGGTTCCAAATGTTTTCAGTTTATTGTTAGTACTATCTGTGAGCACTACCTCTATTTCCATCCCCTTATTTCTTGATCCTGTGTATTTAATATTATGAAAGATGTTGGTAGCGTTACGCATATGGAGACTGAACCCGACTTTTTAGTCATAGGGCCAACAAAGTGTGGTGTTACAAGCTTTTAGTGGGGTGTTGCCTGGGAGCCCCTGTTCTCCTCTGCGACCGTCTCTTCCTCAGGGTCACACACCAGACTGCCACTGAGAAGGATGTTTTCTCTCCACTGAAAATACTCGCTTTTGTGTGGCTCCTTGGTAAGAACTGAATTTCCTCTCATCAGGCTGGCTGCACATAGGCCACTCCTCTGTCCACCTTGAGCTTTCTGACTTCCTCGTTAACCAGCACGGGTGTTTTAACATGAACTGTCTTTCCCTGAAAACAAATGAAGACGCCAGTTCCAGGACCACACTGCATGTATTGGGGGGAGCAGGGCGGATGTGTGGGAAGAAAAGTATTAGGTTAGGAAAAATATTTAGGATATATACATTTTTATTTATGTTCTATATTTAGGTATGAGAAGGGAAGTTATTTTTTTTCTTCTGCAGTTCTCTTAAGCTCATAAAGCATCTGTTTCTCAGCCTCTGTCGCTCTTGCCTGAACCAAGGTTGTTGGTGGCCCTGGTTCCCCTTCAAGGAGGCTTTGTCCTGATAAAGGGACCCATTGAGAGGGCCAAAGGCATGCAGGCACAGGCACCCAACATTCAATATGCAACTGTTTATCTCCTGACAACATATTTGTGGAAATACGGGTCTTGATACTAATAAACTAGGTAAACTGCAATTATCTACGATTTCTCTTTCTGAAAAGAATTGCACAGAAAAGTGGAAAGTGGAAGAGAGAAAATACTCTCCAATTCATGGAGCTCTTGTGGTGAACGCTTTCATGCCAGAGATGCCTCATGTATCTCAGTCACTTGATCCTGATGAATAAATCAGAAAGCTTCAGGAGAACACTTTTTTCCTCCTGGCATTTTGGCTCTTCATCCCTTCCTCTCGCTGTTCATCTCTGCATCCACGTGCAGAGTTGAAATGGACTCAATGTCTTTAAAGCTCGGGGAAGGTTCAGTTCAGGTCTGGGGCACAGCTGTTGGTTTTTTACTTTGTTCAAGACATCTTCTCTAGCCGAAGTCCTTCTAATTGAGTAAAGAGGATTGCAGGATGCCTGGATGTTCAGCCACAGACACAGGGCAAAAACTTTCACCATTTTTGATCCTTTGAGGTTTCCTATCTTTCCTGTTTCACTTTAGTGCTTTCTTAAAAGGGAAGGCTGTTGATATTTGAAGCCTGTCCTCTTTCTGATATTTAGAGGGCTGAACAGTTTGTTTTCAGAAGGAGCGATAAGATCTCCTGGCAGCTGAAAACGAGAATAATTCTGTTCCCTGGTGTATGCCCTCGACTCCCCCAGAAAAGAACTTGGACATAAATAGTTGATCAAAATGAAGCCTATAGTCTGATCCCATGAACTGAAGATATTTAGTTTCTATTCCCAGTTTTGCAGTACTGTGCTGGGTAAATGCCTCAGTTCTCCATCTGTGAAATGGAGATAAATTTTTTTCTCACAAAGGTCCTGTCTGAGTTAACAAGTTTGTATGGTGGTCTGGAAACAAGTGCTTTAGAAGTGGTTGCTACTAAGATATCTCTGATTTGCAGCTGATATATAATAGCAGGGAGAGACTCAAGGCCATCTTACAGAGACTCAGACTAGTTGTGTTTAACTGTGTCTCCCAGAAGACCAGGTTGGTTCCCAGACGTAAGAGGAAAACCAAAGGACAACATCCAGGCCACGCTGAATTGATGAAAATGTTGTTAGCATTAGGGGATCAGGATTTTATCTGTAATCGATACCCGTCTGGAGATCTCTTTTACATAGTCATAGACCAGGTCTGCACAGCTGTTTAGCACTTAATAGTGCTTTTTTTTTCCCTTCCTTTTTTTTTGTTTTGGTAGCTAGAAATATAAATACCTTTCCATCTGGACTCCCCTGGTTAGGGTAAAGTGATGTGTACTAGTGTCTACTAAAATAACACTTCCTCTGATTCAAAATAGCATTTTTACACAAATTGAACATAAGATGAAAGAAAAATATTTGGGACTTAGGAAAAAGGAACTTAAATTACTTTTTCCGCAAAAAAGGAAGGGGCTGAACACATTGTAATTACATCAAGAGAAAGGAAAGCTCTTATTTCTGAGGGGGTGCCGAACAGCTTGTCATAAAAAGAGGAAATATTGCTTTTTTTTTTTTATAGAGTTTGTTTTAGAAGTATATTTCAGCAACATGCAAAGTTAGATTATGCAAGGCATAAAATTCTGGAGAAAAAAGGACCAATGGTGGAGGGGGAAGTAGTTGCTCATATCAAAGAAAGCAAATTTCAGGACCTTTTTGACAGGCAACTTTTTTTTTTTTAACCACAGAAATGCTATTTAATTTTGTTGAAGCCTATTTCTGAAAGGCAGATTAGTCAAAATGACATATTTGCAATGGAAGATTCTTCTGCCAAAGAATATTACAGCAGCTTTCGTGTGACTCAGTTTAACTGAACCAAGACTGGGGTCCTAAAACAGAGGAGACAGGGCAGCTGCACATTTCTCAAGCCCGCTCATTCGAGGTCAGCCCTTCCAGAACGGGGTCCTCTCCCCTCTGCCCTGCTCTGCCTTTCTCCTCCTCACTCTAAAACGCCACCTGGTATGTCCATTTGCACCATGACACCCCTGAATAGCATATATTCTGTGCATCCTTTACACCATGATAGGAACCGCACCTTTTGTGGGCTCTGGTTTTGCTGTTAGCAGTACTGTGATGCTATGGAAATATGGCTTGGGTGACCACGTGGAATTAAATGTTGGCAGACAACGTTGCAGGGGAAAGTATTTTATGATATCCCTCTAAGACAACATGCGTGGTTTTATTACTTTAAAAATAAAATCTCAGAAGCAAAGCTTTTAAAGAGTCATACTGGTTTGAAAGATAGGATTTCAAATCATGGAAAAACCTGCAGCCATGTGAAAAATATGTTTTTACTTTGACTTCTAGAAATCTCCACTGAAATTACTCCCGTTAGAAGGGATGAAGCTGACTGCCGATTGCCCCCTGTACAGCACAAGCCCGGTATTCATCTTCCTGGCTTTTGCCTGTTTATATCCAGCATCTCTGCAATCCAGATGGGGAAGAGCATGTGTGACAGCGTGTGTGTGTGATTTGGAGCAGCAGACGGGTGCGAATGACAAACTGTTGCCTGTGTAGGCACCTACCTAGAGATTATTCAGAGTCCTGCCTCTGTGTGTTGTTGTTCTGTTTCTATGCACCGTTATCGAAGAGGGCACTGTCACGGCTCCTGCGTCTGAAGCTTTACCTAATTTGACAGGGATCCTGTACAGGCATCCAGATTTCAGTACCTTTCAGTACTGATGTCCGTTTTTGATGTGCCTTCCGTCTAAGGAAGCACTGACCGTGTTAAAAATCATATAGGGAGAAAAGCAAGGTGGTATTGACTTTATATCTGAACTCCCTAGTAAAAAGAGATCCGGCTTCAGTATCTTTTTTGTTCCCCAAGTGGGCCTGTCACCCCATATTTCTTGCCTTATTTGAGTTGCCTTTCCCTTTTCTGCTCTTGCTCTGAATGTGTTCCACATAAAGAGAAAAGTGATGGAAAGTGAAGTGCACTGAGAGAGGAGAGGTCGGTGTTTCTGTTGCGGTCCTACACCTATAGCTTTCAATATTCTCACTGCACGGGTACACCATTATCAGCTGGTACAGAATTTCACGCATTGTCCAACAGCATGACTGCAGTGAAAATGATGTCATTTCCAGCGGCAGGGAAATTTATGGCCTAAATATATTTTTGCATGCATTCCAGCTGGACTGTCACTTAAAATTGTAGGACAGGGAAGTCTAAAATGCATGTGTAACTTGCTTCCTTGAACTAGTCCCTTTCGAGTCAGCAAGGTCACTGATGCCACACACATACTTGCTAGGTTAGGAATGCAGTTAGTGCAAGGTTTGGTGTCTGACTCATGGCAGTGATCTGAAATCCACAAATTCTGTAATTTCTCTACGTGTTAGTCCTGCCAGCTCTGCTGTAAGGCCTGACTGGGGTACCAAAGGGGAACCTGTGCTCTGCCAGCACTCTGAGCTCTGCTCGTTTTGTAGAGCCAGCGAAGCACCAAAGTTTGGTGCCTGTGGTCCCATAAATTTGAGGTAGGTAATCAAATCCTACTGCTATCTGGCTGAAACATGTATTCTGTGGCCAGGAATTTGCATGTAAATGTCAGTGTGAAATTATTGTGGTGAATTTTCTGTGACAGTTGTTTTTTTCTTTATTTTAAACCATGCGGTTACAAGGATGAGCAGACAAGATTCCTAGTTTGCTGCTGGATAGACGTCTGAGCCCCATGTGAGTGCCCTGCTGAGGACAGTTGGAGGAGATGAGGGAACTGGGCTGCTTGGGGAAGGGGTGGGTGAAATGTGTCGTGCTGGAAGATCACTGAACTGATTTAATTAGTTCTGTTCCAGAGGATTCGTTTTTGCTCAGGTCACTGCTACATTCATCTATTTGCTTTTTTCCCCCCTCTTAGCAATAGACAAATGCAGGGTGCTAATTAATTTGGCAGGTTGATTGAGATTGGGTGGCAGAGAGGGGAGTTTTCCTGGATGAGTGATGAAGCGTTGCTGGTTGAGCTTAAAGTGAATAGTCTGAAATAGAAAGTAGCTGGTATAAAATCCCCCCAAGGGTGTGTTTAAACTGAATGTACTTTGAGTTTTGACATTGAGGTTTTTTAGTAACCTACCAGGCTCTACAGTGTAATTTTAGGACATTTGCTAGCTGGGATCTAGCTGTTGAAATGTCAGTGCTATTCTTCTGCATTGTGAAACCTCAAAACTGGGGAAAATGGGGTGTTAATGAAAGAAGTAGCTGGTTTGTGTGGGTGTCAGGCTGGAACGAGCTTTGGCAAAGTGTTGCTCTTTTCTTTTCCAGGCCAACCCTGGAAGCTGAGGCTTCACCTGACCAGATGCAGTGCTGCTCTCGCGGTGGGAGAAGGCACTGTGGGTTAGTCTGCTCTGGGCGCTAGCTTGAGGGAGGCCAAATTCTCAGTATCTTAAAATTTTCATTACTAAATCTCAGCTATCCCTCAGTATGCTACCATTAAAGTTAATGCGTTTCAGGAAAATGAGCTGCTGAAACTGTAAGAAATTATGTTTCTGGCTTTCTGCCTCACTGTATTTTAGCCTCACCAGAGGCCGATTCCTGTAATCACTGTGTTTTGAGTTTCACACCAGGTGGACATTAAGTTGCCATATTAAAAAAAGCAAACTTTATTTTTTCCTTTTCAGTAAGTGCATATGGTAGCAGAAGAGATCCGATTTGTTCAAACTACTGGATTCTGTTGCTTACAGAATTTCCAATTTTTGGGGGCAATGGCACTGCAACCTTTATTTGACTTCTCTGACCAAGCGGTTGGGATTTGGGGGTTTGCTCTCTCACCCTCTGCCCCCTTCCTTTTTCTAAGTGGCTCTTTGCTCTGGTGAGAGGTTTTGAGTTGACAGCTATGACGAAACTCCATCCTGCACACATGAGGGAAGTACAATGGGGACACAAGCAAGTCACGCTTGTCCCTACCCCCACCGCCGTGGCTCAGTTCCCTTGCAGAGGAACCACTTCTGAAGGTTAAATGTCTGGTGAAACCTCGATGCTTACTCAGTCCTAAGGGTTTTTTTCTGCCGAGACTGACAGTAAGGATGTCAATTTGACAAGGTTTTGTTTTTTGGTTTTGGTTTTTTATTTTTCCCTGTGAGGTAGATACTTATCCACTGGGAATTGAACTGGGAAATTCCTGGTTTTATGCAGACTCCCAGAGAGTGGTCAGCTGTTAGTTTAGTAAGTGCATTAATCTAACTGGACTAAGTTGCCTTCCATATGACCTTTCATGTTTTGTGTTAGTATTGTGGGTGATGCAACTAAAATCAGAGCTTGACTGAAAAATCCCTTAAAAGTTTTCCTGCTCTTTAAGTGGGGTTTTTAATTGCTATGCAAAAAGACATCCCCTGTATCTTCAAGGAACTAATTTCTTTGGAAGCAGAGACCCTCCTGTGCACTAATAACCAGCCGAAAAGAGCGCGGGTTGTCTTCAAGGTTTGTATTGAGTAACAACAGAAAGTGCAAATACCATATAGGAAACTAGAGTGTCTGAAAAAATGGAAAGTGAGAGAAAAACCATGCACTAAAGAGAGAACGGTATTGGTAACATACATTGCAGAGCAGATTTTTTTTGTAGAAGTCTTTAGACTCCTTTAAAAAATAAATAATCGGCTTTAGATACCTAAACGTGCTTTAGACTATGCTGACTTTGCTGCAGTAGCTAGCTAGTTTATCAAGCCTGTGCCAGGCTTGGTATTGTGACTGGGATTCTTTAATGCATAGTTAATGATTCCCAATGGAAAAAAAGTAAATAAGCTTTCTGACTTTTTCTAGGAACTTAATTACACCAGAATGGACTTGACTGTGTAGCTTTGAAATCCAGGAACTTAATGTGTCTACTTTGAATAGCAAGCAAGGTTTAAACAGTAATTTTCTTCTTTTTAACAATGTATTTTTGTTCTTTTGTCATCTTGCTGTTACATTTAGGAGTCTTGATATTGCCGTGTTGCCCTGGCATCCCCATACCAAGGAATCTTCTTGTGTAGGTTACTGTCTGTAAATTATGGCCATGGCTAAGGTGGAAGAATATCAGAGTATCTGTGCCCCACATTTTTTATCTCACCACTAGGGATATTTTTTTTCTAGGGCTTTGGTTTTCGTGATTATGCTCAGAATGGGAAAGTGAGTACATGGAAAATTTGGTGAACACTTTTGCTTGTTGAATACTAGTCCACCAGATCAACATGCCTGTTATTAATCCACCAGATCAGTTTAAGGGGATAAGAAATCTATTTATGATCAGTTTAATTGTTTTATTAATTTATTCTGGAAATCCTTTAAATATTCAGATTAAGATAAGACTATTAACTTAGGAAGCCTTTGTTAAAAGAAATCTGCTCCACATCTGCAGGTAGCTCTTTGTGTGGCATCCATCCTTGGGAATCACTGAAGAGTGAGAGTTGCTTTTCTTTAAAAAAAAAAAAAATTCAGTCCTTTTCTGTATTTTACTACAGCTCTGCCTCCAAAATCCGTTGTTTAAAATTCTGTTTGATGTGTGAAAGATTAATAGGGACCTGAGAAATTCGATGGTAGGACTGAAAATAATAGAACCTGTAGGGATTTGTTTTACTACTGTCATCTGTTTAAGTAGTTGTGACAAAAATTTATATAAATCCAGATACAGGGTGTGGAGGTGGATATTCCCCTGCCTTTTCTTCTTCCCACCTACGTTTTCTTTATTTCACAGTACCTTCACATTATCTAAAGTTAAACCTGCTCATTTCAAGAAGTGGCATGGAGCAAGGGACACGACGGTTGTTCACCTACCCACTGCTGCTAGTTTGCCATGCCGTACGTCTTCGTGCCTCCTGCCGTGTGCAAGGGAGCCAGGATCCCTGAAGAAGTCAGATGCAGTTTATTGTCTGGAAATATTCTAAAAGGTCATATGCTGCCATGAGAAAAGTCCTCAAAAATGTAGTCTCTCTTTTGCCGTCTCGCCCAGCGCCAGATATGATCTCATTCTTTTTATTCCTTTGGAGCTGAGTCCCTGGCTAAGTGCTCAGGACGGTTTCTTCGCCGTGCCTGCAGGACAGTCAATGCTGGTGCCTTTTGGGTTGTCCTCCTGTGCTGCACCACCCGTTTGCCTCCTCTCAGCCGTACCTCACCAAGTGCCCGATTTTCTTCAGTCCCTTCTGCCACAGCGGCTCAGTATCATGCTCACTGTCTCAACAGAGTATCTGCTTGATATATATGTTTTCCCCCTGTTCTGTGTAGCCTCTGGCGGTGCTGTGGTTCATTGCTTGACCTGCCAGGGAGGCTGTGAGAGGGCTGTAGGGGTCGAGGAGGCAGCTTCCTCTGGGGCTTCCAGCTTCACCTGGGTACCAGCTTCAGAGGGCTGAACTCCATCCCCACACGGAGCTCATCCTGCAGGGAAGCCATTCACTGAGTGAAATGAATCCTCTCCAGACCCGTCATTCTACCTCGCTGCCCCTGCCTCCAGTTCAAAGTAATGCCGAGTTTCAAAGCACTTCTGCCTGTGCCTCGGTTTAAAAATCTTATCTCTGCTTCCAGCTGTTGTCCAGCAGCCCATAAACCTTTGAAACAACTTATTTGATTAGGAAGCAGCTGAAAGGCTCTTACCCCCCCACCTCCCCCCCAATGTATTCATTTAGTTAGTTTATTGTGGTGGGGGTTTTTCGTTTTGTTTTTTAACCAGTCTCAGAACGGAGGCTGACCTTGATGATTTGCAGGGCTCCAACGCGTTGGGAGCGCTTGGGTGGAGAGTTTCCACCCCACTAATTGCACAGCCAGAGGCCGTGGTGGGGCGAGCGTGCAGCTCACATATCTGGCTGAACAGCGCAGCTCTGACATCTCGTGCTTTAAGCTGACCCTGGGAATTGGCAAGTGGTTGAGGAAAAGGGATTGTTTTTCCAAATATTGGAGCACTTTGCTATCTGTGTGTCATAGCCTACACGTGCCTGTGTATGATCACGCTCACCACACAGCAAAGGAGACACCTCTGATGCTTTGGATGCCCGCAGGGCAAGCTGCAGCTATGCCATTTGATGGAGAAGGTGGTCAGTGCAGCCATGCAGTTGCTCCCCTGTTACGTTATCAGGATCTGGCACTGCTGAATCTCAGCAGCTACAGCCAGCTTAGCTTCCCCTGGTGATGGTGTGCACACCAAAACTGCACTCCCTAAGTCAGTCAAGTCAGTAAATCACCTCATTTGTCTTGATTACCATGAAAGTGCAGGGAACAATCTATTGAATAGAAGGAATCCTACTCAAAATAGCATGTGCAAAAAAACCCTGTTAGTTTCTGTATGACCTGACTCCTGCATATTTGTAAAACTAAATATTTCTTTTAATATGTGATCAAGGAAATAATTTGTGCTTTTTTGTTACTGAAAAAGAAATTTATCGGGAACATTTTGTGCCTACACGCTGGTAACAGTTTCTTTTTACCAGTGGAAATATGATCCTGACTGAAGCATAGCTAATACCCATTCAGTCAGAGAATATGTATCATACTGTGCCCCATTCAGCGCAAGCTGTAAGGAGGCAGTGTCAAAGAACTCAACAGTGAGACACTGTTCCACATCCTCAACGTGCCCATTCAACAAAATCTCTTCCAAAGAGGGAAGATGTTATGCTCATGTTTAAATACAGGCTCTGCTATTTTGGCGAAGGTTGAAACCAGGTGCCAGCCAGATTGGATGCTCCTATCTAGCTCTGCTGGACACTGATTCCCAAATATAAGCAACTCTTAAAACTGCTGGCTACCACCCAATCAAAACGTCTCAGAATCTCATTGGTAATTAATTTTTGCTGCTACTAAATGCTCTAAATCCTTGCAGGAGTGGCAAAAAGGCATTTTTACAGGTTCTCATCTGCTGGGGGGAGCTCAGGGCATCCTGTTCATATATCACAGCCAGTTCAACAGAGAATATTGGATGCTAAGTGTCTGGCTCCCAATCACAGATGGGGCAGAGGAGCAATTTCTCTAGCATTCCTGTGCTTTGCTTTGTGCTCATCTTTCGTTTATTCACTAGAGGAGCGCGGGGCTCTCTTATGTTCACTGTAACGGAAACGCAGTGTCCAGCCACAGTCTGAAATCTTTAAAGTCCAAGGGAAGAAGCCAGTGAGTTGGGGCAAGTTCCTGACACATGCCTTTGGACTATGTGATCCTGCTTCAGTCTATTTGAATCCCATTTACTAGCTTTGGTGAGTTATGGCTGATTTAGCTCACCTTTGTCATCACCATGTAATTATTTTTATAACTATAAAAGTGTTGTGTATGTGTAAATATATGTCTAAATAAAATTCCACAGTAGTAGCCTATAATCTGGATAGAATTAGAATAGGCTCTGAATTGATTTAAACTCTTTTATTAAACACTAAGTATAACTGCTTCATTGGTCCTCTTAAGTACTTACCATGAAAAGATCTGCTCATTCCCTCTAATGAAACTGCTGTTATATTTGCTTAAATAAAAAAACCCCTGTGGTTTCAAAATGCTACTGAGGACTCCCTAAGAATATACATAGGACTGCTCATATTCTAAATGTTGGGGTTTTTTCCCACTTGTGCCCAATTGTGGAGATCCTTATAATAAGATTATGGCTTTTCTGTTTCTGTGAGTTGGTTTTTGGGTTGTTTGGGTTTTTTTGTTGTTTTTTTTTTTTCTTCCAGCCATGGCATAGTTAGCAATATTGCTAGTTCAAGAGTGCCAAAATCAAAAACCTAGGCCAGAAAAGATGATTTAAGGGTAAAAAAAAAAAACTAGAAACAGCTAAAAAGGTTTGAATTGTCATTCTTTACTTTCTGTCTTTTTATTTATTTAGATCTTTTACAGTATGTGTGGGTCACATTTTCCTGCAGTTCTCTAATACTAAGGAGGCTTAGAATTACGGTTTCTGAATTTTAATGAAAGTTAAGATTATTATGTAATCATATGCTGGGGCTTTAATTAAATCACCAAATAGGAGAAGAATTGCATTTAGAGAGGTGAAAGCTGAAGATGCTAATTTTTAAATGTCTTTGTTCTACTTTGGCATGGGTATCTCAGATATCTAATGCAGACAGTCCCTTATACCATTCCTTACTCCTTTGCAGGTATCATTGCATTAGTGAACATCTGGTTTACATCTAAAATTTGGGTTTACAGCCACGAGACCTAGAGACTTCATAGTGTTTATAGCAAAAGCCTGAGTTTTAGAGCACAGGCTACCACCCTACATGTTCAGAGCAAGCTAGCCCCGTTTCACTTCTCTTTTTCTCTCTGTTAATGTGATTGTGGTATTAGGATCTTCTCCATTCCTGCCTCCTCTTCCATCCACAGTCCTCACACTCAGCTGGGCTGGGGGAGGCTGTTTTCCCTGGAGACCTGTTAGTCACTTAGTAGGGTAGAATGAGCCAGTTGGCTTTAGTGAAGCCCATGCTTTTGTGCATTCTTGAACATGCGAGAGTTGTTCTTGTTGCTGAAAGCTGCCTTCATCTTTAAGTGTTAAAACTGTCAGAGCTGGGTTTCCAGGACAGTTTTAGATTAAATGTAAACTAGATACTTTCCTTCTGGGAGAAGACTGCATGCGTATAAGCTGTGTGGGAGTTCGATTTGGGTTTTATCCCTCCTTTTCTGCTGCTGGTATGCTCAGCCTCAGCAGCCTGGTCAGTAAGAAGGATAAAGAAAAGTAATTGGATGGTGTGAGGCTGTTTACCATCACTCTGGACCAAATCGATTCATAGTAATTTTTAGAGGAGGTGGTGGGGTCTGGAAGAAACCCTTCTGTTAGGGATAAACATAAATCCCTCTACTTCCAAATGTATTTGTGTTTCTGTATCTGTTTTCATGCATCCACCAATTAAACAATATATTTTTTCTTTTTTTTCCTGATTTCAGAAGGTTGACTCAAACTCAAGTGGATTTATGCATACTCTCTATGTTTCTGAGTGTGGTTGGTTTGTTTTCTTTTTTTAAAATACCGTTTTCTTCATCTTTTGATTTCTATAAAGCTTGTGGAAAATGTGATTTCCAAGTAGCCCGATAGGTCAGGCATACTTGCTTTCTTCCTTTTCTGCATATCGTACTCTGGCGCTTACTGTTTGTCTATTCAAAGAAAATCTTTCCCAGGTTCAGAAGTAACCTAGCACAGCGTGGCTTGTTGAGCTAAAAGGTGTCATACCGAGGCAATCATCCCTCTGTAGGATGTTGGCCTAGCAGAAATTTTGTTACAACTGCTCTACCTATTTTCTCTTAAAGCTTGAGGCCCTTTTGTAAATGTGATATACTTTTTATTTCATTTGTCCTCCTCCACTCCTTTGTTACTATGGACCATTGCAGATATGCCAAGAACATTCTAGCATGAGATGAAAACTGTTTTCTAGATTGTGAGGAAGAAATACATTTTAAAGCCAAGTAAGATTTGATAGGTTATAAAAATGGGAGGAAAAGGTTGGCTTCATAGGGTCATGAATTTTACTACCATGCTTGAAAACTGTCTAGAATTGGCAAGGTCTCTTACCATCCTAGAACTCTTCCTTTGCTTCCTCGTGCTCACCATTTTACCAGGTGATAACCACAGGGTTAACTCAGTAGAGCATCCTGGCATAGTACGTGACACCCAAAGAGAGAACAGTGGTGTTGAAATTCTTTGACCGTAGGGGCAATGGATCTATAAGCAAAAATACAAACACGGCTGATTCCACAAAGGCACATTTGTAGAGAAATTAAATGAAATGTGGGTTGTGTAATTTGCTATGAGGAGTTAGCAGTTTGCTAATAAAACGGTGCCAGAGTAAGCAAGGAGTCACTCTGTTGGTTCCAATGCGTTTATGACTGCTTGCTTCATTGGTGACTTTGGCCTCTCTTCCATAAGTGATTTTGATAGTTAGATGCTGAGAAATGGAGCAAGGACAAGTTGTTATGGCCTTTGGACTCATTTTTCACTGTAACGTTAGCTGCTGCTGCAACATCCAGTCTGTGGAGCACCCCAGGATTGCCCACACCTGGTAGAGGAGCAGGGCCAGAGACGGGGGACCTGGGCCAAAAGGCACCTGGAAGCTGCAGAGGAGGAGGAGGAGCAAGCAGAGCAGAGCAGGGGCTGGCTGTGGGGCTGGGGAAGCACAGGAGAGGACTCAAGGGGCTGAAAAACTCTGCGTGGAGATGTGAAGCATCAGGCAGTAACTGGGGAACAGGGTGGGCAAACAGTGCCTGAAGAAGAATGAATGTTTAAGAGGACTTGATTTGGACTTGAGGATTGGTGGTGATCACAAGTAACCACCCCTGGCACACATCAGTCTGGTTTCCTGGGACTGGCTGGACTGGGAGCATCCCTACATTCGGTGTACCTCCTCTAATGCAAATGATAACTCCAAGCTTGACTCTTAACTGGGTTGCTTATTTTTGGTGGCAATAGTAAAGCAACCCTTCGCTTTTCAGTAAACTATGGATTCAGTGAGAGTAGGAGCATGAAAAACCTGGCAGTGGGATCCCATGCTACACTTGATTTTGAGGGTGTGCTATGTGCTGCCACATGTCTATAGAGCCTGGAGAACTGCAGTAACCATAGCCAGGCCTGTAACATCAGTCCTTTTTTCTTCACTGTGAAATAACAGGCATATTTTTTGTGCTAATTTCACTGGTAGGAAGTTGCAGGTAAAGATATCCTTTATCATGCTGGGAATCGCAGGTGGTCAGACTCATGCTAAATTAATTTTTCTTTAGCCAAGTAAATTAAGAAAGCAGGCACCACTTCCCCACAAGGCACAGGGGCTGAGGAGTTAAAACTGAAGAGGTTTTCTTGGTCCAGAGTGACAGGAGCCAGGGAGGAAGCACAGGTATGAGGCTTTTGGCAGAGGTTCTGTGAAGCACATAACCTTTGGTAGATGCATCTCTTGGTAGCTTTTGCATGCCAGTTATTTACTGAGAGGCCAGCTTTCATAAACATCAAAGCTCAGTTTCATACAGTAATGAGCAAACATAACAGTATGGAGGAACAAACAGGGAAACCTGGCACAGCCAGTGTTTCCACCAGCAGTATATGGAAAAAGGAAATAATTACAGTAAAACAAGGGGGTCAGTCGTGAGGCTGTATGAGGTAAAAAAATGGTGTGACATTTCTGATCTTCGATGCCTATCTGCATGTGCGGTTTGTCTCCAGTTATGGGGGTAGGTAATTGTAAGTAATACCTGAAAGAAATGAAGGGTCCCTTGGAGAAGGAAAGGATAAGTAGGAATGGTTGATGGATAAGATAAATATTTCATATGAGATATATGTGGCTTTCTTCATTTTTTCCAAGTAATTTTAATCTCTTGTCCTGGGATGAGTGTTTTGAAAGCATGTTCTGCAATAAGCACAGGTTGTAAATCTTATTGCCTACCTCTGACCTGGGAGAAGGTATTTGCTTTGGTAAAGGATGTTGGGGAAAAAAGAGCAAGAAAATGTTCGTGACTGTAAGACATTACATGTCACATTAACCCTCCTATCTTTCATTCACGTATTTTTATATTTGCATTAAGCTATGCTCTTATGAGTAAGAAAAAGCATTACCCAGAAGAGATCCCTGAGTAGCTGTAAAAAAAAGCCAGCTCCCAGGGTGGAACACAGGCCGGCCGAGCGCCCAGGGGCAGAATTAGCAGCGGCAGCCACCTTGTGTGCTGCACAGCTTGGGCTCCACCAGAGCCATGCCTGGGCCCGCCCTGGTGCTTTCCAGGGTTTTTTAGGCAGGTGTGAGGACAGCTTTTTTGTCAACAGTTCACATTTGCCCGTAATCTTTGGATACATAAAGTAGTAATAAAGCCTACTGGGTATTCTCTTTTTTTGTCCCCCGCCATGACATACATGGAAAGAGCTGCTGTGTGCCAACTGTATGCTGCTTAAAGAAAGAGTGAGTGCCTGTGTTAGCATACAGTTATGAAGTACAGTAGAAAAAAGATGGGAGAAGACAAATTAGTTTTTCTGGAGTCCATCTGTACCATCCAATGTGTGACCACTTGCCTCACAACACAGTCTCCTGTAGGGTTGCACAGAGGATTTGAGAGCTGAATTTGGGCTATAATTAACGTTTGCCTTCTCTTTAACCTGACGAGCTGTATAACATCACAAATCTTAATTGCCACAAGAACCCATCATCTCTAAACTCTCTCTCTCTTTGCTTTCCTCTGCCATGTAAGGACCCTAACCTGTTTTTCTTTAGAGGGTGTACCTCTGCTTTTTTATTACATTGAGAATAATTCAGTGGTGAGACAAAATTAAGGCTGTCGCTAACTTTTATGCCTGGTATAAAATGTGCATTGCTATTTAATCAAATGTCCCCTGGTTTTGATAAACTCCTTGTTGATATATCAGCTCTCCTTTTGCCAGATCAGTATTAAACATTTCGCTAAAGCTGAATCTGTGGCAGCGGGAATTTTATTGGCGTGAGCAGTGTTGTGATGCTAGATGTGTTTTGGCTCTGAATGTAAAGGCACAAAGTTACAGTAACAGCTCCCAGGTATTCTCACCTTCATTATGAAGCTAAAAGCTGTGTGAAATAAATCATAAAAGCAAACCTGTTCTTTCAAAGAAAATGTATAATGGATATAAAAGTGTGAATGTTTCAATTAAAGCTAATGAGTGCGATTTCTCACTTACCTGTGCTTTTCTTTGTTTTTCAGCTCATGGGGCATTCTGAATGGGATCACAAACGGGGACCCAGAGGCTCACAGGTCAGTTGCTCAGTATTTTCTGTTTGGTTTTGGCTTTTTGTAAGTTTGAGGTATTCAAGCAAGTTTTCCATCTGAGATTGGCATTGTTAATTTTGTTAATATTTGCAGGATTAAATCAATGGAAAAAAGCATAAAACCATGACAGCTTTCATTAATATAATTTTTGAGCTGTAATCCAAACAGTTGATCCAGACAGAGCTGAGTCATGCAACAGAAAGTGTCTTTCAGTAGCAGGAAGATGGATTAGATGTATTGAGAAAGCATTTTACTCAGCTGTCTCCATCAGGATATCAAAGGAACACAATTTCAAATAATGTGTGTATGTTTTGTGCTGTTTTTTTTTTTAAACCTGACAAACTTGTAAAATTTGGATGGCCCTCTCACCTTGTTCAATAATAAAGGGATTAGTGGTGTTAGAACTGGGTGGGGAGGTGCAGGAAAGCCATGTGTAGCTACTGGTTTGCTCTTGACACGTCATTGAAAGGAAGTTATGCTAGTAGTGTTAATGGCATCATGCTGATATATTTTTAAATTATCTGTAGAATTACAGTTGCTGCAAAGGAGTCATTGATACCAATATTGATGTTCAGGAATTTTCCTGCTTGGGTAAAGCAGTCTTACCCATCTAGTGTTGAAATTATATAAATACATTATTAGGGCTTTGGTATTTTGGAACTGCTTTTCCTTCAGGTGAAGGATTTCTATATGAATATGAACATCTATGTCTAAATCTATAATAAACAGGCTCTGCTGATGTGGAGCTACGTGTTTGCAACCTTAATCTCAGTAGGGTGGTTCCTAGCCTAACCTTCGTAACACCCCTTGCAAAAAGCACTGGAGTACCTGCCTTTTTAATGAGAAAATATCATGTGTTCTTCAGGAAGCTGCGACTTATTTTAATAGACAGGATGTACTATTTTTAATGAAAAATTCGTTTACTAAGTTTTGCTTTTTTGTCCTTCTTGTTGCAGGATTCTACATTATTTTCTGAAGTTTTCTAAGCTTCTGTCTTGCATCTCATTTCAAAACCATCTTGAATTTTTCAGGAAATTCAGTATTTCGTTAAACAGTTTAAGATGGGTTGCAGATCTGATTTTTTTCCAGGTGACAGTCTGTCATTCCAAAAAGATAAAAAAAAAAACAGAAAGCAAGCTAGACTGAGGAATTTCGGAAATCAGGGAAATCCTATCCAGTAAAGTGAGACCTGTTCAGTAGGTAATCTCTCCTGCCTCATCTGATGTGCTAGTTAATCATGTTGTGTTCTTCTGGTCCAGAGAGTGGAAGGTAAATTGGACTCCTCTAAACTACTGTTGAGAGAAAGGCAGTCACCTGAAGGACTCTTAAGGTGACTTAGACTTCTTAAACTTTTCTAGCATTATTGCAAACCTTCATCTAATTTTTGTATGCATATGAAAATATGGGTACTCTTGTATGCTCTGAACCATGCTCTGGAGTCCTAATGCTTTGCCTATGGCAGCAAAATATTTAGAGACTGCTGGCTGGAGTGCATATGAAGTCTGTGCTGGTGTTTCATCAGAGATGGAGGCCTAAGTCCTGTCTAAGTCCTCATGCCTGCTACATCCTGTTGGCTATGTGCCTCCATGGTTGAAGGATTTTTTGTTGTTGGCTAGATATTTTTGAAGGTTTACAGCTAGCCAATAAGAAACATTAGAGAAAGGGATTTAGGTGGAAGCTAAATGGTATCAATCTGGTCCAAATAGATTTTAAATTAAAAGGTGAGATGGATCAAGTTGACTATCAAAAATGTATCTTGCTGCAGGAAATTGGACTTGGGCTGTTTAATAGATCCCTTTTGAATTTTCTGAAAAAGTGAACTCATAGGAAGAAATAGTTGCCAAAGAATTTTTTAATTATTTGTTCTCATGAGGCTACAGTTTCTTCCAAGGAGGGTTCCAGAGAAATTAATATATTGCCTGGTTTCTCTCTTTCACCCCTTCCTGAGAATAAGGAGGGCTTGTATGCCATGGCCTAATTTCAAAGGAAAAGGTCTCGTGGGCATTAACTCAGTTGCTGCAAATGCCCATCTATAGGGAGCGCAAGTAAATTAATTTGTTGGGTACTGGTAGGGAAGGTTGTACTTGGGCAAAATGAGATAACTGGTTACTAAGCATATAGATGAAGTTCTCTGGATTTCAGTAGAGACTGAGAAGGAGATAATTGAGAGAAGATAATTCTATTTAAATTTAAAAATTTTCTCTATCTTTCTGAGAACGGTTTTGTTCCTTCCTTGTGTGATGTTTTAGATACTTCACCACCATTTTGTATTTAAAAAAAAAAATAAAAGGGGTGAGGAGAATTTAAACAAGATCTTGCTTAAAAATTAAGATGAGTAATCTGTTAGGAATAATTCTCCCTCAAATCTAGTGCATCATGTGTTTAAAGATGGACTGGCAATTGCCTGCAGGATCTGCCACAGGGTTGCTTATGGTGTTTCCCTGGGCCTGTGGGGCTTTCCTCCAGCAGAGGAATGGGACTTGGGAGGAGAGGTCTCTCCTGGCCAGTGGTAGCCTGCGCTGTCAGGCAAGCAGCGAGAGGGAAGGAAGAGGTTTAGGCTTATATGTTATCAGGAGCCAATTTATTAGTCTTCTATGATCTTTTAATTCTTACGGAGTAAAGTGAAGAAAGTGGGAAGACAGATCTTAGGAAGCCACTTACGTGTGTGAATGTTAGCAATGTCACTTGTGAGAAAAGGAAGCGGAACCACTGGTTTACCATAATACAAAACTAAAATGCACATATAAACTCATAAAATTATTCTACCAAGACTCATTAAACAAAACTCTAGTTCTGTTAAGATTTTTTTTTTTAAGAACTAGTAGGTTTTCTACAGTGTGTGTTGAAACATGAGAGGAAATTACTACAGTGCATGTCATACTTCTTAATGACCCACTTGGAAAATATGTTCCTTTTCTGCATGTGGGAGTTAAATGCAAAGTGATTTAGTTACAGGTAGTGATAGATGTCAAATGAAATACACTGAGGCTTATGGGAATTTCTGTTTGCAGGAGTTTGTCTCCTGATAAGCATCTGCAATTCAATAGAATGTAAATGGGACAAGTAAAAAGCTGTCTTTACAATATTTAACCTGTTCCTGACTTCCACACCACCACCGCACTCACTTTTTAATAGATTACACAGATATATATGTATATGTATGTGTGTATGTTGTGGGAGTCCTTTTCTTTTAGCATAATTGTACTATTAAGGCTGCTGTAATTAGGGTGAATTATAGGTTGCCTTACAAAGAGCAACAGCTACCTACTTCTTCCCCCCCCCCCCCTTCTTTTTTTGATCTCTGAAGATAACGCTTCCTGCTGTAAATGCTTCATGCAGAGAACTTACTCTCTGGATTTGAAATCATGCAGGAAGTGCAAAATGAATTTCATTATGTTCCATGCTTAATTTTTAAAATTAATACAGATTAGTATTTAGGCACAAAACTTGGAAATTGAGTTCCAAGTTAAAGAAATTCCTAAATGTTTAGGAATGTTTAACCCACCTAAAGAAATCCCTCTCTCGCAAATATACACATGCAGTTGGTAAAACCACGTCATCTCACTCATATGAGGGGAAAATACTCATAATCATTTCTAATATCAGTACATGCTGCAAGAAAATGTGACTAGCAGAATTCATCCTTGGCTTATTATCCCTCTGCAGAAAAAATATGCAAACTGTATTTTAATTATTCTACTAAAACATAATACTTGATACTTCTAAGATATTTCAGATGGGACCCACGGCACGCTTTGTGCACACGTTTTTACAAGGGACCTTGAATGTGTGGGAGTTATTTGTTGCTCTGTCATCAAGACTTGTTTGGCTTGCTGAAGATGTAGGCGTAGCCCCAGGAGTCAGTGGCATCGAGCGATCGTTCCTCCAACATTATAAAAGGATGATAATCGGGAGAAAAACACAGAGGTCCAGTGTTTTTAATTCTCTTTAAATATAAAAGCTCTCAATTATATATCTGAGGTGCTGCATTTTACCCCTCCAGTTCCTAAGCAACAGCTATTTTCAGATTGAGTGCGTCTGGTGTTGTCTACCTACTTCATGCTTTTGTGAGGTAATTCGTCAGTGAAAGCTAGGCTTTTCACTGTCTCGCCCGATTCCGTTTGTCGTGGCACTGTAAGGAGACGGATGCTTTAGAGAAACGGGAGAAGCTTGGGTGTAACCGGTCTCAACCTTTCAAGCTTGCAAAAACTTGTGTACATCGGAGAGCTCTGCTGTCTACAGCAATGAAGCACAGGAGTCAGAAATAAGGTTCTTGACACTGGTTTGGGAGAAGCCTTTTTCTCGAGTGTGGAAAAACCTGTAGAGCAGATTCAAAATCATGAGCCGGAAATCTCTGTACTTGCTGAAGCGTAGATGGGAGTCGATTCCCGCTACTGACCAGGTACTGTGCTCTGGTGAATCTGTTGTGTCACTGTCTTCCCTTGCAATGCCACTGTAAAGAGATTTACGGTGATTTAACGGTGGTGGTTGGGGTCCTCTGCATACAGTGAGAACCAGCTGATCATTACGTGTCATTTCTATGATGAATAGTGCAAATGTTGGTAAAGCCGATTTTGCAAGAGCATGTGCTTGTGAATGTGGAGGTGCCATGACAGCCCACTCATGCAGACTAAGTAACCGACAGAATCTCCCTGTCTCAAAAATGAGACTTTTCTAAAGGTTTTAGGAGTATTTTAAACTTGAGTGGCTAAGGAAAAGTGTAGTCTACTGCTGATGGGTTCTTTGGTGCATGTCTTTGTTGCATTTCATATCTCACATGTATGTATGTATGAAATCACTGATTACAAGTAGATGTAATACACTGGCAGAACCTCGGCTTTTTCAGCATCATCTTGGTTGATGCATCATTTCAAATATGTTAACAAGGATGAGAGTAAAGCAGATGTAAATGATACAGACCAGATGTAACACAAAAATTGTGAGATGCTGTTTGGAGCAAGGATTGTCGCCATAAGTAGGACTAAGATGTGATGAATGGGAGTACGATCAGTACATTTCCTGCTTCTTGCTCCAGGCACTCCAGGGTTCTATGAAATTTTTTTCAATATCTTACTTGGGATGTAAAGACACTAAAAGAAATAATTCTAGAAATAATAATGAAAGGAAAGTGGAGGTAGTAGCTTATTACGTGTTCCAACTCAGTTTTCTGTTTATAAAATGGTTGACTATGAAGGGATGCCTTTATCAATGGGAAAGAGGCAATTTGGGAGAAAATTCTTCAACAGAAACAAGGATGGACCACAGAAATACATCCCAGTTCTTGAGAAGGATCCTCCTGTGCCCTTTTCATTGAGAGGGGGAAGGGAAGGGCAGATTACATGCCATATTTTCTAGAGTTGTAGATTTTTAAAGCCAAATTGGACCACTGTGAACATCTAGAGATCTCATATTACTAGTCAAAAAATATCATGCTGTCACATCCTGTCAAATCAGGCCTATGTTTTCTGGTTAAATAAGAATATGCCTTTTAAATATATCCAGTCTTAATTTAAAGGCTTCAAGTGAATAATAATCCACCATATTCTCTGATAAAGTTTTTCTATTTTTTTTAAATGTTGTCCTTTTTTTTAACATAATGCATACTTGTTTGACTTTTTCTATTTTAAATCTCCCACTGTATCAATTTGCTATACCTTTGAATGCCAAATTTAAAAAGCCTTCTTTCAGAAATATTTTTTTTCCTGAACAGATACCTAGATTATTCTTCTACTTTGGTTTGCTATCATTTAAACTAGCTGAAATACTAAATTTCAAAGGAATCAAAGTAATTCACAACAAAAAATCCACAATAAAAATAAGAAGGCATTGTTGAGGAATACAATTTCATTGTATTGAAATTGAATTGAATTGATCCAGTTCAATCAGGCATTCTTAAATCTACTGGTAAAAGAGGGGTAAAGAAATGCTCTGTTATGAAGTGAGTCATTTGTCATCTTGTTTCTGTTAGGAAGATGTAGGGAGACTAGTGTCATTTCAGAGGAAAGCTGTATTTCAGCCTCTTGGCTTCCTTCTTCCTCTGACATAAATGCAGATCCTTGGCTTATTATGAACAAACGTTTGACCAGTAAGGGATCCCTGTTGTTGCATTTAGATTGCTAAGCAGTTCACTTTTCCAGTGTTGCCTTTTCCTTTTAATCACTCTAACCCTGATGCTGCATTGCATCACACTGTGTTACAGTATGATGTATCTGGGAAAAATAAGTGTTCCTTACCTAGGTGTGAGATGTGCTTGACAGCACTGAGCTGTGTATCCTTTCCATCATTAGCCCCTCAATGCCTCTGGAGCATTTTAAAAGAGAAAAAGAAATTTCCCTAACCCATCTACCAATCTGGGAGAAGTGAGACTCAGTAAGTGATGCATGTAGGTGGAGTTGACTTGAGCATAGCGTGAATCTGTAAGGATTGTTTGAAGGTAAACTAAGGGAGGGAAGGTGATGTTCAGCTTCAAACACATAGATATTTCAAAACCAAGAGTAGTTACGATGGCTATAGACAATATTTGGGGGAGGGGGTTGGTTTGGTTTTTTGGGGGGAAGGGGTGTATAATTTTACTTTTGATCTTTTGAGCATCATTTACGCTACAGCACAGAAGTCTCCACGGTTTCTGGGGTCTGGTATGACAGGGGAATTTTTTGGTTGGTTGTTGGCTTTTTGTGTGTGTGAAAGAGCGAGGAAAGTGGGTTTGAGTGTGAACCCTGAATTAGATCCTTTTGGTTTTGGTGGATGAGAAACATCTTACCTAGCTATACGTTTTCATATGTGGGAGAGCCTGATCCTGTGGGTGTTTCACATAGGTAAATTAAAGCAAAATGATGATGAATTATATATTATATATTAGCCTCTGTTCAACAAACTGTAGTATCTCTTAGTGCTTGAATCTTGAATGTCTTTGTATCTCTCAATAATTTCAGAAGGAACTACCTCTACAGATGTAAGGAAGGAATTTATGAATGCTTTACTTTCTTGTCCATGCAGCAGGTCAGATTGCTGAAAGTCTTTCTTGAAGTTTCAGTACAGATTTGGGAGGAATTCTCTGTTGCTTTTATTTGGTGTATGTGCCTGAGGATCTTGTTTCTTGGACTGATCCTGATTTTTTATCCCCGATAGCTACAACTGAGAATGATTTCACTGAATGGATATGCATTTAAAATGCTGTGGTAACCAAATGAGCCAAAGGTGATGAGGTGTTAAATGTTTGCTGTAAGGATGTTGAGTATTTCCCCCTGCCTGAATTTCCCTGTAGATTTCATGAGCCATAGTCTTTGAGCAGAAGTTGTATTTGATACCAGTCCTAAGACAGGAAAAATCTTCACACATTAGCCTGTGATGTAAACTTTTAATTGTTTCATTGATGACTGTGAATTTAAAAACAGGAACTAGATTTATACAACAATATGAAAGCCAAATAACCCAATAATTGTTATACAGATTTTTGTAGCTATAAATTGTTCAAAGGAATGTACTGTGCAGGCAAAAAAACCTCATCAGTAATATTTCTTTAGCTAGAAATGCATGCTTATAGCCGTATAAACAATGGTAATGCTTTCTGTACCATTAAGTCACCAGTTGACATTTTGATGGATTTGTGTAAATCCCATGAAATGATGCCTCTCTTACCTGCCCGTGATTTACAGCACAGCTGTGCCTAAGACAGTTTGCACGTACGGTGCAATGTTGTGTTCCTTACCACTGATCCAGTAGACAGGAGAAACTCCCATAGCCTACAACCTATGCAGGGTGCTAAACAGCAAATAAACTAATCCCAATATGACTTGAGTCATAACTCTGTGAACTGATAAATACAGGGATTTTCCGAGATAGAGCTTGATACAGCATTGCATCATACAGCCACCATATTTTCAGTGTGTTCATGTATGAAGTAATTCTGATGGATTAAAGCTGCTGTAAAGAAGCTGAAGAGGTTCACTTTGTCAGGATTGGGAACTGTGTTTTCACTTTTTTTTTCTTTTTTTTTTTTTTTTTTAATTAGTGGCTCACTCAGCCACAGATCTTTTTGCTACTGGCATCTTGCCTTTCTGGTCTGAATGTTCCTCACTCATAAACCATACACATCCATGAAGATGGATATATCATATCTGATATCTTTATGAGAAGGCTGGAGCTCCTGTGCTTTATTTTTCACTCAGATGTCCATTAAATTCAGACTTTTCTTTGCTGCTGTCCAGGTGCCCCTGCATCCGGCAGCCTGACAGCAGTATGGCACTGCTGATTGTTTTCAGCCAGACCCAGCTTCGCTGGGAACTTCACGCTGAGGAAGCACAAGCCTCTGCAAGGCAGCAGTTCTTGCATCTCGCCAGCCGGCATGAATGCATCAGTATGGGTGTTTGTATAGGGGAGAGCCATGGTGGAGGCTGGCTTACAAGCAGGACAGTTATCGGGGACCTGGATGAAAACCTTCAGTGCAGTAAGGATTCTTGGTACGTGCCTCCTTTCTGTGCAAAGGTTGTGAAGCTCTTTGTAGAGAAGGGCATGAAGCAATGGTTATGGGCGAGGAGGCCTCAGAGCAGTTGGTGTGGGACTGTGTAGGTCTCCCTGGCTCACAGATTGCCTAAGGATTAGAAAAATATGCAATAGAGCCAGGATCAGCTGGAACCAAGAAGCTTCTTTTCCTTTCAAGTGCCCGTGCCCGGCGGGTTGTGCCTGGTTATTCCTTTTGCACAACCTGTCTCCCAGCCAGTCTACGGCATGTGGTGGAAGCCTTGCTCACCATGGTACCACCACCACCACAGCACATGGTCTCTTTAGGAGGTTTCAGTGGCAGCAGAATAATAAACACACACAACCGTGGAGAGGCAAGGCAAGCCAAGGAAGAGGTAATGCGCTACTTTGTATCATTGCATTTACTTAGAAATGTGTTCCAGCAGTCAGTCAGACAGGCTGCAGGAGCAGCGGTGCAAGTCACCACAGGAGCTCAGCAGAAGCCCCCAGCTCCCCTTGTATCTCCAGCTTATTCAAATCCAGGCACCCAGGTGTTACAGCCTTTTCATTCATAGCTCATCTCTCCCCCCATCTTCACATTGGAAAGGCCTATGGGGAATACATGCCTGAAGCGGAGTTCCTTCTGAGACATGTCACAACAATTATCCTTGTATCTAACCCAGTCCCTCTTACTATACCTGAAAACAGTGTAAAAAAAAATGTTTCCTGTTAAGTATGTTTTTGTGGTTTTCCACGGTTATTCATTGTTAATAAAACCTTACATGATCCTTTCATTCAGCAGACAAGTTTTCAAAGCCTTAGTGGCAGAGCAGAGATTTGTGGAGTTTGGGATGTTATGAGAAAGAGGCCTCATGGGAGGGTTGTGGGTTGGTTGGAATATGGAGCTGGAGCTGGGGGAGGAGAGTTGCTTTTGTACAGCAGGAAAGGTGCAGAAAGCTGAGATTGGGATTAAGAAATGATCTATAAAATACTTCTTTGCTTTCTAATGCAGCAAATGAATGATGTAATGCAGAAAGCTGTCTCAAAGAAATAATGTGCCTCACATTTGGCCTTGCTTCTCTTAGAAGTGAGGAGTTGAGCCACAGGCACTAGCTGCAACTGTGGGACCATTTCTGTTTGTCTCCCAGGCTTTCTACCCTGCTGCTCTAACGAATGTGTGGGAAGGGAACAGGGTGATAATGAGCTTGGCACCGGAGAGAGACCGCTCTTGCTTGCCGAAGTACCACCACCACTGCTCAGGAGATGACCAGAGAGGTTCTGTGGGTAGTCAAAATTGTCAGGATGTGCATTTAGGCTGGGGAGCAAATGTTTCCAAAGTACGACAGAGACCAGTACCTTCCAGAAGGATCAGCACCAGAAATATTCTTGTCGTCTTGCATGGCTTTGGCCAGGCAAGAGCTGGGGCGGGGAATCTCAGCACTGTACATCCTTCCGTGCTGGTAAATGGCAATAAAATGTCCATAGTGATTCACAAGGGCCTGAAGTGTGATACAGAAATTGCAATTAGTGCTGATGTAGAGCTGTAAGAGGCTAGAAGCTGGCAAGACAAAATACTGGGTATGTCGTACTGGTGGTTGTAACACAGATGATGCACGCAAACCTGCAGCCTCCCATATCCATCACTTGTAGGATGGAGAAAAACCTTTTAAATGGTGTCAGCCACTCTGTGAATCACCTTCTCTGTCAACTTCTCTATCTCAAAATGATTGGCAGTGGGACAGAAGTGGATCGGAAGCTTGATAATGACAGCTCTCTTCTTCAGACTCAGTCACTCTGTCATGTCAATATTCTTCATAGCTAAGCAGGAGCTCAACACAGATTCCCACAAGTACTGCCTTTTTTCTTTAAAACCTTTCTCTACCGTTAATCCTCCCAGGTATGTAGTGCAAGTCTTGCTGCTAGTCAGGCAGTCCAGTTGTGTGAAATAGAACAGAAGCTTGCTGGTGGTACTCAACTTAAATTGTATTTTACTTTATTCAGTGAGTAAGTTCCAGTTCAGGAAAGCTGCAATTTGTAGGATCGTAGCCATGCTGCAGTTCAGTGCAGTTTGGAAGAGGAATCAGCACTGAAATGCAAACAGCAGTCTGAAATCGTATCCTGGTGAAATGATTCCTTGAAGCAGCATGTTAAGACAATAAACAGTTAGGCACTATGACATTTGACTTACTATTTTGAAAAAAAGAGATAGTGGAAGAAAGTGATATGCTGTCTTTTTTTTTTTTCCCAAGCATTGCCTTAGACTGGAGAGTGCATATCCACTTCTGTGGTGCAGATATAGCTTGATTATGGCAATTGAATTGAGAGGATGAGATTGTGAACTGTCATCATTTGGAGCGGAGGAAGTGGATCTCTTTCTGTCTGGGGAGATCAGACTCCTAAAATATCCTTTAATCTCCCTGCATTTCTCTCATCACCACAGTGTATCTTTCTGGTCCAGCAGTTTTCATAATTTTTTTCATTTGTTTGTTTGTTTTCAGATCCCTGGTTTTTATACAATGTAAGTTTACTGGCTACAGCTTGTATTTCTCAATTGCTTCTTTATAAATTCCTTTGAAGTAGTTCAAACGCTTATGGTCTTCAGGTTAAAAAACATCAGTTAAGAGATTTTGTTCATGTGCACTTTTTTTAGTTTTCCAGTTGCAAACTGTTACGAAAAATGCTTAGGGCATCAGTTATACTTGTTTGTTGGATTTAGAGGGATTTGAAATGTATTGCCATCTCACAGTTAAAGTTGCTGGTTACCTTTAAGTACCCATAGAGAAACTTGCAGATATTAAGGGAGTTTAATCTGCTGAAATTCAAGTACTCTGCTTTAGCACGAGCTAAAGCTATCTGCAGGTTTTCAGATTTCAAATTCTTCAAATTGCCAAAATTTGGACATCCTTATGCCAATCCCTGAAACAAAAACTACACTGAGAATGTTCCGAGTCCAGAGTGGTGCACCTCAAAGAGGCTAGTAGTTAGTGATGAGTAAAACAGTGTCCCTTAGTCTTCTGGAAATGGCTATGCTAGATAAAATTTTCCAAATACAGGCTAACAGTTGCAAAGGGAAACGTCAGCACAAATGTTTAAAGTTTCGCAAAGGTATAAGCAACTGAAAACAGGGTCTTATGAAAAGAAGCGATGGCCAGAGTAATAATGGGCAACACTGCTAGCTTCCTTGTAATGAAAAAAAAAAAACAAACCACATTAAAATTATGTAGCGCTGTGGCTTTTGTGATGATAAAAGACTAAATTTCACCTCCTCGCAACTATGAAAAGCTGAGAGTTGTGCCACAAGGTGTTGTTTTCATTTCCAATATCTTAAATTTCACTGATTGCGTATGTGTGTTTCAGGTATTTGTTGCCTTCCCAAGCAAATTGTTGAACATATTATAAATTTCTGGCTTCCTGTTTTCAGAGATGAACCCAAGTATGGAATGAACATGGTTAATGTACTTATTTTTTACTCAGCAGTGATTATAGCTAGTTTTCAGCCAGGATGCTTCCACTGGTATGCTAATGGTAACATTGCTAGAGGATGTGGGCTACTCTAACCTTCCTTACAGAGTTTCTACAATGCCATTAGTGTCGGAAGATGTCTTCAGTAATGAGGACAAAATGAACTGTCTGATTTCACTCTATAATGGAAACTTCGGTTTAAAAGCATTTTTATTAATACTGCTTTCATATTCCCCCCCCTCCGCCCCATGCTTTGTATCCATACTGGGGAAGACATGTATGCTGTAATCGCTGCTCTCTGGGATAGTTTTAAAGAATAAATAAGTGAAAGTATTTCCTATTGTTCCTTCCTTACAAGAACACATGCTGAACTCTCTAGTAGCTCATTTTATGAGTTTCCCAGTGGAAAAGCTCACAGCTGATCGGCTCTGTTCTCAACAGCAGATGTTCTTTTTCTGCTTGACTTTAGTAGTGAGCCATAATTTTGTTCTGTGTCTGATGGATCAGTGTTCAAAATTTCAAAATGAATTATTGGAGCAGCCTCCTGAGATTTTTTGAAAAAGCCAGAGCTGGAATAAATCTTAAAGTCAAGTCATAAAAAAGAAAATTTCATGTTGGGTTGGATTTTACAGATCAAAGGTTCATTGTGTAATGGGTCTGCATTGCTCAATTTTCAATTCCTGAATAACCTTGAATGTTACAAGAGCAGTATAAATTCTTGCAGTCCATAAAGGAAGTCTGGAGATTATCAGACCTGAATCTAGAGTTCATAATTATTGATTTATTGGGCTTTATGCAGGACTAAAAAAGCTACTTGTTATGGTGAATAGAGAAGCCCCTAGAGGAGAGGTAGAGGCACCAGTTGTCAAACTGAAAAAAAATTTAAAAAAAAATTTAGCACAGAAAAGGTATCTTTATTAATGACCTGGATGATGGACAGAGTGCACCCTCAGCAAATTTGCAGATGATACAGAACTGGGAGGAGTGGCTGCTACACCAGATGATTGTGGCCCTTCAGAAGGACCTCAACAGTCTGGAGAAATGGGCCAAGAGGAATCTTGTGAAATTCAACAGAGGGAAATACAAAGTCCTTCCACACATGGGGAGACATAGCTGCAGGCGCCAGTACAGACTAGGGACTGACTAGCTGGGGAGCAGCTTGGCAGAGAAGGACCTTAGGGGTCCTGGTGGCCGCCAAGTTGAACATGAGCCAGCAATGTGTCCTTATAGCAAAGAAAGCCAACAGCATCCTGGGCTACATTGGGCAGAGCATTGCCAACAGGTTGAGGGAGGTGATCCTTCTCCTCAGCTCAGCACTGGTGAGACACATCTGGAGTACTGGGTACAAGTGTGTGCTCCCCAGTACAAGAGACACACAGAAATACTGGAGTGTGTCCAACAAAGGACCACAAAGGTGATTAAGGGACTGGAGCAGCTGTCATATGAGGAGAGGCTGAGAGAGATGGGACTGTTCAGCCTGGAAAAGAGAAGGCTCAGGGGGATCTCATCAATGTGTACAAATACCTGATGGGAGGGAGTAAAGGACATGGAGCGAGACTCTTCTCAGTGGTGCCCAGTGACTGGACAAGAGGCAATGGATACAAACTGAAATACAGGAATTCCCATTTAAAAATACAAAAGAACTTGTTTATTGTGAGGGTGACCAAGCAGTGGAACAGGTTACCCAGAGAGGTTGTAGAGCCTTCATCATCGGAGATACTCAAAACCCAACTGGATACAGTCCTGAGAAACCTGCTTCAGCTGACAGTGCTTTCATCAGAGGAGTTGGACTGGACAATCTCCAGAGGTCCCTTCCTACCCTCAACCCTTCTGTGGTTCTGTGTCCCGTGTCATTGTGAATGATAGGCTTCCATGGGGCACTGTTATTTCCCCTAAACTACAGGAAGGGGTTTTTTTTTCACTAAATTTAGCAGCTCAAAGCTGTGATGAGGTGCATTAGTGCTGCCAGATACTTGTCTCTACTAATATTCATGTATTTGCTGGTAAGCAGAATTGCCAAGAAGGTCCTGCTGAGAGTGTGGTGCTGCAGCGTACCATTCTGTGGCACTTGCAGATCGTAATGCATTAACTGGTGTCCTTCCCATTTCTGGATGATGCTGGTAAAAGGGATGGAAAAAGTCCTGAGAGAAGGGGAATGGAGTCTTTTTCTACTAATTCTTTGGAGCTCACAGAGTGAGGGATACAGTGTTAGTGATCCTATCCTGCTTGTTGAAGTGTGGAAGCAGAAGGTGAGTTTGTAGAGTGGTAAAGACTCATCCTCTCTACATCTCAGCCTCATTGAGTAGCTGGAAGGCACGTGGCAGTAGCAGATGTTTGCCTTTTCGTTTTCCCTACACCTCCCCACACGCACACAAAAATTGGGAGGAGGCAAAAAAAGCCATAGATGGAGAAGGGGAGCCGGAAAAAATCTTTCCAAACAGAGCTGGAGCTTTATTAAAAACCGGCTACCAAGGTAGTGATTTAAAACATGTAATCCCTTTTCAGTCTACATGGATAGTATTTTGGTAGAAACCCAGATAATCTTTCTTTCTGTTTCCAGTAACTTTGCTTCTGAAGCACAAGAGCTCACTGCTCTAAAAATGAGCAAATGTCATTTGTGAATACTGTCTATTATTCTTCTGGTATCTGAGTCGTGTACGATTTTGAAAGTTCATATGCTGTTCTCATATACGTGCCCTCAGCTTCAGAGGGCTTCACACACATGGCATTTTCAGTTTTGACATCTGGGATAGGGGGACCTGAATCTTCAAAGTTAGGTGACAGATATGATAGAAATGTGGAATGGCAATAAGCCTTTTGTGTGTCATATTATCATGGACCAATTTTTATCGGTGTCTAAAAATAATAAATCTCTCCACATAGAGATTCTGTTTTAGGACTCCTGGAGGGGTTTATGTGCTTGCTTCTTTTAAATTAAGAGTTGGAGTTGAGTGAACAATCTGCAAATAATTGTTTTATATTAAGTTCTTTATGAAGATGCAGAAAAAGAAAGGGGGTAGCTGACAAGAGAAGCTGCAGTAGTACTTTCTATTCCTTACAACTCTGTGGGATGTGAAAGTGACGAATAGCTGAAGTCCATGATTAGGATCTTAAAGGATCAACGTTGCCTTTGAGACAGTGCAGTCTCAGAATGGCGATTGTTGCTGGGATTTTGATGTGGTTGCAATCTCATCACAGAAACAGCCCCTGGACAAAATCACACTGTAGATTTTGACTCATTTCTGTCCAGATCGGAGTTGTTAAAAAGTATGATTGTACGTGTGGTTTCTGTGTGTAGCTGCCACCTCCTGTCTTAGAAACAGAGACTAGCGTTCTTTTTTGAGCTATTATTAATATTAGCATTGATGATGGGTACAGCTTGATGTTGGTGGAGGAGCAACACAAGGCACAGTGTCTCCTTCATCAAATGACACAGTGCAGATAGACAGTGGTACATCAGCATCTCAGTTGTGATACCCCCCCAGTATGCTTAGGCTATAGCAGAAAAGGGCATGCTGTGCAGTGTATGTTTTTTGCTGAAGAGGAAGTAGAGCATGGAAGCAGAGGAAAAGTAGAAACTGAAATGGAAGAGCCTTAAGAGGGGTGTGAATCAGTAAGGCACACTATCTGGTCCTGTACCAGACACATTTTCTGGAGTAAATCTCATAATCTCTTGACATGGGGTATCCTATTGGCTTTGGGACTGCATAGACAGCACCTTTCTTTCAGGATTGTGATGCTCCTTCTCCACCCCCCCAGAGCTGAGTCTTAGAGTTGGGAAGAAGAAACTGGAAAAGTTATGCAACTGGGCGGTGGATTCCTGAGATGCTCAGGGTCCTAGGGATGTGCTATTTTTGTTGCTGCAGGCATTTAAAAAAATGTACTTCCAACATTTTGTTTTGGAATTATTGCTGGAGTTCTGAAGTCCAGGAATTTTTAGCAAGTCCTCACCATGGGAGCAGAAAGAAACAAATCCAAGATATTTTAACATGGCACACATAGTTCTGTTGTTGCCAAAGGGAAGTGCTCTACTTAAATGTCAAGACAATGTTAGCAACAGCTGAATTGAGAGAAATGATCTGTTGATCCTAGTCCAGTTTCTAATGGTCAACTGTCCTTCACTGAAAACTCTGCCTCTGTCTTTCAATGATTGGGAGGTGTTTATTGGGTAATGGATATGTAACCTGCACTCTGCTCATTTCTTCAAGCTGGGCTTTTCAGAGTCCTTGTAGTTGGGTTGATGAACCTTCCTTTGTCAACATCCCTTTTGTGTGCTCTAGAGGGAATCCCTTGAGGTGGCAATCACATAAAGGCGCAGCACAGTTTCTGGGTCAGACTTTTCTTCTGGTGATATTTGGAAGTGCACGTCCTGTTTCTCTTTAATTAGAAACTGGTGTCTCTTGAGCTCAGCTGCCTTTGCTAGGGAGATAAATAAGCAGTACTATTTTAACTGGTATGGTTCTTCCCATTATGGCACTTGATCTCATTTGGAGTACTTTTCTCTGTTTTCCTCTCACTTGCCTGATCATCCCTCCCAGTATGAAGCTAACTGGTTAGAACCCATCCCACTCATATCCCCTGCCATGTTGGAGTAACACTGATGACATCAAAGGACCTTTTTGGCCATTACCATGAAATTGGAATTTAACTTAGTCTTGTCTGTAAGTTTCTCACTCTGCCATAAAATCTTTTATGCGTATTGATCCTGGGCCTGTTTTAAATGCAATTTTTTAGCTCAGTAACACGTGATTGTTATTTTTCCAGATATTACTTCAGGGCCCCAGCCTGACTACTTCTCCCATTCAACCATAAGGCCTGCCCAGTCCTTTATGAAAATTGCTGTGTACTGCTGGCATCCCAGACACATGCTTTCAGCTGACTGGAGTGCATTTTAGCACTTACTAACTTTTCTTCACCTCCATATTTGATGATATTCTTTTGTATGCTTAATTTACTGTATTAGGGCCTGTATCCCTTTTTTTTTCTTCCCCCTTCAGAAAAGTTCAAATGCCTCTTAACTTTACTTTTTGCCTCATCAGAAGCCTGGTATAGAGACCTCAGACTTATGCTTCCTCCTAATTCCCTTCTAGGTTCCTCTCAGGCCTCCTTTGTATCATCTTTGGCTCTGCGTAGGCCCTTGAATTCCAGCAAAGTTGCCTTAGCCTTGCCAACTTTTTTTTTCCTTTTGCAATGCTTTTAATATGGAACTTTTCCCATCCACAAAATTCAGTCTGGGTTCTCAGTATTTAAACCTTAATCTCTTCAATGTCCATTGCTTTGATCTTTAAAAAAATGTCCTTTTCAGTTAAGGACAAAATCTTCAAATTGTTCTCATTATTCCTGTCCATCCATTACTACTTCTAACGATTTGATCTGCTCTCATCAGAGCCTATCTATACCTTTCAGTTTTTATCCTATATCGAAACTTAACTCTTTCACTGTGACATTTGACAGTATCATAACCTAGTGACTCTCTCTAAACCAGGAAAATAAAAGATGACTCTCTCAAATGTCTTTATAACTTCATTTTGTTTCTGCTGATCTTTAGTATTTATTGGGTTTTTTTTCTATTCAGAACATTTTTTCATTTTCATTGCTATTACAGTTTATAAGCCAAATCCTATGGCCTTTATTATACTACAACACCTGTTATCTTACATGAGAATATCAATAATTTACAGACCAAAAATTGGCTCTCATAGTACTGTATTTTTTTTTTTACTCAGGTGACAGAAAATGCCCATCTCTGCAACAGGACTTCCACAGAAATATCATAACAGATGATGTGACCATGTTTTTACTGTTTTCTGCATTTTTTTGGCTTGCCACCCAGAGAACAAAGTGAACTTGGCATTGCTATTTCAATTTATAAAAATACATGCTTTGTTTATTTCATGTAATTTGACTTTCTTTTATTTGCCTTCTTTCCATTAAGAAGTCACTAATCAGTGAATATTTATTTTATTTTATTATATCATGATTCATTAATGAGCATGAACAATTTAACAGTACTGGGGGGGGATGCAGTTATAAATAGCAGTAGGTGGTGAAAACTGTGAAAATCGGAGGTAGGATTGCCACTGTGTCGAGGGGGATGGAATAGGCTGCCCTGTGTATGCTGTGCTCTGGATGCCTTAGTGGGGTGTAACCTGATTTCTAAATTCCTGGCAGTCAGAAATACTGTTCAGTGAGAATTGCCATCCAGGTGATGCCTTAATTTGTTACGTCTGTGTGAGGATATTATATTAACATCAAGTGAGATTTTTGCATAAGTGCAAGAAAATGACTCACTGCTTTCTACGTTTTGCCAGCATCTAGAATATGGTCGGTACCGATGTATCCAGATTTTGTCTGTGCATTGAGTATGCTGTGGGGGTGGGAAGGGTACTGGGGGGATAGCGGCCCAGTTTGTGTGTTTCTGCTGCCGCCAGGATGCCGGAGCACTTGCTGTGTACTCAGTTTTCAAAATGTTTTCAAAAAAAACTAGGCAGAAAACTGCCCTGTCCTGTGTCAGTGAATTCATCTCTTCAGCTGCTATTGCTGCATGCAGGTTTGCCTTCTGGGCTCAGTAACTGTCAGAAGACTTCTCAAGTATTTAATGTGGATTAGCATGTTGTGAGACCTTGACGTCACCATTTGCCTCATGTTGTCCACTTCATGACTCTGTGGTTTATGTTTTGAGGCCACATGCAAAACTCTTTCTGGTTTTCTCCTGTACTAGCTTTCCTGCTGCAAGAGACAAGATTTTTTTCCAGGCTCCATGTTTGATGCATTGTAGAAGGAAGAAATAGGAGGGAAGTGGCAGTATTTACATTTGAGTTAATGAGCAAGGGCAATTCTTCCGATGCTGCCTCCTGCTAGCAAGCGAGCACTATGTAGTCCTTTCATCAACCTTATTCAAGCACTATCTTACTGTTATTTCACTTGGGTTTTGGGGTTTTTTTTCCGCACCTCAAATTCTCCTCTAGTGGTAAGGAACAGTCTTCTAATTACCTACTTACATTTATGCCCATCCCATTTGTTACAGTCCAACATTATCCTGTAGTATAAAGCAGCCCCCACTCTAGGGTATTTTGAAGAGCAATCCTATCCCTTCTCAGCCATCAGATAGGGTTACAGTAGATAGGGTTTGCTTTTTCTAGTCTGCCCATAGGTTTTCTTCTTCCTTCCTCTAGAGGCTCTTTTCTGCATTTGTTGCAGTTAGGTAGAATTCAGCTTTCTGCATAAATTGCATAAAAATTAGAGTCCACCTAGGTATCTGATTAAAGAACATAAATCAAATATAAATCTTATTTTTTAATCCTCTTGTAAAGCATAAGCCATTTAGTTCAACTTCAGAGCATAAAGTTTTTCCTCTCTGTGGCATTCCAAGAGATGTCTAATCTGTGCCTTGTTCAATGGCATAAAACTCCCCTGCACCTAGCAAAAAGGCTTTTTCTGCTTTATCTAAGTATTATGTTTTCTTGTTGCGACTGCATTGCATCATTGCCTTGTATTTGTTCTTGAATTGAATAGTGAACGTGATCTTGACCATCTGAAATGGAGAATCTTTGAATTTGGGCTGATGGAAAGCTCTTATTGCTAGTCCCCAGGAGTATAGCCTTTAGCTGCACTACTGAATTGTGTCCATTTCTATCACTTCACCCCTCATCTAGTTTTTTGTTATGAAGTCCCAGTTCTCTGTTGTGTGGGCAGTGTCTTTGAACGCTGTCGTCAGCACGTGTCGTTTGCTGACTGCCCTTCTTCTGGAGTCTCACTGATAAGAATATTAATTATGATCTTTCCTAAGACTGACCTGGCCTTTGAGACATTAAAAAAATTATCTCTTTGCAGTCCACACTGACACATCCTCATAGGTGATTCCTCAGAATTTTTATCACTAATTTCCTCAGCAGCAGCAGCCAGACTTAACAGTTTGCCGTCTGATGTAGGTAACAGGAGCACCACAACTGTGAAAAAACAGCGTGTGTGATGTCAGTGGGGAAGAGGATGAGGGGACTCTAACGCTGAGCCTGTCCGTGCTGTCTGGAGGACTGTAGTGGTAGAAGCAAATGTCATGCAACTGCATACACGTTAAGTTCTTCAGGGACAAGTAATAGAAATGTACAGTTCAAACTGGCAGGTTAACCTGCCGTTTGTGGTGTGTCTGATGAGCAAAGAGCAAGGGTAGAGGTTGAGCAAAACTTATTTAGTGAATAATTTCTATAAGGTATGAATGGTGAAGAGTGAAGATTTTAAGAACAAGAACTCTTAAATTATGAGAGATAAAGATATATATGTGACAATTAGCAAATAGAAAAGGGATATAAAGTTGGTAAAACGGCAAAAGAAGGCAGTATTGTGCTTGCCATGTTCACGTTTTGTAATTTGATTCCAGAGAAAAAGGGAGCAGGAAGAATCCCAGTCCTAGAGAGCAAGAACTGAGTTTTCATGGCCTTTTCCTCCCCTGAAGTTGTATTTCATTTAGTTACGTGAAAAGATAGTTGAAGAAAAAGGCAGGAGGAATATTCCGTCTTGCACAAAGGGATAGAAAAACAGAGCCTTCTCCAGGGCAAATAGCCATAGGAGATGGAGCAAATTGCCAGTCATCTGTCTCTCTCCTCTAGATTACCTGATATATTGGAGCAGTTAAAGAGTAATCTACTGCTTAAATGCAATCAAGAATTGTATTTTATTGATCTATTTTTCTTACTACAACTTTGGTGTCAGTCTTGTAATCAGGAACTTACCCTGATGATTTGCTAACATGTGCTTTCTTTTCTCTAGTGTTTAAAGGGAAGGCAGGTGATACTTTCAAGTCTCAGTTGGTGAATGGCACAGATGATGACTGCAGTCAAATAACTGTAGTGCCTTGTAACCCAAAACACGTTGGGAACCTGTGTTAGGAAGTGTTTCCCACTAAGCTGCGTTGCTGATTTGGGAGCTGGTGATGTCAGATGCAAAGTCCTCCCTTTGGCAGTCATTCTCCAAGGCATTTCTGGCAGAAGCTCAGCAAGAGAGTGACAGCGCTTTATGCCTGTGATGTTAGATGACCTCATATTGTAACAGCACATAACATATACTTTATGTATCTAAGAAAGGGTGTTAGATCCCATCCCTTTCTCAGATGCGTGGGTTATCAGATATTGTGGGATAAATTTAGCAGTTTGGTGCAGCTTTTCTTCTGCTCTGCTGTCAAGCTGGAGTTTCTTCAGATTTGCAGTTTTTGTGAATAATTGTTAAATAATATATTTTCCATAGGTATATGGATAGACCGTATATGTAGGCATGTGGGACAGATGTGGGTGTATGCTGCATTTAAAAAGCCATCTTATATAACGCAAAAAAAAAAATTCAAACATGAGAAAATGTGTCATGTCTTTGTTACAAAAATAATTTTTGTTGTTTATTATTTGGATCTGATATGTCAGACAAATCTGCTCTGGAGAACCAGTTACAGCTTTGGTGCATGTTGTGCTGGGTTGTTTGGTTCCAGGACTGGCCATAGAGAAGGCAGAAGCAGCATTTGTGCAGGCCCTGTGCAGCTCTGGAAATTACATCCTGACCATGAAACATGTCTGCACTGTAAGATTTTAAAACAAATTCTTATTTGTTGTTTGCTCCCTGATAATCAGTCCTGTGGAGAAGTGCAGACAGGTTTGCAGCTCTAAGTCTGCTGGCTCTCCCCCACGACTCCTTTCTTAGTTTGAGGAGTTTTCTGAGGAGTAATACTTTCTTAAATTTTTTAAGTGATTAATTTTCCATTGAGTGAAACATTTTATTATCTTTTAGCAGGCAAAGCAGAATGTACTAATCCTAGGAAAGAACAACTGTTTCCTTTTGGAGCACAGAGTGAGTACTGATGAAGGAGAGCAGCTAGGCAGCACTCCTAGTGTAAATGTAATCATTTTGGTTTAGATTGCTTGCAATTACAGCTTAACCTAAATGGGTTGTTCTGCAGGCAGAAAATCTAATTAAACGTTATTAGTCAGTAATTTATGTTTCACATCCCATATACACCCCAGTTCCCTAATCCCTATCACTACTGTAAATCCGCTAAGAATCAGCTGGACAACAGAGGGTAGGGGCGGGATGGCCAGGCCAGGTAGCTACTGACCTCGTATTGAAGCCTTTCTCTCTCCACTTTGGAAGTCACACCAAGCATTACCTCTCATGAAAACTGATGGTCATGTAAAGGAGTCTTGCCAGAACTGAAATAGATCTAGCTTTTATTTTGCTGTCAGACTTGGTTGAGAGCAGCCAAGAGGTTTCAGTTGTTTCAGTAGAAGGCTTCTGAGGGATGGGCAGGAAGAAAGATACCACATTATTAGCTTTGTTTCGGTAAAATACTGCCAATGTATAAAAAGAGAAGGTGATATGCCAGACATTTTGTATCTATTGGGCTCTTATAAATAATTGATGATATTTCCAGCCAAGGATACTTTGTTGAGACTAGAGCATTTCTTAGCCTGTTTGGGTAATTTTTTTGGTTGCTGTGTCTTAGAGTTTGTTGACATATGTAGGAGCATACAGTACTTCCAAGAGTGCTCATTAATTGGGGATTAGCATGTATCTGTAATTATTGTCCTGATTACTTCCCTGATTGAGTGCGAAATGAATAATATACTTGGTAGCATTCGTGTAAAATACACAAAGAACAGGATCATAGGTCTTTCAGAAGAAGTTTTGCACTTCCCAGCAGGAGGACACCTGGAAGAATACATTTCTTTTCTTTGATGCAGACACATCATTAGTTGCTGCTACAGCAGATACAAATTTCCTTTGACATTTCCCCTGAAATTAGATCACCTTCCCTCCCTCTGTTTTCTGATAAAATTAATACAATTACATTAACATTAAAAAGAACAAAAGGAACACGTGACCACAGCAAGAGGCGAAACAGATTTCAAAGCAGATACCATCTTTTGTGCTGCTTAAATGCTGCTGTGCTCCATGTGAGACCAGAATTGGGTGTGGAATCATAAGATAAAAGTATAAGTCTACATATCTAGATTATTTTATTAGAAATTGGAGAGAAATATATTTTTAACTGTTTTCAAGGAGAGTTTGTGATCTGGCAGAGGTTCTGAATGCTTAGACATCCATTGTCATTGTGGGGTGTGGGGGTTGTTGGGGGAGGCGGCGGAGGACATTGGAAAGGTTTCCTGCATAGAATAGATGAAGAAGGATCTGTTCCTCTGCCTCAGTTTTGATCTCTCCCACCTCTGATTTGCTTAGCCTACCTACAAATCATAGAATAGAAACATAGAATCATGGAATAGTTTGGATTGGAAGGGACCTTTACAGGTCATCTAGTCCAACCCCCCTCCAATGAGCAGGGACATCTTCATCTAGATCAGGTTGCTCAGAGCCCCATCCAACCTGACCTTGACTGTTTCCAGGGATAGGGCATCTACCACCTCTCTAGGCAACCTGTTCCAGTGTTTCACCACCCTCATTGTAAAAAAATTTCTTCCTTATATCTAGTCCAAATCTACCTTCTTTTAGTTTAAAACCATTACGCCTTGTCCTATCGCTACAGGCCCTGCTAAAACGTCTGTCCCCATCTTTCTTATAAGCCCCCCTTTAAGTATTGAAAGGCTGCAATAAGGTCTTCCTGGAGCCCTCTCTTCAGGCTGAACAACCCCAACTCTCTCAGCCTTTCCTCATAGAAGAGGTGTTCCATCCCTCTCGTCATTTTCATGGCCCTCCTCTGGACCTACTCCGACAGGTCCATGCCTTTCCTTTGCTGAGAACCCCAGAGCTGAACACAGTACTCCAGGTGGGGTCTCACCAGAGCAGAGTAGAGAGGAAGAATCACTTCCCTCGACCTGCTGGCCACGCTTCTTTTGATGCAGCCCAAGATACAGTTGGCCTTCTGGGCTGCAAGCATACATTGCCGGCTCATGTCCAGCTTTTCGTCCACCAGTACCCCCAAGTCCTTCTCGGCAGGGCTGCTCTCAATCCCTTCATCCCCCAGCCTGTATTGATACCAGGGATTGCCCCAACCCAGGTGCAGGACCTTGCACTTGGCCTTGTTGAACCTTATGAGGTTCACATGGGCCCACTTCTTGAGTTTGTCCAGGTCCCTCTGGATGGCATCCCATCCCTCAGGTGTGTCAACTGCACCACTCAGCTTGGTGTCATCTGCAAACTGGCTGACGGTGCACTCGATCTCACCGTCTATGTCATTGATGAAGATATTAAACAGTACTTGTCCCAGTACAGACCCCTAAGGGACACCACTTGTCACCGATCTCCATCTGGACATTGAGCCATTGACCACTACCCTCTGGATGCAACCATCCAATGATGTGCCTAGTCACTACTTGCATTTTGGGTGGGGGTTTGTGGGGGTTTAGGTTTTTCTTTTGTTGTTAAAGACTTCAAAACAGTGTAAAATTTCATGGTGAATATAATTAAAAAATAGAGGGGAGGAGGTGCAAAACAAATGTCTTTGAATCTAGCTGGCACACTAGTAATTGTAAGATTAAAGGGTTCTTTTAGTGTGGCATCTTTGTTTCTTTCCTAACATCAAAGTCAGCCTGTTTTGGGAAGACTGTTGATTTTGGCAGTACACTGATGTGTAGATACACACAAATTAGCTTTGATATTGGGAACAGTTCAGTTTACACTGAAGCAGGCAGATATCCTCAATAACATATCCCATTTCTCAGCTCACCTGGCTTGTCTGCTTCTAGTAACTGAGAGATCTTTCCTGGTTAGCTTTGGTATCCCTGTACCATGCTACATCGCTTCATAAGCATTGCAGTTAAACCACTCAGCATCTGTGTTTTATGGCAAGTGTCAGTGGCCTTGACTATCTGTAATTGCTCAACTATTTACTTGCCTTTTGTGTTTTGGGTTTTTTCCCCTCGTCTCTGAGACAGTTGGAAAAAGATGACTAAAATTCAACTATTTTCATGTGAGGGAGACACCAGGTGCAGTGGATATAGTTCAGAGAAGATAGAGCAAATTCCGTCTCAAAAACAAACAAAAAAATCCCCCAACACAGCTAAAATCAAAAAAGCATCACAGTTTGGCAGGGTAAGTGCAGAGGCCTCAAGTTACAGAGAGACGAGGCTGTTTCTGTCATGCCACGCTGAGAACAAAGCGTTTGTGTGAGCTCCTGAGCAGGTGGGGTAGCAGGGAGATGAGGGGAGTCGGTGGCAAGTCCGCTCAGGCGAGTAAACCTGCCCCAGTGCCTCGAGCTCAGGGTCGGAGCACGGTGGAAACTCCTTCCTCGCGCTGATTGACATAAACACTTTCCCCCTTGCTTGAGATCAAAGTGTCTTGTCTTTGCGCTGTAATGAAATAGTTCGATACTGTACGATGTGGAAACTCCCCGTCTCTAAACACCCTGTGCAGAAAACTGCACCGGGCGGTTTGCTTTTGTGCTCTCCTGCGATGTCAGCTACTGCCTCGGGACTAGCTAAATGTGCATCTCATGTCAGGAGTGATGGCTCCTTGAAAAGTGCTCCTGACCCAACTGGCCTGCTTTGTCCTTCTGCTTTGTCTTGCGTGGACACAAAAAAGTCCTCTGGACGAGTGAACCAGATTTAATTCTGCCTGTAAACTATTACCAACGCTACCTCCATAGCCAGCTGCAGAGTGTTTATCACTGATGAAGCTGTGGGAGCAGAAAGAAAGCTGCCTTTGATTTACCAGTCTCAGATGACGTAGCATAGATGTCAGGAAAATCATTTAAGGACCTCTTCACTGACCAGAGTTACTGAGTTTGTAGCAAACTAGGAATGGTATGATGCCGTTTTGGCACTGCTTCTTTTCCCGTGGTAGATGTGTTGTAACCCTTTTTGGAAAGTGTCTGTGTTTTGCATGTCAATGTGCTAATCAAGTTTTAGGTAAATGAAGACACAAAAGACTTAGTCAGTGCTTCAGTACTTTTCTCCAAAAGCTCAGTTCCAGCTGCATGGACAAATATTTTTCCTGTATATAAATCTTCTTTACCATAACAGAATTTGTGAAGCACAAAATAATTTTCCTTATGTTGTTTGTTTGGATTTTTTTTTTTCTGCATTATTTCAGAGGAGGAGAAATACCAGAGAGTTTGTGTGCTTTCATGTGTATGAGTCAGTGACTGAATGCATGTTTTATTCATCTCCTCATTTTCAGACTGGAGATATTGCAGCACCCAGCAGGCATGACTCAGGTGAATCTGTGCCACTGTCAAAGTACTCTGGTGTTTCATACCAAACCCTTTGCCCCATCTGATTGCACTCCTGTCTGAAGTCCCTGTGTAGCTTGTTTTTTAAAATGCTTACATCATTTGTAGAGCTTCCCCCCACTCCCCCCCCCCAAAAAATTTAAAAAGTAATGGCTGAAGTAGAAAGCAACCAAGACCAAGCAGGAGGTAATGCTGAGGCAGGAAACACTGTTTTGCAGAGGAGCCTGGGTAGAAATGGAAGAGGCAAAAGGACGGTGTCTCTCCACCTCATCTTCCTGCCAGTTTGGGATTCATCTGTGTGAGTTATCCTGTGCCACCCTCCAGTGAGACAGCAGTGAAAGTCAGCAGCATAGCTGTCAGATGTCTTCCACCCCCTTATTCTCTAAGCTTGAATTTAAATATTTTGAAGGTTAATACACTTAAATTCACACACTGATTTTAACAGGAAACCCGAGTTTGTGGGCTTCGATGTAAATCATTAGAATGCCAAATAACTAAGGTTAAATTTTTGAATGGTTGTTTATGCCAACAATTTATGAGTGGAGGAAATAAACCTTTTCTGAACAGCTTTGCTAAGAGAAAGTGTGACTTAAGCCAACAGAAATGTGCAAATACATAACTTAGTGCCAAAACTGCCTTACATGAATTAGATTTATTATACACCAGACAGAAAGAAATTCAAACATTCGCTTCAGCCCTCGTTCTGTGTTGAGATTTGAGGGGGGGGGTGTGCAATCTGTGCAAGATAAACTGCTTGGGAAATTAAACTTTGGAAGAACCGCCCCACCCATGACATTTTTTGCAGTCAGGCTCACGTGATCATCTGTCATTATAGCGCGGGTGAACTTCCCGAACCCTGACATTGCAACTCTGCTCAGTGTCACAGCTTCAGTATGTCAAGCTCGTAACAAAATAAACCTCCCACCGGAAACAGCTTCTCTTTGAAGTTCCCAAACTTGCTCTAGTCTTGGTTTTAAAAAAGCAATATCATATATCAAATACACTGAAAAGTTATTTCAAGCTACTTTTCTATGATAAAGCACTATGGTTTGGCCGCTGCTGTAAGTGCAGATGTATTCATTGCATTCCAGGCTTTGCCAGAGCTTTATTTTATTTATGGCTTGCTCCCTTCTCTTTTTATTTTTAATAAGTGTTGGTAAAATTTGTCACGTTGCTCCACGCTAAAGACTTCAACACAGTGGTAAGTTAAATTTAAAACTCTTCACAATGATATATGTGCTAGATTGGCTAGCACAGCAGAGAACACAGGGGTTAGCAAAAAGGCAAATTCACAAATGTGAATTAGCTACCCTTTGTCAGAAATAATTTTACCTTGATAAAATTGGAAAGTTAAAGTGGTGATGGCAGAGCTCAGCTACAAGTACGGAGTGTTTCTACATAAGGTAGTGCTGGACATGCTGACAGAGCCCTTACTTGCAGTGGCCCCGATTTGGTGAGATACTTGACTGTAAGCACAGTTATAGTTTGAGGACTGCATGTGGCTTCTCAGTGGTTTCCCATTTACCTTGAAATCCTTTCTCCCTCTCGCTGTGGTGATAGTGAAAATGTGGCTAAAGCAAGGTTTTAGTTACTTATCTTATTGAGGTATGCTGCCAGCAGTCAAAAGTATGTTCCTTTGAAAAAATTATTATTATGCACACCCGTGCTTACGTCTCTGAAGGCTGCTATAAAAGTGTTAAAGGACCTTAGTAAGAGAACCAGATTTGGTAATACCATTATGAATTAACTCACTAATGAAGTAAACACCTGCTTTAAAAAACTTACAGGATTGCAACCTGTGTTACTCATTTTTTCCTCTTGGCATCTTTTTGGAGATGGTAAGGTGATAGTCCCTCAGTGATCCACAACTTTGCATGGCTATTGATGTCAGTAATGTAATCAAATGACCTGTATTTTCTTACTGTTGTTCATCCTAGTATAAAGATTTTATCCAGAGCCTTTGTCATTTTTATTCTTCATAGGATGTTAACATTTTTGCACTTCTGATATAGTGGAAAGGTTTAGTTCACTTATTTGCTAATGCCCTTTAAAAATGTGAGCATAGCACCTGCGTTGTAAACCTTTGGTTGAGTTTCTGACTGTGCTTTATAGCAATGTCATAAAACTGTGTGAAACTGTCCTCGGATGAGGATGCCCAGCCTTCGGAGGAAGCCGGCAAGGGCTCCACGAGACCCTTGCACATACTTGATAAGCATGGTGCTCTCTGCTTCACGAGTGTGATAAAAGGGGACCTTGCAGGCATTTTAGGCCTCAGTGCATGCGGCCAGGATTTCCATATTTTACCTTCCCTCGCTGGGTCTGCAGTGGCTGCCCGGATTGTGTCAAGGCCACATTCTTTCCACTGCCAGAGGTGTTTACGGCGCTATCAGCTGTGAATTGGGAAACGCAGAGCTCTCAGCAAGGGGTTGGCACACAAATAGGGAGAGAGAAATCGTCTCAAATGGCATGACCGTCTGGATGTCCTTGTTATATTAAGTTTTTGATGAACACCTCGGTATTAAATTCAGGAGTCTAAAAACAATTTTAAAAGCTTTTTCAATTTACCTTGACTCCAGTTAAGGTATGATTCAGAGTTTGCAGGGATCAGACTAACGCAGGTTAAACAAGGCCTCACTCCCCACCACCTCACACGCACAGAGGCTACGTAAGAAATGAAAGCAATTAATGTAAAATTGGGTCTGTGTTTGTATGTTGTTATCAGAAGATCAACTGAATTACTACCTGTAAGGCCTCCTAGCTTACAGAGGTCCTTCAGGGTAGCCGGTCACCTGTCAACCTGCTGTGCTGCATTTATTCCAGTGGTGGCTGGACTGAAACTTCCCGGCCCAGGTCGGGCCTCCATGGGTTTTAGCTTGCTCAGCTCTAGTCTCCAAACTGAAATACAGAAGGATCTCCAAGGGAGAGCAGCCTCTCGGGGAGGGCAGCGAAGGGGCAAGTGATGTCCTGGAGGCCTGAGTATTTACTTCATCTGGGGAGGCCACTAGTTTTGCGTATTGCAGTAGTTGGAACAGTAGATGAATTGGCCCAAATAAAGTTTCAGGTGTGCCTGGCAGGGGAAGGTATAACATTCATGAGAGAGAGAGGTGACTTGCTTGAAAAGCAGAACAGTGCAACTGGGAAACAGGAAATAGCAACAGGAGATGCTATCCGGACAAGAATAAGCAAATATTTGTAGAGGAGAATCTGCAAGTGGCACTGGCTTCCTCCCACACTACCTACTGTTGTCAAAGTGACGGGCTCCCTTTGAATAAGTTACATTTAATGTATGCATAGTACAGTGAATGTCAGTGTCTGAATAATCCTCACAAACCTTGAAACTGAGATTCATTTCAGAATTCAGAATTTTGGCTCTCCATCTGTGTTAATTAGGAGCTGAATGTTCATTAGAGCAGAGCTGCTGAGGGTCTCCCTGGCAAGTGTCGCAACAGCCATTTCTTGTCTTAGCTGAGGAGCTCCAGGATCTGCAACAGCTTCAGAAGGTGAAACTCATGCACTTCTCATATGGATACGGGCAGGCTGGCTTTCTTTTGAGTGAAAGATTGGAATGGACAGAGAAACATCTTTCTGCTTTTGAAGATAACACAATCCTCTGGATGATCATTTAGGTACAGGGGTTGTATTTCTCATGAGTTCATTGAAATATTAGCCTGCGACCAGTGCAAGAAGGCATGAAAATTCCTTATTTATTGCTGAACATAAGCTCTACTGGAGATTGCTCTAAGCAGAACCACTGAGTGGGATTCAGTTGTGAAGTCTGAAAATTGTTTGTATTTAAAACAGACATGGCGTGATGCAGACCTGAGAGATAGGAGGAGAATTCGGAAAATCTCTCTGTCGTCTGTCACCTTTGTAGCTTTAAGTTTTTTCTCCTACAGCTTCAAGTGGAGGCTTAATAGCCATAAAATTATGGAAGGATGGTTTTGTTGTTTATGTATTTTATGAAGTCTATAAAGAAATGTTAAGCAGAAGTGATTATACCTGAAATGGCAGCAGGGAAATAGCTGTATCTCTTCTCCATCCTCTGATTCATTCCTGTGTCAGGATTTACGACTAACTCAATTAAACACACACTTTCCTCGTAATTGCCCATGTGCTAGCAGAAAGTAGTCAGTTGTCGGGGGGTTTGTTCATTTCTAGGTTGGCTGCCTGAGAACATAAGGATTTGGGGAGAAACTGTGGAATTACCCATAAATTTTCTTAATTGAATTGAGCATAAGCTTTCCAGCTTAAGATGTGAGCAAGGAAAACTTTCCAGTTTCCAGGCACAGCTGTCTCATTGCAGTTATTTACACAGTGCTGCTTTGACTTGCTGTTAAAAAATTACACTGAGGCAGAGATTAGGAATTCAAAGAGTGGTTTTGTAAGTAAAAATGCCTCGGTTTCATTCAGTAAGAGGAGATGTGGTAAAGGAGGGAGAAAGCGGGGGGAGAGAGCAAGGGAAAGAAAAAGGAAAAACTTCAGGCAGGTTTGCATATATCAGTCAGTGAGACCTTGATCCTGTAGAGCCTTAGGAATATGCTTTATGTTACACCACTTCAGTGAGGCAACTTAGAGTACGTAATGTATGTGGCCCTAGATGGCAGGTCAGCCTCCTCACTTCGTGGTTCATCTTGCGTGGTTCTGGGTCCTCATCTATTGAGAAATCGTATTGAGGGGATTGAGTTTCTTTCTCAAAGCTACTATAAAATTTCTCATCCCTTATTAAAAGTAACTCTGAAGCTTCTCACTTCAGGGTTTAAATGTGGTGCATGGAGGACACATCCATCATTTTAATGTTTGTTTTCAGGTGGTGTACTGTTGCCCTTTTCTACATTTTGATGTGAATTGTTAACAGAGATCGGAAATAACTGAAGGAGTCTGCTAACAGCAAAATGTACTTTAATACAAAAAGATGCCTGCTTAGTCTGCATGCATGTGTGTTGATAGTACTATTTTAGCTCATCATGGAAAAGGTAACTTACATTATGGACTTGAAATGTTGGCATTTTACATGAATATTTGGGGTTTTTTTTCTGTGTCCAGTGGCATGTAATACATGGCAGCAATATTGTGCCTTCTATTAAATATAATATAAAATTAGTAGCTGCAGCTTATAATATTATCCCTGCAGGATTTGAACATTATTTGTACAGGTCATTTATCTCTTGTTATTATGAAATACGTGTGTGAGATTTTACTTAAAATAGTACAGAACTTCTTCCATCATGTTCCAGATCAGTGTGCAAGACATCTAGTCAAAGTAGCCCAAATGAGTGGTGCATCTTCTGTACTCTGCAAAGTTACCGGTGTGTTGCTGGAAGTTGTCTGTCTTTCCCTCTGGTCTACACTGAGATTTGTTCCGTGCGTACAAACTTTCAGCAACCCGACAGAGTGACAAGGCAAAATAATGAAGAGGATATAGTGCCTGTTTTTTGATGGTTGGTAGCAGTCTCTGAAGCTGGGGTGCAAGGGAACCCATGGCTGCACAGGGGCATAAAATACAAGCAAGAAGTTACAGTTGCCCTTTCTGTGTGCTTCGGGACTCCTGCTTTCTGCCAGATCAGGGATTAGATGCAGTGTTCTTCCTTCCCCCGTGCACTCACAACTGTTCCCCTTCCCTAAGAGAACTGAAAACAACTTCTGAAAGAGACTTAGCGTTTATTTTGGAAATCTTCAGTAGCTTAAGGAGAGCAACAGAGACCCCTTTTTTCAAGGCGGTCTGCGTAGGCAAGAGCAGGAGAAGACGGTGCGTTTGCCTGCGCTGCTTCCCACAGAATTACGGGTCTCTGGGCTGACAGCGCTGCTGCAGGTTTTTAGTAACACCAGCCTGAAGTGCACATGCACCGTGGAAGTCTGCATTCCTCCCCCCCCCGCCCAAGGCTTTTGCTTTTTTGGGGGAGGTGGTGGTTGTTTTTCTGCGCCTGCTGACGTCAACAGAATTGCCAGATGGCATTTCAATGCTTTGCAAAGAGACAGGAGCCTTTTATTACTGGGGTCACGTGGATCCCATTCATTTGCATTCCCAGAAGTGGTCTAAAGCTTTTGCTCACTGTATAGGCAAAGAGTACTCTGCACCTTCCAGAGACCAAGAGGGCCTTCTGTGGGATATTGGTACCTTAAGTGAATCCTGCAAGAGGCATGCATAGATGAAGGTTTTGCTTCACAGTCATTTGGCTACCAAATATTGAAAGCCTTCACGTGGTTGTGCTTTGCAGAGGTTTTGTGGGTTCTTTTTAAAATGACAAAGGAATACTTTTGCAAACTTAGGGTAATAAACAGACCTACAGCTTAGCTCTGAGAAGGTTACTTACAGTCTCTCAGATCCAGGTGACTCAGTAGCTTGTGGAACAAACATGCAAGTCCAACACTGTGATAAATATTGGCAGAGAAGAGGAGCTAGCTGGGTTTAGATTTTGAGGCTTTCAGGCTCTAACATTAGAGCTGGACTGTGACGTGATCGATGCATTGAAATGAAACGTAGTCCCTTTATACCCCTGAACAGATGACTGGGAACTCAGTACCAGATGCACAAGATTAAACCAATTTACTTTGCTGTGCTTGAGCCATCCCTACAGCAGCTGGGCAGGGGACATAGCAATACTTGAAGGCTAGAGCAATCTCTTACTGACGTGGTAACTCAACATTAGCCTTTGTCTGGCAGCTAACCCACAAGAGAAAGAGCTTGTGACTAGATTTGCCGTGGACTGAGACCTTGGAGAAGTGATCCTGGATGAACCTGCAAAGCCTGCAGGGGAACACGTGGATGCTGGAGAAGGAAAAGCCAGACTTAATTTTGGGGAGCACGAGGCAGTGGAAGCTTTCTGCTTCTTGCAGATTATGAAGCTGGTCCTTGGACTAGTTTCTCAGGTGAAAGGGAGGAGAAATGCATTTCTGTCTGAGAATAAAAGGCGGGAGCACTTTTTATTTTTCCCTGAAGCAAACACAAGGTACTTTGGCTGGAGCACATGGGCTCTGTGGTGCTGCAGAAAGGAGGCTAAGTAGTCTGGTTTTGACTCCTACATCACAATTTAAAACTAAAACTGCCCTAAACCTATATGAGATTACCACAGGCTCCAGAATGAGCAATAATCTTTGCTCACAAACCAGCTTTTAATACATTACTATTTTATTTTCTACCAATTTCAGCTTTCAGATGTGCCCCTGTAGTGCCTCCTTGCTCAGAGTACACTGCAGTGGCAAAGATGTGCACAAGTTACCAAGGGCCATCTGTCTGAAAAAAAATATGGGGCGACATAACCCTATGATCTTTCCAAGTGTGAATATTTTATGGCTTAACAAAGTGCTATTGAAAGGCATGAAACAAGCAGCATCACATACTCCCCTTTCCTGCTTGATAAGCCATGTGCTAATATTGCTTACTCTTGTCTTACCAATTTTCCAGCTGTATGATATGCACTAAGTTCTGGTAATTTATCATGGTATTCTGTGTATGTTAAGCATTGCTGCAATTCACATGGTGTTAAGTGGTTACAGAAGAACACACAAATAAATACAATGAATTATTGGACTCTCTAAATTTGGTACCATTATATTCATGACTAGGAAGTTGAGAAATTATTTTAAGCTGTCTCAGAGCAGACTGGTTGATGTTGTGGAGTACGAAGAGTAATAACCAACTTGACCCTGCTTTCATAACTCCATTCTTCAGCTGGGGGAAGAAAGAGTACAATTTCTTTAAGGCTGGTGTCCTAGGGAAACTTATTGCTCACGCTGTGCTCTGATACCTAATTTAATTTCACAGGGGAATAGCGATTGGCGTTCACATCGTGATTCACAGATCATGGAACAGGAAGCAGCCTGTCAACTTCTAGGGAGCTGCAAGGGGGGAGAGTTGCTTAGAGAAAAACAAAAATCTGTTTTGTGAGGGAATTTGGCTCATGAGCACAGCAGGCAGACTTCAGTTCTGCTGTGACTCCTGCTGAAGTTAGAGGAGTCACTCTGCAGATTAATTTGCCCCTCAGTTTATCAATTTGTAGAGTCTAGAGTGCAGATGAGTCCTTTGGTGGATTAAACAAAAACAAACAAAAAAAGAAATAACACTCATTCCTATCTTGGATGAGAGGTTTTTGAGAATTCAATTTGAATGTGCCCCTTCTGTACTTCCATCCCACATTAGCTGTATTCTGGACTTGCTTCCACAGCCTCTGTAGCTTGTACGTAGTTGCAAATCCCATCAACAAACGGAAACAAAGCACATTTACACCAACATGCACATGTGAACACTATCTTAGTGTGTGTGTGTGCGCTGATGTTTCATTATTAGCATTTTTTGCAATATTCTTTCATTTTCTTTCTTCCATTATTATTTGTATGTGGATACTCTCAGCAGCTTTATTTAAAAAAAAAGTATGATAATCTTCAACCAAATTTAGGGAATACTTTCATACTAAACACTGAACAATTGTAGATGGAGTTTAGCATCTTCAACGGCTCTGGAAGCAGAGAGAAATAAAAAATGGGGAGAAGAGGGGCATGTATATGTTATCCTTATATGTTTGACTTCTCTGAAAGAAATTCTGCTTAATGCGGTTGTCAAGCATTGCATAGATTGCTGGGGAGTTTTCTATTCCTACAAAAATGTCTGTAATCCTTCTGCTATAGAATGTTTTAGTATGAGGGTCAGTTCAAAATGTTATGAGATTCCCTCCATCTCCCCCAGATACAGTAATTTCTTTGTTGTTTGTACAAGATTTTCAAGATCATTGGAAAGAATGCGAAAAGCAAGAGACTACTGGGCTAATATATAAAAAACATGGATGAAGATCTTTTTCTTCCCAAACTGATGGTAGCATTTCATGTGCACAGCAGAGTTCGTGTCTCGATTTGAAGGAAGAATAGTGCCATCTGGTGATGCCTGGGAAAGGCTTTTCTGCACCTAAAGCTGCAGGATCGTAATGCGCTGTATTAAAAGTTCTGCTCAGTTGTACCATTGCTGTTATGTTATACCCATTCCCGAGGCACTGACTCACTTTAAGCGGTTCCCTAGCATTAGATATCCTAGGTAGTGTGCTCGTTTGTGGAAGTATTTGTGCTCTAGCCTTGAATATGTATTCAAACCAGCTGTTCTGTAATTTTCTCACTGGCATCCCCACTATGAATCTTTCATCCCCTTTTCCTGTTGTGATTTTCACTTCTGCAGCTGGATGTCCTCATAGCTGTGCTGCATACCCCCCTCTTCTGCCCTCTCCCCTTTTCCTGTGCCGTTGACCCCGTGAGATAGTAGGAGACCGTCCGGGAGGCAGTAACCCTTAGAAAGACGAGTGGTAGTTCAGGCTTCCTTGCTCCATCCCGCTGGGAACTCCCAGTCTGCATCGCTTGGTTTATAAGCGAGGCGGTGGCTCCATTCCAGCAGAAGACCTGCGCTCTGATCTCCTTTCTCATGACGTTCTCATCAGTAACGAAGGGCTGGCGTCCAGATCATCACCGATGCTGCCGCTGCCTGAGGGGAAGCAGAGTTCAGCCTGCTGCTCTGGAGCCATGTGGGATTTCATGTGGCTGTCAGCTTGGTGCAGGGAGAAAAGGTTGTGTTATGTTAAAGGTGGATCCATAAATTGTTTATACAAAGCTAAACAAACATCATTTTACAAGCAAAAATAGTTACTGTGTGTGGTTAGAAGTCTGCCAATGGACAGGTTTTATTTAAAATAATTTATTCTGTGCACTTGGTGAAACATCCTTTAACTGGTTCTCATTTAGGCTGATCACATAAGCAAGCCCTTAAAACAGAGTAGAAATCCCTAAATTATATTTAGAGTCAGAACATGATTTTATCTTTTTTGACTGGTTACTAAGTACACCCAAATCCACACAAATCAGGCTCCAGAGTTAAATATGAAGTCCTATTTGTAACTTGTCCGTTTGTTTTTAGCTGGCACGGGCTCATATGGTTCTCTATACACAAAGGATTAGCTAGTCTTTAGAGACAGCTTTTGATTTGCATTTTCTTCTCTGTTTAAAAAAAGGCCAACTAAATGTTAATTCCTTTATTTCCAGTTAATTCCCCTCCCCCCCCCATTGAAACTGAGTTATTAACATGTTTAAGTGCGAGGTATATTACTATGGCTGTGTATAGAATTGGATCGTTATATAGTTAGCTATGGCTTAAAGGCATATTTGTATCATGTTGGAGAAATCCCATCCTAATTGAAGGCGTCTCCTAAAAAGCAGAACAAAGTGGGACCTCATCACACTGCCTTCTTGTGCCACCTTGATTTTATTGACAGGAAATCAAACGCATTTCTTTGATCTGTCAGTGAAGATAAAAAGGGCAAATGAATAAAGTGTTGTGCATGTTTAACTTGGTCAGGTATTTCATTTGCTGTGATATCATATAGAACGTTTCAGCTTTACTCTCTCCAGCAATTGTAGCTTGCATTAAAAGAGGAAATGGATACAAATAAATTTGTACTCAGATTAAGGGCAGTCTTCACATTACTGGCAAGATGCCAGGGTGTTGCATGGAGTGAGCATTATGGATATACATTTTCTGCTCTGGGTTAGCATTTTGCTGGGAATGACAGTAATTAAAAGAAGAAATAATTTAACTGAAGTAATTCGTCTTTCTAGAGAAGGTTCCTTCCTAATGTCATTGCCAAAAATCTCACCAAATACATTAGGAGCAGAAGAGGGGTATACAGAGCGAAATTATCAGTAATTTTTTTTTATTATTATTTTTTGCCTTAATAGGATAAATGGGGTATCTGGGGCCACTCATAATACTCAGATTGTAGCAGTCAGGGAGATAATACAGAAGTAGGAAGACTGAATCCATATGCTTCATCAGCTAATTTGTCAGAGCACCGTATGGCAAACAATTTTGCTTGTGGTCTGTTTCAATTTGTTAACAAATATGTTTACATCAAACATCGCAATGAGAGATGTGCGTGACTCTTCAACAAGGCCAGTGGAATGAAGTCAACCGTTTTCTTGTGATTAAAGTGGTCTTTTATCTTTGTTGTTCTGAGTTTAACCTCCCAAAGTTAAACTGACGGGGGGGGGGGGGACCTTTAACTTCCAATACCCTGCATTAGGTCACCAGTTAGCAAATCTGAATATTGAAGTCATCTCCAGGGTCTAACCCATTATGGGTCAGTCCCATTTAAGTCAACAATGAACCTCTGATGGCGAAAGACACACTAAGCCTCTGCAGAAGTCTGATGCAGAAAAAAAAATGCAAATGTGGTCACCAGGCTGCTCTGCAGGACAAGAAGTCATAACCTTTTTGAAAAAACTGAGCAACTTTGTTTCAGCATTTTCAAAGCAAAGGTTTAATATTTGCAAAGTTGACGTGGCTTCTTGTTCCTATCTTTTAATAAAAATGCTTTACAATTTCTGAAGCAAAGCCAAAACAAGCCCTTTCAGTTGCCAGAAATTCCAAACTCAATAATTTTTCTATCAGGGTACCATATATTTTTGGTGTTTGTCTAAAGTTGTCAATACAGTGAGAATCCTTGAGCTGCCTAGTTTGAACTGCTGTTTCTTGTTTGTGAGGACACCGCTGTTCTCTGTATAAGAGAACTCTGTGGCAAATTTGTGTCATTAGAAGTGAAGTGTCATCAGCAAATACTTCAATACTATGTCCACTGATTAATAGGATTCCTCCTGAGTTGAAATACCAAGGCTTTGTACTGATGTATCTTTTAAAGCGGTTGATTTTCAGTGTTAAAAGAGAGATTTGTATGTTGATACTGCTTTTCCATACCTCCTTTAAAAATTCAGATCAGCCTTTTAACCCGTCTGCCAGGAAATGTGAACTTCTGTATGGTTTTAATACACCATTTCCAGCTGCTTTGAAACTGGCCCTCATTGTGTCCTCCTCCTTGATTTCAGCTTGTCAGTACATCTTCCTCTTCTTCTCCAAACTGTGCTTCTGCCTTTCCACATTCTCCATACATTCCCATACTCCTCCGTGCTTCCATACATTTCCATACTCCTCCGTGCTTCCATACATTTCCATACGTCTACATTCTCCTCTGTGCTTTTCTTGCCTTCAAGGACAGCTCAAAGCCTGTGCTGGTACTGATAACGCCTGGTGGTGGCTGGTGGCTGGACTGTGCACTGGACCTCTCTTCTGACGCTGGCGGGCTTCACCCCTCAGGACCTGGTGCCGGGGCTGTACATGGCATGCCAGCTGGCCGGGCAGTGTAGGGTGCTCTGTGCATTGTTGACCCTCTTGGCAGAGCTTGCCCAGTCTGTAATCGATCATTTTGTTGTTGAAGAAATGAAACGTTTAGTTACTTATATACCTGCATGTGCCTGCATCCAGGCAGAGGTACCTTATTACTTGTCTGAAAAGTAATAACTGTCAGTGCTGCAGGTGACTTACCCATTGTACAGTGCTGCTTATTTTGCGTTGATCCTATGGTCACGTAGGACTTTATAGTTATTTTATAGCAGCACTGTCACAGCACGTGTTTCTTAATTGTCAGCAGAGGTAGTAACACCTTGGGCCTTTAGCTTTAAAAGGCCAGAGTGCCAGTACCGATGCTGTGTCTGCTGTGTCAGATGGTTTTTGTGCTAAGAAAGAAGTGATGATTTAAGTTGGCTGCATTCACTTGTTCTCTTCTAAATGTGATTTCAGTGTTTCTCTTGTGACAGTTCAGTAACAGTCCTAATGATAGAGTTTCACTGGGTCATCTTGTCCCTCCAAATTCAGCCTACCTACTCCACTCAGTAGTAATAAGGGCTTCTGTTGCACTCACTGGTACATCATCACTCATTTCTTACTGGAGTAGATAGAGATGAACCGCTGAAGTTCAGCTTCAGAAGGGGATTTAACGTTTAAAAAAAAAAAAAACATGTGTAACACAGTTGATTTTTTTCTTTTCTTAATACCTACATCCAAGCAGAAAATGTAAGTCACTGTAGAAACAGAAATCATTGTCTAGTTGAGTTGCCAGCATAAGCACCAATGCTTCATGATCTGTGTCTGTTTTTTGGTCTCTATGGTTCTGTTGCCTTTTGTAAATGAGAAGCCAATGCTGTTAAATTTAGATGTGTATTTGAATTCAAGCTTTGCAAAACCACAGAAGTGTTTGGCCCTCATCAAAAAGTGCAGACCCTGAGCCAGATGGTCAAAGTTCAGTATGGTGAGATATTTGTGATGCAGAAGTACAGACTGGGTCAAGCTCTAATTAGAATTGAGAAGCAGCCAGCATATCATAATTGGGGATACTGTATGCATTTTCTTTTTTTCTTTTTCTAAAATACAAGTCAAGAACTGCTCACAACCTGAAAGCCACAAGTTGAAAGTAGGACTTTTCTTAGATTAAAATTGTGCACAGGACAAATCAGTCACCAGCTTCATGAAAGAAATTAATGATTGCCGAGGTTGCTTAGATAGTCCTAGAGCCTTTAGCATCCAGTTTGTAGATTATAGGCCAGAACAGTAGTGGCTGAAAATGGCCATCTTATGCAGGCATTGACCTGTTGTTGTGATCAGCTGTATACCTTATATCTCAGCAGGCAAATATTTTTTCTCATTTATGACAACAAAGGCAAAATAAACCTATAGTATAAACTAACCCAGTGTGTCTTTAAGTTGATCCTTGCAGGTCAAGGATGAAGCAGGTTGGAAGCAGTCCTCAGGGCTTGCCGGTCTGTCAGCTTATATCTGTGCTAAGTGGAAAAAATCATTTTAATATCATAGAAGACATGTAGAGGATAGTGTTTTATTTTTCTTGTATATGAATTACTGTTTCTCTCTGTTCTGATCTTCATTGAAGCATCTGCCTACAAGTAATCTAGGAGAGGTGGGGGATTTTTACATATAGTGCATGCTTAGTGTGCCTTTTGCAGGTTCTGGCTTTAGATGTTGAAGTAGCTTGTACTTTAGAGAAATGACAGCTCTGCAGCACTGATGATGAAGGATTTGGGGGCTGCACGTCCCTAAGGCTACAGTTGCTTTTCTTGAATGAGTCATAATATAAGAATCCAAAACCAAGTCTTAAAGAAAAATGATTAATTCTTTTCACAGAGGAGTTCATTAGTGACATAAAGTCATGAGAAAGAGGAAGAGGCATCTGTAACACTGGATGGTTATTAACTGATATTAGTGTGAGAGCTTTAAATCAGGAGAACTAAAATAATGCAGACCACAAGGTCTGATGGAGGAAAAATAAATGTTAAAATTTGACCAATTTGACTGCAGTGAGGCAATCGCTTGACTTTCATGAGCACAGGATTTATCCTTTTCAAAAGGTGCAGAATATCTCTGCCTGCCTTTGGCTTCAGTGAAAGCATGTTCTAAAAAATAGGCCACTAAATATCATTAGCGTTCTTGGTCGCCTGGAGAGTTTCATGAGATCTTCCTGCTCCTGTTGCTACAGCGTATGCAAAACATAGCCCAAGATATACATCTGGCTCCTGCTGTCATTTCCAAATCCCTGTCATAATTTCAATAAGAACAGACTGAACTTTGAAGACGCTGTATCTGCAGCTTCACTGGTGATTATTTCCTAGTTTCTAATTTTCTTTTTATTCTGGTTTTCAACACTCAGTGAACAGTTCCTAAAACCTTACCGAGTTTGCTTTTTTTCAGTTTATTCCCCTGATGGCAACTCCATTTAAACTCCATTAAAACAAATTTTAAAATATGTTTGGCACTCTCCGTAGCAATTCTTTGTCTCCCCCCGAATCTTTTGTCTTAATTTAGAGGCTGCATTTATTTGCATTTTGTTTTTAATGATATTTAGTAATGCTCTTCTGCTTAATACTGTTAAACAGTCCTTAGCGAAGGACTGAGGTGGATGTGAATCTTTAGATGGGGTAATTTTCATACGTATTTCTGCAACTTGCTGCTAATTGTGACGTTGCTTCTCAAGTTGCATCCCAAAAGAGTCTGTTTTGAAAGGGAGAAAATATGGCAGTATACGGCTCCTTTGGCTTCGTTCTAGTGTAACTGAGACTGTCAAGTTGAAAATGTGGGAGGATTAGTTAGTACGCAGGAGGCAGAATGGTGATTATTGCTTTCAATGGATCTTTTTTTAACTCATGCTGTGTATTTGGCTGCTCTGTTTTAGTTCACCGTAGAATTAAAATAGCTTCCCATGCTAAGCAGGCAGTTGGGATATTGGAGCTGTAAACTCAAATGGGTACGATCACCAGGTATTAATAGATGGCATATCCTCCGCTGTGTGTGCACCCAGCATCCCGCTCCTGCTGGCTCTCAGCTGGTGTTACTGCATCTCAAGTTGAGACTGAAGACAGTTGTCACTGTTTTCTTCGCACGAACGCAAACTATCAGCTTCAAGCCGCCAATTTGTGACCATCTGATGTACAAATTGAAGAACAATAATGTAAGACAATTGAGGACAGTCTCTGAAGTACAGAATTGTTTTCCTCAGTCTGTGTTATTCGAAGCAGATTTGAGCCCCATTTAGAATTTAATTTTTCCCATCTGCTGTGTTTTAAAGAAAAGTAATAATTTTTAAAGTTCTGAGTTTAGTTGGAGCAGTGTTTACTTTTTAAATAATAAACCCTGACTGTTTGTGACTGACTCTGTGATCTGCTCTACGTCGTCAAGTAGTTCTTCAGGCTGGGATAGTCATGATAGTTCAAGGTTTTTAGGCAGATGAATCACACGGAAAGTCCCTTGGAACTGGGTGACTGAGTCCCCGAGGCTCTGCTGAGAACATCAAACATCAGCGTCAGAGTTTCCACAAGGTTTCTAAGCTGTGACTGGCAGCTCTTAGCCAGAAAGTTCACCCCATGGTCTCACCTCCTTCCAGGAGCTGCTTTCCCTGGATCCTCCTTGCGGGATGCCCTATGCAGAAGGTCACCAAAACTCTGAGTATCTTCATTTGAACTGGGATTTCCCCAGGAGCCCGAGGCAGAGCGCATGTACGGCTGGTTCCAGCTTGCCTGTCAGCCGTTCTTATGGACTGCAGAGTGGTGGTGGTGCTAACCATGCCACACGGTCTGGGCGACAACCCTCTGCCCCTATCCCCTGCACTTTCTGGGGTTTTCCAGCAGCAGCCAAGATACTTGTGCTCTACTGTGGTAGGAGATAATGTGGAAAATTACATACTACTTTATGTCAGTACCAGTGGAGTTATTTAATTTGAGGTCCTTTCTGTCAGATAGAAATGCTGGGGAATTCTGTTGCTTTGGGTTATATCCAGTACTTGCATCTAGACGGGTGCAGACTTTCCTAGTCTGTAGGTCTTGAATCTTACCAAATCTAATCATCCTGCTCCTTGAGATGATTTCTGCATCTACCTTTTTGTTGTTGTTGGTTGGTTGCTGACAACCACAAAGAGATTTTCTTTTGGTTACAAACCTGGGAAAGCTTGCTAGGTGACCTGAAAGCAAGAACTGATAGTTTCCGTTGAAAGTTACAAATGGTACCAAAACTGCTTAGGACTCAAATGTATTCTCTCTCTCTGCCCGCCCCCCCCCCCCCCCAATTCGTAATGTTTATCTGTGAAAACCTTGAATCCGTGCTTTCCTGAGGGCATGTTGGTTTGTCTATTGTGTATGATATGCAAAAGAATCTCCTACATTTTTTTTTTTTTAATGTAGATGTCTTTGCTAAAGCTGTGAGAAAGACTTCTCTCTAAGCAGCTGTGGCCCATCCAGGGAGATGCTCACCCAAGCCTGGGCATTGAAGAGAGGAGCAATCATCGTGCTGTTATCAGTGCTAGTGATTACCCTGACATCGTCACTTAACAGGACGGAAGAATAATTGAGGTGTAAGTCTGAGTTGTAGACTGACAGTGCAGCTTGGATTAAATGTGATCCTTTGCCCCTTGGGACGTTGAGCACAGAGCACAGGGCCACGTGGGCAGCGTGTGGAGGTGTGCGCGCTTAGGGCAGGCAGCATCCTCAGGCAGTTTGGTGGCTGGTTTCTGACAACCCACAGTGATCATGCAAGGCTAGCGTTGGTTTTGGTTTTCCCAGGGGGCTATATAACTAAGTCCGGACATATCAGGACAGAGAAATCAAAAGACCTTACTGCACCTTCAGTGCCTGGTGCAGATTAAATGGTATCAGTTTACTAAGAATTTTTAGCGTGGATAAAACACTCCAACAGTGTTCTTGTAAATGTCTGAACAATTTTTCTTAAATGCTGAAATAATTCACCGCAGACAAATACCTGGCACAGACCGTTTCAGTCTGAGCTCTTTGGCTGACAAAGCTGTCACGAACTGAAAGGTCCTGTAATGGAAGAAGTTCAGTCAGCTGTAGCTGTGAGCTTTGTGAATGGTGTCATCTAAGATAGAGGTGCAGGATGTGGCAATGGCGACTGCAGCTCCAGACAAAGTTTGCTATAAATGGTGATGCATTCCCCTGATCTTATAAGAAAGGAAAAAAAACCAGAAGCATTTCTACAAACCAGTGCCTCTTTCTGAAAGGCTCCAAGTTCATTATTTGCAAAGTTTGGGATTACTCTGAATAGATTAAATTTAAGAATGGGTTTGCTTTCATCCTGGTAGGCTTATGTGATCCTGCTGTCCAACAGTTTCAAGCAAATTTGGCAGATGGCAGGAAGCATCAGAGATTGCTATCTTCCTAGAAATTTTATGGCAACCTATGGGATACCAGTGGCCTTGCTTGGTAGTAGATGACTGGCTGTTTAACAGAGTGAGAGATGATGACGAGAGAGACATATAAGCCTGCCCATCAGCATGCACATAGCCCCAAGCACAGCTGCCTCCTGCTGACTGTGTGGCCAGAGGGCTGTTGCTGAGGAAAGGGGTCATTGCAATACAGTGAGTGCTGAGGGGAAAAAAAATATAACTCTTCAGTGAGTTCCATTTCATTAGATCCTCTGTTTGCAGAACTACTTTCAAAAAATTCCTCTGGCTGCGCTATGTTTCTTGGACTCTGGCATCTTGCTGGCAAGTGCTCCGGCTACAGACACAGTGTGTGGCAGTCATGACATTTTCTGCTCTGCAGATCAGAGTTCAGTGTAATTGTTACCAGGAAGGTCTGCTTTGTTATGGTTGTGCCATCCCAAATGCCATATAACCAGGGTGAAAACCATAATCGTTATGGCTCAGGAAAGATCCAGCGTCTTCCCTCATTATCATAGAATCATAGAATAGTTTGGGTTGGAAGGGACCTTTACACGTCATCTAGTCCAACCCCCCTCCAATGAGCAGGGACATCTTCATCTAGATCAGGTTGCTCAGAGCCCCATCCAACCTGACCTTGACTGTTTCCACACATGGGGCAACCTGTTCCAGTGTTTCACCACCCTCATCATAAAAAATTTCTTCCTTATATCTAGTCCAGATCTACCCTCTTTTAGTTTAAAACCATTACGCCTTGTCCTATCGCTACAGGCCCTGCTAAAACGTCTGTCCCCATCTTTCTTATAAGCCCCCCTTTAAGTATTGAAAGGCTGCAATAAGGTCTCCCTAGAGCCTTCTCTTCTTCAGGCTGAACAACCCCAACTCTCTCAGCCTTTCCTCATAGCAGAAGTGTTCCATCCCTCTCGTCATTTTCATGGCCCTCCTCTGGACCTACTCCGACAGGTCCATGCCTTTCCTTTGCTGACGACTCCAGAGCTGGACACATCTTTTGCACTTCATTGTCTGGTTTATGGTTATCTGGCTCTGGGTGCTTTAAAGGGTCAGCAGCAAAATCAGTGATTACGTTGGTGATTAGGAAAGGTTTTCTTTGATCAACTGGACTAGTCAAAGGGAAGGTTCTATATCCAGTCCTACGAAAGAATATGCCTTACAGAGCTTGCGGCTGGTCCACCGCCAGGGAGCAGTGAAATCGCTGTGCTTCATTAAGGTGGAGAAAAGATTCTCATAAATGTCCTGTTTGCTCGCTGGAGAAGAGAAAACCCAAAATCTCATGTTAGTACAAAGTAAGAGTAAAATAAAAATAGAAGTCTGGGTACAACTCCAGTTCTGCGGCTTCAAATACAGAAAAGTGAAATGTCAAAGAATTGTATGCACACTTTTCTTTTCTCCTTAGTCATTCAGTGAAAGGTGGAGTAGTTAAGTCTGTGGCGCCTTTAAAATGATTCATTATTTCCATAGAAGCCAATTCATGTTTATCCTTCACATCGCTCTGTGGACATTAAAATAATGGAGAATTATATTTGCTTTTAATTTTCTTTCCAGACAGCTTGGCCTGAGCATTCATGATGTGACTTGGAAACTATATCAAATTGTGATTTATTGTTGCTCATAATTGTGTGAAGATTGAAGATATGCTGGATGCTGCTTTTTTCCTTTTTTTCCTCTTCGCCTCCCCCATTCTTTCACTTACAGAGTGTTCTTGAGTGTAACGTGGTGAAAGGCCAGCATCTCTGCCTTCGGTGCTTTTCTTTGTACAAGCCACAGCAAATGAAGATTTTATTTTTTCTCTAACATGAGGCTGTGTGAAATTAATTGTGGTTTGTGTTTGATAGCTGGGGTTTTTTTTCTTTCTTCTTTTTTTTTTTAATTATGTTTAAGTTTTGACTGGTTTTATGTTGTCGTGTTAATCTTCCTTTCTTGTAGGGTGGAGAGAGAGCAGTATTTTTAGTTAGGCTGGATGAGTTCAGTTTTATGAGAATCGTATGCAAAACACCAATGCAGGGGAGTAAGACCTTTATTTGCAGTAAGGCATGTGTTAAGTATGTCAAATCTGCTTCACAGATGGGTCAACTGTGTCTTAACCAGGAACAATTTGTAAACTAAATTTATCAATCAGGTCTTATGGATAAAGGAATAAGTTATTCCTATTTTCCTAAATTCATTTTTCCTACACAATTTTATCTGCTTTTTCCTCTAGTGAGTAAAAAGCTATTCTCAGATTTTTATACATAATATAGTTTAGTAGAAGAAAACAAATGGGATTTTGTGAAATGTAATATAAAAGCCTACAGAAGGTTATGCTAATTTTGAAAGGGTTTTTTTTAGCCGTGTTACAGAATCCGAAAGAAACTATTCAAACCTAAAAATTCTAAGTGATCATTAAAATTTACCAGAATATTGTTTTCATATTGCATTTAAGAGTGTTCCTTGAAGATAAGTTTCCCACCCTGACAAAAATTGTCTGTGTGACAGTGGGACATGCTACTTGTGATTTGGTCCTGCAGTTGCAGCAGCATGTGCACTTCTTGGTACATGAAAGTTTTCTTACAAATTCCCAGTAAGCTCCCACCCACGCAAACTTAGATGGTGCTGTGTGCGCAGTTGGTGCTGTGAACTGTGCACGTCTGTCCCCAGTCTCTAATGCATCGTACTGTGATCTGGACATCTTATTTTTCATATGCGTTCTTTAGGGGAAAATCCTTTCTTTTATTTCTGTACATAAAAAGAAGTCCTAAAGCATACAGCAAGTGAGTTTGGGCCCAGTTAGGAGTTCCAGGCAGTACCACAGCCTAAAACACCCACCTGGATGCCGATTGAAAAAGAGAAGGGGGGGGGGGGGGGCGCGGGAGGAAGCACAAAACCAGCTGGTTTTCAGCATTGTAAGGAATTTATTTTGCTCCTTACCTTACTTATCAATGAGCATGTTTAGTTGATCTGGTTTTGCTTTTGTTTCCAGCCTGTTTGCTTTCTCATTCTCATGCCCTAGAGCATTTCAGTTTTAGTCACTGCATGACATCGCTTAAATCAGAGTTGGAATGAAATCACAAAGTGAACAGTAAGCCAATTCTCCAAAATTCATGGGAGGAAACTGCATTTACGATTATTAGCTTAGATTGATAAATAAATACTGAAATTAAATTCACCTTAGCTTAGCTCTTCGGGTTTTTTTATTTGGTTTGTTTTGTTTTATCAAGTTAGTTGTTTGTTAGTGTTGATTGCAAACATATTATTCATGCCCCTATTCCCAAGTATCCGGCCTTTGAGTTTTGATGAGTAAAGTGGTTTGGAAAGAATCCAGATCAGTTCATGCAGAGGCTATGCACATTAGTAGAAAACTACTTACAAAGCCTGAGCATGGATTTTGTATGCACTTTTACCCTAAAAAAAAGACTCTGTGTGTGTTCACATCTGTGTATATGCATATATAGAACTACATCAGTCTAAAATTTTCAGCAATTTACTGTCTTGCATAAATCTTTATATTGTTTCACATCATCATATGTATTTTATAAAAAATTCCAGGTTTCATTGCCCTTTAGGGAAACAGTTTACTTTCTGAGTAATGGTTTGCAAAGCATACACAGTTCTCTACTGTTTTGTATTAGAGAATTTTAAAAATAAAATATTTTAAAATGTTTTCATGCATTCAATTTGTAACTGGTTTTAGAAAATAATAATTTAAATACCTATAATTTTATCTATTCAGACTAGTCTGATAGTACTCTAAATTCATCCTGAGACAGATGAAATATTCAAGCAGCTCAAAAAATAAACTGTTTGCCTGTATACAAATTCTGTGCAGTTAAATTATAACATATAAACTGTACCAATTTAGGATGTGGTGTTAATGTACTAAGATTGGTGGATTATAGCAGTGTTTACCCTCTTCTGCTTCTTTCATCAAGAGGAATTTGTTTGGTCTGTTCTTCCTTTACATATGCTCTCATTCTAAGGATTCTAAGCACTATGAGTAGTTCAAACAGTACTGTAACTATGATATATATGTGCCACTTAAAGCAGCGCACTACAATACAGTGACGTCTTTGAAGTACTGTGTAGTGTTTTCACTTTGAAGATTTGTGCAATGCAGTATGTCATGTTGCACAAATTGGTAACTGTTGATGTTTCATGGTGACCCTGGCTGGGCTATGCTGGCAGGGTGTTCATCTCGTTTCAGCCCTGGTGAGGGCCACTCAGTGTGCACCTCCTTACAGGCATGGAGCTGACCTCTCTCGGTGTGCTTCATGCGGGCTGGGTGGATGGGTTTCGTGTGAGGTGTTGGTTGAAAGTGTCTAGATCTGCACATAGTGCCCTTTTGGTCAAAAATGCAAAAGGTCTTGTCATCTCGCTGTAGGAAGAGCACATTGTGCAGAGGGTGAGGTGGTATCATATGTGCTGTTGCCAAGCTCTGAAGCCTTTTCCAGGTGCAAGGCACACTTCCAAAGAGAGAGTCGCTTCGTTTCTACTCCTTTGTTCTGATGGGGCATAGGCTGCAGCAGTGTTACTGTGTGTTACTTGTGTAAGTACCTAACTCGATTTGAGTGCAGGCTCTCCTTTGCAGTGAGGTGCAGGCATAGCTCAGGAGGGAGGATGCAGACCTGGTGTGTGGCGTCTCTCTTCCTGGGCCATATGGCTTCAGCACCAGCTCCTCGCATAACTTGGCACAGCCTGGCATTTGATTCAGACTAATCTGCTGGGTCCCAGAGTCAAGGCAGGGGTCACCAAGACGTGACAAGGCCTCCCCACATGTCGGAGGCCATGTGGCAGAAATTCACTGTTGAGAAGAAAAGGGCTCTCCCTCTCCCCACTTGGTACTAATCATGGAGAACAATGCTGGCTGCTTTGCAAAATATTAGTACTGCTGTACAAAATCTGGGCCTCTGCTTATGGCCCGCTGAGTCAGACTTGTTTACTTCATTGAAGTATTAATCTCTGTCTCTGATTGGCAGTCAACAACTCCAGGCTCCAGGCTTAATAGAATTTCAAACTGTAGATTATGCAGTTTTGCTGAAAATATGAGGCTTCTATCTCACTCAATGATGTATTCTCCCTCACTCCCCTTTGGTCTGTTTTTCAGGGCTGAGATTAAGATAGATAATTAATTCCTCCCATCCCAAGCCTTGTCTTTTAATTTAGGAATTTTCTTTAGCATCTGCCAGAATCTTCTGCATGCACTCCTGAGAGGTTAAGCAATGAAAGAGCCATTAAATTAACTTCAGCCATTAATTTTTTTCAGTAGGATGAAATAGCACTTCATTATCTCAAACAGTTTCTGGTTTATTTTATTTGGTATCATGACAAAGAAAAGAAGTGTGGGAAGAAGAGGCTAGTTTTCTGGTTGCATGAGAGGATGGTGAGTGAGAAGGCCTGTCTTCTGGTCCTGCAGCTTACCTCTGTGTTAGCCAGAAGTAGGACACGAGTTGTGCATCAGTGGAATGAAAGATCTATTGCCAAGGGCCTGATGTCCACACTACGCAATTGGGAAGATAGTGGGGAGAGGTTAAGCTATACTTAGCTAATATATCACTTTCCTCAGAAATACTTTGCTATTGCCTGTAAAGTTTTTTGTGAGAATGAAGCAGTGTCAAGCTCTGTTACACTGTTCTTTGGTGTGTTGTGAGGTCCATAAATGCTGTCACTGGTGAGTCACTCCTGGCCGGGGCTCTGATCGCTTTCTTGCTAAGCAGTCTGCCCAATTCTCCATGCTATGTATTTGCCACTCCAAGAAACCCATATGCTCTTTTCACAGGCATAACCTCCCAATTTGGAAAACTGTGTATCTTAGATTTTTCTAAGAAATACATGAAAACAAATGAGTACAAAATCTCCTGGAATGGTCTCTCTGGCAAGCTGCACGTACACCTGCTGAAAAGTCCCAAACAGTAGCAGCAGGATTGAGCTTGTGTGTCAGAAACACAGCAAAGGAAAAATGATCAGTCTTGGAGTGTCTTGAATTAGTGACTCTATGCAGAATTCATAGTGCACCAGCTAGTGAGGCTGAAATGTCACTGCTGCACTGAAAGTTCATATGCGTCCTGCCTTTCTACTTCTATGTGCATCCATGCTCACTGTTCTTCTAATAGATTTTAAAGATCCTCAGTCTTTTACAATTGTATCATATATCTGTCAATTCACAGACTTGACAACTTTCCTGCTTTTGGCAATAGACTGTTTCTCTTAGTGCCGATAAGTTGCCCTACTGCATTTCGGGACAGATAGTAGTTAGAGCTGCTGAATGCCGGGAAGTTCTGGAGAAACTCAAAGATGCATTTATGGATCAACCCTCTTGTTCATGCACTGGAAGCCCAGTGCTACAGCTGTGTTAGATTACCTGTGTGCATGAGGAATGCACTACATGTATGAAGACAGTTTGCCAGCTCCACAGTTGGTTTGCAGTGCGTCATTTACAGATCAATTATACAGGTACTGGGTAGGGTGTGTAAGATTTGCCAGGATATGAGCTGCTCCTTGGTATTATTTCTGCTTATGCATCACTTCAGTTAATGATTCTTCCTAAATGATATGTGTAAAATAGGTATATATTTCAAACCCGAGAGAAAGTAAGGACCATCTGAACTGGTCATACAAGTCTGTAGAGTAACTATTCTCATCACTTCTCTCTGAATAAAATAAGGACTGGAAAATCCACTTTTTACTCCATTTCAATTTTGGTATAACTGCCCCATACTCAATTGCTTTGAGAAGAATGTTGTTGCCACCATACCAATGTATTTTAATAGCATGGAGATATTTTAAAAATCTCAGTATATGCTTGGGATTCATTTTGTTCATCTAAGCATAAGTATTGGACATTAGTTGTTCTAGATGCCTCTGTAGTTAGTAAAAAGGCATCTCTCAAGAGAGACTCCTCCCCTCCTATGCTATGTCTCCAAAATTATTTGTGCAAATAGCCCCTGGCCATTTACTATGTCTCTGTAGGGAGCCTGAACAATTCATTCAGATGGGTTAAGTCAGCTGCAGATGGTGAAAGCTGTGAAATCAGATACGATGAAATTCCAAACTCTTTGCGGACTGTGAGCATTATGCCTGATGATCAATCTATTCAGCATGATTCTCCTTATTTAAAGAATTATTTCATGTTATTATTTTTCTGCTCTGTGGGTAACTGCTTTAACAAAAGTTGTGGAGAGAGTTCACCCCAGCTTTAGATACTGCTCAGCAGGTTGTTCACTTCTATTGTCTTACATGTATTATTTTTGCCTTCTTTAGTCTTCTGGTACCAGCATCACAGTGGATATTGCTGTTATGGGAGAAGCACATGGGCTCATTACAGACCTTCTGGCAGATCCTTCGCTGCCTCCCAACGTGTGTACTTCACTGAGAACAGTGAGCAACCTGCTTAATACGCAGTTGACTTTCCAGGCCATCCACAAGCCAAGGGTGAACCCTTTGGTATCCTTCAGTGAGAACTACACCTGCTCCGACTCAGAGGAATGTCCGGAGAAAGGAGAGAAACTAGCTATTCCCAAGGTGAGTACTGGACCCTGTCTATCATCTTGTAACTTGGCTCTCCCTAAAGGGACAGCACTGGACTAGTAGGAGATGTCACCGGGCTTTTTGTTTGTTTGCTTCAGATTAACATCTTATGCACGAATCATACTCTACTATAAAAGGACAGCTAGCTAGACTGTTGGTTTCATAGTAAGACAGTTCCTGTGTATCCTTCAACTCATGGCCAGGTTAACTTTGGTTCGGGCATCTTTAGAAGATGATGTTTGACACAGGATAGCTCACATTGATGGTGTGCGTATTTCCTTGCAGGTGTTGGTTGGAGCTTAAGAGAGAAGAAATGATAGGGAGCAGAGCAAGCAAAAGCCTTTCACCACCCAGGTTCACAAGTCTGCCCCATTACTTCTCACACAGAAATTCCCCTCCCACTCAAAAGATTTGAGCCACTGCATGTGAGGTGACTATCCTAGTCAACGAGTAGTGGGGAATTAAGTAATAATATGAAGGACCTTTTTGCCCACTTTGAAGATTGGAATTTGAAATTCTGTATGAAATTCAGTCTCTTCTTCCTTCCCTTAGCTAGAGGTGTGAAACCTATAGAAGTCAATGAAAAAGTCTCTATTGATGACCTCCAGGTGCTTTGGATCAAGTTTAAAATGTTGTATAACAAACAAACAAACAAAAAAGATCACCACAATACTTAGTATGAAAATATTGTGAGCTCATCGGAAGTAGTCTTGATACCAAAAAAAATATGTATGTAACTGCCTTGACAGATGGCTTTATGAAGGCTCAGGAATCTGACAAGAAATAACCAGTGTTAACCACCCACATTTAGTAAGTGCACAACTAGAAAGAACACATCAGCTTTGAAGTAGTTTGAATTGTAAGTTCGTTGCTAATTAGCTGTCCTGCAAGGCTTACATTTCACTTTTGAAACTAAACCAAAATACTTCTGTGCTGCCATCTTCCTTGTAAAATTAAATATAGGCAGAGTACGTTGCACAGGCGAATGCTTTTAACAGTACAAATGGCACAGCCAGCATTCATTCCAGCATTTCCCAGCATCTGAATTGCAACACTTGTGATTCTTTCTTTTAATATATTTTAGTGTGATAATAATTATTACCCTATTTGCCTATGTAACAGCTGTATATATGAAATGGACGTTCACAGGTTTTTTAAGCACATTTTCCAGTTTGTTTTAATGTACATGTCTATAATGGCTGTACTGTAGGCTCTGAGGGGAAAAGTTACGTGGAAGAACACTGCCATCACGTGAGCAAACACAGCGAACAGATACCAGTTTGCTGTTGCATAATACCTGGTGAGGAGAAGAGAAATGAAGGATGAAGAAAAGAGTTAATGCTACAGAGAACTAATTTGACTGAAGAATTCACTGACCTAAATGTATTATGGTTCATAAAACTAATAGTTTGCAGTCCTTTATTTAAGTGTCTAAATATAGATTTAGGATCTTTACCTTACGTAAAGTCTTATCTGACACTGAGCATTTGGGTAAGGAGATAGTATGTTAACATATTTCTCTGTAAGTCTGAGCTTCAGAACCACAAGTGTCTTCCATCTCATATCTCTTAACCCTCTGGCAAAGTCAAAGCTTTTCCTCACAGAGACATATTTATTTTAGTTCTTAACTATAAACACTTCACAAGAACTACGAGAAACATCTTACAAAATTATAGCATCTGCAACAGCAAATCTGGATCCACAAGGACTCTCTATCATCATCCTTTATTATCTCTGCCTTCAAAAATTTGGAAAAACAATGCGAGTCCTGTTAGTGGAGAAAAGGAAGAGTCAGGTGAAAGAAAAATGCAGGGTGGTCAAGAAAAATCTGCGGTAAACAGTGATGCTTTCTCTAAGCTTTTCAGGAGACATCATATCCCAGAGCATGAAAGTTTTGTTTCAGTGGGTGATCTTTGGTTTGGGTAGATATAGCAGGAAAAAAAGTTGGAGCCTTATTTTTCTCACAGCCTTTCTTGCCTTGAATCTCTGATTCTGAGCGTTCATGACAGTTTAAATCACAGAATAGTTGAGGTTGAAAGTACATCTGGAGATCATCTAGTCCAGTCTGGAGATCATCTAATCCAATCCCTCAGCTCAAGCAAGTTGAGCCTGGAGCAGGTTCTTCTAGGCTCAACCTAGAGAAGGTTGCTCAGAAGGATCTCCAGTTGGGTTTTGAGTATGTCCATGGATGTAGACTCCACAACCTCTCTGGGCAACCGCTTTCAGTGTTCAATCATCCTCACATTAAAAAAATATTTTCTTACATTTAAACAGAATCTCTTGTATTTCAATTTGTGCCATTGCTTCTTTTCCTGTCACTGGACACCACTGGAAAGAGCCTGGCTCCATCTTCTTTACACTCTCCCTTCAGGTATTTATAGAATCATAGAATTGTTAAGGTTGGAAAAGACCCTTAGGATCATCAGGTCCAACCGTTAACCTACCACCGCCAAGTCCGCCAGTAAACCATGTCCTCAAGCACCACATCTACCCGTCTTTGAAATACCTCCAGGGATGGGGACTCAACCACTTCCCTGGGCAGCCTGTTCCAGTGCCTGACTACTCTTTCAGTAAAGAAGTTTTTCCTAATATCTAACCTAAACTTTCCCTGGCGCAGCTTGAGGCCATTTCCTCTCGTCCTATCGCTTATTACTGGGGAGAAGAGACCGACCCCCACCTCTCTACAACCTCCTTTCAGGTAGTTGTAGAGAGCAATAAGGGCTCCCCTCAGCCTCCTCTTCTCCAAACTAAACAACCCCAGCTCCCTCAGCCGCTCCTCATAAGACTTGTGCTCTAGACCCTTCACCAACCTCGTTGCCCTTCTCTGGACACGCTCCAGCACCTCGATGTCCTTCTTGAAGTGAGGGGCCCAAAACTGGACACAGTACTCGAGGTGCGGCCTCACCAGTGCTGAATACAGGGGCACTATCACCTCCCTGGTCCTGCTGGCCACACTATTCCTGATACAAGCCAGGATGCCATTGGCCCTCTTGGCCACCTGGGCACACTGCTGGCTCATGTTTAGGCGGCTGTCAACCATCACCCCCAGGTCCTTTTCAGCCAGGCTGCTTTCCAGCCACTCCTCCCCAAGCCGGTAGTGTTGCCTGGGGTTGTTGTGACCGAAGTGCAGGACCTGGCACTTGGCCTTGTTGAACCTCATACAGTTGGCCTCAGCCCAACAATCCAGCCTGTATATTTATATATACATTGGTAAGATCTCCCCTGAGCCTTCTCTTTTTCAGGCTGAGCAATCCCGGCTCTCTCAGCCTTTCCTTTTATGACAGACGCTCCGATCCCTCAGTCACCTTTGTGGCCCTGATGACTTGTTTAAGTGCCTTTGGCCACATCATATAAGACCAAAATTTTAAAAGAGCACAACCAACATTGGCTAACTCCAGTGAGAGCTCCAAGTGTTGAACATCTGTGGCCATGGGGCTGTGGATATATACCTTTATATAAACTTGAAATAGGGAGGGTAGTTCAGACCCTCCAAGCATTTAAAGCACTGGCTGTGTTGATTTGAATAGAAGTGGGCACCATAATACCTGGAAGAATCCAGATTTAAGGTACCTCACTAGGTGTTGTCAGGGAGAATTAATCAAATGGAAATGTTATTCTTCTGCATGTTTAAAGTTTTTGTAAGTCTATATAAACTCTAAGCAACTGATTTCTCTCTAGCGCTTACGGAGGAGTTTGCCTCCAGGACTGCTGAGACGAGTGTCCTCAACTTGGACCACAACAACATCAGCCACAGGATTACCTACACTGGAGCCAGCTCCAGTGAGAAGGGATCGCAGTGCCAGCATCAAACCTCATGAATCATCTTCATCCAGGTTACAAATTACCTCCTCTCTCTTTTATGTCTCTCTCTGGGAAAATTGCTTTGGTTCTGTGTGATGATGTCCCTCATTTAAAAATGCTGACTCCAAAGTGTGTTAGAACTACTTCTTCATGTTTTTCTAAACTGGGTTGCCAAAGAAGTGGCATTCACAATTTTAGTCAGATTATGCCAAAACCATTCCTATTATTGGGAAGCAAATTTAAAAAAAAAAAAATAGCAAAAAAAGAAAGCTAGCAAAGTGCAGAATTGCACAATAAAATTGGAAACAAGGCAAAGTATCTAGTTAAAGTCTTCTTGATATGCAGCAGTTTCCTCCATGGGTATTGCCCAGCCAAAACAAAAATTCTAACAAATAACCCAGCTGCTGAACATCACTTCTAAGAACACACCTAGTGATGTGGTCCTGTCGTTAAACCAGGTCATAAAGCACTTCTTCATCCTCCAGATACTAACTTCCAGAATGCAAACCCTGATTTTAAATGGACCCTCCTAAAACACACAATTTTGTGGTTTTCTGTCCATAGAAGTGGAATATTATCAGACCATGCAGCACTGTGCATGCCCTGCATCCCATGTACACACTTAATTCCAGAATATAAGTGCTTAGGGCTCCCTGAATGAACTCATGCAAACGCAATACCAGCAACAGATGGTAAATAAAAACCATTGAATTAGATAAGTCAAGAAGTGATTTAGTGGAGAGAAGAAAGTAGATTTGTTACCATTGAGAAAGAAAAAGGTATAATCTAGGAGTAAAATTACAAAGGAAGATTTGCTAGTAGCAGTTGAAAGCAAAGCTGATAATGAAATGGGCAGTGTAAAGTTTTCTTGCAGGATGGTTGCTGTACTTTCCCTAACTTTAAGTACTGCAGTGGAACACTTCTTTCCTGTTGACCACAAAGTTTAGCTTCTGGGAATCAGAATCCCAACTGTCCCATCCTTAATCCCAACTGTCTCATCTAGATAAAAGCTTTTCCCAATTTGCCACAAGAAGCAAATACATATAGCTGTTTTGTTGGGGTGCAGAATGAGTGCCCGCTTCTGTTTAAGATGTATTTATTTACTTATTCATTTGAGATGCCTCATATTTTCAAGGATTCTGTAAGCAGATGCTGGTACTAGAAGAGTCACAACCACAAAGCAATAATTAATGAAACCTTGAAATGAATTTCAGCAAAATCACTGGAGGAATTGTACATTATTTGTTTGTCTTGCCTGGAAAAAGTTCTGGATTCAATCATGACACATACACTTCAAGGTTATGTTCAGATAGCGCAACGTAGAAATGGAGCACTAGACCTGCAAAGAGGTTTGCACAGGCTGAGGTACTACCTACTCCATTTTCTGCCCAACCCAAAATTTAGTTCCAGTTTCCTAAAGCACATCTCTGAAAGTCTTTCAGAGTTACCCAGAAGCACACTAGTTCTCACTATTGTGAAGTGATGGGTTTTTATCTTATTGCTATAGTCCCTCATTACTGACTATATCAGTTAGGTATTCCCTGCTCACTCTTACCCATTTTCTTTTTTTCAGGGCCTGATCCCTGAGCCAGCATCGTAAAATACATAGTCCTCCCATGAAATGGAGAGAGAGAAGTTGTGTCCGCTCAACTGCTTCCAGCCAGCAGCTGACTGGTTTAGGGCATTTGCAGAGAACTACCCTAATAAAGTTGCTTCTCTGCCTGACAGTGTTCAGACCTAGGTACCTCCCATTTTGGGACTTCCATGCTACCAGATAGCCTGAGGTGAGCTGCATTTAACCCTCCGCAAGGGCTGTGGCAGATAATCCAGTAGCAGCCAGTGAAGGAAGGAGTTCAATGGATGTTAGTCTTGTGGGAAGGGTGCTTGTCTGTGAGAACAGAGGCTTGGGCCCCAGATGCTGTTAACTATGATATGTTGCATAGCTATTTCAACAGGATTTCCTCCTTTCTGGCTCCATGAATATTTTTCTATTCTGGTCAGAAAGGAGCAGAGCCTTCAAAGGAAGGGCGGAGGTCAATCAGTCGTGCAGCCTGGTAGTTATGGTGCCACCCTGTGAGAATGAAGTTCAGGTTCCCTCCCCACCTCAGCAAGGGCTATCATCTTGGGGCTGGTAGATGAGGAGAGAGTGTGGAGACGTGCTTTGCTATGGGGAAAGGAAGAGCAGAGCAAGAGCACCAAATTCAAGAAGATAATTCAGAGCCACGATATCAGAAGACTCACATGTTTTTCTGCAATTCAAAGTTTGGTGCTGGTAGTGGAGAAAAAGATAGGACCTGAGAAGACTCGATATCACCAGTGTTTGCTGTTGGATAGCTTGGGTGAATGCAGCCCCAGAGAGCTGCTTTTGTCGGCCTTTCTTCCGGATATGTAAACCTTTCCCACAGAGGAGGCTCTCGTGCAGGGTGCCTAGGTGATCAAGGCAGCCTGCAGAGTACACTGAATGTCTGGTGCAAGAAAAATACGTGGTTAGCCAAAACCCTTTGTGAGGACTCCTATGTATCTCAGTAAAAGTAAATATAAAAAAGCTATAACCAAATGGAAATGTTCTTCAGTCACCAGCTTGTGGTTCCCAGGGTGCATTTGATTTATACTGTTGATTCCAGACTCTCACATAGTATGTAAGCATCCTAAGATGGGAATCAGAGGGAGAAGGAGAGCAATTAAATATTATTGTTGGTCCTTTTCTCCGGGTGTTATATAACTCTGCATGATGAGCCAACTAAGCAGGCTATCAATTCTTCCTACGTTTAATGTCGCCAATTGTATAATTATAGCTCTGTCAAGCCTCCCAGCCTACTGTTTGCAGTTCTTCTTTTACAGTAGGGGAAACAATGTGTATTCCAGAAAGGGGAAAAATGAATCCTATAAGTCTAGCTTTAAAAATTTTGGCAGACCAATACAGATTTGCTTTCAAGGAAAAGAATTTTGAACTGAAGGGAAAAAAAAATCTTGATTATCTGCCACTTCCCCTGTACCAAATTCAAGCACGCCACAGGTCACAGAGAAAGAAACATTTCATGGCTTGAAGAGTAGGAGAGGGGAAATGACACTGGAATTGGCCTGTGGCAGATTCTGCATTTACAAAATCTGCAACTCATTCCTCACAGTCTGGGACATTCACCTCTAGATTTCTAGAGTCACATATTTGCAAAAATCCCCCTTAAATCTCTGTTTAAGAGTAGTAATCCTGTATTCTTCCAACCCCATGTCACTAAACTGGTAAGACATGGTCCTCTTATAGCTTCAAATAATTTGGGAAAAATAATAGAGCTTCCACATTCCTTCCCTCAGTCACTTCTGTATCCAGTGATTCTCCCTTAAGAAGTCAAAGAATGTGGTTTGGGGTTGTTTGGTTTGGTTTTTCTTTACAGTGGGCCAGTGTGTTATATTCTTCCTGTCAACTAAAAAAACAAAACCACAGAACAAACAAACAAACAAAATTTAAAAAACAGCTGGATTCTTTCTTCATCTTACTTCATCACAGATTATAGGAAATTGGGCCAATGAAGACAACCAGCAAATATTTTTGTAGGTAGTGCTTGGTCTTCCAAAACAATAAGGTGTTTGTAGAGTTAAGACAATGTTACATGCTTTTTTCTTTAAGAACACTTTTTTTTTCAAGTTTTTTTTCAAGTTCAGGTGGGACTAGGGTGCTTTAAAAGGCTGTCTTCTGCCTTGCATGTCATCTCATCACTTGGATGTGAGGCTGTGAGGAGAAATGTGGAGCCTGAGAGGCCTAGCAGATCTGTCCAGAGAAGTCATAGGACTCATGATAACAGCCACTGCTGCATCCCTGCAAGCAGCTGACATTTGATGAGTGTCATTCGGGAAAACAATGATAAATACAATTCTCTTTCTTTGCAGAAGTATTTGGCCTCTTCTTGTCCACAGTTATAGCCTGAAGGCTGAAAGCATGCACCCATCCTGTTGTAGGGGACCAGCATTTCTTCCCCACACACACAGACACATGCACCCTATTTTCCTTCAGTGAGTTTCTCTTGGATCAGTGACCAATGTCTTCAGGGTCTGTCAATAGGATTTTTTTTGAGATACAGCACGCATTTCAGTTGGCTAGATCATGAAGTGCTTCACCCAGAGAAGAGTCACACCACTAGCAACAGCAATGCAGGGCTCTTTCAAGCCTCTTCCAGCCTCTGGAGGAGCTCCTCCAGTGCCCAAATGGTTAGTGGGTATCTGCCTTGGTGGGTGGAGCAGTCAAGGAGACTGATTTTTCATTTACACTGAGAACTTCTGGCACTTCTGGCTCTTGTAAGGAGGTGTTAAAAGAGAATATAAATTTAACTTATTTCAAGTCAACTTTTAAGCCTCTTTGTACTGTCAGAACAATGTAATGAAGACATCTTTGTATAAATAAAGTGAATAGGCCTCAGCACTGAAGGAAGTCCAGCTTTGGAGTGTCTGCATTATAAATATTTTTGCTGAATACAATACTGAGCGTCTCACAAGTAGCAGTTCAACCAACAGATAGATGCTGTTTTCCTCGTCAGATTTTGTGCTATCTCAGTATCGCACACTTCTTGCTGTGGCTCCTAACTTCTTAAGATCTGCCATTGAGGCTTTTTACTGTGTCGGACGATGCTTGTTTGCGCTCTGGTTTTGCAGCACTGACTCCTGGAACAGCTCAATTCTGATGACAATCACGAAGAGCAGGTCCTTCTCCACCTCCTACGCCATGTCTTCTACCAACCACCTGAATGCCAAAAGGCAGAGCCGGCAAGGTGAGTGGGCATCCGTGGCTCTGTCAGGCTCATTTAGCTGCTTCCCCACGACTAGCACATGCAGCTGCTTTTGATCTCTGTCCAATCTGTGTCTTTTCTTATTTTTCTATAAATATAGTTATTTCCTATATTTAAAAAAAAACAGTGGCTTAAAATACTATAGCTCATAGTGACGCAGTTGTAAATGTTTTGACTTTTATGATTTATACTGGTTAGTCATGACATGATGCGGCAAGTGCGATACTAAATCACGTTGTGATTTATATCCATGTAATTCCCTTGACTACAACAGGGCTGAGAACAGAGTGTTTTCTATAACATTTGTTAGATTAACTGTCTGTGTTTATTGCCTGACTGAGATTTCCTGAAGCACAACCTACATAATGCCATTCGGAGCTGTAGGCAGCAACTGACCCGTCTTATGCAAACATATCCAAGACAAAGCCATTACAACTCAGAGCTCTGTCCCTGTATATTCATTATTGAGAAAGTCCAGGTAGTTCTTACTGATTTTTAGAGATGAGAAATACGGGGCTTTTTACTCAGCTTTTTGGACCTTTAAAAAAATGACTTCTGGTTTAACTGAGAGAAAGAAAATGAGAAGGTGACTTCTCAATTGATAATGAAGTGTGCAATATGACAGCCATGAAGCAGTCTTAATCCACGGTAATGTGGTTCTCTTCCCTGTACAAATGCAGGATAAAGTAATGTTTACCCATGCTTTAACTTGCAATTCAAAATGATCACAAGGCCTTCCTTTTTTAAATCAGCCCGGTTTTTTTTCCAAACATGGAATAGTGTTGAGATAATGTTACTCAGAGATACTGGCCACCCAGACATCAGATGGAAATTGATAGATGCCTGAGGCCTGACATTGGAAATGTCAGAGAATCCCAACTTACAGAGGGGTTTGGAGATATGGCTGCACAATTCTTCTGCATATCTAGCACTGTCACATCACATCTCCTTTTCAAACTGAAGAGTTTATTTTATCTCCACTTATACAGATTCTGCTTTGTTATGGTACAGTGAAGGTTAAGTAACACAATATTATCTTAAAAGGTAATAGGCACATAGGCAAATGAATAAAATTGAACCTGGAAAATAATGGAGATATAGTACAAAGAATCCAGGAATTTGTTTTAGAACAAAACAAATCCAACTCAGAGTTGTGATTTTCAGAGATTAACCCGTTAACGTGAAAGGGGGGGTATGTGTGTGTATAATATCTTATACTTGGAAAACAAGACTTATCAACCCCATCAGTCAGTTTTACATTTAGTCTCTTCTGCTTCTAGAAAGTGTTAATAGTCATCTCTGTTGCCCAAATACATGAGCTCCGCCATGATGAAGGGAGAGCTCCATTCCATCACAAGCAATTCCTAAGGGCACTGATCGACAGGAGTAAAAATTTTGGCTCAGCATTTTATGCAGAAGATTGATATATTGATATTTTAGACTGTTTACAATCATGCATTTTTAATTATGATTTGTTTTCATGTTCCAACTAAAGAATTGCTTCAATTTGCACTAGTTAATACAAATTAGATTTTTATATATTAGCTCCATTGGCAATATATAATAATTCTTAGTAGAAGTTGATTTAGCTAAATCTGTAAACCTGTTAATTTACAAAATGTGTCTTTAATTATGCATGAAAATATTAGCATTTTAAAATACTGCTACCTATACCTATTTTGGCAAAATTCTGAGGTAAACTCAAGTGTTTTCATATGTAATTTCACATCACACTGAAGTTACTGTTTTGTTTCTTCAACACTACACATGTGTAAAAGTTCTGGAGGACCTAAGCAGATAGATGTACTTAAAAAAATTCTCCCTGTATTGTTATTCTTCTCTTATCTTGATTGTTCAAAATTTCTTGCTATAGCAAGACACGTTTTCTCTCACTTTTGCCAATAAATGGTTAAATGTTGGATTATTGAAAATTGGTTTTCATTTTTTCTGGTAAATCTATTTATTTTTGGTTACCTACCCTGCAAATTACTCTTTTTTTAAAAAAAAAAAACAAAAAACAAAACCACAACCAAACGTATTTCAAGAGGCAGGAGCCCAGACTAGCAGTAGAAAGCCAGCTGTGATTAGAAACATTATTGTGAAAATTGCCATTTAAATCCCCAGGACTTGTTTTAAATTGTTGAAAGATGACCATATATATTGTATTGTCTAACAGTCATGAAGATTACCTGGTAACATACAGCTCGTAGATAATAATCCAACTCAATCCTCTGTGCAACCAATAGACTGCGAAATGTTTTTAAAGACATATTTCTGCTGGATGGAAAGCAGATATCTCAAAGGATTAGTAAATGTGAAACAGAGGCTTTCTGTATTTTAAAGCAATTTCCATATGTCGTGGCCATCTGATAACTTTTTAATTGCTCTGTAGGCTGTAGGTTTCTGATCTCAAGACTGGTGTAATATCCTAGTTGCAATCATTAAATTAAGACAATAATACATACCACATGTTTGCTGAAGAAATACCCTAATCAAAACTTAGGAGATGTTAGATATCTCAAAATTACAGTGTAGTAACTGTCAGAGATTATTTTTAACTCTTGGATTGTCAACAGTAAAGCATATTTTAACCTCATATCACAGTAAATTGTTATCAGGAAAAACCACTGGAACTGTACACATATATCCTGCAAGGTTAGTATTTCATAAATTTAGATCAACATATTGCCTTATTTTAAGATAATTTTTGTGTCTGGAATGCATTTAGATAGTGGGCACAATTCAAACATAAAGCCAGTTAAAGCTCCTAAGCTCTTTATATCATTTGGCTTTGAAGATGAACATGGTAAGTGAACTGGGGCTGAGTTCCTACAAACTTTATAACAGGAGGTAAGTCAATTTACATGCATTTCCTTTTAGGATAGATTAGGTTTGCTCCTCTGCGCTTTATTGTGAATGGGACCTTTTTGTCTGAGACTAGAAAATGTAAAGTGGATTCAAAACGATGGTGGCACTTTGTCTGAAACACTGGACTGGCTGATGCATTTCATCTTGGCAGTGGTGCTTAGATAGAATGAGGGACAGAGAGAACTACATCTTGCTAGTGTTTGCGCATGTGGATATTGGCAGTTTCTGATACACTAGCTCAGGAGTACAATACCATGTGGTACAGATAATGGTTGCAAGTCTCCCATAGTGAGCAACAGATATTGAAAAATAAACTCAAGCTGAACAAGATCAAGGCCGAAATCTGTGAGGAATGCGGAAATGGCACCATAAGTGCAATATTTTGTATTCATATAATGTATGACTACTAAAAATTGCTTTTTTGGTTTATTGCTAGTCTTCACACATAGAAATTCAGATTTGCTGGGAATGTGCGTAAGCCTTTCTTGTTCGTGCTTTACAGATGGAGACAGTGAAGCAAAGAGAAACTGTAGATGGGTCTAGGAACTGCCTGTTTGGAGTTTGGTGTCTCTGTCACTAGAACATGTTGATACCAGTAGTCATGCCACTAACGCATGCCTTTCATTTCATGCCTGCCAGTTAATGCATCCTGCTCAACAGGGAGAATATGCTTCATATTTGAGCCAGATCTTCAGCAGGTAGAAGTGGCTGATATTAATGGAGCTTCATCTCTCTGTGACAGCCGTGGGCTTGGCTCAGAGTGGAGGAGGGTTTTCTCTTATTTTTCCATTTGGAAGCTGTGCTGGTACCTGTGCATCTCAAGAGGAGTATTTCTGCACAGTGAACTCATGCAACCATCTGCCACTTCTGTTAATTGACAAGACTCTTCTTTTCTCTTGCCAGGTATCCCGCCAAATATTTCACCTCTCACCTCCCCGTGCCATTCACCAATTCAGGGGACACCTGCCACAAGTCCTACCGGGAAAACATCTTCCGTGTCATTTCCAGACTCTACAGATACTGACACCAAGCAAGGCTTAAAGCCACACAAAGTCTTAACTTCTACTCAGAGTGCACCTAGCCTGTCAGACCCTATTATCAGCCCCTCTGTCATCTGCAGCAGGTAAGAGAGTAATTTGACATGTGTTGGAATCATTTCACGTTGTTCTCGCTGGCTCACATAATAGTTTTTGTGATTTGATGCAGTATTGTGTATTGATATTTCACCATATTTAAGCAGTTCTTAGTATATGAGTAATTGTGTAGATTGATGCTACAAAGTGCTTTTAAAGTGCAAGACAGTTAGCTACATTTATAGCTTTTACTCATGTCAGATGCAGAGTCTGATTCATGAATAAATTCTTCATCAATAAATTGCAGATCCCAAAGTTGGATTTGATCTTAACAACTTGTGTTTCTCACACCATGCCCTTAACATGAGCAGTCATTTTCAGGTCACAGGCCGTGTCTTTCACAGCAGGCACTTGATGTTTGATAGAAAAATCTGACTGCTAGGGTTTAAAAGCTGCTGGCCTGTAGCCTTCTGATAAAGGTGTGCCAACAATGCCTGAAGACTACATAATTTTGAGTGCTCTCTCAGAAGGAGTGGATCCTGTCCTCCCTAAGCAGAGTAAGATTATGTAGCACTGGGGTTTTTTTCAGAAATCAACTTCAGCCAAGTTCTTTCTACTACTAAGAGTTACAGTAACAGAGTTTAATTTCACACTTTAAAGTAGTCCATTATTAGGTTACACAGACCTGCTCTGCGAAATCAGCGTTTTGGAAAGAAAGTTGTCCTGCTTATCTTCTGGAAAAGGATTCAGTTGCTAAGTTAGATTACTGGAGTTTACAATATGTGTCTAGTTCAGAATAGTGGGAAACACTGGTGTTTAGAGGCCTGTTCTGGTGCAGTTTCAAGGCTGCCTTACTCATTAGATGTTACTTTTGGTCATAGTAGTGAGTGATTTGTGATTATTGGCTAGCCAGTAGACAGCACGTCATCTGAGGCTGGGTTAAATTGTTATCAAGTTTGACTGTCTTTGGAAATAGTTTTTTGTTTCTGGCTTCAGTCACGTGACTTTGGATGTGTCTCGCTATGCTATATGCAGGACTCGGAAGTGGGTGTGAGAAAGTCAAAATTGAGATTGCGAGTTTGCTCAAGGGAATCATCCTCACTGGAGTTCAGATTAGGATCCTGACAGGCTTTTAAGACGTATTTAGGTGACTAAATAGAAACTAAGTGCTTTTAAAAGTTTTCCAAAGGTATTGCAAAACTGGATCTTGCACTGATTCATTTGAAATTAAAACTATATTACACATAAGAAATATACCATAAATGTGCTACTGTCTTACTAAACTGTGCCTTTATTACTACTTCAACAAAATATTATTACTTTAACTAGTAACAATTATTGCTAGAAGCCCTCTATTAAAGAGAGAAGTTAACAATTGCATAAAAAATGTCAAAAAAAACCCCAATGTAAGGTTGTTGTAGATAGTAATGAAATATATTTTCTTGATATGTGTATACTTTGATTTCAATGTAATCATTGGTAAAATGCTCATTAGCTTTTATGTGGCTACCGTCTTATGTGATCTACATAGGTTGCATAGCATATTTAGGTTCTTAATTTCCTTGTTTTCAAATGCTTAGACTGTGTAAGCATTACGGATAGTTACATTGCTGGCATAGACTTTGCTGTTGATTATTTGAAACAAACACATTATTTAAAATATTATGGTGTAATGACTGCTAATAGAATTGGCATCCACTATTACTAATAGTCACTGTTCCTTTAACATCCATCGAAAAATCATAAGCAGTGTCACATTTCTAGCCATTAGTATATAGAGATGTCATATCCAGAGATACAAGCTGAACCAACAGCACATAAATAATGCACCCTTTAGTAATGTAAGCACAACTAAAAAAAAAAAAAAACAAAACAAAAAAGCCCCAACAAAAAACCTCAAAACACAAAAAAAAAAAACCCAAAGAAATTAAATGGCTAAGGCAAGCTGAGAGGGTTAAATTAACAAATACTGGAAATAAATCTTGTAATGTTTGAGCTTTCACATTGTAGATTGCTAGTCTTCATGGTATGCAATCCCCTACATTTGCTGCCAAAAAAACTGCCTTGCTAGGAAATAATACCAAGTCAGCAAACCTCTGCCACCACCAAACCAATCCCTCCCCCAACAACAACAACAGAAGAGGAAATGAACTCTTGATGGGTTCAGTGCTTTAAATCAGATCCACCCAGGCAGTGGCATCAAGACAGCAGTTTTACTGTACTTTTTTTTTACTTACAAAGTGAAACGTGGTAGGACAGCAGAGTTTGAAAACTGCATTAAACAAGAACATACACCAGGCAATGCTGTTAAAATAACTTGTAAGTAATCATTTTTAATCCTGCTTAGTGGATGAGGCAGGAATCCCGTGGGAAAAATGTTAAACAGTCCTGTGATTAAGAAGTATATTATAATGCCTGTGCATGAAGGGGATTGAGTTAAAGTTGCATGGGCACGTTTACTTCTGACATAAAGCAGATTTCAAGCGTTCTACTAGGTAGCTCAGTATTTTTTTTTTTAACATAGTGTTTTATGTGGACCATACATATTAAATCAGTGTGAGTTTGCATATGATCTGAAAATAAAGAGGTACACTCATAATGACGCAAAAGCCTTGTAGCATTACAACCAATCAAAGGCTCTCTTTTACTTTTACATTTTGGCTTGTTAGCTTTGACCTTATGGAAACCACAAGAAATGTGAGAGAGAGAAATTAATACATTCTTTTCATCTTGTTTATAAACCTGGGTGATACAAGATTTAATTGCTTGGCTATGCACTACAAGTATCATTGTATGCAGATTTGTATTTTTATTTAAAATTCTTTCAGGAATTCATTATGTTTGCAGGGCATACCAAGCTCCAGAATATGTTTTGGATGACCTAGTCAAAAGCCATCTGGCACAGGATTTCAGCCATTTTTATATGGTGAACTTCCATTGGTGCAAAGTTTCTAGTACAAAGTTTGATCAAACAAAATAATTTTGTAGTAGTTGCTTTGCAAAGGCTGTTATATATAAGATATGCCACAAAGAAATTACTCGAACCAGAGAAAGAAATGTTAAAATGTCAGTTTTTCATGGACAGATTTGATATAATGCTGCTAAATGAGGCTTCAGATTTGTTAAGTTCTCTCATGTTTTCATGATATATCATTGTTCCTTCAGGTCCTAGATTCAATCATATTGGGACATTGTCATATGAAATGTTCCAGCTGGTGCTGAATTCACGTTTAGGGCTTAAAGGGAATCAAGCACAAGGAATAAAGCATTTTAACGGAAGGGAAGAGCCAGCCATTTGGAAAGGCCATGTTATTGCGATCCCTCCCACAATGTCTTTCTGTTCAGGGAATGACGAAGCAAACTCTGTCTTCTTGTTTCATTGCTAAATGTCTGGATGCCAGATCACTCACCTCATGTTCTGTCCAAAATGCCCCCTTAGTTCTGATATACTTGGTATGTTGTCACTGAAGTAAAGCCAAAATACCTTTTTCCTCCCTAAGAGGAACATATTCGAGTTTTAAGCAAGAAAAGGAGAGTAAAGCCACATCATGACTGTGTTCAAATTGAATTATGTACAATTGTACGGCACTCTGGCACTTTTTCATCATTTTAATTCATGTTTACAGGGCAGCTATAATACAAAACCAGGGGATTTTTTTGTACTGATAAACTTAGAGAATAAAAAATTCATTTTAAAAAAAATCACATGGTATAGGTTTACTGTTGGCAACACAAATTTAATGGTGGTGGCCAGTTAATTCAAGGTTTCTCTGTATTTTTGTCTTTTTACATTCTGACTTCCAATAAAACTTCAGCTTGCTCTTGTGATTTTGCCTGGAGAATGCACCCTGTACCATAGCTTATGCTCTATGACATAATCTTACACTGTCAGCAGGAAATCATTTTACGTAAGACTGTCTAATGCGCATCGTTCTTTCTATTATGCATGTTTCTTGATGTATTTCAGCTGTGGCAGACCCTATAACCAAATAGAAGCTGGTGATGGGACACTAGATAGAAATGATGGTACCACACACACCCTGAACAGAACAGGTAATTCTTTGTCCATCAAAAACTCCTCATCCCTTAAAATTCAATAATCATTCACTGTCTGTCATAAAAGGAGAACATATGTAGGTGAGACCATATAAATTGTCTTTGAGGCTTCTTTCCTTTTTGTATGTACAACGTGCAAAATGCTAATGAAGAATAGAGTTAAAATATAAAGGAAATATGGTTTCCCTCATCTAACCTAGTCAGCTCAAATAACGGTCCTCAAAATTTTTCTCACTCTTCAATCCCTGATCCCATTTTTTACACTCTGCAGGGTATATGCTTTAATGCCTTTGGACAGATTGTCCGACTTTGGAGCCAGCCAAGCAGCACATATGTATTATGAGTCAGAGATCCTGTTGCTATTATTCAGAAGGTCACAGGATGACTTTGATGCAATCCTTGCTGTTCACACAACAAGCTTTGTGATTTGTGTTGTAGATGATCCTGCACAAGCTACTTCTGACTATGAGACCAACAACAGTGACAGCAGCGATATCGTACAAAATGATGATGAGACAGATTGCTCCAAAGAGCAGACGCGGAAGGGATCTGTCTGTAGGACGTACACACCTGAGACCATCATTCTGCATCCCTTAATACCACCTGAGGTAGCTTGTTTAAGTTCTGCTCACACAATATACTGAGTGTATACGGACACTGGGGAAGGAAAAAAAAAAACACAACAAAAAAATAAACCAACCAAAAAACCCAAACCCCCACAAAAAAAAAACCCTAGGGCTGTCTAAAGATTGTGACCATGGTTTTAAGAAACAATTGCAGCAGGTTCCTACCTTGAAGTAAGAGGATTGACTTTCAAGAATTGAAAGGAACCATTGAAATGTGTGACGGCTGCTAAGCACTGGCCACTTGTGAAATAACCATCTATTTTGATGAATAAATATAAGTTTATGGATCTGGCATTAGGCATTTCTGAAATGTTTGGCTTCTGTGTTAGCATTGCCTTTAAAGGGAATACATTGGAAGGAAGAGAAATTATCTTCTCAGACTACCAGTATGCTATATATAGTCTTCCTGTTCAGCCACTTCAGCTTCTCAATGGCCTTGCAATCTTGGCTAATATATACAGTGGTCCTTATTTTAAAATAAATTAACACTTGTCTGAGGGTGCATGATATTATTTTGGTGTATGTTTTGACCATAAGAACATTGCAGTACAGTGAACAAGTGCTGATCTTCTCACGACTACTGTATTGAGCTGTAAGCTTGACTGAGATGTGGAGAGAAAGCATTGTTTAGTTAAATTTTCCACAGCCTGTTGTACAACTGAATTAACAAATTTAAGTTGGCATGAGCTCTTGAAAAATTTATTGTAATCTGTTGAACTGGAGTTGGACGTGCTGAGAGAAGGCATTTTTCTTGGGATATTTTGGCATTTACTCATGTACAGTTTCTTCGTAATAATGAATTCAAGGAAGTATAAAGTAAGAAATGTGAAAGGAGGGGCACACCCCATCTTTTATTTGCAGACCTTGAAAAACAGGTAGATTTCTGTTTAAGTACAAGTCTTCACTTGGACCAAGCTCCATTAGCCATGTTAGATTATAATGAATGGGTCCTGATGCGGAAGCAGAAAGGGAGTGCTTTTCCCTCTGTACTGCAGCAAATTTTACAATGAAGAAGACAGACTCCCTTGGAAATGAATGAATGATTCCCATGAATGAACATGTCTCATGCATAAGTTCAGAGGCTGATGTTTCACATACAGAATTTTCTATTCATTCAAGTGAAACAAATTACAAAGGAGAGTGACTAGCTGCAGGGCTGGTAGAAATGGGGACATCTCCGCTGAGCTGAGTCAAGTACCATCAGCTTACAGATGATGCTAACGTGACCTCACTTTTTAAGAGCATAAATTTTTGCATGAGATGCTTCACAGAACTAAAATTTCTCTTTATTGTGATTTCTGGCATAGGACAAGCCTGTACTCGCTCCTGAGCCTCTGGTTATGGACAACTTGGATCCCCTGATGGAGCAGCTAAATAGTTGGAACTTCCCAATCTTTGATTTGGTGGAAAAAATTGGAAAGAAATGTGGTCGGATTCTCAGTCAGGTAAGAAGGATATCTTGTCTGTGATGACTGGCTAGATTATTGACAGATTTAGACAAAGTAGTGTTAAGACCCGTTGTCCTTACAAGCTGGTTGTCCAACGAATTATGATCCCTGCCACCTAATTCAAAGCTGACAATATGAACTCCATCTCATTACATTCCCTCTTTTAAATTTCTATATTTTTAAATTTAAAAATGTGAAAGAAAAAACCACACACCTATTTTGGCTGCTGCTCTCTGCCAATGAGTTCACATAAACCTTTCTGAATATTCTCTTCTATCTGCAGGAGGTGCTGCCACCCCTTACTGAGTTCTTTGTGAAAGGATTTCTCATGGGGTTCAGCATGGGAGGGCTAACCAGTAAATATATTCAGTTGATGCAGGAAATACAGAAGTTTGGTCCTTTTTTTATACTGGAGATTTCAGTCAGGCTGTGCAAGAAAGCATGGTCTCAGGCAGTGGGGGAAAAATAGTCCTTGCTATATTCCCTCACCTTTAAAGAGTCAGCACTTTGATGGTAAATTCATATCATTATTACATAGGGAAGACTAATTTGCTATGAATCAGGATGTGAGAGCTTACTAATCTTTCTTTCAACTATTGGTTTTTCATTCTCTCCTTTGAGTTGAATGCAAGTACTGACACAGCTCATCTCTACCCAGCATGATTAATGTCACTTCTGTAATCACTTTCTTGGCTGAACTTTCTGCTCTGTTATGCCCCTTTTCCTGGCACACTGATAAATTAGCCATTTTTTCTTACGGAAGTATTGAGGTTTATTAAACAGGAAAAGCAAGTAATTATATTTAGGGATGGAAGGGAAAAAAACCCAAGAGAATGTGATCTAGTATCACTTTACAAGGCTTTATGTAGTGATGAGTGCTGGAAAGCAGAGATTATATTAATTGCTATAATGTGGGACAATTAACACCCCCCACAAACACAGAGGTTAGTGTGTCAGGCAGGTCTCAGCGCAACAAGCTCCAGAGAATGCTGTAGCAAATCTTGGTCCCTTGGTGGTTAACTATTATTCAGCTACATTCAATTATCCAGTGATCAACCAGGAAAACCACAGCATGAATACAAATTTATTCTGTGGTCTGCCTTTTATCATTCTGCAGCTTGGCAAGTAACATCTATGTTTAACCAGCCTGCCAGCTCTCTTGCTTAACTTCAGAGAAATAGGCAAACTATAGCTGGATGTGGATATTGATATAAATTCAGTGATGATCATTGAGACACTTTTGCACTAGACAGTGAGCGTGTGATTAAAACACTCTTCTAGATCATATTGGTCATGGTGTTTTCTATCAGCAAGGCACATTACAGAATGAAAAATGAAACATAAGGAAAACCAGAACTTTTTTTTTAATGGCATAACCAACAGTTTGGATGAGCCAAAATTTATTCTGGTTTTACATGGGTATCTCTACAGGTTTTAAGCACTTTACCAAGTTGCATGGAGTTCTGTACCTCTCAGGAAAATCCCCCTGGGCCTCCCTCAATTTGCAGTAAAGCTCCACACTCTGTTTCCCAACATCTGCTTTTTGCACAGGTTCTGAGCATTTTATCCGATTTGCAGTGCCACAAAATGAGGCCTGTGATATAAAATAGTGAAGCTTTAATAAGTAATATTTGTGATCAAAATTCAGCATTTTAACAGCTGTTTGTAATAACTCCCACTCTATAAGAGCAGAATGTAGCAAGTTCAACCTTGTTCATAAAATATAGTTCCTTTAGTTCTTTTACCCACCTACTCATATGTTCCTAACAAAATTATTTTCAGAAATAAGAGAACTGAAATAAATAAATCTTTTTCTCCAGCTAAAAGTATTGTCTTTTCCTTGTATAGTTTTTTTAAATCCTGGGATATTATAAACAAAAGAAAACAAAAGCTCTAATGATTTATTCTCTGTATTTTGCCGTTAAATGGACTCATCCATTAAAAAGAAGTAAATTAACAAGCTGAATTAACTATGTTTGCCTTGCTAGGTTAAATTTATGAGATGGAACAAAGCAGAGTTGACACGTGCCTCTAGGGAAGCATTCAGTTTAAAAAGCAAATGCTGGCTTAGCATCTTCAAAGCTGCTTGAGATGTCTGTTTCTTCTTTTCGGAATGTTAAATTGATTTAGACATATAAAAAGACCCCAAGCCAATCAGCGGCCATAAAAGCATCTGTGCAATGTACAGTGGAAAGCACTCTAAATGTGGCACTAACAAATATGCATGATAGGGGTTAGAGAGGAATTTACATACCAGTCTCATTTCAGAAAGGAACAGCAAAGCTCTCCGAGTTGATGCTTCACAACAGGCTATAAAGTTAGATAATGTCTTCAGTCACACTTAACACTCTTCTTACAGCTCCTATAAAGCTAAAAGCCTGTGGAAGAGAAACTCATTTTCTTTGGAAAGCAAATAAAGTGAAAAAGAACAGACTAAAGTCAAGGTCTCTCTCTGGCTTTTATTACTGGGCCCATAGAGATTTGAAATGCTGGTGATGCTTCTATGCTCTCAGTACATGAGCAGCATCGAGGCAGGGTGGCATCATTGCAATGCATGTAAGTTGGTCCCTGGGTAGTGCCAAGAGGAATGTTTGGTCATATCATCATCATGCATGACTTCTGCAGCCATTATACAAAGGAGTGAGGGGAAATCAATCCTTGGGGAATAGGATATTCCCAGGATTGTCACAGCAGCCCTTGTGAGGAATCGCGTTTGTCAAAGCCAGAGACCAGGTGCCAGCAACTGAAAAGAAACACATGTTTACAGAAAGAAAATACAAGAGACAAAAAAGGAGTGCAAGAGGGTTGCCTGAAAACAATGAGTGGGGAACTGCTAACCTAAACTTTGCACATGTCCTCTAACAAGAGCCATCTATGTGTGCCTGCAACACCCAGGAGAGGAGATATGTGTGAATAACAATCCCCATTTCCAAAAAAGCTTCCATTAGGAATCATTTGGGAGAAGCACTTGTCCTTCTTCAGGCAGCACCACCAGAAGTATCTGAGTTATAAATGATTCATTCAAGTGTTAGCAATCATTGCAGAGACAAGAAGAAAATGGAGGCGGGAGGGAAGAGGCAGTGTGGAGCACCCACTGCCAAGCACCTGGCAGCCATCAGAGTTTCCCTGGGCTTGTCCCTGGCAGCAGGGACTGCACTGCAGCTGCAAGGGCACCGTGCTCAGCCCATGGTTTGGTAATTCCCAGGGAGCTCATGAAGCAACATGCAATTTGGGAAGGAAGGATTTTAAAAGACAGAAGTGTTTAAAAAGGGTTAATCCAGAGCAATGAATAAACAAGACTGCACAGTTTTTCTTTTTTTTTTAAATGAAAGAATTTAGTTAGTTGACTTTCTGGAAGACATCAATGCCCTTTTTTCCTCTTTCTGACCTACCCTTACCCCTTCCTCCTCCCTATTTGCTAAGAAAGAGAGAAAGAAAGAAATCATTACAAAAATGTCTAAATGACTTGCTTAGCTGTTTATGCTTTCTAATGACCACAGAGAATAATATCATTTTACTCCAAATCATGGGGAAGAGCTATCATTCATATCCATCACAGTAAGTTTCACTTCTTTTCAACTGCTGTGGAACTTCCTGTCCCCCAAAATCCAAGGTGGGAGAAAAATATGCTTTTATGACGTACTTCAACATACCTGTCCAGTATTGGTAGTGTAGACCAGTAAGGTTTGTTCCTGCAGAATAATATTTCTTTATACTTCCTCTTTTTATACAGGGATATTTTGCTGGAGATATGAAGCTCACCATTCAGTGATCTAATACTAGAGTGTAAAACACCTCATCTCTCTAGCTGAAAGTTTGGATCCTGACTGATTTACTTCAGCCATGATTCCAGATAGATAAACAGAATTCTATGCAGTTTCTAATCCAAATTATGCATAAAGTCAGTCTCTTCACTTTGCCTCAGTACAGGAGGATCCCATGGGGCTTTTGGAGAGTAAGGTTTGGCCTTCTACAGGCCCTACCTTTTATTCTAAGCTCATGTCTTCCAGAGCACTGTAATTCAGTTGTTCCTTTGCTCCTTTGCTATAAAGAGCTTTTCACTTTATGGCCAACAGCCATGGCCTCAAAGAGGAATTACCACCGGCAGTGATTTTTGCTAACTGCATAACTAGTGGCACTCAACAATTATGGTAGGAACAGTAAGAGCTGGGGCCACCAGCAGAAACCTAACGGTCAGATATGTGTCATTAGAGGGGTATCCCGGATGGTGTCAGACACCACACTCAACCTTTCTTCACATCATCACTGCCTGTTGCAATGCTGTGCCAGTTAGTTCACGTGCAGATTTTTCCTGATAGGGAATGACTAGGGGCGGGGGGGGGAGATCATTAATGCTGCAAGTTCATATCCTTTTTTATTATGCTTACTGTAAAAATCCACAGTGGCAGGACATTTGAAGTTTCTGTTTGTTAAACTTCAAGTGCAACTCACAATCCCAATCAGTATATACAATATGCAGAAAGAAATTACTGTGGGTAGGTGTTTGATTTACACTGAGGTGTGAAGCATGAAACATAATTTGTAACAATTTCTTATCAGTATAGCACTCATCATTCCAAATGTGCTTTAAATTGCTTACCTCTAGGCAAATCATTACTACACAGATGGCATCAAAAGGACAGAATTTAGCTAACAGCAGTAAATAAATAAAGAAACTGAAAGACTTCAGGGTCAAATTTGTGAAAGAAGTAAAAAGGTCAGGCAGTAATTTTACTAAGTCCCATTGTTCTTTATGTGAAGTTCAAACTTGTTTTCAAAAGTGTCCATTTTGCAGCAGCTGCTGTCTACATTTCTGAGTACTGGTGTCTCCTGAACACCCCCTCACAGCAGCATGGTTGTTTTGTTTTTTCAGGTATCATACAGGCTTTTTGAAGACATGGGGCTGTTTGAAACCTTTAGAATACCAGTGAGGGAATTTATGAACTACTTCCATGCCTTGGAATGTGGATACCGAGAGATACCTTGTAAGTAAAAACTCCCAGCAGATGATGATGCTTCCTTAAAGTTTCAGGTATTTTCCACACACTTTGTTATTGAAGCCTTTCTTCTCTCATTATAACAGCTGCTTTTTTCTTCTGCTACATCACGACCAAATGGTCAGCTCTCTAGTCAGAGGATGGTGCCTCTCATCATTTTTTCATTGCTTTTAATGTTTCATGTTGTTTCATAATAACTCATGGCAAATTCTGTGCAAGCCTGAAACCATATAAAGCTACTATAGATACAAAGAACTGTTTCCTGATGATGCAAGTGTACCCCTGTGCCCCAGTTGGAGTTAACTGAAACATTTCTCCCCCATAAGCAATTCGGATTTTTACACGGTAGCAGTGCTGTGCTACCAAAGGAGATGAGGTTTGTAAAGCAGAAAAAATATGCCAAGTAGATGAGTGCATCCTGTTCTTCTGCAACTACAGCTTGGCTGCTATTTTTCAGTGTGAATCATTTATTCACTGAAAAACCTGCTTTCAGTCATCCCCAAAGTATTTACTAATTCAAATCAAACTTACCAAACTGCTTCAACTGCAAAAGGCTCTTTTTTTCCAGGAGGAGAGAAGGAGTTGTTACCCTCTTTAGGTGGCAGATAACCCCAGTGTTGAGGAATATAGAACACCCTGTTTTCTCCCACCTCTCAGAAAAATGTCTGAAACGTTGGTTTAATAAGTCATACAGTCTCTCTCTCAAAATATTAAATATGAATTGGAACAGCTACAGTGGGAGGGATTGAAGGAAAGCTACCTCAAAATGCCTCCCAGCCAGGTGGTTTGGACTCTCTTCTGGGAAAGTAAGAGACCAAATTTCAAGTCTTTCCTTGTGTTTGAACTTGATCAGGGATTTGAAGCAGCAGATTATAGCCTGAGGGGGTTATAGGTGGATGTCCTACAGTCTGTCTGTCCTACTGGAGCCATTCCTCTTTGTTTAAAACTTAACTATTCTTAGGATCTCAGGATTTTTTCTGAATCTAGCCCTTCATTTCCTTGGTTTTTCTTAATTGTGTTTCATTTTAATAAAGTGGAATATTTTGTGTCATACAAAATTAATTTACTTTCCAGTTTTTCATTTCTGTGGAGGGGTAAAAACCAAAATAATTTGTTTGGACTTAACCACTTCTTTTTTCTGGTTGCTGAACTGAAAAATGGGTTATTCACCCAAAACTAATGCTTCCCACTTCAATTAAATCAGTACAAGTTTCACAAGAGGCCAATCCAGCCTTTACTCCTGAGAAAAGCATTAGACCCCTATGCAGGGCCATCCTCTAGGTTTTGCTTGAGGAGATTAGTGTCTCAGGAGAGATGTTAGTACTTCAAGGAAGGCAGGGGAGAGGAGACTCCTCCCTTATTTTACTTTCTTCTTTCAAAAAATAACCATTCCTATGCTGCTGCTTGTTTTGCTGTTAAAAATTTCAGCTAGTGGTCACTAACAAGTATTTAAAGGGAAGGTCACGGGAAGACAAAGGAGAGCAAGAGGGGAAAGCAAGGGGTAAATAAAAGGGCCAAGTGGCATGACATCATGCTCACATTTAGTGAGTAAGCAAAGTGATTGCAAATTGTGAATATAATAAACCTTTCTGTGTTACACCCATCTGCCCTTGGCAGGCAGGATACTGCTGATTTTAGGTGTAGACAAAGTAGGCGATCACCTCAAGCACTGGAGCATAGGGTCAGCAAAGTGGTGAGCCCTCCTCTGCCAGAGCCAGGGAGATGCAGGCTGCTGCCCCACTGATGGCAGGAGTTAGAAATGTGGGCTCAGCAGTGCTGCTCTGGAGGGGTCAGGTGGCTATTCCCAGCAGGAGCAGGCATTATCCATCCCCTAGCAGTGGCAAAAGGGCAAATAAGGCTCTCCAGGGTGCTTTCTCCATCCCAGGTCTTCTTCTCCCATAGAAGGAGAGGCATTAGGTTAAAGTTCAACTTCAGTGCTGAGAAACCCTCTGTCAACTGCACACTGCCTATCTTTAGGATGCAGCAGGTATAAAACCAGGTTGCTTACACATTTTGCTGCCCATCCCTTCTACTTCCCCAGAGTACAGAGGTTTTTTCACCCCTAATGAATCCAGTCAACTTTATTTATTACTTCTTAGAGAGGGCTTCTGGACTTGTGTGTTGGTAATTTTTCCTAATGAAGGATACATATCATCTCCAGTGTTACCCTGATTCCTGATCATTATCTTCTTAATATAACCTAGTTCTTCACCTGTTCCCATCAAGCCTGTTCCAGCAGTGGGTTTGCCAATGAGAGACACAAGACTGATTGGCATTACCAAGGTGTCTGCAACTAAGATGACTGATTAGCTAGAGATGTAGCCACTTACTGTGAGTTTTACAGATGGGGGTGACCCAGCAGTGGAGTCCCACATTTTTGTGTTTTGTCCTCTGAAATGCATCTTTCCAGAACTGCAGGAGCAGTAATATAGCCACAGGTTATAATTTAGATTAGCAGATTTCTTTGTGTTTAGCTAGTCACTGTAGAAGATACCTGTGCTCTGCCCAAAATTAGCCTGAATCACAAGCTGAAATGCTTGTCCTTCAGTGGTTTAACCCCAGCTTTGGTTATGGTGCAACAAAGCATTACCCCTCTTTCAGCACCACGGTTGCTTTTTGCTAGCCTATGTTTAGATGATGCTTTGTGATGAACTAGCATGTGATTCTTTTTCAGCCAGTTGTGTTGATTGTGGGGTAGTTTATCTGGCCTTGAAGGATTTCGTGGTATGAGCCTTGGGGTGACTTTTCTCTCTCATTTCTGCAAAGACAGCTTGTAGTAAGCCAGATTACAGGATCCAGGGCCTGAACTCTTATCCATGGCCAGAAGACTGCAGAAAGAACCTGGTTTAACTGTGCAGTGTACATGTATCCTGAGTTTGATTTTTTTGCAGGGCAGCTGCTAGCACAGCATCTAAATTTGCTCAAGTAGAGTCAGGTAAGTGTTACCTGCCTTGTATTTAGAAACTAGGTGAAATCTGGCTACTGAATTGGATGAGACTTTCCCACTGATTTCATTTGAATCAGAGGTTAAGAGTGCATATTTACCCAATGGCATTTAACTAGCTAAAGACAACCACTGGAGTAAAGGATTGGAGCTGGTAGCACAGGTCCGGCTCCTTGTTTAACACTTTCTTTGCAAAGTTTCCTACATTGGAGATCCTGCTGTTTCTCTGCTGTTTTCTCTTTCTTGACTGATGTGAGACATACCATTGAATGTGCTTCAACTTTAGTAAAAGAAAAACTAAGCATTTGCAGAATACAGCTGGTTTTCATGCTTGGGATAATGTTTGATTTGTCTCTGCTTGATTGACTGCCACGCAGTACCCACTAGATGGTGCTGATTTCCCTCTGTCGGAAATATCCTTCATGTTTAATAGCAGGGTCATTTGCTTTGTATCACAGATCACAACCGAATCCACGCAACTGATGTTCTACATGCCGTTTGGTACCTTACTACTCAGCCCATCCCAGGACTCCCAACGGTGATTAATGATCATGGGTCAGCAAGCGATTCAGGTATATTTAAATGTGCAAGTATATATGTTGTATTTTTAAAGTTTTTGTCATGAAATTTGCAGTAAGAAAGCCAACAATTGAGGATTGTGTGCAGTACTTGTTATTATATAGACTTTTAAATTCAGTAGCATGTTGGATGTTGAAGGTGTGAAGGTATGTTTGTGTAACTTTGGAAAGAATGGAATTGGTCCTCCAAAACCTAATATTTTATGTTTAACAATGTATGAATGCAAGCCTTTGTGGTCACCCATAACAACAGATGTCTGTTACCGTTTGATTTTTACAATAGCTTTTTTCCTAGGAAAACTGTATTCGCAGTGCTTTTCAATGCTGCTCCAGAAGCAGTGTAGACTTTTAAATCCTCAAACCCTGCATTGTTGTGCTATTACAAAACCACTGGGACATGCAGGTAACGCCGTGCACTTGCCGCTGCTTGGCTGTCATGAAGCGTTCCTTTGCCTTTCCTCACTGTCTCCAAAGAAAGAGACTTGTTACCATTTTGCAACTAGTTTGCAAGACCACTTATCTGCTGTTTTATGATGCTCCTTACAGAAAGCTGTTCTTATTGCATTTTTATATTAACTTCTCCAGGTTCAGCTGTAGCAACTAGAGGACCTGTCTGTATTTTGTGGGAGTTCTGAGGGAGTTACTGGAAAAGCAGGAGTTTGTTCTGCAGAAACCACTTCCACTTCTGCTTTTTTTTGGTGGTGTTTGTGTGGCACGTACATATCATTTGTGAAACTCTTTGGGATCTTTTGGTGGGGCTGGAAATGTTTTTATTCCTGGAAAATTTTATTAGCAAGGGTTGTTGGAGGCTTTGTAGGTGAGGTGAAATGGGTGGAATGAAAGGGGTTGAGTTTTGGGGCCTTTTGGTGTTTGTTCTTTGAAAGACAGTGTTCAGCTGCATGTAAGATCCATTCAAGCAGATTAAATTAGCAAAGTATCTCACTCAGTATCTGCCTCTGACAGGCATGTTCAAGCTGCTTCAAAAAGAGGCTGTTAGGATTATCAGCAAAGATCCAAAGTCTAGACCCTTGGATGGGAAAACATGCGCTGTAATGGAATTAATAAATGCTGGTCCATTGCTTTAAGGACTGTTAGTGTCTCATAGACTAACCTATATGGTGAAGCAATTAGAGGAAGGAGTGGGAAGATCGAGTTACCCACAAAGCTCCAGCATGGCCGTGAATCCATGACTTATAGTAACTTACATAGTTTGAGAACAGGCTCTGCTGGATGGCTGGAAGATCCCCAGGTGGGATCAGAATTTGTTCCTTTCCAATTGTGTGCCCTATTGCACTGAATCATGTGCACAGTGTCAGAAAGCATTGTGGTTAGGATGTGTTTACTTTTCTGTTATGTGTCATAAATTTTCCTCTTCCTGCTTTGTTGCTTCTGTCTGTTTCAGTAAGTCACTGAAAAAGTTGTAAGGATTTTTTTTTTCCCAATTTATTTCTTTCTGCTCAGATTCTGACAGCGGAATCACTCACGGCCATATGGGTTATGTGTTTTCGAAGACATACACACCTACAGATGACAGCTATGGATGCCTAGCTGGCAACATCCCTGCCCTTGAATTGATGGCTCTTTATGTAGCTGCAGCCATGCATGATTATGATCATCCAGGAAGGACCAATGCCTTTTTGGTAGCCACGAGTGCTCCTCAGGTAAATACATCTCAAGCAGCATTTCTATTAAGTTTGGAAGGTCTTTGGTAACAGCTTCTCCTTGCCAGTGGTGCCTGTGTCTTCCATTAAGCACAAGTCTACCAAATATTTTGAAACAGTTTATCAAAGTGACAGAAATAATCCCTTGACTTGGGGATTACCAGTAAGAGTCTTCTTACACACCTTCAGTTTAGTAGAGCTGTTAAGAGAGGTGCTGATAAAATGTCTCAGTGAAGAAGTGAATGCTCTGCTGACTGGTAGAGAATCTGTAACTGTGAAATACGGGAAGAATTATTCTACCCAGTAAGGCACAGAAGGATTAAATTAAAATAACAAAACATCTGTATAGTTGACAGTGCACCATGCAAGTTGGTTTGTGCATGATTGTAACATATTTTGTTGTTGTTCCTATAGAATATGAGCAGCTGAAATCTTTATGAATGTATTTTTACACTATGCATCTGCCAGGGTGGGAGAGTGTATGGAAAATAATCTCAGTTTTATAAATGAAGAATTGAGACTTACCTAAGGTTACACAGAAGTTGCTGCCAATGCTGGGAGTTGAATTCAGCAATTCTGAGTCACTGTTTATTGGCTTAATTATGAGATCATCTTTCCTTACTTTACATAGCTGACCTGCCTGGCTTCAGCATACTGTGCTGAAAAATATTTCTATGGACAAGGAAAGAAAAAAAAGATGGCGCAATGGTGAGAGGTAGGGTAGGGATGCAGAAATTCTAGATTTACTCCCCAGCTTGGATCCAGACTTCCTCTGGAGTGACCAAGAGCAAGTCACCTGAACTTGCTCTGTATAAGTTTCTGTCTATAAACTGATAGTAATACTTCTCATCCTTGCAACATCTTTTTGTGATCGAGAACTTTGATACTCTGGCCAGGTAAATAGATTGATAGAAAACGTATGCTATCCTTAAATCTATTTTGAAGAAATGAGTGCTATAGCTTTGTGGTTGTAAAAATCAACAAGGGAAGTTAGATGATTAGCCTTAATGTATCGTTCCTAGTTTGAAAATAAATTAATGGGAAAAATTCAAATTCTTCTTGTTATTTTGGGGGGTTTTGCTTTTGGTTTGTTGTTTGGTTTTTTGTTTTGTTTTGTTTTGTTTTTTAATTTGATATCACCTGAAATTTGCAGAACTTGTGTTTGGCATCTAGGGTTTTTTTCTTCTTTTTCATGACAAGCAGTATCAACTTCCAGTAGTGATAAAGCGCTGCTGTATTAAAAATCTGCCCTCAGGAGTTGGGCCTGGGGAGCAGAATATATCTATCTCAAATGCTTAAAGTGCAGTTAGGCAAGATGGGTTGTAAAGCTGAGTTGCTTCAGCAACCTGTTCTCTGGCATAAGGAATAGTTTCTATACTTTAGGATAGGATTGAATTTTTTCATCTTTAGATGACAGGAAAATATAATTGAAGTGAAAAGCCACTGGAACATATATGTATATATTTGTGTAAAACGTTACAAAACTTGTATGTCTTTTAAATAGAGGCACATTTCCAAAAGCTTTTCTTTCCATAAACCAAATTGTCAAAAGACTGAATGCTGCTGAAGTGGAGCACTTCCTGGATGGTTGTTGTCTCCTAAAGTCCATTTTCTAGATCTTTCTTTAGTTTCTGAATGGAATTGCCATCACTATGAGAGTTATGCATCTTGTTTTGGTAAAGATTTAATCAATTTTGGATTTTAGCATTGAGAAATCTGTCAGGCTGTGTGTGTGTTGTCAGGTTGCAAACTGGAATTTCACTTGTTTGTGTGTTTGGAATCAGTTCAATTTGGACAGAATTGCCACGTACAAACACCAAAGACAACAAAATGTTAAATGAGGTTAGTTCTGAGAAACAGGGAAGCACACACCTATATTATATTAGTGATTTATCTGTGGCCTGAAACAATATAATCTATTGTCATATTATGCAGTTCAGTCAGGAACCGAAGGCTCTTGAGCATGAAAGACCCAGATTTTTCAAATCAATCTTCCAATAAATCTTCACCATCACAACAATTCAGGTGTCTGCTCTTAGTCCTGCCAAAATCACATCTTCAAATCTTGAGCAGTTCTTTAGAAAAAGAAAAAACAAACAAATCAACCAAACCTGAACCTTCCTCATGCATCATCCCCGCATCATTCTCATTTCTGCATTGCAGTGTTTCTTTTGCTAAGAGGTTTCTCAGCTTTCAGCTGCCCCATTGCTTTCACAGGCGGTGCTGTACAACGACCGCTCCGTTCTGGAGAACCACCATGCCGCTGCTGCCTGGAACCTCTTCATGTCGAGGCCAGAGTACAACTTCCTGGTCAACCTCGACCACGTGGAGTTCAAGCATTTCCGCTTCCTCGTCATTGAGGCCATTTTGGCTACTGACCTGAAGAAACACTTTGATTTTGTTGCCAAATTTAACGCCAAGGTAAGAAGATTGGTTCAGGATTCTGGTGGATGGCCAGAAAAGATTGTGGGGCTTGGTAGCATCACATTGAAAAGGCTAGAAAGGCTGCTGTGTTGCTCTTTCTTCTGAATGTCCTTTTGGCTGCTGTAAAACATTCTGTTGAATAGTAATCTGGCAATTCAGTTATTTTTTACTTATTTAAATTTAGTGGCACAGCTTCTTTTCTTATATATGTTTAGTTTTTTCAGAAAGTGGTTTAGGGCTAAGGATGTTATGGACTATTTGAATGTAAATCCCACTTATATCCTATTTTTTTCAACATTGTTTTCTTGTTCACTGGCACTTTAGACCTATTAGCAAAGCACTTGGGGGAAAAATCAAGGGTGTTACCAAGTTTCCATAATGGCTAAATACTTAATGTGATTTTTTATTGGTTTAATCGTACTGTTATATTATCAAAGCACAGAAATAATAACAATTTTGAAATTCTAATTTCAAATGCAATGAAAGCATGATCTTTCTTTCCTACTTTGTTTCAAATGGGTAACCCAGAGAAAGGTCACTAAAGATCTTCCCTGCACTCTCCATTCAGTGAGTATAAAATTGCAACCCTGGGAAACCATTCTTAAAAATTATTGTACAATTTCAACCTAACTTATTGGAAATCACCACCTATCAAGTTACTTTAATAAACTCCGTCATCCATCAAAGCTGTTGGCATGTTACCTAAATGATGCCTGCCTTTGGAGCTGGTACTACCTTCTTGTTCCTTGTGAGAAACACACCAAGCACAGTGTGTTTCTCGTCCAGGACTAGGACCTCCTAGCTGTTTTGGTGACACAGATAAACTGTTTTCTTGTGGTATTGTTTAGGATGGACCTGTATCCTGAAATTTTGAAGCCTCCAGATGTATGACTGGTTTTGTTTTCCATTTCCCTCTAACATCTCTCTCTTTGTTAGGCTTTAAGAAGCTGTAAAGAAAGGCCTTAAATTATGGTCCAGGGTAGACAGAACTGATCTGTATATCCGTAAAAGTCTGAACTCCTTCTGCACCCCTGCTAGTGATGTCCCAAACCCTCCGGTAATATCAGGGGGGTTTCTTTAGGTCTTAATTTTAAACTTTGGGATCATTTTCACCAGCCTAATTTCCTCATAAAGTATTGAACAGTATTGGCAGATTCTCATCTGTCAGGGCTACAATGACAATAAAGCACAGGGAATTTAGGCTGTCTGAATACGTCCCTTGACTTTGACAGTTTGGACCAAAACCTTCACTTCTGTGAATGTAAGTAAGGAATGAAAAAAGACAGGCTAAGCCAGTGATTACTGTGGCTTTATCACAGAGATTAACTGTCTTAACTGTGGAAGAGCACAAGCTTGACCAAAGTACTAGGCATAAATTGTGGATATTGAAAACTAAATTTGTCTTAAATCTATCAGGCTGGACAATGGTAGGTGTAACCACTGTTGTAACCAAGCAAGGTGATACCTGAGGCACTGCAGATAAATAGGAGAACATTCTGATGTATCACATCCTGCCAGCTCGCTATAGATTTGTTAAGGACATCTGTTAACAGCCTTCTCTCTCTTTATTGCTTGAATAGTCAAATGGTCATGCATGGAATAAAAAGTGGAGGAGAAGGTGAACATATTAACCAGTGCTTGTGGCTGAACCTGGCTTTCCCAGAGTAATCACTGCCTTAAAAAGAGATTATTTATGTTTGGTTGGCAAAAACTCTTTTGTACCAGAGTGGTCTCGGAGAGCAGACCTGACATGTTTGTATATGGGTGGAGGTGCTGTAACTGATAAAATTAGCTCTAAATGATCACATTATTGATGGGGTTGCTGAACTGTAGTTTAGTATATTAAGACTACAGTCAGAGAGACCCTTCTGTGCAGAAGTCAGTGTAAACACATGTAATGTAAAGTATCCTCCCACCAGAAAACTTGCAGTCTGGAAAATACCCACAAGAAATAACGAAGGAAGCTCACTGTCTGACACTTTGATGATATCAATGCATTTGGACCACTTACTGTTCTCTGATATAGTTATGTTGGATCATGTACACCAAAAGCAAAGCCCTCACCATGTGGGCCCCCTGCTGTATGGGGCAGGGGACCTGCTGACAGAGGGCATGGAAGTTTCATCTAGTCATAGCACAACAACTTTCTATCCATTTTCAACTATTGCAAGCTTGACAATTAAAGCTGTGTTTCAAGGAGGGATTTGAATTTCAGAAATTAAGTGGACAGTAGAAGACAGCCCCTCCCACACTAGGAGATATTCTAGGAGAAAAGGCTGAGATGGGAAAATGTGGCTAATGGCAGTACAGGTTCGTATCGCTGACCGTTTGGAGATGTAAAAGGCCGAAGTCCTCAGTGCTTTCTCAGCCTCAGTCTTTGTGGCTAAGACCTGGCTTCAGGAATCTCAGGCCCCTGAGGTGTGAGAGAAAGTCTGAAGTGGTGAAGACTTGTCCTTAGTGAATGGCATCAGGTTAGGGAGCACTTAAACAAACTGGTCATGCACAAGTCCATGGGATCTGATGGGATGCAGACATGTGTATAAATACCTGATGGGGGGAGTAAAGCAGATGGAGCCATACTCAGTGGTATCCAGTGGCAGGACAAGAGACAATGGGCACAAGCTGAAATACAGGAATCCCCATTTAAAAATAAGAAAGGACGTGTTTATGGTGATGGGGGTTGTACATTGGAAGAGGTTGCCCAGAGAGGTTATGGAGTTTCACTCCTTGGAGATATTCAAAACCGAACTGGACACGATCCTGAGCAGCCCGCTCTAGCTGGTCCTGCCTTGAGCGGGGGGGCGTTGGACTAGATGATCTCCAAAGGTGCCTTCCAACCTCAACCTTTCTGTGATTCTTTAAGGTGACGCTTTTATTTTAGAGCAGTTAATAGCATTTATCACTTTTTATTGTGGGAGGTATGGGAAAAATAGAGAAAGGGAAAAAGATAGGGAATACTTTCAAATATATTTAGATCAAATAGGGAAGTAAGCTCGTTACATGTGTCTTCACACTGCAATTAAATCAGCATGGCATTTGATGGTAAGTTATCTTTGTACACCAACTAGGTAGTAACTCCTTGGAAAATGTCATGGAAGGACTACATTTATTTGGTTTCCTAGCAAATGCTTTCAAACAGGCACATCATTTGCTAAATATTAATTTTTCATAATTTATCTCAATGTTCATTGTTTTTCACTTATTTTTCTTTTTACATATGGCTCTGCAGCTGATTGTAAATTCCAGCCTTGGGTTAGCTCACCTGCTTACAGTTGTGATTTTGTCAAATAGCGAAATACACTGTAAGATATCCCAGGGCAGAGCTTCCTCTGTGGATGCATCCTTTTACCCAGGATTACTGTCACGGTTTTCCTTTTTCTGTCTACTAGGTGAATGATGATGTTGGAATTGACTGGACTAATGAGAACGACCGCTTGCTGGTTTGCCAGATGTGCATCAAACTGGCTGACATAAATGGGCCTGCAAAATGCAAAGACTTGCATCTGCAGTGGACAGAAGGCATTGTCAATGAGTTTTATGAACAGGTAAATAAACGCGTGTTCAAAGTCATATCTGCTGGTTGCATGTCTTGTGCTAAACAGTCCTGCAGCATGCTAGTGCTGGTGATGAGTGAAAGTCACAGAGAATGGAGGTGAAGGGGATGGCTAGAGTTACAGTAGTCCATCCCTTTGCTGGATCAGCAAAAGTCCATTTGTCACTGAAGCTTCTGACGTGTCCTCAAGGACCTCTGATGATGGGGTTTCTACAGGCTTAACTGTTCCAGTCTAGCACTATCCCTACAGTGGACAGGGCAAACAAGTGTTCCTTTCCTCTTTTTTTTCTTTTGGCAGTTTTCATGTCTCCCTTTCAGTCTTCTTTAGTGCAAACTATCTGCTCATCCTTCCTTCTATGTCTTTTCAAGACATCAGCTGGTTCTCATTGCTCTCCTCTGCAGTCACTCCAGGTGGCTCACACTTCTATTGACATGTGGTCTCCAAAACTGGACACAACCTCCTTGTTGAGGTGATGTAAACAGAACAGAGGAATTACCTTAGCTTCCCTGTGGGCCGCGTCTCTGTTCACACACAGAATCTTTAGGTACTGAGCACGACTGTAACATTACTTTCAGTTTATCACAGACTAACCATATCTGCTCTCTACACATTGATCCTGACTCATACTTTATTTTTTAAGACAATGCTTTCAGCTTCCAGAAGGTTTGTCAGTACAACTGCACTCGTTATGCAAGGCTCAGCTTATGGTAGCACGAGGAAGGAGGGAAGCCACAGATTGATTTACAAAGACCTGGGAATACAGCCAGGCACTGGTCCTCTCCTGCCAGGTGTAAGGGAGCCCTTAATTGAACCTTTTCTCATTATAACCTCTTTAGCTGTTCTCACACTATTCCTCTGTTTCCTGAGTGGGAACATATTTTGAATGTGCTGATTAGACTAAACTCCACATCCTGTCTTTTCGAGAGGAAGCAAGCAGGCTAAATCACTGAACCAAACACCCCACAGACTTCTCGGGGAGGCTGTGCAGTAACTTGAAGTCACAGGCTAATCCCTTTTAAAGCCTTTTCATCTTCCCTTAAATTTACTGTACTTAGAGTTTGAAAGAAAACAGGATTTTCTGCTGCTGCCTTCTGGAGTATGTAAAGAAATGGGAAAAGGGATAAAATTCAGACATTGACCTGAAGCTCCTTCATTTATTTCAGATCTCCCGAGAAAAAGAAAGAACAATGACCCTTACATATATTACATATATAGTTGGTTCCATTTTTCTTTTCATTTTTTCTTAAAGAAACAGAGTGAGTCCCATAACAACAGTGGTCAACCTTCATCTCCCAAATTTTCTTTCAGGAAATGCTTTTCTTCATGTTTGTTTGTTTTCATTACAACTCTCCCAACAAATTGTACTTCACTTAATTCTGGTGATGATCGTAGCTTATGTGGGTGACTACTGCACACAGACAAAACCAGATATATGATATGACTCTCCTTTGGTCCAACTTAACTAACGTCAGAGGGCAGTAAGTGCTCCAATACATTAATATCGTCAAAGTGTTGGCTAGTGATCTCTGAATCAAGCTTGGGAGGAACACGTGTGGGAGGATACTGTGTTATCTGTTCCACAGTAAGAATCTGGGTTATTTTCCATCTGTCAGAAAGGTGTGCTACTAATGTTTTCATGCTCTTGGAAGCTGCTCCAAAGGACTGTTGGAGATTATCTTTCTTCTAATCCTGTAATTAAAAAAAAAAACACATTTGGGATTTATCCTCTCCGCGAAATTTTCTTCAGAATAACACATTTGTTATCTTTGTTAATGGCAATCCATTTGGCATGGGGATTGTGGGCAAAGGTATTTGAACTCCTGGCTTGCAAATTCCAAGAGGTCAGGTAGTCAGTAAGATATTAGGGTTTTCTGTAATAGAAGATGTGTATTCACTGTATTGAGAAATCCGTCCCAGTGAGTTTCCTGTTTTGTTTTTTTTTGCATTCCATGAGTTGCCATGCTGACAGGATACTGATGGGATTGAAAACAGAGAACGTTTTCTTCCTAGGACTTACTTTTGGCATTAAGGAGGATAAGTTAGATTCTCAATTTATTTAACCTACATTCAAAACTGATTTTCTTTAATGTCATATGCTATGAGAGGTGTATCAAACTATCTTCACCATGCTTTTGATCATTGGATTTTTTTATGACAAGGGGAAAGTCTTCGTTTTCTCATTTCTAAAAAGGAGAATTTTATGGGAAGTTTGAATTTCCCTAGAATTGTTCTCAAAAAGCATACATATGTACATTCTACCTACGCTGTGGAAATAATGAAATATCTTTCTTGAATTTCCTTTAATAAACACCAATTCCTTTGAAGAATTTAACTCCCATATAAATAAAAACTCCTTATTAAAAACATGTTGCATAGAAACAATCAAAATCCTGTGCAATAATGTTGCAGTATGTTTCCTTTTCTTCCCTCCACATGCTCAGCATACGTATTTGAAGACAGGTTAGACATATTAAAAAGAATCAAAAAACACACTGCAAGATGTTTCACATAATATATCATGTTTTAATGGAACATGAAAAAAGAACCTGTAAACATTTCAATAATCAGCTTTCTTCCCACTACTGACAGCTCACAACCAGGAAATCTCAGATGTGTCACTGTAAAGAAGAGCAAGCTGCCACCTCTCCTTAATTTGCTTGCTATTTCAAGAATGGATGGCATGTTTCAGTGTTTTGTTAACGCTAATATTTTACGTTTAATGATTGAGCATTACATTTCGGGAACATAAAAGTAACAAAACAAAACACAAGGAAATGAGACATTTGTCATACATGCTTCGAAATTTAGCTGTCATTCTTTGGCCTTCCCAGATATCAACAGGGTAATGACCAGATACATTTTCCATGACTTTTGGAAAATTTAGGTTACGAGGAGATAAATTCGGACAATCTGTAATGTAATGGAAACTGAAAATGTCTCTCCAAATTCTAATCTGTATTCTCAAATATAGATCTCTGTATTTTATTAAAACATTAATTTGCATATCAGGCTTGATAAGGGGGATTTGAATTTTTTCTTGGGGAGGTGGCCTCCAATCTTGACATGTGTACTCAGCTGAAAACTCATTGATATTACTGGAAGCTTTGCTGTGATAGGGATGAGTGAGTATATCAGACTTGGTTCTGCAAGAAGGTATTACCTTCTTTTACATCATGAGGGGAGGGAGAAAAAAGTCTTCCTATACCTCCTCTCTACCCTCTGTCCCCAAGAAAAACTAGCAAAAAGCTTTGTGGGAAAGATTTACTGCTTCTGAGTAACCCCTCCTTTCATAGCGATCGTTCTAATAGTCCCAGGAAACAAATAGGTATGACCCAAAGCCAAGAGGACCTCTCCATGTTATGTATAGTAAGGACAAAATTAGTAAGAAAACTAGTTCAATGAGATAGCCCTTGCTTGTAGAAGTTCAGTCTTGTCCCCTGCAAACAGGTGGCTGACTACAAGGTTGTTGTGAGCTAACAATCACAAAATCAGAAGGGATTTTTTGAAAATAGTGTGAAGAAAGAAAAAAAAATAGTAACTTTCAAATTTCCACACTCACAATGTAAAGTACAGGACAAGGGCGGTGGGCATCGTTTTGCACAGTCATCAACTAATGTCCTCGTTAAATTCACACTTTTCAGTAGTGGGTCCTTTTACAAGAAAAGAGCTGTAACTTTGATTAACCATTTGACGTGATGGCACTGTAGTAATGTCATGCTGGCATGCTATGGAAGTGGCATTAATTACTTTTCTTTCATCATTTTTAATTAGTTTGATGTGCATCATTCCTTTTGGTGACATGGTTTTGTTTCATTTACTTCAGAAAAATTACCGCTATTTTTCATCTCCAGGGTGATGAAGAGGCTAGCCTGGGCTTGCCAATCAGTCCTTTTATGGACCGCTCTGCTCCTCAGCTGGCACACCTCCAGGAATCTTTCATCACTCACATCGTGGGACCACTATGTAACTCCTATGACTCAGCGGGGCTGATGCCAGGAAAATGGATAGAAGATAGTGATGAATCAGGAGACACTGATGAGCATGAAGAGGAAGAAACAGCAGAAATGGAAACTTGTGAAAATGCTGAATCCAGTAAGTTGTTCACACTTACATTTTTCAACAGAGCAAGTTCCATATTGTGACCAAAAACTAAGCAGTCATATTGTAAAAGCATAGAGACCGTGAGCTGGTCAGGTTCAACGTGATCCTCTCCAGAGTTACAGTGATTCAGTGCAGTCCTTGGTGAAGCTGGCATGTAGCCTCTTAGGTCGGTGAAGGAGATGCTCCAGAGTTTCAGGAATGATTCGCATTGCTGTTCATATCTAATAGGCTCTTCTACCTTCATTTGAGGTTTCTGGTGGTGGATCACCCGTCTGTGCATGAGGGCTTTTTAGACTATTTCAGCACTGATGTTAGTAGACTGCAACAATATCAGTTTAAGAAAGGATGGTTGGGAGAAGATTTTTCGAGGAAAACACTCATCATTTCCATGAGTTAGCATGATATACAGGAATAATAGAATGAGGCTCTGAGACGCTGATGCAGTAAAAGAATTTTTAGCAATGGAAGTATTTTCATAGAATCATAGAATTGTTAAGGTTGGAAAAGACCCTTAAGATCATCAGGTCCAACCGTTAACCTACCACTGCCAAGTCCACCACTAAACCATGTCCTCAAGTACTGCATCTACCCATCTTTTAAATACCTCCAGGGATGGGGACTCAACCACTTCCCTGGGCAACCTGTTCCAGTGCCTGACTACTCTTTCAGTAAAGAAGTTTTTCCTGATATCCAACCTAAACTTACCCTGGTGCAGCTTGAGGCCATTTCCTCTCGTCCTATCGCTTGTTACTGGGGTAAAGAGACCGACCCCCACCTCTCTACAACCTCCTTTCAGATAATTGTAGAGGGCAAGAAGGTCTCCCCTCAGCCTCCTCTTCTCCAAACTAAACAACCCCAGCTCCCTCAGCCGCTCCTCATAAGACTTGTGCTCTAGACCCTTCACCAACCTCGTTGCCCTTCTCTGGTCACGCTCCAGCACCTCGATGTCCTTCTTGAAGTGAGGGGCCCAAAACTGAACACAGTATTCGAGGTGCGGCCTCACCAGTGCCGAATACAGGGGCACTATCACCTCCCTGGTCCTGCTGGCCACACTATTCCTGATACAAGCCAGGATGCCATTGGCCCTCTTGGTCACCTGGGCACACTGCTGGCTCATGTTTAGGCGGCTGTCAACCATCACCCCCAGGTCCTTTTCAGCCAGGCTGCTTTTTGCATTTTAATGCAAATCTCTTCAAGGTAATGTGTGAAGAGTGGGGAGAGAACCGGCTCTGAGCATTGCTGTGTTGTGTGCTGGGAGCTGCACCACTTGGCCCTTCTGGCTAATCAGTAACTAAAGCTGATAGTCTCCTGCCTCTCCAGAAGGGTAACAATGCTGGCATTTGTCATATTGAGAGGAAAACTGTACTTTGAAAGGAGATCTCAGGAACTCATTGGAAGTGATTTTTAAGAGAAAAGACTGCAACTGTAGACCGCTTCTTTTACCAGTTTAATCCTTCATGCATTACCTTTTCCTCTCTTTTGTGTTTCTCCTCCCTCTGAATTTCCTACTACCGTTCTTTTATTTCCTTCCTCCGGGTCATCTTTCTTCCACTCCCCTATATCTAATCCTTCTAGAAAGCACCAGCCTTAAGTGTGTTAGTGAAATACTGATACATAGCTCTTTCTCTTAAAAGCCTCACTTTTTTTGTTCTTTCCCACACACTTTCATGCCCTACTGAGTATCATCCCTATTTTCTGTTGGGGAACCTGAGAAGCAGAAAGATTTGATGATTGCCATAAATCATAAGGATGTGGAAGTAAAATCTGTGTCTCCTGATGTGCAGAACTGACCTTTTATCTCTAGTAAGATCCAGGGGTATATGGTTTGTATTTAAGAAATCATTGCTGCTGTTCACACACACGCTGTGGCACATATTTTAAGTTTAGCAGGTTCACATGCACAAAAAATGTTGTTGAGAACAGCAACCATTAAGTAATATAGCACACAGAGGTTTATTTTAGCACCTTAAGATCTATCAGCTCTGTAGTGGCAGGCAGGGACACATGTTTCTGTGGCAGATTGGCATTTATGGAATTGCCTACCAGGGCGAAAGCGTATGCGATTGGTAATCAACATAGGCCCCGAAGCCTGAAACTGATATTGCTGTATTAAAAAGAAAGATGAAGGATGTTCTTGTTCATCCATTGGAGTGTCTACCCTTACTTGGAAATCCTTGGTTTCCTTTCACCTCATTTCTGTATTCACTTATCTGCTGTATCACTGCTGGTCAAGTCCAACAATGCTGCTTTCCTATTAAAAGCACAGACCATTATTAACCCTTGTCACATTGAAAACAGACCATTTTTCAGTTGTCTTAGTTTTCTTTTTCACATTCTACTCTATGACAGTACTTGACTATTCAACCCAGTGCTTTTAGGCTCTTTGTCTTTTTCAAAACCTTAAAAATGAATGTATCAGAAGTTTTGAAATATGCAAACAAAATCTTCTTACTTCCTTCTTACCAAATGTGGGGTGCTCAAGTCTCGATCATACCAACATGTTACAAACTGTTTTCTTCCAGTTCCCTAAATTTTCTGTGACTGTGTGGATCTGAATCAGGAATCTACGGCACCTTTTGTGTCGATATAGGGCTCTTACAGGTCGTTAGAAATGTATACCTATGATCAACACAATTTTGGATGTTGTAAACTTTCTCAGTGAAACAAAATAAAGGTTGAGATGTCAGATGCATAGATACTAGGAGTTGTGTAGATGTTGGTGAAGATCTTTTTCTTAATGGAAATGCCTTTTAGGCAGGTGGAATTGTGGCAGAAAGCACTTCACCTAGGTCCTGATAATTCACTAAAGCAGCTGAGATAAATTTAAGAGTTATAAAACGTTAAGGTAGCTTAAAATAGTTTTTGTTATTATACAGCAGCGTGTAATTCCCCCAAAGTTCTGATGCAAGTATAAGAACTAAACAGGCTCAGTCTTTGGTGATTCAGAGAATTTTTAACACCACAGCAAGTGCTCGCTGGTGTCTGCAGAGAGCAGCAAGATGCAGGGTCACCCGGGAAACCCAGGAGAGAATGTCCTGCTGCGGCATTGGCAGGGTAGGGGCTTCTTATTAGTGCTAAACCTGAAGGTTTCCTGCAGGGAACTGAGGGCTTTCTAATGAAGGATTGAGTTGGATTTGGTCTGTGCTCAGTGAAAAGCTCTTTGTTTCCAGTTCAAAAGCTTCAAGGGCTAAACGTTTTGGATCCTGACACAGACATACTTTAGGCAACCTGCAAATACTAATCCACGCAAATTTATTTGGTACAAAACATTCCCCTACGTCACCTTCTTTAAAAAAGAAATCAGCAGTTGTCTTTAGAGGGGTTATTATTTCAGTTCTGTGACTGCCATTGCCACTGTTAATGACCAGGGAAAATTTTTCAAGCTTTGTACCGTTAAGGAGTTAACAATCTGTGTTGGACAGACTATATTGACACAGAAAAAAACACACTTCAGACAGCAAAACACTTGTAGTGCAGCTGTGTCAGAAGCCATGAGAACTACCAGTGGCAAAAACATATTATAGGTTAACAGCAGGGGACTGATGCTTCAAAACCGAAGACAAGCGAGCTCCGTGATAGTATTTGCCTATATGACTACTTCTTCAGTGGTCAGACTCCATTGCTGAAGCAATGTTGTGCAAAGGCTTTAAGGTCATCTCCACTGCAATGGAGTGATAAATCTCTGAGTTTGAAAAGGGAACGTAGGAATGGGCTCCCTCCTTTCATTACTAATGCCTGCTCATTCATTATCCTTCTACAGCTCAGATCAGAGGTAAAATGTGGAGAAAACAAAATCAGGATTTTTTTTTTCTAGGGCAATCAGCAGCGATCCATTGGGGGCAGGGGCAGGCACAGTTTTTAATGTGTGTTATGGAGTAGGTTGATCAGAGTCTTTAAGTACTTGATACAAAAAAATGAGCAGAAACAACTCAGGAACATGTTTTATGCATAATCATTCAAGCACTAGATGTCTCTGTGAGCTGCATAGTCAAGGGCAGCATGCAGACTGTGATAGGATGAAGCTGGGGCTCAAACTGTGCAGGAAACCAGTTTGCTTTCTGGAGGTCTGGAGAGGCATACCTTTCTGCATTTTAAGACTGTTTAATTTTGTGATTTTAAAAATCTGTTGGTGCAGTTCCTATATGTTATAGTACACCCTGTCTGCTTCCTACACCTTCAGTCCCTTTTCCTTCTTCTCTCACAGAAAACAGTACATTAATGTCAGATGGTATTTTACAGGAAAGAAGAAGTTCAAGAGGAGGAAAATCTACTGTCAGATCACTCAGCACCTGCTTCAGAACCATAAAATGTGGAAGAAAGTAATTGAGGACGAGGAGAGGTTAGCCGGGACAGAGAAGCAAGGCGCGGAGCAATCCGCGCTGCACCAATCTTCAGAACAAATCCAGGCCATCAGGGAGGAGGAGGAGGAGAAAGGGAAGCCTAAGAGGGATGAAGAGGAGAACACAACTGTAGAACCGAACCAATGACAATATTTACAGCAGTATTTTAAGACAGATTGACTCATGCACAGACTCTTTCTCAAGCCAGCACAGCATTTAGACACAACACTGTAGAAGTATGGGATAATGCGCCTACAGCTGTTTAATTTGTTTCTCTTTCCTTTTTATGGTGAGGTACATTGTTTAAACTCCTATGCTCAAGGAAGCTTTCACACTGCGACACTGGCTTTTACAGACTTTCTTTAAGGAGATTTGGGGGTGGGTGGAATTATATAAATATACATATATAGCCAGGGTTATTGGCTGCGCACTTCAGCAAAATACATTTAATGATATATTATGGTCACTGTGATATTTACAGAAGAAAGTTATCTAAGGAAATGCTGCTTCTAAAGCACATTTGCAGTTAACAGTAAGGTACCAGTTAAGTAGCTTTTGCTCCTAATGCTGAGGGATAAAAGTTTCAAAGCTCTATATGAATGCTGATATATCCTGCCAACATATGTGTGCGTGAGGGGGGGGTTGCGAGTGTGAGTGGATGTAATGTAATATAGCATACTTTAAGTTCTTATTACACTAGCTGTAGCACATGTCCCAATACATGACAACAAACAGAAGGCCTAAATTTTAGAGAATTTGTGCCCACAAGGGAACCGGAGACCATTCTGAGGAGCTTTGCGTTCCCCATAGCCCTCCAGGTCCCAGTGCGTACTCCGGCTGCAGGCAGCAGCCTTTCAGCAGGGACCATGGTGGCCCAGGCTGCTGGCCTGGCTCCGTCTGGCTGTGCAGGTTCCTCCGCCTCCTCCTCTTCCTCCTCCTCCTCCTCGGCACTTCCCAGACTGCTGGCGAAAGGGATGTGCCAGGAAGTTTATTTTCCAAAGGGGGTTACGAGGGACCATGTGGCACGCTGGTCTGTTCCCCTGGAGAGGACCTGGCCCTCTGTGTACTTGTGAGCGCGTGAATGGCTGCCTGGGGCAGTGTGTGCGTTTGGGCAGGAGAGAGCAGAGAGCAAATGTGTGTACGTACTTGGAAACTAGAGGCACGCTGTCATCTTCCTACCCTAATTAGCCTCACGCCTCCATGCATCAGTGGCCAAATATATCATTTAAGAACGGAGCTAAACTACGTCTCTTGAGAGCAAAAGAAGGGGAGTGTGGGGGCCATGCCCTTCCTCAGAATAAAAGGCAAACTATGCATTAGGAGCAGCATGGGGGACAGGTGCCAGTCCTGCCTCGGCCGGACACTCGTATGTCTCAGCAACCACTCACATGAGCTTCAGAGAACTTGGTTTTTCAGTGTGAGGTGCTGGATGGGAGCAGTTTGTTGCTGGCGTTCTGCTTAGAAGCAGCGTGTTTGATCCCACCAATATACTTACTTCCTTTTTTCTTTTTTCTTTTTTTTTAAGAGAAAGGAGAAGATCGGGCCTGTAAGAAGAGCAGATCTTTTTTTTTTTGTTCTGTTTATTTGTTTTCTGTGTTGTTTATGCTGTGAGCCAAATGTCTATTTAAAAGGTTGGATATTCACTTTCAATATTTTATTTCACGATATTATATTTGTCAATGATTAGCTATCTAGATGTAAATATGGAAAAATTTTTATGGGTTCCTGTAGATAATGATATCTTTAAGAAAAAAAAAGAAAAAGAAAAAAAGGGAAAAATTTTTTGTAAAGCTAATTTTTTAAAAATAAATACAAAAACATTTTTTATACAGTGTAGCCATTTCCAAATCCAGCAAATAAAGTCTTGAGTAATTTGTATAGACCCTTCTGGGAAGCCAGTGGTCTACAGGATCAAGGCTTTAAAATATTAATGCTCTTCGGGACTGGCAGCACCAACCAGTACCACACAATTTAGAGTTTTGTTCCCACAAAAAGAATTATATATATAAAGTTCAGTATCTCTCAAAAATCATTTGACTATGTAAGCTTTTTATATTTTGATCCTGCAGCCCCTTGCCAAGAAGAGAATTGCTTGTGTGAGTAAGAATGCTTGTGAAAGGAAGAGTTTGTAGGAGAAGTCTTTTCTGTATTAAATTTCTGACATTGCATCCATCAGTTTTTGCTATTGTTACGCATTCACCATATTTCATGATCCTATTGATAACTCCCCAGAAATGTTGGAAAACATTCTCTATCAAAGCCAATCAGCATGTGTGTTGTCACTTCAGAGTTTCTTTTTGCTTTGCATTTCCGTTAGAGTGAGCTTTTGCTGGAAAACAGGATTTTGGTTTATTACAGGTTGCATTGCCTATTATCATCCCTTCCTACTCTTACGAGTAGGGAAAGCATTTGCCTTTCGACAGTGACTCTAGAGCATGGCTCTGAATGCTCGTATCAGCAGAAATATCTAGTAAGTGTTTTTCAATGAAATCAGAAAAGCAAAGATCCAAATTGCGCTTTTATTTTAAAGGGAAAGGATATAGCAGAATTCATTCAAAAGAAAAAAAACATGTCTTCAGGATCTCAGCAAGTCTCCACCAATTTCAGCTTACACTGTTTTCACACCTCTTCAGTCACTTTGATTAATCATTTTATTTGGGGTTTTCTTGTATAAGTGATATGCATACCTTACAGTATGAGAAGAATTTAATATGCCTCGTTCTGTCCTTTAAAAATTAAACTTAGAGATGCTTTAAAATGTCACATCTCCAAGCACTTTTTTTCCATTTTCAGTGCATGATCACTGGGACTGTTTTTTTTATATTGATTTTTATATTGCCTTTGCTAGAAGAAGAAAAAAAGAAGTTATTGCAGAAAGTGTTAGTGGGTGCCCAGTTGGTAAAATGACGAAGAGGCATTCAAGAATGAGGCAAAATCCTGCAAGTGGGCTTCAGATACTCATCTAAGCAGGCATATGCAGGGATGAACTAAGAAAAATTATCCTGAAAATGTGCTGAAATGGGATTATTATATTTTTCCTAGTCATCATTTTTGGTTGCCATTAGGTAAAATCAGTGTCAGCTTCTAATTTGTTAAGATTTCTTTCTATATGGCCAATGCAGCTGTCACAAATTGTTACTGCATTGCTACACAAGACTGTTTGTGGGTACAGTTTGATTAACTCAGGTCTTTTACAGTGAAGGAATTGCAGACAGGCTTAAAATCAGAATGATCATTGATTTTATCCAAACTGGAAGGAATACCAGTGAGGAAGCTAAAGTAGCTGGGAGTGGTTAACTTCATAAGAGTTTACCTTTTTTTGCACTCCAAATAGTTACTAATAGAATCCAGTATCTGCAGGCGTCCACTCCTCATGAATCTGATTTTCAGTCTTTGTAGTGCATTTCTGGCAGGCAATGATCAGGAAAATTCCCAGGTTGGCTTAAATATAACACAAAATAAAATACTAGAGAGATTTTATATCAAATATGTGAATACCATTTTTTTTTTCTTTGGTTTGGGGTTTTTTAGTAGATAATGAAGCAGGTAATTTTTTAGGGGGTTTTATAATAGTTTCTAGTCCAAAAGAGGCAAAACTTTTTGACCTGCAGTTGGAGCAACCTTTTGGAGGCTAGACCTTGATGGTTTTCTGCTTTGTGCAGTCCTTTGGTGTTGCAAAACCCAAATAAACCACAGCCTGTGCAATATTTTTGGAAAAAAATAAAGAAAAGAAAAAGAATTGTATTCTATCAGCAAAGTGCTCAGCTTTCAGGTGGGATGTTTACAATGTTGATAGGGGTTTCTGGTATGTACAGTATGCAAAGAGGTTTGTTAAATACTAGAAAAATCAAGCTCCATTTAAACAGTGTTCTGCAGTAAAAAAAAATGCATGTTTTAGTTTTCAGGTCTTTAAAAACAGGGAGAGAAGGATTGAACTATTTTTTCAGATTAGAATTTTGTTTTCTCCACTGTAATGTCACTTGGCAGCTGTTAAGTCCCGGTCTGATTGTCAGGCTCGGGGAAGGTTCTTAATGATCCCAAGGGTGAAATTAAGACACAAACGAGGTCATATGCCGCCAATCAGACGTTTTATTGGGTAAATATAAAAGAGTAAAGCGATAGGAGAGGAAGGAAATATTAGGAGGAAATTAAGCAAGCGTTCAGAGAGATAAGCAAAGGATAGTCACCACCATGGATCCAGCGGCGTCCCGTTGGTCCTCAGTCTTCAGTTTTTCGGTGGTGGGTGGCCACACTCAGTCTTCGTTGTGCCGTCTTTTATCCAGTGTTGGAGAGGGAGTTTGCCCCCTCGGTTCGGCTTGGTTTCCCAGGGCAACATCACGTACGCCACGCATGCACACCCAACAACACAATATGCATTTCTGGTGGACAAGTGGCCTGGTCCGGATACCAGTTGGTGTCCTGTTTTTGGTGGTGCCTGATAAGCCAAAGAATGGCCTGCTGCTTCAGCAAGTTCACACATTCCCTTGCAAGCTAGTGGTACCTGATAAGCCAAACAATGGCCTGTTGCTTCAGCAAGTTTGCACAAATTTCCTTGCAAGCTGGTGGCTGCCCTCGGGTCTTCCCAGACAAAAGAGTGGTCTGCTGTCTGGTCTTATCAGATAAACACACACAAGCAAGCTTTGAGACAATTGTTCTTAACACTTCAGTCTCTTACAGCAGCTGATCCTGTTCCCTGCTAGTCTGGGAGAAGTTTGCTGTTCCCTTAAACAGGAGGCTTTTTGCAGTGCTTGCAGCTCACAGTGTAGTGAGAAGAGCACTCTGCCTGTCACGTAGCAATCGCATATAAACCCTTCTGTCCCCATATTCCCAGTTTGCTTCATAGTCACATGCTGTTTACCATGGAATATAACTTCTCTCATTATGCTTGTGTTGCAGAAGGAACACATGGAAGTAGAGAGTGTGAAAGCCCCAAACTATTTATTTTATTACCTTTTCTTTTAGGAGTCTGAGACTTTGGTTTCCAAGAACGCAAAAATACCTGTGTCTAGAAGTAATAATTTCCGCCATGTTCAAAGGGCCATAGTTTACTGTTTATGCTCTAATTCTTGAGGGAACCTGGCATTTCTTGGTTTGTTTTGAGCTAATGTACAGAGCATGTTGACATTTACCTCTGAAAATCAGCTGCCTCCTCCAGCAGAAAGACGGTGTCTGATGCGGTGCTGCAAGCCATGCATCAGAAGTGAGTTGCAGGAATCTACTAGGCAAAAGGGATTCTGCTGTGCTCTTGGCAGCATTTTGAACTCCCTCACTCTGTAAGTGAAATCCTTTACAGAAAGCTGGGGAAATGGCTGTGTGTCACCCATGGCCTCCCCTGTGACCTTGTGCAGGGTGCTGTCTGTCATAGCAAATGACGGTCACGTTCTGGCAGTAAATGCTTCCCAGGGCAGATGTAATTTGAGAACGCATTTGTTAACAATGCAAGGATAGTTGTTCATCGGTTTTTACCCTGACATCATGTGTAAACGTCTCTCTGCATCATCATCAAGTTGAAATCCAAGGCTGCGATTGCTCAGGACCTTTTGAGTAGAGGCATTTGGGACTGTACTACTGTTAGAAGTTCTTAAGATCCTGATGGTCTGACTTTGGAAGGAAGTTAAGTCTGTAAAGGTTGAGATAGATGCTTCTAAAAGTACCGTTTGGCATCTAAGCAAATTCTGTACCCAACTCCCTTTTTATGCTTTCCATGCTGGACATTAAGTTCATTTGTTTTCTTTAGAAAGTTCTCCTAAATTTCTGCACCACCTGATTCAAGGGTGGGAGAGGCAACGCAGATGTGCTGTGGCTCGTTCTAGAGCTGAGCCATCTGATAGGCGTAGTGTTCAATAGGTTGGGAGGGCAGCAATGACAGTCTATGGCTTTTCTTTCTCTGAAAGAAGAGGCTTTTGACTGTTGGAAAACCTGTAATTCATAAAAATGTATATTTGCTGTTACTTTTGCAAGTACTGTTATGTTTGAGATGTTCCAGCATTATGTGTTTAAGGAAGAAAGGTTTCAATTTAAGGATGAGTATGAGAATTTCTTGAGCATCCCACAGCCTCATGGGCAGAAGATTAGGTCGAGGCACGTGCCCAGAGTGGGGAACATGCTTCTCCCAGGTCTGCTGCAGGCACCACAGCTGGGAGGCCAGCACGGAGGGTTGCTTGCTCTTTCCAGTCTCAGGCCTGGACGTTGGCCTGAGAACTTGGGTATTCCTGAACTGGCAGCACAGCACCGGTGTAATTAGTCCTCAAGTTGATGGGGTTGTAGGCTTACAGGGAGAAAGTCAAACTGGCAATTCGTAGGAAAGAGTAAAAGAAATTGTAGTCCAGTATGAAACAGACTTTATGCAACACACTTAATTTTCCTTTTCTTTCAAAATCAAATGTAATCCCACTAGAATGAAGTAACCATGGAGTTTCTGGGGCTTTAATTACTGTTTGATGTTGCAGCATTACTCAAAATGATGGTGGCATTAAAGAGAAGATAATTGTTCCCATTAACTAGGGTGTGGGAATCTTTTTTTTTTTTTCATATTTTTAGGTGAATCAACAAATAAGAGTTCAGAAGACCTGGACAGAAAATGCATGTTAAGTGTTTTTGAACAGATGGGGGAATAGTTGAAATTAGGTCTTAAGCACTGGAAGAGCTAGCAAAAAATACTGATTATTGGAGACAAACTTTGAATTAGAGCAAAATAGCACCAGTACTTTTGAGAGCAACTGGGTATGATAAATCTTTCTTTGAATTTCATCACTTTCATTTAGCAAAACAACATTCCTCTGGAGGTAAATCAAAGCAGGGTTTTAGCCCCTGCTGTGGTAGTTATTGAATCCCAGTGTTGGAGGGAGCAGTTCAAGAGTTATCCTCCATTTACATCCTAATTATGATTTATTCAGAGACCAGTAGTGGGATTTTCCTGGCAGGCAGGTGTTGTCTTGATGAAAAATACATCACGCCTCCTTGGTAGGATGCAGAGGTTGCCCGCATGAGCACCTGCCTGAATTCTTAAGATGATACAAGCTCCTCAGGAGCCTGTGGGTGGAAGAATGTGGGTGCATTTCTGGAGAGTCCGTTTTCACAATGACAAAAGGGGGCAAAAGCTCGAGCTAGCTGACAATAGTACTTTGATAAAACTGGAACAACAATAAGCATTGTGCAGTTTGAAAGCTTGCCACCATCACTTGAGGTGTATGCAAAAATTTCCCCGAGTGCTTGCATGTGTAAAACTGTTCCTTCTGAAAGGTGCCGAGTTCAGGTATAACCAACTGGCCTTGGCCGTGGTCTGTCAAGCTGAAGGATGTAATAAACCAAGAAGGATTTTTGACTGAAGTAGTTTAATTCTCCCTCATTAAAGCTTTACTTGGTGCTAGAGGAGGAAAAAATGATAGTATTTATTTCAGTTGAGATTTTCAGGTGGCTAGTCAGTGCCAGTTGTTTCTTACTTCCAAGGCCGTGCTTGCGGTATGTCCGAGGTGTGGAAGTGGGACAACAGATGACACTTGTTCTGCTGTTGATGGCATACAGGATCTGTGTGCACCAAGGAGCACCACTGAAATCTGCAGGCGTGGAAAGGAGTGTATCCCAACAGTGAATTAGATGAGGATACCCAAACATTTCTGTTTTCTGTCTGTGTGGAAGCATAAGAGCAGGCATAAAGGATTTTGCCACAGCTGCAGACCATGTATCCTTTCATGATTGAATTTTCTTGTCCTGATTCAAAGAACCATAGAAATCAGATCAAATAAGCAAAACAGCATGTGCTATGGCCCCGGCAAGGCAGGCATGCGTTAAGCTTGCTTTTCCTTGGGCTCGCAGAGGGAGTTGCGCTTGCACCGTTGGCCTGCAAATGGCGTGGAGTCCTGGGCAGCACGGCACGGGGGGGAAGAACTGGTGGGAGGTAAAGAACAAATGCCAAATTTCAGAGGGCTGTTGTCAAAGTAGCTGGAGAAATACCTTAGAGTAATGTAATCCAACTCTATACCCACCTCGCCGTGGTTTGCTCACAGCGATAGCCCCGAGGCAGTGGGCTTAGATGCTCTGGTTTTCAACACTGTCTTCCTTTACCACAGCAAACACTTACAAACAATTAATGTGAATTAGCAATTGCTGCTCTTTGCTTTTAAATATTTATTTAAAGGAGATTGAATTTTGGGGGGTTTGTTGTAGGCGTTTTTTTTCCTCCCCTGACCCGAGCCATTTTGCCCCCTGCTTTCATAAAAAGGAGAAAAAAAAAAGGTCTGTAATCTGTTCAGAGAGAAAACGGCTAGGGGTTTGCCATGTGTGTACATACTACTTAAGGTAGAAAGCCTGTTGTCTGTTAAAGCTATCTTTCCTTTACAAAATTCCTGCCTGATTCTGACACACGATAAAAATCTGTATTTGAATGCAAAATTTTCATTTTTAGGTGTTTGTAAACCTTAATACAGTACTACAGATGGTATCCTAAAAGATCAAAGACAGTGTTAATAACTGCTATGTGGTGTTGATGATATTTTTAATATTTCAACCATGTCAGCATACATTTGGTCATTGCTTTTCTAAAGTTAAGTCTTCTTTTCTTGAGTAATCGATATAAGATGTTTGCATGATGGAAAGTAATTTAAGTTCACTTCTTAAAAAGACGTGATTCCTACTGTGCGTTATGTTTGTTTAACAGATTAACATTTTCACTGATGGGTGGCAGTTTTTTTTCTTTTTAGTGCTTTTGATAGAGGAACATCTAGGACATTTTCCAACAGAAACACATTTTGTAATCTTTGCCTCCAGTTGTGGAAGTAGTACCTTTCAAAAATAATTGTTTTCCAATGCAGTTTGGAATCTTTGCCTCCAGTTGTGGAAGTAGTACCTTTCAAAAATAATTGTTTTCCAATACAGTTTGGCCATCTGGGTAACAATATGCAAGTATGTATATCATGTACAAGATATGATTTTAAAAAAAATCCCATTTTGGTGAAAGTAATCCAGAAATTAATCTAGCAAGGTCAAAACCCTTTCTGAGTGAAAATTTCAGGTACTTTGATATAACTGAAACACTTGATCCCCCACCAGATTTTGGGGCCAAATCATACAAATTTTGTATTTTCAAATTCACAAAAGGCCAACCAAAGTTTTTTTTTACTTCAGAAAACACTGAGGAATTTGGTCACCTTACATCCTATGCTATGAGGTTTGACTCCTGGCTTGTGACCTCGGGGCACTGTGCCCCAGACACAATTATTTTATGATGATTTATGATTCAGACTCAGCTCTAGTATCAAGTTTCCACAGTTCACCCATGTACTTCAAAATTAATCCCTCCTTGATTTTTTTCACTTCAAAAGGTGAGAGAAAGGGAGGGAAAATATAATTTTATACAGCTCTATTTGAAAAGGGTTTTGTGTACCTTTATAATTCTTTTGGAGCAATATTTTAAAAAATAACTGCCAGCCAAAGTGGCAATGCAGAAAAGTGCCATCTTGTTCAGGATTTGTACACGTCAGTTTTTAACACAGTGTTTTCACTAAGTACTACATACGTTAATTTATATTTATATATTGTCAATATTATTGTAACCAAGCTTCTCCTTTTTAAACACTTCAGGAACAAGGCCTTGTATTTTTAGGTGATTTTCATAAACAGAATAATTCTTTTCCTTTCACTAGTATCTTGCACTCGATACATGTAGCAATACCTAATATATTCTCTTCACAAGTATTTGTTAAGTGATTTAGTTAATGGCTGATAAATGTTTTGTACAAAATAGATTCTGTACAGAAAAAAAATCTTTTAGATAAACATTATTTATTTTTACTGTTTTGTAAGTTAGACACTATATGAAGCTCCTTTTTGCCAGAATTACTGGAAGTGCCTCTCGGTAAAATGTATTATACAGTAAATATGTATTCAAAATTATTAGAAATACTTGTCACAAAATGAACAATGTGGATGTTGCAATGTGAAGACAAATGTACAACATAAATATAATTCTGTGGTATCCTGTTTGCTGTGTTTCTTTTTCCTTTATTGAACAGCTTTCAGTTTAAGTGCTAGACTGCAAATGACCTGTAGCTTCTTCAAACTCTGATTCAAATCCAGAAAAGCTGGTATATATTGAATTACCGTTTTCTCTGCCAACCCCGCTTGGTATGTGTTAGTGACCCATGGTCACGTTTATTGGTATCCTATTATCTGCAACTTTTACTAACAGAATTCTGCACTTTGTTTCAGATCACTAATAAATCCCATGTTAAATGCTGTGTGACTCAACCAATCTGTGGAAGGCCTCATTATAAACATCCTTTTTTAATGATGACCAATATTTCAACATCCATCATCTGTGTACTATTCAATCCAATTAATATGGACCATAGTGATTGAATGTGGTCTATATTAATGGCACTATTCAGCCGTAGTAATGCAGCGTGACTAATGCTTCCAGAGAAAATGAAATGTGTCACCTTAACAGTGTTTTCCTTATTAATCACAGAAGTAATCTGTTAAAGTGGGACATCAGTAAGTGAAATCAATTTTCTAGCAATTATATTGGTAAGTATACTGTCATTCTTCAGTGAAAGATTTTGCTAGTCCATTATGTGGGCTAGGGTTGACATCTAGCTACTTTCTTGGCTCACTGTTTATAATTTTTAAAAAAAGTATCTTACAGCTGTCTAAAATTTTCCCATTATTTTTAAAGTTTTATTACCTACTTTCATCAAAGATCTGGAGAGCTCTTCAGCCAACTATTTGAAATAGCTGCATACAAATTATCGAGATCAACTGTGTATTTAAAGCCTCTTTTCCTATAGCTTAAAAATTAACAGATTTCAAAATATGGAAAAGCATCAGCCACGTATCTAGCTGTCAGTTTTGAAGTCGCACTAGTTTATTTGTCCTCTGACTTAAATTCTGAATGGCAAAAATGTAAGAAAATTTGCAACAGGCAGTGATCAGGAAGGTATTAGTCGGGGTCATTGCCAGTACAAAAGTAAAATATGGTTTTATCTGTTCTAAGGGAACTGCTCATAAGCCTGCAGCTGGTCTGTCTGAAACACTTAATAACTCCCTAGCATGGAATTATATGATCCAGAGATTCACAGCTGCCCACAGAAAAGCATACAACTGGAGTAACAAAGAAAACCTCTTTTCCTTCAGTACTCCTCATCACAAAGAGCAGGGGCTACCAAGGTAAAGAAGGCACTTGTCTTTGAAAATCACCAAACTCTCTCTGGAGCTCTTCAAACAGCAAGAGGTTCCCATGGGAAGAGATGAGCCATAAAACACGGAGCAGAAGCAGTCAATCTGCTAATGAGACCACACATGAGCATGCCTCTCCTGGGGTTCTGGTAAAATACAAAGGAGGCCATGATGCACAGTCAGTAGCAGCTCAATTAAATGTTGCATTTTCCAGGTGTTCAAATTACTCTCAATTGCCCAGGCAAATCCACTTGCCTACAACCACTTAAAATGTTTCACTAAAAATAGAAATCTCAGAGAACTCTTGGCACTCTCTTTAGCAATACTTAATTTAATGTTTCTTCAATTGTCTCACCAAAATCCTGTGGAAATCAACATTATCCCTCATGCTACCGTGGACTCCCTGGTTATCATCAGTGATTCATGTAGGGTTAGAACAGCAAACAACTTTGACGGTCAGATGCGTAGCTTCCAGGTGCTACCCTGACTGATGGGGTCTGTAGCTTGGGGACAGCCATCTCATACAATCTGGGGGAGATTTTTAACCACTCCACACTGGGATCCCAAAAACCTGGCATGCTGAGAAGGAAACTGTCAAAGCCAGCTACTTTGTTGGCTTCACGGCCAAAAGGTGATACTAACATTGCCTTAATTTGTGAGCTGTGGGAGAAAACGTGCAAGTTTAAAGTTTTGCCTAAGGTTTTGATGACTTGTGTCACACCCAATCCGGACTGCTAGTTATAATCCCTAAATAACCTGTGATAGACGCTGTTGTAATGGTTTGGAAGTCTGATACAGATAAAAGTCTGCTGCAACATCTGCTTGTCTGCAGCCAGGAAATACAAAGCAGAAGGTTCCTGTTTGATCTGCATGATGGCTCCATTTACAGTGGCTTTTGTTGTTGTTGATGGTAAATTACTTCCCCTCACAATCCTTTGCACATGTCAATTGTTTATTACTACGCTTGCTAAAGGCATCATATTCTACACATTCACCACCTTCTGTGTAATAAACTCTACTGTTAAATTCTTTACACATTCCCTTTCCATATTTCTAGCCAAAATCTTTGGGTTTAAACCTAGTTCAAAGAACTTAGCTGCATTACAGAAAGTGCTATGGGATTTTATTAAGATTAATAGTATTAATCCCTAGTGGCTGGACAAATTCCAGTTTCTTTTATTACGTTCTTCTAAATTAAAAATCTCCCCAAATCTCCAGTGGGTACAAATGCTTCCTGCCCTGAAGAGATATGTCGTGTCGCTAGCTCTCTCATTCATACTTCTTGTTATACCCCCTTGGAGAGGAGTTTCACAGGGCCCGTTGGGATCTTTGCAAAGCATGGTGCTATATAAGTATACATGTTACTTCTCTTCTCTTGAAAATTCTAGTCAAAATCTCTTTGGGTCCATAATTTTGGTGGGTTTTTTTTTTTTTCACTCATCATTCAGGAAGGAAAACGTCCTAGCTCTTTTACCTGATCAGTTACCTTCTGCAGGTGCTTTCAAGGTGATCTACAGCCATTATGCACGCTCCTATACATTACCTCAGGCACCCAGCATGGGGAACATACATAAAAAAGGTGGTACTGTTCTATGGTCAAGTGCAGTAAACATTAAATTTACTGCAACTGCTATTTTTGAAAATCCTTCTTCCTAAAGTCTCATGAAAGGGGCTAAAAAATCTGAATGTCATGAATAATTTGATGAGCACCTCGGGATAATGAGACTTCTCAGAAGGACCTGTGGATATCCTAATAACAAGTTAGCCGGGCCCAAAAAATGATGAGTCTTCTATTGCTTTTGCTGTTCTTTGATAAGAAAATTGTTCTTTGAGGCTAGACCTGGAAGTCCTTAGTTGGGCAAAGAAGTACTGTCTTCAAGGCTGAAATTTTCACTGCAATCCCCAAGTGCTTCCAACAGCTGAAGCTTATTGTTTGTCTCTGGTTCTCTAATGTGGAATGGATATGCGAGGTTTGTTCTGACAGTGGGTTTCCTGCTCCTTTATGTTCTTCACAAGCATGTTCTTAGGACTGGCAACAAAAAGAAGAGGAAAATTAATGTCAAGAAATAATGTACCTATAGCAATAGAGGAGTACAGCTAAAGCAATTAAATTTATATAGGCAGTGAAACTGGATTGCTTTATTAGTTAACTGTAAACAGCTTTACTGTATATGCTTGTTATTTACTCCAAACTACATATTTACCTAGGAATCACAGCAAGCAGAAATACAATTTTTTTTATAAATTACAAAAGTTAAATTGTACTAAAATGTAAATACTCAGAGATGTTTCTTAGAAAGAAAGAGCTGCTTGCAAGCCATCATGCTTTCTAGGTTGCCTTTATTCTGGCAGAAGCATTTCCAGACTCAACAGTGGCGTGATGCCTTGAGCTTCCTGCTCTCTGGACAAGGATTCAAGAGATCTGGATCTGCTGGAGTTTTTCCTGAGCTCTGCACAGAATTCCTGCATGGCCTTCAGCAAACATGAACATTTTCAATGCCTCTCCTTCAAATGCGAATATTACTTGCTGTTTAGCCAGCTCTCTCGGTCTTGTCCACTGCATCTTATCTCCCACGCTGAGCCCTCCAGGGGTTTAGCAGACCATTGCTGTAGGAGAACTCTGGGCCACAAGCGGTTGCTGCCATGACTGGCTGTCCTCTCTGAGTCATTCCAGGCGCAGCAGAACAGCTCAGGGTTGGAGTATTTACATGCTAGCATAAATAAAATTATAAACGAGCATTTGGCCAAGTGTCAATCTGAGTAGCTGAGGACTCATTCTACTGAGAGTTTCTACGTAGCTTTGCTTTTCAATGTAGTATTAAGGCTTGGGAATGTGTTCTCTGTCAGACCATAGGAATTATGTAAATTCAAATTTTAAGATGATATGGTATATCAAAATCCCATTTAAATATTTTTTGTTTTCTTTTTTTAAAAAGTCAATATCTTCCTTCTAGCAGATAAAAACAAAAGTTTCTTTGCAGCTGTTGTGTGTGTACTCAGATTTCAGCATAAAGTTTATCTTTACAAGGAAGCCCTTATGATTTAAATGTCTGTTGGAATATGTTTTAAAAAATGTCTTTTACAAAGGAAAAAGTTTCATGCTTCTGAACACTGAGGTGTTTTTTTGAGACTTCACAAGGTATAGCATTTGCTCATGAAATGTGCTTGAAGAAGCAGCCAGTTCCCTGGAGCTACGCCTCAGAGATCTGTTGCTGTTGGATGGTCTAAAGACTGACCCACAAACCTGCTGTGTTGTTAGCGTATTGATAGGTCTATGAATCAAGATTACTCTTGTCACAGCTATTCACAATGGCTAGACTAGGCTTTGTAAATGTAATTAATTTAACCCTGTGCTTTAGAAATGAAGGTGGTCTGGCTTCTAATTTCCTGTAAGTAATACAAAGTAGGAACACGAAGAAAATAGAAACAGACCTCAAGGAACAAGCTTTAGTCTGGTTCTTTGTCCTGTAGCTGCTTTAAAGGCTTTGTTTCAATTATAGAATAAGTATATATAAGTAAGCAATTTCTTTTAGGACTATGGGAAAGCAAAACCTTTCTTGTCTGATATTGATTGTCTAGCAAGCTTCCAATGAGTTTTGCGTCGTTGTGCTTGGGAAGTACTCTACCGTGAGAGGCACTGAAAAGTGACACGCAAGAGGTATCATGTCCTGGAATTGGTAGTGATTTGTTTCCCATGTCTCAGTTCTTGTTAGTAAATTGTACTAGGTGATGTACTGCGTTGCCTTTCCATGCAATCAATATCCATAGCCTGGGAGGCCTGGGAGAATAATAAATCCCTACTTAAATGAGACACTCTTCTCTGCCAGATGAACTCACTGAGTTTTAGTGAGGATCTTGTGTTCATTTACTCTAAGCATCTGGAAAAGTATTGTAGAGGACATAAATAAACCATTTCTGAGGAACTGCTATAATTAGCTCATAAAGGAATGGTGATGCTCTTCTGGAAGGTGTAAGAAAACTTTCCATAATGGAAAATACCTCCCCCAGGGTGGTTTTGATAAAGTTCCAGTTAAGATATTATCTACATCTATAAAGAAGTCAGAGAAGACTCTATAAAGACATGCCAGTAAAAGCCCAACTGTGACAGAAAGCTGATGCTGAGGTTTTACAATGAACCAAAAATCCAGGAAAGATGGGAAGATTGCACTAAATCTTGTGGGCCTCATTCTTCAAAGCATTGCTTCATCTTAAACTGCATAAAACCATTCTTTAGATATTTTTGTGTAAGGGTAGAGGACCGTGCCCTGGTGTTCATCGATATGATTTGTAGCATAACAGGGTCTTGGTGGATTATGTGAAAGGGATTTATATAAAGAATTTATGATTCTGAGCATGAGCCTCACCTATTTTAAGGGACAGTGTGGTGAAGGCTACCAGTGGCAGAATAACTGCAGTCTGTGTCAGAGATCATTGAAGGAGACAAGGTCAGCAACGAAGATTAAAGGTCAGGCAAAACTAGTACAGATCCCATATTGTGTAAACTCAGTAATTGAAGGAAACAGGCTGGAAGCTGTTTGCTGAAAGAGGCTGAAAGAACTCATAATAACTAATTCTCCTAATCACTAATTCCTGTGGACTATTAGGCACCCTGATATCTCTTAGAAAGAGGAAAAAGAGATTTCCAAGTTTTGAAACCCGCCAAGTAAGGCTACAAGACACATTAAAGTACAAAATGTGAATTACGTGCAGTGTAATAAAATTCCAGCCGCATTAGGAACCCAAAATGGAGATATAATGAAGGAATGGATAATAATTTGTATTAAACCTAGGAAAGTAGAAGCCTGCTCCAAGGCGCCGCGTTTGGCACAACACCGTTTTGAGAGCCAGAGAGGTTTTAGCTGCCATGGGAACATACCCTACTGCAGAAGGTGGGAGAGAGCAAGAAGGGAAAAGGAAGAATTTGTAGTTTTAATACCTTCTCTGTTTGCATAATTAAAGCTCACAGGTTAGCAGAAGACACAGGATTTATAGCCTTTCTCAGCTCAAGCAACTACACTGAGAACTAGTCATGTTCTTCACCTTTACACAAAGTTACGCATAAATGCTGTTTCAGTAGCCATGACCTTGTGACAGGAAAAACACTGTGTGGGAACGAAGTTTGCAAAATTTTCCTTTCATTGTGGCAAAGGATTTGACTGGCTCTCCCATGCAATTCTGTCCTCTCCTTTAATGGGTCTTTTCATTCTGGTTTTACATCATGCTGATGGGGACTTTGCCCTGAGACTTTTGGGGAGCAGAGCGTACTGGGCATACCGGGAAGGACCAGGGTCTGCATGGGAAAGCTTTGTGAGTCACGTGTTCACCCTTCATCCTCTCTTTTCCCACGCACCCCCCCCCTTTTTTTTCCTGGTCCATTCCCCCTTGAAGTCTTTTGTTTCCTGGGAATGAGCAATTAAGAAGATCAGGATTTTTTTTTTTCCTCTCCGCAAAGCTTTGTCACGTGCCTCATCAAACTTACAGCAACTTACAAAGAAAAATACCCCCAGGAGGGTTTAGATGGTCTTCAGGATTTCCAGCTAGGGCACCCAGCATCTTTGCTTTGCTCGTGCCCCGTGTCCTGGAGTTGATAGGAGGGGAGAAAGGAAGAAAAAAGTGAGGAGGTGGGGGAGGAGGATGTGGGGGAAACGAATACCAAGTGCTCAGGCAAAACGAGACAAAACAAGTTCCCCCACCCTTACGCTTTTTCATTTCTCTATTTCCAGTATAAGACGTACCATCCCTAGACAGGGTAATTTCTAAGAGGTGGTTTTCCCCTCCAATTTTTCCCGCTTCTAAGCTGGGACCAGTGCCCATGCACGCATGTATGGATATCCATAAGCAATAGAGGGAGCTTACCTATGAAAAAGGGTAGGCACTATCTCTGGGGATTTCTGCTGCCAGGTAAGATTTGACTTTTCTTCTTTTCTTTGTTGAGTCACCTTTCAGAGAGGATATCCTTTAGCTGGGTTCATGGGTAAACAGCGTCTGTACTGGTCTCCTGTGTCCACCTATTCTAGCAAGTGCAGTTCCCATGCCTGCAGGCTGACACACAATAAAGGCATGTCTAAGGAGGCTTACTGTGAAGCAGAGGAGTTTCCAATGGGGGGAAGGACGTTTTTTTGTTCCCTGGAGTTTGAACGAGTGGAGGGGTGCTTTGGGAACTGCCTGGCAGTGTCTCAGCCTGCTGCATGCATGCTCAGGCACAGGCTCGTGCTTGGACCTGACCAGCAGGCACAGCCCCACATGTCAGCCCTTGGGAGGGTGAGCACCACTGCCACCCGAGCTGTGTCACAGGTGAGTTATCAGGCATGCTTTTGGTGGGATAGAAAGCAGAGCCGCCAGAGAGGGCTCCCGCACTCCGGCCAGCTGGAGCCAGGAACGCAAGGAGGGGTTGGAGCCCAAGCTGTGAGCCCTGGTGACAGGCAGGGAGAAGGTGTGAGTGTGTGCAGCAGCTGTCCTTTGAGCAGAGCATCACCCACCTGGCCGTACTCAATTTTCATAGGTGTGATGAAGTTTGTAAGGATCCCTTCGCTTCAAGGCACCCGCTTCAGTGTCTTTCCTTCCTGCTAGAATGACTGGTGATCAAATTCTGCCCACTATTTATTTCAGTACTCCCACGAAAGGCGATTTTATGGTGGAGCTTGCTTGGTTTGATTTGATTCTTCCTAAGTGTGGTGGTAAAACACCATGTTCGTCCCTCCTTTAGCTTCACAGAGACTAAAATGTCTCTGGTTTTGATGGCTCTTGCTTTAGTCCTGTCCAAAAGAACCTCGGTCTGTGCATCTATTTTCAGGAAGATATAGTATAGAATACATTAACAGAATTAGACTCTGTTTTCACTTATATACTTACTCTTCCTTGACTATCATGGAGTAGCACAGCTTTTTTAGGACAGAGAACTACCTTATACAGTGTTTTCTTCAATGGCTTGCTTTCTTAATCCCTGGTAAAAGTTACAAAAGGGATTTAGAAGAACTAATCCATGGAAACTCCATTGATTAAATGTCTTCAGAGATCCTTCAAGATTTCAGAGTGTTCTGCAAGCTTCAGAAGATGCTACCTATAATTAGGAAATACTGCTTAAATGATATTTGGTTGAAGAAAGAGAAATTGCATTGTCTATGTACACACATTTAACTGTTTATGCTTTGGTACTCTCGGTTATTTGTTTATATGAGCAGAATATCTTTTTACTGCCAGAAAACCTGCATTTTGGAAGATTGTGTGCAGGTTTAATAATAACGACTGATAAAACCAATGACTGTTTTTACCATTGCAAGTACTATGTGGTCAAGATACATACTTAAAACAACAACTAAATCTAAATCTAAATCTTGTGCCAAACTGGTTGTTGCTCAGGTCTTATTTTTAAACTGTTGGTGAATAGAGAGAATGCACTTTACCCATATAATAATATCCTTTCAGTTAAGAGTTTGTCTTCTAATAGATCTAGCTTTAAGAAATTTGTGTGTGTGTGTGTGCATATGCATCCAAGCATAGACACTTCTGCAGTCATACATGTGTTAGATCATGTAAAGAATGCATGATTATATACATTTCAACTATGTGCACGCGCACATATATACAGGGAGAGATGCATGGAGGCTGCTACATACAGAAGGCTTGAATTTAGCACTGTAACAATGAGAGGGTTGAATTTGGCCCAGAGTGTTTCAGTGGTGATGAGGTGACTGCATTTATGTTGTCTTTTTAAAGCACAAGGTAGATAGAAAATAGAGAACAAAACTGACCTTTCTTAAACGAGCAGAGTGATGCAGACTGATTCTTTGTTGTCAAACTGGTCCAGTAACCTGACCTCAGTGAAATGGGCCACTACTTGGGATTACGTTTTGCAGATATTCCTGCCACATCTGGGAAGGAAGAGCTGACACAGTCTGTCCTCATGTTTCATGGCACTGGAGAAATGTGGTATCCAAGATATGGCAAAAACCCAAAGCTGTCACTATACCCAAGTCAGTAACAGACCATCTTTACCGGCCAGGTATCTGCTTTGATAAAAACAGAGCTATCATCTCTGACCTTCCAGTGCAGTTAGCAGCGTATTGCAAATACTCCCAGTATAATACCAATGGCACCAAAAAGTATTTGAGTGGCATAGGGCAAGTTTGTGATTAGAGTGAAATGCTCATATTTATGCTAGTTGCATGAAAGAGGAAAGATTAAAGCTAATATTGCAGTGGGCTGTGGTACCACTGGGCACACTGCTCTGCTCTCTGTCTTGTGTTAAGAGTTTCCCTCTGCAGCACTGTCAGGGCAACCAAACTGACGTTCTGATATATGTGTGCAGGTTGCTCCAGGCCAGAAAACTACTGACCTCCTTAAAGCTGTGCCATAGGAACAATTTGGGACACATTAAAGCCTGTAAAACTTGTGTGGCTGTCAGTCCTTCCTAGCATGCTTCCATTTGACATCCAGACTCACATAATAAATGGTAATAATTTTTATACTGTAATAATTTTTTCTACTGCAATGATTTTTGCTACTGCTGAGTATAAGTTTTGTTTAAGTACCGCTGTCCATTTGAGAATTGTACCGACTCAGTGTGGCATGAAGTTGTATGTTGCTGTCAAGAATCTGTGTGTCATATTCGACCCCCATACCTCCACAGCATTTTTTTTTGTCAGCCTGCATGTGGGGTGCAGTGGAGGAGACTGTGCAGGCGCCCTGCTCCTCTGCTGGACCTTCTCTAGTTGGATGTTGCTTTGCTCAGAGATAAGGACAATTCACTTAGCTGTGTTTCAGATGTTTTCCTTTTTCAATTGTTTTTTTCATTTTGAGATTGCTGTAGTAATATCAGAGCATCTCAAACCTTAAGCTAAAGGCTATTTGACATGCTTACATGGCAGCATACCTTATGTGAGTGTCATGCCCATGCTCACGAGTTTGAATTAATTTATCCTCATGTGAGAGCTGTGAGGTACATACTGCCATTACCTATTGTACAAGTTCAGAAGTGGGGCATAGAGAGATGATGTGACTTTTCCCAAGATCGCAAGAAAGTCAGAAGCAGAGCAGGAATGGGTTATAAGTTTTCTGCAGCAAGCACAAACCATTCTTATTTTGTTATTGTTGTTTTAAAAAAAATCTGTATACTCATTAGTGCTGACAAGGAAATACATTAGAGTCCTTCTCAGGACAGTGTCAAATGCAAATATTTCTCTTCTATGTAGTCAGTAGCTCTTATTTCATCTGGTGTGATGGAGAGATCTCAGTGAAAATGTTGGTACCACAGCCACAGTCTTTTTGCCTTTTCCATATATGAACAGAGACTAGGCAAGTATTTGCATAAGCAAATCTTAGCGTCGAGATATACTTTTCTTATTTTCACTTACATTTCTGGAAACACAAGTACCTACTGCACAGACCCTTGGGAAGCCATGAAAACACACGTATGTACATGTATATGTACATATACATAAAACCATATATAATTTTTACTTATGTAAAAGATCTGTGTCTTTAGACACTCATAAAAGAATAGGAACTTCTCCTATTCATGTTTTCAGCCAGCAGGTCTATAAACACAGTGCTGCTTAAAAGTGAACACAGAAGCTTATTTCATAAATATTTTCAGATCTGATTTAGAGATTGAAATTAAGAACAAAAAGTACTGAAGTATGTAAGTAGAGATTTAAGAATTACTGCTATCTTTTGTTCTCAAAAAGTGCAGCATTTAGGTTTTCTTTACTTCTTTGTATTTACCTGCAAAGAAGAAAATGCACATTTTTTCCTGTAACAATTGATCACTGAGCCCTCAGGCTCTATCTAAAATGGTAGAGGGAACTAAACCTCTTTATTCTTGTGTAACTCATTAGCTAACATCGGGCAATTTGAGCTAATGTTTCAATCTAAAACAATTCAAGTCCCTCATTAACAGGGCAAGATTTCCTTTGATCTAATTACTTAATGTCCCACATATATGGGAAATTCAGAGATCAGCTCTGAGAAATCTCTGCAGACATGGTCACATCTAGAAACATGAACTTACATATAGGCTCCAGAAGTGTTGTTTAAAATGTTAACAAGCCTCGTTTACTCTGCCAGTAATGGTCAAATGTTCAATAAAATCACATTGATGATAGCTAGAGAATGAAGATGATGACTGTTTGCTGTGTATGATTTAATCTTCATTATTATAGGCAAGTGGATTGCAAATTTCCATAATTAAACATCCAGTGCACTGGTCAGATTCTGTTGTAAAGGTTGATAATTGCTGTTGTAGGGAAAACAGTACAGCGGGGTGTTGCTGTCACATGACGAGCTTTTGAGGCTGAGCTAATAGGATGCCCTTTTAAAATGTTCTCCATGTTTTCTGGTTTAGAGGCAGGGGATATCATCATGGAGATTTCATCAAAAGAAAATACCCAGTTTTTCTCAAACAACACAATCCTGCCTGTTGACCGATCTTCATTCAAATCTGAATCCTCTGCATCCAAGGAAAAACAGTCATGTTGTGGAGGTATAAAGGTAGAGTAAGAGTTTTTGAATATTCCAGTAGGGACTTAGAAAACCTAGGTTTTTTATAAACTATCCCTTTTTCAGTTCTGATTATGTCTTGCTCAGTCAGTATGAAATTACTAAAGATATTTCTAAGTCACAAAAAAAGGTCTGCTTCAGATCTGTATTTGCGTAACGTTTGGCAATGTTCAAATATAACATGTTGGTTGAGGCTTGCGTGTTATGAGATCTTCAAAGGTCATCCTAAAAGGTCACTATATCCTCCTTATTGCACCACCCTATTTTCCTGAAGTTAAGAACAGAGTATCAGCGGGTACCGCAGGCAGCTGTTAGTACAGATTGCTTTTTTAAGATTGTAGCCATGGTAGTCTTCTGGGCACTGAAAAATAATATTTGTGTTATGATCTGCATGTTTTGAGTGCTATATTATTAAAGTATTATTGTAATATTCCTGATTTGAGAGAACTCTGCATGAGGTGACTTTGAAATGAAACTGCAGAAGTATCACTGCTGTATCTGCATTTATCTCACTCATGAGAAGTACTTCCTCAAGGCAATGGAAGCTCCCTGCTTTAAGCCTTGTAATGTAGCTGTGCCTACCTGATGGTAGGACCTCTGCACCTTGGAGGAGCATTCCTCCTTGTATGGGCCACTGGGGTACGGGAGGCAGCATGATGCTTTGCCTACTGTGCCTACCTGCTTTCCAAAGCCAGGCTGTAAGATGCTGCCACCTTCTTGGGTGAGATCTCAATAAATCACCATACAATAGTGAGATGAGATGACTTGAGTTATACAGAAAATGAGTCTTTGGCCTTGCCCAGTTCTTTTCATCTTGTACAGTCTTTATTTCTGTTGTTTTTTCTCTCTCACACACACACTTACCTACTTTCAGATACTAATCCAGCTCCCAATACAGTCAATGACTTCAGCAATAGTTGGCCTGAAGTCTATAAATTATGCAAAGCAGTTAAAATATTGCGGGATTAATTGAGTCCGGTGACTGCTATAAAAATATTTTGATTCCTGAATATTCTCCTTGATTTTGTCTAATCCTGTAAAGGCCCAGAAATGGGGTCCAGTTTTGAAATAGAAGAAGCGTTGTATTAATTAAATTTGTAGCATAATAGTAATTCTATCATTGTTCTTCTGTTTGCTGCAACAATAATCTGATTCCCTCATTGAATAAACCTTCAGTCACAGATTAGCCAGTCAGGAATCAGCTTATTAGCTCCAAAAATAGAAAAGCAATAATATTTCCGCTGTTTCTTTCTGCTCAAAAAATTTGTGTCTTCTGGGAACCGAAACCAATATGATTAACATGTTCCAGCAGGGACTTAGAAAACCACTTTTTTTGGTGAACTATCCCTTTTTCAGTTCTGATTATGTCTTGATGAGTTAGTATGAAATTATTAAAGATATTTCTAAGTCACAAAAAGGTCTGCTTCAGATCTGTATTTGCCTAATGTGTTACCAAAACAATATGCAGGTTCAACAGGTTGTTTTTACCAATTATCAGCCTTCCTATGTGTTAAAACTGCCTTTATTAACCAGAAAGATGTGGTGAAATATTTACTTGCAGTCACTAACAAACCACAGAAGAATGTGAAATCATGTGCACCTTTCTGTCCCAGCTCTAAATCGGGAGCATTTTTTCCATCGCTGCATGCAATCTCCATCTCCCTCCTGGGACAGTTGCAAACCCAGTAGAAAAACTTGTGCCAAAGAGAGACAGAGACGCTTGAAGTTCTAGTTTGACCTATATGATTTTGCTGTGAAAAAACATATTTGCTTTCACATTGCTATTTAAAATCCAAGGGCATAAACACACAGAAAATGTAAAATGTTATGGCAATATTTGAGAGCCCTCACTGTGGGAAATAAGAAACAGATACTGTTTATTTACCCACAAGTGTTTCTGAAGGAGGAATAACAAGTACTGGATAAAGTAAAAAGTGTGTTGAATGTGACACAGAGATATATTTGAACCTTAACGCAAGAATTTGCATTCAACAGTGATGCCAGTGTTATTGCCAATGTGCCTTGTCAAATGAGATGTTGTAAGGAGTATTGCACTGGAGGTAAGTTCATCGCTTCAGAGCACCTGCTTACTGGAAGTGCGATTGCTCAGAGAGCAGGCCTAAGGAGTAGGACAAGGGTCTAGACCTCTCTTTATACGAAACATTACCGTGTCTTTTAATTTCTGGTTTAGGGTTTGGATTGGTTTTTTTAACACCTTTTACAAAGAGCATCCCTATATAGTCAGTCAACACAACATGTATCTGAAGGTAGAAAGCAATGTTGTGGTTTCCATGACCAATTGCATGGTGTGTGAGTATCCCTGGAGCTCATAAACTCAGTAAGGCTGCACTCAGTGAAGGTAAATTTAGGCAACAGCTCTGCAGGAATAAAACAGTTGGTGCTAAGGACCCTGCACTCCCACTGTATGCATTTCAGGGTGGGGAGATACTTCAGACCAGCTCTAGTCTTGTCACAGAGACTAAAGAGCCATTGGCTGTTGAAGTGAAGGTAATGCCCTTCTGGAGCACCTCTGCCAGTTTAATTTTGTGTAAAAGGGATTCAGTCTGCACATTTGCAGTATGTACCAAAGCGCAGTGAAGGGGGTGGGAGTTTCATTTCCAAAGCCCGCTCCTGATGCAGAGTAACACACTAAAACAGATATAGTGATAACTAAGAGGAAATCACTGCCTCTGCAAAACAATAGGATGAGAGAAGGTTGTCCCCCAGCAGAATGCAGTGTGCACTCAAAAGAAAATGTAGGTATTAGAGCTTGCAAGAGTTCTGGTGGGGAAAGGATCAGCCTGGAAGAGAATTGCCTGGCAGGTCACTGTTCGACTCATGGAGCCATGTAACAGGAGGCAGAGACTTCTCCCTCCTGGCCACCCTGGGCTTCAGTGGGAACAGCTTACCACAACAGGACTCTCAAACCCAGCTGATTGCAAAAGCCTATGTTAAAAAATGCCCAAATAACTCGCCTCCCCATGAAGCCACACTTCACATTTACGCTTACTGTTATTGTGTAAGATACCCCCTCCTTAGAGAGGTCAGGAGAGTGATATACGTCTCTGTCCTTCAAAGTAGCTTTGGCATCTACCTGAAATTAGCAGTGGCTGATAGCAAGTTCAGTTTATATCATTATTGCTTCATAAGACATGGACAAATCAGCAATCTAGCGTTTCACAAAAAGTAGGAGAAATATTGACATCGTTATTTGGGAAAAGAAGAGGTGGGAATGTAAAAATTGTTTAAAAATAATTCATAAAGTAAAGCCTTCTGTATTGCCTGATTTTAATCACTGTCAATTTCTTTCACAGATATTTCTTGGTGCATTGTCTTTTGTTTATTTTGCTAAAGCACTATCAGGAAGTTACCTAAAAAGTACTATCACACAAATAGAAAGAAGATTTGATATCCCTTCCTCTTTGATTGGCGTTATTGATGGCAGTTTTGAAATTGGTATGTGTTGTAGAAACCCGTTTTTGTTTTCAGAAAAAAACAGTGATGCAATTTGTTATGAAAAATGATTGTATGAATCTCCTTGAACCATTAAGACTGAGAAAGATTCACCTCGTGAAAATCAGCATGACCGTCAGTATGATTATGTTGGGTAGGATAGGGTTGCTAATACAAGTAATTCAACATAGTCCTATATATTTTGTAATTTGGTAAGCTTAGTGTCTGGCTAATTAATACTAATAGAAATTTTGACTGTTGAATGAGAATTTACCTGCACAGATTTCTGCTTTCTCTCTCCTTTTGTCAGCAATTCACCTCCCCCACAAGTGTTTGCCCTTTGTGATTTATTTAGCAGCAAGAGTACAAACTTCTAACTGTAATCTATGTTCATTGTCCAGTCTATCCCCTTCACTCTTGCACCAAGTTTTCCAGTGTAACATTGTCTCTTACAATTTCAGATTACTGAATTTATCTCATGGGTGTTCAGTGGACTGTGGTATTCGTGGGAATGAAATCTTAGCCTATGTGTATAAAGTTCTGTTTGATTCCCTCTTTTCCTCCTTTCCTGGTTATTTGTTCTCTTCAGCTGGCACAGTCCTTCTCCTCTTTTCCAGTTGCTTATCCAAAAGTTTATGGTTTTCTTATCATGGAAGGCATTGGGCCCCTGTAAGAATGCCTGGAAAGAGGGAAAAACCCCAACCCCATGCAATGAGCCCTCTCCCCCCGAAATCACCGCCTATACCACATACTAGGAATAGTTATTTTAGGGGACCTTTTATCAATAAACTGTAAAACTCAGTTTTCTTTTTGTACTCTCAAAGGGAACCTCCTAATCATAATTCTTGTAAGCTACTTTGGAGCGAAGCTTCACAGGCCAAGAATAATTGGAGCAGGCTGCTTAATTATGTCAGCTGGAACATTCCTAATTGCGATGCCCCAGTTCTTCATGGGACGGTAAGTGCAAAGTGATCAGTGTTTTCCAACTGGGCTATGCACACTGAATGTTAGCTCACTAAAATATTTAGGCATTGATTGTGAAGATGCTCATAGAAATAGGCATATGTGGATGTCATGACTCAATTTAATATTTTTTTGTGAAAAGACTTATTACTGTAGAGCAAATAATTTATCATATATGGTATTCTCAGTTGTAATCAACTTATTGTTTCATTAGTTGTGATCTGGATCAGCCACATTTTGACACAGTTTAAGAATTGTTGAAGCTTCAGAGATGAAGTGATGACTAAACTCAGGAAGACAATCTGAGTATCAAACACAAGCCAGAGGATACACCCACTGTCTGATAATCTCGTAGTACATATTCATGCATCATAGCAAAGCAAAGTGCCTGTTAAACTGAAATGCATCACTGTGACACAAAGAGAACTGAAGGGACAATTTTCATGTACTACCACAGTATAAACGGAGTTCCGTTTATCCCCTGTAAACCATCATTGGCAACACTGGATGCAGATGAGATTTGCATTTAAGTGCTATGGGCCTATCTTCCATGGTAGTAACAGATCTGTTTGCTTTTTCTTATAAGTTGGGACAGTAAAAAACAACTTTGGTTTACAAACAGATATCGATATGAAAGATTCCCTTCCACCATCAATTCGACTGTTAGCATCTCTCCATGTCTGCAGGATAAAAGCCAAAGTCCACTCTCAGCCTTGGAAAAATCTCAAGCAAAAATAAATGCAGGTGAGGATGATCTCTGTTAAATATTGTGATAAGCATGCTAAAATACATCAGAAGGCTCCCGAACACTCATGCAATAGTTTATTAATTAGAACACAAAAAATAATAAATGGAAATCAGACTAATCTTTCACATGGAAAAGGCAAATCTGCTGGCTGGGACAAGTTTATTAAAAATAAATATATAACTGCCACTGCCCACTGCTAAGGTTTTTTTCAGGCTACATCCTTTCCTCCAGCCTTGCTGTCTCCTCCAGCAACTTTCTGCAGCTCTGTGGCTTGCAGAAACACCAATCTCCCATGGGGACCTTGGAAAGTCATGGTCTTCCCTCTGCCAGGAAATGTGCCTTCAGATCTTCTGCCCACTGGAAACAGCGGCTTGGGTCTCCCAGCCTGCAGATCCTGCTTCTTGCTTCTCTTCCTGCCTGCTGATGACAAAGCTGTCTTCCCTCTGGTGCATTGAGCTCCTTGTGGGCAAGGAGCCTTCCTCCTTGATGCCCAGCCATGAATAATCTGTGGATGAGCAAATCAAACCCTCTGTATGTTGCAAAACGTGTATTTGCATCCTCGTACCTGTGGATTAGATGTGGCTGGTAGTGCTCACTATCATCAATGTTTCCCAAATCTTTCCATTAGGAGATCCCAGTTGCGGTTAGAAGGAAGTGAAAAAGGGTTCTATAATGGGACGTGGTGACAAATTTATAAAACTGGCCAACTTCTAATATCTTAGACTGAAGCAGTTCATGCTAAAATTGTGTCGACCTCAAGCTGATTGGGTTAAAATTGCCATCCCCACACCCCACAAAACAATTTTCACAGTTTTCATACTGGTTTTCCCCCATTAGAAGTATCTTAGAAGTCCTGTGCAATCAGTGTCAAACTGTTATGAAAAACACATTGTTGTTTTCTCTCTTGTGATGTACCCAGGATGTGAAAAAGAAGCAGGCTCTTCCATGTGGATCTATGTTTTACTGGGAAATCTTTTACGTGGAATAGGTGAAACTCCTATCCAGCCTCTGGGAATTACATACATTGATGATTATGCCATTGAAGAGAATGCTGCCTTATATATTGGTAAAATAAATATTTTTTTTCTAATGGATTTTTCCCCAGAGGAGACTGAGTCATTCTGAATAATGGAATGAGTATTATTGAATTAACTTGCCATGATTGTTTTGTTTGCATAATTTCCAATATTAAAGTTTATTTAACAGTCATGTACACTCAAGGGACCAAGTTCCCCTTTAATTATACCAGCACAGTTCCATTATCTTAATTTGAGGAAAGAATTTGACCTTAGGTTCCTGCTGTTACCCTAATCTTCCTAATTCTTCTGGATGTGGACTGCTGAGCCTCTGTGCACATTCAGTTCTCTGGAAAGTGATAAAAAACATGTACTCTTTTAAGCACTTAAAATAGAGCTTCAACAGGCACTCAAAACATACCCTCCAGATTCAGGCAGAATTATAAACAATAGTGCTGAGGCTTTAAAAAGTTGGTACCACTATTTTCTTGTTGTGTTTATTGTCTGAAGACCTCTGCACATTCACCTGAAATATTACCAAAAAAATCCTTCTCCAACAGCATCTTGTCTTGACAAGTTTCCAGCCTGGCAAAAGACAAAACATCAGGTTCTCTCTGTAAAAGATTCAGTCTTCCCAGATTTCCAGATCAATTTTGAAAATTCAAAATATTCAGAAAGTTGACTGAGAGTGTATTGAAACATGTTAATATTGGGTACCAAAGCAAAGTGGTTTTTCAGCCTATTTGGGGCCCACCTCAACTTAAAGTGATCAGTTAATTTAAATAATTGACATTTGCTTTCCAGTTACTTTAATCTAGTCAGATGAAGAGTTTCTAGCAATTATAGATTGGCGCTGCTATTGAGTTTAGGCCATTAAGTTCCCTGACTTTTTTTTCCTTTGGGCTGAATTTAATTCTTTCATAATAACAAAAAAAGTCAAAGCGTCAATATAGTGGGGGAAATTTTATTGTTGGCTTTTTTCTTCTTGAAAATGTTCTAACTTGTGTAACTAATGTGCCAGAGAGCAAAGGTCAGCTTAGTATTTTAAGACTGTAGCACTTGTTACCCATCATATGTCATACTTTGCTGTTAGGTGCAGCAAGAACCAGTGCTCTTTTTAACTCAGAAGCATAACAGTCCTCTGTTTTCTATTGCAGGCTGCGTACAGACAGTTGCAATTATAGGGCCAATATTTGGCTTTCTTCTAGGATCCCTGTGTGCCAAACTTTATGTTGACATTGGCTTTGTAGATCTGGGTAAGTCAGAAAACTCAGGTTTTTAAAAATTCGGTCAGGCTCCAAAATGCCTATTTTAGGCCAACAACTATCTAGTTATCTTCTAGGCATAGGAGGCTAGAGGAAGTAGAGCAGGCACTTTATGAAATAAAAATGATGACAGCAATGCAACGCCCCATGCAGAAAAGGCTAGCAAGAAGGATGGGTATGGAGGAAGTAGGAGGCCTGACTCTTCCTCAGCCCCAGCAGACCTGCGGCTGGTGCCCCCCAGGGAGATGCCCTGGTGAGGAGGCTCTGGGGGGACAGCAGGCACCAGGAGGAGGCAGGACTGAGGCTCAGGATCCTGCCGAGAGCTGTGTGCATGCATTTTGTAGTACACTGTCATTGCCTAGAAAAGTGGTCTTGCAATGGGTACTATGGCTCCCGATTGCTTTCCTCCTGAGAAAACACCTGCCACCCTGTTTTTCCCTGGCAGTTTTGTGCAGAACAGCCTGACTGGGAGCAAGTGCATGACCATCTGGACTACCCCATGTCCTAGGCCTTGCAGCCTCTCTGGGGACATGTGAGTGGCACAGCTGAGGACAGGGGAAGGCTGCTGCTGTGTCACAGGAATCAGCAAGTCCTTATCGCCTCCCCACAATTGCTCCTGCAACACCGATAGAGATACATAGCACAGCTAAACCTGGCGGGGTGGACTCCTCTGGAGAAAGTCCTTGCAAAATCACCTTCCTTGTTATCAGCAAACATTCTCAAAAAGCATTTATTTGTTTCTCCTTTTTTTGACTCTCTCCAGACAGTGTAACAATAACTCACAAGGACATGCAGTGGGTGGGAGCCTGGTGGCTGGGATACTTAATAGCAGGTGTGATTAGCGTTCTGGCCAGCATCCCCTTCTGGTTCCTGCCAAAGCACCTCCCAAAACCAGAGAGCAGAAAGGACTCCAGTACCTCTTCTGAGCAGTCAAAGTTCATCACCGAGGATAACAAGGACCAAAACAAATCTTATCAGCAACAAGTGACGATTGCCGAGATGGCAAAAGGCAAGTCACTAGAGTTTCTTTCCTGACCGTTGAGTCTTTCTCTCACTAGCTTTTATGCTTTATACTTTCTGAGGCCATGTTTTAATGGGCTCAGAATTAATTTTTCCCTCAGGTGTCACTCTCCACCTAGCTAATATGCACAAAAACTGGGCCTGCTCTTGCATGCAGAATTTCTCCAGCTGAGATTTGTAAAATTACACTAGTGGCCCAGCAAATATCATGAAACTCTGCAAAAATTTTTCATTTACAGATTTTGACTGTTGCAGAAGTGGGGGTCAAAAATATGACAATCTCAGTTTCTGCTAAACCTTTTTCTTTAAGGTCATTCATTAGAAAAACTCATACAATATCTCATCAGAACAAGATTAGATCCAGTATTTCAGGGGCTATCTGGATTTAGACATGAGCTGTTTTGCACAATTAGATTTCCTTAGCCCTACTTTGCCAAGAGCATTTTTCCTCAGTACTTGAATCTGTAACTAAATATGTCTGTGCTTACTGCCAGCTGTGCTGAGCTCCCTCTGCCCCCAAATTAAGCTAAAAGATGCTGTGGCTGTTGAGGACATATAGAAATCAAATCAGTCCTGTTTTATGATCAAAAGAAGATACCTAAAATAAGATGGCTCTTCTTGAATATTGATGCTTAGTATTCTGCTCCACTGTTCCCCCATCCAGAAATGGAAGAGCTCTTAGGAGCATCACGGGACTACACGGATTCCTTCTGAAATGTCCTGCAGTCCTTCTTTGGAAGGTGCAAACATGTTGCAAAGCATTATTCACAGCAGTTATTCTCCTTCTGATCTGATTGTCATTTCTGTCATTTTTGTCTTGCAGACTTCTTGCCATCACTGAAGAACCTCTTTGGGAATCCAGTTTACATTCTGTATTTGTGTGCAAGTATCATTCAGTTCAATTCTTTAATTGGCATGGTGACATATAAGCCAAAGTATATTGAACAACAGTATGGGCAAACATCTTCAAAAACTAATTTCGTTATAGGTAATGCTATATCTACTTCTTGATGCCTTAAAAATGGACATTTTAGGAGTGGCATATGTATACATAAAGGCAAAATTGGATTTTTGTAGGATATGTTTATTTCTTTTCCTTCCTTGTCTGGCTTCAAGTAGTAGCTCATAGAAGGTAAGTTATTTCATTTCTACTTTAGCACCAGTTAGCTCTGAGCTTATCTATGTAAGTGTTACTGCAAAAGATTTCATAATTTGATACTTTATTTCCCATTCTACTGGAAATTTGAAAAATAATGTATGTACATCACAAGAGAATAACTGAAAAGAGAATTAATTTTAAAATACTTTACATAAATTTTTCATCCAACAGATCTGTTCCCTTGCTGGCTTCCCATTTATTTCAATGAAATGAAGATCAACTCAGTGAGTGTTAAAGGACTGACCATAAAGTAGCACTGATATTGCCAGTGATTTCTTACTTTCTGAAGAGGTCGGCGTTAAATAAAGGGAAGTCAAAGTCATATCAGTGATCACATTAAAAACTTAATGTTATCTCAGTGTGATGCTGGTGAAGGAAAAATAGGCATTTCTGCCCTAATTTTACCTAAGAGCCTTTCTCTGTTGTGAAGTTAGTCTCCCAAGCCCTCCTGTACAACATGAGAGAGAGATGCTGCTTCTGCCTTTGGGTATCGAGTTGGCCATTTTTGGAGATGTCTTCAGGATGGTGAACTTCACTGCCCAGTTGCTGAACGTGCAGGCTTGGGTTCAGTTCCTGAGGTCCAAGGATTCAATAGCATTAGACAGTAAAGAGGTTTACATCCATCCAATACAGAGGCAACTGCCTTGTTTCAGAGCAGTATTAGTTGCACAGCAACGGAGGTATATATATGCAGAAAAGCTGTATTGATCCATTGTGCTATGTTAATTCCTTAAAGATAGAGGCTGGAATTTCCTGGCACGAATCTCCTAAAAGCAAGGAGAAATCTTCAAGCATAGTCGATGGCCAGAGAAAGTCCAGAAAACAATCCCTACATTCACTACAGTACTTCTCATTTTATTTAAAGATTTTCTGGAGCTAAGCTTTCAGGTATGTGCAAACTGAGTGAGGATTAAGATCCATCCGATTTCACAAAGCATAGGGACTACATGCAACAGAGAATGTGTGATGGCTTGGCTAGGGAAGGATCCTCGCTGAGTGGCCATCCCTGAAACAAGGTGTTTCACCTTCCTTCTTTGCCACTCTCTCTCAATCTGCCCTTGCTAAGAAACCAAAAGTGGCTATTTCCCTTTCCTTACCTCTTTTCCTATTTCTTCTTTTTTTTTTGTAAACCAATCAGTATCACAATCTGTCTGGTAGATATCAGAATTGTTAAAGCAATTTGAAGCACTATAACAAAAAAAAAATCAGCTGGAGGTCACAAGAGGGTATTTTTCAGTAGTCATAACCCAAGGAATGTGCAAGAAAGTAAAATGGCGCCTGCTGTGTTTGTATGGTTTTCCTTAAATATACACACTTTCCCCCTGCCCCCCAATGCCAGTGCCAAGCATAGAGTTATTTGTAAGGCTATGAGACAAAGGCATGAAGAAAAGGGGTGCATAGGAACGGGCAGGCAGAGTGCAGGTACTCTGGTGCATCATACAGCTCCCAGTTTCAATCCCAGTTTCGGCTTACAAGCAAAAGAGAACAGGAAAACCTGCAGCTTCAATGTGTTTGGATGGGGAACCCACATGAGATTATATAGGGCCTCTTAATTTACATATACTGCATTTTGAATGCCGCTTCTAAATCCCTGAAGTACAATTTTCATGCATGTACAGAGTGAAAAATGCCACCCCAGTGAAGCTTCCTGAAGCTCATCAGTAACTGAACTAGGCTCATGTACTCAGCCAAGACACTGACTTCTGGTTTTTCTATAAACATCAAACATACCTAGTAGGATCTCTTCTAAGCACTGATTTTTTTTCCCATGTGCACCTGTGGATCAAGAACTGGCCCAAGCCAGAAATTCAAGGGATCGTAGCACATTTCCTAGTAGGGAGGTTAGACTCCGATGTTGTAAACTAGGCTTTTATATCAAGTCGTTTGTAATCATATTCTAATACTTCTAGTCCTCTGAATAAACTTCTGAAACTTCATCTGCCATATGAATGCATGTGTGCTTTGGTACTTGCGTGTGTTTTGTCCACCTGCTGGGCTCAGCACCGCTAGGTGTCAGCATGAACTAAAAGCTGCAAACCACACACACAGCCCTGGGCAAGGGGGAAATTTCATGTGCTGGAACTGGCTGGTAAACTGGGAAAATCATTTTCAGTAACAGTGAAATCCAGCAAAGGGCACCTTGCTTGCTTATGCAGTATCTTTGATGGTGGTCTCTATTTACATCTTTTTTGCATGTACTGAATGGCATTTTTTTTGGTCTTGTTGTCTATGTCTATCAGTACAGACACTGCACTGAGCAAAGCTCTCCAGGTAAGGATTAATGGTCACCCAGTTGTACATATTTCCTTCAATGCTCTTCCACTTGATTGCCTGAAGCCTGACGCAAAAAGAGAGCCCGTGGGGTATACCTATCTTTTTGCTCTTGCAACACTCACCTAAGAGAACATTTCAACAACCAAAACCAGAGAAATTCCCTAACTCTCCATGACACAGAGACGATGACATATCACTGTCTCTCTCCCTCTTGGAGACTTCTCTAGGGGATCATGCGTTTCACGGTTGAATCAAAACACAAAAAGCAGATCTTGCTCTGGATTTCATAACACTGTAGATAAAACTGAATTTGCCCTCTAGGAATGAGCAGTTCAGGCTCCTCCTGTCAGTGGCAAAGGGAAGGAGAGAAGCTGCCCTGGAAAGCTGGAGTGGGGCAACCCCAGAGAGTGGCCCCTGTTGCTCCTGCTGTTGCTATATGGGTGAAGGACACAGGGAGGGTCTATAGCAAAGCCCCAAACTGTGCAGGGAGACTGTGGCTGTCTTGGCTGCCCTAAGCAGCATGATACCCCAGAAAATTTCTCTGTGCCCAGAGCAGCTCTTGTGAGTAATGACACTAAAAGTATTTGAATTAACACTACAGTGATCCCTCCACTGATGAACTAACAGTGGAGAAAACCACCTAGCTTAAGAAATTGGAAGATCACTATCTAAACCTTATGCATAATCTCTCTCTTTGAAAGAACTACCAATGAAACCTTCCCCTAGGAGCAAGTTTTTAAAAGCAGTCCCAGCACCTTTCTAGGAACAATTCAAGTCTGGACAAACAAAATGCCCTAACTGAAGATTTTTCATGTTTTGTTGCTTCATCTGATCACTGCTGCTGTTTTTTATGGCTGAAGAGTATAGTCCATTGAGCTGGGGTTTTCACTAATGCAGTTTTTTCTGTTTTATTTCAGGTCTTATCAATATTCCTGCTGTGGCCTTCGGCATATTCTCTGGGGGGCTGATCATGAAAAAATTCAGAATCAATGTCTTAGGGGCTGCAAAACTCTCCCTGGGTTCATCTTTCTTTGGTTACCTTTTGCTCCTCTCATTATTTGCAATGGGCTGTGAGAACTCGGATGTGGCTGGACTGACTGTGTCGTACCACGGGTATGCTGGGAAGGGCACGCTTCAGCATAAAGTGCTATTGCAAACCGAAATCCTTCCTCATTTTATTCCACAAAGTATATATTGTTGAAAAGAGAATGCCTGACCTAAATATGCTTCCCAGAAATTTGATTCAAAGTGGTGGAAGCCACTCCATCTATTCCAGCGGGCATCGTGTCAGAACCCTTTCGTGATTGTTGCCTTCAGCCCAGAGGGGTTTATGCCACAAGTGCAGATTATTTTTCTGATTACTTTTTAATTATTATTGCCATGGGACCTATCCTTTGAGTCTAGAGATGTCTGGAAATGTGAGGAGCTCAGTGGGGGGGGTGAGATTCAATTAATTGTTCCTTGCCTCTGTGCGCTGCTGAACAACCCATGGCATTTAATAGCCTCTGAACCCAAAACTTAAGGATTCGTAGATTAACCATGAGTTAGCCATGATGTTAACTGTGAGGTACACCTGAGGCTAGCACTTTTTGTCACTTTTGCCCATGCTATTACTCTGTAAAGCACACTTTTTGGGATGAGTTTCCAGCACCGACTCCACAGCAGCCCCAGGAGCTGCTCCGCTGGTGACTTCAGCAGCAGCTGGCTGAAGTTGTCAGGTAGCTGTCGTGCAAGGCATCAGACCCTCAGTTTGAATGAATCCCATTCTGATCATTTCCTCACTAACTTCTACAGCAACCATTTCCCCATGAATAACTCACTCCCCTCTTTGCCACTGGAGTAATCAAACTTTTTTGTCCAGTTCTGTTGAAACTGCATCAAGCCTCAGATAATTAAAAACTTAGAAAATCTGAGAAAAATGCACGAATAGAAATTGTTAGCTGTCCCCCTTAATAAAGTAGCTACTATCTCACAGTAGGTGGTGTGATATTGTGAAAACCTTTTGATAACAGAGAAATAAGAATTTACACTGCTGCATGGATGTGAAGAGACACCACCTTAATGGACTACAGGCAGAAGGTCTGGCCAGGTGCGCCTGGCAGAGAGCATAACCCATGATTTGATAATGATTTCTTCCACATCTGCTAGAAAACATCATTGCAATTTCTCTTTTCCCCCAGAACTAAACAGACAACTGATTATGAGCAAGACCTGTTTTCAGAGTGCAACTCGGGCTGCGCATGTTCCAAGAACGACTGGGACCCCATCTGTGGGGAAAATGGAGTTACCTACATTTCCGCTTGTCTCGCTGGCTGCCAGGCGTCCAACGGCAGTGGGAAAAACACCGTAAGACAATCTTTCATTTCCATATGTGATGTGGTAGTTTTCCTAATACAACCAGTTCTGTCAGAGTAAGTGGATTAAAATTGAGTAAGGCACATCCTCTCCAGCCCTAAATTCCTCAGGTTTTTTTAGCAATCTGCCACCCACATTTAAAACTTTCTCAATTGCTGTTTCCAGCAGAAATCCCAAGCAGAGAATGTAGGAGGGGTTTTTTTTGAACTGTTGGCTACCAAAACTGTTTAAAAAACCCACTAAATACATTTATCAACAGTAGATACTTTCTTTATAAGTTTCTCCTTCAATGATCAAGCCTTTTCCTTTTGAAAAACATTTTCCAGTTTGGATTTAAAGTGTCGGCTACCCAGAAAAGCATAATGTGCAATTGCTGAACATGCACTTCTCCACTGTTTAGGTTATCATACACTTTTGCCTGCTGTTTTCCAGGTATTTTTTAACTGCAGCTGCGTGGGAACCTTGGAATCTCCTTCACAAAGCTCCTCAGCTGTGGTGGGACCATGTCAAAAAGGAAAAGAGTGTCCAAAAATGTTTCTGTATTTTCTAGTCATATCAGTTATCACTTCATATACTTTGTCAGTAGGTGGCACACCAGGATACATACTGCTTCTAAGGTAAGAAATAATTTCTGCTAGCATTACCAAATGTTTTCAAGGTGTTTTGACATGTGTAACAGGGTCTCCCTCCCCCCTAATATTGTGAAATGTTTCAGCTATGCAAGGTGGCTTTTAAATTATTTTTTTTACTATTGAAAGGCAACCTCATAATTTGACAATGAGTTTTCCACCATTGAAGCCACAATGTGCTTATGATTATCTCTACCAGCAACACCTTTCTGGTTTTAAAATTATATAGGAAGCCTGGTTATCATTTATACCAAATTCCACTTCCCTTAATGCCTTTTACATTACCAGAATGGTGGTAAATGGCCTCCATGCAAATGGAAAATAGCTCTGCATGTGCCAATGTGTGCACGTGTATGCTTATAGGTAGCCAGTTTTCCTCACTTCCTATGGATACTGATGCACAGCTACACAGAGGTGATCTAACCCAAACTCCCTATGTAAACTCAACTCTTCTCCTCTAGTTCATTTTATTATTACTCCGTATAATTGTTCTGTCCCATATTTCTCTCTTCAAAACAACGATAGGTTTAGCATGAGATGTTTTGTTTTTTTTTTTTCTGTCGTAACAATCACGGGTTTATTAAATGCTTGTCCCAAGGGATTGTTCCAATACGTATTTAACTGCTGGAACTATTTGTCCATCATCAAGTGTAAACTTTTAAGCTAATTTTAGAAAGTGCAAAAAGAATATAATACTTTCAGTGATTAATCTGGATTTTTGTCAGCTTCTTGCAATTTTTGGATTCTAAGCACTGCTCCGCTTTGTTTTGGAAAACTTTCTTTCTCAGTTCCTCTTTCCAAATTATTTCCAGATGGATACATTCTACTTCTCAAACAAAACAACAGTAAATACAGTTTAATTAATCTTTATTATTATTGTGTTTTCTTACCCCAAAATTCTCTTTGTTTTTGAATGACATTTTCTGGAACAGGCCTTGTGTCATTGCCAGTGTCTTTATATCACATGGAAAAAGCTAGTGCTAGAACTGGCTGAATACAGGCTATATGGAAAAACCTAAATAAAGAAATGTAACTTCAGCTATCGTTCCAGCACAGTCCTTGAACCAGAAGTAATATTAATACAGAGACTTTCAGAAATGATTGAGGTGAGGATCCTTCTCCACTGCCCTCCACAAACACTGCCAGTGAGGTATATGCCTTAAACCACATAAGCTGCATAGCTTTCCCCACCCATCTTGTAGGGTTACCATTGAGTACTGCAAAAAAACATGGCATCTCTCTCTCTCTTTCCAAAGAGTCACTCCAAGAAGAACAATCATATTATAATCCATTTTAGACAATTTTTACTTGTGAAGCTTATGCACCACTGAAACTGAAACTGAAACTGTTCATGTACCAAGAGGAGAATGATTCACAAGTTTAGAGCTTGTAGCAAAGCCTTCAGCATTTCTGCCAGATTGCCCTCTGTGGTTGCTTCTGACACGGGATTTTTTGTTGTATAAATAGGGGCATAGGGCTATGCAGGGGTGCAGTTTCCTTCCCCTTTCCCTCCACATGATGCCCCCTTTCTATTCATAAAATATACGGTAGAAAACGTACAGATGTGGTACCACACAGGACCTCAAAACCATTGTTGCCATTCTCAACCTTTTGCTTTCTGTCTTGTCTCCACTGCAGAAGTGTCTGGGAGGAGACGTTCATAGTTGAACGCCTATGAGCTCAAATCACAGAGTTGCCTGCGCTTCTCAACCCTAAGAACTTGCTCTCAGGGGACTTAATGCTTAATGGATTTATTTAGAAAGCTTAGAGAGGTTTTCAATAAAGATACTAAAACATTTTGTTGTATGAAATCAGCAAAACAGCTTTATTGGTTCTGTTGAAAATCATTTTACTTTGGGAGCCATTTAATTGAAACTGAGAAGTTATGTGTTTTTCTGCTGGATTGAAGGCACCAGAATCTGATGTGCAGCTAATTAAAACATGTTTCAGTAAGTTCAATCCTTTTTTTTTTTTTTTTGTCTGCAAATGACCTGTGGGCACAATTCCACTTCAAGCTCACACTTGCTTTTCTGAAATCCATCACTGACTGACTTTCCCTGAAAATCTTTCTGAACTGAAAGTGTGCTTCTGTTCTCAGAAAGAAATTAAATGCTCTTTGAAAGAAAATAGTCCCAAGGTCAAGTTGCAGACTTCATTAAGTATTTTTCCAATTATCTGTTTTTAAAATTATTCAGTATTCAGTCATCTCTGATAAGATTCCAGCACTTAAGCAAGCTGATGTTTTCAGATGAGCAGATATTGTTGCATCTGCCATGGAGCACAAATACAGTTAAATCCCTATAAGCCTATAAAAGTTAGTGACATTTACTTCAATGATTTACATCAGTGAAATCATCGAAATATCCTTGCAGCTAGTGACCGAGTCATTTGCTGAAATGTCTTTTTAGTGGTATCAGAATAATTACAGTTGCCAAGGAACTTGGGAAAGCCCTGAAGTTTTGGAGAAAAAAACCCTGCAAATCAGATAGCTGTTGTTCAAGCACAAACTATTAATAGCAGGTGATTAGGCAGTGAAAAGGAAGTCTCAGATCTCCCTAAGAGGTTTGGCTCTCACTCAAGATCTCAAAGAAATCGTGTTTCTATGCAAAGACTATATAAATGCTTAAACAATTTTTTTTTCTATCTGAAAGAGAAGATTTTTTTTTGCAGGATATAAATCCTATGGAACACATAATAAATATCTGGTTATTGATTTTATTTTCCACTTTTTGCTTTCTATGCCCTTGCATTTGGTTAAAGGGACTTCGAAGCTGAGGCTTGTTTGTGTAGCATGTATCTGATAGGAGGGCAAAACACTGTTCTTCCAGCTCAAAATCGTATTACATTCATGCCTGCAGAGATGGTAGTGCCTGTATAAGCCACAATATAACATGCCATGATCAGGGCATTGGAAAATAAAGTGCTCAGATTACAAACAAGATGCACACAATGATTTCTTGACCATGGTACTTCGGTGGTGTTTTCCATATGTGTCCTTTTCCACTTTCAGTAAATTAAGGGAAGATGACCTGAATATCAGTTACAATGTGGGTTCTTAATGCTGTCCTGGCAGCTACACTGGGAAACAATAAAACATCACTGGTGGGGAACAAAAGAACTAGTTCTGCAATGTCATCATTATTTTTTAAAAGGTATTCCTGATTACATGAATTTCTGCAGAAGCTGAGTCCATCCTAGTTCAGAGCACATAGACTGGACCTCCAAAGTGCTATGTTTATCCATAGTGACAACTGAATTTCAGCCCTTTTTTTTTCTTTTTATATTGAATAGAATGACTATGACAACAGCGAGTTTTATCAATTACCGTAATGATACATATGTGTTACTCACCCCACATATCATCATGTCCTAGTTTAATGGTGTGACTGGGACTACTCACATGCTAAAAGTAAAGCATGTACTCAGGTTCTTGCTGGATTAGGTATTATAGTAGGCAGTCTGATACTTGCTGGGTGAAACAGCACACCTGAGCAGCTGGTGAAGTTAGCAGCTAATTTGAGTGGCTCCATACGCACACTGCTGCTAGTGTGGATGTGAAAGGCAACTGTTCTCCTGCCCACCACCTCCACCCTCCTAGAAAAGCCAGGACAATGACCCAAGGGTGCAGCAGGGCTGATCTGGAGCCAGAAGGACTGATGTCTGTGCTGGGCCCCTGCTGCAAGCTCAAAAAAGTCCAAATGCAAATGGTCTGTTCTATCAGAGAATGGCTTGGAGGATTTATTTTTACAGGAGGTGTGATCCTGATCCTAGATATGGTGCAATGAAAACTGAGTGCTTAAATACCTTGTACTAGCCTGGGTCATGATCCACAATTTCAGAGAGTGTTTAACTGAATAAGGGTATCCAATGATGCACGATTTCACAACTGATTTTTTTGTTCTGCGTTAGTAATACCTAAGTGCTGGTATTGTCTGAATATGCACCACCTTCTTAAAATGTGATATTGAATATAGATGTTCAGAATTCCTAGATATTGTTCTGATTTTATCACATTATTTACATATTTCTGTAATTCTGTAAAAGTCAGTGTTAGTAAGAAGGAAAAACTCACATTTCTTTCCTTCCTCTTACTTTCTATTTGTGTTGAAATTATCCACAGTCAAGTCTTTATTTCTATTTAACACCATTTTTTTTTATTATTTTTAGATGCATTAAACCACACTTGAAATCATTTGCACTTGGTATCTATACCCTGGCAATAAGAGTACTTGGTAAGTTCAGTTGTACTGTTGGGTCTATTTTAATACACTCCTCACTAATCATTTATCCTAGAATCAAACTTTGATTGTTGGAAAGAATGATGACTAGCTGACAAGTTAATATTACATGATTTAAAAAAAAAATAGGAAGAGTTGGAAAAAAACCAGCTTTGTATTTCATAAATTGTATAACTGTGTATTAGGTATAATAAAATTACAAACTGCTAACGTCCATAGAGGTGACAAGTGATGCTTCAGATTATGAAGCTAACATCAGAATTACCTCTTGTCTGTCCTTATTCAACAAAGCATAGTAGAACAGCTATGGCTCAGAATTTGTGGTCATTTTTCAGGCATATTTTCATCAGTTTCTAAGGGAATTAATCTAAGTACAGCTGTGCCTGAGGGCAGGGTTCACTGCAGCCTTGTAGTAGAGCCAGCTACAAGTTTTCTCTAAAATCAAGGGTACCATGAGATGCCAATGAACTGGAAACTCTGAAGTCCTCTAGGTCTTCATAGAAAAGGTAATAATTAGGAAGAAGCAAGTCACTTATTTAAATAGAGCAGACTTAGGTGAGCTGGATGAGGCAGATGACATCAAAACAAGCTGTTGGCTGCTTTCTCACATCTTTGCAGGCCAGGATTTTCCCTCCAGGCTTACTTTCTTCTCCAGAAACCATGGGTGGCTCCCCATGTTGGACGAGTCCACAATGTCCCCATTAGCATCTGAAGGAAGGCTTTTCCTTTCCATCACCCACAAGCACTGCAGTAGGTTTGCCCCTGCCACAGTAGGATCTCAGGATACTTGGAGGATACTTGTAGCCCCACTGCAGGCTCCCAGCCCCACTGTCTCTCTCCCTTCACACCCCCACAACCAACACACAGGACACCCTCCACCCCCAAGCTGAACAGGCTCCATTGTTCTCAAGAAAGGAGAAGTATCTCCTTTTTTTTTCCCCACAGGGGTCCTGCAGGGCGAGGAAACCAAGCCATAGCCAGCACTCCTTCTGCTGACTTCCACAGGCTTTTTGATGTTCAGCTGCATTTCCTCCCCACCCCAATTCCCCACAGAGAAGAAAGGGTGGTGTGTGCCTGGGCAGCACAAGGCATGACTTCTTGAACCAGCAAACAGTGCAGAAGTGTCACTGCTGTTTGAATGTATTATTTAATGTTCTACATGAACATGTCTCTAGATCAGAACTGATCACCCTGGAAAGTAACCTTCTTGCCTCTATTTATTTGTTAAATACACCCAGCGGGAATTCCAGCCCCAGTGTATTTTGGAGTGGCCATAGATACCACTTGCCTGAAATGGGGAAGCAAAAGATGTGGGGGAAGAGGAGCATGCAGACTCTATGACTCCAGTGCACTCAGGTAACAGCTTTTCTCTGTTCATTCTTTAACTTGTATTCTTTAAGTACATCTACACCTGGCACTGGCAGAAGAATTTCTGTCAGAAAATTTGAGTGAAAGATTTGATGCCAAATGAAAGAGTCTAACTAGCAATATTAACAATAATGCTCAGGTTTTAGTATTCTCTTTTGGTTTAGTCTCTTTTTGGGGGGGGCGGAGGGTCATCTTATTTCAATATCACCTGGAAATATTTAAGCCACTTGATTTTTCAAAAAAAAAAATGTTCAGTTAAAACCTCAATTTTATGCTAAAGCTTCCCCCATTTTTTAACAACTCTACTGTGAGACTGTGTGTTTGTGTAAGTAAATAAGTAAGTAAATAAGTAAAAGGGCTATTAAGCCTCATCATTGCTCCATGTTGGAGCTGGACCACAAAAAGGAAGGGAAGAGTGCCACAAAGCGCACTTGGCTTATCTAGAGGCTTAAGTGCAGTGTTGTCTTTATCAATTTATTGCTAGAGAAGAGTAATTATCTATCTGAACTACATTCATGAAAGGCATTACCAGAAATGGAAAACAGAATAACAATGGTGAAAGGAAAATGAGAGAACAGGTTTCCCTTCCCCCCACTCCCAGGAAAAAAACTTGAGGGGACGGCACATCTTGTTTTGAAAATTTGAAGAAAAGAATGGAAGCTCAGTTGGGACTCATTACTAATAAAGCATAATGATGTTATTGTTGCTGCTGTTGTTGTTACTGTTATTATGCCTGTAAAGCAAAAATACCATCAAATTGTCTTGGTATCACTGGTACTGTTTATGAGGCAACCAAAAAATAAATTAATTGCCCTAGAAATATTAGTACTATTCTCACTGAAGCACATTGGGGTGGAGGAGGTCAGTCAATGCCTGAGACACTTTCTTGGCCACAGACCACACAATACCTGACCTGGGTGAGATGGCAAACTCTCATCTCCAGGGTCATCACTGTGCTTGAAGAGCTTTCTTACTCAGCCTTACCACATGAAAATATGAATGTGTCCTTGATGCCTTCTAGTCGTATGTTGCCTTTGAAATAGGCTCTGATCAATCATTTCTCTCTCAGGTACGTGTACCTGGGGCTGACTTTGGTGTTGGGCACGGTGTCCATTTTCTTCAGTGTTGCTGTCCTTTGGGTTCTCCGGAAAAGGTCTTCTCCACAAGATGAGACCCTCTCAGCCAATGGGGAGAGAGGCACCTGTGGGACAAAGAGCAGGAAAGATAATTTTGTCAATAGTGACCGTTTAATTCAGACAACTTACTGGCCAGAAAAGGAGACTAGACTTTAGGAAGACTGAGATCTCCACCGTGACTTTACCAAATGAGTGGCGTTCCAGGCAAAAATTCATCATCAGTGAAGCGATATCTTAGTATCCACCCTGAAAATGTTAACCTTCATGTAATTTTCACTGTAAACACCAAAAGCAAAGACAACCATTTTAGCACATGTACAGCTCTGAAAACACTGCTCACCATTTGTCCTGCTGAGTCAGTGCCACTCAAGTGGGGGGATTTGTTATGGCTGGGGAGGTGCAGCTTGCTCCCTCACCAAGAAGCCAGTTTTATGGCTGCCCCTCAGCTCCATCCCTCCTTGTCAAGCTGCAACAGCCGCTGCTGCCCCTCGGCTTCCTTCTGTGTGTGAGGGGTAGTGGGGAGGCTGCAATGCAGCTCTCTCCGCCACGGTACCAGCCTGAGAGAAGCAGGTGCACAAAACCCGACTTGGCAACCTGGAAGGTGCAGGGATATTCTGCCCATAGCTCACCCTTGCAAGCAGTGCAGCATGAGGAAGGTGGTTTGCTGGAAGGATAAATCAGCTACAGGCTCTGGGCATCTCATGAATTCAGCCCATCACACTTAGGACATCAAATGTTGTGGTTAGGGATTCTTTTTCAAGTAGCTCTGTTATAGCAAAACAATAACAGCAATAAGAGTTGCCATTGCAGTCAAAGAGACCACACGAGTATCGTCCAAAGGAAACCGGAATAAAAATAGAGCTTTTTTAGGTTTCCAGCAGTTTCTCGCTACTTGCTAGTACTCAGTGGACTGAATAATTCCATGCATTTTATGCAAAGTAATAACACCATGATACAAGATACATATGATTTATTTTTTAAAAAGTTATGAGAAGACAGCTTGGGAACAATAAAATGAATTCAAAGACCAGGTGATTTGGGACTTTTCCTTTTAATTTATTGTATTTACTAGCTGAAACTGAGACATGTATCATAGTATCCCTTTATATATCATTTCTGCAGTTTGTCAATATTTGGTATTAAATAAATTTGGGGTGAGGAGTACAATGGAGAGTTGTTTAACACGGAACAAAATCTCAAGAATGGTTGCACTGGAAAAGATAGTGACAGCACCACTACAAATGATGTCCTTTAAAGCAACTAGAATTATAGAGCACATGATGAAAGGTAGGCTTCACCCTACATCATAATATTGGCAAAACAATCTCATATCACTTGCATCTCAGCGTGACTGTAAGTACCCTGCTGCTTAGCTGAGCTTGCAGGCCAGAGGCAGATGTGGAGCCTCTCCTGTGGGATGCAAGAGGAGGGTCAGATGTATAAGAACGGGATTTACTGCACTTTATCAATGACAGCTGTTTACAGTGTGTCATTAGGGAACTACCTAATCCATTCTATAGGAATACCAAGAAGAAGGATGTTGCTTAAGCACCAAATATCTGCAGAAGGTAAGGATTTAAAGCCATCACTTGAGAAAATGCAGTTGTCAGAGGAAGGACCGATGCCACTCACCATTTACCATGTGGGTGAGTGTTTAGACAGTGGGCTGGAATATGAGAGACCCAGTCCTCTGCCCCAGCTCTTTGTCCTCCCAGGTGAGTGTCGGAGGCTACAGGTAATGGGGTGCTGGAGAGCTGTGACTGTTCACTTTGCCTTGTATAACTGGATATTGAACTAAACAAACAAAAATAAAATAATTAGAAGGTTTGTGAACATGAGACTAACTGAAGCATTATGGCTAGGGTGAATCACAAAGATTGGCATTCCAGTCTCAGGTCTCATTCATACTACATCATCATAAAACCAGCAAAAAATGCCAAACCTCATCAGCATCCAGGAGTAAGAGAGATGCTTGGAGCCTTCCATAGCTTGGGAGGGCACTTTTCATAGCAATGAGCTGTCATATCCAGTGAGAGAATGGGAAAACCAAACTTAAGTACACACTGGAATAAAAAAGGAGGGATATCTGCATTTCACTCCATGCTTGGTGTTGCATGTGTATCAAATAAAATAGGGATGATTCCTAATTTGCGAATGAGTCCCGAAAGGGTTTATGGCAGGGACACTGCTGCTCAGCAGTGCTGAAGCTGTCACGGAGGCTGCACGTGCCTGGCAGCAAGATGGCCAGGAAAATTCACTGGCTTACAGGACAAAGAAAGAAATTAAGAGAAATAAACATACCCTACTCTAATTCAGAAAGAAACAGGAAAAAAAAAAAATCAACTTACTGGGTTATCACCTAAGCTTATCTATGTAAGCCTGTACTTAGTGAACAATTGTTTTACAGCATGGGCTTTCCTTCCATACCCCATTTTCTTTACACATGAAAGGATGAGGAATACTATAAAAGAATTTGTTTCACTAAGTCTTATTTTCATTATGGTTTAAAAATGAGCACTCTTTTCCTCTCACCCTTCAGCACTGATAATACTGTAAGTTACCAAGCAGATATACTCCATTCCCACTTTGAAATATTTTCAAGTCTGCTACTTTATTTTAATACTTCAAGTAGCAACATGGATGCATGGATGAGTGTCTGACTAGAAACACATATTCTGGATTTGTTATAATAGATGAACAAATGGTCTCAGCACTAAGAAATTTGGACCTGTCAGGTCCTTCCTACCAGAATTGTTTGTCTTAAACTAAATCTGCAACTGATAATGTCTCACAAAGATCAACAAATTCGGATTTTTTATTTTCTTTTTAGAATTAGAGATTTTAAGCCACAATTGAGGGACTTCAAAGCAGCAAACACCTTTCATTTTCAAAGGTGAGACTGTTAAAAGAATTGGCTGAGGAGATTTCTCAACCATTGATATCAGCCTTTGAGGCCAGAGTGGGACTCACAACCTTGTTAAGAAGTACCCACGGGCTGTATACCATGTAAAAATGGTATTCGTACATTTTCATCTTATAGCAAGGACCTTAACTGGCACATACGGGAGAAGGCAAGGGTACCAGGCCATGTCACATGATGGGATGTGCAACCAGGCCTGGGGCACGTGAGCCAATGCACATTTTCTCCCAGCAAAAACCGCAACTCTCAAATGACATAATATATCTTACTTATAGGCACATCATTTCTAATCATGTCAGGAGGGAAACATCGAGGAAGTCTAACAAATGAAGAAGGGAAAAAGATGAGGCCAGTAGACTGTGGGAACAATGCATCTGATCTATAGCTCATGCCCTCCCAGCATTTGAGAGGAAAGAAACATTAGTATAGGATGAAGTATCTTCAGGTCACAGACAGCAGAACAGCTACCCCATCCTTGTGCCACTATTAAATTGTTGTATATGATCCTATACTCTGAAGGAATTGCCAAAAGACAGAGAACAAATGGTGTGAATATGTCAAAAAATACATAGGCTGAATAATGATAGGTTGCCTCCTTGATGTGCTCAAAATAATGAGTAAAACTGATGTATGAAACAACTATTGTAATATTTTTAAATAGCAGCATGATTAGTCTCATCTGAGAGAAAACATTGGCATTACCACTTTGGCTGGTTTGACTGTTGCCAACACAATACAGTTTAATTGTTTGAAACATGCAACTTAATTCTGCATAACATTGAAAGAAAGAAGTTACTCCTCCCTAGAAGCTATGAAGTGCACAGTACATAGACTCGCAAGGAGCTAAGTTACAGGGGTATTTTAAAAGTATTTGTAAATAAAGAACCATTATCGATAATTGTGAGAAATATGAAGAAAGTGAGCACATGTGTTTAACAGAAGAAGAGCATAGGAGGATATTGAAAACTAGCAAGTACAACATAAATGAACAGAGGTAATGTTTCATCTCACCAATAGTAGAATTATGGGGATAGAACTTTACACAGATTTAAATCGTGACTAGGTGAAGAGGAAAAAAATGTATTGAAGGCTCTTTAAAGTGTAAAGACCACCTCAGAAAGTCCCAGGCCAAAAAAAAAAAACAAACCCTGGAGAGTGCAAGAGCATATGAGAAAGCATGGTTCTGTATAAGACCACAAGGATGACCAATAGCACAAGAGACTGGGGCTGGTTAGTGTGGAAAAAAGATAACAAAAAGGAGAACTGCAGGTGGCATGGGAAATGTTGATAGGGATCAGCTGCTCACCATTTCTTCCATTATAAGTATTAGGGAGCACCAAACCGAGATAGTAGAGGGGATGTTCAAAGCAAAGGAGTCAGCTTTTCACACAGCGGATGTGAGATTTGAGAAATCCTCACAAAGAAATTTTGTATACATAGGTTCAAAGGGAGAAAGCATAGTTATAGAAAAGAAAATGCCATGTGGGTCATTAGGTACCTGCCTTTGCCTCCTGGTTCTGCTCAAGACTTCTCTTGTCTTTTGAAACTAAATGGCTATTGGGAGAGTAGTAGACATATATGTACTGCTGACTCTCGCTTTCCCTAAGCACCCTCCTTCAGCTACTGCCTCTCAGGGCTTTGAGGGCATCAATGGCCCTGACCTGCCTCCCCTGGGACCCACCTCCACCTCTGCCCATGAGCCCCAGAGCCCCATTTCAGCTCCAGCCTGCACATGCAGTCTTATCTGAGCCATTCTGGAGGTTTGCATGTGCTGAGCCCTCTCCCTCGTTCTTCCTGAATTATTGTCTGGGTTTCCGGGATTGTCCTAGGGCCTGACTTCTTAACTTGCCTTTGACTGATGGTCACTGGCCTGAGGCTGGGACCCGTGGCTGTTGCTGCCTTGGCTCTGCTGACCCTGATCAGGTGTTGGGTATACTGCCTGCACTGAGTTGGCCCTCAGCTACCAACTTGTCCCCACTTGTAGAACAGCCCCTGTCAGCAAGAGCCTTTGGGCTAGAGGGATCATAGGTCTGGCTCAGGTTGGTTGTCTCTTCTTGTACCCTGGAGCATCACTAAGCAAGTGCTCCATGAGGCAGATCTTCATCCAGTGCTAATCAATCTCTGGAAGAAAGAAAGTCCATAGCTGCTGTAAAAATTATGAGAGCAATTTAAAGGTGGGGCCCTTTAATGGTGATTTATAGTGCTCATTAAAATGACCTTACTTAAGCAACATGTGGTTAACATCATCAGGAGGTTGGTTAATCAACAGCTTGTCACAGATTAATATAGTTCATTGAATTTTGAAGAGAGTAAATAAGGAAAGGATTTAGTGGAGAGCAAGCGGAACACATTCTCACATCTTGATGGTGACCAGGTCAGGAAACTTTCTCTCATGGCTGTTGAGCAAGGTAACTTTGAAAGGCTGTTGTACATGGTGGTAACCAGAACCCTCTCCTCAATCCCATGATGTTGGCACTTCTAAAAGAAGATGCTGAGAAATGGGGACTGGTTTAGAGAAAAAAAAAACTGTCAAAGTGAGATGCAGTCAGCAAAAATCTGTTTATTTAATTCTGCAGACAAAGGTAGACTATGTTCCAGTTCCTGGAAATCAAACAGGAAAAAACTGCATTAAAAATAAGGTAATTTTTTTTTCACTAGAACAACTGGTTTTGGGATCTTATAGATTTTTCTGTCATGTGTAATCTTTAAATCAAGGCTTGACCATTCTTGTAAAAGATCTGCTCTAGTGCAACAAGACAGATGAACAGCTTAGTGAAGTTGTGTTGTATATAATGCTAGGTATTCAATTACTTGAATCATAATATTTTTTTCAGTCCTTATATGTCAGGTAATATCCCAGACTATGCAAAGGTGATGGGGGTTTCGCCCTGGGGATTTCACCTGAAGTATGCATGTCTTTCATTGTCGTTATGCTATGATGCAGCACACATTTGGACTAGCTCCTACAAAGGTCTAAGTACCCTCACCCGCCAATGACTCGCACACCTTCAATTCCATGTCTATAATAACAACTCCAAACCAAGCTGCTGATTAAGACTGAATGCAAAGAGAAGCTGTACAATCAGCATTAAAGACTACCCTTTGTATTTTAAATAGAAAAATAATAAATATCATCATTAAAACAGCACATCCTGGTCTACTTTTCCCCAGATAGATACATGATGCAAATCAATGACAAAATTATCAATGAGTTTTTATGAAAGACAAAAGCTCTGCCGAGCAACGGAAGGAACAAGTCCCAGACACTAGCTAAGATGGCGACACCAAATCGGTTTGTCAGCATGCTTTTCTTTCTTGTTAGCTCTACAGCAACAAGCTGAAACTAGATGCACTGAAACAGGAGCATTAAGAAACCTTTTCCATTATTGTAAAGGTTTTTCATGTTCTCAGGATTCCTCTAGTAGCTTAACATTTACTTAGCTGTACACCATCCCTTTTACTTAGTTTGTTAACTAAAAGAGTTAAATTTTAAAATACATTGATTTTCTTTATTTAGGGATTAGTGTCCCGAGAATAAAAAGGGCTCTAATCAAAGCTGCCTACTGCAGTTGGCCTCTGCCTGGCCGACGGCTCCCTGCTACTGCTGGCTCACCCCTTGCAAATTGGTGCCTTGGCAGCCACTTCTTCTGGTGGGAGTCTGCTGCCACCCTCTGCCTGGAGGAGTCTGCAACCAGCTCCTGCGGTAAAGGTGATTCTTAGTGTGGCTTTTGTAAGGATTGTTTTTATTCTCAGGAGTAATCAGCAATTACTGATATCTCAGTATTCTTATTAAGGGGATTTTTACTATCATAATCCATTTTTTTCCCATGAGTGTAAGTTACAGTCATATGGGAGGGCTTGGATGAAAAAAAAGGATGAGATATGTCTTTTTTCAAGTGTGAGACCATAGTCTTTGATTTGACTTCACTAGTTTCCCATTTCCCATTCTGGTACTTTTGGTCAACTGTTCTTTGTTCAAGAAGACAACTTTGAATGCAAATGCTTCCACAGACAGCTTGGACAACAGCAGTCTGAATATAAAAAAATTCTTCTCAGCCATACGGAAAGCAAAGTATAAAAGATATTTTAATTCTTGAAAAGTTATAAATTAATGGTTTATACGGGACTAGAAAAAACAGGGAGAAATTGCTGTGTATTCATATGTTAGAGTGAGGAAACCAAAGGAATACAGTTTCCCCTTTTACTACATGAAAAAAGAAAGTGGCACTTTTTCTACAGGTTCTACTACTTCCAAATTACAGAGTACATTTCGCTCCATGCCTTTTCATAGTTTTAGGATCAAAAGGCAAAAAAACCCTTAGGTAGGTCTACTAATGCATCTGAAGACAACCTGAAAATAAAACCTTGGGAACACAAGGCTCCATTGAAAAACATTGTTAAACAAGAGGGAATATTTATCTTGACATAGTCAGAGCACAATAGTGGAGCTTGTGACACACCTTTGAAGAAGGACAAGGACACAGGTGTTCGTGCGTATGTGCCCTTGGTGGAACATCAGTAACCACACAGATTAGCAGAAGTACGGTGTGCTATCCTGTAATAAAGACCAATAGACAAGGGCCAAGATGCCTATCTTGTGACTAGAAAATGTCAATCATGGTATAAGAAACCTGCTGGAAGTGGATGGTTGATGCTTTGTGCCACAACAAAACATGAAGAATCCCCACCTCAGAGAAGACGAGGCCCACATCTGTTGTAAGACCATGAATTTCAACCTCTTGCATGTTATTAATGCTAAGTACATGATCATCTGACTGAGGATATGCTTGACTCTTTTAGAGAAATTGCAGGGAGCACCAGTGTTGGTTTTTTTTTAATCCAGACCTAAATCTGATGGATGCAATCATAATGTAACACCGTGGTTTTTCTCTGCAACAATGAATGAAGCCCCCCTTGACCATGTTCTTGATCACTTAAGTCATGGAAAACTAAAAATAGTTCTGCACAAAAAGTTACAAATAAAAGGAATCAATAAAATACCAAGAGATGTTTATAGAAGATTATGGAACAAGTTATCCTTGAAGCCATTATTCGGCACACAATGGACTGGTGATTGGGAACAGCCAGCATGGATTTATCAAGGGCAAATCAAGGCCTGACCAAGCTGGTTGCCCTCTACGATGGGATAACTGGTCTAGTGGACAAAGGCAGAGCAGTACATGTTGTTTACTGGGACTTTAGTAAGACCTTTGGCACAGGCTCCCTTATTATCCTGGTAGCCAAACAGGTGAGATATAGTCTACGCACTATACGGTGGGTACAAAACTAGAAGATCTGAAATTGTAATCAGGTGGCCAGTTGCTAGTGATGTTCCTCAGCAGTCGCTACTTGGGCTGATAATGATCAACAACTTCATTAATGGTTTGGAGAACAGGACTGGAAGTGCTCTCAGCAAGCTCATGTATGACCCCAAATTGAGGAAAGGAGAAGTTCATGTGCTGGAGGGCAAAATGGCAGAGGACGTTTGATGAGGATGGAGAAATGGGCTGACAGGAACTCATAAAGTTCAGCAAAGGAAAATGCAAAGCCTGTACCTGCGATAGAACAAATCTATCCACAGAATATGTCAAGGGAGTCAGCTAGACAGAAAACAGCTTTGCACAAAAGGACCTTTGGGTCCTGGTGGACAGTGAGTTAAACATGAGGTGGTAGTTCACCTTTGAACCTACAAGGCTAACTGCATACTAGGCTACAGTTATTAAAGACTAGAAGATCTGGAAAAGTGTTTCTTTCCCTCTGTTCAGTACTTGTCAGGCTGCATTTGGAATGTTGTGTCTGGTTTGAGGCTCTCCAGAACAAGACAGACATTAATAAACTGAATCAAGTTGAGTCAATGATGGATTTTATTTCTTTCTTCAGCTATCTAATGGGTGCTTATATAGAAGACAGCATCAGACTCTCCCCTGTGCACAGGTGATGCACAGCAAAAAGATGAGAGGTAATAGACACAGGTTGCAGCAAAGGAGATTCTAATTATACATACATATACATCTATGTATACAAGTTATTTACTGTCAGAGTGGTCAGACACTGGACCAGGTGCCAAGAGAGGCTGTGGAACCTCCTTCCTTGGAGATTTCCATCCAAAGCTCAACTTGATGAGACCTGAGCAACACCAAAAAGCTTTGAAGTTAGTCCTGATTTTAGTGCAGAGGATTGGACCAGATGATCTCCAGAGTTTCATTCCAGTGTAAATTATGCTGTGATTCTAAGTCTTTAAGTTTTTCTCCAAGATCACTTTCTTTTGGAAGGCGTCCCAAACTGTCATGAAACCAACAGTTAAGACCCATCTATTTTAGGTTTCTCAGCTAGGCACCAGTCTGTCTCTTTAGTTTTCTTTACTGTTATTATATTTCTAAACATATTATGCATGACATTCCAGCTTCACTTTTTGAAATAACAGTAAAGGCACAAACTTGGATGGAATGGCTAAACAGAGGAGAGTCTGGGCATCATAGAGGGAAAAAAGAAGAATGAACATGAAAATGGCAAAATAGGAGTGGAATACAAAGTTAAATAGAAAGTTGAACAGTGGATGGTAAATAAATGGAATTTCTGCTCCAGGGTAGGAGCTCCTTAGCTGAAAATTTTTGAGAAGACCATGAGCGTACCTGTTAAATTGCAGATAACTAGGAACCACCCTTAAAAAGATGCTTTTCTAAAAACGCTATATGTAATCTTAGAAGATAGCAGACAAGGCTAGAGATAAGGAATAGTTAGTATTTCAAGATGTGGCACTGGTGAGATTACACCTGGAATATTGTATACATTTTCAGCCATGTGCATTGATGAAATATGGATCCAGACAGAAAGCACTATAGCCGAGGGCTCCAAGGATGTGCTGCCGAATCAAGAGAGTCTATTTTTCAAGAAATTATTAAGCATGATTATCTTGTTTACCTAGTAAAACAGATTGAAAAACTGTGCTCTGTTCATTTATGATCAAGGTTGAGTCCTAAGTATCAGATTGAGAGGAAGAGCTTTTGAAGCTAAAGGACCCTGTCAGTTCAAACCTGAATATAATTTTATCATGACTGGAAATTAAAATAAGGTTCCTATGCACCAGAAGACCAATCTTTTGCAGTAACCTTAGAAGTGAGACGGAATGCAATTCTTATTGTTCTCAAAGCAGGGCTTGGCCTTTTTGCAAAAGGTGCTTTTGAGTTTGCAGACTGGATTTGTGGTCTGGATTCCTCCTGCATTCTTATTTTATAATTTTACTAATACTTGCAGTTGAATTGCCCTGACATATAGCTTTGGAGTGACTACCATTTTCTTGATGATGATGTCTGTTGCCCTAGGAAGCTAAAGGGAACTGTCTGGTTGAAAGTCAGAAAAGCCACGAGCTGTGCAACGTATCGCCAATAACAATATTGAAGGCAAAATTTAATTAAGATTATCCAAAGGTCAGCATTATTAAGTAGGCTGTAATTGTTCATGGCAAGTAAAAGAATGGGCATGGTGACGGTGGCAGGGAAGGGTGCATGAACTACAAGGAATGGCACATTCTGGTGTAACATCCAGGCAGACAGCAGTCATAGTTCATACTTTAAGAATGACTTCTCTTTTAACTACAGTCACTCTCAGGAATCAGGCATAAGGCACAACAGGGGTGCAATCAAATAAAATACTTCTCAGGAAACCAGTTCAGGTTTCCTTGAACTAGAGCCGTAAGTAGGTAAAGGGCTGCTCCAAAGTGCACATAGCCCCAATATACTTCCACAGTGGGTTTGCCTGTGCTGTTAATAGCACTGAACTATAAATCTGAACAGTCTTCTAAGCACGACTGTTTCTTGAACAACTAGTTTGTTCAATATACCCAAGGCATTATATTTTCTCTTCCTGCAAGTCCTTGGCTGTCTCTAGCAGGTCTTACCTGAATGGACTTTAGCCATAGACCATGAAAATAAAACTTCATACTAAAATATGTTTTAGCTATCAGTAACCAGGAACACTTGTAAAGTTGGGACACCCCATTTTTAAATGCCAGGAAGGTAAGAACTATTATAATCTTGACAAGCTCAGGAAAAATGGTGTTTCATAAGAGAGTACAAAAGGAATACACTTGCACATTTTCTGTCTAATTAATTTTTGACCACTGTGGATAAACATGTATTTTGGGACCTTTAACAGAGGGCAGAACTGGGAGGAGACAAGATTAAAATTGCCTAAACCATAGTTTGTGTTAGAAGTTAATGATTCTTCTACCAAGTACCAGCACAACCTTGCTTAAGGAGAGAATACTCTGACTTTTGAGCATTTGTGTGGTAGTATAATTGCTGTTGTCGTGGATACAGAACCTAGGTAGGAACCTCTTTAATATTCTTTTTGTTTGTCTTAACCTTAAAATGTTACCATTTAGTGTTTGCACCTAATGAACATTACCTGTGTAGTACTAGTTGCATTTTCTGTGACCAATAATACCAGTAACATTCCTGTTGTAAATGTCAATGCTTTAATGATGGCATCACACATTTGTATGTGTGTCTCTGAACAGTAAGCGTCATATGTCTTGAACAATGTAAGCAGCATTGAGGCCTGTGCAGCACTGTGATATTTATTGTTCATATTAGGTTAACTTAAAAGGTCTTATTATGATTCCTTAATGTATTTAAAAATCAATAAGACAATTGGATTAGCACTGCAGTTAGTATAAATCAATACAGTTCCATAAACTAGTGGATGAAATATGGTTCTTGATTTGTGATTTGTTAGTCTACTTGATGGTGGTATAGCCCCTGAGAGTGCAACTGCAGTGAGAAACAGCCCAAGGACTTACAGTCTTTGCTGGATTCTGAAAATTCCTTAAACATCATTGTATTTTTCTTTCATAAGAATCTACAAAACCTGTAGCAAACTATTATCTTGACCTTTGTAAACTAATTACCTGTTATTCATGCTAAGGTGTTTAAATTGATGCTCTTATTCATTATAATTTGCATATAACTAGGGGGTAGAAAACCAAGCTTGATTTTTTTTTAATGTTCACTAAGGAATAGATGTACCTAACAGGCACCGAGTTAGGCCATGGCCCCTATAAGGTCATATACTCTGAAGCATTGAAGAAGTCTGCAGCTGTCCTTTGCAAGGCTGGCTGCTGTATTCTGGAATGATCTCACAAGGTGCCATATGCTTCCCATGATGCTGTGAAAGCTCTCAGCTCCCACTAGCACAAATTATCCACACTGATTCTTAGTTAAGAACCTTGATCTTCCTTCACCCAAAGTGTTTCTCAGAAGAGACTGTACTGAGCACAAGACCAAGTTTGTCAAATGTTCCCTGGGTATGATGCAAAAGTGAACTGGAAGAGCATCAACTTTCATTCTCACAGTATGGCTTGAGGTTTTTTGGTGGGGTTTTTTTCCTTATGCTTGCTTTTGAGGAGAGGATTGTTTTCTTCCCTCAGGAAGGAAGTCAGGGTGATTTTTGTTTAGGTTGATTGACTACCTAAACAATGCCAATATGTTGTTTGACTGATCTCATCTTTCTGCAAATGCAGCTACCTCAGGTCATTACTACAGCTGAATGGCTTGTGCAGGCAAAGCATAATAGTTTTAGAGAAGTCATATTAGTGAAAGGATATATTTGGTGCAGAAAGCTTCATACTTTTCCTTTGCTTGTAACCAGATCCTTGTTTTATTAAACATGGAAAAAACCACTAGTGAAATAAATCTAAAATAGCAACTTTATCAATACTTGAAATTGTCAGGCTCAACAGCTAAAGTATGTTGACACCAATTGTGAATCGACCTTTTATCTTTTTTTCTAATCTTCCTGTGGCATGGCATTTCCCCAGCCTTGATCTCTTCTACCTCTAGCAGATTTCTGTGTAGGTCAGGGTCAACTGAGGATGGGAGGAGATGCTGCCAGCAGCTCCAACTGTTGATCCTTGCACATAGCTCACTCTAACATTTCTCCAGCACAGCTGCATCATCTTTTTGCTTCCTTCCCCCTGTCCTAGCCTTCCCCAGCAAAAGCAGCACCATGTCCAGTAGCATCTTTGCAAAGCAATAATAAGACATGTGTCATTCACCACTGATAGGAGCTGGTCACCCCTGTTCTTGCCTGAGAATCCTTTCCCTGGATGGCTGGAGGAGCTGAGCACTGACAGTGCTGAGCCAACTAACTTCCACCTTCTAGCTGGCTTCATACTTTTCTGTGTGCATCAAGCAGCTTTTGCCCCATGAAGATGTATTTTACTTTATTTTTCTTCTCTTTTTTTTATCCTTTATCTTGCCTGGTACCCTAACCTCTGCCTCTGGATGCCTTTCTCACTATTTGCCTCTAACTGCTTAACCTGCTTTTTGATATTTACTGCTTGCTTGCACTTTCAATCTTATTGTCCTCCCTTCTTGTACCTTCACAGTCTTTCTCTGAAACATTTACCGGGATAGCCTGTTAATATCTAAATTTCTTCAGTTACATGTATGGATACCTGACTGCCTTTCTCTTTTCTCTACTTTGCCTCTTATTTCTATCTTCATGTTTCTCTGCTTTCACTCCTTCTCTCCTTATATTGAGACTCTAAGTCATGTTGTACCTTCAAACTCTCAAAAAAGCCACTTCTTTAGTCCTGTGACCTGCAATGACATGCTACCCCAGCATCTTATTGTAGTCCTTAATGTATCATGATAACAGGGAGAAGCTAATATCTTCAGATTACACAGGGATAGATAAATTTCAGAGGACCAGATGCTCAAAAGTATGTGTGTACTAACTTTTCCTGAGCACTAAGAATCTCATTTCACAAGCATTTCTGTTGGTAGTTGTGCAGACTTGAGGAAATCCTTTCCTCTACTTCTTGTTCCTATCTGTCCGAGGAGCCAAGTGGAAGGAAAAGCTACTTTTTTTTGTCCAGATATATGTTCTGACCCAGACTTACAGCACAACCACAGAAGCAGTGGTACTCACATGAATCAAGAATTTGGGAAGCAGATATGAGCTAGTGGGAAAGGAAAAGAGCTGTTCATGCCAGCATCAGTACCTAAGGACATGCTCATGAACTTAAGCCCAAGAAACTCCTAAATTGTTTAAATCTCTGTTTGTATATTTGTCTTAAACATCCTTAGGTATTAACCCTCTTCCACCTGAGTAAAGAAAAATGTTCTTCACCATCGTGCATTAGAGCAATGCCTATCCTTTAAATGCTCTGAAAAGTGTTACTCTGCCATATGTCCTGTAGCAGAGCAATTTGCAATTGCAGATGGACTTTTTCCAGCATTGGAAAAGTTCATCCAACTTTTTTCAGCTCCATTCAAGCATGGAAAACCTCTCTTTGTGTGATTTCCCGCTCCCCACCCTTCTTCACCCTTTTCTCAAATGAGGAGACTACTGCAAAAGGTGAAATAAATCAGTTCCTGTGAGCTATGATTTCCGAATTCTGACTTGGGGTCATTAGTTTCCATACTATATCTCCCTTGCCTGTCAAGATCTGCTGATCTGAAGAGGGTTTGTTTCAAGTGACCCATTTTTTCCGAGGGGCTCTGCAGTAGCGTCTGGATCTTCCTTCAGAAATCTGTTGTTTGTAGTTGGAGTTGCACAAACGGGCAAGTGTTTTCATTCTTTAAGTAAACTTCGCAAATAGATACATAGACTTCCCTTACAGCTTTTCACTGAAATATTCTTTTTAATTGTTTACCCATCTCTCAGATACAGAATTTTAAAAAAATTAGAAAACAAAAAGTGAAGTGTTGTACTATTCATTGCAATAAAACCAAATTCAACTTAATCATGAAGCAAGGCTTTCAACAATAACAAAAAATTATTTACATCAAAGGAGGGTAAAGATTTGTTGTCTATGGCTACAGGGTGTGGTGTTCCCAGGGGAATTGGAGCAGTTCTGCTGAGCTGCTGAGTTGCAGATGATTTCATGCATCGGGGGATATAGACAGCACTCTGCAAACAGAAGGGGATTAGGGATACCCTGTATACTATTGCACAAAATAAAAACATATAATCTCCTTATAGGAGGTCAGGTAGCTAAAATAATCAATTCTTTTGTCATTAAGAATTGTTTCCAACAGGCGACTGTGAAAGAATAAGTTGGATGGCTTGGTATTACTACAGAGCTCTTACCAAAACAACGATTGAGTCCTAAGCTGCATGGCCTGCAAATTCAGAGCTTCACTAGGAGTCCCTGTGCTTCAGCACTGATGCTTTGTTGACCCTTGTTGTTTGGTTTTGGGTGGAGAATTTGTCTCTTAGTCTTTTGTGGAAATTGTCTTTTTAGCATTAATAGTCATTCTAGACTGAAAAAAGGGGGTGGGGGGAGTGGGGAGAGTGAAGACCATTTCACTTGAAAAGAAAGATGTCAAAACAAGACACTTCAGTATTTAAACAAATATACACTTTGAAACACTCAAATCATTGAGCCAAATCCTTTCCAATGAAAAGGTTCAGTTTCAACATCTCAGCATTTTGCTGTAACTACTGTTTCATCAGAAAGGTCCTTAAGCAACTCTATTTTGGCATATGTGCTTTTGTATTTATTATTGTTTTTCTCTTGCATTCAGATCACTCAGTAAAGAAATCAACCATGACAGTGGAAACTGAATCCAGCAATGTCGATGACTCAAATCAGGAAGCAGAACCTGCCCAGCTTTTGGATGACAAAAGAAACAAAAATCTACCAGTCGAAAAGAAGACTTCCTGTTGCACTGGCTTGAAGGTTTGGTGCCTTATCAATATCACCACAAATTACTGCTGTCATATGTTAAAAAAAAATGGTTTTCAAGATATGATATGACAGATTACTTCATACTTGTTCCCCCTATCTTTTCTGCAACTGGATACACACTGCAGGTAGAGGGAAGGGTTGGATCTTGTCTTTGTCCTAAAGAAAATAAAAATTCCTGATTTAACCTATTTACTCTCAAGTTCCTCATAGGTAGATCCCCTTTTTGGTCATTGAAGAGAGGTAGAAACCTCCAGTGGAATACTTGAAGCATCCTGAAAAAGGTGGCTATGATATACTGTTGTCTGGAGGTTGCTGTCACTACCCATTCTTGTAGGGCCAAAATAGTGTGAGGTAAATCATATTCCAGGACTTTTGTCTAATCCATGGCTGTAGGTCAAACAGTCCAGTGATTCCCACAAGCATCCAAGCTTTCAGGAGCGTACAAGGAGAACTGATGGAACAAAGCAAGTAAACTAATGAGAATTTTGCTTGAGTGTTAAAGCCTTAGTATTTATTGCTTCCGGCTGAGCTGCAAATACTGCAAGGGCAACGTTTCTTGTGACAGAGATGTGTTTGGGTTTATGTTTCGACTAATTCTTCAGCCAGCTTCATCTCAGATTAAATTCCATAGGCTCAGTGGAGTTGCAATCAGGGACACATTTCTCTCTATAAAAAGGTCTGTAAAATGAAAGATTAATGGAAAAAGATAGGTAATTGCAAACTTTTCAACCATCCAAAATAATTTGGCTCAAGTATCAGGCAAAGGTTGTTACATTTATTATTTTATCTGACTCACATTTGCTACCCATATACACCTGCAAAAATAGAATCTGATCTCTCTGGGAGACTCACAGGACTAACTTTGCCATCATGTATGCAGGCAATGCTGCACGATCGTGGATCTATGTCTAACTTTATGGCAATGAATGTTTAATAGACACAATACCTTGGAGGAAATAAAAGACAAACTGTTATTCTCCCTCACCTTCCCATGAAGTGTTTTGTGGTTTACCTGGGGATTGTATTTTCAAACCCAAAATACCCAAGTCATTTTTGTTTGTGTTTTCATGCTCAGGAAAAATAAAACATGTCAGGACAAAGCCTGCACTTGTGAGATTTTTCTCTTCATTCCTGACAAAAAGAGTGTAAATATATCTATTGTCAAGCTTTTACTTCCAGGTTTGGCTTAATTTCTTACAGTAGATAGTATTGCAAAGTCTAAACCTATATTTACTTTTGTTTACTTACCCAACATTGTGTTGTATTGGGACTTTTACCCAGTGAGCAATAAGTCTATTTGGTTTTGAGACTATGTTGAAATAGTTGGATAATATTTAAACAAATTTAGTTTAACTTTTCATCAAATTCATCTTTATTTGCAAAAGCCACAATGTGTGTTGGTGGAAGCAACTATAAAATTATAAAGAATATTAAGCTTTCCCTTGTGAGGTATATGGTATACAGGCGACATAGCCATAATCCACACATTTCAAAATATATCATTTGAGACAGAGATGAACTCAATCAGTCTGTACCACCTTCCACATACTGGGATATCATAAAAACTTGCGTAAAGCCTTTATTTTGATGCCATGGCTATCTATACGTCTGAGTTAGAACCAGCTATGAACTGGCCTAAAATAAGTGACATGTGGCCCAAGCAGAAGATAATTGGGGCTAAGATTAATTTTAGGTTGGACTAGTGTCAGTAAAACTATCTTGATGAGGTATTTTACCTCTGGCAAATTTTACATTTCTGCAACATCTAGAAATTTAGAAATCCCACCATTTTGGCTACCCAACACTGGGCCTCAGCTTTTTGATAAATTTAACCTCAGGATGTCAGTAAGGTAAGTAATCGCCAGTGAGTTGTTTGCCAAATTTAAGTTCCACAGTCCATAGGATTTCTGCTTTGGAAAACCTCTGGCCAGCAATGCAGGGAAGATCCGGCTTTCTGGTCATTAGGATGGCTGTTGCAAACCTGAACCCTAAAGCAAGCAGCTGCTCTCAGTGCAGCACCTAGCACCAGCCCTCTCCAGCAGGGAAAACCAGAGCAGGAGCAAACATTGCTGAGAGACCACCCTGGTGCTCCATAGTGTTAGGGTACGTGAAAATTCACACACAACGTCACTGCAATTTGAGTACCAAACATATACCATGGTTATGATTACTCCACACGGTTTTAAACGTATTTGATTCCTCTGTGACCAGTTTCTCTGCCTCTACCTCCCATTTTCTGTCTTAATCTTTCCTCAGGCATTTCTCGCTGCTTTATCATTCAGCTACTTTAGTAAAGCATTGTCTGGTACGATTATGAAAAGCTCCATCACTCAGATTGAACGGAGGTTTGACCTGACGTCCTCTACTGTTGGTTTCATCGATGGGAGCTTCGAGATGGGTAATTGATATTCTGCAACAGGCAGAAAACTGTTCAGAGAAATATGAGGCACAACATCTGACATTAATTTTGGTTCATTACCTTCCAGGTAACTTGCTGGTGATTGCATTTGTAAGCTACTTTGGAGCTAAACTTCATAGGCCCAAAGTAATAGCTGTTGGATGCTTTACTATGGCTCTGGGAAGTCTTTTAACAGCAATGCCTCATTTCTTCATGGGATAGTAAGTACCGAGATTAATTTGGGTAATCTAACATTGAAATTGGATACTGCTTTCTGGTTTTTGAATGAAACTTGGTGTATATTAAGTTTTAGATTTCCAAAGGCCTATAGAGCCTCACCTCGATGTGCAATGAATCACGTTTGACACACACATCATTGTTCATTTTATCTAGTTGAAAAATTATAGTTCTTCTGAAGTAAAAGTTCAACTTCTCAAAAAAAATAGGAAAATCAAAATTCTTTAGGTTTCAATTAGACTTCTTCAGAAAAGAGGCAGAGAAGGAAACGATTTTATAAAATCATTAGATTTTTTTTTTCAGGAAGAAACACTTACCTATGAAAATCTTATGAAAATTCAAGTTTCAAACAAAATATATTGTTCTTTGAAAATCTTCAACCATGCTACTATGCTGGTGCTATTGCTTTAATGAATTATATACTTTTCCTGAACAGCTAACTATAAGAACACCTTACTGGGAAAATCAGTGCTAACCTAGGAATGTGACATCATCAGTTGCTAATAGAGATGTCAGGATCATTTAGGCAAGAAAGTCAAAGCATTATGAACCACAGTAAAATGATGAGGGATATAGAATCCACCTATATGACTTCTAGAATAAGTTTGTGCTGTTTTGAACAGGACCTCAAAGCTCTGAGCAGGTAACTTCACATGGAGTAATATCTCTGCCTGAAATATGACTTTAGTTATAGTAACAGGTAACTCTCATGTAAAATCAGAGATTCAGAGCTCACTCGTTGAAGAAACCAACCTACAAAGGTGCTCATTAGAAGAAATCCCACTCCTTGAAAGAGGAAATCAGAGCCTTGCTGTGTAAGATGGTGTATTTTCCTCTCCTGTGGCAAACAGCTGTTCCTTACACAAAGCAGCCTCTCAGCTTCATGGAGAACCTGCAGATGGATCAGTGCTGGTGGAACTGGTACCAGAGTTTTTCCTGTTCCAAATGCACATAGCTGGTTAAGCTGATTTTCTGTGGCTGGTTAAGCTAATTTTTATTCATCTTCTCGAGGCTCAGAGATTTACTGCATGTTGCTTATATGCAATAATGTTTCTAGCCATAGCTTTAATACAGTGATAGCATAGACCAAGACATATTTCTATTGCTCTCTTAAATGTATTAGAATAATTTTAGGTAAAATACTGTAAAAAGAAAACTAAGGAATACTTTTTTTATCATGACAGTGGATCTTGCACTAGCATCAGACTTGTGTTTTCAACTGCTTAAGCCAAACTATGTATCTTGCTCATCTACACTGGGAATCTCCTACAGTTTCTCACGTACCTGTGCCTGAATTTTTATGGTGAAACTGTTCTGCACTGTCTCTTCTGATGAATATTCTTTGCTTGAACCTGAAAAATAAGCCTGCCTGGTCTAACAGAGCCAGCCCAGTTCCTAGAAGCAGAATGTGCGCTTTACTATGTTGTTCTGCTTAATTGTACTTTGCACCCCAGCAGAGCTCATATCTGGGAAAAGGATCATGCTAAAGCAGCCGAACAGCTTCCAGCACCTGAGCTGCTCAGCTGCCGCCCCGCAGCATTGCTCTGCTCCATGTAAATACAGCTAAAGAGTGTCTTTTAGCCACTAACTTTATTCACCCGCTGCTGTACAACAGCTCTTTCTAAAGCCAATGCCAATTATCAGGCAAACAGGTACCTCCTGAAGATTATTTCCCCTTCCTCACTCCTCGCCTCCCCCAACGCCAAAATACGTATCTATGATGAAGAGGGGGACTCACACTCATACTCAAGAAATTCTTCTTTTTCTCCTTGACTGTGGGGGTCAGCATAGGGAGCTCACCTGGACCTGACCCTAAATTTTGGTACCGACAGTTCAATCCTACCTGAATTACTTTCAAAAGCCTTTTTAAATTTTACAGCTTAAAATGTTATGTCTTCTAGACAGATGATTCTAACTTTTATTTGTTCTTCATTTTAGTGTTTTGGTTTTCCAAAATATGCTTAAATAATTTTCTTTTTTTCTCCTTTAGTAGGATTTGATCTTTGGATTGATATTTAAACAAAGATACCTTTCTCTTTAGGGAAACAGCAGTCAAGTGATACCTGTCCTACTACGCTAGTATTTCCCTAGTGAACACTGCTTCTAAACCTACTATTGTGTGTTTTCAGTTATAATTATGAGACAGCATCACATACAGCTTCTTCAGTCAACTTGACTTCAAGCATAAATCCCTGTTCCCTACATCAAGATGTGAATGAAACATTGTTGGAAGCCTCCCAATCAGGTAAGGAACTGTAAGTGTAAGTACAAATAGAGGAACTAGTTTTATCTTTGGTTGCAAGTGGAGTAAATCATTGCCTCACGCAAGATGCTCAGTTAGATTTCTAACTTCAGTCTTTACCTGTCTGGGAACATTACCAACACTTAAATGCACTTTGTGCATTTCATTTGGAGAAGAAAAATCCAGCAAACACAAATTACTAGGATACAGATCCTCAGTTTCCTATGTTCACACTTCCAAATTACAGTAAAATCACCCTAACACTAAAGGGGATGCTGAGACAGTGCGAAGAAATTTCTGAAGGGATTCAGTTACCCAGGACCTGGAGTTGGGAAGGTGGAAGAGATAGCATGAAAGGATGTGAAGCTGCACAGAGTTAACTGCAAATAAATGGGCATTTCTGTGATTTTGCTTACTACATGGAATATAGCTGTTTTACGTGTTGCTTGGCATGTGACATAGGTAGAGAAAGAGCCAAGTTGTGCCCCAGAAACCATCTCGAACTTCTCAAGTTAAAGATATATGTCAGATAATATATTTATCACAATACCAATCTGCCATTTTTTTTACACAGGTATTTTTACTGATGGGTGATACTTATCTGTATTTCTAGAAACCAAATACAATGGAGGTGGAGGAAAGTGTTATTAAAAGATTATTAAAAGGTATAATGAGGTTGATGGCCTTTCATTAATATTCCATGAGGATAATGCTCTTAATACCTTAAATACTAAACCATAATCATTTCATGTACTGAATTTCCTGTGATTTGTCACTGTTTCCCATTCAACTATTCTATTACAAAGATGTAAACTCTCACTATCTGCAGGCTGTGAGAAGGAACCATCATCATATATGTGGATATATATCTTACTGGGAAACATGTTACGTGGAATTGGTGAGACACCAATAACACCATTGGGCATCTCTTATCTTGATGATTTTGCTAAAGAAGAGGATGTTCCTGTGTATGTAGGTAATCTCAACATGAAGTAAATTGAGAGATTCATAGTGTAAGATGTTGATCATCTTCTGCAGAAGAAAACATTCAGCCATTAAAATGTACTAGCATCTGCTTCATTATATTTTCAGCATGTTTGCACACAATAGCCATGTTGGGTCCAATGGTTGGTTTCCTGTTGGGATCTTTCTGTGCAAAACTGTACGTGGATATTGGATTTGTGGATTTAGGTAAGCAAAATGGAGGTAAAATGAAAGTGAGCTAATACCTGTTGGTAACAGGTCCCTCTACACATTTGCATAACTTTTTATTATAGTAATTATATCAATATAATTTATCTTTAATTTATATTGCTTTCATATATTTTATTATATACTTTATTACAATTTTATTAAATTACTGGAAGCTTTTAGGCAAAGGCAGAATTAGACAGGGAACATATTTTAGAATTGTGTATTGGGATTAAAGAATTAAAATACATGTTTAACTTTAAAAAATTTTTACCAAGAACTCTCACAGACCCAAGATGTTTTACTAAGCTGGGATCTTAATGAAAGGATTTTGCTAGCATAGCTGTTTTACAGTTTTGGTGGATTATCTGCCTTTTCAGTTGAGCATTTTATGTTATTTACAACTCATGTAATGTTTGTAATACATTATACACTTTTTGCCAGCCCTTGCTTATTCAGATGAAAAGAAAACCTGTGTATGTAATCACATCTGCAAAATGCCAGAGGAAACAGAGCAATCCCCATAAGTGGTGGCCATGCCCCTGCATCCTGTTCCCTTTCAGTAGAAGAGTCAAGAGCCATCTCTGAGGTGGTTTTTCCTGGCCAGCCCACCTCGTCACCACCAAACCAGCCTGATGGGAAGTCAGGCAGTGCGGACTGGTGATGGCTTTTTCAGGAACAGGCCCAGTGTAGCAGCAGCAGTGGGTGATCCTATTTTACTAGCAAGACAGAGAAGTTTTCAGATCTTCAGGATCTTCAGATCTTCAGGATCCTGTAGACAGATGAACTATTTTGTCTTTGCCCTTTGTTAAGCCAATGTTTGATTTTGCTTAAGCGTAAGGACAGTGAGCCAATTCTGGTCATGCAGTGAAAAGCCCTATAGTGTTGGTCCACCACCAAACATGCCAACATGTAACAATCATAAAAATACAACCAACTACTCTCATCTTCCTTGCAATACAAAGTTTAAAGTCGTAGCTAATCTCACTGATGACACAGCGAATGCCTATATGCTTAATAGTAACCAAAACAATTCAGTTTTGCAGAGAATGGTCTCAGTAGAAATGTATCAGGCCTAAATAGACCCCATGCTTGAGACCTGGCTGACAGCCATTTTGATTTCCTATGTGTTGGATAAAGACCTCTGTGTTGCCATGTATGCCACAAAATGGCAGTCAGCATATCATGTGGAAAGGCAGATGAAACATAACACCATTCAGGTTATGATTCCTGATGCCTTCACTGCATGAACGGTCTCTCATTAGATGATTACTGTTACTACTGAAAGTCAGACATTGTAAAATGCAGCTATTTTAGCGGATAAGGGTGGGAAGGTTCAACTTCTTCATTTAGGTAACTTGTACGTGTTTCCCTCAATTCTAGGAAGCATCACTATCACCCCACAGGATTCCCGCTGGGTGGGTGCATGGTGGCTTGGTTTTTTAATAGGTGGTGTAACCAGTTTCCTAGCTGCTATTCCATTTTTCTTTCTGCCGAAGAGTCTGAAAAAGAATAATGACAATAAAGCCAATAATGACAAAACTTCATATGGTCTCTTGGAAAACATGGGCGCCACGAGAAAGACACGTCCTCCTGCAAAATCTAAGCCAAGGAACTGGTCAATAATACTGAAAGGCAAGTGTTTTGCAAGTTGTATAAATGTGAAAAGCAACAGGCACAATATACCGCGGGAATGTAATAGTTCTGCAGAATATTTTGCCTCCCCTGCACTTCAGTCTAAACCAGTTAGCTATCCCCAGGAACAGAGGGGTCTGCTAAAGATTGTAAGAAGTCAAAGAGCTTCCTCAAGACTTGAGGTTCTGCATGCATCACCTGCAATGCATCATCACCTGAGTGGCACCTACCTCTAAAATTTTGTGCTAGAAGAAATTTGAACAGTGGAAAAATTGTTTCTGTGTCAGGACCTAAAGAGAATATTAGAAGGTTCCTTTCTCAATATGGAAAGCCAAATTATTTATCTGATGATCACAGAGCTCATGGAGACTCTGAAGCACATTGCTGCCTGAAGAAAATATAGCAGGCTTGAATATCAGCTCTGGTTGTGCAGATGTTAGGCTAAGAAAGGGGTGGAAAGGTGTAGGGAAGAGATGGCTTTGCATCATTAGTCAAATTCTCCTGTATTTGTTTAGATCCCAGTGGAAGCCATTGGGCAACTTCACAAAGCCACCTCTCACTTAGCCTTGAACCTGTGATGATATTCGTGTAAGCTGAAAGAAGTCTTTGCTGTGTGGAGCCCTTCAGTCTTCATGTGCAGATCTCACTAGAGCACCCAGGCCTTAACCCATACGTCTGTCTTCTTTTAGGATTCTCTTCCTATATCTCAACCTCTGGTGTTTTTCAAGAACCTTATTTTGCTTTCAGACACTCGCATGCAAATGAAGATCAGTACAACTTGCACTTGGACAGCTGAGAGAAGGATTTTGCCCTAAATTTTGTAGATTACTCACCAGTAATTATGCCATGCATCTTTCAAAGCCAACTCATATATCCCTTTCTTTCAGATTTCTATACCTCCCTGAAAAAAGTATTGAGTAATCGAATGTACCTTACATTTGTGTGTTGCGCACTGTTACAGTTCAGTAGCTTTACTGGTTTCCTGACTTACAAACCAAAGTACATGGAACAGCAGTATGGGCAATCTACATCTAAATCTAACTTTCTAATAGGTGAGTTACACTGTGCAATGACTGCTTATGCTATAATCAGTGCATGGGGAGAAGTTCTGACATGCTTTTTCTGGGACTGAATTCCTTGCAGAACAGGCTGATGGAAATGATGATCTCTCCTGAACTTGAATTATATAGAGGCAGCATACAAACTACAGTTTTGGTGTCTATGGGACCAGAATAAATTGTTATACTATATTGTATTATATTATATTATATTATATTATATTATATTATTACTATTATATTATACTATATTAATTATATTAGAGCACGGGCACCCTGAATATGCAATGAATGTGGTGTGGGAGTTTTAAATGCTGCAACATCTGACTAATGCCTTGCAATGGAAGTGGGTTTTGAGGGTTAGGCACTTCAAAAATAGCATATACAACCCAGGGATTAGGCTGAGCACAAAGTCACCTAGCGTCATCAAAATACAACATAAAGCTGCCAGGGATATCAAGCTGAGGACAGAATTTGATTCTCAAATCCACTGTGACACTTTTATTTTATTATTTCCCTTCTATAATCTCTTTCAGGATTGACATCCTTACCTCCTGTAGGTATTGGGATTTTCCTAGGAGGTCTCATAATGAAAAAGTACAAAATGAGCATCGTTGGAGCAAGCAAGTTTGCATTTACCATGTCAATTTTGGCCTACGTCATCACTCTCTTGCACTTTTTTGTTGGCTGTGAGAACCATGTGGTAGCAGGAATTACAGTGTCCTATGAAGGGTGAGTACAAAATGAAGATGAATATGCTTTTCTCCATGGCAGCAATGGTTCAAAAAATGTACTATGACATCAAGGCTAAAAGAGAAACATGCTTTTGCAATGCTTAAGAGAAAGTGAACACTACCACTTGTCATTGTGATAGTTTTATTGGTCAGCAGAGTGTCAACCTGGCAAAGCACCACACTGCTTAAAAATTAATTAGAAATACACTAAAAAAATTGCATCATTACTGATGTAGGTTGTTTGGCTGTGTAGGGTGGTATTGCTGCTTCACACAGTGCTATCTCTACACCAGTGAAGAATATTCAGTAGCAGGGTGAAGCATATGTAACAGAAAGCATTGGTAGCATGTCCTGCACAGAGATGGAAAGATTGCAACATGCTAGACTCTCAGCCTACTGTAAACCAAAATGAAGCTTTTATGCCTACTGAAGATACTCTTTCCTCTCAAGAGAGAACGAGGGTTTAAAAGTTACAGGCTGTTATTTTTAATTGGAGTGAGTAAAGCTACCAGTACAGGGGATGCGTGCTAGGATATGGCTGTCCAAGGAGCCCAGTGACACACTGGCATATGGGTTGTCACTGCTTCATGTCCAGCCTTCTCAGAGTACCTCATGGCTAGTGTGAACCTGTTTGCATCTCCCTGAAGGCTTTAATATCAGTGCAAGTAGGATGGAATCTCAAGCAAAGAGATCAATACTGTAGAGACTCGGCTATGAAAACATATGTCCTGGGCATATGAGGTGGGTTTCAGGACAGTGACACTGTCACACAGAAGGGACTACATTGCCATCAGCACTGAATTAAAAGTTCTTACACCTGTCTGAACTTAACTTCCAAGCAAAACCATTCCGTACCATGAAAATGCCATGTTTTCTGAGTGCAACTCTGACTGCAAATGTGACTCCAATGTATGGGATCCTGTGTGTGGAGACAACGGACTCACGTATGTTTCGGCATGTCTAGCTGGGTGCACAACTTCGGTGGGACATGGAAAGAACACAGTAAGACCCTGCTTCAGTTTCTGAGGTTTTTTACTAGCTTATTTTCCATGTAACACCAGAGATTTAGTAGTATAATGCATTTAAGGGAAACCAAAGTTACCGGGGACCAGTCAGTAAAGTATTTATGATTTCTGGCTACAAATGACACAGAAGACATAGAGATTTCTCTGAGTTACTGCACATTAAGCAAAAAGCCCTAGCTCCTTGTTGTAGATCCTAGGTTTCATCTTTTGTAGATTGAACAAGAGGGGGAAACAAAAAATTCAAGGGGGTCACATGTTGTCTGAAGGTTGTCCATGGCTTGCCTTTCATAAACCTCATTCTGACTGCCCTGAGGTTTTCAGCCAACAACTGAAGTACTCTAAGATAATGTAGTATCTTCCCTGATACTGATCATTAATGTGTAAGTATGAAGAATGACTTGAGGGGAGGCAGCTTGTTTTCTCTGTGTGAGACTCTGGGATGGCAGGATACCACTTATTTTTCTGGCTGACTGATTTCTGCTCAGCACAGAGTGCTGGGGATAATGCACAGAGTCCCAGAGAAGAAGTTCCAATCCATGGATATAAGCCTTCATTGGACTGTGCCATTCCCCTGTTTTCTGATGCCAGCTGATCACTCCAGAAGATACATGATCTGGAGCTGTCTCTTGTATTCCGACATAATTTTCTCTCCAACAGATTTTTTTTTTGTGGCTGGTTTCTCTCTCATGTGTACAGTCATCTTCTCCAGAAGACATTCTTTGCTGAAATCTTAAGGTGGGAGTCAGGGGAGAAGAGCTCAACAGCATCCATGACAGTGGGACTACTGCCTTCCACACAAGTCTGTCTCTGTAGAGGGTTAAAGTTTGTGGCTCACAGTTCCACTTACCTATCAGTACCCCTACTGCTGATCTCAGGGCTCTGCATGAGCTGTATCTTGACAGGCAGCTGCTGCTTACAGCTGTGAGGTACCTCTGGTGGATCAGTGTTAGCAGAGAGGGACCTGTGATCTGGATGCTTTTCACAGAGACAAGTCAGCTAACAGGTGGTGTCACTTAGCAGCAAAAGGCACAGCTCCTTGAGCCTTGTTTTTCCCCTTTGACTGCCCTCCAGGGACACAAAGCTGAGGCCAGCCTCAGAGATCCTATGGGTACTCCAAACATCTTCCAAAAAGGTGTGCTGTGTCCACTGATAAAAACAGGCTGGCATAAAACATCCCTTCCAACTCTGAGCACTGTTTGTAGGAAAGAAAAGAAGAAGATGCTGCCCATTGCCTCAAGAAAGGCAAATAAGATAGGAACAGGATGCTTAGCAAGGCTTTGGGCTATATCTGTGTCTGAAGGCAGGATTCCCCATTGCATGAGCAATGCCCTACCAAGCATGGCCAGCAGGTCAAGAGAGGTGATTCTGCCCCTCTACTCCGCTCTCATGAGACCTCACCTCTGGAGTCCTCAGCATAGGAAAGATATGGACCTGTTGGAGCAGGTCCAGAGGAGGGCCACAAAAATGATCACAGGGATGGAACCCCTCTCCTACGAGGAAAGGCTGAGAGAGTTGGGGTTGTTCAGCCTGGAGAAAAGAAGGCTCCGGGAAGACCTTACAGCAGCCTTTCAATACTTAAAGCGGGTTTGTAAGAAAGATGCGGACAGACTTTTTAGTAGGGCCTGTAGCGATAGGACAAGGCATATTGGTTTTAAACTAAAAGAGGATAGATTTGGACTAGACATAAGGAAGACATTTTTTACAATGAGGGTGGTGAAACACTGGAACAGGTTGCCCAGAGAGGTGGTAGATGCCCCATGCGTGGAAACATTCAAGGTCAGGTTGGACGGGGCTCTGAGCAACCTGATCTAGATGAAGATGTCCCTGCTTATTGGTCAGGGGTTGGACTAGATGACCTTTAAAGGTCCCTTCCAACCCAAACTATTCTACGATCCTATGATTCTAAATCTGCTTTGTGTCTTCCAGGTCTTCCATAACTGCAGCTGTCTTGAAGCTAGCAGTTCATGGACAGGAAATAATTCTGCCACCTTGGGACAGTGTCCAAAAAGTGAGGATTGTTCAATGAAGTTTATTTATTATACAGTAATACAAGTCATAAGTGGCTTTTGTTATGCATTGGGAGGCACCCCAGGATACATGATTATGTTTAGGTAAGTAAAACTAACTCTGTACCAATGGTTGAGGCTTTCCAATGAGGGGATCAAAGTTGTGTTTAGGTTTCTCTCTTTCCCTTAGGAGAAAAGACTCTCTTGCAGCATGTCGTGGTTTAACACCAAATGGCAACTAAACGCCACACAGCTGCTCACTCACTTCTTCTCGGTGGGATGGGAGAGAGAATCGGAAGAGTGAAAGTGAGAAAAGTTGTGGGTTGAGATAAAGACAGTTTAATGGGTAAAGCAAAACCCATGCATGCAAGCAAAACAAAATAAGGAATTGATTGACTACTTCCCATGCAGGTTGTTCAGTTCCCATGGCGGTTGTTCAGCCATCTCCAGGAAAGCAGGACTCCATCATGTGTAGCGGTTACTTGGGAAGACAAACGCCATAACTCCCAATGTCCCTCCCTTCCTTCTTCTTCCCCCAGCTTTGTATGATGAGCATGACATCATATGGTATGGAATATCCCTTTGGTCAGTTGGGGTCAGCTGTCCCAGCTGTGTCCCCTCCCAACTTCTTGCACATCCCCAGCCTACTCGCTGGTGGGGTGGTGTGAGAAGCAGAAAAGGCCATGACTCTGTGTAAGCACTGCTCAGCAATAGCGAAAACATCTATATATTGCCAAGCCTGTTTTCAGCACAAATCCAAAACATAGCCCCATACTATCTACTATAAAGAAAATTAACTCTATCCCAGCCAAAACCAGCACAGAGTATAACATGCTTTCTTTAATGAGTTTTGTCATTTACTATTTGTTTGTAGCTGTTCGCATCAAACCTTACTTTGCTGCTGTCTGTAAGTCAGCTCTAGTGTGTTGCTTCCAACTGCTGCATAATGGTTTCTCTGCTGTATGGATTTTGAAAATGTCATGCATTTGTCAGGATTTCTGGATGTGGGCTTGCCCCAATAGATTGCGCTTATCAGATGTCTGGAAATTCAGGACACCTGAGGGCTCAGTCTGAGGCTCTTATGCTCATGTCTGTTGAGGTACACAGGTGCAAGTGTACCAGGATGTGATTTGGAACCATGTATGCAAATTAGCATATACTTTTCAGTAACCTGAAAAGAAAGCTCAATCTGTAGAAAAATGCATTAGTGTCAAATTTAATGGTAGTCCTAAGAGCATTAAGTCATCCTAAATGAGCATGGAAAACAGAATACAAACTCCCCTCCCTTCCTTGTCTTTGTGAGATGTCTTTCTGAGTGCAGACCATGTTAATATTTGCAAGGAGATGGCAGAGGCTGGATATATAATGGATTCAAGCTCAGAGCCTGTTTCTGACACTTAGAGTGTGGTTCCCCGTGAAACAGATGGGCATATTGCCAGATGGCTTTGTGTAGTTCAAGATGTGGTGTTGTACAGAGGAATGTCATTCGAGAATAGAAAGATGCTGCACTAATGCAGCTTCTTGCAACTTTTTTGTCTTAGGGTACTGTGATATTTCCCATCAAGTGAGCAAGATATTTCCCAACAAGTGATGAAAAAGGGGGCGGGGGGGTGGTGGTGTTAAGGCAGTTGGAGAGCCCATTTCAATAAGACTAGGATAGACTGTGATGATGACTTCAAAATTTCACTTCTTTAATTATGCTTAGTGAATGGACTTCCCAGGAGGTATGTGATGGAAAACAATAGATTAATTCACCTTTTTCATGCCACTTAACGTATTTTCAGCAGATGTAGAAAGCACCCTCCTTCCAAAGCTTGGCTTTCTGTCATTAAGAGTATTAAATTCAGGGTAATTAATGGCAGTTTACTAGGCATATCTAAGCACTAGATAGGCAAATACTTCATATTTATCCCTCTTTCTTTCAGATGCGTTCAGCCAGAGGTGAAATCTCTTGCAGTTGGTCTATACACACTCATTATGAGAGTGCTAGGTAAGAGAAATCATTCTGAATAACTAAGAAGCTTGCTCGCGTGGCTTTAAATCACACCAATGCAACCACAATTTGTAAACGAGATGTATCCTTGAAATAGCTGTTAGATCCTGGGCTGTTCCTGAAGATCCTGGTTTTTTCCTGAAGGTCCAATATTCACACAAGAATTCACTGAGAAACCAGCTAACACAATTTTGAAAATCTTTCACCTGCTGATTAAATGGTGTTGCAGTTTGGGAGCCTGATGTTCCAAAATGGGAAGAGTTTCTAAGAAAAGTTAAAGTATTATCTTGAATTTCTAAACAACATTATAAGGTCTCAAACTTATGATTCAACTAACGGCTCACTGAAACACAATGCTGCAAGTAAGATCAAAAAGACGTGCTCTAGTAGGACTTCAACATTAATACAATTCTGCTCATAGCAGAATGTTTTCTCCATGTTGAAATTTAACTTTCCTGGTAGACGACAGCTTAGATTTCAATTCCCTTTAAGCATGCTGCAATGCTCTTTTTTTTTCCTTTTTTTATTTGAGAGTTGCTAATGAGATGGTTGATTAAGACACCTAGGCAGGCAAGAAAACACACCTCCGTTTCCTTTTGTTCTCTTCGTCAACGGAATAAGAATACCTGCATTTCAGAAATGTAGAGAAATGTGTGTGGAAAGTCAAGCCACATGGGTTTGCTATGAAGCCTAAAAAATCAACAGCAGCTTACAAATGTCTACAATCAGAGCTAGGTTAAGGCTGTAGTCTCTACTCAGGATTGTGGTGGGACATTTTGAGATAGGAAGGTGTATCGACACTTTGTCCTCTTCTACTTTTCTCATCATACACTGGAGGGGCAGAATTTCTGCCCCAGCTCTCAGGACAAGCAATGCCAGTGGGATTCTTGGAGCCATGGGAAATTAAAAAAGCATTATGAAAAAAGAACTGACTCTTTCTATAGGCTTCTGCTTCAGCACATTGAGCCAGCATGCTCCTTCCACTGCAAGAGTAGAGCCACTGTCACTGATTCACGAAAGCTGGCATTTCTCTTCAGTGACTTGGACATGAAATCTGATGTGCTCTTGTCTTCCTTCTCTAAGCAACATCCAAAATGAGCATTTGTCCCACCATACCCTGACCACAGCACTGATGATCATAATACACAGGCCTTTATAGATAAGTTACTGAGTTCAGACTCTCACAAGAGCCCTAGGGTAGAACAGGCTGAGAGTATACCTGTTTTTACAAAATAAATTATTTCCTATATAAGAATGCAGGATGCCCCTGTAGGAACAAAGGTAATGTGAAACATGGTCCTGTACATGCTGAAACCTGGATTCCTCTGAAGTTAATACTCGCCTTTACTTTAGCAAGGCTAGGAATTTGTCCCATGTCTGCCATGTTTTGCAGTAAAGCATAAGCTCATATCTGGCCAAGTCACACTAAGGATGCAACAGCAGATGCTCTACCCTCACAGACATTTTTGAAAAGCATATTCAGTTTCTCTGATCATGTATACTTGGTGCTGTCCCTTCAGGCAGAAGGGACTATCAGCTGCTATCAGACAGATATGAAGTCAGTGTGGATAATTTAGGCTATGCATAGAAGAAGGAACCATACGTCAGTTCAGTGCTCCAAATACACCACCAGTTCAGCTCTCCCTCGCAGAAGCTTAGCATGCACTGGAAGCCAGCCGTGGCTCTCAGAGCCATGCTTGAGAAACCAATGTGCATGATGACGAGCCTGGCAAAACCCCTCAGACCACATTTCTTGGGGACTGATGATCCCCACAGCACAGAGAGGGTGTCCCAGCTTACGCTTACTCTGATAAAGGAAAGGAAAAACTCCCCACAGTCCAATCCACCTATTGCCACTATTGCAGCATGTAACTTATCACTAATAAAATATAAAGCTGATTTCTAAAAAGATGTCTTTTCCCATGATATCTTGTGACATTTTTGCTTGTTTCCTTGCAGCTGGGATTCCAGCACCGGTTTATTTTGGTGCACTGATCGACAAGACATGCTTGAAATGGGGAAGCACAAGCTGTGGACAGCGAGGGGCTTGCAGGTTATACGACTCCAATGCATACAGGTAAGGTAAATTAGGGCACAAAAAGCCTCATGCATTTCTTCTCTACAGATAGACATGCTTTGTTCTGTTATATGGTAGTGTGTGAGGCCACTGATCAAAAATTATGGTCAGATACTAACTCTGGACTCAGATTTAGCTCAGTCCAGAATTTCTGAAATTGACAAATCTTCAGATCACATCTTAAACTCTTAGTTTTTCATTCAGTTTTTATGTTGTGCAAAAATCATTTAATATCAATGACAGAGACTTTTTGGAATGAAATATGTATTTTTAATATCCTTTGAGTCAATTTAAAAGACCTAGGATTGTATGATTTACCATCAAGAGGAAAGGTACCCAAATTTACCTTATTTGCAGACAGCTTGTTCATACTGGCAAGACTGTTAACTTCGTGCATTGGCCACATTTAAGAGAAAAATAAATGAAAGAAAATCATACTGAGCAGCTGGTAATGTATTGGTTAAATATTGGTCTCCAGGAGGAATATTCCACAGAATTTTATTTTTCACCTGAATCTTGGGCACTTCTGATGTGTTTTTTATTTTTACATAAAATAGCCCACGCTGGCGATTTCAATATATTTCTAGCCCTAAAAAGTCTAAGGCCTTAAAGTGATCTGAAAATCTTTAGAAACAAAGGGAAGATGATGGAAGTTTCACTTTGCAACTATCTTCATAAGCAAAAAGAATATTTTCAATTCTTTAACAGATGTTTTTGCAAACAAAAATGTCCAGTTTGTGGTAGCATTCACAAAGAATGATTTTTACTATTTTTTCCTAAGCTACTATGCAGTTTTGGTATATATGTGATCCTTAAAAGCCATCACAGTGATTTTCTTCAGTGCCTTTGAAAACTTCAATAGCTGGCACTGTCGTCTATGCTCTATCCCACAGGTATGTCTACCTTGGTTTAGCAGCGGTGTTAAGAGGTCCTTCCTACTTGTTTGCAATCTTTTTATATATGTTGATAAAGAAAAACTTTCAAAATAAGAACTCCAGGCCTATAGAGAATGGAGGAAGAGAAGATGCTCCTATGAATACAGAAGATAATTGCAAGATCAAAGAACGTTTGCCAGGTTATTCTGATGCAGAGAATGAATCATGTATTTAGAAAGCTATTTAGACTAGTGTCATATGAATCAGGACAGCTTCTTTTAGAAACAACTTTCTCAATGTTATGAATAACTAAAAAATAAATAATAACATCATCCAGAAAGCAAAACTAATAGCAAACCTACGATCAACAACAAGAAAAACTAACATACAAGTATGAAACTGCCTTACATGTATCTGCTTACCAATAACAGACAGAACAAGTTACAGGAACTAAACCAAATTCTCAACAGATAAAGGAAAACCTCCCTTAGCATTTCCTATAAAGCCAGTCTGCAATTTTTAATGGGTTCAAAGATGACTGCTGGCAGAATAGCCACATGCCAAAGGTGACGCTGATCCTGTATGCAGATCCATGCAGTAGACTGCCACAGGAATTACAAGCTCAAGGCCAACAACAGTGTTCTGGTTTCATCAAATCCAGTCAGAATTCACAATAAAACCAAAACATTTCCACCTTATCTAAACAAATCATTGCAACAATTTTCCATCGCAAAATTGACAAGAGCAGGATTTTTCCAAGAAGCATTTTATCTTAGCTCAGCTGAAAATTTTATGCCTACTTAAAACTAAAAATAGGTTGCCATAAAGGAAAAAAATTGTTTTTAAAAATCTCAGAGTTGTATCATTTATTAAAAACTAATTTTTTTAGTCAAGTGCCTATGAAACATATGAAATAATCTGAATTTTATAGCGATGTTTTCTAAGCAAAGTCCATCCAACATATGCTGGTGGCTTTATTGCTATGCCATGTGCTGTCCAGCAGAGGACACTCAAACAATAACATTACCCCTATGACTACTGCAAATATTCGATACATTTGACATGTTCAGTCTTTATTGTTCTGGGAGAAGTTCATCATCAGGCAGGCAAAACATTTACCTGTGTTTTCATGCACCTTAAAACTTTCTCAGCTCAAGCCTTTAGCTCATATATTCAAAGCTGCTTTTGTGTACTTGTTGGTTTGTGTTCATCATATTTGCATCACTCGGAGCTTGACAACTGTTGTTACTTTAAATAAAAAGATGTGTACTTGCATACCGTTTCACAACAGCAATTGAATTCTCTGGTTGATACTTTATAATAGATGCTCATGGCTCAGTGGGATATGGTTAATAGACATGTTAGATAAGAAAGTACATTGAGTAAAATGCTGAGTTGTTCTGAAGTAAGTATTGTCTGTCCTGACAGTCATTTTGTAGCAATTGCAGCAGCTGAAGGAAAAGGACTTTTTTCCAAGTGAAGTGATATTTACTGGAGGCGGAGATGCTCCATCTAGCAAAACTGATATGACTCTGCTTGGTCTTGTCTTACAATTGCATTTGCAAATGTTTTGATATATCTGGATATAGCCATAGCCATGACCTGTGGGACCCAAAGAAACAAACCGCCTTACCTAACTATTGAACTTGGGAGTGAGTTTTGGCAGGGAAACTAGTTGCAACTGTCTAGTTCTGCTTGTCTTTCAGCTGCGTTGTCCAGATAATATTTTTTAACACATCTTGGTGCATATACAATTTCTTACTGTGTCTTTAAAACTAGGGGTTTGGGTGAGATATTTTTAATCAAAAATCTGTAACCTTTGAAAACATACTTTATGTGATAAAATATACCAGTTTTAACTGAAAACAAGAGTTAATTCCAGATGACAGATTATGAGAATTATGCATGAGGAATCAATGATGTCAAAAGAAAGTGTTATGGCCTGCAGCAGATTTAGGAAGCTATTACTCCAGGCTCATGAGGTCCAGAAGGTGTCAGTAAAGTGGCCTCTTTGGATACAGAGAGGAAGACTGGCACAAGAAGGTCATAACCTGCTTATTGAGGTTTTTTTCCCCTTTCTTGTGGAAAAAATGGTTCCAGCCAGAGTCAGGGTGCAAAGCCCAGCTGCCTTTGGGTGCCACAGCAGCTCAGCACCAGAGAGAGAGAGAGACAGAGTGCACAACACTTTGATTTGTTGCCAGCCTTGAAAAAATTGTGGCCTTCCCTCCATCATTAAAAAGCTGCAACTGTAGGTCATGGATCTATGGTGGAAGCAGAGCAAACAGGACAAGTTATTTTATCTCACAGTGCAATTCTGCAATTAATGTTTGTGCTACTGTCGTGTCCCAAGAGCCCTTGCTGAATAAGAAGCACCGTGCACACACACATGTGCATGCACATGCACAAAATGGCAATCTCTGCTGCAAGATGTATACATTTGAGGTAGGGCAAGCTGTATATTGCCAAGCAGGAAACCAGGAAGAAATAATGATGACAGCTGCTAAGCACGTTCAGGAGAGATTTGAAGAAAACTAGAGAGCTAATTTTGAGCATCTTTACAGCTCTGGGAGGAAGACACTTTTTTCATTGTTGTTTTTGAGGGGAGAACAATTACTCGGTGGAAAGACGTACGTGAACATGTTTCAGCAGTAATCTGTCACCACAGCCACAATTTTTACACACTAAGTAAAATTAAATGCCTACATCTACTCTTTTATCCACTACTGTAAAAATACTCATAGCTCCCTTTGCGCAACTCTTTGGAAAGGCAGGCCAGTTTTAATCCGGTGCCTCCCTTTAGGTACTGAGGTTTTGAACATTAGGAGCAATGCTTCTAAACCCAGAGAGGCAGAGTTTACAACTGGCAAAGCTGGAAGCCATTGCAGCAATTTGGTGGAGGGGTGTGTGGGTAGTGGTTTTCTTTGTGGTTTTGGTTTTTTGGTTGTTTTTTTTTTTTTTTCCTGGATAGGTGGGGTTTCTTGGTAAACAGTGTCAGAAAAAAGGTTTTATCTTTCACATTTAAAATGCCTAAGCCTGATCCCTCTTTGTATTGCTGATTTAGCCCAAGCCAGGCCAGGTGAGAGCCTTGCAGAGATGGCCTCAACAGCACCACAGGTACCTGCTGAACAGACACCTCCCTGTGTTTCCAGAACTGAGAGCTTACCAGCAACATAAGTTTCTTGCAAACATTAAGCTCTGAGTTTCATAAAAGAGCATGAAAAGGGAGGAAAATTATAAATAGTGCTCTTTCAGAGTAGAATGGATGCAAACAAAGAAAAAGAAAAGCTGAAAGCATTTGCATGATGAGCTCTGGGAGAGCAGGAGCAAATCAAAAATTTGATGAAAAGTTAAAGAAATTATCTTCCCCCCCCCCCCCCCCAAAAAACCCACAGCAAAGTTGATGGGGCTATGCACCATGGGTGAGAGAAAAAAAGCACAACAAGAAGAAAAGCCTTTTTTCCTTTTTTGCTACTTTCTGTGCCTAAAGCGGCCAGGGAATTATTTTTGTCTTTTCTGTTAGTGCACAGGGAAGAAACTGTATTGAATCTTTTCCACTTATTAAAAAGTACCTGATGCCCAAAACCAATATAGAAATACTTTTGGAGCTAAGCATGCTTTGCTTAAGGTGCTTTTAGATGAGTGTCTACATATCAAGACAAAGCTGAAACATAAAATAAGTGGTTTTCCAAGGCTGTGTGTGGTGCCATGAGCTTTATGTCTGGATCAATGCAAAGCATGAGAAAGGCTCATTCGGCTTTTATATAGTATATACTACCCCATGAATGTTACCCTAGTTTTATTTTGAAGTAGGATCTACATGCAATAAAATAGATGACAGACATATGACACATTACAAGGACAATAACTTAATCTGTCAGTTTTATTTTGGTGACAGGTTATCGGCCGGTGCAAATCCATCCACTGTGAATAACCTCACTTACCTGTCCAAGCTGGCAGTGGGTTCATTAGTGCTCAACTGAAACAGTGTTAAAGATTGGCTTTTTTATTTCAGAATTTATAAAATTGATTTCTTGCAAAATGGCCATCTGTCATGCATTTTATCCACAGCAGCATAACATCAGATGGTGACTTTAGTTGTAAACATACAAATTTTCTTTTCTAAAAAAATTCTTGGAATTTAAAAAATACCATTACTTTAATGTACCAGTGTGAAATATCCTGCAGTAATGTCAAAACACAAGGGACACTCTACAGGACTGTGCAAGCCCACAGTGTGTGCTCTGTTGGATTGTGGTCGCAGACCTGATCAGGGATGGAACACTGATGTGTTCTTCAAGGGTAAATGTCTCACATGCAGTCAGATCTCTCAAGTCTTTCAAAAAATTCATCTGGAATCTTAGCAGTTACTCATTACTTTTAAAAGATACTTGCTAGTGGTCAGTAATAGCACTAGTTAGTTTTCTTAGTGAACCTTCTCATGCATGCTTTCTGGAATTCCTTACTTCCACACACACTAAGTACCTGCAAGTATTTACTTGCAAAAGCTCCTTAGTTTCCAATTATTCATACTATTCCTTTTTTGTCTTTTTGAAAACAGATTTTGAAAGAGAGTTCAACAGCTGACTCATATCTGAATCATCATTAATTTCAGCCCACTAGTCTTTTTTTAATCCTCGTTTTAATACAGGGGATTTAAAGTTGTTTGTTGTTTTCATTGATTTTAGGAATGCACTGAGTTGGTTGAAAAGAAGCATTATGGAGGGTAAGAAATGCTTTTGCCCCCATAACTGCCCTTATTCCAGCCCTGTTAGACAAATCCTTCTGGGCTATGAGAAATTCAACAGCTAGTTCTTAAGGTCATCCAAACATTAGCAGGTCCAGAAGACCCGCCATTGGGTGAGCTGTCATTATCTCTACCTTGATGACACTGCTCAATAAGGGATGCACTTTGCTAGCTTGCAGTCAATTCTGATTTGCAATAAATGCCAAAATCGGCATTCATAGGCATTCACTGGAAAGCAACAGCAGACAATGCATTGAACAAGTAGTTTCCTGATGTTCCTAAAAAGCTTCAAGAGGACTGAAGGTTTCAACAAATGTAAGACTGCAGAACAAAACTGCCTTAGCAACAGGTACTTATGGAAGGATGGATGGGCAAACATTCAAATTCAGAATAAAAATGTATCAAATCAGTGTACTACCTAAATTATTTTATCTCCCTTTCTCTCAGATGGTGTCTTCTGGGATCTACAGAAACAAATGGAAATCATGGTATTTCCACTACAGTTTTCATTAGTATCTTCAGATCTTAGATCAGTCTCCATCAGCTCTATGTAGTTGGAGGAGAATGGAGGAAAACTGAGCTGGAAATAACTATTATATAGCACATAAAGATTTGAATCGTCTGATATGAGGAGTGTTCTTTATCTTCCAAAACTTCAGTAGAGGATCTGTTACCCTCACAAATGAACTCAAGGTAGCCATTTTTTGACACATTGAAACTGAACAGACTGCCTTGGGGTTTGGGATGTCTGCATTCAGTTCCTTGCTCTGTTACAGTCTTATTTCCTTGGTCAAGAAATGCCAGCTTGAGAATCATAGCATTTTCCAAAGCACTTATAAGCCAAATTTATAAGTCAAACCTCTAAGTCAAAATTTTGTCTTTCAGATTACTTTATAATGGCATCCCAATGGAGGCAAGTTCCAAAAAGCTTAACTCATGTTCAATAATGAAACTGAGGACCATATAAGTGCTTTGAAAAATTCCATTTGAATGACTTTGACCACAGTAAACATAAAAGAAAGGCAGTGCTTCAGGAGATATTCCATTTTCTAAAAAGATATAGCCCCAAAACCTAGAATGTTATGGGTTTTGTTAATAGTTATTGAGTTGTTTCCTCATTCTTGATGAGTTTTCCAAGTCTAGAAAAAAATATTTAATCAATCATTCTCTGTGCTTGCAATTTTATTCATGTGCTGATGTGTTCCTCTTTCCAAACCAGGTATCCCAATGAGCCATTCTCCAACTGATATAATATTATAATTGACCATGATAATCTTGTATGATTCATACCTTCTGCTGGCTATGAAGAATAAAATTCTATCTAGAGATCTATCTATCTGTATGTTTAGGAGGTGGTTTTCCCACCCTTGCACTGGCAGCTTTAAAAAAGGTTGAAGCAGTCAATACATAAAACCCAGCAGGTCCTCTTAGATATTTCAGGTCACACCACAACTAATAACCTGTTATTAGTACTGGAGTAATATTTCAGGTTTCATTGGATGGTTTCAGGTTAAGTCAGGACTCAAGCACAAACTCTATGATTATATATATTGCTAACATATATTGGCCCTTGATCTAGCCTAAGGAGAGACCAAGAATGCCTGGCTTTCTGGGGAAGGAAACTCCAGCAGAGATGGAGCCAGCTCACCATGAAGCTATGCTCTGAAAGGCCATGCAGATACAACCAACTCAAGCCGTGACTCACAGCTGTGGCAGGGAGGTTGCTGTGATGCAGGAGCAGCCCATGGGATGCAGGGAAGCGGACCAGCTTGTTCAGGCAGAGCTGTGCTCTCCCACTATTCATTATGAATCAGCACCCCATGTAGGGCTACTTCACAGTGGGACATCAGGCTCCAATGTCCCTGTGTAACCGAGCCAGACTAGCAACCCACTTTTGTTATCAGGGAGACACATCCTGGGGGGTGCAGTTAGTAGGGCCACGAGCAGCTGCAGGGGACAAGTCACAGCTCTCTCCCACAGGGCTGCATATGGACCCTCTGTAGGGAAGCTCACCAGCCATGGCTGAAGGTATATTGAGCCACCTAAAAGCAGGGTATTCTTGGAGGATGCCTTCTGGTATCATCTGAAACGGCATTAATACCTGTCCTGTGTGGTAGGTAAGTGGCAGAACTTAGTAGATGTATAAAAATCCAAGTCTGAGATCTAATATAATACTAATTTTAGAGATATGAGCTAATACATAGCATCAGTGTTCCATCGATGAGATGATTGATAATAAAATAAATATATGTTCAAATGAGATTAAGTCATTTACTATTTTTGCAGATAATGGGAAGAGCACTCATTTGTTTATACAGCAATATGTCCTACTGAGAAACATGAAACTCTTCTGATGATTTCTTACGTGGTGATTTTAGAGGAGAAGAAAATGCTGCATTTTTATATAAATGCCTTATAGTGTAACACAGCTGAAGAGATGAATTATTTAGGTATGACAGTCACTGACTCAGACTATCTCTAGTTTAAGATGCAGATCTGTTATAATAATTTTAGAAGTACTTCTCAGATTTTTTTCCCTGCATCATATAAGTCTTATTCTAACCAAATCTCGAGGATTCCATAAGAATACTTTGTCTCCACTTGTATTTCCCTTACAACAATTTCTGTATAGCCTCTCTTGTAAGTTTATTCCACTGATCTACCGAAATCTGCTGGCCTGTTGCTTCCTGATAGTCTTGATCACTCAGGACTTATTACTTTTTTTTTACTAAATGTGGTAATTGCTGTACAGCACCTTTAGAAGACCTAAGGAAAAAAACAACGCTTCAGTCCCATTGGAAAACAATCCTAGGCTTTCTGCTTACAGTCCCACAGCACAACCACTAGGCTATGTACCACAGACACCCAAAAAGCAGTCTGAGTCCAATGGGTGGGCCAGGTAGGAGTTTTCCCAGCATGGGGCGTGGTTACATAGGAAGCTCTTGCTTAACCATCAGCTTCAACCTCTTGGGCATTCCAGTCTTTCTGGGTGGCTCCTTTGTTCCTCCTACACCAGTGGAAATCAACCCCTGCCTCAAGCAGCTCATCCCATGGAGGAGGGACAAGTCCCCGGAACTAAAGTGGGACCATAAATGCAGTGACACCATGGCTGGTCTCAGAGGAGACCAAATTTACCACACATGCAACACGCAGCCTCTCCAAACCCACACGATAACTCCACTATGCAGCACTTGGTTGTGCCATGGATGCCATGCCTAGGTTTAGTTTGATGCTTGAAAAAGTCCTGACTGCATGAGGGAGGAACTGTGTCCTGACTTTCATAACCTGTGACTGCCACACAGAGTTTTCAGACCTATGCTAATGGTTACATTAGGCAGGGCTTGGTCTCAAGAGTCCACCCTGTCCATAATGCAGATCTGGCCAAAGAGATGGACAAACATCTTAGGACACATACAGCATGCTTACGTGTTTCCCATGATCACTCTCCACCCTCCACATCCATGGCCATACACAAACAAGTAATTTACCTTCTTTAAAAAGCAGTCTCTGCCCTTACATACCACTCTAATATTAGTGCAGAGGGGTCTCATGAAGGAACCTGCTCGGCCTCAAACTTCAGGTGCACTTGTAGCAGGATTTTTTTGGTTTTTCTTCTTGGTTGACTTGAACTGTGATTGTTATGCGTTAGTAGCTTAGAACAAAAAAATATGAATTAATTAGAAAGTAAGATATATATATATATATAAGTTACACTGGAGAAAATAACATGATTCAGACCTATATTAATAGTTTCAGCTAGAAAGAACTTTGACCATATTCAAAACTAGAAGTAGGCAAAATGACAATATATTCAACAGTGAAAAATTGGTAGACCAAATCTAATGTTACCTTTCTGCTATATTGTTAAAATATTTGAAATGCTTTAAATTTAATTTGACAGCCTGAAGTATTTTCTGTTTATTCTGCAACAGTAGTACTCTAGTCCTAATGTATTTTTGTGCCAGGATAGACAGGACTTGTTGATAATGGGGACAAAAAACCCATAGGAGGGCTTGGTTTTTGTAGGGTACATGATCCTAATGTGTACAGAAAACTGTGGATTTATGGCTGCTGGGGTTTTCTCCTCTCCTCTTTGATAAACAACTAGAAAATGTCATAAAAATGGGTAGTCATAGGTCATTATGTCTGCTTGATTAGATATCTAAAAGTAAAGAAATGCCAAATAACTGCACTGTCTTCTGGGATAAGGCTCTGTCTTCCATAGTTATTCTGACAGAAGGACTTTGATAATGCCATTAAAGGGCTTTTTGATAGCCTTAAACAAGAGCTGAGTAAACACAAGGCTCATGCTCTTAAACCTCCCACAGTCTGATAAAAATTCACTGATTTGGCTATCTCTTCATTGGTTTCAGTGGAATTACCATGATTTATGGTCCACCAAGTTGTCTGTAATGATTCCTAAACTACCTGGTTTGTCATCCTTATTCAAAAGCATGACTGACTTGATGTAGTCACAAATTTGCCCCCAAAATACCTTTCCTGGTAAACAATTTCTCTTACCACCTTAGAATACAACAGGTTTCTTTTCCCTCCTGGAGGATCTTTCCAGTGATGGGGCTCAGAGGTGTCAGAGCTAGCTCTGAGCATGCTGACACAGCTATCACACAGGGCAAAGACACCAGTTTTGATCCTAGAATCAATAATGTGGCTTTGCAATCAAACCAGAGTCCCAGGGGCCTCTCTGTTTGGTGAAACCTTGCCTTTGGAGCAGGAGGAATTAAAAGGGACAATGTCCTTATTTTTTCTCTATTGTGAGAGGCAAGAGGATAAAAAACTTTTGGAAAATGCCACTCTGTTGACCAACTATATAATTTTTTGTATATTCTGTGCTAGTGGCATGTTGAAGAACAAATTATTCCCTTGAAGAAACTTCTACCTGCTGTTCGCAGGAGAGTGCTTAGACTTGCACACAAGAAACAGTGCATGTTGAAAATGTAGGCAAATGATATAGCCTTGGAGTTGGAAGTATACTGAGCCAGAGGCTCATTTAATAGCACCTGTGGCAGTACTTATGCTATTAGCGATTTGGGACTGTTACGAAGAATGATGTTAAGTCTTATTTGTTTGAAAAAGATCACTTTGCCAAGTTGCATCTGGGGTAAATATCTGGACATGAATCATCAGATCTGACCAGAATCTCATTTCTAGTCTGACATCAATTATCAACACACCTTTGATAAAACACTACCTCCCAGGAAAATCAAGCAATAGGTGCAAAAGATGCTCCCATCAAAAAACCTGTAATACAAAAAAAAAAAAAAGTACAGAAAGAAATACCCAAACAACAGAGGTAAACAGGAAATTATGTGAGTATGAGTCACCTGAGTCTATATGTCTAGGGCAAATCAGGAGCCTTTCTAGAACTGCCAATATACTTATTCGATGTTAAAACACTCTTTGCAGAAGAAGAATGACACCCCATGATTTTCTCTGTGTAAAAGTCCTGGGGTTTCTGCAACTTGGATTTTTCTTTAATTATTTCCAGACCTAGATGCAATATTGATATCATCTGCACTAGAGAAGCTTTCATTCCTGTTCCCTTATTACACACACTGCTTCCCCAAATCTGCTGGGAGTTTATAATCAGAGCTGTGATTGTAAAAGAAAACATCTATATGTGCCGGTCATTGTCTTTAAGCAAGAAAATGCAAACAACTCCATCCCCAAGGCCAGGATATGAAGAACTTGCATTCAGTGAGTACCACATCAGTCCTTTTCCCACTCCTGTTCTTGCACTTACACAGGGCAGATGGTAGAAGAAAACTCAGAAAATCATTTAATATGGAAAGTCCCTTTCTTTAGCCCTCTGCTCTGCTGCTTTCTCAGATAAAAGGTGGTAGATTTTCTTTATACTAGTGCTCTCTTCCATGTCCTGAGGAAGTTTAAGATTTGGAAAGAAAGCTTGTTTCCTAGTTTTAGGCTTGTGCACAGGACTACAGGGGGCAGAGATACACTTCAGAAAAGAAAGCAACATGGCTGTGATGATGGAGACAAAACCTACAGTGATCTTATTAGGCATGTTTGCTTCCATTGCGAAGGTACGTCATGAGGGTTGCAATGAAATATCACACTTCAAGTATTTTTAGAGACTTTTTTTCCCAGGAATGACTGTTGAAAACACCCTTTATTAAAGTTTCTCTCTGAATTAGGCTGTCTGTTGAAAGCTGTAAATTTGCAAGTTTTCAGTATTGTATTTCAAGGCTTACTGGAGGTTCCTTAAACAAGGAAGGAAATCTATATACATGAGGTATAAATGCAGTGGTCAGGACAAAAATGCCCACACTTTCTCACAAAAAAAAAAAAAAAATCAAAGAAACTTAAACACATATCACTTTATTGCATCAGTTCAGAGTAATTTTACTCAAACACAATACTGAGATGTGCTGCAAAATTAATACACCACTTTCTTTTGTTTGCAATCCATTTTGATTGTTTATTGTGTTCAAGGCAAACCCCAGAGTTATTGTGCAGTTCTTGTTCAGAGAGTGCTCACTGGCGGCCCTGGGGCTCTCACGTGAGCATGGGCCATGGGACCCAGTCTGGAACAAAGAGCTCTGGTCATGAACCATGCAGCAAAGGCCAGCAAAGCAACTGGGTAAGTGTAACTCAACTAGCCATTTAAGAGCTGGAGGACTTGAAATAAAGTAGGTGAAAAATGGAAAAGCAGCTTATTGTGGATTTCTTCTTTTTAATTTTTCAATCATAATCAAATGTATGACACTTGAAAAATTTTGGCTAGTCTTACTGTTGGTCTAGAAAGGGACTGAGAGCAAGAGGATGGGAGAGTTCCTCCAAATTTTGAAAACCTTTTCCCCTTATTGTTTCAGATGAGGAGAGAAAGACAATAGGGTAAAGCAGATTAAAAGTCAATGTTTCAAAGATATGTTTTTGAACCCCTAAAATGTAAACTAGCTGTTGAAGTCAATAATTAGACCCTTATTGTGCTTAGAAAAACTGAAGCATAGGCAGAGTTACAAAAAAGCCTTCTTTCTTTTTTTTACATACAAGTTTCCTCACTCTCCTCTGAGGTTCTTGCACCAGGAAGAATTTCTTTTTTGTTGGCAGTAGCTGGTTCTTTGCTGGTTGATCTTTCTGTATTTTTAATATTTGTCATCTCTTTGCCATCTGGTTTAAAGTGTTTCATTATTAAAACAGAGAGCACTATGTATAAGAGACAGCATCCTGCCCGTAGTGCTGCAATGAGGCCAAGATAGACATTTCTAGAAAAAAAGGTGACAAAATATGTTTATATTAATAAAGCTTGCCACTTCTGAGCAGAATCAAGAAAGATATCAAATACACTTTGGCAAAACCATCTATTCTCAGCCAGGTATTGGTCCACATTTTGAGAAATAACAAACAGAAAGCAAACAATCTCATGGTTTTTAGCCCCAGGCAGGTTCTAACCAGATCCTATACTCCTAGCAGAAATGCCTCCTGTCTGAAGAGTGCTCCCGTTCAGCAGGCGATATTTTAAGGCTGGGACTGGAGGAGCTGCACCAGCCAAGGCTTTGCTTGTTGTCCCTCCAGCCCCTCACTGGCAGCACTCAGTGCTCCTGGCCACAGCTCTCCATACACCAGCAGTCATTTGGGTCCCCTCTCCAAGTGGATTTTGTGAGATGTCTTATACATTAGGAAGCAGAGAAATGAGGGATGAGGAAGAGTGTCTTCAGTACTACGCTTACTCCATGGTTGTTCAGTCTCCCACAAAGCCAAAGTGTTGCAGAGTTATTCAGTGCACTAAGGCTTCAACAAAGGAACTAATTCTGGTGATGTAAGACAGTGTACTGCAACGTCACATGTCAGATTGAATCAAAATTATTTGGCTTATTTGATCTGTTAAGGCCTAGCCAAAATAAGGAGTTTTGGTGCTTTTAGTATCCTAATCAGTCTATTGACAATCATCATGGGCAAAGTATACTTCGGTCCTTGGTGCCCAAAGTTGCCTCAGAAGCCAAATTCCCAACCCCTTACCAAAGATTTCAGCTTACCTGAATGCTTTTGTGTCATATACCCGACAAGATCCAGATCCCCCACAGTTTTTTGTCCCCCATTTCAAGCAGGTCTCATCTATCAAGGCACCGAAATAAATAGGGGCTGGGAGTCCTCCTGCAAAGAAAATTCTTGTTACATGATCTCAGACATGAAGATCTGAACATTTAATGTCATGGTAAAGAAATGAGGAAGTGAATCTCAGGGTTTCTGAATTATAGTTGCATAAAATGGGACTAAACATCCAGCTCCAGCTTTGAGATTCCAAGATTTGTGACAATATTTAAGCAAGTACCTAAACGGAGTTGAAAGGATGGAATATTATAGCATTTTTATATTCAGTGAAGGAAATGTTAGTAATTCTACTTTAATAGCATTTTTATTAGAATTATAACTTCTGTTGTTTAAAGAAATTATATAACCAACATTTCTTTTTCAGTCCCTGGTGTGGAATTGCATGCCATGAAATATTGATATTTATGTGTACTAATGTATCTATTCAGGTATTACACAACAGTTTGCCATTAAAAATGGTTAGCTGAGTGCAAAGGGCTGAAATTAAGCACTTGCTCAAAACCAACCAGGTAATAAGTGTATTACTTATGTATTACTGAAAGAATTCCTTTTAGGCAGTCATAATGCTTTAATATAATCAGTAAGCTGGTTCAGGGATAATGTGCAGTTTTGTGAAGAAAACCATTTTGTAAAAGAACAAGATTGATTCTCTGCAGCATTCAGCTAAAATACGGAGATGAGGAGAGTGATTCAAATGACTACTTGGGCTTGTCTGTGTGGGGAAGATCTCAAAAATCAGCAAGAAAGTCAAGATACAGCAAGGTTTGTTAGAAGCAGGGCAGAATACATGTTTGAAGACTGGAATGATTATTTATTGCAGACAAACGAAAGAAAATCATGGGCAGAGTACATGGTAGCTCTAAGTGAAAAACAGTCAGCAAATGGGAGCATAGGTGTTAAGGATACCCAGACTGATCAAGCTCAGGTAGCTGTGTCCACAATTAAAACAAACAAACAAACAAACAAACATACAATGCAGTTTCCTTCCTTTGCCTGATTCCTTTGCTGCATAGAAAAAGTTCTGAAGAAATAACCATAATACGTAACTACATAGCAGGAAACATGTAGCAAGCTCCTCCAAAAATTTTGAAATGCATAGTCTGCTTACAAAGAAAAATTTTGGAAAATTTCTTCTGTTCTCATCTGGAGCAAGGACATTGCACTGGCTAGCTCTGGTCTGTCTCTTTGACTATCTACTTGAATCCCACAAAGAAATGAAGTTTTACCTAGTACTCTACCACCTAAAGTTTCAATTCCAACAGCAAAGGATTTCAGGTCTGGTGAAACAGATCTAAAAAGGAAAAAAAAATAGCACATTGTTTTGGGGAACAATAATGTAGCTATAGCTATCCTGTCAACATCTGCACATGCCCCATTGCAAGAGTATTGTGGCTTACCTAGCATATCTCACTCAAACCCTAACTGAAAACATTCACCAAAATTAAAAGTCCAGATGTAGAGCCGCCTTCCATTGACTTCAGTGGGTGAACTCTCATTGAAATGAATGGGAGAATCTACAGAAACTGATCTTGAACCCAAGGAGAACAGATTGGAAAGACTTTTGGGAGAGAATGCATGGGAAAATTAAAGTGAACCGAATAAAAGTAGGCACTTCATGTCCATAAGTTAAGCTCCAAGAAGCTGCCTTGCTTTGGAAAGGGCTGTAACTATGCAGTGGTGAACAGAGGGAACAAGGGTGTGCAGTCCTTGCTAGGTACATGAAGGTAAAACCCACCTCTGCTTCTAGCGTTTGAGAGAGAGACAGCAAATGTGAGTTACTTAGCTATAAAAGTACCTCATTCCTACCAGTGGAGAAACAGCCTGTGTCCATCAGATGAACTGGAAGAATTCACAAAAAGAAGAGGGGAGTACTGAGCTGGCACAGGGGCAGGAGGGAGACTTGCTATGGCCAGCCCATTTCCTGAACTGGAGTTTATACATCAGTATATCATCTTTTCAGCGTTAACATGAAAGGCTTCTCATTATACACATTAGTATTCTGAAAACTTTGCCCAACAAAATTAGCCTTGTCCATAATCCAGCCATGTGGTAAGAATGGCTGCATTTAGACATATTGCAGAAGAATCAGCAGCTTAGCAAAGAGAGTTATCTAGTCATGCACACTAACTACCGAGGATTGCAATTCACTCATGAGGATGAGTGGAAAGAAACTTCCATGTGAGAGGCACAGAACATTGTCTTTTGTTCCGAGTATAAAATAGCAGTGCTGCTTTACAACTGAAGGTACGAAAATTAAAAAATTATTGCTACTGACATAGTTCTGTGTATACCAGCTTGACAAAAAATGGGAGTATCAGACTTCTCACAACACAGAGAACATTCTGAGGCAACAAGGCCTAACAAAGGTGAATGTTTTTCTCCTGAGTAATGTGAACAGCATAGTAACCTTGGATATGGCTTAGCACCGCATCTTATTTCAAGTTCATTGCTCTGTTAAATACCTCCCTGTCATTGGAAGTGAAAACTAATGTTCAGGATCTGCATAAGGCCCACCCATTTCATCACCAAAGTATCTACTCAGCCTTAAATTGGAATTAAATTGGTGGACAGGCATTTTGCTGTGCCTCTGAACAGAGCTGGATTTCAGAGTACAGGCAAAGACTCAGGGCCCCAATTTCATCAGCATGCCATTCCTTACAATAGGAATGAAATAGTAGATACTTCTGTTTCTCTTTCCCCAAGCTTTATGGTCAAGGTAAGGTAAAGTATTTCACCTAAACATAATCATGTATGTAGGAGTGCCTCCTAAGGCTAAAATAAATGCACATGCAGTCTGTAATGCTAAAAAATAGGGAAATGCTTTGGTACAGCTTTCTCTTTGGCATTGTCCCAGAACTGCAGAGGAATTGCCAAGTCCATGCACTTGTCCTTCAACACAGCTGCAATTGTGAAACACCTGAAAGGAGAAGTTGAGAAGAAGAATTTATTTAATCAGAATTCAGTGGCACAAAACTATTTTAGTAGCTAGATTTTTCACTCCCCATAACAGGCAGGCTGTTGTTTACACTGAAAGAACCTCCCTAATCATCTTTGCAGACTGATGGCCAAGTTCATTGGTATGCTCCAGCCACTCTGAGCTGCTCCAGAGACACAAAGCAACTGTGACTCTAGTTTCAGCCATGCCGTTGCTAGGACAGAAGGTGCTCTGTGTATGCTTAAAATGGGTCAAAGCTATAAAACTCAGACGTGAACTGTTATCCAGTCATTCTGCTCAGGTATCCTATGAAGTAGATGAGTAACAATAAAAATATAGATGTGGACCCAACAATGCAATCATGCTTATCTATCGTTATATATCTAAAACAGCATTTGGTGCTGAATTGAGAGAGGGCTGGTTCATAGCCTTTGAAGCTAGCAGGAAACATGGGTTTGAAAGCCAATTCCCCTGAACTGAAGCAAGAGAATACTGCTGGGATATATGGATATAAGCCTGAAAATGTTGCCTGTCTCTTTCAGTATTGTTACATGAAGATAACTCTGCTTCTGCCACAGGACATGACCATTTGCACACACTTCTGCAAACCTGCTGTTTTTAATGGTCTTGCCCAGGCAGGATTGTTTGAAGTCCTGGAAATGGCTTTGCTGCTGATACACTGAACAAAATGGCCAGACGTATATTCACAGAACCTCTTGGCTGTACAATTTAGAGTTATGACTTGCTTTCCTGTTCTATGGCAGCTCAGGAAAGCAGGCAGTTCCAGCATGATCTGCAACAGTTTGTGAAACCAGCGCTTACAATTTTATACAAGTCTGCTGCGCATGAGTTGACACCATAGAATTTTGGTAGTATAACAACCAGACTAGTAAGGGTCTTCCAAAGCAAGCCCCTCTTAGCTGTGTTGTACCTACGCAGGAAGAGATATACTGAGAAACTTAAAGTCAAATTCATGGTCATCTTGCTGAGAAGAAAATAAATTACAAAAAAATTGAAATAAAAACATTCAAGAAACGTAAGTCAAGAGTATGAGGTTTTCACGTCTTTCCTGAATAGCTTACTTACCTCACCCCAACTGTTTTAAAAACCCTCCCTGCAACTTTGCACTCACTCAGTTTCTACTGCAAGGTTAAACTGTACAGAATGGACATTTGTGTCTACAGGATTTCTTAACCATAAAGCCAAAAAATTAATAGATGGAGAAATCTAGCTATATCTATAATCATAGAATCATAGAATAGTTTGGGTTGGAAAGGACCTTTAAAGGTCATCTAGTCCAACCCCTGACCAATAAGCAGGGACATCTTCAACTAGATCAGGTTGCTCAGAGCCCCGTCCAACCTGACCTTAAATGTTTCCACGCATGGGGCATCTACCACCTCTCTGGGAAACTTGTTCCAGTGTTTCACCACCCTCACTGTAAAAAATGTCTTCCTTGTATCTAGTCTAAATCTACCCTCTTTTAGTTTAAAACCATTACCCCTTGACCTATTGCAACAGGCCTTACTAAATAATCATCTATCCACCTATATATTTACCATATTCTTTCCCATCCCGGTTGATGATTTACATCCCGCAAAACAGGCTGTCATGTAAGTGATCCCATTATCCCCACATACAGGGTCCCACTGATCCAGCTTGCAGCTGCAGTCAGCATTGCAACTGGCCATGAAGCTGGTTTTGGGGGAGGAAAGATACTTTAATCTGGAGGAAAACAGAAAGAAATAAAAGAATTATTTATTTGAATTACGTAGTCAAACAAAATATCAGGGAGTAGGCAGGAAAAATGTGGAGAAAGTGAAGCAATCAACATGGACAAGTATCTGCTATCATCCAACTGACTGTGAAGTTGTCATATGGAGACTAAGCTCATTTCAGCTAAACCAAAGCTCTCTTGAGATTTTTCATCAAGTATTAACATTTTTATGGATTGTTGCTGAAAAGGCATGAAACTTGCAAACTAGGTATTCTTGGCTGGGAGGGAATATTTGGCGTTACTTTTTCATTTGAAAGCTCAACCCAAGAAAAAGAAAATCATACCTAGAATCTCTTATCACCTGTAGACTGGCCATGATTTTCCTTAGCAGTAGTTATCATGCCATACCTGGGTGCTAGACGTGGTGATATTAAACTACAAAAAACTACAGTAGTAAGACGTCCTTGACATTTTTTCCACTGGATCAGAGCTGGTTAGTGGCAATGAAAGTTGCATGAGTCTGAGTGAGAAGTGCTGCTTCTGTCTCAGCTCTGACTGTATTCAGCAGCAGCAGTCCTGCACCTGGGACAGGCTTGAGCCCCATTTCTTACCAGATCTCATTTCCTGTTGTATATTATCATGGACTTTCATAGCTTCCACTTTTACCACTTACACTTCTGTAAGAAACATCAAAATCGGGCCCCAAGGAGTTAAACTAAGCAGATGACAGCTAGAATTGAGAATTTAAAAAGTGGCCAGTGACTCTGAGGGCATGGTAGCAGGATTCAATTTTCAGAAAGTGTCAAGAGTCCACCATCTACAAATCACCCCTGCTTTGAAGTCACTCACAATATGAAGGAAAAAGTGTTCAAAATTTGTCTTTTCTTCCTCCTTACACCTCAATCCAAAACACACCTCAAGGGGGCTGCATTTCTCCTAAGTCTTTTAGGAGGGAAAATAATGGGGGGGTTGAGCCCTTGTTAGGCTGTTGCTCATCTTCAAACTACAAATTGTTAGACAGGTAAAACAGTATGTGAGTCGCTTAACCAGAACAATCCTAGCACATGCTAAATTCTCCAGTCTCAGTTCTCCTGGAGAAATTGTAATTGCTCTTTCAGTATTTGCGGTCTTGATGTTTCTGCTTATTTTTAATTCACTCTACAGTATCAGATGTTGCACTCAACCAGAGTTATCTCCACTGCACAAACCTCTGACATCTTTTATGTAACTAACCTCAAAGTTGAACTGAGCATCAAGTTTGCCAAGACAACTTAGATATTTCCCTGAATATAGGCTCAGTTTCAAAAAACACAGGACTGAGTTTCTGTCTGAATTGAAAATCTAGCAAGCCCTGCTGGATTCAGTTTAATCCTTTAAAATCCCTTGAAATTTGTTGGACCAGACTGAGCTAAATTTAAACAGTAGGCAATTGTGGCAGGCTGCTAGAGTCAGCAAAATATTCTCAAGAAAGCATGACTGTGGTCCTGGTAAGGGAGGGGGAATGGTTGTTTGGGCAGCACACGCTCCTAACGTGGCCAATTTCTACCTCCCAGCTGAGAAAATGGACACAGGCAGGTCAGCAGCTCCAGATACCAAGGGAGGCTGGTAACTCCCCATGCAGGTTGATAACTACTGATCTAGAGGATGGTCTCTTCTAGAGGCAAAGCCCTTGGGAGACTATGGGGACGCCACTTTCAACACTTACTTTAACATCCCATTCCCTACATGGTAGGAGGAGACCAACTTTAAATTAAAGCTTTGATATAGAATATAAAAATTTAATTTGCCTGTGATAAATCTTATCTTAAATAGCAATTTGCCAGAATATAGAGGTATATTGTCAATATCCAGCAATAAACAATTTAGAAAAAGAAATGTCCCATTTAAATGAAATTTGGAAAACAAAACTGGGATATTCTGCCTATCCCCAACACTAGGTATCATTTCCACCTGACAAGTCTATCTCAAAACCTAGGATTTTCTCATGTGTATCACTACCAAGGGAGCGGTAAAATGATATAATCACAGTAGCTCCACTCTAGCTGAAACCACACTGATTGGCACTAGCAGATGACCTAATACAGGTCAAGTTCAACAAAAATTTGTTGTCTTTAAACAGACACATATATATATATATATATTTTTATGCAAAAGGATATAGCATTATGCAACAGACAGGGAAGACACATTTCAGAACTCATCCAAATTCAAATCAAAATGTTTTCTACAGAAGAAGGTTCGTAGCCCAGATGAGATTACAAACCCAGATTAGTTTGTGAGAGTAGAGGAATAGAGGTGCATGCACCATGTTCTGCATGGGGCAGGAAGCAACCATGACAAATGTCACAACCAACACAAACCCAAGGGGATACAAACCCAGAGTAGGGCACTGTCAAACCGGCCACCTGGAGCACCTCACAACTGCACGTAAAGTACAAGAGGTTTAACAAATATGCTACTATAAAGGTGATGCATGCGAACTTCGCCATTTCAGTTATGTGAAGTTTGAATTTCTTGATCAGAAAGCCTCCTAGAAACATCCCCAGGATTGTGACAGGTAAAAGTATCACACCTGCAAATAGAAGGTAATAAAAATGTTAATTGCTGTCACTTGCATCGACCCTTTTTAGTAGTTTCCAAAATATCAGATCCTGACCTATTTTTGGACTGATCCTTTGAGGTTCTAAGACTTTTTATTACCTTTAAATAATTTTGCTTTCTTCCTCATTTTCTTTCAAGTCATATTATGACTTTAAAAAGCTTAGTTCCTCAAGATGCCCTACCTTTTTACTATACTGTTGTTTGTATGTATACTGATATAATAAAACCTATACAGGCGCCTGTTAGAAACTGGACAAAATGAGATAAATGTCTTAGTTCATGGGCACTTCTTCATCTAAAATAAAACATTAAACTTTCTGAAAGTTACAAAAAAAATTTGAAAGGAAGAACAGAAAAAGTAGAACATGAAAGGAAGCAGCATCTGGTTTTGCATTGGATTCCACTTTGCTCTGAGAGTGAATCATGGAAAGATTTGCATTTAGATTTAATCAGTTCAGCATTTCACAAACTCCATCCCTAATATTTACATGCTAAATGGAGAGCTTTTACAAGGTTTTATTGTGAGGGATTTGCCTTTCTCCATATGTTTTTTTGGTTGGTTCGTCTTTTTGGTCATGTTGTTTTTGTAAAACTTTCCCTGCATCAAAAAAAAAAGACAGGAAAAAGAAAGTGCTTCCCACATTTGTACCTGACCTGCAGCAAAGCAGGGTGCTTTCAGATTAAAGTAATCAAATATCAGTTCTGCAATGACCCCAAATACCCTGGTTTTCTTGTCAGATTATGAGACCGTATTAATCACTGTAAGATTAATATAATTTCAGCATTCTTTTTTTGTAGAACACTACAAAGAACTTATTTTTGAGGGAACTGGCAAACAGAAAAAGAGCTTTGAGCTGAATGAAATTATTCAGAAGTTTACATTTTTGTTTCTTATTCCTTATAAAATTTGTGTTTGTAATCAAAATGGAAGAACATTTATACTGAGATGTTATTCTGAAAAGGAAAATCACACATTTCATTACGCATTTTCTAAATTAAATATTTTTTCTTTTAGTTGTTACTTAGCTGCAGTTTATGTGTGTTTTTTGATCATGAAAACAGATACATTCGTAACCCAAATCTCACTCTGAAAAAAACTTCAGGCAAAAAAAAAATCCACCCGGTTCCAATAATCCTCTAGCTCACTAAATTAGGAACACCAGGAAAATTAACACTAAAATTAACATCCATTTTCAAAATACAGTAGGAAAATTATTAAACCACCATATACTTTTTTTTTAACAAAAAAAAAGTTCACAGAATCTCCTCCTAAAAAGGAAGGCAAAATAACAAAGAAAAGCCTCCTATTTGACACTGGAATTTAAAAGAAGGACAGGTACCTACCAATTAGAAAGATGGCTCTTGCCACTGATACATTAAATTGCTGCTCCATAAACTTTGTCTCATAGGTTATCAACCCAACAAGAGAATTGTACTGCAGAATAGTGAGGAAGATGTACACCAGGAAAACTGGATTTCCAAACAGCTTCTTCAGAGCTGGGAAGAAATCTGCAATGGAGAGGTATATGCTGTACATCCTAATAAACACAGAGAAGAGTTGTTTTGACATCCTTTCGATAATAAAACTAACTTTGATTTAATTACTGGCTATATTGCAGGTTAAAATTCTTTGCTTATCAAAACATACGCTTGGTCAAGTGAGAGTTTTCGTTATTGCCTGCACATGAGTTATAGGAGCAGCAAGGCTGAATGGCACAGTGGATGCTGAACTGGGAATCAGAAATCCTAGATTATCTTGTGTGTGACACAGGACTATTAACACTGATTCTCAATGCCTTTACAGGAGAGTGTCCCTAGAGGAGCATTAAGACTCTCTGTAATGTACCAAGTGAAAAGTTTGATGTGTAAAGCAGGAGTCTTCACAAACCACACAAGAGCCCCACATAAGGTTGATATTCAAAGAAAGGGAGCACCTGACCCAGCAAAAGGCTGGAACCTTTCCTGAGACCCTTGATTAGAGTATGTAAGTCCATGAAATTTAAGTGAAGACAAAAACCTGCATTTAGCCTGTAGTCTGGCTGTTGGCACACTTGCCTAAAAGATGAGAGTTCAAAACACATATGCCATAGCCACTAAGGGGTGCACATGCATACGTACATACGAATAAAACCCTTGGGGGAGTCTAGCAATGGGTAGTTGGGTCTGATATTGCCTATACAAGGTCAATTTAGCATCACTGAGCTCATACACAGGAGCTGTGATTCCATTAAAATCCCTCCAACAGCTCATGTAGTACTTAGCCCAATGTTTCCCTCCCATATGTTGGCCTCTGAAACAGTAACTTGCCAGCTGTGGATTGGTCATTAATGAGGGATGGGATGTTTTCCCCTCTCTTCCTTCATAATCATAGGATTATAGCTGTAAATATATCATATGACAACTACTGTGTTGAACTGAGAATCTCTCGTGCCCAAAGCAATAGCATGAGCTTTTTACAGCTGTCTGACAGGAGAGGACTGAAACACACCCTTGCATGTAATTATAATACTAGAAATTAAAGAGAGTATTTTTGTCCATCCTTTGCACTACAGAAACGTGCATTTTGCTGAGGGCTGTGCAAATCCGTGCTCAGCTCAGAATGAACCCATGAGAGAGAATTCACATGCAAACATTTGGGCAGTAATCTTTCACCTTTTACTGCCTCTGAGAACTTTAACTGTGGCTGAGCTGGGGGGTCTGTTTTACAGTGATCTCCTTGAACAGGCAAATGACTAATCTTCAGATTTTCATTCTCTCCTTCTTTGGGCAAGGAGTAAGGCAGAAACCAGAAAGGCAATGAAGCAATGAAGTTGACTGCTCCACAGATAAGTAATCCAAGCCACCAGGCACCAACCCAACGGGTATCCTTAGGATTTATGCTGATGGCATCTATAAAATACAGAAAGACAGGAAAAGACATTAAATATCATGCAGAGCAATTAAACTTATTCTAAGTATCCTTATACATATTATTTAAACCAGAACAGAGGTGATTTATGTTTCATATGAAGAATTGAAATGCAGCTTGTATCAAATCAGTCCTATGCAGTCAAAAATTGGCCCCATGGTGGCATTTCCTTACCACAATCTTCCAACACTTTCTCAGCGACAGCGAGAGGGCCCCTCACCACCAAAACCAACTTCCCTTTCTCAATTACCCACTGTCCCCTCCTTCTTCCATCCCCAAACTCAACAGTTTTTCCTTGAAGTTCCTCAAATTTTCCCTGAGATTAGACTTGAAAGTGATTTGAACAATTAAATGAGTTTGCATATCAGTCTTTGCTGCATGCTTTTTAAGAAAACATAATTTTTGCCAAGTGTTGAAAGTGTCCATGACCAAAGGCCTTTCACTGCTCCCTCAATGTGGGGATGGCCTTTCAGTTGCTCATTTGTTCTCAGCTGCGCAGCAAGGGTTTAACAAGTGCGTGCGCAAGTATAAAAAGAGGTGCAAAATTTTTCTGCAGTGGGGGTAGTGGTCTTGCATCAAGGGCTATTCCAGTCACACTACAACACTGCAGATATTAAAATGCAAATAACACCAGCTTTTGAGTTGGAAAACACTCTCCAGATAGCCCCCCTTTTTGGAGTAGTAAGCTGGGAAGCTGCTTCTTGGCATGCAGGTTCCTATACACAGCCATCTTCTTAGTTAACGCACCACCCCACAGTCTCTTACCAATATCCACAATGCCAATATCAACCCAGAGGCTGGCACAGAAAGATCCAAGCAGGAAGCCCAAGGTTGGCCCAAACATGCCTGAGGATCGCACCAGACCTGTAAGAGAAGGGAAGCGGCACAGGAAAGTGAGCAAAACACTGCATGGACAAGCACGCCTTCTTCTCTGAGGGCAAAGAAAGGAGAGAGGAAGGAGGAGACAAAAGTGGCGTACAGGCCGTTAGGGCCTGTCTAATGGGAAGCTTCTGAGCAGCAAGAAAATAAGCTGTAAGCTGCCAACGCACTAGCTGCGATGTGGAAGCAAGCTCCTTCACCCACACAGGACTTTGCTGAAAAAAATGGCGGTCTCACGTGGACCCCCACATGCATTTCATTGGCAAGATTGATGGCTTGGAAGGAATAGGAAGAAAGAGAATACATTGCAATGATTTTTACCCCTCCTCCTCCCTACTTCTCTCCTCAGATTTTTGTAGTTGCATTGTTCAGCTTGTGGTGGTTAACTAATGAACATATAATTCTAGGCCCATTGGAGGTATCATAAGTCTACCTGCAACTCTATTTACAGCTTGCATGATGTTCTGTTATTGTAGAAGTCAGGACTTTTCCCTGTACTATGTGTTCAGGTCCCTAGTTTAATTTTAAGTAAGAGTAGTTGATCTGATGACGTGCATATAAGAAGGCACGTCTTTGCAGTTTGGAGTCACATTAAAATGACAGGGACAATAAGAGTGCGTGAACATGGAATTAGGTACAGGACCCCGAGAATATTTTCTGTAGGCAACAAGGAGATACAAGTGTCCCTCTGTATGTGTTCAGAGTTCATTAGACAGAATCTTTGTTATTTCATTCAGCACCAGAATGAGCAAATCAGCTAACTGTTGTGTTAATACGTACTTATGCGGCTGTAAAAAAAAATCAAATCCGGTGATCAAGTAATGACCTCTTTAAAAGCAGCTTTCAGTTTTGCCACTGGCCTCACTGGGGCTTCCATTTCCCACTCTGTCTCTGCTTACAAAGGAGATAACATGGGATCAGAAGGGGGGGATGCCCCTAGGAGCAAATGAATAAGCTATAAAGGCTAGCAGAAACCTAGGAAGCTAGGAATGCATTTTGCTGACTGGATATGTAAATACAGCACGTCTTGATTTTAGTGACCACTGCTGACAATCAACATAAAATAAAAATATCCTCAAAATAATTCAAGCATAGGTCCTCACATTCCCTTGTCACTTGTGTTGATCTGTTGAAGTTTAGTTGTGAGGGGATAACAGTTTCAAAAAAAGTTCAGTGATTCGGATTTCTGAATTCTAGCATGGAACTGTCCCCTGGGAGCTGTTTGAAGTTGCAGAAGGCTTAATTCTATTAGGAAAAAAGGAATTCTTGAGCAAGTGCCTGTCAGTTCTTGCCCACATTCGGCACTAGGCTCTGTATATCCTACTGTGTTGTTCCACTGCAGAGATTTTTCTCCTGTTGGTTTTGCAAACTCTCTTCTGAATATAATGATTGCTCAGCTTATGATAAAGGACTTCTGTAATAAATTCTTACAGCATAATTTAACCATATGATTTTTCATCTTTACTTCATTGCTCCAATTGCATATTGGTTTCATTTAGTTCTCTCATTTTACTTCATTGGAAGATCTGGCACTTAGACTAAATTCTGATGCTTCCAAAATGACTGATTTCTGCAGAGTCAGGATTTTGACACTAGAAGCCAGGAATCAGCTCTTTATGTTTATTTATCACTGAGTCTTAAGCAGAACTTAGTACTCAGAACTATGCAAGCTCATCTCCAAGGTTCAAATACTCAGTGGCAAATTTCTAAAATAAACAGATAAAAAACAGCATGCCCATACCAATGGCTTCATATATTGTATGCGGTATATTTCTTTAAGATACCATAAGCTATCAGATAAGCTAAGAAGCATATGTGCAATAATTTTCTTTATGTATAGTTTTTAAATTAAATTTCACACTTGAACAGCCTTTAAATTCAAGAATAACTTCACTAAGATAATATGCTTGTATTGTGATAAAACAAAACCAAATAAGTTCACTGTGATATTTTCTTAGCATATTTTTTCTTTGTAATACTTATTCTTTGTAATTAATAAGCAGATTAAACCACAAACAGTAAATAATGCAGAGTTATTAGTTAATCAGCTGCTGCATATTGACATAGCTCAGTATTGATGAGTAATTTAGCATGTAAGAGGTTTTAAAATTTACAGCATACATTGGCATCAGATATGTTTCTACTGAAGCCAATAGATGCAAGATTATATGCTAGTGCTCAACTCAGTAATGAAATTTCATTCATTCAAAGCCTCTGCTTTGGTGAGAAATCCATGGAAGTGAAGTACTCCTCATTAAATATCTTTAATTGTCTATTATTCCTCTTACATGATAAGTGGATGGCTACTGCCATTAATTAACCATGTCAACATTCAGTTTCAAATAAAATCAGAAATTAATTTTAAAAATTGGCTACTGAAAGGTTATTAGTATAGATGAAATCCTCATATGTATATTGGCAACTTTTCTGTAGGCACCTAAACAGAAGTGAAACATCTGAAGACCATTAAATACCTGAATAAATTAGGCACTTAGCATGAGGGAGTATTTATGAAATAACCTCTCAGGCAGAGCAGTTGGCCTCAAAGGTTACTCCACCAAAGGTCCCTCTCAGAACAAAGCAAACCACTGAGATCCTGATATTCCTGTCTCTTGACAAATGCCGATTGCATATAGACACAGAGGGTCAGATCATTATACTTTACAGTCATACTGAGTAGTGACCCAACGCAGAAGAACGTTTCAGGACTGTATGTATGTGGTGTACAGTGCATTGTACCACCTCAGGGCCACGTTGTTGGCCTGGTAGAACTACATAAATTAAAAAGGTTCTGTAAAACTCAGTCTGAAAACTATAGAATTTCCTGACAAAAAAAAAAAATCAATTTCCTGTCTCACAGAGTTCTACAGAAAAGCTACCATCCTCTACTAAATTCTGTAAGACAGCTTAACAAAAATGCAATTTTTTCCTTTTCTGTTCCTTCCTATGGCAACTCTGGTTGTGTTCCCATCAATTATCATTTGCACTACAACTCTGCCAAAAAGATTTTAATGCATTCTATTGACACTTAATAAAAAGCTGTCTCTGCTTCAAAATAACTTATGTTCTTACTCAACAAAACTTCTAAGAGCAGGAGAAAAGGGATAGACAGGAAGGTGAAACTTCTTGCTCAGGGTCAAATAATGAGATCAACAGTCAAAATTCATCAGCAAGGCTTGACTGACTTTTTTTATTGTAGGACAATTTTTTTTGTATTTTACAAAAACACTGATGATAAATTGATTCAGTCAGCTGATAAAAAAATCAGATACAGAAAAGAATAAAAGTTGGTCAAGAAAAGGAATTTCAGCTCTATGGAAAAGACTATTTCAACATTCACTATTTTTGCAAATTGGGTCAGTCCATCAAAATGGAATAAGAGACTGAAAATTGCTAGTCAGAATGTTAAAATGAAATATTTTAATACTCTGTAAATGAAATACTTTATTTCACTTGCCTGACTCAAACAAATTTTCATTTTGGTTGAATCCATGCTATTCTTTGTGTTTACTTTATTTTTTTAATCTCAGTTTCCCAATAGTCTCCAACCTGTCACAATCTCTCCCAGATCAGATTCTGACAAGAAAAAATTTCAGCTGAACTTTTCAAAATACCTTTAATTAGAAGCTCAGAGGTGATTACAAATATCTTGGATAACTGCTGAGTGGAACTTTTGTTTTTCTCAGCTCCCTTCACAATACTTCCTTTTTCTTCAACCTGCAGATTTCCTCATCCCCAAATGAAGACATTTGCAATGGCTTTACCCTGTAGCATTACATACTGAGCTCTTCCTGAAACTGTCTTACTGTCTTTATGACCAGTTCAACTTCTCCAAGTTTACTTCAGGCAGCAATTTTGACCTCCCTCAGCCACACAAACACTCCATGCTATTAAATCAGTTTGGCAATAAATTAATTAGCTTGGGTGTAAGTCTTTCTGTCTTGGCAATAGGCTATCTTCCATCAAAACAACAACAACAACAAAACTCAATTAGAAGGGACTTGTTACAACACCCTGGTAAGGGTTTGGTTTTTCCTTCGGTAACTAGTGATTTAAAAAGCTTTCATCAGGAGGTGTGCTGCCTATAAGATTGAAAAAGTCAGGTAAAAGCTTCTGAAACATGTTTACATTACTGTCATTACATCACTGATCCTTACATTAAGGGTCATTCTCTTCTCTGTGAAACAGTGATTAGGAAGAATTTTATCCTCTGAAGCTGTGGTACTTAAGATGATATGCCAGACAAGACAGATATGACTTCTCATTCTGGAAAAACAAGTATTTGATTATGCTTCTCTTCATCACAGAGAAAACTGGCACATACAGCAGAAGCCACTTGGGGAAAGCAAAAGGACCATCTGGGAAATATTCTTTGAAAATAAACATGAGATCTCTTTTGCATTGCATTTTTGTCTCTGTACGACTCAAAATTATACAGAATAGAGCAGATAGATAGATAGATTTTTTTGGTGAGTATTTGCGTGGCTACAGAAATGTTAAAGAAAAGAATGTTTAGCATAAAAATCACTCATTTGTATATTACCTATGTAAAATGCTGAGTTTTCTTCTTTAGAAAAATCATCAATATATGAAACCCCCAGTGGCATAACTGGTGCTTCCCCAATTCCACGTAAAAGGTTCCCCATCAGCACAAAGAGCCACAGATAGGAATTTGTTGTTTTCTCACATCCTGCAGGCCATAAACATTTATGTTTCTGTGAACATAATTCTGACAATACTTTATTGCAACAGAAAAATAACATAAATACGGGGTTTTACAATCATTATAGCATGGGTCTGTATATATCATAGTTTCTAACAGTGGTTTTACTGCTTTCCAGTAAAAGAGGGTGTATAAAATGGGGACAAGCAGAAGAAAGGAACCCAGCATCAGAGCTTTTGCTTACCAAAATTTTTCATTGCACTGGGTGTTTCTGTAGCATCTGTGACTGGATGGCCCTCAGTGGATGCTGGGGAGCAAGCTGATACACTCGTAGAAGAGTTGTCCACAGTAACAGTTATCTTTTCATAATTATAACTGGAAAACAACTATGTAAAATACAACTGACACATGAAAGACTCTGCTTTGCAGGAAGTGTGTATGAGCCTTGTGTTCACACGCGTTCATTCCTGTTACATGCAGACAAAGTGGAGGGGCAGCCCATTTCCAGTGCTTTCACTTAAAAAAAGATAGGTATCTTCATACCTTTTTTGAAATGCTCTGACCATTCTAACCCCAATATTTTCTTAAGCTAAAGAGCAAAAAAGCTGCTTCCAGGGCTTAAGAGATCATTCTTTAGACAGAGGGACAGAGGCAGAGTCCATCCACATCTATCTACATACAACAGTGCTGATGTTTTTCCACACTGGCACCAGTTTCTTACCTATGTGACAGACGTGTAACATAGAGATTTCTGTGATAGTTTAAAATTAGCTAGCTAAGGATCTAGTAGCAACCTGTCTGTGTCTATAAAGAGATTAACACAGGCTGCAAAACACATGTGCCAGTTTGTATTTAGGCAGCCAGCTACTACAGCAAATCTGCTAAGTCAATTGAAGCCAGCTTCGGTACATTTATGCTACATTGGCATAAATGGAGAGCAGACATTCCCTCTGACTGTGCAATCAAGTGGTAACCTTTAATATTCTGATGGATGACAGTGAGGTCCCCATGGACACTGGGTTTTGCTCAGTGTTGTGGAGAATGGGTAATCTTCAGAATTTGGCCGTGAGTTTGGGTTAAACCAGAGATTTCCATAGCTCTGCTTCTGGCCTGTTCTGTCCCCTGCAGTGCAGGGTCCCAAGCAGAGTAGTGACTGTGGCCACTTTCCATACCATGGTCCCCAGACATAATTCTTTCCATACCCTCCTGTCAAAGGTATTGGTCTTGAAACTAAGGAAGATGCACAAATAAATTTTAATTTTTGAGGGACAGAGGGGTTTTATTTTCAACTACAACTCAGTAAGGATGCCGAAGGATTGGAGAGGTATGAACTGCTTCTGACAACTATGTAAGCACTAAAGCTTAGATGTGAAGGGGTATTTAGATATTTAACTCTCCCTGAGTTCAGTGGAGATAGATACAAATCTTAATAATTTTAAAGAGCTTAACATGAATAGCCACCATGAAGAAAGAAACCTCTTCCATCAAGATCTCATTACAGTCCATTTAAGTATAAAAAAAAGGAGAACAGGTAGAAAAAAGTATGTATCTATATATATCCATCCCAGGTGAAAAATTCAACCCACTTTATCCTTAATTATGTATGAGTTATGTAGAAACCTGAGGTTTCTCGCTTACTTACCTGTAGAAAGTGGTAAGCTTTCAGAGGAGAAATCAGAAAGTCAATACTAAAAAATCCAGCTATTAAAACCTTCCTGTTATCTGGAAGAAACTACTATTGTCAAGGTTTTAACTCAAGTGTATGATTAAAAATCACTTCGTATGGTCAAGTTCAATTAGTGCACAATGTGAAAATTCTCCATATTTACCGTCCCATTAGGAACTGAGGCATCACTGACAAGAATGCTCCTAAGGACATGATGAGACATCCAATAGCAATTACTTTTGGTCGATGAACTCTTGGTCCAAGGTAGCTCACCAACACCATTACCATTAAGTTACCTGCATCAACAGGAGAGAGAACCAGTAAGATCACAGAAAGATCTTTTTTTAGGGTAAAAATATATTAAGAAGCAGTATTTATCCACTTTCAAAGAAAGTACACATACCTATCTCAAAGCTGCCATCAATAATGCCAACAATTGATGATGAAATTTCAAATCTCCTTTCAATTTGACTGGACATGCTCTTCATGTAGCTTCCAGAAAATCCTTTGGCAAAAAAGGAAAAAGCTAGAGCTCCAAGAAATATCTGAAGAGAGAAAATAATTGAGTTTGCAAACAAACAATTTTTTCTTCATGGCTGGATGCCTCAGCAACCCGCTCAAGAAACACAAAAATCAAATGCTTTGCTTTCTAATTCTGTGTGAAGAGATTCTACCTATTGTTTTCATTAAAACAGAAGATTTTACTTTCTCTTTCAGGATGGCCTCCAAAGCCTCTTTTACTGCAAAGAAAAAGAAAGTTGACATTGACTGTGTGTACCTTCTACCTTTCTACCCCATACTGTTTTAGCTGTTTCCTTCCTTAGGGAAAACTTGCAGCATAAAGTTGTTCATTATTGGTACTATTATTATGGCATGTCTTATTACTCCTACTTCTCCTGTTCTAAAAAACATGGATAAAATGGTATAGCTGCAACTACCGCTGTGACTATAGCACACCTCTAAATGATTTGTCAGTAAAATATGGCCTCTCTTTTAATGGCTGAACACATTTATTGACTTCTATGTGCTTGGAATCACAACCTAGAGCATTGTTTCCAACACATGTAGTGTCAAAGCGTCATACAGAACTAACTCAATTTTGATAGAACTTAAAATTGTCATTTTCAGTATTCCAGAGAACATATGTGGTGAGGGCTTCTCTCCATACCTTTAGCTTTGAACAATTATGGCACACACTCTTGGCAGGAACTGCGCTGCCATCGCTGTCCTGGAAGAGTGACTTGTCTTTAAGTTGGCCAGCAGTTATTGGCCTGTCCATGGTTTTCCTCCTCCAGATCTGATATGTAGGTCTTCCTGTTTGGAAAATATCACTATGATTAACTATTATTTGCATAAGAATAAAGGTTCCAATGTTTTTCAGACATACTAGATGGTAAGACACTACTTGAGATGTCTACACATTGACAACTTTTCTCAGGAAGCATGATAAAGAGCGTTCAAAGTGTCATTGTAATGATTTAAGGATTGGTGCAACTGCTTTGTGAAATCTGCTTTCTAAAAGACTTCAGGATCTTCTTGGATAGATGGAAAATTCAGAAGCAACTTGCTGACAGTTTTTAGAAATCTTTGTAAAGAAGGAAAGTCCCTAGGCAACTGGAGGCTAGGAGAGTATGTCAGAGAAACATCTTCACCATGCTTGAACCAATTCTTATATTCTCTTTTAGATATCTGTTTTTGATCACTGTTCCAGGCTAAATGGACCTTTGGTATGATCCAGTAGGCTCCTGATATTATATTTATGAGGATTTTCTCTAACTGTGTAGTCTATGAATTTGCAGAAATACTGAACGCTACTCTGTACCATTCTGTCAACATTCCTATGAGTAACATTATTTATTGGATAAATGTTTGTAGAATCAGACCACAAATGATGACTGAGGAGAAAATAGGGTAAAAAATATGGTAGATAAAGATGTATTAGGGAAAAAGAGGGCACTGATTAAAAGAAACTAATAATGATTATCTTTAAGTCCACAAGTCTCCACAAGTTCCTGCAAGACAGATGATAAATGTAGCTATTTTAATGAGACTGCCAAAGTTTTCTGTTTAAAAATTGGCCCTGATACAAGGAGTTATCTTAGCTACATTGGTTGGGGTAGATTAAACTGATCAAGGGAAATCAGCTAATACAGAGAGATCTGGAATGATAACAAGTCAAAAAGAGCTATTGCCAAGTTCCTCTGTTGGAAAACTCGCGCAGTAGTACCGAAATCAATTCGTTAGCTCTGATATACATTGGCAAATGCATTAAAGGAATATAGAGGAACATAGGTCAAGAAATTGACCTGTAATATTTTCCCCCCAAGACACTGGGGTCTTAGATATCCCACTCTGTTTAATTCCTCTGGGAACTTCTCAAAGTTCCCCTCCTGCAGGCCCCAGAGGCCAACTGACCCATGAGCAGAGGCCCTTTAAGTGTCCTGAGGGATTTTCGACACCAGGGGCATAGGGCTGTGGCAGGGTCCTGGGCTAACATGCAAAGGTCGCTCTGTTCCTCTGGAGAGCCCAGTTCTCCCAAGCAAGATGCCCAGGAGCAACCTGAACGATGATCTGGATGAGGGGATTGAGTGCACCCTCAGTAAGTTTGCAGATGACACCAAGTTGGGTGGGAGTGTCGATCTGCTGGAGGGCAGGAAGGCCCTGCAGAGGGAACTGCACAGGCTGGATTGTTGGGCCGGGGCCAACTGTATGAGCTTCAACAAGGCCAAGTGCCGGGTCCTGCACTTCGCTCACAACAACCCCAGGCAACGCTACAGGCTTGGGGAGGAGTGGCTGGAAAGCAGCCTGGCTGAAAAGGACCTGGGGGTGATGGTTGACAGCCGCCTAAACATGAGCCAGCAGTGTGCCCAGGTGGCCAAGAGGGCCAATGGCATCCTGGCTTGTATCAGGAATAGTGTGGCCAGCAGGACCAGGGAGGTGACAGTGCCCCTGTATTCGGCACTGGTGAGGCCGCACCTCGAATACTGTGTCCAGTTTTGGGCCCCTCACTTCAAGAAGGACATCGAGGTGCTGGAGCATGACCAGAGAAGGGCAACTAGGTTGGTGAAGGGTCTAGAGAACAGGTCTTATGAGGAGCAGCTGAGGGAGCTGGGGTTGTTTAGTTTGGAGAAAAGGAGGCTGAGGGGAGACCTTATTGCTCTCTACTACTACCTGAAAGGAGGTTGTAGCGAGGTGGGGGTCGGTCTCTTCTCCCCAGTAACAAGCGATAGGATGAGAGGAAATGGCCTCAAGCTGCGCCAGGGTAAGTTTAGGTTGGATATTAGGAAAAACTTCTTTACTGAAAGAGTAGTCAGGCACTGGAACAGGCTGCCCAGGGAAGTGGTTGAGTCCCCATCCCTGGAGGTATTTCAAAGACGGGTAGATGTGGTGCTTGAGGACATGGTTCAGTGGCGGACTTGGCAGTGGTAGGTTAATGGTTGGACCTGATGATCTTAAGGGTCTTTTCCAACCTCAACAATTCTATGATTCTATGACTCCCTGAGAAATGTCCACCCATGCCCAGAAAGGACAGCACTCTCTTAGCAACCCAACAGCCCCCCGAAAGTTATTCCTAATGATTGCAAATAGGCACTAATGTCTGATAAAGAGATATAAAGCCTCATAAGCAGTCTAACTTAAATTTTGTAGTTTTTAGTTCCAAATCCTCCTCCAGTAGGATCCACCAAAAGTGACTATGAAAAGCAAACACATGTATATTTCAGAGTGATCCACATATGAAATTTCTAAAGGTACCTAACCTTCCTTAGACCATCTTCAGCTGCTCACAAATCAAAAAAACATTGCATAAAGAAGTTACAGATAATTAAAGTATGGTGAATTCAAATTTACCCCAATCTTTACAGGATGGGAGCTGAAAGACAGAGTTCTCTAAAGCAAATACATTCTTTTTTGGTTTGTATTTTGTTGATGATTAACTTTGTGAAATATCTGACTCTTAAATAAACAGTATTTAAATCAGTGACATGGTTTTCTTTTCACAATATTTAATGTTATGCTGCCAGCCTAATAATCTACCTTGAACTTATAGAAAATGTTCAACTGTATAAACACTTCTCTTATGCCTAATGAAACAATAACATTTTCCATAACCACTCTATAAAAATCTGAACTTTGGTAAACCAGTGAATCATTGACACCAGTGGTATTTAAAATGAAATGAAGTAAGAAAAATAATACAAGATTTAATTTATGACAATTTTTAAATATTAATTAATGGTAATGAATAGTTTTTGTATGGAGGGATAAAACATCCCACTGTCCTTAATGCTTATCTTTTAAAATAAATATCTAATTTCCAGAATTGTACCTTTGCGCTTTACATAATCTCTTTCAAGTTTCGTGACACTGAGATGTACAAAAAGTCTAGTCTGTCCTGCACTAGCACCTAATAATTAAACAAACAAACAAACAAACGGAAAGAAGCAGGAAATGAGGGTGGGGAGAGACAGTGAGAGGCAGAGAGAGAGAACTTACTTTGTGTCACTGCGGTCTCAGGCTGTTTCTTTCCTGTGCCCTAGGGCTTTCAGGCTTGAAGCCAGCACAACGTCACAGCAAAAGTGCTGCCTACTCCAAGAAGTGGAGCACTCCACCACATTTTTTTAAACCTTGAATTTCCTTCTTACAGTGATTGCAAAAACTTTCCCACGATCACTGATACAAAAGCTTTGCAAAAGAAGGCAGGTTTCTTGTGTTGTCATTACTTTGGCAGCCTACCTGCCAGCATGCTAGTGGTGCCAGCCTCTCCCTGGAGGAACAACTTGTTTTCTTCACTCTTTTTTTTTTTTTTTCTTTTCTTAAAGTCTAAACACTAAAGCTGCTTTAAGCACCTCTCCAAAGGGACTCCTTACCATCCACCCAACAGCCATGGAGCGGCTCAGCTCACATACAAGAGCCCTGAGAGAATAGGCTTAGTTTTTCCAAGTGTCTTACCTGCAGCCTCAGTAGCTTGCACTTCTTGATGCCTTTGATGAGGGTCAGCAGAGATACCAAGGGATGACTTAGCTCCTCAAAGAGCATGAATTGTGTATCGGCATCTGCCAGTTTTTGGTATGGGCCCTCTGTGTCACAACCCCAATGCAGAGGTGCAAGAGGGCTACCCTCGTGGAGACCTAAAGAGAAGCTGATGCCCTCAGGAAATCACAGCCTCCCGTCAGACCCCCTGCCTATTATAAACCAGGATTATTTAACACAACCACAAGTAGTTCCTGCAGGTGCCAGTAGGAGATGTGGGATGACACAGGTATCCCTCCAAGCTGACTACAGACTGGCCAAACAAAAAGAGCGAGCGTATTCCCACAGCTAGCCCAGCTCTCACGTCCTTACCAAGCACAAGTAGAAAATCAGCTCTCACATCTAACAGGGCACATACAGAGTGCAAACCCACCTAATCCATGTCTCCTCTAGAGAAGAACTCTCCAGCGCAAGGAAAGATTCTGACCCAAAAGTCATTCCAGGTGTTATCAACAGTCTCAAGAAACGGTTTTTAGTCATCTGGTTGCACGTAACAGTACAGTGCTCATTTTTGCAGAAACTTGAATTACAAAATCAGATTCACATTTAATTAAAGAACCATTCTAGTGATTTCTAAATATAGAAAAAAGAGGTTTATGACTCCATTAACTTCAGGGACCCTGGAAGGAAAAAGCACTATCCCACCATCCCCTTTCTTTCCAGCAAAAGGTAAACTCCTGAAATACAAACTTTGACAAAGTTTGTATGAAAAGCCTTGATTAGATTTTTCTGTATAAAAATACATTAAGAGATTTGCTAAAGATTAAATTAACTCAATGAAATACATGGAAATATATTATTTAGTTGTGAAAGCTAAAAGAAATAATAAACTTGCTAAATCCATAAATATGCAAGTTCTCACTTTCCCCTGAAGCTTAGTCATTAACTGCAGGCAATTATTTTATCTGCCATATTCACACTTGCTATTGGATTTTGTGTGCTAGAATTTTACAAATTCTACTGTGATGCTTACATATTTATTGATTTATTATGGGTCTTTATTTAAAGTTTCACTTTTTCCGTTTTGCCAGCGGGACTCTATGCTGTCACCAGATACGCAGTAGGCAAATTAAAACACAGGTCATTTCTACCACGTAGTAAGAATATAGTATTTATTTTTAAGTTTATTTTCTATAATGGTTTTAACTGCAATGTTCCTGCATTAGTCTTTAAATGCTAACTTCTTGTTAATTAATTTAGCTTCAACACAAGGGAAGAATGTACGTATTGAAACTTTCTTTCTCTTAAAAGAATTCAGAATACAGGAAATGCAATCAAACCTATTCTTCAGATAAACTGATCCATTCTCATACTTTTATTTAGGTGAAGAAGAGCTATCTTTGCCCAGTTCTTAACTCCTTAATTATTATTTTTTAAAAAAATCTTTAAAATGCTTAGGTTCATTCACCAGAATATCACTAGAATAAATCAGAATTTGCTTCATCTGATAATTTCAAATTTACATTTATTACAACCTGCATTTGGACTGCTTTTAACTATGATGACATTGCAAAGTTTGAGGAAAAACATATATGGACATTAGCAATGGGTCCCCTATTTATCATTGCTGTCAGCCTGCAACCAGGTAGAAGAACAGAAGTCTGTTGGAAAGGTAACTGCAAGCCCATTGCCTACCAGGAGAGAAGGTACAGTTCTCAAAATGAGACACCCACAAAAATCCCATCAGCACTTCCATAAATGTATTTTAAATTTGAATACAAAGAAGTTTATCTATGGAGGGCATGACACTTCTTGTGATTGTTGCACACAGATGGTAGGATCCACTTACGAGGCAGCACTGCACGGATTCACTGCAGACACTTCCAGATGAGCCACTTAATCAGTTTCTCTTTATAGTCAGAGGAGGAAAAAGAAGCATTTCCAAAGGTATGAGTTGTCTGGTCTATTTTAGATACTTACTTGAGGTATGAGATGAAATGAACTCCAGATGTGGCTGTGAAAGAAGGCTAGACAGCAAGATCAACTTTTGACAACAGAAAGTCAGAAGAGATGAATCCCACCATAAAAGACTTCAGTACTTCCATAAAAATAGTCTTCCACAGCTTTTGCAAGCTGAGCTCTGGTGTCTATGACAGCATTTGCTATCATGCCTGTCCGTGCAACTCAGCTGTGATATGGCAGCTGCGAACAGATGAGCAAAAGGGCCCTTGTCATGGAAGGGCAGTCCTGGGGAGGCAAGCCGCAGCTGCCGGATCCCAGCCAGCCCACTAGCACATGCTGGCAGAGATCAGCATCAGCAGCACACATCAGTGCCTCTCCACAAGCCACAGCATGGGCCGTTGTGTCAGCCACCAGCCTGACTACTGGCTGTACGTTGGCCTTGCCCACTGGGAACCTGTTCTGCAAGGCCCGTGGTATCATGGAAACTCAAAAACAGGAGCACAGGTGACCAACAAGGAAATGTTTATTGTTGCTGATGAAGTGTTGCTGCTTACTGTGTGATCCAATACTGTCTGCCTGCAGCAGGCTGAACGACAGCCATCGTGTCTGGTAGTGACAGGAGCAAGTGTCCCCTGCAAGCAGTTCCAGGAACAGCTCTAGCGGAGGGAGCTGCCTCCCAAGCCTGGCTGGGTGCTGTGCTGCGTAGCACCACCAGCCATGTTCCCAAAGCAAGACACAGTGTCCCTGATGTGATGTGCCTGGCTGGCTACACATCAATGCCCTTGGTGTGTTATGAACCGCATCAAATGGGTGCAAGATATTCTACGGCTGAGGACAAGTAAGGACATTCAGAGCGAGCGGGTGTACGTTCCCATGCTCAGCCGGCTTGTTTCTCCAGCAGGTTTTGTGTGGCAGTCACTTAAGAAACTGAAGAAGTTTTAGGCTTGGCCTCCGGCCATGCAGAGGTAAACCAGATGGCAGCTCCCTCTCAGGTGGCTGCCCATTCGGAGCTGCATCTTGTTCATCAGCGGAGGAAGTGTTGTGCCACAGGAACCCACTTGTCATCTCTTTAGTTGCGCTCGGTTGCACTGATTGAGCTTTACTGCCAAACAGAGCCCCAGCCCAAAGTGGCACAATCCCAGGTGCCAAGCTGGCAGCCAAAAGATCACGTGGAGATGCCATGTCATGGCTGACGTGGCTGCAAGACCAAGGCTCAGGGAGCTCAGTCTGCAAGCCACATTGTGGGTTTCCTCAGGAGTAAGTAGTAGCAGAGGGAGGTGGAATGCCAGTTCTGATAGATTGTTCCCTACTACTGCTGACACATGGAAGGACAAGACGTGAAAGAAGAGGGGGGGGAAAAAGTTAATCCTCTGCTTCAAAAAGAAAAAAGCTTTTAGAAGGATGGTGTGTACATAAGGCGTTCAGTCTTTTTCTTGACACCAATTTTTCACCTCCAGAAAGGTGCACAGAGGATTTGGGCTTGCTATGCTAAGCTATCATGTGATCTTATTTTAGTAATTCCAGCTTCTTTAGGTCCCAAAGAGAATTAATAAAAGACAAAGATACAAGTGGTAAAATGATTTCAGAGTGCTCTTCTATGAGAATTTTCTCCTGTAAAACTTAATTTGGCAACTGTTCACAGGCCTCCTGCAAAATTGGTGCAATCTAACTCTGCAGTAAGGGAATTTTCTCCCCAAGGATGGGGCCCCACTGAGTACTCATATGTAAAACCTCTAATAATAATAGTAGTAGAGGAGGAGTGTTACTGATCTCTTCAAACTGTAAGACAGATATTACATGTGTGCTTTTATGGGAAACAATACTATTAACCTTGGAGGAATAGACATAGAAAATTATTTCAAGTATTATCATTTCTTGGTAAGATGGGCTGTATATGCCTTTGAATTTAGATATAATTTGAGCTTGAATTAATTAGTCTTCTGAAAAAGAAAAGGGTATCTCAAAAAAATCAAGTTTTTGTCAGTGTTAATGCATGACTTCCAGACTGAATCTCCAGCACATGCTGGATCAATGCTTTAACATGAATAAAGGAATTGTTGTTTAGATGCACTCTACTGTAAGTAAATAAAACATCATAAAATAAAATATAAAACACCATAAAATAAATAAACCATCACGTAACTAAAACATCACGGGATTTAGATAGCCCAAACAAATGTACTGGGGATGTTTTCAAAGCTGCAAAGCAGAAGTCTAACTACCACTGACAACCTTCAGAAGAGGGATGCCCACCTTCAATGTATGTCATTGGAAATCACCTTTTACAAGTATCTTGTGTGCACATTGTATTAAACATGAACCTAATAAACTGACAGGGAAATTTAGCTTCTAAAAATCACAGCCCTTTTTTGCCACAGAAAGTTTGTATTAAAAGAAAATAAACAAGCAACTCTACAGTGGAATATAACCCAAAAGAAGACATCCTCAAACACGTCAGTACTGATGTCTTTCTCAGGCCAAGATCTCTGCTGACGTCTCTAAGCTCCAGCTCAGAGTGGGAGCTACCCACTGCCTGTGGTAGCTCTGTGGGAGTGCAAAATGCGCCTGAGCCAGAGGGCAAGGAGGAGCGAGCCTCCGCGCAGCAGGGAGCAGGATCACGAAGCACGGTTCTGCCTTCATGAGCAGAGTGCCAGTGGAGAGAAACCCTCCACTTGTAAATAGTTAACTCTGGGCACTTCCAGCAACATGCCTGCACAAGGAGTGCATTTTCAATCTCATCTCACCGTGGACAATAACTGAAAAGCACAGGAGCAATTCTCTGCTGGCAAAACCAGTGCAAATCCCCTGGATTCCAGTAAATTTGACCAAAGTCATACAAAGAACTTTTCTGAGCCCCTGCTGGACCTGCACCGCTTTTGCCTATCAAAGTGATTGGTGTCTAAGTACTAGCTAGCCCTTGCATTCAAAAGTACAATAATAATGTATGGTATTGCTAAGTAATTCTCAAATAATTTTCACTCTGTCCTTGGAGGGAAATGTAGGAGGAACATCTCAATACCAATTTGTTTGTACATTAGGATATTATAAACTTACCTTCACTTTTTTTAAATATGAAGAAACCTTAAAGTACTTTTATATGCAAGACTATTATTACTTACGCAACTTAGGGAATTTTTTACTACTAAATGATGTTTTAAAATTCATTAAGGAAAACTTACAAACTTTGTGCTTTCACTTAAAAAGTGCTAGATGTGGGAATTTTCAAGGAAAGCATGTCCTAATTTCTCCCCAGATCAGTATTTCTCCTTGTAGTTCCAAGGAAGGCTGCCTTTCTCACAGCTACTTTTTGAAATAATATTTTATGTAGAGTTTTTAATGGAATGATGCATTAAGGATTTTTTAAGCATTAGTTGCAGTAATTGATTTTTAGGGAGTTGGGTTTTTACATGAGGAGTATCTAAAGCAAACATATTGTGAACTATCACTAAAACTATTGTGCAGCGTAATCTCAGGCACACACCCAATGGAAATTTCTTTCTTCTGCTAAGGACTGTAAACTTATCTTCCTCTACAACCTGTAAGAAAAGTCATAGATATCATCAGTGATATAGTTGTAAACATTAAAAAGGCAGTATACTCGCTGTCTTGGTGTTCCACTTCGGGCAGCATCATGATGATGCATGTTTCTTTTTTTTTCATTGTTGGATTTGGAGGTTCTGAAAAGCAAAAATAGGAGTCCCTAAACCAAGTTTCTGACATTCAGTTACACAGGGTCAATGACAGCACAGTTTACAAAAAATGGTTCTTTGCTTTTTATTTTGTAAATGGCACAAATTATAGAAAAATCTCAAAACTAAAAAATTCACACAGTATTAAAATGTAGGAAGACTTTGGTTAAAGCAATACTGGAAGACCTTTTCCAAGGCAATAAAGCAACATGCTAGTCAAGAACCAGTGTTCAGAACAAAAGGATGTTCATTAGATGAGCAGCAGACAAATTTTGTGCATTCTTGGGACAAATCATAAGGTGCTCAGTACCTAGGGAAGGCACAGGCTTACTTTAGGGAGCTTGACACAAGTAAATATCTGAAGAATGTGAAAACATCAAAGAGAAAAAATGAATATTAAATCAGATAAGAAACTCTATATTAAAAGAAAAAATGAACACAACAGGGTGTCTGTGACATACTGGGAGAAGTTCCAAGACAGTAAAATCAACAGAGTATAAAACAGTCTCCGGAGAAGTAATGGAATCCATGCCATCTATGTTTTAAAATTAGACTTTACAAACATTAACAAATATGTGCCAAGAATTAATCTTTTATTGGTGGTAGAGAACATAATTTATTTACTGTACTCAATTTATAAACTTGGAAGGACTAAACCAACTCAATTAGGACTAGAATTAGAGGCCTAGGACACTAAATTGTTCCCATCTGTTCATTACTGTCACTGCCTACATTCTCCAGCATGAGCACTTTATAAACAGGCAGTAGTTTAAATCCCCTTTGATAGCCTGGGGGTTCCCATTTACAGCTTGCCATGCAATTATTACACCTGAGCCAGATACACCAGACACTCTTCCCCCCACCGCGGGGCGATGCTGGGGACATCAGCCACAGCACCCTCTGCTTATTGCCCTCTCTTTCTAGTTACCACAAGGAACACTCTTTTATCACAGAGAGTTACCTGCCAGCCCATAGCTCCTGGGAAGTAGTTTTTCTTCTCAAGCAAAGCCCAGGTCACACTGGAGCTATGGAGGATCCCACTGGTGCTGCAAATCCGAGGGGACCGAGGCCAGCTCATCTCGCTGCAGGACACACTGGCATATGGCAAAGCTTCTAGTGAGGGACAGAGGTACGTACTTGATTATAAAATCAAAAGCAAGAAGAAAAAGGTTGCCAAGCACATTATTATAATTTCCATGATAGTCTAGGCTGATGCACCATTCTTTCCATAGAGTTGTCTGGATTACAGGATTATTCCAGCACATATTGCACTTGCTAAATGTTATGCACAGGTATTAATCCTTGGCTGTTGCCTGGCCACCTAAGGTCTGATTCCCTCAGCGACTCCTATCTTCTGCCTGCCATCCTATAGTACATAAACACTGAGTAAGGATCACTGCGCATCCTGGAGTTATCTGGATCCCTTTCCATGCAAACACAGGCTACACAGACTCTCTTGGTACCTCTTCTCCTTCCTCTTTCATTCTTTAAACTAAAGGCACATGCAGACTAATCTTGGTGCTCTCTCTTTCTGTCACTTTATTTAAAGAAGATATTGTTTAGTGAGTTTGTGATAATAAACATGCAAATAAGCTTTGACGGCTCAGCTGTCATTTTGGGGTATTCAGGCCTCTGAATTTTGCAGAGTAATTCCCCATTAGTCATCTCTGCATCCAGAAGACTGACTGAACTGCAGCCCAGTATAGACTCCTCTTTACTTGGTATGACATACACTGTGAAAAGACACATACCAGTAAAGTGGGGGGGGGGGAAAGGTACCAATCATACCGGCTACAGTGAATGATTGCAATAACTTACCTTAGTATTAAAGCTATCTAAATATATGGCAGAAGGGCTTTCTTTGTGGTATGGATTTCTTCGGGATTTATCAGCCCATAGTACTGAAGCAAAACAGCTCTCCCACACTGACCACCCTCTTCATCTCTCCAGACATTTACTGAAATCATAATTCTTTTTTAACAATATCACTGTCTGCTGCCATGGAGAGATGCAGTAGCAAGTTCACGACGTTCATACAGAAATAAGATTTGAAGAAATCTAAGCTCCTCTCTACATACCACTGCCTTTGCTAATTCATAGAGGAAAAAACTAAACTGGCCTAAAGGTGCCTGATTGTGAGGAAAGTTCATAACTATATCCAACCTCTATTGCTCAGGCCTTGTCTGACCTGAAAACATAGCAAGGCAAGTTAACAGAGAAAGTTGGAAACAATGAATAGTTCTGTGTTTGGTATATTTGAATTTAGAAATAACTTCTCTAGCACCCAGGACAGGATTTCAGAAGCCAATCTCCTACATAAAAAGATTTAAAATTAACAGAGAAGTCCCTTAGTAAACTCTGTGTATTAAATTGTAATGCCTGAAAAATAAATGAGTGCACAAACAATACAAGTTGTCTGTCTATGTGTCTGTGTGTGTGCCTATATATACCTTTGACAGGAATATTCCTGCAAGCTCCAGGTCATAAGTGGAAGTAAGCCATGAAGCAGCAGCAACCATATTGCAAATGCTGGTATCCTATTATTCAGATTTACCAGGAGGAACATTTTGAGTTACAACACAGTATGAGGTAGAAAACTATGAAGAAAAAAAAAAAAAAAGAAAAAGAAAGCGGGGCTCATGCCCTCCTGGAAATTTTTTGAAATTCTGGAAATTTCTGCAGAAACTTAAGCTTGGTTTATATATGATTCTGTCGTTATACCAGAAAGTTTTCTTGAGATTGGTTTACTACCTACAGAAGAAAGAAAAATCATGTGCCAGACAGCATGCAGTTGCCTGCACTCTGGCCTTCCAGAGAGCCGTCTTGAAACAATAGTAACAGCAAAGGTACAGCATGAACTGGACCGCTTAGTCTTTCATTAATCTCAAATGAGAAGTTTGGTTTTTTCAAAGCCTGCTTTGGAACCATTTAAATCATAACTTTACAAAGCTAGACAGCCTTTACACAAACACAGCGGGTCAAGGCCTTTTAAAAAGCAAAACCGTTGTAATGAACTTTCTTTTACACCACCATTTCCCACCTGTAATGGGCTGTCCACCTTCCGAGTGAGGACCTTCCTCAAACACTGCCCAGGCTATGAGGATCCTCCGGTAAGCTGCCACTTATGGTCCCATGCATGTCTGCCCTAAACAAGCACTGTTTGTATTCCCTACACACCTCTTTCGGAAATTAACAGGCATAGACCACGCTTCTGGCATGGACCTACCAAATGGTCTCTTCTTGAAGGGACGTTAGGCATTGCGATACCTAAGAATTCACCTTCTAAGGAGATCTACTACTTTTTGTCCTGTGATTTAACAAATCTATACCCTTGACTCCCTGAACAAAGCAAGAGAAGAGCAATTACCTAGTAATTTTCCGCATTCTCAGAGAAAGTCCTAAACAATGAAAGTTCAAAATCCCAACCAGGAACACGTTATGCCTTATTAAGAAAGGAAAAGACTTACAATAATTCTGTAAAAAAAAAAGCAGCAGTAGCCAAGAACTTGTTGCTGGATATATCCAGCTAACTTACATAAACTAATAAGTGATTTGGCTTTTTTGCATGCCAAGTCCCATCCCAGGTATGCTCAGGGTGTTCCTCTCTCCACATCCACAGGTTGAATTAGCTCCTTGGATGGCTTGCTTGGATGAGAAGAGTATGTAGGGAGGAGTTATCTGCTAAAACTCAACTTGAGATAGAAAGGATACAGAAACAGCCTACTGTTCACTTTAGATGAAATGACTGAAAAAGAAAGTGAACTTGAACTGCCAATAATACTTGTCCAAAACTGTAATGTTCGTGTATTCAGAAGCTATACATGTTAACATAATAAGTTTGTATCACAAACACAAAGCCAGCATTCATATCATAAATCAGACAGTCATGCCCTCAGCCCAATTATTGTGTAATGATGCAGCCTTAGTTACCACACCTCCCTTATGCCCACTAATTAAAATCAACTTGCCAGGTAACATTTTTTGCTCCCAAATGAGTAATTTCCTCTCAAAAAAAAAAAAACATCATAGCTTGAACAATATGCATAATCAGAAATTTTAAATTGTGCATTAAGAATAGGTTTCAATTCTTAAAAGTTAGAAGCAGCAGGGAGACAATGAAGTTTCTGCAAGACACAGAATTTTTTAGGATATATCTAAAACTGTTAATAATGACTTTTAAAATACTGAGATACTTGGCAATAAAGTCGCTATTGAAATTAAAAGTCGATACAGAGAAAATAATGTAATAGGAAAAAAAAAACCATAGCCTGCACATGCACAGAGATGTGCTTTTTACAAAGCATTGCCATTTTTGCAGTAAGATACTGAAGACTTTTTTGTTATTTCTTTGAAAATGATGGCTCAGCACCTGATCATGGTCAAAAAAAACCAATGGAACATCAGGGATCATTACAAAAGGCATTGAGTACAAAATGGTAGATAAATACACGTGCACACAGTTTGTGCACCATTGCCTTTAAAATATCTCCAAAATGGTTGCACTGGTCACATTGCCAGAAAAACATTAAGTGTTTGTTTCTCAGTGTCTGGTAGCATCCGTATCCAGGCACCAGCACCTAGCCTTCCACTTGGTAGGTTTAAGGATCAAAATTCAACTCATGGGCACCCTTTACTGTGTTCGAACTTCAGTGCCAAAGAAACGTGGTTGATTGTACTGTGAAAGCCATCTGCTCAGCTCTCAGGCACTCAGAAAATAAATTTACCACCCATTTTTATTAATTTGATATTGGACTTAATCAACTCAAATATTCATATGCTACTGCTTTATAAAAAACTTTACACCTACTGTTACTTCTATTGGCATTATTCCCATTTGTGGCTTGTGCTACCCACAGTGCTGATGTAAGACTCGGTGCTTGAAACATCAGACCAGGATCAACCCAAACTTTCAAGCACAGTGAATATCATCTGAGTACCTACTGTAACCCACAGAAAGTAGCCTCTGTTCAAATGCGTGTCACAGCAGTGGCAGTTTGGGGCTCAGTCTTGAAATGTCTGATGTCACCTACTTAAACAATAAACATCAATAAGGCCACTCATTTTTAAGTTAAGCACATGCTTAAATGCTTCGCTGAATCAAGGTCAGCATGCTCAAAACTTGGAAGGATCAAGTCTAAAATTTGGCTTTACATTTGAAGGAATAACTCCAAGAGTATTTTTCTAATCTCCCAATCTAATCCTAGGAATGTCTGTTGTACCAGACATGGCATATCATAAAGGTTTTATGATGATTACTTCGGAATGACCTGCACTCTCCGTTTCCTGATTTTGCTCTGGAGAAGTAATGTTCTCACCATAGGCTTATGCCAAGAAGCCTCTCTACCGTGCCATCACCCAGCCAGGTCTCCAGCCAGCACTGTCTAAGTTGATAAACAGACTGAGTAGCAGACTAATGACTTCAAAGCATCTGGTGAAGGTGGCCTGTTTCACTGCTACATTCTCAAGCAGATGAACTGGAACAATTAAAAAGAAAGTTAATGTATCTACTAGAATGCTAAATTTAAAACTTGGAAACCTTCCTATCTGCTTCCTTCCTTTTCAAAACAGTGAGTTAACTAGGTCTGACTCTTTGGCAGTGGTCCATCTAAATGGCACAGATTTGCCTACCTAACAAAGCCCTTTTGTTTGCTACAGCTGTGAAGCTTCAGTGCACTGTAATTTTTCACGTTTCCCAGGTTACCTGGGCACCAAATTGTGACTAAATGCCTGCAAAAGATTTTTAACTCTAGCTTTAAAGGAATATAATATCCACAAGGAAGAATGATGGCTTTCAGTGAGTGCCCCATGGTAGCAAGAACAATGCTGAATATCAGCTGTGCTTCAAACGTTCACAAAGCTTCTGGAAGACCTGTGGCTTAATAGAGAACTGTACTCCTGCTGTGCTTTGCTACAGGCTGCATCACATTTGTCTTTTCTTCTGTTCCCCTTCCTCACATTATACCTGTTAAGCTCTATCATCTGATGCAAAGGGAGGAAGGGGCTGTAATATATCTTTTCAAAAGAATGAATTGTAAGGACATCCTGTATTTGAAGAAAAGAAATCTAGAGCCAATTTCCTGATCTGTGGGAAGAAATGGATCTTTTGTCATTGATTCCATGAGGGCAGGAAGCAATTCCAAGCACATACACGTGTGGTGTTAATAACACACCTTAACGTGAAATAGAATACAACTTAACTAACGTAACTACTTTGGGGAAAAATTCTTCCCATTTTTCTGTGGCTGCAGAAGGTCCCGGATGGCTAAAATGGGAGTAAGTCTGTGTCATACAGATTAAATGGGTAGGAAACACTTGCAAGTGCTGGACCACTGGTCTATGGTAAAGTTCCAGAAGCTCCCTCCATGCCTTATGCAGTAGGGAATAATAATCAGGAGGGGTTTTTTTATTTCCAACAGCTGTAATGAAAGGGCTTGAGAAGTTATTGCATGGCCACCTGCAGACAGACCTAAATGTGAGACAGTTCCAATCTAGAAGGTAAACATGAATGCACTATACTCAACCAAAGACACCACTAGTGTGACATATACCCTTATCAGCTGGGTTTTCTGTCTGTTTTTTTTTCCTGAGACATTCAGGGTCTTTTACTGAGACATTTAAGACATCCTAGGGCAACAGCTCCCTGTCAGTGAACCCCAAATGGATACTACATTCATTGTAGCATCACCTCTGAGAGAAATAAAAATTGGATAAAGACCAGGAAGAGCACACATGGATGACTACGGTTATGTACTATTCAAAAAATAATTTGACAAGACATGAGAAGGTATAGGATTTAGCAGACAGCAATATGATGGGCAAAATACTCACAAGTATCATTCCATTATGCTTAATGTATGAGTTATTCCCCTCCAGAGTGAATGCAAATGAAGTAACAAATCCTGATAACTTTTCCTTGTCCATGCTCTATGTAAACCTTAAAACATCACCATAACACTGCATTTTTTTAAATTTCATTTTTTCTTTTTTTATTTGTTATTATTACCACAGCACCCAAGCCATGTCATAGACCAGTTTCCTAATATATTGACCATCTACACTATGCAGAATAACAAACAGTCCCTGCCTGAAAGGACTAAGAGCAAAATTCAATAAATTTATCGAAAAGTCAGGCCCAAAAAAGCTACAAATCCTGTCTACAGTCAATGAGAGAGGCTGTGGCAGAATCCACTGGAGAATTCCAGGATGAAATCTGGCATCACTGGAGTCAGTTGCAAAACTCAGCCTTCAGTGAAACCAGGACTGAAAACGTGTGTTTTTGCTTCATAACCCTTTGCTCAGACAACTCAAACCTGGCATTTCATAAGTTTTTGTATTTCTACTCTTTGCTCTTTTGCACCAAACATATTTTTCCTGTAACTTCTGTTCATGAACTGATATTTTTATAATATAATTACAATACAACTATGTCTAATTCTATTAATCTCTGTCCAAGTGTTCACTATTTAAAATATGAAATCTTTCACAAGGATACACCCAAAATTTACACTGCAAGGTTTTTTCACAATACATCCTGCTTTGAAATGCTATTTCAATGCTTCTTGTACTTTATCCTGCATTTCTACTGGTGCATTTAATAAGACTTGGCTTTCAGATTTAAGTTTCTTCTTTAAAATAAGGAGAATTAGTGCACTTGGGATATAGGACACTCCACGTAGTATTGCTGGCACGCCAAGATAGAGCCACCTGAAATAAAGGATAAGCTTCATTAAGTATATCGTTCATGAAAAAATAGCAAAACTATTCAGCATACATTGTTTTGTGACAATTGCCCAGCTGCTCTAAAGCTTGTGCCTTGATCCTTTTAGATCTCACACAAGAGGAATCAATATGAGAACGGAGAAGATGTCAGTGTCAGTGAAATGGTTATTTATATCACCCAACTTCAGGCAACTAATTTAGCCAGCGAAGTTAGCCACCTGGTATCCTTATGGCTGTCTCTGCAGGGCAAAGAGAGAGCCCTGAAAAGGGCAGCTCAGACCACCTGAGTAAAACTTCTGGGTATTCATGAGCTAGCATTCTTCTTCCAAATCAACCTCAACACAGTATTAAAAGGAAGCAGCCTGAGGCCATCAGTTCAACAAGACTTTTCTTCAAAATTCCCACAGTGCTCTTTGAAGGACTACAAGAGCATGAAGCATAGTATGCTGGGCCAATTTCCAACTTGGGTAACTATATCGTCTGTATAAATTTCTCCTGTATTTTAATTCAAGTACTATTTCAAACAGTTTCTGTTCAAAGATATTGCATAGTCAGCCGTTAAACATCTGACATTTTTCCCACAAGGGCTTACTGCTTTTAATTTTTTTTATCAGAAATCAGTGTTTTAAGGTCTGTTCTCATGAAAGGCCATTAGTGAATGTAATTATGGCACCAGAACATTTCTGTTCAAAGGGGGTTCCAACATCTGTGGCAAAGGTTGCACTTGACAAATAAAGCCAATGCCAAAGAAAAATGTGTCAAATCTCTAACACAGGAGCAGTTTGTCTACTAAGAAAAGATAAAGAGCGTACAATTATATCTCTATGCATGTAATAATACAGTAAGAAGGAGAAATGAAAATAAAGTACAAAATATACCTGTATGTGACAATGTCGTACATCCTACATGCTCCTTCTCCACCACAAGTCACAGTACCCCACTTCAAGCAAGTGGTATCTATCAAAGCTCCAAAATAAATGGGAGATGGAATTCCAGCTAAAAAGGATATTAGCAATGTTTTTGTGAATAGCGTATTTTTTCTGATTAGCAGATAGACTATAGAACCTATGCTGTTTCTCACTTACTCCATCTGTCCTGTCCTCTGGCAGCATGAACCATGTTCTCTGTATTTCTTATGTTTGCTCTTCTTCCTTACCCACTTACCCTCAACCAAAGATTTTCTTTCCTGTTGCCTGTTTAAGAATATATACATGCTACAATATGGACTGTGATTCCTATTCAAAAGTCAACATTTTCTCTCACCACTGAGAGTGAGTGTTGTGTTCAATAAACATATAACAAGAGCAATGGAATGTAAAATGGCTTTCAGATGAACAGCAGATGTAGTCAGCCTATTACCCAGTAAAAATAAATGCAAACAGAAAGCTGTTCTAATTTGTCATGCTGCCTAGATCTGTAAAAAATCCCAAATTCTTCCTGATCAAAGGCACCCTGTAAAAGTACACTCCTCTGCTGTGCCCATAGCCCTAATGTGATCCTTATCTCACCCTAGATGAGACCTAACTGTGCTTCTGAAGCGTATTAGAGCTTTTCTTACCAAATACTCTTGAAGCTAGTCCATGGATGCCCACTCCAAATGACTTTTCTTCAGGCTTTAGAGACCTGTATGATAATTACATTGTACACCAATTAGTAGAGGTGACATTAATAAGAAATGTTTACCTCTGCTTTTTTTAAATCAAACTCTTCATCATATTACGCCCAAACCATTCTAACTGGAGCACTGGTTGAGAGAGTTCATTATCCTCATTAGGTGACATTTACTGACGTTCCTTAACTAAGACTGCTAAATCACAAAAGAAAAAGCTGTTGCCCAGGTATCATCCACTTGGACTGAGGCCAGCACGAAGTGCAAGATAGTTGTGCCTTAATCGTCATCATGTTGATGTGATCAACAAACACATGGGTATCACACAGCTCTCAATACGTCAGTGCACTGACTCAGTGGTCCTACATTAATTCACAGTACAGCTGATAACCAGAAGCAACAACAGGCTATAAAGCTGATATGATGCTAAACCTTAACACAGCATAGAAATGACATGAGATCTCTCTATTCTTCCTCCCTCCATACACAAACTAACATACTTTTAATTCCTGGGGGTGTTTGACCTCAGAATAAAAAGTCCAGTAGGTTTCTTAAGATAAGGACATTTTACTGTACCTTATTAAGACCATATACCCAGGCATGGCTGCTAAGGAAAAAATGAAGCTGCAGACTAATGACAATATTAAAAAATAATGCAGCATCTTGTCACAGTTTTCTTCTCCATCACACTGGCCCAGAATTGCAGAGACATTTTGAGATGAAAACCCTGAGGCTGCAACACAGGTGCAGTTTTCAAATACCTGTCGAAAGAGTATCTTAATCACACAGACTTGTCAAAACTCACACACCGAGTGTGAAACTTGCACAGTTGGCGCCTAGTTCACTCTCTCCTGAACTTGAGTATGTTACACATGTGTAGCACTGCACTACTGCACTGCGGTCTCTCTCTCAGTCTGCCAGGCACAGGTCCAACCATCATCTGTATGTGGTGTATGAGGTTAGAGAACAGGAGGAAGCTATGGTCCTCTTACGCAGCTGGGACTATGCTTTCTCAAGGAGGCCATGATCAAGAGAGCCCTCATATTTCTCAGCACAGCCTGGCTATGTGGTTCTTCCGATGCCAATAGATCTGACCCTCTTTTTCATAACTTAGTGTGTGGTCTTTCATATGCCAGAAGAGAAAAAAACAGAGATGTTTTATTGAGGCTGGGTTGCCATATTCTCAGTCAAAGACTTGCTTCTACTGAAATCATTGAGACTATTGCCACAATAAGGGCTCTCAAATGTCAGCCAAGGTGAGCAAGGGCATCAGTGTCTGGCCCTTACTATCATCTAATACTTCTCTAAAATATTTGTAAAGTACAGAGGCTTTCTAAAATCTGCATGATTTGGGATTTTATTGAACTCATTATTTTTGTTTGTTTTCAGTCTAATTAGAACTTATATTTTTTTAATGGAACATGTATTATTAATTAAGATAATAAAAGATAATTAATTAAGATAATAAAAGTTCTATAATACCTGGTTACTTGTTTAAATCTACAGGGTAAAAGAGATTATTAAGTCCATGCTACAGAATTTCATTTTGGATGAAATGTTCTTGTGCACTCAGGTTTCCAACTGGCAATACCTTGAGAATAATTTCTCACTCCATTTTGAGCATTTAAGATTCCTTCAATTATTAGAAGAAAAGGATGCTTCTTCATTATCTCAGGACATTCTATGATTCTATCAGCAGGAAGATATGCCAGGGGAGGTTTAGGTTGGACATTAGGAAAAGGTTCTTCACCCAGAGGGTGGTGGAACACTGGAACAGGCTCCCCAGGGAGGTAGTCATGGCACCAAGCCTGGCAATATTCAAGAAGCATTTAGAGAACGCCTTCAGACATATGGTGTGAATTTTGGGGTTGTCCTATGCAGGAACAGGAGTTGGACTCGATGATCCTTGTGGGTCCCTTGCAACTCAGGACATTCTATAATTATATTCTTTAATTTAAACTTAAACTAATTTTTGTATTTAGTTTGGAATTTCTGTTGCCACTCAATCAATTTGTCCAACTCTATTTATCACCTTATATATCCAATTAAATATACATGTATGGATATTTCGCACCCTATATTGATATGGATATTTCTCACCTACTATATTTCATAGCTACAGCACAATAAAATGTATGCTTTACCACACTTTTTCCAGTTCCTCTTGAGGCTTTACACCCAGCAAGACAAGGTGACACATAAGTGATTCCATTGTTCCCACAAACAGGGTCCCATATTTTAAGTGGGCAATCACAATCCCTGTTGCAGCCAGCAAGTAGAGTATTTTCTGCATATGAAACTTGCTCTATTCTGAAATACATTTAGAAGATGAATAAATATTTCAGTAATGAAATACCTACAGTAACCCCTGTGATGCCTAAGATTCTATTCTAGCTGAAGTGTTGATCCAGGACACAATCCTACATGCTCCTATCCTGGAGTCGTGCCTTTCTATCTTTCTATAGAATGTTATGTTATGTTATACTAATATTATCAATTCATACATAGGTATGCATACCCTACAGCATTTTTCTCATCTATGGCATGTATGTTCTTGATTGTCTGTAAGCATTAGATATACCTACATGTGCATTTTACAGACACACAACCCCTCCCAATGACTAATGGCAGGCTTCAAATCAAGAAACTGCAGATAAAATATCCTCTGATAACTCAATACAAATCAAATTCCAGTAAACCAGTGTAAGATAAAGAAAGGGTTTTGTCCCTCTCTAATTCTGAAGTTGCATTCATGTATGCCTAATTTGATCAACAACAACTTATTTTTACCTGCAGTTACATGACTTGAATGTATAATTATATTACTGAAAGAATTAATATGGGCATGCAATTGCATGAGTCTTGATGTAGATATCTTTATTAATACACTTTATTGTTTAAAACAGGGATAACAGAAGATAGACCTATTGTCTCATGCAGGTAAAAAGCCTTGAGAATTTAGATCATGAAACTAAAATGTTGCAAAACTATGGAGTCCCTGGCTGATTCTTGACAAGAAAAATCATTCCAGTGTCTTAAGATTTAAGTCCTCCTGTGTCTTAAAGAACATACCCTTCATAGGAAACTGTTAGGCCAGCAACTGGTGAAGAATCACAGACAGTCCAATAAGCAGCAAAGTAGAGAAGGTATTCCAGTAGAGATACCCAAAATGCTATGTTCGCAGCCTGATAGATATTTATCTTGAATTTCTTCATGAATAAGCCTCCAAAAAAATACCCAACGCATATAACTGGTAAGTTGTAAACACCTATTTAAACAAATGAAACTTCCATGTTAAAATAAAGGACACCATCAAAGCTACCCATAAGGGAAGACTGCATTTGGAAAGACTCATATAGTGCCTGTGACTGAATAATTTAACTAAAGTTAGAAATGCGTCTCTACTAGTTCCCTTGCACACCCAAAACATTTGCCAAAGTCAACAGCAGTTGGCAACTGCTTGAAGAGAGAGCTAGAGGGTAAGACTGAAATGATTAATTGGAAAATTGCAATCTAGGGTTCCAATCTAGTTCCAACACACACACACACACACACACACACACACACACACACACAAAAGGCAGGGTTTCAATACAGCCTCCCTAGCTGAGAGAGAAACTCAACAGGAAGATAAGCTAGTTGAGGACATTTGGTGCACATTGAGCATCACAAAAAGGAGGAACAGACTTTCAGTTTCGATATGAGATTACTGAATGTACTCTCACAATTCTTTGCTGTTTGATACTTTAATGAAGCAAAGACTGATTGAAAGACATTTAGGAAGTATCTGTCTGAACAACAACCCAGCAGTGCAATGTCAAGGCAACACAGATAAGATGTATGATAGTTACATGCCTTTGGATGCACAGCTTCAAAACACTGATAACAGAGCAACAGTAATACGCATAAGGTCTGGGACATTCTGTGTGGCAGGTTGTAAAGAAAATGGTGCAGCTACTGTGAAAGATGAGCACTGAGTCAAGGAACAGAAGTATGGCTAGATGTACTTTAAGACGTTTCTTCTATAATGATTAAATAAATTCTAGTCTAATTAAGTCACTGCAGTTAAACAAGGGAACTGAGAATTTAAGACATGATAAAGTGGAACCATAGAAAGGCTCCTACAGTTTCAGGATATGTGCTTTGTGCTTTGTGCTACGTGCTACAACTACTTGCCATTACCATTTCCCAATGCATGACACCTTCTTGTCCTCAGTCATAAAAAAGACAAGCTGATAAAGAAGAGATAAAAAAAGACAGCTATTTGGTCAGTGCTTTCCTTCCACAGAGTTCTGCATATGAAAGAGGATCTGAGGCTTTCAGAAGGCCCAAGACCAATACTTGAGTAGTGGAGATGATGGGAAGTGTTGAAGATCACTGGCAATTTTAGCTGTGCATAGGTTCAACCCATCTGTATCTTAAGAGTTCTAGCGATGTCATTTTCATGAACATGAAATCTACCCTCCATTTTATAGTATACTTTTTAATCAAGATAATATAATCAAGATAATTGGGCCCACATGCTCTTGATGCAAATTAGCATATCGTCTTTGAGATCAGTGGTGCAAGTTTTACATCAGCTGAACTTTCTGGGCCAATTCAAAAGATAGGAAGTAGATTATTAAATTCTGCACAGAAAATCAAGAGATGCTTAGCAGAAAATGCATGATTATTTAGAAGTGCTTTGTAGTGTGGAATCTCTCATTTGTAGAAGCATTTGACCTTAGTATGTATATGTATACATGTACACATGAAGAGAGAGAGAGAGAGAGAGAGAGAGAATTTACATAGAGACATCACTACTTGGTAGAACACAGCAAAGCAAAATGCAAACATACCAATTAAAAAGATGGCATCTGATGCAGATTTTCCAAATTGTTGTTCCAAATATTTGGGCATGAAGGATATCATGCCATTGAAGGCACTGAACTGTAACACAGTTATGCATATAAATAACATATAAACTGGGTTGTTAAACAGAGCCTTGAGGAATGGGATGAAATCTGGAATGAAATAACGTAACAAGTTAGTGTGATGCTTTATTAAATGAATCACCCATTGTTCAGTGTGGCTGAGGGGAGAAAAGAGGGAAACAGAAATGGTCCTTAACTGGATGAGGCTAATTCTTGTGTTTGCCAGACACCACAGGCCATAGATTACTTGTGTAGTCCAGGCTACCCCAAACATGTCTCTTCTACACAAAGATAACCACACACACACATGCTTACTAATGCATGCTGCTGCTTATAAAAATAATTGCAGTAATAATCTTATCATAAAAGTTTCCTGAAACTTTTTAGCTGTATAGTGACTGAAATTTTCACCTACAGATTTACAGCAGCAGCTACTCCCCACCATTCTTACTCTTTTTTTCTTTCATCCCATGCCCTCAGAGCATTCACCAAAATCTCTTTCCTGTGCCTGGCATGCAAAGGGAGTACAAGGGGGAAGGGGTACAAACGCACTAGAGAGCTGTGACGACCTGACCCCAGAGACCTGACTTTAGTTATTGCTACTGTCAGGGATGGGGCAGAAGAGGTCTGAAGAGGGAGGTGACCACAGTTATTCCCACCATACTCTCAAAGCCTGGATCCTCCAGTCTTCAGCCAAGTAAGCATCTGAGAAACTAATTTACACAGGTCTTTTCTCTGCATAATGCCTATTAAGTCAGGATCCAAAGCATAAAAAAACCCCACAATTCCTCTTTGTCTAATGTTCTCTATTAATTAATGTGCTGAGCTACTGTCAAGAAACTCTGCAGAAGAACATAAGCATCTGTAAAACAATGACCATGTTTCACTGAAAGTGGGCACCACTTAGGAAGGATATATATCTTTCAGAGGTAGGCAAGTATCTCACTAGAAGAGGATCTGTATGCAAGTCTTGCAAAAATGAGTCAAATATCTGAAACACTATAAATAGGCTGTATGAATTATATATGCCATGCAGTTTATAATCAGAGCTTTCTGAGGAAGAGATTAATTTTAACTATAAATACTTCAACTTCCAACTTGAAACCCTTGGGGATATTCAAAAGCCATCCGGACACGGTCCTGGTCAACTGGCTCTAACGGGCCCTGGTTGAGAAGGGCGTTGGACCAGGTGACCTCCAGAGGGCCCTTCCAACCTCAACCATTCTGTGAAATGAAAAGATACTTTATTCAGGATATTCAGGGACAGTGGACATTCACACCAACACAAGGAGGGAATGATGATGAAGGGACTCTGGAGTACTAGGACCCACAGTCTGAACTAGGAACCTTTCCTCATCAGAGCAGCACTTTATTCATGGATTCATTTAAGGCTACATGACAGCAGAGAAAGATGCTGTGTTTATCAAAACGAAGTTGCAATATCAGCCAAGATCTGAGTACTCACTCTGAGTGTGGTGCATTTGCAGGACTCAGCCTGAAACACCATGGAGAGGTAGGTGGCACTTGGCACTTACTTTCTGAAAATGAAGATCCTGTCAAGGGGCCCTGAGCTGGGTATACAGAATCATGAGACTACCCTGAAGATCATAGCCTTTGACATATTTTATTCACTTATGTTTCCAATTAGCACAAAAAATGGAAGGAAAAAAATAGCTTCCTACAGATATATAGATCTGAAAGACAACAGATAGGAATGTTGCCAACGGTAACATGAATAAATGTAAGTCAAATAGATCCTTGTTCAACAGCCATTAAATGTTTACGAAACACTTAAGCACCTGTCAATTCCCTTTTATGGCTTTAAGCTGGACTCAAGAAACGCACAAGACCTGTGCTGGTTTTCTGCTTTTCTGCACAGTGAATGTGGGGTACAAGCAACTAATATCTGCAACTTCTCCACAGCTCACTGAGGTGTAATATTCTTAACCAGATTTCAGTGCATTAATCCTCTGCCAGGAAGAAAAGCTCCAGATCTACATACACCTGAAATGCAGGAGGGGGAAAGGAGTAAATTCAGATCCTGGATCTAAGAAATTAGCTTCTTCCTTTGCAAGAACCCCTTCTAAATCCCTGCACAAATCCTTTGTAGTACAGAAAGATGAAAGACAGAGTATGCATTTCATACCTTGGACCCATCTTTACTTATAGAAAAATACACAGACATAGTTCACACCTTAAGGACTAAATTAAGAAGGAAATACCTTTAGCAATTTCATACATGGTCTCTCTGACTTCATTTTTATTATTTTCTTGCAATAGTGCTATATTTTTTTTACTCGTTTCCTCAGGTTTGTTGGTTTCTCCTTCCTTCACAAGTGACTTGGGCAAAAACCAAAAAGGTATTCCTGCGAGAAGATTCAGTGATGCACAAATCAAAATGCCCAGCCACCATGCTCCAACCCAGCGGGCATCAGTAGCTTTTATAGTTATATCCTCTGTAAAACAAAACAAAACCAAACCAAACCACACATCTTACTTTAGTTCAGAAACATTCTTTGCTGTCATTGTGTGTTTTCCTAGTCATCTCTGACACCTGATGTATTAAAAGCATTTTAAAGATTCTTAAAATGAGACTGATGAAAGAGAGTAGTCTCCAGTTTTCTAATGTTGCTAATTTTCTGGCAAATTTCAGTGTTTTGTATTAAATCAATTCTAGCCCTTTCCTATGTTAAGCCAGATGACACAATTGTTCATCAGTTAATTTATATGCAGATTCATTTGTGTATGTCTGAATTCAGACCTTTTATTGAATTTAATATTATACACAGATTTTCCATTCTAAAAGAAACATCAGCAAACTCAGAGAAAATGAAGATACCTCATATTAGCAAAGAAACATATTTTAGTGTTGATAAATACACCATCATGCCTACTGGTTTATACGTAAGATTTTATACATTCATCTATTACCTGCATCTACTGACCCCAGATCAACAAACAGTTCTGCACAGAATGATGCCAACAAAAAACCAAGGAAGGGGCCGATTACAGTTGCTGTATGTAGACATCCTAAAGTACAAAAAGGAGAAAATATAGTAAATTAGAACCTAGACATAATTATTTTCTTGGAATTGTTATATATGTTTACAACAGCTCTACTGAATAGACATTTGCACCTAAAAATGGCCTCATTTCAACATGTTCATCTCTAGTTAAATTACAAGTTCTACAGTATTATTATTTTGATAAGACAGTAATTACTTTCTTCTCTCTTGCTTTATTCGACTGAAGGGAGTCATAATAACCCTCTCTTTTGCTTTTGTTTATGTGTGTGTTTGTTTGGGGGAGGGGAGTTATCACAATAGGGTCGATTTACCCAGGTAGAAAGGTGAATTCTCTGCTTTTGCAAAATCCTCCAAATATGAAATGCCTAAAGGCATGATGGGAGTTTCACCCATTCCTCGTACTATGTTTCCAACCATCACAAATATCCACAGCAAGGACCCAGGCTCTTTTTCACATTCTGTGAATAAAATAAGAAGCCAAAATTAATGTTTTAATTCCAATTATTAATTAAATTCTAGAGATGAAGGCAAAGAATTGACTAAAAGCTTAAACTTTGATGGGTAGGTCTGTCCTGTAAAACAGGGAAATAAGTAGTTGTGATAGTTGAAAGGCTCCAGAACTGGAAGAAGCTGTTGCACTTGCTGGAGTAGAGTTTAAATCCCATCCCTCTCCATGCCATACCTTGTCCAACCACCTGGCAGTCCAACTACTTCATAAACTAGGCCCTTCCCGTTACTCATTTCCCTCAGCAAAACTCCCATTTTCATGTCAGTGGAGAGAAGACAGTGCCTGAACATCAGTGATGAAGAGATGAAAAATCATGCCTGACTAACCTGATCACCTTCTACAACAAAGTAATACTTTCTGTTGACATGGGGAGGGCAGTAGTTGTTGTCTACCTGGATTTCAGCAAAGCATTTGCTACTGTTTCCCAAACAAACTGGCAAGATACAGACTGGAGGGACAGTCTGCGAGATGGGTGGGAAATTGACTTGTAGGCCACACTCAGAGGGTGGTGATCAATGGCTTTTACTCAGGCTGGCAACCTGCCACAAGTGGGGTCCTCCAGGGACCGATACTGGTCCCCACGCTATTCACTATCTTCATAAATGATCTGGGTGATGGGATTGAAAGCATTCTCACCAGGTTTTCTGATGAAACTAAACTGGGTGGTGAGGTGGACACATCAGGAGGGAGAGCTATCTTACAGAGAGATCTGGACAGTCTGGAAGAGTGGGCTTGCAAGAAGAGTATGACCATGTCTCTGAAATTCAGGACTCTTTTGCAATGATTCAGGTAATTGTTGCATAAAGCTCATACATTGTCATTTGATTATAAGAACATTGTCTGAAATAAACCAGAAGACTTCTTGATTTCACAGTGAGGTGCCACCATTTTCTTCCAAGAAAGCCATGCCAGTGCAGAAGATGTGGTGCTGTTCTACCTTTGCACGGAATGAGATTTCTGAGCTTTGCAGATTCTTTGCCTTGATTCAGACTGCTAGCTTCTGGTTTACTAATGTTCACAAGTCCCCAGAAAAGCACATGGAGAGTAAATTCGTATGTGTCTAAATTATTGGCTGTTTGCTGGTAACTTCAACTGGCACTCTGTATAACAGTCCTCACCAGCTGGAAACCCCAGCTTAGACCCTTACCTCAAAGCTCTGTTCTAGCACTACAGATTTTTGCCTTGCACATCAATGTCCTCCCTATCCAGAAATTTCATCTGTCCTGTTCCTATCTGTTCGGGTATTCAATTTCAGATTTGGGATATCTTGAGGGCAATGCAAATTCTGATTTTGCAAATAATATACAAATTCTACCATAATTGGCACATGTCACCAAATGTTACAGAAAGGTATTCTACCTCCATCATACCTCTGCAACTCAGAAGGTCAGTGTTTCCCTGAGCAGGCACCCACTGGCACATAGCCCACAATCTGCCCGTCTGGGCACTGCTCGGAGGAAGTTTCTGACTCACCATAACTTTTATACAACTCTCGAACAAAGTCAAGATCCATAACAATATATCTGGCCAGTCTGCTGAATCTATCTGGGGATCTAGCTCTCATTTATTCACATCCATCCTAGCTCTCATTTATTCACATCCTCCTGCATAACTCAACAGAAGAATACTGTGCTGCAGCACAGTATCCTGTTTGTCCCACATCAGGACAGTTATATCAAGAACTATTATGACCTTTAGTACTTTCTTTCTCTCCCTGACCTTGGATTTCTTCATCTGCTTCAGATTCCACTGTTCTCTATGGCCCACTTTGTCATGCTGAGACTTCTCAGTGTCAATTTGTTAACAAATAAAAACGGGCTTTGTTAGCAGCAACTGATGACTTTCTAAATGAAAGCATTACCATTCAGAGATCAAGCCTGGATCTCCTGTATCAAATGTCAGATTGTTGTCAGCAAACATGGGTGAAGCAATCCACACACAGATGTGATCAAATTCAAACCAGTTTTTGCATCACACAGGAGGTGGACTCCTATGTATGAACATCACAGTTTTGCTTGTCCGTAAACTAATAGAGAAACAATCACCTTACCCAAGTATAGTCATAGGTTTGAGGGCTTATGGGTTCTAGTGTGTACATTGAATGGCTGTATAATTTAGATGAAAATGTTTTACCTAGCTATACCTTAATTTGTGAATTTATAAAATGAAGAAAAACAGTATCTGAAATCGTCAAGCGAAAGATTAATACCAAGTGCTATTAAGTATACACTTTTCTCAACTTTTCATTGTGAAGATGGAAAAACTAAAGCCTTAAGTGACACGCAGTCTTGGAAAGCTTGGAAGCCACATCTGGCTTCCAAATGGAGACACAGAAAACTGCAGTACAACACTATGGTTTGATGTCACTTTGTACATACAATATTACAGCAGTGTGATTCAGCTTTAGCATATATTGGTGGAACATCATCACAAAATATAACAATTAACTGTGGAATTCATCTCACCTAACTTTTGCCATTCACCAATCATCTAAGTTTCTAATTGTCAGTAGGCACATGCAGGAGATAATCTGATCCACCCTAAAGACTATGAATGGCCTTACAGCAAGGGACACACTCTGCAAGACCTCTGTAGTCTCCTTTGACCAACTATCAAGGGAGCCTGAAGAGATCATTCAGACTAAATGCTCCCCTTTGAGGTAGCTAATGACTCAGGAGGTTAATCCCATCCTCAGTGCAAGGATTTTGTGTGTGATTACTTAATAGTTGCCTCTGAGCCTTTTGACTTCATAGTAGTTACTTTGTATGCATATTGCTAGTGCACATACATGTTCCAGTCTCCCAGATAAGTTTCAACCTAGTTTAAACTATTTTCCCTTTTCTCTAAAAGGAAGTGACAACTACTTTTTTGCTCTATCTCTATTTCTCATTCTTTTATTTCTTGTGTGGTATAAAGAAGCATCCTGATGCCTTTTACCCATTGTCCAAATACTTTCCCACCTCCTCCTCACAGTATAATAGTATTTCAAGTCAAAAAGAGGAACATTTGTGAGAACAACCCGTTGTTATATTTGCCCAGAGTGGACTGACAGGGATGTTAACCGAGCTGTTTGGATACTGTGAAAACTGCATGAAAAAAAGCTACAGCTCTGGAGTGACAGACTAAATAAACAAGAATGCTAGGAAATTTCCTGACCTCTAGTTTTTATGCCTGATCAAAAGCAGGACCCTGAAATAATTGCTAATAAAAATAAAATCCTATTTACTTAAACACTATAAAAACTGAGGAAAAAGTATTAGTAGACATAGGAAGAGTCATACCTGTTGATGGTTCCTCTGTAGGTAAAGAGAACAAGCTTTGATTAACAAGGCACAGAGGCATGACTGAAAAATTCTCCCGTGGTGAAATACTGCTTTCAATATGATACCTGTTTGAATCAAAGGAAAGCATGTATAGGTTAAGAAGAAATGCATCAGAACCACCTCATACATCTGTACTTCAGTAATGAAGCTACCTATAAGAAGACCGTAGCTATAGGAAGAGGGAAACCCACATCAAAACTTAACTGAGCCTCAGTAACAAATCAGGCTAGGAAAAAAAGACCCGTAGCAGGGAATCAACCCAGTGTTTTACCCAGACTGTTATCTATCCTCTAACACAATCTTGTAACAGATGCTTCAGGAGAAGTTGATGAAACACCCTGATGAAATCCCTCATATCATCTTCTCTCCTACTCTTCTTACATTCTAATCCAATTTACACCTAAGCAGAGGGTGCCACCAAGGCTGGCAGGGCCATACCACATTGGACATAACAGGATTAGAAGATCTTCTTTTCTCAAAAGATATCTCACTGATTAAAATATAGGCAAGCCTAAATGATTATTTTGTTAAGCCAAGCAAAAATAGTGAAAAAGTGGTTAAAGAATCATTATGGCATCCTGGCTTGTATCAGGAATAGTGTGGCCAGCAGGACCAGGGAGGTGATAGTGCCCCTGTATTTGGCACTGGTGAGGCCGCACCTCGAATACTGTGTCCAGTTTTGGGCCCCTCACTTCAAGAAGGACATCGAGGTGCTGGAGCGTGTCCAGAGAAGGGCAACGAGGTTGGTGAAGGGTCTAGAGAATAAGTCTTATGAGGAGCAGCTGAGGGAGCTGGGGTTGTTTAGTTTGGAGAAGAGGAGGCTGAGGGGAGACCTTATTGCTCTCTACTACTGCCTGAAAGGAGGTTGTAGAGAGGTGGAGGTCGGTCTCTTCTCCCCAGTAACAAGTGACAAAACGAGAGGAAATGGCCTCAAGCTGCACCAGGGTAAGTTTAGGTTGGATATTAGGAAAAACTTCTTTACTGAAAGAGTAGTCAGGCACTGGAACAGGCTGCCCAGGGAAGCGGTTGAGTCCCCATCCCTGGAGGTATTTAAAAGACGGGTAGATGCGGTGCTTGAGAACATGGTTTAGTGGCGGACTTGGCGGTGGTAGGTTAACGGTTGGACCTGATGATCTTAAGGGTCTTTTCCAACCTTAACAATTCTATGATTTTATGATTCTATGATTATGGTCTGTAAAGGCCTTGCCAACACAGCGATCAGGTATGATCTGTCATCCAGGCTCCAGATCAGACATCTTTAAAAATCATCTTGTATTGCCCATCCAAGCAGATAAGAGCTAGCAGTGTAATGTGACAGTGTCACAGGCCACTGTTCTTCAGAGAGTCCACACAAGAGGTAGCACAAGGATGAAGGCAGGGCAAGGGCAAGGGAAGGTGCCCAGCAGAGGGGTGACTCTCCTCAGGAAGGGATGAGTGACTTTTGAAGCCGCCTCAAAAGCAAAACAAAAGAAGCTACTCTACAATTATCATATCATACCCATGCTCAGCAATGTCTCTCTATATAAGCAATGATATTTCAGTGGGAGAAGTTATGGATTAAGGCAAGTAAGGATCACAGAAGCTGCTGTAAGCTAAGCAAAATACTCACCTTCCAAATAGGAAATGAGGCAGTGATATCAAAAGACATCCAAATGACAGAATTGTGCAGCCCAAAGCAATTATTCTGGGTCTGTGAAGCTTTGCTCCAAAGTAACTCACAAATGCTATCAGCAGTAAGTTACCTGCAAAAAGAACCTGGTCCTTACTTACAAACCAAGGAATCCTTTTATCTTTTAAAGTGCAACAGAAATTTGAGTATAGCAAATGTTAGCTCAATGTCTGTTACTTCCCGTCTTGTAAAAACTGTAACTAGACAGGGAACTGCCTAAATGATGCAGTAATTCCCTCCTATCTGTGATCTTTTTCTGGGAGAGTTACACCACGTGGAAAGAACATGAGAACAGAAGGCAGAATGGAAAAGAGATCATGGTGAAAGAGATTATTGACTGCAGCTATGTAAAGAAGAAATTTCCCACTACTTTACATAGAGACCAGGCCCAGGGGCTGCAGAATAATAGCTGTTTTAGGAAGCTATTCTCCTAGGATACTCTATTTTGCAATGTGTGGGAAAATACAGAAGTATATATCCAAGTGTTTTTGTACTGAAAATAATAAACACAAGATGACATACAGAGAAAAAAGGAATAACAAATTAATATTAATTTCAGTAATAGTTCAAGAGGAATTAAAAAAATACAGATTTTTTGTACCTAGTACCATTTAAAAATACAAATGGGCTAAAAATCTTCATTCTCTTCTCCTCCACTTTCACTTCAGAATCAGTTGATGTTCTATACTCTTCATTTATTGCTATGCAACTAAGAAAAGAATCAAGCTTCATGTTATGAATCAGGTCCTATAAAAATAACAATTTAGTAATCGTACACCTACTAATTTTGTGATCTTCTTGTCAAAAGAACAAAACCATGTCTCTGAGTGATGAGCATCATGCTCTGAAAGAAGAGAACATCTTTTTATCTATGGTTGCTAGACAGACTGTATTGAACCAGTGGCTGGAATGACACTTAAAGACGTCCACTTACATGGTCCTAATAAGTTCCTTATGTCTGCCACACACACTGACTCTTAATCATTTCAAATATTGATATGACTATTCATAGTTATTTTACATCCTTGGAGGTAAGAATGCCACAACTTGTTATAGAAAAGTGCATATAAGAGGATAATTTATTTAAAATAATAAGCCTTTTACATATTACTTCATTAATTTTGGCCATTTCATATTTCTTAAAGTCTCCTCCTCACCAAAAGCAAGAATATATTCTGGGTATTCCTTCTCTATCTTAACTTTGAGCTGCCCCATCAGACTGCTTTGCAGGTAGCAGTGCAGTGTTGCCAACAGTTTCTTCTTCTTGCACATGCAGATATAGGAGACCAGGAAAAGGAGGGGAAAGAGCCTTGTCTTCCCTTCCCACCAGTGTATATGAGCCTGTGCAGACCATTGCCTCAGCTGAGCCAGGGATAATAAAGATCCACATTCTGACTTTAAGGGTGTAAAACTCATCCTCTTAGGATCTCTGTTTAGATGGGTTTGAAGCTATCAAGCCTTTTGTTTGGCTTTTGTGGCAATGACAAGACATAAGCCTGTCAATGGACAATAAAACTCGCTGATAGGCAAGGTAAGAGTCACTAACAGTAGAACTGGAAACTTTCTTTACAGTTGTAGAAGTACAAAATCTTGAAATACTATTGAATTTGAGTAAGGAGACAATCCACTCCAACCAACTTTGAGGTCACTGATTAAAAGAACTGTAAAACACTAAATATGACCTTAAATTCAAACAAAGTTCATAAAATCTTTCTGGTTTCTTAGTTGATTCAATACAAAGCTCATAAAGTAGTTCTATTTTGTTAGTTGCTCTGTCATATCTTACAATAGTGCAGAAATTAGCTGAACCAGCTTTTAATCCTAAGCTTCCTCATTTAAGTTGTCCTGTTAGTTTCCAAAACAGTAAATATGTAAGTACCACCTGAAACAGTAGGATAGATTTGGTCACTATGGGCACATACAGCAAGCAATAAATTGCCACGGACATGAGAGTCACTAATACATGGTCAGCCAACATATTATACTTTCAAGGAATGAGAAATGTTAAAATGAGTGATTACCAATTTCAAAGCTTCCATTAATGATTCCCACTAAAGAAGCCGGAATATTAAATTGTTTCTCTATCTGTGTGTACATGCTGTTCATGTAAGCACCAGACATTGTTTTACCAACAAATGCAAGTGATAACGCCAGCAGAAATACCTAGGAAGGAAAGAGGAAAATGCATAAAGAATTCAAAGTTATATATTTAGGAATATTCCATGGTTATCTTCCCCACCAAAGATGTGCTTCCGGATAAAACAAGTGAACAGTCCTGATCCACTGGTACGTGTGTAAATACAAGTTCAAATCCTATCATCTGTCCTTGTCCACAGAGTTATGGCTTCACTAAATAAAAAAAAAAAAAAGAAGATTTTGTTCTTCACCTGCTCTCATCGACCAAGGCTGTCTTCAGAAACCTTAAGCCCCATTTCCCCAGCCAAGACAGGCACAGCACAGCCTCTCCCACCGTGTATCTGCTGCGAGATTGCCATCTGCAGGACTGCATAACGCCTGCAGCCAGACCGCGGTGCAAAGACCTTCGCGCTCTTTGCTCATCTGAATGATAAATTACTTGCAGAACTAAGATCGTTTTCTTTGATCGAATTACTTGATTGAGTATCTGCTCTCCCACCTCAGTAGAGGTCATGAGCCCAGAACAAGTCATTTCAAACAGAAGTAGTAAATAGCGTGTCCTTTTTACAAGAATCTAGTAGCAATTGACAGTAAAAAAATAAATGAGAATATATGCAGTATTATTCAAATCCTTTTAACTTTAGGGTTCTTAATAAAGAGTATTTATGAAATAAAATCAATAGCATTTTTAAAAACATCTGCTGCAAATGCTGAAAAGCATAAATAATGCATTTGGGCTTTGAATTACTATTAAAATGAAGCTATTTTATAACCTTTTATAGAGATACTTGGCAACTTGAATAGTCTAGGGTACGTCAACAGCCAATTTTTACTGCCATGTCACAATCGGTAAGGCTCATTTCACAGGTTTAAGAAGGAATGGTAAACATGTCAGACTGGGGGGATTACACAAATTCAGAGGTGGAGCTTCAAAGGAGCAATCAACCACACCTCCAACACATCAGAGAGTGTAAAGTTCAGGGACATAAAAAGCAACACGATTGCTTACAAACTTGCTTGACCTTGGTTAAGTCATTAAGGATAAGGAACGAAACAGAACTTATTTATTCGTTTAGTCTAGATAGTAACTTCTATCAAACCACTATAAGTGCAAGCAATTACAGTTGTGTGTTTATAAAAAAATTGCTAAAATATTTCTGTACCTTCAGCTTGGAAATGCAGCAGAATTTGTCCCCTGCACGTGGCTTCTCATCTTCTTTCATGTTGCCTTTTTTAATTGATCCCAATGTCTGTTTCTGAGACTGTCCAATGAGCCTATTACACAGTGTTGAAAAAGAAAAAAGAAAAAAAGAAATATTTTTGTCCCACGTTTGCAAAAAATCAGATTCTTTCTAATATAATTGGTATTTGAGCATCTTCCTTAAATAAATGCAAACTGGATTCCAACAAAACTGGATGCCAACAAAAGCTACAAGCCTATAAACTTTATTCTAATCAAGAAAATTTCACATGTAAATGTCAACAATGTAACAGCTAGCTAGTTCTCATCCAATACTGAATGCTGTCAGCAGCATAGAAGCAGCAAGCAAAGAACAGAGAAAAGAGACATTCTGAGGGCAAGCTAGTTAGTCTGTAACACAGCTTTTCAGTCTTCTTCACAAGCATTTGGTACTGACCGCTGTGGGAGACAAGACTATGAAGACCTATACGTTTGACTGATGTATACCTGTCTCTGTGGTCTTTATTTACCATGCTTGTCCTTCCTAGTTTAATTCTGCTCCGCATGTTCTATTGAGCCCTCCCCTCTTCCACTGGCATCAATGTAAATTTGTTAGTTTTAATAGAAACTGTATTGGAGGCTAACATCTTGGCATTAAAATTAGAAGGAGTAAAAATAAAACCAAACCCACAATCAACTCAAGTTCTAAATGGAAAGAAACCAGACTCTGTTCTGCTTCCCCTCCCAAGATTTGCAAAAACATCCCTCTTTATTTGTCTACTTACTTTTAGTCATCTCCATCTCGACTTGATGGTTAGAGCTTCTGGTAGCGCTAAGCCACTTGCTTTCTTACACATCTTACATATTTCCCAAAAATGTGTTCAAAGAAGGAGCAATATATTCTGGGGACTTGGAGTATACTCACTTGTAAAAGCTCCTACACATCTGAGGGTTAGCACCATGAGTTAAACAGGGAGAACGCCAGTTTAAAGAATATTTCTCTCTAAGGATTACCACAAAGGCTTCATTAAATCAAGTTATTCAGTACAGTTCCCTCTGCCTAATGGGGTAAGATGAAGAAAACCAGGGCAAGTCAGAGCCCTACCTTACAGTCGGGATGGATATAGGTTAATTTCCTCTTTTTCGTCTCAGATACACTTTCCAAGTGTGACCTTGTGGCACCTGCTCTTCTCTATGTTTTCCACTTCATGGAGCCATGGCCGGGAAGCAAGTTGTCCTTGACAAGCCCACCAATAAGACTGAATTGCCTTTCACATTCTTCAACCCACCACCCCCCCAGTCAAGCTCTTCAAACACTAATTTCTACAGCAATGTTAATCCTCTCAAATGTGTTTCTTAACTAACTTGATTCCTAGCAAATTCATGGGCATTAACTCCTTCTACAGCTACCTCCTCATTTTCAGTCTCTAAAAGTGTAATGCATTATTATAGCATTGCTGGAAATGCTTACTTTACAATTAAGTGTAGGTGGTCATTAACTCAGACAATTAACTATGATATATAGTTTGTATTTCTGCTTTGCTTAAAGATGTTTACACAAACTGTGTTCAATCACCAGTACTAAACTGTGCTCATACAGCTTTGCACTTTCTTTGCAGTTTGGCATAGAAGTTTATATCCTAGGGAATCATTTACACCTTATCTTAATACTGCTTTATTCAGACTGTATCCCACCCATGATGCCAAAAAGTGAGCAACAGAACAAAGATTGCAGTCCCCTATGCCTGTCCTCTTCTGCTCCTAGGAGGTGGCAATGGGATTCTGTCCCTTACTATACCAGCCCCTGCATTTCACTAACATACACAGAGAACGTCATCTGGCTAATTACAGGTTTTCTCCTCTGGTGCTAAAAGAAACCAGCCAGCAACCTCTGCCCAAGTTTGTCTTGGGGCATCAGAAACATCACACTGCCCCTCATAAAATTACAGATGACAAAATGGCAATGTTTGCCTTTACTTAATTGTTACCTTCCCTCAAAGCATAAATGATGGTAGAAAAAATGCATTTCAATCCATTTTTTACTGGGAAAATTAAGATTATTAATTGAATAACAAAATGGAATTATTTTCAGCTGTGTTCCTGAGGTTTCTTTCCCCAGCTTTAAAATATTTTTGTGGTCACACTTGGTCAAATGGAACTGAAGCCAACACAGATTAACAGCCTAGATTATCAGAGAGATGTAGGTGCGTAACTCATTCAGCTCAGGTGTATTTACACCACACTTTAAATCCAGGTTAGAACTCAGACTACCATTTCTGTGCCTAAAGATGAACCAATAGAGTTCCCACTCCCTTCTCCCATCTCCCTGCTCTCCGCTGTGCGTTCCTGTTGATTTACCTTTCTTCCACTCTTGGGCTCTCCAGGCTCTTCTGCAAACCTTTTTAACTCATTAAAGGCAGAAATTTAATGCAGCAAAAAGATTGCTTTCCAGGTAGTGAACTGATTTGACCCGCAGAATGGTTCAACAAATGTCAGACCCTCACAAGCAAAAGAGCAGGAAAGTGGAGCCAAGAACGTGAGAACAGAGGAGAAGGTGGGGGTCAAAGCAGAGTAGGAAAGGATGGAGAGTGAAACCCACCCATCTGACCGCCAGTGATGTGTTATGTCACATCAAATATTTGTTGAACTATGGTCTCAAGCCCTAACCTAAGCTGCCCAGGCCAGCCCTGAACACAGCTGGCCCCCTAGGATCAGCACAGCTGTAGGGAAATTATCTCCTTTGTTGAACATCAATCGGTACCTCTTTAGCCAACAGCAAGAGGAGAGGCAGCTTATGCTACTACGATATTCACATCGCGACTAAGTTTTGTAAAATACCACTTGAGAAATTTGTGCAGGCCAGGTGAGACTATATATCTATGCAAAAGTTTGCCCTCGGGTTCTGATTGACCTACCAGCTATCATGTAAACACCTACACTTGAATCCTACTCATAAGCCTCCAGTGTCCACTGAAATTTCAGGGAAGAGGTCGGTAAAATCCCTCCTTACAGGATCTTACTTCTTCCACTTCTGCACTGAGTTTGGAACATATTTATGGCAGACTAAGAGGTTAGTTAGCAGTAACATCACAACTGCCTCTTCCAGCCATCTCCACTACCACACCAAACTTCTACAGGCAACCAGAAAGACAGACAAGTAATCAGAAGACTTGTTTTTAGAAGATAATCACTTTACATAGTATACAAAGAACTGAAGTGCACAGTGTGGACAGCTTTAGTACAGGCTACAGCTGCAAAGCAGATGCATGAGGTACAGCTGGTGTAACTTGGGCTGAACAAGGTTGGCTTAAAAAAAAAGCAGATACATCCTGCGTGGATCAAAGCAGGCATATTCAGTGTGGCTGACAACAGCAGGCATGCTAGCATTGAGAGACGTGAGTTTGAACCCATTTGTCCTACACAAACCCATAAATACATTTTATAGTTTTAGACTACATTTCACCTTAGCTAACCAATAAAAAAAAAAAAGAGAACAAAAGCACACAAATATCTGGATTTAAATGTCTAGGAAGCAATATTCTGCAAGTTGCCTTGCCTGAGTCCCAACGGAACATCCTATTTTCAATGTAAAACACATCTTCCATTTGGCTCAGCTTAGTCATATGGATAAACTGATAAATCCTTGTTTTGTTTACAGACAGGATTAAAAATCATGAGGTAACCAAGTGGAGGGAAATTGTAGTGTCAGAATCTTTAACTATTTTTTTTTTCAGTTGCAAAAAGCATTTTGAAATCTTGTTTTACTAGGCAGAGTTCAAATTGTTACTCAAATGCAATTACACTAATGTTAGACTGAGACAAAGGAAAATATTCTCATGACAAAACAATTAGGTACTTACAGTTTTGAAAAGCTTTTCAGAAGAAATGGCTGATATTGTACGCTTAAACTTTGACCTTTATTCTAAATTGTTGAAAATTAACCCAAGTATACTTACTGCAGAACTTGTGTTTTTGCCAAACAGTTTCAGCAGTGCATTTTAGAGTACTCACTCAGATGTGGAAGACATGGGCTGAGCTCTTCATTAGAAAAAAATTAAGCCCATCTCTTTCTTTTCCCCACCAAAAAAGGTCAAGAGCTACAGCAGTGCCAGATCCCTGAGGATGAACTACTGACACTCCTGCCCACTGAAGACACCTGGAGGGCGCTCACAAGCAAGAAAGGAATTTCAAGAGTGTACATAACTGTGTAGATTTACAAGTTAGGTGGTGTCCTAGCAAAGGGTGACACAAGGTCAGACTGGAAGAGGCGAATGAATTTGTGTTTCTCACATCTTGAGGGGGTGTTTAAGCCCTGAGTTAGTGGATGGAAAGCAGCACAGGCATAATCATTGGCCTCTTCTTGCTGTCTTGGAATGATTTGGAAGAAAGTGTAGCCCTTCCCAGTTGGTATAAATCAGTCAGAGGCTCAGCTGTAGGGCAGAACTGGGTCTGAACCAAAAGTGGGGAAAATGACCTCAGCCCCTGAAGCACAGAGGCATAATACCACTCTCTTTGGCATCCCCAGCTGCTGGTCTTCAGTGTTTCTTCTCAGTGTAAGTCTAATTACCGACTATATAACCGGGGTGCTGTTAGTTCTAGAAGGGGGCAAGACCCTAATAATTAGGCACTGCAACATTCACTAGGAGCACCCTTTCCTTTGGGACTTTTGTTGAATTATGATGGTTCGCCATGCAAAAGTGAAAGATAAAAAAGCTGCCTATAGTCACATAGCTGCTGTGGTTGTCCTACAGGCTGGGGTGCTGCTAGTTACTGATTACTGATGTTACAAAACCAGAGAGTAGTTTGAACAAGGGTAAATAGTTCTAGTTAATGTGACAAGAAGAGATTATGTGATTTTGGTCAAATTGGGTAGACATCACATCTAAGAATCAGTAGATACACCTTCAAGTACTGGTGCTGAAGCAGGTTTCATCTGTGACCTTAAGTCTCTTGACGACACTTGTGTTTGTCTCCCTCACAGGAGTAACTACTAATGTACATGTAAAGCCTAAATGCAAGGTCTAAAAAGCATGGTGGGGGTGGGATTGGGATTAATGAAAGCCTGGCTTTGAGCACAGCCTCCAGGGCAGTGTTTCTCAGCTTTCTCAGGAAGCACCCAGCCTTCCTGAAAAATCTCCCTGGACTATCACATACGCTGTGTGGTCAGGCTGCTGGGAGTGGGAAATAACAGACTGGCAAGGTACTTGACATTTTTGTTACACAGTACAGTTTTGCCTCACAAACTTACAACTCTGCTGCTGTACTGAAAAACATTTTGCAGACCCCCTGCTGACACTTCACAGACCACTGGTGGCTGAGGATCCTGGCCTGATCAGTGCTGCACCAGAGCATGAGGTAAGGCATTTTTCCCTGTTATTTCTTATAATAAAAGTTCACAGTTGTAAATTTCTGAGAGCATATCTTCTCAGTTCTCACATACTAGAAAATTTCTCAAGTAAAAATCTATTAACATGCTTCCAATATGTGAAAAGCTTCATTCTCCCTCAGAAAATATACTTTACATAAGAGCTATAGGGCTGCTTTCTGTTCTCACTTCATGATGGTCTCCAGATCACATCTGGTGGCTGTCTGTACTGGGATTTTGCTCATACAGTTTAAGCAGAAATAGAAATTCTGTTTCCACATTTGATTTCCTTTAACTAAAATCTGAGGTAAAGTCATATTTCCCACTAAGATATTTTGAAGGTTTTCTTGCATTTTATATTTTCTCCACTTATTTCTCCACAATTAAAGTGTCTTCTGACAAAATAAGAAGAAAACATAAAGACAGTAGTCCAAGTTCTGCCACACACTGCTTTGTGTTCACAGAAGACAGTACAATGAAAAAGCAATAGTGAACAGAGGTAGAAAATGGCTGAGTATAAAGCTGCCTTAACTCCATGTGGCCATCCTTGCTCCCCTTAAAAAAACAGATGAAGGTGATGAGGGAAGAGGATATTGCCTACCAAAACAGCAGTTGTTCAACAGTGTATGTATGTCGACAGCAATGTAGTATTCATTCAGGTGTAAAGTGACTTCTCTCCTGTACCCATACCATGTGCAACAGCTCTCTGTGTATGACTAAGCCTTGTTCTATGTAGGAGAGAAGTCTCGGTGTCATTAGAGTATTATCCTTGCTTTTACATTAAAAATATCTTAACTTCAGTATTCTAATTGTAATAGGTCTGGAAATCTGACTGCAAGCACCTAATCAAGACACTTGAGTAGAATGCACAGGAAATTTGATATATGACATTTATTTTAATTGATTAGAAACCAGAACTGTAGATCTCCAGTTTAGTTGGTTTTTACCCTGTGTTTAGCCATTACAAGGGCTTACCAGTCCTTTCTTCTTTGTCTCTCACCCCATCCATTTTTTTAATATTTCCTCTCATAACTATTTGTAGAATATATTCTACATATATTTTATATTTTAATCCATGCCTGTTTTGGGGGAGGAGACACCATGATGTTGACTACAGAGATCCCTATTTTCAAAGCTCCTTATCCATCATAATTATTTAAAAGTGAGCTTCTGAGATGCATGCAAGTATTTTCAGTATCTACAGGAAATAAGAAAACCAGTGAAATAAAAGCAATTGCCTGGCATTTTAACTAATTATTAAACAAATAACCATTAAATAAACTTTGATGAAATAGAAAGTCATAGGCACATCACATACAGGACTGTAATTCTACAATACCAGTAGGATTATTTTGTTCAATAATAATTTCTGCTCAGGGTAAGTAAGGTTGAAGATTGAGATCCAGTAAAGGAATTACAAAAAATGGAAAGCAAAAATTCCAGTCAAATAAATATCTCCTTAGAGAAGGCATTTAACAATTTGCTTTAAATATTTCTCTCCATATCAGGGAAAAATAACCCAGGTGGCAGTTTAAGTGATTTATAGTTTGTGCATACTATCATATGATTTTCTAGGTCCACTTTAGAGAACGTTGCTTTTAAAATTTCCCCTAGAATTCATCATCAATAATGTGCACTTTAGAAACTGAAGACAAATAAATGCCTTCTTTCTTCTTAAAAAGAAAAAATAATAAGGGCGGGGGGGAGAAGAACAACAAAACATTATCTTTTTAAAAGTTGAAGTACCTCTTCAAGTTGATGGTTTTAATTACTGCATGCATCGGCTTATCTCACTTTTGAGGTTTAAACTCCTGTTTACAAAGATTCACATTGCCATTATAAAAGATTTACTCTTATATGTGCCACTCAATTTTGATCAATTCATATTAGCATATTTGCAAAGTGCCTTAAAGTAGGAACCTATATGCCAAACATTCACAGAAGTCAAAAGAATTTCACTTACTGATGTGCTTAAGTATGAACTGAGTTTATCTTTAAAAGCAAAATGAAGAAATAGATGTTTCAAGGGCATATTCCTTCGGACACACACACACACGAGTTTTTCCAAGGACTGTCTGCATTCAAACCTCTCTGGTGTTCCATTTTTCTGTAGCACCATGAGAGAGGAAGTGCCATTGGAATTATATCAATCTTTGCTTCATGGAGAAAGGGTCTTAGAGACTTCTGCTTAGAAATGAACAAAGGCTAGTATCCATACTTTGCCTCCACAGACTTGGAGGAAGCAAAAATGGCTTTTACAGGGATAACAAAAGAAATCATTCCTATGAAAATAGTGGTTCTCAGAAAAAAATATTAGATTGAAAAAATATTTATTTTAAATTTTGGCTGCCTGAGAGTGCTGGAGAACTTTTATATTTTTTCAGGCTTTTTGGGAGCTGAAGGATGTTGGGGGAACATTTTTAGGGTAAATGTGTGTTCTTAAAGTAGGTAATTGTGGCCTACTTGCATGGTCTGTGTGCATAAAAAGGTGCCTGATACACCCATAAGGCCCATACACACATAAGGCCCATACCTGGGCACTTTAGTGACTTCTGTGAATTTTCAGTGTTTAGATGTGCTTAGGTGACACTGGGAAGCACTTACCATGCGGATCTTGACCTTTATAACCTGCTTTTGTTACAGCACACAGCCTTCAGCAGTGGTTCTGGGGTACTGAATGAAGGTAAGCAGCCATATGCCAGTGATGCACATGCCAGCAACATGTACAAATTAAATACCTCTCCAAAAAAATAGGAGTAGAGATATGAAATTAACATATGTTCACAAATGCACAGTTTAATATTCAGTAAATTTACGTAAAATTTAGTGCATATGGAATTCAGTATTTTTCTCTATTGTGATTAATTCCCAGATAATACAGCATTATAGAGAGTCTATGATGTCTTAGCATATTGAATTCCCATCTTCTTCATGGGATTTCTCCTAAAGGAGAAGCACCAAGTTCACTGCTTCCTGCATTATCGGCCCACTGCTTGAGAAATTGAGACTACAAGAATTTTTTTCTGTCTGGATAGATTTTGTTTGAGGGGCACTCTAAGCATTCTAATGCTTCAATATAAGGAAAATACCTTGAGAGAGTCAAGTGTTTGTATAGAATGAGGTATACCCTATTCTTAGCAAGTAGATTTGTTGAAGATCCTCATCTAGAGTCTCACAATAGGTATTAGAGAGAGTCAGATATTTCCAGAGAGCAATTTATCCCATCTTAAGACAGCTGTCTAAAATAAGTGGGAGGAAATGGTCTCTGGAGGTGCTTCTTTCCTCCCTTTGATTTGAAAGTCTAGAGAGCTAGCTTAGTCTAGATAACTAACTTTTAGACAGATAAAAATCAGATCAGATGACACCTGTCCTGATTATCTCTCCTTATGTCATTCTAGATCTACTCATCTTGACCAAAGAACAAAAAAGCCTGTCATCTAGCAGCTCCTAGACTAAGGTGAGGAACCCCTTACAATTGCTTATGCAAGGAAATTCAAATGGATAAATGGTGTTCTTATGGAAATCAGTAGAAGTTCTCAGTAAAAAATGCAGAGTTGATGTATAATTATTGGTTCTAGTCTAAATGTTATACGTAATGATGAGTTACTTACTAAAAATACAGAAGTCACTTCTGGCCTCACTGTAAATACAATACAGGATTTTGGAAACACTGAGGATTAAGTAGCTTTTTCCCATCACTGCAGTTGTAAACAACCACGAATGTAACTAATTCAGGAAAAGCTGGAAATATGAGCTATGTCTCCACAGAACTGAGCACTACAGCAATCATGGGTTGCACATCCCATAGGACATAGCATGGCAACCCAGATAAGGATGTCGTGACACAGATTAGGTTCACTGTCATTTCCCTCATCAGTTCAGAGCTGGACCACAATCCAAGCAATGTTTAAAACTATTTTTTTTCTCAGTTGTTATCTCCTGAGATCTGCTTCTGTACTGCAGGCTTATTAGGAGACACAAGGGAGCTTAAAATTTTACCCCTCACTAGTACTGATCAGGACAGTGCCTATGCAGAGCTGTGATAGTTGAATAGCCATGCAGCTCCCAGTCAAATGGAGACTAATGGAGAGAATTTCTAACAAGGACAACACAGAATTTTCTTGTCAGGGTTGTGCCCTGGTCTGGGTACACACTCCAAAAGCTTCACTGCAAAGTTAAACCTTTGAACAGACCAACAAAATTGAGTCTGGAAACATTACAAGACAGGCTTTTTCACAACATTTTTCCTCCTTTCAGCTGCTCATAGAGGTCACAACATCTGCACAGAGCAAAAAACCCTTCTCAAGATATTTTGGGAACCTACCCTTTCAGAAGACAGAGAGGAAGGATGCAAAATAAAGAAAGATGTAACAATTTTACTGATCCTCCTTTAATCAAAAATGTATTTATTCTGGCAGTGGTTATACTAGACTGAGGTAAATCATGGGGAGTCACAAGGTGTCATTGTACCGGTCAATGAAGGGACTAACAGGTAAGAGCCTGATCTACGCAAGCCAGGTAGGAAAGCACCCATCTCCATTTAACAAAGAAAATGGGATGGTGTTTATCTCTGTATATACAGAAATATAGAGAGGCACAACACCTTCTGCCCATTTTGAGCCTGAACTGAGATTTAGTTTGACTATCCAGTAACATTTCCTTTCCTCTCACCTCAACAAAGTGGATGTCAGCTACAGACCAGATGAAGATTCAGACCTGTCTTCCATCCTTGACTCTGATATCAACTCTGTGCATCCTCCTTAACTCACCATCATCTCAATTTTTTCCCCTGTAACACAAGAACAGTAAATAGTCATTTATAGCAAACATTCAGATCCATACATTGGAGATAATATTGTCTATGTGCAAAACATTAGTTGTTGTCTGTTGTCATAACTATTTATTTATTTAAACTAGTGAGACTGTCATAACAGTTTCTCTCTTAAGAAAGCAGTTTGGCACATTGATTTCCACTTGTATGGATTTGGGGGGTTTGCTTTTGTTTTAGCAAAACAGGTTCATGTCTTCCAGCCTTGTGGCAAACTTTATGGAGACATAAATTTTTTATTCTACATAAAATTTGCCACAAGGCTGGAAGACATTCTGTTACACAAACTTCTATTTTTAAATGTTAGAAAACATAAATGTTCCAATTGTCACAACAGATTTTCAGAATAAATTACCTGTGTAAAAAAAAAAAAAAAAAGTTGAAAATCTAATTATATACTTTTGGGCAGTACCTTCTTTTTAAAGTACAAAGGGATTTGTTGTGTGCTCACGTCGGTGTTCCACTAACGAGGCATATTGTCTGACGAACATACTTTAAGAAAAGTTGAAGGAACAAATGTACTGTAGGTTGACTGGCAGTTCAAAGCCTTCAAAGTCTCTCTGGAGTCTTTTCCTCTAAAAAAATGACATTAACTATGATTCATCAATCAGTGGTTTATGTAACTTGATAGCATTTCACTTTCACTATCCATCAAGTCCCCAAGTTTTTTGGTGTGTGATAATACACTTTGTGTGCAGAGATATCATCACACAACAGGCTAGATACCAGTCACTAGAAAAATGCTTAAAGGTGATACTCCTGACCTTTCTAGGTACACTTTACATAGGGACCTCTTCTAAGACAGCTTAATCCTAAAAGGTGTGAAACATCCAAGTGGAAGCTCCAGGAACATGGGCAAACTTTCAGGAATCGGGCACATAGCTATGCATCTACCTGCAAGCATGGCTTTCTAACTACAAACACCTCCTTTTTAAAACATGGGAAATTTTCATAGGATCTCCCAAAACAGGTATTCCTGCTCAGAAAGGTTTAAATTCCATTAAATATACATCCTCTTTTGACAATGGAAATTAAAGAACTGACTTCAAATAACAGTGTACATTTAAGACTTTATAATAAAAAATACCTTACCTCTATGGTGACAATTTTTATCATTCTTTTAACAGTTGTTTATTCAACTGCTACAGACTATTATGAGTATTGTAAAAGGCACCAGGGTGATACATGACCTAGAGCAGTGGGCTGTAATGATCCATAACATCATGGAGAAGATTATGACTGTTTATGACAACTGCTTATAAAATAATTTAAGAATGTGTTAATCCTTCATTGACATGAAATTATATGAAATGTTATGTTGATGTGAAATTATATACGACATTGCCAACATTCTTCATTTTTAACACAATACCAGTAAGTATGAACAGTGTGGCAATGTGATAGTTCTCTAAAATGAAACTAGTCATTTACAGCCCATGCGAATACATCAGGAAGGGGTACAGAGCCTCTGTGAAGAGTAATGAAATCAAGCCTACAGCCACTAGAATCATAGTCACTAGGCAGAGGTCTACCCCTCCATCTGGAAATGTGTAGGAATCCTGTAAATCAAGAAGAAAGAAAAAAAGAAGACCACCAATCTAGACAATAGTTTATGCAATAGAAAAGACTCTGAACCCAAAAGCAGAGCTTAAGATACCCATTCTAAATAAACACTTAGCACATACTCAACAGCCACAGATTTTAAAGATACTTATCCTGGAGTATGTGCTTCTCTGCTGCTCTGCACAAGGTTCTTTTCTGAATCAAACATTATGATAAAATGACTTTTCAGCTTTGTCCCATTGAAACTGTAGCATTCATTGGCAGAATATATGTTAATATGAAATTATTTCAATATGTTAATGACTGAAAATTTCCAGAGCCTCAGGTTTTTTTGTCTTGCAATAACACAGTGCCTTCAATTTTCCACTGCGTATTTGGTTCAATAACAGTTTATTGCAAAAAACATCACCTTTTGAATCAGCCATGTCACTTGTAGCTCCTAAAGTATTTGTGAGAGCTCATATTTAAATACTGACTTTTCCATACCATTCATGTTTTCTGTTAACAGGGGCAATCTCAGCCAAAAGTGGAGTGGTTGTTAAATGGATGAAAACAGCAATATTTCGTGTAAAAGACACTACCATAACCGAGCAAAAATCCACTAAATTTTTCCAGATATATATGCTGAAATCCTAATGAATTTTTAATGACTTCTTACAGTAGAGAGACAATTTCATGTACTGATTCATGTTCCTTGTGCTTATCAAAATCTTTTCGCATCTCCGAGTAGAATGAAAAGGTCAGGTCTTGCACTCACACATACAATAATCCAAGCATACAGTAAATGCAGCCCTACTGCACTTCTCTTTGAAGAAGGGCTATCTTATTTTGCAGCCACATGAGCCAACATAGCATAAGTAAGTTAATTTATGTTTCATGGTATTGTCAACATAAATCTTTCTACGTAAGCTGGTACACTGCATTTGCCCTTAGTGAAAAATTATTACTAACATGACTGATTCTCAGTTCAGCACAACTCTCTTTTTTAAACAGCAGAGAAAATGCCACTATTAATAGCAGAGCTGTCAAGACAGCATCATCTAAAAGACTCAGAGTGTTTCAAGACAAAGCCAGATTGTCATTCTCTTGCTGCAGTTTGCAGAGGGGAAAAAAAAAAGTCTGATTATTGAAAGTGAGATAGTTTAAAAGAAAACTTAGTTAAAACTTATGCACTGGATCAGGTAGGAAGGGCTGACATGATTCTGTGCAGATTTATTTTGAAAACCAGCAGTTTCTCTTACTGGTGAATGGTTCCATTGCTCTGTACTTACTAGCAATTCACCTCCACTGAAATAAGTCTGGGGAGCACGGAGGGTGGTTCCTGGTCTCACTGTAACTTCTACAGATGTCTGTGCTCTTTATAAGATGCTGGGGTGGGGAAGAGGGGGTGGAGAGTTCTCACAGTTACACTTAGTAAATCAGAAACAGCACTTCTACACATACCTAATTCCTTAATCTCTTTTTTCCCTTACAGGAGCATTCAGGGAGACCTCATTCTGCACATTCAGTAGCAATATAGTCACTCTGGACTCTTCTGTAAGGAGAGAGACCTATGCAGTGAGCTAGGATGCAAATTTACAATGCACTGACTCTGTAAGGAGATACTCCAAGTAAGTGCCATAGCCTTCCTTTTAGCAAAATTATTTGTTCCGCTTTGAAGTACACATACGAGTCCACGTTATAGAACTCCATATACTGTTGTAGTAGCGGTATATATACATTACAGCAATATATTTGAAAGCTGAATACCTTTTTGTAGATGAATTCTTATAGACAGTGACTTTAGAGAATGATCATAGTAGGAAGCAATGGATAGCTTAGGTCACCAGAAAGGAAGAATAGTAGTACTATTTCATATTACTTATTTACCATTAGCACTCTCTAGAGCCCTTGTAAGCGGCGTTGATAACCAAAGGAGAGTTCTGCTTTTGCTTATACTTCTGGAGGCAGGTCACAGAAGAGACAGGGGAAAAGAAAATCAAGAATTTAAACCTTCTGTTGTATTCAAAGGTAATTTGTGAGATGCAAGCCAGCAGAAGCCATGCAATTAACACTCCATAAACTGTAAGTAGGAATGGCATTAGGAACTATAACTCATCAATCACTGTGCTGTCAATTCTGACTTTTCTGATCTAAACATGGGGTTTATTCCTCTTGCTTGGGAGATTCCCAGCTATAGGAACTGATTCAGCACAAATTCTGCTGAGCTCTTTCTCAGAGCAATCATTAGCAATAGCTCTTTGAGGCTACATCATTGTTGTGTCAATGGTGTGAGCTGAGTAGCATAATACATCATAAAAGTCAGATTTAAGATATCGTTAACTATCCAAATGACTTCTTTCCATTTGCTAGTCAATTCCATGGATGGCCACCCTTCATTTCTGAATCACCTGGTTTTTTTCCTGGGGGACAAATTATTAGCTTTGCTCCTATTATCTCTTCTGCTGCTTCTTCCACATTTCTTCCATGGGTTTAACATCAATTTGGGGATCAACAAGAAGAGCTCTTTGAGTTTTTATCAGTGCTGAAATGGCTCACACCGAATAGGAGTAACAAAGAAAGTTGTGCTAGCAAAAGCATATTTCAACAAAACAATATTTGAACAAAGCAGATACACATAGCTTAAGTTCTAACAGTAGCAAATTAGAACTCCACACACCAAAAAATACAAACATTGTAGTATTCATCAACATAGTACCAAGCAAGAAATACTGGGAAGAGAGTATTATAGTCAAAATTCTCAGACTTTGGCATCCAAACGTAAAAATTTAGGGAACCATCCAGGTTCCTAATCATAGGTGTCTAGTGTAATTTTAGACTCCCTCTGATGTTCCACCTAGTCTGCAGTTGCTGCAACAGTGTCCTACTAGCCAGGTTCACACACGTCAGTCCTGGATATCCTACGACATCTAGAATGATAGCAGAAAACTATGTTTAGGCACCTGATTTACTCCTCTAATTTCAGATTTAGCCATTTGAACACAAGGCACTTTTAGACTTTTTCAGAGGTGCTGATGCTGTCAATGAAATCTCTTTTTTATACTTTACTTTTGCTTCGAAGCTTGATTCAGACTTATTTAACAGGAATCAAAGGCTAATAAAATCATTACAAAAATGAAACAATTTTGTCAGATCACATGAAACATTCTGCTCAACTCATAACATACAGTGACACATGCACCATTCTGTTTCATTACTGGTAATATTTACACTGATGCATATTAATGCTGTTATTGTTATGATTTCTGGTTTATTCAAAAAATTGAAATATGCTCATTTCAGGTTAATGCCTAAAGCTTTTCCTTTTCTGTTTTGATACAACCGGAAAACTAAACCATGAGTTATTCACACACTTAGAGTTCCTGGTAACTGAGCAACAATGTAATTTACTGGAGACATTTACCTTACACAGCAGAACAGCATCTGGTAAAGTGCATGCAGCAGGTAATATGGTTTTTTGTCACTCTCACAAATGGGAAAGAGACATCCATTACCAAAAGTCTTAATGTGTGTTATTAATGTTGTTAAGCAAATGTGGAACTCTGAAATTGGAAAGCAGCCATTAAAAGTGGGAAACAGCTGTCCAGCAGGTGTCAAGAAGAGCCTAAGAAAAAGGTAAATAAGAGAAAGAGACAACCTTAAATGTTAGCTGAGCACATAAGGGAGTTAAAGCACCCTGACGGAATTCATTTCACATATATTTAGACACTTGCAGTGTAAACATCTATATCTGAGCAAGTCACCCAAGGCTGTTTTTATAGTCAAAAGGGAGGAACAGGCACAAATCATCTGAGCTATTTTAGACTTCTACGTTATAAACAGGCACTAGAATGCTCTCTCTATTCATCTCACATTTAGTCAGACAAATCCCACTCCCCAGTACATAAGAGCAGCAGGCACTTGAGATGAGACTGGTTCCCTGTTCCTCTGCTGCCAGTACATACAGTGCAGCGCATGTTCATCATCTTGCAACTCAAGACATTTATGTAGGTAGTTTCCAGAAGGAACCAGGGCATTGGCTTACCATGTCTTCTGGATTCTTTGTAAACCTCAGCTCTGGTGTCCCGTAACCCTCATATAGGCACCATAGTTCAGACAAATCTTTTCATACAGACTTAAACTCCAGTATAAATATGTAACATTACCATGTAACTACTCAGGATAGAATTGGTCACAGATTTTTTTACTGAGAACACTTGATTTCTTCCTTAGGCTGATAACATTTGTTATGCATAATAATTAAGGGTTTTTTTTCCCTAAGATCAAGGTTAAGGAACTTTGTCAGTGATAAAAATAGTTTTCTAACTGCTTCATTGAATGGTACTAAGTGCACAGTACTTAGTGCCAGGTTCTTGAAATTTGAGTTATGAATAGTCCTGCTGTCAGACAGATTCCACGATTTCATATTCCACTCCTGTTTGTGTGGGAAAACAGTACTTTTGCTTAAGAGAAGTTGTAACAAAAGCCACAATACCTTAATTTTGTTAACATTACATCTGAATAATAGCTGGATAGACTTCTTGCTGACTCTGCCAAAATGCTATGTGGCTCGGGAGGCAGACAATGGTCCTGGGACATCATGAGCCCAGTTTCATTTCTACATTACACTCAAGAGTCAACCTTTCTCTTCTTCCGTCAAAGCATTAGAAGCTCCCCAAGGCCACTTGCAGGACAGCTGGAGTTAGGATTTCAGAACAATATTTCTTTGAAATGCCTGTTTCACTTTTCTTATGTCAACCTATAGCTCGATTCAAGCTTGACATAACAATCATTCACTTAGATACCTTAAAATTTAACTGATTCTGAATATCCAGTCCAATCTTCTAACACCTCAGATGCAAACTGCATCTGATCTATCCACTGCTTTTCAGGACTTGAAACAAAATGAGCTTGCCTTTTCGCAAGAGCTGAACACACACACCACTGAGTGCCAGCGTGACCTGGATCTCTTCCCAGCTTAGAAGAAGTGCACCAAGGTATTTGAGTTCAATGTTCAAGCTGTGAATATTGGCTGGTGTCAATCACCAGCCAGATTATTTGCATAATTGTTTTTTCAGAACAATTCTATCTCTGTAAAAGGAATCTAAGCATGCCTTCATTTCAGGGGAGTGAAATTGCTACAGTGAAAAGAACACCAGAATGTTATTTCATTGTAGTCAATTGCTACAGTGAAAATAACATCAGAAGATTCTTTGGAGAGATAAACTGATTTCATATGTTGCACAGAACATATTGTCATGGTGAAGATAAAATGACATTATACTTACTTCTCTCACACTGGGAGTGTCCATCCAGGGGAGGATGACAGGAACCTGGAGAAAAAAAAGTATATGAACATATCATTAAAAACAGAGAGCAAAATATCCAGAAGCAGCATCCTATTTAAAAACAAAAACAAAACATTTTGTCACTTGCTAGAATCTTACTGGCAGATTAGCTGTAGCATCAGGTTAAGACGCTACTATCCCAGCTAAACATTCCTTCTGTATTCAACTCAAGTAGCACAGATGCCTGAAGAGAGCCAGCACCAGAACTTTAGCCATTTCAGTGAAAATCTGGTGTTACAGACTAAACCGGCAAAGAAGGTGGCTTCCAGTTCAGGCAATGTACTTGGCATTGAAGCAGTTATGAATTAATTCATATTCTGTGGGGATATGGAAGATGCACATGATAACTTCTTATCACAGAAAACCTTGCCTGAGCTTTTGTGTCAGCATCTTAACCTCCATAAATAATAAACCTCCATAACTGTTTTCCAAAGGCATTTGGGCACCAAAAGGCAACTGATGAGACGGGGGGGGGGGGGAAGTAATTTGCCTAATTCCCACTGAAATTGGGAAAAAAAATGGTTCTAATCTGTATACTTGGAAATATGCAATCAGGTAATTTATTAACACTGGATTTAGTCTATTAAAAGCTGTATCTCTTTCCCTGAACCATACTTTGTGCACACTATAGAAATAAATTTGCACAGGCAGCCTTTATTCTGGCATTTCCTAGCTTTTTAATCCTAGTCTTTGCCTTCTTAAGAATATTAATTGACAAAATTTTCATGCATGACATAAGGAATCTACCAGTATTAGCAAAACATAAGATTTTACATTAATAATGACAGAATTTTCATTTGGATTTATACTTCACTGAAAAATGTACATGATTTCTGCCTTGTTAGACTGAATGATCACCCTATCTGTCAATTTAAATAATTTTCACCCTTTTCTTATTCCTCATGCAGCTTTTATCCCTTCAAATATTTTTTCTGTTTTGATCATTTTATACTTCTACAACAAACCTCTACAACTTTAACTATTCTATGTTTTCTAAAAGATATCTGTTTTCTTGTATTTCAGTTACTGCTGATCTAGTGTTTCATTTATTCTGGCTTTCTTTATAACTTTTGTTACCTTATTGAGACCTTGAAAACACCCACAGGGAATATTACCTCAGCATCTTATCAGAACTGTAAAACTGAGGCTACAGTTCTGATGTGTAATATGCTATTACAGTATCTTCACAAGGGCATCCTGCATATACCAGGTTAATATTTACTGATGTGCTAATGTAATAATGACCTCTCTACCTCTGCTCCTCTCTGGGGTACTTTCTATCTATAGGGATGGGAATTAATGACAGTCTCTCTGTGCTGCCTGATGTCAGAGCTGAGAAAGGTGTGAAGGGTATATAAGAGCTGTGTTACTTGTTAGCAAGGAAGAGGGAAAAGGGATACTCCAGAGCTGGATGCAAGTGTGGAATTGTTGCGTGCACCCTTCTTGCTAACACAGGCGTGCTTCTTCTGTTAGCTCCCTGACCACTAAAAGGTAAACAATTTCCCTTTTTCTTTTTACTTAAGATGCAGTGCAACAGATGTGCTTTCAAGAAAGCACAATGTTTCTCATTATTAATCAACAACATTTTTCAGGAACAGGCTAAGATAACTTCCAGGTAAATTGCACCTGGGACCAGAATTTGAGACTGGGACATATCAGGAAATGCAAACCGGAGATAAGGGAAAGGATTGAAACTACTAGATGGAAAATGAACATTTACTGTTGAGAGTTATCTGTCTGAAACTGCGTTGTGTCACTAAACTTAGGGGGATCATTTTTTCACTCTAGCCTGTGAAAAAGACTAGCTGCTGTTGATTTAGGACAGAATGGGCATCAGTAATAGGATATGCCGAAGAGTATTTGGGTTTGCTTTCAGTTTTGAATCATTATTCTTTTCAGAAAGTTTGGAAGCAAAGATGTGCAACCTAAAGCTGTCAGTTTTCTTCATTGCACTTTCTGTCACTCTGAGCTGTTTGGAAGCTACATCTATTGAGAAGTGAGTAATAAATAATCATAGTTATTTCTTTTTTGGGGAAAAAGTGTTCAGATTATTGCATGACTTGCTTTTGCTTTCATGTCTCAAATAATATGAGAAAAAATAGAGCTATTCAATTTCACAGGGTATTTTATTGTTGTTTAAAGATTACTATCTGTGGCTGATGATCTATCTGATGGTACTTCCAAGAGACAAGGATGGATATTGCCAGCAATGTCACGGAATACACTCTCAGGACTTAGTGAGGAAATGCCAGAACAACCAGCAGCAAAGACAAAAAGGTATTGATTTTCCTTGTTTCTTCTAGTCATATCAGTTAGGATTAAATGATGAAGTAAACTTCGTGCCAGTGATATTCTGTTACTTGAGACTCTGTGTCTGTTGTTTATTCTCAAGAAGAGCTTAAAACACCCTTTGTCTTGTAAATAGAGCCATTCTGCAAGCATAAAGATCAAAGCATTCAGGGTAGAAAGTGAAATCCAGAGACAGAAGTTGCAGATCATTTCACCACTTTACAATTATAATGCTTTCATAAATGAAATAGGCTACAAATACTACATTACCTTGAGAAGAAAGGTGTATTTTGAAAGGGCTTTCTTATTTAAATTTGTCACATTTCCAAGCCTGAAGGGAAAAAAAAAGAAAATATGCCCTTCTTAATAACACTAATGCTCTGCTAGAATGGAATTATTTTATAACATAACTATTTATTTCCTGTAAGTAAGTAATATTTCATTACAGAGTTAAATATCAATTTAATCATGGGAAGAAAGAAAAGAAGCATTTGGCTCTGATAGAATTTAACTAGCCTGAAATGCATTCATGTTTATAAATCCATAAATCCAATTTCAGGTAACTTTTTTGTGAATAAAATAGCATTTCAAAAAGTATTTGCAATTTGTACTAAAAGATAAACAGCACTAAACTATTCTAACTGCTCATAAGGGTTTTGAATGAATTTCTTTCAATGACAATTCTGTTATGGATAGATTCAGTAAATACATGTGTCTGTATAGTTGCCTGTTACTTTCTCTCCGAATTTATTTTTAAAAATGTCATTATTATATGACAATTGTTATCTTCCAAAATAGTTTGATAATGGAGACTAAGTTCCCACATTTTTACAGCTATTACTTTAAAAAGAAAAATTATTGTAATACTCAAACACGAGGCATCACCTTTATGAGTGTAGTATGCCTTATCTGCTTTTCTGGGGCCTTGGTTTACAATCTCCTACTGGGTGAACTGTCTCATTGAAGCACATATCCAATTAAAGATTACAGATCAGAGAGCTAACAGGTATAATGGGTTCAGTCAGGCTAGACATCAACTAGAAATCTAGTAGCTTCCTGGAAGGACTGGAGTTTTAAACCTGAAGTGTCAGGGCCTGATTTTGTATCTTTAACAAAAAAGAATTCTGCCTCCACGAACAAATCAGGATTTCCATGAGACCCAGTTGCTATTTGAACCTCATATGTTAAGGGCTTGATTAAATTCTTTTTAAATCAATAGAAATACCCATTGAAACCTAAGAGAAGCTATATCAAGACCTATTTGACCATTTCCTTTAAATACAGTTACATATTTAAAATATTAATTGCTTAGAAATTGCTGCCTATTTGCCAATGAAGAACCAGTATAATACAGACACTTCTCTCTCAATTGCTATTCCATTTGGATTCTTAGATTAATACAAGTAACTCTAAAAGAATAGATGACATTTCAGATAACAGATTTAGTCAATCAGTAGGAAAATGTATTCATTGATAATTGCTCAGAGTTTGAAACTGGGAAATTGTCACCCTTCACAGTAAATTTTTGCTGCAAACTGTTGTGTACCTCATGCCACATCAACATGAAGAAACCCAAGAAAATTAACAATAACTCAATAAGCAATCTCAGCAAGCAAGTATTTCTGTCTGGAGGAATAACACAGTGGTCTAAGAAACAAGTTTGAAAACCCAAGCTCTCTCAAGATAACCATTGCATTGTGATTAAAAAAAATAAATCAGTGTCGTGCTACGTAAGTTCTACACAGAGTTCTGTAAATGGTCTGTTGGTTCAGAGCATAAAATGTTCTTTCTAGACATGGATTCTTCCATGGACACTCTTTAAAGTCTCATTCAGCAACTTATTATCTACCACAACAGCACTTTCAAGTTGCTGGTGTTTCAACAAAGATGTGGCAGCTTTTCAGTAGTGAAGAAATCTCTGTTTAGACAGAGCTAAATCTTAAGTGGTAGCGAAGTCGGCAGAAGTTGGCAACGCCTGCCACTTCTCATGATACACGGTGCAGCTGGGAGAAAGAGTCTTTGGGGGCAATCCACTTGATGTGGACTGGAAGATTACTGTTCACTTCAGTGAGAGCAGGATACGATTCTGCGGGAACAAGAGAACTAAATAAATGTTAGTGATTGTCATTACGTTAGTAATCCTCATGATATCAGCAAGAGCTCTGAATAGATTTAGAAGTTCAACTTAAAGCTAAACATTTAGTCATTGTTTTCACTTACTGTCTTAACTATACTATCATTACAGGTTTTCTAGATGTCATAAACTGCTATGCAGAATATCAATAAAAATGACATATGACTGTTAAGGTCTTTGCATTTAAATAACCCTCATCATTAAAACTGATAATAGCATACAGCGCAAGATTTTTTTTCAGGCACAAAGTAGGTGGTAGGAAGATTGTAATGTTCCTGTATTTGTGCACATATTAAAAGAACTCCCACATTAGCACAGCTCAAATGCCTATTAGAAGTGGCACACTTGACTGCTCATCATTTGATTTAATCTTGGCTCTTTTTGTTTTGCCTTAGTAGTCACCACCTAGAGAAACGGAAATGCAACACCGCTACATGTGTGACGCAACGCTTGGCTGACTTTTTAGTTCGTTCCAGCAACAACATCGGAGCAATTTATTCACCTACGAATGTGGGGTCCAATACATATGGGAAGAGGGACACAGTTGGGCTTTTAAGCAGAGAACCCCAAAACAATGCACAGCTTTAGGGTGTTAAAATGACTACTGATACAGTTTTCATTAGGAGCTCAGTTTTTAATGTATCAATAATCTTTTGGTCATTTATTATTTGTACAGTCTTAACAGTGCCTTGTTTTCTGTGTGTGCGTGTGTGTGGGTATGTGATTTATGTTCATCATTTCACTATGCATGTACAATGACATGCATAGGCTATTGTTTCAACTCCATTAAGAACTCCAGAAATCTGCTTGTCAAATTCCTTTGTAAAAAATAAATATATATATCACAATAATAAATGGAAAAGTAATTGCAACAGGGTTTTTTATTATTATTATTATTAAAAGGATGAAAAAGATAACCATGATGTGTATGTCTTTATAGTCACAGTTTGGTAAGAGAAAGAAATCATCTTAATTAAGACCAACAAAAATCAGAATGCTAACAGAAGTTAGGTCCTAATGAAAGTAAACCAGAAGAATCTTCTGGTTTTGAAGCATCTACAGTGTCTTGTTTTGCACAACTGAAGGAACAACTAGATGAGACAAGATAGCTGCATTGTACATATGATTATACCAGTTAACTGACTGGTCTCTTTCCACCTTAACGTGCAGTAAGCAAGTAGAAGTGGTCTTGCGGCGCAGATTTCCATATGTACGGAGCATGCAATTCTAAGAATTTACAGTTCTTACTTTAAGATGGTATCAGTAAAACGTAAGCATAATGAGCATAACTGCTGTTAAATATGAATAAAAGAAAATTCAGTTAACAAGCTAGCAGAAACACCTGTCCTTGGGTATTCCTTTCCTAGAACCAGAGTAACAAAGGGAAGAGACAAAACCAATGAGCAGTTCAGGCATCAAAACATCATAGAAACAGGGTAAGTTTGCCTGCTGGCATACTTGCATTGCTACCAAAATCCAAGAAAACTAGTTTAGAGATGGGTGGACCTTAATGGAAATTTGACAGTGTTATTTTCTCCTACCTCAGCCCAGTATCAGTGCAGGCTTAATAAACATGCTTGTTCCTTTAAATTGTTAAGCAAACTTTCATAGAGGTGACATCCTATATCACAGCAATGGTTGTTTTGTCCATCATTTTCTCAGTGAAGTGTTCTCTATCATCTGAAAAACATGACTGTCCAATTACGAAAAACCTTCAGGAGAAGCTTAGTGTTGGAGAAGCAAATGAAATCTTAATAATTGCCTTTGGTTGATTTGTTTCTGTTACAAAGAATGCCTCAAAATAGAAACATTTTTGCTAAATTTAATGTTAAGAAGTGGCACATTCCTTTCATTTCACAAATAATACATGGGAATAAAAATTACTGCACAGAATTTTTGCTGTAAAAGTGTTACTGATTACTCTGTCAAGAAAAGTTTCACTCTTCATTGATGTTCTAATGGATATTTATTCTGAAAGTTATTGACAAAACCATTCAGTTGGTATTAAACTTGTCTAATATTTCTGCCAGTGTGAAATGGTTTCCATTCAAGTTACTTCTGAGATATACTATACACTCATTGTGGGCTTAATTTGTTTTTCAGCTAGAATATTTACTTTTCAGAAAAGAAACAAGAATTTAGGATGACAGGATAGCTCTGAAGTGTCACCGTGATGTTGTTTGTACAGAGGAGTAACCAAGTGAAGTCTTCACTGTGGGTGGATGCTGATTTCTAGGCTGATCCCAACCTGAAATACGTACAATGCTTTACGCATCAGCTTTTGCTCTTTAAGCTACCATTTGACAATCAAAACCAAGCACAGACTGTCTATGCACAGGTTCAGTGGAACTGTATACATTATCTTCTGCCTTATGTACTCCTGAACCTGATGGATTTGATACTAACATCTATTTAACATGTTTGCCCTATTTGGCAAATACTGAAAAATGTTACTCACCTCCCAAATCAGCAAAACAACAGAGGGGGATAAGAGATATATCAATAGCTCAGAAGGGGACCACCTCACCTATCTTTAGCTGCTTTTCGTCTAACCAGTTGTCAGTGCTCTCCTGCTATGTGATGGAGAAAGATAGCTACTTCCAACTCATCCCAGCTTAGGTATCTATTTTAGGATGGGATGAATCACACTGTTGAAGTGCCTCTATTTCTTCATTGACAATAGAGAGTGTCTAGACAATTAACTGAAAATGGGCATTAACTTTAAGATAATTAGAGTTAGGTGACACAAATCCCACCTGCAGTTGGTATGAACTGTGCAACCTAAATTAAAAAAAAAGTTTGGTATAAAAAAAAAAAAACCACCACCCAACTCACACCTCAGGCTCCAAACCATCAGAGTGATCAACTCTCATATTCTGAACTACATTAGTTAATTCATCAGTCAGAGCATCTTGAGAAACTGCTTACACTGAGATGTGTTTCCCTGTATATACCCTTGAGAACACAACTCTGCTACCCTTCCTCCTGCTGTGTAGTTACCACTGACTGCAGTTAGATCTCTTAGAGAAGAAGGATCTAGTCATAGTAAGCCTGAATACAAGCACAATCCTGAGAGAATGAGCCAGGAAAAGAGTGGATTTAAAAGTAAAATTAAAAAAAAAAAAAAAAAAAAAAAGAAGCATTAAAACATTAATTCATCAGAATGCCAAACAGCATAACTTTAGACATTTCAGAATATGAAAACTGCTAGGTGAAGCCTAGTTAAACAACTAAAATTAAGTGCCTCTATGCATTTTTAAAAGTCCCATTATGTATCTATCTGCATCTTTAGGGACATAAATATTTTTTGAGAATCAGGTCTTACATAGCTTTAGTTCTTTTCCAACTCATCTGGATGCCCTACATCTTTCAGAGAATATTCAAGAAAACAAAAAATACAAAAGAGGAAAATCAAGAATGTAGACAATGTGATAAACACAGCTATATTCCCTTTAAAAATAAAAATACTACATCTCCTCTTTTTAGTGTCTTCTATTAAGTTGTCTTTGAAAAGAACAGAATAGGGACATAATATTGAATTTCACTAAATGACAGGGGGAAGAATAAAAGTCATCAAACAAGCAAAAGGAATGTTAAAAAAAAAAGATGACATGAACATGAAAAATGTTTTAAATGGAGAGTGGGCCCTAGGGTCTAATATTTCTCAGGAACTATGACAGCTTCATAGAAGACAGAATTTATATTTTTTCATGATGAATAGCACTGAGGTAAGAAATTGATTTCACTTTTAAAAGCTTGGCCTAAAACTAAGAAAGCACACAATATTCATGCAACATAAAATGCTCTTTTATTGAATAGTAAATTTTGAATGAATAATTTCTATTTCTATTAAGAAAATATAAATATTTTTCAAATAAATAAGATTCTTGGTGAGAGCTTTAAACACTAGGTCGGCAAAGCTTCCATTTACTTTCAACAGGATAATATCATTAGCAAGTCTGGATTTTACTGAATGGCTTTCTAAAACTGTTTGAAATTTAATACATTGATACTATGAATAAAATCCATTTCCTGTGCTGCACTATTGCATATCTTCAGTAGCTGCCATCTTCGCTTTCTAGAATTATGCTGGGTTTGAGTCAATTAGCTCACAAATATAGTTTGACAGGTATGGTAGACTCTTTTTGTTCGGAGTTACAAGGTTAAGTAATTTTGTTGTCTAGCTTCATTATCATATAGAAAAGGGACTGCTCTACATTGCTTTTGCAATGCAACTAACAAAAAGCTGTGGTTAGGTATGGCACATCTCCTTGCTGTATACAGAACAAAAATAATGGTTGAAGTAACATGAAATAGAATCTTTCAATGGGATATGACAACTTGTGTTTCAATCATCTTACTGTTATCTCTACTTTTTCACACTCAAAAAAAACCCCTATACTGAAAAATAAAATATTTTTGTGAAGCTGTGTAAGCTTCAATAATCAGACTCAAACTCAGACCTGAAATCCACCATTTAAACTAAGCTTCAATTTAGGAACAAAGTCCCCCAAAATCTGGATTCTCTACTGACCAATTTTTCTGAAAATTTTAGACAAATTGGTTTCCAGCTTCAGTTGCTATGAAAACTATATATCCTTAATTAGATCCAGTTAAGAAGTGTTTCTCTAACTAAAACCTATCTTCATATCAAAATGTTAAAAAAATTCTCAAGCTAGGAATCATATATGCCATCAAATTTGAAAGTCATGACATCAGAAGCTCGCTAAAGAATGAGACAATGGTGATAAGACAATAGGTAAAACTGCTGTTCATTATGCACCAAATTTTCTCCTTGAATGCTAAAACATCTGAACAAAAAGAACACATTCATATGCATTTTAATCCTAACAATAGGGCTGACTTGAGTAACAATCATGCCATAAAGTCACTATTTCCTAGAAATGCTTTTATAAATACAAAATCAGTTTAATTAGAAGAATCTTAGATCTGCCCCTACTTTATAACATTTTTCCTCTACATTAAAAGACTCTCTGATCCAGCATTAGAGACAGTGAAACTGTTTCTTATAGGCTATTTTATAATATCCCTAATGTTAATGATTACTGCACAGGTAGCTTGAGATCTGCTGTGGAACAACTGGTAACACCAAGGGTGATAGAAACTGATTGAATTTAATTTCTTTAGTCCCAAATTTTGATTAGTGCATCATCTATGTGGTGGATTGTTTTCTTCTGTTTTTCGAAAGGAATTCAAATACTGGGATGTATTAAAATAATCAGAGTTGTATTAAGTATGTAAGTATTAAGTAATTCACATGTGTGAATTGAAATAGTTGGAATCATTTTGGAATGAAATGCTACTCAATATGATTAAAACCAGGACCTGCTTACTATTTACACTTTCCACAGAAGCAGATCACTTTATTCAAACAGAATCAGTCCTTATTCATTAACCAGTCCCTTTGGAAGGGGTCAAAGGGGGACTTGCCTCCACTAAGGGAAATGTGTAAAAAGTTAAGCAGCCTGTGATTGTCAGTCCAGCACTGAAGAAGCTGAGCTACTTAACTGTCAGAATATGGGTCATTTTTAAACATCATTCTTGGATGAGCTCATTACTTGTGTTGCATCTGGAACTAGCCACATAACAGAGGAAATATTTTTTTTAAGAATGTTTTTTGGGGTTTTTTTACAGGGGGAAGGGAGAAAGGGGTCATAAAAACTGGAAGAGGAGACCAATAATGTCAAGGTTGCAGAATACTTCAATCCTTTTTCCAGGATCAATAAGCAACTGGTAGGTTTTTTTTATTTCTAAATTGTCTGCTGTGTTACTATACAGGAAGGAGAGAGAAAAAACTAAGATCTTGGGACAGTATATTCTTTCTTTCAGAGAAAATACAGATTTGAAGCAGCCTGAGAGAGTGGGAGATGGCTAAGTGGACCTTAGGAGGAAAGATTGCCTCACTGCTCCAAGCACCGCTTCAGATTTCAGGATGACCACATAGTGGTATTAGAGAGATCAGAAGTCACTACCTCCACTGTAACAAAAATTTTCACACCCAGAGCAAGTTAGCAGGACCAGCACTTTCTGGTCCTGTTCTGGATGCAGTGCTTTGAAAGATGCTGCTAGAGCAAGTGGCTGTCTCCTGTCCTTCTTGGGAGCTGCTGACTTCTTAACCAACCTCAAAAATCAGGCTGGCTCCCCAGCACTTGCATGCAGCACTTCCCCTCAGTCTGGTTTTGTTAAACTGACATCCTGCAGATTTCCAGGAGGAGGCATCGATGCTGCTCACAACTGCGGGAGGCGGCATTAAGCATGCACAGTGGGGCTAGCATGGCCTGTGGTCGGGGGAAGCCGCAGCACAAGCCATCGGTACTTCTCCTAGCTTCTCCTTTGGTTTTCTGAGGTTATCCCTGCATATCCTTCCTTCTGGAGGAGGACTTACTGAGCCAGGACTTTTAAAAACATTATTCTTGAGTTCATAGTTACTTTTTTTTTCTTTTTTTTTTTTTTTTAGGAAACCTTTTCCCGAATCAAAAAGCAAGTGCTGTCACTAAATTTTCCTACAATTTTTTTCCTGGTATTACAGTAGGACTTTCCCAAGACCCTTTGCATGCACTCCACCTGCTAACATGCAGCTTACACACTGAGGACAAAGCCAGACCATATATAAGCATGTTTGGAATAGACCTAATAGAAGTGTGGTTAGATGAACCCAGAGAATGTAAACAGTAAAGAAGCCTAGAATAGCGCTACAATTTATTTCTGGAAGAGAAAAAGTTTGTGTTTTTCTCATTACTCATTCAGTGTTTTCCCAGCTCAAATCCAGGCAAGTGAAGCACAGCACTGATGGCATCAATACCAGTTCTGTAAGCATGAACACACTGAGTGAGCCTAACGTAGCATAAAGCTATTAGACCATGATATCTGGAATGGAACAATTGCGGAAGAAGTCTGCTTCATCCTAATATTCTTCCTCTTCGTTCCACACCTTAGCAATGTAACTGCTGTGAATCACCACTCATAGCTGTGAATAAAAGTAATTAAAAACCCAATTCTTTCCACATTTTTGACATTAAACAATTGGCATTGGAGATGAATGACTCTACAGAATGAATTCCATCACCATCACCGTCAGTATCACTTTCAGCTGGATCAGCCTTAATGTCTGAAGGGAAGCTACCTACACAACTAGCCACTGCCCAGTTCAAGAGTAATCTGGAGGATAGTTAAGACAGTGTTTTTTCCAGAAGAGTATGCTGCAAAACTGATTCCATAAAATCAAGAGAGAAATCACTGTCCCTAGAAGGGTATACATGTGTTCAGGTCTTATTCCAGCAGACACAATAATTTTACTATATTTTTCCTGTCCCTTATGGGATGCTGAACTAAATGCAGGGGCCCAGCTGTCATCTTCTTGCACTTCCCTAATTTCACCACTTTTTTTGCACCCCAGAATCCTCAGCAAAGATACCACCTCACAGATCATCATAGCTAGGGTTTGTGCTACAGAACTTCCCAACCGTTTTTCCAGCAAGATCACTCCCACCAGAAAGGATGTTTCCCCTCTCACTCCAGAGCACAACACAGGAGAACCTGGACTGCAAATGTCCTCCTCTGTCCTGTGGGAGGTTACAGGCTGAGACTCTAGGAATTGCTGCTTGGACTGGCGGTCCTGTCACAGGCAAACCTCCTCCTTTTTTAGGCACTGCTACTTTCCAGCCTGGCTTTTGTTCCTTTCCCCCCCCACCCCCGCTTCTTGTCTTGGGAAAGTTTGAAGGGAGGAAGGAAGGAAAAAAAAAAACCAAAACAAAACCAAACCAAACCAAAATATCAGTGAATAACTAACCATTGCTTTGAAAACAGTACAGCACAGTCAGCATAGCCAGCCAGAGGAAAAGATACCTGAATGTGTTTCGAGGCTGTAGACAGACACAACAACAGACTCTCAGTCACAAGGAGAGGCTGACTTGAATGTACGACCCAAGCAGCTATGCAGAAACAACATGGACTCATCTAATGACCACACAAGGCAACACAGGACAGGAGAAGAATTTTCCAACACTAAGGTAAAAAACAAAACCTTAAAACAAAATGGTGGATACATTTTTGTTCCTTAAAAAAAATTTTTTGCCCAAAAGTCACAGAGACTTTCAGAGACCTGTATCAAAGTCTTCAACCTTAACAAATCTGTACTCTCCTTCAGAAACATTCCACCACATATTCAGGTAGCTATTTCATAATACATTTAGCAAACTAGAAGGCACATCTCATTTCTGATGCGATTTTTCAGAGAAGTAACATTTATGTTAAGATCACTATCAAGTTGGGCAGTACAAAACCGGGCTAGAAAAAGAAACGCTAGTAAACTAGGAAATAAATTCTGAGTCAACTTCAAAACCTCAAAACAGTGGGGTTTCAGATTACTTACATTACTAATAAGAGCAAAACTGATACTTTGCGAAAGTTCTGCGCAAGGCAGCAGCAACAAGCCTTGGCATACAGACTGTTTCATTGACACTCTGTATATGTGTGTGTGCATGCACATGTGCAAACACAGCACAGGGCAAAATTCTGCAGCTTTAGGTAAATAGGAACTTCCTCTTTGGTTTTCGTTTGTGGGACACACTGAAGTTCCCAGTTTCTGCTGAGGTTCAACTGATTAATCCAACTGTTTATTATTTATAAGAGTATTGCCAGAACTAATATCAATAGTAATTTTTATCTTTTTGACAAATTCTTTTTGTCAAAATTCTTTTTGATGAATGTCAAAAAGATAAGAATATCAAAAGAGTTTGAAATCAGCACACGTTATTACGTGGTCTGGGAAATGGGGAAGAATGAGTTAAGAAGCATAATTTATCAATATTGTGTTTGTTGGCCTTGCAGGTAAAGTAGGAAAAAATTGAGGATAGCATGATGAAACTCAGGAGACACCTAATCAGCAGCCTGGAAAAAAATCTCAGAGACATAAGTGAAAATAGAGAAGAGCTAAGGTAAAGGGGACACTATAGGTGGTAGAACTAACTTTTGCATCTTTTGAGACCAAAATGCATCTCAAGGATTCACACCAGCACAAGAACTTAGCACTTTTGTCTGACTCTCAGGACTCAAAGAAGATCATAAGCTTTGGACAGGTCTTCTACACAGGAGCTAGTTTCATCCTAGGGGTGAAAATCTCAGTTTCTTCATTTAATCATCATATTAAGTAACAAGTGTTACTGAGTAAAGACTGCAGGATTTAGCCTACTGCTACTACATGTCTGTGGAAAGAGTCAAGATTGTGCATGCTTTAAGAAATTCTCTTCTGTACCCTCTATTCAGAAACACAAGCAAGAGACTCCAGTGAGATCAATCAATCAGCAGTCATAAATTTTACTGCTGACGTATTACACTATATTTATTCATATATCCTGAAAGGGACTGGAGATTGGGTATGTGACTAATGCTAAGGTTATAAATTGCTCAGAGAAGAAATCTAAACATAACTGTGAACTTCCTCCTCATCCAAACACATCCATCACATTCTAATAGTATGAAGTGCAGTTCTAATCAAAAGTGATCTGATGTATTTTTTTAATTCAGGTATCTGCATCCAATGCATATTCACTGACAAAAATAAGATTCTTGAGTTTGTTGGGTTGTATTACTAGAGAATTAAAGAACTATAGAACTAGCACAAATCACTGTGACAGTGGCTTTTCTTGTGTTTTCCATATCCTATAGAATCTTTTTATCCCCCTCAAAGTTTGCATAATGTCTTATAACTGAAATCAAAATATCCATCAAATGAGCTGGCACAGGCTATGAACTTGTTCTTTTACATGCTGGGTGCCATTCTATGCCTCAGAATCTCTCTCTGAAATATCTCTGAAAAATGCTTGATGTTTCGAACTGAGAAAGATAAGCTGGAGACAAGACCTAAAGGAATTGTGTACCTGCCTCAATGTTTTCCATTGTGTTTCACTCTCAAACCTAATAAACACTGCTCATAAATGAACAGTTAACTATTTCACTCTGGCTGTAAGCAGGCAAGGACGTAGACATAAAAGTTACAATGGTGATCTGCCAATCTGTTGATAAAGCCATTTCCTTTGGGCAAACATGTTTTGCTATCACTAGCAGCTTCAATTGTCAGAGTACTGTGGAATTCTTCTTTGCAAAACAGTAAGTTTGATACTCAAATCCACGTGAGTCTTCAGAGATGCCATTTGACCAGATCAACTTTTCAAAGAAAAACTGATTAACAAAATCACACACATCACATACCAGGTGAAGTTTAAATACAAAGCAAGTCCAAATAAAGCCCAAGTACACAAGCATAAGATAAAGCATGAATATTTTTTCTAAGGATATATCACTCATTACCACCCAGTACCATTTTCTGTTTAATCTTTTATTGCATCTACTGTGTCAGTCACTTGTATACAGTCTCTAAGCCTGTGTACTTTTTCCCCACCTTCTACGTAATGCTTTTACTTTTCTTATGTAATGCTTTTACTTTTCAATGCATTAAAGGGTATTTTTGCAGCCTACTGCAACACTACACTCCTATTGCACTTATCTTTCCCCAATATGCAACAAACAGTATTAAGACAGCCTCCTCCTGCCCACCTGCACACAACTCTTCCCCTAAACATTGCTTTCCAGGAGATTTGCTCTCCACATCCTGAGTTTCCTGCAATCTGTCTTCCCCTGCTCAATTGCTTTTAACCAGTGCTCTCACTCATTTCTCTTCTTAGAAAAGACAGCCTAGGAAAAGGTTAGTCTCAGCAACACCCCTGCACATAGACAGGACATCTTATACTATATAACCTGACACATCCTAGTACCAAAGGTACTAAGAGGAATAGAAAGAGAAGGACTTCCACGAGGGTAGAAGGAATAACAGCAAGTTCTCTCCCAGTTTGGTTTTTTTTTTTTTGAGCAGTGTCATTCTGAACAGAAACATACAGGAGAAAGTTGAGAACAGGGAAGTACACTGTGTGGGTAGAATGCTGACACACTTGAGATGAGATGCTTGGGTAGGTCACAGCTGCAGCTCTACTGCCTCTGAGGTCCCCTTTCTTCCCCAAGTGCTACAGAGCAGAGGAAGGTAGCTCTCAATCAACAGTAGGGCCAGTCAGGCTCCACTGCACATATTGTCTCCAGATCTGAGTGTAATCAAAAAGAACATGGCTGTAAGTTATAAGGCAACAAAGGGGGCAGAAGCCAAAAGGGGCAGCACAAATCCTAGTGCAGTGGAGGTTTCCTGTCAAGAGGACACCAGCCAGTGGTGTCAGTGTGATGACTCACAGCACAAAGAAGAACACAGTGAGGGAGTGGAAGAGGCAGTGGCAAATGAAATCCAGCCTGGCCACAGGACCTTTTCTTCAGGTACAAGATTACTCCTTCAGCTCTATTACAAAGACCCCTTCCCCATGCCCTTAGCCCGTCTCACCTCCTGCCTCTATCATGGCCATTGCTCAGCCTGCCCAGACCTACACAGTACCAAATCCTTCCAAACCTTTGGTTCCCCAGCAGTGGTATGGCCCCTGCTCTCCAGTCCCTCCAGTCTCTTGGCCCCTATGCTGTTCAAGAGGCTGATGGCAACTATCCTGCTATGCTGTATCTCAGCACAAATACGGTACTTGAAAAATATAAATCAGTGCCACCTGGCATAGGATTCTGCTGCCATCAGTTGCTGATCAATCAGTTACTGCCCAAGGAATCAAAAGAAAACAGAAGTGGCCAAACTGGCTGGACATTTGAATACAATTACATAGCTGAAGCCATACACAAATAAAACTGTTATACCCCAAAGGAAAAAAAAAATTACCAGTTTTCTAGTGAAGCACAGAATAGCATCAATTTCCACAAATAAGACTTAGTCATAATCGGACAAGGAATGATTGCTCTGAGTCTATGCTCTGACAAGAACATTAAAGTCACGTCTGATGGCAAGGCAGAAGGGACCCGGTACCCTCATCACATCCCCACTACCAGAACTGATCCCTTCCTCCCTTCTACCTCCTCATCATCAGCACACAGCCAGTTCCTCATTGGCAAGCCATGGGGTATTGATTACCATCCACACTCACCCTTGCTCCAGGCTGCACCTGATAGATGAGCTAGAGCTGCCCGTCTAAGAGCTGCAGCCCCGCACTGACAGCCCCAGCACTGCCGAGAGTACTTCACTCCTCCCACACCCAAGTCCACTCTCTCCAGCAGAGCAGCAACATCCAAGTTCAGTGTTCAAGCTGCTCTTCTCTCTTTCAAAGAAAACTCAGAGATAAAAGCAGCTGTGAGCCAGGAAAGCAGCCAAGTTTGTTTGCCCTTGAAAGGAGGTGGTCACACATAGTGAAAGACAAAGTGAGCAGAGAACTCCTAAGGAAATATATTCACCCTAGTATCTTCTCTAGGCATAAATCAAAAACTCCACAAGTTGGGCAGCAAGATACCACTTTCACAATCCCAAGGTAAAATTTTTGTGCTTCTTCAACACAAATAAAAGAAACCCTAACGTAAGGGCATACACATTGCCAAGGAGGAAACACTTTATTGATGAGTTGAGGTTCCCTCTCACTAACATAAGGTGTAAAAGAGTCAAGTAGTTCTTCTACTTAGTGCCAGAAATGCCCTCAGAATTACCGTAGTGGCAACTTCTATAAGCAATAGGGTCAAAGAAGGCAAACATCTGTGCTTAAAATAAGTCAGTTTCAGAGACAGATACTGAGATCATGAATGAGTTAATATATATATATATATTTATGTATATATTTGGCCCGATTGCAATAACACCCATAGATGACTCTTGCAAGTCAGCAGAAGGGCATTTCCACAGAATTAAACCTTTGAAAAATGGAGAAGACAAGGGCAAAATACTTGGAGAGCATGAAAAATGTTTTGTCCCTGAGGTCACCTCGAAAGTGCGGAAAATGGAGTAAGAGAAGCCTGGTTACCCACCACTTTCACTTGAAAATTTCAGCTGACAGCTTTATTGTAGGCTGTAAAGGGAGTGAAAGACAGGGACACCTTCACACTGTGAACCCTCTGGCCAGAAAAAACTCCCAGGTAGATGACAAAGCAGAGAGTAAAGCACGCTTTAATTCACAGCATGCATGTAGTTCATCCACCGGGGTACAAGGATCCCCACTTTCCTTTGGCTCCTTCCTTCTGCCAGAAGAGCAGTCTGGAACTGTCCTCACGGCTTCCGCAGACACAGGCCTTGGGTGTCGGCAAGAGGACTGAGGTTCACCCTCTCGCTCTGAGTGATGAACCACTCCACATGGGGTCACCAGTTTCAGTACGTGGTTGCCACGTGTCATGCTCAGCACCTTTGTAATGAAAAAGGGAAAGACAACCTCAAGGATCTTGGACCAATGCTTTGGCTGCCAGCACATCCTGAAGTCCATTATCTTCACTACTACTGCAATTGAGACTGACAAGATTAAACAAATACAGATATATGTAAGGCATTTAGTGAACTCATAAATACACAAGCCTATTCCTTTTTTATATTAGTCCCTGATCTTGCACTGAACTTCTATTTTTTCCGTTATCTATTATCTCAACAACCAACCAACCCCACTCAGACAATCAAGAAACCTATGCTACCCAGTAGGGAGCTGCTAAGATGGTTGTGACTGTGAAGAAGTTCTTCTTTATTACCACTGTGGCTCTGTTCTTCAAAGAGAGACTCTTCCAAGCCTTCCATTTTTGTTCAATTGAACTGAATCATTGAGTAAGGTTTTCTCACCAAACTAAGAATATAGTTAATAACAGATTTGATACAGATTAACAAACTGGGTCCCTAGATGAAATATCAGCAACAAGAATCAACATAACTGAATAATAAGAGTCAAGGTGTTTTAAATACAGGGCAAACAATAACTACAGATGTTCATATCTGACGGCTACAGGTTTCAGAAGAACATGAACCAGCACAATTAGTGGAAAGGCTGCACTGGGGGAGAGTGGGTAGGAAACAGTATTGCTACTGCTGTAAAGTGCCTTTAGCCACCGAGTAATCTAATCACTGCAGTGATACTCCTTTGTTTTGTAAAATACATAAAAAAGTAGCAAAACACTGCCAAAGCAAAAATAAAAGCCTAAGTGAATGGAAAAGAACAGTGGAAAGGGCTGAAGAGTCCTGTAACTCAATACTGTGGTGTGCATCATTTATGGGGGATGTGAGGAATGAAAATAACTGTTAGTATTATTTACGTTCGTAGCTTACATTAGACATAGGAAAAAAGGCAAAGAAGAAAAAAAAAGCACTAGACAATGAAATGTTAAAAGAAGTTATATATAGCTCTTAATTAAAAGAAGACAATCATATGAAAAGTAGGTAATCTAGACAAAGGAGAAATTAATGTAGGGGAAAAAAAAAAAGAAAATAAGCTGAAATTGAGAATTGTAATATAATCCTTCAGTGCACAGTCTGGAGAACAGGAAGATACGCCAGAGGCTGTTTATACCCTGAATAGCCAGGGGAAAGGTAAGAAAAGTTAGACTGGAAGAGACATTCAGAGAATATAAAAAGTGCTAATCAGAAAGCTCACGAGCAATTAACTAAGGCAAAGAAATGCACTCTTGTAGACCACACTAAGCCCTAGAAACCAGAAAAAAACGGGACAAGTAGCACTCCAGCCAGACAGGGTTCTGAAATAATTTCTGCCATGCCACAGAGTACATATTCTCCTGCAAACATAAATAGTAATGATGGGAGCTAAAGAGCTCTGTGCTATCAGGAACATAGTTCTGAATATGATGGCTCTTGTTTTGGGGAAAATAACAAAAGAAACCAGCCAACAGCATAAGTAAAGGCAAAAAGTTTCTCCACAAAAGTGCCCAAGGCAATTGGAAGGGAACATATATGTTCCTTAAATCTAAAACGCTCACGACCCACATATTGAAGTATATACTTCTACAAAAAGGGATTTACATTACAAGAATGCCAGCAGAGTTTTATCTTATGACTCAGGCCATCTGAGTTAAAATTTAGTCAATTATTCTTGATAGAAATAGCTTCATACTTTTTTTTTTGTTTCAGGGACTGATTTGGTTCACTATGGAAATTTAATGAGCAACATTAACTTCCAGAGGAAATACAAAATTGAAACTGTGCAGTCTCTTTTCTAGTTCATGATGGTATCTGTTAAACTCATTGCCTTAGAAGATTAATTCTCTTTTTCAAATTGAGGCATTTACAATGTGATAAAATCTTCAGGGTTTCTTCCCAACCCCTAGTGCTTCAGCTCAGGTAAAAAAATAGCATCTGTTGTATTCTGAGGTCTTTTGCAGAGCTTAAGTTAGCTCAGCAAGTCCTTCAGGAGAAATTCTATCAATTTTACTTTACAATGTGTATCTGTAATTAATGCCATGAATTTTCATTAAAAGGCTATGGCTACCATTTACTCAGCAACGAGTTTACTTAAAAATAGAAACTTAACAGTAAAATTCAAGAATATAGGGGAGTAAGCTGCTGTCATTACATCTTTGTAGCGTGGAAATGACACTTCCACAATAACGCTGTGCTCTTAGGATGCAGATGGAAGCAACAATGAGTGGCCATTTTCATCACAAATAAAAGTAAATTGTAAAAGTTAATAGTTAGTAATATTAAGACATTGTAATACCATTCTCTTTTTACTTCACTCTGAACAGTTGATATCACTACAACAAGCTCTTTCAAAAAGCAAAGGCCTCTGAAAATAGAACTAATTGCACTGGACGCATAATTTGTGAATTAACTTTTGAGATAATTTAAACCATGGCCAAGTAGTAAACTTCCTCAAAGATTATTATTTCAATGCTTAATGCGTCTTAGGCTTTCCAGTTGCATATGAACTTCACACATTCATAGTACATGTTGAACTTCTATTCTGTCTAAATGGAAAATGTTCTAAATCTTGCCATAAAACACAATAACGGACCATGGTCACTGTGACCGATAATTTAAAATTAAATTTCCCCTGCCCCAAAATATAGACACTGACACTGTACTTTTAATTACTTGGCAGTAATATTAACTACCCGCATTTGAAGTGTCAGTGCTCACGACAGCTTTATTGGGGCACTCAATGAAAAAGTGAGCAACGACAAAGCCTAATTGGCTTTGCTTCCTCTAGAAGGACAAACTGAGCTGAAAAATTCTGGATACCACTGAAGTCAGAACTGAAATTCACAGGAGCTGCGGATTCTTAGCGCCTCTCAAAAATGGGTCATTTGTTAAAGCTTGCATATCACATTAGAAATAATTAATCCACCCCATTTAAAACAGGAAACAAGAACTAGTTTATCTTTAAAGTGCCCCCCACCAAAACATTATTAAAAAATCATTGAATTCAAAGCAATCATAGAGAGCTCTGCTGAACAGAAAGCAATAACCCACATACCCAAATCAACATGTGCTTACATACTTTGCTGATAAGTCTGTATTCCTCCCCTATTCATTCTGCATTCAGTTCTGCCTCAGCTACAGCCCTACTCTCACTGATGTTCCTTGTCCTTCCTCAACCCTAACGTTGCTCCGTGTTGCGCACACTTTGCCCACATTTGTTGAATTCTGCATGTGATCCCATCTTTTCCTTTTTAGCCAGGTAAGAGATAAGATGTACAGAACAACTGCTAATTTTTATCTTCCACACTCTTTCTAGACTGAAACCTTTTTAAGAGGAGGTAGGAATAAGAGTACAATCCTTCAGCACCATGTTGAAATCCTCTAGGCTCTCCTCTACTCCAGGAGAGAGGAGAGTGGGGCAGTTTACAAATACTGAAGGGTTTCCTTTAGACCAGCCTAGAATTTATTAGTGGGCAGGAATTTCCTTCCTGCTCACAGGTTGGCTCCAACCTTGAACAAACTTTTGTGTCACCTGGTGGAAAAGAGAAGGCAAGAACTACTCATCCCATCAAGAATCTCATGAAGCGCTACTGAGACCAAAAATTGCCACCGAACACTTGAAACACTTGTATGTCAGATGAGATACATGATAGCTGGCAGTGTAATTTTGATTACATATTAATGACTTTTCTTTTTTTTTTAAACACAAAATACCTTTCATTCAAGCAGCATATGTTTGATACCTTTCATTGACTCATCTGAATATGAATATGCTTTCTCCATACTCACATGTGCATACAGACACATATAGACATGCAAAGATTGAGAACACATCTAAAGTTATTTCTATAGCTCGTTAACTGACTGAATTTGCTGGAAAAGACATGAAAATATTAGTCAGAACAAAAGTCTGGAACTGAACAGCCATGCAGGTAATATAACCTCCAAACAAAACTTGCAATAACACCATCAGCAATAGCTAGCCCTAAAACCAGATCAACTAGCAAAAACTGAGTCCCGATTCACTGAAGGGAAAGACTCGTTCCTCTCTGTTTGTACTTACAATAGTTCAGGGGGTAGGCTGAACCTCTGAGCTTTCTTCCTATCTATGTGGGCGTCAGTCTCTTTGTAGGTGTTGTTCTCTTCTCCTAAGCAACAAGCGATAGAACTAGAGGAAACGGCCTCAAGTTGCGCCAGGGGAGGTTTAGATTGGATATTAGGAAAATATTTTTCACTAAAAGGGTTGTCAAGCATTGGAACAGACTGGCCAGGGAAGTGGTTGAGTCACCATCCTTGGAAGTACTTAAAAGACACATAGATGTGGTACTTAGGGACATGGTTTAGTGGTGTACTTGGCAGTGCTAGGTTAGCGGTTGGACTTGATGATCTTAAAGGTCTCTTACAACCTAAATGACTCTATGATTCTATCATTCCTGGGGAATCCTTTCAACAGTCCGGTTTATACTTACATTTCTCCAGTTTTCTCCAATCATGAGTTGAGTAACCAACATGCGTAACATTCACATAAATACCTACCTGCCCTCTTATTAACCACACTTAAACATCAGCAGATCCAGCTGAATTTTTCCCCTGCTATGGATTTCTCTCTACATGATTGTTATCAGTGTGGACTTTACAGGGCTTCTTATAAAGTTAGGGCTGAGCGCTCCTTTTGGTCCACAAGAACAGAACATGAAGAAAAGTTAAAAGCAACAAAAAATTAAGGACATTTTGCTTCGACCCTTCCTGCCAATCACAGTAAATTCTGCTTCAGTAGATGTTGCCTCCTCTTCTTCTCCTGAAAAAAATGAAAGAGCTACGTGATGCATCAGCACTCCCGCAAACTGTCGTTCTGACAGTCTAGTGTCACTTATAGCTAGAAATATTCCTTCCTGCCTGAGATTTTGAGCAGGATTCATGCAGCCAAACAGGCTGCAGGCCAGTAAGAAACAAATTTTCATCACTGAATTTATTATACCGTTTGTTTGATCATCAGTTATCTTTGAGTAGCCTCTCTTCACCAGAGATACACCTGGAATTGTAAGCCTCAAGTTCATACAGGCAGCAATAAACAATCGTTGGATTTATATGATTTTTCTGACACTCTTCAGATGTTCAGAACCAATATCAGTATCTTTCATTTATTCATTTATCAGCAGTATTATCTGGCTATATGGCTTATTTTCTAAGACAAACTATTTGAAAAATATTTCTTGGAATGTATGCTGTGGTAAATAACATTTCTAAATTGACCTAGATGTAACATGTATGATGTGATGTATCTTTTACAAAATGCGATGAATTCCTCCTCAGAAAAATGTGTTTATTAGCAAGGGCCTTAGGGTGCCCAACAAAGTCAACAAGAGTCTGTCTCTTGATTTAAAGCACACAATTCTCTTACCATGCTCTACACTAAAAAGGACACTACTTGCTGTGTCAACATAGCAAACGTCCAGCGGGAAATACTGGAGTATATGAAATAGCATATTTATTTGTAAAAATACCTTTAAGGAGAAAGACTTGTTTATGGATGAGAAAAGACCAAGGGACTTTATTTGTGGTAACTTTAAAGGGTACTGTACCTAAATAAGGTAAACACTGTCAGAATCAGGCTGCAAAAGATGTGTTATTTAGTGTCCTTGCATTTTTTAAAACCATATATTAAAAAAAAGGAAAATTACAGATCATTTTAAACAAGAAATCTGCTTCTTGAGTTTGTAACCTAAGATGCCTTGCAGCCAAAAGAACTGTGCTGATTTATACTCCTGGCTCAGTCCTTACTTTTGTCACCAGTAAATTCACAGGGATTCTGTATTTACTTAAGAATATTTTCCAAAACTGTTAAAAGCAAATACAAAAATGGCTGTAACTTGAAAGATGTTTTCCAAATGTGGATTTTCAAAGGTAACGTCCTTATTATTCATACTTACATAAGGCCACATTTTCCGATCCCAGTAAGGTGATTGTTAAGGTCATGGTTATTCTGTCAAACAAGGTTTTTATTTTAAACCTTGAACAACATATTTATAATTTTATGAATTCTACCCAGAAGATAGGGTCATGCTGACCTTTTCAGAGAAATTATATGACAAAGGAGAAACCAATCCTGATCGCTTCCTGCTATTAGAAAAAAATTCATGTTCCAAAAACTTGCGATCAAGTTGAGCCTCTGATGCACCAGCAGAGTTAAATGACAGCATCTGTGTTAAAATGAATCATCAAAAGGGACTAATGAAAAAAACATTGCAGAAGAGTTTCTCCCTCTGCAAATGATTCATAAATCTAATCCTAGGGAAGAAAGAAAGAAAGAAAGGCTATACCTGCTCAGAAGATGAAATATTGCTTACTGTGGTGATTATGGCAGAGCTTTATGATAAATTCATTTAACATGCATGAATTTTTCCTCCACTTCAATACTATTCACTGATCAGTCTAAGCAGAACTCATTTAAGATGCCAGACCTCTAAAATAGTCTTCCTACAAACACCAAAGAAACACCTGCAATTTTCCTTTACATCAGACCTGCCAGAGACTTAAGGCAGGCAATATTCAGTCCTCATCATGTCAAAATTGCAATCACCATTCCTCTGCCATTATTCATATCAGAATTAATAAGGCACTCCTACAATAACACAATAACTAGCAAGTGCAAGGGAAGCAGAATCTGGCCATTAAGGTCTAACTTTTAATGAATCTCAGAGTTTAAAGCAGAACTTGCAAGCTACTAGAAAGAGGGCATATTTGACTTGCTGAGTGAAATACACACTAGTATCAGACAATTCTTGGGTACAAAATTCTAAACCTGCCTCATTTTAATAAATAAACGAAATGTTATTTCTAAAGATTTTTATGAAGTTGCTAAGTGTAATTTTCCTTTCAGCTTCAGTCTTGTGCTGTTGGAATTACGATTTGTCAGACTTATTAAAACATTTTTTAAAATAATAGCCTTAAAATGTTGTGGGGTTTTGTTGTCTGTTTGTTTGTTTTTTCACTTTGTGTGTGAGAGTATACAATTTGTCTATTGGGATCTCTATGCTAAAGACAAAGATACCACAAGTAGTTTACAGCCCATTCAAAACCATGTAAGTAAAGCCACCAGGTAGTTCCTATAACTGATAGTTAAACCACTAGATTTTCTAAGCCCACTGTTCTGAAGAAGTGATGGCTGTACCAAAATTTATCTCTAGCTGCAAAGCTCTCTTGATCAGTATGTCTGCTGAGTAATCTCTGAGTCTGCATGTGTAAAAAAACCCCAGTAATTATACACCTTATTCAATTTATATCCACGAAGGGTAACTTCTGGGGTTATTCTATTCTCCTGCAAGAACGAGATTTGAGCTGCACATGACACTTGCAGAAGTCTCATACCCTATGTTAAAATATTTCTCCATTGCTCAGTATTTACACTGTCATTGCTGTAGGAAATCATGGTCAGAGGAGAAAGATCAACCTTCAGGTAGGAAGAACAAATGTCATTGAAGTTTTGCATATTAAAATATAGCCTTATGTATCTACTTAGGAGTATAACAGCACTTTCCTCTTCCTAGCAACATTCATTCAGTCTGGTTTGAATTCCGCATCAGCCAGTGCTGCTTTTTCAGGTGCAAGCTTTGTATTTATCCAGAGATACATGTTGACAAAGAGATCTGTTTGATAAAGACATGCACTGTTTGATAAAGACATGCAGAGCTATCAGACCATGCAAAACTTGATGATATTCCAGTAATAATTTTGGTTTGTGCAGTTCAAGAGGTGACCCCATAAAGTAAAGAAGAATGTGGCCTATAATGGTCCTGTGAGAAAACTACAGTCACTACAGAACATTTCTATCATCTCTGCAAACAGCCAGAAGCATGTGGTACCAATTTCATGAAGTCCTCAGTTACAGTAAGTTGAGATAGGCTTACCACTTCTGTACAGATGAAAAGAAAGTCACACACAAAAATAACTTTTTTATTTTTGTCTTTGTTCCATTCCTTAGCCTGAATGATCAAGGATGATCAAGCTCCATTTCCAGAACTACAAATCAATCTTGCCATCACTTGCCTACCTGTGAAACACAGAAAGCATTTTGAGATCCTGAGATGAAAGTGGCCTCAACACACCATAGAAATAACTGACACAGAACACTGTAAAAACCGGAAGAATAAATGGGTTAAGTAAATGCAGTTAAGTTAAATCTGTTTTATAGTCATGATGCTATTAAATACCCTGGTTTAGACTGCAACCTCTTACTCTGGGAGTTTTTGAACCAAAGGCTGTGACAGCCTGGAAGAATATTCCAGAGGAAGGTCACTCCATGCCCTTTCTCTAAGTTGATGTAATCATCAGAGACTAGATGACAGTCTGGAAGAGCCTTTGATCCAATCCTGTATGACTGTTCTTATGCACACATGGAAGAAGTATAGTGTATTTCATTTCTGTTGCACTGTATTTTTTTAAACTTATGCAAAAACTACAGTCAGAGTTTTATAAGTATCCATATATAGAATTACCTGTATATATCCCACTTTGCCATATGTTACAGATACCATCACAGAGCATAGTGTTCTATGTTGTAGGAAGAAGCCATGTAATTAACAAACTTAAGATTTTAGAGTTTTAAAATACTACATGGAAATCATGCACTGAATGAAATTCTTAATGGCAAGGCATCTGTGACAGCAAAGCAGGAAATAAACCTAATGTATAATATGCACTACAGTTGTTCATCATAAGCCCCTGGAGAAATGACAGAAATATAAAGCAGTTCACAAAAGAAGTTTCTGTCTTCGTTCTGATGGTTTCATTTATCAACAAAGAAGTTTAGCTCCATGACAAGACTACATTAAGGGAACTATTAAGCTAAATGTGACCAAATGTTATTTGTTTTACCTATCAAAACTTATTACTGTCAGAACCACTGCCAACTTCATAGGCTTGGAAAGAGAGACTCAAAAGCTGGTTGTTTTAAACTATTCTTTTAAAAACACAGTTAACACACAGCATGGATAGAAGTTTTTTCCCTTACCTTGTGCTACCATGACAAGCCAGCAAATAGAACAAAAACTCAAAAAAAAATTAAAGGTTAAATCTTTATCATAGATGAAAATCACCCTGGGGAGAATTATACGTACATAACTAAATCACCAGTGAACACTTTATATATATATCTGTGGATATGCTGAGCTGCCCAGCCACATCAACATAGGGCCATTGCTAGGACCAGCTGGGGAGATATTGCCAGGATGGACAGCTAATACAGACATAAGATGTATGAAACACCTGGTTTAGTATTATCCAGAAAATTAACTTACATGTTATTTATCATTTCCTCCAGACTGCAGAGGATAAAAATCTTGGCCCACAGGCAGAAGGACAAGGGGCATCTCTGACTGCATCTAAACTACCAGTTGCCTCCTGGGTTGATGCTAGTAGACTTTTCAGGGAGAAGGCAGCAAAACCATTTGGAGGGCGGCTCGTAACATCTTTTGGCAGCAGTCCCTGCAGCAAACTACCCCCAACATTTCACCTGGGCTTGATCTCAGCAGGAACTTTTTGCCTAACTCCAGGAAGCAGCCCAGAAGAAAACTGACTTCTACACAATGAGGATGACCAGAGGACCAGGAGATGGGTAAGAGGTGCAAAGAACTGGAAAAAATCAAAAGCATGCAGATAAAAACATTTCTGTCAGGCACTAACAGGCCTTAATTCCCCTGATTGGCCTCACCTGGGACCCCCCCCATGCCTTCTGCCTGGGAGCCCTACTGAAGCTCTGGCTGGGCTTTAGTGTACATGTATCTGTCTCTGGATGGCTCTTGGGCCTGCCCTGTAATTGTGTCTCCTTGTAGGATTCCCTGGATGGACCTGGCTCATCACAAGCCATAATTGGGGCTGCTGATAACCCCCTAGCAAGGACCTGCCCTCCATGCTCAGCCCCATGGGGCTGTGCCAGTGGTTGAGAGGTGCAGCCTGTGTGTGGGTCACCCCAGCTCCAGGCTTGTCCCCTCTCTGAGGGCAGCTCTGCTCCCACAGCTCCTTCATGGGTCACTCCAGCTGGTGGAGCTGAGTGCCTGGCCCTCAGGCTGCACAGGACCCACCCCAGAGCCCAAGGACCATGGGCCTGGCTCCCAGGGACCCTGGGCTCCTTGGTCAGCTTTCCTGTCCCACATATCCCTCTGAGGCTCCTCAGGGAAGGCTCAGTTCCCTCCCCATGCCTGGCTTCAGGGGTCTTGGTCCGGCTTCGTGGCTCTGACCTGGCACACCCCAAGGGCTGGGGAGGCTGTGGAGAGCACCAGGAGGCCTTCATGGCCTGTGGGTCCTGATGCCCCATTTCACCTCAGGCTGGGGCCTCCAGCCTTGCCCGTGCCGTGCTGTAGGTGTGCCTGTGCCCAGCCTAATCTCTGTCCTGCCTCCTGGATACACTGCAGACCTGTGCCATTGTTCTGCCTCCTGCTGCTCCCCAGCAGCCTCCCTGGATGGGCCTGTCCCCTGCTCAGAGCTGCCCCATGGGGCCTGCTGCTGCCACCAGCCTGCCAAGCTGCTGGGGTCCGTGCTGGGGCAGCTCCCTGCCCGCCATGCCCCAGACGGCCAGGCTCTCCCTGATCCCCAGCTATGGCTGTGGGAGTAAGGAGTCCTCCTTAGGCCTATGGCTCAGGATCCTAATTAGAAGGAAACGTGGGTTGAAATATCAAAGCTTCTTGCAGGAGACAAACTGGTTTTGACTCATCTGGCCCTTAACAGCTTTTGAAATGTGAGCTCAGCCCAAACCCAAGGTCAGACACAGGTTTACTTAGGAAAAGATGGCAGCTATTTCTGCTGTTAGTTTCGTGGAAAGCAACCCTCATTTCCACAACATTCAGTAAAACACGTCTTAAACAGTATCTATAAATTTTGAAATGTTTGGAGGACAAAAAAATCCCACTGTCAGTAATCTAGCTCGATTATCTCCACAGCACAGGCTGCCACAGGGCCGACTCCTGACAAGCACCCTGCGTCCTCCGCTGCCCTGCAAGCAAGACTGCTCTCCTCACAAGGCCTCGTTCAATGCTTCGCTCCTGCTCTGCCAACAAAGTATTTCTATCAGCTTTGAAAGGACTGGATTTTTTTTTAATACTTTCAGAGAAAGTATTGTTCTGGGAACATAATTTCTAAGTGTTCGGGACACCAGAAAACAACCAGATGAAGTGATGCTTGCCATTTAGATGATGCTAGAGAGCAGGGGAGGGAGGGACAAGCACATATATAAAAATAAAACTATGGGGAAAAATAAATGTTCTATCCTGAAAGCAAATCACTTCCCAAAGCTGAATTGCGAGCCAGACAATTTGCTGAGGTGGCTCTATGTTTGACCTAGCTGGAGCCAGCTTCTCCTCATCGATGGCACTCTGTCCAGGGGCAGTGCAGGTGACAAAGAGAAGCGGGTGGCTGACGAGGGAGCAGTGTCACAGCCCCCAATACTGTAAATTTCCCTGGCAGAACTAATCCAGGCTGGCACAGGCAGGCACAATTAATGGGAAGTGACACAACTGTGATCTGATAATGAGGTAACAGAATAGAACTGTCAGAGTCCTTCCCAGGGCAATGATAAATGATGTCATCTCTATTTCAGGATGTTTCAGGTGGAAAGCAAGCTTTAACCACACAAATTACAGAAGGAGAATGAAAAGGTATTATACCCAAGAATAACAAAAAAATATTAGGTTACCATTATATTGCATATGTTTGGGCTTACATTCTTGCTATATACCACCTCATCGTTCATACTGAAAGTCTGTGCTCTTTTCCCTTGGGTGGATCCTGGCTGAGCCCACAGGCCTTGCTCAGTATCTAGGTTCATATCCATCCCAACTATTATTTTGCTCTCCACATGGCTGATTGACAATGGGTGGGTTACAGAGTGGCTAGGACCTACAAGACTCAGGTAGTCTTTAAATGTTATTCATGGGATTCCCCATTTCTGGGTTTTTCAAGTCTCTAGCACACACTTTCCTGTCTGCTTTCTATTCCACAGGCAAGGATGGCAATTTAGATATCCATTTCATAGCTTAACACATCAGTTCAGACTACCAGCAAAGCCTCTAGACCACCAGCTCATCCCCGCTCTGCCAAGCCAAGAATGTTTCTGTTGTGCAGCTGGCTGGGCAGCCAAACACATGAATTACTGGTGACAACTGAAAGGTATGCGTTAGGCCCCACAACTGAAGGGTAAATTAGAGGTCTAGCAGGGCTTGTGTCCTGTTAAAGAGTTACAATTGCTCCCGTGGGAGAGGGTCCAAGGCAGTGTAGACTAGACCAAACACTGGTGAGGGTGCCTACATATGGGCAGACACAGGTTCACACACCTTTGCAACTCTTCTTGATCCTCATTAAGCAACAACAGAAATTTGGGAATTGCAGCTCCCGTTGTCAGAATTCACACACTGTCCAAGAGCTCATGAATTCCCTTGAACCAGACAACCCAGAAACTGTGGGGGACAAACATTTAACCATTGTATCATGCCACAAGTAACCAAGAAAAGGCAATAAGAGGGAAAGATGACAAATGATACAGCAGCAAGCCTAGTATATTTTCATTATACAGGTTGCAAATTTCCAGAATGTTTGATAGACTATAAGAAACCATACTGGCTTCATTTAGCAGTCAGTAAGTGCAATTATACTGTTCATATGTCTTTTCTCACATGTTTATAAATTCTGAGTTTGCTTAGGTATTTGCTGTTGTCCAGTTAATCTTTAAGAAATGGGGAGCTGCCAAGATTTCATTTTTAAAAGCTAGCACTTACACAAGCCAATGAAATAATAACCCAGTCACACATAGGGTGTTACATTAATATTTTATTTGGCAAATACATCAGTCCCAGAACAAATCATACTATTAATGAGGTAAAATATTCCCCATGTAGATTAGCAGCTCTTTCACACCAGGAGGATAAAAATAAGTACTTTGTCCCCTTGCAAGAAAAAGCATTGCAAAATGGTACAACAACTTGCATGGTGTTTCTCCAAATTAGCTACTCACATACAAGTGCTTTACAAATAAACAAGTCATTAAAAGGACTTCATATGGCATACATAGGACTATACAGGGCATTACTAATTTCCCTTCTCGCTGAACGCCAGGGCGTTATGCCTAATTGAAGCATTTTCTGACTGTGAATTAAGTAAAGAGACCATCAGAATCACAGGTCCTCTCAGCCACATCAAGACTCAGGAAAAGTGAGACTTAGGATCCTGTTCTCCCATCCCATGCCCCTTGCTGCAGCGTCAACACTTTGCAGTCACTGTAATTTCCACTGTTTTCTTTATCCTACAGGCACTTGTGAGTGTAGCACAGCTGATCAACGCACCTCCAACTCACCAGCTAGGTCTAGTTATGCTCTGAGCCAAGCAGAGTCGATGAAATAGTGCTGTAGCCGGAGCTCCTCCCATAATACATAATTTAAGGCAGAGCAGCGCGTCTGCCATGTGAGTTAACGAGCACCTATGCATTTACCACTCGACTGGCACCTGTCCCCAGCTTGCAGCTTGACAGAAGAATCCCACCTGCTGGGTTTGCCTTTTGCAGCAAGCTGCAACCAGGCACGTGCCATGTGCAGTGCTGGCCCCCGAGCACCTCCGCACCTTTCCCCGCCGCGCTGTAACCGCGGCCAGTGAGACTGGGCCTGCTCCCAGAAGGGCATAGGAGCCTATACGGGGCTATTCGTGAATGAAGCGCTCTTTAGAGACCCACAATCTTTTCTGCTTTCGTCTAACAAAGGAAAACATAAAGATTAATGTTCCAGTAACAGCCATACCAAAATAAACCTCTCAGAGATCCCTGGTAATAATGTTTACTCATCCTCACAGAAATGAAAGCAGAACCCAGTCAATCCATTTTCCCTGGCAAGTTCCTGAATGTTTTTGCTAATTGCTGTACTTTCAACTAATAAAAATATTATGACAACGCAAAACATTCATTTAGCTGGTATTTAATTATCCGTTAATTTATTTTCAAGTCCAATGTGTCAAAATTACAATGCTTGGCACACAGACATTTCTTAAGAGAAAATCCTAGTAGCAATCATTTCAGAAATAAATCTCTGAGTATCTTGTTTCAGAACACATCAAAATCACACTTATGTGTTTGAATGCACTGACATGACACCAGAGTGCACAGGCATATTACGGAGGCATCTCCATGCAGCCTAGCGACGCTGACCTGTGCTGCGGTGCGGGTACAGCCTGCCCTTCCCTCAGGCCGTGCGGTGCTGCACACAGCCCGCGGCCACAGGGCGAACTCGGCCCCCTAATTGCAATCAAGGAGCCTGGCGTCAGCTCCCACTCGGTACCGGCGATTACACCACCTGCGTGGCCTTGCCTTTATCTCAGAGTGCAGCAACGAGTTCTCGTGTGAACGTCCTTTTTGTTTGACAGTAGAAATGATGAATAGAAGTGTTTTCTTCCAGGAAAGTCCTGTAAGAGCTCAAAAGACCGCAGCGCTGGGTAACCTTTCCACCGGACGGGACCAGCACGCCCCGACGGGAGACTTGTCCGATGCCGCACAGCCCGGTGCTCCCGCCTTCCAGAGGGACGTAAGATTATCCGTGCTTATCCGCTCCTGCCCTAGAGCTTTAGCTCCGATGGCGGCGTTGTGCGCGGCGCTTCTCGCAGCCCGAGCGCCCCTCGCACCGCGGCCGTGACCGAGCGGCCCTCCCGGCGCGCTCCGGGCTGATCCCGCTGGATCCCTCTGGCGCGGGCACGGGGCACCGGCGGCCGCCCCCGCAAGCCGCCGGCGGCCGGGGTTTGGCCCAGGCGCTGGGGCCGGGCCGCTCTCTCCCCGTGGGCCAGGCTCCAGCGCCCTGGGGCTGTGGCGGTGAGGCGGCGCCCCGGCAGAGCGCGGCCGGGACCGGGGGGAGCTCGCCCGGCGGCGGGCGGCATTGCCGGGCCTTCGTCGGCCCCGGCCGGGAGCAGCCTCCCCGCGCCTGGACCCCGCCTTTCGGCGGGCGGCCCCGCTGCTCCCGGCGGAGCGGTGGCTTCCTCGATGGAGCTGCCCGGGCAGGAGCGGAGCGGGGCGGTGCCGTCGCCCCGGGGAGAGGAGGGCAGGCTGCGGCCCAAGCTGAAGCCGGGGGCTGCTCGCAGAGAGGCGGGGGTGGCGCAACGGAGCCGCCGCGGGGCGGGGGAAGGCGCGGCGGGGCGCGGGGGCGGCTGTCCCTGAGGGCGGCTCTCCTTTGGGGGGCGGGGGGTGTCCCCTTTAGCGGCCCCCCAGCTTCCCCCAGCACTGGGCCGCAAGGGGAACAGGATGAGGGGACGGGCGGCCCCTCCCCGGGATGGCTGGTAAGGGGCTAGCCGGGGGCTGGCATATAAGCGATGGGTTATGGCTCTTCTACGGCTCATCTATTAGGGTATCTAGACCCTAATTGATGGAAATGCGACTCATTGCACCAAGAATAAGGTGATGAATATTAACATGGGGGGGGCAGGGAGAGCAGACAAATTAGATCAAGAAGTTTCTCACAGCCAGAGGGATGCGCAGTGGGATGTGGAGCATGGGAGTGCCCCAGTCTGTCATGGGTGACGATCAAGCAGGAAAGGCCTTTAATACCACTGGTGAGAAATGCCTAATGGGGAAAATACTCCTTCAGGGCCTGGCCCACCTGAGCCCAGGCGGCTGGAGGCCTGCGGGTGCCGCAGTGTGCTAACCCCACTCCACGGCTCAGTGTGCAGGGCTGCCAGGGTGCCGGGCCCCTCCCGGACCTTTCCGCAGGGTGTGGAGCAGGGCTGCCGGTGGGCACCTTCCCCTTGGCACAACCCTGCTGGGCCCATGAGAAACTGGGTGGGTCCTGGCGTGTAAGAGAACAACGTTTGGAAGTGAACCTGCAGACAGTATGAGGGCTGGCAGCTGAAGTAAAGCTTTTAGGCATCCTCCAGCAAGCGTCCTGGCTGCCTGGTGCGGAGGAGTGTGCAGCCCTCCATCTGATGGCTAATGCAGGCCTGTGCCTCTGGGTCCTGAACTGTGTGCGACTGCTGCTTACAGCTAACAGCTGTCCTTTTGGTTGATGTCTATTTCATCAATGTCCATTTAATCAATGTGCAATTAGCACCTAATTAATCCATGTACACTTTTGATAATGTCAGGGTCCGTGTGTTTTTATACTGCACCGTAACTGTCTGGCAGGACCAGCTGCCCCGAGGAGCTTACTTAGGAGTATGTCAGAAAAGGAAGCCCCCTCTCACTACATACATGGAGGCTGCCTTGTTCGACAACATCATTTTCTCTGTGTTTTCATACTGTTTTGTGATTCGCTGGTTGCCATTTTTTGACACTGTCATGCCCACGTGATCTCAGAGTGCCCTCAGCTAGATTGGCTGCCCATTTCATTTGGTCCATAGACAAAAATTAAATTTTCATTCTATGTATATAGATAAAGCATTATATAGGTATAGATATGGCTATATATTGATCCATTTTATATATGCAGAGAAAGTGTATATATACAGAAGTGTACAAATATGTATATGTATTTTGTTTATACCTAGATATACTTTATATATATGTGTGTGTGTGTCCATACAGTGTATATATATATGCAAAGATATATAATTTTTATATATATATATCCGTAGAAATGTAGGTATAAAATGTATAAAGCATCCTTTAATAAGAGCTAATGAAATGAATAGTTGACATTTAAATGTCAATAGAAAGGAGTTAAATAAAAGTAAAAAGCAGGTTCGAGAGTGTTAGAGTCCAATACTCTGACCAGGTTCTTTTAGAAATTCCATGTATGGATGGTGTAATGTTTAGTATCAAATTTACTTTACTCAACTCCTGGAGTTGAGTGAACAGTCACAGCTCCTCAGTACAAGATAAACGTGGACATACTGGAGAGAGTCCAACAAAGGACTGCAAAGATGATTAAGGGTCTGGAGTATTTCTTCTGTAAGGAAAGGCTGAGAGAGCTGGGACTGTTTAGCCTTATTAATGCATATAAAGATGTGAAGGGAGGGTGCAAAGAGGATGGAGCCAGGCTGTTTTCAGTGGTGCCCAGTGATAGGACAAGAGGCAATGGGCACAAACTGAAACACAAGAGGTTCTGTCTGAACATCAGGAAACATGTTTTAGCTGTGAGGATGACTAAGCACTGGCACAGGTTGCCCAGAGAGGTTGTGGAGTCTCCATCTTTGGAGATATTCAAAAGCCATCTGGACACAGTCCTGGGCAACCAGCTCTAGGTGACCCTGCTTGAGGAGGGGGGTTGGACCAGATGACCTCTGGAGGTCCCTTCCAACCTCAACCATTCTGTGATTCTGTGAATATCCCTTTGGTCAGTTTGGGTGAGCTGTCCTGGCTCTGTCCCCTCCTGAACTCTTGCTCATCCCCAGCCTACTGGCCTTTGGGGGGAAGAGGTTGGAGGGAGAGCCTTGATGCTGTGCAAGCATTGCTCAGCACCAGACGAAACATTGGCCCTTCTTATGTTGGGGGCCCCAGAACTGAATGCAGTACTCCAGGTGGGGTCTCACAAGAGCAGAGTAGAGGGGGAGAATCACCTCCCTCGACCTGCTGGTCACGCTTCTTTTGATGCAGCCCAGGATACGGTTGCCTTTCTGGGCTGCAAGCGCACATTGCCGGGTCATGTTGAGTTTCTCATCAACCAACACCCCCAAGTCCTTCTCCTCAGGGCTGCTCTCAATCCATTCTCCACCAAGCCTGTATTTGTGCTTGGGATTGCCCCGACGCATGTGCAGGACCTGGCACTTGGCTTTGTTGAACTTCATGAAGTTTGCACAGGCCCACCTCTCCAGCCTCTCAGGGTCCCTCTGGATGGCATCCCTTCCCTCCAGCGTGTCAACCACACCACACAGCTTGGTGTCATCTGCAAACTTGCTGAGGGTGCACTCAATCCCACTGTCAATGTTGCCAACAAAGATGTTAAACAGCACTGGTCCCAATACCGACCTCTGAGGAATACCACTTATCACTGATCTCCACTTGGACATCAAGCTGTTGACCGCAACTCTTTGAGTATGACCATCCAGCCACTTTCTTATCCACCGAGTGGTCCATTCATCAAATCCATGTCTCTCCATAATTTAGAGACAAGGATGTCATGCGGAACAGTGTCAAATGGTTTGCACAAGTCCAGGTAGATGACATCTGATGCTCTTCCCTTATCCACCAACGCTGCAACCCTGTTGTAGAAGGCCACCAAATTTGTGAGGCACAATTTGCCTTTAGTGAAGCCATGTTGGCTGTCACCAATCATCTCCTTATTTTCCATGTGCTTTAGCATAGTTTCCAGGAGAATCTGCTCCATGATCTTCCCGGGCACAGAGGGGATGCTGACAGGTTGGTAGCTCCCAGGGTCCTCCTTTTTACGCTTTTTAAAAATGGGTGCAATGTTTCCCTTTTTCCAGTCTCCAGACTCCACCTGACTGCCATGACTTTTCAAATATCATGGAGAATGGCTTGGCAACTACATCAGCCAATTCCCTCAGGACTCTGGGATGCATCTCATCGGGACCCATAGACTTATGTATGTTCAGGTTCCTCAGGTGGTCTTGAACCTGATCTCTTACAGTGGGAGGGACTTTACTTCCCCAGTCCCTGCCTTGAGGTCCATCCACTCGAGAGATGTGGGAAGAGAGATTGCCAGTGAAGACTGAGGCAAAAAAGTTGTTGAGTACCGCAGCCTTCTCGTCTGTTGTTATCAGTCTGCCAGTTGTGTTCATCAGGGCAGTATGCTTTCTTTGACCTTCCTTTTCTGGTTGACATACCTGTCATGGTTTAACCCCAGCCAGCAACTAAGCACTACACAGCCGCTTGCTCACTCCCCCCCACCAGTGGGATGGGGGAGAGAATCGGAAGGGTAAAAGGGAGAAAACTCGTGGATTGAGATAAGAACAGTTTAATAATTGAAGCAAAATAAAAATAGAATAGTAGTAATAGGAGTAATAATAAAAACAAAGAATAATAATACAATACTAATATACAAAGCAAGTGATATACTGTACAATTGCTCACCACCTGCTGGACCGATGCCCAGCACATCCCTGAGCAGCGATCGCTGCCCCCCAGCCAACTTCCCCCAGGTTATATACTGGGCATGACGTCATGTGGTATGGAATAGCCCTGTGGCCAGTCTGGGTCAGGTGTCCTGGCTGTGCCCCCTCCCAGCTTCTTGTGCACCTGGCAGAGCATGGGAAGCTGAAAAGTCCTTGACTAGTGTAAGCACTACTTAGCAACAACTTAGCACTACTTAGCACTACTTAGCAACACTTACAACATCAGTGTATTATCAACATTATTCTCATCCTAAATCCAAAACCCAGCACTATACCAGCTACTAGGAAGAAAATTAACTCTATCCCAACTGAAACCAGGACAGTATCCACCCCTTATTCTATACCATATACATCGTGCCCAGGTCTTACACTTTCCAATACATTCCAATTAATCACCACCACTTTTCCAGTCTTTTGAGAGCTATATATATATATACACACACACATATGTATAATTTCCTTAGTCTATGGGCTATCCCTCTAGAACATTTGTTGAGTTCATTTAGTTTATGACTTTGGGCTTCATCTGTCATAACAGTCTGTCAGGGCAGGAGAGATGGTGTGTGGTGTTGGATTGTTGCATGCTGAAGCCAGTTCTGGTTCTATCACCTCTGCACTTTGCTCGGTTTCCTCACAGTTCATTCTTCATTAATTTGGGTGATTCTTACTGTATACTGTTGATATGGCATATAGTAATCACAGAAGTGATGACATACAGCATTATATAGCAACAAACATTATATAATTCAGTTCATTGGCTATTTTCACCCAAAATCGAATCTCCCTGAGGTACACATCGGAATTCCCCATCCTCCCGCATCACCCACCAAGTGCACCCAGGTCCTTGAGCAAAAGCAATCCCACGAACGCATTTACCTTTGCCTGAGGCAGGAGTAACCCTGACTGTCTTCCCCAGCATATATTTTTATGTGCCCTACAGGGACTTTATCCCCTTCTACAGTACGTAAAAGTTTTGATCGGGCAGGGTCAGCTCGATTGGCAGATCCCCTAGTGTTGACTAACCAGGTGGCCTTTGCTAAATGTGTATCCCAATGTTTGAATGTTCCACCACCCGTTGCTCTCAGTGTAGCCTTTAACAGTCCATTGTGTCGTTTGATTTTCCCAGAGGCTGGTGCATGATAAGGAATGTGATGTACCCACTCAATGCCACGCTCTTTGGCCCAGGTGTCTATGAGGTTGTTTCGGAAATGAGTTCTGTTATCTGACTCAGTTCTCTCTGGGGTGCCATGTTGCCATAGGACTTGCTTTTCAAGGCCCAGGACAGTGTTCTGGGCAGTGGCATGGGGCATAGGATATGTTTCCAGCCATCCAGTGGTTGCTTCCACCATTGTAAGCACATGGCGCTTGCCTTGGTGGGTTTGTGGGAGTGTGATATAATCAATCTGCCAGGCCTCCCCATATTTATATTTCAGCCATCATCCTCCATACCAGAGAGGCTTGAACCGCTTGGTTCACATGATTGCAGTGCATGTTTCACATTCATGGATAACCTGTGCAATACTGTTCATGGTTAAGTCCACACCTCGATCATGAGCCCATCTATATGTTGCATCTCTTCCTTGATGGCCTGAGGTGTCATGGGCCCACCAAGCTAGAAATAATTCACCCTTATGTTGCCAGTCCAGATCCACCTGAGCCACTTCAATCTTAGCAGCCTGATCCACCTGCTGATTGTTTTGATGTTCTTCAGTGGCCCGACTCTTGGGTACGTGAGCATCTACGTGACGTACTTTTACAACCAGGTTCTCTATCCGGGCAGCAATATCTTGCCACCATGTGGCAGCCCAGATGGGTTTGGCTCTGTGCTGCCAGTTGCTCTGCTTCCATTGCTGTAACCACCCCCACAGGGCATTTGCCACCATCCATGAGTCAGTACAGAGATAGAGCATTGGCCACTTTTCTCATTCAGCAATATCTAAAGCCAGCTGGATGGCTTTCACCTCTGCAAACTGACTCGATTCACCTTCTCCTTCAGCAGTTTCTGCAACTTGTTGTATAGGACTCCATACAGCAGCTTTCCACCTCTGATGCTTCCCCACAAGACGACAGGACCCATCAGTGAACAGGGCACATTGCCTCTCATTTTCTGGTAGTTTATTATACGGTGGGGCTTCGTCAGCACGCGCCACCTCCTCCTCTGGTGATATTCCGAAATCTTTCCCTTCTGGCCAGTCCATGATCAGTTCCAAGATTCCTGGGTGACTGGGGTTTCCTATTCAAGCCCGTTGTGTGACGAGTGCAACCCACTTACTCCATGTAGCATCAGTTGCATGATGTGTACAGGGGATCCTCCCTTTGAACATTCAGCCCAGCACTGGCAGTCAGGGTGCCAAGAGGAGCTGTGCTTCAGTACTAACCACTTCCGAAGCGGCTTGAACACCTTCATATGCTGCCAATATCTCTTTTTCAGTTGGAATATAGCCAGCCTCGGATCCTCTGTATCCCCGACTCCAAAACCCTAGGGGTCGACCTCGAGTCTCCCCTGGTGCTTTCTGCCAGAGGCTCTAGGTAGGGCCGTTCTCCCCGGCTGAGGTGTAGAGCACATTTTTCACATCTCGTCCTGCCCAGACTGGCCTAAGGGCTACTGCATGAACTATCTCCTGTTTAATTTGTTGAAAGGCTTGTCGTTGCTCAGGGCCCCATTTGAAATCGTTCTTCTTCCGGGTCACTTGATAGAGAGGGCTTACAATGAGACTGTAATTTGGAATATGCATTCTCCAAAAACCCACAACGCCCAAGAAAGCTTGTGTTTCCTTTTTGCTGGTTGGTGGAGACATGGCTGTGATTTTGTTGATTACATCCATTGGGATCTGACGACATCCATCTTGCCATTTTATTCCTAAAAACTAGATCTCCTGTGCAGGTCCCTTGACCTTACTTTGTTTTATGGCAAAGCCAGCCTCCAGAAGGATTTGGACTATTTTCTTCCCTTTCTCAAAAACTTCTGCTGCTGTGTTGCCCCACATGATGATGTCATCAGTGTGTTCCAGGTGTTCCAGAGCCCCACCCTGTTGCAGTGCAGTCTGGATCAGTCCTTGGCAAATGGTGGGGCTGTGTTTCCACCCCTGGGGCAGTCAATTCCAGGTGTACTGGACGCCCCTCCAAGTGAAAGCAAACTGTGGCCTGCACTCTGCCGCCAAAGGGATTGAGAAAAATGCATTAGCAATATCAATTGTGGCATACCACTTGGCTGCCTTTGACTCCAATTCATATTGAAGTTCTAGCATGTTCGGCACGGCAGCGCTCAGTGGCGATGTGACTTCGTTCAGGCCCGGATACTGTACTGTTAGTCTCCCGTCTCCATTAGACTTTCGCACTGGCCATGTGGGACTGTTAAAAGGTGATTGAATCTCGCTGATCACTCCTTGGCTCTCCAGTCGACGAATCAACTTATGGATGGGAATCGGGGAGTCTCTGTTGGTGCGATATTGCCGCCGGTGCACCGTTGTGGTAGCAATTGGTACCTGTTGTTCTTTGACCCTCAGCAACCCCACAATAGAAGGGTCCTTTGAGAGACCGGGCAGGGTAGACAGCTGTTTAATTTCCTCTGTCTCCGAGGCAGCTATGCCAAAAGCCCACCACTACCCTTTTGGGTCCTTGAAATACCCTCTCCTGAGATAGTCTATGCCAAGGATGCACAGAGCCTCTGGGCCAGTCACAATAGGATGCTTCTGCCACTCGTTCCCAGTTAGGCTCACTTCAGCCTCCAATACAGTCAGCTCTTGGGATCCCCTGTCACTCCAGAAATACAGATGGGTTCTGCCCCTTTATAGCTTGATGGCATTAGGGTACACTGTGCACCGATGTCTACTAAAGCCTTATATTCCTGTGGGTCTGATGTGCCAGGCCATTGAATCCACACAGTCCAGTATACCCGATTGTCCCTTTCCTCCACCTGGCTGGAGGCAGGGCCCCTCTAGTCCTGGTCATAGCATTCGTTACTCATTTCTTGTAAATGCGAATCAACAATTGGAAAAATCAGCCCTTCTACTCTGTCTGGGGAACTGCTCACTGGAAACTGGAGCAACAATCTTCCTGGGAGAACCACCTTTTGTAGTTGTTTTTCCTTGCAACTCACGTACCCGTGTCTCTAGGGTCGAGGTAGATTTTCCATCCCACTTCCTCATGTCCTCTCTGTGGTCATGCAGATAAAACCACAGGGTGGCCCGTGGTGTGTATCCACTATATCTTCTCTCTTGAGCAGAGGGACACTTACTCCTAATGGCTGAGATACTGGTCTGTACAGGTGAGGAGCAGGATATATCCTCTTCGAGTTGCTGGACCTTCTGGGACAGTTTCTCCACAGCTGAGACGCAGGCCCATAGGGAGGAAGAGAGACTTTGTATTGTCCGAGTTGGCTAGCCATTTCATCCACTGTTGGTCCCTCTTCATCTTTCCAGGTCATTATTGCCAATGAGTTTGCGTGTGATGATAGTGCGCTCCGTACCAACTTCCGCCACATGGGTCACATGCACTGGACTTCATCTGGATCTTTGGATAACTGCTCATTGTCCAGGTCATTATAAATCACCTCCAGCACAGCTAATTCCCTCAGGTACTGGGTACCTCTCTCCATGGTGGTCCACTTGCCTGGGTGACATATAACATCTTCCTTGAAAGGATACCTTTCCTTCACTCCTGACAGGAGTTGCCTCCAGAGGCTGAGGGCTTTTGCCCCTCTTCCAGTCGCTTTGTCAATGCCCCCTTCCCTAGAAAGGGATCCCAGCTGTTTGGATTCCCTACTCTCTAATTCCAGGCTACTGGCCCCATTATCCCAGCATCGGAGCAGCCAGGTGATGACATGCTCGCCTGGATGATGAATGAAATCCTTTCACATATCTCGCAGCTCGCTCAGGGACAGGGATCGAGTGGTTACCATCACATTTATGGGTTCTGCCTCTTCCTCCTCCTGTTCTCTTGATGGCCCTGACTCATTATCAGCCCTTACTAAACGAGCTGATCTTCTTGTGTATTTTTTCTTCTGTACAGGGGCAAGTGATACTGGCACAGGTTGGTTCTCTGGTTCAGCCGCAGCACCCGTCGCATAGGCTGGCGCAGCCGCAGGGGCTGGCGCGGGGGCTGGCACAGCCGCAGCGTCTGTCATTTTGTCGTCAGATCCAGAGACCTTCTCTTCCCCTTGAGGGTTCTGAATAGTGTTGAATAGCGCTCGGTAGGCACGGGCCAGGCCCCAGCACGTTGCAGTGATTTGTGTCTCTCTGGAGTTGTCAGGGTGACAACATACTTTTTCCAAATACTTTACTAGTTTTTCAGGTTTCTGTACTTGTTCAGGAGTGAAGTTCCAAAACACTGGAGGTGCCCACTGTCCTAGGTACTTGCCCATGCTCTCCTACACACCCTGCCACTCATAACTGATACAAAAATTCACGGATGCTTCTCCTCACAGTCCAAATCTCCCTGAGGGAGAACCGGAATATTCAGAGAGTCCCTGAAATGAAACTCAATAGCAACGAAGTTACTATTAAGCAGGTATTCTTTATTGCAGCGCTGGGCAGCACTGGGGATTCTCCACCATAAGTGCTCCACCGATTTGGTAGACTTTCAGAGATTATATACTATAAAGTTGTACATATTCACAGGATTTCCAAGAATTCATTTACATAAACGTGAGATGTCCTGGAACTTACTAACATATGCAAATGTCCGATCCGCAAGCGCAGTCGTCTTCCTTGGTGGTCTTTGGGTGGTCATCGGGGTCTTCAGATGAAGGCTTGTAGTCTTCTTCACTGTGTTTGCTGACTGACCTTCATCCCCTTGCAACTTTCTTATCTTCCGTGCTTCCTAATCTTATCTTGTTCTCCCAAGTTGTGTGAGATGGGATTGTCTGAGATGGGATTATCCCGGAGCCCCCCTTATCTTACAACCATTCTAACTACTCTCTAAATCACAAAGGCCTTTCTTTTGTTTAGTTAAGTGATGAAGATATTTAAAATATCCTCCTTGCCCCTAGGCTTTAATTCTTTCAGGAGGCATTTTGATGCAGTGGCTTTGTCTGTCTTGGCTTTAACCCTTTCATTCCCCCCTTTTCTTTAAACTTTGTAAATTTCTTTACAAAGGTCTTAAGTTTTCATATTTTATCACCTTAGGCAAGGCCCAAACTCTCATAGCCAATTTCTTCAGCTTATACCCCAAAGGCAATTGACAGCTGTTAGTATAATAACAAACATCAATAATATCAAGAGTGGGTGGACTAGAACATTCAAAGTTTTCTCTGCAGAGGGTGAGTATCCCGAAAAGATATCCCACCAATGATGGGCGGTATCATCTTTAATTTGACTAGACAGTCCAACAAGTTTGTCCTTAGTTATTACTGTTTTCTAGTGTCTTATTTAGTTTCTCTGAGTTCCTGAGATTGGTTCAAGATTTAGTTTAATTTTTCCAGAGATATGCTTGCACGACTTATATTTAAGCTCTCATAATGCCAAAACATCGCCACTTGTTCTTCTGTATATGCAAAAAATGAACATGTTTCACATAAAGGCAGTGATTAGGTGATATTCTTCAACTACCGATCAGTTATTAGTCACTAAACACATGTCTGACATTAATTTCTACAAACATTTCAAACGCCTCAGGAGACAGGATTGTCCATTTGCAATTGTTAACAGAATGTTCTAATAAGCATGGTTCATATAACTGAGATTGTTGTCCACATAAGATAGCGTCAGAGGTGGTTTCATAAAGATCTAAATCATATGTTTGTCTCAGGTAGTGGCAAAGATTTTTCAGGAATTATGCTTAATACCTCACCTTGTTCCGCAGCTCATCTTGCCTCGTGATCAGCCAATTTATTTCCCACTTCCCTGTCAGTGTTACCTTTCTGATGCCCTTTACAGTGCATAATCGCCACTGCTGACGGAAGTTGTACAGCACCTAAAGGCTGCAAAATTATATCAGCATGTTTTATACCTTTCCCTTGAGCAGTTAAAAGTCCTCGTTCTTTCCAAATTGCTCCATGGGCATGGACTACACCAAAGGCATACTTTGAATCTGTTCGCAGTCCTTTGGCAAGCTCTAATGCCCTCACTAGAGCAATTATTTCGGCTCATTGTGCAGATGTGCCCTTAGGGAGTGACTTTGCTTCCACCAGTTGGTCTGTGGTGGTCACAGCTATCCCGCCATTCGAATTCCATTCTTTACAAAACTGCTCTCATCTGTATACCACCTGTGGTCGGCCTCCTCCAGCGGCTCCTCCTTCAAGTCTGGTCTGCTTGCATCTTTTACCGTGGTTGGTTCTGGGGTCCTGCAGATGGTTTCCTTTTGGTCATTCCTGAGCTGTCTTTGTCCCTTAGAAATCACCAATCCCAGGTATATTACTTCTTTTTTCAAGATCTGGGCTTTCTGTAACGAGACTCGGTAACCACTTAGTCCGAGAAAATTTAACAAACTCACAGTCCATTCTTTGCATTCTTCCTTCTTTTCTGTGGCTATCAAAATATCATCCATATATTGCAAAAGAATCCCATTTCCCGGAGGCCTCTCCCAGGTCTCTAACTTCTGGGCTAATTGATTTCCAAAAATGGTGGGGCTGTTCTTAAATTGTTGAGGTAACACTGTCCAGGTTAGTTGGGTTTTCTGTCCTGTATCTGGGTTTTCCCATTCAAAGGCAAATAAACTGCAGCTTTCAGGAGCCAAGGTGAGGCAAAAGAATGCATCCTTTAGGTCTAATACAGTAAACCATTCATAGGTTTCCCTTAAACTGGTCAGTAAAGTATATGGGTTTGCCACTACCGGATACAAATCTTCAACTATTTGATTTATTGCCCGCAAATCTTGCACCAATCAATAAGTTTTGCTATCAGGCTTTTTGACAGGCAGAATGGGAGTGTTGTATTCTGAAGAGCATTCAATTAATAGTCCAAATTTTATAAACTCTTCTGTAATACTTTTTACCTCTCGCCTATCTTCCAATTTCAAGGGATATTGTTTTATCTTAACAGGTCATGCCCCTTCTTTGAGTTTAACAACAACCAATTCAGTATTTTTAGCCTTTCCAGGTACTCCTGAGGCCCACACTCCTGGGTATAGCTGGTCTTTTATTTCTTGTATAATTTCTTCTTCTCTAATTTGGGGTTCAGTAAGAACCAAGCTTAAAATTTCCATGTGATTTTCATCTGGTATTTTAAATTCGATTTCCCCATTTCTAAATTTTATTTTGGCATTTAGTTGTTCTAATAGGTCCCTCCCCAGTAACTGTCTAGGAGCCTCAGGCAGGTAGAGAAATTTGTGAATCCCCACACTCTTCCCAATTTTAAATTTTAATGGTTTCAAGAAAAAAGCTTTTTCAGCCTGCCCAGTTGCTCCCACAACATTAACGTTTTGTTTACGTATAGGTAATAAGGTTTGATGAGCACACCAGATGGAAGCATCAAGAGAAGGAGAGGCTCCCCTACCCTCTTGCCACCAGGCAGAAGGAGGGGACCTAAGAGACGGAGGGGGATGGAAACAGATCCCCACTCGGCGCAGCAGGCGAGTCCTCTCCCAGCCTACCTCGCCCCCCCAGGTGCCCTTACACAATAGGTATGAGGCTCTGGAGACTGAGGGCCAGGAGGATGAAGAAACAGACAGTGAACCATCCAAGGGGTTGACTAAGGGGGAACCAGTCAGCCCCACGCATTACAACAGCCACTGGTAAGAAAAAAAGAAGGGTAATTGTCATAGGTGACTCCCTTCTGAGGGGAACAGAGGGCCCGATATGCCGGCCGGACCCATCCCATAGCGAAGTTTGCTGCCTCCCTGGGGCAACGATAAGAGACATCACTAGGAAGCTCCCTAGGCTGGTAAAATCATCCGATTATTATCCGCTATTGTTTGTTCAGGTTGGCAGTGATGAGGTAGCTGATAGAGGCATAAAGATAATCAAAGGGATTTTAGAGAACTGGGGCGACTACTTGAAGGATCAGGAGCGCAGGTGGTGTTTTCCTCCATCCCGTCAGTAGCTGGGAGGCATACAGAAAGGAACAGGAAAACCCATCTCATTAACACGTGGCAGCGGCTGGTGCCAGAGGTGGAATTTGGGTTTTTTCAATCATGGGGCAGTTTATATGGCACCAGGCCTGCTGGAGACAGATGGGGTTCACCTGTTGCAAAGGGGGAAAAGGATTCTGGCTCAGGAGTTAGCAGGCCTCATTGAGAGAGCTTTAAACTAGATTCGAAGGGGGAAGGGGATAAAACCAGGCTTGCTAGGGATGAGCCTAGGGGTGGCACGCCTGTGTTGGAGACGAGATCAATAGCCCAACTCAAGTGCATTTACACCAATGCACGCAGCTTGGGCAATAAGCAGGAGGAGCTGGAAGCCATTGCGCAGCAGGGACACTATGATGTGGTCGCCATCACAGAAACATGGTGGGATGACTCGCACAACTGGAGTGCTACAATGGATGGCTACAAGCTCTTTAGAAGGGACAGGCAAGGAAGGAGAGGGGACAGGCAAGGAAGGAGAGGTGGCAGGGTAGCCCTGTACGTCAGAGAGTGTTTTGATTGTCTGGAGCTCAATAAAGGTAACGACAAGGTTGAGTGCTTATGGGTAAAGATCAGGGGGAAGGCTAATAACGGAGATATCCTGGTGAGAGTCTGTTATAGACCACCCAACCAGGATGAGGAAACAGATGAAGTATTCTACAAGCAGCTGGCTGAAGTCTCAAGAGTCTCTAACCCTTGTTCTTGTGGGAGACTTCAACTTACCAGGTATCTGCTGGAAATACAACACGGCAGAGAGAAAGCAGTCTAGGAGGTTCCTGGAGTGCGTGGAGGATAGCTTCCTGATGCAGCTGGTAAGCGAGCCAGCCAGGGGAGGTGCCCCGCTGGACCTGCTGTTCACGAACAGAGAAAGCCTGGGGGGTGATGTGGTGGTCAGAGGCTGTCTTGGGCACAGTGACCATGAAATGGTAGTTTTCAATTCTTGGAGAAGTAAGGAGGGGGGCCAGCAAAACCACAACCCTAAACTTCAGAAGAGCAGACTTTGGCCTGTTTAGCAGTTTGGTTAACAGAGTCCCTTGGGAGGCAGTCCTGAAGGGCAAAGGAGTCCAGGAAGGCTGGATGTTATTCAAGAGGGAAGTCTTAAAGGCGCAGGAGCAGGCCGTCCCCATGTGCCGTAAGTCGAGCAGGTCGGGGGAGAAGACCGGCCTGGCTGAACAGAGAGCTCTGTCTGGAAAAAAGGAGAGCCTACCACCATTGGAAGAAGGGGCAGGTGACTCAGGGGGACTATAAGGATGTGGTGAGGTTAAGCAGGAAAAAGATTAGAAAAGTGAAGGCCCAGCTAGAACTTAAACTGGCCACCGCTGTCAAAGATAACAAAAAATGTTTCTACAAATATATCAGTGACAAAAGGAGGGCTAAGGAGAATCTCCCTCCTTTGTTGGATGCGAAGGGAAACTTGGCCACGAAGGATGAGGAGAAGGCTGAGGTACTTAATGCCTTCTTTGCCTCAGTCTTTAATAGTCGGACTGGTCATCCTTAAGGTTTTCATGCCCCTGAGCTGGGAGATGGAGACAGGATGCAGAATGAAGTCCCAGTTGTCGAAGAAGTGGCAGTCACCAACCTGCTCCTCCACCTAGATGCCCACAAGTCTATGGGGCCAGACGGGATCCACCCAAGGATACTGAGGGAGCTGGCGGAGGAGCTTGCCAAGCCACTCTCCATCATTTATCAGCAGTCCTGGTCAACCGGGGAGGTCCCAGATGACTGGAAGTTAGCTAGTGTGACACCCATCTACAAGAAGGGTTGGAAGGAGGATCCAGGCAACTACAAGCCTGTCAGCCTGACCTCGGTGCCAGGGAAGGTCATGGAGCAGATCATCCTGAGTGCCATTATGCGGCATGTGCGGGACAACCGGGGGATCAGGCTCAGCCAGCATGGGTTTATGAAAGGCAGGTCCTGCTTCACTAACCTGGTCTCCTTCTATGACAAGGTGACCCACTTAGTGGATGAGGGAAGGCTGTGGATGTTGTCTACTTGGACTTCAGTAAGGCCTTTGACACCGTCTCCCACAGCATTCTCCTGCAGAAGCTGGCTGCTCACAGCTTGGACAAGTGCACTCTGCGCTGGGTTAAAAACTGGCTGGACGGCAGAGCCCAGAGAGTGGTGGTGAATGGAGCCAAATCCAGTTGGCGACCGGTCACGAGTGGTGTTCCCCAGGGCTCAGTGTTGGGACCTGTCCTGTTCAATATCTTTATCGATGATCTGGATGAGGGGATTGAGTGCACCCTCAGTAAGTTTGCAGATGACACCAAGTTGGGTGGGAGTGTCGATCTGCTGGAGGGTAGGAAGGCTCTACAGAGGGATCTGGACAGGCTGGATCATTGGGCCAGGGCCAACTGTATGAGATTCAACAAGGCCAAGTGCCGGGTCCTGCACTTTGGTCACAACAATCCCAGGCTTGGGGAGGAGTGGCTGGAAAGCAGCCTGGCTGAAAAGGACCTGGGGGCGATGGTTGACAGCCACCTAAACATGAGCCAGCAGTGTGCCCAGGTGGCCAAGAGGGCCAATGGCATCCTGGCTTGTATCAGGAATAGTGTGGCCAGCAGGACCAGGGAGGTGATAGTGCCCCTGTATTCAGCACTGGTGAGGCCGCACCTCAAATACTGTGTCCAGTTTTGGGCCCCTCACTTCAAGAAGGACATCGAGGTGCTGGAGCGTGTCCAAAGAAGGGCAACTAGGTTGGTGAAGGGTCTAGAGAACAAGTCTTATGAGGAGTGGCTGAGGGAGCTGGGGTTGTTTAGTTTGGAGAAGAGGAGGCTGAGGGGAGACCTTATTGCTCTCTACAACTACCTGAAAGGAGGTTGTAGAGAGGTGGGGGTCAGTCTCTTCTCCCAAGTAACAAGTGATAGGATGAAAGGACCCTTTCATAACTATCCAGCCTTGGAGCAGATCTCTGGATGACATTCTTAAACTGCTTATTAACCTTAGACAAAGCTGAAACAATATTCCCAAGAACTACCAATAGATACATCTTAAGTACCCAATGATGTTCAAGATACTGAAGAGTTGTTGTAATGAAGGAGGAAACATCATAGAAGAAAGCAACAAAGGTGCCATTCTGTATTTCCTCCATAAAAAGCCTCTTAGAGGAAGAGGTATAATTGCTAATTGTCTCCATGAGGTGGTACCTGAAGTACAGTAATGGCTCACTAATCACTGCAGAGCACACAAAACTGCAAAACCCCCCACCAATCTTTAACATGTACAGCAAAAACAAAAGCATGGTGCAGATCAGGTAGACTAATGCCATGAATCAATATTATGACCGGCAACTGTTAACAGATACAAATTCCTTAATACACTCTGGTTAATCTGTTATTATCTCAAACCCTTCGAGCCCCACGTTGGGCGCCAAAAAAGGACTGTCCTGGTTTAACCCCAGCCAGCAACTAAGCACCATACAGCTGCTCACTCACTCCCCCCCACCAGTGGGATGGGGGAGAGAACGGAAGGGTAAAAGGGAGAAAACTCGGGGGTTGAGATAAGAACAGTTTAATAATTGAAGCAAAATAAAAATAGAATAGTAGTAATAGGAGTAATAATAAATAATAATAATAATACAATAATAATATACAAAGCAAGTGATATACTGTACAATTGCTCACCACTGGATGACCAATGCCCAGCACGTCCCCGAGCAGTGATCACTGCCCTCCAGCCAGCTCCCCCAGGTTATATACTGGGCATGACGTCATGTGGTATGGAATAGCCCTGTGGCCAGTTTGGGTCAGGTGTCCTGGCTGTGCCCCCTCCCAGCTTCTTGTGCACCTGGCAGAGCATGGGAAGCTGAAAAGTCCTTGACTAGTGTAAGCACTACTTAGCAACTACTTAGCAACAACTTAGCACTACTTAGCACTACTTAGCAACACTTACAACATCAGTGTATTATCAACATTATTCTCATCCTAAATCCAAAACCCAGCACTATACCAGCTACTAGGAAGAAAATTAACTCTATCCCGGCTGAAACCAGGACAGGCTTGTATACTTGGTATTAGACCCGAGAGCCTGGTAATAAGTAGAGGACTAGGTAGTACTCTATCCCGGGTGCTGGAATATAGTATGGCATCACAAGCACTCACTGGAAGAGGTAGCCACTCCTTGATGGCCGTTCAAATTGCCAAGTCAAAGGTTTCCAGCTACGTAGCTTTCACTTCCGCCTGGTCTACCAAGTATATCAGTTGTGGGATGGTATACCCTTTCAAGATGTCAACCTTCTCAAGTGGCTTTAATGAACCCTTGACAATCCCATGTAGCCATTCTGTTACCTTCCCCAGTAGTTCTGGTTTTGATATTCCAGTCATAGGCCCAGGTACTGCTCAGAACTACTGGGTTCAATCATATTGAGGGGGGTGCCATTGATTGTCCAAGGAGGACAATCATTCATCTTATGAGTCCTTTGTTGGCTGGATGTAAAAGCCATGGCACTTCTCCCCTTGTGTTTTGTGTTAGATTACAAAAGACCTCCAGAATTTCAATGTTTTTCTGCATCCCGTCCCATGAGCCACTTAATAGTATAAGGTTGTCAGTGAAAGCCATAGTTGTTGAGCAGTGTTGGAAACCACTTCCCACCTCTTCCAATTTACACAACAGAGGGTCCACAGATAAGTTAAACAGAACTGGGGACATTGGATTGCCTTGCTTAACCCCAGTCCGAATCCCAATAGGATCTAATGGTTCATTCTTCAGGTCAATACGCATATTGATGTTATAATACAAGTTTGTAATCAGGGCAATTATATGATTGTCCACACCCTTTTCCTTAAGAGCCAAGATGATATGAGAGTGGCTCACAGTGTCAAATGCTTTGGCAAGATCAATAAAGACTAACCCCAGGAGCTGAAGTTCTTTCTCAGTGTTATGAGTTAGTAGCTGTAATAACTTCAAATTCTCCGCACACCCCGATGACTTAATAAACCCCTTCTGCCAGGGATTAATGGGACATGCCTTTGTCAGCCTTGCTGTCAAAATCCTTGAGAATAATCTAAGAATGGTTGATCCGATGGTAATGGGTTGCCAATTATCGATGTCCTTCTGGTGCTCTGGCAAGGCAGATTTTGATATTAACACAGTCCTACATTCTCTCACCATGGCCTGTATAAACCACAACACCAGCCACAGATTGAACAGTTCCATCAGTTGGGTATAGTGTGGATCGATCTTAATAAGATCTCTCAGACTAAGCCCATCCGGTCCTGGCGCTGCATTCTTGCTTATCTCTTTGGTGTTCAAGATCTCTTTTGCCATGATCATGGCTTCAAATGCCAAGTTGTCCGCCTGGGCAATGGTTCTGAAAGCACCTAGGCCCTTGAATGTTCCCGGTGATTCCCATCTCGACTTGAACACTTTGTGTACTTCAGCCAGTGGGATACTGCACCTCAGGGATTCCACATCATCCAGGATGATACTGGCCGGTTTCCCTCTATCCAGGCAAAACAGCTGCTGGAAGCATAGGAAGTTCCCCCGTTTCTTGGCCGTCTTCTTCATCCACTCTTTTGGAGGTTCAGAAGAAGCAGCCCTGCAGGCTGATTGTTGCCTCTGACCCTGGCCTGCTTTCAGCTCAGTGGACTTTATGAACAGGCATGAATAGTAGTCCTTGATCACCTCATCAATCAATGTTGAGGGATGTTCCTTTCCTTCGATCACCTTCCCGAAAATTCCCTGAAGAATGGGCAGTTTCTCAGTTGACAACCACTCAGAAATCACTCTCTGATAATGGGACTTCAGTCCCCCTTCTACTTGCGACCCATTGTCAACATGGTGTTCTTCTTTTCCTAGTTGTTTCCTCCATTCCAGATCTTTTTCCCTCTTTTTCACAGGACTCTTATGAAGTCCTCTTCTCTTATCACTAATCTGCTTAGTCGTTTTTGATGGAATATGTTCTGCAATTAACTTATTGATGTTCTTACTCCCCTCATACTGCTTATCCAGCTTGCACAACAACTCCACCTCTTCCTCCATCCAGCACTGCCAATGTACCCCTCTTTCAGTACTTTCTTTTGGGCGGGAGGCAATAATCCACTCAATATTCCTGACAGCTGGATGGGCCAAGTGTTTATGCTATCCCACGCCAATTTTTGATTTAAATACTCTTTCACATTCCCCACAGCTCAAGCCCTCCACCGGGGCAGATTCCATAGCCCCCTTGCACTTTGGAAAATGGCAGGCAATACTGTGTTTTACGTTCGTCTTTCCACAGCGGGCACACTGAAAGAAGATATTTCTCTTTCCATGCACTCTCTTTAGATTGTCAATCAGCCCCAACATCTTCCCTATCCAGATCCCACAACATGGACATGATGGATTTTTGCCCAAGACCTTTACCACCAGCGTGCCCTCAGGTGGCAGGTTGATAATCGAACCCAAGATAGGCATTGATGGCAATGGCGAAGCTGGGGCCATGGCCCTTAGGGGTGAGTTCCCCCTCCTCCTCGCTCTCAGCCTCTCCCCACCGTGGGGTGATGGTAATGCCTTTGAGATTCATAGAGGTAGGTACCTCATACACCTCTGGAAACATGGCCAGTCTATCAGTCCAGGTGGAAGGATGATACCCATCCAGTCCCCCAATCGTGGAGTTAATAAACCCATTCAAATTCAAACTCTCTTCCACCAGTTTATCATGGTCTTTGATGTTTTTAATGACCACATCAGCATATATATCCATAAAACATGTTTGGGTGGCCACCAAGACGAACGAAACCCACATCAGTCAGCACATTTTGTCAATATAATGTGAGGGTGAGCAAAAGCCAGACAGCACCACCCTCAAAGACTGTCAGGTTAGGCCCAACTTTTTACCCACGGGCACAGGCTCAGGGCAACGATACAGTCTTGGTGCCAGAAATTTGTTTCACCTTTGCAAATACTATCGAGTGATAGGTGAAGCCAATCGATAGGAAGGAAGGAACTAGAACTCCCTAAACTCTGGGGCAGAGGTCATCTTGGTTAGCCTGAAGGGCATCCAGCACGACCACGAGGAGGTGTGACCTCTGCCGCTCTGGCCAGTTAGTAACTATGATCCCGTCTTAAGAGAGTCATAGGTACTCCCGCCAAAAGCAAAACAGGGAATTCATTCACTACTTCCCATCAGCAGGCAGGTGTTCAGCCATCTCCAGGAAAGCAGGGTTCAGGGCTCCATCACGCGTAATGGTTACTTTGGAAGACAAATGCCACCACTCCAAATGTCCCCTGCTTCCTTCTTCTTCCCCCAGCTTTATATGCTGAGCATGATGTTATATGGTATGGAATATCCCTTTGGTCAGCTGGGGTCAGCTGTCCCAGCTGTGTCCCCTCCCAACTTCCTGTGCACCCCCAGCCTACTCGCTGGCGGGGTGGTGTGAGAAGCAGGAAAGGCCTTGACTCTGTGTAAGCACTGCTCAGCAATAACGAAAACATCTCTGTATTATCAAGACTGTTTTCAGCACAAATCAAAACATAGCCTGGTACTAGCTACTATGAAGAAAATTAACTCTATCCCAGCCAAAACCAGCACAGAAGCCAGCCCCCTTCTATTCTTCTTTCTCTACACCATGCTCAGGTCCTACACTATCCCATATCAGGTCCTACATGCTCAGGTCCCATATCAGGTCCCTATCCATGCTCAGGTCCTACACTATCCCTCATCAACCACCATCCCCCCACTCATTACTGGTTTCCACTTGGACACTGAGCCATTGACTGTAACTCTTTGGACGTGGCCAGGGAGGCAGTTCCTTATCCATCTAACAGTCCATCTGTCAAACCCATAACTCTCCAATTTAGCATCCAGAATGTTGCGGGGACTGTATCAAAGGCCTTACAGAAGTCTAGGTAGATGATATCCTTGTTCTTCCCTTGTCCACTGGTGCAGTCTCTCCATCATAGAAGGCCACTAGATTAGTCACAATTTGCTTGTGTGAAGCTACGCTGGCTGTCTCTAATCACCTCCCTGTCTTCCATATGCTTCAACATGTCTTCCAGGAGGGTCTGTTCCAGGCCCCAGAATTAAAAGCACCACCAGCCCTTTTATTAACTCCCTTCTACATGCTTTTCCTCTGTGTCTGGAAACAATCATGGTTTTTCAGCTCTGCAACACTCCCGTTGCTCTCACTGCTCTCCTGGCTCTTCTTGCAGTAGCTGTGGTCTCTAAGACCATGGGTCTGCAGGATGTTTCCCAAAGCCTGGGTCTTGCTGCTTCTGCAGTAATCATGGTCTAAAACAACAGGGCTGTCTTGATTGCATGCTCTGCCTTCTGCCTCTTATTTGCCACATTACTCAAAGGACAAGGAAAAACATTCAGCACAAGCCTGTACCCCATAATTGTCTTGCAGGCAGCTATCAGACCCCCCAACAACTATTGGCAAAAGGAGGTCACCACCACTCCCTACCCTCTCTCTGTGAAACTTACCTCAGTTTCTCACTCACAGGCCCTTCACCCGGTTCTTCTGCTTCGTGTGGTCCTACTGGGAAATGCCTGTGGGGCTTTTCCTTATTGTTCCCAGACACATGTTCTTCTGAAGGTGGCATTCTGTTCTGGTTTTCCATTTTCACCGACAGTGTTGCCTGTGTCTTGCAGCACCATGCAAATCCCAAAGTTTGCCCCAGTTACACTGCATGGCCATGCTGTTGGGCTGGGACCAGGTTGGGGGCCCTCTTGGTCCAGCTCCCAGGACTGGTCTGTCCTTTGCACAGATCCACACAGGATGGGTCTGTAGCCTTCAGGCACATTCTAACTTGTTCACGTCTCCCACCCTTGTGACACCCCCTGCCCTCTTGATCTTCCCCACTCCCCAGCCATGCTAAAGCCTGTTCAGCAGCTTTGTGAAGTGGTGGCCCCCAAGCCCCACTTTTTACTTTTATTTAATTCCTTTCTATTGGCATTTAAATGTCAACTATTCATTTCATTAGCTCTTACTAAAGCATGTTTTATACCAACACTTTTATGGATATATATATTTAATGCATGTTATATATCTTTATGTATGTATATATACATACTTATATGAATATACATATATAAACTGTATCTAGGTATAAATAAAAAATACAGACACGTTTTTACACTCCTTTATACATATCTTTTGCTCTCTCCATAAATATATGTGTAAATATATACATGTAGTGCCGTGGTCAGATGTCCATCTGATGCTGTACCAGCTCAGGGTCACCAGCATCAGACAGAACATAAGATTTTATAACTTGCTATTACCTTTTCTGGGATATTAATCCTTCCTGAGAGTGTTAGTGCCTTTCATGTTGGGATCCAAAATCACCATTGTCCTGGGGCAAAACACCCCAAATAATTTAACAAAACAGAAGACCCAGTTTGTATGGGGAGATGATGAAAAAGCCTCTTTTGAACAGGCTAAACACGCTGTGTCCCATGTTGTTATGTTAGGTCCCAGTCAACCCCACAAAACTTTGTAAGTCTTAGTATCAAGTGATGATATAGCACCTTGGAGTTTGTGGCAAAGAGGGAAGGGGAGGCAATACAAGTGCAGAATGATGGGCAGTGTATAAGGGATGAGCCATAGTGGTTAGTAAGTGACAAGTGGACAACTGGACAGTACCATTGTGGAGTCAGGACTTATGGAAGCACAAGGCAAAAAAAATATGGGAATTCAAACCTGTGGGCTTGACAAGTTGATGCTCATTTCACCAGGTGTTGAGGAAGAGAGGGAGCACAGAGGGACCAGAGAGGAACACTGAAAGGCCTGTGGTTACTTAGCCAGTGGATAGGCCCACCTGCCTGCATCCAGCCGGACAATGGGTCTCATTTTAGAGGCCAAATGGTCTGACAGTGGGCAGCCGAGCACGAAGGACACAGGGTACATCATATACCTATCACCCCAGAGGAGCTGATCTAATGGAACGGACCAATGCCTTATTAAAAGAGTAGCTGCATGCACAGCTTCCCTCTCACACTCTCCATAACTGGCCAACTGTGCTATTACAGGTTGTGAAGAATTTGAATAGTAAAGCATGCTTCCAAGGCTATACCTCCTTTCCTAGCATCTTCTGCTGGGACATCAGCACAATGAGGTACAGTCCAGGATGCTGACAGAGCCCAATGACCCCTGAAGAGTCAGAGGTAAGTGCAAACACCAGACTCTTCAAGGGAAACTCATCCCTGCAGATGGGACACATGGACCAGGAGCCACGTACTTATTCCTAAACAAGCAAGCAGACATCCCTCACTACATGTCTGAACTTATGCTGTATGTAAAAAAAAGTCTTTGTTTTATCTCACGCAGAACTGCTATGTGGAGACTCACAGAATTGCTTTTGATCTCTGCATGCTGTATATCAGTGAACACGAAGTGCCGGACATCTCTGCCCTCCAACAGCACCAAAGCTCCTCTTCATCTACTACATCACATAACTGGACTGTTTGGTGAAATTTGCACCACCATGCCTTAGGGTACATGGGACTAGGGGTGGAACCTGATGGCAGGACATCTCTGATGGTCCTAGCTCCAAGGTGACTGCTATCCTGCACTTATTCTCACAATCAATATTTGTTTTATTACTCTTGTATTATTAATTTTAGTAATTGTTTTTTGTGAAATAATCTTTCTAGTAGCCAAAAAAACTTACTGGTATAATCTGCAACTTACAGTATCGGTAGGAAAGGTCAACTGTATGTGGATCAAGGGGTGGAAGTTAGTCATCCTGACCGGAAGATCATTGTACATCGAGGAGTTAGTGATCCACAGAACAGCTGACCTGGGTTGGCCCAAGCCTGTGCTGTGCTGTACAGTGCTGCACATACAGCCTGGCCTTCAGGCCGTGCGGTGCTGCACACAGCCCACGGCCACAGGGCGAACTCCACCAGCTAACTGTAACAAGGAGCCTGTCGTCAGCTCCCACTCGGTACCGGCGATTACACCACCTGTGTGGCCTTGCCTTTATCTAAAAGTGCAGCAACGAGTTCTTGTGTGAACGTCGTTTTGTTTGACAGTAGAAATGATGAATAGAAATGTTTTCTTGTAAGAAAATCCTATAAAAGCTCAAAAGACCACAGTGCTAGGTAACCTTTCCACCAACGGGATCTGTATGGTGTGCTTCGTTGGACACCCATCCAATGCTGTACAACTTGAGGCTCCCAGCATCTGAAGGGCTGTGAGATTATCTACACTATCCTGGTTTTTGTTATAGTGTTAGCTCCAATAAACACCATTTTAAGTGATACTTTACTAGAGTCTGAGTGCTTTTCTTACTGGAATCATAATGAACCAGCACCTCCTGGTGCCAAGACATTGAGGTGTTTTTCCAGAAGCAAGTCTGTAGTTTTAAAAATCATTCAGATTAACCACAATGATATTACATCTTCTGCCTTTCTGTGAACCAAGTACTAACTGACAAAAAAATCTTCTTGGAATCTTTCGTGTCACTCAGCCTGTAAAATGTTTTGTGGTCTTTTAAAAGCTTTATCGCTTCTCTGATCCCCTTCCAAAGGCCAATCAAATAACATGTAATTTTCTGTTCATCTTTATCATTCAATCAGTGGATTGGGCACCTCTTGCCTCCCTCTGCTCTCACTGTCTGAACAATTTTTTTCATCTGCTTGAGGAATGGAAGATAGTGGGGAAAAAAAGAATTCCTTATAGTATGTATCGCTGTAAAGGCTTTGTTGTCATATTCTGTAATTTATTATTCATGAGTGATACATTACTCATATTCCCAGACAAAACCTACCATCCCGGCCCAAATCAACAAAGGCCTACAGACATTTGAGGTGTCCGAACACACTTGCAGAAAAGGAAGGATGATAGAAATGCAAAATGCATCACCAGTGGCAGGCAGCGCGGTCGGCTTTTCACAACAGAGCCATGAACTAGCAGGCCTTGTTCTGTGCCAAAGCACAATGGCCATTTAGCAGAGGATGCAGGGTAGCAGAGACCCAGTCAACCTGTAACTGTACATGTCATTTTTTTCCTTCATAGAAAAATGATTGGGCTTTACAGGCAAGTGAATTTCTTCTGGAATTTCTGCAAGGACTCCCCCAGGTCAATATCCACTCCATCTATGGACTGCAGCAAGGATTTGGGTACTGGAGTTTGGGGTGGTTACGACAGTCATGTTTATGTTTAGATTGTGAGTGTCAGATAAGCAAAGTCATGAATTGAAGGTTATGCACACACTGATACGAGTGACATAGGCACCACAATGGTGCACAGTGATTTTCAGAGTTCCTCGGAGAACATTAAGAGTTCTCGTTTCATAAAGAATAAAACCTACTTAATGACTGCCATCTACTTTCATGGTCTCACATCCTCTGCTACTCCTTTCCAATACATATGCACTAAGCTTGGTAAGAAGTGTCAGGAATGAATTCGCAAAGGGTTAGCGATACTAAAGCCACGTTCATTACATCCCCTACACAAACTAAACGTTATTAATCTGGAAAAGTTTTTACAGAGCTGCACTTATCATCTCCTTAGGAACTAAGAAGGTATGCTGTAATTGTAAGCAACTATTTTCACAGTCTTAATTTGCCCCATTGTGTCCAAAATGGCTTTTTACTTTTTCTGTGAATGGAGGCAGTAACAACTTTTCTTTGTTTGCACAGGCAAACGCTCTAAGTAAAATGAGAATTTCTCCCATCATTTATCATATACTGCAGAATAAAATCCTTGGAAGGTATTCTTGTACTTGATGACGCAAGTCTATCCAATTTCTTGCACCGTTTAGGTCAGGTCATTTACTCAGGTAATTTACAGTGGAATGGGATGTGTTCAGAGAACAGAATTTAGTTTATGACCAAAACAGCCAGCAATTGTCTGGACTGTGAAATTACCTTCAATGCTAGGAAAAAAAGTTACTTCTTAAAAAAATGACAAAATGAAAGTATTTATAACTAGCTGCCATCAGGAAGTGACTGTTTTGAAGACTCCGATTGATGTCCTGATAGCAACAGGAATGTCTGAAAAGGCATCAGCCATAAAACAGCGTCATTTTCTGTGGTGCACGCAATTAGTAGTTTCATCTTTTATAGCTTATCCCTTCCTCCAAGAGGGAAAAAAAAGCATTGAAGGTCAGCTTTAGAATGAAAATCATACCTACTAATATGCTGAAAACTCTAAGGTAAACCTGACTGCAAAAGCTTCAACTCGTTTTGAGCAGCTCATATCAAACTATAGACATTGCTGGGCAGTTTATCGCATGTCGATTTATTTCCTTACTTTGACACACTTCTCATGTTACAGTACCACACTTCTTACCCAAATCTCAAAAACAAAGAAGGAAAACAGCAAAGTCATTTGCTCCGGTGACCGATGAGAAAACCGAGGATTCGCCACCACCGAACCCGGGCGCTGCTGGCCATGTCCTTGCTGAACAGCCACAGGCACCCCGCGGGGAAGCGCCGGGTGCCTCTGTACGGCTGCACCTTGTGAAGGGAGGGTTGCGGGCAGGGAGAGGAGCATCTCAGAAACATCAGCTCGATCTTCATCTTCACACCAGGGACTAAATTATGCTTTCAGTATTGTGTCCAAAACTGATGAGGGGGCGGGGGGAGGGAGGCCTGGGGAAAATGTGGTCTCTCACATTTCCGTGTTTCTTTTTCCTGATTTCCCGTTAAGGAATGAAGAAAGGCCCAAATGTTGGGGTTTTTTTTCCTTTAATTTTTATCATAACTATTTGCTATCTGTTCTCTTTGGTCCCTTGACAAAGTCCATCAAAATCCTCCCGCGTTCAGGCCCGCGACGTCCTCACCCCGGCAAGGGGAAAAAGTAAACTCCAAATTAAAAAAAAAAAAAAAAAAATCAGCGAAAAAACCTGTTGGTTTCGGGGCGGGTGCGCGAGGGGTGACTCGCCCAGCCCCCCCCGGCCGTGCCCCATCCCCGCGGGAGGGGCGCGCCGCCGCCAGAGGAAGTTTGGGCGCTACCGCCCGCCGTAGGCGGAGCAGCAGCAGCGCCGCCGCCCTCCGCGCCCCAGCGAGGACGCGGCGGTGCGGCATCGCCCCCGTCGGCGAGCGGCGATTTTTTTTTTTTTTTTCTTTTTTTCCCCTTCGTCGCCGGCGCCCTCGGGAGCAGGCGGGGAAATGGCGGCTGCCGCCGGCGTCGCGCGGGGCCGGTTCGTGGTGGTGGGCGGAGGAATCGCAGGGGTCACCTGCGCCGAGAAGGTAAGGGCTGGGCCCCTCTGCCCGCCCCGCGCATGCGCGCGCCCCCGGCCGCTCGAGACCCCCCGCGCGGGGGTGCGAGGCGCTGCCGGGGCGCCATGTTGGCCCTGGGGCTGCCGCGTAGGCCCCGAAGGCCGGCCGCGGCCCTCGCCTCTCGGCTCCGGCAGCGGCGGGGGGGGTCATTTCAGCCGGTGAGGCCGGGGCTTGGCCCTTGAGCTCCCGGAGGAGGCTCTCCGGCCCTATGGCGTTACCCTAACTTCAGCGGGTCAGGGCCCGTACGCCTTGTCACCTGCGTACGGGCCCTGTGGAACGGCGTGTGCGCGTTGAGCTGGGCCAGCCGCACGCTGGGTGAAACCGGCCTGCACGGCTGTAGGGACCGCTCAGGTATTTGCATTTACTTAGAAGCATAAATGCTTTCAAGGGCAGCTTGCGAACTTCTGTAGAAACAGTTCATTAGATTTACATAGTAATTGCATAAGTATTCTCATTTATATAGTAATTGCAGAATTCTGTCCTATCCCCCCCCCAATTTTTTACAAATATTTTGTCCTTCAGAAATATAACCCAAACAAAACTAGCCCCAGGGGAAGCAATGCTGCAATATAACAATACTTGTCTGTCTAGAAATATTTCTCAAGAGGTTAAAACTGTCCTGCAAATAACCTGATAAGGGTTTACGACCGCTTCATAAAAAGAGGATTAAAACTTTGTAACTTGAGAAAGCTGGCGCTCTGTGTGCTAGTCAAGAGGTCAGAAACTTGAAGGAGCACTGCATGCATTATTCCTCATAAAGGATTGTACTGCAGCTGAGGTGAAGGCTGCTGTGATGTGCTCCTTTTTATAAAAACATTGCTCTTTTTATTGGATCCAGATTTAGGGCTGTACACCTGTGGAGATTGTCCAATCTCTTCAGCTTTCCATGAGCTCAAGCTCTAAAAATAAATTTGTTTGTTTCTTGGTTTCAAGGTTTTTGGTGTTTTTAAAGTTACAGTAACTGGAGGTAATTTTGTACCTATAATGTGGAATGAAATGGTGTGGATATTAGTTCAATGAAGAATATTTTATCTGTTAAAACTACAAAGCAGTATGAAGACTGTGTTTCAGATGCGTTTATTCTCTAGTGATGAAGTGATATTTCATTTCTGACATGTTGGATAAACCACATGCAGACTAAATTACAAAAATGTATGGATACTGTTCTCTATGGAATTGGTTTGTTTCTACCATTTATTAGTTTGATTTTTTTTTTCCCATTTTATTCGTGGTTAATGTAATATGTGGGCTCTGGTACTACAGACACTTAAATGCTATATTAGTATGCGTAATCCCTTGAAAGTTGATTAAATTTTTCATGTAATTAAGGTTCTTGTGTATTTTTACATGCTTGCAAGAATAAAATTTGGGTCAATATTTAATATTCCCAGAGACTTTATGTTTTCCTGGAAGTAATTTAGAATTGTATCTAATTGCTAAGATCCTGTTTCACAATACAGTTATTTCCAATATATATTGGATGTCTGTAATCTTTCAGATTGCTATAAAAGGGACTAAAATTTATTGTTTTCTTGAAAATGCTTTCTGCTATGTTAGTGCCACAGAGTTCAGGCTTTGTTTTCTTCCAAAGCTCACAGAGAGTGCCATTTACTGCTGTAATTCACACCTCTTTTCTTATGCCCTTTCCTTTCCCTCACCATTGTTTTTTTTCCTTGAAAACCCAAATCAGATTGTTATGTGATGACAGAGATTTGCCTCTTTTTCTCATCTCTTAGTACTGCAGGAAGCACAGTTAGCAATGAGTATTAGTGGTCTTCTAGCATACGTTTTAATTCACCAAGTCCATTAAAAGTGGCACTGTGTGTTCTAGAAGGATTTCTGTGTCATACATCCATAGCTGGGGGCATGCTTTAAATAAAAGAGGAAGATTCAACACAGTTTTTCTCAGTCCTGGTTTTGAGCAAGTACAGTTCTGTGGAACATAGTGGCAATAAACAACTTGTCCATCATATTGCATTTTGTGTATGCGTTATATGATGTCTTGTAGTTCAGACTTCTCAGGCAGCTGTCTGAGAACAATCATTGCATCAGGTCTGTCTCAAAAAAAATCACATAGCATTAGTTACTTTTTGAATACACTTTGAAATATTCTGACAAAATGTCTTAAAAGATTAATTTTCCTTAAAAGCTTGAGTTAAATTTATTTTCTCTGTCACAAAATGTTTCGTATCTTACATAATTTCTGCATTCCATGCTTACATTGCAACGTTTCCTTCTGGATTGTGATGACTTACACATTTCTATATGCATGGATAAACCTAATATTCTACCTGGCAGATTTGTAATTTTAGTATTTGAAAAGGTAAAGAAATGTAATAATCTTAATAATACTGAATGAAAGTTTCAAACAGCCATTAAATCCTAATAAGAGGGCAGGGGTAAGCATTTGAGCATAAGTGATGCAAAGTACATGTTGTCAGTCTTAAAATTACAGTGTACACGTGATGATTATTACATAGAATCACAGAATGGTTTGGGTTGGAAGGGACCTTTGAAGATCATCTAGTTCCACCCCCCCCTGCCATGGGCAGGGACATCTTACAGTAGATCAGCCCCATCCAACCTGACCTTGAACAATTCCAATGATGGGGCATCCGCAGCTTCTCTGAGCAACCTCTTCCAGGGTCTCACCACCACCAGAGTAAAGAATTTTTTTACTTAAACCTAATCTAAATCTACCCTCTTTCAGTTTAAAACTGTTAACCCTTGTCCTGTCACTACAGGCCCTGGTAAAAAGTCTCTCTCTGGCTTTCTTGTAAGCCCCCTTTATATATTGAAAGGCTACAATAAGGTCTCCCTAGAGCCTTCTCTTCTCTAGGCTGAACACGCTCAACTCTTTCTGCCTGTCCTCTTAGGAGAGGTGTTTCAGCACTCTGACCATTGGCCGTGGGCCTACTCTGGACCTGCTCTAACAAATTCATGTCTGTCTTGTGCTGAGGGCCCCAGGCTGGATGCAGTACTCCAGGTGAGGTCCCTGGACCTGCTGGCCATGCTTCTTTTTATGCAGCCCAGGATACGGTTGCCTTTCTGGGCTGCAAGTGCATGTTGACAGCCCTTATCTAATTTTTCATCAACCAGTATCCCCAAGTCCTTCTCTGCAGGGCTGCTCTCAATCCATCCATGACCCAGTCTGTACTGAAGCTGTTGATTGCCCTGACCCAGTGCAGGACTTTGCACTTGGCCTTGTTGAACTTCATGAGGTTCACATGGGCCCACTCCTCAAGCCTGTTGGGCTCCCTCTGGATGGCATCCCTTCCCTCTAACTAATCCACTGCACCACTCAGCTTGGTATTATCTGTAAACTTGCTGAGGGTGCACTCAATCCCACTATCTGTCATTAATAAAGATATTGAGCATGATCATGTGCTTTCTGTAGCATTCTGTAGTTTTTCTAAGGCTTATTAGATACAGCTGGGAGCAACTGCTGCAGCACAGTATGTTACATGTCAACTTTTCTTCCTATTGGTTGTCAATACAAAGCATACAGCTACAATAGGTGTGAAACACGTGTTAGGGATTCAGGCTATAAAGTGTGCATGACATGAAGTTTTACATAGCCTCGTTAAATTAATTTGTGTTTGCTGAGGGTATGAGCATGTGAATCTCCCTTAAACTGGCAACAAGGTTTCATCGCTTTCACCTTCAGATTACTATGTTAGATTGCTCCTATCTGAGGTATGGGAATATGTGCTAGTTCCTTTATAACTCAGTTGCTCAATTACAACACGAAATGTGCTTCTTGGTGGCTTATAGAACTGTTCTGTTCATCTGTAGAATGCTGGTGACAAGGAACCCTTGGTGTTGTCTGTACCTCAGAGATGAGTGGTTTGTACTTGACAGAGCTGATTTATTTTCTGTGGCACAGCAATGGGAAATTTAAAATGGGAACTCTTCACTTTGGCTTGGGGCCTGTAAAAGTCTTGTATTGTTTAGTACCACTCTGAAGATGATAATCCATTTATCAGTTTACTAAATGACATTTAAAATAGCCAATAGGAATCAGCAGTGCCTCTGTCAAAAGGAAATCTGTGAACAATTAGTCACTGCTATGCAATAAAAAAAGTACGTCCAGCAACTGGGTGTCTCCAGAAATCACATGATCATAGTGTGTTCCTACAGTTGGCCTTTAGAGTACTGTAAAAATAGTCTTTTGAGTAGTCATTTGTACCATGGCTGTAGTTCTTGAAGATATATTTGTGTGTGAATGAAGTAAAATCTTGGGTCTCCAAATTCTGTTCATTCCAGTCATTATCATTCCATAATCTTGTAGTGTTTATCCAATAGGATTCTACAAGACTAAAGTAATGTAGTAACACGTATTACTTTTCACCAATAATTTTATTGTCTTAAAGTCAAAATCTATTGATGACTGTTACTTATCAGGATTTCTGTTTCTTTACAAGCTGGCCGTGGAATTCCCATCAGAAGACATTTTTTTAGTGACAGCTTCTCCACTTATAAAAGCTATAACAAATTTCAAACAGGTAAGAGAGACTTAATTTTTCTTATGATAAGACCTCTTCAGAAGTTTGTATATGTACAGATAATTTAGTACCTAATCCTGAAAATGCTTATGATTTTGAACTTGTTTTCACATTAGCGTGACTGCAGTGGTGTTAGGACTGATGAGATATTTTATAGTGATTCTTGGTCATTACTAATTGGTGAATATTATTCACAACATTCGAGCAAAGGTTAAACTGGGTACTTACATGGTTGAAGTATTTTCTAAGTTACTGAAGCTTTATTTCACTGCTTTGTTAGTGAGTATGCTCCATTTTAAGCACTGAAATGGTATCTTCAGAATAAATTACTTCAGAAGCTTAGTCTTGCTGTTGGTTCTTGTATATAGTAGTGTGTTTGAATTTTGGGCAGAAACAGACTTCTGACAAGTAACAAAAAAAAGGGATAGCCTTCTGTGAAATTGCCTTCAGCTTTATCTACATGTCCAGCAGCTGGTGATTCAATGCCCTCTTTCCTGCTGGTTCAAAAAAAGAAAATAAAATCCATGCATGAGTTCAGATTTCTGGCTAGTAGGTTCATTAAGCTAGTTTTGCAGAGGTACTCAGATGTGGGAAAGCACTGCTCTTTTTCCCACTCTGAGGGAACTTTACCATAGGGCATGGAAAGAGTTGGAGACTGGATTGCACAGAACTCAGCATGCAAAGCTGCTAGCCAGTGAGAAGTTAGGTTTTACCTAAAGGGAAAGTTAGGTTTTTACCTCAGGGAAAGTTAAGACACTTAGAGCTGGGCTTCCATTTGGCATTTATATTCATGACTCTTTCTGAAACATGGTATCTAACAGGGGAGGCAGATCTCATGAAAAGTAAAGGAAGACCACTCCGTGGTTTATCTGACAGCCCGGTTTTAGCGTAATTCTTACTGGCGTATGAATGCCTGATTCAAATCATTACAGGGGGAAAATAAAGCATAGAGAGATTTGAATAGCAGTTCTTTGCATTGAGTGGCTGTAATTGGTTATCAGCATCTCTTCCTTTTCACACTGTGGTTTTTGTCCAGGGCTAATGGCATGCTCAGAACATAGCTGAGAGACTGAGAGCTTGTATGTGAGACTGGTAGAGTAACATCCAACTAAAGAATATCTTCTGAGTTTGAGAGTGCTGACAGTAGGGTCATGAGTATCCAGGAAAGACACTTACACATTGCAGAGATGTATAGTCTGTAATTCGCATTAGCAGAAGCTTTGGTATCTGAAGAATAAGGGAATAGCTAAATCGTATTTGAAGGCAGCATCTCTAAGTTTTGCACATGCGCATCTTAATTTCTCTCTGAATTGCAAGCATGGTGCGGCTTCTAGTTCCTAGCTGTGTTCCAGACTCTTTGAATATTCTGTGAAGTAGAAGGCCTGGAGGTTCCCATGCAGCTGCTCCCTTCTGGAAGAAACCCCAAATCAACATAACTTACGTGACTGTTTTCTGAGTTCTGGTTTGCCTGTTTGGGGTTTGGTTTTGGTGTCCCCCCCCACCCCCAATCTCTGAAATATCAGATAGTGACTACGGATGAGATGCTAACTGAGTAAATGCTTTGAGGTGGTCTTGAATCTATTTTGCCTAAATACTTGTCTTATACGTCCTGCTTACAAGCTGAACAACAATAAGCACTTTTCCTGACATAAAGGCCAACCACCTGCAACAAGAGTTTTTTGAATCATTAGGTTTTTGAAGAAAATGTCACCAGTTTTGTTTCTTTTTTTTAAATAGAAGAAAAATACTTATTCCAGACAAAAGCGTGTTTCCATAATCCTCTAAGCTATTTTGACCAATTTTTTTTTTTCCCAAAGTACCAAGGAAAGGAAGATGCTTACTTGGGGGAACATCATTGAGTTATTTTATCAAAGTTATAACAAACAGAAAAACAGGGTCTTAGCACTGCATCAGGTAAGTTACAAAGCAGTGTTGCCAAGTCTAATAATATAGTCTATATATGGAATAAAACATTATAGCAGTTAGAGCAGCCATCAGGGTTCTCCATTTTTGCTTAATCTCTAGCTTCAGAATTAAAATTCTCAGTGATACTATGACTCCTTACCAGGAATAGGCATGAAAAGATTCTGTATGTAAAAAGGAACTTTTAACAGTAACATGATAACATTTTTTGAGACAGTATGGGCTTTATGTTGTGACTTCTTTACTGGAAATGAACGTAACACATTTTGTTACAAGCTTTAGAAAAAGAGGTGAATAAATGATTCATATTTTTAAATACCTTTCTTCTTCCTACAGGTCTCTAAAACACTTGAGGAATTTGATGTAGAAGAGCAACCAAGTTCTGTGTTAGAAAAACGATATCCCAATATTAAAGTTATCCAGTCTGGAGTAAAACAATTGAAAAGTGATGAACATGTAAGTTAATGTTTTCTCTTTTATGTGGTTTTTCAAATTATTTAAAAAAAAAAAAAAATCTAAGAAACAGGTGACTATTTTGGGCATGAAATTCTCTTGAAGAACATTCTGGTTATTAAAGTGTTAAGTTACCAAAATTCCAAGAAAATACTTCCTAACTTTAATTTCATTTATCACTTACACTGTTGTTCAAGTAGAAATATATGCAGGGGACATAAATGTTGATCAAAAATTACTTGTTAATTAAGAAACCGTAGGTTTTAGATTTAAATCTTTGACTCCTTACAGGTATTGCATTGAATACTTGATTGGAATAGCAGGGAAACCACTCAATGAAACCAATACTGTATATCAATATAGGTGTCAAAATTTCTGTAACCCTTGATTGGAGATCTCTCTGATTCCCGGATTACTGCTTGTTGCTACAGAGAGCAAAATATTCACAACTTTATGATTAAAAAAATAATAATTGTTGAAAGAACCAACATTTCCACCTTTTCTTCTTTCTTTTTAGCAGGAAATATGTTGCAAGTCTGAGCAGTGTACAGCGCATATATTTTTAGCGTGTCAACTCGACATGTTATTTTTCACTTCAGCATTTATTGGAAACTCACATGCATATCCAGAACTGGTTTTGCTCATTTTAAGTCACAGAGATATGATTCCAATTAGATTATAATTCTGCTAATATTCTGAGTCGAATTATATTCTGGTATCATTGTTACAATGTTTTAGTTTAGGTATGTCTCTGTGAACATGGATATTTCATGTCTATGGATTTGGAGGATCTTTTGCCTCTGTTTTCTGAAAACCTATAAAAACTCTTTATGCAAAACCACTGTAAACTATTTAGCTTATAGTTTGGAAAACAACAAATAAGGTCGTAAAATGTTGAAATTTAAGTATTGCTTGTTGCAGAATGATGTAGCTTGTTTAGTGCCTACCCATTTTCTTTAGCAAAAAACAGAATTTGTGGTCTTTCTAAACTATATTCTAGCCTGTGCCTAGTTAAGTTAACACAGGTCTACTGTTGTTGAAATGTTTTGAATGCGATTCTTAATTGCTAATACATGGTAGTGCATAGGTCTACATCTGTTACTGGGCAGGGGGGCACATTGTCACATAGAAGACTGATTCTTTTAGCACAGATGGTGAATACAGAGTGCCACCAAGTGGTAATCTTTATATTTCATCTTTCTTTGAGTGCACTGTGTACACTTTCCATTTTATCCGTCCTATAATGGCATATATTTAGGCTTGTAAAATGTGGTGAGTGTAATGCACATAAATGACACACAATCAATGAAAGTATAAAGGCTTGCTCTTTAAGACACCAGTTACGGTTTTTTAATATCTACAAAACACTATGACATTAAGGAAAAAAAAAAGCTGATATTCTCTTAGATGTCTCCAATTGTTTTTTCTTTTATCTTAATTTTTAACAGAAAATTTTCACTGAAGATGGGAAAGAATATATGTATGAAAAACTTTGCTTGTGTGCTGGAGCAAAACCAAAATTAATTTCTGAAGGAAACCCATATGTGCTAGGAATCCGGGATACTGACAGTGCACAGGTAAATGTGTTTTGGACTTATAAATGTGTAATGTATTCTTACTTCCGATGCAAAATACTAAAAATGATTGCAGAGTGAAATGGAGATACATAAGATGATGTTTGTTATTATATATCCTTAAATAGGAACACTTTCAGTAGCAGAGGAAATAGCCTTAAATACCATTAAATAAATTAATTAGACACTAAATTTAAGTTTATAGATAGCTCATAGACAATATTTCTAACACGATAATCTAGAGTAAATGGTATTCTTTTACCCTCCAGGCAGAAGCCAATCTGAAAATACAAACAGGAAGTAGGCTCCAGTAGAAAGCTCCCTGAGAAGGTGTATCTGGTACATGGTATGAAGGGCTACTTCTTACAGTGAAAAGCTACTGAAGGACGCTTTTTTCTAGTTCTACTGTAGCCTGTCCTCATTGTACCGAAAAAGAGTTACGGTTATAGTCACAGATGTGGAAAAGTTTTCACATGAGGAATGACTTAATAGACTAAAACTTCAGCTTGAAAGTAGAAAGTGAGGTTTCACTGCTATAGGTCTTTAGGAGGAGGCAGGGTGAAAGTGAACACTGCTTCTCCATAACACAAGAACTGTGATTCATCAAATGAAGTTTGATGTTGAGAATAAAAAGGGAGCTATTTTTTCAAGCAAACTGAAGTGAAACTGTGAAATTGTTGTTGTTTGTTTTGAATACTAAAACTTTACCTGAGTTTAAAAAAAGAAAGAGAAGAGGGAAGAAAAAACACACAAAAAAGACAGCCCTTGAGAAATTTATCTTGTGTAAATTGAAGGGAAAGATGCCACCTGAGTGGCACCAGTGGTGTCTGGAACCTGTGAGGGTGTTCCAGGATAGTATTGTCATGTGCCTGTCATCTTCTGATGGTCTTCCCTGTGCATCCACTGTTGGCCACTGTGGGAAACAGTAGACTGGGCTGTCATTTGTCAAAACTTGTTGATGTTGAACTTTGAATGAGACTGAAATACTTGTTTCTGTTTTTTGGTGTTTTGTTTTGTTTTCTTTTTTTAATGGTGACTGGTTGCATTCATTATTCCCCTCTGATACAACTTCAGTATCCTCTGAAAGGTTTAAAGGACTGCAGTTTTCATGGTCTTTTACACTTTAGATTCTCCGATTCAATTAGTCGGGTAAACTGGAAGCATGGATGAACACATTCTTGTGTAATTACAATAGTTGGTCTGATAGTCGTGATTCTTGATTTGTTTGAAAGAAAATACTTGAAGTGGTTATATTATTTAAAAAAATACTGTCTGGGCTATATTTTTTTAAATTTCTCTCACCACTAAGATGGATTTGGAGACTTGTTTCTTTCTGAAAGTTTTTTGCACAAATAAAATTGGCTCTGATTTGCTCCAAATTATTTTTTAGATTCCTGATTTTTGATCAGGAATTTTTAAATTCCTAAATTTCTGTATCTTTGCCTTTTTAATGTTATGCAAATTACTCTGAAAGTTATGCAAGTTGTGATAAAACTGGATTAATAGATACCCCAATGCTAATAGTCGCTAGGACAGAGAAAAGTCTCCTGGATTCTATTAAGGGCTCTGTCAAATTGGCTTAAATGTAATTTTTTAACTTCTCTTGTCTCAGTTTGCGACTTGTAAGGCTGAATCAATAACTTCATCCCTTAATGTGATAGAACTTGGCCTCAAGCTGCGCCAGGGGAAGTTTAGGTTGGATATTAGGAAAAACTTCTTCACCGAAAGGGTAGTCGGGCATTGAAACAGGCTGCCCAGGGAAGTGGTTGAGTCTCCATCCCTGGACGTATTTAAAAGACGGGTAGACGTGGTGCTTGAGGACATGGTGTAGTGGCGGACTTGGCAGTGCTAGGTTAACGGTTGGACTCGATGATCTTAAGGGTCTTTTCCAACCTTAACGATTCTATGATTCTATGATTCTAACTTACAGGTTTCACTAGCTTCTGTAACAGATCTTAGCAAAAGAAAATGCGTATAGTAGTCTGAGAAAATCAAAATAAGAAGACTAAGAGAGCAAGAAAATATTGAAAAGGATGTAATTGATCACTATGAGGGAACATATGACCTAAGTTGTAATTGACTTCTTTTTCTTTCTTAATGCAGGCTTTTCAGAAGAATTTGGCTCAATCTGAGAGAATAGTAGTGGTCGGAAATGGTGGGATTGCACTTGAATTAGTGTAAGTAAACAACTAAGTTTTAAACATACGTATGCAAATATAATCTTTAACAATGCTATATTAAAGCCATTGTGCGAGAGTTTGGGAGAAGGTTGACTTATAAAATTGTAGCTCTTAATGCATTTAGTAGCAAAATTTATTAAAATAACTTTTTCACAGTATAGTGGCACTTACTGTCTCATAAAATTCAGCAAGCTTCAGAAGAAGCTTTGACACATACATATCAAGAATATACAGCATTTTTCTGATGTGGCATGAACAGATTTCTGTTAAGAGTATTAAGGGCAATATTTAAGTTATAAAACTTGTCTGACTTCTGGAGACAGAAGTTGGGACAGGAATAGAGAGGCAGCTTATCTTGCACCCAGCCTAATTTAAGTTGATAGCGCTTCTGAAGGTAGGATATTGAACTGTGTGGTCCTGCAGTCTGCTAGATTACAGAAACATCTGCATTACACAATTATATGGTCTTGTTTTGTGTGGGAGTCACTTTTTCACTTTCACTAGATTGTCCTCTGCATGTCTCTACCAGTTCATGTTCCAGGTAGTACAAACAAGATCCAAATGCCTGTTCTTAGCAGTGGGCAGTCTGGCAAAAATGCACCTTTTTATTTTTCATCTTGGGGAACAGGAAATACTAAGTATTATTATTAATGTGATCTACATCCCCTTACCCCCCACCCTGGTTCAGTTGAGGTTGTGCTGGTGAGAAAGTATGACTGTCGACTTAGAGATTCCCCCAATGTGTTCCTTGTGTAAATATTTAGAAGCAGTAGTGGATTTGATAGGCTTAAAAGTCTTGGATCCCTTATTTCTAGCTTCTGGAATGAAAGCTGGCATGCTTCTAGTTGTGTTGCTAAGAGTTGGATCCCTTTCAGGTAGTCCGTCACTTTATCCACTGTTTAAATGTCCACAGGTACGAAATTCAAGGCTGCGAAGTAATCTGGGCTATCAAAGACAAAGCCATTGGGAACACTTTTTTTGATGCAGGAGCAGCTGAATTTCTCATTCCAAAGCTAACTGCTGAAAAACGAGAGACTCCAATTGAATGTAAAAGAACCAAGTATACAACGGAAGGTATGGCGTTTCAGTTTCCTAACACTGCAGCAGCATCATTTAATATTAAAGATAGTCCTAAGATCAGTTAATTTAGCAGGCCATAAATAAGGTTTACTGTTATCATCAATGGCATTTCCTTCTTTAAAAAAAAAAAAAAAAAGTGATATAAAAACCCATCCAGAATTGATGTAGACACACAACAGCATGTAATAGTTACGTAAAAACTGTGCTTATTTTTATAGCTGTGCCAAGTTTACATTTCATTTCCTGTATTCCACCTGCTGAAGAACCTGTTCTATTTTCTGTAATATTTTAATGTTTTTCTGAATTACATCAGCATTATGTAGGAAGGAGCTCTCCCATAATAAGCCATTGGAGGACCAGATGAAACTTCACAGAATGTTCTTACAGATGCAGTGAAACTGTTAACTAGAACTGCATGAACAAACATTACACAAACATACATATGACCAAAATAACAACAAAAAGAAGAGCATGGTTCTAGACTTCAGGTTGGAAGAATAAATTGTAAAAGAGTCAGCCTAAACATCACAAAATGGCACCCACAGTTCTTCAAATGTATTGTGGTATGTTAGAATTTGCACTTCCGTGCAAAGGAGGGGACGGTGCACGTTTGCTAGCAGATGGATGTCAATTTAAATATTAGCATTGATATTAAGCAGCTAAGTCTACCATGGGTCTCCAGAACCCTGGTACTGTTGGGGGTCGGTCTCCATGCAGGCACTTAACAGTGGGATGGTTGTTTCGGAGATGAGTGAAGTAATGAAAGGCATAAAGTTGAAAGGTGTTAAAAATAATTGGCTTGGAGATTGATTTGTCTGCAGATTAATGGGTTTTGGGACATTACACATTTTTGTCTTCCCTTCTGGCAACCAGATCATTTATCTTTTAATTGAGAATCCTTGTTCTGAATTCTGCAGGCAATGAAGTATGCACGCTAAATCGATATTCTCCGTCTCTTTCCTTCAGGAAGTGAGGAAAAAGAAAGACCTATAGCAGCATCTGACAAACTGGGCAGTGCCTTAGGCCCCGATTGGCATGAGGGCTTATGTCTTAAAGGGACTAAAGAGGTATGGTCATAATCTTGCTTACACATTTGTTTGAATGTTGCTTTAAGTGGGTAAGGATGACGGAACGTGAAATGTCACATTCAGGATTATTAGAAAAATAAAACCAAAATGTGCTTGAACTGATCCTCCTGTCAGAATTAAACAGAAAAATATGTTAACACAAATAAAGTAATTTTCTGCTTGAAGAAGGTGGCTGATCAGATTCACTGGCATAGTTCTAGCAGTTTACTCTTCAGAGTGAAACATAAATGTTGGTTTGCATGTTTCTGTAGGACTGGTGTCCAGTGGTGGAACCAGAAGCAGTGGTTCCTCTATCATCCTGAGTTTAGCTGCCATACATACATTTTCTTATGTGAAAAATAGGACAGTAGGATTTGTGCAGAGGTACAGGGAACATCAGTCTCCTGTCACAGCAGATAATGAAATGCAAAATCAGTAGTGGACATGAGCGTTGTGAAGAGTTTCAAGTTTGAAATAAAGCAAAAATCATCACATTTCATGGTTTTTTATCAGGTTTTTATTCATTAATTTCTTAGCTGTTAGGTGTTTGCATCTGTTACTCATTTGAAAACAAAAGCCTTTCAAAGGTGATCAGTCATAGATTCTACAGAAATGGCTTTACAGTACCAACTAAAGGATGCTTAGGATATTCAGCAGAGGAATTGGTGGTATTTTGGCTATTGAAGGCTGTGTGAATAAATCCATTCAAGGCCTGAATCCACAAAACAGTTCAGAGAAACAGATAACTTTCCAACTTCTGTCTCGAGCTCAGAATACGAGTAAGTCGTTGAAACATGGGTTGACGGAACAGGATATATTCTATTTTTACAGCATTTAGGACATAAACTTCTTATTGTTACCAGAATTTAATTTATGATAGAAAAGATAAAGGATTTGAAATACTGAAAGATAGAAAAGATGAATTTACTTTTTTTCTGTTCTGCTAAGTTCTGAATTCTCTTCTGTAAACTCAGGGGAACTTGAATATGTTTTCTGGCATGCCAGAAAAATCTAAATTGTCATGAAATTTCAAGGAACATCAGATATCTGCTGAAAAGGCAGGTAAATTGCCATTTGCTATGGTTAGATCTGTGCCAAAAAAAGGAAAAAGTGTGGGAACTCAGCTAATGTGTCATGCTTTAGGATGGGGTATACGTTGGTTTTTGGTTTTGTGGTTTTGGGGTTTTTTTTCCCAATGTAGTAACATGTCAATTTAGGTATACTTCCTATTATAAATATTGTTATTCTAATCATTATGTTTACCATTTTGTCAATCTTTCTTCAGTTTTCTCATAAAGTACATATTGAAATACTATGTGAAGTAAAGAAAATACATTTACAGCAAGAATTTATACAACTGCAACGGACTGCTTTGACTTTTCCTAAGGAAGAGAAAAATGTAGAGCCAGATGAGGGTAGGTGCCAGTGCTGATGAGAAATAACATGTTGAAGATAAAGCAGTGCTGGAGCACGTTTGATCTTGTTTGCTGTTTTAGAGCAAATACAGATTTGGAAAAAATATCCTTTATTTCTATAAATTAAATGGAGCTCTGGCAATTTATAATAGTTGAGAATTTGATTTATGGGCTACGATTGAATTACAAAATGTTATGGTTCAGACTCTTTTTCCACAAAGTCACCTAAATCCTGTATGCAGAATATTCCCTCCTTGTGACAGTCCAGTAAAATCATACATTAATAGTGGAGTTAAAAAAGAAGCAAAGAAAACCCAGAAGCATTTAGTGTCAAAACTGATGTAATCCTTCAAAGACAGTAGAAGAAAATATCACTTGTTTCATGAATAATTCAATCTATAAATTCCACTGAATGAAAATTCATATTTAAAATATTATTTTAATAGCCAGTTACTTTCAGCATAAGATTCTAGGAAGTCAAATCTCTGACGTTCTTTTTGCTTTTGAGGCATTTCCTGTGCATCTGTAAATTTATATGCAAAAGAATATTTGGCAATTGCATACTCCAGAGAACATCCTATGGGTCTGAAGCAGTGGCAGGACACAGTATTTTCCCACTACAAATGAGGGCTTTGATTTAGGAAAATTCCAGAGAAAGTTAATAGTAGGACTTGGAGCTAAGCTCCAAAATCTTTTTTCTAGTCCTGAGTGAAGGTAAGAAATGTTATAGGTAATCTCTGTTCTCGGGGGGGTGGGGGTGTTACTTTATTTTTTTTTTTCCCCCCCTACCTAATCAATTAGATATCTCAAAAGATTATTTTTTCTTCTTTTTATTTCATGTCTTATAATAAGACATCATTAATAAAATAACTTCTGTTGGTTACATTCTCAGGGCAAAATTTTCCCCTTTTTCAGTGCTATGGCCTGTATATGTGGAATTGACTAACGGAAAAATTTATGGATGCAATTTCATTGTCAGTGCAACTGGAGTTGTGCCAAATGTTAAACCGTTTCTTGATGGCAATAATGTAAGTATACTGATTTCTTTTGAAGTTTAAGCTGTTTTGTTTTGGGTTTTTTTTGAGTAAGGTGAAATAAGCTCGTTCAGCTGGTTTATGCTTCTGACATGAAACATTGATTGATAAAGGTTTTGAATGTTGTACAGCATTTCAAAATAAGGCAGATATGTTGGTACTGGAAATGCCCAACATGATAAAAATTAATTAATTTCATTACTATTCTTGGCTTATTATATTGCTACTCATGATATGAACTGATACACAGTATATATACAATATACACTGTTAAGCCTATACAAAGAGAGAAGAACATTTGTATAATTGGTTAATGTGGCAAAAATTTAGAATAATTTTTGTGTCAATTCTGTACCATTTTCTTATCTTACAAATCTTAATATTTTCTCCTGGGAAGAAAGCAGTAATTTCCAATAATTTCCATCTAGAAAACCGAGCTCATAGGTGAGCTCAAAAAGGTGCTCATATTCATTGAGGGAAGTCACACTTTGAATCAGCATCCGAACATGGATGATGATTACGGAGTTCATAGCTGCCATGTGAATTTTCAGGCCTTGAAATCATTCTGTCTCCATGTTAGGTGTCAGGTGTAGCCCCAGCCGGCAGCTCAGCACCACACAGCAGCTCGCTCACTCCCCCACTGGGATGAGGGAGAAAGTCAGAAGGGTAAAAGTGAGAAAACTCAGGGGTTGAGATAAAGACAATTTAAGCAAAGTGAAAGCTTTGCGTGCAAAGCAAAATAAGGAATTCATTCACTGCTTCCCATCGGCAGGCGGGTGTTCAGCCATCTCCAGGAAAGCAGGGCTTATCCCGCGTAACGGTTACTTGGGAAGACAAGCACCGTAATTACGAACGTCCCCCCTTCCTCCTTCTGTTGCAGAGCACAACATCGTATGGCTTGGGGCATCCCTTTGGTCAGCTGGGGTCAGCTGCCCCGGCTGGGTCCCCTCCCGACTTCTTGTGCACCCCAGCCTTACCGCTGGCAGGGCAGTGTGAGAAACGAGAAAGGCCTTGATGCTGTGTAGGCGCTGCTCAGCAACAACCAAAACATCCCTGTGTTATCAGAACAGTTTTCATCACAAGCCCAAAACAGCCCCGTACAAGCTACTATGAGGAAAATTAACTCTGTCCCAGCCAAAACCAGTATGTGAGGGTATTTGGTGTTTTGCAGTTCCTTCTGATTAGGAAGTAAAACGCTATCCTCTGAATAAAGCAGAAGAAAATTATGAAAACATACATCTGATGTTGAGCCATGAAATATTTCAAGGCCTACGTTACAAAGTTAGATGAGGCATTAAGTATTTGCAATGGTGTTTTCTGGCCTTGGCAAAAATACAAAATGAACTAAGACTCAGTGTCCCTGTAACATACGTAGCGTGACTTGAGATTTGGCAAGCTCTGTTAGGTCCCTGCCTAGGGATCAGTAATATTTTAAAAACCAATGCTGTGTTCTAGAAATAATGCTTAATGCTTTGTATCTTACCGCGGAGGTCTTGCCACTCTAGATAATGTAATGCTATTCTAAGCTTCTTTTAATACATAGTTTGAGGTATTTTAAAGGATATGTGAAGGTCACTTGTAAAATGCAACACCGATCTGTTCTTAAATCTGGTGAGAAAAGAACACAGAGATTGCTGGGAAATTCTACTTCTGTAGGGTAATTTTGTCTTTGCTTATTTGAAGCGTCCTACGTTTGATAAGATTCAGGGTAAATTCTGCAGGGGCCAGGGTTGCATTATAATATGGGAAAGTAATACTTTTATATGGGGACAGTTGTGAAAAATACTTCATTATGGCACTCTTTGGGGGATCTGTTTTCTTCCCCTGAAGATGGAAGAGTCTTGAGATTGTGAGGTTTGAACACCATGTTTCTCTTGTGGTTATCGGTCTTTTCGAATTGAGTCAGACGGGAGAATGAATACCCGTAAATTGTTTACACTGAATGACCTTTTTCTCTGTTGCTACGTGGCACCTAGAAGAGCATCTTACTGGGTTCCTGTAGTATTTATTCATGTAATTTTATATCTTCCAATGTTTTGATTAAGCAGAATAGTGAATTTACTGAATTTTTTTTAGGAGTCTGCCATTAAAAAGTAACAAATGAGATGACTGCTTAACACAGATGAAGTTGAATTACTTAGTTTAAATGATTATTTTTCTTACTGCTGATCTGTGCAAATACTTTAGTTTGCCATAGGTGAAGATGGAGGTCTTAAAGTTGATAAACACATGCACACATCCCTGCCAGATATATATGCAGCTGGAGATCTCTGCACGGCGTCGTGGGAACCTAGTCCAGTGTGGCATCAGGTAAATCAAGTCATACAATTGTGCGCTCAGCAGCAGTCTAATCTACAAAGTAAATTACACACTATCATAGAATCATAGAATTGTTAAGGTTGGAAAAGACCCTTAGGATCATCAGGTCCAACCGTTAACCTACCACCGCCAAGTCCGCCACTAAACCATGTCCTCAGCATGGACACAGATGGGAGAAAAGAAAGTTTAATTGAAGCGGAAACCGGTGAACAAGTAGATAATCCTGGGTGTCTTGATGACAGATAATTTCATCTATGTGGCTGAAAGCCAAGCTGTTCAGCCTTTCTGAGTATAATGAAAAGACCTAGCATGCATTGATGAGAACAGCAAGCGTCGCTCATTGCACAGTGATGTGTATCTGTGTTTTTAAATCTTTTCAATTTTTTTTCAGATGAGACTGTGGACTCAAGCTAGGCAGATGGGATGGTATGCAGCAAAATGCATGGCAGCAGATACTTTAGGAGAATCTATTGATATGGATTTCAGCTTTGAACTATTTGCTCACGTTACAAAATTTTTCAATTACAAGGTAAAGTAAATACAGTCTAATAGCCTTAAACCACTGAGTAACACACACATTGCTTGCTTGTATTCACTTGCCAACACTGAGCAGATGCTTTAACATTGACAAAACTGTTTTCTGTATATAATAATTAATCTTCGTTTAGATTTTCTCCATTCACACTAACTTGGAATGCTGAACCTGAAGAGGGCAAAATCTTTACAGATATATTACAAATCTTAATTGGTGAATGACAGCTGATCTGCTTTGCATCTCTGTGTATATTCCATTTCATTAAGTTTCTTTCATGGATAAATTCAACACAGTTCAGCATGGTGACTGGTTCATTATTGGTTTGTGTAGGATATTTCAAGGTGAATATCTTTAATTCTGTTGCGGGTTTGAAAGCCAATGAAGGGGGGAGGTTCCCAGGGACAAATATTTCCCTGTTTACATGAATCTTTTGAAGTGTAGAACTGTTACCGGCAGAAATACTAAAAGCCGCTGCAGTGACCTTCTGAGTGCTTTTTCTTTTTCCTCCTGTTAGGTGGTGGTTTTGGGAAAGTACAATGCTCAAGGCTTGGGTTTAGACCATGAACTGATGCTGAGATGTACCAAGGGACAAGAGTACGTTAAAGTAGTGATGCAGAATGGCCGAATGATGGGAGCTGTGCTGATTGGTGAAACAGACTTGGAAGAAACATTCGAAAACTTAATTTTAAATCAAATGGATCTTTCAGCCTATGGTGAAGATCTCCTGAATCCAGATATCGACATAGAGGATTATTTTGATTGAAGAAAACCCCATTTCCATTTTGTACAATGTTTTGACACCGAGTAATATGTCTTATAAAACTGTTTTCTCAGGATTACCAGAAATGAGGGATAAATGCAATTCCTTATTATGATTTTTGTATCGATCTTGTCAAAATACTGACCGGCAAATTAAATTAATCTGTGTAGAAATGCAGCAACAATAGCAAGTGGATTAGTGTTGGCAAAGAGTTTTCGTCCAGATTAGATGAGCGTATGAGAACAGGGCTATAACAGTCTTAAAAAGGGGGCTTTGCTGTGCTGTTAAGATCGCACTGCATTCACTTGAATGCAAGGTAGCCTTCTAAATAAAACCTGTTAAATCCCGTGCCTGCCTCATAGCTCCCGTCTTCCCCAAGCCATGCGTAATTCACTGGCCGTGGTTACCAGAGCCCCGTTTCCTCGTGGCTTACTGCCATGCACGTTCCTCCTCTCCACCAGCAAGCCACCCTTGTGAGCCAGGATGCCGTGATGTGACGGTGCTGCCTCGCCTGCCTGAAGCTGCCTCCAGACTTGGGTGGTGTGAGTGCTGGCTGGGGGGGGAAAGCCTCTGCTTCCTCAGGCCACTCGCTCAGGTGAACGGTCACAAGGCAGTCGCGCAGTGCGTCACCACCCCTGCTCAGACCTGTGAGTACTTGCCACAGGTTTCAAGACTCCAGTTCCAGCTAATGGTACCACCTCTGTCGAGCGGGCTCAGATGAACAGAGGACATCTTTAGCACACAGGGTGCTCGGAGCTCCCACTGCCTGGAATGTGGTCGGCAAACATACGGCAAGATGGATGCTTTATCTTCTCCCGCCCCCTGCCAAGTTTATTTCTGAAATAAATGTATTTTCTACTCAGCTAAGTACAGAACATAAAAACTTTGGACAGTGAAAGCCAGGGTGAGATGTCAGTTGAGAGCAGCTTTTTTACTGCTTGTCACTTGAGCTGTTCAGGTATTGCGGCAGAGCTGCTCTGGCGCGTCCTGTCTGGCCTTCCGCAGGACCCATGTGCGGTGCGCTCCAAGGAAAGGCTGGCACCACAGCCCCGGTGGGTGTCGCCTGCAGCGGTCTGCCCCGACAAGCGCCTGTGGAGCGGCTGCTGTATCCAGACTGTGTGGTAGGGGGTACCGCTTGCCATTTTGGATGGGAGTCCTGTATCCCGATGGGATTCCTAATAGACAGCTGTTACAGTCACTTAATGAAAACGTTCATGGGGACTGTGTGTCTTGGCCACTTTCTGCCCTCTCCTCATTTCCACTGTCACGCAGATTGGTTCCAGGAAGGAATTTTTGCAGGTACTAAACTCCAATTTGACTTGTGCTAACTAGTGACAAAATACCTACTATTACATTGCAAACGGGGGTTTAAGCTGTTTGTTTTCAGTCGTAGCCTGCTCCCTGGCTGTATGCTTAGTTATGCAAGATGCACTTCAATAATAGTGATGTGTGTGTACAGGCTTGCTTCGGTCAAGTTCCTTCTTTTTTAGTTGCTAGGCATAATTTAGTGCCTAGGTGATAAAGCCCAACGATTTCAGCTATTCCTTGACGTCCTCTCTCTATTCCGTTGTGCCATCCATGGACAGAGGTTGTTTCATGCTGGCTTTTAGTTTTGTTCTACGATTCCTACTTGGGAGTTGCTGTTTGTTTAGGGTCAAACTGGGAACAGTTTGTGGTACTCCACTAAATGCAAAGTGGGCAGTACATACTGAGACTTCTCCCAGAAAATCACTCTTTTTTTTTTTAAAAAAGGAATGACTGTTTAATAAAATGAATTAATTCAGTTAAACGATGGGTGAAACACTAAGCTTTAGTCACTGACAAGATTCTACCAGAAAAATAAAGATGAAGAGCATGTTCTTAATCATGTTTGGTTTATATTTAAGTTGGTATTTGTCTGAATGTGTGTATGTGGGGATCCAAAATGAAACCTACCAGAAGTTACGTTTATAATGTTTGAATTTGCCTTACTGATCAGTGGCTGCTTAGATCCTGAAAGAAAAAAAGAAATCTAATCTAGCGTTCAGCCTCATTTGTGCCTAAGCGATGCCTGAAGTCAGCTGTAGCTGTGGGGTCTTTACCCCTCTGGCAGCAGTTACTTGCTTCTGGAAACACCGATGTTCATCAAAGGAAGTCAACAACAGGTAGCTATTTCTGCTTCACATACAGGTAAATATTCTCCCTGCTGAAATGGGAGGCAGAAAAATTCTGTAGCTGAAGATTTTCTTCAGTCCACAGAGATTCCCAAGAAAAGAGATTGTGACCCATAGTGTGGGATGGCTGCAGTTCAGCTCGCAGGACGTGGTGTCCTGCATTACAGGCTGGGTTACGCATGGAAAGAAAAAGACTTGGTGGCACTTACTCAATTAGACAATGCAGAAGGTGGGACTCAGCAAATAAAACTAGGTTGGTGCCCTTTAAGTAACCAATTTTAGAGGATGTCGATTATATAACCATAAGTACTTCTTGACTGGGAAAAGTAGGAAGGGAAAAAAGCTTGTACTAAGCCCTCCACTGCAAAAGAACTGAAGCTTTTAACATACCCTGATGCTTGCCTCTGCTAAAAAACATCGGCTGTTCTGAACTCTTCAAGCACCCCCTCAGGTCTGTTTCAACATAAGAAAGAACGTTTTCATAGTGAGAAGCACCAGTCGCTGGTGCAGCCTCCGCAGGGCAGTGGTAGAGTCCCTGGCGCAGGAGGTTCTCAAGACGCAACTGGACAGGGTGCTGATGATCTCGCCCAGGCTTCCTTTCCCACAAAAGGCTGGAGCAGATCTTTCAGGGTCCCTTCGCAGCTGGGCTGCTCTGTGGTTCTGTGGTGTCTGAATGTTTGGGAAAGAAGGAGCATCGCTTTCCTCAAGTCTGCTTACTGTATGAAAATGAGCCATTATTATGAGGCTTTTCTCTTTATATAATTAGTCAAATGTAAATATTAAGATGGCACTAGTACTCTAGCAACTTCTTGAAGTACATGTGAGAAAAGGGAGGTCACATGGTTCTAGGCCGAGATCAGGCTCAAAGGAGTTAATATGGGTAATCTCCTGGATACTGAATTTATCCCAACAGCATTTTACAGTCCTGGAATTAGGGGCTCAATATACATCATCTGCCAGTTTAGAAGAAATTAGAGAGGAAATCCAGAACCCTGAAGGGCAAGGAAAGGTCTACTCCCTCTTATTTGTAACTTTCATGCTTTTTAATAAAGGGCATAACAATGACATCGGCATTTCTGAGATGAAGCACTGCTTCAAGGTTAAGCCCAGCAGTTGTTGCTGCTCAGGAACTGAAAGCGCAGATGGAGTTGCTCTTCAGGCCTTTTCCCTCAGCCCAGCTGTTCTTGCTCCCAGCTCTGACAAACACAAGCGGAACTGAAAGCACCACGTTCTCAGTAGCAGCAAAAGGCCTTGTTGGTTACCAAACGCTAGGATTTCAGTAGCAGCTCGTGTTTTTCCAAACTCAACAAGGTAATGGCTCAAGCATTCTTTTTATCGTCTATCCCTTTGCACCTACACTAAGGTCTTTCCATGTTCAATCTCAGGTCCTGACAGTGTTCAACTTTGGATATAATTTTTCTACCTTTCTATCAAAAAAAAAAAACCAAAAAAGAATCAGTTTCAATCTAATTCCAAACCTCAAAATTCTACCATAATTTCTGAATTACCAGATTCCCACTACTTGTGAAACATCTTAAGAACAACTTCTGTCTTCTGTTCTACTCTTACTTGGTAATCCTGAGTGATTTTTATCTTCTTCTTTCTCTCGACTATTGTAGTTTTGACTAAGCTTTTATTGAACCTGTGTATTATGGAGAAACACACTCGGTGTTCACCCAGACAGGTATTTAATTTTATTTAATATTCAGCTTTGTGGGATGAGGTAACGTACACTTGCAGCTCTCTCTTACCTTGACAGAACCAAGATGTTATGTGAAAAGAATCGTAGGTGCATCAAAAGACACAGGCTGCTCTTTAAAACAGTGGAGACGCTACTTCAGGCCGCGGGCAAGCAGTGATACTCTCCTACAGTTGCTTTCTCTTTTCCGTTTCCACAAACAACAGGACCATAAGCAAACGGATAAGTGGAGTAGCAAAATTAGGAAACCAACCAGCATTCGGAAACCTCCCAAAGATTGTTTGATGTAGCCCACATTTAGGGCTTAAAGTATGCAACTTCCAATGCAGTCACGTTCTAGTGCTTATAGAGCAGAAGAGTGTTTCTTAGGGCAACTAGATTCACTTCTAATTAGAATACAGATCTGTAGTTGGAATATAAGCCAATTTGACAGGGAAAGGAGGGGAAAAAAGAGGGGAGAGAAGTATTTCTTGAGTGGTGTTTTTTTCTGTATTTCCCAAATAAAGTATAACTTTTACAAAGGGAAGAGCTGAGATCAAGAAAAGTTGTTTTTAAACATAAATTTAGGTACTTCTGAAAGGCACAGAAGTGATAATTTTTTAATTGATAACAAGCTAGAGATACCCAGTTCTAAGAGCAAGAGACATATTTTAAAGGGATAAATACATATAATATTTCACAAAAATCTCTACAAGTCAGAAGTAGTGCAATGTTGTAACAATGCCCTGTTGAAAGTCTTCTCTAAAGTACACTCAGGTACCCAAATATGCTGTAGTAGGTGTAAGCACTGCAGAAGCAGGTCACATCTCTCTGCTCAGAACTGCCATGATGGTGATGCCCACATGGGCTGGAACAAGCGCCCCTGGCACGGCCGAGGCTTTGACCCACACACACGGCCCCAGAGGAAGGGTGCTGCAGCAGCCCAGGTCCCCGGATGCCCGACATCTCTCCCTGGGGCTGGCGACAGCAGCCTCACCGGCGGGAGCTGTGCTCCGGTTGCAGTGCCGAGTTGCTGGGTGAAGGAGCTGCAGGAGGAGGTGAGCAGTCGCCGTAGCAGCCAGGAGGAGGAACAGGGTCTTCACAGAGACTCTGCAGAGCTAAGGAGCACCCGAATCCTGTGCTGCAAAGGAGGGAAAACCTTGAGACTACCCTCTCGGGAGCCATGGGTGGAGACTCCCACAGGAGGGAAAGCTGGAAACCTCTTGCTTCCAACAACACAAAAGGGCTCCTTTTCCACCTGCAACTCTGCCGTTGCACAGTAGGTACAGTGTCCTGAGAAAGACAAGGATGATGACTCCACCAAGGGATGCATCAACGCCAGCTGAGCCAAGTGTTCACACAATGAAGAAAAGGAAGATGAGAGTTACCAGAGAATCCCTCCTGTGGGGTCAGAGGCCCTCATTGCCAACCTGACTTGGAGACATCAACAAGTTTGTTTCTTACTAGGTGCCCAAATCCCAGCTGTTGCTCAGTGACCGAGTGATTCAGGATTTTAAACTCAACAGAGAAGTGAGGAAGACACAGTAGAACCACTACCCTGGACCTCAAGAGAGCAGATTTCAGCTTGTTCTGGGATCTGTGTGTCAGAACCCTTGAAAGACTGCCCTGGAAGGCAAAGGGGCTCAGGAGAGCTGCTTGATTTCCAAAACACAACCTCCTCAAAACACAAATAGTCTATTCCTATGTGCAGAAGGTCAAGCAAGGGTGGCAGAAGGCCGGCATGGGTGAACAGAGAACTCCTCAGCCAGGTCAAACACAAAAAAGAGGCAGGAGGTACAAGGTACACAGCACAAATAGAGACATTGCCTCAGCACACAGAGAGGGAGTTAGAAAAGTCAGTGCTCAGCTGGAGGTGGAACCAGCAAAGGATGTGAAAGGCAGTAAGAAGAGCTTCTGTAAGTACCTTAGCAGCAAAGGAAGGGTAAGGGAAGTATGGTCCCACTGGTCAGAGGGGTACAGGAGCTAGTGACACAGGACATGGAAAAGACTGAGGTACTCATGGTTTTTGCCTCATTTTCACTGGTAAGGCTTGCCCTCAGACCTCCCAGGTCCCCGAGCCTACTAACAGTCTGTGGAAGTAAAGCAGCAGAGGAAGATGGAGTTAAGAGATCACTTAAGCCAATTGGCCGTACACAAATCCACAGGGCTGGATGGGCTGCACTGAGGGGTGCTGAGGAAGCCAGCTGAGGTCAGTGTGAGACTGTCACTTCTGAAAGGACTTGGAGACTGGGGGAGGTTCCTGACGACTGGGAAAAGGCAAGTATCTTGCCCATCTGCAAACAGGAGGGTCTAAGGGGTTACATGCCAGTCAGCTTCATCTCAGCCCCCAGAAAACTTAAGGAGCAAATACTCCCAGAAGACATTTTCAGACACATGGAGGTGACTGGGAACAGCCAGCTAGATCTACCAGGAGCAAAGGATACCTGATCAACCAGACCGACTGAGATAACTGCCTGTGTGAATACAGGGGTAGCAATGGATGTTGTATACCTTGACTTTAGCAAGGCTTTTGACATGATCTCCTCTAATTTCCTTACAGCTAAAAATAACAGTGAGATACAGATTGGATAAACGTACAACAAGGTAGGCAGAAAGTTGTCTGGACCACCTGGTTCAAAGAACTGGGATCAGTGGTATGAAATCCAACTGGTGGCCATTTACTAGTGGCAACGCTCACAGATCAATACTGGGTCTTCACTAACAACCTGGATACGGGGATGGAGCATGCTCCAGCCAGTCTGCGGATGATACCAAGGTTGGGAGAGCTCTTGATGCACTGGAGAGCAGGGCTGCTATTCAGAGGGACCTAGATAGCCTGGACACATGGCCTGACAGGGACCTCTAAGTTAAAGGCAAAAGCAAAGGCCTGCACCTGGGATGGAGAAACACCAAGCAACAGTCCAGGCTGGGGCCGGACTGGTTAGAAAGTAGCTTTGCAGAAAGGGATGCAGGCTCCCAGTAGATAACAAGCTGAACATGAATCAGCAGTGTGCCTCTGCAGCACAGATGACAACTGCATAGTAGACAATATTAACAGGAATGTAACCAGCAGTTGGGGAAAATTACTCTGGGTATTCAGCACTTGTGAGATTACAGCTAGAGCGCTGGGTTAAGTTTTGCACCTCCCAGTAAGAGAAACACACTGATGCACTGGATTGAGTCTAGCAGAGGGCTACCAAGCTGCCTAGGTGCTCAGAGAGGAGAAGCAGAGGCTTAGAGAGGAGAAACAGAGAACTGGATTTCTTCCAGATTAAGAAAGAAGAAAGCCGGGGGAGGCAGAGTGATTGTTGTGATCTTGCTGTTGTCTTCAACTACCTAATGGAAGAGCATAGCAGCAATGGGACCAGACTCTTCTCAGAAGAACGCAGGGATAGGACAAGAGGCAACAGACAAATTGCAACAGAGATAACAATTAGCTCTAAGAAATAGCCTTTTTTCTTTTTTTGGTCATGAAGGTGGTCAAACACTGAAACAGGTGCTGAGAGGGGTTGTGGCATCTCCATCCTTGGGGATGGTCAAAACTTAACTGGACAGAGCCCTGAGCACCCTGTTCCAACTGGACCTGCTTTGAGCAGGAGGTTGGACTAGATGGTCTCTGGAAGTCCCTTCCAGCCTGCATGATTCTGCAATAGTGTTACTATACACTACACTTCCAAAAGAGTTAAAAAGGCAACACGGTAATTATTTACATTTTGTAGTCATTGCTGTATCATAAGATATGCACTAGTTATTTTGCTATGAAGCATTTTTCCCTTGACTACTAGACTTTTTTCTAGAATTGAGGGTTTTAAAGATACTTGTTTCCCTGTTCTTGTTTTTTTTAATTAAAAAAATACACAAAAAATACCATTACTATAACACAAACTGAACTTACACACTGCATTGTCCATGGAGAAGCAAACATGATTAGATCCTAAATGTAGTCTGTGAAACTCAGTCAAGAACTACTGGTTGGTCATCTCCACCTGCCTGAAGCTTAAGCTTCTTTGCTTTTAAGTTAGAACCACAGTTAGGCCGCTTATGTTCCTGTGAATTCTTCACTGCTGAATCTTGGACAGTCTTCGAAATAGTCTGAGCATTTTCTCTGCTTCCTTTCGAATTCGAAGATTGAGATGGTTTGTCCTGTAAGTTGTAAACAATTCTATTAAAATTCTAACATTGTTTTCCTCCTTTTTCAGTGTTCCCACACAAGAGAGACGATAATGAGATCTATTTTAAATCCTGTTAATTGCATTACTGTGAAAAAATATATTGAGCAGATACCAAACTATTAAAATAAACCATAACGGAAAAGATAATCTATATAGCAAGTCAGTACAGATATAAATACCTTGTAAACACTTTTCTTGTTTGTTACCCCTTGTATAGTGATGACATGTGCCTCATTTTTCAGCAGACTTGCTTTTGGTCCTGTCTTCAGGTAGGATATTGTAGCAAATGCCGTGAAGCTGAAGTCTTCCCTGCATAAATTAAATCAGTGTTATAAGAGAAGGTTGGAGACAAAGACAGGCTAGACCATGCAGGGGTAAAATGGGACACATTAACCCTGCTGACGGATGTTCCAAATAGCAGCTTGATTCTGCTTTATCTATTCAGGTGGATAGTCACTTAGTTTAGAGCAAGTCTGGCCAACACTTCACATAGTTCAGTTTGTGGACCTTTACACACACACACACACACATGTCAATCTGTTGGAATACATGGAGGAAAATGAGGAAAAAAAGATGTAATAAGACATCTGCTCACCCTCTTAAGAGTGTAAAAAGTCAGCTGTACAAACAGATGCCAAAAAAAATTTAAGACAAAAATAAAGGGATTAAATATTTGACATATTCTTGGAACTTCTAAAACTATATGAAAAGACAAACCACATACCACACAGGCAGCCAGGTTACATGAGAAGCACTGTTCTTATTTTCACTATGCTTTCTTAAAATTTCTGACTATCACTTTCCACATTAGCCAGCCTGTCCCGACTTAGACTTCATCTGGGCAACCCCATTTGCTTTGCTTAGCCATGGAATGTAAATGAGACTCCATATAAACAGCAAACTTCTCCAAAATGAAGCCTGCTGCCGATTTAAAGGTTAAACCCGAATACAGAAGACCTCAGCTTTTTAAAATCGCAAGAGATGCAGCATTTCAAATGTTCCTCCAACTTTTGTTTTAACATTTTCAAGTAGAAATATAGTAATCTTTCGAGGTTTTTTAAAATACATTAAATGCCTATGAAATAAAGGCTAAAAATGAGACTACAGAATGTATCCATTAATATTATACAGAATTAACACGAGAGTAAAGAAAAATGACTACTAGATGTTAAAAAAAAGTAGTAGTCATATTACATACTTCAGATACTGCTGCAGCAGTAAATGGGCAATAATTCTCTCCAGTTCCTCTCGAGGGTGCTTTGGTGGAATAACTTCAGCCACCCTGAATTTTGATACACCTTTTCCAGACCACGCATCGATTAATTTCAGTGGGGTGAGTTTCTCACTCATGTTTTCAGCTTGCTCAAGTATCTTGATTAGATCCCTGCAGTATCCCGTTATATCCATTTTCTCGCATGCTACAAATAAAAGTGAAGTAATATTTAAATAGCAAGTTATTTATAGTTATTTAGATAGTATCCATATATACATTACGTGTATACATATATATGCACTTTTATATGTATATCTATAAATATATAAATGTATAACAAATAAAGCTCTAACTTTTAACAAATAAAGCCGTAACTTTCCCTTAGTCAAACTGGGATATATTTGTACTGAAACTTACGTTTATCTTTCATTATTAGAACGTCAATCCTGCAAACATTTTTACATGTATTTAACATTACAAACCACACAAATTATTTCAAAGAAGCATTTATAAGGCATAAAATTTGTAAGGTAGCTACTGTGTTACTCTGCAGATGGATTCCTTTTCCTCGCCCATAATATTTATTATGGAAAGAATAGGAAGCAAAGAGGAATTGAAGAATATAAACAAGGCATTTCTTCTCTCAAGACACGGACAAAATGAGACAGAAAAAAAGTAGTATTAATTTCATTATACAAATTAGCTTCATCATGACTAATTATTCTGAGCACTAACACATCCATGTAGTACATAATGATCATGCTTCTACTGCATGATCAGATCATCACATAGAAATACCCCAATTTCCTCCTCCAACACTAAGAATTAAGTACTGAAAAACTAGTACTGCTGCTAGGTTTCCTCAGACCTTGCTTATATATCAAAAGGCCCTGGGTGTAAACCAGCAGTAAACAAGATATATTTCAACTATACTTCATCACATGGCTCCTGTAAGTCTTGGGTACAAGCAAGCTCCATACTCTTCTCAACCCCTGATCCCAGTATGAATTTGAATTAAGCCCCATTTCCAACTAGAAGATAACAAGAAATTGTTACTTGCATGATTTTGCAAAACAGTTTCATTACACAGATATAACTAACTGTATAAAGAAAAAAAGAGGTTAAATATCTGTTTTGCCTACTTCACCCCCCAAAAAATGTACAGGGAAATAAAGTCTAGTATGAGAACAGCTTTGAATACAGAGCTGTTCCTAAATTTTTCAAGTGCTGATCACTACATTATCCAAAGGCTTCGCAACAGATATGAGGTATGGGGAGACAGTATTTTCCACATATTACAAGAATTCACCTGTTACTCAAAGAAATTTAAGGTGGCCTTGTGTGTCCAAGACCAACCTTTTCTCAGAACTCTTTTCAGAGCTTTCTAGCTTTGTATGGGATTTCCTATGTCTAAACCACAGCTCTCGCTCAGTAAGTGCAGCAACAGATACTTTGTGCATCTTCAGAGACTTAAGGCTTTCTGGATGGATACCAAAAATGACAGTTAAAGCAGCCAATGATCACCCATGAAAGTGTAGCTACCCAACACTGCCCAGGATGTTCGTAGGCAAAGCAGAAAAAGAACTTATGTCCCAGAACCGCATTCTGCTGAAACCATCCTCCTTTACCATGCAGCAGTCTTGTTACAGGTCGTCTCCCAAGTTCCCTCTAGGTCTGGCCCATATGCCTTCTCTCTTATGATCCCAACTTTCTTCCAAAGAAAGAGCACACACTAGACAGACATCATGCCGTTAGGGCTAACACATCGCAAAATCCTGAATTAGTGTGCTCGGTTGTTCTGCACAAGTGTCATGCACAGTCCTGACACAGGTAGGTCTCATGAGCATGCAGCACTGAAATCCTCAGAGATTTTACCAGGCAAGTTGTAAAAGGACATGTGCAAACTGTGCCTTCTCAGAGCCTAAGTGTGAACAGCTTGGCATGCAGAGAACAAGAGGGTCCTTCTCAAAATAAAGCTTTCACACCCCAAAAAAATCCGGAACAAAACCCAACACATAGCAGGTAAGCCAATCTCCCCCTTGCCCCAGCTTCACTTTTGGGAACAGGTGAAAGGCTGAGCCTGAAAGATACCCGAGAGTTTGGCCTCAGGCAAAAAGCCAAATCAGGAAGTATCCTGCTAAACACCCTGAGTTTGGCAACACTAAGCCACCAAAACCTGATGTTCATAACAAAAACTGAACCTTGGAAACAGGCAGTATTACGAGCACACTTTACAGAAGTTGCTTGCAGTTTGTCTAAACTATGTATTTCTTTAAGCCAACCTTCTCCATGTTCTCTGTCCTTGGTTATAAAAAAAAAAAAAAAAATTACTTACAGTTCTCTCTACAGCAGTTATCACACATTCTGTTGCAGTTTGCAGAATCCCATACTTCATCGAAATGATGGGCTATAAGGACGCGGCGACACCTGAAAGAACAGAGAGCAAAGAGGGACTATAGAACACAAATGTATACACCTATGTCATAAATCATGAAAGTAGCAAAAAGAAGGTCCCCTGGGTCAGCTCATATCTCAAAACAAGCAGGAAGAATTATCTCAGGAAAAATCAGAAAACAATCACTGCAACGCAGTATTCCCTCTCAGTTACATTAATAGGAGTAACTAGTAGCTTTCCGCATTACTAAACGCTGCTGTAGGAACAGTTTGGTTAAAGCAGAAAAGTAAGTATAATCTGCAATTCTAATAGAATGAAAAATCATAAGAACATGAACTAATTCTCAGACTGAGGCTAACACAGGCTATGCTGAATGCATGAGTTGTCCACAACATAGATACAAGTGCTTTCCATGAAGTATTCAACACAGCTCTGCAGCACATGAAGCATTAAACACATGCAGGTTCCTGCATGGCCACGAAATACTGGTACCTGAGAGTGAAAAACAAAGCATTCCAGAATTTGCTCTGAATGGGATTTGAAATCCAAACACTGCTTGTGGACAGATATTTTATCTCAACATAACTGCTTCCAGAACTCTATCCTGAAGCTTGCAAGCAACACACCAGCATTCAGTTATGTGCAAGAGTACACACACTGAGCAGCCAAACCACAAACTCCAATCTCAAGACTCCATTACAATGGTAGTGCTTCTATAGTGTGGTGGTATTTTTGTTGTTGTTCGTTTTGTGTTTTTTTTTGTTCAGTGCTTTTTTTTTAAATATCCTCTAAAAAACCCAACAAAATTAGCCTAATTATTTAAAAACTAAGCAACCAAGCCACCACAGTAACTTACTTGTTCATATTCTGGCAGTAAGACACCATATCGTACAGCTTCTCTTGCCCTACATTTTCCATCACTACCATTGAGCTGATTCTGAATATATCTCCAAAACCATAATACAAAATGCAGTCAGCTTTTTGGTCATCTCTACCTGCAATGCATTAAAACAAAAATTTAGACTTTAGAAAAGATTTACTTTAAGTATAGCATTTTCTGGTACAAATTCCACTCTTATCTGCACGGGCTTCTGCAGCCCATACATAGAGAGTGCATGACTGTAACAGAATATCAAGCATAGCATATTAGCCAATAGAACATAGTATGATACAAACTAGAAATGAAATGGATTTAGAACAGTCTTCTGCAACTACAAAATCAAGCAAACTGAAAATACTGCACAATGAAGATTTTTTTACTCTTTAACAACTGAAATAAAATATTAATGTCATACAGAAAGTCAGTGAAAGCACCATTTTCTCACCCTAACACCTCTTGGAAAATCCTAGCCAAATACATCTTGAAGCCTAATGCTTATTCGATTAAAAGACATTGCGAGCTTCAAATACCTTATTAGGTATTAATGGCAATAAATAAAGAGAGAATTAGGTATGATTTAACACAATATTCCATTTAAAACCAACTGTGTCTTCTATAGCTGAACTTTGACCATCTCTTCCTTCCCGTTGCCCACCCCTCCCAGTGACATGCTGATGGGTGCCCTCCTGCTGTTTACAAGATTCAGAGAGCAGAAAAGGTCAAAAACCCTAAACTTTAAAAAATTTTAACATATAACAGAAAGGAACTACTTCATTTGGATGGGCAGTCAAGGGGAAAAAGGAAAGTTTCATAAGCCAAGTAGTATGTTCAAGCAAATGAGTAGCAGTGCTTAATTAATCCCCCCGCCGCCGAATCTCATTTAGAGTTATGAAAAAGAAACACACAAAAGCTTGCTCTAATCACCTTAAGTTGATAACTATTGTGAAACAACTATTTCAGCACTTATACGGCCCTTGTCTCTCTAGCGTAAGTAGATGCAAACTCCCACAAACTTTGATGATTGTTGTATTTCTTAGGCCAGCATTAAGGCCAATTTCTATCATACAGGCATAGTTAAAATCTCAACCAATTGTCCCCCAGGGTCCTTAAAAAGCTTTCCTCCACACAGATTCCAACACGTCTTTGAAAAAGTAATAATGCACAAGGTCAAAACAACCAAACCAAACCAAAACACCACAAAACCTTTTTTTTTTAGCCATAACAGCTATTTAGTGCTGCTATACATTGATCAATCCTTGAAATTCCCTGCTCCGGACTCCCCATCTTACTTGTCTTTCTGTGTCCACTGAAATTCATACAGAGATAAGACATCACCTAGAGACAATCTGAGTAAATCACATATACCACTTGCTATGCAAAGAAAAAAAAATAATCCTTTCTGTAATACACATTTGATCAGTCAATGTCATGTTATGACATTATTCTGGTAAGCCACAGATGTCACAAAAACCAAGTAATTAGAAAAAAAATCCTGAGTAAACTGCTAGGTACTTAGTTATTCTTTGCTATACTGCAGTAGAGAGGCCTGAGATCATGAATGTAGTTTGTATTTGCTTTAAAGCCTCTTTACAAAGGCAGAGTGGCATTAAACACTTTGGAACTGTCTCAAAGACAAGACACTTTGCACAAATGGCTGAAATCAAAGTACAATTTTATTGCTTTAAGGGATGTAAATGTTACTTTGCAAAAGCCATTTCCTACAATACCTGCACGTCCACTCTCCTGGTAGTAGTTCTCCATGGATTTGCTCATAGAATGATGAATTACAAACCTCACATCAGGTTTATCAATTCCCATGCCAAAAGCAACAGTCGCCACTACAACCTGAAATACGATTAAGAAAATATGAAGGTACCAAAACACAATTTGTTTAAATGAGCCATAAGTCTATGAAAAGCATCTACTTAACCTGGATTTGATTTGCTGCCCATCCTTTATGAACTTTGGTCTTATATTTAGCATCCATGTTTGCATGGTAAGTCCCTGCCTTGATTCCCAGCTTCTGCAAACTCACAGTAACTTGCTCAGAATCCTTCTGAGAAAAACAGTAAACAATTCCTGCACAAAAGTGAAAGATGACTTATTGTCATGTCTTAAAAGAACTAAACAATCCTCAATTCTTAAAAACAATTTTTAAAGTTTTATTAACTTAAAAATAAATAAATAAAAACTAGAAAACGGTCTTTGTGCCTATTCAGTCTGCAGTATTGGTAGCCATGAATGGAACTTCAATTATCAGCTTTGACTTGTAGGCTAAAGAGAAAATATGGGTGCCAATCCACATAATCATGGAGGTATTCTATTGATGTTCAAGGAGGACAATGGTTATTAATGCTTATGTAAAGGAGTGCTGTTCCTTATAACATCTATGACATCTCATCTGAGGTTTCAAATAAATCTGCTTTTTGTCATTAGTCAGCCTGGGCTAAATCAAGGATTACACACAAAGCCATGTAATTTATGATCATCTTAGCACAGTTTGTACTTGGGAAGGTGCTCATCACAGCCACAGAGTTTCACAGCAGAGACAGGGACAGACTGGTGCTCTGGAAAATTGGGTTCTGTTGCCTTTGTAATATGGCTCTCCTCTTTATTTGCACTACATAATTTATTGACCACACAAAGTCCAACTTTTACAGTTCTACTTTCATCACAAAAGCGCAATTCACCCCACCACACGCCCATTCTGGGCATTGAATAATACATGAATCTTATGACCAAATATGAAAAAGAAGCGTTAAAGATAGTAAGTATCCTGACACATAGACACTAAATGGCATACGCATGATTTAAGAACATACAGATAACCTTTTTTGAGCCTTGTTCTTACAATCTTAAAAATGGCTATTATTCTTGTTATAACATTGTTATTGTTATAGCATTGTTACAACATTGTTTCATATACATCAACATTATATTTCAATACTTCAGAAGATAAAAGTAAACTGCAAAGACATTTAAACACTAATGAGTGAAAAGAGTAATTACTCAAGGTACGGATCTTATTAAATTTCATTTCTTTTAATTCTGGATGTTCAATATATGGTGAAGGTAGAATTTCTCTACACGTTTCAGGATCACTTGAAAACATTCCTGTAATGCTTAAGATTATAAAAAAATAACATGCTTTTTTTTTAAAACACTTTTTACCTGAGAGTCCTTTGTATCTTCCATTAATGATCTTAACAATGTCCTCAATGAAATCTTCATTATTTGAAGGCTTATGACGAACCTCAAAAATATAATACACACATGCTAGAGAGTTCTTCAAGCAGGCACACATTCTGTCAAACAATCCTATTATTCTACTTCTTCCAGGACAATAAACACAACTATTCTGCCATTTAATCAAAATTACTACATTCACTTTGTGTACAGTCAGATTACATCTCAAAAGTCCACAGAAAAAAAAAAAAAACAACCCACAACCAAAATCACAAGTTTTCCCATGAAGAACAATAAAAGAACCTGTGGCCAAACGGAAAATACAGTACAACACAATAATTCACAACATTTTGTAATCATATGACATATTTCCCAACAGGTTGTTGCAGCCTGAGCCCGCTACCTCCCTCTCCCCTGTACACAGTCCCATCTGCTAAGCCTTGCTCACAAAGACAGAGCAGCCCAAATTCCCCTGCAAATGACAGCAAGTTCAGCAAGATGAAGTCATGAAAGAACACCATCATTCAGCTACAAAGATGTTTATTATTAAAACATATAATTGAAAATCTATTCTAAAATTCATCAACCGTAACTTACAGAAGATAACGTGATTGCGATGCAGTCAAACAGGTAATAGGACATACCTCATAGTAAAGATTGGGCCGGTTGAAAGAAGCAGTAAAGGTAATGCACTTCTGAACATGCAAAATTTTCTGAGCATCCTTTAAAACATGATTTGTAGCAGTTGCTGTCAATCCAATCAAGGGAGCATTGGGAAACTGTCTTTTCAAGATACCAAGAGACTTGTAGTCTAGGCAAGAAAACAAAAAGGGGAAAGAAAAAGATTTCTCATACCATAGGTCCAAAGTTAAAAAAAGACATTAATGCAGATAGCATTCAATGGGGTAATACTGCTAGAAATGTTATTACTGATCAGTTTTCCACAGAACTAATTTATACATCCAAATAAAGTAATAAGCAGGTTGCACTTATCAAAATAGATGCTTTCTCTTCTAATTGAATTTTACAGAAGCAGCCACAATTCAGAAGGCAAAATATATTGAAATAGAAGTTCTTAAAAAGTTAGAAAAATATAAGCGGCATCGCATTAACCAACATTCAGGTTATTTTGCAAGTCTGTTTTTACAAACAGCTTTTCAGTAAACACAGCTTCGCTAATAAACAAGCAATGTGGAATTTGGATACGTAGACCGGACTGTACTAAGGAAAGATTTTCAAGGCTCAGTGCTGACAATCACTTGCTGCCTTAGAACAGAAATGCAGCCAGAGGTACATATCCACATTGCACGTTGCTTGTTTAACTGGCATGGCTCTTTGCTCAGACACCACTTTTTAACAAAACTGCAAAGGTTGACTTTACAGTTACTATTGCTTCAAATCAGGTTTTCTTTCAGAGGCAAAGAAACAGTAACCAGTAAGTAACAGTCTTCTATAACTGACAAGATGGGAAACAGACTGAAGCACACTTTCTTCCCTGCAAGACAAGGGCATTTGTTTCAACGAGCTTTAGAAGTGATTAAAATATATCTCATGAATTTACAAAATGCTCTACCTCTGTCACCCAGAGTGTTAGGGAGTGGTGTACAGAATGACACTTTTTCATACAGCAGTAGCTTAAAGATGACTGTATTGTCCATATTAAAGATGGCAGCCAAAAACTTTCATTTTATTAAGCTCCAATTAAAGTAAATTTAATGAGGAGTTTTTCAGAATACTGACAGCAAAATCTACATTGAAATCCCCCCCATTTGCATAAACTTAGCTCCTGGACAAGGATATAGTCATTTCTGAATTAAATGTAAAGTCCTTGAGCTAACACAGGTACTTGCCATACACTAAGTATTTACTTAACACAGGAAAAAAGCACCTGGCTTTATTTCAGGCCTAACTCATTATTTATGGATGCCTGATTTCTAATGCGCATACCAGGCCTGAAGTCATGGCCCCATTGACTACAGCAATGGACCTCATCTACAGCAATGCGAGTAAGACACCCTGCTTGATAAGCTTTCTCTAGCTTCGACATGAACATTTTGCTTTTTGCAATCTTCTCCGGGGTCACATAAATGAGCTTCAGATGCGAATTTCTGTTTAGCATTTCGGTATGAACCCACTTCACATGTTCCTGTTCAAAACAAAAAGAGAAGTCAGGAGCTAACAAACTAGGACAACACACTGAAGTTGCTTAGTGCTAAGATTCTTAAGAGGTTATTAACAATACATAAGCGGTAACTAACAGAGACTGATAAACTGTTACATAGTATTTACCACTACTGTAAGTCTTTGCAGAAGATCATTATGTATAAAATGTTAATGTTAATACCTGGAAAATCTGTCACAGAACTTTGAAAAACCAAACTATTGAATATTTGTCTTTGCTTCATCATGTGGTATCAGTATTTTCCCAATAAACTATAATGTACCAAACATGCCTGTGGGACTACAAGTGTAAAATAATTTCTTACACACCTTAGTAGTCTTTATTACTGAGCTTTCAAAGTGCTCTACCTCAAAACAGGCCCCAAGTTTGACACACTGCATCAAGCCACTAACCTATCAAATCCAGTGTCATGTGCAAGTTAATGACCACGGCTTCCTGGTAGTCAGGAAAATATATTTCACTGTAAAAAGCAACTGACTAATAGCCCAGGAAACAAGTTGCTTCTTGGCCTCTGGATCAAACAGCTTACCATCCTAAAGTAAGATAAATAATTATATGTAAAAGCCTGCACTGCTCAACATGTTACTAGTGGACAAAAATCACCTACTCCAATCTTCTTTTAACTGAGTAAAAAAATCTACAACACACACCAGCCAAATGTACTTCACATCCTGTAAATAGCCCCCTGAAATCTATTTATTCCATGAAAGGTGTTGGTTTACAAGAGTTCTTGTCATTAAAATAAGAATGCAAGATACTTATTCACATTATCCGTATCACGGCACGTAGCTCGCAAGATACTGTTGACAGAATGGCATTAGCTGATAAAACTGTGCCATTCATTCAATATTCATAAATAACATACACAGAGGCAAGACGCCGGCACATACACGACAAAAACCATGAAGACTTGGCAGTTAAACATACCTTACTGCTTGAGGCATTTAATAAAGTTGCAGAAATACCAAGCTGTTCCAAAACCATGAGCTGATCTTCCATAAGTGATATCAAAGGACATATCACAAGTGTGAAACCTGTAACCATCAAACATTGTGCAAACTGAACAGTTCAGATGTCACAAATATCTCTTCTACTACTTTTTAGTAATGCATCAGCCCTGTTCTGAAGGAACTGCCAAACGTGAGCTTAAGCTTCATATATAGTAGCAGATTCCCCTCCTAGATAGCTGATAAATGAGTGCTAGGTCACACAGGGATACTTCTGACCAACAACTGCCTGCGACATGCACCTTCTCTTAGAATCTAGACCACAAACAACTGAGCTGCAACAAACAGAGTATAAGAACTAATATACAAAACAAAGAAAGTTGGATTCACATGTGTCATGAGGTGCTAATTTACCACACAACTAAGCAATGCTAGGTATTGGTAAATTTGGTCTTTGTAAATAAACTTCCATGCAACTGGATGGCTTATTTGTAAAAAAAAAAAAGCTTAAAAACTAAAACTGGATACTTGTTTTTAAAAATTAATATGCAAAGTCTCTCCCAAATAATCTGAAGCTAAAACTTTAGAGTGGAACAAATAACAGATATCCATACTTTAACAATTTATAGTCTGCATATTGAATTAAAAGAGAAAAAGAAAAAAAATAGTGACAAACTTTTAAAAAGTTCTTTCAGTGTTTAATAACATAACATATTGAGAGGAACTAGATAAATTATTTAAATCTCAATCACACCTAAAGGGCACACCTATTTTAAAGCTGCTATTGCTCCTTCAGAGAAAATAAAGTAGGAGAGCAAAGCAAATATTTCTAGTAAATCTTCCTCTCATACCTTTGCTCTTTTTTCCCCATACCATGATATTAGACACTAATATAATGTTCATTCTCCAAATAACTATAAAAGGGAGAAAATAAATCCAGTTGTTTGTATATGACTTTTTCTTCACTTACATACCATCAGAACAGACAGCTGGTAACTGATAGCAAAGGCTCTTTCCACCACCTGTAGGCATGACAAGAAATATATCCTTTCCCGCCATTGCAGCATTTACTGTTTCGAGTTGCAAGGACCTAAACTTCTGGAGTTTAAACTTGCTCTGCAGTGCAGTTTTTATCTTCTCATACCATGGAAAATCTGTTAAGGGGAAAAAAACAAACAACCAAACACATTTCATAACCAAGTTTGTTAAAATATAAGAAGGAAGGGCAATTTACATATACAATAACTAAATCTGGAAGCAATACAATTTTAGATCTAGTAAAGTGTTCAGATTCAATAATGGCACACAAAAAACTACACACAACCTGAGTCTGTATAAACTAATTTCTAAGGTGGACCTTTGAAAACCCTATGAAATGTAAACACAATCCACCTCCAGACTAAAAGCTCTCATTGCACATAAACGTGAACTACTGCTAAAAACTCACAAGCAGATGAAGAACTTCAAAGTGCTAATGATCAAATTAACTGATTAGTCCAAAATTAAATGGAAATGTGAAGCCCACCCTGAAAATAAATAAAACCAGACACTGAGCCCTACAACAGTCTCACCACTAAGTTGCCCAAATGCTTCCCTCATACAGATGCAATGATTACAAATAGTATAATGAAGGCAGGACTACATTTTTTCCATATATTCCAGACATAATTCATTTATTAAAAAAAAAAAAAAAGGCAGGGGGAGGGGAAGTTAATCTTCCCCAAAATAATCACCCCAACATGCTTGTAATAGTTTTTTCTTTTCTTCAAGAAAGAGCTAAAGACTGCATCATTTAAAGAAATAATACTGTAGAAACTTAAATTTCAGATGCAACAGGAAGCATATTAACCATTTTCATGTTACTAAAATTAAAATGCAGAAAACTCCAGGGTACACCGCATGCAATGCAAGAATTAACTTTGGGACTTAAGGTGACATTGCTTCCCAGTTTACAGAGATCACAGCCAAGATCCAAGGCTCTCTGAAACCAAGAAAAGCCTCCCGCTGACTCCAGTGAGCTTTGTACTGGGACCAAATTTAGCTACTGTTCTCATTCAACACGCACACAGCATCTGATTGCAAAGATGTTAGTTTTCAAAGTGTAGGAGGAGAGAATTAGGCACAAAGTCACCCAAAACAAATCAATTTCTTCAATAGCATCAATTTACAATTATGAAGTATCAATATTCTTACATATGCATAACACTTTTCTCAAACACAAATACGATTAGACTACAAAATGAATTTCATTTCTAAAAAAGCCAAAAAAGAGAATACACACAATAGATACAGGCAGAAACTAACAACGCATTTCCAAATTGCAAGTGAAGTAAAAGAGGAGGGGAAAAAAATAAGAAAAAGATCTGAACTGAATTTGGCTAGGCATAACATGGTCAAGACCCACCAGCTATGGAGGACTTCAGTTAATGTTTAACTTGAAAGACAGCACTTCCAGAAGAACAGCGGCCCTCTCACCACCATGGGGCACTTGCCACTCGGACTAACTCTACCATACTAATGTATTCCATGTTACTTTTTGGCAGTCAGCATCCATCTAATTTGCATAATTTGGTAAAACAGTGAGGTTACATAACCCATGGCAGATACAACCAATGTCCTACCCACTCAAGCAAGAAGAAACACAAAGACAGCAAGAGGTAACTTTGAGAGTTCAAGACTGTTATTATCAAATCCTGAAAAGATCCAGAGTAATTATTTTTAGAACATAAATAAACAGTGAATATAAGTATTGCAATATATCCAGATTTACTCTGGGATTCTTATAGCAAATCAAATCAAGTTGTGACTTTGCAACAACAAAAGAATAAAAGTAGTTATAACAGGTCATTCTTGTGACAGTTCTCCCCAGAAGAACTCAGATTAGTATTTAGGAATGTCCAGGGAGTCAAGTACAAACATTACCCTGTGTAATTAAGACAGCAGGTCACCCAGCTGAACAACATGAAATAGGACAATATCACTATCCAAACAAAACTCTGTATGAACACATTCTTCCCTACTGAATTAGTTTACTTCTATGTTACAACATTTGAATTTGACTCTGCAAACCTTTTTTGTTCCATGCCTCGGCTGAGGTTTCGGTGTCTTTACTTCCACCTGCCTCCAAGTCTCCTGAGGACTCCTTTATCAGACTCTTTACCCTCATCTTCTTTTGAATGAGTTCCTGCTGTTTATCCACAAGCTCCTGAATCTGCATCTCCACTGCCTGCAGCTCATTTTCAATGGAAACCAGTACCTCTTCTAGCACTGAAGGGAAAAGCAAGGCGGAGGCAGAATAGAGACTACAGTAACAAGCTAATCCCAGTTTTAAAGGATATTGTAGTTCATTTGTTGATTGAGAACAATCAAAATTAAACATAAACCAAAACATAAACATAAACCAATCTAGAGAACCAGACAGCCTGACAGGCCCACTGATAAGATTATAGCATCTAATATCGTATATGCCATGTAAAAATACTTAGCAAGGCTTAACAACGTATTTCTTATATTAGCAGGTCATATATACACAGGTACACTGTAAGTTGTCATCTCCGGTATGGTGTATGAGAGATATGCAACATTATCTTTGCCTGCATTGATTAACAGAGAAAAAAAAAAATATCACAATCCAGTTTCTCAAAAGCAGTGCCTCTCCAGAGAAACATTTGAAATTATTTTCTTTTCTACAGATGCATGTTAAGCAGTGAAAAGCATATTGCATCTGCCCTGGTATTAAAGCTGCTGTGTTACAATGAAGACAATGAGTATTCCAGCCAATTCCAAGGTGAGCACAACATTAGAACATTTTTAATAGAAAGCATTTACATGTGAGAAGCAGCATTATTCTCAGCAAATAAAGGTCTTCAGAAGATGGAAATAGGGACATTAGCAAAAAGCTACATTTCATGCACCCAGATGTCCCTTATATGCAGAACCAGAGGATCTGCTGAATGTCAAGGTTTGAACACAGAGGACAAAAGCTTTTGCAAACATAACCCATTCTTCAGATCTAAAAAAGCTGAAGCAAACACTCCCCAAAAGCTTGGGTAACATAAGTGACTCTCTGGTGGGAATTTGCCTCTTTACATCCCTATATGCATCTGTGTGAATTATGGATTGTGTTCTAGAATCCAGTCTCCAGGGTTTAAAAGAATAATTAATCACAGCATGCCAAGCGTGTATCAATACTTCAGAGCCAGGTCAGAAAAGCATAAGAAGAAATGTCTTCCTCCCCCCCCGGCCCTGCAAAATAAAAGATTTTGGTCAAAGCGTAGCAGATGTAGTAATCTGCTTATGGAAGCAAAAATGTATGATATGGAAAAAGACATCCTCATTACAAATGGCACAAGATGGGGGCATATGTCTTCCTAAATTCCGACTGTTACTCAGCAGGAAAGAGTTGAAAGCATCTTAAAATATGAAGCACATTTTCAAAATATTGAAAACCAAGTAATTTCCTTGACAAACCTGCTTTTGTTTTAGTTTTTATCTAAGAAACAAAAAGTTATCCAGTAAAAGAACTTTTTCTTCAAATCTGAAGTATAATAACATAGACCCCACAAACTCTTTTCTGCGTACATTAAATTCATATAAATAACAACCAATAACCTCAGATTATTGTGTCTGTCAGCTAAAAGACAGCAAAATGAACATACTGAATACTAATTTTGGAGTACCTGCAACAGCTGCCATCTTTGGAGATCAGAGAATGTTATCCTTAGGAGATCTTACTTAACCAAGCAACTGTCACTAAGAATAAAATAAAATAAATTAAAAAAAAAGAAAAATTATTTAATGAGTAATCCTTCTAAACTTAGAACAAATTTACTGCAAGAGATTCTTCATTAATAATAGGAGGTGTTAATATAACAGTTTAAGTACTGGTTCATTTAATCTGCCTATATAAATATGCCCAACTGGATGACAACACACTTTTTCCCATCTGCAAAAGGGACAGATACCAACCCACAACCAATTCCTAAGGCTATAGCTCACCAGCCTTCTAAATGAAACCAAGTGAATTTTGACCAAGTTATAAATTTTCTGCGAGAGGCATGGTCTAATACAGACCAGTCATTCACCTGCCTTCGACCTATCTTTTTTTTTTCTCATCTCTTCAAAGACTATTTTACAGAAAAGTCTGAACAAATTGTATTGTGTCCCTCAGAAAAGTAGCCACCATAAAACGTAGAGGATCTTCTAGGAGGAAGCAGAAAGGTAGTTTGGTTCAGAGAAGAGGGACTAGTTTTGACTAGATCATCAGTGAGATGAACTTAGAATTCTATTTATTAGCTAAGTTTTTGAACAACATTCTTTTATTATATGCTAATAATACAAAACTCAAGAGCCTTGATATTCTCTCACTCTTGTTGAATCTGAACTATTGATTATACATGAGAGCCATATCTGAGGGAAGGTGAAAGGGAGCAAATTCAGTGGACCCTCACTATAAGCTAGTGCTAACATAACAAATATTTTACTGTGTTCCAATAAATGGGGGGAAAATATATATAAAAAAGAATGTGTGACTAAAACACTGGCTTTGCCAGAAGAGGTTATAATTAAAAATAAGTTAAAGGCCCACACTTCAGAAAGAAGTTGATTATTGTCTAAGATAACTCAGCAGCGTCCAGGTCACCCACATAATTCAAGTTACACAGTTCTGTCTTTATAACACCTGCCACTTGCACAAAAGTATTTGGAAATATTAGTCTCCCTAAAGTACACAGCAAGTAGGGACATCCAGAGAATCAGTAGCTATGGCACAGACATACTGTAAATGCAATATGCTACTTCTACTCCCCCTGTAAACACGATCTTCACATGTACCACTAGGCTGATAGGTCAGGAAACATAAGCCATTTTCTTATCCAAGGAGTGGGAAGAGAATGAAAATTATCTATGAAAGTTTCCCTATATGCTGCTAAAGCTCCACAAGTCTTTAATTTAGTTCCTGTCTCTAAAAGAAGTAGCTCAGCATACCTTGTAACTGATTCTATACCATTACTGCCAACAAAGACCCCCAATTACCATTTGATTCCTCAAAAATGCAGCTCTTAAGAAACTGAATAATGATGAACTCATATCTTATAAACCACAGTGGACAAAAGGCAAGTGGAAGCATCTTGCCCATCAGGCAGTTTTACCCCACTGTAAAAACAGCTGAATTTCTGTGAATTCATCCCTTTACAGTCTTTTCTAAACAGTCCGCTAGCGGGGAAAAAGAGGCCTCTAAGCCCACGCAGGCTGGCTGTACCTAAAACAGACAGGTTAGTAACTAGCATCACTTTTCACCCAGCACAGATTTAAATCAGAGTCCCAGCACTGGAAGCTTTCTTACCCCACCTTCTATCCAGCCTCCGAATCAAAGCTCTTCAGTCCCAGCTCTAAGGGGAGAGTGATGCTAACAGAGCGTTATCAAACAAAGAACCCTTAAATAAAGGGTTGGGAATAAAACCAACAATAATTGCACAAGCATGGTGTATCATCTTAGCAGTAGCAGAAATCTCTCATCCAGCCATAAAACCCTGAGAAGCCACCTTAAAAAAACTCATTAGGAGAAGAAAAGAAAAGAAAAGAAAAAAAAAAAAAAAAGCTAAACCGACAGCAGGGGGATGTGTTTACACCGGCCGTTTCAGCACCCGTCACCTGCAAGCCGAACACCAGCCGCAGGCACGAAACGGAGGCAGCGCCCGCCTCACCCAGGCGGCCCCACGCCTCCAGCGGCCCGTGACGGAGCCGTCACGACCAGGCAGGGAAGCCACCTGCTTGGCGGGCCGGAGAGCGGAGCCGGGGCAGGCAGCGCCGCGGAGGAGAGGCGGGCGGGAGGGAGGGAGGCTGCCGGGGCCGCACAGGCGGAGGAGCCCGCGGCCGCGGCCCCCGCCGCGCCTCACCACCCCCTTCCTCCCGCACGACGGTTACAGCCCTGGCGCGCGCCGCTGCCCCCCTTTCCCCCCCCCAACGGTTAGTGCCAGGGCGCGCGCTCCCGCGCGCCGGCGCCGCGACGGCTCCCCGCTCCCACCTGGACCGGCCGGCTCTCAGGCCCCGCCCCCGCCCGCTGCTGCCTCTTCCGCTGCCGGCTTCCCTCAGCCAATCACCAAGAGAGAGCGAGCGCGGGGGTGACCACGTGCATGCCCTCTCCTCCAATCAGCAGCGGCGCCGCGAGCCTCCCGTCTGCTTTAATGAAAGCAGAGAGGCGGGCACCGAGACGGGCGGGGGCGCAGCCGCGCGAATAACGCGGCTGCTGATTGGTGCCGGCCCCTCCAATCGGCGGCCGCCTTTCAGCCGGCGGCGAGGCGAAGGGGGCTGCGTGTTTCCGGAAGACGTGGCCGTTGCAGCCGCCGCTCCTCTGCCCCGCGCCCGCTGCCACCATGATCTCCCTCTCGGATACCCAGAGTAAGCGCCGCTCGGAGCCACTGGCGCTCCGCGGTGGGAGGCGGGGAGTGGGGCGCCCGCCGTGGGACTGGGGGCGGCCGAGCTGCGGAGCGGGGAGGCGTGGGCTGGGGGGGGTGCGACGACGGACCCCGGTGGCGGCCGAGCAGTGCGGGGCGGGCCTGGCCCGCCGGTCCCGGGGCCGCCCGGGCCCTCGTCCTTTGTTCGTGCTTCGGCGGCGCGTCGGTTGCAGCCGTTGGAGCGGTCGGGGCGCAGGGCCCCGGCCCGGGCCGCTGTGGCGGAGAGCTCGTCTCTTTCCTCGGCCCACGCCCACTCGGAGCCCCAGCACTCTGGCTGAGCACGGCGTGGGGAGGCGGCTCTTGGCGCCGGGGCGGGAGTCGCCGAGGCGGGGTCCGGCTTGTGCGGGCGAGGGAGGGCCATCGGCACGCCCAGTTGCCACCCCACGGTGGTCCCCGACGGGCAGCGGCTGGAAACGAGCCGCGGGTGGGAGCGGGAGGGCGCAGGCGGAGCTCACCTGGTCGCGCCCGTCGGCGCCGCCGCCTCGCCAGGGCTGCTACAGCCGCGCTGGCCCCGGCCTCGGGTCTAGCGGCTCTACTGTGAGCTGCTGGGTGAAACGGAGGGTGAGGTGGGATGTAGGGCTACAGAGGAGCGCTCGGCAGGGCTGGTTCCCTCGCCCTGAGGAGGGCACCGTCGCCAGCGCCGCTGCCATCGCTGCCTAGCATTTGTGAGCTCTTTCGTGTTGGCAAGGGTGCTGGGGTGTGACGACGGCGAGAATGAATGAAAGCTGAGCGGTAAACAACAGTAACACTTAGTTAAAGCCTTCTAGTATACCTCCATGTAGACATTAGTGGTTTGGAATCGCTTAATTGTATGTTAGTGGCTTTGCTGTGTTTCTCTTAACTTGCTGTTATGGCACTGAACGCTTGTAGGTGACACTGAGGGGGTTTTAAGGTGAGGACCAAGGTGCTCAATCTGAAGTGAAAAAAATAAGTACTTGTATGTGACCCTAGTTTTGTATTCACTGAATAGAATACTTGGAAATAGAGATGCTGAAGGGGAAAATACAAAGAAATCAAAGTAAAGAGGTTCATAAGAGTTTAAACTGCAAGGTAATGGAGAATATTAGGTCTTTGATTTAAATTGACATCTCATGTATGATGTGTTTCTGGTATGGTTGCCATGAAAGCAGATGAGTCTGCTTGATAAGTGCTGTAGTGTCAGTTATGAAAGAGGGTAAGTGTGAAAGATGTAGAAAAGAAAGTTAAAAGAACTAAGTTTAACTTGATAGCAGGATACTGGAAATGGAGGTATTGGAGAGCCCGTCAAGGCCAAGGATGAAGACTGGCAGAAAAGCAGGTTAGCAACATTTGAAGTCAATGATTTCTTGAGAAATTCAGGTGCCATGCTCTGTTAGTGGGGTGCTTACTAACCCTTGGGGTTCACTTTTAGATTTCTGATTGATTAAACCCTTGTGGGCTTTAACCCCTTTTGCCTGTTCCCCTATCTTCCTGTCCAGAGTACTCACTGGAGAAAAAAAGAAAAATCTTTTCAGAAAGAGGACATCTATTCACTGTTCTTCCTTTTCTTAGTTCTTCATTTGGGACCTTCAGCTAACTCCAGTGCTGACTCTGTTGGTTTTAACTGTCAGAGCCAAGAGTAGTAAGGAATATACTGTGGAGTTTAGGGTCTTTTACTGTTTTTCTGAAATTCTGAACATATTTCATCAGATATTTCTAAACTCACTGCTGTTTGGAAAAATATGGAGTTAGCCATAGAGTCACTGGTGGAGTAGTGTGATAAATACCCAGAGAGGACTACTGCATTAGTTGATGTTTGGAATGTTAAATTTGCAGCTGTAGTCTAGAACATTTTTTAAGAGATTCATTGAATGGTGTTATAAACCACCAGTAATTGTGAAAGAATGCACTTAGTTTTTCCCAAACAAATTAATTTTTCAATGCTAAAAAATACTGCTAGCAAAATAATAATAATTAAAAATTGAAACTTTTCATAACCTATAAACTACGTTAGTTTTTGTCTGCTGAGAGGCTACAGTGCACGATTCCATTCTTATTTTGTACACAAAAGATGGAGGATGTGCATAGTCTTCCCTGAACTTTCACAAGCAATGTATCTTAATTTTAAGCCTTAGTATTTACTAAGCTGTTTTGGTACAGTGCTGCAGTACTCTTGTACAGCTTATGGGATTTCTGCAGAAACATTGAGAAAGCATTGCTCCCTCCTCTCAGTAAATCATAATAATTTAAAAAAAAAAAAAATCCAGAGTAAATGTCACATGGCTAGTATGTGTTTCTGCATTTCTAGGCATTGAAATGTTGTATTCAAGTAATATGGGAAGGCTCTTGTGGTGCAGGAGAAAGCATTTAAAAATAGTTCACACCCTCTATAAATTCCTAGTTCATTGTTGCAAAGACTATGTACAAAATGTCAGTGCTTTCTTTTTAATTTCCTCTAAGAATGCTGGTCAAATATATTTACAAATTCTCATGTGAATCAAGTCAGTAATACTTTCTACTGAAATATTGGCAACAGAGAATAATACTCTTGGACTACTCATCTTCTTTCAGCAGTAATTTGGGGATAAGAATGGTATTCCTTTTTTTTTTTTTTTTCTTTTCCCTCCACTAACTAGAGAATATGGTTGACTTCTAAAGTGAATCTGAATCCGTTGTAGGAGTAGGTGATTACAAACATATTTCAAGTGAATACAGGAGAAATGTCAGACTAGTAACTGCAGCAGCTGTTGGGTATTGGCCTCTGCTGTTTTGCTAGATCCCTACTTTGTGCTATGTCTGCAGGAAAAATGAATACTTGCTTCCCAGGACTGCATATTTATCTTATTGGCAGCTGGTAATTCCTTTGGAATCCTGCCTCCAAGTGTTTTCCTTCCAAAATACAGATTGTTTCTGCTCTTCTAAAGTAGAGAGTACTAGAGAAAAGGGCAGATTGCAATTGTTATACTGCCTTCTGTCAGCAGATTCATTGAAAATACAATTTGCAATTCCATTTTTCATTGTAAATGAGTATTGAGAATGTCTGCAGCAAATCAGTTGTAGCAGGTTACTTAGTGTTTTTAATTCTGGGTGGTTAAAATGCTCATAGCAAAAGTTTAAGTGGCAGGCAATACTGTAGAACTACAAATTTAACACCATGTGGTCTCCAACCTTGCTGAAAGATGAGCCCTTACAGAAGTTAGGGAAGTTGAATGTTGCTGTAACAAATCTCTTTAAGCTGTTTTGAAATTTTTTTGCAATAACTAAATGGAAGTTCTGAAATATGCAGAATGATACTCCTTTACTCCTGAGCACTTCAAGCAACAGTAAATGTTCAACTAGGTCTACATTGCAGTCAAAAGTGTAACAAATACATTTAGGTACATCTGGCTAACAGTAGCAGTGAAGGCTATGGTAGTGTGGGTGGGGTTTTTTGTTTGTTTGTCTCAGGCTATACTATACAAAAATACCTGGTTCTTCAAAATAGATATAGATACACACACAGACACAAACTGGGCTGCCAGCCTGTCTATAGTATTAGGGCTGTTGCTGCTAACTGGTTTTATGTATCCTGTCGGTTTCTAAATTCTCTGGTCACAGGGATAGCAATAATGTAAGGATGAGCGTGTGGATAAATGCAAAGATTTTTGCAGCCATATTGCTGCTGTTCCTGTTATTTCTCTCCTATTCAGTCTGTGTGAGAGTCTAAGGAAGGCCTTAGAGGTTTAATTTTAAAAGTAGCTTGTATTTCCAAGTATGGTCCTCAAGATACCTCAGAAGCTATTGTCAAGTGGTAGCTTTAATAGTAGCTTGACATTTCTAGCCCAGTTCCTCAGACAAACAAATCTTCCCTCCTATTCTTGTCTTCCCACTATTTTTTGAGCAACCTTTACAGACAAGCAGAATGCAAAGGTATTTAGTGTCTACTAGTTCTGTGAAAACTGGCAACTGGCTGGAGACCCAAGCTAGTGTTTAATAGCCGTCAGTGCCTGTGTCCCTTGGAAAGAGCCTGCAGCATTAGTCTGAGCTGTGTTCAGTCTGGAAGTTGGGGGAAGTGGGACTGCTATGCAAGGTTATGGGAGGTGGGATGTGAGGTCTCAGGAGGATGGAAAGGACCAGGGTACTTATGTTACTATGGTAGACATAATGGGATAAATGTTGCAAATGGAAAACAAAGTTTCATTTTCTGTTCACAAAACAATTCTTTTCTCCATACTAGCGGTAAATCAAAAGGGATGTTGCTGCCATATGTGTATATGCGTGCTTTTTTGTTGCATTCAATTTCAGCATATAGTTCTAAATATGTATTTTTTTGATAAGCAGCTTCCAAAGATCTCTCTGTCTGTTATTGAAGTAATTGGTGCCTACAAAACTTACTGTATTTGTACGCTCAGGAAAGTTTTTAGGTTGTCATAATATAGGCTGAGTTTTTCTATAAATTTAAAATGTCCGTAGTTGGACGTTCTAAGTTTTTCACAATTTACGTTCTATGTTTTTCACAATTTTTATGAATGAATTTTTCCTGCTACCATGTTTTGTTATGTGCCTAAATTTGTTTCTTTTTCAGAGATTGGAATGGGGCTAACAGGCTTTGGAGTGTTTTTCCTTTTCTTTGGAATGATACTCTTCTTTGACAAAGCTCTTTTGGCTATTGGAAATGTAAGTGCCTGCTGTTTAGTCTTAGATTCTGCACTGCTTAGATTTACGTATATGATATATGAAAAATAAACTAAATGTGCAACAATGTTATCGATTTGAAACTGGATCACAAAAACTACTGTGGCCATTTGGTATAAAGGAAGATTTATGCTCAGTGATATGAGTGAATCATTTTTCCTGATTAAAGTTACAGCAGCTCACATCAATCTAAATATTGTACCTCCAGGTCAGGCCTGCGGTGTGTTGGTCATAAAGAAGCAGCTTGTTCAACGGTTGTTATGCTGCTGCAAATAAGATTTTTAGATTGGCTGTCATTACTAACGCTTCTTTTTTGTGGTCTTGTAAGATAACTGTCAAATTTAAGTATCTAATTGGATAAAAATAGTGAAGTGTTCTGTACACGCTGGCAAATGTAGCTTTGCTGTGCTTTGAGGAAAGAAAGAAGTATGAATTGCTAATAGTTTGGGTTTAGAAGAGCCAATCACCCTTCATAATAGAGAGATTTAATATCTTCAGTTTTTACCAAATCAAAGTTTTCACTTAAAGCAGGATAGAAAAGAAATCCTAGTTCTGGTACACAAAATTCCCAATCCAAAGCAAATATAAAATGACAAGGTGTTTTGTGAATGTGATAATCTCTGTGCCTCTGCTGTTCTCAGCTTTGCCAGCCAGCCAAGAGCACAGCCTGGTAGAGGATTGCATCTTCTTTTGCTGATGCCTAAAAGCCTATGGTCAAAACTGATCAGTTTCATTCTGTGGCAGCAGAGTCAAATATTGAGATTCACTGAAGGAAAACTTTAAAATGTATATTTGAATTTGGGTGCATTAGTTGAAGCATTGTTCTGAACCATCATAAAGTGTATAGTGGAAGAGTAAAAAAATAAAAATGCTTATTTTTACTTTTCCTAATGTAAGGTGGAAATATGAGATCCTGTTTAGGGAAAATAATGAAAACATAGGTGGGAAGAGACAATGACAGGCTATATGCTAACCAAAGATAATACAAGAAAAGATACTGTATCCTTACAGAAAGTTAAAAAAAAAAGTTATATCAGAAGGGGGAAAATGTGGTAAGAAAGTGGTTTATTAAATAACATACAAAACTTAAATTTAATCTATAATCTTGAGTAAAATCCCTTTTTCAGCAAAAACATTGCCTGGATGTATGCTTACAAGCTGAAACAATTACAAGTCCTGCTGCTAAAGGACACTAAAAGTAGTTCTAAATAGTTGGAACTAGTGTGGTAGTGTTCAGTCTATACTAGAACTAGTAAATGGTAGAAAGACTATACACAGTTAAAAAAAAAAAGGAAAAAAACAAACAAAACCACAAAAACTAAGTAAGATAACTGATAATGCTGTTCAGCTGTTTTCCTTTTTGGCTTTGCACTGTTCAGCAAATCAGTACAAGCTATTGAAGATGTCCATGGTGCAGAACAGAGGTGCTTTTGTAACACTGTCTGTTCTCAGTTTTTAGGAACCTTTGCTGTCAGTGGTAAACAGTACTTGTGAATAATGATTGTACTTATGTTACAGGACAGATAACTATTGTCACCAGGTCTTTTGACATGATTGTGTTTGTCAGAGACAACGAAGGTAGACTCTTTACTTTTCAAGCAGCTGAGAGAAGAGTTTTGAACACTAACTACCAATGTTTTAAGGTTGACTTTACAAAAGAAAATCACTAGTAAATTCCTGCTCACCATCTATTTTTTGGTATTAAAAGGAGTTGTGCAAGAAATGCAATGTAATTTTGCAGAAAATATATATATGTTTACATCTTAGGATTATAATTAGCTGTTTTCTTCTTTGGTTGGTTTTTGTCTTTTCTAGGTTTTATTTGTGGCTGGCTTGTCTTTTGTTATTGGTTTGGAAAGAACATTTAGGTTCTTCTTTCAGAAACACAAAATGAAAGCAACAGGCTTTTTCCTGGGTGGTGTGCTCATAGTTCTCATTGGTTGGCCTTTAATAGGAATGATCCTGGAAATTTATGGGTTCTTCTTATTATTCAGGTAAGACTTGTTTCAAAATGCCTTTCTGTATTGGTGTATCTAGGAATAAATGTATTTGTTTAGTGTTGCTACATTACAGCTGACAAAGCGGCATACTTTAAGTTTGCTTTTGATAGTTTTTATATAAAGTTGTTGATTTACATTTGCAAGAGATGAAAAGTTGCTAAGTATTTTTCCAAGACTCAAATCTGCTAATGTCTGAGGCATATACCAAACTGACTTTGGTAATGTTGTTTATGTCTAACCAAAGAATTATAAAGCTTCGAAATATTTGGGAGCCCAAATTGTTAGGAGTGCAAAGTTTAAATATTTCCTCATTAAAAAAAGGCAACTTAGACAATTAGTATTTTTTGGTGGGGAGTTTGTTCTTTTCTTTAACAAATGGGGCAAAATACTTCCTGGGTTTGTAACCTTACCATTTCATTACTATGGTAGCCCAGTGAAAAGATGTTTTCTGTCATGTTTCATCTTACTTGTGCCCTAGTACAGTCAGAACTGCTGGTTTTGGTTAGCATTATCTGGACTAAATTAAGGAAAGATGACAATTCTTATTTTTTGAACAGCAGTCTTAACATGTTACAGCTTTCACAATGTGTCATTTAACTTCTTCATAAATGCAATTGTAATGGTGAAAGAATTTGACTTGTTACAACGTGTATATCTATATTTTACCTTTATTTCCATACTTCAGTATAGAGCAAAGTACAAAATATGCTATAAGAAAGAAGAGAGGCTTTTAGTGGTTCCTGGACTTCTGTTCAGATGAAGACTGTTCCATTAATCTTATTAATCTAATAACAGACCCCTAAAATATTTCCTAAGTGTTCAGCTGCTGGCTAAATAATACAGTTCCTGTTAATCAAAATCAAACCACTGTTCTCATGGTGCTCTTTTTTTTCCACTCAGTAAAATTGTGTGTTAATTATGTATTTAGTTTAGATAAAATGTTTAAATATTTTAGAAAAAAATCTTAACTTGGCTTTTAATATATGTTTCTGATTGTTCTACCCTGTGTGACTCTGAACTCTATCACTCCAAGTGTTTTGAAAATCACGGTATTTTACTGAATGCATTGTCACTTTTTGCATGTAGCACTTGGATTTAATCAGCCAGTACAAAGCAAGTCGAGCGTGTTTCCAACCAAACACCCCTCCTTTTAAAAGATATCAACAGAATTATAAGTTACTATGTTTAAGCAGGCGTGGTTATGGACTATCTTTTGGTGCTAGCCAGGGGCTAGCAGGGTAAAATAATGTTGAAGGGATTATAGAAGGTCAGTAGTTATCCCTGGATCACTAGGACTATCCCTTAGCCAGAATGGTATCAACAAGGGATAGATAGTTCCAGGTGTGAATGTTTACCTGATCTGTTTTAATATAAAACATCTCTAGACCATATTTTCTAGTGCTTAATAGTTCTTGGATTCTAAATCCCTTGCTACAATGTCAGCTAGTTACTACTTCAAACAAAGCTTTTTGGTTTGCTTCAGTCTTGTTCATTTCAACCATTATTGTGTTTTTGGCAACTTGCTCCTTTCTGAAGAAGTTAAAAATGGAGCCTTTCCTCAAGTGTCATTTTACATGATTCCTCAGGATCCCACTGTTTGGTTGCATAACAGAAAAATTCCCTGGTTATCGTTCGTCTCTGAAGTACATAATTTTCTTAGGCCTGAGAAATACCAGATTGACTTACGTACCTTTGGATTTGTTAGGGCAGTATGTTGTGAGGATGGGCATTTTTGTGTATCCTAATGGTTCTAGTCATGTGCATTACTAGGACTTTTATATGGAAAACCTTTATTTTTATCAAGAGCAATTTAGCAGTTCTTAGTAACTTTACTTCAGCTTAGACTAAGTACAAACATAAACCACTGTATTGTACTTTTTTCAGTCTCTTGATTTTAAGACCACTAAACCAGTTCCACTAGGTGTTCAGATCCCTGTAGAATCTTTACTCGTAGGTTGTTGTCTTGCGTATCTAGACTGCTTTTACACAGTCACCTTTCATACGCCCTGTAGCAGTAATTGCAGAGCCCCGGTTGTCCACAAAGCGACGGTTGGGTACTGGTGACCAAGAACACTTAAACAAAAGGCAGGATTGCAAAGGTGATTTTTTTTTTAAAGATGCATCTGACTGAAGTGAGAGAGACGCAATTATTATTTTACTCTGATTTAAATCTAGAATGTCTTTCCCTTAACATGCTGCTGCAAGTTAAGTTTCCCATCAGAGGTTTAGTCTTTTGCCGTATTTTCACATGCTCAGATTGCATTCACTGGAGAAGGCTATTATGGGACAGTATCTCTTGTTGTATTCTAAGCTGCTTTTGGAGCCTTATTCAGATTACAGGCATCCAGAATTATGGCTAACTATATTATCCTGCCTATACTGACTATTCCTTATTCTTGGCTATACCAATTGTTTTAATCCGCTGCAAGTGGTTTGTGTGCCCTGCATCACAATTTACTGGACCACTGAAATGATCTGGTCTTTAAAAAAAGAGAACCTCCAGGAAAAACGTGCTGGTATTGATATTACCTAGCAAATAGTTCTTACCAGTGTAGTGAAGGGGATGATGACTTGTGAAACTTACTGTTTCACTGTAGCTGAGGTTTTATTACACGTTAATCCTTATTCTACACAGGGAATGTGTAGCTCAACAAGAGAGAACTCTGAATGCCACCACCAGCTGAACTGCTGCAGTTGACTGCAAACAGCTGAGATACTGCCATAGAAAATTTGTCTTCCTGCTGCAGAGACAAAGTGGACAGTGCAGGGGGCTATACCATAGCAGCTGTGTTAGGCAGCGTTCCCTGGCTCATGATGCAAATCCTTGACTTTACATGAATTTGTCAAATAAGTGAATACACAACTCTGTCATGCTTAATTTTCTTTAGTTAATGTGAAGAGTACTATATATGATTTCAAAGCGGATTACTCAGAATTAACTTCAGCTGTTTTTGCATCAGGTATTGCAAGAACGTATTTCTTATAATGTAAAAAGAAATTATCTGAAAATATGTATGGTAATTTTGAGAAATTAGTTGGGAGCATCAGTTCTGTTGGTTAAGTTGCATATTCTTTCTTTAGTTATTTTTTTGAAGAGCTGACTGAGGATTGCCAGCTATGGAGAAAATTAAGTCCATTTAAAAATAAGGTGTTTCTTTCCTGGTTTTCTCCTTTCTCTGCTGAATGTATGTTGATGTATTTGGTAAAATTAACGTGATGCTAACAAGGTACAAGATTTTATTTAATCTTGGTTTAAAAAATACCTCCTATTTCTTCATTTTATAGCAATAAGAGAATAGTTTAAGTATAAAAACTAATACAGTCTTCTGATATCTTACCTAAAGGGGGTTCTTTCCTGTGGTGGTTGGCTTTATTAGAAGAGTTCCAGTTCTTGGCTATCTCTTGAATTTACCCGGTATAAGCTCGGTAAGTGTTTGGTACTTCATGCAAAATTTGAAGCTTGTACTGTGTTTTATTCCACTGTGATAGCAACACTAGAAATGAATCAGAAATAAAACAAATATAACTTCAGAGCAGTGACTTTGGATGTATTCCTGTATAATTCTTGCACCATGCAGCTCATCTTCATTCCCAGTGAGAGGCTTCTAGATGTAAAAGGAATAAAAGGACACCTTTTGCAGAAGCTGTCCCTGTTTACATGTTGTGAAGCGGAAAGAGCCGTGGACTGTGACTCAGTGCTGGGGTTCTGCTTCCTGCTTCACTGTTGGCCCTAGGTGACCAGATAGGTGAATCATGCTACCGTTTTGTGCCTCTTCTCCTGTCTGTATGATGAGGAGGACACTGTTCTTCTTTGTGTAGTATTTGGATATATTTATGAAAAGTGGCCTGTAAAAGCAAACAGTTTCGTTCAATATTAAGTTGCAGCTTGTATGGTGAATCCAGAAACTCTCACGGTGCATAATCATTCATCAAATATATTTATTGAAGTCCACTGCACCAGACTACGTCTTGCTATTTACTAAGATTTGTATTTTTTTCAAGTGCAGTTTTCTGTTTGCTTAACCAAATAGCCAGGGATTTGAAGACAATTAACAGGTGCCAAAAGATAGTAATCTAGGGTGTTTCAGTCAACTACTTTTACTGTGCTAATTTCTGTATGTATTCTAACCCTAGTTTTGAAAGCAATGGTTTTAATAGCTACTACTAAAAAATTAATAGGGGCTATAACTTAGATGTATACAGTCTGTTTTTTAAAAAGGAGTGTTCAAGATCATCTGTTCCAGTCTTACAGTTAGGCCAAGTTCTGGCTCATAATTCATGATCAATTGAATGTTTCATTTGTCAATTGATCTTACTTAGTCATATTTAATTTGATCATAATGGGGTTAAATCTTGTTTTAAAAAGATAATTGTTAATGTTTTATTCAAAGCCTACGTAGGCTCAGAAGAGAATCCACAGTAATGGTCAGTTGAAATATCTTACTTGGTCTACTAATGCATGTGTGGCTGATACCGTATTGTTTTGTTTTAATCATTAAGCTAGCAGTGTTATCTGCATTCTTCTATTTCCTTTTTCATTCTGTTGCATCTTCATGTTGCACTGTTAATGTCTATATGAGAAAAACATGTCATGCAGAAACACAGTTGCAATGTAAGATTTTTAATTTTCACAAACTTAAATCATGAGACCGTGGTGAGTACTATTTGACTCTCATTTTCAGTCACATACTAACTGTGCAAGTAGCAACTAATATTTGAGAGTAACTTCACTGTACATAAACGTCATGCAGCTTAAAACCTTTTTGTCTCCTTTTCTACAGCTTGTAGATAAAGTTGGAGAGAGCAACAACATGGTATAATGACAAGAGGGCAGAAGACTGATTCTAAACTTATTGTATTATTTATAAAATCCTTTTGAAGAATACTCAGCACAAAGATTAAGTTGTGTACAAAGGAAAAGCTTGTTACATTCTTTACATAACAGTTTAAATGAAAATGTATAGTCAACAATATACATTAGAAAAGAAGCTCAGCAAGTATGCTTCTAGGAAAGTAACTCCAGAGTTCAGGAAGTAAACTGAAGAGGTGAAAGTCATGGAATAACCCATGTTACAACTGTTCAAGACTACTTTTTTTGTTTTTGGAAAACATGCTAGAGGCAATGAACCCTTGTGGAATTAATGGAGCCTGTACTTTACCTCCTTATTTTGAAGGTGCAGTAAAGCAAACAGGCCTGCATTTTTAAGGGTGACCCAAACTTATCCAACCCTCTGCTTGCTATCCTCAGAGTGAAAAAAAAAAAAAAAAAAAACAAAAACAAAAAACAAAACCAAACAGAAAACTTCTTGTGTAACGAGAGATGCGTCTTTGCATGAAGGTTAAGATGACTATTCATCTTTAAGTGTATTATGACAAAAAAAGGAAACCCTACACGGTTCTGTTGTAAACATTTTTGTAAATATGTGGCTGAAATAAAACATTGTTATCTTAATGTTTCAAAGCCAAATGTAAGTTGATTGTATTTGCCTTCTGTTTCGGAATATGCAAAAGGTCAATCTAGTAACTTCAGTCTTAAATGTTGGTTCTGAACACGTAGAGCTCAACAGGGAACGCTGGAAACTGACTTGCGCTCCCTCCAGTTTGTTCTCCTTGAGTCATGTTACACGTGCATCCAGATGAGAATGTAGCCCCTTGTCACTAACTTGAAAACTTTGTGAAATATGCTTAGTTCACAGAAAAAATGCATTTGGTTAAGGTGCTGACATGAACCCTGTGAAATGTATCTTATCAAAATTTGAACCTTTGTTTTTAAATAGTTTGAAGCTAAGGTTTCTTTGTTTACTCTGGAACTACAAATTGACTTTTTTTTTTTACAGTAATAAAATGAAACCTTAAAATTCTGTGTACGTGAGTCTCTGGGGCTAACTAAAGATCAAGTGCCAATCTCCATGTTTTGTAACTTGTTGCTTGGGTTATCTTCAATTAACTTAAAACTTCTGTCAGTCACAGCAACAACTTTGCGGTTACAGAGATTCTTGGCTAACCTGGAATAAATGTCCCCTACAAATGCAAGGGTCACATTTCTGCTTCTACTGGGATGTTAAACAATGTGCACTTTCAATAGATTTAATTACTTAGTATCCTCACCTAACAAAACGTGATCATTAAGTAAATTTTATTTGTGGAGGCTTTGGGAGTTTCTGTCGGTTTTAACTTCCTTTTCCCTTAAATGTAATCCTAAAAAAAATAACCAAAATGCAATGGTAGTATTTCAAGTAGCTGTGTAGTCTTAAAGGTCTAATGACTGTTTAGTCGTGTTTTTTCTTTTTCTTTATTATGCAGTTAAAATTGGTATTTTTCCAAAGTAACTTTTAAGAAGAATGCTCATATACCAACCTGTTTGGAAGTTGCTACAAAGTTCATTTGTACAAGACATGTTTTATTATCATTACAACTGTATAAATAGCCACAATCTACTATTCCCAATGTTTAATTTGCTTCCTTCTCAAACAGGCACAAAAAGATTCAATGAAAAAATGCCATTATATTTACAATTAAGGGCATCTGAAAAATCAGTGGTTCTATTTTATAAAAGATTAAAAAATGGCTATATTTGCCTGACGGCATGTGTGTTGTAGTTTACAGACAGGACTAAATATGGCTTGTGGCTTCTACCTCAGGAGATGAACCAATTTTAACTGCTCCCGTAGATCTGTTGTGTGTAAAAATGCCTAGAGAATAACACTACAGCAGTTTAGCAATCTCATCTTGTTTGCTTTGGTAGAGCACTGGTCTGTACTGTGGGAATCAAGTAGTGTTTCAAGCAGACAGTGTTCATCATTTACATTAGAAGTCAGCTACCTGAAGATTTTTGTTCTTGTCTTCTGAAAAGTAATGTGATGGGAAAGGTGGATTGCACCACATGACTATGGAGCTCTGACTGAAAGCAAATTGCTTGGCAAGCTGAAGTACCTTCATCAACAAGAAATCTGATGATATCTTTCAGAGGTGGTGAATGTGTTGCTGCATACGATCTTTTAGCCCTCTGAAATGCTGGTATGTAGGCAGTTCATCTCACTTTTATTTAATTCATCGTTCTAAATCAAAAGTCAATTTTTGTCAGATGTGAACTGTTGTGAAAAGCGTCTGAGGGAGCAAAATTGTATGTTGAATTTAGCATAGTCTTTATCCCTCAAGGTAATGTTGGTTTTGAGGCAGTTTTGCCAAGATAAATGTGGGTGGCAGCAAAGGTCAAAATGACTTAGCCTTAAAGTGTTTCTGTCGTTGTAAAAATACCTTTAACAGAAACATGCTTGGAACGTTTCCCCTTTTAAATGTAATTTATAATTGCTGCTTTAAAAATCGTAAGGATGGATCTTGTTCTGAGCAAATGAATACTGTAAATATCCTTGTCATACCTTGAATAAATGGGTACCTTTTTCTATAATTTGTCTTTGTGTCTCTTTACGTGCACATTTTTAAGGAACTGTTTTGACAAGTTTTCCTTTCCAAAGGTTAGGGGGTGCATGCTGTTACTACTGGCCTGTCTTACACTGTCATGACTTTTGTAGTAAATAGTGTCTTTGATTAACCTTAAATGGAAAGGTTTCCTCTTTTTCGTACAATAAACCTTTTACATAAACATCCCCCTAGTTATTCAGGTTCCAGTTTCAAACACATCACAGCAAAATGTGGAAATTAATTACGTGGGAAATAGTTTCTTTGTTAAACTACCTCCTTTCTGATGAAAATGCTGTGAAACTTTAGGAGAGAAAATGCACACATCTAGAACTTAGAGCAGGTTCTAGTCCTTGTGCTTTCAGTTCAAGGATATGAGCACAAGCTCTCTAGATCCTAGAGGGTGGCCTGATAAGCGGGTTTACTATTCTGTGGTGCGCTGCAGGCTTGCAGCCCACTCTTGAGGGTTTTCACAGAGGGAGTAGAACAGCAAAGCAGGGATTTTAATTGATTGTTGAGGTCGTGTGTTGGTGCTATGTGCTAATGCCCTAAAAACTTATTTTGGCTGAAGTTCTAGCCTCTCAACTAACTTTGATAAAGTTGGTTCTATCCTAACAATTCCAAAGAATTATCACTTCCTAATTTAGAAGGAAAAAATCCCAGCTACTTCTAGTTATATTTGTTAAACTGTGAGAGGTACAATGTTAATCTGTATGTAGCTCATGGCCAGTTACTTCTAGTGGACAGTTGCCATTTATTAACCAGGAATACTTTGCTATTGCTCACAATATATAAGCAGGAGGAGCTGGAAGCTATTGCGCAGCAGGGAAACTATGATGTGGTTGCCATTACGGAAAGATGGTGGGACGACTCGCACAACTGGAGTGCTGCAATGGATGGCTACAAGCTCTTTAGAAGGGACAGGCAAGGAAGGAGAGGGGACAGGCAAGGAAGGAGAGGTGGCAGGGTAGCCCTGTATGTCAGAGAGTGTTTTGATTGTCTGGAGCTCAACAAAGGTAACGACAAGGTTGAGTGCTTATGGGTAAAGATCAGGGGGAAGGCTAATAACGGAGATATCCTGGTGAGAGTCTGTTATAGACCACCCAACCAGGATGAGGAAACAGATGAAGTATTCTACAAGCGGCTGGCTGAAGTCTCAAGAGTCTCTAACCCTTGTTCTTGTGGGAGACTTCAACTTACCAGATATCTGCTGGAAATACAACACGGCAGAGAGAAAGCAGTCTAGGAGGTTCCTGGAGTGCGTGGAGGATAGCTTCCTGATGCAGCTGGTAAGCGAGCCAGCCAGGGGAGGTGCCCCGCTGGACCTGCTGTTCACGAACAGAGAAGGCCTGGTGGGTGATGTGGTGGTCAGAGGCTGTCTTGGGCACAGTGACCATGAAATGGTAGAGTTTTCAATTCGTGGAGAAGTAAGGAGGGGGGCCAGCAAAACCACAACCCTAAACTTCAGAAGAGCAGACTTTGGCCTGTTTAGCAGTTTGGTTAACAGAGTCCCTTGGGAGGCAGTCCTGAAGGGCAAAGGAGTCCAGGAAGGCTGGATGTTATTCAAGAGGGAAGTCTTAAAGGCGCAGGAGCAGGCCGTCCCCATGTGCCACAAGTCGAGCAGGCGGGGGAGAAGACCGGCCTGGCTGAACAGAGAGCTCTGTCTGGAACTCAGGAAGAAAAGGAGAGCCTACCACCTTTGGAAGAAGGGGCAGGTGACTCAGGGGGACTATAAGGATGTGGTGAGGTTATGCAGGGAAAAGATTAGAAAGGCAAAGGCCCAGCTAGAACTTAAACTGGCCACTACTGTCAAGGACAACAAAAAATGTTTCTACAAGCATATCAGCGACAAAAGGAGGGCTGAGGAGAATCTCCCTCCTTTGTTGGATGCGAAGGGAATCTTGGCCACGAAGGATGAGGAGAAGGCTGAGGTACTTAATGCCTTCTTTGCCTCAGTCTTTAATAGTCGGACTGGTCATCCTCAAGGTTTTCATGCCCCTGAGCTGGGAGATGGAGACAGGATGCAGAATGAAGTCCCAGTTGTCGAAGAAGTGGCAGTCACCAACCTGCTCCTCCACCTGGATGCCCACAAGTCTATGGGGCCAGACGGGATCCACCCAAGGATACTGAGGGAGCTGGCGGAGGAACTTGCCAAGCCACTCTCCATCATTTATCAGCAGTCCTGGTCAACCGGGGAGGTCCCAGATGACTGGAAGTTAGCTAGTGTGACACCCATCTACAAGAAGGGTCGGAAGGAGGATCCAGGGAACTACAAGCCTGTCAGCCTGACCTCGGTGCCAGGGAAGGTCATGGAGCAGATCATCCTGAGTGCCATTATGCGGCATGTGTGGGACAAGCAGGGGATCAGGCTCAGCCAGCATGGGTTTATGAAAGGCAGGTCCTGCTTCACTAACCTGGTCTCCTTCTATGACAAGGTGACCCGCTTAGTGGATGAGGGGAAGGCTGTGGATGTTGTCTACTTGGACTTCAGTAAGGCCTTTGACACTGTCTCCCACAGCATTCTCCTGCAGAAGCTGGCTGCTCACAGCTTGGACAAGTGCACTCTGCGCTGGGTTAAAAACTGGCTGGACGGCCGAGCCCAGAGAATGGTGGTGAATGGAGCCAAATCCAGTTGGCGACCGGTCACGAGTGGTGTTCCCCAAGGCTCTGTGTTGGGACCGGTCCTGTTTAATATCTTTATCGACGATCTGGATGAGGGGATTGAGTGCACCCTCAGTAAGTTTGCAGATGACACCAAGTTGGGTGGGAGTGTCAATCTGCTGGAGGGCAGGAAGGCCCTGCAGAGGGACCTGCACAGGCTGGATTGTTGGGCCGGGGCCAACTGTATGAGCTTCAACAAGGCCAAGTGCTGGGTCCTGCACTTTGGTCACAACAACCCCAGGCAACGCTACAGGCTTGGGGAGGAGTGGCTGGAAAGCAGCCTGGCTGAAAAGGACCTGGGGGTGATGGTTGACAGCCGCCTGAACATGAGCCAGCAGTGTGCCCAGGTGGCCAAGAGGGCCAATGGCATCCTGGCTTGTATCAGGAATAGTGTGGCCAGCAGGACCAGGGAGGTGACAGTGCCCCTGTATTCGGCACTGGTGAGGCCGCACCTCAAATACTGTGTCCAGTTTTGGGCCCCTCACTTCAAGAAGGACATCGAGGTGCTGGAGCGTGTCCAGAGAAGGGCAACTAGGTTGGTGAAGGGTCTAGAGAACAAGTCTTATGAGGAGTGGCTGAGGGAGCTGGGGTTGTTTAGTTTGGAGAAGAGGAGGCTGAGGGGAGACCTTATTGCTCTCTACAACTACCTGAAAGGAGGTTGTAGAGAGGTGGGGGTCGGTCTCTTCACCCCAGTAACAAGCGATAGGACGAGAGGAAATGGCCTCAAGCTGTGCCAGGGAAAGTTTAGGTTGGATATCAGGAAAAACTTCTTTACTGAAAGAGTAGTCAGGCACTGGCACAGGCTGCCCAGGGAAGTGGTTGAGTCCCCATCCCTGGAGGTATTTCAAAGACGGGTAGATGCAGTGCTTGAGGACATGGTTTAGTGGCAGACTTGGCAGTGGTAGGTTAACAGTTGGACCTGATGATCTTAAGGGTCTTTTCCAACCTTAACAATTCTGTGATTCTATGATTCTATATGGTACCACTGTAGTTTAGAGTCTGTGTCAAAAAAACTAAAGACAGGTATCTTGTCTCTGCAGTAGACGTCAAAGGTAAGGTTTTATTGGATTACTTTAAAGCCGTTTCCTCACCAGATTTCAAGATACAGACTCATCTAGTTGTTGCTTTTCTGGTTCACTTGATTATCAGGCTGGAAAGTAGAGTCCACATCCCTAAACCCAATGTAGTATGTATGTCTCTCTACTGTCTCTTCAGATGTTGCTGCCAGCCCTTGGACTCCTGTCTCTATTTCTCTGGCTGCCATGTCCTGGCTTGCGTTGGCTGTTACTTCTACCCTTCAGATTGCCATTACCAGCTATGACAGCACTAGCACGCCATTACCAGACTAACTTACCCAGCAGAATTTGGCCTTCGTGGCCCATTTGTTCTAAGCTTTACCCCTCTAGTATTGGTCTTGGCATATTAAAGCATCTTTCAGAAGATTTGGATGCTCAGTCCAACATAGAGATTCTGCAGCTGCTGTAATTCCTCACCAAGCCTCATTTCAGCACAATTATATGCTAAAGCATCCTCCTCAAATATGTAACAATTTACAGAAAAATGACAGGACTGATGTGGAGTAATTTGGTGTGAAATTCACTAGCTCAAACTAAGTGTTATGACTGATAATTTGGGATATTGCTCAAGATCTATTTATAGAAATGTATTTATGTGGGTTTTACCAGTCATTAATGTGTCTAGTTTATCTGCCGTAGTAGTGCGTGTCTGGAGGTATACTTGCTGAAAAGCATGTGGACTTTCTAGCAGATACCATTTTTTATTGAAGCAGTAGTACCACTTTGCAGGCGAATGTAAAGGATCTCCTATAAAAATACATAGGCTTGAAGTATTTTACTGCATATGATATATGGATGACTCCACAGCATTGGATTCCTAGCTGACTTACTACATACAGGAATTTCTCCACTGACAGGGCAGCAGTGTTTAACCTGCTGGTCGGTGCAGGGGTATAGATCTCATTAAGATGTTCATAACCGAGAACAGGCCTCCTGCACCACCGAGCTGACAGTGTAGCTGACCACGGGCAAAACCTAGGCGACCCACAACCTCCTTATTTTCCTTTTTTCTTGCCTGGCTCTGAACCTCGGTTCGGGTCCGAACCGGCCCCTTGGCCGCCAGGGGGAGCCAGGAGGAAGAGGAAGGCGCGGGGCCCGCCGGGGCGGCGGCGGGAGGGGCCGGGGGAGCCACCGGCTCCTTGCGGGCAGCGGCACGGAGCCTGTGCTGCCCAGCCTCCCTCAGGGAGCGAGCGGGGTTATACCTGCAAAGCCGGGGGTGGAGATCAAGTGGGGATACCTCATGCGGTCCAGGGCAAAAGCGACTTTTTGGGGTCTGCTTTTCAAATCAGCCATGCAACGAGCCAACCGTTCGGGGTCCGATAGCCGGTAGGTAAGTGGGACCCGAAAAATGTCTTTTTTTACACAACCCGGTTTGTTGTGTACTTCTGAAGTCTTTTTAAGCTTGCTTTAATTGAGACTGGGGAACCGCAACGTGGCTTTAAAATGCGAAGCAGATGTTGGGCTTTTTATAGAGAGCCGCTGGTGCCGAAGGCCGCGCGCCAGCCCCTTTCCCAGCTGGCAGGGTCTGAGCGGGAGGGCTGCAGCGTGGCGGTGGGGAAGGCGCGCTTCCCGCCTGCCACAGCCCAGCTGCCTCGCTGCCTCCTTTTCTCCGGGCCCTCAAAAAGCTCTTCCAGTAACATCGGAGAAGCCAAGATTTCACATTGACTCCTACAATTTAGTTCTACTGCTTTGAAATAAAAGGCATTTTGGGCCCCAAAAGCTTTATGCCACCCAAAAAAATCACATTAGGTCAGTCTTTAAATATTGATTTAGTCTTCATATTGAAACCAAGCAGTTCAGCTGAAGTCTTCCAGGTGGCCTGGCTGAGTGGCTTTTAAGCATTAACCGTCTATGTGCATCCAGAGAAGGGCAACAAAGCTGGTGAAGGGTCTAGAGCACAAGTCTTATGAGGAGCAGCTGAGGGGACTGGGGTTGTTTAGCCTGGAGAAGAGGAGGTTCAGGGGAGACCTTATTGCTCTCTGCAGCTACCAAAAAGGAGGTTGTAGCAAGTGGGGGTTGGTCTCTTCTGCCAAGTAACAAGTGATAGGACAAGAGGAAACGGCCTCAAGTTGCACCAGGGGAGGTTTAGGTTGGATATTAAGAAAAAATTCTTCACCCAAAGGGTAGTCAAGCACTGGAACAGGCTGCCCAGGGAAGTGGTTGAGTCCCCATCCCTGGAGGTATTTCAAAGACGGGTAGATGTGGTGCTTAGGGACATGGTTTAGTGGTGGACCTGGCAGTGCTAGGTTAACGGTTGGACTTGGTGATCTTAAAGGTCTTTTCCAACCTAAATGATTCTATGATTCTATGAACTTATGTGGAGAATTAGCCTCAACTTGCTTACCCGCCCCCCCCCAGAAAAAAACCACAGCAGCACAAAATACCCAGTGTTTCCCCTCTCTTACTTTTCTGCCAGTTTTTAAGCAGGCCTGAGTGGGGGAGAAAGAAGCAACTTAGCGGTTATGAAATCTCAGGAGTTACCTTGGATGAGGAGAATGGGCTGGCGAGGAATCATGGTGCTTCCCTTAAAGGGTGAAGGAGCGGGTTGATCGTGATGAGCACTCAGGATTCACGCGGCCTGGGTGCTAAAGCCTCAGACGGAGCCAGCTGCGCGGGGCTCTGCTGCTGCCTCAGCCTCTGCGGTGCTGCTGAAACCTGCAGCGTCTCCCCGTTCCGGCCTCTGGTGCACCTAAACTCCTTTTAAATGCCTTTTAAATGCCTTTTGAAGGCTTTGCTTCGGAAGTGCAATTCACACATTACCTTCTGCAGCACGAAGGAAGCTAGCTGCGAGGCGGGCAGCGCGGAGGCGAGGCAGGTTGCCACCCAGAACCTTCTGGAAGGGGCCTGGGGGGGGGCCCTGCCCCGCCGCCGCTGAGGAGGCTGTGAGGGGGCGGAGGAGAGGAGCGGAGCTAGAAGAGAGAAGTCTGGAAGAACTGTTGGTAACAAACTCTGTTCTTCATTAATTCCCAGAGCGTAATGTTTTTCTTGCCTCTCAGGGCAGAAATAAGTGACACATTCACAAAGTGCTTATTTAGGAAGAATGCGTAAAATGCTGTTTCCCTGAGTGGGTGGGAATGAAAGGGCAGGAGATGTTGTCTTTATTTGGTTCCAATTGCCCTCACACATGCAGACCTTTCCCTTTCAGCCTTTTTCTTAGTGTTCCTGGTTGTCAGGTGTTCTGTGGCTGCTTTCCCCTTTATCTTCTCTCACAACTCTTGTTTTTTAATGTTTCTTTCTGGGAGTGTAATTATGCAGGCTACTTCTTTGTGAGGATGCCAGCTTAGACGCTTCCCGCCCTTTAGCATCTACAACAATTACTTCCTTCTCCCATGCTTTTTATCTGTTTTTTTTAAACCCAGATCACTCTATTAATCCATTTTACAGCAGAGCCCGCACACAGCGGAGCTGGTATGTCCAAGGAGGCGGAAAAATGGCATGAGGATGGAAATGAGGAAACGAGCACCAGGAGAAGGTGCTGCCACAAAAAGATCTTGCTTCTCTGAAAATAACATCCCCTGAAACCTTGCATCTCATTCGAGCCCTTCTGTGAGGTGACGTGTGCCTGTGACTACGAGAGAGGCCACTGTGCCTTTGTCTTTCCATTTCTACAAAGAATCCTGTTTCTTCTCCTTTTCCAAAATGAAGACTAGTAATTGCAACCATCACTTTCTGTGTATAAGGCTTATTATTTCAGCTTCTCCTGTCATTCTGTTGTAGCCCAAAATTACAAGACTCTAAATGACCTGTCCTTCTCTGAAATAAAAATAATTTTAAAAATTATCTTACCCTAATATTTTGTACATATATACGTACAATATTTACATAATACATTTTTCTTTTTTTTTCTGTTAGGAAGTTTCTACAACACCAACCTGATTCTCATCCAAAGGTTTCTCTTTCCCTCACTTTAAAAACTTTCCATGACTGTATTCCCAGTTCTGCAAGGCAGCTATATGAAAATCATGTCCTGCAGTTACCTTAATTGTTCTGAAGAGTTTTAGTTTGGGACTGAAATCAGTTACAGGTTTTCCCTGAAGAATATTTTAGATGAAAGTTGATGTTTCGTTATTTTAAATATTTGTGCCAATGCACTTTCATGCAGTTGCAGAAACTAAGCATGATTGATTGAGTTTTAGTACAAAAGCTACATAGAAGCAAAGTATTTCAGAAAGACAAATCCATACCATTCTGATATCTTTTAAAAAGATACTTTTTTTTTTTAAATAGCTTTGGAACACATTTCAAAAGGGCTTATATTACAAAAAGCTTTGAAAATGTTAAAAGATCAAAATCAAACTGAAACACAAATTTTGTCAAAATGATACCTTTTGATTGAATCAAAATTGCTTTCCCCACATTTTACTACAGGAAATTTTCATTCCATTTCAGAAGGAAAAAAAAAATCTCAGAATCCCAGCTTTCTCTTAAATGGAAAACCTGGTTTCTACCCACCTTCACCCTATCCTCTTTCTGCAGACTGGGGTTATCAGAGGAGACCTTTGAAAGTGTATCAAGCTATGGGCTTCCGCCCTTCATTCTTTGTAGAATTATGGAATTATACAAGCTGCTTCTTTCAAAATTCCCCATTTGGCTTTATATCATAGAGCCTTTTCATTTTCCCAACAGTAGTTCCTCATATTTCTGTGGCTAGAATTTAAGTTTATTCAGTTCTGGTTTGGATAATGTGCATGTTTAAAACCCCTTTGGTCTTCTGCAAAAATTCCACTCAGGAGCCCGCAGCAAGCAGAAGGAATGCTGTGCTCTTCTGCACGGCTTCTGTGCAGACCAGCAAAAGGAATGGAACATACTAATCACAGGTTTTTGTGGCCACTCTGCAAACATAATCTGCCTAGGGCCCCAGGTATCACAGCTCCTATTCACCTTGTGAATCTCTAGAACTTGTGGAAACACTTCGGACTTGAAGCATATAAGTTACCTAATTCTCTCATATCTGTGAAAAACTTACTCATTAAAACTTCTAAAGTTTAACAGTGCTGTCAAGCATTTGCAGAATGCTTTGCATTAATGGAAAATCTAGGATAGAAATGAAGAATGGCCTGTTTTATGAAAATGAAATATTCAGAATGTAGAAAATTTATGTTATTGTTGATGGATCAATACAACTGATTGAATTAGTAGAGGTAAAGATGAAGTCAATGTCCCTTGCATTATAACTTCTGGAGTGTTATGTAAGGAAGTGTAACTAGATTGAGGCAATGCAAGCCAACACTGCAAAAATATGTCTGTATGGCACATTTACTGATGGCAATTTCAGATTTTGGGGTGTTGCAGCAAGATGCAAGTTTTGAGGTAAGTTCTGTAGCTTCTCTGAGTTTTGGTCTCCTTTTTCTGATTTTTATTTGCAAGTTCAGGGCCAGCTTGACTATCAATAAAAAGATCTCTTTTTAATATATATCCTAGATAACTTGGTGTTTTGGCTTTGCACAAATCCTCTGTAGTTCAGATAACATTTCTCCTTTCCCTTTCCTTTCCTTCTCCTGTTTCTTAGTTATGCCCAGGCCATGGACTTGGCTCTGTACCTCAATAGCTGGCAGTAGTTTGAGGATGACTTGAAATACATCTCTATGGTGGAGCATGGTGCAGAGAACTTAGAAGGAAAAAGGGCTCACAGCACAATATTGTTCCGACTGGCAAACTGAGGTCTGGAAACAGTAAAAATGCATTCAAACAGCTTTTTTGCCAGAGGGGTTCAGGATACTGAAGTAAGTCTGGATAAACTGTAGAACTTGTATTAAGGAATGGAAAAAGATATATAAAATATCACATTGAGGAGCAGACTCAGCATGGCTTTTCTGAAAGGAAATCCTGACCTGCCTATCTAGAAATGTCTTTGAAGGATTCAGTGAACATGCAGATAGTAGAGGTCCAATTGATACGATCTACTTGGATTTCCAAAGGACTTGACAAGGTCCCTTACCAAAGGCTCATAGAAAATAAGCTCCCATAACAAAGGTGTTTTTATGGTTGCTCTCATTAATTGGTTAAAAGATAAGAAACAGAAGAGAGAGAGAGAGTCTGTGCAACTGAGAAAATGGTAGGGAAATGGAAGCAAATTGAGAAAGGACAAAGTTTGCTGATGAGATTAACACCTTCAGGGTAATGTTGTTAAACAATTCAAGCACACTAGAGCTATCTGCAAAGAGTTGCAGAGGGCCTTATGAAATTGAGTACACAGTTGTCAAAATAACATCATAATATCTGCAAGTATAAAATGATGCACATGGCAAAAAATGCTAAATTTATGTAAACAGTTATGGGTTCTGAATGACCTGTTGCCTTTCAGAAGAGGAATCTTGGAATTAGATAGTTTGTAAAAATACCAGTTCAGTTTAGTGCTCAGGAACAGTCAAATTAGGAAATAGAACACCAGGCATTATTAGGAAAAGAAAGAGAGCGAAAAAAGCAGATTAAAAGTAAATATGGCAACCTGCATTTTGAGAGTTTTGTGTAGTTCATGTCCCCATACTAAATCAAGGATGATCAAGGGTATGGAACTGTTTTGATATTAAGACTAAAAAGATTAGGACTCTTCATGTGGAAAAAGGAGGTGGCTGACAGAAGATTCAATGGTAGTCTTTAAAATCATAAATGACATAGAGGGATGAATATTTTGATCTTCGTTTGTGTTTACAGTCTCACAATATCAGAAGAAGGGAGCATGATGTGAAATTTCCAAGTGGCAAGTTCAAAATAAACCAAAATTATGTATTTTTCCACAGAACAGAGCTAAATTGTGGAACTCATTAGCACAAGATCTTATAGATGCCAAATTTTACATGGGTTCAAGGAACAATTAAATTAATAGAACAAAAATGCATGGAGAACTGTTATGCCTAAAGACTCCATCTTTCAGGAAATTGCTGTGGTACAAACCTCTTGAGGCAAAAAGGGCCATCAGGAAAGTGCCCGTACATGCTTATTCTGTGCTTGTAACTCTTCTGTAGGCATCGTTATTGTCGACTGTCAGAGACAGGATATTGAGTTAAATGGACCTTTGGCCTGACCCAGCATGTTTATTCCTACGTTGTGGTTGTAATCTGAAGATAATTCATCGTGAATGGATTGAATTGCTCTCATGAGCGCTGGGTAGTAGTTCACTGATGATGAATCGTATCTGGCTGATGCTGCTTTGCTGCCTTCTCTGCCTCCTGTTTTTTGCTCCATCTTTCTTCTCTCCTAAATAGCCACTAAAACATTACTGTTCAAATGAACTTTCCTTTTGGGTAGCGTCGTTTACCCATGTTTCTTTGGAATCCAGATTTTTGTAATTCTATTAAATAGCACTTTCTTACCTGGCTGAAGAGTGGCAGGAACAGAGATCCACTTACGTTTATGTAACCAGTCTCTGGCACTACACAAGAGAGCATAATTCATGTACGTCATGCAAAGCAGAACCTGACACTTTTGACAGTAGCACTGAGATGAAACGGTTTACTACAACTACTCTCAAGCAGATCAGATGGGGAAAACATTTATGAAAACAGTAGTAAAGGAAGAAAAGACTTAACTGTAAGATCAGCAAAGATGAAAGTAAGCGCATTGTGAACATTACACTGTGGTTACACTGGGGTTTTCTCTTAAAAATTCACGGTTTTGTTGTACTACTACTGTACAGTGTCACTGGCAGCAGCACTGGTAGAAGTAACAGAGTAGGCCGGTCTCTGATGCCAGGTACCCACGCACAGAAATCAGAGACACAGCAGTACACGCCAGCTGGCTGCAAGGTGGCCGGCTGAGGTACGAAGAGCTGCGAAGGTGTAGCTACATGGGCTTCAGCATGGACTAGGCACTGGTTAGCAGGGGGAGGACGCAGAGCCCCATTGTGAAACATCTGGCGATCCCAACTAGCTCCAAATAACACGGGTGGTGTGGGCCCCTCCCGTGCTCGTGTCCAGCACTGGAGGACTTAGCACAAGTCGTGCACGTAGTGGTGGAAGGCGGAAGGCCTGGGGAAAGCCTGCCTTGCAGCGGGAGAGCTGAAGGGCTTGCTAGCGATGGGAGGGATAAACGCTGAGGTGTTTGGTGTGTCAGGCAACTTGGACGCAAGGAGGAGGAAATGACTCAGAGACTGAAAATGATGAGTTTCTTAATGCTTGTTAAGGGAGAGGGGTAAGAAGAACGTGTTATCCTCAGTATAAATTACAGTAAAAACATGTAATTGCCTCTGCTTGGTAGGCGCAGCGCATGATGCGGGGCCGTTTTAGGGACGAGCCACGGGCCATGACTGACCCTGCCAGCCGACCTGCCCCTGCGGATAGGTGCGGGCGGTGGGTTAGCTCCCGCCGGCCCCGGCTGGGGCGCTGCCGGTGCTTCCCCAGGGCGAGGAGGGCGAGGGCGAGGCGGGCGGCGGCGGCGGGGCGGCCCGCCGGGAGGTGTGCCCGCTCGCCAGGAGGAGGCAGGCGGGGCGGCCCGCAGCCCCTCGCCGCTTCGCCCAGCGGCGGCCGGCGTGCGCGCCGCCCTCGCCCGCTGATGCAATCGGAGCCCGCAAGCGGCGGCAGCGGCCACGGCAGCAGCAGCAGCAGCAGCAGCAGCAGCAGCCGCCCCGGCGGCAGCAGCAGTAGCAGCGGCCCCGGCGGTCCCCGCAGGCGCATCGGCCGGCCCCGAGCCCGCGCAGCGCGCCGCCGCAGCCGGGAGCTCGGCGATCCGCGGGGCTCCATCACAATCGCCTCCCGAAAGGAGCGGCGGCCCGCCGAGACCCCCCTCCGCCGCGGCAGGGAAGTATCCCCCGTTTGCCAGCATGATCAAGGTAAGCGGGGCGGGTTTCCTGCCAAAATCCCCTCGTCCATCCTTCGGGGGATGCGGAGTAGCAGAGGGACTTTTCCTTGGCAAACAAGGAAAGCGGTAGTTTGCTGATTTGTATTTACGGATTTGAATGCTCTTATTTGTTATTTATGCTTTGCGAAGGAGATTTCTGTCCCCAAGAGATTTACTGCTTGAGATTCAGAAGCAGGATGTGTGTCATTCTACCTCTTTCCATGTTCTTTTCATTGCAGACAGCATGTGTGGAAAAGAAATTAGTCGGGAGGGAGAAGGGGGGGGGGAAAGGGAAGGTGTATAATTTCCGGGGGGGGGGATTTCTTACTGTTTATTTGTAACATGGGACTTTTAATGATTAAAAAGAAAAAAACTGCAAAGGGTATGGTCTCCTGGCAGGCATAATGCCTTTTTATGCTTACGAGTTTGTTATAGGTCTTATGTCTGCCATTGTACTAAAATAGACTATGGGTAAAACCCAGTAACATGTATTTAGAGGTTTTGAGTAATTTCAGGAATAACTTTAAATAACGGAAGAGGAGTTGTCGGTAGTGAACACTAACGTGAGAGATGAGCATCTGTGGGAACTATCCTTTTATGAAAGTCATGTTTATATTCTTCTGCTTAGTGAGGCTGATCTGGGGATTAAAAAGAAGTCTTCGCTGTCAGGACAAAGGGCATGGAGATAGCACGGGTGCTTTTCAGTTAGGTTGAGGGAACATCACAGCAACTTTATACCCTGTGGAACAGCTGCACTAAGAATAATTCTTGGATTTTGAAGAAGGTCTGTGCAGGGCTGACTGTGAACTTTGCAGCTGCAGCCTGATGCCAAAGTTAACAGCTGAGGAAAAACAAGACTGAGTTATTTGCTCTCCTTGGGTAACTATAACAGATGGAATATGGGCACAACAGGTATGTGACTGGCAGGTGTCTCCCCAGCTCCTCTGCCACTGATGACAAGTGTTACTCTCTTCCCATCCTAGCTCTCATCAATGTTTCTCTCTCCTGGGTGGGTCTAGCAGTGGTGCAACTGCTACTGATGATGGCAGGCACCTATTCTAGATGGGCGAGTGCTCTGGAGGAGCCTCAGGAGGCTCTGATTAGTCCCATTTGCACTTTCTGCAACCTGAGAGTGGCAGACCAGCCATGGCAGAAAACTGATCTGAAACTGCTCAGGGAAAATACCCAAGCAGCTGCCCCCAGCCAGAATGCTTAGGGACAGAATGCAAGCGCCTCAAGGAGTGAGACAGTCTGTCATGTTTTATATCACTTTTGATGTACCTCTTGTGTGTCTTGGAAAGAGGGCATGACCCTAGTCTCCGGGGTGTTATCCAGCACCTGGCAGTAATGCTCTGGCACGCCCATGCGAAAAACAAGTAGCAAGCAAGCCATGGACTTACCTGCCTGTTTGCTCCAAGTAGTGCTGACATCTCATTGGGTTCTTCTTACCTGCACAAAACCCAACTTTGCTTTGTATTTTTACTGTAGAAAAGACAGCATGAAGCAATAGCTGCAGTGGTAAAAGTACTCTCTTGTCATTTGTGAGTGGTGTAGCCTTGGGCAAGTCAGTTCTGTCTGAGCCCTTTACCCTTTATTTGCCTCATCTGTTCAGACTGTAAGCTCTTCAGGGTTATGGCTGTCACTGTGTATTTGTAGAGCATGTATCAAAGGTGCAGAAAACTACCATTTGATTATCATGATACTTAAGCAAAAAACAATAAATTTATAAAGGTATCAGTAAGCAACAGCATTATTACAGCTCCTTATCCCTTCATCTCCCCCTTCATCATTTCCTGCTTTTAGTCACAACCCTCCCTTTCTCCTTGAACCATTTCCAGCCCAACCTCAACCCTCTCTTTCTGGCCTGTTTGAAGGAATGTTATGTGTAAGAAATGAATTATGCCTCTGGTTTCTGCAGCCCTACCTTGTCCACCTATTGCACTGATTGTTACTGACAGGCCTAGCACTCCTAGCATTGTGTGATCCAGTGGATATTCTTATTTTTCCCATGGAAACTGAGTATTGAAATCTGCTGCAAAGTCATAGGTAAAAAAAGAAGATTGCAAAATCATTAGGTAGCTTTAACACAGTTGATGTCTTGCTAAACCAGTTCATAGGCCATATCCGTGGTTTAATTTGATAGATGAAAATAATTCAAATGGATTTCACTAGTGATGAATTTATCCCTGGGGGGGGCAATGTTAGAAAAGGAGGTAAATCAGCTCATTAATTTTGTAAGCATTCAGTTACTCTGAATTTGTTCAGCCATTTTAAAACAATTTATTTGGTGTGGGCATGCTGAAGAATCGGAACAGTCATTATTTTCATTACTTCCTTATGTTATGCTATTTACTTAAATGAATAATCATAGCTGAATGTATATCGAACTGCAGACTATTAGTAGGTTTGAAGGCAGGACCTTCAGTGTTAGAATCAAGGAGCTAAGGGGTAAATTCTGTTTGGAAAATTTGCACAATTAGCCTTCTTAGGCCACGCATGTGAAGACTGGCATCTTCATGCCACTACAGTGACATATGTACTCCACAGTGCTAGATAACCTCATTAGAGACTTCTGTGAGCTCAAGCCACTCAATACTGACTGTGGCTTTTGTGATGGCTGTAATGTAGAGATTAAATGCACAACCTTCATCTTGAATGTCTGAATTTTGGTGATACTTGGGCGTAAATCAAAGTAGTACGTGACCTTAATTTGTTATTCACAATCGCTTAGACGCTTGCAACTTGATACCTCCAATTCTTACATAGGATGAAGTGAATGGGTGGTCCCATTTACCTTGGAAACAATTTCATTACTTTATGACTTTATACATTAAAGGGACAGGTAATATTACCTCATAAAATAGAGCACGTGTTGTAGAAGGGCAATTTAGCAAATATTACCATTTGCTGTTGCAGATGAAAATCCAGTGTTATGCTTATGGAAAGGCCTAATGTTCCCCTTTGGTGTGTATATCAAATGATCCGAAAGAGTTAACATGAACTAAGTAATGGAAACTATCTTTAAAATGATCAAGAAGTTTTACCCATCTGTCTTTTGTGCATCTTGGCCCATAGTTTATTACTGTTTTTACGAACTAATGTCATAATAACCTTCCAACAGTTATTCATTTACTTTCTTCCCTTGAGGTCTGCAGTTTGTTCCAAGTTTTATTTTAGAGTATACCTGATGCTTTAATGAAGTGCAGCATATGACTTCTCAGTAGGTACACAGCTATTGCTAATTCAGTTTGCCTATTAGAGCATTTCACACAATATTTGATAAAAACACTCTCAGTAAGCACAGAAAATATATTGTTTTTCCTGGAATATGAATAGGGTTTAATTCCACAAGGTTCTGATTGTATTAATTTCCACTAGCATTCAGAGAGATCAGTGCCACACAAGTCATGTCCACTTATTTAATTTTCTTTAGACTGTTGTCTTAGGGGTCATCATTTCTGTAATATATGGTTGAATTTGCATGACCCTTACTTAAAATGAACTTTTTTTAAACTTTGACACTTGAGAGTCTGAGGAAACTGGGAAGTCTGGAGAAGAGGAGGCTTTGGGGTGACATGATAGCAGCCTTCCAAAATCTAGAGGAAAAGCAAGGCTATGGGGCCAGGCTCAGCAATGATGTATGGTAGGAGGACAAGAGACAATGGCATAAATTGAAACGAAAAAGGTTCAGACTGGATATAAGGAAAAAATTCTCCCCACAAGGACAGTCAGGCAGTGGAATGGGTTGCCAAGAGAGGCTGTGCAGTCTCAATCCTTGGGAGCTCTCAAGACCCAACTGGATAAAACCTTGAGAAACCTGGTCTGAGCTCAGAGCTGACCTTGCTTTGAGCAGGAGGTTGGACTGTTACCTCCTGAGGCCCCTTCCAGCCTGGATTTTCCTATGGTCCTGGAAAAAACCTTATGAACTAAGATTTTTTTTTTTTTTTTTAACCCAGTCTTAGTCTTTGACACAGTAGTGTGGATCAGTGGATGTTTGTCCAGAGCTCTGATTGCTACACTTTTAACAGTACAAAGAGCTCTGTGCAAAGATCGTCTTTAAAGTCACCCATATAGGCAGATTTCTTTGCAGAAGGTAATTTCTTTAGCATGTCAGTATAGTAGTAATATTTTGTTCTTGCCTATTATCTTGAGGAACTCCAGGTGCTTAACGGAAGAGGTTGAACAGTAATGGTGCAAGTCTCTTCACAAGAATGGTACTTTATTTGGACCCTTTGGAGTTTGTTTGCTGGGGATTTTTAGTTGTTTTGTTTTGTTTTGTTTTCCCCCAGGAGCCTTGTTGCTTTCATTACCTTATTAGGATCCATGGTAAGGTTTATCAGTACTCCATCAGCGTACCTACTGCTGAGCCAGGAAAGAGGACTGTACCTCCTTCTTACACTCTCAACACCTTCCCTCTAAGTACTGTACTTGCTTTCCCCATCCACATCAGAGAGCCAAGCTACTACTTTTTTTCATAATCAGAATACACCCTGGTTTTGCTAGATTTTTTTTTTCTTACCATGTATTTTAAGACTAATTCTTTAAACAAGGATCATTGTACCAGTAGGCACTGGCCATGGGGAGGGAAGAGGTATGTCAAAACTCCTAGTTACTAATATTAAGGGAATATCTCAGGGATTTAAACATCTTTTTCTTAAGGTTGGGGCTTTTATAATACTGCTGGCTTTTTAAAAAACAATGGCTTCTTGTTGGTTTTGAAATTAATGCACAAGGTCTTCTTTCTACTTCTTTCCAATGCAACTGACTGCAAGTAAAGTTCAATGCACTGTTAGAATTCTTGCAACTTTTGAAAAGGTTCTGTCTAGTAGTTTTAACTTCTGTAATATTTGATGCTAAATTTTCTAAATTATGTATTTTTTCCTTTGATATGTGGAAAATAAAATACCGGCAAAAATATATGAAGCACTGAAAAAAAGCAGAACTTTTTTGATTTTCTGGAATGTGAACTTTAAATTACTGTATCTTAAATATAGTATATGAATATACCATACAAAATTGCATATTCTACTCTTACAAAAAATTACTAATTCACAAGATTTTATACAACTGTATATCATCATGCAATTCATTAAAATCACATAAAGTCCACTCAAAATCAGCAGTAATAGTATTTCTGTTGATGCATGGATTTTCTCACCATTCAGTAAAATAAAGGAAATTCTTAATCAAAACACTATGGGGAAGAAAACTTTACAGCAAATTTTAATACTTGCAGCATCCTCAACATATTTAGCAGGCTAGTTGTTAAGTAAGTTTATTACCAGATGTATGATGCAGGTTTTATTTCCCTGATTTTAAAGTTTGAGGAAACAGGTGGAGAGGTTAAGTTTTTGATCCTGGACGAATAAAAGCATAAGTTATTTTTTAAATAGGATCTATAGTTTTAAAACATTCAGAAGTACCACAATCATTTTTGAGAACAGAACATCAAGATTTATTAAGATCATCAAATTATTAAGGTCACAGTCAGTGCTAGTGTTAAGTGTCAAAACTGTAAGTCCTTCTGAATCCTGGCCTATACTGTAGCAGTGCCTACTTACAAACACAAAAAAACCCCTTCCTAATTGCTGGAAAGTGTTGCCTGAAGTATAGGGGGTGAAAGCTATAAAAAATTAATAATTCTGTACTAGTATAAAAGTGTAATGTGAGCCAAGTTTATTCCGTACACAACATGAAGTAGTAGTTGTAGCATAGGGTATTATAGCATACAGTGGCTGCACAGCCACAATTTTTGCCACAGCTGTACAGCTGCATATATACATGCATGCATGCAGAAAAAAAAAAATATCATATTGTATTCACATGCTCGTATATTTGAGGCATTTATCCATCATGAGTATATCGCTTGTTTTTTAAGCACGTATGATGGTTAGATATGCTGTAACCTATTTATATGTACATGGGAACTAAATTGCAGACTCTGCCTTGAACTGGATTAACTGTCCGTAGAAACAGAAGTGCAGTTTGCAAGACAAATGAAACAAAGTTTCCCATGCCAGGAAGTGTTTTGTTTCTATAACCATAAAGCAAGTCCATTGGGTTGTTTGTCTGTTCAGTTCAGTTCAGTTTTTCTTCTTTGTATATCCTTCTAACACAGCTGTGCTTTTTTCTAAATCTAACCCTGTGCTGTGGCCCAGTCTATGGCTCAGGCTTCATCCTCAGTACTACACAGTGCTTTATAGAATACAAAGACAAGTTCTGTAGTCAATGCTTTTTTATATTGACAAGTGTCTGTACCATTAGAATAGCTTCATTTTTTAATATTATCCTTTGCCTTTCAACACCTTTTCAGAGATGATTTTTGGCATTTACAGGTTGATTCTCTTCTTGACACTTGGAGATAGAAGTTCAGTAACATCAGCATTCCTTTCTGGTTGTCCATTGAGCTGAAAATGCTGCATTTACAATTGTTTCCTTTTGGATCTTCTTTTAAGTGGTTTTGCTGTGGCCAGCAATGTTTTAGTCATGTCAATTAGGCAAAATATTTATTGTGACATATATATAAAATTAATGTTCTGTCCTGCCATTTCCAGGTGAACTGGATTTCAACAGTGGACAAATTAGATCCAATTCTAAACTGTTTTAAGATGTTTAAGATTAGCTTCATAAATTCTGAAATGACAGAGACTTTCTAGCCAAGAGCATTGATATTCGTGTGGGTTGAAGCTGGGCAAACCCCTTGGTTCATGGAAGTGTTATAAATAAGTCATTTTCCAACTCAGATTTATTGAGCTGAGCAGGGCTGGTTGATCATTGATACAGATGTTGAACTAACTGTAAGAGGACAAGCCTACACTGCTTGTCATAGACCTGTTTATTATCTTCATTACTAGTGCCATTTCTTAGTATTTCAAAGCTATCATTTTTCTAATAGAGACTGTATCACTCTTGATTTGTGATGACCTTTTACCATGCTATAATTTTGGCAAAGGGCCTCTGCTTTGTGTGCTTAATATGTGCCTAATGCTGACACCTCTACAAATACCTCATCTGTGACCATACTTTTTCAAGGCCACTTTTAAAGTGCCAAGTGCTATTTTGCTCTCACATTCCCTGGGCAGAATCCAGTTTGCTCTGGGCATTGTCAACAAATGATGGGGGATTTCAGATGAAGGGCTTGCTCACAGGGTACTTAGAAAGGACATTTTAATGCATCTCCAAAATTTTGGAGTGTTATAATGTGTGATTTTTCCCTGTCTTAGCGTTGTTACACAGTTCAATATATACTAAGTAGGTGGAGTATCTGGCTTTGTCACTAGTTTAAAATATTTTACCTCTTTCAAGCAGACATCATCAAGAAAAGCAGCTTCTTGTGGCTGATATCTTGGTGTTTTTCCACATTCAAGGGAGTAATGTGTGACACTGTACAGTGACACTGTAGTTGTGCTCTGCTTTTCTTGGCTTGTTAGTAAGCTTCCATGGAATTACTTACATTTACTTGGTGCAGTGGATTGTGCTTTCATTGCACCCACTGAAACTCATAAAGACTGTAAAGCAAGAGAAGTTCCTAGCATATTCTGAGCTGGATGTCTATCATGCAAATATGTTCCCTCTCTGTAGTTTGTTGTTAATTTGAACAAGAACACAAACATCATTGTAGGTGCTGTCCTCAACAGGTTCCAAGGTTAGTTCCTCTGAGTTAGCTCTATTCCTAGTGCCCTTTACATCACGAGGAAAGCTTCAACTTGCTTTCTACTTTGTCGAGTTGTGTCCAGTTAAATCAAATTAAGGCAGTGTTTGAACACACAGAAAAAGACACATCACAAGGATATAACCCAGGCTTTGGTAAAAACCAGGGAGAGATTTCCCATTACTTCAAACCAATTATGCCAGGCTTAAAACCCACTGGAACTAGTATAGGCAGGTCTTCTTCAACCGTCACCTGTGTGCTGTCATGCAAGAAGCTTGCACAGGGCATAGCTGTGAGTAGAGTGCACAGCCAAAACCACATCAATCATTTACACTTGTTCTTCTTCCTTGAGGAGAACTGTAATGGATCTGATGGATATGTGTCTATAAGGAAGAGGAGCTATAGATTTAGTTCCTGGGGAGCTGTGCACGTCCTATTCTGGCACCTGTCCACCTTACAGTGAATTCTCTGAAGCAACTGCCAACCAGCGTGAGACATGCCGATAAAGCAGTCTATGCCTAAATTTCCTGTCTGTAGAAGAGACAGATATTTCTACACTAAGGTGTTGTGACTGTAGAGCCACTGTTAATTTTTAAGGCCTCCAGGTATTACAGTGAGAAGATTCATTTAAAGCTTATAAACAACGAAGGTCTCAGTTCTTTATCTGGAACAAACAGTAAAATAACTGCAAGCATGATACAAACCAGCCCACCATCAGAATTCAAGAGAAAGCACAGTATTTGCAACACCTCTAGGCAAAGCTTGCTGTCTTTCTGGGTTTTTCTTTCTACCCTGGCTTGCATCACCCATTTTAAGAGACCTACTAGAACACTCAATCCACTGTAAGCCTTGAAAGCTCAAGTCTGGGTCCTTCTGCAGCATTGTGGTCAAATGTCCAGGCAGAACATGTATCTAGGTGTATACAGTTCTGCCTGCAAGCAAAAAAACAGGGTCTGTGCTCAGCCATGTGAAAAGACCAACATAGTAGATAAGCACGTTTATAAGGAGTACTCCTCTGACTAGCCGAGCAGAGTGTACCTGAAGTATTGAGCCCATTCAGATCCCCAGGTCAGATACCTCCTTCCATGCTTTATCAGCTTCATCTGTTGGACACTTAACAGCTAAACAAACTGCTTGGGAAGCAGGGAACAGGCAATAACTGCACTAACAGCCTAACGCAATACAGAAAGTCATGCTTTTGCACCAGTGGCATTTGATACTCAGTGATGAATTAAATAGGCCATGCAAAGTTATCAGGGCTAGATGTGATATCAAGCCAGCATATGTCTGCCCTTTACAGACCAGCAACCACATGCACAGTTGCGTAATGTTTTATTGTACTTAGTGATATTTGAGAGCTAGCTGTGTAAGTTACTCTTTTATTATCTCTGGTGGGACTATATATAGGACTTGTGGTGAAAAAAGTAACTCCTTTCTCCTCCAAAGGATTTTTTTTCCCCCAGAGCTTTTGTTTTCAGTGTGTGATTCATCATTGCTCAGCGTCTTATGTAAACCTTTATTCCAGTGCAAAATGGGCTTAAATGGGACACGGTCTAAGCACTCTGAGAATAGCTACAAATGACCCCTTATACAGGCCAGTGATTCAGGCCTGACCCTGTGTTTCTTCTGGTTCCATTGTAGTTATAAGGGAGCTTGCAAACAGGAGTATGTCCTTAAATACAAGTTGTTGTCTGCTGGCTCTTTTCTTTAAGCATGTCAGTTCTCATTTTGGAATCCATCACTGTCTCTGCTGTGGTTTGGTTTTTTTTTTTTTCCCCCTAGGAGTCTACAATGATTTATTTGCAAACTGCAGAAGCTTTGGTCTCCTGCACTAAATTGTCTGCTTCCAGTTCTAAAGCCTCAGTAACTCTTCAGACAATGATTTTATTTGTTTCTGCTGTGTATGCATTCATGTTATTCACATTATCATTTGGTAATTGCATCAAGCCACTTGCCTTGGTCATCAGCTGCAGTTTCCACCATCAGGGAATTTCACAAATAAATTGTAAACTATATTTTATGCATCTTTAAATCAGATCTGTACCTTACCTGTACAGCTGTCTCAGGATAAAAGATATAGCCAGTATAAATGAATCTCTAAGGAAAATAAGCAGAATAATTTTTATTGTGCTTAGGCTCATCTTTGCTGGTATAACAGTGCAGTTAAAAATGCATCCCATAGCTCTGGTTAACTTTAGTATAAAATCTTAAAATGCTAATTTAGTACCTGGCATCATAGAATACATGAATACATAAGCAAAGAGAAATGTTAGAGGAAATGTCATGAACACAAGCTTCCTTGTGGTTAACAGCAAAGCCCTTTTACAGTGGTAGGGGAAAGTGTGTAATAGCATTTATACCCTTTGTTGTTGCCAGTTTGATGTAAAAGATGTCATATCAATGAGAACTGGGCCTAAACACAATAAAACCATGGTGACTTTCAGAATTTTTATTTATTTTGTTTGAGCAATAACCATATCACATAGCCATGAGACACTATCCAGTTAGAAAACAGGCGGATGAATTTATAGGTCAACTAGATCCAGCTGGTTGCTTTAACATGTTTTTCTTTATGCCATTCTAGCAAACAATGCACTTGTTAAAAACCTAATTAATGCTAGAGCAGACAAACAAACCAACAAAAGAGGCACTTAGAGGCACTGTTCATAGGAGTTAGAGATGGAAGAACTCCATTAGGTCATCTGCTTATTCCCCTAATAGTACAAGGCTGTTCTCAATCAGAAGGGGAGAGTCAGTGACCTGAGCAAGTGGGTAAAGACAGAGGAAATGGCACTGGGGAGTGACAGAGCAATGAGGGTCATAGGAAGGAAAACAAACAAGAACAGCATGAACAGTAGGCTTAGAAATCAAGGTTAAAGCACATTGCATTTGGAGGCCATTCACGAAGAGGATTTCTTTAGAGTAACTTGCCTATTTCTGTAAAGAAAATAGGAAGGGAGTTTGTATGGTTGTGCAGGAAATGTACTAAGACAGAACTAACTATTGAATAAAGGGACACCATGCAGAGATGTACAGCTGCTTTATGTCCTGGATGGGGCTCATGGTAGGTTTTCAATATTTTTTAATTGGGAAGTATTACACTTTAGACTCCATGTTGTATGAGTGTAATTCACAGCTCATGTTGTAAATTTTCTGAAATATCTGGCAAATTAATTTTAGCCCGAAGCTGAATAGATCCTTAGTCAGGTTCTCCTTAGAGCTGTTTACAATGAATTAATCTATTTTCTATTTCTGGTGAACTCTTTTCTTTAGCCACCTTGATAATCCAGTTTGTCAAGCACACATTCTTTTTGGATTTCAGAAGTAGTTATCCTTCACCTTGCCTAGCCTCGCTACCTTTCAGGTGAACTGATACAAGCTTTCTTGTACAATAGGTTAGGCATTACTGAATTCATTCAAATATTAATTTAAGCACTGAGTCAAAAAACTGGCATTATTTCCTAGAGATTTCTTACCTGAGTGCTGACTGCAATGACTTTACTTTGGCAACATTGTCCTGCATTTATTTAATCTTGTGGAACCAACTTGGTCTGCTTTTAGAGTTGTGATATAGCTATAAATGTTACTAAATATGAATCTTGGATGGACTAGCTGAATATTTCCATTTCCTTATATTCTCTGTTTTAAGGTTTTTCTAATCAATAAGTTGTGCTCATATAATCTGAATTGTCTTTCATTTAAATGTAATAAAAACAGTGATACTTGTTTTAAGAGGAGCGTATTTCAGTTTTATTCAAACTACTTAAATTGCTTTAAATTAAACCAAATAAACTGCTCAAGCCAGAAGATAAGTGCCTGCACAGTCTTTTGGACTAATTTAATGATAATCTATTTAAACTCAACCTTACTTTATGCAATGCAGCTTTTTTAGATAAAGAAACTCTTGTATGTTCTAAGCCCTGATGCTTTCACTCTGATCCAAAAATTATCATTAAATAATGTGGAAGCTTTCTTTTTCTGCTATGCTGGTTGCCTTGTATTTTTCGTTATTGTATACTGTTATTACACTGCCTCACTGTTTAACCAACATTAGTGCCAGCTCAAGGTTGACCAAGCAGCCACAGTAAGGTGATAATGCCCAGATGATAAGGCATCAGGGCAGATATATGTTAGGTAAGAGTAGTCTTAAAGAAATGTATTGGAAGTGCAGAAATCAACACAAATGAGAATTCTTGGTGAGCTAAGTAAAAAGTTAAGCACGGAAACTGCATATGCCAAATTGTCCTTTTTTTTTTCCTTTGTGGTTTTTTTTTTTTTTTTTTTTTTTTAACTCTTCCCCCAGTGCTGATCTGTGCATACATTGAGATGTATCATTGAAGCTGCTCTGGGATTTGTGCTGTACGTGTTATTTGAATTCATTATTGAAGACTGGCAAGCCAATACATGGAGAGTGCTCCAACCTACCAAACAAAAATACCTCAAAGATCTCTGTTTGGCTTGATAAGTGGTCAGAAATACATTTTAAGAATTAATTTTCTTGCTCCTTCTGTCTTGACTTTGAAAAGAGTAGATTTAACAGAAGTTGTTGGATAAGGCATGCCATGCTATCATGTAAATGACCCAGCCCAATGAACGTACTTGGTGACACTTGCATGGTAACACATACATATGTGTCTGTTCACGTTCTCATACATACAGTATAAAGACAGTATTAAAATATTTTTATATCATGCAACTACTCCCATGACAGCTGAGGTAAACATGCCTGGCTGTTAGATTCCATAAATGAGCTTCCTGAGCTATGGAAGTCTTTCATAAATGTTGTTAAGTAAATATCTTTTTAGTTGATATTAAAAATACTATTATATGACTCTGCCCTACAGCAATATTCAGAATTTCTCTCTCAGTCTGACAGCAGGTGATTTTTTTTTTTTCTAAAGCTATGAACATCATTATGGCTTTTTTTCTGCAAATTCATCTTTTATGTTGTGTGGCTGCCAAATTGTATTAACATTTCCTAGGGGTAGATGAAAGCTGTTTTGAACTCATGGAAGTGTTTTATTTGACTGTATCAATACACAGAATATGTGGCATTTGTGCACATTGGACTCTATTGTATACCTGGAACAGAAAGGCAACTCTGATTTGTATGGCTTTGAATGCCAAAGTACCTGTCATCACACACCTGATTTGGCTCACCTGTAGGCAGTACTGTAGTATAAGTTATGTATTGAATTTATTGATCTGCTAGATTCCTGGAATCTGATAAGTATTCTAATTTCATTATCCTTCCAGTATAAATTAGAGCATGAAATAGTTCTTAGACTTAGTAGCCAGAAGCAAGCACGAGAAAAAGCAGTAAGACACTGTTTTAGTTTGGAGAAATGTCTCAGAAAGGACTTTCTTCATTGAAAACTGTTTTTCATATGACTTCTGACTGAAAGGAAACCCCCACTCCATCTTTGCTGGGGCCTGATGACTGCTACAAGATAGTCTTGGTTTTAAGTTCCTCTGTACAGCAGGAAATGGGGTTGCCTCAGTAGAAGGAACTATATGCAGCCATAGCTGTGTATCTGTGGCTTATTTGTGTCTTTAGGTTCTCGTCCTCCATGAATAGCCAGTGCCTGCCAACAAAGCACTGTCTACAGTTTTTTCATGGGCATGAAACTGGGTTTTCAGATGTTCCCTGTCACTGGTAGTACTCTAACCAGGGCACTGGTGCTGTTGATGAAATTCTCACCCAGAGTGAAGACATCAGAGCTGTCTGTGTGCTGACTTGGATAAGCACACACTGGTGAAACCAAAAAAGATAACTAAGGATTTTGTGAAACTGTAGATCTTGAGTTGTTTTGAAAAGTGGCCAGTATGATTTCCTAGCTGAAAGTGTGAACTCTGTAGAAAGTATTTGCAATTTATTTCTTTAGTCCTACCTTCCACTAGGGAAAGTTTTCTGTTCCCCAGTGGTGAGAAGAGTTATCAAACAACAGGGAAAATAAAGTGAGCGTAGAACTGATTAAAGAATTAGATTTCTTTGAAAAAGGATGACAAAGTACATGGCATACAGAGGTAGCTGCAAATTTTTTTTGAGAACCGGTGCCTTTTTTTTATTAAATAATGTCATGCACCATAGGTTAAAGAAGTGCAGTTTGCAACTTAAGTTTACAGTGATGAAGCTTCTGATAATCTTCAATTCCTGTTTCATAACTGAGGATGAGCCTAGGGGGTAATGGGGTAGCTAAAACCTAAGAACAGCAGTTTGACAAAGGATCTGGTAGAATCGCAGTTTATAGAACAGATAATCCCAAACGAGAACAAAGACATTGGTGCTACCACTGGGTCTCAAACGCCACCAAGTGTGAGGGCACAGGAGAAACTAAGGCAGACTCATGTAGTCTAGGACGTCTAGGGAGTTTAGGGAGGAGATGGGCATATTTTTGTAGCAGAAGGTCCTTTCAGCTGAAGGATGAGTGATCTGACTGCATAAAAGAGGTATACTCTCTGTTTTGAAGAAGCTGTGAGATGCAGGAGGATACCCTAAAAGATAAGCATAACTAGAGGCATGGCAAAATGGTAATAGTGATGTTGGTTGGGTGCTCTTGCAGGTCAATACTTTGGCTACAAGGTCTCATGCCTGTAACAGAATAGCAGTGAGAGAAGGTGTGCCAAAGGCAGCAGGGGAAGCCAAGAGGCATTGATTGGAGCATCCTGATGCTAAGAGACGTTGAAAATACATGTGTCTAACACAGTCTGAGGACCAAATGCAGGAGTTGAATGTTCAGGCTTGGGAAAGCCCTAGCAGAAGTGCAGGTGACAACTATTAAGTATAAAATTTCCAAAAGTGCTGGTAAGTGTTACACAGACAATAGTCCTTCAGATGTTGGGAGGAGACTAACCCTCCTAAGGCTTACCTCTTCTTTATATGAGAGTTAGATTGGAAATAAGTACTAATGTGAGGGAGCGCTATATCCAAGCGAGTATGTTGTAATTACTTTTGTAAATACTAAAGGATTTGTGATGATTATTAAGCATTGACATCTTCCATAAAAGTAAAGACAGAATTACTTATCACCGGGTCTTTATTTTAGTAGTGTTTCTCAGTGACACAATGACATATAAAACCCATTTTTTAACAAAATTTAATCTAGTGTAATGCTTTACCCTTTTTTCTCACACAGGCTTTACAGTAATGATAAAATCAATGTGCAATTTTAATAATCTTGAAGGAAAACTGTGAAATACTGTCTTATTTCCAATTTAGATAAAAGCTACGTGTACCATAAAGAAAATGGTGTTATCTCTACACCACAACATAGGAAATACTGTCATGCTTGTGTAATTGCATAGCAACTTGATATAGGCTTGAGTGACTTTTGAGGAGACATTGACCCACTGGCTCAAATGTATCTTTAGGATAACATCAGTGTTTTAATGGATGCAGTTTTAAATCTACCATGCTATTAAACACAAAGGGCGAATTTATGCTTGGCATATCTCCCTTGGCAATGTTGGCACTAAATCAGGGAGTAATTTTCCCTACTGCATTTAACAACATGTTTCAGATTTAAAAGCCATGGAGCCATTAAAATATGACTCCATCAATTAGAAAGTAATTGGGGTATGTCTTTCCAGTGCTGAGGGATTAACTCAATTTAATCTCAGTGTGGTTAACAAAGGCAGTTAGCTACTTGCTTTAAATATGAGTTAAATCTGTAAAACATAATGACTTCATGGAGAACAGGATTGGCCCCCTGGCGTATGCCCAAAAAATGGGCTGTTGACTTCACCGAGTTTAGTGAGAACCTTGAACTGAAGAGCAACACGATTGAGCCCCTAGGGGCTGCTCTTGTAGGTGGTCCACACCTGAAATTCACATGCAAGTTTTGTATCTTTTTAAAGATCATGAAAGAGCATATTAAACTATATCCAGCTTTGGTCCTCTGTGTTGATGCCAACACTTGCTTTAGGGCAAATTCATAAAGGAGAGATGGGAAGAAACTGAAGCATAATGGTTGAGTATTTGTCAGTATTTGCTGTCACCAGTAATTACTATTAGAAAATCCAACTTTGCATACTAGATATTAGACAAAAGCCAGCAATGGAGCTGGAGCTGCTTGAGAAATTCTCGCTCCACAGCTGGCAGTTAGCATCCTGTTAGCTGGTAATCGGCACACTCTCCATCCTAATTCACTGCAATGCAAAGAAAAATCAGTTGACTTAATTCATCTGCAGAATACTTAACTATTATAAACTGATGGTGTCATGAAGGCCTTCTGAGATTTTACCACTGAATTTGTATTTGAAGAATTACAGGGAAAGCAAGGACCAGTGCTTAGTTCAGACTGTCCCTCAGTTTGGGTAACACTTTTGTCCTGATAGGGTCTGACACTGAATGTCATTGAACACTCTACCAAAAAGACTTGTCTTTCTGGAGTAAAAAACTCTAAGCTTTGAGGCAAATAAAACATATTTTTAATAAGGTTTTAAGGTAAAGCATATTGGTACCTTGTAAAGAGATTTGTGATTTCTCTCGGCAGAGCCTCCTTTAGTTGATAGGAAGGAGCTTGTAGCCGTCATTGCATGTCTCACTGTAGAGGGTTATAAAAAAAAAAAGAGGAACAGAAGGGTTAAAGGTGATGGTGAGAAAAGGCAGGAGGGATGCTATGGCCTCCCTGGGACCCTGGGGGAGGGGAGAGGAAGTGAGATCTGCTGTGGCTGGGAGTTTGCTTTTTCTTTTGTTGGTAGCAAGCCTGCTATCTGTTAAAGGCCCACTGAAGACACTGAGCTTTTTCCCCCCCCCGGTCTACCATATCCCCAAGATCTGCAAAAAGGGTAAAAAATAATGTTATTTGCTTTGTGTGTGTCATGCTTCACAGCCCGTGAGCCATGCGGTCCCAGTCCTGGCCCCACAGTTTGGTGGCTGCTGCAGGACTGTGGTGGCTGGTTTCTTCTTGGCACTGCCATCCACCCTACACGCAGCCTTCCTTGTAGGGTGAGGGCTCATCCTTGGTTAAGAGCTTGGGGCAGGGATCTCACAGGCTGACCATGAAGGGTTTCCTCTGCACCTCGTTCCTTCAGGGGATTATAGGTTTGTCCTAAGGCTTTCCCACCTGGGCTGGGACTTCCTACCCAAGATGCAGCAAGGCTGAGGAGTGGCAGAGTGAGAGGCAGCCACCAAGTGGTGAGCAGCCAGTGCAGGCTCCTCCTGGGGCTTTTCCCTTGTAAGGTTGAAAGCCCCTTGCCTGTCAGCCCTGGCAACAACATCCTTTAGTGTGTCTGTCTTTCCTTCGCCCCCTTAGACAGCCCCTCTGACCAGCGTGACTGTTTTCCCATGCCCACCCATCCCTGGACTCATCTCAGCAGCTAGCCATCCCCTCTGCCATCCCCTCCATCTTGCCAGTAGTACTTCCCTTAAGCCATCCTCCTAGCTGTCCTCTTCATGGCCCATCCCCCAGTCTTGCTCCTGGCACCTTCCTCCCTCTCCCAAACCTCTGCCCCCGCTTTACCTTTCCAGCTCTTTCTTAAAGGCTGCTTGGAAACAAGAAATGCTGTCAGGGCTGTATTTTTCTCCTTTGCTCCGTGCTGTTGGGTGTAATATGCATTTACTGGCTACTGGCAAGGAAGGTCTAGCTAGTGCAGGAGGGTCCAGAAAGATGCTAGCCTGATGCTGTGGAAACTGGGAATCTTGGTTTTAGGTAGATGGCTTGCACCTGTCTATGTTATCCCTCTGTTGCTGAACAGAAGGATGCCTAGAACTGTCACGCCTTTTCTGTCAGTTCCTTTCTAGCATAGTTGGTGGCAGAACCCTTAACTTCAACATAGCAGATAATTCAAAATACTCCCTATTTATATAGATGGGCGTTCCTTATCACTGTCTTCATTTAATGAAGGATTTAACAAAAACAATTCTTTCCCTTTTTCTTCCATTCTGACTAGTCAGGCTTCTCTGAGAAAAGGCAAAAGCAAATCTGTTAGGTGGATGCTTTAGCAGAGAAACTGGGATCTGATGGAACTGTGTAAAAACACAGTTTACTTATTGAGGTTTGAATGAAAGACTTGTGATGTTGTCCATGCCCTTCTACACTTCAGAGTGATAATCTAATCTAAGACATTGTCTCTCCTGTAAAGCCCTGAAATACAATTGCACAAAATAACGCAACTGAAGTAAAACTAAAAGCCTAGAAAGTGGAAGGATGTGCTAAGAAATTACCAAAAAGTTCTTGCTAATATATTTACTGATGACGAAGTCTGAGTGAACATTCAATAAAATCTGTCCCTGAAAAGAATTAACTGAATGTGTATCAACTTTTCTGCAATGTGCATTGAATTTGATTTCCTCTGTTTCTATCTCTTCTAGGGCTGTCAAAGTGAGTGCACGGCTGGAGGATGTTCGGGAGAAACAGCAAAGCATATGACTGAATCTTTCAAGGTATGTTGTCTGTTAAAAGATAAGTGTCTGAAGCATTTCAGTAGATGGTGCCAGACAGCATCCATAACATAGTAGTGATTGTTGTGCAGGCATTCATAGCTACACGTCATAATTCTGTAAATAATTCTGTAAGTTGCATTTGCTGAAGATATTTTCAATGTAGAAATTAAGAATGTTACAAGAAGAACTTCTTTCATTCATTATATTTTCAGGTAGTAGATAAAAGGTTAGTTATTAAGCAAAAATTAAAATCATATAGGTGATTTTATTTTTAACTCTTATCTGCTTCAAAAGCAATAGAAATAAAGATTGATTCCCCCCATTAAGGTTTTTTCCAAACAAAGTCTATGTAACACTCTATTATTTGTTAAAATTTGGCATTATGAACAGTGTTCAAATATAGGTTTTTCCATCTGGTCTGAAAGTTGCAGAACTAAGGATCTCAGAAGGATTCCAAAGCATACCACAGCTCTGGCACATTATCAGCACTCGACAAACGAACAGGGCTATGATAATAAGGAATGCTGAGCAGCTGCCAGGAGCTGACATGAAATTGAATCTCTCTTTTCTTATTTTAATCTTGAGCTTAGAACTGAGCTCAGTTAAGATATCACTCTTTTCCTCTGCCTCCTTCCTGAATGCAGTGCTACTAACTAAGAGCTCATTTTAAACCCTGTATGGACACAGATGTCAAATTTTAATTTTCCGTTGGAAATGTAAAGCCCATCAGCATGTGCTCCTTTGAATTCTACTTCTGTCCTCATTCCCTTTTTTTCTGCCTCTCCTTTATACTTCTTTTGCCTTTATTCCTTATGTCACACATCTGTAATTCTTTCTCCCCCTCTCTTTCCCTGCTTTACAATCTTTAAAAAGCCTCATCAATATTTTGCAGACGTTTAAAAATAGTACCCAGAAAAAGGTGACCTCACTTGTGCTTTTTCAGCAGTTTCCTTTCCTGTTACTGCTGACAATAGTCAGCAGTAGGAGATGAAATTATAATGGTACACTTTGTAACTGTCATGTTCTTCCTGATTTTTTGGGCAGTGTCACTTCTGTGCAGTCTTCTGAATTATGCTTAAGTAGTTATTTCCCTTTTAGTTTCCAGGCTTTAACCAGATATGGAAAATAAATGCTGCAGAAAACGTGTTGGACTCCTTGATAAGATTTATTCTGATGCCAGTCTCATTGAAAACAGCAAAGAATTCTTGAGAGTCCATGACTACAGAATTTTGCCATGTAGTAACATGTCATTTAATTTCTTCTTCCCCATTCTCAGCCCTTCCCAGTTCTTCTCTTCCTCATTTCTTTGCATTGAGTCTCTCTGGCAATTCTGCCCAAGAAGGAAGATTTAGGATGACTTTTCAGCCACAAGGTCTGATTTGGAAAATGTTGACAAAACCAGGCATGCAACCAGTTTTGAAACCCTGAGAATTCACGAGTATGGAGAGCAGAGTTGTTTTGTGAATTCGCCTTAAATAAATAGACAAGATAGATCTTAGTAGGTTTATTCAATAGAATGTGCCCATGTATTGAAAAACAAAAATTGCTTTACAGAGAGGAGACTCTTGTGTAACGGCACTGTACTATTTCCTTCCACTCACTGAGGTAGTCCAGAAGGAGGATAGACAGAGTGGCAACAAACTCTGATAGTGTTTCGGTTGTAGGTGAACTGGGCATAAACTAAAGCAGACTTAAAGCAGATTTAATTATACCAGCAGTCAAGCAGGTGCCTTACCAAAGCTCCAAATATTGGGTGGCACAAAGTTGGATTTAATCCAGTTTCCTTTCCATCAATACTTGTATGTCAGCCAGAATGGCAAATCATTGTAGTGGAGAGTCTGTGTGAGGGGAAAAATATATTAGCAGGTGGGACAGATGGTCATAAAGGGAATAATACTAGAAAAAACAGCTGGCTCAGGCTGAAGTCTAATTTGTAAGTCCATTCCCGCCTTATGGCTCTGTTTCTGAAGATTAGCTCCAGTCACCAGAAAGGGGTACAGTTTTTTAGAAAATATGAGGGGTGTGTGTATATGAAAGTTATGATGGGAATACAGGTACTGGTTGCAGTGTCATGCATTATAATAATTATTTGCAGTCTCTTTAACTTCATTGTCAAATTAAAAAGAGAAATTTTTTAAATGAAGGAAAAAATAACACCAGACAATGACAAATAAAATAGCCTGGATTCATTCTAGGGAACTTCACAAACATTTCTGCGGAAGATAGTTAAGGTTACAATTTCAGAAACTATAGCTAATAATATTTCAAAGGAATCAAGTTGACCCATGGGGCTGACTGTGCTGAAGAAAACTGCAATTTTGTGCCAGTAACCTAAGTAATCCAAGATTGTGGGAATATAGAAAACACGGTATGGTTTTGTTTATGCTTACATAAAACATATTGTTTAAAGTGGATGATACCCAGCATGTGAATGCCAGATTAGCCCTCTGAAGACATTTCTTTTTAGAATGCAGTGCTGTGCTTTTTAGGTGAGGTAAGCTTCTTTGAATTTTACTGCAATTTCTGCCTGACTTGGAAAGGTGGGCTAGGAGAGTCCCTATACACTGGGAGGGAAGGAATGAATGCTACCTACAGCTTCTAGCAAGCAGTGAGCCCCTCTGCCACCTGCTTACTGTTTTCAATTCTCATGGGCTTCTCTTAAGTCAATAGGTCAGAATTGGCACTTTGTCCATTTTAGCTGCTACTGAACTACTTTAATTTGACTCACTTCTGCAGTTAAAAGTCTCATCCTGACAAGTCTGTGATTTACAAGTTACTTAACGTATTGCATTTAGAGTTGACACATGACCAGTGATCTTGGAACAGATAAGAAACATTGAAGGAAATAGTGATTACGCTAGAGTTTCCTGTATTGTAGAAAATGGCAAATCTCCAGGATTTATCTACCCAGCTCCTTCCACTAGAATGAAATCTTCCTCCCTCCCCCAGCTGTTGTATGCACATATTTATATATTTATTTATTTAAATAACTGGCTGTGGTTTGTGACCATAACTTAAGAAGTTATACTTGTAGTTTTTGCCTGTTGTCAGCCTTGGATCTCTAGGAGGGGAGTATGAAACCAGTAATGGAAAGTGCAGTCGTTCTCTGTACCTCTGAATGTATTTCAGAATGTTGAATCAAGAAATGCACATATCTGGTTTTGCTCTTGTACATGTTTTTTTGCATTCAGTAATATAATGAAATAGCACACAGTTATGTCTAAGGTACTTAATGTTTATGATTAAAAATCTGGTAATTTCCTTAATGCATTCATTCTGCTTATTGTACTGTCACAAGAATGAATGTTGTTTGATAATGTAGCCGTCTATTTCCATACATAAATCTAATTTGTTTTCTTTTAATGTGTGTATTAGCTCTGACTTTGAATTCGTAATACTTGGTCTTAAGAAACTAAAGGCATCTATGATTGCCTTTTCTTTCCCTCATGTTATCCATCCATATCCAGAAAGATGATTTTAGTTTTTATGTAACCTTTTGTCATGGAATACATTTTCTCTTTGAGAGACTCATACATGGAACACTTTAAGAAGGTATTGCTTACTCCTTTAATGTTTTTCTCTGTTTTAATGATCTGAAGTTACGTGGAATTAATTGGGCATCTTAATGGTGCAAAGTTCAGTTCTTTTGTTTTAATTTTTAATGGCCTACTCTAGCGTACCAAAATGGTGCAGACCTTCTAGGGAATACTGGCTAGCCTGCTACGCCAAAGCAGAATAAAGTAGCTGCAGTTTACAAGTGGATCTGGATTGACTTGCTAATATGAAGACTTGTGGTAGTGGAATGACAAATGGTTAAGCGGAGCTTCTGTATCTGAATGGCTCGTCTCATTACTCCAAATAACTATGAGTGTCACCGCACAGTCTTCTGCAGACAGACCCAACCTTCCCAGGCTCCGAGCCAGTGGGATGCAAGCCCATGGCAGACTGGAAGCTATATAGGCAGGTTAGTGCAATGCTGTGCTCCAACTAATGATCCCTGTTGAGATCTTGGACTTGCTAGGCTGAATACAGTGCTATGCTAATATGTTTGCATGCTTCCAGTTTGAAGCTAGCTCACATCTAGCTGTGTGAGATGCTGGATATAGTGAATTTTCTGTAATGATGTATGTTTTAGTATTTGTTTCTTGCATTGCTATAGTGTTTTAGAGCCCAAGCTGTGAACTAGCTGATGTTGTGCTAGGTATTGTACAAATTAGAACATAAAGATTATTTCCACGTTATAGGTAAAACTTACAAATAAACAATCAAAATCTCTGACAGTTTTTCCACAGAAACTAAAACGTATTTTACCTCTGGATGAAGTATGAAGAAACTGAAAATTTATTTCCAGTGCAGGTGTTTGTGATTCAAATTGAGAGATTGCCAATGAAAGTTTTACAGACGTTGATCTTATTCTTGGAGGTCTCTTCACACAAATGTAGTTGTTCCTTGTAACAGGACCTTTAGTTGCATGCTTTAAAATGTGTAGCCTTTGCATGAAATGACTGTGAACTTGGTTGGCTCTATGCAAAACATACTGTGCTGATTCCGATTCTCTGCCTTTTTCATGTTCTTGACAAATAATGCAGTAACGTTAAAGATAAAGAACAGGTCTATATCTTACTCTGGAAACATTAAAATTATAAATAAGGTAGTATTACAGGAGTAATCTATGCAGTTAAGATGTCGGTTAGATGTTATTGCAGTATGCAGCATTTCTTGTTATATAGTGTACATTAGAAAGAGTTGGAAAAATTCCTTTTTCCTGTGGAGAAAGATATGCCTAATTTCAAAACAGTCTTTCAAAGGAAAACCTGACTAATTATTGCATTTTCTATGTTTACATTAATGAAACTACATTACTGTGATTCATTACCATGTTTATACTAATGAAACTCAAGTGCATCTATAATTTGTGCCAAATATAGTGGGCTATAGGATTCCTTACTCTGGGAATTGGGAGAGGGACCAATCCATTTTAAGATATTAGACAGTTTTAAGCTTTATTTTAGAAAACTATTTTATATGTGAAAAGGTTGCTCACAGAGATAAAGAATAAACAATTCTCCAACCCTGTTTTTTAAAGAAGAAAATAATTTCTTCACCAAATTTTCTTCCACCTGCTCCAATGCAAAGATTAAAAACGTACAAAATACAGAATAGTCTAACTTTTTGAAACATGTTTTTAAAATCTGAACTAATTGGCTGTATCACATTGGCACAACATTAGAGTTACATGGTGAAAGTTACTCCTTGAAGACTTTAGGAAGTACATAGCACTTCTCTTGTGTTTTCATTTTATATGAGCAGTACGTAATGTTTCTGACATGCTCAGAGCATATGGATCAAGAGAATGCTGAAATGTTTTTGGAATGAGGACATACATGCATTACAGTTACCACATTATGTATAAAGTTAACAAATATAAAGCAGTTTGCATGGTTTATATATTTTCACATCTCTTCTTCTCCAGCTTGTTCTCAATTTGTCATTTTCTACTGACATCAATAAATTATTCACCTGCCAAAGCATATGGACACTCAATGAGGCTTTTTGTCATGTTGCAGCTGTTGATTCTTCTGTGGTTTTGGGGCTGGGGGGTGTTAGGAGAATTCTCTGCATTTCCATTTTAAATTCTGTATTAGACCCCATTTTAAATTTTGATTGATCAGATAGAACATTTCCTTTATGTTTATGTTAAGTTCTATGGGAGAAAATTTATTACAGAAATTTACCAATATCTTGATGATGTGATGAGCAGTAGCCCCCCAAAATGTGTATATAGGAAAGCTGCTTTTATATAAACTGTATTGAAGCAGTAAAAGAAAGATGACCACTTGGATATCTATATGTGTGTGTGTGTGCATATAACATTACACAACAAGGCATCTCCAGATGTTTTCTGTCTTAGAATCATAGGGCATCTAGTCCATCCTCCCACTGAATACGGGACTCTCATCAGCACTAGACCAGGTCAGCTGTGGCTTTGTCTGTTGAATGCTGTGCTGCGCTACTTTCTTTAAGAAAATGTTTTTTTCTGATGTATAGTCTGAACCTCCTAAGCTAAAACTGTGTCAGTTACCACTTGGCAGGTCATCTCCATATCATTTCCATGGAAGTACATAGCTGTAGCTACTGTTAGATCAGGATGCCAAGCTAGAGGCCAATTCTGTTGTTGTCCTACAGTATTTAGCATTTGTGGACTGGGCATTGCTTTAGAAAAGGTCATTCTGACTTTATCTTGATTTCAGCTGAATCTATTCGCTCTAGCTTTTCATCAATGGCAGTAAAATTATTTGCTTTTTGTCATGTGTTGAATCAAAAAAGATGATTGGCGAGTAATAATATTATTAGATCACAGTGCCTTCATATCCCTCAGTTATGCCTCCTAGCAGGGTATGTATATGCTGCAGAACTACTTCGGGTGATTTACAATCAAACCCATTCCCTCATCTTCACCTGCCAAGAGGGAAACCAGCTACAGCACAGAGAAGATGGAGTGCTGAGTGGTTTCTGTGGTGTTCTGCATCCACACAGGCATTGCACAAACTCTTTTGAATGTTACTAATAATAGCTGGGCAAGACTGACTTACATATCTGCTGCTTTCATTCCAGTTATTAGGAAAGTATGAGTCTAGGTCACAGTAATGATCAACACACAGTGCACTTACAGTTGAACGTCCTGTTTTGACTAAAGAGAGAAGAAACAAAGCCCAATATGTGTTAATGAATGTTTCAGCTGGTGGTGGTTGCTAGGAGAAAGTGGCTTTCCTGAAGGAGACCATGCAAGATACACTGATGCAGCTTAGTATTGCCAATGCCTCTACTTGGCACATCAATATTTCTAAATCAAGCTTGTTACCACAGAGTAGTAGCAGTAGTGTCACTGCTTCAGGATCATAGTAGCCACAAAATGCTACTGAGCAATGACAAGTTCTTACTGCTGTGAAAATAATTCACCATGATTCTTCCATGGTACGCTAATGCATGATTTCCCAATAGTCTGCAAGTAGGTTTCTCATGCCATGGGGAACCCATCTATAATGTGATATTTGAGATCTATGGCAGCTCTCTTCAGTTTTATCTTGGTGGCAAGTAGTTATGTGTTTCTCTTCAGGTGGGTAATGTCCTTCAAATAGTTGCAGGCTTTTAGCAAATAGGTTTTCTAAGCTGTAGTAGAGAAACTGATTGTGCCATTATCTGAAGCTGTAGGATTTGCAAATAAAGCTAATTGTCTTCAGCAAATAGTAGGAGCTTTAAGCCAAGATAAAAGGAAGATGCTAGAAAAACAGCCAGGGGACAGTTGGGCTGAGTTGATTTATAGCACAAAGAAAGTGATCTTTTATCTTCTTCTTAACTAGGAGTTTAAGATACAGTTGGTGTCTGTAAAAACACAGAAATTGTAGCAGAATTTTGGAAATTCCATTTGGCCTGTGTAATTTTCTGGATTTATTTTTACCAAGGTGATGAATTGCTTTTAAAACGTAGGGCTTTAGCACCATCCAGTGATTCCCGAAGGAAACTATATGACTCCAAAACGTATAAAATCCATGGTGTCCATACCTATTTCCAAGAATTCTTAAATTTTAATGTCATTGTGATATCAAGTCCCCAGATTCGACATTAAGTATTTTCTTTGCTGAACGTACATGAAGAGGAACTACCATTTAGGAAGAGAATTTAGTCTTTTTTTCCATAGTATTCTGTTGGCCTTTCTGCTTGCTTTTGAAATTATCTCTATATCCTAACTCCCATGAACTAACAGTCTAGAGAGCTGGAAGATTTTTGTCTTAATCCCGTACTTAGTCCCCATTTCTAGGAAAGTACTGAACGGAATGAATTGGCAAAATGTGGCAGTTTCAGTGGCAGATCAAACATTGAAATTCATGGCAAGTTGTAAGTTTGCCTTCTGTCTACCAGTGTGAGAAGGAGATGGGATAAGAGAAAAAGGCAGGTGTGGTTAACTGAATGCTTGAAATTATTCTTGTAACCTCTATGTAAGAGACTGTACCATGAAAGCAGTTTATATTCCCAAAAGTTTTTGAAATTCCATATGAAATGATAAATTCTGAATGCCTTGATTCCATGAATCCACTTTCCTGCATGTCTGCAGGCTTATTAAAGTCAGGGTAAGAAGATTTAATTGCAACTGCTCAGGACTTGGACATGTGAGATTATGATTCTATTCTCGGCTATTCCACATAACAGGTTTGTGACTGCCCAGGCTACTTAGGAGAAATATTTCCAACTTGTTTGTCTGAAATTTAGGTTTACAATTAATTTCTTCCTTCAATATGGCTACTTTTTAAGAAAAGCTTAGATGTAAATATCTCATTTTTTGTTTCACTTTCTTCGTGTGAAGTAGAAATGATAGTGGTTCCTGAACCAGGAGACAGTAGTGTCTTAAATATTTGTGGACCAAATTTGTAAGTTTTGTTTTCATACAGCATTATTTGAACATCTAAAACACTGTGCTGCTGTACAAAAATGTGATATCTGTGAAATGTCACAGATCTCTCTATTCCATTTTTGTGTCATAGGCCAGTGTGAGCCCTCAGCTTGTGTTAGCCTCAAACCTTCTCCCAGGCAAACTCTTTCTAAAAATGGAACATTGTGTTTATGCTACAATGCAGAAATACAGTGCTTGTGAGGCAAGGAGCAGCACAGCGTCAGGAATTGCATTAACCAAGCTGTCAGATCTTTTGAGAAGAAGCAGTACATACTAATAGTGAATAATATGAATAGTGTAATTAGTTAATGTGTTCCATTAGTGAAGAATGGTCCTAGTTTTGTATTTATGGAAATGTTTGAGTATGAGTCTATGAGAGGACTTTCTGTGCAAGGAATTGGGCTGTTACAAAATTGCAGTCTGTGATTTCCCTTATCGTTCTATATGGAATTGTTTCTTTCTAATTAAAAGCCCAGGTATATCTGCATTGCAGACATGAAGTGCAGTTGCATGGCCAAAGAGGATTTTTATATAACTAACTTGACCAGCAGTTACCGTGAGCTACAACAATGTGTTTTTCAGTCCAGTGCAATGACTGCATTAAAGCCTGCTCATACTTCTTCCTTATTCACACTTTCTGATAACCCCACTTAGCTAACTGGAAGAGCTGTAAGCAAACAGAAATAGTTTATATGACCAAATGTAATAATGTGTCCAGTTTCTGTTCCTATGTTTAATAGTCTTATCAGCATCTTGGTCATTTATATTTTGAAGAGGTAGTCATATTTGAAATGTTTTATATAATTCCTTGATAGATGAGATTACTAGATGACTGATTTTTGTAGATCTGAAAATGCCATTAGCTGGAGTAAAGGAGATAGACTGCATTAAAATCAAATAGATGCTTTTCTTAAGATTTCCTTAATATCAGGTAGAAGGTTTCCTTAGGATCTGTAGGAACCCCATTCCCTCATCTTTCTGAACTTTGAAAATATATATCTTCTGAAACTTATGTCAGTGGAGAACAGACTAATGAGTAAGGGACAAAAAAAAAACCAAAACCATTATTAGTCCATTTAATTTTACTGAAGCAGTAGAAATGGGTGAGGCTGTAAAGATTCAGGTAGTTTTTGTCTCACAATCCAAATTCCTACAAAGCTGGAGGAAGGAGTCTTGATTAACTTAAATGGGCTTTGGATCAAATCAGTCAGAGTTGGTGCAGGGCCACATTTTAGCACATATGGAAAAACTCTTAGAATTTAGTTAGTGCCATTGAAATCAATGATATTATGCATTATCCATGTGCTTGAGTGTTTTGTTGGGCAAGACTGGTTTCTTCAATGCTTTCTCTACAGTCTAGCCAGACTGGAGCTTCCCAGCATCTTTACTTGTGGTTCATTTTGGGAGCTTCAGACTGCATTTTCAGCTGTGCTGCTGCCCTAGGTGCCCTTTTCATTCTCTAAGGCAAGAAGTTTCTGTCAATTCCAACCACTTATCTGTTGCTTGTCAGAGCATGTTTACTTCCCTGCCTACTGCTCCAAATCAAACATTCCTGCATCAGAGTTGGAGCATCCGTCAGGTCAGGGGGAAAGTTAAAGAAGCCAACAGTATGTTGTGCCCTTCTCCTTTTTCTCCCATTGCTTGCAGAGTGTAGCAGAAGCTCATTCTTTGTTTTGATAAATATTTGATAAATATCTGTTATGAATAGTTTAGGTTAGATGCCTTGCAGAGGATGGACTAGACAAAGTCCTTCCAGCCATATTTTCTGTTGTTTCCATGATTGACTCACAACTGATTCAGAGCCTTGACTCCATTTGCTTTGTCATTTGTTCTGTGGTTCATCACCCAGTCTACAGTCAACCTGAAGCAATGATTCCAGGCCCCAGTCTAATTACATGTGCTAACATATTCTCAGATGAAATCTCAGGGAAGCTTTATATTGAAAGATTTCTGGGTATTCTCCCTGGGGTTGCAGAAGATATTTTGTTATATTTTTTTTCTCTTTATTTTTTCATAGTAGGAATATTAGGGCTTTCTTCCTGCTCAAATCTTATCATATCTTGGCACACTTTCTGTTCTCAAGCCTCAGGCTCTGCTGTAAATTTAAAATAGTAATGATGGTAAAGGGATTATAGGATAGCTTACATTAACATTACTTTTTATACTTACAAGCTAGTAATAGATTTCTAAGAATTTATTTAACTCTGTCTTATTCTGTTTTTAGTTGATAGAACTCTTATTGTTCTTATTGCTTCTACTGTAGACTTTATTATTGTGATCAGAGCCATACAGGGCTTAGCCCTATACAGGAAGCGATGGTCTCTGCCCCAGAAAACTATCAGTCTTTTCCAAAGAAGGTGGGGATGGGAGAAGAAACAAAACCACAGACCTTGGTTTGCCCAAGGCCTGTAGGACACAAATCTCCTTTTTTTTACTCAAGTAGATGCTGCTGTGGTGTCAGCTAGTGATTAGTGGATAGAGCTGAGTGGTAGTAAGTCAGACAAACTAGACAAAAATAACACCAGCTAGAAGAGGTTGCAGTTGGTTTAATCTACTGGAACAGTATTCAGCATTTCTATTTCTAAGATAGGGTTTAGGAACAGGCAGAACAGGTGATTGCTTATTTTGTCCCAATGCAGGAGAAAAGTACCAGTTTCCCTAACACCACACACAGCCTCCATAACCTTTTCCTACTTTCTAGTTGCATAGCCTAGCACTGCTGCTGTCTGCTCTGATGTCACTGATGGAAGGTTTGGCATGTCATCCCTGATTCATAGAATCATAGAATGGTTTGGGTTGGAAGGGACCTTAAAGATCATCTAGTTTCAACCCCCCTGCCATGGGCAGAGACACCTTTCACTAGACCAGGTTGCTCAAAGCCCCGTCCAACCTGGCCTTGAACATTTCCAGGGATGGGGCATCCACAACTTCTCTGGGCAACCTGTTCCAGGGCCTCACCACCCTCATAGTAAAGAACATCTTCCTTATACCTAATCTAAATCTACCCTCTTTCAGTTTAAAGCCATTACCCCTTGTCCTATCACTACATGCCCTTGTAAAAAGTCCCTCTCCAGCTTTCTTGTAGGCCCCCTTCAGGTACTGGAAGGCTGCTATAAGGTCTTCCTGGAGCCTTCCCTTCTCCAGGCTGAATAACCCCAACTCTCTCAGCCTGTCTTCATAGGAGAGGTGCTCCAGCCCTCTGATCATCTTTGTGGCCCTCCTCTGGACTTGCTACAACAGGTCCATGTCCTTCTTATGTTGGGGGCCCCAGAGCTGAACACAGCAATCTGGGTGGGGCCTCATGAGAGCAGAGTAGAGGGGGAGAATCACCTCCCTCGACCTGCTGGTCATGCTTCTTTTGATGCAGCCCAAGATAAAGTTGGCTTTCTGGGCTGCAAGAGCATGTTTCCGGGTCATGTTGAGTTTCTCATCAAAACAAGTTATTCAATTTTGCCTACGCTTCCATGTCTATTATTGCATCAGAAGGCCCAGATCTTTCCGAGAATATGCTTACAAACTCAGCATAAATAATAAAAAATAATAATTGCAGTTGCTTTGTGATCTTGAATGAATCACCTTGACTAGAAGTCAGGGAAGTTACTTATTTCATCAGAATAGATTACAGTCAGTCTCACTGAGTGAATGTTAATGTTTTGAGGATCTCTGCTGAAACTTGTTGTTATAGTTAGGTAACTTGTAAGCTATTTTAAAACTGAGGCTGCTAGTTTTGTTTTTACTCAAGTAAGTGATAGAAATGCTTGGCCCACCACAGTGTTCAGAAAAGTTTGGGTATGTCAAATGAATTACACCTGTTGCAGCTGCTCAGCCTACTGCTTGTGGTCTAGTAGTTTCAGTGCAGTGAAAATAACTGCAGCCAAGGATCATTTGGGAAGACATTGGCAAAACTTGATGGAAAGAGTAGGACAAAATAGGCACTTGCCATCTGCACCTCCTCGAGACACCTCTGTAGGGTAAGAAAGGTAGGCATGTACTAATGAGAGTAACAGCTCTAGCCAGAGGCTGCTGTCAGCTCCAAATCCACTTAAGGCTATTGCAAAGGCTGGGTAGAATAAACATTAAACTGACATCTTGGCTAAGGGCACCAGAATGTCTTGCTACAGCTTTGGTTAAAATTGACACTGACCAACACGTCACTTTTAATTTGACCTAGCTCATAACTGACAAGATCTGTTTTGATCAAATGATGAATTTTAGGAGGTCACAGTGTATCTTCTTTACTTGGGCTAGGTAAAGCTTTGCTCTGGAAGAAGTTGCGTTGGAATCAGCAGGCACTTTTCAGATGAGGGGCTATTCAAAAAAGTGCATCTGGTAAAGACAGTGGCTCTTTGTAGGTGTAGTGTTGCTATATAAGCCCTGAAAATCAACAGTATCCAGCTGGCTTTCCCACCACTCCCTTTTGCCTACCATAGGCAGGGCAATCTGGTTCTTCCTATTTCTTACCAGCATGCCCTGCGCTGGGACCTAGGCACATATATCTTGTACGTACTGTACTGTTGCGACATGGAGAGTTTGCAGGGGTGGAACTACATGTTTGTCATTTTACTTTAGGCAACAGGGGACGAATAGCTGTGCTCAATAGACTGTGTGCCACATCCGTTTCTTTCTTTATCTCCCTTATCTTTTTTTTTTACAGCATTGACTGGTTTTCCTTCCAGTTTAATGGTTTTATTAGGGAGCTGTGTCAGAAGGTGCTTGAGAGCACATTGATAAACAAAGCAAGGAAAACACAAACCAAGTTGAAAATTGCCCTTTGTATTGGTAGTACAAATAGCGGAGATCTGGATGGGTGTTAATGTATCCTTAATATGCTGCTTTCAGGGTTGGGGGAATGTTGACAAAGGAAAGAAATAACCTACCATTTATAAAGGTCATAGGTGATACCACGGTAGCACTGCAATAATGTTTTAATGAGTGATATTAAAGTAATAGGCACTGATACTTAATCAGTACTCCTGGGATTAGTCATGTGGCCTTGCTCTGCTCTCTTTGTGTGGGTTCTTCTGAGGATTTGGTTTCCCTCCTGCTGGTGCTGCTTGAACAGCACCACAAAATGTTGGGACAGGACTTTGGGGCAAGTTAAGCCAAAAGGGCCTGTGGGCCAGGTGAGGTGTTGTGTAGGGGGTCTTATTACTCAGGGACCTAGAAGAGGTTGAGGGTGCTGGCAATAATTCATGCTGCGGACCACACTGTGGGAGAGAGGAATCCAAGGATGGGTTCTCCAATGCCCCCCTTGCATCCCCCTCCATGACAAAAAAAGATTGAATGTATTGCAGCGCTTGATGGTGTCTTGACATAAAAAACACTGGGATTCTGAAAGATTCAGGTGATTTTGCACAGTGCTCAGTTGCGCTTCTCAGTGCTTGGTAAAAAGAGGGAGAAAAATACAATAGAATGAATAAGGGGGAAGAGCCTTAAGAAAGGATCATAAGAAAGTAATGGCCAAAAAAAGTCTTAAATGCATCTCCTGAGAGCTTAACAGGATTATAAGGATCAGGAAAATTGCCTTTTTGCCTGTTCAATGATTGTTGCCCTACTGGTCTGTCCAGTTTAGCCTATATTTGAGGTATTCTGCAGGGTGGTCCTCCTGCCCACTTCAGAGCCCTCTCTAGTTGTTTAGCCCCTATCTGTGTATAAAAGGGGAGTGACGTGCCAGAGATCCTGCTTTCCTTCTTCCGCTGCTGTTCTTTAAGGATGATTCACACCATATGAGCTACTGTAAAGAAAATTAACTCTATCCCAGCCAAAACCAGTACGAAAATAAACTGTGCTGCATTTCTGCAGCTAGTCATGGCTTGTAAGAGAAAGTCTCTACAGTTAATCATGCAGGGAAACATTTAGCCTTCTTTGCTAATGGGATCTTTCTAGGAAAATATGAATGTGAATGAACAAGCTACTGTGACCCAAGTAATCTGCTGGTTGCTGGCTCTGATATCTCACGTTGCCCTATATTTGAAGTCTTCTGGAGGGTGTTCCTACTGTTGTTTGAAGGAAGCATTATGGGTCAAGTGTCATACCTGGCATTGTTGAGTCAGGTGTTTGCAAAATGCCTGAATGAAAGCCGGTTTCCCTAAATGCTGAAGGAAGTGAGAAACAGCAGGTGGGCTCGTTGTTCAGAGTGTGCAGCTCCAGTAAGCTCTGTGGTCCAGAAACTATTTGCTTCTTTTCTGGATAAGCATCATAGCTACCTACTTCTCTAGGCTTTTTGCCTTCAGGTGACTCAACCTGAAATCCAGTCCAGTGATTTTTGTTTGTGACTGCAGAAAATCCCCAATTCTTGGTGCTGAGAGCTAAGCAGTGTGGGCTACTGCTCTGAGCCATAGTCACTGCTGCGTGACCGCCCGTCACACAGGAGTACCCATTTTATTGAACTTGCAGGAGTGAGTGCTTGGCCCACCTCTTATCTCTAATGAGCCAGCATAGGGGTGACTCTGGATCTGGGACCCTCTTTGTATTAACCATTAGAGCATAACATATGCTTGTATTTGATCAGCATAGTTTTATTAAATTATCACTCACATGACAGAGACTCTGTCCAAGGCTCTCTTGAACCCCAGGTCTCCAAATTCGGAGAAATATCTTTGGTGGCAAATCTGAGACAAAGAAAGCCCAAATGCTCCCAAGTGAGCACGTTTCTTCACTTGTGCGCAGCTTGCAGCTCCCTCTACATGTGCTTGTGGGCCTGTGAAAAGAGCCAGCTTAAAATCCTTCCCCATCCTTAAAGCAAAAGCTATTTGTTAACCCCAGTGAGCTTAGAAAACTGTTTTATAGTGCTGCCTTTCAACTAGTTGTGCTACCACAACTAAGGAAGTGGCAAACTGAGGCATAAAAGCAGAAATCAGCACACTGATGGGAGTTCTAGGGGATGAAACTCCATATGATAATTCTGGTCCCCAGACCAGTTTATTGTAAAGATAATCACCTTTGATGAAAATGACCTGAGATGAGACAGAAGCCTTGTCTTCAGGGAGAGCTGTTAATACCACTGGCAGTAGGAGTTCTTTAGAAGCTGTGATTCTGTCCAGAGATAAAGCCAAGGATATAACTGTGTTCTACATCCTCACTTAAGCCCCTTGACATCCTGCTCCTGCATAAGTGTTTTCCTGAGCTGTCTTGCATTGTGGATAATTGCAAACACTCCTTTGTGGCTCTTATTTTGATCCACGCTCTTCTGTGATATCTTTTTTTCCAAAGCGCATAAGAGGTTGTCGACATCATTAAGTAGTGCTTTTCCTATTGGAGCATTCACTGTCAGCAGGATAAAGGGTACTATAAAGAGTTAAGAAGAGTAATTGTTGTTTCATCAGATTATGTATTAGTTCAACCAGGCTAATGCAGTGTAATATCTAGACAAGCCCTATAATTGGAGATAGTTTGAAATAAGCTTTTAGCCATTCATGTGCTCCAGCTCTAAGTTAATTTCACATCTAAGCCATTAAGCAAAAAAAAAAAAACAAACCCAAACCAAAACCAACCAATCAATAAAAAATAGGCCATCATTCATTAAAAACATCTTGAAAATCAGGTTGTTTACAGAGACTGGGGTGCATGTGTTCTTTTTCAAAAGCTTGGAACTATTTTTTTCTCATTTTGCAAAATGTGTGCTGAATCTGAGAAGTCAAAGTCAGTGATCTGTCTTGCAGAACCACCTTTTTAGTTCACGTGCAAATCATTTGAACAATAGTCTGAACTACATGCGTTCCAGTCTATTCTATATGTACCCAACATAGAGGAGTAAGAATTCACTTTGGGGTCTGTAATAAGCGGCAATGCTTTCTGAGTCATGATGGGAAGGAAAATGGAGCTTTGAATACAATTCTTTGTTGAATTCTTCCTTGCCTCTGACCAACACGGTTTAAATGCTCAGATGGCGTAAAAAGAGACTGGAGAGGGTGGATCAAGACTCTGCCCCCTATCTGTGTATAAAAGGGGAGTGACGTGCCAGAGATCCTGCTTTCCTTCTTCCGCTGCTGTTCTTTAAGGATGATTCATGCCATATGAGCTACTGTAAAGAAAATTAACTCTATCCCAGCCAAAACCAGTACGAAAATAAACTGTGCTGCATTTCTGCAGCTAGTCATGGCTTGTAAGAGAAAGTCTCTACAGTTAATCATGCAGGGAAACATTTAGCCTTCTTTGCTAATGGGATCTTTCTAGGAAAATATGAATGTGAATGAACAAGCTACTGTGACCCAAGTAATCTGCTAGTTGCTGGCTCTGATATCTCACATTGCTTTTATGCATTAAAGGAAAATCAGTGTAACATACCTGCTTAGTTGCGAGGGGGATTAATTTCTGATGATCAGCTTACGTTCTGAGGTACAGCAATTGGGTGTTTCTGGAACCTGTATAGATGTGTTAATCTAAATGTCCAGGAAATTTTCATCTGCTAATTTTCTGTTTTTTACACCTTGTACTGCTTCCTCCACTTAACAGTGCTTCAAAATATGCTAACTACTTCTGGTACAAGCAGCACTGTCTATGTGTGCATACACAGTATGAATACTTTGCCGGCTACTTAGAGGTTAGCTGCCTTTAACCATTCTGTCATTAAATGTCCCTGCAGATAAAATATTGCATTTATCCGTGTTCACTGATGCAGAATCATTTTAAAATCAGTTGGACTTAATTATTTTTATACACTTCATTTTTCTTCATGCTCCTTCAGGCTTCAGACTTGATTATCACCCCAGCTACGACTTTCAAGGAAAAACCAGACCCCAGTGGTTTGGTATTTGGAACTGTGTTCACTGATAACATGCTGACAATTGAATGGTCCTTGGCTTCAGGATGGGAGAAACCTTACATTAAGCCGCTTGAGAACCTTTCATTGCATCCAGCCTCCTCATCTCTGCATTATGCTGTAGAAGTGAGTACTGAATTGATTTGGAAACTGCCATTTTCTTTCATTAGCTCTTGAAGCAATAGCTTTGTAATACAGGGACTATTACTATCTTAAATTTATTAGTATTGAGTACATTTTGTTTTGTTAACTGATGTCCTTCCAGAATAATTCCATTATTGACAGGTTATGTTTATGTTAATATAACTCAGAAGCAACTCTGGCCTGTGGAGTCCAGCTCACTTAACCTTCTAGCCTAGTGAAGGTGAGCCCTTTCTTGTGTGGTGACGAATTCATTTGAGAAAGCATTCTAGTTCACTGACAGTGGATCAGTCCAATTACTGTCTCTGGTGTAACTTAATGAAGCACTGGATAAGACAGTGTGAGATTCTAAGAGTAGCTTTAATTTGGGGACTGAACATGCACTTTGTGAAAGCTATTTTAAGCTGGTTTAAATCCATAGCTTGGATTGCAGGACAGACTAGACAGATGCTGGTTTGCAACTTCAAACAAGTCTGGAGAGCTCTGAACTAGATTTGATACATTCAGTGTATACGAGTGTATTTAAGCAGAGAATATACAGCAAGGAACTTTGGAAAGAGAAATGTTAAGTCGGAAACCAGCGTGGTTAACAGTTTCCGTGCTTAGCTGCTTACTGTCTAAAGCTGCCTTTTGTGTCTCCAGAGCAGCTTTGGCTATACTCACATCCGTGTGAGAGCCTCAGTAGGGCACATATGCTGAAAGGGAAGCCTGCTTCTCCTCCCATTTCTGGGTAGGTGGAAGTGCCTCCACTGAAGTTAGTGGAGTTGAGCGTGCTTCTTTTATTATTTCTTTTCTTTTTCTTTTTTTTTTCCTTTTTCTTTTCTTTTTTTTTTTTTAACTGCTAGTATAAGAAAAGGATCAAGCTTTTCCCTGCTTTTTGTCCTTGAGCTCCTGCCTTCACCATTTTTTGTTGTTGCTCTTTTTTCCCCATCTAGTCACCCAGCCTCCAAAGGTCCTGTGTAAATTACAACAGGCCCCTGTGACTAAGGCTGCAGCTCTTGATCTGCCCAAGAAGTAAGAAACCACGCTGGAGTCCCAAATCTATATTTCACTCTTAGTAGCATATTGTTTTAATGCTTGGCCTTTGGCCCAGTCTGAAATCATTGCTAATATGAATATGCTCTTTTTTTTTTTCCATTTTTTTTTATTCTTTTACCCTTATTGCATCACCTTTCCTCTAGCCAAGAGGACAGACAGAGGAGAATCTGGTGCCAATGCTGTGGCTCAATGAATACACAGTGGGTATAATAAAAAGGATGAATTTGGCATTCCCTTCCCTTTCTCCTTGCCCTCCATGATGCAGTGTGATAGTCTGGATCTGCTGAAGTCCAGATCCAGCTCCTGTGATGTACAGGTGTCAGATAATATTGTTTGCACACCACTGTAGCAACCGACCATCAAGCAACCACAGCAGTTGCTTTTATTCAAGTTGAGCATTTCTGGAACACATCACTGTCTCCCTTTTTAATGAGTGAAAGGTTTTACTGAGCTCTGGAAGGTTAAAAGTATTTCTTTTTGGAGAAAAAGATTTAACAGCTTGAGAAGGCTTTGTGTTTCAGTAATGATGTGATTCTTACTTCTCTCGAACCATTGATCAAATCTTAGTAGTAACATTCCTTCCTCTTCCCTCTCATTAAAAGTTCTGTGAATGTGTTTGGGAGAAGGGTGGGGGGAAACAACTGTTCTGTGATAAGAAAGTAGCATTACAGAAATGTGGTATTAGTTAGTAACTAGCCCAATAAAAATCATATTGAAGTATCAACCATATCACCAGCTATGCCATCCTTTATTAAAGATAGAATGGTTTTTTTGTAGCTACAATGTCTATCCTAGGAACAGGTTCTTTTTCAAAACTGCATACAAAGCTTTTAATAAGGTTGGCATTGCCATAGGAATAAGATACATTTCGAAGGCAAAAAGTTGTGGGTTCTAATTCTAGTTCTGCTACATAGTTGGCATGTGGCCTAAGGAAGATTGCCGGGATTCCTGCAGTCCAGTTACAACCCAATTAAAATTTGTCATGTGGAAGGACCTAGCTCTGTCATAGGACTACAGAAAAGCTTTCTAAACATTGCATTCCACTGATCCTTATGGGAAAATGTTATAGAATTTAATAATAATGAGACCTTGAGTATTCTACTAAAATTACTTATACACAAATACAGGATTCTTTTTTCCAAATAAAAATACCTGCAAATGTAGACTTCCGACCACATAGAATGTATTTCCAGCCATTTTTTGTAGAATAGTCAGGGGGAAAAGTCTGAGGAGACTGACAGCAGTGACGGAGTTAAATTCATAGAACTCATACTGAAATTTAATATACAAAGAAATGCTTTAGAAAATAAATTTAAAAATCTGAACTCTTGTCTATAAGCATTAAGTGACCCTTTAATACTTAATCTAAACAATACCTATATATATGTATATATTAATGTGAGCTTATATAATACATGTGTTTTCTGTCTATAACTATAACTGGAAATTATCAATCTGTAACTGAAAATAACTATGGATAATTTGTGGGCATATGTTTTTTGCCATGGTTAGGAGATGTTGTAGAGCATTTTGCTGGGAGGGCGCTGGTGGGATAAGGGTTTCTGGTAAATTGATTGTCAACACCAGTCATCCAGATTCTGAAGTTTGATGGGATAACTATGACTAATTAAAGTTTCCTATAAAGTATAGATAAAACATTTTCATGTGTTCTTCCTCTAGTGTAAGGCTGATGCATCTGTGTCTCATGCTAGCTAAATTCCCTTCCACAATGTAGGGGTATGTAGGGGAAATAAGTGAACAAGATTTTGCTACAACTGCAGCAAGAACTGCAACAGAGTTTCCTTAATTACCTTATTCTATGCTTCCTACCAAAATGTGTTTTGGACAGAGCCCTAAAAATTATTACCATATATAATTAAATTCTATACATCTTGTCCGTAAGGGAGAATACTGTTTTGGCTCAGCCTTAGGTATCAGTCAGGATGTGAGGGAATAGTTAAGTCAAACACATGCTACAAATTTTAATTGCTGTAACCAAATTATGAAAAAAATGGTTATCATTAAGTCCCCTGACAGAGAAAGATATATCTGAAGCATAGGGAGGTTGTCTTTGTGATATAAACGTCATAATACTACCTCACAGGAGTATGTTGCAAGGATTAAATAGTTAGCATTTATGCTTTGAGTACTGTGAGCAGGGAAGTGAAGTTCTTTTACTTCCAAAGGGTGTGTTCTGCTTTTGCACAGATCGTCGTGGGATAACACGTCTCAATTATTATTTGATTTCTTTTCCCTCCTTTTTGGCTTGGTAGTTGTTTGAAGGAATGAAGGCTTACCGAGGAGTGGATGGCAAAATCCGCCTGTTCCGGCCAACCCTCAACATGGACAGGATGGCACGATCAGCAAGACGAGCAACTCTTCCAGTATGTAGCCAAGGCATCTTATTCTCCTTAAATCAGAGTGTATTTTCATTTTCAGAGTGCCAATCTCTGAAACTTTACAGTATCGTAACATTTATCAAACACTCTAACTCTTGAATAGTTCAGTTAAACTTTGTTAAGAGATCTTATTCACTGAACTGTTCGAAATGCATTTTTCTTTTAAATCACAACCATGTTTTGCTTTCTTTTTTGTCTCCCTACTGCCTCATATGTACACAGTCTATTTCTGAGGGATGAGTGCATTTGCACTCTGCAGCTATTTGTATGCAGACAGCTGATAAAATTGTTCTGGTGCTAGTGTTCTTTTCTTCTTTCCACTTCAGTTAAGTCCTTCAGCCTCTGAGTGCCTTCATTTTTGGTCATGCTAGCAACTTAACACTGCTTTTAGCAGTTGTATGTTGGCCAGTGAATTTCCTCCCACACTTACAAGCTTTAATACTGTAAGAACTTTGCAACTTTGTAAAACTGGAAGGCTTGGTGGGCCTCTTGGAGTTCTAACCCAAAGTGCTCATCTGCAGAAGAGGTGGTGCCATAGCTTGCAGCATGCCAAAGTGAAGGCGTTGGCTGTGCAAGGAGTTCTCTCCGTGTGCTTTGGAGACAAGAAGGGTCAATGGCTCCTTTTTACTATCTCAGGAGAACACTTTGTAGCAGAAGGAGTGCATTCAGGATACTGTATAAAAAGGCACAGTGCAAAGACCATGGGATCTTAAATTCTGTAAGAAATGAACTTAAGGAAGATAATGTAGTCCTATGAACCTCTATGGCCTGTCACTGTTACATATCCTGATGAAGTGTTCCCCTTAGCATATGGATCTATAAAGACCACAGAGTGTTCAGGCTGTATTTCTCTATCTGCTTTTCTCCCTTTGCTTTTCCTTCCCAGTGTTTTGACCAGAATGAGCTGTTAGAGTGCATCCGGAAGCTTGTGGAAGTGGAAAAGGAGTGGGTCCCATACTCAACCGCTGCCAGCCTATATATCCGTCCTACCTTAATTGGAACTGAGGTATGAAACATTTTTTTCCCCTCTTAACTTTTGTGTATTTAAGCATGAGGCAAAAGCCTCCATCCAGAAAGGGAAATATGCAGCAGTCACTAGACAACAGTATTACAGTTCAGGGGCAAACTGGTTTTATGTTTTTACTTTTGAGTTAGTCACCTGTAGCTCTACTTCACAAATTTATGTTGACCACACCACCACCTAGTGGACACATTGATTCAGATCACAGAAAGTAAACCGATTAACTATTCCGAGTGGTAAGGGCAAAATTTAGATTAACTTTAGTTTTGTACTAAAAAGATGGTTATTTGTGACATGGTAATGTATGCCTTTAAAATACTAATAATGTGGAGCAAATGTGAGGGAACAGAAATTTGCTGTGTAGATTTTGTGATTTCATCTCATACCTCCGTCCTGACCTTAGTGAGGAGATTTTGGAGGATTCTACCCAGTAAATTAAGATGGCTCTTCTGAGAGAGATTTTTAACAGAACTAAGAACAAGTTCTTGTGTAAATTTATCCTTGACCCCAGACAGACCTGACCTTATAAGAGGCTCCTTAGAAACTAGGTATTAGTGTGTACTCTGTGAGTTTCATGTGGATGTGAGTCAAGCCTATAGTATTTATAAAGGGAATTAGAAACAGGGAGTTTATTTTAATTAAAACTTTAAGTGGTTTTTTTTTTAGCAGTGGTAAGAGAGAAACCTATAACGGTAGAGCATAGGATAAGGAAGCTAAAGAATTTATGGTTCCCAACTAGGCAAGTTACTCTTCTGCAATATCCACATCTATAAGTAGTTACCATACCTGAGCATTATACATTTCACATGTGTTTTAGGACTTCATTAATTTAATTCTTGTAAACTAGTTGCAGATTTTCAGATGGAAGGATCTCCACTCCATGGCTGTAAAGTATTAATATTAAAAATTGATTTTTTTTTTCTCTGCTTTTGTTTTTGGAAATTCTTTTGCTGTTGAGCTTTGTTTCAGGTTAGCCAACATATCTGGTCTTTCTGCGATGTCATATGTTGTTTCCAGGTTGCATATCCTGCTAATTTTTTATGAATCAGCACAATTAGGAAACCCAGTCAAAACTATCTTTTGAACAATCATGTAAGAATCAGGAAAAATGTCAAGATCTCATTCAGTTAATCTTCTCAGAAGTTTTGCTGAAGGAGTAAGGTAGACAGAAACCAAAAGAACCCTCTCAGCACCTGAGGAAGGCCTATTGGTATTTTCCAGTAGTTCCATTATTACACTATTATTTTCATGCCACCTCCCAATTTAGCTTCATGTGCTTTGTGCACAGTGTTTTGCTTAGACTTTTGGTCCTAAAGATTTAAGTTCAATAACTTTTTTCAATGGAGTCCTAATCTTAGAAACCAAGGATGAACTTGTTCTTTTTAGGAGACTGGTTTCTCTGAGTGGAGAGAAAATAGCAAGCCATTCAGTTGCATAGAAGATCCCAAGAATCACAGACAACCAGCTGTACGTAACCCTGCTTGAGCAGGGGGGGTTGGACAAGATGATCTCCAGAGGTGCCTTCCAACCTCAATCATTTTGTGATTCTGTGGTCAGTCCTGAGCTTTGCAAAGAATCGTATAGTTAAGCAGAGTCTCCTACCACAGGATTCAGAGTTTGACCAGTGCCAGACTTTTCACCTCCACCTTCAAGTATTGATGGTGATGACTTGAAGTGTGAGAAGCCATCTCTCAGAGAGGAGGGGAAAAAAAAAGTAATACATTCCAGGTTATTTCCTGTGCTGTTGTGTGAACCATTTCCAGCAGGCAAATCATTTTAGCTTGTCACACAGCCATTCACAGAGCCAGTACTCAACTCTACCAATGCCAGTTATAAGTGGCATTGGCTAATTCTTATCACTAATGCAGCTGACAGTGGTTCCTCCACTGTTGTTGTTGCTAGCAGCGGTCCTTGCCACTCCTCCCCCCAGCAGGCTTTGCAGGCTTCTGCTGTGATTAATTCATATAATTATCTTGTTAAGCTAATTTCTGAATTCTCAAAAGCTTTAAACTATTTGAGAGGATGAGAATAATATATAGATAAATGAAACAGCTGCAAGTGAATGGTGACAGTATATAAAATTAGAGTTGTTATGTTGCTTGGATAGGGGGGAAGTTATATAAATATTTTCTCTTCATTGCAGCACTTTGCATTGTCCTGGTAAAAGCACTCTTGTGCTGCAGTTCCTCTGAAAGCAGTGTTTCAAAAGCTAATTGTGCAGCCTCTGATGTTTGGAGTGAAGTATACTAGTAACTTTTGATTTGTTTACATTCCATATTTTCAGCCTTCCCTTGGAGTGAAGAAGCCAACTAGAGCCCTACTGTATGTTATACTGAGCCCTGTGGGCCCTTACTTTGCAAGTGGAAGCTTTAATCCAATATCCTTATGGGCAGATCCAAAATATGTAAGAGCCTGGAAAGGAGGAACAGGGGACTGCAAACTGGGAGGGTAAGTAAACATAATTCTGCATCTTCTACATAGCTCACAAAGAAGATTTGGTTTTTAGTGAAGTATCTAATCCAGCAGAAGTAGAGGTATTAAGTGTAGCAGTTAAACAAACAATGTACTATAACAAAGATTTCAAAATTGTACTTTGCAAATATTATTTATACAATCCAGTTGCATATTTTTGTTTGGATATTACAGCCAAGTGGATTATTTGTAGAGGCAATTTTGCAGCACCTCAAGCTGAGGAACTGGACTTGGAAGGTGTCCATGTAATACTTTGCCTGTTCCCCTTGCAGAAGTTGACACTGAAGACATCACGTCTGTGATGCAGCATTCAGTATAGCAACCTACTGCCAACTGGGCAGTGAGCGGCATTGACCGCTGACCTCCTTCCTTGGCAAACTGTCCTGACAATCCATCTGCAGTTAGCTTAGGGGAGTATGGGTGTTTAAATGGAAAGCATGAGACAATTATCTGCATTGACTTGCCCATAGTCTGGCAGTTTTCTGCTGAACTAGGCCAAAGCACTAGTAAGGTAGAAACGTAATGGTTAATGTCCAAGTACTTGAGTTGTAGAGTGAAGCTGCTTAGGACTTGACTGGAGCAAGCAACTTGGATGTGGCTAAATAAATGACTCTATTATACATCCTTGGTCTTTGGTTTAAACGAAGCTTATTTTCTCTACCTGGGAGTTTCTTTTCTAGGCAGGAAGTTAGTATTTGTCAAGTGCTGAGCTAGTAGAGTAATCAAAAGGCAAAAAAACAGCTTTCCTTCATTCAGTGTGATGTTCTGAGACCATTACTCTTTATTTGCGAATTTTTGCTTAGTTTTAGAAATATAATGTTTCCTGTGCATCCTTCATACATCAGCTGTGAAAAAAGGAATAGCCTGGAGTCACTACTGACTTGATTTGTGCTCAGAGGTGAGAACTTAACTCCAGTGTGGTCAGCGCTTTGGAGCTGCTGACTTTGGGTCTTGAAAGTTGTTGAACATCAGAAGCGAAAGGGTTTCCCCCTGCTCCCCCCCCCCCAGCAGCTACAGAGTAAACACATATTATTCAGTCAGGTTCACTCTATAGGCAGTATTTTAGGAAAACAGTTGCTCCTCAAGGATATGGAATTCATCAAGGCCCATCTGCAGCTCCTGAAGCTACTAGTTCTGTGAATGTCTTTTACTAGAAAAGAAATAACTTGCCTCTGGTGATTTTTGTATTCCAAGAGGTTCATCTGACATACATGACCCATCTGTTCATCTGACATATATGAGATGAGGTAGATGATTTTGTTTTGCTTTTTTTTAAAACGATGAGCTGGATGGGAATGGTTGCTCTCTCTCCAGGATGCCAACTGCTAAATAAAGATAAATTTTTTCCTAAGGTGTCTAATTGCAATGATTAGAACATCCAGAAAATGGAACAAGAGGTATTTTTAAGGCAATTTGGATTGATATGTTTGAGCCGTTGATGCTTTTCAGCCCTTCAAAGTTTTTGGGTTGTAGATACAAATGATCTAGTAAAATACTAGTAGAGTACTTCCAATGAAAATATTCCGGGCACAAGCAGTGACTGTGCAGAGCACTTGCTCATAAGGTAGATATGCACAAAACCTTGCATAGAAATGAGAAAATACCCAACCAGATACTTATAACTGTTTGTTCTTTCTTTTTGTTTCTGGAAGGAATTATGGTTCTTCTATTTATGCCCAGCAAGAAGCCCTGGAGTTAGGCTGCCAGCAGGTTTTGTGGCTCTATGGAGAAGATCACCAAATAACTGAAGTTGGAACAATGAATCTGTTTCTCTATTGGATAAATGAAGATGGAGGTATAGTAACACAAAACATGAAAACTTTTAACAGAGTAGACAGTTGGGACTGTAATCCACAAAAGGATTATTAGAGTGCAGATCATCATAACCTTTTTTAATGAAGATGGTTTAAGAAAGGAAATGTCTGTTCTCTTCTGAAAACTCATAGGTGACTGCCAGTTATACCATTGTGAAAGAGGAGATTCTGGAGCAGCTGTGAGTACTGCCTACTGATAACATACTAAACTGTTGGGCCAGTGCTCAGAAGGGTAATGTCTAGCCATACACAAGGCCACACTGCAGGTTTGGTGTCAACTCTAGCAGCATTCTTGATCTTGAAGGAGGTGTTGGGTCAGAAACAATGCGGACATACTAAAGACACTTCATGGCTGTGTAACTCTTCATACTCTGTGACTTTGGGCATGAGTGGTTCTCATCATCGCTTTCTGGCAAGTCAAATGTTCCTGAAGCATAGCCAAAAGTATTTCAGCATCCAACTGATGAAGAACTCGTCTCTTTCTTTGAAGAATTTGAAGTTCTGTCCAGTGGAGGCAGAGAGAGAGAAACATGGCAGTCAGCGTTCCACATTGCTAATGCTCAAATGATGCTTTCAAGATATACCATCATTCTTGAAGCTATTTTTACCTCTTTGTACCCGCAGTCATCTCTGAGCAATGTACATGCTGATTGGAAAATACCTAGTTAATGAGCAGCCAACTATTTAAGCATCTCAAAAACATCCATTGGGCATGCAAATACTCAGTGCTTGAGAAGTGATAGCTGCACGTGAGAACTGGTTTGGAAGACTACATGACTCTGAGTCCTTAAAGGAGTAAGCCAATGTATAGGCAAGTGAATAAAAGGACACTTCCTGACTTCCATGAGTGCTGGCCCTCCATGAAAATTAAGTGTTATTGAATTTTTGCATGGCAGCAGATGCAGGGTTCAGACTCTGATTTTATCATAGTGCCATGGGTACCCTTGAAAATTGACATTTTTCTGACGATGCTCAGCTGCAGTACAGAGGCAACATTCTGTGAGGACAGCAGTGTGCTTTGGGTAGTGTAGGATAATGGGAATCCAGCTACCTGGCTGCCATCTCCAGTTTCATTACTTATTCTTCTGCAAAATCTTTACCACTTTTGTAAGAAGAGGGATGATATTCCCTCAATGTTAAATGAGTCTGTGAAGTCTTGTGAATGAAACTATAAATACAAGAAATGTTGTTGCTGCTGTTGTTATAGCAGCAGTAGATTTGTCAGCATAGCTAGATGGCCAAATTCATGCCTTGTGTATCTTCGCTGGAGACACGAAAATAGATTTCAGCTCATTCTGCCCAGGGAAAGGACACTGAAGGAGGGACATAATTAGAATTCAATGTTCTCATTGTACTTAAACCAGCAATATGCTGGAATTATCCAGCTGCAGCACTGTACTGTTCCAAAGATCTGCCAATCACTGCATTACCAGCACATTACTGAATAGTACTATTGTGAGGTGGCCGTAGCAAACAACTTGTAATTCTGCCACCCAAGCTAACTGTATACTGGCAAACCTGCCATTTCACACGACATGGTCATTAGCATCATTGGAGCACTTTGCTGTCTCCTGGTGTGTTGATTAATGCTTAATTTATGATATCTTTGGTTGAGAATCACTCTTGCTGCCAGTGTGTGTCATCACATACCTGCCTATGGCTTTACATTGTGATTTAAAAAGTGTTTGACATATCTTCTGTCACTTCACAAAGAACACTTAGGCTGTGGTTTTGTTTTGTTATGCAAATTCTGCAGCTGAGAGAGGGATCTAACATAAAAGTAGTGAGGCAGAAATTACAGATCATCATCAAAATGAAAATGCACTTCTTTGTGTGTTGAGAGGTCACTGGAGTAGTCTGAACTGCTCTCCTTGTTTTATAACAAATCAAAGACCCAGCCCAGTAAAGCCTAGACTGAAAAACATCTATGCTTCCAATGATTTCCAAATTTCTATGTTTTTTGTGCAACCCTTTGCTATATATTTTCAGTTACAGCATTGTGACTAAACATGACGTTGTCTTGGGCAGCAGGAGGAGCCTGGAAAAATACTTAATTTGTAACATCAAGGAGGGAGTAGGGGAGGAAACTACTCAATTTCTGATAAAATAACATGACACTCTACGCTGCTTTTGTATGCCCACTGCTGCTCTGGCTGTGGCTTAGAATATGACCTGTATCCCTGCTGTTGCATAAATACAGGAGTGTGTTATTTCATTCATCAAATACTGTTTATGGTTTATGTTCACAAAGTGAAAATTTTGGTCACCCTACAGTCCCTTCCACCTGCCTCTTCAGAGCACATAACAATCCCAAGAAGCTGTTAACATTGAAACTTGTTTTCTTTAATAATGTCTGTTCTTCTGCCTAGAATATAGGCTTGACTTTATGGAAAACCTTAAAATTTCAACATATGTCCAACCTGAAGGTTGCTAACTATGAAATCTGTGTGCACTTTCCAAAAATTTAGTTTCTTCAGAATGATTTGGAACCATCTGGGCTCTACTTCTAGCTTTAATGTTAAGGCATTGTGCATAGCATTCAGACATTACTTAATATTTTTGTACTGTTACTAAAATGGGGATTGATAGTGCCCACTTCAAAATAGCTTACATAAATTAGAAAATAAATTTGTTAAAAGATTCTCTGGAACAGTCAGGTAAAAGGTCAGGCAAGTTTGCTTAGTGTCCTGTAGGTGGAGGATTATTTGTGCTGCAGAAGTATCTTGTACAAGTAGACTACTAACAGAATAAGGATCGCACCTTCTGCTCTAATAGAAAGCCATAGCAATAGCATGGAGGGGAGAGCAGCAGGTGAATGAGACGGCAGACAAAGAAAAGGAGGGGAAAGTAATTGAGGAAAGTAAATTGACAGAGATGTGAAGACAGAGTGATTGCATGAGGGGAGAGTAGAGGAGATGCCTGAGGGAAATAAGGAGAAAGAAATAGAAAGGTCCAGAACAAACTGGGAAAGAAAGTCAGCTGTTAATAATAGTGAACTCAGGGTTTCCTGGGTTCTCCTTGACCCTGAAGTTCACTTGGTATCTGCTATCATTTTGGTAAAATATATTTTGGTGAATTTCTCAGCATTGTTATAGTGTCACTAGTACTGAAAGCATCCCATGTTTGGAATCTTACCTGCTATATGTTCAAAAATGCAGGTGTGTAAAAATTGAAGTTGTGTAATATGCAAGACCTCATTTTAAAAATCACTTTAAACACTCTGATGGAGTTCCATTGTTACAGCATGTCTATACCACGCCTGGTGTAATGGGCACAGGACTGATAGCGCTACTACTATAACAATAACAGTAGTCAACTGAAGAGAAACCCTGCCATTTTCCTTCAAATGCCTTTCTCCCCCCTTTTTGCTACTGTACGTTTTAAGGCCTCTAGCCCATCAAAATAATTCAGAAGGCAAATGGAGTCTGTGAGCTCACAGTCTGTTTTTTTGGAGATGGACAACTGATGTCATATGGAGCCTGGTTTGGCATCAATTCACAGAGAGGATGAGCTTTTTGGCATGCCGTCTTGTATAGCATTATCATCTCTGCCGGATACCAGGGGAGCAGATGTTCCTTGGGTGGCCCCAGGCTGGTAGGCATCATATGTATACTTGACAAAATTCTACAGGCTGTTTGAAAGATTTCGAGACTCCCATGTCCTGTCTGCTCAGTGCTGTTTGGCAGCTGGTTTGGCCTGGCACCTTTTCAAACTAGCTCAAATCAATTAATATATGTTGTTGAGCTTAAACAGGTCCTGGCCAAGATCTGTGGCAACATTACCAGATAGAGAACATTATCTGGTGTGTAGTCACAGTCTTTAATATTAAGGTCCACATTATTTGAAGCTTTCTGCTAGAGAAAGGGGAGCACTTGTATATGACTGGGTCACAAATGCAGAACATCAGGTTTTCAGTGTTCGGAATCAGGTGTGCCTTGGGGCTCATGGAAAGTTTTTAAGTCCTCTTCTGTTGACAGTTGTGCCAGAATTAGGACCAGACACACATCATGATTAGGAGTGATGCTAGACAGACTCCAAAAAAGGAAAGCTATTGTTCCTGACTGTATGAGAAAGAAGAGACCACTGCTGTACGTAGGAGTCTGAGATAGGTTAGGGAACGGCACTATTGGTTAGTCAAAACAGAGCAGAATATATAGCCTGTTCTAGGGCAGCTTTTTTATACATTTCGACATGACAGTTTGTATGTTACTTATGTGTGTATGGATCCTCATAAAAGGAACATGGAAGCACAGGTAGGAAAAACTTCTAGTCCAAATGAACAAATCCAGGGGTAGCTGCATTAAAAAGTAACAGACATTTCCCAAGAGAATGGACAGTAAGTAGCAGATTCAATGAACAATTCCATTTATTTATCCTCCATATCCCACCCCAGCTCCCAAAACGCCCTCTTTCAGAGTGGGAGACAGCCTATGCTGTAGTCAGTCTGGAGCTGTGTATGCACTGGCTGGCAGGCAGTGTTTGTGCACAGAATTATCTAGCTGACTGTTGAAAACAGAGTATTAAGCAGCTGAGCTCAACCTGCTCTCTCAGTCCAAGGATGAATACCGTGTTTCTCTCTTCTACCCAGCTGCAAGTTTTCACAGGACCTACGGAAACATTTTTTAGACAGCTTCTCCTTTGAGACTGGTTCAAACAGGCCTGGATTCAGTGATCTTTTGTGGGTAGGGAGAAGGGGGCATAATAAAAACACAAAGATACATATCTTATTCTTTTATGTGACCTAGGTAAAAATGAATCAAAAACTTTAACGGTTTGTGGTATTAATGAGCAGGATAGTATCCTTATAAGATCAAGAAAGATAATGGATTTTCATTGGGAAGACAAAATGGTTAGAAAAAAATATGAGGGGTATTACTGAAAGACTGTGGATATCTTCACTTCTCAGTGCAAATTTGAGACTGTCTTAAAAGACCCTGGCTGTCTGAAAGAGTAAATGTTCAGTATTCTCCGATAATAGAAATGACTGAGTATGCTATGTGATGATTTAAAATGAAAGTGACAGTTTAAAATTAAAAAGATTAACTCTGATTTGCTGCAAAGGTCAGATGGAAGAACAAAGACTACATACAAACTTCTGTGTTGTAATTTAAGTACTTACCAAGTATGGATTACCATTTATCTACTGTTTCATTAGTTATGTTAGATGAACATTTATCTCATGTTCTTTTTCAAAAGCAAGCAAGAAAAGCAAGCTAACAAACCAAACTAGTTGAACAATTTGAATTGTTTGTGCTTTTGGAATTTTATTAGGACTGCTCTTCTTGTGTAAAGAGAAAATTAGGGGGGAAAAAAGGATGTCTAGACTAAGACAAAAGATCATTAAGGAAGTCTCCTCTCAAGATGCATTTGGCAAGGTTTCCACTGCTTTGCTTGTTCAGTAAATGGGCCTCAAAATTTCTGGTAGATTTTTCATATTAATGCTACAAAGTAGGTATACTGAACCCCATATTCCTAAATTAAGTAAAGCAGTTCAGGAAAAGTCATGATCTGCCCTGGGGTTATTAGGCGTGGCTTTCCCTTATGCCTATCTATTCTGAATTTGAAGACTGAGCCATTCAGTGGTTCCCAGTAGTTATACAGTGAATCCATAATACACTGAGGAATAAAACCTACTACATGATACATGGCTTTAGCTATGTATTTATTAGTGTATTAAATATGTTTTTTCCCCACGCACTGAAGTGTACTCAAAAGGTTCCAAACACTCAACAACAACTTACTGGAATTTAATTTGTGTAACTTGTGTTCTTACAGAACTCTGATAAATGTTGCATCTTACTGGGTAGGGAACGTTTCTGATATCTTTCAACTTCTTTTTAATTTTCACATTTGGTGTAATATTGATAAACATTATTTTTGTTTCTTTGTTTTTCAACCAGCGTTTCTATTTCTTTTGTGTTTGACAGAAAATGAACTGGCAACCCCACCTTTAGATGGCATCATCCTTCCAGGAGTGACAAGACAAAGCATTTTGGATCTGGCACGCAATTGGGTGAGTGTTTTTAACCTCGGCAGTAACGGTTTCAACTATCATGTTACAACATCGACGAAAGTAAGCATTCCTGGTGCTCGGTATCTTGAAGTTCAACTGATCTGGTCAAATCCCTTAACCTAAATGGGAACTAAGGGCATGCTAATTCATAGATTCTCAGCAACATCATCAGAATACCCACACCTGTCACACAGAACAATACCAAGCTTGTTAAAGTAGCTCTGTATAGTATTTAACATGAAAATTCTCATTAAATCCACTGGTACTAGCAACTTAAAGCAAGGAAACAAACAATTACTGTGCATGACCACAGCTATACTTCAGTCATCAGCACACTATTTGTCCACTTAGTTCTCATGGTTCCACCCTTATTTCTAATAACTAGAATGCAGCCTAAACTCCAGCCACAGTCTTGAAGTCATCTGTCTGCTTCCAGGTTCCAGTTCTGTAGTGTAGCCATCCAAATACTTATTTGGACACTTGGGACTACCTCATATCTTGAAAGGCAGCAAACTGTTCACTCTGTGTGTACTGTATTCAAAGGTTTTATTGCGGCTTGGGTGAGAATACAGCCAAAGGCTCATCAAGCCCAGTATCCTGTCTCCTGGTTTTGGCCAGGCTTATGTTTAGGGAGGAGTAACAAGAATAACACAGGCATGTGTGATACTTTCCCCCTGGTATTAACTCAGCTTCCAAACGCACGCAGCTGAAAGACTTCCTGAAATACAGTTCACAGTTATATCACTTAAATCTAACTTGCAGTGAAGAGAGCTAGGCATGTACTTCGTGGTGCATGTGTGCCACTTGTTGACCTGCATTGAATTCCTATGCATCTTTATTCATATTGGTGCTCCTCTAGTGCAGATATGCATGCACACTTCTCAGTCCCATCTCCTTTACAAGACAGACAGATATTCCCAGTTGACAGGGCTTATTTGTGAGGTACCAGCCTCTCACCTCAGTCCTCTTGAATAATTAAGATGTCTTCTGCTCTCACAAAGGTTGTTGTCTTCTTCCTGACCTCCATTCCCTAACCTATCTGAAACTCTGCTTACATGGCATCCCTGCCTCTCTCTCCAAATACTATCCTGTCCAGAGCTAATCATGTTTTCTGCTATTGTAAGCATCTCTGCTTCATGTTAAAAAGCTTGCATATAAAACAAGGGCTAAGCATTATTTTGGTCTGATAGGACAATAAAGTCCACATAAATCCACGACATGAAAATTTCAAAGTTTGATGTTTATTTTTGTTCTTTAAACATATCCCCTCAATCAGTTGCTATGCATTCAATCAGTTGCTATGCATTCTTCAACGCTTGTAGAAGGTAAAATACTTCCTATGTTAAGACTGTCCAATGTGAATTGCTTTACTCATACCTGCAGTACAGTTAATTTTTGTATGTGACAGCTGTGAGCAGGCTACAGTGTGAAATTTCACCAGAGATTAAAGAAATATATCCTATCTAGTTGGCATTGCAGGTGGAATTAACAGAATGTATTTTGCTTAGGAATTGTCTGAGCGCGGGATGCAAAGCTCTCTTGACATAACTCAGTATTTTTTGTACAAACTCCAGCATACTAGAGACCATGACTAGTCAGAACCTGTGCCACATAACCCATGACAAATTCTGCTATATTATTCCCTAATGCAATATTGATATTCTGTGCCAAATCAGAGGGAAGTGCCACTTAATCATCAGCATTGTATCTGGCAAACCACTGGCTTCCATGAAGGTCATTCTTTTGATTAGAGTCTATCTTGTGTGATACTGGGAGTTTTGAAAAGATTGCAAGATCACAACCAAAACTTGGCTGATTGCCACTAGGCTAATAGTTCTATTAGAGATGTTTCAACATGAAAAACAAAAATACAAACTATTTTTAAACTTTTTACAATTTTTATGGTTGATTCTTCTTGTTCAGGGAGAATTTAAGGTGTCTGAGCGATACATCACTATGAGTGACCTGACAGCTGCCTTGGAAGAGAACAGAGTAAAGGAGATGTTTGGTGCTGGAACAGCTTGTATTGTATGTCCTATCTCTAAAATTTTATATAAGGGCAAGGTAAGAAAATGTTTCTCTCCCCCCCCCCCGCCCCCTTCCTTATTTCTAAAGAATTTTAATATAATTAATTGCAGCTGAAGCAAAAAAACAAGTGAGATGATAGAAAAGGAGTGCTGCCAGAGACTCCTGGAAAGATGAACAGTGTCAATATGTTGTTTCCCAAGTGAAACTGCTATGTTACTGCTATGTTGTCGGAAGAGAACTCTCCGTCTCGTCCTCTCATCTTCTGGGGTATTTTAATAGTTAAAATCATAAAATCTCAGTTCCTGGGAAATGGAAAAATAGATAGTTCCCAGCTCCCAGCCTGTTTGAAAACATAGAAAAATACATTCTCCCATGTTTCTTTTATTGAACATTTTTTCCAAAGCTAAGGCACCTGGGAAAGGTGAGGAGAGGAAAGACTTTTGCAGGGAACCAAATTTCTGAGCCACTGCATTCTTTCCTTCTCAAGTTCATCTCTTCTACACTCCTCATTGCAAGGAACCCAGCTCTGACGAAGAGCTGTTTCAGGAGGGTGCTGCTTCTACTTACTATATACCATATGGGAGATTTCTCCTGCACAGGTGGAATTCCACAAGCATTCAGACTGTTAAGCTGACTTGCTGCTATTTAGCCAGCACGAAGTTAGTTCAGAGGGCTGGGTTATTGCAGCTGCATATATGGGTGTGCTTTGTTCCATTAAATATGACAAATACAGTAAATGTCTGTTAGGTGACACTTCTTGAATAAATAAGATGGAATAAATGTATTGATATTATCAGATGCTAAGATCATATGAGAGACATCAAGGTGCTGAGTGATGATAAGTACTATAAATGTACCTGTTGTGTTTCTACATGTTATACTTTGAAATGAAATACTGTATATGGTGCTGCTACTCTTGCCTGTACAATATACCCTCCGTTTTGGACAGATCTTTTGGAAGGCTTAGATTTGCCTTTGTTTAAAAGCAGCATAACAGTTCAGCTAATGTAACTTTTCACTGGTCAGCATGCCCTCCTATAAAAAACATTACAACAATCCTTGCCTACTTGTAAGGAGGGCCAGAAAGCTTGATAAATATTTATTAAAATTCTTGGTGACCCTAAGGTATTAATATGTATATAAAGCTATTATTACATGTTATTCTCTCTCTTTCTCTCTCTCCCCCCCTCCCCCCCCTCCTTTGCCTCCCCTCACCTTCTTTATTCAATGTCAGCATTTGCACATTCCAACTATGGAGAATGGACCTCAGTTAACAACCCGTTTCCTGAATAAGCTGAGTGATATCCAGGTAAGGTGCTTCCTCTTCTTTAACCAGATAAAATAATAAAAGGTGAACATTCAAAAACTTCAGAAAATAATCTTTTTAATAGTGGTGCTATAGGCACCATTGTATAATAATATAGGCTCTTTGGTGTGGTTATTCTATCAATTTTTTTTTCCCCTGAGAAAGTATGATATGAATGGAGAATGATATATTTTTTCCCTGTTCATCTTGGAAACTGTTATCAGTGAAATCCAGTGCTGTTGTTATAGGTTCCTTTTTAAAGGAAAAAATAACATTATGAAACATCTTAATAGCCACGATCACAAATGAATTTAAGCTAATCAATAAAGAGATGGGTGAAGTAGTAAGCACTCACTGGGTACAGCGAACTGATCACCATTTCTGTTTCTCAGCATCTTTCCAATCACACAGTCACTTCTTATTCTTAAAACAGTTCCTTCCTCTGTGATTTACTAAATATCAAAGTCTATTTGGAATCTGTGCTTGACCTCCATGTCTGGGTGTAGGAGTCAATACCATTTCAGGTAAAGTCAATGAGCAGCACAGGATGGCCCTTCTTATTTTAGTTGCCTGTTTTCATTTCCTTATTTAGTGTAGTTTATGGTGTGGGGGATCTGGGGACAGGAATAAGTCTTGGCAAGTTACAAGCCCCTTTATTTAAGAGCTGATAGCAGCTGCTTGGCAGTATTGTCATGATTTCTTCAAATCAAGTCTGATGATTACTGTTCTACATCCTTAGCTTTTGGCTCAAGATGTTCTTAGGTTTGCTACTAAAATTTTTATCTTTCTGCCAATAAGCCCTGAACTAAGAATCTTCTTGAAAGATTGTGAGATGTATTGCATCACATAGCAACTCTATGAACCCCATAAAATTATCAGAACTTTTTAAGAAAGAGTCCTGAAATTGATTTTTCTTTCTATTTTACAGGCCTTTGACTAGTGTGTACAAATAATCTGACACAGGGTTCTTCTGATGAGACCCCAGACAAAAACTACTCATGAATGGCAGTCTGCTGTCATATGTTGACCCACCTAAAATCCCATGATAAGCAGGTTCATTTATGTAATGTTATTTATTCAGTGTTTTGTGCTACATTGCACTCCAAGTTTAAATCCATTGCTATTCATTGTGGGGTTTTTTCATTGCTTAATTCAAGTAGGGTGAAGCAGTCTTAGACAAGGGGAAGTCAGGCCATCTCATATCATTTTGGTGGTTCTTCTGTGCTCTTGTTTCTCTACATATTTTTACCTTTCACCGCTGCTGGTCTCCAGCATAACTACTTTTTTTTTTTTTTCTTTTATCCCCTGCCCAACTTGTAGCTCAAATGATGCAGCAAGACCACTTGACTGTTCTTCACTAGAAGGATGACATGGGATCAGCATCTCTTGTTCTTTAGAATAGTATTGGACATTTCTGGCTGCAACTCAGGGAGGAAAGGATTCCGGATATTCTGGTACCTTTGTGTTGGTGGCTGAGCCAACTTTCATGGGGGCAAAAAGAGACACTCCCCCATCATGTTGCTGTTGTTTCAGCTGTGCAAACTGTAATGGCTTGGGATCTGGGTCTTTTTCTTCAAACAGTAGGACTGATAGCTAGCAAGAAGCATAGGCTCCTTTGGTTCTAGATTTTATTACTTGTTGAGGGGAAGGAGAGGCTTAGTATTCCATGTTCCCAGCTCAGTTACATGTAACATTTTTATCATCTTACTATACAAGAATACACAGTAGCCTTTTTCCAGAATCCCACTACATACCACAGTTTTATTTCATCTTTCTCATTCCCTCTAGAACAATGGCTTGTGAAATCCAGAATTCTGTTTCAGAAGACAACACTGAAATATGTGTCTTTCTCCCTTGGCCAATGGATAGTGAGTGGATTATTAAGACAAAGTTATCCAGCCTGCTCCCTGAGGCTTCCTTCCATGCCCTACCTGATTACCCTGCTTTTCCAACCCCAACCAAGGCTCAGGAGGAGGCTGAAGAAGTGTGGATTGCTTCTAACCATTATCTTTCTTGGATCTTTCCACTTTACAACTAGGCATATGGACCTTTTCAGCTGTCAACTATGTACGTACCATGTGTTCATTAGTTACATGCCAAGAGTAAATCCATCACTCCTGGGAAGTGCTGGACTATTATGTATATGTTTACTTCTGGGTTTTCTTCCTTCTTTATAAAAGCCAGGAGATTTAGAACACTTCATTGTTAGAAACATGATTTTAAAGAGAATCATGGCAGCTTCCCCTTTAAGAGTCAATCAGTAGTTGCTGATTGTGTTTCTGCACTTTTCTATCTGTGAAGAGATGAGCTCATATCCAAATGGACCCCAGGTTGTCATACAGAAAAAAATGCTGCAACACACAAAATGAAATACATAATACTCTTAAAATGTCAGGGGAGTTTTCACGATCTTTCACAAAGATCTTTTATATATTCTACCAGGAGGGGAAAAAATACAGGTCTCTGCAGTACCATTGGACTATTGTCATATCATTTGGATGGTCTGAGGCTGTTATTCCAAAGAACGTTCAAACTCTGAAGAATAAAATGCAATGGAAATTGCAACCAAACACAGCTTTGGTCTCTGTGCTGTGCTGTTGCTTGAACTAGGGCAATATATCCATTTCATGTTGGACAATGGACATTTGTAAAAAAGTAAAAATTCTCTGTATCAACATTGTCCTGCATTTGAACCTGTGACCAAGAGGTGCAGGGCTCCATATGCAATATCATTATACCGATTCCGTTGTGTACAATACATGCTTTTTTAAAATTTTCAGTTTATCTCCATTATTGTGTTCCCAAGTCTGTTTTCATGCTGCTCATTGTTCTTTTGCAAGTCTTCTGTGTTCAACAGGATTTCTTTGGATTTGAACAGCTGTTCACTGGAACTAGAGCTAAAGTGACAAATTAGAAACTCATGGGCAGAACTGATTCCATTTCTCATGCCAATTGAGAGAGACAGTAGTAGCACTGCAATATACATTTCCCTTCCTATTTCTAACTGGAAATCATGATTACTAACGGCTGATAAAGATTTTAGATTAAATCATCTACATTGTATACAGTAATGGTGTGCTTATGAATGAATTAGTCATAGTACACTGTCTTCTATAACTGCTTGAGTTAGAAGACTTAGAGATGAGATTCTTTTCTCTGGGAATACACTCACTGAAATACCACTCAGATGTTTTTATGGTTTTGCATTCCATGTGTTGAGAATAAACAAGTTTTTGCTATACCCTTTAAAGTGTAGAGCAGAGTGCAGCTTGGAAGGGATGGATAGAAGGTAAGATTTGTATATTATTTATACTACATGATATAAAATACATTTAAACAGTGCAGTCAAGACAGAAGCGAACCGTCATTTAGTCAAAAACCCTATCGTTCTCAAAGTTGCACAATCTAAATAGGTAGGCCAGCAGAAAACAACCAGGGAAGGAGAATGTATGTGTTAATTTTTACAAAGCAGGACCTGGGGGGGGGGGGCAAGGGGAAGAAGGATGGGATTAACTAGGCTGATGTCACAAAGTCTTTGACAGAATCAGAAAAGGAAGCTAAATCTGTTTTTATTTCCAGAATGAAAACATCTTGATAGTGGTATAACATCTTCATTCCCCTTTTAGTTCTGGAAGCAGGTTCAAACCATAGTCAAATGGCAACTCAGACCAACCCTTGCAATTTCTGAAGTGTCAGCATCAGAGCATTGGATGATACTACTACCTAAAGCCAGCAAAACTTACAAATAATCCCCTGGCCTTTGCCTGCTTTCTGATTTGGGGGGAGGGGTGGCTGCCACCTTTTCTCTGAGAAGCAGTGATATGAAGGTCAAAGACATCTCTTTTTTCTCCTTATACCCCCATTCTCAACAAAATTGCCTCGCATGAGGGTAATCCAGTGCTTTGTGGTTAAACTGATGATACATCTGCTTTTCCTTGGTTAGAATTCCCAAGGCAACCACACTGACATCTGGGAACGTAAGCTGGAAATCCTTTGAACAAGCAATTCGTCCAAGGTCCTGTGTAGCACCATACCAGTGTTTAGTCAACCACATCACAGACTGCAGAGCAGGAGCAGCAGAATTAGTAATGGAAAGAAAAAGTAGATGTGATACGTGTGGAGGTCATTTAGAGGCTTTACCTGCTGGAGCAAAGAGTAAAAGACAAGCACACTGAACATCATTCCTTTGTGGATCTAGAAGTGTGTTTTTCTGGCTCATCCTGATTTGGAGCTGTTGTCTTTTCCCTGCCTTAATGTCCCTTTATCTCCTTTCCTGCTGATGCAGAACCTGGATTGGAGGAACTTCCTTTTATCCTCTCTGGAGAAATTATCATCAACTGATCTTTTCGGTCTACATAAAGCCTCTAAAAACAGTCTTTATTCCTTGGTGAAAAGTGTTTTCAAGCTCCCTGAACATGGTACTATGAGGGAAAGGGCTCCCAACTTACATCTGCCGCTAGTCTGTCCACCTCTGCTTGACTTACATACTTGAGCCGTATGTATTTTTGGGGGCTCTCTGAAGCGTTATTTACAGGACTGGTGACAAAGAGCTTTAGAACATGGAGCCAGTTTAAAAACCAAAAGTGCTGCCTTGGGACTGTGTCCTCCCCTGGAAGGGATACAGCTCCATGTGGTAGGTTGCCTTCATTTCTGCCTGGTGATCCTGTCGGTTTGCGTATGGAAGGATGACTTGTTTTATTTGGGTTACAATTCTCTCTAATTGTACTCTGTGGTATTTGTGATGGGTTTTATTTCACATTCAATCAGAGTGCTGTAATAAAAAGACACCTTGAAAATAAAAAGAAATAAAAACAAATGTCTTTGTTTATTGGAGCTTGAGCAGGGGCATACTTATGAATGAATTAGTTCACTGACCTCAGGGAATAACTGTATTAAATTGATGGAAAGCTCTACTGAAGCAGGACTATTCTGTATCATCTCTAGTGAGTATCAGTATTGCCCCTTCCTAGTCTACTTATTGGAAGATGGGTAAAGCTTCAAGCTTTAGGCTTTGCTCAAATCAAAGACAGAAGTAAAGGCATAAGAAATAATGTAAACTACTATCAGGGTAGTGGATATGAATCTGTCTGAGGATAGACCTAAGATGTTATCATAACTGTACACTGTTACTTTTAAGTTTTATTCTTAAACTTCATTTTTGCTTTGTTTCAGTATGGAAGAGAAGATAGCGATTGGGCAATGCTGGTATCATGAACGTGGAAGAGTTCAGACCCTTCAGACAGAACAGACATGAATAATGACAACTTCTGTAGCTGCCTGTGCGTAGCATAGTTTCCATATCAATTTGCTCCCCAGGATGATTTTTTCCACAATCTGGCAAATGTGAACACAATCATTTTGATTTCTACTGTAATCTTGTTAGTAGAAACCTGTCTTCTTGGTAGAGGTGCTAAATGTTAGCAATAGAACTTTCCTAATGGTTTTCTTAGTGCCTCCCTGTGTTTTATGTACAGTCTGAAAACTTGTAAAATGCTCTTCAACTGCTCTTCAGTTTGGTTTAACTGCCATCACCAGCAGAGCACATTGTCATATAACACAAAGACATTGCCTGTTAGCTGGCCACAGGGTTCTATTCACATTATTCTGCATTTTTCTCTGTGCTCGGGAAACAATTAGGTTTAGCCATATGCTCTTTCCTTTCATACTCTGCTTGTATGGGAGATTCCTGAGTTTGCATAGCCCTCTAGATCCCCTCATGCATACTCTGTCAAATAACAGCTCTGTCCTTTGGGCCAAAATTCTCTGAGTCGATCTAGCCTGCAATATGCTCCCTGTTGGCCTATTGCCTTTCCCTCCATGGGGATATGTGGTGGCTGCTTGGGCAGTGCATACTTCTCTAATAGGTCCTTCCATACATGATTTACACAGCTGGATTAGGCCCTGGTGACGCAAGAATTACGTTTTGTCTGGCCTAGCACAGAGCTGGGTGCTGTGGACACAGTGTTGCCTTCCAGATGAATGTCTAGAAAATAAGATCAGGCAACTGTGCCTGTGAAAGTTGAACCACTCTTCACAGCAACCAAACCTTTGGATTGAGGAATTTCTTTCATCATCCAGTCACATAATTTAGATTAGCAAAATGTTTTTCTTGTACCCTTCACCACTCTCTGTGAAATGTATCCAGGCTCCATTGACACACGTGTATTTCAATAGGGCCTTCCTATTAAGGAACAAGCTATGTTGCCAACAGAAAGTATCTAGCACAAGAAGGAAAGCGATTTCATTCAAACCCTGGTTTCATTCTGATTAAGTGCATACTTCATATACCGCTACTCTCTCACATGCAGTCTGGATACTATTTGGAGGCAATATAGAGCATGTAGCCCATAGTTAGGGAAATAACTCCTGCAAATGTTCACTAACAATCATACTGTAATATTTATTAGCTTTCTCTTTTTGCACACAGCTTTGTTGAACAGCTTTAAGGTATCTCTTGCCAAAAAGGATCACCATATTCTGTATCAATGTTCCAAAGTGCTACTTCAGTGTAAAACTGGTGGAACTTTACTGACACTAATGGAGTCCTAGAAGAAGTAAAAGTGAAACATTTATTGCCATAGTTTGCAGTAGAGATGCACCAGTATTAAGGGAAATATTTAGCACTTTATGTTTTTTAAGACCCAAGAGTATCTCTCCCATGCTTTATAAGACCTTTCTAGTTACTGGCATTTGTTAACATAGTTTAAAAAGGCAAAATATAATTTCTAATAGACCATCCATGCCTTATGCAACTGCTGAAAAGTAGCCTTACGGCTTTCCTGTTCATTTTTGGTCAGATTTTAAAGACAACCCCTACTTAGCCATCACTTTCTTTTGCTCCCTCAAATCATGACTTTTACTCTTTCACTGCAGTCCAATCTGATCTTTTAATGAAGAACAGTTGAAGGTTCTGTCTGACAATGTAACCATTGTTAAAATTTGTTGGATAGCTTTCTCTTTAGAATATAACTGCAAGCACAAAATATTTCACTTACAGTAGCAATACTATTGTGTGTCTGCTTTTCTGACCATTTGAATCTGTATCATGTGCTGGTCTTTGTTCAGTATCTTACTATGTCTTATAAACTGCTGGTAGTCTTTCTTTTTATTTAATTAGATGGCTGGAAAAATTAACATAGGGAATACGTCAAGATGCAATGTGGGGTAGAGAGTTTTATCCAATGAGGAAAGTATCATAACTAAAGAGTGCCTTTAACTAGAGTGTGGCATGGAGCTCTCTAAAGATTATGTAGTGAGCAACCACATGTGGCTTCCTGTTACTGAACTATGTAATCTGTCCCCTTATGTTCATCCTAGATTTAGCAGGAAAAGGAGAAGTGGAAATATCTAACTTTAGATGCATGTCAAAGTGGTCGTATGATACCTTAACATCTCAGGATATTGATAGGGTTGACAGGTATCATATATCAAAAATCCTCATGAAGCCATCAGTATACCAGCAGTAATCTATTCACTAGTCAGAATGAATAAGGACCAGTTAGAGGAATTATTTTACTGTTGTGTAAACCTAACAGTTGTGTAAAACTTTTCTTAAATTGGATGCAAGTAATTTAATGTGAGGAAACCAGGCAGTTTCATTTATTGTGGTTTGCACTGTTTCCTGCACTGACTAGAGAGACACCTTTCCTTTTACTGCACATTTTGAGCTGATGGAGACTTCAAAATGTTGAAACTGGAATGACCCACAGAAATGCGTAGACTTCTCTAGCAGAGAAGAATGAAAACATGTAGTGTGTGTATGTTAACTGTTGTGTTTAACAGCTTGGTTAATTGCTTTACTCTGGCTATGTCAACTCAAACTTGTGCTTGTTTCCAAATGAGATCCAGGTGAATAGGTTCTAGATTTCAAACTTTAAAACCTAAATAAGGGAGCTGACAGGTCAGTATAATACAGGAAATTCTTCCAATGTTGCATGCTGTCCTACCCTGCATTCTGCCACTGCTTTTTTTATCCTGTTAACCAAAGGAAAGAAATAATATGTGTAAATAATAGTGAGTATTTGGTATTGCATTCTCCCTATTTTCGCCTGTAAAATTTAGGAGGGAACTGTGGTATTCCCTGAGCTAATAACAGATTGTAAAAGAACATCTGCACATCTTTTCTCCATGTGCCCTATTTGTTTAATTGCAACAGATTTACATAGAAAGAGTACGGTACATCATAACTAGGCAATTATCCATTCTTCATCACTTAGTTATGGTTCTGCTAATTGATCATTTAAGACATAAGATAGTCTAACATTAGGAGAATTTGAGACTGTTCAAAAAAGATCAACAAATTAATATTGTTGTGTGATATTTGCATAATTGGCTGCAATTATTTAATGTTTAATTGGGTTGATCAAATGAGATTCAGCCTTTCACATGCTTATGTTTTACAAACACTGGTACTTTAAAATGATAATAATGAACTCTAATTTTCCCATGTTCTTCTCCCCTTCATTCTTTTGATTATTATTTTCAGTATTGATCATGTCCTTAATTTTCAGTTTGGTGAGCATGATTCATGCATAGGAAAGAACTCCTTCAAATGAGAGAACTTTTCATGAAACTGGCATTTCATACAAGCTGTTCTGATGCGAAGAGTTATGGCTTCAGCAACTGGCATACTTAACTAGATTCTTAACTGCAATGAGGGCAAATACGTTGAGAATTTACAGTGACAGACTCTGGTGAGAATGCTAATAAAGGTTCCTGCTTAGGGTAGATAATCTGTTCAGTCTGTAGCAGTGCGAAGCAAACATGATTTTTCTGGGATATAGAAGGGAAGTCTGATAAGACAAAAGGAAGATAGTGAGACATCTCTCTGCCCAGCCATTGTTTACACCTGTTCAACTATCTCACACCAAAAAGTGGTTGTCCTCCACTCCTCCTCTTTCTAGGTAAACTCTTGTTTAGAGTGTACCTAATTCAACAGAGAGATATCATTGATCCTCTCCTGTATGCTTATTTTATACTTATTTTTCCTCAGGCATGAAGAATGGTAATTTGGAAAAATGTGATATTTGAAAGAATCATTTGGAGTGCAAGTTATTTGAAATGTCTGTCTAATACAAGGTCTTCTAAGGAGGTAGACAGAAAAACAACGGGGACTGATCTCATAGCTGCCTAATTAGAGGTGGAACCCTCTTGAATTCAATGGCCTCTCCAAAACAATCTGCATAATCTCAACAGATTGCTTAGTGTGAACTGTCTGTTGATAGTGCCTTTCTATGAAATATAATACAGAGATGGCAGCACAGCCTGACTATGGCACATTGGCTCTCTCTGCATGGGATTCACCCTACTGATGGTAAGTTTTAATGTTCTAGTGGCAGGCTCCTATACTGAGAGGTGGGCAGGTGTGAACGATGGCTGAGTTTGCCCTGAGGTGGGCCGTTCCTTGCTGTCTTTCTCTGCCTTCCACACAAACTTGCAGCCCCTTTTCCCCAGTCTCCTATCATGATGCCACTTAGTCTCATATCTAAAAGTGACCATTTAAGCAAATTTTGCATTCTTTTTGTTTTTAGCAGTAGTGACATTTAAAAAAAAAAGTGTTTTGTTCATCTTGCAGGTGTTCAGGGATCAGAATTGCACTTTACCACCTGCACATGTAATGCCTGAACAGACTGCCACTGACTTTGTGACCCTGGACAAGTTATCTAACCTCTTTGTAAGTGCAGAGTAGTAGTGCTACCACTTATATCACTTTTAACTCTAATCCAAACTTTCGCATGAAAGGTTTTTTTACTACAGATGAAATAAGCTTTCCAGAAAGCTTTTTAAGCAGCAAAGAAAGATGCCATGTAAAGTCCAGTATTTCAAGGATTGCTTTAAAGTAGAGTATCTTGATTATGCAGGACAAAATTTTTATTTGAATGAGAAATATATTTAAGGTTTGCTGTATGAACCCATAAATAAGTAAAATATGTAGTTCAGGATATAAAGTAGCATACAGAAAGATCTTGAAAAGAGAATTCACCTCCACCGCTCAAACAGTGCTATCTTATTTAAAAGTGATACTTGAAGGAAGCATTGTACCTCTCAACGTAGAGTCATTAGATTACAGCTGTTCTAGAGGTACACTTTATTATGTAGCACTGAGACAGACCTCTTTATCAATCTTGACTACAAATTTTCTGAACTGCAATATTTAGCAATTGGAAGGTGTCAAAGAACTGTGGTTTACTGTGTTTTGTCACTACTCTCAAGATTTGGAAAAATAGTTCATAGGTCCTAAATTGTTTAAGTTAAGTAACTTCTTAATAAGTATTTGTATTTTTAGTCATAATTGCAAAAGAGAGTACTGGTATTGCATTGGTGAAAAATACTGTTGTAGCAATCCTTCTGTCCATGCCTTGCTTTAAGCATGATGGTTATTAGTGGGAATTCCAGGATATTTTCCCTGACTGTGCAAAATCCGAGTGCCATCTATAGCACAGTTGGCAAATATATCCCCAACTCCATAAACAAAACTAATTTAGCCGTTACCTTGAGCTAGAACAGTCAAATACGTTAGGGCTTAGCAGGTGTGGAACAATACTGAATTAGAATAGTCAAGACTTAGGTTTGGAACAAAATTTTGGAATTAGTAGCTCAGAGAGAAATAAATCTCATTAACCACACTAGCAAGGTTAACCACACTCAAATTTACTAAAAATAATGATCTTTAAATTCACTGGTAATAACAGCATGGCTAGATCCTCATCCCTTTCTCTGAACATGAATTTATACTGTTTGCTTATCTTAAAACTTATTGTGTCTGATTTTTACCACAATCCTGAATTCTCACGCCATGCTTTAAAAAAAAGAATCTTAAATTTCATGTTCGTAGGAAGACCTTGAGGAGGATTTAAGACCTTGATATAGAATTTTAAAGTCTTTAAAATATCTGCTGGGTAAAGTTAAGGTAGAAAAAGAGAAGACAACTTTGTGGAAGTAATTAACTACAGTGTTCCAAATGGTTTTCCCACACTGGTCATTTTTTGTTTTTACCAAAGAGGTATGCAGGGAATAGTAGATAACAGAAGCATAGTGATTTTTTTTTTCTAAGCAAGAGTTAGGAATGTTTCTAAGAGCTGGTTCTCTTAATAATGCTAACTCTTTATAGGATTTGATTCTGTCAGGCTTAGAGCAGTCATTTAAGTGTGAGATGGAGGAGCTCACAAGTTATCTCAGGCAGTACTATCTTGCAGGAACAGGTTTTCTTTCATTTTATGATCAAAGTGATCAAGACATGAACATGGACTCTCTTAAATTTTGCACTTTTTATAAAAAATTTGCTTTTCATTTTAGAATTCGGATACAATATCACTGAACTATTATCTTAAACTATCATGTCTCAGTAGGTTATGAGAAGAAAGCAAACATTCTTATTCTTTATGTAATCACCTTCTTACTTTATGCCAAATCCCCTCTTCATTATGATTTGGTCACCGCTAGAATTGTGACCTCTTCAAGTGAAATAATAGGTTTTTTCTCTACTAGCACGCTCTCGGGCTTTTGGTAAGTACTAAGTGCTTGCAGCAAATGTCAGAGCAAAAAGTAAAATGAAAAGTCTTCTGTTTCCAGAACAGGCATGCTAAGGAATGAGAGTAAAATTACCCATCAAGTCAGTCAAGACAGGAGGTCAGAAGAACATCATTACCACTCTCATTCAGTCGAAACCAGAGACTACCCAGGTATACCAAATGTCTAGCAGGATGGTAGATTGCTATTGCTATTTAAGAATGCTCTTATTCAGTTGCTTAAATTCCTACATCTGTGCCTACATTTTCATAACTTGGGCCCTAGTATCTTAATTGAAACCTCCAACACACTTTTGTATGTCATGAAACAGTAAAATATTAGAGCAAAACAAACAGGTAATGCTCCAGGTCATCTAACAGTGAGAAACTGTTTTCTACAGGTCAGTGGCCTATTCTGTTCCCATAATTTATGTTCATTTTCTAATGGCCCAGCAGTTGAGTAGAACTGAAAGTAGGAGACAAATATATCATTAACTCTATTCCATAGTTGAGGATGTTGACGAAGAGTGAATCTATTCCCTCCATCTCCTGGGGAGATGGCTTGGACTCTAGCTTGGTCACTATAGCAGAGGGTTACAGAACGTAAAGGGTTCTTTGCCATGATGGAGACAAGTAAGAGTTTTATCTGAAGCTATTTGCAAACCATTTCTGTCGAAGCAGTAAATTTGGAAAGACAGATGTCCCAATCTACCTGACCTTTGAGGCATTTAGAAGGGTGCAGTAGTAGTTATTAGAATTGTAGCATATAAGCAGTGGGAAATTAGCAACTTAAAGAGGGAGAAGTAAACACCTCTGAAGGGGCTCTGTTTTCTCAAATGTTAAAGTTAACTGGGTATTTTACAAGGATCTGAGCATATAAAAGCAGTAAAGGACAGATGTGTGAAAAAATACTGGATAAACTAAAAGAAACTCTACCTCATTCTTCTCTGAAGGTTTTGTAGAAGCACAATTAAGCTCTCCTAATGGCATTGTTACGTACAGACCATCTGGCATGAAAGAAACACTTTATATTTGTATGTCTATAAATCCTGTAATAACTGTATTTTGCTGGCAGTAGAAACAGTCTATACTATTTGCAGTTTTCCTCATCAAATCTGTAATTACACAATGTTTCTGTCTCCAATAAAGGAATTTAATGGGCACCTGTTTGTGGCATGTTATGAAATCATCACTGTTGAGTACAGCTAACTAAGCATAATTATCCCGTAGATGGGAGCTGTTACAAAATACATTCTTGAAGCCTGGATTAAAAGAAAAAAGAATTACCGAATGAAGTGTGGCATTTAAGAACAGCAAATCAAGATGCAAGTGGTGAGAGATAAGCTAACTAGTCAAAATGCAAAGCCTGTATTCTGCCTTCTGGCTTCCACTGAAGTCTAAGGATATGACACTCAGAGGGAAGAATGAGGCCTTAACAATGGCAGACATGCATCTACCCTGCCAAGCCTGGAGGCTGAGCCGGTTGTTTCACTTAGTAAAATGATGGACAAATTAAGCAGCAAAACTACCTACCTAGTAACCATGTTGTCATGAAACAGCTTTTAACATGCCAGGACTGTGTAGCAGTGATTGAATACAGCCCCCATTCTAAGGGTTTTGGGGCGATGAACTCAAGGGAGAGAAGAAAGCCAGAAAACAACTTTACACTTTTGAGCACGCACTTCACAGGGCAGTTTTGAATAGTCATTACTCTAAAGTGTGTCAACCAATGGGAAGCCCTTTGAAGATGGAAAGCACTGAAAAGTGAGTGTCACTAAAATCTTGACACTTGCCATGTGTAGTAGCTATATTTACCAAAACACTTGACGTATTTCCCCTTTTCAGTGCAGGGAATACTGTGATTAAAGGTAGTACTGATCCATGCTGTGGTAAAGTACACATCAGGGTATATTTTCCATCTGGTTTGGTTCTCAGTGACTTCAGAGAAAGCTGGCATGGATACAGGACACTTTAAAGAAGCTGTAGACAGGTAAGTACTAGGAGTTGTTAATTACTGCTAGGAGAATGAGCCTAACATGTCAGAATCGGATTTTATTCCTATATTTTGGCCTCTCCACTTTCATCCTAAGGGAACCATTCTTAACTGTAACTCTAGCTTGAGCTTCAGTAAGACAGCTTTCAAAATTAGCTTATCCCAAGTAGTAATAATTTGAGGACTGATCCTACAAGGTGCTGAGTGGGCTTCAGGGACAGACTGACCTGTGCCTTTTAGCAAAACTTAAAAGACCCTTTTTTTCCTCGCTTTTGAAACACCTCTGTAGCTGCCAATAGTTCTGTTCAATAAAGAACTTGCAGTACCACCAGCAGCACTGTGTTCTTGGGGATGGAGAGTATCAATTCTGAGGACTCTGATCTGGGATACATAATCTTGTAAAGTTGATGTGACAAAAAAAATCAGTTTTAAAATAATACAGGGGGTGGACAAAGCAGAAGGAAAAAACTGTGTTCTGTACATATAAACAGGGCAAGGAAACAAAGTTGGGGATTCCAATATAGGCAGTCAATAGAAATGCCAGTTTTGAGGGTATATCAGCAAAAGTGTGGAATTTCAGTTTTTCTTCCCTTCCTTTTGCTCAGTGTTCTGATATTGTGGCATCACGGTGGTGATTTTAACAGAGCTGCTAAAGAATTACCCTGTTACCAAGAAGAGCAAAATTTTCTGTAGTAGTACCTTTGTTGTTCTGGATGCTTCTCCAATGAGGAACTTGTAAAAGAAAATACAAGAATATAGAAGGTGTCTACTTCTTTCCCCCTGAGGGAATGATTTTTAATGCCAGGTAAGAAAATGTTTGTCCTGCTTCACCTGCAGGTGGCATTACATAGTATCTGTACAAATTTAGGATATTAAATTCTGAGCATTGCCAATGCCGGGTTATATAAGACAAAACAGTTTATCTTAACTCATATAAGTTCTTGTGGGTCATTCAAAGAAATTATGTTCTTCTGAAGTGATTTCAGAAGAACCCCTGTTTTATAACTTTTTTTTTTCCCATCTTGCTCAATTTTGGTTAATGTATGCTCTTAGCGGTATATAGGCATTTATCCTTTACTTTGATGGCAGTGTAGGCTAACATCTTTTTAGAGCGATGTAAAGAAAACTCATATACAAAGAAAGTATCCTAACCAAACTCCGTATTTGTCAGATAAATACCTAACTCTAAAGGATAAAAAGAAAAACAAATGTTTAAAATGGGTCAGTTCTAACCACAGACTCCGTAAAATGCACCCACACTTTAGACACTACATATTATCAAAGGGACTTAATAATGAAATATTTTAAATTGTCTTCTTATTGGGTGAGATAACAATTGCGTGTCTAAGGCACATATGCATATTCATAGTCTACAAAACATACGCATTTCAAACAAAAGGCTGATCAAGCCAATACTGGTTTGATATGTGGTAATATCTATGAAGCAGGCGTTTTGTAAATGCTCAGTGAGCAGGCCAGTCATCTTCAGTACACAGCATGTATTCAAGGACCCCTCTGGGTCTGCCCAAAGGCAGATGTAGGTAAAGCCCTGGTCTAGATGGGGCCTATGCAGCTGAAGCTGTGTCATGACATGGAATTGTGTGCTTCTCAGGCTTATATGTGCGAGGGAGGTGATTTTATACCCATCCTTTATAGATATACAAATTAAATACATGCTGGGAGGCTGCAGCTACCAGAAACACTACCACCTGTAAAACAGCTAGGGCTGTTCTGACTCTCATTTTGACAGGGATGAAATTCATCTAGTGTACCACACCTAAGCTGAAAACAAAGACTGTGGCTTACCTGCCTTTTAGGTGAAGTTTACATAGATCATCACTAAGCAGAGCCAGTGGAAACGCTAATTTCAGTGGAAACTTCAAATTCAACTGGTATTAGCTCAGACCCCAACTCGGGGTGACTTTCATGCTCTGAGCATGATGAAGAGAATGGCTCAACTCTTATTTCCAGCTGCTCTATCCCTGACCTTCCCTTTGTGGTTCTGCTGGCACTAGAGCAGTTGCAGTGACCATATCACTGCTTGACCACAGGAAGGTGGAAGCATATGTACAGACCCCATGCATAGGAAGAGCAGGACTGCTCTTTTAGCCACGGCAGAGTTTTTAAGGAGCTGAAGCCAGTTATGAAGTCATGCCCATGTGAAATGTTAGGATTTGAATATCTCTCATGTGCTAGCGACTTTTATTATGGCTCTTAAAACTTTTATGCACCAGACCTTGCTTAAGTCATTGCTGAATTCTGGGTTCGTTTGTTTTTTTTTTTTACCTTCCTTTAGCTCATACAAGCCTTGTGCCTGAGCAAAGACTAATATTTGCTTTACTGTGAAGTCCCAGGTTGGAAAAGAAAGGAACTTCTGAAGATTTTTTATCTTCATCATAGACTTATCTTCATCATCATGGCTGAAAACTGATTAGAACAAAGATAGTGAAAAATATTCCCATCTTTTTAGGAAATCTCAGTGCTTAAAAATTTGAAGAAAAATGCCACAGATCAGACTACTATCCCAGTATCTTTTACGTCTAGGGACAAGGTTCTGACCATCCCATTGCTCTGGATCCTACCAGCTAAGACTCACATTGCTCCTAAATGCTTATAAACTTAATATCATTCCCTTGCTCCACCACAGAGTCTGTCCTTACTTATATCATGCAAAGAACAGAAAACCTGAGCGATTTGTCAGCTGCTTATATTCCTGCCTTGAAAATGCTCTCCCACAAATACCAACCTCTAAGCATAACTCGTAGGACAGGTTCCCTTTGCTATTCCCTCCTTTTACAGGTGGAATTTTTTTATGGTACTTGAGGAAAAACAGTTGAGTCTGAGCTAAACTGAAGGTTAGAAATCCTCCCTAATCCTTTCTGCCAATCAGTTTTCTACATAGGATTCTCCCTCTGAAGGGAGGGTCAGTAACTCACTGGTGGGGAGAGACCCCATCTGCCCTGTACTTGGTGTAATCAAAATGCCTACTTAGTTGTCAGGTGGCAGCAATCTTCACACTGTTATGCAGGCTTGCAAAGTCATTATGAGAATTGTAAAGGTTAGACAAGAGTTGGTTATTCATGATACATTGCCTTACTGTATTGGGTTTGTGTAGCAAAGTATTGGTAGCTGTGGGTCTACAGGGGTGGCTTCTGTGAGAAGCTGCTAGAAGCTTCCCCTGTGTCCAGTAGAGCCAATGCCAGCTGGCTCCAAGATGGACCTGCTGCTGGCCAAGGCCGAGCCTATCAGCAGTGGTGGTAGCACCTCTGTGATAACATATTTAGGAAGGAGAAAAAAACCCTGCGCAACTGCAGCCAGAGAGAGGAGTGAGAATATGTGAGAGGAACAACTCTGCAGACACCAAGATCAGTGAAGAAGAAGGGGGAGGATGTGTTCCAGGCACCAAAGCAGAGATTCCCCTGCAGCGTATGGTGAAGACCGTAGTGAGGCAGGCTGTCCCCCTGCAGCCCATGGAGGTCCACAGTGGAGCAGATATCCACCTGCAGCCTGTGGAGGACCCCATGCCGGAGCAGGTGGATGCCTGAAGGAGGCTGTGACCCCATGGGAATCCTGCACTGGAGCAGGCTCCTGGCAGGACCTGTGGACCCATGGAGAGAGGAGCCCAGGCTGGAGCAGGTTTGCTGGCAGGACTTGTGACCCTGTGGGGGACCCATGCTGGAGCAGTCTGTTCCTGAAGGTCTGCGCCCCATGGAAGGGACCCATGCTGGAGCAGTTCATGAAGAACTGTAGCCCATGGGAAGGACTCACAATAGAGCAGTTTGTGGAGAACTGTATCCCGTGGGAGGGACCCCATGCTGGAGCAGGGGAAGAGTGTGAGGAGTCCTCCTGCTGAGGAAGGAGCAGCAGAGACAACGTGTGATGAACTGACCGCAAGCCCCATTCCCCATCCCCCTGCACCTCTGGGGGAAAGGAGGTAGAGAAATTGGGAGTGAAGTTAAGCCTGGGAAGAAGGGAGGGGTGGGGGAATGTGTTTTTAAGATTTGGTTTTATTTCTCATTATCCTACTCTGATTTGATTGGTAATAAATTAAGCTAATTTCCCCAAGTAGAGTCTGTTTTGCCCATGACAGTAATTGCTGAGTGATCTCTCTCTGTCCTTATCTCGACCCATGAGCCTTTCGTTATATTTTCTCTCCCCTGTCCAGCTGAGGAGAGGGAGTGATAGAGCAGCTTGGTGGGCACCTGACATCCAGCCACGGTCAGCCCACCACACTTACTAAGAGAAATTACAATTTCTCTTGCTCTGTTTTGGTATCTTCATCTACCATTGGTGATACTGTTAGGCTGGGAAGTGCTAATAGCTGCTATCAGGTGAGTCATTAATCTAAAGATCTTCAGATTTGTCAATGGCTGTGCCAAGGACTTTTCAGACTGCAGAGTTTGTAGCCTCTGTGTGTGTTAAGGTGGAGAGCAGAGAAAGGTAGTGTTGTGTATGTTTTTCTGAAGGAGCAAAGAAACACAGTTTTGGGAATGTAGGGTTTACTTGCATGGCACACTTGAGGATTCCTGTGTGAGGAAGCTACCTTTTGCTGTTTGGTCCCATCATATTCCTGAAATGAGAGCTTCTTTTTAACAAATAAACAAGTTAAAGAAATAATATTACCTAACTTCATTGCCTGTATTTTTGCTGTCATGGAAAGAATCTGGTGAGACCCCAAATGCTGGTGCACTTTGTCCCTTGTGCAGGGGGACCTCCAAAGGAGGCAAAGCATAATTTTTTTTTTTTACTTCAGGGAGACCAGACTGCAGCCTGTCAGCGTAGGCAGAAGCTTATTTAACAATATGTGCATGAAAACCTTGTAACTGATACTGGCATTATGCATGTGAACCATAACCGATCAGCAGATTTTTTAGGTCAGATGGCTGCTCTGATTTTGAAAGATCAGTGTTATTGTGTTTCTACCTTGCAACTCCTTACCTCTACTAAGGTGAATCTTAAGAGCTTGATTGTACCTTCTACAGCTGTTTAACTCTCAGAGTCCCTTGGAAGGATTCCCTTTGTTAGTCTACATGCTGCTACATCCAAGCAGCACAAAGGAGAACTCCTTATTCCACATTTCATTTCACATTCCAACAAAAAAGATATCAACATCTGTACTATCTCCCATTTTTTTGCATGTGTAATATTGGCAAGCTTTTTCAGTACTAAGATAACATCAACTCAAAAGTTGAGAGAGATGTCAATAAGGCCAAAGTTCAGGCTGACAAAAGGGAAATTCCACAAATTTTACAGGATAAGATCATATTTAAACACAAACTTTATTTTCTGGACATGTACATATCTCTGTCAAACCTCACAGCTTCTTTGTGGCAACTTTTCCCTGGAAAGAGAAAATAACATGAACAAAGTCGGCCTCTTCTCCCAAGTAACAAGCGATAGGACTAGAGGAAATGGCCTCAAGTTGCACCACGGGAGGTTTAGGTTGGATATTAGGAAAAATTTCTTCACCAAAAGGGTTATCAGGCACTGGAACAGGCTGCCCAGGGAAGTGGTTGAGTCCCCATCCCTGGAGGTATTTAAAAGACGGGTAGATGTGGTGCTTAGGGACATGGTTTAGTGGTGGACCTGGCAGTGCTAGGTTAACGGTTGGACTTGATGATCTTAAAGGTCTTTTCCAAACTAAACGATTCTAAGTTGTGCCAGGGGAGGTTTAGATTGGATATTAGGAAAAATTTCTTCACCGAAAGGGTTGTCGGGCACTGGAACAGGCTGCCCAGGGAACTGGTTGAATCAGCATCCCTGGAGGTACTTAAAAGGTGTGTAGACATGGCGCTTAGGGATATGGTTGAGTGGTGGAGTTGGCAGTGTTAGATTTACAGTTGGACTCTATGATCTTAAGGGTCTGTTCCAATCTAAATGATTCTATGATTCTATGATTATCTGTCACTATGATTTAAGCAGCATGAGGGAGAGCCAACAACGTTTGACCCAGCGAGACTCTCATCAAGTCATATATGAAGTTCAGGGCAAAATTCATCTACTGTAGAGTTGTTTAGCCTGCTTTAAGCATTTTTTTTTTCTCTAAAATATATATTGTCAGAAAAAATATTTTTGTGTTTGTGTAGAGCTGGTAGCCAGAAAAATGTATGGTTTTCATTTAAAAAAAATGAAAAGTAATTTTTCAGGGAAAAAGAAAATTATGACCCACAGATCATCACTATTCAACCAAGTATATTTTAACAATTACTGTTTCATTCAGTCATAAGATGATAAGTTTGAAATCTTTCACAGGAAAACTGAAAATCAAACTGCAATTACAGTAAATTGCTAAAACCATGTTGGCTTGTAATGATTTATTTTTAAAAGACACTGCTTCTCTTGGTTTCCTCTGCAATGCATAATATAAGTTTATCAGATAAGAAGCGATTTTCATTAGGGGAAAATTATAAGCAATCTGGAAAGGAAGAAAAGATTAGCAGTTACCCTTGATCAATTCCTTTCTGTGCCTTTGAGCAAGGCAGGTAACTCTCCTAGCTCCTATTTTCCAGCTGTAAAATGGAGGTAATAGTTCTCAGCAAACTGAGAGACTCCTCTGAGAAAAAAGGCATGACAAGCTATATGATCAATGAGCAATGGAGGGCCATATGGACCTGAAGACAGATTCCACCGTGGCTGCCTTCTCCACATTAATTTGTAATAGTGTGCTTACTCTTTCAATTAAACCTTACAATCACATTTCTGCCAAGCTCAGTGTTGCTTCCAGTTTCAGTGAAACTTCGCAAGCTGGAACATTGCCTATAGCTGACAGTGACATTTAAATGCAAGAAAATCAAGCTTATGCATGGCCAAACCTTCTGTAATTCCAGGCCTTGTCAGTCTACAGTATTGATTCTGGTTTAAACAAATAAACACCCAGCTCATTTTCACCTAACCTTGGAAGAGTTTGCATTGCCTAAATGTTCCATTCTGAACTCCAGGTGATATCTTCTGGGATTATGGGTGTTCAAAAGCAAATTAATTATATCAACAACAGGCATCTAGGCACAGTACTATGTTTTTTCAAAAGAGCGCCTGGCCGTCTGAATTTTAAGCCCTTCACCTTTGTGCATAGGGACCAAACACAACTTGGACCTCAGAGGAGGGAGGCAAGTTGCAAGAGGAAGGACTTTGGAGACTTCACCAGAATGTCAAGTCTCTGTGCCTACATGTTTAGTGGCCATATATTTTGCAAACACAGTTTTCTTAATTGTGGACCAGCTGTTTTGCAAGTACAAAGTTCTTTTATGGTACTAACCAGCATAGAGTAAAAGAATCCACACAGGTGAGACTTGAAACATTTACTGTGTTTATTTTTGTGATCTGGACCCAAGCTCACACAACTAGGAACCCCCACAGCCACCTGTGGAAAAACCAACACATTGGTTATTGCTTAGGAGAGAAAAGATGGACTTGAGTTGCAGTTCAGTGACTTAACCAAGATCTTTCTGCTCCAAAACTGCCTGTCTGCATGTGCAGTTCATAGCTGCAAGAGCCTTTTGGTGTCTCTGTGTGTGAGTGAAGAATTGAGCATTGTGGACTCTTGTCTGGCCAGACCAGGGCAGGATGCAGTCAGGCTGGCTCTGCTCGCTGTACCTGCAGGAGAGTCCCCTCCACAAGGAGGTTATTCTGCAGCTGCCTTCTGGCTCCTTTGTGTAGCACCACATTTATTTAGCTGACCAGATAATCTTTGGGTGTACAAGATGAGGTAAGGTGGCTGAGACATAGAAAGTAAGACCCATGTTTGGCCTCTTCCTGCCCACAAGTGAACCATTTTTGCTGCTTAAACACGCTCTGTAGTGCTGGTTTAAAAGAAAAAGAAAAAAAAAAAGTACCAAAAAGATTCTTCCGTGACCTCCACTGCAGAAGTAAGAGCTGACATCTGCCCCGGAGCCCCTGCAGTCAGTATCTATTACGTATCTTGTCCCTGCTTTGGCTTTTCCAGGTTAATGCGATTTTCAAATGCCTAAACTGCAGGAACATTCATTCCCTGATAAAACACAGAGCTCCCAACTTTTCTTCATTTAGCTTGCACCTAAAACCTGCCTTGTCTCCAGCAATCAAGTTGCGACCCCTCTGATTTCTGCTAGCAGAATGACTCTAGGTTGTTTATCACAATTTTAACTTTCCAGGCAAATTATTCTTTTAACTTGAGATGCATGATTGGATCTTTCTTCCTAGCTGAAGAAAGATGTCCATCGAGGGATATGTGCAGTTCTCCCCTCCCCTGAAAACTGTAGGGAATGCAAGAAGTGTTGTTGTTTTTCATGCACAAAAGAAAAAAAAAAACCTTTGCATATTTTCAGTTCGCAATAGCTTCCTCTGGGTAAATACAACTCTGCTAAAGAGAACAGTAAAGTCTCTGTGAGGTATCAATGGATTTTTAGACCTGCTATACATAATCAACCTCCAACTCTGCTTACAACCTAAGTGTGACACACTGTGCTCTTATGTCTATGCTTAGGTGCATTTTATCAGTGCAGATGTACAGCCGCAGCTCTACCAGTGAAGCTGTGTTTTTTGTTTATATAGTAAGACCATACCTGGCCACGGCCCCACACAGGAAAACTATACCAGGAAAAGCACATTTTTGCTAGAACAACGGAGTCATTTGGGGCTTTGGTTGGCACAGGTCTGCTGGGGAAATCACAATTCACCATGCTCCTAGTTGGCATTGCTGTTAGCAGAAGTTTGGAACGGAGTCGTAGTCTCACAGGACTCTCATAGCTCACAAAGAACAGATTGCCTTTAAACTTACTGATCCCAGGCGACTCAGGTCTTTGGTGTTTTCTTGACAGCCCTGGGAGCCTGTGTGAGTTAGAACAGGCTTTTGCAGAGCTTTTGTAATGTACTGTGATTTGTTTTAAACTAGAATATCCCTCCTTCACCCATAGCTACTTCTACCACATTACTTATAGGAGCAGATATGAGTACTGCCTTCTCTAGAAGATAATTTGTAATGATTTTCACTTTAACCCATAACCATTTCTTTACCCGATATGAGAAGTTTACCAATAGCTTGGGAAATTGGATCTCATTCCAGCTTTAAATCTGGTGCAGGAAAAAATAGGTCAACCCTCCAGACAAAATAACCTCCTCCCTTTCCCCTGTCCTCAAAAAAAAGAAAGCAAAAACAAATATAGAGAACAGAGGTAGAGAGTGTATTTCAGCACGAAACCTTCTATATCAGTCCTGCCAAGAAACACAGCAGTATTAATTCATTTTGTACTCATTTAAAAGCTTTAGTACTCTGTTTCTTCCAAACCAAACAAAAACTGAAATAAAATCCCTCTTATGCTGAAATAATGTACAAAGGGGAGCATTTGGGAGAGTCTGCCTAAGAATGGACCACAATCATCATCATCATCACATGAGCACTACCTTACAAGTTTAGTTTCTTATGTCACATTTTCTACTTTTCTATTAATATGCCCCAGATCATTGCCTGTAGTATTCAGATTCATAGTAAAGTAATTTTTAATTCTTTGCTGCTTGGATTTCAGCCTTCCATTCGCTTTTCAGTCTTTATGCTGGTCTGTTCAGTTACATTCTCCTGGTGGGAAGATGCCCTCAGCAGACACAGGGTGGCATTACTGGTCCTGAACCCTCCATGCTTGTCTCCCAGAGAGCTGATGGATTGGCCAAGTGGCTTTGTACCCTGGCTGTACCTACCGTGTGCCAGAGTTGAGTGGGTAGGTGTCCTGTCAGGCACACTTCTGCTTCAGCGTCTCTTCATCGCACTGGGGGCTCCATCTAAGGACCACCGCTGATGTGCTGAGTAGAAGTAGCAGCCGCTAATAGCTTTTGACAAATTTTCCCCTACTGACCATCTGTCTTGCCTTGTCCTTTATATTGCTCTAAATGAGAGCTGGCCAGTGGATGGGCCGGATCTGGTCCATAATGAAGTTTTACTCTCCCCTTCTCTCCTCCTGGCAATGCTGGCAGGACAACCTGATTGCTGCCACTGCTGATGTAAGGCTCTGGGGAACAGGGAAAGGAGATGGGGATAAAACAGTCAAAGTCAAAGCTGTCAGGACTGGCTCAGCAGCAGGGCCATGTGAACCAGGCTCTGTTCTCTAAACACATGGTGGGAAACGAAAGTGGTCTCCTAACTTCTGGGCAGCAGTGGGGAATTATCTCGGCTATTAAATTAAATTAAGTTGAGGGAATGGCAGAGTGTCAAGGAGAACACACCTGAACTTGAGTTATTTAATTCTCATTTTGATTTCTTGTTCACCCTTGTGTGTCTCTGTGAGGAAAAGGGGATATTATCCATTTACAAAAAGCAAGAAGTGATTAGCGTGATGACTGAACAGTTTACGTTGATTTTTTAGGATCAGTAGTATAGCCTAACGCAAAATCATGAGTCAGGTCTTACAAACCTTCAAGACAACCTTAAAAATCCCAAGCATCTTTTTCCAAAATGAACCAAACATTTGGATCTCTCTTTCTTAGCTTTCTTGTTTTTAAACTGCATGATATACATATTCTACCTTTCCTCTCCATCATATGTGCTAAAAAATAATGTTTAAAAATAATTTTTTCCTCTCTACAGCATGTAGAGCTTTTTAAAAAAAGTACTAGGTATTACGGAGCTTGCAATAACACGGACAGCTGATTACACTGTATCAGGTATTTTTTCTAACAGTTTCAAGATGTCCCTACTTTATGGCTGCAGACACTTTGAAGTAGTGTTGCTCATCTTTTTTGTCATCTCTTATCTCTCCTTTTCTCAGGAATCTTTGCAGTCATATCTATTGGAGATATCACAGAGTTAGACAATGTGCTTCTGGTCTTTGCAGGTTGTATATAGGAGCACTTTGGTTTAATAAGTGTTTTCAAATGTCTACTCACCTGTCCTACTGCCTTTAATTGTCATAACCACAAACAGTCTTTACCTTTTCCTGAAAAAGATTGCAACATCTGTAGTTGCCCACACTTAGAAGCAGAGATTAACAGTATTATAATCTGGCGCTAACATGTTGTGCAACTAACACACATCACTTCAGATGTATTCAAATGCTATATATGGGGCTGTGAAAGGACCCAGCTTTTGCTCCTGTCATGGAAATCGACACAACCTACTCTCTAGCCCTTGTCTCTTGATAGGATTTTTCAGGGTTCTTGTGTTACTAGAGATACGCATTTGTAAATTATTTAATCCCATGCAGGTGAAGACCTTTGACATGAATATAACCTTCAGCTTCGTTAATGTCTCTTCAGAAACATAGTCCTCTCCCACCAGCCAGCAATGCTGACCACTTAAGTCTCCTTCTCAGGTTCCTTGGGTGTTCCTCAGCTGCAGCTGAGCTCGGGGGGAATGCCGCTTGCCTTCGAGATGACTTGCTTCTTTCACTTCATTTGCTCACAGTTGGAAAGGGGGTACAGCCAGTGTTGCCAAGGGCTTGGGCCTACAAACTGTGAATAAAGAGACCAGCTTTATAGTTTGTCTGTGGTAGATATACAGTTTAGGGGATTGTTACCAAAATATCAGTAGGGTGACAGAGAGAGAGAAAGATTAATGCCATAGTATTCCAGGACAAACTTTCATTAGCAAATTTTACAAATCTTACAAGAAAGCTGGTTCTCACAGTATTTCCAGGTTGAAGCAATTTGTTAGGTTCACACCCCAGACTTATAGATGTATTTTCTAGAAAACTGCAAGGTTGTAACCATCAGTTCAAAGTAGAGGAGTTTCTGGCAGCCGTGGGGATACTTCTGCTGGATTGCAGGAATCCTACAGCCGAGGCTCCCTTCGGGAAAGGGCCTTCCTCGCATTCTTACCAAACCAGTGTTTTATTAGTCAGCAATAGATGGCGCTAAATTTCCACTTGTCCAACGTTGTCAGCCAGAAAATGTATTTGAAGTAATTAGGCCTGCAAGATAACACTTAAAAGGGTTACTGCTGAAGTTGATGAAAGTGTGTGGGCATAGAGAGGCAGGAGCGCCAAGATGCTTCACCAGCTGGAGAAGTCTTAGGTGAGATAGTCTGGCTGCCAGAACAGGCTGCCAAGATAGTCAAAGGGAAGGAGCCAGGAACTGGAGAACGATTTGCAAATTCTTGAGAACAGCTATCGCGATCCTCTTGCTGGCTGGGTCAGGTAATGCCTGTCATTATCAGCGACTGAGGATCCCAGGCCAGACGTGTTAAAATCCCACTAGAGATTCTCAGTCTAGTCGGTGGTTTGTCACAAACTCCCCTCACCCTGGGATTAACCCGTTCCCCAACGCAGGGGATGCATTTGAGCTGTGTCATTTGGAGTGAGGCTGTGCTGGTAGGACTGGAGAGAAGGGGTTCAATAACTTCCTCACAGTCCTGCTGGCTTATCACCCCATGGCTCTTGGCACTTACAGGTGTGGGGAGCAGACACAGTCATTTCTCACATGAAGCAGAGGGGAGAGGGAAGAGGCTTCCCTACTGAATTTTGCACTCATTTTCTGGTGGCAGCAGGGAGCATCTCCACAGCATGGGGCTTAGTGCTTGCGGTTTTCGATGCACTGGCTTTTTCTTTTGTGTGATAGCCCAGCATCCCGAAGGTGACAGGTATAGGTTAGGAAAAGGACAGAACAGCTTATTGCAATAGCAATTCACTCTCATGCATGCTGTGGAAATTATATTCATAAGAGGAGAGGTTGTCCTGCTGGGAGCCAGAGTACAGCTGGTGCCATATGGCCTTCTCTATACTGCTCGATTAGCTATCCTCACCTGGCCACGCTGAGCAGCTGCTTGCAGCCCCCTCATGGATTTCTTAATGCTGCACAGTCTGCCCTCACGCAGGATCATGCCTGAGATCCCTACGTTTTAAGGTACAGACATGATGTTACTTAAAGAGGTGTGGAGTGGGGAGATGAGGCTGTGTTTGCCATGGTTAGTTGGGAGGAGTATGTATTGCATGCTGCTAGGCAGTTGTGGGTACCAGTAGCCCTCAAAAAGTGAAATATGTCATGAAGACCACTCACAAACTTGTTTTCCTAAACTGTTTTCCCCTCCCAGACACACCTAAACATAACTTGCAGGGTGTTTTTTTCCGTGATGGAAAATCTCTTTCTGCATTTCTCAGAAGGTTTCTCCTCAGAGCTGCTTTGCACAATGGAGTGAGCAAAGTTAAAGTGTCTTGTGGATGATGGCTGCATTGCATGCACATTTTGCAGTACACTGGCTTCTTTATTAGGTGGGCAGGAGCTGACGCTGCTGGAGCCAACACAAGTAAGGGTGTGCAGGAAGAGAAGGAATAGCTCGCAAAATAAAATCCTGACCAAGGATGTGAATCGGGCATGGAAGATACAGAAATACAGTATCAAAGCAAAGAACACAGACAAATTTTGCTCAGAGACGCACCTGTATTAACATTTGAAAATGAAAAGCAAAAATGGAAATCCTGTATTAACTTTGCAAAATCATCAAAATTTGTCAGATCTGACCCTAGATCCAGTTGCCCATCAGGAAGAACCAGACTGTGACTTGCCTTGTATGATGAAAGGCATCCAGGTTTACGAGGCTCATCCAGACTCAGTCCTGCATCCTCCAAACCAACTGAATGTTACAGGACCCAATAATCCTCCTGAATAATGCCCACTGCTTTAGAATTTGATTGTTCACCAGTTCAGCACCATTAAAGCAAAGTATAGTGGATTTGATGCTTGAAATGCATAGCCTAGAGGTTTAAATATGGAAGCCAGAGTTGTGCTCTGCTCCTCTTGTTGCCTCTTGTCCCTCGATAGAGGCTTTCACCAAGGATTTCAGTTCTCTCTCCCTGTTCCTCTAGTAGTACTCACCTCACAACAGTGGTGTGAAAATGATTGGTTGCATCTCTGTTCAAAGATCTAATTAGAGGTATTATTATTATTATTATTATTATTATTATTATTATTATTATTAATTATTATTGCTGCTACTACTACTATTACTACTACTACTACAATGGTATCTCTCTGCAGTACTTTGCAAAAGAAAATATCGCCATAGATTGAAGTTAAAGACAGTTAAAGGAGTCCCCCTGCCACCAACCCACTGTTTCCTACCTGTGCTCGCAAAGCTGTCTTGTAGCAACATGCAGAAAGAGTTGCCTGTCCTCTTTGGCAAAAACTTAAAAGCCCCAGTGTCAAATGCTCTTAAAGGCTCTTCAGTGGCAGAGGTTTGTTTATAAAGACATTAGGAAGGCTGTGGGGCTTATCTAAGATTGTAAGACTTTCAGATATTCAGCTGCTGTTGAATGTAGGCCACTGCACTTCAGTTGCTGGTCTGTGGCTTCAGGAGCTCTGCTGCAGGCAACAGGGTTTGGAAATGCTGGTCTTCGTGCTGGTGGGTCATGATGTTCTGAGGGGAGAAAAGGCAGCTGGCTGCCTCTCTGCTTTTTCATATTGTCAGACAAAGGGAGTCTAGAGCAGAGACTCAGATCCATAAATCCGGTGTAATTAAAATACTGAATGTTAACTCTTAAAAGTACTCTGAACAAAAAGACTCTGAAAGAGTTACTAAAAAACCACAGAGTTTTCGGTTACTGCTAAATGAAGCAGTAAATGCACATATAGTTAGTGATGTATCCTAATTATTATTCTGAACTTCTGCCTTATTAGTAATGTATGCTGGCTGGTGAGTGCAACAAGCTGCAAGAGGCAGAAATGATTCTCCAGTGTCTCCCTTCTTCCAGAAGGTGTTGCTATTATACAGCTCTGTTAAAGACACACAAAGTCGTGTAGAAAGCTGGGTGGAATAAAATGTGGTAAGGCTGGATAAAAAAATGTAAACCATACTAAGTATATAGAATTCAGTCACAAGGATTTCTATTATGCAGGGAAAAGAGAGCCTTTAGTGTAGTATGTGTCCACAGTATAAATAGTTCGGCAAAATGTAAACACCAAATATTTCCACCAGAGATCTTTGCAACCTCACATACAGTAGCTCTACTTTTCTTTTTCATTAAGGACTTCTTTTAATAAAGGGGCTTTTGTGGACTGAATTGGGAAAAATAGCAGCCACCTGTAACTTTTTTTTTAAACCTAAAAGTACATACAGTACATCTATCAAAAGCAGAGGAATTTGAAACCTGCAGACTTTTTAAAGAAGCAAGTTCCACACATGATATAAAACAAATGCCATGTGTGCACCAAGCCAAGCAAATTAACAAAAGGGCAGGGGCATTTCCAATATTGCTTAAATAACCCAGGCTTAATAATGGGCTCTTTTCACACAAGCTCACAAAAGCTAAAATGTGTTTAAGAGGAAAAACATGCATTTTCATTGTATTGTGTGACAAGAACCCTGATTTTTTTTAAAAAGCCATTAGCCTAAGCACGTGAATTTCCTATGCGTTTTTTTGGGGGGGTGAATGTAGCACCTTGATGTAGAGCTGTTCTCTATGGACAAAGGGGAAAGATTGGTTTTCCTGGACCATTATGTATTGCTTGCCTGTCAGAAGTACTCTCTTGAGGTCCCTTCTCCACCAGATAGGCATCGCAGAAGTCCCCTGGGTGTCGCTTTTTTTGCTATTGGTATTCAGGGAGAAGCCAAGTGTTATGTGGGTACAGAGACTGATGCAGTGCAGAGGCTGGTTTTCAGAGAAGCAGAACTTGCTCCATTCCTGCTAGAGCCGGGTTGGTGTCTTAGATGCTCAACAGTTCTGTATGTAAAACCGTGAAATGTTCCCAAAGGTTGCACCTTTAAGTCAGGGCCAGTCTATTCAGTTAAATTATTCTTCAGAGCTAGCAAGTCCCTTATTTTTCATAGCCCCAGATAACTTATAAACCCATTCCTTAGCGTGACCATTCAGCTTCAGCTCTTGGTGGCCGGCATGCTAGTGGTGAACCATGGTGGTGCTTTACAGGGATTTAGATTCATTAGGATTTCCTTAAAAAGGAAAAAATATTTTTAACCTGATCATGCTTATGTTTTTCAGTCCAATGGAGAGTCACAAAGAGACAGGACAAAAAGATACCAAAAAAATGACTCATGCAGGAAATTTAAAATTATGTGTTAGTTGATATAAACAGTCCTTTGTATAGAACTGTTGTTCCCAATCTTCATTGCTTTGAATAAGCAATACAACGTGACACACTTTGCTTTTCCTGTTGGCCTCCATTTAAACTTCTCAATTTCCTGTGGCCACAGCAACATTAAAAGGTCTCGTGAATAAAACATTTACCCTCCTTCCATATAAAAAATGAAGGACCTCTACCACAGATGCAGTAGAGATGAACTCGAACTCTTCTGTCCCTGCAATACAGAACTCTCTATGACCACAACACTTAAAAATTACTGCCTTTTGACTCCAGCCCTGTCTGATTGCATCCAGCCTGAGTCTAACTAAGGACTGAGATATTGATGTGCCACTGCTATACTTGCCAGGTATCTGGAACTGTTGGTGGCTTGTTCCGTGTCTCAGGTGTTACAGAGGCCCCTGCACCAACTGCTCGAATGCAATTGGCATTTGAGATGTTCCAGAAATGCTCCAGAAACTCCCCAGGTGGCATTTTGTCAATGCCAGGGGCCAAAGGTGTGAACAAGAGCCACCTGCATCCACCAGAGACTGTGTCACAGTAGGGGGACCTTGAGCAGTCAGCTACGCTTTACTATGGTCCCTTTATGCTTCCATAGTGTCAGCCAAGATTTTCCCTCTAGCTAAAAGTGCTTTGCAAACATCAACAAATAACTGTATGATTTAAGATTTTGTTCCCCGTTGGAAAACACAGAAGTATGTCAGAGAAGCTAAGATGTCCAAGAATCACAAAGTCACACCAAGGATGCAAATAGAAATGATTAGTTCCCAATTCCTCTTTTCAAGCCATGGATTTCTTCTTGTAATTTATTCTCAGTGGTCTCCTATTGTCTTGCCATGAAATTAGATACAGCTTTTTGAGACAGGGACCTCACCTTTCTTTTTTCCTGTCATAGGCCTCACAGATTGTTACCTCTAGGAACATAATGAGTGTCATGAGCATTATGACTGACTTTCAGCTGCTTGGCTATATGATTTCAGTGCACTTGAATTAGAGCCTGAACCTTGATTCATCTTTGAATGCAACAGTTCAGATGCACAATCAGGTCATCCTGGATCAACAAGCTGCTGTGCATCAGCTGAGTGATGGTAGCTTGGATGCTGAGGCCTGATGCTATACCAATTCCTCAGTTTTGCTGGTCATTTCAAAAAGACGTGGCTCCATGTATAGGCTACTGTGGCATTTCCAGCCCACCTGAACAGCAGCTGTTACTGTTATTCTCTGCTGTCATACTAAAAAGAGACTTCTTTTTGTTAAGTGTTTTGGATGTGCAAATTGCATCATAATATATTGGCCTAGTGCATGTATGAAACAATTGCCTTCAGCAGATAGATTTAGAAATGTTTAACTTTATCCTGTGCTTGTGCACATGACCTGCTTGCACTGCCCTGAAATGGCTGAGCATCAACAGCCAGTCTCTGTTAGACTTTGTCCTTAAAAAGTGAGAGCTACGCTCCATGCTATCAGTTGCTGTGGAGCAGTTGTGCACTAGATGAAGCTCCTGGATGGGCATGTATTTGTTACAGAGTTCATTAGTATCAAACTAAATAGGGTAGCGTAATATATATGTTTGTACATAAGCCAATGTAACTAAAAGGAACAAGCCATTACCTTTTTCCACCATTGAAAACTTCTTCGTCTTTTCCCCTTCCAATAGTATTGGGTTTTTTGGATCCAGCTGTTACAAAGAAGGTAGATTGTCACTATACAGTTCAAGAAACAAGATACCAGACTTTGGAAAGGGGCTTCTGTCAGCTTTGAAAGAGTGTACTAGTTTGCTATTACGCTGTTTCAATCGTTATCTCTGACATAGAGCTGGCTGAAATTTGGTTGTTTTCTCCACATTTATTTCTTTTAAATTTTTTAATTACTTTTTAAAACAAGCAGAAAAAAAGAGATATTTGTCAATTTTAACTAACAAATAAGTGTCCCACACCCTCTCCCTACATTTTTCTTTTTCAGTACAAAAATGAAAAAAAAGAAAATATGAAGAAAATTTTTAAAAGGGAGGAAATCAAACAGTCAACAAAACTGTTTTAAACTGAGAATCTGAAGAATCTTTAAAGAGGAGAACAGTTATTTGCAAAATACTCATGTTTTAAATGAAAAAAATGGTCTTTTTTTTTAATACCAAAACAGTCTTCAGGACAAAACGTTGCAACCAGCTTTACTACACTGCTATCTGTGCTGGTGCTGATTTCCCTGACCTGGCTCTGTATTACTTGCCTACCATAATAAACTATAAAACTGTCTTTGGTGAATGCAGAGTCCTCTTACATGGCTGGCTGCATTCTTGACCTGGCGTTTGGTCTGATTAAAGATGAGGCAGCTGAAAATAATGGCTGTCACAAAGTGACAGTAACCCCTTTCTGATCTGAGGCTGCCCCTCACCTCTCCTGGGCAGGCAAGTCTGTCCTCAAAAACCAATAGGCTGAGTATTTCAAAGACCTCTTCTGGGCAATTGTGTCAATGGATCAGTCAGATTTCAAAACAATCTCTGATCTACCTGTAGCAATAAAAAGGGCCCTCTTGAATAGCCCAGTAATAGAGCAATCCCTGATCTCCAGTTTGACCAGCACAGGTCACTGTTGTCTGTGTGCAGCCTGTGTCTGGTAAGGAAGCTTGCTATGCTGCCAGCTGTGGAAACCAAAGGAAAACAATTGCATCACACAGGGATTTTTTTCCTCCTGCAAAGGAAAGGAGAGGCTATGTAGCAGTCATCAAGCAGCAATCCGTAAGGTTTTGTTTTGTTTTTCAGTGCTGAGCAATCTGATCAGTCATCCGCATTTAGCAACTGAACTCGGTGTGTCCTAGTGCCGGCTGCTTGTGGCCTCTGTGTTTGTCTACTCATCAGTCATTTGAGACGATGATGTGCTTTATCACTTGCCAGGCAATCTAGATTTTAACAGGTCTTCTTTGAGGCTCTTTCTCTGACAGGTTCAAACATAGCCCCCACAGACTGTAGGTGTGAGCCATATCGCTCTTCCTCCCTTAACCTATACCCTTGTGGCACCTATAGCAGGGCACAGGCAGAAGCCAGCTCCCGCTGTTGCTCTCCCTAGTACCAAAGAGCATCCAGGCTATGTGAGCCTTCCTTGTGGCAGGGAGGGAGGAAGGGAAAGCAGGAGGAAATCCATCTATAATTTTCAATAAACAGACAAATATTGCTGGCAAAATGGCCCGTACATGGCTTGCTGGCTGGATTCAGCAGCAGGGGACCCCACAGTTAATCAGCTCTGCCTTAGCCACTGGGTTTCACAGCAGCTGGAGCCATGTCCCAGAGGAGGCACAGATGATTCAGATGCTGGACAAACAAGGAATTAACACAATAATATTAAGCAAGAAATATCACCATGAGCTCCTACTTCTTTGCCCTCTCCCCTTCCTCCCCTTATGTAAGGCTGTATTAAAAAATAGACCTTGGCTGGTGGTTTAGAGAAGAATGTTTGACATGGTGAGACGGATAAGTGGGGCTAGCATTGGGGTCACCTTTGCCCAGGGCGCAGCTGGGAAGGAGGCAGCAGAGCCCCCTCAGCTGTGCTGGGTGCTTGTGCATGACCAGAAGCCCTGCCAACCTCCAGCTTTTTGGCAGGGCTGGCCAGAAAGAGCTTACTGTGTGCAGTCATAGGAGTGTTTTGGGGGCAGGCTGCGGGCAGCCTGAGGAGGAGTGTATATCTGCTCCTTGCCTGCTCTGAAAGCCAAAGCGACAAATGGAGGCATGGGGGGCAGGTCAGGGTGGTCAGGTGTGCCACAGCATCACCTCATCCCAATGGGAAGAAAGCCTTCCTGAGCCTAGGGGAGAGCCCTGCGGGAAGTGACTCCTTTCCTCCACCATCCCAACCCTCGCTCCTTCACAAGCAATGCCTGAAATCTGCTCAAGGCTGAAACAGTGTTAGTGGGAAGCTGAAAAACATGCCAATGCACTGTCCCTTTGCTGGCTTTCACAACCTCAGTGCACCAGGGATCCATACTGCTCTTTGAATTGAGCTGACCCTGAAAAACTTCTTTGGCTGGTAAATAAAGTGAAGAATATCTTGACCTGTCTGCTTAGAAAAAAGGCACAAGAGGGACATCTGGCATTACTGCACTTTCCTGCTCAGTTCTCAGTCCTAAGAAGTAAATGACTGATGAAGTACCCAAAGATTGTCTTCCTTTATGTGATCCAACATGCCACAAGATCTGCTTTTCACCTGAATTAAGAAATGGCCACCTGAAGGAGTGAGATTTTATTGAGGGAGCAACCTGAGATGGGGATCCCACTGGCACAGACTCGGGACCCCCCCCTGGCATCAGTCCCCTTACATTCAGGTCTGATGCAAGGCACCTGCAACGGGCTGAAGTTCTTCCTCATTCAGCTGATACTGACAAGTTTTAAAATATGTATATACCACCCCAGATCAGAGAAATGTGCAAGGTATTCATACAGACAAACATAAGCCATAGAAAAATGGTCTCCAAAACAATCAAGCTATTCCTCCTACCAACCAAGATGTTAAAAAGAGAAGAGGATTGCTGTTGTCATCCGATTAAAAATGCCTAGGCAGCACTCAGACACAGTCCTATGCAGGATATGATCTGTATTTCCATAGCTAAGCCCACCATGTCAGTCAAGAGTGAGATGTTGGGCACTTGAGGGAAATGCATTGCCCTCACAGTTGGAAGAAAATTATTTGTGATCATAGTTGTCCTTCACTATTGCTTAGTATTATTTAATGCTCCTATTTCAATAATGCCCTGAGGCTTTGATTAAGAACTGGCAATGAGCTAGAGTGCAGTCAAACTGCTCTTGCTGTTACTGCAATTGTACCTTGTCACTGGAGAAATCACTTTTCCCTTGAATACTCTCCTTCTGCAGGTCTTCCTCTACTTTTCCTAGTCAGCACACAGACATGTTGGCAGCTTGCCCTCTGAGGAGTGAGATGTGCTTCCTGGACATTTATCCATCACTTCTTAGATATCAGTCACAGTATTTAATTTTGATTTGCATGTGCTTTTGGAGATGCAAAATGCTGAGTGGTTGGTGGGGGCTATTGCTGTTATAATTGTCAGATGCAAGTTTGTGACCCTGGCACCCAGCTGTGGTTCTGGCAGTCCTGATAGGTGACTCTTTGCAAGTCACTTTCCTATCTGCTTTTTCAGTCCTATGCTGACTGGTATGGGTGACATAAAGTAGATGGGGAAAATAATATTGTGCTTTACCTAGAACTTCACAAATATTAAAAACTGCAATATATTCTTTACATTTTACTCTTGTCCTGTAACACCATTAACAACAGACATGTATGTTATATATCTTGGGACTTAATACATTGCTTTGGTTAATTACCCTTGTCACATCCACTTTGTTTATTATGTTTTATAGTTGTCTTGTCCATTTGTTCTGCCCAGCTGCTGATTTTGAGGTCCCAAACCTTGATGCTTACTGTTTACCCAGTAAGTGCCCTGGTAGAATGTGGGTAGCAATAATCCAAGTGACCTCATGCAATTTCCATAAGACAAGACTTTGTTTAATCCAGTCAGTAAAAAAAAAATAACAAAACCCATAGAATTAATCAGAAGGTATTTTAAAAGAAGAAAAGCTTGACACAGCTTACCTGAGCTTCACCACCTGAATAAGAGAGGGGATCCCTCTGAGTATCAGTCTTTTCCTCATGGAAAGTTGTCAGGCAATTGCTCTTCTTCAGATGGAAAGAAATTGAAAAACTATTCTTGGTCAGCTGGTCAGCTGGGCTTCAGGACTGGCAAAATTGGCAGTATAACTTGCCCGAGCCAAGAAATCAAGACAGATTCAGTTCCTCCCAGAGCGCTCACTGGTTCATCCCTTAACTGAAGCTGTCCACTTGTCTTTTGTTCTTCACAGCCTACCATTAAATTAAAGCAGGATGCAAGAAATACACCCATACCTGTGTCATATCAACTAGTGAACATTATTCTAGTGCAGCCTTCTGGTCTTCGCACTTAAATATCCAAAAGGATTGATCTTTCTACCACTAAAGATAAATAGGTGATATTCAGTGTCCCTAGGGAGGCACAGCTCATCTGTAACAAGTGGCATTAAAAATTGGAAGAAAGCAAAGCTGTTACAAAAGTGTCCAGATTAAGGAAGGTAGGAAATATGATGAGAAGTACAGGGTAAAGAGTTTGAACTGGAAAATAAATAAGGAGATTGGGAGTATTGATTGTAAAGTCTTCATTTATTCTAAGAAAGAATTAGCTGGAGGGTTATAATTGCTCACTCACTCCTATCAAAAATAACTATTGCGCAGAAGCCCACTTGATTTGTAAAAATGGTTTGTCTAATCTACAAGGCATTTGTGAAGCGTATGATCACTATGGAATTACAATGCTTACAAACACCACCTGTTGAGGAAACTAATTGTTAATATTTCCTAATTTCACAGGGAGAAATGGAGAATGAGATCAGTCTCAGACTAGAGACTGAAAACCAAGCATTTCTGCTTCCTGTGTCCTTTTCTGGAGGCGTTAGCCCATGCAATGAAGATGTTCTTTCCTCTACAGAAAATACAGGATGCAAAAAGAGTTCCAGAGAAGTTGTTGATGACAGCTCAAAGAAAAAATATACAGATGCTGTAAGCAGTAAGTAGTTACACATCCAGTATTTTCCATATTTTGCTTTGCTCATAAATATTGATCCAATCCCATGAATGTATGTTATGTTTCAATACACTATGATGTCTATTTTTAGTTTCTTGACTCATGAGAAAAGTTTGGGATCTTGGCAACCCAGGAACTCTTTTTCTTTGTTTTTCCTCTCATATAAAGTGCTAAGGCTAACTAAATTGTTGAAAACATGTTTGAAACTCAAGAAGTCAAACGGTTAATTGAATTATGCAGGTTAAGGATCTCCTTACCTGGCATATTTAGAGTGACCAGTGTAGCTGAGTACATTCTAATCAAAGTTAGCATAAAAATAACTCTCTCTTAAGTTAGACGTCCATGATTTTTTTTTTTTAATGGTAAATGTTGGAACAAATAGTATCCCATATTGGTTCTGTAATTAAGATATGCATATGTTGGCTCCAAAGATCTCTAATTACATCTGCTTTAGGGATGCTGTTAGAGAGAAGATAATTGTATACAGTTGCTGCAGAGACAGTAGAGGAGCTTAATCTGAAGCATACGGAAAGCTTAGAATAGTAGCTTTGGACCTGAAGATATTACTGCAAACGTGCATTGTCCTACACATTTTATTAAAAAACGCTAGATAATTGTATTTTGGATGTAGCTTTTCAACTATGGGTTTCCTCTTCTTGATTAAATCAATGACAAAACTCCCATAGATTTTAATGGTGCAGTTTCAAGTCCCCGAATAATAGATGCTGCTCCTGCTGAAAATGGCTTTCATTACATAGCTTCTTTCATCCAAAGATTCCTGAAACGTCCCAGGCTTCATGAGCCAAGTTCAGCACCATACGTTATTCTTAAGGCTAAGTGTACAACTTTGTCAAAAAAGATAGATGGGTGTGTCAGATGCACAGTAAAAGTCTCCTGTGGAAATTCTTCCTTTGTGGTTGATGAGATAAGTCAGAACAAAAGGACTGAGAAGCACATGGTATGTGTATAAAAAGGCACGATGCCACAGAGCTTCAAGCTGCAGTATACTAGAGGCTTACGGCAAACTGCAGAAAAAGAGCAGTGGTGAACTAGATTAGAGGTACCAAAACAAAATGGCCACAGCCTGCCAGTGACTAAAAGAGTAATTTTAAAATTATCTGCGGATGGATGCTGTCTGATGATGTAGGTAGAATTTGAAGTGATGCTTCCCGTCTGGGCACTGGCAACCTTGCAAACAGCAAGAGTTAAAAATTAACAATCTGAAGACAAGTCAAAATACACTCCCTGTCTGTAAATCAAAAACTACTGCTTCAAACTCAGCCAAATCTGGCTGCTCCCTTATCCCCCACAACCACCATCATAATTACAGCAGCTGATTTTCCTCACACCCACCTCAGAGATTTCTGGGGGTTTTGGCCAGGTTTGCATCCCCATATGATTCAGCCTACTTTTACTTATGTTTAGCGCGTTGTGTAATAAGCAAAGCTTACATAAGCTAGGGACTGTGGCTCCAGCTTCAAAAACCTTCATCAAAAATAGGAGATCAGAAGCAGGATGGCAACTCATGTAGTTTTTTTCTTAAGCGCAGATACAGAATTAACTGTCTGGGCTAAATGCTCAGCTGTTTCAAATCTGTGTAGAATCATTAATTCCTACTCAGCTAAGATAATTTACACCTTGCTGAAGGTCTGGTTCTCATCAATAAGTGTCCCAGTGTTGAAACCTTGACAGTAACTAGTCAAAAAGAACTGGGATGAAATTTTGACGCATTAAATTCAGGGGGAATTTCCTCGTTACCACCAGATAAGCCCTTACCTTACCCCAGAACAACCAGCTATTCAAAGTAAAAAACAGACTCTGCTGTGTATCTCTATTCCTGTCCTGAAACTGTTCCCACTAGAACAGCCAGCAGTCCCCGCTCCAACTCATTTTATCTGGAAAAAGTAAATAGAAACTGCCAGCTCCTCACAAGAAGAAGTTTGATTGTCGTATTGAACTGATACAAATTGGAATCAGTGAGCTACAGATGCATGGAACATTTTCACATGGTCCAGACTACAATAAGATTAACTGTATTACTCTAGGACTTCAACAGCCAAGGGTGTGGGTTTCCTTGCAGTAGGTATTGCAAAAATATAGAGTAGGAAAGCTTATGGAGAAGTGAATATTATCTGCGTGATATCTACTAGCCTGAATGATGTGATGTTTTCTAAAAAGTTAAATTAATTCCACTGGCATCTTTTGGGGTGAAATTGCTTCTAAAGAAAATATATTTGCAGTTGTTGGGTAAGTCTGTGATCACTGTTACATTGATGTAGATACAGAATTGTGCTGCTGAAGCTAATAGAGCTATTACAAACTTACGCTGTAGAGGAGATCAGTATCTGGTCTTGTATTTTAAAACATCTGAGTTCTTATAAATCTAGTGTTTTCCACTTTATGCAAAGTAAATTGATAAATGTATTGCTAGTAATGAAGGAGTTAAAAAATACAGGCCCAAAAAGGGCTGAGATACAACCCAGGCAGTTTCTGTACTTAAGGATTTATTTTTTCAGTGTCTCTGCACCTTCAAGTATTTTGTTGGTTTTTTTTTTCTTTTACAATTTAATCTTTCACATAATGGGACAGACGCAAAGCCTTGGTTGGAAATCTCCCCATAGCCTGTTGCAATATTTATAAAGCTGTGTTTTTTAAACATGATGCAAGATGGGTTTAGTAAAACAAAAGACATTATAATTTATTGTTCCAAGATTATTGATTCAATAAATTAACAATAATTTCCACGGAGGGTAGGAGCCCTGGCACTATAAAAGTTTATTTATCTGCACTTTAACTAGCATTGATTAGAGTATTCAAATTGTCCCAGTGCTATATAATTGCTCTTTATAGGTGGAATGCCCTCTGCTGTGCAGGAGACAGTAAAATAAACATTCGACCAGAAGTGACAATGGCTCTTTTAAAAGCCAGGATTTTTTTTTTTTTTGAAGAGAGAAGAAAGAGTTTGTGTAATGCCTTAAAAACACAGCCAGCTTTGGCCAAACTACCTTGTAACATTGCAAGGACAAACAAGCAAAAGGTTGCTATTGGTCTGAGAGGCACAAGGCAAATATAGTAGTTATATCTTTATATTTGACTATATCCAAGTGAGAAAGCCTTTTTCTGTTGTTTTAAAGCACCGTTCCGTGTTGCACTGAAGTGCCAGGTGGAAATTGTTGTTGCACATGCTTTTCTCTTTCTCCCTTTTGTTTCTGAAGTGCCCACTGAACTTGTTCAAGGTAACTATGAAGCTATTGTAGATATGTTAATAATTCAAGCAAAACAAGCCATACTTCCAGATTCACATTCACCATGCAGAGTTTCTCAGAAAGGAACATTTTGCCACCATGGAGAACAATAGCTGATTTAGTTCACAAGCAATTGTATTCCCCTTATGTAGACTACTTAGGACAGTTACATTTTTTGGACATAGAATTATGATAGGTCTATCATCTTCTGATACGTACGATAATGCTGCTTTTATTTTACAACTCTGTCGATGTAAAAGAAGATTAACAGTACTTTTTCCCTCTTTTGGTTTTAATAAAACATCCAACTGCTAGAAATATCACTTAGAACCACGAGTTTGCAATAATTAAAACAAATTATGCATCTTAGTAACCCAAGGTGGATGATTAATGCAGGCTTTAAATGATTGTTTGTGTTAAATTGTTTCTCCAAATGCAGTTCAGGAATTTGAAGTTGTCAGATTAACTGCTGTATTTACTGGTCTGTTTGATTAGGTGAGCATAGTTTTATATTCCCTCTTGGAGACCTAAATAGCAACCATTTCCTACCAAAACAGCACACAAAACAAAGGCCCCATTCAGAGGACTATTCAAAGTGGGCAATGTTCTATAGCTCTTTGTATCCTGAAACAACATGGTTACTGAAGTGCCTCTGAAAGGTACAACAAATTTTTGAAAGAACACAATAATGGCCATTATAATAATAGTTGGAATATTATATTTTTGTCTAAAGGTAAATACATTCCATCATCAATTAATGGATTAATTTCATTATTGAACTTAAAGACATCTCTCAGAGGCCTTTATGATTCATACTGTAAAATAGGGTTTAATGAGTGCTGTTAAAAGGATGGCTAATATTAATTTGAAACTATAATCCACACTGCCAGAGTTTGACCACTCTGTACTCTTTTCAAGAACATCCATGGAGTTGAATTTTAATAAGCATTCATAGGAAATGAATTCTAGGCTTGGACGTGTGAATTTTTAACCAAAATGAATTTTAATTTCTTCTTCTTTGGGCATTTTGCACCAGAAACTTGGTCATTGGAACCAGTCAGGGAATAGAAATAATGTCATGTGTCTTCTTTCTCTTTTTCCAGTCAACAAGTGCATAATAAGCACAGCTTGAACTTTGATCATCACAGTTCAAATATCAAGACAAATGAAGTGTTTACAGTAGATTTTGATGAAAATTGTGTAGTGCCTTTCTATGTCCAGATTAGATACTAAGTATTTTTCTCTTAGTTTGATGATAAGTTTTTTTATATATGCACATTTCAAGAGCAGCTAGCTAGCAGCTTTGCTGGGACAGTGGAAAAACACTGAGGAATAATAAATATTATTAATAACTTCTTGGTATTTCTGGGCAAAGCCAACCTGATTGCCACATCATTCCTGAGAAGGGAGGAAAATTGGAGGACACAACATCCTTCACCTTCTCTTGATGCAATTTCTTTCTTTTTTTCCTTTTGAAGGATGATTTATGGTAGGAACAACTACAAACAGCAGTGGAAGTGGGAGGACTCTGCCTTTCAGCATCTTGTGCTAATGGTCAGTAGTGTGGCTGGAGGAAAGCCAGCTACGTATGGAAAGACTTTGGTAGGGGCACACTTACATGTAGTCCCACTTGATTGCTTTAAGAACTGGAAAGGCCAAACTGTTAGGCTCAGTGCTGGCTTTACACCGTGCAGAGAGGACAGACACTTTGGGGTTTTTGGAAGGGGGACATGGTTTCACCAGAGCAGGAAGTTTCTGAGTAAGAAATTGTTGGAAGCTGAGAGAGTATTTTTGAGAAATATCCCTTTCTTGCTCTATTTTTATACTCTTTCCCAGGCATCCACTTATGGCCACAGTTGGAGACAGGATAGTGAGCCAGATGGTCTGACCCACTGCAGGTTCTTTGCTCATATTTTCTTGGGATTATCCTTTCTAGAGAAATGTGGTCCCTTTGTCATTCATGTGGATATAGGTGGAGTAAAGCAATATGCGCAACATGGGATTTAGAGAGATCAGAAAATATCTACTTTCGCAATTATTTCTTTTGCTGGTTTGAGGGAGTCATCATATGGGATGAATGCCAGTGAAATTCAGAGAGGTTGTTATGGTTTTCCAACTCAGGAAGCTATAAAGTCTTCAGCAGCACTGCATCCAAAGTATCCTTGGTGAGAAGATGTGGCTATTGCTTTTTCCTCATCCTCATGGAGAGATACACGATGGTCTGCCTGGTTAGCAGGAAAAATGTACCTCTGCGAAGTTTTTGTGGCTCTGTGCTCTGGATTGCTAAAACCATATTAAAGCAGCAGACTACTGGAAAAATCTAATGAATGTTTTCCCAGCTATGAGGACAAATGCTCCTTCTCTATAGAGATTTGACTTACAGAGTTAGAGATGTTCAGGCGATGCTTCTGCATTCTCCCTTCTACGATTCCAGGTGAACTATGATGGATGGCTGTCAAAAATGGGCATACTACTTCCCAACTTTCCTCCCCACCATTAGCAGTAAAGGGGACATAGCTGGGATGCTGGCTGCATCATTGCATCAAGAATGAGACAAGGATGATATAACCAGGGGTAGCTGTAACAGTTGGGAAACTGCTTGTTGCAGAACATCCACAGGGTTCTCAAAGATGTCCTGGACACTGGAGGAAATGAGGCACTCAATGAGAAACTCTTACACTGAAATCAGTAATGTGATTTGACACAGTGCTGCTGTACCAGTCTCGAGGACTAGATGGCTAATTGCAAAGGTATAAGCAAAGGGAGGAGCCTTCTTCATCAAGTAGGAATGTTACAGCCCTGGGAAAAAAACAGGAAATCTATTCATTAAATTTATTAAATTTCAATTAGGAGTTTACAGCTCATAAGGGTTCATATTGCTAATGAAGAGACGACTGTATTTCAGCTAGGGGTGAACTATTTCTCCTCCTTTCCTGCAGTGCTCAGGGGAAGCCACTTGTACCAGCCACATATAGAAAAGCAGCCTGGGAAGCTGAACTGTGATTTTAGTTTGAAGGAAATATGGATCATAGGAAACTGCTCTGGTGATACCTTCTGCTATTTACCTTTAAATTTGAAGTAAAGTACTTCAGCTCGGGTGTGTTGCTAGAAGTGCTTCAAGCTGAGTAGCTGGACATCAATTTCCAGGAAAGCCTGGTTTGGTCCCTGGAGTTGGCCTGTTGGGTGCTGTGGGGGTCACATGCTTGCCATACACCCACTTACTCTCTGATTGGGCTTGCAAAGTCTTCCTGAGCTTGTCTTTAAAGATGACCCTCACCCACTTTTTTCTACTTGGCAGTTTACTGATTAGTACATTTGGTTCCCCTTCCTTCTAACTGCCAGTGAAAATGTCCTTTTCCTTGACTGATTATTATGTCTAAAACATGGTCCCTGAGTGGGGACCAGATCCTAACTCTCCTCTTTGTTAAGGAACTGCCCAGTCGCAAATCTTCAACTTACTCAAAATGCTTTTCTCTACTAAAGCAAAACAAATCCAGTCACACTGAGGTCACTCAACAATTTCTGAAGGCTGTTCCACAAGAGCAGCCACCTCAGAATAAAGCACTCAAATATAGTGTTCAAAGACTAGTGGAATGACTCCGCAAATATGAAGCAGAAGTTGCATGGCCAACGTGTATTACGTCATTTTGATTGTATTAGCTGATTTTTATTTTATATTGAAGCATCCGAAGATGACATAAGGACTTCTGATTGAAAAAACCTAAAGAGATATGTGTTATATATTGCAGTTTTCCAGTTTTCCACTGGACATTCACTTCTTTCATGCTACCGCATATCTCTGACCGGACTAAATGCCACAAAAGTGCCCGTCTCTAGGTCGCAGATGACATGTATCTTTTCCGTATTAGAGCTTGAGCCTGAATGCTCAGTGAGACCCACTGAAGTTAGACGCTCAGCTTCTGCTGCTGAGTGTCATCATACTTTGGAAGCTAATTTCCTTTGAAAATCCCAGCACAAAGGAACATCAAAGAGGAATGACTGAACATCATATTATTGTGAAATGAAAGAAGGAGGGATATATAGTGAAGGGGGTTTTTTTGCTGCAAGACTCCATTAGCGGTAGAAAACATAGGGAAAATTGGAGACTAGTAGAGGTAACCTCAAAATATTTGTGGCTAAAATACTCAAAACTTTTTTGTTTCAACAAAGTTCAGCTTCTTTTTTAAGGAGCATGCTATTAAAAATGGTGGCTAGCAAAAAATCAGTCTTCCAACATAGAAGTATCAACAGAAATCTTTTGGGTAGCTAAAGATGTACAATTATATTGAGGGAGGGACAGGGGTCTGAGTTGTTTCTAGCATTGAAATAGAAGACGTGATACCTTTCTCTGAAGATGTTATTTGCACCGTCAGCTAGAAGAGAAGATCCTACAACTGGATGTTGTGCCCCTTGCAAAAGCTCATAAGTTAAGGGAGTTTATTTGTCCCTTTCATTGTGTTGATGACAGGGCCTTGAGGGGGGCTGCCTAGAGTCCCTCTCCCTCCCTGCCCACAGCCCAGGACCCCATGTCAGCCCCCTGGGGACGTCAGTTGCTGCCCCGGCGATGCTGCAGCAGGGCTGGTCTACAGCTCCCCACAGCCCTGCCCTGCCTGGCCATGGGTCCACACCACACTGGAAAACACTATTGCTGGTAGCCAAATACAGCACAGAAATAACTCAACTATCGGTATACGGCTGCTTTTTGCAGGGCTTATATTTAAAAAAAATATCTATTCTTGAGATTCATAAAAAGAAGTATTTCAATTGTCTTTAGTCTGCTTCCACTGCCTGCAGTGAGAGGTTTTTTTTTCCCCCTCAATTTTCATGGGATCAAAGCCAGGTCAGTATTGAGCATTTCAAGATCTTGTCCAGTATTGTTGTAAGTTGAAAGCGTTTGATACAGAAATCACTAAGGGTCTGTTTTCACTGCAGTATTAACAAGAGTATTGCCCCAAACATGAATCTTACTGACACAAAAAACTCGTTAACTGTTAATATGAATTGTCTGGCTTGTTGTGGAAAAGAGGGGGAATTTGCTGTAGTTCACACACCTCATCTGTTGCTAACCCCGCAGCAACTCCAGTACTATTTTTCAGCATGGCTCTTCTCACTTAAGCTTCCCTAGCTCTAGAGGTGAGTAGGCAAGTGGAGCTAATTCTGTAGCAAACGTATAGCATGAGATGGTTAACTTTACTGAATTATTTTACAGCACAACATGCTGAATTATTGCTCATGTTGCATGAACCCAGGTTTATACACATTTATTTAAAATTCTAGAATAAGAAGACCCCTCTGCACAGACCTATATTCGAGTTTGCAAGGGACATAGAGTTACCTTGAATAAAGAAATGATATCTGTAATTGGTGACCTTATGCTAAGAGGGGCAGAGTTTGTATTGCTACTGGAATTTTTGTAGATAACTATAAGCAATGACTGTTGACTGGATTAACATGCTGCCCTGCCTTCTGCTGATCTGTTTACTCATGACCAAAAATGGTTTGCAGTTGTGGAGTGCTTGCACTATATACAGTCCTGGAGCTCAGAAGCATTAGATTCACTGGTAACTATTGAATCAGTTGGTTAATGAGTCTGTGAGATCTGGCATTGGCATCCCTTAGTTCACAGCAGTCAGTAATATATAGACTCTGTGTGTATACATGCTGAAGCTTAATTTGCAATCCTATTTAGAGTGGAAAAAAATGCCACACTTAAAAAAAAAGAAAAAGTGCAAACAGGGTTCTTTTCACAGTGGACAGAGAATACTGTTAAACAGAGGAAGCACAATATCCCTTTTCATAGCAGGAGATCAAATGTCTGCAGAAGAGTTTAATTTATACTTCTTCATGTGCCAGAGCTGTGTCTGAGACATTGCAGCATTTCAGTACTTTCAATCAGGTCATAGTTTCCAGCACAGATTACTTCATCCCTTTTAAAATAGAACAAATAGAATAAATGGAATTCCACATAATCATGGTAGGAGCTGGGATTATAGGAAATTAAAACACATATTTAAAAGCAGAGGTCTGTGCGGTAAATAATCATGACACAGCGCTCAGAAAGTAGTGCTTGGTCTCTTCTAGGTAGTTAATGGGCAACAAGGGTCTTTGGCTCTGCAGCTTTCTGTAGCATGGGGGTGTGGATGTATCCTAGAGGAGGATGACGAGAGTGATGGTGGATAATGTGCAGTGTCACATTTAATGAAGTTGCTGCCTTTCCAGAAGAAATATTAAAATAACGCCACTTGACTCAAATGCAACCTAGACAAATGCTGGCTGATGTGATTCAGGCATGGACTTTATAGTCTGTGCACCACGACGCAGTTTTGATTGCTTTCCCCAGTTAGGTCCTCTGTTCCCTAGCTGCTACAGAATATTTCACATCTCCCAGCCACGGCTCTGCGTTGGCAGTCGGAGGAAAGGTGTTGATGAATTCTGTCTCAAATTTCTGCATGTCTGAAGAAAGCCCTTATAAAATACCAGCATATATTATACTGATATCCCCCAAACAGAAAAGTACCTCACTGCAACCTGGAATGCTTTGAACTAGTACTGTAAGACAAGTGTTTGCAGTATTTATTACAACAGGAGAAAATGAAACTAGAAACATGTTGTTCCTTAATTAGAGTATTTGCCCAACACTGCCCTCATTGTGATCCATTTTTGGCAATAGAAAAAAGATCTATCAATAACTTATTTGTGACATGACAAAATTCCAATTCACATCAGAGCTAGTTCATTAGGCAATGTACAAGCATGCAGTGAAGACAGCCCTTGCCCCCAAAGGACTGTTTTGTCTACATAAGTGAATGAGAGACTGAGATATTACATGTGTTACCTCAAGTCACAGAAGAATTCAGTAGCAAGGCTGGGAAGCGAATTGTTTTCCTGACTCACAATCCTGCGTCATGAAAGACAAGTTCACTCAGGTCATGTGTGTTTTATGTATATATGTGCGTGAATGCAATCACGTTTGTCTAGTTTGACATGTAGGCTGGACTGTGGGTCTGTAACTTGCATATTTGTATCCTTTTTTTGCATCATGTCTAACTATGGTAAAGATTACACTGACAGACTAATTCTGTTTGGGAAGGTTTCTGTTTAAAAGCAAGTAAAACTCTGGAAGAGAAGGCAAATTCATCACTGGTGAGTTGGCTGAATCCAGTCACATGCTGTACAGTATAACTTATCCTTAGGAATTCATGCCTCCATTGGGTCTGCCTACCAGATAAGCTACACCGAGATGAAAGTGAGTTGCATCAGATTCTGGTGCTCAGAGCACACAGTTCAGGCTCTGTTTCTCCTTTGTTCAACTGGATGCTATATAAGAAACAGCATTCTTTCTCTTAGAAAAAGAAGTTAATCGAGGGGGAGATATACAGGTAAAAGTTTTATGCATGGCACTCTTAATATTTCTGAACATTTCAAAAGTGTATTTTAAAGTTATTTGCGTTGACTCGGCTTCTTTAAAAGTTTAACCTGGATTGCTTTAATCGCAGAAAACAACTCTCTTGCTTGATTTTGGTAAATGCAGTCTCCTACTGACATCAAAGATTATAGCAACTGCAAGGCACTAGTTTGCCTTTGTAGTTCCAAGTTGCTCAAAAAACTTTTAATGTATTCTTGTAGGTGTAACCATGTGTCATAAATATACCCGCCAACAAGAGATAAACCCTAACTTGAAAGCAACTGTTAATCGATTACTGCAGAAAAACTGACAAACTCGAAGTGAATAATGCTAAAAGGTGTTAATTTGTGGATTTCTGTAGGCTTTGAAAAGCAAAATTAAGTCTATATGGGATTTTGGATGTGTAACATAAATTGTGGGCCATGTGCCTCACTTGTATAAATCAGCATCATTGCACTGAGAGCCAGGAGAGCTCTGCTGCACTCCAGCTGAGAAAGTGGCCCATGACTCTCAACACATGGTGATCGACATCAGTTTTTGTTTGGTTTCATTTATTTGTGGAGGAAGGGAAAAGAATCTAATGGGGATTTCCTGGACTATTACTCAAGTCCGTAAATATTTTTCCTTTTCTGCGTGAACTGAGCATGGTGCTGCTACTGCCTGGTGCAAACTGAGTATCAACAATGTTTCATGCTTGCACTGAGCTCTAGACCCCCAAGCCTTGGGGACCCTGGCAATGATGCTAGGAGATTATATGATCCACAGCAAAACGATTCCAGGCAGGCAGCAGACAGTAGCCAACATTGGCAATGAAGAGGGGCAGCACTGGCAACTCTAAGCATTGTCCTAGCTGGGTAAATGGCCCCTCTTTCCATGCAAAAATGCAGGCACACAAAAAACACTTCTCTTCAGAGCTAGGCAGAATTTTTGCAGTGAAACTTCTTACCAGCTCTGTATATTTAGCTCCAGAAGAAACAAATTCACAAATCTGTCAAAAAAATTGAAATTTTGAATTTCGAAAAGAAATGTTTTGACTTTTTTATTTGAAGTGCTTTGCTTTGTTATCTTAAATTTTACTTACATTCATAATTTAAAAAATAATTATCTCAACAAGATGAAGGAAGGGTTCATTCAGGTAGAATAAAATTAGAGGAAAAAATGGAATATAAAATTAGAGGGAAATATTGCATTTGGTTTGGTCATCAAAGTAAAAGATCACTTTAGTCATTAACTTCATTGCTTATTTTCTTTTGGTCCATCCTTCTCTGCATGATTTTGCAATGTGTACAGGAACATTTAATGAGGAACAAATTCAGGCAAAAGGCCATTAGAAAATTTGTTGAGATGGATACCAGATGACATCTGACTCTAGTGTACCGGCAATCTCACGGGAATGTGGAAAGTTAGGTGAACTGTACCCTTGCCTTTGTGGTAGAATTGATGTAGGGAAAGGCAAAGGAGGGAACAAATAAGGGAAAGGCAGAACCAAGTTGGTTGTATGTCTGTGTGTATATACATGTATGTGTATTTTTTTTTAGTACTTCAAGCTAGAACTGGGAAATCTCCTTCAGCCTGCTTGTGGATTATACTTGCAAAGCTTTATGTATCTTTTTGCCTTGAGTTGATAGAGAAGAAGAGAGGGTAGAATTACCATCATAGATCACAGTAGCCATTGAAGTAAACACTGGGTATGCAATTTAGCATGCTATAAATGTCAACTAACTGAAGCTCCCCCACTCATTTCTTGGTGCTGTGAAGTGATAATGAAACCAAACAGGCTTAAATATCCTTAACCAACCTTTTGTCCTACAGCATTGTGAGTGAATCAAGCCTTGGCAGCTCTGGGACTGCAGGGCTCTCGTGGATGGTGGGATGAGGCTGATGGCAGGCTGTGCTGGAAAAGGGTGGCTTCACTGGCACATGCTGGGCTTGGTCCTATGGCTTAGGGGCTGCTCAGCTTCATGGGAGGGCTGGTGGCACTGTCCTGCCAGGGGGCTGTAGGCAACCTAGCACTGCCACTGCAGTTGGCTCACATTAAAGTGAGAGAGAGGGAAGCTGCCCCATGTGGGAAAGAACTTGTTCAGCCTTGCTGACTTCCCACTGGCTCAGTTTCGTGGCGTGGGGTGGGACTTGGAGCTGGCAAGGAAACATTTTGAGATATTGATATATTTTGAAACTTGGTCAGGTTCTTCTGGGTGCAAATAGTTGTACTGCTTTAATTTTAGCCCTGGTAAGGGTTTAAGATGGTCGACATTTAGATTAATGATGTAAAGAAAAGTGGAGGGCGGGCATAAAAAGCCCGTGCCTTGAGCACTTCCAACACTATCTATGCTGCTTTAGCCTGCTCTGTGTAGATGGGGGCATAACCTGGAGCAGCATAAAGCACCTCCATACCAAAGCACTTGTGCCTTCTGTAAGGGTTGTGGTCATTTCTGGAGTGGGAGAAAACTACTTATTTTGCAGCTGAAATTACTCCACAGTTACACAAATTACTGAGGTAGCTATCGCGATATGCAGGCAGTGCCTGGGCCTTGTCTAATTCGTTTCTCAAAACAACAACAAACAAAGCGGCCCAGACCCATTCATCCTGCACTTTTCATTTTGATATTATTTGCCTAGTTTTCAACCTCACTGTCTATAAGCATTTTCTTTCCAGCAGGGCTTGAAGTTGTCATATGAGGGAAAAAACCTCCTACTGCGGCTGGTAGCTGATCTCAAGGTGCATTGCAAATTAAACCTTTGTAACACAAGGTCTGTTTGGGCCCATTGTACTGAATATCTCCTTGGCTATACTGACATCAGTGAGACTTTTTTCACCACCCTGCACGATCAGGACTCAGTGTTGCAAACGGTAAATTTACTTTTCGCAAATTGATGTAAAAGACAAGGTATGCACAATGCGGCTGAGTTAATTGTGCAGGAGAAACATGGGGCCAGATGCACAGCGATTATCGATTGAACTGAAGCCAGAGACTCAGCCACTTAACTTTTCAAATTTTTGACTCCCTGATGTTGCCTCTCCCTCTATCGTACTGCGTTAACTCACAGCGTAGCTGGAACATTCCACAGTTACTTACAAAAAAGGATCTGTGTGGGAAGGTGAAGGAGGATGGTGGGGGCGACAGGCAATTCATGGGGAGGAAAAAAAGGAGCTGGAAAAATCAAGAAATAGAAAGAACATAAGGGGGAATTGCATTTTTCCCTATATTTGTGTGGGACACTCTTGGCATTTCTGCCACTATGAAGTGCTGCGTGAAGTTATATATTGGCTCACCTCTTATTCAAATAATTTAAGATGGCATTTCAGAGCAGTCGAGCGTTTCGTTATCCTGTCCCTAATTATGCATTGCTCCATCAAAAAACAGTGGTGAAATGAGTCCATTTAACTCCCTTATAATGTTGTCTGGGAGTCCTGAAATATTCTGGAATGTGGATGGCATAATTTTTTTTATAATCGGCGTCTGCAAATGTGGTCATTCAAAAAACCCCTTGGCCAACTTGCCTCAGACTTTGTTTTTTCAATAGGGGCTATAAAAACTGAAGGAAACTGTGTTTGAAGTTTCTAATTTTGGCCATTTTTTTTAAAAAATGATGTTTCAAACTTACAGCAAAAGTGTTTTCCATTCTACTCTGACAACATCAAACGTCTAAGCAGACTTTCTCTCAAACTTTCTATAATATAAGTTACCTTCCGTTGAGACCACACATGGAAAATTTCAGTGCAGAATTTATTTTATAAAATTCACAATAATGAGAGATTAGAGTGAAATCTCAGGGTATTTAACTGAAGCGCCTGCTCCTCTCCAAAGTTATGTTCCTCTGACACACACGTACACGCACACGCACACACACAAGAGAACTATCACAACAATGCAAAAATCACCATATATGCCAACAGACAGGGCAAGTCATTGCATTTATTTCCTTTTCAAAGCAATTGAGAGGAAACAGTGGTCTATCAGACCCTACTGTGTGATAAATAATGGCTGGTGAACAGAGATCTAATTTTTAAAATTATGAGTGTATGTGCAAATACTCACAGAGGTAGTGTGCAGTTGCATCTGTGGTATGAATTTGGAAGCTGTTGGTATGCACAGACAATATACCCACAGATACAGGCAGGACGGCGGGTAGTTCCCAGAATGTCTGTGTTAGGAGGGAATGGCTTCAGAGAGAACCGCTTTGACATCCACTGTGGATTTGCATAATAGGTGGCCACTGAGAGTGGAAGTACAGCAAGGACTGAGAATTCCCAGACTTCTCTTTATAATCTCCTGAGCAGCACATAGCAAAAGATTTGCCTTAGCATGTATTCCTCCTCTATAAAATGGCTGGTTTTCTTCCTCACCAGAAACCCGTGGGTCTTAACCGATGCCTGTAAAACATCACATGCTGGGATGGCACGTGCTGCAGAAATGCAAAAAATATAACTAGCATTGCTGTCCAGTGGCAGAGCTTGATCCAAAGCCCACTGACTTCCCTAGATTTTAGCTCAAGTCAAATAATTTGTAAGTACTACGACTGCACTGCAATACTACCCTGCCTCTCTGGTGTTTTGATCCTCAGTTACACAGGGGAGATAAGGAGCAGAGGGGAGAAGAAATGCTTCAGGTTTGCTGCTGAACATCTCACCGGAAAAACTGACATTTGGACAGGGGTAGCCAGCTATGCAGATCTCCACTGAGACACTTCCGACTAGGATAAAAATCTAAGCCATATCACAAGGAACCTGTGTACCAAAGCAGATTTGAACATAACTGTTTTTGAAAGAGAGTCTTACTAGTGAGGGAGCCAGTGTAGCACAACACATAGGACGCGATATTTTTTAAAGAAGTTATTCAACTAAGAATATTTTCCTGAAGCAAAGAGACGGGGGGCTACTGCTGCATCAAACCTGCGAAAGTGCCAGTCAGCGGAGCGCAGGCCCTCCGCTTTCTTTTAACATTTCCCGTCTTGTTCTCTACTTAACACGGGCTCTAATGCTCTGTGACAGCACCTGAGAACGAGGGCCAGCTACGAGCCGTTCTGCGGAGCTCCTCGGAGCTGCTCGCAGCCAAGGCAGCCATCTCTCCAGCAGAGCTTGCCAACCGCAAGCAGCACTGGCTGGCTGCGGGGCGCCCGCGCCTGCCAGGGGCAACCTCTTTGAAGTGCAGCCACTCTTCCCGGCCCCATTCCCTTCCTTCTGCTAGGTGTTAACACAAACATCTCCCCGTCCAAAAGAGTTTCATTAATTTATTAGAGGCTACTTTTCTGCCAGCTGGGTCCCAGACTTCAGTAGCTTTGCAGGAGCCAAACAACTGCATATACATCTCCAAAGATATCATAAAAACCTGGGTAAAATGGCTATTGAATGTGCATACGGAGCACCTTATGAAAGTAATCTCTTGTGAGTGTCAGAGCACAATGTGCCAAGAGAAACAGCGAGCGAGCCCTCTCTGGAAAGAGGTGCTGACAGTGACAGGTATTAGTGCGCTGATTACAATGGAAACATTTGTATATTAATTGCAAACCACTCAGACTTACGCCCCCCCCCGCCCCATTTTGCCTTTTTTTTTTTTTAAAGAAAAAAGGTGGAGGAGGGAGGTTTTTATTATTGCTGATCAGGGAGTATTACTTGCATCTCTCTCATGGCATATGTTCATACGCCTGTGGGCTCACACACACAGCGTTCTCATTTCAAAGCCGAACAGCTCTCTTTTAGCTATTTTTCTTTTCCCTTCTTCAGGACTTCAAGGAGTGAGTAGGATGTAATCTCAGAGTGAGGAGGCTTGGTTCTGTGCCAGGCACTACTGACTTTCCACGTTGTCCCTGAGTAAGTCACCTCACCTCTCTTCTCCTTCATCTTGCCACCTGTAAAAAAGGGAGTGTGATATTTTCCTTCCTTTGTTTAAGTAACTAGCGTCGCTTTAAAAATTCATAGACTGAAAGCCTTCATGTCACTTTTTTTTTTTTTAATTAAAACCTAATTGACTTTAGGGCATTGTAGAAACCTCCAGAAACATGCAGTTTGAGTCTTATCTTACACGATTACTGTAGCCTCATTGCTTTAAATAACTTCCATCATTTTAAATGCTAGTCTGCCTGTTGCAGGGGATGTAATAAGAAGGCAGGCCTGATCCAGCAAGGCTCATCAGTAGAACAATACTTATATAGGCCTCTGCTGAGCACTAGGGGGGAATTCCTGTTTCACTGAGGGCTATGGGAAAGAGATTTCACCCTAAGTAACAAGAAATGGACGTCTTCCCAAAGCAGAGATTGAATTTGTACCATATTGTAAAAGAACCCGAGTTGCAGGGAATAGGTGAGGGGAAAACCATACCGCTGTCACCTGACCCAGCTTTCTGCTTGTTGCCTGTCTTATGCTTTTTAATTTGTCTGTGTTTATATCATTGAAGCTTAAAAATTAGAGATGGAAAAGGACACTTGGGTGACTTAAATTATTTTTGTGCACTGCAAAGTTGCCTCCTACAACGTATCTCCTGTTTCATGTATCTGCAGGTAGGGCAGAAACGAGCAGAGAGGTGATCAAAATAAGGGCAATTGCCCACCCCCAAGACCCCCATTCACACTGTTCCTGTAAGCCTTTCTCTCAGGTAGCAGCTGGGATCTGATTCTGTGATTCCTGCTAATTTGAATATAAGCCATTTTTGTATGCAAAGGATTGCTGACACCAGCAAGTTTCACTGTAATGATTACTATGGAAACGTTTATCTATAAATATAAAATTCTTTAAAGCTTAGCCTTTTATCTTTATAGAAAAAGGCCTGTTTATGTCACTTCTAAGCTTCCAGCTTTAATGTAGACATGAGCTGTTCTCATGCCAAACAAGATAACCTCAGTGTTAGAGCTGTGTGAGCTTTGAAACATGGGAATTTGAGCTAAAACTATTATTTTTTTAATACAATATTAATAGCTGAATGGAAAATATTTTAAAATGCCTTTCTAAGCCCAAAGCTCTAGCTCACTTGCAGTCTTCTTTTCTATAGGTTTTATTGTAATGTTGCTTGCATGGAATAGCTGCTTTCAGCTGCCAGTCAGTCCTTAAACTCTGTGTGTGTGTATGTGTGCACATGCACGTGTGTGTGTGCTTGTGTGTACGCCTGGTGGTGAGGCTTGTGGAAGCAGAGCAAAAATGGAGAAGTTACTTATTCATTAACCTTTTTCCTTTGGAATGTTTTTACATGTTACTTTTCAAAGTCTATGTAAAAATATGGTTTCCAAGTTTAGGCCCCCAAAAGACATTTTGGGATTTTTTTTGCTAAATGACAAAAAAGATACATGATTTTAAGTTAATAAGATTAAGGTTTTTGTTACTTAAAACCTACAGTGAAAAGGATGCATTAAAAAAGATGAGGACTAGTATTTTTTCTTTGCATTTCTATCTAAGAATTTTTTTAAAATATTTTTCCTTGACTTTGACATTTACACTTGAGAAATATCTATATTAACATAGATATTTTTTCAAACATACACACTAATACCACAAACACCCACATTTGCAGATACTCTAAAGCTACTCCATTAAAGTTATTCTCAAATAAGATGGAATCATGGGGGTTAAGTAATATATATTTAGGGTCAAAATTTAAAGTGTTCCAAAATGTTTGCAGGATCAGGTCCCCACTGACTTTGGGAACAGAATTCATGGCATACGCAGAGTAAAATCATAGCTGATGATGATCAGAAGGTTAATTTCTTATTCATTGCCAGGGAGCAATTGATAGCAGCAACCTTGTCTACAAGGGCACAATTCATATATATGTATTAAACTGTCTCTTTGTGTAGGTTTTGATTATTAATACTGATGATTTTTTCCTTCCACTTTTGGGTGGAATGAGAAAATGGACAATTAAATATTTCATTTAAAATTCAGCGCTAGCCTGATGAGCTCAAACTAAGAAGTTCAGTTCAAGGATAGAGGGGGCTTTAAGTTGCCTTTTGTTCTTCCAATTTTATAGGAGGAATAGAGAGATCCTTGGCATAATTTAGACACTGGGGAGAGTAAGTTTTTACGTTAAAATGTCTTTCCTGGATTGTTCTAGGGACTGTAGCCAGCCCCATCCATAGTGCTTCCTGCGTGGGCGTTTGAGAGGGAATCCCGTGTTACAGGACTGAAGAGGCTGCTGGCGGTGAGACATGGTCTCATCTTCCTGCTTGATTCTCCCTTTGTTCATTTCCCTTCCTCATTTTTTTCTCACCAGTGGACTGTTATTGAAGTTCTCTAAAATCTTAAATGGAAGTGCAGCTGAACTACAGACAAACCATCCCAGACTTCACTGGGCTGTACATACCTCTGCCTGCCCTCACTCTGCTCTTCCAAGTTCACTTATGGTTTCATGCTCTGAGAATAGCAGCAGTCAGAGGAGTCAATTGGACACTGTTAGTAATTGAACAGGTTGCCTGGAAATAAAAGATCTAAGAGCCAGCTTTAAACCCTTAAAGAGGACATGCAGTAAAAGCACAATATACTGTGGCTCCCACAGGGCTGAGGGAAATTCAAATAGTAGAGATCTCATATTGGATTCAGAGAGATACTCCCAAATTTAGAAGCTTATTTGAATCCTATCCCAATAATTCAAACTCGTTAGATCTGTAAAATTAGTCCGTAAATCTCACAGGAAAGGCTGTGGGGTATTTCAGCACTTTCATTTGTGCTCCTGGCAGAAGCATGAGTATTAGTATAAAAATATAAAAATGACCATGAAAGTAACTTTTAAAGCAGTAGCAGCTTTTTATTCTCTTTCAAATCCTACAGAAAGGATTAGAGTTGTGGGAAAAGATTTAGCTTACTTTCTATTCAGTCCTAATTGGCTTGCCTGGCCTTGATATATTAAACCATACATTGTTAATGTCTTTATCACATCTTTATTTCTTGTCCCATTTCAAGGTTCAGATCACGGTCATCAATCCTCACCAGAAAACAGTCTCCTTTCCTAGAGTATTGCATTGTAAACGTAGCAGCAATTAAACTGGGAGGACTGAGGGTAGGGGGTTACCATGATAACTGGTACCTGGAAGGAGGGGTCTGGATGAAGTTCCCTGAAGTAATGAAGACAGGAATGTCACTGAGAGGGACTTGCATCTATGGCATTCTGCTCAGCCTAACACTGTGGGGTATTCCTCTATTCTCCTTCTCATGAGCTGTGCTCACTGCGGTGCTCCAGTAGCACCATAACCAGGACCAGTGTGGTGGGGCCTTTGGGATGTGAAGTGTTTTATACTGGATGTCTCTGTGGCCTCTCACACGAGGGGGCAGAGCTCCAGCAGGCAGTGGGGAAATGCACGGGTGTGTAGCAGAACCGTAGCAGTAAAATCAGCATCTTCTTTCCTTTAGTAAACTGGAACCAGACTCTTTCCAGCTATGCTCAGTGACAGGACAACAGGCATTTGGCACAAAATGCAACACAGGAAATTCCACTTAAATATAAGAAAACACTTTTTTACTGTGAAGGTGATTGAAGACTAGAAGGAGTTGCCCAGAGAAGCTCTCGAGTCTCCATCCTTGGAGATATTCAAAACCTGGCTAGACATGCTCCTGGACAATATGCTGTAGGTGATGCTGCTTGAGCAAGGTGGCTGGGCAAGATGATCTTCAGAGGTGCCTTCCCACCTCAGCCCCTCTCTGAGTCTGTTACTCTGGTGTGGCTAACTGTTGAATGTACGAGTGAGACACTGTATAGGAGGGACCATTGTGTGAGGACTACACAGAGCAGTTTGCATAGCTTTGCATGCAATAAAGCCTACCAGACCTGATTTGAGATTGCAAGCATTCACTGTGACCCACAGAAATACCCCTAATTTGTTTGGCCTGAGGACTGGCTAGCATTTGGGGAGGATAAGTAAATGACAGTAACCTCTACTACTTGCAGATACATTGGTGCAAGTGGGATGCCTTGTCCCTCCTCCAGAAGATGAAGAGAAGCCTGTGTGACAGGGAAGCTAAGTCAACAGATTTTGCCTTCACTGGGAGAAATACGTACTATTGCAAGGCAGTAGTGTTGCAAGAGGTAAAATTGCAAGGCAGGTCTGCCCTGTTCAGTCACACTGGGATATTCTGCCTTTGCATTCTGAGAAAGTTCATGTGTTTTCTGTGCACCCTGTTCACCCCATCTTTACAGCACAACTGTAAATTTTATGCAGAACAAGGCATACATGTATTACATGTATATCTACATGTATATGAATATTAGGCCTGATGGTTTGGTGGAGAAATAGGTCACAGCTCAGTCACTCAGTTTAGTCAACACCTTGTTTGCTGGGAGATATTGCTGTTACCTGATAACAAGCGTCAGCCTTTCTGATGTGTATGAACCTGTAGGTTTTTAGCCTTCTTAATCAAGTGCACTGTAGAAGCGATGATTTATCTGAGGAACTAACCCATTAGGGCAGCCAGTTTTAATAGCCAAGAGCTAGAAAGTGCCCTTTCCAAATTAAACACATTGTTGTGTTTCTTTGGGTTCTGTTTCCGTATAGTTTCTGATGGAAGTACCTGTTTCCATTCACAAATGGATCAACACAAGTAACATTTACTCTTCCAACTCTGGGAAAAAGATTGCTAGCAGGCTGACATGGAGGGGGCCCAATGTACCTGGAATAATATGAAACACCTTTTTGGATGTATTAGTTTACATACTGTGTTCAGGAAACAGGGTACAGAAACTTCCTTAAAACCCCAGGAACAATAGCTATTGTTGGTTGTTGATATGGCATGAGCTCATATCCAGGATACCGAGAAAGGAACTCCTGACTACAATAAATAATATACTTCTTAACTCCTGGTGTGAAAGAATGCATTTATTGTTTTTGCAAAGAGAGATGGAGAAATAGGGCTTTAAAAAGAGGAGGTTTGCATGGCAGGACAAAGGCTCTGTTTTGTTGTTGTTTTTTTTTCTCTTAAAAATTCAATTAAGGAATTTCTTATGGAAGAAAAAAAGTTTTATAGTCGGGTTCCCAACAGTCTGTGTTGAAATCTATTTCAAATTTGACTGCATTATATGAAAATGATAAGATTAGTGTGACAGGTCTATAAAGCTATTCTTTCTAACTGTTTTTTTCTTGCCTACATCTGCAGTGAGGGTGGGAAACTATTCATCACACAGCTCAAAGCTCTTGGTCAAAGTTATACAGGAATATTTTTCTCTGGATTTTTACAAAGTTGGTTGGGGCAGAGGAGCTTCTTTAATGCTACAGTCTGTCAGTCCTTTAGGAGCACAGCCTTAAGTTGTTTGAAAAAGAAATTTGCAGAACCCTGGCTGTTCTATCTCAAACTGACACTTACACTAGATTTAGTGGATACTCATGACTAAATTGTGCACTACAAAAGGAAAGGCCTTGAAGGGCGCCTAATCTTTAAATGGTATGCACCAGTTAAAACACAGGAGTGGGAGTTAGGGGGCTCTGCAGCATTTCTGATACTGTGGCACCAGTCACATCACTTAGTAGAGGAAAAGGGAAGAGGCTCCTATCTGTCCTGTGGATTCTCCACCTCCTAGGAGCATTACCTCTTTTCATCCCTTTAATGCTTCCCAAGAGAGCCATCTGGAGTACTCTGGTGAAGCAAAACTTTGTCACATTCATCATTTTATTGAAACATTAGCCTCTGCAAAGCTTTGCTCAGATGGTTTTTGGGTTCAGAGGGAGTGCTTGCTTGGCTTGCTGGAGGTCTGGACTGTGTAACACTGAAGCCAAATCCCCACACCCTACTCAGTCCCTTGGAGCGGACACTCATACCTCTGTACTCCCAGTCTTGCCATAAGCACCCAGCTAATGCCTGTGAGGTAGACTCCCCTGGAAAATTGAGTTATCTTTCCTCGTTCCTTGTCTCCTGCCCCAAAGTCTAATTTTTAACTACACAAATGGCTATTTCAGATGTTCTCTGTTTTAATGTTGCTATACAGGTGTCTTGTAGAGGCAAGTATTAAGCCTTGCAGTGACACTTCTTAAATTAAATGGTAAATTTTTTAAAGATAAGCTCAATCCATATTAAAACCCCAATAAATTCTAAGCACCGATGTCCAGCAGTGGGGTTTTTTTAATGCTATATATGGTTTCAGGCACCAGTTTCTTGTAGAATTATGTATTATTGGCTAGTGCAGTATATAGATGCCACAGAAATAAAAAGACAGCATTACAGGCTCCAGTCTAGAAGTGAAAAACAGAGAGTGACCTTTGATGGGTTATTTTTCCTTGATTTCTTTTAGTCACTTGCCCGTACTAAACTGAACAATTCTTGGAATATCAAAGTCTTTTGCTGACTTTTGCAGTAAATAATTCTTGGTTAGTGACAACTCAGAATATTCTTTTTTAATATGTGCACTTTACGTGTCCTTCGAAAAGAACATGGCATTCTTTTGGTTCCTTGGTTGGAAGGCTTTAAAAATAAACTCAGTGTAACATTGCAAATGAGATAAGATGCATACTTTGACATTTATTTTTGTTTCTCCAAATTTTAATGAGAAATTTAAATAACTTAGTATGAAACATGACTAGGAAGTCGTAAAGCTGTGCGGTGTGTGGCTTCAAGGCAAAAAGGGTCCAGTTCAAGATGGTCTCTACAAACAGGCCAATATTTGCTCAGCCTGGAGCTGCTTACACACTTAGGCCAAACTCTTGATTTTCCCAGGTAAAAAGCAAGGAGTTTTGGATGAGGCTTGTTCTGTGTTTTTAGACTTTCTCATTTTAAGTGCACATAGGAAAAGAGTGAAAAGCAAACTGAAATCCCTGCAGGGTAAAGTTGTGAAACTGCTTCATAGCTGTTAGGTCCCAAAGCTGTGATCCTGAAGGGACGTTGGGCAGATGCTCTGTACCCATTCAAAGCCCTCTGCACGCACAGAGCAGCCGAGCACCACTCTGTCAGTAGCAAGGTCAAATCCCACTCTTACAAGCCACATTTAAATGTGTTCCCAAACAAACCCCAGCCAGCATTCGCCCTGTAAATATTAACCCATGTATGGTTAAAACCATTTACCAGAGGAACAACATCCCCTCCAAGCCTCCCCAGGTGTGCAGGCAGAGATGCGTAAAACTCATAATCTATCAGAAATGGGGCCATGTTCTGATATCTGAAAGACAGGCACTTTTAAAATTATCTTGGGTTTAAAATGAGTGCTACCATATTTAAAGAATAAGAATAGTTTTCTTCTATTGGCTAATCAATAGCCAATTCCCTATGGGTTTTTCTTCTAGAAAATTAGGACCAGTTTGTCTTTCAGTGGTTAAAAATCACACCACTTTGTGCTGAAATGATGAAGACTGTAGCTAGTCTTATAACACTCTTCAATGTTGTTGCTGATTCCTTGTATCGATGTTTGTAGCTCATGTGTGATGGTGAGAAAAGTTGTCTAGTTTGAAAAAAAAAAAAGCATCTCACTTGACAGATGATAGAATTAAATTAAATAATCTTTAAGTATGTGTAGACTTTGCTTATATTTGAGAACACTTTTCTGAATGTTTATATTCCAAGGCAGCCAACTGGACAGCTCAGTTAGTATAAATCTGAGCAAGGAGAGAAGCAGGTTTAGGACTAATTTTGTAGGACTATTTTTGTTATCTTGGAAAACTACAGGAATATTAGTTTAGCAAGTTGCAGCTTTGACTAGAAGGTTATACTCTACACTTTCCACTGTATAATCCAGCTACAAAAGCTGCTATAAGGGCTGCCTTCTAACTGTCCAAGTGCAACCTTGCCAAATTAGAATGACAAAACATTCCTTCCTAATGGGATAAGCCTTGCTCTCATACCTTCTGATGTGTCTGTATCTCCTCTGATTATTTTACAACAAAAAACAGAAGTTGCTGCACCAAAAGCACTGAAAATACTTAATCCTCCCATTCCAGCTTTTTCCTGTTGATCCTGGTGTCAGTTCTGTATCAATGTTTATAGACATTCTTCTCCTGCCCCCTCTCCAGCTTAGATTCCCATTAAAGAAGTACAGGCAGTGTAGTTGTTCAAGTACTCAAAAGCTGGTTGTTGTGGGATGACACTGAGACAAATAGCTTACAGGTTTTATTCTATTTTTTAGACAAATAGATTAAGCACTTCTGTTAGTACAAATAGCATCACAGTAACTGTGACTAAAACAGAAGGACTCCAGTCACCCCTGCTTCTCTGCAGGGGACACTTGACATCTGGGGCTGTGACTCAGTCTCTTCAGTATTAGGATGAAGGTGCTATGAAGTGCATCATGAGAAGGTTTTTTCTTCTTTTGATGTATCAACCAGTAACTTTTGTTACAAGCATGGCATATATGGTACTTACCCGTTCTATGTTTGCAAGTTTTTTAAAATAATTGTTATATTTTCCTTACCTTTACCCTCATCCTTTGTCTATTTTTGCAAGTTTAAATAAGGAGGTTGAAAATTATTTCACACTGATTCTGTAGCAGAAGCAGTAACCTAGACTCCGGTATAGTTTTGTAAAGTTCAGAGGAAAAAGAAAGATAGGAAAGAAATACATAAAAAGCTAAGTAATGTTTTGTCTTCTGGGTTCTGGTCCAAAGATAGGGCTTAAGGAGTTCTCCCAAAAGAAATTAAAGCAGTCATGAAGGGTGCTGTGACATTAAAACACACTTACACAGGATGTCCAGAGTTCCCAGTCCCCTCCACCATGCCATCTGCACTAGTACTTGCAGAAAAAATGGCCACATAGAGCCCTTTATGTTTGTTCTAGTCTTGTCTTCTATAATTAGGGGCCATATACCACAGTTGTCATGTGAAGAAGCTAGAACCAGACCCTCTGATTCTAGTTAAAATAGCTGCCTTTTTAGGTGTGTGCTTAGGATGTGTGTTACATTTGTTTTTTCAGAGGTCATTTTGAAAAGTATTCTAAGTGTCCTGGAGTAGTTAAAACATCCCCCTCTACCCACAAGGGGACAGACCCTTTTTAATTAATTTTCCCTTTCGGTCATCTGGTGCCTTCATTCTTGTGACTACTAAGATTCTTTTAATAGACCTCGGATCTCTACTTGGATGAGCAATTTTTTATGCAAGCATAATTCAGCTTTCAGACTATCTGAAGGCAAATTTATATCTGTGCTACATTGCAGAATTCAGAGTAGGTTTTGTTTTACCTTTCTTTTTTTTAAAAAATACAACGGTTCAGGTCAGGAGGAATTCCTCTAGTCAACCTGGTGTACTCCAGAATAATTCAGTTGCTATGGTTATGAACTTCAGCCTATGTAAAGACAGAAAACATATAGTAAGAAGATAAACATCAACATAAGATATCTCTGTTATGTGGTTTACAAGAGCATCACCATTACAATGGCATAATCATGATGGAATTGCAGGACATCGCAGAAAGTATTCAGATAGCAGGTAATAAGACAACATATAATCCAAAAGTTCTTTGTCACAGTCAATATAGATAAGGAAATGGAAAATTGATACTAGAGGGGAGGCCTCTTCCAGCTTGTTCTGTTTCTTTTTAGTGTCTAACATTCCCGAGAGTAATTCAATGGCTTCGCTTTCATCAAAGCATTGCAATTCCTCCACAAAGTTGATGTAGACAATCCATCAAGGGGAGGTGGATCCACAGAGCTCCTTAAAGGGCACTGAAACCAGATCCACTTGTGTCAGCTGCCTTTCTCAAAGCCATCTCACAAGAAAGGCATGATCTTGCTAGGACTGACCTATCCAGTTTCCTCCAGTACTCTTAGCTTTTAGCTTTATAGTTGCAAGCAGCTTTGAAAAAAATTGTATTTCTGACCTACAGAGAGGAGGCTTAATATTGCCGTGCCATGTGGCTTTTTTTTTTTTTTTTTTTAATGCCAAGCATTTGGAAGCTCTCCAGTATTTCCAATATTTGCACTCTCTGCATCCCTCTCTACTGCTGCTATTTGGAGCTGTTGCATTTCACTCCATTAAATTATAAAGCCTTTTCTCAGAGAGTAACTAACTACATTTCAGCAATTAGATGCACTTCGGATATGTGAGACCAAGTCTCCAGTGTTATGAATGACTTTTTAATGATGGGAAAAATGCAACAATTTCAAAAGGAAAACCAAGTATCCCTTTCCTCAGCTTTGCTCCCATCTGTAGTTCTGCATCCACATGCCGTAACAGACATGATCACAGTCTATTAGGAGGTAGCTTTTTAAAATACCCCTCCAGAATGGGAGAGATCTAAATTCAAATGCCTGGGTTTAATCATACAGAGGAAGGAGAAAAATCCAGAATTCTTCTAATCCCAGTTGACCACTCAAATTCAGAAGCTACCGGCTGTTTTGTACAGCTGAGTTTATTTCTGGTTTTCAGAAGGAAGTCAAGATTGGGAATTAGTTGAAAGCTTTCAAGCGTGTCTTGACGAAGAGGCAGATTCTGTATTCTCTGTGACTGTACTGTGAGATTTAATGAGGAATCTCCGAGCATCATTTCCATTTTATGTGGTAGACACCTTTTACAAATAAGGGACTAGACAAGAGCAGGATGGGCAATAAGGCGTTAGTGAGGTAAGAGGGAGCTCCCTGATTTCTGGTGGTAGTTTCTGGCATGTCCAAATGGAGGAGGATACCTGCTCTTCATGACTGTGAGTCATGGGTTAGCTATATTGTTGGACACCCAGGAGGAAGCTGTGACTAGAGTTTTTTTCATTAGTGTTTGCCAATGCCCTTCTTATCTCAAATGCAACTTCCCCAAATGGAAGCAAAGACATTCAGCAGAGAAATAAAGCACTAACTCAAAGGCAGAAACCACTCCAAAATATTCCCTTTGCAGTGCTTTGCACTAGGAGCATGTCAGAGCAATGGTCTCGAATCTGCTGAATACTCGTATCCATGTGAGTGGCTGGATGTGTTGGGTGTGGGACAAAGCCAGCTGTTACAGAGGCAGAAAGATGTTTAAAAAGAGTGTAGAATAAAGAATTAATGGGCAATATCTGGCATTTTTGCATCCAGATGGTATTTTTATCCTTTAAGCTAAAAGTGGCTCAGGTGGGGCTGTTCCTTTTAGGGTGAACCACTGAGTGTGGGAGGGGGGAGAAGTTTCCAGTCCACAGTGATCAGATGGAGGTAAGGTGTATGTGACAAGCAGGAGCTTGGGACTGTTGCTCACAGGGCAAAGAAGTTGCTGTAGAGAACAGGGTGTAAAACCCACAGCCAGGTCTCTGGTGATGGGAATGAGTGGTTCCTAGGCACTAGAGGGGATTGTGGTACCTGTGCAGTTTGCTGCAAAGCAGAGCCACTAATTTTTTTGAATCCATGCTTGGAAGCAATGACCTACTTGCAAGAATATAGCTAACAGGGGAAGACTTGGGTATAAACCTTTTATATTTCTGTTCTGCTTTACCTACCCTCTTTTGAGTTTTCTCCATTTAGAACCAGCTAATTAGTTTATAATCTAATTAAATTTGGCTTTTTTTTTTAGTTTGGTCATCTTTAGGGAGCTCACTATAAGGAAAAGTTCTGGGAAGATGTAGTTCAAAGCTCTGACTGATGAGGAATCCCACCAGGCTTTCCCCTGCCTCATGCAGGGAAGACCCAACCTGCACAACCTGCTGCCAGTTAACATTTGGGCAATGGTGCAGCCCCCTCCCTACCTAATTAAGATAAGGGAAAGGAAGGAGCTGATGGAAGGCAGAAGCTCTAAGCCTGCTGAGCCAAGCCATGCTCCTCTTTCTACCTTGAGCACTAATGGTGGCCCCTGCAGTAAGACGGTGTGCAACTTACTTTGGTTGTTCTCATGGGTGGAAGACTTCTGTGGCAAAACTGAAGAATCAGTCTCGCCTTTTCTGATACGTGATTGCTGCATGTAATGCCATTATAGACCTAACTATAACCTTCAGATGAATTGATAATTATGAAAGAACAACCAAACCATCTGCAATACAGCTGGGCATAGGAGCGCCTAGCTGACATCTTAGAAAATGAAAAGGGGATTTTTGAGAAACATTTCCTATTAATTCATACTGCCAGTTGGTCCTGGAATTCCTGTGGATATTACTGGAGTCAGTCATCTAATTATGAAGGGTCTTCAGTGACCCATTTGATTCTCTTACACAATAATGGTTAGAGTCACAAGTTTCAAGAACATTATTTTTTAGTTCTGCCTCCCTGAAAACTTACTGCTGTCCACCCACCTCTTAGAAGGGACCATTTTATGTTAAACAAAGACATTCATGCAGGTCTTATTGTTGGGCTTGCTGTTATCTATTTATTTTTAAAGTAAACTCAAGGTTAGAACTGACTACAGGCATTAAAATGATGATTCTTTACAATAACTAGTATCCATGCAAAAAATCTCATTTCCATCTGCTTTTGAAAAATCTTGGCCTTCAGATTTTATTGTAAAGTTCTTACTAGGTCATCCAATTAATAGATTGACCTATATTTATTTTATTTCTCTTGCTACAGGTTAATTTTGACCTCTGGAATTCAGCAGAGAAATAAAGCACAAAATAATGCTGCATCAGATAAAAGAAACTATTGCAATGTAAGTTGAAAAGCCAAAACTGAAGAGCAAAGGTGGCAGGAAAGAAGGCACAGTACACAATTTCTGATGGCGATATTCATGGCATCTCACAGTAAGTGCATTCAAATCCATTTCTAGCAACTAATGGTTGCTTCTTTTGGATTGGGGGGATAAGCAGTAACAGGAGGTAGGACCTTAAAGTAAAAACATATTAAAACAGTCTACTTACAAAAGAGCATGGCTCCTATGATCTTCTTGTCAAGGCTCGAATCTTCATTGCTATGTACTATGTTTGCATCAATATAGTAATTTGTATTTGCAGCTTGTAGAAATTTAACTTAGCGACTGCTACCACCTTGTTTAGAGGACTGTATGTTTTGTTGTTGTTTGTTTGTTTTTAAAAAAAGTAGGTGCAGTTCTTTAGCATATTTCCTGTCTAGTCTCCAGAAATAATACTCCAGGTCTTAGGCTAATACCTTACTGAGAGGAATCCCCTGCCTTTGCTTATTCCACAAATGGGACTAGTTACGTATGCAGACTAGCTTGCGTTGGACCTCGTTTGGGCACCACATGATTTAGAGCTATAGCCATTCAGAGAGCATTAGCATTTTGAAAGGTTTAACCAACAAAAGCACACTTGCAGCTTGGGGAATACAGATGCTGAGAAAATGTTTAAATTCATGTAATGATTTGGATCTTCAGGACCGCTTGATTCACCCTTGCAACCTTGTCTCCAGACAGTGCCACAGGCTTAACTCACCTGCCAAGAAGTGTGAGCATTCCTTCGAGTCTCTGTAAAATGCATCTATGTGCAACTTTGATAGCTTTTACAAGGCATAAAATTACTGTTCAGAGTAACTCCCTTCATCTACTTTTAAGTCAAGTGAAGTAAGAGTAAATATTTCTCAGCAGGTTGGAATTCCAAATGCCACTTCTCTTTCTGTCTTTGGAGTCTCTTTATATTTTTGTATGCATATATTTCATGCAGGTTCAAGCTGAGACATTTAGGGGTCAAGGGAAAAGGAGTCTGGAAGAATCACAAAACATTCTTGATAAATATTCACCAATATGGTAAATTCCATGAAAGTGTGGGGTTTTTTTAAAGAAATATGAATACATGCGGTGCTAAATCCATATGTAGAACTTTTTGTGTGATGATAAAATGAGAAAAATTTACATTTACCTTGAGATTTTGTTGGTACTCTTACTATATAAAATTTCAATTAAACATACCCATTGCTGTTTTTCTATCTTGATGAATATGGACTTTTCTGGGAAGGAAATTATATGCTGATGTGATGGGCATTGCACTAATGTGGTGTCTTATTGCTAATGTGATGAGGGCTAGGGAAACTACGTATGGTGAAATCAGCCTTGTAGGGAGTCATGTCTCTGGAGTAGAGCTCCTGTGTCATTGCTCAGTAGCAAGGGCTGGCTTGTGAAAGCATGCCAACGGGTGGTGGAGAGGGCTCCCACTGTGCTGTGCTGCTCCAAATTTTCAAAAGGGAACCCCACAGAGTACCGTGAATGAATTCTTGCCCTGACCAGGAGTAGATGCAGCTTTGATCTAAATGGTGCATAGGTTTTTGCCATGTTGTATGGGACTCTGCTATGTTGTATGCTGACTAGTGCTAAAGCCTCAGTACCTCTGTGATGAGTAGACACCTCAAGTACTCGGGTATGGCTATATATGTCTGCTTTGGCAAAAACTTGGGTTTAAGCCTTCTCTGTCTTCCGGGACCAAGCTGTTCGATATGTAAAAATTTACACCTCCTTTTCTTGCTCCTTCTTTCACATGTTAACATGTTCCACACTTCTGATAAATAGTGGTTAGTTGTGGTTTTTCCACTTTCATGGAACCGATTTCAACAGTGGCTAGTCCCATTTATCTCAGTTCTGCATGTGTGCTGGTGCACTGGGGAGTGCTGCTCTGGTCTGGGTCCACTCTGCTACTGCAATGAGTAAGCAAGACTGGCTCCTTCTCTGGTCCAGTGGTGTTGGATCACAGCCCTGAAAAACTATGATTAGCTCAAAGCATGATTTTTACTTTTTCAGTCCAAATCTACCTTCCAGTAAGGCAGATAGGACATTCTGCTCCAAGTCCATTAGTCAGTCCCAGGGCTGAATCCTTCTCCCAAGGGGCAGGATCAAAGGGTTGAATCTGGGCTCTCCAGACTCTAAACAGACTCTTTTGCAGTGGTTGTGAGCATAGTGCAGGTAAGATAACTCCCAGGACAACTTCAGATGGCTTAGGTTTCTTGCATGTCCCCAGAAAATGCCTTCTTATTTGGAATCGACATGATTAAGGTCATGAAAAATGAATTTGTTGTTCTTTGTTCAGAAGGTGTAGTGGCTTTGCCACTTTACCCCTGTCTTAAAAGGAATCTTCATTATCTCATTATGAATGCTTTATCCTGGTTCACATTTCAGATTCTGCTTACTTCCTTACAGTTCCTTAGGTTTTGTTTTCATTTTTTCTAAAGTCATGTTATCACCTTGTGTTAACTAATTAACGCAGAAAAGGGCTGGATGAATAATTCATTACATATGATTTAATCAAAGAATTTACGTTTCCTTTTGTTTCATAAAATGTCTGCAAATATATCAAAGCTTTCTTTCAGCTATTTGTTTTTGCAAAGTTATTTTGCCAAATAATTGCAATAAATATTCCTTTGTGCTGAAAGTGAAGCATTCTTTGTGCAAGAATTTGACATGGGTATCTAACACCATTACAATGACAGTAGAGACAAAGGGGAAAGTTGTTATGGGTTGGTTTGGTTGGGTTTTTTGAGCTCCACTCCCATAATTTTTGCCCACGCCTCACTTGAAGAACCAGAAGAGGATAGGTCTGCTTTGGAAGTAGGTAGGGAGCCAGATTGCTTCCTCTCTAATTCTGTGTCTGAAGATTTAGGCAGATGACCCTGTATTAATTACACTTCAATTTCTTCTTTAGAGCTAAAAGGACTAGAAATGAGATGTTGTACACATATCTTCAATAGTTATCTTCCTAAATTCTGATGCTCATCTGTCTGAGAGTCAGGTTATTAGGCATGCACCTAATAATGTGTATGGAGCAACACAGACAGCTTCTCCCCAAGGAGATAGTCCTGTTATCTGTTTTGTCCTGTCATGGATCTCTTGCATTTTGTCTAACAAAGTTAGAGAAGGAAATGGCATTTGTTATTTGCAATGTTTCAATCACTCTTTGAAATCCACAGACAAGTACTGCGGCTGGTAGAAATAGATTTAAAATGGCAGAAGCGTATTTGGTGGAAGAAAGATTTACTAGCTGTGCAGAAAAGGCCTGGAATCTGGGGGCAGTGGATGGGCTCTGAGCATTTCTTTCTCTGTAAATGGCTAAACTGATAAAGTATTGGTATCTGGCAGTGCCTGTTAGCTGGAGACCAAAGAGTCTTTACCAACAATTTCCCACTGCAGATTTTTGGTCTTACAGGCACTCTTTTTCTTTTTTTTTTTTTTTTAATAAAAATAAATAAATATTTTAAAATTATTGATTTTTCTTTTTTGTGTTGCATACATGTGTGTGTGTGTGTTTTATTTTATTTTCATAACCATTCCTAAGGAGACAGAGGGAAGATTTTCCTTCTTAAAATAATGGCAAAGATAGCAAATCAGATGGTAGCGGGGGGAGGAACAGCCTTGAGGAGACTGTTTATGAAGGCTTTCATTCCATCATGTACCTTGGACATAGCTCAAGTGAGGGAGAATCTGCTATGCCAAATCTAAACTTGGCCCTGGTAGAGGCAGATAAGGACCTGTGCCTAGTGCAAGCCATGGGAAGAATCGTATTTGGAGACAGGCAGAGCTGATTGACTCACAGATAGTGATAACCTGTGGATCAGACTATGCATCTTTTTGACAAGCATCAGCTGTTCGTTCCTAGCCTCTGGGTGACTCCTTTATACCAGATGCAGTATTTCAAAAAACAATTGCTAGTGATGTGGATTAGGGGGAAAAAAAAAGTAAATTGGAAGTGACCCAAGTTCCGACTATGCATGGATGTCCCATGGGTCAGATGAGAGAGACTGTTTCCCAGGAACCACAGGCCAGATGACACTTGCAGAAAATGTGGAGGCAAAGGTTATTAGAAATGGAATTGTCTGAATAGTAGGAGGCCACATAAGAGGAATTAAAATTTGCTAATGCAGTAAGGTCACCATTAGCAACAATTAGTATCCCCAGTGTGGTCAGCTACCCCTAAACTGATGCTATTATGTGTCTGGAGACATCGACAGATAAAAGGTTACAGTGGACAAAGGATCCAAATTTGGTTATCCCTGGAAAACGACAAGTGTGGACGACAAGTACATTTTTGACTGCAGGAGTTAAATAGGTGGCCACTGCTCATCAGCTACTGCATACAGCAGGAGAAATCCAGCCGTTTATCCAATCAAGGCTGCTGCATAGCTACATGCTGTTTCAAGCTGGATGAAGCAAAAGTAAAAGCAAATGGTATTACTTACTGTGAGGTGCAGTCAGTGCAAAAATCGGATGTCTAGAAAAGAGTTTCAAAGCCTTTCACCAGAGAAAGATGTCAACAGCTTTGGGCAGGACTTGCCAGAAGCTTCTACTGATGGCAGCTAGCAGAAATATACAAGCAGTTCCTTTTACATTTTTTCCAGGAACAAGGTCTTCGTAAGACTGTGCTTACAAACAAGGGAGAGCTCAGACAGACAGCTTTCATGTCCTGTTCCTCAGGAAGAGCAGGTACCAGGGAGAGCCCAGGTGTCTACCTGATTCTCAGGTGGGTTTTACAACCTTAGATGTGCTCTGTTCTTCTGCATCCATACTGCCAGCAACATCTGTTTCGTGAGTTCAGAGAAAGCCTGAGTATATTTCTGTACTCCACAAAACATATTTACTGAAGTCCAGCAAGATTTGTTCTTTCTCCCACTCTCTCCCTCCTGCTCAAATTGATGTTCATCTACCTGTGACTTTCCCTCCAAGATGACTTCTGAGAAGTGTCAATTCCACACAAGTTAGTGCAGGGGCAGTGGCAAGAGCCAGATATAAAGACATATGACGGAGCTGAGCATTAGATCTGAGACCCGAGGACTCCTTTCTAGAAGGGTGAGGGAAAAACTGTGACATGAAAAGGTGGGGAACGATGTGTCATGCAAGAAGAAGAAAAAGCATAGTAATGATCTGGAGAAAAAGATTTAGAATATTTGTTCCTTTCTTGTGGGACATCATAACTAGTCACTTAAAAGCAAGACCTCCTCACATCATAGTGCTTCAAGAAGTGAGGAAAGCAAACACTGGGAATAGCTGAGAAGTGATCCCAGAGGTCTGCATGCAAGGAGTTGAACAGCTCCCGCAGATTCCTCCAGCTTGTAGTGTGAGCTCAGCGGTAGAGAAGGAATTGCTGATATGTTCTCAGGACGTGAATCTTCCATGAATTTACCAGTGCTAAAGCACACAAATACCCTGCTATTAACCTAGAGCCAACTTTGAATGGTGCCCTATGTACACACCTCACACAGTCAGAGCACCAGAGAAACCTGCGGTGGGCTGTGGTTACCTGGGTTTGGAGGGGCTGCAGTAGTATCTGATCTTCTCATTGTTGCCGTTTCACAGTGGAAACTTGTACTGTCCTTTTTTTTTTTTTTTTTGGAAGGAGAGGGAGGAAAGAAGAAAATTAAGGCTCGTGTGCCAGGACAGAACTGGTACAACAGTTCAAATCAACTGGTCTTTTTTTCCTGAAAAAAGTAGGGTTTATGCTTTAATCTGCCCCAAAGTGTGCATGGTCAGATTTCGCTTATGGCATTGTGCTGTTTGTAATAAACCCTTATGGAGAGGTTGATGTGAATCAAGCTCAGCTACAACCACAAGCTAATGACCACAGCCAAGCACAACTCCTACAGTAATGGCATAGGCATAAGACTTCTGTCGCCAGACTCACTCAAGAATCAGAAATCCTTTCCCTTAGTGTTCAGTTTGGAAGGAAAATAAGCAAGTTGCAAGATGACAAAAATTTAAAATTATACGGGAAGGTTAACAGGTTACTTTCTTTTTGTCCCTAATATTCTCAGCAAATCTACTACATCTTTTAAAATATATTAAAAAGGAGAAGAGGAAAGGCTAGTTTTAACATAACATAACATAACATAACATAACATAACATAACATAACATAACATAACATAACATAACCAACTGATGGGAGTCATTGCTGTGGGATAACTATGAGCCCTGAATTTTAATGGATTTTGAAAAAGAGAAGTGGGCATTTTAAAGGGATGGGAAGATTAAAAGATTTAAAACAGAACCACGGAGAGTTGCACTCAGCATTGTGAAGATGAAATCTAAGCATAAATTGACAGAAACAGGCAGATGTTTCTTTTTTGGGTGAATCTTTCTGTAATTGTCCACAAGGGTTTCCTTGCCCTTTCCTCTGAAGCTTTAAAGTATGACTGCTGTCAAAGACAGCAGAAGTAGTACTGCTGTAAGCTCTGTTATGAAGCTGAAAACCTGGCAGAATGGCTTAATACTTGAAAATAACAGCTTGTAATGCGAGCATCAGAAAACAAAAGTTCCCAGCCATGAAGCGTAAGTAGTGGTAGATGTTTAAAGAGTAAAGTAAACCAGTTTTATCCAAAGGGTCTACTTAAGGCTTCCATTAGAAAGATTAGGTCTTTTCTTCTCCATCAGAGCTTATTCTCAGTTTGTACATCAGTCTGCCAGCAACATAAGACTAAAATTGTTGGTCTGAGTCAACTGAATCCACCTTGGTGCGTGAGACGAGGGCTTGCTGTTTGGAGGAATAGTTTTCAAACTCTGGCACCTTGACCCAGAATACTTCAAGGTAATGAGAAGTGCACTACTCTTAAAGAGAAAGGATTAGTAAGAACCAAGTAAAGACAATTCCTAGAGTGTCAAGTGTTTCATGTCAGAACTATGACAAGGCAAATTAATAAAGTTATAAACTTTCATCGTGTAAGGGTGTGTGTATACATGTATATGTATATATACACATATACATGAGTGAACTGAACTGTAGATGAGTTCTGAAGATGCCAGGCCATATAACTCCATGAAGTGCCAGATTCAAAGCCAAATAATACGGATTCTTTTCTTTCATTTTGTTTTCTTAGCATAGGAATAGCTGGTTTGAAACCCACGAGCAGTTTTATGTCCATAAGAGTATTAAGAGAGAAGTTTCGATATGAAATCATTATCTTCCCTCTTCTAAATCCAAATACTAATTGCAACCTTGCTGTGAGCCTACAATATTAAGGCTATCATAGCCATGGCAACCGAAAGCAACATTAAAAGGAATACATATCTGCTGCACAAGATTGGTTATTTTTTTTGTTTGTTTGTTTGGGCAGTAGGCATGCATTTCTTTTCAGCAGCCATGATATACAGGTCAAAAGAACTTCCAGTTCTTCAAACCTCTGAGCTATTTTGCCACATATACTCTGCTATCACTTAATATTTGTGGTTTTGTATAATGAATTTCAACACAGGATGGTTTGTTAATCCACAGACACAAATAAAAACACAAATTAAAATTTCAGCATGGATTTTACAATGGCCCATTTACATTTCAGGATTAAACCCATAATAAAAACTTTTGTGTAGTTATAATTGGGCTGAGTTTTTCTTAAAACCAGGAGATAAACATCTATGTAAATAGCCTCAAAAAGATATTGTGTTTAAGAAAAAAGCACTTCAAATGAGCTGCTTAAAGTCACCTTCTATGCTTTGCATGATAATTGTAATGCAAAATAATAAACAGCACAGGGCACCAAGCACAGCACTTCAAGGATGATATTGTGCCATTTATATAAAGATAATTAGGCATTTAAAAACAAGCAATATCGCTTTAAAACCTTCCAATTAAAATTTAAAAAAGAAGGGGGGGGCTGTAAGGTAAGATTATTGAAATAAGTTTCCATTTGCTTGATTTTCCTGAGGGTGTGTGTCCATAATGATCTGTCTGACTCCAAAGCATCTGAGTACACACTGAAATTAATTGCTGGGGACATTGCAGCACATCATGGTTCTGTAGGCCACGGGTGATATTTCAGACATGGATATACTTTACCTCTTTATGGGTATATATGAACATTAGTTTTACCTGGAAAACATGCTGCTTTGCCTGGATTGTCATGTAGCATAGAGGAAAACTTACATTAGCTAAAGAACTTATTGCTTGGATTGCTTATTCCAGTTTTCAGAGAGAAAGTGTGAGAGAGAAAGCTGTATCAACACAAGTGTCTTTATGCAGGTATAATTGTATCCATGCTAACGAGATGTCTCTACCAGAAAAAGCTCTAAAACATTGCACCTTAATTCAGCACTACTCTGTCAGCAAAAATTTCTATTCTATAATGTAATATTTATGTATGTTTATAAATGGTTAAGAAAGGGCTAATATAGTCAGACATCATTAGCATGGGAGAAACTACTGGGAGGTGTTAGAGATTAGCTGCTTATGCCCATGATTTATAGCAATTGTCCTGCTGGAACCAGTAATTATCTAGCAAATGATTATTAAAACACCCTTTAGCAAATTATTTATAAGGATGCTTTTCATGTAAATCACACCAAAAGTTGTTCAGAGGAGAGCCTAAATTGATAAACAAACATTTTAATACAGACTATTGAAAAAGAATTTTCACCAAGTCTTGAAGTGTTGCTTTTAATAGTAGAAATGTGTTTAGGTAGTTCATGTATATAACAAGAAAAAAAATGTGACTCTGTTTCATCTGAAGGAATCTCTCATGTCCCGCTGCTCTGTGGCTGCAGTTGCAGAGGGCAGCAGCGGAGGAGGTGCCAGCTGGTTGTGGCTGCTCGGCTCTGCACCTTGCACACAGTGCTGCGCACTCAACCCAGCATCCCCCAGCTGCAAATAGGTCTTGTCTGAGGGACCCCTGCAGAGCACCTGAAATCATAACCCTTTCCCCAGAACGGGATAAATCATGAATTGTTCTAGATTCTGTCCCATAGGCAACTTGTGTGGTTGTTGGGTGTAAACCACAATGTCACTTCGGGCCTCCATTTCCCACTTGTAGAGAGAAGAAATAGTCCTCTGTGCCTCAGTGGACATTGTGGCAATGAAGGCACTGAGGATGCTCCTGCAGTGACATGGCATGAATTCCAGTGGCAATTTTTGAAAAGACTATTTGCTGCTGGTGAGATAATCTAAACCAGAAATCTTTGCAATGCTCAGCGTACCCTTAGCCATAAGCAAAGACCTTAGATGGAAGTGAAATAATATCTCTGAGCTTTGCATGGGTTCTTGATTCTACGACTCTATGATTCTTTGCATGGGAGGGGATATTCATCTTTTCAGCTCTGCATGGTTGTGTGGACATTTTTTTGTGCAAAAATTCAAAAAAGGATTCTTGTGATGAGTCTGAACTGTGATGTACACTTAGCTGAGCAAAAGCTTGTAAACTTGATAGTGGTATTAGCTGATCTGAAAAGACATATTATCTCATTCTGTACACTGTATCTGCTTGGGTGCCTGGACTATCATGGTTACAATTACTCCATAGTTAATACTAGGACATCAGCTTGTTTAGGGAGAAGCATTTTAATTAACTCTACAAGGGCTCAGTGTAGTGCTCAGCTAAGTTACTACAGGTGTTTTGTTTACCCTGGACATGCTCAGAACCTTAATATGAGGTTTTTGTAGCTACTCATTACTCTTTTCATGCTGGCTGAGTAATTTTTTCCAATGGTAATAGTGTGACACCTGACTTTGTGTCATTGTAGGAGGAAGAGTAAAGGTAACCCTCATAAATTCAAATATGCTTAAATCATTTTGACACACACTTGTAAAAATTAAAAAGCTGATTGCACTTTTAATAGCAATCTTGTCAGTAATATTCAAAGTGATAAGTCTCTAGTATTCTAAAGGCACAGATTACCCTAAGTGACTGAAAGAGACTTCAAAGAATCTATAATTAAAATCAGTAATATGTACCGTACGTTTTAAAATCCTGAACTCTATTTGAGAGATTATTCTCTTTATATAGTATCTAAGAACATACTCAGATGTATTGATACCACTCTTGTTTTATTTAATGACCATTCCTGCCGAAGGCTAGCCTCTGCATCTGTAGGCTGAGTCCTGCATGTGGGACGATATGCCATTGTACTGTCCCAGGAGGCATGCTGACAAAGAAGTGTGTCTCAGTCACAATACCTTCCCATTCTCCTATCTCCATCCAGAGAAAACATAAAAAAGGTGCAGTTTACTTCCCCCTGCCTGTCTATGGTTCCCCTGGCAAGCATGGTATGAGCAAATTCCTCTTAGTCTCCATTCATGTGCAAAGGCACAAAAGGAGAGAACAATATCTGCGTTTTCCACTGTAACCCATACAATATCTGGGTAGGCAGTGTAGCTAGACAGGGATTTGGGGAATTGTTCTCCTGCTTGGGACTGAATGACAAACTGTTCTTGCAAGAGCAGAGTCTGCTGGTGTCATTATACTGAACTATAACTGACACACCTGGAGCCGCCTGTGGATGAAAGGCACTTTATAACCAAAATTTGTGCCCTTCAGAAGGATTTACGAACCGTTTGTACAACAGTGTAAATTTAACAGTGCTGCTAATAAGCTTTTGGTGATTTCACTGTGAGTTATATATGCAGAAGAACCAAGGATTAAACTCTCCTTAAAGGTTTTGAAAATGGAAAGAGGCAAGGGGGTGGCCTTTTTCAACCATCTGGGACCCCCTTCTTCCCATCCTCCACAAGCTCTCTAAGGTAGACACTACTGTAGTAAGATCCTTAGGTGTCTCACAGCAAACTTCACCTGGAGAACTGGCTTCAGTATGTCTAACTTACCTAAGTGTTCTTTAACTCTTTCTTCCCTAGTCTGATCTTTACCCTTATTCTATTATTAATGTTAATTTTGTGGGCGCATCTTGTCACAACTAACTTTTTGTGTGAAGATGGGAGCAAGAAAAGACATGAGAATGTGTCAGCCTTTCATCGTCCACTGTTTGTTGTCCTCCCTCATTAAATAATGGAATTATTCTTTTCTTTGCCTTCCCCTTATATTGTTGCACATAGTAGTAGTAGTGAGAAATACACGACTTTCTTCTTTTTTGGGAAGTTGACTTGTTAGAAGTTGAATCATAGTGTTCATTGTGGAGATGGGTTTCTGATTTTAATTTTTTTTGTTTTTTTTTTTTATTTGAATAAAACTAATTTTCAGGCCTCATCATCGTCTGTTCTCAGTGAGCTTTTAGAAGCCCCCCCATCAGTATGGCTTTGAATATGAAAAATCTGAAAGCAAAATGGGTTATCTCTTAAACTCTTATCACTGGGTCATTTGAAATACAGATTAGACTAGAGACAAAATAGTTTTGTTGGCCTGCTAGCCATTTATTTAGAGAATGAATTCTTCCTTTCTCCTGAGTATTAAAGTCCAGAGCTGGAACCAGCAGGTCTGTTAGAAATAAGGAGTAAAGGAGTAAAGCTGAATCCTCTCTTTTTTTCTTTCATTGTGAGCAAGGAAGATAATTCCTTATTGCTAGAATTGTTAGCTGGAGGTAGAAGGCAAGACTATGTAAAGAGAGTGGTAAGAAAGAAGATTCGGATTTAAATATTCATGTTTTGGGGGCTATTCAGTGATATTAGGAATAAATTACCAGCTAAGGACACACTTGATTGATTCTGTCTGAATTTGTTTTATAATATTTTCACATAATTTCATTTATTCTTTCCTTTAACATCCATTAGAGGAAAAGAGAAAAAATATACAGCATGTGAAAAGAACACAGGGAAGTTTTTAATATAATGTTAATAATAGTTGATATTTAATTGAGATCGTATCTTTAATCTTTTCTTCTTTTCCCCTGCCAGTGTTTCATCTCTATTCTTATTATCTTGTTTTCAGTACAGAATTATCACCCACTGGTTTTCAATTACAGCGATGCCCATATTGATTCTCCTCTTGATTTTAACTCGAAGCTGAAAAATTACTCACTTAAGCCAATAAAAGTAGATGATGTGGTTAGTTTTGGGTTCCTTTTTTAAAATAATAAATGAATAAAGAAGAAGAATGATAAGCTTATAATGATTCTGAGTTACAACAAACTGGTATGGAAATGCATTTTAAATCATTAGAACTCAGAACAGTCTTGTAAATTTATATTTATCTCTTCACGTTGAGTTAAGCAGTCCCTAAGGACACAAAACCTATGCCTATAATCCTAAGTGGCATTTTTCTGCTAGTACTTGGGCACTGAGACCACCTGGCAGATAATGGATTCTGTCCGTGCTTCTCTTAGCTTCCAAAAACAGGGTGTCTGTATGCAAAGTGCCTATTGGGAATGGTCCATGGTCCATGCTAGCTCCCAGACTGTGGCCAGGAATTGTCTGGGGCAGTGCCAGCTGGCATGGACTGAAATCACCCTTCTTTTGGTTTAATAGCACAGATGATCACATTCCTGGGCTTGGGAAAGTTCCCAGGCACTGCTAAATTTACTAACACAGATGTAGCCAGAGAACATTGTCCCATCCAGAAGAAGTTACATTGCTTCTCTAAACACTTCTGTGCATACTTATCTTCTTAACACACAGATAGTCCCAAGATGCAAGGATAACAAATTACAAGCTTAAACCAAGACTAGGTGGAAGGTTTGACTTACAGAGACAAATGTCAAGAGTTGTCATGGGATGGTTTTGGTGGCCATTTGCAATTAAGAATCAGTCTTTATTGATGCTTAGAAAGTACAATCCAAATTAATTCAGGAGCAGAAGATGAACAGAAGCTTTCCTGAGTGGTACGCTAAAGGATTTGGTTCTGCACCCATTGATGTTAATGGAAAACCCTCTTACTAGCTTCTGTTAGAGGAGAATGAGCGCTAGCTATAGGGAAATATCAGTTAAAAGCCATCGATTTCACACACACAATCAAAAATATAGATAGCAAAGGGTCAAAGTTATCTAACTACAAAAATTAAGATCTTTCAGAACCTTAATCTTAAATATCACAAGTAAGTAATCTTGAATACTTTTGACAGAATGAGTGGTTTGTAAGGGATTCCACACAGATGAACACATTAAAGTGTTGGTAGGTGTGTGTGTGTAGGTGGGATTTCTCCACAGAAGGAGGAAGGAAAGGTATTATGTCTCAACTTCAGGAAGATGCTGAATATCTATAGAAGAAAAGTGCCTTAACTAACTGCAGCCATAGTGATCTGGGTTTGCTGTTCCCAGCTGCATCCAACACCTCCAATGCAGGCATAGTATAAAACTAATACTTATCAGTCTGACCTGGAAACACTGAGAAGCCAAATCACATATGTTTTTGCGCTGTTGCTTAGGTTGCTACATATAATCTCTCCTTTTCCTTGAGTGTGTTCATATTCTTGCCCATGTTTTATTGTGAATCTAATTAAACCCAATCCGCAATGATACTTACAAATATTTGAGTCAAGATTTTCAGACATGTTCTTGTAGTCCTGTAAACTCCAGAGGACCCCTTGCCCAAGAGGCCTTTTTTGAAGACCAGGGCCATCATGAAACTTTTGGTGCCATCCAACTGCTAGGCGTCTGTCCTGCCTTAGTCTCTGGTTGTCCTCTCCCTGCTTCAGACAGACAGACAGTCCTACTTTCTCAGGGGCCCAGGTGTATTTGCCCCATTTAAACATCCATCTCTCATGCTTAAAATCAAATATTTGCTTTAACAAAGGCAAAGTTTTTCCTAGACTTGGCAATGAAGAGAGTTCTTTTTACATGTCTATTTTCTCCACTTTTTATGCATTGTAGCAGTGTTCCTCTCTTTGGAAATGTTCCAGAAAGCACCTGTACACACTTGCTCATTTGTGAAATGCCAGTATGGTAGATTGTAATTTGCCAGTCCATTTCTTCTCCGAGAGTAAATTAATTGAGTTGATAGCAGCAGAGTTTATAGTTTTATACAGGCTACATATACATGCTATGGTAATATTTTAGCATTAGGATGGAGTAAATGAGTCATAACTGATTATGGAACAATTCCTGTCTAGGTGGCGATAGGAAATGAGGCTTCTCTTTCCATTCTTTCTGGGACGCCTGCCCTGCGAGTAAGGTACCTTAAACAGTTGCCTACCTCCCCTCCCTTTTCTTTTGCACGTAGTGTCACACAGTCTTAGGGCTGGGAACTTTAAAGGGTTTGCAAAACTGCAGAAGGCACAACATTTCTGTGGTGGCTCACCATTACGTGACATTGTTTTACTGCCTTTTGTATTTGGGGCAGGCATGTTGACGAGGGCTTCAGACATGCTGGGTAGTCCTGCACATCATACATATTCTAATTTTTATCCCTCATCTGCCAATTCTTTACATGGAATTTATTTTTCATTCTTTAGGGTTAGGCCAGCAGGTCTGTGGCTCTTTCTGAACCTGCATAGAGGCTCTTCTACCACAGCCACTCCTCCCCCCCCCCCCCCCCCATCATACTAAAACATTTATTTAGACTATAGTACCCTCTATACCATCAAAAACTTGTTGTCGTTTCCTGTGAAACACCTCAGGTGCCAAACACAACCCCAATGCAGCCTACGGAAATGGAGTCTCCCAAAGGGGATGCTGAGTGTGCATAAAAGTGGGCTCTGTTTTTCCAAGGCACCTGCCAGAACCTTGCTGACATTTTCAGCATAGGAAAATATTTGGCACTGGACAGCTGTTCAGAAACTTTTCCCCTTGTAGGTAGTAGAAAATGTTCCCTTTTTTAAACATATTTATATAATTCTTTTGGGGCCTATACATATGTGAAAGGCTTCATTTTTCTCCCCACTGTGGTCTTCAGGGAATTTACCTCCTCAGTTCTTCGTATTTGCTCTATCATTCCTCACAGTGAACGCATCCAGCTCTTCTTTTTAGTCTCTGTCTTTCCCAGCAACCTGAGCTGAGGATGGTTAATTGTTTTTGATCTGTCTTCTAATAAGCCACCTCAGAAGTCTGACTCTAGCATCTATTTATTAGTTTTAAGTTCCTCTAATAAGTGCACCTTGTTGAATGCTTAACATGTTTGTTTTTAACACCTCCTCCCCCAGTAGTATTGCAAATTGTTTCTCTTCCAGCTTATTCACTCATAAAATTCATGGGGATAAGATTGTACCTGCAAGCCCCAAGGTTTACCACTTTCTACTTCTCTGTCAGTTGGCTTTTCCAGATCATGATGTGCGAGCGGCTTGTATTCCTGTATTCAGTGTAAAATTACTGAGCATCCCATTTGCTTGTAGGTTGAAATTTTAGCAAAGCGTAAGTTGATGTTTTAACTATTGGTTACGTAAAGAATTCGTAAGAGCTAGTAGCCCTCTGTTTGTCACCTTTGTGTCCTGCACAGTTTGCTGGCTTTGGCAAAGAGACAGTCCAGTGCAGTTGCAAATGCCAGGCAGTGTCTTGATTTGTGGTGGTAGCTTCAAAGTGTTTAGCTCTATGTTGCATTGTCCTTCCCTACTCCTCACCTTGCTTTCCTTTTTCTTTTAAATCCCAGCTAAGAGCTTTGCGTGCCTTTCTACCAGGTCTCTCTTCTTTCAGTTGTTTGGATTTTCCATAAAGTCTACTGAATAGATCATTAAATGTTGTCTGTGAGACTATATTGATGATAGTTAAGATCTTCTCTTGTAAACCTTTCTATTAACCTTGTTCTGCATGCTGCAAAGTCTAATTGTTCTGTTCCGGTTTCCTTTACTTCAAGGGTTTCTAATCGTCTCTCTGAAGTGAGTTGGAGTTTTCATCTGTCTCACAGCTGGTCATAATAGGCCTTCTACTTCCCTTCTTGACATCACCCCATTGCAGTTGGAAAAAAAAAAAAAAGAGAAAACTGTAAACCTACTCTTCAGCCTTGGATCATTTACAGACTCATCTGTTTCTTCTCCTGTTTTATACCTTTTTCTAAGACATTTGTAGGTAGAAGTAGAACGCAGTATTCAAATGCCTCTAATGCACTGTTTTTCAGAACTAGAAACTGTCAGATTTAAGGTAGTCTTGGAAGTTAATTATTTTCTTTTTCTCTTTTTCTTTTTTTTTTTAAATGTGTTTGCTTTGTGAATACAACAGATACTGTGCAGGGAGAAACTCTGATACAGACCTTCATCACCCTTCATTCTTCTGGACAGTTTCAGCAAACAAGAGCTGTTCATCTTGTTATTAAGCAGTTGATCAGAGCCCAAGATTTACTTTCCTTCACTGCTGACTTCTCATTGACTAGCATTACGGAACCTGAGTCTTTGTACAGCACAAAAGACAGCCTGTTTTAACAAAGTCATTGTGTTGGGTTGCAAATGGGAAGGAGATACTAGCAAAGTCACGAACTGTGTTGTCAGGACATGTTCCCTCATTTTATTCTATAAAAAAATACAGGTGGAATATAACTAGCTGCTTCTGAGGGAAAATACAGGCTGCATTCCAGAGACAAGTATAGATAAAATGTTAGACCATGGGTAAGGTAATATGCAATTACTTTAGTGCATCATAATTGAAGAATAAAGTCAGTCACATTGAGAACATTTCCTGAAATACCTCTCCAAAAAATTCAGGATAGTGTGTTCTTAAATGTGTGCATGGGAACAGTGTCAAATAAATAAATAAATGCATCCCCCCCACCTCTAAATATTTTGCTGTCCATTCTCAAATATTATGGACTGAAAGAACAACAAAAAAGTAAGCTTCAGTCATAACTGTTTCTTCTGCACTCATGTTTACTAATTCTGCAACCTGACTTATGCTTTCTGCAGTCAGGAAATAACTGTACCTCTAGTTTGATAAAACTGTACAAGATAATATAAAATTGAACTGCACAGTTTCCCTACTGTTCATCAAAATAGGACTCGAAACATCTGCAAGTGGTGAGCAGTGCAACACACACTGCCAGTACCAGTTTCAACCTACTTTTGTTAGGAAAGGAACAAATAACTAGATTGTGATAGACGGTTTTTTAAAGGATTCAGGCATTAGTCTAGAAAACACAAATTGGAAATCTAATCTGAAGTGAAACTGATACAACCATCAGACAACATGAAAGTTCTTTTTAAAGAGAGAGCTGGAAAACGCACACACAAAAGGGTTATTTATAAAGAAAGTCCCTCCCCATAGGCTGGACTAGTGATAGGCTGTGGTTTAAATAAGTGTGATGAACTAGCTGTAAATATTAATCCCTTGCTCCTCAATGTTTTAAATTATTAGTACTCTATTTTACAAACTGGCCTTTTCTTTGGGGGGGGGGAGCTGTTCCTTTAAAATGGGGCAGGGGGGAGTGTGGGAGAGCAAGAATTACTGAATAAAGGTTTCTTTTAATTTATTCACTAAAGATTCCTGGCAGGTAAAACTCGTTTAAAGGAAACACATTTTTTTCATGATCTTCTAAATTCCCATCTGTACTCAGACAGTTGTATTTACACTCTTACATTCTTCAGGAGCAAAAATTCTCTGATGTGAAATGCTGAAGGAGTTGCACATGAATGTTGCTGAAAAATGTCTATGCACAGAGTATTTCTTGAAAATGACAGTGGTGTTCACCATGATAGCCTCATGTAATCAAACTACCAGGGTACCATATGTACTGATCTAATAAGTTGTTGCAGCCCTAGCTAAGGAGACGGGGCTCTTTTCATTGAGTTGTAACAGCTCTTGGTTTTAATTCAGAAGGTCCTCAGTTTGTTCCCTGATCTGTCAAGCTCATGGTAGTTAAGATAACTGTGCTAAAGATATTTTATGACTGGGGTACTTAAATATAAGTATACCAAAAATAAAGCAAGCAAGGAGGAGAACTGACAGCAAGAGACATGTCCAGTAAGTTCAATCAATAGAAATTATTTGAAATTGCTTAAGTGGCTTTAAACAAACAAACAAAAAAACAACAAAAAACCCAAAGCAAAACAAAAAACAAACCCTGCCTCCTACCCTTCTAATAGCTGGCACTTCGATACTTAAAATGCCTCACAGATGTCTTGTCCAGATCCTGGAAAAATTTCAAACAATTTGGGAATTGCCAGGTTTAAACCTGTATTTACTGTTCATCTTGGACCTAACAAACCTTTTCTGTCCATGATCTTTGCCATGGCCTGGATTTTGCAGCATATTTAGGTATTGACTTCAATGCTGCAGTAGAGTTTCTCTCTTCAAAGTCTCCAATCGCCTTCACAGGCCAACAAATCTAGGTGGTATTTGGTATCCAAAGTCCAAAGGAACAAGCTATTTTGAAATACCAATAGAAGAGTGGTAAACTTTCATTATGATGCTAACAGCAGTAACATTACAACAAAGAAATCCACCTACAGCAGTTAATTTTGTGATATTTTCTACAAGACAGTAAAATTGTGCTGGAATAGAAAACCTATGTAGCAGTTTTCCAGGCATGGATTTTTACCTCTTGGATGGTACCAAATGCAGGTTGTCAAGATTTCAAACTCTGTGTATCATCAGTATCTTTGCGTTGCAATTTCTGAAATATCAGAAAGTAAGAAGTTTTCACTGTTTAAAGTAACTGCAGAGCATAAGACGGTGACTTCGCCATCCCTTGCTTGAAATTGTCAGCATGTGCTGAAATGTGTTCTTCCAGGATCCTTAGTAAATTAAAAAATTATGTTTTCTTTGTGGGAGATTTATACCAGTGTATGGAATACCTGGACTTCAGACACATAAAATAGGGTCTCTACAAATGAATGAGGGATTAAAATATGTGCATGACAATTTGGTAATGGAGAGTGGATAGCACAACGGTAGTCTATAGGAAGCATCAAAATACTTGAGGATATGAAGCCTGATGCATTTCAAAGAAAACACAGGAACCATACTGGTGATGGATGTTTATGCAGAGCTTTCTGTGTAGACATAAAGAAGCAATGTAGTATAAGGGTCCACAATAACAAGGCTTGGAAATTTCTGCAATAAATTCCCAGCCAGGCAACAAAGGAGAGCCACGATACATAGACTGCCTCGCTGTCCTTGAGTCAAGTTAGGTATTTGCTTGTTTACGAGCACTGACAAGAAACCGCATGGTGTCTGACTCCTGTTTGGGTGACTGGGAAACAGATCCCTCACATGCAACAGCAGCCACTCGCATTGAGAGCTCATTTGCCTGGCATGGAATTCCAGAGACTGTAATTACAGATAATGTAACTCAATTTTCCTGTCAGGAATCTGCTATTTGTAGTACCAGCAGAACCAGAGTGTGTCACATCCCTGCCACACTCCAGCCAAAGCAGAAGCAGCTGTCGGGGTTGCCAAGCATACTGGGGTAAGAGGGATGCAGAGGAAGTATTTTTATACGTTATTTGGTGATCAGCAAGCCTACAGGATCATCCTGTGCCACACCACGCATTGATACTCTGTTGCACAAATGCTGCAACTCAGGAGGTAGAAAAGCGCTTCATCTGCTGTGGTCTAATGTGTAAAATAAGACTGTAAAAACAAACACAAATAGCCTTCCTTGAGCGAAAAGCTCTGTTATGCTCAGTATGGTATGTCCCATACAGCAGCATCCCTCTTTCTCCTATACAGAATAAGAGGACTTACTTGAATAAGGATGGACGTAATTTATAGTCAGTCAGGCTCTCAGAATCAAAGCTACACACAAACTCAAAACCAAGGCTGTTACATTTAAGGATGTTGTATTTGATCTAATTCATGCATTTAGCAAACTAGGCCTCTGGCTTTTTCCTCTGCTTGCAGTAAAATATTGCCTTGTTACCATTAGGGCCCACAAGAAAAGACACAGTATGAAATTCTGGGGAGGTACTGAACTTTCATTGCCTGGGACTAAACGCTGAAGCTTAGAAGTAAAATGTCATCATTAAAGCAAGTGGAAATGACAATAGGATTTCTGTTTTAAAAGACACCTGCTGTTAGTGAATGACAGGTATCGAAGATTTTTTCACCAAACAAAGGTCATCCTCTCTCTTCAGCTGACTCTTTGTATTTGTAAAAGTAAAATTGACTTGACTCAATCAAGACTGGCTTTTCCCCCCCATGCATAAAGGAATTTAACTTACATGAGAAAATGAAGGACATTTCTTCAAGCTCCAGAAATCCAATGGCTATTTGTGACTCCCTTTCAGTTTGATTCAGGTTAGAATAACTCGTTGCTGAATCTACCTCTGACTACCCCTCATGCTTATACACTTTGACTATCCATCCTACAGTTTTTTAAAGCAGAAACTTCTTCACCTGCAGTCATCTGGAAAGAGAATCTCCACTCTCCTATTCCTGTCTTCCATCTTACCCGGTAATTTTATTCTGAACGAAGATTAAAATCAACTTAGAGGAACATGGGAGCTATGTTTCAGTGCACGCAGATGCAGCGGCTCTGAAATAGCACTAATAATGCTGTGACAAGTACCTTGTAATTTCTAGAGATGTCACAGTTCATTTGATGTCATTCATATGCCATGTACTAGTAAGACAGAAAGAAGCAGTGCCTAAGATGTAGAAACTGTTGCACGCTGGTGGGGTGGAAATTGGGAACAGATTTTCTTGGGGCAGATTAGTCAGAGAATCTGAACAATTCAGGTCATAAGGATCTCTGGAGGTCATTTAGTCTGACCTCCTGCTCAATGCAAGGCCAGCTTGATCAGGATTTCAGGGCTGTATTTAAGTTTTAAAAATCTCTGAGGATGGAGCTCCTTCAGCTCCTCTGCACTTTTTCCAGTTCTGCACCACCCTCAGAAGGAATATTTTTCTTTTTTATTTAGTCCAGTCAGAGTTGCCTTTGCTGCAACTTGTTGTCCATTGCCTCTAGTTCTTTTTCTGTGCCTCTCTGGGACAAGTCTGGCTCAGTCTTTGTAACCTTCCTGTAGGACCAGACAGCCTGCTATTAGGACCCCTAATAGCCATAGGAAGCCATCTCTTCCCCAGACTGAACCAGCCCAGCTCCCTCAGCCTCTCCTCGCAGGGCAGGTGCCCTAGCCTCTGACCATCATGATGGCCCTCTGCTGATTCTCTCTGGTTTGTTAGTATCCAAAACCAGACACCACACTCCAGCTGTCTCACAAATACCAAGCAGAAGGGAATAGCCGCTTCCTTTGACCTGCTGGCTGCAGTCTTGCTGATGGGGCTCATGATGCAGTTAACTGCATTGTCAGTTGACTCATTTTGCCCTCCTAATGGGCTGTGAAGCATGTGAAGGTGATATGGATAGATACCAGGTTTATGGAGGTGAGGAGGCGAAAAGAATTGTTCTTGTGGCAAACTATGAGCAGCATATCTCTTCCAGTAAATTGATCATTATGCAAGACTTTGAGGATAAAAGAGGAAGAAAGGCAAAGTGATATAAACAGAAAAAAATGAGTGAGGACCAAAGAGAGGTCTTAGGGCAAACACACAAAAAGGCTTACAAAAAACAGCCTCTTGTTCCCAAATATATCCATACAAGGATCTGAATGTTTCTAGAGATGTTTAAGAGCTGTGTATTGTGGGTTTGCAAAAATACCTGTGGATTCTGGTTGGGTTTGGTTTATAATTTTTTTTTAATGTATTGCCTCAAACCTACATATGACCTGTCCATAATGATGGGTTTATATTCCTAATCAGTGAATACAAACAATTCATTTTCAGAAACTATGCATCAAGTGTACAGTAGGTCAGACATGCTTTGGCCACTGGCCATGCACATTAATTGCCTAGGATAACTAATTGCCCAGCAGTCCTAACAGCTCAGTGTCTGGAAAACTGGTACATCACTGCTCAAAGCTGTAGTCTCCTCCTTAAATCAGGAGAATGGGGATTGCATCTTTTACTTGCAAGACAGGTAAAAGCTAGTCCTCCAGCTAAGCGAATGCTCAAAAAAAAAAAAAAAAAAAAGTGTTTTCAGATGCTGCTGTTTACCTCCTTTAGAAAGTTTTAATTTTTCCAAGAAGGTGCTATAAAAAGAGTTATATATGAAGGTTATATAGAAAAGGCAAGGTTATTCACAATGATTTCATACTGTAAAAGTTGAATATCACTGTATTATTTTTATTTTTTCCTCTTTAGCAACGTCTGTCTCTATTTTGCAGTATTTATGTCATGGAATTAATGACATAAGTAAAATAATTAAGTAAGATATTAGTAGACATACTTCAGTTGATGAATATAAAAACCAGGAGGGCTTGTTAAGAAAATGTTCATATTTTTAGGTTTGTGTCCCTTGGAAGAAAGTAGTGGCATGGAGAATAAACATGTTGAGAATATATAGCAGCATTGAGTTAATTCCACTGAGGACTTCTCAGTGGAATGAAGTAGGGAAATTTTGCAATCTTTAGTCACACCTGTTAATCTTTAACAACCGAAAGTGCAAGTGCATTGCATTCACAATGTATTTATTTTTAAAGACTGTCTTCCTGCATAGCATACTTTGTATTGTGATGCCGCTTGGAGCCTTTGCCAGGGATAAAGACTTATTTCTCTAGGTGCCATGCCAATGCAATCGGAAGACAGCACTTTTCCCAGCACACCACATTTGAATTTATTAGTAGATGTGCCTGGATGCACCTGCAAGATCTGACACTAGAAAATAAAAAGTGAGTGATCCTAGCTCTGCCTTTGAGATTGGGTGAATGAAAGAAGAAAGATTGTCCACTGAAACAATGGAGGCTGGTGTAAATACTGCTGGTGTGCAACAGGAGCGTGGGCTCAACCATACCTCACAGTGACGCATGTGAGGGGAGGTTGGTACCATGCAGAGCCCCTGGTGTAGCAGCATCAGCATGGTGTTACGCCAGCCTCTCCCCCTGGCTCTGCGTACCCTGCTTGGGAATCTGCTTACCACCGTTGCTGGTCTCATGTGCGGATGACAACTGCATCCATTTTGCAACTTTTTAAAACAGTATCATTGCACGTGAAATGCACTGTTTGCATCTAAGATTAACAGCCTGAATTAGCAGGGGAAGACAGGAAAAGACAGAAGGATAGTTCTCTCTGTTTTGTCACAACTTCTATTTACGTGAGGAAAATGTTAGTGTTCTTTATCTCCTCGGGGTACCCGTCAGTGCCCCAGTTCCAGCATTTGCTATATTGCTCCTCAGGGAAACCCTTGAAGCCATATGGTTCACTTGCTGTTCCTGCATTTCTGTGTGCCTAAGGAGTTGTTGTTGGTAGTGGTCCCTATTCTTTCTGCTACTTCACTCCATGTCTCATTTGCTTTTTATGCTTTTTCCAAATGAAAAAGTGTTTGTTGTACTCTCTAGCTTTCCTCTAGCTCAACACTAGCAGCGTATAAATATGCTTCTGGCAGCACATGTGTTCCTTCTCCCGTATTAGAGCAGCCGAAGAGATACAACTTTTCTGTGTAGTGAAGGTATTAGGAAAACCAAGCTTATCCATCTTTTAGGTATAGTTGATCCTCTCTTAGGTAATGGACTAGATTTTGCTTCCAGTATATTCGTACATATCTCTCCAGGACTTTTTCTCTGGGACTATAACCCCAGGGGAGAGAGAGAAATCTGTTGTTGTATTTTACAAAGGCCAATACCAAAAAGGTTGCTTTAGGAGTGTGCATGTACGCATGTGTGCAGCATGACATTGCTGGCAAATAATTTCTGAAGTGAATGCACAGCAACTGTTACAGGAAAGGCCTTTCGATGGTGTATACAGTGAAAGAGACTACACTATGATATATAACACCACCATGTAAATGTTTTCACCAGGTAGGGGTCCCCAATGTGTTTGCAAGGGATGTCTTAGTCTCAAGTGACAAAGATTTAATGGGTGCATAATGGCCAGCTAAATTTTATCCTATCGTCAGAGCTTGCTGGGGCTCATGCTTAGATACAATGAATGAAGAAATTCCACTTACATGTCTGTGAACTACCGGTATGCTTACTTTAAAATACGTAAGATTTGGTATGAAGGTTGCATGACAGTTAGTCTCTGCAGGCAAAGTCAGTGGAAAACTAGCATGAAATGCACTATCAGCAACAATTTTCCATAGCTACATGTAAAAGAATTACATACAAATGCCACAGTATGTACTACATGATCTGAAGGTCAGTGTTGCATGCTAGAACTGTGGTTCTGTCCTCCAGGATGCAATTGATTTTATTCAAAGCACTGCACGTTCAGCAGAAGAACAGGAATTCAGGGGATTATTGCAGGACAGAATATTGTTCAAAGTGTTTGTCAACAGCTCTCAAAACCTGAGCTTGCAAAAAGAGCTGGCAAAGTACTTACAGGAGTCTACTTCAGCCTGAACCAGTGAACCAGTTCACATTTTTTCCAAGCAATTCAGTCCATGACAAGAGCTTAAAAGAACCTTCTGAAGGCTAACAATCACTCTGAACCTGAAGAATTAGCACTTTTAGAGGCATTAAAAAGAATAAACTGATTCGTGTATCCAGAAATTTGACCGCATATCTCTCAAGTAGAAGGTATTTGTGAGAGTATGGTGTCTTTGCAGCCAAGAACAGAATGGTAATTCAGACAGTAAAAGAAAAAGAAAAGAGAGAGAGTTGCATTCATCTTCTGTAATGCATTATTTTGGACATTTACATCTGAAATCTGCTTTTCTATTAATATATTTTTCTTCAAGTTCAGAGAAAATTCACTTTAAAATTTTACTGCTCATTAACAGTAAAATGATTTAACATTTAAATTTTTTTTCCAAGTTTAATTTTACTTAGTCATTTGGGAGAAAAAGATGCAGAGGTAAACAGATTCTGCAAACATGAACAGAGTAGTGCATCAGTTCTTGAACCTACTCATCAGTAATTCCTATCCTAGGAGACGTGATGGCTACTAAAGCACCATATCCAGTATTTCAAGGACTTGGGCACATTATACAGCATATCTGAAAAATGGTTGTGTCATTGTTTACATTGTACAGAACAAAGCAGTGTTTCAGAAGATGTCACGGATGATTAAAGCAGGAAAAAATGGATTCCATTCCCCATACTGCCACTAATTTTCTCTGTGTCCTTATGCAAGTTTCATCTTGCAAGCTGTTAAGCACATGCTTTCTGGATGACCCAACTCACTTCAATGAGAGTAGTCTAATACATACAAGTATTATATATTCAATACATGCAAGTGTTTTCAGAAAGAAAGGCGGCCTTCAATTTTGCATGCCTCATTTCCCATATCCTTAACATCAGGAGGTTATATTTATTAATTTTGTGGGACTGTGAGGACATATTATTGTTTGTGATGTCAAAGGGAAGGTTTTAGCAAGTAAGATTAAGATAGAGATAGCAAAAAATGCCAGTACACATGGTACAAGTGCAGCTGAAATGAAAATCTACCCTTTTCAGGGAGGTAATATAGCTACCATCTTAGAATTTTATCTAAATGTTTCACCATCAAATGATTTTAAGCTCTGAAACAAGAGCACTTTAAATAAGACTGCCTGCTAGAAGGAAAAGGACATCAGAAGAAAAACAGTTATACAACTCGGGATTACAGGCTTTTAAGGTATTTAGTTCAGCATTTACCTAAAAGGTAGCCCATCCTTAAGCATAAATTAATTATTTAGTGTGACACTTTGGTATCATTCAGAGTTCTCATTCAATTTGATTCTCAGTGTTTGTTAGGTGGGTACACTATGATGGTTATAGCCGATTCTTACAAAGACATCCTTTGTCACATAAGTACAAACTGAATGTAAAGCAAATAGCAGGTTCACTCCACCTTGTTCCTTAAAAGGAAATGTAGTCTTTTGAATGTTATGGTGTTTGGGTTTTTTTCTTTTTTAGTGATTTATCATTTCAGTGAGGTGTCAGCCTAACAATCCTCCAGACAGTGATCATGGTATGGGTAACAGTATAGTACGATGGGAGCAAAGAGAGTGGAATTTTTACTTGGAGATGGACACTACTGAAAACTGTGTTTTGTTGGTTTAAAGGACTGGGATTTTGCTTGTTACTTTGCTTACCTTACCTTGTAGTTTTGTGCATCAGCAATTCCACAACAAAAAACCCCCAAAACTCCCTCAAGACATTTTTCATGTCTTAATGCAATAACCTATGACAGTACATTTGGTGTTTTACTGCAAAAAGAAAACAAAATTTTCAAGCAATGGAGATAAAGTTTGCATATATACTGAAAAGTAAAATATCTGTCTGTCCATAAATGTGAAAAACAATTTTCCTTCTATCTGTAAGATTTCTTTTCTATGTAGCAGCATTTGTGATACGTCTTCAGACCCAGAATGAAATCCTTAAATTTACTTCATGTTGCCCAGAAGAGAACTCTTGGACAGGTACAATTTGGTCACTTGGGCCCACCACTAACTTTTCATTGAAATTGGTGCAAGTTAATGCCTAAATGCTTTTAAGGATGCGGGCCATATTATCTAGTCTAGATGACTAACACAAATGCAAGAAACTCTGTATCTTGCTACTGCTTTAACTGTGTTGCTCTCAGAAAATGTTCTGTTTAGACCTATTTTATTGTGAAAAGCCATGTCCACCGATCACCTTGCAGTCAGACATGTACTGGCACACAGTAGGAACTTCCAGATGTCCCTCTCAGTTATTAAACTGCTGAAATATGCAGTGCCATCAGTATTTTGGGATTCAAAAAACTTCAAAATCATTTTGCCTCTGAAATATGAGGATATTCTTACCCATCTGGGCCTTAATTCCAAGAAAATACGAAGACTATACTAGTAGATACCTGCTGAAGGTTATTTTATTCATCACTAGGAGTCCTCTACTTAGAAGCATCTCCTTTTCTGGCCGTCAAGTTGTATTCATTTTAGATCAGATTTCACCAAACAGAAGCAGGCATGAGGCGAGAGGCGTACCAGCTTTGGTTAATAGGTCAGAGCCCTGTTGCATGAGCACCCCAATCCCTTCATAAAGAAGAGCTGCCAGTCTCTGATGCCAGTCCATGGGAGGAAAACAAAGGCTTGAGCAACTTCCTCTCTCTTTCCTGAGGCACTAAAACTTCTCCCTGAAGGTGTGATTTTCTTCCACTTGGTCCCTTTTATTTTATAATGAAGTAGAATGAGAAAAGTAAAAAAAAACTTCAATTCACATACTACTTACTACATTGTGGCAAAATTATTCCCTATGAATGGACTCTTTGAATGTCTCTGAAATGAGTGCTGCATTAGGGTGAACTCCGTCCTCTACTTGAAGGCTTTGGGAAGTTTCTTCCTTCTTGGTCCCCCATGACAGTTTTCAAAATAATGTTGTTCGTGTAACCTTTAGCTATACTGTTAAAACACACCTGAAAATCATAGGCCTTTTGAAAAAAATTTCCTTTATTTATACGATTGACTTTCTTTAACTTATCAACCCCAAATGGGTACCTCATACACGTTTATTGCTCCTGGCCATGCATAAAATCTACAAGAATAAATTGGAAAAGGCAGAATCCCTGCCATTTTTATGTACACAGACTTGGAGTCTGGCACTTGTTCTTTTGCACAGTTACCTGTCTGAAGGCAGGCAGGTTTTTGGATGGGATAAAATGAATAACCTGGCACTTGTACTACTGTGTCACACAGCAGGCGCAGCGGCTCCAAATTCTGCTGTTTGCTGGCTAGAACCTCCTTCTAGATAGGCTAATCCGTCCTGACAGCAGAGTTACGGGTTAAGGGGTAAGTAGGTCAGTTCTGTGGAGGTGGACTCTGTTCTGGGGAAAAGGAGAAGTAGAATTAGTCACAGATCTCTCTTCTTCAGTGTACAGTTCATAGAGATTAAATGCTCTGTGTTATAGCTATAGATAGGGTGGGATTTGAGACATGTCACAGCATAGAGCCAGGAGCAGCTGCTGTCATTTTTAGTGGCAATTCCAGAGCAAACTAAATTCGAAAACCCTTATGGTAAGGGCGTCTTTATGAATTTCTTCCTTATGAAATGATGGGCTACATAGATAAGACAATGGGTGAGAGGAATATATATGAACATATATATGAAATGCGTGAACTGAAATAAAACATGTATCTCATGAATTTAATATATATAAATAATATAATAGAGATTATATAATTATATATATAACGGAACGTATGAACAAAAATTGTGCTTTGCCTAAAGCATGTGGGAAATTGGTGGTAGAGCCAGAAATTGTATAGCACCTCATGTGTTAGGCGGAAGATCATTCTTCTGTAACTGCAGCAAAAAGCTGAAGGAAGGTTTATTCCTACATTAGCTTTCATTTTTCAGGCAGCATTGCCCTTCTAAAGATATCCCTTCAAAAGATGGACCTTTTAAGAATGTCTGCAGATCTGGACTCCCTCAGATTAACTGGGGGCACATATTTCAAAGAAGGGAAGTGGTGTTCATGGGGAATTCTCTGCCAGCTGCCCGGATCTCAGCCGCAGAAGTAAAGGATAAGTAGTAAAGGAGTTTAAATTTCTTCAAGCTGCCTTCTGTTGTGCTTCAGCTTTGATCTGCCAGGATTACCTCGAGAGGTGGGAAAAGTAGTTAATTTTCCACTTTTACGTGACACTTCCCCTTTCTCTAGGGGCTGCTGAGTTAGTGCCCACTACCTACTAGGTGAGCTGAATGCAATACCAGAATTTGCACCTTCTTGGCGTTGACTGATTTCACAGGCTGTCAGATAAGGGAGGTATTTGGTGATTTTCATCGGTTTCAGTGTAGCTGCCAGCCAACTACAACCAGCGAGGTGGACTTTCTACTCTGGTCAGCCCACAGTGCCACTGTCTTTACCTTGTCTTTTCCCATGTTCCCCCTGTGGTCCCACAGAGCCTTAGTCCTCATGGAACTCCCTTTAAATATCCTTATAATTATTTCTTTATCTTTCTCTAGCTCCAGATTAAAGCCATTCTTTGTGGTGATGCCTACAAAAAGACTTGGCTGTGCTTAGGTGACTTCTGCTATGCTTTTAAAGTTAAATGTGTTGTCTTATTGTGTTCTTTTACTCCCTTATGTTTTGTCTTTGGAGTTATATTTAGGCTTTTTGTTTTATTATTGGTTAGACACCACCCTTTTCTTCCACTCTTGTAGCACCTCAAACAATGGATTCTCAGCCGTGGCCAAGGCTCCTGACTTCTTCATTAATACAAATATTTGGCAACAGAGTACAGCGTGTGTTTGTTTTTAAACAACCATCACATGGAAGCTCTCATGTCCTTGCACTGTCAGCTGTTGAAAAGGACAGAGTAGCAGAGGGACTAGAAAAAATGACTAACCATGACTTGAGCTCTACTTCTGCACTAGTAGTAAGGGGGATCAGAAATAATTCTGTCCTCACCTCCAGGCTCCATCTTGTTGCAAACTTTTTGCACTGATATACCTGCAGGGTGCATATTCAGCACTGGATGAAGCTGGTCCTTGTGCCGTGCCTGGCTAACCACAGAGGCTGGTTGTAGGAGAGAGGTGGTGGTGGAGCATGATGGCCAGGGTGCATGTCACCTGGTGACACCTCACTCTCAGAGGCTCCTTGCTCTAAGAAGGTATGCTCCTTAACTGCAGTGTACTGCGACAGCCTTTCAGGTACCATGTGCTAGTATCATGTACCACGTATCTATAGCCCATCATATAGCTCAGATGCAGACTCTGCCCCACACAGCGAAAGCAATAAAACCTGAGGTATATTTTTTGTTACCTCTGTGGCAGGAAGCAGAGGAGACCTCTGTCGTGTAAACACTCTGAGCCAAGCCACTTGGATGGTCACAACTATCCTTGAACGGATATAGGTATTGGTGGTAACCTCCAGGATTTTCAATATGCCTTAGCTCTCATGGTAATATGTGTTCAGATCAGGGACAATTTTAAATCAGGTATGCAAAAAGCCAAATACAGCTTCTTCACTGGAACCACGCTGTGTTATAAGGGACCAGCCAGGCCTGCCACCATGGTCTATGCTTGGGGTAAGCCTCTTCTGGCCTTCTCAGGCCTGCTTCCAAGACACAAAGGGCAGATAAAATAGCATCATGGCAATTTCTAACAAATGCAATGAGTCAGTTCCTGTTAATGATGAGACCCCTGTGAGTCAGATCATTAGCACTGATTTCCATTTCCATTGCTCTCACTGTTGTTGATTTTTTTTTTTTTTAAGAAAGGGGGATATTTTCATTTTACAACTGGTTTTTAAGCTGCTTTCCTAAGGAAATAGGTCTTACGTGGTGATGATCTCTGTTTGCCCATCCTTTTTTCCTTTCTCAGGAACTTTTGTGCCCATCAACAAGAATTGGTAGAAATAGAGCAATTTCAAAGTTGCCAAGTCCCTGCAACCTTCATGAAAATAGCTCACTGGATAGAAGAAAAAGACCCTGTTAGTGCTGTGGTGAGAGAGATGCCACAAAGGCAACTCACTCTATTAGTCACCAGGGAATCCACACCTCTAGATGGCAGGAAAAGCTTCAGAGTTGGCATGTTATTAGACCTCAAACAGAGACACATCTATTAGAAACTAAAAATAATCTTCGCTGCTGCTCCCAGGAAAACTGATTTTTAATTGTATAAAATCCATCCTGTAAAAGAAGTGTCAGTATCTTGCTCTGTAGATTCATATGCTCCCCCCTCTCCATACGCATTAAGATTTAAGGTACTCATCAGTGAGAAATATGTATAATCTCCCACAGGACTGCAGTCTCTTCTTCAGTACCAACATATTAAAACTAGACTTCTTAAACATTCATATTAATTAGTCTGTAAGGAACCATTATCAAAATATGGTGTGAATACATAATTATGAGGGTGTGTTGTCTGGCAGGAAAATGAGGGTCTGATCCTGCCTCCTCCAAAATAAATGGCAGCTTCACCGCTAATTTTCGTATGAGCTATAGTGAGCCCTAAGGCAGCAGAAACAGGAGACAATTTTCCCCTTCCTGCCTCACTGGAAGCACTGTCCCACCCTTGCTGAGAAAGCACTTCACCCCTCCTGGGAGGGGAGATAGAAAGAAGAGTGTTTGGCAGCTATTATCAATATTCATGTACAGCTGCAATTCACAGGCCTTATTCCCTGCTGAAATGTGCCATTAGCTTCAGCAGGGCTCGACCCACAGAGAGTGGGATGGACCCCTGTTAGCGGCAGTCAGGCATGCCTGGCCATGCTCTAGGTGCATCTACCATCCTGCTCTGGGAGAGGACAGACTGATTCTTCTCCAGTGTCGGGCCTGCCTTTGTCACCTGGTCTTGGGGCTTGTGAGATGGGGCAGCAAACTGCCCTATGCGTGATAATGCTTCGGCATAGACTAGAGGCCTCAGACAGTTGCAGAAGTTCAAATTCTGTCATTTCACTGGGCTTAAGAGTAGGCAAAATGTTAGCTTGCTCCAGACAAATGCAGTGCCAAAGCCTACAAGATACAGCAAGCTATGTGTTAATTTTCAAATATCAAGCCCGAAGTTCGTCTCAGATTAGGATCTCTTTTTTTTTTCTTTTTTTGTTTGTTTGTTTTCCATTAAATGAAAAATAGCATGGTGTAGGAAATGCAGAATGCAAAACTGGGAAGAGATCTTGGATCTTGTTTTTCTGCCACTGATTTGTCTGCAGCCTTGGGAGAACATGAGGATATTATTTCTCCAGCCCCAATTACTGTCTTGTTTATAATTTGGTGGAAGAGCTTTTCCTGCTGTTTCCCATCCCCAAGGTTCCCTTCTTCTTGGCTTAGCCATTTGCAAGAGCAGTGCTTTTTGCTAGCACTAGAACATTTCCCCCCTCTTAGCCAGCATTTCTTTCTCTCCTGCAGTTCCTGTCTCTCCCATTCACTGCAGCAAAGTTGCACTGCATTGGGAAGAGCAAGAGTAGAATAGAGACTTGTTCCCAGCTGCTTCCTTGCTGCCCTCCCCACCTGAGTGCTGTGGGGGGCAACTGTTCTGACAGAGACCTCAATGTGTCCAAAAGTCTGGGAGCTCCCCCCCCCGCCCCAACATAGCTGCCCTGCTGTTTTAGGGAACGATGCTCTGGCAAGACATCTGCAAAGGGATTACATTTTACTTCCACTCTGTGCTGGTATAACTGGACAGGCATGCTTAAAAACACCATCATGAGATTTTTCAGTCTTGAGGCTTTACTAGCTCTTATTGCAAGACGGGCAGCCTTAGAGATGGAAATCTCCTAATTACTCACATGACCTTGACAGTGGCAGTATGGACCTCCCCTTAGTGTCTTACTGTAACAAGTTCCCACCCCAGTGAACATCAATGACCCTGGTGGTGGTTGGGCACTAAAGGCTGGATTTAAATCCCTACTTTATTTTTACCAAACAACTGTTGCATATCAGTAATGGTGAAGGTCAGTTACTGTTGTGAGAAAAGTGGATGTATAACAGGGTTTTCAAAAGGGCAGGCATTCAACGGGATTTTCTCCATATGTGCAATGGAGCATTTCAGAAGTCCCTTCTAAGTGTGTAACTTATCTTTTTTGCATCCAGTTACCTCTAGAAATCTGGCCTTTGGTCACGGATCACTTGAACTGCACTTTGTTTGTGAGCAAGTGGAGAGGAAGAGAGAACCTGTATCAAGTTAGCAGCCTCTTAACACTCCAATATCACCCTTTTTTATTAGAATTTCCCCCACTTGAACATTCTGTTGGCTTTTAGGAGAACAAGAAGTTGAAATATGTCAGGAGCTGAGAGAAAAGCTTATTCTCACCCTCTGTCTAAATGTTATCTATCCTTGGGATTTCAGAAGTGTCCTGAGACTCTCAGTGCCAAAAGCTTGAGTTTGGTTGAAATATACTTAGCTAGAAACAAATTACCAAACCTTGGGTATTTTCACCAACTTTCACCTTCTTCTAAGCAGTATTCTTTCTGTAAAATTAAACAACTAACAATCCCTGCAAAATGAACATTTGCTAATTGGATTTAGTGAAGTCAAGACTGCAAGATGATGATGTGCTCAATAAAGTGCTTTAACCTGGGACCTTTAGCTCAGAATTTGACTACGGCAGTGATTGTTTAACTAGAAAATGCCATCAAAACTGCAAATAAAGCAGGCTGCTATACTGACTGTACCTAGCCACTAGAGAGAGACATTATCCCATGTAGTAAACTGAAATGTTTCACTTTCAAATGTCCAGGGACCTCTCCTCAGAGCAAAGTATCCTGTTCATCTGGAGCGGATGATAGAGTCAACTCACTGACTAAACCTTGGAGAGCTGTGGCCATGAGCACATCATGCGCTGCATGTACAAGGAGGCCATTCCAAAATGCTGTAACGATGACGGGGAAGGTGTTAAATTTACATTTATATATTTTCAATCAAATCAGTGCATCTGCGGTTAGACAAGGGAAGAAGCAAGTTAACTGTTGGTCTTTGATGGAGCAGGGCAGATGCTAATCAAGCCCGTGCAGCTAGCTTCTTGCAGCGTGACACTCAGGCATGCACAGACTTCTCGGGTTTTACAGACAGACCAAGAGCCAGATCTTCTAAAACATGCACTGAGCTGCACAAACCTATATATTTTCGTACACATTGTTGCAGAACCTCCAGCACCAGAGGTCCTCTGTGGTGTTTGCTGAAAATAAGTAATGCTGGCCCTGTTTTGACCAGGTATGTTATCATCCCTATTTGCTCTGAAGTGCTCCTTTACAGATGTTACCTGCCCCCTTTCAGATGTAAGCACGGCAGCTGGTGGCTGGCAGAGCACAGTGCCTTTTGCATCTGCAGACCTGCTTTTTCAGCTTTTCAGGGCTGACACAAGCCTACACAAGACTACCCGATTTCTAACGGGAACATGAGAGGTTCTAAGGTGAGCTGTGCTGTCAGTGGTGATCCTGGAGGCTGCACTGGTGTGTGAACGGTTAATGTGGGCTGCCCAGTTCTGAGACTAACAGGTGCTCATCTGATCAGAAAGGAGAACTGGGTAGACTAGAAACTTTCATGAATTGATAGCGGAAACATCCATAAAACTAACACTACATTCAGGCTGATAAATGTGTGGTGTGGACTTCGATAATGCCCGGAGGTCAAAAGCTGCACTTCTATTTGTAAAGCCTGCCAAAACATTCAAGCTTCCAAGCACAGGAAAATCTAGTTAAAGTAACAGTGGTGGGAAACGTGGGAAGTCTAATCGTGCTAAAAATGCATCCAGATACAAAACCGGCTAGTCCTGTGAATAAGCAGGATAGTGCCTGATGTTTAAGTGGGGCTGGGTATTTAACCTCAGTGATTTTCTGCAGTCAGGTGCCAGCTTTGAGTCCCAGAAGGAATTCCTTGAGAGGGGAGTAAGCACTGCCTTGCTGTTTTGATCTTTCACAGAGTACTGAGCAGGGATCTGCTATTAGGATCAAGTGGTTATTTCGTACATGATTAGTTTTCTTTGAATGCAGGCAACAAACGACACCAGCATAGCATGAGTTCTTGTGTGTGCTGTTTAAGTTACGTAGGAAGTCATACAGTTCTCCTTTTTGCTAACACATAAACACTAGATAACAAGCATTTGATTTATGACTTCTAAGTAATCATTTTATATTCGTTCTTTAACTTCGAGTTAGAATTTATATTAATATCTTTGTTTGCACCTGCACTTACTCTCAATTTCTCAAAATAGAGTAGAGACTCACATGTGAAAATCCCACTGAATTTCACAGGCTGCTTTGAAAATCTCAGTAGTAGCACTTTAATGCTCTGAAGGTACAGATTCAGCTGTATGCAAACGTGCAAAGAGAAGTCTCAGCCCTGGGTGTCCACTAGCACTTGACTAGGTGCGTGTTGAAAGTGAGCATTCATTTTTTGTCTTGCAAATTAGCAGGCACTCAGCTGAGGGGAGTCCTCAATCATTATGCAAATAATAAACGGATAAAATCCCCTTTTCTCTTCTTTTTATATAACACCCTTTAGCGCATCCTCGGAATTAATCAGTTTTAAGGATTGATTACTGTAAGGCACCGCAATCTGCTGTGACATTAAAACATTAAAATGAAACCTCTTAAAACCCCCTTTTTGAAAAGCTAACCAAACGTGGGCTGCAGGCAGGGGTATTTCCTGGCCAGCTGTGTTGATTCCGAGAAGCTTTTCTAGAATCTGGCATGACACTTTCTAGCATCTTACGACTGTTTCACACTTCTACTTTTACCATGTTTTCTGAATACTGTAAAATTACCTGTAAACATGAACATTTAAATGAAAAAAACGTGTGTAGTACATACTCATGTACCACGGGATGGTGCAAACAGCACTTGAAGAGTCTGTAAATCAATAGTTTTGAGATTATACACTGAGTGAAGAAGATAGAATTATATACGCACAACTACCATCTTGATGGCTGATATTAATCTTCTAAGATGAGAAAGCAATTTAAAAAAATGTAAAGTAAAATGCTACCCTCAGTTTCCATGAGAAGAAAAAAAAAGTGCAAGAGAGATTTACAGAAAGGAGAATTGTTTTCTGCTTCTCCTCAGCTTTCCAAAAATGGACAAGGACAGGGCTTTCTGCTCCTCCCATCTAACCAGTTGTCCAGCTCCGGGCCACCATGGCATATTGCCATTTGCATTTAGGGAGGTGACATAGTGTTGCAAGAATGGCTGTCTTTGCCATACAAGAATTCCTGACCAGGACAAGGAGCACACAACTAAGATGACATTGCTTAGTGTACTCAGGCCAGTTTTCATCTGTGTGCAAAGGTGGGGACTCTGGGAACCCAGGTGGCCAGTGCTGTGTGCTTACACACTCGTGCTGTGTATATATACTTAATAGCTTTCTTTTGCTGCTGAGTATACACTTTGCCTTTGAAGAACTCTGAGGGTAAGTATTTTCACTAGTTTGAAGATGGCGAAACTGAGATGGGAGAAAGCCAATGGCTTGTATAAGGACGGAAGTCCTGGCTAGCTCAGGACTGTGAGGCTTATAGTTCTGTGTTCACACCGTGCAACCGCAGCACTGTGCAACAATAACGTATTTCAGTTCATTCCCGTTTATGGAGGAAAATGAGACCATTCAGATAACTAAATAGGCCCCTTCTCTGGAATGGGAATGTATCCCACTAAAACGTGCGTCTTAAGAAATAAAGGTAGGCTAAGTTCGTGCCTGTCATCTTTTTTTTTCCTTTTTCTTTGTTAATTGCATTGTTTCATCACCCACTTTCTTTGTAATTGAAGCGGCTGTTTATTAAAAAGAAACTTCTTAGGGTGGCTCAACTTAATTGTGTTCTCGCTGGAGTGAAACAGGATGCTGGGCCCAAACCTTATTTCCTTCATTTCACTCTGCTCTATTACAAGCACTTTCCTGCATCCTGCAGTAAAATATCAGCGACTCTGCATCTTTTCGAGCCCGGGGCATTTGAAGGGATGCGTGATCACGGAAATTTTCATTTATCAAACACAGAGGCAATGAGGATGCCCGTGTCCTACCGTGGGCAATTCTTTAGAGCCACTTTTCCACTTTTCACTTTTTCCACTAGAGGGGGTTACATGTTCTAGTTCAGAGCGCTACAACGGCCCAAGATAAGATGGAGCTGCCTCTTGTCCACCTATGTTTTTAACCGATACAGTTAATTCATAAATACAATAATGAGCTGACAGTACTAGGACTTGAGGCCTTAATAACCATTACAAAAATCATTAATTACCAGGAAATTAGAGAGGTGTCTGTTAAGTGCTTAAATTTGCAACCTTCTGTCCACAAACAAGAAATCCAAACGCTTGCCTGAATCACAGCTAACTTCCCACACATTGGCTATAAGCTGTATCTTGTTTATTTCTGCATATATTACTCTCAGTAAATGATTAGATTTGTCACCCATGACCCACTATGCTGTTTGCAATTATTTCTTATATTAAATTAATCACTACATATTTATTTTGAGAAATTATGTATGATATATCAATGCACGCATGTGTATAAGTGTATGTGAGCACATGAACTTTCCTGATTGCCTTTCCTCTTGTATGACAAATTAGAAATAACGGCGTTCAAGCCAGCAGAGTTATGCTGATGGGGAAACTAGCACAGAGAGAGGGGGAAAATTGCTGTACAAACTTATCTTTCTTTCATATTTTAAGTGTTTCTACTTATTTACTGAATTCTAAGGATACGGACAGTCTAATCTCCATTAGCAGATATGTGAACACTTGTGGCTCTTAGTTTTAAGGCTGCTGGTGTGGACTGCACTTGGCCTCGCTTTTTCCACCTCCAACGTCTTGTGGTGGCGCCCGGGTGAGGTGATCTGCATACATATGGACTCTCACCAGATCGTTGGCACTTTGTGTAGCAGTAATACTACCCAGATAACTGCTTTGCAGAATCAGGTCCTTTGTGAATTTCTTACTGGGTGAAAGTAATTCACGTGGCTTATGACTTTTTCCTGACTAACTTAAAGCCTCTCCTTTATACATTGATAAATAATTTGTTGTAGCTCGTTTTCTAGGAAACCTAAAGCTTATGCTATGCATAGAAACAGGACTTCCAACCATTTGGACTCCTGTAATGTTGTGGGGTTTGGGGTTTTTTTTATATATATAAAGCTTTCTATCTCAGCTTAGTTTCCATCTAATATTTTAGATTTTTCATTCTCACAGATTTCTGTTCTGTATGGTGTTTTATTCTTCATTGCAATGCTTTCTCTGTCTTCTCTGAACATAATTTCTTCTCAGCAGAATTCACCTCCAGCAACTTCCAAGTCTGAGCTGAATTTACAGATCCATTGTGTTTGAGTGGGTTCAAAATGAGACAGAAATATTCACTTTTAATCTGGTATATTTCTGAGGTGCTAATTACTTTGCCACCTCTTATTTGCCACACAGTTCAAACTGGCAACCCAAATGCTATGAGAAAGTCTTTTGATAATCTTTTAAGAAAATGTTGTGGAGTAATTTACTTTTGCAACAAGTAACTTGCTTCAGGAAGGGAATCACCGGGAACCAGACAGTTGTGATAATGTGGATTTCAAGTCATAAAACACTTCAGCTTGAAAAGAAACCAGAATTATACCTATTAAGAACCAAGGTTTAAACAACCTTGTAGTTTTCATTACTTTTGTCGTAAACATATAGTGGTCTTTATCCCCCTACAAAAGGTGGACTGGAGCCTCCAGTACGTATACATACAAAGTCCTTTCTTGAGATTTTGACTCTGTTCCTTGCTTAACTAATACTAATAATGAATTCAGGGACACTGGATTTTACACAACCTCAGTGGATCATCTTCTCAGTTACACCTTGTTGCAAAGCAGCAAGGCAGAGATGGGAGGGAAGCAGTATTGCTTTGGAAGAAATGGCCTCGTACCTTCATGGGGTGAGAGTGTGTGTGTGAACCCTTATTGACACACAAATGAACTGTGTTTTTTGAAGTATTACATTGTTCTGTCTTCTGGGCTGCCTGGAGTTCTTCCAAGCGCAACTAACAAAGGCTTGAAGAAAGGATTCAAAACATCATCAGGGGAAAAAAATATCTTTGCTAAAGACCAAAATGGTTTTCTGGTCTGTTGCCAGGTATGCAGGAGAGGGTGCACTGAGCTCATGCGGAGGCAGCGAGTCCCGGGCAGGTACCCAGCTGCTGGCACAGATGCCAGGCAGCCACCGCTTCTCAAGCTACGGGGGGAGGCCAAGCAGGGCGTGGCAGAGCAAGACGTCTGGGGAGGAGGAAGGGGGCATCCCTTCTGGGAAACCCTTCTCTGTGTGTCAGCCAAGGCTTTCTCTTAGGCTTTTTCATGGTTGCCTGCTTGCCTCCCTCCCCTCTGCTCCCAACCAAAAATATGGTTTATCAAAATGAAAGAACCATTGGTCCAGTTAGACATTAGCAAACTGTGTGGATTATAGACAGACAGATAGATGTACTAAGTAGAAATTATTTTCTCTCTTTATACGAGCAGAAGAACCTCTAGTAGTGAACTGGCTTACCTTAAGAAATAAAACCAACAGAAGAATCCTGCTAGCCATAGAGCTGTAGCCGGGTTTGCTATTCAATTCAAATATTCAGCTCAAATCCTGTAAGACTTTTCTTTCTCTTTTGGACTTAACAGAGGCTGCCGTGGGCAGTTCTGATGGTAGGTTTCATTGTACGAATTGAAATATCCAGTGTCTGCTCACACATGGAAAGGTATAGTTTCATGGAAAATGATTTTACCAGTACCTGAACTTAAAAGCCCCGTAGCTTCAGTCATGTATAAACATTTCAGTTGGTTTTGTCAAGAAGAGTATGGTAAAGCAAAATATCACATGACTATGTGTATACTTACTTTGTAACCGTGAAACTTATGAATATTTCATTAAAAAAAAAAATCACAAACCAAATAGCTTAACTTTGGCCCTCAGTTTGCAGTACAAGGATTTGGCCTATGGATTCAGTTTATGGTGGGTACAATTTATCTGTGTACTGTGTCAGCGGAAGACACCGTCCACCCTGTCTAGAAGCGTCCCAGTTGCACGAAGCCTGTGGGATGAGTTATTAGACGCAGAAGTGCGTGGAAACCCCAGCTGTCACCCTGCCAGGTAGCCCCAACACTAGCTGTGGAAATGCAGCTCCTAAAAATGCCCACAGCACCTTCCTACAGGGGCATCTCTGGAGAACTCCTCCCCTTTTAGGATTAAAATACCAGTGGCTAGCAGTGTACCTGAGGAAGGCCCAGTTAGTGCCCTTTAGCTGTTTCGCCTGTGCGATCACAGATCCCATTGAACACAGCTGCCAAGATGATAATCACTTTCAGCCAGTGACATTTTTCATGAATGCTACAGTTTGAGAGGAGCATATTTTTTGATCTGCTATCCTTCCCTCCCCTATCTGTCAGAAGTTGGTTATAAGCAATTGGCACTCATACAACACATCTTCTAAACAGCCAAGGATCTTTAAAATAGCTTCACCTACTTCTGTTCTCGTTTTTCAGAGAAGGGATTTTGAAGCCAGAGGAGCTGACATGCCTCACTCCAGGTCAGAATCAGTGACAGAGATGCAGCTGGAACTGGGCATGAATCCTGTTGGTCAGTTTCCTATGCTGGGTTTTCCTCTGTGCTTACCTTAAGCATTTTTCCTCCTCCCATTTCTGTCTGACATCCTTTACTAGAAATTTGCTAATCTCAGGATTATGCAAGGGAGCATATTTTCAGTCATAGGATGCTCACATGCTTCACAGTCCAGGGTGAACTTGAGCTCTCTATTGCACACTTGTTGCCCGATACACACACACGCATGCACGCATGCATACACAAGCACCTGCTGGGCATTGATCATCAGGGAATTGATTACGCTAAGAGGGGCGAAGGTGTGAGCTTGTGAATTACAGTAACAGGCAGGATTGCGCTTACCACCTCTGTGGAATAAATCTGTCCAAAAAAAAGTCATTCCTTTTGCTACAAAAATAACATTAATCTATGTGCATTCTTCTCTGATGAGCTGTGTCACCACAGAAATGGTAATCCTGCCACTTATCAGTAAGCTGCTTTTTAGGAAAACAGCGGGTGAGGAGGGTAAACAGGTTGTAGAAGAAGGTAACATGAGAGTAGGATGGTGATTAGTTTTCAATGTCATGCCAACTATTCAGCAACTAAATAGATTGTAACTCCGAACAAAGGAAGCTGAAATAGAAAAGGTAGCTTTTCCAGCTCCTGAGTGCTTCAAGAGATGCTAACCGTTCCTGAGTAAAACACCGTTACCTGCTATAAACCAAATACTATTTAATTCTCCTGAAAGTGGTGAGTCTTTCAAAGCCCCAAAAGGCCGGCAGCAGCCTAACTACCATAAGCAGTGTGAAAGCTCGCTACTTCATGACCGATGCTGTTCAGGGCTCCTGTGAGTCTTCCTTGGTGCCTCTCTCTTGTCCCATGCCTATCGTTGGCCTTCAATGGCCTTCCCCCCCGGCCATTGAAGTTCAGTTTCTGCTTCCTTATGGCTCCTAGTTAGCTCACAGTCACGCATCTCTCTGAAAACCTCCTTACCCAAAAAGGAAATTTAATTAATCAGCTGCATGAAGGCTTTTACTATTAAAGTATCAGTATGAATCTAAGAAAGAGACAAGAATATTCCAGTTACAGATACACACAGCTGGTGTCTGGGTGAGAAGGACTTCAGGAATATTATAGTTGGAGAGGCCTTGCTGTGAACTCTTGGTTTTGCTCTTTGTCTGCAAGCCTGGCTTCTAATCCCTGCTCTGGGTTTACAAATACCAGCCCTGCTTCTGGCTTGGAGGATGAATAAAATAGAGTTTTATTGTAGATTTTTCTGAGCAAAAGTCCATACTAGAGACCTCCTGTTTTTCCCAAACTTTTCAGTTTGTTTTGAAGTCAGTCAAAAGATAAAAAACAAAAAAACCCCTCCAACTAATTCAGAGCCCCCTAATTGGTCTGACAAGAGTTCTATGTGACGTGTTATTGATATGCCTAATATATCCATTTCTACAGTTTCCAGAGAGCCACTTGACTTTTTGTTTCTATCTTGATTTCATCCTTATGGCCTGCCATCTTCTCTTCTGGCCTTCTTTCCTGCTTTGACTCTTCTGCACTGTGCCCTGAAACTGATGCCAGTGGGTGGCTAAGCCTCACGTTTCCCTGCCCCAGAGCATTGCCCGGGGGCTCGCCCCTTACTCCAGCACCTGCTGGGACAGTCCTATGCTCAGCCATACTGCAGGCCCTGGGCTCTTCACCTACAGCAGATCACCACACACAATCAGGTGTTTCAATTACATGGTCAGAAGAGAAAATAAGCCCATTTAAACCAACCCAAACCAAAAGCTATCTTTTGTACTAGTGAAATTTCAAGTTTATCAGTAACAGTTCTTCACATAAATATTTTCAGAAATAGATCATTGGTTTACTCATCTCTTTACTTCATTTAGTCTGGAGGGAAGTAGTTCTGTGGGAATCAAAAAAGATAAAAAAAGACTTTCCTGAATGACCTTCATTTTTTGGCAAAAGATTTGCGATCAAGTCTTATGTGTCAGAATGACCAGGAGTGAGTGGATGGTGGGACACATGTTCTCCTTGAAAGCTTTTATGTGCTGCAATGTGAACTGGGAAAGCCGGATCACCAGTCATATGGCATATGTTTAAAAATATTGTTGAAAGGAAACTCTTTTAAAAAATAGTATACAAACCAGTAGCATAAGAGGTTTTTTGTGACTGTATGCATATACATTTTCTTTGTGGTTTTTTTCTGGTGACTGAAACTGAGCTCCAGAGAAGCTATTTATGGACACATGTAAGTGCCATTGACTTTCAGTCAGATAGCAGGTATGTAATTGCTTTTGAATAGCTGCATCAGTTACGTGACAATTAGGATCAATGTATTTAACACGTGCACTAAAACTTTTGCTTTTTGGCAGAGAGAGGGCTTTGGATTTTTTGGATGCTGAACTCAGCATGTTGAAATGTTTTAGGACTATCTGTGCCTTTGACTTGATCAGCTGTGATCTGATTCTCACTCAGGTTCAGCATATGAAACCTCTGAAAGATTTAGACAGCTTTGTGTGTTTGTATATTTTTGCTACTTCACATTGCTGATATCTGGCACTTCCTAGAGCTAGATGATATTTGCATACTGTATATAATTATTGTTTATGTAATATTAAGTTACATTTCTGACTTAAATGGATCATTATACAAAGCTGTAAAGTTCCACAAAATAGCTCTGCAGTGTAAAATACCATGATGTAAATTATGGCATACTTATTATGTGTTTCTTATATTGTGGACTATTTTCTTGTACCACAGAAGCATATGAAAACAGTAAGAAAGTAATGTGTTTGGGTTTGTTGTTTTTTTTTTCCCCTCACACTATTATTTATAATTTCTAATGCCCTGTCTTACATCCTGTTTCACAACAAGAGTCAGATACTCTTGTTTAACCGTGAAGGAAGTCCGAACGATTTGATCACAAATGAGGACAGTTCTGATTAGATACACTAAGAAAGGAAAAGACAAAACCCAGTCTCCTCTCCTGGATGCAACCTGACTGCCAGAGTGGTTCCCACAGTACTACGCAGATAGCTAGGTTCATTTTGGAGCATCCAGCTGTGAGGTGACACACTTAATGCACCAGTGATCTGATCCAGTATAGAAAATCTTTGGGGCCTGATTCTCCAGTGCCTCTCACCTCGTGCAGTCATTTGTAGTGAACAGCCTGAATGCCTACACGCTGTAAAAGCAGAATATAAAATATTTTGCACTGCTTATCCTTCATTGCATACCTGGAACCGCATGAGCAGGTGTACGAGGTGAAACAGGCTTTAAGTTCCTAAGAGAATTTTATTGGTACGGAATTGTAAGACTTTTTGTTTTCTTTAAACATAAAATATAAAGATGTATGAGCCTTCTAGACAGTGATCTTAGGAGCTATATGATCTTATGAACTATAGGATACTTGCAGAGCGACAGAACGTGCACACATTTGAAAATGCACAGGTCTAATAGTCAAAACACAGACCAGGACAAGTGCTAAGCCTGAGCCTTTCTTCAGAAATTCAGATGTCGCTAGTTGATTTAAAGAGCTGTTTTCCTAACCTAGCAATCATTTCAGAAAAGGAGTTCCAATGCCAATTTTAAATCAATGATTGCCCTGTTACAAATACAAATGACATCTCATTGCATTGCAACCTTCTCTCCTCTTTGTTTTTATGACAGTAATTTAGTGAGATTAGGAGCTGTGTTACTCCACAAAAGATGGTAGTGCAAGAAAATGGCTTTACATGAAAAAATGTTGTAGCAAAAACTGTACAGGCTCTATGATTTTTCAAACAAATATCACAAATTAACAGAACAAACTTTCTTGTATGGAACAGTATCTTTGGCTGGGGATTCAGCCATGTCTTTACTTAATTTTTGTTTGGTTTTGTTACGCTTGTTTGCTTTTCTTGAGGGTATTATTTACCGTGTACAGGTTGGATGATAAACCTACAGCAACTGTGCTAAATTTTAAACAGGATCACATCATTTTTTCCAGATTTAATATTAATTACTGCACGTTACTATTAAAAAAATACACTATCTTGTGGCACAAAGGTTGATTATATTCAAAATTAGAGGCTTTTGGCAATGACAGGAAATTGAGTAATTTTTTCTGTCCTTTTACAGCATTTTTTTCTTTTGTTTTCATTTAAGGAGCACTGTAGAGATACTAATCTTAATAAAACAGTATATACAAATCCCTGTTCCTGTGCTACTGATAAGACACTAAGTGCTCAGTCCTGCTAAAACTTACTCACAGGAACTGGCCTCTGTTTTCAGAAGTCACAGATGATTTTGATTACCTCCCTTTTTCAGTTGATCATCAGTTGTAGAAAATGGGGCTAGATTTAAAAAATGAAAGACACCTGCTTTTGGAAAACTCTGTGCCACCTGAGGCACCACAATTTCTTCAACTCGTAGAGCACCCAAAACTCCTAATCGCTTTGAAAACTTTATATTGCAGTCCTCGCTTGAATTTACTGTGCACGCTGTGCGCAATGCTGCGCCATGCTGACATACCTGGATTACTTGGGGGTCTGGAAGTACCACACTTGCACTGTCCTAATGGTCTGCCCTGACTAATTAGCCCTAAGCGACCCCCACTGAGCCACGCTAAACACATTCCTAGTGGTCTCCATACATAAGTAAGCATCACCACATGGTTTCTCATCCTGCAAGTGCTTCCTCCACCTCCAGTGGAGGCTCCATGGAAAACACTATTAATTAACCTGGTGGTGGGGTAAACAGCCAAGAAAGAAAGGGGACGGCCAGAATATATGCATGAGACGGCCAGCTGCGATCCTTGACTGGTTCTCTGGCTTTTGGTAGATATGTAAGTGAAGCTAGGGTTTGGGGGTCTCTCCCTTAGGCTACAGGATTTCCTCTCCCTCTGCGTCATGGCATATAAACTATGGTCTTGGGATGCTGTTGCTTGATTAGTTGTTTTGGTATCAAGAAAGGGATGTTCTCCTATTAGGGTATAGTTGAGGGAGGTGTAGGATGTTTTTACGGCCTTTGTAGCACAATGGAGTCACGGGTAGGCTGAGAAGTTGGATTTGGAAATGGCATATAGGAGAATATACATATTTATTCATCTGTTGGAATTTATGGAAAATCTTAGATAATGTTCAGTGCGGACTAAAGCTGAAATTGAGAAGAAAGCCGGAACTTTGCAATTGGATTTGTGCCTAGGAAAGAAGCAAAGCTAAATGAAGTGTTTTGGGGTTTAGGTCCTCCTTCTTTTTCTTGGGGAAGGGTTGAGGGGTGGACTTCAGATGTGAGCTCATTGTAAGAGAGAGATTAAGGAGGATCTGCCCTAAATTGTAACTTTGTAATCCCTGCACTAGGCCCACTTAACTGCTTGACATGTGAAAATATTGTGTTAATGAAGTTCCAGCCTACTTCTTAAATCCATCCTTGTGACTGTCTTTGTTCATCTGCGTGTCCTGATACATTATGCTTATTTTTATATATGTGAGTAATCTCATTGAAATCTAAGAGTTACTAATGGTAGCATGATGGATGAGTGTTGCTTGGGCCTTTAATCCATGATTGAAACTGAAAGCTGTTTACAGATTCTTGTAATATTTAATTTTTGCTCAGCATGGACAACTAAAAGCAAGTATCTTAACTTTTTCAGCTGGCTTCCTTTTCTTTTTATCATTCTGTATGCCTGCAATAGTTTAAATTACAGAACACCTAATCAACATTTAATTTAATCAACATTTCCTGTTTCTTTCGGATTTTATACCCACCTTCTACTAAAAATAAATATATTTCTTATTTAGTTAATAGGACCTAAATGTGGGATCTGAAATGCACTTAAGACCATTAGTTACTCTGCTGAAACACTATCATTTAGTTTGAGGAACCAGCTAACAAGAAACTGGATAGAGCGCCCTGTTCAGGGACACAACAGCAGCATGCTTTATGTTCCCTAGGAAGTTATTTGGATGTCTTTTTGAAATATCATAGCTGGGATTCTCTGTTGCCTCTGGGGGAAAGGAGGCAGGACCTGCATAGAAGCAGATTGCTTCAATTTAAGTAACAGAGGCTTTTCCTGCTAACAGAAATCAGTGCAAGTATCACCCTGATTTTATTATGGAGAAGCAGATAAGCCATGCTGAATGTAAAAGACGAGAGCGATACTTTGATTGGGACCACATAAGGGTGTTCTTGTGCTGATGCACTCTGACACGAAAACAGATGTTTGTAAGTTCCTAAGTGGTTTCTTCATTTTGATATGGCTCTAAGGTTATCACAGTACCTCAGTAATTGGATTACTTTGGCACAAAGATAATGTTGTTTTACAGGACTCAGGCTTTGTTCTTCAATGCTGTCATTTATACCTCTGAAAGGTAGTAATAAACCATTTCCATATGAGAAAGGTAGCATTCTACACAAGCTCTTGTGCAAATGAGTGCGCCAAGACTCAGTGTACTAGAAAACTGGAGCGCTCTGAATTTCCTAGGAGGACGAGGCAAGAAAGCGCGTGCAGTAGCTCGTAGAGAGTGGTAGCGAAGGGACAAAGTCAGGGAGAACTGAAGACAGATCAGCTCTGCACAAGCAGAGGGATCTACCCGTATGTTTTTTCTTTATGGAGTCATGCCTAAAAACGTAACTGTTCAACTTACAGGTATGGGGTGGGGGCAATTTAGTGAAAGTGGGCCTGTGTATAAACCGCCTTCACTAAGTATGCATAAATTGATTTCCAGGTGCACACTGCTCACTGTAAAGGTGGGTGATACCTTTCATTTAAACACAGTCGTGTTCCATGAACTCAGTTAGAGCAGAACTAGACTCAAGCGATGCCTCCCTGGCGTTGGGAAACTGAAAGCTAGCCAGAGCTTTGCAAATTTCACATTTAAAATAGGTAGCAATCTTTGCACAGTAGTCTACCTTTCATTGGGCAAGTCACGCCAAAAATTTTCTTTTGTGCTTTCTTTAGTTATTCAGGGTGGAAAAGTGGCTTGAAGCTGTGCTCCCAGCTGTGTCCAGCCCGTGTGTACTAACATTCAACATCCTGTGCTCTCAAATATGCAGAGCTAAATAAGGAGATGTCTTTAGGTTGTACTAAAAAGCATTTAGTTGACTGAAAATTTTGAAATGAGTCAATGCAGAAATGGTAACATCCTTCCTTTAAACAAAAAAAAAAAAAGCAGAATGAATCCTCAGCAATAAATAGTAAAAATTAGATGATTATTGGCATTTGCAATTATTGTTTTAAAAAGTGTTTGGAAATAGGATGATAAGAGTCCTTGAGGGATGAAATGTCCTCATTATTTAAGAAAAACTCAAATGCAGCTAGTAGCAGTCCAAAGGGGCTTTCTTTTTTTTTTTCCATTCTCTTTTCCACTGAACACCTTAATCCTATTGTAGAAAACTACAGCTCCTGTGGAGAGCATAATACAATCTCATACCATTGTGCTTTTGATCTTAAATAAAATACACCCGCATTCTCTTCGCTCCAGGTTAGTTTTGGACCCAACCACCCTAATTCCTTTCTTGTGTTGAACTGCAAGGAACTTCATGATGATTGTAAGGAGGAGTAGGCAAGAAGTGAAGCGAGGGAGGTGGGGAATGCTTATGGAAAAAATGGGGGGGAATTGTACCAACAGGCAAGGACTCTGAAAGATGTGGGGAGGGGACACATACCCCTGTCAGCCTAACCCAGAGAAGTCTGGCTGTAGGTCCCTAGGCTTGAGATTACTTGAGATAGAGTGGAGCTTTATACAACATATTTCATTGCCCGTGCCAGTACCTGGGGCTGCCAGCCATCAGAAGGGGGGGTTGCATGTGCGGGTGGGGACTGAGGACTTGTGACTCTGATGACCAGGGTGAGAACTTGCGCAGAATTTAGTGGCTGGGGCAGTGTAGGGTGAAACTTTGCCATTCAGCGTGAGCGTACCTTTCTCAAATATCTGAATTTGATCCAGACGAGGCAAGTTTGGGTGGGGTTTTTTGGGGATACAGCTGGGCCGTGGGCCATTACCCATCTGGCCTGCTTGGCTCACTGCAGCCAGGCAGCAAACGGGTCCTGAAAGTCACACTGGCACCTCAAGCCCACGCCACGTCAGAAATGCTGCTGCAGAGCTCAGAAGTCCCATTCCTCTCCCAGTCTGACTTTTTCTTTGCTAAGAGGAGTTACCGGGCTGGCTGGGAGGGCTGATGCTCACATCTGGGCAGTGCCGGCCAGCCTCGTGCCAGGCAGTGGTGTGTTAGATCTGCGCTGCTCCCATCCCACCCACAGGACTCCCGTGGGAGTTCCTGCCACAGAGGTAGGGAGGAAGCCAAGAAAGAAACATTCCTTCACCTCTTTTTTTTTTTTTTTTTTTTTTTTTCCCTTTTCCCGTCAGGGTTACCACCCTCTGTCCCCACTCCTACGGAGAGGTCTGAAGTCTCGCTGAATCAGCAGTTATGAATATTATCTGTGCTGTTAATAGTTTGCATCTTTTTGCATCAAAGGGTAAAATCACTTAGGGACACACACACACACTGAAAAGATCATATACAATAACGCATCCAAGCAGAAAAAAAAAGGGTTGTAATGCTCATGAATTCCAGATGATGACTTCTTAAATCCCCGAGAAGGCAGTGAAATTGTTTGATTGTTCTTGTTAATTATTGGACTCGTCCCAGTATCAAATATTTGTAGAAGATAAGACATCCCTCGTGGAGATGAATAATAACTGAACTTGCTCTTCTTTTAACAATTTGGCTCAGGGTGCATAGTTCTGCCTTTCCCACTCTCGGGCTCCAGCCCCGCCTAGCCGGCTTTGCCGCTTCATAAACGCACGTGTACCAAACGCTCAATTAAAAATAAAAGACCCCGTAAGTAAACGAGAGAGAGGGAAGGAGAGCGAGAGACCTCTTACTCGCAGAGCGTGACTTTATTAGCAGCGGAGGCGGCTCCCCGCTCCCCCCGCCCGGCCCCGGGCTGCGGCCGCCGGCCGCGCCGCTTCGTCCCGCCGCGCCCGGGCAGCGCGGGCGCGCACCGGGGCGCCTGGCACCCCGCCGGCAGGCGGACCTGCGCCCCAGCAGCTGCATTAAGTACAGGCAGAGCGAAGGGCTGCCGAGAGGAAAACACAACCTCCCCACGCCCACGCACGTACCCCCCACCCGCAGGCGAAGCCCCGGGAGCGGCCGGCCGGGTCCCTGCGGGCTGGCGGCGGCCGGGCCGCGGGGCCAGCCCGGGACACGGCTGCGCTCACCCGAGGAGCGGCGGGGGGTGCTGGCGGAGAGGAGGAGGTAACCGGGGGGGGTCCGGGGCAGAGGCGGGCGGCGGAGCCAGCCGCGACGCTCGCTCCCCGCCTGCCCGGGGGAGCGGTAACACGGCGGGGGCTCCCCCGGCCCCTCCGCCCCGGGGACGGGTTTCAGGCCGCCGGGCGGAGAGCCGCAGCCTTCCCGGCCCCGCGGCGGCCACCCGGGGCGGGTGGGGAGCCCGCGGGCCGCCCGCCCGCCGCCGAGGTAACCCCGCCGCTGCGCGCCCCACTCGCGGGACCCCGCGGGCGACAGCGGTGATCCCCGCACCCGCCGCGGCTTCCCAGGAGCGCGGGGCGGCGTCTCGCCGCCGAGCCTTGGAGGGGGAGAGCGCGGAGGGGAAGGGCGCGGGGGGACCCCAAACTTCTGCTGCCCCCTCGGGTGCCTGCGCACGCGTGGGGCTGCGCCCGGCCGGGGGTCCCGGAAATTCAGAGCGGGAGCTGAGGCGAGGGGCCGCGCATGTGTGCGATCGCACCGGTGTGGCAGGGGCTGTCGGTGCGGGGGTGCCAGCAGCGGACACGCCCACGGACACGCAACTCCCGGCTGTTTACTCGTAGCAAAGAGCGGGAGGGGGACTCCTCCTCGGGAAGGGACCCGGTAGCGACAGCCCCGGGACGGCCCCGCTCGGTGAAGAAGTTCCCGGGCGGGGACGGGGGGCGCGAAAGGCGGGAAGGGCTCTGTGTCCCCCCTCCTCTGCCGCTTTGACCCGCTCGTTCAACCGGCGGGCAGCCACCCCCCCCGCCCCGGGGGACGGTGATGATGGTGGCGGCGGCGATGGCCGTTCGCGGCTCGGCGGGGGCGGCGGGCGCGTCACTTACCGTTGTCCGCCCCGCCGCCGCGCAGGGCCGCCCCGGTGCGCGGCGGGGCGGGCGGCGGCAGCCGGCGGGGAGGAGGTCGGGGCTGGTCTGAGGCAGCCCCGGCGCGCCGGGGGGACTCCCCGCGCAGCCCCCTCCCCGCTGCCGCCACCTCGCCTTCCTCCTCCGCCTCCTCCTCCTGCTGCCTGCCGGGGTGCCGGCGGCGGCCAGGCGCGGCGAGCCGAGCCGAGCCTCTCCTCCCCCATTGTTCCCGGTCTCCCTCTCCCTCTCGTTTTTTTTTTTTTTGCCTTTTGTTATTTGCACTCGCATTGTGTTGTTTGTCTCTGAAGCCGCCTCATGACCAGCAAAGGGATTTCACCTCGTCCTTGAGAGACAGAGAGAAGGGGGAAGGGGGGGAAGGAGGGGAGAGAGAAGGGAAGAGATCACCAAACACCCATCTCCCGGTCCCTCCCCGCACTCTGCCTCTCCCCACCCCGCCAGTGTTTCACTTAGCATCCCGCGCCCGGAGGAGACATTACAGACAGCGGGTAGGTGCGCGGCCGCCGCCGTTTTAACTTTCTTCCTCGCTGCGGCCGCCGGCGGCTGCTCCCCGGCGGGCGCTCGGCGCTCCGCGCCCCGCGGGGCTCCCCGGGCGGCGGGGGCGGGCGGGCGGGCCCCGGCGAGGGGCAGCGCGGGGGGTGGGCGCCGCCGGCGGGGCGGCGGCGGCGGCGGCGGCGGGGCCGGCTGTCAGAGCGGCCGGCTGCCTGCCGGGCGCTCGCACACCTCCCGAAGTTTGGCACAACTTGTCACGCCCCCCCTCCTCCTCTTCCTCCTCCTCCTCCTCCTGCCGCTGCCGGGCTGGGGGCGGGCGGGGGCGGGCCGGCCGCGGTGCCCGCGTGTGCGTGTGTGTGTGTGTGGCGGGGGAGCCGCTGCTCCGCGCCCTGCCCGGGCATGGCTCAGCCCTCGGGATCCCGGCGGAGCCGGCGGACAGGAAGCTTTAAATTATTGTAATTGCCTCTCCGTGCGTGCGTGCGTGAGTGCAAAGCGGCGGCCGCCGCCGCGCCGCTGCCGGGGAGGCGCGCAGGGGCGAGCCGGGGCGCTGCGCTGCGGCCGCGGGGCGCGGGGGGCAGCGGCAGCGGGCGGGGGGGCAGCGGGGGAGGGGGGCAGCGGGACGAGGCTGGCTCTGTATTTCTGCGAGGCACGTTCCTCGCTTCTGCCGGAGCAGGAAGGGGCTGAAGGCTCCGGGTGCGCTCCTTTCGGCTGCTTTCCCCTCAACGAGCAGCGGGTCAGGGAGGAAGATGATCTCCCGGTCCGGGCGCGGAGCGCGGCCGCGCTCGTCCCCGCCGCCCCCCCAGTCGGGCTGGCCCAGGCACTGGCGGTGGGAGCGAGCTCTGCCTTCTCAGAAAAGTTAAGGGACTTTATTCCAGCCCGACTGCGATCCTAGAATAACCGGAGCCGCTTGCCGGGAGGAACGTGATCGGCTTTTCCCTGGGGATGGCATGCTGCCTCAGCCCTGTACTTTGGTCAAGGGTAGAACCAATAGCAAGCTGTGGGATTTTGGGTAATAAGTGTGGGAATCTGCAAGAGGAGTAGGTCTAAGAGTGATTTGTTTTCTTACTGCTCATGAATAATGGCCTCTAGCTTTTTTTTTTTTTTTTAAACCAGCAGGCCAAAGAAGTAGGCACGTGGGAGATTTGTAGGCGTTCAGCATCGCGATCATCAACAACAGCAACAGTGCAGTAGGGGCATCCAGGAGGACGGTGTCTGATGAGAACTATTTTCTTTGAGAGGCTAGTATCGCACGCTGGTACAGGTAGTTTTTGTTATTGTTGCTGTCGCTTAACTCTCGTAAAAGGAAAGCCAGCAATATCCTAAAATTAGAGAGGAAATGTTTGGGTTTTTTTTAATAGAGATGCATTTTGCTTCATCTCTGTCAAAGAATGGAATATTAAGTTCCGTTCAAATTAAAAAAGGAAGTTTTGATTCTAGCTGTGGAACTGTAAGATGATGTGTCCTGGCTTTTCTCCTCCCAGTTTAAACACAGCTAGCTGTCTGCAGCCTTGCTGAAGTGAACCATTCGGATGAAAAAGCAACTTCTTATACATGAGGAGCTAGTACAAAGTTCTTCATGAAAATATTTTGTCACCTGAAACTTACCTGAGAACAGCTACTTGTACCTGCTGCTATTTTTATATCCCCTTAATCCTTCCCAGCACTGGGGAATACATTATTGCCTCAGAAACGAATTCTTCATCCTGCAAAACACACTCTTTACTACTATTAAACTGAGATTGCACGGGGAGACTTTTTTTTTTTTTTAATTTAGCTATAATATCTGGCAAGGCTATAGCCAGCTTTGTTTTACAAGGCTTCTCCAGCTGAAGAGGGAAAGGCGGGCATCAATGTGTTGCATTCTGCAAATGGATAGCATGTCTATTCTGACATGATTTGAACACGAGAACTCAATAAACACATGGCCATTATGCAGGGAAATCTCGCAGCAGAGCTTTCTGATTGAACTTAAACTGTTTTGGTTGAGAGTTACACTGTAAGGAGAACAAGACTTGAAAGCTGCAAGTGTCTTATGTAAACAGATGGACATTTGAGATGTATTGACTGTTTTGAGTTAATTCGGTTAACATGTGGGTGCACATGTATTTAATTTAGCCTAGTATAAGTTTTTGTAAGCGATGGAAGCTAATACATGCTTTTTAGAAAGAAAATAAAAGCATGTGAATTTTGTCTATACATGTTGGAGCTCCAGCTGCAGAGCTTCTTAGGGACTGTGGTCGTCCTCTTGTCGTGATCTCGTAGTTCCAGGTGAGAGTTAACAGAGAGCTTGCTGTTTTTCACTGAAGTATGCAGGTAGCTTGCTAATGAATTTTGAAATGGTAAGGTACCCTTCTGAGGTCTCTGTGCTGAGAAAGTATAAAAGTGCTTAAACGTACATCTTGCTGCACCTTTATCTTACGTGCTGCTTGCCAGAACCAGTTAGGTTGAGCAATATCATTAAACTGTCAGATGTATTGTTTACAATGGGATAGTTCCTCAGTGTTCAGGATGAAGAAACAGCAGTTTTCTGTTACTCATTGTAAAAATGTACCGCTGTGATCCAAGAAGGTTTGTAAGTGGCATAGCTAACTATCGCTGCATAAAGCATAGGAGGAGATTGAGACTTGGCATCTCTGACGGTGCTGCTGTAATGCAGCGTGTGTACAGGAGCTTTGTTTCTGCCTGCAGTTCGTACTTACCCTGGTATAAAACACTGTGATGTTGGCATATGGATACACCAAAAAATAGAGCGTTTGTTGAAAAATAAGAATTCCGGCATTTAGAAGAAAGTAAATGAACAGTCCTTCTAAAAATACAACAGTATGCTAAAATATTGCCAAAGCACTGCTGTGACGCTGTTGTAAGCTGTCATATTTTTTGACCATTATAAATAGATTAGTATTATTATAAGGATTTTTTTCCTATTAGCAAAGAAGGTTTTTTTCCCGTTTTCTACAAAAGGATCCTCGCGCGTCCCCTGAACGGGCAGAGCTGTGCTCGCACTGAAGGTGGTGGGAGTGTTGCTGGTGAGGAAGTGGGCAACTGGGCCCTGCACACTGGGAGTGGCCCTTGTAAAGCCTTAAAGTCTCCTGTACTGTAAACTCTTTTTTTTTAGAATCTGTTTTGCTTATATTCTTCATTTCTTCAAGACATTAGAGATGGTCCAGTACATCACTCATGATATATTATTATTATTATCAGATCCAAATTTGGTTTAGACTGCATATGAATTGAAGCCTGGAACAAGAATGAGCTCCTCTTCTGGGGCACTGAAGCGTTGGGGGCTTTTGGGAGCTTTCTTCCTTTTTCATGGTGTGCTCACACCCAGTTAGGGAAATTTCCTTTCAGATTTGTGACCAAACTGTAGGAGTAGGGGAAGCTGAAGCCAGATCTGTTTCCCTTTGTGAAATTTAGTAACAGATAAGAACATTCAGGTCAAGATCAAAACAGAAGATTCACACCCTACTGCTAGTTATGCTACACCTTCCTTGGGCAATGTGTGGAGAGCGGAGGCTACAGGTAAAGTGGATTTCCGATGACTTGTGTACAGTCTGTTGAAGCAGCTCGAGTCCACGTGCTGCTTGCTCCACCGATGGACATCCTAGATAAGTGTAAGAAAGATGATTATTCTTGCAGTACCTTTCCCCATGTCTGCAGCTTCTTCAAGCACGTGGTGAACACAGAGGAACGGGCACATACACAGTACGTTCTGTATAAGTAAAGCGCATTCTCTGAACAAGTTTCTGTTGCTTACAGAGCACACATCCTTTCTACTTGCACACATTTCTAGGTGAGGAGACCATATGCTTCAAGACAGCTTGAGGAGGGTCTCCTCTAATATTTCTGACAGCTTTATTTTCTGTCTTCTCCAGCCTCTCTCTTTTCCTTTGGGCTGCAAGCGTAGATTGAAACTCAGGTAATACATAAGAGGATCCTTTAATATTGGCTATTTTCAGAGGCACAAAGGACAGTTACTTTCTCTTCCTACTAACCTCCTGCTGGCTTACTAGCTGCTTGGGAGGCTGGTGATTTTAAGAATGCCACTTTACCCAGTGCATCAAATAGGGAGCAAATCTTTGCTCACCAAGATCCCAGTTCCTACACCCCGTGCTAACACCAAAAATTGAACTTGAGTGGCCCAGAGTGCCAGCTCCTACTGTGATGACTCATACAACCATCAGCACTTTTTAGAGTTAAATTTGATCCATTGGCCCTGAGCAGTGCTGACAATTGCTAGCTAAAAGACCCTTCAGTGAATTGTCCTTTAACAGAAGTCTCCCCCCCCCCCCTTCCTGTTGTTCTTTTAAATAAAAAGAAATCCTGGTGACAAAGCTAAAGTGTATTCTGTGATTATTGTTTAAAGAAAGAGTATTTACCTATATTTCAAGGAAATGAATTGCCTGAAAATTGCAGGTCAGAGTTATTTTATAAGGATAGTATTCTTCACTACTGCAAAATCTCGAGAAAAAAATTTTCACACTAGTTAAATTATACATTTATGTATGAGTATTTGATCTTTGAATGGTTCGAGTTAAAATACATGGGAGAGTCTGTACTGTATTAATGCTGTACTAGTCTGATAAAGGACACTGAATAGTTAAACCCGTCTTTTTTGTTTGTGAGCATGTCCTGAGAGAAACTGAGCAGGCTTAACTGGCCAGTGCAATTTGATGATATTTTGTACTTTCTGCAAGGAGCATAGTTTTACGGAACACAATCCAAACAAAACCACATCCCGTAGAGGAGTGATTTCCATTGTAGTCTCCTGGTCCCTGGCAGGGTGGTCTGGGTTTTACTTGAAATGAGTCTAAAAGGTCTTGGGAAAGCTGACGTCTTGTTCAGTAGGCTTAGATTTGCTACATAGGGTACTTGCCTTTGCTAGTCCAAGCCTAGGGAGATGCTTAAGGTATGCTGGATATTAGTAAAATTGTATTTAAGGTCCTGCTCTTAGTGGCAGTGATGTTAACGTATTTAATTTCATTTAAACCCAGATTTTCAGCACTGGCTTTTGGCTTAGGTAGGGTAGAAGGTTGGCTAGTACAGCAAAGAACTGGGGGGATAGGGTGAAGTTGCCTGCTCATAGCTGGGCAATAAGGGCTCCTCCTGCTCTAAGAAGTTGCTTTGCCCATGTTTTTGAGGAGAGGGGACAAAATTCAGTTAAGCTTGCTCTGCTCAGAAGCAGTGAGCTGGCTCTGAAACAGATGTAAATATGGTTTGCAGTATCTTCGGTTTCTATAGGGGATAAGTGAATACAACAGGTTTAAATTTGCATGAGTGCCATGCTGTGTTTTGTAGCAGTCAGTGTAAAGACACATTTAATTAAACTGGTTCAATTTCTAAACTAGGATTATGGAGTCTACCTTTTACACTGCTATAAAATCCTTGTGTATGAGTAAGCTTTCAGTGTAATGAAAAGGGCTGGGGGACACAGTTGTAATCCTCAGCTAACCAATTAAATATTTACTTAATAAGGATCTAAAAGTTAATTTTTAATTTTCATCCACCAAATCACACTGTGGTGGAGTCCCTCCTTCTCCACTGACTCTGGAAGGAGCCTGGGGACATTGAGGTTCCCAGGCAAAGGCAGCCGTGGTGGCTCTGCGTGTGCTGTCCTGACGTGTGCACCCAGTAACATACAACTGTGTTTTCACTGAAAGGAGATTACTCCTTATGCCATGGTGTTAAAGATCATGCTTCTCATGCTAGAATATAGGCAAATGCATAAATAATAACAGGAAATGCAATATATATGTCAATTACCCTTCCGTTTAATAATAAATTGAATGCATCTGCTACGAAGGGTATGCAAAATATATAAGAAGCGTATGCAGTCACAGAAGAGTGAATGTGTTAATGCAATAGCCTGCTTTACGAATTCAAATCTGGAAGAAGAGTGTGTTTAGTAGGAGATACTGTGCTCTTTGCTGTGCTTCAGATTGATTTTATATTTGTAATTGTAGGCAGGCGGCCGCCAGAAGCAGGACAGTCTGATTCTGAGAAAACAAAACGATTTTTTCCGATTCCTGGGAATGTGAGTTTGTTTAGCAGCACCATGGTGCATTAAGTGCGTTGTGATTGAGATTAACAAATGTAGGACAATTAATTAGTTCAGGTTTGCAAGTCATGCATAGATTACTCAGTCAGTACGTGCACACGTAGGGTGAGCTTTTTAGTTCTCGCTGAAACTTGTTGCTGAGATCAGTTTCGTGCTTCCTGCCGATAGTCAGAAAAGACAGAGCTGGAGTAGAAATACTGAAGTACTTGTCACTTCTGTAAAACAGTTTCCGTTTGAAACCTGAAATTATATATAATGAGGCATTCCTATAAACAGGGTTGCCGCAGGTAAGTAGCAGTTTTGATGGGATGATGGAAGTTTTGTGACTGTAGAGGAATAATATTAATTCTCATGAGAGATTACAAATGAGTAAATGCTGATGAATGTGTACAAATATGTACGTGTGAATTTAGTGCTTCTGAAAGGCAATTGACAGTTCTGGAAACTAAAGGCCTCTCTCTGCCGGGAAAGTGCTGTAGAGGAAAGCAGCACCGTAAAAATGTGTGGGGTGCATCCCTGCTGTGAGCTGGGGTGTGTTCTGCGGGCAGCCCCTCCCGGGGTGAGGAGGGGAGCCAGGTCTGCACGCGTTTGGGGCCCGCTCAGTAAAGCGCTTGCGGATGTGATTCTGTAAGCACGCGTGTAGCAGGTTACTAACACGTTTAAAATGCATGCTTGGGAACTTTACGTGGATGCTTACCTCGTCCCCCAGTTGCAAAATGCCATTAGACCAATGTCTCACTTTATATAAGATGCTATCTTTGAATGATAGCAATATGTATGTTTTTATAAGGAGTAATGGGGGGAAGGGAAGTAAGACAGAGTCTTGCACCTTCTACTACATGACCCGCTGTTCTTTTAATAACTAATGCATTGTATTGGTACAGAAAGTGGTTCCTAGTGAGAAGTAACAAGCTGAAATGGGGTAGAAAATGGAGAAACCAAGAGATTCTAATCCTTAAAGGTATATTGGTGGTAAAGGTGTGGGTACAGCGGCATGAATAGCAGCAGCAGTTCTATACCCAAGCACCTCTGCAATGCACGCAAATATAGCATAAAGAAGTAGCAATAAGAGGCTACATGGAAGAAGAATGCTGTGGCACAAGAGTGTAAATTTTTAAGAATGCAAGATTTTTCTTCTTAGTTTGCTTGGTTTTAAATTCTGTGTTTTGATGTACGAGAAAAAGGAAGATATTTACTTGTACAACTATACAGCTTTATATGATTATTTTTATCTCAACACTGTAAGTTTTGCTCCTTCTAAGCCTAAAGTGCTTAAAATGTTCCTGTGTCTTCACTGTCCAGTTGTAATTAACTCAGAATATGGCATGTGAGTTGTAGAGGTGTGGTTTATGGCCCTGATTAAGAACGATATTTGACTATAGGCTTAACTTTAGGAATGTGGCTTAGTTCATTTAGATTCAGCAAAACATGTTTGCATAAGTGCAGCGTTCAGTTAGAAAAGTGAGATTTCAATGCAGCCAAAGTCCCATTTTTGAAGGCAGCGCAGACAGTGGTCTGTTGACCTTCAGGGTGATTTAGGTGCCTAAGTCAGTCTAATGAAGGGAGAAAAGAAAAAAGTTGGTTTCCTAAGTTATTTGCGTTGTTCAACATCATTACTTGTCTGTTCTGAAAGGCTGCAGGGACTGTGACGAGTGAGTGTGAGAGGTGTCTTCCAGGAGCTCCAGGGGCTGCAGGATTTATGTGGATTCCAGTTTTAAGGAATGATATCAAGGGCATTTTAAATCATTAATAGTAGCAGAGATTGGCTTCTCTAAGTCCTCATACAGTTTTGTTTTCTTTCATAGCACCAGGAATGTTGGTCAGGTTGGACCTCAGGTGGTCATCTGGTGAGGCCACCTGCATGGGGCAGGACGGGTGCTAGCAGCAGATGAGGTCAGTTGTGGTTTTGTCTAGTTGAGGCTTGAAAACCGTCATGGATGGAGGTGCCAAAACCTATCTGTGCACCTTTTGGTTTGTTTTAGTGTGTTATCTTTCTCTGATTATATTTCAGTTTGTGTTATGTTGCTGTTAAGTACATCTGTTTTTTCCTGATTGATACTAGGTCAATAACGTGAACATATATAGGATCTTTGTTTATAGTTTACATCTATAGGCTAGCTTTAACCTAGTGAAACTGATCCTTCTTGGCTTCCTCTGTCGATACAGAGAGAGAGGCTTCTGTAGAAAGTATTGCAGAGCAAGAACTTCCATATCACCATTGACTGTAATAGGGACGACTCATCTCACTAGACCAAAGTTGCCCGTGTGAGACCGGAGCTTAAGAAATGGGGGGTAAGTGTTACGGTTTTGTGCCTGCTACTGTCAGGGCAGGCTTTGCTATTTGTTTTAGTCTGTTGATGCTAAAACCCTGAGTTGGTGAGCCTTTGGCAGTTATAGCCACTTGAGCATGCATCCACATGGGATTTCCAACATTGTGGAAAGAAGTTCAGCAGTCAGCGTTTGCTGGTGTTTGATGGGCTTGGGAACACAGCTGTTTCCAAATCCAGCTGTTTCAAAAAAAAAAAAAAAAGCAAACCCTTTCAAAAAATCTGAGTGAAGCATTGAGAGTTTTGTTATTTGTTTCCTTTATTTAGTGGGACAAGATTTTACCCTCTTTTTTGCTGCTCAGAAAGTGTGGAGTCTTTTCAGTGTCTTAATAGCATTTGGTTCAGCCCCTTGTACAGTTTCCTGTGCAGAGCTTTTGTTTGTTTGTTACAGTTCCAGCTTTGGAGAGCAAGGAGTGGGGTGTTGCTGTGGAGCTGTGGACTTCTTTTTATTGACTCAAGCACACAGTTTAAAGAAAATGGGGATGGGGGGGCAAATGAAAGTTTATTGTTTTTTATAAAGTATCACCTGCAAAGCACTTTTAAATAATCCTCTATATAACCATGTATGGTTTTTTTTTCACTTGAAAGACACTATCTCCTTCTTCTAAACATTTGCACAGCAAAGTAATGCATTATTGCATTTTCATAAATAATTGAAAAGCAACTTAAAAGAAAGTAGGCCAACAGAAAAAAAAAGAAAGTGTTGGTTTCAAATTTGAGAGAAGAAAAATATGTTTCTTTCTTGATAGCAAGTCAGTTAAATGTTATTAAATCCGATTCTCCCACCCTGACATGACCAAAGACAAATCTGACAATTGACAGTTTCATTTAAAAGAGAGAGAGATGGGGAAAAAGGTTTTGGAACGCTGAGTCTGTTATTTTTATTTCTTCTTTTTTAAAAAAAAAATTTCCCCTCGGTAAGAAAGGCAATTGTGACCCCTTATCAGTTTGCAAGTGACTGAGGAGCAAATCTCTGGAGGTCTGCGTGTTGGCTTTTCAGCGTCGTTCTCCGTGCTGGGCTGTAATAATGCAAGCTATTTTAGAACTGTGCATACGTTAGTGTTCTGGCACGGCATGATACAATAATGTGTGAAAAAGCATAAGATCACACCTTGGTGAAACTTGCAGATTTCCTGCATAATCCGACAGTGAGCTCTTGTCAGGTTTTGACTATATGTAAAGTGAGAATAAAGTTTCCAGAAGCAAAGCGCAAGCCTTGGATGCATTTTGAATGGCTGTGCAGGGATTTTGGCCCTGACGTGGTTATGAATGTGCCTGACTTTGAGCACTTTAGTCCCACCGTAGCCAGCGGGCCTCCTTCAGTGCTTAAAATTTGGCACGTGCCTTAAGCCCTTTGCCGAATTGGAGCTTTATTTTTGCTAGTGGTGAGAAAGATCGAAGAGCCAGTGTAAATAATTTCTTAAAAAACAATCAGTAACACGAACAGTTTTCATATAACATAGAGCATGATTTATCTGGCAACAGAACCAGGTGTCGTCGGTGGGAATGGTTTATGGCCATGGGTCTTTTCACCAGGCTGTTGGCACGTTGATGCTGAGCTGGTGTGGCTGGGAGAGGATGGGCACGCTGGAAGCGAAAACGGATTCAGTTACAAATGCTCTCAATGCAAGATGAGGACCAGGGCCTTTTTTCCAGCAGGGGCTTTGCGTGGGCTCTGGCCATCCATTCGTGCTGCACCAGAAGTTATGGGAATGTTGTGGGAATTGCTGGGTCAGGTTCTTGTGCTGGGCAGGAGGCCTGACTGGGAGGTCCTAATGGTCCTTTCTGGCCTGGAGATAGAGATCAGTGATTGCCGGTATTAATGTGTTGCTACGTGGCGTTCTAACATCAGAGCCACTCGACGAATGGACCCCGTTCAGGTGAGCCCCAGTGGGTGGAAGCTTCATGCAACTGATCTGTCCTCCAGAGGAAAAAATGTCAGCATCTACATTCTCCCCCCACTTTCCTCCCAGATTTACTCCATCTCCTTTTATTTTTTTATAACCAGTGCGGCTGTATTTTAAGTCACTGCCCACCATTTCCAAAATGTGTGATACATTTGTTAAGGATTTGGAATTTGGGATACTTTGATATAACTTTGTGTAGGTTTTATAGAAACACCTGACGTGTATGTTTAGTTCCTAAACACCTTCTGTGCTTGATTTATCCTCACAGGTTGTCAAGGTATTCAGATGACCTGAAACTGAGGAAGTGAGAGGGAGCTCAGCTGGCAAAAGTCTGACATCAAGTCTGACTGCGGCTCAAATTTGTTTTGCAGAGTTGAGCCCAGGCTGCGTAGGCGGTGAAGAAAGCCTTCCTCACCTTCACCATTGTATCCAAAAAGCTCTGAGCAGCATAATTTTTTGCAGGTGATGAACAACCTAGTTAGCTCACTGTTTCAATCCAGTGACAGTTCTCCTCTGAGAAGGCACGGTGATAATTCATAATAGCATATTCATGTTCAGGCTCAATGGTGGAGATGCTCTGGTGGTTCTCTGGTAGGTTTTCTCAGCCAGAGAAACCACGCTGTCAGCCATCTACTGTGGACCACCATGCACTAGTTGCTTCTTTACATTAGACACTACTGTTTAACATGGCTCAGCAGATTGGCTTCTAGTGAAGCAGGCTCACAACTCTGAACCTAGCTGGACATTTTCAAGGTCCTGTGGCAATTGTGATCACCAGAGGCACGCAGATCTTGAGGTTAAATACGTGGAGGATGCTCATAAAGCAGTGTCATTGTCTGTTGTCACAGAATTTCCTTTCCCCTTGGTTGTCCTGAGCAGTGTCCCTTAGGGTGTAAGGCCAGGCCTACCTGTCTTGGGAGGTTTCTTGTACAGTTTGAAGCAGGGCTTTCTGGGCAGAAGACAGAGTCATTTTGTTGACACAGAACAGTGTGCATCATTGTTTGTGTTATTACTGTTTTACGTTTTTTCTATTTGTAAGAACAGCATATTGATGACTGTGTGTTAAAACTCTGTCTTTTAGTGGCTCGTTTTCTTTCCGAAAAAGGAAGAAAGCTACATTCTTCCTAAGAAAAACCCAGAATTATATTGGAACAAGTACTAGTGCTGTGTTCATACATGATCAAATTCAGGAAGATTAGGGCACTGTGTATAAATTGCCTTCATGTTCGTTGGGTTAGCAGCTGTCAAATAAGTGATTATAGACGTTGGCAAAGCTTTTCTTTCCATAATCGCTGTGAAACAGGGATGGAAATGTAACAGATGCCATTTAATATGGACCAGCACCTAGGTTCTGTTTCTGGGTCTGGCTCTTTATTGCCTTGTGGCCAGTTTCTTAGCATCTTTTTTGCTTTAATTCCTCACTACTTATAAATGGAGATAATAGGACCCTCTCACTTTACAGGAGATTTCTGAGGCCGTTTGTTAAATCGTTTGAGATCCTTTGATGAAAGATATGAAATATATGCAATAGCATTAATGATAAGATTAAATAGAATAATTCTGTTGAGATTGAGGAAAATTATTGCTCCTAGATGAGCTTTGATTTGCTGGACAGTGTTAACCTTCTGCATTTTGAAATGCATCTCGGAAATAATTTGGTCCGAGACTGTGTTGGGGTTTCATTTCCTGGGATTTTTTAATTTATTATCTGACAAAGCTTTTTGATACCAGGCACTACACTTGAAGTCCTGTTGAAGAGCAAATGAAGCGTTGTGATGCTATTTTTTGCAGCATAGGAGTCTGTGGTGACTCATTTAGTGTTCGTAATGCCTGTGACAGATTAAAAAAAATCAAATCAGTTACTCCCAGTGAGACGGATACACTCAGCCAGACCCTATTTGAGAATTATTTGCTGCACTGTTAAGACCAAAGTACACATCTTCCCCCTCCCCCCCCGAAAGAATCCAGCTTATCATGAAATGTTTATCAGAGCCATATAAACATTTCTCGACTGCTGAATTTTGAAGGGAAATTCTTTTGGTCTAACATATGTATCGCAAGCAAAACTCTTCACAGATTTAAAAAAATATGTAATTAGCTTGGTTACAGCCCTAATTATTACCAAGCATGCCAGCATCTGGCAAGGGTACGGCGATCTGGGAATTCGCTGCTTGAAGCCATGGAACAAAGTGTTCTGATCCGACCCCAGGCAGCGAGTCCAGGACTTGAACTGGAATCTTCAGGAGCAGAGAAGTCTTAAGTGTCTGGAAAATTGGCCTGTTGAGTCACCACACAGGCACTAAAACAAAACTAATTTTAAGCAGGTCAGAGTTCAGTGATTCCCTCTGGAATCTAATTTTTTTTTTCCCTTAAAAAAAAAAAAGTCTCATGTTTTAAGTGAAAAGGGTCAAAGTTGATGCACTGCTACAATTTTTGAATGCTTTCCCTTAAGAACAGCCACCCAGGCTAGGATTAGCATGAAGGGCTGCTAGGCTGGCACTTCAATGTCTGGGTTAAAAATATTTTAAAGCAGTAAATGCAGTCGAAACGGAGAGAGAGATCCCTGGGAGCCTTCCTATTCAAAAATGTGCGAGCTCAGGGCAGCAACTGCAATGTAATTTGGGGCAGTATATGCTTCATAGCTTTGGAGAATATTGCCTCTTGTTAATGTTACATTGGAGGGCAGTGGGATAGTAGTAATTTTAGAAAGGTGGTATTCCTGTTTGTTTTACATTGGAAACTTCGAAATAAATAAAAAGAAGCATCAATTGAGGAAGAAATGTAACTGCCGAAAACCAGCAATGAATCCACCTCTGAGCAGACTATAGAAACAACAGGGGAAAGTGAGTATAGAAACATTTTTGTGGGAATGCAGCTGCAAAAGGAACTTAGCAGAGAAAGGCAAAATCAGGTACGTACTTTAAAAGGCATGTGGGCAAACTTTTGTCTGAGAGCCCAGTGAGGAGCCTGCTCACATTAAATTACAAAATGTTTGGGGGGATCAAATGACAAAAAGCTTGTATTGCTTTTCCATTGCTGAAGAAGTGGGGCTGTCTATAAGCAGGGATGATTCAAATAGCTGTTTTTAAAAAAAAAAAAAAACAAACGCTTGCAAGAATGACGGAGGTTTTTCATTCCCATTCCTTTATTAAGATGATTTCCTCCTTTTTCCCTTCGGATCTCGCAGAGTTCGCTTTACATTTGCAAGTGAAAAGGATGGGGTCTAGGATACCTAGGGAAGCTTGAATCTGAACTCTGTTTGTGTCAGGCATTGTGAGCTTGGTCATCTCTGTTTATCTCTTAGGAAATAGTCCTGCTTGCACAACAGGGCAAATGCAATGTGCAGATGTCAGAACAGCTAAAACAAAGAGGGCTGTCTAGGAAAAGCCATGCCAAACCTAACGGCTAGAGTGGAGAAGTAGCAGCTAGAACTTCTGCCTTCGTTTCTTCCCCGTGCCTCTGCGTGGCTGTAGGCAAATCTCTTGGCCAAATGGAAAGCTCCTTATTCTTGGAAGTGAGTTGTAGCTCATGTGAGCTGTACTGTTGACAGAAAGATGTTTGTGGGAATGGTTGCCCACATAGGTGTGCAAGGGTTTGTGCTCTGGTCATTGGTGCAATAGTCAGACCGGTCTGCAAAACAGTACCTATTCCATGGGACTCCCCCTTTGACGTGTAGTGATTGCTAAGTTATGTGGCTTCTTGAGTGAGGGAGCTATAAAGCTTAAAATTTATTAGGAGAACCTCAGTCTGCCTTGCTAGTACACAAAGTTATTGGAATGCTTCCCCTTTGTATTCCTGCAGGTATACAATGCACGGGGATTTGAATGGGAGGATGTGTGAGGCTCTGAGATCCAATTTGTCTTCCAGGTTACGGCAAGGCTCCATTTTTCTCAGGCTTAAGAAGTAGCGACCATAGTTTACTAAAATATTTATTTAAATTTAGGGAAAACTTACTGACACACAGTTGCTTTTGCATTTAAGATCACAGTTTATAGCCCTTTGAAGTCTGCATGTTTGAAGGAAAACGAAGCGCTTAGGATAAGCTGAACTTGAATTAAATCGTGTAGGCAGATAACAGATTGAATTTGTGGTATGGCTCGTTTTGCTAAGGAAGTAAGTCAAGCAATGAGTAATGCTGGGCCAACTCGTATCACAACAGGAGGTGGTGTAGCTTTAGTGCAAGGTAGTGTGTGGCTCACTGAATCTGAAGTATGGACCAGTTCTCCTGACTTCAGGGATGATGGTGGTTCTGAAAAAAAAAAAGTTCATTTATGATTTGTATAACTTTATGATTCACAATTGCAAAGCTGGGATAAATCACACAGATTTCCAGCCCTGATACTTTCATTTGCAGAGATTTGAAACTTGAAAACTACAAATTGTTTAAAGGTTTGTTTGTTTTTTTTTTCCTTTTTGAACTATATATTTCATTTCACTAACATGTGACCCGGTGGAAACTTTGGAATAAGGAAGAATTTTAGGGAGCTAAGAGGCAGAATGTGTTTTGGGTAGTTCCCAAATATAGTACTGACTTTTTTGTTTGATCTCTGCATTAGTAATTCCACAGTTGTCCTTGTATCCAGCCCCTTTTATATCTTCTCTTAGCCAAGAGGGTTGCAGCATGTGCATGCTGTGCTGATCCTTTTTGTTTAACTGGAGATGCTTTTGCACTCAAACTAGCTATCAGAATATGATGGGTCAACAGGATCGTTCTCCTTATCATGAAGCACACCCGAAATACCTGCTTAGGTAGCGCCTGTGATTTCTCAGCAAATATTCAACCCAGTGGGGAGCTGCAGGACTCACCTCCATCTCCCAAGGGTTAAGAGTAACCTATAATAATAATCTTGTGGCACAAAAATGCTTCTTTTTATGCATTACCTATTTCCAGAGGCCTAATTTAGGTCTTGTATCAAAATGGATATCGCAAACGCTTGAGCTTCCCGCTGAGAAGGAAAGTGCTACCGAGAGACTTCGTTCTCTGTTATTCTCATGGTGTCCGGGAGGGGGGAGGAGGCAAGGAAACAATTGCTGATATCTGTAGCAGTAAGTATAAACAGTAGCAGGATGGGTTGCAAAGGTAAAATAGTTTGACGGTATTGTTCCTGTGAAAGCCCGGCCTTTGCTCTTGGTTAGAAAGTGTATGTGTGTGTGTAAATATATGTCTTTTCATATGTGGGACAAATTTACATATCAACAAGAAAAAAAAAGAGGGTTTTTTTGTAACTGCACAAAAATTTCACCTGTCATTAAAAGAAGAGAATATTGTCATGGAGTAAAATGAGATTGCGTATTCATGCCTAAATACACAGATAGCTACGCTCAAAGATCGGCACGCGTGTGTCCCTGCTCTCTCTGTGTGAATCATGCCAGATTCTGCTGTAGATCCAGTTGAACTGTTTTCATCAGTTACTTTCCTCAAGGATCTGTTTGTTGAATGTTTTCACGTACAAAAAATCATGTTTGGATTTTTCGTTGTTGTTGTTGTTGTAAGAAGTAGAAACAAGGAAAACAAAAGCTGGATTTTAAAAACGGAATTTTTTTTGTGATCAGAAATGCTTGCTAAACACCCAGATAGTTTCTTCCTCCCTGGTATTGATTTTCCATTGGAAGCACATGTGGGAGGAGAAGGAAGATTTTAACAAAACCTAAAAAATACTTGTGTTTCTGAATTCTCTGGCAGTTGCTGTTTTTTCCCGCTCTTTTGTACAAAACATGGTTATATCGAATTTTCCCCAAACCTGTCCTCCGCTTTCTGCCCATGCGGATGCCTTCAGGGATGGAGGAGCTCTTGCCTCGCAGCCTGCCTCCTGCCCAGCCCGCGGGCACATGTCCCCTTCTCCTCTCCCCAACCCCTGCTTTGGGCGGGAGGGCGGTTCCTGTTGGGGAAGCCGTTGCCTTTGCTCGGTCGCTGGAAATGAGGGGCTCCTGGGGTTCCCTGTTGCTCCAGTCTGGCAAGTTCAGGTGCTGAGATGTGGGTGGGATGAAAAGTGCTCACTTGGTCTCCCAGCTCCAGTGAGTCTAGGCACAACGTTTCACACGTGAGGTCTAACTGGGCACAGCGGCGGGGTCTGGTGGGGAGAGGACAAGAGTCCTGCCCAGTCCCTGGTGCAGGTCTGCCTCGGCATGCTGGCCAGCAGTAGGCCATCCATGTTGAACGTACGGTGAGTGTGCTTGGGGGACTGTGTATGTGCATACTGGCTTACGTGCTGTGGGAATAGAGAGCGCAGAGCCAGGCCAGGTCTGGTGGGATTTATTCAGTTGGTTTCGGCCCTGCACATGTAAGGTTTTATTGGCTTTGGCCCGCATTCACCTGGCTGAGCATAAAAGTGGTCCTCCAGCAGGCTGGCATTTGCCATCCCGAGTGTAGTGGATGAGTGCATGGTGGAGAGCATGCAGAGCACGAGCTGCAGCCCCGCTCTGCTGCTGAAGTGCTCTGGTGTGCTGGGTAAGTCTCTTGACTTTTTGTTCCTCAGTTTTCTTGTGTTTAAGGAGGTACAGACTTACCATCATACATGGGTGTTGCAAGAATTAATTAATTACCATTTGTACGGTTTTGAAGACTTCTAACCCTAAATAAACAAGAACCTAATCAGTTATTTTTCTTCATATTTATACTATAGGAAAAATCTACTAATTTATTTCCAAGCGCATGACACACAAAAACTATCTTCACACTTCTAAGTGGAGCTGGGGCTCGATGCCAACAGTTTTTTTCCTAGTGAATATGGTATACTTGTACACTCGGATAGAATGGTACAACCTTACAGTTTCACTCAGGAGCTGGAAATTTTTTTCTTACTCTGTTTTTGTACTTACAAGCTGTAAATACCAGGTGCTTCTCTTCGGTCAGATTCTTTGTCCTCACGACTGCACCCATTGTCAATGTCCTTTAGCATATGAACTTACTTCTTTGGAGTAGTTCTGACTAACTAGTCAACTATATGTCTTTTTTTCCCATATGTTCTGCTGTCTCCTTATACATTAATTATTGCACTTAAAGAATCTGGGAATTAGGGAAGGAGAATGGAAACAAAATATAATAGGGATGCTTGTCACCTCTTATCCTCTTGCCTCTGTCTGTGGAGAAGCCCCTTAGTATATTGCTTTGGGAAGGAGGAGTACCCCGTGTCCCACACCTGCTGCAACACTACAGAAATGCCATACAGTGCCCTGGTTTAACATGGAACATCTAGGCACAACGGGGTGAAGGAAGACGGACTTCGTGACTGTCTCTGCGTTTGCCGTCATAAGGGAATTAAATCAGAGCTGAGGGTTTTTTCTTTTGTGTTTTAATTTCCTTTGTTTTAAGAAAGTATTTTTTTAAATGAAGTGGGGGAGGAGAGTAATATGCCACTGACATGCTTTGGGATCTGAGGCTCCTGTGGACCCCATAGGATGTCAATGGACTCATTAAGATTTAGCCAAGTTTTATGCATTATTCATAATATACATTCACAGCATGCACCCTAAAGACTGTCTCCTGTGAATGCTTAGTCAGAATCATTTGCATTCTGTATTATGGATCCATAATATAGAATACATTTAGCTACATTTTGTATATTATCCTTTACACATATTTCCAGCCTGTACTGTGCTGGCATATGCAGCAAATGTGTTTAAACAATAGCATGCCGTTGTGTTTTGTCGCTCCATAAAAACTAATGCATAATAAGGACCCTGATGAAAATTAATTATTGCATAAGAGCAGTGGACAGGCTTTTTCCTCTTTTTAGCTTCAGTGACATTTTAAATTTACTTTTCTAACATGTTTAAGAAGTGTTTTAAATTCTGGGCTGATATTTTGTAAATTTTTTGTTTCAAATAAGCACAAAAATCATTTTTGATGTGGAAGGTTGGCAGGTGATGAAACATCAAATTGAAGCTGAGATGCTTAATAACGATAAGAGTCGTTTGCTGTGAGTTTACTCTAATCCTACGAACATTATTTCTGCTGTACATGACAAGACGAAAGAGTCAACAAAACACCAGATCAGAAAATTAATTCTCTTCCTGTCATCTGAAGTGTTGAAGCTCCTCTGTTTTCTCTTTTCCTCAGCTGCCATTGCGTCATGGTGATTGGTCTGATCTCAGCTTTGCCACTGATCCACCGGCAGGCCCAGACGTGTTCCTTAGCACACCTCTGCCTCAGTTTCCCCATCTATTACACAGAAATAGCAGAAATGGTGCTCCTTGAAATCCTCTATAGTAGCTGTTTACTTTGATTTACGCCTTCAGCACCCCGTCACTGCTGACAGAGAACATTCCTGTGGGAAATACTGCTCTTGTGGGAAAACGGGGTTTCTTTTGGGGCCAAATTGCAGTAAAGACAAGGAGGTATAGGGATTATCTTCCTCGTGCAGAATCTGTTAAGGGATCATTTTTATGAAGTGTCTTCCAATTTGGGGACCATAAAAATATTTCTAGCTGCCGGTCCCTGCGCATGAAAACACCGGACAGGCAAAATCCAGGATCTTGTGGCATCTTTTGCAGATCCATTTCCTTTGGGCAGCAGCCCCTGTATATCTTCAGGAAGACATAGGGAATGTCAGCCTTTCATCCCTTTCCTTGTTCAGGGAAGCACTACGAGGTTGTACAGGTTACAAAAAAGCTGTTAGTATGGTGACATCCTTGTCTCAGGAGCTCGTCTCAGGGTGGGCAACAGTGGTTCCTTGAGCTTGAATATATGCAATATACACGAAGGATATCAAGTGACTTACAAGTTTTTTTGAAAATGTTGTAATACTTGATGAAATGCCAATGCTTATCAAAATGCTTAAAATAAAAAAGTCTTGATATCACGTAAGATTGAAATGTTTTTTCCCATCATAGGCCTTACACAGCAGAATGTTTTGGTAAAGTACAGTCGGGAGGCAAATAGTTGGTATGAAATGAGTTCAAAATCCTAAGGATTATTTATATTTTATTTTTTCCACTAGTTCTTCAAGTTTACCTTTAGGCAGCATTCATACATGCATGCCCTGAAGATACAATAGAGAGTTAGGAAGGATTTTGCTGTGGCCTAAGCAAAGTGGAGACGTGCTATCCTTTGGTCCAAAACTGACTGTCAAGCTCTCAGTAGAGTAGCAACTAAAATATAAACATTTTATTGCCTTTCTTTTCAAAAGAGATGACCAGTTTTTCATGAGAATTTTTCACAAGTGAATTGAGAATTGTAAATTTGTTTATAAATACATGTATTTTGCAGCATGCCATGGCTGTTACTTGTTCCTTTTGCTTACATAGCAATTGACAGTACATGATTTTTAAGTCTCATGCATAGAAGCAAAATATTTCTTTTTTCTTTTATGTAAGATGTAGTGCAGTGAAGTCCTCATCTATACATAGTGTAGTAATAGTCTATGTAGAGTGTAGTAATGTAAAATAATAGTAATCATCGTAGAGGGAGTATTAGCTTTGAGAGTGAACATCATTGGATGTGTTGCGCGGGGGCTTTATCTCCAGTGGAGCAAAGCTACCTTTCTGTCTTAGTTCCTTGTGTTACTGTTGCATCCATGGGACAGGAGACAGGAAAGAGAGCAGGTGTGAGGCTGGGATCCAGGCTTCCCCTCAGCTTTGTGCTGAAGTTTTTTCTTATTATCTCCCTTGAATCTTGAGCTTTCCTTCCTTGTTCTCTCCGATTCCGTCTCCTCCTGAGCTCTTGCTGCAGCCCTGGCACTTCTCTGCTGCACCCTTTTCTCCTTGCTGTACTCTGAAAGCTCCATCATAAAACCCAAACTAGTATATGCGTCAAAGATCATTAGCTTGGTCTCTGCCACATGCTTATGCACTTCCATTGTTGGTCCACCTCGCTAGTCGGACATCAGCATCTGAGACCAGCGAGAACATATTTTTTCCCATTGCAAATCAACAGAACAAGAACATAAACAATGCTCAAAAACCCAAGATGTCAAAATACCCCTTTCAGATTCATGAATATGCTATATATAAGCCTAACTTCTGAGATTTTCTTTTATTCTCATGAATACCATTTACATTTGAGCAAAATGCAAATTCATTTCCACTTTTGGTACTCTGGAAGCTGCTTCTGGAAAGTGAGTAGAATGTGCCCTGTAGTCCATCCCAGTTCAGGCCCCAGCACTGCCTGTACGACACTTGGATCTCCAGAGCATTCGGCAGTTCTGTTCTGTCTGTTTTTCTTTTCAGCAATCTAAATTCATATTGTAAAATGTGCAGTAGTGCAATGAGCATGGGTTTTGCTAGTGTTCTTAGGCTTATGATGTGAAAAATAAAGAATGAACTTCCTACTGTTTAGTGAAATTTCTAGGAAATTCCTAGCAGTTTTATTTAATATTTGCAATAGGTAGCTTTATCTTTCTAAATGATTTTAAACAGTCGTTCTTCAATGAACAGCTGTTTAAATAGGAACTAGGATACATAGAAAATGAGCATTGTATATTAGCTGGACTCACAAGGGACAGTAAAAGAAGGAGAGTTTTCCTTTCCTGTACTAATCTCTGTACCTCCGTGGTAGTATCTGGCCTAATGGAGTACTTCTGTACCAGGTTTCAATTCAAGACTCCTCAGGTAGTGTGTTGCCATTATTGATAATTACACTGTAGAAGCAGTGGTTTGAATGGATAGATTTTAAAGGAGTTGCTGGGTTGCCTACTGTATTGTTATTCCATTTTACAGACAGAAGGGTTGTGGGTTTTCACTTCGGACTCAGTTCATCAGAGGAAAGCCAGACTTTCCAGTTAGCTGATACTGTTGTACGCTTTGTTCTATTGGCGTTCTCTCTGCCCTTTGTCCAAAATCATTTGCATAGTATTTCTGTCCATCCATAGTGTTAAAAGTCTGCTGTCAGAACCCTCATGCATCATGGGGTTTTAAACGTAATAGATTCTGATTTCCTTTTTATTAGCCTTAGCTCTCAGCCTTTATAGTTCAGGGTCTTTAACTCTACAACAGTAAAATTCAATGCTTTAAAAAAAGAAGCTGAGATTTTCGTATGATCACAAGTGTTGAGGCTTTAAAGAAAGCACCAGGTATTCCAAGACAATAGAAAAAGTTCATGGGTATTTGCAACCCTGGAACTTCCTGGAATACATGATTAAAAGGGGCCACAAAGACTCTCAGGTTGTGTGTTCCTCCCACACAGAAGATCTTTCACCTGTGGTGCTTCATGGGGTGTATAATATCCAAAGAAAAAAGGTGAGACTGTGCCTCTTACATCCCTGTTCTCCATACGGTAGAGTTGGGAGCGGAGGAATACTGAGAATGATGAACTGCATTTAGTGAAGATCACACCCTCAGATTGTTCTTTCTGCTTAGGTAAAATGATCAGAGGAATAGTTTTCCCCAAAACTTAATTGAAGGAGAGGTGCAAATTTGCACAAATTTTTGTACTGGGCATTGCTCAGCCGCTTTGACAGACTCAGAAGATCTGTGCCTTTGAACAGAGTATTCCTCATCAGTGCTCTAAATCTGGCCCCTTCCACTGGTCTTTGCTTCGTTGCTTGTATCGTCAGGAGGGCAGGGAGCAGAGCCCCTTCTCTCCTACTTCCCTGGTTCCGTCCTTACAAGAGCCACAGAAATCAGCCGTGCTCAGCCAGCAGGACTCTTCACCTCCTGGTGTGGACAAGGCATCATCTATATTCTGGGTTTTGTTACTTAGCTAAAATACTCAAGTCTCTCATATGACTCTATTCAGAAATCGTTCTCTCTGCTGTTTTTCTGTAATGTTTTCTGCGCACATACAAGTTTCTCCTAGGAATAACACCAAAATTCCTCCCACCCCTTTTCTGGTGATTGCTGGTAAAGCTTGAAGTCGTGTTGGGACTTGCCAGGCTGTTCCTTCACCTCTGTTGCATCTCATCCTCAGCTCAATTAGCAAGATGTACAGTAGCCTGCCTGGTATTTGTTGCTGAGTTTAAAAACCTAAGCTTGCTTTTCACCATTTTCTCACTTTTGCCAGTTTTGCAACAGTGGCACTGCTCTGATCTTACTGAATTTGTCTTAGCACTGAAACAATTTTGTAGTGACGGATGAAAAAGCAAAGACGAGTTTAGAGCTACATTCATTCATCTCTGTGTTATTTTAATGCTAAATCTCCATGATAAATATTGTTATATTACTGCTGATTAAAATGTACAAGAAAGAGAGTCCTGTTTTGAAGATCAGACTATTTCAGAGGGGATGAGAACCCTGTTTTAGAGAGGAATAGAGGGGATGAGAGCCCTGTTGAAAAGGGTAGAAGCTGAGGAGCATGGTAGGTATGTCCATTTTAAATGTGTGCCATGTGTGCTGAGGGTGACTTGGTTCACACAGAATATTTGCAGTCAAGTCAAAAATAGAACTCATAACTTGCGTGCTTGTGCTTCCTCAGTCCAGTCTCTTCAGAAACAAATCTCCAAGTTACTTAAAAAGAACAGAACTGAAACATGACCCCTGGAGTTTGCTTCGATTGCCTGGTGGTCTAGAGTGAGAGTGAGGAGGAAGGCAAAGGACAAAAATTGGGGCAATATCTTGGGGGGCTTATGCAGGTGTTATGAGTGCTGTACCTGCCCTGCTATGTAGTACTTCGGTCTTCATGGGTGTCGGTCCAGCATCTCCTTTAAGTACTGGATTAATACAAATATTTCAAAACTAGTGCTAGTACAGTGATGAAGTGTGCTCTAGTTCACTAGGACTAGGGATTATATGTAGTAAATAAATTGTGGACAATTGCGGTCTTGGTTGCAGCTGGCTTGTTTCCTAAATATTAATACTAATACTACACTGAAAAAGTAAAACAATTTAAAAGAACTGGTTGGAAAATCTGTACAGGTGTAAAGTTAAGCATATGGCAGAGCGGAGATTGCCAATAAAAATGACAGATTATTAACATTCATTAAAACTTCCAATTAACACCTTGAAAAATTCCATAAAATAATGCTGCATGTAAATAATGTGTGATCTCTCCAAGCATTCTTCTACCTGTTTTTAAGGGAAGGGAGGAGAGAGAGAGAAGAGGGGAAGTATATTCCAAAAGTACTTACTACAAGGATTTTTTTAGCCCTTGGTTTGTTTTGGAGTTCAATGGTCTAGTGATGAATAAATCAAGTTTGAGCTGTCAGTATGGGAAAAGATTTGGCCTGGATAAATGTTAGTCCTTTATGTTCCCAGAGATGAGCAAAGATTTTCTTATCCATATTTTGATTGCGAGCATGAGAGAGAACCCGCCAGAAACTGCAGGGCAATGTGAAAGATGCTCTGATCGGTTAGCTAATTACAGAGATTAGTGCATGACAGTAGTTGCAGTCCTGCCTGTGTCATTCCACATGGTGCTCAGCCTCAGTGGGATCTCTCCATGTTATGGAGAATTCTAGGTCTGTGCCTTTTCTTGTTGGTGCATACACATGAACTAAGGAAGAAAGATTTGTTTCATCTGGGTAAGCTTTGTGACAGTAAAATAAAAGTCAACATTAAGAGCTGACTTAGATGTCAGTTCTTAACGTCAGCTGTTATTTACACGGAAAAGAGCTTCCAAAATCAGGCATGCCTTGGCTGCTTTGACCCAAAGAATTGTGTTTCTGGAGGGAAAGAAGCATCTTGGTCTTGTAAAAGCAGGTGTGTTGTTTAAACAACGCAAGTAAATTCATGTGAATAGTGCCTATGGATTCTTTGACCCTTAGGATTTGACTTGTTTATTTCAGAAAGCATCCATTGACACTAGCACTTGCAATCATTTTTCTCTTTTTCATTACTGAGCATTTCTGTGGTCCTGGCTAGACTCAAGTGCCACAGAGCTCTGGTGTTCAGGGGATCCAGACTTCAGGCTTAATTTCCTCTACTTCACCCCTGTTCGAAGTTCTTGCACTCGTTCCTTTGTCATCTTTACCTCCTCTTCATAATCGGGTCCAATGAAGGCATGAGTGTGGCATTTTAAAATGTAACCCTCCCTTTTCCTTCCTTCTTAAAATGCTATTTTGTAGGTTTAGAGTGCGTGTCTATATGTCATCATGTTTTCATACTGTTCGTGTCTTAGAGCTACCATTTGTTTGAGGTAGCTGAGGACTCATGAAGAGGATGTGATGACTAGTAAAAAATACTACGAAATAGCTTCATTTTTAAAGCTGTCTGCATTTCTGGTTGGGGGAGGAATGAAGGGATAAATAAGAAGTCTTCTATCTAAAATACCAATTAAAATGCTCAGTACCTACTTGGGCCACTATTTTATAGGTGTGGTTAAGAACTATTTTTTCCTGTTTTAAACTTGGCTGTCACTGTGTTCCTCTTACCACCACCTGTAATTGTTGACTAGACTTTGCCATATCAAGAGTGCAGCTCCTTCGCCACCTGACCGCATCTGCACTCCAGCGTGGGCTGTACCAGGCAGAGCGCCCTAGCCCTGACACCAGCTTCGTGGGTTGGCGTAGGTCCATTATGCTTTGGGCTAACACCCTCTGCATTGAACTAGCCACCTCCGTATTGCAAAGCTCTGGGCCTGTATTTTTTCTTGGTCCTTGTGGTGTCCCTGGGATGGTTTTGTGGCACGTTTTGAATTCTGGCAATTCAAAATGCCAGAACTACTGAGCAGATAGCATGGTAGAGTGGTGGGTGATATTTCTATAACATACCATTGGGTTGTGTGTTTCATGTTCTGGGTTGTTGGTTTGTGGGTGTTAGAGGATGAGAGGTCTGCCAGAAAGGTTGAAGGAGCCAAATTTGGCATTAGATGTAGACATACTCTCTGTGTAGCCTGCATGCTGCGATGAACTCTCCTGTCAGACTGTTTCCTCTTTGAGGGTCCTCACAGTTTGTTCCAGAAGGGAGCCAGGGAGAAAACTAGGGTTTTTTTTTCAGTGTGGACAACCAGGGCACCTCAGTACAGGAGTAAAATAGGAAGTGAACTAAATAAACCATGTGCACACATCCACCCTTCCAGTTGAAAGCTAAATGAGAAAGCTGGGTTGGAGAGAGAGCATCAATTTAAGCATACTTGCAAAGGGCCTTGACCTCTCCATTCGGTCCTGGGGACCACCTCCCTGAAATAGCATGCAGATCATGGGGAACAGTTAAATAAAACTACAATTAGAAGCAGCAGGAGGGAAAAGAAAAGTCTGTCAGTCTGCTATCTTTTTGCATTTGACTGCTCTTGGATTGCTGTTATCAAAAGTGATCCGCAGTGGCATCTCTTGGCTTCCAGGAAGGCAATGGGAATTTTATAGTGGACGTCAATGGGAGCAGAATGAGACCGATGTTAAGTGCTTTTTTTATAACCCTATCTCTAGTGTACAGTCAGTTTCATTGTTTTCCCTGATATTTTTGTGGGTGTTACATAGACAAGAAGGAGAAAATAGGACTTAAGAAAGACCAGTTGTGATTGTGAAACTACAGAACTGTCAGAGAGGCTCTGGGGGGCAGCTGTGGGGCTTGGGACTGCTGTTAATTGTTACAGATTTGACTAGATTTTAGTATGACACTCTTACTTTGAGCACCTTTCCTTCCCAGAGGACATCATCAGTAAAGTCCACCCTCTCTGACGTAAGAAAATCCAGAGCAGTTCTACTGATGAGCTCATGATTTGCTGCAAATGAGAAGAGTTTGGCCCTTTGGATTCCAGTTTGTGTTGTTCACCTGATGCCTGACACCAGTCATAAGTTCATGTGTTAGGCATGGGATGTAGAAAGAACACATATTTTCCTACAGTATTTTGACAGGCTGATCCGTGGTGAGACCTTTACACTGTGATGTCTACTCTCCCTTGATCCGTGTCTGACATTCACTAACATGAATGGCTGATACATGTGTGCGTAGAAGGGCTGTTTAGACCTAAGACTTGCTTATCCTAGCACTGAAGCTAATCTCTTTCACTCTGCTAAGGTCAAGGTTGAAAGATGACTCCAAAGAGCAAAGAAAGGGAAGACAGGTTTGAAAATGGATACAAGGAGAACACACAAAATATGCCACTGTAAATGCTGATTTGTAATCGCTCCCTTCCTCTCTTGCCATCCTTTTTTCTTTCTCTGTCACAGGTTATTCATTAAGTATTTATTGAAATACATGGTAAAAAGAATTGGTTTAACAGTTGAAGTGCTGATTTTAAAAGTATTTTGGATTAGGCAATAGGTGGTGGATTTAAATTTGGAGAATTCATATTCAGACAGATGCCTGAGGGTGGGGTCAGAAGTTACCTCTGCAAACTTCGTCCGCCTGACAGTACATATTATCATAGAATCATAGAATCATTTAGGTTATTCTCACATACTGCAATAGAGTGGTGTTCTCATGGTATGTGGGGAAAAAATTGTGGTATGTGGGACAAGAAACTGATTAGGCCGATCAGCCTTTGCCCCATCTCCAGGGGATTGCTTTTTAGGTCAATCAGGAGAAATCTGTGTGGAATGTAATGGCATTTGTTAAGCAATCAAAAACTTACCCTTGAGCCTACAAACTACTCTTGTGGTATTTAACAGGACCAAAAAAAAAAAAAAAGAAAGATAACCTGTGTTGCTTTTTTCCCTCTCTTTAACCAAGGAATAATAGATGTTTGACACTGGCAGGAGTCTGTCATATTGTAGTTATGTTACTGTTTTTAATTGAGTGGTTTAAAAAATCGTCTGAGGGATAGCCTTAGTACAGATAAGTTAGAGGATGCAGTAAGCCTATTTTTCAGTAGTCATGTACCATCATATGTAATACAGTATTTTTTGAAATTATAAATGCAGTGTAACATATGGGAAGAAGCCAAACCTTGCACTGAAGGCATTGATTTCATTGATCTATGTTCAGTGTATTTCTTTGGGTTTTATTCTTGTAACAATACTAGCCAAAACAAACCCTCTCTTTGCCTCAGTTTCTTCTTCTAGTAGAAAGAAATAATAAGGTTTCCCTGTGTAGGTTTATCACCTTTGTATCTACTCTGAAAACCTTACATGAAAAGAGCACTAAAATTATGATTAAGTGCAGTAGATTTGTAAAAGTGGACTCTTTAAGATAGCATTTAAGTGCGTAAGATGAGATGACTTCCTGCTCCAGAGCTCATTTAATCATACCTGTGAACTCCTGACACAAGAAGAGTGGCAGAAGTCTGACTGCTGTACTGCGAAGACGGTAGTAATTTCAAACCTCTGCAGCCCCTCAGATGAGTGTTTCTGTCTACCTATGGTGGATTTTTCTTCAAAGTGAAATATGTGTTCATTAAAGGCCCAGTCATACAAATTGTTTTGCAAGAGAAGGACCTTTACTGGTACTCTCGCAGCAGCATGGACGTCGATGAGGCTTTGCGTGCAGCGGTCTACACATATGTCTGGCAGGACTTTGGCCTAAGTTCCCTGGCTTATGATCTGAGAAGAAAGAGTTCACCCTTCAGTTGTGAAGAGGCTGTTTTTTCTGCTGTTGTATATATAAAGGCTGAGATTGTCTTTGTTTGAAAATAATTTTGGTATTTCTTTTCTTTGGAGCATACCATGTCATAGCATCATCTGAGTGTAGCACAGCATTTGCTTTCAATGTTGGAAAGCCAACGCTCTTGTAAAGATTTTAAGTTGTCTGATAATATTTAATCAGTTCATAGACTGTGCATGCTTGAATAGTAAGCACTCCTGAAGAGCTTGCACCTTTAAAAAAAAAGTGAAGTACACTGATAATATTGCAGAGTGTAGAGAGGTTTAAAATTATTGAAGCACTTAATTTTTTCTATAATTGCTTCAATTTGAAGGGAACTAGGCAAAATACCAAGCTGAAAATGAGTTGCATTAATCGAAAAATTCATCAGTCAGAAAGTAGGATTTAAACCAAAATGCCCAATTAAAACAAAAAAACACACTAAAAATGTCAGCACTAAAGCCTTAAAGTGATGGGGCTCATATTCCTCTGTGTTGGCTGTTGGCTTCGGAGGATATTAGAATAGCTTCACACATTCATTTCACTGAAAACAGCAGAGGAGCTAAGGTGGAGTTTGAGGCGCGTTGCTTAGAAAGGAAAGCAGTGCACAGGGAAACCCTGGCTCCTTGCAATGCACCACAGTGGATAACAATCAAATATGAGCATAGATCAGCTAAAGGTTAAAATCTGTTTATAGTAAGCTGACAATAAGATAAAATATTTAACACCACTGTGGATACCTTATGGTGGGTAAAGAGCTTTTTGGTACTATGTAATTATATTTCATAATGATTTAATGAGCCTTATTTAAAAAAAAAAGTTGTATCACTTGAAAGGTACCACACAAACCAAAGCAAAAATGAGGCACGTTGCTGCAGCTCAAGGCTCTTTTTAAATTTTCAAGTCAATAAGTTTACCATTAAAAGTAAAATTTGGCCGATAGATAGTCTGTTTTTCTGGTCTGACAAATTTAGCATAAGCACGGATTGTTACTAAACAAGGGAGAGCTGAAAGGAATTTATTTTCAAAAGAGGATGAAATAGTAACTGTGCATGTTATACATCACTGGAACTTAGTAGGTCCTAATGAGTCTTGACCCCATATGGCTCCAGTACACCACATGGTAGATTTTCATATACCAGGTTTCACTGGGTTGCTGGCACTGACATAGTCAAGCAGAGATAGCCTCCCAGCTTTCAGTGTGTAAGCAATCAGCTTGCAATCCGTGGGACAGCTCAGGGACTGCAGCTTCGTTATGGACTTGCATATCTTTCTGAACCTTGTTCACCCTTTCTTTGCCATCATGCAGAATATTTCATGATACTGTACTTTGGTCGAATGTGGACAACTGCTGTAATTTCCTATTTTACCTTTTCCTTTGCACCACGTAGATGGTTGTGGTATGCAGAGGCGTAGCAAGTGAGTAGTGGCAAATGTCTGGGGGAAGGCGCTTGGTGTGCACTCTGTTCTGCATGGATCCTGAGAGCGTTTGGTGTGTGCTGGTCACCACTGGGCTGCTGTGAAGGCGACAGTGCTTGCATTTTATCCGAGACCTCCGCGGTGGCAGCTGGCTTCACAGTAACGCTGGCAACAACAATTTCCTTGTCCCGGATCACCACCTGCGTAGCTGCAGGATTGTGCGCTGGTTGTTCCTAAACCGCACGTAAAGAAAAGTCACGGGGAAGGTCTGCTGCTGTTGATCTTTTTGTCATCTCTCACACAAAAACGTGTTTGGGCCAGAATGCGTCACCAGTGGGTAAGTGGTGTTCAGATTCATTTTTTAGTAAATCATGAGTGGAGAAAACAATTCACTTCCTTTTTATTTAAAGTCTAATAATTTAATGGCTACTTTCAAAGGTTCGTACTCCTTTTGTTTGTACAGGAAAATGCTGTGTTTTGTGTGTGGCCCTGTTGACAGGACTGGGCTGGACACACAGCCCTTTCCAAAATGGCGGAAAGGTTTGAGGGAAGGAAACCTGCATCCAAGTCCTTGTGTTTCTTAGCTGGGGAACAATAGCCTGACCTGCAGTAAAAGTACCATTACTTGGCTTGAATGCAAACTGATGTCTGCCTCAGAATTTAATGTCAGGAAAAAAATATTTGTAGCCATGGCCTCCACACTTGTCTCACTGGGAGGTGCCAGGGGATGCCCAGTGTTGGCTGTGGTGGTAGTAAGAGCAGTGGGGCTGGCAGCAAGCAGCATGTGTGGGACTCACGTCAGAGCAGCAGATGAAGGGGACATCTCTTGGCTGATAAAACCAAGGGGCCTGGAAGAGTTGTAGCCTTCTCCTCACAGCTTCTTTGCTCCTCATCCTTGTAGTCGTGGGAGGACTTGAGCTGTGTGCCTCCTGCAGAGCTCAGTGGAGCTAGAGTAAGGCGAGTAGGTTGGAGGTGGGCAATGATGGAGCCTGTGGGGCAGATGAGTGCTCAATTTTTTGGCCAGTTTTTACTTCCACTCTTCCAAAAGTGCATGTTGCTTTACAGTTGATGCCACTACATTCAGATGAGTTCAATATGGGCTCTCAGGCCAAGGGCCCAATTTGTGAGGCAAATTAAAGGGAAACACTTGTAGCTGTGAAAAAAACTGTGTGTGGCCAGGCCTATTATTATTTTCTAAATATCCTGCCTTAGTTACTTAGAGATGATGACAGATAATTAAAATTTTGTAGAATTTCTCCAAAGAAAGGAATGAAGGATCAGATCTTTGAAGGAACTTGAGCGTTACTCTGGCCAGGGCTGGAAAAACTTCCCTGGACCACCACTGACATTATGTGTGAGTTTCTATTGCACCCGTTTTGATGTATCAACCTCCTCACCTAACCAGCCCACACCTCATTGTGTCTTCTTCTGTGGTGTCCCCTTTTTGTGCCACATACAGCTCAAGTTTTCCTCATTCTGATCTTTCAGCTGAGGTCTAGCCTGCTACAGATAGTGTGCAACTATTGATCTGAGCTAATACTCTGAGAAATTATTTTTACTATTTCTATGTGCTATTTTCCCCAGAAATGTGCACAATACATATTAATAATTTCAAATTCTAAAGTACTTGATTACCACTTCAGATGACCCAATTGCATGCCAGATTTTTACTTCTGATACTCCACTTCCATTCTTTTCTTCCCCTCTCTTTTTCATCCCCCCTCTTGCTGGTGGTAATATGAATCATCCTCAGGAGCACAGATATTCTGCAAGCTGCTGTGCTGGAAGTTAATACTTTAAATAGTCACAGGTTTGGTTTTTTTTCCCCTTTCTCACCTGCACTTAATCCTGTCTTCAGTGCAGAATGAAAAGAAAAAGTGAGAGGAACAGCAGTGATGGTTAGCTATATTGCAATTCCACTGCATTTTGATTAGCCTTAGGCTCAGGTTGTAATCCACTCATCAAGGTGGATACAAACTCAGAGAAATGAAACCCCAACTGTGTTTTTTGAAGGGATTTTGCTCTTCTCTTTTTGTATTGGAAACCAAATTCACACCATTAAGCAGTGGTGCTGGGAGGGGGGAGAAAAGAAGCTGCTCCCTTTTGAAACTGTGTGCATATTTTTAGATTAATTTTTATTCTTCCACTGCTCTGTGTCTGGTAGTATTGAAAAGAATTGTTGTCCAATACACTTATTTAAACAATAAAGGTTATTCTTTTTTAGTTCTCCATGAATGTTACTTGCTTTTAAGAGCTACAAAGCTGGCTTATGTGATCTCTTATTGACCCTCCTGTGTTCTGTTTCTGTAACATATCTGTGAATATCTGTGAACATTTCCTAAGATTATACCTCTTCTGGAAATAAGTATTTTGGTGGAAATACAATGGTGAGTCACAAACATTTCAGTCATTAATCCTCTATTACCCTGCTTTAATGTGTACAGTGCATTCTGTTTCTTGGTTTCAATAATCCTTTTTTTGTTGGCTTCTTGATGCTCATAGAATCACAGAATATTTCAGGGACCTGTGGAGGGTGTATGGCGCAAGCCCACACTAAAAGCAAGACCAGCTTTGAAGTTAGATCCTATTTTAAAGTTAAATCAGGTTGCTCGGGTCACCAATTGTGCCAAGCACCACTGAGGATTAGGTGCCAAACAGATAAAAGTATGGTTGTACAGATTTTCTCCACGCAGCCTGGCCGTGTGAACTCCAGCACCCACACCTCAGATGGGCACCCTGAAGAAGAGCTCCTCAGTTGCTGGCACGCTCGCTCTCTGCTCCCTGTGAGGGCTGCGAGGGCTCAAGGACCAAGGGCTTCCCGCATCTGGTCTCACAAGCGCTCTGCGGCTGATGGCGAGCAGTACCAGGCTCTCCAGTAGCGACTTTGTGGAATAGAGACTCCACAGCTGAAATATATGGTCTAACTTACTTGTAGGAGGAGACTTTATTTTGAATGCAAATATAAATGTTTTCATCCACACATGCATTAATCTTTTTGAGTCCTGCCAAGCTCTTTTAGCTAGTTTCTCAAGTAATTACATGTTACAGAGTGTCTGGATCTTTTTATATTTCTTGAAAAAGTGTTTTAATTTTAAATATATTGTATGCCATTTAACTGTGTGTCTCATGTTAAGGAAAGAGGTAAATATGAGCAAATGATCTCTGCACCATTTACCATTTCTCATTAATGCCCTCTATGAACCACAGAGTATTTTTTTTCAGGATGTCATGTAAACGTATCCCACGCTTCTGAGTATGGGAGTAAGAGGAAAGAGATTCTTTCCAATTTTTCTGTTTTAAGACAGAATAATCACAACTAGCACCACTGGTAAGCATTGTTTTTAAAGTAGGGGCTCAGTCCACAGAGGACTTGATGGGAAGTTCTGCCAATTCTTTTATTTCAGCAAGGTACAATCTTGTTACAGGAGTCCTTTTTCCAGCCTTTTCAATGAGTGCCGAATGATTGTGGACTACTTCAAAGCGCCTGTGAATGGTAGCTGGGAAAAGCAAGTGGTTCTCAATAGGCTTGAATTTGTTGTTCAGGGGCCTGAGTTTTTACTGGGAAGTTGTAAGGTTTCTACAAAGTAATGAAGGTCATAACATATTTTCTAACTACTAATCTGTCTTCGAATCAATGGATTAAAAGTGAAAGACTCAAACTGTACCTGTATAACCGCTTTAAAGTGGCACCAGAATGGGATGTCACACTATAGGGCGGTCAGACATCCTTTGTAGTGCTTGGCAGTTGTGTGGGGAGCCAGAGCAAAGGACTGATCTGGCTGAAAACTAATGTTTAGTTAGTTTTTTAATGACACACCCTGTCACATAAGCATCAGCAACTGTCCTAATGATGTAGCAGGAACATTGGGCTGAGGGACAAAGGGAGAACGAGAAAACTCTCTTTTAGCAGATGCTGGCTTTTGCATTGGCTCCTGGCTGACCCTGCTCTGATCACAGCTGACCCTGCTTTGAGCAGGAAGTTAGACCAGAGGCCTGCTGAGGTCCCTCTGAACCTGGATTTTTCTGTGATCCTATGGAAGTGATTGTGGGACTGCAGCATCTCTTTTAAATACCTCAGGTTTTTTTTCCAGCTGCAATGTCTAAAGTAGCTGGACAAGGGAATTTTCTGTTTGGCAGTCAGTTGGATAAAAACATGGATTCTGTTTGTAGAATTTGCTTCTTGGAGAAGGCAGCCGTCCTGTGTATGTATGTGAACTGGCTTCATGTGTGCTACATCACTGCCCTTACTGCAGCTTAGTGGTATATGGAGAGTATACCGAGACCGTAGCTAGTGGTGGTGTTTGGAGCTGCCCAGCAGGAGCTGTGAATGCCTGCTTTGCATTTACATACAAAGCAAAGACATTGGGGAAAGACCATTGTGGGGGTTTATTCTGTCTCGAATGGGACAGGTATAGTTGGATCCACTTTGGGGCCAAGTATGGACTGGTATTTTTTTATACAACTGTGAAACTCTTTGCCACAGGAGGTTATGGACGGTCTAAAGTATAACTGTGTTAGAAAGCAATCAGACAAGTGGATGGATGAAAAGTCCATTGGGGTTGTTGAATACAAAGATGCAGATACAGCCTGGAGGCTCTATCTTGGGGTACTTGGGAAGTCTATGAGCTATAGGTTGCCAGGAGTTTGGAAGATATACCGGAGGAAGAATCACTCTATATCTGACTCTCTTCTGTAGTCTCTACCTGGGTATATGTTCCTGGTTATTGGCAGAGAAGGGAATGGATGGGCCTTTTTTCTGACTGTGTATAACTCTGCGTACAACCCATTGAACTCCTTTTGAAATCTGTTTTATATGGTTGTGAGAATTGGGAAGTGTAGCTGAACTGCTGATACTCTTCATGGTAAGAATTTGCTACTTGGAGTTTAAATAGCTTTGAACTACTTGATGACTTGTACTGCCATTTTAAAAAAATGCTAAATATCATTGTTCTCTTTTATTATTAGACTTACGTTTGCAGAATCAGCTGTCATTTTAAAGCAAATCAAGATCTTGACTGCTTAAGTTAAAGCCCATTAAAAGGGGCTAAAGACTGAATATCCTACATCAGGCTGCTTACTGTTGTACTGAAGTATGCTTGGGTATGAGTACTGTTCCTCTAAGACCTTAACAAAAAACTAGGTGAGACTTTATAAGACTCTCCTACTGTGTAAAACTGATCCACAAAACTCACTGTGCCGCACAGAAGTACGGATAAGGGATTAATGATTGTGTGTTTAGATGCCATTTCTAGACAACAGGGAAAAAAAGCTAAACTGAATATTTTTATAAATTCTCCTTTATGATCCCCATTTTAAAATAGCTCTTACAGTATTTCTTAGGAATTAAGCGTCCAAATCTTGCAGTTAGGTCTCTGTGCTTTTGCAGGACTAAAATCAGCAGGGCTCCACAGCAACACAGGGGTTTGTCCATTAGGATCCAGCTGCAAGCCTGGAAGCAGACTTTGTTTGTGTGTTGGTCTTAGTTTCTCTGGACTGGAGCCAGAGTTTCGCCTCTGCTTAAGGGCAAAACTGTACTCTGACAGGCCTTCAGCTGGTGCTGGGCTGTATGCTGATTGAGTAGGTCTTAAACATATAGTGCAAATTAAATTAGTATCCTTTACTTACTGTCAGCGCTTTGACTTGTCCTCTTGAAGCCTGGTCATACTTGTATTAAAGTTCATACTCATATTAAAGTTCATACTCACATTAAAGTTAGTGACAAAGCCCTTCTTCACTGTGAGCAAGATCTGGTTTTAAGAGGCATCATTAGGATTGTGTGTGCCTGTGTGCTTCTTTATGGGCTGTAGGATTTGCATAGCCTCGTTTGTTTAATCTTGTAGACTAGTTATGGGCTTACATTCTTTTTCAATGTCTGTCTGGTTTGTTTTCTCAGAGTGATGGGCAGGCCTTTCCCAAACAACTCTGATCCTCTAATTGATCTGGTTTTGGAGCTCCCATTGAATTCAATAGATGTTCTGAGCATGGAACAATTACAGGATCAGGACAATGTCTATTTAAGTTCAGTCAAGTCATATAAAAGTGTCTTTTTTCCCTCCCTTCTAGCAGGAAATTGATTTCATGCTTTTCAATCTTCCAGCATATTTATTAAAGTATTATTTATTCATTTAGTTGCTTTATTATTTAATTTTATACTCAAATGTGGCTTTGGTCTCTAGAAGGAAGAGTAGGAAACATTTTGATCCCCCCCCCGCCCCCCAAGTACTTATGTTCTTGCCTCTTTTTAAGGTACAACACTACTGTGCACCTTGGAACAACAGTGGCTAACAGCTCTTAACAATAGGAGTGGGAATAATGGCAGGGGTACCAAAGACATGAAGAATTTTGAAAAGCAATATTCTTCAATGTTGGGAAAGTAATAAAAGGTCAGAACGAAGCTCAATAGAAAAGCCATTATGAAGGGAATGGGCAGAATTCTGGTTTTATGTTGCTGTCAAGGCTTTGGATTTGTTTTCTTTCCATTCTGACAAATTTTATTTAGTTTAATTCAGATTATTATTATTATTTGCTTTAACTCATGCAGTTTTACTAGATGTGATTTTAACAGTGCACAACTGTAAATGGCTATGTTTTAGAGACTTCTTTCTCTTTCCCTTTTTTATTTGGAACCTTCTGTATAATGAATTCTTAACCAAGAATTATTGTTTAGTATTATTTACTCAGAGCCAGGCTGTGCTACCGAAATACAGACTGAGTAGCACCATACTCTGCTGTTAGCTCCGCTAACTGCTCTAGGACTGCTTACAAAGGAGGGTTGGTGCTATTGAATGTATTTCATGTTCTGTTCAAATGTCCTTGCCATTAATTCAATTCCGCTGTGTCTGTAGTCAGTGTTGAAATCTCCGTTCACTTCCATGCCAGCAAAACCAAATCAGCTGTGACTGCTTTTGATAACATCATCCTAGAATTTAGTTTCTTACCCCTAATTAATTAAAAAGACATTCTGCCCCCATTAGTTATGGCAAAAGTATGTTTTGAAAATAGGACTGATAAAAGAAAATATGTACATCTCAGAGATATACATAACAGGTACTGATGCTGGAATCTATCCTCATTTCCTTTTGGTTTTGACCTAAGCAAACAATTCTGTATGATGGGGTGCTCATGTAAAGCACAGTCCTCTTCCGTTTTTCCTTCCCTATATGTAAAAGCAGCAAAGTTGGCTAATACAACTTAAAATCAGCATCCTTCAGATAAATCTCTCTTCCAGATATATCATTGGTTGTTCAGCAGATGCTCAGTCAATATGTCCAGATAGCCAGTAATCTGGTCTATTTCAAACCTAAATAATGTGTAGTGACTACATGTGGGGAGAGCCTGCATAGCTCCCATTTATTTCCTCTCTATTGCATTTCATATTTTTTCATCATTTTCATTTCTCCCAGCCATGTCTGATAATAAGATCCCACTGTAGATAGTGCTGGAAGTCTGGAAGGTCTGTAGAAGTGTCCTCCCAGAGCTGTTAAAGACAGATTAGACATCCATTTCAGCAAAGAAATAGTCCGAACCCTGGACCAGTCCCTCTGGGTGGTTTTATGCAGACATCTTTTTTCTGCATTTTTTAGAGCAGTTATCAGAGGCTGTTTCTGGTCTTGTTTTGTAGTAGGGGGTGGCGATTTAAAAGCACTCATGATTTCTTTCTGCTGCTATGGAATTAATTACTAAAGCTCTCGTTTACCTGAGAGGCAGATGAACTGTGCCGCAGGCTGAATGCCTGGAAATCCCCAGCCTAGAAGTCTAATGATGAGCCCCATATGCAATCCACCGCTGCCACAGTAGAGGTTAGTCTCAAATATAAGCAGTGGGTACAACAGCTGCCAGATTGCTGCTCAGAAGATGCAGGTCCCCAAATAAACAACTTATTCTTTCACCATTTCCTCTTCCATTATGCGCGGTGAGGAGTTTTCTTTTATGTGTCTTCATTTGTTTTTGCCAAGTGCACTTAGCAGATGAGAGACTACCCTTCCTTGCCTTCCCTGGATATCAGCATTCCAAAAAATGAACGCAAAGTGCATTTGCACTCTCTTTCAGGTCCAGAGGTTGGAATGTCAAATAATTGTAATTGAAAATCTTGCATACATTTTCAATTAAGCTTACCTTTTTCCTCTTGCTGTTTTCTTAATTCAAAATTGTTAGACTAACATGTTTCTTGAAAATTGTTTTGTCACTGGGAAAAGGAAATGTTTTCAATATTTAAATCTAATTGAAGACTGGCTTACCCTTTTTTTTTTTTTTTCCTTTTTTAACCTCTCCAAACATGTACTTTTCAGATTCCTTCTTAGCTGTCTAAATTTCCCCTATGCCCTTTCTGGTTGACTTTGTTAGTGTGGTACATTCCTTTTACAGAGTTCTACATTTTTCATTTTTTGTCCTTCAGTGGATTCTTCAGATGGGATTCTTGGCTGCCTACATCTATCTCACTCTGGGTACCAGTGTGTACTATCATCTTTTTCATGGGAAACTGGGCATGCGTCCTTCTTCCCCTAGGGAGTCAACATGGAGGATCAAGGTACAAAGTTGTCCCTTGCCTTAACAAGGGCTGCTGCTGAATGCATCTCAGAGGAGACTTCTTTATATGTTGTGGTACTTGATAGTGCTGGGCATTTGTTCGAATTTCTCAGCTGAGTGGGTGACGTACCGGGTTCGTGGGATTCTATGCTTGTCACGTGCTTCAGGCTCTCAAAGTTTTGTCTGCAGTGATGCTTCTGTATGCACTTCTTACCTTTAAGGAAAGTGAAAGTATCCAAATTACCAGATTGACCAACACTTGCTTTAAAATGTTGGGTGAGCTTACCAGGAAAAACATGTCCTTTTAATCTAATGGAGCAATGGGCAACGTTCTTGATTACAAAACTGGAAACCAAGCTACCAGCAAAAGAGGCGAAACAATAAAATAGACCTCTAGATTGTACTCACAGCCTCCTCTTTTGTTGCAGTATGTCAGGGGAAGTTCAGACTGGACATTAGGAAAAGGTTCTTCACTGAGAGGGTGGTCGGTCACTGAAACAGGCTCCCCAGGGAAGTGATCACAGCACCAAGCCTGTCAGAGTTCAAGGAGCGTCTGGACAATGCTCTTAGTTGTATGATTTAGTTTTAGGTGGTCCTGCGAGGAGCAGGGACTTGGACTTGATGATTCTGATGGGTTGCTTACAACTTGAGATATTCTATGATTCTATGAATAGTTCCCAAGCTTATGTAAGGACTGACAGCCTAACCCCTACCTGTATGGCTAGCCCTGAAAAATTCTCTTGCACAGCATCTTTGCTCTTCCTTCACATCAGACGGGATTGCCTTTCACCGGTCTTTCTGCAGAGGGCTCTGCATGGATCGTACTGTTGTTCAGTACAGACGAAGTGAGCGGGATCTCTGCTTTCCCTGTCCTGGAGGCTGCTTTGAGTTTATAGTCCCTCTGTGGTCTTTAACCAGCACACTGATCCCAGCTGGAAGAGTTTACTTGCTGTTTACAGCATGTTCCAGAAGAAGTATTCTTTGCACTTACATGTTAGTTCTTCATAGGGATCGGGTATTTCCTAATAAAATACAAATGATAGACTTGGTACTCATAGTGTTTTGTCCCTCTGCCTTTCTTCAATCCATCCTCCTTCCACATGTCTTTTTTCATTTCATTTCATTGCTATCATGTCTCAACTGCATACTGTAGCCATTGCTGGCTATAATGCATTGTTTCAAAGCAATTAACTTGTTATGGAGAGTAGGATAAAAAACAATAAACAGATTCCAAGCCTGTGGCCACTTGCTTGGTCAGGTTTGAATGCCATCCTACCAATATCATGAAAGGGCAGGTCCCACAAAATAATTCAACAACAGAGTCTGCTTTGCCACAGGCAAACCCTTGCAAGCAAAGCCAATCTATGTGAAATATTCTTGATAGCTGTTTCTATGTTTTAGATTAAATTAATAGGCCAAGGTTGGAAACCTAATTCTGTGTTGCAAACATTTTTCATGGCAATGTCAATTATGAATCGTTCTTTCTAATCCAGTCGTGAGCATTTTTCGTCTTTCAATGCAACATGATTCACTACAATGTACATAGAAGCCAAAAACATTGTAGAGCCTTCACTGAAAGCTAGAGTTACTTCTTTAATTTATGGTTCTGTTTTTCCGGCCCCCCCCCAATTATTCTATTTTCTGTCTTTCTCTCTCTCTCTCTCTTTTACAGGTTTATTTTTACATTTAAGTAAATTGTTATTCTGCTCTGTCTACTTCAAGCATTACAGGAGAACTTAGCTTGGGCTTTTAATACATGGAAATGACTGATTCTTAATCTAATTGCAATTTGTTTAACTTTATGTCCAGTTTAGAGCTTTGAACTTCTTGTAAAACACCGTATAAAGTACTGGGTGTTCTTGTACTTCCTAATTCTGTCTGGCATTTACAACAATTCTTTCACTATCTGTGAGGGTATGGCTCCTAGCTTTGCCAAGATGGGCTTAGAGTCTGACCCGCTCCGTTGCTATGAATAGGAGTCTGTGCATGGACTTCAGTGGGAGTTGATTCAGACCCTTTATTGCTTTACCTTTACAAACTGAATTCCAGGCTATTCTCCATGGTAAAAATCTTGGCGGTATTGAAGTGAATGGGATATTTGCTGTGGAATTCAAAGGAGCCAGGTTTTCAGCTAGAATATTTAATACCTCACAGTTTAAAATAACCTATTTTCAGCCCTTGGATTTGATGTGGGCATTCTGCTTTGAAACGGACACAGGAGATTAAGGTGAAATAAAATTTCCATACTGAAGCTTGATTGAGGTCAGAGTTACTGTTAGATACTTGGTGTCAGCTACAGCTGTGTAGGACAGAATTTACAAAAGTCTGTAACTTGCTCATTAACGGAAATCCTGCAACATGTCTTGAGTCAAGGGATACCACCCAAGTGGTAACTCTGACGTTAAATCTTGTTGTGTGTCAATACTTGCTTTTGACTAATAAAAGTGCATATACTCATTGCAAAAAGGAAACAAACAGTGTGTGTGTGGGTAAATCTAATTGTAGGTTTATTTATTTATAGGTATTTTATGGGGCAATATTTCATACATTTGTGAGCCAACCAATGAACCCTGAAAAGTCTGATGCTGACTGCTCTTGTAGAGGCTTCGCGGGGACCCTGGGAGATTTTCCATCTGTGAGCTGAGGATTCCTCTTATAACATTAATACCTATGATCAAGTGCAAAATCAAAACAAAAATCACAGCTACTTAGGACTCAATGTGGATGTGGTATCTTGCTTAAATCTCCCACCCTCAACCATAGCACCTTCTTTTTGTTTTTTAAAGTGTATGGCTAGTATTAAATATAGTTGGATTTCCCATCGCATTCCAAGAGGACCTATTAGATAGCCAGGTAACTAGTTTGGTCTTGGATCCTTACATTAAGGAAAATAAATATTGTTTGGTAGGAACCATACTCAGGAACCATAATCTTGTCTGAATTGTTACTATATTTTTCTCTACAAGTCTTTCCAACCAACTGAAAAAGAAAAAAGGTATCAAGGAAACTCATTAATGTAGTTCATGCATCTGATTGATAGAGAAATTCACTTATAAGATCTGTGTATTAGAATATATGCCTGTGCATATTTGTATTTATTACATTAGTCTACACATAATGAGTCTCCACTTAGAATTTCAGAAAGGCCAAGGTTGCTCTATATTTCATAATGTTTTAATTTTTAATTTTTTGAATTCCTTTTCACAATTACCAAGTAACTAAACTCTTAAACTGTTTCTGTCTGCCCCAAGGGTTTTTTCTCTTCCTCTATGTGTTGAAGGGAAATCTGAGCCTAAGAACACTAAAGAGGAAAAACATGTCTCATCTACTTGTCACGGCATCTATACTTTGCCATTTTTTGCCACCCAAATGTGACAGGGCAGCACATAAATGTGTGAAGTCTGTCACAAATGGCAGCCAGAGCTGGGAATTCGGGAAAATGAGCTTTGCCTTTTTGAGGCTTTTGCATTTAAATCCTGCAAAGTGCTGAGTGCCTTCTGAAAGGTTATGCTAAGCCTGCTCAGCGTTAGTTCATGGGAGGTGTTCACCTTGCGGGATTCAGACTGGAAAAGGCGTATCTTCTACACAGAGCCCTGTGGGGGATGCGTGGGGTAGGAGAACATGACATGTTGCCTGTACTCTCATATGTCTCATGTATGTGATGTATCGTACGTCAGAAATCACGGGTGTGGCTCAGAAGCGTGGGAATGGCGGCTCTGGAGACAGAAAGCCTCTCTTCACCCGCAGAAGAGAGCGGCAGCAATGCAGGCAGCGGTGGTGCAGCCTCACCCAGTGCAGCAGGGTTGTCTCCTTGGAAGGGAAAAGGTGTTCACGGTTCCACGATGCGTACATCATAGTTCCTTCTTCTAATGTGCTGTTTAGTGTCTTTTTGTGTCCCACATCTGCAGGAGCTCATAATATGCTCAGACTAAAGAGACTTGAGGATAATGTGACAACACTGAGCAGGAGGATGAGGCCACCACATTGATCTTACACTAACACTTAAGAGAGAGCGTCTGTGCGCTAGTAAAGATGGGCTGTGTTTTAAATTATCACGTGAGGCTCCAGGTGTTTTGCCAGTCTGCAACCATTCAGAGCCTGGAACTTCATATTCAAATCCATCTATGTATCTGTCTGCCTCTTTGTGTGTCTATCATACGTGTGTGTATTTTTTTATTTCATTGGCAGCACTGTAGCAACACTGATCCTCCCCCTGTTACAGCCAGGCCCTTCTGAGAGAAGCAGCTAGATGTGACCCCAAGAGGCTCTGTTTAGGGAGGAAAAGAGCATCGTTGTAGGTTTTTGAAACAAGAACCGACCATATCACCGTGTCCTACCTTCTAGAGCACATGGCAGCATGTGCTCCTTTCCTTCCGGGAGGCGAGGGTAGGTCTGATACCTTCCCCTCCTTTTTCTCTCTCTCACAAATGCACTACCTTTCACTTGGCTGGAGGGTGGTTTGGGAACCAGCCACATCAGCAAGCTGCTTGTCTTGGGTGTCTGGCAGGATGGGCAGAGCAAGGGATGAGCAGCACGAGGTGTGGAGTGGGCACATTAACTTTGCAGTCTGTGCTGTCTTCTGTGGTGACGTATTTCATGTGAAAGGGAGGGGGAGTTAGAAGGAGAAGGAGGGGGAGAGAGTGAAATGCAAACATCACCACTATCCTCAGCAAGAGATTTAGATCTCTGTGTTGGCATAAAAAGGTCATTTTGGGCCTGAGGGTTTTGACATTGTTCCTTTAAGTTAGACCCACAACATAAACTATTTTCAACACTTGCCATGAAGAACAAATGACCTTTAGTAACTTGCCCAGAAGACAAATGGTACGTTAACACAATAAATATACTTTGCTAGTATCGTGCTTCTTGCTTTAATTTTCAATTAGAAATGTTACCTTCCCCTCTCCCTTTTACACAAAGGACTGCACTTTCATGCTTTGATTTTGTAACAGAGATTTCTTTGACCTCTGTGGGATTGGTAATATTCACTGATAATTACTGGCTATACAGTAAATTTCCTTCTGTTCAGGGACAGCATTTTGCACTCATCTGCTCAAAGTGGGCTGGACGGAGGGTATCTGTGAGGGAAGGAGGGGATAGCTAACGAGCATCACCAGACAGGTCTCTGCAAGAGCAGAGGAAAGGGGGTCAAAGGTGCAAACAGTTAAGAGCTGGTGCTGGTAAGTATACCTTTTGTTTGACTGAGCTTTGGTAGCATGTAAAGTGAGAAATGAGACTGGAAATTAAAGGTGAAATTATTTCAATTTACATCGGTGAAGGCAGGAGTTATGGATGTTGGCATGTTGACTTCTGTACAGGGAAATGAAGGGCTGGCACTCTTCTCTGTGCTCATTTTTATTTCAGTTAAGGTTTCCAGGCTGGGTTGTTATGAAGCTAGCTGCCAAAGCACAAACTCATTGAAGGACCTGAAAGTACATCACCGGTTGTATGAGGGTGGGAACACCAGGGTTTCTGCTGGAGATGCTCAGGCCGTGGCTCGGCCAGCTGCTGGCCTCAGCCCCACACTCAGGCAACATGGTGGAAGAAACTGCACACAACTGCAGCGTGCTGGTGTGGGAGGGGAGGACTCCTGAGGGAGGAGAGGAGAAAAATGATGAGCAGGGATACACCAGCTCTCCTCCACACAGTGCTGTGGCTTCCTGAAAAGGGTGGAGAAAGGAGGTCGGTATTAGGAGATGCTTCCAGAGAGCTGGGTAAAGTTTTGTCAAGGGGATGATGGAAAAGATGTCACCATCACACAAGCAATAAAGGCCTGGAAGAAGGGAGAGGGTGTTTGTTGATGGTAGGAAGGTAGTAGATAAAGGGATGGCACAGTGGCAAGGAAATATTTAGAAAAAGGAGAGTGATTTGTCATCCATTGGAGTCACAGATACAGTTCCCTAAACATTAATAGTGTTTGGAAGGTAGGCATATCTAATGTGTAACGCAGAGGCTCATTTGGCATTCCTTAAATGTTGGTTAATTATTTCTAGGCCTGATACAGTGCTCTTCATCCCAAAGGGATCCAGAACGCTTTACACAAAAGTGGATTTTTCAATTTGCTGATTGGTTTGAGGATTAAAGTTATTTCACATCAAATAAAAATATTTTGGAGAAGGTTTTTTTTTTTTTTTTTGGGTGGGGGGAAGTTCTTTTGTTTCAGCTGAACAGAAGTTGTTTTACAGAACCAAAAATGAAAGCTTTCTTTTGTGTTTAGGATCATAAATCCTTCAGAACCTTACTGAGGATGTGTTTAAAGTGAAGAATTTTTAAGCAAAGCCTGTGGAAATGAAAAATTGAAATACTTTAAGTTGAAGTAGCCCTTTTACATCTCCAGAAATGTTTGTTTCTTCTTTTGCATCAGACTGCCAACTGAGTTTGACCTTATTTTATACATAAACTAGTCATCCAATTTTTTTTTTTTGATCAGCTGTAATAGTCTCAATTTTTTTTTCCCAGCTATATGTTTATGCCCTTTTATGATCATTGAAGTGGGACTTAAATAGAGCTGGAGAAGTGTGCTGCTCTGAGGCAGTTTTATTAGGGAAAAGCTGAGCTGGGGAGAAGGAGCTTGAAGAGGAAGGAAGCAAGGGATGAATGAACTGAAAATGAGGGAAAACTGAAGAGTTGGACAGTGTGAGTAATGGTGATGGTTACTCCCCAGAGTAAAAATAGGAGTGAGGAAATCAGGATTAGGGATTTAAAGATGAAAAGGGGAGTCGAGAGGAAAAAAAAAGCTGACTAAAAAGGCAAAAATAGGACACTCCACCTTTATTTTAGTGAATGCTTTAATTCTCCATTTTCCTGAGAAATGCCATATATTTCTAAATTCGGAAAGGAGGATAGGATGGCTATTTTTAGGAATTACTAATGTTTCTGGCTGCTTGCAATTCTGTAGTTAACCAGAGAAAAAAGAAAAATACAACAATGTAAAAGGTAGTAGAACTTAAGAAAGTACTTTCGAAAAACAGGACCTTAGTAATACCTAAACTTTCAGGTCATTGTACTTCTAAGGGGACAACACAAGGCCAATAGTACTTAAATTTCTTATGAACATTACAGGTGTAATCCTGTGAACACTTACAGGTCATCGGCAATTTTTTTTCTTTTAATGGAAACTGATACTCCTATGCAGTCAGGTGGCTCTAGAAACTAAGAACTTGAGAAAAAGACTCGATCTTGCTAGACTTGTGATAAGAAATCACAAAAGTTGGGTGTGCTTTTTTCATGCTGGTCTTTAGCCCCAGGAGGGAATTCACCCTTAAAAGGTTTTTTTGAGTGATTTTTCTTCAGACATTGCAACTGTGTGTGCCTGGTTCCCAGCTTAGGGGAGCCTGACTTGCATTTATTTAGTAGACAAGACTACTAGAAATCGAAAATTCCTTCTGGCGATTCCTCAATCTCACTTTTTTTTTTTTGTTTTTTGTTTTTTTTTTTAAATGTCACTCAAAACTAATTAGTTAAAACGGGGTACTCGTCTTACTGGCCCTCCCAGAACCCCTGAGGTGGGTTTTGCTGATCTCGCTCTTTCGATTGTTCATCCTTTTATAGAACAACACTGGGAGCCTTGAGGATATATTTGACTAGCAGCCACAGTCAAGCACTCACGATGTGAGAAGGGGGAAGGGGGAAAAAAAAGAAAAGACCTGGGTCAGCAGTACAAACGGGGAAATGACACCAGCATGGTGGTAAGACTGAGGATTTCTGCTTCGCTGGTAATTTCTAACTTTCTTTTTAAATGAGTTTTAGATGTGGATTTTCAAATGAGCTCTTTGAAGTAGAGACAAGGCTATGCAAATTTTTTTTTACAAGAAAAAAATACGAGGGAAAATTAAAATGGTCCTTACTCTCACTCTCCTCCACTCTCCCTCTCTCTTTCCCCGCCATGGTGTATACAGAGAGGGACATGGTTATTGATTAGTATGTCCACAGTCCAACTACATCCAAGCTACAGGGAAGGTATACTGCAGTTACCTGAGCAGGGGACACGGTTTCAGTGCTCTTACTAGCACCCCACTACCACATTAGGTCAGTGCTTCGATGTTGGTCTGTTGTTTTTTAATGACATATTGGGTCACTGTCCTCATCCCATATCGCTGATGTCAATGGTTATTTTGTTACTTAGTGAAATTGGGATTGGTGTTAGATATTTCATGGGTTATTCTATGGTTCTGTTCTTGCTTGGACAACATGAGGCACATAAACGGTCGCGAGCCTGTTCACGGTCTCTGAGTCATGAGTTCTTGTTCTTAGGAATCGTTTTTTATACAGCACACATTATTTTTGCATTTGAATGTCTTCATTAAACTCAGCTTTCCATCTCTGTAATTTTACTTCAAAATCTGAAATTCCTGCTTGTCTTATAGGTCACTATTGAGTTATTTTAAGCCCTCAATTTTAGATAGTAACGCTGGGTAGCGATAACTTAGGTAAAAACAGTATTAATTTTGTTTCAATGAAAAGTTTATGGAACTCTTAAGCAGAGCTAAAGTCTTGCATATTAAAATTAATTTTCCCTCATGAGTAAGAAATTAAGAAACCTTGAGTGCAAGTATAATAGAAACATCTAGAAATGTGATTTATAGATGAAAATTCAGAAAAAATGATGTCTGCTTTTGTTCATCAGCTTGGGGAGCAGGTATCTCTTTAAAGTACCATAGGAAGTGGCAGGTCGGCAGCTCCACCTCTGAACCGACCTAGAGCAGTGCGATCCGCTGAAGTCAAAACTGAAGAAAGCTGACACAAGACAGAGCATTGCCAGCGGAAGCACAGGTTTTCCTCAGAAATATCTGAGTGGCTGAGTGTGTAGAACCAAGCAGAGGTAGCAAGAAGACGAAGGAAAAAGAAAAAACGTGAATATGGGCAGTGCCTGTGAATCGGACAAAACCACGATGAGACAGCCTCAACAGTGGAGTCTTATGAGTTGTCTGAGTTCTAATGATGCAGCGAGCATATGCGAAGCTGAAAGAGAGGGCAGGAGGGAGACGGGACCTGAATAGAAAGTCTCCTTTGCTGGGGAAGACAGATCACCTGCTTGTGCTAGTGGCCAAGGAACAGATAGTGAAACTTTATTACAAACAGGCTCCTGGGGAAGCCTGATTCTCCATTGCTTCTGCACATTGCAGCCATTCAGAGTGGTGCAAAATGTATACGCAACAACAGCTTTTAAATTTACTGGAGTCCCAACACGTGTTGACTCGTGCGTGTGGGTGTAGATGTGCCCTTGCTCTTGGTGGTCTGGCAGCAGTTTCCCTTTCACCACCAGAAGCCATATAACTGCCTTGGCATGGCACTGTGCCCTGCACAATGGCCGTGCTCACAGTCTGCATTGCTGTGAATAAGAAAAATATAAAGGGTATATTAATGTGGGTGACCTTTCTCTTTGTTTATTCACCTTCTAAGACAGCTACAAAAGGAGGGAACCAAAAGTACTATATGGAAAACAGCAAGGGTAGTTGGACCCCATAATCTCCCGTGACCTACAGAGATTCACCACGTCATTTGGCGTACTGGGAGTAAGCCAGGGTTTGGGGATAGCAGCAGCAAAAGGGTAAGTTGGAAGGTTGTGGCTCAACAGGAGATTTAGGTTAGTTGAGAGGCTTCAGAGGGTTTCTTGATGATGGGAAGAAGCTGAAAGCTGGTGATGCTTGTTTAGTAGAAATACTGGCAGTGTGTTAAAATTTTGAGTTTGAGGAAAAGGAAGTCAGTGGCAGGAAAGCATATCCAGTACAAACACATAGGAGAAGTTGGAGCTCTGTTCTTCAGCATGAGTTGACTTTCTGAGGAAAATGGGGCAAATCCAATCCCCACAGACCCAATTTGGTTGTGCCAGCAGAGAAGAATAAAACAGAATGAGGATAGAAAATGGGACTGCCACCTTGACTGTAAAGGTTCAAAAGCGAGACTGCTCTTCTGAGAGGAAGTCAATCAAAATGTTACTCAGCCTAATGTGTTTCCCAAGTTCTGTATGTTGCATAACTTCAATAGAAAAAAAAAATTTAAGTGGCAAAATTGGAAATAAATAACATGACAGTAACTTGGTCTCATTGCCTGAAGTGTAAGTGTGGTGTCAAATCATACAGGTAGTCAACAATAGTGTGGAGATAAGTGGCGAGGACCCCAAAAAGACAGCAGTGTATGGCAGGAACTGCAAAGCCATCAAAGTGACCTTTCAGTGTAGGAGAGTGTGGCCTCAGGGAGCGTGTATCAGTTTAAGTAGAGTCACAGTAGAAAATCCATACTGTCAAAATTAACTGTTGCTCTACAGTAGAATTTTATTACATTTTGTTTTTAAGTAGCCATTGCCCAAATGGAATTAAGATACTAGTTCAGTAAACGTTTCAAATTCCTCTGGAACGGAAACAACTTCATTTTTTTCCAGATTTGTTTGCAAATTCATTCTCCTGTCCGTCTGATTCTCCTTAGTGCGATAATTATTAAGTTATACAGTCCGTTTTTGTTGATGGCTTCTTTAGCTTTAATTCTTTCCTTTCGCTTGATTTTCTACATGGAGAAGTTGGCTGGTGTAGCTCTTCAGCCCTGCTAGGCAAAAAGCCGTCATTGTCAATATTCCTGGAAGATTAAACACCCACAGAAACTGGGCTGCTCTTGTCCAGGTAAAGAGGAGCCTTGAACATGAGCTGGTGCTGTGAGCTAACAGCTGCTGTGCCTGCAAAAACATCTTCCCCCACTAAAACTTTATTAACAGTTGTGTAGCTTCATCAGTGGGAGTTATGGTAGGAGGAGGCCTAATGTAAACAAAGCACAGGTGGCTATGTGGGGATTTTATCACAAGGGCATCCGGACCTGTTCTGAACAAAGAGAGAGAGAGAGATGTATATAAGCAATCCCATCATTTCTACCATTGGGGGAACAGAACTGGTTTTAATAATGGTGGGAAATGATAGGGAAAAAGAGTTAGTGCCATGTGAGGGAGTGGTAGCTTCTCATCCTCTCTATATGTCTCTGTAGACATCTCTTGGCCTCGGTTTCCCAGCTGGTGAGATCAGGTTATTCCTTACAGAGATACAGAATGAGGCTCACAGGTAGTTAATATTTTTGAACTTGAAACGTGCAAAAATAATGAAAGTAGTATGGATTGTTACCATTCCCCATTTAGTACAAAGTTGAAACACTGAGAGGCTAAAGCTCTCTCAACCAGCCAGCCTCAAGCCCCAGTTTGACTGCAGAGGAAATCTATTACTCATTTCCTGCCTTTACTTAAAATAAAGAACACACTGCTGCCCAGTACCGTGTCTAAGAAGACACATCATCACTAATTTTTTGCCAGAATAATAAAAGTGACAGAAGGGGATTCCCCTGAATGTTTGATGCTTTTCTGCTGCACAGCTCTGGCAGTCCCAGAATAGCCGTGCAGAATCTGCACCAAAACGGGAAGTCGAAGGGTATGAGCTGGGCTCAACACGTGCCCCTTCTCTGCTTTGGCCTTACTGGAAACGCGTGTCCTTGTTTCAAGAAATAACTGAAGGGGCATGGTGGGAGAAGACCAATGGGCTTACATCCAGAAAAAGGTGTCATTAAAGAACGGAAGAGAAACTGCCTCTTTTCAAAGAAGAACTTGAGAGGAAGGCACTGAAATGGCCTGGGTAGAAATTTACTCTGACTGTTTACCCATAACACAACTTTATTCTCTGACATGCTGAAGGCATACGTGCTTTTTGTATTGTATCACAGTGCTGGATAAGGATGTGACATCTCACTGGTGGGGCTATGCAACACAAGTCCTAAGGAAAATGCCATCATCATGGACTTGGGGCACGTGTACCTGTGCCGCTATGGAGGTTGTACATACAGAGCTTGCAGAACTGGTACGCTGGTTTGAAGACAGTTGTGTGAGTAGAGCCATGTCTGTACTTGCAAAGAGGTGAGCAATAGATGAGTGGGCATACTGGAATGGATCTGTGTCACTTTAACTATATTGATACAGGTAAAATGGTACGAGATAAGCGTGCTGACGAGATCTGAACTTCATCAGCATGTGCTAACAGCAATATGAATTGAAGGCGTTCAGCTCTCCTTGGCTGATACTTGCAGTTCTTAGGTTTGGCCTTTTTGGAACAAATCTGGCATCTGCAGTGAGGCTAGATTTGAAAACCAGGTTTTCACATGTGGAGATTTCAGCATCCCAAGTAGGTAGGCAGATGTGCACAAAGGAAGCTCTTACGCCTAGAGAGGACTTCAAAATCTGTGCTTTGTTTAAGTACCTGTGCACACCCCTCTGAGAAAGCTGTTTAAAATATGGATGTTGAGCACCAAAAACTCTGGGCCCAATGTCAATTTTTGCAGTTACCTAAACTTTGGTTTTGAGTTACTGGAACTTTGTAATGGGGATTACATGTCAGAGAAATGCGGTGCTGAGGCTAGAGCTCAGGAACATGCCTTCTAATAGTTCTCCATTGAAGACAGGGCCCTCCTAAGCAGCTGCTGACAGAGAAATAAATATACTGATTACCTGGTATAAGTGGAAAGCCTTTAAAATTCATCAAAACTTGCAGTATGCTCCAAAAGGGCGTTATTTCTACATCCTCATGTTAATTTACAGACAACAGGCCACCACTTAGTCAATTCTAAGAAGCAGAGTGTATTAGCATTACTGTTATCATCATGCTGACAACTTGAACATCATTTTCTAATAATTGAAATTAAAAAAGCCAGACCCATAGCTAGCATAAAACACATTAATTCCACAGACTTCAGTGAAGCTCCAGTGCCATTCAGTAACTGTGCATCATATGCCCTATGGTGATCTATGTTTTGTGGTCAAACAGAAATAACGGGGTGATCCTAGACTTATGCAGCATCTACAAGCCACAGCAGTATTTAGTAGTACCTGTGAGCATGTAGTGCCGTACTCTCCAAATATCTCGATTTCAGTATTGGAAAGAATCCCAAAGTGTCCCTCGGCAGCTGCACCACTCCATACAGGAGAAAGGTGGCTTTGCAGGGGAGCAGTTGTCACCTCAGGTCACTGGGCAGGCACATATGGTACGCCTCTTCCTGCATTCCCCAGCGCTGAGCCAAGTGGGTGTGCACAGAGCAAAGCCCCAGCTGCAGAGTTTTGTGTCGGTGAAGATGGGGCTTTGCTAGGGGACCCCCTTTCTGGCTGCAGTGCAGTGCCATGGCCTCCTGCCTGTTTCTTCTCTTCCAGGTTCACAGGCAGGGCTGTACGCGGCTTCCCAGAGACGGAGAGACCATGGCCCAGTGCTTCGAAGGTGGGAGATATGGGCTAGCGATGGGGGAGTGTAAGGAGGGAGCCAGTTGCACGTCTTGTCTCCACCACCTAAAGCTTAACATTCCTGTCTCCTGTGGGCTAAAATACCCTCACATGAGGGTATCACAACATTTGTTTTCTGTACCTGATTTGCCCTGCAGTTTTTGTTTGACTGTGGGTGAGTCATAAGAGGTTATCATCCCATTTGGCTTAACTATAAAAGTAAGAAAGAAAGAAATACAGGAAATAAATAAATACAGTGAGAAAGAGAAGCCAGAAGAAATATCTTTAGCTCTTCATTAGTATTTTTAATGAGAAGAGGAAAAAGCTGCTCTTTTTACAAACCACACATTTTAATATTGCCTACAATAAATGGTGCTTGAAAGCGTAAAGGGTCTGAGGTAGCTGGTAAGTGTCAGTAATTCCAGAGTTGAGACTTTGACTACATCTGCAATACAGCCTCTCCCACTCAGAAAAATACACCCATGCGTACATATATATATGTATTCATATATAAGGCACAGCACTGCATACAATACTTTGTGAGTATGATCTGCATGAGCATAGCATCTTCCTTTTGATCTCTCTTGTAGAAGCACCACTAAAATGACCAAAACGTGAGTTTTGCACTTTTTGTTGGAGAGTCTCTCTCTTTCTGGGGAGGAACATTTTCTTGGGTGGTTTCAAGACTCACTGAGTTTTCAAAAGAGCTGACTTCATCTCTCTGATAGTGAGCAGTACATAAGGTTGAATTCTGCCCTCAGCTGTACAGACGCAGCTGCCGTTGACTTCAGTGGGAGCTGCATGTACATATTCAAGGGCAGAATGTGGACCAGAATTTTTAGGTGCACGTAAATGCTGTTGGAGGCTAAACAGAGGTCACGTAGAGTTGCTGGCGTAGAGTCACGTATGATAAAGTAGACTATGTTTTATCTTCCTCAGGATGCTTCCTTTTAAAGCCTCCTGTGTTTTTTAGAGATGACTACATAGAGTCTCTTCAGTTAGTTGGTGATTTTTTTTTTAATTATGTATAAAGTGTTAATTTCTTGCTGTGAACTGTGCTGTAACAGTGTTCTGTGCTGTTGATCGGCTCCTGGCTTCCTCTCTAGAAGTGGCTGCATTTTCAGTGATGAGACACTATGAAAATTCTGCAACGTGGAAGATGAATATTTTTGTTAGGTTAAAATATTTAATCGTTTTTAATATGAGGATGGGATGAGATCAGGAGAAAGAGGAATATGCACAATTTCACTGTTTTTTTTTTAGAAATGTTTCCATGTGACCAGAAGTGCTTTAAGGAAACAATGCTTATGCTTATGTGGCATGCCACCAAAAGGTATGCACCTTTTTTATTGCTTCACGTACGCTGAAAGTATGGAAGTAAATTAAGGTCCGCACTGATGAGCGACTTTACATACTGCAAAGTTCTCCTACGTTACATGCTCCGGTTCTTTTGAAAGAGAGAGTTTGAGATCTGTAGAAGTTGTTGAAGATCACTGTGATTAAGCCTATTTTAATAAATCTTTAAAATGCAAATCAGCTTCTGAAGTTTGTGAACATCTCATGGAAGAATGTGCAAGAAACCTGTGTGCATATAGTATATAAATGTATGTAAGTGCATATATATATATGTATGTATATACACACACTGACGGAGACATGTATTATTTTGGTACTTGTAATATTACTGAAGTTATTCTGTGTGAGATAGAGATCCTGCAAATCTATGAAAGCTAATTCTGTTGCATGATGGTGTGGTCTAAGGATATGAATCTTCTCACATGTTCATGCTAAGTTTTTTCAATCCATATGAAGAATATATGAAGTGCCAAAATGTTTAGGCATTCTAATCCAAATGATATGAGTAAGAGGGATAAGTATTCTTCATTTAAGAAAAGATTATATAGTTGCAATGAACAAAAAAAACCCCAAAGCTAAATCTGTTACTCTTCACAAAAAATAGTTTTGCTCCTGAAGCCACCTGTGATGCTTGCCCAGCCACTTAGAAGAGGCCCCAAAGATGTATTCCTGACAAAAAGCACTTCCTTGACTATGCTCTTTGATTTCTTTTTTTTGTGTCTGTTTTCCTTCAGAAAAGAATGGCTTACAGGGGAAATTCTGTTTTCAGATTCTTTCCTTTCACTTGGCTGAGTGATGAGAGCAAAAATTCCATGCTGCATTGGACTTACTACGAGCTGCATCTCCAGAAAAGCGGGAGGCCAATCAGGGTATATATTTGAGTAATTCAAACTGCTGGAGAGAACTGTAAAGTGGAAGGGACACTGTGAACAAAAGTGGCTATAGTGATGCTTTTTTTTAGCAAGCTCAATGGAGAGGAACCACTGGAGGGGAGTCTAGTTAGTGTCTTACTAGAAATTCTGAACACTAAAGGAATTGCTAGTGATTGCTAGTGATTAAACTTATTTTAAAGTATGGAGTTTGGGCTTGATTCAGTGATATGCTTTCTGAATCCAGCTATCAGGAATGGCATGTGTTTTCCCTTTTCTTTACACACTGCATGTGAGCTTATGAATGAGGTTTTGATAGGACACTGCTCCCCCAGTGTAAGATAGCATCTTCATCTTCAAAGGGGTTCACTGAAGACTCGCTTTTGAATTGTTCCTTCCTAAAAAAAGCCTGCTCACTAAGCAATAGTTGTGAGCTGAAACATAACTCTAGTAGATGATTTATAGTGAAATTCCCTCTTCCATATCTTGGTTATCTGAATGCCTTGGTTTGCAAATGAAACCTGCTGCTTCTGTTGCTGATCCTGCCGCTGTTGTCATGAAAGAGTTTAGTATGTACACTTGAAGCTCACTGCTTCTTTTCTTTTGTCCTATGCCAAAAGCTCATGTTCAGTGGAAAATACAGGCTGAATGGTGTATCTGAAGAAAACACATTTATGATGGCAAATACCACCAGTGCAATAATGTAAACTTCCACTAACGCAAAAGGCAATGCAGTCCTCCAGTATTTGTATTAGTAAGAACATAATCAGAGCTATGGAAAGGTCCCCTTTGGCTGGATCCATGTGTGATACCACCGTGTGGTGCTTACACAGTCCAACAATGCTGACTTGGCTTTTTTCTTTTAGTCTGGGCAGAGTTGTACTCTGCTGTAAAGCTGTAACTAGCACCAGTGCATGCCTTGGCTTTATGCCATACTATTACTCAGGTATTTTCTCTTAATGAATTCAGAATACTGGATCTGCAAGCTGGATAGATGGGAGGTATTCTTCCTTTACTTGTCTTTCTGCACTAACAATTTACATATTATAGGTCATCATGGCTCAATAAGTATCCAGCTGTAGTTCTGATATGAAAATAGGTTTTCCTCATGACAGAAATCAGTGCACAAATTTAGTTTTATTCCACTTTTTGAAACTGTACTATGATTGGTGTGTCACCCAGATGGATTTATTCAAGCACAGTATGAAAATGGCCATTACAGAAATAGGCACAGTCTCTCCAGTCACGATGTAAAACCTGACAGAGATAACACTGCAGTGTAATGTAACTTCATAAAATCACATTTATTGTTCTGCATTCAATAAAGTCCTCTTGTTTAGGTGTTGGAATGAAAACATGATTTACTACTTTGGGGTTTGGATGAAAACTAAACCCAGAGGTTTTTCCAATGGAAAACATTAAATATGAAAGATTCAGTGATACTCTATAGTATCAAAATTTCTGCAAAGTTCCAAACATATGTTATACCTTCTTTTTTTTTTTTTTTAAAGTAACCATAGAGTGTTTCTACTGCTATGGGAAGAATTCTCTGAAAACCCTTTGCATGCAAAAACCCCCACCACATTGTGGTATACATTATTGTTTATTAATTGCCTCTCGTTTGATTTACTCTTGTCCTACTTGTGATTATATTCCCAGTTATTGCTGTACTTCTTAATAGAGTAAATTATGTATTTGATTTTAACAAGAATTCCTAACACAGAATTACAATAAAGTGTACTACTTACTTGAGACTTCAATTCTAAATTCTTCAAATGCAAATACTTTTTTTTTTCATTTTTTTTAATGCCTAGATTTGCCACACTTTTTTTTCAGAATTTAATTTTGAGGAATTTGCTTGTTATGATGGGTTATTTATATGTTTCCTCTGGAAGAAGTATGATAGTTAACAAGGGTAGTCAGATCTTTGGAGGCAAATTGTTTATGACATTTGTTGTGCTGTGTAAAATTGCTGCTGAAAGCCTTATTACCAATGCAGCTGATATTAGTAGTAGTTAGTTAGAATTTAACATCTGATTTTAACGCAGAGTTGTCCCTTAAAACATCTGCTAGAAGAAAGAAGAGTGGACACACACACATACATAGAGGAGAGAATGTGCAAGGTTGTGTGCTTATTTTGTGTTCATTTTATGGGCTTTGGTTATGTTTGCTAAAATTGTCCTTTTAGGTAAGATGAAACACTGTTTTATTTTGCAGAGCTAAAACTTGATGGAATATTTTTTTTCCCCTCATGTGACTTAGGGCAGGAGGAACTAAGGTTGAATTGAAAAGTTAATAGGTTCTAGATTCAAAAGTCAAATAGCTACTTTGAAAATTAAGAGCTGTGGTTATAATTTTAGCTGTTTGAAACAATTTTCATACAGACCAGAAGCAAGCCAAGTTATTGTTTCCTTGTGTGGGTAATCTTTTGGTACAAAAATCATGACAGATTTTACCAAGAGTGGTACTAAAGTAATTACTGCCTTTAACATGCGGTGTATAACCTGTTGATACATAAATATGGCCTGAATTTAAAAGTATTACTTTGGCTGTAGTGAGCTGATAAACCAGCTGCACATGTATATCACTCATTGCTCTCCAGTATGGTTGCTGACGTGATGCTAGCGATAGGATAATGCTAATATCCAGCTTGTTTTCTGACTTACTTTCCTTTTTATGTCTTATTTTCCACAGTGTGATTCTTGTAGGCATATTTTGGCAACCTTGGTTTGTGCTTCTTGGAAGGCTGCTGCATCTTTCTGCCTGTCCTTTTTCAGGCAACACCACCATTGCTGTTTTATGACTCTATGGGGTTTTAATGTTTGAAAACCAACAACATGGCCTCGTCTAAATCGAATTAGCCCAGCTGTAGTCTGTTCTGGCTGCTGATCTGAAAGCTGAAGTCATTCAGTCTCAGATTCCCAGCCAGCAGCACAATACATTGTACTGTTTCAGTAGTAATGAAATTCCCCTACAGTATATACTGATGCTTGTTTTTGATAGGGAATATGTCTGATGTTCAGAGTTATATTAACAAAATATTTGAAGGCCAGGGAGATTGCTCTTGTGATGAAGTTCTTCTCTGATGTTGTTATCATTAAAGCTGGCTGAAAATGTTCCATTTAAAACTGGGTTTGGAAAGCTGAGTTCTGAGAAATTTATGTAGGATAATTTTTACTTTGCAGTTTCAGCTGAAAACAGAAAAATCTTTGTATGTGATGGCTGCTGTGGTGCCTCATGGGAATTTTAGGTCAGCTGCACCCTGCAGATCTGTGTGTTCAACGCCCTGGCTTTCCTGTGCATCCCAGAGTGCCCAGAGCCACTTACTCCTGTAGTCCCAGCAAGAAGAGGGACTGCGAACGTTTGAGGAGATGTAATCTGTACTGTCAGCTCTGTGCCACTTTTCTCACTGTAGTATCTGAATTTCTTGCAGCAGCGCGTTCATTAATGTGGTTAACACCTGATACAGTCTTCCTTCTCTCTGTTTCATCTGAGAGAAAATTGTGTGTCCAGTGCAAGTCTTCAGATCCTTTTCGAGTGGGGCTTCTTTTGCTGTTTTAAATATACAAACTGTGATGCATAGCATTAGGAAAAGCAGGTTGAAGAAGTTCATCCATCAGACACAATGGGAAATGATGAGGTTTTTCACAGGCCCTTATTCCAATGAGTGCTGCCGCCACATTTTTGACCAGCTCCTGCAAAAACTCTGCCTCCTGCTGTACCATTCCCATGATGGCATAAAAGCCTGCAGTGCCTAAGTGGAGCAATTCACTGTGATTCTGGAACTTTAAATGATATTTTGAATATGCTGAAAACATGCAGTCTGTGCGTTGTCCTGAAAATAAGGACCTTGTTCTTATCTCTGAAGTACCGTGGAAGGCTGTGTAGATGAGTCAGAAGATGCTTTTATACACAGGAATTAGCGATGCTGAGGAAGTGTGCTGCAACTTGCTGTACTGGAGGACTTCTTATTGAGAGGAGTGTGGGGAGGTTGCACGCTTGAAGAGCGGGGAAGCATTTCTGAATGGTGATATTCTTTGTTTGCAGGCTAAAACATCTAGGGGTTTTTTTGGGGGGGTAAGGGGGCGAGATTTATGGATTTCACTAGTGGGGAAAAAGGTGAGGGAACTTTTTCACGTAACTAGAATAATGTTTTTGCTTCATTGCCTTACAATGTTACATGTTTTAATGCACTTAAAAAGCAACTTTGAAGCTATGTTTGAAAAGCGATAAATGGAATTTGTCTAACAAAAGTAACCAAAATTGATGCAAAAAATAAAAAACCTGTTGTCTTCACTGCAACTCCAGGCTGCATTTCGGGCTCACTGAAGTTAGCCAGAATACCGGATTGTGTGCCAGCACTTGCCCTGCATGTTATTTGCCAGGACTTTTCAGGGACCTGAATGGTCTTTCTGTACATCCTAGAAGTTGGCAAACTAAGCAGTACAGCACTGTCTAGCCCCTCTTCTGGTGCCAGGGTTAAGTGCAAGCACAGAGATCGGAGTGCCTTTTTCTTGTTTCTTCCTTTTCTACAACATTTTATTTTCTTGTCAGATTCTGTATAGAGATGCTAACCAGGCTTCTTGTGTCATCTGAAGATTTCACAGATGCCACCGGTGCGTACTTGGCCCTGCAGAAGGTGAAACTCCTTGCAGGCAGATGTTCAGAAGATGGGGAGACTAGAGAAAATAGGGATCTAAAGTACAGTGTTTTCCCACTGGAAGGAACTGTGGCCATGCCTTCCCACCTTTGGAAACCATTCCTCCTCTTGCTTTGCCATCTCCCTGCTGTCAATCCAGAGAGTGTCTCAAACTTCATTTGCGCTCATTTCACACAGAGTTTGCTTATCAGTCTGAAAGGCGACTGTCTGATCTTTGCTTTTGCATGCTTTCACTTTTAAGATCTTCCCTTTCTTATGTAAAAAAGGCAATTAGAGTCGTATCTGTTTATTTTAAACAAAATGGCTGTTAATTAGCGTGATCAAAAACCCTGCCATTGTAGACTATGGGTTTCACTTTGTAGTTGCACTAAATTGCGTACAGTTTGGTGCCAGCTGACATGATAGCAACACAAAGTCTAGCTTTTTTTAACTTAATGAACAAACAGATTTATGAGGCTTTGTTATCTTCTGGTTTAGATCTATAGGTTCTGAATGCATTATTTAGAGTTCTTGTTTCTTAATGACTAATGTCATGTTGTTACTTATTAAGAGTGCTTTAACTTGCTGAAGAAGTTTCCCTCTCTTTTCTATCTCCCTTCTTTCCATTTTCCTTCTGGTTTGTTTTTGATGGCTTAATTAAACAGTACATCTGTGGTACACAAAACAGTGGAGATGCACTTCTCTAGTCGCATTCAGATGTTTCGGCGCTAACTCTCTAATGCTGTCGTCCTCGTGAGGAGACTGGATATTCTCTCATCCCTTAAAATGAGCAAAAGGGCAGTTCTTTATTTTTTTCATTGCCTCCATTACTGCCTGCTATTCATTCATAATGTCTGGAAAAAAGATGCCCACAATAATCCATCAGTGCAGTCTTGCTTTCTTTTGGAAAGAAAAAGGTTAAGAATATTGGTGGTAAAACTGTGATAGCTTGACTCCCATCCATCTCAACTCACGCATGCAGACCTGCCATCTTAATGTGAATGACAGCGTGTCCTCCTAAATGAAAAAACACTTTAAAAAATAAAAGACATTTAAACTAATAAATGAAAATTCTGGATGCCTTCTTTTTTATTACTGTGACTATTATTTTTGGAGGGAAGGTGCTCATTTCAGAAATTTTAAAGGTCTAGTTTTTGTATTTGGTGTGGTAACTTCTAATTGCCATTAAAACAGGGACTAGAACTAGCGAAAATGTAGAGTTGGACATTAATCAGAAGATCATCTACTCTTGTCACCACTGGAGAGCTGGGAACTGCAGCGTAGTTTCCAGAATTTACTTTCCTTTGAATGCATGTATCCCCATCACTGAAGTTTCCACTGTGTCCTTAGCTAGCCATTTTGATGCAAACTTTTTCTGTATGCTGGTACAAGGCCTAATTGACCCAATATTTCTAAACGTAGCTGATGATTCAGGTATGTCGTTTTTTCTCTGCCTTTTTATCTGTTGGTCATTACTGAAGGATTCAAGTGAAATCCTTATTTGCATAGAGAAAATCAAAATTGAAGTCAAGTCATAAGCAAAGTCAGTGAGCTGGCATAAATGTGATTAAAAGAAGGTGCGATCAGACCATTTTACGGGTTTTGCATTGAGTGTAATTCTTGGTTACAAGTCTCCAAGTACATGTTTAATTTAAATACATAAGACAATTAGTACTTTTTCATGTAGTTATAATTCAATATTAAACCACACACAATTTCATATAAAAATACTGAAGAAAATATACTTGCTATTATGCAAGACTAAGGTAATAATACTCTGTTTGTTCCATGGAATAAACAGTCTGTCTAGACTCAAGGCAAAGAAAAAAAACCTGGAAAAAGACTGGAGAAAGTGAATATGAAAACAGATTGAAAACACTACAAGTTTTAGCGATGCCCTGATAGATTCACATTTTTGTAACTGTTGCACCTGTAAATTCCAAGTTAAAGAGAAATGGAAGAAATTGGAAACTTCCAGTGGAGAAGCATTTTTAGAAAGTTTTTTATTTTGGTCTGTCAGAACACTGCACTAAAATAAAATAAAGGGTTCCTTTTCTGGTTTAACACCATAAAATAAAAAAGAAGTACCAGGTAAAAGAAATTTTCAGATGATAATTTGTCTTTATATATCAAATAGAGTTTTTTTAGGGCAAATTATTAAAATGGAAAATTTTCAACCTTATCAAGAGGTCTTTTTTCTAGGTTTTTCAAAATGAAATATCATAAAAACTGGTGTATTTATTGAAAATGTTCAATATAGATGAAACAGGAATTTACGGTGGAAATATTATTTGCAAGTTTTTTGAGTAGATCTGTTTTTTTAATAGTGAATGGAAGAATAAGAAATGGTATACCGTTAAACAATAAATAATTTTGGAGAGATTGGAAGTCAAGCACTGTGGTCCATTTCATCCTTAATTCAAGAGCAATGATTTGGTCCATGAAAAAAACAAGGAAGAAATTTTGATAAAATAAGCTTTTTAGGCACTAACTGCAAATAACTTGTGGGTCTTATTAATAAAACTAAATTGATTTTCATAAAAATGAAAGTTAACAAATCAAGCTTTTATATGAATTATTGAAGTTTGAAGATAAATGAGATGTGCTTTTTCTCCTTTTTGCCTCAGAACATGAACTACTTAGTCAGGAGATGGTTTATGAAGGGAAGTCTCTTATGGCAAGTTATTTTGTAATTGTTCAGTTCCAAGAATTTCTCACCTTTTGATGAAATGGCTGATATTAGCAGTTGTTCTTCATATTGGCTAACTGGAATATTCTATTATTACAAATTGTATAGGGGTATAAAAATTTATGCAAGTGCTATTTTTCATGTGCTAGTTTATTTGCATATATTTTACGTTTAATTAACATATATAATATTTTTTCTGTAGATGTAATAGAAATGGGGCTTTGATCCATCTGAGTCCTTCAGCAGATGCTTAACCTTAAGCACATAAATAATCCCATTGTTTTCAGTGTCTTTAATCTGTGCCCTTAAGTGCTTTGTTGGATTGTGGCCTAGTATAATTATATGTTTGCAATAACAGTTGCTTATTAAAAGCAGTTGTTAGATCTCAAAAATAATATAAAAGAAATAACATGAAAAAATATGTATCAAACAGTATTGCAAAAATACATAAAAATTGTTTCAGAATCCTTATTTGCTTGTCATTGCCCATCACATTGCAGATTCTGCTTTTTGAAACGCTCCTTTCATTTATGAGGTCAAGACCAAGGCATATTAAGTAAGATCCCACAGATATTTATGTAAAAATTCAGGAAATTTTTATAAAGTTTTATTTGTTATTAATACTGAATTCTATAACAAAGGTGAGATTTTATTAAATAGTTAAATTATTACATATAATTACATACATAGCTGTTAGTTCCTACAGGACTTTGCTTCTCTCTTTAGTAAGAACAACTGAGTAAAAGTAGTGTTCATATAGGTTAGAAATACATGTTTCTGTTTCCAGTGTTTCATCTCTTTGTATAGTTAGTGCCTTTCACATTTCCTTGCTCTGTTTGTGCCTGGATCTGTTCTGTAATGTTCCATACTGTGTCAAACCCATTTTATTTCCTTTAACCCAAAGCAAAGATTAAAGACCTAAGGGTTAAATATTGTATAATACTGTGAGAAAATATTCTGATGGGATGTGGGTGATGTCTGCCTGACTGCCACCCCAGCTGCATTTCACAGATACTTCCTAGATTTCTAGATTATGAATCCTCTGAAATTTGGGGTTGATATTAATAGAGATACATGAGGTTTTCACTGATAAGTTTAAGAAACCACTTGTATGGGTAAAATACTGGTCTTACCATGCTGTGCTTGTGCCTGCAGCTCTGTACCGGTATCTCCCCTCTCCATAAATTAATTTACTGCTTCCCTGATCTACCTGGTCCTCTGAAATGTTTGTTCAGTTTATTTTTCCATAGAAGCTCAAGGAAGACCACAATAGTAGTAATTTAAAGGCAATTTTCCTGGGCCTTTTGTGCTTCTGAGTCAGAGCTTACATATATTTTACAATGAATTGTCCCTTCAACTCTTCCAGCACAAGCATCTCCCCTGGACTGCCAGCCAAATTTTTTGAGTGCATTTTCAACTAATGGGAGTGTGAGTAAGCAAACCCAAGCATACAGCAGCATTTAAAGGGTAAAAGAAATGTGAAATGGTCTGTAAATATCACTGTTCTCTGTGATAAAAAAGAGGGCGTGGGTATCCTAAGTTAGAATATCCAGCAGTATTTAGTGAATATAGTACTTACCCGAATAAATTCAAAGTAAATTTATTTCTTTACATATAATGGAGGTCTCCTGTGGGTGCGGTGGGGCATATGCATACTCTGAGTTGTTCCTTTGCAGAGGAGCGTATAGCCTGGTGTGCCGCTCTGTGATTTCATGTACATACTGTAGGATGCGTCACACAGAGCTCCCAACTAGACAGCCTTCTCCGAAGGTGCTGTGTATAGCTATGTGAAGTAGCGCTCTTTGGAAAAGGTGAAAATACAGCAAAAGATCACAAGAAAACCAGAATCCCTTCTGGTTGAAGTGGCAGAGTAGTCTCCTCCCCCACCCACTTGGGGAGTAACAATTTCCCCGCAGAAATTAGTTCATTAGTGTGTATTGCTATTCATGCAGGAAGGTGTGTGATGTCCTGTGGCTGTATGTATTTGAGTAGAAAATGTCACCTCATATCAGATTTGCAATACTCCCAGCCCGTGCTGGCCCAGGGCATATAATCTCTTGAGATCTTCTGTAATGCACAGTGACTGCATCACTACAGCTGAATCAAAACTTCACCGTGTTCAAGGAGAGGATAATGGTTTCCACCTTATGCAGCTCAGATAAATGACAAGTTTGGGGAAGGTCACAGCTCGGTATGTAAAGTCTTCCACATCTCACAAGAAAAAGAAAAATCCCACATCCTGCTTGGCGCCTCCCCCACCATCTCTTTGCTTACACAGGTGGAAATATTGAGATGAAATAGGCACTCGGCAGAGTGAGCGTGAGCGTGCGGCTGTTGTACTTTGATGTGGTTCTTAAATTGCCCTTCATTGTCAGAAGCTGTTAGGCTGAGGAGTGAAATATGCTCCATGAGTGGCGGTAGGAATTGGTAATTATCTTTAATTCTCTACAGGGGCATGCAGAGGTGGGGCGTTTGCCCATGTGTTGGTTGGAGCTGATGCAGAGGGAATAGGGGTAAGGGCTGCCCGTGACGCCGGAGTGCGTAGGGGGTGAAATGGGTTGATGTCGTCCCCTTTCTCGGCAGCCCCTGTGCGCAGGGAGTGCTGTGGGTAGGTTGGGGGGCAGCTGGGTGGCAGCTCTTTGCTGGCGCTCCCACGCTGCTTCAGCCCCATTGCAAGGGGAGCCTTGGGGTTGTACAGAGGACGGGTTGCAGGCACAAAGGTGGGAGCATCCCTGATTTTTTTAGCAGGTCTGATCAGCCCTTAGTCATCCCAAGCCCTCTAAGAAAGCAGCCTTCTCACCCCAGGAAAAGGCAGAAGGGTGAGGGAGGTACGTGCTGAAACTGGGTGGGATGATCGGAGCCGTGGGCAGTCTGCACTGGGAATTGCTCTCAGCCACGGTTAAATGCATTTGCAATGATACAAGGAAGTTTTTGCAGTCACCAGACCTCCAGTTGAAGCAAGACTGAGAAATGTAACACACTGTGCCCTAATCCACTTAATATGGTCTCTGTCCATAGCTACCCACTTGCTGTCTTACAGTAAAGCTGTTCGGTTTCTCCATGTCCAAGTAGAAGAGAAAGATTAAGTACGCCGCTGCGCTGCATAGTTTCTGGCAGAACTTCTTTCCTGCTACACGGACTGTAAGATGCGCTTTGTTTTATTTTCTCCCTTTCTTTTGAAAGATACAAAGTACAGTGACAGGAACTATCATATTCAATTGGACATGCTTTCTACAGATTTGTTAAGGATTTACTCTACACATTTGTAGCATTTAGTTGCCATGGCAATGACCTCGGTGCAAGAGGGAACAGCCTTTAGGTTGGACCTCAGATTTTCCTTTCATTTCCATTTAATTTGATTTGACTGCGAAATGTCACTTCCATTGCATTGATTAAGCTTCATTGCAGCCACCAGCTCTGTTAGAAAAGTTAAAGGGCAGGCCAGTGGCTGTCATTTTTCTTCCCCCGCCCTTTTCTGATATCAGTACAGATGGGGTTTTTTCAGAGGAAGAATAAGGTTTTACCCCATGGTGTTCCACAGTAAAAGCAAAACTAATGCAGCAACAGTTTGAAGCTGTGCTAACCTGCAGCTTCCTCATACAATTTTGTAGCACTTTAAAAACCAGGAATTTGCTTCTTTTTCTTCCTGACATATGCTCCCCCCAGATAAATAAAAGTGAATGTACCCTCCAACACTAGCAACCATATCGGAAGGAGGACGGCCGTCTCTTTTTGAAAATCTCTGTTATTCCCAGGGTGTATAGTAAGTGCGTGCCGGCTGCCGTGAGGCTGGTAATTACTGCGAGCTGGGTGCAGGGTTCCCCTTTGGACAGGCTCGCTCTGGTTCCTTTGGTGTTTGCTGATTATGCAACAAGTGTAAAATAGAGAATGGCAGCACATTGGGATGGGAGGCTCCAAAGAAGACCCAGGCAAAAGCAGGGATCGCTTAAGCAGTTTTATTAATGGCAAACAAGCTAAAACCACAACTGTGGTATTCTTCAGTAACAGTCAAAAGGATTCTACCTTTGAAAGTGATACTGCCCATCTGCAGAATACAAAGGTACAAAAATTGTGCTGTATTTATAAAGACTTCCCCCTCTTGGTGCCCTAAGACCTCTGCTTTGTACTGTGTGGGCTGTCAAGGACTTAGATAAATTAGGTCTGTTCATTTAGGTATTGCAGAACCTCGGATACCGCTTTTGTCTACATCTCTGTAATAGCAGGCACACAAGCCTTACCGGCAAGCTGGTTTTTTGCTGTAAGCCAGGTTTTCTGCCACATGCTTCAACATCAGCTAAAATATCATCTTGAAATTTGCATACTGCATGATAACTGAAGTTTTCTCCTGCATAGTTTGGTCAGAACTTAAGGTAAGAGTCTTATAGTTATGGGTTTGCTTTTTTTTAATGTATCAGATGTTCATTTTGAAAACATTGAGAAACTTTGTTTTGATCTTACTAGTGCTGAAAATAATTCTGTCATTGGATTTCTAAGTTTGTTTAGTTGGATGGAAATTAAAAAATGAATAAACCAGAAATATTAAAACAGCTTGGTATGAAGGGAAGGATGTAAGGAAGGCTCATTAAAGCAGGCATGTGAGTATGAGCAAGTGGGTTGGTGAGGCAGAGGCCTGGAAAGGTCAAGGGAGGGAAAATGTTTGTCCAGCCACAGGGTAAACGACGCAAGGAAAAACTGAAAACCCGAAGTACTGCATACGGCTTGAAAGACTTTGCAGCTGAAGGACTGTTTTTCTTTCCTGACTGAACTGAACTTCAAATTAAGCCTCTTTCTTTTTGGAAAGGAGAACTGAACTAGTGTGAAGAAAACTCCAGTTCTGGAGCCTGTATATTGGCTGGTGTGGAGAAATAACTCACACATATGTGAGAAAGGGGGAGTGTATTTTATTTCTTTTTCTTAGTTCTGCTCTCTTCTCTATGACATGCAGCATCTAATATCAGGGCCACCCTCTCACAGAGACATCTTCCCATCGCTGGTGGTCAGGGCCAGGCATGGAAGGGCGCAAATGCCTGGGGGTGCGCATCTTACAGCGCGGTTTGCAGGTGGAGAGGGCTTGAACTGGAGAAAGGGCTTCAGAGGGAAAATACTTTCTCATGTGTCCCTGTGTGTCACGGAGGAGGGGTGTGACTTGACCTGGCAGCCTTGGAGCTCAGAGCTTCATTGGCAGTTCAGGTGAAGGAGCAAGCCAGCTGGCTGTGAGCTGTAGCTCTGTTATCCGAGTTTTACACTGCCGGTGGGCTGACTGCCAGAGGGGGGACACAGCCTGCACGGTGGGCACATCACCCACTCGCCCTTCCTGCAAGCACCAGCTATGCTGGCTCCCTTTTCTGTTTGCCTCCAAAAAGTTAAATGAATAACTGCAGGGAGAAAGAAGGAAAGGAGGGAGAGAAGGAAGCAACTTCCTACATCAAGGAGTAAGATGAAAAAAATGACTTAAAGCTGGAATAATTCGGAGCAGTCCAGCTGGTAGCCTATGGGATGATGCTGTCTGACCTGCTTGCTTTTCTGCTGTGGCCTTGCCTTGGGATTGAGGGTGAAGGGGAAAAGTTGGATGTGAAATCCAGCAGCTGGCGAATACTTTTGCTTAGCCATGCAAATTGTCACCATGCCCACAGAGGGGGAGGAGGAGTTTGGCATTGCTTGAGCCTGGACACCAGCCTGTGGAGGTGCCCCAAAAATCAGGATCCTGCTCATGGCTTTGGTAATACTCTGTTGTCTTGGCCTGGGTTTGTAAAAGAAAATGTTAGCTCTCAATTGTGTATGTGTGTGTGTTTCTGACAAGATATTACTATCACTTTTTCTGCTTTCCATTGTTTGGAAAGGACACCAGTTTTGGAGGAATTCTGCTTTTGAACAGAATAATGTTAAAATTCTCAGAGTATAAATGCAGACGCTGTGGACTTCCACAGAAGGTGAGTTCTTCTGCAGTGATGTTTCAAAAGCTCCAAAACTCAAAATTACTTAAACTCTGAGTCAGTATTTGGAGATAAAGAAAGTATGGGACCATGGGTAAAACATCAGATCAAGAGAAGAGACTTGACTTCTCTGTGCACTTTAGGTTTTAGTTCTTTAATATGGATCATGGTATTTGGTTTCCTATGCAAGAGCAATTTGAGGCCCTTAGAGGTTTGTAAATGATTGATGTTGGTATTCCTAACTTTTGCTGTGATTTATGAAGTTGTTCTTTTTAGGAAAATAGTGTTTAAGAATAAATATTGAATTTGGTGCTTGTTCTTGGCAGTTCTGCCATGTGGTAGGAATACCAGCTTTCTGAACTCTCAGCCACACTTTGTGACAGAGATGGAAGAACAACAAATAGCTTCCTTCAGATGTCTCTTGTGCCATCCTCTGTTATACACACTGTATAAAAAAAACTGAAGCAGGTGCAGAAAGTTAAAAGCCAAATTCTGAAAATCCCATTTTATATAATATCCCAAATCTTTGCTCAAAAATGAGACAAAACGGATTTATTTGGGTAATTCCTTAGGGCTTTTTTTTTTTTTTTTTGGGGGGGGGTGCAAAAGCAATTGCCTTTTCTGTCACCAAAAGCTTGTCTGTGACTCATGGTCTGAGCAATCAAGATGCTCCTCCATGGAGGAGCTGCTGCGTCTCCTTGCCGAGGCTGGTGTGGAGGGGCTCACCACCTAGCACAGAGCAATTCCCGTCTCCCTTGGATGCTGCTCATGGCAGCAGTGGAGTTGAATTGACACATCCTTTTCTACCTCAAACCCACGTCATTTTATTTTGAGTATTTACGTTACACCATCAGTGAAAGACACTATCTCACCCAGGTGAACCACATTTGCCCTATTTAGTCAGTGAAGGGAGACGCTGTTTAATTCCTTTGCACAAAGTGAGCAGGATTCAGCAGCTCCAGCTCCAACATTTTTTTTTTCCTCTTCTCAGCAGGAGCTGAGTATTGTCATTTCTCCCACAGCATCATTCCATGTTGTTTTCTCTCAAGCAAAAACAACAAAAAAGGAAGATTAAAAGGAAGAAGTAGACAGATTTGAAAGAGGATCGTTAGCTCCAAAGTCTGATGGAACCTCCTTGAAAGTGTTCACAACCCTGTGTCACCCATGCCAAAGTCATACTGCAGTTTTCAGAACCTTTTATAATCTCCAACTTATAAACACTGTCTTTATCTTTTCCTTTTTCTGTTTGCTGTTTAACAGAAACAGTTCATAGTTGATTTTGTCTATTTACCTCTCCTTTTTAGAATTTAATAATTGCTTCATGACATTCATGTGTTCATGTCATGGTATGCTATTAATATCTTTGCTTTGTATTAGCCTTCTCAAAGCATTTGGATGGAGGGATAAAAGGAGAGGAGTCTCCCCTAGTTTTAAGCTGAATTACCAATTTGAATGTCAGGCCAGGTTCACAAAAATTTCCAAAATAGGTGAGAGTTATAAATAAAACTGAATGTGTTACTGTTTTGGGGGAAAGCTGTGGAACTCAGTTTTTTCTTCCAGCTCAGCCCCAGAATAGACACATGCTGTTAGTTTTTCACTTTGAGCTTTTAGATTCCAGCAGACCTCAAACTTAGCAAAAAGATAAGAAGAATTTTATGAACTGACGAGTGAGTTTCATGCAGATATGAATCAGCACTGATATCTTGGCTACCGTCATCATGTGAGTATGCTGTCATTGCAGCATATATGACAAATTTGGGAATCTTAAGCTGAATACACTTGTCCACTGTGCTTGTGAGGCAAAGCAGGGAAAAGAAAATTTTTCAAATGCCAGAAATAGTATTTTAAGAGAAAAAATATTTTACCTGTAGTCTCTTAATTCAGTCTGTAAGCTCCATTCAGATTTTGAGATGCAGGAGACTTACTGGGGTTTTGGGTGCCAAGCCAATATAAATATTAAAAATAAGAGGAAATCATAGAGCTGTTTTCTTATTGTTAATAGCATAATGCATCTTTTGTTGGATTTCCTCTCTGCAGGACTCTCCCTGCTGCAGTAGGGCTGTTTACCTCTGTCTTCTTTTATAAACATAGTTCCAAAGGCCCTGTTCTGCAGACTTCCACAAACTGCACTAAAGGCTGCAAAGTCTTGCACAGAATTGGGCAGATTTGATTGACTGAGTAAACTTAATTCCCAGTGACAACAGAAAAATTAATTCAAGCATTTAGAGAGATGAGATTTGGGGGAGTTTATAGTGTTAGTCTATAATATGAGTCTTTAATGTCTGAAGGCTTCAAGACCGTGTTTATAAAGAACCCTTTTCACTTTACCCCCATTTTGAAGCACTTATTTTCCTCTCTGCTTGCAAAGATCTAAAAAAGATCTCAAGTCTTTGTACTTGAGATTGCTTTTGTTCAGAGTTGTCCAGTGTTTTCTCCCCTTTCATGTTTTTTGCGGTTTGCTTTGCTGTGTGTGAACATGCAGCCTGGGCTATGTGCACATTGTGGGGTTTAATGTAAAATTCTGCTGGGTGAAATTGTGCATATCTCCTCCTGTTTTGCCCTTTCTTTTCACTACGTGAAGGAACCAGCAAAAGGGAAAATGCTGTTACTAAACATATAAATAAATCATAGAGTGGTAGTTTCATAATCAGTTTAGCAGATTTTATTCTAGTTGATATATAATATTGCATGTTTGTATGTGAAAACGAAGAGAAAGTAAAAACAAAATTATATTTATCATCAATTTTGTTAATTACGAGAAACTAGTTCACAAATACACAGGAGTACTATCTTCAGCAAATCCTTTGTCTTCTTGTTTGTTTAATAAATTAGATGGATGTACCAAATAGCATGCTGCTGGGGCAACATTAATTTTATTATAGAATAAAAAGTAGAACTATTAGTCTCTGTTTCTGGCATGTTTGTAAGCTATCTGACCTATTTTCTTCTCCCGCCCCCTTCACAGTGCTTACCAAATTCCCCTCTCCTATGGCTAACGTAAAACTGTCTTACAATTAAACCAGCTGATAGTCAGCCCTGGAGACATTACCCAGTATCCTGGCAAATAGATAAGATATATTGTTTTATATATTTGTGCATCAGGGAGAGACAGCTTCATCACTTTAAGCAAGGGAATAATCTGTTTACTCTAGAGGAATAGGCTCACTTGGTTTTCTTCCCTTCAGTTGTGGAGATATTTTCAGGGGCAATATTTACCTCATTTTTACCAATAGAAATATCTGGATGGTTTGTCTTAAATTTATTATGTTTTAAGAGAAGACTAAGCTAGGAGACTACAGTTCCCAGAATCCTCAAGAAGCGTATGATGCCTAATATGGACTTTTAAAATTGAAGCACTGTGTATGCGATTAGTTTTTTGCTACTGCTTGTCTTCAGGAGTTGGAAGTATCTGGACTGTTTTTAAATGGCGTTCCTTGCAAAAAAAGCAAACCAACCAGAAAAGATCTACCACTTAGTATTGTGTTGTCACTGAAGATGAAAAGCAGGCCTTTAAGATTGAAAATATGTTTAATTAACAGTATAGTCATTCCAGGTATTCAAAAATCATGACTCTGATGTACAAAATCTGTCTTGACTCAAAAATCTTAGACACACTGAAAGTCACGAGTCTTCTCTCCTCTGAACAGCAGTTTTTCCTGCTTTTTGTTTCGGGCAGTTGGTGATGACTTTCAGGTTTTGGTACATTGAAAGAGGTATACATTATTTAAAGTTTTATGTGTGAAAATGAAAACTACCGATTAATATAGCACTTAATATGATACAACATGGAATTTCTGGTATGACCTTGACCTGTTATTTTTAGTAAGGGGCATGTCTGCAGGGAAGGGCATGGTCAGACTAGTTTGGAAGTCAAGAAACTAAGTTAATGTATCCCAGCACTGCAGGTGGACAGAGCATCATGCTAAGGTGACTGTGGACCAGGATGGATTCCAGTCGGACAGGTCAGAGTGCAAGTAAATGTCTCTGCCCACACCTTGAACTGCACGGGAATGTGTATAGTCTTCAGCTTGGCCTGACTGACTGCATACTTGGCCCAAGGAAAAGAAGTCTCTCAGTAGCCGAGTTAGAAATGCAGCCCCATGTGGTCTGATACCCAGTTCAATGCCTTAACCAGTAGACTGTGCTGTTTCCTCATTTCAGTCATCATCAGCCCCTAATTCTCTATTTTGTCCAGAGTTTTGAGCCTTTTGTCACACATTAGCAAGGCCGGTGTGAAATATTTGGATATTGAGGAATGCAAGCTCTCAGGGATGATTATGTTTTGTTATTGGACACAACTATAATAATATTTTTCCATGTCCTCTATAATTTTCCTATTGAAAGCACATTATAAACTTCATCTTATTAATAGTCAATAATGCATGTATAGTGGATTTTTAATGGTAGTGGAGGGAACTGCCGTTTGAGAAACCTCACAATGTGTTGAAATCCTAAAATACAACATTGTCTCCTTCTCCACCATCCCTTTGGTTTATACGTTCTTTCAAGATGTGCCAAAACAAGTCTTAATCTCTGTCTTCAAGATACTGTATTGTAGTGTGTGTTTCAGCCTAGCTAAGCTATCTGGGATGAATTTTTATTACAGTGCAAGGTACTATTATTGTTCATGTACAATAATAGCGAAAATACTGATTTTTCATTTGTATTCTTTGAGCTTTGTATATACCCCAGAGGTAGATAAAGAGTTTATGAAGAAAGGTTATATTTAAGAGAAATGGGTATCAGTGCTATGAGATTATACCCATGACAGATGGTTGTAACTAAAGCTTCATCTTGGTGCTGAAAAGCTGAATGAAACAGTATTCAGATTTTGAAGTAATGTTGGCTTCATTTCAATGGGACTTTTGCCTGAGTAAGAACAGACTAAAAACTCACTAATGACTCTAATTTTTTGTGTCAGCTTTGAGTAGATTTAAAAAATGGAATTTTCTTTTTTCTTATTTTGGGTTGATAAAATTCCAGCAGAAAACATGGAGGGGTTGTTTGTTTGTTTGTTTGTTTATGTAAGGAAATGTGTGCAACATTATGCCTTTGTTCTCTGGTATGACAAGATCTAAACCAACATTGTTTTATTCACACTGAAAAGCAAAACGTCTTACTGAGAATCATGAAAGTGTTGTTAAAGTAGTTTCTTTTGCTCTTAGTTTCAGAGTCGGATGTGAACCTCAAAATTTCTTGAGGTTCAGTCTGAATAGTTATGTAAAAGTTCAGATGCTAACCTTAAGCAAATCCAAATATCTTGAGGCTGGAAATCTCTACAAGAACATATTTCCCCTTGACTTGTCTAATACAATGAGTTCAGCGAGGCTGCACCCTGGGGAGTTTTGGCCCGCCATGTAGTGTGTGTGCTTTAAGTGCTTACACTCAGCCATGAGGGTATTTTTAATTTCATCTTGAGAAACTAAACTGAGGGACTTCACAAATGAAACCATCAGGAAGACAAGGTTAATTCTGGCCGCTGTTTGTGGGAGTATGGTGCCTTCAAATACCAACACGTTTTTTTTTCAGTGGTGGCATTTGGAAGAATAAATGAAGTGTGACTCCCGGCATCTCTTTAGTTGCCCTGAAAATGGAATGTCAAACAGCATATAATCATCTTCCTTGTTTAAAGAAAGAGGAGCAAGTGAGAGACCTAGTTTTCTGTTTGTGTCAGTTTTTGGATGTCTTAATATTCTATCTTGTCTAATTTTCCAGAGAGTGATAATAGAGTTCCTGTCAAATTAGAGGTTACAGACTTTTTAACCTATGTCACAAAAAACCCCCTACATTACTTGTTATTACCATGAATATAATCCAAATAAAAATTTAGTTTTTAATGCTGTTATGCTGAAGGTTGCATTCCAAGCATATAATTTTATTCATTATAAATATTAAAAATTTTCAGCCTGACATTAACCTGCTTGCTCACCCATCGCTTCAATAAAAGGCTGAATTTGATGTGGAGCAAATGTGTCGCCACTTGGTCTGGGGAGCAGAAGTTTGGCCTCAGCCCCCTGCACCATCAGGGCTGAGCAGGCGTTGCTGCTGCGCTGTGAAGTGCAGTTCTCGGGTTTAACTGATGTAGCAGAGGCTGTTTTCAGATGGGCCAACCTGACGTAACCATCTTCTAGGAGGGAGCAGGGATGAGCCGGGAGGGTAAATTAAATGAAGGATACGTGCCCCGCGTTGGGGCTTTGCTGCAAGAGGAGCCCCATGTGTCAACGCTAGATTTATAACTAGCATTGTGCTAAGGTGGCTCTTTCCCTTTATCACTGAAGGAGCTGCTGCCGTTGAAGCACACTGAATTGCAGAGAGCGGTGAAAAGGCTAAAGTTTCTTTAAAATTAAAAAGCCCCAGCCTTCTTCAATGTCAGTAGAGCTGTGGCAAGTATGACCTACTCTTTGGCCAAGTTTTATTCTCATTTACATGAATTCCAACAAATTTAGACCTGCTGTAAAAGGGTCTTACTTTCAAGCTTATAACAAATGAGTAATGAATAAAAGTATCTCATTATTACATGTTTTTGGTTCAAAATCTGAATTCCCCAGGACTTCTGCATCGAAGTCTGTAGTGCCCAGTGTTCACAGAGATGCAAATCCAAGACTGTGTTTTTTGGTTTTGTTTTAAATCAGGTGAGTGTCACATGCTTTGGTTTTGTAATGAGAGTTTTTGTACTGTCCTAATTAATACAGTGTGCCTGTCCTGGACCTTTGAAGTAAGTGGGAGTTCTGCCACCAATTTAAATAGGAGAAGGATTTGAGCCAATTTGAACAGAAGTTTTCACTTATCTTAGTGCCTAATCTTTTTAAAGGGATGTGGGAGTATCAGCACCTCCTACGTAACGCTCAGCAGCATGCAGAAGTAGACTAGTCTGGTCACTTATGGAGGCCCATTTAAAACCAGTAGGATTACTCAGGTGAGTGACAAGGCATTCAGAACAGATTTTAGGGAAGTTAATTCAGAGTGCAAAATGACATTTAACCCATCTGTGTGAATATTACCAGTTGAAGCAGGCCACAAAATCATTTAGAAATTGTAAGATAAAAAAAGCCCAACCCCTCTCTATATTTTTCTTGCTTTTGAGTTGTCAGGGTTCACACTTTCAAGGGTGGGTTTTTTTAAGCATCAGAGCTAGTAGCTCCATTTCTTTGTTAAATTGGAGCTGATATTCTCCAATAAGCAGAGCAGATCTTTAAGAGAAATGCCTGTTATGAATCTCATGGTAAAATCACAGTATTTGACAACACTAGGTCTGTGTAAATACGTATGTATCTTAGCAGTGCGTTGTCCCTGGAGAAACATGGTTGTCTAGACCTCTTTTACTGTCTCCCTGAATTGCAATGTATAGATCCAGAGTGGCTGACCAAGTATGGGTGATTTATCAGGAAACTGGCAGACTCTTGACTGTTGTCTTAGGAGGGTATTGCAAAAACTAAGGCAAATTTACTGTAAGGTTTCTGCACTTCGCTGGAGTACTTCACATATCTGTAAATTGAAGAGGGTGGAAACCCGATGTTCCCTTCATACCATGTCTCTTTTTCTTCACTGAGTGCAGAAGGAGCCCATAAATACTGACTTCCTCTAGTCTGCCCCACGGTCTTTTTAGATTAACCCTGATTTTTCCTAAACTGCCGGTAAAATGATATGTTGGCGTTTGTGTACTACATGCATGTCTCTTCAGTCTCCATACAACATTCACCTAACCAAAGCCTTGCAGACAGCAGCATTAAAAACTTGGTATATTGTATTAGCTTTATGGAAAGACTTTTTGTCCTCAATTCCAAATGGCATGTTACATCACATAATTGACAAAGTTTTATTCATTTTTAATTTAAAGGGAGTCTCTTTCCCCTAGATGTTCATTTTCAGACCGGTAAGAATGAAGTAGCCATGACTGTAGGTACTGCTGTGTGAGGACAGAACTGGGAAAAAAAACCCAAACATTTCCTCTGTTGCATCTCTGGCTGCCACTTAAAATAGGTCTGCATTTTAAAAAAAAATTACAATATAGCTTTATTTATGTGTTTTTAAATAAAATCTAAAAATATTATTTTATACATTCTTTGAAGCAAGTACGGTGAGATTTTTTTGCCTAAAGTTTTTGTTTTGCTCTGTTGCATGGAGGCCAGCTGGTTTGCTAGCTTGAGTGACCTCACATTCCTTAAATGTACTCATAAATCAAGCCAAGGCCATGCATTAAAAGCTCAGCTCTGACATTAATTCAAAGGAGGGAAAGTTTGATACATTGTGGGAGAAGTACATAGCTGGACACCTAAGGCCAGATTTTTCAGTTCTTACTCACATTTAGCAAACCGGTATCGTGCTGAGAGTCTCAAAGAAGACAAGGAAGTCAACTGGACCTTGTATTACTTAAGGTGAATACAGGTTGAAAAAGCATGCCCTGAAGAACCAGTAACTATTTTAAGTAGTGCAAACAAGCTGATCAAAAAAAAAAATTATGATAGCGAGATGATTATTTAAGACTTCATTACTTGAAAGTGTCGTTCTTGTGAATGTCTCTAATAAAGGAAGTTTGGCAACATGTTCAATGAGATTGCCACAATGGAACATTTTGGTGTGATTTAGTGAAAAGGATGTAAAGCATCAGGTTTGCATTAATAGGTTAGCATGTCATTATATTTTTGGAAAGTAATGATGTTTCTGGGTCACAAAAGGATTTTGGTCTCTGCAAATATTTCATTCTGAGAACCCAAGAAATGATGAGCAAAACTGTTTTGATTTTAGAAGCAGAAAGACAAAGATGATTAGAAACATGAAAGTAAAAGACTTGACTTTTTTTAATTCCTCTGCTTTTTAAGACTTCTTGGGCCCCTAGGAGATTAACAGTGATTAATTTAATATCCACTTTAAATACTGTCATTTATTGTTATTTACAAACAGAACGCAATACAAAAACTGAAACAAACTGAAAAATAATATTTCCAAAACTTAAAGGCTGTCTGCTTATCACTACGTTTGCTGAGTGATCCCTATTAGTACAAAGCCACTCATCTTTTGACCTGGTATGAATGAAGGCAGGCTCGGGCTTAGCACCACCATGGCTGCAAAGACGCTGCAGTGGGTTGTGTGTGACTTGTGTTACGGAGCACAAAATAAGGACATGCAGAGACAGCTCTGGACCAGAAGCATCTCTTCATCAATTAGGATGGTGTAGATGGATTTGGTCTAACTTGGGAGTGAGGGAAGGACTGCATGAATTCTTGATGTTCCTACTGGCCACAAGAAGTAGGATTTGGTGATAGGTGAATGTGTTTTGGTACGTGGCCTCATCGGCTTGTACATGACTCTGTACAGTCATCGCTGAATGCTCCCTGTGATGCTCCCTGTCCCATTTGCACTGTGCAGTATCCAGCTATATCTTGCATTTTTGCACAGTGCTCACACCATGAGTATCTCTAAGATTTTACTGTTGTTTATATCTACCTTTAAGGTATAAGGTATTAGAACAGTATTTGTCTAGGGCATTAGAACATTTTTAAGGTAGAACGTTATTTAACCATAAACTTGGTTTGTGGATGCCTATCCACAGGGACTAATACAAGGTAATAACAGCAAAGTAACTCTGAAATCTGGTTGTAGTAACTTCAGGTCAATTCTGATTTATCTTAAGTTGAAAGGGTATATATGAGGACCTTAACTGAATACCAGTAGCAGGAGTCCACAAGAATATCGATAAAATAAATCCTATTATTCTGCAAGTGGATGTAAATTAATACCTCTCAAAGCTGAAATACCTCTACTTTAAAGAGTTACTGAAGCATTTTTAATGGCAAGTCCAAATGAAATGTTAAAATTTGGGAATATTTCAGTGGGATTTGGCTGGCAAAATTGAAGCACTCGCAGTTCAAAATAAAACAATGCATTTTAAACCCTCTGATTAAAGAGATAAAGTATATGGGAACACTGTTCACAAACGGGTTATTTAGAAAGGCTAACTTAAGGCTAGCTTTCATCTGTTCCTCTCTCAGTGGGGAAGGATGTGGGTAGAAGGTGGTTCAGAGACAGTGTTCAGCTTAGGTGCTCTGACTTATTCCTTGAATAAGCTTTTATCTCTTTACTAGTTATGAGTAACCAAAGAAGATTAGCTTCCTGGTGCTTGAAGTAACCTTTTTGAATATACTCCTCATTATTGTTGATTCCTGACTGATTTCTCCACAAGAATAGAAGTCTGCACGTCATGCAGTTAAAAACACAGTAACAACAAAACGGAAGTCTTCCTACCTAAAATATTGTTTGGCCTGTATCAAGATGTTATCCTTTTCTGCACTTACTAAGCACTCTCAAGACGGTCCTTATCAAATGTCTTTTATACAGTCACTCTCCAAGTAATTGTTTCATATACAAAACAGAACATAGCTAAGTGTACTCTAAACAGTTATATATGTTATCTGTTCCTTCAACAGATAGGACAAACCCTGCGACAGGCTTTGTATTAGTAGGTAAAACATCCTTTCAAACAGATAATAAGTTGGAAGATAAAACGTACCAAGAAAAAGATAAGACAAATTATTAATACTAATATTTAAATACATTATTATTGAGAAAATTAATTTTATAGTACAGATCCTGAGCCAAATAATTCTTCAACATAGTGTCACTGTATGAATGAACATATTGTGATAGGAACCATATCATGGAGTAAGACCTGACTGCAACTATCCCAAAAGTTTGCTCTCTTAGACCACTCCACACTACAATGGGGAAGCTGGTTTAAAATATCTAGCACCAGATGTTTGCTTCTGCCTTTGCTCCTCAATTACTTGCACTTTTAACTTGTGCCATTGCAGCTGCTTGTGAATCCATGTAAACAGCAGCCAGGAGCAGTCTTCATAGAGTGGCTTCACCACCAACACCTTACATGATGTAAAACTTTAACATATCTTGAAGATTAAAAAACCCCCAGGATATGGATAAGGAGACAGAGGGAATGCATAAAGAAAAATTATAGTAGTCAGCATTGGTTACACCTGTCTTAGCATTTTGGTTTGGAGCACTAGTGCAGTTTTGAAGCAAATCTCCCTGGTCTTTCTTACTTAGCATATGTCAGCTTGGTTTGAAGAATGGTTTTGGTTTGTGTTGAACTAGATTCCTCTGGAGGAAAATAAAGCAGTAGCTCCTTTCCAGAAACACACCACAGGTGCTCTGAACACTGATGGAAATACAAGGATCTAAACCAATGGTTGGTCCCTTGAAACAAATGTGAACTACATGCAAGATTCAGTACAGAGGACGAGGCTGAATCTAGCTGATAGTAAACCTGAGTCCCAGATAATGTAGATGCAGGTGCCCCAGTATCAACTTCGACGATCTACTGCTCTGCCTCTATTGCACCAAATTGCTTGCTAACATAGACATACTTACAATCGGTAGATATCTTAATACACCAGCTGCCCAGAAGTCAAGATATCCTTTGTAGACATCAAGGAAAGGAAGGAGCCTTGACAAAAGATTTGCAGGAGGACAGTGAAGTAGCCTTAATTAATATAATTTAGTTAATTCATCTTGATAGCACGCTTGAGAGGAAAATCCTATCACCCCATTAGACATGAAGGCAACTGGTCTAAGAGATGGTATGGCTTAACCGATTTGACATAGGCAGTCTGGAATTAGAGCTAGGAGTTCTGGGTGTCCAGCTCTCTACTTATTCTTCGTTTTTTTAGTACCTTTCCTAAATGCTGGGCATAGACCTTCTCTATTTATTTGCAACTGAGTTCTTAAATGGATTTTAAAGTAACTGTAAATAGATTAGCCATGTCCATGTAAGACATCACTTCTCTCAATTCTTTTAGCTGCTTTCTTCAGAGTTTTTGTTTCTGCCTTTGCCCTAATTTTTCACACCTTGTTTAGACTTGTGTTTACTGTAACTCTACTGTTTCAAGTTTCCTACCTCCTTAAGACCACAAAGCATTTCAAGAAAAGGATTTCCATGTATTATATTTTGTTCTGAAAGCCTTATCTCAGACAGACATTTGCCATTTTCTTTTTTTTTCTATATATATAAAAAAATATGTTTCAAAACCATTATATATGCAGCATTTTGCTTCCATAGCCTGGGCTAAGATCACTTTCTGAAACTATAGACAATAAAGCATTTTCCCTAAGTAAAGAAGTTCACAATGTGATAAATACTGATGCAGTGTTTCAACACACTTAATTATTTCTTTTTTTGTTGTTTATCGTCATTTTGTCAACTTTCCATATCGTTCCCCACAATGCTTTATGCTAGATTTTCTTTGAAAATTCCTTTCCTCTGAACTTACCATGAACTTGTCTGCAAAATATGGCCATAAAATGCCACCAACAAAACAAAACAAAATCCTCTGTTCACTAATAAAAGAACACCCCGTCTCCCTCTCATCCCTCACAAAAAAAAAAAAGACATAATTTGTATAGAAAAATAATTTTCAATTGCAAGTGTGAAGCAGAATGTGAAGGCTGAGTAGAAAACTGAAATAATCAGTCATGAGGATGTGGTTTAAGCCATGTGCAGAGTCATTCCAATTGTTCTCACTGTACTGATGGCTATTTAGTGGGTAATGTCAGAAGTGTTGGGATTAGATTTGGTGTGATTGAGGGGGAGGAGGAGGATTGTGTTTCTTGAGATGCTCTGTGGGAGGGGAAGGATTATGCATGTGCCTTATGTAATGAGGAAGAGGCTGGAGAACTTGCATGTGTATGAGGAGGAGGTGGGAGGATTAGCTTTTGATGTAGAGGTGAGGGAACGGCCCTGGTCCTGATCCCTGGAGAAGGAAATCAGAAATACATTACCCGTTTTGTATATTAGAGGAGGGGTTTTTGTTTGGATTTTTTTCCAAGGTGGAAAACAGCTGGATTATGGGAGAAGCAGGAAGGCAGGGGGTGCTGTGGGGAGGTGGGATTGTACCAGTGCCTTAGGTGAAGGGTTACAACAGAGACCTGGGAGAGGGCTGGAGTTGTGACTTGAGCTACCTGGCACACTAATCTCTAAGGATGGGTCCAGAGGACCAGGGACGCGGTAGGGAAGTCCCAAAGTCTTGGTTTAGGTGAAGCTTGGCTCCTGTAGTGATGCCTTCTGATGAGGGGTGGCCAGCTGGTGGTGTGGGGAGAAGAGGTTTCTCCAGGAGCCTCTGCGCGCCCTGCCCCTTCCCAGGCCCTGCAGGTAAGGCTGCAGGGCCCTCTGCAGGGCCCTCTGCAGGGCCCTCTGCAGGGCTCAGTAAATGCAGTTTGCTGCCCTTTGAGGGGAAGATGGAGACAGGGGACCCAGGCACCGAGGGACTGAGTGATGGGGATTCAGGAAGGAAGGATCATAGGGGTGACCCCCCCTCCATGATCTGAGACAAGATCCCGGGCCCCTGCACGCTGTTGTGCGTGCTTTCCCCTTGTTGGAACAAGGCATGGTGGCATGGCTGTGGGCCAAACCAAACAGCCTTTACACCAACAGGGCTCAGAGGTGGTTTAGGAGTTACCACAGGCCAGGCATGATTCCCAGTCGGCAGTTTGGGTGTTCAGTATGGGTGCAAGCAGTGTTGTGCCATTTGGTTTTAAGGCCTGTTTTGTTAAATAATGCTGATGTAGCCCCAGCGACTGGGCCTGTACTTATAATGGAGGAAGGACGAGCGCAAGGAGTTGACACCAACAGCCCATGGTTTGTGGTGGTTGTTGGTGTGCAGTATGGTGTGGCTGTGGCCCATGGCAGCGGCCACTGTCCCAGCGAGTATCTGGGCCTCATTTTGGGGACAGCAGCAACCAGGGACATCCCATGAGGCATCATGGGTAAGTCTGTCCTATGTAGGGGGAGGAAGGACCCTTGAGCCGTAGGGCTGCAAGCCATGTTGTGCCCAAGAACAGACCCTGCACCACGTTTGCCAGTCAAGGTGTAGCCGGTGATGCTGGTACTCAGGCTGCAAATGTCTTCTCCAGCTTCCCTCTGAGAGTCTGTCCCTGCGGGCTTTTGTCCTTCCCCCTTGGGGCTCCTGCTGGTTGGAAGAGCTGTGTGGGGGAGCACCAGAGGGTCCCTTGTACCGCTCTGCGGCCTTTGAGCAGGCCTAAATTTGCTATGCGGTGGCAGTGAATGTCCTTCCCCCTGCTTCCTTTTCTGATCCCAGGAAATGCAGTCTCAAGCAAACGTGAGAAGAGTTGTGGGAAGCAGCATGGGGAAACTGGGTAGGATTTTTAACTCTGCCCCTGCTTCAGCAATGAACAAAAAGTCTGTCGTTTCAAAGTACAAGTAAGGGCTGAAGCACATCCATCCCAGCAGATGAATTACGATTCCACAGTCAGTGAGGATTCTGGCTTTGAAAACTCGGGCAGAAGCTACTTTTTTGAAGTGATTGAGTTACCACAGTTTAAAAGATTTTCAGAGGCAGTTACAACAGCCCGAGAGCATCCAGACAGAAAGTTATGGCTTAGCTGACACGTGGTAACCCATTACGCTGTGGTAAGTTTGTCTCACTATCGTGTCTGCAAATGCTTCATAGATGCATTTACCCTGAACATATTAACATTCATTCTCTGTAATGTTGAGTTTACACTTCGTACAGCTGAGTGAAGAAGGCAAAGATAGTCTGGAAGACTACCCCCAGGAACTAAGTAACAATAAATCAGAGCCTGGATGCTTTTATATTCTCTTCATTTTTGCCAAATGCTACTTAGACTATAATAACACCTAATTATGAAATTCAGCTGTTTCATAGTGCTTTTTACTCACAGATTTCAAAATACTTTATCAAAGAGGTAAGTTACTATTATTCCTATTTTATGGGTGGAGAAATGACAACAGAAGTGGGTAAGATCACCCACCCAAACAAGGATCAAGCTGGAATAATACATGTGTATGTTTTTACTCCAGGTCCAGTATGTTACCCATTGAATCCTGATATTGTTTTCGTAAATGTGAAATTTTGAAGAGTTCCAAGGAAAGGACTAGGTTTAGGATTTGTTGATTGTTCAAGGGATCAGAGCTGAACCTAAAGATCTCCAAGAGTCAGTGTTGACTTGCAGATTCACAGGGGAGGAGATGATTAATAGGCCCAACACCTTGTCAAGTCCGCCCTGTCCTCTCCCCTGCATCTGTAAACGTCCCTGCAGGACCATATGCAATGTGTGGTTGAACAGTTTCTCCCTTTCTTTTGTACTTGGCTCTGCTTTCAGTATGAGAAAAGGAGAAAAGGGATCTCAGGTTAGGCTGAGGTTAGGCTCACTCCCACTTCCTGACTTGGTCTAGATTATTTAGAAGATCTCCACAAGACTCTATATTGGTGTTTGTGGAAGCCAAATAAAGCCCTAAGAGACATGCACATTATAAAAGGAAGTGTTTTCAGTGCTTTCAAGTGTCTGACTTTTGTGTTTGGACCCAGGTTTGGAATTATTTTTATTTTTTGTATAAACCCAGCAAAACTTACAGTTGACAAGTTGCGGAAGATGCCTATTTAGAGACTGGGACAATTTACCCTATCGACTTTGTGAAGCAGCAATTATATTTTCTTTAAAGAGGTGGAATTATTTCTGGAGAGCTAGCAAAAATAAGTTAGACTTTATTGCATCATTTATGTAACTCAGAGAAGGTGTCATAAGTAGTTGGGTCCAACGTGAGGTCAGTGATGGAACAAAGGGATGACAAAGCCCGCCACACACCTTTTAATGCCTGTGGATTTACAGTAGCTTTTGTTTTATTATGCCATTGCTTTTTTTCCAGCATGATCATTTCTCTTTCTTCACCCACTATTGAAAAAAAAAATTACAAAAGGTTTCAATATACAGTAGTTAATTACTATATTACAAGCTCTAATTAAATTCTTGGAGACTCTGCACAGTATGATGTCCATGCCAAGAGGGACATATCCCATTCTTAAGTGAATACATGTTCTTGTCAAGTTAACTTATCCGCATTTTACTCACATGAAATATTCCTCATCTCTTGCTTCTTGACACGTGTGACTGATAAATGTTTTAAAGGCACATTTAACATTGATATTTTTGTCATATGAAATGACAATGGCTTTAATAATTCCCAGATTTTTTTTTATAGAAAGTGACACAGTATGTGATGGCAGACTCCCCAGACCATAATGTAAGCCACACACTGGTAGGAATATATCTTGCATCGAAACTTGGTCTTTGTGTGATTCAAATCTAGACTTATAATGTTTCAGCCACATATGAGTAGTTAAACCTAAAGAGTGTTAATATTACAACATGTCTTACAAATACCATGGACATTCAGACTGGTCAGAGATCAGGTTCCTCTATCAGCTATTGTTTTCTTTGAGACATTTAATGAAGAGGGATTTTTTCTTAGTTTTTTGTAATCAAGTCATCTGAGAAGGGAGATATAGTAGAAGGATAGCCAGATTTTTATCAAGTCTAACGCAGATTTAAATGAAGTGTTATATAGGATTTTATTAATTCTTCTACAGTTTTTATCACACATCTGTCAGGGTTATAGGTAAATTTTTTGTCAGATTTTTAGATAAACATTTAAGTCCTTGTATGTGTGGACAAGTCTGTCTCAAACAGCTTTACTCTTGAGAGAACTTTTGTATTCACAAACCAGTAATTTTGTTTTCACATTGAAATAGATGGGAACGATCACTGTTCTTGACCTTAGAGCTCCATTAGATCAGATGTCTCCAGGAATTATGTGTGTGTGTGTAGCTTAATGACAGTGAAATTCAGCTGAATGAGCTTTGTGTTGGCCTCATTATTCATTCGATATTAAGCCTTTATATTATACCATGTCAACACTTACTCTGACTTTGGCCCTGATTCAGCTTAGTACTTAAACACCTGTCTAACTTTAAGGACTTTAGTAAGCACTTATTCAAATGTTTAAAGCTAGGCATTTGCTGAATATGGGCCTGTTTATGTCACAGTTAAATACTAATGCAATATTTAACAAGTATGTTACATTGGCAGCAAGCAGATGGACTCACATGTATGGTAGCTATATCTATATCATAATCTGCATCTTCATTTGGAAACACTACAAAGTACTGCAGAGCAGCCAAATATCGAGTCTTGATGATGGCCATGATAAGCTCGAAGAAATAGTTCAGGTGGTTAGAATAGTGTATCCCAGGCCTGGTTAAAAATGTAGTCATGTGCTTTGATGCTTCAATTTGACTTTTTTTTTACGTGAATCATAAGTAAGCTTTGGACTTAAATTGCTTTTCGAAGCTGCCAGAAATTGCTTTGTTCAGTTTATGATGGTGCATAGTGCTGACCAAAGCATCAGTGAGAACTGTACACTGGTTTAAAGGTTTATTTTTTTATTTTACTAAGTCTCTCTGTCTTTTCCTGTACTGTTAGCTGTGCTTTTTTGGGTTTTTTTTTGGTTTATTTTATATTTTCTTGTATGGGTCAGTTCGAAAGAGACAAGTTCTACCTATGAAGTTAATATTGATGAGAATGTCAATGTATAATATACGTTGCCTTCCAAGGTGATGACACAAGGCCAAATAGGCTTACCTTCCTACTGTGAGTAAAGAAGTGGCAATTCTGTCATGAGCGAGTGAAGCAGAGTTTGGCCTTTTTTTATGTATGCAATATTTATGCAGTGAAATGTCCTTGTAGGTGAGGAAAAGCTACCACAGACGTCTCTCAGGAGCCAGTGAGAATTTAGCTAAGGGCATGGGACTTGAGTCTATAGCTTTGCATGGACAAATGTTTTAAAAATTGGATGTGGGAGTTTTTTTGGGTTTTGCCTTTTTCTTATCTTAGGCAAGAATCTTGGAGAAATTAATTGCTCTCTTCTGCTGGTCAGCTTCACTTCTTGGTTTTCATTGAACATAAAATGCCTACATCATTTCTGTTTCTGTTGGGTCAAGCTGAAAGCTAGTCAAGTCAAGAGGGTTACACTGATTTAAATGCCGCTGTGTTGATTTGTGAAAGTTGAAGTGCTGGCCCATTATACTTTTCAATAACCTTTCAAAAACCCTCTATTCTTGTCTTGTTCTGAATCAGAATGAAAAAGAAAGCTTCCAGGAATTTTTACTTTAAAAAAAAAAATAAGCCCACCCTCCCAGAAGTCAAATCTAACCTTGAGAGAAAGACACCACTTCAGAGTAGTTCATAGTCCAAAGGTTAACATACTCCCACAAGACGTGGAATCATGGTTCAGGGCTCTCATCTGAAGCAGGGACTTGAACTCGCAGCTTACATGAGCGTCCATCCTGCTGGCCTGTGAGATGTTTTTGGGGTGAGGTTTTTATCTGTTTTCTTCAACTCAGTTATTCTGGGCTTGAGAATTTTGCTATGGAAACTATCCAGTTGCCATTAAAAAACATTTTCAATTAAAATGCATTTAATTGAAAAAGTCAGAGTAAGTAGTATTGCTAGATAAATTCTGGTTGGTGTACCCAATACAGCGCTGAGATGGGAGATAGAAAAGCTGCAGCAACTGAACAAGTAAATTGTTTTAGCTTGTGAGGAATGGACTCTTACCCCCATTGGGAATCCCTTGAACTCCAGTAGAAGGGGAAGGGATCTGCACTAGCAAACTGCCTTGCAGGGCTGTCATCTGCAAATTGAATTTTTGCTGTAGGGAAGAATCAGCACTAGAAACATATGTAACTGGCAACCTTTGATTTCATTATTTCTTGTTACACTTCCATAGATCTTTTTGTTACTGATTTTATTTGGAATGTACTTTCCTTGGTTTTCCACTTCAAATGATATGAAACTTCACTGCAAATGTACCTAGTCGTGTAATTAATAGTTTTTTCCTTCCTTAAAATGGAAGTTATTTGCCCTGGCAGAATGAAATGCCACGGTCAGAACTGGAGATCCGCAGTCTGCATTTTGTTGTACCAAAACATAAAAGAGATCAGTTCTCTTTGCTCAGAGTAATCTGTGTTGAAGAACTGTCCCACAGAGCAAGGTGAGATGGCTCGGAGGTTTCAGTGCAAGAGAACTACTTATGTTTTCAGGAGCAATCTGCAGCTCTGCTTCTTCCATGAGTCAAAGCACGCTGAAAGAGGGGAAAGATTTCCACTTACTCCTTGTATCAAATGCTGCATCCTGTGCTGCTGTCCTTTACAGGTGATGGTAAACCTGACTTAAAGCTGTATGTTGTGAATTGTCTGGGGGTGGTAAAGGTGTTTCTTTACTGTTTGTTTGTGCAGAGTCTCACATGGTGAGGCCCTGGTTTGGGTTGAGGACTCTTAAGAAGTAATGAAATACAAATTATGTTCAGGAGTAGTGATTTATCCCCCTGTTATAATACCTGTGAAATTGCTGGACCAAACTGGGAGCTTTGGCATAGCTGCCTTAAGTTATGACAGACTAAATCAGAAGCTTTTCCTTTCCTTTTTCATTTATCCTTTCCTTTTTCCTTTCCCCCTTCACTTTCAATATTCCTTTCTTGAAATAAATTATTACCACACTCAACCTTTTTTAGTGTTGGTTTTCAAACCCATTGTTTCTTGTTTCAAGAGGAGCATTTCACATGAGGTCCCTATTCAAAGTGAATATATATGATAAGACAAATTGTTTCAACACTTGCTTGCAAGGCCAATAAAAAGAGATGCTGTAGTGCAAATTACCCTTGCAAATGCTCTCTAAAAAGCTAATAACATTTTTCCCCCCAAAGGATAGTTCCCAGCCATAAGGAGAGTTTCTCTTTCATGTTCATTTGCCACACAGATTTATAAAATGATCCCAAATCCTTGCATAGGCTGTGAGGGATTGCGGCTTTGAACTGCTGAATTGGAAAAGCTATTAATGGAAGAGGAAAAGTTTTCAATTTCAGTCAGATTGGGTCAGGATGGTACAAACTCAGCCCTCCAAGTTTTGGTGTAAGATGGAAGGCTGTTTCTTCTTTGTTGATAATTTTCATAGTAAGATTCACAAGGTTTTCTGTTTAAAGGCATGAAATGAGATTATAAGAATATAAGGAAAAACCATTAGCATATTCACTGCCTTTTTTTTGTTTGTTTGTTTCCCAAGTAAAAACAGTCATTTTAATTTGCTTTCTGTGGAACATGGTATAATTGGAAACTTTTCAAAACCAGAACTATTAGGCAAGCGGTCAAAATCTTCAGAGAAAAGGTCCAACCATTCTGCACTAGAGCCTGTCCTCCATGCAGGCCTGCGGGCAACGCCAGAGATGGTCATTTCCCTGTCGGCTTTGTGCTCTGGCACGCGATATTTTCCCTTTCTGTAAAATCCAGGGCAGCGTAAAGAGGCAGGCCCGCAGTTCCTGCTTATGTTTAGCCTCATAGTGATTGGGGGTGGGAGGTGGGCTGCCTCACCCCCAAGATCAGCAAGCTGTGTTCCCAACCCTGCAAAACCCTGGAATTCTTCCACCCAGGGACAGTTTCCAGCTACGCATGCTTTTCCTTTTAATCGGACCTGTGGTGGCTCAGTGATTGTAAAGGACTTTGTAAACTGGAACTTGGCCAAATTACTTCTTCTTCATGCCATTTTGACAGAAGGCTTTCACAAAAATTAAACAGTAAATAACTCCTGCGAAATTGCATCTTGTATTTACTGCTTTTAGTGATGGTGGGATAAGCGATCAACTGAAAGCCAAGCAAGCTGAATTTGTGTGTTTATGCGAAGAATAGCTTCCACCAACTTTTCCTGCAGCGCAGCTCTACACGCCCCAGGTAGATTGTGTGTGGGGCTCTGCCCATAAATAGAGTTGCTGTATGCAGTCCTTTTCTTCCCAGCCTCTATAAGTGACTGAAATGCACTGGCCGCTAAGCACCGGCGACTGATTTTGTACGCGCTCCTGCCTGATACCCGGTGGTACCAGCTCTCAGTTGTTTCCAGCCTCTCTTAGATATGAAGGAGCGGTACAGAAGATTTGCCTGTAAAAGGCTCCCTAGCCTTACCTTGCACACACTGAGATAAATGGGACTGGCGAAATAGTAGCTGCTGTTTCTACTCTCTTAACTGTTCGTGACATCCTTTTGAAGCGTAACATGTGCAGTGCTGTGTTCTTCTGATGGAGCCAGCCCTATCTCCTTCCCCCGTTTCCTTTCTGCTGTTAATTTGGTAACTGACCACTTAGCGCATTTATTATCTTTGTAATTGAAACTGAGAAAGCCTGTGGCAGGTAAGCCCCGTGCCTCTGTGCACTCACTCTGATTTCTCCTCCCGCAGCCCTAAAACCACAACCCTTCCCCCTCTCCCTGTAGCAGCAAGCCCTAAACACAAATAACTCTCAGAAGCCTGATGCTACTATGTATTTGATTTTGTTTGCAAGCTTGTCTTATGACCAGCTCTCAGCGTGGGAAGAAGCAGGGAGTGGGGAGATGGAGAGAGAGAGTTGTTGCAACATATTTTAACATATGTGCTTTAGGCCTCTTGGTGGACTCCCTCTTGGGAAGAGGGGAGGGAGCGTGCCCCTAAGCAGTTGGTTGGCTTTGCTTGTTTCTATAGCAGCCTGCACGAGGAAACTCATGTTTTAACACTAATATATTCAACCAAAAAACCCTAACAATTACAGGAAGAGTCTTTTTTATTATTATTAAAGAAATTGCATTAAAGATGAATGAGCATATATTGGAATAATTATGTTTTAAGGTGTGTAACATTAAAAGGTACTGAATGGAATATTGACTGTTTTGTAGGAACAGTAATAATGAGATTTCTGTCACCTAATCTTACAATAATTGGGTTATTACTATGCAAATTAAGGTATTACTTAAAAAAAAAAGAGGAGGTAAGACAGATCCTTGAGGCAGCCATTTATCTATCCTTAAAGCTATGCTGTCGATTCTCTTTAGGCTGAAGATCCTTTTTTAAACAATTTGGAGATGCTAATTTCATTATTTTTTCACCTATGTTTCCTACTAGAATGTTTTTTATTCTCCCCAGGTAATAGATCAGGAGTGGTGGTTTTTATATATTTTCTAGTCTCTTATGGATTCCTTTAGGAATAATTAGATCAAATAACTTTGATTATTACCCTTTTTTCGCCTCTTTCTGTTAAATAAAATAATGATTTGTGTATTTTGCCTGAGATTTTTACAGCAGGATCACAAAGAATATACATAAATTATTTTTATCCTTCTTTCCCTTTAGCAAAGAATTATTGAGCAGCTTGTTATAGTTTTCTTGATTTCCATTAGTTATTAAAGTTTACTTACTGGCCAGTTATTGCCCTTGAAGAGGAATCAAGGAGTGCTCAGTATATGCATTTTTGAGTTTGAGACTTTGATGGCTTTTACTGGATCCACCAGAGGCCTGATGGCATTTGCTCTCTCCCTGATTGTTAGAGGTAATATTTAAGATTGGGCTGCCAATGGAAATTTCCTTGTTTTAGTGTGAGTCTTAGTTCCTTTGTAATGCATAATATTTGTAGAAATTTTGTTTGTGGGAGAAAAGGTGCTCATAAAGGCTTTCTGAAGCCTCGATCTCTGCACTGTGAAAGCCGTTGTTATCTGAGGTAGTTCAATTCAAACTTGTGTGGTTATGCCCAGACATGCTGCGGTCACACTTCTGATTGCAGAATACATATCCCCTAGGAGGTGCCGAGCACTTGTAACTCCCACCGATGTCAGCATTCCCGGTTTTCTGTTTGTATCAAGCATACAGATGTGTCACTGCACTAATCCAGAATTTGACTTCCTCTGCCAGCAGTTTACTCTGGAAAGGAAAGCAAGATTTAGCGGTTGGATTTCAAGTAATTATAGCATGTTACTCCATCTCAAACCCTCTTTTTAGTGCCTCCCTTGGTCTTCTTTCTAGTGAGTTCGTGGTGATTCTTCCTGTCTGCCTCTTTGGTTCACTGCTCTCCCACTCTGTATTGAAGCCTGGTTTTAACCTTAGTTTTAACACTATTAGATCTTTCTTTTTTTTTTTAGTGTGTGACTCCCAAGAGAAGTGGAGGACTATAGTCAGCCAGAATGGGCACAGAATTACCATTTGAGGTGTTAGCCTGTCACAGGGAGCAGCTTCCTCTGTGGCTTTCTGCGAACAGCTTAACCTCTCCTCATTTTCTGTCTTTAGTACAAGTGGGCTGTAAGTATATGTAAAATTCACCTACCCTATGGGTAGTTAAAGGAAGTGATATTACCTCACTATTTACCTACTTATATTATGGGGTGAATAACAGCATACTGAGAACACATTTATTGATTAAAACCCATAAATGAATCAGGGCTTTTAAAGGTGATCTGTTTCACAAATTAATAAAAAGTTTAATAATGATGCTGAATAATTTTACAAAAATGTACTTTGATAATGCTCTAGACTTTGTAACACTGTGACATATTTTGTATTACTTGTGGCAGCAGCTGTAAGGTGCTGCCTGTGAAAGGGGAGGGCGTTTGTATGATACACGTTACTGCCAGTCCATACTTCATGCCACCATAACTCCCCCCAAGCGTACGCTGCTGATATCATTTGTAAAGGAGAAAGCTTGGTGAAAGCTGTGAACTTCCACAATGTCCTTGAACATAAAAACAACTAACTACACATTAACAGTGATGTGGGGTCATACTTCCATGTTTCATGGTACCTGCCATCCATCCAAGAGAAAGCAGTTAAGCTAATAGGAATTCACAAAGAGGTGAGGTCTTTTTATTGACTCTTAACTGACAATTTCTCCTATGCTCAGTGTATTAATTCTTGCTTGATTAACAGCTCTGGAACAAACTGAGCCATTGACCTCATGGACCCCAGGTTGTTTGACTTAATAATCAGGAAGAGTCTGTCTGTTTAGCTGGGTGTGCCTGAAAAAATGAGTTGTGATCTTGGTTTAGATCTGAATCACAACAGCATACAGTGAAAGAAAATTCACCATAATAGAAATAACAAGATGTCCAGAAAAAAAGACCTGTGCAATTTCTTCCAAGAAGAGCCATGTAAAACACCCACTTGGTAACCCCTAAGCCTTTGCTGCACCATAGTTCCTAAGGTGGGGCATGGTTGAACTAGCTGCAGTGAAATAAAATAATAACCATTTTCCAGAATTCACAGTGAAAAAAAAATGTTTGAAGCTCAAAAAGATGATTTTGTTTAAGATTTCAGTTTAACACATATGCATCCTGCCCTGGTGATTGCTGGTGGTTGCCAGGAAGTTCTCCAAGAAATCTGCAAAATGTCTAGTCTGTGTAACAGACGGGAGAGCTGGAAAAATTGTGTGAAAGTCCAGGGAGTTTTAGATTTCTTTCTCTCTTTTCTCCAGAAGGAGTTTTGGACCATTTAGATAAGATGTGTGAAGCTTAAATTCTCTCTTTATACCCATTTGAACAAAACCTCTGAGCCTTTATTGAGTCTCCCCTCGCAGTTACAGGTTGAGAACAGGGTGAACTCCTAAGCAAGCTGTGCGTGGCAGAATTGATGACTGAATGAAATAAGCATTCCTCAGGCAGGAACTGAAATTTGAGCAGCTACTTAGCATGTTTTGGTTAGTACTGTTGCTATATTCCACAATGTGGAAGACCTCTGGGATAACTAGCTAGGCAGGAACATCTCCTGACTCTGCCAGGGTGTGTGTGACACATCCTTGGAGCGTTGGCACACCTAATGGAGCGGTGGGGATCCCGCAGTGACACTGATTAACTGATGAAATAAAAACTACTACATCAAGGTCACATTTCCTCTTTACCAAGTGACCATTACTCCTCTGACTGGGGCCATGATTTCCCATGCTAACAACAGATCAGAGCAATAGGGGGAAGGAGACCCAGTTTGATTTTGTATCCGCCCCAGGTTCCCCGAGCTTCACATGCCTCAGCAACTGGCTGCACCTTCACTACTTTTAACTCCACCTCTTGTAAGGGTCCTTTGACAAAACACCACCCTCCTCTATGTGGCCTCAAGCTACCTCTGCAAGTCTGGGGAAAATTAGAGCAGCAAGGACTGCAGTTACAAATTACTGATTTAGCTAAATGCCAACACCTGAGCTGAAGGGGGTCAATGAAAGCTGTCTGTGCACCAAGTGAACTCTTTCTGTGGGTGTGTGCACTGGGGACATGGAGGGAAATGCAGATAGCAGTAGAGAAGGGGGCTGCAGGACCTATGCAGGTACTTAAGTTTGTTACTATTTTTCTTGGTTTAATTTACTGTTGGTCTCTTAAAGCTGTTATGTACCATTTGATAACCATTACTAGGTAGGAGGTGTAAATTTGGTGTGGGTCTATAATGAACTGAACTTGTTGGTAGGTAGTTTTACCAGCCAGATGAAAGGTGTGGTGTTTCATTGGTGTTTGGTTTTTTTTCCTGTTAAAACCCATAATGATTTTTCTAAATCACTTGTTGAGGAGTTTACCTACTGAGCCTAGAAGGACTCTATGATCTTTTCTAATGCTTTTGACTTTAACTGTAGATATCCAGTAATTCTGTTAGATATTTTATAGTCTGTCTCATTTTAAAGGCAAGTGGGGAAAAAAAAAAAAGAAAAAAAAAATGCTGTCCTGTCAGTGTGTCTGAAGTCACTGCTGTTGAGTCTTCAGTAACAGACGGAAAAAGGTTTTAACAGTTGTAAGATGAAGCAAAACTGGCTGAAATGCGTGTTTAGATAGAACAAGATTGGTTGGGAATGAGATGTGGGAGTCATCAGCACAGAGGTGGTGAATTGAAGCCATCATTCCTCAATGATGTGAAAATACAGAACTATAATGCATATAATTGCTCAGATACTACAGGGACATTAAAAATACACCGTGTTTTATGTAACATAGCAATTTATAAGAATGCAGTAGCAGTTAGTGTGAGGATAGTGGGGAAACCCTATAATTATTTGGGATATGATGTTAATAGATCCAATAGTAAGCTGAGATGCAGCTCCAAATAATTCATTTTTGTTTTACTTTTTGATGGTTTTGCTGGCTTTCCTCTTTTCTCTCCCTTTATATTTCTTGTTTTAAACTCTGTCATCTCTTTCTTTTCTCGCTCACTGGTAGGTGATTTTACCCTCCTATGTGACTGCAGGCAGATGGCTCTCTCTGCAAATAATATTTAATGCTGTTCTGTCACTTGGCCACTGAGCAGTGTTGTATCAGTAGGGCAGTTGAACTTGCTGTGTGAAAAGTATTAACGCACTTGGCCTCTTCTGGTGTAAGGTTTGTGATTCCAGGCTTGCTCATGAATGTGCTTTTTTCCCCGAAGACTGTGCAAAACACTTGCTGAGGCACCAGGTCAGCTGTTAAAAGCTAATTCTCAAATGGGTTCAGCTCTCAGTCCATATGTAGATAACCTATAAGTGGGAGTAATTTAGACATTTAACCAGACAAAAATCCATGCTGCAGACCAAATGAAGATGTTGTTATAGATTCATGATGCATTGTTTTCGTGTGTAGTCAAGGATGATGATACTGGGTACATATCAAAAGATATATGTGAAGGTGTAAGTGTTTGTAGGTTTAAACCTGAATAAATAAAATGCTGCTGTTTTAATTTCTGAGTTGGGTGAAGTATGAGGAATGACTCCTTAGAGATAGCAATAGCGCAGATTAGAGTTAGCATTATATGTATGGTGAATTTTAAGCCCCAGGTCTGTTCGTTGGTCGGGGCTTTTGCTCTTCTCTCCACTTCATGAAACTGACTCCTTCTTTTCAGTGTTCATGCAAAACTTATTTCCGTTTCATGTTGCATGGTTTCATGTCCCTTTAGTTTCCCTTAGAGTTCAGGCTTTGAATAAAACCCAAACCCCAGAACGAAACTCAGCTGAAACCACCACATTTTGCATAGTTTCCACCAAAAACCATGAATTGACCCAGGTTCACTCTATATTTGGCCTGGATACACCAAAAAGTTACTGCAGCCTTACTGAAGTGTTCTGTAAAACTGAATTCCTTAGATTTCCTTGTATCCTGATACACTGCTTTCAGGCTTGAGTGCAGCCACAAAATTTTGGAGCTGCTCTTTAGGATCTCTGATGACTTTTGGGGGCATAGGGTTTTGGTTTGACCTATAAAATTGCTTAAGTTGGCCTGAAACATCTCTCTGAAATGCCTGCCTTTCTTTCTTGCATGGTCTGCTAGAAATACAATAAGCAGAAAACCACACCTTGCCATGTTCCTGTGACAGGAATGGTGCTAAGTGCAGGCTTTTCTCAAATGTCCCTCTGAATCACCCCAGATTTGGGCGTACGTATGCTAGTTTTCCATGTTGTTTTTTTTTCCTCTTTTTAACATGAGGGGAACCTATTGAAGGGGTTAATAGCATTAACAGTAGTATAATCTCCTGGGAGTTTTTTTTTACATTGCCAGTACTATAGTCTTCTGGGAATTAGTTTTTATAATTTGATGAGTGAGGATCACTTTTGTGGTATTTGATTTTTGACACCTCTTCCCTTACCCCATCTCTCTGAAAAAGCCAGTTGCAACCAGACTGCTGGTATTTTTTGGATAACCATTCCATGACAAGTGTTGAACAAACATGCGCTCTCCATGGGTATAACCAGTTACTGCTTTATTTCTCACAAGCTATGTGAAATGCTTTGAATCCGTAAAGAGACGGACCTTTACCTTTAAACAGCTTCCAGAGTTTTCCCCTGTTGACCCTGCTTCTGGGCCCAGGAGTCACACTTCTGTTTCTGAGCCCAGCTTCTCTGATTTAATTTTGGTTAGGCTTGTGACCCCTATTGTCAAGGCCTCCACCTCTGAATTGGGAGCCACTGGCTCAGGCAATTTGTGTTGTCTTCTGGCAAATTGCCATTGGGGTAATTACATACTGTTTACTTCTGATAGCTTCCTTGACTTCAAATCTGGGAGCAATTCCACTTCATTTCTTGTTGTGTAGTGGTGCTGTTGCTTGCTTGTTATAGTCTATTTTAGAAGAGGGCTGCCTCTTGAGTAGCTGGGGGTGGGAGGGAAGTGATGCCTGTTCATAATCTGTAAATGATTGCTAGGTGCTTTGAATTGCAGGGAGGTTGGTGTCTGTGGATGCATATGTTCATGTATGTATGTTTATATATAGTTGTTGGACTTGGTCAAGCAATGGTTGTAATGAAGCTAATAACATCAGGGTGTAACAGCTATGAGCTTTGTTTAAGGTCGGTGAATTCAGGTGGTGAGCTTGTCCTTCTGCATCTCTATGCATGACAGTGGGATGGATGCTCTGTAGGGACACAAGATCTCTAGTTGGGTTGTAATGGGAAACTTCATTTGTGATGCATGTTTCAGGTTGCTTTTGTCCATTTGTTTTCTTTCAGAAAATGTTAGTTTAATTTATATCTTTACAGCATCTTCCTGAGCAATGGGGATACCATCCATTCCCGAGTGCCTTTTTCTCTTTGCTTTGGGAAAATTGGCTTTACAAATGTTGCTGGGGGATTTCTTTGCCAATAATTCAGTAGATGACAACATTACAGTTCAAACTCAAATCTTTAATCCCAGACTGTACCTAATATAAGGAATTAGTACCATTTTGATTTGAACTTCCTTAAAAGAGTTTGCTCCAAGATTTTCTTCAAACCAGAGAAGCAACTTATAATTCCAGTTGGATTTGCACTTTTAAAAAGGTGAATATCATATTCTTGCAAGACATCAGTATCCAAACCTTGACCAATATTTGATGTTGGATAGAAACAACAGCCTAAATCAGTACTGAAATCTTCTTCCTGACCCATTTACCACTATTATATTAATAACTGTCACTTATGTAACATCTTTCATCACACTGAATATCCAAGCAATTTACAAACATGTGCGTTGATTCCTCAGAGAAATCTGCAGTTAGTCAGGTTTAAATTTGTCTGGGGTCATGGAGGTTAATAACTCGATTCCTTCAAAAGGTGCCGCAGTTTTAATGACCACAGCCCTTAGGACCTCTGAGACTCTCATGCCGAACCCAAAACCTCTGTCTGCAGGGCACCTGCAGCACCGTGCTGGCACACTGACTGACTCGTGCAGCCCGGTGAGGACAGCGCTGCCTCTTGAATTAGCTGTGCTTTCTGAAGGACCTTTGGTTTTTTGGGTTTGTTTTATTTCCTCCCCTCTTTAGAGGCATCCATCTCCATACTTGCCCATCCTGAGGTATGGGTCTTTTGGAGATGCAGGTGGCTCAGATATCAGGGGAACAGGATATGTTTATGTGTGTGATTTCTTTTTTTTTTTTTTAAGTAAAAAAAAATGGGGTGAGAGGGGAAAACATGGAACCATAATACATCCAAAACTGAGTTTTAGGGGGTAACTTACCTGTTGGGCTTAATCCTAATATTTCAAAGGAGTGATGATTTTAAATTAGCACAAAGCTGGGAATGTTTGAGCCCTGGTGATACTGAAAATAGATATTTATGCAGATGAGCATGATGTGTGCATGCTGCAATTCACCACTGTCTAACTCCAGATGTCAAGCACTTCACTGTTCCCAGTGCATAGGTCTAAAATATGTTTGTGCATAACATAAACTTGCTTTTACAACCACTCATATTTAGACTGATTATAGGAGCTGAGCTACATCTGTGTACTTCTTGCATGACTTCTTGTTCAGAAAAGTATCAAAAAACATTACTAAAAGGAGTATTTCATTCATTGCTTCTGAAGTTTAAGAGCTTAGTCTTTAAAGAAATGGGTCTCATTATAACATGTAGGACTTCTTTGTTTCATTATGACAGTTGTATGTTTTATATGGAGATATTAAGACCCTCATGCATTTAAACAGCATTCAAGGATCTTCCTGCCTTAAATTTTAAGCAGATGCGTAGAGTATTGGAGTCAGGTAAGTATACTTTCCAAGATACCAATGAGAAAATAAAAAAGTCCTAGTAATTAAACTGTGTGTACAATAATTACATCCAAGATATCATGTTTAATGTTTACATTCTCCTGTTAACTTACTATTATCTGCATTCATGAGCCATTCATAGATAGCTGCATATTTATCCAGATAACTAGTAAAGCAAACATGCAATTGATGAGATTTTGACTCTGTTGAAATCATTACAATGAAGCTGGAATTCTATCCTATATATGCAAGTAGAGTATTAGTGTAAGTGCTCTTACAGAATATTCTCATATGAACTATGCTGTAAAATGTCACAGTAAAATGTAGCTGCAAGGCTACTTGAAATTAGTCATTCAGGTAATATAAATATTATTTTACAGGGTTTATCCATTTATCAGTACTTCCCAATTCTGTTGTATCCTAGAGAAATGCCTTAGCAGTAGATAGAGACAAATATATATGTACAATTCTGTCTCTTGGTGGGGTGGGGGTGGGGAGTTATGATTTCAACTGCTCCAGAGCAGAGTTACTTTGGTGGTTGTCTTCTGTCAGTATGACTGTAGTTTGTATAACTACTGATATTTATAATAGATATACTCTTTCTTTTGTCAATTTAGTACAAAATACAGATCAAAAGGACAAATTGGTACAGTACTTGTGATTAGAAGAAAACTTGTCACCTGTGCTTGAGCTGTTGTCTTAAAATACCAACGAATCTCTCATTAAAGATAAAAGGTTATTACCCTCAATGTTGCAGTTTATAATAGTATTACTTCACAGCATTTGGGGCTGTTACTAATGCTTTTGCCAAGAATATTGTGTGTCTTGTTTCTGATTCTGTCTTGGGCTAAGCAATCCAAGCCCTGTGGTGGGAGCTGGTACTGCTGAGCTCTCTGAAGCATCAGGCCCTTCAGCCTAAGGCAGTAAGTGGCACAGCGCTTGATGCTGGCACAAGTGGAGCTTGATTTGAAAGTACATCGCATGAAACAGCGTTAGGTCTTTTTATAACTAGAAGCTTTGCAGTAAGTCAAGCCAAAGGAAGACCGGTTAATAACACCCTTCTCCAGTTTTGGGACATCAGGCATTGCATGCTTGAGTATTCACTACTTTTCCTGCAACAACCATTCGCCTTAGAAAACTGCTTAAGATTGTTCCTTGAGGGGAAAGACTGCACTTGGCCTGGTGCAGTGGTAATGCTATGGCCAAGGCATTTACAAAGTAGGTTTGGGGATAGCTGTAGGTGAGCAGCCCTGTTGCAGCAGTGTTTGAAGCCTTGGCTGCAGTGCCCTAGGCAGCCATAGACTGCATGCATCGGCAACAGCTGAACACTTACAGCAGTGTTAGCCATTGCTCTCTATTACCTAGACTTCACGTTTATTTTGGCATATTATTTACTATCAACAGTTTCTGCAAAAAAATAAAGTGTGTAATTCTTCATGAGCAGGAGTTGATAAAATGCTTGGGGTTAACTCAATGTTAGCAGGGCTTTCACATGTGTGAGGAATTAGGTGCCAAACTATGGTTAATGGGAGCTGTGTTCTTCCCTGCATTAAACATGGAGAATATCCTTGACCCTTGCTAAGTACTGTTTTGTTTCTCTGCTCTACAAAGTGATGGCAGCCTTAAGGGTTAATTTTCATTTTCCTTACAGTTCACTAATTAGGAGAAAAAAAAATCATCAAATATCATCTTGCTGACCTTTGAAATCTGCCTGACCATCTGGGGCCTTGGTTTTGCATGGGAGCGGAGCAGAGGGACGGAGAGCGAGCAGTTGTTGTGGCGGCACCAGCAAGGGTTAATCAGCCTTGCCAGCCTGAACAATGGAGAGGGGGCAGCTTTAAATGAAATGAGCTGAATATTTCATTCGGCCACTCAGCTGCCTGCTCCAATTGCCTCCATTGCTAAAACGAGAGCTTAATCTAAAGTGACAACAACATCAGTTTCTATGTGCTCCAGTCACACAGAACATGACTTCCTTAACGTAAACACTATTTACATGGACCGTCTGGATATAGCAGGGAATCGGAAGCGTGCCCAGCCAAGACAGAGGCTACAATGAAGGACGAGTAACAAGCAGCTGAGAATTAACATCGGCAAATGAAAGCCTGACCCTCAGAGGGCATGTCCCTGTTATATTTTAAAGCTAGAAAGCCTTGCACCGGTAACCTTACTTCCAGTAAAGACTATATAATTTAAAAGAAAACAGTACCTTTTCAGCTTAGATACTTAACCAAATGCATTACGTCTGACCCATTTTCCTACTCTGTACGACATGAGATGAAGGACCCCCAGCTGCAATTACCAGTTGTTCAAACAGCTGTAACCGATAAGCCTCCCCCTTCCGTGTGCTCTCATCTCAAAGCAGCTCCTGCTTTTTGGCACGAAAGGGGGGAAGGTGCTGGGCAGAGGCAGGGGTCCCAGCCCAGCACCCACCCCGTGACCCCAGCCCCCATGCCACCAGGGCGAAACCTCTGTGCTGCATACAGCTGTCTGAAGAAGCCGTTGCTGAACTTGAGAGTTGCTGTGCTGCTTCTGGAAGAGCAGACTGTGCTCTGGCTTGCCTTGACAAGGCACCAGCAAGGAGTGTCTGCAGCCTGGCTTTTCCCCCCAGGTTCTGTGGGGACTGGCTCTCTGCAGGGATAAATGCTTGTGGCCCCCTGCTCATCTGGGGAGCTCTGCCCAGAGGAGGGGTCTGTGGAGGACAGGGTTGGCATCTTCCTCCTCTCACCCTGATGTAACTATAGGACAACTTTGTTTATTCCAGCAGTAACCCTGACTTGAAATCTTGCTTGCTTTTTTTGCTTTTGGTGAGGAGGAGGGGGGATTTTTTTTTTTTTAGGCCACTGGAGGATTTAGGTATTCATACTTCTCTGTGTGTTGTCAAATCTTTAAAAAGAGAAGGCAGAAAAACTCTAGATAATTCATTCACTGTGGGGGAAGGCAGAGCGGGAGGGAGTTTGGAGTAGTGTGGTGCTTGCCACAGGTAAGCCCAGGAGAGGTTAATGCAACTTCTTGCTGCCCTGATGCGTGGGTGCTGTGAGGGCCTGACCTTGCTCCAAGAGGTAACTTGGGCTTCTCCCATCTCCCTTGCAATGGATGCCGGGGCTGCCCAGGCAGCAGCATGGGCATGGCCGTGAGTGCCTTTTCCCCTGGCCACTCTGGCAGCCCTGTTATTCCCTCCTTCCCTCATTCCCTCCCCTCTTCCTCCCGGCTTGCTGTTAGTGCAGAGTCACTTGTTTGGCTGGGCAGGCAGGGCACTGTGCAACAGCAGGTCTAGGTATCGATTCCCCTTTGGGTAGTATTGGGGAATTCACTTTTCTTGACAGCTGTGTTAAGCTGACAGTTGCTCAAGCAGGTATTACTCATTAGTGTATAGGATTTTTTTTTTTGCTGGTTTTGCTATCCTCAAATTAGGAGTTAATCTTAAAAAATAAAAAGGGAAGTGTGGGATAACTTGGTGGCATGTTGAGCTGAGCAGCATGACAGTAGGGTACCTAGATCTTAATCAGACGCTGCGGTTAGCCTTGAGAAACAGGTCAAGACTGTATATTTCTATCCAATTTTGGTCTCCGTCATGTAGGCAAATACATGCCCTCCCTTCGCATAAATGAAGGGCAATAGTTCTGTCCTGCTGAAGAAGAAACAGTTTCTTTCCCATCATTGGGCTAACAGCAGAATTGACAAAAAATTACTGATGCTGAAAGAATTTTTTTTAATCTTGTTGGAACATTTGGTATTTTGAAAATTCAGAGCATGCATCTTGTAGCATCATTTAGTATTTACCATGTCTTATTACTGAATGTTAACTATTAAAACGTAGGAAGTTTTTTAAGTGGAGAAAATGAATATCTGCATTAAAATATAAGAGGTCCAGTGAGTATAATCCCATAGTTGAAATCCTGAGCAGCTCCCTTTTCATATTAAAGAGTAATTACTGTTGCCAAGTGAAGTGGACTTTTGTGACACTTTTTTTTTTTTTTAAACATACTGTAGTTAACTTTGAGCTGCTGTAGCTTCACTTTAAAGAAGGAACACAGATCACTTATGGTGTCAATACAAGACTTAAAATAGTAGCCAAAATCTGTGCTTTTTGATTCTGTCTGACTACCATCTTTCCTTTTTCCTCACTTTCGGTTCCAGAAGGGAGTGTAAGCAGTCACAGATTTACAGAATTACAGATGTATTCCTTACACCATCAGAAAACAAGGTCTACTATTCTTGAGATGCAATGCACTGGCATTGGTTCAAGCACTAACACCTCTTCAAAGAGAGCAGTCACTAAAATCAGCTCATCATTGAAGTGCAAGGGAAAAAGACAAGACAGAAATGGGGCTATAGGGATTTTTAAGGGTCATCCAAAACACCATCTTGCAAGTCACCTTTGTTAGGTAATGATGCTGGCCATCAGCTGGGAGTGATAGATTTCCAGAGACGCAGGATGTAAGTTTATATTCTGTTTCATGAAATAGCCCTTACAGCTTCAGCTGAGGGATTGGTGATCATTTTATTAAGTTTATTTCCTAAAAAGGCCACTCAGTGCTATTTACGCTATAAATAGCTTCCATAGTTCCAGTCCTAGAAACAGGCATCATGCCTATCTGCCTTTGGCTGGTGCCTAACTGGAGTTAGGTAGCAGATGAATACCAGGATACGCCTGTCTCCTCACAGCCTTTTTTTGAAGGAGGTAACAAAAGAATGTAGGAGAAGTAAAATAGCAAGAAGTGCATCTCTGTGCAGCTGGATACTCATTTAGCCTTATTCCAAGGAACTGGGAGCCCCAGTGAGTTCTTTGTTTTTAGAGAGATTTATCTTGTTGGATCTGCTTACCCCTTCCAGACCAAGTCATCTTGTCTTGAAAACAAGACTGCAATTTGGCCATGGCACGCAGTTGATGTTAGGAAAGGCTGGACTCCTTTCTGGAGAGGTGTGATCTCAGGTGCTTCAAGGGTATATAAGAGTTGTAGGTAGGTGAACGTCTTCAGGCTCCCCTGTCCTCATCCAGGGGCCCAAAAAGAGTGTGGATCAGAGAACATTAACCCCTTCTTGGCCTGCATTTCTGTAGGCAGGGAAGATGTAACATGCTGGCCTTCATGTTGGAGAGTAGCTCTTGGATGCTAATACAAGTGATTACTAAAAAAATCTCCTTTTCTGAGGATTACTAATCTGTCTATTAGATGTATGCTTATTACATAGTTACTAAACCTAATGAATGTATTTTTTAACATGCAATAATTATCTAATTAAATATAAAGCATTAGATTAAGTAGGCTAGCGCTCATAGTAAAATGCTGTCTATTACAAGTAGATTTATTGAGGATTAACAACTACATAATAGAACTGTATCTATTTCATGATTGTTAATCCTCAATGAATGTTTTTAATAATTAATTGGCACTTAACTAAAGGATTATGTTCATTGTGATGGAGTTTATGAAGCAATAGAATGTTTTTTGTGGGCGATTAATTGCCAAAGGATATTCCTATGATATGGCTAAATAACTGGGGGGGGGGAATGGGACAACATAAAAAAAAAAAAAGGAAACAAAAAAAAAAAAACAAACCCAACCCCCAGAAAAACCAAACCCAACCCCCAAAAAAACTCCAAACCACAAAAAACAAGAAACTGGGGAGGAATGAGCAAATCACATGTAGTAGCAAAATTATTTCTGTTGATACCTGATAACAGTTTGAAAGTTTTTGGGTTGTTTTTTTTTTGTTTGTTTGTTTCTTATATGTGATGTAGGAACTCGCTACTTAGGCAGCAAGATATTTAATATGGAAAATAGTTAAATGGGAGTATTGTGGTTAAAGATGGTGAAATATTTCAGTGTGGCTGATGAAGATCCTTCAGTATTTAAGTTTCATTCTTGAAATCTTTATTATGCAAGTTAATTAGTGAACTAGAACATAAATGCAATATACATTTTGACTAAATGAGTTCCAGGAACACGTCCCTGTGCCAGCTGTTAGAGGATACAGAAGAAAGTTGCATGTTTTACTTGAGCACAGAGAAGTGCCGTGAATTTTTCATAGAGTCAATTATGGAAGCAAACAGGAGAAAAAAAACCATATTCTGTTGGTTTAGCTGACCCCAAGAGAAGACACCAGTCCTGACATCCAGTTAAGGTTTCAGCTGTTAACTAGAAAGGCTGAGTCAGTGGGATTAATCATCAGCTATTACTCTGAACACCTTAAGATTTTTCATAGATGGAAAAATTCTAATGCAACCATGAAGCTTTCTAGTGAATATTTGGTGAATTCCTGTAATTAAGGTATGTACACAGATCCATACACAGATACACGCAGCGGGTTGCTTTAGAAAGAAGTTGTTCATATATTGCATATTTTCAAGTGGAAACTGATAAATTGAAATAAATGGCAAATATTTTATCTAATAACGAAGGATATTGATAAGTAAATATCCTGTTGACATTAACAAACTTAACTAGCTTTAGTGTTTGAAGACCTTTAAGAAAAATTATTAGACTTCATGAAAAAATACAACACCTTTTCAGGTTAATTGAATGGAGAAAAAGGGAGAGCAAGTTTATGTCTGTGCATGTGAACACATGCATATATATTTCTATTTGCACAGCATAAATTAAATTTTCCTTCTTTTTAAGTGAAGTTGTACTTATTAAAATTTGCTGTAGTTATTTGGGGGGGAGGGAGGTGCTGGGAAGGCTTGTAATCCAGACTTCTTACAACAAATGATTTGCTGTGATTTGTGTTGAGTGCTGTTGAAATTTGATCTTTCTAGATTGGGATGTGTTTGAATGAGGTAATTTTTCTGATGGGTTTTGGAAGTGAAGGTAATGATACTGTCTCTTTTTGGCAGTGTTGGAAGTGCTAGTACTACATGGGGCTCAGAACAATTTGGGAGTGGGGAGAAAGCAAAATGTGTTAGATATCCAAAAATCACTTTTTATTTTTGAAAATCATGGTTTGTAGTCACTTTAAGAGAGAAACTTTAGGAGTAATGAGGAAAGTGGAGTGTAGAGCCACATCTCTGTCTGAGGAGAAGTCCTGGTGTCCTCTTCAAGCTTAAGGTCTCTGAACTCAGACTTTAATTGGAGAGCCCCTGACAGCTGGGAAGGCCCTGAAGGAGCAAGTTCTGCAGATTCCTAGGACTTCAGAGTGTGCCATGCAGGTGACCATTGCCTTCATACACAGCTCTGCAGGCTTTTTAAAAAATAAAAATTAAAAACAAACAACAAAAAACCTCTTGTTATCAGGTTAATTGTATTTTCCAAAGGGTGGCAACCCTGACTGCCCACAGGATTTGGCAAACTACAAGACAAAGCCAGGCTTTCCCCCTAAAGCTTAACAGCAGTTGTGTTGCAGCAGCAGCTGCTGCAGAAGGTGAATGTAGTGACGATATTGATGAGATTACTAATTTGTTTAGGAGACAGGGAATGAGGATTCGTCTGTTGGCTGTCATCATCCATCAGCCGTATGTTGCCCCAGGCAGTGGGTATATGCTGTTAGCCTGTTACTAATTTTACTTTGTTTTTTCTCAGCTTAGTTCTTTTCTTTGGTTCATTTCATTCATTTGTTGTGACTGAAAACTAAACAAGAAGGAGGAAAAAAAGCCCATTGCTACCTCTCTTTGTTTCTCAGAGCAGGTATCCTACAGCTTCTGCCTGCAGCCTCTTCCGTTTGATTTGGCTGAAAGCTGTCAGCGAGAGATGTGGTGGCCTATAAGGGAAATGCCTTTAAGGGCATAAGAAGTTTTCTTTAGAAACTGGGGTCTTACCTGTGTTTACCTTTCAAAATCAGTAGGTGAGAGCTACTTCATCATTACATAGTATTGCACCAACCTGCGAATGAATTGGTGGTGCCTTGATGTTGCCATACCTGTGTTGTTGCATGTGCCATGATTGTGTCTGCCATGCCTGGAGATTTTTGGCTGTTTTTTTTTTTTTTTTTTTTTCCCAAGACACTTTAGCTTGTGCTAATCAAACTACAAGCTCTGCGAGAGGCAGGAAGTTTGTGCACAGGAATTTTGGGGTCACCAGCATTAATTGGAAGTTCATAGAGGGTTTTATCCCATACTGGTTGTAATTTCCCAGTAGGCCAGCTCTAAACAGGGAGGTCTAATTTATAGCTGCAGATTATTTGACTTGGATTAAGCTTTCCAAATTGAGCATCCCTGTCAGGAATTATGTTTAATATTGTACCTAAGGGGTCAGTTCCCACTGTTGTCATTAAATCTGTACCATAATGTTGTAATTGTCTCATTCAAAATGTGCTTAGTATTGTGTTTATGAATATCTTCAGGATCTTTTCCAGGTGGAGATGAGAGAGGCATACAGGGCTGTAAGGCAGTCTGAATTTCCAGGCTTCATTGCAATGTCTCACTTTTTTCATCCTAATACTAGTACTGATTTTTAGTGGAACTGACCACAGCTTTAGCTATTTGCTGAGCTTTGCAGCATCTCTGAAAAGAACTAAGGAGCCATCCACAGGGAAGTGAAGTTGGCGGTGCTATTGTTATGGAAGACATGTGAATTTGAAAAAATGTAGTTAAAAACTTAACAGGAGGTAGATGTTGGTAGGTAGTGGGGAAAGTGTATTGTTTTGTGGCTATATTATTTTTTCTCTTGTTTATCTTTTGTCCTGTCTATTTCCTCTCCCAGTAAAAAGTAATTTATGGCCCACCTCCTTCAGTCTTCACTCATTCAGAGTGAGCATATTTTGATGATGACTATACTGTTAAATAGGATTGGTCTTGTGGTCAGCATGTAGTACACATCTGATTCCTACCTAAATGGATGGCAGTGGTGGGAAGCCTGTAGGAACCTACTGTTGGTGGCTTTGCTGGGCCCTATTGAGCTTCTGGGTCTGAGGTTGGTCTCCTTTTTCTGCTCCCTTCCAAGCCTCAGTTCCTCCAGCACTGGAGGGGGGGGACTCGCCAGCCCACTGCAGAGCCTTGAGCAACAGCTTCCCAGACCCCCTTCCTGGCTTTCCGCCTGTTGGTGTGCCCCAGGAGAGGCGAGGTGTCCCTCGGACCAGGTCTTGGAAGAGTTTGCAAATGAGATGTTGGGTGTGGGTGGCTTTCAGTAGTGACTCTGGCTGATGAGGAGTCTCTTAAGTATCAGTGCAGACATGTCTTTTCCTTACAACTGCTGCTCTTCTCCAAAAATATCTGAGGTTATTTACAGTGCAGACATCACACAGAGCAAGTGCTCAGTATGATCTTGTGATAGCAACTTCTTTATGAAGTTAGAGGTTGTATAGGCAGAGTAGGATTGGACAAGCCCAAGGGGATTTCAGGGAACAGACAAGTGAATCTTGATAACACTTCTTTTTTTCTAAAGATGTGATGATCTGCCTGCAAAACAAAGGAATTCTACTAGTCTTCTCACAAAAGTGCAGTTTTCTAACCAGATCTTTATATCAGGCTGGTGGCTTGGTAAGCCATGAGTTGAGTAGAGGGATGACTTTGGGCAGGCTTGAGAATCCCAAGATCCCAACTTTGAAAGCTTGCTAGTTTAATCAGCTCCCCAAGTATAAACAATTTCAGCATGCTTTCTGGGTGGCTTTTAAAATTTATTTCTAATTTTTAAATACAATTGTTGATGCATACCTAGCATAGTTTTATTTTGCTCTTCTTTTGCTTGCATGAGCGTTGCTTCATGCTTTATTCCAGGTTATATTGAACACCAGGCAGGGGAAAAATAGCTGCGGAAAATGTTTCTGGTGGCAATGAAGTAGCAGATCCTCTCAAGGATCAGCGGGGCACAGAAGAGTGTAGAGGGAGAGCAGAGGATGGCCAGAAGAACTAGGTTACAGCTCATAGGTTAGCATTGGTAGTCACTGAAACTTCTCTCCCTGTTGAAGCTGTTAGTAGCAAGTTAGTGGGATGAGACATGCAACGTGGTCCTCCTTGAGCGAAGAACTTCCCTGTATGTCCCTTGGCCCTATATTTGGGAAAGTTGGATGCAGTTTTCAAGCCCAGTGAAACCATTGCAATACCTTGATATATATATTTTTTTTAAGTGGATAGCAGAAGGAAGTTGTACACATTTGCATGTTAGACGTGCCTATGTTTATAACATTGAAATTAGAGGTGGAGAAGCACGTTCACAGAATCATAGAATCATTTGGGTTGGAAAAGACCTTTAAGATCATCAAGTCCAACTACAAAACTATTCAACATGCCACAAGGATAAACAGCATTCTTGGACTCTATGGGGGAGATTGCTGGCTATTGGTTTTGCCCTTATCTTTTTATAGTCATGAAAGTGTCCAGGTGCATTGTGATTTTGTCTAAAGCTTCAAATGGGAGCTTTTTTGGCTGAATGTGTGGTGATGATTATGATGAGATCCTTTGTGGTATCTCATAAATTCCTGAGGTGAAAAGAGGTTTTGCTGTCTAGGAACTCATCGTGATAGTTTGTTTTTAAATAGGCAGGAGTAAAGTTAGTGTGTTTTCCTTCTTTCTTTTCAACTGACTTCTGTGGGGGGAAAAAAAGACTGTCAAGATGTGATGAGAAATGTGAGAGCCCTTTCTGTAAAGTACCACCACTAAAAGATGGCAATATTTTGAGGACTTCCAGCTAGTTACAAGTCTTTTATCAAAGTGTTGTTTTTGCAAATTGTTTCTGTGCTCTCCATGTGTGTCTGTGTACTTAAACAGAGCAAATTATAACAGTGAGGGAAGAAAGGCATCCTTCAGTAGGTAGCAGTGCAGTGCTGACTGTGGGGTCACATCCTGGGCCATTTGGGGAGGTGAGGGGAAAGGAAGGCAAGGGGGCAAATCAGTAGATGGAGGAAAAAGTAAAGACAAAGGAAGAGAAGTAATGGGGTGTGCGTGTGTTTGCTTCTGTTAGTGATGCCTCTAACAGCAGTGCTTGTACCCAGAGGATCCTGAGTAGGGGCAGTGTCTCTTTAAAAGCAGTAGGGGGTTGGAGCTGGGGGAGTGCTCACAGCAGTAAGTATAACACAGCTGTGCTCTGTTTATGCTTAGGCTACAATAAAAAAGCTATAAAATGTGAGATGTCATAGCTCCACTTTGCTTTATTTATACTATTTCCTCTGAGCTCTGTCACACTGCACATTCATCTGCTAAGTTGCAGCAAGAATGGAGATTAAAATATCACAGCTCAAAATAGGAGTCAAGCGGAAGGAGATTCATCATAGCCCTATTAAAAAATATGTAAATATGGGAATGAAGTCATTTTAAAGCTGTATGGCTCTCCTCCTCAGTGGGCTGGGGAAAGCTGTGAGTGATGCGCTATGCGAGTGACAGATTTATGGGACTTGTTCTTCTTTCTATTTTTCACTCCATTCCACCAAAATACTTTTAAGATTAAAAATATCAATTTGAATTGCAAATTTGCTCTATGCTATATATATTTTTTTTTTAAAAAAGGTTTTCTTTTTAACTGTTGCCTAAACTAATAACAGAAAGAAATATTATTCCCGATTAAAAGGGGTCGGAAGCACGGTCTGATGTTGAACTTGCAGTAGATGAGATTTGGCCCTCTAGAGTGGTTTTCACCCAGGATCCTCAGAGCACTCCGCAGGCATCATGTCAAGCCTCTTGTGCCCTCGGAGACAGAGGCCTGCCTTACCCTCCATACACGAAAGTACACTGAATGCTTGCAGCTGCAGTTCTCAGAAATGCCCTGTGGCACCCAAACCACAGTATTTTTAATGGAGGTTTGTTCCTTTTCTCCCCTGCAGCTATTTTGAAAACAGAGCCTGGGGTAAGAACTCTGAAGTCACAGTTTCTGATTGCTTTCCATAAGTGCTGTGCAAAGAGAACTGCCTCCGCTAGCAGGAGTAGTGCTCTTTTGAACTTTGCAGTGAGTCTGTGGTCTTTGATGTGGTCAAATTTGGGTATGAGTTTTCCCTGGAAGAAGAAAGCACAGATGTTACAAGATATTTGAGAAATGAGGGATTTTTAATTGATACCCTGAAGATACAAGAAAGCCACCAAGATATTTCACCCATGTTTGGTTCTGAAGCCTAGTTTTGAAAAAAGGAGATGAAATGTGCTGCCACTAAATGGAGCTGTGTTTTGTAGGTCAGTGTGGGTAGAGTGCAAGGAGAGGCGAGCCAAGGGAGAGGGAGGGCTGCCCTGCCAACGCTGTTTCCTGAAATTGCAGTGTGAACCAAGGGGCTGTAAGAAAAGCTGGGAAGTCCTTGATGCAAAGCGACCAAGGCAAAGCAGTGATTGTGTCTGCGTGACCTTTGCAGCCATTGAGTTGGCCTGCCCTTGAAGAATTTTATATGTCTGTCCATCCAAGTAGGATCACTGTTCAGCTTTTGATCAGCAACTAAACAGTATGGAGAAATTTCATCCAAAGGAGGGATTAAAATTTATCATTAAAGGTGGTTGAGAAATACTAGCTTTCCTCTGTCTTTTCTCTTAAATGATGGTATAAAACCACCAGAAGTTAACCAAAACTTAATTGGCTGACATCCTGAGAAGGAGGTGCTTTGTGGATAAACAAAGATTCGGCTGAGCCAAGACCAGGTCACCTGTCTGTCCTGTAACCATGTCAAGTGCAACACTGAGAACTGAAGAAGTCAGACTGCAATTTAGTCTCCAATTATCTTATTCTTGGGACTGCCAACATGCCTCATAGCTTGTGTGAACTGAAGTGTTAATGGAGTGTTGTTCACTAAGAATGAGGCTCAACCAATGTACTTGGTTTGTTTCCTGGAGTGGTGGCTTTCCTGACCCTGACTTTCACCCTCTTCTCTGTCAGTGTGTTGGCAGGAGTAAGGAGGAGTGCCCTTGGATTTGGGTGTCCAGTTTTTGGGTTTGTTTTTCATTTTTCCCTTTCATGCTATGAAATTCAGGAAAAGTCAGTGATTTTTACTACTCCAGTGTGTGATTCTGGAGTAGTCCTGGGATGTATTGATTTATTCATTAAGCTCTTATTGCCAGCAGAAAAGACAGAGATTTCCTTGATAAGTTGCTTTTGTGACATGCATGTTTGAGCATTGCTGCTTCTGGCTGAGGGCAAGCGCTCTTGGTACTTTTGAGTTATTTAACCTGAAAAGAGCTGTGGATGCAGGGTGCTAATGCTCTTTAAGCAGAATAATAATTGCTTGTCTCTTTAAGAAGTTGCTGTACTCAGTCACGGCTCATGGTATGAGTATCCAGGAAATGCTTTGCATTTATGAAGGTGCAGCCTTCTCTATACTGGGCCCATTGGTACCTTGCTGTGTTCAGCAATGGGGTGTTTATCCCAGAGAACCTTGCTTAGTATGGGGTGAGAGTAACACAGACTTGTGCAGGGTATTTTTTGGTTTGTGTGCTGTTTTGACGTGTCAGTATAAGCCTATTTGACCTGGTAATGTTAACATGTATTTTCTTAATGCAGCTATAGTTCTGTACGCTAAAGAAAGCTATAAAAATGTAATTGATCTTGATGTATTCACAACTCTTCGAAGCACCTGTAGGTTGTAGTGTACTTGCAAATAGTGATCCTCCTTCTCCCATGTAATTCTTTTTTTCTTTTTTTTCTTTCTTCTGTCTTATTTTACTTTAATCAAATAATGAATTATTTGATGGCATGACATTAAAAAATGACATTTTTTAAAGACCCAGTATGATTTATAAGCCTGAATCCTGTTTCAAAAATGACTTGAGAATAATTTAGGAACCTGAGGCTCATCGGAAAACAATGGATTTGGACAAAAAAAGTGCTTTGTAGGTTTTTTTTTTTTGTAAAATTTACTGCCTAAGCTACAAATTTTCAGGATATATGCGTTGTTTCAATTAGCTAATGCTTTGCTTGATCTATGTTTCTTGAAAGAAAGGTATTGATATATGATGAGAAAAGGTAGTAATTTCAGTATTGTGATATCTATTGAGCAATGGGTCTTCTGGTGGGGACCTAGTAAGTTCTGTTGTATTTCAAGGTCCAGATAGCTTTGGAAAAACATCTGTCCTTTCATTAAGATGGTGGTGGGGAGAAAATTCATGAACTGAAATTGTGTTTCAGAGGGATTCTCAGCACTCTCTGAAAACCAGACTCAACTCATGCTTTCTCAAGTCAATCAAATTCTTGGTTCCTTCCAAAATCTTATCCCTTGCACTTCTAAAGTACTTGTCTGACTATGTACATAATCTGAAGTATTGTATTTGTTCTGTATGCAGTGATGTGAAGCTTAATGTTTAAGAACCATAACTTTTTGTTGTAAACATTTAATTTTTTTATATACATGATGAATTTTTAAGAATAAAATAGTAGTGTCGCATTAACATAGCTAATAATACATTTTATTGAAAAATTCTAAGAATAAATCTTAACAGGTTGTGATTATAAATATACATTATAAATATCAGTGAGTTCTGACTTTTAGATTTAAGTCACATACTTCTATATACGTATATAGCTTCATAGGGCTGTCTTATTGATCGATTGGATTTACATATGAAATCATCAAAGTATTATGCAAAGTTGAAGAAGTGCAGCTATGATACATTTGGTTAAAACTGGAAATTAACTTTGGAATTAGTTCCTAAATTTGAACATCTTAGCCTGGGCAAGAATGTGATTTAATTATTTGTGAGTCTTTTAAGAAGGTCTTAGAACTGTGAATTCAGTTGATTATGAGAACCTAATTTGAGACTAAGCTATATTGACAGTTTTTATGATATAACTGAGTTCTTGGTTGCCCACAGTAATCTGTCCAGTTGATATGACCCACAGCTGTTTTCTTCTTTGTTTGAATCCAAGCAAGGAAATATTAGGTAAGAAGTCAGCATTGCTACACGTCTCTTCCTTGCTAGCAATGTCAATTTTCAGCCAAATGCAGTACAGCTGGGCTATGCTGAATAATAAAATACAGGTAATCCAGTGAATCCGCTAAAGGATTAATATTTACAAAACATAAGGCTCTCCCAGGCATACTATATCAGTTTGGCTAAATATGGAAGACTATTAAAGCTTGACAATACAACAGGGTAAGGCATTTGCTATCAGTTACATTTTAACGAGAGTGTTTCCTAATGCCAATTGGTTGACACTGATGCTTCACAGCCTTTATAACATTTATTCAGTATATTTATTAACAGTCTTAATACTTGCTAGACTGAATATCAGAATTGCTACTTATGCTGCCCTGATTTTTTTTTAAAAGCAAACAAGAAGAATATTTTTTTTAGATGTTTTACAGTAAATTTTAAATTGTTTTCCGAAGCAGCATGTTCATACAGTACTGTTGATCCTGTGGATGCTTTTAAATGGACAAATTACAGTGCTTTTACCCATTTCAGTGGTTTTTCTCCCTAAAGGAATAAGCCTTTAAAACTATCTAAACTATTATTAGGTTAATGATTTTCAAAATGGCTGTGCTGTTTAAATGTGTATACAAGTTAAAACCACAAAAATAAAATCATAAAACTTTTACTTTCTATAGACTTTTCTGAGACAATTGCTAAATCTGATTTTTTCCCCCTATAAATACAGTTGTATCAAAAGGTGTAGAAGAAATTAATGAAATGGGTTTTATGATCATTTTGAAATAGGTACATTACCAATTAAAAAGGTCAAAACTTGGTTTTGACTTTCCCAAAATAAGCGCCAGTCAATTATGCCTGTAATGTTGCTGTGTTTTGATACCACTAGAAAACTTGATTGCCTCCTCTGTTCTGTTTTGAAGGCTGTGAGATTTCCTATTACTGTCCCATTACCATGCATGACTTTTTCTCTGAACCAGTTGTATAAAGCATAAGGCTGTCCTGACTGTGGATGTACATCTTGCTTGGAAGAACTGGAATACTTGTGTTTACTGGTTAGTGTTTTATTCTTGTTGCTGAATTAAGTGTAAAGTTGAAACCATTTGTTTTCCTTTGATTCACAAGCACTTGTGACTCCTCGGAGGGGAGGAAGGGGGGTTGTCTTTTGTTGTTTTATTCTCTACCTCCACGAATACAGGCACCTTTAGTTTGGTAGATTGTATATCTAGCTGGTCATGAGGTGGAGACCATGCTCTGTCCTCAGCTAATCTGCATCTCTTGCATCGCAGGTTGCAGGTCAGGAGGTCTTTGTTCCTTGCTGATGCCTGCTGCGATTTCAAAGGTGGCCTTGTGTACTTAGTCATTAGCTCAGTCTTTCAGAGAATGACAGTTTCTTGCAACCTACCTTTGGTTCTATTGGTTAGTAGCTTACATCTGTCTTCATGTTTGCTTAATTGCACTGGGATCTCTTCCCTCTTCTATTCCGTCTACCTGTGTAGAAATGAGCAGCACTTAATGCGCAACTTCTGTTTCCTCCCAGCCCTCTTTTGTGTGGCTTAGATGTGGACAGTTCAGATGGGGGACTGTAAGTCCTTCCCAAGCCACTAGACGTGAACCAGCCCTGTATATTTCTGCGTCTTGTGTTCTAATGCCATAATTACTTCCATATTATATATTGTGGGTCCCCGCTGGCTACCCACAAAAATTAATTGAATAATAAGAGCAAGCAAAGAAGCTAAACTGGAAGCTTCAGGCTTAATGCAGAGTTGGCATCTGACTCAATAAAAGGGTCAGTTTTCTTTTTTTGATGTATTTGCAGCTTCCATAAGCAGGACGGAACATGCCTCCCTCGTTAGCTTTTGAGGTGGGCTTGCTAGCCATAATTGAGGAACTGCAGGGAGTGGTGGAGCAACTGGTAATAAAAGTGGATGGAATAAATTCCCCTGGTGCCTGAAGCTGCCTGGCTGCTGTCCCACCGCTTCCCAGGAGCACCCTCATTTAAATTATGAGATCCTGTAGTGGCCACACATCATTTTGGGGACCACACAGATGTAGGTTCCTTGAATGCAACAAGTGTTCTTTCTGGCCAAACCAGGGGGTTTACAGAGCAGATCCAAACACTTAGCAGTTAGTGAGGATGATTCTGGGGGAGGAGAATCTTTTAAAAATACAGTTCTACAAAATTCAGTAGAGAAAATGGAGTAAATGACATTAAACACTACTCACCTGCAACCCCTGCAGAGACAATGAGTTTACACTTAAATTTACAGCTTCCAAGGATAATGAGGAGCAGTAACTACATGACTGTGCCCTGGAGAAAGAAAGAAAACCAAAGATAATGTACTGCTTACTAGCTAGCCTAATGATGGCTATGAGACAGTACACTATTAGTCCTACCATGTGCAACAGTTTAGAGAGAGAGAGAGGCTCTCTGCCTCTCTTGTCTCTCTCTCAATGGGGTCACAGTTACACTTTCTCATTAACTAAAACAGGATAGATAAGAAGATAGATCCTTCCTTTGGATATGGTGGCTTTTTTTGTTTTGTCCAGCAAACATCACAGTTATGTTTCAGGGAATAAATAGAGTGAGAGTGAATCTCAACTGAATTTATTTAGCTGGAGAAGTTTTCAGTAGCAACATGGGAACACGATGTCAGACTGTAAAAATAAGCAAATAAATAAAGACAAAGCTGCTATTCTAGTTCAGCAATCATATTAAAAAAAAAAAGAGGTGACTGTTTAAACTTTAAATATTTTATTGACCTCTTTCCTACTCCAATTTTTCTGGTACAAAAAGATGGATAGGAAAATATTATGTAAATAACTGGGACAACTTCCTAGTGTTGCAAAAGATTATTGACAGAATATCATGATGCCAGACTACCATGTTACTGTATTTCTTAGATTACACTTGTTACTTGGTTTTAATACCTTTATTGAAAGAATCCTTAATACACTTAACTGTATTATTATTATTATGAGTAGTAACAACAATGATAAAATATTTATTTGAATTGCAGTAATTACTTGAAGTCAGTGTCTCCTATTAATTAAAGTCCAAAGACTTTTAACATCAATAGGAATATTTCCACTGAGTTCAGAGATTTGGACCCTGTCCTCTGAGAATATTCATATATATTCTTAATGCTATTGGTTATGCTACTGTTCACTCTGATAATCATCGTAATTTATAGATTCATCATACTTGCCTATAATTAAACTTTATTTTCAGAAGTATGATGATAATTGGATTTCTCAGTCAAGACAACTGCTGACATCAGTGCAAGGATAACAGCACAGAGCAAGGATACTTGAAGTCAGATAACACATAAGTATAAGTTAGGAGCTAAATTTCAAAAAAGGTCTGAAATGTGTCAAGTGCAGTGTTACCCAGAACCCCGTGGGAAGCGTGGAGGGAGTGGATTGGCTTAAAGAGGAGCTGCAAGAGAGACCTGCTGAGCAGGGAGCTGTCTGCAGTGAATTAACACTGAGAGTGTGGGGTGTTGCTGCCCTTCGGTTGGGCGCTGTTCTCTTTTGTGGGGGGGGAAAGCCATGATTCACTCTGACAGAAAGAAAAATAGAAGCAGCACTAGGGTTTAATGGAAATAGTGATATTTCAAGCATGGTGTACTACATAGTGGTTTCCCCCCCCACAAATTACAGGTTAAGCAGCCAAAGGACAACAACTAAGCATACTGTGAAAGTACACGGGTGCTGGGGGTCACTGCCTCTTGCAGAAGCCAGATGCAACCCATCAGCTGCTTAGTGGTGCTTTGCTTTTTGTGTGACGGTGGCTCACACTGATTGGTGGCTCTGTGGCTCTCAGTGGGAGGGAGCCTGGTTGTTCCTTCTCAGGGGCCCTGTCTACTGGCTCTGGGCTGGGCCTCTGGACAACTGTTCAAAGAGGTTCAGATAGGTTTGCTAAAGGGTGCTGGTACTTTGCCTGGAGTGAACATTTTGCAAATATTTTTTAGTCACTTGAGAAAGTAGCTCAGGATTTGGATGTTGTATTGTGCTTGTTCTGGTCCTGTTTCTTTTTCATCAACTGTCCAGATTGCTTGCATGAGTGGACTGTGATCAGAATTACGGCCTTGATGCTGATGGCTGCTGCTTTTGTGAGGAAACGGGTGGCACCAAATCTTTCTTTTCCTACTGGAACTATCAAATTTAGAGGACAGTAAATTGCATTCACTCAGAACTGTAGTAAACATCTTCCTCAGCAGGGAATGAAAAGCAGGAAAGAACTCAAAATATGTGAGTCAGGATTCCTCCTTCTTGGGTTTGCTGGGGTGAGGCAGCTTTGTGCCACCCATAAAGACCAAAAAATTTAGTGTAAAGGCATTGCTAAATAGCGAGGTACTCTCTGCTTATCAGGCAATTGGAAAAAGAGTGAACGACTGAATGACATTGTCTTACATTAAGGGAAATATTGAAACTAATGCTGTAATAACTGCTTAACAAATACCTTTTTAAATAAAGATTTCATTACTAAGGGGTAAAACAGTTGTCACCTTTTCTGTACTTTATATATGAAGAAATCTGTGTCCTGTACCACTTTTATCACTGGCGCAATAAGCACCTCAGGCTGTATTATATTTATGATGTTGCCACATCATCCAAAGTATAGTTGAACATTTGGTGCACTTCTTATTTTATAATAATAAGCAAGACTCTCTTCTCCTTGCCCTTTTTGATATACGTGTAGATATAAAACTCTTTAATAAAATAAGGTTCATGTAGACAAATACTGTATTTTTAGGGGTAGACCAAATTAAGAGAGGATTAAACATTCACATATATCATGTTAGATACAGATTTATAATGTGTGTGTTTCATGGTGTATGCGAGCCAGTAGTTGCCTACAGTCAGGAAGAAGTCTCCTGTGTGATAGGCTGTGACATGCCTGCAGTATACGCGGTACCTTACACTTCTGAGCTGTTGGGTTCTGGCTGCCGTTAGGATACTGGACTGGGAGCTACTCGGTCTAGTGAGCATAGCACATCTTTACTTTTAATTTCCTCAATAACAATATTGTTTCATGAGTTCACATAAAAATCTTTATTAGCGTTAGTTACCAAAGGTATAAGAGTATTATTATCACTAGCAGACTTTTTTAATTCTGGTTTTCTTTTTTTTTTGTTTGTGTCTGCATCCATTTGTGATCAATCTCATACTAAAATATAAACGATGATAGTGTCAAGTCCGCTTGCACTTGCCTGTATGGACATGTCAAATACGTACCGGGCAACAGTGCTTGGGTATGTGCTTTTCTTCTGTTGTCTCATTAGGTAGCACCTGGGATGATATGAACTTTTCTTCAGTTTTCAGATGCTAATAATCTGCTTTTAAAAGAAGGATGAATATTACAGAGTGAGAAAGTAAAAGCTGTCCTGAGACAGTGGCATCTAGGCACATTAAGTCTGACTGCAAACATCTAATCTGAGCTCCTAATTCTCTCTGGCTCTTTTTGAAAATTGTACCACTAACTCTTTGCAAAATACAAAACCTACAAATAGTAGGTGTGTAATAGCAGTGGTTATTCAGCTTTCAGATAGTAGCCTGCTACAGTTTGCAGGCAGTCCACAGGATGTCCTTGCCTTCTGATTATGTCCACAGTTAAGTGTACAGAGGTACCGCTCGGCTGCATTTTTGGCTATTCCCTGGGCAGGCTAAGTCAGCAGTGTGCATTAATGACAAATGATGTGATAGGGAGGGGAAGTGATAGAGAAATATCTTCACTAAGAATGCAGAGGGGCCAGTTCTGTGTATTGAGGTGCAGTCATCAGAGAAGGGGCAGCCTGACCCCAGCTTGTATTTCCTAGCTCCTGGTCCTTATCACTTGAGACACTTCTTAAAACTTGACGCTTGTGCATTGCTCTTCACCCCATTCCTGAGCAGGAACAGAAGCGTTATCCAATACATGTTTGGTCGTAGATGATACACGTACTACCTTTGCAACACTTGGCCTTCACTGATACGGTACATATTTCTCTGCTACAGGGAAGTACAGTGTAAAACCGAAGTGGGTAAACTTGTTTAGTTAAACCAGCATCTTGAATCTTTATGATGTGGTCAAAACAGATGAGGTTAAGAACAAAACTCAGAACCTTTCACTTAAACATATACTACTCCATTTGGAGCTATTCAGAAACAGAAGAAAAAGTGCAAGTGTTAAAATTGGTTAATATGTTAACTAATACAACCCAGGGGCAAGTGCGTGTTGTAAGACCCACCCTCTGTGCTGATCAGGGAAGATATAAACTGTTACAACCTCCAAGCAAGGCAGTCTCTGCTCTTTGCTCTAAGCTGTAGCTGCTCGTGCTTTCAGTTTGAGATCACTGGTCCAGTCCCCAGTGTGTTGGCCAAGAAAGCAGCTGTCATACTAATATGAGGAAAGAACAGCCTCTTTTGCAATGTTTCTGGCCTGGAAATGAAGAGAGAATATTTAGAATCTCATGAGAGAGAGCTTGTCCTGATAAGCTCTCCTCTGTTAAGAAGACATGATGGTCGAGCGAGCCGTGGGAATGGATGGGCAGCTTTCTGCAGGAAGTCTTGGAACAGAAAATGTCCATGCCCAGCAGTGAATTTGAGTTTCTAAGCAAAGTGGTGCTCACATAAGACCTGAATTGCTCAGAAGAACGGAACCAGGCCATTAAAAAAAAAAAACTTACTGAGATTGTATAATGAGAAAATACCAGGAAGCAGCCGTAGCAGAGACATATCTTTCTGACTACAGCCACTAGTAATCAGGAGGTATGCTGCCATTAACTGCCCAAAGTGTTTCGTCCTGGCAGGATTGCTGCCAGACCATTGCTTCTCTGGGAACAATCCCCCAGGAGGACCAGCTTTCCTAAGTGATGACCTGGTCCTGATGATTAGATCAGTGGCATTGCGGCCTGAGTTCCAATAACTTGTATTTGGACCAAATGATGAGATTTTTTTGTTTTGTTTTATTAAACATGCTTTACACTATGGCTGTGTATTTGCTAAAGCTGGGATGAGTTGGTGGCTTCTGGATGCCTCACTGGGGAACACAAGTAGAGGCAGCTAATCTGTATGAATTCGGTGAAAGCAGAAGCTGGTTGTGTGTAACAGCATCCAGGTACGCCAGGCAGTGTGGAGACAAATCTGCATGTTTGGGTATGCAGTCATCTGGCTGTACTCATTTCCTAAGACTTTTTTCCCCAAAGTTGTTAATCCAGGGTGACAGATAAGGACAAGTACATATTCTTTGCCACTGACCTACCTTTTCTGTCAGCAGAGCAGAAGACAGGCAAGTTGTATGCAATGGGATTCTCCCTAGCATGGGATATTTCTCCCACTATTAGTTCTTCTGTAATTAATAATGAACTGTAATAATAAAAATGGTAACATTTCTGGATAGGTGCCATGCTTTCAGGTTAATTTAAGAATCTCTCATTATGAGGAAAGATTAAATTTCGTAGAGATTTGCTGAATTCAGACGAGCGCCTTGTTTTGCAATTGCCTTTCCTTTAAAAGCAAGTTCAGCATGCAAAATATTGTGGGAATGTTGGCTTTCGTCCGTTGACGCTGTTTAACATTCAGGATTTATGCGTTTCTTGTATGTAAACACAATAGGCATTTTATAAATAGGATTGTTCATAGAGTAATATAAGACATAAATGATATTGTTCCTACTGGTTACATTATATGAAATATATAACCAGCTGCTGAATTTGTAGCACAGAGGCCTGTCATGCTATTTTTCTTTTATGTGCTGTGGGCTAGGTGCATCACTTATGTAACTTCATTTACTCCACCAGCTTCCTTTGGAAATATTATTGCATGTAGGGGCTATGAAAAGGAGTACCTACATTTTGCAGTACCAAAAGCTGTAATGGCAATTTTCCAGAAGCCTTGAGATCTGTATGTGATTTGCAAAAAATATAGCATGTTTGCATGTTTTTTTCATCTCAGATAAATGTATGCTAATAAGGTATTAACTAGATGGATGTACACTAATATTATTTTTTTCATCAATAATCATTCTGTGACTTGTGCTTTCTCTCTGGTGTGCCAGCATTTGTAACCATCATGTAATGCTTAATTCAGAATTATTGGGGGGGGGGGGGTATTACGTTTTTTTTCCTCAGATATTTTAAAAAATAAGTAGCAAATACATATTTGGCTGACCAAGAAAAATCTGATCTGCAGCATTCCACTGTGCATGAGGAGCACATTAGTAAAAAGATGATGAGGATGTAGCTGACACCAGTATCTGTGAAAGAATCTCTTTCCTGTAGTACAAACCAGAAATGGCATTATCTGGCCTTTCTAAAGGGCATTTTAGCACTATCCCTGTGTTTCAAATCCTGGCTGAAGAGTGGATCAGCAAACAGTAATCAGCAGACTTGGATTCCAGGGAATGGGCAAAGTGTTTAATGACTAAATGCAATGATTAGTGAAGGTGGGATCAAGACAGGAGTGTAATCCCCAGAACAACGAATGCAACTTTTTTCTTTGCAAAGCTGGTTAATACCTTGCCCTTTTAATTATCCTAGCGTCAGAGGGAAGTGCCATCTTCTACCTGGTTCTCATTACTCCATCAGACGCATTAATTTAAACACTTCTGAACATATAAACCAGGCTTCTGAGCAAGAGGCTTCTGTATTTTTTAATACACATTTTTATACTTCTCTGGGTTTTTATATATTTTATAACCAGTTCTAAAGTGTGCAGCTCTCTTCAGCTGTGCAACATGCAGAGCTGGGGTCTGCTCAGAATGTCGAGGGTGGATTTGGCAGCTCTTGTGACACTGGGGCTAACAGCCCTGCCCCAGGTAGCAGATCCCTAGAGGTACCAACGTGCAAGTGGATCCCCATCTCCATCTGCTGTGATCTCCAAAGTCTGGTGGAGAAAAGTCAGTGGCTTCACCTGGGAGAAGGTTTGCTTTTTCCCTCCATTTTATCATGTGAAGAAAGTAGGAAGGAACAGGCTGGTTCTACCTTACTTTTTTCAATCCTAACCAGCAATTTGAGCAGCCTTGGGATAGAAAGAAGTGGAAGGAAAAGGAGAATAGAGAAGTAGCAGGGGTAAGCTGTGGAAAGAGTGAGTAAAAGCAGTTGAGAGAAGTCCTAGGGAATCAGTGAAAGAAATACATATGCTGCTTAAGCTCCTGCAGCTTCAGAGACTTTGTCATCTTACCTTTGAGCACTGACTATTTTTTTTACATCCCCCCCTAACTGTATGGATTTTGTCCTCTGAGGTCTCTTGGGGGTGGTGGTAGTTGTGATTAATACTGTGAATTGTTGGTGTTTGCTGCAAAAAATAATGTTGATTTCAACAGGGATTGTAAAGCCCTGTTTCATTTCACTTAACATTTTGTTTTTTGAAAATTCATTTGGCATTGATAATACAAGCAGAGCATTTTTGCAGGAGTGAGAGAATACTGACCTTTTTTGCATTACTGGCTCTGAGGAATGTTTGGGGTGGTTTTTTTTTTTAATTTAATATTTGATTTGTCAAAATGACTTGTCACTGTGAAAAGTTTACTCATAGCTCTTCCTAATCAAATCTTAAAGGAACAATTATCATGGTTTTAGTTATTTTTGATGACCTGTCATTTGTTCTTATTGATGTAAAGGTAAAACTGGAAAAGAAAAGGAAATGGAGTAATTCTAAAAGCCATGAACAATACAAACATAACAGTTTATTGAGGCTCCAGATTTTGATGCCACGTGGAAGGTGTAGTCTATCTAGGGATCCCAGCCCTTAAAGGAAAGGGAAGGCATGAGGCACACGAGTGACAGTTTTGCTGAGACATATGGAAGTGTTTTCAAGTTTAATTTTGTTTGGCTTTCTGCTGCTTGGGGGATGGGAAGGGCAATAATTTGTTTCTGGGGCTTTTTCTTTGTAAAGAACCCCTTATTTCTAGCATGCAGGAAAATACCTGACTAGTTTTTCTCATAAACATCCTTACATAAATAGTAGTTTTAAGTAGGATCTTCCTTTGCAAGCGATGGGTGCTGGTACACTCGGGGAGGAGGATCACCACTTCATGCTTATCTTGACTGCTGGAAGATAGCTGTTAACCACATCATGTTTCAGGTTAAAAGGAAGGCATTGGTATAAAGCTGACCTTTGTATGGAATAAAGAACTGTTGCTTTTTAATAAATGCCTTTTTTGATAATGTTTCATTTTTTTTCAGACAGTGGTTATATTTTAAATAGTTACTTCACTTAGGGAGGGATTGAAATAAGTGAAGACAGCCAGCAAACAGTCTTTTCCATTCTACATGTGCCTTTTTTGTGATCCTCCGCATACCGATATAGACATAGTCTGAAAGTACTTTCTTGACCACAAGATCAAATGGGGAGAAGTCAATTTTAGGCTTTTTCCAAGCATGTGCTGTAAAGGTGTTGTGCTTAAGGGACAACTGCACAAGAGCTTTTGATGTTGCAGTGCCTGTCTGGTGGCACTGAGTCAGTGACAGGTGACCTTGTGGAAGATCACTTATGGTCAGCTGTAGTCCCTCTCCCAGTCATGACATTGCCCTGAGCAATAGTCTGCCCTCCTGAGGGAAGGAGCTACCTGCTACTTTCCACTTTCTTGCACTCACCCTTATTTTACATTTCTGCATTGCCTTTGAAACACAGTGATAGCAATTGTTCATCCTTGAGCTCAGGTTCATTAATTTGCAGGTGACTGAGAGCTGCTGTATCTGATTTGTTTGCCTCTGAAGATACTTTCCTAAAATAGGAATGTGGAAAGCATGTATTTTTTTCCTTTGTGGTTTACCCAATGTCTGATATTTTTCTCCAATTTCATGTTTTTCTCTACTGCTCAATATTTACTTGCATTTCCACTTAAGATAATCATAGGTTGATATCTAGTATGTAAATTGAATTTGAACAACGGAGGACTTGGTGTCACTTTAGAAGCCATGTGTGCACCTCACACTCTGACTTTTGAAGTTTTCATACCAACGGACGTGACACTTGAGAAACCTTGAGCAAAAATGAACATCAGGCTAAAATCTAAAGTCAGCAGGTTTTATGGTGTCCTGTAGAAGCACGTAAGAATTTAATTTTTTTTTTTAAATATGTCTTGCTACAAGGAGGTAGAAGAATCCTAGTAACCATAATCACATGCAGTACCCACTATAAAGGTAACAACTTGCAATTTCTTTAACATGCTGAGAGCCAACTGTATTTCTAGGAAAGCAACATGCTTGCATGTGCACATGCACACAGGAGTTTTCACACAAACTTTAGAGAGGAAATCCTGCCCTACTAAGAAAAATTTGTTAAGAGTGCACGAAAGTTCTGCAGAAGTCCTGCAGGAGACCCTCCTTGCAGTATATGTACAGGTCTTGCTGTCCTGGAAGTCTGGATGATGAAGTTTGAAGGTGGCAGCGAGGCACGTAACTTTCTGCAGAACGGTATTGCTAGCTTAAGGCTCAGCCTTCATCCCCAGCAGATATGCTGCTGTTATTGCTTCACACTCTGAAACTTATCAATGGTTGCCATTTATTTTTGGATGGGTCTCAAGCTTTACCGTAGTGTTTCCAAACCTGCCTGGTTGGACCTCTCCTGGTAGCAAAAAAGTCTCATTTGTTATGAGCAAAGGAACATGAGGTACATGCAGAGGAATGGCAAGCTGCAGGACGCCCCTGTGAGTGCTGCCTCACCCACAATGTGAATGCACTACTTGGATAAGGTAGATAATAGTTCTTTAAAAGTTGAGACTTTCCTGTTCTGGATACTAGTTCAGATGACTGATAACCATGCATTTGTGGCTTCCAGCTTAGGCGAGAGTCCACTGTTTCAAACAAATACTGTCCTATGGCATACAGGTTCTAAACCAGAAGTATTTCCAGGTTTAGTGATAGTAGCAGGCTTTCTTTTTATAAGTAGAGTGCAAAGGGAAAACCTTTGAGTTAGTTCAGGATAATAAAATAATAATATTCTCCTACTAGTCCTCAATAAGAAAGAAAAAAAAAAAAATATATGCTGAGGAAAATTAACAGTGGTAGTTGTTCCTATAAAAACTATGGAAGGAAATGAAACTCTTTTACTGACATTTCAATGTGGTTTTCTTCTTTTTCCTATGTATTTTTTGTTTAACTTGATTTTTTTAATATCATAACATATATTTACTTTCAGTTGTGGGTTATCTTAATTTTTATTTTTTCTTTCCTCTACTGGGAAAGAGTAAGAGGAGCACATTTTAAGTAAATAAAGGAAGAGTAAAATGGCTATTCAGAAAAAAAAAAAAAATCAGTACTATGTGATAAATTGAAAAACTTAACCAAATGTAGAAATCTTTCATACAATCTGAAAAGCTACACTTGCAAAAGCAACCTTATTTTACCCTTTCTCCACCCCTTACTCTTCTTGATTATTTTTTTTTGTCTAGCAGTAAGGTAGAGACAGTAATGCAAGACCGTTGATAGAATAAGAGAGTCTGCGCTAAGAACTGTGGGATGGCAATGTATGTCTGTGAAATGTCAGAGAAAATTTTAGGGAATAGTGGGTAGCTGAACTGAAGATTCACCAATATGCAATAGTCATAGCTGATACTCTTGAAAAACGTTATGGGATTTGCATCGATCTCAAGTGGGTGGGATCTCTTTACTCCAGCAGTATGAAATAACGATGGAGGAAAAAGGTTGGTGCCCTCCGACAGTGTGCTGGGAGCTCTTTATGATTTCCAATGATAAAAACAAAGTCAATCTTAAGTGGGTTTAGGAAGTTCTGTGTGTATTTTTGGTAAAGAGTTAACAGTAGTTTTTGGTTGACTGCCTCTTTTATACACTTGTGTGGAGGAAGTAGTAAGGAACTTGTGTTTCCTCTTGCTTTATTGATATTTTCTTTCATTTTCATTCATGAAATTCAAAACCTCTCAGTTAAATAACAGCACGTAACAGGGCTGCTGCTTTTATTAATATGTCTTTGGAGGATAACGAAAGGAATGGGTGTAACCAGCTGAAATACTGCTCTTGGACAGTCAATATTGGAAGGCAGTAGCAAAGCCCTTACTGTCTCTAGATGAGCAAATGGATTACTTTTCCACTGAGGCTCTGCTAGCTCTTTAGGGTGATTGAATTTGAATCTTTGCTGCTGCTTAATAGAAACTCTTACAAACAGGAAAAAATGTTTAGCAGGAGAGTGAAATCTCAACAACATCACTTATACAGGCTTTTCCTTGTGGACATTTTTGTTGTGGTGTTGTGGGTTTTTTTTATCCTATCTCCAATTAAATCTATGTGTCAGTGGAGTTACACAGTTACTTCAAAGACTCGCTCTTTGGGACATGATTAAAGATATCTGAAATAATGAGAAAGTGGGAGGCAAGGAAGAGAGTAAAGTTCTGCAAGGATTTATAACATTGGAGTGTAAAGAGGGGTCTTTGTTCATGTGTTTCAAAGGTCCAAAATGTGCCAATCTACTTCTGCTACATTTCTACCTGCTAGCTGAAACCTGAGCTAACCTTCCCCATCAGTCAGGGCAAAAAAAGTGACAGTATATTCTGGGCTATTGATATTGATGAGAGCAACAAACAGAAATAGAACTTTTCAAGAGGGAGTGTCATGTATCTGGGATTTCGGTACCTTGTTTGTCACAACTCCTCAGCCATTTTGGGTTGGTGAAGATGTAAAGTCGGTCTGCTCTGCAATGGATATTGGCCGTCAGGCATCCCTGAGAGGCTATGGTTACAGCACTGTGCTACGCTACATAGACCTTGGGAGCTACTGAAATTACAAAAAGGCGACTTGGCTCCATTGCAGCCTTATGCCAGCACAATGGATAAAGTATGAAACTCTGGTGTGGAAGACATTCATAAGTGGCAAAGAAGTATAATTAGTTTCTTACCAAGCTTTTGTTTCTTTCTAGTTGTATGGATCAGGCAACTTTCCGGATGTGGGACATGTTTATGAGCTTCTGTAATACTTTTTTTTTTTTTCCCCTTTTCCCGGCATTTTTCCCATCGGCTTGTTCACAGCAACACCCACTGGAGGTAATGAGCAGTGACAGTATCACTGCAGCTTTCCCCCGGGGAGCCGAACAACATTGCCTCCTGGAAGCCAATGCTGTAAGCAGTGGGTTTTTATATAAAGGGTGGGATGCCTCTAGTCTCCAGCAGCATGTTTTCTGTCAACTAGAAGAAAATGCTTAAATAAAAAAGTCTAATAAACCTGGTCAAAGCAAAGCTGGGTTTTGGTTTACTCAGCTGCTGTAATGGGTTATGAGAATGACACAAAGATTAATGCAATCTGGTTTATTTTATTCCTGAAGTAGTTCAGTCGTAATCCAAGCAAGAGGTGGAGCTGTCATGATAATGTGAGCGTGTTCAGTAGAAGAAGCATGAGATTCTGTTTTTAACAGAAACTCAGCCCTAGGCGTATGAAAATGTGGTATTAAGAGTATAAATATAAGAAGCTCCTCCTAAAGACGTGGAAATAGCCCTTGCATGGCCTTCTGATAGGAAGACACATCAAGTGAACGTACAAGACCTGAGAGTTGTGTTGCTGTGAGAGCTGGGCTATAATTTAGCAAGCTGACAGGAGGAGTGAAGTATCTCCTCAATATCTGTGTTTGGCAGAGGAGATGAATGCATACATCAGGAAACAATGTTTAAGTGTTTTATTTCCTTATTTCAGCCTGTCAAACTGTCAGCGTAGTTAATGGCCACCAAGAGAGAGTGAGGGGAAGGGAGGGAGGGGAGGTGGAGGATAAATGGAAGGAAACAAAGGTGCTGTGGAGCCTGGAAGAAAGGAAAACTGGGAAAGATTAGCAGGGTGCTGAGGCATAATGGTCCCCTGGACACAAATATCCAAACTCCCTCCGTTAGCTCAAACCTTCTCTCCCTTCAAGCCCTCCAAGGAAACGTGTAGAGATAATGAATGTCCTGGTACACCACACATGGTAACTTGATTTTACTATATTAATTTTGCTGTGGTAGTACTTAGGCCCACAGGCAGCAAGGCACTTCAGCAGGACTTCATATCATATTTAAGTCGGGTATTTTGCTGAAGTGGGATCCAAACTGAACAAAATAGAATTGGCTTGTCCAGACTTTGAGATCTTGGGGTTCAGGCGATTTCTTTGTTTTGTTTTACAAACTGTCTGTAGCTGGACTTTTTCCTTTAAATAAACAAAGTTTGAATTGTTACTTTATTAAGTATACAGGGATATGTAAGTGTCTTGGGACTTAATTCTTCTTTCTGACACACCCACGCACCTTCCACTAAAGTCAGTACAAATGGAATGCTTTTCATAAGAGAAGTATTTTTAAGGCGAAGCCAATATTATGTATTATTTTCATTGCATGGAAACAGAACGAGAGTAAAAAATTTTTTATTAATACATCAAAGACTGTTTCATTCAGTAACCGCAGAGAGGAGGATAATGCAAACTATCCCTGTATTTTATTCGAAGATGACACTTTGTTTTCACTGCCTTGTTAATCATGTGGGTTGGCAGCAAAAGGACTTGTGGTTCTGCCACAGGAGGCGGAGTTGGCTTGCACACACCTGGATGAAGCACCTTCCGAACTGCATTTCGGAGGTGTGGAGCCCAGATAGCATGTGTCCCAAACTGGATAAATGATGAAGCTGAACCTTTCTGGGCTCTGTGGGGAACATGTGGCTTGACTCAAGCAACAAAAAGCCCTCCCCTTGTGCATCAAGGCAGAGAGCAGAGCCTGTGTGGAGATGGGGAGTGGCTGTTGGGATTCAACCTTAGGATATGTAGTTTTGATTCAGAGGAAAGCTTTGGGCATCGCCTGTTCGTGTCAGTAGAGTTATGGGGCCACAACCTTTCATGTGAAGCTACTAGCGTATCATGCAGCATCACAAGGTATGAATTTGAACTGGGCATGGTAAAAATGGGTTTTCCTTTGGCATAGCATCGTCGTAATAGTGTTGTGTGTGTTCTATCCAAATATACAGTTCTTATTATTTATTCCAGTGAAAGCCACTTGAATCCTGTAGTTCTTGGTTTTGTCTATCTATTGCTTCTTTAAAAATTTCCTTAAGTCAAACAAACAAATGGGTAAAATAAGGAAAAAGTGATACAATGGTATTCAGCATGGTTTAGTGTTTTTATTCTATTACTGGTCAAAGTTGTCAGTTTTTCTGTAGTCATTTCAATGGAAGAGGGTTTTAAGAGGAGTTTTGAAAGAGAATAAAGTGGTAACTTTGTGAAGTCTTACAGGATGTTTTTGGTTATGAGGGGAGCTATGGGGAATACCTGGTGTACGTTTTTTGAAAATATGATTAATAGGTGTTGGAGGGTGGTGCTGCCAGCTGCCTTGAGGGATGATTCAGCCTGGCTGTGCAGAACTGAAGAGAATAAAGTAAGATGGCATTAGGCTGGGAGGATCCTTCAAGTCAGGACCGCAGCAAATACGTGCTGCGACAGAGAAGGGAAGCCAAAGGAAAATTGCAAAGGTGGGTATGTAATGAGGAAAGCATGGGATGAGAAGGGTGATTTTTACTGTGGTAAGAGGGGGATGAGACTGCCTTTGTGGACACTGAAGCAGCCATGTCCTTAGAACAAGTTTTTAATGCCTTCATAATGGGACTCAGGCTGAACTCTTCATGGTATTAGAAGTGCTCTGGTTTAGCACCCTTAGAAAGCGATTATTACTTATTTGTCTCTGTCATCGTATTAGCAACTGAAAGGATAAAGCCTGAACCCAATCCACAAACTTCAGAAACGTTATGTCAGTAGAATACAGTAATGCTTTTTTTAAATGCAAATTTAATCAAACTGATGGACCCTACTTGGTGTATGTACAATCATGACCCCAGGCTCTGTGGTCTCGGGAGATGCAGCAGGTTAAGAGAACAGTATCTGCTCAAAACCTGATTTAGGGATTTCCAGTGACTCAGGGCAGGCGGAGCTGGTGATTGATATGTGAACTGAATGGGTCAGCCATTGCCATGCTGGGGAGAACTGAGCCGCCAGTGAGCCTTTCTTTCCAGTAAGATGTAAAATCCATGGTTCATTGAAAAAGCATATGCTTCATTTCAGACCTGTAGGAGCATTACTAACGTTGGTCTGAATATGGAGACAACTAACTGTATCTGCATATTTAAATTTTACATATGATTGCGATGCAGATTTGAGTTACCTTGCTATGCTAAGCTGTGATAGGAGCTCAATATTAAATGGTAACTGTGTTTCACCCCTGAATTGAGGCTCTTTGCTAGAGTGGACAAATGAGCCCAATGTACAGGCTTGCATGGCTGGAAGGACTGAAGAGCTGAAGCAGAACTCGAAAAGGAAGTGACTTTGTTAGTCAGCCAGTTTTTCAAAGGGAAAAAGAGTTTACGTGAATCACTGGAAACTACTTCACATTGTTCTCATTCAGAAATATACATAGGAGACACTTTTTGCCAATAAAAGCATTAATTCATGGGTAATGAGGAGTCCTTGCGATTCCCATGTGAAAGCTCTGCCAGATTGGGTCAGATGACTCCACCTACTAAAACTATGTATGCTTATGACATGCACTGCTTTAAGCCATAAATAAATCTGTGGCATTGTGCCTGTAATAATCTTTCTGCAGAGCTGTACAGCCTACTACCCATTAGCTGATGTATTTATCATGCTTACTGTTCTTTTCCATTATTTCTGTAGTATGCGTATGATGGTATCTGGTAAAGTAATTTTAAAAGTATTGTTAAAAGTACAAAAATACAGATCATATGAAGTACCTCTGAAGGTAATGGAGCTCTGTGTGGGCCCAGAAGTAATTATTGTGGATCAGCTTGTTGCTCGTATAACTGAAGTTCTTCATCCATATACACACACTGTGTGTGTATGCATATATATATGCACAAATACATTTATTTGTGATATATTTAAACTTTCATGCTTGTGCATACATGACTATTACAAAAGCAAAGTGAATATAAATACCTAAGATTATAAGATTCTACGTGTGGAGATGTTCATAGGGAGATGCTATTTTAGTATGTAGAAGGAGGTGATTGTGTAATTAAAGACTGTTACATTTTTCAGAAAGGGGCAGATGTAATGTTTATACCTACATAATGTTAGGCATTCAGAAGTAAGGAAATAACAGCTATGCAAGACTGATGTTCCATTGTTCTTAATTATTTGCTTTTTATAGAAGTAAAAGAAGAATTCCACAATAAAAACATTTTGTAATTAATTATGTTTTAATTTTAAAGTCCTATTGGTTACCAGTTACGTACTTTAAAAAAAAGAGGGGGTTCATCATTAAACGCAAGTGACTGTCATCAGTCAAGGCTGACATCACAAACCCCAATTTTCTTTAACTGTGGTTTACAGGTTTTGTTCTGGCATTTCTGCTGGTTCCTAGGATTAAAAAAAAAGTCATAACAACTTGAAATTCAAAACTATCTTGAAGCCTTACAACTTTAGGACATCTATTAGTTCTGATTTTAATTGGGAGCCAGAATCTTCTGTGTCACTTTCATGGCGTTACTCCTGTCATGGCTTAACCCCAGCCAGCAACTAAGCACCACACAGCTGCTTGCTCGCTCCCCCTGCACTGGGATGGGGGAGAGAATTGGAAGGGTAAAAGTGAGAAAACTTGTGAGTTGGTATAAGAACAGTTTAATAATTGAAGTAAAATAAAATAGAATCGTAGTAATAGTAGTAGTAGTAATAATAATGATAATAATGATACAATAATATACAAAGCAAGTGATACATGATAGAGTTGCTCACCACCCGTTGACTAATGCCTATCCAATCCCCGAGCAGTGATTGCTGCCCCCTGGCCAAGTTCCCCAGTTTATATACTGGGCATGATGTCATACGGTATGGCATAGTCCTTTGGCCAGTCTGGGTCAGCTGTTCTGGCTGTGCCCCCTCCCAGCTTCTTGTGCACCGGGCAGAGCATGGGAAGCTGAAAAGTCCTTGACTTAGTATAAGCACTGCTTAATAACAACTAAAAACATCAGTGTGTTATCAACATTTATTCTCATACTAAATCCAAAACACAGCACTATACCAGCTACTAGGAAGAAAATTAACTCTATCCCAGCTAAAACCAGGACAACTCCCAAGGCAGAATTTTGGAGGGTTTTTTTTCAGTTTTAAATCAGATTTTTATGATGATATCACTCACTCCAAAAGCAAATATTCTATGAATTGTGATTAAAATTTGAATTTTCTCAATAGACATTGTGAATACATTTCATTGTGATTGTGCTGCGAAATGCAGGCTGAATATTTTGTTTCTCATTCAGCTACGTTAACTGAGGAATTGTTTGTATGAGTGTAGATGTATTTGGAAAAAAAGGCAACTTTAAGAGTGTTCATGAAAGGGCAGTAAATGAAGAACTGTGAGCTGAGAATGTATGTTAACCTGCACTGGATGTATATAACTGATGAGGCATCATGAACAATTGCTGTGTTTCTGAAAGGCTTCGCAGTCTTCCTAGAAGTAAGCGTTGGCCTGTGTAGTAATACTCAATTACACAGCCTCAAAACGGATGAGAGCATTGCTGTATCTAAGTGTTACAGAGTGTCCATGTAGAATGTGGCATTTTGGTGTCTCCCTCCTGTCAGCAGCTGAATATTATTAATTCCAAAGTAAAGAAAGGTTTCAGAGCTTGCATGGGACTTCCCTGGAGGAGGAGCAGTTCATCAGTGTGGTAAGGAAACTCTGGAGGGCTTTGCTGGAGAAGTCTGCTGTCAGCTGTCTAATACTGCACTCCACACCTGCAGTTCTTGACAAATATTGTGATGCTGTGCCCACATCCCAAAGTTGCTAACATAAAAGATTTACAAGTTTGCCAAGAAAGTAACTTTTGTTGTTTGGGGACATTCTTTTATGGATTTAAGAAAAAAGGCACATTTGATGGAAACCTCTTAGAATTTCTGATACAGATACGTCTGGGCATAACTTTGTGCAATAAGAAAATACTAAGGTATCAGTCTTCTGGGAAACATTGATATCTTTACATTAAGACTAAATCCTAGGTATTCTGTTAAGTACTTTGCAGTTATAAAAACATCCTACGTTTGCATAGTAAGAAGTCAGTGGTCCTTTCAAAGTGCTCCCTTTCTCCTGAAATGCCAAGCAAAAGAACAACACAGAGATTAGAGCAGATTTTCTGCAGTGAGTTTCCATCCTGGAATTTATTTCTTCACGCGCCACCCAGATAGCCAGTCTTCATCTTCCGTGTTCATTTTGTCAACTCTTGCAGTTGCTGGAGCATAAATTATCTTCCAGCCCTGCCACTGCCAAATATTTAGCCAGTTGGCCTAAAAGTGCATGTGCTGGGTTCTCCAGAAATATCCAGTGCAAGAACCGGGAGCTGACAGGAGCTGGGACCTTCTGGGGATGTCTCAGAAACCCAGGGGTGCTGTTGGCGACAAGTTTTCGGATACGCCCCAAAGCTCCTCAGTCTCATCCACGTTGGACTTCACAACCAGACTAGAACAAAAATTTTTAAAAGTGTGTGTGAGATAGATATCTATATATAGATATATAGGCAACATTGGTGTGTGTGTATATGTAAGTTAATAATTATGAGCGTGCTTTGATCAGGTCTTTACTGTAACTTGAATTTGTGTGATTGGCTCAGTGTTTTTAGTGTTGAAAGGTGCACAACAGAAGTGTCAGGGAATATATGATGAAATTGATCACAGGATGATGCTAAGAAATTTTCAGGATAACTTGGGAATCAAAATTATTTTTTCGTGTGTATTTTTCTATCTGTAAGAGATTGATCTTAGGTGATAAATTCAGTAGAAGTGACACTTTCTGTGGGATCCCAAGTAGGAAAAATAACACTAAAATCAAAGGCTAATTTTTCATCCACCAAAAGCAATGAAAGTATTCCACTGGACTTAAAGAAGGACTATATGCTTTGCATTATAGTAGCTATCCTGCAGGTGTTCTAGAATCATAGAATCATTTAGGCTGGAAAAGACCCTTAAGATCATCGAGTCCAACTGTAAATCTAACACTGCTAAGTCCACCCCTAAACCATGTCCCTAAGTACCATGTCAGGGTAAGAAATGGCTATCTGTAAGATTTGTAAAAGAGGCAAAGGGGATACCAATGCAAGAGTCTTTTAAAGACTTTTGAACAAACTTAAGCCATATTTTTATTTGGATTTTCAGTTTTTGTTTGTTGCCTTAGGAATTAAGCTTGCTAGTTGTGTTTCAAACACACTTCCCAAAAAGGGAAGTATATCACATACAGGAAAATTAACACCTTTCATTGTTTCACTCACTAAACCTTGTCTTATTTCTTGGGGAACTTTTTTTATTTATTGCCTGTCATACTGAGACCTTAACACCATTTTACTTTTGTAGTTCACCATATTACTTTATTTATTGGTCAAAATTTGGGAGGGGGAGGGAAGTATCAGAGTATATTCAGAGAATAGTAATTCTTAGTTGCCATCCTTTCTGGAAGGACTGTGGTGCTAGGTTTCAACTGTGCCTGCTGTTTTTAAGCCTGTTCTGCACTCTCCCTCTTCTTTCATGGGTATTGCTGAACAAGTAAGTTAAGCAGTAGCTGCAAGAGCTCTTTCAGTCAAGCAGAAGTCTAGTAGTCCAGATTTCTGGTTTCTAGTGCTGCTTCTGCTGTACTATCACCATGTTATTTATTTGTCCCTTGATTTACCTATCTGTAAAACGGAAATGGTGGTATTTATCTTGAAATTTACTGGAGACTTACAGCCTGATCCAAACTCTACTCAAGTCAGTGGGAGCTTTCCATCTCCATGTATATTTCTGAACCACACCTTTAGTTCACTGGTCTTTGCTGAGTCCTATGAGATCCTTAGATGAAGCTAGCTATGAAATATGAAAAATTACTGCTATTTGCACAGTGTTAGGGTGATAAGATAAATGCAAATGAAGTATTCTTGACCCTGGCTGTGAACAGTCTAAATTAGACACAACACAGCAAGAATGTTTGGTTTTGTTTTTTTTTTTTTTAAGTGTGGATGGGGAATCATAAAATATATGCATTGTTTCTTATGTCTTCTAAAAATGCAGCAATAGGATGCTTCTCAGTCTCTGCCTTGTTCATAATTTTACAGCATTCTGTTCATTTCTGACACTCAAAAAACCCCAAAGATCAAAAGATCTCTTGATAGCTCTGTCTGGTGCTCTGGTTTGTTGGAGTGACTGTGAGCACTGATTCAATTTCTGCACCAGAGGCTGGGCACTGTGATCCCGCTGCTGGTATTTGTCCAGTAAAAATCTATCAGTAGCACACGGGTTTCCACTCACTAGCTTTGGATTTGGCCTCAGATACAGCACTTTAAAAAAAAAAAAAAAAAAAGGCAAGAAAAGCAAAGAAGAACTGCCAGGAGGAGCTTCCTTTTTGATCATTAAGACAACAACAACGAATTATCGCTGTTTAGTATACATTTTGAGATTGCTTTGGTGCCAGGAGTTCTGCCACCTGTTCCCAGCAGGACAATGTGGGGATAAGAAGAAAACTGGTAATCTTTGAGAAAGAAAACACACATGTGCACTTACAAAGTGAACTTTGATAATCTTTTTAGTGAAGGAGATAAACCTTTTCAGCATTACAAATCACTTGGAGGATGAGCTTCCTCAGTGCAGCCCAGACAGTCGGGGACTATTTGTTTTCATTTATTTAAAGGAACCTCAGCAGGCAGTTTCGAACAATCTTGAGTATTTGTTTTGTTAAAAAAAAACACAAAAAAACCCAAACACACACAACAACAACAACAACAAAAAAAACCAACCAACCAACCAAAACCCTACTATGGTAAAAGGTCTGTATAATAGTCTCTCCTTTCTTCTGTATTTTTTGTGTTCTGCTTTTCCTAATGCTTGCAGAAGAGACAGTAAAAATCATTCTAAACCTGAAGCAGTGCAGCTTGGTGTAAACCAAGAAGTTAGAGTAGAAGTCATACAGGTTGTATGCTCATGCAAAGCAGCATAACTCCATGCACCTCAGTGGCCTGGAGGATCTGACCTGTTAGGTGGTATGGAGGCAGAACCAAATATTTATAACCATTAATAAATTAGAAGGTGCCCTAAGCAAAAACTAATGCAAGAAAAAAATACCTTTTCAGGCTGGGGTTGGGCTGGGTCCTCGGCAGGAAGGCCTACTTTCCCAAAGGCATTTTCCCATCCTTGCTTCCCCCAGCAGCTGTTCTGGCAGACCCTCTGTGCAGCAAGAGAAGGGACAAGAGGAAGCAGGGAATTAACCCTTTGCTTACAAGGGACTAGGCTCCTGCTCATATTTGGCAAATAACAGTCAAAGATACTACCTCGGGGGGGGGGAAAAATCTGCATTTGCTGTAATTAGAGGGATCAGAGGTAACAGATACGAACATCCTGCTGTTGAAAATAGATATTTTACAATATCCTTCTAGATGGACACTCTGTTAAAACAGTGACAGTGGGGTCTTGGTTTCCGGTAGCAGTGAAGGGGTTAAGTCATTTTTGGCAGCCCGTTGATCATGTAAAGCCATAAAGCAGTTCCAGTAGAAAGAGATGTGTAGAGGTAGAAAATATCGGACCGAGTGCATGCTCTCTGTGGATAATAAAAATTACCCACTTTCTCACAGATGTCGAATCTGGCAGTTTTCCACTAAAAATTTGGATTGCATATCAACTATCCAAATTACTTTAGTGTCTGTTGAAGAGTGTATTTGGCAGGGTTTCCAGTAGGAAAATAGGAAGTCGATTTGAAAACATTAATACTATTTGAATACAACTGCTTAAGCTGATTGTTCCTTAGATGAGCTCCAGTGGAAACACATTCTGCCCTGCAAGTCCCCAGCAAGTCTCCAGGTGGAGAAAGTGGAGATGTGAAATTGGTGCTCGAGAGCACAGGGAGAGGTCTACCTCCAGGACATGGGGGATTATCCTTCCTCCTCCCCTGCCTTCCCGCTTCTCTTAGTTATAGCCTGGTTAAATAACAGAGGGATATAATATTTGGACAAGCATTTGGGATGAACAAGAACCGAAAAGGAGGGTATGGTCATTGACGAGAGCAAATATGTGAAGTACCTGTATAGCTCTTAGGGTTCTGAATGAACTTCACTGATTTGGGCAAGGGAAGTGAAATCATTGAGGCCTCAGCTAAGATGTATGTGCAATGGGTGGATGCTGTCAAAGAAGTAACTGAGGGATTAGATGCACCAACACTGGGGAAAAAAAAGAGAACAGCATAGAAAGCAGTCAGAGGTATGTCCTTATTTAAAGTAGTGTATATGGTACTAGTCTGCCCATCCCAGAATAACACGGGATTTTTTGGGTTATGACTTGACCTTACAAGAGGACAGACAAACACTCAGGTGTTTAGCATAGAGCTTCTTGCATCTTTCTCTGAAGCAGAGGAAAGATAATAAATCAGAGGAGTGGCAATGCTGCTATTCTTAGGCTACAGTTGAGATGCAATAGGATGAAGTTAAGAGAAGAAAGTATCAGAAGAATAAACTGAAAATTTCCTGATGCTGAGTTTGGCTGGAAGTGAACTTATAACTATAGGTCATGGATATCATAAAGTACTTGAAAACTAAGTAACAGGACACTGATGCACTTCTGAAAGGAAGTGATGGAAGTGACGTTCTGGCAGGTATTTCCACTGGCTTTGACAGACTATTTTAATGCCAGCAGAAGTTAGTATTTCTAACTGGGGATATAATCAGAGTAATGTTTTACTGAGTTTTTTCACAGAACAACAATTAATAGGAAAAAAATGCACTCTGATTGTCTTGGTATTCTAGACACCTTCTGTCAGATCTTAAAAATGTCTTGTTCCACTGAGCGTCATGAAGGATGCAGGTTTGATGGCTTGGGCCAGGAGGAGTGCTAGAATAGAGCTGTTGCACTAATGTCACTTTTATTTATTAAAGTTGCATCAATTTAAAGCCAGTGCAGTATTAATAGGGCTGCAGACAGAGCAGCAGAGTATTTCTCTTTTGTAAATCCTGTGGCTCTTCTGTTTTCCTCTCCTATCTTTGTCCCCTTACTAGACTCAAATATGCTTTGGCAGAAAAGCTTAGTCCTGCCCCCCTATTTATTATTGTTACTACACTGCCAGGAAGATTGGCGTATTGCTGTAGGATGAAGTGTGCACAAGAGAGAGGGAGTTTCTGCTCCAGAGAGCTTGTGCTCAGCGGAGGTCAGAGTCAAGTGCTTCTCCTGTCTCTGATCTGTCAGTACTCTGATACACTTCTAAAAACACTCCTCATAAAAATTCTCAGGCTTTACCACATTTAATCTTTTGATCTGGTGCTTGGAGAATTATTGTCAAGCCCTACTGGGTATCTGAAGGATAACAATGGAAGTGGGATGGGTTTTTTTGGTCTGGTAAAATTCTTGACATAGTGAAATTGTTAGAAATTTATTATTTGAATTTCGGAGAGGTAATCAGAATTTCATCTTTCAGAGGACTCTTCGGACTCTTCCTATAGGTGGTCTGGTCTGGTATTCCTGTTTGCCTCAGGTCAAATCAGATTCCCAGAGGTTGTGTCTGACCGATGTGGTGTTTCCCAGGCAGTGTTACGCACTGTGGGAGAATAGGTCTGGGGACGGAGAATGCAGCAGAATCCTTGCACTGGAGTGGGCCATAGGGTAAGTCATAGAGGATAGTAAATACACTTCAACTAGTAATCTGGAGCAGTCGAGGAGAAGGAAGAAGAAACAGGGAGAAATGTTTGAAAAAGTTATTTGTTTTTATTTGAAAGAAAAAATATACCTATCAGGTTGTGATTAGATTTTTTTTTTAATATCTTCTGTTCATACTTCATCTTTTGAGTCAGGAAGTGTGTTCCCAGATACTTAAATGGCCTACTGGAAGTGCTGAATTGATCTGTGGAGTATTTGAAAGATTTTGACACGTCTTGTAAAATGATGACCACTGTAGCTTTGTGAATAGGTACAGTTTCTTGTATATATGTGTGTTAGAGCATTGTCTATCTTCAGCCATTGTAGTGGCACACAAGATATTGATTGTAGGATCCCTATATGCACAACTGTGGCAAGAAGTGTTCAGTTTTTACTGCACTGTCCCTGCTAGGGAATGCCACCAGTCGAAATGGTAGGTTCTGGTAGAGGAGTTTTTCCTCTTCTTTTTGCCAGGGCATAACACAGAGAGAATAGGTGAGATAATTCAGTATGTGTTATGTGAGACTTGCCAACTTGCTGAAACACTACCTTATCAGTTTTGATACTTCAATAAGACTAAGAGAAATTTAGGTCAAACCCAAAGCAAAGCTATACTTGACCATCTAACCATCGAATGGGGGGGAAAAAAAAAGTTATTATCAAGGAGGACATCTGACAAAATAGCTTTTGGGTCTCTTAATTTATGTCTAGGGTCTCAAACCCTCAACAAATCTCAGTTGTGCCTTATGTAATAAAGCTTGTTCATGCATAAATTCAGACTGTTTAGTATGCATCCTATGTTGTTTGTCCATCCTGAAAGGATGGGTGAGCCAATTTGAATAAAAAAAGTCTCTACTTCTTTCTAATCTTTAGCGTCAAACTAGGATGCCAACTCTGCAATAGGCCTTTTTGTCTAGATGGTTTGCTTGGATCTGCCCATGTGATTGGGCTTATCAGTTAAAGGCCTGTATTACATAGGTATTTATTTTTAGGATTGAGAGAAGGCTTTCAATATTTCACTGCTTCCTAAGTTTTCTACAACTGGGAATTGAAAAAGTAAAAAAGTGAGTCAAATCCTGATGCTGTGGTGGAGTCTATGTCCAAATCTAATCTTTGTGGCTTCTGCCCAGCTCTCCCCCAAAGATTATACGGGAAGCTGCTTTTGTCATTCCTGTCACATGAAAACAGGAAGTTCTAGGAGTTTCATGAGAGTTGGGTTTTTGTAATATTTCAACTTCAATTACAGGAATTGTTTTTGATAGTTTACTTACGATTACAAATAAGACTTTGATTATTTTTTTATTTTATTTTTCCCAGTGATTCAACAGAACTAAGTTTAGTGTGTTGCTCACACTGCTGACTCTCCAGTGCTCAAATTTACAGTCCTTTTAACTTTCGGGCATACTTTTATATGTAAAATAGGATGATTTGATTACAGAGGCTTCCCTGAAGCCAGAGGCACTTTCTCTTCCTGTTCTTTGGACACATATATTTCTTCTGGTATGATAGGTATAAATGTCCTTGATCTTCACAAACATATAGCTGGCGGGCATTATAACAAGTCTCAGCTTGCTGGGAGAAGTCTGTAAAACTAAGAATGTTCTCCGATGTGGATAATAAAATACTTTCCTGCTCCTTTATATGGTTTTAACAGATGTTCAGGGTTCCAGTTCTTTTTAACCTGCTTTCCAGATTTCTTTGGAAATCAAACTTAAGTTATGAGAGCACAACTGACTTACAGGGGTCCAGATTCTGCAGGTTGTAAGTGATCAAAGCTGGTCAGGACTTGCGGTTGTTCACAGAGTTAAAGCATATGGAAGCCTATTATTTGAGATACTTTTGCCATCAAAGCTTGGAGTCATCTCTCTAGGACTAGTAATAGAAATTTCATGAAGTCTTCCCTTTTGATCTCGGTCTGTGAGATTTGTGGCTCGGCCAGAGATCCAGTTGTCAGGATTTTCAGTTTGTTTCACTTTTTGTTTTAAAATGGGTTGGTGTAATTTTTTTTTTTTTTTTTTTTTTTTTTTGTTAACCCCCAGTTGAAAACCTTAGCACATGCTGGCAGATAAAGTTAACACTGGTCAATCCTAATATAAGAAAATAACATGACCGTAAGTGAAGCATTGACAAGTGTATAAAGACAATATGTAATTTTCTGATTCTTCTTCTCTCACTCCCCATCCTTCATCCAGCTTTAGGTGAAGGTGATAATAAGACATGGACTTATCTGAAACTAAGGCTTTCTGTCTTGTTAGGTCTTCCTGTAGTTATTGGATTTAATTTTTCTGTATTTGGATAAACTGTAGTCTCAGCTAGAGTGTCTTGGTGGCTATCTGATATTTTAGTAGAATTTCTGCTTGCTTTTGTCACTTAAGCATTAGTCAGAATACTTTTGTGGGTCAGTGTTTCTCAGGCTTTTCCTAGTTTTTGTAGCTTGGAGCATTTTAAAAATTTCTTCCATGCGGTTCTACCTCAAATGGTGACTTGTAGGACCACAAGGTACCAGTTTCACACATATCCTTAGTGACTATGAGGTGAAGCCTGCCCTGTTATTTGTTAGGAGTGGCTTTGGCCACCTCTTCATTTGCAGCTTGGAATTCGAAAAGCTCACATCTCCAACCATTAATTTGAAAATTAATTAACAATTATAGTTTTGATGAATCAATCAATTTGATATCCTTAATGCAGGAAAGGGGCTTTGCAAGAGCCAAAAGAATAAAATGCAGGAGGAAAAGATTTATGGTCACTGAGCCCGAAAACAAGCACTCGCAGGAATCGCGCTGAACCTGAGTGCCGGTGTGGAGGGATGGGTGCAGGAGTGAGCATTGTCCAGATATGAGTAGGCTTGTAGCTGGTTGTCTCTGTAAGAAGTAATAATGAAGTAAATACAAAGCTGCTTCAACTCTCAAACGTGTTTATGCAGGTAGATGGCAAAACCAGGTCTGTGTCAGTCCGGTGAGCAGCCAGCCGGGTCTGTGGAGCTTTCTGGAGCCTGTTGGTTGACTTACCATGTGTCACTTTTGCATATGCACTTTTAAAAATTATACTTATTTTTAAAAAACAATATCCCACTTAAGTGAAATCAACATAAGGATAAGGTCTATAACTCTCCAGCTACCTTTGAAAGGAAATGTTTGCCAGCTCCTTTGCTGGTTGTTCCTTGTAACTGGAAAGTATAACTAAATTTTCATTTATGGCTTTTCCTTTTTTTGCAGGTAATTTTCTAGAAGTTTATTTAAATACCTGTTGGAAAAGGAACTTTACCCTTTTAGCCCTTTCTTAGGCAGGGTAGTCCCTACTAGCTTTTGAACAGGATTTGTCCAAGAAAATTAAGCAACTTAGCAAAAGCAAACAAATGAAGCAGCACATTTTAAATGAACTGCATTCTAAAAGAAAACACATTTTTTTTTTACCCACATCACCCACATATATGTTAACATACAGAATTAGTCCTAACCTGCCAGAAGAAGAAAATACACAACACCTTTCAAAGATGCAAATTGACAATTAACAAAACAATAGAGTTCTAGCCTTCCTTTGCTGAGGTGCAAATTGATAATCAGACTGCAATAAAAAGCTGGTGGCTTCTATTTAAGATTTAGTTTGAGGTGAAGGCTCCCTACTGAAGAAGGGGAGGGAAAGGGAAAGGGACAAAGTAATGCAACCAGTTCTATGCTGGGAAAAAGCTGTATAAGGAGCACTGGGATACCAGGCTGACATCAGCTGTATAGTTTGCATGTCCTAATTGTGACAATAGTAATGAGAAGGGATGGTGAAATTTGGTTATGTTACAGAATTGCAGAGGGCAGAATCTGAGGGGTAACAACCTCTTTTTGTTCCTGTACATATCCTATGCCCTAGAGTGATGTTGATGAGAGAAACTGCAAACTCTCTGTGATAATTTTTTTCACTTACCTTTGGCAGTCTCACCCTCACTCTGCCCATTAAACTCCATGTCTTGTATTTATCCTAATGTTTCACATACCCCTGAGCAGCTGCAGGTAACTACTGGTTTATTTTATCCCGACTTGCCTCAGTTATCTTTTATCCTTTCCAAATATGAAGTTTTACATAATGATTTCTACTTGACTTTAAAAGCAAATAAATAATGAGAACCACTATTGGCTTTTCTAATAGTAAGTTTTAGTGCCTAGTGCTTGGAAGATGGCAAAACAGGCTTTTATACTGTGGGAAGTTTCGATGTTATGAATTAGAGAGGACATGAGGAATTGGAGCTCTGTTTGAAAGTTGTTATTTGGATGCAAATTTTGAAGAAATGGTCATAAACTTTGCTTTGTATTTTCCTACCATCTGACTTGTATTTGTTCTGTGCTTTGGCCAGCTCCAATGAAATTGGTGCCTTAAGTCATGTCCCTTTGTGGCCTGTAGTATTTCTGCCGCTACGTCCTTATGAGTGTTTCTGGGTTTTAATGGGATTTTTGCTTATTTTGATTTTGGTTTACCAATGACTGGTTCCCAAAGCTACTTACTTTTTAACAGCTAATCTGTCTTGGAAGATCTGCATTGTACCATGTGTATGTTCTTTTTAATTTTGTTCTGAATTATTTTCACTTGAAATTTTGTTACTATGGGAGCTGAATTTTAAAAGTAGAAGAGTAATTTAAGGATAAGACCTTTTTAATAATCTGAATAATTTGTGGCATTTGACAAATATATAGACGTATAGTCTGGGATTTTTAAGACTGGTTGGAGTATTTGAGACTTTGTTAATTTGAATCCAAGCTGTATGATTAAATGTCCTAGATATCTTGGAAAGTTTCAGCCATAATTATACAATTTTAATGAATTTGTTGCTCTTGAAAATGTTGAGTTGACAGCTGCTTAGGATGAAGTCCCAGATAGTTGCAGCGCATGATAGGTAGGGGATTGCAGAGCTCTGAGTGTGCTGTGCATTACTCAGTGCTCTCTCAAAACAAAGTTGAAGATCACTCTGTAAATGAGCGGTTGAGCATTCCCTTCCCATCAACAGAGCAACTAGATTTTATTTTGTGGACAGCTGGCTAGTAGCAAATACTTGACATCTTCCTCTTATTTGTGGTCGGCATGTGTCAGTGCATGTCAGTCCACCAGGATGGTTGTCACAGCCCTCAGCACAGGAGGAAGAATGGAGAAATTTTGGATGCTGACGCTGGCAGTGACAGTACTCTTGAGCCTATATTCAGGGGATGTATTAATCTCTCTTTCAGGTGTCAAGATTTAGCACCTCTTATGTATTTTGATTAGCACTGAATAGGAGATTTTTATCCTTAGTAGCGTAGTGGCTTGTTGCATTTAGATACCATTTATTATGAACTCGATCCTGACATTGAATATTATCTGACTTCTCTGAAAGCCAACCCCTCTTGAGTGAATGTGGTGTTTGACAAGTAAATAATAGTGTATGGTGCCCTATGAACGTGTTTTAACCTGCTCTGCGTAAGTTTTCTTAGGCTTGATGCATGTATTTAAAGAGTGTAGTATGCAAGACATGCAAGGATGGAAAAGTTTGTTTATGCATTCAATGATTTCTTCTTGGGCAAGATTCATGTTAATATCACTCTACGCAGCATTTTATTATCCTGCCTCTGGTACAAAGAGGTATGTAATCTGAAGTTTGGGGGGTGGACTTATTTTTCAAATAAAAGCCACTAAGGCCAGCACTTTTGTCCTCTTTCATGTCTTGTGAAGTCTGTGTGATTTCTAACCCTTTATTTCTTTTTTCCAGGCTATTCATGTTTGCTGTTGGGCAGGGCAAATCAATCTTTTCTAAGTACTCTTTAATCATAAATCTAGATGTATTAAGCTTGCTATTACCTAGCCAGTGGTAGTCAGAAACAGAAAAAGGCAGGGGGGAATATCTAGTCAGTATGGCTGAACTGTGATTGGGATCACAGGGCTTCTTGCTCTGTGTACTTTGACTCTTGACTGGAGTGATGCTTTTGGTTTTGTTGGTGAGCTGTCTTCTTTTTTGCTTTTTAGTTTTATTTTTTTAATAGAGGCTACTCTAGTATTCTGTCTAATTAACGTGCTTTGCAATGTCTGTTTTGTGTGTTCTGAATGTTCATTTCCCTTAGCTTATATTTCCCCTCTGGTTTTCAATAAATCTTGGTGCACCTTTGTATCCTGCCGTCTCTTTTTGCTCTTTTTCCCTAGAGTGTTAATTCCCACCCCTTGAATATCTGTAAAATCAGCATTTTATTTTTTCCCTCCTGAGCAGCTATTGCCATCAGCTGTTATAAAATAAGGGCTTTAGATGTGTCCCTTATAGTACATTGACCCCTCTGTCCGATTTATCATTAATTTCCAGATATTTGTTCCAGGCTTGAACTAATTCCTTCCCCCCAGGGTCTTGAGTTAAAAACCAAACTGAAACCCACTTCCTTGTTCTCTTGTACCTGGGATATTAATCATATTGCCACCAGCACCCTGGCATATGGAGGCATCCCACTACAGTTAAAGATATTACGAATGTCTTCCATTGGCTTCTGTTACAACAACATTCAAGCTTCTTAAACTTATTTCTGAGCTTGTATCATATCTTGCTGCTGTTTATATCTTGCATTTTTCCTCCCCAGTGCCCACACTCTTACTTAGTGAAAAAGTAGTATTTGTCTCCCCCAGGTTCCTGCCCAATTACTTCTTTCTGCTGCTGTTTCACGCAGTTAAAAGGAGGTGTGCTGACAGACTGGGCAGAAGATATGGCCGTATGCAGTAGAACTTGGGCTCTACCTAACAGTGTAGGAACGCTTGTAGGTTATGGTTTTGAGGCTTGGAAGATTTTCTATGTGTAATTAAGACTAACAATAGGATAATCTTATGAGCACTGCGACATGGTCAGTCAGTGGAAAGTATTGTAGATTGGGCTGTAAGTTTTCTTCATTTGAATGTATTGGTCTTAGTGGGACATGTTTGGAACTAGCAGGAAGAAGACGTGGTCCCCATGAAATCAGTGGACAATATCTGCTTGGCCCTACTGAGCATAGGACGCATAAATATTGGTGTGTTCACCGCAGGATTGTTGGGAATGGAGGTAAAGGAATGCTAAGACTTGTGACTCATCACAGTGACATCTTCTCCAAAGTTACCTTTTCTAGGCACTGTGAAAGCTATGTTGCCTCTTAAAACTTAAAATCATAAATATCAACTAGTCCTTTGGAGATAATTCCCATGCCAGGGCACATCTGTTAATGTCCTATTCCTTCTTAAAATTGCCATCAGCCCTTTCGAGGAAAAGGGCTGAAAATGTTGCTGTGCAGGAACCTGTTCCTTCATAGCTAAGGCTCATCCATACCCTCTATTATTTTCCTGTTGCTCCAGTGCAGCCTGGCAAGCAGTTACAAACTGCTGCTTAGGATACGATTGCAAACGTGGTGTACCCATATATCTCCCTCTCAAGACAATAGGAGCTGTCAGTGCTTGCTACTTCTGAAAATTAACACCCCAGAAAAACTAAATCCACCCTGACCCGTTATGAATTTTAGCCTTCCTGATATTAAAAAAAAGAAAAAAAGTTATTTTGACAATGTGAAAATCTTGGTACTGAATCGCTTGATTCGGAATTGCTTTGTACAGCTACTGGAGTGGTTTAGTAACCTTTGATCATATAAATAGAGTGAACATCTATGTATATGAAGCAAAGAATAATGAAATGTATGTTTTGTGTTGCTGCTTGTTTGCAAACCTGATGCTAACTGAATTCAATTGTAATCTACAAGGATCCACAGAAGCATTAGCCAGCAGAGCTAATATCTAACAACAATGCAGACAAATAAACATTTTGAAAAGAAAACATCAACTCCTTACTCATCACCATGTTTATTGAATTAGAGACTTCAAACACTGGGGCTGTAGCATAGCATACAGCTTGCTCCCTGCCTCTGTCTGGTGTCAGAAGGACATGCTGCTTCTGATGCCTGGAGTAAATTTGCCCAAAACCAAAGTATGTCTTGGAAGTTTTGTTTCTTGCAGGGATCTGTGTATAAAGACTCCATTTGTGAGGCAGAAGCTACAAACAGTATGTTGTAGTATGGTTAACAAATGATATCGAGAGCTGTGGAAAAGTTGTACTGCCACATTTTCAGGTCTGCTTGCCAGATTGGGGGCATATGTGGTGGTAAGACATTGCTAGTCATCCCTTTGCACTCATGCCTGGTATCCTTGGTTGTTTATGCCTGAAGTCTCAAATACCTGGACACATCTTCTAGTAATATTAGGCCAGAATTTAAGAAGTGCCTAGCCTAAAAAAATTATAAGCTTGAATTGTAAATGTTAGGATGAAAATAAAATACATCCTGATGTTTTTGTTTTACTTCAGGCCTTAAGTTAGAAGTAATGCTTATACCACCTTTCCCCAAAAACAGGAGGGATGGAGACCTAATAAAAACATAATGCAAGCTGAATTCTCATGTATTCACAGATGTCTAGGAGATGGAACTTTAAGAGAAGTGGAGATGCAATGGCTTGCGTGCTAATGTCATGAACAACAGTCTTGTGGTGTGTACAGTGTTACCAACTATTGGTGTCTGATAAAGCTGCCAAAGTGATGGCAGCCACTTAGCCATGTACTAGCTGCCCTTAAGTGCCACTAATAGCCTGTTTGTCCCTACTTGGGCTAATTTACCCTGTGTTGCTGAGCTCCATGTTGTGGAGCATCTTTTGGCTACAGGGCAGATGGACCTGTTTTGGTGTTTGCGTAGGTTTTTTGGAGAGTTTTTTGTTGTGGGTTTTTGGTTTTTTTTTTTTTGTTTTTTTTAAACATACCTGGCAGATCACTGCATTGAAGCCATGGCAAGTTGTGTGATAGTAGTATGGAAACCAGACGGTGTGGTGACAGTGTTCCTGACAAGGAACCAATATTTTGATTGGGTCAGCTTTCAATTGCTGCTCGCAGGAGGTGTGTGACGGGCAGCAGCCATATAGTGATGGAACAGCACACGCTGTTTCTACCACAGGAAAATAACCCAAGATGCTCTATTACTACCAAATCTTTCAGACAAAAGGGTCATTTGAGGTTTTGTAGGGCTCTCTTCCACTTCTCTGTGTGTCGACTGCTTCCCATTTGATTTGAGCTTGTGAGGAGCACCCATGGTCAGGCATCAGAGCCTCTGGATTCTCTCCTTCCTCATCACTGTTCCCCATTTTCTCTCCTGGAAACCTCACCCATCACACTTCTGCTTTGAAACAGTTGTCTCCTGGGCAGCCAAAGGAGTGCAGTGCTGCCGGCTTGCTTGTCACCCCTCCTGCCTACCCGTGCTGTCGCAGACACCTTGCAGAGCATGGGGAGAGGTGTGGGTGGCACAGTGCCAAGCCAGGCCAGCTCTGAGGCTGGGTGCCTGAAGCAGGACCAAGCTGCATTGGACAGAATGGCTCAGGGCAGGCTGTGGGAATGGTATTTTGGACCCTGTGGTGGTACCAACGCCTAATAATTTTGGTGGTGTTTGGGACTATGTACATTTAGAATCAAGTCTTACTGCAGGGTCTGCGCTGCAAAGAGGAATTTACAAATAACTTCAAGGGGGGGAAGTCTACTGGAAAGCTGCAGTTTCTGCCTATTTTGGTTAACTGATTCAGCCTTTCGAGGTCATTTAGGGTGGATTGATATGTTCTCATTCTCCGTATGTGCGGCAGTGCAAGGATCCTGCAGATTGCAATAAACGGGGAAAGGGAAGGAGCAGATTGTCCTACCGGAAAGTAAAAGACTCTTTCAGGATTGTGTAGGTTGTGTAATTTGAAGATCAACATTGCTTATGGTGAACAGATGGAGAGAATGATTAGAAGCTACAAGTGCCCTCCTGTGCTATAGGCCCAATGTCAGATAAACTACCTCTACAGAAAATTATCACTTTCTGAAATTCTAGGACAACTGTAGGTTGCATTCTATGAAATTGAGAGAGAAAACTGGTGTGAGGAGGAGGAAAGGATCTAGACTGTTAACTGTGTGAGACTGCAAACTGCCTCTTGGGAAGCTTAGATTCAAGGTGGTTTTAGTGTCTGTGAGTGCTCAGCATTGTTTTTATGAAACCGTGCAAGAGGAAATTCCCATTATTTCAGACCCGGAGTTCACTGTGGCTATCATTAGTAGAAACTAGGGTGATTTTTTTTCTCTCAGTGAAGGCACGCGCACCTGCCTCAAAGGTCTAACAGTGCAGTATTTATTGTGTACCAGAACACACATGCTAACATCCGACCAAATGATGCATCTTGTCACATATGGCTGTAGACCAGTGCATGTATATTGTAACATATTTTGTAGTTAGCATTTAAGGTTGGTTGTGTGGGTTTTTTTTTTTTTCCTTTGTTTTGAAAGAAGTATTTAAGGTATCTAGTGAATGACAGTGTTGTAAAGTAATGGACAGTGATTGGGGCATAAATGGTGGATATGCACTGAGTTGACACATCTTCTGGCTGGGAATGAAGTATCTGGCAAAACTACCTGTGTGTCACAAGGATCCCAGTTAGAATTGATACTGTGAGAACTGGGAGGGCATACAGCAGCAGGCTAGAAAATCACATAATTGGGTAAGTACATGCTAGTGTCTGACCAGAGCTTGGCAGACAAAACGGTCAGTGTTGGAGCAAGAAAGCACAGCAAAGTGTCTTAATGGAGCTCTTTCTGCCAGTTCTCTAAGGGCTGTGATGAAAGTTCTGCTCAGTAAGTAGAAAAAACACTGAAATTGGAACAGGAGGAGAAAAAAGTGTATTTTCCCAAGGATAAACCAAACTGAACTACAACACGTAAAAAGGAAGAATTTGGTCATACTCATGGTTAAATCAATGGGACTTATGCCAGTGAGTTAGGAGGGAAAGATGGTCAAAGCCGTTCATCCACCTCTCTAGCACCAACAGAGGGCAGTCCTTTCTCCAGCTCTAGAAGCCACAGTTGTCTTGGGCACCCACAACAGGCTGAAGAGCCGTGTGTAGTACAGGGCCAAAAGCAATGTCTGCTCTAATCCTACCTTCTTAAAATGCCAAAGAGTGGTCACCTCTGCAGGCTCTTCTTAACAGGAGAGCCTCTGTTCAGGGCCCAGGGCGAGAGCTCCACATATTTGTGCACGTGTGCTCTGATCCACAACTGGCTCATACACAGTAGATGCTATTTAAAACGCTTTTAGGCAGTGGGTAAGAAGCTGGAAGTGTTGACACATGTTCCGTGTACTTAAAAGGTAAAAGAACATTTTAACTGCTGGCACCCCCAAGCAGCTTATTTTTGATGGTGGCAAATATAATGGCGAGAATATGCTGTACCAAGGGGAAAAGGGCAATGGCTAGAGTATGATTGTGTATTGTTCTGCTTTTGCCGTTTGGGTATGTGTGTTCATGCGTGTAAACATACCTTACAGAATCAGACTATACAGCAATATGGAAGATGTTACCGACACGTGTATATAATGTACGGTATTACATACAGAAACTGTTCGTTAAATGAATGCTAAGATTGTGAAGTCAGGCACTCAAAGCATAGGAAATGCCAGAATTAGATTTGTCTGCACAACCTTAATTCAGCCCCTTTGTGCATATGCATTATGATACAGTCTTCAATTACATGATCACATATCAGACTACTGAAATGATGGTGCTGACAGAATGAGGAGATATTCAATATTATTTTTTTAATCCTTATTGTTTGTGTGGCCCTGTGGTAGGCATATTCTGAACGCATTCAAACCCCATCTTAAAAACAGCAATTCCGTAATATTATTGGTGTAATAAATATATGTGAAAATTAATAACTTCCTATGGACTTCTCTGTGATGTTTGTCACTAAATTATCTGTTTATTGTAAAGATGTTAATTGATTCTCACAGCATCCATCTTTGTTGGTATTGTATCCTTTTACAGATAGGGGGAAAAAGTTTTTGAAGGGGAAGAAAACAGCCCAATTCACTCAAATCCTACCTATGTAGCTACAGTCAACTGAAATCCTGGCAGCAATCCAGGTTGTTTAAGTCTGCCTAATTCTGTATATATATTTGTCTGGGGGGTTTCTGGACCACCTGAAAGTGTTTGAACCCACATACCCCAGAGAAGTGCCCTTGCCACCTGGCTTAGGGGAAACCTGAGGAAAAGCATTTTCTACCCTTCTTCCAAAGCAAAGCTCCTGTGCATCCAGGAAGCAAGAGCCACTGGGAAGCCAGGCACCAAGCTGGCCTTAGTAGAGGGACTGGGCTTTCAGTGTAGTTGTTGATCCCAAGTAGATACAGGCATTTAGCCTTTTCTGTTGTTTTCCCATGGCGATAACTGAAGAGAAGGTATCTAGCTTAAGTAGAAAGGATGCTCTTGGAAGGCCTTTGTTCAGTCAGTGGAGAGAGGGTAATGCAGAGTTTTGTTGGACTAGACTTCTACCTGCAAGTCTTCAGAGGGTACCCCTCTGTCTCCATTTAATGTGTAGGGAAGCTAACTGCTGTGATAGGCTTCTAAATGCATCTGGGTCAGATCTGACTTTACAAAGTGTTGTTTTCACTTTATTATAACTGTTAGTATCTTTAAAATACAGCATCAGCTGACTGTAAAATATGGCATCCACAAGTATATGTTCAGGTGTATCAGGTCAGAAAGTGGGGTGTGTACAACTAAAGGGTTCCTGCAAAGATTCTGGATTCCTGCAAAACTGTCCTCCTTTTGGCTTGCAAATCTCTGCCACCTTCAATTCTCATGTTCCAGTACCTAATACGAATGAGTTAATGGTCCAGCAGGCAACTTTTAAGTATGCAACTCGTGTTCGTTCCCAGAGCTGGCTCTTCTTGGGTGATATCCTTCTAGAAAAAATTGGAATGCGATCATGTAATTAGAGAGTATCACAGTGCATATGCACAAAGACTAAATCTTAGCTCATGCTTTCAATGGCTAAATTAGGAATGATTGTACAATCTTAAGTATAGTATTTTGTAATTAAGTATAGTGTTTTGTGGAATGCTCACTTTTATTCAGCCTTTTTTAACCAGAGAATTTTCATAATTTAAAGCTGAAAAATAATAATATTATCCTGTAGAGCTCCACTGCCCTTTCCTTCTCACTTAAGTCATCAGAGGGCTGTTACTTACAGATACTCAGTAGAGAGCACTGTCACCTGAGCTGGTGGAGTAATTGCTGGTAGTAGAGTATTACTGCTGCATGCACTGGCCACTAAGAGGTGTTTCTGCTAGTAGTTGTGAACAGCAGCAGATGGGTTGAGTCAGTCGGAAGTCCAGTAGTTAACTCCAGGTCGTGGGGGTAGTGTCCTCTGGCAGTGCTGATGCATTCTGCTGTGCATTCTAACTTATTTTTGTTGTTCTCATCTTCACCTGTGCTTCTTGCTCCTCTGCTCCTGCCAGCCCCCGTTGCTCCTTTTTTCTCAGTGCTACTTTTCTGTGCTTTAGGTCTTTTTATTGAGTCAGGATGCTTCGTCTGTCTTTACGATTTTGAAGCAAGCAGAGGGGTGTGAGGTTTTGCTCTCTTGCTAGCGCTTTCCAGTGCAAACACCTGGGAGCTTTCTGATGACTCAGAAGAGCTGCTGGCGGAGAGGCTTGTGAAGCAGATTGGCATGACAGGGGTGGCACGCAGAGCTGTGTAGGATGGAGCATGCCCAATGTACCAGGTTGTCCAGTCTGTTATGCTGATTTTCAGCAGGTCTCTTCTGCATATGTGCAAACTGAGATCCCCCTCTTCTCCAGACTTGGACTACGTTCAGGTTGTTGGTAGCAAAGGGCAAGTCACAAGGGTCACATTCCACTAGTCACGTTTCAAGGTCATCCAAGAATGGTTTAAGCAAAGTCCCTTCACAGCCAGGGTGACCTAAGAAGGCACATGGCTCAGGTCATGAATGGTAAGGCATTTAGTTGCAGTAGTTCAGTTTTTCAATTTTTATACTCATTGTTGTGGTGGTATTGGCTGCTGCATTTATTTTCTTAATGTAAAACATACATTATATTAGGCCGACCACAATTAGGAGCGTGGCATTTCTGATGAAGTGGTGGTAAAGGTTTGACCAGCAGTAGTGTGCTTCCTGCTGATACTTACAGCAGGTATTTAGGGAGAAATGCAAACTACATAACAGAAGCTTTACAGCGTAGGTTGGAGAGAATTCTGTCCTCTGAAGAGGACTAGTGCAGAGGTTTAGTGAATTACTCTAAAATTTACTTTGCCTTTTACTATGGAGCTGCTTGTGCTGACTGGTTGCACGTACAGCAGTTGCTAAAGTAAGAAATACTGGTTTGCATTCAAGGAAACAGATTTTCATGGTTGCATCTGAAAAAATTGTCATAGCTGAAATAAGCAACGTTATCAGCAATATCAATTTTCAAAAATAATCTGTATTAAACTGTTATAATTCAAGTTTGGGGTATGTAAGGTGCAGCCATATTTGGAGGTTCTAGTCAGGCTGTTGTATTGATGATTACATACTGCAAGGAGGGATGAGGATTTGCTGCTTTGCCAGTTTTAATAGAGGTGAGGTAACTAATTCAATTCTGGATACTCTCATCACAAGTTGCTTGAAGGTGTTCAAATTTGCTTATGAAATAGTCCCTTCTGAGCTAAGGAGATGGAAATGAGACACTAAAAGGCTTTCTTGAAGTGCTTCCATGTTTCTCAGCTCAGAACATCACATTTGATATTAATATTAGGTACTGAGGCAAAGTCATCAGGTAGAAAAGGGAGGAAATGTAGAAATAGTCATTTTCTTGTGTGTTTCCTCAGGATGCTATTTTGAGGCTTTAAAAAAAATTCATGCTTTGCTGATGAGGCTGCTGTAAACCAGGGAAGTGGCAGATGTAATTTAAGTCCCAGGGCCCTGCCCTAAAAGAGGTCCAATACTGGCAGCATACATATTGCTTATATGAAAGCGAACAGATGGATACATTTGGTCAATTCTGCCGGGTTCATATGGAAACCTTCAGAATTTTTCTTACTATTTTGAGTGGAATACTTAAATCTGTTATCTGCTGAGAGTCTGTACTTGCCTGGGATGGGTGCTTTTGTAGCTTTGAGCAGGGAGTATTGATCAGATACGTTTATCTGACTGATGGAAGTCTCCCCCCATCTCCCCCCATACTCCAGGACCAATTCGGCTACTGGAGGAGTGAGCTGGATTTTTTTCAGCTTCTGTGGCATGAGAACTGTCAGCTGAGTCTTAATCATGGAGTTATTACTGGTAGTGAAAATGCAGGAAAGAGAAGAAATCCAACTTGCTTTTCAGATGCTAGATTGATTGCAGAGGCACATTTTGGTTATTGTTGGGGTGGGGAGGGGAGAGGAAGGAGGAGATGGGGAGAACAAAAACATCGTATTTTCTTTAATTAAGAAAAACGCTAATTTTCTGATACTAATTCATGCTAAATTCTTGCTGACAGTTTTTGATGTTTCCCAATTCAAAACAACTGAAAGCAATCAAGTGAAAGGAGAATGGAGAATCAAAGAGGAGGGGTGTAGCTGTATTAGAAGAACACAGCTCGAAGTGTTAATACTTAGTTGGGGGGTGGGGGGAGGTGAGATTAATCTGTAATGCCTGAAATTAGTCTGTTTTGAGTGTCATCGTAGGTTAGCGTGTGTGCGCATGTGTGCACGCGTGTAATGATCTAATAACTTGTTATCTATCACGTCAAGGAAAGAATTGGCATATGACTAAATCATTCTAAAAGCCTATCGTACATATGTGCCAGCATCTATATTGTCATCTAGCTATCTTTTTTCAAGTGTATAGCATATAAAAATATGTACATCAAGCATTTAGACCCTATCAATGACACCTCTGTTCAGTATTAAAGTTCTTAAAGAAACTTGCTCTTCCATTTGGAATCACATAAGAAATAGGATACTTTTATCAGCAAGTTTTAGCTTTAAAGCTTTCCAGGAAATCTGTAAACAAAGCAGGAAAAAAAAATGAAATCTCTGATATTAAAAGCATGCTTCTATGAAGATGGCAGTTGTGCGAGTGCTCATTTCTCTCTCTTTTTTTTTAAAGAAAAAAATTTCTTTGAATCATTAGCGACAATAACTTTCATTGAAAGTGGGGGTTAGAAAAGAAGAGTAGAAGCTGAGCTCATTGGGAGAGAGAAAAAGGGCTTGAATTTGACAAAATAGGTGGTTCTCTATTCCCATCTCATGCACTTGAGCTGCATACTTCTCACAAAATCAACTCCACCCACTGTTGTAGAAAATGCCAATCTCTTGGTATCTTCTCTGCAGGTTTTGTTTTGGTAGTGCTAGTTTTGGGGATTAATATGAAGAGCCCCATCAAAGTTTGTTTAAGAAGTCATACCAATACAGAAAGATCCATGTATACTATTTAAAATACACTTGTTAACAGCGATTTAACAGTCATTTCGTTCTCTACTGTTCATCACATTCACACATGTGGGATGGGCATTAACAGATTGAGCTACATCTTTTCATTTCAATTCTGCGGCAGCATCTCTTTGCAGGAATATTTTATGTAGTAATAATTTTCTTCCTATTACAGATTTTTCTAACTATGTTAATGGAAGCAGACTGGCCAGAGAGACATTCGTGAGAACTACCTTTGCAGTGACATTTAAACAATTTATTTGATCTTGCTTTAGCTTACCTGCTCATGCCTTTTTTACTCTGTTGCTGACCTTAGGAGAACTTTGTGTATAATCATGGGTCTTTCAATCATATTTAACTTAACAAAATGGTATGCAAATTTCTGTGATATGTCATTTCTGAAGTCTTTGGGATTTGCAGTGTGTATGCTATCAGGTGGATACCCCTTGACTGTATGGGCATGTTTGAATAGCAGCTGCCTAGCAGCTCTGAGGCCTGTTGCAGAAGGCAGTGTGTCTTAGCTGAGGATGCTCTCTCTTAGGGGTATGCAATTGTTGGATGTGCCTTGACTTACCCAAAGCAGGAGGTGCTATCAATATATATATTTTTGGCGGGGGGGGGGGGGGGGGGGGGGGGGGGGGGGGGGGGGGGGGGGGGGGGGGGGGGGGGGGGGGGGGGGGGGGGGGGGGGGGGGGGGGGGGGGGGGGGGGGGGGGGGGGGGGGGGGGGGGGGGGGGGGGGGGGTGGGGGGGGGGGGGAACGGAGTATGGTAATAGAAAAAGCAAAGCAGAGAAAGGTTGATGCAAGAGGGAGTTTCTATATATCACACTTACCATGTTGTATTCATCATCTTCTCATCATGTAGAGACATTGAAAGTTGTGTGTTTGTGCCTGAAATGTGTTACTGGTGTGGGAGTGCTCTTGGCTAAAAGCCTAAAATGAGGACTTCTGCTTTGTGAGGGCATACCTTGTCCTGTGCTTGATGTAGCTTTTCCCACACTGGACGATGTGTAAGAGTGCTCTTAGGATGAGAATGGTTAAAACCAATTACCACTGGCACTATAGTTGTTAACACTTATATCAGTTTCTATCAGAATCAAAGGTCCTAGCGTAAAGTGGTGTTATAAAACCATCCAAGCCAAAACCAGGGAAACTGAAAGACAAGAAATTAACTGAATTAATTGGCAAAAAATATATTTATCAGCTTTTTGATTTCTAGTATAATTCATGGAAATGAATTCTGTGAAATTTTCATTCTGTGACAGCTGATTGGGTGAGGAAAAAAGTAGGATCACTGCTGAATGTTTACATGGACAGTGACATTCCCATTTGTTAAAAGTAAAAGGCTTGGATACTAACATCATAGAAATGTGTGTATGTGGGTTACCTGCTGTATTATGTCCCCTATTTGGGCAACACTTGAAGCAAATGATTAATCTCTTCAATTTCTGTAGAAATAATAATTTTTCTTTTTTTTAAACCAAAGATAAGCCCACATGTTTTAAGTTTGGCTTTTTCATAAACATTTGTAGAATGAGGCGCAGCTTACTCTGCTGGCTATATTTCATGCCTTTCCATTTCCTAATCCTGGTCATGAAAACAGAATTACTGCCTCAAAGTTATGTGAAAAGAAAGCTGGTTGCTTGGATGGGTCATACAGCTGGCCTTAGCATGTGTTTGTGCACAATGTGTTGTTACTGCATTACTGAACTGGATTCTTTGTCCACACGTAATAGCCTGCCTACAAACGATAATAATCACAGTACGTGTCACGCTCGCTTCTCTACAGCACTGAAGCTCCTCTGTTGAAGGGGAAAATTCAAAGCAATCATCAGTTCTCCTAAAATTGTCAGTTTTGGTTTCCATGTTCATACCAATTTAGTGTCTGGGTCTGATTTTTCCATTATCCTGCATCTTGTATACAACTATGGTTTGCTGTCAGAAATGAGTAGTCCAAGCATAAGACAAGGGAAAATCAAGCTTTCTGTCCCTGGGGTAAAGGAAATTATATGTAGTTTAACTTTCTCAAGTGACAACATTCATTAGACTGTTACTACAGACATCTCTATGTAGGCACAGATAAGTTGGTATTTCCTGGGCACTTCCAGTAATAAAATCCTAAATCAATGTTTACAGAAGATGTTTAAGCTTTTTTTCAGTGATTCCTTCACATGTAGCTTTTCTTCAAAAATCTGTGATGGAAATGTGCAATCATAGATAGCTAAACTGAGGGTCCACTATGAATTTCCTCAGACATCCTTCTTTTGCCTCCTTTCTTTGGATGTGGGTGTGGGTGCTGCTTAACATGTACTCAACCCACGTGCACATTCTGGGTGCTCCCATCTGGGGTCTGCATTAGTACCAGTTCCACTGTTGCTGTATGGAGAGCGCCTTAGCCATCTCTCTACTGAAAAGAAAACCCAGAGTAGAAGATATGAGCGTGGGGACGGAAGAGATAGTCCTTTCCACTTATTTATTTATTTCCTTGCATGATTTGTGGTTTGCTTTTTTTTGTTTAGTTTTATTTGTTTGGGCAAGTTTCTTGCCATTTACCTTTGCATTTGCATTTCCTATTGATTGGCAATTTTTAAACTGTTTATTGTGCTCTTTTGTTTAGCTGTTCAAGAGCTAAAACAAAAGCCACCAGGCCCTGTGAGGGACATATTTGCATGCGGCGAACGTTGCCCGAGGAAAAAGTAATTGCTAATGCATATTTATGTGGCACAAATTTGCCATTTGTTTATGCATAAAATTATCAATAGTGCAGGGCGGCCCAGCCGTAGAAAATGGTGACCTTTTTAGCTTAATAAATAGAAATCAGCTGTTATTGTGAAGAGATCAGCCATTTATTCCGTGTTGAGGGACACTGTCGGGAAAATGTAGATTGGTGCCGGCAATATCATTAAATGGAAGGCCAGTGACCCTTTCGGTATAGTCTATTATACTTATCTAATAGGGGATAAATGACTCTGGTTGGCAAATAGATTAAAAAAAAAAAAGGGGGGGAAGAAAAGGAAAAAAAAAAAAAAACCCAAACCCACCCCTCCAGACTTCTCTTATTCCTCAGCCATATGAACAGGTAGATACTGAGGAGGTAACCTTGCACAAGCCAGCTGGTATTTTTCTACCAGAAAAGTGACTTCAGAAACAACCAACAACAAGAAAAAAACCCAACCCCCAAGCCCACTCTGAGATTGGTTCTGGCTGTTTTGGAGTGGGAAAAACAACCAGAGCCAGCCTGTGATTCTTCCTAGTTCATGCTGTCCAAAGCAATGTTCTGAAAGGCCCATACACGGATCAGATTTTGGCTCATGAAATGAGAACTTGCAGTTTGAAAGTAGGAGGTAGGGTCTTTTCTGAAGACAACAGGTTTTCAAAACTAGTTGTGTTTCTTTATATGCATTCAGTTTTTTAAGAGTGGGTAAAAATTTGTCAGATTATACCCCAAGACACTGAAGACCTCATTTGCAGAAGATGTAGCAACACAGTTTTCTTTATGCTGCTCCACTAATTCACCTCAACCTTAATGGGCGGACTTAAGACTTGAAGAGTTAAAAACTAACAGCCGTAATGCTCAAGAAGTTCTTGTGAAAATGAAAGTATACGCAGAAAACCTCATGTTTCTGTGTTTCTCTCATTCTGTTCTCTCTAGTGCACTGCACCATGCCTAACTGGAAGCAGCTTTAACTACCCCACAGGTGAAATGTGGAGAGATGTGAGTCACAGTGACTGTAAATAGTTGTGTTTTCTGCTCACACTGTGTGGTGGGCTGGGAGTTTGATTTTTTTTTTTTTTTTTTTAAATCCCTGAGAGAGATCCAGCAGATGTTTGTGATGGCAATATTTTACTTTGCAAAGGCTATGTTAGATTATGAGACAGCCTTATCTGCACACCCAGCCTGGTTAGATGAGATCCCACCCACCACCACTGTGGGACTGCCGACCCTCAGAAGATGGAGGCTGGCCTCTGCCCACCCTTCTCCCTTGTGCCTTCAGAAAGTCCTGCTCTTATTCTATGCTGGGGAAGGGCTGATCCGAGTCATTTTGGGGCTTTGCTCTGTTTGCTTCCTAAAAAACCTATCACAAGCAAATGTCATCATCGTCACAGAAAAGCCACCTCGATGTTTGTCACTGAGTGACATCTTCCTGGTGGCCTCAGTAAAGAGGCAAAGGGTTGAACAGAACAAAGGAACTTGCAGATTGCATGAGTGGAAGCCTCTTTGAGGCAGGGCTGTCTGAGGATGATGGTGTGGAGGTTGTGGTCAGAGGCAGGAATTCTGTCTTGAAGGCTGTTGATCTGTTTTCACCACTATTAAAGTTCAGAGAAAGCTTAAAAAAAAACAACCCCACATTTTAGTAAAATATAACACAACACATAAAACTTAGGATATATTATACAGTGTATGATGTATTACTCTCTATAATAATGTTGTAAAGTCTTCGTAAGAATGTGTGCTACAGTTTGAGACTTCTTCATACATAAAATTTTCTCTCATATTGGGACAGTTTTTGGAAAGGGTTTCTTCAGTCTCCTGTTTGTGCTTTTCCTTGCATTTAACTCCTGTGCACAGAGCTCTTGCCTGCTTCTGGAATGCTGCCCTTGCAGTCCTCCCAAATAATGGTCCCGAAACCATGTTGCTGTAGAAACAAAAACATTGTAGAACATGTTATGGAAATAAAGAGAAAGTCAAAGAAATAGCTAAGAGTATAAATTTTCTTAGGTACATCCTGTGGATACCATAATTAAGATGAAAGTGAATTTAATTGTAGAATAGGATCTGGGTTTCTTCACATGGCAACAGGTCCTTTTTTTGCTGGTTCTGTCACTCCACTCAAGACCACAGCCAAAAACCACAATTTCTGAAGTCTCTATTAATGTTTGGGGATTGCCTCATCTTCTTGTTAATAAACAGTTGTAATTAGGTGGTATTTTAACTTTACAAACACAGTTTTATTTTTACTTCAACAGCTAATTAAGCTTTGCTTATTTCAAATAGACCTGATTTTTCCAAGGGTCTTTTCCCCTACAGATGTCTCCAGCTCTGCTCCTGGGGGGGGGGGAATCTTCCTCTACATGTCAAAGCTCACAGCCCGTTTTTAGCCTCAATTTTGCTTTTTCGTTTATAACAGTCACAAAACAACCCTTTTGAAGTATGCTGTTTGACACCAACTAGGAAGTTTTATGTAGATAAAATGAACAAGTAGAAAATGCTTAAGTCTATTTTATGGGGTCCACACTGTTGTAAATTAACTTGGATCCAGCTGAGATTCTAGCTCAGGGTGGTGGTATTGTTATTGTTGTTATTACAGCTACTGTTGTATTACTACATATTTTTTGTTGTATCTGTACCTGCCCAGGCCTGGTTGTGGCAGATACTGCGCTACGTACAGAGAAATAGAAAGCAAGGCTTCTTCAAAAATCTAGAAATATCTAGGTTTATGGAACATAACAGAAGTTTTGTAAAGAGGAGTTGGTTAAGGGAGGAGATAGGTCAGAGACAAGACAAGGATAAGCAAGAATCACTGATCAAAGTTTGAAGCGGAAAACACAAGAATGAGCAAAATGAGTATTACTTTTTCCTTGTATTCTACTTATATGAAGAGGACAGGGAGTAGTATCTTGCCTTGGTTCCAGGTTGCTGGGAAAGACAAAAACATGATGGGGAATATTTGTTTACTGTAAACAAGCATTACAGATCTGATCATCCTGTGATCTGTCTTCATTGTCCTGGAATCTCATCCTAAGTGGGAGTGAATTGAGTGGGGCTTGTTCTTTCCTCAGCTCCTGGTGCATGTCTGCTGTATTAATGCGTTGGTTAGGGAAGAAAAGATAAAGGACAAATATTATGCTAATTAGTTGATGAATGTTTAATAAGATAACCAAGGAATAAGAGTTAAGCAATTTATATTTTTCTAGTTCTTTGAGATGCTGGTAACCAGGTAGTCTGATAGGTCCTGCAGATCTTGACCTTTCTTTGTAAAAGGAAATGTTGATGACTTATCCTCACCGAAGACTCACTTGTTACCCCTTCTTCAACATAGATGTATTTGAAAAGCCCATAGAGATATTAATCTTTCTAAGAGCAGAAAATCCTGTTTGAGGAAATTTTTATGCAAAATATAGAGAACACAGTTCTGTTTGCTCATCTGATTGCTCAAAAATAATATAGGAAATTGAGATTTATCTTCACAAAGTTTGCCTGCATGCAGAGCTCAGTACGAACCAGGGATGGTTGTCTTTTGAAACCTTATGCACTAGACTGCTCTTGGTGGTAGTCTTATGTGCTGCTGCTTTTCACAGAGTGCTCTCAGAGCTGTAGGGCTGGCAAAGTAATTCCATCAAGTTAAACGAGTACAGAAAGTGCCTGGTTTTATATATTGAGGTTACTGATTTCAGAGTTCGGCCGTGTGTGTTTTGTAGTTTAAAAATAAAATAAATTCCTATTTATTTTTATTCATGCATATGTTTCATACTATAAATGATTTGTTTGGGTTAGACTAGATTGATATTAACAGATTGTAACACATCTTAGGGATGCAAAACCTGACCGAAAGGACAGCTACTTCACACCTGAGATGGTGCAGACTTTGGCTTGTGTGAACTCGGCATGTCATGTCACAAGTATGGTCTCAGACTTGCTTATGCAAGTGTGTTCATGTGATCCAGCTAAACAACAGTAGTACTAGAGTTTTCTTGTTTTCAAATCACTGCTTTGATGTGCACATAAAACTTACTTTCCCAGTTTTGCAACCAGGCAAACTGAGGCACAAATCTAGTAATGGGGAGCCCATGGCTAGGCAGGGCCACCTGGGTCAAACAGCCCAGTTGCACTCTTCCATGCAACAGTGTCACGGGCCTCTGCAGAGCAGTCCCTGCTCCTACCTCATGTGTCCCACGCATGTACACCTCATGCCACAAAACACTTCTCCCCTCTCGGCAGAAGGCTTGGAGATAAAACAGCAGCAGCCATAACTGTAATAGGTGCCCAGAGAGATCTGGGCTGCATTGCACTCCTGACCTGTGGAGGACGAGGCGGGGTGTAGGAAGTCACGCTGTCTAATGTTAGTCCTTGAAGTTCTGGGCTTTGTCTTACCTGGGGGAGATGCCACTCCATCACCCATGCAGCAAGCTCAGGTGCAGCTCAGAGAACCTCAAGGCAGGGGTCTAAGTCATGGAATAAACGTGTGAGTAACTCACAGGGTGCCAGCTGAGAGCAGAGGCAAATGCAGAGGACTTCTTGCTCCCAGTGCTGTATTTGCACTGCTAACCATGCTAAACAGCTAATCATGCAAGTGTGTTAGGCTGAGGATATAAAAACAGAATCTGTGAGCGTAGGTTAGCTGTTTAAACACTCAAGAGAAACAGGAATATATAGTCATATCTTTCTCTTAGTTCAATCTTTGTATTGATTTATCATGATAAGAAGTGCCACTTTAGTTCTAATAATGTCTACTTTTATTTTCTGTCCCTTTTTTTTTGCTCTTACATATTTCTATGGCGGCTTTTCTATGTGATATATTTTGAGTCACACATTAATTTACACCAGCCTCTGTTCTGCAAAAAAGAGTTCATGAACTAAATGAAAAGGAGTGGGGAGGGGGATGTCTAGCAGAGCCCAGGCTTTTGTTTCATGTTTTGGATGTATTTTCTTTTTAAAATAAAATTGTTGATATGCATTTGCTTTTATTTTTCTAGCCTTCCTCTTGCTGATGACCAGGTTCCTGTTTGATCCTGTTTACAAGCTTCCGAAGATTGAAAATAACCCCAACTCCTCTGCATTGGGTAGGAAAACAAAACCACATAAAGACATACGGCAATTACTCTGGAGGGCTAGCAATATGGAAGAGTGTGGTATGAAGGAAGAGCTTGTGGAGAAAAAGGAGAAGGTTACTAGGTTACCACAAAAGACATTAGTGTACACAGTTTTTCTCACCCACTCTTTTGGACTGGGAGGAGGGGGAGGAGTGGGCATATCATCAAGTAAATAAGGATGTTCTCCAGTGTGTGTATTCCCAGTGTAAATGTTTTACGTTTATCTATACTTTCTGTTACTCATTCAAGCTGCTTTGCAGTTCTATTTCAATCTATTCAAAACCCCCAAAAAGAAAACTTTAAAAGATTTTTTGGGTTTGGAGTTTTTTTTGCCTGTAAAATTTACTGGCAAGTTAAAGAATTTTCCCTAAATTACTATGAACTTGTGGATATATGTACAATATTTCAGTAGCATTGATGTGTAAGTATACATATCCCAAGTACTAAATTTTTACAAATACTTTATAAAATGACATTTCTTGCAGTTAGGGAGAGTGGATGGGGAACAATCTGGTTAAATGTTGTTGGCCTGACAGGAGACTCAGATACAGGTAATCCCACAGTTAATGTGTCTGCTCAATCCTGTAGTAATCTCTGTGCTTAACCTGACTGCCGTGAATAGCAAATGTTTGCAGAATTAAGGTTTCAAAGACAAGCACTTCCTTTTGGTAGTGTGGTTTTTATCTTGTTATTGTGAACTTTAGCAAGAGCTGAATGTCAAATGCTGTTGAGTGTGGTGAGTTTGTCCTAGGGTTAGGCTTCACCTGGCTTGACCAGGTTGCTCTTATCGTCATGTATTCTGATATAACTAGTGCCTTTGCAAGGGGAGTGGCAATTGCTACCACATCAGGATTAGAAATGCAGCCACGGTGACAGGTAACGCTTATGTCCAGTTTTCATAGATAGAAGTGAAGAAAAGGTGTGTGGAAGGCAGTAGAGAGCCAGGGCAAGCGTAACTGAGGATTTAGGGCCAACTCTCAGATGAAACCCTGGGACAGCCTTCTCAATTTCAGTACGATTTTTGTCAACATGCAGAGGGCTATTCCACTGTTCTTGTCAGGACAAAATTTCTAGTTAAGTTTGAATGCTGGATTACATGATTGATAATATTCTGGTGTAAATCAGTGCTTTCCTGCTTTGTAGTGAGGCCTTAGACACGCATGTGAGATGACAGTCTAAGTCATGGTATTTTAAAATGATTGATTCAGATATGAAAAAGTTTTATGATTCACTTTTCTCTTTCTAACTGCCAGAAGTCAGTTGTGACGTTCTTGTATTTTTTCCTCTTCTAAGTAAGCTTATCAAAGAAGAAATCATTAGTTTACCAGCCAGTGCTTAATAATCAAGGAAGTGAAACTTCTACTTAAGAGAAAAAAAGAAATTCTTTGCTGAGTTGCTGAATGATTTTTAAATAATAAAAGCTTACCATGTATTGGGCAACTGATTTCTTTTATTATTATTATTTTTTAAGGCTTTCATTCTGAGAGGGGTCACTAGCCTTTGAGAATTGAGCCACTTTGTTGACAAATCTGTTCTCTAAATTGAACAGCGTTAATTAGAACTTTATGCTGCAGATTCTTACTTTTTAATGTGGGTGGTGGTATCAACAAATGTCTAATGAATTTGATTGAAGATGATTTTAAAAGGTCTGCCACCTGTAGATGAAAATGTGCATTACTACACATGGTAATTATCAAGACTGAAGGCCATGACATGATCCATTGACCTTCTGAAATCAAAACACTTACTGTAAAGAAAAAAAGGCAGCGATTTCTCCATCTATGTTAATATGGGACATGCCTGTATATTCAAGTATATCAATACACTGTAATATTCCTAGGGGGGAAAAAAGATACTTTGGATTATGTTAGACCAAAGTTTCCCATCTTCTCCTCTACAGGCTTGTAAAGCTCTCGCTATTTTTGTATGTGTTGAGGGATCTTTTTTTGATCTAATGAAATAGATTGCTAAAAATATTCAGGTGTCTGAGCCACCCTACAAAAAGAAACTAGTTTTGTGCATGCAGGATGAAAAAGAAAGTGTACAGGAACAGATTTCGGCTTCAGGCTTTCTATAGGGCCATTTGCATTAAGGGAGGGGAGCAATAACCCAGCAACTATCATTGTAGAAATTATGAAAAGCACTTTGATGGTCCTTTTTAAAATCAGTTCACTAAACAGGGGCCAAAGCAAAAACCTGAAAGGTAACTCGTAGTTTGCCATTAACAACCTCAGCCCCTTGCTGCTATTTGCAGTTGAGAACGAGTGCTTCTGCATCCAGTAATGGTGAGAAAAACTAAAGGGGAATAAAGGATGTGAATGAAAGATTTCCTGTTTTCATGTGAGTACTTGGAACACCAAGCAAGCGAAGAAGCAGCAATTTTAGCTAAGCTAATGTAATAGAAGACCATTGCACCCAAACTGTCTCAGCAGAACTTCCTGCATAATTAGATTGTAAATCTTCTCAACTGAGGAAGTTTTGCCCAGGGTCAGATTGTCTAAGTAATAATCCATTCTACATAAATTAGAAGATTTGAACTGCTGGGATACATTATTACATTAGTTTTGTTTTTTATTCCTAATATAACTAAAGAGAACAAATGCAACAATTCTTTTTCTTTTCTTCTTTTTAATTATGTTATGTCTCTTTAGCTTTCGATTACCTCAGAAGGCCTTTCCTGTAGGTTTTTGGACTTTTCCTGAGCAATGATGATGTTGCCATCTAGGCAAATTAATACATTTTTAATATACTTTAGAAAGTGATACCACAGAATCCTTTGGCCACCGGATTCTGTGATATCACTTCCTCAGTGAAGCATTTAGTCAGAGATGCTGCTGCTCTTTTTGTGCTGCAGTTTTTGTGCTGCTGAAGTTTTGTCTCCCACTATGACCCCCTTGTTCTGCAAAGAATAGAATTACCATCTTCAGGGTAAGAATTAATGGATGAAAATTTACTAATAACTAGCTTACAGCAAGCAGGCTTCTAAGTTTTTAATTGCATTATTTTCTTCGAGGAAAAGATTATTGTGGCTACTTGACATGCATATACAGCTATATGTAAGAGTGACGGGGTAAATCGTGAAGTCATTATTTGGGCAAAAATCGCCATTGAAATTTCAGTATTTAATCTGCTTGAAGGAAGCAAAGTTCACAGTGTAGCACAGATTAATTTGTATGGACTTGTCAGTGTTGTGGTTCCCCCCGCCTACATTTGACTTTCACTATGAAATGGAGGAGTGGCCAACTTTTCAGGAGAGCCCTTTGGACTTACAGCTTTTGGGCTGGACTCTCAGGGTGTCTGTGTATACTCACCGATGCTAAAAACCAGAGAGAGGAGATGTGAAGGGGCTTGTGGAAGTGCTTATGATGCTGCGGGCTCCCAGTTCCTGGGGCTACGCTGGGCATGTGCCAACTCCACGGTCTCCATTAGATGCACGTGCTAGAGATCTAGACCTGCACAGCGGTACTAACTGGTGGCGGGGTTGCAAAACCGACTTGATCTAGCTCTGTGATGTCTCTTTGTTGTTGTTGTATGTGCAAGTGCTGAGAAAAATGTAACGTGAGGAAAATGTTGGCTTCTGTCATTAACGATGTTTTTAAATATCTGTCGGTTCTTACTGAAAATTCATATGTAATATTGTGGTAATTTTTTTAGAAAGAGAAGAAGGAAACTGTCTGGGGTGGGGGAGGTACTGAACTCCCTATTTCCCATCTACCTTCTGTGATCAAGGGTAGAAAAATTTAAAAAATGGAATAGATAATTCCGTATTTTCAAATGCAGGAGTATTTTGATTACCTGATGCTGGTTCTGTGAGCTCAGCTGCTTGGTGAGTTGGTGGTCAGCCTACTCTTCAGAGCACTGACAGCTGAAGGCAAAGCAAAAGTTATGGTGGGAACAGCAAGTGCTCTCAAAGGTCCTGGAAACAGGGGGTACTCCAAGACTCAGGGATGTGTGGTCACCCTTCGCTTAGCTGCTGCGCAAGGAGCAGACTTCAAGATACTTTTTTATTTTTCTCTATTGCTGTGAGACTCCAATGAATGTGAAAAAGGAAAAACACTGTAGAAGAAATGAGGGGAAAAAAAATTAGGATCTGTGAAAAGCCCTTTGAAACTGGTATTTTGGGGAAACACCAAAGCATTCAGGTGCCCTTGGAAACATACAAGAGCATTGGAAGTCAGGAGATAAAACGTTGGTTTTTACTTCCACTGAAAATCCAAACTTGCTTTCATTACTGCTATTATAATACTTATAAAATTACTTTTACGTATTTAAAATTTTCATTATTATTACTATTTAACAGCAAGTCGCTGTGTTTTTTCTCAGGAACTTCAGATATAAAGAAAATCAGAAATCAGACCTTAAGACTACTTTTGAGGCAGAAATAATCCAACCATTATTTCTGGTGTAAAAGGTTTGTGAATAGCATCATTTGCCTAGAAGCTGTTTTCCAACCTAATAACTCCCGGAATAATGACCTAAAACTGTTTCCAAGAGGATTAAGGCCCATATAACTATTAGGAAATATAAGTTTTTGAAAAAGCTTCTTTCTGATTGGCAGAGAGGTGAGTTCTGATTTAGGTTAAAGCTGCTTGCTTACGAGAATCAGTTTCAATCTCTCTGAAGTCAAAAGTGTTGAAGTAATCCTCTGGAGAAGGATTGTCTGAGGATGGGGTTTTTTTCTTTCTTTATATATATAATATATATGTGTATATATAGAAATTACTTATTGCTATAATGACCTCAAAGGTGGTCATTTAACTGGGTTTTTAATCCATTTGGGAGGGGTTTTTTAATCTTCTGCTTTAGTTTGCCTTGGGCAAAAACCATTCAAAATGGGCTGAGATTGCAGCTGAACACTTAGCTTGTTGGTTAATCATCACTTGAACACTCTTCATTGGAGAGACTGCGGAACAGAGAATTTATTATCTGTAATGATATTGGTGTGTTTTTAAGGTTGTACACGTTGTATGCGCTTTACTCTTGCTAATTGCTTTTTTAGCTAGTGTGATCTGTAAAGGGGAGGGAGGAGAAAACGTGGTCTCAGGCTGGCTTGGGAATATCTGCTGTGCAGGGGTCAGGCATTAAGGGTTAGAAGAATGCATGGATTTGCAGCTGAATCTGTTTGATAAAGAGCTGCTCCCTAAGTTGCACTTCTAAATTGGCAAAACTTCCCAACTGCACATCAAAATACTGGTGACAGAAGTTCACTGCAGAAAGCACGTGAATTCACACTGAAATGACTGTTAACCACCTATTGTTTTTCACCTTCTTGAAATAACTGGAGCTAATGCCATAGCTTCTGGTTGAATCCCAGAAATGTCTCAGCAGATCACAGCAAAGACCTGAAATCATCAGTGAGTTCAGCCAGCTTTATCCTAGGGTGCCTTCACTGAGAGCAATCAGGATTGGTTTGCATCTGTCCCAAGAGCATACTCATGTAAGAAGGTGTAATAAACATCTGGCATTAGCAACGTAAAATAGAATTATTTGGTTTATTTACCTGAGGAACTAGTATCACTGGCCATTCAGAAATTTGTAATAATATGCATATACTATATTAAGTCAGGCCTTTAGATAAGTTTGGCCTTGTGTGCAATTTAAAGGTGGTTTAGCAGACCTTCTCATTAATAAGGTAACAGTAACATTTGGCTGTTAGCTGAGTTCTTATAAAAGACAGAGCCAGTTTTGTGGGACACTGAAATCCATCTTTAAAAAAATGGAGAAGGGATTTAATCAGTGATGGTACTTAACATGCAGCTGAACTGGGCCCTGTTTCAAAAAAATCACTCTAATTTTTGCATTGGTTGACTATAGCCACAATAGAGAAAGGCAAAGAAGTGTTTGCTGATCAGATACATGGCCAAATTCTTATTTCTGATGCAGGACGCATGCTGCCAAAAATCTGATGCATATGCTTATGAAACGTTTTTCTGGTTCTATATGTGCTATGAATATATTCTACATGGCTTTATACAAAGCTCTCTGTTATTTCAGTAAATCACAAGCCACTAAGCTAGATCCAAGGAAGGTGAAGCTCTAAATAAAATTATTTAACATTTTATGACTTTGAAACCCTGTTTTAGAGTATATTTGCTTCATTAATTTGTGGCTTTGGCCTCAGTTGGGCAAGCATTGAAAAGATAGGCAAAATTTAATGGAAAAAATATTTTTCACAAAGTTCTCTTGTTGCAGGTAGGCTAGCAGACAGGGAGAAGAAATTTCCTTTTTATTTTCAGTATTCTAGGTTTTGATTTTAAACCAGGAATACATAGTTTTATTTAAAATATATTGTTTAAGGAATAATGTTGCTGAAGATGTTATTTGATTGTGGTTTGGCAAAACTGCTTGCCTAGTGTGAATATGAGTCTTTCCTGGGATTTTTTTTTGGGCGGGGGGGGGGGGGGGGAAATCTGTGCTCCCTCCACTCTCAGCTGTGGGACTGAGGGTGTGATTGCACAGTATTGTCTTCCCAAGCCCCTGCGCAGGTTTACCTGGTGGCCTGAGAGCTCCTCAGAGTGTCCCCAAACAGCCCTAAAAGTCTGGCTATTGCCTAGCTGGTTTCACTTCTTAATTTGAGAACTCTGAATTCTGGCATTATAATTAAAGAGATGAGAAGAGTGAGTGGATTAGCTGCAGAGGAATAAAGTTTGGTAAACCTAAGCAGTAAACTAAGAGTAGAACTGCAGAGATTTTCCCTGTTGCAGCAACAGGTTGCTCTAGTTCCTCCCCATTTCTTTTAACCCTAACCACCAATATGTAGTCAGGTATTAGAGTAAAATGAAGTTAAGAGAGTGAACACCTTCCTCCCCCCAACCCTGGCCTCAACAGCAGCATTGTCTGCACAGCTGCCAAGTAAATGCCAAGCATAAGGCAGATTGTGGTCATTGCTTATACCTGTGTAACAGCGGTGGAGATTACTGGGTTTGGGAATTGGAGAATTTCAGGGCAGCTGTAGTGCATAATGTGGGCAGGGGAAGTGTATTGGGGGGGTCTTATGCGAAGGACTAGCATGGGGGCAGTGGCAGTGAAACTGTGCTTTGAGGTCTCATACTTGGTTCTCAGCAGCTGCAGTCAGAACAAGTGCTCTACATCCCTTTGCTCAGGTAAGGGGGGGAAGCGTGCATCAAAGAATACCAACATCCTGCAGCTGTTTTTCGGTGAGCCACTGTAAACTTAGAGGTAAAACTTGAAGACGATAATTTCTTAAACGGTCCGGTGTTTTGTGCCTTCCTCTTCAGAGCAGAGTACATAAGATAAGGACAATGTCTTGACTGACAGCTGGGGAGTGCTGAGTCCCCACCCCTGGAAAATGAGGCCTCTTTGCAGCATCCTCCAAACGAAAGCACCTGAAGCCTTCAGCTGCTCCTGAGTCATTGGATGGAAGCCCTTGTAAGGAAATGAGAGTCCAGCAACTGGAAGTTTTGAGATGGGAAAGCTGATGGCTTCTGATTTCTGTGCCTTTGAAAGGGTTAATGCTGAGGTGCTCTATTGTATTAATGATGGTTGTCTCTTAGTAGAGCCCGTTGGGCTCTTTCAGGGGCCTCTCAAAACAATGAGTGCAGTGAGGCTGTTCTGTCTAATTACTCCAAGACAGGGATGCTAAAGAGGAATTAATGACAGTTGACAAGTGCAATTAATAATTATAGCAAAGCTGGGAGTCATGCAGCAGGCAGATGACAATAACAGGGTAACTGTACATGACAGCTTTCATCCGTTCCTTCTCCCCCCCCCCGCTTCTTTCTTTTACCCTTTAATGTGAGCTGCTGCATGCAGCTGGGCCACACCGCACCGCTCACTCAGGAGGAGAAGGCGCTAAGATTTGGCTGCTTAGGTTAGGCCAATTTCTAAGCCACCCCTCCCCCTCAGTTCCTCCCTCCTAAAAAATAATAAAATAAAAACAATTAAAAAAATCACCAACAGCACCAACTTAGTGGCGCAGGCTTCTGTTAGCTTTCACGGTCAGGTGCTGACAAGACTACTTAAAATTCATGTTGGAAGATTGGAAGGAGAAGGGGACAGGGAAAGGCAGCAGCAAGCTGGAGTTGAAGTGGGATTTCCATATCAAAGGCCAGGCCTTTGGCTCTGAATGGTAATTAAAGTACCCAGATTTCATCTCCTTGGTCAGCTCATGAAAAGGAAAAAAAAAAATTAGAGGATTTTTTCACTCCCTTTAGACTATAGTACAGCAAGCAGTAAATTAAATGAAAGTTGAGCTAAAAGGTGCCTAACGCTTCAATCTTTTGCATCTAATAGAATCTATGATGTTTTTAAAGCATTTATTCAGTTCACATCTTCATCTTGCTGTGATTATAAAGGATATCATGTCTGCTTACATTTATTGGGCACACATCTTGGCCTTCCCAGGGTTGTAAAAGGATTTCACTTTGCATTATGTTGCTGTTGTGTTACAGCCTTTCGGTTTAAAAAAAAAAAAAAAAAAAAAAAAGGGAGGGTGGAGAGTGTGAAAAGGAAGGAAAAAAAGGCACATTTCTGTGTAATTTCTAGCTGGTTATTGTAGGAACCACTAACAGTGAGAACTAAATAAATGCAAATTTAATGAGGCATTGGGAACTAGTAACGAGATACAACAGCCCCTCACCTTGAGGTCGCTTGTTCAAACCTAGACCATGGCACAATTGAAAGTGACCACAAACCAGCAGTCACATGGCAGTAAATGTGCAATGTTTTGCCACCTTGGTCCAGTTCCTAGTGGTTACATAGTGATGAAATGAAAGCCTTGCTTGCATTTGCTGGTAGTCCCTTTTCAGGGACAAGGACTGCATGCTCTCTGGGTTTCCTGCCCTTGGCGTGGGTCATGTTCAAGTCAGAGTTACGCTGTGATGTGCCGTGTCTTGCTCCAAGCTCTTCCTTGGCTATCCTGATTCCAGGTCTCCTATAGACTGGAGAACTCCTATAGACTGCTGAAGTCTCCAGTCTCTGGAGCTGTTGGTCTGGCCTTTTGCTGATAGTGGCTGAACACCCAAAGCCCCCGAGGGTTTCACCAACACTATTGGTGTCCTGGTGTGCCCTTCAGTTTCTCTTTAGATCTGGGCTGGCCAAGCAGTTTCTCAACACCTTGGGCTCCTGCCTCTGGGTTTGCACCTCAGTAAATCCATGGTTGCACCCTCTTTGGGTGAATACCCTGAAAGAAAAAGCAGTTTAGCTCTTTTCAATTCTGCTCTGTAGCTAGGAAAGACTGAAACCTTAAGTCTTCAGAGCCGCATGTGTATAACTAAAAGTGAGCAGGCTGGGTCTCATTTACCTTGGGACGGAGCTGGAACCTGCTACAGGTCACACATTCTCTCCTGACCCCACTGGATGCTGGATCAGTTTCTTGAGCTGAAACCCTGAAGTCTAGATGTTTTGGTGCATTTTCCTATAGTTACATCTCTGCTATAGCAAATGTACGCCTTATGACATAACCGTTTTGCTATGAGACATTATAGATGTGGGCAGTGCTGGTGGTGTCCTGTTTGCATGAGTACAGCTGCTGTGATGGAAGGGGTAAGAAGAGCTCCTTGAAACAAAACATGGAATAGTTAGGATCAAAATTTAAAAAGAGGCGGGGGGGAAAGGCAAATTATTGTTGCTGTAACAAATAACAAGAACTTAAAAATGAGCCAAACTAAACGCTCACTGAACACAAAAGCAGCCTGAACTTCAGAGATTTTCAAATCTAGACTTGTATTCTAAATGCTGAGGTTGTTTTTTCTTCTTCCCCTTCTCTTTCTTTCTTTCTTTCTTTCTGTCTTCCTTCTCTCTTTAAGGCATTCTCTCCTTTTTTCCCCCCTCAGCTCAAGTGCATCATTTTCTGCTATTGTGTTTAAAAAAACTCTGCTGCAGGGGCTCTGAAATGAATAAAAATGTAATCCTCAATGTGCCCATTGTACGCTCTCATTTGTTTTTGCTGTATCGATTTATCAGCGGAGGGAAATTACTTGCTGGAAGAGAGGATGCCAGTCAGAATGACATTTATTTCATAGTACAAGGAGGCTCTCCAGCGTGTTTCCATGTAACCCAGATATTGGAGCTGTAAAAGGGCTTGTAACAAGGTTTAGTGCTATGATTAGATCGTGTGGAGCACCTTGCTTTCATAACAACAGGCACTTGGCTGGAGCCAAGGCCTCAGGTTATGGTCAACGTTTTTTTTTAATTCTGTTTTCCTTAACGCAGCGTATTTGGCTTGCACCCCAAAATATTTCTCTGTTCAAAACTCAACGATGCAAACTTGTGAAATCTCATTTAGTACTTACAAGGGTTTGAGCTTTCATGTCACTGAGTTAAAAAGAAAAAAAATATTTACTTGTTAATCTTTTTAGCTTTGTACTTGCTTGCATTTCTAGTGAAATAACCCCATGATTTTAATTCACCAAGCAAATCTTTTTCTCCAGTGATGGTAAGCTACACCTGCTCAAAGCTAACAATTACCTGTAGAAACAAAGTGTATTCTTTACCCAAAACCTGTAATAGGTATACATGCATTGCAAATAAAGGTGGGATTCAGGAGAGAGAATCCTGGCCCTGGGGTTCATGTTTGGCTGCCATTGCTGGATAGTTTGTGCTGAGGGCTTTGCTGTGCTGACTAGTGTCCGGTGTCTGTTGAGCTCAGCAGCCCCTTTTCAACAGCATCCAAGGTCAGATGGTTCAAAGGAATATCCCCAAACCCCAGAATCGGTCTTCCTCCACGGGACTCCTCTGTAGCAGATGGATGTTGGCTTATTCTCTGCAGCGTTTTATGTACCTTTAGAAATGTCCTGTTAGGAGGTATTCTTAAAACTCTTGACATATTTATGGCTATTTAAGAACCTGTGTCTGGAAATAACCTTCTGGATTGTCAAGCTCTTCCTCCTAGCATGGATATTGATAGCATAAAACCTTCATTAATTTCCTGTGATTTTATTTATTATCATAGATATGAAGTTGCTGCTAATTTCTGTACATCTATAGTTATCCCTCTTTGACTTACCTGGTCGTGAGCTTCAGTGTCATCATATAGCTGGGAGCTTTGGGGGTGAAACCTGCCCCATAAACTGGGGACTGCTCCTGCTCTGTGCAGGAGCACAAGTGCTGGAGGGGAGCTCACCGCTTCTGACCATTGAAGGAACGTGGGGAAATAAGCAGTAGGGGGTATGGGAAGTTATGTCTGTGTTGAAGATTGCTTGATGCTTTCCATCCTAAAACTCTCTTTTCAGCTGTTTATATCTTTGCCAAATGACTTCAGCTTTGGCTGATATTTTCCATTTTGGGTGTTTGCCTCAGACATTTAAAAAAAAAAAAATTAAAAGGATTTTTCAGCCAAAATGGCTCAGCTGTCCCCAAGCTGAGAGGAAAAAATAAGTTGATTTGCTTTTATTAAAATTATTCTTCCCACTGTCTTGATGGAAAGCTCAGCTCCCGAGTTACGAGCCTCTGAAATGCTAAATTTGTTGTATCCAGTAGTAACTTTCCTGAGTGATAAAATTAACCAGGTTTAACTAACCTGTGGAGTTCTTTGCTAGACTGTGAACCCACTGGCTCGTATGTTTCTGTTCCTGCTTTTCTCTTTGGGGCGGTGGCTGGGGAGTAATGGTTAGAGTGAACTTAACTAGAACTAGTTAGCCCATCTGCCTACATCACTTTGTTTTAAACAGAGGATAATGCTATTGCTGCAATTATATCCTGCATTTGAGCCACAGAGGTAGCTGAGGGTCTTACTAGCTAAGCTTGACCTAAACTGAACTGTTCCTTTCTAGTCTAGATGAGATGTGTTATTTTCCTCCTAAAGTTCAGGTCAGAAATACAGAGAGAGCAAAAGGGGAAGAGTAGCACTGAACTGTGAAAGAGAAATAAAATTGAATAAGTGCCTGGCAGAAGCAGAGGACAACAATATTGCTTTTGGTAAAGTTGGGAGCATGCATACAAATGGGTATGATGGAACTTGTCACAGCAGTGGGAGCATGGCTCTTCCCTGCGGTGATGGGTGCCTGTTATTTGCTTCAGACATTCCCTTCTGTGGGCAGGCATTGAAGCTTTCAGGACAAAACAAATTGCAAATTTCCTTTTTCTGCCTTACTGAGGTAGCAAATGGCTAGTGTGAGGAAATAAGAATGTTTGGGGCGTAAGAAATGGAGTCTGTGAATATCTGGACCTGAGGAAAGGAGGTGTCAGCAAAGACTTATGAAGATGATGTGAAGTGGGTTGAAGTAGCCAGAAAGTCATCTAGGTAGCCATGCAGGCCTGCATTCTTGAAGTCTGATATTGTTTAGGCATTACCTGTTTTGTCAATACATTGGCAGATGGAAGGTTGATTTTTCTTTTTTTTTTTTTTTTTTCTTTCCTCTCTGTTGTCTGCATACCCAACCATCTATATTTGGAATGGAATACGGATTCTGATAACAAGACGATAAATGGAGAAAACTAAGTTTAAATGATGGTGTTATCTTAAAATAAATGCTTCAGTAACATACAATCTAAAGCTATTTAAGCATATGGAAATGTATGTAAAATCAATATAGTACTATGTCATTTTTTGCGTCAGAATCGGCGGGTGTATGTGCTGACAAAATGGCATGCATTACCTTTCCCCATCTGTTCAAAGCACATTTAGTAGTGCCTTGAAAAGCTTTTGCAAGTCATGACATAAATACACAACTGGATGGTGCAGTATAGATAGAGCAGCAATCTAGTGAAGCCTTCTTTAAAGGGAAATTATTTTAATCCTTTTCAGGCAAGAAAATTTTCAACAAAAAAAAAATTGGTTTTAGTATGAAAGTGTAGTAGCATTTACCAGTCATATCCATGTTAAACATTTCTTCCTACCACTATATCAGAAAATAGCTTCCAACATGGATAAAATCCAAAATCAATTAGTTCGGTTTAAGTTATTTCAGATCTCATTGTTAGTTTTTAAAGAACATCTTCCAGATTGTTTCTAAACTTTGCCCAAAAATTAATTTAGTTAGAAGTTTCTTCCCACTTGCATATTCCAGACTAGAGGAGCTGAAGGTTTGCAGAGATCACCAGTAAAAATAGTACCATTAATTCCCACACAGTAGTACCTGAGTAGTTCTTCAAATGTCACTTTCTTTGTAATTATTGACTTTTTATTAGCTTTTTAGCAGAGCTTCTTGTACTATGATATGTAGCAAAACCATACCATTCTCCCTTACCTGATGAGTATTAGGTGTCCATCCACATGACTTTATTGATGATTCTACATTTATATAAAAATTTTCTTTTAAGAAGTCTCTTTTGCTCATAGATATGCAGAAGGCTGAGAGGTAGCTCACTGTCTATATGCTATCCTAAAATATAGGACTCTCCTTACGTGCCCCAGCTGATTGCCATTTCTAGGACAGAATAGTGTCAATCTTTTAGGCAACCTGCAGGACCACGCAATTTTGAGCTTCTTATCTATGGTTTCCTCCTTGTCTATGTAACCTGATTATAATTCCATCCATCAACTTGGAGTTTTCCTCTAGCAAAACTCCTGGTAAATCTTGATGTACAACAGCTAGTGGTATGTGATCATCATGTCCATCTACATAATCAGAAGGAATTATAGATAGGCAGAAGTGAATGCCTAAAATGAGAGCTGGTCAGAGAGTTTAAAGTGACCATTCATTTGTCGATTGGTTTTTTGTTTGTTTGATAGACTGTAAGGCTGAAGAAGTTTTGTGGAGCAAAAACCTCAGGTACTAGATAAACGCTTGTGGAATAACTGTTCCTGTTTCTGTGGCACGTGGTGAAGGACTAGGAGAAAATAATGGGAGCATGAACAAGTAAATTATTTTGGAAAGTTTCTCTTTAAAATCACAATGTAGTTTGAGACCCTCCAAATCATGGACAGACTCGGGGGCCAAAGGGCATTGGAGGAGTGTGCGTCTAATCCGGTTCCTCCTACAGCAGTGGCCTTAGAATAGACCTCACTAATTTTCTGCATCAAAATTAATGAAATGAAAAGTTTTATACAGGTGCAAATTGGTAGTAGCTATTATTGTGACTTTTATCTTCTTATTCTTTGCTTATTATAATGTTTTTATATTTGGAAAGTATGTGGAATGGGAGCCAAAAGCAATGGAAAGACTTTCCTTTTGAAGCAAAATTAGAACCATTAGCTGGAAAATCTCGCACTGTGATGTTTGTTCATCTTTTCACCATTGCTGAATTTTGCTTTCACTTGTAAGTGTGAACCAGCAGATTAGACGCTTCCAAGGGCTCATTCACTGTGAGGTTTTGCAGGTGATTTCAGTTTAATGCAACCAGATAATTGTAGCCCTGGGGCTTGGCTAGGTTATAAAGCTGCTAATCCAGACAATATTATCCGATCACATGTTGTGCTTATATGAGAGACCTCTGCCTTTAATAGTCTCTCTCTGTGCTTGTAAGTGGGGGGGGGGGGTGTTGGGTTTTTTTTGGTTTTTTTTTTTTTTTTTTTTTTAGTTTCAGCAGCCCTATAAAAATGAGACACAGGCTAAGATTAAGCTCCTGAAGAAGTCACTAGAGTTATGCAGTACTCTATTATATGTACTCCATACATGAAATACCCATACAGCATGTATCAGTTGGTTCACGATGCTAATGTGTATGTTCACCTCCACATTTGAGAGGGTAAGGTGGTGGGCACTGACAACTCTGAGAACTGAAGTCTGTATTTAGCTCTAGGCCCACATGTAGCTGAAGCCAATGTATGGCAATGTTTTATAAACAGTATTGTCAACTAGTCAGAAAACAGATATTTTTGTTAAAAAAATATATTTGTTAAAACAAACTTTTCATGGCAATACGCTGGTTTGAAAGAAGCTTTTTGGGAAAGTAGGGTGAAATTGTGTGTCAGCCTGAAACCTGGACCGCTCCCATTTGGCAATGTTTTTTGCTCACCTCTAAAGAAATTTCCATTATTTAGTTTCAAGAGGGACAGTTCTTGTAAGTTTGTCATCCAGCTCTTTGAAACGTAAGAGGTTGATATGGGTCATATAAAACCTTAGATGAAAGCTCAGGCCTATTGCTGTCTGTGCTACAGGAGAAATAAAGCACACTGTCCTGATATTAGTACCTTTATAGCATTGCTTTAGTTCAAGATGCAAAGTGGAGGGAGGGAATGTCTTCTAAACCAGCCAGCAAAACATGCTCCTTAAGTTTGGGTGAACTGCTGTGGCTGGAATAAATAATTTGGAAACTGGGAGGAGCACTGGTAAGACTTGCATCATAGTAATTTGGCTTGTTACAGATGGAAAGAGATCTCTATACTGCTAGTTTTATAAAGTGTGATTGCTTCCAATTACTCCTTTGCATGCTGCTCATTTCTCTGTATGTTGCTCGAGCAGACACGTAGCCTGGCCGTGCAGGTCCATATGCTGAGGAACAAGGCAGAGTCCTCAGCTTCTTGGAGGATGTCCTCCGGCTGAGGAGCATGCCCTCAAGAATAGGAGTGCTGGGCTTTTCCCTGGAAAAGTTGGTTGTACCATTATTGTCTTCAGTGTTGTATTAGTATTACTAGATATTACTTATATAGCTAATTTCAACTCTTTATCAACAAGTGTTTGTAAGAGACAAACTATCAAAGGAATTGATCAGGATTAATCCATTTACACTTGCCCTGCTTGGGAAAATAACGGCCAACTAGAGCTGCGCCTCTCACTTGAGCCTGCTCTGGTGATCATTTAACCATGCTCTGAGCTGAGTCAACTTGCTGAACTTTAGCCCTTGACATAGCATCAAGCTCATTCTTCCTCCTCCTGTTTCCAGAATAAACTGGAGCATGGAGTGCCTGTTTCAAAATGTACTGTACGGGGATGCTGTTGTTTCAAGAAATCACGATGGCAGCAGAGAGTTACTGGGGTGTACGAGGAGTCAAGTCACTTGGCTCTTTTGAACTACTTCCAGGCTTGAACTAACTTCAAGGAAGGAGGAGAGATATAAAAGTAGAGGGATTGTGTAGTACTACAGTCTTTGGATACCTGTTTTGATAATTTTTTAGAGAAGAAGAGAGACCCACAATTTCCCCATAAAATTTCTATTAAATATATTTCTTTAAAAAATGAATTTAATTTCAGGCAGTTGTGACAAGGCCTATAGTGTTCACTGGATACAGTCTGGCTCTGATTTTGCAAAGGTTTGGCAAGTTCACATGTTAGTTTATGCATCTGAATAGTCCCTCTAACTTCAGCAAGACTGATGTGTGCAGAGTTACAGGCTTGCTGAAGTCTCTGTAAGATGCGAGCCTAACAAATAACACAGATTTTACACTGGGGAACACTAATGTCAAATGTGTAATTAAAAATCTTCAAGACAGGCGAATTTCTGAGCATGTGCAGTATCCTTTTTGTGAACCTCAGGATCTCAGCTGGTTTTGGTGAAAAACACAGAAAGCAATTAGCTTGCATCTTAGAGGCTAATAATAACTGAACCTTTTGGCAGATTTTGTGATGGGATGATTTCCTCTCAGTGATACAAGCCAAATGAATTAATAAAACAGATTTTTAAAAAATCACTTATTCTAACACAGTCATTTTGCTGCCAGAGGTGCATAAAAGCAAAGAATTTGAAACCTAGATTCTGCTACTTTGCACTTCAGACCTTTCTGTAAGGATCAATCTTGTGTATTTGCACCATGTTAAAGCAATTTTCCCTCTGGAGCTACAATCTTGTGTGTTCTGCTTGAGACTTGAACAAATCTTGTAAACTGAGCCCCCTTTATTCTCTCTCTCCCTTTATAAAATTTGAAGAGATTTCTTCCATTTCAAAAGTAAAGGTCCAAACAGATCTGCCTGGATAAACAAGATGAGTGAGATTTGGTTCTAAGTCGGATAGCAGGGGGTGGTGGTGCTTGCTCTTGAAATCAATGATGTCTGTTTTCCCCAAAAAGACATCGGTTGTAAGCAGGTTTAACGCTGACTGCTTTCTTAATGTGCTTCAGCTCTGACCCAAAGTGACCTCCTCACTGCTGTGCCAACTCATTCAATCCCTACAATGGCTTGGTCTTTGTGGTCTTTCTGAGCATCACCAGAGATTCAGCAGTGCAATGAGAATGGAGCAAATTGTGCCTGCATACACACAAATGTCAGTCACCTGCATGGATGAGTCCAGTAGCTTTAAACATGGGAAATGCCAGTCGCTAAAATGTAGGCATGGCAACCCTGTTTGCAAAGAGGAATCTGGAGCTGAGGCTTGGTTCCCAGCTTTGCCACAAGCTTTCCTGGCTGACCAAAGGCAAGGTGGATCATGTGTGTGTCTAACTGCCAAAAGTATATAGTAGCATTACTTAAAAGGAGAGCAGTGAGGATGGGCGTGCTAGGTCGCAATGCAGCACTTGAGTGCTGCAGTGATGTGGGCCATGTTGGGCCTGAGCCACAAATGATATGGTTGTCCCTGGGATGCCAGGTGGGTATCTGGACCTCATTGGTAGAAGACAATGTAATCACACACAGAAGTCATGACAGCAGTGCTTTCCAAATAGTGAGAAGCAGTCCTTATGGGAAGAAGAGCTGCTGGAAGAGAGATGAGTGAAAGAGCAAAGAGATGTACTCCTAGATATTTTAGTTGAATTTAGTTAGGATTGAATGATATGTAGGCAGCACTGGAGAATGGTGCCTGTTACATGAAAACTCAACTATCAGTCACTGGAATGAGATGCTTCTGGAAAAAAAGACATCACTTTCCCCTTTGAAAGTGTAGCTGGCTTTATAATGCAGCTAAACAGGATATAAAGTCCCCCAACCCTCTGTTCACCTTATGTCTGTTTCCCATCTCTGGAGTTATCTAATGTAGGACAGTGCTGAGACACTAGTTATGGTATCAAAGGATATTCCCTCCCTGTCCCCTACCCTCGTCCTGTGGTGAGTCAAGCTTGGTGCCCTGGAACAAATGTCAGAGAAGTTTTCTGTGCTTCTCTCCTACATAGCCAAACATGCCTTATGTGCAATGGGCTTTTTAACTGTTGTTTTGGTCTTGTTAACTGTAAGCCTAGAAGGTTTTGTCTCTTTTGCTAACTGTGAAACACATTCTGATTCTTCTGAACAGGTAGCCTAGAAACTGAACATTTATGTCTCTCAGTTTTAAAACATATATAATAGTATCATTTGATCTTACCTTTGAAAAAGACTGATACCCCCACCACCATCCTTCTGAGCAACCAGAAAATACTGTAAATGCTTCATCCTCACCTGGGGCTCACATCCAGCCTTAGGACTCCTTAGCCTCTCTTCCTGTTCCTCTTCCCTATCAAAAGCAGTGATGTGCAAAATACGGACTGAAACCATCACTGCCTAAGGCTATTGTCTAGGCTGAGAATAAATCTGATCAGCTTCAGACTCGTATTTTTCAGTGGAGCCTCTGTTTCTTCTGTTCCTTTTCCAAGGGAGACAAAAGCCCAAGTAAATGTTCACAGAGTGCCTACCAGGAGAATTGCTCTGTTCCCTTCAGCTTCTCATGCTGTACCCATCACCATACTCTCTGAGGTCTGGTGGTTTTGTAGGGGGACCTGTGGAGTCTTAATGCAGGGCTCTCCTTGAATGGTCTGACTTCTCTGTGCCTTTTCCTCTAGGCTCGCAATGGAAATGCAATGCTGCTTTACATCCTGGTGTTTAGGCTTCATGAAAATAGCCATCTGACAAAGCTTTTTTTTTAGATGAAAGGTAAGATGAAGCAAATTATCATTTGCTGCTCCAGTCAGTCTCTCAAACATATGCTTACAATGCCAGCTTAGGTGTTTTAGGGTATCCTGTCTTGCATCCAGTTGCTTTTCCAGTAAGGCCCCAGTCTGGTGCCATGCCCTTGTGTCTGAGGGGCAGGCACAGTTTAGCAATAGCTGTTTTTTCAGCTCAGTGAAGTCAAGGGCAGTATTTATCTACGGAACCACTGAAGAAGCTAGTTACCAGTGCTATCATGGGTCTCCACCCTGAGATCTCCACCCTTGATCTGAGAGCACTGGAGGAAGTGCCTTAAACCTGGCCCTTTGTTTTCTGATGAGCTGTCGGTGCAGTGCTTGCTGTCACCTCACCTGTCTTAGTGCTGTCCTTTTTCATTTTAGTACCCAGTGCAAGTCTTGCCCACAGTGATCTACCCTACCTGGAGCTCTTTTAAAGAATAACAATAGCCCACGTGGAAGCGGGTTCACAAGTTGGAGAGCCACGTAACCTTTTCCTCCGCTCTGCCCCTCTCTTTCAAGCAACTGTGAAGAGGAAAGACCTCCTCTCCTCCTTCCCCTCTGCCCCAGCTCCTTCTTCTTCTTGCCTGGGAGTAAACAGTAGATGTTACATGTATTAACACCGTGCTCTAACACAATGCTCCTGGGCGTGCTCTGTGTGCAAGTCCCTGGCAGCCGTAAATTAATTAAAAGTAGACAGAAACCCTAGGAAAAAAGCAAGTTCCCTTCCCCCTCCCCCCCTTTTTCCCCTCTCTCTCTCTGTGGGTAAATAGCTAATTCCTTTGTTCCTTGCTGCACTATTTCATTTCTGCCATCATTGTCCTCATTGTTCTCCGAAACAGGAGGGGTCTGGGCCAGGAGCAGCCAAGGTCTTGGCTAATGACGGGAAGTCTTTAAAGTTTGCGCTGCATTTCATCTTCTCTGTGGGAGTTTTAGGACGCATCCAGTGTTTGATCCCCACCGTGCAACTTTGCTTCTAGTTAATTAACAGATCCCCATTACACTCTCTCATCTGCAAGCACATGGGAGGCCTATCAGGAGGTAATTCAAGGCCAATCTGAGTGATGGCAGAAATTAGAGAAAACGGTTGTTTTAGGGTTCTAATGTTCAGGAATAAAGCTTTCCCTTTGCAGAGGTGCCCTGTAAATTTAGGCTTGTTTTGTTGTGTCATTTTAAGTTTTTAAGTGATCTTCTTTGAAATCGGGTCTCTTTTGGGGGTTCAGTGTTTTAGGAACTGTAGATGGGAAGGCAGTTTATTTGTTTTGCTGCTGCTTTGCTGTGCCGGCAGCCTGCATGGTGTATGGTTTTGAGGGCCAGTTGAAACGAAACCGCAGTGTTATTAGCAAGATGTTTTCACCTTCCTTTCATTCCCAGCTTCGCCGTTCCCACCAAGCCTATTATACAGGTTACAAGTGTCTTATGGCAACGTTTTTAGTGTCGAGTAAAACCACCACAGGCCTCCCAGCTGCAGAGCTTTGTCAGGCTTTCAGCTAAATACTGCATCTCTCAAGAGTGCAACCTTCTGTTGACTTTGAATGTTTAAAGTTGCCTGATATTTCCCCCCCTTTCCTCTTTCCCTCCCTCTTCCCCACCCTATGAGCAATGACCCCCTTTAACTAATGAATTAGGAACTGCTCCTACAGTTGCAATTCTCAGTTCAGCACTTGGCAATGAGAATCAAACCAGGGCTATTTAGTGCAGCGTTAAATGGCCCACCACATTAGCCCCCTGGCATGCTAAGCTATTAGGTTGTTTTACTGTTGTTAAAGTTACATTTGTTAGGTGGAGTTGCTGCTCCAACAGAAACTTGGTAATGTGGGAAGAGGCAGACAGCCTGGTGTCTTGTGGATGCATTGTGCAGCTACAAGAGACCGAAGTTTCCCCCTCTCTCCATGAGCCTATTACAGAGGAAAGTTTTTAGCTTTGTTGCAATTGAGTGGTCTCGATTGACCATTATGCTGTGGCAGGGCAAATGAAATCATTAGTCGTTGCTTGCCTGTTCCTCAGTCAGCTCTCAGCTGGGCCACAGCAAGGTGGCATACCCTGGCAGGGAGCCTCCAGCACTCTGGGAGCTCCAGGTAGTATCAAACTTTGCAGGCCATGTCCTTAGCGTCACGGACTACTGCTGGTACACTCACCTGGTTCTCTGGGCTCCTCACTGCGTCTCAAGGGAAGAACAGTGTGTGGGTTTGTTCACTGTTTGCAGATGTTGGGCTGACGTGAGGACCTCTGAACAACTGTGACTGCACAGCATCCCTCCAGAGGCCCCTCTAGCCCATACCCTGCAGCACAACACAGCCCAAGAAATGGGTCTTTCTCAGAAATGCTCCGAAACTCCCTCAAAACAGGCTGTCACAGAAGAGGGATTCACCATTTTCTGCTATGAGTGAAAAAGGGGTGTTATTTTGATTTTTCTATCAGGGCTGTCTTGAAGATCCTGGGCACAGTTCCTGTAGCTGCAAAGGATGATTATCACACTGGGAGGTGGGATTCATCCCGGCCATGGACTTGATGTACAAGTGTAGAAAATGAACTGAAAGGTATACGCACCTTTGGTTCAGTACAGCGTGCTTGACTTTGCAGTGCTCATTCTTGGTCTTTTTCTAAAAATAGTATTACTTCTCTGCTTACTTAAGGAGCCTGATGTCTTATACTCTGCATGAATATCTCACCAAAGTCTTAAAAAAAAAAAAAATATATAAAAAAATTAAATAAAAATTGTGCCATGGGTTAGAGCGACATGCATGGGGGGGAAAAAAAAAAACAGAAAGGGCAGCAAAGGGAAGGATTTAGTATTTGAGCCTCAAATACCAGTTTGAATCCTGATAGGGTCAGCAAAGCTTTCTGTGCTCCTGATTTCCCTCCAGCTCACTGAAGGTTTTATGGACAAGAGGTGAAGGAGTGACATCCTTTTGCTCCAGTTAGGCATCTATGTTCTGTGGAGCCAACTGTAGGTGCAGGAGTTTGCTCAGCTTGCCTGAGTAATGTCTCTCTCTTTTTTCTTTTCTTTTTTTTTTTGTTTGTTTTGTTTTGTTCTTACTTATGTTGCAGCAATTTGCATCCTCCCTTTCCTCAGCAGCAAGCAATACTTCTTTGTTGCTGGATATAAAGACGTCGTAAAGTACTGACTCATTCTTTGGGGCAGGAGGGGGAATCAATGCACCGATGTGAAGTGTCATCATTGTATTTGATTTAAGCATAATGAAATGGGCAGCACATTCACAGTCAAGGCACCCTGTTGCTGACGTGACTGGGGTAGACAGGGTTCTCAGCTGCTAAGCAGGGATGCTTGGATGTGCCACAGGGTTTCAGAGAGAATCCCCTTGCAAAAGGAAGCATGTGCCAGTATTGTAGAGTGCTTGTGCCAGCCAGCTTGCAGGGTTGATTTGGCATTTGGCATATTGGTAGCGGCTGCCAGTGTGTGTGGTGGAAGAGAAGGGAATAGGCAAGAAAAACACATAGGGGTTTAAAATAAAAATGTAAAATTATTTGCTTTGTGCCATATGGACTCCAATATTTTGACAAAACTAAGGCCAAAATTAATCATGCCGGGTTAGAGTTTTAGTTCAAAAACATATGTATAACTGTCCCCCTGAGTGTGTATTTGAGTTACCATTTTCATGCAGAAAAACCTTAACCTTTTCAGTTTCTTGTTCTCTGCTCCACTACCAATTGCTCCACCTGGATGAACTTTTTCTATTGTGTGAAAGTTGAAAATAGTTTTTGCTTTTTTTGGTAGTTTCTTAGTTAAATGTCAAAGATATTGTTGATTTGCTCTTTAAAATTTTGTTTGAAGGACTTTATTTTCTTTCTCTTTTCATGGAACTAAATGGATTTGAAGAAAAGTTGTCTTGTGTCCAGGTTAGACTGTTTGGTCACAAAGAAAGGGGGAAGGGATGAGAGGATGAGGGAGAAGGAGTAACCAGGGCTGCTAGTAATGGTTGGAGAGCTATTATATGAAAAATGGAAGTCCATCGTGCCAATCCTGCTTGTCCTGACTACGATGCTGTCCTCGCTGCACGTGTAGCATAGGGATTTTCAAATCTGGGATTTAAGTTTAGAAATACAGAATGTGGCCAATCTGTGGATTTTAATTTATGAAGGAACCATTCTGAATATCTACGGTAATATGACCTTTGCACAATGTAAACTATTGAATTTTTCACTATAATTTTTTCATCAAGCACCCAGCATCTTGTTATACCCAAGCATATTATTCACGCTTAACCTGTATTAGGTCATTATTGAACAAGCTTGGCTATGCATTGAAGCACAATACTGTTCTGCACTAGTTCCTGTTGTGGGCACTTTGCTTCACCACCAAAAATGCCATATGGCGTCTAGCTTAATCCACTTCAAAAGCAAAGCTAAACCATACAAAGGCACTCCTGAAAAGGGATAAGAATGAGGGTGGAGTGGAGCTGTTCTGCGTTAGTTTTTCAGGGCTGGTTCGTTATGTACACAAGTCCACAGGATGACATCAAATCTTGAAAGATGAGGTTTTTTATAGAGTTCAGGTGTGATTGAATCTGGTATTTTTGTTCATCCCGCTATAGAGATATGAGATGGATAAGAAATTCAAATATAGATCTCTATCTTTTTAAAGTTTGGAAATGTTCAGAGGCAGGATTTAGGCAATCTTTAATTCATGTGAATGTAAGCAATACTATGACTATCTGAGGACAGTAAATATATCTCTATCTGTGATTGATCTCAAGATCAGCTTATCTGTTATCATAAAGCTCCTCCTTTGAGAGCGGGAGGAGGTGGGTGGAAACTTAAAAGAACAAATTGAAGCAACTGGTTTCCTTTCACTTTTAAAACCAAGTAGTGAGAGAGGCATAAAAGAGCTCCAGTTCGGATGATAACGAAACACTGCTTTGAAGTTCTAACTGAATTGCATTTCTTGTTCTTTTCTGTTGCCTGTAAGACTCAAAAAAATTGGACAAGCAATGATTAGTATATAATAATGTATGTTCAAATAGCTTATGGTATTATGAAAACAAAAATTCGAAAGGCCAATATACTGACAGTTAAAATCTGTCTAAGGGGCAATAGGGGGGAACCTTCACAAAAACAATATGCTGATTGCGTGCAGCTACCCTGCTGAGTCAAATCTTAAATAAATTATACATACATAGCTGTACTGGAGCTGAGAAATGAAGCAGTTTGAAGTGTTCCTGATTCTGTGCTTTAGGCAAAGCCTATATCCACTCTGTGTCCTTAATGCATCAGACATTTGGTCTGTTGGTTTGGGTACCCTGCCACAGTAACTGGGCAGTACCAGGCACTTCAGAGGCCAATGGAAAAATCCAGCTTTGTGCTAGATCAGATATAGGGAGAAGTGTGAGTGATAAACAATCTCTCTTGATTCTTTGATAAGGAATCCCTTTCTCTCAACTGCACCCTACCCACCCCCCAATCCCCTCCACCCACTTGTAAGAAATCCTGATGAAGTACTGAAATGTTGCGTATTTGGGTAGAGTTTTTTTTTCCACAGAAACAAATTTATGCATCCAAAAATTCAGTTTCTAGGCAGCTGAAGTTCTTCAGAAATTTGGGTCAAATCCGATAAGTAATTTCAGCCAAAATAAAGATGAAAATAAAATTCTGAACATCAAAATGATTCATTTCAATACATATGAAACAAAGCATTTTGATTTCTTGGGATTTCCAAGAAGACTCAATAACTATACAGCCTAGTGACAAGGACTGATCACAGGCACATAGGAGATCCATGTTCTTATCCTCTTTCTTCCTAAATTGAAGAAAGGTCTTGAATGTAGTTTTTCCTCTTCTCACATTCTATTCTTAGTGTGTGTGTGTGTGTGTATATATATATATACACACATGCACCTATGTGTAAATGTTCATGGAAGGAGAAATAGAATAATTCTGTAGGTTTGTGAGCGGGCTGATCCCTGTGAAAACAGGTAACTGGGGTCCACTCCCTATGCCAAGGAATATGTAAGTGCTTATACAGAGCTCCAATTGGAAAAATTGATCAGTAGATCCTGATGTACCACTGGTTAGGGCAGATATTAGGATATGGTGCACACACAGATCCTTGCTCCAAATCATGTTTGATTTAAATTCAGGTCTTCCTGATCTTGGTGAATACTTTAACCCCTAAGACACAATGGTAAGGAGAGTTTGGCACCAGCATCTTGTTCACAGGATCTACTTTTAAACTGCTGCCAGCACCTTCTTTTGCCCAGCAGAAGTATCCTTAAACCACAGTTATTCGTGCAACTCCACTTTCAACAGTGGAAACTAAGGTTTGGACCTAAGCTACCAGAAATAACTCAGAAACATTTAATGAAAGTTAACAGACTTTGCTCAGGTTCTGTGAGTTTGATTTGATCCCAAGACACTTCCTAAACATCAGCCATCCAAAACCTGCATTAAACAAATGAACAAAGAAAATTTTATATATTACTCAGGAGGTAATGCAGTTTTGGTCTTTGGCTAATAGAATCAATCAAATCACAAATTGTAAACCTAGCACAAGAGGATGCAAGCAAAGCATGATGCTGCTATAAGTGTACTGTCATGAAACTCTTGCTGTTCTACCAAAATCCTCTTCCAAAGTTTCAGAGTTAAATCACAGTGAATAAGAGCAAAAGTTGTCCCTCACTTTTGGCATAGTATTGATTGCTTGCTATCTTTTTATCAGTTTTATTTGCTAGAATAGATGCTATTTGAACTTATTTTAAAAAGTATATTTCAACGTTACTTAGACACAAACAGAGGCTAATGTGTCTAGCTTTCAGATAGCTTATTACCATTCGAATACTCTGTAGCTAAATTATATTAAAAGAAAAAAAACCCAGCCTGTTTCAGCTTCTGACTCATTCTAAATGGAGACTTAGCTCTAAGTAATCAAAATTGCTTTGGTTGTGCATAGCAGCATTAAAAGCCTTGTCCACTAATGGAGTGAAGCGGCTCCAGTGAAGCAGCCTTGCCCCCTCATTATGTGATCTTCCAAGTGCTGTTTGTCATTGTCACTTGCTGGTCTCAATCTAACTGTACTGCTGGTGCAAATTAACGGTAATTCGTTATGACACGCTGTGTCCTTCCAGTGAAACAACAATATGGATCTCGTACCGCCCCCGCCCTTCTCTCCTTTCCTCCCCACACCTCCCAGATCCTTTTCCCACCTCAAGATATCACCCTGGCTTAGCCTTCCAACTCCTTCTGACTAACTGGTGTGTCAGGGTGTGTTGTGGCTGGACTGATGGATAGCACCCCGTGCTCTTCTGCTGCCACATTATAGAGAGATGTGTCAAACAATGGTGGCTCGTGCAGTCTCAGTGCTGATGGAGGACTTGTACTTCAGGGAAAAGCTGTCTATGTGCACGGGTGTGATCATCCACCACATTCTGCATCTGAAGAACCCTACTGACAGCATGCTCTGGCAAGCAGGAAAGATCAGTGGGTTACACTTTAAAATCAAAGTTAGCTAATATATGTGGAGTTTTAATGGGTGACTACTGGACTTATACACTATTGGTTATTATTAATTTATTAAATTTTTACTTCCATCCTGACTGCAAGAAATGGCCTTAAGAAAGGAAGCATTAGTTGGGGGCTCAGAACTCAAGAAATCCATGCCTTGCTTTTCCCCAGATTTCTTTGTCACTTTGCAACAGATGCTTACACTCCCTTTAATAGTAATTTCCACTTCTCATCTTCCGGTGATGCTTTCCTTTTAAATTACAAACTGTATTGTGTGGGCTGTCTCTTGCTTTGTGTGTATAGAGAGGTTCCTACAAGGGAGCCCTGATTTCAGCTGGGGCTTCTGTCCCAGATTCTCAGCTGGTGGAAGCTGGCTGAGTGCTACTGAAGTCATTAAGTATATGTGAAAGGTCTATGGCACATCATTGTTGCTGTTATTTGCATTGCTGGAGAAAAGGGATCTTCAGCTAGTGTGATCTTAGCCCACATCTTAGAGAATTAACGTCCAATTCTCAAAGATACGCAGCCTTTTCTCATTTCAGTTATTTTCATTTAAAATGAGCAATTTTTAGGTGAAAATCAAACATTTTTGTTTTGAAATATCAGCTTTGAAACAAAATATTTATACTTCTGGAGGGGAAATTGTTGAAGTTATTTGCTGAAGGTAATGTGGTTTTAGTAGATTTTTCACATAAAAATTAAGCCACTGTAATTTCTCAATTTAAAAAAAAATATTTTGGGGAGGAAGCAAGAGAAGGAGGGAAGTTCAGATCAATCCTTAGATTCCCTCCCCCCCCCCCCAAGAAATTTTCAGAAAAATCCAAAACTGATTAAAATTAAGGTTGTGGCTCCAGGTTCATCCTAACTAATATTAGGTACTTTTCTGAGGTCACTAGGTTTTGAACATTGTTATCCGAGCCTTTCTTTGTAGTCAGCACAGAGAGATGCTTTTCAGCAAAAATCTTTCAGCCCCCATCAGGCCGTTACAACCCATAGGGCAGTATGTCCATCTCTGCTGGAGGGATCCTGAGCTGACTGTGTTCTTAACCCGTGCAGTTGAATTTAAGTTGGGTTAGTCATCACTTGCCAACAGGTCATTGACTCTGGAATGAATTTTTTTTATTGATACTAAAAGGTCCAACAAGATGATCTATTATCATTGAAATATAATGTAGACCCATCTACAATGCTATTCATCAGTAACGAGGTTAATGCCATTACCCCTGTTCCACAGATGAGAAACCTGAAGCAAGGGAAATGACTTGGCAGAGGTCAGCCAGAAAAGACGTGTTTCTATCCGCACCCCACCCCCCCAGTCTCATGGTATTTATTAGGAGAGAGGAAAAGCATGTTTTTTTCTAACCTTAAGTCCTGGAGTCATGTTTTCATATGTTAGACTTTCAGCTAAATTAGTTCTTTCCCCAGTGGATTCAAAGCTTGAAGATGTGATTTCTAACAGTTCAAAGCCAAGTAAATAATCTCCTATAAGAGTTCGTGTATAAAATGTCACTGTACCTTATCGGTGATTGCATGATTTGGGGGTTTTGAAGTATGCCTGACAATAGCACTTCCAGAATCTACTGCATCCTAAAATCTCTCTCATGGTTGCATGAATTATTTCATGTGCAAGACTAAGGGTAAATATTTTTGAGACTGTGTCTCTGTGGGTATATCATAGAAGAGGAGGAGGTCAGGACTTCTGACTGCGGAGAGGAAGGATCAGTTGCCTTCTTCACTTTCCACACTGCACCCAGTTGGCAGCACCAACACCAAGTTAACTGGTTTAGTGTAAGCTCAAGGATCTCTGTGCTACGTTGAAATAATTTTTCAGACATACAGTGTATATGTAACTGGTGATAAAGCCAAAATGACTGTTATAGACACTTTGGGATCAATACTAGTGGTAAGGATGAATACTCTATCAAATGATTTTGGGAAACAAAACAAATCTTAATTTTGCTGCTTCAGAAGGGTAGAATTGTCTAGATATTTAACTTTGCCAAGCATCTTATCACCTCTCCATTGAAAGCAACAGCAAAACTGCTAACTGATTTCAGTTCTTCAGGATCAAGCTCCAGGTGTTGCAGGGCACTTGCATACTCAATGCAAAGAACTTTGGGTTCTTTGAACTAGGGAAAAATATCTTTAATTTAGATTATATATAATCATTTTTTATTAGAGCTTTAACTTGGTTAAGTATAATCAGGTAGCTATTGTATAATTTAAATGGCCAGTGATTGTTATTTGATAATAACAACTTACATTTATATAGTGCTGTATATCCCAAAGGGATCCCAGAGGACTTTAAAGACTCAACAATAAAATACACAACAAAGTAAACATTAATTACAATTACACCACTACTAGAAAATATGAGGATATTAAAAATCTGGCAGTCTGTGGCTTGCTTCTGCTCTCATTTGAATTCATTAGCCAAGCTCACCCAGAGTGCACGTGGATTATTAGTGGTTCTGCCATATCTGATTTAAGAAATGTTCTGTACAAGTATTGCAGTGAGAGCAGAAGAGGGTAGAAATAACCTTCTGAGGTTGCCTACAAAATCAGTTCCACTCAAGCAAGTTGCTTAAGTGGGATGTTATTTTTGAACTCTGAGCTGCTTGAATTTATCCCTCTCTTATGCGGACAGTTGTTGTACTGTATTAAGCTCTGTGAGGCTGGTTCCTTGTTAGATGGAAGGAGGCTAAACAGGTTATTTTTCAAATGCCACATGCCTACAACATCAGAGTGGGAAGTCATATAGTGCTTTGTACAACCTGTTCTTTTTTTCATATATAAGCCTTGAAATAGTTTAAACTTCAACCCTGTTATTGTTATTCTTCGGTTATCAGTGTTAACACCTCACTGAGGTGAACAGAGCAGTTTATTCCTCTCGAGCTGCTCTTCCAGTCTTTTGTAGGTTCAAGTTCAAATTTCTTCACTGAAAAGTTTGTCAAGTATTGGAACAGGCTGCCCAGGGAAGCGGTTGAGTCACCATCCCTGGAGGTATTTAAAAGACAATGTAGACGTGGCACTTAGGGACATGGTTAGTGTCCCTAAGTGTTAGATCGAGTCCAACCGTTAACCTTAAGAGTCTCTTCCAACCTAAAAGATTCTGTGATTCTAAGTGTCCAGCTTTGTACTTTCTTTCCTTAAATGCATATTGTCAATGCTGAAGAAAAAGATGAAAGCTTGAGGAATGTTAATGTGTTCTACTGTAGCATCTCAGATAACAGTACCCTGAAACTGCAGGTGGGAACTGGAAAACCCACTGCAGCAGGCAATTCATGGACAGGTTGCACGAAGACAGTCCCTGTTTTTGAGAGGTCACTATCTAGGACTTGAAAAACAGAAAAATGAGAATCCCAGAATTGTTTGGGAGGGGAATTGCTGAAGTGAGGGGACTACTTTCAGAGTAAACTCTTGCTGACCACAAAAATAGAGCCTGGAAGCCAGATGCTATTTTTGTGGATGGTTAATATAAGTGGCTTGTTTTGTGCTGTTTCTTTTCTAATGTAGAATGAATTATAGCCTAATTCTGAAAGATTTCCAGAACCCCCTGAAATCCTCTTGAAATATGAAGTTTTTTCAATTGTTGAGACAAGTTGTTTGTTTGCACCTGAAGATAAAGATATACTGCTATTAAACATAAATTTGGGGATGTCTGAGAGGGTATGTAAATTACTTTTTTTTTTTACTGTTTTTGCAAGTGTTCTTGCCCATCGAGATGGTCTTCAGTTTCTGAAAATATTAATTTTCCCTGGCTTTTGGCCACAAAATATGAAAACACTCTACTTCAAATAATTTCTTCTTAAAATCATAGTTGTTTTTCAATTTCAGAACTTTAGTTTCTGTTTTAATACTCATAATTGTGTGAAAGTTATTTGCCGATGGACTGCCTTGTTTTTCAGATTAGTAATGAAGCATGAGGGATTTTTACATTTTGTGGTGAAATTTTTGCATGGGTCTTACTGTAAACCCTTCACAATGTCTTTAATTTGTTTATTTTTGGGAGATGGAAGAAAGGGAAATAGACAAGTTTTCTGCTCCATTTCCTCTATGCAGCAGATGATAGCTCTCAAGTACAAATGCTGTTATGCCCAAGATGCTGAGCTCTCATTTATGATCATAGGTACATACACTGGTGGCCTATTTACTAACCTGCAATCTGCAATAAATTTGTTATAATATGGTTAAGAGCCTAATCTCTGAGTAAAGTTGAGCAAACACGTTCAAATAAATATCTAGGTGGAACCTTCTGAAGTTCCCTTCTGCAGTGTTTTGGATCATACCTTTCTGATCCTGCTGCAGCCAAGCACTGGGAATCAAAACACATGTAACTCTCCCAGGGAAGTGCTATAAAAATGTTGTTTCTTTCTGAAACTATTTAAGAGTGGGTTGACATAGAAGAATAATGGCACTTGTGATCTAATGATCACAAGGCCATATAATAGCACCCAAGTCTCTTCATTCATCAGTGATACACGAACTAATAGAAGAATGCTAAGTTAGACAGTTTTGTGTGTCATGCTATGTTCGACACAACCCTGTTATAAATGTGCATATATGAAACACAAATTCACATTTCATATGGGAAGGTGTAGCTTTCTACTTACTGCTGCACAGCATTGTAGGAAATCTCCCTCTTGTTCTGGTTAAAGTTGCCTTATGTTTTGAATAGTCTGGATAGATCCTATTAGAAAAGAATCCAGCCGAGGACATCATCTTCTCTGAAAGGAAATCGGTATTCTCCTTTAAAGAGACTTTTAAAAATTATTTTATCTTTTATGAACTTACTTAAAAGAAAAAACTTTAAACCTGTTTGGTTTTTTTTTTTAAATGATCTGATTATTAGTTGGAATTTAAGGACTGAACTTGTAATTATTAATGAAAGTCTACCTGCGGGATCAGGAGCTAGATAGAACCTCATGTTGCACTTATTTAAACGTAAATCTCTACAATTTGAGATTAAACAGATTTCCCTGTGTTACTAGTAGTAGCCTTCTCTTCTCTGTGCCTGGAGGCCATCTACTAAAAAGTGAAAAAATACATGCATATGTGGGTGACAGAGATGTCACAAAATGTGGCTAGCTTTGTTGCACGTATCATTAGAAATGGGTGGATTTTGTGGACTAAACATGGAAATGAAAGGGAGACTGGATGGAATAATTTTTTTATTTGTAATAAAAGCAGATAATGTTCAAGTCATTTGAAATCCCAGTGGTAAGGACTTAGGTACAATGTGATAATTGCAGTGATTTTAGAAGGAAATAAGAAGTAAATAAAAGTTAAGAAAGATTAGCTCAAGTCAGAGCTTTAATTTTTTATTAAGGTTTGTGTTTTTAGAACAGAGGCAGTGTGTACATGACATAAGGAATGGCAATGCATTAGTGAAAGTAGGTGTCTGAAAGAAACTAGTCTGTGTTTGTGGGAGCATGAAACTGTTGAAAAGAAACTGCTACTTTCACACTGTCATATACAAAACTCACAATGAGCCTAGCAATGCAGTATAGAGAAAGTCTCCGTTGTTCATCCAAGAAAAATAGTGTATGTCTCCTAGTATAAATGGCTCTGCATTTAGTTTTTGTAGCATTTGGTGTCAGTCTGTAAGACTCAAAGAAGGAGAGATGATCTAAATGAGAACACACAAGTCCTGGGATTTTGTTATGAAAATCTTTTTCCAAAATACTTTTGCAAAACACCTTTAAAACGTTTAAAAAAAAATGTTAGAACTAATCTCAAGAGGGGGAAATAATTGGGAATTATTATTACTGCAAATTCTATAAGCCTCTCCTTTGTATGTTTATAGTGTGCAGAAAATATAAATAATAGCTGATTAGTAGTCTTGACTTAGAGCTCTCTGTTTCCTCCCCATATTGGATAAATCTCCTACTGATGGATCAATCATTTAATCAATCTACTAACATGGCCTTCAGCACTATAGTATCTGAGTGCCTCCCAGTGTTGGAACGCTCGATAATGCTTGGTTTTTCTCCAGTTACTCGGTACTCCTTAATTTGATTTTGTTCTTAGTTACGCTGATGTAAATCTAAAACTACTCCATTGATTTTGATGGAGCAAGCCAGCATTTATGAGCCTGAAGAGCAGAATCTAACCCTCCTCTTGCAATTCCCCAACTATTCTTAAGTTGTACTAATAATTTTTCTTGGAATTATTAATCTGCTCTCTCATTTATTCTCTGGGTTCCTGCTGCATCTTTTTTTCTTCTGCCGCTTTGGGTATGATCCAAAGTCTACTGAAATTGCTGTCAGTCTCTCTATTGATTTCAGTTGACTGTGGCTCAGTTTCCCACTTGCCCCTCTCTCCTTTTTTTCCCCTCTACGGGCCCTGAAGGTTCCTGTGTGAGTTTGTGTCTGTCTGAGTAGAGACTTCTAATTAATTAAAGTTACATGTATTCCTGCAGTTCTGTGAATAAGCACCTTGCTGTACTGAGATCCTAATCCCCATCTTTTCCTTAATACTCATTGCTTCCCTCCGTTTAGTTTTCCTTTAACGAGATCCTCCTCTCCTCCTCATGCCACAGGTCTTGCTCTCAGGTTCAGCATCTTGTATTTTAGGGAGAGCTTTGCTTAAGGGCCTCACCTGAGTTCTGTGAAAAAATGAATGGAGAAACCACACTTATTTCCTTGAGATTTTTGCTCAGGATAAAACATAGGGAATATGAAAAAGGTTTTGAATGAGATAATTGTGGCTCTTCCTTTGATTATTTTTTTTCTTTTCTTTCCCCTCCCTGCCTTCAGTGTTGGAAGCAGAAGAAAATAAAAAGAAGAGGAGTTGAGAATTTAAGCTGGGAGACTTGGCAGGTAAGAGATGTGTTTTCTTACTTGCTGGCGAGGCGTTTCTGGAAGTGCTGATGTGAATTGGCAGCAAGTTGGCTCAGCTCTGGGAGACAAGGCTGGCCCAGGACCTGCACAGTCAGGTTGAGTTCCCTGTTCCTTCGCAGCCTTTCTGCATAACCACGGGCAAATGCTTCACTTTGCTGGTTCCTCACCTGCGACGGGGGCAGAACTGCTTCCCTGACTCGGGAGCGTGGCCTGAGGAGAAATGCAATAAAGGCTGGGAAATAAATAACGAGACAGTATAATAGGTGGTAGCGCATGTGCGCTGCTTGGACAAAGTTGCCCGGCTCAAGGGTGACAACTGTCTTGTGTGGGTAGCTGGGCTGGTGTTTGCATTATTTCAAGAAATGTTTTACTAAGGTCCTTGTGTGATATCTGTAACTTCACTGTGTTTTCTTCTTTGAAGACTCATTTGATTACTTTAGTCTCATTTCCTGTTCTACATGGTTTTTAAATGGGGTGGAGGTGAAATACACTATAATCAAGATCCTTTCATATAAAAACTGTGCTGAAAATACAATAAAAACTTTGGAAAGCCAAGCACTCATTGTTAGAGAACTGCAGTTCGCAAAGACGGTTCCTAAGGGCTTACTTGAGGCACATCTGAGGACAAAAGGCTTTTCTCTGGGACAAGCGCCACAGCCAGGCTGCCAGATTTCAAACCTTCCTCCAAAGCTTGAAGTGCTGGAGATTTTTTTTTTTTTTTTTTTTTTTTTAGAGGAAGAGCTCAAAGAATTTTAAGTGTAATGTTCCTTAACCTTGTTCTTGGAAAAAGTTGTACTGTTTCCAAAAGCGCTCAGCCTGAGGCAGTCATGCATCATAGATAAATCAGCCAAAATGGCAAAATATTGGCGGGATATGAACAACTGCAGGTAGTTGTTTAATCGCTTGTGTCAAGTAATCTTAATAACAGGTGTAGCTGCTGATCCAGTCAATTATATAAATTGTCCTGCAGTCTTTCCTAGGTTCTTACTGAGGCAAAGCTATTGATATATAAGATGTGCCTGAGTGAGGCTGCAGTACTTGGCCCTGTGACTCTCTTAAAAGATAGAGCTTATCCAAACAGGGAGTGACTGATGTATTTCTGCTTCTCTGCCTTTTTTTCATAATGCACTGTAGCAAGAATCCTTGATTTTCCTCCCCCTCCTACAAATTTGTGAGAATACATTTAAATTTTAATATTCAGAGATCCAGAAGATGTAAATAACACCAAAATGAGGATTGCCCTGTTTGAAATTCCCTGCTGGGTCCACCTGTCGTGCTTTGTCTGACGTAGGGATAATAACCTCTGTGGGGCAGCGAGTGCCTCCCTTTACTCATCCTCAGTGTAGCAGCACTGTGCTGCTTTTTGTAGGGAGCTTCTAGCAACACCTAACACGGGAAATACCTAACTCCTGTGACTGAGAGTTTGCAGGCACATAGAGCAAGTTTGGCTCAGACTCAGAGGTCAAAAGAAGTTCGTGGCTGATAAAAGAATAAACCATTTTCTAATCTGAAATAATTAGGTCCCTAGCACTTATGAGAAAACTCATTACAAATTAAATGGCAACATTGTAAAAATAGAATTTTTATTTTTAGTTGCAAAATTTTTCTGAGAATGAAGGATTTGTTTTTACTGTGTATGTCACTAATAGACCTCTAACAAGCTGTACATGAAGACGATTAGGGCTGCATTGTTTGGTTTGGAAGAATTTGTCTTCTGGGTTTGGATGTTTGGGTTTTTTAATTTGCGAGTGCTTTCTTGGTTTCTTGAAATTTTCAAAACCATATATCGGCATCTGGTTTTTGCTGTGAAGTTGCATCATCTCTGAGCAAACCAGTGTAATACATCAGGCTGTCTCCCTATGTGTTCTGGGTCATATGTTTGGTATTAAAGCTCAGTTTCTGTGCTTTTTCATAACAGTTTAGTTGTCTGCTAGGAACTGGTAGTTAAAGTATGGCAGACTTCAGATAATTCTTCAGGCTCAGCCTCTGTTTTCACTGCCTTTGATCCAGATACATTCAACTCAAATATTTATAAATTATCTTTTCACATGCTCCTTTTTATTTTCATAGATGTGCCCTTCCACACAATAGGAATAGTGAGTGATTTCTTATTATAGTTCCTTAGCATATAAACATTATGATACTATAAACTCTGATCAAATTTGAACTGTAAGTGCAAGTAAGAATAGAAAGACATAGATCCTGCTATACAAAGAGTTTGCAGTTCAAGTGGTAACAAGTGACATGGAAAGGGCGGAGAAGACAACTGTCAAATACAGCATGTTTATATATATACAACTGTATGTATAGATATAGATGACTTTGTTTATCCCTGCAATTTAATTTAACATCATATTAAAAAAAAATGACAGTAGATAGATATAAAGCTATAAAAAATTTGAACCATGTGGTAGAACTTGTCTTACTGATGAAAATGAAAAGCAGCCAGAGATTGAAAACGGGGGGATGTGTGTGTGTGTGTTGGTATTTTTTTCTGGATAGATTGTCTTAAAGTCATTAAAAACAAATTATTTGACCTTTTCCCAAATAAAGTATAAATTTTTGTGACTTTCCCCTCTATATGATTTTGATAAGAAAGAGTGGGTATTGGTACAGTTGCAGAAACTTCCTCCATGCAGATGTGGTAAAGCACACTAAATCTGTAGTCTGCAATTTGGACACCCATTGTAGGCTGGAAAGCATAGCTCTATGAAACAATGAAAAGGAGTTTGTCTGAGGTTGTACGCTTGCATCAGATTTTTCTTCTAGTTTGGTAAATAATATAGAATAATAGAATCATAGAATTGTTAAGGTTGGAAAAGACCCTTAGGATCATCAGGTCCAACCGTTAACCTACCACTGCCAAGTCCACCACTAAACCATGTCCTCAAGTACTGCATCTACCCGTCTTTGAAATACCTCCAGGGATGGGGACTCAACCACTTCCCTGGGCAACCTGTTCCAGTGCCTGACTACTCTTTCAGTAAAGAAGTTTTTCCTAATATCCAACCTAAACTTACCCTGGCGCAGCTTGAGGCCATTTCCTCTCGTCCTATCGCTTGTTACTGGGGTGAAGAGACTGACCCCCACCTCTCTACAACCTCCTTTCAGATAATTGTAGAGGGCAATAAGGTCTCCCCTCAGCCTCCTCTTCTCCAAACTAAACAACCCCAGCTCCCTCAGCCGCTCCTCATAAGACTTGTGCTCTAGACCCTTCACCAACCTCGTTGCCCTTCTCTGGACACACTCCAGCACCTCGATGTCCTTCTTGAAGTGAGGGGCCCAAAACTGGACACAGTACTCGAGGTGCGGCCTCACCAGTGCCGAATACAGGGGCACCATCACCTCCCTGGTCCTGCTGGCCACGCTATTCCTGATACAAGCCAGGATGCCATTGGCCCTCTTGGCCACCTGGGCACACTGCTGGCTCATGTTTAGGCAGCTGTCAACCATCACCCCCAGGTCCTTTTCAGCCAGGCTGCTTTCCAGCCACTCCTCCCCAAGCCTGTAGCGTTGCCTGGGGTTGTTATGACTGAAGTGCAGGACCTGGCACTTGGCCTTGTTGAAGCTCATACAGTTGGCCCCGGCCCAACAATCCAGCCTGTGCAGGTCCCTCTGCAGGGCCTTCCTACCCTCCAGCAGATCGACACTCCCACCCAACTTGGTGTCATCTGCAAACTTACTGAGGGTGCACTCAATCCCCTCATCCAGATCGTCGATAAAGATATTGAACAGGACCGGCCCCAACACTGAGCCTTGGGGAACACCACTCGTGACCGGTCGCCAACTGGACTTGGCTCCATTCACCACCACTCTCTGGGCTCGGCCATCCAGCCAGTTTTTAACCCAGCGCAGAGTGCACTTGTCCAAGCAGTGAGCAGCCAGCTTCTGCAGGAGAATGCTGTGGGAGACGGTGTCAAAGGCCTTACTGAAGTCCAAGTAGACAACATCCACAGCCTTCCCTCATCCACTAAGCGGGTCACCTTGTCATAGAAGGAGACCAGGTTAGTGAAGCAGGACCTGCCTTTCATAAACCCATGCTGGCTGAGCCTGATCCCCCGGTTGTCCCGCACATGCCGCATAATGGCACTCAGGATGATCTGTTCCATGACCTTCCCCGGCACCGAGGTCAGGCTGACAGGCCTGTAGTTCCCCGGATCCTCCTTCCGATCCTTCTTGTAGATGGGTGTCACATTTGCTAGCTTCCAGTCATCTGGGACCTCCCCGGTTGACCAGGACTGCTGATAAATGATGGAGAGTGGCTTGGCAAGCTCCTCCGCCAGCTCCCTCAGTATCCTCGGGTGGATCCCGTCTGGCCCCATAGACTTGTGGGCATCCAGGTGGAGGAGCAGGTCGGTGACTGCCACCTCTTCGACAGCTGGGACTACATTCTGCGTCCTATCTCCATCTCCCAGCTCAGGGGCATGAAAACCTTGAGGATGACCAGTCCGACTATTAAAGACTGAGGCAAAGAAGGCATTAAGTACCTCAGCCTTCTCCTCATCCTTCGTGGCCAAGATTCCCTCCGCATCCAACAAAGGAGGGAGATTCTCCTTAGCCCTCCTTTTGTCGGTGATATACTTGTAGAAACATTTTTTTGTTGTCCTTGACAGCAGTGGCCAGTTTAAGTTCTAGCTGGGCCTTTGCCTTTCTAATCTTTTCCCTGCATAACCTCACCACATCCTTGTAGTCCCCCTGAGTCACCTGCCCCTTCTTCCAAAGGTGGTAGACTCTCCTTTTCTTCCTGAGTTCCAGACAGAGCTCTCTGTTCAGCCAGGCCGGTCTTCTCCCCTGACCTGCTCGACTTGCGGCACATGGGGACAGCCTGCTCCTGAGCCTTTAAGACTTCCCTCTTGAATAACATCCAGCCTTCCTGGACTCCCTTGCCCTTCAGGACCGCCTCCCAAGGGACTCTGTTAACCAGACTCCTAAACAGGCCAAAGTCTGCCCTTCTGAAGTTTAGGGTTGTGGTTTTGCTGGCCCCCCTCCTTACTTCTCCAAAAATCAAAAACTCTACCATTTCATGGTCGCTGTGCCCAAGACAGCCTCCGACCACCACATCACCCACCAGGCCTTCTCTGTTCGTGAACAGCAGGTCCAGCGGGGCACCTCCCCTGGTTGGCTCGCTTACCAGCTGCATCAGGAAGTTATCCTCCACGCACTCCAGGAACCTCCTAGACTGCTTTCTCTCTGCCGTGTTGTATTTCCAGCAGATATCTGGTAAGTTGAAGTCTCCCACAAGAACAAGGGTTAGAGACTCTGAGACTTCAGCTAGCCGCTTGTAAAAAACTTCATCTGCTTCCTCATCCTGGTTGGGTGGTCTATAACAGGCTCCCACCAGGATATCTCCCTTGTTGGCCTTTCCCTGATCTTTACCCATAAGCACTCAACCTCGTCGTTACCTTTGTTGAGCTCAAGACAGTCAAAACACTCTCTGACGTACAAGGCTACCCCGCCGCCTCGCCTTCCTTGCCTGTCCCATCTAAAGAGCTTGTAGCCATCCATTGCAGCACTCCAGTTGTGCGAGTCGTCCCACCATGTTTCCGTAATGGCAACCACGTCATAGTTTCCCTGCCGCGCAATGGCTTCCAGCTCCTCCTGCTTATTGCCCAAGCTGCGTGCATTGATGTAAACGCACTTGAGTTGGGCTATCGATCTCTTCTCCGACACAGGCGTGCCACCCCTGGGCTCATCACTAGCAGGACTGGTTTTATCCCCTTCCCCCTTCGAGTCTAGTTTAAAGCTCTCTCAATGAGGCCTGCTAACTCCTGAGCCAGAATCCTTTTCCCCTTTGGCGACAGGTGAACCCCATCTGCCTCCAGCAGGCCTGGTGCCATGTAAACTTCCCCATGGTTGAAAAACCCAAAGTTCCACCTCTGGCACCAGCCTCTAAGCCATGTGTTGATGAGGTGGGTCTTCCTGTTCCTATCCATATGTTTCCCAGCTACTGACGGGATGGAGGAGAACACCACCTGTGCTCCTGATCCTTCAAGTAATGGCCCCAGTTCTCTAAAATCTCTTTTGATTGACTTTACACCTCTATCGGCTACCTCGTCACTGCCAACCTGTACAACCAGTAAGGGATAATAATCAGATGATTTGACCAGCTTAGGGAGCTCCCTAGTAATGTTTCTTATCCTCGCCCCAGGGAGGCAGCAGACTTCCCTATGGGATGGGTCCGGTCGGCATATCGGGCCCTCTGTTCCCCTCAGAAGGGAGTCTCCTATGACAATTACCCTTCTTTTTTTCTTACTAGTTGTTGTTGTGATGCATGGGGCTGACTGGTTCCCCCTAGTCAATTCCCTGGATGGTTTACTATCAGCTTCTTCGTCCTCCCGGCCCTCAAGGTCCAGAGCCTCATACCTATTGTGTACAGGCACCTGGGGAGGTGAGGTAGGCCGGGAGAGGACTCGCCTGCTGCGCTGAGCAGGGATCTGTTTCCATCCCCCTCCGTCTCTTAGGTCCCCTCCTTCTGCCTGGTGGCAAGAGGGTAGGGGAGCCTCTCCTTCTCTTGGTGGTTCCATCTGGTGTGCTGGTCTCAGGGATGGTAGGGAGTGGCTCCACCAGTCTATCTCCCTCTCGCACTCCCTGATACTCCTCAGCCTTGCAACTTCCTCTTTCAGCTCAGCCACCATGCTGAGCAGATCCTCCACCTGCTCGCACCTCACGCAGGTGTTCTCTCGGCTACCCTCTGTTACCAGAGCAAGGCTCTGGCACTCCCTGCAGCCAGAGACCTGGGTGGCTGCATGTTTTGGCGGGAGCTCTGTCTGCGTCGCCATGTTCCTTCTGGCAACGGCTCTCGTCCAACTGGAAACCATGGCTTGAGTCTCTTCCGAGACGGCGCAGACCACAAGGAGAGCTCACCGGCTGCCTGCTCGCTCTGCCTGCATAAATGTTCTCAGGCAAATTCTCATTATAATCCCCATTTCTGTTGCAGATAATTTGGTCAACCTGAGAATCTGAGTCTGTCTGTGTGGCAACAGTGGGAAGTGGGTTGGGAGGAATTGCTGTTACTGTATTACTTCCCCTCCGAAAAGGTCTCAAAGTGAAACCAACTGCTAAATTGGTTATCTGCAAGCTCACAATATTTGCATGCATTTCTGAGTGTGGCTGCGAGAGGGAGGAAGCCCCTGTTCTTGCACACCGTTTGTTTTCTGTTTCATCCTGAACTTTGAGATCGGAATCTTTTATTTGCATGGATGGCTTTAGTTTTCATTTGTTTTGTGCTAGTTTTTGTAAAAACCCCTGACAGGCTTGTTTGCAAGAGTGGCTTGCGAGTGGGTACCTCTGTGTGACTGATCAGTAGACCCACCAGGTCTAAAGAGTGTTGTATTTATGTCAAAGGAACAAGTCCAAATCGTATTGTGATGTTTTATTGGAGCGTTCATATGCGAGGGCTCTTACTATTTTGTCTTCGTGGATTTCAGCTGCACGAACTGTCACCTAAGAAGGAATTAAGATGATTTTATAGCACTGAAGAGACTTAGGATAAGGTTCTTGTCCCTTCATTTTACATCCAGCAGATGCTCAGGTAGCTGAGAATCAGTGAATGGCTATTCCTAGATGACACAAGTTAAAATCATGCACATACTCCAACGATATATACATAAGAATGAGACCAAATGGGAAATGATAACTAAAGAAGCTGAGTGCACTAGAAAACATGCATAAAATATCCTTTCACGTGTCCCATTCTGACAAGCAGAAGCTATTGGTTTGTCTCTCCCTCTGTTTTTGTGTTTTGTTTTTTTGTTTGTTTTTTTTTTTTAAGTTTCAATGCAACCAAGATCAGTTTTTTTTGTAACGTAATCTTGATGAGTTTGGGAATCACATTAGGTAGGATGGGTGGCAATCTCTTGCCTAAATATTATGAGCAATGAAAATCATGTGGCTTTAAGAAGCAGCAGAGTAGATGACTGATCAAATGCGATGTCTTCCTAAAAGCAGTGTTGCTAGGGCAGCTGAGGTGAGATTTGGGAGTGAGAAGGTGGCACTAGAGTCTTGGAGAAATGTCATAAACCGAAAAATGCCTCATATCAACCTGCTTGGGATCTGAAATTGTAATCCGATGGTTTATATGCTTGTTTCCTCTTACAAGTAAGCAAATTTTACACGTGCTTGGCTGGATTCTTTTTACCTCTTTAGTTTAGGTCAGAGTGCTCCTGGTCATTTCTCTGCTCATGATTTTGCTTGTTTTTTAGAAACACTTTTTTAAAACAAAAAAATCCCACAATTAAAAAGCATTGCTAAGTTGCCCCTGAAAATATGCGATTCCTCTGCCTTCCTCCTGTGAAAAAGTTGCTTTTTATATGTGTCCTGCACATGGGTACACTTTGTGATAAGTGCATGATTTTCTTTCTGAAAACCAGATAATGGGCCTAAGCGAATCGGCAGTTAAAAGCTCAAGTATTTTATTCACGCTTCCCTGTGGGAAGTCCTGTCAGTGTTCCCAGTCATGGTCTGCGGGATCTAACCAGCCCTGGTGTATCTGGGCCAGCTGAGGGGCAGGGTTTCTGAAAAGATTTGCCTTTCTTTGGCTTTGAGGCTTATGAGTGGGTGGTAACTTCTTGTTCATTTTTTCTGAAAGGGGAAATGCTCTTTATTTAGGAAAAAAAGAGTCAAGAGCTTTATCTGGCTTTCCTGCTTTCTGTATGTGTTTAGTAATGTTGCTTTCTACTGGGAGGTATTGGTCCATCTTACCTGGAAGCAGTGTGCATCTGGGCTGTTTTTCAGAGGTGATGAGTAAGTCTCCTTCTGAAGCTGACGTGGTGTGTGGGCACCTCAGAACCTGTGAAAATCAGCTAGTGAACATTTTTCATGATTTTCCTTTAGCATCACTTAAAAGTTAATTAAAATTCCAGCAAATGTCAGCTCTATGGAGCTGTTAAGCTTCACTGAAATACAGGGTCAATGCTGTGGACAAATCCTGCTTGTTCTCTTTGGCCAATATTGTGATCATTTAAAAAACTCCAGGAAGTTTTTGTCTCCTTTTCTGCTTCCAGTCAGATATCTGTTCAACAAAGGACAGAGACCATCTCATTTACCAAACTCAGGTCTGGAGTATAAGTAGCATTTGTGGTGTTTGCTCATTGAAAAATCATAGGTTTTGATTTTTAGAGTTTTAATCATTTTAAAGAAAAAGATGTTAAACAGATTAACTGTGTGAATAAGTAATCACATATAAACACAGAATGATCTAATCAAGCAAATTAACTTGCTCAATGTAAGGATGTGAGAACGTAGATGCACACACTTTTCATGTGAAAGGCTTGGTGGTGACAGAAAGGAGTGACCAAACCAGGCTGGACCCTGCGCCTGTTCTCGTGAGGCAGGTGAGACCCATGCCCAGGGCTTGTAGCTGCAGCACAGGTGCAGGTGTGTGTTTGCTCCATGGCTTCTCCAGAAGGAGGACTTCAGGTTTCAATGCCTATGCTTTGTGGGTCAAAGTGCACTTTGACAGTGGCTTCCTCTGAGAGGAAACAAGATGTACCAGAAAGTTATCTACCACATAAACTCACCACAGAGTAGCTCCCAGTTGATATGGCACAGGGAACATCCAAGGTTGAGTGTGAGAGACAGAGAAATATTAGGTGAGAGCTTACAAAATCATTTCCAGGCCGGAGACTTGATATCAAGTGAAACGTCAATAAAAGGAATTTCACAATTGTTTTTTGTTGATGCTGTAAGCACAATTATAAGCTTTCCAGTTTGTCTGACCCATCATCCTGAAATGCTGTCACCAGTATCATTAGCAAGCCAAGTCTTGCTAACATACTCAAATGCACAGCAGAGTTCTGGCTCTTCAGTGTCTGGACCGACTCCCAATATTAGGAACAGGAGTCAAACGGCCATCCTTTCTCCTGTGCTAACACACACCCCACCATTAGCAGTCTGAAGGCAATTTTAATAAAATACATAGCCCTGCTGAGCTGGTCTCAGAAGATAAATAAGCAATGTAGAAAAGAAGCTTTTGTTTAAAAGTAATTATTTAAACTATGCATTACAGGTAATTTTCCTTTACCAGTAAAGCAAATGCTATCAGAATTTCAATAATAGCTTTGTGTTACTTATCTAGATAACATGATATTGTCATTTCCAGGAGCTTAAAATGCTGTTTTATTTTCATTTGTGTCAAATATAAGGGTAAATGAGACCTGAATATATATATAAAACAACCATGGGTTTTGTATAATTTTCTGAAAGCAGTATTTTGTTTTCCAACCTTTTATAGTAATATAACAATCTAATGATAGTTTCATGAAGTGTGGACTTAAAACAGTAGGGTGAGGAGCATCTTCTTATTTTCTGTTTGCGCAAACATGCTGCATTTCACATTTGACAGAAAATGCTGTTCTTTGAAGAGGTTTGTCAATAATAACCGTAACAGCATGGTAACTTTATAATGTACATGCAGACATAGCCAAACACTAAGTGCTTCAACCCATCTGTAGCTCAGAAAAAGCAGAGGTGTCATTTTTTACCCAAGAGAGTTTTCACTTTCAAAAGTTTAAAAAAAACCCTTGACCTCTGTTTCTTCCTCTCAGCATTATTTCTACAGCGCAAACCTCTCTAATGATCATAAAATAGTTTGTTATAAGGAAGACGAAGCAACTAAGGGAGGAAAGCAACTTTTTTTCTTGAAGAAGTAACTTCTCTGTATTGGATCTTTAACTGAGAGAATGGGCATTTTTTTATAATGAAAACTTTTTTATTATTATTATTCCTATCATGGATATTTGTATATTTTCTATCTCAGTTATGGATGAAGGAAGGGTTCGTGCTTTGAGAGCTGACAGCCTGAAGCCCTGATTGTGCAGCTGAGCCCCTGTGGGGTTGTCCCCCGTGATGCTCGACTGCAGCCACAGCTTCTGGCCGAGAGCCCCGTGGCGTGCTTTGGCTGCAAGGAGGTATGGCAAGAAAGATACCCAAGTGCATTAAGGGCATTTTTCAACCCAAATCTAGGCCTAAATGCTGCCTAATCCCTAACCTAGTGTTTTCTTACTGGTAGTCTCTAGGCCTTTAGAAATGCCTAGCCAGTCAAAAGTGGAGGCCTAGGGATTAGGTGGATTTTTAGATCATTTACATCTGGCTGTAGTTTGTCTGCACCGGCGTTTCCAATTACCCAAAATGGAGAAAATAGCATTTCCCTGCTTCAGAGAAGATTTGTGAGGATCAATGTGTTTGAGATTGTGACAGTAGGATATATCTGTAACTCACATAGGTAATAGATCAACTTAAATACTTTTATTAAAAGTGGGCACAGTAATTCATTGCTCTGTCACAGGAATATTGTGATGCTTAGTGTTTGTGATCTATGTGAAAGAGGTTGAGATCTTTTGATTAAAAAGCAATATTGATATAACTGTGTGAATTATGAGCGTGCCTGCTTCCACACTGAATTTACTTTTTGACCTAGCTAGGCTGGAGTTTTAATCTGCGGTGAGCAAAAATTGTTGTCCCCCCCTCTGGAAAGTGTCTCCCATTTCAAGCCATGCTGACCCTCGCTCGGCTTTCTCCCATTTCTGCTGTTTGGGGAGAAGGATGGTGCCGAGGCGGAGGGCAGAGCAGGCAGCTGATGCCAGGCGGGGGTCTTGCTGCTGAAGAGCCTGGCCGATAGCAAGGTAGCGCCACGACTTGGAGCTGGCAGGCAGAAATCAAAATGCCACCCCTTGGCTGCGGAAAGAGCTAAAGATTTGTCTCCAGCAAGTAACAGGCGCCAAGGTACTGTCGCCTGTTTTCTAATTTTAGCGGGAAGGCTGGCAGGGATCTTACCTAGACAGACAAGCGTTGTTTCTGCCCGGGTCGATCTGCTGCCGCGAGTCCTGTTCCAAATTGCTCAGCTCAGTGCCTCCCCGGCTTTCGGGAGGTGGTGTGCCGGCAGGAGGGAGAGGGGAAACCCCTACCCTTTTCTCAGAAGGCTTGTGAAACTTCTGAACCTGCTTCAAGACGGTAAAATTCATACCTTATACTAGCTGTCTGAAAAGAAGTGTTTGTAGGAATGTTATTAGTAATGCAGCGATTGATTTATGAAGCCCGTTGGAAGTGCCTGTGACGGTACGTGCGGTTGCACGTGTATGAGAAGCTCCTGCGTGTCCTTTTGCCTGGTGACTTGGGTGCGGTTCCAGTACAGAAGCAGAAGTGGTTAGGGGAGTCCACTGAAGGGGAAAGAGAGTGGGTCTTCCCCCCTCCAAAGTGACTGGGGCTTGTGTGATCATTACACAGCATTTTCTGTCAAATTGCTCTGGTTTTGACTTTTGATTTTGGAAATAAGTGTCTAGGGAAACATATGAAGGGGTCTGAAATAGTTTTCTGTCTCCTCCTTTCCTTGATTCACAAGTCACCTTCACAGCTTAGAGGCTGTGCTCTGCGATGCATTCACCTCTCTGCCTCTTGCAGAGTGGCGTGATGTTCATGGTGTCACTAGAAACTTCTACGGTAGGGAGCTGGTTGGCCATTTCCAGGATGGGCTTTATTGGCACTCTAACTAGCTGTTTCAGTGGTCTTGGAGCCCTTTAGAAAGGTAAGTGTGGTTCAGTGTACCTATTTTGCCATTGGGGAACTCAAGGCATGAGGGAGATACCGCAAAAGGTTTCAGCAGCAGAGCCGGAGGTCACTCAGAGTCCCCTCCTGGCGTGTGGTTTGGTGATGCACTTACCCACACCTACTGCTGGAGGCTGCTGGAAGAAAGGTGCAGCCCTGCTCTGCCGGCCTTCAGCCCCAGCCACACACTCCCGCAGCTCCCCTTTGCCCGGCACTGGGCTCTTCTGCCCAGAAAGTTATGCTGGCAGAAAAGTGACTTTGGGAAACAGTGAAGCATTTTCTGCTGGTTTAGCTCACTGAACTGGTTCCTTGTGAGCTCAGGCAAATGCCAACAAGGCGCTGGTTTTGTACAGTCTTAAAGAGCAAGCACAAAGTGATCTGTCACATTTTGAAAATATCTGTAAGGATGCTGCAGCTAATAGTGTAGCTGCACTTTTCTTCAAATAGCTCATATTCAGATACAATCTTAAATTTAAGAGAGCCTATTGGCATATATTAGTACTGTACTATTAACAGTAAGTTTTATTAATGTGTTTTTCATTCTTGTAATAATGACATGGCTAGTATTTAGCTATTCTGGGCATTCCATAAATAATAATTGGGAATATCCTTTTGTCAAACATGGCTGGAGATGGACAATACAGAAGAGCTGATATTTATCACATATTTCAAAGGTCATTTTCACCATCTCCACTAAAAGCTATACTTGCTCCAAGCACATCTAGCTTTGGAGGATAAGTTCTGCCATTTTGAGAGGGGTAGTTTTTATTTATAACTGTGAATGTGTTTAGCCACATGAGGCTGTCAATCAGTGAGACGAAAGCCCAGTAGGATTATTTCTGTAAATGGCCAATTTCCCCCACCCTTTTCCTCCAAATCAAGGACAGATGAAAGGTCATGATTAAAACAGTGATTTTTTCCCTAAATTGTAAGTAGCAGTTTGTAACTGTTTTTTACCAAGATGTCAAAACTGTATTTTATCTTGGGGAAAGGGGGGGGGAAGAAAATTATAAGTTCTTGAAAATGTTGGCAATTTTCCAAATGGTTGTGTTGAAATTTATTTTAATTATTGTACTTGTGTCAGTTCCTAGCAGGGGTAAGAGGGGGGAAAATAATTCAGTACAGTATTATGCAGCTATGGATTAAACAATTAATGGTAAACCTCTGTATCCTATTAGTATATTTGAATTCATTATTTCAACAAATTGTTTTATGAGCCAGTGACTAGTGGATTTAACCACTTATTTTGTAGTCAAAACAGAACAGAAGAATTGTCTTGCTGAAGCACATCTTGATGTGTATGACTCTATCCAAGGAATTAACCTGAGACAGTCAAATAATGCAGAATGTCATTAGGAAGTTATTTTGTCCCAAGAGTTTGGTTTTCTTATGTGCGGTCAAGGAACGTGCTGTCTGGGAGAGTTTTGGCAGCTGTCTGGTGATCATTGCAACAGCTACCATCCCTAAAAGTGTTGAGGACTTTGGCAGAATCAGCATTTCCCTGGAAAATATCTCAGTTAGCGTTGTATGTGGTGTTCTTCTCTTGAATATGTGCTAACCACTCAGAAATAGTCAGAAATAACACTTCTTGACTGATCGTGGCATGTAGATAATCGCCAAAGTAAATACTTCTGTGAGCAATCTGTGGGCTCAATTTTGTGCGTAAGATCTATTAACAATGACCAAATAAAAAGACATTCTCAAGAAGTGCCATGGGGCAAATTATTTAAGCACGTGAGGACATCACTGGTGTTTCTCTTTGCAGTTCACATTAGAAGTCTGCTAAGACCCTCATGATACCCTCATGGAATCTGGGCCGGATGTATCTTCATAAATATTATTTATGTTAAATATTTTCTTCTCAAATTAGGCATGAAACCAAGATGCTATCTTTCTATGTCGCTAGGTAACACATTTATCTTGATAAAGAAGGTAAAATGGGTAATATTCTAATCTCAATAGCTTCTGGTTTTCCATTTAGTGTTTTTTCTGCAATGGTATGATTTCCTTTTTGCCTTGACGAATCCTGTGCCTTTGTAATGTGTGATAAAATGTGTGTCATCTGCCACCACCGCAAGAGATGTGTAGTCAGATACTTACTCTGTCACTGATGATCTGAGTGGTACAAGTAATACTGGGTGACTTCAACCATCTTTGCACTACTACACAGTTAATCCACAAATGTGATAACGCACAGGGCATGAATCAGGTAGAGTTGACTATTTAAAGGATGGAGAGTGAAGTGAGTAATTTCTGGACATATTTTGTAACTGCCAAAGTCCTCTCAAAGAAAAGTCCTGTGTTTGATACGTATGTAGTTGTTTTTATAACTGTTTCTTGCCATTTCCTTTCATTCTCTTGTGCTGAGCTATTGTGAGTTTTAAATTTAAGTGAAGAGCTTCCTTTTTTTTTTTATGTGAGCAGATAAGCAGAAGATGATAGTGCCACCCTCCTTACAAACTTTTAGGTTGCCTAAGAAAATTGACTATTGGTTTTGGTTTTGGTTTGGCTTTTTTGGTTTTTTTTTTTTTTTTTTTTTTTTTTTTTAAGTATGCAAATACTTCTTTAATAGTCAGTTTAAATTATAGGCAAGATGCTGAAGCAACCTCCTAAGTGTCTGTGGTGGTCGGTGGAACTGACAGTGTATTCTGCTGCATGCTGTTCTCTTACTTTGTGCTTCTGGGTGAGTCACATAAATATCTAGTGCCAAGCTGTAGGACTAAGAGTGTAGCATGAGATAACTATTCTCAGGATTTCTCCAAAACATCAAGGGTGTTGATGTTGCATAGATGTGTTGCTGTGAGCTGTTTATTACTGGGTGTGTTGCTGGGGAGGAGGGGTAGAAGCAGAGGTGTTGCCCAGGCTGGTTATGAGGAAGGGTGCTCTTGTCGTTTTCTTCTCCTACTTTGGTAGCCTGGATTTACTAAAAATAAGGCATTTCTTGGCTTAGCTCTTTTAAACGTGATTTATTTGTCGATCTCTTTTCAAATGGCAGAATGAAATTAGGGGAATGTGGAAAGGGAGAAGGTTTGGGTGCCAGTTAAGAAGAATATTTCAGGGATCTTAATTTTCCATTGTACACAAGATAGTGCAAGCTAAAGGTCAGCAAGACAATTGATGTGAAGAAAAACATGTGAATATCGTGTTGGGAACACTTGCAGAATGTGCCTGTATAAAAATATAAACAGTAGGCCATTTAAAGGGATGAAAAGTGGAAAAAAGTAAATTTTTGCATGCACAACCCTTTCCTTCCCTTTCACTACAGGAGAGGGGGGGAAAAAAAAAAAAAGATGATTTGTCTCAGAACCTTTTCTGGAACTCTGTGAAATGATTTATAGACGAGGTGTGCTGTATACAAGAGCTTTTACTGGCTGCCTTGCCAATGAATTAGGGCCCTATTCTACAAAAAAAAAAAATGTTAGCACTTTCTTTGCAGCCATCCTAGGTTTCCATGGTGCGGAAGTCAAATGTAAATTCTGGCTGAATTGGACCCTTGTGGAGGCGGTGTTCAAACAGTCTGTGAGGAGAAGAGAAACCACTCAGGTTGTGGGCCTCTGCGTGCTTCAGAGTCCTTCGATCATTGCTATAATTCTCTGAAAGCAAACTAATAAAACTTCTTATTGACTTGCACTTGTGTGTGCTTTGAGCAGTTATTTACAGTCTACCATCAGCAGATTAAAAATCAATTAAAATCCATAGAAACAGCCAAAGTTACATACTCTTCTTTGCTGGTAAAGATTTTTTTAAAAGATTTTACATTAATACTTGCTGCTTGGTATTACCAAAGATAATGAATCAGATTTAGGCAAAGTCTGTGCGTCTTTAACTTTACAAAAGCCCTGCTAAGAACCTCTTATCCTCTGTGCCTCTTGCCCTCTGTAGAAATAGGAGAATTTATGCAATTCATTTAACTGAAATGGAGATGTTGAAAGCTCTCCAATACTATCATGATGGATGCTATTGCAAATGTGTAGGGAAAACAATGATCTTAATGATAAATGATAAGTTTAATACCAGTACATTAGAATGGAAAGTGAATTTTAGTACCACTAATACATTAAAATAAAGAAGACTTTGATTTGTATTCCTGATTTTCCACGGAAGCCCCGCAGATTCATGTGGTTCTATCCTGCAGTTCAGGGGGAGGCTGCGTGGTCCCAGGGAGGCGATGCTGGGCTGGGACTGCAGAGACCCAGTTCTGCCAGCGACCTGCTCTGGGGGATTTTGGAGTGTGCGGGGGTTTTTTCTTGAGTTTCCTTTCCATCTGTTTGCCTCCCATTCTTTGCGAGTCTAATCTGTTTATACCATTAAACTCTCATAGTGCTTCTTTTTCATTTCTTTATAGGTATGTGCTCCAAAGACTATTATGCTATTGAATAGTCATAGTACTTGTTCTAATATGTTATTCGAGTGTAGATTGGAAGGATATAATCTACATTTCTAACTACTGTTTTTATTTGTCCTTTGTCTTTCATATCTTAATGCAACTTTTATCTTAAACAAAATTAACAGTAACTAAAGGAGCCATAACTTCAGTGCATTGCAGTGATATTCAGGTACCAACCACAAGGCAATGCTGATTACATTAGTAAGATGGAAAGCCCAAGCACTGAGAAATTGGGGGGGGGGGGGCGGGGGGGGGGAAGGCATAATTAAGGTAACTTGGGCAACCTTAATTTAGTCTTCTTGTGGGCATGCATGTTGGTAGACTGCTGTATTTGATATAGCATAATGATTCTGTTGATGGGAGATTGCAGAAAAGCCAAAAAAGAGTTGCTTTATCAGAGAGGAGTCTGAATAACAGAGTAAATAAGGCCAGGCTTTTACAACAAATGCTGAAAATAAACAAAATATGAAATGACTGTTTGTTAAGCAAGCCGAATCTATCCTGCGGGTGACATTTTACATAAAAAAAGGACTGACGTGATGTATTTATAGACTACCATGATACATATGCACAAGACAACTGAATTAAGATTGCACAGTCAACTTAAATCCCGCAGTTCTCTCAATTCTTTACTTTGCCACCTGCATAGTGTTTATGCAAAACCCAGAAATGTCACCCTGTCCATCATATGGACTCCTTGTTGTTGTTCTTGTGAGAACCTCAAATCCAGCTGCATCGATTTCTGCCCCTCTCTGCCTATAGGAGTATAGCTATAGGTTGCTGCCCTCTCATCACCCTGGATGTCAGGGTGCTGGGGGAAGGGAGGGAAATTTTTTTCCTAAGCTGTTTTCCCTGTTTACCCATATCCACCAGTCAATTCATGGCTTGTCTATACTGTTAATGGTCATCTTGCCTTACTGCCTTTTTTCCTGCTAAATGGGTTCTGGTCTCCACTTTTCAGCGGGTGCTGGCATTCTCTGCTTGTCTTCACCTTGCTCTTCCAGACTGTCAGTTCCAAGGTTTTCATATTCTCCGTTTGCCCTGTAACAGCCCCCAGTTACCTTCTCACATTATTCATCTCCCCTAGCTCCAGATGTCAGAAATCCCCCTCTCCTGGTTCTGCAGTCTTCTCACTTTCCTGATGGTATCCCCCCAGCACCTCCTTCCACTGTTGTTTTTAGTAATCTAGTAACTCTTGTTTCTCTCACCCACCACGTTCAGTGGCTCAGAAAGCCACGCTCCCACTCTGCCTTGGCATGGGCACTGACTGCAAAGGCAAGGTCACCTCCCCCACGGGTGCCTGGGGCTCAGGGATGCTCAGGGCTCTGTGCAAGCACAACCTGGTCAGCCTTGAGCATCAGGAATGGCAGGCATCTGCCCACTGAAGGCGGTGTCTTAAAATCACTTAACTTTTTTCAGCTGAGAATATTTTTTGAGTCTTGTCTGTTTGTAAAGATTCAGACATTTTCTGATATGTTCGCCTAACTCCCTCTCCAGGTTTGTATTGTTAGCACTAGCAAATTAATTTGCTGAAGTTATTATATTAAGATACTGAAGTTGTTCTGCTTTCCTTTTTGTTACTATGTATACCTCCTAAAATCTGACGAAAAATATGTCTTTTTGAAGCTATAGAAAAATACCATTGCTTTCAATAGTGCTACCATTTCATTCTTGGAACATCATATTGCTTTACTGCTTTCAGGATTGATTCGGCTACCTTTTTCTGCGCTGAGCCCTGACTCATAACAATTAGCATTACATATGTGCTAAATTGATTTCTCAAACAGAGATGCTTTTTTGAGAGGGATTTTACTTCCCAAGCATTCTCGCCAACTGAGACTGCTCATGTGCTGGGGTATTAGATAACAGGGTCAGAGTCTGTCCTCCGATCTGATCCCATTCAAAAAGAAACAAAACCAAACTGATGAGGTTTTTCAGTATTTTACTTGAGTCTAAAGACTTGTATTTCCAGATAAAGTTAAGGTTCCTACATTTCTGAGTTATTGTAACATAAAATATTAACTGCCCTCCTAGAGCTATACACTCCTTCAGTTCTTTCTCAGCATTATCATTTCTCTTTTTAGATATCTGACCTTTCTGTAATTCTTCTAATCTATGGAATAGTGCAATTTATCTTTTCTTTACACATCTTACTTGGCTGAGTGGAGGGATGGAGGGGATGCATATATCTTCTTGTTACTTTTTTCTGACTCAGTGTTTAGTCATTATTTTCAGTATCATTTAATCTGTGGAAAGTTTCCCCATATGTCAGGCGTATTTTAAACATGCAGCTGAGATCTATACTACAGTGAGCCCTTTTCAGATACAATGCTTAGCAAAGAGCAGAGTTCAATCTACAGCATTTATTGGAAGTGAAGCTTTTTCAAATGCTGTTATTTAAACAAATACCAAAACTGTGTGTTCTTGTTTTGTTAAACATGTAAATCAGGTTTCCCTATGTACCTAATTTCCCTTAGAAGTCCATTTCTTTGTGTTGTCTACAGAAACATTTAGAAGTATTAGGTGAGCATACCTAAACCGTGGTACCCTTTGTTACAAGATATTGTAAGTATTAAAAGTTCTTGCAAGAATCCATTAGGTACTATTAAGCATAGAGATGCAGCCTGTGGATGAGGAAGTTCCTGCGTCAGGTATCCCTCCGTGCTTGTAGATGGTACATTGAGTATTACTGTATGTTTGTCCTCCCTGACCATCTGCTACCCCAACACTGTTCAAGGCAGGCCACCGGACTAGGTAGGCCTTTGAGCTGACCCGGTAGGCTTGTTATGACGTCAATACAGTTGGATATGTCTACAATTATCAGATGGTTGTAAATCGATAATGTGGTCTCGTACCCACCTCTTGTTCTTCTGATGTATTTGTAATAAATACTTCCTGTCGGGTCTGTTGTCCAGATTCCATGTTTGTATGTGTATGCAACGTACAAGAGCACATGAATGTTTCTGTGAACATCTAATGCATTACAAGCCTATGAGGTCCTAATTCAGGGTGCACACAATTCATAGTAGTCGTCCCCTAGATTTCAGTGCATACTGAATCTCAAACTTATCAATAATTGTTTTAATGATGTGGCCTCAATGTCAAAGAGTTTACAAGAGGAGCATAAAAAAAATATAGGAAGCAACTGTAAGAATAATCTCAAAATGATACTACAGAAGCTCTGATTAGCAACTTTGTTTCCTGCAGAAGCTTGCTATTAGTTTATTGAGAATGTTGGACCTGAGAGTATTTAGTTTGGATGTTTAATTCAATGTAGTGCGTGTTTGTATGCTAATGGGATGGAGATCACAGGAAAATAGGTATTCCTTAACCTTCCTCTTGGCTGTAATTACTGAATAATGCTATTTATGGTAAGGTTGTGTATGTGCGCATGTCTTGGGAGAAGGATATGGGATTACTTTTTAAGAAAGAAATGGAATTCCTTTTCACAGAGAATTAGAATTGTGACTCTAGACTTGCTAATTTAAATAACTTGCTGGCTAAACAGACTTTATAAAGCATTAAATGCAATTATGTTTTGTGAACATTATACACATTTTCTGAAAATATTAATTTCCCATTGGTTTTCTTGCCTCCTTGTTGCTTTATTTGAGACTGGGTGATAATCCATCCTCCATACACCAGAGGTCGGGGATTTCTGAGACTGCTCTGGTGCCTGGTTTTAGCAGTACTCTTCCCCTCTCCTATGGCTTTTACATCTGTTCTTGTGAACAGTAGATGTTCACCAAGTGGACTGATACAGGGTGAGGGAGCCAACTGGTAATGAGTTTGCAGCAACCTGATATCCTTGGTGATAATGTAAACCCTGAGTGTGGTACCCTAGCAGCTGTGAGCCTGGGTCTTCCCGAATTTCAAAAAACCTGGTAGCTAGCTCTTTCTAAACCCTGAAGACCAGTGCAGAAAGAGGATGAGAGAACAACAGATAATCTTGGATTTTTAGGGAAAATCAGTAACAAATGTTCAGCTCCAGAGACTGATACACATCAACCTGACTTGTATTTTCTAGACTAGCTGCCCAAAGAAGGGGTTGACCTTTTTTTATGAGCATTTGTTTGGGTGGCGGAGGAGGAAGGGGTTAGAATAAATTGAAATTCTCTTTTTATAACTACATCTTCAACACCTACAAGCTTGAAAAGTTTGATTCTGGTCTTAACTGTTAGTGTGTGGGGAGGTTTTATGACTGCCATTTGTTACAGAATCACTGAACAGCCCAAGTTGAAAGGGACCTCGAAAAATCATCGGGTCCAGCCTTTCTCATTAGAGAGTTTTAAGCTGAGACATTTCTTGGGCAATCCACTGTGGCAAGCAGTTTTGCGTATGAAGAAAAATACACTTTAAAATTGAACACTACAGCTAGTGCTTATCCTTAAGTCAAACAGTACTGTAGGCCATGCTGCATCCCGACAGGTTTTAGAAAGTTTGAATGAAACATGAGTGTAATCTCGGATGTTGGTTATATAGCTCCTATTAACTCGCATTGGCTACTGATTATGCAATTTCTGTGCTGGTCACTTTGATTAGCCTTGATCATTTGAAAAAAAAAAAAATCAATTCACTCTCCTGGTTTTTAATTTTGATAATTCAAATTCACGGTGTTCTTCATCTGCTTTGTTTGATGCTATACATAAATCAAGGTTATAGACGAAACCAATTCGTGAATGAAAAGTTTCAATTTTCTTTTCTTTTTGGCTACAACTACGCAAAGAAATCATCATTTGGGCAACTAATATGCCTAAGTATCCTTCAAAAGGAACTGTGATATATTAGAGCTGTTCAAATGTCCTCACAAATCATTTTGCCTTACAGCTTTGATCCTGAAATATGTGAAATGATGTCTGATTTATGCCACTGATCCTTCTTTTAGATAGTTAAGTGTTCTTGCTTAATGTTATTAAATAAGTTCAAAGCAGCAAATAGGCCATCCTGGGCTGAGGACATTTGAAAAATAGCATTCTCAGCAGGCTGCATATACAATATATGTTCTTTAGTTATTTCCTGTGCTTTTTTGTGTACAGCAAGCTACTGGAACTTTCTTCTGCTCACATCTTTGGTTACAGTGGCTTTGGTTTTGGTTATGTGGTTGGTTTCCCCGCTGCGATAGCTTTCTCCTGGGATTTGTTTTCATTGTGGTATTTTGGGGATGGGAGGGTGGGCAGAAACAACCTCAGGACACTGGCAAAAATGGGAAAGACATCACTGTCTCCCCTAACTGGGAGGCTGGTAACGTGTGCTAGCAATGGTATAAAACAAGCTGTGTGACCCAGCTGAAGCAGTATGAGAAAAAAACCTCTGAGGGTGTAAATAAGTGGGTCAAATTCAGACTCTAAAGAGCAGAGTAAGTTTGACTACTTTTAATGAAAAACTGTCGATATGTTGTGATTTCTGTTTTAACAGGCAAAAGGAAAGAGAGAAATGAGAAAACTCTTGATTCTAAAATATTTATCAGTAGAAATATTCCAAACTTGCATCAGAATATCGAAGTGCAAATCTCTTCAGGCATAAGGGTTGTATAGGAATCACATCAGCTCTAAATTTAGTAAACCTTTTAATGGAAATGTCGCACAGTTCAGACACAAGATTTAGGGATTTCAATATGTTATATGAGCTTTATAACCAATATTATTCTTGCGAAATTTCAGTAGGAAATATTAAATCAGCATTTCCAGTCTGGTATGATCCTTGTTGAAGCAACAAGAGCCATCTCAGTCACCTGCTGCTGGAAAAGAGCTATTAGCTAGAGAGAACTTCTTCCCAATACTACGTCTTCAGCAATACCAGCCCCTAAACATCAGGTTTCAGATATAAGACTGAAAACAAAGATTAAATTTGAATGTGAGAGATCATCCCAGTACCTTTCTAATTATGTTGACTTTCATGTCTACATTTGGGAGTCAAAAGTTGACAACATGATCTTGTCCTTACTTGCATGCCTTCCCAGCTTCTGAACTGGTTTTATGTCTCTCTCTCCTCACTTATATACTCCTGGGGTATAAATGTAAATGCATACAATGGCTTTTCTGGAGTCAGCCCTCTTTGATAGATAATGGTGGGTTTTGTTGTTCACAACTCATTGTACATGGATGGCGTTAAATGATATAAGAGGCTGTTTCTGGAGCTGGCTGCGTTAGACACACCATGGTTATTTCCCCTGTGACCTTAGCAGACTAGCTGACTGTTCTCCTCCTAAATTGCTTTCTAGAGGTTCCTGATAGGTTTTTGTAAAATATTATTCCAGATGCTGGTTACACATGCGTTTATTTAAGCCTGTCATTCCTGTTATCCTACAAGCTTTTCACAGAGACCACTGATGGCAAGCCAGTAATACAAATGAGACAGTTGTGGCCTCATGAAACATGCCGTCAGTTTTAGATATCTATGCTGCCAGCAGTAGCAGTTAAAAATACACATACCCTTCTTGGTAAGGAGGTTAGCCACTGCTGAGTTCTGGTACTCCAGTTGGTCTGTTTACATGTAGTTTGGCCATCTCCACATAATACTACTACCCTCTTCAGGAAAGTGTAACTTGAACGATCCTGTGTTGCTTGGTGTTAGCTGCTGCGTCCATCTCCTTTTTGTCAGGAAATTGGGACCTTCCAAAAGTTGATGTCAATATCGGTTTTGAGGTTTTGCTTGTTTGTTTTATAAGGTTATGCTGCTAGCCCTTTTCCTTGTCAAGACAGTTGTGAAAAACACAGTGACAGCAATCTCTAGGAATACTTTTTTTTCCTGTGCTTTTCTGAGGTGCAGTCAGCAAAAATACGGCCATCACATTGCTTTGGAGAGAAGGCCAGGCGGGTTGCTGCTAGGTGTGGTGTTAAAGCCACTGTTTCTTAATGCTGTCCTAAACCAAGATTAGCCTGCTACCCAGATATGCAATAACATTGCACTAGTGAATGAGAAACGGAAGGTTTTGTGTAAGCAAAAGAGAAATTGGCTCAAGTCTATCAGTGTAATATTTTAAATTCCCAACTTTTCTCTGTTTCGCTTTTCCGTCATGAACGCTGCTTATAAAGTTCTCAATCTTCAAATTCTTTGTCTAGTAAGCTTCCATAAAAAAAAGAGTAGGACAATAGAAACAACAGTAATAATACAAATATTTAAGTGTTATGAGTACAAAAATATTTTTAATAATTAAATATGTGTATTTCTACTTGCTCTTTCCATATTTTTATATAGCATCCTGAAGAAATCTGCACAAACAGGATAGCAGGCAGAGGCTCACCAGTTGGTTGTTTTGGTGGCTGTATCTGCTCTTCTTCATGCCAGCCATTTCATTTTCCTTTCACCTGCTTCAAAGAACTTATTACCCTGGGATTTGGGATGTCTGGATTGATAGTCATTCTCTTCTGTGAAAAAGCATAATTATTGTGAAATCATTTGATGTCTTTGTTACTTGGGGTTACGGGGGGGGTGTGTGTGTGTGTGTGCTAAAATCACTTCAAACTTTTGTGCTTGTACCCCCATTAAAGGGTAGGAGGGGTTCAGGTACTACTGTGGCTCTAAAGAGCAGTGGAAGATAGATGTGCTTCAGAGGGATTAAAACAAATGCTCCCGTCTCTGACTTTGTGCAAAGTACTACAGTATTCTGGTTATGTTCCCAAAGGGTGCAATTTGCAATCATGTTTTCACAAGGTTTTAGACCATTACGGTCATGGAGAGATGGATTGTATTGGTTTTCATTTTTGCTTTTTATATTTCTCTTAAAGGAAGAAATTCTTAAATAATAAATGAAAACACAGAAGACAGCGAGAAGTATTTTTTGTGGTGGGGGTTGGGTTTTTTTATGTTGTTGGGAAGCTGCATTTTTGACACCCAAATGACTCTTGAGCATTGGACTTTTGCTGTATATGGACAGACAGATCTAATCATTAGTGAATGCCAGAAAGCAGGAGAGCTGGGGAGAGAGAGAGTGTGTGAGAGGGAGCTTAGTTTATTTCTGCGGTGTCACATCAATCTGCCCGGTTAAGTGATTGAAGGGGAGAAACGCAGGCTGCAAAAGAAACTGGGCCCTGATTTGTTCAGGGTCACCAGCAGTGGTTTGAAACCATCTTGTTTGCAGATACCTCTTTCATGTTATTAGGCTGTCAGTTGAGTGACTTTGTAAGATTTATGGCTTGAAGCTGGAGCGCGTGCTTGTGTGAGGCGATGGCAGTGATGGGCAGCGGGCGGGGGGGACAGCGATGTTATTGAGAAGACAGTGATCCATGCCTGCCTTGATTGAGCTTTGCAGCCTTTTGTCTAGTCCTAGTTAACCTCCTTATGCATTTTTTTTTTTCACATGCCACATAAGTAGCTCAAGCAGAAGGTGAAGCAACAAGTGGTAAAAGGTTGCTCCTAACAACATAGAATTGCAATGGACTCAGTGCGGACTTATTGACTGTGTAATGATGGAATAAAGCTGTTTATTGGGCAGGTCCCAGGTTTAACTTACAAACGTCTTTCAAATAGTTTTATTTACGGTAATGTTGTCAAAGCCATTGGCTGAGTGTTCCCTTGTTACTGGTAACCTTGCAGGGAAATGTTATCTTTGAGAGAGAATTTAGAGACATCACTGGTTTATACTGAGAGTGAATTTTTTTTTAAACAAACAAACAAAACCCACCCCACCCCCCAAAAAAAAAATAAAAAAAAAAAGGAGGGGGAATGACTTCATCAAAGCAACATATAATTTAAATTAATTTTGTCTGTGTGTTAAGTAGTAACAGAAGATTTTATTTTACATAAGTTTGAAACTTTTAAAATACTGGATTTTGAGAAACTTGAATTTTTTTTTTTTTTTAGAAGTTGGTTATAATTCAGAAAATAATACTTTCTGCTCACTTTCTGCTCTTCTGTTTATACAGTTCCTAGTTGCGCCAAGATCAAGGCATGTATTATTTTAAAATACAAGTCAGAACATTTTTGGTGTCAACTAGATTCAGTTTCAACTGTGGTGATTTAAAGTCAACAAAATAGTCCAGCAGTATAGGAGTTGGAGAATCTTTTTGAAACAAATTGTCACAGGGTTCTGCCATTTGAGGTTTATAACAGAAAGAATTTATTTGTAATTAGTTATCCATAGGTTAAAGAAATAAATAGAAATTGCTGTTCTGTTGTCATTCCCTTAAAAGGCAAGCTATATTACCGATCTGGCATAATTTGTATGTTGGCTTTCTGTTTTCAGCCTAGTCAAGTTAATTAACTTAGAAAAATAGACTCGGTTGTAAATGCTTTGTAAGGATATGCCAACGCCTTTGGTATCACGGTGGGTTTCATGTACTTGACCATGAAATGCGAGTGCTGCTTCATGAAGGTGTTCTACCACACTGTTGTTTCCTAATTGATATAGTTGTGTGAAAGCTTACAGTAGTTCTGCAGAATGGAAAAGGGAGCTAATATTTGTCTACAAGATTATTTCTTCCCTCCCAAGTTTGAAAATGAGCCCCTTAGTGGCACAGCCTTCCTAGGCAGTTGGTGTTCCCATGTTGAAATGTCCAGCAGGAAGGATGCAGCGTGAGTCTTGCAGGGAAAAGAGTATAGTTGCCTGCTTCCCCCCCCGCCCCCCCAATATTAGAGGAAGAATTGCTTACTGCATCACTTTCACAGCCTTTCAAATTTTTTTATTACATAGTGTATAATTTTCAGTTTATATTTTAAAATTTCTCAGAAATTAAGTTCTGGGTTTTTTTTAAAAGCAAACAAACCCTAAAATCCTTACCTAGTTGCCTTTTTTTATTGTCACCAAGAAAACACCTGTTCTTTTCATCTGTGATAACTGTGCACATTTTGACTCTATAGTGATCTGATATATTTTAGTATAAATGGGATCTTGGTTGTACAGACACAAAGATGCCATTCTTTCTCTATTTATGGAAGGATGTTGATGAGAATCTGAGGTTATTAAGCTGAATAAAATACTGCTTTCAGTAGAAAATTCTATAATGAAGTCTTGCCTTAATCCCTGGAAAAAAGGTGATACTATCTTTAAGTCACAGAACTGGGTCTTGGCAGACTGTCGCCTTGCCCCGTGTCTGGCATGGCCACAGCCATGCTGTATGACCTTGCACCAGACCCATGCTCCCATCTGCTCTCTGTACTCCTGCTGCAAAACGCATGATGCGTTGGTTGGGAAATGCCCAAGATCCTTGAATGGAAAACAATCTGTAATATAACTACACTATGAATTACACTGCAAAGTTAGTAGCTAATTTGATTGATAGAATATCTTACAAATAAAAACTCAGAATTCCCACTCCCCGCCATTCATTTTTTGGTCAAAAGGTAGGTAAGATTTTGGGGAGCTTTTGACCAAAATGTTATTGTTTATCATGAAGAGAATTTCATAAAATCCTGAATTCTACCAAAAAGATTATTTAGCTACTTTTAAAAGAATGAAGTCATTTTGATCGACCATAGTTAAACACAATTTTGGGAATTACAAAGGAGAATATTAAGAGACGTTCCCTGGGCACACAGGGATGGTGTCAGGAATGCCAAAGCTTAGCCAGAGTCAAGGCTTGTGAGGAGCATCAAGGGCTGCAAGGACAGCCTGGTGGGCACCAAACTGGGCATGAGCCAGCAGAGAGAGCCAGCGGCCTTCTGGGCTGTATTGACAGGCACATGGCCAGTAGCCTGCAGGAAGTGAGGGATCATCGCCTCTATTCAGCACATGTTAAATCATACCCAGAATGCCGTATCCAATTTTGGCCTCCCAGTACAAGAAAATCATTGACAAATTGACACGAGTTCAGCAGAGGGCCACGATGGTGGTTGGGTGCTGGAGCACCTGCCCTGTGACGAGAGGCTGAGGGAGCTGGGCTGGTTCAGCCTGGAGAAGAGATGGCTTCAGGGGTCCTAACAGCAGCCTACCTGGTCCTGTGGGGAGAGGATTGAGAAGACAGAGACGGGGTCTTCAGGGTGGTGCATGGTGGGAGGAAAAAAAGGCAATGGACACAGGTGGAAACCAGAGGGGTTCAGACTGGACATGAGGAAAAACCTCTTTGTACAGGACAGTCAGGTGGTGGGGCAGGTTGCCCAGAGAGTCTGTGCAGTCTCTATCCTTGGGGGCTTTCAGGACCTGACAGGATAAAGCTCTGAGCAGCCTGGTCTGAGCTGATCCTGCTTTGTGCAGGAGGCTGGACTAGAGACAACCTGAGGTCCCTTCCAGCCCAAATTATTCAGAGAGGGATTCTGTGATCTCTTCAGAGGAATTGGTACAGATGTGTTATTCCACATCTCTCATCTGTAATTTTAAGAAATTCTTCAGAGAAACTTACTGAGGTAGTTATTTGCTGTGCTGAGTAGCAAATATGATTCCTGGAATAATATTCTACATTCAATGTAGAGTTTGGTAGAGTTTGAGAATATTCAGTATGTTTCTTAATCAACGAAAACTATTTTAAAGGCAAAGCATTTGGAAAAGAGAAAAGGGACTGTATACCATGTGGTTATTTTGGGCATTCTTGTTTTGCTTTTTCACTTGATTCAGTCAACTCTTGAAAGCTGTCCTGTCTTCTTTAAATCCATGGTGCCAGCTACAGTATTGCTTCGTTCCTCATTTTAAATGCTTTCTGCCTCTACTTTGCAGTCCCTCACACTTAGGTGAAATTAAGAAATCTAACTGTTGGGTATTACCTTTTAGACCTGCTGAAATAGCTCTTCCTGCTTGCATCCTTATGGTCTCATTAAGACGATGCTCACAGCATGCCTGACTCTAGTGAATATTTGCAGACCTTATTTGCCTACATTAGAGACAAAAAGCTTTAAAAAAAAAATTCTTCTTGAGCAATAAACAGTTGAGTTTGTCCGTATCCGTGATCACAGAGCTGGTGTCTCCCAAGGCAAGGGCTGAATGCTGTCCTTGTAATTGAGTAACTGTTGAAACGCTTCATTCAAGCCCTTTCCGCTGCTGTGATAATGCACTTGGTCCATGGCTTTGAGTAGCAGTTTTAAAGTGTGAGGGCTGCTAAAATCAGTGAGGAGTGAAGGTATGTGCCCCTGTTACAGCAAGCCCTGTATGTCAAGGACTTATGTAGGACTTATGATATTATCATTCCCATTCCTACTTTTTTATACCAATTATAGAGTTTAGGAAGTTTTTTATTAGTATTTTAATGAGTTCCATTTTGTTGAGTCAAGTTATGGTAGCTCATCATAGAGCAAGATCTAAGGTCTTTGGAGTAAAACGCAGATTCCAACAAGTGTGAGTCATCTTTGTTGTTTACCTTTATAATTGTGACTCAACTGTTTTGTTTTCTCCGTGCTCAGACTTTCAGGCTAAGACTTCAGTTCTGTATGGATTTAAAAAAATCCTCGACCTATTCTGTAAGATTGAGGTCATGCTTTAATGCCAGCCAAAATTTCCATTATCTCTCCACTTCATTTATGCATTGTGCTGTACTTCAGCTGTTCACCTGCCCATCACAGGTGGCTCATTTAATTGTTGAGTTGATAACACCATATAATGGATAAGTTTTTTTTAAAGCATGTTAGAATCACTTTGCAATGAAAGATATAATATAAATCTGAAGTAATACTGATGTTAAATTTTTATTCAACAAAATGGAACTAGAATTAATTGCAAAAGTATTAATCACAGGTGATGTAACTGTAATGTTACTGAGAAGTGCTTGAAGATTGCTGAGCTCTACTATAAATAGATAGTAATCTTATGGATTTCCAACCCTTATTTACTCTGTTTAAATCTCATGGTCCTGAAGAACTGGTCCAGAAAACTTAAGATGGGAGTTTTTCCCTTGGAGCTATTGAATTTTCCTGACAAAACAGTTTTCTAGAGAACTCTCTCAGTTGACATACGTATACTATGAAAATAACCTTTTTTCATTATATTGGAATCATTTTGCTACTCTTGTTACTCTTGTGAATAAAGAAATGAGAAGCCATTAAAAAATAGCAGTCTTCGTTAGAGGGATAGTTTTCCTGTTGAAATGTCAAAATAGAACCATCAAATTTTTAGAGAACATTTGGATTAGCTTTTTTGATGGAATCACTAATGGAAGTGAAGGAAGGAAAGTGAAAAGGATTTTCTTCATCTAAAGATGAAGTGCCTCTTTTTTTTTTTTAGCTGTTCATATTATAAAGCTCTAGATGGTAGGAATTCAAATCATTTTTAAGTTTGTGCAAAACTGTTTCTTCTCTACCTCAATTTTCTTGTTTTTGTTTTTTTACTTTTGAAAAGTTCATCCCAGACATCGTGGAGAGGAGGGCTACAGAAAAATAATTTGTTTGTCGATGTTCAATTTGGGGAAGTTTTTGTTTCTTTGGATAATTGTCACCCTTACCTTTTGAAGCAGTAACCTGAAATGTAATAGTTGTGGGTCTTTGGCTATGTGGCTTCTATGTCAGGAATGTTCCTTCTTCTGTTCCTATGAGCATCTAATTCATTTTTAACCCATATTTAATCAGCCTGGAAAAATCAATTTGCAAATGTTCATTAGAGTTTTCCAGATTTTTGCAGATCAACCTCCAGTGCATCCACTCTTACAAAGCTTGCTTAAGGCTTGCACAGGGCACAGCAGTGATACTCTTATCTCATCAGTCTCCCAGGGCAATAGTTCATAAGCCATTTCACTCTTAGTTTGAGTAGGTAACCAAACCTCAGACATGTCATTCCTAGGTGACAGTAGTTAAAAATACTCAAATTGTTTACAGTTTCCACTTATTCCTGGACTAGATACACACTGTCCATACAATATGAAATGCAGTTGCACACAGAACAGTATTTTTTAGTTTTTGAGAGATTGACTTTGCAATTCTCATTTTTAACTTTTCTGTTGCTATCTTCAGTTTTACCCTTAAGTTTCTATGTGCAATGGATGTCACTGAAGCAGTTCTCTGCAGCCGTCCAATCACTTTTGTTTATTTCTGTTAGCTGGAAAAGTTATTGAAGGAAACTGGATGGTGATGCACTTCTCTTGAGTTATCCTTTTAGTAGGTATTCGACTATCATATGGTCTGTGTAACAAATCTCTTCCACTTTTGATTAGGGTGCCTTGTTCAAAGAACACTAGGGTCTGGCACTGCCTGGCTCATGAGAGAGCAATGGCCAAGATACTTGTGTTTTCTTGTTGCTTGAATTATCAGTAATGCCACAAGCATTGGCACCATTCAGATCAGGATGGGAGCAATGCATGTTTATGCTATGCACAAGTATTGCAAAAGAAATTAGAGGAAGTTTTACCTAGAACATCCCCCTAATGGTGTGTGTGGGCATTTCCCAAACTATTGACTTATGATAGAAAAGCTGTTATTAGATGCATCGTTCCTGAAGACATCAGTGAGCATTGCAAAACACAGTTTTCCTCTGTCTGTAGCAGGGTTAACCAACCTGTAGTCTGTGGGGCACGTGCAGCCTGCCAGGACAATTCATCTGACCCGTGGTCCTCTTTCTTGTGTACACGGAGCCCATTTCAGGGGTGGGCTGCAGGCTGGATGATTTATCGTGGTGGTGATGTAGGTGCCATGCAGCAGAAGAGATGTGTGGCATATGGCCCCATACCTTTATTAGAAAAGGCTCTGTTGCTTACACAGCTGCAAGATTGGGCTGTGCTGTTTTAGAAGACAGAGTTTTGGGCAGAAGATTTCCTAGCTGGCAATCATCATGAGATTCCCTCTTTGTGTGTGATCTCCTGTCTCCCATCGGAGAGTGCTTCGTCTTAGGTTTCCTGTTTCTAGTCCATGATCGTGAATTTGAATCATAATTCTGGAATTTGCTATGTGCACTCACTGAAAATTCCAATTCATCTCTTCCCCACCTTCATTTGAGCTAGCTATTAAGTTATGAAAGACTGCTTGCATACTCCCTAACAATTTTCAGTTCCACTTTATTCTGTGTATCAGTGCCGGTATAATCACTGCAGTGTCCGTATCTACCACAGTTTAAGGTTAAAGTTTAGAGCCGGTCACAATATTTTCATCTCTAAAGCTTATTTTCCTCTGGAATTTTTCTAATGAAACTGTATGTTTTTGTTGGAATGTGTCAAGTTCAATGAAACTTTTGTGGAGAAAGGTCTCTTATCTCCAGGTTCTATTTTCTCATCAAAACCAGATGAGGAAATCTATAAGTTATTCTAACCAGAATAACTTATAGATATGAGAACTCACTTGTGACGTTACTGATCTGGCTAAGTTCTTACCCTACCTGATTCGAACTTTAGACTTGCTTCTCAGCTTCCTTCATAACAGATGAAAGCGTTTAACTCTCACTTGTTTGACTGGCTGTAACAGGAGGGACCAAGACACACAGCGCATGCTCCCAGTAACGGGTTGGAAAGCAGGCTTATACAGCGTGTGAGAGACTGTGGAAAAGACCTTCATCTGAATCGATTACAGTAGTGATTTGAAGCTTGTGTCATATGTTCAAAGTGAATGCTCTAAGCACTGGGGTCGATGCAGTTGATTTATCTGTTTGCTCAGGTATGCCGTACTTTTAATGGTGCTGGCATTGTCCCATTTTGGAACTTGAAAATAGTTTGAAATTGCACAGTTTTTCTCAAGAGTGGGAGAACTATTCCCTGCTCAGCTAAATTTGAAAATTTTGAGAAAAATTGTGTGCAGGTGTCTTATGTACTGTAATAATACATGGACCTACTAAACAAGAGAAATTATTTTTTTCATTTGTTGCCAGCATAAACAGGTGTTTTGTCCATGGAGGATTGTGACAAGAGAGCTGGCTGCTATAAAGCTTTCAGGTTTTGCTGGTTTGTATGCAATCAGTAGTGGTCTTGTCTTTTCTCTTAGGATTTTTGGTAACAGTATTAGTGCGCAAGTCATCTAAAGGTCTCCAGTTGTGTCCCAAGAGTTGAGAGTTCAGAAATGTTGTAAATCTTAAAGTATTTCTTTTGGATGTGATGTTGGTGTTTTTATAATAGTATCAAGCCTTTATATATGGCACCTTTCATTCTATAGCACCCCACAGCACTGTATAGAATTATTAGAAAGAAAAAGCCTCTCTCCTCGTCCCTTCCTGGACCCCCCATGCACCCACCAAAAAAAAAGGGGGGGACCCCAAACCTATGGGCAGTGATTGTTTCCTTCAGTGAATTTATTCTGTTTGCTTCAACTCCCCTCTGCTGTGTTCCCCTCTGTCAGACTGCCTGGAAGGGAGCAAGGAGGAGGAGGAAGGGCTTAGAAAGTCCCATGAAGGAAGCAGAATTCATGTAGTGAACTCCACTGTGCTCTCAAGTTTCCAGACACTTTCCTATCCTGTTTGCATAAAGCTTTGTGGATTTGCAGGGACCATGAAGGGAAAAGCCAGAAGCACTTACTCCAGCAAATATTCTTCTCAAAAGCATCCATATATCTAAACAGGATTTAATGCTTGTAAAAAGCAGAATTCTCTCCTATGATGTTTAAGGGCTTTCAGAAAAGGAAGCATGTTGGGGGGCGGGGGGGAAGCTTTGGTGAGCTGCCAATTTTTAGGCACAGACTCCTAAAGAAAGACTTCTGGTGTATAACCTGCATGGCCAACACATGGATGAAAAGCAAGTAACAGTAAATTAGTTTGAAGTGCTGGGATGGTATACAGGTTTATGTTAGCCCATTTTGAACAAGGTGTTTGGTATACAGCACCAGTATAAGGCATGTAGCATATGACTAAATAATCAGATGGCCTAGCCTTTATTAGAAATAGAAGTAAAAATATGCCAAGTAAATCAGTGTTGGAGCTATTAGGAACTGTGCAAAGAACCCAAAGCAATTCAATTAAGTATGGAATATTTCTGTGATCCCTTTAAGTGGCAGGAGACCAGTGTGATTCACATCTTGTGCCACTGTAGAATTACAGAATAATTTAGGTTGGAAGGGACCTCTAGAAACGGTCTTGTCTAACCACCTACAACAGGTTGTTCAGGGCCATGTCCAGTTGGGTTTTGAATCTTTGTAAGGGTAGAGACTCCACAACCTCTCTGGTCAGATGCTGGCATAGGTGACCATCCTACTGGTAAAAAAAAATCTTTTTCTTATACCTGACTGGCATTTCCATTGCCTCCTGTCCTATTGCTGTGTGGTTGTGAGAAAACTCTGGCTTTGCCTTCTCTTTCCCCTTACACTGGATAGTTTTAAGCAGCAACTCTGCCTCTGGGCTTCCCATTGCTTTCTCTTCTTAATGCTGAACAGACCCCATTCCCTGAGCCTCTCTTCATGTGCTGTGTGCTCCAGTGCCCAACCATCTTGGCAGCCCTTCACTGGACTTGCTCCAGTGTCTCAATGTTTTGTGCTGGGAAACCTGAAGTTGGACACGGTGCTCCAGGTGGGGTCACACAAGTGCCTGCTGATAACACTCCTGTTTGCACAGCCCAGGAGGCTGTTGGCTGGCTTGGCTTCCAGGGCCGTGCTGCCTCATGCTCAGCTTGCCATCTACCTCCCCAAGTTGCCCTGACCCTTCAGAGATGATACAGCAGGACCTTGCTGTAATATCAGCCAGCTCCGTCAGATGGAACTTGTCTGGTCCTATTGTACATGTCCCATTGGCTGAAGTGATCCTAAGCTTGACTTTCATCTGTTATGGGCACTGCTTTACACTCACAGGCTGCAAGTAGGCTTGGAGACCTGGGAGGTCCGAGGGCAAACCTTGCCAGTGAAAAGGAGGCAAAAAATGGTTTGAGTATCTCAGTCTTTTCCATGTCCTGTGTCACTAGCTCCTGTACCCCTCTGACCAGTGGGACCATACTTCCCTTACCCTTCCTTTGCTGCTAAGGTACTTACAGAAGCTCTTCTTACTGCCTTTCACATCCTTTGCTGGTTCCACCTCCAGCTGAGCACTGACTTTTCTAACTCCCTCCCTGTGTGCTCAGGCAACGTCTCTATTTGGGCTGTGTACCTTCTTCCATTATCAATAGACTTCTTGTGTTTGACCTGGCTGAGGAGTTCTCTGTTCACCCATGCTGGCCTTCTGCCACCCTTGCTTGACCTTCTGCACATAGGAATAGACTATTTGTGTTTTCAGGAGGTTGTGTTTTGGAAATCAAGCAGCTCTTCTTGAGCCCCTTTGCCTTCCAGGGCAGTCTCCCTGGGACCCTGACAAGCAAATCCCAGAACAAGCTGAAATATGCTCTCCTGAGGTCCAAGGCAGTGGTTCTACTATGTCTTCCTTACTCCTCTGTGAAGCTTAAAATCCTGAATGTCATGATCACTGTGGCCAAGGTTCCCCTTGACTTTCACATCCCCAACCATTTCTTGCTTCTTGAGTAACAGGCCCAGCAGAGCACCTTCCTTAGTTGGCTTGTCCATTTCTTAATTAGTTCTTTGGATGTTTTGCAGAAAGTTTCAAAATATGTCCCTAATGGTATATACATTCCCGAGAGAATCAAGGACTTTAGTTCTGTTTAAATTATTTAATATTTATATTGTGTTAGTTGTAAAGTGAATCAATAAAATAATGCACAACCTCCATGCATGGCAGTGTTAGAATGACCTACAGATTAATTAAGTTTAGCAGAACAGTGTGAAAGGTTTTGGTTATTGGAACGGGATGGAGAGTTTTGCTTGGTTTGTTTTTCTCTTGCAGGGAAAAAAAGTGACCTTGGTAGGCAGACCCTTTTTGTCTTTCTTTGATGAGTGTTCTCACTTGAGTTTTCAAACCTCTCTGTTTAAGCATATAAAAGTAAAATAATACCAAATATATATTACGTACACATAGGCGTAAATGCAAAAAGCATCCTTTGTCATGTGGGAGTCAGCACCTTGGTATCCTACAAAAGCTGATACACAATAGTCACACGTTTAGACCCTCTACTAGTAACTCTGCTATTGCAGATTATCTTCTCCAAAGAGCATAGCTGTTTTTCATGGAGTGTCTTTGATGCACTTGTGCTGTGTAGGTCAACCACCTTATCTGTGTGGTGTGTGGGAGCCGTAACATTATTGAATATGCCAAGGTTTTAGATCACTGCTATTGTACTAATGTTTGCTTTGGTTTTTTTCTGCATAATCTTTTTTTTGCATCCACTGCCCACTGATCTGATAACACCTGTGTGCTAATAGAATTACAGAGTTAGCAATTAGCAAAGGTGTCTTTGTTTTACACCCTCTTCTCTCTTTATGCTTTATTAAAGAGGATTTTAGTACAGATGCTGTGACTTTTTTCCTCTGCTTCCTCCCACGCTACAACAGAATTTCAGCCTGTGAAGTCTTGCTTTGTTATTACATGAATACGGACAAGGGCATTCCTCCTCTAGACAGTAAATGACAAAATAAACATGTAAGGAATCATCTTTCTCAGAGTTTTAGCTGAGAGTACGCACTTTCAAGGAGACTAACTCAGGCTGTGCAAATAGTTAAAGGTTCTAAATTCAGGTATAGTTCAAGGAAGCAATTAAGATTTTTATCCAGCTCTTTAGAGTTTGAAGTATGCTGATAGAAATCTTATGCCAACATTTTCTGTCACAGGAAATGTCTTGTTCCAGTTTCTGGAAACTGAGACTTAAAAATCCTTTAACAAAACATGTCAGGGTTTAAAAATGAGTACTGACTCTAAAAAGTTATTAATTTATTTTGCTAATCTAAACCAATTAATGCATCTTCACTGTCAGTGTTCCTGAGCAAAAGTAGTATTTTAACTCAGTCCTTATGCAGCTGAAATTCCAAATTATGCTAGTAACTCTTACTTGTTCCTAGCTTGCTGGGCAAAGCTCACTCTAGCTATGCATTTCTAGTGATTTTTGTCCCAGTGTGCTAATGAGGGGTTAAACTAGCAGCAAATTTTCCATCATCTGGCCATCCCTGTTGTTAAAGGGATGTAAACTGTATTGTGAACTAAACCCGTCTACAATTGGCACACGGCAAGGGAACAACGCTGCTCGTAAGACAAAGTGTTGGTACACCACAACATTTGAACAGGAACTCGGAAGAAATAGTGAAGTTTTAGATATTTTAACATTTTGACCTTTTTCAGAAAATGAACATATTCTCCAAAGCACAGAATATGTTGAATCAGCAGCAGGCGATGTGAAACCAGATTGTGATGTAATCTTCAAGAAAACCATATTTGTAATAAGGTTAATTAAATTTGCTGCAAGCCTGTGACAAGCATGCTGTAAGTTTGCCAGTAAATCTGGTCTTGCTTTATCAAACTGAAGGGCAAGAATTAAAGGGAAGGAAAAAAAAAAAGAAAGAAAAAGGGGGGGAAAAAAGAAAAAGCTTCCCTCCTCCAGAACAAGTAGTGTGTTGCCAGAGGACATGCAGACTGGCAACAATAACTAATACGTTATGAGAGGTTGCACAAGTTTAAATGGGATTTGTCTCTGAACTGAAAGGCATATTGTAAGAAATTTCTTTGTCTCCTTGTGATGCTGTTAAATTGAAAGCGCGATGGGAGGCTTCAGTAGAGGCAACAAAGGTTGAAATGATAGCCTGCTGTTTGCAGCAAGCATCATGGTTCCACTGATGGTCCAGACATCTGGTAACAACAGCCACTCCTTGTCAGGTTTTGCCCCACACTGCGTGCCTGAGCACTTTGCACTGTTTAACTCATCAGACTCTTCTAGCTCAGTATGCTCTGCATCAAGAATGTTTATGTAATAAAACAGAGCTAATTAAACATTTCAAAGGGAAACATTATTTTAACTCTAATTAGATATGATTACGGTTTCCTTATGCCTGCGCTGGATTGGTACTGAAGCTCTCTTGTTTCGCCTCCTTACCGAATTCTGCAGCATTGTTGTTTCAAAATAATTTTTGCATCTGCTTAAATAGGCTTTGTATTCCCCTTGCCTGGAAACAAACTCAAAATCTTTGATCCAAGATCCATGTATTTACAGTAACAGCATATGACCCTGAGACACATGGGGTAAGTTGATACCCCAGGCAGTCAGGGAAATAGGAAAAGCCCCCTCACTTGAAACGTTTGAGGGTATTCCAGACAACCATGAATGCTGGCAGGTCGGTGCAAATGATGCACGAAACGTCTGCTTTCCAGCTATTTGTGCTGTGATTCAAACTTTTCATAATTATTAAATCTAGTGTGAGCGGAGACAGGTACCACAGAGCTGTTACCACGTGCACAGGTGGACGCAGGTCCTGTGACCTTCCTGGAAGTCCATCATTAAACAAGGCACTTGTCACAGGCAAATATAAAGCATATCCTTCTGTATGTATTTAATCTGGAAAGATAGCATCTGACAAAGCTTTGGAGACACATCATGTCAGGATACTAAACATCCAAAATGCTGAGAAACAAATACATAGGGAAATCAAAAAGAACAGGCTAATGGCAGTAATAATCAGTGAATATTTTGTCAGTTAAGCAAATGCTGTATAACTTGTTTAGTGTTTTCTAGCTTTTATGACAGAGCCAGTCTGCAGATCATATGGGAGAAGCAGACTGAATATAAGAACCCATCCTTTCTTTGTCATCCCTAAATCCAAGTTTTTATGGGGAATTTCTTCAGCTAAAGGACCTTCAAATGCAAGTTTACTTCAGCTTTTCATTTGGTTTTCACCCCTACCCAAGAATTTTTCAAACTCTAGCTTGGGTTTCAAAAAGAAAAAAAACAGGGGGGGGAGGAAAAAAAAAAGGCAAAAAAAAAAAAAAAGGCAGGCTTTCATTCAAACTGGTTCTCTGCAGTCCTAATTAAAATAGACTTCAATGAGAAGTTTTCTTTTCCTCTTCCAACTGAAGCTTAAGGGCATAGTTCTAGCTGGAGAGTATATTGTGTTCATTTTACTGTTTGAGTGGTTTGGTAGAGAAGCTGTCTTTCAAACGCAGAGCAACTACTATGATGCCTCGGGACTCAGCTGTCACATCAAGGCTGTTTTCCACATATATGTGTTATATAATGTGCATATATCATCACCGTCAGGTAGCTGAAGTTTGTACATCTAACATGGAAGCAACTTTTTCTCACCTTTAAGAAGTTCTCTCTACAGTGGGATTAGAGGTAAACGTATCATATATTTTAAAGGGAATAATGACATGGGTTGTCCCTTTAAAAAGAAAAGAATGATGCAAATCGAAAGACATGTCTAAATCTCTCTCTACATAAATTGAGCTGCAGTACTGGTGCAGTATTCTTTCCTTTGTGCTAGGAAAACCGAAGGGGGGAATTATTTCCTTTAAATGTTACAGTCAACTTAAGTGACTGCAAGAGTTAGTAGACTGAGAGCAGCACTGGAAAAAGAAACCTCCCATTTAGCCACAGAGGAAATCTTCCATTTAGCTGTTTAATTAAATAGGAAATGGCAGTGCATAGCCCAGTCATTGTCTCAGCCCTCGTGGAGAGGATCAGAAGAAGGTCAGGAGCTTGTTCATTTTCCATGCCCACGGCCTCTGTCCTGAGACCACCAGCAAGGATGGCCAATTAATACCAAGTGCTTTAGGGGGTTTTGGGTTGTGGGGTGGGTTTTTTTTTTTGTACACTATGATCTAGACTGAGGTTGCAAATTCATTTCAGAGAAGCTGCTACACAGTCGGTGACAAGGATTTCAATCACTGCATCTCTGAGTAAGAATGAGATTAGTCAATGAAAAGTGAAAAATCAGTGCCTTGTTGTTTTTTTTTTTTAACTAGCAGTGCCACACCATCAAAAGATACTTTCTCAAAAGCTCCTGCAAAGTTTTGGTTTCAGAATTCAGTCTCCTGCATAATGCACTGAAAATGCAGACAATGTCAAATGCAACACGGAAAACCCCCAGTTTTTCTCAGCTTCGAAGAGCTACTTTTGAAGTTTATTGTCATACTCATTTTCTGAATCACCTCTACCTCTAACTGAGGAGTCTGTACAAAGCTATCACTACTTGCTGGTGAACTTTTTAAACCTTACCGAAACAGCGTTACTGCTGCTGGGCTCTCCTTTGCTCAATCCCATTATCTCTGATTATTAAAGACTCAACTTGGTGCAGTGAAATTCTGGCAAATTTGAGCACTGGGAGCATCTGCAGGCCAGGCAGCGCACTGCCGTTGATAGTACAGCATCACCTGTAGCAGTCTGCTTGAGATAGTATTTATGGCGATATCTCCTAAAATTAGGCTGACAACCCCAATTTGTGTTGCATGCTGTAAATCACCCAGCAGATTTCAAAATGCAATATTTTTTTTTGACTTACAGTTGACCTCAGCTGGATTCACTCTCTCAGAGAAGTGAAAGTCTGAGTGATATTACTGAAGAAGGATGCCTGTCTTTTGCTGGCTGCTGGCCTCTTCTTGCCCGATCCAGGCACGAGTGCTGGTGCTCATGTTGCCTCCCCGCTGTGGCCGTGGCAGCCAGGTCTGATGCCGTGGTTCAGGGCTGGCTCATCCCCGAGTGAGTCATACAGACCGGAATGCTCTGGGCTGGAGGTCTGGAAATCGGTGAAGTATCAGGCAGATAATTGAGAATTTAGGAACCTGTCCAGCTCCCACAACAGCCACTGAGAGTCTTCTGTTGACTTCAGTGGGAGATGGGTTTTCAGTGGTGTTTTCAAAATGTTGTATGATTTCAGTTGGTAAGTGCTTTGCTATCTATGGCTGTATGTTTTGCTGTGTGTAAGAATCTGGGTACTACTTACCTCATAAACTTATTTTGAACAAATACGTGATTGTAGAGATAATACTGACTTGTGTATGTATTGTCTATCCTGGTAGGAAAGAAAATAGTGTGAAGACTTGTAATACAGATTTTTTTAGGAGCTGGATTGCCTTCCACCCTGCAGTATGATTCATTGGTGGTGTGCGGCTGTGCACATACACATACCATACACAGACTACGCATATGTATATTCCCAGTTTCAGTGGTGGTGAGCAGAGGTTTGGAGATAACTGGGAATTTTTTAAAAAAGTAATTAAGGTTTCAAAGAACCATCTGACTGTACGTGTAAGAAAGGCAGAGGCAGTGTATGGTAGTTTAATCTGAGCAGAGCATAAGGTTAGCTGTTATCTTTCATTGCCCATATTTAAAAACCAGTTCTAGGAGCCCATCTTTTACAGCTAACCTTTATATTACTTTTAAATTCCCTGTTGGGAAACTCAACTTCGCTTATGAATGTATCTAAATGATAAATCATTAGAAATATAAAAAGGAGGGAGCATCAGGATGATACCCTGCTTGCCTGCACTTGAGTAACTCAAAGGCAGTCTTGGCTAAGGGAGCAAGTACATGGGTCGGTTTTGTGCAGGTCCAGCCTGCAGTGAGGTCCAGGGCCAATCGGTGGGGTTACACTGGGATTGTCTTGGTGAGATGAAAGGAGATGGTGAGGCATGACTTGCTTCTTCACTCATCCTCAGTGCTTCTGGGCTCTGCCCAACATCCAAAAGGGTGTGGGACCGACTGCCATCCACCCTACCCGTGTGTTTTATTTCAACAGCCCCTGGCATTGGCCAAAAGCAGTTTGCGGCCATGTGGCTCAGTGCTGGGGAGCGGCACAGTCGTGCCCAGGCCCTTTGCAGCCCCCCGCAGCAGGGTCCAGAGTGCTGTGCTGCCGGCCAGCGGGAGCTGGGGGAGAGGACACCAGGACGAGCCTTCCTCCTGTCTGTGTGCTCACAGAATGGAAATGCAGCCTGACAAGTCTGAAGCTGTATATAGAAAGAGATAGATAAACTCTGTTAACCACAGAAGCAGGTTTTAAATACATTAAAATATTTTATCCCATTATTTGTTTTGACCAATTGACCACAATATTAAAAATTCAATCATGGAGCAGCTGACAAGTGCAGTTGCCTAATTTTATTTAAGGGTTCTCCCCCCCCTTTCCATTTTTCCATCCTGTTAACACTGCTGCCTGTGCCCAGACAGTAATGGGCTTCTTGTATGCCCACGACTGTTATGATCATGTAAATTTATTGGTGCTTAGAAGAAGCGAGCTATTAAAACATTACAACAACCATTACAGCCAGGCTCGTGTTGGCTTTCGCTCCCAATGAACATATGCTTCCGAGTGAATGCCTAAACTCTTATTTATGGATTTAATTTAATATGCGGAAAGAATTCAAAATTAAATTTTGTGTCTGCCTCCAGAGAGTGTCAGTGTATAATAACATGGTAATTTTTACACATCTTTATGAGAAATGGGAAAATTAATTCTTTCTGACAAGTTGTAATTATTCGACTTGGAACAGTTGCAGCTGAGCAGTTTGCATGCCTGTTGTCTGTTGTTGCACAGTGTAAGGGGAAAACGTGGGGATGGAGATATATTGTGTGTCTGAGAGTTTCTAATAGCTTCTGACATTTTAGCCCTGCATATTATCAGGGTGCTCTTTAAAGGAGTGGGGAGTGTAATCTGCTGCCTAGCCGGGGACACACATGCAGCAGTGGACCCCGTGTCAGGAGATGGGGTGGGAATTATTTTGGTCTAGCTAAGGTGCTCTCTCCATTACTTTGCAAATGATTAAAGCTGAAAGTGAGGTAACATTCTTTGTACTTGCATTTTTCCCCCTTTAATGAAGATACAGGGGGAGGAAAAGTGTTGATTTTAGCTGTGCACAAGCAGAGCTATCCTGTTTCAGTATGTCCTCTTTCTTTACCAAAATAAATGGCAGTTGAAGGCACTTAGCACCTCTCAACCTCTAGGGACTGACTCCCCAAAAAGTTAGTGGTCTTTTACAGTGAGAATATTTAAAAATAAAACGCACCTCTTGTGGAAATGTGAGCTTTCATGACAAATATTTTCATGAGGGTAACTTTGTTTTTAGCTAACTTAACTTCTGTTTCAGAGTTCTGCTGAAAGGTAGGACATGTTCATCAAGCACAAGCCTGAAGCATCACTGGATGTATTAGATAAAAAGGAAATTTATTCAAGTGAATGAAGTGTGTATTCATGGCTTTGAAGGCAAACCTGGCAGTAGTGGGTGCTGCATTTTTTGTCCTCCTGGAATGGTCCCTTTGGGATAAACACATACTAAAGGCGATGCTTAGAAAACATTTTATCAGGCACACATTAAAGGAAATAGAAGTGCCACAAATAAAACAGCACTGTGCTTACTTTTATTCCCAGTGACTTATCATAGTTGCGCTAGCTAGAAGCGTGCTAATGGTTTAGAAGGTGCTACTCTTTCCTGTAAGACACTGAAGAGGTTTTGTTGATGCGGGTACTTGGCATATGAAGATACCACAGTTTAGCAATATTTATTTCTCCAAAACGTAGCATGTTAGCCGTGATTTATGTCCTGGTTGCAATCTGGGTTATTGCTGAAGCTAGGTAAGTAGTGCAAAAGCCTGTGAGTTCACGACTGCTTGGTTTTTGTAGGCATTTACCTTGAACCAAAGAATAACTCAGCTTCTAAGGTCTCAGGAGTCCATTTGTGTGTAGTGGACACCTTGGCCTGGTAAGACACCAGCAACTCTGTGGGAGGATGCTAACAGCCACTGCAGTGCAGTGGGGCTTAGCTGGGACCTGGAAACTGCTGGGGGAGAGTGGAAAATGTTGCTGGTTTCATCCCAGTGAATGTCTTTAGGGAATCTAGGGCTTTGGGGTATTGTATGGATGAGTGGGTCCAGGGAGTTCTTGTACAAGGTAATATGCTTGTAAGAGAGATCAGTGTAAACCAAATTTCACTGGGAGTGATTCATGCCCAGAGATCCCAAACTCTTGGGATATCGCCTATTTCATTTAGACCTGCATAGTTAATGCTTCCCAGCTGGCACAGCGAGAGCACAGGGTGCTTCCCTAGGGAGCCGCTCTGCTCCCTGCCAGGCTCACCCATGAGCCTGGGAGAACAGCCTCGGCAGCACGCCCCGGCTTCACCTGCCCTCGACTCATGGTGCCTTTCTTCCAAACTCAACAGTGTGAACTCCTACTCTGAGACGGTTGTCAGGACTCCCTGTTAATCAATGGGGAGAACAGGCAGTTTGTAAGTTCGTTTCATCAGTGTTAGATGCTAAAACAGCCCAGGTGAATTGTACTCAAAATTGCTTATTTCTCTACCTTTTAACACCCTAGAGAATTGTAGAAATGTAGAAGTCAGATGGATCCTGTCTTGCGGGACCAGAGAGAACAGAAAAAGTTGAATCTTCCCTGTGAAGATGTCCCCTATCTTTTTTTTTTTTTTTTAATCAGTGAAGGTTTTATTTCCAGTTGCAGGGAGTCAAGCATTGCATGAAGAGAGAGCATCTCTTTCGCCAGCATAAGAAATAATCTCAAAAAAATCTAACTTGTTATGAGAATTACTCCTTGGCAAGAACACATACGCAGCTCTTGAAGTATGCCTTCAGGTCTTCATTTTTTCCTTCCAGGAAAGGCTACAGTTTATTCCTGGTCTGGAGAAACCTCTCCTAACTGCTGTCATCTGGCACTCTGAGCCCTTTTATTCACTCTTTGCTGCTTTTAAGGAAACGCTGTACTGAGACACTGTGTTCAGGAAGACAAGAGTACCGAGAGATTGTCAGTTTTCTTCCAGTTCATTTTGAGCCACAACAGGAGACAAATTTAATGGTAAGGCAAAGTCTGGGCTTATTTAGCAAGACTTAAGAGCAGTCTTGTAATTACAAATTGGAAACAGAAAATCATAAAAAAAAAAAGGCAAATAAATGCTGCAATTCTGTCTTAACAGCTGGATATATTTATATATTGGCTAGGTAGAATATATACAGCATATATATGCATGCATTTCTGTAGCTGGTTGACTTCTTACCTAACCTAGAATCACCTAGAGAGGTCCCAGGTTGGTGAGAACTCGAGTCTCAGTAATATCCCGTGACCTGTGTTTCCTTCAGTTTTCACTGCTGTCATCTTTTATTTACTTCTTTCCCTCTTACTCCTCTTTGGAATTAAATGTTGGGCTACCACTTGGGGTTTGTATTGTTTAATAGTCCTAAGTATTTAACAATTACTTCGCCTGGTTCACACGGACTAGCCAAGGACATCTGTGAGCTATGCGATTACAAAAACACTTTGACCACATTTAGCTTGGAGCTGACCAACTGCTTTCTGCCTGCTCTTACCTATTCCCCTTATAGATCTATAAATGCATTCATGTTAAGGATGTACATAACAAAACATCCTCGTGACCCGATTTTACACTTTTTTATCAATGAGATGAAACGGCTGGTGAGTGAGCCCTCCAGCTGGTCATGTCTGAAAATAGGTGTGCAGTCGCACTGCACTGCTGTGGCAGCTCAGCCCTGTTTCTAGTAGTCTTTCCCCATTTTTGCTGTGAATGAGGGGGCTGGGGTCGAGGTCTGTGAATTCCCTTTGGCTGATGATTGTGCCGGCTGTGCTGCCCAAGGTGGCTAAGAGAGTGGGTGGGCCATGCCCTCATTTGCTGGGAGGCATTGGGAGCACAGGGAGCGTTTGCTGTGCGGTCCTGTTGACTAGCATGTGTAGGTGATGCTAGTCATGTCCTAGGCATGGTGGAGTGGTAATGATTTTTGGGAAGAACTGGTGAAAGAGGGGTCTGTCTCATGGGCATCCAATTCAGGAGGATACACTTGGTACTGGTTGTGGTCTTGCAGCGCACGTGAGTTATATCTAGAAGTATATGGAGAAATCTACCTCAGAGCATCATGATTTTTGTCAAATGGCTTCATCTAATAACAGCTTGTTCAGCTTACATTTCATCTTATTACCACTACTCTCATGAGGCTTGTGCTGGATGATATTTCTTTTCAACCTCCCCCCATCCCCCAAACAACTAAAAAATCCCCCAAAAAAACCCCCAACCCAACCTGGAAAAAAAACATATTTCATCCCTGAACTCCTGTTAGGTGGCAGCTCAAATGATGGCCTTGTTTCATTAAGACAAATACAGCTTCTGAAGAAGTCACTGCTCATCAAATAACATACATTTTTCTTAAAATAGGGGAACTTCCCCTTCCCATCTCAGCATGGGTGAAGAGGAACACTTTGAGATGTCTTCAGACCGTTCTGCAAAGCTCATTCTGGAAAATACTCCCACATTTGTAATCCGCAGCCTGGGTAAAAATGATAAAGAAGTAAGCAAAGTCAAATCACCACATGTGCTTAAATTTATTTGTTTATTTATTTCCCAACCCTCAAGCCTGTTTTGAAATGTATTTTCATGCCTGTTGCCCAATATACCCATTTTCTGCTTATGAAAAAGAAAAAAACTGGTTTGCGTTATTTCCTAAGGAAAAGAGGGGAGAAGAAGAGGGATTATTTTTCTTTTATTCCCATAGTTTCCCAGACTATTGGCCACACAGGGCATTTATGCTGTTCCTGATATTAACATGGTGCTGTTTGGTGTGTTATGTTCAGAGAGTTTTCAACTGTTATTCGTTGTCCTATCCAGAACCATATCTCACAAGTGCAAGTTTTTCAAAATGGTCCTGGTTGCAGCATTTCTTCTTTTAATTTGTTTAAATAATTTGGGGAACAGACGGTGGTTCAGAATGAGATGTGGGGGCTTCATAACTTTCCATAGTTCATGAAACATAGAAATTGCTATTTAAACATAAGCGAGCTTTTATCTGTAGTAATGCCTCCCTTCTGTGGGGCATTTTCCACAAACCCAGTTTTTCTGCACCACTTCTCTCTTTTACAGATGGCAAAATGAGACTCGGAGAGCTTAATTACTCCAGGACTCACAGAAAGATAGCAGCAGACTAAGGAATAAATCATGTTTCTTAAATTGCAGTCCAGTGTTTGAAAATAACAGCATCTTTCTTTACTGTGCTAGATCAAGCTTAGTGATGATTGAATAAAATAATCACCAATACAATAAAGGGATCTGGTTCAAATGTATGTTCAGAAATTGGGAATTTTTTTTTTTTTTATGTTGCCAGACTTACCTGAAATTTTTTACATTGCCAAATGCATGCTTGCGCTCTTCTGGACTTGATCCCCTTCAGAGACTTTCCTGTACTAATGACATCCAATAAAATATTACTCATATTGCAAGATCTGGCCGTCTTCTGGTGGTTTTGCTGACTGAGCAGCAAACTTGCTAGAAGTTGGGTAGATGGCTGATCATTGCTGCTGATCATTCTGTGGTTTATGGCTGCTAAATTAATCTCTGTTGGTTTTCCTTCTGTAAAATAGAAATAACACCTACTTCTTTGGTGTGCGAGGTTTAATGAGTTGTATTGTGTTTGATGAGGTAAAACACTGTAAAAGTTTTATCGCGGTGCATCTGCTTCCAGTTTCAGCACGATTCAGGCATGCTACAGAGGAGCTTTGCTGTGTGATAGCAGTTACGGGAAGGGATCAAGAAACTTTTGAGCATGGTGCTAATATTTGGTCCAGCTTTGGAAGAGCAGATTGGTATCTATTTATATGTGGGACCAAGTGAAAACCTGGCTCCTTCCTAGTCCGAAGCTTGTAACTTCACCCTAATTTTTATCCAGTCAAAACCCTTGAAATTTGGGCCCACTCAGGATTTCAGTGCACCAAACCCGCCCCACTCTTCCTTGCTGATGGGCAGCATTTCCACCAGCCTCCCAGCACTGCCCAGAGCACGTTTCCCTTCTTTTTTGGTTCTGCATATCAGAACGTGATTAAAATCATTATATCCCTATCTATATCTTGCTGTCTGTTTTCCTTTTAATTAGGTTGTAAAACAATTAGTTACCACCATGTCTCTCTCTTCCCCCTCTCCTCTCTTTTTTTTTTTTTTTTTTTTTTTTGCGAGTCCCCCAGTGCGCCCAGAGCTGTTTGTTCTCCCCGGGCGGGGAGGAGGGGGCCCTACTGTCTTGCTTTATTTACAGCAGGGTGAAGGTCAGATATAAACAGTTTTTGTTCTTGTGCTGTTGCTTTCTTTTGTGACCTATCCTGCATTGTTTGGCTTTTTTTCCTCCCCCGTGCTTTGAAGTGCCGCACACCAGGTGTTCCTGTTCTGAATTACACATGAAAGGACCACATCCCTGGACTAATTAACTAGTAAACTGCACCCGCCTCCCCTGGGTTTAATTGATGCTGCTCTTAAAAGGGGAAGCCAGTTTCTTATTCCTCCTGATTTCACACCGTAGTCATCTCCTCTTTATCTCCCTAAATACGGAAGATACTCTTGAATGTCTCACTCCCGGGCCACGCGGTGCTTAATATGTCTTCTCATTTCACAATTAATAAAACAATTATCCGGTACGAAATTTTTTAAAGAAATCCTCCACGTTCTTTTTTTTTTTTCCCTTGGCTCCTAGTTTCTTCGTGCCTGATGGTTGCAGCCTCTCTGGGGAGTGCAATGTGCAGAACTGCACCGCTTCCCAAGAGCTGAAAGATCCAGTATCTTGCTGCTAATTATTTTACTTGATTGTCTTGACCCAACAAAAGCATTGGTGTATACCGACATCTTCCATGGCTCACAGTTTCTTTCCTGGGGCAACATTTCTTGCAGTGTAATGAGCAGGAGCTTTCGTGATTTCTTTGTTAGGCCTGGTGGTAGCACACCGATACACATCTAGCTTGTCTCTGTGGTGGGGTGGGCCTTGTTGATGGCAGAAAACTGCACAAAGTGATCAAAACCAGTTCAAAATCAGCAAGCCTAAATCAAATACAGCTCATTTCTGTGGGCCCTCCAAAACTGCTCAGTGCAGATTTATCTTAAGTTGATAAAGACCTGTCTTTGGCTGAACTGGGGTAGAGCGCAGGGGGAAACAGAGAAGGTTGTCATGTGGTGGTCACTGTGCCGTTTATCCGAATTGGTGCGTGTATATATATTACACTTCGCATGCTCCAGCTGTGTCCTGCACCAGCTAAAGGACGTTTTGGGCTGGGGCGCAGCCAGCAGCCCCTTGGGTGTTCAGGGGGTGCTCCCTGCGCACCCAGACCTCTGGCTGACTTCCCCGTGCTGGGCAGATGTGCAGCGGGAGCTGTGGTGGTCCCTGTGGGCAGCAGCCCAGCCAGTAACTTGGCGCATCGCAAATGGTACGCCATATTGCAGAGCTGTGCAAAACCAAGTGTTCAGGTTCAAGGACCTTGTATGCTGTCGGGGCTGCATTGGTGCGGGGAGGTCCCAGCCTGGTGGTGCTGGCAGGCAGAGTTGCGGCAGGCAGAGAACCACCATACATAAACATTTGTATAAAGGTTTAGTAATTGTAGATTTTCTTGCCCTTGAGTGCGGTGTTTGTGTCTTGCCAGTGCTTTGACATATTGAGGTGCTGGGGGATGATTTTATTCCCTGATTTTCTTTACCCCAAATAGGTAATTTCTTCAAAGGGTGCTGGTTTAGGTTTATGGTCAGGTTATGCTTACCTGTCTGTCTTATGTACTTATTCACTTACCATGAGGATTCTGTATCCTCTTTTAATTGAAGTCCTTGTTAAGTCCAGCAAAGTCTTTCCACAGACTTCAGTGGGAGCCAGTCCCTATTCATTTGATTGGAGTTGTTTTCAACTTGAAATGGAATTTCAAACTTAACAGTCTTATGAAACAGAGGGGAAAGATTCAGGATATTACCAGAAATTGATGGGGATGGGATTGCAGCAACATTTTTGCTTACTTAAAAGACATTTTCCTCTCTGGGTGCATGCCAAAGGGTAGGTCTTAATGTATCACGTACCTGCCTCTTTCTTGGATACCTGGCAGAGGGAAAACTGAAATACTTTGCTCTATTGTGAGCGTTTGGTTTCAGAGGTAGGACCTGAATATTAGGCAGATGTGTGTTTCTTTAAGACAAAAGATATTCCTTGATGACAACCTCTGCCGTGCAATAGCTTAGGGTCAGATTCAAGGTGGCCAAGAGAAATGGGAGCTTTGCTGTTAATGCCATGGAATTTTGGATTAGGGATTTGGTGGTGTTGACGTACAATGCAGAAAGGAGAACGTGCTGCTTTCCTCCGAAATTACGGCTGTTCAGCGCTGCTGTGAATTAGGGCTGCAGTGGGGCTGCCATTGTTTTTTGTTGTTGAAGATCCAGCAAAACACAATCTCTAGTCCTGCTTCCCTACTCTTCCTCCCCACCATGCTGAAGTTCCCTGCGCTTAATTTTTTTTTTTTCCCTGGCTCTTGCCAGCAAAATCATCACTCTGTTCTCCCCAAGGAGGGTAAATGTTGCGCTTTTCTAGGGTGCAAAGTGACTTTTGTGGATCATGCCATTTTATATAGCGTGATGGGACCTTAGGCTTTGGAGTAAGCTAGCTAACTGATGCTGGAGAACAGACCTTAGTGCAATTAATTGTAAACTGACTGAAGCTTATATGTCAAAGACAGACTGCACTTTAATTAACACGCAGCTTAAGATAGACACTTTTATACTCTGAAGCAGCTATTTTAAAACAGAACAAAAAAAAAAAGCAGTGAACTCACTGAATTTTAGCAGAAGGTAAAGGTAGAACTTTGGCCTTTATAAGCTTCATAGTTCTATTGAAATCCATGCCATGTTATCTTGATTTAAATAGCTTAAAATCTGGAGCCTCTTTTGCATTATATTTGATTGTTTAGATTTAGTGTTTCCTGAATCCTTAAATTTATTTTAATCAATTTTTGCTAACATTTGCAATAAATTCCTTTTTAGGGAAATTTTGCTTTAAAAATGCCTTCAACCTGGTTTTCCTTATTTCCTATCTTATTTTCTAGCAAGGATGTTTTCAGCTTAGGGCAGATACAAATGAAAACCTGAAAAAAAGACATTTTATTGCCAAAAAGCACTGGTATAATTCAAAAGCACCTCTTGCTAAATCATTTGTGAGTGTCTCATCAAAAGCATAGGATATGGTTTTGTTAGCGCAGATCAGGTCTTTGAGAATGGTTGTCATGCACTTTCTTAATCTTAGTCATTTTAACCCTTTTACAATTCTTTCTACCTTTCTCTCTGAGCTCTGATGTTCTGTAATTTTTTGCTGCCTTCCCCTTCAAAGGCAAGTTTGCCAGTGTTTTTGTGATTAACTATTATATGTCTGAGTTTTTCAAAACACTGTCAGGTTATAACATACTGTTTAAAAACCCATACTCATCTTTTTTTATTAATCCTATATTTCTTTATCAAAACTGAAAGTCTTGTCATATCCTGTTTACATTTCAGCTTTTATTTTATTTCATCTTTCAGAAAAAGAAAAAGGTACTGGGGCAGAATCTGAAATTTAAGAGAAAATTTGCAGTGGCCCCTGTTGTTCTTGCAATCTGGCAACTAGCTGGGTTACCCCATTTCATTTCAAAGAAATAGCAGTCACGGCTAACTTATTATTCTAACTGTTTTACTTTTCCTTATCTCTCAGTTATAACATCTAGAGATGTAACACGATGACATTAAAAACTTAAAGGAAAAGGATATATGGATTTTTTTGTTGTCCTTTAAAGAAGATGCTGGCAATGTTCCTCCTCATAAAACATGTATAACATTTTATTTTTAAAAACTTCCCTTGTTCGATAGGTTTAGATGTGGGGCTTAAAAATGTTTAGCATTATCATTTTTATGATGGTTGCAGAACAGGAAAAGGCTAGTATAACTTAATGTGTAGAAAAGCAAGGCATAGTTACTGTTGTGCTGCTAAATTTAAATGAATAAGAGTTAATATATTATATATAATTGTATTTCGGCACCTTACTCTTTCCAGCTGGCCCTTCTCCCTGAATGTGTCCTACATCTTTGCTCTCTCCCAGTGCCCGACCTCTGAATCTTCAGGCAGTGGGATATATCATGAAGAGAATGCACTGAGCTCTCACTTGCATTCGAATGAAAGAACTAATTGTTAATTTGATCTCTTTTTAAAAATAAGACCTAAATTAAGTATTATCTTAATCAGCAATAAAATACATTCTTTCAATTACTTGTTTCTCTGACTTATTAAGAGAACTCTAAATAGTTTCAGTGAGTATTGTTGTAATTGTTTCCTCCTTTGATTTTCATTTCCTTAGTTGTCATCATCTCCTGGCAGCGGCAGCAGCTGTAAAGCAGATCTTTCAACAGCCTTGTTAATTGTGTAGAAATTAATCTGATTTTAAAAACCTTATTGATATATGGATTCGTGTGCCTTAAAGTGCATGTGCATATGCCTGCTCACCTCTTTTACCCAGTGTATTCTTCTGCATCTCACATCAACCTAATGCACAGGTTGAGTCATTACCTCTGCTTGCCTGTGAGGACTCGCGTGTTCCTGTGGGGTCAGATTTCATTTTGGTGTTCCTATCAAGTGCACTGGATACCTCCATGGAAATACAGAAGCTTATGTGAAATACACTCATGGCTTTTATGTCTGTAAGAAATGTTGTTTGTCAGCCAATCTATGTTCCTTTCATTTACTTCCATTCTGTGTGTGCAAGGGGAGATAATGTAAGTTATGGATGTACAACTTCATCAAAGTGTGTTGCTATTGTCTTGTCCAGTTACCTGTTGCCATACATCAGCAGATATACTTGGAAGGAGCTAGAAGCCCCACACCCACATCCCCTGAAATACTGACCAGCTAGTGGCCAAAGGATGTTACCAAAATAGACGTAAGGTTTCATTCTTGAGTGGTTTCCAGATGAACTGAAAGTACATAATGCCCAATATTCATGGAGTGCAGGTAGACGTCTGTGTTTTCCTGAGACGAAAGATAAGGCTCCTTTGTGGAATAAAAAATTATAAAAATAAACTAACATATTGAACAGTCTTTTGTAAAAAGCAAAAAAAAAATTATGATAGCTTTCCACAACTCCACAAAGAATAGTGGAAAAAAAAGTTTTTCTGTAGTTTGTACTTACTGGCATATGCCACTAAGCAAATGAGAAGGTTGTTATTAAATAATGTAACTATTAATATAAATTATATACAGTTGGAGAGTAGATTCTCTTTGTGATCCTACTTGTGGTCATTACAGCTTTTGTGGTACCGGTTATTAATTTTAGCATTCTATCTTAATTTCCAGACTGTAATCTGTATACCTTAATTGCCCTGTCTACAATAAAAGGTTACCTCTGTCTTCCTGTCTTACATATCAATGCTCTGGTAAAGAGCAGCATCCTCTCAGTATGTTGGTGAAATGATAACTTACACATCATTATGGAAAGTGCTGCAAAGTGCTTTGCATTTCTTTAGGATAAGCAGTGACATAGAAGGATAAAATTTTATCATTTTAAAGATGGTAAAACAGCAGGTTCTCTATGCCAATACAAGTGGCAGAGGCAGGCGTAGCTTTTTCAACTTCAGTGAGATTTGGGTCAAGTTCTTAAAGAAATTCAAATTGAAGCTGTCCTTTCTACACATGTATCTGTCAGTGAAATGAGCAGTGAATTCTGTGTGTAGAGGAACTTTAGTTTGCGGAGCCCCTGTACTTGCTAGCTGATGACTAGAGCTAGATTAGTGTTCTTATTCTTTAAAGCTGCTATTCAGTCATTGTTAGCCCAATGGGAGATGAAGGCCAAGTGTTTTCTTTCCCTCGTGCTGTCACATAACCTCAGGAATCTGTGGAAGAAACTTCACATGTGCAGTTCAGGCTTTTGAATACCAAAAAAACAAGTTATGACAATGATTTTGTAGAGTTGCCCTTTATCTCATTGCTTGCAATGCCAAACAACAATCTAAGAAAAAAATTACAAAAAAATTAGTGAAAATTCTGTTTCGGAGTTGTAAATAAGCTCTCCATGAAAATCACAGACTCAAATCCCAGCAGAATAGGCTTAGCCTTTCATCCCTATGAGACATATAAATTGAGTATCATGCAGCTTACAACCAGTGTTTCTTTTGAATGAGAGCTGTAAAATCAGAGTCCCATCTTTCATGTGTTGACACCAGACTGCTTGATATTTTATTTTAACAATGATGGTTTTTATTTGGGAGACTAGCAGTTCTTCTTCCTTATACTAGCTGAGAGTTTTATTTCAGTGGTTGTATATGTACTGTATATATTTGCAAAAGAATTTGTATTTGTTCAGATAAAAAGATATGTGATAATATTAAATTATATATAAAACATGAGACCAATTGAAAATTCATTCCTATTGTGAAATGCAGTCTTTTGCCAGTGACTACTCATTTCAGCTCTCCACATCTAACTTGAACAGAAACAAAAAAGTGGAGAACAACCCTGCGCTAAGGCATGTCTTCAGTCACTGTGCTGAAGTAGCATACATCCCAGCAAGCCTTGAATTCATTAGTTCAGCGCTGGTAGCGATGTAGGTGTGGCAGCAGCCCAATGCATACAGAGGCAACTTTCTTTTAGCAGTGATAAAGAAATAAAGGGCAATCCTGGAGTATTAAATGTGCAGCCATGGGTGAGACTACATATGTACGCATGTATGCACATGCTAGCTTAAGGTTGCTTTCTAAGAGTAAATGACTTGGGCTGCAGGAATTTTTTCCATAGTGTTTGGGGTTGATGAAAATGCTACAAGGCAGTCTTGCTGAGAATGATAAGCCTCTTTTCCTCAGCTTCCAGGGACTTTGAATTCTGTCCTGTATGAACAGAAAACATTATTGGTCTTGTGTTTATGGCGCTGTAAGGTAACAAAAATGCGGAGACATTCCAGGGTGTCACCTACACGTTGGTCATCACTCGTCAAGTGGGATTCATCTCTCATTGATCCAGCAACTTCTATTTTAGGTGCTTGAACTAAGCTACTCATTTAAACTTGTTTTATTGATAATAGATACGGATGCGTACATGAAGTGAACAGTTTTTCCCACCTATCTTAGATGCTTATTTTCTTGGAGACTTGCTCTCTCCGTTCATTGAAGGGGTAATTGATTGAAGCTAAGCACTAACTTTCAGATTGTCAGTTAGACAGAACCAGAAAAGTCCTTCAAATTCTTCATCCTGAGTCTTCATATCTGTATTTATACTACCTCACAGCTGCCATTTTGGTATTACATGGCAAAGAGTATAAAACAGGTTTTAAAATTGTTTTGTTTTTCAGATAGGAAAATGTGTATTTTATTTTGGCCACTTTTTTATTAAACGTATCTCAAAACTGGAGTTGGACAACCACACACAGCAAGTCCACTCAGGCAACATCTTTGTGGAAAGACAAGGTGCTATTCTGAGACTAACCCACACTCTGTAGGGTTTGGGAAAGAGTAGGAGTCAAAATCCTCGGATAGTTTGAAGCTCCTTCAAGACATGAATAGTTTGAAACTCTCTTATAAGATGAGTTTATCTAGAATGGCCTATGTTAATACATTGCCTCTTCCTTGTAAATGCCTGCTTAGTGTCTCTGTGGAACACTTGGAAAATACAAAATATCTTTGAAGGGATCATGAGGGCCGCCAGATGATATCAGATGAGTCAGAGGTCTGTTACTTAAAAGGAATCCTGCCAGGACTCTTGTTTCACTGGTTTCCATTCTCCTCTGGTCTCCACTGGAGACTAATGGACTAATTGGGCTAAAATATTACTCAAATGAAGCTGCTGCCCTTTCCTAAACTAAAAGGGGTTACTGAGCCACTGTTGTAATTTAGTTATTCAACACAGAAGAAATGAAGAATAAATTAGTTATAAATATGTGTGGGATGGCTTTTTAATATACAGTCTGCTCAGTGTTATTTTGCAGTAGGTGCTCTGTTGAAAACGGAGGAACTTCATGAAATAGAGCTGGTGCAAAGTACCGAGCTGGGATCTGCATGACAAAACCTGCAGGCTTTTAAGCTTTTCCAACCAGTGCCAGTATCTTGCATGCAGCGTGCTTGGCTTGTGCAAAAGACAGGAGTATTTTCAGATTTGAATTTTATGTCTAGGCTTAGATTTTTGAGCACCCAGATTTGGTTTTGTCTGTATTGGGGAGGGTCTTGTCTGTTTATCTAAGTGTGTGTGGGATGCACCAGATGAGACTATACAGAATGATCATATGAACACAAATCTGCTTGTACTGCTGATAGAAAATACTCTGGATGTTGTCTGCCAGAACCCTTCTTTACTAGGAAAATGAGGGGTGGGGGATGTGTCACGAGATCTGACTTACCTTCCAGTGTCAGTAGGAAAGGACAGAACAAATCAACAAAATGTGGAGTATCAAATTGCCAGGACCAGACAGTATTCATCCACGAGCTCTGAAGGAATTCAGATGGGAAATAAACGCCATAACAGACCATTTGGAAGAAACAACAGCAAACAGGGTTAGTAAACACGAAGATAAATATGTTTTATTGCAGAAGAGTTAATGTGGTTTCTGTTAACAGAAGTTGTGCTTCACAGATTACTGCAGTTCTGTAGAGGAGTCAAGGAGAGATCCTGGTGTTACCTACTTTGATTTGAAAAGGTGTTCAACAGCACCCTCGCCAAAGGCTCCTGCAAAAACTCAGCTGTCATGAGATAAGGAGTAAGAGTCTCTATGGATAAATGATTGGCTAAAGGGCAAGAATAAATAGACAGCTTTGACAGTGTAAGGAAGCCAGTGGTGTAGTCTTATAGGATGTCTGTGCTGCTAGGATATCTGTTGCTCAACATATCGTAAATGATCTGAGAAAGGAAAATTGAAGAAAAGGTTGCAGCTGCTAATAGGTTACTCAAGGAGTTGAAACCAAAACAGATTGCAGAGAAGGATCTCACATTAGTGAGTGACTGGTTGGTAAAATTAGTGGCAGGTAAAAATCTGTGTGGATAAATTGTGAAGTAATGCATACGGGGGGGAAAAAAAGATAATTCTAATTTTGCGTACAAAGTGGTGAACTATAAACTAGCTTACTACTCAAGAGTGTCAGCTCAATGCTTAGTACCAATGAATAAAACAAGTAGTATGCTAAGAGTTATTAGGAAAGGAACAGAAAACAGGATTATGACACTGTATTTATATTATTATGTCATTAGTGTTGTATCCATGGTTCAACCACATATGGAAGACTCTGTTCCCTGCTGGTTGTCCTCTCTCCTCCCCCCATCTCCAAAGTAGAAAACATGTAAAAAAGAATGGCAGCTAAAATCAACTGTACAAAGTGACTTCCAGCACATCACTGAGTCGGAACTGCTTTTACTTGCAACACGTAGTTAAACTGTTGATCTCATTGCCGTGAGATGTTATGGGCACCAAGCACTGCCATAGGTCAAAAAAAGGGGTTAGACAAATTATGGAAGAAAAATCCATCAAGGACACCAACATAACCACCAGCAAGTTGCTGGAGGGTAGGAGAATATACTGAGGAAATGCTGCCCTGTGATGGCCTTATTTTTGTATTCTCCCGTACCATCTTGTAGCACTGCATAAGGCAGAAGACAGAGCAGAACTGAGCAGATCTGTGGTCTGGTCTGGTACAGTCATTCTTGTGTTATAGTTTTGTGTAAGGTGTCAGTGGTTTAGAGTGCATGTGTTTATTCAAAGTCTTTTTAATTTACCAGCTTGTAGACAGGAAGGTATTAATGATTTGCAGTTTTGGGGACTTGACAGGAAAGGAACTGTAAAAACATAGGAATGTGTGAAGAGCTATGAGACTTCATTGGTCTCCTCCTGATAACAGAGCTCTTTCATGATCATCCTGTAGTTGGCTGCTCAGTTGTTTCAAGAGGTATTTTTGGGGAGATCAAACTGCCGAAAGCTGTGGTATAATTTTTTTTTTTCTTCTACTTCACAGATCATACTGCCCCAGCAACTGGATGGCCATAGGGGCAGGGCATTATGTTATGAAGAGGGTCAACCCTACCAAGATATAATGCCAGAGCTACCGAGAGAGTCACTGGATTTCCATTTATAGTGCTCTAGATACTGACTCAGTGGAAATACTAGACTCCTAGTCTTGCTGAAAACTGTGACCTTTTTCCAGTTGATGTCAATGGAGCTAGATTCTGTCTCTCTTTTTCTTTCTTTCTTTTAGCTTGAGTGTGATCTAATTTGTTCAAATAGAAGTTGTGTTGTATATTTTCCTTACCCTTTCTTCTATGTCCATGTGCAGTGGCTGGGACTCTTGAAGGAAGCTGAAGCGTAAAAGCAATCTGTTTCAGCAGGACTGTGTATTTAACTCCATCAAGATCCTTTGCTAAGTCCTTACCAATGGATTACAATTATCAGATTGTTTAGCTTAGCGTTATTAATGTACCTACATGTGCGTAATCAGAAAAGTACCAATAGTTTATAGCTAGCACAGCTCTTTAGATAAAAATAAATTTATCAGACTAAATTATGTTTCAGCTTTTGATGCACCTTTATTTGTTTGGAAGATTAGATGTTTCAAATGTGACACACGCAGACTAAAAGTTAAATGACTTATTTTGGTTATAATAGCCATAGCTAAGAAATGTGAACTAATCAAGGATTAGATCCAAGAGGTTGTTAGAGCACAAGAGATAAATGACCAGGAGATCTAAGAGAGATCTAAGCTGAGAGAGGCCAGGTACAAGTTAAAATAGCTCATTAAAAACATCTATGTTAATAGGACATTGCATTGCCTAACTGAAAATGTCTCGTATATTTTACATAGTCATTAACTCAATTGTTCATGATTCTGCTCCTGGTGTAATAGGGGCTTTTAACAGGTCCTTTTTTGAAGGGAATATCATTTGTGCTTTGTTCACATAATAATATAGGATAATATACATCCCCATAACCTTGTTAATATATTGTCATATTTAAAGGCAAGATGTTGAAACTGTGCACGAAAATACAAGAATGGAAGGATCTTTGCTAGGTTGGCATACAGTGAATCTTATTTCCTATTCCTTGCGTCCGCAGACTCTAAATGGTGAGGGCTCCAGAGACTTTGGGATACATACATGCAGCGTAGTTGATTCTGATACAGGCAGGTCTCAAGCTGAGAGAAGAAATGATGTTCAGAAATAGTTTTCAAGGAATAAAATACCTAGACATTTTTAATTCTAGGTAAAATATCAGGGGTCTCAACTGCAGGACTGTATGTTAATTTGCAAAATGTATTAGACTTTTTCTTTACTCTAATTGCACTGATATTATATTATTTTGGTCTGATATCATTTGCATGTTGTTATTTTAGTACTGCAGTTTGAAGAATATGCAAGCAGTCACACAAATAATTACTGAAATCATTAAAAAAAAAGACCTACATCTCTGTGGACAAAACTCGTCGGTGCTGATAACGCAAGTACTTCAAGAGGAAGTAGAAAAAGCAGGGAGTGCAGCTGTCTGTAATTAATTGAAGGAATAATATAATAACTATTATTAGAACAAACCAAACAATAGCTTTGGCAAATATTTTCGTAGCGACTTAAATCAGCAATGAAGATGATAAGCAACCGTCGCAGGGGCAGCATTAGTGTACTAATGATGATCAAAGGCAGCAGTCAGCAGAGAGCGACTGGCACGCAACCACAGTGGAAACCTGCCGAAACCCCTCCTCACTCTCGCCTCCCCTCATCCTCCCCTCTCCCGATATGACATTTCTGGTCTTGCATCCCGGGAAGGCTCCCCTCGGCATCAGCCAGCCGAAGCGATGCGGGGTACGTAACGCACGCTGGTACAGACGCGCTCAACACTTTGTGCCAGCTGAGAAAGTCCTCCAGGGTCTCGGAGCAGCCGCCGAGGGGCTTCACCCACCCTTTGGTGGTCCCGTACCTGCTCTGCTCTTGGCTGATCCTGCTCCGCAGTGAGCGGGCAGCCAGTTCCAGCTGCGTGGCATTTAAATGTTGCCATAGTGATGAGTAGTGGACACTGCCACCTTTCTCTTTTTAATTAAAGAACAGATGCAGGGAAAGCTGATCTCTTGGTGACCCTCTTTAAGCTGACATCAACATGCTAATTGTTTTCAATTCTTTTCTTCCCTCAGCAGTCGCAGCTCTGTCCTTCGCTCCTATCAAGGTCTTGCCTCCGGTTAGGTTAAAGAAGCAGTAACTCTTTTCAGAGGCTCCCTTTGGGGACTGTTTCAAGCAGTGGCTGCTTCAGAGCGACTAAACTCTCTCCTCTTCATTAGCGAGGCGGGTACAGAGGAACAAATGCTCCTGCCTGTGATGGGAAACTTCTGACTTTCCTGCGCTAAAAACAATCCTAGCAACAGCGCTAAGCGGGGATTTGCTCGGGGTATACAGAAAAGTATATGATTACATAAACGTAGGCATGCATCCTTCCAGCCTCCCCTCACCTTGCACCGTTTCAGTACAGCACAACTTCTGCTAACCAAACAAGGCAGTTGTGCCTGGGATGAATTCGACTCAGGAAGAAGTCTCCTGCCTTTTAATCCCACTTCAGCCCTTGACTCGCAAAGCAGCCTCAGCTCTCTGCCTTAGTTTTCTCTTTTATAAAATAGCAGTAGAATTGCCGTTCACCTGTTGTAGAAAATAATTGTGCTTTGTCCAGGTGTTTTAATACATAAAATATGTTATAAAGAAGAACTGCTGCTAGAGCACTCAGTCTTCACCAGCAATTGCTGTATGCCGATGTCAGAGATTGTTATGGCTTTTCTTTAGGGATTGAAATTGCACATGATATTCATGTTAATGATAGGCAAAAAATACATTATTTAATGGCTTCTGCTGTATTATCTGCCCTTTTTGCTTAGCTTCAGGCTAGAGTCAATAGGCAATTTAGCTTGAAAAAAACAGTTACCAAACAAGAAAAGGGATATTATTCATCCCATGCAGGTGTAAGTAAAACAAAAATAGTCTCCGATATGAAATTCAAACTTGCAGAAAGCACTTGCATCACATAAGTTAACTGGTGATTGCCACTGGATGTCCTCATTGCTGAAGTGTAGAGTTCGGCTACGAGATCCTAAAGATCATCAGTGACAAGAACCCTTGAAATGCAGGAGACTATTCAAACTGTTTATACAGGGAGATGGAAGGGCTGATATCCTTTGTTGTTGTCTCCTTTATCTCTGAGCTTGCTTGAGTTGGAGCAAGATCTCATTTTCATGATAACCTTACAAGGCAGGAGGTAATTTTTACATATGAAATACATCGTTCTAACACATTCACAACACTCAAAAAAATAATTATTTTAACTGTAGATCCAACCTATCTGATGAAGCAAGATTTACATTTGGGATCATTAATTGCTTTGTATATAGCGCACATGGCTTTTTTCCTTAGTGTTTTGTCTATTGAAATGTAAAACAGAAACACAGAATTTGTCAGTTGGTCCGTGAAGTTCAGATTGCTTTGTCCATCGTGTAAATACTCTTTCTCTGGCAGTTTTTGGTGTTTGTTTTCTAAGAGGAAGACAAAACCATCTAAAATACTGCTAAATATTTTGTTGTTCCTGGAAGGAAAGATGGAAATTTTTTTTTCTGCTATTGTCAAGCTCAACTGAGACTTGAGGTTGAAGAATAAAAGACCGACTGATCCTATCATAATCCACCTAGCCACTGTTTTGTTATGTACAAACAGGTGCAGTCCTTTTTAAACTACACCAGCAGTGTGGCCTCAATAAGTGTTTAAAACAGATACTTCTCTACACACAAATCTCCTTCATATGAAATAGGCAGAAATTACATAGCACTATTGGGCTGCACAGTACAAGCACTAGCGAGCTTCTGCGGAGTTTGCTGAGTTTTAGGACGTAGGACTGTATTTTACTGCATCGTGAGGATAAAGTGAAGGTGTGAAGTTCATATCTGAATGTCAACATCCCACAAGTAATCTTTTAATGTATTATGCTCCCACTTTAATTTGTAGGCATTTGAATTTTCTGTATCAAGTCAGGGAAAACTGACAGGCGCAGCCAAAAATGCATGTTGGCCTTCTATTCAAGTGAGACAGTGTGGGGTTTCCTTTCCCAGCAGAATTTGGAGTCTCATTTATTTGACTGTAGCTGAAAAATCGCAGACTATTCATTTAAACCAAAATGCTAATAATAATAATACTGATGCAGAAAGACCTTTAATAATTTTAAACAATGGTGATTTGTGACTTCATTTATGCCAAGAACATGACCACAGAGAGAGGTGTTGTGTGCTGTAATAAAGTGCAGAACATAAGACCCAGCTTAAGCTGGGACTAAATGCTCGGTAGGTCAGTACATTCTGTCTTAGTTTGAGCTCATCCACAGTAAGCCTTTTTTGCAGGATATGTAGCTGAAAGGGCAAGGCTTCTCGTGGCTTTTCTAGGAAGAGCATCTGTGTGCTTGTGGGGTTTTATTGGGAATTATTTGATGCTAGATGTTTGCTCCATTATGACAGTGATTTTAACAATATTTTGGAATGAAAATAATTTGAGCGGATTAGTAATTGGACCACCCATTTCCTCAACATCAGGAAGCCAATTTCCCTTTGAGAATTGTCAACTGTGAAGCCACAATGCTTGAAAATTTATCCTAAGTTACATATTTGGTTGTATTTATTTCCTTTGCCTCCAAATACTGGTTTGATATTTCCCTTGTTGTTGGCAAGTTGTTGACAACATGCCAAGGAAATAGGGCTGCAGCTTATACAAGGGCCCCAGGTTTTCTTACATTTTCTTTAAGGTCATTCCTGTTAAGCATCTGATTTTTGTCACGTGCAAAGGTCCTGAAGTCAGATTCTTTAATATAACACACTCCCATGTTCAAAGATCATGAAGAATCTGTTTGGCACCTTAGCAATGATGCAAGGGGTCTTACTGGCAGATTTCAGAAGGTTGTTTGCCACTTCATAGTTAATATAAATGTGACTGTGTATTTAAGCAGAAAGTTCTTGTGAACACAATGCACATTTTAAACACTTGAAATTGAATTTAGTTTTATGTAACTTTTGGCCCACATAATATGAATTTCTAATGAAAGCATATAGAGCTAAAACTCTGCATCCAGTTTTTGTCATGCACTGGGCATCAGGTCTGTAATCAGCTCCTGCCTCGTGCTCATCCACAGCTGCAGTTCTGTTTTGAGATGATTATCAGTATGGCCAGCAGACCATACAGGGTCAAAACACCAGCTGCATCCAGTGTTTTGATTCCTGGAGCCCATGGTCCTGCCCCATCTTACCACCAATGTAGCCAGCTTTGTTTCCTGGCACACCTTCAACACACACGATGCACGTCCATCATGGTACCCTGATGCTCTAGAGGCCCTCCATGTCGTGTATGGGGGCTCGTTCAGAGAGAGGAAGGAAACTCAGGAGATGTGCTTTTGCTTTTCACATCTGAGGATTTTTTTTAATTGCTGGACAAGTAGGTTCTCAAATCCATATACAGCTGTTCAGATTGGTGCTCTGACTTCCTGGGAAGTTGTTAGACGCTTTGGAGTCTTGAGAATTACGTTGGAGCTTGGGACTGGGAACCCAACTTTACATTGAAAGGGGGTTACTGTCATCCAGAGATACTGGAAACAGGAATCCCAGTTAGAAAGCAGGCATTACACAAGTATGTGGTGAAAAAACAGAAACTAATAAAGCCGCAAGGGTCCTTTTGTAAAATGTGTGTGAGTAGCCAAGTGGGACAATAGTAACACTGCTAATTCATTTAATTAATATGTAATTTACTTGGAGTAGTGTTCATTCTAGCCTGTTTTTCTTCAGAAAGATGTTTTCTGCTGTGGTGAAGCTGTGATTCATTTCCATTTCACTACTTTCATTTTCATGGTCTCTTTGTTAATTGTCAAGGCTTGTTTGATGATTACAGTGGCTAGTAAATGCATTGCTAAATTATGGTCATAAATAACAATGGAGAAAAAGACCCATTCATTTGCCTTTTTTTTTTTTTTTTTTTTTTTTTTTTTTGTCCTAAGCAAAAGACTGTGTTCTGGACTCTAGCAAAAACAAACAGTGTAGTATCCTATCCTGTTCGCTTCGCAGTTTCTTTGTTGTTTTCGCCTTCATATGCTTTTCTATGGGGTTATGTATATTTGCTGTATGACAACCTGGAATGTAAACGTGAAGTAGAGCAGGAGTTTGAGTGCATTGAAACTCTGAGGATGCAAAGGGTCTACAGGTATCTTGGCACCCCTTAGAGGGAACTGCAAATCCCTGAAGCATCCCATCACTCCTGGTGGGTGCTCCTCAGAGGAGGGTTTCCAGCCAGGCTTGAAAGACGCTAGCTAGCAAATTAGATAATTTTGAACCTATGTCTTCTCTGCAGCAGAAAGGAAATATGTCACTCGCTGGGCCAAAAGTTAGGGCTCAAAAATTTGGGGGAAATGTAAGCACCGACCTTGTTGGGTTTGTGCTCTGTGCATATGTGTGTGGTTTTATTAAGTTAAACTGTGCAGAAGGAAATACAGCTTGAGACTTTTGCCAAGTCGGTGTCAAACTAGGCATTACCACAGGCACTTTAGTAAAAACTCTCCACAGAGGATGATATTTGTATGCAAGCCTTTAAATTTTTTTCCTTGGTTTTGCTTTTGATGTTTTGCTCCTGCTCAACAACAGCAAGTATGAAAATAACTCCCTTCAGTCTGGCTCCAACTTCAGTCCTCCTCCTTTTTCTGCAGAATTGTGGCATGTTGAGCTTAAAACCATCTTCACTTCAGAATATATGAAAACTTTTTTGCGTAGCCAAAGAGGAAAGATTATTTTTGGCACATAGTCAAAACATGGCTTGATCTTGTCTAACCCATGAGACTACTTTGATCAGTTTAACTGTTACGTAGGTAGCTTTCCCAGCACCATGGCTTTTCCTCTTATAGATAGGATCTGAACTGGTTTCAGTGCAACAGAATATTTATTTTGCCTGTTTTAGAAATGTTGTGGTTTGAGAATATATGTCTTTGTAGCAGGGCTTATATCATTTAATCTTTAAAGCAACACAGTATTGGATAGATTTTAGATGTTATAGTTAAGGAGTTGGGTTTGTAAATTAAATCTTTTGTGACTTCTGTTAAATGCAGTTCTGATTGACTCGACCAAAGTGATTAGTGCCCAACCTGTGTTATCCAGACGTTTGTCAGATATTTTATTTCATTTCATTTCATACATCTCGAACTACTAAGGCAACCTTGTCATTGCAATTTTCACACCCTTTCTTTTTCTTTGTTCTATATGTCAGTGAAATCTTATCTCTGCAGTCTTCTGTCATAGGTTAATAGTCTGGAACAAACTTCATTTAAGACTCTTACATAGGAAAAACAGGGAGAGATTATAGAGAAGAAAGTTGGTGGCCACAACCAGCATTAGATAGATGGTATCTCTCAGACTCTGATAGTTTTGAAATACCAACCAAAAGTGTGGGAGATGCAAAGAAGAGCTGACCTCAAAAGATTGACTCAGTTCAGGTGACTGGCTGAACCCCTGGGACCTCCTTTCACGTTACAAAGTTCAAGTTTTGTATGGGCAAAACTGGAAGTTGTTCAGGTCTTGCGTGGCTTTGCTTTTAAGGATGGGACAAAACCACAAAGGTCAGGCTTGGATTTATATTTGTTCAGTGTTTTTGTTATTGTACATATAAATCTACAGAAGTATGCATAGGCTCCTGGAAAATCTGTGAGATAAAGTTTTCTTATTTTACAGTCTTACAAAAAGACCTGCACTTGTTTTTCCTCAGTACATCCTTCATTGACAGGTCCAGGTACCTCTTTTAAACAAGGAACTGTCTTGTTTACATGTTCCTCTATTTCTCCCATTTCCAATTGCAGTTTCTGTTTAAAGTGGCTCAGAACAGCTTTTTAAAAGCAAAGCATTATTTTTGCACAGAAAAGTAAACTGCAAGCAGACAAAAATGTTAAAACAAAAAGGGAAGGTCTGGGATAAACCCCAGCTGACCTAGAATCCCTGCTTTTTGCCTGAGAGAAGCAGAGACCCCTGAGCAGCATTTTCTTCTGTCGCCTTCCAATATCTGCTCGACAGCTCTCTCTGTTAAGGCTGCGGACTTTTACTATCCCCTTTGATCCTGTGTTCAGTCCTGGAAAGAATAAACTCTGCCAGCCTAGCTTCAGCCGGTGAGGAGGCGTTCTCCAATTAATAACTTTTCTACCGTTTCCTCCAGGACATCGTTATTGTTTCTAACGAATAATCTTTACTCTTGCTTAATTTCCTGTTTGTCTCCCTGTCCATTCCCTTTGATTTAATTGTTTGCAGTTAGCCAGCATAATAATAATGACGGTGTGATCTACAGCAAGTCCATAAAATGCAACATGATTTTTTTTCCTTTTTCATAAGATGCATCGCAGACCACAGGCTCAAAACTCTTGGAGTCCCTGGAGACCTTCATTCAGATCCTGGTAGAAGAGCCTTACGTTTTTCCTGCTCTAAAAAAAACTCAACACAAGTTGCTATTGAGACTTTGCTTGGAATAAGCCCTTATACAACAGAGCCTCTCAGCCACCCACATGGGTGGATGTTTACAGATACAGTTCAATAAGGAAGTCAGTAGTGTTATGCTGGTGACAGTATTGGCGTCCTGAAATTAGGGCCAACATTTCCCAACGCACAGGGAAGAACTCAGGAAGCTCTTGCAGATACAAAGCCCAGATTTTTTGAGCTGACCTTCACCCGCTGACACTTGTAATCCTTCTCTAATTTAGACCCACAGCAGTCCTTGGCTGGGCTGTGGTGTGATGGGGGAAGAACTGTGACCCGTGGGTAGGGCATCAGCACCCCGAGTGCTTGAACCCTGTGGAAAACAAAAACCTAGGACTTTATACCAGCAGGATGCCTGGCAGGACCTGGGAAAAAAGGCACGAAGCTGCTTTTTCATGGGATGTTTCTCACATTTTCTTTATAGGGATGGCCGTAGCCTTTATAGAACACCAAGTCACCAGCAAAAGAGATGCTGGGAGTCTCACTTCTCTTTCCCACGTCTGCTTTTTGCCTGACTTAGCCTCTCCTCCTCTCTCCCCAATATTTCTAACCCATCCCTCCTTTGAAGGCACAGAACAGCGTGGCTGCTGCTGGCCAGTGCGGTATCAAACACCAGCGTGCCGCTGCTGCCACACATCTCGCAAAGGTCAGGTGCTTTATGTGAACGGCTGTGGAGGAGCAGCCACCGGGGAAGGAGTCCACAGTGCTGCTGAGACTTCAGGTGCTTTATTTTTCTTCTGACCACTCTGTTTTTATTTTAGCTATAGTTTCTCTCCCTCACCCCCCCCCCCAGTCTCCCTGCTTTTTGCTCCATATTTCACCCATTTCTTACATCTCTTATTTTAATTGATTTTAAGGGAGATTCAGAGGTTCATAGTGAATGTTGAAAAACATTCTTTGTGAAAAAACAATTTCACTCTCCCAACTTTATAACTCACCCACCATCCCCCTATTTTTTGCATTATGTGACTAGATCAGAAACAGAGGAACATGGCAGGCCAGGGTCAGTCAGAAATCACTCTAGGTTAACCAAGAACCTGGGGTCTTTGAGAACCACCTAATAGCGGTAGTTGCTCAGGTTTGTAATTGTAACACTTTACCGATGTGGGTGAGTTTGTGTCTTCTACATAAGAATATACAAAACCACAAGAACGCCTCTTTCTTTGACAAACAGGTCTTTTTCTTTAAAACCATGTCTGCATGAGTTGTATGGGAGTAGAAAGTTGAGGTGGAAGATTGTGTGTCTTGGGGAGGAGAATGTAAGTTTTGACAAAAAGCAAAACTTCTACCAGCATCTTTTTCACAAGCAGAAAAAATGACAGTCTCGAAGGGTGGGTGAGGTACCAGAAGCATTATTGTTAATATTCCTTGAGGAACTGTTTTGTCCTGTTGTATGTTATTATCTGGTCTCAGCAATTACGGTCTCTCCAGTGGAATTTTGTGAATGTAACTAAGATTTATAGGGTGCTACAGAAGAAAAATATTTTTGAAGTTGTCAAACACTTCCTGTTATAAGACTGTAAAGTGTTGAATATCTGCCTTAGGCAGATTTATTGATTTATTTAAATTTGCTGTTCCCTAGACATCTGCTTTGGTCACTCTTGTAGAGAAGATGCTGGGCAAGATGGACCTTTGGTCTGACCTCACACTCTTGTTCTTGTTTGTTTACTGTTCTTATATTGAATGATATGAGAGAAAATACTTGGTTCACCCATTTAAAAAAAAAAAAAGAGAGAGAGAGAAACCAGTAGGCTTTTATTCAAATACTGTTAATACTCCACAGTAATGAAGCAAAGTTAGAATTTCCCAAGTGATTGTCTCTGAGTCAGGGATGCGCTTTGCCATGCCCTTGAGTGTGTGCCCGTATATGTCTACCTTATGTGCTTTTGAGATATGTTGAGGTAGAGGGGTGGAAGTACAGGGAAAGATCTGGTCTTGGGCGGTGAAGATTGTGAGTTAATACTGATAAACAAGAAGACTAGGACTGAAGTGAAAGAGGAGTGGGAAAAAGATAGAGTTAGATAAAGTAGGGAGGCTTTAGGGAAGAGGGCAGAACAAGTACCCTGTATCAGGAACCTGAAATGGATCCCCTTCTTTTGCTAACATCAAGTGTCTCTGAAACTTCAGTGGAAGATTCACTGTGTAAGAGCTACACAGGTGTGAGTTTATTTTTACTTTTGGTTACTGCCATTAGCAGAAGAGTGGAGGTGCAAGAGGTGGAGCTGGAGGTCCTGAGCCAGATGATGAATATGTTGTCGGCAGCGTGATAAAGATGGTGAAACCGCTGTTTTCTCTGTTTGCCTTTTTTTGAAAAATGTAGGAAATTATGCGCACAAAAGCTGTCTTAAAATATCATTGCTTGCAAAGTCAAGCACTCTAATTACATTGCTCAACACTGTGTTGTCTGTGTAATTTCATTTCAGGATTCTTCTATCTGTATGTATGATACAGTCTACAATTATATGATCATGTACAATTTTTCTTCTACACAGAGCCTCATTGACCACATAGAATGAAGATGGTCAATTAATGAGCAACTGTTCAATCTTGCATTATTCCTTATTGTGCAGTGTGCAGCACTATCCCTACCATTCAATCACATATCGTTCTTGCTCTGAAAACAGAATTATTTATTTTGTATGGCACTGTTCAAGAGAATATCTAAGTACATCACAAACTTTTAATTTACCTTCACAGTAGGTGTGTTGGGAACCTGAGGAACGGGGGTATCTCCATTTTACAGACAGGGAAACTAGGGAGCAGAAGTTTTGCTGATGTGGTACATCCAAGACAATTTAAGATACTAAAAATCATCTGGTTTTATGTATTCCTTTTCAACAGTAAACCTTATCTAGCACTTCTTATGTTCAGAGTAGTGCATCAAATGACTCCGGTTGCAGCTGTGAGTGCTCAGTAGTTCTGCATACCAGTTTCAAGCCCCACACCCAGAAAATGAGGAAGACAAGAGTTAGGGATATCTGGGAAAGTTCAGTCACACAGGTGAGCTCATGTAGGCTGTGGCAAGGAGGGGATCCAGCCTTCCTGAGCGGGATCCACCTGTCTGTCTGCTAATGTGAGCTTTTCTTTCCTTCCTTCCATGCCTCGCCTTATTCACAACGCACCTTCACAATCTGCAACAAATTAATCAAACCCCCAAAACCCCATCCTCACTGACAACCCATGCTTGATGCATTCTGCAAGAAGATTTGTTCAGTGCAATGGTACAGGGATCTTGCGGAAAAATAATCGATGTTCGTGCAATTATTTTATTGCAATTCATCTACATGATGGAGCCAAACAAAGGTTGTATAGGCAGTTATAATTCTGTGTCCTAACTTTTGAGCACCAGATTTTGAAGCCTTTGTAGCATTTTGCGTGTATATTATTTTGTCTTTTCAGACATGTTTTACATAGTGTGTAAAACAAAACTTTCTTCTTCCTTTCATCTTCCTCTTCCCTTCTCTTACCTCCCCCACCAGTATCAGGTGATTTTTTTTTTCTTTTTACTTTGTTTTCTTGCTACTTTTTACTGCTCTAGTACAGATATTTCAATGTCCTGTAATTTATTCTCTCTCTAAATGTCAATTTCCTTGCTGCTGCTGATTTGCTTTCAGATATAATGCCTAAAGCAGACTGTCAGCCATTCTGAAAGTATACGATTCTTCTCTCTCAATATCACACAAGCTAAGTCTGGCTGGAAGGACAGGGAAAAACTAAATTGTTCTCATAAAAAGGAAAACATAGCACTAATGTATCTTTATACTTATGTTCAGGTATCCCCTTTGTGTTATTAAGGGGACTCATGATCTTGTGTGTTTTCTCTATGGGGGATCACATTAATTTATATTTATAAGGTCTCCCGTAATAGATGCTTTCCAGAAACATAAAAGTGAGTCCAAAAGTTCTTTGGATGCTATCAAACCAGAAATGAGCACTGCATTGTATTATCCAACAGCAAAAAAAAAAAAAGATCTCCTCAGGATTCAAAAAAATGAACTGAAAAAGTTGTATATATTAACTAAAGGCTGACCCTGCCACCCTTGTGGAGCTCAGAGGATTTCAGTGCAAGGGAGCATTGAAATCAAGCATCTTTGTGCAAGCTTGGTTCTTCCTGAGATAGAGAGGCTCTAAGACATCAGGTGTGTGGGTATATTTGTGTACACACAAATATTTAAGTCCTTAGATACAAATGATTTGCTGCAACTCAACAGGTTGCCAGGCTGAGGCAATGCCTAGTGAAGGTTATTGTTGGTCCCTGTCTGGGTGTGGTAGCCTGTCCCAACTGCCAGGTAATGAGACTTAGTGGAGTAAAAGCAGTTTAAACTAAGTTTTGTTATCTTTTAATTTTGGAGAGTTGCAAGTCATGTTCTAGCTTGGCTGGCGGACTTACATACCCAGAAGCCCTTCTAAGTTTGCACTTGGACACTCATAAATATCTTTTCACTTCAGAAAACATGATAATTTTTTAGATTTAGAATATAACTTTCTTCATGTATCAGTCTGTATTGTGCATGTGTGATTTTAAAGATGTCTCAGTGTTCCATACTATACTAATGCCATGGATGCAGACAGTTTGAAAAATATCCGTCAATCATTTTGTCTGCCTATCTATCTTTCTTGGTGGTGGCTGACATCCTCTTAGATTTTGCTGACTGTGTTTTAAGCAAAACAGTGGGTTATTTTGCCTTTTTTTTTCCCCCCTCTGTAAAGGGCATGTCAGAAAGATAGCTGCCTGAATCCTATAACAATGAAGGCGTAACTCTTGAGTCTAATCCAAGGTTAAAAGGGCAATAAAAATTGACTCCATTTCAGTGGTTTTCAAGGTGTCTCTAAATAGATTATTGCGAACAACTTAAAGGAAAATACAGTTCAGTCCCTGTTATCCTCCCCTACATGTTCCTACCTCTGGAACAGGCAAATATTTCAAGCGTTATTGGCTGTTCTTCTATTGAGGCTCCTCTTCTCAACTCTATACATCATGCTTTTGCCTTGCTAGGAGTGATCCCTACTGCAAACCCAGCAACCGACCTACAGTGGTTTCATCAAGCAACCTTGAAATACTAAACAGCACTTACTCCAAGGCTCTTATAGTTCAGCTGGGTGCCTATACGTTTCACCTGGTAGAAGAGCATCAGAGTTCACCCACTTCTGTTGGTGGCCACTGAAAAGTCTCTAACGGTTCCATGTTGGCCCTGTCTGCTGGGACACAAATTGTCGGTGCTGTGACAAGGGAGCAGCTGCATTGTCATGCAGCCCCTCTCACTGCAGCTCCTAGCCTTGCCTGGCATCCATCCTCTCATGGGACTGTGACTCAGCTAGAGTTTGGGGGTGGACTTTACTTTAGTGAGCTTCCCAGAGGGATAGAAAAGGCTCTTAAACTCTGCATCCAGGTTTTACTTAAAGAAACAAAGACTTTTTTTTACATATAGGGGGGTGTGGGTTTGTGTGTGTGTGTATAAAAAAAGATAACACTCAGAAAAATGAGGTTAAATAGTATAGAAAATCTGACTTATGAATATACCTCTCCTGCCTAATGGCTTCTTATGGTTTAGACTCTCCTCTTCAGTCTTTCTTTAAGCCTAGCAATGCTGTGACTCCTCCTCTTGTAGCAAACTGTCCACAGTCCAGTCTGAGACACCAAGAAAAGTCTCTTTCCATCACCCAAGGGACTTGGCTGAGCATCATCTCCTTGCTCAACCGGGGTGCTTATTGTGATGGAGACTCCTCGGGAGCTGCACAGGCGTACTTGGTCCAGGCTCTTCTTTCTCACCTCTTCTGCCTGCCCCCCTGCAGCATGCCCCTAGAGAGGGGGTGCTTTTTCCCTTCAGGAAAAAGCAAAAGGGACAGAGAAGCAACCTTCCTTGCTGCTGCCTGGCCCCAGCCTTTTCAAAGAAACATAACGTGCAAGCACCCAGCCCGCAATCCTTCAGATACCTGTAAGATATGAGCTGTAAAGGATGGAGGGATTTTTGCAGCAATGCTTTAATTAGCCTGCATGTGTGCAGCTACAGAAAGGCATGAAAAATTTTGGCCTAAAGATCATCAATGCCCTGTGTCCTCACATCAGACCTTTGTTCAAGCAGCCAGTTGTGTTGCTAAGTTAATGATGTGCACTTCAGGTGGTGAAAAACATTGAGGATAAAGGGAGATCTACCAGAAGGCAAAGCTGGACTTCTCACTCCTGCCTCCTCCCAGTTGTTAAGTGCGGTTGTATAATGGCAAGAAGAGTTGGGTCTGAAACAAGAGAATTTAAATCTGAGGTCTAAAAGCAGTTACAGTCTTGATGAGAGGCTGTATACTTTATTTAGTTCACTTGTAATTGGTTTTAATTTGTTGCATCTTTTTTTAAAACACATGTGATTTGAATATGAATGTGGTTCACATTAGCTTTTGATTATAAAAATAAATAATATCAGATTCAGTAGATTCAGCAGTTTCTTTGAGAGCAGTGCTTCCTCAGCCCACCCAACAGTAGCTTTTTCCAGAATGAAGCATTTCAGCTTGTCAAGCCATAACGAGGAGGCCATCACCTGGAGGGCTACCGTCACCTTCAGGGCTGAGTATGCACAGCACCAGCAATTGTGAAGAAAATAAGCACCTCTCCTCTGGGGTGTCAGCTTATCTTCCACTCGATCATTGCTAGTAACAAGCAGGAATAGATTGAGCTGTGAGCCAGGGCTCAGAGTAACAGGACCGGTTGCATACTTTTAGTAAATATTTTCAGATTCCTCCTGTGATATTTTAGATCAGCATCTGAAAAAAAAAATGCCCATATATAGGGCTTAGAGTTGTGCTCCATCTATTTCTGCATTTTCCTTCCTTTGTGCCTGTGTTTTTTGATTGCTAGAGGGAATGTTAGCTGCAAAAGTTTTTTCTAGGACCCAGATTAACCTACTGGAGTTGAACAGCTCTTCTTCCATAGGTACGTTAGATTTAGTAAAAGTGTAGATCACAAAGAGTAGGGCTAAGTAATTATGGGTTTGCCATATGTTTTGGGGGTTCAGGAGAGATTTCAAAGTCAACTTATTCGCTAGGTAGCAAGCAAAAGCCCTTTATGTGGCTTAAAAGACGACGTAATATAGAAGCTCCAGAAATGAAGTTTCCAAAGAGTATATGGTCCATCTCTTGAAGATACCATCTTATTTTTTATTATGAAAAGTGAATAATCACAAGTAAAACACTCTAAGAAAACACCTAAGCATATATTTACCTAGCTGAGAAATTTTAAAGGCAGGTTCAATACAGTATGTGCATGTTAAATGCTGTGCTATCACGTTTTCAAAGTAGATTTTTTAGTCTTGTATTCTTTCATTGGAGAGTCTTTCTTTTTAAATGCACTTCCTTAATTTTTTTTAAACTTTTTTTTTCTTTTAGAACACAGAAAGAAATACCATTGATCAGCAAACTTTCAAGAAGTCCTTTTTCTGGCCTCTTTATTTGTTTCTGCAGTTTGACATAGGCTGCCATTTGTAGGCAGAAACCCTTGGCTATTAGCCTATAGATGATGCTCACATGTGCGATCAGATAGTTAAGTTTTACTCTATCAAAGAAGAATGCGCTAATGGTACTGACTCACTCATTTCTGGGTTTGCGTACAATCAAAATCTGGGGAGCAAATTTGGAAGTAACTTAGTGGTATTAAAAAATTGGCTGTCTTTTCCACATGTCTGGAACCCATGAGTCAGTACTCCAACACATACATTTTGCTGTTTAAATAGAACATACTATAGTTATTTTTTTAATATTAACAATATGGTTTATCATTCTATAGAACTTTTCATCCATAGATCTCATGTAAGTTTACCAGTTAAGTGAGTAACTCATTCCTGATGGATCCCGAGATTCTCCTAGACATTAATACACCATTGGTTTCAGCCTGAATTGCATGTCGTGTCTCTAATTCAGATGAACATTCATACTGGGGAAGGTTCTTAAAATTAAGCCCATACTTATGGGATTTCCTAAAGTGGGTTGGGATTAAGTACTTGTTTGTTTTCCTTGTGAGTGAAAGCAGAATTTGATCCCTAGCATCATGCTAGTTCCTTGAGATAACTGTTCCAGGGAGGCTTAGTATCATAATTCAGTTAAAGTATATTTGATCCTGGTGGAAAAAAAACACCCAGCCGTCTAGTTGGAGCCCTTGTTCTGTAATTCTTCACTGTCCCGAATGATCATATATTGTAGGTATGGCTGACCGTGCCCTTTGCATGCTGGACCATTTGAGAATGGGTAGATGCAGCGTTCAGGTTTGCTCACCATGGCTGTCTCCCTTCCAGTGCTGTGAGGGGCGGAGAGGGGGAAGTGAAGCACTTTCCAGTGCAGGAGCAGCTCCTAACACTAGTGGGATTTGTGTCGTGAGGCTTGGGGTCATTTTTGGGGGAAGGAGTCTGCAGCAGCTTAATGCCATGAAAACAGCATGGTGCAAAACGGAGGGAAAACTTTGCAATAAGGGTCAGGAATAGAAATGAAGAAAACCCATCGTCTCGTTATAGGGTGACTACTCTGAAATTATTCTCTAACGATGAGTTTAATGGCATTTGACTGTCTGCAGGTTAGGTTGCTGTGCTCCCTGTTGTCAGGTGGGGGGGTTCATGATTTCTGATTAACTAAAAAAAGATGTGTGTGTTTTGGAGGTGCGTGGGTGAGGCAGTGCAAATGTCAAGTTAAGTACTGGTTATAAACAGTCTTTTTAAACAGCAGCACATTTTCATTCAGATCTTTTTAGGTTGTGAAGAATACTGTATCTCTAGCGCATATTTAAAATAAAACTCTTTCTGGCAGCAAGCTTGCCATATCTAGTGCAGCGTTCTCACTCTGTCTCTCTCTCGTCCTCATCTGTTGAAGGAGTAAAACTTCTGAGGTACATCTTCAGAAATAGCAGCAGTAGCCAGCACAAATGCACAGTAATTGATTTGCTGCTGTTGTTGTTTGCAATTGAAGCAGTTAAACCTTTCCAAGCAAAACTAAATTGTCCACGCGAGCTTCTGCATTGTTGCTCAAACAGTGAGTTTTCTAACACGGCTAATGGCAAATGATACGATGAAAAATAATAGCTTCTGTTTTATTCTTCGTTTCCATTTTGCACTAAACTGTATACTCAGCCATGCATACGCAGGCTATAATGTGGCATGTTTAATCTTCCACTTTGTCTCTGCAACTTCTCCCTATATACCAAAATAGCAAGGACTGGAGCAGCTACTCTCTCAAACAGCACTTACTGTTCTTAGACAGGCTTTTTGTTGTTTTTAGAGTTTTCTTTTTTTAATCTGAGCTAAGTTTGAACAACTGTAATGGTGGGAAAATCTATCCAGGGTTCATTCTTTTTTACCGCGGAATTGGCAAACCAGGAAGAATAGACTTTGTCATGTGCAAATATGGTGACCATAAATGGTGCTGGAGGCTTTCTCCATTGTCCTGTGACTTTGCCACGAGAGAAAGCGCGCGCGAGAAAGAAAGACACATTTGATAGAGTTGTGAAGAACGCCTGAATGGCTGTTGGGTGTTGGGCATTGTCTGGCGGTGACCTCAATTCGGTACAGTAGAGACCCTTGAAAGCACTGTCTGAAGTCACAATACCACTATTCTCCTCCGCTCCCCAAAAGGGATTAGTTAAAAGGGTGACGTTCCGTGCAGAGAGTTCCAAGTATTCCCTGAAACAAAGGGCCCTGAAATGTTTTTGAAGTTATTTTTAATTGAGTTGAACTAATTTAATAAAGGTCGGGGGGGGGGGAGAGAAAAAAATGTAAAGGAATGTGATTGTTTTATGATTCCTCGCAGATGGAATGGACATTTATAGCATACTTCTTCTTTAGTCTTCCAGAGAACAGTAGCCCCATTTACAGCTACTGTTAGCAATTTAAAACTGCTCCAAAATGAAGTCTTTCAAGAAGTTGACAGCTTATAAATAAATCTGTCTGATAAAATTGAACATAAACTGCATCTGTGGTTAGTTTGCCAAAATTAATTCTACATTTAATTAGAGATAGCAGTCAAACATATTTAATAAAAAACAGTCTTGGAGAGTAAATCAAATGAAGTCAGATTTTAGCAGACGCTTTGCTTTTTTCCTCCCCTTTTTTCTTTTTTTTTTTTTCTTCTTTTTTCTTTCCTCCCAAGGAGTGATGAAATGACCTCACCTCTATGATCCTCAGATATTTAGAAGACAAGGCTGAGGGGAGGCCTGGGCATCCCAATGAGATTCTGTAGGAGAAGCCATGAATGACTTGGCTCAGACAGAGGTGGACAATTATTGCGCTGCAAGTTTTATTGATTCTATAATTAGGATTTTCAGCAATGCTACTGTGTTTGCTGTAAATGTTAAAATGAATTAATATGCTAATTATTAACCAAATGGCAAAATTTGGGTTTGATCTGGACTTAAACCCTCTGCAGCATCAAAGCTGAGGCACATTGGCACAGGTAGACTGGAAGTTAGCTGCACCGTAATTATTAATTACCAGCACTGTGAGTAAAGTTTTGTTGTTACATCTTCGACTTGAGGAACCGGGCCCCCGCATGCAAAATTTATATTCACTACTTCGCATTCTTTTTCATGTGCAGCTCATTCATATCTCTTCAAAAAAATATTATTAGACAGACTCCTTAGCTGGTGTAAATAGGTACAGCTCCCACAGTGTAAAGGGAGTCTGGCTCTTGGCAACAATTTAAAAAAATATGAGATAATAAAATAATTCGGTGTCCCAGTTCACCAAATAAAGTCAGACGAGCTGTATAAAAAACATTTCATCCATTACATTTTAGAATTAAGCAGAACGTTTTTCTTTTATAATCCTCCCTCTCGATGCAGCTATATTTCTACCACCAAAAACAAACCAAACTTTATTTAAAGCTCAGACCTTGTATAGGAGATTTAAGCCCACGCTGTAAACACATGCAAAACTTTAGGTTACTAGAGAAATCCTGTCTACTTAGCTTGTTTTTATGCTGTAGAAAACGACATGATTTTTAGGCATAAGGTTGGGTGCATGAGCTGATAATAGACTATCCTTCTTTCAGGAGTTTAGATTGCTTTTGTATATTTTGCATTCCAAAATAAATATTGTAGGATCTCACTGTTTCCCATGTGGAAGGTATTGATTAACCATAACTACAGCATTCTTCTTTCTCCTCCTCCTTCTTCCTTTTTTTTTCCCTTCTTCTTCTTTTTTTTTTTTCCTTCTTTTTCCTTTTTTTTTTTTTTTCTTTTCTTCCTTTTTTTTTTCCTTTTTTTTCTTCCTTTTTTTTCCTTCTTCCTTTTTTTCCTTCTTCCTTTTTTTTTTTTTTTTTTCCTTTTTTTTTTTCCTTCTTCCTTTTTTTCCTTCTTTCCTTTTTTTTTTTTTTTTTTTCCTTCTTCCTTTTTTTTTTTTTTTTTTTCCTTCTTCCTTTTTTTCCTTCTTCCTTTTTTTTTCCTTCTTCCTTTTTTTCCTTCTTTTTTTTTTTCCTTCTTCCTTTTTTTCCTTCTTCCTTTTTTTTTTTTTTTTTTCCTTCTTCCTTTTTCCTTTTTTTTTTTCTTTTTTTTTTAACCTAGTCATTATTTTCAGAACAGTTCTTAAGTTTGTATAAATAAAAAAAAAAACAACACATACAGGAAACCCTGCTAGGTAGCGTGGCTTAGATATTCCTGGAGGTCACAATTAAAACCTTATTTAGTTAACCCTGTTAAAGTTCTACTCTTACCAAAACCCAGAATGACCCAACGGAAGAACGCCCCCCCAGCTGAGAAATGTGGAACATTTTTTGCTACACTTTTTTGTTACGTGCTGTTGTGGCAGCACAGTAGCTTGTGGACTGAAGTAAATACTTGTTTCTGCTTTGAAGTGCAACAGAGAAAGGGATCTCTTTGCTTTCCTTTTCACCCTTAAATTATGAATGGTAACGTTGTTCAGCAGGGACTGTTTTTAATCCAGTTTACGAGGATATCATGCATGTACATCTCATTTTAGGGAGGCTGCAACTTGCAAGTCTAACAAATCGCAGTGCGCCCAGTGCCTTAAAATAAACCATAGCAGTGTTGGCTTTAACTTTCTAGGAATTGTGGCTGAAATTTCCAGAGTCACCTAGGGAATTTGAAGTCACCAGCCTTTTTTAAATGACATGGGAATTTAGAGGTAAAATTCCACAGGCAGCTCTGAAATACTCAGCTCTTCATATTCAAGAAGTGAAGAACTATTTTCTTATTTCCAAAATATTTTATATTAGGTAGATCCTCAATCCTTAGAGCTAGCATGTTAAAACCTATATTGATATATATTTTAAAAGCTATATTTGACCCTACTGACATCTGTTTATGTCATATGTGTAGTTATTTTCAAGAGCACTCCTTGAGTGAGACAGTTGACTTAAGCAGGACTTCATATGGTTAATTACGCTGAAACACAAGCACTTTGCTGAATCAAAGGCTTTAACACTACTGTTTTGTGAGCATTATCCTTATAGGAGTTTTAGGAATGATATATATGCATATACTCATTACCTGCAACACACATTCATACGAATATGGGTCTTTTTAAAAACAACTGATTCTCTAAGATCTAATGTATTTCTCTGAATATGGCCTGGTGATGATATATATCATTCTTTTCTTTAGCCTTCATAATTACTTATTCAAATATTTCCTACTTACCCACATTTTAAAGTTTTCAAAGGCTTATCTTTTTAATGTGATGTTCAAAAGTGCTATGTGAAGGTCATTAAGACTTAAAATTGCCATTTTGAAGCCAAGCTAGAGATTTTACTCTTCACTTAACACACAGTTATGGTTTGAATTTGGAAGAAAAAAAAAATATCGCTTACATAAAGATGTCTTTAAAAGTAGAGCACCTCCTTACAGAAATTAGCTCTTTCTTTTAATTGCATATCAGTGCTTGAATCTGGTGTGGATTTCTGAAGTAATAGGAGGCTTTGATGTTTTATTAAATATTTTTTAAAAGGTGGGACTTTCTGAGAATTAAGCATGCATATTGTATTTTGTGTACCAGGAACATGATAATGTCTTTCCCATTACCAGTACACAAGGAATGGGACTGTTTTTCCAATTTTTATAGTTTAGTTTTAACACTTGATGTGTAATAGCTGTTTTTCAAAGGGATTAACTTAGTGTAGGTAAAAGGTAAGAAGATTCCTTATGTAAAAGAAAGCATTCCTTTTTCCTCCCCAAAGTGAGAAAAGTCCATCCTACGGCAAAGATTCTGTGCAGGTTGCAATTTTAGGCAGAATGGAAAAAGTTTCAGTCATTCCTCCACAAAGGCGTACACAGCAGAATCTCTCAACATCTTCTGATCCTCTGTTGTTGGAACATGACCGAAAATTTTGGGAGGGTTTGGTTTGTGTGTTTTGTTTTGGGGTTTTTTGGGGGGTTTGTTTTTTGGTTTTTTTTTTTTTAAATAATTTGGTACTTGTTAATGGCATCCAGTATAGAAATAATACAGATCACTTAGGCTTTCCATTGTGAGAAGAGGGCTGAGGGTCATGAACAGCCATTTTCCCACCCTGTACTTGTCTTGCAACACCTTTGGAGGATGTGCTGCATTACTCCATCTCCTTCATCTGCTTCATTCTCTGGTTTTATGCAGTGGGAATAACTGTTGGGTATCTGCAAGTAAAGAGATATTTTCTGCTGTTTTCCTTTTATTGCTGTGGTTGAAAAAAAAAGAAAAGGTTCTTCATTATGATGTTCGTGGTGGGTACGGCTTGGAGTAGCAATAAGAATCTGTCCAAAGACTGGGATTCAAATTTTGGATGAATCTTTGGGTTAAGCATATCTGCATCTCTCAAATACGTGGGTGGAGGGGGCTATCACACTGAGAAATTAAACTGAATTGGAAATGTGTGAGGCTGCCCGTAAAATTGTTCCCCATGTAGAGTTTACTGTGATGAAGGCAAAGTAGGATGATGGCTTGTTCTGCAAGAAGCAAACAAAATGTGAATGAAAGCAGGGGGCTATTATCACTCTACCTAGAGCCCGCTTTGGATATTTTGATAATAGTCTGAGTGGAGTTGGTGAAATCATTTTAGGGGCAGATGATGCTGAGCTGGAAAACAAGGGTCTCTAATCCGCCAAGCTTTTCAGTAAGCTGCACTTCAAGAAAATGTGCAACAGAACTTGAACCTGATTGCTGTGTTATTCTCTCCAGAAAACTGGCTTTGTGTATTTTCACTGTCTTATTAGCTTTCCCTCCTGATTGACATAATCTAAAAAAAGTTGCCAGAAGTGTAAGAGGAGCACAAGACAGAAAACATGCTCTCACACTGTTTTAGCCGCCCCACCAACCTTTCTCCCACTGTAAGCACTTCTAACTTAACAACAACAAAAAAAAAAAAAAAAAAAGAAAGCAGCAAAGGTGATTTGCATGAAGATGCTCAAGGAGCATTGGCAAACAGATTGAGTCAGATGAGTTTGTTCCTCCTACCAGAAGATAAGGGTTTTCATGAACAGAGAGGAATTACAGGAGGAGGCAGAGTAATATATGTAAGATCTGTGCATGTGCTGCTTATGCTGTTCTTTTATCCTTTATCCCGTACTTTGCAGAAAAAAAAATGCTTTGAGTGGAGGGTGGTGTTCTTTTACTCTTTCTAACTAACTGGCTGGCCAGAGTTCCTCAGGCTGAGAAAACCTGCAGGCATCAAAATGAAGTGGTCCTGCTGTAGAAACGTGGCCAGGGAACCGCAGAGTAATGCCCAGAGACTCGATCCGGTATTCAGTGAGATGTGATTTGCGCCACTCCGAGGATCGGGAAGGCCAGTCCGTGTCCCACGGGGTCTGTGCAGGTGTAATTAGAGAGGCAGAAAGCACAGTTTTTTACTGAGGAACTGGAGGCCATCTCTAACAGAGCTTTTGTTTTTCCCCCCTGCACCGTGTCAACTCCGAGACCGTAAAAGATGTTTCAAAATTGGAAGGGAAAAAAGTCTTGAAAGCTTCACAGCTTGTTGTACAAAATTTTTGATTGTATTTAGAATTGCTGGAACATTTCAGTTCCTGTTCGTAGGACATGAAAAACCAAGCAAAAACATTTGTCTGTAGCCCTGTTTGAGGGAATACGATGTTTACCACCTCTGGTGATTGCTGCCTAGCTTGGATGAAAGAGGAGGCAAAAAAGCAGTGGCTGCAGAGTTCTGCATGCTCTATCTTATCGTCATTATAGACAGGTCACTAGTGGCAAGTATTCGCAGGATGTTATTGCCTAACATCTCTAAATCAAACAAGGCTGTGTCACAAAAACGAGCTAAGAGAACAATTTCAAATCTGAGTAAAGCCGGAGGTTTGGTTTAGATAAGAGGCTGATACTGCCACAAACGCAAAACTGGTTTGGAGCTGAAAAAAGCAGAATTTTTTGCTTGGACTGATTGAAGGTTTTCAGGGCTAACAATTTCAGTTAAATTTCTGATGTTTCGGGAAGAGCTTTAGTGAGAGGAACATTTTTTTCTTTATTTATACCAGTGCCAGAAAATGAACCAGTTCTGCTCTCAGATATAGCCTGCATTTGGTAGGCTAATAAGGTGTTCATATAGTGGGACCTTAGTGTAAACCTGTGATTTAATTCTGTGTAATTCTGTGGGGTCTGGACTGCGGGCAGGGTAACAGTTTTCAGCAGTTTTGTTTCAAAAACCTGCCAGGCACCATTTTATGTAAAATGTCCTGTGTACCACTGGGCGTGATTTGTCCATGGAGTCATCAGAGATGCCTCTGAAAATGAAACCAACCAGCAGCCTCTTTTCTTCAAGCCACTGGAGGTTTATTTTGTATTGCAGCTTTGCTTACCTTGGGTTTAGCTGAAAAGAGGAGAGCCTAAGCCTTAAGACAGAGAAAGTACCAATCCCAATGCAAATGTCCATAGCCAAAATGAACATCCGTTCAGACACTGAATCCCTTTTTGTGCTACAATCCCGAGGAAAAAAAAAGTTTAGGTTATCATGGAAAACCTTCCTCTGGTATTGCCAATTTGCCCAAAATGGAAAATACCAAAGAAGTTTTTTGTTTAAAAAAAAAAGAAAAAAAAAAAAGGCACTCCATCCCTTTAGAAGCGTGTTTCTGAGTGATCCCCAGGTCTGAATCTTTTTTAAGATTCAAGATTTATATGATTTGACTAAAGTTCGCCTAAGAACCTGCATTTTGGGCTTCCTTCTTTGAACTGACGAGAGCCTCCTGAGGATTGCTCATCGCACCTGGAAACCAGACAAATTTCCCTCCTCTGCGCTGGAAACTCCTATACTTTTGGCTTCTCTCCCATTCTGCATTTAATTATTTTGAATTCCAGCATGCCAAGCCAAGTTTAACTGCTACTTTCCTGCAAGTACGCTTTATTCTCCGGCTCTCATGCTGCCTAGCCTGTCGTGGTCTGCAAGTGAGCAGTGGCAGCGTGACAGGGAAGAAGGTTTGTTAAATTAAGACCCTTTTAGTCCCAAAGGAAAAGGGTTACTCACTCTTCCATAGATGAAAAATGACCTCTTCCTCTCCTCTTGCCCCTGAGGGATATTTTCCTGATATAACAACATGAAAACTTGGCAGGCTCCATGTGTTAGATGACACTGTATGTTGATGAAGAACATTTCTGTGATATGTCAGCAGGGGCAGACAAGATGGTATTTGGAGAGCAAGAAGAAAAGAAATCGGATGGGGAGTAGAAGTGGGTTTGCACGGGTCACGCAGGCTGCTGGTTATAACTCGTAACCTACCAAGACCCACATGCATGACACAGGCCTTTAAAAATGTGTGACAAATACCTCAAATGAGGGACAGGACACCAAAGCGCAGGGGAGGCAAAAAGCTTAGAATGGATGTGGAATTTGTGCCCTTAGTATATATATGAATTGTAACCTTGGCCTGAAAAATTTGTTATTTCTGATGTCCTTAAGCTTACAGGATTAAAAAGTGAGAGTGCCAACATGAGGGGAACGGAGGTAAATTGTTACTCTGAATTATTTATTTGTTAGGAAATGATGCTTGGGTACAATCTAGGATCAAATCCATTTGTGTGGAGCAATATACATTCACAGGCTGAGGGAAAAAAAATGCAGCGGTCGCCGCTGCAGAGACACAGTAATCAAAACGCAGCTAAGCAGAATTGGATATAAAGTTAGGGGTGTACTTCATAGTGAGGGAGTGGAGAGCTGTGTGGCTCTCCTACTAGTAGAGAATAATGCTGCTGACAGCAAATACTATTGAGATAATGGAATTTCTTTCTTCCTTTTTTGTGGAGGGATGAATGAGAGATTGAAAGAGATATTCAGATTTTAATATATATTTAACCAGCTAGATTCACTCCTGGCACAGGCCCATTTATGTCAGATTTCACCTAGCGATTTTTTCCTCCCCCCACCCCCCTCCAAGGTTTGTATCTCTACAGATCTTTCTGTCAGTCAGGTCTGACATACTGCATCAGTCTGATTGCTGACAAAATGCGTGATAATGTATGCGGGAAGAAAGCATTAATTCCCCAAGACATGGAGTACATACAGGTGCATAGTTAGTCATCTAACTGCGACTTCAGGTTACACATCCCTTTTAACTCTCTTCCATTGTATTTTTAAAGGAAATTGTCAAAGCAAGCGGCAACAAAATAAGCTGAAGACTCTGGTTTCAAAGTGACACCGTGAATATTAGTTTGCTGTGTGGGCTGGGCTGGGGAAGTGTCACCCTCCAACCCACGGTGCCAGTGGTGGGCTCCGTTTGTCGCCTGGCGCAGGCAGAGTGGCAGCTGGACATGGCACAGCCAAAAGGTGGAGTTGTGTTAATGCTCATTTTATTTACGAAAATACCTCTCTCCAGTTGTTATAAAGCAATCACCATGAAATGCTGCCAACGCAGCTCTGGGCTCCGTGACCCGTCTTGCCCGTGGTTGTGCAGGGCGATGTCCCTGGCAAGAGCAGATCAAGGTGGCGGACTGAGGAGCCTCATCACTGAGCAAAAGCAGGGGAAAAAAAATCACAGATGCAGTTGATGTGAAATTTCGCAAGTTGAGGAAAACACTTTTTGTTAATAGTTGCTTCAACAGATATTGATAAAGGATTTTGTCCTGTGAGGCCTCTTCTAACCTGGGTAAGCAATTGGAAGTTGAGGTTTACACATTAGGATTTCCTCAAAATTCCTGACATTTATCAAGTGCTTTTGACATGATAATGGCAAATTGAGTTTTATTTCAAGTGTGGTTGAAAACCAGATGAACTCTTGCTATCCAACTACATCTGTTGTTTGCTCCTTCCAGAATAAATATTGCAGTTCCTGATGCCGAAACAGCTGGAAATCTTGCATTCATTTGTTTTCCTTGAGATGAAGTGTGTCCTGTGGGTTTACCTGGTGACGCTGCTTATGTACTATTTATTTAAGATGGCTAGCTATGAAAAAAAGATAGTGTGAGACTTCTAATACTAGTATTTGCCAGCCTGGACATCTAGAGTAATGTGCCTTGATCACTTTTACCTAAATGTCTCCAGGCAGATTCAATTTTTGGGGGTGGTGAATATTTCTAATGCCAGTGGCTTTCTATAGAAGACAAATGAGAGCTCTCTAACCAAACCAGCTCATCCTGACACGAAGTAGCGCAATGGGAGCTTGAACTGGCTGCCACTTCAGAATAAGTAACTAAAATAATTTGCAGCTGAGGGAGAGTAAAATATGTAGTGCATTTCAACCCCAAACCTACAAAGTTTTTGTTTTGATAATGTCATTGTAGGTGATTTGGGTTTTTTTCCCCCTCTGACGTGACAAACACTGATATCATTTGCTGTCGCAAATAATACAATGTGTTCATTCCAGTTGTGTGCTGGGTGGGAACGTGGGATGAAGGTGGGGGGACAGAGGTGGAGCGGCATAAACATTTAAACAGTACACAGCGGTGAAGAAAGGCATCTTTTGTGTGCCTGGTTCCAGCAGAAGTTCTTGCTTGCGCTGCTGAAGATAGCCTGAGAAGATTAGAGGAGGCTCAGCTGGGGCAAGACAAAGGGAGACTGTGTAAAGCAGGATCAAGCCTGTTTGCTTAGCCGAGCTCTCTGTCTTCTTGTTGACAGATGTAGCTGGTGCAGTATCAGACCTCGCAGGCTCCTCCTCTGGATTGTCAAGTGACAATGGTTGCAGTAGTAAATGACAGTGTAAAGTACTCCATGAATCCTTTATTTGTTTGGCAGTTGTAGCCTGGGATGGGGATTTAATATTGAATGGACTCCAGATTGTCTACATTGCAATTGCAGTGTTTGTTTAAGCAGTCTGTGGGGACTGCTAAAGCATGTTAACTTTTGCTTCCATCCTTTTCATGTTGCGAAGTATTAAGGTAGGAAAAAAAGGATGAAGGGGATTGGAAAGGAAAAGTTAGCACTGTAAAGACATGAGGGTGCTAGCAGTTCTCCTTAGCTGCTAAGGAATCATCAGGAGTTTCAGGTCACTGAATTAATATGTAATATGATGGACAAAAGCCTGCTGTGTTACCTAAATAAGAGCTTTTCCTTTTGCCGATGCACTAATCTGTCACAGAGTTTGTGCCACTATCTCAGCTCAGTTAAGTTGCTTTCAATGCCAGATCGCAGCTTGTAATGTCAGCAAATAGCATGTACAGTAATTTGTACTTTGATAGCACTGTGACACCTAAAAAAAACCAGACCGAGTCCACAAAGCAAAGCAAGGGACTGTGTACTGAAGTAATGAAAAATCACCCAAAATAATCAGCTTTCATTGATTCCTATTTCAAAATATAAAGGAAAACTCGATTCCCTTTGGGAGCCAAAAGCACCCTGAATGTAGCCTTGCAACTAAGTGAGCCAGAAAGGTTAGGAAAAAAACAGCCAGATGTAATGAATCCTAACTATAGAAAAAAAGTGTTATTACAAATTCTGGGACAGAGAAGGGTTTTCTTTAGCAGAAAGGGCCCTTTATTTCATATCGTGGCTCTAGACACATGATCACGTTGGAAGTGCTAACAAACACATTCAGTAACAGGTCGCCGCTTGTTCAGTCAATAAAGACCCTTTCTTGCTCCATGTTGTGCAGGATCCTAAGCCTCAGGTATCTTTGACAGAGCTGTAAACAATTATATGTGGGTATGTGTTTGCACAATCTGATAAAGAGGACTTTAATAACCTTGATGCCACATCTGGAGCACAATCCATCTTTACTGCATCGGGATCCTCAGCAGCTCCTCTCTCCTCTTACTATCCAATTCAGCTGCTTTTCCCCAACTACACACTGATCTGCAGCTTCTGTCTCCAAAACCACCTTCCAGTTCACTACACTGAGCACAGTTCCTTATCTGACCCATCTGGGGCAGGACAAAGGTGTGAAAATAACTTATTGTCCTGCGTAATATGTAGTTGTTGAGACTTTAGCCCTGGCAAAGAGGGCATGCATGCAGCTTGTCTGAAGATAGTTGTCTGAGTCCTCCCCAACGAGTTGGGGGTTTTGCAGGAGCATCCTCTTGCTTGCAGAGGTATGGGCGTACAACACTGGTCGGTATTCACTGCCAGCAATGGGAGAACGCTCTCATTTTCAGGAGAGTTTCTTTCTCCGAGCACTTTGTTTTCTCTTAAAGCAATCATCCTTTTCAAAGCTAATGGGGTGGGGGAAGAGGTTAGTAGCAATGACTTGATGTCTCAAGTGGGATAGGGACCTTAATGTTTTCCAAGGAAATCTTGGCTATACAAGTTTCTCTGATCCTATGCACTTCATGTGAAAAATATAAAAGCACCCAGAGATGATTTTGTGTGGAGTTCTCTCTTTTATTTAAAACCAAGGGATGTTTAGACTCTTAGTTTCAGAATGAATTTTTTTTTCATTTATTACACACAAATTTAAAGTGTTTGTTACTGTGCTTCTCTGTGTCTGTGTATGTAAATATATAACCAAAAAACTGGCCAGGTGACAATTTTTTCTAAAGGTTTGGTATTCATAAATCACCAGTCACATCATCCAGACTTGTACTGGAAGCTTAGTTTTTAATAGGCTACAGTAGCATCAGCTCTGGGAAACTGAGACCTCAGTTCAGGGAAATACTCCTTAGTTTGAGTACACATTTAAGTACTTTCCTAGATACAGATACATTTAAGCATGTCCTGAAGTGCCCTCCCCATTTAAGAGGAGTTAATCAGTCTTAGTAGGTGGACGTAAAATCTTGAAGTATAGCACAGGCTCCACTTGAAGTTTGGTGGCTGGTGTTATTGCAACAGCATCAGTACTGTTAATTCCCGAGTGCCATCTTTTACTCTTAAAACCCTGAAATAGCTCAATTTAATGACAGACGACAGCTTTTATTTATAATCACATTGTACATGCCTTCAGAGTTACACATCTCTAGTACTTAAGCAAGGATTAAGTCAACTCTAATGTCTGATTATTTGTTTTTATAATTACTATTGCCGTTGTATATATGGAAAGCTGACAACCAGTATGAAGTATTTTTGAGGTCTGCACCCTCCCTGCTCTGACATCCAAATTAGTCCGTCCTTTTTTTTTTTTTTTTTCTCCTGTGATGTCCTTTTCTCAAATGAATGGGAAGAACAAATCCTCCTGTCCTCTAGCATAGATCTTCTCTTCTTTATCCTCAGACACATGGTGTTCAAGGCTACAAACAGTAAGCTCCTCCCATTCATTCCTTCAGTCCCACGGCAACACTTGTGAGCAGGAAAAAAGATCTCCCCACCAACCTCAGCAGTAATTTTTCATGCTCAAAAATAACTGATGTAAATGTGTTTAAGAGGTTACGGAACATGATGGGAAAAGGTTGCTTCTGTGTGCCTTTGTCACTACTCTGTGCAACGTTTGCACTCAGATGCAACACTCCACTTCCAAGTCCTCCCTGGTTGCTGCAGGGCCTTTAGCTGTCCCTCTCCCAGCAGCTGAGCAGCAGTGACAGCAAAGCCATCAAAGAAAGCAGAAGCGTGCGGGACAGCAGCTCTGCTTCGTCTTCTCCCCCAGCCCATCCAAGGGCAAAGTGGGTGCTGGGACTTACGGTGGCTATCAGACCTGGCAGTCCGGCTGAAGTCTGAATTTTGGTAATTGCTTGATGGACATCTGAATTCTGCTCAGGAGTCCAGTTGTGCACAGTTGGGTCATACGGGCTGGACAGACTGCCCTTCAGTACACGCTCATCTATGTTTTGCTAGCAGCTGTTTGCACAAACGTGAGAAACACCTACTTTTAAGGTGTGTATATAACAAATTACATGGGGTTCTCTCTGAAAAATGTATGTCATTGGAATATAGGAAAGTGCATCTTACTTGGTATGTGCGGTTGATATTACTCCATTATTGCCAATAGTGGGATACGTGGTATGGTACCAATTTTAGATTAAGAATGTATCTAGTGTGTTCAGCAACAAAGTAATTTTAGGTAATGTTCGGTGCTACAATCCTGACTCAGCAAAAGATGTAAGTCCTGTCTTCACTTGTGCTGGAGTCAAGCTAAGTGTGTATTTTTGTGCTTTGCTGGTCACAAGTAACTAAATTACTCTGACTTTTGTGTGGCTTTGGTGTGTTCCTTTTAATTTTCCTTTTTAACTGATATTTTTTAAGTGTTGTGCCAAAGAGATAGTAGTGCCAGCTATGACTTTTTAATGTACAGATGATTGACTCAGTAGACCACAAACGCTTCTTTGGACCTGTTACAATCCAGTGCATTAAAGCCTGCTCAGGGATGGAGGGATGCTATATTTCCCACATTACTGATACAGTGGCTCTATTGTGTTGGAGTGGCTGTTGCGCATGTGTATTGTTTCCATCTGTCTGCTGAGGCTCCTTAGGAAACTTGTGATGAGAACTAGTTACTGGGCTTGTGCAGCAGCCGGATCTGAAATACTTGCGTCAGAAAACCATGGAAGAGCGTGAATCACAAGACTGTGAAAAAGAGCATCTCTAATACACAACTCAGCCCTGACCTTCCCTATCCCATCCCTTCACACACACGCACACATATTATTTTATTGAAATATCAATAAAAATATATCTGATTCATTTTTAAAGTAGCCCAACATTCAGAATGTTTTTAATAACAGTAACAGTGTTTCAAATATTGTTTGTTTAATCTGTTTTGGATAATGCATTTGTTCTTGTTATAATCAGTGAATACGAGGAGCTGTAGAGATCAGTGCAGAGTCAGAAAGAACCATCATCTGGGCTGTACATTCTTCCAGCCTGATCTCCTTACAACGGGCCATAAAATTTCAGATTATAATTTTATCATCAAACCTAGAACTGTTCTGTCAGTTCCAATATATATTTGAGGAGTCCATTACATAGAACAGAGTGTGTTTTATAGCATTATGAAAAGTGTTGGCATAGTAGATCATGAATAGTATCTTGCATGTTATTTAGAGAGAAAATAATATATTTCTTAAAACTGTGAACTCTAGTACAGAGATGACCTTTGGCAAAGCCTATTGCCTGATTGGGAACTGCAATTTTCGCCTTTTTTTTTTTTTTTTTTTACTCCCTTGCAGTGACAGCTTTGAAAATGTTCAATCAATATAAACCTATCACAGGGGTTAAAAGGAATAAACAACCTACCAGTCTTTCAGCAGTGAGAAGGTTGGGTCGTGACAGTTATGGAATTAATGACTCAAAACTTTATATGGCTGGCTTCTGTTAAAAAAAAAAAGAACAAATCATGATTTATATAATGATTTTCATCGTTCATTTACCTAAATAAAAGGGACAAAGAGGACCAATAAAGAAAGAACTTCAATTGCTCTTACAGTTGTGTTTTAAACAGAAACCAACCATACAAATTTGAGAGGCACTATCCTTTCAGGGGAGGATCAGAATGCCGTAATGAAAAATTAGTTGACTTTGAGGAACAGGGGATTAACAGTCAGATAAAACTTTACAGCATAAACAAGGTCATTTGGTTAAGGACTAATGACAAGAACCTTTGCTATACCTTGTCATCTCCTCCCTTCCTCAGAGTGAGAGGGAAAGACCTGGACATCTAGGGGATCATAGGATTACTCTGAAATATTAAATGTGACAATGTGAAAAAGGCAATATGAGTGCAGGATGTATTGGGTTGTTATTTTCAGCAAAAGAGGGAAGAAAGCCATTGTACAAAGCGTGTAGACTATTGTGTACAGCTCCATTTACTTGTGTTTAAAGAGATTAATTTAAACTGGAACCAGTTGAAGAATAGCTACAAAAATTATATGGGGAACAGAGAGTCTGTTTAATGAAAAAGAATAAAGGGTTTGATTTGTTTAACATAGCAAGATCGGGTAGTGACATGATTTATCTGGTGTTGATACACCAAGAAAAAGAAGAACAATTCAAGTTAAGGCATAAGAAAAAAAGGTGTTCATACATATTTAGGGAGAAATTAGAAACCATCTACAGGTAGACCATATGTCTTTTCAAGAGAAGTGCCCTGAAGTAGTTCTCCATAGAGGTCTTACCAATGATGAATGGAGGGAAAGATTTTCTTCATGTACCTTCATGTATCGTATAATGATACATATCCCAGTGTGATGCTGGCCTTTTTCGCAATGTCATCACATTGTTGACTTGCAGTTGACTCTAACACCCAGATCCTTAACTGCTTCCTTATCAGTTGCTTCCAATCCTGCATTTATGCAGTTAACTGTTCTACCTAATTATAGTTACATCTTCTTGTCCCAATTGCATCCTTTTCAGGCTGCTCCTCCAATTTTCAAGATCATTTTGAATTCCGATTCTGTCTTCCTACTCTCAGTCTCTGTTGGTTTGATGCTATCAGCAGATTTCGTAAGAACACTCTCTATTCCATCGTCCAAGCTGTTAGTGAAAATACTGAGTAGCACCAGATTTAGGGCCGATCCTTGCAGAATGCCGCTCTATGCATTCTTCCATTTTAGTAATGAACCATTAATAATATATTCTTTGTAACAGTGTATTGTTTTCCTATCTGCCCTGTGACAGCTCCAGCAAGATCATGTGTCTTGAATATCATATAGTTTACTTATGTGAAGGTAGTGTCAGACAGTTTCAAAAACTGAACCGCAATCCAAGTATGGCAACTACTACTTCTGTGCTCTGCATAGAACTATAAGTAACAGAAAGAAATGGGATTTGTTTAACAACATATTTTCTTGACTGATCAATACTGATTTGTATTATTTATCTCCTTGTTATTGCCCATGTGCTTACAAAAAGTTTGTTTGTTTTTTCAGATTTTCTGGGAATTGAAGGTAAACTGAAGTTTATAATTCTTCCAATTTTAATTTCTTTAAAGGAGGGTATTATTTTCTTCTTTTCTACCTAGACTTCCCCTGCCCTTCACAAGTTTTATGCTACCTGCTCCAGAATTGCTTCAGTTGCTTGCACAAATGCCTTGGGATAAATGTCATCAGGTATAGCCATTTGCAGGTAGCTTAAATATACTGAAATGATTCAAATTGCATTGACCTTGTCCCAAAATATTTAATTTCATTGGAGTATTTTGGCACAATCAAAACTTGTAGAAATTTTGGTTTAGTGAAGACTATTTTTCTGTCATAAAAGCATAACAGAAAGTTCCTGAACATCCCCAAGAAACATGACATGGAGCGTATGGTAATTTCAGCTTCTGAGCAATTAATATTTTTAGATCTATCAAAATTATTTCCAATATTAATGCAAGTATTAAACTCTCCTAGTAAAACATATTTAGTCAATATATGCTGGGGTGTTAAACGATGTCCTGTTCAGCATCAAGATCTTTTCACTACATCTTCCGAACAGACAGAGGTGCTGCCTAGCTAGCACTGCCGCAAACCTGATCTGGTGAAACACCTTCTAGGAGTAAGTCTGCTTCCCATATTTGGTCTCTGAGCTGAGACATTCAGAGTCAGGGTCAGCTAATATTAATCATAAAGGTGATTTTTGTAGTGCTAGTTCAGTTCCTAGTGGTTTCATGTTAGGATTATCAGCTTCTATCCCATTATTCAGTCTGTTCTGATCTTCAGTGTGTTCAAGCAGCTGGCCAAATTAATACACATCCTATAATCAATCTTCGTAGACACCCATCCTCAATCTTTTTGTGTTGAAAACAAATTCAGAGTCAGGATTTAAGAATAAGTAGGTAAAAAAATGGCTTCCTCTAGAAGGGTTTTGAGGGCTTTTTATTGTTGCTGCTGTTCTTACCTGACCATGAATTCCCAGCAAAGGAGACTGTAACTGGTCCTTGAAAGTTTAGAGCCAAGATGATCGACGTCTTGGATTGGAGAGCTAAGGAAGGCTGAATATCATCCTGGCTGGCAGTTGCGAGGTGATAGTATTGATTTCTGTTCAAAGTACACATGGATGCCTACAGATGTATTCTGTGTCCATTAGGTTCTGAATGCAGAGCTTTTAATTCTTGGTAAGTAGCAGCACAGTGCGTAGGCAGGCTTTGCCCTGGTTCGTTTGTTTTAAGCGTAAGTAGAAATAATACTGTGCGCGTCCATTTAATATTGAATTGACCTTTTGTTAGAGCAAGGGTTGTGCGTTACTTGTTATGGAGTGACTCCATTTGTCCATGCAAATAGGTGCAAAACAAGGATTATATCAGGCTACTGCAAAACTGAGAGGTAGGTCAGACTTAATGGAAACATCAGTCATTAACCCTTTTACAGCGGCTGCCTAGGGAGATCCTTGTGGATGAAAGCTGCGTTATGTTATCTTACCTAGCTCTGCTGAGCCATGAAAAAATGGTGAGCCTAATGCACGTACTCTGTCTAGCAGAGTTTACTTAGGAGTTTACTTACTCTCTGCAAGGAGACAAACATAGACCTTTTCTTTTTCTTTTCACAGAATATGAATCAATTAAGGCTGCTAAGTTCCAGGCTTTTACCATTACTCATGGTCCTGCTGCTTTTCCACTGCTGTGCCAAGACAGTGGGGATTAGGTACGGGGTGAGCAAAGGCACAGAACGGGAATCACAATGTTAAAGTATGTTGCCTTTTCTGAATATAAAAATGAACAGTTTCTTGAACTTGCAATTATAACAGAAAAGGGACTACATTTTTCGCAAACTGTTGGGATTTCTGTGTTTCCATGTGATTTGCACAACAGCAATAACAAATCCGTGTGGTTATGAGGACATGAATAAGATGAATTTAAAAGGCAAAACGATTGTTCATTTTGAAATGATAGCAGCTCTTAAAAGCAGATAGTTGCAAATAAATAATAGAGTGAATATTATTTTAAAATATTATTTGCAGGATGGTTTTTCTACAGCACAGAAGCAGGCATGATCTCTGCCCCCAAAAGCCTGCATATTTTACACAACAGAATTAAACGGTTTCTTAGGGTTAGGTCAGAGCTGAGGGCTGGACTGAGGAACAGTCTAAATCAGGTACCGTCTTGAATAAGATGCTAAAATTAGAAGCCTGAACTATGTCCTTTGTTGAGTGGGAAAGCATGTCATGTTCAGTCCCCAAATTTTGGTGCAAAGTTGGTTTCACGTTTCTTTGTTCTGCTGTGCTTGTCGTGTTAAGTGGCAACGTTACAATACATGGAAACTAAAAGCATTGATTGTAAGTTGTAGGAAAATAGAGGGTTTTTGCAAGCACTCCCACCCATCTGGAACTTGCTACTCCCTTATAATCAGTCACAGATTGTTAAATAAAGTAGACTTTACTTCACCCTGAACTCTTGCTTTATTCTTCTGTGAGTAGTCCAAAATAAGTATTGGATCCCTTAATTAGAACTGAATAACCAATTGGCTTGCATTACCTGCTGGCCTTCAGAGGTCTGTAGCCACTTTTCTATTTCCTTCTGATCATATTGTATTTAATGAAGGGGTTTGCTGGCCAGCTTCCACATAGGGTGCTTGCATTCTTGGTGACTGCAGTTAGTGTTTTTATTTATAATTTGTGCAGTGCTGCTTTAAATATTTTATTATTCAAAATGCAAATGATCTCCTTTAGCTTCCCTTTGTGGACGAACCTGTTTGCTTGACTTTCTGTATGTGTGTCATCTTTCCAACTGACATGTAGCAGTGTGGGATCTCACATTTGGATACTTCTCACTTGGCGCCGTGCTCATCCTTCCACTTACATTTTGAAGAGTAATTTCATATTTTCTTCTCTATCATTTTGTTTGCCAGCATGGATGAGAGCCATTCCTGGAAGGGGGTGTGCATCAGAGCTGGCACCGAGCGAACCACTGGCATAGGGAAGAGAAGCTGTTCCTGTGTCAAGAAGGCTTGGGCATGTCTAGGTTGTGCCGCCTATTCCACTCTCAGCTCATTGCCAAAATTCTGTGTGCTCCCTTATGCCAAGACCTATTGAGAGAGAGACTGTCTGTGAGTGTGTGAATTTATAGATATTTAATTAATAATCGAGCAGATAATTTCCATAGTAATTGCCTTACCTAGGGTGAGGGAAGAAAGGGAAGGTATGCATGTCACATACTTTACCCTCGACGATAACCATGGGTTGATTTCCAACCTGAGCGTGACAGGTGAGGGATTTTTTTTGTTTGTTTGTTCTCTCGTTTTTGTTTGGGGGGGAAATTTGTGAGGAGTTGTTTGTTTTGCTTAATTGATGCCACACAGGGTTCTTCCAAACCAGCCCCCTCATCAGAAATCTTTGTTATGAGAAGCCTACTGTAATAAGGATTTATTGCGCGTAGCTCTGTTAATGTAACATGTTGGTGAGAGTGTGCCACAGATACTCCTCTACGTTTGAGCTGAACATGAATCTTTCAGTCCTAGCTGGTGAGCCATGACTGTTTAGTTTGAGCTAAAGCAGCTCGTGTTTTTAGCTGTAATTCTGCATTAGTCATTATGAACGTTAGTCATTACAGTGGCTAAAACTAGGCTCTAGTTTTTGGCCCCATTATGAGAAGGTGAGTCAGGGTAAGGCATTAGGTATAGGTGTGTGGGATGTGACAGGGATTAATATTTACTGCAGAGTTACTGAAATAGTTTATCCTGGCATTTGTTAGATGAATTTGCTGAAGCTGCTTATTTTTTCTGAAATGTCAAGAGGAGACAGCGCTGGCTCCAGCCCTGGTGAGCCAAGCAGGTGCTGCACACCCTCCTGCCAGCTGAGGCCCACAGCAGTGAGCTGTGGCCCCTCCTAAGGAGACCCAGAGACGTGGGATCTAGGAGGGGACCTTAGCAGGTATCGCGTAGCTGAGACCTGAGCACATTCCAGACAAAGTTAACTTACCATCTGGATCACTTGAGGAGCAGTGATCTGCTGATTGCTTTGTCTGCCGTCCTCAGTTGTCCTTTCACCATTCAGAAATTGCTGTTTTTTCTTGTGGGATTTTTAGGTAAACTTCAGAATAGTTATATAGTTTTGACATCATCATTATCCTTTGGGTTATGTAGGCATTTATCATCCGCAGGACTCAATCTCCCTCTTGTCACGACAGTTTTTGCTATTGTAGCAGCCCTGAAGTCCATGGAGATGAGCAGAGACCCTTCTCTCATTCTCAGAGCGCTTTCCTTCTGGTACAAAGCTACTGTAACTCTGTGTGTCTATGTTTTCTGTGCAAGATTTAGCTGCTGTGCTAACCCAATGTCAGCTGCCTGTAATTACTGGTGAGGTGGCATATGACTGTCCTTCCATCACACCAACGCTCACCAGAGCTACAAGGACGAGGCAGAGAAGCAAGCATAGCCATTTTACTGAGTACTGTGTGCATGTTCAGCAGCATGTTCACCTGTCAGACTGGGGGCACTGGAAAAGAAGCAGCCCCCAAAAAACCCATCGAGGCCAAGTGAACAAACAGCAAGTAAGAGATGGACTGTGAAATAACCGCATTTTGCAGAACTTCAAAGTGATTTTGAACAGTTGTAGTCTAGTCACTGACTCATCCCCTCCTCCTCCTTTTCACTTTTCCTGCCACTCCACAAACAGCATGTGAAAGCACTGAAAGAAAATAAGAATCTTAAACTCATAAACATACCTGCCTCCCATCTGGCACTCATCCCAGCAGCCTGGTGATCTCCTTAGTTGTCCAGCAGATAGTTGAAAAACAAGAGTCCTGTGAAGATTCGCATGTCACCATATCCCTGCCAGATGGCGGTTAGTAAAACATGAGCAAATTGCATTGGCTCTGCTTCCATCATGACAATCACAACAGAAACACTACAGTGTTGCAACATCGCTATTTTTTAAGCTGGGAAAATGAAGGGACCGTAAAGTAGGGCAATCGCGGAATGATAAACACCACTTAAACCTAATTGCAATGAAGTAAGTAGACTCTGAAGGGTACAAAGCATCGCTGAAGGCGACCCACAGGTTTTAGCCTCTCTACTCTAGAGAGTATGGGGGTGAGCTTCAGGAAGATGGCACTGGGCATATTTGCCTCACCACTCTGTTGAAAAGCTCTTGCCAACTTTAATTCCATCTTGATCCATTTTTTACTAAATGGCCATTCTTAATTTGATAAGCTTTTCAGTCTTCAGACCTCAGGAAAAAGGGAACAGAACTGGACCATAAGGCTTGATCATGTGTTTTTAAGCCAGGACACCGAGACACTCCCTGTTTCATAAGGATAAGCAATTTGGGGTAATAAAGGCATAGAAAAGAGAGAAACTTCAGCATGCAGGAGGAAGTCAGGCTGCTGCTAGTGTCATATGCTGCAGTAAAACAATGCCTTGACATGTCAGCTAGAAATTTGCACCCCAAAATGCAAAGGACGATCTCTGCTCTACCCACCTTGTCATGTAGTGGGACAATTCAATGCTCAGCTGAGCCAATGTGACAACCTCCTATTGCTGAAAGGGGAGGCGCTGCTCCTCCCTGCTTGCAGCCACTTGGTCCCATGCTCTTCCTTGTACCAGTTATGGTATTTTTCAGACCCTTCTCTGAGCTGTGACCAAATAAATGAGATATTTGAATCAGTGTGTGCACAATCCTTGTGTTTCTGGGACAAGGAGCAAGAACCATCTCCCCAGACACCACCTTCCAGCTGGTACAGAAAACCATTTTCCCTTAGGTGAGAGGAAGCCGGCTGGCTGTGTGTGGGAGCATGATGTGATGCTCGGGAAGCAGAGGTCTGGGATGTTGTTCAGGATCTCGTCTGTGCAGATCAGAACATCTTGTAGCAGAGCGCTGGCTTTCTGCACCCCACAGAGCCAGCCAGCACATGGTGCAGGGATGCAGTACTGACCCAGTAAGGTGCCTTAGTGTTTGAGGTAGCAAAAGGCTACCGTGAGGGAGCACGGACCGCTTTTTGCTATTGACTTGCAGTGCTGTTAATGCCCATTCAGGTTGTTTGAAGAGCCATCCTTTCCTTCTCCTCCCAGGCCCTCGGCCCCATCCTGAACAATTTGTTTTGGCTGGTATCGGAAAAAAGTCACAAAAGCATCAGAACTTGTGGAGTTATTCAAAGACATTTGAGCCTCTGTAGTCTTGCTGGTTAGTAGCTAATTTGTGACTGCAGGCTTTCAGCAGGCATTTGAGTCCCTTCTGAACCATCACAGGTAAAAACGCTGGGGGGGTGACTTTGTCAGAAATGTCTTACAGAACAAAATTCGAGATCAGCCTAAGATAAAGAATTAAATCTGAAAAAGGTACTTATTCTAGGGTTTGCGGGTGTGTTTTAGGCAAAAGTGCCCATTACCCCTGTGCTTATCTGAAGCTGTGAACAACTTCAGTCCAATTTCAAGGATAAAAGCAAGTAAGTGGGCAGGCTGAAGCTGCATTCCCCACTCAGAGTAAATGCACTGCAGGCTGGGATGCTGGCAAGGTATGTGCCTCTGCTGGCTGGAGAATTAGCTTTGTTTGTTGCTTTGGGTTCATTTTAGGTCAGGTATGTGGGGAGAGATGGGGTTTTTTAGCCCTTTGATGAGTCAAAAAGCAGTTTGGCAGCTGCAAGTCTGTTCTGCTCTTGGGTAGCTTGAGTGCCATGGCGTTCAGCAGAGCTGCAAGGCCCAGCGCAGACCCTGCCCTACCTTTTACAAGTTAATTTACTATATACTTAATGACACCAGGGAAAGACTTACAAATCCTTCTACAAGCACCGGAGGAACTCAAATGTAATTCATTTGAAAACTGATGTTTGGTTTTAAGCATTTATATGTTTGTTTGTATTCAGCTTGCTTTCTTCTTAACCACGGATGTACTTCACATTTCTGCGCTGCTTGTTCTGCTGAGTGACCAGAGAAAGACTGAAAGTCTTCAGCAACATTTTAAAAATTCTTGTATCAATTTTGGTACCTGTTTTTCTCCTTGAATTTATGATGTAAATTACCTGGCAATGTCCTGCTTCAATTGATAACATTAGCATTACTAGCTCGGCTTGAATGGGTATCCAAGAGTTATTCCGTAGCAGCAGTTCAGCTCATTGCTGGCTGAAGGAAAACGGGGTATCTCCTCCAGACCAAAACTTTTTACATCACATTTTAATTTCTTATCATTTCTCCCTCTCCCCTCTGCCTTTTATTCTCTTTTTTTCTGCCCTGAAGCCTTATCGCCTTCTCTCATCGTTGATCTTAAATGTGCCTGTTCCTCTCAGGCTTTGACCTTGTGCAGGCAGTAAGCGCAAAGCCCTGTTATTTGGAGTGAAGTAACACCAGTAGTCAGGAGGAACAATGTAGTTCAGGCCAGATAAAATAAATCTCGCATTTCCTGTCAAGAAACTGGGCCAAAAGCAATGATGAGAGACAGAGGGGGCAAACCACGCGGCTCAAAACTAGAGACATATGGGTTAGAAACAACCGCTACCCTTGCTTGAAAACAGAAAACAAAAAGAAAAGGCATTGGATGAAAGAGAAATAATACCAGCTCCTCGGCAATAAAAACCGCACGACATGGGGTCTAGCCAGCTTCCAAACCCATCGCATGTGCGGCACAAGCAGGGACTGGATTTCCTGCTACTGTACAAGATATTAATTGTCCTTTGATTAATTTATTTAATTGATGCTTTGTGTTGTAAATTAGAGAGCTGGTCTTACTCTGGCTGACTTGTTTCTTCACCAAACTCCCTCCAGACCCGAGGAGACGTGCTGATTAGAAGTTGTTGCTACTTTTGTTGTGTTTTAGTAACTCTCGGGCTGGTTTGCATAGCAGTCAAAATTTCAAAATCACGTAGGTTTTATACTGCGATTCCCTTATCCCAGCAGTCAGCTGTTACTCCAGCACTGCTGGTGCAAGTGAATATTAATGAGTATACGGGTAAAAGGTTTGGGATCGGTCCCCAAACCAGTGTGAGTTTTGAGCATGTGTTTATTTATAGAAAAAGGTCTGTAGTAAGCAGCCAAACTACAGAGTTAGGATTTGGAGGGGTTTGGGGATTTTCTTTCTGGGAATGATGTTGGGGTGTGTGTGGAGAGTGATGTCATCTGAGGAGCATCCCAAAAAGGCAGAAAGCGAGGGTGGCGGCCAGGGCTCTTTGGAATGGTTCCCATGGGGGCCAGTGTTGGATCCTGATCAGTTTGGGAGACTGAACTGAAAGCAATGCACCAGGTGGTGTCAGAATGTTTAAACAGACATAACACTTTTCGTCTTCAAAGTACTGTGCAAAGATTAACTAATTAGATTGGGTTTCCTCCTTCTTAGGGAGAGTTCGCAATGTAGTGGTCAGGGAACAACTGACGGTATGATTTATTTAAAGGCTGAAATGCTTTGTATGAAGTCCCTGACATGAGGCCATTAGGAAAATGGGGTTACTTTAGGATGTGAAGAAAAGTCCTTTGCAGTGAAGAGGCAGGAAGCAAAGAGCAGTCAGTTTTGTTATGGACAAAGATAATATTTGAGCACCTCAGTTATAAGTGCTGAGAGTTCAAAATGGGTCTTGGCAACATATTGGAGAGGCAAGATTTTCTGTCATGAAATGTGTTTGGATTAATTCAGTACAGAGGGGGGGAGATTTGTGAAGCACTCCAGGAGAATTTGTCCGTTTTCAGGAGTCAAGTCAAATGGGTACAGAGGAAGACTGGCAGGATGAAGCTCCTTCTCCTGTCCTCCTAGAAGGAGGTTAGGCATTGACTTGAGGAAGGTATATTACGCACCTGTCTCCTGATTTAAAAAAAAATAAAAAATAAAAAATTAAAGCCCCCAGAAGGCGACATGAAGGGACACGAAAGGAAGGGGCTGCTTGGAGCAGGAGTAACTTAGGCTAGAAATAAGGAGAAGCAGTGTGTGAACGTGTAGCAGACGAGTCTCCGTGCTTCGTTCTTCTCTGTGGAGGCGGTGAGCGTGCCCTGTGGGGCGCAGTGTGCTCCCAAGGGTGCTGATGGAGCTGCCCCTCGCCCCAGCAGCCCAGGAGGGGGGGAACGCAGCAGGGCTTGTGCGCAGTACAGTCCCACCCCAGCCTGTCGTGTGGGCTTGCCTGTGCCAACAAGCCCAGGGTTTGATCATCGCGGAAGCGAACATCCTGACGGAAAGCTTAACTGATCTGACACACAACTCCAGCCACAGAGTTGTCTAGCAGGATATCAAATAGCAATATATTCAACCAGTGAACCACTGTGTTAGAACAACACATCTTCAAAACAAACTGAGCACACCCTGCAGGTATCCTTGTTTCTAGGTATTTCTGAAAGCTCTCTTCACTCTCTTAACCCTTTGAGGCGCTATACATCCAGCACAGATGGAGAACTTGCACTGAGGCACACCCTTTGCCTGGTTCAATGTAATAACTGCATTGTGCTGGTAGGATTTTCTTTGCAGCTTTAACAGGACGTAGTTGCCTGCTTATATCCCACTGCTGTGTGTTGTGAGCTGGAGGGGGGAAAAGGAAGGGAGGTAATGCTTTAATGGGGAGTGATATGCTAATGCCAGGCATGGTATTTGTACTTCTGTAAAGTTCTCTGCCACTTACGGAGTATAACGTAAACACGGTTCAGTAATGATAACTGAATGCTCAAAAATGAGGATGTTAACACTACTGTATCATTGGAATAAAACAAATAAGGAACTTTTGGACAATGGGTTTATAGCTGCTTTTAGGAAAAGAATAATCCAAATTTCCAGCTGAAGCTATAGATAGGTCCGAGAAGTTTGCATCTATAATAGGATCTTTGATTCTTACAGCTTGAGGGCATCTAGATCCGCACTTACTTAGGCCCGCTTTTAGCTAAAACTGGAATTTAACTCAGACCCCACTCATTTGGGATTGAGTTAGCTTGTGGCTGACTAGCATGTATTTGTGCTACAGTAGGGCTTGAGGATGAAATTATCACACCATGTAACCTCATCTAAATTAGGTGCCTAAATTAGGAGCCAAAGCCACCTGTCCAGTCAATAGAGACAGGCAGGCTCATCCAAAGGGGGCTTCAGAGCAGCCATGCTAGGAACCTCTGTTGACTCTATGAACAGTGAGATGCCTAAAGTTAGGTGGTACGAATACCCTCTTGGGTGCCTGGTGAGCGAGTTTTGTCTTTTGAGTTCAGTTTTCAAAGCACCAAAACAACATGAGAAACTCTAGGCTTGCACTGGAACCAGGAACTGAAGAATCTGAAGCACAAGATTTCCTCTGATTTAAAGAAGAAGAAAGATCTTGGATGATGATTTTGAATTTCAGTTGTTCCCCATAGCAGAGTTCAACATGCATTCCTGATCAAATTCAGGATTAAATTCTCATTTTGAATGTGCACATCTGTTAAAATATTAACTCATTATATGTCAGAATTTTCTAGGTTTCCTGGCAGGTCATGCTCAGGATGAAGTCTTTCCAACTGTGTGTATTCAAGGACGTGTTTATATATATGGGTATATACAAAAACACACACGCTCTAGGCAGTGTGTAGGTGAGAATGTTGTTACAAAGAAAGATTCTTCCAAATTATTTATTGCAAGAGGCAGTAGCAGTCCCCTGCATTTAGATTGCCTTAGTGAATTTTAAAAGATCCTGTTGGACCAAAAAGCATTAATGTTTTCTCTGTCTTCGGCATTCTTTAAAATTTATTAGTGAAAAAATCGAGGTTTCAGAAGTAGAATTTTGTCATGCCATGAGGCTCTGTTCAAACCTGGTGGTGATACAAGCCTATGAAAGTCACCATTTGATTTTCATTGTCTTGGAAGCTTGTCACAGTGTCACAACATCAGCCAAACAGGGCTGTTACAAGGAGCTGAGCTCAGCTGGTACCAAACCACCCCCACTCCTGCAGTGCAAACCAAACTAGGCACCCTTGGACCTGCCAGAGCAGCTGTAGCAGGGTGGGGAGCACGTGCTCTCCCAGTCTCCTCCCTGGACATCCGATTTCCCCTTCCTCTCCCTCCTTAGGCTGGCATTGGCTGGGGTTTCCCCAGCAATGTCACTGGGAAATGGGAAAAAGTGGTGATGTCTCCTGGCTACAGACCAGACCATACCTTATTTTCTGCAGACTCCGGCTCGTACCCTGAAGCTGAAATAGTAGACTTCTGTGTAGAGGGGCAGAGGCTAAACCTTTCCAGGGAGGTGTGATTTGGAAAGTTTCAGTGGTTGTATGTAACATACTTAGTTTTTATCTCCCCCCTCCCCCCTCTTTAGAAAAGGAGGAAAGTTCATGCAAAAGCAATGTTTAAAGCAAATTGCAAAGCCAAACATTGACAGTTAAGGCCAAATTCAGGTTGTCCCTCCAATCACACTTCTGCCCTCTTGTGTGAATGCCCTGAGATACGCTTTTGAACTGCAAGAACCTGGGCTAGTTTTCCGTCTTCAGTGCAGAGGATGGACACATAACGGGACAGAATTAATGGGCAAGTTTAATGCAGTATTTTCTAACTTTGAAATGCTTGACTTTAACCTTTTTTTTCCCCCCCAATGTTTTTTGAATGTACATTCTGTTGTTATTGATTTCAGAATACACACTTCACTAGATCTGAAGAGAGATATTTCTGTCTCGTACAGCTTCTCTGAAGTTACTGGTTTCACCAGGGCTGAATTTGGCCCATTATATCTAATGAATTCTATATTCCAAAATCAATATTAGTAATGCTGGGTGCTCTTTTTAAATAGATTCTAGACATTCATATAGTCTGTGTAAAGTTCATATGAAATGATACTTACCTATTCTTTATTCATCCTTTTGGTTAATAAATAATCCTTTAGCTTTTCAGTAGTTGGTTTCTGAGATCCTGTTGGACATCTGTATTTATCATTTAGGAAGCCATCACCAGTAAATCTTTCTCTCTTCAGATTTTTGACAGAAAGCCCAGGGTTTTCAGGGTTATTGGATACTTCTCATTTTGTTTGGGTTTTTTTGTTTGTTTCTTTTTTTTTTAATGTATATATAACCTGTTCTATTGGTGAGTTGCAGTTTATCAATTGAGAAGTTGTTTAGCAAAATGTACAGCATTGGTGAGGCACTAAGAAGGAAAATCAACCATCCACTTGCTGAATCTCTGCATTTGCTGCGAGGCACCATTTCATCTGGGGGATATGAGTGACTCACAGAGGTTGGAGGGACTCATAATTTCCATACTACAGCACCATTCGCTAGGATTTTTCCTGACTTTTGTATTTATCATTAGAGGCAACGTTACACAATGTCAAAGAAAAAAAACCTAGCCTTCATAATGTGCTTTCCTGATTGTAAATGGGGCTGGATATCCTGTACTGAAATGTCAGGTTAGATCCTTTGTAAACTCTGAAGCCTGCTCTCAGAATAGAACACTTCTGGAGTGTATTAAATTGGTGTTAATTGAGAAACACATATGCCAATGACATTTTAAGCTACGCTAAATAAAACCAAACCTTTAGCAGGTCCCTATCACAGAGAGATCCTGAGATTTCACTGAACCTGCTGCTGCCGTCATCTTTTTTCCATCTATGCATATGTTGCTTGCAATGATATATGGTAACTCCTGATGCAAATACCACTCATGCTGTTACAGCTTAAAAGGCCCAGAAATAGAATGCAAACACAATGTCTGTTTTTTTCTGCTCCATGTTATAAAAACCTATGACCAACAGCCTAAAGTTTGATTCCTTTTCCCTGCAGTTTTCACACCAGCTGACTTCAAAACATACGTTTAGCACTGCAAGTCATAAAAAATTCATCATCTCTTTCTTTTTTTAGGGGGACTAATCCTGCAAGTGTCTTAGGGTTCTCTGGCTCCTGTCGCAGCTGAGCCACAGGTCAGCACCTCAGGAGGGGCCCCATCCTCAGGCGACCCAGTGCCCAGTATATTCATTGACTCCACTTCCCCGACACGGCTGGCCCCTGGATCAGACCCTAAGCGTACTGGTAAAGTACATGCGCTTTATCTTAAGATAAATAAAGCCATTTGAAAAACGCAAAGCAAAATTGGGGTTGAAGTCCCAATTGTGTCAATATACTCATGGGATGTGGCAATATTTTGTTGCATGTTTGATTTGTTACAGAAAAGAAAGGGCAGTCTGGAAGTTACCTAGAGCTGGGTCTCGGCAGTGCTGGCCACGTGGCAGCTCAGCAGAGCGGTGATAAAACCCTGCTCTAATGCAACTACACAAACTCTACTGAGCTGGCTTTGCAGGACTGCTCTTGTTAGAGCAGCTGTCTTCTGCTGCAAGTTAGGGCAAGAGGTCAAGAGCCATTTATGAAGGGTCTGGTACCATTAAGCTGGCATGATATAGCTATGAGTGAAACTCTCACGGGCAGCTTATTGATTTCCAAGTGACAAAACCCACTACTGCTTTGCCACTTAGTAACTTTTTGCCTTTGAACCAAAAAAGCCCTAGATTTTTTCCTCAAATAGCTCATGCAGCTTTTTTTTTTCTTTTTTTTGGTCAAGCAGGAGTACTTTTGAAGGTGCATTGTATTGACACTGTGCAGTGCACTGTAGGACCTCTCTTGATGGGAAGATGATTTGAGGCCATCTCCTGACTATGTCCTGAAGGTCCTTAGGTTTATTTCTGACTCACTGCCTTTATGAGCATAACTAAATAGACACCAAATCCTTGAAAGGAGTTTTGTGTCCATAAAACCCAGACTTGTAGGTGCATGGCTCCTAAGTTGAGGGGAATAGGGTCTCTTCCCTGGTTGCTGTCCCCAGGTGTAGTTACATGGAGTACCCGGTGCCTGCCTCATGCACAGCTGATGGAGCAGTGAGGGGGCTGCTCCTCTCGCAGTGGGTGCGTGAACTGCTAAGCTCTTGCAAGGTCCACCTTATCCACCTGTGGCCCCCAATACATCTTGATTTCTTTAGAAGTTTGTCATGCATGCTGGCAATCTTCTTCCCAACTTATACTTATTTCTGGTGTTTCTGATAAGGCCTCAGGTTGTGGGAAATCTGGAACTGCATCAGTGGGAAAGTGTCATCACCTGGGACACGGTCAACCTGTAGCTGTGCTCCAGGTCCCAGTAAGCTGGATGTTGGCCTGTGGTGTCTGTCAGGAAGGGCTGGGGTTTAGATCTCCAGTTATTTGATGAATGGAAATGAATGAAGCCATTTATTTTTTTAAGAAATATCTCCCTTCCGAGCTTTCTCCTGTGGGAGAAGTATTAGACTGAGTGTACAGCAGTTTCTAATTCAGAATATGTATTTTTCAGGTCTGTCGGGTTTTCCTGTTCTCATTTGTTTCGTACAGTACAACACATGGGTGAATATGTGCCTACAATGTTCTACAATGATGGTAGCATCTTTACTTGCATTTAGCAGATGAGAAAACGCAGAGCAATCGAGTGCTTTGCTAAGGCCTGACAGCCATGGCAGGAGGAGGGAGGATTCTCCTACTGCCCATTGCAGACATTGTCTGTCCAGGCCTGTCTGTCCTTCCTCATGGCGTGCGTCCCACCACCGTCTATTGGAGCAGCTCTGGAGTGCAGGAGACTCGCACCCTGGTAGTGACTACGCAGCTTTTTGCCACGCAGTCTTTCACAGGGTAGCTGCGTGCAGAAGTTGATTATAACTTGCATAATTGTCCACTTCCTTGTAATTGTTCTTGCTGCCTCTGCTCCCGTTAATGGTGTGCTCGTGTTGGGAGGACCAGGAGGGCTATGCTGTGCCATCCCAGAGGATCCTTCTTTTCTTCTCTCATATATCTCTCAGACATGATAGCTGCATTGCAGCCGGCATGTGACCATGGTGTTGGATGCTCAAACACACTCTTAATAACCCCGGATGGGCGACTCCCTCAGTGATAATGCTGTAGATTCAGTACTTGGGGTGGTGCAGATTTTAATATAAAATATTATGATCTGTCTGTCTGCTTACCCATCTCTCTACCTGTCCATCTATCTAATGGACCTATGCACATGCTGGTATAGCTTGAGGAAGGTCAGAGGGAGTTCAGGATGACGGGAAAAAAAGGTCCATTTTTGTGCGTGTGCATGTGTTGCTCCAGCTAACTGATGAGGCGTCTTGGCAGGCGTTTCGACTTAAAGAGACAGCCCTGTCCCTTCGGAGGACACGAGCACACTTCTTGTGAAACATGCTAGAGAGTTTCACTAGAGGTGGCTTTTTTGCAGCTTTCCCAATGATAATGTTGCCTCACAAATATCTCCAGCGATTCTGCTGGACTTGTCAGAGCTAAGCGTGGTACGCGTGGCAGGGCCTGAGATTTGGTTTGTGTTTAATTGGGACATCTATACGTTCACGCACATTGTAAAATAGAGAGAGGGAGAAGCCTTTTAACAGTGGTGAGAGGGGGCTGAGTGTGTGCAACGGGGGCTGGGGGGCTTAAGCGTCTTGGGTTGGGTACATGCATGCGGTGGGGTCGGTTAGACGTGCAGCATGACGAAACAGCTTGGAGATGTTTCACGCAGTGACTTTTTTAGTGCCAAGCACTCTTTTTTTATTTCAAGCAATTTTTTATAGGTGAGGTGGAGACTAATTCCCCTCCAGCCACTAAGTTAAGGATTCAACAGCCGGCGTGCCACTGGGCTCCTGTGCTTCGGAGCTGCTCGTAGGAAGGGAGCAGCCTGGTTTCCCAGCCAGCAGCCCTTGCTTGCAGAGCGACCATTAGGCAGGCAGAAGCCCCCGGCAGCGTTTCGGACCAGACAGTCTATAGCAAGGCAGGTCAAAGGGTGAGCTTACTGTTTACTGAATCGGTAAATAGCTAATTATTCAGCCTGGCAACAGGGTGAAACCCCACATGAGATGTAAATCCTCGACAATTCAACGTTATTTAGCGGGGAACAGATTTGAGATCCGAGGATCCCTTGCAGTAGTAGAGGAGAGCTCTCTGCACTTTAAAACCTTTTAGGGTCATTGTATGATACTGCCGAGCCATTAAGGAGCCCTCACGTGCCAGAAGCAGTTTAACAGGCCCAGTGTTGGGCACTTAATTGTGTCAATAATTATTCACGCATTAGCACCAGCTCCTCCTTAAAGTGTGTACTGTGGTGACTCATTAAGTTATTACTGGTATTCATTACCAGTAAAATTAGCCTTTTTTTCAAAGTGTAAAATTTATGTTTTATAGAAAAATATTGCTAGGAGTGCAACAGCTTTGCTCTACTCCCTGCTTGGTGCAGAGGAAAACAAGACTATGTGGAGATGAAACAATGTTTTTTTTGCCGGAAAAGAAGCCCTCAAAAATAAGAGGCAGACAAATCGGAGAGAGTCTTGTGCTTCCCCCCCCTTTGTTTTTTTGGTGGGATTTCTGTACTTAAAATTGAGGTAGGGGAGAAGCTACATTCCTGCCTGGCTTTGGCTGTCAGTCGTGTGCATATGTGCTGTTTTCTGGTATCACCAGTGAGAAAGATGCCCAGTGTCTTTTGATTAATAAAGTGTTAATGTATATGCAGCTGTCTTTATGTTAAATGCTTCATGGTGCACTTTGTTTCTTTAAATGCTGATCATTTACAGTGAGCATGTACAGTATATATGCCTGGAGGGAGAGCAATTGTTATACAACTCTTTAATCCGAACCGTGATTAAAACCCCTTTTGTTCCTCCCTCCCTGCATTACCCCAGCCTATCATCTTCTCTGAGAAATCATTTGGCAAGTAGATACGTGTGTATTTTAAGAGAATAACTCCTTTTAAAGAATCAGTTTTGCTTTTGTTCTGCTTTTAGAACTTAGTTTTTTGCATTTCAATATACAGCACTGTTCAAAAGGCATAGGAGGGTCATAGCCATTTTTTACATGAATAAGGTATAATTGAAATATGATGTATGCAGATATCATCACTTCTACAGCAATTATCCAGATTGTTTGTTTAGTGGGAACATACTTTCAAGTAGGGGTTGGTCAGTGGCAATCATGTTGCGTGACACAGCCGAGGGAAATGACAAAGAACATGTGAAGTCTCACACTGTGAAATTTTACGTTGCGCCCAGAGTGTCTACTGGAGGAATCATTAGGAATTTTGAAGGTGAGGGCCACGGTGGTTTCAGAGAGAAATGTAAAGGAGGACGGGGAGGATGGCGCTTAGATCTTGGGGAGAGGCTGGGGTTTGGCATTCTGTTTCATGTGGAGACCAGCAGTTAATGTGGTCCTTGTTGAAACTTGAAACAGCTCTATTAGTAGCTTGATTGGGGAGAGGAGAAGAGACCAAGAGTAAACAAAAATGTGCGGTCTGGAGATGGGCTTAATTGTGCACAATACATCTTGCCTCTGTGCAGCTTATTCTAATCACTCCAAATGGCAACACACACGCTCGCGCGCACACACACACAAATTTGATCTGCTCAAGCAGATAAAACTGCTATGTGTATAATATTGCCAGGCTAGAAGGAAAAAAAAAGTGGACATCTGTTTAACAATTCTCTATTGTAGACAGGATCATAGAAACACTGTTGCCTGCCTGTCGTGTTCAATCAAAATGAATAAAATGCTGATTTTAAAAAAAAAAAAAAGAAAAAAATCAGGCGGAAGAGAGCCTTAAAGTATTTGCTTACACTTTTTTTTGTTTTAATTTCAGCAGCATGAGCAGGAGGGGGAATCCCAGGGGCAGGAGGAGGTTTCGGGAACAGCGAAGGGAAGATTTTGTTTTGTTTTGTGTTTGTTTTTATCCTCGGTACAGCCGAGAGAGGCGAACAGCAGTCGGAACTAATTGTAGCTCGCTCAGGAAAGTCTTCATTAGCACTTGCCACACATGGTTACCAGATGTGCTGAAGAAGGGGTGGGAGGAGGGGGGAAGGGGTATGTGGAGAATGGGCTACATACTTAAACCTAATAATCTGTCTTTTGTTTTCAGGTCTATTGTGTTGGGGAGGGGAAGAATGGGGCGACAGAGAAATCCTGGCTGCTTTTTGATGCAGCCAGTCCCTATTAGCTGAATGGCATTCCTTGTCTTGCAGCCTCCTCCAAGGAAGGAAAAAGCCCTCAATCATGGCCAAGTTAAGAGGGATTTATTTATTTTTTTAATTTTTTTTTTTTAAGACTATTAGTGAACTATTATTCCACTGAACCCAGCTGAAAGTATTTGGATAATCAAACTGGGAAACGACTATCTTTCTAGCCAGCTTGTGAATTTGAGCTGGGTTTTTTTTGTGAGCTTGTGGGTCTCCCAGAGTATCGGTGGGGTTGTTGAACTGTCAGTTCAATAGCAGCAGCATCTCCGTAGTTCACGTGTGCTTTGCCAGTGAGTGTGAGATGCAGTCAGTGAGCCAAGTCCAGCAGGAAGGTAGGAAGAGCTCTGTGGTCCTGTCAGTCAGCCCTGAGGTTGTCATCTTGGTCAGATGCTTAACCTTCTGCCTGTTGCTATTAAAAAAATTATTAATTAGATCTTCCATATATAGTGGCTGTCACTGCTGCAGACCAAATTGTGGTCCTACTGCCCACATAGATGATTTTCATAGGAACCAGTGTTAATTTTACTGCGGACATTACCACAAATGTTGCTAGTTGCTCCTTAGGAAAAAAGGGCCCCCCGCTCCTCTTCCTTTGAACTGGTCATCTCCAGGGGGATCCTGCGCAGCCATCCCCACCATCTCCTCCCGCTTCAGCAGCACTGCAGCTTCTTTCCTCTCTCAGTCCCTGAAACCTTCCCACAAGGTGGGTGGTTTTCGTACTCGCATCATCTGTGCTTGGACATCCTCTTTCTTCCTGGACTCCCTTCTTCATTCCAGTGGTAAAAGAGAACATCACCGTGTCCAGATGACAAGGCTTAGATGACTATCTGAGCTCTGAATAATCAGGGATGAAGGTTTAATTATGGTACTACACATGATATCCACAAGATTTGGCACTCTGGTCATGTGAGAGAACAGTACTAGATGAACTTTTACTAATTAAGCACTCTGTTTCCCTTCCTTCTGGAAACTGCAAGGAGGTATAAATGTGGAAATCACTTCTGTTAAAGTGAAACAGAGACATTTTTTGAATCTTAAATAATCTGAGTTGAACCTAAATCTTGTGGCTCCAGCCTTGTTTTATCCAGCTCAGTTTGCCTGTCTGTAATCTCATCCTGCTTTGGAGCCTGGAAATGTTCTTGCTTGCAATCTCAAAGCGGAGCAGATGTTGCATAAATAGAAAATAGGTTGTGTGCACAGCCTAATCTAAGCACAGAAGAAGGTTTGGTGAATGTAAGCTAATGAGGGCACAGATCTGCTGTACTTTAGGACCTAGGACCAAATTTTTTTTCAGATATAGCCTATCTACCAGATCCCAAATACGCTGCTCACTTTTTCCCACTGCATGGCAACTCCCACTTGGAGTTTTTTAACTTTTTGAGAATAGGGTAATGCCTGTCAGCTTAAGCTTACCAAAGCAAATGGCTGGTAAGAATTAGTCTATTCCATTCTTTCTTCCATGTTTGACTGACTTCTCCATCCAATGATCTTGTTATTCTAGGTCCAAATTAATCAAAGTCCAGGAATTCTTCTTCCAGATTCCCTCAAAGAAAATAATAAAGCCAAATCATTTAGCTGACTTAATTGTACCTGCCTTTCCTACTGTAGGATTGTAGAGCCTCCTTCAACCCTGGTGAAATTGGTTGGATCAACATAACTAGCATAGGCAGAGTCTCACTGAGTGTATGGCTTCTGTAAAGTATCTTTCTTAACCGTCAGAAAGGCCCAATGAAAAGTTTGATAAAAACTACCCTGTTTACCATCCCAGTTTTGCTGTAGCTGCTATTGCATCAGTTGTTTTCTTTAATAAAATTAAGTGCCATATTTGCAATTTGTATAATGCTACCCACATTATTTACACAAGAATGAACTGTGGTTGTGCCAACATATGCAGTATGTAGAGACAATATCTCCACTTACAATAATTCATGATTAGAAAAACCAACACCGTGAACTTGATTTTTTTGTCAAGTTTTCTTTCTTCTGGAGGTGCACATACTTCCCCCCCCCCCCATGTTACCCACAGAGTGGGTTTCACATGTAAGTGCTATCGCCTTCATGGTGAAATCACAGCCATGCACAGCAGGTATCATCTTAGCTGATTTTTATTGTCACGTATTCCACAGAGATATTAAGTCAAATTTGAAATGGCTATTGATGGCTCAGGTGCCTGTGCTCTCCACTCAGCAAGTTTTCAGTTACTTGGGGCTTCAGCAGAACTTAGACAGAAGTGCTTTCAGAAATTTGACACACTGTAACTTTAAGACATTCTTCATACTATTAACTTCATCTTTAATTATTATAAGTTAATTATTTAAACATTTTATTAACTTGGAGATGGAAAGCATAAAGATCAGATTTATTTCCTGCTCTTTGTGCATTTCTGCACTGAAGTCAAGGTTTCAGGCAACAAGGCAAATATTTTTATGCAGATGCAAAACTAATCAGCCAAACATGAAAATACTCCTGTGGGGTTTCCTGGGGGCCTTGCTGGGGATACTGCAATGCAAATAATATATAATGCAAATAATAAATAATATAGCATAAGTATTATGAGACAGCAGGATTCAGTTAGGGACCAAACATAATGGCTGATCCACGTGAGCTGGTACTACCAACTTTTTATGATGCTCAAAATCACATGTTTTTGCTGCCTGGATCTCCTATCATGCTTTTTTTACCATCACAATGTTCTTCTATAATGTACTCCATCAAAATGCATGTTTCCTCACAGACGATGTCATTTAAGCGGAAAAGAATTGTAAATCCTTCTTTGGCCTCCTGTAGTTTTTCCTGGGTAGCCGGCTGAGCTCAAACTACCTTTCTTTCCAGTATGAAATATAAGTAATCAATATGATTTTTTTATATGCATATCAACAGTACTCTATGTAATTAGAGAGTATCCAGAACTATGCTAATGCTATGCAGTAATTACATATGGCAGCATTTTTGCTCCCCGTGTTTTGCAATTTTTCCAATACAAAACATGTGACCAAAATGACAGGCAGGAAAGTTTCATCGTAATGTTAGGAAAATCGAGAAGAGCAAGTTTACTGGGGAGAGTACAAATAGCTTTTCTCTTTTTCAGGATAATGACTTTAAGATAGATATGCAGTGCAACAACATGAGGTCCATCTTTTTGTCACCTTAAGGGACCTCAAGTGCTGCGGCAGCACAAAAGGCTTAGTCTCTCCAGTGGTTACAGCTCAGAGTACTCCTGACTGAATAAGTTTATTTTTATTTTACTTGATTCTGTTTCAGTGACTAAACAGATTAGTTTCCCAAAACCATGCCTGCAATTTTATCATAAAGCTTACAATATCTGATGTGTCTTGTAAAGCCACGTTCTGAGATTACATGAATGGGTGAGAATCTCAGCCTCTACTTATGCAAAAGTACATTTTTCTTCCAATAAATTGCAGTGAAAAACTTGAAAATATGGCATGGGGGCACCCTAAAGAAGTAAGGGAGAGATAAAAACAAAAGGATCTCAAATGCATTGGAAGGCATTTGTGTGTGTTTTAGGGTCTTTTTTGTTTCTAAGCATGGCAAATCTTATGACTTTAAGTACTGGTCTGATGACTTTTGGGTGGTTGGGAAGGGGTAGTATCTAAAATATCCTTCAGGCTATCGGTCCTCTCCTTGAGTCATTTAGTTTCTTCTGTCCCACAGATGTGTACCTCATCCTGCATGATCTTTCCTCTTTCCCCATGCTCTTAGGTCCTGGGTCCTGGCAGTGCTCCCTCACCATGGCTGCGGAGGTCTTGGCTTCTCTCTGGTCCCAGTGAAGCCAAAGCGGCTGGGAGAGTAGGGCACTTCTAGTCCTGCCTTCCCCTCTCCCCTGGGCTCAGCCTCCGTCGTTTCCTCCTGTGTCGAGCATCTTCATTTAGGTTTGGCCCCAGGAACAGTGAGTTGTGCTGAAGAGCCAACCGTCTTTTGCATTAAATTTTAAGGAGAACAGAAAGCAAATGACATAGCGTATAAAATAAGTACTTAAGTAAACGTTTTAATCTCACTTGGGGCAGTTTGACGAAATAATGAAAACATACCACATGCATATGTGTCTGCACATAATCATTGTCGTCGTCGTTTGCTTATGTTGTCAGCAAAATTAAGCAGTGAAACATTTTAGGGAAGATTGTGCTTGAGATTCAGCAGCAAGCCTCGGCTCGTGGCACGGGCGCCCAGCCTTTGCTGAGGCAGCCTGCAGCGTATGAGCTGAGCTGTGTTGCTCTGGAGAGCCCATTAGTTTTAAGAACAGCCTTTGCGTGTGAGCAAGTACCTGCTTTTGCACAACACCAGGATCAAGGTCTCAAATGCTAATTCTTCGGTTTCACCTGAAGGTATGGCTTGCCAAATTTTAGCCTGTTTCTGATCCATGATGGAGCAATGAAAGCACTAATGCTTTCTAGAGATAAGGTCATACTGTAATCCAAACCAGAACAAGAAATTGTGTCCCAACTTGACTTGTATTCATTTCAAATTCTGTGCAAAAGTTTGAGTACATTTTTTTCAACAGACAGTGCAACTGTGGTCTTTTTTCATCAAAAGGAAAGAAGCAGCAACAACAAAAATTCACATCAGTGCATTCAGTTCTTTACACCATTAGTACAAATTTGAAACAAAACTAAAAATGTTTAAAAAAAGGTAACTGTTTGATTATAGGGACAGCAATTTGTAGGTCTTTTCTTGACTTTTGTGAGCAAATTTCTTCCAGTTTAGGAAATTCAGGATTATTTTCATTTTGATAAGAATGGAACATCCATTCAACAGACAATAAAAGCTGTTTTAAACCTGTTAAATACTATGAAATAGATGTGTACAGCTAATTAAGGTATGTGTTGAATAGTAATTATGTCATCCTGAGGGATTTACAAATAGAGTCTAGTTAAAATTTGATTCAATCTTCTATCATTCACAGAAGGTGCAAATTATTATTCATTTAGCGTGCTCTGATTTCAGTTCTAAAGGTAATCCAGAAAAAAGGGAGAGGGATTTCTGTTTTATCAGCGTTGTTTAAGAACTAAGATCCCTTAATTATCACACTGTACCAATAGTCTGCTACCAACTTACTGAAGCAGTCATTCAGCTTTGAAACTAACAATTTACCCTCCAAGCACAGAAAGATATAAGAAAAAGTGTTTAGTCAGCAAGCAAATATACCAAATTGTATGTTTTGGCTGTTGTTGGTGCTCGTGTTTCTGAGGTGTGCAAACGTGAGTCACTTACACAATACCTTTCAATCAAAGGCATCAAAGCAAAGGAGCCAGATTTCACAAGAAAGAAGGAAAAAAAAAAAGGCAAAGGTGAAATAAGGCTCCATGAGATCCATTTCTGTCAAGCTTCTGGAACCTCTTTCCGGGCACTTTCTTTTTAGGTAACATTGGTAGACTCTTGGCCTTACTCCTTTGTGTAATTTCTCATCATAGTAGTGAAGAATGAGGTGAGATTCTTGATCACCTTGTGAAAGTATTATAGATTCTTTTACAAGGAAGTTACTTTTAATGACCTTAAAAGAAAAACTTTACTGCTTTTCTGGATTTATAACAGTAATTGAAAATCCCTGCAGTTACCATTAAAGCTGGCCAAAAATGTAAAAAAAAATTGTTTCATGAAGTATTTTTCTGTCTTGGAATGAAAACTGTATCTTTCAAAGAAATTGTGAAAATTCCTAAGAAGCCAGAAGACTCCAGGACCTACAGTGGTAGTGATGGTGTGGTAGAAACAGGTTAAGTTTCTATTCTGCTTGATTTGGAGGTCCGGCCTCTCTAGGTGTTGTGACATCTCTTCTGCATGTCTGAGCTGTCATGGAAATTTTGTCAAAACTGAGTTATTTTCTTGATATTTTTTGTGTTTGTTGCATTTTAATTATTTAAGTAGGAAAAACTTTTCCCACAAATTATTTTCATTAAACCTATTTCTTCCATTAAAAAAAAATCAGGCAATAGTCATATTAGCAAAGATACAAGACATTACTCTATTTTTTTTCCATAAACTAAGAATACGTAATCCACGTGGTTATGTTGGCAGTTATTGTTTGGGCTTTTTGGAAAGTAACTTCTCGTGCGCTTAGACTGGATGTATCTGTTGTGTGGTTTTATTGCAGAAAGGTGAATGTTCTCCTGCACTACTTTTTTTACAGTACATGTTTTCCTATTGATATCAATGGGACTAGTTATGTATATTAAACAGCTTTATGGGAATAAGGGTTGTGTATCCTGCCCTCCTTAATGCCAGCCAGTACTGAAGAGGAGCCACCTCTGTGACGGAGCACAGCAGCTGCCCAGCAGCTCTCAGAAATGGCATGCAATTCTTTAAGCTGAGCTTAAGCAAAGGTGCTGAACTTCTTTGGAAAAATTGTCCAGAAGTAAAACCTAATTTGCTGTGTTCTGATTTCATCTTTCTACCCAAAGTGGCGTTTTGGTAAGGTGAATAGAAGAACCCACGTTATCTTTGGTTGGTTGGGTTGGGTTTTTTGGAGAGAGACAAATGCGCTTGACATAACTGGTTTTCTCTGCATGTCCATTATATTTAATCTTTTGACACAGCTGCTCACTTACAGTATGGTTTGGAGTACTACCCACTGAAAAACTGTAGTCCTAATTGTCACTTGGAATTTGGCAGAAAACTACCATATTTATGCATTTTTTTCCTCTTAGACTGCTTTATAAAGGTGGGTAATATTGTGGGTAATATTGTAATAGAAGTGGAAAGTGTTCCCAGTTCTTAGCAAGATAAGAAAATGTTGTTTCTTATCTGTGATTTAAAAGGAGATGAAGGGTCAGTGAGGTAGAGATACATGAAAGCTATTGCGCACTTGGTAGGAGCTGTAGAGGAGGAATATCTCTCACTGGCGGCTTGTTTAAGTGGAAGGGAAGAGAAAGAGGGAGCTTCTAAGTGAAGGGAGAGGATTGGAAAAAATGTCAGGTAAAATCAGAGAAATTTGTTGGTTTATTTGCTTAAAGAAACAGGTACACAGCTTTGAAATGGTTACTGAAGAGAGCAAGCCAAGTTGAAGGCAGCTTTAAATGCTTGCCTGCTGTTGATGTGGGATTTATAAAAATTTATAGGCCCCTTCAGTCTTTGGAGGTAGCTGAGAGCAGCAAGGAGAATGGGCTGGGCTCTGAGCCACCTTCGATTTTGAGGGATTGCACAGCAATACAGGGCAGTCTGCTGGGCTCCAGGTGTAGCTTAGCTGGGGCTTGCCTTGTCTTCCTACCTGCCTCAGCATAGCTGCATCAGAGGGGGAGGCAGTTGTGCTGGAAGTGGTATGGGGATGGTTTTAGGCTATGCCTGTCCCCAGCCAAGAGTTAGCTTCTTGGAAGGTCTTTTTCTCAGCAGCATATGCAAGAGCTATGAAGATGGGCAAAGTTTGATTTCAAGACACAGAACGCATGTGCCAAACTTGGTGATAGGGGCTGGTTGCATCTGCAGCCACTTAAATAAGTTCTTCCCTGCCACCCTCTGCAGATTTGTAGCTGATTTTTATCTGATGTGGGCTGTGCTGGCATTTGGGTTGGGAGTGGAGCTGACGTTCCAATACCTACCTGTCCCTGCCACCTTCTGCAGAAAGCAGAAGAAAGCTGTCTTAGGTGCCTTTTTTGTATTGCAGTAGCAGTGGATATATTTGGTCCCCACAGTGTCCGAATACTGAGCTATTTTTTCTTGACGCATCAGGTTTTGTCTTGTGTTTATTTGCACACCATTCTCCGATCAGTGAGAGGTGCATGTCCTGTATTGAGAGGAGTAACGACATCCCATGGGCCTGGGGACCAGGGCTATGAAATTAGGCCCTAAAATTCATGAGTGTGTGCTAACTGTTGGAGAAAATCTCATGTTTGTTCTTGTGTCATTAGAATACATTGGAAACGTGTGGCCAGTTTTTCCCCTGTTAGACTGAACACTACAAGCGTAACTAGCTTTAAACGTGGATGTTGAAATTCTTCTATACTCAGCTGATGCAAGAAGTTGAAGCTTCGTGTAAAACAGTACTGCAGGATGCTGGTGTGCAGCCTGAGGGGAGTCCATTTGAATTTTATGGAAGCGAGCCCTTTGCTTGCCATAAAGAAATAACTTGAATGAACGCTAACACCGGACAGTCACTTTCCCAAAATGTGCTGCAGAGTGTTTCCCAGATTTTTACAATGGAGTCAAGCACTATAAAGTCTTTGACTCTACTCAAAGGCTACTGTCATTTATCTATATGCAATGAATTATTGTTTCATATCACAGAATAATAACAACTTCAGGTTCAGAATTCATTATAAAGTAGGAGGATTTTTCCAAGAGGGTGGTGTCCCTTTGGGACAAGGAGATGAAGAACTGCTCCACAGAACTTGTAATAGGAATAATGGAAGCTTGTCCTTCTATTTCTTCTTACTGGGACATGTGCACAGGTTGTCTTCTTTTACAGATTAGTAAGTGGGCTAAAGTTTTGGAGCTGCACATTTAAAGAGTAGATCTTACTTTTGCACTGAAGAGTGGATGTAGCTACAATAACTGGTAGCGCACATAAAATCATTTGTTACTGAGCTTCTAATAGTAGCAGATTTCAAAAATTACACTTACATTTTGGAGCTGGTAGAACGTTTGAGGGATTTATGTCTAACAGAATTTGCATTCCATGTAATTTGGATTTAATGACTCTGTGTAACACAGGCAAAAGGGTTTCTGAGTATGCGACTCTCCTTTTCCATGGCACAGTAGGTATTTCATCTTAATTTTTGGTTGCATGCTAAGAAATCAATATGTAAAGCAAAAGCGAACAGATACTTAAAAGGAAAGCATCAGAGAAGTTGAACAGTCATTTACTGGGTAGGTATTTAAAGCTGGCATATATTTCTGAGTGGGAAAGGGCTTCAGAATGGGGCAATTCACAAACCGCTTCTTCCCCTTCAACAGCTAATTCAGAGACAGCAGGTGTGTAAGCAGCCCCTTGGAAAGAGGACCAAGTGTAGTTTGTGACAGAATTGAGTGGAGATGATCCCAAGCTGAAAGTCAAAACAGGATCTTCTTTTAAGTTCACGGAGTGACCTGCAATTTTATTCCTGCGCCTAACACAGGTAAGAGGCTTCTACAGAATCTGCATTTCCCAAGGTGTTTTAATATGTGAATCCTAGCCCTTATTCATTGGTGCCTTCAGGTTTTGAAACTACAGATGCAGTGCCAGCTGCCAGTACCAGGTTTTTGGTAGTTTTATTGGGCTTTAAGGTATCTCTTTTGGCAAAAATCAAGTCAGAGAGCCATGGTGCATATGTCAGCAATCCTACAGTAATGAATACATACGTAGAATATGTCTGCGACCAGAATTTGAGAGTAAAAGAGGGCTGTTTCTTAAATCTTCATATCTCATTTCCATGTAAATCAGGAGAAATTTGAGTTATGCAGGAGGTCTGCATCAAGGTGGGAAGCAGTGTTGGCTCTTGGCCCCTTGCTGGAGCTGATTCCTAGAGAAAATAAATTTGGTTCTGAACTGTGTTGCTGTTACAGAATATATAAAAAAAAGCCCTGAGAAATTCCATTGTGCCTTTGGAAATGTTGTGTATAAACACTAACACACTGGCTGAGAGAGAGACTACCTGCACCGCCTGGGCTGGGCCAGCTGCAGACAGCTGTGTGGCAAACTGACATTACTGGGCTGATGGGCAGAGCCCTTCAGGAAGGCAGTGAGGGTGGGAATGAACTCCGTGTTGCAGATCCCCACCCTGAAGCTTCCTCCTTGCTCCTTTTTGGTTTCTATAGGCTTTTATACTTTCTCCTGGGCATGAGGTGCCAGGTTCCTAGGCAGACCTGGGCTTTCCTTTTTTCATTATACAGGATGAACTGTACAGTCCATGTAAAATGCCCTGCCATGCGAGTTACTTAAGAAGTCATGTTCAGTGGGAGTGGGGGGCATGCTCTGTGTCTGCTCACTAGAGGGACAATGTATTTTAGATCATGAAAATTGAGGGCTGCTTTGCTCCATGATCATTTCATTGGGGGTGAACAGCAAGAAAGTATGCGATTTTATTCTCTGTGGCTTAATTTCAGTCAGAGATAGGTCTTCAGGGCAGTAATATCCTTCTTCCTCAGCTGACATACCCACAGGACCTCTGTATTAAGATGTAGGCAGTGCGTTGAATGTGTGCAACACATCCTATTCTGACACACCCCCCCCAAGTGCTGTTTGGTGTAAGTGACTGTATGATGCCAAAGCACAGCAGTACGTGGTTTCTGCTGTCGGAGAAGACCCCCCTCAAAATGAAGAGCTGCCTCTGCAGATGCATGGGCAATGAGAGCCAGGGTGCTTCCACGGGGCAGCAGCCATAAAAGCTGCTTTCTGACAGATAGCGTCCTTATTCCTTAATCATTAGCCCTAATGAAGGGATTTTGACATATTTTTTTAAAAAAAGGAAAAAGAAAATGAGAAAGGAAAGAAAAAGAGGAAAAAAAACAGCCAAGATGGAGAAAAGATGGGGAATAGTTGGGATTATCTCTGTGCCGTCTCTCAGGTCCAGTGACAACACGACTACAATGGGTAGCTTTCAGGACTGCATATGGTCTTCCTTCCGAGGGAGTTGATTAAGCGACTCCGGATGAAATTGAAATCCTGTGATTTGACCTTTGTCTGGCCTGGGAGGGCTGCAATTCGCATAACAATTTCCTTTTGTTCTTTGTTTGGAGTTATTAATCCAACATGAGCCTCGAATTAATCAGGGGTAGTGCGTTGTTACATTTCTAATTCACAGCTCCACTGCTTGTGTCTTTTTTAATTAAGGCCGAATGATAGCAGGCCTTAGCCCCTGATTGCAACACTTACTAACCACACATTGAGGGATGAAGAGGCTAAATAGGCAGAATGAGATTACTTCAAGGTTTCACTTAATTGTTTTCTTCCTTTAAGTAAAGAGCACTGAATGAACATTGTTAATGCCAGGCTGGGAGTATTTCTTTTATATGTGTGTTATGTGCGTGCGTGTATGTGTGCGTGCTGGGGTGAGGGAGGTTATGACGGGTGCACCGAGGACTCGGAGCTCTAATGGCTCAAGAGTTTGTAAAATTGAAGCCTTTGGTTATTGATTTAAACCATTCCTCCCACCTCCCCTGGGGAGCAGGGGCAAGGGTAGAGGAAGGAGGAAAAGAGTTGAAGAACATTACACTTAAGTTAGCTGCATGGATTTTCTTGTATCCTGCATGAACCCATTTGTTTATGTAGTTTTTCTTGCTGTTTGCTAGTGGTTCAAAGGTAGAAAATGCAGGAAGATTGAAGGCTATCAGAGATGCTGAAGAAATGTGTTGAGAGACATAGCTCTTCAAAGCCTGGAAGTGGTAATAATGGTAATAAAATAAAGGCGAGCCAGTTGTGTCACACGCCAGATTTTGCTCATACTGAAGGATGTTTGAGTCATGTTTCAAAAGCTGTTTGTAAATTTGTATTGTCGGAGCAGTTCAGGGCCACAAAGGCGCAGGTGCTGTTCCAGGGGAACGGTGTAGATGATCTCAGTTAGATTCATGCTGGATAACTCAGCCTGTGCCAGCCACTCGGGATGCTGGAAAAGAAAATGCACTGAGCGCCCAGCCTTGCAACATTTATTTGCACAAATAGTTTCGTTAGCTTGAAAAAAAAAAAGGATGACGGGATTCATATTGCAAGATCAGGCCCAGTGTTTTGGCCTCCTATGGTGCAGTACATTGGATATGATTGTGATGGAGAAAGGATAATATTTAAGGTCCCAAACCTTCAGTTGCTGAATACACAGAAATCCCATTGAATTCGATTTGTGTTGTGCACCTGCAGTATCAGATAGAGCTCTGTAATTGTGGGAAGCTAACTCTTCCTGAGTTATTTCATCCATCCAAGGAGCTGGATGGACGGGAGAAGCACTTGCTTGGAAGAGTTAATGTTTCTGTGTAAAACAGCAAGCAGGTGTTAATCATACCAGGCTGCAGAGATACAGAGCTGCTGTTCTGACTCTGGCACGGGATATACAGGGCAGCAACACTGTTCCTGCTTTTCTGAATTCTCGATGCACAGTGGCTGTTCCACACAGGATTATCTAAGAATGCAATGATAAAACCTCTAGATAGATTAAGCAAAAGTAGGGTATAAGCTCCAAAGGAGAAAAATGCTCCAGGTAAAAGCTTATTTCTGTGTTTAGAAATCTAAATCGTGAACTGAGTCTGCTTTTTTTAGATGAGCCTGAAAAGAACAGGCTGTATATCTAGTCTTCCACAGAAACGTATATAGTATCTGGAAACAAAAGCAAACTAACACACAAATCTTTAGGTCTGGCCTTCAGGTGCTGCAAAGAAGCACCAGTGACTCCATTTCTTTCCATGCTCAGTCATGTCAACACAGGATTTACACTGAATTGTGTTCACAGGTTCAAAGCCGTTTCCTTGACTTTCCTGCTCTTTTCTTAGGTGCTGCCTGATCCTGTGTGTCAGGATACTTCTGGTAGATTGCCAGCTCCCATGCAGGGAGAAGTCAATGGGATAAGAATGGGATAAGAAGTTGCTCAGCATTTGTTGGAGTAGGGCTGCCTTACTGGCAGTTCAAGTACCTTACACGTAATTTTGGTTTTCAGAACCGGTTTTGATGCTCTTGCACTGAATAACACCTTATTCTGCAAGTACTCCTATTGAATCAGACTTTGCATGGAGAGAATAGTATTAAGTATGAGTAAGCACATCAGAATCTGACCATCAATCACTTATTGTTGTTTATTTCCATTTAAAGACTGAATGCTTCACATTTGTCCACCTTGTTCTCTTTTCCCTAGAAATCTCTGCCGACCAGGGTATGTTTGTTCGTAACAGACACAATTCCAGAATCGAAGCCTACTTTCAATGCCTTTCTGTGTCTTAAATTTGCGTGCTTCTTTTTTTAATTATTGTTTGAAGGTTCCCTGTTGTTGATTTAAAGGTGTCATATTACATTTCCAAAGGGGCTTGGGATGAATGGGTACCCCCATGTGTTTCTTGTGTGAGTGTTTTGAATAACATCTTAAAACCCAAAGTCCAGTCTGTTCTGTCTCCTGTTGAAAATCTCATGGCAGTGGTCATTAGAATGGGTACATTTGGGGTACTTCTAAAATCTGCTTCTTTTCCTTATTCTTGTATAGCATAATGTTCATCATTAATGTATTCAGCAGCTCTCCTCAGCAAACTTAAATACCAGTTAAGTGCTTTGAGATCCTTAAAGATGAAAGAAGTTGTATAAACAGATGGCAGCACTATTATAATGCTTCTTTGGATGGTTAACCCTCATTGTGAACTGTCTTGCAGGACCTTGCTATACAGCTAGAACCAGGTACCCTGTCAGTGGTTTTCAGCAGTCAGTTTGCTCTCTCTAGTATGACATTTCTGATTGCTTTCAATTACTCTGTGAAGAAAGTTAGGCTTTTTGCCATACTCAGGAACCAATGGACTGGGTCAAGGGTGCATGATGATGCTTTCCTGTCCTTGCCCAAAGTGGCTGTAGTTGCATTTATATAAGGGACAATCCGCTGATCAGTAGTTCTTGAATATTTGCAGCTGCAATAGTCAACAGTGATGACTCCACAAATAAATAAGGAATTACTTTTGTTGTTGCTGTTGCTATTATTCCTGACAGTTTTAGACAATCTGTTGCTATTTATGAAATATTTCTGTTGAGATCAGAACTGCTCTGAACTCAATTCTCCTCTCCTCTCCATCCAGCTCCAGCGGGCACCGGCATGTGCTCCTCACGTCTGCAATGACAAGTCACCCTTGTGCAGCAAAATGCCAAATTTCAGCGGCAGCATGTCGGCTGTGCCGCTCCTCCACCGCGTGTGGAGGTGCTGACACTCCTTCTCCTTGAAATCAGTGGCAGGTCAGCCCCGGCCCGTTATATTTCTCTGCTCTCCCATTTCGGACATAAGGTAGAGATTACGATTAATGGTCCTTTGAGTTGCTCGGCGCTCCTCCCTCTGCGCTGTCTCCCCGCGATCCCCCTTCCCGCGCCCTCCCTCTCCCCCCGTCAATGGGAGCCTTTGATGTCGCACAAGAGAAGACTGTTGGCTAACAGTCTGGAGGCTGCTTCGTTTGAGCTAACCACCACATGAAAACAAATGCGATCCATCATATTTCATTAACTAGCTGCCCCCTGTTCGGGTGCCCTTTTTTGATGTCAGAGCGCATCCTGACAGAAATCAGAAAGATATGTGTGATTAAGACCAGTAATAATAGTTAGTGCATTGTATTGTAAATTACCTTTCTGGGCCCCGGTACTTTATCAGCCCCACTGGCCTTGGCTTGGGTACATTTTTGACTACTCTGTATATACAGTGTATTAGCGCAATGGAGATCATTATGTGGCCTGTATTTGAGTCATTTTTATTTAAGATGCCAAACAATAAGCTGTTGATTGGGGGAACAAGAGGCGAACAATAATGTTCTGTGTCACATAATACACCACCATTTTCCAGCTTTGCTTTAGAAGGGCCCTCTTTATTGTTTTTGTATAAAAATGGTTCTTAGGAGGAGGAATATTTTGCTGAGGTATGTCATTATTTTGCAAATTTCTATTATCTCATCATGTTGTCTTCATTGTAAATTGCAGCTAATTAGGAACCTAGTTAGAGCCCCAGCTTTGAGGCTGGCTTTTTTGTGAAAAGAGCCCACCGATTACCGCACTACAAGAGAGGAAGGGAGAGAAAAAGGAGATTAATCTGGTTACCTAGGCGACACTCGCTTCCATCTGCGAGGAACAATACATTTTTGTTTCCTTGGCTCAGTTCAGATCTGTTTTGTTTAGGGGGGAAAAAAAGAGAGAGAGCAAGAGGGAGAGGGGGAGAGAGAGAGAAGGGGAGAGAGGGAGAGGGAGAGGAGGCAGCCCCACAACAATGCTGGACTCTGTCTGGCCCCGGCTTACCCGCTTCCATCCCTCTGCAAGTTCGGGGTCTCGGGGGAGTGGGAAGATGAAAGAGATAAGCTCCAAAGTTGTCAAAGGTCGTAACCTTGCCACACAAAGCCAGCAGTTTTACTTCTAAATCCCCTTCTCCCGAAAAGCACTTAATGAAATAATATACTGTGCTTCTCAACACCCCGTAGTCTTTATTAAGCAGCAAGGCCCCCGAGATGGTGAATTTAAGGAGTCGGTTAAAACTTCTGAGTGAACAGTTGCTGACTAGGAGCGTCTACAGTAGATGTGATGGAGTTTTTCTAAGCGAGGGAGACAACTTTTCTTCCACTGGCTCTCGTTAGCAGTATTGTGGTTTCCCTGACACGTGTTTTATAGCTGCCTTCACACAAAAGGCAGAGGTCTGTGAAGGCAGGGCAGTCTGGGGTTTTTTTGGTCTGTTCTTTTTTTTTTTTTTTTTTTAAATTTCTTTTCAGTTACCTTCACAAGGTCATGGTTTAACAGACAACAGCGACCTGTATCTTTCCTGTTGTGCATCAAACTATTAAACCCTTGCATGGCTTTTGCATAGGGTAGACAATGCAGCCACGTTATTTGCTTCTTATTTTGGAGCAGCTTGCCAGAAAAAGGACAGAGGTAATAACCAGAGCTGATAGAGCCTGGCTAAAAGCTCAGAAATGTTCATGGGCTCTTGAACTGAATTGGCTAAACCCGCAGCCTTTTGATAAGCACATAATGCTTTCTCCAGGTGTTATGTCATCATGTATAATGTTTTGCTATCTGGTAGCATTATGGATGATGACATAAAGTCACAAAAATATCAAAGTTACCAATTTTAGCTTATCTGAGCTTTCCAAACCTGGACTATGCTGATAAAATCAGAACAAGTATCAGGTTAACAACCCTAAACCTCCTATTCTGCATTGCTCTGAAGTACTGTTCTTATATGTTCTTCCTCTCAAGAAGCTTCTAAGAGCTGCTTCAGTGACGGTGTGTTGCTCCCTCTGACTGGAAATGACAGTCACCGTGTTAAAAAATTACAAATATTCAGGAGGAAAGAATGAATGAAGGTACACCAGCTTTTTCATGTTGGGAGCGTGAGGCATCTTGGAATTGAAGTCATTTGAATTTTCAGTTCTGCCATGTGCTTTCTGTGGGATCTTGGCCAATTCATTTGGCCTATTTCTACCTCAGACCTTGACCTATAAAGTAGGCACAGCTATATTTCTCTACCATGGAGGATAACTTGAGTCTTAATTAATTAAGGACTTATGACGAGTTTGAGATGCTTGGATGCAGGGCTCTGTATAAATGCAGAACATTTAGTCTTTACCTATTCTGTTTCAATAAATGCCTTGTTGGGTACACCTGAACCAGTTCTTCTGAGAAGAACTCTCAAGTGAAAATTAAATCAATCATACTTGACTTCGTTAATTGAAGAGACTTGTTGAGATGTTTTGCAGACATTTGGATGGAGCAGTTGTCACCTCACAGACAATTAGCCCAGTGTTAGCTGTCACTTTACAAGCTCTAAGGAGAATGTCCTCAGTAATTCTGCAACACATTAAGATGAGGCAGGGAGGAAAGATGGTTATATGTTATCTGTGTGCAAAAGAGAGAAGGGACAGCATTCTTCAATACACAGCTGGTACTGTTTGAGGGAAAGATTTGAGGAGTGAAGTAGTGAGTAGAGACTGTTAGCAGTATAAGGAAAGGAAGAGGAATATTTTACAAGTTTGTTTAAATAGCATTTTTGCATTTTAGTAGCAATGGTCATTCTGAAGGAATCATTAAGAACGCTCCAGAATTGTAGGGGGGTGGAAGTCTTTACCCATTATTAGAGAGAACCAGGATGACTCCACATAACAAGTTAGAGAAAGATGTTACTTTGAACTACATTATAATTTGGAGAGACTCTAGGGTTAGCCTTCCTGTTCTTAGAGGTGGGTGGGGAGGGGGCATGTAATAACTTTTGTTGGCCTATACTGTTCTTAGATCTTGTGGAAAAGGTTGACAGTGACAGTGTGTGGACAGAGCCCATTACTTGTTAAATAGACATTATAACGTGAAAAAACAAAGTCATATTACTCCTACTGGGATGTGCTGCATATACATTTAGTCACTAAAGAGCATTATCTCTAGCTAGGAATTATCAAGGAAAGAGAAAAATAAAGAAAATGCAATGTCAGTTTAAGTGACTGCTAGGGAGAAACAAGAGTATGTTTCAGTCTGATACAGTTTCACCTGGGCTCAGAAGATCAGGAGTCAAGAATCAAAAAAGAAGCTTTTTAGAAAAAATTTCCAGGGTGGCCCAGGCATGAAGAGCTTTGCTGAGTCCTGAAGCTACAGAGATGAGAGGATCCTCCTGGAAAATTGTTAAAGTTTCAGGAAAGATCAATGTTTGCTTCAGCCCCAATATAAAAGCTGGAGCATTTATTGGCAATTCTGTGCCACTATCACCATAAGAAGGAATCCTGTTTCTGTGTATGTGCTTCTAAGTATGCGCTTAGATCCATTTCATTTTCTTGAAATGGAGGAGATCTGTTATTCCACGGAAGGGAACTGCAAAAGACCCTCTTTCCTCTCATGTCCTGGCACTGTGGCTAAGGTCCCCAATACTATATACTTGTCTAGATAAACCCAGTTTACAGCTGAGACTTCTTAATGCCCCAACCAGCTGGTGTTTTTGAGATGGTGAAGGTGAGATACTCTGCACTGCAGCCTGCAGTCTCACAAGCTGTGGCACCAGGGGACTGCTGCCCACCTAACACCAGCCTGGAGCATGGGATGGGGACAGATTTCCAGAGAGGAGTGCCAGGACCTTACTCCTGGAGATTCTGGTGCTTCCCTGGAAGGTCTTTCTGTCTTTATTGCTAATTGGTGTAAAGTCTGCTTGGATCCGTCAAATCTGACAGAATAAAACCCAGAGGGGAATATTGCTGCAGCATCACATCACAACTTTCGTGTTGCATTTTGGAGCAACACGGAGTGTCATGTTGAGCTGTTAGTCTGAAAGTTCCTCAAAGGGTTTCTGTTCGGGCCAGTCCCTTATCAGAGCCAGTTTAAGAAATCTAGCTCTTAAATTCCATTTCTTTTGAAACTCTTTTTTCTGTGTTGCATAATGGTTTCCCTGCATTTCCAGTCCATTACTGTCAGTTCTTTTGGGGAATGTCAGGTTGCATAAAAGTTGATATAGACATTCAGCAGAGCTCGAAGCAGCCCCTGAATGAATTTTGTCTTGGCAAACCTGCTCCTTTACCAAAACAATTTCTGAATAATCATTGCAAGGACCAAGATCTGTGTTATTTCTGTGTTATTCTGTAGTAAGGAATTGGTAATTATTTTTCATATAGGAGTTTGAGGAGTTGTGAAGAACTCAGAGGGACAAGATACAATAGTTCATGTTTCTTGGTCTAGCACTTCTTTAGACAATTTTACCTTCTCTTTCAGCTTAATGAGAAATTTCCCTGGGAGAATAGGATGTGTTGCAAATGTGCGAGCAGCCTGCCATATAAGCAACCCCACAACTACCCACTAGCAGTGGACAGTTTGGCTGTTTAAACCATAGTCAGAGTCAGAATTTAGGTTGGAAAGAACCTCTGAAAGTCATCTGGTCCAACCCTTTACTCAAAGGAGGGCCAACTTGGAAATTAGTTCAGGTTGTTCAGGGTCTCATTCAGTTTCTGGGCACCTCGTCCAATGCTGTACCACCCTCACTGTCAATAATTTTTTTTCTATATATCTAATTGTTATTTCTTTTGTTATTACTGTTCTACTTAACGATACAGGCTGGATCTAAAAACATTTTAGTCATGTTTCAGGACAATGTTAAATCTCGTATCTATTTGGTAGAGGGAATTTATATGGTACAGGAGTGAATGTTAGTGCAATTATTGGCAAACGCGGAAGATGCACACCGTGGCTGGGTCCCCTGAGGTGACAAAGTTATTGGTGCATGTTGGCTATCAGAGAACGTGGTGCTAATGAGTCTTAGCCTCTCTGCCTCTCTCTGTGTCTGCCTCTCACAAATACAGCTATCTCTTTTCTGACAAAAGAGAAGAAAGGGGGGGAGGAAAAGAGAGTGAGAAAAACCCTTCTTCTGTTACCTTAGGTAGCAAATACAGGATGAGACACCAGTGTGCTATATACATGAGCTGTAGACAGTCATTTGTTTTATCCCTTCTAGGCCACACCACATCAGTGGCTTGACTGGGAGCAACTGAAAAGGAGTTAAAGGAAACAGTCACTGATCACTTTTACTTCTTTCTTACTTTATTTTTATCCATGGTTACCCAGTGCCAAAATGAGAGGACGACTTCTTTTGTGTGTCATTTTTATTTTCTCTGTGAACAGGGAGCTATGTTTAGATTCTCATGACTGAATAAATTTCATACAGATAAGAGCTTTCTTTAAGACAAGCCTTATCACGTGGGCACTCTGTGATACTGTTTCTCCATTCTACTTCAACCTCTTTCTGCTCCTTCAAAAATGAAAAAGACCTGTAGAAACAGATTTTGAGGAAATATCCTTAGTACAAAGGGTTTGCCAGGTTAATATGGAACCAGCAGAATAACTGTGCCTTCCTCTGCAAATGAAATTGTTCTCTATTAGCTCTTGAGAGAAGCTAACAGATACACCCTCTATTTCTTCATGAAACATATGTTAGAGATCTTTGAAGAGGACTTCAGTACAGTGCACAGAGCTTTCATTGGCTGCTTCGTTCATATGCTTTGGTTCAACAGTCCGTAGAATAAAATGGAAGTGTTGCCAGCAAAGACTGTTCAAAAATCATAAATTAAGTCCCAAAATGCAAACTTGGCATAAATGTCCTGGTATTGTAAACTAATATATCCTGCATCCCTTTTTCTTTGCCTTTTTGTTTCTGAACTTCTTCAGTGCATTCAGCTGATGCATTCTGGGCATTAACATGAAATCTCAAATTTTAAAAAGCGAAGCCCGATGTGATCTAATGCAGTCGCTTCATTCGAGGATTTGCAGCTTTGAGAGAAGCATAGACACTGGACAATTTGTGAATAATGAAGGGTGAATCTCAGAAGACTCAGAAGGTCAGTTCAGTTTGGATCAACTCCTGAAGTCTTGAGTGGCTGTCTGTGCCATTCAGGCAGTTAAATGGGTTTTCCTATGAGCTTGCTAGGATTTTGTCTCCTGCTTATTGTTTGCCAGCACGCACATACTTCCTGTGATAGGTGATGACAGGAGAAAGGGTTCATTTTCATGGAAGTACTATGAACTTAAAAAAAAAAAAATTGTTAACAAAAAAGTAGCAGTCAATTGAGGTTTTTTGAAGGTGATATTTCATGGTACTCTGTTAAGTCCCTTCCCACAGTGGTTTTCCTTGAGCAGATTTACAGAGCCATCCTTTAGTTGGAAATCATTTTTTTTCTGTCTTGGAATGTTGCACCTGCTATAATTCATGTACAATGAATAACTGAGCAGGAAAAAAAACCCAGTTTTTCTGTTCGTTGCTATCTATTTGTTTGCTGCATACGCTTTTGAGAGATTTTATTCTCCTCCCGATCCTGCTAATATTTAGTTGTGTGCTTGGCTGTGTGTAGGTCAATAGTGTGCAGGTCTGGTGTACCAGTTAATGTCTTTCTTGCTGAAAACACCCTTCTAGACAACAAAAGGGGAATGCAAAAGTAACAAAAAATAATGTAAAGCATAGGTGTTTAAAGTATATACAACATTTACCAGGCACTCAATTTGAAACATTTTATATATGTATTTATTTTTAATTGAGCCGTTGAAAAATGTCAGGTTGATTGGCTTCCTTTCAGGAGATTGATTGGTGGTATTTTCTTTACTAGTGCCCCCTGTAGACCTGCATACATTGATTACTCTTTCTTCAAGCTTTCAGTCTGGAACTTTTCATCACACTGATGATCAGTAATTAAAAAAAAAAAAAAAAAAAGAAGGGAAATGGAGGGGTGGTGGTCTTCCACACTTCAAAAAGTGACATTTTAAGTCAGATTTAAACAGAAAAAGACAAGGAAATTAAGATTTCTCAAGACTTTTTCTTTCTTAGCTGTGCTTGTATATGGTGTTACAAAATTCCTCAAACTAGGCTGATTGCATACATTGGATTGACTGAAGGGTTTGATAATTTAGCATAAAAATCAAGTACGCTATGCACTATTCTCCATACTTTCTCAACTCCTTCTGCCATCTCATGTATATTCTGGCCTTTAAGGACAGTCTTTCTATAGACAGTGCTTTGTAGTATGTAAATGTTTCAACAGCTAGATGAAGTCTCTGGCCAGCAAGTCAATAAAACTTGCTGTGAATCTGCACATTTTCTATTGCATTCAACTTTTATGCTTCCAGAGTGAAGATGATTAAGTTTTAAAAAGTTTGGAGAACTTGACTTTAAACATTGTTGACAGTTTCAGGAATCATTGGGCAGCCTGACATAATGTTACTCATGATGAGAGAGCTGTCAGCACAGATCAGGAGTGGTACCAGAGAGAAATGTAAGGCAATATTTTCGCTATAGTATGTGGGGATTTTGCTGTGTGACTTCTATTAATAATGGGAGTTTTGGAGTTAAATCCCCAAGCATCATCCCCCCAAAAAATGCTGAAAACATACCCTGTAGTGTAGCTTGAATTAAATTTTATGTTGGCTGTTGTTTGGACATTGAAGATCATCGTGTCTGAGCAGTGGCTCTGGTTCTAGTTTCCTTCAGGTGCTGCTGAAGAGTAGGGAAGTGCAGTAGTGGATGGATAGAGACAAACCACATGACCAATTTGTGATCTCTGTCTCTTTTTGTGCATTTAAGCATCACCAGATACATCTGTCTTGCAACAACTGTGCCGTCTTTGGGCAGATCTGATCTATCAGTATTTATATACATTATGTCTGGTCCATCAGGATTCTGTTCTGCTCATCACAGTTGCACGGCAATGCCTGTAGTCACACATGTCAGAATTTCTGAGCGAGTTTCTGTTTGGACCTTTCTTTTCCTGGGTTATATTCTTGCTGAGTCTCCAGCATACTGAATAGTACCTTGCTCCAGATGATGCCAATGACATTAATAACTGGCCCGGAAAAGTCAACATGAGCAAAGGGATGAGATCTCTGTAATAATTTTCTCTCTCTCTCCCTCTTAAACTGACCAAGATTATGCAAGGCTTGGGACATCAGGCAAAGGAGAGGGCAGTTTGTATGAGGAGTATCTCAGCTTGTGAAGGCAGCTTGGTCTGTCATTTATGGTTCTGCCCTTGCGTTCAGGGAGGGAGTGGAAGGCTGCTGGGAATGACCAGCAAGCCTCAGTAATGAGGGCAATCCATAGACTAAAATGTCTGAGTTTGCTTTTAAATTAGTTTATTTCTATTCCTATGTAGAGTCTGTAGAAATGCAGGGACTTTGGGAGCTTTCCTCTCTTGCAACAGCATAGAAGAAACAAGGAAAGCAAACCAGTTAAAAAATATTTTGTAACTGGCATTGCATATCTGAGTTAATATGTTTCCGTGACAGAAACAACCATGCCATAAAACTCTGGCTACATACTATTAGAAAGTTCACTTGATTGGCTGCACAACTGACCAGTGAATAAAGCCATAGGTGTTGACTAGAAACCCAGTCCAACAAGTTACATCTTGCAAGGAGGTACAGGTCCTCATTCTCATTGTCTTCAGAAAGTAATTTTTTTTAGGACAGAGATTATATCTCTGTGTTTGTAAAGTGTGCATTATATTTTGACTGTTAGTGTAATATAAATAGTAATAATGACAACTTCAGGATTTTTTATGGCCACTAAATCTTTGTTGTCTAAATGATTCCATACCTATTTTTCCTTTTCCTTACATTTTCTTACTCGTTAAATTTTGATGCAACTTGGGGGGGAGGGAGGGGAAGAAGGGGAAGCATAATGTATTAATCCATCAAAAGCTGTGCTGAAAATGTTTGCATGCTTCTACTGAAAGGTCTCCCACCTCAATTTTAAGCCACAGCCTCAATCCATTCTTGTTTCTGTTTACCTTTAAAGTCTTTTCAGTCATTGTATACTTATAAAATAATTAGCATACTTCAAAAAACACTATTTTTGTAAAGCCAAGGTTTCTATGGTATGAATTCTTGCCAGCTGTGATAAAACACTCTTGAAATTAACAGTACCTTGATGAGATCTATATGGGACTTGGTAAACAGGAGCAACCTTTGTGCCGCTGTAGCTGAAGTTACCTCAGTGCTTCCTACTGCAACCTGAGTTTTCATGTGATTGTTTCTGCTGTCCACGCATCCTCTGCAATAATGCTTATTGTACAAAATTTCAGGTTTTGAGTGTACGTTGCCTATCAGATTTAAATATAAAACATTTGACTCTTTCTTTTCTAGTTATTCGCCCTCAGAAGCTGATTTTTCTCTTTATAGCATTATGAAGATTTCCTTTCTTTTAAAGTAATTTGTTAGACTCCCTGGTTATTCCTGATGTCAGTTACCTTTGGTTTTGTATGTATGTCTCTTAAATATTTCATTGAGGCTTGATCTTGCAAGGCCCAGAGTACTTACGTGATTAAATATGAGTAAGTGCTTTGTAGGATCTTCAGCGAGAGTGCTGGGGCAGAAGCAAGCCCTATAGCAGAGCCAGGGTGAGCTTTTGGCTGAGGACTGGCACTCAGTACTCCTGACAGTCTGGCACCCAGGGATTCACTCACTGTTGGGGTTTGACCTCACTTTACTCCACTATAGAGTGGACATGGGAACATTTGTGTCCATTTCCACAATTTTCTTTGGTTAATCAACTGATGCTTGAAAAATTCTTTGAGTTCTTACTGAGAAGTACACAGTGTGCATATTTGTACTCTGTGTATGTGTGTTTATAAGCATGCAAAATATGTATTTATTCCAATTTGATGTAGTGATAGTCCCAGCTTGAAAGTACATCCTGCAGATGTACTGTAAAATGACTAAAAAAACCTTTTTAATGCATCAGACACTGTAATGTGCAATCCGTGTCCCATCCTCTAAGCTGTTAACAATGCTAAAACTTGGAATGGCTGCAGAATGCCAGGTAAAAATCATCTTTGTCCATGTATAAGGGTTTAAGGCAGTTATACATGTTTATGCTGATTATGAACAATTCTAGTATCTATGGCAAGTGTTTTAATTTAAAAACCTTTTGTGACAGACTTTAAGTGTTTTAAAAATGCAAATACAAAGGAACTTGGTGTCCCCCAAATGTTATGCTTCTCCACAGAATAAGGCTGGATAACCACTGATTCTTGAAAAACTGAAGTGTGGCTTCCAAGCCTGAACTGTGGCATGAGATCAGCCACAAGTGCACGCTATCACAAGGTCTGAAAGCAATCTAAATCTGGCTTTACCAGGTGTCTTCAGGATTATAACACATGCTCAACCCTGTACTGACACAGGGTAGAGCTCTGGGATTCCTGGGGGAACTTTGCCATCTCCTGTCTGTGAGCTTCTCCTCTCTTTGGCTCTCAAGCTATGTGATATGAGTGCTGAGGATCCTGGCCAGAGAAAGATTTGTCGTATGGTTCTTGGGGGCGAGGTACCAGCCGCCCCAGCAATAATGTGTGTCTCGCAAGCAGAGTAACTCACTTTGAATTTCCTTTTTATTTTCAAGGAGAGCTGGGATTCTGACTCTATAAAGACTGGAGCAGCACATGTATTTCCTTTGAGTACTTTGTTGTGGGCTGTTTAGCTGATCTCAGTTTTCCTGGGTATACAAGAAAACAACAAGATGATAGAGATATTCTGATTGCACGGAGGCCCTGGGCTACGGTGTTCAGCTTGTTACATTGCTTCTCATATCATGGTTTCACTCCTGTGTGATGAACAGACTGCCAAGACAGCCTTAAGTGTCGGGAGACATTCTCAAATTTCATGTACCTGGTTTTAATCCTATTAGTCAGCAGTGTACTAAAATTCCTGACTTTATTTTGGTTAGCGTCCAAGGGAACAAGGAGGGTGATTCTTCCATCTACATCACGCTGGGCTACATGACAAGGTTTGTGTTCTGTAGGTTTTTCTTCCCTCCAGCAGAACTCTGCTTTTGTACGTGAATTAATTTTTTGGCTTGGATGGGTTATTTGGATCTGGGTGATGATGTGATCTTTGAAGGCAATTCTGTGTGGTTAGTCCACCTGCAATTATTGCACTCAGACTGGATGTATCTTCCTTTGTCGAAGGAGATACCATAACTCTTTTCTATTTTCCCCAGAGACCAAATGACCGTTTGAAAAAAACTGATTATATTAATTCCAGATGAACACGAGGGTCTTTCTAATAATTAGAAGTTATAATGTATTAGGTAACAAGGGTTTTCTGTTGTTCATTATCCCCTGTTCAGCTTTTGATTCCTTTCTGCTGCCATCCTGATTACCAAATTTATTCGAATGTTGACTGGAGCTTGTCCAGGTAGACGGAGCACTGAGGTGAGAAGGCTTCTATTGTGGAGTGACTTGCTTAGTGCCTCAGTCACTGAGGACTTGGTGATATAGACTCTGTGTACCGTATATACTAATTTCCTTCATGCCCTGCTTTTAGCCGAATGTGTATCCAGCTAATAATTCAATAGACATTAATTGTTATAATCTGGCTAAGAGAAGCACACACACAAGGCGAGTTTTTAGTATTCAGTTCATATTGGTGTACATGAAAGATAACCCCCACAGGGGTTCTGTCTGCAAGCACTAGGGACTTCTCAGAGGAAAATGTACTGACAGATCTCAGGTCAATACCATAATCATCCCTCACAGAGATTGATTCTGGACATACCGTAGGTAATGGATATATTTTTGTTCTGTTGGGATTTATGTCACTTTGTGGTCCAATTGTTCTAGACATTTTGTCCATCAAAGTAGGAGCATCTACACAGAGCAATAAAATAACAGCTTGTCTCCTTGGATCTAACAAACAAAAAACCAAAAATGCTTTCTGATCATTCAGGCTTTTCCATATCTGTAGCACTTAAAAAAATTTATTGCAGTAGCTTTTATTGGCAAGAGTTGGCAGCTAGGGGCTTTCTTGACTAGGAATGAATGCAGTTACCTAGCATTGCATCTCTAAATGTGCATCTGGAAAAAAGGTAGCAGTTTTACCTGACTCCTTTCTGGTGTATCCCCCTCCTTCCCCCATACCACGTATGGCCTGTAGTGACTGGTGCGTTACTACAGAGTGGCTGCAGGAATCTAATAGTGTGACAAAAAAAGGCAAACCCTGCCAGGCCCGGTATGAAAGGAAACTGCTCGAAGAGGGTTAGGCCTGCAGCAAAAGAAGATCCTGGGTGGCCTCAGTGCCTCTGGAAGTAGTGTAGGGGATCTCTTTGGGAAGAGTCAGTCCTGCCAGGCAGCAGAATGGCAGAGCAAGCCGCGTGCAGTTACGAGTCTGAATAAAAGAGGAGACTGAAAATTTGAGGGCTTTGGGTATAAACTCAGTCACTTGTAGCTCAAATTCTTGTCCCGTCCTCCCTTGCTATCTACACATCCTGTGGTTTTCTTTAACCTGTTTCTTTCTGCATTTCCATTTTGCCGTCTTCCAGCATCCCCCTCTGCATGTCCATTCTTTTTCCTCTTTCTCTGGTTCTTTCAGTCTTCCTTCTTTTCTATAAGGAACATCTTTTTTGTTGTTATTCTTATCTAGCTAGCAGGAAAAGCCACTTCCAGTGCTGAAAGTTACTCTGGCTCTGGGGTCATTGAATCTGGCCCATTGAGGTATCTTAGAGAAACACTTGGTATGTTGACATACTAAGATGAAGTTGTCATGATGGCTGTTTGGAACGCTGTCTCATTTGACAGTGTTTACTTTCTCTACAGTTTCGGTTGAAAAGAAAAACAATGCACCTAGGGAGTAAAGCTGCAACTTGTAGCCTGGACCTGGTGCTCTTAAGAAAAGCGTTATTTTATAAATGTATAGTGAAATGGTTAGCTACCATAGAAGATAACACGTTATTGATCTGTGATAATTTTCCTAGGCTATTAAACTTCCAGGCATCATGAAAACAGTCTTCACTTGTTAAGCCAGAACTTTTTAGGTGAGGGTAATGTATTTTTAATCGTAAACGTTCCTTGTTAATAGCCAGATATCTCCAACTAAAATATATGAATGTAGTATGTTCTATTATAATGTACATGTATATGGAGCCAATAATACCTGTGAAATAGTCCCATTCTTCCTCTGTTTGAAAGAAATAACATTAATGCTTGTTCAGGCTAATAAATTGAGCTCTAGGGACCGAAATTCTCTGTTCATTCACAGAGCTGCTATACCACACTCAGCAGCAAAGTTCAACTACGTTGTATTACAGAAATGCCCTGTTTTTATGATGGATTTTGACTATAGTCAAATAGGTAGTTCTCTGTGTGATTCATTCCTTGGCCCACTTAGTTCCTTGGACAAAATCAGGATTATCAGTCCCAATCCTGAATATAATTTGCTGAATGTTGCAAACAAGCAACAGTCCTATTGAAATCACTACTCAGAATTAGTAACCAAAAAGTGATATATTGCTTTGGTATGTTTCCCCAGTCTAGGAGTATTCTTAGCTGGGCTTTCTCCCAGTCCTGTCATTTGTGCTAGGTAGTGTCAAGAAAAGAGCAAAAGCTGCTCCTGAAGGCTAGGTTACATCTTAATTTCCAGTACAAGTCGTGTTTCTTTTCTCTGTCCTGAAAAAAGATTTGAATGATTTGAACAGGAGGAATATCTGATTAATGTAATATCGATAGATAATGCTAATCCTTAAATGGTGCCAACTGCAAATTCATAGCTCTTTTGATGTGTTACTCAGCCATAATTTAATTTCAGCCAGAAAAAAAAGGAAAGGGTCAAATTGTGCCCTTACAGGCAAATCCAAAGGCAACATTTACATCTAAATATACAATTAGGTCATAACAAACCACTTGATCAGGCAGTGAGCTGCCTGATCTTTTCTGCCTGACAATCAAAGGGCAGATTCTGATACACTTTGGGGAAGTAGCCAAATTGGTTCCATCTAAATGAACAGATTCACAAGAACTTTAATTTGAAGAAACTTCTTAACTCACATTTCATACATGCATGAAAGCCTGTACCTCTCTTATAACATGAGTTCTTGGATCTGAGTATTGAAACAGTGCTCGAGTCCTGGCAGCCCACAGAGTTTCATGTGGATATAAAAAGTAGCCGGGACTGTAGCCCTGAGCAGTAACACCTTATATCATAAAAAAGATGTAAAAAATTTATCCCCCAAATTCCCACAGTTAGCTTGAACAGCTCTGTGACTGATCCCAGTTCCAGCTGCACTTCCAGAGGTTTTCCAGAGCTCTGTTGACTCTTCTGTCAGTCGCTAACTCTCCCGCTGTTGACAGCGACTTTCTCCTCTAGTACCTATTCAAACCAGAGCCTAATAATACATTTTAAAAACTTTATAATTGCTTTTTCGTGCTACTCTGACATCGAAATCCACAGAGGGCAATCAGAAAACCAGGGACGACTTGTCCTCATAAACCTCCAGGAGTGCCTGCTACTAGTCTGCTATGAGTTGTTCTAAACTTTACTATGTTTTATAATCTGTTCAGCTGTATGGTCTCCTGTGATCTGCAAACATGAAATATTTACATTAAAAATCTAATGCATATCACAGGAATAGGAAAGGAAAGGCATTTTAAAACTTCTCAGAACTAATTACGTGAAGTGGTTAGGAAACCTCAGAGAGTGTAATAACCATGGAGACTTTCTTCCTGCCTTTTCATTGAGACCAAGTGGATCGGCCAGATTAGTAGAGTGCTGTGCATGTCAAGTAGGTACAAAATATTAGCTATGTAAAAAGTTACCTGCTGTGCAGATGGACTTACCCTGTGCTATTAGGATGTACGTGAATTTGGCTTGAAACCTGGCTGGCTTGCCTGTACTCTTTGAGGCCATTGGGACTGCTTTTCATGAGTAACACTGTCATTTTTTTTAATTGAAAGGGTCAACTTCTGGAACATAATATTTATTCAAACAAGCAAATACTGCTTCAAAGCCAGTGCTCTAAAGAGTAGCAAAAATACAGCCCATCCTTAATTTCCTACCTTTTCTTTCCCAGTGCAATCCATTATATAATATTGCACACTTCAGCTGGGTGAGCACATTGGCTAGTATTTCCACCTTGTACTAGTATTAACCATCTCTCTGAGATCAGCTTCATATAATGCTTTTGGAATGTGATGCTCTTAATTTGCTACGTTTTATATCTAAACTATTGTGCATTGGCCACTGACCTGCCATCAATCAACTCAAATGCCTCAGTGCCCTTTCCATCCATTTGTGTTTTCTCTGTGTGTGCTGAGAATTAGATTTAAAGCAATGTGCCAGTGATTAAACAATTACTCTGTCCTCTCTCTTACATATCAATAATTTGAAAGAGAAAAAAGCCAGCTATTCTTTTGTGTGTTTGACTGTGGCCTCTAGCTTTGAATCTAGTATATGATGACAAAGTGGTGTCTGCTTAAAAAAAAATAATAATTGTAACACATGTGGCCTTTTCAATTCCATTTGGGGACCTCTAACCATCATAAAACAAAGAGAGCAATTTAATGCAAGCTTTGATAATGTCATTTTTGGTCACCTTTTAATTAATAAACATGAAAAGCCTGAAATTGGATAGATCTTCTGAACTAACAATGGCAGCAATGTGAATTCATTTTCAAAGACAATTTTAAGGGTATTTGAAGGTGAACATTACTATTTAGGAAAAGGGCTGGGATGACAAGCTACCAATTATCAGCCACTAAGATGTATTTGGGCTGAGACTGCAGGACACTGATATTATACTGCTCTTCATGTGAGCAACTATTTTATGCTGCATAAGAACTAAATGGTAGGAGAAGTTTATTACTGTGAACCGAAGGAAAGCACAGGGTAGCTGACTTCCCTACCAAGTTGGAAGAAGGATTGGCTGTGAGCCTGAGCCATGTCTAATGCATGTCTTCTCTTTGTCTCCACAGACCTTACTGAAGGGTACCGCTTCTCCATACGCTCACTGTGGAGGCAAAGGCATAATCCCTGCTACTGTAGCCCATATCAGTATATACACTAGCCTTTTGGATGCTGTTAAAATAATCATTCTAAGTGGATAAAAGTCCACGGAGACTGCATGTTGTTTATTAGACCCCAGGGCTTCTGTTTTGTTTCCTGGTATTTCTGGACTCTGTATCAGCACTGCTTCTTGAGGAGGCCTGTTCCCAGACTTCCCCTTTCCAGGAGCTCATAAAATAAGGGAGGGAAGACATGAAGAGAGGCAGAATGGCCGTGATACTGGAAACGGCTCTGCTTCCCGACTTCCCATTGCTTTTCCATTTCTCTCGCACACACATGTGCGATTACACGTGCAATGCGTAACCTGCAGCCAGAGCAGGTAAATACTCCTGGTATTTTGGCAAATATAAGTTTAGTCCAGATTCCTTCTTTGAGCTAAAATACACAGATGAGAAGCAATGCGATTAGGAAAAGTAAGAGCACTGTTTCAGTTTACATACTCCTGAAAAAATTATGTTCAGTAGTGTTAATTGGAACATCAAGTGCTGATTATGATTATCAGGGGAACTTGTCTCACAACAATAGCAGTATTGTAACAAGACTTGTTCCTTTCCTGAAGGATCAATCTATTACTGGTAATCAGTGTTTTGCCATGTAGCAAAACGATGGTATTTTCAGTTGTGCGTATCTTGCAAAAATGGGCAAAACAGTATTTTTAGGTTATTTTTAAATGCTTCAAAATTCTATACATTCATAAAATTGAATTCCTCAAATCACACAACAGAAAATCCATCATAGTCCATCTAGTTGGACAGATAGTAACCTAGAGGGTGATCTAGGTATCACAATGCTCCTTGATCTGAAATGGGAAGAACTGGTGCCCTTTGTTATCGTGACCTGAAGGGGAACAATTCCATGCACTGATGTAAGCTATTAGGGAAGCAGATGAAGGGGTCCTGAATACACATCCAGGAAAATACCTGTTGTCAGTCTTCCACCTTTCCAAGCCAAATATGTTGAATTTGAATCCATCTGTTGACCACAACTTTGAGGTTTGCACATGGGGAAGGTGCCTGCCTGCCACATGTCAAGCTGCTTGCCATAAGTGTATAGATGATGTTGCTGTGCCATCGGTGATTCACCAACCCTAGGTAAAATGTAGAATATGTGAGGCCTTGGTTGTAAAGTAAGCAGGAATATTCTCCGGTGGCTGTATTTGCCAGTTGGTTTCAAAGTACAATACCTTTAGAATTTGTTATATTAGACTAAATCCCCAATCCTTAAAGAGATTTAAATTCCTAAATTCTGTTGATTTTGGTGGAAGTTAACACCTAACACAGTATGAGCATAAGTTTCTAAGTGACTACAGTGTTGATATTTATAGTACAGGTTTCATTTGAAATGAAAGGTTGTGCTCTGTCTGGGAAGAATGAAAAATAAATACCACTGAGGAAACTCAAAGGATGTGCTCCTGTAAGAGCATCATCAGTTCCCACTAAAATAAGGATGTTCCGTAACCCACAGCCTTGAGTTGAAAATGCTTCACAGATATTCAGGGGTGGGATTTGGCTCGGCCACTAATGAAATACAGAAGTGAAGACATCACTGAACTGAATGGAAAGGCCATTGAACTGAAGGCAAGGCACAATGAACTGAAGGGAAAAGCCATATCAATTTGAAGTCGCAGGCACAATTTAAAAGCTACAGCTATCTAGATTTTTCCCAGCAGTGTTCCCTCCTAATACTACCTGCACTCACAGTGGTGAATTTGCAAGAACACATCCCAGAGTAATCCATTTGCAAGCATCTTTTCTGAACTAAAAAAAGAGCAGTTAATACATATGCAGAAAGGCAAATATTCTTATCTCATTAACAGACTTTCTTTAAGCTTGCTAAGATTAGAATACTTAGTTATTTCAAATTGGTAAAACATGCATTCATTATAAACATGATTATAATGATAACTTTGTAGATAATAATCAATTATTTAAATATGAATTATTTCCCTACATTAGAGTCATGTTTTCAGCTATAATCACCTCGGGTGCTCAATTCCTCCCTCCTTTACAGCACCTCTGGCTGTGTGTGGAGCATTAACTATTTGCTTCCAGACACAAACTGGGAAAGTGCCAAGTCCAGAAACAAAATTTACTGTGTTGTCCTGGCTAACAACTTAAACATGTGTCTCCTTTAGACTTTCTTAGGTGGGAAAAAAGGGAAAAAAAATAATCCATGCAAATGGCCATCTTAACCCTCAATTTTTTTCCCTTTCATTTTTGTAAAAAGCTTGCAAAAATGCACTGGGAGCAATGCTCATGGGCTTAGTAAATCAAAATCTGATGCCCTGGCTGTTTGGAAGTACATTCAATCATCCATTTTTAATAAGAATTCTGAGAAGATTAGCACCCTGCAACAAGAGCTTCATTTACACTGTTGCAGGGCTTAGCAGCACAATAAACTCTCCTAGCTTGCGTACGGTCCGTAGCTCTGCATGACAATTTAACCAAGTTCTCTGCTTCTCCTCATGGTGTGGAGAAAATCCACCTTGAAATATTAGATCTCTTGAGCATGTGCAACATGCTAAACATTTGTAAGATAGACTATTCACAATGTTTATGTGCAGCAAGTGGAATTTAATCTCTTTTATTTCTTGCTCCAAGTCTTGTCAGTTGTTTTCCCCATTCTTTAGTATTCTCTTTAATATGGTTTGCAGATATTTAATATATTCCCTGTGAGGTTCTCAACACACTTTCAAGAGCTAGTTTTGCCTTGCTATGGCAAGGTAATAGCACTATAATATACCTTTTTTAATAGATACGTAAACTGAAACATTGAGAAGTTAAATGATTTGCTGGTGGTTATGTTTGGAGTCAATGACAGAATGGAAGGAATTCATAGAACTGGACTATCAACATCCTGTTTTAACCTCCAGACACAGTGGTGCAATTCATCTCACCTAACTTCAGATGTCTTCAAAGCAGATACTATGCTGAAGCTGGTTATCTGTTCTTCCTTTCTGGTCAAAGCAGAGATACAGGCACTGCTGAGATGCAACTCACCAAATCCTTTAGTAGTTATTTAGAATAGGTCAAATGAATTCTGTCCTGTGAGACCGTACTTCTCTCCTCTAACTGCAAATGGAGCCTAGCTTAGATATTAACGGCTATGCTGAGGATATGTAATGTTAGGTGAGACAAATCCCATCCGAGCTTTCTTTCCCATAAATTTTAATTCTGAGTGCTAAGTGGCTCTTTATCAAGGTTTCAAGAAGAATACTTCGGCAATAAGATTAATTAAATGCTTAAAGGGAAAACGTGGCTGCTACCAGATTTAACCCAGGAAGAAAGGGTTTATTATTGTCACAGAGCACTGAGCTGTGTATGGGAAGAAGAGGAAGCTTTGAGCAAATTTTTTAGTATGATGGGTCAGTGCCTGAGATATTTAGGCACTGGGAGGTTCATCAAAGTGTCAGCTGGGATTTTAAAATGTGCTTAAGCACTACTTCTGTAAGCAGTTTTGAATACTACAGAGAGATCTTCTAGTTACATTTTAAGGCGTTTTTGAGAATCTGGCCCTAGGTACTTAAGAAAAAAAAAATCTATGGATATCATAAGGGAGGTTGAGCACAAGAAATTTGTATTTCAGATGGGGAGTAGAATATACTAGAGAAACTGTACTGCATTTGGGCATGGTGATTTATGTGCTTGTAGGGATTAATAACTTCTTTACTTCATAACTGCTTCATAGCACAGCTGTGTCTTTCAGTCTGTACTCTCAGCTTTCAAAGTAGCAGTGACAGCCCTGGATGGAAGTCCATTACTGCAGAAGGTGAAATGGTACAGTTGAGCCATTCCTAAGCAATAAACCACAAAACAATGGTAGTCTGCAAAGCTTGACAATGAGGTGTATGAAGTTGTTGAAACTGTGGCTGGACTGATAGTTTGTCTTAATATCTAAAAAAGCTTGATAGGTCTCTGTGAGACCACTACCTAATAATCTTGAGCAAATGTATTTCATTGCTTCCATACCGCTCCAGTCTAACTGCTGCCTATTGTTTCATAACTTGCAAATGCCTGGGGCAGGAACTATGATTTTCTCTGTGTTTAGGTAGCAAGTACTGTCCACTGGTGGCTGAGGTTCCTAGGCACTACCACTATAGTAGTTCTTTTCTGATAATTGCATAGGCATAGAGGCAGACGCTCAAAATTTCATATATTCCTAGATAGCTCACTGAATTAGAGGAACATTGAGGCAAAGAAAAGAGGAAAAAAAGCAAAGAAGTGAAGAGTGTTTTTGTGTAATGTGTCATTTTTTTGAACAATGTCAATCCCTAAAAATATGCACGCACATTTAGAAGGTTTTGGACTTGTGTGGAGTATGGAAAGATCGTATGCTGATGTCTGAAAATATTTCTAATGGAATTTGGCCTGCTTCAACAGAATACAATGATAGGTGTGTTTTATGTTGGGCTGGGAAAAGAAGGTAAGAATTTCATTATAAATATCTTTGTAAATAGACCATTAATCATCATGATGGATATAAAGTCGAAAACATGGCATAGCTGGCAAGCGCATTCCTTAAGTGAATCTAACCTGAACTTAATAAAGAAATGCCAAACTAACTGCAAAACACTATTCTGCCAAGATTCAGACTCTAGTCAATCATCCTGCCAGATGATAGTGTGTTTAATGCGAGGACAATGTATCACTAACAATCTCAGCTGCTACCAACTCAGCAGAATTAGACTATTTACTGAACAAGCCAGTGAAGTACTGCCAGTGGCGCAGAAGTTAGAGCCACTGCTATTCTTAGAGGAAGATTGTCAACTACAGCCCGCACAGAGAAGTAGGAAGAGGGGAAGTATCCAGCTCTGCTCTTAAATGCCCCAAAGAGGACACAGTGGCAGCTCTATCAATTGCATCACTACTCAGTTTGGCTGGAAAGTGTAGAATTGAGGAGAGCATGGTTCCACGCTCGTATCCCTTCACTGTGGCTGACAGCAGCCCCGCTGGTTACGTGCACAATTTGTATGCCTTCAAAACATGACAGCTACTCGCTCAAAAGCTGAAAGAGGTGGGAAGACTCTTGTCCCCTTTTGCAGTTTTTGAAAGAAAAAGTAGAGATGGTAGTCTTTGTGTCTCAGTTAAGCTTAGATAATTGTCTCGCCAAAAAACTCAGAAAATTACTGTTCGTTTTCTCAAGTATTTTTCATTTTCAGACAAGCAGAGTTGCTCACAGTTATCTATTCTACCCTAACCAGTGTGTTGCATTTATGTGGATTTACTCTCTGACTAATTGAAAATGTTTGTCGAGTCCTGGAAGTGAAAGAGGTATGTGAATTTGAAGCAAGTGCAAAGGCATGTGTAATTATTTTAAGTGAATTTTTCTCTAAAGTGTGTGTTTGGGCACTGGAATTGCCCACATGCCCCTGGAGAGAAACTCAGAGTTACAAATGAACTTACATGACTGAGGAAGTTTATATTATTTCCCATGACTTTGCAAGCCTCAGGGAGTGTTAAACGCTATTTTCTTTTGGTCCTTTGCCTCTGTGCTAGAATTGGTGCCCAAACTGGGATATGGCTTTGAATTCTGGACAGATTTTTAGGGTAGAAGCTAGGAGCTGGCCACTCGTGGCATCAATACCATAGGGCAGATTTAGAATGGCACATAGGAAGGCCAGTGCAGGAGGTATCTCTGAGAGGCAGTGGCTCCTGCCGAGATCCCAATTCTCCGGGAGCCCAGAGTCCCTGCCTCACACAGAGGCAAGATGCTGCCAATCAGCTGATTGGCAGCATGTTGCCTCTTTGAGAGGCAGCGTCTGTTGGCTCCTGCAAAGTTCCTGCCAGCATTCTTAAACTCTAATTTGGGAAAGAAAATTACAATCTGGCACATCACCGTTGGAAGGTTGCCGACCCCTGCTCCACACTGTACAAGCGGCAGCTTCAGAGAACAGTGAAAGGAAACTTCCTTTGTTTCATGCATCAGGAGCGGGCTTCTGAATGTGACTCCTCCACAAGGCTGCCTAAACTGTACAGCCCCACTGAAGGCAGCGAAGGCAATGGAGTTGTCCACGTGTTGACAGTGAACAAATTGTCTATTCCTATTGTTGCTGGATGAGCCACTAGGTAACCAGATTGATTTTATGATCCCTTACTGAGTGTTCAGGACTGGTGCTTGAAAAAGACATCTTTTATCTGTCAGCCAGTAAATCTCACATTGAGTTGCAAACATACTGGAGAGCTAGAATTCAGCAAGACCGTTTTTATGAATAGAAACATTTTCAGAATAGACACTCTCCTGAACACACAGTTGTTTTACAGGAATTGAAGAAGTCCTTATGGTGGATGGATAAGCCAACTCAGGATAAAATAAGAACCAGACTATACTTTGAACTGCTGTTTGAACAGAACCTTTTTGAAGAACTTGAAAAGTTCAGAGTTTTGTTGGTCTTTTTGCCTTCTTCCCTGCTTTTCTCTTTTCAGGCTTAATTGGAAGCAAATAGTACACAATATGAGATAAGAGGCTTTTTTGCAGCATTATTGACATGAAATATACCAGATTTGCAACAAAGATTTTTCTGGTTTATCAATGTTACTCAAGATCTTGGATATATTTGACATGCATATAAAGCAAAATCCTCTGTTGACCAAAATCCAAATACCACACCAAACAGCATATCAGCTACAATGGCCATCACTGTTAGCCTCATCTCTTCAGAACAGCCATAAATCCAAAAGAATGCAAACTAAGTATGAGAAAACATTGAGTTTTCCTCAAATGAATGTTCATGACACTTCCAGGTCATCCAGTAAGTAGTATTCCATCCCTTGCACCATCTCTGCCTTTTTAGTAACAGACGATTGATGAGAGGACTCCAGAGGAAGCTGCAGAATATAGCCCCACTGAGATCCACCTCCATTCTGAACTTTTGTCTTGGTTTCCACAAATCCTTGCCATCTATGAGAGAAGTTAATAACATACTAGCAGTGATTCAGAGAAAATAGAGTCTCTCAGTGAGAGAAATCGTGGCTGTTGAGACAACCATTTCACCAAAGGAAAATTCCAGATCCATTGTCAGTTCTTCTAGCAATTCTGTGCACTTATGCAGTACTCTATATTTTGAAAGCACTGTAAAAAAAAAAAACATTAGCTGATTCTCTTGGAAGCCCCACAAAATAGATACTAACTTTTTTTAGAGTTGGGATGCTTAGTGCTAGAACTGATGAGACCTTAAAGATCTGAAAGAAGCTGGACCAGCACTGGCATTAGAAGTTGCGGAATTCCTACCCTACGGTCACTTGTTCAAACTATCAGGCAGCTCATCTTTACCTCAATTATGTTTTCTGTATCTAGAGATTACATGAGATGTATTTTTTGGTGATGCATGTTGAAATCAAAAAAGGGTTAATTTTATAGTCAAAATTGCTCAGAAATTACTAAGTAAGTGTCTTTAGAGTGTTCATTTGAGAGAGTGTCCTGATGATATAATAGTACTTAGCTCATACCATAGCGCTGCTATCTTATGTTGTCTTGGCTGAGTGTTTTGTTTAACTGTACTGAAAGAACCACGTGACGAGTTCTGCATATATCCTAGTGCGGTTTGACAGTAATACTTAACAAAAATTAACTGTTGCCACTCCTTGAACATTTGAATGGCTTTGAGCAGATATTAAAGTTGTAGCAAACATGTATTTTTAGGAAACAAAGATACTAATTCCAAGGGATTGCTAAATACCAGGTTCAAACTCTTGAGTTTACATGTATTTCCAGCCTGTTTCCTGTCTGAGAGTTTTATTCCAACCACATCCATTTTCTTTACATAGGGAATATCATGTTCTCTTTAATTGGAGCTGCACTTAGGCTCAGATCTGCAAGTGTTTAAAGCGAACAGTGACAGAGCCTAAGTGCCTAAATGAAATCTTGTGATCCCAAGAACCTCGTCTTAGCTTCTGTCTGCCCTGATTGTGCTGAAACTTTCCAATTGCATGAGGTCCTTAACTTAAAGTGGACTTAGAAGTGCTGCTGTCTCAGTAGAAATGAACAATGTAGTACCTGTCTTCCTCAGAGATCTCGCTGGATCCACAAATTAAATGCTGCTCTGCGGGGGTTAGTCTCTCCTCTCGCCAAAGCCGGGTCAGATGTGTGTTTCCCACTTTTGAGGAGAGTGGCCCAACCACCAGAAGGGAGTCTGGAAGCTGGAGGAACATCATCTCGGTTGCATACCTTACCTGCCGTGCTAGTGGGTCATCATCGTGCTACTTAACTTCCCCATCAAAGAGAGTTTTCTGCATCTTGTAGCAGCTTCTAGAGAGACTTACTGCATTTGACTGGTCAGTAGTTGCAGCTTTAATGCCTGGCAGTTGGAGAAAGTCTTTGGGAACAGCAGGGCGTGAGTTTGTAGCCTTGAGGCAGAGGAGGGCTGGCTCCAGCTTCTTCATCTCCCGGGTGAAGTCGGTCATTCTTAATCATTGAACTGTTAGGTGTGTGAGGCGCGGAGAGCCATAGGCACTGCCCTCCCTTCTTCCTCCTCTGGTGGTTTGCAGAGGGACCAGGTGGTCCCTTCTGTCCACCTGAAAGCGATGGCCTGGGAAGATCCAAAGGTAGAAGATACCATTGAATTGTGGGTCCCAAGGGGAAGGAGTCGTTCCTCAGTAGCAGTGAATTCAAACACCAGTGGGCGATATTATTTAAATACTGTCCCCACTACTTCCTTGTTGACTGCCGCAGATCAGTCTCTGTCTAGTGCTTAAGGCACCTGATTCTATACACTGTATAGACAGCTTATGGGTGTAACTGGGTGGGTGGGTTCATGTATGAACAGTGTGTTCCCACCCTCGTCTCTGTAGGGAAGATGCTTGTGATGTTGATTTTTATTTGGTTTAGGTACTGGAGGTTATCAGGTAGGTTTTGTTACAGGCATTTGGTTGTTGGTTGTGTTACAGGTGGGTTACCTGGTAGGGCCAACGTCAGGGTGCCAACAGGGGCCGGTGGCTCCCTGGGGGCTGGGAGCTATGGGGGCTCCCCCCAGGCCGGCCGGGCAGGGCCTGGCACCCAGAGCCCATCCTACCGCCCCAGCCAGGGGCAGGGCAGCTGGGGGCACCAGGGCAGCTCCAGCCCCAGGCATGGGGCACATCCCTGAGGCCAGGCCTGGATGTAGGCCAGTGGGTGGGCCTGGCTCGGCAGGCCCATGGCCAGGGAGGATTGTGGGGAGCTGGAGACCGGCCCTGCTGCAGCATTGCTGGGGCAGGGGCTGACAGCCCCAGGGGGCTGACATGGGGTCCTGGGCCATGGGCAGGGTGGGGGGAGCCCCGGGGGGTAGGCAGGGGCAGTCAGGGCTGGCGGTGCCCTCCCCAGGCCCTGGCACCTATCGCTAGTCAGTAAGTTAGACCTGCTGTGTAGCAGCTCCACCAGATGAAAATGGTTCATTTCTTCCTGCTTTACATTTTCTGAATGGTCTAACGATAGGTTTGCTTTCACATCCTTTGAGATTAGTCTTTATTTCAGACAATACTTTCAATACTAAAAGGGTCATAAAAATAGACAGTTCCTGAGAGCTTAGAAAGAAAAACTGCTAGTCTCCCATCCTTCTCCCTCCCCCAAATTATTTGATAATGGAATGGGAAGCTTTCCCATAATCTCTTGCTTGATTTTTGCTAATATGAACCTGTCAAAGATTGTGGCATTTCCTTACTGTGTGATGTGGAGCCAGCTGGAACCAAATAATCCACCCACGTTTTCCATCGTCTTTGTATTCTGATAGGAACTTCTGCTTAGCAGAAATGAGAAAATACCTGTTATTCCTTCCCTGCTGTCATGGTGGCCACACTGAGGCAGTTTCCTACTTGGCTAAAGTCTGGCTAGATCTGAATAAATGTGACCAGACCAAAAATAATGGGTTTTCTGCCTGGAACCCACACTCCACTCTTATGGCAGTTCAAGAGGAAAGTAATTTAAGAAACGACACTTTCCTTTCCACTCACTGCCCCAAAGAAATACTTTCAAGGATGAATTAGGAACATTCCTCCTTTGGCTTGAAGATGTGGAGATTTGGGTCTGTAAAAATACCTTCCTTAATCCTCAACCTTACTTCTACAGCAAGGAGAAATACCACTTTTATGTGAGCATGTGGACCTGCTTACCAGAGAACATGAGTAACTTCTGTTATAATTTGAATTGTACTCTTCTTAACGAAAGCATCTACAAGAGTGGGCAGCCAGTGCAAAATACAGCCCCTCAGCCCTTTGGTTTTGAGGCCTGATGTCTCTGCAGCTGTGGGAAAGAATCTCTCCCCCTTCGCTTTCCTGTTTCCAGACTCTCTTTTGGTCTGTTTTAAGCATTAATGTTTTGCATGTAACATCTCTCAAAGTCTAATCCATTGCTATGGACCCACCTAGTGACGGCTTTATAGATTCTTTATATTCATAAAGGCACTTCATGCTTATCGTTTCCTGATTTTTGTTAGGTTTGTATTTTTTTGATGTTTGAAATGGATCATAGTACCCAAACTGAATGCTTTCTGTGAGTACTTCCTTCATTCAGCTCTGCGTATTTAAACACTGAGAAAACAATGACACTTACGTGGTTACCTGTGAATAAAGGCATAAGTACAAGGAGTATGGTCACACCGTTAGGGAGATGACCTCAATTATTATACATATATTTTAGGTCACCAGAAGTTAGTATTGTCCGTAGTGTAAACATGAGGAAACTTTTACTCACTGGTATGGGAATGGAAATGGTCAGTTTCAGCTTCCAGTTGAGAGACCTGCACGTGCTGCTTACAGGGATCCTCTTCTGTATCGTAACGGACTCAGTGAATGTGGTAAGTCTGAAAGCTTCTCTAGACACACAAACTGTAAAGAATTGGGCAATGTGCTATGGCTTTCAGTGGTAATCTACTGCCTCGTTGCTTTGTGCCGTGATCTATGAGATTTTTGGACGGCCAGAAATAGCTCAGCAACATCTGACTCTTCAGCAACAGATGCTGAATATCTGAAAATCCTAGACAGGCGCTCCTGGTTTATGCAGAGAGTGGCTATGTGCAGTCAGGCTAATGCAACAACGATGCATGGGATTCACTGTCCACATGATGTGGGATCCAGTTAAGCACATGTAATGGGTCTGTTGCCTTTGTACTACCCATGTAGGTCGGGGTGAGCCTCCTTTCTGTTATTTCTGGTGTTCGTGAATCTGAATGGTCCAACAGCTTGTTTCTAAGAGGTTTGCTCACTGTAGTCCTCCCCATGTAGTATACTCGCTGTGTTATATTAACAACTGAATATTCACATATGAACAACCATTCTAGTACATAGATTTTGTGTGTAACAACCTTTAAAAATACAGAACTAAGGATTTTTCATTGAATATCCTGTATTTTAGGGATAGGTCCCGTTACAGGTCCTGTATGGTTATTGGAGAGAGTGGCAGGGAGGCTGTGTATATTTACCAATAATGAAAGCAGTGTTCGCAGCTAAAATTCTAATGCAAGGAAAAAGTTTTTAAGGTTTATAAGAAATATGTAGTATTTAAAAGAAAAAAAAATAACCTGTCAGGTTTTGGTTAATGTTGAAACTTTTCCATCCTTGCTTCACATGCTTTCTCTCCTCCCTAGGAAAATAGTGCAAGCTTTGCAGAGGAGTCACATGAAACTCTGCAATCGAGTTTGTAAATGCACGTCCTTGTATCATTACTAAAAAATACTATATTTTTCCTTATATAGGCTAGTCCAACCATGTGCAGAGACTATCAAAACTCTTACATGGTGGCTTAATGTTGCAAAATCCCTGGCCCAATTGCCTGATGCAGGAAGCTATAGTTCTCTCAGCTTTAGAGAACTGATGCCATTCCATACCTCTTTGTCAAAGGCTCTGATTTTATAGGCTCCCTTGGTAAATCAATGTATGGTGAAAGTTTATCAACTCCCGAGGGCTTACCAAGTCTAGGGCATGGACTTGGTTCCAAGTTGTTTGAAGACTTGGTTTGCACAGCCCAGTATACAGTATTAGCAAAGGAAGTGTGCTGTTGGAATAGGTGTGGCTTAAAACTGGAGGGTGTCATGATTATTGCTAGCTAGAAATGCAAGAGAACCCCATCCAAAACAAGCATGGTGTCTTGAGGATGGGTTGGTCTGCTAAAATTATGAGAAGTAAATTCAGATATTTTCTAAAAGGCTGTCCACATCAAGTTTGTAAATAATTTTTCCCTCAGTACTGTAACACAGAATAATAGCTAAGGATTTTTTCCTTAGTATTGTAACACAGAATAATAGGTAAGGAGGATAACAGGTTTGCTGAGAAACCAAATTATTTCCTTGTCATATTCTATCACAGAAGACTTAAGAGGGAAATTAACCTGTAGCTATTCTTTTGCAATATTAAGGATTAGCTACTGTCAAGGAAAAAAGTGAAGGAAAAGTAGGTGCTAACTCATCAAATGAAGAGCAACAGAGTACCAGGTAAAGTTAGACATATCAAAATGTGCTACTGGAAATTGATGGTGAGCTCAAATAGGGCTGCTAACTTAATATGTAGTCTTTCATTTAATATTGGCTTCTAACCTGTGAGGTTGGAGAAAGCAATTTTTCTACTTCTCTTTAATTGAACAGTAGAATTGATGCTGAGAATTAGTCTAATGAATTTTCTTTCCTTGCTTGATAAATTGGTTGAAATAGTAATAAAAAATAAAATTAGGAGACATATAGGTGAGTATTGTGATACTATAGCTATTCATCAGCATAGCTTTTGTAAAGAAAAATGATGTCTAATGATAATTCCTTGAGCTTGTCAACAAATAGTAAAAGACAATCATTAGACTTTTTTTTCCCTTTAAAGAAAGTTTTTGAAAAAGACCTTCACAAGGGGCTACTAGAAAAGTGGTTGTGGGATAGGAGTACTTTCAAGAATTAGATAGTCCTCTGAGGGACAGAAGACAAAACTAAAAGTATATTGCCAATGTTGGGCATAGGAAAACTACAACAGGGGTATCCAAAATCTGAGTGTTGTAGGTGGTGTTTCACATATATATATTACTGATTTGAAAATGACCGTGACCAGTGGTACAGAAACATTTGCGTCTGAGGCAAAATCATTCAAGTCAGGGCTGGACAAGATAGTAGAGGACTCCCTGCAGGAAGACGGGCAGGTTGGCTACACAAGCGTGGTGTTGACAAATGCAGAGCATTGCACGTCAGGCAGAAAAACGGATGTGACGATGCTCACTGCTCTGTTCTAGCGTAACTCTGACCACTTGGGAGTGGAAGGGAAGACGACCTATGTTTCCTTATGGAATACTTAATCAAAGTAGGTGGAATGATCCAAAGACAAGACCCAGTTGTTGAAAATGGAATAAGAAATAATGCTGAAAATACTAGAGTGGCATATGTCAGTAACAAGCCCTTTCCTGTAATACTGAGTTCTTTAAGGCTTAGGCTATCTGAAGAACATACATTGCAGAAACAGAAGAAATTCAAAGAGAAGAAGTGCAAATTTTAATCCTGAATAGGCTGACTTCTAGATGAGGGAAAAAGCTAAGAGACTATTTAGAGAAAAGATAAATAATAAACCCAGAAGTTTATGAAATAAAAGAAAGGAAGATTGGTTACTCCTTTTTACTTTTTCAGTTATTACAAGAACAACAAGTCATTCAGTCAAATGCAAACATACAAATACAAAATAGGAAACAGTCTTCCATGCAACTTGTAATTCACTTTTGGCCCAGATTCCCAGAGTATTTCCATATCAGAGAAATAAAAGACTTGCATGTTTATCTCTGCATTGTGTGTCCAAATACAAGATTTTGGATTTAGCCATGAAAAACGTTGCTCTCACCCTATCTTTGTAGACCACACCTCTAACAGGTGAGGTTCTGTAACACACGTCAGGCTCTGTCTATCCAACTTGGCCTGTGTAGCCACGAGCTCCAGCCAGGGGTGCGTGGACCTTCACCGGTCAGCTCTGGTCCTCAGAGGGATGTTGTGGCGTCACGGTGCATCTTAGTTGGTACTTCATGGTATCAAACTCGGTAGTGCGCTGGCTTGTTTTTTCTGTCTTATAAAAATTGGTTTATTTTATATTTTAAGCCATTTTATACTTAGGCCAACATTTTATGAAGTAATGTATGTGCCAGAGTTAAAGCAGCCAGCAGGAGATGAGGGACAGGAATGAACTCCCCTCTCTCATTATAGAACGCTTGTCCAGTCTCAGCCCGCCTTGCTTTGAAACATCTAGGACATAATATAGTGGAGAACTGTCTCTTGTTTTGAAGCAGGCTGTAGTTTCTGTGTTTGAGGCAGAGTTCTCACTTAAATTCCGTGGTGATTTTTGGAACTATCATAAGAAAATTTGCTTTTATTAAATGACGTGCATCTTTTTCATGCAATTAAACACAAATCCCTGGTAACGGCATGGGCATTTTTTTAGTGGCCCTATGTGTTATGGCCCACAAATCACTCCAAAAACTGTGATCTTTTTTGAGTTTGTAGTCACAAAGCTCTGTATGGTTACTTTTGTGCCAAAGGCCTGTCCTGACTGCATACAGCAGGTTTTAACTTTGACTACAGTACTGGGACCCCTCTGAGAAATTTATGGCAAGTTGCGGGGGGAGGGAGGGGGGGGAAGGCCAGTTAAAATAAAAAAAAAAAAAGGTAGGTGTCTCTGTTTCCTTTTTTTCCCTACTCAACTTGCTCTTCTGGAGACACCTGCTGCCATTCTATTGCTAGCTCAGAATTCATTAGAAAACAAGTTTCACCTGTGACATTCTCACATGTGAAATCTTTGCCCAGATTTTGAACCACATTGCTCTCAAGAAAGGGCAGTGGCTACATGCAAATACCAGGAGAGATGGTTGACAGGATTGATCATGTGGGGTCAAATGCTAAAAAGGTATGTATGAATGTGATTTTGTTTCTTGAAAAAGTATCAAAAGACTATCTCTGATATCTGATGTGGTGACATTCACTGTTTCCGCATTTTGACATTTTTCTCTGTATGCCTCAGGCTGTTAACATGCAGAAGTTATCTAATTTATTTTATTTTATTTATTGGATAGGGATCAGGCACTCTGTAAATTATGGACTGCATTCTCAGTGAATCAAAATATTTAGGTTGCTTGTGAGGTTCAGTCCTTGGCATCATGTCACTAATTACTTTTACACAACTCTGAAATAATGACAAAAGGAAAATGCATCAACAAAGAAGGAGAAATTAAACTTTGTAAAACAAAACAAAAGCCACATCAGAAATAAAAAGTGTTATTTAAGGGGAAAAGCGGGTGACCAAATGTGCAGTCTGGATTCAGTACAATGTTACATGGCAAGAGAAGAGACACTCAGCTTTGGATCTTCTCCAGGCAGAGGAAAATTTATGACATAAATTTTCTTTGATAAACATTCCTGAGAAACTTCTTTGTATTTTAATCTTAATGAATGTTTGTCTCAATACAGTGGTCTCTTTTTTTTTTTTTTTGTTTGCCTGTGTTTTTTTATATCTCCTTTCTGATTCTTTTATATTCTGAATATACCTCAATGGCAACTGTTGAAGATCTGTCTTGCTTACAAGCTAATTGGTAGTAGAAGGTAGTCAACCCTGTACCTGGATTGCTTTAGGGCTTTTGAAGAGTGTCCCCAGATATTCTGATTTTCCCATACTTAAGCTTCAGAATACTGTAGCAGTATTTTCTCAGTTTTCCTCATACAAGTTGCAGAAGCATTCCCAGGGGCCTTCAGCATGCTACCCCAGCAATGTTTCTAGCCTCTAGCTGTCCCATGTAATGAGAGATGAGAAGCAAGAGTTAAGCCTCCATAGAAATAGCAATAACAACAAGCCGTTGGTCTGTTTTATGCCATACTTACATATTTATTTCTCTATAATAGTGGCTGAATTGGAGTCTGTGTGTTGGAAGTAGGAGTTCAGCTTTTTGCTTCGACAGAACCAAATGGCATTAGTTTTGCTTTTACTCCAAAGTGGAAAATCACTCAAAACTGCATCAAAGGACCATTAAAATAAATGAATGGGTATGGTATGCTTTTGTAACTTTATAAATTAAACATAACTCTACGTACTCATTGATTGTTGTTTCAGCGTGCAAGGTGCAAGACAGCAATGTGTTTTATAACTCCTTCCCTTACAGAGATGCATCTAACTTCACTAGAATCATTGCTTAATTTACAGTTTGATCTTCCCGGTGACATGTATAACAAGTTAAATATCAGTAGAGTGCAGTTAATAAACACTAATTTGTATTAATCTTATCATAGACTGTATCTGTAATGTTGGGACCTTGTGTGTGGTACAGTAGAAAGGGAATATATTTACAAATTTGTTTTGAATTTAAAAACCGTACATTTCAGCATCTATATTTTTGAAACGTTTTCTAGATAGCAGTTACATGAATTCTTCTGATTATACAGACTAAAAAGGAATAAAATAGATCAGCAATTTACAGAATGTAAGAATGTTACCTTTTTTGTGTTCTTTGTCTAATTACAATTACAGTCTAAACTGTAAACTGGTTCAGATAAAGGATATTTCTTGCAAAAGACCTAATTCTTCACTGTTCTTCTAGTACAAAGTGAAGAGAAAATGGTAATAATATTTGGAAGTATTTTATATTCCCACTTTTTCTCTAATCCAACAGAGTACATAAAATGGAGGGCAGCCGTGAATTGAGCTATATGTGTTTGTATCATGCCTACCGCAGAAGAGCTCAATCTGGTTAGCTGAGGGTGGTTGTAGTCCTATGACCACAAAAGGAAGGCTGGAATGCCTTCCAAAACACATAGGACTAAGTGCTGTGTATTGTTCCAAAACACCCTTGCACTTTTAATTGCATGATGCTTGTTTTACATCAGACAATCGATGGAAGCAAATCTGTTTGTTTTAAACCCGGTGTCCTTGGTGCACCGGTTAGTAAGAGCAGAATATAGTGGAAAAAGCAGTCAGGTTAGGAATACAGAGACAAAACGTGATGACTCTAACCCTCTTCAGTAGATGAGTTAAAAAAAAGACACAGAATTGTTATTGGGGAAGTGATGAGAATGTGGTAATAAAACCTGCAAGGATTATATTGAGAGCCACGCAGAAAGGCCCACTGGGTTAAGCAGAAAGATCTCTGTTTCAGTGCACTTGGAATCACGCTCAACAATTATTATCTACTTTTACAAATAGATCAAAGTTGTATTTTTAGGATACTTAGGCTCAGAAGCCTACGTTTAGCTCTAAAACATAGGTTGCCTGTTCAGAAGAGACTCGATTTCTACCAACCACTCCTCTGCACATGCACCAGAGGAAAAGGGAGTAATCTGCTTTTGATGGGAGTTGGTTATCTATATGAAATGAGTTAGGTTCATTGTCAGGTATATTGTGGCAGACATTTACATGTTTGTAACAGTCATTGGAAATGACACCGAGGAGGAACGTTCCTGCTGGTATTGTCATCCGAGAGGGTGCAGATCGGATGGGCACTGACAGTAAACAGGTCTGTTGCTCAGAAAGTAATCATCCTGATCAGGATGGAGGCAGAGCAGGGAGACTGCGCATAAGGTGAGGCTGTGGGCTTCGGACGGGATGGTACGTTCTGTGCAAAATAACTGCGCTGAAAAAAGAACATAGGGGAAAAAAAAAGACATAGAGCAACAGGTTCCCATTTTAGTATCGTTTTATGTTCAGAACCTTAACGAGAAACTGTAAATTTGAAATCCAGTTAGCTTCTTAAATCATTTCAAGCACAGTTCCTATCCATGGATATGCTCTCTATTTTTGTGACTTTTTTTTTAAATTGTCCTAGTTTCATTTAATTTTTTTTTCAAGCTGCTTCTGTGCAGACAAGGGCTACTAAGACAAACAGTAAAGAGACCCTGTAGCTAACTGACAGTACGGAGAAATAATAAAACAAGTTGTACCCAAAATAAAGGAACTGGGAGGGGGCAACACGACACAAAATCAGGAATGTGTCCTCTCTCCAATTTTTCTTATTTTAATAGTTACAAGTTACTTTTTGCCAAAATATGTATGTAATTTAATTTTAGATGTGTTTACATGTACTATTTTTATTTTTTAAAAAAAAAATTTATATTATAGTTTACATCTGTATTAATTTTGAGGTTCCTTTACCCTGACTGATGCGGAGTGGACAGGATCAAAGAGTGTGACCTCCTTTTAAAAAATTATTAGAAACTTTATTGTGATATTTAGTGGCTCCGAGGGAAGTCTGAATTCAAATTTTAGATGATGGTTCAGATTTCTTCTTAAGGATGGTGTCAGTTCTCTTTTACAGGGAGGGTTGCAGATGGTAGGCCCCTGCTGAAATTGCAAGTAAATAACTGATAAATGAGGGCTTCCCACTTGCAAATGAGATGGTTTTACTTTTCCTTGAAGAAATTCAGTAAATTGAAAAACTCTAAATAGCACAGAAATTTCAGTCCTCCAGACCGCCTTCTCCTTCTCAGATTTTGCTATACTATATTCAGCACTCAGTTTTGCCAACACTGAACATGCCTGATGTGGCATTTACATTCTTTAAAAAAAGCATAGATTAGTTATATTTCTAAGAGTTAACTTCTCCTCTTGACACAGGTACTTAATTCCCATTAATGGAAATGGCAGCTAGGCATGCACACTGAAAGGAAAAATCTGTTCCTAAGCATATGATCCAAACTGCATTGTAGCTAAACATTTCCATACTCTCAAGTAAGCACTCATTATTTGTGAGATATTCTTCATAGTAAGTGCATCAACCCCACTCTATTCTCCCTCTGCTCTCTCGTAACCTGTACCGAAACACTCTTTCTTAGAAATCTTACACATTTGTTCTTAATGCTGCAGTTGTTTTGGATATGTGCCTAAAAAAGAAAATCCATTTAGGATCTTCAGAGTTTTGCATATTTTCTGTGAGAATTTTCCAGTAAATCGTTCTGTGGAACATCTTACATTTCCTTGGACTTTGTAGGTCTCTATTATTAAAACCTACAGTGGAAACAACAAAACCTGAAAAGTTCTCCCCCCCACACACACACACTTCCTTTACTTACTGTATTGCAGTACCTGCCAGAGGCATTAGGCTGAAAGTGCTATCATTTGATGATTTTAAAAAAATAAATTAATGTTTCATTTAAGGTTTTCCTTCTGCCAATATGCTTGTATAAAGACCTGTGGATTCTGTCTATGCAATATTCCAGAGTTATGGTATTTCTAACTTGAGCTGGGTGGATAAATGATTTTTTGGTTCATGTCTTGAACTGGAGAACCACAATAGTGGTTAATTCAGTTAAGCACAAAAATTCAGATAGGAGTTTATGACTTGAGTTGTTTCTCCTCACCCAAATGAAAATCAGAGCTTTTTAGTTTAGTTCAACCCAAATTGTCATCTTTTACCTGGACTTGTTTGTTTTGGGCACCCCTTAAAGGAAGCAAAGCAAGAGAAATGCAGATTCACTGAACTGCTTGCGTGGGGGAGGTTTCATTTTTCTCATCAGTTGAAGATATTTGAACTTATATCTTGAATTCTTGGTTTGAGAAGAGAATTGAGAGAACTGAATGTGGATCTCCCAGGTTGGGAGTGGGTTTTGTGACTACAACCCACTCAGTAAAGGGGCATTGGGGCTTGCTAGTACTAGTCAAAAGTTTCAGGACAAGATAAAACTTCCTATGTTAAAAACTGGACAGTTGCATATTACATACATTTTCTTCTTTCTCAGTCAGTGGTTATTTATCCCAATTCCTCAGTTTTTCCACTTTCTGATATGATAGCAGTCTTTGTGACATGTCCTGGCAATTTCTAAAAAGCAAGCCTTAAAGTTAATATGAAATGATTTGTAGAAAGGTTTCAGAGATTCCCTCAAACCATTTGTTTAACTTGCTTTTTCTCCCTCTTGCAATTGCAGTTAAACTTACTATGAGAATGGTAAGAATAATTTTGTCGATAAGTCTATACAACAGACTGTTAATAATCCAATAATAACAATACAATGATACAGTAATGTAATATTAATACAATAGTAACTTTTTTCTCCTTTTTGGGCCTGACTCTGTTTCCCCCCACTCAGGTGGGAGAGGGAGCTCAGTAGTTGCAGAAAACATAAAATGAAGGAAACCAGGAAGAAGGGGTAGGTACCTGAGCACAAAATGTATTGGGGTAAGAGTAAATGTAAACTAGGTTAAGGGAAAAGAAGTGTTCATGTCAGAAGCATTCAGGGGAATGATCTCTGCTTCCTTCCTTTCTTCCATTTCCTCTCCCCTTCTCAGCTCTCCCTCTCGCTCAGTTATCTTTTTCTCCCCTGAACACTTGTGTGTGTGTGTGTGTGTGTGTCCCCTTATTATGGTTCTTTGTACTTCTTCCTAGCCTAGCCAATGTCCTCTCCCATAATTCCTGATATTGATGGTGATTGCTCTGGTTTATAATCATATTAGCTGAGAGGCAGCAACCAAGGAGCCCCATTGTGCTAGGCATAATACCAACTTGGAGGAGTATGTGATCATTGCCCTGAAAAAGCTCAAATAGGAAACGATATAGGAAGGAGTAAATATATGTCAGCAGACGAGGGAAGGACGTGGTAGAAGAAGGGCAGTTGTGGAGTGGCGCTGAGCTGAAAAAAGGATATGAGGTTAGAGAGCTGAGTGGAGCTAACGTGCGGTCAAAATATGGTAGTCCTGTTGTGCCAAAACTGTTGAAATTTGTTTGAATAAAAGGTGGTCTTAACTTTCCTCCAGCTGGGGCTTCCGAGTAGTTTCTCTCTGCAAACTTCTCCCAAGGCCAAGTGTGAGGAAACAGGGGAAGCAAAGCAAGAAGTGGCAGAGAAGGAACAGCATTTATGGATGGGCAACGGTGCATCAAGGGGAAAATGAAAGGCCAAGAAAAGGGGCCCTATAAATGTGAACACAGCAATGAAGTATGTCTTAACCAAATAGTAGATGTAAAAATCATGCCTTTGTGGGGGAAAAAAAGCTAGACTATACATGTTTCAGCAGCGTTAAGGACTGTTGTCGACCGTGAGGCACATGGGATCTTTGTTTCTCATCCTTTTGCAGGAGTTGGCTAACTGTGTCAACTCGGGCAAGCTACTAAGCCTGCCTGCATCTCAGTTTCCTTATTTGAGGCCAAATTCTCCTACTAAGTAGCCTCCTACTCCACACAGAGATTTGAATGGAGCCCCTGTGGAGTGAGATACTTTTCAATACAAATAAAGTTTTGGAATCGGCCCTAATTATATTTATTACCTGCAGAGGAGTAATGTGAGTCTTAACGTGGTTTGAGACCCTCAGATGAAAGAGAAAGTATTTGGAATTGTTCTTTTTAATCATCTGCTGCCTTTTCAATGTCTACTTCATAGCTGTCCTAAAAGGGCTAGCTACTAAATAACAAATGAAAAATCCTTGTACGTATTAACTAGGTTTGTCAGACTCCTATGAATGGACCTCTGTGGAAAATATTATTTGCTAGGGGCTACTGAAGGAAGTTGGTTTACCCTGCCCCACAGTGAGGAGCCATTAGATCAACCTCATGCCAGAAGTTGACAGATTGTACGCGACTCCGCTCCGAGCGCTGCGGTGGTGTAAGGCAGGCTGGAGACAGCCTGCGCAGATCCTCTTCTATGAACAGCAGCGAAGGCGCCTTCGCAAACTTAGCTTCGGCGTTTTGTTTCGTGAATGGTCTAATGCTCTTTGGGGATGATGTGCATGAGTTACGAGTGGGTTTGGCACTCGTGATTTAAATGATCATCCCAGACTCCTAGCTGATGATGCCTTTATGCCAACACTGGACTGACTGGCCCCTGTGTGAGCCTGCTGGATTATAACATAGGCATTGAAAGGGAAAAGGAGCAAATTAAACAGAGTAGCTGCTGGATATTAATAAAAATAATAAGCTTTTCTATTTGGAATTTTTTTAAGCCAAGGGGCATGAAAATGTTGAACATTTTATGGATGCTCTGTGCGAATATGTGTATATATTTCAAAAAGTAAACTTGCTTTCTCCGTGTCACTGGGAGGTAGGGCTAAGAGGGGAAGAGGGGGGGCAGTGGACCTAATCAAACTGTTGTGGGGTCAAAACCTCGTGGTTTTTAAAGGCCCTTAATGTTGTCCAGCTGCAAATGAAAGGAGAAAAAAAAAAAAAGAAGGGAGAAAGGAATTAGGGCTGGGGAACTGGAAAGAATGGAGTATAGATATGTGGTTGTGTGTGGGTGTGTGTGCATGTGTGTGCTAAAGCACGGGGAGACCAGTTTTTTTCCTCTTTTTTTCTACCCCCCCCACTGGGAGCTCAGTGCCAGGCTGGACACGGGCCGTGCAGACTATTGAGGCATTGTGTGCTCCGCTTCCAGGGTAGCCCCCCGGCTAATCCCCGGGGCTCGGACGGGAATTTCCCCGCGGCGGCTCCCTCCCGGCCGCTGCCCCCCTCTCCTCTCCTCTCTCCTCTCTCCTCTCTCCTCTCTCCTCTCTCCTCTCTCCTCTCTCCTCTCTCCTCTCTCCTCTCTCCTCTCTCCTCTCTCCTCTCCCCTCTCCCCTCTCCCCGCCGGGGCGGAGCGGGCGGCGGGGCTCCCTGGGCCGCCGGGGCGGGATGCGGGGCTGGCGCGGATGCTGCCCGCGCCTCCGTCGCCGGGTGTCAAAGGTCCGTTACCTGATTGCCTTCCTCGCCTGCCAGATTTTTATCTAGATAATTGGAAGTGCCGCGGAGGCTGGGCTCCGCCAGCCAGGCGAGGGGCTCTGCGGCCGCGCCTCGTCCGCCTCCTTATCAGGGGCTGTCTGGGCAGGGGGGATCGGAGAGGTCCGCGGCGGAGGGACTCCTCCCGCTCGCCCAGAGTGGGGCAAAAAAGGGGAGGGGGGTGAAAAGAAAACCAGAGGAGCCCTAGCAGGCGAACGGAAAGTTTCTTTTTGTTGTTGTTTGTGCGTGTGTGTGTGCGTGTGTGTGCGCGCCCGCTGTTTTGGCATGTGGCTACCTTTTCCCTTGCACACAACAGGGCTGTTTGATGGGAGTTTGGAGCCGAGGAAACTTTGGGTTTGTTGCCAGGACGGTTCGCAGCACTTTGTGGAAAGCAAGAGCTAACAGTAAGACCGACAGAGTGAGTGACAAGTTGTTTACAGGTTTCCTTGAAGGGGCCTCTGCTATATTTCAATCTGTCAAAGTTGCTTTTCTTCCCTCAGAACAATGCCTGATTGTTGTGCGGGGTGGTTGGTGTGGTGGTGGTTTTTTTTTTTTTTCTCTCTCCCCTCCCGAAAGAAAGAGGGAGAGAGAAAGCGAGAGAGCGGAGAGGGAGGGGGGAGAGAAAGGAATGAAAATTCTTCGGAGCACAAATGCCTTTGGTAACATTTTTATGTGTCTAATCTTTTCTCCCCTATTTCAACTCCGAGAGAGTTGATAACTGTTTCAATTTAATCAGTCTGCTCTTGTTTTATCTTCTTTCTCCACTGATCTTCCTCAGCGCAGGGGATTTGCTCCTGGTTTGCCGGTTTAGGTGGACTGTCGGGCTTTCTTTTTTTTTTTTTTTCCCTCCCCCCTCCTCCCCCCCTATTTATTTCCCCTTCCTCCCCCCTTCCCCCCCCCCCCCCCAGTTTTTAGGACATGGAACGAGTTGACTTTTCCCGTTTGGCGGCGGCGGGCGAGCAGAATTAAAAGGAAAGGACAGGCACCCTGAGGTTGCCCAGCGCCTGGCAGCCGCTGTGGGGGGAGCTGTGCGAGCAGCCTGCTGCGCGGCGCGCTGCCCCTTTAAGAGACTGGTCAAGGAGTCCTAGCTCAGAGCGAGCGAGCGAGCCGGGAGGGAGGGAGGGAGGGAGGGGGGGGAGAGAGAGAGAGAGAGAAAATCAATCGGTTTAGAAGGTTTGGGCTCACTTGACAGGTTCAGTTGGAGGCGACCATAGGTGGCTGCTGTGACAAAGGGAAATTGTGCTTTTCCAGCATGCTAACTGACCCTGATTTACCTCAGGAGTTTGAAAGGTGAGTCGAGTTGTTGGGGCGGGGGGGGCCGCTGCCTTTTGCGTTGGGGGGGGCTTCCCCCCTCTTTTTTTTTTTTTGTTCTGTTTTGCCGTTTGTTTGTTGTCGTTTTTTTTTTTTTAAATTTCTGCGAGCACGCGTGTTCGCGCGCCTGTGCGCGGATGGGCTGCCCGCGGTGCGGGCTGGCAGACGGGGCCGGGCGCGCAACTCCGGCGCTTGGCGGCAGGCCGGGGAGATGCTCCCCCCGCCGCCCCCCCGCCGGCTACCTTGGCTAGTCAGACGGCGTGTCAGTTCGCCGGGGGGGCGGGGCGGGGCGGGGGAGCCCCGCGGCGGGCGCCGCCGAGCCCCGCTCGCCTCCCAGCCCCTCTCCCCGCCGCCGCGGCGCGCAGCTTTGTTCGGCTGCCCGGGAGCCGGCCGTGCCCTCCGCCGGCCCCGGCCGCCGCACCGAGCGAGGTGCCGGCCTCGGCAGCACCTCCCCGCCCCTGCCCGGGGACTCCCCGGGCGAGGGAGGATGCCCGGTGGCGGGCGAGGCGGGGGGTTCAACTTCCAGCCTCGCCCTCCCGTCAAACTTGGGAAGGCGCTCCGCCGAGCACATGACCTTTTGTTGATCTCGCAGGAGCGATTATTTTTAGGCAAGTTAACATCCCGGCCCTCCGTCAGGAGAACATCCTTCTGCCTGAGGAGGGGGCGAAGAAAAATAAAAGGAAAAAAGTGAAACTCTTGCCTCCAAGTTTTGGCCGTCGCCTCTCTCACGGAGTGTCAAGAGCGGGGTTTGGGTATGACGAGCGGGGTCTGGGTATGACGTAGATGCGCCCGTCTCCCGCTGCCCAAAGCAGAAGCCTTCCCTGCCTGGAATTAAGTTTTTGCTGTCAGTGGCGACGGCTTGTGACCTCCGAGAGTTTAGTCCTTATTTCATATGATCTGGCGCTTCTAAGAGGTTTTGAAGTGTTTCTCAGGCGCTCGTACACACGTCCATTGATGATCCGGCATCCCTTCCCTCCGGCTTCATTTTTAAAGGTTATTAATAGTCCCTTGTGCGGCTGCAGTAAACAATCCAAACTTTCATTTCTGAGCGGTAAATAGAAGAACGCCAGGATGCGCGTTACTTAGGTTTTTCTCATCTTCGTGAAAGCTACCTCCTGTATAAACATTTGGTTGTATCTGACTATGCAATACAAGCTAGGTGCTAGACCAGCTGGTTAAAAATATGCTAAGTCAAGCTGTTCATCGTTCAAACCTACTGAGTTTGATAGTAAAGGCATAGAAAAGAAGGCAAGATAAAAACATTTTAAGTGGGCTGAGGAACACGCATGCAGAGAAAGGACAGGAAAGAACACTTGAATTAAAAGATCGGAGAAAAATAAAATTGGGAAACGCAGAAAAGAACTATTTTAACGCTTTCAATCCTCGTTCTGCGACTAGAACGCGTCCTTACTAGAAAGTGGAATTGGCATGGTTGCACTGCTCCAAGGTTGTCTTTAATACAGTTAATTTTCCAGCCTTGCTTGGAATACTTGGCGTTTTTCTTTGGTTTGTTACCGTTACAATAATAGAACAAAATTGGTTTTGTTCGCGTGCGTTGTATTAACTTAGTTCAACTACCTGAGGAAACTGTTACTGTTTCTGGTGTCGAATCTGATCTAGCATCACGATCATGCATTTGCCTTGTTCATACAATTAATAGATTCAAGGATTTCGTATGCTTCACTGAGATTATACATATAAATTTTTAAGCAAGTGACTTTGGTTATTCTTTGAACTTTGTGATCAACAGAATACTTGTAAACTCTGTGAAGCAGAATGAAGTCCTTTCATTTTCCTGTTGGGGGGACTTTTTTTTTTTTTTTAATCTGAAGTCTCTCTGCATTCTAAATACATATTTATATAAATTTTATATATAAACAAATAATTTTGGACAAAACGTATTCCTTAGAAATAAAATGAGCTTCTCTACTCCTCCCCCCCCCCCCCTTAGGCATACATTTCATTTTCAGAGATCCCAGCTTTGCTCTTGTAAACATTCTAGTTAAATAATCAATACGCTGCTCTCCTTTTGCTATGCAGATAATAGCAAGCAGTAGAAATGGGAAGCAATAAAACCGAACCTCGGGACATATGATTTTTTTTTTTTTTGGACAATTTTCTCTCTGCAGTTGAAATTGGTAATACAAACCAATATCTCCGTTAATCATTACCATTTGTTTACATTGTGTGTGTTTGACTATAGTTACACACACATACACAGAGTAGATACTGTCCATGTAATATATGTGTGTTTATCAGAAAACAGCCATGGGGACACACTTTCTCTTCCACAGAGATGCACAGACCCTCAGACACACACATGCTGACAGAGTTCATGTGTGTATATATGCACAGTGCACAGATGATTGTTTTTTAGACGTTTATGGCAGGTTATTTTCTCAGGTTCTCAGTAAACACAGTTCTTGGAGCACATTTCTGTAGTCGCTGGGGTCCAGCATGTCGTATCTGCATGACTGACTTCAGATTTGTTATTGCTATCCATCTCCCACTTTTCCCTTTTAAACGTGAATAGCACATTACAAGGAGGTAAAGATTTATCAAGCGAAGTTGTTTGCAGTTCAGATCTTGGAGCGTCTGTATGTATCTCAGGAGGTTATTCTTCCCTCCCTGTCGTCTTTCCCGTGATGTTTTAGTCTATCCCGGTAAACTGCAAACAGTTCAGAAACTTTCAGTCACCCCGACTGAAGGGGTCTGGATCAAGGAGACTTCTCTTGTGTATCTGTGGCCATTATCAGGGGGCATTTGCGATACGCACTTGGAATGAAAATGATCCTCAGTTTCAGACGAATAAACGTTCATTAATTCATTCAGCATCACTAGTAAATTGCAGTAGGTTTTGTGAATTAGCATGTATAATTAATTACCATACCAAAAATGTGAGGGTTTTCATCCTTTCCTGAGAAGTTACTTGCATGTCTTTATTTCTGTTTGTGGCGGTTCAGCTGCTTGATTGAGAGGAGCATCAGAATGCGTACGCTGAGGGGGATGATGTTTGCAGAAACGTAGAAAGAAATTATAACTGTAATCTGCTCCGTTTGTTACACAGGGAAAGGATAACTTCTGGGATGTAGTTTTTGATGTACCTGTGGCACTCTGAGTTGGCTTTAAAGGTCTCTAAAAGAACTCTGTTGTTGTTTGTTTAGTTTTGGGGCTTTTTTTGTTTGTTTGTTTTGTTTTTTTTTTTTTTAAAGACGAGTCATTATACTTAAATATAACAAGTACGGCCACAATACAAAGTAAGTTTACTTCATTGAGGAAAAGGTAGAGATAGCCAGAACCGTCGCAGGCAGCTGTTAAATTTACAGAATGATAAAATCTCAGAAATGCCTAACATAAAGTTTTAATGTCTTAGTAAAATCTGATAAATGAAAAATAGATAAAGTGACTGCTTAACAATGTCCCTAGTGTATGGAATGTTCTTAAACCCAAATTAATTACTGCATATTTACATTTCTCTGTAGACAGAGAGAGAGGCTACGCTAGGCATCTGGACAGAGTGACATCCTTTCTCTTTCTCTTTTTCATTCTTTTCTTTTTTCTTTTTCTTTTCTCTTGTTTTTATTTTTAACATGCCAATGCAAGGTAAAGAGGTATGCAGTGTTTGTGGACGAAAGCAGGATGGGTTAGTGCTTCCATAGGAAAAAAAGGAAGAGCTAGAAAAGACAAAAGGTGTGGATGGGAGCATGGAGATGGGGACAGCAGAACAAGTTTAACATTTATAGTCACCAGTTCTGTGCACTCAAAACGTTCTGTGTGCTAGTGACTAGCTTGTAGAAAGGAAAGGCTCAAGGATGTAAAGCAAGCCTCTGCTGGGAGGAAAAAAATATACTTAGCTCCTTCGCTGCTGCACTGCACGAGTCATTTCAGACTCCCACTGAATTTATTTTGGGGTTGTACCAACACTGTCAAATGGAGAAATCATTTTCCTAAAAGGAAACTTTGCGTATTCCTAAGTGCTTTTCTTAGCTAAAGTTACCCTAAAAGCTTTCTTCTGCTGCTGCATTTGCTGAGAATTTTAGAGAAAGACTAGTACCTTTCTATTAACCGGCTTGCTCAGAATGACATCCCACTCTCCTAAAATCTACCTGTAGAAGTAAGAGTGATTATTCCTTCATTTAAAAGCAAACAATGATATCTCTTTAATATCGGGCTGAATAGCTTTTACCTTCCACTGAGTTGTTTTGAGAAAAGGACTTTATTCCTTACATTTGTGGGTCTAGGGGTCTGGGATCTGAAGAATAAATACAGTGCCAGTTAAAAGTTTCAGACAGTGGTTTTTTGCAGTGATGAAAATTAACATGATTTTATTTCTCTGAGATAAGGCTGAAGGAATTAATGCATTTGCAGACTACTCGTTAATGTCTTGCCTGCGCTAATTTCATTTGTTGTGCGTATGCTTAGCGAGGAAGAAGTTGACTGTTAGAGATTATGGATTTTAATGAACATCTCGATAATTTACCAGTTGCTGAAACTGTGAACTAGACTTGGAAGGCAAAAGCCCAAATGAGAGAGCTGATGAGTGACACACCAGCGCGCACAATTCGACTGTTGTATTCATTGCATTTGAATCCAATTGGGAGTTTGGCATTACTAATTCTGGGTGGCTGGCTCATCATATGCATTCAAGGAGTTAATTAAAACACACACAAACACATACACACACTCTCCCACCTAGCATCTTGCGATGTTTATGTGCAAAGTGTGTTTGATTGGTACCTTTAGATAGGAGAGGAATTGTTTTTCCTTCTCTTGCTGTCCAGAGATCTTAAATATATAACTAGTTTACAAAATATTTACTACGTCTCAGGGAGCTTTTAACGAGCATTTATGGCTTTATCATTTAGGAGGCATATAGTATCTGACTGAGTTACTTAAATGTGAAGCTCCCTGATAGGATAGGCATATGTGTCTGTGTAATGTGATATATCTGTAGCTGTGTAAAATACACTTTTACAGTATTTGTACAGGAAAAAAGAGTATCTCCTCCCAAGGTAGATTTATAGTTTCTTCGCATGCTTTTCATGCTATACTTAAAAAACCTCTTAATGTTGAATAGGATACCTGCATGTTTGCGTGTCAGATACCTCTGCCTTCACAACTCTTGCAGAAGTCAGTTTGACATCCTCTTGGCTTTCCCTTTTTTTAAATTAATTTCTCGCTCAGGCCTGGTTATAGTGTAATTAACTTGGAAGTGGAGGGGGAAAAACACATTGTCACGTTGTACCTATACATGCTGGAAATATTCAATGCCTGTGAATTCTGCTACTGTAGTCAAGAGAAAAGAAGCGCTCACAGCGATTAATCAATAGCTGTAGTACGTCTCTGCTGATGGCAAGGAGTTTGTTTAACAAGTAGCATCCTTGGAAGCAAAGCGCTTTTCCTTTTTAAAGCATCTGTGGATTTTTATCTGACTTGGAAAATGTGTGACGTCTCCTGTACTTCCTGTGAAAGGTAAAATTATGTTGTATTTGAGTATGTTAAAAGCCATGCTGCAAATTAAGCAAATCCTTGTCATATTGTATTGCCTAAACCAGAACTAACTTCTCAAACTTTTGAAACAGGTTGCATTTTTGTCTTGAGCTTTCGGCGGCGGGTGAGGGCGAGTAACTGCACGCGCTGTACCTGACGGGGATTTATGGCGTTTGTACCTTTCACATCTCCTCCCACAGACCCCCTGGTGAAACCCCGCCGCCGTCAGCAGCCATAAAGTTTTCACCCACGCCTTTGCTGAGGGTTATGATGCTAGCCTGTGGTCTGCCACGCGTCCCACCTCTCCCACACCCTACCGAGGGGCTGACTTGGTCCAAGTGGCTTGTGCCTCGCCTGGGGCTGGGCTCAGCCTGTGGCCGCCTGGAGGGCAGTGGGGAGCCCTCCGTACTACAGCCTCCGCGCGAGAGACGCCGTTTGTCACCTCCGTGCTGAGCCCAGTCTTTGCCAGCCTGAGAAGCCAGGAGTCTCTAAAAGTTGTTCCTGAGCCCACATGTCCTTGTGACAGTGTGAAGTTCTCTGTGCAGTAGTTGTTGGGAGAGAGCAAATTTAGACAAGATTTTGGAAGAATTTTGGTGAGCGCTGCTTGCAGGGGCCATGGTACTTGAAAAGAATGTAAGGAGTGAATGGAAACTGTGAGATGTGCAGTGGTAATTCAGAGAAGCTGTCTATCTTTTTTTACAGTAGATGCATTTTTTTATTTTTTAAACAGAAAAAAAGAAGGAAACGGGTTGCTAGAATCATTAGATGTTAACATGAAGGTCAGGAGTGTTAGAGGTGCTGCCCATGGTATTGGGGGGTGTGTGTGTGTGTGTTTTGTTTTGAAAGAAATTTGCAAACATTTTCCTACCCCCTATTTTTGAGCTGGCATAGCACTTCTCTTCAACTTGTCCTTTTGTCACTTTGTTTAAGAAAAAAAAAATCAGCACGATGGTATTATTTTTGACTTGTAGAACTCCGAGAGTTGAAGTGAAAATGAGAAAAAATTTGGGGCTCGTTTTGAAAGTTTGAAATGGCTTTGACCTTGTTTCCCTTAAAAGTATTGTGGGATTAATCAGGTAACATTTCTCAATTCTCAGTAATTACATTTGCTATTTTTAAAATTTATGTTTGGTATTCCAGATTTCCTTTTTTATACTTTTTTTTTTTTTTTTGAAAGATCAAGTATGGAAATTCCTATCGGCAACTGCTCTTTGAGATCCATAATAATTTTATTTTATTTTGTTTTACTGTGTACTTCTGCTTTTGTGTTTTCTCAAGTTCATATAGACTGTCTTCATTGTGGTTTTGTTTTGTTTTTTTTCCCTAGGATGTGGGTGTCTGTGTGCTATTTGATCTAAATATATCATAAAATGCTACCTTAGTGCTAATTTTTCTGTGTGGTTGTATTATAGTCTTATTACTACTTATTTGTTTCTGTCTTGCTAATCTTAACATAATCCTATTACTTTTTTGGGGAAAAAATATAAGCAGAGTGAATAGAAATTTTAATTTTCTTGTCTGAATAATCAGAGTTCTTTTTAGTGGTGAGGAACTCTGTGTGTATGTGTTATTCTTGCATAGTTAAGACCATTGTCTCCATCTAATGTTCTTCATGAACCTTTGTAGCTCTTGAGAAAAAAGACCTAGGAATGCAGTTTATGTAAAGAGAAACCCATACAGTTTGTCATCTTGGTTTCTTTGGTGCTGTGCTTATCATTTGCTTGATTTTTTTTTTTTTTTTTTTTTAAAGACGGTGGGAGTGAAAAAATGCCCCATGTTTCATTCATTCATCTTGCAGGTTGGGCATGGGCAAAGATAATGTATCTGACAATAAGCTGGAGTTACTTGCCATTGCTAACTCAACAGCTAGCAAAAGACCAAGAGTAAGGAAAATGTTAGTGATTCTGAACAATTTTTAGTTTTGTTATTCCTTTTTTACCATAGTTACAGGAAAAGATTTCACCAAACTTTTCTGGCCAATTAAAACAGTGAGCCTAAAAAAATCTGAAGAGTATGTGTGCCCATATGTACAGACACATTCATGTTTGTTCTCTGTAGTTTGGTACGGCCGTTTACTGGGTGACATTAAGTTGCGTTATCTTCGGTTTGTTGGGAATCCTAAAGAGACTGTGCTTTAATAGAGTGTGATGTGACTAAAATTCATCACAGTCGGAAAGACCAAAGTGCATCTCTGCATGCAATTTTTATAATTTTGAGGTGTTCCTTGTTTCAAGAGAGAGAATGTTTAATGAAGGGCATGAAGCGTGCGGTGTCCTCTCACCTTTTGGGGTGGCCTGCCGGAGTTAGGGTTGAGGCACTTCGGCAGAGCTTTGTGCCCGGAGTGAGTATGGGCTTGACGTAGTTTTGCCCAGCCTGTATTCGACTGTAGAGAAGTCGTCTGTTTTCAGAGAAATTCCCTTAGCGGCCTCATTACATTCACTTTGTAAAACAAGACTGAAAACATTTTCTCCAAAGGTTTAGTCGAGTTTCTATTCGTAGGGTTTTCTCCCTAAATTTCGATGCTGTGGCCTCACTGGGGCAGAGGCTTTTTTGGATAGAAATGAGATGTGTGGGAAGGTGATGGTTGGTAAGGGCGGAGGGAAGGATGTTCTTACCCGTTTGGCATGTCTATTAACAAACTGGGTCATTTTGTTGTGTTGTATTTACATGACTTGTTCCTGTGCTGGTGTGAAATGTGAATCACCAAAACATGATGATTATTTAAAAAAAATAGGCTAAATGAAACAAAACTGAAATAGAACTGAAAGGCTAAATGAAATCAAATGAAAACAGAACATGCAATATTATTTTTTCGGTACAGTTGCCTTCTGCAGTTGCTGAGTAAAGCCAAATAGGTTTGTTTTCCATGTCCGTTAAAAATATCCAGGCTTTTGAGTCTGAAAATCACAGGGACATAGAAAATATATCGTGCTCTTCAGGTTCAGCCTTTGGTTTGTCTTTTGGTCATGGGTTTTGTAGATTTAAGTAGATATTTATGGTCAGTGTGCTGTAAAGAAGGCTATTGATTCTCATCTGTGTTGAAACCTTATGAATGTCGAGTTGATTCTGGTTTTGCAACTGAGATTAGAATTTGGCAGAATTTGTCAGTGGAAGGCTCTCATTCTTTGGTTGTGTTTTGTAAGTTCTGCTCACTTTTGCTGTTCTTGCTGAACTCTGAAATTAATTGTGTGACTCAGGAAACCATATTAGGCTATGGTGTTTGCATGAAATACCATGCAAAGTATGGGAAAAATACTGTGCCACTCTCAAGTATGCCATGCACCTCTCTTATAGATAATCTGTATGTGTATTAGTGTCATTGATTTAGTGTGTTTTTGTAGAGTGCAAGCATCCTGAATCAGGACCCCATTATGCTCGTCACTGTACAAACACAAAAAAAGAAGGTTTCTTTCCATTCCACAGAGCAGCCTTTGTGCTCAGAGCTGAGAGTAATATCAATGTGTCTTTGTAAAAAAATTCAGAAACAGAGAGTAGGTAAGGGATCCCTAGCATGGTTCATGAATGAGATTTCAGTCCTGAAGCCATGCTTTAGAATTTATAAATTGAGCAATATATGTGCATGTGTGTTTTCTCTCTGTATATTTTCTACACATACGTATGTAGAAGTTGCTTTACTGTTAGAAGTACTGATAATATTAATAATAGATTCATGCTTCCTATAAAGTCTTTTGATTAGGAATTCAGAGCATTTGGAAAGCATTAATATACAAATCATGAAGATTACTGTGCTCTTTAGATTGAGAAGCAAGATTAGCCTCAACCTATAGATGAGAAAACTGAGGGACGGTGTCACAAAATCATTTGCATGGGTGGGTATAAAAAGTAGATATACTCACTGCTAGTCCTGTTTTTTAACCTCAAGACCCTCCTTTTCCTTCTTGAGATCCTCAGAACTGCAAATTACAGACTTCCGTCTGTCCAATTATAATTTCTAAAGGTCTCATTCTAGCAAGATGAACTATAATATTCAAATTACTTAAATATGTAAAATAGGGACTTTGGAGTATGATTAATAATATAAAGTAAAGAAATATTTACAGCCCCAGCTGCATCGCGTAGGGCTGGGAGGGAATACTGTCTGTAGCCCCTCCAATGATCTGAGTGTGCTTCTAAATTAACTCCCTACCTGGAGGCAAGTTTGGAGAACTGGAGTTAGGTAGCAGCACCTGCAGAGTTTAAGCAGTAAATTGAGAGACTGTGTGTGTTACTAACAGGCTGGTAAAGGTTTCATCCTGGAGAACAATTAACATCTTCAGCCATATGTACAAGAGCTGTCATATGTTTTATAACCTAAGGACCAGGCACTAGGGGAGTCCAGGAAAAAATTCTTCACGTGGAGAGTATTAATGTGAGGAACAGACTCTACTGAAGGCAGCAATGTAGGCAGCCACAGTGAGCAAACCAACTAGCTTAAAAGCAAAAACCACGTTGCAGAACACAAAATGCATTGTGATTCTTACCCGCGTATTTGACATCTGTTTTTTAAATGTGTGATAAGAGATCCAAAATGAAGGAAATGCTACAAGCTTATTAAGAGGGAGGGATTATTTTCTTATTCACGTTAAAAGTTCTAATCTGTTTTAGTATTTTTTTTTTCTCATTTCCAACTGTATGTTCAGTAAGAGTAGAGCTGAATCGCTGGGGTCTGCAGGTAGATTTAGATCTAGTCTCTGTGTTGCATCTCTTGCTACACACCGTTGATAAAATTGATATAAACTAAGGAGTCCTGGGTGGATTTGATCTACGTAGCCTATGAATATTATGACTGAACTATTAAGTTATTTTCTTTAAGCTTTTTAAGAAGGAGACTACTTTCATGATAATGGTTTATAATCAAGCATGTTCCATAGTATTTCAGTAGTAGTTATTCAGCAGTGTGTTCACAAAGACCTATTTTGCGATAGGGCCAGTCAAGGCATCCTTTAAAAAAGTGCCCATTCATTCTAAGCGTTTGGACTCAGCGGCACTGAAGTTCAGTGTCAGGTCCTAAAAATGTAGGCCTAATTAATTAATGTTCTGCTCAACTCTATGAAACAGGCTGAGGTTTTTCACCTCAGTAAACCAGGATGGCATGAAATGGTGACTCGTGAGGAGATCACTGAACAGAAGCCTGGCATTCCTTAATCTGCAGGAAACTTCCATCGGTTGCAATGCCGCCAAAATTTCTAAAGCATCAGGAGAGATTTCTGTAGGCTTCCGCAAATCTGTAGATTTCAGCAGTTCTGTGTCACTGTGCTTTAAAGACATGTTAACTGTCTGTTCCTCCTAAACAACATGTATCCCTGGCAGATTAGAATGATCAGAACGGCGGTGATGAAAATGTACCTGAATTCTGCCAGGGCTAACATCTGGGCCTTAGTGGACTTGGCACTGTACAAGAAATCAATCTTTGCTTTGAAACTGTGTGTTTCCTAAGGTAGTAATTCCCAGTTGTGGCCACCAAGGTCTAAAGCAAGACCGCTGCACAAAAATGCATTCTTCCAAATACACATTTGTTTGATAACCTCAGGTGTCAAAAGTGTGACCTCTGTTAATTTGTCACCAGGCAAATTATTGTCACCAGTTCCCAGATTCCATGAGAACCCCAGGCAGACAGCAGAGCCCCATGCTGGTAAGCATTTCTGGTTTTGCTGTTTGTGGTAATAAACAACCTACTTACAAATGAGTTGACTGAGGTACCTGCAGCTGAGGTGACTTGCCATGGGTTGTCTGGTGTAACAGCAGCAGCTCACTGCCCTCGTCTAGAGCCGATTCCTCCAGAGCAGTATAGTCTATCTTATATTTTCAAATTAAATAAACTAAATGGTTATCAGGTAAGAAAGACAGTGCCTTATTATGAAAGTGATGTATAGAATTTCCTTCTTGGTGTTTATTAGAAAGATGAAAACAAGATGAATGAAGTTGCTGCTGTTATAGTTGGGTAGAGTTTGACTTGGAAGCCTGTATTTTTAAAAGCAACTATAAAAAATTAGAGCGTAATGGAAGTTAGAGCATTATTTTAAAAAGAAGATAAATAAAATAGCTTTTTACATACATGTGCAGTCTATTGAAAGGCCATCCAAAGCACTGATACCAATTTAAGAAGATGATCTTTTGCCTTAATTATACATCTGGGAGATATTAGCTGAACATTTTGTGGAGAACTGTGAATACCTTAGTTGCCAGTTGTCTAAAATGCTGCTAATGATTGCTTCAGTGCCAGTGTTTTGATGGCTAGAACCTAGGCCTGAATATGAATACAAAGAACTCAATCTAAAAAAACCGCGTGTGCGCACACACTTTTTATACAAAACAGATTTCAACCATCTGCCTGGCACTTAGCTTTGCAACTATGGGCTGTGATATGAAAGGGAGCACTGTCCAGGTTATGAATGGTATCACTTTTATTGGTACCTGAGAAAAATCATAGTGTTTTTAGAAAGCTTGTGTATCCAATGGTTTTCTTCAGTGAAATAATGAAAACAGCTGCCTTAGCCAAAATTTTTGTGCCTTCTGTCGGTCCTCCGACGGCAGCATCTCCTTACCCTTGCAAAAGGGATTTTGTAGTGAAGAAAAGTTTCTGTTCTGCACCTCAGCATTTCCAAGTGTATCAGAGGAGTTTAGATGAGTGGCCCTTAGAACTGACACCCCAGATGGTTTATGACACAAAGCACTGTTTGCTTAGGAATACGTTGTATAGCAGAGTCTGTTGCCCAAGCACTGCAGAGCGTGTCAAATCAGCATGGAAGTTAATGGACCAAAAGCCCTCCTGAATTTAACACTTTCCCATTTGATCTGAATTTACAGCTTTAAATCAGGACCGCAGTCTTCCTTTAGTGGTGCAGTGGTGGAAAGTAAAGTTGATAGCATAAATTACAGGCATATAATACAATAATTTTGACCCAATTCATCTGTGTAAAGGTTTAAAATGAATGAGACTGACTAAAATCTTTGGTAAAAGCCTATTCATGAAATACATATATAAAAAACCTGAAAGTTAGGAGAAGATTTGAGTATGTATTAATTTGATACTCTGACCAGTCCATGTTTTACTCTTAACAGGTTAAGCAGAAGAAAATGCTCTGTAGAAAAAAAATCAAAAATCTTTGGAGCTTTCACTCTTTGTTAGCAATTTAGGTATTATTTCTTTGCCTTTGCTGGATTTATCCTTAAAATATGCAGGACAAAATATGTTGCTTCTTTGCTTTTCTTCTTTGAAAGGGTTTGATAGTATTTTCCCTTAGGTGCACGTTTGGAAAAAGATGACGAAAATGCAACCTCCTGCATGTAACAAAGCCTCTGTGTTTGGCCATCCATTTAGTGCCGTGTCACATTAGTACTGCATTGTTAACACCTTTGGACACGGCTAAAGGTTCCTTGCTGCTGTGTCTAGAGAACTGCTTATGTCAGATCATAATGTTGCTGGATGCTTTTCTCAAGAAGCGTAATTTTCATTTAAAAGTAGGGCTGGATTGTTTGCTTCTGAGATGTCAGGAGGGTGAATAAAAGGACTAATTGTTATTTACGGTCTCATTTCATAAAGACTTCCTTTCCTCTATGTTACGTGGTCTTGAGAAAGTGTTGCTTTTAACTATTACATTTTATTTGCCTGACTCTGTCTTTCTGTGGAGAACATCTGAGATGATGAAAGAAAGATAAAGTTGGATCTCTACGGATAAAATGATGATAATACTGGAAACTTAAAAGCTTCTGCATAGTTTTAGGTGAATCATAATGTACGGACAGCAAAAATCCAACTTTTTAAAAAAATGCATGTGAAATAAGCCATAACGGTATATTAAGGTTATAGCCCTAACACACTAATAGTCTTGCAGCCCTCTGTATGATTCCTGTCCTGTCTTTTTCTTCCTCAGCTCTTCTCCTTTCGCTTTCTCCCCACAAGCAGCTGGGCATGCTTTCTACATTTTTATGGGGAGCACTGCTGTTCTCACAGGTAGAGATTAAAACAATAAACTTCTTGAACTTCAGAAAATTCTGAGTCCCTTGAAGTGTTGGTCCTAATGGAAAGCCAGAAAGCCAGTTCTCCTGCCGCTGTGTCACCATGCCTTCCCATAGCAACTCTACTGAAATTACTTAACCGTCTTATTAGTGAAGCAGTTCTTCGCGTTGTGTGCCATAAAACGGGTTTCTTCAGGAGTGGGAAATAGCAGCCTATCTGCTGTTCAGTGTTAATGATGGCACAAGAATAAGCTCCTGTATTCAGGGATGAGTGAGAAGAAATTCTGTAAGAAACACTATGAGCGGATTCATAATGAAACCTTTGCTATTTAGCCCTTGTGTTCTTGGAAATTTTAGAGGGGAAAGTCTCCCTGACCAACGTCAACAATTTGGTCATTTTCTTTGCTTCCCCTCCTCCTCCCTTTAGGTAATACAGTCATATTTATTGTCAATTTATTTTCTGTAGATTCCTCCAATCCTCAGTGGTTGGAAGGGAGTTCCGGAGCGAGTGCGCGGCAAGGTAAATTTGAGATGGCCGTTGGTGGTGTGGGAGGGAGGATTGGGAGAAGGAGGAGGCAGAGGGTACAAGAGTGCAGCTACAGTTTTAAACAACCTGCCAATTGTCCCCTTTTTTATTAAACTGACAGCTTTCAGGCCAGGTCTCTGAACTGTTCAATTTGATTTACACTGTTAAGCCTAAGTTCCCTCACGCTGTTAATAAGGACTGAACAAACACCTTTCTTTCTCTCTTTCCCCTGCCCACCTTTTCACGACTAAAAAAATCTAGTTGTGTCTCTTGCTGTTGGTTTTAAATAAACTTCTGCATTTTGTCACCCTTCCTATTAAGTTTAGACATCCAATTTATGAAAACCTTGAGATGGAGAGAGGGTTGTTCGCAAAGGAGGATGCACCCGGTAGATCTGGTGTGGCTCCTTCTCCTGATTTTTGGCCAGTTCAGTTGCCATCAGGTTACAGTTGTGTTTGCCTTAAAGCTGGGTGCGAATGACTGGATTCAGAGGTTGGACTTCAGCTCTCTTTGTGGCCTGTCGTTGTCATAATCCAAAATAAAATGAGGTTCACAATATGCAGGTGCCAAATGGGTACAGAATATCAGCCTGCCAGTTTGACTGTCTAGCTCCACTGTATGAGGCAAAGTGAGGTCAGGCACGTGTTAGTACAGCACTTTGGAAATCCCTTGAAGCATTATGTGCTGCTTATGCCTTCCAGGAAGCCCTAGGTAAAGATTTGAAAGTCTCCAGAATGAAGATGGCTCCTACATTTCAAAGGCTATGTAACATCTGTATTTTCAAAGATGCTGGTATTATATTTAACACTGAAAGCAGGAGGAACGGATGAACGCGTGTGTAGGAAGAGTGCATGATTTTCATAAAGAAATAAAAAACTGTGTGTGAAAGAATTGCATGTGAGTCAGCTAGTACACAAAACTTGTATGTCCTCTTAGAATTTGGGGGCAATTAAATGTTTTTAATAGTTTGGCTCAAGCATCTAATCTGTTTGGAAATATACCACTTCCAGGGGTGTTTGGGGAGAAAATCGGAGCTTGTTTTTCTTCATCCTTATTTTTATCTGTATGAAACATCAAAGCGAGTGCCTGAAATAAATTGATCTGCATTTTTAGACCCATTTATCAGATAGAGTTCAATAAAGCATTACACACGGATTGTAATTGTGAACTGTTGTGCAGATGACTTGTTTTTTCTTTGAGGTGAAAATAACCCTGTTGAATAGGAGGGTATATGTAGCACCAAGGGTGGGTCTTGTGTTTTTACATTTTTAAAAACATTTCAAGAGTGTAATAGCTAAGAGTTGCTTTTCACCAGATGCTGAGTGCCTTGTGTCAGTCCAGTTTTCAGCAAACGAGTTTGATGCCCTTATCGGTAGTCTTAGAAGAGAGGGCAAGAGCTGATTAAGTCCAAAGAGCAGTGTTTGCCCTCACCTCCAAGGCTTTTTATTACTGGCTTCTTTGCAGCTCCGGGTAGTAGGAACATCATGGGGAAGTTTGTTCTTCCTCTGTCTTTGCAGTATCGTTGTGTGAATAAACAGAGGCTACGCTTGTCATTCGGCCTCCTTGCACAGGCCCCACATTCATGTAAGATCGTAAGGCTCTGGTCAGCTCCTGCTGAAAACAATTGTAAGACTCTCGTTGACTTAACTTGGGTGTTGAATTGGGCCCGTTAAATGGGAAGAAAATAAAGTGGAAGTGTTGTTAATGATTCCTATTGATGCTTTTCCTGGCACAAAGTACTGCAGATAATTGTTTTTAGATGAAATACAGTTGCATCTAAGTATTACATTTATTAGCTTTTTAAAGGAGGAATAACCAAACTGGACATATGGGGTGTTTGAAGTGTGATTGTGTGAGACTAAGATAATTTCAGGAGAATAGCTTAAGTTGCAGGATATGTGTGATGGCCTTTGTATACAAGATGTGGGATTGTGGAATTTATTTTGCATGCACTGGTTTTCACTGAGAAAGAATCCAGAATGCAAATATATAGTGATATTTAGAATATATAAGGAGTGCAGTCTCGCTGCTGTAGACTTCAAGACCCGTTTAATCAGGCCTGATAGTAATGTGATCTCTGGAAATGCTTCCGTTAAGTAGGTTTAATCCTTATTAACAGTAAGTTGCTTGAAACCATTTTGAGTAAAGTCTGAGAAGGAATATGGTGGATTGAACACACAAATAAAGGCCAAACCAGTTAGGCTCTGAGTGGCTTTGACTCCTTTGAAGTTCTGTAGGTTTTGGACTTGCTGCAAGATCAGGATGCTAACAAAAGAATTTTTACTTTATCTTCATATTTTTCCCACTGTAATTGACAATGTCATTTCCACATTAAAATGGAGTACTAGTCATGTTTTTGATATAATTTAGGCATTGCCCTAGCCATCCCCATAACTTGGTTAGAATGTGTTATAAGCAGATATTGAACAGTCCGTTTTTCTTAAGCCTTATTCTGGAGCGTTCAGGTTAAATGACGTATGTAATTTGTCCATGTTTTGGAATGCTTCCTGTTGACTTCAGTGTGATTTAGCTGTGGATGACTGATCCAGAGCCTTTTAAGAACAAGGAGATAGGAGAGGGCACTGCTTGTTTCACTGCTTTCTTCTTATTCATCAAGAGGATAGAGGGAAGGAATGAAGTGGCAGAGCTTTTGTCGCTACTGTTTTTTGGGAAATGTGTTCAAAGAACTATTTTGGAAGATGATGGTGAAGTTGTTCCTACTATTTGCACTGCATTGCCAAAACATTGTGCTCTTGTATGAGGTAATAGCTGCGGTTTGTGGCGACATTATGAAAACATTGGTTTGTTATGATGATTGCAGAAAAAATCCCAGATACATGGTAACGTATTTGTAATATTTTATTGAACTGAAACATGGAAAATACATCATAGCTTGGAGTCCCCTTGGACTGATTTCATGTGTCGGGAATGAAGAAGCAATTGTGCAAAACTGAAATGAGTGTACAACATCAATTAAATAATAGATTTTGGGCTATTTTAGTATAGTTTAGTCTTGTTTTATTCTTTTTTTTTTTTTAGTATCACTGTTATGTGTTACATTTGGTTGGTAGTAGGATGTATTTTACATTGCTAATAATCCAAATTAGAATGTATTTTTTCTTTTTGTCCTGTGAAATAGAGGCAATATTAACTCAAAGGTAACATTGCTGCTGTAGAATAGGAAGTGGGACAAGGTAATACCTTACGGATTATATAGTATAGTCATTGAAGGCTATCTAAGTATGTAGATAGGCAAGAAGACCACAGACTCTTTCCTCTCAGCATCTAATGTTGAGGTAAGGTACTCAGCATAATAAACAGAAAGAGATTCACACTGTCCCTTTACACACCTCAACTGGACAGGCTAAGCTCCTGGGTTTCCCAGCTATGCTGATTGAGAGATTTGAAATGAATTTTTGAACTTTTGATTGCCTCTTTGTTTATGCAACCTGTTTTTGTTTCTTCTTTAGTTCCTTTTTAGTTAACGGGCATTACTAAGTCTGAAAGCTTGGATCATGGCTTTTATATTTTTTTTTTTAGTTTATTAAGGGAATAGAATTAAAGCAACACAATATGGCCATGAGACCTCAAAGCTCTAGGTGTATAAAACTGCTTGTTATCCTGTTTTGACTATTTTGTCTGCCTGCTAGGTACGTGGCTCCTTCAGTTCAAAAACTCTGCTTCATCTGCATTTGGTGTCTTCCATCGTGTTCAGATAATCAAGCCAGAACCTCTAAATGTTTAGTAGGAGTCAGTTGCAAGGGAGCACCAGTGATAAATGTTATCAGATTGTATAGGAAACAAGTCCCCAAGAGGTGTATTAGAACAGTATGTCACTATACCAGCAAACCCACACTGTTGTCTGCTTCATCCTCTTTTTCCCTGTGACTGTTTTCATCTCCTTTTTATCACACATTGCAAAAGACGACTCTAACGTATTCATCTTTTAGAGAGTTGAAACTTCTGCAGTATTTTCGTAATGCCTGTTGTTATGACACGTCTCCTATAAAGCAGAGCAGGATCTACAGCAGAGATGTAATGAATGACCACAGTCAATTGCTGTGATGAACAATTGATTCTTGTTTTTGAAAGTACACCCTTAGTAATTATTCATTTGGCTGAACTATCCTATTCTTCTTTATATGAGTTGTGTACAGAAAGATAGAGGCATGATACATGTTATTACTCATATAGCTGTGTCAATAATGATATAAGCTATATAGATGTGACAAATGGACTAGAATAAATAATGGCAAAGAACTGAAGTAAAATATTTTGCTTAGGTAAATACTGGCTCTTTTTGGTGTGTTAAAAAAGCTAGACTATAAGAAAAATAAAGTCTTAGAACAATTATATCAAAAACATGTTTAAAGATATTTTAGTCAAGTCCGTGGGGTACTTTTTCTGGGTCTCTCTTTTTCTGCTTTATATGATGATTCATCCAAATAAGCAGTATTACATTTATTCTGTGCAAGAAAGAGATATGTAGGGTCATATTCTGTTTATACAGGAATGTCCTTTTGTAATGCGATGGGTAGTACCAGACTAACAAAGCAGAACAGTTAGACTCACAAGGTATGGGTTTATAGAAAATCACAACAGATTAATTAAAAAGAGGTAATAGTAATTTATTATCCTGACATTGTACAGCTCAAAATGGAGTGCCCGGAGTTTTTGTTGGAATTGGTGGCAGCTGGAAATACTGAGAACTTTGCAGGGTTAGGCATCCTCCTCACATGCTTCAGAAGGTGCTGAAGTCAAAAGGAGCTTTTAACTCTTTGAGGTGATATGGCCTCACTATGAAATGCTTGTCTGCAGAACATCCATGGTCTTGTGGTGGGGTGAAAAAGGGAATGGGAGAAGGAATGGCAAGGGAGGGGAGGGGGGGGGGAACTACTTAGATAAGTAAATTCGTATGAGAGACACCTGCCGCCTTCTGTCCTACTTCTTGCATTGTCAGTGGATGGTGGCATGATAATACTGGGCACTCAGTTCTTGTTCTTGGATTTTTTTTTCTCTTTTTTTTTTTAAGTAGCAGCAGTGGGTCATTTGGAATTGCTTCATTTTTTTCTGTAACCAGGGTGAACAGGAGGGTTTGGTTGGCAATTTATAGGTTGGGGAGGGTGCAGCTGGAAATGTACAGGAGTGGCAAAAAGGAAGAAAAAAAGGGAAACAAAGGTTGTTTTAGTCTTTTCTAAGGTGTATGGCTATACAGGTTTTTGGGATTCATCATCCAGTGGAAAAAAGTGAGAGACGGACCAAGGGAAGTTATCCTGTTTATTTGACTAGGCCTTCCCTTGACTCGGTATGCTATAATCGTCTTTATGCTGGTTGTCTTTCAAAGTATAATTAGCCTGGAAGTGAATGTGGGTGGTGGGTGGTATGGAGAAGTATTTCTTCAGAAAAAAATAAATAAGAAAGAAATGGTTTGCCGAAGAAAAAAGTCTTGTGTAACTTTCCAGTTTTTTGTTTTGGACAGTGTATATGTGACTCTAGAAGCCAAAGATGTCCTGAGTTGAAGTCCAGAGAGAGTTCACTAGAAACAGTCTAATTGGAACATGCCCCAATTTATTACAATGATGATAACACTGTGTACTTGTGTTGTGCCCTCTGTGCTCAGATCTCAAGGTGCTTTACAAATATTAAGGGATTAACTTGCACAATACTACTGACAAATAGGTATTATTACTGTCCCCTTTTATGTGCCTGGGGAGTCGAAGTACCAAGGAGTACAACAGCTCAGTTGTGCAACGCTTTTGCCTGGAAAGAGGAACTTAATGTTAAGTCACCCCACTGCAGCCAGAGGTTTGAATACAGCAAGAGGAAAACTTAGTACCTGCATCCTCCTGGGTGTTTGCAGCTCTCCACTTAGCTACATTCAGATTTGTTTTGGTAGACAAACTTGCAGCCTTAGAGGAACAGGAGGCAAAGTTGTAATTAATTCCTCCTTAATTGGCATAGCAGTAAGTAATTCGGCTTAATCCATTCCTTGCTGTGAGGATGAAGTAAGGCTAAACATTTGAATTGTGGAGAGGACAAGGGGAAGAGGGGGAGTAGGCAGTGGAAGATGGACAGAGACAGACATTTCTTATGCTCTTGTAGGCACACGTTAAGAAATACCTACATAAATAAGACACCTTTCTTATTTTTCCCTTAGATTGCCTCTTGACTTAATTAGGTAAAATGCAAAGAAATAGACTATTCAGTTTGGAAAATTTCACTTAAATTTTCCCTACCCCTTCCTGTCTTTCATTCAGTCCGTAAGAGTCTCTGGAGTGTGAAATGTGAAGACACCAAATTGGAATTAATTTTGCTTTTTCATTTAACAGATTGTGTTACATTAACACCACTCTATTGCCAAGCAGCAAACCTTTCCTTTCCTCAGATGTTAGCTACTAATACAGACTAAAGGCTGCTGAAAGAATGGTTATACTGAAATGCTTTATTTAAGTCTATAGTCCCTTGTGACTCGAATGGGCCCTGATTCTTCTAAGATGTATTCACGTGAGCAGTCTCGCTGAGTTCGCTTTTATTGCTTCCTGGCAAGTAAGCTGGATTCTATTTCATGTAACATCGCCCAAGTTAGAATTTCAAAGCTTACTCAATCCTCAGAGAGACCTTTGCAAGACTCTTCTCCTGTATCTCTACACAGGCACTAAACACACTGAGGACACAATTGAATTAATCAGGACTACTCATGTACAGAAAATCAACCGAGATGCTGTTTAAGAGATGACAACTTTGATATCATATTGTTCATTACCAGCCAAGGAATTGTTACTGCTTATGTAACCAGGTTATTAAATTGTTTACTGATGATAAGTCTTGCTTCCAATATTAAGCATGCATTGAGAGTCTTAGTGTAGTTCTACTGAAAAGAACTAGCTATAAATGACATCACAGGTTTGATATTTCTCTCCCTAAATCGTGTTTTGTTTGCACTTTTGAGTTTGTTTTCTGATTTTCAGTCCTACAAGTTTAGCCTAGGATCTGGCAGTCAGGCTCAGTTCTCTCATGCTCTTGGATGAGACAACAGTCAAATTCTGCAGGTTAAATTCTTCTCCTGAAGACACCTGCCTTTCTGCAAAATGTTTATTTTGTGCCTCTCATGGTCAGGATAGATCCTGGAAGTAAGTTATGCAGATCCAAGGCGGGGTTAAATCTGATTCTGCAATTAGTACATTATTCTATGGTATGTGACTAGGATGAAATGCTGTTCAGTGACCTGTGGACTAATTGGTTCTGCAGGACTTAGGAAAGTAGAAGTAGTAGTAAAGAGGCCTCAAATTAGAAAATGGAACAACAACAGAAAAAAGATGTACATGACTCTCAGTGCATCCAGTGCTCAGGACTGTTCAGTGAGGAGGTGTCATTTGACGTTTCCCATCTAGAACAGAATTGCACCTTAATAGTTTGGATCCCTTTGTTTTCTTTGCTGAAGATGGCAGTATTTACAGCTCAAGCTCCCTCAAGAGCAGTGGCCCATTCCTTGGCGCCATCTCCCTGAAGAAAATAGAAGTCTATTCCCTTCGTTTTTAGCAGAATTTTATCTCATCTCTCTGCAAGAGACTATTCCATTTCAAGCTTCCTGCCCTTTGAACTAGAATTTTCATACACATTATTTAAAGATTCTGTGCTACAATTGTAAGCCTAAATTATATAAATTTCAGAGAACCTGAGCAAGACTGTCTTTGAGGGATGGTTCTTCTTTCAGCTGTGGTACTGTTGCCCTTTTCCATCTTTATGACTGTAATCCCATTACATTTGGAATCATCAGGACTCGGTGTGGAGTCACTGCCGATGGACCTGGGTCATGAACCCAATGAGCAGTCAGTCCTCTTTAATGTGAACAAAACTCTTTTACTCTGTGTGTGTGTGTGTTTTAAAGATGACATAGTTGCACATATGCAGAATTATCCTGCATTTCATCTATTACAAAAATAGAGAAATATATTACAGTGCTGCTGGGACTGCCATTCTCAAATGTAAAAGGCTTCAGCTGCTGCTGTGTTACACCTACAATCCATGGTGCTGGGCACTTCACCCATTTATTTTATTCTTTTTTTACTCATAGACCATTTTTACAGAAAAACACAGCCATGTGCTTCGTAATCATATAGCCTTTTCCAAGGATACTACATTTCTAAAAATTTTCATTACCTGCCTGTGTCTTCCCTCGAATGTTAATTCTTTGTTTCCTTAAACTATGGTGTGCGTGACAATACACAATTAAGTAGTCGCCAGGCTTGCAGTTTATTGCTGTCATGGTTGGGTTTCCTGGTTGGTGAAATAGGTTTTTAAACTATGGTTTGTCAGGTGTGTTTGATCCCACTGAAGATGCAAGGTGTGTGACATCCAGGGCTGCTCCAGTAAGTTAACTGGCGACTGTCCATTAAGTTCAATGGAGTTAAAGTAGGAACTGTGAGAATGTCAGATGTCATACGTTGGTCATAGTATTGCCCAAAATTCTGAGAATGGCGTATAGTGTATCATGCCCAGCAATTCTTGAGAACATTGGTCAAAATTTTTATATCAAGGCTCAACTGCATTTTGATAAGTGGTCTCTTGTACGAAAAGGTGCTCCACTGTTTCAGTGCGATGTGGGTCTGAGGGTTGCTAACACTCATCTGCTTTACTTGCAGCTATCTCTTCCTCAGTTCTCTTTCACAAACGAAGCATGGAAAGATCTTTTTAGATTTTTGCTGTTAGATTGTAAGCATTCACTTCTAGTAGAAGAAAATCAGAAAACTGCAAAAGGGAAAATGAAGTTTCCATACAGCAGCTCAAGTTTGGAGGTACAAAACAACGTGTGCTTTATTAAGCACAGTTGAATGGGTCTAAATTAATTGTAACTGCTACTATATATGGGAAGGTATAGAATGTAAAATATAACATTAATAATGAATGCTTTCCTGTTGGTGGATAACTAATTTTTAAATTGCCTGGAAAATGGAGTTGCTGGACAGGATTCACTTAGTGAGGCTGCTGCCAGCCATGTAACTTTGCTGGTTTTAATAATGGCTGATTACACAGGTGGCAATAACAACAATGGTAGGTTTTCTGAGAAATGCATTATTTTCACAGTGCCGCTGATGGAAGAAACGCTTACTAGCAGCTGATAATTAATGATCAATTTGGAGATTATCACAAACAATTTACAAAGGTTGACTTTTCCTTTAGAAGTCCCTTTGGATAAACTGGATGGTAAATTACCTGCCTAAGGCTTTTACTTTACTTGTGCTAATAAGATGAAAATGAATGTGTTTGAAGAGCTCTGAACTGAACTTTTCAGACTGTCTGATAATCCATACAACTCTTCTTTAAACATCTTAAGTGAGTGAGCAAATAGAGACTATAATAAAATTGAGAACCATCATATGGGCGCATGTCACCACCCGGTCTAAGTAATGGGGCATGACAAATAAGAGGCACTGCTGTAGAGTTCATATTTTCATTTTATGGCATACATTAAATATTTGATCATCAGCCAGCAGATAGAAACAATTGGGCTAAGAGTATAATTTGCAAATAGAAGGGTAAGATTTAGACTGTCATAGTCTGAGCACAGTATGGAGAACTTCTATATCTTAATCCATGCTTCAATATCATCTCTTTACATTGTGGTGTGCAGACCACTTAAAATCCTCTTCTGTATTTCCTCAGTCTGTAAAAAGGAGTTAGTAATCCATATTTACTTCAGAGGGGATAATAATCCTTATTTACTTCACAGAAGGGATATGTGAAGAGTAATTAGTATTTGTAAGTGCTTTTAAGGATGAAAAGAGTAGTGCAAGCATAGAAAGCTCTCTAGTAAATTGTGTAAAGGAAAGAAGAGGAAAGAAGTAGGATGAGGTTTGTAGAGGTAGGTAGGTGTTTAGAGACATGGGCTCCTCATCAGATTTTCAGAAGTGTATAGGTATCTTAATATTGGAAGTATATTTGAAGATCTCTTACAACAAGATAAACTCCATGTTTTTGGCACTTCAGTATATTTATAAATCTGCCTTGTGCTTTATATTTGTGACATATGGGGTGGGGGGGGGCTAGAGGGAAAGGGGGATAGGGGTGTAAAGGCCTGGTAACAGCTGCACTTTCTGATCTTCCCCCTCTAAAGCAAGGATGGAGATGGGGGTGAGAAGAGAGTAGGAGAGAAAGGAAAAAACCTTTGTACATCTGATGAGTTCTTTTACAAGGGGGGTTTTGCAGACTCTTGAAAATGCCAGCCGGGAATCCCAGCATGCAGCTGTATGCTTGGTCCATGTTGTGAGTAGATTAGTGGAACCAGAAGTGTGCTGTTGGTTAAAAATGTTCCCCTAGCATTACTTTTATGTTTTCGAGACTTTATTTTATGGTTGACATTTTTAAAGCTTAGAATCTGATACACTTGTGTGAGCCATTTAAAAGAGAGAAAAACTAAAGAGAAGGATCTTTGCTTTGTTTGTGAACGAAGGGATGGGTGGCTAGACACAAGTTACAGTGCTACAGAAAGTACCCTTTCTAGGGAGTTGAGTCTTTTTAGTATGCCTTTATAATTAGTTATCCAGGGCAGAGGTTGGAAAGGGGGCTGGTTTTAGCTTTCCATCATTATCTTGACAGTGCGTTCGATGAATGCAGTATGCCTCATTTTCATTGTACTGAGGAATTATCATCAGAGCTACTGCATAATAGAGGAAACTGGAAATCAGAGCTTGCGGCTTGCTTGTCCGCATTTGGCCCTGATGTGCTGAGAGAGGGTAGGTTAGAACTCTGACTTTCACATGGGTGCCGGTACTGGGCAGTTCTGTGGGTAAACAAGAACCAAACTGGCGTCTGTAAGGGTTCATCTGTCAAATGGGTGTTGCCATTAGTATTTCTTGATGAGGGTATGTGGGATTCCTTTAAAATAGATTTTCTGAGTAAAAAGTACTCAGTAATTGTAAATTACTGTGGCATTACCTGGAAAGGGGTGAGTTTTCTTCTTGTGTGAAGGACACAGAAGGGGATGCAGTGAAACTGGACAGTGTAGTGAAAAGGATTCAGTGACATTCTCCTGCTAAATGTGGGGATTTGGTTTAGGGTTTTTCGGTTGGGTTTAGGTTGTTTTTTTTTTTTTTTTTTTTTTTGCATTGTCACTGCCCAGAAAAGAAAGATGAACAGATTTTTACATAAATATAGTCAATAGGTGAAAAAAAAAAATGATTCTTAGGATCCGTTGGCAGGACCGTATGAAGAAACTTAGTTTTGCAGTTTCAAAATACAGTAGCTGAATAGAGTAGTTATTTTTTGCCCTTGCTTATGTGTCAGTATGCACAAAACCATCAGGTAAATTAACGATACAAGCAAGTAATACAAACAGCGATCACCAATAAAATGTTTTCTTTAAAAAAAGAAAATGAGAGCTTGTAGAGCTTTTTATAAAGGCAGTTAAACATTCTTATCTCTTATGTAGAAATAGAAAAACTGGAAGCCAGAAAGATTCAATAAATTATATGAGGTCACATGGGAAGTTGCCATCTTCTGAATTCTTAATGTTGTGTCCTGGTTTCGTAGCCCATACTGAGGCGGAGAGGGTATTCAGCAGTAAACTACCTGGTCATAGTTTCAATGTTTGTGCTTCTTCAGCAATGGTCAATGCCAAAGGATGTTGCTATACTGCAGAATTAAATTTCTGTGATGTATTTCAATCAGTCAACCAATCCTCTATCCTAGGTGTCATTCAAACAACTGTAGAGCTTGCCAGATGACTACTTACCCAAATCAAAAGCTATTTATTATCTTTTTGAAATTAAAAATGGGACAGTGGACCTTTCTTGTTGCATTTTGTATCTAGTTCAGGCTGGTAACCTTGAAAACATAGCTGATCATCAGCCTGTGATATGGAGGTGTTTGTTAGTGTCTGATACAAATGAATCCATGATTTTTCTCAATGTCCTAGTTTAATATGACTATAATTATTCCTAATCAATACTTTGGTTGCAGTAGGTAGCCCATAGAGTGACTGGGCATCCTCTTCCAATAGAGAAGTGTATCCAGTATCACCTTCAGATACATCAAAAGGCTTTCTGGGAGATGTACTTTCTGTTGCCCGTGCACTATCTTTTTATAGGGATTCATGCTTGAATTGTTCTCAGTGCAAAATCCATGTCGTTAGAAAAACAAAAAAGCGGTGTATGTGTGGGGAGTGCAGAATAAAAAAAAGAAGTGGGAAGTAAGGAAGCTTGGTTGGTCATTTTTGTTTAACAGATAGGTTAATTTTCTAAGATGCTCAGCACCTACACCTCTTACGCCTGAAGGAATCTGAGGGTCCTCACTCCCTTCAAGGCCAGTGGTGCCCTTTGAATGCCTCATTCTCCATGCAGTGGTCATTTTCCTCGTAATACTCGTGACATACGTTTTAGATCTGAACATCTGGATTCAGATTCACTTATAATATAATTAGGTGTATCCCCAGCGGGGAGAAGGTTTTTGATGGAAGAAGTCTTTTCAAGAAAGCTATTATACCACTTGTTATGGCAATAGCAGCCAGGTTTACTTTACTTTAATGTATATTTATTTTTTTCAGAAGACTATAGCTCTCATCTGAAGTTGGACCTCCATGGCAATATGTGCCTTAGACTGCTAAATTGTTTTAATACATCTCAGTAAAAACAGTTCTAGGCAAGAGCATTTTAATGGTCATTTTTTTTAAGTGTGTTTGAAGGCAGTGTGTGGACAGTGTGATGTAGGGGAAGAGCCAAATGTTTATTTTAAGATGTGTTTGAATGAATCTGCCTACATAAACTTGCCAGTGTTAAGAAAGAGGGGATCTGCCCCTTTTAGATCACAAAGGCCTCTCAGTGGGGGATGGTTTTGGTAATGGAAAAAACAAAAAAGGTTCCAGTATGTGGTGGAGGAGGTAAAATAAACAAACAGCAATGGATGATTACTTCTCTCCATCAAGGCTTCTTTATCCTTGCAAGCTCAGTCAGTGGTCAGCATGTTAGACACCCCTCCCTGTTTTATCCATCCCTTAACTGTGTTCTTTGACAGCATTGGTTTATACAGCTGGGTCTTTGTGGAGCTGGATGGGAATTGCTGTCGAACAACAGACATGAAGGTAGACAAAGTACCTATGGAAGGGTGAATGGCAGACGTCCTCCGAGTTTCCCTGGAGGGAAAGATGCTGGTTTCAGGGTTTTTCTCCTTTCCACCTCACCCCCCAACTCCCAGAGATTTTTAAAGTGGACATCTTTTTGGGACGGTGTTTCAGTGCCTGCCACTGCAGCCTTTCTGAAGTAAAATTTGAGACTCCTTATGGTCCTAAAGGTATGTTGTCTGTTTAGAGTGGTCTGTCATTGTCATAGTTGTAGATTTGTTTTTACTTTGCATACCAGTGTGCATTTGTGCAAGGGTATATGAGTGTTACATGAGTAGTAACTATATTTTTCTTAGCTAACAGCTCCAGCAGTGTCTAGGGTTAATGTTTGTTAAGCTGGGTAATTATCAGCTGTTTGATTGTTCTTTCTCTTGAAATTTGACAGGCATTTCTTGAATCAGATAAAGCAAAAAATCAGCTTTTAGACAGTGGTGAGCTGAAGTCAATCCACTTACCTATATGCCCCGTTACAGCGGTGAGAAAGCATGTTAGTATGTGCAAGCAACAGTTTTGAGAAGTGTTCAGTAGCGCTTTAAACTGAACACGGATGTTCAGAAATCAGAAAATTAACAGAAGTGAAAGTGGCTTGTACAGTACTACTGCAAGTAAACGGATGTGCTATAATGGGTGATTATGCCACAGGTTTGTTAACGTAGATTTTTAGTTCTTACGGTTTTATGAATAAAACCTGGGAAAACAATACAACAGCTGTTAGTGTTTCACAAGATGACTGAAGAAGACCTCACAATACAATATGCACAGTGAGTGAAATGGGAGCCCTCGCATCATACCATAAACTACTTCTGTTTTATCCCTCATGCAGTCATCTGTTGGATGGCATGACTCTGTGGATAATCTGAAGTAGGAGATAGAAGTGCAAAACCACCTGAACACTGGAAAAAAAGTTCATCTTCTCTTTTGGAATATCAGAATGTCTAAGTAAAATTATTTTTATTTAAACAATTTTTGTTTTACTGTATTTGTATTTCAGAGTAATTTTCAGAGGCAGCAATTTTCACTAGTTTCTGAAAGGCAACATCTGGGCTTTGAAACAATCTCTTTTCAGCTTTGAAAATTCTACCTCAAATTGCTTAGACATTATAAATGTTAAAATTTTTTTGTGTTTTTGTTTTTTAACATAATATAAAGGCAATAATGTATTTATTCCCTGCCATTTTATCTTCAAGTTCAGTTTGATTTTTCTTTCTCGGGCTCTCCAGGATTATTTGTTCCTGGGCCAAGAATGCACCTGTCATGTATAAACCCTCCAAAAAGGGGGGAGCACACATATGCACGTGAATAGAAAAATAATAAAAATTCTTGGCAGCTGGAATTAACCTGTTGGAAAGAAAATGTTTACATCTATTAGAGACATTGCTCTACCTAAGTATATTTTTTCATACACAGGCGCACACACAGACAAAAAAAAAAAACCCAAAAAACATTTCACTGTGCCTGTAATTCTTAAAGGTACACACGGGTTGTCTGAGGCCCCAGTTCTGCTCACGCTAAAGTTCTTTAGAGGCCCAATATTTTAGGGATGCAAGTTCAAGCTATGAATGGCTATGCATACATACTTTACTAGTATGATCAGTTTTACCAGGAAACATAGAGTGTATGAATTGATGTATGTGCTTATGTGTTCCCCTGTTTATTTGCAATTTTTTATAAAGGGATAGACATGATGCAAATGTGTATGCAGGAGTTTATGTAATAATGGTAGAACAGTACTGTAAGTTCAGAAGTATAAACAGTGGGTATATTGAAAATTATTTCATAAGTGCAATTACATGTACATTTATTAGAAGCAAACATACATGCAATAGAAACTTATTATTCTGAACTTACCAGTAGGGAAATTCAGAGCGAAGTGGGAAGAAAAGAGACTTTTTTTTTTTCCTTGTTTCTGATTTGTTTGTGATTATACACAAACTCTGGTGAGAGAATGTTGTTGCTTTAAAAAAAAAAAAATTAAAAATTCCATTTGTTGAGTTTGAAATGTAAGTAAGGCAAGAGAGGGGAAAGGAGAGGGGGCTTGAAGCTCGATAGCTGTTTCTTTGGCACTCCCATTGCTGAGCAATGGTGTGATGGAAGAGTGGGAAAAGCTGTGTCATATTTAGCGAGATCTCAATCAAAAGAATGGCTTCTTGTACCGAAATCTGGGCGTCTTTTGGGAGAGATTTCTTATTATTAATGTTGATTCTACTGAAAGTAATTCATCACTTAATAATGCTTGAAGAAATTTTATGTCAGCTTGATTAGACAAAGACTACGAATGACCAAGAATAAGCTCCCTAAATTGCAAAAGTTTTAATATTAGCTAACTTTTCAGAATGAGCCTGTGCTTCCTCAAATTTCTTTGTAATAAGTCATTCATAATTGTCATAATTTTAAAGCTTTTTCAACTCCTTGCCTTCATTTCACTCAATGTCAATGGAAATTAGGTATGCACGTCTGTGTGTGAGGTATGGATTCCTTGTAGCATGCAGTACAGCTCTCCCACTCAGCGTCTGGAGACTGACTGACTTCTTTTCTGTCATTAGTTTGTACAGTGAAATTTCAAGTCCTGAAATCTTTAATTATTTGACTAGATTCCTCTTTGTAGTTCAGCAGGCAGAAGGAGTGGTGATTACCTAATGTCTTAGTGATTGCCATAGTACTTTCAGCAGCGAGCAGTTCCTAAAACTTTACATGAAAATAAAATCAAATCTCTGCTATTTCTGCTGTGACATGAGGACAAATATAAAATAATAATAATAATAAAAAAAGTAAAAAAAGCAAGATGTATGAGGAGCTGAAGAGTGGGGGGAGGTACATTTCTGAAAGGGATGGTGGGGGGGAGGAAGCCAGAGTTAATTTGAGGATGCACTGGAAAATAAATGAGCTTGTGGATTTAATTCAAAATCATCCAAGCAGAGTCTTTTGCATGAAAGAAGCCAGTGATCAGGCTCAGTTTACTTGAAACATCAACAATGACTGCATCCTGCTGTTTCAGAGTTTGTGCTGATAGATGCTCATCGTCTTTGACACTGCACCATTAGGGTTGTATGTTGCCTGTACCGTAACCACATTTTCACTACATGCCTCTTCTGGTTTTGAGAGGTTCTCGAAAAATCCAGGTTTTGAAGTTTGGTCTTTTAGAAACATACTTTTCAGCAGAAGTAAAATCTGATCCTGTAGTTTCTGGTTTATAAACATACTATTAGATTTTTGGCTCTTTTAGTTGACATACTAGTGAAAAATGAAAGGCTTATAAAGTGGACAGGTACCAAACAAAAATAGGATACAGGTTCTCATGCTAAAGCTGATTTTGAATGCATGTCTCTGGGTGAATCGCTAAATGTTGCTGCTTAACACCTACTAGTTACTGTACAAAACAGCGACAATAATGCAAAGTCCTGTATGAGATCTGCAAAAGAATTAGGTAATGTTCTTTGCGGTAATAGAATATAGTACCTTGATAGGAGTTCCTTCATCGCCTTACAGATTCTGTTTTGGTTGAAGGTGGGTTTGTTTCAGGCTAGAGTGTTTCACTAAACAACTTAGTCATGCACAAAGAATCTTTCCCAGTTACCTGCTTCAAAAGGTCAGTGAAAATCTTTGCATAACACGTTAGGAACATTCAACGTGAACTTTTTTTCACAACGTATTTTTCCTAGACTTGATTTTACAGTGTTTTTTCATGCATAAATTCCTTGCAAATGCAAGAAAATGGAGATGGTGAATTTTTAGTTGAGCATAGAGTTTATAGAAAGTTTGGGTTGGTTTTGTTTTTCATTTTTATAATGAAAAAAGACAAATATTACAAGGTTTTTGTTAACATTTTATTGAATGACACTTGTAGCAACTTTCTTATTTGAGGGTTTCAAAACTTGTCGAAATGAAACCATTTACCACTGGAATTTTGAACAGTACCTTTTCTCAAAATAGAGTTTCCACAATATGTGGAATATCAGGTTTATGAGCCAAACTGCTGATACTTTACTATACTATACTTTAAAATGCAAACTTTGAAGTAGGAGATAGCATGTTCCCTGCCCATTTTATATTCAGAATCTTCTAAATTGATGGACTAAAAAAAATTGTTAAAGTTACCCCATACAGGGAGGAAATCTGGAAAGCAAAAGGGAGAAAGTGAGTTGGGTGAAATGGAAATTACTGGGTGGGCTTAGCCATAGGATTACTTGTGGCAGCTATAATAATAGACAACTGCACAGAAATATTACACAGGTTATGCCATAGCAATCTTGGTTTGTATTAACAAAAGTGACTTGTTCACCAAAACCCTTTTCGAGTAACACAACTTATTTGTAGCATATGTGCATTTTAAAAGATGGCTGATTGATAGGATCTTAGAAAGTAATAATTAATAGATTATTCCATTTCAGTGTGAGTGACAGATGAGAGCATGTTTCATGCACATTTTTTATTGATTAGCAGATTAGAGATGCTTGCTTCTTTTTTCTTTTTTTCTTTTTCTTTTTTTTTTTAAATTGTAAAATTACTTCAGTAAAGAATTCCAAACCAGGCTGTAAATGACTCAAAGATATTGTCAAGTGAAGTCTGTTTTTAGTGGTATGTGTAGAAACAAGTCGGGCTTGCAGTTCCCAGTGGGACAGAGTGTGGGAGTCTGCCACCCTTACTCATGTTGAGTAATACCTTATTACACAAGTAATCCTGTCAAAATGAAGAGAGTTGTTTTTTTTTAAAGGTACTAGTTATTCAGTGTACATAAATAATGAATGAATTTGGGGCCAAAATGGAATGGAGACAGTCATTAGTATTAACTAGCACCTTTTGCTTGGACTGTCTGTAAAGAGATCGCAGCTTCAATAAACCTGGGAATATGAACCATTTTATTAGTACTAAACGTGATCAGAGATGAGGCAGAGGCATTGCTGACATTTTGGATAAGCTTGGTTTGTGCATCTGTACGTGTGTGTGTGTATGCTTACACATCAGATATATGTAATACTGCTTCTGTCTGTAATCATAAGTATTTCCTGTGGAAAAGCAGAGTCTGCAGATTTCCAACCTGTACTTTAATTAGAGGGAAATATCCCCGCAGATCAGGAAGAGAGTTGGATTGAATGCTATTGAAGTTCCTGGGACTAGTTTAGGGTATTCGGTTTGGAATCAGGCCATCGTAGCGAGTAAATTCCTGATGCTGTCGGTAGCTGGAGTGACCCTCCACACTGCTGCTGGAGGATCAGATCTGCTTGTCTTGTCCTTCTGCATGTCTTCAGAATGCAGCTCTGTGCCTGTCTCCAATGTACGGGGCTGAGTGATTTAAACTCTATCCATGAGAAAGACTTAGTTTATAGCTGCCAGAGAAACTCAAGAGGTGAACATTTTCATGCCGATTCAGAAACTGGCTATGCGACTCCAGTCGGGCACTGTCACGCCTAGTTATGGTGAGAAAACAACAATGCCTCTCTTGATAAGTGAAAAAAAGAAAGTCTTGCACAGTCAAAATTTTGACATACAATTTAAATCATCTCTCTACATCCTGTGGACTTGGAGCTGTCAAAAAGGCAAAGCCTGTGTTTGAATGGAAAAGCTTTTTATTTCTTTAAAAAGTGTACCAACTATAATTATCCATAACTATGCAGGCCTGTTTTAATGCTGTTTTATAATTACAGGTCTTAATGCTAGATTATACAAAGTCATTTATAAATAGTCAGAACAGAGGGACTTTGGGAGTTTTTAACCTGTAGATTGCTGTAGGTTGTGGCAGCTGATGGGATTTTGCCTGTGTATGTATGGGGTGAGCTCTGTAATGATTGATGAATCCCTTAATTAACTCCCAACAAGTTAAGATTTATGGCCTCATATCTTTTTCTCCTGACACATCTGTGTTTGTCACTTTTGAAGACATGGATAAGCCATTTCTCCGAAAGCTTTTGTGGGTATCTGAAATGTTTCTGAGGTATTTTGCTTAATGTAACAAGATTAGAGTTTTATGACATAAAATTTATGAAATTTTATGGCATGAGCAATCAAATTGGGATGGATGCTGATTGTGTGCTAGAGGGCACCATCTCCTTGAATACTGGATACCATTTCAGATTTATTTTGGGTATACAATCGTGTATGAAATGAACCAAAACCAACGAAAAATGGAAACGTAGTGGGTGCACTTAAATGAGGTTCTGTTAAAATTAACAATAATACAAAAATAGAGCTGTGGAAAGATCGCTTGTGAGGCACTGGACTCAAGGGAAGAAAACCCCAAACAAAATAATGTTATTTGGTAGCCTGAAATTATTTGGGTGGAACCGATACTTGTAGTGGCATGAGGAAACAATTCATGTGGATGCAGTTTAGCTCTTACTCTCGCCAGTGGGAAAATCCAGCCATGCTGAAGTCAGTCCAAAAACACTGAGATCAATAGACACAGGGTATCAGTTTAAGCCTACAAAGAGTCTGTTGTAAATTGAAGGGGAGTAAAGAAATACATGGAGAAGCTATTGTACAATGAATCACATCAAATATTTGTGGGATAAGAGTGAGTTAGAAGAGCGAGATTTTCCTTCCCTGAAAAAAAAATTCTTGCTACTAGGAAAAGCATTTAATGAAAATTTAAAAAAAGGCATGTTTTTTACTGCAATTTCTGCATATTAAGAAGCCTTTCCAGAACCAGAAAAAAGAGTCCCTTTACAAAAAATAGGGTCATCTTTAAATTCATCACCAGAACTAAATCTTCAGTTCCATCCTAACCACTGATAAAAATCAAGTATGGGGATACGTTTCATAACTCCGATGTGTCTCTACAGTGGGCTGAGTACTGCCTGTGTGCCACTGTGCCCGAACTTTGCGGATTAAGGTTGTCTAAAAAATTACTATTTAGCTATTTATATTCAGTAGAAATGATTAATGGCAATTCAAAATGCAGCTCTTCTTGCAAGTCTTAAGTTGCAACAGATTTCATCTGCAGAGACACCCGTTCAGATTCCAAATCTAGTCCACTGTATTGCTACTTTTCTGAGAGTTGTATCTTGAGGTTTTGTTTGGTTTTTTTAATCCTATCCATAAGTTGATGTTTGAGGAAACTGATGTTTCCTCTCTCATTGTAAACCTTCTTTCAGAGGGGTGTAATTGAAAACCCTTCTGAGTTTAAACTAGTTTGAGGAAAAGATCTTGAAGTCATGTAAGTTGTAAACTGTCATGTTATCATTGAGGGTAGATCCAGGATGTTTGCAGTCCTTTGTTAAGATGGGGTAATTCCAGTCCTTCATTAGACTTAGATCTGTTTAAAAGAGCTCAGTTTCAGATAGTGTTGTTACTCAGAATTTAGCTGTTTCCCTTATTGTTTATAATGGGAACTCTACTTGCATCTCAGATACGGAATCTGTTAAGACCTAGTATTAGCTCAGCAGGAAAATGAAGATGTATGAAAAGAAGAGAATTCAAGGATATGGGGTGTGGGAGCATTACAAATTCAGAAAAGGGACTGATAAAGCTGTAGAAATAATGAAAGACTGTGAATGAATTTACCTTGTATCATGTTGTTTTCTGCTCGTGAACCTGTGAGTGATTTGATCGTTTGCTGCTATAGGCTTTGATAGTTACTGTCCTTCTGGAAGACATTTCCAAAAGTAGATACGGATTTATTTATTTATTTAACTCTTGCATTGTCTTGTGGAAATTGCCCAGATGTTCATAAGGAGTAAGTAATTTGTGTGAAACTGTGATGTGTGTGTTTGATGTTAAAGGGGATGATGAGATTTCTGAAGGGCCAGATTATGCCTAACTCATGTTGGCTATGGGCAGTGCTACCTGAAGACAAATTGCAGTCATCGTCTGAGCTGTGTGACCTTTACCTAGCGTTGTGCATCTGTTTCTTTGTGTGTCCTAGTCACTTGGAAGACTAATACAGTTTAAATCTGTAGCTTCACCACCTTAGCTATTTTAGCAGTTTCTTAGCCTTCTAGCATTATGATGAGCACATGGCTTGTAATTTAAACTGGATGTTATAAGAGCTGCGTGAGGAAGGAAGTTTCTTCTTCTCTCTCTAGTATGACTGTAGGTTGGCCTACAGTCCAACCCATAGGTTTTCATTTTAGATCAAAAACATAATAATCTCTGTTATTGCTAGTGCATGGAGGTGGTCAACTCTATTGCCTCCCTTGCCTGTCTTTATAAATTCCCTGCAGAAAATGATATCATCTCTGTTGGGAACAGTGACAAGCAGAAGGCGATGATGATCTGCAGCACGCTAACTGAACACAGTAGAGGAAACCGTGTATTCACTGATAAAGTTAGCAGAAGAGCTTTACTTTAACATGATGGTCCAACTCTCCTTGTGAAGCAATGTGACAGAATCTGGGTTAACAGCAGTAGGAGTTTTTAACACAACTTGGGTATATAGTATATAATACAAATCATCAATACAAAGCAAGGCATCCTGTGTCTATATTGTCTTGTCAAAGCGAATTGTAGTGGAGAATTTTGTAGATGGTTTACAATATTTTCGGTCATCTTATCAAATATAAATGTCCTAAAGTATAGAACATTACTGTGGAATAATTGACTAATGATTTTGTGTCCCTTTTTTTTTTTTTTTTTTTTTTTTTTTTTGCCAAAATTGAGACAACTGCTTAGTGCTGATTTTCAGAAAGAGAGGTTTTGTAAAAACCCAAGCTTCTATTAAGGCAGCGTTGAAATGAGTAACCAAAATGTAACACTCGGAATCAATAGCAAATGTGTATCTTGGTGCGGTGCAATGCAGAATATGAATAATTCACGTTAACTTCAGGAGGGGGTTGCATGGTTTCTGCAGAAGAAAAGCTTGGGATCTGTCACATCAAACATAGCTGTAAAATGCTGAATTCAGTGGGCTAGTAGAAAACTGCCAGTAAGAGTCTATCTGGTGATCTCTGTCTTTATACATATGCTTCGCTGCAGACACGTAGGTGGGAAAGCCTAGAAGACAGAATTCAGGTAGGATGTATGAAGTGTTAGTCTGTTGGACTAAGTCAAACATTAATAGAAAATACAGATTGCTTCTCTGCGTACAGGCAATAGGTGGTGTTCAGAACAGGCGATGTGCAGCTGAGCATAGGTTCTGGTAGGGATTTTTTGTCTCAGGTTTTTTTTTTTTGTTGTTGTTTTTTTGGTTTTGGTTTTTGTGTTGTTGTTTGGTTTTTTTTTTTTAAATATAATCTAACTTGGCTCAGGAGGCAGAGCCTCAAAATGAGATCATTAGAAACAAAATAAGTCCTAACAAAGGGCTGTTTAAAGTCACTGTTTGTTTTCAGACCCAGTTGACTGCTGCTAAGAACCATTTCGTGCTCAATATGCCAAATTGTATGGACATGCTCCACCTCACAGCAGCCCCACACATGGTTCAAGAGGCTGCTGGGCTTTTGAAATGCAGTCCTTTAACTGTGAAGTGGAAAATCAAAATGGGGTAATTAGAACCATAAATACTAGATTTTTGAGGAGGAGCAGTATTACTTCAGCCTGTCTTTTCAACTTTTACAGACAGTAGTCTTCAGTTTCCTTGTTCATAACTTCCTATTTTCTAGGAAGTATTTCTCTTTTTTCCTTTCTTTTCTTCTTTTGACTGTGCCTATAGGATTTCTTATTTCTCATTCCACTCCCTCTTCTACCCCTGCTTAGCACAGTGGCCCATTATGCCAGCCATGCACATACCCTGATTTTCATGAGCAATGTTGCTGTAATTAATCCCAGAAGTCGTCTGCATTTTAATACTTCACTGAACCCCTCTATTTTGAAGACCCAGCTGAAAAAGTGTTCTGGGTTCAGATTGTCCTGTAAGATTTTCAGTAGTGCCTGGTTTGGGTGAAAACTGAACTTTTCAATGACATAAGGATTCTTTCAGTCTTTCTAAAAGTTGAAGATATACATGTGCTATCAGAACAGTGTTATCCAACAGTCTCAGAAATTTTGGAATGTGGGCCTGAATTTTAAGTCAAGATTTGTGTGTGATTTTTACAATGTGTACTCTGTCTTGCTTGTGTATCCTTTTTTATATAGTTATGGATGTAAATTACATTTACATGTATTTTTTTTCCTGATTTGGCTATAGGTAGGAAGTATAGGGTATCTTAATAGCAAATCTTTATTCACTTAGTACAGCCCTGAATTTGTGTTGTCAAAAAGCTTAGATTATTAATGTCTAGGTGTTTAATTGCTTAACTATCCCAGATCTGCAAACCTGAAAAGATTCTTGCAACAGGACTGTAACGCTCTGTTGTTCACATGGGTGAAGTTTTATAAACACAGATATTTTGGCTTGCTTATTTTATTTTACTTTATTTTTTTATCAGTTACGGTTAAATACATGCGGATGATTATTCCTTAAAAGCTAAGTTGACAATAGCTTGTGTCGGGAGACATTCTATCTTCTTACAGTCTCTTGCAAATGCAAAACCAGATGGGTATTTTTTTAAAGGAATTGCATTTCATTATACAGTCGTCTTAGGTGAATTTTCATGTTTAGGAAGCCAGAATACAAGAGAGTGCTATATTAGTGTATTATTCTCACAACAAACAAGCCACTGTTCTGTTGCTACCTGCTTGGCCATTGTTCCCAATTGTGTATGCTTTGCAGTGGTATTTGGATGGTTTCCTGCTCTCTGCCAGCACAAAAAAGGCATTTCTGTTACAATGGCCCCTAACCACACAATGACGGCATTAAGGATTTATTTGGAGGTTTCATTATTTTCTCCTCTTTTGTTCCTTCCAGGATGTCTTCCAAGCGACCAGCCTCTCCGTATGGGGAAGCAGATGGAGAGGTAGCCATGGTGACAAGCAGACAGAAAGTGGGAGAAGAGGAGAGTGACGGGCTCCCAGCCTTTCACCTTCCCTTGCATGTGAGTTTTCCCAACAAGCCTCACTCTGAGGAATTTCAGCCAGTTTCTCTGCTGACGCAAGAGAACTGTGGCCATAGGACTCCCACTTCTCAGCACAACACAATGGTAGGTTTGCTAATGGTCTATTGTGCTTACATCCATTCTTTGAATTCTGCCTCTACAGTAGTTTGGCATCCAGATCTGTACTTTATGGAATATACAATGCACAGTTACACATACAGAACATGCTACAATAATGTGAAAGCTTTGACCTGGCTGGACTGCCTTTACCCTCCGCTACAAATGCTAAATCACTTGCAGCGCAAGCTCCGCTTTTCCTCACCTTTGCCTGCTGGCATTTAGGGTGCTAAAAATTTTTAGCTACAGTGATGTGAATTTGAAGCGTATGTGTTCAGCAAACAGTAAATGGTTTTGGAACACTGTAAGTGAGAGTCATGTTTGGCATGGTGTCTGAAATATCACCCCAATGCCAAGTTTATGCAATAGTAAGGCACGGAAGTCTGTATAAAGGGTAAAAAAAGCAACTTTGGATTTTCCTGGTTTTAAAAAGTCATGTGTGGTGTGTATTTCACATGCCAGAGATACCTACAAGAAAGTTTGCTGTGCTTATGGACTTAAATCAGCCTACCACTTTTTCACTTGTGAATTTCCACCTTTTTGTGCACTTTACAAATGACACGGTGCACTTAATTCATTATGTTTAGCAGCCCACTGGAAGTCCAGAACTGGCTTTATCTAAAAGCAGACAAATGAAAAGAACAAAAAGAAATGCCATGTTCCTCGCTAGTATCGTAGTGTCACCATTGTAATGTGACATGTTTGGGCCCTTCATGCAGGGTACTGTGATACATTTTTATAACGGTGAAAGGTGCAGGGAAAGGCATTGAAACCCCAGGACTTAGGCACCTCGACAAAGCTGTCTATTGTGAACACACTTACACAGCTCTTGCCTGTTTACAAATTGACTGTAACTTTTCTGTTAGCCCCCTCCTTTGGCAAGGGCAGTGACAATTTCACTTTAAGTGAAGATAATGAATGGACCTGCATATTTGAAGGCTTTTAAAAAGGCATTGCAAAATAGGTGATAGTGTATTCTCATAAAAGCCTGTAACAGCTCCATAGTGGTATTTAAGCCCTTACAGCTCATTACGCATATGTAACAAGCCCTAAGTAAAAAGCCTTAGGGATTATTATTTCTCATAGGACCAAGTCACTGGATATTCACTGAAGCTGCTCTCCTAGACAAAATAACTCACTGATCCCAATCCATTTTTCTTCCTTTTTGGTCTAATGCTTAAGTTCAAACAGTGGTTTGGAATATTTAATTTTACTTTGTGTTATTGCAACTTTAAATGAAGAAAGAACGTCATTGGAAAAATTACTCATGGTCAGACATGTCATTATCTTTTTCTAGCTTGTTTACTACTCATCCTTTATCATATGTTTTATGGAGATTTAATTCATTAATGTGATGTTAGTGTATGTAACTGGTGTATGAGCTTTGCTGTACTTTGGCCTATCTTAAGAGAATGTATTGAAGATAAGTGGTTGTTCCTGACAACATTTAAGTCAATAGATAAACTTGTGATGACACCAGTAGTGTAGAATCAAACCCTAATGAAATGAAAACTCATTGTCTTCTAAGGAGCCCAGCAGGAATATTTTAACTACATCTCACTGAAACACCTAACTGCTCTTTAACTGATTTCAACTAACTTCTTTATTCATTTGTAGTTTTTAAGACGAAGAAGTTAGCTGATCGTCTAGTGTGACTTCCTGCTGTGAAGGCTATATTTAATGTGATGTCAAAACAGTGTGTTCTGTCTCTTTATAATACAAGATACTGAATTATTGCACGTTTTAGACAGTTTTGCAGTAGTAGTGAGAGGCTGTAGGCTTATCTGAAGCATGTTTGGGGGGAGTTGTAGGGACTGGTTTTGTCTTCATACATATTTAAGAAAATTGCCAGTTTGTATGACTGTGACATTCTTGTAATATCTCTTTTTTAGTGAGGACTGTCTTGTAAAAATCATCATCGAGGCAGGTCAGAAAGGAAGTAGCCTATGTGTGTCCAGAAAGAAGGAAGCGATCAGTGTAAATAAGTAAAATTCACATAATCACTCCCTCTGCTGTTGTGGTATGTAGTTATACAAAGGAAGTAACTGAACCTACTGCTTGGATAACTTTTAGATGACTTCAATTTGGGTGATTAGCAGTTACGAAAGTCATTCCCAAAGCGTTCACTTTGGTAGCATTACAGAGGTCATTTTTATACTGTTTGAATTTACGTTCTGTGCTATTTTATAGTCTCTGGGAAGCAAATCCAGGTGTATGCACATGTGCACGCACCACCACGCAGTGCGGTCCAATACAGTTTTATTGATAAAGCTCCAGCAGTGTGCTTCACACTTCTTAATAGCTTGTGAGCTGTACTACTACACCTGTTAACTGAGTGCAAGTGACTATGGAGTTCTCGTTTTGCAGCCACATGCTGTCCTTAGCAGGGTACACCTTTACAGATCTCTCCAGTGTCCAGTAAGACAGGATCAGACATACAACCAGTCTGAAATCATGTAGTGCATCACTCTGCTGCACCCCTGTAAACCATACTGCTTTGTGCATGATTGTTGGCTAAGACTGTTCTCTGAAGGGATTCTTAGATAGTCGTGGTATAGATACAGAGAGATCTTTCTGTGTTAGCTTACGTGTACAACACCCATTTGGCTTAGGGAACAATCACAGCAGAAGAAAACCACAGCCAAGGGATCTGGAAAAGGTATGGAATTACACAGCTTGTCTCATCAGTAGGCTACGTAGCCGAATTCCTCTTGTCACCGCAGCCATCCGTGTCTCCCTGTATTCTGCCTCTCAGCACTGGGTTATGAAGGGACACTTAGGAAAACAATTTCAACCTTGAGAATCAATTTCTTGGCCTCACTTTTCTAGCTGCTAATTGACCCTCTGTTTCGTAGGTTACTTCCAGCTGTGCTTCCTTTTATAAGTCCTGCCAGCTGGGACATCCTAGGATCCTTAAGGTAAAGGGCTGGTTGCAACAGAGTGATAACTCAACAGTTTACCCAACTTAGACTTTTGAAAATTTACCCTGTTGCACGTTACCAAGTTGTAACAACTGCCAACTTAAAGACACAGCTCGGAATGCTGGGTAAATTTTTATAAAAGGAGGGCAAAATCCCTAGAAAGAAATCTTTAAGCCTAACCAAAATTGGCAAAAAGCTGCAAAACCCATCTTCCCATCAAAACGAACAGGGTATTTCTGAGGATGCTGGAACTGCAGCCAGAGAAACGTTAGTGCAATGGGCACAAACTGAAACGCGGGAGGCTCCGTCTGAACATTAGGAAATGCTTTTTGCTGTGAGGGTGACTGAGCACAGGAACACATTGCCCAGGGAGATTGTGGAGTCTCTGTCCTTGGAGATATTCAAAAGCTGTCCGGACGTGATCCTGGGCAACTGGGTCTAGGTGGCCCTGCTTGAGCAGGGGGTTGGACCAGATGATCTCCAGAGGTCCCTTCCAACCTCGACGGTTCTGTGAAAGTCAGGGACAACTCTATCCTAAACTCTCTTCCTCTTGACAGAAGAAACTAGATACTTATTGTAAGTAGGAAAGCTCTTCCACTGATAAGAAAAGAAACAATTTATCAGACTTAAACCAAAAGCTCAGAAGAAAATACAAGACAAATCATTTGACCTAGAATATATCTGAGGGTCCCCTTAGGGTGTTCACAACAAGCTGTAAGCCTAGTAGGGAAACACTTGAGGATTACAGTATCAGTCAATGCCTCTTTTGAAGAAACCTATTAAGCGTACAGTATTTGGATAGCACAGATAGCTCATCTAAGTTACAAGGGCTTATTTTAATTATTTATATTTGTCTGCCGTACCATGTTGCTTTTGCCACCTCTCAAGACCACTGATGTCACCAGCGGTGTCTGTGCTAATTTCTGAAAATAAGAGATGTCAAGGCTAAAAGCACTGATTGAAGTGTACCACGGGCATGGTATCCTGTGGTCAAATTCAACCATTCTTCTTAACTGTAGAATATCAATCAAATGCTGGACGAGATTAAAAAAAAAAAAAAGTAGTTCTGACCAAAAGATCAAACTGGTAAGATGTAATTTTGCCACTGTCCAGTTGTTCCAAACTGTGTGACTGCACTGCTAGTCCACATTTGTCCTGCACTTTCAGTGAGATTTAGAATTCATTGTCAGCAGTGCTTTAAATTGATAGGTAGTATTACAGTGCACTGTTAAATAACTATTGCTTCACACTAAAAAATGTTGCATTTCTGCGGTGAATGAAGTTATTCCTCTGTAACTTGGGAATAATATTAAGAAATTTTGCTCATATTAAGAATAACAGTACTACTGGTCAAAAAGCTTACCAACACGTTGCTTCATGCTTTTCCTCCACTTGTCCAAAATAAAAGGTTGTTTAATGCTGCATTTGAATTCTCTTATCACATACATCCTGGCCTGCACTTCACCTGTTGGTCTGGGGTTGTCAGCATGCGAATAGTATTGGTTCAGAACAACGTGTGGCTAGAGCACTTAGCTACTATTCAGAAGTTGCAAAGATAATGGAAATCTGAATGCATATAGCTTTTTAAAAAGTCAAATAGGACTCTAATTATACTGAGCTAAAGAATGCCTATTTAAAAAAAAAAAAACACAGTGGTTTTAGAGAAATTTTAATTTCCAATGTACCTTTGTGCATCAAGCTTAGGATAAGTTATTGTGATGGTACAATGCACAGTGTTGTGAACACCAGTGCCGTTATTGTGCCAGCTCTAATAATGAGAATTTCATTGTTTGGGGAGAGCAGTCTCCTACACTCTAGACAAAAGTGTAATTACTTTTGAACGATGTGGAATGTGCTCAGTTTAATAGCACGGAGAATAGATTCACAAAGATTCAGATAAAGCTAGCTTGGAAGCCATATGTGCAATGTGGCAGTATGAAATTGTTAGCAGGCACCATAATTACAACACACACACACACTCACAATTTCACAGTTTAAACTATAAACTGTTGTTTTTGTAAGAGATAGACAGGCTTATCTGAACAAGACTAGTTCAATTAAAACAAAGCAGAAACGGTGGTAAGTTTGCATTTGTCTTTTTTTGATGTTCTTTCCTTCCTCTCTTAATGGTAAATTGATATTTATAAGATGATGAAATTGCATTGTTACAAACATTGCATTATAAACGTTACCACAAAAGTGGCACATGAAAGCAGTTTCCACAGATATAATTTCAGGCTTGTATCAGAGTTTGATCTTTTCGATCTTTACACTTGCACCGTTTCAGAGAATGACTCCGTGGGCTATTAGGAAAGGGAAGAAATAAAGAAGGATCAGCCAGGACCCATCAAAAGCTGTAGAAGTTGCCTACTGCATCATTTAGTCCCGACCTTAGAAAACTGTACACAGTTATTGAGAACCAGTCATGATGGAGCCAGAAAAAGCTTCGATGCCTCTGGTATCTGCCTGACAAAATACCTTGCATTTAAGCTACTGTAACCTGCCTGTCCTCCTTCTCATGATCTGTATTCTCCCTGCTCTCCAATCCTGTCCCATCTATGTATGTAAGTAATGCTTACAGTATTTAGCAATTATTTGCAAACTACTTGTTGTGCAGGTTCTATATAGGACAGGTAAACCAAAAAAAAGTTTTCATTTTTCAGGTGAGGCTGGGATCAAAGCCATAGTGCAGTTCAGGAGAAGTGTGCTAGTTTATGGAAGTTCCCTTGGTTTGTTCTAGCACTCTCTTAATACAGTGAGTTCTGCTTACTTGTGGCCATGGAGAACCAGAGTGGATATATCATTCCAGCTGAAGTCAATGGGCAGAAAGACTGGCTGAAGTTTGAGACGACCTGCTGGTGTTTTGATCAGACTCTGAAAGGTCCAAAGGTTGCTTAGGGGACAATAAATAAGTAATGAAGTAGGAAAACATCCCCCCCCCCCGCAAGCAGGAAGGTTAGAACTACATTTAAAACAATAAATTAACAAATCAAGACCAGACTTATCATCTATAAATTGCCTGAAATACAGGGTGCGGATGACTGTAGTTTTTAAAGGCCATGAAGAGAAGTGGAAACAGCAGTTGTTTGTTTTTGCTGAAGATCATCTTACTGTGAAGCAGTCACGTTTTTAATGGATTCATTTGAATGCAGTTAAGCAGAAAATAATCAACAGAAAAGTAAACACCTTTGTTTTATAGAAGTGCTGGGAACTGTATGTATCCATTGTTTGCAAGTGATTATGTGCCTAGGAATCAATTCATTGACTTCATACTGGAAAATATCGTCATTTAAGCTTCTTGCATAAATACTAGTAAAATCTAATTCAAGTGAATAGCTGAAAAATTCCACAGGAAAAAAGATAGGTAAAACCATAAAACCCACAGTCGGTAGGAATATTTGAACCAGATGGTCTCTCTTACAGTGAAGAGAGAAGAACTATTAAGTGCACTATGGAAAAAAAAAAACCCACATAAGCCTTAAAAGAAAAAAACTTGGTTATCTTTCTAAGCAAAGTAATCTGCCCTAGGACATCCACAGTGGACACAGTTGTTTCATTCCAAATTAATATCTCAATCCAGACTGCCTTCAGTAAGTAGCCCAGTTTGGGATTATACACATTTCTTAGAATCATTGAATGTCCTGAGTTGGAAGGGACCCACAAGGATCATCGAGTCCAACTCCTGTCCCTGCATACTGAGATCTGTTAGGTAATTCCACTGAGTCTTCTACAGTTTTACTGGAAATAGTGCATTCATGTCAGCTCTGCCAGGTCAGCCTAGTGGTATGTGCAGCTTTCATGGCTTGGAAGCATACCAGCATGCCCGCAGCAGTACATTGCAGCCAGTACCCAGAAGACTGGGACAATGATGTGTTCTGGAGGGAGGCAGGAGATACCACAGATTTGGAACAAAATTTTGAAGCTACCAATTTGAGGAGCATTGATGAAGATGAAGCCTAGGGTATGGAGAAAGCCCCAGCAGGACTGCAAGATTAGTTTATAGCAATAATGTAAAGAGACTACATTTAAGTGTTCCTACTTCGTGATACAGCTTTTCCTTTCAGCAGTCAGTCCCTAGCTGTAACATAACCTAGGCAGGATCTGTGGTATCTTCATCCTACCAGAACTCAAATGGTAGCTGTGGACTTCGTACAGTTTCTCCAGTCCAGGTCCATCACCTGTGGCACTCTGCCCAAATCTATTTTGAAATGCTGCCTTTTCTTTGTTGATAGTGAATCTTTACGGTATTGTAGTGAGGCAGAAACTGCTGCCAATTGAACACCCAGTTCTCCATGGTTCTGGAAAGAGAAGGCAGCAGAAATTTAGTTAAGTTTTCATGCTTTCCCTTTCAACTGATGGGGATATCTCCTCTGGCCAAGCTTCTGCACTGTTAAGAAGTTTGTGGCCTTGGGCTGGCAGCGTAACTACTATCAGAATAGAGAGCAGCATACCAGACCTTTGTACTCTTATCTGACACATGCCTCAAGGCCAGGCACGTGGGAATCTAAGTTGATTATATTTTGTACCCTATGCACTGCAAAATTCTACTTTTGCACACCACCTTGACTCGTTTTTGCTTCAGTAGTTGCCCATTCATTTTAGAACTTCCAGAACATTTTCCCCATGTGCTTTCTGTCTGCTGCACGCACTTTTCATATCCACTTTACTTCCTCCGAGCAGCTGGTGTGGCTTTTTCCCTTTCTTTTCACTGCAGGTGAAAAAGCCTTTTTCTCTATTTCCAGCTTTGTAAGAACAGTATTACTCTATCACTTTCTGTCTGCTTGCAGTTGTCCTCTGAAAACCTTTTTCTGCCTTGCCCATTTTCTTCCTCTGCTTGTAGTCATATATAACTTAGTCATTTTTATTATTTAATCCATTCTAAAGCCTTTTAGTAAATAGCTCATATGAAGACATTGCACAGTAAAAGAAAGTATTGTGCTATTTGCTTGGATAGAATGTCAATAAACTAGGGGATGGTTGGTTTTTGATATGCAGCTCTACTTTCAGTAGAGATACACCAAAACTGAAACGCATTGTGAAGTATTGGTCATGGTTTCTTGAATTTCAGGGTTGCAAGGAATCTCTGTGATTATCAGCTGTGGCTCCTAGAAGTGCCAGAACCTTCTGCCGCACTCAGTACTCACAGTCATGTTTTACAGTCTCTTCTCTCACTATCAAATGTTTGTGTCCATAGCTAGGATGTTACTCATTGCAGTGCCAATTTGAAGTGTTTCTTCTTTTTCTGTCGTTTTAATGGCTGAGTGAAATGCTCCATCATGTTTTTTGCCTTGTCCGTTTCAGTACTTTCACTCAGGTTATACAAATTTAAGTTGGATTAGGCTGTGCCAAGGCCAGCTTTCTTTCTCTTAATTTTTCTTGCCACTGCTAATGCTTTTGCAGATTCACCAGAAGTAACGATGGTTGGAGTGGTAATGAAAATGTGGCTTCAGGCAGTTGCTAGCATTTAAAGTGTTGTGTCATCCAGTCATGTTTTTTTTCTTTCGTGGAGCTAACTACTTCCTCTTGTCTTGAGTATATCAGTGAAATATCGCCACCTTCTCCACTGTAATAATGGGCTTTATTAATTTTCTCTGGAGATTCATGGCTGGAGAAGGACCTATGGTAAAACAGACTACAGATTTCAATATGTGTTTACTTAAGTATGGCATCTGACACAGGTGGGTTAATTCTAAGGCATGTGCAGAAACCTCCCTAAGGGAGAAGATTGACATGCTGCGATGTTTCTGAACCAACCAATGTCCCAAAGTGTTTCAAGACAATTAAACAGAGGAAACAAACTTTCTTAAGTAAAAAGAGTCCTTTACGTCTGGGGCAGCAAGCTTGCCTGAATAGTTTGGCCAGCCTCATTTCCAAATTCTCTTTAATACTGTTAAGTTCTTTGTTTCTTTTTCCAGTTTCGGTGCAGTTGTGTGACCAGATAAGGCACTTTTGCTCTTTGCAAAGAAGTAGACTCAATGAAGCCTGTGAATTTAGCATCACTAGATAAACCAATGGAGGTAACTGAGTGGAGTTTGGGCCCAGTTAACTAAGGATAATTTTTGCCAGAGCAGTGTAAACGAGACTGTCATTATGCAAGTCTACATTCAGCATCCTTTTTTTATGCTTTTAAAACTGAATCCACCCCAAGGAAAAAAAGGGCTATAAAGATTAACTTTTTGTAGTTTGTACAGGCAACAGGCAACAGGCAAATTACATAGATTGTCCAAAACATAGACCAATAAAATCTAACATCAGACTGTTATTATCTTTATTTATATTGTACCCAGAGCATGATTTATTTTTATAGAGACAGAAAAAAGAAACATTCCTGCCCCAGAATGCTTAGCTTATGACCCTGTTCCTGCAAAATAATCTGGTTGATTGGAACCTAATGCTGATGGTAGCAAGAGGGAGGGAAGGAGAGGTCACTGGCTATAACTCCTTCTGCACGTAGCTTTTTGTAGGATTGGAGTTTGATGACACAAAATAAGAAATATTATAGCAAAAGGTAAAATCCTTCTGACATCTCAACTCTGAATTACTGCGGTAGATTGTATGTGTATCTATACACTAAGTCACATCAGAAGTGGAAGCTTGCATTGCTTATTAATATTGCTAGCTAGAAATAATACAAAATATCTGTGCTTCAGACCCTCCTCTATGTTGATTTTCAAATTAAATTTAAAGTGTGTGTTTCATCTCTGAAACTGGAAGTGAAACTTCCCTCTTTCTCATTCTTTTCATTTTAAACTGCCACAGTTGTGATCAGGAGAGTTGCTCAGGTTTGGATCCATCTGTGTTCAAAGGCAATAGCATTCGCTGAGGTTAGCATCTAGCTTCCTAGGATCTGTGGGTCTCCAGAAAACAACCATATACAAATGCAGAGCTTAGTGGATTTAGGATGCTAAAAAGTAGGAGAAAGATAGTTTCTTGTATAATTTTCAGTTAAATCGATGGGGTTTTTTTATGGTACGTGACAGCAGTCTGAATAGCAAATTTCTGTTGATTATAGGTCTGTTGGAACAGTAGGAACATTTTGGCTTTCTCTTACATAGGAAGGAAGTTAGCATAAACGCGGTCACTAACACATAATGCAGCATCATGTCAATCACAGTATCACTTTTGGAGTGGGGATTCAAGGGTGAGGACTGGTCAGACTAAATGTTTACGAAGTGTATACAAAGTGTATACACTTTGTAACTTCAGGTTTAACTTTTTGGTTAATGGAAGTAAATAGGGAATAGCAGAGCGGGATTCGTTTTGTCCTAACATAGCTTCTAAGTAGGTCAGAGAAATCACACCCTAGAAGAGCCTATTTTTCTTCATAGGTTACAACTGGAGTTCAGGGTGATAAGCTCAGCTGTTGATCCCTACAGTTTAGAAATCTGTAGTTAGATAACATCAACCAAAAAAGCCTTGAATGAGAGGTAATTGCCTGGCCAGAGAATTTGCTCTTTGTAAATAAGTATTTGCTATATACTGCTTAGCTCTGTTGGGAATATAAAGCATTCTGCGTCTCAGAGCTCAAAACACTCAACTCACTTGAGTTTGTGTCCTGCATCTGGCTGATGGTAGTGTAAGTCCATGGTATGTTATTTACTTTTATAAATATAAAATCTGCAAATACCCTTTTTTTTTGTTATTCTTAAACTTTTATTGTCTTGACACAGAGAGTAATGCATATAGAGTGTGAGGGAGAGCAGATTGATCATTCACGATAGTTACATGAATAAGACTTGTTTAAATTCTTTTTAAACCAATTTGATAAATTCTATTGGAAAACAGTTTTCAGGATTTTATAATATCTACAAGCAGAATTGAAAATAGAGTGATTCAATTCTGCAAAGAATACATCTGTGGTAGATGATGTACTTTTCCTGTTTGCTTGTGGCCAGTGTAAACTTAGCTTTTGGGCAGAGACCATAGCTTCTGTTTTGAAGCTGTCAGCGTGAGTATTGGGTAATATATTGACACAGGGCCACAGTGAATTCCCTAGTTTTCCATGTGGATAAACTAATTTGACTGAAATCTTATGTTTCTACTTAGGGCTTGTATCTTTATTTTGCTCTGTAAAATACCACAAACAGTTGTCGGACTCCATACTTGTAATTTCATAAATATTAACAAAAATGGCAAGTTTTCAGTTTACTAGATTAAATTAGACTGTATTCCCAGAGCTTCCCAGTTGTTGATTTATCACTGGCAATTCACTTCTCTTGTCTGTGCCTTAATTTATACACTAGTATAATGGAAATTCTACTTGTCCTTCATCCATGATGGTCTGTGGTCTATTAGTGTTTCCAAACTCATGGAGATTCTTGAATGCCATACCGTGAGACTGGGGTTCAGTTCACCAAAGTTTAGGCACATAAAAGTTAGGTGTTTGGGCTCTCTTCACAGTTTATGGAAAAAGATAACCACCCTCTTAGAACAACCTTTCCAATCTTAAAATAAGCATCTAAGACAGAAAGATGAATTACCCTCTGAAAGTGCTTGTCTATTGACTATAGAGGGAGCCTTGATGACTAGTTTAGACTAGATGTCTAATTTGGGGCTAAAATTAGGTGAGAGTAATCCCATTCACAGTACGTGGTGGAGTTAAAGAAATAACACACATTCCTGTATAAATATTCTCTTGTATTTTTGTAGAAGTAACCATGTTCAAGCTCGTCTTTTTTATTTTTGGTGTGTGTGAATATTCTAGCAGACTTCTTTTTTAATCAGCACTGATGCTATTTACTGGGGTTTTATGAATTGGATATTCCCTAAAAGCAAGCCTTTTGTTGTATATCCACACGGTAATGTTAAGTTCAAATAATAAATTTTACACGTATAGTTTGAAGTGTGTTGGTTAGCAACATGAATCTGAGAACAGAAGCAATCCAACGCACCTTTAAAAGGCTATTTTGAGAAGATTCTCTTGATATTGAAAAATGGCATTGATTCCAGTGGTTTTCCCTGTTTTAAATTTAGGGAATTGCTTCTCAATTACTATTAGAAACTTATGTGCTTAATAAAGCATTTGTCATTCTTACTATCAGCTGCAACAAATGTCAAATTTTATTATTAAATTTAATTTATTAAAGAGAACACAGTGTATGTAACCTGTTGTGTGTGAAAGATTTGATTTAACCTTGCTCGATCATTTTTATAGCAGTACTGGCAACTCCAAATGCCGTGCATAGGCTTAGTAGATAGACCTAGCAATATATTAGTTAAGAAACTGTAGTTAAGTTCCAGTCTTATTCTGTAGAAACCTGTCTGCTGTGCTTGTTTTAATTCTGTTTATGTCCTCATCTATGTTTAATCCAGAAAGTGGGTATATATACATGTGCGCAGTTTCACATTTTGGCACCGTATTTGGTATATTGTGTGCTGTGACTTGTATCGTGCCTGCAGGCCATAGGAAAATGACACAAATTAAATGTGAAATAGAGAGGAGACATAATTTAAAACTTGCATGTTCTAGAGATGCAGTATGGCATATGAGAGTTGCAACATATTGCAAAAAATTCACCCTATTTCCCCAACAAGAAGACCATGTTTTCAGCTGTGCAGGCTGCTGGAGACACAGGCAGCTTTCTTAGCGGTTTGCTCGAAATAGCTGTCGCTGCATTTTATTTGAGGCAGTATCATGACCACTGCTACACATGCTCTGTCTTCTTTTCGTTCCTGTCTAACTACACAGGTCAGTGTTCTCCTCTGCCCTCTTCTGTGATTCTGTAATTATATTTATTTTACATAGACATGTGAGTTCCCTTTTCCCTTTTACATATGTTGTTTTGCTTCATGCTGAGAAAACTCCACAGCCTGACAGGGCGCTTTTTTTTTTCTTTTTTCTTTTTTTTTTTAAGCACTGCAAATTCTATCCAGCTTTAAACTCTTATGTTTATAACCCTGAATATCTCTAAAATGTCTTTACCTAAAACACTTTATGGTTTTATTACCAGGTTTATGCCAGTAATAATATTCACATCAGCTTTCTTAGGGATAATCTTTAAGCAGAACCTAGCAAGAAAGGCTTTGAAAACTATCATTCCCAGGAACGCAAATCTCGGAACATGAAACATCGGTTTAATCGCCCTCTCTGACAACTTAACACGACAGATTGAAAAATACAAGCCGATATGGAAGTGGGATCAATGGATTATCAAAGTCCTAAACATCTTCTCTTGGGGGGGGGGGGCGGGCTTTGGGGTCCATTGGCATGCGTAAGACATGGAGTTTGCATAGCTTACCGCAGATCCGATGCTGTCTGACTGGCAGGGAAGTTGAGAGGGAGAGAGAGAGATTTACATGAGGGAACTCAGGGGGCTTTGTCACGGCAATTGTATGAAGTGATATACAGTGCAAATCGACTCGAGCATGTCCCTGGATAGCAGGCGGTTTACAGCCTCTTCGAGCAGAGATTACTGCTTTATCTTGTCATACTAAATTAACGTGGCAGCACACTGTTAAACAGTGGTGACCTCTTCATCTGTGGAAATTGCTGCCTAGAGGAGAGATGGTATTTAAGACTCTCTCTCTCTCTCTCTCTTTCTCCCCTCCCCACTTTCTCTCCCTCCCCCCTCCCCCCCCCTTGTCTTTTTTTCTCTCCTGTAGGGCCCTGAGGCATTTTTGGGTTAGGTTGTAACATTAAAGACAAAAAGAAAGAAAGAAGGGGGGAAGGGAGAGGCTTTTAACATCAAGGTGACAACAGCTATGTGTTAATTGGGCCTTTGTTGTTTGATTAATAGCCACTTTGGTGTAGAATATTAAGACAGTTGTTTGGACAACTTTCTAAAAATGACATGTCCTTTCAGTAAACTGGGATTAAGCAGTGTTCTCTGGTCTGCACATTTTAACTCCTTATTGTTAATGCATTTAGTCCTAAACTTACTGTTATTTAGGAGCGAGTGTGCAGTCCGGCTCTTCTGGCACCATCCTCAGCTGGCGTAGGTTGACATAGCTCTCTCCAGTGGCACTCCAGTGAGCTGCTCTCATGCTGGTATTCTTGAGGGTCAAGGTGATGAAGATACCACTGAAATGTAGTTAGACTCTTGGGTTACACTGTGTCAGAGGATTTTTAGAATTAAATAATGATCCTAGAAATACAGCTAAGTGGGAGAAGGACCATAGCCCTTTCATTGGGCTGGCAGCGTGATACAGAAGAACGGGAAAAATAAATCTCGCATTCCTGTCTTTTTCAGTAAACTGAGGCAATGAAGGAGAGAATGACATCTCTCCTTAGACCAGGTTTTCTGTTCCTGGTTTTTCTGTTTACTATGGAGTGATTCATTGTGGGTCTGATCCAAAGCTCTTTGAAGTCAACATAAAGACTTCTTTGTCCTTAATAGGCTTTGGATCAAGGCCCACATGACCTTAGGCAAATTATTGCAAATCAGTGTTATGAAGTGCTTTGAAATTTGCAAGCATACATGTCCAAAGGACTAATTTTTGCTATATTTTTTTATAAGCAGTTGGGAGGCCAGGTGAAGTCAGGTTGGCCAGCCTAGCATTGGAGATAGCCATATGTGCTGAAAATGGTAACATTATGGCTGCATGTTTGGGTGAAGGAGTCCTTCCCTACCTCTTCCTTTGCTGAATCTTTTAGTCTTTAGCAGGTTCTGTTCCTACATTGTTGAGGTTATCAGTTGACAAGAGAAAATGCTTTTACGTCGAAAATGCAGCACTGACTCTGGCATGCCGTAGGACTTTCACTACTTCAATCATATGAAGAAGGTTATGGAAATTTAGTGATCTGAGATGGAAAAGGACTTTAAGATCATCTAGCCTGGATTTTTCCTTGCTATAGACAATCGTTCCTTACTGTGAATTTCTTGAGCTGCCACCTACACAGATTCATGCAAAATTCTGTGCATTTTGTATTGTACATTTTGTATGTAACATTTTCAGAGGCAAGTTTTTATTCACTTCTCTGAGATGCCAGCAAAGCTTATTTTTGCAGTAGAATATTTGCCATTTGAGATGCAATGTATCTGTGAACACCGGCGTTATTGTTTTCTTTGGATGAATTTTGAAGGCCATTGAGCTAAGCACTTACACTAGAGATACAGAAAAGACTGACTTCCTGATTTATTATTTTTAGAAATCAATGCATTTGATAATTTATGTACAGCTTACAGAGGCCGCATAAGTGGCTCATGAATCGATCAGCAGCCAGCAAAAATGAAAGCTAATGAGCTCATTTCAATAGCAAGTTGCTCATTAGCAGGTAGGCTCACTGATCTTTCAGGTTTTCCAGTTCAAAGTCACATGGTCTTTCCATGGTCTTGGAAGAAGTAGTTTCCTTGAAAAGAACAAAACAGAAAAAGAAAGCATGGCGAGGTTTTGAACATTTTCTCATTGCTTTGACATATACATTTACAGTAAATGCTTGATGTTGGGCTAGAGGGGCAGCCACCTAATGGTCTGCAGGGCTAAGTCTGTGGCCATCGCTATTGTACCAACAACTTTCAGCAGCTGAAATTGAATTTGCTAGTGAATTTACAAGATGTATGGGAAGAGGAGTATGGAGGCCTCTTCTCTGCTTCTGCATAGAAGTCGATACATTCCCAGCACAGCACTTTTCTCAGCACGGCATTTTCAGCCCAGTTTTTCTCCAGCTCAATAGTCAGATGTGGGATACTAGAAACTGCGTTACTGTGCAGAGCTAGGCAGTACGTGCTTCCCCCCATTCACAGTCGACACCGTGGCCCATCCTGGTTAGATAACACCAGGCCTATGTCCTCCTCTCTCCTAGTAATAATTATTTGATGCCTTGTTTGAAACACTTTGGTGATTCCAGTAGGATTTTTGTAGGGTGTACTCAAAAACTACCTCGTTTGTCCCAGGTGTTATCCTTCTTGGTAGAGATACCAAGAGCTGAAGAAACATCAGAATTATTCTTCCCCTAGGAAGTACTCTAAGGGGCAGTACTAAGAAGTGTTGTGGATTTTATGTGCTAGAGTCATAAACCTGTCTGAGAGGAGGTTTTTAGCTTTGTGCATTAATAGAGTACATTGGTGTCCAGCACTACCATTGATTTTTTTTTCCTTTTAGTAAAGAAGCAAATTCATTATTAATCCTTTTGAAAAGCAAACTCACTGCTTTAATTACCAAACCTTTGATAGAAAATTCTTGAATCCTTATTATATATGTATTTATATATGTAAGTATATATGTAAAAATATGTAGATACAAACACACATACTTTAACTATCTCCTATAGACATGAGAAATATACTGCTCCTAATCAGGCTGGAAAAAAACAGATTCTTGACAGAGTTGCTTGAGGCCCCTGAAAAAGAGGGACTCTTGAAACATATTTTTAAAATAATTTAAAAAAAAGACAGATTTTCCAAATCTCAGGAATAGATTTTCAACTGCCTGATTTGGCTTGAAATGAGTTGGCTGAATCAGTTTCTTTTTCTTTTAAGTAAGTCTATAAAGCTTTGATGAATCTGGCTCATTGTTTAGCACTTATCTCATGAGCAAAGCTTGAGAGGTTTGGCTTGAAACTTACCAAATCACATCTTTGGAAAATGGCCCAAGCCTATTGATTTATTTGGGAAAGAAAAAAAAAAATTCAAAGCAAAACACAACCAAAAAAACCTGATCCAGCTTAGTGAGTAAGTCCCTTACAGATCTATAGAGCCCCTACTGAATGAGCCCATCTATTTCTCAATGTATGTGAGCCCTCCACTTTATGAAATTGTAGGGCTGAGAGGATTGTGAGAGGTCATCCAGTCCCAGCTTCAGTCTGGGGATTGGCTGTACCAATGTCATTTCTATCAGATAATAGTCTAACTTCCTAAAGTTACTCACTGCAGGAGACTTACAACCTACCAGTCTGTCTGTCCCAGGGTATTACTGTCTTTACCATTAGAAAGTTATTCCTAATGTGTAACTCAAATCTTTTCTGCTTCAGTTCTGGCTCATTAATTCTTGTCCTAGCCACTGCAGCAAGAGAAATGTAGTTCCTCTTTTCAGCAAATGTTTCTGTATTTGAACACTGATATTACATCCCCTTTTCTCAAATGTGTCTTTTGGTATGTGGAGTTCTTGTCTCCGCCATATTTTTCTAAACATTTTTTACTGTATTTTGGTTCCCAGAAACTAGTAGTGGTGGAAACATTTAAGTTTTAACAAGCTATGTCTCCTGCTTAACAGCAGATGATTTTCCATTAATGACAATGATGTCTGCAGCAGGTGCGTCTGAGATGCTACTGAAAAACTCCAATTCCAAGTAAAAACAGACTCAGGGTGGCTCAGTCACGGTTTCACAAATGATGCTGAGGAGTTTTGTTCAATTAACTTGCAGTTGAATCCTTTCTGGTACTAGTCTGTCTAGTTAGCTGTGGTTAAATTTTGTAATGGAAGGAAGGCTTTGTGCGCCACTGTCTTTTGCTTAGTTCACCGGCAGAAGGTAAGTTTTGGGGCTGCTTAGCTTTGCAGAGCTCTGACTGCGTAGCTGTGGAATAGTAAAGTGGATTATAGTGCCTCTTGCATATCGAAATAATTGCCAGTGAAGTCTGACTACAGGATCTTTTCTTATAGGGAGGAATAAGAAGAAACGTTGAGTCTGGGGTCCTAGAGTGAGTTTCCAAGACAAGGAGTTGGCAGGGAGGAAATCTTTTAAATGTATGACATTTGATCTGGAAGTCAATGGGAAAAAATAAACATCAGACCTTATGATATCAATTATCTGAGTCACGTTTAAAAAGTACTCATTCCTCCGAACATAATTATTTTCATATGTACAAGATAAAGTGTGCAACAGATTTAAAATCAAAATCCATTTCCTTTTATGATCTTTAAGGAATCCACTGTTTGTACAATCTGAAATAACGTAACTGATATAATGAGGGTTGTGTTTTTCTGTATTTTATGGATTTAATAAATCCTCTATTAAAAGGAGTTACCAAGTCGATCTTCCCACTTTATTAGAAGACAGTAGAAATTGACCTTGATATCAGTCAACAGTTCTCTTTTTATTGTGTTTTGGGCTACTTGATAAGAGAAAGCCACATTCCCCTTAAAGAGATTCTTTCTCCCTTGTCTCTCTATTTTTACATTTTGAGATTTTGTCTTGTGACCACCAGAAAGAAGGTATACGTATGAGCCGTCTGGAAATCATAGCTGTTTGTGCTCATGGAACTTGATGCATTTTTACAAGGCAGTGAAATAAGTAGTGATCTTAAAGGCAGAGTGAAGACTAGGAAGACAGTTAATTGCTGCACACCACTGCTTATTTTGGAGCTCTGCTGTGGTAACTACAGTTCCAGTGGTGAATACTTACTGATTTCTTCCCATCTGTGCATCTGAGAGAGGCTGAAGATCCGTCTAGGGTACAGTGGAATAAAGGGGTGTGCTTTACTGCCAAAGGAAAACCAGTGTGCAAGACAAGATGGAAATGATGGGTGAAATTTCCAGTTGATCATGAGTGAATCTTCATGTGGTGAAGCCCTTTTCTTTCCACTCTCCCTCCTGATGCTTTTTGGTGGAAGATTTTGAGCAAACTCCCCCTTCTTTGGAAATGCAGAGTGCTACTGCAGTCAGAAAGTCAAAGTAATTGATGGCAGATGACAGCTGCTGATGAACAGCTCAGCCTCATGCTTCAGTGAGGAATTCGGGTAGAATTTCACAAGATAAGGATATTATAGAAATCTTACAGAATTAACAAAATTTGAAGACCACATGGTTATAAACCACCATAGGTCCTGCAATAAAACAAATAAAGTTTATATGGTGGTAGGAAGATGACGGTCAGCTCACCAAATACGAATATCGTGAACAGGCGTGGTCCTTGTGCTGAAACTAAAAGCACAAAATAGTAGATATGACCAAACATGTCAGAACTCTTCTGAATTTTCTGCGTGTGTTTCTGAGGAAAGTGTTTGAAGATGCCTATAAATACAGGATGTTAGCATATATTATTTCCAAGAAAGAAGATGGAAATCAGAAAGAATACAAATGCTCTGAAATTTTGTCAAAACCAATGTGAATTAAGGGACAGTCCTTTAAAGTGGATGGCTGTGTTAGAAAACTGACTGGAGGACTTGCCCCAGGAATTGTGGTAGGAAATAGCTCTTCATCACTGGCAAAGGATCATTTTGTTCTGTTACAGTTTTGTTTTTCGGTTCCAGATTTATCAGTACTCTTTTGAACTGTTTTGATAAATAATTGTACTTGTGAAGGTTAATGGAGTGTCAGTCCCTTATTTACTGTCAAGTCAAATGTGGTGCATGCTAGTCAGAAGTGTAGCTCATGCTTCATGACCAGCTGACCTTAACGCTTTAAAGTGTGGTTATAGTCAGATAAATGACTGTAAAAATGACATTAAAGGGTCCCATGTTTTCTGTCTTGCTGTGGCTTTAGAGGTCAAATTTAGTTGCATAAAAATATGATATTTTTATTAATTGCCTATAATGCTAACTGAACCTGGGGTTTGAAAATAAAGCTGTGTCCTTTTTGCCTCACATCATCCCTAGTAAGAAACGTTTTGCAAATGGTACTTAACTGACTATTTTGTTGATGATATATCTGCAAAGCAGAGTCCAGTTCCTCCTTTTGTAGCTGTATTGACTCTTTAGTGCTAATGGCTGTTAAAAAAATTTAGTCAATAAAGCAAGCAGATAGACATGACTCAGAAAATACATGGGGAGCAAATATGTTAAATAAAGATGACATTTTAAAGCCACTGTTGTGCTTATCCGCATACATTGTTGGAGGTTCACCTGTTGCAGAAGCAGAACACAAATGCTTCCATGCAAACGTCTACTAATCTGCGCCAATCGAAAATTAATGCAACCCTTGCAGTCACAAGAACAGCTAGCAATTTCCAAAGATATTTGTTGCTATCTATTTTCCAGTTTGTTTTCATTAGTATCTTCACTGGATATTGTAAGAGAGTGTTTCTTTTCATCAGCGCTTGAGTAAAAGAGTAAAACCTAAGACAAACTACTAGTTCTTTTGAGAAATTTTCACAGCTAATTCTGGTTGTATTTTATTAAGTGTATGCTGCGCATAAGCTGACCTCTCTGGTACTAAGACTCATTCTGTTACTTCCAAGGGAAAATGTTCTACTTTTTATTTAAGTGAATAATAGCTGTGATGAAAATGAATAAACTTGCACACAAAGGCTTAAAATAAAATATGTTCTGAAAGTGAGATTTCTGGAACAGCTTAGTCTTCTGAACAAGTGATCCCATTTTCACTGAAAATAACCTGTGGAGGTAAATCCAATTTGCCGATGGAGCTCTTCTGAAACTCTTGCTAATCGTTCAGTATTCTGGCCAGCTTCTTTAGAGAATAAATATGTGGTGAAATCGGAAGAATCGGGCTTTTAATTAATATCTTAATGGAAAAATGTTTACAAAAGGATGTTGTTTAGACGGTCCTCAGAAATTCTCCATTTAGTCACTGGAAATATAGCTGTGCATCCTTTTTCTGTTCTATGGGCCTCCCTAATCCCAGGTTTTCTCCTTGGAAGATGACGTTTTGGCTGATTTGGGTACCTGTGATTTATGTATCATCTATTTTTTTCACATTACCAACTCCTTGTGTGATAACAGTATCTTGATTTGTATAGGCTTGAGGTGAATTTGAACCTACAATGTAAAGACTTCCTTATTTTATGAATCTGATTCCTAAATAATCAAGGAAAACTGATGTCATGATAAAGTTGTGTAAAACCGGGTTGAAATACAGGGCAGCTGGCAGAGCATGTATGTGCTCCTTCCAAATTTTTAAATTTTTCTTTAACATAGGCATGGATGGAAGGAAGAAAGTACCTTACATTTCTATGAATGACGCAAACATGCTTCCCAATTAATACGGGATACTGATGAAAGAAATAAAATGGTTATATTATAACTATCGCTAATATTAATAGCCATAACTGTGACTACGATGTACGACATTAATTACTCAAGAAAGCAGTCAGTGGTCAGGTATATTAGACATTACAGCATAGTGTCATTGTAACATCTTCTTTCAGCCTTCTTTTGAACCTTAAGTTATGAGACACTATGTAATGTTTGAGTAACAGAAATGTAATCCCAGAATGTATTGAGAAGAGCTTTATATAAATGTGTAAGTGCAACTTCCAGTACTGTCAAAGATACTGTAAGGAAGTTTGGATGCCTTTCAGATGGACCGGCCTTACATGTCAGAAACTAGCTTTTGCCTGCTTGTACCTTGCAGAGTACAAATAAGCTCTCAGTGTCATTCCTGTTTATAATATCATTTGCATGTGATTTTCACTCTTACTTCACATAATTGAATTTATTCGAGCAATTTATTTTTCAACTATGTAGTCTCCACACGTGTACATCTGAAGATTAAAAAATTTAAATTGAGAAATTTTATGTAACTCTTCTGAGTATGTTCAAATATGTATACTATAAGTGTAGACACTCACAGACCGGAATAGAAGGGAGGAAGAAAAATAAGAAAACCCTCCAAAATGTACTGTAATTTTTTTTAATGTGTTTTTTTATATATATAAAGACGAAGTGTAACTCTTAGAACCAAATACCCTGTCTTTGTGTTCACCCCCTGTCTGTGCTCAAGGTCTCTAGGTGCTCAATAGGAGCTTTTTAATTATTTTTCCCTGTTTGATGTTGCTAAGTATAATGAATGGATTGCAGAGGACTTTTTGTTAGAAACCTTCTGTACATCAGCTCAGTGCTGGTAGGCACAGTGATACCTGGCTGGATCACATCCTGAGACTCACTCTTGATAAATTTAAGGTCAGAAAAAGACAGATTTTGTAAAACCATGCTCTATTAGTCAACGAATACTTCCTCGTCACGGAGTAGGCTTACATTCTTTCCAGCCAAAGTGGAGAAAATTGTGTCTTTCTTATTTGGGTTGGGCAATTCTGTGGGTTTTTCAGCATCACTTCATGATGACTGAAAACTACAGGGAATACTCAGAAATCGGTGATTCAAAGAGGAGCTTGGAGAAGAAAGGCTAATTCCAGCAAAACTTATTCATCCTCTGCTGATGGTGGGTAGTTGCCTATGACTGTAGAAGAATAGATATTCTCTGGGGTTTTTTGTTTGTGAGCATGACATACAACAATGCACAAAATTAATTGTTAAGGAAAATATATAGTGGACTTCATCAGCTACAGCAATATGATTTCTTTAAAAAAATGGCATAAGAGAATGAGAATGAACTGCCTTAAAGCTAATAAAGATCATGTGTATTGCTCAGAATAATTTAGGTAAGTGATGAGAAAGGGGAGGAAAATTAGCATTTCTGTACAGTTTGCTTACTGTGTAATTCTTAATCAGGAGTGTCACAACATCCCTTGATATCATCTTATCACAAAGGTCTCTTCGTAGTAGGCAATGTATGCTACTGACTGCAGTTTAAAGGAACAGAAGAAAGAATAACTGATCTGCAGAGTGAGAACAACTGTGAATCTGTCATAAATTAGAATTTATTGGGTTTTTTGCGTCACTCAACTACAGTCTAAACTGGCTCCTGTGTGCAGGGTCTAGGTGCATTTTAAATCTTGTTTAAGCTCTGCTTGAATGAGCTTTAGAATGGAACTTAAATGATAAAATGACATCATGCTGCTCCCCTGAGCAGAACATAATGTTACCATTAGAGGTGTACTGAGACCCAGAAGAGTGAGCAGAGAATTGGTTCTCAGGAACCCTTGGATGCTGAATGTGCTCTGCCATTACCTTGCTTTGGAACCTGGCAAGTCAGTTCATGTCATTGCCTAATTTGCCCTATATGCAATATCACAAAGGGATTTTGTGGGGATTAATTAACAAATTTTTGAGTAGCTCTAACACATATTACGTTTATTTAGCAGTTATGTGGATTGACTTTTATAATATTAATTTTTATTAATTTTTCTGATATATTTGGCATCCTCTGATCAAACACCATCCTTTGTTTGAAGTGCATAAGATCCAAATAAGATTGGTTCCTACTCTGACTTTCTGTGAATGTATTTATTCTGTGTTGATAAAAACACAGAATATGTATTATTATTATTATTATTATTATTATTATTATTTATTTATTATTATTTCCTGTGCAATCTTTCCTCCAAAGTTGAGAAAACTACTTTGGTTTATACCAGAATTCCAAATTCTATTTCACTAAAATTGTGGAACAGTTGTTGATAGAAGGAAAATCAAGTTATAAAAGATATAAAGAGGAGAGCAGATGAAATAAATTTTGAGGGGAATATAGGTCTTCTAATAATTGTTAAAGAGGATGAAAACAGGTACTGCTTGGAAAAATCCTATAAATTATTGTTTGTGTAGCCATTACTTAAGAAGTGTAAGAGAGTAAGTAGTAGACAAAGTAATTGGTGAAGTCTATAAAAAACAGATAAAAGAATAGAGAACTTAAGATAAAAGCAGATCCATGAGTCCTACATGCTAGATGATATGCATTTCAAAAATAAGTGAATGAGTCAAACATATCTGGGAACCAATAGAATTAATTTTGAAAAATTCATATTCTAAATGTGGTATCTTATGCTACAGTTAACTCCAGTGGAGACAATGGGGCTATTTCTCAAGTAGCTATTCCATTTTAATAAAGTAATGGGTTTTGGCCCTTCTAAAAAAAGGGAACTTCTAGAAGATTGCTTTCAGAAAAAGAAATAAAGTGATACTAATCTCTGTGGAGGCAAAGATGATTTTGACAGTTATCATCCTGTAAGTCTAGTTGTAATCTTTTGAAAAGCAAGAGAACAAATACACAGTAAAAGTAAATAAACAGATGTGAAATGAGAAGGCTCAAGAACAATATATGACACATATAAAGCAGAACATGATTGTTTTAAAAATTTAGCCACACACCTACCCTTCATGTAGGATATGTGCAAGATTCTTGATATTAAATATGTGGGCTAAGATCTTCAAAAGTATGAAGAACAAGTAATTCCAAAAGAGTTGATTATTGGGAGTTGCATGGAATTCAGTCCGTAAGTATGCATGCATTGCGAGGTGCTTCCTTCATACAGTGTTTCATGCATCTCATTTGAATGTTCCAGGTTAAGTAACTCTAAAAAAAGAAATATAGTAATGCATTAAGTTGTTGAGAGGAGGATGGAATGATGTTGTAGAATATGATTTTATTAACTAGTAGAAAGAAGCAGATATACTGAATGTCAGAAAAAGATGGGTACCTTCTTTGAAAAGCCACAGTGGCAGAGGTTGTCAGGGGAATTCCTTCAGTAGAAATGAGGAGAAGATTCCTAGGGCAATATAGTCTGCACAGGTGTCCTTCATTTGAGTACCTTTTTGCTTACCCTGGCCTGTCAGAGTGTCCTAGTTATGTAGCAACATCTCTCTCTTCCGTTATTCTGAGGTGGCTGGCAAAAAATGTGGACTGAAAGGAACGTGGTTATGGCAGTCCTTTGCCTGCTGTAAGCTGTGTAGTTCTTGGTACAGGATTCATAGGACAGTGAGCGCCTGGAGCAACATTTTAGAAATCTGGAGAAATAAATACATTGTTATAGAAGTTTGAAGAAGTGAATTACAATACACTCATTAAAGTTGCCAGTGGTGCACCAGGGAGAATAGAACCGTAATATCAAAGGAATCGAGGGGAGACTGCTTGGCAGGAAATAATCAAATGTAAAATTACAAACTGATACAGCTGGATAAAGTAATCCAAAACACAGCTAATCAATGGGAGTAAGGCACTTGGAAAACAGTAATGCTGGAAAAGCTTTAGGTATGTTAAAACAAATTAGATATGAGCTTGTCATGCAGCAAGGCAGCAAAAAAGGTGGTAACAAGGAGGTAATTGTCCTTCTCCTCATAACTCTGCCAACATTACATGTGAAATAATGTGTTCAATTCTGGCCACGTTAGAGAAGTCAGCAAATTGGAAGGATTTCAGATGCAAGCAACAAATGATTAAAGAGTTGTAGAAGCTGATCTGTAAGGAAAGACTGAAAGAGGAGAGGCTAAATATGGGGCAGTAATAACAAAATAAATATACGCTAACTGTCCAAGATGATGTAGATGGTACAAACTCTAACATAGAAAAGGAATAGTCCAGAGTGCCGTAAGAAGCAGCTGTATAAGAAGAGTTTTGGGCTGAAAGGAAGCAAATATGAGGCAATGTTTAAGAGCAATGAGGTGTGGTTTGTTTGGTTTTTTTTTTTACTGTGTAGAATATTCATGGGGGAATGGGGAACCTCGCTGTCTGAGTCATTTTTACTAGCTCAAATGAAACAACAAGGGACCGCAGCAGAGGGCTGAGTGTGCCGTTTCGTTACATACCTGCTTTAGGTACTTGCAGGAATCACACTGCCTTAGTATGAACATGAGCACAGGCCCTTACGGGTGTGGGATATTTTCTTTTCTTTTGTTTCCCAGTTTGGAGGGTTGTTCTCTCCAGACAAGACATCCTCCAAATCGTCCTCACCACAGAGGATGCAGTTTTGACCAAATCGTACATGGCTTGTCTTTCCTCTCCTCTCAGCCACTCAGACAAAGGAATGAGGTGAAGTATGTCTGTCTGGTACGATTTTCTGCAGGCTACCAGAGAACAGATGAGGTGATCTTACCTCCCTTTCCCATCTGCAAACTGTGGTGAATCGCAATATGAAAGCTGGATACCTGGGAACAGCCTTGGAGCAGTTGCTAGCCTTTGGCATTCCTTTTATTATATCACTAAATTCTGTTCAGATAGTCCTCTCCTGTTCTCTCAAGGAGTTAGCACAACCAATGGGTTTGTTTCGTAGTAAGAAAGCTGGTGATGAAACTGTTTTTGACACTTAAGTTTCATAACACAATACCAGGGTTGTTGTATGTGGTTAGTAAGCTTGTATTTTTACAAAGATAATCGTTTTATACCACATGGTTTCCAAACTATTAGAAGGATTTAATGTATGCTGAAGACTCTACCAAGCTGTTTTGATAAGTAGTCTTATTTTTTGTTTAGCAAGGTCTTAAGGGTGATCTTTAGTCCCCCAGGGAAGAGATCATAAAAGTCTTAAAAGTGCTTTTGCAGAGTTTTATTTATTATTTTTAAGCATGAAGATTACTAGCATGAAGATAACAAGGCTGTTATAGTACAACATGTTCTTTGTTTTTGCAGGTTATAGCTAACCTATTAGAAGTTCTCAGAATGCCAGTTTTGTTTGTCAAGCATTTTGAGAGCAAATAGATGTAATCCTATATTACATTCTTAAAATGAGTTTTGCTGGAGAAAGAAGCAGTAGGAGAGATCTGGTCTGAAGATGGGTGTCAGGAATTATGTCACTAATGATATTTACCCAATACAAAGTAGTTGTTACTATTTTACTATATTTAATACCTATATTCTGTAGAAAGATTTGCAATTTACTTTTATATATTGGGGAACACTTCATTGCAAGAAATGGGACAAAGACGTGGGCTAAAAATAAAACCAAAATCTGTAGCACAAAAGAAAACAATTTAAAAAAATAAACTGTTAGACATCCAATATAAAACGGTTCTAAAATTTCACTCACAGCATTTTCTCATATATATTTTTTACTACAAACAGATCCACAGTTTGCATATAATTCTTTGATTTGTAATAAATCAAGTAGAAATGGTGGGATAAGCAGTAAGAAATACTAAACTTGTGCTGTATGTTTGGGGATGGGCTGGAATGCAGAACAGCCAGAGGAGAAGAAATGTTTGTCTTAAAGCATTGGTTATCAGATTGTGCTCTGTACTGTAGATAGTCTGATAATGGTCTGTTGAAGAAGTGCAGAGAGTCAGCCAGTCGCACTGTGCTGGTTCCAACTCTTTATTTTCAGGGACCTATAATGAAATCAGTGGGAATTAAATGAATATATATTATTGAGCATTTTCAAGAATCCCACTAGGCACCTCCTTATATCTTTAGATACTTTAAATCCTTGAAAAATCTGCTCCTGTGTTCTGTAAATCACAGAGGATAAAGTTAGAAATCAATGCAAAACGGATTGTAAGTTATTCCTTTTGTGTGAACGCAACTGAACAGTTTCTCACAACTCATCTCCAAACCCTGGAAACGCTTGAAATTTTCTCTTCCTCGTGCAGTTATGGCAGCAGTCTGAGTATCATGGTATTTGGAAAAAATCAAACTACATTTCGGCGTTACTGCCAGATATTGTGGGGTGGCGCTTGACACCTGGGAGAGTTCCCAGTTTCCGGTTTCAGATGTTTGGGGTGTAGCGCACCACAAAGTAACGTAAGAGCTGAGTATTCATTGCACCAATAAAAATGAAAATACAACCACCATGAGGCTTTTGTCCAATAATCTCTAGGCTTTTTACATCAATTGTATAAAATGCCCTAAGCTGCAGGAAATATTTACTATTGTCTCAGTTTTCCATATGGAGGAAAAAGGTAGAAGAAGGGAAGGAGTCTGATGTAGCAGAGTTCATAGAGGAGATGGACTTCTTTTTGAGCTTCAGATCATTTTCAACTAGGTTCATAAGATGTCAAACACTAGAAATACCTGTTTGAAACCTCTGCCAGTATATCTTCTGCTTCATCAAAAAGAGGTCATTAATTAGATACAGCACTTGACATCAAATAAATACAACCTGAAGGACAAGAGATAGTAACGATTGCCAAAAAAAAATTGAAAAAAAATGCCAGTACCAAGCAAAGTATTAACATTTTAGAGGGAGAGCTAGGTATGATCAGGATTCCATAAGTCTGATAATTGGTAGTACTTCCAAAATATGGATCATGGAGTCCCAAATACATCATCTGACCAAAGCCAAAACAAAATTTGACTTGAATCTATTTCACTTGACTGTAGCATGATCATAGTAAAAAGAAGAAAATGTGCATCTCTATTTGCTGTCCTTAGTTCACCTAATTCAGGTAAAATTTTTACTTCTCTGCCATGGTGACCTCTTCATCTGACTGTTCAGATCCATTCATCAACTTCTTCACTCTCCATTACATTTCAGTTCCTCATCATCATTAAAACCACAGTCCGGGGGGGGGGGGAATCTGTGTAAGAATAGCTGTCGGTTTGCATGGATCTAGTTGCAGAACCATAGCCTGTGGATGTACATCTTTCTAAGTTTGTTTATGTGACAACCTTCTACGTCTCTTTTATCCCTCTTTGGATTATCTGTTCTTGTCAGTTCTTACTTTCTTAGTGGTGTATTTATCCTCTTCCAGTTTTTTTTTTTCCCCTCTATGCCCTTTTACAAAGTCTCCCTTTTTCTCACTGTGTCCTCCAGTTTCTTTTAAATCTCCTTGGGATCATTGCTTTCCACCATCGATGAACAACTTTGCTCCATGAAGGAAACCTATAGACGAAAGACCTACTTATATGTAAGAGAGAAGCAAAGAAACTCATTTAAAAAGAACAGTGTCCAGTGGGAAACCTTGTAGAATATGTATTTCATCTTCCTGAAGGTGCCAGATTGACAGCCACCATAAACCATACAGGTTTATGGTAATGTCTGCCCTACAGCCCCCATGACATAGAATGTAGAAGGAATTTTCCAAATCACACAAGTGATTTGAAGATACAGTTCCCATTGAAAGCTGATGGCACTTATGCTCCTAAAGTAAGTTAATTAAGGCAAAGATTGTAAATGGAAGGTTACATAAAACATTATTCTCGCTTTGTGAATATTATATGTATGTTTTGTTTCTTTTAAACCTTAAAACATATTGGAAATGTCAAGTTTGGTTTTTCTCATGATTGCTGGTGGACCTCCTGTGAGCACTGGGAGTGTCTTTATAGCTTTCAGATTTTCACTCGAAGTATCTATGCTGTTGAATCTTAAACACAGATATTCATTTGCTAAAAGTTTATTAGGTAAAATAAATAGCAAACAGTACTAAACTTGTTAAGAATCATTTGTCTCCACAAGTGTGAAGTATTCTGTTTTCTGATTATCTCTTACGTCTTACTCTTACCAGCTTCCTGGTCACTATGGAGACTATAAAATAGATAGACCTACATGTCTAATGTAGAAGGCAGAGCAAAAAATTTGCTTTCATATCTTCTTTACATATTCTAAAAGAGCAAAGTGTGGGCAAAATTCCAGCTTTGAAAAGAGAACCTGTTAGGTTGCTTTTAGGATCACAGGCTTCTTAAAATCGGACAATATCAGTGCTTGTTTTAAAGACACAAGTATTTTACTCCAGGTGTTTTTGGCTGCAAAGCCAGAGGCTTGATTCTCAGAATAATTTTTTTTTGCTGCAGATGCAGCCTCCTTGCATACCATATGGTGGTAATTAACAGTTTCAGACTTAGTTCTGAGTTTTCTTCTGCTTCGATTATTGGTTGGTTTGGGACAAAATTTTAATGTCGCAGAAACAGAGTTTTCTGTCTGAGTTTAATTGTAGATAGGAATAATGTGCATCTCTAGAGGAGGAAGGAGAAGCTGAGATCTATTTAGAGCACTAAGAGATATTTTGGAAATCTCACCAAGTACAACCTGTTTCTTTTCATTAAGTGTTTCTCTGTAGAACTGAAATAGGCCTCAACTGGACCCTGGAAATGGAGAGAGACAGTTTGAAAGATACAGTTGGAATGAATAGTTTCTTTTAACAGCAAAGTGTTTGCACTTTTTATGAGAGCAAGGGTAACATTGTGTAATCTTTAAAAAAGATATTGCTCAGTGAGGATAAGTCCATTGTCCAGTGACATGACTTTTCCTGTCAATCACAAAGGTGACAAGGGGGCTAGATTAAGTAAAGCTTGCCCAAGATTAACAAAGGAAGATTATTGACCTCATCCTGAAAGGGCAGAAGCCTGTTTTATCATTAAACCTTGGAAGAGGTATTTCCTCCATAGGTGGAAAGCTGTTTGGCAATATAGAGGCAACTTTCTTGTAAATGAACAAGTCTACCTGTGGATTCTGGCTTGGAACAGAAGCAGAAGACGCAAAACGGGGGCCAGTCTGTTTTGTTTTTTTTTTTTTTTGTTGCTGTCGATGTGGGGGAAAGAAGGGCCTAGGGTGTTTGATTCAGCAGGATCTGTGTAGGTCCTTGTCTGCCTTTCTGAAGTGGGAAGAGCAAGAAGCAGCAGCATCAGGTGTTGGTGAGTACAGTCCCAGCTCAGAGTTCGATGAAATGTTGTGCCAGCACACATTAGCAGAGCAATTCGCGATGCAAATGAACGATAGAGCCCCATCCATGAAGCAGCTGCTAACTGCATAAAACTGTTACCAGGATTAACAGTGCCAGAGGCTGGAATGTAATCAAACTTGAACAGGTGAAATGGTTACATGGCTGAGACAGACTGTTCTCTGGTAAAAGAGTCTGTTTTTCTGCTGTTTTGGTGACTAAGAGATAGGTCTTGCGTGTGGCTTGATGGGACTTCGTTTTAAAACGTCAGTAGTAGATATTTAGGTTCTTTAATACCATGCTTCACAGTGTTGTTGCTTTTCTCTCAGTTAACTGGAAAAGTCATGTGAATTTGTCCTTTCAGAAAAGGAACCTGCTAAATCTCACTTGTTGGGAGGGAACTTCCTTCTCAGGGGATTAATTTTAAACTGTTGCTGAGATATTTTTCTTGCCATTGAGGATTTCTCTGAGTGTTTTCAGCAGGATAGTTAAACTCTCATACATAATATCAGAGGAGTTTCTTTGCTAAAAGTTTTTTAGCTTTATACAACCATTGACATGAGTAGGTTTTATGTGGAAGTTTCCTTTCTTTTTACATGGTTAAAGTAAAAATCCAGAACCGTCGAAAGTTCTTTTTCACTTTCCCCAGTAAGGACATAAGAAAGAGCAAAATGAAACAGAGGGACATAAGTGAAAGCCAAGATAACAGTTGAGCATTTCAGGTTGCTGTTCTGAATGACAGAATAAAAAGATCACGGACGAGTGGGGAAGGCAGATTCTGGAGCTGATGTGCTAGAGGATACGCGTAGAACTCGCTGCAGTAGCTGATGTGTGCGCTCATCTGCTGCTATGGAAAGGAGAGGATTCCTCTTAGATTGCAAATCACGCAATGAATGTGTGATTGCTACAGATCTTTTTGAATGAATAATTCACTGGTGTACCGTAATTTAGCCCACTGAGATGTGATTGCAGCTGTTCCCCTACTGTATATGTGTTTTGATTAAGTGGAGTGTATATTAAACCCCACAAGTGTATAAATAGCCCATGTATGTGATATGCAAACACTGCATACATGCACACATAACAAGAGCAGTCTAAGGAAACATTTTTGGTTTGGGGATGATTACTTAGATGTGTATTTTAATATATAATTTATCTTTTAAAAAAATCTGTGTAGAATACTTCCCTTTCCTTTTTTGTCCAGCTATGAGGTTTTTTTAACTGTGGTACCATATAAATGCTTTCAGCCAACATTGTAGTATCAGGGCATCTCTGTGTTATTAATGAGTTTATCATTCCAAGACCTTTCCAATATAAGAAATTACTTCTTTTGTGCCTGTTCTACAGGTAGGAAGCTGAAATGCAGAAGCAAAAGTGACTTTTTCCATGGTTACACAGAACATGTAAAAGAACAAGGAATTGAGTATCCAGAATCCTTTCATGATGTTTTACCCACAAACTGCTCTCTTGTCCTCTCCCCATCACACTTCCTTTCCCTAGAAAAAGAGGCAGGGAAATTTTAGTAGTTTTGAAAATACTTGTGGGTTCCATTTGAATGCCAAGCAATTTGTGATTTTGAAAATCACCTTGTATTACCTTACATATCATTCAATTTTGTGTTCTTATGCTTCCTTCTCTTATAAAAAACTTGTCATATGCTCAGACTATATTTGTACATATAAAAACACTTGCCTGTACCCAAAATGTATTAGAAGAAGCAATGATGATTCCTGAGGTTTAGGCAGCTGTTGCAAGTACTTTGTGTCTGTGACCAATGTGTGACATACACAGAAACAGAGTGTCTTTGGGGCCCACTTTGGAATAAAAACAAGAAACTAGTTCCTGGTGAAATTAGGAATGATACTGTTCCTATACATAATTGATGGTATAGGTGGATTTAAGAACTGTAACTAAGGATGGTATTTGGCTTATCTGTCTTCAAAGTGTGAATAAGAAAGCAGCTTTCAAGATATTTCCTCTTTTGGCCTTGTCTGTAGGAAAAAAGTTACCACTTGGTGATAATAAGTTTGAATGTTAGATAAAATCTGAACTGATGCTGAAGTTAACTATTTTGCTCATCTAGATCAGTGTTAAAACCCAGTTTATTCAGGTCTATATATGTGAAAAAAATTACATTCGGCTCCAACTCATTTTTGAAGTCCAGTGTTAGCAACTAGTAATTTTCCAAGTGCAGAACAAAAACGGAGGGAGTTGCAAGAAAAAAAAAAGGAACATTTCTGTTGACTGGAGTCGGAAAATTTTTTAGGGCTTGGTCAAAAGCTCATTGACGTCAGTAGAAAGTCTCTCATTAACATCACTGGGTTTGGCTTTTGGGGCATATGATGGCCCAGATTGTAATCTCAGTTAAATCCGATTCTGTTAGGGAATTTATTCACTAGTATAACACATTCAAGCTGCTCAAAATTGTTTGCACTAAAAGTTTTCTTAACTAAAGGTAATCTTTTTGCCAAAACGAAGTAGTCTGTGAAAACAAATACATTCCTTACTTCTTGTCTTCCGTGTTGCTTTATGCAAATTCTGTTGAGATAATTTTTAGCAATTTGTGTTCTATTTATGAAAAGACACTTTTTTTTTCCCCCCTGAAATATTGGGGTTTATTAAACCAGGGACACCAAAAATTACTCCGGAAAAAAATGATAAAATTACAACACAAATCACTAACAACAGTATATGTGTCACTTTCATACCCTATAAAATGAAAAGAATTTAAAAATTAGTAAGACTTTTTCAACCAAATCTGTAACTCGGATCACAAGATGGTTCAGTGACTTTTTTAGAAATAATATTCATTAAACATCTGGAATACAAAAATGTAAGGAAATAGGATAGTGAAAAGGAAAAAAAAACTCTGGAGAATTGATCAAAATAAAAACTGTTCATGTTTGCAGCATTATATTGTGCAGCGTATGTACTCTGCAGCAAGCTTTGTTTGGAGACATTGAACTAAGTTTTGCAAGGTATAGATGGCATACGTTAGCAGAGGGAAAAAAAGGCTTTCAGAGATGTGTACAGAAGGGTAGCGTATAAAAGGGGAAAGGAATATATGCAGAGAACATTGCTTTATGTTGGAGGGGGCGTGGAGGAGAAGGCTCTCACATTAATGAAGGCAAGTTTGAAGATGCCAGAACCAGTTTTGGTTTCCATTAAAATTAATGAGTAGACCTCTATGGACTCTCACGTGAGGAGGCTTGTGTGTATGTTCCAGGAAGTCACAGCATTTTGCCATTGTGCCGCCAGTGAAAGTCATTAGGACCACCTTTCTGAAAAATATTGTCTCCACAAGAAATGAAGGTATGAGATGGAAGAGGAGAATAGAAAGAGAATTAGAAAACAGAAAACAATTGCTTCATCCCTTAAAGATGGCAGAACTACTTGAACTGTGAGTTAAAAGAAGTCATATGGCGAAGGGCATTTAATATTTGGTTACTATTTCAGTTCTACAACTAGCCATCAAGGCATTAAGTACTTTTTAAAGTCAGGAAATTAATGGTCCTTGTAAAAATTGAAGATTTTTTCTGAAAGCTGTAAAAGAACAAACAATTAAAGGTAATCAATACCATTGTTATTAGGAAACCTATGAGTACAACACTTCTTCTCAATTAGGGAAAAACTGTATTTTATGTTTCTCTCTTGCAAGCTGATCTTTGTTCACTTCAGCCTGTAATCTTGGGTTTTGCTTTATGGATAGGCTTTGTTCTGGGTGTTTTTGAAGCATTGCATGCCTTTTTAAAGGTTTCAACAGAAGAACAAACAGCAATGAACTCAAAGAACAAAGGATTGTTCTTTCTTTCCATCTTTTTTTTTTTTTTCTTTAAGAAAAGGAAGAAATGTTTCATCTCGTTTTTCTCTCCTTTCAGGAAGTTGATGGCAATAAAGTGATGTCTTCATTTGCCCCGCACAACTCATCTACCTCACCCTTGAAGGCAGAAGAAGGTGGGCGTCAGAGTGGAGAATCATTGTCCAGCACAGCCCTGGGAACCCCTGAAAGGCGCAAAGGGAGCCTAGCGGATGTTGTAGACACCCTTAAGCAACGAAAAATGGAAGAGCTCATCAAAAATGAGCCAGAAGGTAAGGCCTGGGAAACTGGCCAAAATTTTCTGTTTTCTTTTCTTTTCTCCAGATTCTTTGGATACGTATACTTTTTAATCTTCCCATTTTCTGCTCCATTTGCTTTTTCTTGCTAGCAAATTCAAAGTAAAGAATTCATAGTTCTTGTCTACACTAGAGGTAAATTTCAGCAATATTCCATTATAGCTAACATTTTTAGCTTTTCCCAAACAAGAGCCTTTGTCTGACATAACGGTCTTTTTGTCACAGTTGCAATAGACACAGCAACCTCCTCAACATGGGTACAATGAACACTGTAATTTTAACAGCCTGCGGGTCATTTACACCACTACTGCCCTCTCCCCCATTTCTAGAGCAAAGAGCAGGCTTATCAGCAATGTCAATTTTTTGTAAAACTGTCTAGTAGGCATGTCATTATTTGAAAGGTAAGAAGTTAAATTTGGAATTCATGAAAGCTTTGTCTGGAGCATGTCCTATCATGTCATCCTCTATTTATCTGTAGTGCAGGTACTATACAAACAGACACAGTAAAGGCTTTCTCTGCATTATGTCTGGCCAGCAAGTTTCAACCTTGGCCATGTAGGTATCGTCTCTGGAGAATCAGTTTCTTTTTGAGGCTGTATGTCCCGTCAGTGACTGTGCCACTTGTGCTCTGTGGGCTGAGACTAAGACCAAACATCTCACCTCTGAGAACCCACAGAACAGCTTTCCTTTAGGTAAGATTTTCAATTCCTGCCTATTTGGGGCAGAGTCAAACCCCTGACTGGAAGATGAAGTTCTCACTATGTTCTCCGTAGGTATCCGGCATGCATATTTACAACTGGATTTCCAGGGGACCGTGAGCCAGTTGATGTGGTTTGAACATATTGAGCCTTATTCCGTAATGCACAGTAATAAGACTTCATTTTCATTTACACCCGCCTATCCTGTTGTGGAAATCTATTTCAAATGTTTAAAAGCATGGCCCTCAGAGCTCACCTCAGTGTTGAGGCATGAATTAACAGCACCTGGAAGAAAATTTTAGGACGAGTTGCATACTGGAATGAAAATACGGATGCAAACACAGCCACACTGTCACATGCATGAGCATGACAGGATTGTAAATTAGTCTTCTCTTCTTGACTGGAACACACAGTAAGGGTCTGCAGGGAAACAAATTCTTTGTCTAAGCATTTTTTGGAATATTACGTATAGTCATAGCATTTTGTTTTGCATTTACATTGACGTAATGGTCAGTGTCATGATCTACCTTGTGCCTTTGAATGGAAGAGATCTTTTCCTGTGTATGGTATGGGGTGGAGGGGGAGGAGACCAGACTTTTATACGAGAGAGAGGAAAGAACAGGGGGTTCTGAGCAATGTATAAATACTCTGAGTATGAGGTTGTACAGGCTACACAGACTCCATTAAAGAAGGGCCACAGCTAGACATGAGAATGGTTACAGAGCCTGTGCATTGTCTCAGCTCTACTAAAATGAAAATATACAGTACAAAAAAAAGATCTACAGCTTTGTGAAGAGATTGGGGGAGAGAGGAGGGGGAGCAGCTGAATGTTGGGCTTTGCAAATGCATGCAACAGAAAATCTTTTCTTCCCTGTAGCCATTGTTCTATTGTCTTTCAAAGGCCATTAAAATGAACAGCAGGTTGTGATGAAAATTTCATTAAGCCCTAGTTAAATCATTATGAGGGTGCCATATTCATGTCTCTGCTTACTCCCCATCCAGGAAGAAATGAATAGGAAAGGTTTTTGTTTTTTTTTTCCCTTTCTCCTTAAAAGCGAACTAACAAAAGTTCAGAAGTTAGAAGAGAATGGGAAATGGGACATGAAACAAAAGGAGGCCAGAGAGGTGAGCTGGCTAGGAAGAAAATTAGACTTGCATAAGAGCAGTGAAAGGTGGTTCAGGGACAAATACATTATTTTGACAAGTCTCCCTCCCCCGTCCCTTCAGCCAACATGATTGTTTTTAGAGTGGCTAATTAAAAAATATATATTTCTGGGTGCAGATGGCAAGACTGTTCTTAGAGATCCTCCACAAATATGAATCTCTTTGCCTAAAGGAAGTATGTACTGCTGCAAGCACAATGTCTTCTCTGTTTGAACTCCAGCAGAAAATCTACTTATTATCGTGTCTTCTTCATGTAGCGCTAAAGTAAAGTTGTCAGTCATCACTGGTTGCTAGTCAGGTAATTAGCATATTAATCATAGAATCCCAGGTTAGAAGGGACCTCAAGGGTGATCTGGTGCAACCTTTCCTGGCAAAAGCACAGTCTAGACAAGATGGCCCAGCACCCTGTCCAGCTGAATCTTAAAAGTGTCCAATGTTGGGGAATCTGCCACTTCCCTGGGGAGATTATTCCAATGGCTGATTGTTCTCATTGTGAAAAATTTTCCTTGTGTCCAGTTGGAAACTCCCCAGGAGTAACTTGTACCCATTACCCCTCATCTTTTCCATGTGACTCCTTGTAAAAAGGGAGTCTCCATCTTCTTTGTAGCCACCCTTTAAGTACTGGTACATGGTGATAAGGTCTTCCCTAAGCCTTCTTTTCTCAAAGCTGAACAAAGTCAGTTCTCTCAGCCTTCTCACATGGCAGGCTTCCCAGTCCTTTCATCATCTTGGTGGCCCTTCTCTGGACTCCCTCCAGCCTGTCCACATCTTTTTTGCATAGCGGGGACCAAAACTGAACACAGTATTCCAGGTGTGGCCTGACAAGTGCTGAGTAGAGTGGGACAATGACTTCTTTATCTCTGCTGGTGATGCCTTTGTTGATGCAACCCAGCATTCTATTGTCCTTCTTGGCCGCAGCAGCGCACTGTTCACTCATGTTGAGCTTCCTGTCCACCAGGACCCCCGGGTCTCTTTCCACAGAGCTGCTCCCCAGCCAGGTGGATCCCAGTCTGAGCTGCACCCCTGGATTATGTTTTCCCAGGTGCAAGACCTTACACTTGTCCTTGTTAAACTTCATAAGGTTCTTGTTAGCCCACTCTTCCAGCCTATCCAGGTCAAATTAATTTCCCCATGAATAAGATAAGTTACAAGCGGGAATCTTTGGTAGTACATGTATGTGACACGTCAACAATGCATGATCACCGTGTATTTCAGTAATAATTTTTAGTCTTACTAGTTTGTGGAGCTTTGTAGGAGAAGACCAAGAATCTTGGTTAAGCTTTGCTGCAATATGTCAACAACAATAATATAATACTTTATTTCTCTTTGGGAAGAAAAGGAAGCATTTGCACCAGTAGCTGAGGTTTAATTAAATCAATTTCCTGTGAATCTTTCGAAGACCAGATATGAGCCAGATTCCTATTTGTCTATGTACTCAAAAGTTTATATATTATTTAACTTGTACAACAGGCTGTGTTTGCTCTGTTTTTATTGTTTGAAATTCTCTTCTGAATGACTGTGGGAAATGTGCTTTTGAAGCATTCTTTCAAATGGCCTGTATCTTCAAAACCAGAAAAAAGACGAGGGCTGGGTAGACAACTTTAGGTCTCGATCCAAACCTCGTATCAGTCAGGGAAAGGACTTCTCTTAAACGGGTTTTGAGGACAAGTGAGATCCTAAACGATTCTCTGATTCTATGATATTCCAAAATACTGATAACAGGTCTGACTGTTTTTAAGAAACTTTATTGATATAAGGTAAATGGTTTTCTTAAATTATGTTTGTTAGACAGTAAGAGTTAATACTTTAGAATCCTTGTCCTTTACTGACAAAATGTATTAGTGTTACGAAATATACTGCTCAGAGTGCACAAATGCACACATGTATGTATGCACATACATGTACCCACACATGTGCTGACAAGGGAAGCATCGCTGTTCATACAAATGGTTACCATGTTGATTTGTTGTATATATGCCCTTGGTTAATGTCCCCTGTAGGAAGCCATGCCACCTGCTTATTCCGAAGAACTTTCCAAAAGCTTGTCACTTTCTTTTCCTCCTTGCATATGTGTATGGTTTTGGTTTTCATAGGGGTTTATACTTGGTTCTAAAGCTCCATGCTCTTTTTTTCCCCCCACTAAACTTGCCATTTTACGCTTGCTGTATGCAAGTATGCAATTGACAATGAGTTGTGCTGACACAGAGACATGGAGTGTTTCAGTGAATCTAAAACTTGTGGAATTTTACTCATTGCTAATACAGCGCTCCTTTTTCTTCTCTCAAATTCTGCAGAAAATCCTTATATGCAGCTTTAGTATTAGGCCCCCAAAGGCATAAACCTATTACTGAAGTCACCCAATGTTATTTTACATGAAACATTCAGTCCCTTCTAACTTGAACTTCAGAAGAGGAGTCAGTCCCCTTTTATTCCTGGTGTACAATAATGAAGATAATGGAGTGGGTTTGGAGAAGCCTTATATACAGTGACAGACCTCAAGCCCTTGCCCTGAGGGTCGTCTGCCAACCATGGGATTCCTTTTGCAGCTAAAATCATTAGGCGAATGAGATACAGGCATGTTTTTCTTCTGTTTTCTTAAGGCATCAGAGGATGGCAGAGACTCTCTCTGTCTGTCTGTTCTCTTCATTTGTAGAAATGAAATGGAAATCTCTTTGAAGTCACTGAGCTTGACACAAGTTCATGAAAGCAAAGACCAAAGCAGCCACTTAGCTTTTTCTTGCACTATTAATGGGATTGGATTGCTGTATTTTAATTTATGGCCTGTGCTTGTAGAAAATTAAATCTCTGAAATCTGTGTAGCCTTTCCCCTAAACGTATGGCTTGGCTTCTGGAAAAAAAATAGGCAAACAAGTAAAGTCTCTCCTATTTTTAGAATAAGTCAGAGTACTCACCAGCTCTTTACATCTCCGAACTTTTAATTAAGAATCAATCTTCTTTTTCTGTTTTGGCAGTATATGTTTGTAACAGGTTATGTATCTCTCTGTTTATCTTTAAAACTTACATACTGTATCTTCTGAGGCCAGATCTATGTTTTTGAATTTGTAGGAATTCTGGATAAAAGGGATCATATGGGCATCTACCTGATCACAGAGACTGCACACATAAGCGTGTGCACATGTGGGTGCACTCCTTCATCTGCATGGCTCATTCTTCTGTAATAAGGATCTCTGAAATTCAAGTCAGTTTGGCCATTTAAATGAATACTTTGAATTCTATATAAATACATGTACACAGATATATATAAAGTGCATGTATTAGATATCTATATTTAAACATAAATACATATAAACATGCACACACAAGAATTATGACTATATAGTGTTTAATATTGCTCCTACTCCAGAATTTCAATCTACTAGTCCTTAGGTGGTCTGAGCAGGAACAATTAATCTCAAGTGTTTAGTAAGCAGGTAATATATATGTTTGCAGGGCTTTACCAGGCCATGTGAGTACTAGAGCCTCATGTATTATAGTATGCTGCAATACTATAAGTAATTACTTTGTCGGAAAGAAAGGGATGAGAAAGGCCTCTCGGGCATGATTTTTGTCTTCTGAACATTCCCCAAAGGCTATTTGTGTTTGATGTTTGAGTTTACATTATAAATCACAACACCTGTTCTTGTGGTAATTTAAATGGCTGTTGTTTAAGCAGTTCTGTAGTCTATAAAAGTGAACCATATTGAATTCAGGCTCTCTAGTTGAAATAAGATCCCAGAATATCTCCTAATATTATCAAACTTTTAATCAACATATCTTGTAAAGAAAACAAGAGGTCTCCCTCTTCTTAAGCCATAAATTCCAAAACAGACCATTAATGGGCACAAGAAGTGAGGCCTTTGAAATGCAGACTTTTGTTTTTTAAATCACATCTGATGAGGTGGGAAGAAATAAAGTGAACAGATTCAGGAAAAGCCTAAGGATACTCTAATTGGTTGAGGTTTGAATTTCTTTTATTTGGTTCTTCACTATCCCTTTGACAAAGTATGTGTTGAAGTGGCTTTGTAATGCTGTTCTACTGAAGGACAAACAAGGATACTTTGCAGTTGAGTACTTTTAAGTTTTGTTCGTACACTCCTGCTGCTGTGGAAGGATGCTTCAAGTGCATTGTGGTTCCATGTTCATCTCTGCAGTCTGTCACCAGAAAATGTGTCTTTTCTTGTAGAGCAAGCCAGCATCAAACTTCCATGCACTTTTTTCAAAGACCCTGCCATATGGAATTGTGCATTCACACACTGCTGATAAAAATAAAAAAAAATTAAAAAAAAAGATGAAGTTTATGAAATAAGCCTATGTGAAGAGAAGGCACTGTTAAATGCTGCAGTGGCTTAAACCTTTATTAACAAGTGCTTTAACTCTAGAACAGAGGTAGCCTAGTTTGAAGCCCTGCCAGCTCTTACTTTATTCATTTGTCACCTTCAGTTTTTAAGTGTTTTCCTTCCTAATAGTTTAGTCCGATAGTCACGATTTATTTCAATGGATGTTTTCAAAATTTGCTTAGATTCCCTTCCAAGTCTCTCTTGCTTACATCCTCAAAGGTTTGTAGCTTTCAGATTTTTCTTTTCTCTTTTGATAAAGGCATCTGAGGTGCTGATACAGCATCTTAAATATAGAAAAAAGCATTATGGTCAAGTGAGATTCAGGAAACTTGTGCTTTTGGAGAGAAGATGCAGTCCCTCTCCCCCTCCCTGTTTTAGAATGAAAGTCTTCTCTGATGGATCTCCATAATTAAAATTTCTTTCTAGGGTACATTCACTCCATAATACTGGGCAGGCAGCAGCCAGAGCAAAATGCTCGATCTCTGACTTCCCATCTTTTACAGTGCAGCATATAAGTGGTTCACCAAGACCAAAATAATTATTTGGGCTCCTGTCTGCCCCTAATTCCCCAGGTAACCAGACTCTTCAATAGCCACGATTAATATCAGTAGGGGTTTTCAAAACTTGCTGCCATTCTTACCCCCGGATCATTTTGTTGTGCCTGTTGCCTCCAGTGTATTCCAGCTAGATGAGTTTGCAGTCTGCCTTCATTTTTTGCTCTCTCTCTTCTCCAACCTCTGTACCCTACCCCCTCCCCCCCCCCCAATTTCTTCCTCCCCCAGAAAAGCCATTAGCTTTCTGAGCTTCATTTCAGTCCTTGGATCACTGCTGGAGAAACCTCTGACCCAGACTGGTAATATACAAATATACGTGAGGGAGTGTGCCAGCTCTTTCTGTATGTTTATGTGCCACAGCTTTTGGGGATGTCATTTATTCAAGAGTGAAGAGCGAGCCACCTGTTTCTGAGGCCTCTTGTCCCTCATATTAAAGGTTCAAGCCCTTGCTGAATAGTAACATCTTAATCTGGGCAACATACCCAACATTTAGCTGAAACCTATTTGTCGAGCTAGCGGGGTTTGTGGGATTTTTTTTCCCCTCTCTCCTACCCCCGAGGCGCTTGTCACGACCGTGCATATTAAAATTAATCAGACCTCCCAGGCTTGTGTGACTGTGTGGTTTAACATGAAGAAGTGGATATCGAGCATTTGCCCTAATTAAATAGGCCTGCTTGGTTTTGTTCTAGTGGATACTTGGTCTTTTTTTTAATAAGAGCTGCTTATGGAGGAGGCACGGCCAGCTCTAGAGTTCGTCAAGAGCTCACTTCAAAGTTTTCCCCACCACCTGCGCCCAGGATGCTGAGACCTGAAGGGCTCCCCGTGTTCTTTCTTAACAGCACAATTTGTGGGAAGTAAGTGGAGGGGGAAGGGGAAGATACGGCCAAATGAGTGAGAGAGCGATCAGGGAAGGAGAGGTGAGGAGCTGGGACGAGCATGTGGATTGGCTTTTTGAAGTTGATTAAGATGACCTATCGTCCTGTCTGATTAGCTTTAGATCTCAGTCTGTGCCATGAGCAGTTCGCAAGGCTGTCTTGTGTCTTCTGTTTACCAGAAGCAAGGGAAAGCCTCTAGTATGGCGAGAAGCAACATTTGCAGCAGCTCCCACTTGCTTGTTTAGCTAATGAAGTAGCCTTGTAAAAACACTCTTAAGTTTGAAGCTGTTGCTTACTTTTAGATGTCTGTTTAACGTTGATATTTTGAAGGTGGTTTGAATGTTGCCAGTTTTACACAAATTCATACATCTCCTGCATTGTAAATAAGCTGTACTGGGAAGACAGACCTCCTTTCGTCGTCTTTTCTTCTCATACAGTCTCATTGTATTGTGGTTTCTGCATTGCCTCAGGAGAAAACATGCTATATGTGTGTGATTTCTATACTGTAATGTATACATTCAAAAAGCGCTCAAAACAGAGTAAAGGAGAGTTGGGGGGGGAACCCTAAAACCTGTTAAATAGTAATTAAGGACTGATACCATTTAGCAATTTGACAAGTTAATTTTAGCCAAAAATAGTAGAAAATTTGGAACAGTCAACATTTTTAGACAAAATGTTTCATTGGAAATGATATTTTTTGTTTTTAGATGTTTAAGATGATTAATCTGAAAGAGAAATGAAAACATTTCAATTGGGGTTAAATAAAACATTTTGGGTCAGGTGGAAACAGCTTTTCCCCTGACTTGGTTTGGCAGCTGAAATGAAAAAATTCAAACTAGTCAAATGAAAATGAGTTTCAAAACCTGGAAAGGTTTTGGGGGTGTTTTTGTATCTAATGACCTGAGGAGGACAAATGAGCAGTTGTTATAAAGACACTTAAATGTATCTGAATGTTATGTGCCGTGGTTTTGAGAGTAAACTGTAATATTTTGAGAGTAAACTGTAATATTTTAGTCAGAAAAGCTTTCAGAATTTGATTTCCTCCAAATGTGCAAATTTCTATGTCTTCTGAAGCCTCAGAAAAGTTTTGCAGCACCTAGGGCATTTTATTTTGAAACAGATTTTGGAAGTTTATCATACTTTGTATGTTAGACATACTTGGCATGTCTTTGCAGCAGAAACCTATGAGTCTATTCTAGAGGGCCCAAAATTCTGTAGTCGTTACACCCCCAGAATTTGATTTTGCTTTCTATTAAAATTCTTGCAATCCAGTATGCAGGCAAAAAGGAAAGCTTTATTTATCTGGTTCCATAACAGTTCAAAATGTTGAAGTAAAACCCAGCAGGTAGGACGATACTCCATTGATTTAAAAATTTATTGCATGTCCGTGCACTAACTCATTGCCATCTTTCTCTCTCAGTATTACTATTATTCCTATTTTATTTTTCATTTCAAACCTTGGCACAACCCAAATGTAAAGAACCATATTGACACTGCCAAGCATCTGTCTGGTGCTTGACAGCATCATAGAAACCCTTCCACTGTTTCATCTGGGTTGCTATTGGTTATTTCACAACACAATGCAAACGGTGCAGTGTGGGTGTATATGAAATGGAAAGAAAGGTTGAGGTGGGGGGAAGGAGCCCTGCACAAGTAAATACGTCTTTCATCATATCTTTTGTTTGGTCTGTTTGCTGTGTGCTATTCAGTAGTCAATAGAAGTTGTTTGACGGTTCTGCAAAAGGGTAAGAAACCTTTTCTTAAACTTTTATTCTCCTGCGTTAGTCTCAGTCCAGAAAGTTTTCTGCTTTTGTTTTTCTTGCCTCGCTTTGTTGTCACCTGTCTGTTGTTGAAGGGTTTTGTCGTTGCTGTTTAGCTGATGTGATGTACGCTGATACTTATGAAACGCTCCTGAGTGAGCAGTGATCTCGTACAGGTGAAGTGGACATTTTGAGAGCTTATGAAAGGTTTACTGTGGCGGTCTTTGGGGCAATAGAGTTCTTCCAAGCTTGTGTTTTAATTATTTTAGCCAGGGGATGAAAGTAAAAAGTGAACGAAGAGAAAAATCAGTCTGTGCTTTCTGCTGAAGAATGCCCTGTTAGCACTTGTGTGACTCGGTAAGGCTTTCTGAGATCTTTAGCCTTGATTTAATTCGTATTTAAGATCTCTCCTCCCAGCACATTAATATAATGTCAATGTAGAATGCATTGCATGGTGTAATTACTGAAGAGAGCAGTAGTTGGGAAAACAGACGGTAATTGAACACATGGCTGTTTATTACAACAGGACAGTGCTCCTACGCTGGTATTTAGGGCATTAATAGGGAAGAATTGATTTGTTGTTTTAAGATGAATTCAATCACTGTTGCTTAGGCCTTTGTTTGTTCAGGCCGAGTTATGCTTTGTTTGTGTTATGTGCCCAAGAGGTTTACACACCACAGCGTGGCATTAGTCATGCAGAGGACTTGGGAGCAGAGAGCCATTTAAATGAACAAAGGACATTTTTCTTTTTGGCTCTGTTTATCTTCCTCTCTAGTTTTGTTACCCTCTAATCTATCTCCATCTCTCTCTCCCTCTTTCTCCCCCCTCCTTTCCGCCCCAAACATTTTTGATCAATGCAGAGGTCCTCCCGCTTTCTTCCTTCCCCCTCCTCTTTATTCACCCTCCTGAAGACAAATGGAGCTCTGATTGACAGGTGGCAACACGGGGTTGTGGCACAGTGTAAATAGGAGTGGTTGCTCCCAAGTTTGTGCAAGGAAGAATTGCGGGGAGCGGGGCTAGGGGGAGGAATGTTCAACTTGGAGGAAAATGATTAATTTCAAAGCGAGCAGAGCAGGAATGAGATGTACCACTGCCCGCCTCAGCCCTGGTGTTTTTGAAAGAGGGAGCACGCGCACCTTTTGTGGCTTCTGCTGGCTTGCACGCTGGTTGGGCCCTGCGCAGGCCACATCCCGGGATTTAATGAGCCTTCTGCCCTCTTCTCCTTTTTGCTGATGCGAGTCGGAGGGAGGAAGAGAGAACCATATGACTGAAGTTGAATTCCTGGTTTCCCCGTTGTGAGCAGTATGGTTTGTATTTTAGGCTCATTGTGTTTGAGAGGAGCCTCGTCTTGATTTATTTCTGAGTGTGGGAGAGTTAACAGACACTTCAGAACGATGTGGGCCAAATTCTGCTCTCAGATGTAAGTTCACAACTCCTGATGAACATGGCAAGAACTTTAAGAAGGCAACATTTGACACAATATACAGGATTTGTAAAGAACCCAATGTGAATTGGTTTTTTTTATCCCTATACAGACAGGGATTATGCCTGTTCCTAGAAAGAGCATTATTAAGAGAACTGAAAGGTAATAACAACAACAACAATGTCTGTGCAGTCATTAATTGCTAGGAACTTAGATTTCCTAGTTGGTGAGATACTTGTATCTAAGTAATGTAGTGCACGATGAATTAGCACCCAGACTTGCCTTTTGAAGGTATAGAAAGTACTAGTTTGTACAGCACAAGGAAGGAGAGCCACAGATGTCTGACATGCAGAGCCAGATTCTTCCTGTCAGGGAGAAATAACAATTTAGGACACGTGTTCATATGCTGCAACATGCAAGGAAGGATATGAACCTCAGTTGTTCATCTGAGCCTTTTAGCAATAATTAATTAAATTATTGACTCTCTGAATAAATAATAGAAGCACAGGAGATGACGGAGGATCTGAAGTCCAACAGTGTTTTTACCCATGCCTGCAATTGGTTGTGTATGGGACATGCTAGTTGGCCATTACTCATAAATCTTTCTGAAATACCTAGGAAGTATAATTGCAAAGGCCCAGCCCATACACCCAGGAAGAAGTTTCCTTCCCACCTCAAAAAATCCCCAAAACCAGTTATTGTGTTGCTCTGCCAACAAGCAAGAATGATCACGGCTAAAGATTTATATAGCCCTGAGGTTACAACTGGTGTCCAAGTACTTTATCAGAAAGGAAAGTGTCTCTCCCGACTTGGAAGTGGTTATCCAAGTGTCCTGTTTTTCCAGTACAGCTCGGAATGTTGCATTAGTTTTGTACTGTAGATTAGCCCACACAATCTCAAGGTAAATAGTCTAGAGACAAAGATCACATGGAAGAAGAAAAAACCTCTCAGTTTTGTACGCATCCTTGATCTTTTTTTGCTAAACCTTTTTTTTTTTTCCCTTTTCTGTTTTGCCCACAACACATATCCCATTTCAGTAACTGAGCGTCTTATCTCCCACAGAGTCAGGCACCAGGGGAAAAAAAAGGCAAAAAAGTCAACAACTAAGCAGAAAAATTATTTCAACTGTAGTCATTACTGTGTATTCACTCAAATCCTGTAAGATCACTGTCTTGTTGCAAAGTGTAAAGCACATTAATGTATTTTTGCTGGGATGTCTATACACTAGACTTAAATAAAGCAACGTATTTCCAAATAGTTCCTTTTCCTTGTATGTGAAATTAATATATGAAGATGAAAGCAGAGGACAGCAGGCTTTCGCTAATGATTTTCAGCTGCAACAATTCTGGATTCCACACTGAGCTCATGTACAGCCTTAATCAGCAATGCTGTTTAACTAAATGTGGAGACATTTCACTGAAGATTATTTTATTTTAAGTCTTTTTTATGCATTTCCTCTTGCTGTGTCATCTAATTGATTCACAGCTCCTGTGAAGCTTTGGGGTATGGGATGCACATCCAGGCAAAATGCATTCTTCATTTACAAGTTTGGCCAAGCCAATCCTATCTGAGTTCAGAGGAATTAAGAAGGTGTCATTGGGAGTCATTCTGTAACTAACCATAAAATTATTAGATGAATAATATATATGATGTAGGGGTTTAGGCTATAATCTGTTCTTTCTGCTGAAAAAAAGATGTAGTTCCTTTGAGATGATCACGTTATTACATTACCATTTTTACCAGTATTTTGTTGCTAGACTGGTTACTGAAAGGGGGAACACAGTACTCAGTGAATGTTACACAGTATGCATGACTCAATATTTTAAAATAACAGGGGCCCACAGAAGACAAAACAACAACAAAATTAGAGGTGCTTTCTTACATTGCCAGACTGCAAAATTTTCCTGATTTTTCTAATGTACAGTCTTTTTGTTGGTTGTTCGTTTTGTCCTGGCCTTATGCCTTAAATATAGCATGGAGCAAACTGCTGTTAAAGTGCTAGAGAGAGAGAGAGATCAGCTGCCAGTTCAGTTTCATCCTTGGTTTCTCACATGTCTTTGCTAATGATTGACCTGCTTATAGTGGACATTATAAATGTTCACCAGAAATCAGACTAAATCTACCAACCACTACATGCCTAAGTATTTTCAGGAGCAAATGAGATGCAGTGTATGGCCATTTTTTTAACTCACCTGCTTCAGCTCTTTTAATAGACAGATCCCTGTAGACATAAAGACAGGTGAAAAAGCATCAAGAGGAGAAGAATGAAGATGCCTTCTGCATTTGCATAAACAGGCACCATTGTGGGAAAACGAAATGGGGAGACAATGTTTGTAAGCTTTTCAGTATAGCTCTTTAAGAGGAGGTTAAAAGATGCGCTGTACTATTCTTCAGACCTTCTCTTCTTCCTTAGGATGCACCCTTGCAATCTGATTAATCTTGGGATAGGGAAAATACTAGTGGGGATTTGTTTGTTTGATGGATTTTTTTTTTTTTCGTACAAAATCTTGGTCCTAGTAGAAGAGAACATTAGGATTGTTTAGGCAATCCCAGGTAGCTTTCCTTGCAGGGTGAATGGATTCCATAAAGCTGTCAGTTCTTTAGCTTAATACTGGGTCTTAGTGTATTAATTCAAGGCTTTCAGTGATCTAGGACACAACATGTGCCAGGAGTAAGAACTAAAATTAGAGGCAGACTTTTGGCTGTGAGAGCTGCTTGAGGCTACTTGGGGTGAAAGAGGAGGGAAGAGGCCTGACGTCAGTCACAGCCCAAAGACTGCAAGATGTCCAGAGCATCCCCTCAGACACAGGTTTTTTCTGCAACACACGCTGTAGTGAATGACCCTTCCTTTTTTGTCTCATCCCACTCACTGGCACAGCACTCAGTGGTTCGTTTCACACACCAACTCCTTGTTGAAAGCTCTCATAGTTCACTTGTTAAAGCAAAGTCCAGTTCTTGCTATACTGGGATTGTGATTTCCCCACACACACACACTCTTAGAGAGGAATGAAAACTTAAATAGTATCTAATCTTTGATGATATGCACCTAAAAAAAGTGAAAACATTGTGAAACAAAGTGAATTCCTTATGAAGGATTCTAGGTTTCCATTCATAGAAAACAGCTCTTGATGATGAAACGTAATGGTAAAAAAAAGATTAGATGAAACAGGGCTAAGCGACAGGAAAATTACTCTTCCTCCTTCACTTCAGTGAATATATTTTATTATGTAAAATTTTATGCTCTTGGCTGTATGCAAGAATCATTTTCCTGTAATTTTTTTTTTTTATATATCATAATTCTGTTAAGGACTATGAATGAGGAATAATTAGGCATTATTGTTTGGCTATGTAGATTCTCTTGTGATCCCCTCTTGTTTACTTCATTTAAACTGTCGATACTGTTCTTGCCATGTAGAAATAATGAGTGTGTTACTTCATGAATATGAGATTAACAGGGACCGTGTTTTAAATTACTGTAACACTTGCTCCTCCTCTGTGATCGTTTCAGGCCATCTGAAACGTATTCTTTCTTTGTGAAAAGATACATAGTCAGAAACACAAATTCATAGACATTTAGTCTTTACTAAAAGATCTTCAGTCTTTACCTTATCCTGGCTTGTCTCTTTCTAATAAAGTCTTAAGGCTGCACTTTGGCACTGGTGTGAGATTCACATAAACATAAGGGGGGGGCCCTGCTCTAAATAAGATATGTAGAGACCATTCTGCAATACGAGAATTTTGCCTTATATTCGAACATAGAAAGATTTGTAAGTTTTTATTGTTAGGGAAAAAACCTTCTCCTCTGAAATCTATACTGTGAATCTAAACTCTGATATTTTGCTCCTATTCATGTACAGCACTTTCTTTGATGACTGTTGGAGTTCTGATCTCACAGGGAGAGGAGAATATTGGAGTTGAGATTTCTTGAACAGAGCTTAGGGGATAATACTGTGTTTAGTTTGTTTCACTAGATGCAAGCTAATCAGAGAATAATTAACAGTCAAAATGCCAAGGTCCTTACTCATGTAAAGGATCTGGTATTGAAGTCCTCAATAAAGTAACACTCACATCGAATTCAATGAGACTTTAAACTGAACAAATGCTTCAGGATTTGTCCCCAGCTATTTTCTCCCTGTCAGTTTTTAATGAGCATCCCATAAAAGTGTTTAACAATTGTACTGACTTTGATTTTTCAAGGTTTTGGAGAAAATTGCTTTCTCAGGTTGTAAAAAAAATGTTGAAACAAGAAAAGCACGTTTTTGCATCATGATGTCTAACATACTGTAAGCAGATTCAAAGAAATCACCTCATGCTTTCTGATAGGCAGTATGTTAAAGACATTATAAAGAGTATTGTGTAGAAATTCCCAGGAGGAAGGATTACAGCTGATAGATGGAGGTATTTTAGACCTCATCTTAAGTTCTTGGGGTTGAGATAAAATTTAGATAGAGAGGTAATGCCAGTACTTTGTTTGTTTGTTTTATAAATGAAAGGAAAAAAATGCCACTGCTAAGATCACCATACAGAGCCTGGTGTTTAAATGCCATGATTTTGTGTCAGAAGAAGCAGCTAGTGTATCTGGATTCATCCTTTGCCTTGATTTCCTCGGTTGTCACTGAGAGCTCCCAGGCTGAGACAGATGGCTGCTGGTTTAGTTGTGTGCGTGGGAGACAGGAACTTCCACATGTGATTTTTTACCATTTGGTAGTAATTAGTTTGTTGTATAAATTAACATTAACTGAACCATTCTTCAGGCATTGTTTGTAATTATCTTCTTTGAGCCTCTGAGTTGGGTAAAGAAATAAAAAGCGGGGAAGAAACTGCTTCCTATTTTGTACAGGGAAGGGACTCTATCATTAAGCAGAACAGAGCAGCAATTATCATCGCGTGCCCGGTAGACTGAAAACTTTGAAAAAACCCTTTAAAAAGCAAGAATTTTTTTTCCTGTAAATATTAATGGAAATTAATGATTTAGAAGTGCAGATAGATTTTATAAAATTTGTAAGAATGAAGTATGAGTACAAGCAATGGTGATTGTACCTTCCTGACAATCATCATCATCATCATCATTATTACTGGTACTAAAACTACTACTGCTGCTACTTCATTTGATGTGTGTTTATAAGGAGTAGAGGGTTTCTTTATTTTTTAAAAGACATGTTCTCTCAATTTTATTCCGATTTTTTTCCCCCATCTTTGAAATATTTCCTGATTTTTTTTCTTTTTTTGTGGTAGACAGTAAGGATCTTGTGTCTGCATATCGGGCAGTGAACTGTCGTTAGCGCTGGTTTTCTCTGGGGATTTCTGTCACTTCCAGCAACCAGCCAAATTGGAATTGTCAGGAGAACAGCCTCTCGCATGTTCCTTGGCACTTCTGTTTCCAGACTTGGCCAGAATCCAGACATGCAAAGGTTTGTGGACGTGAAAAATAACAGGGAAAATGCCCTCTGGTATTAGCCCAATATTTTAGTAACGTATTGGGAATCTCAAGGTTCATTTGCTGGAAGTGTTCGATGCTTCAGCAAGTAAGAAAGTTTTATATTTCATTAGACTGAAGTTCTTCCCTTTCATACCAGGAGTAGGTGAGAACTGGTGTCGGTGTCTGTCTTTTAGTATAACTCCCCTGCTCTGGATACAAAGGTGGTAAGATGGGCAACACGGCACTGTGCAGTAAATCCTCTCACATGTAGGCTAGGCTGCAGTAGTAAAACTCAGGTACAGTCTATCACAAGGCACTCCACAGCTTCGTTAAAATTAATTTAGTGTCCAAAGTGTACCCTCTAGAGAAAGTTCACGTGACTTTGAGTTTTAAAGTGCCTCGGCATTTTCTTGTGAAACAAAATGAAGACAATTTTAGACTCAGACTTGAACTTGTCTAGGTAAATCGGTGCTGATGGTGGTTTTACCTAAATTTGTTGCATGCAGAGCCCACACCTGAGAGGTGCATTTGGGTCTTCTTTCTCCTGTCAGAATTGCCATTAATATTTACATTTGTCCAGATAGTTTTACCTGGACAATAAATGCTAAAAGAGGACTTGAAATTCTGAAATGAGTAAATATAGATGCAGCTTAGTAAAGAATTGTTCTGTTTTTTCTTGGCACAGTGAATTAGCCTATATGAAGCTCCGTGCTGTTTGGGGAAGAGGAAGGTGGGAGGGAACGTGTGGGAGCTTTAGTGGCTGGGAACGCAAAGAGAATACGAGCTGAGTACGCTGAAACCTGCGGCAAAGAGAAAACTACCGTGGATGGTTTTCTTTCTCTTTTTCTTTCTGGCAAGGGTTAATGCTGTACGAGAATATCTGTGATGCTCTGGCTTTTGATATCAATGAATCAAACATTTTCTGAACCATTCTATTGAACACTTTTTTTCAACTATGAAAACCGAAGGTGCCAACCGTGCTTTGATATTGATGTGACAGTGCGGTGGATAGGCTTGCAGTTAGCTGAAGTGAGCACGTGAGCTTTTCAGTTCACCGTCATCCTGCTGAAGGGTTGTGGAACACGAAGGAAGAGCTGAACGCAGCCTTTTGTTTTATGAAGTATACAGCTGCAGCATCATCATACCAACTGTAGAGCTATTTTTTTTATCCCTGGAGGAATACAAAGAGGAAAGATTGGTCCTGTGGCAAAAAGCACAGAGCAGAGTCAGAAAATACAGTTTCTTGTGGTTTTTGTTTTGTGGGGCTGCTTTTCACAGATTTGCCACATGAACTTCTTTCTCTGTGTCCGAGTTCTGTGTTTTTAAAGCATGGTTGATAATAGGAACTGTGTACTTCTTCACAGTGGTGAAATTTAATTACTGCTTGGGAGATGCAGCCTGACAGTGGTCATGCTTACAAGAAGGGACTAGAGATAGGTCTGAGGAAACAAGCTGGCTGGAAATATGTGTCTGTTACAACTCAACCCCATTTGTCTGCCTAACCAGAAATGAGATTGCAGGTTGAGTTTGGAAGCCTTTGGCCCGAATTCAGTAGCTTCCTCACAAGCAGAGCTCACTTTTGCCTCAATGGGATTTCTGCAAGCAGAGCAGCTGCGGAGTTGGGCCTGTAGGGTTGTTGTGCAATGTGAAGTTGGCACTGTAGCTCTGTGCAGGAGTTCTGCTACTAGCAAAAGATTTGGTTTCCATGCCTCCTCCTAGATTCTCCTTTCCTGGACCAGACAAATCTCCTTGTTGGATCTCTTGGTGCTCTTACCTGGAGCAAGGGCTGTGCTGGTAGGTCAAGCTGTGGTCCTCCCAGCTTGCAGTCCTCGTGGCTCAGGACACCACGCAAACGCTGGAGTAGAGGATCGTAACTGTAGAGGCAAACATAGAATCATCCTGTCCTTGCCTGCCACATAAAAAATTTCTTGCTGTTTCACACGCTTTTCCTCACATGCCTTGTAGAATTTATTTATTTATTTTATGGACATGCGAGTTACAAGCTTTGGCATGGCAAGAAGGTGAGGAATTTTTTGTTTTGTTTTTAGTTTGGGGAAGAGGCGGGTGGGAGGGAGCGTGTGGGAGCTTTAGTGACTCGGAGCTCAAAGAGAATGCATTAATTAACCCAGGAGGATCACTGGGATGCAGGAGTGAGAAACTGCAGCTTTAAAATCCGGTGATCTTTATCCATTGTTGGGTTTGGGTCAAAGACCTTGGATAAGAGAAGGGGGAAGAAGGGTGAGCAGGAGGGTGGGCACAATGGGAACCAGATGTTTCAAGCTGACGGGGGTTGGCCTCTCTGTTATTGTGTGACAAGCCACTGATCTCCCCCGCACACCCAGCCTTCAAAAGTATGTCATTCTTTTCTGAAGTCCGTCTGTCCTCCGCAGAGGGAGGGGGGGAGAACAGGACGGGGAGACACACATGTGCATGCACATACACACATGCGTACAGACATGCACGCACACATGCTCACGCAGACAGCCCTGGCTCTGCTTTTTTCCTTTGGCCTACCTTGTCGAATGGCCCTGGAAGACTAAACAGGTGTTATCTACTTTTGATTTCAGTGCATTTAAATTAATCCTGTCAGCTCAGCTGTTAAAACAACTGTCATCTCCAGCTGTTAGTAATTTTCGACTGGGCACTTTTACAGGTTGCCAAGTTCTGAGCCTGCATTGTGAATCTCTCGCTCCCTTTCTCTCAAAGCGCTATAGTAACAATTTGTATTTTTTTTAAAGGGGACTTGCATTGCACTGTTTTTATATCGAACCCTGTTTATTATATATTGAAATAATAATATCACAAAACCCAACATCATCATGCCAGACTTTGGAATAAAGAGCTAAACCATGTGTGGAGTGCAGTGCATATCAATCTTCTGTGGGTTTGTTGCAGCCTCTCTGTGCATTTTAAATTTGAATGAGAGATGAATCAACCTGAGGGTTTGGGAGGGAGGAAGAGGGGGGCTCTAAATTTTTATTGCCAAAAATAAAGCCTCCTTTTTAGAAGCACTGGTCTCTCCTTTCTCTTTTGCCTCAATGTGCATTTAATTTTCATAACTAGTGTTAACATTACCATGGTAAGGTTACCTTGTAATAAGGTACCTTGTAATGAAAATATTTAAAATACCTTTCAATTGTTAGATTAATGGCATACACATGGTAGCCTTAAGAATTGTAGGGGGAAAAAATCATAAATTGGATACATGTTATTGATTTCAGTAGACACTCTCTAATGTGACTTATTCGTATGTGGCCAGGATCTATAGTCCATTACCAGTGGTTCAGAGTCAGATAGCACTTGTGGGTTACACAGACCTGAATCCTGACAAGGAAGGCTTTCTGTGCCTTTAAGGTTTCCACTCATTACAGTTGTCTGGCCAGATTTTCAACTGGTATAGAACTGAGGCTGCTCTCTTGACTTATGTTGCAAGCCATCCTTAAGACACTGGAAAGGATTATTCAGGCATTCTTTTGCATGTTCCTAGGAAAAGGATGTACTTAAAAAGTGACTATAGGTAATATTTTTCTCAGCAGACCACAGATGATTTCAAGTGTCAGGTAGCCAAATAAAAGGGATCCTTTAAAAAATCATGCTTTGTATTGTCTGTCTCCTACATAAATAAGGGCACTGTTTCTATATCTTGTAGTGAAATAAAGACTTCAAATTTGAAACCTTATTTCTTAAGATTTTCATTATCTTTTAGTTTCTAATTTCTTCAAGAAAATTCTGTTAAAATAGGAAATACTCCCCAAATAATACCAGTATAATTCTTTTCCTTTCACTCTTCATTCTTATGCTTGGATGAAGAATTTTATTATTTAAGAAAAGAAAAGAAGCCAAAAACTTTAGTAATTCTATGACAGATAAAAAGGAAATGTCAGATGCTGATGTACCATCTAATTCAGCAGGACAGGTGCTGATCTCATTTCCACCTTTAAAATGTATCTCTGCTTTTTGGCATGTTCAGCCTGTAGTACAGAATTGCAGCTATCTGAGCAGCATCCTAAATTCCAGTAGAGTTGTGGCTGTTTTTGAAGGCCTCCACATTAATGTCTTCCTAGAGAAGTTTTGAATTCTTTATGAAATAACTGTATTCATATGCATCAGTCTTTGGGTGAGCTATCATTATTATCATTCTTCTCAAACAGTGCTACCATTTAAGTAGGAGATGAAGCAGCTTCCTCAAATTTCCCATCCTTTACTAAACAATTGTAGTATTTTTCAGTTAAATGTGAAATGATTACTGAAGGTCCCATTTAGTATTAAAATCTGGAATACTAGTTACAAAGTGTGCATCTGGGCACAGGAGGCTGTGGATATGTAGAACTAACATACATACATACATACATACATGCAACTCCTATTGCTACTAGCATTAGCAGGAGCTGTGGTTGCTTATCTTGAATTTTGCTGTCTCTCTCATACTGCATGGATAAATACTGGAGCTACAGTGGTATAGCAGACACATTTTAGTAGAGAGTTTAACATAATTTCCTCAATGTAAGAATTTAATCAATAATATATTAATCTAAAGTTCTGATTTCACAGAAGCTGCTACTGGGCAGGAATGCCATTAGATCAAAGCAAGTACTTCCTATAAAATACTGCTTTTTTGAAAAACAAACTGAAGTGATTGAAAATTCAAATAAAGAAAAGATACACTACGATGGAAACCTTTTTCTACCCAAAATCCAAGCATTTTGTTTTAGGGAGATTAAAGAGTTGAGACTCTGATGCAGTTTCATTTGGTCATTTGTAGTGTATGTGCTACTTTATTGTTTAAACCTGCATCAAGCCCTGCTGGAAGATGCATTGTCAAATGTTTTTGCTTTCAAGGATTTATCAATACACGTTTAGTTTCTGCTTTGCAAGATGTCCCTAGTTGTTTGAAAAACAACTGAACTTTGAAGCCAGACATGTCTGGAGTTCCTGAGATGGGCTGCTGCTTCCTTACTCCTTCCATCTCTACATCTCGTCCCCACCACCTTTTGTACCAGAACTGACATTTGACTCATGGCTTCTGCAACAAGCTGTCACACCTCCATGGTGCCGAATACTGTTAAAGGTACGACATTTCTTAAAATTAGATGGTGGTTAACTTAATGTTGCAAAGGCTAATTTATGCCCATTTTTCTCATTGTCTTTGTTCTTCTGCAAGTTCCTTTCCTTGCAGACACATAGCTTGAATCTCCTTTGCATGGCACCGTTGTAAAAGACAGGTAATTCCAGTGACATCAGTGAAATGATCTATATGTAAAATTGAAGTAAGTGAGACTGAATCAGAGCACAGTGTCTTTAACATACAAAATGTGTGTCTACTTTGCTTACTCAAATTAAAAGGTACTTCCAAACCTTTGAGGCTTTTGTGCAATTTGAAAGGTTCCATTAATCTTATCTATATGTAGTAAAACCTTGTCAATTCACACTAATGATTCTGGGAGTTAACAGGTAAGCACATTTTTCAGCTGGCTTCCCCTTGGGTGAGGGACTGAACCTAAACTCTTGACCCTACACATCTAAATTTAGGGTTATTCAAAATCTGAATTTTGCAACTCGAGTCAATATTTAAATTTCTTTGACTTTGCATTTAGTAGTTTTGGCCAACTGATTTATGTTTGACAATCCAAAGGTGTAAGAGATATCTACATAGGCTATTATCTTTCAGAAGATAGATAGAGCACACATACGAAGGGTGGGGGCTGTGGAATGCTCTAGCCTGGCGTGGGAGGAGTCTGCAGGCACACAAATATTCGTGCTGCTGAATTCATAAAACCTGTCCCCATCCTCAGGGACCAAGAAGGCCCTTTAGAGGCCCAGAACCTCAGGGGACCTGTGATACTTATAAGAGCATTTGTCTTTTTTGTTTCTTTCTTGTGTGACTGGAGTAAGTAGAGGAAGATTTACCTGAAGTCTGTTTTTTGAGAGGAGAGGAAAGGTAGCTCCATCGCTGTTTTCCACTATTGACAGTAAAAATGTATAAGATGAGGAAAACCAGGCTCTGGTTATTTATTCCTCTTTTCTTTCAGTTTTCATCTTTCAGTTCCATATCTTATTTTCCCCTTCTTCTTATTTTCTTTTCCAATCTTTCCATTTGTATTCTTGAAAGAGCTCATTAACATCCATTAACTAGATTTGACGAGCATGAACAAGCATCTCCAAGGCAAGCAAGAAAAGGGACAGGAATAGCAAAAATGATAGTGAAAATTTGATATCAACAGGACATTACTATGTAAAGTGCACTGCAATGTCAATATAGTGTAGAATATTGCTAGGCTCTTAATTAAGCAGCGATTTCTGTTAGATGGGATATTAAATGCAGTCCTTGACTGTTCATACGGATCTCTAACCCCAATATATAGTAAGCTATGCTTCTGAAGTTCCTATATTCATAAAACCAAAAGTGCAAATTTAAAATTATCAGCATATTGCCATGACCCACTGTGTGTTTGTTCTTACTTTGGTGGAAGAGTGACATTTTCAGTTTAGTTTGTTGTCTAGGAAGGACTGTAAGCTAAGCTGAAAAAATACTAATTTACATTCAAGGCTATAATGGTAAATGTATTGCTTAAATTGATAAAACTTCCTCAAGTAAACAAGCAAAAAACTCTGTGTCCTGCTAACTATTGCCACCTATCTTTGATAAATATACCTCAAAGTCAACGCATTCAAATAGCTGCACCTGTTTTCAGTAGTACCAATGTGATTTGCTTTCAACATGAGAAAAGAGGTGGTTTTTTGCTTTCCATAATAAAGTGGTTGTTTTGGTACCTTTGAACAAAACTTCCTTTGTCCACTGTTGATGGGTGCCCTAGATGATACAGTTAAGTATTTCTCTCCTCTCCAGGTGGACTGCTTGTCAGTTGGTCATGTGTCTAGATTCTTCTGATCCCATCTAGGTCATGGAAGATGACATTTTTCAGCACCTTCAGAAAAACACAGGAGATAAGCACATTTATGTGGCATTGGTGGGCTGTCACGAACAAAGGCAACAGAGCTAAGATTAGGACTGTATATTTCTCTCTGTGTGTACACATGTGCATGTGTTTATGTTCCTGTGAGAAGCTAATGTAAACTGATGCCTATTTCTGCTTTTCTGTAGAGGACAGGAAAGGCAAAGCCTGACATTTACACTATTTTTTAAAACTTGATATGTTATAAACTTATTGAGGCAGAGACCATGCTTTCTTTGTGTTTTCTTTACCAGTAACTATAATGTTCGTATTATAAAAAAATAGCTAACCTCACATAATGCACACTAGTAAAGGTAATATTTCTTTGTGATTTCCTTCAAAATTTTGCTTTAGAATTTCCAAAATCTTAACATTTTCTGACCAGTTGATGTGACAAAGAAGAAATGGATTTTTACCTTGGTTATTGCCTTTCTAAGTGGATTTTATTTTCAAGTTGTGAAGAAGCCACAAAACATATAGGTGTAAGTGACTTTTTTCCCCATCCCACTTCTGTCCACGGTTTTCCACAGTCAAAAACTCTGGACTGCAAGGTCATGTTGCAACCTGTTTTACAAGAAGATGTTCAGATGTTTTTAATTTGGACAAGGTCCATGGCTGCTTTAGGGATATTTCCTTTTGAGGTTGCTGTGTCATACTAATACAAGCTGTTATCCTAGCAAGTCAACCATATGAACCTTTTAGAATTAATGCTACTCTTCTTTAATGCGTGCTATTCAGTTTATTTTTTTCCCCGCTTGAGAACCAGTCAATTAGTTTGGTTCTCTTGTATAAATGATTTCCTTTCATTGGTACTTTTTACAGTTGTCACATCTTTGTTTTAAAAGTGTATGTTGAACATTCTGAGAACATTTTGATGTTCTTATAAGTGTAGGGAGTGTGGCTAGAACATAGTTTTAGGAGGCTTAGTTGATTGCCCTGGTTAGAGATCTCCACCAGTGCTCTTGAGGAGTGTCAGTGGAAGGAAAACTCATGTGAACAAGAAGGTTCACGTGCAACTGTGAAAGACAGGAAATATAAACAGTAAAATGTAGGAATTTTACATTGATCGTATTCCCAGAACTGTATAACAGTTTGCAAACTATCTAGTCAGAACCCCCTCCCTGCTTTTTTGGACTTAGCTGAAAGAAATACAATGGTAAATAAAAAAAGTTAATTGCAAGCCTTTTTCTAGACCTAAGTTCCTTCCTGTAGATCTGCCCCTGCCCTGTACCTTCTCTCTTTTTCCCCACTTCCATTATATTGAATCAAAGTGTTGGTAATGGCTTCTGTGGTTTAGGAGAAGCCATTTAACCCCTTCCCTGAAGCATAACAATCTGTATTACAAGATGAAGATACTTCATGGAAAAATTCTGACTTACTGTTTCTCTTCCATAGTTTAAGAAGGATATTTATACTGCTATGTGTCTAACTTAGGTGGGCTAATTCAAGCTCTGACAACACCTGCCCCACTTCATAAACTCTATGGGAAACTTAACCCTTAACCACCCAGCTTGAAATACCTTGAAACCAGCTTAGACACACGGAGGAGTCTAAAGTAAATAGCCTAAACATACTTCTCCCCATCCAGTCAACCGTTATGTGTCATAACTGTAATTCTAAACTTCAAATTTGCCCTACGTATGCATGGCAAATGCAGATTGTATCAGGCAGACTTAGATAATCTTGGCCAAGAGAAAATGAAAGATCTTGAAGCATTTTCAGAGTCAGTGTAATGCATTGTGCCATGACATTTCATTGTGATATGATGAGACAATATTATGACGCAGGCAGTTTGACTTTTAAGTTTTGCCTGCAGGGCAAACTCAGCATGGTACAACTTTCCTTCCCACGTATCTAGCGGTAGTTGCAGGGCACAGTCACCAAACTCCTTAAAGCCAAAGGCTGCGCTGGCAGTGCTCCAGAAACCAGAGCACTTCAGCTCATGCTCATATCTCCAGGCTGCACCATGAGCGCTAGAACATCTGACTTTTGGGTTGGATTCCTAGGCTTTCTTCTTTCCTAACCCCTTTCCATGGAGATTGCGCCGTGAAGTTAATATTTGAGGGACGTGTTGAGACTGCTTGCTAGAAAATAGTAGTTGAGAATCCAAAAATTTTCTTTCTTTTCAGTATGTGTGTGAACATGAACAATATTGTCTTTTATCTTCTCTGAGAGGTGATTTCAGCTAATTTGTTGACTATTCATAGGGTTAAAAGAACCACAAAAGATTAAACAGACCTGTGCTTGAGTTACCAGAGGGCGTAGGAAGTTGGTTGGATTGACTTTCTGTGGATCCTTCCTTTTTTTTAGGAGAACAGTAGGTACTTTAGGAGGGTTTTTTTGTTTTGGTTTGGGGATTTTTATATTTTTTTGTAGAGTCATTGGTGACAAAGAAACGGATGAGCCGTAGACTGACTGTATCACACTGAATGACAGCATCATGCTGGCTCGTGGCACTAAAAGAAGTAACCATGTTAAATAAACCTTAACAATCCAGCCTATTTAGCACACTTGTTGGCAAACTCAGCAGAAAAGAGGAAGAAGAAAATGACCTAGGGATGCTGTGTTGTGTCCTCCCTTTAGTTGCTCTCCTTCAAAGACACTCGCTGCCTGAAATGACACTGGTGTTAGGTTGGTTCTTCTGGGTGAATAAAATGGAGAATTTAATTCTTTAACACTTTCAAGAATTCAGCAAAACCAAATTTATTAACTGTGACCTTATTTAGTGATTGTCTGAGCCTACTGAAGTCAATGGAACTCAGTGGACTTTGGATCAGAAGCCCAGAATATCTCCTGCTGAAACTCTCTTGTGTTACATGAAGGGCTCCAATATCGTTTAAACTGTTTAAGCTTTTTCCCATCTTTGGAAGTGTCTTCTGTGTGTCAGGAGTAGAGCCTTCAGCCAGTACATAGCTTATGGAGTAATTGTATTATACCTGTGTAAAGCCTGTGGCGGGGAAGCTCTTGTTTGGTGAGGTGAACAGACTTGAGGCGTGATGCTAAGACATAATACTCAATAGTAAAAATAATACTGTGCATAAATTTTCAAACCTGACTGGTTCCAGCCAGTAGAGTTCTGAGGCAATTTCTGGACAACTGCGCTTTGGAAAAATACATAAATGTAAATAATGTGCTAGGCAAGACCTTGAGCAAGAAAGCTTTGAATGGAATGGTAGTGTGTAATTTTAGTTGTAAGCAACATGGGCTAATTTTGCCTTGACAGGATTCAGCCAAAATGAGTTGTAGTTAAAAGGATTTGGTGTGCCGTTCGGTACAGATAGCTAACGGTTTGGTGGTTTGCAAGGTTTCCTTTAATGTGGTTATGTTCAGACTGTATATCGGACAGCCTCAGACTATTAAATTACACTCTTCTTGCTAGTGCTCACTTCTCAGCTTCTAGAATATTTTCCTTTCTGTGTGTGCATTAGTTAAACACCATCTCAGCAATTCAGATGCCAAAGTGAACCTTCTTCCAGAATGATTTCAGGAGAAGGAAAATTTAATCCAGTGGTATATCACAAGTAGTTCAATGTTTCATTTTGATTTTTCTTGAGAATTTTTGTTCTGTTCGGTCTCTGTCTATTTATGCAGTGCAGAAAGTCCCAACGGCATATATGTTGAGGCTCCTATATTCTTTGCTTAGTATCTGTCAGTAGCGAAGCTTCCAGGTCTGATCTACTTTATCCTGCCCATGCTGGAAGCAGCGGAGCCCACAGGTTGAATGGCCACCATCTCCTTTCAAGCAGTTCTGGGAAAGAAAATTGGACAGTGAGGGTTTCCTGGGTTTCCTGTAAGGCTGTTCCCTTTTGAACACTAAATCATCAGGACAGCTTACAAAGCCCTACATTCTCCCGGCACTGTTGTGCAGACGCGTGCATGTTGTGGGGCTGTGTCGGCACAGTGCTGCTGCGTACAGGCATGGAAAGACTCTCATCATCAGTTTGCAGCAGAGTAACATTTCCACCTGAAAGCACAAAGAATATAATGCAAATAGCTTGTTGTCATCCTCAGAGAAAAGAAAAGAAAGAAAGAAAGAAAGACCACCTAGAACCTCACAGATAAGAAAAGTAACCTAAAGTGATGTTGATTAAGTTTTTGGAAAGCGGTTAATGATTTAAAAGGCTGCGTCCAGTTTTCAGACGAGGCTGATGGGCATAATGAAGCCATTTCAACTTTCAGCGCAACTCAGAACCAGGAGTGTCTGCTTTACCTTAAAATTGGACTCGGTCTCCCACGTGATGTAAATGTTTGAATGTTACATTCTAATAGTTCTTTAGTATTTATTTCAAGCAAAGTGCAACCCTGCGTGTCTTTCACTTACATTAGAAAAATAAACAAAACTGATATTGTTGAATGTCTATTTTAAACGAAGTTTTAAAATCAGCACTATTCTAGAAAAGTGGTTCTGTCACTTTACTAATTAGCCAGTAATAGCATATATTCTGGACTACTGCAGTGTTCCAGGTCTACAGTATTCCTTTTTGTGGAAGAGAACTGTCACCTAAGCCCAGTATTGTCAGTATTTTTATTTAATGCCAGGTGCAGTAACCCTGTGAGGTGCAAACTCAGACTGGGATCCTGTGTGTTAGGTTTTGTATCGGCAAACTGTAAAAGCGTTTCTTGCCTCAGAGACCGTGGACTAAAAGTAGTCTGACAGCAAATGTGAGCCAGGGGGCAGAACAAAGTGGGGACCTGAACTTGGATCACCTCAACCTCACTCCCATGTTCTAGCCAACACAGTGCATTTCCAGATACAGATTTGAACCTCACAGCTTGGGCCCACACCTAATTAAGTTTGAATGTGGCAGAGTGAATTAGTGTGTGGGTGTATATTGTCACGTGTGTACCAGGGGCATCACTCCGTGCTACGCTAATTAACCAAGTTTTTTGTGAGAGGTGACAAAAAACAACTCTGGTATTTCTGTCTTTGGTGCGGTTGGAATCTAAGTGAGAAGAGTAAGACAGTAATGCACACTGAATAATTTAATACCAGACTTAATTTTAGTTGTGGATCACATTTTTTTTATAAAATCCCTTTGTGGTATTTGGTTAATGAAAAAAGAGTTGAACTGTGGCATTATGGGTATAAATAGCACATATCAATTCTGCTCTTGTTTACTGCAATAGTCCCATTTGGAGTCAACAGAAAGGGAGTATTTCACAAAAAAAGCAGAATTTGCCCCACTTCCTAATATGATGGACTGGAAAACCTGTTCATATCATTTCTCTTTTTCATTTTATTTTTTATTCATGTAAATTAAGATTTAGCTTTTTGAAGAGAGTTTATTTAAATTCCCCAATCCTTCTTCACAAATACACAACACTTTTAGAAGAGGAGCTTCTTAAAATACTAGAACGGTGCTTTTCACACCACTTTTGTAATAACCGGATTTGATCAATGTTTTTGTTTAAAAAAAACCCCCACTTTTTATGACAGTATTAGCTTAGCATAAAATTCACTTAAACTGGAGGCACTTAGGCCATGCTTTACGAAGGTGGATTTAAACAAATCTTTTAAATTAAGCACATACAAAATGACTTTCTGAATTAGGGCTACATATACCCAGCAATAAGAAGAGTGGTGGTAGCTATTTTCATATGGTGTAGATAATGCTGAAGAATTAAAAACTGAGCTGTTTAACTTTGGAATATGCAATATCCCTATTTCAGCTGCTATGTTAAAAGGAGGACTTTGTTGGATTTATTTTAAATTTGAAAACAATAGATTTGCCATATTCAAATTGGTTATCTTTTACATACTGTCATTTGCCTCTGGTAATATCTCATAACTGAAGATGAGCAGGGAGATCTTCCAAAGAAGAAAGATGGAGGGGAAAAGAAGATAATGAAATAAATGCTTAATGCACCTACATAGACATATATGCACTGTTTTGTGTTAGGGGGAGGAAATCCAACCTGTTCTTTGACAGGAATCACTTTATGTCTAAAACGTATGACTTGATCACTTTTAGCTTGGCACACATACCCCCAGATATTATTCTTGGCCATAAAAATTCCTAGATCCTTTGGGTAGCCTCACAGCTGCAATGTTTTACTTTGTAATATCTCGTTAGTAGAAACAAGGTTGTAGTGCCCAACAACCTGGACAGGGAAGTGAAAGGCTGAAGTTGAAATCCATACGTAAAATTAAAAGCTGCACCCAACATTCATGCACCCTGTACAAATTTTGCCATTTGTGTTATAAAATAGATTAAGGCCTATGTGTCAAGTTTAAATTTGCAAACTTCTGGTGCTTTGTGTGTAAACACCAAAGTAATGTTAGCATTGCTTTAAACATGGTTTTGTTTGCTTTAATATCCTATAAATTTTACTCTGACATTAAATGTGTCGTTGAGTGTTCTTATCTGTTCTTCAATGTATGTGGTTATCTTTCTTATTTTCATTCTCATACATATCTATAGCACTGTCTAGATCTGGAAGATTTGATTTGCTGTATATGTTGAAAGAATAGAAAAACTGGTCCTCTGTTTTTATTATATTTTTCTGCAATCTTGTAGATCTTGAAATTGAAGCTGGCACATTTGTAAATACGATTTTCTTTCTTGGATCTTTTGAAAGTTGATTTTCTCCATAGGTAAATTAACCTGTGATTCTAACAGTGACTTTGGCAAAATCAGCACAGTGGGGTATGGATACAAGAATTCTTCAGAATTCTGCATTCATAATGCCACTCTGCTCCTGTACACAAATCTATCACTCAGCTAATTGTATTTAAATGGAACTGACAAAGAGCAAGGTTTGCAGGCTAGAAGAAGTTCTGACAGAGGATTCGATGTTTGGGTGGGAACTGAATGATTACTCAACCCATTCCTGACATGTGAGTTTACTTGATCACCTGCCTGTCTATCTCTAGGAGTTTTTTACTCCATTACAAAGTCAGGTAGAATAATTCCACAAAGCCACAAAGGAATATTTTCAGTCATAATTATTTTTTTTCTAAAATGCTTCCTTGTTCAAAGCAATATGCTCTATTTGCCCTGCTTCAATTTTGAAGTCATTATCAGAGTAGAAAGTTTTTTCTGTATACATACACAGATACACAGTTAGTGATGCCCTTCAAAGTCTCAGTGTATGAAAAAAACTATAAAAGAAAATGTTTCTTTTACAAACAAACATTTTTCCCTCCAGTGCACATGGGATGATTATTACTGCACTGCAAGGGTTGGGTGTGTCATATTTATTAAACTCTTCACGTTGGAATAGAAGTACAGGTTAGCATTATTTATCATACTTATACTTTTCTTATTCTTGGTAGTAAATATTAATAATCTGTTGGAAGTGTGTATGTAAATTTTGGACAGAAGAACAGTACAAACCCTTTTGAAAATGAATAAACTTAGGAGTGAATAGTAAAAAGCTTCTGCATTAAACTATGCACTGATCTTGTTGCTGCTTGTATCCTAACAGCAAAGCCACATGTTAGAATAAAGTCAGAGGTAGCAACATTTTTTATGTGAAAATTTATTTCTGTCCCTCAGGTATTTTCACATGCATGTTGTTAGAGTTGAGCCACGCTATGCAATCGCAGGATGGTCATCAGGTATTTGGTCTAATTGAAGTCAATATTCGAGGTACATATATCCTGTCAGGTTAGTTCAAGGCTTAAGATAACGCTTGAGCCAAACCCCCTGGTTCTCTCTATTAACTGATTACTGTTTCTCCCTTTCATTCTGCTATGGAGCAAGCTGACTTCCTCTCCAAATGTGTCAGGGATAGGGCAGGCTCACTCTGAAGTACTGTTTCTGTTGACAGTTCACATACAACTGGGTCTAAGTCTGGAAGACCTGAGCCCAGATTTGAGCACTAAAGAAAAGAAAGAAGAAGCCTCAGATACCGTAATATTTACTGGGCATATTTCTGCTTAGTTGCAGTGAAATTATGTAAAAATGCTACAGAAATAGGGACTTTTCATAAAAATCCAATGACGAGCTTTCTTCTATCCTCAGTTCACTGCACCTTAGTTTTGCTTGTCCTTCATCCTTGTATGCAGAACATTTTACTAGTTGTCCCACTTCCCCCCAACAAATTCCTAGTACCTGTCTGTTCCCCCAGTAACAGCTTTGACCTGACAGCCCTGCATGTTTCTTTTGTAGCTTATACCTTGTGTTTTAGGATTTGGAATGCATCTTCATTTGTTTTGGGAAAACATCCAACCTTTTCTTTGTGTTACCATAGTTAAAAATAGTAGGTAAAAACAAACGCTCAGCATTGCTGCCCATACCTTGTTAGACAGCTATGCACTGGATCCAAAGTTCTCCAAATAGGACAGAGACTGGAAACTAACCTTCCACTGTGATAACATGAATAATAGTTATTGGTAGCGATTTCTATTTTGTTTTGGTTTTAATTGGAATATGCAGTTCATGAAAGCACATTTTATTGTTTAGTAGACAAATGGCAGTGGAGGGTTTTTTCTGAAATATTTTATTACCTAGCCGACTCTTCCCTTTATTAATAACTTTCAATTGCTACGTTAGCTTTTTTCCCAAATGTTCCCTATGTAAGGGATAATAACGTGCCTGGTGAGCTGAGTTTCAGGAAGCGGTGTTTGTCACCTCCAGGAAGTGCGCTCTGAAGCCAATATAGGACAAATTCTGCCTGTGGACTCAACTGTTGGTCATATAGTAAGCCAAATTCATCATCGGAGTAACTTAGAAGTTAAGAAATGCTATCCCAAATTCTGCCTGTTTTCAGGAGACATAGGCAAGCATCAGTTTTTATTGGACATGGCAGTGGCCCTAAAACAAGAAAGGCTGGCTATGAATAAAAAGTGATCTGGAAATTAGAAGGTTTTTAATCAGAACAGTGGGGTTCTGGAGCAGCATGATGGAGCAAAGAAAACCCCAAACTATTTTTACAGAAGAGCTCTGTAAGTTAATGAAAAGCATCACATGACATGCTGGCTGTAGTATCAGAGTATCAAACCTGATGACCTAGAAGGCCCCTTGCAGTGCTGTAGTGCTGCGTAATATCTGTGTGCAGTTATGAAGAGAAAAAAATCAACAATCCGTAAGATTTACTGTGTGTGCTTCCAAAGGGCTGTTACAAGTCCCAGGGATTAATAAGAATATAGAATATTAAAACATGTATTACAGATGTTAAAGTGTGTCACAGCTGTCTGCATTCTTCTAACTTTCTCTGAAGACAATACTGAAAGAGGTCTGTACTCATTTAATCTTCACTTGACAGAATTTTGCATTCTCGTTCAGCATAGCTGTCTTTTACAAAACACTTGAAGGAAGTTAGACACCAAAATGCAATGCAAATTTTGCTTAGAAATGGCAGCTTAAACTGTCAGATAGCAAGAAAGTAATATTGCCCTTGTTACTCCTGTGTTTTCATTTTTTCCCTAGCTCGGAGGCTAAGCATTTCGGTGTGGACAGTCGAAGTTTGCGAAGTTAAAAGCAATCAAAAACAGAAGGACAGAAGGGGAATTTTAGGCAGTCCAATTAGTATGAATTATTTTCAGCATCTTGTGTGGCATAAATTATGTTTTTCTTTTGTTGGCACTTGCGAAAAAATAACAGCTATTGATTAGGCCTGTCAAGCCCTCGTGGCCTGACAAGATATCTTTACTGTAGTCATGTGGGCACAAGCTAGAAATGATGCTGAGAGAGTGAGATCCTCTACAATCATCTCCTCTCATTGTTATTTTTAGTGGGCTTTTTTTTAGATGTACTGTATACAGTAGAACCTTATTAAAGCCTCACTTAAGATCCTCAGATAATCACCCTTACCAGGCTGCTTCTGAGAAGTTTTCAGCAACCATTTTTAAACACAGCAATATATTGATTTCTGAGGGGGGGCAAGTGGGAGGTTGCTAATCTGGGCACTTGGGTCAAAGCTAGTGTTCGTGTCCCCGATTCCTTATTTTAGTGGGAGTGGGCAGCAAGTGTAGGTGCATCTCTGTCACTGATTAGAACTTGGTTGTTAGTTTTCGGTGCTGGCAGTCTGAAAAACTGTGAATGTTGTCTCTTAAATGTGGAACAGATGCAGATTTTTACTCTGGTGAAATGAAGTGGTGGACCAACACTGATAGTGGTATGAAGAAGAATTTCAAAGGTGGTAGTGAGAGGATATAGTGGTTTGTTTTCATTTTCAGGTCCAAGGAATAAATATGGTAATGCTTGCAAAGATCCTGTATTTTGGGGCTGAGTATAAACACATTAGGGTGAGATGGGCAAGTTGTCAGGTGAAACAGGTGGGAGGGACGGGGTTTTGAACAATTTGATTTCCTGAAATTTCCTTGTCCCTCTTAGTTTAGTATCAAGATGTGGAATGAGAGGGAATGCTCCTCGCCGTGCTTTTTGAGGATCTTTTTACCAGCATGGTCCATGTTTAGATCTAGCAGCAGCCTTGAGCAGCAAACATTGTTAAATCATCTGTGATCCCTTCCCAACATGGATGGTATCGCTCTTGGGTGCTCCTCTATTTTCTTTTCTAAATAATCCCAGACAGTTGTGGTCACTTGTTCATTTGGCAGAAGAGGCCATGAATTTCCTCGTTTTTATCGATTCAAAATTCCTGGGAAGCCATTTGGAGATAGGTAGCGTGTGATAAAACCCACACTATGCAGACAGAGGTCATCAACATATTGGTGGATGGGAGGATTCATTATATTTTTCCTGCTTTTCTTTATCGGAGTTCAAAATCTTGTCAGGAATGGTGACTTGAGTCAGAGAGAGTTTGAGTTCCAGAGAAAGGACAGCTAGCTCTGGCTGCTGGGACATCTTTGTCTTTGGTCAAGTAGCATATGGAGTTAAGAACAACCCCCCTCAAAAACAGTTCAGATGAGAGAGTAGTGTCAGACTCTAGGAAAGGATTTAGGTGTGATGAAGGGTGATTCCAGTCCCCCTCCCTCATTCGTGATGATCTTTTTCTCTCCTCTGCCAAGAAGTTCATGCTTGGGACTGTCTCTGATCTGTCATCTATTCCCGGAGTTCCAGGTGGCTTTAGTGGCTAAAAATTCCCTTTTCTTGTTCGTGCTTGGCTGGAAGATTGCAGCCTTGCCTTTCATATCTGGACCGTACCACTGTAATCCTTGTCACTGTAATTTGTAACTGAGTTTATTACAACAGATTGTGCAGAGGGCTGATACTTAGACACTACAAAGAAGATAATCACTCCTGCAGAATGCCTTTCTGATTTCTTAAAGATGACATTAGCCACAGGGGACACGCTGGACCCGATTTATGACACCTTCATTGGCCTCTTATTCATTTCCAGGTGGAGCTCAAACAGGTGCTAGAGAGTGACAGAAAGCCCTGATTATTTTGACACCTGGCTCAGCTTTAGAATAGAAGATCTTGGCTCTGCCACTGGGCCTTCTTGGGTGACCTTGGGCAAGTCATTTCTTTTTCTGCCTTCTTTTCCCCACTTGGGAATAATGGTGTCTTTCCAGCTAAAGCTGAAAAATTATACAACCATTAGGACATACAAAGTCGTCATCAGATTTGACATGGGCAAGCAAACACTGCCAATATCAGCTGATCTAATGAAGTTCTCTGCTTTTCCCCACAAATCTTACTTCAGCCATATACCCATAGACTAGGCAGCTACAACGCTACTACTGTAATGATAATGAGCTCTTTTGTAAAGCACTGAGATCTAATGATGAAATCACTTTACTAAACTGCCTGATCAGTTCTAATTGGGACCCTCAGAGTAACAGCCCTCAAAGTAATTGTCTTGGACCTGCCAGGAGGAAATGTTGACATGTGCTGGTTTACTTCTCTTACAAGTTTGAGTTTGCTGATTATTCAAGGTATGGTGCAAGGGCTAATTCTTGTTTTCATATCAGGAAAGTGATTGGAGTGTATCGGTTTGCTTTATAGTTTTTTAGAGGTATAGTAAGATACCAAGCTGGAATCCTAGGAGTTATAAAGTGCAACAGTTAAAATACATTTATCACTAGCACTCTTGGTTTAATTGCTGTTGCTATTCCATATAAGACTTGTATCCTTTCTGTCCTTACAACCACTTCCTTAAAATACTGTATCCATAACTCTCCTGCTGAGATTTTTTGGTATGCCTCCTTTATTCCTCTCCCCTGTTGATTTTCAAACTCTTTCAAGGACTAGATTTAAATCAAAGGACCTGTCTTTGACTTTAATAAGCTTTTAATAAACTCTGAAAAAAAATGCCACCAACACCCCTACAAGGGCAGTTTTTATGAGGGTTTGCCTCCCTGCTCTAACCCCACTAGACCCCATATTCTGTGAGTACTGCTTCCCTACACACCTGGCCATAATTAAGTAGTCTTTGTTTTTCTTTCACTTAGCCGTGTTTTACCAAACATGGTGTAACATAGTATTGGGGGGAGCTTATAAAAGAATTAACTTTAAGTACAGTAAAGCCTGACTGCCTGGTAAACATGCCACCCAGTAAGAGAATTATTTATTTCAAGGCAAGTTTTAAGATGTTGACTGCTTTGAAGCCTTGGATTTCTCCCTTTACAGTAGGATCATTCATTTTCTTTTCCTTGTTTATTTTCTGTCATATTCCCCATCCTGATTTGTTTGTTTGTTTAATGGAAAGTTACAAGTAGGTGAGGATTTTCTCAAGAGTCCTAGAAACCTGGCCATGTCAAGTTGAACGGCAGATAAACTGGTTAATAAGAACAGATCCCCCAAATTAAAGCACTTCAATGGGGTTTGGATTGAAAAGGAAAACACGAAAGAGAAAATGAAGGGAATGCAATATGGACATCACGCGTGATCTTGCTCTGCTTTCAGGTTGGAGCTAGCACAGCAGTTTTTAACAATCGGCCCTTGTGCGTTTGCATGTTTTCCTTCCCTCCATGTTGTTTCACAGTTATCTGTTAGTAACAGCAGTATTATTACACACAGATTAAAAGACAGGCAGCTTTTAGGCTCCCTGACAGTTGGCCAGAGCAGAGATTAGAGATAAAAGTTAATCCCATGAGGTAATAGCAAAAAAAGAGTACAGAGACATGAGATGAGCCGATAATGGTTTGTTTAGGTAAGAAGGCTTCCCTTGCCTTGGTGATTGGCTCTGGCTCGGTGGTGCTCTGAGTGATCGCTTCCCAAATCCTTTCTAAGGTTTATAACAGTCAGCAGTGGGCTGAGGAGAGAGCGAGGGGAAAAATATGGCAGCCAGCAGTGGTAAAACATAATGAAAGCATTCTACCCATAAATGGAAGGTGCCGGACCATGGGGGAGATGAGAGATGTTTTCTTCCACAGCTGCAGAGCTATTAGTCAGTTAACACTTGGACGGAGGGAGCTTAAAACAGTCTCTATGTCGGGGTTTAAAATATCAAAGAAACCTATGTTTATGTTTGTTGTAAAGGGAAAAGAACTTGAAAGTGTAACAACACAAATATGACTGAGGGTGGTTAAAATGTTAATAGTCCGATAGATTTTAAGTTACATTTCTCTTAAGTTGCACTCTTCCTGGCTGTTTCGTTATACTTATTGCACGTTCAGAGAAAAATTTTCTAATATTTTCTTGTATTTTGTGTATTTAGGAATGCTCTTAAGTCTGCATGACATCACAAATGAAATTCAAATAAATCCATCCCTTTATAGTCAAGTTATGAAGGGATATTCAGCAGAAGATTAGCAACATGAAACAAGTGAATCTTTGCTTCTGTACAGCCCTATCATTTTGCAGCTAACACAGATAAATATGTGTTTCAAATAGAAGCTATCTACCAACCACTGGCAATTCAGTACTTCGCTGCAGTCTCAAAATTGAAGAGGTGGAAATTCATATTTTTGTTTTTTTAAACAAAGATTGATGAAAGCGGTAGCATTCTGATTCTTGAGTATAATAATAATATGATTCTGAAATAACCAATTAGCAAGCTAGAATTATTGGGCCTGCCTTAAAACTGGCTATTGCTAACACTAGGCTAAGAAGTGAACTGTAAGAGAAATAAAAGTGTGCTGTATTAGGGCATCTAGCCATCAGAATTGATGGAAGAAAAAATTTGCCCTCACATTTGCTTCTTTGTACTTCTCTTTTGATGAGGGCAGGGAAGTGGCATGAATACCAAGAGCCACAATTATAAATAGAAGATCTCCAGAGTGACCATAAGAATGAGTTGTATAAGATACAATTTGTTCTAATCTCTGAATTTCTTTAGTTCCCCTAAGAAGCTATTTCAAGGTGTCAGTAAATCAAACTCTGATTTATTCTTCTTTTCTGTCAAGGATTGGATAGCTAGATATTAATTAATATCTCACTTGGAATATTAATGAAAATTATTTGTGTGATCACAATAAGGAGGATTTGGAAGGAAAAGCGATGAGAAGTTTGGAAACTAACCAGTCAAATTTTCTCCCTAAACTTAGAAGGAAGTAAAACTATTATTTTTAAGATTATTATTTTTTTAATATCATAACAAAGTACTTCGATCACTCACTAGAGTGTTCGCCACTCTTTCAGGGCCTGTGGACTGTGGGACAGACTGGGCTAGTAACAGTTGTAGATCAGCGTTCAAATTTATGAAGTCTGAATCATTCATATTCATCGTTGGAGAGAGCTCCTTTGAGGTTTGAGACAAAAATATTAGTTAGCCATCAGTAAGTGTTGTACTATGTCCTCTTTCTGCAGTTATACATAACTAAAGTGTTTGCAAGAAGCCATCTACCAGTGGAATGAAAACACTGCTCCACAAATCAGTCATATGACAGTTTTACTTGAGAGGCACACCATCTTTCAGGAAATACCAGTTTCCTCCAAATACAGAAGCACAGACTGCTGTAGGTACATTATAGAGCTGTAGACTGTCGTCTTCTGATGCGTGAGATCCTAACGTTGCTGAAGTAACACTAAGATGTCACAGGTAGTATATCCTCCTACAGAAGAGTGCGCCTGGGAGCGTCTGGTGTGGTGACCAGAGCTGTAGATGCTTGCAAGATGCTAATTAGTGAATAGAAAGAGGTGATAGGTGGGAATTCTCACTTTCAGAATTTCCTGACAGAAAAAAGAACATTTTCATAATGATATTTTCAAGTTAAGCCTTGCTTTGTTGCAAGTGTTTGTCTAAATATGATGCAGTTTTGCATCCTTCTCTGTCTGAAAGCCCGTAAGCTTGCCTAGGTGTGTCATGTCCTGTTTTGGTTTTGGCCATAGAAATTCCAGCCCCATTTTCTCCTTCTTGTGCTTGAATGAGCAGGAAAAAGAAGTCAGGGTTCGGAGAATGTCCTTTTCCAAAGGGGCTCAGCTGAGTTGCTCTTCCTTAAATAATTCTGAAGCTCCTTGCTTCAGGCTTAGTTAGATTAGTACAAAGTCAGGCTATGAAGTCGTAAGAGACTGTGGTAACAAAATTTAGCCTCGATTTTTTTTTCTTTAGAACAATTAGACAAGAGAAAGAAACAGAAGGAAAAATACCAGCCTCTCCAATTGCCCAAAGAATTGTCCCATTCCTCTCTTCTGTTCAGAGGTAATTCACGTTTTTTGGACAACAACTTGCGATAGCTTTCATAAACAATGCTAATATAATTTGTTTCTAATAGAATTTCATGGTGCACATAGCTTGCAGATAATTGGTTTAGGAGTAAATTGAGGGGAGGGTTTTTCTCCAGTCTCTCTTTTTATCATTTGCTGCTACTATGTGTCATTCAGAGTCCAACTCAATCAAGAGTCTATTACTGATAGCTGAACAATGTGGTGCCTACAGATCTTTTATGATGCAAAAGTGGGCAGTTGCATTGTGCATGTTTCAAAAGGCATGACGTAAAAAAAGAAGGAAAGAAAGAACTTTACATCCAGGCTTTTAGATAGGAAAGTGATTCATTGGAAATAGGTTTTGGCTATAATTTCCTTGTTTAGAATCCTAAATTGAGTAACAGAGCTTCTTGAAGATTTTCATTTTTTATTGAGAGTCAAAGAAATGATGTGAAGCTGGGGTGTCTCTCCATTTAGTGTGTCAGGGCTGCTGTGCTCCTCTAACAGTGCGTCTCAATGCTTCACATATCCCTAACTTTACCCAAACTAAGGAATGAGGAAATAAGATAATTTAAGCTCCCTGCAGCGCCATTTGGTACCATCACATGCAACAGTCTGTGTCAGTATCAGAGGTTGGTGTTAGAAGCCTTAGCACTCATCAGAAGGGAAATACAGATTATCCAAAACCTGCATGAAGTTTTTTTTAAAAAGCAAAGCAAAACATTTTTTTTTAAGTCTTACCCTGATGAATGACTTTCTCTTGACTTAATGGATTTGTCCCTGTAGGACTAGTGTACAATTTACATGAATAGTGTATTTCATTTTCTTTAGAAGTGGGGCATATTGGGAAAAATCTTCCTTTTTCCATTGCTGCAGACTTCACATAATGATGATGAGTTGATATAACCCTCAGTTTAGATGAAATTCAAGTAATTGTGCACTTTTTCTTGACTGTGATAATCTATAAATAAACAAGTAGATTCCACAAATATAGTCTTTTTAAAAACATTTTGTCTGTGCCCATTGACTCGCATGGTCAGACATCCCAGAGAAATAGGTGTGGTTTTGTTGTGCTTTAGTACATTGGTCTGGACTAAAAAGATGTAGTCTCAAGCCCCAAGAAGGTGAGGGAGAAGAAAAAATATCCTTGAATTTTTTACGTGTCAGGGTCAAAGTCTTTTATCTGAACTGCCCTATTTCTAACTGTAAAAAGCCACAAAGTTAAATGACAATCAGCTTTTGTGATCAGGAATCAAATTGAACTTTGTAAAATAAATGTAGCTTCACTGTGGTACCATTGGAGATCCCCTGACGTACTGCTCAACTCAAAAGTTATACCTTTCTCCCAGGGATATTGTATAGGCGAAACAGCAGCGATTCATGTTGCTATTGTACAGCCCTTCACAAGAGTGTGTGCCTGGAGGTACAGTCTGACCACTGTTAAAATACCTTCACTCTGAACCAAACAGTTTTTGTATGCTGTATAGGATGAAATCAAAAGGTAAAATTTAGTCTTTGGTTTCTCATACCATTTTGTGTTAATAGGGCAGTAGGAAACAGAAATGAAAAAGTAACAGGAATCCCTTTATCTCAAAAAGTGAACCTGTAGAAGATTTTGAGTCATTTTCTTTTCTTGCTGTCTTCAGAAACAAACTGCTATACAGACATGATCAATTTGATCACAGAAAACAGTCTTTTAAAAAAAACAAAACAAAACAAAAAACAACCCCAACTTTAAGCAAGATCTCCATCAGTCATTCACAGGAAGGTGTAGGGGATTTTGGTTCTACTTTTTTCCAGTCTTTTCCAGCATCCTACGCATCTGGGTTATAGGTGGGGTCAAGATGGGAAGCATTAAAAATCAGAGAAGAATAATTTTTGGTATGTTTGACGTTTATCCTAAAGTAAGAAAAGCCATTCAAAAGACTTTTTTAGTGAGTGAACTTTCCTGATAGTTTAAGAGACCCAGGCGATTCAGGGAGTCTCAACAATGTCTACAATTTTAAGTGATTATCTGAACTTTCAGAGTTTTAAAGGTTATTCCCATCACTAGCGGTACAATACGTTCACCGTGACTGGCAACTTTAGGGAGCGGGCAGTTTTTACTCTGTTGACTCTTGGCTACCGTTTTGTTCATGCGCTGCTCTGTATTCTTGACAGCAAATTGATTTAACTTGCAGCAGGAAAGAGTGCACGTGTGTGTGCGCGCGTGTGTGCGTGCCTCTGCGTGCGTGTGAGCGCGCGAGCAAGCGAGCGGGCGCGCAGCGGAGTGCGGGAGAGGGGGCGAGGAAGAAATGCGCCTATACGAAATGTACCGGGGGGAGCAAGGCAAGGATACTGAATGGCAACATTTAGGCATTGACTGTGACATTGTATTAACCTTTTTAATGGATGTATGTAATAAAGTGACATGTAAATGGAGCACAAGGGGAGATATGACACTATATCTGGAAAAGGATAAAACAGTCAGTGAATACTGGGCTATTATAGCAGTTTGCAAACCTTGGATAAACTCAGTCAGCGGTTGTATAATTGGTTATTCAATCCCGACCCTTGTTCACAGCTCAAAGCCAGGAACACTGAGACCTGTTGCCAATTTGAGTGAATGCAGTGACTGTACTCGGCCGGGGCCTAGCACTGGAGCCAGGCCTTTTCCTGTGGGCTGGTTTCCACCATGTCTGGGACTGGCGCGGTGACAGTAGCCCTTTTGTTGTGAAAGGCTGGCTGGTACTCCCCTCCTTTGCAAAATGTCTAACAGCTACACAAATATAAGAAAATAGGAAAAGGGACTTACTGTAGCTTTTCTCTTACCGAGTTAAGCGTAGGGGCTTTGAAAAGGAGGGAAAGTCCAAGCAGTAAGGAAAACTGAAGCATGTTGTGAAAAGTTATGGCCAGATAAGGAAAGCGCCACGTTCTTCCAATGTATGATACGAACCGTGGGGAAAACTGGATTCTCTTAAATCACGTGAGACACAAACTGTACATCCAGAGCGATGTTCTCCTGCTCCCTTTCGAAATACTCCCCCCGCATGTGCAGTTGTCTCCCAACCCGTGCCGAGCAGCCTGGGAAGCACGTTCTGGAGAAACGATCCCTGCGGGCCCGCTGCAGCGGCCGCTTGTGCGAGCACAGGAGCTCCTGCGTGGACCCACTGCATAAAAAGTTCAAAAACGTTGACGTTGTCGTCATGGATTTGTTTGAGAACCGCTGGTATGGAGGTTGTCTCTCACATTATGGAGGCAGCATTGTATAAGCCAGCTGGAGATGAACAGAGGGAGTGTTACAAGTACCCCAGTTCCCTCCACCCTCATCCCTACACACACAACTTTCCAGTAAAAGCAGGGAGATATTTATGGAATGTCCTGACTCAGAGGCCAGCTGTTTCTCTTCTAGTAAAATGGTAGTTAGAAATAAATCAGAAGAAGGTTTGATTTTGGTTGATGAAATAATGAATATTCAGTAATATATATAGAAGATGAGCCTAGATGAGCTAATGGTCCCTTCTGGTTTCCAGCTTTTTCTGAATGAATCTGCAGTGCTATGAATCTACAGTTTCTCTTTTCCCTTTTCCCTCCCCCCCCCCCCTTCCCTAGCTTTCAGTAGTGGCATCTTGCTCCTGTACAAGCATTATAGTTTCTACATGTACCTAGGTTACACAGTATTATTTTTGTCATGTCATCAGACTATGCCACCTCAGAAAGAAGGGAATTATTGACACAGTAGATTATGCACAATCTTTTAAAGTTACAAAATAAAATCAAGGTAATGGTTAAAAATTATATGCCTCTAGATCACAAAGAGATGGGCTTGGGGGCTAATCTCTTTGCCATTCTGATTTACTCTAGTTCAGAGAAAATAATACAAAGTGCCCGATTTAATGAAAGGCAGCAATTCAATCAAGAGGTTCTGCTGAGGTCATATAATATAAATGGTTACAGCACCTCTTGACTGAGTTACAGCCTTGATAATTCAGTACTTTGTTGTTATTTATGAGGGTAACTTTTCAAAGCAATCTGCATATCTCCCGCTAAAACCTGCTTTGAAAATTTTATACCATGATGTCATTGAAAAAGAATTTTTTTTTTCTTCTGGTAAGAAAAGAAAAAAAAAACCACACCAGCAAAATGAGAGGTGAAAGGAATGCATTGTTTTAGAATAGAAAATTAATCACTTGGAAATGGACTGGTTATTGTGAAGCAAATGCAGAAAGAGTATTGAACTTGCGATACATGAGAAAAACTACAGAAACTCCTGCCGAGGCTTTTAATGGAAAATACACCACACCATCTCATTATAAACACAGCTTTGGGAGTGAAGAGCTGTAACAGTGGAGAAAAAGTGGCATTATGGAAATATATATTTCTTTTTATAATCGTAGTTAATGTAGCTCAGCCTTAATTGAAGTATTGTATGGAGTAGCAGGAATATATTGTAGTAGGGACTCTTGGAATTTGGATGTTTGGGGTGTTTATATGAAGAAGGACATAGTATTGCATGCTGGCGAAACTAGAGTGGTTTAGTGGTCAGGAGAACTGCACTGAGTCCATTGAAGCCTATCCCTATTGACGCTGAAAAACCCACTCAACATACACCTTATCGTCTTAATCCCCCAAATATTATCTGTGTTTTACATTACAATGCAATATTGTCTGCAGGGATAATGCACTGATGTCTCCCTTAGGTCAATGTTTCCAATTTAGTGAATTGTAGGTGTCCGACTGGAGAGTCTACGCTCTTCTGTGGAAGAGTGAATGCTTGAGATGCCTCATTAATTTAATGTAGCTAAGAGACTGGTGGGCTTAAAGGATTTTGTAGTAGCCCCACAGAGAACTACCCAAATGTAATTTAAATAAGATGGAGGAAACTTTTTATTCCTTTATTTTCTCCGAGTTAGAAATGTTCAAAGTGGTAATAGCTGCTTTTATATGTTTTAAACTTAGAAAAAGTATCTGAAATATATATGGAAACAAGTGTTTCAATTAAACTCAGATCAAGGCTTTGCAGAAGCCCAGCTTTTGCGCAGAGTGCTCTAGCAATGCACACCTATGGTGCTCCTTTTTTTTTTTCTAGCAAAAGGTAAATGGGAGAGGGAAAAAGGATAAAAAGTACAGTACATTGCCTACCAAGTAAACCACAAATCGCAGCAGAGCTACACTTCAACTCTGAATTCTTGGAAAGCGAAATAATTTTCCTTGATCAATTGTTTTAGAATTGAATATCATTCACAAAATTCTCTGAGAATTGAAGAATTTCTGTTACAAAATTTAGAACCCACTAATAGGTTCCATCTACATATAGTAGGAATTTGCAAATTTAGAGGCCAAGTTTCATAAAGATCTGCAAAAAGTTTGATTTGGGGATTGCTGCGTTACATTTCTCCATTTCACTTCTCTGCCCGAGTTAGAATGAGATCAAGATACATTTTCTTTTCAAATAAGAATCTATTATTTCCATGAAAAAATATTGTAGTTGATTGAGAAATGCATATTTCTACCTTTTCTATGAAAACCAGTCATTTTATATTTTCCTTAATCTCCTAGCCATATAATAAATAATATTCTAGCTCTTCTGTTATATATAAAGCAAAAGCTGATGGTGCCATTTTTAGCACTGTTCCATTTTCCCCTGCCTACCCTGCCATCCTTGCAAGGATAGGCATAACATATTCTATACTATGTCCTAGAGTGTGACCTTTACTTTTTTAATTAGGCTGCCTTTTCTGTATTCCTGATTCAGCTTGTGTTGAAATAACTGGAAGGATGCTCTCTTTGATGTACCAGGAGTTAGATGGGACCCTCTGGCTCCATCATCTGCTATAATAGGGCTCAAGAAATACATGAGCAAATGGGAAAGTTTCCCAAAGACATATGATGCTCTATGAGAAACTTGGAAGGTTAGCCTCCATTTTACACCAAGTGTCTATTAAGGCACTTCCATTTCTTTAGCAAGGGAGTGGGAAGCTGTGTAAATTGGTGGTGTAGTACTTAATGGTTGTGCTAATATAACCAGGAGGCTCTGAGTTTAGTTCAGTGGTTAGAACACAGGAGAGGAGGGAAGCCAGCACAGAATAATTCTTTCTTTCTCTTCTGTTCTTCCCTGTAACCATTGTATTTTATGTGGCATTTGACCATGTCTATTTGTCATTCATGTGGCTTATTCCCTCCTCTGTCCCTCGAGTACATTGTCTGTTGAAGAGGGAAAAGGGGACATGGGAGGGCATGATTGTGTGGTTTTTGCCAATTGCAACTCTTAAGACTTTGCTGAAAGCTGCAATCGTCAGTGTGGTTATGTGATACAGAAATTTATTCCATCGGCTTTCAAGGTATAGACTGCTTTCATTTACACCATAGCATCCCCCCAGGATTAAGTCATTTGTTGCTCTGGCATTCTCTTAAAGCCTGGTCACAAAAGAGAACTTTCTGAACAATGGGCCTGTTATCCTATTCAGCCTTTTCTGATCTATTAAATTCCCTGTTACACCATTCTGCAATTACTCCACACCCCACCTTCCCAGACCCCCTGTTCTCAAGCAATCTGGGAATTTGCTCTTGTCATTTGCCTCACTCCACAGGAGCCCCACATCCCTCTGTTTCCCCACACCACTTTTGATATTGACTCTGAGTCCTTTTCTGTGCTCAGCATACTCGCACATATTTGGTATGACTCTCCTTCATACCTGCGTACCAAAGAAACATTTAATCTATGTTTATTCAAAGACTTCTCTATCTTATTCAGAGAAAGGTAGGTTTAAAAGAAAAGATTTCAGTCTCAGCCCCAGTTATATCTCAAGGTTGAAAAAGAAAAGCTGAATTGCGTGTGGTTCTTTTTCCAAACAGCTCGTACTAGATAGGAAATAAATCTGTGTGTAAACTGCATATTGTTGAGCACTGTGTCTGCAGAGAGAGGTAGGTACCATACATGAGAGGTCGATGTTAGTCACAAAATTAAATCGCAAAAGGTATGATTCCCTATAACAGTTTGATAATGTTATTATTCAGAGTTCATTAACATATTTTAGACATGTCAATGTTAAAATTGAGGTACAGTTGATAATGGATTTGGATTGATTTCTCTTTTCACAGCGGCACCAGCAGTTCTCTGACTGAAGTAATTTCAGTGCAAACATTAAAATTTACCTGAGTTTCTTAGGGACTTAGAGATAGTTTGAATCAAAGTTCAGAGTTACTCCACAAAGATAAAGACACAAGAAGACAGAGCCAGGAATCCCAGCAGTAAAGCTGCACAGATCTGTGCACAGATCTCTTCTTTGGATTCTTTCACAAATCTGTTCTTTGATCCAATGTGCTCTTCATTTACAGATTTGGTCTTTATTTGAAGGAGCTATCACTCCCAAAAAGCACCCAGCTTTACTGTCAGGAGGATCATTTTTAGGTCTTGCAAGATTGCATTCCTGAGTATAGGTCCAGCTCCTCATAAGGATTTGTCTTACTAATTCTCAGATCATGCATTATGATCCCTGTGTCCCATTCCTTTACTCAGTTACTACCCAGTCAACGTTTGAGATCATAGTCATAGAGGCAAGTTTGGGTTTGTTTTTTCTTTCAATAGGTAGATGTGGTCCCATTGAAGGTTTTGAATATGAGGCCAGAGTCTTAGGGGAGACAGGGCAGTGATTCAAGCTTCAGATTCCTAAAGACCTGTGGTGTTGACCTAGGTGATTTGCTGCTTTCTGTACCAGTCAGAGCTGTTCAGAAGATGCCTTGTTCCTTTTGTAACCATGGAAGGTAGAAATAATCAGGACAAGAGAACGCAGCTATGAAGATCACTGGTACCAGATTTCTGTATGATAAAACATGCCTATTTACAGCAGAAGTCAGATGTCTCTTACTACCACACCTAAGCAGCGAATGATGATTAGGATCCTGAACTGCAGATGTTGCAGAGAAGGTAGACCCTTCCAAGGGCTTCTTTCTTCATCTGAAAAACTTCTTCATCCTGTTCAGTTCAGTTTAAGCCTCCTCTTCACTGATCTTGCGGGACTATACAGGCGAATGCTTTGGAATTACAAAAAAAAATTTGGTTTTGTTTATAAGAAAGACCTTATTTCAGTCATCCCCAAGCACTAGGGGCAGGCGTCCTCAAACAGGTAGTTTGAGAAATCTGGGAGGATGAGTACACCTACCCCTCCCTTGTTTTTTGATGGAACAAATTAGCTTCCAGAACAACACGGACAAGTTCGTTGGACAGAGTGGGAGAAGGCTAACTCTAGGTGGCAGTTGATGAGATTGGTAGCACAGAGGTGAGGGGACTGTTTTTTGTTTTAAAATGGCTTCCCTTCATCAGAGGAAACGTTGACATTTTCCCTATTTCTGGGGTCTGTGTTCTTTTTATCAGGGAGAATATAGTGCCTCTTGATTGTCACCATTGTGTAGAGAGCTGCTCAGTGAACAACCTTAATTCTGGGGAAGGTGTTCTGTTCCTGCCCTGCGTTCACCTTACTGGTCCTTGGTGATTCATGAAGCCATCCTGAATGCAGATGATCTTTCTTGTGGAACCGGACAACTATTTGCAGAGGAAGTTGTATCATCCTGAGGTGAACGGAGGAAGTCTAAGTTTTCTAAAATAGTCTGCTGCAGGGTATGAGTAAGATTCCTCTCTGATAAAAAAGAAACAAGATTTTGTCCCTTTAGAGTGCTGGCAATGATTTGACGGCATAGTTTGTGCTTGAATCTAAATCCCATAGTCTTTTCTGATAGTAGAAGTTTGTGTTACAGCTCTTTACCTCCTGTCTTTCACGTGTGCCCAGACTGCTGCAGATACCTATGGGATGACTGGAGGATGGGGGAGCTCAGTGTTTGTGACCATTTTCAGTCAGGGAGTGGCTGCAGAGTTGCCCTGGCTCTCCTACTCCTTCAGCGCATTGTGTTATTTCGGATTTTGACAAATGAGTTCCCTTCCTTAGTCTTGTTCTTTCCTTGTTCTCAGTATTGTTTTCTTTGTCTCTCTTTTCTTTTCCCCTCTTTGACTTTTCTGCTTTTACTTTCTGACTTTCCTTTCCCCTTGTCTAGAACTATTATGTTAAAGAGCTATGCATAATAGACTTTCTCTGATTTCTCTTCACTTAGTTGGGGATTACCTGTCACAACTGTTACATGGCTGAACCACCCATGTATCTTGATGTTATTCCCTAACTCAGGAAGAAAAATGCTCCATCAAAAGGAAACCCAATGTATTTCCTCTCCCTATTTACGCCAAAAATAACAGAGTCCAAAAAATCCATGAATGGAGACAAGTGAGAACAAACAGAACAAGTTGTCAAGGCAGATGGAATGCTGTACTTCGGTGGAGAAGCCTGTGTGCAAATCTTGGAAGATTATTTTAAGCAAGTCCAAAGATGACATTAGCTTTAATAATTTCTACTTAATTTGACATAATGTTTCCATGCAAATATCATTTACATCACAACTAGCAGTCTGATTTACTATGAAACTACCTGCACTTCAGAAGCTTTGATTTATAGTGTACATATTTTTTTTTTATTATTATTGTTCATATCTTTTGGCATCTGGCAATCGATGATTGAGATTTTGTTTTCACATATGTTGTGCAAGAGGAGTTCAGGATGTGTAGTTGTTTAGCATCAGGCGTATGTGCTTTAATTCTCACTTCCAGTGGTAAAACAGTCTGTCATATTTTTAAAGAGAATAGAAATCTGAGCCTACTATGTGTTTTCTTGGTTGTTTCAGGGGGTATCCTTTTCAGTTTTCTATTTTCAATTTTTTAAATCCTTTTAATAGTTTCATTAACATCCCAAATGAGTATTTTATGGTTCTTTCAATGTTGTCATTAGGTTCAAATTATAATAGTACACATTTACGCTAGGAAGTAGGCAGACAATCTGATGACTGTAGCCCTTTTCACTACACAATTATGTTAACTTATAATTTAAATAAATAGGTCCACATGATCAAAAGATATATATGCTCTTACCTCAATTTGATTGATAACATCACTTTAAACCGACCAGGTTTTCTATGATATGTCAATATTTTGATTTTTTTAGCATTATATTTTCAACTTTCAAGTGTTTTTGCACTTCCAGGTGACTGACTTGCTGGTGTACTGATTTTGTTTGGACATGGAATTGCCTGATTTGCCTTCATATTTACCTGGTTCGTCAGGACAGTGGCAATACAGCGTTCGCATTTGATGGAGCTTATCTGTTACATACAGTTTATTAATTGAGTAACCTCAACTAGTAAATATATGTGCATGAATGCGTGTATTCATTATTAGGATCAGAAAACATTTTGGCACATTTTTTTCTCGTAGTGGTAATGGGTCTGAGTGCATCGTTTAAATGGGTGCAGTCACTTTCGTTTAAGGGAAAATTAACTTTTCTTCCATCTGCCATTGTTCTCTGAAGAGGAGTATAATACGGTTGGTGAAATGCTAAGAAGGGTAAAGAAAAATTATGTTAACCTTAAAAGAGGGAACATCTTATTTATCGCCTAACCTTGTAATTATCCTGCAAAAACAAATACTGGGAGGAGGAGGACCCTCTTCTTTCTGTCCAGCTTCCACCTCCCCTTACTCTCGCTGTCACTCCTGGCAGTGTAACTAATTGCCGTCTCTGGACCCAGCCCTCCCCACCTCCGCTCCGCTGACATCATAAATTATCCAGAACTAAATGGACAACATTCATTAGCTGTGCACTTTACAGAAAGAGCCAGCTCAGGAGCTAAGCACTCGCCCATTTTTATTAAAAGTTAAAAAGCTCCTTGCTGTCACGGAAAGGGGAGGTTGGAGGAGGTGCAATGGAGGACAGTGCTGCAGAGCTAATAAATAAAAATAATAACTATTACCATTGGTTGAGTGACCCGGGGAGAAGAGCACTACCGAGCCATTTGTTGTTCCCTTTCACTTGTCAACAGCAGTGGCTTAAAAGCCTTTGCCATTGTTCAGGGTCTAATAGCACCTGTTGGGAAGATAGGAAGACAGCTGTCAAAAAAAAAAAAAAAAAAAAAAAGAAAAAAAAAGGGGAAAAAAGAGGGTGGGGGAGCAGGGTGGAAACCAATGATTAGTTCGGTAACAGGCACTGTGGTGCAGCTGCAGCAGGACATTTCGGGGCTTCCATTCGGAAGCGAGGCTCTTCCCTCCCCAGCCCCGGCCCGCCAGCCCTCTTCCCCGGCGCTCACCGGGATGGCACCGGTGGAGCCCAGAGCGTGCAGGGGTGCCGGGCAGGGCGGATGGAGCCCCACGCGCCCGTTCCTGAGAGCAGTGATAGTCAACCAAAAAAAACCCCAAACCCCAAACCAGGCCTCAACAGCGGAAGTTGTGGCTTTGTGACAAGATGGCTTGTTTTGCTTTTATTTTTCTGTCTTTTTATTGCTCTCTTGTGTTGGCAAATAAGGGTTCTCTTCCCTCTTCGTCAAGGTAAAGGCGACATGTAAGGAAGGGCTACAGGTAAGGAGCCCCAGGTCTGAACAGCTCCCTTTGTGGCTGATCGTCTGGAGGCCAGAGCAGCGTATGTTTTGGTGGTGGGAAATAACGGCCGTGGCAAGCACTGAAAGATAGGCTATTTAGAAAATGGTCTCCTCAGCTTCATTATATATAGTCCTTGCTTCTGTCATTTGGGGGAAAATTATGAGCGCTTCAGGACTTATTTTTTTTCCATTTTTAAAAAGTCGCTTTGAGATTTTCAGGTAAAAATGCTATAGTGACCCTGTGTGAAGGGTTACACTGTTGCTGTTGAATTCAGGATTTGAAAAGTGGAGTGGTTGAGCTTCAGAAGGATCTCCTTGAAATTCTAGCCAAACGCTGTAGTTCTCAATTTATGTGTTACGGTTATTTAGATTATATACTTTTTGGCTCTCTTAGGGTTTTGTTTTAGGGTTTTTTCGAGAAAGGGTTTAATTACTTAAAAAGAGACAGGTCAGCACAAAAGATCTTTTCTGTCAAAGGATAAACTCTGGAATCTCTCTAGAACATCTTTAATGATGTGTCAATACCCATAAAAAGTTAGTGTATAGTCTTTGCGTTGAATGCTTTTTTTAAGCCCTCTTGCTTATTAAGGATGTGCTGAAGATGTGAAAAATTAGCAGACCAAAAACATTGCCCTCTGTTGATATTAACAAGATATTATGGCCCTTTAATTAGAAACTGGCTGTGTTGGTAGCACTAATACAAAAATGTATTTCAGGGGAATACGTATTTCAGTGGAGTATCTCTGTCCAGCTGAGACAGAAAAATAAAACTGAAGGGGAATTTAATGGTATTTAATTCCAGATGTCTCTATTTTTATGTTGTTACTCTTGAAATAGTCTGTGGAAATATTAAAACATCTTTGTGGTTTCAGAATTTCAGTGAAGCTTAGGCTTGGTATAGTGCCGCCTCCTGTCAACTGACACAGGTTTTTTTGCTGGGTGGACCACTCCTGAGAAAATCAATTCCTTCTTTCATTTAGGGATGCCTGGAATTAAAGAGGCATTAGAAAGTTGAAGAGCTCAGATTAAGGCAAAATTCTCTTTTTTCATGTGTAGGACAATTTTTTTTTATTTTACTGTCGTCCTTTTCATAAAGATTCTTACTGCTGCAGTTGTAACATCAATGAAAAAGTAAAAGGTTGCTGCTCAGGTGTCTGAAAGTGAGTTACTCTGTTTCATTTATTAATTTAGTTTTGCTTGTCAGGAAAGTATGGGGAACATTTCTAAAATTTAACTTATTTTTTAAGTTTGGCAAGATTAAATAACTTGCTTCATTCTTGTCTGTTAATTTAATTAGGGGTGAAGAAGATGGTGGTAGCGGGAACTTGGGATCATTCTAAAGATTGTGTATGCTGAAAAAGATGTTGGGGCAACAGCTGTGCCAGTGAAATGCCACATTTGGCAGAACGTGTTCATGATCGGCTCTTGCAGCCAACTCACTGGCCTGGATCTCCAAAGGCAGTCGGGAGCCTAATTCCTTTCCAGAATGAGATTTATGTTCCTGAATGCCTTTGGGAATCCAAAGCACTGAGTCCCAACGAATTTCAGTGACAAAAGATATATTGTCCTGTGCATGGCATCCAGTGCCATTCATGGTGCCTCTGTGTGCCCTTCTCTGGGGGAACGCAGTTGCTCTGCTGCAGAAATGAGAAAGGCAGAGATTGAATCAGTTCTCGGATTGGCCATATCCTACTATGTATTTGCAAGGACAAGGATCTAGATGGGGGTTACATGAGCAGTGACTACAAACTACGCTGTTCCAGTGTTTCTTCAGAATAATTAAGCTGTAGTGGTTTTGGGGGGATCCTGCAAGTGACGCAGTCCCATCTTCATGCAAATCTCAGGCAACCAGCAGCGGCTCCAGGCTCGATGTGGAAGGCCGGATCCATGGAGGTGTGAGTGAAGCATGCCACTGTCCCACTGCCCTGGTACACGAAATACAAAAGCCACCCCCACAACAGTGGAACAGGGGGCAATTATCATATAGCAGCTTGCAACCCTAGATTACTGTTGTTCAGGGGGTAGTCAATGTACGCTTAGTAGCCTTGATGGGGTCTGGTGTCACTAAGGTATGTAAGGCAATGAAGCGTGTACCCTACAAGTTAGTGTGCTGGAAATCACATAGATTGAGCTGGAATTCCCTGTAGTTCTGAGGTGAGAGCGGGGATGCAGGCTTGTTCCCTGACTCAACGCTATGTTCATGAAAGAGGTGGTTTTGTCGGGTATGCAGGCCTCAGAAGGGCTTTGTGGACATTTTGTTGACATAGACATTGTCAGTCCAGAAGAGCGTATGGCAGAAAGACTTTTAGAAATACCTGCATTTTTCACATTCTGAAAGCAGACTCTGTCCTGAAGCTGTATACCAATAAAGGGGATGGAAGCTGAGAAAATCTTGACTGTTGCCTGTGTAACCCTAAAGTGAACACAGACTCTGCTGCTGGGAGATTGAAGGACTGGCAGAAGGTATTACATGACAGGCTCGATTTCTTTGCATTCTACGTGTCATTTCTGGAGTGTGACGCTGCTCCTGGCGTAGGTGACCATTTGTTGAAACAAGACAGCCTGAAAAGTACACAGCTAACAGTGCAAATGCCAGTGCATTCAGGTGATGGAAACTATAAAAATTTCAGACAATAGCCTGACTGTTCCTGAGGGTGTAGTTGAATGAGATGCTGGTTTTGGCTGCAAACCTAGCTTAAGAAGTCCCCGTGCCCTCCCCCTGTCCTGCTTAGCCATGTGTTCCTGCCTTGTGCTGTGGTTTGCTGGCTCCTCACTTACATCCTAAGGGATAATTAGTTCAACAACTGGTAGTGTAGTGTATCTGAAGACTACTCTAACCTTTTCTTCTTAACAAACATCCTTGTGTTTTTAGGTAACTTTCTTGTAAGACTGGCAGTATGCATTGGTGAGCAGTTGTAAAAATAACTGCTTGTATATTTGTAGACAGAGTAAAATCATGTTTTTAGTGGCATTCATAGGTCACTGATTTTGATTTTAAAATCTTGAATAATTTATTTATTGTGCTATGGAACCTTTTCTGGCTATGTGAATTATTTTTTTAGCACAAGAAGCAGTACACTTGTGCCAGAAATTACAATAAAAATGTCTTATCATTCATATAGTGTATACTTCATTAATGCAGCATGGTGGGTATTGCAAAAGAGAGACAGCAACTTGAAAACAACTGTTGTATTATTAAGCATACACAAAATTATGCAAGTATGTGCAACAAGAGTACTATGGTAACCCCATGTCATTGTGCACCACAGGTACCTACGGTCACCTGTGGATACAGAAGTTGATTTTGTCCTCCGAAATAAAATGCTATGGGAGCTAACATGTGGCTGGGGTGGGTCTGGAGATTTCAAGACGAGGAAGGCTGGTTATCCCTGCCAGAGCAGGGAGCTTTTTAGTAGGTTTGGAAGCCACCCATGGACATATGTAGCCCAGCTGTTTTCTGCACAGTGGTTGTGATGGAGAGGTGTAGTAAGAGCCATACTATGATGTGCTGGCCAGGGCACCATAGCTTCCTCATATCTCATCGAAACTTGAATATTTTGTTTGGCTTTGTGAGTTTGTGCCCAAAGACCAAAAAAAATTTTGTGTATGAGAAAAAAGTACCAAAGAACCCAACAGCACGCTGCTTTCTGTCCAGTCAGAGAAGCCCCAGGTAGTATTGTACTTAGCACCACGTTTTTGCTTATCGCACCTGAGCAACTATGTCCTACATTTGAACAATACATTTATAGAGGTGTTTCCTAGTGTCTTCTCCAAAAGTTTAAAATGCTTTTAGCTTGGGAAAAAATTGCAGTACTTCCTGGAAGGCAAGAGAAAAATGTATATTGTGTGGTCTTTGATTTCCAAATTTAAATACATTCTGTGTTGTGCCTGCTCATGATTCATAGTGTCTTGCCTAGCTGCAAGTAGTTCCCTAAAAGCATGATTCTGTTGATGGAGAACCATATGTGTATGCAGATGCTGTATGTCTATGTAACCTGCTGATACCAGCCATTTCTTCATAATAGTTGCTTTATTTTCTTTGCTATGAGAATTGTTTCTGATTTTGTATAGGTCAGACCTTTGTAATAAAAAACGGGTGCACAAAAAGAGAAATTTCTTGCGTCTGTATATGTGCTTGTCTGCTCTTTTAAAGGAAGAGTGGAAATCTGCCCTTAATCCTGTTTCCTGATTTAAACCAGAAAGGGTTTGTTGTGGTGCCTGAACACAGAGCAGAGTGCCAGTGGGGTGGCATGTCGATAGGTGAGGGTAGTAGAAACGGTGAGTGGAACTGTGGCCAACAGGTGTAACGTATTTATGACTGTAGCAGAAGAAAAGGGTGAATAATGGATGGATGGTATTTGCCAGCTCTTTCATAATATAAAGGAAGGTGCTTGCCAGAAGTGGAAGGTATATCAGCCAATGCTAAAGTTTATTCATGATTATTTGTGCCGACCAAATACTCCTTCCTCTAGGAATGACATGTGTTGGCAGGAAATGTCTGGTGGTCTGGCTGCGTATTGAGCAACTCCTGGCTTCTCTCCACTCTGCTACACTTCATGTCATCATCCTTGCTGAGGCCAAACATCTTTCTTTTACTTTGCTCTGAGGAGTCTTTCATCCCAGGACAAGAGCTGTTCACAGTAGTTAGGGAGGAGGGAGCACTTTGGGCATCTCCTTGAGAGAGCGCCCATGCTCGGACACCCAGACACCATGCAAGTGGGAGGCTCCAGGACTCCTATTGTTCCTCTAACTTGTGGTCAACTTAAGTCAGCCTTCTTCCCTTTTATCATAGTTGTCTCTTCTTTATAACGTAAGAGCTTTGCTCTCCCCTTTCCTCTTCAAATATGGCTCTTCTGGAAGCGCCTCATGGAGAGCCCCTGTCCCGCACCATGATGGAATTACATTCCTTTCTCTGGAAGCAGGCAGCTGCATGAGACCGAAGTTTGCTTTCAGTAAATAATCAGCAGGAGCAGAAAGAGGTAATAGGAAGAGATTTGGCAGTGAAGACCATTCTAAGCTTTTATAAGTGGATTTCCAGGACTGTGACCCTGGAGCATGGATTGAAAAGCGCTACCGGAGAGGTTAGGCCTGAAGGGAACACTGCGTGGTGGGACTGCCTTTTTGGAAAGCTGCTGAGGCAGGTTCAGGTATGCGTGTATCTCTGCTGCCACTGAACTGAGAGTAGGATTAGGTCACTCCCAAAAGGGAGGTACAGTGCCTGAAAAAAAAGAACGCAACTTCTGGAAGTAGACTATATTAAATAGAAGTCTACCAGACAGTGCTAAAAATGGTGCCTTACTACAGTTTGGTAGCCTTGGCCGCTTCCTGGAGACAAACCGCTCCTTTCTCAGTGTGAAAATTTTAAGTCTTTTAAGCAAGTAAGTCAATGAAGCTGTATTTAAACATCAAACACAGAAGTAGAGGGACAGTGGCCCGCTTGTTAGCATACAAGAAGTTAGATTAAAAAGCGATTTTATGTTATTCTGTTTAGATGCTTTGCTTTCCAGTACTGTCAGAGCAGTTCAGCATATGTAGATGCGTGCCCAACACGTATGGATGCACATGTGCATCAGCACATGCAGATCAGAGCAGTTAACGTGGGACTGTTAGGCCACCGAGAAAGTGGTTTCATTCCATGCGCTGAAGGCCTGCGTGAGAATTCCTGGCTGCTGGCATCAGTCTCCAGGTCTCATTGTTGTAGATGAGGGAGTCAGTCTGGATGGTGCTTGGCACCGGAGGGAGGGGAGGAGGGAGGGCGGCGGGGCCGGGGGGCACGGAGGAGCCAGTGCGCTGCTGCCACAATGGCTGGCACAGTCGGAGGGCCATTCACCAGTGGGTATTGCCATACGCAGTGATGCGAAGAAGCATATGCAAGCAACAGAGGCAAGGGTGAAACAAGAAAAACGAAATGCGCCATAAATATCTCTAGAAAGAGCTAATGACTGGTAAATGTGCTGAATAGAGGCAGCAGAAATCATTTTTGTGGATTAATTTGTATGTCTATTAATTCAGTCAGTCTCCTCTTCGCCAACATTTACTTAATGATTCCTGTTATTCTTTCCATCTCGCTCTTTCTCTTTGGTGCCCTACGCGTAATCCTCTTCTATAACAACACTTAACGCTTTTCATAGTGTTACTGGAATAAAAATGTTTCCCAAACGTTAATGAATTACTGTTTACAAACAGCCCATGAACAACTCTTTTGTAGATGTATTCATACTGTGCTGGGGATAGACTTGGAGTTGTTTTACGGTGTGCCGTAGGACCTACACTGCAAATCGGTAATGGGGGGGTATTCTTAGCTCAAGTGGGGCTCAGGAGGAGAAATGGGGCTAATCCTGGGTTCCTCTGGAAGACAGAATTCGGAGACTTTCTGAATAATCATGATACTCGGAATGGCAGAGCACACAATGTATAGCTTTTTGGAAATGCTAATATAGATTATCATAATACATAGCTGTCCTGATGCATATCCACAATCTGTCACAATATAGCTCAGATTTTGGATGTGGGAACGTTGCTCTGGTGAATGCAAGAGGAGAGCAAGTGCTGGAGCAGGGATCAGGAATAGCAGTTCCTGCGTGCAGGCCACCTTTCTCAATTTCAAGCTGCACATTATATGTGCAAGCATTAAAAGTTTTACTGACTTTCTAATGAATCCAGAGAACGGGTGCTTGGCAAACAAGATACAGTGTTTATTTCTTGTCTTAATTTGAGAGGATCGTCTTCCCAATGAAGTCTAAAAAAAAAGCTGAACAAAAGATGACTTTGTTTCTGTATAATTCATGAAAGCTCTACAGTTGTAACCTTTTAAACAGTTATTTTTAAGATGTGTAAATTTCAAATCTTTTTTTAATGGGGTACATAAATGACATAATAAATGTTTGTTTCCAAGATATGGTGTGTAATGTATTTCACGAGCAGTTACTGAAATGTGATAGGTTGAGTATATGAATAGCATATTTTATGTAAGTACAATATGTTAACATGGTATATAATAGAATTAAACTAGCTGTAATTTAATATAGCTCTTTAGCCCTGTAAAGCTAGAGGGGTGGGGGAGGCTATTGTCTTTCAGAATTAAAGTTCTTTTTAAGTATTAGCAGAAGGACAATTATTTGCTGATTCTATATCAAAATTCTGTTGAAGTGCCTTATGTAAAAATTGCAGTTCAAGTCAAGAGGGGTTTGAAACTAAGTTAGTACATCAATTAAATATGATTACATGGGGTTTTTTTAAGGGAAAAAATCTATATAATGTTATTTTAAATTGTTAACATACAGTATTTCAATGGGGGAAGCGCTGATTAGATCACCACAATCTATTTTATGCCATCAGGATTGCTGAAGGGCTTATAATTGTGTTAAATTTTCATATTACTCATATTCACACATTAACGAACAGATGCATTGTTACTATTGGGATTTTGCCATTTGGCCTTTCACATCTCTAATCATGATTTCCTACTGAGATCTTTACCGTTCTCGCAGAAATTCAGTCATTGATACACGGCCATCCGCCGCATTCATTATTCTCCCCTCGTTTGTCGCGGCTCTCCCGGCATCACCGGCGGCGTCCGGTTGCAGGGAGACTCCTCTGTAACGCCCGTCTTTCGCCTGGGGGCTCTGCCGCCCAGCCGAGACCATTTTTTACGGACAAAGCCGACCCCGCCACCGCCACCCCCCGCCGCAAGGGAACACCGGGCCCGGCCCGGCGCCGCTCCCCGAGCGCTGCGGGGGGGGGCTCGGCGCGGTGCCCCGGCCGGGGCAGCCCGGGGCGGGGGTCGGCCTGGGCTCGGCCGCGGCCCGGGCAGCGGCTACTGTTGCTTTAACGCGGCTAAGTTAGACAGAAGACTTCTGTTTCTTTACGAGCGCACCACGGCGAATATTTTGTCTAGCTGCAGGGGAAAAGCTTTGTCGTGGACTTTGCTGACAATAGGCTTAAAAGTAAGACGGGGTGCTTTTGGTGCCTGGAGGCTCTGGAGCCTATTGTCAGCTCACAATGGATTTCTATCGCCGCATTCCTGCTTTGCAAAGGTTTGTTAGCTTTTAATGACTGACAGCCCTCTACTGCAAATACCGCATTTGCTCTGGCCTGTTTACACGCTACTCGAGAATTTTTTGAAAAGCGCAGGGGGAAGGGGAAGGAAAAAAAAAAAAAGGCAAGCGGCGGCGTTTATTTGACCTCTTCAGATATGTTTAGAAAAACGGTTTCCTTCGTGGGTGCTGCCAGGGGACGCACCAAGTTGCGAAGTAGCTGTGCAAGTGCCTCGAGCGGGGCGGCATCCCCGCGCCGCCGGCCCCGCCAGGGACGCGTTCACCGCAGCGCAGCTTCTCCCGTCCGTTCCGTTAGGATTTCAGGGCAGCCGCAGGGCTTCTCACAGAAAACTTGCGTTCAGGCGGCCCTGCGAGACCGAGGCCCTGGGGAGCGCAAGGAGCGACCCTCGCCGCCAAAGCTCAGAGAGCGGGAAGCGCACGGTTACGTAGGAGAAAATCGGGGTGTCGCAACGTCTTATAAAAACGTTAGGGGGGGAAAAAACCCAATCTCTTCTGCTGTACATGGGGCGCGGCGAGTTGCTGCGCTGGCAGCGCCCAGCGAGCTTCACGCGTGGGGCTGCGCCCGTGGGCGGCCGGGTGCCGGGGGGGGGGGTGAGGCAGGAGGGCTTCCCTGCACCCAGCTCGGCGTAGGTATTTATACGTGACCACCGTGCTGCCTGCCGCCGGTTTAACGGGCTGCTGGGGCGTGAGAGGGGCTCTGCAGGGAGGGGGAGAGGCCGGGCCCAGCTCCCCTGCCGCCCGCCCGCCCGCCCGGGTGGGTGGGTGCGTGGGCCGGCGGGGAGCCGCCCCACGGCGGGGCCGCGCTGCCGCCTCCGAGCTGGAAGTTGGGGCTTCAAGGAAGGAGGCAGAATTAGCCAAACGAGATAATGAAGGTTGCTCATAATGGTTTTTACTGTGGGGAAAATTAACCAGTTGCTAATAATTGTATGGTCTCTAGGCCAGACGGTCCCTTTGATAAGTTAACATGTACTCCCTTTATGCTCCTGGTAGGGGGTAAACAAATGCCTGAACAAATACAAATACACATAAACACAAATGTGGAGAATAGCAGTATATGTCTTAGATCCAGATAATAAGTGTGGGTATTGTTATTTAGATGGCGCATACTGGGACACTTATCTTTTAGTACACTCCATTTTCTAACTGAATGCAGTGCTAATCGTGGGATTGAAAGCTATTGTAATTGTGTACCCATCTAAATGCTGACAAGAATATACAATTACATTGTTTGGAATTGAGTTTAATGTTCTCTGAATTTTATTAGCATTTATATTTACTTATGCATTAAAATTCTACACAAAAAGAGGTCAGAATACAAGAGTTACAGACATAAATATCAGACCCATCCACACCCGCGCTGCATTTTTCCTGAAAATACTGAACAAATTTATTTTATTTTATTTTATTTTTAAAGGAAGTGATAGAATCTGAAATGAGCAAATAATGGGTTTCCATTCTAAGCAATGCCTTTTCTCCCTCTGGATTTTGCAATCTTTTAAAGCTTTTTTCATACCCAACTTTTTATTATTATTTATAATGTGCGTGTTACCGGAAAATCTTTCCACAGTATGCTTACCACCACGCGATGTTTAAACACACATTATAAAGTGGATGTAATTGTAAACACTCAGGGATATAATTACATGTAGCAGATTTAGGAGCTAATTCTTTGCTTCTCTCTCTCTCTCTTTCTCTCTCTCTCTCTCTCACTCTCTTTACTCTGCATTTTATCAACATAATTATTTTTTGACTGCAGACTAACACCCAGAAATTGACAGGCATCCATTATAGGCAGCAACTTGTTCACCAAATTGAAAAACAATGAACTGCAGGTTTATATGTGCCCATTGTCATACAGAATTACCGGGGCTTTGTTCCACAAGAGGAAAAAGCTAATGGTTTTGAAACAGCAGGTGACAAAGCACATTCTTTTTTTTTTACCCCCCCTTTTTTTTTTTCCTTTTTCCTCCCCTCTTATCAGTTTGTTGATGAAGTCATTACGAACTGGGGCCCAGAATAGGGTTGGCCTTATTTTTAGCAGATAGACTTTTAATGAGTTCTATTGTGGAGACAGTCATGTTGATTTGCTTACATTTTTTTTCCCCCCCTTCACTCAGAAACTCCCAGTATTGAAAAGCTACTATCAAAGGACTGGAAAGACAAGCTTCTTGCCATGGGATCAGGGAACTTTGGAGAAATAAAAGGTAACACTGTTTCTGTGCTAAAGCAAATTGAGAATGAATATGCAGGTATTACTGCCGTTATGGAACTTTGTTTGTTTGCTCCCCTTGACATATCGTAATTTGGGGCTTAAATGAAATGTATGCTCTCCATCTGTGATAACATAAATAAATGAAATGGTAAGTGCCCTAAGTGAATGAATTTACATAAAGCTTTTGTGGCGTATATTGTTCTGTGTTTTAAGAGGACACTTCCTATTACTGGATTGGAAAAAAAAAAGTCGATTCACATATCAAACACAGGCTTATGTAGTATCAGAGTATAGCAGAGCTCAGCTTCTGAAATCTGAGGGTGATCAGAAGTCCTTGTTAATTTTTGGACAGATTTTGATGATGGAGATAGTTTTGACTTTTCTGCATGTAGGGAAAAAAAAAAGAGCAAAGTTTGTGTAATGATACCTCTAGGTACCAAAATTAGCCAGTGCAGATTTTAAAAGACAGTGTACAACATCTGTGCACTAAAGCATGTTCTTTTAAAGCCATACTCCAGAAGGAAAATGACAAAATTTGACCACTCTCCAGCAGCAGTAGCTTCTGCTTTGCCAAGATATTTCCGCATTTTATATATGTGAGGTCGTTTTAGGGAACCTGTAGTTGTTTGTTTTCATCGAATTTAATATTTTTATAATTCTTCCTCAGTGATTGTGATGAGGAGCTGCTCAAAATACACGTCTCAAAAATTTTAGTTTCCAGAGCAGCCATTATCACTCTGAAAAGAAACAGTGACTCTGATTCTTCTCTCATTTATATCAGTGTACATCTGGAGTAGCAAAATCAAAGCCAATGTTATTTTGGAAATGTGAAAGTAGAATGAGATTAAAATTAAACCCTTCTTTTATGTTTACAAACTAGATTTCATTTCTCTCCATTATTTTTTGTTTGTTTGCTTACTAATGTTATTGCTGATACCGAGATTCTCATTCAGGCAGGCTCGCAAACCTCATGCCTGACAGGTTTAAGGACCTTCTGCACAAGAGGTGGGCAGTGTTCAGTAAAGAATACAACATGATGTGCTCTGAGAGGTTAATGTATTGGTACATGTGCAAAGATAGTGTTATTTTAATTATATGTGCCTTCCAGCTTGTCGCCAGTAAGCCACCGGAGTTTGCGCTAGTCCGCTGACTTACACAAGTAGGAAAGTATGCCACTTGCTTCCCCTCGCTTCTCCCCAAGAGGCTGTAATTCAAAAATATATATTCATTACATATGTAGAATAACTTTAAAACAGAGTATAGTGCTTTGGCCCCAAATAGGCTGAGATACTATTATTATTATAACAGAGGGCCAAACCCTGGGTTCTTTATTCCTACTGAGCAAGTTTTCTCTATGTGCGTAAAGCAACAGGTCATAAAGAGGTAGGGTAGCCACTGGGCTTATCTGCGAGTTCTGGTTTTTAAAAGCATATTGTTTTAAAATAACATCATCGTCTGCCGTGAACTGATGAATCTTTAAGATGTTTCAGGCCCAAAGTACACAGGCGGCTTTCCTATCCACTTTTGGGTGTGTATTTCAGCAGTTCTTGCATGTTGTCTGGAACCTCGTTAACTCTTGGTAGGCTGGAGCCTTTAGAAGGAGTCCCAGCGATTCTCCTCTGCCTTTGGACTCGGTAAAGCTGCTCTGAAAAGTGCTATGCACTGAGAAGGCAGTCTGTTCCCAGTCCTTATGATCTTGTTCTGTTGGAGGGCAATCTTTTTTCTCCCTTCCTCTCTTTCCCTTTCACAAGTGAAACTTGAAAGCGGCAGCAGCAGCTATATGCTAGCACGAAAGAAATTCAACAGTCCTTTCAGTCTTGCCCGGGGGGAGGATGGGGAGCCTCAAAGAAGAGTTTTCTTTGCTTTAATTTTTGTTTTTTAGCTTCATATTTTGAACACAAGTAGAGTTATTGTTCTGTAGCTCTGTTCAAAAGCCTCACATCTGAGGCTTTTTAGTGCAACTGTGGTTCTATGGTTGGGGGCATGGTTATTAGGTGTTTGGATCAGGTTTGGCAGTAAGCTGTGAAAACAGGCGCTGGTTTATTTTTCCTACTGACTGCCGTGACAGTTGCAATTATTGTCCATTGTTCCTAGGTGGCTAGAAAGGAGGGAGGATACAATAGAGCATTGCCCTCTGGGGGTAAATGAATTTGACTTACAGGTTCTTGGGGGGTCAGGCAGGCTGATTATTTAGTGCCCAGGAATGCGGTTTTCGTGGCACCGCCAGCCATGAGCAGCCAGCAAACAATGGCTCAGCTGTATTGCAGCTGTATTTAGTGAGGCAACATGAAAGGTGTGCAAGTTGAGCTGGGTTATACTCGCGTATGCGTGTACAAACACACATATATTACGCTAGGAAATGTTTTTGTCCTTCTGTAGGAATGTAGAGTTATTAAGTTTTCCAGTTGTGATTTTTTAATTAACTTCTCTCTATATTTGGCTTGGCAGCTGCATTTTTTTTTCCTCATTTCTCTATTAGTGATATTTGGAAACCCCGCACAAGTAGTGTCTTCTTAATACACCCTGGAATGCGGACAGCACTAGAAGCTGTACTGCCCAACTGTCTTATGCACTGAATCGTTTTTTCCATTTAACTGTTCAAAATTTCATTGTGTTTTTCATTAGATCTGGGGGAGTTTTAGTACGTCATGTGCTAAAGTCTCAGCACCAGGCTACATATTGTTAATGCCCAAGTCTGTGTTATTACTATTGAGTTTTGTTCTCTGGGAGAGATTAAAAGAAAGGGAGACGAAGCGGAAGACTTTATTTTCTATTAGTGTTATTTCTTTTCAGTTAGAAAGCAGTAGTATTTCATTAAAGATTGGTGAATGGCTGGAAGTCACCAGACTCCTGTGTTTTGTGTTCAGTTCTTCCTCTTACTTGCTTTGTTACTTTTGGCAGCTACTTTTAGCCCCCTTTCTTCATCTGCATGCCTGTAGAATGGGAGAAGCATCACTGAGTATCTGTAGAGATCTAGCTGCAAACTTCCAAGATCACAGTTAGAAGGATCTGTATATGTCCAGTTACTAATGGAAAAGGAAATGTAATATTTCGTTCCAGGGCTTGACTGAAAGGTGCTGCAAGGGAATACTCTTAAAATGGGCCAGACTCTAGAACCTGTCGTATCTGTAGAAATTTTAAATCGAATGCCTCTGTTTAGAGGGGGCTGAATAAATAATACAAGTTTGACTCTGGAGATTTCTTAAGAAATTTTGTTTTGAAATCCATGGAATTTTTACTCTGTTCAAAACAAGTCAGTCTTTAGTAAAACCCACAAAACATGCCGTTAAATTGAAATATTTTAAAATAAAGCTGTAAAACTATATATTGAATTGATTAAAGCCTGTTCAAACTTACTTATATCCATCATATTGAAGAACAGGGCTCAAAAGGCCTCTGGATTATTCGTGGATAATGCAATTTATTGGATTCAGTGGAGCAGAGAGAACTTGAGGTTTCAAACCGATCATCTACAGGAAGGAGAATAATACCCCTTTCTGCTTCCAGCGTAGCTGCCTGATACCTGTGCATTGCAGGGTGAAAGTGGTTGCTTTCCTCCAGAGCAACGTTACCGACTGCAGCAGGTGCAGCAGGTAGGGTGGACCGTTGATAGGAAAAGGTATAAGAAATTTATTTCCATGCTCTTCAATGTCAGTGGCCATCCCTATACTTAGAAAATGAACATGAAACTTCTATTGGACTGGTGTTGGACCTCCTCTGAGCAGAATTTAGGGAACGGTGCTGGCCCCCCAGCTGGCCAGGTGCATCCTGAGGTGCACGGTCTTGCTGATGCTGATGTGAGTGAGGCAGCTTTAACCATGATGAGAACTCCTTTTAAAACTTCCCGGGCGTACACAAAGCCTTTCTGCTAATCTTGTCCATCTCTTGCTTATCGAGAGTTGTCAAGAAATAATAATACATATTTTATATGTTCCCCGCTTAGCTAATTTTGAATAGGTGTGTGGAACAAAAGGCTAAACTGACTTTTGTTTCTAATCTTTCTGAGTTGGTCTTCTGTTCAAGTGATGGCATTGTTAACAGTGATTGCGCCTGAATCTTTCAAGAAAGACCGGGCAAGCCTGAACCTGGTATTTTTTTGTTGTTTGGAAATCCTTCTCTGTTGTACAGGTTAGTTCCTAAACAACTCGGGTGAAGTGTTTTCTGCACTCACTGTGAAAGGGATCATCATTAAGGTAAATTCAGCCCTTCATTGTAGCCACTTCAATCTAGGTGACTCCAAAGACTGTACTGGAGTAACCACAGATTTATAAGTGTAATTGAAAGCAAGATTAGCCTACCAATCCTAATCTTTAATGCATGATAACACAGACATTTGTTTTGTGCGAGAAACTGGGTTCCAAGTTACATGAAGTATCGGTGCAGGTATTATATCAAGCTGTGTTTGACGTGTGATAGAGCTGTGTTTGTTGAAGACTCTAATCTTGCTTATATGTTCAGAAGATGGGGCATGAGAGAGTATGCAGTGAACGGTCTTACGACTGCCAATAATGGATAAAGAGAAATAATCCATTCAGCGATACTATAGCTCATCAGAGCCCATGAATTAAAGACATATGTTATGTAGATTCAATGTATGGATTAAAACGGATAATCTGGTAGGTGACACACAGAATCTTGAGATAAGTGGGCTATGCAGATTCGGTATATGGATTGTGATGGATAATTCCATTTAAGTAATGCTGGACAAGTTGAAGACAAGTAAGCTTCGGGTGGTGCTCAGGTTATGTGCAGTAATCCAGTGAGTGACACTTTGGATCGCATAATCTGTAAACGGAAGACAAGGAAGCTGGGGATTCTGCGTTTAGATGTGGACAGGAGGAAGGAGGGGGAAGGGGAGAGAGATTATTCATGGGGAATACACTGGGTTTAAACCTTTGACTAATGAAGCACAGATCCCCAGGAGATGTGGGAAGGCTGCACACTTTCTTAGGAGCTGTGTGAATTTTGCATTTGCAAATTAATGCTTGAAAAATGTTTGCAAACTTGTGTCAGATGTGGACGTTTTGCATTATTTTTTGTGGATAGTATTGTATTTGGAGTGGGGAGAGAAGGAGGGTGAGAGAGTCATAAGTGAAGGAGGTAAGATATGTCTGGTTGTTGGCTTTTAACTGTGATAAATTCAATATTTATTGCAACCTACTCAGTATCTTCTTTTCTGTGTTTATTTTTTGGGGGTGTTTAATAGTAGCAAATTGCTGAGAGCAAGCTTTAGTGCTTTGTTACTATTTCAAAAGTGCGGGGGGGGGAGGAACCTGCCCAGTGGCACACAGGGGAACCTAAGTTTTGAGAGGAAATTTGGCAGCTGCCGAAATAGCGGAGGTTGATCACAATGCAACATGATACTCTCAGGCTGCAGAGAAGTAGACAGTGCCAATTGAGCCACACCAACGCAGAATGTCTTTCAGGCCAAATGAAAGCCTGAAATGGAGATTGTGACTGGATGGAGCTGCTCCTATTTGACCCTAGAGCGGGAGATTAGTTGAGGGTAGTATCTGTGGAAGGCGGGTTGGAGCAATCTTTTTTTAAAGCATCTAAAATGCAAAAAATGTGAATTTGTGACAAAGCAGCAAATTTGGCCTGTTCCGGATTTTTTTTTTTTACGTAAACATACTTAATTTGATCAGAAAAAATCAGGTTCTATTTAAATCAAACACAACTTTTATTTTTAAGAGTGATTATTAATAGAATGAATAGAATAAAATGGAACTTATTAAAGTAGCAAATGCCAATGGCTTTATTTTGTTTGAACATATGGAGGCCAAACCACTGTATTTAAAAATCGTCCAGAGGTTTGGATGACAAAAGGGACATAAACCAGTTCTTCTTTGTACTAAAATGACCTGAAAGATGTGCTGATAGAGATGAATGTTGCTGAGCTACAATTACCCGTTTGTCAAAACAAAGCAAATATACATACACATACATATTTTTTTTACTGTTTTTCCTGCTGCTGCATAAAATTCTAGCAGCAAATGCTATTTCTCTAGCCTAGTTCTAGCTTGTTGTCTAGACAGTAAAACAATGAATAACCTCTGAGAAATAGTCTCAATGCAAATGTTGTCTATTCCTTTTGTAACCTTGACAATAAGTTACTAACCTGGTTGAATACCAAGCTTTGCTTGTAGTCTACTGTACCAAAACTTTTTCTGACAGCAAATAAAGAATATTCACTGACAGCTTCTTTCCAGCGTTGTGAAATAGTAATGTGCTGGTCTATTACAGAGCAGACGGCTAAGTTTTTGTCCCCACAGAATATTAATTCTTGAGGGTAGTAATGGCAAAAGACGGTAATTGTTCATCATTTGTTTTTATTCATTCTGCAAAGTATTCCACTGAAACGTAAAAGATTAAGACTGTCCGTATGCTGAAATAACTAACTTCCTTCTAGCTTGCTGTTCTAAAAAGGGCTTTTATTTGTCAAACAGAGAAGATTCATTACATAAATCTGTAGGTATAGACAAATCAGTTTGAATTCTAGGATTTTTCTTTTCCTCGTTTCTTTTTCTGGTGGCTGCAGCTGGCTGAGTAAAAAGCAGTCAGAAAGTTTTCTTTCTTTATGCTGACTTCCCATATCAATCAGATGAAGTCATTTAATTTAGCAAGGTAGGTAGTTGTAAGTGATGGCAGTCATTGTGTAGTAAAGTTGGCTTAAATGCTTAATGAAAAATGCCAGTTTTTAGATGTTTATGTCCTGGCAGCTCCGAGATTTACTGGCCTGAAAAGCTATGTGCGAGTCCATAATAAAACACTCTCTGAAGTATTGATTAGGGAAGCATCAAGGGGAGTTTGCATACGTGCACAAGCACATACCCACATCCACCCACAAATACATACTGGCAAGTACATCATTCAAAGTATATACTCATTGCTTGGTCATAAGCATTTGACATTTCTGTTCAAAGACAGAGGAAAGAAGAGTTTAAATTCTGAACTTACCTCAGCCAGTTAGATCTGTTTATCAGACTACGTTTCCTGAAGGCACATAACATCGGTTCCCCATTGCCTCACATATACAACTTCGGGTGACGTCAGCAGCACGGCTGTCTGTGCAGCACCGGGAGAATACTCCTCTTTGAAATTATTATCAGGTTTTAAATAGATTTTTTTTTTTTAAGGGGAGCATGACAAAGATTAGTTTGCTTTTAAGTAGAAGAAGACTAGGTGGCCTCTCTATTTTACTTTCCCTGATTGCCTTACTGAGCAGAGCAGTATCGGGTTTGGCTATCTAATGTGACAGAGCAAAGTTAAAACTGGGGCGGGGGAAGAAAAATAGTTGCCAATGGGATGAGAATGAAACTCTGAAGAAAAGATACTGGAATAAAACTCTAAATAAAAGATACTTATTTTATGGACTGCTGATATTTTTATTTATTCTTTGGATATAATAATATTATTGCTAGCAGGAGTTTAATTCTTCGGAGAACAGCTTAGTTAATAGGCTGTTCAGTTTGAAAAACCTCCTTATTGGCTCTTTTTCATTTTTATATCAAAACTGTTACATCCCTAGCTTAAAAATCACATTAAAAAAACCACATCACTGCAGGAAATGCTTGGACACGACTCAGTTTTTAGCTGGTATATGGGTTGCAGTTTTGTCCTCATCACACTGTTGTTATGTCAGAGCAAAGTTACACAGAAACTGTGTTGTAGCATGGTTCTGTCGCTTCATTTGTTGGATGGCATCAATAATTGCTTTGTTCGTAGGGTCCCTTTAGCTAGAACCTACCTGGTATCAAACCAGGTCAAGCAAAGATTTAATTATTTATATAACATGTATCCCTGTTGAAGTCAGTGGGGAAATTCTTGGCCTTACTGATAGAGCTCTGCTGGTGACTTTAGCAAGGTCAGCAATAAAAGGCCTTACAGCACGTAAAGTTAAGAATGACTTTAGGCAAGTTTCTAAAAACTTCACACCTCAGTTTTCTCATATATGAATAAGTAATGCATGCCACTACCTTTCTACCTGCTCACAGTCTTTAAGAAGATCAATTAGCTAATGCTTTGAAATTAAAAAATGCTCTATACTGCATGCTCTAATTATTATTATACATCAAACATCATTTGAATACAGAGTACTTCAAAATACTCTTGTTTCCATTTAATGTTCCCCCCCCCCCCAAAGCTTTGTAGATACAGGAGGATTTTTTTTTTCTTTTGTAACCATAGTTAATGATATGAACGTAATACAATATTATTGTGTCTTCCAGGCTTTGTACTTGCACATTGTTTTCTTTGATTTTTCTTTGAGAGACAGATGCTGACAGTTCAAAAGCTATTTACGTAATTACTTTGATAGTAAACTGACTCGGGGGATAAATTTCCCTGTCTGTATGGGTGTGCGTGAGCGTGCACGCAAGCACCCCTGATTGATAACATCCCTAGCAGTTTAATTGAGACATGTCAGAGGGATTGAGGAGAGCCTTGCCACGGCTCTGCCCCTTGCGGAATATGCTGGGTGCTGCGCGGCTGCGAGCAGATCCGTAGGCTGGCTGCAAGCAAACACTCCCATCGCTTCAGCATTCACAGCAAAAGCTCAAAATGCCTGTTAAAGAAAATATTGGCTTTCCTAATTTCTCGTTTACATTCTCATTCTGTCTAATAAATTATAATAAAGTATTTACTGTTTTGATCGCAAAAGCGGTTTCTCTGCCTTTTTTTTGCTTTGGTTCTGTTTTGGGTGGATATGCCAAGGTTTCTCCTGTTCGTTTTCTCACTTGAAGTGTGTCATTTGGTCATATTGGTGTCTTCTTTCTAATGTTTATTAAAATGTTACTGTCACTGCCAGTCTGAGACTGTGAATCAGAATTAAGAATGTGTAATAGTTTATTTCACATTTGAGTAAATTTCTTTTACTACTTAAACACTATTATGGATAGTGTTGATCTGAGATGAAGTTTAGGTTTGGCGATACAGAATGCCACTAATTTGAGTCTTCTTTTATTGCCATCTGCTGTGGGTGTTGCATCCACAAACATGTTTTTTTTTTTTTCTTTCCGAATCTCTTTTTGCGGTGATAAAGAATAAGCTGACGCATCTGGAAGGCATCTTTTCTTGGGCCATTCACTTTATCAACCCGTGGTGTATACTTTGATGGTCTCTTGCCTGAGTTGTTTTGATAAGTTGTGAAAAATCCACATTTTGCCGTTGCAGTGATAGAGTACAGAGAGAACAGTATGAGCACCTACAGCAATCTCCTGAAAGGCAGGTGGTCTGGTGGTTAAAAGCTTTGTTAAACATAAAATGTGCAATATCTATTTGTTGTGGATCTAACGGTAATTAAGTATAATTTTTGAGGCAGTCACTGATGTAAGCCACTCTCCTTTTACTCCTCACTCAATACCTGTGTGAAGTGGGTCTAGCTTGCTGTCAAGTTGTACGCTGCAATAATGGGCACTTGTTTTTTCTCCCAGCCACGCTGCATGGCTAGAGTGAAAGCACTGCAGCCGTACAGATGCTGTGTGGAGAGCACAGGCCAGCTCCAGCACCATTCCCAACTCTCTACTACTCGGAGCAGTTCTGAGTTTAATAACGAAGCGGCTGAAGGTAGCTGCTGGGGCTGGTGACTTATCCTCACTGAGGTTTGCACTGCCTCCCAAGTTCTAGCAGTGTTAGCAGCCGCGGGGATAGTCCATTAATTCCCGAGTAGCATAATTTCAGCAACTGTGTTTATGCGGTTGGTGTTGTAGTTGCTTAAAATACTGACTCGTTTTGCCCTGTAAGCTATACAGTTCTTAAAATGGAAATCCCTTAGCTGCCAAGAGACACTTCACACAGTGATAAAGGTTTAGATCTCATGCGGGTTAACAGAGAGAAAATAGTGATGATAGAACAGAAGTCCACCATCCTTGCCTACCCACAGTCTACAGCATCTAGAAAGGGATACAAAAATGGCAACTGGTGCTCTAACGCTGCAGTGCGTTTTAATACACTGGAAGAAATTCCTGTCACTGAAGGTACTTAGGTAGTGACCAAGCTGTTGCCCTCAGCTCACCATTAAATAAATAAAGTCAAGTATGGTTTGGCCTTCATTTGTTATGCAAACTAAGTTATTTATGAATGGCAACTGTGAAATGGCAGTTTTGTTGGCCATTTCCACAAAAGAAATTACAGAAAAGGTGTGCTAGGTAGTAAGGGTAACATAAAAAAATACAAAACTTAAACTAAATACAAACACTTTACGTTATGATCAAGACAGTCTGATTCAAGTACTTTTCTTCTTTTTAATTTTCACACTTCTATAAGCCACCAGTTCTCTGCAAGAAACCTTAAAACGATCTGTGATTCATAATCAGTGGGGCTTGTATAGATGTGTGAGTAAGGCAAGGGGAACTCTACCCCAAAACTCACCGTCTCCCAGTAGACCCACATGTCTGATCTCTCTTGCCTCTGGTTTTGTGCAGGTCGCTTGAGATTATGGCTATCTGAGTACTTACTTTGCAAGGAATGATGCCTTAAGGAATTGAAATTATAATTAAGTATTATTGAAGTTATTGGAAGGACAGGCTAATCACATGAAAATAAAGTACCTACTAAGCCATGTTTTCCAGGAAGTATTCTCCAACAAAAGATTTGTTTTAAAAGTCAACAGTGATAAATTCTCCCTTTTGGTTTATTAGCAAACTGAAATTGCTCAAGAAATATAATGCAAGCAGGCTGTCTTTTGTCAGACTACTTCTACTCCAGTTTTATAAGCCAAAGGAATTATGCATTGTACTTACTAAGTTAGTACACAAAGCACCTCCTTTGGGCATCTCAAAGTTTCTTTAAAAACTGAGTAATAATGAAGAGACTGAGGTTGGTGGATTTGTCGCCAGCTGCACGGCCGCGGTGCGCCTGCACCTCTGGCGTCTGCACTGGCACTTCATTGCCCTGACCGCTTGCTCTTAGTTCATCCAGGCTTTCCTCTCGTTCCTGCAATTCAAATAAAGCTGTTGTTTTCCTGGGGACGAAGTGGTTTTTTTTTTCCTCCTCTCTAGGTAAATCAGATTAAAGAATAGATGGTGGTAGGCGGATAGCCCCGTGGGTGTGCGGTTGTTCCGTGTCGCGGTCAGGGCAGCGGCATGTGGAGCATTCTGCTCTCTCTCGGGAAGCGCAGCCTGAGCTTTGCAGCATGGGGCTGGATATCAACATTTCTTTTTCTGCCACTGTAGGTGTAACTCTGTGACCCCTCTGTCTGTCAGTTTACACATATGGAAACATTTTTCCACCTTTCAAAGGTGTGGTGGGGATTAATTTAACTTTACAAAGTGCTTTTTGATTCCCAACTGAAAGCTACTGTAGGAGCTCAAAATACACTGATGAACCAGTACTGGCTGAAGATCTTTGATGTGTGTCAGTGTATTTGTCGAACAGTTTATTTGACAGTGATTTCTTTTTGCTTACCCTAACTTTAGGACTAAGCCAATCCTGTGTATTCCTTCTCTCTCTAGGGCTTTCTCCCCCTCTCTCTCGCGCACACCTACCCTCAGTAAAAGCTTGGAATAAAATACCTACTGAATAAATAAATAAAATATTTAGTTTTCAGATGTATCAGTGTCCCCAGCGTGTTATACTGCCAGTATCAGTATACCGGTGGTCTTTATTAGATGAGCATTACAGTAAACCAAGATGCTAGCCGTGGACAGGGCAAGGAAAGGGCTGCCTTCTAGAATAATTCTTCTATACCACTTGGAAACACTGCACCCTTTTTCCTAGGGAAAAACAATTGAAGGATAAAAGAGTGGCAATAGAAATTTCTGATTAATTGTATGGGCAGGTGGCAAATGTATTACTTGTAGCAGTTCTCTGTCTCCAATGTTTGAAATAAAAATTGTAATTTAAGAGTGTTTTCTTCAGCGGTGTTAGTATTTTAGCACTGGATTCCATTCTTTCTCACAGCTTTTAACAGCACAGGTTTATAGTCCTATGGTTTCTGTTTCAGTGTGTTTCTCTAGTTTCCAGCTTGTGCCACAGGTTTTTTTGGAGACGATATCTGAGAATATTCTGCGGTAGTTCTTTGCTATATGATGAGAATATTTTCAGATAGATCTCTAGCATCTTACTAAAAGTGAATAAAGTTACATTTCCTTTATATGAAAATGTTGATTCTTAGTGTTTTCCCACTCGTATATGGCTGTCCACAAATGCATTTAAGGGCTTGGACGTGGCTGACGTAGCAAATGGGATGCTGCTTGGGAGTGCAAGGTTGAAATGAAGTGAATGTAAATTAAACTAACTATTGAGCAAAGAGCCCTAACAGTGACACCTCTAAGGCTGTGGTACAGTCTTCCAAAGAAAGCAGTAGATGATTCACCATTTCAGACATTTCAATCCAATCTAGAAAGCTGTAGTAAATATATTGTAGGGAACATTCCTGTACTGGCAGGGGGGTAGACTAAATGAGCTATTACCAGTAGCTCTTTTCCATGTCTGACTGATAGTTGGCTAGGAACATGTTCAGTGTAGTCGCCAATTTTTCTTCTTTTTTTTTTCACTTGGAGAGCACTGGTGACATTGGCAGAAGAATGCTTCCTGTGTTTGAGAAAGGTTTGTGTGGCAGGGTTGTCCCAAAAGCAGGCTATTTTCAGAGGAGGCATAGACACTGATAGCCTTAATCCTTTCCTAAAGCTTTTTTGAGAAAAGGTTTCATAGGATCTGACTCATGTGAGAGGGTGTGGTGGTATTGGAGATATCTGTGGATTAGCTGCTACACATATTTTCTGGTCTTTTAAATTCAAAGTCAAATGATACTGGATTTACTAATAGTGCCATTTTTTGTTTTAGTGTATGATTCATAGCTTTTGATTTTTCCTGGAATTTTTTCTTCCCTTCCCTTTTAACCACTGTCCTTCTGGGTAGAAGGAGAATTTTTACAGAATGATTATGAGAGCGAGGTAGTCAGTTCCTCTGTCTGTGCCTGCTGAACTCTCCTATAAAAAACATCTAATGACAGTACAAATGAGAGAGATGGTGAGTTGCGTTTGACTCAGTTTTTCTGAAACGTTTATGCAAGACTTTTTCCTTTAAAAATACTCATCAGTGCCAGCGATAGTAGTTATTGACAATTGAAATACTATATAATTTCATCCTAATCAGGGCATCTCTAGGTAATATAACTGGTAGTGTCCTGACAGCTGTTGTGTGCTGTGCTAGTAACAGCGAGAAAGCTGGGCGTGGGGATCTAGAGAGGTATCCAGCGCCCAGGAGACTTCTCTGCTTCTCCTTTATTATAGAGGGATGTTAATACACACCTTCCAGTTTCTGTAAGCGTCAAAGCATTGATGCGTCCTTGTCATAAGTTTCTGAGAAAAATGTAATTGTCTTTCAAAACTGGAAGTGTTGATTTTGACCCCCAAAAAATGTAAACGTTTAAAATTTGAAACTCTTTCAAAACAGGCAGTATTTTTCCACCTATTAATCTGAGAAAAAGGCAATGGAAAATAGATGAAAGGGCAAGGAAACATTGAAGGGGACACCGGATCAAAGCCTGTGTAGAGAATTATCCTCCATGGCTCATTCTCCTGTAGAGGCACAGGTCTTAATATGCAGCGTATTGCAGTGTGCTGCTGCTCTTTGGTTCTGCTAAAACTTTGCTTGCAGTGAAGCTGCAAAATAAAAACCTGGCTAGCTCTAAATTTCCTCTCTTCTCTTTACCTTTTTTTTCCACCATATGATGCCCAGGGACTCCAGAAAGCCTCGCTGAGAAAGAAAGGCAGCTCATGGGTATGATCAATCAGCTGACCAGTTTGCGAGAACAGCTGCTAGCAGCTCATGATGAACAGAAGAAACTGGCTGCATCACAGATCGAGAAACAACGCCAACAAATGGAGCTGGCTAAGCAGCAACAAGAACAGGTGAGTGATTATTATAGTGGCTTTCAGCTTAAATAATTTTCTAGGAGGACTTTCCAGTAGCTTATCATTTAGAGTTGATACTTCTCGAGTTTGCTCTCCACAATTCTCCACAAAATTCTCCAGAATTTTTTTTCCATTTGTTTTCTTAGGTGAAGAAGTTTAAACAAAAACATATTGGAAGAATGCTTTAATTTGCAATATATAAAATAGTGCTCTTTGTCTACCTTTCATTTTGGAGGTATTCTCTTCCAGTAGTGTTTTTTCTAAAAATTAGTATAAATAAGCGTACAAATTCAGCCCACCTGAATAATCTTCCGATGCTGCTTGAATTGAGTGATGCTGAATAGGTATAAAAGGAACAAAATGCAGCATTTGGATTGTAGTATGACAAATGAAAAAAAAAAGTGCGGGAGAAGAGTATAAAGTCAGTGAACAAGTGTGACTTTTTTCTTCTGCGCTTAAAGAGGCTTGATTTTCAGCTCTTGCAAATATGCCCTCCACTGAAAGTGCAGACATGTTTTCACACGTGAACTGTTCCAACGTGCACGCAGGGACACATGATACTTTATGCAAAACCACAACTTTTCTAACATATTTGCACTGTGCAAGCTTTAACAGAAATGAATGTCCATTTTTGTACCTGAACATGAGCAGAGAATACTTAGACATCTGGTTTAAAATTTTGTCAGGAGTCCATCCTGGTACCTCTTATGTGAAAGCGTTTTGGTTTGCCTGACCCTTTATTTCAGCTTGTAATGAAATTTGGGTTTATACCATAGAACTGCAGCTATGTGAATTTTATGGAACTCACAAAATTCTTTGAAATCTCTCATAGTTGTCATGCTTCGATGTTTGTGTTGTACCAAGCAAGTCTTAAGATTCTAAACCACTGCTGACATCTTCAGACATTTTAGTCTTGGTTTTCCCTATTTTTGATTATTTAAAAACCTTATCTTGAATACTGTGTATTTTGGCCTCACACCTGAAATCCCACACAGGGAGAACAGAAGTGACTTATCTGTTAAACTGGAGAATTTGTATCACACTGTTGTTTACATGGAAAAGGTAGATGAAGGTGTGAAGGTGGAATTGGCAGGGTTCTTCCACGCGGGAGACATCCTGCAGGAGCTATTTCCTTTGCCCTATCTTTCAAACTCACTACTGCTACGGGATGGCTGAACAATCTGAAAGTGAAAAAGAAAATGGAGAGAATGGAAAAAGGCAGTAAGAAATCATGCAGGATTATTATTAGGATAACGAGGATTTCTTTTGATTTAAGAAATTGTGTGTCATTCTGTGTCATATAGAAATCAAAATAACCAAACTCTCAAAAAAATGTATTGATAAAAATTATTTTGGTTGCTTAAAGAGAGGCTCTAGAAAGAAAAGATTTAATCTTTTAGATGTGGAGTTGACTATGAGTGAGTGTTTCTTATGCTAATAGTTTAACAATAGAAATGAAAGAAAATACCTAAGGGGAAGAATGCACAAAATTCCTCCCAGTAAGTATGTCTAAGTTCCCATCTGACCCTGAGATGTGTACACATACCACAGGGGAAGAGCAACACTCCTTCTAATGTTTGTACTGCTGTGCTAGCTGTTCATGAGAGCAGAGCTTTTGTGAGGACTCAAATGAAAGTTTTTCAAGTTTGCTTTTTAAGTTTAAGATATATAATGGTTTATTTCCATCAGTCCTCTGAGAACTCTAATGTGGTTCCATTACTGTCTGCTTTTTCCTTCACTGTGTGTAAATTAGTCTACAGTAAGCTTCCCAATCATTTAGTCAATGGAGAGGGAGGATGGAAGTCCTTATGGAAAACACACATGACTTTGAGAGGAGACTTACAACTACTCCTTACAGCTTCTGTAAATCAGTTTCAGTGTTGAGCTGTGTAGCCTCGCAGTGCCCCCGTAGTTCCTTTCAGCTGATACACACGTTGAAGAGTCAGTGATTTTCCCAAACCTAGTTCCAGTCTCTTTGTCTGTTTCTGCATCAAGGAAATACGCACACTAATACCTTCCTCCTGAGTGTCAGATTTCTTTTTTTTGGAATTTTTGAATAGGTAGTGCCAAACACAAAAAGAATATTACTGTCCATCCTACTTTTTTGCCTTTCCTGCCTTCTCCTACTGTTTTCCAGCTTCTCTGCCAGTATTGTTCTTCCTCCAGCAAGTTGGAGCAAGTGAGTGCTCACTTTTGGGGGATTTTAGCAGTGCCATTTCAGATAATGAGGGAGGAGAGATTTTTGCATCAGTCCTTCTCTTAATATCCAGCACAGCATTTTCCATAAGATTCCCTTTCAGGCTAGTATTAGCTATTAATTGCTCCTGAACATGAGCCCCTTGCTTCAGCAGCAGTCCAGGGTGCCACCACCCACACTCGAAGGTTTCTTAGCTTAATAGAGCAATTTAAAGAACCAAGCAGGGTGGAAGTTTCCTATGTACCTGCTCCAGGAATGATGATACATCTCTCACGTTTCTTCTGTGTGATTTCTCCACAGATTGCAAGACAACAGCAGCAGCTCCTGCAGCAGCAACACAAAATTAACCTTCTTCAGCAGCAGATCCAGGTCAGAGACTGCGTCTCCACCCATGCCCCTGTTATCTCTCTTCTCTCCTTTCTGTTTCCCCATGCCTTCCCTCAGCCATTATTGTCATGGTTTCTTTAAGAATCTCTGCAGATGGCTTACATCTTATTTATGGAAACACATGAGGATGTTACCTGTCATTAAGCCAAAAAGGTCAGTTTCTGGAAGGCCTTGTATGATTAACACTGCTCCTATAGGGTCAGCAAGCAGATGTGAGAGGAGCTGGTCATGTGAGCAAGGGTTTGCAGGACCAAGTCCTCTTTCAGTCGTAGATCAGGAGTGGCAAAAATGTTGCCAGAAAGAGTTGGATTGCAATGGATCCCCTACAGCTCTGTTTTGAGGTTTTGCAGAAGCAGTTCTCTTCAGTAATTGGTAATGAAGCGTCCCTCCTTCCTTCTGCCTCAGGTTTTGAAAGTTCAGAAATTTTCAATGCTTTGGGTGAAATATTGTGTGAATGAGAAACTGGTCAAAATGTTGGTTAGATTCAGGAAAGCAACTGTGTAGGTCCTAGGTATCTACAGGTTTACTCCTAGTAGTAGAAAAAAGTTATTAACCCACCATAACCAGTAAACTTTATTTAACCTCTTTTTTCCTTAAAGTATGCTGAAGTTTCTTTTCATGCCACTGACTATATTTCATTACTTTTCTTCCATGTGTATATATGGATGCCCCTGTTTTGGGAGTAATGCAAATCAGTTTGCCCATGAAGGTTTTCACAGAATAACAAAGGAGGGGTTTGACATTTTACAGATATCATGGTAAAACCTCTGTTTAAGTATGCAGTTATGTATAGAGCATTGCAAGTTGCTGTAGAAGTGGATGCTATGTTCTGTTTGTTCAGTAACAACAGGATTTTCCTTCCAAAGCTTCTTGTTAATATTTCAGAATTAGTTCCCTGAAATTATGGGCCATATCCATAACTGGTCTAAGAAAACTTAATTCCAGCAAAATCAGAGGAGCTGTATGGCTTCACACGAGAAGAAAAACTGGCTCCATCGTTTCAGAGGATATTCTGTCAGTATCAGGACTTGTGTAACTATGAAAAACTTCTGGGGCAGGTCCACCCCTCTGTTACAAGGCAACTTATATACAAGATGTGCTTTGCTGAAAATAGTTTTGAGATTGGTAAGGCCTGGCTTGGCCTTGACCTCTGTATTCTTTTTCTTCTTTAAATTTGTGTGTGGGAGGGATTTTTCTTTATTGCTTATCTTTAATAAGACTTAAAAAGAAAAACAATAGTAGAACCTCTACAATAGCAAGAAAAGTGTTTACATTTTCAGCATTTAGCTATGGCAGTGAGAGAGGAAGTTGTTTTATAGGCAGTGAATAAAAATAAATTGAAGTAACATAATTTGACCCCAACCCTTTTAAGTTTTAAGGCCTTGTAGATAAAAATGTAGTATGTCGTTTTTAGGGTAGTGCAGAACACTGATTATTGATAATGAGATATAGAGCCTTTCATCTCTTGATCCCTGGTCCAAGTTTGACCTAAGTCAGTAGTAAATGAAAGTCAGCTAGCTACCATCTGATAGAAGCTGCAAGCCTAAGAAATGATTCGGAGGCCTGTCTCAAGGGATTTTGGATGAAATATTGACCCTGCCGAGGTCAGAATTTCACCTCCAGGGTCCACTTCACACAAAAGCCATCAGATTTGAGGCACTCTCCTTTTGGATGGTCACATGATAAAGGTCAAGAATGGAACAGGCAGAGAGACAATGCTGTCCTCTCATTCCCACAGAGATGATCTATTTGTAGTGAAATTTTGATTATACTGCCTACCTCTTGACAGTTCCGCGGTCTGTATGGTTGTGTAGTCTCATGAACCCTGGTTGCAGCCCGATTACTGTGAAGTCACTGATAGGGAAAAACATTTAAAAATAAAAAACCTCTTATTGACAGTGAATACAAAGCAAAACATTTCTTCTGTTACATGCTTAGTTGACTGTTGTGAGACAGAAGAAACAATTCCTGAAGAAGTCTGCCTTTGTATATAAATGGAGACAATGAAGTCACCCTAACATGCCCATGTTTAAAACGGTCTGTGAGTTTACAATCAGGTGATGGTAGGTGGAACAAAACTGTGACATGAATGTAGCTCTGAGTTCAACTTTTCTGACCTTGCCCTAATTAATCTAACAGGCTTCTGTCACATTGGCCTGGAGTTTTTAAATAGCATTAGATTTATTGACAGGGAAATATGCCTACAAAGTCTGGATAACTATTTGACTTATGAGCAATTGAATGATTAGGCTGCAGTTATGAACACAACCTGTTTATGACAAAGGATTCGTTTTACTTGAGCCAATTTTTTCTAAGCTTGTAAGAGTTGCCATAATTCCAGATAAATTATTACACAGAAAAAAGCTATTGAAATATTGTATTGAAAACATAATACCCTAAGGTTAAAAAAAAAGCACAACCTGACTGACCCCATGATTTATGACTCCTTTCTCTAAGTGTGCTAACTTGGAAACAGTTCCTGCTCTCCGTACCCCAGCATACAATCACCGATACACACACAGTACATAAGCAGGGAGAGACTGCAACGTGTCTCTCCTCCTTAGAGGACTGCAAATGCTGAGTGTAACTACAGCTCAATTAAACTAGCCACTTCTGTGATGCTGGAGAAAGATGTGTTAGCTACTTGAGCTTAGAAAAATGTACCTGGCACATGAGTCTCTAAATGACATTATGTCTTGTTCAAGTCCATCTCTTCTGAATTAACTGGAAGGAGGTTTCACCAACAGAGAAGACAGACAGCTTATCTTCATATACAGAGTTAAGTAAAGACATAACGCTAAATTGGAGAAGAGTTGCAGATTAGATTAAAGTTAAGAATCTGTATGACCTCAGAATGCTAATATATGATCTGTGTAGGATTTTGTGTTTTGGCAAATGGTTAAAATATTTTTTTTCTGCTTTTCAGGATGTTCTAGACCTAGTTTGTGAAGAGGTTTGAGTTTCTCTGAATAATTAACTAAACTTCCCCCCATCTTATTTTATGCCACTTTGGAATGCATCCTCCCATGCACACTGCTTACTGTTCTATTTAATCTTTGCGTGTATGTGTATGGAAAAGGTTTTAGCTTTAACAGTTTTTGCCTGCCCAGTATTCAGGGTCTTCTCCCCTGCGCACCTCAATCTTGCTATTTTACCAGAAATGAAACTGGAATGCGTGTTCTGTCCTGTTAATTCTTGTGCATCAACAGCCCTGAAGATCTCAGGTTGTGTTTCAGAACAGCTCCGTAGTGATCTGCAGCTGTAGAACAGGCTGAGAGGAAAGAGCATGCAGAGAGCAAGTATGGCTCAGCAAGTTTTTGGACTAAATCTAATTTTGTCCTTCGGGGCCTCAGGAGAACTCTCACTGTCACCTTCCCATCTTCTTCTGTGTGGCCACAATCCATTTCCTGGTGTCCTTGCTCTAGACCATGGTGAAGTCTGGGGCTCTGTAACTGTCCCATCAGGTGGGCACAGAGTGAAAGAAACTTGAAGGCTAGATGCTCCTTTTTCATGATGCTGAGCTAGTCCCCAGGACAGGCAATGAGCATGTGTGGTGGTGTGCCTTGAGGGGTGCCTCTGAGATGCAACGTTTTGTGGAGTGGTGCAGTTTACACTTTCCACTTGCTCAGAGCAAAAGTCTAGCCCAGGTTGATGATTGAATAGTTTGCTTTGAAGCTCAGTGACGAATGTCACTTTAATTGAACTATATTTAAAATGAAATATGGTTGTTAAAATTCATAAAGCAATTCATATTCAGTAGGGCACTGTTGATAAAATAGGTCAACCTTGCAGCCTAAATTGTGATAAAACCGGTGCTGCTAATCTCACAACTTTGTAGAAAGCCTGACAATGTTTTATGTTTTTCCCTCAAGCCCCAGCTCTTGGAGTCATGTGATGACAAAAATGCCAGCTTTCATTTCTTCAAAATGTAAACTTCCAGCTCTTGTATTTCCAGGCAAAATCTGAAACCACGAGCACTACAAGTTCCAAAATTAGAAGGCAAACAAAACGGAGGCCAAATGTTGTTTTTTAAACTGTTCTGATTTTTAGTCAAAATTTTTTTTGGAGAGCCCAGCTCAAGATCTTGGAACGCTTCAGGTTGCCAATAATGTAAAACTAAGATCTCAAAGCAGCAAGAAGCAACAGTGCTGCTTTATGATGTCTCTAACATTTGTGCCACAGTTTTGTTTGAGTTTTTAGTTTAATACTGCCAGTACTTGGTTACTAATTTGTATTCATTTCTGGGTGACGTACTTAGTCCAAGAACTGAGTGGTATCTGAAACTTGAGAGCAATTCCTGCCAGACAGCAACCATTTGATGACTCTGTGTGTTTTAATAGAGGATTGTTGTTTTCCTTCAGAGCTAGACACTTGTCAGCAGATGTTCTAACGGGATTTCTGTTAGACAAAGTTCGGATCTCCAAAGAACGAGAGGATCCTGACTAAATTCTGACGCAAAGTTAGAAAGGCGCACCTCTAGCCTGCTTCGCCTGCCAGGCAGGATGTGACTTCTGCCTGGTGCCTGGCCAGGCGGTGCAGGCAGCTCCAGAGCCTGGTGGCACCTGGCAGGCCGGCCAGGAGGCCCTGCTCCCAGGTGAAAAGCTTACCGTGGCCTCGATGGCCTCAAGCTTTGCAGACCCTTAGCAGCTTGTCTGGCAGGGAGTGCGGGCACCACAGCCCTCCAGACTCTGTGCCCCTTTGGGTTGCAGGCTTCTTGGCTTTGCTGAATCCCTCAGCTGCCCTGGATGTCCTCCCAGCTCCAAATAACGCTTTCCCTTGTGAGTCTGGATCCAGATTTCCATCCTTCCCACCCGCTGTCAGCTGGCTGTGTCCCTTTCCCCATGAGTTGTGTTGGTAGATGGAGAGGCCTGGCTGTGCCAGTATGTTCCCAAATCAGAATATTCCCATTCTCATTAAGTTCTGAGGTTTAAGGTGTTGTTCCAATTTGGAATGTAATAAAATCCTGAACACTTGGAATTTCCTGCAGGATGGTTAGTCCCTTTTGTAGCCAGATCTATTTTTCAAAATCTAGCTATATTTTTGGGGAGGAAAAAAGGATTTGGTTTCTGAATTACACAGAAGTTCAGAAAAATATTTCTTAAGCTTAACATGCAAAGTTTTGAAATGACAGAGTTGTTATTGTCAAAACTTTCCAAGCACCAAGAGGCTCTGGGTTGATTCCAGCCTTCCAAAACATTGGTTAAGAGACCTGCCTCCAGAGTGCTTTAGATATGATAATTTACCCACACAGTTATCTATCGTGATAATTTTTCTTGTTGTTTAGATTTGTTGTTGCTTTTGAACTCCTCAGGTGAGCAATCATCTGTTATCCAGAACTGGCTGAATGATGTTCAGGCCTGTTTGTGTCCTCTTTGTTTGAGAAAACATGGAGATTTTGATTGACCTATTTCAGATGAAGTTTAGTTGTAAAAAGTACCAGTTTCTCTTTCTTGTTGTGAGAAGACACTGACTGTTTGACTGTATATAAAGAAATGGGAAGATTTCTTCCATGCCCCAAGTTTGCACTTTACACTTCCAACACAGCTCACCCTTTCCTTTCCTGTCTCCTGCTGGAAGGCAAACTCCAGCAGGCCACTATGTGAGCTAAATACTTGGAGTACTTTGTGCCTATAATAAGGAGGGTAGAGATCCTTACCCGTAATCCTTGCCCTGTTGGTATCTCCTCAGTGCGACCATAAGGACTTGTGAAATTTCTTTTCTCGTCCCCAGCTTCTTGCATGCTTGTAACCCAGAGTTCTCTAGGAGGCTTTAAAGGGCTGTAGATGATGAATCCTCCACTGGAGATACAAAAATGAACAACCACTACGCAAGTGCTTGGTTACAGATTTAGTAATGTCTGTTGCTTCTGTATTATCATTTTCCCTGGGAATTCTGATTTTCTAAGAAGTCAGTGACAGCAGAGCAGTGCTTCGTGGTGCTACGACCCCTTTGCAAGCCATTCTTCCGTAATTAGAGTCCTCTTTGCATATCAGAGAGAGGTGAGGACAAAAGGGTTCCTTGGTAGACAATAAAGCTGTTGAAGTGAGGGCCTGATCCAACTCCCACTGAACATAGTGAAAAGGCTCTTATTCATATTAGTGGGAGTTTAATGAGACCTTTCTTCAGTAGGAAACTGTGAGAAAGTATCTTCCTTCTCGCTCTCCAAAATGTTTTCAGAACAGGCTCCGTCCACTGAGACGGTTTAGTTTTTGTTTTGTTTTTTTGCCAGTATGGATATGACAAGCTGTGACTGCGCAGTCAAACCCAACAGGCTTGTAGACTGGGGACATTTTGTCCAAATTCATCATGTGTCAGGAGCAGCTGTTTTCCTGCAACTTATAAACATGGGCATACTGGATTCAGTGAGACAGGCCCAAGAAGGAGTCACACTGCAGCCTTTCCCATGACTTTGCAACCTCTTCCCAAACAACTGAGGTTGCCGGCAAAGAGGCTAAACAATTGTTTCTCACAAAAGCTCTGCAGCTGATGTCCTATCAGTTATCGGAATAACTCGCCTGTCCCTTGAGCAGGAAGAAGCCCCTGGGAAATTAATTATTCCAAAAAACCACACCAAAAAAAGAAAAAAGGCAAGGTTGGGGGAGGAAATAGGGAAAGGGAGGAGTGAAAAGAAAAATCTAGGCTAGCAGTCAGAATGAGCTAATTGCTTGCTGGCCTCAAGTTCAGCAAATAGCGTGTGTGTTTGGCTGAAGGATATGATGCATGTACTTTAGACTAACCCAGGGGCCTTCACTTTCTTCCATTACCATAAAAGTTAAGTTACATGAAAAATTGCAGAGGTGTTTATCTACACTCATTTCTGTGCAGAGCAACATTTTGCACCAATGTACCACATTTTTACATTCAAAGATTACCTGTAGAGCAAGCATCTACAGGTAATTCAGTCTCAGGCCTTTCCTATGCTCTCATACAATCCAAATTTGCTGACTGGTGTAGTTGCACCAATGCAGACAGGGAGAATCTGCTTGAGATTTGTACAACTTGAATTTACTGAGATTGCAAGGGCATGTTTTCATCAGATAAATCAGCTTTTTTGTCTATGCTGAGCTACATGTTTGCAACAGCACTTGCTGATAATAAAGCGTTCTCCAGTGTTACCAGTCCAAATGGCCTAAATGATGAGATGGTTTTGAACTTTGTGACTTTTTTCTTGCAATTTTAGCATCTTGTCTTAATTTCCTTTTTGTTACTGATCTTTCAGTGTTCCCGTTTTCCAGTTCTCTCACACAATCACAAGGGCGGGCCAGAAACTTATTTTTATTAAAAAAACGGAACACTGAAACACCCCAAATAATCCAGCAGCTAGGACTGTAAGAAAAATGCCAGCAGTCAAATACATTCATAGCAGCTGGCAATATTGTACTCCAAGGCCTCATCTTGGTTTCTCGCCTCTCAGCAAGCATTCTCTCGGAGACCTCTCTTTCCAGGGCCCTGTCTTTTTTTTGTTTTCAGATCCCCTCTCCAATTTCAGCATCCCTCTGAGGCACCCCACAACTTCTGCCACTTCCTTCCACTTCCAGCTCCCTGACATTGCGGTACTGAGCAACCTTCCTTAGGCAGCTGCCCACCCCTTCCCGCATCAACTCCTTTCTGCCAGCCCTCCCTTTTCTTTTCCCTCCTTGTCATTATTTCCACTGTCTTTTTAATGGTTCTGGTCAGCATTTTATTGGCTATAGAGAGCACATATGTCATTTTGCGAATGTTTGTGTTCAAAATGCGTGGGGTGGTGTACCTGTGTGCATGTGAGCTATGTTCACGTTTGTGTACCCGTGCAGGTATTGACACAGCAGGCAGCAGAGGTACAGGAGCAGAAAGTACCACGGTACTTTGTATAAGTGGCTTGGGAAGATGAACATGAACTCTTTATGGCTGTGATCTTGTCCGTATGGAGTGTGTGTAGTCATGAGCACTTCTGTTGTGCAGCCAAAAAAGGCTGCTACTGCTGCCTCTGCAGTAAGGTAAAGCAGGAGATAACAATAAATTTTTTACTGCTGGCTGGCGGAGGTGTTTAGGATGTGTTTTCTTTATATCTTCATCCGCCCCTAATTGAAGATGCTTTAAAATTGAATGACTAGCAGTCAAAACGTGTTTGCTTCAAGCTGAGAAGAAAAATGCTGGTGTCTCTGCTTCCAAACTGATTGCGCTTTGTACACAACTGACAGCCACAGTCACTTTGAGTGACTGATAAGTGGGAAGCTTTGCCACTTATCAAGGAATGCACACTGAAAAGAAAAGACTGGAGCCGTTCAGATGCTTTGGCATGTTCAAAATAACATCTCACATCAGTCAGACTCAGAGGCACTAGGAGACATTTCAAAATAAACTTTATATCTATCTATCTATCTAGAGGCAAAGATTCAATTTAACAGACAAATCACCGTGTGGCATCACATTGGCTCTGAAAACGAGAACATCATTATAAGGGTCACCAGTTGCAAAATGATTCAGATAGCTGCATAATTCGAGAGCATTTATTGTAGGGTCTCATCCCCCAGAACAAACCTAAATTTGAAAACTCACAACTGCATATCATTCTGGTGATTTCTCTAAATTGGAGTGTTTCACCCCTGTTGGCCAAGCAATATTTAGTTTATATAGCACATGACATCCTGAAACATCCCAAAGAGAATGAAACTCTAAGCCAAATTATGATCTCATTTATCTCCTCTTTGGTATTATGGAATATCTTTGGGATTGCCTGGCATTAACTAAAATCACAAATTGGCTTAGAGTTATTTAGGAGTTGCTATGCTCTTCAGTGATACACAGCATGAATAGAAGAGGGAACTTTTTTTGGTAAATTTGTTGGTGATACTATTTGGTGATACTTATATTAAGAGATTTTGACCTGCAGGAGCTGAGGTGTGAAGGTGCATTTTCTTGTGCTGACTCTGTAATGACAGCAGTAACAGCCAATGTAGGGTTTAGTTGGTCCACTGGAGGTGGTAATGTTTCAACCTGCCTTAGCAAGCATCATAGGAGTTAACCTGTTAGAGCCATCCCTGCAAACATTGAGTAGAAATACAAGCACACATCATGCTTAGAGCTGAGATGGCATGTGGGTCTTCATGTAAAATGGGAGAACAAGGAGATACAAGCAAGTAGTGTGCCATTTCCCAAATTGGAATTTGGACAGGAGATACACAGTGTTGATCTGTGTCCACTAGTAGTACTTAAACAAAAAACATTCTCATGACTGCTGCCAGGTTTGCACCTCTTGTCCTAGCAACATTGGGAGTGTTGATGGACCATTATTTTTTGTTATGATTCTGAGCCCTGCATCTGGATATCTAATTCTGCCCAGCTTGTTCTATCTAAAATGGTTGCTTTTCTAACCAAAGTGGCTATATTTGAGAGACAGGTTAAGTTTGGCATTCCAAAGTTGCTACCAGCCCCCATACCTGTATTATCAAGAGGGAGAAATTTGAGGATCATTTAGTTTCTACTGGCAATGACTTGCTTTTCTGATTCATCTCTTGCCATGTTAAGTGGTCACGACTTCATTTTGATGGCTCATTCGAAATAGAGTACTTCAAACTCTCTGCTGGAATAATGGCTTTAAATGATTCAGAGGGAGAAGTATGGTTCCACCTACTGAATCAACACCACTGTCTTCACCACCTTGGATTTTCCTCAGACATCTGGCATCCAAAAGCTGATGATGCCTTACCCTGCATAGTTTAGGAGACAAGATGACCTCACCATTGGTGATAATAGCATGCAAGAGGCCAGAGGAAACAGTTTTATTTTTGTTGTCCACTTACTATCAGTTATCTGCTACTGAATTGTAGTGTATGAATTAAAGTGGAAGGCAATTACTTATGCTTGGTATTTGTAAGAAGAGTAAATGAAACAGTTTAATCACTTGAAGGGTAGTGATTGAAGGGGCAACGTGAGCAAAGCCTGACTGAGAAGTTTGAAGAGAGGGAAAGGTACAGTTGTCTCATGGAAGTCTCTGTTGAGCAAAGATGAACGAAAGAGTTACAAATCTCATGCCAGCTGTCTGTATTTTGTGTATTGTATTCAATATATGTTTAAGTTCAACTTCCACATAAGAAAGTTGAATAAAATGTGTGTTGGGTAAATAATTGTAAGGAACCATTTCCGATTTTCTTTCAAATTGGTTTGAAATATGCTTTGGAGAGGCTAAGAAGTATATGTCAGAGTTTCTTGTATTTAGAAGTTCAAGGAAAGAATTGAAGTTCCAAGATAAACATAATAAAGTTATAAAAACGAAAATGAAGACTTATATGAAAGGTAATAATAATAATTAAATGGGACAAATTTAATTCACAGTACTTGGAGTTTATAAATATTTGGCACAGTGAGGAAACTCGTTTAAAACTGTATGTATTACAAAACAATTTTTCTCAGGTTTGGCTTCTTTGAAAGACAATAGTGGGAGTGTTCAGCAAATTATTCTGAAGTTGAAACTTGGATAGATTCAACAATTGTTCGTAGATAGCAATTTAAAATTCATTTGGACAGAAATGATAAAGAGATTTCTATACTTTCGTATGCTGTGAAAATTGTATACAAAGAAATACATTAGTTAGGTAACGAAGTAAGGCATTTGAAAGTTACAAGTGCCAGAATTAGGTTAAATAGGTATCTTTGTTTTACTCCCATGTATCTCTGTCATACATATTGAATAAAAAATGGTATCCTGGGGGAGTGAATTATGTGATAATATAACTGTAGACGGTACTCACAAGAGGGAAAATTAAAATTATGTTGACAACCTTAATTCTGATGTTCCCTAATGTTTGAGTCCTTGACTTTTCATCCGAAGTAACATTATTTTAACTGTGTTTCTATGTGGTTTTAATGGCCATAAAAGCACATAATACTGGTACCTATAATGTATCGTCAGCACAGCTTGAACCCTGAAATGTCAGCATGGGAGAAGTGCCAAATGTCACGTGAGTTACAGGAGAAATGCTATGTTCTCCTGGGCTAGCAGAAGAAAACAGTTCTTTGGCTGTGGTGGATAGGAACCCATACTATGAAGCTATGAAGCAACTATATGTTGTTTCCTTTCTTCCTCCTTTTTTTTTATTTTGGTCTCTGTCAAAATAGAGGAGACTTTTTTTTTTTCTCTTGCCCTCCTCCTTGGAAAGGGAGATAGATTGCTTGAGTGCCTTTGTTGAATTTGGGCTGGCTGTGTTGAAAATGGAGTTGGACTCTTTCTTTTCAATGCCCTCCATTCGCTCCCCCTTTTCTCCCTCAGTGGGGTTGGGACCAGATCGGTTGTAATCACAAGTTGCCACTAATCAATTCTTTCTTCCTAATTTACCACACTCTTTATGCTTTAGCAAGAAAACCGAAGCTGAAGGTACAAGATTGAAAGCCACAAATCTTTTAGTTAAGGAGTCTCTTGCTTTGAATATTTGATGGAAGCCTGTTTAAGCATTTGTCCCTTTAAAGCTCTGTGTGGTGAGAATGTTTTCTTATCTTTCACACTGCGTGTAGAATCTTGTCTGCAGTTTAAGCATTACTGAGCTACAGCGTGTCAGCAAGAGGGGCTTTTTTATATACTGTGTGTAATGAGTTTTATGTTCTTAACATCCTTAAGAATCATGTATGTCTAAATTAAACATCATTTCCAGTTTCTTTAACCCCGGAGTCCGAATTTGTAGTCCAGGAACAAGTAAGCATATATTAAACAGCTGATTGATTATGTTCTCACCTGATACACAGAAGTAAGCTGCCTTATACACTCATAGGCACACATTTTCATGCGTGCATTTGAAATGCCCCAATTCAGATATGAATTACAAACATGATTACTTTTCTAGACATTGATTTTTAATGTCTCTAAAGGATTTAAGGAGGAAGGTATAGGGATGTTTTCCTTGGGGGGGCCACAGGTTATTAATACTTACCAAATTATAGCTGATCTTAGATGGGACTTGTTGAAGGCTTTATGAATTCTTCAGCCCTGCTGACAGTTCCTCTTCAGCTGAAGTCATGGCAAATAGAGAGAACCCTTAGTTTAGATCAAGACACTGATGATCGCGGTGTTTCCCAGTGATGCAGACAGACTGATGCATGCACCGGGAGATACAAAGCAAGCAGAAATGGAGTCATATTATTTGAAATTAGAAAACTTTAAGGAAATAAAACTTTCAAGCTTGCTTCTTTTCCCCTTCTGTGCTTCTTTGGATGGCTCTATAGCTATAGACACCCCATAAAAGGTTGCCTGTGTTCTTCCACAGAACCCAGTTCTGGCAGCAGGAGGTTTCCCTGGGTAGGATAGCTCCCCAGATACATGATAGATCGAGGAGTTTCTTTGCCATTGTGTTAGGAAATGAAGTTTTGGAGAACTGATATATTCTAGTGACTGGAATTAGAATTATGCTCTATTTCTTGTATTTCTTCTTTACTTGAGATGAAAGGCAGGTTTGAAATGTTATTTTTCAAGAATTTAACTTTCTGTGTCATGAATTTGAGGGTCTTATTTAAGTCTGCTTCCCTTGTATTATTTCTTATTGCACAGTTAAAAATTCCTATCTTTTTGGTACAATCAGAATAAGGACATTCAAATTGTAATCAATTTACTGACACAGAATTCCGTATTCTATGTTAATAATATTCACACTTCTTATTTAAAAAGAAACACATCCGGTTTAGGTGTTCTTCACATCCCCTCTGTGTATTGAGGTGGATTTGTTGAAATCGCAAGTTTGCTTTCTGCGTCTTTTGTGAGTGTTGTTTGAGCTCAGTATCCTCTTAGCAGAAACTCTTGCAAAGGCCCCGTGGGAGGAAAATTGTCCATTGTGTTCTTTTGAAAGCCGGCTATCTTTTTTCCTGGAGCTGGGCTCAAGCAAGTTTATTCTTCCACTCAGGGATATCTTAGGAGGTTCCTGTCCTTTCTGGTGCCTAGGAAGCAGAGCTCAGATACGTATATTGTATTTGTTGCCATCATATAATCTGTGCAACTTCCCTGCAAATATAAAGAATTATGCTTTCCCCAGCTGTTCATTTGATAGGATTGTAGCCCTTCATTTAGAGAAAACTGTGCTTCTCCGATTCACGTTGTTTGAACCATGGCCTCCCTTCTATACCTATTGTTTGTTTTGTCTTTTTTTGTTGTGCGTAACAGGTGTTTCTTTCAGCCAGCCAAGACAGCAAGGCAAGGGCTTCCTTTATGGCAGATCTCTTGAGACTTTGATTAAACTCTTCTTTGTGATAAAAATGCCGCTGCCTTTAAATGAATGGCATATGTAATCTGTATTTGCACAAATGCCCTCCATCCCTCTGCCCTCATTGCTGAAGTCTGTCTCTCTTTTGGTATGGGTACGTTTGCCTTTTCTCCTCTCCTTCGCCACAGAACTGATTCCTTTTTACCGTCCTGATACTGCCCTCCCCTCAGAGCCTGGATGCAGCCAGGGGAATGGTTTAAAAAGAGCAAACTGTTTCTGTAAAAAGAGCTCCCTTTTTTCCAGTGTTTCCCTGTTGCTGCCTCCACAAACACCATTGTCAGGCGGCTGGGAGAACCTTCCTCAGAGTTTCTCAAGGGGGAACCAAGGGTTAGAAACTAGGCACTTTTTCTGCATCTGCTGGAGCAGGTCTCAGTCCCATGAGTTATAGGTAGCACAGATATTTTCCTAACCATCTCTTTTCTCTCACACAATCTCACCTGCTGTTGAGCAGGACCCAGTGCTAGTAAGCTGGGTTTCCTGGCTTAGGCATGGGAATGCTTCAGGGGAGGTCTGGTCAGTTGCGGCAAGAGCTTAGGTGTGTTGTAGGCAGAAGGTATGTGTAAATCAGTACCCCATGCTACCAACTTGTCTAACATACATGTAAATTCTTTTTTTGTTTAGAATAGGACTTCCACGATCTCCAGTTTGATCCTCTTGACTCTCCAGCTGTTAAGACAGCCAGAGAAGCAATGCAAACCAAAGAGAGGCAAGAGGCTCATACCATGTTTTTTAGTAGCTCAGTTGGCCCACGCTGTTCAAGTATCCTGATGGAGTATTGCTCACCTGTAATGCATTATTTTCATGCCCTTCTCTTTATGCCAGGACATTTATTGGTTGGAAGCCCCGGGGGTGAACAGATACAAATATGCGTTAGTCAGAAGAGATGTAATGGATGTCCTGGGAGCTGTGCCAAACAATTAAGAATATAGGCGTAATGATTTACAGGGTAAGCAAAACCTCCAGAGAACGCTGCATCTGTACAGGCTACCCTGTAAATCTGCAGAACTTGAATAACTTGCATCATTTCAATCTACCAGAGATAATGCATATCTAGGGAACGAATATGGATGGACTCTTGCTTTCAGTCTGAGACGTACCTTCTGCTGATGACTTTCTGTTGCTTTGATCAGTTGTTAGAACTTCCCAAATGTCATCTACAGTGCCTCTGAGATCCTCTCTATATAAAGTGTGTTTTTCCTCCTGGTGCAGACCGACCGGCAGTTACAGTGGCAGGGGTATCAGCACAGCCTAGACGTGACAGTAGCATTGTATCTATTTTAGTGCCTAACTTTGTGGCAGTGGCAGCATCTGTGGAAAATATGAAGATAACTGTCAGAAAGAGTGTTTGAAGGGCGTTTAATTTAGAAACATTAACTCCCTCCCCATGCTGACATTTGCTTTAGCATGCAGTAGTTAACAGTGGAAGATGGGGCTTCAATAATGCTATATAATATGGTTTCCTAAATTGATTCTTTCTCTTAAAATGTTTTGTCTGTTCTTGTTAGTGTTTAGCTACCTAGTGCAATAAACATAGTTCATTACATTATTTGACTCAAAACCCATGAAGTTTTATTTTATTTTTTCTTAACACATAGATGGCAGGGGCCTGAAATTCCCTCTTCCTGTACTAGTGTAAAACATGATAAAATCAGAACATGAGCATTTAGAGACACTTTGTGCTGAAATAAATGACCAAGATGCAGAAGAGACTAACATGATGTAACGATTTTATCAAGTTCTACACAGCTCCTTCTCTGTATTAATTTTCTCTATGTTCAAGGAACCTTAGCCACTGTTTTAAGACATAAATTAAAAAAAAAAATTAGACTGTTTTAAAAAACCAAACTGTTCTGAAAGCAACTGTTTCTTGTGTTCAGGCATGCAAACTTCTCTCACAGGCAGCTCTTGTTAGAGTATGGGGGCATTTTCTAAGAGTCTCGCACCCGTTTTTCTTTCAGACATCATCTCCCCATTCCTTCAGGAGGTGCCCTTTTGTAGGAGGTTAAGCCTTCTTTCCACCAACAGGGGACTTGAGGAGGCTCCCTTGGAAGCCTGTCATTGCTGTTCTTGGATTTCGCAAGACAGCGATGCTTCCTGAGACGTGCATGAAGCTCACCTGCCCAGAAAGATTGCCACTCAACAGTCTGCTTTAAGACGGCTTTGCATGCAAAAGACTGATTTTCTTCGTTTTGGGACTATTGCTCAATGGAAATGTCAGAAATATGGAAGGATAAATACCAAGTTACATTAAAAAGAGAAAAAAAAGCGCTCTGAAATTATCTCCTGGCTCCATGTTTTCCGAGGTTTTGCATTAGCGGGGACGAAGTCACGGTGTGTTGACACAGTCTAATGTGCAATGACATAATACCTGGAATATGGAGACAGCGAGAGGCGCAAAATCAAACTTATCTGAGTTTTCACAGGAAAAGAAGGGATTAAACTTTGCTGGTTAAAATACGGATTTTTTTTTTTTTTTTTTTTTTTTTTACTAAAAACGATCCTAGTTCGATTGAGATAAACCTACTCAGATCTAATTCTATCCAGTCCCTGGGAAAAGTGGGCCTTAAGATGTTGAGCCTATTTGCCCAATCCCTTTTTTTAGAAATAAAGATTAGGGTAGGAAGTTTGGTCCTTATCTCTAAGGTTCTTACTGCTTCAGAAGGAAACTGAAATACTTACATGAAGGACACTTTCTTGAACTCGTGATTTGTCTTCACTCAGATTATTTCAGAAAGCTTTGGCAATGTAGATTGCCCACAATGCTTGGCTATTTTTGTTTTACATATCTTAGAGGAACTATGATAAATTGTTGTTACTGCCTATTAAATAGTAGAAAGAGATGTCAAAATACTCTAGTGACTTAAAATTCAAATGTTACTGCATGTGCATGGAAATTGTGATCTGGAAGCATCATCCCCCATTTCGTAACTGCCAGGTGTGATTCTTCTCTGCCTTTTCATCCCTTGTGGTTACTTACAGCTCTACAAAATGACATGCAATCACTAAGTTTTACTTGCGTTTCACAGCCTGTTTGCACGGATATTAGTATTAGTGTATGATCCAGATCTTACGTAGCACCGTCATCACTGCCTCTTGGAATATTTTTTTTTCCCTTCTTTTTCTTTCTTTCTTTCTTTTTTTTTTTTTCTTTTTAAAGCATCCTGTTTTTCAGACCAGGGGAATTGAGGACAGAGGGGAAGCAGCTTGCACATTGTTAGGCTGTAGCTCATTGCCAGAACCAGGAACAGAACCCAGATTGTCAGTCGTCTCCCATTGGGCCACAATACAAAATGTGAACTGAAGTGCGGAGTTATCAGAGATTCAGGTCTTCTAGGTTTTTATCTTCTGTCTCCATTTTTACTGTTTTTCTATAGAATTTCCCATTTCAGTGATAGAAACCAAATACAGATGGCAATGGTTGTGGGGTGGGAATGAGGCAGGGAAGCATGCAGAAAACAATCCCTGTTAGTTTCAGAGTCAGATTTGTGTTGGTGCCATTCCACTGAATCACATCAGTAGAGTTTACTGTGGAAAATATGATCTGATCCATCAGTAAATATGAGTGAATAAATGGTAAAAAGTTTGTGAGGGTCAATTTCTGTCCTCTTCAAGGTGAGAATACAATTTTCCTTGCATTTTTCACATTTTCTGTGTTTGAATTTTTCTAGATCCATTCATTGTAACAAAGCCAAGACTTTGTCAGCACATACATTTCTTCTTCAAGCATCCCTTGATTCCATGAAAACTGCCTAAACAAATCAGAGCGTAAGGCCCTTACCAGTCATTATGCATGAACCCTCTCCTCACCTTGACCACTGTTAGGTTCTTATTCCATTCTGGCTGGGCTAAGCTGTGCTAAATGTCAGTGGGATGCCTGCCCATGTTTTTTTTGTCCTGGATTGATCTGCTCCAACTCAGAGAGGTTCATTCACTGACTTGCTTTCTTTTCCGTTTCTAGATACTTAACCTGCTTTCATGCCAGTCTCAGGGCTCTGGTTACCTAAGGCCAGCTTGTTGTATTTAACAGGCATGAATGGCTGTGCCTCAGGCCTGCTTTTCCCTTCTCTCCCCTTTCTTCTTCTGTTTTTCATTTAATGGCTTGCTAATAATGAAACCACAAAGGCAACAGTAGGGGCGGCATAAACACATGCTCACCTACGGGAGAGTTGCTGATGTTTTAGAATTAAAAAACAAAACAGGATTATTATGATAATAAAAGCCAAGACAGGTGCTGGGCACTTTGTTTATTCGCTGATTAAAATAGTCACAGTATGACATCTTTTCGTATAATAAACTAAAGAGGGAGGTGGATTATTGCATTGCCAAGGCTTTGAGTATACCTTAGCAGAAAATATTTGAGGACCATCTGATTTTAAAGGTCATCGTGTATCACTGCATGCTGGGAATATACCTGTTTTGCAGGGTGGTGGGCAGGCAGTGAAATATTCAAAATAGTCAGCTGCCAGAGCATTAATTTCCTTCTAATTTGGTGTAGTCCCTTGTTAAGTCCCCAAGAAACAAGAGGGGGGACTGTCTGAATCTGTGCCTCTGCCATTGAAGAGGATGTCAAGTAGTGGAGGCAAGACATATGTTGCCCTCCTCGTTTCTCCCATCTTCATAGTAAGATGCCCAGCTTCTGTTAGGTGATTGTGAGCCCTTATCCTTTCTTAAACCAATATTAAGGTGTTTTGGATTGAGTTTTAAAAATCCTTAATCCTGTTCATCCTCCTCTGAATATATTGTGCTTGTATTTTTATAAAAATGCTTTCCTAGATTTGTCTTTCCTATTTTTTTAGTAAATCGGTTACTTCATATCCGGTAGAATTTTATTTTGTGGAAACAGGTTTTAGCCATAAGTGCCCTCATTTTCTGTCCTTTAGGCTCTTTACACTTTGCATAAAGTTCTTGGCATAGCAGAAACTTTGCTATGTTGGGAGTTCCATCTTTACACTTTTATGTGCGTGTGTCATATGAATCCTCTGCATCGTGCAATTAACAGTTTCTTCTCGTGCCTGATGCTCCAAATCTGCAAATGCTGTACGTAGATACTTTCTTCTTTGTCAGGCTACTTCAGGCTGAACGTTTAGACTGTCACTCTGAGTTAATTAAACACCTATTTGAAGTTAAGCTGTCGAATGGCGAATAAAATAAAATAGTTGGTCCAGCCCTGTGGAATGGTTATTGAAGTTGACACAATACTTTCTGCTTTGTCCCTTTCTACTTTTCAGTCTCTCTACCTGCTCCATATGCTGCTTTTCTAGATAGGGACACAATATTCGACAGACAAGAAATTACCTTTAGCAAAGGGCACCAGCTGATGTTTCAGAAAGTGTGTATGCAGAAATAAGCTGATAGTCCTTCTCAAAGTTCTAAATATTGCAAGTGAAAGAAACATATCCTTCTGTATGAGAACTGCATAATTTCATCTCTACCAACTACAACTAAAAACATTGATTAGAAAAGGCAGCTGTAGATCCAGGTAAAACTGTTAACTGTAACTGTTATCCCTCTGGAATGAAAGAATATAGTGGGCTCTGCCTTTTTTCCCCATTTGTTTTCAGTTTCCACAGTTTTTCTAATCTCCTGCTGCCATGGGAAATAGGTGTTCATAGGGCAGACAGCTTTTTTGACAAGGCAGTTATGCCTGTCTTGTTACTTGTAGAAGTATTGGGTTTTCTTAGGTAAAAATGCATTTCACTGAATTTGTGCAGGAAACTGAGGGATTCAGTATTTGTTTTAAAATGAGGTGATAAACAGACTAAGGCATACAAACTTCCTGTATTGATAAAATTTTTCCTTTAAACTTTTTTTTTCCCCCTAGGGAAAGACTAAGTTTTTTACCCATAAGCATCTAAGCATGAAGTTTTAAAAAGCAGGGAATAGTTATGGCACCCATTAAAAGCAGTAATAAAATCCTTTGTCTTTAGCAGGTGTTGTTTTGGGAGAATAAATTTTGATAAGAGAAGTGGTCAAGACAGAAACGTCTGGGAATTTGTTAAAGTTTATTACTTTCTTTAACCTCCTTTGCATGCTCTTTGCCTTCTCCTCAATATACCCATACTCACAAAGATAGCTCTCTGCATTTCTGGAGTTCACTTGCATTACTTTACAACATATGCTGGTTTTACTTAGCAGCCTCATATACTATGAGAGGGATAAAAGTGCTCTTGGGCTTCAGAGGAAAAACAGGATGAGAATTAATTTCTTGTTCAGTTCATGTCAGAAGCAGCTAGACATATGAAAGAAATTGGGATCTTCTTAGACTGCCTGTTTGATTTTAGAGGAGGCTTAGATGTTTACTGAAATTTCCAAAGTTTCGAGATTCACTCGTGAGTGCTTTATTCATAGCTGTCACTGAAAAAATGTATATGTCACCAACATAATGCAGTTTTTTTTCAGCTGGGCTAACGTCCCTATACTAAACGTTTTGTGTGTGCACATGTGTAAGTCAGCATTGACAATTCAGCAAACCACTAGGACAGAAGTGGTTTTAATTGTAATAATTTTCAGAGCGTATCAAGTGTGGTTTGCTTAGTTTTTCCTTAGATTGTAGTGTAATACAACTATAGTTGGTTTTGTTCACATCTTTCCTGGATATGATAGTGCTGCTGAATGCGGTCTGGCAGTGTTTGTTGCCATCACAGAGGAAATGTGAATGATCGCAGAGGTGTGAATGATCTGAAGAAGGCAAAATCAGTGGAGGGACCAATCTTTGTAACTTCTTTATCTACTGAATCCTGCAGGGAAGGTGTCTTCGTACTACTGCTACTGCTACTATAAATCCAGTTCGGCTGATTATTTGTACTTCTGCAGACAAGGTTTCAGCCAGCACTCCCAAGCAGTTTTCCCTAGAAATGCAGTGGAGCAGGCTTTAAGTCAATGAGTACAAACTTGGATGTGAGTTTTGGATAAGTGCTTGCAGGTACACCTCCAAAGCCAATAAACTTCAGGAGAATGAATTTCACAGGGTACTGGCCAAGAGAAGCCTCTTGTCTTCAAGGGTGTGTGTGCACATGCACACAACTCTGCAAAGGCAAAACTATTTTTAACTTCTCGGGACATCACTGAGCATAAGCATTATTCTCATACCTATGGGAAGGTGAAGTTTAGAAGAGTTAGTCATCTTGTTTAAGTTAAAATATAGAAACCTGATTCTTAGAGCTAAGCAAGACAAGACCATGTCTTTCCTCAGACATGACCAACTGGAAGATTTAAATGATCTCTGAAGGAGCTATTTTACTTAAATAAAGACTGTCATTCTTTTTGGTCAAGCGATATGATCATAACATGATGAGATGGGGTAAGGGTTAGAAAGCATAAGGCAGCAAAATATAAGAAAAATCCTTCTCTTCTGTTAGTTACATCATTGCTTTTTAATGACAGGGAAAATAATTGATACATCTTCCCTTTCTTCCTTGAAATACGTAGGATGGTTCAGATGTTCTTTAATAGTATTTTAATCCTATCCATGCCCAAGACACTGTTTACAGCACATTATATCTTCTATAGAATCTCAGATCTTCTGAACTCTTAATTACTCAATGAGATTTAGATTTAAACCAATAGGATTGTGTACTGGATAAGATACCAGTTTAGTCCTGTCCTCAATCTATAATCAAAGTTTATATAGTACAGAGTTTATCTGGATGTTGACCTGTGTCCTTTATCAAATTTCGATGGACTCTATAGGCAGTTAGCTGTCAAGCTTCAATATGGGGCACCAGTCTGGAATACCAGGTGTTTCTCCATGGCCAGCAAGTAAGAAAGGTGATAAATTAGTTGTGATTCCAGTGCCTTAATCTCTAGCTAGAGGGAACATCAATCTTGGGCAGAGACACTAACCTTAAATGAACCCATTAGCTGTCTTCCCAAAGCTCTTCTGCTTCCTCTATTCTTTATTATTGGTAGCAACATCACCTTCCTCCCTATCAAGCAAATTCATATTCCACGAAAACATTTTGACTCCTTCTTCCACTGTCTCCTGTTGCAAATCTTCTTGATTATTTTGGTATGGCATTTCTAAAATCTAACTTTCTGTTTTCTTCCGCCTAAAACTTTCAACATCTTTGTCAATCTTACGACTTGATTGCCACGTCTTCTGTTGTCATTACACTTCCATTGTCTCCCTGCTTCCCTGCAGGACATTCCCCAAACACTTACCATCGTCCCTTCACTTTTGTCAATATTATTGGACCTAACTCCTTCCTCCAGCTTAGGCATTAGCTCCTTGTTTTCCATAACATGAAATGGCAGTTTGGTGTTGTTTCTCCAAGGTTCTTCGCAGATCTGTCACTCTTATTTTTTCTCTTATAGTTCATTCTGATCCTGATCTGTTCTGCTGGTGATGCTCACCTCATTGGTTTTTTTTGTTCACGTTTCCTATCCTGTCTTACATTTTATTTCAAAGTGCCCTAAATGTGTAGAGTAACCTTTCCAGAATGGTCCAAGCCTCCATATTGCCCAAATTATTCCTCAAATTTTAATGCTGCTGGCCTCATCGAAGGTGCACTTTGAATTGTAGTCTATATCCCACAGAGCATTCATTCCCCTTATGCCACAGAAAGCAAATAGTGGCAAAAGGCAAGCTGTAATAAAACCAAAAAGCACCTGATGTTATCTGTTCCCTCTTGGGAACTCCTGCAGCTTTCAGTACGTTTGTGTGCAGCTGAGTGAAAGAAAGGTAGCGGTGGGATTATTAGTGAAGAGAGCAGCTTAGGAGAGACATGAAAAGGGGACCAGTTCTCATTCTGATTCCCTTTTTTCCCATGCAGTTAAAAAGAGAGAATCGTTTAAACATGCTTCTGTCAAACTCCTTTCATTGGTCTCTTTTTCTCAGCAAAGTTACCAGTGGTTTCATTCATAAGATGATCTTGAAGGTTGTTTCACTGTCACTGGGATATAGTTAAAGTATTTTGTAAAGGGTACCACTCAAGTGTAAAGATGCCTGGTAGGAGAAATAAGGCCTTGCAGAAAAAGAGCAGCAGCCCATCAGATCTTGCTTTTTCAAACCAGGCAGGTTCCCCCATGGAAAGATTAATTACAGTCAGGTTTGGAAGACAGCCTTGCTGTGTTTTTTTTCTCCTAACATTAGAAAAGATAAAGGGGGTGATTAGTGTGCACAAAGCCTCTGATCAAACCAGCACTGAGGTTTGTGACAGGAGGTTCAAACACTTTATGGATCACTGGTGCTGACAGGTAGATCACACAAGCCTTAAACAGATGTTTAGTGAGAAGATGAATGTGTGAGATCTCAAACATGCAGGGCTCCTTTGCCTGGCCATAATAGCCTGTGAAGCATTAAAAACCTTCCGTTTTTTTTTTTAAGCTGCCACACTAAAAAGGGAAAAAGGAAAGTACTAACAAGCTTGCATTAAATTTTGGATTTTTTTTTTTAATTGAAATTAAATATGTCCAGGTTCTTAAAGTTGTTAAACTTTTTCTTTAGGAAATGAAGGCTATTCTTTTGGGATGTATGACCATAATTTGCCCTCTCTATAAAACTGTTGCTGTGGGCCAGTGAGTGTGCATGCTCTAACGAGGTGCATAAGAGATGCTCAATTGGAATAGAGAGATGTTCGAATTAAATTACAAAGGTCTTTGTACCAGGGAGCTTCAGAGACAGGATGCTTTTTATGGGATATCTGTACTCTGTAGGATACACTACATCAGCTCGATGACTTGAAAATACAGTAATTATGTAAGGCTTGTTGAGCAAACTGTATTTACTAGACCTCGTTGAAACATTTTGAGTTGTTGATATGAAGGGAAGAAAATATTGCATCGGTGCCATTTATTATGAAAACTCAGAAGTTCTGGGCATGATTTTTAGTACCTTCTCAAGAGAAATTATCTTTAGCATTGCACTTTGTAGTCACAGAATCCTCTCATTTGGAGGTGAAAATGTCCTGTGTGGGGGACAAGTGGAGACCCTCCCTATCTAGCAATATATTAAGACATTGGCAGAATGTCTGATGAATGTCAGACACCTGGAGAGATCTATTCAATTTAGAAATGGGCTGAAGCCAAAAAATTCAGAACCCAGTCTCAAATTTGAACACTCCAGAGTTCAAGGATTTTTTGGATAAAGGGTTTAAGCTACTCTATGGAAATAATCAAATTACAGAATTTGGTCTGGGCATGAATTACAAGCATTCCTAAAATCTAAGAGTATTCTTTAGGGTTTGATTTAGTTGGTCTGGAAAGCCCTAATCCAGGATTTGAAATCTTTGCCATCAACCTTGAAAGCAGTTGGTTCATAAGTGGGTTTTTTCTTATTTTTCCCCCATTTACTGTTTTTTACTTCTTTTTAAAGAACTGCAGAAGAAAAGGTGTTTGTAAGCAACTTCCCAAATCATTTTTTGCCATCCACGAGCGTAGGGCTGCCTGTTTGAATGTTTCCAAGAAAGTATTGTTCTTATGTGACAACAGGTCAGAAAGACTCTGCATTAATTACACTAACATATGGTTATTAACAGATTCTAGCTCAGGGAGCAATACTTTACAATGTTATCTTCCACATAGTCAGATGTTAGCCATATTGTCAGTGCTGGCAGCTATTGTTTCACTCATTTACTTCACAGAGCTAATTACTCCCTAATAATAACTTTACCTTGGAGTTTTTCACTTGCTTGTGCCAGCAAACCTGTTCACACTACATATGCTAATTATTGGCACTTATTCATTATGTTAAGATAGCTTTAAGTTCAAGCTGTGCAGCCTGGCTTTCTGTATGGAGCCAGCTGGCTGCAAAGTTCCACCTTTTTTTTTCTTTTTTTTTTTTTTAACTAAAGTCATTAAAAGTTTTAATATGGGTCTATCTTGTTCTCTTTACAAGATTCAGTCTTTCAGGAATTCAGATGCATAGTTGGTTACTCACGGACAATTGCAAGTTTATAAGGAGTTCCTGGTTTTCTTAAAACATTTCTCAGAGCTTGCAGTGAGGTCTTTCCTGCTAAGTGGATTGTAAATTCATTTGTAATTAGAACTACGAGACCATTTACCAAAATGGATATTCATTTTCCTCCTTCCCCCACCCAGTTCTAGCTCCTTGCCTGCTTTATCGCTGCTTATACTTTTCCACTGGGAGTCCTAACGCCTTTTCAGTGCCTGGTGAGGATGCTCTCTATTGATTTTGTTTCTCTATGCTCTCAATGTCCAAGGGCCTAAACCTTCAATGAGCTTTGTATGGATGGATTCACTGATTTGTCCTGGGCTCAACATAAGTACAGTAAATCAGATCATTCAGATTTGCAGCCTGAAACAGACAAATTTCATGGGATTTGGTCTATTACATCTTTCCAGAATTCTCAGTAATCCTTTTTCACACTCTAGAATAGTGCATATTCTCATAAAACCCAGAGAAATGTGGTGTCTTCTAAAGATAAAATACTGTCCTTGATTTGCATGAAGAATTTTATGAATACCAACTGAACATCTACATGGGAATCAAAGACAATTGATGGCTGATCCTGGTTAATGTTGTATATACAGTATGGGATGTTACAGAACTGACTGTTTCAGCTGTGACTTTTAAAGAGTCCTGTGTCAGATCATCGTCTAGTGTAAATCAGCCTAAGTACTTGTCCACTATCTGGTGAACTACTCTGACATTTTGTGAAGTTCTTCAAGAAATGATTTTTACCCAAGATAAGGTGAACCTATGTGAAATCCCATTCACTTTTATCAGTAGAAAGAGGAGACTGAAATTTTCCATATGTAAGAATTCAGTCCATATTAAAAAAAAAAGGTCTATTTCTGCCTCCCCCTGAGCTAAAAGCTTTGAATTCTATAAACTTTTGCGTGACCCTGACATTACAAATAAAAGGTTTATTTTAAGTTGCGGTCTAGCTAACTTTATTAGAAAAAATGCATGCAGAAAACCGCCATTTGGCCATCTTCTTGGTGTACACATTACATACATTAGGATGTCTCTCTGTGCTAGTTGTAATATCAAAAAAAAAGTAGATGAATTAAGTAAGATTATTTCATAATCAAGAAAGACTAAATCTCTCCTTTCCTGTACACATATGTACTTCCTTCCAGTGTCAGTATGAACTGTTTTTGTATACCTCAGTGCAGAATTTGGCCATAAAATAGGGGAGAAAAAGCAGGACACCTGAAACTGAAAGAAAAGATTTACTTGAAATAAAAATATTGTTTCCTGCAACATCCCATTTTGCAGCCTCAGACCATTAGATTGGATTCCCTCCTGTGTTACTGCAGTTCTGCTTCAGTACAATTCCAGTGATATCAATAACCAGTTTGAATACAATTCTTAATAAAACTGAAGTAAACAGACTTTTAGTTGAGCCGTAATAGATGATCTTTACGGACTTTTTTACTTCTGGTATTTCTTGGGCTAAAAAATCAGAGTATTGTTTAGTAAAAATACTGTAATTGTGACTGTATATTATAATGTCCAGTCTACATTATACAAAGGTCAGGGCTTGTCACTATCCTGCAGTGATTTGGAGCTGTGGAGACAAGTGATACACAAAAGGTGGGAGAGGAAAATGCCAAATTCTGCTCTTGGCGCACAGCTCATGCAGTTGGTGGCTGCATTATATGAGTAAAGCACGTAGAGTAAGTCTAGCAGTGGTTCACTAGGTCAGAGGTTCGTTTTCAGTTGGAAAGAAACTACAGATGATTTCTAAAAGCTCAGCAGCCACCCTGGAGCTGACTGTTTGGTGTACTGTCCGGTGAAATTCCAGCTCGCTTGAAACAAGGGGAGTATGGGGTGTTGTATTTACTAAAGAGATCACATTGAAATGAAAGAAACTGTCATTATGTTTAGAGAAGGTTTGAACCAAAACCTTCAACTGTAGTACAACTTTCTCAGGAGTTGACCTTTGCCTGTTTTTATGAAAGTCTGAGCCTAAATGCCAGATCTGAATTCATTGTGGAGATTTGGACTGAGACTTGAACTTTGTGATTCAGACCTGTATTAAGAGAGCCTGGTATCACTGCTGACACCACTCAGTTTCTACCTCGGTGGCCTTCTGCTTTCTTGATAGACTTAAAACAGTACCAAAATAATCATGCCAGCTAGCAACAAAATATTAATACTTTATTACAGGGCTGTGGCTGGGAACCCTGGGTTTAAGAACAATGGAAAGGGGAACCCGGAGAGCCTGTGTGGTCAGTTAGGTTGATCTTCAAGTTAGTTTTCCAGGATTAGGCACGGTATTTCAGGCCAGGTAAATGAAGATAGAAGAAAGCCAATGATTCTGGCGTTTCCTTCCTAACTGCTCCTTCTGTGTGCCTAAATTGAAATTTATATTTCCACACCCTTCCCATAACTAGAAGTTTGACAACTGGTTATTGAATCCACTGGAGGTGAGAGTGGATGGGAATTTCTGGAGGTAATGTTAGTATCGGTGTCCATATGACCAGTGAGTGTGAGAAAACAGTGGAAAGTCGCAGGTTGTTTTGTCAGGTACTTTTATGTCTGATGAAATGGGGACTATCTACGAGACGTGATTAGGACAGACAAGAAAAAAACCCAACTTAATAGCAATTAAGAAAAGACATCCAGCAAAAATGCTGTGACAAAACTCTTAGGAACTTGTTTATATTTTTAAGGCTTATCCTCAAGGAAAACTGTGACAGAACACTTTTTTTTTTTTTTTAAATAAAAGCTTAGTTCCTCCTCAGATATTTGGCACTCCTTAAAATCTGCTGGAGCCTGACGGACTATTCTGACGTTCTTAATGCACCTGAGAGTTACTTCCCAAACATGCCTTTCCTTATGGTAGATCTTGCCAAGATCTTTTGGATAAACCTCATTTGAAGTTTCTAGGACACAGCAATGTGGCATGAAGAAGAATTTTTAAAATAAGATTAGCACCTATTTCTAAGTCCCATATCACAAAAAGATCTTGGCCAAATCACCTGTAATTCAGCTGAAAGTATGTTCTTTGACAGCCGACCACCTGTAAAGACTTTGGAGGATAAATGACCTCGCATGAGATGGGGGGAACTAGTCGAAAAGTATCTAATCTAGGTATTTATCTGTGCTTTGAACCATGTACTTTGAATTCTTGGGTTTACAACAAAAAGCTGATCTTGGTTTTAACCATGGACAGCCTATCTGTATTCTCGTACCTATGCATGTGGGAGAGCAGTAAATACGCACTGGACTGATGCAGTAGGGAGGGTTTATTGACTTGTTTAGGAGAGGCATGCTACTTGCCACGTGTGCGTTATGCTTGATATCTGCAACTAATAGCAATAAAACCTTTATGCTACCTTATACTGTAACATATTGTATGAAAGCAGCATATTTTAAAAAATCTGTTTAAATATGTTTTGGAGCATTTTAGAAGAATTATTGGTATACATTTTTGAGTCCGTCTACCTGTAAAACTGCTTCATGCTATAGGTTAACTAAAACTCGCCTGAAACAACTTTTCCATAAATAATGTTATAATTGGAGTCTAATGTCTTGAGTTGTTTCAAGGCTACATGCAGGTGTTGTGGGCCACATTAAGAACCTGTGAATTCTCTACTTTTGTTAATAAAAAAACTTGCATTTTAGCCCTCATGGGTTACAAAATAGAGAAGCTCAGAAGTCCCTCTGGCCTAGGACTGAGCATGGGTAATACAGCAGCTCAGTAATATTACGTGAAAAGTTGGGAAGGAAAAGGCATGTGTCTGTCAATTGGCTGCAGAGAAAATATGCTTCTGAGAGATTTGGGGTTATACGATTCTGTCCCTGTTCAGACAGGAGAGTGTATGCTGTGCAAGTGAAACTGTCAGACGTGTGTGATAAATACTGTTTGCATTCTGTTTTAAATTTTCCCTTGGGTATCACCATCTCTTGTATGGTGCATGCCTGTATGCTTGCATATGTGTGTGGACTCCTGTGTGTGGGGCATCTGTTTCGTGGGTACTGTGTGTATATATATATATATGTGTAAATTTCGTGGGTACTCTGTGTGTGTGTATATATATATGTGTAAATATCAGTACATGTGCACATACACACACATTTACATTTTAAAATAAATACCAGAAATGAGATTTATAGATAGCTTTCCTCATTTGCTTGTGTGGTGTGTGAGACGTGTGCACACACATCTACTGGAGAAATGTGTGTGTTTATAGTTCTGTATGGGCACAGATGATGCGTGTGTGTATACAGACGCAGACAAACATACACTCACGTTGTAATACATTAGATGCACTTAGATCTGTAGGACTCACTATTGACTTTAATTAGAATATCAGTATAGACTTCTTGTAAAAATCATTAACTTAGAGTTACTCTTGCATTTTTCTGGATACATATTTAACGTATTTCTTGTCTGAAGTGAGATGTAATGGAGATTTATTCCACTGGTTGAGTCTGAGGAAAGTTAAGTCCCTGGAAAAATCAAGGTACACAGCTAGACCAGCCTGTGGGTGTGCTCTGCTGGTCCTTCCCAAACACTCAGTGGTTTCAAGCCATGACAGAGATTGTCAGATCGTTCTCTTGAATATATGCTGTTCCAGGGGAGAGCCAAGCCACTGCAGCTCTTGAAAAAGGCTTCTAAGCAAAACGTGGACATTGCAGCGCTTCTGACATTAAAACAAAGGTATCAAAACTGTTTGATTAACTAAAGATGCTTGTTCACGATTCCTTAATGACATGGTGGGAGTTTGAATCTTGTCATTAATATTGTCATGAGTGCTGCTTGGCACTAAGGTGATAAGCACCACATTATCGCCTGAGCCTGGGTCTGTCTCGACGTATTGTTAAATTTGTTGCGTCAGGACATTCTGCCGTGCAGCCCTAGGGGACCCTACAAAAGGCATTTGCAGTTAGGAACTTGAAATAAGCACAGCTTCAGCGTAATTGTAGCCAAACAGTTCCACAGGAGGAGTGCCTGTGTGTGGAGTCTGAGCGTCCAGCTGTTCGAAGGAGGATTATGAGGGCTTTAATGGAGACCACAGATGGAATCAGTACTATTGTCCGGAGTATTCTGGGGCAGAGGCTAAAGTGTGAAGGATGATCAGTGGAGAGTTGATTGGAAAGGGGAAAAAAAAAGTAAGAAAGAAAGAAGGGGGGGAAAAATCCCCTTGTTCTCTAAAAAGCAAAGGGATTGATGCTGTCCAATGGTGAGGGTGCAGAGGAAATAGTTCCCAAAGCTTGCTTTCATGGTTAGCAGGCATTGTAAAGATGGCACAGGTCATGTGTTGTGTGCAGCTGTTTAGAGGTTCTTACAGAACTGTTAGAGACTTAGTGAGGCCCATTATTCAAGGCACTAAGGCAGTTTTACTGGATATGGACTACTGCAATTGTATAAGCTCTCCATTGTGTGAGTACTAATTTAGAGTGCTACCATAAGCCAGCCATACAATCCATGCTTCCCATGAATGAATGAGTCCTCTTGATGAAAAGGCTCGGAGCACACAGCTCTGACTTTTAGTCTTAAAGGGACCTGATGTGTTCAGAATGGATCACATTTTAATGAACAAACTCGCTGGCAAAATATTTTGGGTTTGAACTGCTAAAATAATCCTTTTCTTTTTGGCGAAAGGTATCGTACCCAAAGACTTTAGATAGGTTTTCATTTGCCTTGCCACATGTTAGACGTATTTGTAGTTACTGATTTGTTATGGGATATTAAAGTGTTACTAATGTGCTTGTATAAACATAACAGGTTTCAAGGCCACTTGGTAAGCAACCAATTTATGTCCTAAATCATTCCTTTAGGTGCCAAGGAGCCCCATGATTGTTTTATTCAAAACCATTTGGCTGCAGGAATGCAGCTGTTTTTCATTAATGATGTCCACGCACATACACAAGCAATGTGTTGTTGTATAGCCCTGCTGTCTTTTTATTTCCTTGCCTGCAAAGAATGAGAACAGTATTAGGACCTCTAATGTAGTTGCAACATTGTTTGGCAAAGTAATTTTCTGTAGAATTCTTACCTGGCTGGCTTAGGGTCACATCAAAAAAGAGGATTTACTCTCTGATAACAGGACTTAGATAGCCTTTGGGAACATCTAAATTGAGGGGCCCAAGAGCACTTCCCGAGTTCATATGCACTGCCTGTCCAGCCATCATTAGACAGACCCTCAAAGAGCCTTAGTTCAAGTATGAGATCTGAAGTTTTGGGAGCATCTAAACAAACACAGCACCTGCTGATGTGATCCAAGAGTTTTCTGTATTACTCCTTCTGTACATGCCCTGAAACTGCTCTGGTCTAAACACCTAAATGCTTAGCTCCTGCCTTAAGGGTCATCACAATCCAGAAACAAGGCAGAGCGGCATTGGCATCACCTGAAAGGCTCAGCCAACAGGCATGGTGCCTGAAGCACAGTGACAGGATTGTAAAACGTAGCTGCTTCCTTTCCAACATAAGAGCAGTTAAAGAAGGGATAGTCCTGCCTTTTTTATTTTGTGCAGTAGCCTGCTGAAAGCTTAGCAGTTGCCTAAGAAATGAAAAGAGCTGGATTGGGGCTTCTGTTTCTTTAATGCAAGTCACATTGTGTCTCCCACATCTCATGAGAGACAAGGCCTTTCTCCACATCTGCTGAAACTGGGCTTCAAGCAAAGAGACATACTGTTCATGTCATAAATGGAGCAAAAAAAGAAGTGTCATAGCTCAGTATCCTGCTGCTGATGACATTTGAGCCTGTGTTCTGCTCCATAGATGCCTTGTGGTTTTTTTCTAATTATTTTTAAAAATTACTTCTGCTGAGTACCATTGGGGTCCATTTGTATTGACTTCAGCAGAGCAAGGACTCAACACAAAGTTCCTACAGGTCAAATTTTGCCCTTAAGAAATTAATGATTATTACAAAGTCCCTTTTCTGAGCTGAATACTACTTAAAAGCTAAAGGCATTTAAAAAAATCAAATATTACTTTATGTTTTCATCATGTTTACTGCTGGTTTCCTTTTTGATCTCTCTTACTATCAAACTAAGTTTATTGAGTCAGCTTTGTTTAATTAGTTTAATTTTACTTGTTCAGCAGCATTGCCAGAGTTGTACTTTGCAGATTCACAGCTCTGAATGAAAATATTCCTTGTGACTGGCAAGACAAAACAAAAACAAAAGTAGAAAAGGAATTATTAAAATGTTTATATTTGCTTAGGTAAAATGCTACCAGAACTGAAATTTGGAGCAGAAAATATGTAAGCACCCTGATAGTTTGTTAACTAATCTATTCTTACTGAAGTGTCAGAACTTTCATTGGCTTTATTGTGAACCAGGTCTACCACACAAAGCGTGTTAAGTGTTAGTGTCTAAATAAAAAAAGAAAAAGAAAAAAGCACCCACTTCCAGTAAACGTTTGCAAAATTGTTTATCAGGCAAAAATATTGGGGGTTTCAAATAAATCTACACATCCTTAGTCATGCCAGTGAGTGAATGAAGACTACTCAAGGGCTTTTCCCACTCTCCCTTCAGCCAAACTCAGTGGCATCAAGTGCTGTCATGTCGTGTGACATGATGAGAGCGATGAGGTTCATCAGTTCCCACCATTACACTGGGGCTGCGGCTGTCCCATACTAGCATAAAATAAAATTGCTGATTTGCATTAGTGAACCTTAGTAAGCCCCTGATTTTCAGTTGCACCAAGCATCCAGCCCCAGAGACTGTGTTCTGGATTGAAACTTTGTTCTCTGTCTCAAATGGTGCTTAAAGAGATCTCAGGAGTGCTTTATGGCCAGCAGTGTTTCAGTATAAACAGTACTAGGAATAAATCAATTGATCAGAAAATTCATTTTATTGCTAAAGAGAAATGGATGGCTGAAGAGCAGAACTTAAAAATGAATCTGGAATGGCTGTGGTTTATGCTTAGACTAGAGTAGATGAATAACATCACTGTAGTATTTTCAGAGCTTTTTACAGTGCTCCGTTATATCCCTCTCTCCCAGACACATCACATCTACCTTTCTCTTTAGTATGCAAATGCACAATTAAAAGCATTCAACAGATAGAGATGAATAAGCTAATACACTCTGCTGCTAGTAATTTATTTTCATGAAGTGGGAGTATGTGGAAGTACCCCAAAGAGCAAAGAGATGCTGGAAAGTTGTAATAGATAAGAATCTACTGACTGCCTTTATGTAAGACAATAGATCTTGTGAATATTCTGCTTCCTCTCCAGGCAGTGAGCTAGTATGGTTAACCAAAATTGTTGAGTAATTGTTCTGTGGTTGAGAACAAAATGCTGAATTAAACTGTTCCCAGCACAATAATTGTGTGATTACAGCATTTATGTTGCTGGCCAAAAGAACAGTCATTAGGTTTGGAAGACTTACCAAAACCACAGGCACAGAAAAAAAATGCAAATCACATGTAAATTGTCCTCTAATACCTATAGTGGCTTAAAAATTGAACTAGGAGTATGGTATGTGTATATTTAAAGGCAGTCAAGCCAGAAAAAATGATTGTACATTCAAGAACTACTTCAGACTAGGAAGAAAATACCCAAAGATTTTTCATTTGCATTATGTTGTACTTTTCCCCCTCTTCTGAGATCCTGCACTTCATATATTATGCGTGTATTCTGCTTTATGAATGCTATTATATTTTTCCCCACTGCATACCAATCAGATATTGTCTGGGAGTTGTAAGGTAGGTAGGACTCCCGCACCTAACTAAATCGTGGGCCAAGCTGATTCAAAGAGCAATGTACAGGGGAGGCAGGCAGCAAATGTTTATCTGATTGCTCTAATCCCCCAGCAAAATTAAAAACTGATTTATGATGATAGGTGCTCTTGACATTTTTCTTCTCCATGGCATGGTCCATATCTAAACGTGCCAAAGAAACAATTACATTTAGTCTTTCTTTTTTTTTCCTTTCTTTTGTTGTTTTTCCTCATATTTTTAATCATAAAGGAGGAAGACAAGGAAGAACTGAAGGAGACATCAAAGTAAAAGACAAAATGTTTAGGGCAATCAAAATTCTTGTGCCTGCAATTCAGTGCAGTAACAAGCTGCAGGATTTGGAGAGCCGGCTACCTGGCTGTACACAGAAATCAGATGATGAGATGTCTAAACTTTATCACTCTATATACAGTTAATTGTGCTTTAACTGTGTTGCTGTCACCACATTGTAGGCACAAAATGAGAGACCATCTTCAGTCCTATTCAAAAAAATGTTCCCAAACAAAACTTGTGAAAAACATTTTCATATGAGGATTTTGGTAACAAGGGAAAAAAGGCATCAGGACATGAATGGAAGAGTGGCTATGTATCTTTTAAATAGTCTTTCTTCTGCAAATTGAATCCATTTCACTTTTAAAATGGAACTTTTGATGGTAAAACTAAACTGTATTAAGGAACAATTCCACTGGCAAAAGGGACAGTCAGAAACAAGTCTGAACAGCTGAAAGATTGAAAAGAGGTCTTTATTGTGCATTTCCCTGGGCAGTAATTAGAGGCTATCCAATACTAGAAATGTGTTTTCCACAGAGGTTTCTACTAACATTTGGTCTTAGTTTTCCTGGCCATTTGTCCATCATGTTTAAGTACAGGGGGGTTTAAGATCATGGAGAAAGCAGTAGAACTCAATAGAAAATAATAATAATAATAATAATAATAATAATAATAATAATAATAATAATAATAATAATATTGTCTTCAGGAAAGAATTACATTAAGTTGTTGTAGCAACTAGTGCTCTGAAACTGATGTCACTGAAGACCAGACATATACTGAAACACATATCTGATTTAACAATAATAAAATTGGGAAAAAGAGGGGGCATTCAGAGGATTTAATGAGTGGATTTAAGTCTAAGATTTTCTGAGCAGACCCAATTCTGCCAAAGTCTACACTGATCAGGCCGTGAAGAATGTTTCTTTCCCTGTGCTGTATTAGATTGTATAAGGTTTTATTAACTATGTCCCTCAACCTTTCAATTTAAAGAAACCAAGAGAAGGTACAGACTTCTAGTGCGGAATTTGTTTTCTGAGTCCTTTCTGTATATTTTTTCTCTCTCTTTCTAGATAGTATGGTTTTAAGTGAATGACTTCGATAAGACTTTCATGTTTGTTTATACCATTGCACTATTCAGCAGCCGAATGGGTTTTGGATTTCTGCCCGCTACATGATATTAAATAACCTCTGTTTCTTGCCCACCGCCTACATATTAAAATTGTTGTGTTTGTTTTAATTAATGATATGCCACTTGTCAAAGAGATAATGAGTGAAAACGCATCTTGAAACCTTGGGGTTTTGTTTGAAAGAATACCCCTTCCTCTCTATATAGTAATATTACCTTAAATCGTATTAAGGAAATTGGCACAAAAACCCCCAAACCAAAACAAGAAATAGTTATTATAAGGCAGAATTCTGATGATCTTCTTGTCTTCTGTGTCAGCTAATTTGAGTAAGCAAGATTTCTGCGTTAAGGGTTATGAAAGTAGAATTGTTTCATATTAGTTGATGAGACTTAAATATTTTACTGTAATTATGTATAGAAGCGTTACAAGCAATGTGTCATGGGTGACTCATAATGAGTGACAGTGGAAGAGTTGAAATAGAAGGCCAGATTGCAGTGATACTGCAGTGCAAGAGCATTAGAGGGGGAGGTATCACTTCAGGAACAGAGGAAAGCTTTAGGGAGCTATCACTTCCCATTACTGGTACCTACCATGCCTGCCATGGTGGGGATGAAGAAAGACTGGAATGAGAGATGGTCTTGCCTTGCAAACTTTCTACTTTCACTGAAGTCCCACAGCATGCCCACTTACTTCATATTTCATCCTCTCCTACTTTACGGTCCCTCGTTTCATCAAGCAGTGTTTGAGCCAGGGGTTGAGTACTACTCTTGATTCACGGCTTTTCTCTAGGAGTGCCTCGGGGTCGTTAATAAAATAATGAGTCTCTTAAAGATGGCAGTCCACTATTAAGTGGTTTAGGCCTTAGATATTGATCTATTAATGAATTTGGACTTCGCTATTGTGTCAAAAATGAGGTCATGGCACTTGCCTTCATCTGTACTCCTTCTAAAATACCGTGGTTTCCATATTAGAACTGTTCTCCTGGGTTCAGAGGTGAAAAAATTCTTTCTCTGGAGCAGTAGACAGGAAAAATATTACTGCAATTTATACATCAAAATGATCAGTTACTGGTTTTTGAACATGTTATGGAAAAATCAACAATGGGTTAAGGGGGACAAGTAGCAGTTGGCCTTAACACAGGTCCCTCTGAATAACTTCATATGACAAAAAATACCCATCAGCCTTGCTGAAGTATAATGGCATCAGCCTTGCTCTTGCCACCCATTTCTTGATCTTTTGGGGAAAATGCACTAAGGAAATCTTTAGTGAGTAGGTTCACACCCCAAAAGCTGCATCACTTCAGTCTGCATAGGAGTAAGAACCACAACTAGAAGAAATATGTTTCTTTACCTAAGCTGCATTCTCAACCTGAAAACCATCTTGGGCAGGTTATAGCCAAGTGTTTTATGACCCTGTTTGCATCCTTTGCATGAAAACGTTCACAACAGTACTTTGGTGCCAGGATGAGCCGAAAGGCACCTCAAAAGGGCTGAAGAGATAGCAAGGTGGGACATTTCTCCTAGCTCACAGAATTTGTCTGTGAAAAAGGAGCCAGACTTGCTGCCTGTGATGGTGTGTAATGCTACAATTTATTTCCTTACCTGAATCCGTTGACTTCCAACATTCACAGAAGTTCTTGAAAAGTCAGTTTTGGATGTTTCCTTCCTCTTCTCCCCCCTTCTCTACATCCCACGCTAGTGCTGAGCCTTGCTTCATAATGTTAAGATTTGCAGAGTCAGCCTTGTATATGTTTAAAAAAACCCTGTGCTCTTACAAGAAAAGTCCTCTAGATTCTGCTCACCTCTTTTGAATGTTATATCTGTCACTCTCTTAACAGCCTCAAGTAGAAACAGCCCCCATTTAACACAAAGCTGACACAAACTGTCCTGTTTGCCCTTCCCTGCTTCCTCTGGAGCAGTAATTAATACTGGATCTTCTTTCCAGAGCTCTTTTGACAGCAGTCCATGATACTGTTGCACAAAGACTTTTGATCTGGTAAAACGTGAGCATTGGGTATACCAAAGAAGTGACTTTGGAAAGAAAGAGAGCTGGGTTAGCACACATGCACAAAACCCAGCCACTTCAGTCTCTTTAAACAGAATGTGGAAAATCAGAAGGAAAAAGTATCCAGGTGACTTCTGGAAGGCTGATATGAACAATGACAAGGGAAGTATACTTATTTCTGTCTCTGATTCTTTATGGCATGTACAAAAACCCCCATAGTTCATTATAATTTGAATAACTGAACCAATATATAATACATCAGCTAACTGTAGAAAACAGTACACATGTGCAGCTCAAGAAATTATCCTACATATGCTGTCTTTTAAAACACATCAGGAAATCTTGCACCTGTTTTCTTTTCACTGACAAATGTTTCTCTGAATAGCTTACTGCTAGAGCGATCAGTACTGGTCCAGACCTCATTGGGAAAAGCATTAACCAAGCATCTGGAAACTGTGTGCTCCATCATATGCTGTGAGGTAGCATCAGTCATTAATGTAATTTCATAGATTTTCCAGTTTGAAGAGAGTGACTTTGCAGGTTAACTCTTGCTGCACGGCAGTTATATTTAGGAGCAAGTTGCTATTAGCCAACAAAAATGCAAATAGAGGAAAATATACCATATAAATCACCAGTTTTGATAGCTGCAAGTTCGTGGCAGGTTTCCGTTATAGTCCTGTCTTCTTCTTCTAGGAAGGGTGCTAACATTTAAACAAGGCGCCTAGGTGCTTGGAAGCTATGGCATGAGAAACATAGTATTTGTGTGAATATTAAGTAAGGTGAAATAAGTCAGTTTGGCCCAGACGCTGGTCATCATGCCTCAAAAGCCAATTTTGTGTCCTCTGCTAACTTTAACATCTTCATGAAACAAATGGCTCAAGCAACCAAACAATGGATCTTTTTCTTCTATAAAAAGGAAAGAGCAAATTATTTTGAGTTTTACTCTTGAGCTTGGATTAGAAAAGGCTCTTTTGAGAGTGCACTTCTGTCTTCCAGTGTAGCTGTTACCTGAATTACAGTAGCTTGCTCGGAAAGTCCTGGTTTTGCCAGAGGACCCCACACACTGGCATGCTGTATAGTCTGGAGCAGCCATTCCTGTATGAACTCTTAGGCTTTTGACTTAAAACAGCTGCATATTGGAATGAATTCCAGTTTATGTTCTTTTTATTTTAGGTAGCCTCTTCTTTTTCAGTTAGGCTATTTGTTCAAATGCCTTTGTGGCAGAATTGCCCAGTAGATAAGTGTGCTGGTTTTGGCTGGGATAGAGTTAATTTTTTTCATAGAAGCTAGTAGGGAGCTATGTTTTGGATTTGTGCTGAAAACAGTGTTGATAATACAGAGATGTTTTTGTTATTGCTGAGCAGCACTTACACAGAGTCAAGGCCTTTTCTGCTTCTCACCCCACCCCACCAGCAAGTAGGCTGGGGGTGCACAAGAAGTTGGGAGGGGACACAGCCAGGACAGCTGACCCCAACTGACCAAAGGGATATTCCATACCATATGATGTCATGCTTAGCATATAAAGCTGGGGGAAGAAGGAGGAAGGGGGGGACGTTCGGAGTGATGGCATTTTCTCTTCACAAGTAACTGTTACACGTGATGGAGCCCTGCTTTCATGGAGGTGACTGAACACCTGCCTGCCAGTGGGAAGTGGTGAATTAATGCCTTATTTTGCTTTGCTTGCGTGCACAGCTTTTGCTTTACCTATTAAACCGTCTTTATCTCAGCCCATGAGTTTTCTCACTTCTACTCTTCCAATTCTCTCCCCCCTTGCACTGGGGGGGGAGTGAGTGAGCAGCTGTGTGGTGCTTAGTTGCCGGCTGGGGTTAAAGCACGACAATAACTTACATGCTAAGTGGCACAAGCATGAATATTTCTTGTTACACATCATCTCAAATAGGAAAAAGTCATCTTACTGCTTTTCCCTCCTCTGTATGTTTTTTCTATACAAAATCATATATAAATGTTGTAAAGTTCTTTATTTTAGTTACATAAATGAGTAAGTAATACTGCTTTTTCCTTTGGAAGTATCCAAGAGATGTTCCGTAATGCAAAGAGTCCTTTTGTCTTATGTCCTGCAAAGTGCTGCTGGAGGTGTTTGTCTCTCACCAGTGCATTTTGTTCTGTAGGATGAAGTGGAGGAGGGAGGCCTTTGGAAGCAAATTATTGACATGGAAACAGCTACTGTCTGTATTATTTGGCAGTTTAAGGCACTTCTCTGCACTTTAGTTAAAAAGGCTAAGCATGTGTTCATTTAGTAGTACTTACAGACTTTATGATGAGATGAATTTGAGATGGATGCTGGTAGTGACACCTGGATTCTCTTTCAGGGTTGAGCAAAGACAGAGTTTCCAGCCTGAACAGCCTTTCTTTTTTAGAATGAAAAATGTTTATGTAATTCTCTGAGATGCATTTCAGTTTTCCTGAAAGTTTGTTCCTCGTGTGTTCCGTGAGCCAGGTTGCATACATACCAACTATTACCTGTTAAAGATTGACTCCATATTCCATCAAACTAATTATTTTTTCCACACTATCGCTCCAAATAGAGCTCCTAGTTGTAATGGAGGGGTGGGGGTGTCTCCCTAAATAGCCTTTTCTATTCTTCTTAAAAGATTGCCACTATGAGAGCATGTTTTTCTATGATCAGTATCACTTGTGAACAGTGAGGTGCTATTGAGTGAACTGAGGTGTTCAGACAGGATGAATTTTGATAAGTACTGGTATGAATTGTGTAAGCCTCTTACACAGCAAAGGGAAGAGCAATATTTAGGGCCCAAATCATCCATGGCAGAAGAATTTTCAGGTAGAGATTAGGAAGGAAAAACCTTCACAAAGTCCTTTGTCAGGATCCCCTATACCAGTATGTCTCGCAGAGGAGTGAGCTGGTCCTCACTAGTAGAAGCAAAGTGTTAGGTTAGAGCATGGGGTAGAATGGGCGTGCTGTCTGTCTCATCAGTGTCTTCCTCTCTGCATCTCTGCTTCTTGGCATTCACCTTCTGTTTTGCATCTTAAGCACTCACTAAACACCCCAGAAAAAGCCACCTCAAACTCAGCAGGAGAGTGATCATTGCATTGCCCGGATAGTCAAGGCTCCCTGCCGTATAGATTTAGGACACACTTATGTCAATTTAGGGATGAGAATGAGGAGAACAACATTTTCTTTTCTTATTTTAAACGTCACTGTAAGGGAAAATAGCAGATTGTAGTTATATGAGGACATATATTTTTATTTCCCTTAAGATAGATGTGGGGGGGTGTGAGGGAGAGAGAAAGAGATGGCCAACACATATGCTAATTAAAGAATCCGGTCCTTCAGCATAGTGTGCTCCACCGTGAGCCAAGTGTTTCTGGAGGAAGGGGGACCGATGCAATTAAACATGTCATTTTTGAAGGACAGATTTATGTTATTGCATGTTAAATGTAGATTACATTCTTTCATATACAGTAGAAGAGATGCTTAACCTATAAACAAGTCGCAGGCAAGAAGATATTCATACAACAGTTGGAAGTTAAAAGAATCATTCATGCACATCCACTGTTCTAGGAATGTAAAATCTGAACTTCTTTGAGGCAGCTGAGAATAACTCAAATGAAAATAAAAATTAGCCACCCTTCTACATGAAGAAGCCATGTAAGAGATGATTTCAGCAAAGATGCTCATACAGCTCTTGAAGGGCATCTTCTAAACAGCTCAAGAGTAAAGTACTGCTCAGAGTTTTGTCAGTTTGTAGAGAAGGGAGTGTTGCTTTCAGCAGCCGTTCTTATTCACACTAAGTAATTCGTTACTCCATCACCAGTTTCACCGAAATGGATGGAATTGCTTCTGAAGAACTAGAGGTGGGTGGAAGATCAGTATTCGCCCCTCAGTGGAAAGTATTATATATGGATGCCGGGAAATGTATTGAAATATTTACCTTGGAGAGAGGAAAACTTATATAAAAGTTTATGCTAATAAACATGTAATGAGCAACTGCGGAAATGAAATTGGTGAAAGTGTATAAAGATAAAATAAATAAAACTAAGAGCAGCTGCTATGTTAGGAGCTTAGATTTGTTGAAAGTATGGGTTTATGTTACTTGAGAAGTATTATAAGCCTGCTAGATTAAGCAAGAGTCACGTGAGGGGGAAAATTGTGAACTTTTTAATTAAAAACTGTGTCAGGATGCATGGGCATAAAGGACCAAAATAAGGTCAGGCACGCTATCCTGATTCTGGATTTCCTAAGCCTTGAATGCCTAACTTTGCAACCTTAATGTTTCCTTAAACTATTTTGTCTTTGTAGCTATTTACATAGTGACCCAAAGCACACGTGACATTTTACAGAAAATAGAGTAGAACTGTAGTTGTCAAGTGTTTGCAATCTAAATATATATAAGTCACAGCAGGAGCTAGTAACAAACAGTAGGGGTAACTGTTAAAAACATACTGCTTAGTGCTTAGGTAGCTGTGGTAACCATAGTATGTTCCTAGAAGTAGGTAGGAGACCAAATTTAGGCAGAAATACTACAATTATAATGAAGCTGGGAATGCTGGGAATCTAGCTGTGGCTACACTGAATGCACGTCTTTGTGCGGTTGGATTTGTTATGGTCAAGTCATAAAGGACATGCACAGATTTGTGAAGATACTGGCCCAGGCTTCAACAACTTGAATCAGTTCCAAGTTTACTAACAAATTTCTTTTGATGAGTCATTTAAGGGCAGACTTTTCAAAGGCACTGAAACAAATAAAGATACAGTGAGGCACTTCCCAAACGCAAAAATCTCTGCAGGCAACTCTGGATGCCTCAGTTTCCCACTTGGACAGTAGATATACTACTAGTTGCTTGTCATGTTCTCACACTGTTTTTTTCATTGATAAGTTCCTTAGGGCTAGTCTCCTTGGATTTTCAGTGACAAATATGAGGGATCCCTGATTTTGCTTTGGGTTCTAGGTGAAACTTGGTTGCGATTGCTTCTGCTCCTAAAACACTTTGCCGTTACAGAAGATGACTTGCTGTCCTTGTTGTGAATTAGAGAACCTTTACTTTCTTGGCCTGTTGAACTCTTGCGTATCTGCTTCCTCAAGGGGAGTATTTCTCATAAACTAAATGTCAAGTGGTGTGGTTTTACTTCCTTCACTGCATCACGGGCTTCCCTCTTGCCCCAAATTATTTGTCAGAGATATGTGAAAGTATGAATTCCTCGACTAGTGAATTGATTGTATAGAACATTACGGCTCTCATGACGTTTGATTCGTTTCTTTGTTATTTTATATATGTCATATGCCTTTTCTATGCATACCATGCCTCTACAGTTTGTCATGCAGTGCAAGAGTACTTCTGGTTAATCTGATACGTGGTGGCGGGATTCAAATTAAAAGAAAGATCAGAGAACTGTGTGATCAGTTGGCATTGTGGCAATAGTGTGTGTATTGAAAAAACAGGCCCTTAGAAGATTGTATCAGTATCATCCAGAGTAATATCCTAATGTAGAAAAAGTTACAAGGTGAAATTGTAGCCCATTAAATCCATTGGGAATTTTGTGAGGATTTAAACTACAATCTTTACCTTTAGGTAATTACAACTAAGAGGAAGTAATCACGTAGAGAGATTGGCAAGTGGAGAAACTTGACAGCTATATGCATTTTTAGATTGCTAAAGATTTATTTTTTTGTGGACATATATGCGTCCATTAGCAGAACAAATTGAAAGGCCTGAAAAATAGCTCTGATTTGCAGTCCATTACGTTCAAATTGGAAATGCCGTATCAAGAAGTTACCATCGAGAAAACATTGGAAAATATGTAAACTTTATAACAAAAAACATTTGTGAGAGATGTAACTGACGTAGTAATAGCTTTTTAAAAAAAAGGAAAGAGGAAAATACCCTTTGTGTAAAACTCAGAAGGAGGGCCTGTATTCTGTGCCACTTGAAACAGTTGTATCCTAGCAATTCTAGGTAATAATAATAAACATAACAGAAGTTAAGATGTAGTAGTTAAATGAGCCAGAAAAATGAAGAGTCCATAATTTATATTGCATTGTGTCAGGTAATCGGATTAAAATAAACTAATGTTTGCGCTTACTTGTATTTGGGAGAAAATGAAGTGTAGCTGTTTGAGTGGTGCTACATACATTCCATCCTGGAATGAAAATCACATTGTTTTGACTGCGTTATTTCTGTATCCATGCAAACCATCCTCATCACTCTATAGTTCTTACCTCCTTAATGCAACCGGGGTTGTGTCATTTGAAATTAGTGGGTATAAGGCCCCTTGGAGAGATAAAGAGGAGCAGCGATTTGAAAAAACGAAATGCAGCAGTCAGATGTAAGAAGAAAGGGCATTTTCCTGGTAAATGTTTTCCTAAATGGGAATTTTTCAGTGTGGTGTTTTGCTCGTGTATTTGGCAGTCACTTGGAATCAAGTGCAGACTTGTGCTACATTGTGGGCTTGGCAATGACAATTTGTGTGTGTGTGGTGCTTTAGTTATATTAGCCCTGGAGGCAGAGTTAACACTTGCAGTGGGACAAGAGTATTTGCAGTCATCAGAGAACTTTGCAGTCAGCTTCAATAACATCACTCCATTTTTTTCACTTTTTTTTAACATTTTTTTTGGCAGCAAAGCTCTTAGTAGAACCATCTGTCTTTCTATTAGTGTTTTTGAGTCCTGTTTTGAAGCTTCTTTGCTTGGCAAAGTCACTTTCATCCTTGGAAACCATTTAAAAAAAAGTTCTGTGGCTTTTTGCCGAAGAAGAGTACTATGCAAAAATTCCACACGGCTGTTCATTTTTGTTCTAAAAGAATACAGTTACTTTGTCTTTGTCTTAAAAAAAAACCCAAAACCCCAAACAAAACAAACAAAAAATAAACACATGAAGAAAAGGCAGACATTGGGCAGTTCTAGGGTGAGTGAGTGGGGATAGAGAAGAAATCACATTTCTATGTTTTTTTTCTCCAGCAACCCAGTTAAAAGTATGCATGTCTTCTAGTTAACAGGATCAGAATAGAAAGGAGAATACTGAATTAACAAAAAATGAACTGAGTTAGTTCAGTGAGTGGAGCTACATCTGCTCTAGCTTCAGTCCCAACCTTGATCTCCCAGTGCAAGAATTTCCATCAACAGCACTCCTGAACTCCATCCTTGCAAGTTGTCTCAGATTATAAAGATGCAGTCAGCACACACACAGGTGTTGACAGGTCCTGGCATAAATGAAGAGGTTACCTTCCCAAATTTCATATCAGTCTTCTGCCTTGTAACACTATTGGGTGAACCGAGACATCTCCTGGATCTTCAGGAGATTAAATTAAAATAAAATTCAGTCAAGATGCTGTAGTCTGACCCGTGGCAACCAAGGAGCTGGCCCAGCTTCTCCTTTGCCAATTCTGCTGTGCAGGCAGTAATGAAGGGAGTAAGACCTTCTTACGCCTCTGGCCAAAAAAGGTTGTCTATCAACACCCTAATTCTCCTTGTTTCTTAAGGCTACAGACCACAAACTAAATTTTAGTCTTTGATAATGTATCTGTTCCTCTGATGCCTTAGCTTTACAGTGCCATTAAAAATCTAGATGACCTCTCTTAAAAAATGAGTCAGTCTCCTTTTACTGACTGATCTGGTCAGTACGGTGGGTTTTTTTAATTAAAACCAGCCATTTAACATTTTAATCTAGCAAACTTTTTATTTCTCATCTGTGCGAAATACAAAGATGATGTCCATTTCTAGCAATTAAAAGCTCTGTCAGAACTGGGTAAAAGCAATAGTATTAGACCTTGTGCCATGGCCAGCTTCCAGTTTTGATGACTAATTTCTGCATGTCTTAAGTCCCCTGCAGTATCCACTTACAATATAATATTTTCCATTTCCCGACTTGCATGGTTGGGTACAGTTGCTGTGCGAAGTTGAACAGCTAATGCTTCAGACATAGCTGTGTTTTATTTGTGAATAAAGTATCTCAGCCTTTCTTCTTACCATCTCAGAGACTTTACCTTTCATGTGTACAAATAAGTGCATGTGTATGGGCAGAAAAATAGTACTGACTGTGCTATACGCTTCTTATGCACATATTTGTACTTCTCTGTGTGTGTATCTTTGTGTTTGGGCTCAGTCAGGGTGAAAGCTACTGTCTAAGACAGAGATGCTGCTACACAGTGCAATGAAAGAGAAAAACCCACCCTGCAGTCAAAGAGAAGTGAGGCATCATGGACTCGGGGAGGGGGGAATAATTGATTGGGATATAGGTGTGCGTTAGTGGAATCTTCCAATTTATTTTGGATTAATCTAATTCATATGAAGTGCTTTGGTAATTAAAATGAGGGTGAACAGTTGATGCTACTGGAACACCCCATTACGGAGGAGCATAGTCATACATGACCTCTCAGATCAGAAGTAAGAGAAACCACGTAAGCAGACATTTTCCCCAGAAAAAATTCCACGTTTGATTTTCCCTCTCCTGTTCAGCAGGTCCAGGGTCAGCTGCCTCCATTAATGATTCCCGTATTCCCTCCAGACCAACGAACCCTAGCAGCAGCTGCACAGCAAGGATTCCTTCTTCCTCCTGGTTTCAGCTACAAAGCGGGATGCAGTAAGTCCTGTAGATTTTTTTAGCTGGAAGTGGGTATAGGGCACAATTTCATGCCAATCTGTATAAAAGTATCACCTCTCTCGCCAGATGGACAAAGCCATTAACTTGCGCAGATAAGTGTAAAATAGAGAATTAGTTGGTATCATATGAGAGAAGAGTGTCAGAGATGAAGTATGTGTTTCAATGTAACAGCAAAACATGTCACACAACAAGTAGCTTTGTGTACCTTCTTTCTGACAGATCTTTTTGACAAGTGAGCATGCTCATGACCACGCGTACATACATACATCTGAAGAGAAGCTATTTGAAACTTCCCAATAAATTTCAACACTGTTGTAAGAAAATATGTTTTTCTCCTGAAGCAGCCTGCTTACTATTTGTGAACTGAGGGCCTATTCTAGTCTCTTTCTTCACACAGAACTCACATTAATCTCAACGGGGGTTCTGCACAGAGATCAAAGACAGCATATGCCTTTCAGTTTGATGGACTAACACAAACTATGAGTATATTTATGAGAGCCTAACACTAAAAAATATAGCATCTACATTTTTAATCTTTGAAAGATTTGTATTGTTCTCTCTACTCCCCAGATTTTTTTCAAAATTTTATTTAAGCCTTCTGTAGGATTTCATGTTCCTGTCAATAGGATGATAATAAATACAAGTTAAAGAATAACTGAGGAATTCCATTTCCATGAATAGACTTAGCTAGAGCATGAATTTCATAGACTTGTTTCCATGCACTTGTGCTTGTATAACTCTTCTGACATCAGTTTCCTACTGAGTTATCTAGGACTTGCTTGTTCTACCATTTTCTGTCTCTAGCATGGGTGTTTAGCTTTATTATATCCATGTCAGTGTATCCATCGGTATCATTGACTAAGTCATGAATTCGTCAGTTGTTTTGAGTTACTCAGGACTTGCCACTGCAGCAGTTTCATAAAATTAGAACATTAAAAGATTCCTTTAGTCAAACTGACGTAGCCCACAATTTCAGATTTCTTTCAGTTTCTGTAACATTGTAGATACAGTACTTGAATGCGGACTTGAGTTTCTTTGGCCACTAATCCCTTTTCCTACAATTTTACAGACTGGGACCACTACTGAAAATTACTGTTCAAAACAGTCCCTCAGCATCTGCAATGCCAAAGCATAGGCTCATTCAGTTCTTCCAGTGATTTCACACTCAGTCTCTCTCAAATGGGAGAAGTAGTGATTCACATTACAGAAAGTTTAACTGAAAGCCACACTGAATATGAATGCTACCATAACTGGAAAAGGTCAGGAAAGCACCCTGTTAGAGATATTTGGTAGATTAAATTAGTTGCATGTTAATGAAGTCTGCTTTGGATAGAAAGATTTGAGGTTGGGTATTTTCCTTCTTTCTACTGTGTGTACATTAACTGTAAGACAGTCCTGTAGTTCCTCACATCCATGAAGTACATATGACATCTCATGTTTGTGTAACCTTAAAAATGAAAAAGAAAAAAAGAGCAAAGTTGCTGCTGCTCCTGGCAGTAAGGCTTGGAATTAACAGCATGCCAAGGTCTAGGACTGAGCAGAAGCCAGTGGAAAAAGACAGCTCTGTGTTTGGTGATTCCCTGGCATGTTTGACTGAATTTGACTGAGAAGCTGAGGAAAAGTGATAAGTAGTCCAAAGGATTTTTTCTTTTTACTTACAGTTTAGTGTAAACAAAAAAAGCATATACGGATTTAGCTACACCTAGAAAGCTTGTAGCAATGAAAAACGTAGCTGCCTTAAAACTATAACATGCTCACATCAAGTAATGTTCTTGACAGACCATTAAAATGTATTTCTCCCACTTCCCTGCTTGCCCTTCTGTGTATCAGTCCTCTTGGCAAAGATGTGGTAGATTGTAAACCAAAGAGCTTTGGATAAAATTTTCTAAAGCACCTGAGTGATGTAGGAGACTAAATCTTCATTTGAAGAGTGACGAAGGCACTAGGATCTAAGCCTCAGGGATATTTAGCAAATGTTTGTACTGTAAACTTTAGTACAGCCACCTGTGCTAGTTTGAACTGAGCTAAAGTGGGTACCAGTATAGCACTGCAACAGAGAACGTACAGCAGATTAATTTACTCAGCTTCTCAGCACATTACATGCTTAACTTTCAGTGAGTTTGCTTTTGGATGCAAGGCCTTCCTGTGAACTTCTGAAGATCCCACTACCAGCATCCTTACCTGACTGCCATTGTATGTTTTAAATTTGGCTTGCGTACCTTACGAAAATGGAACCTCACTTCTGCATCTTCCTGGTCCTTTTGGAAAACCTGCCCTTTTTTCTGGACTGATAGATTTTTGGAATTATTTTGTATGGCTGATTGACAGGAATTCTCTAGTGATGATTCTGTTATTTACTAGCATTAACAACCTGCACATAGTTCCAGTCACAAATAACAAAGAACTATGAAAATTTTCATATACTGTTTCTCAGTAAAAGGGAGATTTGAAAATTTGGGGGAGCAGGAAGAGGGAATTATTGTGACAACCAATATTTTCATAACTAACTAATGATGCTGAGTACCTTTGATTATGGATATCCGGTTGGGGACACCTTCAAAGGGACATTTATACTGTTATGTGCCCTCCCCCTTTGAAAAGTCAGATCTCCAAAAGAGTATCTCGAATTCAGCAACATGTCATCTAAGGCACTGCAGGTCTCTAGTCAGTTGTGCTGTTGGTCACACTTCGTGGCTGGGTTACTTGCCACCCTCTGTCAGCAGGCCAAGTAGCTGAAGAGGTAGCTGCCTCCAGCTACTCATCACTGTGCCTCTGTCTTCTGACATACTGGCCAAGCTTCTTGGTTAAGCGCTCCCTAACTTGCTTCTGTCCAGGCTGGGATAGCAAGTACTTTCTGTTAAAATTGCTTAAGCTGAGCTGGCTCATTTTAATGGAAAGATGTTGGGAAGTGATTAAATAAGCAGCTTGGTCACAGTGCTAACCTTTGGCAGGGGGCTGTGATTGGAGATAGTGGCCTCTTCAGCCAGCACAGCTGCAGCTGGAAGAGAATGTTTGATCAAGCCTCGAGGTCAGTGAAAGAGAAAAAATGATGAATACCTAGTTATACTGCTGTTTTTCTTTCATTCAGCTTAGATAATGAAACCAAACTAACTTATTCAATTCTTCCTGATTCACCTGTCCATGTTAGAGCAACAGAGGGTCAAATGTATGTCTCCCAGTGGTTTCAGAGACTGTATGTGGTAGGATTCCTCAGCCAGTGCTTCCCAATGGACTAATGGCTTACCCCGAGAGAGACTGTGGAAAGGAAGAGTACCGATTTCTCTACACATACTTCCTTTTCTGAGGATTTGACACAAAAATAGTCACAACAGTTTATAGCAGGGGTCCATTTAGATTCTGCTCATGGCAGATACCTAAAGAAGAGCGTAAGAACAGGACAAGAGTGTACCGCTACTTTATCCCCCTATACTTTGCCAGGTTCCAGTGGTTGGGGACTCAGGGACCTTCTGACCCAGTGGTGGCATCGCTGTGTGAGAGCTATTCTGTCTGTTACTGAAAACAAAGAGGTTTCTCTGCTTGGGTTTTTACCTGATTGGAAACATTCTAGAGGGCTGAAATGCTCAAAAGAATACAACAATATCAATTTCTAATGTGTGCAGAGCAAATTATTCACTTATATTTCTCCAAATATTTTGCAAAATTAGGTAAATACAGGGAGGAGAGGGGTAAATATTTTCTCCATGGTTATATGGCAGGTCATGGTCTTTGGCTTCCAATTGAAGGTAGTAAATTTCCTTTTCTTTCTCTTTCTCCATAGTAGATCATGCTTGGGAGTGGCTTGGTTTTTCATTTTGTTTTGTTTTTTTTTAAACAGATGGTTTGGATTACATAAGGGACAATTTACACAAGTTGACACTTCCCCTTTTTTCTCTATGGCATATTGTGTGGTGGTAAAGTTGGCAGAGAAAAAGGGAGGAACTTCTATTAGGATTACATTTTCTATTTGAGAAAAAGATTCATAATCTATGGTTCCAGTTGATTTTTAACTTCCATACCTAGATATAAATGCATGGTGTGTAAAATATTTAATATTATTATTTACCACCAAAGCATTTTTTTCATATGAGAAAAATAAGTTGGCAGTATGTGATGGACTATATTGTCCACGATTAGCAAGAAAAATACTGGTTACCTGCTTATTTGTTACAAACCTGGTTAACCATTCACTGTGTGCTGTTTGGAATTTAAGTATTTTGATTTTTATGCAAACCTCTTTATATGCATTTTATTATATACATACTACGTAATATTTATATAGATGTATAATGCAAATCTCTTTATAAAGAGTTGATGTTTCAAAGTGGGGTGTTAACTAAGTGACCTGTGGCATGAGCAGATGTTAGGAGTTAACCCCAGTACTCTAAGTATATTAATTGGTTTTAGCAGCAGGTGAGCTCCTTCCATTTCAGCTGATGTTGAAACCAAACAGAGCCTGATTGCCGCATTTCCCAAACTGTGGCAAAGCTTCTCCCACATTTAGGCTATACAGATTGACTCAGGTCATTTAACCCTTCTCCTTTTATTGTCTGCCAGCATTCCTTAACCCTGTGGTTTTTTACTACTGCCATTACTAGTTCAGCTTCACTTGTGATACTTGCTAGATAATATACATGACTCCCAGCATTTTAGCAATGGTGAGTGAAATGTCAGCTCTGCTGAGGTCTGAGGAGCTGTTGCTGTTGACTTCGCTGAAGTCAGATTTCACACCAGATGATACAGATCTGCTAGGGCCACTCTTAGAAATAATTAGAATTTATTTAGAGCTAATTAATATTTGTGAAGTGCTTTGAAAGTATAAAGCCAGTGTAAGTGATAGAAGATAAGTTTTGTATTGTGCCCTTTGAAAACTGCATAGTTCCAGCTCAGAGGAGGCTGCTCTTTAGTTGTAGGTAGTGTGATCCTTTTATTCATGCACATATGTATAGATTTGTATGTGGAATATTAAGGCATGATTGTGTCTCCTGTATAAGAGAAAATAAAGGGAATGAAATAAAGATTTGGGAAATCAAAAGGGGCTGTTTCTGGGGAGCTATTTACAGAAAGGGCAGAAGGAGTTAGTCTGAGAACAGTGGTAGACTGGGTATTCTTCAACAACTGTAAGGAGCAGAATGCACCAGGACAGAAGCTTCCCTGTGCTTCCTCTGTGGTTCTACATTTTGCAGCACTGCTTACAATTAAAGACACAGAATAGCCCAAACTTTGTAAAGAAGATGGGCTCTCCCCAATTAATGGTGCTAAGTAAGATTGATTTTGGAAACTGCACTCCATTGCTTCTTTAAGCATTTGATGATTGTGATGAAAAGGAAGCAAAATGTTGACTATCCGTGTGTGGTATGTTGTATCAGTCCTGAGGTTTTTTAATATGATTGAAGCTGCTGAATTCCAGATCGTTTCTTCTCTGGAGGATGAAGAACAGCATACTTAGTTTTCTAAACTGAGGTGTGCAAGAAAGTGAATTATATGGCAATTTTTAGGATTTGTTTTCTTCTCTCAGGAAACAATAATTACTAAGTCTGTATTTCTTCACGTGGGATTTACCCCAAATATATTTTCCAGGTTATTTGCAAATTCACAGGAAAGCTTCTAGGTAGCCTTTTATTTGCTGATACCTATGCTATTTTTATGGAAATATGCCAAATTTTGGAAACAAGAATTGTTTTTCTTTGCCCATTCCTCCTCTCCCCTGTGGATAGTTTGTTGTACCAAATCATATTGTGTTCCCAGTCAGATGTCATCAACATGAGGTTTTCCGAAAGCGCTTTAATCACTATTTCAACCATATCCAATTAGGGGGGAAAAATCTGAATGTACAATAGGTACATTGTATGTGTCTTACATATCAGCTCGTTGCTGCTGGAAGTGTTCTAAATAAAATAATGCACACAAAGTTATTGATGAAATATCTAATTACCTTTTAAAATTGGCAAAAATGTGTGAGATGAAGAAGCCAAGCCTAATAAAATTAAAATATGCTGAATTTACTGTTCATCTATATTCTGAACAATAATCCCGATGTCCGAGAAAAATGAAACTCTCAGTTAATTGGTTCCTCATACAGTACAATAAAATTAATGTTTAGGAGTTAAATACCATAAACTTCCTCAGGGAAATTTGCTGATGTATCTCTGTTTTTTAGTCAGTCACATGTTTCATTGTTTAATGGAGTATCATGTGGACTGTCTTATAATTTTTCTTGTGCTCAGTGTCCATGTGTCTGGCTTCTAAAGAGACTGAGTGCTAATTTCTGATTTAACTGTCAGCTGTATCAGCTGACCTACAGGTCATTGACAATCACCAAATCACAAGAAAAAAACATTGACATTGCTATGCTTTTATCAAAATGACAAAAATAGGAACCATGTGTTGTGAGGACCACATACTGTAGCTTCTTTATAAAGATGCTAGTCATCTTTCAGGGCTACTGTTTATGCCTTGGAAAAGAATGAGCATATGACTAAACCCTCATGTTCCCCCCAGGATAAGAAAAGAGTAATAGCATTGTGGATAGAAAGAGCAAGAAGGAGGAATTTTTGGTAACAACTTTGCCTTTTAGCATACATGAGAATGTGTCACTTCTATAATACTGCAAATGCAACGGAAGGCATCAAGACTGCAAAAAATAACGACACAACTAAAGACTATTTCTAATGGAAAGAATCCGATAGCCCCTGATCTATGTGTGGCTTCTCACAATAATGCTAATAAAAACAAAATAGATAAGCGAAATAATGGGGTCCTGTAAAAACAGGCTGATAGTTTCAGTTCAGTTTCTATGCCATAAAAGATGTCTGGTGTTATGGCACTATTATCCATAGTTGAGCAACCAAATAAAAGTCCCGATTTTTAAATTCATGACCATGTACAAACCTCTGTGGAAATACATTGGCTTTCTTTGGTACTCAGAGCTTTTGAATAACTGTCATTTATTCAACAGGTATATTTAAAAAAAAAAAAGGCACCCTGGAAATCATAGGATTATTCTGCTTGGAAGGGATCTCAGGAGGTCTATAGTCCAACCTCTTCCTCCAAGCAGGGTCATCTAGGAGATAAGACCATGTTACTCAGGGCTTTGTTCAGCCAGGGCTTAAAACCTCCAAGGGCAGAGACTGCCCAACCCTGTCTTGACAGACCGTTTCAATGTCTGGCTGTCCTCATGGAGCAAATCTGATCCTCTCTTGATTTACTTTGTGTCCATTGGCTCTTGTCCTCCAAGCAAACACTGCCGTGAGGAGCCCGGCCCTGTCTTGCTGGTCCCCTCCTCATAAGAATTGGAAGGCTGCTTTTAGGTCCCTCCGAAGCCATCCCTTCTGCAGACTGAATTGTTTCTCTAAAATACAGAATAGGCTAATCCCTTGTAGGCAGCACTTGGTCAATGCTGTCCGGAACTATCCTCACATAAAATCAGGGAGCCAGTTTGGTTTTCTTTTTGGAAGCCACCGGTGGTGTCTTCTTCATACTCTTTTTCTTATATATCTAAATCCCTAATGCCTAGAGCCAGAAGTCAGGGAACACTGCTCATGCCTTTCACAGCCTCCCGTTACTCTTACTACATGTCCACCATCACACCAAAAAAACCAAAAGGAAAACGGTGATGAGGATGAGAATGAACGAGTGGTGAGAAGAGATGCAGTGGCTTACCCGTCAGTTAGCCATCAGCTGTGATTATTCATTATAAATATACTTAAGTGATAAATTGAGTGTAAAATTATTGTGGCTTGTTCTAGAGCTTGTCAAAAATGGGGGGAGGATAATGTAGAATTCCTTTTCATTCAACAGAATCTACTATAAGGTAATGTTTATTCTGGTATTTTTCATGGAATTTAGTTTAGCATTCTGGTTTTGGAAATTATAATTTAAGAATTTGGTTTTGTTTCCTACTCTTTATATTCTTTACACTGTTTTCTTTTTTTCTTCTCCTTCCATGACTTCCAACTTTTTTCATTTGCTCTCCCTGAAAGACAGGTAGGAGGAAAACAATAAGTTTTAAAAAATCATAGGAAATAACCGCCCTACTTCTCCTCTTCTAGTATCATTTTTTTTTAAAAGAAGAAAATTTCAGGAAAAAATCAGAGAGTTCTATTGTTTCATATAATCAGGTTTGACTTAAAAATCCTGTCAAAACATGATAATTTAACATTAGCATATAACTTGATTTATATAGCAAGTAAGACAATTGTGCCTACTCTGAAGAGCTTGCAGCCTGTCAGGAGACAAGACAAGACACTAGGGGGGATTACACCATGAAGGAGAATAAATAGGATGAGTGACAGAAAAAGGAATACAAAAAACATGAGTTTAGGTGAATGGTGCAACACACATAATGTTAGCTCCTATGCTTTCTTTTCTCTTTTTAAAAAAAGTCTTAATGTTTTTTAACTTACTAAACTCCTTTGATAAAATTTTGCAAAATATATCAATGCTTTAAGAGCCACTGTTGCATTTCCACAAGTATACAATCATTTAAAAGCCATGAGCTTGGTAGCTAGTCAGTTGAAAATTAAGTTCCTAAATGCACCGGGTGGTTGTTTTGCGTTTCGGGACAGGATGTCCACTTGGCTCTGTACCACAACTTACTTTCGCAGAAAAGTGTTTTCAGTGGAGGATGATAAGGGAAGTTTGTAGAAAGAGTGGTTTAAAAGTGAATGTACTTCATGAAAAATCCTCTCGTAAGCAAGATCTTGGAAGATTACTTTGGGCAAGGATGAAGGTGTGATTTGAAATTGAAAGAAGTTGCAGTGCATAAATTATCAGGAAAGAGGTTCTGGGTATGTTTGTGGAAGACGGACCAAAAGAAGGATAGAGAAATAAAGAACTGGCACAGAATTGAGGGTTCAGCCTTACCTTCTTTCTTCGCTGAGCCCCTGGCATTTTCCTTTGCTCACAGTGTGCACCAACACCTCTAATATACCCCATCAGCTCCTCCAGGCTGACATATCCCATTCACTTCTTTAAGTGCTGTATCACCAGTACATATGTCCTTCTGTGCTCTTTTCATGGAGTCAGTCTTGAATAATTGAGTAGCTGAGAAATAGCTATATATTAGAGAAGAATATGTCAGCTAATGAAGTAATTTTTATCTTGTTCTTACAATAAAAATCCTAGCCTTTGACTTGCTCCAGATTTTATCATACAGTGTACTAAAGAAAAGCAACAACAACAAAACAACAACAAAACTTCTCTCTGCTGCTTTGTTTATATGAAAAGTCCACTCCTAATGAGAAACAATTTGGAACATGATAGGAATGCACAAAATGTATCTTTTGGTAGCTGAAAGATGCAGGGAGGTACACTCCTGCCTGCTTGCATTAGTAGATTAATAGTGACTTTTGTGAGTTGAAATGTAGTGTAGTTGTTTGAGAATTTATTGGTGTTTTCAGTGATGCAAACTTGTGAATGGCTTGGGAAATATCTATTTCTAATAACTGTATATCTTGCCTCACATTCCTGAAACATTCCCAGAGCTTGGGAAAAAAAATGTAGCCACTTTTTACATGTAAAAATAAGGTATTTACTGAAGAAGTAATGAAATAGTTAAGGCAGGCATTTCCCAGACTTCAGAATTAGCTAAAACTGCTGAGGCAAAACCTTCAGTCTGATATGGGAATAAATTTAAAGACAGTAGAAAGAGGTATCATGTTCTAGAGTAATGACAAAGAGGGAGCAGGTCCATATTTATCAGAGGAGACTTGAAGCCTTTGTTAATATTTTGAGGGGTGGCAGCTGCTGCTGCACTATGTGATGCGAGTATATAGGTGCTTGGCCTCCTCATTGATATAGGGCCTGGATCCTTCCCTGGGAAGGACGCTGTCTGAGGAGTTGTCTGTGGGTTTTAATCTTGGCTCTTCCACTGGCCCGTTGTGTGACCCAGGGCATGGCACTGTGTTTGAGCATATTCCTTGCTCTTTTGTGTTTCGTCTCCTGTGGACAGTAAGCTCCTCCAGACAGAGGCGATCTTTTGTTAGACATTTGTACCAGGGCAAACACAGTGACTGGCTAACCCTGATGGTGTCTCTGCTCACTATTGTACCTTCCTCCAATTTCTTTGCTGCTACCGTGTCTGTACCATGCAAGAAGTAATGTGGATGTACTGTGTAGGAGCAGCACTTCTGAAAGAATTGCAGCACAGGCAGGATGTACTTTTCTTCATAAAAAGAATTGCTAAACCCCTGAGATAAGCACAAGATAGCAGAGGGTATTACCAAAGCATAACAATGCAAAGATTCATAATAGGTTACAGAAGCCTTTCAGATTTGTTTGTTGTTTTTGTTTCTTAAAAATACTTCGGAGCGGTGGAAAAATATAAAACCCCTTAAAGAGTGAACTAACAAAAAAGCAACCTGGTAAACAGGAGAGCCTAGCTCTGCACAACTATAATCTGTTTTAAGGATGAATTTGAGTTTTTTCCTTAGAATTCTGAAAACCTATCTTAGCATGTATTGGTGCAGTAGTTGCTTTCTAGCATGGTCCCCTAAAGAGTTCCAGGAGCATCACCTACACCACCAAAGCCAGTGGTTGTGACCATGCACATGGCCATGGGGACTTTAGCATGTTCTTCTCTGAGAAGCATCTCGTTGATATATCTACCAAATGAATCATAAAAGATAGGAATTACCACAACAGATAAGGGTATGAGAATCTGCCTGGCTGTTTAGGGAGGTGAGAATAGTGGGATTTATGAATCAGCATGAGGTTGTGGGAGGATGGGCTGAGGCTTATACATGTGTGTGGAGAGAAGAGGAATGTGGGACAGTGCATGGAAGTAAATCTTTTAATATGTATGTTTTAATACAAATCATTTGTAACTAAAAATTTTAATGAGCTGTAAAATCAACATTCTAGTGAGAAACTTCTCCTCGTTCTTTTCTTTGCAGTTGAGAAATTAATAATTTTATATTATTTCATAGCTGGTTCTTGAACAAAATGTCCTGGTCTAGAGAGGAGTCTTTCAGAATGATACTCGGATTGGCCTTTGGTCTACTAGTGGTGTGGAAGCAGCTAAACACCATTGACCCCGAGTCTTTGACCACCATCTCTTTCTTCTCTGTGTCTTCACATACTTAAGGCCCATTGCTTGGGTCACAGGATAACTTCCCAGAAAATTTCAAGTCAGAGAAATGTTTCATTCAATCCATGATATGAAATGGAAAGTGGATGCCTCAGTTAAAGCAACGGAAAATGGGAAAACGTGAAACAATGGCATCCTCTGGGGAAAAACAAATCCAAGCAAGTCAGCAAATCTGTTGCCCATTGACAGTAAATAAATAAATAGAGAAGTTGTGGCCTGGTGCTGGTGCAAAGATATTTGTGAATGGGGATGCCTGGGCAGACCTTTAGATTCCCATTGCTTGGCTGGCCGGCCTTGAAAGACTGTGAGGCTTCAGTCAGCAAAGCATTATTTAAGATGTTCTTAAATGTAAGCAGGCATGCTTATTGAAGTTAAATATCTGTTAAGATGCTTTGCCAGCCCAGTTTTTTTCTGGCCCTCCATTCCTAGAAATTATGGTATTTAATTCTTAACAGGAGATCAAAATACTTGAATGAAAAGATCTCTGTAAAGAAGGCTACATTATAAAAGGGAAAAATAAACATTAGTGGTTTTCCTGAACATGTATACACCAACACAGCTTATTTCTAACATTTCAAAAACATGAGATAAATATCTTTCCCTTTGTTTTCTGCTTCCTGTAACTTAGGCTTGATACCATTATAAACTTTAATTCAATAATAACTAATAATGATTGTACAGAAGAGCCTGCATTGCCTTCTTAATTTGTCTTTTTTTTCCCCCAGTTCACTCAAAAAAGCACAATAAAGGAGGAAAACTTTTAATCTACCTCTCTAATGAAATGTACAGGAACATTTAGGTAGATTTTCCTGATAAAGTGTTCTGCCTCTTCCATAGTCTTATTTCAAGTGGCTGTTTTAATGCTACAGAAACCATGCACACTACCAGAACATAGGGACATACAGAAATGCTCTGGTGATCCTTATTTGAGTGGAAAGCTCTTAAACATTTTATCATTTGGAGAAGCAATATAATGCATGTAACATTTTTTATTATGTTTTACCAGTTCTCTTAATAGTTTTGTTGATGGGCTAGTATGAAGTTTATTTTAGGAAATCAGATGTGTAAGGAGTGACTAAAATTGAGTGCTCCATAATATTAAAATATGCCTGTCTCCATCTTGATTTTTGCCATCTCAGGTAATTTTCCTTTATAAACGCCTGCAACTTTTTCTTAAACCTTTACTGGGTACCTTTATTTCATTCAGCACAATGCAGTTTTTACTAAAACTGAAGTAGTTTTCCCTCAGAAGCAAAATTGAATCACAAGTCATGAAGTGCAGTTGGTGCAGGGATTTGAGAGGCTTGTATCTGATTTACTTAACTTCACATGCTTTTTCCTGTTGTAGGATCAAACCCTGAAACTAAAGCAAGATTTTCTTTCTCACCTAAAAGAAAACACAGTAGTCAAGGCAGTGCCATTTCTGATCTGTGTGAGGCTCAGTTTACTAACAGTGAGCAGAGTTTGGTTAACTTCATATTCTGGACAAGCTTGTAAATTTGTCCCCTTCTAATGCTGTGATCTTATCAAGGTTGTACTGTTTTCCTTTTCTTCTCCTCCACCCCCATCTTCTTTCTTCCCCCCTTTTTTTTTGAAGTGCAGCCTTCTGATCAATGTGCACTTTTTTTTCCATTTCCCTAAATACATCATGAAAAAGGATGAGGTTTCCGCCTTAATTGCTTGTGCCTTTTATTCACATTCCTCTCTCAGCCAGAATTGTGAAAAGAGTGTTAGTAAAAGGCTGCACAATAGAGCTTTTCATTAGGCCTCAACAAGGCACACAAAAGAAGGCTTTTGGAAAGAGTGAATGCAGGACTTTAATTTGCAGGTGGAGAGTAGATAAAAGGTGCTGACGCCTCTATTATTCTCTTACTTAGGTGACCCTTACCCCGTTCAGCTGATCCCAACTACCATGGCAGCTGCTGCCGCAGCAACACCAGGCTTAGGCCCACTCCAACTGCAGGTAAGTCCAAAAACAATGCAGAAGAGGCAAAGGTTAAGTAAATATGAAAAACTGTTTTCTCTTCCATTTGAACACCGTGCAATTAACAGGGGTTTTGGCCTGTTCTCTTCACGTAAAATTTGCATCTGAAGCAAAATAATCATCAAATCATATACATTTTCCTTTTACCTTGGGGGAAATTTTTGTTATGTTTTTGTGTCTTTCTTGTCATTTTAACTACCTTTAGGTTTGCACTTTAAATTGCTGCAGAGCAGTATGTTTGCTTGTCTTTTCCATTAGATAGTTCTAATGCAGGCGGTACAGGCTGACTAGGTGTAAAACCGGCAAAAGGAAACACGTTGCCGGGCAAAAAAGCTCTGTCCCGACAAGCATCTTTAAACTGTTCGGAAGTCCCTTAACGTGATTATGTCCTTTTAGGCTCTAAGCTCTTCAGAGCAATGACTGGCCCCTCCTACAGTGTTTTATGGTATCCAGCACATTTTAGGCACTGCTGTAGTGCAGATAATTAGCGATTATACTAATTTAATATAGGCAATTAGAAAACAGGTGGAAAGATACTAAAGAATTTTTTTTAACTACGTTAAAGAGTTGGCCTGGTAGCCAGATGTATCTGATTTAAAACTCCCAATATCATTCTAAATTTTGGAGGCATTAGAGTGTCCATGGGTCTTAATGATAGCGGTGCAGATGTTCCTCAGGTATTCCTCATCAGCCCCGCAACCCTTGTCAAGTCATTGGAATTAAGCAAATGTGATGTCCGTCTCCACAGTTTGAATTTTGTTACCTGCCATGTATGCTTTGCTGGTAGGATGAAGCTGAGTAAAATTTGGGACTAAAATGAAGTCAAGATCCAAATCGTCTCTAGTTCTGCACAATCTGGATTGACACTCTTTTGTAGAAACAAAAAAAAAAAATCCCATATTCTCCATTGCTAATTCGTCTCCCCGCTCATTGTTATTTGCCAAGTCACATGGAACAGCAGAGCTTTATACCTGCTTGGAAAAGCTCAGCATTTATAAACAGTACGTGTCAAATGCATTCTCAAACTCAGTTTGGCCAGCATCAGTATGAAGTAGACTCTCTGCAACATCAGATATTTCAGTTGTTTGGCCAGCATACGAGAGCGTGGGACAGAGTTCTGGGGAAGATTTTTTTTTTTTTTTATTTTAATACAGCCAGCGGAAGTTAGCTGAGTTTCACAGAAATAGCTGCCAGTGTGTAAGCTGACACATTCCATGTACCACAGAGGTTAATACATTCATTCCTATTGTGCCTTTGTATGAAAAGCTACACTGTCTGTGTGTTAGTTTCTGATTCTGTGAGTTACAAATACCGTAGGCGGCTTAAGAATCATGGGAGCCATAAAAGTCATCCCTCTGAAATGAATTTTGAGGACTAACGTCAGTATTGATAAAGTGCTTATAACAGCCAAACACACATGAACACACATATGGAAGAAAGAGGGAAAAAAAGGAAAAACAAAAATGGAGCTAGCTAGCAATGAGTAAATAGAGGTCTGAGTCTAGTTCTCCTTATTTTTGCGGTCATTCAAGCTAGTCCTAAAATAATGCATCAGTGCTCCAGTAAGCTGGGAGGATGGTTTACTTTCATTTCAGGACCAGCTTTGGGCTGTATCTCTGCATGTGGTGGGCTGAAGTATTCTGATTAAAATAGGCTTTATCACAACGACAGTTTCCTTATAAACAGGTGGGCTTTGTGCAAATGGGACTGACTTCATAAATATCTTCAGATGAGTTTAGGCTGTGGAAAATTTGAAAACCTCAAAGGCCTCTTGTTTCTGTGCAAAGGAGAACATTAAAATGAAAGTATTGACCAAATTCACCTATGTTGTTTTGCTACATCTTATTTAGTCTGAAATTAAAGGGAGAGTTTGGCAGCCAGTCAGTGGGAGAGATTCAAATTACTAACTCTGTAGACGCCTTCAAATCTTTCAGACTTGATCTCTAAGGGTATGTATATGCTGGAAAAAATTCTAAGTTGTCTTTTTTCACGTCTTCACAGTGATTTTTAGCTATCAGCACAACCTATCTAATAGAAAGTGGTCATGCCTCTTAATTTCTGGTGCCATTTAAAAGGGTCAGATAGGCGGGATGTGCTTTGAGAAAGGTTTCACAATATACTACTCAGAATGGACTCTCACCCATGCTAACGTGAGTGGAGCTGAATCTAGCATAGCTGCTAGCTTAGAAGGATTGTGTCTTCCAAACTCTGTTAAAATCCAGTTTAGCTCAGTGATGACTGTTTCTTCAGTCATGAAGAAACATTCATGATGTTTGTCATGAAGAACTGGTCCAAAACCACCTTTAAATGGCATGAGTGAATGTGCAGCCATTAGTCTCTTTCAAGGAGGAACTCTTCTTACTTCAGACATTCTCCTACATTACATATAACCATAGTGTTCCCTACAAACCCTCTGTCATCTGGTCATCAGACAGCAGAAGGTCAGAAAAGTACAATGTTCCTTCTTTGTTTCTTTTTCTATCCTCTCTATCACTCATCTTTCAGGCTTTGTATACTAAAAGCAGTAGTTTTCAGGGGAGATAAAAGAACCTGACACAATGCTCAGTTTGTTGCTCCCAGCAGAATTTGGTACACAACGTTATCTTAGTGAAGACAAAGCCAAGCAATTTTTCTTGTTTGTTTGTATAGCGATAAACATGTCTTTGTTATTTCATAAGAGAATTTTAAGTCGGGGCATGGCTTTAGTAGTGTACTGTGAGATCAACAGGAAGTACTTTTTTATCCCTGGTTCTCAAAATTGAATTTTCTTTTTGTAAATGAAATGCATGCTGTATTTATAGAAGAACAGCTAACACCTGATTGTTTTCCTGTGGCAAAGATGCTCTTTGTCAGTGAAAATGTAATCTCTCATTTTGAAATGCCCTGTTGATTCCCACTGATGGGTTTGTAACCTGAAGCCTTCCGTTTCTCTCCCTGCCTTTGAGTCCCCACTGGGGTATACAGATTCTGTCATCTGATATCCACCACAATTAGCCATACGTGATTCCCTTTATTTCCAGTATCCACAGAGAGACTAATGACTCAGTAAGAATGGAAACTAAAACTTACATTGTTAGATGTTGCAAAAGGAATAGATGGATGGGGCCATGTTGGAGAAGCTGGAACTAACACGATGCATGCTTGAACCTGTCCTCTGGTAAAGAGCTATCTATCAGCCCTGCATATTCACTCATACCCACATTTAATGATATAAATGCCATTTGAAAAAAAGTTTTTAGCTTTCCTCTGTTAGTGAGAAGGTTCAGTCCCAAGCATTGTTTGAAGTGTCAATTTAAAATACACCCTCATTGCAGTAAAATCCCTCTTGGTTAGCACGTGAGTTTCTCATATCAGTTTTTCCGTCCATAAATTTCATATGGTCTTGTTCTTCAAGAGTGATGCAGCGTGGTGATTCTGTTTCAAATGAACAAGAACAAAGCTGAACGTAGTCTTGCCACTGTGTTTTACTGAATAAGGCTAATGCATCGACAGTACTGCTATACGCCTTATATGAACACAATGTTTTCCTATATGGTTCAGCAGATGAGGGTATTAAATTCCTCCATCTTGAAGATCAACATTCAAAGCTGTAAGCATGGATGTAATGTAACAAGTTTTACACAAAGTAAACTGAAGTGATTATGCTAATACCAGTTATCTTGGACATACCTAGTATAAAATAGATGTTTCCAAAAGTCTGAGCAAATTCAGTATAAAATGATATCTGGTGGGCTTTCTTCTGAGAAAAAATAATTCCCGAGTGCTTTCTGAGCACTAGGAAACAAAGGACCTGATTGCCTGCTCTGAAAATGAAGAGGAATCTGCACCATTGGGAGTGTGGATGGTTCAGATTTCCCAGATTGTGTGTTTTATAACCAAATAGTGACAACGACTGATTAATTGGCAGTAATACAAATGCTGTATATACCCATAACTATATTGAAAGATAATGCTGGATGTATAATGACAGCTGCCCGTGTAGTGTTACTGTATGGACATTTTGTGTCCTGTCAAAACAATATAGCAATCTGATGTAATACAGACTTCCTGCAAACATCTGCTCTTGGAAAAACACCCCAAAAAGTTTTGAGTGCCCACATTCAAACTGTCTTCCCTCTTCATCTTAGCATGAAACAGGACATCGTGATTATTGGTGGTTGTGTTCAACATTATGACCAAACCTGTCACCATATGGATCAAGAAGAGAACCTCATGTCAGCATATGCATGTGAAAGCATTTTAGCTGGGTCTCAGTTCTGAAGACCAGCTACTTGAAAAATCCCGATTGATTCTCTTTGGCTATTTGTATAAAGATGATGAGCAGATTTAGACCTCAAACATATCTGGAAAAATAATTCAGCCAAGTTTTTTAGTCTTCACTTTCTTTGTTAAGTACTTGGGTCAATTTTTTTTTTCTTACTACAAACTTATCTTTTCACTAGTGTGGGAAGATGCGTAACAAGGACTGAATTTCAATGGAATTTAGCATACATAGCCTGGACCACATTTTTGAAGAATTTGGGCCACATGTAGGCACTGACATAAGTGGCTAGATTTTGAGAAAAGTTAAACCCATTCAGAGTTTGAGTGCTTCTCAAAGTTGTTCATCTTGCTATTATTTAGGTGTCTGACTCATTACAAATTTTCCTTTGGAAAACCTTGCTTCTAGATGTCTTAAGGGTCACATAATCATCTGTGGTCTCCATGTTTGTTTTAGTTGAAGGAAACGGAAAGGATAGAGCTATTTAACAAATATACAGTGACTGATCAGAAGATAGACTGTTCAATGGTCATATGAGTATTACATAAAACATCTGTTCCCTATGAAACAAAAATAAAGCATGAGGACTGCCTGCTCAGCCAGATACCCTTTTTTTTCTTTCATACTAGCTTCCTTTTGGCTTCTGCACCATTGCAGGGATGAGCTACATCTCTCCACTTGCCAGTTCAGGTTATTTCTCTGAAGTATCTCCTTATATTTCATTTCAAATGTTGCTGATGATAGAACTTGCCCTCTCTCTTAAAGAGATGGCACTATATTTTCATGCATTAATTGTCAAGCACATTTAAGTTTGGTGTTTTTTTTTTTGGCATATCTCTTTCTGATCTCTTTACTATAGTCTGTAGACATAACCAGTTTTGACCAGATGAAGCAGTTGGCCTTCCAGTGTTACAACACTGCAAATCTCCGAAACAAGACCCTGAAAAAGCTTTATGAACACTGTAGCAATACATCTGAATACTGAAAGCTTGATTCTTTCCTTGTATTGGGGAGCCAACTTGCCAGAGCTGCAAAGACATATGAATTATATCTGATTGAGAAAAGTCCAATGCCCCATTATTGTCTCTACGGAATGTAGCCAAGAGATGGCAATATTTTATCCATTATTCATTTACTCTGCAATCTACGTTCATGACCTCCTTGGGGTATTACTATAACGAAGTCTTTGCCTACAAGAAGGTAAACCATTTCTTAACAGTGCAAGGTTATTCCTTCTATTTTCTGGGCAGCGTCTACCTTTAAATGCCATCTAAGCTGGCTTTTCAACAGTGAGAGTCGGTATCTTTTTCACTGTTTGCTTTTCTACTTTACCTGTTCTCATTAATAGGACTCTGACTTAATTTGTAGGGAATGAATCATTAGTGCACAGTTTAATTACAATATTATAATACTCATGCAATCCACTTAAGCATAAAAAAGTAGAATTAGTTTTTCACTGTGAGCACACACATCTGGGGAAAAAAACAGCTAAGTACATGAAAAGCGACATTTCTCATTAGCATAACCAAAAGATGGCAGTTGTCCATCTGCCATTAGCTCAGTGTATTGCTATGCTGTTTCTGATGGCCATCACAAATAATGATAATAACAGGAGTAACAAAACAACATAATATGTATACATTTTTGTTGGATGCCCTTTTAAATAGTTTTTAAAATTGCTACGTTCATGCAGATTCTGTATTCCCTACTTCTGTCCACCACTTGTTTCTGGCTTTGTAAGTGAATGTGTTGGCCACTAGATATTTGCCACCTGTTCTGCAAATGAGTAGCCAAGATGGCCATTTTAAAAGAGATCATTGAAGACCAAGTCCCATTCTTCAGCTAGAAAAATGGGGCATAGTACTCTTCATCTAAGTGAAGCTACAACCATCTAAACAGGGTGAAGATCTCTATGTGGGTGTGGGGTAAGTTGTCTTCAAAAATCTGAACATTCCAAGATTTCTTATTTATTATGAAGTCTTAGTGATGATTTAAAAATATTTGTTAAACTGTGTAGGTAAGGTGTGGGGTGAGGGGCTATTGATTGCCAATAGCATTTTTGAGCAATCGCTATGTTTTCAAGCGGAAAGTGTTCCTCCCAATTAACTCAAAAGCAAGCCTCACAACACCAGGATGCAACTAGTCCTCACTTTCCAGATACCTGCTGAGAGCTAGAGATTGTGATAGGCTGTGTAAAAGCATGAACCACAGAATATATCAGCTCAAATAAGTCTTTATTCATGGTGGGTAAATGTGCTTTGTAGTTGGCCTCTAAATACCCCATACTTGCCTTTGATATACTCTTATACAATGTTATGGGTAAACTCAATGTATTCTATCAAAATAGATTTGAATGAAAATCTTGACCACATCATTTTATCAGAACCCAATCAATTTACAAAAGACATTCATTATGACAGACTATATATAAATGCTTTGTATTTTATGGAGCACTGTGAGTGTCTGAACATACTCACAGTGGACATTTGCAGGCAGTAAATACACATGGTAAAACAATATCATGGCTACTCTGTGGGTTGTCAGATTATAACTCCCTCCCCAGCCCTCCAGGGGAAAGAATTAGCAGTGGTAGCATATTCATTTTATCTAGATTAACAGTCCTTTCTGCATAACTTTCAGATTCCATCCATATCTATGAAAAATGAAAAAGACTGAAAAATGACCAGCCTATCTTCCTTCCAGTTGTAACTCAGGCCTGCTGTTTGCTAGCAGACCTCTGTCTGCATGAGTGAGTTTTCTTGTAGGTTAAAGAGACTGAATTTCCTCTTCCCCCCCCTCTGACCCTGAGCCTGCAGGGCAGACAGACAGAAGCACACATATGATTAATACAGCACAGCTGCAGTAGTGACTCATTTGCATATGTATTAATAGAGGCAAAAACAACAATTCAATTACATACAGAGACATTCTGCATACTAAAGAACATATGCAAATAGCCTGGAAAAAGTGCAGCCAGCGTTTTCTCTGACTTTCCTGAGCCCATATGGGCTAGCATCAGAGCCTAGCAGTTTTCAAGAAATCCCCTTTAGGAAGAACCTGTTACAAGATGCTTATACAGCTATTAGTCCTCCTCCCCCCACCCCCTCCCCCGGATTCCCAGAAGGCATTTGACGTTTGGACAATGGAAATAGCACAAACAGTGTCTTTTCCATGTTATTTCATATTTGCCAGCCTTCAGATTCATATTGTTGTCACTTTACATGTAGGCCCCAGTGTGAAGAAACCCAGTCCTTCACCTCGTCTTCCATATGCACACATTTATTCTATTTTTCTTTCTCCTCATCTCTTGTGTTGTTTCAATTTTCCTTTGTCTTTTTCTCTCTCAAGCTTTCTCTTATCTTCTTGACTTCTGTGAATTAGCAAAAGATGACCATATCTGTGCCTTTTTCTTCTAGTGGCCTTAAATATCTCACAATAGTATAATTTAGTGATTTTCTGCTAGGGGGCCATTACATACTTTTAATGGGTCTGAAGGGTGACTAAGAAAAGTTAAGCTGTTGCAGAAAGGCTTTTATATCATGATACATTGGTCTTTGTCTCTACTAAGAAGGTTGTGGAGTTCTCAAACCACAAAGGTTGAAAATCACAGGTATTAAATAGTTCATACTGCAAGTGATGGGGATCTTCATAACTGGTACAGAATCTGATTCTAGTAGTAGAAATAGATGTTCTCTAAATCTCACAGGAATTTAATAGGCAATAGTTTTGAGCATCTTTCAAAAGCAGGTTGATAGTATTCCAGCACTGGAACTTAGGGTATAGGAAGGCTTACTTAAGCTATAAATAGTTTCTTTAGCTATAAGTTATTCCTTATGTTAGTCTGCATTATAACTAAAACACCAAGTATACTAGATGTATGTACTCAGTATACTTCTTTACAGGGGCCATTCACACACTGTGATACGTAACAAAATATTAGGCCATGATTCATTCCCAGTATCCTAATTTCTGGAAAAGCGTGACATTTGACATTGTCCTTTATGGATTAGATAAATAGAGCTCTATTTCAACTTGAAAAGAGATAACAAGTCACTAAAATTTTTTTGAAACCTGACAAAGCCATTAAGATGCCCAACTGTCTTGTTTGGGTGGCAACCCTCTGTGTTTCAAGCAGCCTAAATTACTGGCCATTTGTTTGAAACGTCTCTGCGGTGTGAGCAGGGAAAAATAGGTCATGCAAGAAGGAGTGCGTAACTGTCTGGCAAGCATACGTGTGAGGTCAGGTCATCCTTAATTTCTTTTCTCTCGCAAAAATGTTACACTTCTTTCTTTTTGGGGTTAGCCTGACAGACGGAAGCAGATTACTCCTTGATTATTTATAAGGCATTAATTTTAGATGAATATTGCTGAAGTAACTGACATCGTAAGTAGTTTCAGCAGAAGAGCCTGTTTGCAGATTGGAATATGACAGTCTTCACTTACACAACGTCCTGTCTAGGACAAAGTCTGAAGTGTATGAAAGAAGAGAAAACTCGAGGAGTGGAGGCATATGTATCGGCTAAGACTTTTGTTTATTCTTCTGTGCGATATAACTGGGACTTCATATGGTTGGAATGATGTTGTCCATGTTATGAGTTCACCCAGCTGCAAGACAAAACCAGTGTCAAAATAGCCGCAATGGCAACACCTATCTGCCAGAGTCCGAAACCAGAGGGGGAAAAAAACAGAAGTGTCTTGTACTGCCCCAAAGTAGCTTCTGTTGAGGAAGAAGAAAATAGCCACCTTTGTACACGCACCTTGAGATAACCAAAACGATGCCTCCCTCCCTACCTTGGCAACAGAGCAAACCTGTGAAGTGTTTGTGTTTTCACGGAACACGGTGTTTTGTGGCTTACATTCGTTTGGAATTAATTCTCCCTGGAAAGGTCTGTAGAAAAAAATCTGATGACAGCACCAAAAAACCATTTTTTTTTCTTCCCTACTTTGTGCCCTTTGCACATTCCAGACACTGGGTTTTGAAATAGTTGGCTTAGGCTACTGGTTTTCCTATTATGTTGTTTGCTCTTTTCAGAGGGATGTTGCTGAAAAGAAGATTATATAATCATGCAAATAAGATTGTATAATCCTCAGCAAACGGTTGGGGGGGGGGGACGGGGCGGGAAGCCACACCGAGTGGGGCTCGGCTGGCTGCGGGGGCACTCGCTCCGAAACCATAAAATGGGAGGTTATGGGTCTCCTATAAAACATGAAAGCTGCAGTCAGAGTAGTGGATTTTTCTGGATATTTTTGGAATTCATTGTCTTCATGCTGAGCTCTGCCAGTAGTGTATATTTACAGTGCCTCGGCAGAACGTCGTGACAGACAAACACACAGGAAAACTGCAAATCAATAACATGCACACTCTTCAGAGCTCATGGAACAATGCTACAAATAACAAATAACAACAGTGAGAAAAGCTGACTTCCACAAAACTAACTACTTACTGAGACTCACTTACTCCTTTAGGTCCACAAATCAAATTACTACATTTTATGCATCCCAAAAGTTAACACAAGAAAATCTCACTTGAAATCTTGCTAGCATCGTTGTACCTGGGTCATATGACATGGTTTGTTGTTAGATGCAGATCGGTATAATGTATGAGCATGTAAGAATTTCAATTTGTCTTATTTCTTACTACAGTCTTGTTTATGACAGTTCTTTTTTCTCCAAAGTTTTAGGTCATTTCCAGTTGACAAGGCAGAATGGGACAGAAATAAAGAAACAGCATAGTAAATGTGTACATGGGGAGGGTATCACTGGCCAGTGATATGAATTGCATACAACAAGAACAGTGCAAGCCATTAAAAGTTCTTATGCTCTTATTCTCATCCTGTCTTTCTTATGTCTGATATCTTGCCAGGGTTAACTGTTACCAGCCAGGATATTTTAGCATCTTTTATGAATGGAGGCTAATATTAGGCACAGTTTAAAACTGTGAAATACCTAGTTACTATGGACTGTAGATCTAAGCATTAGACAACAAACCACTGAGGTCAGGATGCTTGTTCTGTCTGTTCTCTTTCCAAAGTCAGCAGCTGAACTTAGCTCAATAGCAGATACCATAGTATCTGGAGATGGAACTTTCAGAGTGTTAAACTTAATTATTCTGTTGTGCCTGGATAGCATAAGCCTGTTTCTGAGGTTAAGTCAGGGTGCAATTATTTCCCCAATACCTAGGCTCAGTTTCCTCAAATTCCTTTCCTCCTTTCAGAGTTTCTTCATGTTTTCCACTCCAGCAGATTTTGTAAGATCAGTCCAAACAAGAAAATTTGGAGGCAACAGTACCTGTAGCTCCTAGTGGTCCTCAAGACTAGCTTTTGTGTTTGTAACCCACATGAGCTCTGCTGGTCTTTTGAGTTTGAGTCTTAATTCCTAGACTAGCTTCTAAGTATCCCTTTCACTTTGCAGAACTGAATTATGTTTGTCATTTTTACCAACGGTCTGTTTCTGTTCCTGTCCATTCATTAGATATCTAAGGAGAAGAGTATTGCAGACTACTGGATTTACATCCCTTAACCCCTTAGCCATAGAGACCAGCCACATCACAGATAACTTACCAGACCAGAAACATACAGCAAGTTTGTTAAGTCATCTATCTCAGAGGCTGACAAACTGCAGCATTACAGAGAGCAGGGCTGTCAGCAAGCTACCGCTTGAGTTGTCTTTCCCTAATGGACAAATATATAAATGAAACAAACTAAAAAGCAAAATAAAAAGCATATATACAAGAAAGAAAAACATTTTTAAAAGTCAGTGTGTTTTTAAGGTGGGTGAAGCTTTGAAATCAGTATCTTATGATTATCAGTACAACAGGAAAGCAATAAGAAAGTTTCAAATGCTCTCACATTAGTAGAAACTGAGATTTTTAAAAGTGTTTTCCAGCTATATCTGCACCTCTACATCTTGCCTTCTAGAGTGACTGTGCTCTCTGTTTAAAATCTGCACTATGGCAGAATCCTCTATCCGTATTGCAAGCTGTAGTTTGGTTTAGTAACCACAGCTGTGCCACATACTGCACCAGCAGTGGCTGACAGGGGCAACCTGTTTGTGGCATATTGAGGGAGTCAAATTGTCTTTGGAGACTGTTGCAGAGTAGCTTTTTTCAGGTCCTTCCTATAGGTACAGTATCTGCTTCTCCCAAAGGGGCTTGGGACTGCCAGTTTGTGGGCAAGGGAACGAGGTTAAGCCCTCAGAGACATGGGGTGCCACGAGAGGTGGTACCCGTCCCTCCGCCTGATGCACTCAGGGGCCCGAAAAGCAGTGTCCCCATGTTCCTCCCCATGGGTGCTGTGCCAGGGAAGGCTGGCTGCCCTCCAGCCCACCTGGGCAGCAAGGCCAGTGGCTCTCTGCCCTTCTGAGGGTGAAGTGTCCACTCTGCAGGTTACGCTTCTCTCCATGCTGACGTGTGAAAATAGCGTCTGGCAGCAAAGCCTTTTCCTCTTCCTAATTTTTCTTTTCCCTTTCATGGCTCTAAACACTCTTTACAAATTATAACAGTGTGTTCTCCGTTAATGCACCAAAACATTACAGCTTGTGATAGTGTTATTAAAGTGTTTTGGGCCATTACCATAGAATACAGCAGCATATTTATTTCATTAAGGGAACCAAATGGATCTAGCTGAATTTGGCAAAAGAACATGGCTGAAGTCCTATTTTATCTCTGATATTGATTTTACCGCTAAACTCTGAACTTCTGAAAATTAGAAAGTTCGCAATAGAAGCACTAATAGGTGCCTATGTGCTACGTTTTGTAGTAGGTTAAACTGTCCTTAAATATCTCTTACTTTCTCCACAGTAGTTCTGCATTGGTATTTGTTCAATATTCTGATATTTACTTTACAAACTCAGGGCTTATTGATGTTTAGGGTAAGCAGTATGTTTTGTATGTGTAGCTTACATTTAACTCACTGTCCTGCTGTGTCACCTATAGCTGCCTTGGAATATAGTTCCTTTTAGGCCAATCAACCCTACTCATCCCATTCCCGTTATCATGGCAGCCTTGCTTCTTGCTATACACTGGACTGATATACTGGTGGCAACAGTAATTTGGACAGTACATATCAATGTATGTTTGGGTAAGATTTTTAAAGAGGCCTGAAGGGATTTGGGAGCCCAACAATAATTAATTTCTTACGGTGGCTTTGAAAATAAGATATGCAACATTCACACTTAATCCTTCCTCCTTTCCACAGCTGCTTTATTTTTCCCGATTTGTTTTGTGGAAAGGATACTGTCATCAAAATTATATCAGAATGTTTGATGGGGAGGTGGCGTTCATTCAGTACCTCAGTTTTCATTGGGTACAGTGAAAGACAAGAGTACTCAGCATTTCCTACCTCTAGTCCAAGCTGGCCAAGCTCACATTTGTGTGGTAGCTTGTGTTTCAGTGCATAGCGCTTGCTTTCACTTTAAGTGGGAAAACGAGAGAATGAGCATAATTTCCCAGCATTTTGTGTTGTGTACTATGATGTCATATCCCATATACTCGTGCATTAGAATTTCATTATTGCACAGGTGTGGCCAAACCAAATCTAATGCTGTCCCAAAAGCAGTGTTGGGTACCCTGATTTTTATCATACTGTGTGGGCTTGGGTAGGTGAACTTGTGTGCATGACCTGAGCTCAGACAGAAGAAGTTAGAGAAGAAGAGGTTCTAAAATGAGCCATGGCCTACCCAGTTAAAACTCTAAAGTATTATGCTTACATTTAAGCATTTTCTTAAGTCTCATTGATTTTTTTTTTTTGCATCAGTTCATTCAGATAACTTTGTTTCACTTAACATTAATTGCTGCTCTGAATCAGGTCCTTAGTAAATGTAGGATAGGTAGGTGCTTGCACATCAAATGTTTCTTTTGTATCACACTGGGTGGCATTACAGGTTTGATTTCACTGAAGGTATTGCTCACCATCAAGTGTAGAAAGAAATGAATACTAAAAAAACGAGGAAATATTAGATTAAAAAAAAAGCTGATTTGTCACCTTGCTCATGGACTATGAACTGAATAGACTTCTAACCCTTAAAATACTTTCTCCCCCCCTTTTCCTTTTTATTGCCTGGAATCTTAAGAGCTTTATCATTTGCAGTCATAAAATGAAAATATACACCAAACCCTCAAAGGGCAAGTATGAAATTAAATTATATTTGGGCAGCTGTAACCTTTTAAAACGATCAGATTCCAGTTAATGTATTTCTTCCTGTTCCGAGTGCTGCCATGGTGTTTGATGGTGGGAAGCAGTCCAAAGGGCATTGGGAGATAATAAATTCACTGGAAATTTCACCCTGAGGCGAGCCTCGATACACCAAGGCTTCCATTTAGCGGGACTGACCTAAAAATCTTGTCACATCCAAAGGTCACTTAGGTTGGGGTTGGTGTGTCCCATCTATCTTTCCCTGGTGCAAAGAATGACAGCTGAGCTCATAAACAGCCATCAGAATATGGAAGACAAGCAGGGGGGAGAGGGAGGAGAGGGAGGAAGGATAATACCGCTGACAACTTCTTAGATTTCCTCTAGGCCAATGAGAATAGATACCATCTTTGGGGTTGCTTGTTTCTGCTACTGCAGAAATGGCAATGCAATTTAAAGAGGTTACAGTTAACTGCGGAAGTCTAAAACAAGTGATTCCCCCCATGTCTGCAAATGCCATGTAATCCTGCTAGTACATGTTATACTGTTCCTGAACATTTCATACTTGTTACCAGTCTTGTTAGTCAAAACAATTTACAGTTTATACAATGCTTTACTTTCAAGGAGGGTCAAAAGTCTAAAAAGCTGTCTATAAGAACAGTGACTCTAAGGGGAACAATTTGGACAATGGCACTAATTATAAACAATAGTGGAAGGTAAGATATTTTCTGTCTTATGAGAAAATCTGTGATGTACATCCTCTAGGACGTTACTTATCCTAAGCTCATTAAAGTCAGTATAATCCTCCTACACAGTAAATTGAAGCAAAAGGCCTTTCAGGATGACTGTTGTCTTCCAGTCATACTTCTTACTTCTGCAATGGGAAGCTCCAGTGGATCCTTCCTATGCTTGCAGTATATTAAATACCGGGGACAGGGCTCAGAGTTGCATAATAGAAGTATATTTGAAGGACAAAGATCTGTCTTATCATAATTGGTCTTACTTAATTGGGGATGAGCCATGCAGCATATGTCCGTTGTATCCTAATGGTGTGAATCTCCTTCTCAAAATTCCCTAAGAGGAGGATGAGAGAGGCTGTCTGCCAGTCGCTGTTGGGATGCATGCGGCAAAGATTCCCTCTTGTACATCCTATCTTGGCTGGAAAAAGAAATTGTAGTTAGTGGTCAGCGTCCTTCTGACATGTGGTAACACCCCACTGTTGGAAGAAAGATACCATGTATGGTATAAGCATTGGTTTGATTCTTTTTGGAACATTAAATTGAAGATAAAATTTTAAAAGAAATCATTATATAAAATCACTGTAACCTTGGACATATGAGAAAAAAATAAGAATGAAACACCCCCTTGTTCCAAAATTCACAAGATATTGAATAAATTAGGTATCTAACTCCTCCTGGGAATTTGCTGACGTCTCTCCATGAATTTTAGTAAATCAGATCCTTCTGAAGAGGATTGTAAATTACATGTTCCTTTGCTTGTTAAAACTAAATGGAGAATAACTGTTATTTTCAGAAGTATTTCACACATTCTTACAAACATACTATATTTGAGGCAAACACAGTAAAGAAGGGCAAGATTGGCCAGCTGTCAGTGTTTGTCTTCATTTTCCTTGGGTTCACACTCTACTTTATGTTAACATATATGTTCTCTGCACAAATCCAAAGTAATTTGCAGGCAACTTTGGGGGAGTTATATGCCCTTTCCCACATGTTCTGTGCTGAAAATGTAGCTGTATGCCTTACCAGTTGCACAGCTTTGAGGAAGACAAAGTCACTTACTGTCTTACTTTTGTAACAAGAAAAAAGGAAATGTGTATTTTTCATGAACTTCAGAGAGGACAGATATATCGCATTTTAAAAAATTCAGCTGCTAACACAAAATTTAAAAAATTACATAGCCGTGATGAGCACGGACTAGCTAGTTTTTTTCCTGGTTTGTACTCAGGGTGGTGGGATGAGAATCATCTTTAGCCATGAATGCCTAACACGTATAATTCATCTGGCCTAAAGTTGCAGGTTCAATTCTAGTTTTTATAAAGGGAGCTGAGGGTGATTAGCTCAGACCTAGTCAGGTGGATTCCCCACTTACCCACTGTGTGTACTTTTCTGCTGTGGTTCAGTTTCCTTTTGCATTTGCCCATAACAGTGTAACAGTGGACAATAAAATCAGAATATTTCTGTGATTGCTGGTCGGACATGGAGCCTCAAGGCAAACTGATTTCATATTTCTCTTGGAATTTGTGAAAGACACTGAGTTGGAGTCAGTGCAGACAACTTTTAACCACCAAATATGTGTAGCTTCCCTGTGTCAATTGAGTTTCCATCCTTGGGAAGAGGAGATATTCCGTTGCACTGGTCAGTGCATTGCTTTCCTATGTTTTCATAGCCATATTCATTCCATTTCATGCCAGATGACTTTGGACAGTAGACAGCGGTCCTGAAGTATGTCAATGTTGTTAAATACATGATGGAAAGATAGATGGTGAGAATAAGAATTGTATTTAATGCCTGCAATATTGGGAAGTGCTTTTATGTTACCTTAGATGCTCCTTTTATTGTAGTGAATATGATCACTTTGACCAAAAGCCTGTATTATGCGACGATATTAACTGGAGAAGTTGAGAAAGACTTTACAGTTGCTGACTTTGGCAAAAACAAGATGTGTCCCTGCGTAATGGAGGACTGTACTGTTTCTTGCGTTATTCATGCTTCCCACGCTGGAGTCACAAACATTGGGTAATGTTAATACTTGTCATGGAAAAATTTAATTGGCTGAAATATTTAATGTATTAACGATAGATGGGAGGGCCCACAAGAGACCTTCCTTGTTCTGGATTGAAATGTGGCACATAATTAGCGATAAAGGAAGGCACTGTATGGAGTGGATCGTAGCTCTATGGAGAGAAGTGAGGAGGATCCATCCTTGACATTAGCAGTCTTTCCTGAAATGGAGATACATTTACCAGTTGCTAACTGAAGAAGCAATGAGTACTGTTCACCCTCCCACTGTAATGAACAGGCAATCTTGGAGCAGCGTAAAAAGGGTCAATCAAATAGGTCATACATCATATGAGGAGGCAGATGTTAGAACATATTGTAATGGATCGCTGTGCGGTATGTGAAAATGGCTTGTGGAGTACAGGGATGGGGGGAGAGAAGCTATCAGTGATGTTTTCTGTCATGGTCACTGTAAGTATCCAAATTTTTGAGGAAGACTTGAACGCAGGAAATCAAACCATTAGCATTTCTGCTACATTAGACTTGTGAGTAGAATGATGGAGAGAGAAAAGGAATAGAAGCACGAGTCCCTCTGTAATACTCTATAATATGAATATGTGTAGGTATTACCTGTCCTCTGCCAAAGTCAGTGTTAGCCTTGGAACGTGAGAGTATTTTACCTGAAAAAAATCACAGAGCTTCAGACTATATTAAACACAGAACTGTTAAAATAGCTTCTATTTTAGCAGCGCCCCTAATTCACACCCACTCAAACACCTCCTCGCTCATTAACCCCATCATCAGACCCAAGTAACTCAAGTGAAATGAGATGGCATTAGGAATGAGGTAATGAATGAAAATTTCTGGATAATGTTATTACTTCATGATAGCAGCTCTTGTTAGTGTGACTACAGTTAAGAGCTTCTCGGTATTTCCATTGCAAACTCTTTGGTACTCCCACCCCTGCTTTACAGACAACTACTCAGCCAGAAGCAATTTAAAATTTGATTTTGCATCAATTTTGGCTGTTGTTTTGAATTGAAAAAAGTTTGGTGTTTTGGTACTGCTTTCTAAAACATAAAAATTGCTGGTTTTCCCCCCCTAATCCATATTTCCAGGTGAACAATTTAAAATACGGATTTGCTCTTTTTATAACCCAGCCACATTATTAACAATTGAAAAATGTCTGCTAAGCATCCACAGTAATTTCAGTATTTAATGTTTTTGGACAAGCAGATCCACCTTTATGTTATAAAAAATTCCATACTAAAAATTTGTGTGAAGGGGACAATTTTTGAAAAGCACCATTTTCACTCAGGAGGCTACAGTTTTTATGTCTTCTTTTAAACATTTACTCAGTGCCTCAAATTGTGAAAATCAACTTTATTAAATATTCATGGATGGATCAGATGTACTAACGGATAATAGAGCTTGTTACTAGCTAAGTAATGTTAATATAGTGCACATCACTCGTTGTAGTATATGTGGCTATATAAGATCCTTTAAGAGATGAGTTAGAGTTTACAGCCCTGTTGCCAATGAATGGCATCCTTTTTGCCTGAAAAACAGGAGTTCAGAAATAGGTATTTCTGCATTCACCCCCTCTAGATTTAAGAGCAAAGTGCTGTAGAGTTGAAGGAGAGAGAGGACTTCATAGGGTAACCCAGGTAAGATGGAAGAGTCTGGGACTTAACAGCTTTCAGCAGAACAGAAGGGTGGCAGTGGAGAAATACGGAGAAGCTTGCGTGTCCCTTGGTCAGTTTGATACTAAGAAGTAGAAAGCTCACACTTGATAGAGGAACATGTCTTTGTTATCCATGTGGATTGGTAAAACTAGAAGCAGCCATCGTATTCCTCTTAGGTGAATATAAAGTTCCAAAGTTCATCATATAAGCTCTTCTTGTGCTTGGGTGATGCATAGCATGTGAGGAACATAAAAGTTAAAGATGTGATTCCCTTTGACCTTCAATCATGTTTTTGTGCCTACAGTGTCTTAAACCTTGAGTACAGCATGTGCCAAAAGAGGCATATTGGCGTGAATTTCAGGCTAGATTGAAGGCTTTTCATGCGTGGGCTGAAGTCTGACCATGCAGTGTCATTGGACCTTAGTGTTTGTGGTTTCATTGTAGTGAGAGGCAGAAGCTGAATCCTGAGGGATTTCAGATGTTTTCAGAGACTGCTTTTGGGGGAACAAAGTCTCTAAGAATTAAGAATTAAACTTCTGTACGTGTCCTAATGGAATATGCAAAGTGTCACTCTTCCCATTACATCAGTGTAAGCATGGAAATAATGAGAAGAACCAGAAAACAGCTTCATATGTTATTTCCTGAGAAGCTTGCCAAAGCTTCACAGAGGTTTCAGGCTCTCTGGAGTTTTATGGGCTTCATTGGAGGGGGAGTTTTACAGACCACACCCATTTTTATCGTAAAATCAAAGAGTGAAAAGATTGAACAGCTATTGAGTTGTTTCTGCTACTTCATTTTGTTAAAGAGGGACTTCTATATAATGTAGCAAACTCCAAAATAATGAAATTAATCGAGTGGTTTTCTACTCTCTCAGCTCTCCTCAGCAATTTTGTTAACAAATAATGGCTCGCTCCTCCACACACTCTTTGTACCCTGTCATCTCTTAACCCCAAGCATCCCAGTTCAACAAACATGCATTTGTTTTTCTAAGCATCTAAGTTATCCAGCTTATAGCAATGGGGCTAGTTTGAAGTTAGGCACTTCTGTGAGTTTAAAGTGGATTGGACTTACTGTTGAGAACACTAGGAGGAATCTGACCAGAGCGAAACTCATCTGGTTTCTGGTTTGAAACAAATCAGATTTGCTCTGATTCAGTGAGGCTCAAAATGTTCTTGATCAAAGTTAGGCCAGTTTCTGTGTGCTTGGTTGGAATTAGTTTCCCTGCAGGTCTAGTAAGGTTGATTGACCTTTTCTGCAAGCTTTGTCTTTAGTAATACTTAGAACACAAATACTCTGTTTTAGAAGAGGGGAGTCCATGTGAGTTAAAGCCAAAGGAAAAGTACCTGCGAGCTATAGCTTTCCACAGTTCTTGTCATGTATTCTGCTCTTACGGAAAGGGATCACAATGTGCTGCTGGGAAGGTGAACTGGTGCCCTGTATTGATACTATCACTTCTCAATGGGATCCCATAGGATGAGGTAGGACTTGTCAGCTTTCTGGAGGACTTTGGTAATGAGCATGTAAGGCAATGAATATGAACAAAAATTACATTAAAGGTAAAGGGATTCCTGTTGAACTCTAATAGAACTTACTTGAAAGTTTTCTGCAGTATAGAAACCCTTAAACTGGAAAGCTAGCACTGCAGAACCGACGTTCTTCTCCCTCAAAATAATAACCTGACTCTAATTTCTCCACCTCCAAAAATAAAATAAAATAACTGCTGCAGCTGAATGTTACATCCTATTAGTGCTCCCTGCTAAGGAAAAAGGGAAGGGGAAAAAATTTCTTCAGAACTATTCTAGGAATCAATTTGTTTTAGTTTAGCTCTCAAAATAAGTACGTTTTCTTCTGCAGCTCTGATGGTCTATCCATCACCACTCCCTCCCTTCCAGTATTCTTCTACCCATACTTCCTCCTTTATGTGTTCTTTTCAGGGAGCCTTGGCACAAGGGAAGCAGCTCAAATGCAGTCCTTAGTTCCCCTTTAAGGCACAAACGTCACATTCTTTCGTCTCTACCCAAACTGGAAGAGAGTAGCTGTGGCTCTCTCTGCCTGTGAAAGTGAGCTCTGTGAAAGTTGCTTACAACGGACTAAGAGTTCGTCACTCTCTCTCTCCTGTGCCTTTATCCAGACCCTTTGACCACATAATACAACTCAGTTCAAAGAGCAAATTAAGCTTTTGAATGAGCTGAGTAGATGTCACTGAGTTCCTGTACATGTCAGATAACCAAGGAACAATGTTAATTTATACTTCCAAGGACAACAGATACAATTGCATGGTACTCCAGGTTCAGAAATATTCTTAATGTCAAGAGGGAAACAGAGTAGAAAAAATATGTTTCTCATTTCACTGTTTGATATCATAATTAATGCATGAAGATATAACCGTGGGGGAGCTTTAGGGGAGTATACTGGGAAAAATATCCAAGTGAAAATTTTTCAACTTATTTTGTTGTTGAATTTATGTCTTGTCCCCTCCCACACACTGTAATTTGGTAATATGACACTGTTGCTTCTGGTAGGTGATCATCATCCTTCTGCTACCTTTAGGGAAGGACTTCAGTATTTTAAGACTCTTCTTATCACAGCTTGCCACAAAAGAGCAGGCTGAGTGCTGTGGTCCACATGTACTGCAAAATACCTATTTCACTACTTTATTCCTGAAGAAGAGGAGGGACAAGTCACTGAGGAATCTTACAATCATCAAGATATAAGAACCTGATACCATATCAGCATTCAAGTGAGCAAATCCGTGTTCTCAAAATCAGAAATTCAATTGACCTTAATCTTTCTACCATGAGCTCTGCACTTAACTTCAGGAGAAACAGAGTATTCAGATTTGAAGTAATTAATTCAGTATCAGTCCTAAAGCAGGCACAGAGTTTTCTTGACTTAATTCCCTCTTGAATACAACAACTTAAAATGCAAACAGAAAATCTATAAATAAAAACTGGGGAAAGAGTCGCTTAAGGAGATGTGTATAAAATAGTGAAATGCCTTAATTATAGCTCAGCAATCTAAAATATATAGAACCTTATTTACAGTAATTCTGCTGGCAGTGTTTGCTTATTAACTACTCTAGTCACTTAATGGATAACAATGAATGATTATATACAGTACCAGTCAAGTAAAGCAATGTAATATGAAATAAGTATTTTGTCAAATGGCCACTCATAGAATTTTGTTCTCTCAAATGGGAAATTACACTTACTGGAGTCAGGTGCTCTGAGTTAGTTGCCAAAAATCTGGATATATCAAAAAATAAGCTCTTGGGAAACATACTTGTGGTAAACAAATAGGCAGTAGTGAGTTTTTTCCTACAAGAGTATAATGTCCGGGCCACTTCACTGACTTCAAGCTTCTAATTTGGAAAAGCTGTACTGGGACAGAAGTCTCCATGTGGAACCTTCATACAAACACTTCATCTTCATTACAGAATAGTCAGCTCTATTCTTCATTACAGAATAGTCAGTGATACAGGGAACGCAGTTCACAAAACAAATGCCCCTTCGTCTTAAATTACGCATCCCTGTTATTTGTTGGTCTTCTACATTACCACTGCTCATCTTACTGTATACTTCTTAAGGAGTATGCTGTCAAAAGTATGTCCTTATTTTAAAGAAATTCTTTTATCTTTTTTTCTAACAAAAGGAGTTCTGTTGACATAAAAATAAATAATAGGAATGGCAGCAAGATTGCATTATATTCTGTTGCTGCACAACAAACTATAAGAACAAATTGTTGCCAGATTATATATTTTTTTTTAAATATGTACAATATTAATTACTTTCCTTGAAGGGGACACTGTTCATCTGCAACATTTCATCCAACAAGCTTTTTCCAGAAGACATTACCACGTTTCCCTTCCAATATGCATTCCATATAGTCACTCTATTTCAATTACTGTCATATGGTGTGAACATGGTATGTATGAATATGTAGGCCAGTTGGGCAGTTTTCCAGTTAAAAACTCTTCATTTGTAAAGAGCAGGCAATCTTAAACACACAGTTTACAATGATATTTTATCACAGAAACTAACAGATCTTATTAGTCTTTAATAGGAAGTGTCTATTGATAAGTTCCTACAGTTACATCCTGTAGAAGGATTGTCTTCTTGTTAAGGCATGGGACAAAGGAGCCATGAGGTCTAGGCTCTAATCAGGAGTTTCCTACAGTCTTCCTGTATCACCAGGAACGGTCAGTTGATGTCATGGGTGCTGATTCTCACCTTGCTAATAATTGAATAGCATTTATCCATTGACAGAATTAAAGACTGCTTTTCAAGGAAAACTGAATTTCTTAACATTTGTAGAGTGTTATGGTTAGTGTCTTTCCCATAGAAGCTACTATAAATACAAATATAGTTGTACTTTAGCTAAAATGATTGTCCTATCCATCGAAATTACATTAGTTTCTAACAAAACTCAGAGCTGCCATAAATTGTACCTACATTTTTTACTTTATCCACTGTTTTACAAGCAAAGCAAGCATTGTTTTGAATGTACTGCAGTGATGATAGAAGTCTTCATTACTTCAAAGGCAGACTTAAAGCTCATTCAGTTTTTCAGTGACCTGGACTCCAGCCTTGTTTCTGGATGCGAGAGGTCCCCAGTTGGTCATACTATGGAAGTTCCAAATGAGAAAAGAACTAGTGCATTCAGCCTGGCACAGGCAAAGCGGTCCTGTTGACTACAGTGAGATTATTCTCAGGAATAAGGGCTGCGGGCCTGGAACCCTAGAGATCGGCTACCAGAATCATATTTTATGGAGAGTTGTGGTTACCGATTCTGAAAGTGATGTTTTTTCTAATATGAGAGAGATGGTGGTTACAAGGCTGTGCTTGTAACTTGCATGCAAGAAGTGCATAAATGAAGCCTTGTTCTGTTTGTGAATGCTTTACAGTTTTTCTAATGAGAACTTGTTTTTCTTAATGTTTCTTTCTAAGTCTCGGGTTTTTTAAGGCTAGAGAGACTATTAGATTGTCTAGCCTGACAAAACAAGATGTAAAATTTTATTGGGCATAATAAACTCTTTGTTTAAAGTTCATTTTCCAGAAACACATCTGATCTTGACTGAAACATCGAGAGTCAAAATCCACCATTTCTCTAGGCAGTTCCTCCAAGTGTTACCAACTCTCTCTGATTAAAAGCAGCATATTACTTACCTATTAATTTGCCTAGTCTTAACTTTCAAATATTTATTACTGTTCCTTGATTCATGATTTACTTGCCTGTCTTCTTCCCTTAAGCTAAATACAGAGAAAAGCTAGGATGGGAGTTTTCAAAGGAAGTTAGCTGGTTTCTGTGGGCACGGGAAAGAACACTAAATGTTGAAAAGCTACACTGTATCTTCTCTAGTCTCTGTGTGGTCCACAATTTTGGGGCGAATTCATCCAGCTTGCTATTTTTTACTTGGTGAATAAAGGAAACACTAGTTCAGGTAAGGTCCCCTGCCAGAAGGAGTCTCTGTGGGCCATATGCATACCTCAGCACTGGGAGCCAGGGCAATTTCTTTTAGGAAATGGGTGTGCTAAAGACATACGGTAGGTAGAACAGTAATAATTATCCAACTCTGTTCAGAATTCTAAAGAACAAAATAAAATCAAAATAAACCTAAATACTATAAGTGCATCTCAGGATCTCGAGCTATATTGTTCTTATCTGAAATGTGCCCAAAGTGAAAGCTAGCAAACTCAAGCACTGAGGCTGAGTAAAATTCACCTTGCAATGGGTTCTTTGGCCAAGGTTTTAAAGGAACTTGTTTAATTTGTGTTCACATATTATCTTTGTTTTCTGAAAGTCTTCCAGTTGGTGCAAACAAATGGCACTTTAAAGCCTTTGTTGAAGTTTTGAATGTACAAATTAGTGTGTCCCTTTGAAATGTTTGACTAATAATCTTTGAAGGAAACTCAGACACAGAAAAGATGAAAATCTCGCATTTGTACCTTTTAGATATACAGTGAAGAGCTAAATGAAGAACTTTTTTCATAGAAGATCTGGAAAGCATTGCTACCAATCACTAATGAGTGCAGCTTTAATACTAATTTCTGTAGTTAACTTTTTAACTATGTTGCCACTACCTTTAAAAAGCTATCTTACAGTAGGATGCATGTCAGGTGTTTGTTTTAAGTCAATTCCTTTTTCTTTCTAATTCCTTGTGTCCTTTTTTTTTTTTTTAAATAAAAAAAACACCTGAACAGGTCCAATATTAATTCTTTCTGCCGTAATCAAACACTTTGCATGCCTTACATAAGCATAAAATTTGACGTAAAGAAAATTAAATTCATGTATTCTGAATGAGAGAATCTCAATTTGTACCATTTTTTCCCCCAGAGTATGCAAAAATCAAGGAACAGGGCCATTCATGTGTATATTTTTAATGATGGGTCTCAGAATGACAAAGAAATTGAAGTGTTGGATCAGTCAACAGTTCAAACATTTAAGCACAATGGTTTGTAAATTCATCGCTGTGGTAACTCCGCTGAAAAACTACTTTATATCAGAAACAAATTTATTGCAGTAACTGATTTGATTTCTAGTACCACCTGTCTCTCTCTCTCTGTGTCTTTTTTAATAACAGGTCTTAATATCTGCTGTTCACAAATAAAAATATTTTAATAAGAAATAATACTGTAATCCAAATGCCTATAGGTTCTTGAATCAACTGTCTCTGCCTATGTAATTGCTAACACTTTGTTCAACCCTTTTAAAAATTGCTATTAAATCTCATTCTCATTTTCTGTATTAATAGAACAAGAATTCATTTCTAGTGTACCCTCAAAGCAGTAATGAGCATTGTTAACATGTAACAACAATGCCCAAGGAGAAAGTTTTCAAAGCCAGTCTAACCTTAAGGCTTTGCTGTTCATGTACTAGAGAGTCATCAAGCCAATAGCTGTTAGAGCTAGTCCATTTGGAGAGTTCAGCTGAATATTTCTGCTTAATATATTGGAAGAATTATAAACGGTTTGGGTGGTGACCTAGGGAGAAGTGGGAATTTTTGTTTAATAGCTTAAGACCAGAGGGGCAACATTGAATATACAACTATACCTCCTGCTCACTTTTAAGTGTATCACATTGTGCTTTTGTTCTGATGATTTTGCTTCCATACAGATTTTCATAAGAGGTTAATGAGAAAACATTAACAAGGCATGCAGTATTGCACATGGGCAGGGGAGCTGAAACATAGTTATTTAGTTATAAACAAACAATAGATGTTACTTTTTAATTGCTTTTTCAGAAGCCCAATTCTGCCTTCTTGAAGAAGTATTATCTATCTTATGAAATTCAGAATATTATCCTTATTTTATTTATTATGTATAGCAAGAATAAACTTGTCGAAAGCAGTAGTGCTTCACTGATTTCAAATGAATGCCTCGATCACAATAAACCAGTCAAGACCCTATAGATTAAAAGTCCTGTATGAGTTGTAGTGCAGCAAAATGACCTCCTCGAGTGCTAGAATTTGAGATTGAGCCTTTAGGTTAGCTGAAGGTAGCGGAAATGGCTTCAGGAGTCTCTGTTTGGCGTCCAAATTAAGAGGCTCAAGAACAGTGTATTACAGCAGTGGTATGGAATAACATCATTTTCATTGCACTTTTTGAGCTCTTGGTTTCATTACTGTGAAAAGTATAAGGGGGCATTTTAGATGATGGTTGAATGTTTCAACAGAGACTGATTCATACACTGATCCAAAATCTGAAACTCTATTGGGGAAGCAGGGGTAGAAATGTTCTTTTGTTGGAGTTCAGTTTGTCTATGAAATGAATGCATAAATTGTTGTCATTTAGCCGTCTTGATTCACAGCACTTGGTCACACCATTGCCCTTTCCTTGGGTATAAGCTAAAAGTCATCATGTCCTAAAACAACTAAATATGAACAGACAAGTTCAATAACGTTAAAGCTCAAAAATACTGACAGTCTAAGAAATGTGCTGCGTGTTGTATATTTCTGTCCATTTTTTTAAATGGGAGGGGAATATAAGAGCAATCTTACTGGTTAAATAGGATTCAGACCCTTGCCATTTCATAAGCTACATGTTTTTCACTTTAGAGCTGGGCCTGATGTTGCTTTTCAGTAGAATAGTTGGTTTGTGTTGCAGGAAGAGACTTTTTAAGAGGGTACTCTAACAAGGGACCTCTTATGATATTTTATTTAATGTTTGTTTTTAATTCTCAAAATGAATTAAATAGAGGTGAGATGTTGAATCTGATAACAGGAGGACAGAAGTTTGTACAAAGCATGAATGAAGGCTTTATAGGTTTTCTTCCACCCCTCCTTCCAGATTATTCCACAATATACTGTGTGCTTCTCTCTCTTGAGGTATATCTGTCCCTGAACTGAAAATAAGGCATGCATTTGAAATTCCGTATATTCCATTCATCACCTAAAAACATGGCTTTCTCCTGGGCTGTGGCATTCATTACTCGTGCTTATTTAGTCATCATCTGCTTTGCGTGCATTGACAAAAAGGTGGTTGATGACAATACTGTAAGGAGGAACCATGGCTTTCAGCTTATTTCTTAGTGACCACTGAACAGGTGTAAGATGCTACAGATTCTTGGACACCATGTTGTGCATGTGTTTCATATAGTTTAGTTGTTGTGATTCACTCTTTGGACCTCAACAGAAGGTTGAGAGCTATGTTTGAGGTAGAGATTTCCCTCTCATTTCAGGGTAAGGATTCTGCTTGAAGTCTCACAGAAATTTCCAGGAGGCTCAGTCCTCAACAGGCTGTCAATGGCCTGTCAGTGTTCTCCAGTTGGTTCAGGACTGCTAAGTGTCCAAACTGATCATGTTGTTTCTACCTTTACTTATGGACTAGACATATTCTCTGTTATCTGATCTATAGATTAGCCACAAGCTTGAACCTTTCCTGCTTAATGGCCATTTGACTTTCTTTTGTCTTTTTCCCATAGTTGCTTCAATTTGTTTTGTCATTTTTTTTCAATAGGGAGCAAAACAAAAGGAAAAGCTTTCCCTAAATCTACTCTGTCATCACCAGAGTTCGATTATGTTTGAGCTACTCCCTAGTCGTGTACCCTATTTCTTAACCAACTGTTGCCCTTCTGATATATTAATTCCTACAGAAAGCTGGCTTGGTTTTCCTTCAACTGCCTGCTACAGTTCTTCTCTGGTTCACACAGATCCTTGTTCCTTTCTCCCTGCTGGATTTAGTCGTCTTTGAAAGAATGAATGGATATGAACTTCAACTGAAAAATACATGCATTTGAATCTGTGACTGATTTGTGACTGGATTGTTTTTGATGACTTTTATCTGTAGTTGATTTGCATCTATTTGGCTCTGACTCGCTGGGGGTAACACACAGAATAAATGAATAAATAAATTTGAGGAAGAGACAAGGAGAGAACGGATGAATGAATGGATTATAGGGAAAGAGAGGGAGACTAAACAGAAAGGGATGGATAAATGGTGATTAAGAAGTACAGAAAAATAAGGAACAAGCAGTGATCAATGTAGAGAAAAGAAATAAAAAGGATTCAAAACTGAAAAGAATAGAAAGTCTGAAAAGAATAGAAAGAGTGAAAAAGAAATAAGTAAGAACTTGGTGCCTGATTACACCTAAAAGAGCAGAAATACGTTACTTTTAATTATGTGAAAGGGCTAGGATTTTGCACCAGTGAAGGGAAGAGTTTGTACAGGGAACCACGGGACAATGTCTAGGGTTGTCTGAGACTCAGAGCAGTAAAATTTGCCCATTTGATCAAGTTAAGTGTTTGCTACAGGGCTTATGTGCTCTGAACTGACATTAGCAGTGTCTGTCTACCATGTGGAATACTCCTGTAATGAATCCTCATTTTCCTCTTTCAGACTTGCTGGTTTGGGTTAGCATTTCTTTGTGCCCTCCAATCTGACCTTTGTTCTTTTATCAGCATATACAATTAACTAAAAAACAACAGCAAAACAACTGAGCACCACTAACAAGACTTCTTAGACTAGTCATATAGAAGCCCCCTTGTTTTCTCACATCCACTTCCATGTTCATGCATGTTATTCCTTGTCACGTTGCATCTCAGAAGCTCCGTTAGCACCTGCGGGCAGAGAGCACCATCGTTCAGTGTTACACATTACACATGTACTGCACAGCACAGTAATACATAGTATGGGTCTTTGAAATTGATACTGTGACCGAGGAGGGAAAGCCTGTGTTACTACATTACCTGCTCTCTCAGGCATCTGACTTCTATTTGGCTTCACCTGAATTCCTCTCTATTCACAAAGTAGCAACAGTTGCTGCTTCTCCTGCCCACCATGTTTATTTTCTCCACTTTTTATTTGGAGGTCAGGGGAGCTTCCAGGCACTGCCAGTTTGTCTGTTTTCGCTCTGCTTTTGACTTCTGTCCATTAAACTCTTATTGTAGTGCTTAACTTTAAACAGATGACTGTGATTGTAAGTATCCACATGCTAATAATCATATATGTGTTTAAAGTGTCTTACTGGTTTAGTTTTGAATAGAAAAACATTCCCACTGTGTATCTGCTTTGCATCTATCACAGAAAGGGTTCTTAGTCTTAACTGGAACTTCTAGTTGCTAATGGACAGTGCACTACCATCAATATGTATATAGTTATATTGACTGTAGTGGTTCCCCAGAACCCAACTGACAGTGGACTCTCACAGTGAGTGCTAAACAAAATTTTGACATTCCCTGTCCCAAACCCCTTACAGCCTGTGCAAACAAGGCAAACATAGCAAGTAAGATAAAGAAACGTGAAATGGTAGCACAGAGACCGTCATATCAAACATCATGTGAATTTCACAGGGGTCCATGCATATATTATCAGTGGAGATGCTGTTATGCCTAAGTCATCTCAGGAAAGGAAAGATTGCCCAGTGACTCAGGCAAACCATGAAGATTAGCTTTTGTTCCTTGTTTTGAATCCCTGGACACACAGGGAAGCTGGGACATTTCTCATGGTGACGTCTGTCATTCGCCCCCCGAGGAATGAGTCACAAAATTTGAGATGACAGTTCCTGTCTTGAAATATACCAGTGTGCTAAATAAAAAATACCCATCAGAAGGAAAATGTATAATCTGCAGTAGGAGAAGTTTGGGGAAAATTGCTTATCTATTGATGACGTCTCTCCTCTCTTTGTCTCTCTCCCTCCCACACCCCCCATTTTTTGTTTGTTTGTTTTTACAGCAGTTGTATGCTGCCCAACTTGCTGCGATGCAAGTGTCTCCAGGAGGCAAGATACCGGGCATACCCCAGGGTAACCTTGGTGCTGCTGTATCCCCTACCAGCATCCACACAGACAAGAGCACAAACAGCCCTCCACCCAAAAGCAAGGTACTGTACTAGGCCCTGCAGCGTTGTGTTTCTGACAGTGTGGGTACTGTGGCATGTGTTTTTTTTTCTGAAGGATATCTGTGTGCCTCTCAGTTGCAGGCAGCTTTGTTCTCAGGATGGCTTCCTGAAATAGGAGGATATTCGTAGTGCGATTTTTCCAGTGGGAGGACCCCAGCACAGAAATACCAAACAACCATTCATAGACGATGTCAGTAACAGGCACCACCTCAGCTGAGATCCCCTGGGTTCCCTTGCAGTGTCCTAGTTATCACACTGCTGTTTCTTCCATCTTCAGTAACAGGTAGCAGGCTGAGGTGACCACCTCCTATTCCAGCACACAACTGTCATTTCCTTTCACAACACTAAACCGGCATCAGGTTAGCAGTGTGTCAACGAGAGATGGAAAGCGGTGGAGCATCTCATCTGTGGCCAGATCCTCTCCTGGGGTTCAGTGGGAGTTTGTGAAAGAACAAGTCTCCAAAGCAATGTCTGTTGTGTCACAGAACAGGGCTGGAATCTGTCCATCAAGCGATGGGCTCTGATGAGTAATCTTGGTCATAGCTGGGCAATTTGGTCTGTACTCATTTAAGAGGTCAAGCTAGCAGCTTATAGTCACATCTGTATAACGCCGCCAGTGTGTGACTAGTTATACCTAGAAAAAAGACACAGAATATGTCCAGTGGAAGAAGATGAGCTCAGCGTATGCCACAGCTGAGCAAAAGTAACGGGTCAAAATTGAATGGCACATCTTAGGTGTTGCAAAACAACTAGGAAGAATTTAGCTAAGGAATGCAGGGAAGAAGCAGTCCCATTTAGGTGACAGCAAGAGCTTGATAAAAACGTGTCCTTACTTCTTGTTAGTGTCCTCTAGCATGCTGTCCATGTCCTTCATCATTACAGAAAAGGTTCCTTGAATTGACAGCAGTGTCTTGTTTTTACCCTAACAGTAAAACAGCACAGATTAAAAATAACCAGACAAATGAATAATACCATTGTCAGCTCAGTGAGATACATATTCAAAGAATAAAATAGATGGTGTGGAACCAGTAGCTGTTGTGTTAATGAATCAAGCTCTGGGTCTACGTTTTCTTTCTTCTCAGAGTAGACCTTCTGACTTCCCGAAGTTTATCCTTGGCCTGGCCTCTTCTTTTATATACTATAGAGCAAGGAATCACAAAGCCATGCAGTGCCCGGTGATAGTTTTGGGTTTTTTTTCCAAAGAGTCGTGCCTACGGTTAACAAGAGATTTTTGTGCGTTTTACAAGGGTTTTTTTGTGTGTGTGGCTAGTGGCTTGTGAGATCCACTACACTTAAAATCCCAGTGTTGTCTTTGGATCTCTTGTGTACAAGCAGAATGTCTGATGAGATCTAAGGGGACACAGTATTTATTTTGTGGCAATTGTGGAATTAGAAGGCCTGCCATATCTACCAGTAACATCAAGCATAACCGTCTTACTGGCATCTGTCAAGGTCGGCTCTGTTCCCCCTTGTGTTTTATTGCTTTTTCATATTTGTAGGTGTTCCAGTGCCTTTGGCTTGCAGTTCTGTAGGACACAAACAAAACTTATTTGCAAATTGCAAAAAAAAAAAAAGTGGGCCAAAAGGAAAGGAAGGGGGCTCCAAAAGGCTGTAAAATTGTGCAGCGTGAGCCCTGTGATGCATGCTGTTTTCAATCTGCTGTGTGCCAGTTGGAGGCTCAGAGAGAGAGCGAGAGAAAAGAAGGGATAATGCTGAGAAATGATAGAGTGGCTGTGACCTCCAAGCTCAGCCTGGAAATCCAAGACATTGATTTCACTTAGCATTCCTGCTGAGAAATCCGGCGGAGTTCAGTTGTAATAAAAGAACAAGGTTCTGTTCTAATGGTAATGGCGTATGACAGACATATCACTTTGTCTGTCCTCAGCACCAGAGAGAGGAGAATTGGAGAAAGGTCACCTGACCTGCCTGTGCTGTTGTGCGAATGCTATACTGAGCTTTGAACTCCAGCCTGGAAGCACAATTATTTATAATACTAAATGATAAAGAAACCTTTATAGAGCCTACAGTAATTAGAATAAAGCTTATACGATAGTGCAGTGGCCTGGCTCAGAAAACATGCTGGCAAATCCGTCACAGTGGCAGAAACTGAAGCTTATGTGTTGAAACTAAACACCTTCATTTGTGTCTGTCTGAACCTTCCTTTGCTTTTTCAAAGCTTGTTTGTGTTCAACAGCTCCAAAAGTTTATTGTGTGTGCTGATTTTTTTTTAATTTAATTTTTTTAGCTGTTGTCAGGGAGTATCTGTCTGGGTTTCACAGCTGTGTTTTAATTTTTTTTTTTTTTTAATACCCAGCAGCAACTTGGTTCATGAAGTTAGTTTGTGGTGGTCTTTCTCACTGTTACCGTACGTCAGACCTCCACAGATGAACAGTTAGTGCCTTAGACAAGCTTTCAATAGATGCTGTTTGCTGAATCTCTATTTTCAGCCCACAGTTTACACTGGCGCAGCTTTGGTAATGCGCTCAAGTGTTTGGAGACAAGGAGACAGCCTTACCTGAGAGTGTGTCAAGCTACTGGCAAACATCTAGGTCACTTCTGAAAAGCTGTGGTTTTTTTCCCTCTTGTATAGTGTTAAAGTTAGTTCGCTGCTCTTTGCAAGGATTCTTCAAAGTCGGCCTCAGCAGCAGATGGAACAACTGTTGGCTCTGGAAATGCTGAGAAGCATCAGGGGGAGTTTGCCAAGGATCATCCTTTAAATCTAGTAAGACTTGAACACATCCCTGAAACTCCTCTAAGACCTTGGCAACTCCTGTTTTGGCAAACCTTTTATCAGTGGCCCTCACCAGTGTTTGAACATTGTGCAGGCTACCCTGGCATCTTCTGTTGTCTCGCTCGCCTTTCAACAGATGTGACCTGGAATAGTCAAATTCTCTTCCTAGGTTTCTGTACTGTAACTTTTAGGAAGCCGTGAAGTAGAGATGCCATTATGCTGTGCTGCACACATTCTGTCAAGTTTTGGTTAGGAAACTGAGCTGGTGTCGTACATTCTTCCAAGAAGAAATCGGTGCCAGAAATATTGATTTAAGAAACAGAGCTAGTGGAGCCTGTCCAAAAGAAAATGCGTGTGTCTTGCGGAAATGGATTTTAACACAGCTTCTTCTTGAGCAGTTTTAAAAACAGCCGGTATGCTAATCATACCATTCAAATTTACCAAGGCCTCCTCCACAACCCATTTGAAAGGCAACTATCTTTGAAGTTTGCCAAATTGTGCTGGATTTCCAAAGTCTGTCTTAAGTACATTTTGCCTTTGATCATGTAAATGCTTGCATGCTGCTCTGTTGGGTGTTCAAGGTGGTTACACACTCCCAAGTAAGTAGGAGAGAACAGGCACAGGTGCAGATAAGGACTAGGCAGAATAACCTACCAGTCCATCTTGTGATTAACTTCAAGCCTCTTGCTTGTACAGGGCCATGCAGGAGATAAAAAAAAAAGCAATGTTATAGAGAATATGTTTATCTGAACAGTGACCTTTACCATGCTACCAGGGTTCTCACCTGATAGCCACAGTCTTCACTGACTTCAGATGAGGTGCATTATACTCTTGAATAAGGACAGCAGCATCACCCGCACTTGTAAACAGCCAGGGCCCTGTTCATTCCTGCCTTTGTTCCTTGCTTTTTATGTTGCATGTATAAATATAGCATCTAGTGCCTGCGTGATGCAATATCCTAGCCCTTTCCATGTAACCTTTCAAGTACAGTAATTCTGGAGTGAATTTTCAATGTAGCTTGTAAATGTAGCTAAATGATTCCCCGTATTTAATGGAGCACAGTGCATTGTCTGTAGCATCTGCTGAAAAACAGGAGCAATTCAGTGTGAAATGTGACAGGAGAGAATTCCTGGGCACTTTTCTTTTAACCTTGTTATGACCTCAGCCCTAACCCTACTCACAGTTGTGTCTCCATCAATGGCAACAGCACACAGATTGTCCAAATAAATTTTTTTGTTCTTTTCAAATACTTCTGGCAGTGATGTTACTATTTGCTCAGCAGTAGCACCTGGGAGTTGTGACAAGGAAAGGAAATGTGTTTCAGACAAGCCAGAAACAGCACTAAGCAGTTGGATATACACAATCAGATTCTCCTCAACTGCAATATCCAGACAAATATCAATGTGAATCCTTAACCGAAGATGGTACTTTATTTTCACATTATCTGATCCTCTGATCACCAAAGTAAACATTGGATTGAAAATTTTTCATGTCACCTATAGTCAGCAATACAATCACCTTTGAAAGACTTGCCTCTCTACCACAGCACAGATTGACCTTAAAATGGCCAGAGACTGTCCAGGGGAACTTCTTCCATTTTTGAGGAATATCTGCTGATGATGCTACAGTTGCTGTCACACGCACCAGCTGTGTCTTGCATCCTGTTTATAGTATACAAAGGATAGAAAGGGACCAACAGTGTGCTGGCTCCATTCTCACCCAGGCAAAGTAAGACTGGATATGAAACTACAACTGAGTCACTGTTGACTTTCTTACCAAGTACATCTGATACCAGGGAAAAAATAAAGAATAAGAGTATTTGGAAATGGGCATTTTAATTCAGACACACCACAGGCTATATTATTAGGAAAAAGAAGTAAACTGTTTACTATGGGGAGCTGGTTGGGGATTTTCCTGTCCCAGTCAAAACTGACGATGGGACTATACTTCCCCGCTTCAGCAGGAAAGCGTTCTTGACTCAGGATAAAAATATGATGAAAAAAAAGAAAAACATCTGAAAGGAGGGAGAAAGAAAAAGGCCCTAAAATGGCCTGGTAATAAGACCACTCATCTAGATGATATTTCTGATTCTACTTTGGGCAAATTGTTGACTTGAACTTCATTTCAGGTGACTACCCTAAGCAGCCCTGTTACCGTGGGTATATTTGCCTCCTTTTCCCTCATTTCTCTCTTTTGTATGATAGTGTAGAATGTGAAAGTTTATCCAGGGGAGATCTTGGGGAAAAAATTAAGCTCCATTATGTACACAGCTGCATAAGCTTGCTTCCCACATGAAGCCATGACTATTGCAGAAGCCTAGCTGATAAGTAGACATACAGATTCCTGCTACTCTCAGAGCTGCCGTTTTTGAACACGTTAAAGGAAAATATTTAATTTCAGCTCTACAGGTGATAGATGCATTGCTATTCAAATGCAGAAGGATATTGATGTTTCCTCTTCATAACTCTTCTTTTTATTCAGTGATACCAAATATTTTTGTAAGCGTGAGCTAATTGTTCTGCACAGCACTGTGAAGTACTTCAGCTATAAAGAGGACAGCTGTGTGATAAAGAAGACTGATCATGGCTGTGTCCAGGTGATCAAAGGGCATGACTGCTTGTGTTAGATGGGGCCAAATTCTTTTCCCTGAAGAGGAACCTGTCTGAAGCTAACCCATTGCACATGTTAGGCCTCATATACTAATGGCAATTATTGTCCTCTTTATTGGTTGAAGAGCTCAGGAGCTGCTGAATGCCTATCCAAGCAGCAGGAAATTAAGGCATCCTTATTTTCACTGAAGAGAGTACTGAGGTATTTTAGAGTGAAGAACAAGAGTTCTCATTAAAGTGATGTAAGACGCACCATCCCTGCTAGAACATCAAGGCTATGTTTACAGAAGGTTTATCTCCAAGATTTGCAAGGCTCTTTTATTTTTGAGAATTTCTGGGCTGGACACAATTCTTTATATGCCACTGATTAAAAAAAATCCTTATAAATTAATCTATTAAGCTTTTCAGCACCAGAATAACCGTTAGCACTAGAATATTATAAAGCAGTAAATTCAAAACATTTTTCAGTGCTTGCATTTCCCAATCCCCTTGTCAGTGCATCAAACAGGTTAGAAATAGCTGTAAGATACTTAAGGAAAAGTTTATAGTATGGATGCCGTGATGTATAGAGAGCTGTAAACTGAGACCTCATCTGCCTTATCTGTGCTATGCTACTTGCTGCTATGCTACTTCTTTAGTATCCCTGTCCATTCTCAGTGGAGACCTTGTAGCTAATTATCGCTTTACCTGGAAGCCTTTTTCCTTTGCTGCCCATGCTTTTAATCACAAATAGCAAAATGCTGAGTTGGTGACAGAATCTTTGAAACTGTTTTCCTCTTCCTTGCTCTCCTTCCTATACATGATATCCAGGCATATAAACAATGACTTTTTAAACCATTTGCTGGAGCACAATGAAGTGATGTGTATTAATGGAACTTCTTAAGATGCTTTTCTAAAATAGAGAATGTGTTCCGAACAATAAAAACAATATTAATAGCAGTATCTAAAAAGCAGCAGCAGTAGGGTCTCACACAGAATTCTGCCTGCCTCCCACCCCTCCCTGCTTTCCTAAAAATAAATCAGATACATGGAGGGGCTCCTAGGATGCTTTTTCAGATTAACTCTCCACAGCTCTGTTTCCTGATACCATGTCTCTCTGGCAGGAGCCTGTCTCTCAAGCAGAGTTGCCAGCCAGTCAGCTCTTGTCAGGCTCAGTCGGCACTTTTTATAATGAAAACTCAGAAGAAAACATAACAAAAAGAAAAGGGGCGGGGGGGAACTCTGAAACCTGTGATCACAAAACAAAAGTGAAGTACACGAATTAAGCAAGGCTGCTGCATTTCTGAAAGAGAGATCTTCACAAATCAGACAGGAAACAACAAAGATGTAAAGCAAAGTGGTAATGACAAACATGCAGTGTGTGCTTCTTACCAGTTCACTACTGTTCCTTGCTGCTAGTGCCTTCCTTACCTGGTATGAATAAATAAAACATCCACTTTTTCCTAAGTGGCAAAGTTGGTGGGGCAGGCAGCAGATAGTTTTTATTCTTTTTGGTTAAATGATCCACAGCATTGGCTTCGTACTGAAGACTAAGATACTACACCAGGCACTATTACTTTCAGCGGGCAGCTACTAAAGCTAGGTTCAATTACAGAATCCCTCAGTGTTCAGGAGCGCTGGGACCTGACATTTTGTTTCTTCTCTGCGTCTTACTCTGTTACTGAGAAATACCTAAGCATCAACTTCTGCAGAAGCTTTTTGACAGGAACTGCCCATCTAGTGTCACTTGGAACAAAGAGCTTCAATGAGAAAGAGCAGCATTTTGCAAGAAGAGACTGGAAGAGCCCCAAACAAGAAAACGGTGTCAGGAAGTCAAGGTTTTTAAATGCCACTAAGATAGCTGTTGAGCTGATGTTGCCAGCTGGCCACGCAGTCCTAAGAATATCAGTAAAAGGGCTTTAGGAGAGCATGGAGTCTGGAGCTGCATAATGAAGCAGAGAAAAATTAGATTTTTATGGTTGCAGTGGTTTTAGTTAATCATCCTCACGTTTGGGTGGGCTTGTTCTGTGGGGAGAGTTGGAAAATATTTAGGAGAGGGTCTTTCTGCTGAGGAAAGGGAACCAACCATGAGGAAAAATACGTGAAGTTCATCTTGGGACATGGCGTTCTTCACTGGGGGCTGCCAAGTATCACAGCACTGCAAAGATGAAGGATCAGTATTGGCTCTAAGCTAAACATAGATAACAAACCAGCCAGTTATGCCAATATCAGATTAATTTCTAGTTTCCTTTGTAATATGAAATTCCTATAAAGTAAAGGTCATCCTTTATTCCAGAGGTTTATTTTTTAGACTCCGAGCTGTTGGACTCTAAATTAAGGAATGTGTTTATTCCTGGAGCACAGGCTTGTGCAAAATAATATTACTGTAGCAATGTACCTATTTCATGGATTAGGAGACAGCGTGAAATGGAGCAGAGGACTTTCATTCTACCAGATCCTTCTAGAAGGGAGCCAGGTACTTCACTTGAGGAACTAAATCTTCCCTTTAGCAGCTTAAGTGTTTGGGTATTTTGTGGCATGTGTTAATAATCAAAAGTAAAGTGCGTAGGCTGCATTGGCAGGGCTGTCTACTGGACAGCAATGTAGCTATCTTTTACCAAATGCAGAACTTCTTTTCAACACAGAAAGTAAATTTCTGAGGTGATTGAATCAAATTCTAATGTGATCAGTCTAGCAGCTTCCAGAAACTGCTTGCTTTGTCTGTAGAAGGGTGGTTTGCTTCCACGTTACATGCTAGATTTGAAATTAGCTCCTCTTGACACATTCAGGCAGAATGCAATTCAAACTAAGCATCAAAGAAATCTATTTTGCAGTATGTATTTCTGTACCCACAGCTGAATGATTATCATTTAACAAGGGAGCTCTACAAATTTTTTAATCTGAAACATTTTAATCTGTAATCCCTGATAGCTGTGGATAGCTGAAGAGAACCAACATTTAGCAGCAGAACGGAGAAGAAATCTATTTTATTTCCAAATTCAAAGAGACAGTTTCTTATAGGTTAGTATTAACTCTAGAGTTATATGAAGTGCTTGGCAAATATTTTACTGAAGTTTTTCAGAACTACACATTTGTTGTACAGAATGCAGTTTGAATTGTTTAGTGTAAAATGAAGTGGTGCAAAAGAGGGTTTCAGAGAAATTATGTAGAAATTGTCACTTTAGACTACACACATTTTTCAAAGCAGTGTGGCTACATCTTGTGATTTTATAATGGATAGCTTCCTTAAAGTCCCAGCTCCTGGAGTCATGTGAATGTGTGAGAATCTCATTTAAACAAAAAGCTTCAGGCTGTCATGGCTGAAACTTATAGACTGGTATAAACGTATTTCAAAGGCTTAGAAAGAAGCTAACAAAATGAATCTATGAGTTACTATTTTAATCAAGTGGGATTAATTTTCAGTCCAAAATCATAGAAGACTTTATGTTGGCAATTCTGCTAAGGCATAAATATTTCTCAGCAGAATTGGACTTTTTGCTATATATCCCAGTAAAAGTGCTTCGGTAGTATCCAGAGAGAACATTTGAGAGCATCCAAAGAACATCAGAGGCAGGCAAACTGGCGCAACTAAACCATTTTGGTTTTTGATGTAATTTGACAGGATTTAATATATGAAACCAGTTTAAAACTGATTGTGAACATGTGCCTTTATCCACTAATGCTACCAGACTCTGAATTCAAATGTGTACTTTTAGTACTAACGAATGAGTTTAGTTTCTGTTTGTTTCATTCCAGTTGCTACATTTTTCCATGCTGCTTTTAAAGGAAAGATAAGCTAATGTCATGACTGGTATCTCTGGAAAAAAAAAATTATTAAGAAAAATGTCTTTGATAAAAGATTGCTCAGTGTCTTGACACGCGGAGTGCATGGAGGGGAAGACGTCTCTTCTGGGAGCACTGGAGAGAAGGTTTTTCAATTTCCAATCATGATGTTACAGAAAGAATATAACTTTGAGTATGTCATAAGTTATTAGTGTTTCTGAAACTTTTTTGAGTGGATGTGCCAGCACCTGCTAGTAGATTTAAAATAGGGGGCCATTTCCAGGAGCTATGTGTGTACGGAGATGTAGCACATGGGTTCGTACAGGCTTTCAGCTGACATGCCAGGCAGTGACATGTCACGTCATGAATCAGCCACATCGTGTTACGTGATTTCAAGCTAACAGAACACAACAGGAGTTGCATAGTGACAAACACAACTCAACATGACATATCTATGGGAAAATTGGCACAAAAAGCTTCTTAAAGTTGAATTTCGGGGGTACATTTATTAGTCTCCAAAATGCTCCAGAGAAAACTATAAAGCAGTGTACCGGAAAAGGGAGTAACGTAGTGGCAGAATTACTAAAGCAGCTTGAATTCAGTGTACAATTAGGAAGAAAATATATGTATATAACAATTCTGGAGAGTATTTTTGTTGCGTTGGGTTCTTGTGAATTTCTTTCCTTCCAAAGGTAGCTCTCTCAGGGCTGCAGTCATTCCAGGTCAGTGATTATTTTTATCTTTAGCCATGCTAAGAGCTGTATAGACTTCAGGTTACAGCTGTAAGTTAATATATTTTGAATTTAGCTGTTGGTTGCCTCAGTAAACCTTGAGTCCTTCTAGTATAAACTCTGTTGTTTTTTCTCCTTTGCTTGCGGATCAGAATGACCCCCTTTTGCGCCTGTTTCCAGTATTCTTAGTCTTCTCTGAAATTATCTTCTTTCCCTTTCTGGGTATTTCTATCCTAGTTTCTGATGTCTGCTGAAAATAGAGTCCACAATTAAAACTCTGGGATGAATTAATTCATCTCTGTTTGCTAATTATTCATCATAAATGTGCAGATAGCCGGTGCTTTCAACTTTCCGTATAAAAGGCGCAGACCTAATTTGGGGTCAGGGAAATTTAACACATACATTTGGCTAGGAAGTGCATGTCAAGTAGCATTTCGTTTGTGACATCAAAAGTTAAAAAGGTGTCACATGACTGTTTGCCTAATACATTTCATGTCCCGATTTAGAGTTCTTAATTTCACAGCCTTAGAAATACCAATTTCTCTACACAAAAGGAGTCCTCTTAGTGAACTGCAGCTCATAGGCAGAATGATGTGGTGGTGTTATACCTGGGAGTTTCACTGCTTTACCAAACACCTAAAGTTCACTGGGGCCAGCGGGTGAGGAAGACAACAGTCACATTATTTTGGCTAGCCTAAGTGAGAAAGTAGCACAGATACTCCAAGGCCTGCAAAGCAGAACAAATTGAATAGATGCTTTCTCTTCTGCCTTCATTTTAAAATAAGGAAGATAATCCCAGAGTGTCAGGAGTGGTGACACCTAGTTTCATTTGTAAAGTCTCACAATATTTGGACTGTGGCTGGAGATGCAGAATGCCTGTCTCCAGGGGATCTCCTGGTGCCTGTTAAAGTATGGGTAAGCATTGGAGTCTTCTCCTGAGGGGAGAAGGTTAGAGCATCCCCCTACCCTACCCCACTGTCCCTCTACAAAAATGATGTGGCACCTTTGAGGACTTCATCAAACCTGTTGGAGACTGGCCAGTGCACTCAAAATGTCTGTAGAGATGAAGATCGCCAAACATGCGTACATGCCCGCAGACCTCACGTGCCCAACTCACACATGTGCACACACACAGACTAATTTCACTGTCCTGGTTTCGGCAATTTGGACAACTCTCAGGGTTTTACTGGCATGACACCTTAAATTTCAAGTGGATGCAGTATGTCTTGCTACTGCTTTTCTTGCACTGTTGTTTTCACCCCCAAATGATTACAGTTCAGTGCTGGGTGGAAGGATTCCCATGATAGTATCATTTGGGACTCACTTTGTAAATTGCTCTGGGCTCAAACAGAGGAAAATAATGCTATATAAATACATGTTATTACTGGTGAAGTGATAAAATTATCTTATGCTTACCAAGTATCCTAGTGTCTTGTCTTGATCGTAATTAACTGGTGACATACACATTGAGTCAGTGCTCTAGGATTTGTGCCCAGAATAAGTCACAAAAGCATAGCAGCTTTAATATGGGAGAAAAGAATGAAGGGGGCTTTTTTCCCTTCCGTTTTTTTCTTCTGGATAAGATATAAAAACTGCCCAGAGCTGGCCCTGTTCAGAAATAGCGAATCAGCCTCTTGGAATTTTTTTTAAGATGTCAGCTTCCCTCTCGTATACTTTGGTGAAGACAAAGAATGTCTTAACGTCTGTATTGAAGTCATCATTAAAATAAAAGGAGATCTGTAGACATCAGCTATAAATCATCAAGAAATAGCTTGTGGGTAACCTTTGACACAATTGAACCTCCTTGAAATGAGCTAGGGCTGGATTCATTGCCTTTAGTGAAGCCAGTAGGTGGACTAAAGGTCTCCTCTCTCTCTCCCTCTCTCTTTCCATCTCTTACAGTGTTAGCTTCTGGGAGGTGAATGTGTTCTGGCTGAGTGATGGAAATGCATTTGGATGTGTTCTTAAATAGACATTTGTTTTATGTCTGAAAAGAATAGGCCAATCTTAGCAGCGTGATGCTGGGGCTATTTGAAAGGTATTTTTTAAGGCAGTTGTCTTCTTTCAGCTTTACAAAAACTATTTTAACCAATTGTTTAGGCTTGAGGAACAGCATGGAATATCTATTGTGTATGGATGTATGCATGTTCTCCAGAATTAACAGGAAAGTGGTAGATAAAAATCTGCCTAATTTTATGTAATAGATTTTTGGCATTCTTGTGATCTGACTTCAGATTCATGCTGAGTTTCTACAGTGTAACAGAAATACTAGTTTGCAGTTGTTAATTTCTAAGACGCTAGGTTTTAAAAGGAGCTGAAAGTGTTCAGCATCTCATGGGGACAAACTATGAGTCTTACTAATGAATCCAGCAATTAGTGGTTCATTGTGCCTGCCAGCAATTTGGCCCCGATACCGGTCCTGATGGTGATTTCATTTTTGCTGGTGTGAATCAGGAACAGGATCTGAAGTCTATTCACCAAGGGGGGCTGAATACTTCTTCAGCACTGTTCTGCTTGTAATCTGCATTCAGTTCTGACAGCAGCAAATAAAAAAAGGAACTACAAGTTGATTAATATGTTCATTAGGATAATTATATAATATCAATAGTACTTATTAAACTTAAAAGGTTGTAAATGGTGGTGTCCCCATGCAGTTAGATAAACATATGTAAGATGTATGCCCACTTTGCATAGAATAAACCCTTTTCATAGATTCAAGTACATATTTTCTCCAATTTTGTAAGTAGAGAAATGAGACGAAAGAGGTGGCCCTTTACTTTCTGTAGCCATTTGCACTTGTGCAAAACACGAAAATTTATATTTGGTAATATTTTATCATAACTTCACAAAGATGTCAGTGACTGTGTGCAGAAGAAGGTTAGATAATGAGTGACTCATTCAAGTTCACAGAGAAAGTTTGTTGGAAAGTCAGGAACTGAACCCGAGTCTCTTTGGCATGACCCAAGGAATCAGCAATAAATAAAGGCATGACCATGGCATGGGAAAAGGAACGACCCTTCCCAACAGGTGTACTCTCCAGTAGTTAACCCCACGTATGCAATTATGAGTGGGGTATAAATGTTAAACAAATACTTTTTCTATGCATGCAGTGCTCAATGATGGAGCATGTGTTTGCTTTGAACATTCCCTACAGTATGTTAAACTCCCTCCAGTTTCTGGAACAGCTGATTAGATTTCATCTTACTGCTAAAAGGAGGTGAAATGAAAAAATACCCAGCAAGACAGAGTTGTAAAATCATTTTGATTTTAGTGATCTGAGATGTTGTTAATAGCACGCAAGCATTAAAGACGGATGAGTTTTGTGTTGATAGTTTCCCTTTGAAAAGCTATTAGCTGGAAAAACAAATTGTCAAGCAGGTCATATCTACAGTTGCAAAACACATCTTGACATTTTTCTTACAGTTGTATGTATCTATAAATAAAAACAGTGCATGTTATCTTTGCGCTGCTTATTTGTAGTGCCGCATACGTTGCTACCTCTCTTCATGAAAAATCTACCTAGACTACATAGAGATATCCAGAGTCAGAGAAAGCACAGGTGGTTTTTGAAAAGGAATTTCGTAGCCCACTGCCAGTTATCCAAGCTGTTTGAAATCTCTTTTCTTTCAAGCTCTTTTGACTTGTTTCTTCTAAAGTTTTCAACAGCTGGGTTTTTTTGGTTTTGTTTTGTTTTGTTTTTTTCCCCTGAATCTTAGAATCCGTGCAGCATCTTTGCTTCTCCTGCCTGACCACAGCAGGAGGAGGGGTCTGTTGCTAATGTGTTTTGATACGGTATGCTTTGGTCTGTATTCTTTTTGAAATTAATTCCTTTTGCAGGTGTGGGGTTAGAGGTGGTGGTGTGCTCCCAGCGAAGGTGTCATCCACCACAGAGAGGAGGTGGGAGGCTTTGATCAGTGTGGCTTCTGTTTTCTTGTTGTTCATTTAAAATGTACGAGTTTGTAATGCTGTTTGGCTTTGCAGGTCCTTGTTTTATTTCCTTCCAAGTCCTTCCCCGTGCTTTCAGGTTTTGTTGTTTTCATTGCTGTTCATTCTGCTTAACATTTACTGGGGATTATTCATTGGAAGGTGGTGACTCCAAGTTCAATTTAGGCAGCAAACAAAATCCAGTCGAATGGCTATTTCCATTTTTAAACAGCCTTGTTATGGGTGGGAGAGTGCCTTATTAAGGACACGACACCACATGTTTAGACTTCTGGGTTTTATTGGGACAGAATTATGTAGCAAGGATTTAAAAAAAAAAAATCTAACCAAGACCCAAGCTACAAGGCATCATGCTTCAGGGCACGGGCCACTTCAGTTTCTACCCAGCGCTAGTTCAAGAATACATGCCACAGATCAAACTGACGACTATCTACTTTTTCTTGCAGCTTCTTTTGAAGCAGATGGATGTTTTGGGAGGTTCCGTACAGTATCAAAAAAAATCCAAAACGCTGGTCTGAATAAGAGTGGCAATTGCTCTGCTCTTCCTTCGACTCAGCTGTTTACTCACTGTGTGAGATTAGGCAAATCATTTAGCCACTTTGTGCCTTATTCTTCCCATTTGTAAAATAAGGCAAAACTGTCAAAGTAATTATGAGCAATTTAATTAATTAATATTCCTATGGTACACTGGAGAAGTTATTTTTTCCCTCTTGCACTTTACTACTTGCTATGTATTTCAGCGGGGGAAGTTTGGAAGAAGCATTCTTTCTAGGAAGAATCCTTTCCCCTCCTGTCCCCCACGATTCTGTGATCCTCTCTAATGATTTTTACCTCTTGTGAAGTGATTTGCATGGTTAAAAGCGTAAAAAATCAGTTGTTGCCTTCCCCTGAAGATTTGCAGTATCTGCATCAATCCCTGCTGTCCTGTGCCTAAGTCATTCTTCCTGCTTAGCAGCTGACTTGAGCCTTCTTAGAGAAGCGCTTCATTAATAGCATTATACCAAATAAATAGGTACAGCAGTGATGTGAGAAATACAGCTGAACAATAATTATTAGAAGCAAAAAGCTAACAACAGGACCCAAGTTTGGCAGAAAGTATGGACTAGCAGAATCCCAAGTGGTCAGTCTCTGCACTGGCTCATGTTGTATCTTTACTCATTGTGGACCCTTCTCATTTCAGGCCAAAACTGGCAGGATTTGCTCAGAAAAAGCTTAGCTGAAGGTTTTTTTGTAAAGGAGGCTACAGAGTTAAATTTTTGCTTACTCAGAGATGCAGAGTGAGAAGGGGCTTTTTCATTATGAGATACAAGCAAATGCTAAAAGCTCTTTGTTCCTGCAATTTTGTTTCAGGCTGTACTGAAAATCCACATACTAGATCCTAAGCAGTGTGGTAAGCAACTCTCACTTCTGCTTGTTTCAGTCTAACAGAAGAGCAAATGCCTGAACAGCAGAATAACGGCAATAGGAGTAAGTCAGTTACTTTCGTATGGATGAAAATGAATGTTTGAAGTTTGGATCTGAGTTGGGATAAGCATCCATAAGTCATCAGGTTTCCCTAGAGGTTGATGTGACTGAAAGCTCATCATCAAGCAAAAATAGCGTAGAAATCTCATACCAGCCGCTTTCCTCAAACGCATTGTGCTGTTTGTCTGTGGAGATTACCAGGAGACTTCACAAGGATGGTGGGCGTTTTGGCAGTCCAAAGCCAGCCAGGAGTTGCAAGTGTGGTTTGGAGGATGCTTCTCCAAGGATTTGAGAAACTAAATGAATGAATTTTGGGTAAACACATACCAGTCTGCTCATTTTGCTAAGCTGCATGCCCTGGTGTATTCTGTTGGCCAAACAGCCTGCCTTGAGCTCCACGAGACCCCAAAGGGCTAGGTCCCAGCGCACCACTTGTCTTTCCTGAAGAGTTTTGCAGAGTTGCTTTTAGGGTTCTGTGTGCAGAGTTCTGAGCAGTTGCTACACAAAATTAAGGCTTTTGCCCCAGGTCATCATTGGATGTAGGCTTTGAAGAGGAGTTACGTAGCTCTCTCCACAGACACTGCTTTTAGGCTGCCCTGCAGCTGAAACAGCCCACGCTCTTCCATGTCTGAGCTAGCTGGAGGACTAAAATGATCCTAGACTTGTTTGGCATTTGGTCCTCGGTGATTTCAGCATCTGTATTCTGTGGCTTGTAGAACAGAGTGATACTACAGAGTAAGTGCTGTGCATCGGATAAAAAGGTTGTAGGGAGGAGGGGAAGGCATCCAGCTCCTAGGGCCTTTCGTGTACATAGACAGGTCATTTTGCATGCTCCTCTTTTGTTCTTCCTATATCTGTTTGTGAATCCTGTGTACAATTTCAGGAAACAACAGTGCTCAATACAAAGGGAAAACCACCCAGCAGCTCTCTTATTTTACTGTGACAACATGTGGACTAGACAAAATCAAAGCTTGGGCTTTCCAGGGCAGCAAATTAGTCCTTGTAACTGCAGCCTTCTTTCCTGGCAGCTAGGCTTCCTGTAAAGAAAAATGAAAGGGGAAGATATTAGAGATCTTTCTGAGAGGACAAAGTCCCCAGAGAATATCTTCACCGAGAGCCCCTAGCGTTGTAAAAAAGGACTGGGAAAAAATCCTGTCTGTCCCTGGTACTACAAAACAGATTAAGTTGGTGTGTTCCTGCACCACTTTTCCCTGTGAACAGGAATGGAGACTGTGCAAGAATACTCCCAGTCTATAAATCAGCATTTGGGAGTAATTTATTCCCTGAGTAATCCCCTAAAAGAAGCAGATGAGAGAACAAAAAGAATGTTTGTCACAAATATAAGGCAGCTCAGTTCCCCCTTTTGTTTTGAGTCCCATGTATAAGAGTATTTGGGCATTATCAGTAAAGACTGGAAGTACTAACTTTGGATGGGTAACGTGCTAAAAGTCCAGAAAGTGTCTGCCTTCTGAGAGCAACGCATTCAGGAAACGATACTCAGCAAAGCAACACCATAAAAAATCTGCTCGGGATATAGATAGAAATCCAGGCTGAGTTGTTTCTGCAGCTATCTATCACAGAAGGAAAAGTCTGTGCACTCTGCAGGATCAGAAAGAAGACAGTTCTTCCTAATATTTGCCCTCTGCCTTGTCTTCGGTGCCTTTTTGTTTTCCTTTCTGACAAGAGTCTCGTTGTGCCTTCTGCTTTTGGCACTGAAACTCATGGGCAAGAGTAGGATAAACTGAATTCTCTGAACCCAAAGAATAATTCTGTTGTGTTTATTATCATATCATAACCAAGATGCCTGTTTATATGTCTCCATGTCTTTTTCTATGTAGTTAGAGAAATTTCCACCTTTGCAGGAAGGGACACATTATTCTTAATCAAAACTTCAGAATGTGGCAGGAGGAGGTACAGCTGCAGATGAGCATTATCTAATTCACCCATCCTGTCATGTGAACATCCCTGCTTAATTTAATACAATTATTTCATCAGTGAGGATAATATCAGCAGCATGATTCATTTATACAACATGTTTCACAACTGCCTTTACCTTTCGGCTTCTTATTATCACTACTGATAATTTCACCATGAGTGGCTTCAGAGGAAGGGGAGGGGATGTGAAGGAAGCTGCCAGTATCTTTGTGTGTGTGTGTGGACAACTGTAGGCTTGAGGGACAGTGATGCCAAAGGATTTTCTTTGTATATGTGCTGTTGCACCTCGGTTTCTGATATATTTTGGTGAGGCATTTCTGGATGAGGAAGAGACTGAATGGATAAGCCACTGACTGGCTGCATTGTTCAGTGGGCAACAATAGCATCGTTGTCTTCTGCCCCAGACATGCCAGTAAGCGCTCCGTATTTTGCATTTCTGTTGAAACGAAGATCTCCAGGAAACAGAACCAGGGTTGGGGAATGAGGCTTTGTTTCTGGTGAGGTGGCAGAGGCATTCTTTTAGAAACCCCCTCTCCGGCTTCTATTTCTAACTCATTTGGCTGTAATTTGTACTGTCAAGGTCATTTAAATAGGCAGCAAGATGTGTCGAATGTGTTCCCAGAGGTCATGAAAAGCCTCTTTAGTAGAGCACGCTAGGCTGTGCTTATGCCAGGTCATTTAAGCACTTTTGTATTGCCAGTCAGATGATACACAGAGTAGTTCATGATTTTGTAATAAACTGTGCAACCTGGACCTTCAGTGTGTGCCACAGTGGGATACAGCACTTGGATTTAAATGACAGTACAACAATTCAGTAACTGTATTTTAATAGTATACTAATCTTTAAAATATGTGAAAAGAAGTGAGATTATGAAATCCAAATGAATCATCTAGGTTCTTCCCCACCACCCCCCTTTTTTTCTTTCTCTGAGACTGGTTCATTCATGTGGGCTATCAGTCTTTTATTCAGCTCTTAGTGTTGAAATAGTGCCATTTTTAATAAATGGTTTCGAGAGATTCTCAGAATCAGATTTTATTCCTGTCTTTTTCCATATCCATTCTCCACAGAGATAAATTAACCTTTTATCTTAGGAAGAAGTAAATAGAGACAGCATGATTGAAAGATTAGAAAAGACACCATTTCAGCCAACTATCTGCAACACTGGTGACTGCGAGTCAGAATTCCTGGGTCTGTCTGAAACTCTGTCACTACATTACTGTATGACTATGACCAAATCCTTTCCTTTTCTCTCTCTTTCATTTTTCCCTCCCATATTAATAAGCACTTTGTGTTTACCTAGCATTTTACCTTTTCAAAGGATCATACAAACCTTATAAAAGCAGTTTGATGCACGCTCAACTTACCAGCAGTATTTCTGTTTAAATGTTGCTTGTCAGGCACTTATATTTGGAGATTTCCAGTGACTGATGCTTAAATACGAAAGCTCAAAGTTATACAAATCCAGGTTGAGTGAAGCTACAAAATACAGCTCTTGAATATTTTGTTTACCACCTGAATTCTGGTGTAGATGCAGGGTTCTTCTTTCTTCCCTTGTATGTCTAGAGATCAGCTGGGAAAAAAGTCTAGAGCAAATCAAGAATTTAAAGTTCCCCGAGCTCCAAAGTTTTGGTTAATGACCAAAGTCTCCCTATCCTGGGAAGCAAAACACCAGCTCGCCCTAAAGTAGTGACTCTTCTGACACTGCTGTGATACAGGGGATGGGAATCTCTTTACCAATGCTTTGCTCTTGCTGTGGGTACTTCATTTTATTAGCCCTCCATCATGTGTTTTCGCTTATGCTTTATTCTCTACATTTTTTTTGTGTGTGTGTTTTGTTTTGTTAGACAAATGTGCTACTTTAAAGGAAACATTTCATAACCTTTAATCAAGATGATATTTTACTTTCATCACATCTGTGTTTATATTATTACAAGCCTTTTGGGTCTTAACGTCCTCTGGTCTAAGCATTAATCGTTTTGGCTGATACATAAATAAATGTTTGACTTTGTTTAACTCTTTAAAAAATACTGGCTTGAAAAAAAACCCTTATCAATGGCATCTTAGAATAACTGCATGTCAAAAACAGGCAGGGACCCATCAATACTGAGTTTTCTCTAATAAAAACTAAATGCAGGGAGTAGTTCTAGATTCTGTGATCCCACTGTATAAAATCAAATCTCCCGGCTGTTGAAAGACACCATCAACCTGGAGTGAACATGCTACATCTATTTTTTTCTTTTTATTACTCTTATTTGCCCTAGCTGTCATGCTGCGCTTACACACAGCCTTGATATTACTGAGAGTGAAGCCTGCTAATCTATAACGTGGCGGAATGTTAGCTGGGAGATTTTATAGTTAAAAATAAAGGTAGGCCAACACCTAATTCTTCTTGTGGTTATGCAGGCGCAAATCAATAATGAAGACAGTACAGTTCTTGATTTAAACTGGAAGAGCAGAGAATTTTGAATTTATGTCTGCAGATAGGAAAAAGAGTAAAATGGCTCAGTCAGTATAGGAGTGAAGATCCTAACAGTCATCTTCACACTTAACACAATTGTATATTATTACCTGTCTCCCAGATATTTTTTAGACTCCCATGGAATAAATCAGTGTAGTTCCACTGTGGTAAAGGAAATGACTTTATCAACTCATGATCCAACGTAGGATTTCTAAACTGTCTGACTGAATTTTTAATGTGTTTCACTTCCAGTGAGGTTTGAGAATGTTCTTTGAAATAACAGGTAAAAATGTTATGAAGATCAGTGAAGTAATACCATTTTGTAAATACATATAGTAGCTGAAAATTGTTTACTTATCCTCCTTTATGAGAACCAAGCTTCTGTGACCTCCGATTAATTTACCATTAGCTTGAACACACAATGAAAGTGAATGAAGGGGCAATTTGGAATGACATTTATCAGCTCTGGAACTGTCGACTTCTATTATTTCCACAAGGCCTTACGCTTCTTGGCTCCAGAGAAGGCTGTGCTGACTTGAATGAAGAAGAGCATTCTTACTACCAAGAATAGTTACAGTGCAGACAGCTTCATTGCTGGATGCCTACGATGGAAAAAAACACCTCCCCCGTTTCTAACTTGCATTAAATGAGACCAAAACCACTGTTCTATAGTGGACTTGCACAAGACCTTGCCTTCACACCAGGCTAAAAAAGGGAACAGAAGAACTGAGGAAAGGGAGAAGGAGCAAGAGAAGGGAAGGAAATAAATTTTTATAGGGACAGGATAGCCGAGGGATTGAGTCAAAAGGACGAGACTGAAAAAAACCTTTCAGTATGAGGATGCAGGTTGGAATCCAATCTGACTTTGCAGCGAGTGAGAGCCATTCCCATCAGGGACCAGTTGCTGCTCACTATGAACTGACGTGCTGCTCTTGGTCGTTTCCAGCAGCCAGACAGCACACTGCAGCTTTTAGTACCATATCTGAAACTAATCAGCCCCTTTTGTTGAGACTTACAACAGAGGTCAAGAATTGAATATACATGGAAACTAACCCCTCTTGGATTCAACTGAAACAAGTCCATGGGCAGGTTTGCATTGCTTCTGATACCATCTTCCAAATAGATGTGACTTTGCTCTTCAGGGATCCTTGTCTAGCACAGGGTCGCTGTGTTTGGTTGGTTTGTTGGCTAGTTTGTACTTACACGTTTATGCAACTATCTCAATACTGATTATACAACATTATAGTTGCACTATTGTGGGATTTTATTTTTTTCTTAAATTGAAATTGGTGGAACAGCAGAGCAAGTCCCCTTCCATTTGACTAATATGCTATTGACTATTTTATTCTAATACAGATGGATTTGTATTTCTATAAAGTAACGAATACCTTCTTAAAATGTAAAATGCTGGTTGAACTGGGTGACATTTTTTAACCCCGAGGCTTAAGTCTCCTAGAAGATCAACAGAACTCTGCCTTCTAAGTGCTTAAGTCACTTCTGAGAATACAGAATACAGGCTCCTAAGTCCATTTTATGCATTGATTTTTTTCCCTTTTGTTTTATGCACAAGTTGCATCTGGGACATACCACTTTAAGAATGACAGCTTTGTCCATGATGTCCCTGATACATTTCTTTGCTAAGCTTTAATTTATTTTTAACCACAACTATTACACAAGTGTAGAAATAATCAAATAACAGAAGTGCTTTGCTCAGAGCTTGCTTCTTTAAGATAGTGGAAAAGTTCTGTGACAGTGCTTTGCAGAATTGTCCTGTGTTTGGAGACGTACATCTACATCATACTTCCACAAGCGACAGGCAACTATAAAATTCCTTCTTTATTGCAGCACACCACCCTCTGTGGAAAAGAATCAGTATTATATGATAGTAGTTACAGATACCTTAGTGGTAACAGTAAAACACTCAAACATTATGAGTCTAATTCCAGTCAGCTTTGCATTGCTGTAAGTTAGGAATAATGCTATAACAGTGAATGTGCTTACACCTTAGGGAGATCAGAATCAGCTTCTTCAGTGCCTAGAGCCAAAACCCGGTTGTGTGACGTAACACTTTCTGTAGCTAAAGGATGGCTTTCTTAAGTCACAGTGTCGGGGGAAAGCTAAGCTAATAGGTGATGGTTGGATCTAATACCATATCCATTAGTTCTGGTTATTTAAAAGTCAGTTAAAATCACTTCTAAAATATCTGCCTTGCTGAAAAGCTTTTTCTCCCTTCCCTGTTTTTTTTTGCCCCTTATTGTACTTTATTGTGGTCAAACAAAAATACATGACTTAGAATTTTAATGTGTTCTATAGCACTCTGTTACTCTGTGTAATCAAGCCAGGTTTAGGAATAATTCCAGTTACGCTGCAAAAAATGTCACCCAATTTTTCTATTTTTGCATAATAATAATTACTGAAATCTTGAAGTCCAGCTCCGCAGAAGATAAAAAAATCTAGGGGCTTATGCAGAATTATCCATGTTATTGTTTCAAATTTTGTGGAAAGAAAGGGCAGGTTTTTCCTGCTCTCTTGTTGTGGTGGAAGAGAAGTATTTATTACCTATGATATTTTTGTGCTTGGAATTCTGAGCCTGGGAAGTTCAGAGAAAAACATAAATAAAAAAAAAAAAGACCAACAAAAAAACCCAACTGAAAACCCATTCACTTAAACACATTTGCCCAATTTGGGTGGTGGTGGTTGAATTCTAAGTGAAAATGGTCTTCAGTTCTTATTTAATTCATCCACATCAAGTTTAAAATAAAATAACAATAAAATGTAACTGTAAAAATGCTCTTCATTTTCATCATAGAAACATACATCTTGTTGATGTGCATAATTTCTTCAGAGACAGTTCTTGCATACAAAGTGCAAATGGAGGATGTTCTCTGATCGTGTCATGCTAATTTTTCAGTTTATCAGTCATCTCAGTTCCACACTGAAATGACAAGATGGTATCACATTTGATCTTTATATATATCATACAACCTTTTGGATTTAGAAGTTCATATGAGCTGAAAACAACTGTCTTTGCTTGGATGGTGTTGTGCCAACAGCAGTTTTTTAATAACATTCTTTTCTCTTCTGCTCGTTGTAGGATGAAGTGGCCCAGCCTCTGAACCTTTCAGCCAAACCCAAGACATCAGATGGCAAGTCTCCCACATCACCCACCTCTCCTCATATGCCAACTCTGAGAATAAATAGTGGGGCCAGTGCACTGAAATCCTCCGTGCCAGCAACATTAGCTAGTCCTTCGGCCAGAGCTAACACAATAGGTAAGCTCAGTTTCATTTGTCCCTCCTTATAACGATTAATAGATGTAATAGATATTATTGGAAAGTGGGCATTTATCAGCCAGTGCCAGACAGTGGTCTATGAGCTGTCACGGGTTGACCATAATACTACATTTGTTGATGTCAGTAAAGAAACTCCCACAGACTTATCATTTCAGGAGTATCTTAACTTTTACAGACTCAGAAAACAAAGACCTGTGTTATTTCAGATACTGCTTTATCAATAAAAGTTAGTAAATGCTGTTTGTTTAATGGCATACATTGAAGACGGTGACCTGTCTAATGGTGGGCATTAAAGACCCATGATGTTGTACTATGTCATCTAAAAGTGACAGATAAGCTTTAAAAAAATTCCCTTTAAGTTAAAAGTCTACATATGCAAATACAGGTTTAATCCTTAGTCTGCTAAAAAGCTGCACAGAGCGGTATTTTACCTCAAATAAGCAAAACAATCACCAGGCTCATTCAAAAAAACAAGTTTGATGTTGTATCTTGCAAAAAGTCTTGACTGGCTGTTTTTAACATTGTTCCAGAAAATAGTGTTAATTCTTCCTCCTGTCAAAATTACCTCTTTGCCTAAAGGCCATCTAAATAGTAACAATCCTAGTGGTGATTTTACAAGTCTGATGTGTTAAAGGGACCGTTCTTTGTGTGTGTAAGTAAAATGTGTCCACACCCCATTCTTCATCCTTCTAACTGAAACATTTTATTCCAGGAAGTGATTGAATATAACCTGAATTAAGATCTCAGGATGTAAATCAAGCTCTATTTAGGGAATTAAGTGAGGTAGAATGTTCTACCTTTGCTACCGTGTGTCTTGTTGCTCCTAAAACATGTGCTGGCCACTTTCAGAGATGGCATGAGGAACAAAAGAAGCCATAGGTCCAACCTATCAGAAGCTGTTTCTGTGATATCTCAGTGCTATGTAGTAAAATTTTGTGTCTTTATGGGTCTCTCCCAAGTTCTCTATAGTCCATATTCTACCTACATAGATACCAGGAAGACCCATAGTTGGGTCCAAAGTTCAAAACATATCTAGCTTCCACTGTATTACTCTCCCACTGTGCATACATGATTATTGCTAATGTTGATGAGGGTTACATATATCAGACAGAGAATATGCTTCTATGTCTTTTAGAAAAGAAAATAACTTTATTTGGTATGACATCTTACAATTATATAAATATTTTGCAAATATGACATTGTTAATTTTTAATGCATATGTTATTATTAGCCCTACACTCTTTAACTGTGGTAGGTAATAATGTAGTTAATCTTTAATTTGTTTGGCCCTACTGCTCTTCATGTACAATGCATCGAGTTTCAATTTTTTCACATTTTTTTGTCCCTAATAGAGTGAGCATCACATTTAGGTGTTAGATGTGGAGTTAAGTATCTGACCTGCATCTCAGTGGCAGGACATCTCTTGTTCTCTCCTCTCCAATCTTCTTTCCCTACACACCTGATATTTTTCATAGGTTTGAGACCCCCACAATTTACTTCTTTTAACAAAATGCAGATTTTGAAACGTTGTACCTGTAATGAGTGATAATGTAATTGGATAAAAGCTGTGAGGATGAATGGAGCTTTAAAGGTCACTCTTGTAAGAAGAATTAATGTGTTATACCATTAATAAACCATGGAAAACTGTGGAGCAAAAGATAACATACTTAAGTTATTGTTAATGACATAGAGTTCACTGCTGTATATCTCTCAGCTACAAATATAGAAAGTGACTTTTTGAGGTTGCTGAGCAGCGTCACTGTGCATACTGTATATACAAGATAAGCAGTCTTTAACTGTGGTGCAGGAGCTGTACAGACATAGCCTACTTCTAACAAAGGTCTATCCTTTAATGGAGGACTGGAAGAACGAAAGGCTTGCGAACACTCTACAGAGTCTTCTCCTGCTAACTGCTAGGTCAGATCCAACCAAAGTTACAGCAAGTAAACTCATTACCATGATAAAACCATGTGGTGATCTTAAAAACGTGTGCATACAATTTCAAATCACCCTCCAGTAGGAGCTACGCCATGAAAAAATTTTGATAGCCTTTTTAGCAAAGGGCCTAAGGTCCCTTTCTAAACGGTCTACCATTCTAAAAATGGTAGAGAAACCGGATTACTTTTTTATCTTGAGAGATGGATCCCTCCAGGGAGGTCACTGGGAAGCATGCGGTCATTTGCCAGAGAGTTACTTCCACCATTTGAATGACTGGAGCTGTCAATGCAAGGCACAAGTTGTCTCTCCTCGGTGCGCACACCCCACCTTGCTGGGATGCAGCTGAGCTGTCACTTTTCACTGCCACTAACTTCAAATTAAAACTGTTCTCTGAAAGCAGTTCTTCAGGCTGCTCGGGTCCCGTGGCATGGAGAAATGCTCATGTATTGTTCAGTTGTCTTTGGAGGACGTAAACTTACAGCCTCCTATGATTAAGAGTGTAGCCACATTCAGGCGTACAGATATGTAGTCCTTTTCTAGAGCTATCCTTATAGCGTATAAATTATGCTACAGACTGAGCCGTCACAAATGTCATGGCTTCATGTATGACTTTAAATTCAAGCATTTCTTTTTGGGAACAGGCATATGTCCGTGTACTAAAAACAGAAACAACTTCTCTCTGCCCTTTGCCATTATCTTCAACATCTCTATGCTAGTTTGGCAATCCTTGTAACTAAGTGCATTTTATGTAATGCAGTTCCCCTCTCTGTCAATAATTCACCACCTACCCTAAACAACAATAATTTACATTCAACTCGCTTCTATATTAATCATTTCCCTGCACACCAGCCTCTTGGCAGCTACTGAAAAACATAAGGAGTGCTTGCTTTTATTCACTGTCATGTGCCAAACTGTCTCAAAGATAGCAGTATTCAGGAAAAGCCAAATAGTCTGGAGAAGGGCATGAATTCCAGTTCCTAGGCAAATTCGGCTGTATTACAGATTGAAAGTATTATACCTAGCCTAATCAAGAGCACAACCAGCAGTAATACTACTGTTTGTTTGTTTGTTTGTTTGCTTCCTTTTTAATTTATTCTGACTACATGCAAGCTTGATCAGTAACAGATGCAAAGTGGGGAAGAAACCAAGCAAGTTGATAAAATGGAGGTGAAAAAAAAATCAGCTGGCAGCACTGTGCTGGTGCAGGTTATATCCTTCCTTATGCTGGGAAAGCTGGAATTACTGGAATTCCATTGGCTGGGAATTACTGAACGGGGTCATTTGATAAAAGCAATGTGGCTCAAGTTATTTCATATAAAACTCTGAGGGTTCCTGGGTATTTAGCCAAAAGCTAACTGTTAGTAATATTAACAACAGTCAAACCACACAGAAACTTTTCTTTCTAGTTTTTGCGCGCCAAGGAAGACGGGAATACCAGTCCCATTCTGTCTGCAGTCTAAAAAAACAACAATAAAAACCCAAACCAAACTAAAATCCTGACAGCAGCACAGCACTGAACTAATCTGACATCAGCTTCTTCCCCTGATATGTTTTAAGCAGCAAGACAATGTCCTGCGTTTTTTGGCAATCAGCGGATCAGATAGAAGAGTCTAGCAATACAACAAGGATGTGTAATCTGACATGATTAGACAAGGCTCTTTAGGAACAGAACATTCATAATTGAGACAAAGAAAGAGTATTAATAACACTTTCCTAACACGGCAGTTAGCCATTTTATATTTCCTTTCTTTAATCTTAGTGTTTTTCAACAAATCATGGGATTTAATAGCGTGTTTTGGCAGATTAGAGGATTTATGGCCCAGATGTTTTTTGTTCTAAAAATGGATTAGGGTGTAAAGTTTGCTGGAATCCATGGAACATGTTGAGGCAAGCCGGTCATTTTGTGTGTGATTAGTGCCTGCCTTCTGTCTCACAGTCCCTCCATCTGTCACAATTCACCAATGGATCTGGTTAGATTTAGCCTCATGTCACAAACAGAAGTCCCTTTTCTGGGCAATTTCATATTACAGATTCATTTTATGCCGTTTTTATGCCCTAGTTAAAAGACAGAAAGAAGTGTGTGCGTGCGCGCGCGTGTGGGGATGTGGAGAGGGGGAGGGAGATTGATAGATATTAGCCTCTCCTTTAATGTTTGAAAAATAGACTGGGGCTTGGAGTCTCCCATCAGTATTCTATCCTACAAATCACATGCAGATCATAATAAGTATAATCTACAGTACGCGAAAGGAAAAAAATGACAAAGTGTCACATTTAAAATTAAATAGTATTAGCTGTGCCGGTGATGCTTGTAACATTTTAAAAGGAAATAATTCAGTGACTACTAAGGCTAAGCCCTAGGCTGTGAATTTGCAGCAAAGCAGTGGACATTTGACCTACTATTAGCAGCATGAATAGGAGTGGGAATGTAGGTCTGTGTAGCCGTGGTTTCTTATACATTTCTGAATGACAGGTGGTGGTGGGGAGCATTCAGTGGATGAGGTTTCTCTTCCCAGCCATTATGCATTTCATATCTATAGCAAACCACCGCCACCTGTGGTTTATTTTAATGCACTCACAAGTTTTAAGAAGGGGAAGAATGAAATGGTCTATTTTTAAGAGTTTGGGATTGCTGGCGGGATCAAAGCTTCCCCAAACTCTTATCCAGTTACGTCCTGCTGCATACAAACCACAGGGCTAACCTCTGCAGCGTCAGGGAAATATTGAAACTAATGGGATCAAATATCAGGACGATGATTTTGGCACTGAGGTTTCCCATGCTTTCTATCCAGGTGGCTCTGTCATAACAGTAACAGAATTACAAAGCACGGATGGGTTTCTGGGCATTACCTTTTAACTCTTTCTCGTTAATAATGATAAACTATTGGTGCATTTCATTGATGAAAGCTAAAGCATTTTCTTGTAACTTTCTTTTTTTAAGATATCCTTTCTTCTATCACGTCGTCAGGTTATTTAAATGACCACGATGCTGTTACCAAGGCAATCCAGGAGGCCCGACAGATGAAGGAACAACTTCGGAGGGAACAACAGGTGCTGGATGGGAAGGTGGCCGTTGTGAACAGCCTGGGTCTCAATAACTGCAGGACAGAAAAGGTGAGTTTCCGAGACTCCCTTTGCAAAGGGTCAGAGATTGCATGTGGCTCTTCTTACAGATACATAGATTCTTCCTCCTTTTCCCCCCCCTTTTTCTTGCTCTGTTTTCTTCTTCCCCATTTTTAAACAGGATAGTTGTTTTCTTTCAGAAAAAGTGAAAAGTAAATTGAAAACCACAACCAAAAGCTGACATGAGAGAGAGACCTAGAGACCCTTGAGGGAGAGGGGGGTAGAGGCAGAGATAGTTAAAGCCCTCACGAGAACTCTGGAAGCCACTAATTCTCTGTTCCAGCCTGTCAACCTGTATTATGAGAAGGTGATCTTGGAAATCTCTGGGTCTAAGTGGAAATTTTGCTTTACGGAAATGCTTACATGTGTTTGTGAGATGAGCTGGATTTGAAAATATTCAAGCTTCTTTAGGAACATAAGCTTTGCTGATACTCAGGCTCAGCTTCTGGGTATTTAGCCTTGTGAGGTTGTCATATAAGATATTTTGTGACCACTGCAATGTAGCACTGTCGTGTCACATTAGATGACTTAGGAAAATTGAAAAAATGGAGAATTGACAACACAGACTGTACCAAATATTTGCAGTGAAACTTAGAAGCAGCAGAATGTCGGGGCCTTACCACCTACTTTTGAACTGGCCTGTGAAGTTGTGCTATAACAGAATATCGACAAAGTGAATATTCTCTAGTAAAATTTGTGTGTACTGTAACTGTCGTGTGTGTCAAAGAGGCTGTGATTTGCTGCTTTTCTCTGGAAATACCTGATGTCTTTCCGTGCACTGCCCTGGCTTATGGAGGATAAATAGACCTGCCAGTCCTTGCTGCCACATTTATAGTGAGCTGTCCTTATCATACTGCCACCTAAGATATACATCCGAACTCTTGTGTGCATCTCAACATCGTATGCTTAGCAAGACTTTTTCCTCAATTTCTCTCTTCCCTTGCAATATTTTCTGAGATGATACAGCCTTCATCCTGCAGTACAACGAAGATGACCGTTGTTGCATTTGGTGTAAACTGAATTCTATTGCAACCGCTTCTAGTGGCTTTTCACTGTGAGGCCTTGTGTGACTCATTGGGATAGGCAGATAAATAGAATGAATAAAAATGATCAGCTATTTAGCAGAAACTTGAAAGTCAGTCATCCTAGGAAGCTTGTGAGTCAAACAATATTGTCCAGAATGAGCAGATTGCTAATTTGGATAGCTTTCCATTTTCCCTGTTTTTAGATGGAGTTTGATCAATAAGCTGTGAGAAGCCAGCAGCCTGGGTAATGAATGTTAAATGTACATGTGAGTCTCTCACTACTGTACTTTTTTCATCAGCCTATCCTGGGTGTAAGTGATGTAGAAATGACTCCAATTTCATGCACTTTCTTGAGAGGAAGGGGAAGGAAAAAAGAGGTCAGTGTAATAGGTATCTGGCGGTACATACAATCTATCTCAGAAGAATAAGCGCTGGTATGGGGAGAGAGAAAGAGAGGGATGGAGCATGTTTACGGCATTGCACATAGAAGAGTACCAGAAGGGAAAAGGGAAAAGCAGAGTGTCAGATATAAGAAGAAGTGATCACAAGCACAAAGGAATTTATATTCAAATATTTAAGCATTCTTGAAAGGATGCTCGGAGCAGAAATTTCTTTTCTCTGCTCCCCGTGTAGAAATGACTTTAACACTCAGCCAGATGCTAATGCAAAGTGACTCAAGCTATTCCTCGCAAGCATAGCTAAATTGCCGTTATTTGTTAAGCGCATTGAATTCAGCTGTGGATACAGCAGTTGGTTGCATTCAGAAAGCATCTGTACCCTTTTTTTTTTTTTTTTTAATCCTCCAAAGCAGAGACAACTCTACCTATCTCCCCCCTCTCCTCCCTTGTGCTGGCTGGGAATTGTCAAGTGACAACCGACCAAATCCTTTTGGACAGGAAGCCTTCATCCTGAGTTCTATATACTTGCAAAGCAGGCCTTGTGGTTGGATCAGGAAGCCCATTAAAAGCACTTTGATGGTATGGAAATTCATCTTCATGAAGCACCCAGGCCCCTAAGCAGCATGCTGTTTAGCTGTGGTTACAGATCAGTCATTCACATCGGAGGGCAGTAATTGTGCTGACGGCTTGTTCGGCAATGGAAGTACATAAAATAATCCCAGGCCCTCCACCATGGCATTGCGAGTTAATCTTCTTTAATACAGATCAGCTGTTGTTCTAACACATGACTTTATGCTGGCTCTAGTGACTCTGCACAGCCTTTTGATTAAGTAACAGGAGTGGAACCATCTGCATTCACTTTATTCTGTTACTTCCCTATTGTTGGGATTCTCCTTACCCCTTCTGTTTTCACTTCTCACCCTCAACCCCAGTTGAAGTTTATTTTCCTCTCTAATTCATGCCTCCTGGTGGGCTCGTGGAGGGCAGAGAGGAGTTCTTTTACAAGGTAGCAGGAAGAAAAAATCGTTTGCTCAATTGAAAATTTTTCTAAAGCAACTGTAGGGTTTGGGGTTTTTTTATACAATAAATGCCAAAACTTTATTGGGGCACACTGATTTATTTTATTTTATATTTTATTTTATTTTATTTTATTTTATTTTATTTTATTTTATTTTTAAAGTGGAGACAGGGAAGGACAGTGAGCTCTCCTAGACTATGATGGCATTTGAGTTGCTGGGGTGACCACTTAAGCCACTAAGCACTAGTTAAGAAATTGCACTTTTTAACTTCTTGTAGGGTCTCCTGAGCTGTCTCTTGTATTTGACCCAACAGAGGAAAAGACATAGGCTGTGAAGTTTGGGTACCTGTTCTCCCTTCCCTGTATATGCTCTAGGCCATCTACTGACTAGCCAGCTGTGAAGTTCAGATCCAAACATCCCAACTTCTCTAAAGTTTGTGGCTGTTTGATGTAGCGCTTTAAAGTTTTCTCTCCTGTTAAGAGCAGGATTTGAGAGGAAGGCCAATGTTGCTATTTTGAAATGAATTTTATTCTGGTTTTCCCTGTTTTCAGGGGAAAGAAGAAATAGTTGGGAAGGTGGGTTGTGAGAAATAGAGTGCTGCAGTGTTACTGCTGAGGGTTTCCCTTCAGAAGTGCAGGGTCGCACCAGGAGGCTTAGAGGCAGCCCCCTGAACTTCTGGGACATTATGTTTGCTCAGTGGTTGTTTCCTGAAAAGGAGATTTTGAGGTGGGAGATGGAATTAAAAGAGAGTTAGCCTAATGTGGCTATGTGTCCATAGGCATACTCATACTTAGAAATGTACATTATGTCTATAGTTATGTATAGAAGAAAGATCACTCTCCTTCCTGTAGAGTGATCTCAGTCTTTATAGGCAACAACCACCCGTCTGGGGCTATCCCCAATTTTCCTCCCTTCTTTGCTGCAGGGGCTAGTGTAGCTGTAGTGACTTACGGTTCTCTGAGACCTACTGAGTTTTTTGTTGCATGAATTGCTGTCACAGCCTGCCAGTGGAGGTAGGTTCTATGCAGTTCTAAACGCGTGTGTTAGACTCTTGCTAGGGATTTATCTCGGGCGGGTGGCCAGGCAGGCTCAGGACTGGAAATCACCTTTGTGAGTCTCTGTTAAAGCTCTTGGGGCTTTTCTCCACACATGTACATGACCCGTTATCTTGCTCGTGTTCCCAGATGGGTTGATCCCTGTGGACAGCCAGACCTGCCAGCTGTAAGGCAGTAGTCAGACAGGAGTTTTGTGGAATTGGAGAGACGCTGTATAAAAGGAGTCATAAAGGAGAAAAGATTTTAAAAAATGGCTAGGATGATTTGGGTGAGTCACTTTATGGGCATCCAACTTGGACCATCTTGAGGGATTTGATTTTCAGAGGATTACAGTAAAAACTATGAGCATCATGATGAACATGGATTTTACTAAAACCTATTTTAATTGCAAATGCAATAAAACATATTTTTACATTACTTTTCTTGGAAGCATTTCCGTGTATAAATGAGAAGTGTGTGTATATGTTTTTCTGGTTTCTTGGAAACCCAGGAGCATAGTTTTATTTGTAATTGTCATCTACAGTTAATTATAGCTTGATATGTACTATACATAAACAATGTTACCTTTTGTACATGTAGCTTAGAGCGCAGATTGTCATCTAGTGCAAACACCGCAACGGGCAACATCAGCAAGTGGACTCTGGTCTATTTGTTCGGCCCCAAAACTGCCTGTTCCTCTGCAAAGGAGATGTACACAAACCCAAAGAGCCAGCATGTGTGTGCATGCATACAAGCCTACAGTGCACTCTTTCAGAGATACACAGCACAAACATGCACTGAGCTAGCCAGTAATCTTCTGACTGTAGTCAGGCTTGCAAACATTTGTGTATGTACCCTGGTGACTGAAAAAGGAGGAAGGGGGCACACAAGCAGGTATTGGAGCATGTGTCTGCGTGTCACTGGTACAAATGCACATACTGGTTTCCGAATGCTGGTGCCTGCTGCTAAAGGTGCCGGCAGCTGGGACGGTTGTGTAAGTATACACAGTCACACAAGCATTTCAGATGTGTACAGTCACAGTCACACTTGCAGCACTCTCTGAGATGAGTGCATCCGAATACGTATACCTCCTGTGCTGAAGTGTTTCTTAACCTGTGATACAGGTTCTCCCTGTTATCGCTTGGAGTGTGTCCTTTTAAAAGGCTCTGACATGTACTTGTCTGCTGGGCTGTAACTAAAGAGCTATTTGTAATAATATTTATTCCAGCATTGTAAGCAGGAGCCTATTTATTACTCATGCTTATGGAACACCGGGTTCAGGATGCCTTTCCTCCCATTCCCACCCACCCCTCCTCCCACCATCCTCCCCGCTCCCACCCCCACCTCTCCCTCTTCCCCTTAAGAGAGTGCCAAACGTGAAATGACAGTGACCAATGTTGACTTAATGTGGATGTTTAATAATGAAAAAAGTGTGTCAGTTCCAGCGTTAGTTACAAATGGCAGTAAGTATATCGGGTGGCAGCCCTGTAATAATTTTACATCCATCATTCCTTCCTGATGCCTCGCTGGCTGCCTGATGGATGGGGATAGCAGAGTTAACTCTTAAGAGACTGCTGTGATTTGCTGAGCTGAAATGAATTCTGTCCCTGCTCTCCCCTCGGGGAGGAGGGGGATATTAAGAATCTCAAACCCGTAGATCCTGCTGTCTTTGAGAAATAAAACACTGGAGCTCACTTTACTAAAGGCATAAGGAGGAGCTGGTTTAACACATGGGATTTAAATTTCTCCTGCAGTAAAGAATTTTACTTCAATAAGATTTTTTTCTTCCCCTAATGGTTAAATTTGAACCAGAAAGTCGAGAAAAAAATGGAGGAGAGAAGAGCAGGGAGGAGAAGAAAAGAGAAGGGTTGGTAAAACAAGAATCTGACCCCATGCTTGCTGCAGACACTGACAGTCCGTGGGTCACACTAGAGTCAGTAAGTTGTAATGACTGAAACTGGGAAGAACAGGACCTGACACAAGCCAGGCTTCCCAAACAGGAGAAACCTACTGGAAATAAGTCCAGAGGTGCAGTACTAACATCGTAAACTAAATCGCTTTGTAAGAGTTAAAACCTGCCCATTTTCATAATCTCCGTAGTATTTTACTGGAAAAGTACTTTAGTATTCCCAGTGACTAGCAGAGGCTATATTACCCACAGACATTACATACACACACGCTTACCCTGCAAGTTCAGCAGACTGCTAATATATATGTCCTGTAATTTGTAGCCCACTCTATTCCTCACTGGCCTGTAAAACACTAGGAAAGATGATCAGTGTAATATTTTTGTTCTCTTCTCACAGTGTGAGCAGAAATCCTTCTGTTTGGAATAATTATTATACAATGTGGGGACCAGGGAGTATCTTGCAGACAATGGACTGTTACAGTCCCACAACACAAAAGTTAACATATTATCCTAACAACTGTATGTCCCCTTCTTATTACCATTTTCCCTGCCCTCTTCCTAATTTTGCCTTACTGAGGTTCTTTGCCAGCAGAAATGCTTGTATGCGGGTTGCAGTCCTCTTTGTTAATGCTATCAACACAGAGCAGACAGTTTTCAAAAAGCACGACAAGAAGGCGAGCAGGTATTATGTCATCACCCATCCATCACCCTGTATGTCAGCCTTTCAGTAAGTCCAATCAGCAGGCTCAACAGGATCATTCATGTCCAAGGAGTCCTCTATTCAACAGGGCTACTGTATCCATTGTCATTTCTCCTGAAACTTTTCTCAAATTTAATTAAAAACACATGTCAGGTTTGCACACTGCAAAGATCAAAATTGTTTTTGCCCAGCGCTGGTAACTAAGCATTAAACATTTTGATTTGCTTCAGCTGAAAGTTTATTCCTTTTTCCTTCTCCCCCCCATTTTTTTTTTGCCATTTGCTTTGTGGAGCCTGTGTATATATTTATATTTACAGCCTCTGCATTTAATGGCCACATGCCTTATTTTCACAGATGGCCAGTGGAAGACTTCCCCTCCCCCCTTTTCTTTTCGTAAAGCCTGCCTTTGGTTTTGCTACTTCTGTCACAGTGCCACTACTCTCAGTTAGCAAGTGCCTACGCATGGGAGGGAGAGATTCTGCAATGAGGGGGTTTTTTATTCCCCCAAGGACTTCGGGTCTTTATTTTAAAATGCCTTTTTTTTTCCTGATTGACCATCATCTATTAAATGCCCAGATACATTTTTCAGCAAAAAATTAAGTGTGTGTGTGTCTTCAGTACATCATTATGGCAGGAATGCATGGGCAAGGTTAGCTAATAAAAAATGAAACATACAGAGGGAGGGACAGATTCTGCCCACGGACGTGTTCATGAAGCTCCCATTGAAGACAAGGAGAAGAGCAGGCAAAGAGGCAAGGGAAGAACTGTGGGTCCTTGCAGGTGCTGAAGTCCAAATGGGAATTTAAGTCTTCATTCACTCCAAAGGGCAGAGATTGGAAACATTCACAGGCTAGTGTGGATCAGGGAGGACTGCAGCTGTTTATACCTTAGTGGAAATTTTATGAAGCCCAATAAAGATGGATCAACTTCCTCCTGAAAAAAAAACATAGAATTGATTTGGAGTTCTTGTTATGTCTTTTGAGCTTTTTGAGTCTTTGGGTTTAAGTTCTAAGCTGTGCCCTACAGCCATGAGAGCTAATTACTTCCTGAGATTTTACTACTATTTTTACATAATCACGTGCCTCCCATAGCTAGGGCTTTCAGGACATTCATGGGCACCAGCATCAGTGCAGTATGTCTCTCCAGTGTAATAGAGGCTGAGCCTGATTCTTCTGGGAATTGTGTCTGCTTAGTCTCCTGGGGGATCAGTCTGTGCTGTTCTGTCCATCCTAGTATGCAGGTGTTCACTTAGCTGTGTGGCAGACAGCCACTAGTATGTTTTGGGGGTGCAGAACTTTGCTTTTAATTGTATTGATGCTGATGCTGGGAAGTAGACAAGCTAAGCATTACTGCTTGACTGGGAAAATGTTGTGGTTTCTTTCTTAGGGGATAGCCTAGATAGCATGTCAACTTCTTCATTAGTGCTGGAAGAAATGTAAGCAAAGGTACAGCAGCCTTCATAATTTTAATACCTTCTAGGGAAAACTGGAAAAGAATAGTCGATATATCTGTAATGCTGCTGCACAGTTGAGTCACCCATTGTTTAATAAACAATTGCCAGGAAAGCAGAGACTGTGTCCTTGCTTTCTCTTTACATGTGTGTAGACCCTCTTTCCCAGGATATCCTGCGTGGGTTGTGATTTTCATCTTGTTTCAGTTTTGGTGTACCACCTCTCTTTCTCAGTTAACCCTTCCTTGCCTTGCTGATCAGTTGTAGCAGCTCTTTCTGACTTGCTGTGAAATCCTTCATTAAAATTTACACGGCAGATTTCATCCAAACATATCAAAACTCTTCACAATGTTGGGAAAATGTCATGATCTCCATCCTGCTTAGTTGGGGAAACTAGGGTCCAGAGACTGAACAATTCACGCAAAGTTACAGAGCATGTCAGCCCAGAAAGCAGTCTAGATGAGAAACTGGGTCACGTAACTCTTAACCTATTTGCAGTCAGTGGATTACAGCTGGACCTGGTTGAGGTCGATGCCTATGCCCGCACTGCAAAAACTTTTGTAGGAAGGAAGCAGTGTCTCATCATTTCGCTTTGCTTTTGCTTTCCTTTTTATTTCTTCTTTAAGGTAATGGGCTGTGCCAGCCCTACCTGTGTTTTCATTTAAAAATCCTGACTTACACTATCTTTCAGAGCTCATAACCAAAGACAAGGAGGACCTCAGTGTCCTCATTTCCTGTAGAATTGCTACTTCCCATCAGTTTGTTTCCAAGTCAAATAATATATGTTACTGAGGAAGTCATTCTTTCTCGAATAAAGAATTAAAAAAAACAATCTTAGGGACCTGACCCCTGCCAACTTACTGAGGATTTTCCTCTTTTTACTTCAGTGGACTCTGTCTTGTCTTCAGTGCTTTGAAAGGTACTGACTTGAGAGCCCTTAGAAACCAAAGACCTACATCCACAACGTACGGCAAAGAAAATGACTATACAGATTTCAGCAAATTCCCCCTGTGACTGGGTGTCTGTTCCTCAGAGGAGAGTAGTTAAATGTCTGGGCCTATTTGATTCATCTAATTTTTTCCCTCATAGGACACCTCTCTACTGAGTCCCCATAGCACTTCATATAGATTACAAATCAGATGCAATGATTTCCAGGAAGTATTGAACCAATCTGGATTTGAATATATACCATAAACCAAAAGATGTGGTTCCTTTACCAAGTGATGTAGCCCCGATTAAGACTGAATGTAATAATTATGAAAGAAGTACCATAAAATCAGGAAGAGGCGCAAATAAAGAATGTGATTTTATTTTCTTGCTTCTAATGCTGCTTTTAGGTTCTGTGGGTGGATTAGTTCATGAAAAAGAGAGATCTCAGATAAGCAAGACTGAAAGAGCTGAGGGGGTGGTGAATGCATTGTTTCTTCATACTCAACTTTGATGCAACAACAACAAAAAAAGTCTCCCAAATGATAAATTGCTGTGACATTACAAATAATCTTTCATCTTCTTTGGTGGTCCACAGAGTTTATATAATTGGAAGGCTAAAACCCTTCTTTGTTGTTTCTTCCCTTTTCATTAGTACAGTAGAAAGCTATAAAATTGTGCAGCCAGAAGGGTTTTAACAATTACTGAGTCAACATTTGAAAGTCTCACTCTATTTTATCATTTCATGCATGTGCTTTTTATGAGTTTTACAGCCCTGCAAGCGTTACTTAAGCAAGGTCCATTGTAATGGCGGATTTGTAACTGCTCTTATTTTGATTTTATTTTGCTTTCCCTAGTAACATGTGCCATCAGCAAGAGTCACAATTCCACACTCACAAAGAAATTAGAAGCTTGAGGTTATAATTTTTAGATAAGATTCAGGAATGCTAGTTTCAGTTCCTAAAGCTACTGGTCTTACTCAGGAACCTTTGGCAAGTCACTGAATATGTGACTCAGTTTCCCATCTGGATAATACTGCCTTTTTTGTGAAATTTTGTGGCTAAATTCAGTGACAAGTGCAAAACACTTGGGCAATGTGATCTGTTGCACAGAAAAACCTAAATCTAAATAGAAGATCCCTCGGAAAAGAGCCAGAAATTCTCTTAGAGCAGTTGTAGGTGTAACATGATCTGGACTGTAACATGGTTTGGACTGAGACACAGATAGGTGCACAGTACCTATTTTGAAGTACCACGGCATTAATATGCAGGAGTAGAGCCTTGGCTGCAAATAATTCATCATCTGCAAACCTCTGGGCACATCTCTCGCTACTGTCAGTGGCTCGTCTAAGTTCTTCCAGCTCTCTGTCATCTGTAATGCCTCCTACCTCATGTTTTCCACATTTTGAAAGACCGTGGATGAAGATTTTATAACACAAGCTATTCTGATGTTTATTATTGCAAGAGGCAGAGGGATTGCACAGAAAAATTACTTTTACAAAATCTTCACTCATGTCAGATGTAGGATAAGACTCTTCACCTTTTTGGAGAGCTAAGGAAAGTGTCATAATGTTGAATGGATAACACCTGGCAACACCAGTATGTCTGATAATTAAAGATATTTTTCTGTCATAAACAGAAGTGAACTTTCATTGTGGGATCATAGTCTAGCAGCTAATCTGCCTAGTACTTCAAGATTTGGTGCATATTGACCAAGGTATGTGTCTGAACGGTTCATATTTACTGGAGCTTGCTGAGAGAAGACTTCTGCCTCAGCACCATAAAGCACATGAGATGGTGTCACAGGCCCTGCTTAACAATCTAAGATAAAAATGAGCTTATCAAAACTCAATCTATTTGAAAACACCACCTTTAGAGTTTAGATGTGGGAATTTTTCCCACAGAGCAGGATGGTAAATAGCTGGACAAACTGCACTTGGAGAGGGAGGGGTGAAATGGGACACTAAAAAGGACAATAACAGGCAACCATCTGTTTCTTTTTACGTATTGACACTGAAGGGAACAAAGGTAGCAGGCACTCTGTCCATCAGCATATTTGCAATTCTTAGGTGCAAGAACTGATGAGCGAGTTTCTCCTTGCAGGCCATATGTAACCGTGTTTGGCTCTCTCCAGCTACTCTACAAATGCATTTTTTTCGCCCGGCCTTTCAGTTCACTTGGAATAAGAAAAGCAGGAATGTGAAGAGATATGCCTGAATACTCCTCCTCTAGTGTTCTACGCTGGCTGTATCTCCACAGGCATCAAACTGAGAGGAAAAATATTCATATCAGGGGAAATGGGGGTAGGGTTAGGGGAGTAGAAAAGTGAAGAGTGGACTGCTTCAGTAAAACTGCTAACCTTGAATTATGCAATCGGAAGAACAGCTCTTGCCAAAATACAATTCTAACGAAGTTCAGAGTGCTGTCAGTGTTTGCCAAATACCCCAGCCAAAAGGATGTCTCAAAGAGGGGGAGGAGGGATCCGTTGCCATATGCCCAGCATTCACAGTATTCTGGAAGAACTGTGGAGTCCTTCAGGAGTGGAGGCGTGCGCATGGTCTCAGGTGAACCCTGAGCGTTGGTACCACGATCCAGCACAAGACAGGAGCAGCAAGGTCAGAGGGGAGTAGGCAAATATATCAGAATATCTTTATTTCTCAAACCTTCCAAGGTTTTGCTTCACGTTTGTGTAGTAGTGGGAGGAGTTCTGGCAAACGTTATCAGGCTGTTCTACATATGTTTTGACTCTTCTTGTTTTATGTTTCTTCTATGAAAGAGACTGCAATCAAGTTCTTGTCATTTTTAGATCAATGTTTTGTTAAACTATGACAGCTGTCCGTGACAGAGAGCCAAGTAACTTTTGCAGCTGACCACAAAACTGAGTCTGACTTACGGTGCTTAGTCATTTTTTGTATATTTTTTTTCCTACATGACATGTTTTTCATTGTTCTTTTAAATATAATTAGAACATTGCTAGGAGCTGTGGTACAAATCAATCTTCTCCAGCAGATTATTTTCTTGAATTAATAAAGTTTTAGAAACTTCTCATCACATTGTGGCTATTGATGAAACCTCTCTGGTTATGCTTTCAACAATTGGGCTATTGTGGGATTGATTGCTCTCTACACTATTATCTTCTCTGGTTTGCCCATTATGATTTTAAATGATCCAGATAACAGAGCTCTCACTGCCCCTACGGAGAGTCTCTCCTACAATCCAATAGAAATGACCATCAGGATAGTTTTTCCCAACCTCTGCCAAAGTTCTTCATAGAGGAGAAAGATGTTTATAAGATGTCTTTCAGCCTTCTGGGGCCTGATCCAAAATTCAGAAATTTAGAAGAAAAGGAATCACTTCATCTTTAGCAAGAGATCCCTATGTTTCTCCTCCTGCAAGAGCAGAAGCGTTTCTTACCATTTGTTTCTCTGCTTTATGCAGTCTGATTTTTAGCAGGTCTCACAAGCAAGACTTCACAGCACTTCCCTGGGTCTGGACCAGCCTTGCCTGTTCTTCCCAGCAGTATTGGTTCTAGGCCGCAATTGATGCCACTCGTGCATTGCTCATAGGATGAATAGCTTTTTATACTTTGGGGCATGGGGCAAATCTGAAACGAAGGGATTATCACTCTGGTTATTTTCTTGTAGCTTTCAAAACCTGAGAACATGTACGATTTCATCAGCTGAACTCTCTTCCTCATTTCTTTCTCTGCCCAGCAAGACAATTGGATGTAGAGCTTGATACAATGATAAAATCATAGTCCAGCGTAGTGTGCAGAAATGTGCCACTATGTCCTGAATTGTAGTTCTGTATCACAACTACTTTATTAAAGTGTGCTGCTGAACCCAATGTGCATGTACTCCACCTATTCTCACTGGATGGTACCACAGCTTGCTACTGTTTACACAGCTAATCCAACACAGTGGAGTGGTGGCAGTTTTAAGAATGTGTAATTTGCTATTGAATTAAGATAATGATGATAAATAGATCCTGCTTTTGTATAAACTTGAAACCATTGTGGATCTCTTGTCTGCAGTTCTTAAGTAGGTTCTGTGAGAGGAGGTTGGGCTAGCAATGTCAGCAGATTGCCAGTTTATTTGGGGTCAGGGAAGAAAAGGTTTTTTTCCTTTGTTTCTTTGGAGCTTCCATAAATACTGTCTCCATCAATTGAAAGACTTTGTAGGAAAGGTAAAGAGATGCTTCCATCAAACGAAAAGCAGTAAGTCATCAACTGAATGCTTTCAAGCAAAACAACACGAGAATGCTGCTTAGCCCCTTTCAAATATTTTGTAATTGTAAAAGCATTTCTGTACGTCAGGATTGGGGAAAATCAGCTGCCGTGTGTTTAATGGGAAGAGTGTAGGACGGGAAATCGGAATGCTACTTACGTACAGTCAGGCTTTTGCATCCTGCCAGGGTGTCACTGATCTCTCTCTGCTCTCCTAATGCTGTTGCAGAGGCTTAGGGAAGAGCAGGCCGTAGACTTACTCTTGCCTGAGTACTTTTTAAATTTAAACATTTCTAAACATTAACACAGAAAAGTACAGCTGGCTGTTTTGACATCCTCTGTTTCAAGAGCAACGTCTTGCAGTTCTTTTTAACTGCCACCTTATTGTTGCTGATTGAATTCTATTGTCATTCCCTATGTTTAAGTAGCAGGAAGTAAACTGTCACCGTGTTGAAAGGGTGGTCTCCCTGCTCACCCGCGTTTCAGATGCCCAGAGAGCCACCTCCAAGCGCTGGGGCTGAGCAGCACAGCCCGGGAGCTCAGCACTCATCTGGCATTCCTTCGCAGCCCCTCTTCGATCGTGCCTGCGCTCTCTCACTTCGTCCAATGTGGCTGTACCTCAACATGCAAAACTTTGCCCAAGATGGATAGCGGCACAGCATCTGTAGGCTTGTTAAGTCAAACTCTGATAAACGAGCCGTACCCGGTGCGTACCTTGCAGACAGCATGCCGGAGTATTCGCTGACCTTAAGACTCAATCAGATCATGTCGGCAGAGTGTGGTTCTGAATGTGACTGCCTCTGACTTCAACAGCTGCATTTACTGCATAAAGAAAAAGCTGTTAAGCCTGTGCCCTTTGCGCTCTCGGCTCTGTTTCTCTAAGAGGTTTATACATGATTCAAGAAAAGTCTGCAACAGAATAACTCCCCTCCCCCATAATATACCCAACAAGAGGAGATGTTATTTTGTATTTTAGGTTGGTGGCAGCATTTTTAAATGATTTCTGACATAAAAATTTTTGAACTCTTATCATCACAAAGTTGACGATAAATAGATTTTTTTTGAGGAAAAACTGTTGACTTGCATTATATAGCTGAGATCCATTTGGAAGAGATACAAAGTCAACTTTTTCCTGACTTTCTGTCTGCTGACGGGCTGCATTGGAAATGAGAGCTAAGACCGGTAGATCAAAGAGTTTGGTAAAGCTAAATGCCTGAATAGTTCAGGCGCTTATTCGAAGCTTCTCCAAGCTTCCTGGATCTGCTGGGCCTGGAAGTGTTACAGAAACCCTTTTGCTTGTGATAGGCTGACTCTGCTGCTTGAGCTTTTCCTGCAAAAACCAAGAGGATAACTCATCTTCCACGGTTTCGGTGGTGACGTGTCTGCTTATAGACAGAGCACAAGGAGTGCGAAAGGGATCCACAATGAAAATGAATGTGAGGAGAAGGAAAGTTAACCTCGTGTTCCCTAAACTGTCTGAGTGTACGAAGTTGGCAGATTAGCCTCCTTTCTAACTCTCTCAAGAAAATCTTTGTGGAATGACTTACATGAATTTGAACTGCTCTTTGAATTGCAGATGTAGGGACATCACATTGCGGGAAGCGTTTCTGTATTCGTATTGTTCTCTTTTCTGTTTTCTTCTGTAGCACAACCCAGTGACATTATTAGGCTACATAGAATAGTTGTAAAGTCTCCGGTTGCCATGTGAAATCTGAAAGTTTTTTTAGTTTGTTGATCTCTTACAGTCATCAGGAGTGGAACAGAGTAATGAAACAGCAGTCTTTCTTTCAGGAAGAAGCTGAAAAGAATTTTTTCGACTGGAGCCACTTTATTATCATTCCGTATCATGTCATTTTCTTAGCTTTGCAAAAGGCACAGTGCCTAACATTTTGAAACGTTAGTAATGCTTTCCTGAAAGACTTATTTTTAAACATATGATTGTCAGGAAGATAGAACGTTTATGAGTAAAATTCATTGGGAAAACAAAAGCAGTTGGAAAATGGAACACCTTTGTATTTGTAAAGTCAAACAGTTCAGGGGGAAGCGAGGTGTTTTGAAGAGAACATTGGAATTGATGGCCCTGGCATGTTGTTCTGGCAATGTCTTTAGACACCACTGCAGCCTGACAGATTAATTGGCAGCACGCACTAGCCTGTTGCAATCCAGGGTTCACAGATAGTTCTGACTAGATGAATGATGGACAGGGTGTTAGTAGGGTTGGGCAAACAGTCTGGACAAGAACACAAACTGCTGCCCAAGTATCATGCTTGATTCAGGCTGACCCTTTCCCAAGGCCTGAATACGTTTGAACTACAGGAATTTTTTTTCCCTATGGGCTGCTTCCCAAAATATTGCCTTTTATAAAAAGAAAAAGGGCAAAGTCATCCATGTCTCCGCACTTTGATTGCAGGCTGGAAATAGAGTAAAACAATAAATACGTTGCAAAAGAGCATGTATCATCTAAACTTCCAGTCCAGCTTTGCAGTCCCAGGGACATAGAGAGTTGACGTGTTCTTCAAATGTGCAGCCAATTTTATCATGCCTAACTAAACCAGTCTTTTCAACACCATGAAGTTTGCTCATCAGTAGCTAATAAGCATGTTTTAAAAAGGACTTCGTAGAGTCTGCAACTATATCCCTTCCAAAAAAAATATTGTTGTGTATTCTTAAATACCTGGCTCAGTAAACTGTTGTGAATTAATTGTTATCCAGCTTCCTTATCAACCTTCTAAATTACCTGTGAACTTTGCAGTTAAAATATTTAATGATTTTCCTGATCCAAACCATCTTGCCCATATAGGACAAAACAACACTGGAGACCCTGACTCAGCAACTGGCAGTAAAACAGAGTGAAGACGGGAAATTTAGCCACGCAATGATGGATTTCAACATGAGTGGAGATTCTGACGGTCAGTACAAATGGCTTATCCTTATTTCCAGGTTTGTGTGTACATGTCAACAGGATCTGGAGGAGAATGCAAGTGCTTTGGAGGTCTGTGAGGAGTAAGAGCGGTTAGCAATAAGTGGCTATGAAACAAGGCAGGAAAAAATGATTCATTGTGTGGTTGTTTAAGTCCGGAGGTGATTTTTAGCCTTCTCTTCTGTACACTGCACTTCTCAAGACTGGTCCAAGAATGTATTTCCGATGGTAAAAGGGAATAAAGGAGGCAAATAGATGTGGGATAAATGAGATCACACAGTGAGTCCATGAATTATAGACCCGATCATCTGTAGGTGAGGCATGGTCTGCATCTGTAGGAACTTTCTTGGTTTGATGAAGCAAGCGTACTGTTTGTTTCTTTCTCTGCTATTGCTTATGTTGTTAGGGAGAGGTTAGAACAAAAACAGGCAGATGTGTAAATATTCATGTGCTAGTTAGAGAGTTGCTTAAGAAGAAATGCCTGATGTTGCCTTATATCATCCCCTTCTCATCACAAAAAAGGTAGAAGATAGGTAAAATAATATGACCAGCATTCGGTAAGGAAGAAAGTAAAAAAAAAATCTAAGTGTTGGTTTTACATTATTGAGTATAAAAGATGGTTTAGAAAAGCTGTTTAATGGTTTGTGTTGAAAAAAAAAATGAAACTCATCATCAAGTCTATACTATGTGATACTGAATCAATAGAAGAACTAAAAACTAGACAATATGCAATATATGGTATTTCCTACTGCTTCAAGTAAAAAGAAGAAATGCCATTAACCCATTGTGAACACTGACTCATTGAATGTGCAGCTCCTGACATAGGTTACTGATGGCAGAGGAAGCTGCATAATGAAACACAAGCTGGGAATGTTTTTCTCTTTCTTTTTAGGAAGTGCAGGAGTTTCAGAGTCTAGAATTTATCGGGAATCCAGGGGGCGTGGTAGCAATGAGCCCCATATCAAGCGCCCAATGAATGCATTCATGGTGTGGGCTAAAGATGAACGGAGGAAGATCCTTCAAGCCTTCCCTGACATGCACAACTCCAATATCAGCAAGATACTAGGTAAGAATGATAAAGCACTGTTCTTTCAGTGGCAAAACTCAAAAACCTTCTGACTGAATAGAGCTGAGCACCTTGTACAACAGAATTACCGTCTCTAGAATGTGTTTTGCTACTTAATGACTGCATCAAGGACAGCAGTGATACAAGCTTTCAGCGTGCTGCCCAGCAGTATACATTAACCATAACCTGAAATGTTCTCGTGTCTTTGTCATTACTGAGATTATGGTGGTGGTTTTGGTGCGAAAACATGAACTGAATAGACAAAAACAGTTCATTTCATTAGGCTGTTGAACAAGCAGAAAATGACTGCTATCATTTATTTGCCCACATATTTTATCTAACTAGATTCTATAGGGTAGCACACTGCAGTATTTGGTTTGTGCCATAGCACTTTCTGTTCAAATCAATGGCCATAGGGAAAAGATCCTAAAATACATCCTTTTATTTTATACGCTGACAGTTTTAAAGGATTTTTATTATGTTCCTGTTATATTAAATTCCCCTTTAGTACATCATCTCTATCACAAGCTGCTTTTATTCTAAATATTCTGAAAAGAATCCTGAAATCAAAAAAAGAAACATCAGAACTAATCTCCATATCCTCTACTCTTCGCATCCCAAGCAATATTTGTCATGAACTTCATCTACTGAATTTCATGCCGTAGTTTTCCAACTTTTCACTACTTGCTCAAATTCCCAGGACCATGTTCTCTCCTAAGTTACTCCTCTGTGACACACTGATATGGAAGGTGAATAATGAGGATCTCTGAGGCCAATGAATTACTGCTCTGCAGAAAAAAAAAATCTGTGACCAAATTGGAGGTGTTGCATTTTTAGCGATAAAGACTGTGTTATAGGACCTAAGCGTCCCTCAGGCCAGCGGGTAAAAGCTTAAGCAGAGATGATGTTTACGTGGGCTGCAGGTCTCATTGGTTTTGCAGACAACTCGAGAGATGTAGCGCAATTGTAATGGCAGCATTAACCAGCTGCAGGGCTGGTAAATATGCTGAGTTTAGACTGGTCAGAGGTTTGAAGTTTAGCTTGATTAGAGTGGTGTTATGAAAATTTAGCAGGGGACAAGTGGAAATGAGATAAATTGGTCGGAGAGGCAGAATGTATTGGCTGTGGATGGCAGATGTGATGGTATTAACCCATGATTAAAAGGGTGGTAGAAGATGATTAGATTAGTTATGGGAACAGGATTAGAAGGCTAAATTGGTTATGTTGATGGTAAAATAACCTTATACTGGTTAAAAGGGATTATACTGGTCAGAGGTGTATGATGTGATTAGACTGAGGACAGGGCAGTAATAGTTTTGGTCTGTTTCTAAATTGAGAGTAGACCTGGTTAAACCCGTTTTTAAATAATCAGCTTCAGAAATCTACAAGATCATTCTGAATGGCCCTTTTCATATAGAAAGTACAAAGAGAGCTTGATGTTTTCCCTCTTAACTGATTGTTTTGGATAACAACCTCCGACAGCACACTGCTAATTCATTCTGCTTAAAACAGGCGCTTGAGCTGGGCTGACATTTTACACAGTCTCTGGGGATCCTGGTTGACATTTTAAAGGGCTTCTAAGCATTTTATAATACCCTAAAATCTGGTTTTAATAAGCCATTCTGCTGAAATTGTTAACATAAGGAATCACCTTTTACTATTTGGCACTAGATCAGGGAGATATGGGGACATCTTTTTCTGATTAGATATACAGTAGTTGGAGTAAAATGTGCAAATTCATTACAGATCCTGTTGAGGTGACAGACAGTATAGCTGACTCCAAACTCTTTCTGTTTTGCTGCCAGATACGGGGAAAAGCAAGGTCTGAAGCAGTAAGAGATGATGTTTCTATTTCTTTCCAGTATCACATTTAATTTTTTTTATTCCACCTATGCAATGAAGAGGGATGTCCTGATGTCGTCTTTCTTGACAAAAACATTACAAAGGTCTTCCCTCAATTGCAAAAGGCCAGTCTTTTGAAGTCAGCGGGGAACTCGCTGTTAACTGGCATAGGGTGAGCAACTAGAAGCTTGCAGTTCAGCCAGGTATTAGGGTCTCTTTATTAGAAAGCTACAATTTTTCCTTACCATTTTTTTAGCAGCACTGCTACACATTGAGGTCAGAGAGCTCATTGTCACAGAGAGTAGCTTAGATGGAGTTGTCACTGATCGAGAGTCATTTTTGTAGTAAAATGGGAGGAGGTGCCCTTCCCAGCACTAGAATTCTCTAGGGATTATGTTTGAGACTGTGGTATTATGTTTTGAGCATAAAAATTAGATACATGGATTTGTCACTAAATTCATCTGTGCATACGTTTGTCATCCATCTGTTCATTGCAACTTAAACTTGTGGGTAATGATTTTTTTTTTAGTAAATTGTTAAAAAAGTGCTAAAATGGGTCTGCTGGACCCTATCAATTTAATAATGCATTGTTTAGATATTTTTATAGATAGATTTAAATTAATTTCACTGAGAAATCTACATAAAGAGATGAGGAAAAGATGAAGTTAGATACTACCTTCAGAAATTCTCTCGTGGATGTGTAAGCATGTGAACACAAACCTATACACATACTTACACGTTATACAAGTATTTGTGTATGTAAGGGTATTTTTTAAACGTAAAATCAGCCTGATTCAGATACTGAGATTGAAAAATGTCAGTCTAATGGACTAAAAGTTTGGCAATATTACAAGCAGCTGAAAATTCTTGTCAGAGAAACCTGGCTTAAAATCAGCAGTAAGCAGAGCTCCTAACCCCATCTAGTGCATGCGTGTGTGTGCCTGAGCACCAGTGCCGGGGCACCCACGGGGGCATCCCTTTTCTGCCCTGGACTCAAATAGCTGGCCCTCTACAGCCATCTTCACAGTCATCGTGTGGGCACAGCTCTAACTGCCCTAGCTCACTTTGGGGCTAGGAGCCATGTTTGGTGCTGCAAAGTCTTAAAACTTTCTCGTTTATTTTCTAAATACTTCAGCCACCAGATCAGGGCGAATTGTGCGAGAATCCTGCTTGTCATTACGTATGCCTCCAGGGAGGGGAAAGGGTTCTTGTTTTCATAGTCAAGGAGAAAAGCCTTGCATACTTGACCCACTCAAAGCTTTCTAACACAGATGGTGAGCAGAAAGCTCACCCAAGAGTGTAAATCTTCCCTTAAAAAGAAAGATTTTTCAAGATTCTTCAATCACACCTTGTTTGGGCTTGGGCTTAGCACTGTGCGTAGGTACCCGTGCCTGCCTGTGTGTGTTTATAGACAGATAAAACAATGGCAGATAAAGCTATTACAAATGTATTTTGTCGAAACACAGGGTATTTTTAACCAGTTTTAGTATGTTGATTGACGATACTCATTCATAGCTTAGCTTGCCTGTGGATGTAAATTCAAAGATCAGAGTGATATATTCTTCAAACTTTCAAAATTTCAGATTAAGACCAATCAGAGAGCTGGTAGGATTTTGTGTATTACTAAAAAACTAAGTGAAAATGATAAAATGTAAAAAACAAGGGTTTGTAATCAGAAAATGTGCCCCTTTTCAAAATTTATTTTGACAGCATTGTTTGTTTAATTATTTATGATACTTCAAAACATACTAGGAGATTATATTTAGTGTATTTTGTAAAAACAGTAAAGTCAGAGTAAGAGGATGTATCACTGCAGAAGGCAGATATTAAAAATTTGCTGGGAAGAGAGGTGAGACTGCCAGGATTTTTGTTGTATTGAGTTTGCAGCTTGGGAAGGAAAAACATAATGAATGACATTATGTATAGATATTGTATGTGTAACTGTATGTACAAATACTATGTATCAAAATTTCAGTTTTTATGGCCCTTATCCTGCAAAGACTTATGTGCTTGCCTTACTTCACCCACTCTTTACAGATCTTTTCACATGAGGGGGTAGGAATCTGCCTGCCTAGATCTGACTGTAGGATTGCAGCAAGTGAGCTAGCACAGTGAAAGAAGAATTGTGCTGGAATAGAACATTTTAATCGCAATTTTGCAACAACTGATTTTAATTTCTACCTTTCTGTCTTCTGTCCATCTGTCTCAAAATATATCTGAGTTCCTACATTGCAGGTCCCCGCACAGCATGTAAAGCAAATGTCAAGATTTGTTTAAACACTGAGGTTTTCAACTTTATTATTCATAAATAAAAACTGATTCATCAGCAGGAAATGGGGCTGGGGCTGTTTTTCTAAGCCACTGGAACTACAGAAGGCCTGTGATTACAGGACTCTAGATTTAGATAACGTTTATGATTTTCTTCGTATGCTAAAACGCCAGTGCGCCAGTGTCTACGAGGTACAATTTGAAAGTAGACCTCCATCTGGGCATCGTCCAGTAGAGCTTATATGCTTTACGCTGGATTCTTAACATCTTTCAACACAGGTCCTATCTATGTTTCCATCTTATACAGTATTAGTCCATGTTAAGTGTTTTGGCAGTCTCCACATGTTTATCACTGTGTCATTTAGCCCAAAATCTAGGAGGTACTACATGTGGAAAGTTGGTGTCACTTTTTCTAGCCACTATCTTTGCCAGAAAAAGCTTGGAATAATTTCTCTTCAGGAGACAAAGCTGCTGACCAGAATTCTGGCCGCAGGGGTTTGCTGCCCTGTGTAACACAGAGCCCTGCCACAGATTCCCGTGCACAGACACTGTGTCTGTATGACATACAGAGTGCCGTGCAGGAGTTTTGGTCCAAATCCTAGAAACCATCTAGTCGTGCTAATACGGTGCTGTGCCTAAGCTACTAACAATGTAGTTAAACCGTTTCCCATTCCAGAACTAGCTGGAGGATCTCTGCATGTTATGTGTTGTAAACATCATGAAAAATGATGGGTTTGACTCCAAAGTAATGTTTGCTAAGAAAGGGATGTCCATTGCTCCTCTTCAGAACAAAGACATTATTTACAAATCAGTTATCTCTAGGTGTGAGGTCAGGCTGTACCAGCCCATTAGCCCTTCACTCCAGAAGCCCAAACACAGCTTGGAATAAAGAGTCGAAGAGCAATGGGAAAATGGTGTCAATAATCAAAAGGGATAACTGCGCTTTCTGTATTGCGAGTCTTAGGGGCACAGTGAGCTAAGACCAGCCTGAGTAATAGCATGAGCCAAGTACAGTATGAGTAACCATAAAAAATGAAGAACAAGAGGAAGTCAAGTATGACATATGACATTATAACCCATTAAGTTGAGAAACTATTCAAACTTTTTTTCCAATGGGAAAATTGACTATTTTCCAATAAAGTTTTCCTTCTAGGCCACATGTTTCACAGCTTGGACCATTCCTGTTATTTGAAATGTGTCTTACCCTGAAGCACTTCTATAGTTCATGGAAAAATAAAATAGGATAACTGATTCAAGAAATTTTACTTTCTGCTCCCATATTATGTCCTTTAAGAAATATTAGTTTATAAATTTCAGGAGGTATTTGAAAAAAAATTGTAAGGCCTTCATTATTTCCCTAGCTCAGATATCCACACTAACGTAGGCAGAGTGTCAGAAACAAGGCTGCCAGCAATGAAGCTGTAGTGCAGCTCCGTGGAGAGGTGTGCCAGTATCCCAGTGCTCTTCCCTTCATGACACATACTAAATTCTTTAAGTTGGAGCTGGCAGTGTTCACCAGGACTTGGTCTTGGAGTTAAAAGCCCACTGAGACATATGGGATGGTTTATAGCTTTTAGAGTCATTGCTTCAGGGTCTTTGCAGGCTCCTGTACCCAGCAGCGTGGCATTTACGATCAGTTCATATTCTGCTTCTGACAAACCTGGAAGCTAGAAAAATAGGGTAGTTGTCATGAAAGACTAAGCTGTAGACACGGACATATCCAGAGTTTCTGCCTTGATCCAGCCGTAGTGGAGCACAGCAACTAGATCGCAGCACATGGGAGCGGTGCCTTCTGTAGAACAGGAGGTGAAAACAGGCCCATGGCCAAAGGACAGCGGAGGGGACTTAGCAGAGCAGACTCTGTGTATCTAAGAGGTCTTTGGCCATTCCACTAAAATACACTGCCTTGTTTTCTAAAACAAAGTGTCAGGGATTGCTCATTATCAGGATGATTGTTTTACTTCCCACCTGAAAGACATTGTGATGTAGATAAGTTTCAATAAAATATTGAGTCAAAACCTCCAGTATCATCTCTCTCTGCCTCTTGGCCATACCCAGGAGGTTTACCAGTCAAATACAAACAAGACCTGACCCCTGTCTAGAAGCTCTGACAGATTCCCAGCCCAAAGCGATATGACCGTAGGTATCTTGTTCTGGCTGACCTACTTGTTTCTTTGCCTTTCAGTGTCTGTGGATGAGTAGAATCTCATTTCTCGTTCTTTTGGTTTTTGTGACAGGATCTCGCTGGAAAGCTATGACGAACCTAGAGAAGCAGCCATACTATGAGGAGCAGGCCCGACTCAGCAAACAGCACCTGGAGAAATACCCAGACTACAAATACAAGCCAAGGCCAAAGCGTACCTGCCTGGTAGATGGCAAAAAATTACGCATTGGCGAGTACAAGGCTATCATGCGCAACAGACGCCAGGAGATGAGGCAGTATTTTAATGTTGGGTATGGGACCTTTAAAAACTACCGCTCATTTCAGCAAAAAAATTTTTCGGGGAGAATTCTTAATTCAGTGTGGTAAATGTTATATTTTATTGGCCAGAACATTATATATTGCTAACAGAATATGAAGCTTATACTTCAAAACAATGTGCTCCAGGAGGAAGTTAGGCAGTTAGGGATTTTTTTGTTGGCTCTGCTATACAGTCATCTTACAGCTTCAGCCAACTGTCTCATTTCCACTGTGATCATGCAAAAGAAAAAAAACCCAAAGCTTAAGATTTTCCAATGAAATGTAAGTCTTCTAATAAAGCCTTGTAAGTATTACTTTATTATGAGGCCTCAGAGAGTATATCTGAACGAACCTATGGTAGTGCCTCTTGATCCAAAAGCCAAAAATACAATTTTGCATTCAGTATGATCTGTGGCAAGTGGTCTACAAAAGGACTGCTGAACATACTGAACTTGAGCTGGAATATGGACTTGGCTCAGTAAATTCATATCAGGCATGAAGTTGTCTGCGTTGTTCATCATGATGGCATTTGTCAACTAGGGAGTGTCTTCCAGTACAGTAAGCTAAATGCTTTGTGTTCAGCATAAATTTCAAGACGACTGGTTGTGATAAACAGCTAATAGATCAGCTTGATATGATTAGATTAAAATCTGCCTAGAAAACTAGCATGTATCTTCCTTTTGCAAAGACTCCTTGGTTTTGGTTACAGCAGATGAAAAGAATTGGAAGTAATCAAATATTCTGCAATATTTATGTATTCACTCCAGAAAATTAAATGCTACACAATGGTCTTAAAAAAAACAAAACCAGCAACAAGAACGACCCTCAGAAATAATGGAATTTGTGTTCTGTTTCATCTGAATTTGGAATTGTTTTAATATTAACTGAATTGCACATCTCTCTAGTTAACGGCTAGAAGTAGCATAAAGGAGAGAATATCTGTCCAGCAACTGTTAAGTGTCATCAGACTGTGTTTTAAACAGCTACAGTGTGCATTGTTATAATAAGCCGCTCAGCAGAGAAATTTGAGCTGCTTAACCCTGTGGCGCTGGCAGGTCCAGTGATCCCAATGGTAAGCACTGAAACAAACACAGGGAAGTCAGCCAACATTTGGCATCAAGAGATTAAAAAAAGAGGAGGGGGCCTTCTGGAAAAAGAATAGGTGGCAACAGAGCCCCCAAAACACTGTTTATCTGGTTAACATGCATGCTTCATCATGGGAAAAAAAAATAACCTTGTAACATTCTGCATATTATTTAGCTTTCCAAACAAGGCTGACATTGAAATCAAGACATTTCAGGAGATAATTTGCACTGGGGCATTAGAGCACAGAACCTGGGGTGAAATCTCTATAGAAGTCACTGACAAAGCGGCCGATGACTGCAGTGGGGTCAGTGTTTGATGCTGGCAGTCACAGCACTACAGTTGCATTCCTGGTTTTAGTTCCCCATCTGCTGCATCACCCTGTACAGGTCATTTAGGGCTAAACTTCTAAGCACCACTCCTGCTCCTGCCTGGGCACCAAAATAAGTGATTTGGTTTACAAGAGCTGTGGCTATGCCAGCTGCTGGGATGTGCTGAAAGCCTGTCTGAAGGCATCACAGTGGAAGGACTGGGCATTTTTTGCAACTCTTGTACTTAATGCTCCTGTGTCTCAGTGTACTCATCTTTAGCGGTGGTAGGGTAAGCTCACCTCACTGGACTGCTGAGAGCCCCAGTACATTAGTATCTGAGGGCTGCTTTGAGATCCTCTGGAGTGGACATCCTATAGAAGTGGAAAAATACTATTCTTAAATTATTTAATATTTGAAAAGCACTCTGAAAAGCACCATTTAAGTGCATAGCATTCCTATTGTTAAATATTAAAAGCAATTTAAGTGTGCTGAATCTTGTTACAGAAATGCTGACTCCAGAAAACAAAAGCCTTCCTATTGAATTAAGAATAAAATGCAAATTAGATCCGCTCCCTACTTTAAGAGCTATATCTTCAGCTGACACAACTTCTCCTTGTTTCAGAAACACGGAAATAAGGACTGTGCGGAGGGAGGCCTCGCTCGAATGGCAGGCAGGAAGTATCAGAAAATGCAGCAAGCAATTCCAAACAAATGTAAAGCTGTTTGGCAGAGGAAAGCCTTTCAGGATCACTGTACTGTGCAAGGCTTACTGTACAGCCAGGGCACAGGCAGGCAGGGGAACAGGGGAGGGTTTCATTCTTAATTAAGAATGTTCATCTCAAGAGACTCTGCCCTGTCTCCTGTGGCAAGGCTTTTCAGTGCAGATGGACACACCGCTGATGACATTACAATGTGCAGCATGTACTGAAGAGTATTACTGCAATGGAATTACTTCATGCAGCAAGGAAACAAAAGGAGCATGAATTTTAAACCTCTAGGCTTGTTGGGACCCTGAAGCTTCTCAGGGAAACAAGCACTGGTATAACACTGCTAGTGTTCTTGATGCAAAGGGAATTTCTATGGCCTGGAATAATTCTTCTTTCATTACTGCAGACAGGTTTCCAAGGCTTAGATGCCGTATAAAGGCATCCTGTAGAGGATTTTCTCAAATGCTCATGTTGCTTGCTTGCTTTTTATTTATTTTTAAATAATGCATGCTTCCGTTTTAAGTCTGCCTTTTCCCAATTTTATCCACCTTCCTTCAAAGGTTCTGCTTTTCACAAGTGCCACTCACTGTGGAAACGATCACTTTCCAGTGGGAGGCCCTTAGTGATCATTCTATAAGCCCATGGTGGCCCCAGAAAGCCCACTGTTCCTCTCCCTAATAATGGCCAGGTCTCTGAGTGAACATGGAGTAAACATTGCCTCTTTGGAGAGACCTGCCTTGCTTTCTCCTCATCCACTGGTACTTTCCTACAGCAACTCCCCATTCCTGTGCAAACTACCTAGCCCTCGCTGCATCTCTCCTGTTGGCAATGTGTTACTTCTATGTCTAGTCCTGCCAGCAGCTTGAATCATTTAAAAGGAAGACTTTCAAAATATATGTTTTTTTAAGTTGGACCACAATTGAAAGGGTGTTTATTTTTGGCTGGCAGCTCATGGGACATGCAGTTTACCCAGTAAAGAAGTTTGCATCACAAGCAGGCAAGCTGAAGCTGTGTAGGTCAGGTACAGCTAGAGATGTTTACAGAGATTGGGTTTTCTTATCAGTGAAGTTGATTTGGGCTTGATGTTCTTTTCAAGAGCATCAGTTAGTAAGCCTGGAATATTGATGTAAGGGTTGTCTTGCACGGGCCATCCAGGAGCTTCCTCTGCATGCCCAAGAGCATATTCTATGGGCTTGCAAAGTGCTGTTGTACTTACCCTTCCTTTACTCCTTCCAGTATTCAAACGTCCTTTTACTTTTTCTCCACGGCAGGCAACAAGCACAGATTCCCATTGCCACCGCAGGCGTAGTTTACCCAGGAGCCATTGCCATGGCAGGAATGCCTTCCCCACATCTGCCCTCCGAGCACTCGAGCGTGTCCAGCAGCCCAGAGCCCGGGATGCCCGTCATCCAGAGCACTTACGGCATCAAAGGCGAGGAGCCTCATATCAAGGAAGAGATGCAGACCGATGATGTCAATGGAGAAATCTACGATGAATACGATGAGGAAGAGGATGACCCCGATGCGGACTATGGCAGTGACAGTGAAAATCACATTGCGGGGCAAGCCAACTGATCAGGGTCCAACTGTCTCGTGACCTACAGGACTTCAAGGAGAAAAGAAAAAATAAATAAAGCCCCATCTGGTTTATCCTTGCCAGTGGCCAAGCACATTAACTTTCTCATACACTGACTGTTACTTTAACTGTTAGTCTTAACTAGTTGGGACATCAGCTGACTAATAGACATCAGCCTGCATCAGAAGAAAAAAGGCTCAGAAGAAAGGAAGCAAAGACAACGACGACAACAACAACAGAATGATATAAGCTATGGGTAAAATAATGCCAGTAATTCAGCTGCTATACCCAAGCACTGAAGTCTTACCCGTCGACCTTTTATTATTATTATTTTTTTTTCAAATAAACTTTATGGCTGTTTGTTCTACAATGTTCTAGAAATTCTCACTCAGGTACACAGTGCCAACAAGTGGCTTGTGAATGTGTTTTGTTGTTTTGTGCTACAGTTTAAAGAGAAATAATTTTTTTTTTTGGTAATGCACCTGACAGGAAAGAAAAAAGATAAAATTCCTTTGACCCCCTCTGTCTCCTCCTCCTCCTCCTCCTCCTCCCTGGCAAATCTGGGTCCGAAGTGTGTGCGTGTGTGCGTGCGTGCCTGTGCGCGTGGCTGGCAAGGAAGGAAGTGGGGAGTCTGTTTCTGTTATCCCCAACAAGCAATTATTTCCTTTCAAGAGAGGACTTCTCTTCATCAGTTGCACACCATACTGAGTCTTTGAGCAAGTGCCAAATTTGTACTAAAGCGCTGAACTAGTCCAATTTGCTTTTTTTTTGGTTGGTCTCTTCTTGTTTTGTTTTTCTTCTGCTTTTCTTTTGCTTCCTGCTCTGTCTTAAGTTAGGACAGTGTTGTATCTTAGACAATCCCTTGAAGAACCTGATATACCAGCAGCTGGTGAGATTAGACGTATATTTTTGGTTTTGCTTTTGCTTTTTAAAGGAAACTGTAGGTGCCGTTCTCAGGTGAAAAAAAGAAAGAGAGAGAGAGACATAAGAAATTTAGAGAAAAAATATTTTATGATCTTGGATTTTCATGTGTGCGTGTTTATGGTACTAATAAGAATAATATTGGACTATTGTGAGCAAAAAGCACGTTCCAGAATGAAGTCCCGCACCCTCCAAATGACTTGGTCTATAAGGAGCCTTTGCTTTTAATTTACACTTCAAGTGGCAGCATATACAACATAAAAAAGGCTTGTCCAAAATGTGATTTGTTCAGCACAGGACAGGGCAACTGGAAATGTTACCTCCTCGCTGAGCGTAATTAGGTTACCATCATGTCCAGTTTTAATGAACTGGTACCTTCAGGGTGGCTAAGTACTGATCTCTGATCACTGATTCAAAAGGCAATTTTTTTAACTGACTTCTTTTTCTCCTTTGTGCTTGCAGAAATCCATTTTTTATCAGTGCGATGTTTGTGTAGGAAGGAAGACTAATAGCTCTGAAGAGACTTCCATATTCAAAGTGGGCATGTAAGAACCCAAACCTTTGCAGTGCCGAGTTTCCCTAGCTGCTGCCTCTCACAAGTGAAAAATTGTTCTCCTGGGCTAAAATATTTTCAGCGTTGTTCTAGAGCCCTTAGATATGTTGCTTGGGCAGTTTTGCCTTCCTTGGGCAACAGCAACCAGGTGAGGAAGGTGGATTTACACAAGCATAATCCTGAGCAGAAGTTAGGGTCTTGTATTTCCAATAAGGTAACGCTTTATGTTACGCTTTATTTCAGAAAAGAGAACGTAAATAAAAGTGAATCAAAGATTTTTCATCTTTTCATCTCCTCACTCTGATCTTCCTGTAGAAAGAGAAGACCCAGGTTCGTGTAGCAAGACAGAAGCATTAGATCTAAACCAACCAACCAACCAAAAAAGCTACCTCTAATTTCGAACAGCAGCTATCCAGGAACTCCTCTCTGGCCCAGGAAGCAAAGTCTTAGGATTGTACTGAAGCAAAAGCCTTCCTCTGAGTCAGTTTTCTAACTGAGAATGCCACCTCTATATTCATGTTGCTCCCTGCTAAATTCTTACTCCTAGAGAGAGACACATTGCTCTCATTATTGGTTTTAACTTGTAAAAATAGCCCTACGCATCTTAGTGCCAGTGAGATCCCAGCCCAAGCATTCACCAGAACCATGGTCTTCAGTACTTAGCAACGTAGATTTTGCAAGTGGTCCCTTAATCAGGCAAATTTAGCCCTTGGTACAATCAGCCATTTAAGTCCAGGTGCAGGATGAAAGGGGCAGGTAGGAGGAGAGACTGGAAGGGAGGTTGTGGGGGGTCTTTCTTTGCCTCTTGAAATCCCACTTGAAGTGTAACTTGACCTCTGCAGACCTTGTGCAAAGCAAACAAGCAAATGCCATTGAAGACTTAGGACAATACTCCGATGAGCGGTTTGGACGTGTGGTAGTTTTACCCTGCAGCATCTGTTTTATTTTTCTCCTGTTTTCCCTTTTTTGATTTCCACCTCTGCCTCAAAAAATTCTTTTCTATTTTCTCTCTCTCAGAAGATTTGCTCTGAAGTTATGCTTGGAGTAGCTGATCATATCCTCCATGTCAGAGAGGTTCTTTTTGTTTGTACTTTATGACTGTGTTGGGGTTTTTTTTTTTTTCAGTTGAACTGCCTCTTCTTGCTAGTGTTGTAATGGTAATTATAATAATAATAATAATAATGGTCAGCTGTTCCCAGATTAGTAAATTATGTATAATTTATTTTATCCCCCCCCTTTTTTAACTTTATTTTATTCTGTTCTAACTTGGCAGTGCAGCAAATGAAGCTGTTAGGCTATTTAAAATGGATACCCCTCCCCACCTTGCCTTTTTATATATATATAAATATATATATATACATATGAAAACAAATCGCTTCTTCTTCTGCTCACACCATTCCTCTTTCTTTTATTTTAATTTTGGCCCCAGCCATGTCAACTTCTGATGTTTATTATGATGGAGTGAATTAATGGGAGTGTTGTTTTCAATCTTAATTAACTTCTGCTCTCTCATCACTCATTTTAGTTATTTAATTACACCAGTCATCTAGAGCCAATTTTTTTGAAGCACTCTGTTTGGATAAGAAGGAAAAAAAAATAGACAATTGTTTTTATATCATTATTATGTACAATGTGAAAACAGATATTTGCTCCTTTTTTTTTTAAACTTTTAAATTTGTTCCCTGTCTTTGTGAACAAATTACTTCTGACTCTTGTGGGTTCACCTCACATTTGCTGGATGCTTGATTTCCACCACGTTATAGAGACTCTCTGGTTTAATTGTGTCACTTTGGGCTACCAGAATACTTTGTTTTAGCTCCAGGTAGGTGCCACTGCGGCAGGCGAGATTGGAGCAAGTCTTAGACGTGTGGGCTGGAAAGCCGGCCTCGGGGAAGTCAATGGGAAAAAGGCCCTTTGACTTTGGCGGGACCAAATTTCAGCCCCAAACTATGGGCTGCGCTGCAGGAGAGGCTCCTGGAGGTAGCCCCGTCTCCATGGGCAGGGTCAGTCCCGTGCCAGAGGAGCGCCTGTGCCGGGGCCGCAGGACCGAGCTCTGCTCTCGGCAATGGACAGCGCGACAGAGCCCTTCTCCGGGAGCGCTCTGCTTTGCTCACTGCCTTGGCCTGGACTAGGGCTCAGATAAACGCTAATTTTGTTACTGTACACATTTCCGTCTGAGAGACTACGCTAGAGCCTGGGGTTCAGTCAGGCTTTTCGAATGGGTAGCTTTAGCAGACTATCCACGTCCTGCATTTGGATCTTGAAACCGATGCAGCAATGTTAAAAAGAAAAAAGGAAAAAAAAAAAAAGGCTCTGGGGTCCCAAACCAGCAAAATACTTAACGCCTGTGCTAATGTTTTGTTGGGTCCAAGGATGAGCGCCCATATATCCTTTGGCAGTAGACCAGAGTTGAAAATGAGGCCCTGTTTGTCCCTCTTTAATTTCTTAGAGAAAACAAAACAAAGCAAAACATACATTTATAAAAAGATCTTCTTGTTTCTTTTTTTTCCTGGCTTCTGTGCCCTGGAGCATGTAGAAAAACCAGGTTAGAAGAGATTAGGATCGTATTAACCTAAAAGCGCATCGAGGCCCTAATGCCGAGCTGGGCCTCGTTCCCCTCTTCCCTGGGAATGTGGCGAGCGAGGATGGTCTTGGGGAGCTGCAGGGGGGGGGCATACAGGCCATCTCCTCCTAAATCGGGGGAGCCATTTACGCCGTCCGTCTCGCGAGCTTACAAAAGAACACCACCAGCAGTGGGGAAAACGGGAAAAGAAAGAAGAAAAAAAACTGAGGCACTTGCTTCTAAGCTCAATTAAATAACACAGAGTATATCCTTTTTTCAATTTATTCATGCCTTATATTAGTAAAATAGGATTTTTAAGTGCATTTAACATCTTTATTTAACCGTTCCGCTATATTAATCAGGCCCCCAGAAAAGAACACTAGCTATTATTATAGCATTTAATTAGTTTTGTAACCAAATCCTCTTATTACGAATGCATATGGAAGAAATTATTTCTTCGAAGACATTATTTCAAAGATTTGGTTACTGCAGTGGACTCTGTCTTTAATTAAATCATTTTTTAGAAAGTAAATTGTCTTTAACCTTTTTACAGCACATTTTCAGAGCTTTTTCTTTTTAATCCAAAGAGATGAGCTGTTATTGTCCCCGAAGAAGCCTCTGACATCACGTTCGTAACATCAAAAATAATTATACTCCATGGAAACGTAGACCTTACTTAGCAAGAATTCATCTGCTAGAATGAATGGCAACTATATGATATCTCGTACGTTTAAGGGCATGATGTATCGGATAGGAAGTATTTTTGTCTGCCCACTTCTCTATAGAATCATACCTTCAATTTTGCAGAGAACTGTGTGTAATTCACTAGATGTGGATTCAAGTGTATCCTCAATTCACAGGGCATGGGCTGGCTGTTTAGCTTGGTTTATATTTACATTTTTGCAACTTTATCTTAACTTGTCAGTTTCCCAGATTGAAGAACACGTCAAGTTCGTTTTTTCTACTGACTGATTTCTCTACTCCCCAGTGTTTTTGTCACTGGTTTGCTGAAACAGTATTTATATAGCTCCATTGGCTCTAAAGCTCTTACTCCTTCTAACGTTTTGGATTTTACAAGTGAAATGAAAATAGAAAAGAAATAGAGACAATCAAATGCCTGGAGCTTAAAACAAAGTATGTGCAACCTACCATCTCACTTGAAATTTAATAAAAGAAATAATTATGTAAATATAACATAGAGTTATAGATTTATATTTTGTTCATAACACATAGTGTAATATAAGTTGTATATTTTCATGTTTTGGTTTTATGTTATCATTCATGCCACAATAAATAAAAAAAAACAGGAGTTGATGTACTCTTTAAAAAAAATACAACGTGGGTTGCCACCATCCTGGGTTTTTGGTTTTGGTTTTTGGTTTTTGGTTTCTTTTGCATTCCCCTTTTTCAGTATTATTGCCCTGCAAGGCACCAATAAAACAGCAAATGTGTTCTTTACCTATACTGTGGTCTGTTTCCCTCTTATTATAGCGAAGGGTGTGCTAGTTAATTTTGTTGTCAGGAGAACAAAACGCCTGGGCTCAAGGAGCAAAAAATGAGATCTGGATTTGTCTTACCAGTCTGCTCCAGAACTCCAGGTTTTCATCAAATCATGGGAAAAAAATTCACCCCGTCTTTAAAATATCAGTGTTAAACCAGAAGAGAAAGTTGGTTCCTGAACAATGTAGGGCAGCGCAATTTCCAGTTCAGAGTCGGGGCACCTCATAAACGGGGATGGTTGAATCCAGAGGTTTGGCCCGTGCCCACCTTCCCAGGTTACGTTCACTTTCTACAGGCTTATCTGTTTGAAGACCAAAGCGAATTTAGGGAAATACCCAATTATAAATGCCGATGACACAAAGCTATGAAAAAAATAGCTCTGCTCATAGTTAGTCAAAATGTCCCAACATGCTGCCTAAACAGTTCATGAAGTTTTGACAGCAGCATATGGCACAAAGTGGGATGAAATGAATTTGTACCTGTTTTTGACAGTAAGTTATTCTGATGGGTGCTTACTCTCAAGTGCCTACGGCTTGACAGATGCCATTCTACGGTTCCAGATTTCCTAAAGGCAAAAGGCAATATTTGGGAAAGCAGGAGGTAGCCGGTGGAGGTCCTATGAACCTGCCCGCACTTCTCTTGCTTGCCAGCTTGTCCTCTGCGCTCTTCCTGGGAGCAGGGTGGCACCCGAAACATCCCGTCAGCAAACCAGAGGTCTGTTTTGGCAGCTTCGTGATGCAGCCTGTGCCATATAGCACCTGTCCAGGGGAAGTGGAAACGAACCTGAGCAGAGCCATATAACGTGAGGCTCAGGCCAATAAATGGCAGCATCCTTTAACCCCTTGAAGTCCCTTTATCCATCACTGGCATCAACATGTGATGAAGGGAGCACCTGTCTACCTGAAAGGCCAGAGGAACAGACACGACCGCACTGGGCAGTGTGGCTGTCAAATTACAGTGTAGTTTGTATTCAGTGTGCCTGAAACCTTACCTGCAACTTGAGCCAAGGCGAACGTTTTGCTTCTTTGCCCTTTTAACAAATATGACACTATAATAAGGAATACTGCTGCCAGAGCCCCGCTATCTTATGCCTTTGCTGGCCTCGCACACACTGCCCACCTGAAGCATCACTGAACATGTAGGCCTTCTCACTGCCCTGTGCTGAGATGGAGGGACATACGATTTCTTCTTTTCTTTTTTTTTCTGGTTTTGTTTTTTTTTTTTAATGGCTGGGCTGGTACCTAACAGGGGCAACAATGTTCCCTAAACCAATGGGAAAAAATGTCTAGGAGAACATGAGAAAAGCTAAGCTGAAGATATACCTAAACTGTAATATGAGTGGACAAGGCTGAGCTTTGCAAAAAAAACGAATGAAGACCAGTTAAACCCTAAAGGTGCAGCTGAAGTAAAAATAGGCTTCTAGAGTGCTTAAGTGATATTACGGCCTAGACTTGGGAGTGGTAACAATTCTTTCCCCAGACGAGTTGTGGGGTTTTTTTCTTTTTTTTTCTTTTTTTTTTTTTCAAAAAATGCTAAAGCATTCCAGCAATTGCCTGTAGCAGGAAGGAAGAAAATGAGGATAATTATGACATTAATCTATTTAAAAAAGAAAGACGTGTGACAATTAGCGCATTCCTACCAAGAAAGTAACATACAGAGCTATATATGTGTAGGAAAGTGAAAAGACCCCCCACAGAAGCCATGAAAGGTTATGGAAAGCGTATGTGCCTCATGGGGAAGCACAGCACTGTGACTTCGGCATCAGCAAGAAAGAGTGCATGGGAGCTTGTCAATAAGCTTTCAGTTAATAAATATTCAGCAATATTGTAGAAAAGCAATGTGGGAGAAGAATCGGCAGTGGCTGTCGGGCCAACCAGTGGAAAGCACATACTGAAAAGGTACAGAAAGTCTTGTGAACATATTTATCAAAGTAATCTAGTGCCTGAGACTGGTGGGCTCAAGATAGTTGGAGTAGCTAATTTCAGTCCCCAGGATGCTAACGCTCGTGTCTGTTGGTATTATGGTAGCACTGATGGCCAAGCGCTGAAATCAGAGGTTGCTTGAAGGCTAACAATGAGGACAGGAAAAAGAAAATTGCACCGCAGCATCGTTGGCCTGATTCAGAAAGGCTGCCGGTGTCAGCAGCACTGTGAGCATCAGCTACGCCCCAGCTGCAAAACCTTCCCGCTAACGCAGCTACACGAGGCAGAGGGGTGGCAGCCTCCCTTCCCCATTCTGGGCTGGATTTGCAAGGCTGGCAGTTGGCAGACACTGTGGGGTTTCAGTGAGGGTTTTTTGCCCGTAAGTGAATTTGATCTGAAAGCTAATGCTAAAGAGATCTTACAGATTCACCAGTATCATTTGTAACAGTTCCTCTCCAGCCTTTAGTCCTGTGAACTTTGCAGATGTTATGACACTCTTGGTCTTACGGCGTGGTTCAGCCAGGTCACAGGTTCCCACTCCCCGCACGCCACGTGCCGTAAAGCACATGGACACACACCTACCTGCCCACCCTTGCTCACTCTATGCCACGTCTGGCATGGCTACTCAAAAATCCTGTCGCTGGGAGCTGGCTATCTGTATCCACCACTTTGAGGGATTAGCCAGTGCTTATTGGTCTGAGGGTTTTTTTGGGTTTGTTTTCTTTTTTTTTCCTGCTGACACAGCAGCCTTGTCGGAGCACAGCAGGTGCCTGGGGCCGGGGGAGCAGGGAGAGCACTCAGCGCTCAGCCGGAGCCCTCCTCCATCTCAGACCAGATTCGGTTCAGAGCACTGTACGTCCAGTGAAGGCAGCTGTCGCCACCGCAGCAGCACTGTACGGCTGAAGGGCATGTGACAGCAGTACCAGGGAATGGTCATTCCTGATCTATTAACCTAATCAAAGCAAACTGCTTGGCTTGAGGTTACGAATTTATTGATTACGGGTTTGGTTATGTGCAGGCTTACACCAATTTACCTTTTTGGATGCTTTTAAAATTGCTGCCAGAGGCAGCACAGAAAGTTACTTTGGTCAAAAATCAGACTTGCCCCTGCCCTCATCCCTGTAGAGGCCAAGTCAATTAGGAAGAGGTTAAAGTCACACCAAAATACACCCCTTCACAATATCTAAAATATTTCAAGCAGGGAGCCTTTCTGTAGAGCTGGGTCTTAATGGCACTAGAATGGCACATACATAATTGAAAATACAATTAAAAGCACAAATTTAAGGTTTAGTTAAAACTCTGCCAGCCCTGTGTGGCGATTCAAGCTGCAGTTTGAATGGCTTTTTGAAATAAGTTAGACTTGGTTTAAGTCCTGACTATAGTCTTAGTTAACAATGTCAGGAAGGAGGAAGGAGGAAGGAGGGCTGGTCTATCACAAATAATGTAAATTGCTCACATAGGTACAGTTCTAGCCATATGAAGGACAATTTACAGTGCAAATTATTGCCCATAGAAAATACCATTGATAATTTCAGGCAGCTGCACTGGTGCACCGGCGACTAGGGTGGGTGTCAGCCGCGCTGATGTAGCTGTACAGTACTGAGTGTGCGTGCGTGAAGACAGGGGCTCAAACTAAGCCCTGAAAAGCCCCTCCTAGCCCCCCGCAAGAGCATCCCCACACAGGGATTTGTGTCGGTTTAACTTCACATTATCAGCGCAACTTTCACAGGCAGTGAATGCCGAACCCACCAAGGATAAATCAATGCCTCCCCTTGTATTTAAGAGAGATATGACTTAAATACAGTAAGTAAATCAAAGTAATTATTTAAAATTAAAATGATTTAAGAGACTTAGTCTGGGAGAATGGCGTGGTGGTTAGAGAAGCAGCTGAGACACAGGACTTCGGCAGGCTATTCCTGACTCTGTCAGAGACTTGCTCTACAACTTCAGGAAAATTACTCAGCCCATCTCTAAGACTGCTATAATAATACCTACTTCAAAGGGGTGTTATGAGGCTTAATTCATTAATGCCTGCAAAGCACTTTGAGATCTTTGGATTAAAGGCACTACAGAAGTGCAAAGTATTATTAGCTACAGGAAAAAGCTCTCAGGCAAGCATGGCATTAAATGTCTGCGGTTTAAAAAAATAGGAAGGGGGGAAAAAAAAAACCCTCAAAGATGGGCAAATTGTGGGTGGTTTGGGTTTTTTTCTGTGGCCAGGTTTCCATTAGTCAGGCCCGTGCTTTGCTAAACCAAGGCCAGGAGTGGTACAGCTCAAGGCTCAATTTTGCTCTCCCTACTAGAGCTCCCAGATTGCATACATAACTGTTTCAATTTTGCGTTTATCATCTTCATCAAAAATCCTGACTTTGTGGCTCAAAAGCGTGTACAACTTCCCTCTAAGGGCATACCAACCCACTGAATTAAGCAACAAGAAGAAGAAAATAATTTTACCTTGTATTGGCTACCTACATTTTTTTAAATTCAGTTTAAGCATTTACTCTCCCAATGAAAAGTCTATTCCATTTGATTTAAAAGGGGTAAGATTTTCATCATTGGTAATTATTTTGAATCCAGAGGGATTCAAAACATACAAAACAGGACCTTTTTTATTACCCGTAGTAGAGCCGCTCCACCTGCTGTGAGCGCAATTCCAAATGGACAAATTGCAATGGACAATCGCAAATGAACTAAATGGAGGGAATGTTTTAAAGAGTGCCTTGGCCCCAAGTATTGATTTCTTTCTGATGTTAAGTTTTAAAAGCAAACAACTAAAGGTAGTAGGTTTTTCTGTTGGTCCAAATTTAAATCTTGTCTGATCTTATCACTCATTTGGTGTCTGTGGCAGCACCTGTGCACTAACTCGGGGGGCATCAGAGCCCCACAGGGCAGGAGTGAGCGGGATTTCTCCCATCCAAACCAGGCAGCAAAGGTGAGGACACAAGCAAGGTTCCCAAAACAATCAGCTGAAGAGCAATCGTAAAGCTCTCACATTTACCTTGTTAACCAAATTAATCCAGATTTTAAGTTTTTTTATATTCTTTAAACTTTTGAAACTTTTCAAGTACAACTTACTGACTTAAAAATAAACATAATCAACAGCCTCCCTCACACACCTTTAATGAAAAGAATGTAGCATAACAGCCTAGAAATTTATTTTTGTTTTTTTAAAGCATTTCTGACTTTGGTGAGGAAAACCTTTTAATTTCACTTTGTTTCCAGGTCCCATTGAAAGAGAACACAGGGGAAGTGAAGTATAAGTGATTCTGGCTCCTGGAGATGCTTTGTTTCTCTTCTGATAGAATATGAAACTTCATGTAGGTGGTGGGTAGAGCCATCGTAACCTGCTTTCTTCTGACTGAATGAGGGAGGTCAATATATTATCGTATCAAGGAGGAAGAAATTACATAGGCGATTCCCCCACAGACAATAAAGACAATTCTGACAGCATGATCAAAACAACTGTATAACTTTTCTTTTCTTTTCTTACAGACACACCAGTGTTTAAATGACAGCTGAAAGAGGATGATGGACTAAACACATTATTCTCTGTTCCATCTACTTTTTAAAAATAGAAATATATCTTGAAGACTATATTCAAGTTGATCAAATAATAAGTCAATTTGTCAATAAAACAGATTAGGCAACCTGTCTGCTGAGATGATATCTGTCAAACAACATATTTTGTTAATACAGTCTAGAAGCAAATGCCTTCATGAAAGACAATAAAAAAAAACTGCAATGCCACTTTTAAGTTTATTGAAACAGAGCGCTGACTTATTTCAGTTATAGATGTTTAGACTTTTTTACTTTAAGTTCTAGTTGCTAGTTAACAAACCACAATTCAGAAAAGACTAGAAACAAGTGTTAATGGCCTGGTGGGCACTGTCTGCTGCTAAGATGTGGGTATATTTCCAAGCTACTTGTCAATGCCCACACTGTGGGCACAAGCCGTCATTTTTGGGGTGGTGGAGGGGTATCTCCATTTCTCCACGCACTGTTCTTTCTTCACCCGCCCGTGTTACCCTTGTTACCCACTACTGGCAAGACAGCTACAGCATCAACTGATCTGCCTTGTCACATCACGAGCCCTGTCACTGCGCTCATCGGATTAAGGCATGCTGCTTTGGCACACTGTGTACACTGATGCAAGTTATCCCTTGGAGGTGTTGGGCTGTGGCCTGATCTCAGCCGCACAGGGAGATCTCTCAATTTACCCCACGTGACAAAAAACATAGAGGAAGCACCAACACGCACGAATGCACAGAGTGATCAAATACGAGTAATGTGAAACTAAATGGCATAAAGCTGAAGACCCATTGCTGAAAACATGGATTCATAACTCAAATAGAGCTTGAGTTGTCCAATATAAGGTATAATCGGTGGCTGGAAGAGGCCAGCATGTGGACTAGAAAATTTCCATTCTGAATACTGGAAACTTAGATTAACCAGTCTCGGATATTAGAGGTTTTGCCAGATGAAGCTCAAGTCAGCTGTTTTAGTTTGTGTGGTTTTCTCCCACTCCCTCCCTGTGCTAAAGCCATGCAATCCTCAGGAAAGCGGCTGGTTCAGAAACTCATATTCTTCTTTCTCAATTGGGAAGAAACAAGTAATACGCACTAATAGGTTGGAAATTCAAGTAGAATTGTCTCAGGTTTGATTTATGTTTTTTTAAAACAGAACTTGGGAAGCATTTTGTTGTGGAACTATCATCTGATGCAAAATATACAGACTGAGGAAAACTGAAGCTATTCAAAAGTGTGAACAGGTGCTCTAACACAAGGATCAACCATGGTGGCTGAAAACCAAGCAAACAAAAAAAAAAGAGCTTAAATGCTGACAGAGATTTAAGGACTTTCCCACCCAAGCTTGCCTCTGCAGGCTCAGACTGCTGTTGTGAATTAATGAGCTAATTTGATATTACTCTCAATAATGCATCAACACCTTGTGGGACAGAAGAGCTTTCATTCAGAAAAATCTTTCCAAAACCTATAAATATGGAAACTATATTCTGAAAGCTATAGATTGTTAAAAAATAATAAATCTCTGTGGCAAAGTTGGTGAACAGATTTAAAGGCTGCACTGAAGAGAGATGGGTATTAGAAAAAAAAGTCCAAAAAAGCCTTGTCAAAAAATATGTCAAAACATTAACTTTTGTGGTGAAATTTCAATAGTAGTCAAAGATATTCCCGTAAAGTCTAGTGTGTAGTTCATTCAACTTCTCGTAGTGGAAATCCCCATTTACAGAACTGGATGGTACACCCGTTCGTTAGGAACATGAGCTTCCACATTAATTTCTCCAGCCCTCTGAGTTTATGTGACCACATGGCAATGTCAGGAATGCTTAATTACCCACCCAGCCCTACAAACCTTGAAGCACAAGATAGCCAGCAATCCACTCTCATTCAGAATAGTTTGGCATGTCTCCATGTTGTAACTAACCAGTGTTACCCCTAGCAATTGCTCTTTAAAGCAAAAACATGTGCAAAATGTCTTCATTCAGCCTAGTAGTATCATATGTCAATCAGATTCAGGATGCAGAACTGGCCAGCAATATCCTAAAAAAAAACCCCAAATCTTTCTTGTTTGAATCACTTTGAATTAACTTGACTCTGTCATGTTACTGGCAAGAATATTCTCTCTTGAGCATCTGATTTCTAATTTTTTCTTTTTCTCTCTTTTTTTTTTTTTTTTTGGTCTTTGGATTTGTCTGCAAGTTCCAAGGATCTGGTTTAAGCTTTACAAGACCAACTTAGCCTGGGGCTTTGGCAAGCAATTTAACATTGTCTACAGCGCACTGAAGTTTATTAACACCTTTCAAAACCTCTGCAAGTTTGTAAATCAAGCAGTGGTTCATTCTCCAGCAATAATAAGGGTCTGGTTTTGTTAATGTATATAAATACAAATGACATATATTTACGATACATGTGCATATGTATGACATGCATATACTTATATTTAAGTGACATTAGGTATTTGCTGTATGTCATAATGATGGCATTGAGACTCATTGAGCTAAAGCCACAGAAAGACAGCATCTATCACTCTAAAAGTTTATCAGACTTTTTTTTTTATAAAAAAGAGGATTTTTTTGGTTGTTGTTTTGACCTTAGTATCCAGATTCTATGCTTCTCTGCTCTGAAAGGGAATGACACTGATGACACCTGATGCTAACACATGGCAAATCCCAAATATCTACAGCACAGCATTGGTGTTATTTTCGTCTGATTCCCTGAAGAATTACTCTGCTCCCAAAACCACTTTTCCCCCCTCCTCATTCTTTTTTTCCTAGGTGATTTTATTATGATTCAGAGATGCACAAAGGATAACACCAAATTTATGGTGTTTCTTCCAGATCTAGAGGAAAAGATATTGCTTTACAGTAAGGTCCCACTAAGATACCCCACTCCCAGCAGAGCAGGGAGAGCCATGTGTAACCTACAGAGGAAAATGAATGCTGCTGTAGTTTGCAATAAATCAATAAATCATTCTTTTATTAGTATGCCTTCAGCCTCTATGATACTTTCATAATCCTCAACATAAAATGATTTTGTGGACTGCTCACAGGCCCTGCACCAAGGTATAAATGGGATGTCACATGGGGTGGCTTATATGTCGTCGTACTAACAACTTGTGTCAGGAGTCATATCCCATGCAACCACCATGTAAATGGGAGAAAAAGTACAACTGTAGCACATGCAGAGTAGTACTGCATATGCATAGAACAAGCCGTTGTAAAATAAAATATCACTGTGCTGTATGCACATTAGGTGCATATAGTGTCCCTAACCATGCTACTGTGAGGATAGTCCTACACTGACAGAAGTAAAGCTTCAAAAATTGGACTGTCTGTGCAAACTTATGTTACATAGGCCTCCTCAGGCATATGTATTATGTTCTAGTTTCCAACTACATGATTATTTGTCTTTTTTTCTTCCTGGGGCCTTGGCTTAGCACAGAGCACAAGATATACTGACTTCAACGTAGACCCAAACCCAGCATTTCCCTAGAAGCTCATTGCTCCGACCATGTCTCCCAGACTCCACCATGGTCCACCGTGCAAGCCCTGCCGCGAAGGCAGATGTTTTAACTCCCTTTGGCATGCACCACGACATTATTTGCATTCTTCTCAACTGTTTGCTGTCTTCATCAGATCTGTTGAGGGTCAGTAGGTAGGATAAGTGTTGTTTTGTTGATGAACAGCGAAGGCATAGTGAATTTAAGGTCAAATAACTTCACTAATTTTAAGCATGCAAGTGGATAAGCCCCAAACCTGCCTGTTGTTTAGAGCAGTTTAGGAGTGCCAGCCTGGTTTCTTTAGCTTTCAGCTGCTACTCTGAGCACCAAGCCTTTCCACCAGGCAGATCAAGCCCCAGATTCAGAAAATGGGGACTATACAACCAGTGGTAAATTGCGACTCTTTTGTCAAGAATAGCCCAGTTAGGTAGAGAATTCAGACATCTATTTCTTTATTCTTTCACCCGTTGAAAGTCTTTGCTTCTTATACCCCGCCATGACCATGCTCTGCAATACAGGAGCAGAAGTCTCACTGAAAGGCAATTCCTTCACTGTGTGGCTCCCACTCAGCTGGAGCAGCCCCTTGAGCAAGGCAGGGCTATTGCAGTGAAATGGGATATCATCTTGCCCATGTTCAACAGAGGTTGTGGATGAAATGTTACATTGAACCTTTATCAATAAAACTTGGCATTTCCTAACTGCAGAAGGCTTGGCCTTGCAAGCTTCTTAGTGCTTCTTAACATTGCTATGTATCCTTTGTCTCACACACAGCACGAATATCTATACACACTCCTCATGCTGTCTGAACATTTTCTAAACTGTATTTCATGGTAGTTTTCTTATTTTCTCTCAAAATGTCTCCCTTATACCTGGAGTTGCTAAAAGTGGCAGGCAGTTGCATTCCCACAGAAAAATCTCCCAGCCCAGCACAGTGCCATCTGATGTCAGTGTCGGCATAAATCCTTCCTTTGACCTCAAATGGCAATAGATCAAGCCACTGGCTTTTTGTGGCATTTCTGGGGGTGAGGGAAGATTATTTATTTTTTAAAAGGCGAGAGTTATTGAATTTGCTGTACCTGGATGCTGCACAACTCTTTGTAATCGTTACCAACAGATGATGTCACTGAAACTTATTTTTATGTCATTATCCTCACCCAAGGTAAATATGGAACACTGTCATGCCATTACATGATGTAAATATGTCATCATAATTTGTCTTTACACATCATAAATATTTTATTATATGACATTATTACACCTCCAGATATCTTTTTCCATATGAATAGTAATTACTCAAAGTATTTACTGTAATTATGTCACTTGATGAAATTACAGTAATTACATCGAAAAATGATAGCCCATGACTAATGAATTAAAATAGCATGGAAATTCACATAAAAATGACATTAAAAATGTTAAGGATCTGAGGCAAACTCACAAAAGCAAGGAAATTCATAATTAAGAATCTAATCTCTAATAACATTACAGGGTGCCACATTTTTAGATTATATCACAGAAGAAGGGGAAAAAAAAGTAAAGAGGTATTACCTGAACAGGAATAAAGTGCAGAAGTGAACTGCTGCAAAGCGTAACTTCGCTGTACGTGTGTACAGCAATGTAGGCAAGTGCCGTACAGCAGCATTCAACAATGTATCATCAGGAACAAAAGGCGATGGACCAAAGTCAGAGCTGGGGTACAGAGTTGTCACTTGGGTGGAAGTTTCTATCTAAGAACCATCAGGAAACATAATTTTGTGATAGGTGAGGATAAAATCACTGGAGGACCACAGCACCAAACTTAGGAGCAAGATGGCTGGCAGATCCCAGGAACATGTGTGGGTCTCAGGGCAGACATGTGGGTTTGATACCTAATCTGTGCTCACAGATTTTGTAACACCCCTTACCTCACACCTGCAAGCAAACAACTATTTTCATAAACCTAGCTACCACAAGCAGCCACACAAGGTACTGCTCTGACACACGCACTGTGTTCTTGCCGCCTCTTGCATCCCACGGAGGCACAAGGCCCTCTGTTGGTGAGGGACCTTCCATGGACAACAAGACCTTAATGACAGCAAGGTGATTCATTATTATATTCATTTTTAATCCCATCCTCATTTTCTGCATGAAAAGAAATTATTCTGTGGCCACTGTGAAAAAAAGACTAAACACTGGTGGTGCCTGAGAAGCAAAGAGGTGGCTTCTGATACCATATTTGCTCATTTGCTGCCTGGCTCAAGAGCATGTCATGAGCCCATACCTGTGAGAAACTCAAGGTCATTCATCTCCTCCTTTCACAGCTGGCTCTCTTGTTGGTCCCACTGAGGTACCGCACCTCCGTGGAATTCACTCCTTCTTGAAGTTGCCCCCAAACTGCTTTCACACTGAGGTGCCCAAATTATATGGTACACTAGAACAGGAAACCCTACTGAGCTGAAACAGCTCCCCACCAAGCATAAGGAGAAAGCTGGGGGTTTAGCTGAATTAAGAAAGAGACAAAGAGACAGACGGACAGGCTGGGGGGGGGGGGTGGAGAGCGAGAGAGAAAAGGGAAGGAAGGAGGAAGGAAGGAAAGAAGGAAAGAAGGAAAGAAGGAAAGAAGGAAAGAAAGAAAGAGAAATTCTGTATCTAGTTAGAATATCCAGTAATAATTTAATATATGGTGCCATTTTAGAAAATGTGCTATTCATATTTATGAAAGGCTTAATAGATGCATCTGCATCCTTTAACAAATTATTATAAGGCATGGTATGAAATGCATTAGTAAGAAATGCTTAACAGATGATGCTGTGACAAGCTGTTACAACGCGTGTTATAAGACGTCAATATTATTAAATCTATGGGCTTGGTTAGCACATGAATATAAATAATTTTTATGCATGCTACAAATTGCCATGCTTTATTAATAATGAAGTGTTTATAAATGGAACCTTACTGTAAAGCATTATTAAATGCAGCTACTCAGAAGACCTTAGAGTAATACTGTAGTAGCATTATCATGCTGAGAAGCAGACTAGAAAGGCTGCTTTATTTTACTGTCTGAGTCGACACGGGTTCAAACACACTGGGCTTTAATTCCCGAAAATCCATGTGGTAGGGGCCACCAGTAGGCACTGGTTGAAAGCTGCTGTTGTCACATTCTTTGTTACTCTGAAATCACTCTGGCCTCACTTACACGGGATTTACACCAATGTAAGTACTCGTGTCAGTGGAGTAACTCCTGGTTAACCCTGCTGTGATACATGCTGCGGGCCGTATTATTTTCCTTCCCAAGTGAAAGCTGGCTGAAAGGTAACTGTGCATGGCAAGGCATTTTTCTGAAAAAAAAAAAAAAGAAAAAAAGAAAAAAAAGAAAAAAGTATGTAGATTTGAAATGTACACTTCCCTGTGTCTCAGATTGTGCCCTTCCAACAGTTATGTTCCAAAAGGTTACTTCTGCATTAAAAAGAAATATCTTTCTACAGAGTTTTTCAATGCAAAAAAAATCATGTTGCCTCAGAAGTTACCATGACTCAGTAACATGCAGGAGTGGCTCAGTTTGTCTGGCCTGAGCATCATGTGGGAAAGCATTGTTTGTTTTTATTCTTTTAACCATTTCATGCCTTCATGACTGATGTTGTCTAAGTTTCCAATACTACATCAAATTGGACCAATATACTTACAGACAGAGAGCTGCCACAGAATAAATGTCTTAGCCTGCAGAGGTTGAAGCTAATTAACAAAAAGACATAGTAAGTCTTGGACCACATAGGCAAGAAATGCTTACCGTGTGATGGTAAACAGTCTTTTAAATTCTCAGTTACTTTTTTTTTTTTCAAATTCTTAGCGTTTTAGTTAATGTTTAAATGGGGCACTCCGTTTCAACCATCTGTCTATTCTACCTTTTAATGCTAAATTTTTTTAAAAATATTTTTTACAACTCCCAGGTTATTTGGATGATCACCTCCAAAGAGGAGAGTTCATGTTACTGAACTGGGACAATGGCATAGGAAGACCTACCTTTCCAGTACCCAGTCAGCACAGCCTCTTCCCCGATCCAGCCTGTGACCTTGCGTTAGCAGCCAGTACACACAGGTTTCAACTCAGGGTTGTGCAGCTCTTTGCAGGGAAAACTTGCACTCATTGGAAACCACCACCACAGGGAATGGCAAGCGTAGGTGAAAAATGCTGATCTTTTGGATGAGCTTACACAGCCTTACCAGTATCACCATCTGAATGAACTTTGAGAGGGAGACTTCATTCTGGTATAGCAAAGGGATAGACATGCCTCTGTGTGTGCTTGTGCATCCGTATTCACACACAAGTTTGTGGGCACCTCCAGTTCTCTCTGTGCCCATCAAGCGCTATCATGTCCGCTGGTACTGCATTATCTCAGCATTTCAGCACAGGATGGAAGAGCTTTAACTCAGTTTTCCAGGGGGACCTGAAATGTAGCGAGACGTTCACCAATGGCCAGATGTGGAGAGGTGTGTAGGCATCCACAGCTGGTGGTTTCAGAAGAGGCAAAAGCACTCAGCTGACCTGGTATCGCATGCCGTCTGGGGAGAAAAGGACGTGACCCTGCGTCGCTCAAGCCCTGCTGCAGCGGCTGGGCAATCCCCCTTCTCTTCCAGCTCTGCTCCATTTAATGCCAGCAGCCAGAGCAACCCTCTTCACAAGTGATGTAGACCACTTCATTTATCGCCTCTATTATCACCCAGGAATTGAAAAACAAAACAAAAATGTTACCTAACTGCATGAAGTTCATAAATGTTGCAGATGGGTTCATTCTAAGTTCTGGGCAAATGTTCAAATAGATTTTTTTTTTTAAACAGATATATACTTATACTGACCAAAGCCTTAGTCTTGACTGTTCCATTTCTTTTTTTTTTTCCCTCCAGTGTTTCATGGCACACACAGACTAATGTCAAACAAGCATGTTGAAGGACTCATATTATATTTATCTATTAGCCTTGATGTGATTGCAATCTTCTGTATCTTCGTGCCTTAGTTTCTGGTCTAGTTTACAGTTCCTCCTGTTATAATTCATCTCATATCGCTTCTTTTCTTTGTTTTCCCATTCTTCATCATTAATTTCTGAGCCAACTTTTTACTTATTCCATGACTCCTGCGCCTGAAACATTATTATTAACCTTGGATGTGGAACTTGGTCAAAAATCCTCTCTGAAGTGTAAACAGCTCTGGCATTTCATTACAAAATTTGCCATTGTGTTCCAAAACACTCCTTAATATAAACTTCAAGGTCACTCGCGTCTTCCCCCTGTAACCATTTCGGCTCCAGGTGGAGCCTCCTCCATTGCGCCGCAGCCGGCAAAGGGAGATGTCGAAACCACAGGAGTCAGCGCTTCAGAAATTGCGCCCAGCTTTACAGTTTGGCAATGAGGCTTCGTTCAAGGAAATCCAGAGCAGGATTTCCACATCGTGCTGCTGAATAGGAACAAAAAAAGGGCAAATGCCGCTTTTGGGTCAGATGGCCCTCCTTGTCCTTCAAGGCTTTCCAAGAGCCTTACGGGGGTCCCGCATGAGTGTGAGGGACAGGCAGAGACAGAAGGGAGGCACGAGTCCTGCTAAATGCCTGGGTTGGAGCCGACCTGGTCCAAACCCGAGGTCCAAGGCCGAGGGCAGGACACCACGTGGCGGGGTAAAGCCCTCCCTGTGAGCTTCACACGCTGCTTGCTTGTGGAATGGCGGGAAGCCAGCTCCTACCTGCTTTCTCTCCCCACGCATCAGGTTAAATCACAGCAAAAAGCAAAACAGTCTTTGGTACTTTTTGAAGCACCCCTTGAGCTTTTTCGTGCATCGGTTGATTGATAGCCTTATTACTTAGCACGTCTTTATATCTGCAGTAACCGTAGCAATCAGTGAAACAGCAGACAACTGTATTAACTACGGCTGGGGAAAAGTGAAAATAACACCTGGCGTTTAGCACAGTTCGTCAAAGGATCTCAAAATGCTCAGCAAACTTTAATAAAGACACATGACGCCCAGTGAGTCTGGAAATATTGTGACAGCCGTATTAAACCCAGCCAAACTGATAAATCAAGGCACGCTGGAGCAGCACCGGCGCAGCAGCGAGGCTGTCGCATCGGGGTAGCACACTGCCAGGGTATCACCTCTGCACCACCCTGCCACAGCCTCCCTCTGCCCAGCACTGCCCTCCAAAATGTCTGGGTGCTGGGCTGGGTCTGGCACTGGGCTGGGTCTGGCGCTTGGCTGCTTGCAGTCCTGTCTGCATCCTGCAGGCGTTTACCTGGGAGCATCAGGATACCCATGCGCCTCTATCTTGCTGGCTCCCCACCCTTCCTTTCTGTGGCGTGGTGGATAGACCAGCAGGAAAGCAGGAGTGCCGGTGGTCCTGTTTAGCCTTTAGTTACATGCTCAGTTCATTCTGCATTTCTATTTTATATGTTTCTCTATTTAGATGATGTGTGAATTCCATATACACTTTTTTTTCCTCAGAGTCATGCAGCGAGTGTTTGTTTGTGCATCTGTATTGTGCTCTACTTTTCCTCATGTTCACAGATTTTTATTAAAATATTTCCATAAAACAGGTTGTTACCAAAAATAAATGAACACATACAAATTAATACATAAAAACAGATGAGTTATATAGAATATTTACAAACAATGGGATGGAATTCAAAACTTCTCATAAACACAGCATATAAATAAGCATATACATACCCCATGTTTACTACCATTTATTTTAAGAGTTACTTAGTAGATCTGAGGTAGGCTAAGGCTGACAGACAAGCTTTTTCTTCCCATTGCAGATTGTGGGTGCATGAAAAAAATCTCATTGAACAGCCAAATGAAAAAGATCTTATTTTACGTCCAGCTTGTGTTTCCTCAGCCTGCAGAAATAAACACATGCGGTGTAAAAATTGGGTTCAAGAGCAGTACTGACATGACCAAGCCTCGGTCTTCACGTGTGGTAAACGAAGCACAGAGCTTTTAAGTGACCTGGCCAAGGGTAGGCAGCAGGTAAGCGGCAGCACCAAGGGTCTGGTCTGCTGACTGCTGGGCTTTCAGTTCATCTGTTTCCTATCTAAAACATTTGGAAGAGAGACATATCATTGTGAATAAGAAATACCCACAGCAGCAGCAGGCTGAGCATTCAGACAGAGAGTGGATATGCCATCAAGCTATGAAAAGGGAGAAAAACCCAAAAAGTTAATTACTGTCCCAACCAAATAAAAAGTAAAAAAAAAAATAAATGAGGGCTCTACAATGCAAATCTGCTTTTATTCAATCAGGTCCACCAAAGACAGTGGGACTAACTGACCGATTCAAGTTCACAGACTATTTATGCAAACCCGTGCTTTGCCCTGCAGCTCGGTGCCGAGGTGCAGCTGCACTGCTGAGGGCTGTGAGCGGCGAGGGGCTGCAGCCCGGTCCAAGGCGGGTGAGCTCAGGCGAAGCAGCGCTGGCAGCGGCATGGCTCCGGGCACTGCTCAGCGGTTACCCCAGGGCAGACCTGAGGCTGGCAGGAGCTGGCAGAGGCACCGTGTCCCAAAGCCAAGGGCTGGAGCCCCACAGCTGGCAAGGGTTGCACCGGTGCCAGTCAGGGCCCTGCAGCATTACAATTAGGTGCAACGGTTGGGTTGTCCTGTGCACCTACACCTCACCGGAGGGCAGAAAAGTGGGATGGGACCCACATTTGTCCTCATTCGAAAGAGCTGTTTAACGACGGACAAGGTCGAAGTTATGTGCTCAACCACTCCTTTGGCATTGCTGGGCTGCTTAGGTGTAAGGTGTGCAGCATTATACTGGCGTCCAAGCTAACACGACCTTCTACGTAAACTGATACGTGCAAATATTTGCACTTTATATCCTCAAGTTGCAGAGGCAAAACTGTGTAGATCTTAATGATGGTCTCCTGCCTCTGCAGCGCAACATCCCTTTCTGCACCCTTTGACAAACAGGAGGCTTATTAAAAGCTAGGAAAGGCAGGGCTGCCTTTTTCTCCGTTTCTGAGAGGAGGCTGTTTTGTCAACGTTTTGCCAGAGTCTAGGAGTGTGAAATTGGCTGTTCATGTGCAGCCTGCAGAAGTACTGTATTTTGAAAGTGAAGGCAATTAATTTTAGTTGTTGACTTAAACTGCTGTTGAGAGGTACTTCATTTCCCGATTCTTCCTCCTATAAATAGATTAAGGGTTACATGAAAGTCAAGTTGTGCTCGTTTGTCCTCCCTCTAGATAGATTTCCCATGACTGCTTATCTATCAGCTCCCCCCCGCCCCCCCTTAACACAATTTGTTTCTCAAATTAATTTAGCTCACTCTCTGTCATTGGTCCACAGCCAAAAGAATTGTCTCCTGTTCCTTTTTTTTCCCCATAAAAAAAAGAAATAAAATAAAACACTTTGGAATTAACATTTTCTGGAGGGGAGATTGAGCAATGTGTGTCTTGAACTTATGATTGAGAAAGCTAAAGAAAATGTATCTTTTGGAGGGATAAACATTTGTGTTAGCCATCTGGAAGGACTACCAGCACTGGAGAGCGGTGGCTCTGCACACAACACTGCAATGGCTCCATGCACGCTTTTCTCATCGATACTCATGCAAGCTGCATGTGCCCAGCAGCTGCAGTTTAAATCCCTCTGCTTATTAATCAGCTATTATTTTCTCATTATTATTTATTTATGTATTGGCTGCATTTTTTTCCTTGCTTTCTGGTATGACCTGTGAAGACAACCATGATATCTACAAAAGTAAAGGACAATTTTGTTTCCTACCTAAGCTTGTTTGCAAGAAGGAACATTATCAATGCTGAGGATGTTTAAAGTGTCCAACTTGAACACACACACATACACGAGAAACAAAGCTGCTGATTAATTGTTGCACACTGATGTGCCTGGAAAAGTCCAGGCTCCGTCCTCTTGTTTAATGCAAATTAATCAGAGTTCTTGCCCATAGGCTGCCTCATCTCTCCACTCCATAACAGTTCCAGTCCCAGGACGCAGGCCATAAAACACATACAGTAAATAGCCAGTGTGAGGGTTTGAAGGACAGTCATATTTTCTGATGCAGATAAGGACATCTGGATAAGTATGAATCACCATTCCGAGGGCTGCGTTTGTATTTTTCATAGAGTGCATGTTTAAAGAAAAAAGAATTCCTTGATCTAAAGAATCTGTGGTTGTCTTACTGCCGCTCATCTGATCTCTGATCTGGAGCTGCAAAATTAATTTACTCTTCACCATATAGTGTAGAGCTGAACAGAATTAGAAAAGGTCTGTGTTTTATCACTGGAGATGCCAAATCCTTATCTGCTAACACTGCACTACAGAGTTCTTGCCAAAAGGGGAGGAGAAACTGAAGTAATTTAAAAATAATAATGGATATTTGGAGATATTTAGAGACACTTATTTTTCTAGTAACGGTATTCTGAGGTGTAGGAATTTGTGCTTATTCAAGGTGCCTAAAGTGTTTTGACAGCCCAAAATATGGACCCATGGCTCTTAATTTGTGAAAGGACTGTGACATATGGTTCAGACCTATCACACAGATGGGCTTCCTGGTCACGGTTTTTTACTTCAAATATTTGTGATGTTAGAATTGGAGGGTTCCATAGAGCTGCCCATCAGTGTGTGAGGCCACCCTGCTACACCTCTCCAGCAAGCCAGGCACTTCCAAGAAGTACCAGACTTAGTGCTGCTACCATGTGGTGTGGTAAGCCTGACACTCCACAGAGTCACTAAAATTAATGCGCCTGTGCAGATAACTTGATGGCACATGAGCAGTAAGCCTGACATCTCCCAGAAATATTGAGCTCATTGTGCATAGGGATATCCAGCCATCCAGGAAACTCAACAAAAATACGTTTGTCCCATTTCAGGTAGTGTCACGTTCTGCAGACATCTGGAGTCGGGAAGCTTGTACGTCTTTCAAGCATGACGACGTTCTGGGACCATAGAAAGAGGTAATAAAAAAGTAGTGGCGTTTGCCTGTGAGCTGAAATAAAATACAAATATTGGTTAAATACTCTTGAAGACAATATATAAAAGGTGTAAAAGGTGGCATGACTTTGTGCTATTCCTTTTTTGAACTATTTAGATAGAATAATAGGAGAACACTAAGCAGCTGAGAAGTTAATCAATGAAATGTGCACCCAGATGTATACTGGTAATCTTGTGTTGCAGATGTAAGATTAAACATTTGGTGGGAAGCCACCCAGTAAAACTATCTATGAACTAAATTGGTGTCATTACAGCAAAGTATTACCATTAGAACAACAGGGTAAAACCAATGCCCATTTTAAGTAGTGAGATATGTCAAACACATCAGGCAGCTGCTACACAGCTAAAGATCCAGGTCAAAGCATGGATCCAAGAGAATGCTGAGTGTCATAACTGCTCTATGCAGAAAAAAAAAGTGGAAAGTCTGTTTTTTCAATAAAGACTCTTCAAGATAATAAACAAACAAAACTACCATTTAGCTGTCACATTGCATCATTTTATAGCTCACCCGATGCTCCTGTAATTGTTGCTCATGGTTCCACGCATGAATTGCATAGTGGGGCACATAAAATTATTAAGGTAATAGGTCAGGTTACATCATTGCCACCGTAGGTTTTCAGGAGGTCTCAAACCCTGTTCAGCAGAAGTATGCATTTAAATTGGATTCACACTGAATTTCAGAAAAGCCTACTTAACTATTGCTTGTTCAAAACCCACAATACAGAAGCAGTACTAGTGTCAAAATTCAACAGGGGTTATAAGAGAGATTTAGGTCACCTCCATACTCTGGGGTTTTGATATGCAAAGTTTCCTTCTACCCATTGCTATGTGAGTTGGACATTGATCTATTCTGAGGTAACAGTCATTATTTTGCTGCATCTGATTTTAGGAAAATTTGGGTTTTTTCAATTTTTATTTCAGAAAGATAAGAAAACACAAGAGGCTTGTTCCTTCTTTCTTTTTAAATTATCCTTGCAGTGATAAACTGAGATTCCCTGTAGAGGTGACATTTTGGAATCCACCTCTGACCCTTGCAGGTTTCTTTGCACTGCACACAAGCATGCAGTGGCACCCAACTTTCACCTCTTCCTCCCGGCCCATTGCTGCTTCTCCAGCACTTGGCTTTAAAACAATGATGTTACAAGGTTACTGCCTTCCAATTAAGCTTAGTCTGAACTCATTTCTTGTCCTAGGTTCAATCTGTCCTGGCTGAGCTTCAATGCAAAGATAATTGTTGCAGTGCTAAAGTTTTATCTGATGGGTTGAAGACTATGCTAATGACTGAGATAATTTTACACCTGGCTTAGCTCTTTATTCCTTCAATTTGCTTCTTTCTGACTCCAGCACTGTAAGTGCAGCTGCAGCTTGCAGTCAAATTTTTGATGGATGTATCTGCTGAGAAATTTTCAAATTGAACCTTGTTGTCCTGCTCTCCTTTTCATCAGAGGAAGAATAAATCCTCTTACTGGATGTTAGGGAGTCATGGTAAACTCTCAGTATCTCTCTGTTATCGCCCCAAATCTGAGGACAAGCTGGGTAGCACCATGGGACATTGCTATGCTCAAAGCACTGGAGGTCACAGAAGTAGATCTTGCCTCAATTTAAACTAGTTCTTTTGGGGAATAATAACATAGGACTTGCAAAAGCATCAAGTCCAGAATGGGGAAGATGTCTATGTATTTGTCCAGCCCTTCTAGAGAGTTTTGTACTATGTACTGAGCACTCGGCTTCTGCCAGTTATACTGCTAGCAGTACCCAAGCTGGCAAGATTAAATGATACTTGGGCATAGACCCACATTGTGTGTATGTATATTCATTTTTATATATGTGTGTGTACACACATACACACATATATGATATGTACATACAGGATAGTGTACATCTATATATACCTCTATATGCACCTTCTACACGTTATATACATATGTATGTATCTATAGGTATGTGTTTATATAACTGAAAAGGACAAAAATCAACTTTGCTCTCACCTTTTCACTGTTGTGTCAGGTACAGCTGAGGCTGAGGGATAGATTTTGCTCCCAGGAGCTACATGAAGGTGTATCTGGAATCTCCCAAACAGGTAGCAAACACTTCTCTTACATGGTGTGTTGAATCCAAATTAATGTAATGCAATAACAAACAAAGCAAATAAACGTCTTCAATACATCTTTCATATTTTTGAGTCCTCAAAGGTTTGTATGGCTTTGGTAGGTCTACTGTATTAGCAAAGTCAAGAGTCGTTCTTTCTCTGGGTTGCACAGCAAGTGCTGTAGTGATGTATAGCATCAATTAATATAGCATACATATAGCATAACACAATACCCATTAGCAAAATACAAAGTAATATTATGTGATTTTATTAGCTCGTATTAGTAAACACAGATTGCATTAAAAGCTGTTTCAGTTTTATTTTTTAAATGTTTATATATGAAAGAATAGCCCAACCTACAGAAGTCAATGATTTTCTGACACTACAAAAATTAGCTGCCTGCAGATCAGCTTAATTTAAAGGCTTTCTGTCTTCTTTGAAAAGGTTAATAAAACTGTGGCTAAAGAAGACCCTATGAACCTACTTATTAGGATTTCAAAAGCTTTTTGACAAGTTCTCGTAAGATGAGAGTATGAAATAAAATAATTACGAATCAGATGATAGACAAAGCTTATAAAGAAATTAAACCCCACTTTAAAGTCTGACAGTTTCACTTTGTTTTAATCATTTTCTGCCACAGTCACATGTGGCTACATTAAAAAAAAAAACAAAAAACTATACAATGTTTCTTCATCTGGGCTTCATGCTACTGTATTGAAAAGTTCATTTTAAAACTTTCTAGTCCATGTTAGAAAAAGAAATAAAAGGGCACCATCTTACTAATGGTAACACTTTTAGGAAAAAAACAAACAAATTTAATTTTACCTTTAAGTTTAGACTAGTAATTTAATGTTTGTGTCATGCAAAACACAAATACCGGGCACTGTCATTAACCACTGTCAGATGGCTGCAGTCGCAAACTCTGCAGAGCAATGGCACTTGATGCCAGCTCAGGATTTGGGCCGGTAGATGCAATAACACCCCATACATCTGCTGAGATATCTAAAGACACAGAGACAACTGGAAAGGCACCCTCAGTAAAAGATGCTATGTGTCTGTTGTCAATATGTTGAATGAACATTTGCCCTCTGGACTATATATATTTCAATAGATAATCGTCTTTTCCAAGCATTTCCATTTTGCCATCAGTACTGTACGTGACAAGTTTTTATTTTGCTGCTGACGATGATAATGACTCAGACAGTGTTGCATTTTACAGGAGCAAACTGTCTGCAGCATAATGAAGACCATTCTGGCTCAGCAAAGGATGGACAGGTACAGCTTTCACACAGCACAGTAATTTATTAAAATATGAAGTAGATACTAATGCTCCTCTTAAAGGCAGGCAAAGCACATTTCGTTGTATTCACTGTGGGCTTTTTCATTAATTTTATCTGGAAACAATGTAAAGATATACAAACATGCACACACACAATTACTCTCCACATAATCACAGTTTCACTGCAGGGACAATGGCCTTGGTATGGAACTCACCTTGACTAAAGCCGATAAATGGTTTCTATACCTTGGAAAGGCTTCCTTGCTTAGAGAAAATGAAAAGTAACACCAGCTTTCTGTTTACCAGATAGAATGAATGCATTATAAAACCCAAGAAGTCTTTTCAAAATAAAATTATTTGAGCTTTTCTTTAACCCATGGATGCAGACATCTCTGAGCCATGATAATACTTCACACATATTATAAAATAACAAAAATGGGGCAAGCTCACAATGCAGCATCACATCCACTAAATTCACATTCCCAACATTGCTTCATTTACACTCAGTGTGTCACAAGGGATTCCAGTGATGTCAGTAATATCAGGACACAGTGACATTCCACTGTACTTACCTTAATCGCCTTCTTACACCAAGCATTTTGCACACCTATTGTAGAGTGAAACTAGGTCTACATTACATGCATTTGCATGGACAGGTATGCCTAGACAACTTGGAGAAGAGATGCCATCCCACAGCGTACATGCCAGCAGAGACCGCAGTTTCACTAGTATAACTCTGTCTGTGCTGGCAATTTTTAGTTTTGTTTAGGTATGCCAATAAAAGTTGAAATTCATTAAATAAGAAAAAGCACAGTTATACATGTATTAACTCCATCTAAACTAGCAAAATTTCGATGGTCACAGTAACTATACTGTTGAAGTGCTCCCAAATTAGCAAAATATTTTCTTTCAAGCACCTGAAAAATTATATATTTAAAAGCAGAAATGTAATCAGTATTGGTGTAGCTGGACAGAGAGGGGCCCTGTTGATCTGAGCGGTCTGCACCGTGCAGCAGTGGGTTTTGCCCAGCCAGTCAGAAGAGAGCAGTGCGCTGGAGTTTGCAGCCCCCAGCCTTGCCGCGACCCACCAGCCCCAGCTTGCCTTGCTCCCCCAGGGGAGCACATGGGAACCAGTAAGACTGTTCACCTGCAGACCCCTTTCTAAACCGGTTCTCATTTAGCTACTAATTTCCTGTTCCATATCCAGGGACACGAGAGCAGTGTTACAGCAGATGTCCTGGCCGGCACCTGTATTTTCATACTTCAGGCAGCGGAGGAATTACGGCAGCAGGCACCTGAAACAACACTTGGCAGAGCAGTCTGGTGGCTGGTGATGCCACACTCTTCATCCAGAGGATGAGGAGTTCCAGTTCCTCATCTGGGACCTACTTCCATGGCTGACCAAAAATTAAGAAACCTGTTAATACCCAAGAAAACAACATTTGTGATCCTTCAATAAGAAGTGGAAGCAAGCTTGTGTTATTAGAGCACTCTGGGGCCTGACTACAACTTTTAATAATTGGTGTAAAGTCCCGCAGAATCCTGCTGAGATGTAACATAATGAAATGCCAGACAATGTCACTCTGAGTCTACAGTGGAAAATATAGGCAAAACAATGTCAGTGGATGTCTGCGTAGACAATGTTATGATTTGAGGAAAGGCAAAATGCTGTCAATGGGAGTCTATATGCTGTAGATAGCATTACCACAGTATGCGAATAAAGGCAAAATGATGTCAGGGCAATACACAATATGCTCAAGACAGAATATATTTAGTCTGAATAGAAAATCTGTCATGTAAAATAGCTGCATTGATTCTCATCTTCCACAGTGATGTGTTGTCATTTTTTACTCTGTCTTTTTTATTTAGATTTACCCTATAGTCTAATCTGTTTTTCTTCCACATTAACACTTCCTTTACTTGCCATAAGTGAACCCACTACCATTGATTTTTTCACTTTTGGCTTATTTTATTTAAAAGAAAAACAAATTTGAACCAAAATCCCCACTAAAAAAACACCAGCTCTATCCACACTAGAGTTAGCAGGTCCAAGATTTGGATGTCTATCCACAGAATTTCACAATCAGAAATAAAATTAAGTTGCCTATAAAATATGCAGATATACATATGCACACACGTGCCCAGGCAGAATTCTAATCACCTCTGATCAGGGGAAATAATATTATTGAAGGGCAAGTAGATTAATATTTTTCTCATAATTGTATGGCATTTCTGCCTAAAAAAGCTCCAGTTGTGACCTCACACGATTTACACTTCCGCAAAGTGTGGCCTCGAGTCCAAATTAATTTAATTTGTATACATTTCATTATTTTTCTTAAGCATAAGATATTAAAGTCTGGGTCCAAGTAATTTCTAGTTTTCTCTACAGTCGTCCTAATGCCAATCAAACCTTCATGTCCTAAATTGTCGGGTAATTTCTGTTAGGGCAGTGATGTTTCAGCTGCCAGGGGAAATGAAATGTTTCCTGTGTATTTTGGGCCTAGCCTGCCCTCTTCACTAAATCACAGCTCGCTTCAACTTCCAGCAGGCCCAGCGCTGTAAAGGTTAAATTTCCCCACAAACCCTACTTTGCAAAGCAAAGTATCTGTACTTATTGATGAAAGGCTCTAAAATATAACATGTAATTATCTAAATTATAATCAATCAAGGAGAGCACTGAAGCTCCCTGCCTTCTTCAGCCCAGTTATAGCTGACGTTACCGCATTCAGTGTTCTCTTCTCAAGAATGTTTTGACTCTGGCCACTGACAAGTCTACCTACATCTACATTAGCAGGTAATTTGGTGTAATCGGGGCAGATCAGCAGACTGAAGCAGCCGATGGTGAGGTCCATGCAGCTATGCTATGTGTGGTGGGTGTTTTCCTTTGGACGAGATTTAGTCTGCTCCCCTTGGACAAATGACTCTCCCACATATGTGGTTCATAGCCTTTCCACTGCCCACTCATTTGTGTGGATCTGTGGGATTTTGACTTAGAAGTCACAATTTTGACACTGACATTTATCACACACACCTGAGAAGGGTCGTCTAGGTTAACCACCTCCCCGTGGGATCCCACACGGACATTTGGCAGCACTGTGAACCAAACCAGGTTGCAGCACATAGGGGAAAACAGGGAATTTGCTTTGAGTGCCAGTGCTACTGCTCTGACTCAACACACAGAGGGAGGTGCAGCCTCCATTTCAAAGATTTTATTTTCTAAAAAGCTGGTTTCATGCTGACTCCAAACTAAGATTTTGAAATTGTGGAGAAAACCAGTCACAAAGTTCAGACTTACCTGGTGTGCTCAGGTTGGACACCCAGACTTTGAACTTTGGGCAGTCTCATGGGGACATCATTGTAGAGGCACCTCTGGAGCACAAGCTCTCCAAAGCAGCAGACAGGCAAATTTCTGGGGAGCTGCAAGCTGGCTCCTTCTCCTCCCACCTGAAATGCTGAAGAACTAGAGCTTTGAAAGCTTGGTTGATATGGGAGCTGAGGTCTACTGAGTCATTAAGGTGCAAAACTGACAGCATCTCAGAAATAACTGGCAGGAGGGGTTGATACGATCTTGGGAACTAGGCCATTCAAGTGGGCTGCTTAAGTGGTGGGAAGACAAACTATCAAGGAAGAAGGCCAGTTTTAGACAGAGCCTTAACTGCATTCCATCTTTCCTGCTAAACATTTTTATTTTGATAATCAGCATTCTTTGGAAAAGATAAATTCTGTAGGAATACATCTGGTGCTCCACCTATATCTTTGCAAGAGTGCTCCAGCATGTCAAAAAAAAAAAAATACAAATTCAGATCCAGTCACAATAGTCCTTAATTTGTTGTGTAGGGAGTCTTAGCCCAAATTTTTCTTGCTTTTGCTGCTTTGCATTTCAACCTTTACATTACGTTAGCATAGTGTTCCCATGCTTAATTTGCCTCTCATCTGGATAATGATAATAAACTGTTATTGACTAGCATTTCCAGTTCAGTGCAGTGAACATTGGATAGTATTCATAAAATGTTCTTCTCATGCCAGCTGAAATTGGTAGTGGTTTTGAGGCAAAAGGCCAGATTCATCAAAAGGATAATGGGCAGATATATTTTTTGTTTGGTTTTTTTTTTTTGAATTTTAATGACTGAATTGCATTGCTATTCTTTGTTTATCTATTTTTGAATTCTATCAGATAGCTTTAGGGATAACTACCCAATTTCTGTATTTATAGGAAACTGGCACAAATCGAGAAAACAGAACAATTCCATGTTTATGAAGCATGAATTCTCACAGTAAATGTCAATATATTGTGCATTAATACAAAAGAATTCTACAGTAAAGCACATATATATTAAATATGTGTTTCTTCTGCATGGAGCCTCCAGCTTGGCTATTTTGTATGGCAGTGGTTTACGCCAGAGTCCTCCTGGGGAGTATAAGACCCAGCTGTACCCACTGTTGCTGATCTGTGGGAGGACCCCCCCACCCCATCCTGTCTTATGGAGGACCCCCACTTACCCCCTCCCCAAACCCCGCTGATGGAGTGCCCAGGGCAGGGGCTAGCCCTGCACTCCCTAGATGCTGCCATGGGGGTTTGGGCCCTGCGGGACCCTGCTGGGGCCATAGGGGGACGCAAAGAGAAGAGGGCTGGCAATGTGTGAGGTGTCCACCTCTCACAGCACTCTGGGAGTATCCAGAAGGGAGGATGCTCCATCCATTTGAGGAGGTAGGAAGGAGATTTGTCTGAGCTGGCTTTGCAGGGAAGGCTGATTGGGTTTAAAATACATCATGTACATGTATATTTTTAAGGTAACTGTGTGGTCCATATGTGGTGCGTTTGACAGACCATTACAGAAAATAAGAAATTGATGTAATTTCGGCAGTTTGAAAACTATGCTTGTGGTATGTATGTCTTCTGCCAGCACCCACTTGTATCTTGTATCTCACGCTTAAATTTAGCGGGGAATCTCCTCTCTTGGTGAATGCCTGGGAAATATGAGAAAACATTGGTTTTTTTCCACACTAAAATTGGTTGGGAAACAGACAACAGTGCATCCTGGATTAGGCAGCAAGAGGACTGTGTCTGCTCAGGTACAGGACCAACGGGGAGAGGCATTTGCCTAACCATGGCCACATACAGGACCAGCCTGTCCTTTGGAGGCTGCAGAGGCATAGAGAAAGGTTCTGTTTAAAAAAAAAAAAAAGGGCAGACACTCAAAAAAACCCCAGACAAATCGTCTTTCTACCAGCACACTAGCATGAAAATCCAAGAAACAAATCCCAAACCTTGTATGAATTGCAGCAGGCAGGAGGACTGGATAGGGAGGGGAGGCAGACCTGAAGATGCTGTAGGGCTGCACTCAGGGCTTGGTCCAGGCTCATCCCATGGGGCCAGTGTGGGGCTGGGCAGACAGTGGAGAGCAGGAGTGGGCCCATCATTATACGTGGCTGCATTTTGGTACACACCTAGTCAGGCTTTGCTGAAGACAAGACACTAATTTGTATTTATGGAGCATGGCTTGGAGGAGCATGGTGATACCAAGCAGCAAAGTAGGACACAAAATCACAAATATTAGGGGGTGTCTCATTGGCAAAGCTTAGGGAAAAGGTGGCAGCTCACAGGTGGATGGGGCTCTAGGAGAACATGTGCAAAAGGGACAATGTACAAACAACACATGGCCAGGACCCTTGTTTCATGGCACAGAGGATGCCATCTTCAGCAGCACAGCATCTCCCACCACTGTTTTGTGATGTCTTTTATCATCATCTTACTGATAGTATTCACTCTATTAAGGAAATCAAGACTTTTTACAGCATTTGCATTTTATCCCTGAAGAATGACAGTCCAATCGACCTTTCTATGGGCATGTAAGAGACGTCTTCACAGACAAGGAAGGAAGGCACTCATGTTTAAAGCAGTCTGGGGTCAGTGGATAGGTCCTACAGAAACTTCACATCCCTTGAATTCCAGGTCCTGTGAGAGGGGTCAACATGAAAATCTGGAGGCTTGCAAAGGTGGGTTTTAAGATGGTTGTTTCACTCTATATAATAGTGTACTGGTTCAGGACTTGGGGTTCTGCAAGCTGAGATACAAGTATTAGAGGGTAGGTCACCCAGTGACTTAGACCTTCAGTTATTCATATTTTTGCTTTGATTCATTAAAGTCAAAATCCTCACAGCTTATGTGAGGCAAGTCCTTAATGACCTATTTCTTCTCCTTCATGGAAACATGGCCTCTCCAGACTCTTCTGCGTTCCAGACAAGGAGACAGAAACGATGCCTGGATCCCAGAAATCTCCCAGAGAACGTCTACCCAGGCAAAAGCCTGGCACTTTTAGCTCGCAGCACAAATGCAGCTTCTACTGTCTTGAAATCTGTTGAAATGTAGACTGTGTCAGGCAGAAAAAATATTCCACCCCTTAGGTAAAGCAATGGCTGTGTGTAAGCCACCTCAGACGAAGAGACATGAGCTGTGTCACGTTCTCTTCTCCTCCCTGATACACATGCAACGCTCCGCAAAACACGGCAGCCTCCACTACTCTCCCCTAGATGCTAACCTCCTGGTGACAACAGACACGATGTGACAGACAGAAGGGTCCAGAGGAAGAGTTATGTGAACTTTGGCCCATGTGTGATACGGAGCATTTTTTTGAAAACATCATTTGAGATAATCCACTGCAAAACAATCTTTTGGATTAACTGCCCTGACCTTGAGTCCTCCTGCACAAACAGACCTTTGTCGCAGCTGGAATTAGGATACTGCATTTCTGTGTCATCTTTGGGGAGGAGGAGCACAGGAACAAAATCTGCACTTGCCAAGAGCACCGGTTTACCTTGATCAAAGAACAGATACAAGTTGCAGTATGTAATGATATAGCAGCCAGAGTCTGGACCTGAAAGTCAGAAATCTTGGAGATGATGGCAAAAAAGATTCACTGCATGACTCTGCACAAGCCTTTTGATTTGCTTGTACCTCAGTCTTGTCCCCTGTACAGCATGGTTACTAAATTTTTTACTTGCCATCCCCTGCTTATGGGGATAATGAGCAAAAATTCCAGGAATTTCAGCAGTTGATCAAAAATTCTCAATAACTGCAAAATGCTGTGTGGGTAAACAATTTGGTCGTTGGTGGGGAATTAGCTGAACATAAGAGCTGGGCGTCTTTATGAAATGCCTCCTCACAGCTATATCCATCAAAGCTCACTGAAGTTGCAGGCATATGGCAATTCAGAACAAGGGTGGGTGAACATGTTTAACCTAGTTAGAAACTCAGTGGAAGACTGCAGAGTCTAAGGCATTGCTCAGCCTATACTGAGCTCTCAGACTGCTTAGGAGAGATTCAGGAAAACAAGCGTAAGAGATGAGAAAAAAGGCTGGTCAAGAAAAGGTCATATTAAACACAACAAGAATAATTTCTTTACAGAGACCCACTCCTCTCAAAATGTCTAGCATTTATAAGGGATCTTTATTCCACAGCAGAGATGTGCAGCTCTGAGTTAATTTGATGATGGCATTTCAGGGGATTCTTTTAGACTGATTTTGTAGTTAATCCTTGAAAAGAAATACAGGGAAAATATTTATTAGATAAATTCAAAGGTTCATAAAATTTCTGCCTTTGTGAATGAGGCTTATTTTTTCTTAATTCAAAGTGAGCTTTTCTGCCTTCCTGGGTACAAAAATGTGAATGTGAAAGGTATATCAATCCACACATCTTCCTAAAACGAGGAGCTGACTTTAGTGCAATGAGAGTCTGACCCATATAGAAGTTTTTTTTGTGCTACTTTTCTATAAAAGAAAAGAAATTACTTCAAGATAAAAGGTGTTGACTGTGTTTTAAGAAACATAAATCCTTTATTAAGGTTTTGAATAATAATTGTTGGAAACAGTTTAGTTGTTTGGTTAATTATCCTTTTTGCTCTCAGCTCTTAATGTGATGATGTTAGGTTCAATTCTAGGGAAGTGCTAACTGGATATGACTAATAAATTATGTTATAAAGAGAACAGCTTCAGAAATAAAACCTTCCAAGCTATTTTAACCTCTGTCATGTATACACAGTAGTTTTTGGCAACTAATTGGTATCTACTGAGATATAGCTCTTGCTCTGACCAAACATTACTAGCTGTTGTTTTCTTTTACTGTATATACAGCACGTCCAGGGCCTCATGGAAAACTTTGAAAAACTTTGTAGTTTGATAAAACTCTGCCACAGTGCCAAGCGTCTTCCTTATTTGTTTTCCCAAGTGTTTTATTGAAATGAACGTTTTTGTGTCCACAGTGCAGTTTCCCATTTACACAAAAAAGGCTCCGTCCCGCTGTCCTTGCAATACCATTTGCACCCCACCTCGGCATCCCTTTCCACTGCCAGAGTTGGATTTACACAGATGAGAATGAGAATTTCATTTCAATCTTTGTGACATCTTGATACCTGCCGCCCCCCCCGCCTTAATTCTGTGGAAATAAGCTGAAGTTATCTGCTGTTTGTGATGATCTGCTTTCCGAACACCAGCTGTGGCAGTTTGTCTTAAACAAGGTTTTTAAACAGTTTGTCTTAAACAAGGTAATTATTTTTGTGCATATATTGGAGGTGTGAGCTGCCCCACCAGTGAAACTGTCATTCAGAAGTGCAGCTTTTCACCTGATTTACCTTGACAGGGATTAGAGAGATGAGGTCCCACTCTAACTCGCTGCGGAGGCTTAACAGTGTAATACACATTTTTTGTAGTTGAAAAGAAGGCTAAAAGCTATAGAGCACAACATGCAAAACCTAGATACTAAGTAAGTCTCTGCAGTTTTAATTCAGACCTTTTTTGAGCGTACACTTCCATATTGCCCTTATATATATGACCAGATTCCAATTTTTCTAAAATCCCTAGTTCATTCACTGAACAGTAGGTACTGGATATTTTCCATGGAGCTACCCAGCTAAATACCTCTTAAAATCTTCCCTCCTTTGGCAGGGACAGAGGCAACGTCCAAATCTCCAGGAAGCCTTCAACTATGCAAGTACAAGCAATTTTCCCTCTTTCTTAATTCCCATGACTACTCCTCTTGAGTGGTTGCCTTTCAGATTTGGCACACAAATGAGCCCATCTTCACCATGGGCTGCACAGGCCGTCCTGTGCCCTGCATGAGTCCGGGTCCAGTGGGGAAAAAAAATCTGTCTGTGACCATGTAACTAGATATAGTATGCTAAGGCTTACGCACAAGGTGGGAGTCTAATTAAGGCGACCAAAGCAACCTTAATTCTGGAATTTCCTAACTTTTTCCACTCCAGCCCCTACCGCGTTAGAGAATTTATCTGTCAAAGTCTCACAATTCTCCATTAAGCATGACTTTAAGTGAGTTTTTGGGGGAGGGCCACAGGCCGACGGTTTTCTAGGGGTGCAGACAGAGGCAGACCCCAAGCAAAAAACACGGCATTCACTGAATCCTTGAAATTTCTACACCAAAACATGGAGATGTAAGTGCTTTTGAAGAAACTGCCTGTAAGAATTCTTTCAAATGGCTAAACCATGGCATTTTTCCTTAATTGCATTTTCAGAACTGTCTAAACCAGTCTAGCTGAAACTTTCCAGAAAAATTTTGCTTGAGACACCTGGCATGGAAAAATTCAGTCCAAGTAATTTAAAGCTGCAAAATTATAAGCAACTAAAAACAAAATCTTGTAATGGGAAATGTCAGGCAATTTTAGCTACTGATGATACTACCAGCTCTGTCTGTTAGAACGCGAAAAATAAAGAGAGACAAGAAGAAAAAAAAGACAGACAGAATTATAAATGATAAAAGGAGAAAGCTTGCTTACTGGAAGAGGTGGGGTTTAAGAGATTTTTGGATGTGAATAAAAGGGCGTTTGACAGATGAGGTCATGGAGACTGTTTAATGTGTTAGGAAGCAGCATGAGTGAAGGCATAAAGCTGAGAGTGAGTAAGGGGAGGAAAAGAGCAAGGTAAGGCTATTGGAGGGTGTTCTGAGAAGGCAGATGGAAGAAGAAATGTACCATAGTACAAAAAAAGTATCATCAGAGTTCCACTGTTATGGTCATTAAGTTAAAATAATACATAGCACATCATCTGGCTTCACTTGGGATGCTCAGGTACTTTGTCGACAGGTAAGTGGATGAGAGTATGCCTCCTTAAGGGGCATCCTAGTTAAATGTAAGTGCTTGTAAAATATCTAGGGGAGGGGCAGCCTAAACCCACTTTTCATAAGTCATAGCTGCAGCTCATGTCTAAATAAAATTTTTCCCAAGGTCCTTATTCCTACTAGTACTGCTGACTTCAGTGGAATTCAGCAAGAAGCAGAAAACATCTCAAAAGCAGAATGTGACTTCCAGATTATTTTTTAGATCAGAGTGCCCAATCCTGAATTCCTTGACTTCTTTGGGGACTTATGAAGATCTATGTACCGCAGAGCCAGTGCCAGCTATCATTCTAAATCTTTCTTCACTTGACAGGGTCCAGTCCTTCAACTCTTGAGAAGTGGTCTTTAATAATTTGAGAAGTCCTTTTGACTGAGGTCAGTCATGTTTAGTTTTGGGACAAAAGGTCTCAAGAACTAGCCTTTATTCTCCTTTGTTTTGCAAATGTATGGGCTTTAGTCTTAATTGAATAGTGAATCTCCTACTAGTTTTCATGGTGCAATATTGGCTCTTAACTCTTCTACCTGCACCCAATCTCAGGGCCCAGGTGCTTAGAACTACATGCCACTTCTTACAAAAAGCATTTTTCTCCATTTACATGCTAGAATCATATTTATTTGGGAACTGCCTGGAAATCTGTCATTATGGTGTTTGTGACAGTTTGACAAGGCCTGTTGCCATGGAAAAGCTTTGTGATGTTGTATAAATATAGTCCTAGGTCAGAAGTTCTATGTATTTTTTGGACATCGATGCTAAAGGGAAAAAAGAATGACTAAACATTAAAAAAGCAGAATAATAAAAAATAACAACAATAACTAACATTTGATACTATATTTCTGCCCAGTAACCAAACAATTTCTCAAAGCATTTAATTTATGTTGTAACAATCCTGCTAGCAATGAAAGCTCATTTATTTCCAAGGTTCATCCCCATCCTTAAAATATTCTTATTACCAGTCATTTTGCAATATTGATGGTTCCTCTATTAATAGACTAGCAGACAAGGGAGCTATTATTCTCGCCCTCTATCTGTTATTCCATTAGGTAAGGCTGACAGTCTCCGACTGCTTGCAATTCTATAACCTACCATGTGCTCAAGTCACTACCTAAAACTCATCCTCACATGTTGTTTTTGGTGAAAATTATGACTAGACAGGAAAAGAGACAACAAAAACATGTAGCAAAGTATGAGAGAAAGCTCAATATAGGTTTGCATCCAAAATAGCAATATTTTTTTGACTCAGACAGAAATGAGGAAGTGTCGGCACAACGATGTGGAAAGTCATCTGAGACTGTCTCTGCAGTTTGTCCCTGCTGATGACTGATGCCCTGTGTTTTAGTTCCAACTGTACCTTCAAGCTGACACAGAAACAGTCTTTCCAGCCCTTTTTGCTGTCTGTAACACAACATAATTTGTGCATTTTGTAAGGGGATTCTTAAGCATGGGTAAGTTCAGGCTATTCTGAGCCGATGCAACCCGTGGGCATGAGCTTGCTTTCTTGGGTGCCAGCAGTAGACTCCAGAAAAGCCAATTCTCACTCACTTTCCTTTCTCCCTTTCTCTCCTATATGTTTGAATACAGATGTTTTGTGAGGATGATAAAATGCTTCTCTGGAACGGAGTTTGAAGTGAATGAGTGAGGATAGGTTATAACCCTACCTTTGGAAAAGGTTGAGGCGTAAGTACAAGTTACAACCCTGACTGGGGATCCTGGCTGCTGCCGAGCTTGGGATCCATGAAGACCTGTAGGCCAGGGCTGCTGTCTCTCAGGGAGCTAAGACACCACTGAAAAGCAGACTGGCTTGATTTTACTCTTGTGAAAGATGGTGTCTCCCAAGCCAAGCAGCTTGACAGGGCTTGCAGGAAACCAGTGCAAGCAGCTGACCATGTGTACCTGGCCTCCATGCGTGGCAGTGACTCCTGCTGAGTTTCTCCTGTTACTGTAGACACAGCCTTTTCCAAAAGAAACAAGGTACATGCTGAACTTCAGGACAAAAACGTGGCAGTGTGGTATGACGCTGTGTACCATGCCTGACTCAGGGACATGTAGTAAACTAGAAAAAGCTTTGACCAGGTTTCCTCACCTGCTGCTCTTAGCTGTTGCCTTTCCACCAACTGTCCAGGTGTGAAAGCAGCCAGGGGAAGGTGCTGTCCTTTGGAGCATTAGCCAAAAACAGATGTCCCATAACTCACTGGGCTTCCTTAGTCATCTCTCAGGACATAAATGGTTTGCAAAAATAGAATTATAATCTTTAAAAAAAATCATGAAAAATCATGAATCCTCCAAATTTGCTCCTATCCCTAGACTTTGTTGATTAGCCAGCTCTTTTTCCACCACAGGGTCTCTCTCTGCTCTATTTTTTCCATAAGGGTTTTGGCTTCTGTTTTTCTATTTGCTTAATTATCTCACATCAAACTACGAGGTACTGTTTTTGAGATCCTTAAACATCAAAATACCATGCATGTTTATTTAAAGTTCCCTGCCATTTGATCCTTATTTTTAAGTGCTAACTTAAAAGAAGGGGAAAATGTCTGGAAGTAGAGAAATGAGAATTGATCTATAGTTTGAATGCAAGCCACAAATATGCCATGAGAATATAGACACATGCACACAGTGCCATCAAGAAAAATATCCCAACCCTCCCACACTTTTTACACATTACAACATATTAAAAAATATTTCTGGTCATAGTGAAATATGTTAAAATAAAAAAAAACTACGAAGTTGTCAGTACCTCCAGAATTTGCTACAGACAGAAGCACAGTTCTTGCTCAGAAAAACTTTCATGACAGTTCATTAACCTAATCCTGATTCTTGGGACCAAAAAGAATGCGAATAAAAGAGAAGGAATCAGTTTGTTACTAATCTAGCTACTACCTGCTCCGGTAGGAAGAGCAGCACTTCTATAATAAGAATTAAGAAACCATTGGGCAAACCAAGTCCACCCCAGGTGCCTGTATGCTGTGGAGCGCTAAAAGGTCATCATTTGATTGCACATTTCACATGCCCAGTGTAGCACCAGCTGTGCTGGTCACCAGTTCAGGAAAGCATCCTTAAGTGCTGTTTTAGACAAGGATGAATGGGAGCCTTGGCTGAACAGCATCAATGACCATGAATATGGGATGTTCCATGCACACATATGCACATGTGTATCAAAAGCTTGAAACAGAAGTGTTATTAAATCTCTCTAAATGCTCTGGGAAACTGAGGCATGGGATGACATACTCCAGCCAATACATGATATCATTCACAGAGCTGTGACTGTGAGGACATGACTCACGGTCCTGTGGCCCATGGAGCAAGGCACGGTTTTTGTTCCTCTTTGGAGATGTGTTGTTATATACAGCACTGCTCAGCAAAGACACTGGAAGCCTCCCCCCAGTAATTTATCTTTCAGCTTGGTATCCATGAAAGCTTTTAAGGAGAAGATTCTAAATAAGGAACCAAAAAATGTTGCTGTTTCTCACCATAATTGTAAACTGAAAATAAGCACTTATACAACCTAGCCCAAATATTTAGTTAAAGAACAGGTTTATAACTAAGGCTATCTTAAAACCTGTTTGAATTATTATATACACTACTTAAACAGTTAAACTGTCAGCTTAGAGTTTTGTATATCTACCTCATTAGCCTGCCTCCAGGGCCTGTGGTAGGTGAATCTGCATTTTAAAATTTTGTATTTTTCCATGCTTTATGCATCCTGTAAAATGCCTTGAGAACTTTATGAGGGATGTTGCATTAAAATATCTGATTATAAATATGATTTAAATATCTGAAACATTACAGAGTGATTATTGTTCAATAAGGCAGCGTGCATAAAAGGGTTATCTGCATGCTGTGCTTAGGTTTCGACAATATAATGTAATGAATTGTTCAATATAGTTTGTATGCTATTTGTCTCTGTTTCTTCTCATACTCCAGAGATGCCTGATATGCAGTACTCTAACAAGGCTATCATAAATTGTTGAACAATAAACAGCCCTTGAGATTTTTAGATAGTATGTGGTTAGTATGTAATCCATCTTGAGGAACTTGATTTAGTGCCACAAAGGAACATCCTTGACAATGCTCAACATTGTTTTAAACTGCTGCTAAATCAATTACTGCGTTTGGGAAATGGCACGCTTCTTCCACTCCCTGCTCCATGCCGGTGGCCTGGCTGCTCAAGGAGAGATTTAGGGAGCCACACTACAGAGGCAGATGGGTTCCCTGGAAATCGTTGAAGTAACCCAGCTTGAAACAATGATAAGTAAGGCCTCCTAAAATCTGCACTAAACTGCACAACTCAAATACCGCTTGGCTGGATTGTCTTAGCTATGTCTAGCAATAAGTGAATTATGAAACAAACAAAAACGCTTCCTTTTGGATTGGCACTGCGTCATGGAACAACAATATCCACATGCACTAATAATCTTAGGTGCTTACACCAGGATTTTTGTGTTCAGAGTATGCTATGTCCATTGATTAGTTTTCCCTTGCAACATCGCAGTGAGTTGAAGTGTTACTACCCCCTTTTCACAAATGAGATACACCAATTACTCAGGCAATGTGAGGCTGCAGGGGGGCCTTGTGGACCAAAGATGAATGCTCTCTTGAATATAATGATGTTACAAAGAGTGACCCAAAAAGTTAAACAAGACCAAGGCCATTTGTATTTCCTTAATGTTTTCTTCTGCCTCTCTGTTGAGGCAATTGCTGAGGACACTGAAGGCAAAAGGAGAAGGGCACTTCATGTATCTAAGCTGTAACCTTGCCCTTCTGCTTTAGAGACATAAATAAGGATTCCTAGGCAGTATTTTCTATATCCTGGGAGACTGCACAGGAGGAATATTGAGATGCAGTTATTACAACAATAATGTTCTGACATGTTTCAGGGGCTATGACAGTCTCAGAAATATCACTCTCTTATTGTGAGAAAATAAGAGTAGAGGGAGGGAGAAAGGATCCTGAGATCAAGGTAGAAGGAGGCAAATTGTGCAGGATTCATTACTGAGAGCTACATGATCTAGTTTCTGAAGGATTAATATACTTTCACAATCTATACATTACAGATATCACATCATCTGCCAGGGGGACCCTGCAAGCCTGCCTTCAAATTCAGCATCCCCTCCAGGTTTTGGAGTTTTGCTCATCTCTCTCTAACTTCTGTCCTTAGAGGGCAGCGGAGTGGCAGTCACCTCTTTTTCTCATAAACAGCCTTATGTCCCACTGATGCCATACCTGTCACAAAATGAATCTGATCAGGTATTGATCTTTAATCTACAGCATTGCTGGAAATGGCAGCCAGCTGTAGCTGTGAAGAACAACAACTGGCAGACACTCTGGTTAGTGTTGGCACTGGCCCTCTCTTACGAGATCCAAATTCCTGGGAACCAAATGTTCCTGTGATTCTGGCTTTCTGCTGCCAATAAAGCTTATGATACAAAGCTAATTGGCCTGTAACTTTTCTTGGAAATCTGGAAGGGAAATGGATAGGTTGCTTTTATTTATACACCGATATGCCGAGAATCTGCATTAAGATAAGGGGAAAAATATATACAGCAGTAGCCATAAAAAAGCCAATGTTTACCTGTCTTCACTATGAAGTGGTTTCAGAGACATATAAGTAGCTTTTATTTCATATAAGCTTAACAAGAGTGCTTTTGGCCTCTGTTATCGCTGTGAAGAATAACAGCAAGCAGAGTTCATTGCAGAAGGGTATTTGTACAGGCTCCTTCAGGGAGGGACTTCATTTGGGAATTGTGTCCATTGCGCATCAAAACTGTGGCCAGTCATCATCCAGAAAATGACAGCTAAAACCTGCTGTGAGAAGGATGTTTGTGGGAGCTTCCCTTTGCTCAGCGACTGATGATTCCTATCATCTCCATTGACATGTATGTAAAAGATGAGTTTATGACTGAAGAATACCTTATTCATCTTTGCCTGCTTCTTCCTAGCCAGTCTACTCCTATCAGTTGGCAGCTGACAGTAACAGCAGTAAAGTTCACATCTTCCAGGGATTAGAGGAGAGGAATTCTCCCAGCCATAGAAAAGTTGCTTTAGATTTGGCTATCATGTTAGGATTGGCTTTTGCTAAAAAAAAAATCATGAGGACCATTTAATTTCGAATGCTTTTTAAAGCATTTCTTCGTGTAGTCATGGAAATATAGCTCCCAGTCATGTGGTAAAAAAAATAAAATCCCTGTGGGATAGAAGGAATTAAGATTAAAATTGCCTTGGAACATCTGTGCCAAAATCCAAACAAGCTACTACTGAAAGTTTGTGGGTGAGAAAGCACTTTTTCCTGTGAAATGGTTCTTCCTGTTACGGGCCAGATTCTGTTTTCATCCACGTAACTGAGAGCAGTGATTGGATCTAGTTCAGCAGACATTTTGTTTTATGGGGCTTCCTGGAATGAGAAGAAAAGTACTTGAATTGTGGGAGAACAGATCTTTTTTTATCTTTCCTCCTGAAATGGTTTCACAAGGACTGTTGACCAGATTGAGAGGACCAGAGGAGTTATAGCTGGAGCAGAGCTGGGAGGACATGCCTCGGTATAAATCATAGAGGGGTGCAAAAGGAGGTAGGATCCAACTTCAGATGTTTCCAGCTCCTCCCTCTGTTCACAACATACTACTGTTCTCATGCTATTACTAATTTGCCACTTTCGAAAGCGACAGGGAGAAATAGAAGAGCTCTTCTACACAACATGGGACTGAAGGGGTTAAAGTCACACAATTCTATCATTCTTGATAGGTCTTTTTATTTTCTTCTAGTTCATCTTTCCCTCAAAAGAATACACACATTATTTTTACCTTAGGTGTATCTGCTTCACTTGTTTTACTTTTCAGACAGTTACCTGGCTGTAAGCCAGCGCTGCAAAATCAAATCCTGCCATTTATTTTAGGATTTGCTTTTATTATTCTTGCCTGAATTTCATATTTTTTCATTTCTTATTACTTTATGTCATGCCTTTTTTTTTTTTTCCTGTTCTTTGTTAGCTTTGTTTGCTTCCTGTCACTCACTGTGTGGTAGCTCAGCTATCAGAGCAGAATGAAAAAGCTACACGCTAACTCAGGTTATATGTATCACTGTCACTTTCCTACCACTGAAAAATGCAAGCAGCAACCAGAAAGCAAGCAGATCTGAGGTAGGTCAGCAACTTAGACTGCAGTTCTTCGAGCTACGCCAAGTCACAAGGAATCTTGAATTGCAGATACAAGAGGCGTTGTGCTTTTGAAAAAAATATTCTGTTTATCGAAGATGAAAGCAATACAATAACAATGAGAATAAGCATGAACATGATGAAAAGCAAACAAGAAGCAGCCCAAGTCTCAGCCTGAGTGTAATATACACATAGATTCTTTTTATTCCTAAAAAGAGCAAAAATGTATTTGTAACAGCTGGTCTCAACCCAAAAGTTTGTTTGGATCACTGAATCATGCCCTCATACTGTTTAGGACTATACATAGTTGTCACTGAAATGATCCTGGAAAAATCCCCATCTACTGCTAAGAATTTTTTTTCTTCTTGCTGCTAAAGATATTTTGTTGTTAAAGATGTACGGGGAAATGAAAAACTGATGGAGAAACAAAGGCCAAATTTCTAAAAATGTCCACTTAAAATTAGTTTCTTACACTTTTAAGAAGCAGCCTGATTTTTCATAAGAGCTGGGCATCTGCCAGCTTCCAGTGCACTCTGGGGGAAAAGCAGGGAGACGTGGACCCTCTGAAAACCCGTCGGGTGCCTACGTGCTGCCTTGGAGAGCTGCATTCTCGCTGCCTCTCTCTGCCTGTGCGGGTCTGATGATGAATGGTAAATCCAACTTAAAGCTTCCACTTTGAAATCTTTAGCCCCAGCTTTTCCTGTGGTCCAGCAGCCTACAGGAGATCTGTCCCCCTTTGTAACACTGGCCTGTGCCTGACAGATGAGACAGAGACTCTCAGCTAGAGCACCTGCCCAGGATGAGTGCAGGGTGTTACATATGGTTTCCTTCAGGAAATAGGGCACACTTTCTGGGAGTGCTTTAATTGCTGGAATATTTCTGATATCCCCATATTTTCCTTAATTTTCCTTGATTTCCTATTATTCTTCCTGTCATTCTAAGGTGCTTTCTTCTCTCTAGTTGTTGGAAATCTCTTTGCAATTGTATAGCAGATACAGCATCTCCCTTTCAGAGCCCCTTCCTAACCACATAATATCCCACTTGCATGAAGGTAATGAAACCTATGAGTGGCACAACTTTGTTTTTTGGGCCTTTCAAGATCTAATCCCTTTCTCTGGAATAATTTGCCCTTCCTCTGAATGCAAAGAAATCCACTAACCTCAACCATGTGCACTGCAACATTCTCTATATCTTGAGAGAAACAAAAAGGTTTTGGGTGGTTGGAACAAAAGGGCAGGAGGTAAAGAGTAAGGATATTTTAGTCATTGAGTAGTTTTGCAGTTAGCCTGGTGGAAATTTGCTGTGGCCCAGGAAGAGACGAGCGCCCTTCACCGAGGCAGTGCAGCTGGAGGGATGCTACAACACTCCTCTACCAGACATGGCTGCTGCCACAGGAGATGGCCCGTACAGCATTCGGTGTGGCATTTACTAGCCTGAGCATACTCCCACGAGGGAAGCCCCTCACAAACATGTTACTTATTCCCAAGCATCCCCCACAACGACGGCACACTGTGCTGTTGTGGCATCCCAGCTGGTCTCCCATCCACCCTAGCAAAGAGGCACTTGTAAAATTTATCAACCAGTATATATGTGCCATACCACTCCCTGGCTTTCTTTAGGTTATTAACTCATAACTCTTAATCAGGGAAGTCTGTCTCTGGACAGTTTCGTAAGCAGACAAGGACGGTGCTTTCTGTCCTGTACTTCCTGACCTTATGTGCCAGCGTAATATACAGAAGTATGTCAAATGCCATTTAATCTTCATAATCCAAGCAGATTATGTTCATAACTTCACCTCTATCTGCTCACAATATTATCTCCTTTCAAAAATGCCACACTGCTTTTTTTAGACAAGATTCACCCTTTACAAGACAGATTTGTTTTTAGCAGCCAGGTCTCATGTCCTACCTGCACCAGGGCAGGCCAATGCATCATATGGGGCTCCACTTTCCTGGTGTACTCTGTTCTCAAAGTGCACTATGGCAATAATATTTGCAGTTCTGAACTTGCTTTTCTGAAATCTGTGGTAGCTGAAAGTAGCAGTGTGAAATAGTAATTAGTCTACTGATTATTGTTTTTACGAAGTAGACTATCTGCATTATTATTTAGAGAGGTTACAGCCTAGCTCCAGGCCCCAGCTGCTCATTCCTACTGCGGCAAGACGAGGCCACAACAATAGACTGCAGCTACACAAACAGATGATTTACGTTTGGCATAACTGAGAGTGTGAAAACCTTGTCAGGGCAGAAGAGGTCAGGAAACGAGTGGCTGACGGGGAGGGAGGATGCCTGCTGCCTGCTGATGCGGGAGGAGCTCCTTGCTTGGCAGAACAGCCACTCTTGCAGGTCCCCACCTCCAGCCACGTGCCCCTGCCCTTCCTCGGGAGCTTCTAATTGAGGAGGGAAGTAACTTCAGCAGAGGGGACAGGAAAGCAGCAGCAGGAGGAAGGATAACAGGCTGCGGGGATTTCCTCCTTCAGTGTCTGTTTTTTTTCCAAATGATTGCTAGCCATGCTTCCACAACAAAATTAACAGTCCCATTTAAGAACATTTCTGGGGTGAAATCTTGAAAAGTTGTGTCATTGAGTTCAACTGAAGCAGGTCCAAGTTCCAAAAACTCTCAAATTCTATTCCTTTTGGTTTTATCATGTACTTAATCCTTGCTGTGAACTGAATGAGGCAACGATCCTACAGAAAATAACGTATTATCACATAATTGCAGATTGCATTATATGGTGTATTCATTACAGGGGCTAAACTGAGGTTACATAGACATCCTTAATTCTGGCACCTCCTAGCTTTTTAATGTTTGACTTTGCATCCTTTATGATGGCCTTTGAATGAAGTTTGCAGTTGTAGCTAATGATTACTTTTGGTGTAATTACTACAACTTTACTTTCCATTGGTATCTTATGGAGAATTTCACAGCTGTGTCCTTCATAAACAATGAGGCTAGGAATTTGCTTGTCCACAAGTTTAAGTTGCTGAGTTTTCTTCAACATTTTTAAAGAGCTTTGATGACTTTGGACACCCCTGTCACTGCAATTCTTTCACTGTGATTCAGTAACAAGCTGCATCATTCCAAATAGGAGCTGTGTAACTGATTTTGGTGGACCAAAGTTGGAATATGCCCTTCATGAACGAGAGAGAGAGAGAGAGAGAGAGAGAGAGAGATTTTTTTTTTTACAGATACTTATATCTGCCTACTGCATCCTTTTATCTCTTTTTACTGTCACTGTTATTTGGTGGTTTCTTGCACCAAATCTAGTGTTGAAGTGCTGAGAGCTGAATCAGTTTAAGACCTGCTCTGTTCTCATGAATAATTATAATTTTAACAAAAAGCTCATGTCCCATTTTCAAAGCACAAAAAGTGCCAGGGATTTCAAGTTACACGTGTATAGAAGTTCTTGCGGTTTGGATCTGTATGTAACTGTGGGCATAAAGGTCAGCCTACGGACTTCAAGTTTTCTGAAGGGAAGTTACACTGGATGTAATATTTGTAGGATTGGAACTTTAATTTGAAATCACATCAAGGGACCCTAATTTGATATCACACCATATCCCATTCACTGCTTGACCCTGTACTAAAAAAGTATAATATACACTGTTAGTACTCTACTATGTAGGATAATGAGGTGCATACGTATGATGCATGAAGCAAAGTATCTCAGCTATGTAGCTACTAAATGAAACTTTGTGCTCCTGACTCTATTGTCCCCTACTCTCACAATTATTAAAAGAAAAAAAATCAGAACATCAGGAGAGAGTGTTAATGTTCATGTCATATTAAGTTACAACTGTGCTATTTGTAGTTTATAGTAGATAATGTTATAGAAGACAATAATCTCACCACCTCCTGGAGAAAGTAATTAGAGGAGAGTAGTATTCAATACCTGTTTTTCTTTGCAACACATTTTTCATTGATGATACATTAGACTGCAGGACAGTTTATTTTGAAAGAAAAACAAAATAAAACCCAGAAAGTTCAAATTCCTTTGGTTTCAGGCACAGCAAAATTTGAAGAAATTCCAAGTAGATATTCTTTACAGTAGTTCAAAGGATTGTCTAGCAGAAACATAAAAACCCTTGAATTAGACTAAATACGACTTAAAAATCTTAGTTTCTATATTTGATTAGTTCTACTAGTGTTGAACTACTTTTGGAATAATTTTGCCTGCAGACCATCCCCAGTGACAAAACTTTGGTTTTGTCAGCATTTCCGTTATTACTTTTGAGCCAAATTTCCAGTGGTTTTAAAATTCATTCATAGCAGTGTTACTACAGGTTAGAAATGAATGTAGAATGTCCCTTTCCTGCCTTCCTTCCTCAGATATTTTTACCATTGAAATTGGTGGTATTGCCATTGAATTGGCCTGGTCAGACCTCAGTATTACTTGGGATTTGTGTCATAATATAGCAGAAATCTCTTATTCCCATCTTAATTTTTATAAGCAATCATAGTCACAGCTCAAGGTAAGTAAGAATGTACTAAAAGGAGCAAACAATCTTTTTATCACTAGGTTGGGTGTTCAAATCTAGCAAACTTCACAGTGACTAGAAATAAATCACAAATCTTTGGAAAATTTAAAAATATGGATTTGGATTCCGCTCTAAAATGCGAAAGTGGGTTTTCACTGTCCTGCTCAATTTCAGCAAATGTTTTCATTGTTTCTTCCAGGAAGAATCACCTGGAACAGGCTTAGCAGTCTGTGATATGGACACTGAGGAACTGTGGAGTGCGGGGTAATGTTAGTGAAGGTACTGCTGGACTTTGAATGAGCAATGGATGAAACCACAGCCAGGCCTTTCTCAAGCTGGAAGTGCCTGCACCAGACTTTCAAAGTATGGCACAGCCACCTGGCTCTGGGCACTGCCCAAGTTGCCAGTCACCCAGAACTGTCAGGAGGGATATGAGTCATGGAAGATCTTTATTGTGAGGGAGTATGTGTTGAAACCAAACCACTTAAGTTTTGACAAAACATCCAAGGAGAAATTTTCCCTGGTCCAAGATACAGGAAAAGGAGAAGAGGACAGGCAGAGGGAAGGGAAAAAACCCCAAACCCTTCTTGACAGCAGCTGCCGTGCTAGCCATTGGACTATTATCCAGGGATATAGGACACCAAAGTTCGGGCTCTGAATCCAACCCTTGGATGTGTTGCTAGTAGGAGATATGGCAGCCTCTTGCAAATATAGATGTATTTTAAATTCAAAGTATCTTCAGTTTATTTTGATGCATGTTGAATACATATTTTGAAACCACTCCATGTTTCAAGAAATTAAACTCTTTAACTTAAACTCTTCTGAGACTACTGCTTAGGCATTGTACTCCTCTCCCCTTCGTATTGCTCTGTCTTTGAAAAAGCAAAATAGGAATATCAATGTCTTTTAATTACTCTGTATATGCAGTTGTCTTTAAGAAATCTCTGCTAAATAAGCCTATGAACAAAGCTGGGAGTCCTGTTGTTGCCATGTTGCTGTTGCCATGTAAGGTGGCAAATTCTAATAATACTTTTTGAAGGCATCTATATCCATTTACTTTTATTTAAATATGATAATATTCTGTGACTGGTAGCTTAGTAGTTGCAATTTTGTTCTTAGTGACTGTCCAGCAATTATATATGTATTTATAATCCATTTTGCATAGTGAGGCTTCACCTATTTATTATTTGGGAACATTTTTAATAAAAATGTGGAAAAAATGTCATGAAGAAAAAGAAGAGTCTTTACTCTTGAATACTAGCTGTACTGTAAGGAGCACAGAAGACAGTAGATGTAGACTCCTAAAGGCACTGATCTCTTTGTCATTTAAGTCGTCATTAAAATAAGTTTCTAGAGCTCTTCTTCAATCTTCCTTAGTATAGTTTTGCTAAGTACACAGCCCAAGAACTTGAGGTCATTCTCACGATTTATGCATGCTTTGGTGTGACATGGACAGGATGGACTTCCATTCCCTAGATTTCAGGACAGTCTTGGATGGTTCAGATTCCCTTTGGCATCGGTTGTCTGGCCAGCGCTGCAGAGCTCAACACAAGGAGGTTAACAGAGAAGAAATTATCTTCAAATTCCTGCTGGAGAGTACGCACACAGTGCCTTTCAGGAAAGAGAGTCTATATGTTGGGAAGCTGGCTGAAAACCGCTTAACCCCAGCTAGCACTGAAATGTTGGTAACAACATTCACTGATATTGCTTGTTGCACTTTTAGGGACAGACAGATAGCATGTGAATTTTTTGATGGCGGAAGGAAATCAGTTTCTCCTGTGCTTGTCCAAGCTTAGAGAATATTTGTTAATAACTATACTCTCTTTGCAGCTGATTTAAGGCTCCCAGCTTTCCCCTGTCACTAAACCTACTAAAAGCATGGCAAAGGTGCACAGACTTTGTGCACAGTTTTTTGCATACTTGTTTCAGTGTGGTACTGTGTTTTGCTGAGTGAAGTGGAACTCCTTTACACCCATGGTCCAACCTTCTCATATATTGGACAAGATAAAGCTGGCTGTGGAAGTGGGAGTACAAAGAAATTTGTCTTCAGAAATTATTATGTCTTATTTGTCCTCACTAGTTGAAACATGGAGTACATGTGGAGTACAGATCTCATGGGAAACAGAGAACATTTGTTGCACAGCTTATCTCTGCAATCCTTTTTCTGCCATTCCTTAGCAAAGAGTTCAATAGGGCTTGACTACTGATGCCCTACCCAAATATTTCCTCCTGTTGGATGCTGTGCCCAGCTTTATATCCTTAAAATTAATTCTTGTGCTGGATCCTCTGCTGTTTCTTTCAGACCTTTTGTGGTATGTCCCAGGATATAATGAAAAGTGCATCCGTTCTGTAGCTTTCTGCACTGCCAGGGAGGGCTAATCACGGGACGTGCTCTGCAAATGTCGTATTAACCATTCATTTCACAGAAACGCAGACAGATGGCCTGCGGATTGTTTCAGCAGGGTCCGCATTTTGTTTTTTTCTCTGTACCTGAAGTTGCCGTGCTTGTTTTTTCATAGTTTTTCCATATCGCCAGCTCTCGGGGAACAGGATCTACGTGGGCATAACAGTACTTCTCTGATCTCTAATTCTCTGCTTTGAGCAACAGTCAAGTTTCAAGATGAATTCCTGTCTGCTCAGAAGATGTGTGCCTCTCCCGAGATCTTAGTAATACCTTTCTTATCATTGATGTCTGAAACATTCAAAATTTCTGTTTGGACAACTGGTCATAACATTTCCATGAAGACAAGTCATTATTAATACAGTCTCTTCCTGAAATCAGTGTACGCTTGCTTCTCCGTGTGCTTTCAGTAACTATCTATAGGCTATCTACGCTCTTTTGCAAGCTAGCTGACCAGCTGACAAATATCTGCGCATATCCAACTATCTTCAAGAACAGCAAGTACACATTCAACATCTGCTCAGTCTCAGTGAATCCTAGGTATCTAAAAATGTTAATAGAGTTATAAATGTTAATAAAGTTATACTTTATTTATTTTATATAAACTTATAAAGTTGCATTATGTTTCCCCGTCATGGTACTTACTGACCATCCTTGATTTGATAGTAAATCTCTTTACATCTTTGAATCTGAGTATCTTTATTTATTGTCTCCTCAAAGATCTAATATACTGGGGTTTTTTTCCCCCAAGGAGTGTTAGGGAACTAGTCTCAACCAAGAATTCTCCACATTTATGATAGAGATGGATAAATGAGTCGCAAATAATCATAGACTGATTTGTACGTGGTAGATAGGCAAGCATATGTAAAAGTCCATGTGTACAAACAGCATTTCAAGGTAGTGTCAAAGTGTTCAAAGGTTGTTTAGTGTGTGAGCAAGGAAGCATCCAAACCAGGCTCTTCAAGCACTGCAATCCTTTGTCCTTCACCTGACACTGCTGTCTCTCAGAGCAATGGTAATTGTTCTCCATTGCTCTTCAGAGCATTACCCAGGGGCTTTTCTTGCTGTTACCTTGTGAATAGAGGCTGAGAAGCAGTGATGCATCCTCTCTGTGTACTGTCTCCTCAAGTCTATCAATCAGCATGATCACAAGCCAGTACACTATACACACGGCAGACAATGTATGGTGACTGTACCAGCTCCTTTTCTGAGGCTGATCCTAGCTTATAGATAAAAAGGACTGTATCAGCCTCTTTAGTTTGAAATTTGCCATGTCAGAGTCAAATAAGCTCCACATTGCCTCTTAAAGACTGAACAATAAATAGCAGCAAAAATGTGCTTTGGTGGATGGATTTCTTTCAGCAGGTGACTGCATAAACTAAATCTTGGCAGTAGAACTTCAAGTGAGTGAAGTATTATGGTTGATGGGCTTAAATCTTTCTTCTGCTAATGCTGTGCAGGGAAGACTGTGACTGAAATAGGTATAATTAGTGAACCGTGATTGAATTCTCAGCTTCAAGAAGACAACTCTTTCACAGTTTCTACTTTGATGTCATCTCTCATCTGTAAAGCTGTTCTACTCAGAACCACTTGAAGGTATTTTTCTTTTGAATTGGCTGCTTTAGACTGTCTTTAGTGCTAGATTATCTGTGTCAGGTTTATCACAAGCTGTCTGGATACAGGATGATTTTTCTTTTCATGGTAAAACATAGCACTCTTCTAAACCCTGCTTCCAGTTTATGATGAAGGTGCTTCTTGGTTGAATCTTCTGTTGCTGGTTTCCAAATACCCAGAATCTGGATCAACAATCTTACAATCTTCTGCGTCGCTATTTTTGTTTTATTTACACTTCACAGTAACAACTTGGGTGATAATGACTTGCTACAGTCACTGTCTCTCTGCTGACAAGAGCAAAGATCTGTCATCATCTTCTATCTAGTAGCATTTTGCACTTTTGAATCTGCATGTAGTGTATTACCAGCACTTCACAAGTCCTTAGTCTCAAGCACTTGCTATATTTTGGTTTGGTTTTTTTTTTTTTCCTGAAAAAGATACTATTCACCTTATATGTTGTTCCTCCACTTGGAGCTTTTCTTGCTGACTTCCTAAGAGTGTCTTCTGAATCAGGGAGCTGTTGTTTTGTTCTTTTGATGTAATAATATGCAAGAGATTTTCCTTATAACTATGCTGCAGAATTGCTGATAACATATGTGGTATTTCACCAGCATGTAAGTTTCTGCCATAACCACACCTTGAATATTGAGGAAAATTATTCCATGATTTTATGCCTTAAAATGGTATTAGACTGGCACTTGGGTCTTACTAAGGTTTTGAATAAAAGATTGTGCGTATGCATGCTTGGAAAGGTGCTGACTGGTACCTTCTTATTTTCCAGTGCTCTCTACCTTTGCTTCAGAACTATAATGAGAAATGCATGAATTTGTGCATTATGAACAAAAATTCAGCAGCATTATGGAAGCAGAAGCACTAGTAGCAGACATACAGAATGATTGATATTGTGGTATCCAATTTTCATTTCAGCAATCATCCCGGGAAAGCTACTCATGCAGAAAAGTTACCACATATAAAAAAAGGTATAGTAAACCATACAAATACACATCCCTGACTCAGACTTTGACCGCCCCCTTAATGCAACCCAGCCTGGCTCATGGATGAAATGACTAGATTCTGAGTGGATATGGACTGTGTATATACGAGTGTTTATATTCCAGATATATGGATTGGAAGTACATAGTTAATAGGATACACTTCCTGTTTGTATCTGAGAAAAATCATTCACTAATTTTCCACTGAGCATTTTTTTAAACAAAGCCTTGACATCTAATTAGTTATTTTCTTTTTATATATCATCTTTTGTCTTTGGAGTATTCCATTGTCCCTGTGAAATGCAATAAGTCTTGTGGATCTAGGGGCTGTGTGAATGAGGGAAATAATTAAATGAGGTCACCATGTTGATGTTTTGTAGCACGACGTGGAACTAACATCCATTTCTTGTTTTTTAAGTACTAAAAAATCCTTAATCTAATTAGTTTCTTTAATCCGGCAAGCAAAGATACCTCCTCTTGACTCTCGCTTTCTTGCATATGTGACACCTTGAAGATCAGAAATGTTCCATGAGGGACTGTATTAGGCTGGCTAACTGAAATAAGTCACGAGAACCTAGAATCAGTCTGCCTCTCTGCTGCAAGCAGTGGTTTGCACTTAAGCCTTCTGGTAGTGGCAGAAGAGCAGCCCAGGTGAAAATTTCCGAGCACCTCTGTATCATTTGCTTACACGTAAAAAAAAAATTTAGTTGTGCACTGGAATCAGTTGACAGTGAGTTTGGATAAACTAATTTTTCATCCATGTCGTTTAGTAAAATATAAGTAGCTAAGCATTGAAATAAGAAGGAAAGAGCTGCCTGTGCGAGGCCACAGAAAAGCCTCAAGGCAAATTTGCTTGTAGTTTACACATAATTTTGTAAAACCAGTGTTAGACATTGCACACCCACATGAAATGAAGTCTCTGTTTTAATTTTAAGTCTCCGCACTTCAGGAGGGATTGCCACCAGGCGGGAGAGAAAATGCATGTTTTCCTGCCAGGTGCAACTCCCTTCACTCTCCTCGCTGAGCTCAAGTTGTTCCTATAACCTCTCCCCTTCCCCTGCCTTTTTTACTCCAGTTTTTGTCCTTTTCCTTCTGCTACTCCTTTTCATGGGCCAATTTTGAGGCAGAGGACTAGGGGAAGATGAAGTGATGGCTTTCCCTCTCTGCCCAGGGATCCAGGTGTCCTCTCCTCCGTGGTGGACTGGCAGCAGGAGGTCAAAGGGATCCATCAAACCGAGGAGATAAGAGGAGTAGGCAGGGTGGGAGGGTTAACCCTGGTATCCCAGGGAGTTCTGCTGTGATGTTGGGGATTAGGCAAGTCAAATGAAAAGAAAATGGTAAGAGCTTCTTCCCCGCGTTTTATGTGCTTGTGCAACTGGCATAGCCATACCTTGGAACAGTTCCATACCATTATGATAAGCATTTACCAACTCCAGATTTTAGCCATGACTAGAATCTGGATGGCTGAGAATATGTCTTTTTTTTTTTTCTCTGGCTTGGGGAATTTAACACTTAATCTAAAATTCCACTGCAAGCATCCAAATTTAATATGAGTTTCCATTATTAGTAAGTATAACTTTTAGCTTTTCCTCTCTTACAGGATGAAATTCACCTCTCCACCAAAAAACCACCAAATCCCAAATTTGTTCACACGTTTGGTGCCAAGAAAATACAGATTGCAGTTAAGAGGCTAGAATGAAGCTTGCAATGCCATCAAAGCACATAGCTGAGCGCAGCAGTGTTACAGTTTGAGCCGAGGCTCATGATTCAAACACATTATTAACACAAGCGCTTCAAATATACGCATCTGCAAAATTCAAAATCTGCAGCTGACCTTTGCTTACATCACACCCATCCTTTGAACTGATCTGTACAGGTCTATCATCGTAAAGGTCATGGGACAGGCACAGGGACAAAGCCAGTCCTTTAGACCTCCGAAGTCAAAAGGTAGGGGAAGTAGTGACATTGAGTAAAAACAAAAAAAATAATGAAAGCAAATGTTTCCCACCTCCAAGCACCCATCCTCCACCTGTCCCATGCCTGACACTGCCTCGGTAGCTGGAGCAAAAATCTCTCGGCGGAGCCGTGGAGGAAGCAGCGCTGAGGTGCGGTTGCAGACAGACACAAGCTCCCTGGGAACCGCTGCTATGCAGGCGCCTGCCCCACTGCGCGCGGGGAGCTGCAAAAGTATTGCGACATGGAAGGATGGGTATGAAATAACAGATTCCTCCTGCTGCTCTGGTGGCTGTCACATTTCACACCATACCTCTCTCCTTTTCACAGGCACTCTGGCTGGATTAAATGGATTAAGAACTGGTTGATAAATATGAATGGAGTTGCAAGTTGATGTGGAAAAAGGTTTTCACTGTTTCTTTCTCTATGAATGAATCATGAACGGAAATTTCTTCAAGTGCATTAGAAATTAATTCCTAGACACTCTTTTTTTCTCCTCAGGCTGAAAAACTGAAGAGCCAAATTTTGCAAGGAGGAAAAAAAAAAGGCATTTTAATTTATCTGGGAATCTCTTGCTTCAAACCCTAACTTCTAAGTGCAATATTCACTGTGTAAATTATTCCCATAAAACAACATAACATTACAATCCATTTCAACTAAAAGGATCTACTTACAGTAGAAAGCTTCAGATTTGATAGCATGCCTTTGCTGTATCAAATGACTACATCTCAACAAGTCTCCCCAGCGTTGTGCTGCACGCTTTAGGTGGTCTAAATCTGAGATTAATTGATGCTGATGAATTTGGCTGCAGGTTTTTGGTTTGGTTTTTTTTTTTTTTGCAATACCAGGCTGCTGTCCCAAAGTTTAGAAATGCTGGTTTACACGATTCATAAATTGACGGTAAATTTTACCTATACAGATATGTATACACACATATAAAATTCAGATCTAATTTTAGATTTAAAGCACCTTACAAATTCATATTTGTTTGGGTCTAAGTGTATGTTTAGGATGGCCACTCACTGTAAATACATTTTGATGTGGAATTTGTCAATTTTCCTTACGTGGACAGTGTACATCAATCCTGGCTAGAAACAAAAATACCATGCCTGTAAGCACAAACTTCTGAAAGTCCCTAGCATGTATGAAGAAACTCACATGGAATGAACAAAATCTTGGGAACTTTTGGTCTGATTTTCTAAGAAAATGGGGCTTATCACATTGTCCCATATGGAAATCTGTTCAGCTGTTTGTCTGTCACTACCCCCACGTCTTTCCCCAATAAGTTTTGAACATGTTACCTACTGTCAGCCTAATCTGTCAAAAGTCTTAAAGATCGTGAGATAGTGAAAGTCAGCAGTGATGTAAAGGAGCCATTGCTGACTGCCAGATACAGCGAACACTTCTCTTTTCCATGCCGTAAATGGCATGGCATGGCTAGCGAGACAAAGGGTAGTACACGTACGGGCAAAGAGAGCTTCCAACTTGATCCGACATGGATCACCCTTTGAGTAGCAGGGAGAAAGTGTTTGGATAACAGGGGGCAGTTCCTGAAGATGAGGGCAGACTCCAGGTTTTGGGGGGAGGAACACAGGGGAGTGGACACAGATCTTTAGAAAACTGGGTTCTGCTATTCCTTGGCTCACAATATTTGTTTCAAAGGTGTCGAGGGGAGAGGCTTCACCCTCTTTAACACCTCTGAACTCTCTGGTTGTAGCAGCTCCAGGCTTCAGTGGCAATGAAGTCTGCTGCAGGATAGTTTAGTCCTGGCTGGAAACCAGCACTCATGGAAGTCTCACAAGAAATCCTCCTGTGAGATTTCCAATTGAAACAGCAGACATGAAAAGCTGAAACAATTCAGTAACTGCAAATGGTCTGACTGGTACAGATGAGCTGGATTTACCTGTGGGATGGCCCTCCTCAGAGGTGATGGAGTAAGGTGGTTTCAGCAACACAGACCACTCACACAGTCAAACACCAACTGTCAGAGGAAGAGGAGTGCCAGCATATAACCTGGCACTGGGAGCCTGAGCTTCCACAGCTGTGTTTGCAGCGGAGAAAGTCCTGAGCTTGATGGGTACCTGCTTCCTACCAAACCTGCTGGTAATTACCACCTCCCTGCATCAACACAGCTGGAAATGGGGGCAGCTGTGAAGCCTGGAGTAAGGTCAGTTAATACATGGTATCCAGGCTGAATTACCTAACCAGTTCTCTTCTGAGGTTTGCTTGAAATGGTTTTGGCATTAATGTTATACCCAGGATCAAACCACAGTAAGGACTAAAGGCATTAGTGGTGAACACAGCCCTCATGCGGTACATGTTGATAAAATGAAAATACTGGGTGGTGAATGCATACAGCATTGCATCTTGACAAGGGATGCTGTAGAGATGCCTCTCTTCCATATGCTGCCACACAGGAGGGAATTCAAAGTGCACAGAGCAAGTAAGCTGTTTGAAGATTTGGAGTATGATGCATCACACAGACCAGCACTTCAGTGAAGAGGCCAGTGAAGGAGGAACAAGTCAGAAGGTGGCTTTGTAGCGTATTAGACAGCCTGCAGTAAGTCCAGCTTGGACACTCAGTGCTCTCTCACTTTACTGCAAGAAAGGAGAGCTCACCAAGGCAATTCAAGCGTAGCAGCTAATGCCATAGGAGAGTAGTAAACCCTTATCCTCACTTTCTTCCCAGTAACAAGTCTGTGTAGTTATATCCTTAATATGTGCTTTAGATAGAGTAAGCCACAATGCAATTAGGATGTCCATATGGAGAGTCAGTGCAGCATAGCTAGTACGCTGTAAATTCATATCCTCGCTTACTGAGAATTAATTATTTTGTAGACAAGCCATGTGTCAGTGAAATCCGTTTATTACTTTATAGGATATGTGGTCTTCTAGGAAGGCTGGCCCAAAAGAAATGGGGGACTGAAACTATGGTTGGCAAAGTAAATATATTGGTAGGAAATGCAGTTTTATGCCAAGTCAGTTGATTTAAAACAATCTGGCTTGGTTTTCAAACCCACCCCCCCAATACTCTAATTTGGGTCAAACAAAGCCAAACTGAAATGTTTTGTTTTGGTTTTCTATAGGAAAAAATAGACTTTTAAAACGTGAATTTAAATTTTCATATGGAAATTTTTCAGTGTATATTTCTTTTGTAGAAATGGCTTCTTCTGTCAAAATAACATTTCTATAGAAATTTTTCATTTGGTTTCACTTAAAAAACTTACTTGTCCAAACTTGTATCATCTGCTATATGTTCATGGAAGTCAACAAAGTTGAACCAGAATGAACAATCCTCTTACATGACATGCTTTGCAGGAATGACTGCCTTTTTTTCCTCCCTGTAACCAAAATATCACTGAAAGTAAATCTGCGTTGCCATCGCACCTATATAACAAAGTCTGTCTTGTGATTTGAAAACTAGGTCAGTTAATTGTCCAAAAAATAGTAATAAAAAAGGAACAGGGAATAACTGTTGGAAACAAATCCATATTTCAAATTTCAGTGAGACTGCTCTTGATGTAGTCAGGCTTGGTTATAGTTAATAAACCTTTGAGATGGAGATTGGGTTGTGTGTCTCGTATCTTCATTCCGTGTGATTTTAGAAAAACATATGCATGTGTCAGGGCACCTCGTTGTTCCTCTGATGATTTATCATATCTTTGTGGGATGGTTTTGTTTCCCACTATGAAATGCAAATTTAGCTTGCAGTGCTCCTGCTGTCTGTATAAAGGTTAAAAAGATATATAGATATACATTTAATGCTATTCTTGCTACTTTTAGAACTGGCTTTGAATGAAGTTTCTAGCACAATAAAGATTTTTCACTGTCTACATTTGCTGATTTTAGTTGGTTTTTTTAATTACCTTTTTTGAAACTTTGCAGTTCAGATTATATAAGCACAGCCCAGCTGCTGACAGACCAACTCACAGCGTACGATCGGTGCCAAGAAACTGCGGTTTACCATCACGAACATTCAGGCGTTGCTCTAAGGTGTCTTGAAGGGAAGACTGCAAATACACTACCCCCAGAAATAATAATATCCCCATATGTATTCAGTGCTGCAGGCACTGTTGACATCAAAAGGTTTATAATCCTCATGTGAGTAATCAGCTGAACTGTTGAAAGTACCTCAAGCATTTGGTGCCTCAGCAAAATCCACATATGATGGGAAAGGTGGCTTTGTTACCCTTTGAGCCTCTCCCACTACTCAAGCTTCACCCATGCAGGTCACTGAAATGAAGCACCATCCCCAGAGTCTCTGTAGAGATATGGGTGTGCATCTACTTACGGTTCATCTCAGCTCTTAAGCAGCTGGACTTTAAATACACATGTGACTTTAACTAAGCTTTTAGGCCTAGCCTTCTTCACTGACAGTGTTTCCCAAACGCCAGCCCTTTGCTTCAGTGAAGTGAAGCCCAATTCATAATAAAATGTGCAGCTCTCCCTGGTGTTCATTATATTTTCTCATGCAAGAGATGGAACAGGCAGTAGTGCTGACATTTGTATCATCAGTGGTAAGATCTCACTGAGATCAGAGGGACACACCATAATTTTCGTGTTGTTACAGAAAGTGGAAGTGAAATTCTGAGTATTGAAAACCTAGATAAAAAAGAGGTTTCTGTATATCATACAACCATCCTGTGGACCAACCTGAGCGCAGATTCTTTGCGTATCCGCTGGTCATATATGTTCAATTTGTTTCCATTCTTGTCCTTACAGGCTCTGTGCCAATGAACAGGGATTTCTTTTTTTGGTTGGTTTCCATTGCTCCAGAGTGGGTTTCACACCAGTCTTGCTCTTTGCCTTCTTGACAGATAAAGGCAAAAACTGCTTACCACTTACTTTCTCTTACAAGATGTCTGCTGGTAGCTAGCATTAATTATGAATCTGTTCTTTTAGGTCTTTTTTTCCCTCTGACTCATTTTAACACTTACCAACTTCAAGTTCTGTTTCTCCCAAAAATCTTGAGAATGCAGATAAAATTTCCTTTCTCTCTCAAGCGAGTGGCTTGACTCGCTACTATCTGGGTCTGGCATTAAAAGTGCTGAACTTGAATACAAAATCTTGTCCTAGCTTGCTGTTATGCCTATTATGGTCACTTTAGGTAGCATTTTAAAAATCAGAGGCCTAAAATTGTGCATCTACTGGCATAACCAATATCAAAGGAAATCCAGCTCCAAATCTTATTTTCAGTAGTTCTTAAGACCTGCACCTATCAACTGCATGTTTGGCCCAGCCCTAAGGGAAGGTGTCAGTCCACCTGCACTAGAATGCAATTAGGATTGCATTTGGATGCAATCAAGCAAACTTCTCATCTGAGAAGAAGCAGATAGGACGGAAGATGACTTTAAAGCTACCCACCGGCTGAGCCCAGCAGCTGGAGCCACGCTTCTCTGACCAGAGTTTAGCCTATGCTGTTTGACTTTGCGCTGGAGCAGAGGGAACGAGGGGAAGTGCTCACACAGTTGGGCATTAATCTCAGCTGGGGAGCAGAAAAAAGCAGCCAAGTACAATATATCGGCCACGAGAGTTTCCCTGAGATGCTGCTGGTGCTCTCCTGGGAAGGCCAAGCCACCTCCCAGCGGGTTTCCAAGCAGCGGGAGTCCTATGGAGGGGAATCAGAGAGGTTTGGGTGGTCAGAAATTTCAGGTTCTCGTTTGGACAGAAGCCTGGCCCTAATTAATGGTGTGAACATAGCCTGAGTTAGTTTTCAGCATCGTTCTGTTTGATGCAGGGTTTCGGTCCCTGACTTCTTCCTAGACTTGCCATATTGCTTGAAATCAGGGCTTCCCGAGTGTGTGAAAATGTTGTGTACTGAGGCTGGTTTTTAGCTCATGTGCCAAGGTGTGGCAAAGACGTGCTGCAGAATAAAATCTGGATTCCACATGAACTGCAAAAAATACCCCATATCTTTTAAAATGATCATTTAGCCATTCTTAAAGTTTAAGCTCAGATAAGACAAATATATCCGTTTAATTTGCATGCCGGCAGAATTTTCCCTCCAGTGAAACCAGGTCAGCGGGAACAGCTTAAACGGAGGAGAGTTTGCACGTCTGATGCAAAGAACATGTTTGTTGCTTTTTCTCATGGCACTGTAAATATTTTTTCAGCGAATAAACTTGTGTATTCATTAGCACCACGGCCCCTTCCACACGGGGTGCTCCTTGGAAAAGTACCAAGCGAGCACGACTATTAATTCAGATCAATATGTGACTCTGACAGAGAATGTGAAGCACACCTAACCCAGCTAACTATGCCCCTGATAAATGTCGTGAGAGCAGTGTGTCACCCGTGCCTTGCCTTTCTTTATTTCCATTATCCATCAGGACAGGCCATGAGGGAATGCCTGGGAACTGTGTCGTTCTCTGCAATAAGCCACAATGCTAATGAGGCATAACAAATTGAGGAAGTATCATGTATAATCCTGATCCCTCATTGACACTATTACCAGTATAGATTTCAATTCACCATTTGTTACATGCTTAATACAGACAAAGTGGGAGGGTGTAGAAGAATTACTCCTTCAGTCATTGCATTTTTTAAATAGTTGTCATCCTCCAAGACAAAACTCTCTGGTAATACCCTCTGTTTTTGCTACTGCTGTTTCTCAGCAGGATTTGCTGCTTGTTCTTGTAGGGGGTCAGCCAGACTTTGTCTTTCTCACAGTTTCAGTTTCCTACTGGGATTAAGGGTCTAGCATATTTCTGCAACAAATCAACTGAACCCAAGATAAACAAACCTACTGAACAACATGGCTCTGGTATGTGCCTGAATTTTAGGAGTCAGCTGCAAAATTTAATTTTTGTAAGGTGTTCCAGAGGGAAATCGAGGCAAACATATGATTTTAGTGAGTTCTCATCAAAATGATGGCATATTTTGTTGGTGGTTTTTTTTTTTTTTTAGGATGTGAACTGTTTCTTCATATGTGTTGTTTTTAGTCAAGCACTCTGTGATTCTTCCCAGAAATAGTATTTTGCATTACTTCGAAGAATCCCAGGGTGCCCTGCAGAGAACGAATAATGTTTCACTGCATACTTATGACAGAAAATGGTAAAGATTTATCTACAGATTGAAAAACCCAGATATTGGGCCACGCTATTGGTTTTCACGCCTCCCTCTTTTTACCCTACCAGCCCAGTGACGGGTTCTGCTGGCCTATGGAGAGACTCCCCACAGGTTGCTCTTCCCTTATAACCTTGCTTGCAGGTCCTACTGACAGTGGCCCTCAGGAGGGTGCTCCATCCCTGCACCATGACCAAAGGGACAGGGACAAGAACCAGGTTTTCTTACAGATGGTAAGCAGATGCCCAGCCTGCCTGCTGCGAGGGAGCTGCCGTCCCTGGTCAGTGTGTCCCTGGGTGGCCCTGTCTCTTCCCCACCACGGGGCCATTGTTCCCCTGGGCTTTCCCAGCCCCTCGCTTTTCCCACAGGTTCCTGTTTCCTCCTTTTTGGGGCTCTTCTGCCTCTTATCACCCAGGCAGAGGGAAATAGGGAGGCAGGTTGATGGCTCACCCATGCAAATGGTACCCCCTGATCAGCGTTACTCAAGTCTGGGGGACCCGGGCTGCCAGGAAACCTATTTCTGCCACACGAATACTGTATAGTAACCAAATCCAAGTGCAAAGATGTACACTGCTCTCAGACAAAGTGGTACTTCATTGACAGTAGAATAACCTGCAAACCGATGCCCCCAACCAAAAGATTAATCTCTGGTTTAGGCTTTCATTAAAAGGCATTCACACCAGTGCAACATTGCTATTCATCTGGATCAGAGTTTGGCACCTATACACATTTTAAGTGACACATTTTAACTGACACATTTTAACTGCTGCTTAATCAATAGATAAAGAACTTTTCAAAGTGGAGTAGAAATTCTTCCATAGTAGTGAATGCATTTTAAATGGGGAATACAGTGAGACTTTCACAGAGATATGACAAAATAGAAGACTGATAAGAGAAATAAGGTATTTGACAATGAAGTATAAAGTTATTATTACCACTTGATTAGGAAGATTTTTATTAGTCACCTCTGATTGCTCTTCATAAAAAGTCAGACCATCTAATGCCCCTATAACGATGGCCACTACACATGAGTATTGTGATAGTCATAGTAAATGTGCTATGTAAGGGAAAGAGCACTTGAATCTCTTTATAAAACCAGACCCGATTAGGAATAGTACTCCAAATGTGCTTGTGTTAAACTGTGTATAACTTTCAGGCCATATATTCGTTGTGCTGAGAGCTCGCGGCTTTGGGGGGAAGAATTAGTTCCTGTTCCATTCAGTATTTTATTTTCTGGACAAATGCACTGGTTTGAGAGAAAAGGTATTAACTTTGGCTCAGATATGACTATTTCCATTGAAATGTACTGCATTTGAAAGGTCTTTGATTTAAGTTCTTGACATGCTTTCAAATGATCAAGTGTCACAAAAAGTGGTAACTTTTGATCTCATTAATGAGCTAACTGAACGATAGTTTAAATGTAGCATAGCATTTTCATGATTTAAATTTTTATCAGGCTGTTTTAAATTGAAAGGCTGATTAATTTTAATAGGATTTCTATCATAAATGGGAAAACTGTCCAAATTTTGTAACCAATACATTTTTCACTTGAAACACTCTAAAGTAAAATGCTACTTAATCAGGTGACTCAAGCCAATATAGGGCAGGTCTACACTATTAGCTGCTGTCTCATTCATAGGTCTCCCTGACGTTCATTTCCAAGTGTTTATGGACAACCAGAGATGTTCAACACAAAATGGCAGCTCTTTGGCACCACTTTATTAGTCATATTAGCTATAAATTACAGCTAATTTCAAGTCCTGTTTGAAAAACTCTGTTACAAAAGCTGTCAGACATTATAAAAAAAAGGGAGGAGAAAAGGTCCTCATAGACTGGTAATACTGAATTTAACCAAAAATGTCTACTGCTGCAGAGGTAGAAAGACAACTGCTCATTTGACCCAAATTTATGACTTGGCTGACAGCTTTGAACAGCAGACTGTAGAGCCCTGAAGAATCTGCAGAGTTTTTAGACCTGATTTCTCACTTACAAAAAGATGGGTTTCTAGCATTCTGACTGTGTAAGGGTATCCTCAGATAAGTATAATTTTGACCCAAGAATTTTAAAGGATTGAAGCAAAAATGCAAGTCTAGCTGCTGGATTTGTAGCACAAATGATTCTTTGGAAGACAATGAAATATTACATATCACATTGTTTTCCACATGCTTTTATTTACTTATTGGTGATTCTTGCTTCTTTTCTTGCTTCTCCCCCCCACCTCCCCTTTTCCCTATTTCAATGTTTTCTTTTATCCTGAAAAATAATTGAAAATTCACTCTATTTAGTGTGATTCAATAATCATGTACCTACCTGAAATACAAGGACATTTTCTAAATAGAAAAAAATGGTTTGTGTGTTATGTTGTGTCCTGCATTCAGGTAACAATAGAAAATTAATAACAAAACATGAAAGGATGGTAATAGATAGCTAATATGTTTTGTTTTGTAAGATTATGAAGTTGATTAGCTTTTTAAAACTATTTTTATTACTGACATCCTGTAGCAATAAATGAACAAATCTATTACACATAATTAACTATCATTTATTATTGTATCCACTGTTTGTAATTCAACAGATAATTTCCTATTCATTATATACTGTTAGACATTCAGCAAGCCCTAAATCTGCATAGTAGTGTCAGTATGTAAATACAGTTACGCCATGAAGATAAGCTAAGTAGACCGGAAACCAAAAAAACCCCTAAGTTTCTTCAATTTGTGGTTGAGTTTACATTACACTCAAGATCAAGCCACATAAATTGTGTGCCTCGGTTTCCTCATCTGTGTTCTGGTAGTAACAAAGCCTGCCTTTCTGAAGTGTTTTGATAGTCTTGGATGAAAGGCTCTAAGTACAAAGTATTATCTGTTATAGCTGTGGCTTTGCTAAATCTTTGCTAGTTAATAATGCAGTGTGAGTTGCTGAAAATTGAGAAAATTTGCTTGCAAATAACAAAGGATGTCTGCTTCAGCAGCCTTACCTCTCCTCATCTCCTTTTTTGTCATTGTAATGATAGCTATGAATATGCCTCTTTCTTGCATTAGAGCAAGAGGCAGTTATTTGCCCCTTCTGAAAAAGCAACAGATTATACTTCAAAGTTAACTGAAGATGGCATTTTTTTTTCCTTTATGTTTTTCTTTTTTAAAATTAGTTTGGGAAAACTCTGAGATTGAACTCACAAGGTCTGTGGACATGAAATTCAATGGGGAAGCAATACAAGTAAAACCAGAGAAGCCAGAAATTCTCTCCCATAAACTGAGGCTTCACATTGATGTTCCAGCATTTTAGCTCTTTTAAACATGGATTCCTACAGCAAAGTCAAAGCAAAAGATAATCAAAATGGTAAATAGCAAAGAGAAGACCAAATCACTAAAGCCTACTCTATGTACAGAGATATGCTAGTTGAAAGCTAGTGCAATGTCAAAAATAATTTCTAAGCAGCGCTGTGACACATACAGAGTCACAGAAGGGAGGTTGGAATGGACCTCTGGAGGTCATCTGGTCCAACCCCCCTGCTCAAGCAGGGCTACCAAAAGCCAGTTGCCCAGGATGTCCAGATGGCTTTTGAGTATGTCTAAGGATGGAGACTCCATGACCTCTCTGGACAAATAGTTCCCATGCTCAGTCACCCATACAGTAAAATAGAGTTTCCTGATGTTCAGACAGAACCTCCTGTGCCTCTCAATATTCATAGGTGTGTCAAAGCCAAGCAGTTTCCAACTGAATGTTAACACCTCGTTACTGGATCTTCCCTCTCTCTTAATTTTACTTAAATGTAAAGATCCTCTGTGAAAATAGGTATCTGATTTCTTTGGAGCTACTAGCAACTGGAGTAGTGGTTTGATTACATAACGGGGAAATAGATCACCCATTATTTAACCAGAAATAGTTCCCATATTGCAGCATCTTCCTTTAGGTAAAGCTTCCAATAGCGATGCAGCTGTCAGCATTCACTTACCCCTCAGATTGTACCCAGCTGAAATCTTTTTGCTGGTTTGCAAGAGAAAGGGGGGTCCTGCCTACCTGTATCCTTTTTCTTGGCTGGGAGAAGAACAATGACATATTGTTTAAAAAGTTTTTTACAGTTTTGTAGATGGGTAGGGAATTAAGCTGGCACATGACCCTCAGCAGCCACCTGCCATAAATGAGGCAGGTGCTGGGTGACTGAGGACAGCCGATCACAGCCAGGCAAAAGACTTTTTCGGTTATTTCTCCATGCAAACCAAGAAAAACAAGCCTTCAAATATGCAGAAGATGTGGCTTCCCCCTTGCTCTGTCAACTCCCCGTTGCGGTTTTCATGGTGCCCGGCACTCCAGTACTTAGCCCTTCAGAGAAAGAAACCCATAATGTCGCAGCCCAAATGTGCAATACCTGAGGGGAAAAAGTCTCGTCTCCAGGCCATGAGGCAATTTTCTTCTACTCTGAAACATGAAGCGTGATTACCCTCGGTCTGCTTCAGTGCTCTAAATTTGGCAAGAGTCCTATAAAAGTGAGGCATCCTTTATCTTTTCTGGAGTCTTAAAAGCAGATTTACAGGGTGTGAAGAGTTAGCTGCACAACTGGCATTAACATTAATGAGAGATTTGGGTGTAGCTTCAGTGCAGCAGGTAGAAAATGTTTCTTGTTTCAACTTTTTACTTAAAGTATGTTTCTATATTATTTGGCTAAGGAAAGTATGTATCATGAGTCAATCACAAATATTTGAAGGCAGCACAACACACATAACTAAGTTAAGGCTGGCAAATAAATATTTTTGACCTGTTTTTCATCCATACTAGGACCAGCTCACACCAATACATCAAAGGAAAGTGGTTGAAAGTGGGTGCAGAGACCTTTACAGTATATGCTTACGTTGACAATTCTTCTGCTGTTATCATATTCTCAAAATAATGTATATCGAAACACTTTGAAATCTTTATTTTTTTTGTCAGTACCTTCCCAACATGGCTTTTTAAATAGCTGGCCAGCCTCAGCTCAGGCTTTCCTTTAAGTCTTGAAAAAAAAAAAGAGGTTGGCACAAGAATGTGAATGATTTAAAAATGCGATGCTTTCATCTCTTGAAACATTTCAAATGTGCTGAAAAATAGATTGCAATACTTAAAAAAAATAAAGATTTCAAAATATTTAAAATAAGTTCATTTTCTTTGTGCTTGAATTACTCTGCAAAACTTGTTGAGACCTAAAACTCCTTAAAGTATTTGCATTGTAATTTCTTGCTTATATGATTTCAAGAGAAATCCCATTTTCACTTGAAGTGTATCAACTAAACATTTATTTATATTTTTTAACAGAAAGAACTAGAGCAGGTAGCAAGTAGAATAAAAATATCTGCAAACAATTCACTCTGCTTTTCTTCTTATTTAAATATGAAATTTTCACCCAGAATGTGTCAAAATGTCCCATTCAACATCACTGCCCAGCTCTGGCTGTATTTTAAAGAATAAGGTCAATGATGCAACACAGAGATTTTGAACTTTCCTTCTCTTCTTTAATCTCTATTTTCTGAGTTTTTCTGTTCTCACATAAAGATTGCAACCGTTCGTCTCACACAAAGATTGCAGTCGTTCGTTTCCTGGTACTGCTTTTGCCTTGGAGGCTACATCTTTTATTTTTAATTTTTTTTTCCAGAGACTATATATATGTATATGTACCCTTAGCTACCACTTTGGGATGGTACCTGCCTTTTCGTGAGACTTGAAAAGTGAAATAAATTAGTGAAGGGGGCTCCTGAAAGTGGATGGTTAATAACTACAGCAGACGGGAATTTGGAAAATCAAGATTTTTGGTGGCTTCAGTTCAGACTTTGATCTTACTATTGGAGCAGTTTTGGCATGTTTTGATCTCACTGTGTGTCCTTAAATGTGCAGGAGGAAGTGTGGCAGGGACGGGCTCCTGAGGTGCAGTACCGCAAATGGTAGGTGCTTAAGAGATCAGAGACATGATAACTTGAGTAAAGGACTGATGACATTTTGCCAGTTTGATTTTAATACCTGGCACATCTGTGGCATCACCAAACAGCCTATCATTTAGCTAAAACATCATAAAGATATTCAGTGTCATAAAAGTAACATTTTATTTAACCTCCCTGTAACAACTTTAAGAACAGTAATCTGTTAGAGTAGGCTGCATGTCTGGCACATGATAGTGGATGAGAATGAGTAATCAAATCTTAAATATGTATTTGTAGCAATATTGCCTCAAAGTTTTTGCAAATATTGCTAAAAAGTGTGTGATGGGAAGAAATAAAAAGAGCTAGAGCAAGCAAAATAAAATTTCATTGTCCTTAACTGGGAGTTGAAAGAATAGATTTTCCCAGTACATCAACAGAGGGTTTTTTTTGTTGCTTCATGTCACTGTATGCCGATGCCACGATGGCTTTCCCCCCCTCCCCTGCCACAAGCAATGGAGAGAAATGATATATCTCCACAAAGAAAAACATTCTGAGCCGGTTCCTGGACTCTTTTAATTTTCTTCCTTCGTGACTCCAATTTTGGACCTTGGTCCGGCATCCGGCATAGTTTGTGCCTGAGAACAGCACCCAGGCGAAGGCGCGTGGCACATGTTGACGTTTAAAAGGGCAGGCTGTGACATCGGAACTTGGGAGTCTCACTGCCAGCCGTTCCCACCCGAGCTGCCTCAGAAATGGAAGAGGCATTTCGCAAGCCTTGCCAGGCCTCGCTGGGATACGTGCCATGTCCTGCTCACTCGGCTTTAGACCAGCTCATCTGGAGAGGTTTGTGCTAATGGTATGGGGGCAAACGCAGGCAAAACCAAAGCCCCAGCACCTCAAATCTAAGGAAAATCTGATTTCATAATAATTATCACACACAAGGTTTAAATAGGCATCTTATTGTATTTCAATTTATTTTTATTTATTTTTCATGATATTGATTGGGGTTTTCTGTGTGTCTTTCATGTGTATTTGATATCTTTATCTGAAAAGTAAGAAGGAGCAAGTGATATCTATGCCTCACTTCTGTAAGTACAGAAGCCCTGAGAAAATGAAGAACCTCAGGAGAGGACTTTCTATCCCCCTGAAATCCACACTGCTCTGTGGGATCTCTACGTTACTGGCAGCTTTCCTAAACTTCCTCCTGGCCTCTGCATTGTCCGGATATTTCTCAGTGCTATTTACTGCAATTGACTCAGACATCCCCTCCCCAGCCTCATCCTTATATGTCTTCCACATCAGGATTTCTCCATGAATCCTCAAGAAGGAACCTCCTGATGCCTACATGGATACACACCAATACACCCTGACCTGGGTATGTGTTTCATGGGCGAAAGTCTCTGTGCTGGGCACGCACTGGTCAGACAGTGTTCAGATACGCTGGTGGCTAGGGTGGCTGCTGAAGTTACATTCACCAATTTGCACTCCCTTTATATGTTAGAGGAAGGAAGCACAAGCCAAAGAATAGCAAAATATGTGTATGAAGTAACGTTGTGCTTTGGTAGAACTCATGATGAGAATTGTGTGACTTCTGAGGTATTTATTTTTGTTACCTTAACCACAGTGTTCCTGTTCTTGTTTTTATTTCTGTTACTGACAGACATGCCAGTCACACGGTCCTTTAATTCTTGCGGCCACTGGGCACACTACACAGGGAGCTATGCAGTGAATGCCAAGTAGATATACACATAGATACATGCAAGAAATACCTCTTTGTGTTTTAAAGATCTTTCTGAAAGTGCCATATCTTTGCTCACGTAGAGCAGAAGCGAGCAGAGGCATTATGCCTCCATCGTTCCAGTTCGATGTTAATACCACTGTGCAAACAACATACACTGCTGCTTAGCACAGCCTGCTCCTCCCTGAAGTAGCCATCCATACCCATCTGTGCTTAAAATAATAATCAGTGTGTCATTCAGGCAAGGGCTGATAGTTCAGGAGAGAAGATAACCATCAATTTCTGTACCTCTCAGTTTCTCTCACAAGTAACATTTGTTAACCAGGTCATAGCACAGGCATCAACTGTGCTCCTTCTTCCTTCTCTTGTGCTCACCTTTCCAAGTGTATTTTGGTCTGTGTTGTCTTAAAGAAATATAAAATGATCATTTGAAATCCTGCCAGAGTCTGTTACTGTGCTGAACCTAGGCAATCACATAGAAGAGCATGTTGGTGTTTACTGTCCTCATAACAAAGTAGTAGGTCTCACCACATAATCCCATCCCAACTTCTAAGGAAATCAGCAGATTGGGACTGACAACATGTGCAAGGTGATGGACAGTGAACGTAATCACTGGATGTGTCAGGGGAGGGGTTTCCAGGAGAGAGAGTGAATTATCATTGCCATCGTAGAAGGCATTGGTGAGGCTCCATCAGGAATACAGAACGCATCCTTTGGCCATCAAAGTCTGCAAAGGTGAACTAAAGTACAAGCAAAGAAAGACTGCCAGGAAGATGAGGGAAATGAAGAGCACATCATATGAACAGAGATTAAGATCCTAATTCTTTTTGCATTGCAAAATAATTCTGTGAGGGTGATGACTCCTTTCTGCCTACATCTGAAGATAAACACTAGGAGGGAGAAGAGCTCATTAGGTAAATGATAAAACTGATACAGTACAAAGTTGCTATAGTCTGGCCTGAATAATTTTGGGCTGAAAATGAGAAAAGATTATTAAGTCTCAGAGCTGTGAGACTCTGGGTGCAGTTTTGAAACAGTTCATGGAAAGTGATTGCCTGCTCTTCCAGAGAAGCCAGATCATGGAGCCTGGAGATCCCTCGCCTTTGTCCCTCTGCTACTTACATGCTTTATAATAATGGTGAGAGAACTAAGATGAAAAAATTAAATAAAGGTAAAAGCGCTGCATTTTTTAATTTGTAAATATGCCTCATTCTCTATTCTCAGATTCATAAAGCAAAAGCAAAATCACTTCATGATTTTGAAGGTTGAAAGGAGCACTAAGATCACCTGTCTGTACCATGTTTTCATCTAGTTACTCTTGTATGGTGCTCAGTGACATGTATTTAGTTAAAGCATGTTACGTGCTTGTTACCTGGAGTGAAGACAGGGGACCACCTCTTGCACCACCTCACACCAATTGGCTCGCATGAAGTTGTTCTTATCTTGTCCAGTCTTTTTCAGCACTTTGGATTAGGTCTTTAGAGGTCTAAGAATCACCGACTGAACTGCTGTACAAATGTAACCCATTCTTCAAGGTGATGACTGGATTTCTCAATGACATAAAAACATACATAACCTGAAACATGATGTTTGGCATGTGCTTGAAATAAGAACCAAATTGTTTATGGCCGTACAAGGCTGGCCTATGTGACTCTCTCTGCTGAGGAGCTAATAAAGTCCAGTGATGAAGAAAATGTGTTGGTGGTTGCAGCAAGGGCTGGTATTCTGGTTTCTTTCCTAGGTTCTGCATGGACACAGTATGGTGCCCTCTAGCATGCATTACTGTCTAGGTACGTTCACCTTCATGTCTGTAAAGTGGATTTGTATTTATCAACCTCGCATTCTGTTTCAACACAAAGCCATTAATACCTGTGAAGGAATTTGCACTACAGCAGTGCAATGTAATACTGCGCTTACGCAAAAAGAGACATATGCACTTGCAATAACGGGGAAGAAACACTATCATGGGTTAGGTTTTTATTTTAATTAGAAGAAATCCAAAAGAACAATAGCGAATCAAGCTACTTTTTAAATTTACTATTAACTTACTAATTTAACTAAGACTAAAATTTGCCCCAGTGTCAGAATCTAGAATATTAATAAATAAAGACATAAATAGCAACCACAGAATTAAGCAATTAATGAGTTCTTTTTACTACATGAAAGGCCCTGATCCAGACCCTTTAGCTCTTGCTAATGAGAAAACCAGACAGTTTCTCCCACAGGCAGTCTGTCAGCTTTCTTCAGGCATTTCATGAATTTTGGTCAGAGTGCCCATCATACACAGTAGGTGCGCAGGATCGCAGATACTCTCCTCAGTGCAGAAGGATGCCTAGAGCCAGACTGAGGGTGGCCAGCAGTCCAAAACTTTGCTTCATGGTTTATCAAACAGGTAAAAAGGGCAGTCTTGCAATATGTTTAGAAACATAATTATTTGGTCCTTTAAGTTGTTTTATATGATCTTTTCTTGCTTTTCCGCATTAATCCACTTTATGAGAACAGACGTGAGCAGAAGAAAGCCAATTATTTGACAATTTAAAAGGTGGGGGGAGTTAAAACAGTCGCTAAACAATAATGAAACTAATGTTGAATGGCATTCAATTAATATTTATAACGTGCAGCAATATTAACAGCAGAATTAACTTATTTTTGTACGTCTGACAGCTCTCTGGTTGATTAAGAATTGCATGATGATATTTTGCATATTTCCCATGCAAATACAGTATTATTTGCAGAATTATTTTTATCCTTAATTGAAGTTTTGTTTTGAAATCACTGTTTTCTGCTGTACTAAACCTCTGTAAGTGATCTTATTAGGGATTTGATTTTTTTTTGTCACCTTGTCATGCAAATCTACATTTTATATGCTATATATTGGTAGGATCCTCTGAGGCATAGTGTAGACTTCCAAAATATAGGAACTCTTGCTCAGAGATTGGTGGAAGACTTCCCGTAGCTGTAGCCACAATATCAGGAATGGTAGTAACATGAGTGCTTCTGAGCTCCATCAAGGATGGAAATCTTGTTTGTATTATGACACTTCAGAAATACAAAAGAAAGGTGGTTCTTGCCTCGTACAATCACAGTATGGCCCCTTCCACTTTTACAATGCTAATTTAGGGAAGAGTATTGGTGAAACCAGCCAGGACCTCTTGCCTGCATGCAGGGAATTATTCAGTTAATACTATTTTGTAAAAATACTTTGATCTTTAGTAATGCGCCTTCTTGTCTATTTTTATCTGACGGTAGCTAGCATTTTCAAAAGCATCTGTCTGATTCCCATTGCTGTTAAAGCTCCCAAGTTATTTAGATGAAAATTTACATATCATGTATGCTTAAAAGTGCAAATAACTATCTAGTCAGATTTATGGAAAGAAGCGGTCGAGGAGAAGCCTAACTTCCACTGAAAATCATGGGAACTTGTGTTTAGCCTAGTTTCCATTAGACATCTATCATGTCTTTACACAGCTAAGAACGCTTCTAAACCTGTGTTTAAGCAACTTGTAAAAGGATGAAGGAAAGGAAAACGAAGTTAGGGCTTGGAGCACTCACCTTTGCTCCTCACAATTTGTGTGGTGTGTTGTTAGCATCCCACAACACAATAGGGTCCCCAGTAAATTACATGCAAAACCAGTAGCTTGCCACACACAATATGATGAACATTTGACAATACAGCTTGATGCTGTAAGGACACGGTGGCCAAGTACAAACAGCCTTTCTACACCACTGTCTATCAGTACAATTTTGCACATTTCACTTCCTACAGGGAATAATTTTCATCGCTTTTTGGTCAGACTTACTTGACCTACTTCTGGTTTCAGTTTTAAAGCCATGTAGGGATTTGACTGAGTTATTGGGTCAGGACAATGGCGGCCAAAACCTAAATGAAATGTGGCTGTAATGGCAAGAACAACTAAGAAAAATAACTTAGTCCATCCAAAATATAATTTCAGAGGAAGGGTGGAAGCCTCCATGACATGAGTAATTTCAAATTTCCCTGGCAAAGGCACTAGGCAATAGACAGGTTCAATCCTGCACTGATTCAGTATGATAATATAATAAACTTTTCTTTCTCCCACACTAGTGATTCTGTGTGAAAGGTCTGCACTGGGACATGTTTCTCTGCACTGCTCTAAGAGAGCAGACAGGATAAAAGTGGAGGGAGACAGAGTGAACAGAGAAGGAAGGGTTTTGCTGGTGGTTTAAACTCTTTTCCAATCTCATCATGATTTTTTCACTTACAGTCCTGCCCTGCTTTCAACAAGAAGGAAACCAAGGATGAATGTGGCAGCAAGAATGTATCTTTTTCTCTAATTCCTTCCTTTCCTCCTTGGATGACATTCAGATGCCAGGCTGTGAAAAAAAGCATCTTCCAGTTGCCAGTTTTTCATGCGCTCCAGAGACAGCCAGGATGACAAGTTTTGGATCTACATCTGTATCTTCATGCTCTTTTGCCATTCCTTTTCTTCCAAGTCATTTACATTATTTTAGATACTGTAGAAATTATACCTATCAAGTTATTTAGAACACTCTATTAAAGAAGAAGAATCAGATTTTTCTATAAATCACAGAAAAAAAAGCTGTAAGAGGGAGAAAAGAAAATGGCTTAGCTCACCCTAGCAGACAAGTATAAACTCAAAAGAGCTGAATTCATGCCCTGCTCTGTCAGAAACTTTGTTTATGACATTGGACAGATCATAGCCTCTCTCCATCTCCGCTCCCAGACTGCAGGATAGGAATACTATGGACATTTTCGTTCTTGACTGCAGTAGGCTGGGTTAAGGGAAACCTTATGAGCCTTATGAGAAGTCATAAACGCTTTCTGCAGAATAAAAAGAACAACATGAGTAAAAAACGTACTCAAAATTGTGAGGCAGAGACTACTGTAATGACAATATATAAGTACCAAATTAAATAACCAGTCTAGGCTGTAACAGTCTTAGCTGTAAAATCTATTAAAACACATCTGAAAATACGATATCCACATTCTTTGCTTGGACTAAGTGTAATGCTACCTTATACTAACAATATGGATGAGGTGGCTTGCTTGTATGTATATCCACATGTAATTGAATAGTTTAAGTGAACAGCTCCCCTGTACCTAACAGCGTAAATTTTCTCAATATATAAATAAATTTTAAAAATTATTTTCTTCTGCCAGTTGTGCCTACTCCTCTTCCCTACAGACGAAAAAGTTAAGCTGAACAATAGTAAAAAATCTGGAGGTCAGATTCTGCTTTCAACAATACCTGGGACACTTTGGACAGTATTTTCAAAGGAGGTGAGAGACCCGGCTGTCCACAAACACAGCAGGAGAACATAGCTGGTTACAGCACTCACCTTTCTTCTTTTTTCCCAGTATCAGCAGACCAGCTACACCAGGAGTTGTTTTGAGGCTACCGTGCAGGCCAGGCAGCAGGCAGTAACACACCTTCCCAGCTCACAACCTGGACCCCTGCCCTGAAGTGAGGCATGCACACTGGCCCCCTCATCCAAAAAAGGGGCCAGGGGAGACCATCTTAACACAGGGAAGGAGGAGGAAGGGTTATGTCTCTTTAGCAGTTAGACTGGGTAAGGGGGGAGAAGCCAGGGCAGCTGCCTACAGCCTCTTGCCTGTAGATTTGAGGGACTCGCATCTCTACGGGCAAAGAGCGAGCTCTGACTAAAAGGCTAAAGGATATTTGGGAATAAGAAAAACTCAGCAGCTCCATCTTGCTGGAGTTGTCATACTGCTCCCTGTAATTGAAGATCCATTGGGTCACACACTGAGAGAGGGAGAGAAGGATTTCAACCCTCTAGACAATCAGACAGGAGCTTCTGGATTGCAGCCCCTACCCCAGTGACTGTATAAGCGTTTGTCCAATAATAATTTATCTAATATTGAATAAAATAAAGAAGTATTCCTGGGAGCAGGACTTGTTCCTTCTAGTCAAACATCCTAACCTATAGGTTATATTCTTACACATACTCTTATTCTCTTTGATAGATGTATAAAAATATATGTATAGTACAATGCTTATTGAGAGGCATTCTCTGTTTCCCCGTTATTTTTATTTTCATTATTCCCTCACTAGCTTTAAACTGCCCACAAATGTGCCCCTGATAATAAGGCAGGACCGATCCTCAGAAGTGGGAGCCGTGGGCTCAAATCCCTTAAGAATAAGAACAAAAACGAAAATAAGTTTCCCACACCACGACTGAGTGCTCTAGCTCCTGACCCAGGGAGTCGAAGGAGGAAGGGAGAAGGCATCTCCTTTACCGACATTTGATAAGGGAGCAGCCTCCATGGCTGTGCTCTGCACCCAGCTCGCCTCTCCGGCCACTTGCTGGGAATACCTGCCTGCACACACCTCCGGTAGGAGCTCTCATCTCAATTTGAGAATGAAATAGATACTAAGCAGGTCAGCCCAGTCCAACCTCAGGAGCCTCTGGGCCTGAGCAGAAGCTGAATTTGGAGATATGAAGGTCAATGGGGAAGAGGGAGGTGCCTCCAGGGCTGCGTCTGAGGTTAGTGGCAGCTAAGTAAGGGCTTAGTAAATGTTAAAATCTTACTGAGGGGAATCTAAGGCCCCAGGCAGTTCCTGTGAATAGATGTGTCAGTGAGATGTGCCCACATCTCATGCCGTAACAAGGCTTGCTGGCTCTTGGAGAGGGAATCAGCTTGTGCTTGCCCCTTTCCCTTGTCCCTCACCCAGGTGTCACCTGGCTGCAGAGTTCTGGTGCCCGCAGGGTAAGGCAAGCCCCTCTGCCAGCTCCCAAACACAACCCTCTCCTCCAGGGCCTCAGGTACTGGTGACGGGCAGGATTTTACACTGATGCTGCTGGGGCTGCACCTCATTCTCCTGGCTGGAGACTTGCAGATCACTCCTGCCTGAACAGCCCTTTGCCCTGCAGAGGGGGGCTGAGCGATGGGTGCTGGCTGTCATCAAGTTCAGCCCACTCCTGAGCAATGTCTGCCAGTTGCATCCTCAAACCCTCTGTTTTGATTTTCTCTACCAGGAAGGAGGCAGGCTGGGCAGATGTCTGTGGAGGTGGCAAGTGACCTCCCTGCCTGCCTGCAGACCAGTGCCACTCTGGCACTGCGGTCACGATAGCCGTAAACATACACCCACATTAAGTGGTTTGCCTACCACTTAAGGAATCCTATTGATTTAGATCCTGAATTTATTCAGGTTGAATACAGTTGTGGTGTCTTTAACAGGTACGAATAGCTTGCATGAGGCATTAACAACCATAACACTGAGGTTACAGAAGGTGTCATCAATCACATCAAAGCAAAAAATCCCACAGGATTTTTAGTTTTCCTGTCTCCCACAGGGAGAGGCTGGTTGCTGGGTGAGAGCAGTGGCTCTGGGGACAGCCGCCCCTCAGGCCTTAACAGAAAGCTCTAGAAACGTGAAGAGGCTCCCAGCACCCTCCCTAGAGGCCTGCCGCCCAGCCCCGCGGGATTGCATCTCACTAGAGCATTCAGGCTGTGGGCTGTTCCTTTGAATTGACTCAAATTCAAACTTTTGAGGTTCCCCCACCCTACTGCAGCTTGAGGGCAGCGTGGGCTTCTTCATTCTTCCAAGAGGAGACGCAGGATGGGACCTGGTGACCAGGGAGCAATAACAAGTACGAGAGAAACATTAGTTTCAAGTAATTGAAGAAAGCAGTTAGATCCCTTTTTGGTCATGTTTTGAAAGCAAAACGAAAGGGGCAACCTTCTGATTTAAATTGTTTAAGAAAAAAGAAAAATAATAAGAAAAGTACACTGTGTATGCAAAAAAAAAAAAATCTTTAAAATTTGCATGAACATAAGTATGCTAACGAGTACAGAGTTCTCCAAATATGGACTCAATGCGAGTTGGAGGGGCATGAGCCAGGTCTCATGAGTAAACAAAATAAAAATACCAGAGGGAATGTTTTAATAGCTTCTTTTAATTCCCAGTTCAAATAGATTCCTTGCTTAATTTGTTCAAGTGAAGCCGTGTCAATTTGGTAGTTGGTATCGGTTCGTTTTACTGAACACGCCGGGGCCTGATCCCAGGCTGTGTTACAGTGAGTGTACACCAGCAAAACTCCCTGGTGCCAGGAGGGTTACAGCTAACCCACACACCAGCAGCAAGCCGAAGAACCAGAACCATTATTTCCAACAGGCTGTTTTGCAAATAAACCTTTTAACTACTGGAAAATCACTGCTCCTCCGACTACTGTGAAAGCATGAGATTTAAAGCTTTGTGGAGACTGTGCAAATCTCGTATGCTGAACTTTCCCAGAAAAGCATATTAATATGTCAGCTAAAGGAGTTTCGAAAAGAAATGCTGACAGGGTATTGGGCTGAGATTTGGGAAGCCCACGTTCAGCTCCTGGCCTGACTCTATCGCTGAACCACGGCAATTTTAGACCTGACTTTTCCCTGCACAGTGCCTTAGTTTCCGCACTTGGACACTGGAGGTCATGAAACTGTAAAGTAATTAAGAATCTACTAATAGCAAACTTCACCAACAGTCGTGAAGCCTAGGAATTGCTGCCTTCTAGAAATATCTCTGCTGTTGGATCACCAGATGCCTGTGTGCAAGTCACTGAACTTTGCTGTTCCTCTGTGTAATTGCATGCCAGTTGGACACAATGAGTTTTACCCACTGTGCAGAGGACTAGTAATAACAAATTACATTTGCAAAGTCCCTTGGAACCATTTATTACTAAATGTGATCATTTGAATCAGCATAAAGTGTCAGAAAGTTGGCCAGGTGCAGCTAAAATTCGAGGTACAGATTTTCATTCAAATTACTTCCCTTTTTCTTAATTTAAATGAATTTCAGTGAACAAAGCCTGACTGAAAAACTATTACTTGTGAATGGTAACACCACCTACGGTTTTTAAACCTGATACCTTTCTTTTATCCTCAGACTGGTGGAGCTAACTTTCATTTTCAGTTAAATGACTCCAGACAGCTATTATTTCTATCTGGCTCTATGCCTACTGTCCAGTTGTACAGAGAGACATTTAGTTAGCAAACTCAGTGCCATTTCTTTGAGGTTTCTAAAGAAGGATATGTAGAAGGGAAGAAAATTGGCCCAGTGCCATGAACTACTGCTCAAATCTCATAAATAATATCTTCTGCTGGACCTATAATTTAAGGAGGGAGATTAGCTATAGCAATATGAATTATACTTTTGTCTCCACCCCACTCTCATATCCTTTGCTCCTCAGACACATTTTTACCAGGTGGACAGGCAGGTTTCTAATGCAAGCAGGACTCTGGCTGAGATCCGGGTTTTACCTCCAGAGCTGGATGAATGTGATCAATTTATCCCTTTCCTGCACTGATTTGTCTGCTGGCAAATCACCAAGCAATTCCCAGCTAAGAAAATGTCGCTGTAAGATGATATATAGGGTGAAATGGAGAGCAGTTCCTTCCTCAATATAGCTGCAGATGATGTAGTCAATGATAGCCATTTTAGGTAGAGAATAAAATTCAGCCATCTACAAGGCAGGCTTCCATCTTCTTTATACATTCTGAAAAAGCTGTTGCACTGGAAACATTTTATTTGCATGGCCAGTGAAAGCTATTTTGGATGTAGAGTAAAGTTCAGTCTTGTGGAAGGCAGAACTTCATTTTTTAATGCATCCTGAAAGAGCCCTTACACTTACTTGCATACCATAGACAAGGGCCTCCTGTGTTATAAAGACAAGGGAAAAAACAGTGCGTGTAAGTCAGCCAGGATACCTGGGCTCTCTTCACAAATGGGATTTAGGCTTGGCATTAGTTCCTCCAACGTGTGAGTGCTCTGACCCCAGGAGGATTCAGCACCTCAATGGCAGTGATGGGGAGAGTGAGGTGCCTGTCAATGAGATTTGCTGAGCAGGCAACAAATCTAAATCAGCCAGTAGAACTTGTGGGTCTTAAGCCTCTGCCGTCTACGTGCATGACTCCAGGTGCTGGGGGAAAAGTACTGGTGTATATTCCAGCATTAAATGGGGATTTTGAGGGTCTCAGTTATGGCCTTCAGATTGTAGATGGGCATCCAGGCTCCTAGTTGGTCTAAATCCCTTGTCTTCAACCTCCTCCTGCTGAAGTCCTTTGAGAAGAACTCCCAAGTTTGCTCTAGGTACAGATGAATAACTACATCTAACTTTCTGGGAAGTTTGTTCAGTTTAGGACTGCTGAACTCAGCCATCAGGTTATTTTAAGAATGGGCACGAGGCAGGTAAAGTCAGGCAGATAAAGCTTTCTGTCTTTCTTTGGGGGAGCTCAGAAGCCAATCCTTTCTTTGGTAAGGACTGCTGTTTCATTTTCAAATGGTTGTGACTTTGCACATTTCTTTATTACAGAACAAATTTAATCCAGCAAGAACCACTGGATCTGGAGAGGAGATTAGAAGAAAGGTGAGGGAATGATTTGACCTCAGACCAGGAAAAGAAAGAGTACTCAGGACATTTCTGGCAGGAATGGCAAGGAAAAGAAGATCCAAACAATCTGAAACTGCTTTTTGCAGAAGTCACAGTTTATGTTTTCTCTCTGCTTTTTCTTTCCCCAATGTCTGGACAAGTGGGCTTACCCCCACAGTCTGCCTGAAGATATGATCATAGTAAACCCAGTGGAACTAGCGTGCCTTTCCCAGATGTCAGAAGCTGCTGAACAAGCACAAAAGAAAGCCAGGATGGAAGAGTCATGAGGACATGAGTCATGAATTTCTTTCAATCCTCATTTCAATTACTTCCTGCCCCTTAACAGGAAAATAGCTACCACAGAGTAAGTGCAGGAACATCCATAGACACAGAGAAAGCTTGGAACACAACAGATATTATTTAAGAAGTAGCTGCTGATTTAAAGCAATTACATATTCTTTCTTGCATAGTTGCTTATAAAACATCATAAAGGAAAACTGTATGTCAGCTTGCTAATTCAACACAACGCAATCAGTTCAATTACCCAGATTTGCATGGTGTCCCAGTAAATCCTGCACGGCATTCCTTTTTCCAGACCCACCCCACCGGTGCTGATAGGGGAAGAACTGGTTCTTTGCTGTCCATACTGTGAGGAATTCCTCACAGAGCTGAGGATTAAATGTGGCTGTTTTAAACAGATTGCCTTTTCTTTAAAGTGATGTTAGTTAAACAAAGCTATCGTTTCCTATCACAATATTTATGCTTGCTACTAGCTCTTCTGTCTCCAAGTTTCTTGCTAGTGCAAGGTGGTGATCAGAAAGGAGGAATGTCTGTTTTAGGCTTTTTTATTTATGAAACATTGGAAGAAAGATTAAGTAGCATTAATTCATCTTACAATGTTTTCACAGCAGAAAAAAAAGTTGGCAAAAAGTATATTATACAAGCTCAGTCAGCCAGCTCCCAGGGTTGTACTGCTATTTGCCCTGGGCCAATTATATTTTACATGATCAACACACCCAATAATTAAATAATGAATTGGTTTCTTTTGGAAACTCTATAAAATGTCATGGACCAGAGAATATTTATCTTGCCTCTGTGATTCCTGCTGAAGAAACATCTGGTTCTTTTTTCTTCAATCAACATGAAGCCTGAAGGGGCCCAAATTCAAAAGCAATTATATTTTATGTCATTTATGTGCATTACAGGCTGACAAATTTAACTTGTTGGAATATGTGATCCCACCCTCCCTATCCAATTTATGTTGATCACATTTTCAGACAGCCATGGAAAGAGCTGTTGCAGCTTGATAAAAGCTGTTGATCTATCAACTCCTATAACTTCATCACCAGAGTTTACAATAACAAGGTACTTGTTCTAACATAAAAGCTGCCGCTATACCATGCTTCCCTTCTCAGGGATTATTGTCAGGGAAAACCCCAGAAAACGTCTCTTTGTATACACCTTGTAGCAGGTCCTTCAAGTGCTTTCAGCCTTCATCCAATTTTGAAAAAGAAGCACTTTTTTTCCTTTAAAAACAACTTTTACTTTGAAAATGATAGAAGACTTCGATGAAAATAGACCACAGATGTAAATTCTGGATGGTATAACTTTCCACTTCTCATAGAAGGCCTATTCTGATATTGAAGCGTTGCTGTTTCAGACACTGTGTTACAGAGCAGTGGTGCCTATAATGTTTGCTCATAAGCGATAAGGCAGGTGTATTTGAGCACATTACCCCCCATATGCTGCTATCTTAGCAGAGCTCAAAAGCTGAGCTGGTAAGGAGACCCTGTGGTACCTCTGGTGTTAGAGTGAGGGGTGTTGGCGATTTAGTAAACGGTAACATTTCTTGAGAGTTTTATTTGAGTCAAAATCCCTTGGACTGTGCTAGGAAGCTTAAATAGCACCATGACAATACTCTCAGTAATGTCTGATGTGGGTATAGAAGAATAGAAAAACAAATGCACTTACGTCTTCCATAAGTATTGTCATGTATTCAAAGAAGACAAGCTTAGCCTCCTCCAATTTAGACAGTTGATCTCAAAACTCATAAGATTTAACAAAAAAAGAAAAAAAAAAGAATAATACATGCTGGGTGAGCTATTGGGATTACGCCATCATCACTTTGAGTTTTCTCCCAACTCATCAGAAACTAACTTAAAATTTTTAACTGCCTTCAACAATGTGCCGGGATATGAAACAATGCAGCCAGGGCTTGCCACCTTGTAAAAGGGATGTCACAGCTGCTCTGGTGAGAATTGGAAAAACCATCTTATGAGTCACTTTATGAGTCTTATGAGTCAGTTCCAGCATGGGCAATTACATTTGCCAATGTAATACCAATTTTCAGGTTCTGCTGGGTCTTTTTTCCCTTCTAGCATCTTCTACTGTTTTACTATAGAGGGGATGAAGTGTTGGGGAAGATGTGGAGGTGGATAGTTGCATTCAGATAAATGCAAAAGTCAGTTTCTTAGCTTCGGAAGGTATTTTAGGATTTCTTGTCTACCTTTCTTCTCCATGTGTATATTCAGATCACTTATGTTTACTGAGAAATCCCCATGATTTTGCTACAGCTAACCTTCCACAATGCAAATTACATGCAGATGAGTGATCTGTAGCTAGGCCTCACTTGAAAAAAACTGCATGGCTTGCTTGCTCCAGCCCTCTGCTCTTCCTCATATGCTCTGAAGATGCCACTGCTACTGCCTCTGCCCTCCTCCCAGGGATGCTCATCACCTCCTTTACACCCCTGCCAGATCTGTGGTCTGCTCCGACAGCTCCAGAGCTGAGCCAGACCAAATGTGCCCACCCGGACCAGGGTGACACCCTCTGGAGCTGCTTGGGCGAGCCAGCACCCTGGTCCCCCTCTGGGAGCTGTGGGCGAGACCCAGGCTCATCCCAGCAGTGGGGTCCTGCCCTACTCCCCCGCTGCAGTGTGCTCACGCTTCCCTGCTGAGCTGCCTCACCACTTGGAAACTGCTTTGCTAGTGAATAACTGGAGATGAGACTTGCCCAAGGATCTTGGCCATCTCCGCCTACTTGCAGCTGCATGGCTATACATCAGCTCACAGCATCATATAGCTAGACCACAGTGCTCCTTGTTTCCAGCTTCTAAACTGTATTAAAAGGCAGCTAAAAATACCTTAAATACTTTCCTAATGTTCCCTTTCCATGTAAACAACTGCTGTGGGAGGAAGTGGCTTGTACATTTTTGTCTGGTAGGGGTGGTTCACACTAAAAAAGTGTTTAAGAACGTCTATACGAGACCATACTATCTGATGAACTAATCCATTACCAAATTTGTCCCAAAAAATAGGTCTTGTATAGCTGCTCAAGTTCAGAAAGCTTCTTGAACTGCTTAAGTAACTTTCAGGCCATCTTATAACTGGAGAACTGCTGAACTGTTGTTTTCATAAATATTCCTTCACAGGCATACAAGAACCAGGCTGTGTTGACAAGTGGGAACTTCTGCTTGAGCCAAAACTTTGGCAAAACTTTTCTTCTGGAAGCTGCAGCAGCAACATTTCTCCAGCCCTGACAGAAGAGGCAAAACATTCACCAGTCCAGTCTACCACTCCTGACATATTTCTAATGTCACAAAAATGTCATAGGTACAGTGTCAGGCAGTCACCAAGGGAGGTAAATGTCCCACGGCTGCCATTGCCAGCTACAGCATCTGCCCTGGCACCTTTGCCCAACAAAGCTGGTACTCCACATCTTGTGGTTAAGCTGCATTCCCAATGGGTGTTGCACTACTTGTGATTTTCTGCAAAAACTTTTCAAGCACAGTAACGCATATTTCTGTTGACAGTTTGAAGCAAGAGAGAGCTGTCTGCCAGGCTGGCATATAGAGCCTCGAGCGCTGATTGATGCTGTAATGCTTGAGTCAGTACTGAGCCACTGCCCTAGCATAATGCTAAGAGGGCTGGATATGCCTCGATTTGGAACGGGCACAAGATTATGAGTACTTCATCCCGTCACCCTCCTCCCAACAATGGTAATTATAAGTCCTGTGGTATTTTTTCACAAGAAAAGGGCTGTTAGCTTAAGCTGTCCTGGCCAAAATTCCACTTCAGGTCATTTCCTTTGCCTTCCCACACTCATTGCCTCTGTAGTTTAAATCTTATATTCGTTCTCCTAAGCTATGTAGTGTTACTTTTCTCTGATCTAATTAGATCGTTACTCCATTGCCATGGATAATTAAGAAATCTGTAAAGCGATATAGAAATTGGGCCTGATTTTATTAAGCAATTCTTTAATTTGTCAGTTTGTTGCAAATTTCTCAGAAGTTACAATGGATTTCCAATATTGTAATTTCAGGAGAGGGAAGTGCAGAGGTAAGAGCTCAAGCAACAATTATCTCTTGAGGGTCTCAGCACCCACTGCTCATATGTGATAGCAAGAACTGATGGGGTCTCAGCACCTTTCAAAATCAGGCACAAGCTGGTCCTCCAAAAGCAGAAATAATTTCTGAAATTTTTTACTTAAACAAACACAAGTTTCCCCAGTAAGCTACTGTAAGCAGAACATGAATGAGGCAGTCCTTCCTATAGAGAAGTTGCAGCAATAGTAACAAAGGCAGCTTTTCTAGGCGGCTCATTAGGCCAGCATTCATATCACCTTTGGAGTAGTTCTTATCTCACCCTTGTGCCATATGTTTCAGCCAGTCCCAGTTCAGGTTGAAAGACTATAAAATAATCACAGCAAATGCTTAAAATAATGCAGGACTCTGTTTTACAGTCAGTAACATTTCCTGTAACCATTCTGTATCAGCCAGAATTTTTGCTGATGCTAATTCATAATATAGGCAAAACACCAGATCCTTCATTGAAATCAATGGCCACATGCTTCCTGATTTAACAAGATGATATGTCTATTCAAAGTAAGTTCAGAGAGGGAGATATTTTTTTCACTTAGGACCTTGACTTTACCGTGTTGTTGAGACTACTCATCTATTCTGCTATATTTTTTAGCTCTTCAGGCAGAGTCGTTATTCTGGAAGAGTCAGGCCTATTTCAGCATAGCACGTTTGCAGGGGAAGCTCTTCCAGAACAGCTCTGCCAGGTAACTTCTTCACGTTCACTGGCAGTAGTTCAAAGTGACTGAAAAACGCGGTCATTTGGTGGTTCTTGGGAGCCCATCGGAAACAAGCAGCTCCCTTGCTCCTGGTCTCACTAGATGCCTGTCTGCAGCTCAGCTGGCAGTAAGCAGGCACTGTGGTAGAAGCAGCAATATACTGAACTATTTTTAGCATCTCAGAAGGGATTGCTAGACTAAACTTTTGAAGCATAGTGGCAATTTAGATGGGGAAAGCTTGTCCTACTGCTGCCTGTGTTGTACCTGTTCTACACAGAGGACACAAGCCTCCACAAAATACAAAGCTATTCCCAATAAAAAATGTCTCCTTCCACACCAGCTTGAACTATATTATCCATTTTTGTCCCCAAAACTGGTCTCCATTATTGCTATTAAGAGTCTCGGTATATTTATTCTAACACCTATCAAAGGTAAAAGAAATCAGAAAGATCTATTATCCTGTTCTGCAAACAAAGAACTTGGAGACATAGTGTGGCTCTAGACAGACAGTGTCTTCCTAATTCGGATGTGCTTTAATACCATACCTCAGGCCCTCTCGCCACCAAACCCGTAAGTTACTACTGGCTGACTGGTTGTTCACACCACCTAGGGCATTTAAGCACAGTCACACTATCTGAAACCACTTCTTAAAGCTCTATAAGCTGAATTTTGCCTGTTCCAGGTTAAGAAGTGCTCACAGAAACTAATGAGGGTAGTAATACTGCCAAAGGGAAAAAGCAAACAGGTGACTGATGGCAATTTATTAAAGCACAGAGTTGTTTGCTAAATTAATGTCTGTCCATGGCATAATAGCAGACTTTCAACAGGATTTAGCTGCTTAAATCTTGCCTCATTGCCCCTGTGAATGATGTCTCTGTCCACAAAATCTCCTGTTGGCTACTAGTCCTTATACAGTTTAAAGGTATGCAGAGTGCCTATGTTTTTCCCTGCTATGGGATCAAGGGCTGAAGGACACCTCCTTGCCCTGCCCATCGAGATTTGAATTGGGATGTCATTTTGGAGCACTACTCTTGCATTGAGCCTTCCCACACAACCCCCAAGGAAGGTCCAGAAGAAAACCCTGTCAGACCTTTCTGCAAACACCCCATAACTCAGCAGTTAGGGGTATCCACCAAGGCTTTAGTAGATTCAGATTTAATTCTACCTTCTGTTTGGGAAGATTTGAACCCACATCTCCCACTATTAATCCTCTAACCATGGGACCACATTGTATACACAAGGAGGGCTTTTGCAAACCTCTTTTGAAGCGGTTCCAGTGTGCTTGGACTAACGAAGTATTCATTGGGCCAGAGAGAATACAAGTGAGAGAATAAGCATGACTCCATTGCCTTGTGATTAGAGTATTCCCCAAGGAAGGAGACCTAAGTTTTGTCCCTGCTGTAATGGCTATTTAATGTTATATCATTAGATTATACCATATTATATCAATACACTTTGTATTACATATACACATGTATGTAAAGAAAATGTAAAATAGTCATGAAAGCAGGGACTGGAACCCAGATTTCTTCCCCTAACCTGCTCTTCAGGGGGTGCCATAATTACTGGACTATGAAGTCATAATTATTCTCTCACTCTCACTTTCTCTGGGCAATTAACATTTAATTATTCCAACCCAAGTGAAACATTTGTGACAGGAGGATTTTGGGCCCTGCAGTCTGCTGTAACTTGGTTAAAGCTCTGTGGGTTCAGTGCCTCTGGGTCAAGGAGGCATGGTGTTTTCAACCCCATGGTCCCTCCTCAGCAGTACCTGCCAGACAGCCTTGCTCTGTGAGCTGACATCTGTGGTTCCCATCCTCAAACATCTAACTCTCCTCCCATACTGTATGGGCAGTACTGCAAGGGCCACCTAGGAACCTAATGAAGAACTGTAGAGGCCATTACATTGAATAAGCATAGGACGCGATGCTGCCTGAGCTCTTTTCTGCATCCAACTCAAAGCTACCTGCTAAAGACCAGTCTTTTAAGCCAAACAGAGTCCTAAATTCTGGACCACACTTCCTTCTTTTTCTTTGATTTCTCAAGTTAGGCAGATCTGCGTCTAGCTAATAAGCAGATGGGCGAGTTCAGAGGAAAATTGAAGTGATAACGTTGCTAGGAGTTTCAAAATTATTTCATAGCAGTTGCAGTGTTTTAGGGAGGGGTATCTGTAACCATGCAGCTTATGAATCATGGTTGATATTACGAGATTGTCAGTCTGAAAACTGTCCAGTCTTTAACCTAGCATGGACATACATGGGTAAGCCAGGAACAACTGAATGTCATTAGGGAGAGTGGACAGTGGGCTAGTTGTTATGCATTTGTGGTAGTTACTAAGAGCAAAACAAAGACATTGAGTGGTGAGCATGGCTTTAAAATAAATGCCTGACAGGACAAAGGCCATGCAAGATGGACATAAAAGTTAACAGAATAAAAGCGGACCTTCAAGTCAAGTATGCAAAACTAAAGGCAAGGTCCCTCAAGTCAGCAAATAATGCACTGCTATAGAAAATGAAGGCAGCCCAGCAGTGCTAGCTTCAGCTTAAAGAATGCCTTGTCATGTTGTAGGACCAGAGGTGGTGAAGCATAAGCATGGATATATTTCTTGCGTTACCAAAAACAAAGTAAGTGATGCACATGCCTGTTCTGTAAAATCTGCAGGTTTTGTTCCCTTGTACCTACTTGCTCTGGCTAAAGGAGCCTATATGAGAAGGTTCATGCCTTTTGGAGGTTCTGGGACATCCAGCATGTAAGTGATTGGGATGGCGATGTAGGACACAACAGCAGGCACTCAGGCCAGATGATGTGGTAGCCAGGTTGTAGATGCCCATTCTCAGAAGGAAAGCAATAGAGGATGCTCTTGCCAGAGTATCTAGACTAGAGAACCAAAGCCAGAAACAGGGACTGGATATCGGTCACTCTCTGAAAACATAAAACTTTTGAGGATACCTGGTGGCAAGACCCCCAAACAGGCCATGTAAATTCCTTTAAAAAAGTGTAAAAACAAGATCTTGAACAAACTGCAGCTAGGGCAATGGCTACCTGTATTTCCCTTACCTTTGATTGCAGACACTTTTCTATTTCATTTCTAAGCTGTGTGAGAGCTATGAATCAGGCCTGCTATGAATACAATCTAACAAAGAGATTGTCTGTATTTTATTAGGGGGCGGAAACATACATCTTCCTACATCCTTCATGGTTAATGTTAACAACACTGCCTAATACCAATAAAGATCTATAGATAGACAGACAGACAGATATAGAGACATCTTTTGTAGTTAAACATAATTACATAAAACTTCAACTTTAACAACTTCATTGCAAAAAGATCTCCATCCATTGCTTAACATGGACTACTGCACCTTGCTTATTTTTCAAAATGTAAAAAAGATCTTAAAATATCAGACAGTATCTCTGTGCTTACAGGATAACACTCTTTTCACTTCAGCGAATGTTGATCTCTATAACATTTTTCATTACACATCAGCTGAGTTAGACTTGGTGATTCTGCCCTAACACCTGTAAATCAAAGGAAAGATGTGCAGGGCTGTGCTGCTCTGACACCTCATCTCTTCCCTGACCGTCACATTTTCACCTGCTCATTGTGCGAACGTTGGTGGTGTGCTGGCAAAGCAGCTGGGTGCAAGCTCGGTGCTAATCTGAGCCAGGCATAGATTCTGTGTCCTTTCAGCACTGTTTTGTCTCCTGGCTCCAGGTCAGTTCTCTGGTCCTGATCCTGCATTTATGCCACGCTGCAGGGGTTTCAGTTCTGGACTAAGCCTGGATTGTCCTTGGATCTCCATCCCTTTATACAGCTTATTTGTAAAAGTATGTGAAACATATATTTTAGTAAATATATTATAAACCAAAATTTAATAAAAACTCTCCTTTCCTTTGGAAATTACTTTAAAATATCATATACTAAGAACTTATTCACTTTCATCTAATAAAACTATTCATAAACTAAAAATTCTGCAATGTAGCACCCATATAAAATAGCTCTTTTTAACTGGGAAAAACCAGCTGCCTGACCTAACCTGAACTCATCAGAGTCAGGAGCTTTTCTTTCTTGTGAATGAGCCCTGGATGAATCTTGAGAAAAACTTTACAAATACCTTCCTTCCTTACCTCTCAGGCACACATGCATGCACACATACATACACACATAACCCCTCACTTCAATTTTTTAAATGCAAATTTCACGCTGATTCAGGCTACAGGACTCATATCCCTAAAACTGTATGAAATGGGAGTTTGACATTCTTCCCCCTGTCCAGTCAATGGATTATTTTATATCACAGCATAAATTTACCAGACCCTTGGCCAAAATAATTTTATGTCCATTTTGTTTAAAGATTTGTTCTGTTTATCTCACGAGATATGCTACAGGCTGATAAACCCTGCTTTCAAGAGCCTTCCTAGAGTCTTCTTTCATCTTGCTCATCTTTAAGTCTGGGCAGATATAGCACAACATCTCACAATCTGTTCTCCTACACTATGGCCATGCATTGTGAGATCTGCTTGTAGGAGCACACAGCTTCCTCACTCCTTGTATATATGAAACAGTCTTTAATTTCTTCATGCAGAATGGAAAAAAACTTGTCTCAAGTACAGTGGGACTCTTTAAAGCAGAAACATCTGTCTACCAGAATTTAAATCAGGAAAAAAGCTCATTTATCATAAGTTCTACCAACACCAGCAGCAAGCATATACCATGCTTCCTGTCAGGATGACCTTTATTTCAAGTAAAAGAGCAGCAAAACAAGAAAAGAACAAATACAAAGTTCCTAGAGGAGAGCACAGCATGTCCTGCCTCTGCAACACATTACAGGAAAAGCAAGAATAAAAAGCCTTAAAGAAAGACATCACAAAGGCAGATACCAGGGCAAGAGCAGACAAAGCTAAAGGAAGAAAATAGAAACATTTAACCTACCACACCGTCTGAAACACCAAGTTTTCCTCTTTCAACAGCAGTTTTGGGACTTCCAAGAAGTTTTATGCCATCGTTTGTGTCAAACACCAACCTGGGGACAGCTCAATATCAGTAGAGGATTTGTTGTTCTGGTGATTGTTGCTACTGTTTAGGAAAACAAATGGGGAACAGATGAAACCAGGTCCTGGGTCCATGCTGTCACTGAAACAGAAGACCAGTGCTGAAGAGAAGGAAGTAAAGGAAAAGGCAGAGACACAAAAAGCCACAAAAGTGTAACAAAAGTCCCAAACACACAGGTAAGAAAAGGGGAAGCAGATAGGAGAAAAAGACCTACACATAAGTTAGTCTCTAATTCAGAATTTTCCTTTTTTACCAATTGGGGGGGGGGGGTGGTACTGGCAGCTTGCTTTCTAGCAGAAAGCGCTCCATGTTCAGCCTGACGTTGAGTACTGTTGTAATACTGTTCTTTAAAACAAGGAGATGTACTTCAGTAACAAACAGCTATGTCATTAGCTCAATTAGGAGACACATATTACATCCCTTTTCACAAAAAGCAAGAAACTGAAACAACAATAAGAGATATCCTAGCAAGGCATGCCCTATTGTGGTTAAAGATTCTTTATTTGCCAATGTACACAAGCCTTCGTATACAACGATGTACACGAGTACCTGATGTACAGAAGCTCTGCTTGATAAGGCCATATAACCCTACATCTCGTTCACCATTTTCAACATTAGAGTTCAAGATCCAATACACCCTCATGGAACCTCTCCCCATCCTGGTTTTGGAAGAAGCCATGCTGGAGTTGTCACCAAATACTCCTCTCATGCCTCTGTAAACTCATTGGGATTTACTGTGTTTACAGCAGAATCTGATTTTGTATACCTCCTGAAGCAATTAACATGAACCTTCTACAGCTGGGCAAAACGAGGTTCCCAAATAATTTGATTTCCAGAAGTACCAGCACCTCGAAATTGCTCTTTGCCACAATCTATTCAGCACTTCTGGAAAAAGCAGCTACGTTTTAGGTATCAAATTATTAATTTAGGACACTAACTTTAATATGCTCTTCTTCTAAGAAATGGGGTCTTGAGTTAGTGAAATGCTAAATTCTACCTTCAGTTATCACACTGCAGCCCCTTGGTCTTGGGGGGCATGTAATGGAACGGCATGTGCAGAGTATCTTCTTAAATGTACACAATTGGGGCATTTCAAATTTCCCTCCGTTTTGCAGATATAGCACCAGACACAGCCAGTCTCAAAGTTTAGTCAGAACAGGTTCCTATAGAAAACTTGAAAGCAATAGCTTTACATTCAGCTGTAGGGAAAAAAAAAAGCCCATATATTGTGATAGTCTTAACTTTTCACACCTACTCAGTGTCAACACCTGTTTAGCTGTAGAATTTTGAAAAAGCAATGACTTATTTTAATATTGCTACAAAAGTACTTTATTTCTACATAAATGATTTATTTTAAATTTATTTCATGTTATTCACCATAAGTTATTTCTAGTATATATCTATAATGTATTGTGGGTAGAAAGAGAATCTCTGATGAACACATACTAGTGAGTTCTAGAAAGGCAGATAATTTCCTTCGCTTAATAATAGTTTTCTTTCCTCTTGGCTGCAGACTCATAACTAGCACCATGCCAAACATTCGAAGATTGGATTATGGCCTGTCGTACTTGATTATTTTTGTCAGCATGCTGACCCAGGGTGCCCTTTTCTTGTGTTGTTCCTTCTGTTTCCATTTTTCATGTCATCCAGCTTTTCATCTTGTCAATCAGCTTTTGACTTCCTGATTAAAGTGTCTGTCACAGGAGCGGCCTGGTCTCCAGTCAGTTGTTTAATTTGTTCCTCATGGCATCCAATTGAGTTATTCATCTGGCCCAGCTGTTCCCAAGTGCTTCCAGCATCACTTTTTCATGTGTTTGGGTTTAACCTCTATATCTACGTACAACAGTGTGAATTGTTCCATTCATTCTGTTGACTGTGGATTGCTTTGCCTCTGTCTAATGCTTTGACATTGCTAGGACGGCTGCTACTGTATTCTGCGGCTTAACCAGCTGAGAGAAAAGCAGTATTTCACCCCGGTGTTATGGTAACAAGTACAACTAAACAGACTAGTTCTCAAGTATTATAGCAGGCCCAATTTTTAACAATTAGGAATGTGTAATGGAAAACTCTGCTCTCAGAGATTTGAATCCACCCAAAAAAATAATGTTGATGACGCTTGGCAGGAGGAGAGAAGCATTACTTTGCCAGGAATTTTTAGCATTCACTTGAAATCAGTTCGCTTCATTATCATGAGGGATGTTTTCTCAGTGCCAAGTCTGGGCCTGGTATAACCCAGCCATAACTCCCAGTGACTTATGTGGGAGTTGCACAAGCTCACAGCAGGGCTAAATTTGGTGATCTGACTGAAGTCGTACACGCATCCAGTTGGAACAATGGAATTTAAATCAATTCAGTGTCATCGCAGTAAAATGCTCAAATCTTGTTGTGTTGCTTTAATTGCTGCTTTTCAGAGAGAATTAGGGGAGAAGGATTAGCATTAAATTCTGACTGTGCTCCATGACTTTTTTCCCTCTGGAAGAACAACAGATATGCCTCAGTTTCCCTACCAGATATAAAAATACACACATCACATTGGGACGGAGGAACGATTGTTTATTAAATAAGTTGAAGCTGACAAATGCTGAGTATTATTGTTTATGATTACCGGAAGCTAATCTAATTGAGTAGAATCCTGGAATAGTTTTGAACTACGTATTACAGGGGAGGAAGGCATTTTCTGATAACTAGCTTTCATTTTTGACAGAAGTCAAGCAAAGTCCATGCTGTAGGGCACATGTTGATTGTTTTAAGGTTTGGGAAGACTCTTTTTTCCTTCCCAATTTCTCTTGTTTCATCTTTTTTTCCTGTCTTCTACTGCATCACAAAGTATTGTCGTTTGCTAATGGCAGGATGACTTAATGACCTTTCTCATATAAATTTTCTTCTTCAGTGTAAAAGCATATTGCATTTATATAAGTTTTATCTGATAAAGGTATAGAGCAAAAAATTTGATCCCAAGCTGGGTAGATTTTCAGCAGACTGCAGCTTTTTTCCTGCTGTGCTAACATTCGTTTCTCCAGACACATCAAGACTCCAAGTGCTGATTCCATAGCACTGTGAGTTTTTAGTAGAGTTTTATATACCAGAAGAATTTTATTAAAACAATATTAACTCAGTCAAGTCCCTGCTGGATGCCTGTCCACATCATAAAAACTGCTAGCTTGACTGGCACTCACTGGCACCTGTATAGGAACTCTCAGTAGGGAAGCCAAGGACTGAATGGACCTGGGTCCTGATGTGTCCTTTCATCCCTACAGGTGGTCCTTCCAGCTCAGAAGTGAGGTACGTTCTTGGAGCAGTACCATACCTGTTCTGGGGCTAAACAAATGACTTCAGCTTTCATCACCTTCATGCCAATACTTTTCAAGAGTCTTACTTTTTTATTTTCTTTTTTTTTTTTCCAAATAAAGGATCTAAAGTTTTGTTTGCTTGTAAGAAAACTGCATTCTTTCCAGTTGTAGTTTTTGCACTTATTTAGAAAACAGAGGTACACATAAGAGAGGATCAGGAAATATCTCCAGCAGCATTTGGGGTTTGGAGCCATGATATATCTGAGAGATTCCTGCTTTCCTCTTACTTTCTCACTGACTTTGTAGAAGCAGCCACAGGACCCTTTTACAGAATGCAATCTGGCTTCAATCGCTGCTAAATGGCTTCCATCCTACTGGAGATTTGTTTGGGAAGGACTGTTCCTGAAAAACACTGCTGTGAAATGCATGCTATTTGGAATGAGTTTGTATTTGAAATGCATTCTATTTGGAAAGACTTTGTATTTTCTAACCTCACAATATTTTAGGATGGGTTAAAAATATGGCAGAACAGAGTGAATATGTGCATTGGGCCTAATAAGTATGCACTTTGTATTAGTATCTGAGTCTCAACTGGGTGCAAAAATGGAAAAAGGAAGAAGTAGTTCTGAAAAATAAACTGCATCCCGTGGCCACATGCAATGCACCCATTCAAAATAGGCTGTGCAGTTAGTACTGCTGGGCTTGCTTGGAAACTTTGCCCTGAGTCCTCTGAATTTGATTCCCTCTTACATTTTCCATAAGCTTGACTCCTTCTTGGTTAGTCAAGAAAATTATTGCATGATGTCTCAAATCTGCCCTTCCCCCAGCTTCTTGTATCATAAAATAACTCCAGGCACAATGTTATGCAAGCCTGTGATCATCCCTCTAATTTCTTATAAAAGATATGACCTCGTTATCAATACAGATATTTTTAAAGTACTGATCATCTGAGCTAAAACCTCACAGATAGAAATGCAAAATACGTTCTAATCTTTCTTAAAGCTCAACTCCACATTGGTTACACTCAATTCAAATTCTGTGTGGTTTTCTTTGCAACCAAAAACAACTACTCTACTTTCTCGATACATGAAATACAAGCTGAAATTTTGGGATGCAGCCATAATCTTGAGAGGTTATGCTACAATGTTTGGGGGTGTACTGGCTTTACTAACACCTGAGAATGAAATTTGGCTGCCAGGCACACATTTATTAGGATCATTCTAAAAATTTGTACAGTATAAAGCCGAAATCAGGGTGAGCTATTCAATTGCATTTCTGGATCATAACCTGAGCTGATTCTCTTTATGCATAAAGGAGTGTGTAGTTTTCAGACTGTAGCACCTTTTGGTTTGTGTATTATGCACTGCACTGCTAATGTGTTGGGAAGCCATTTTATTCTCAAAGCTCAACATGGACTGCAAAAGGAGATGTATACTCAATACTCTTCCACAGAGGTTTTACATTTATTCTCTCTTCCCCCCCCCCGCCCCGTTCTCAACCTAAAAGGTCACTTCAAGTGATGCTATATATATTGAGCTCTTTATGCACCTAACAGTAGAGTGTCTGTGCTCTAAGAAGACAGAAGATCTGCAGCCCCTCATTCCTTTTACCTTTGATGTCTTCAAGTAGTGACTGAAATATCAATATGTTTACTGAGCATAGAGGAAAAACTACTTCCCTCAGGGTGAAGTAACTAGGTTTAGGATGGCTTACAAGACACCTCCCCTATGGAAGAGGACGAGCTTCAGGGCACATATAAATATGCATCATATACACATAACCATCCTCCCAGCCAGAAAAATACATGTGTTTAACAAGCACATTTCAAATGCAACCTGGTTTAGCTTCTGCTGCACTAATAACTCCAGCAATTAAGCAATGTTGGTAGCCAATTAGCTCACTTTTTTTCATATTGAAGGAGCAAATATGGGCAGGTATTTAACCCCTTTTGTGCCCTTGGGCCATCAGCATGCCTAACATTGGGGAAACTGTAATTGTAATCCTCTCACATACAGTTTTTCTTCTGTTATATCAGGAGGTGATAAAATGAAACAGAATGATTGAATATTGAAAAGGCTGGATAACTTTATGGGTATTGCTACTACTAATAGCCACCTTATGTGTAAGTGAAATCTTTTGCATGGGAGGATCTAAAAACTTCCCAATATGCATATAAGGATAATTTCACCTATCATTGAATTTTTCTGAGGCAACCCTGGTGCATAAAAGGAAGTGGAAATGCTAGTGCTACTCTATAACCTGTACAGCTTGACCTACGTTGTGATGGGGAGGTAATATTGTGTGGTCTTCCTCAAACCGTAAGCCAGTATAGCGGTTCTAGAAATTGTCACCAAAAGGTACTTTATTCTCTTTTGTACTGCTTGTATAGGCAGAGGCTTAAGGCCACAGTCTTGTCCTCATATTTCATGTTGTTACTTTTTCTAAAGCTATATAGAATGAATATTATTTATATAATATTCATTTACTTCCATCTTCTGTGCATTCAGTTTCAACACATCATCCCATAGGTACCTATTGCAATGCTGGATTAGGTGATATTTTAATGCACTCTCATTTCCATTTAAAATTCTACTGGAAAAGTGTGAAATATCCTTTTTTGTATGGTTGTGAATAGAGCCTTTAATGCTCAAGTTTAAATGAATGGTGTATTTTTTGGCTAGGTGTCAAAGACTTAACAGAACTTGTACTATAGTCTTCTCACAGGAAAAAACAAATAGTTTCACACTGAGGTATTTGGAAACAGGTGTGCTGAACAATTACAGAATGTTACAGCTCTTGAAGGCAGCCCTCCAAGAAATTAAGATCTAAAAATGTATGGTAACACTATCGCATTGATAAAATATCTAGTACTGAATCCCACTGGACAGGACTAAAACCGACTGGAGAGCAAGGAGAAGATGTGATCAGTATTATGTCAGGGCATGAAGCAGCTAGAGTTGTTGCCAACAGGTCTGGAAGGAAAACAATAGAAAAGCTTCACTTGGGATGTGGTTTGGAACAAGAGATCAACAGAGTCCGCTCCCATCTCACGGCCACCACCCTGCCTGGAGCGGTAAAACACTCTCCTGGCCATACTCAGCAAAGCGCCTGATGGAGTCATCGCACCTTATTTAGCACACAGCTACATGGCTCTGCGAAACTGAGCAGCAACCTCTTTTGCTGATGCCCCTCTTTCCTAAAGCACCGGTTCCACATTTCTGTTTTACCATATATCCATCTCATTTTGATTCTCTCCTGAAAAAACAATCTTTCCATGCGTCCCTTCCTTGGTTATGATGTAACCCAAAGTCTTCCATAAAACTTGCAAAGCCAAGATTTCACTTTCACCTCCTGATTTCTAACAAACATCCAGAAACAATAGTAAGCATTTCAAAGTTGTTATAAATCCACAAAAAGGAATCCAACCTTTGGTCCACTCGCTGTTCTCCTGCTCTTACAAAAACTATTTGTGTCCCCAGGCACTTCTGCATAGCAAATCTTTACCGGGACCTCTTAACTTATTTTGCGCTTTCCCACTTTGAGACCACTATTATCAGAAATTTGAAGTGGTCTCTTCCATCAAGTCTGATTTATCTGTTACCTCAAGACAAGGTGACCCCACCTCTTCACCCCCTAAATCCACCAGCTTACGTGTGCAGTGCTTCCACATGGTGTAGAGGGGAATTCCTCCCTGACTCTCTCTGCATTTCAGGTTATGGCCCTATCATTATTTTAGCATGTGTAGCTACACATTTTCTTACCGGTCACAAAATTATTCCTCTCCCTTTTCAAATCCAGCCGTACTGTTTGACTCCGTGACCTCCTGTGGCAGCGCATCCCAGAGACAATTCTCCGCCTTTGCCAAGACTGTAACAGAATGTTTAATGTCGAAGGATGAAAACACATTATCCCATCTTTGATGTTTAAAGAGAGGGGAGAGACCTCAAGACCTTTCTGCATATTATACAGCATAACACATTTGTATGCTCTCTGCAGAGCTGGCATGTCTTATTCAAGGTCAGCTCTGCTCCACACTCTGGTCCAGCAACCTCCCTCCCTAAGTTTTCATATTTCAGTTACAAACCGAGTTGCTAAATTGTGAAGTCAAGGCTAAAGCAGATGAGTAGACAAATGGCAAAGAGAAAAAAATCCTAACACTTCGCACTGCTGTTGTGCTTCTCTGAAAAGATGAACGCAATAGCACCCTGCATTCATAGACCTCAAAGAACCTCTGCAGAAGTGGGCCAATGCCTTCAGCCCAGTACCAACGGAGCTCCGAAATGCATGCACACTCACAGAAGATGGGGTAAGAAGTACTTTTACTGATACTACTGCAGGCACAGTGGTGCAAGTTTGTTATATATGTCAGGAGAATCAGGCTTACAGAACTTGACGCACGGAAAAGAACTGATTTGACCCACAGTCACAGAGCTATTTAGCAGCACAGTAAAGAAAACAGCATACATCTCCTGGCTTTCAGTCCTCTCCTCTGTAGTTGCTGGGCAGTACCACTACTGTTCCCGTAATAATTATACTATGTGCTTAACAAATTGTGTGAAACCTAGTGAATGGCAATTTAGCCTAAGGATGCTATTCAGGCCCCAAACAGTCCTTCTGTAAGGCTTTATCCTCAACAAGCTAAGACTGGATCATCAGCCACTTGAAATGCCTAAGAGGCAGAAAAATAAACACCAAGTCAGACTCCAGGTCTCTTTATAATCCTCTCTGGGCTTGTCAAGGGACAGATGCTCCCACCCAAGTTTGGTGAGACCTCCTGATCTTATTATGGCTTCCAACAGAGCAAAAGTCTTCCTAATTATTACTTTATATTGTGAATTCTGACCAGATGTTGTCCAAAGAAAAGCATGTTTTTCTTGAGAAAATTGTCCTTTATTTCTAAAAGAAACAAAAAAATAAGACCACTGTCATTCTTTTTTGTCCTAACCAAACTGCTGGAGACATTATTTCCTTAAAAAAAAGTAAAATAAAATAAATGTAGGTCTCTATCAAATGACATCTACTGTGTCTGGCACTCCTGTTTATGAATGCTATTTCATGGTTTACTTTTCAAAAAGCTTTTGAGTTAAAAAATCAGTGTACTGAAAACAGCCTTGCACCTCAGACCTCAGTTAATGAAGTTCCTCAAACCTCAGTTAAAGAAGTTCAGTGATGGAGATGTCTGTCCTCTACAGAGCAGACTGTTCTCCCCACCTCAATCCTCTTTGCTGCTTTTTCCTCTTTCTCAGGCGGCTGAGAGTGCAAAAATGGCCACCAGACTTCTGGTTTTGCTTGGGGAAAGCTTGTGTTAGGAGGCAGTGTGGCTTCCCAGGTGGGTAAGAATGCCAGGCTCATGCCCAAGAGGTCACAGGTTCTGTTTCTACTTCTGCTGTTGCAGTTTCCCCTTTGGTACAATACTAATGACTTGCCTGACAAAGTGTTTTGAGATTAGTGTTGAAAAGCCAACTTCACAGAGGTATTATCACATGGAATATGATAATTTAGAATCTGCCATTCTGTCTGACCTCACGTTTGGTTGGAAAAGTGCACACTGGGCTTAGCTTGCCTACTGATTTTGTTGCTAGTATTGGAGGGGTGGATAGAGACAATGGAAACTCAGTACCAATCTTAATGATAAAACATACATTGCCACCTTATAATATTGCATTACATATATATACAGACACCAATATACACTCACACAAACAAACTCTGTTGCATCAGTTCTTCAGCATTCCTTGTTGTATGTAAATGTAAGTCATTATAATCCCCATACAAAATTAATTACAGTCAGAAATTCCCACATTCGTATTTTCAGAGGGTTACCAGATATTCTTTCAATTTGGCTCTACTGTCTTGTCAAAATAAAAGCTCTTTGCCTAACATTTATGAGGCCTCTAAGCTTAATTGCATTCATCTTTATCAAGTCTTGAAACTGGCTGATATATTTAAATGAGCTAAAATAAAAAGGTTTGAGGCAACTGAAGTCTCTTCAATAAACTGAAGAAAAATTTCTGAAAGACCATGGAAGCAGTAGTGACCAAAGCTGTAAAGAAGAAAGATTTTAAAACTAATAAGTTGCCAAGTGGATCCTTTTCTTAATTAGTCTTCCTTTCAAAAAATTAGTGAGTAAAAGGCTTAAAGAAGATGAAGTGAAATTTGAATGTTACCCACAGTCTATAAATAAGACTCAAATTAGTCTTTCATTTGGCCCATGATAATTCTATTATATGTCCTGCCATATTCTAATTTCTTTCTCTCACCTCCCCACATTTCTTCACCACCAGGAGATGTGACTTTGACTACTGGAGGAAACTTTGAATATTTTTCAGCTAATAAAAACAGCTGAGGTACATTGGTACTCTTCTCCACTTGGGGTTTTCGTTTGGCTTTCATTGTTAAATGTTGTAAGTATTTGCAGGTTTACACTGGGAAATGGTAGTCAGAGGTGGTGGGCTCAGCTCTTAGCTCTATCACAGACATCCTTGGCAGCCTTAGGAGGTAGTGGCAAGGGACCACACTCAGCTGAGGTGGCTATTCTCCCTAGGGTCCAACCCCTCTGAAGCAGGCACCATCAAGCTGTGGTTTGTGGACCCTTGAGGCTCAGAGGGTCTAAGACAGTTAATGAAGGAGGACAAACATACTGTCAGGTTGTACCAAAAGCAGCACCATCACTGGAAAGATGCTGGAGGACTCTGAACAGAGCCAGGTCATCTGTAGGTCAGTTAAAAGGCACTTGCCCAGGGAGAAAACATCCTCTTGTTGAATAGCCTTCTATGCCTGAAGGTAGTTTTAATTTTTCTGTGACAATTCCCAGCCAGTAATGTGATGGAGTAGTGGAAATACTGGGAATGTTTCCCACCCTGTCTTCCCTGTTTATTTTATAAAACTGTAAGCTCATAGATTCTGTTTCTACAGAGTTTTTTCTGTCTCTGCAGGCAATGTTGCTCTTTTATCTGCTGTTATGAGTGGTATTGAAGCAGTGATCGCTAGCGAGCTCCCTCTCCATTCAGGGCTCAGGTCTCCACAGCCTGATCCCTGGGTCTGAGTGGAGAGAGTAGCCCTGGCCCACACCACGGGTGGGGACTCTGCTCTTGGGCTGTGAAAAGATGTGATGATTTAGCATAAATGCAAAACTTTGAGACCCTCAGAGCCCCTTACTTTATTGTCCCAGACTTTTCTCTCAAGTGAATCCTGGACTGGAGCAGAGCTGGACTTAGAGGGTCAAGATTTGTGGGTCTTTATTAATCCATTCTTTGGAGGCCAGGAACTAACATCTTTATTATCTCAGAGCTTCATATTGCTATTGTCTACCACGCAGTGTGGTCGATAGCTATGCCTGAGAAATGTATTCAGTGCCATAGAAACACGTGATGTAAAAAATAGCTTTCATTTAGATCTATGACAAATTCACAGAAGACCTGAGTTTCTCTAATGTCTGGAATGAGGAGATGCAAACTATGGCAGCTCTAGGGAGATTCTTATTTTGACAGAAGCAATGACTCACTGTGTGACCATGGACAAGTCGTTCAATTTTCTTGTGTTTTAGTCAACAAAACTATAAAATTATTAAAAGACAAAAAACAAAAAGTCCCCAGATTTTACTGAAAAACAAATCCTTCCTCTGAGCTCAGTTGGTGAATAAATGACAAAAACAACAAGATGAAACATGGGTGTAACCCACAGTTTTGCCAAATATACCACAAAAATATGGAGAGGGTACAGAGGAAGAGAAGGCAGGGGGGAAAAAAAAGATCAGCAAGAACACTGAAATGCCCCGAAGCACATGAAATCATATTAACAGAAACAACTTCAACAAAAGAGAGTATAGATGCCCACAGGGTGGTGAGTAGGAGGGTGTATTCCAAAGAAAAATAGCAATCAAATGATCTAATGCTCTTTTTGTCACAAGCAGCCTTTAAAACTAGATAGTGATTGTCTCATCCTTTCATGGGGTACAGTATGACAGCTATTTAAATGTGCTCAGAAACAACACCAATCAGAGCTTAGCACAATTAATGAAGGATGGTTTGTCCAATGCTAACTGTAGGGGAGAAACAGGGATGCCTAAAAGGCACCATTGCCTACCAGTTTTAGTCTGTTTTAGTCTGCTCAGTGGCACCTGCTTTGCCAGGGCCACATGTAGAAACCAGCAGGGCTTAGGTATTATGCACACTGAGCGAGTCCTGAAGGAACTGCACTACGTAAAAGGGGAGCAGGGGCTACTTTACATGCTGTTTGGAATCCCCTGTGCATGCAAGATACACCATGCTGCATGGGTGCAATAGGTCCAATGTACCCTACAAAAACCCCACTGCATGCTGGTGTCTGGCTTTCTCAGCCATCTTTATAGCTGGAGTCTCAGGCCCTTTGGCCCTGGCTGCTGCACTGTATCCTCGGTTGTTGCCTGGGATGAGAGGATGTGAAAAAAGAGCGACACCCCCTGAGACATCAGCATTATTTCTAGGATCTATTCTGTGCTGCCTGGCCATGGCTGGTTTAGTTTTCTACACAGAGTGAGGCTGCAGCAAAAAGTGCTGTTGCATTAGACTGCTCCTTGGAAAGAAAGCAGGATGATGCTTTAGCCCTGGCTGCAGCAGCCAAGTGGCTGTAATGGAGTGAGAACATGAAACGCTGAGGAAAACAATGAACAGCGGAAAAGTCAAAGTTAGGCCTGCAGCAGAAGAGAGGCTACAAAGGTATCTTCAAAGGGTTTTCTGGGGGAAAAAAAAAGGAGCAGACAACATACATATTAATGAACCAGAAACAATATTGAAAAACAACCTATTATCCTTACTCAGATCAAAAGAACATGAAGATTAACACCTCAGACATCAGACCTCTGCAACAGGAGAGTGGGCTTAGCAACAAGTCTGCTTCCCCCCATCTTCCTTTGTTTTTGTGACAAGGACCAGGCAAAGAGGGAGCAGGTTCATTGCGAGGAGCTGTAGAAGCGGGTCTGCAAGCCCAGTAGCTGCACAGTGGAAGTTTAAAAAAAAAAAAAAGCATTAAAACTGAGCAAAGACTCAGTAAAGCCTGGATGAGCACGGGAAGGAAGTGAAGATGAAAATTATATGGGCTACAATGCAAAGACAAGATTTACTGTTTTGCCTTGCTTGAGGGGAGTGCTGAAGCACTCAGGGAAAGATGCCGCATTATTTGCACACTCCTCACTGAACTGCCGAAAGGCTTCCTGGTAGCCATCAATCTCCTCTCCCATCCTCCCACCCCAGAGCCCTCTTCTACAAGCCCATGAGGTTCCCCAGCTTTCTAAGAGAAAGAGTGTCCTATAGTGCTCATCCCTGCAAAGGCATTTTCATCTGAAAATCAGAGACATTCTCTGTGGGTGATTGTATCCACTTGCAATGGGAATGGCTCAATGATCTGACAAGTCTTTTCCATATTTAATTTATTTGATAGGCAAAATAGCAATCTGACCAAAGTAGGTTTTCTCTTACTAATTTTCCACAGCACAAACTGTTATTTAGGGACTCCTGCCTGGTGCATGAAACCATATCTGCATGGTGAGGGCATTTACAATAATAAAATGAAAGCTACCCCAGAAGTGGTTACAAGTGAAGGAAAGGTACCTCTAATGATGACAATGGGGAGAGACACATTCATTCTCTGCTAGAGACTTCAGAACAAAAATCCCTCTTTCTACACACTTGTCTTCTATTAGCAGCTCACATTTGCTAGGGGCATTGAATTTCAGACCAGATTCTTTCTGATTTTTTGCACTCATATTCATACATGCACTGGTGATGAAAAAGGGTCAAAATACAAAGTTAGAATCCAGAACATCTTTCATAGCTACTTTGGTGCTTCAGAAATTATGCAATCTAAAAAGAGAAAAAAAAAAACCTTGGTTTTGCCACAGATGTGACTGAACAAAATTTCAGCCTTCCTGAGATCAACAGAAGTTTTGCTGCTGATTACAGTGGATTTTCACTTGATTTCATATGCAGGATTCATTACATAAGAGGTAGCTATGTTGTTTTTACTACAGCCGTTTTCCTCATTCTAGCCATTTTAAAAATGATCCAGACTTTTCCCAGCTGTGATAGGAAGAGAGTCACTGGACACAAGGTAAAACATAGGAAATTTGAGTCAGATTTAAGGAAAAACTTTTTCAAGATGAAAGTGATTAGCCACTGGAACAACCGGCCAGAGAGGCAGTGGGATCTCCATCTTCTGAGATATTACAAACTTGGTTGGGCATGCCCCTGAGCAACCTGCTCTAAACAGAAGTGCTTTGAGCAAGATATTGGACTGAAGGGCCTTTCCAATCTAAACTGTTCTGTGAATCTGCATGCAGAAAGCACAGTAACTTACTACATAACTGCACTGTGGGAATTGGATCTCTGACCCTGCTAGTCTTCAGACACTACAGAAAACAGTACTAAATACTAAGAATAAAGCCAGAATTCATGAATATTGGAATTAGAACCATTTACAGGAAGATGTAGACTTTGGTCCAAAATACTGTTTTTCATAGCAAAAATGCTGTTGCTAAAAGGCTGATCATTTAACCAGTCCCTCGTGTGTTTTACTGAAAGTTTGCATGGGTGGTTTGAAACCCACTCCAATCTTTTCTTTCTACATAACAATAAGATCATAGAAAGCTTTGGTTTACCATCAAGAAAGTGGGCCAAGTTCTGGGTTAACTCATACCTTCTGCAACTTCAGTAGCAATAAAATTTCACAAACAGTGAGGTAGGACAGAACCTGTTCCAGTGCTCTTCAAACTTGTAAAGCTTCTTCCTCTTCAGACTGAGCGGGAGTTTTTGCACAAACAGACTGATGCCTGACATTTCTAACGCTTCTTGTTAGGCCAGGTTTGAAATCCCAAAAACATTTTTCATGCTATTTTTGTATTCCTATTTCCTATTTTCCCCGTCTCCAAATTTTCTTACCTTCTCTTTCCATATATTCTCCCTCTGCCTCACTCCTAAGAAAAAGAAGGTAAGAAAGAAAGATGTAGAAACTTGCATTCCTATGTGGGTGGGAGGAATTAGCAAACCAGTTTTCAAATGTCCATTCCTGCTGCAATCAGGTCTGTTCTAGTTTTATACACATAATCTCCAGATCCCCTTTTCCTGTCTTTCCTGTAGCAGTAAGTAGGTTTCAGATGCCTACTGAAAGCCACTCAAACCACTGAAGTTTTTATGGGTTAACCCATCATAAATTACTATTTATTCAATTATGATTGAACTGGTTAGCTGTATGATGGAAAATAATGAATAAAAGGTTTAAGCAGATGAGTCACAACAGATCATTGTTTCCTAAAGTCTGAGACATATCCCCTTGCGGGGTATGAAGAGCTAACAATGGGTCACAGAAGATGAATACATTAAAATGAGCGTGTATTTAACAACATGTGGTAATTCAGCAGGACAGGAAAAATTATTTTTCTCTTAATGCAGCAGGGCTTAGTTTTCAAAAGTTTGGGAAACAATCTGGTACCTCATGGTTCGAGGCAGCATGTTTCTACCAGCCCATGGTACAGGGATGCTGTTTTTATAAAAGTTTCAGGCAATTTTTGTATGTAATGGAGGCTCCCATGATCACTGAATAATAGGACAAAAATGTGCCCACACTCATCTGACCCAATATGCAGTTATTTTCTGAGCTACCTGTGAACAGATACCAGGAAAAAAAAAAAAAAAAGGAAAGAGGTTTAAAAGACAGATGGTAGGGATGAACTCTTAACATACTAAATTGAATGGAAATTCTTCCTGGACTTAAATGCACCCATCACTCAAGTGGTGCAGCTCACTGAAAAAGTCCAACTGCAATTCCTCTGTCTCTTTGGCTGTGGTTTCACAATGGGCCCAGAGGTTAAATGAGCCAGCCGTTACTGCTCATGCGTGAAACTCAACAGCTCTGAAATTCCTCCTTAAAGGCTGCATTCAAACAGGAGTTTAGACCCACTAGGGAAGGACTGTTGCTATCTTGTTCTTCTGAAAAGCGGCATTACTCTCCAATGCAAGTTGTATTTCTGTATAAAATATGTTGCATCCTCCTGACATCAGTCAGGAGTCAAAGTTTTCAGCTGTCTCCTTAGGATGGGTTTTCAAAAGCACCCATCCACAAATCAACAAAAAAGTCAGATTTTCAACAGAGCCAAGAAAACAGGGCAAAGTTTTCTCACAGATAAGGCCAAAAGTTGCACAAGAAAAGTATTGGGGTAAAAGAGTTCTGCTGAAAATGTGGCTCCACTTGTGAGCATCAACACTAGACAATCTGGCATTCTAGTGCATTAAGAATATTGCCTCTTCTGTCTCTCTGATCGGTCGGTCCCCTACCTCACCAGCAAAGATCATGGTCTTGAACTTTAAGGAATTAAAGTTAACATTTGCTTACACATATCAAGTTCTGTGTCAGATATGTGTTACAGATCTGTTACACATGACACACACTTCATTCCTCCTGCTACCACAAAAAGTGATCCCTCTATTCTTTATTGTTATCCTAACCTGACGGTAATTTTCAAAGCTCCTAAGCCATTTGCAGTCTAGGAAATGTAGAAGCCAAATTGTGTTGGCCATTTATTTCGAAAGAGAAATACTCATCAATATATTGCTGAATTTGGTCTAACATAACAGTCCTCAAAATATGTTCCATTGGCTGCTAAGTGGTCTCTGGGGAGGTGCCACATTGTCCATGTTTTGTTTTTTTTCATTCCAGCTATGAAATACTTTACTAAAAGTTAACTTTCAATTAAAAAATAGACACACATAATTTAGGTCAGGGACTGGACTGAGATTAAGAAGACTTGAGTTTTGTTCTTGGTTGCACAACTGACCTCTTGTGTGGTCTAGGACAAGCCACCTCCGTTTTGTCTAGCTTATTTTGCTCTGCTTACCTTGCTACATTTTGCCTAGTTGCATAAAGAACCTTCAGTGAGTAAATCATGCCTGACCAACTCGATTGCTTTCTATGATAAAATGACTGGATCTGTGGAAAAACAGAGAGGAGTAGGTGCCATTTACCTTGACGTTAGCAAGACTTTAAGCACTGACTCCTACAGTACACTTGTATCCAAGTTGAAATCTCACAGTCTGGATGGGTGGACAACTAGTTGAGTAAAGAACTGGTTGGATGTTCAGGCTCAGAGGGTTATGGTTAATGGGTCATACTCTACCTGGGTGCCTGCAATGGGACCTGGACTATTTAATATCTTTATGAACAATCTGGAGGAAGTGATGGGTTGCACACCTGTCAAGTTTGCAGATGGCACCAATTTGGGGGGAACACTCAATACACTTCAGGGGAGGGGCTGCCATGCCATCCGGAGGGACCCAGACCGGCCAGAGGAAGGGGCCAACAGAAACTCCATGAAATTCAGCAGGGCCAAACGCAGAGCCCTGCCACTGGGAAGAAAAAGCCCCTCAATGACACTGACAAAGTAGCACGAGTTCAGCAGAGGGCCACCACAATGGTCAGGGGCTGGAGCACCTGCCTTGTAGGGAGAAGCTGAGGAAGCTGGGCTGGTTCAGCCTGGAAAGGAGATGGCTTTAAGGGTCCTAACAGCAGCCTGCCTGTACCTATAGGGAGGTGACTGAAAAGACAGAGCCAGGGTCTTCAGTAGTGTATGGTGGGAGGATTAGAGACAATAGACTTAAGTTGAAGAAAGAGAGATTAAGACTGGATATAAGGAAAAACTTCTTCCCCACGAGACCCGCACCCACTGGAACTGCCCAAGAGGCTGTGCAGTCGCCATCCTCAGGGGTTTTCAAAATTCAGCAAGATAAAGCTCTGAGCAGTCCAGGCTGAGCTCAGAGCTGACCCTGCTTTGAGCAGGAGGTTGGACTAGAGACCTCTAGAGGTCACTTCCAAACTGAATTACTCTGTGATTGCACAAGGTCCGGTGAGCACTGAATTAGATCCTTACTCAAGGATCAGAGTGCACTGTCTGTGCACTCTTGCCCTCCTAAGGCTCCCATACTCCTGCCTGTGACTCCAGGAAAGAAATATTGGTGTACATCCCAGGTTATGGTGGACTGACAGTGAGGATGACGTGTACCTGCAAACTAAGTCTCATTCAGCTCGTTTCATTGTACATACATTGAATATGTGACAAACAGTAGGTACAGCACACCCGAGAACTCACCCTCCCCAGGACAGAGCTGAGAGAGACCTTGATCTGCCACACAGGCCTGTGCCCTCACCATCACTCTACAGGATATTCAGGGAAGTGGCTCTAAATCCTTCTCAAGAGAGCTGTTCCATGTTATTATGAAGCTGAAGTATTACAAGCTGCTTAAATAATCACTGTGGCAAAGAGCAAGAGAGAGCTGCGGAGAAAAAGGGTTTTTTTTGCATGGCGAGTCCCCGAGACAAACAGGAGGAGCCGCACACAGAGGGCATGGAGCATACCTGCTTTCACAAGAGCTGGTAGCCAGGTGAGCAGGAGTGCTTGCAGGACGTGGAGGTTCATATGAGGTGTGGAAGGAAACTTACCTTCTGCCTACTGTCTTGTGGGCACAAAGATACCTGGGGAAGAGCCTTTTGCCCCTGCAAAAGCCTGTGCTTTCTGTCCCTGTGCTAAGGTCACATAATGAGCTGGGGGGTCACTTTTCAAATAATAGTGGTGTATCTATATAACATCCCCCACACCAGCTGCTAGGTAAAAAGCACTGCCACCTCTGAAAACCTGGCAAATCCCAGCCCTTTATTTCCTTTACTTTTCCTCCTCATGCTTCAAAATGAACATTTTTGTTTTGGATGAAATGGAATGTATGTTTGCATTTTACACTAAATAAATGTTTTCAGATTTTCATTTTGGCAAGAAAAACAAAAAAATGAAGTTCCATTTGGTTTGACTCTAACTTATTTTTTCTTCCTCTTTTTTAGGTTCGGCACTCTAGCTGAAAAAAACAATTATTCTCACAGCCTTAGTCACACGTTTTCCAGGCAGTGCCTGAAATGTTTCCTTTCAACTCTTTGCAAGCATTTTATAGGTTGTCATTTCGCTGCTGCTTCAAGAACAAGAGACTGCAATTCTTCCAAGTGAACAGCTTCGATGACTTTCCTGACTGATGCAAATGTGTTACACTGTTGACAAATACTAACCATGAGAGCTGACTTGGCTATTGCTGGTTGCTGTAACTGGTATTTCCCCTGAAAATTCTCCTCCCACCCATCAAATGGAGCATTCTGTTTCATCAAGTTAGTTTTTAATAATCTTTTGTACGCCTTATCTTTTATCTAGACAAATAAGAACTAATCAGTTTTCAAGAACCATAATTTGCCACTTAAATGGCTGTAAACGAGTCCCTGATGAGAGGCCAGGCACTGAATGCATACGGAGGCCAGAATATCTCCTACTGTTAAAACTGATCTTTTAGTCCACACTGAAACACATGGACAGGGTGACATGGACATTTCAGCTGTTTCTCTATATATCTTAATTTCAGCTATTTGGAGCTCAGTTTGAGAAGAAACAGGGAATGCAGTCGATGCCCCAAGCCTGTCAGTGTTTAAGAAGCATTTGGGCAATGCCCTAACATGCTTTAACTTGGTCAACCCTAAATTTGTCAGGCATTTGGACAAGATGATCATTGTAGGTCTGTCCCAACTGCAATTGTCTATTCTATTCTATTCTATTCTATTCTATTCTATTCTATTCTATTCTATTCTATTCTATTCTATTCTATTCTGTTCTGTTCTGTTCTGTTCTGTTCTATTCTATTTATTTCTGTATTGCCAATACCTATAGCACACAAACACTGATGTGGTTCCTGCCCCGAGGAACTTGCAGTCTAAATTAACACACAACAAAAAGTGTGAAGAGATGCAGTAGATTACAGAGGCCAAAGTCTCAAGCCGTACAAAATGCAATCCTGCCCCTGGTCAAAATCCTGTTCTGGAAAATATAGGCAAGCATCTATACTTATGGACCCAAGTCCTGAAACAGCTCCTTAAAATATATGAAAATATACACACATATTAATAGGAAGATAACAATAGCAATTTTGTCACTATAGGTTAGCTGCTAGAGTTGGTGCTAACAGGTTTCAGAAGGGAGCAAATCTGGTGTATCCTAACTTTGACACTGTCTTCAGAAACAGTTCTCAACCTCATCAAAATTACAACAAGAAAAAAAATAAAACAGCAAGTAAATTACTTTTTGGAACTACTAATCCACATGGATTAACAGCCATAACTCAATTTCAGAGAGATGACTAGATTTTCATAACACGTGCACAGACACACACACACACAAAATAGACACCAGGATATTGGGGCTCAGTTAAATATTTCAATAAGATCAAAATAAAATTAAAATAGTTTTTGTATTTCATATTTGTATTTTAATTGACTGGAAAATGGAAAGAAGACATTGAAATACTGTGTTAATATCTATGCTATCTCCACTGGCTACGCAAAGATTTGCTTCTGATTTTAAAGTTTCTCAGCTCAAGAAGATGTAGATTTTCTTGGCAACAGTTGCTGTGTAAAATATTCTGAGATAGAATTTTTTATCATAATTAATAATAGATGAAAATTTCTGAGTTTTTGATGTTCTAAACTCTATGCTGTTTGATTTACGACATCTTTATAGTTGTTTTTCTAGTAATTCTATGCCTCTCTCTGTTGGTATAAGGCTGGTCGTCTCTTTTATTTCCCTAGTGGAGTTGGTACAGTACTCTTTTCTTCCTTTTCTCGCCTTCTTCTTCTGTAAATATATTTCATAGAGTTCCTCTTTCGTCCTTAATGAGACTGATCCGTATGTTCTGTAAGTTTGTTGCTGTGGAATTTTTTTTCTTTTTCTTTTTTTTTTTTTTTAAACCCCGCACAGGGCAGTAATAAAACCTTGGTGGACGCTATTGCAGTGAGGCGCATGTTCTGTGCGCGCTCTTGTAGAGCTGGCTGTATTTTCTGTAGTGAATGTTTTAAACTGGATGGTGACTGAAGAGGTATAGGCTGGTTTGGGGGTTGAGTTTTTTGGCTCGCATTGCGATTTTTTCATTTGGTGTTGGGGTTTTAGGGAAGCGTGCCCTGCAAAACTTACTGGATAATGCTCCATGATGGGTATTTTATGAGAAGCTGGATACAGGTGCGTATAGGCTATTATTACTGCATCAGCAGTCCCAGCTCTTGTGACAGTAGAGGACCATATGTCATAGCTGGGATGCTAGTGACAGCTGTAGTTAAAGCTGTCAAAGAGTTTCCACTAGAACCCCTTGTTTACTGTCATTCATAACTTTTTCAGCATTACACCTGCAGAGTGCAAATTTTCCAGGAAACGTTTATACCGCAAAGGGAAGTTTTTTGGATAAGCCTGGCCAGTTGTCGACACATGAAAATAAAATTAAAAAAAAAAAAACCCACAAAACCCGTATCAACCAAAAATCAAGCCACCTTCTATCATGAAATCAAAAGGATTCTTTTTCGAACCAGCCATTTGTCAGGCTGCGAAACAGCCTGAAACATGTCGGGGACACCCCGTGTGGCAGAAAGCAGCTCCAGGGAAAACTGTCAGATACTTGACGGGGTTAGGATGCTCTGACTTTACTGCAAACCAGGCACAGGCAAGCTGTTCCTCAGCCCGCTGGGGACAGGCTGGGTAGGGTGGATATTCATAAAAGTATGGAATTTTTATTTATAAATAAACAAACAAAAAAACCTCCAAATCAGCTCCAAACAAAAACAATAAATACCCTCTCTGGCTCTTTGTCAGCATTATTGCAGCATGAAAGCTCATAAAATTTCACCAGAGAAGCCACTGCTGCAAGTAAAAGGCAGCAGTAAGAAATCCCGTCTGTTCTCCTGCACTGCCTGCTTCCCTGCTTCAGTGCCGTGCAAGTTTAAAAGGCCACTTCCATCCTTACTCCGTAATACCCTTTAAGTAGCATTTGTGCATCATGACTGTCAATTACCTCATAAACATCTGCAGCAGCATCATTGTTTGGATAGCTGGTTCTCAGTATATATCCTTAAGAAGAATAAGCTTTGCCTCTTCTATCATTCAGCTTCTGTGGTTTGGGTTTTTTTTTTTTCAGTAAGATCTATATATTTGCCTATACTGCAACATGCCATATGGGTGTACTCATGGTAGTGTGGCTTTTTCTACTGATTGCATTTTTGTTTGTAACACTGCACTTTCCATAAAAGATTTTGGCAAAGGCAATGGAGAATCATAGTTTAAATATAATAATATTAATTTACCATCCTTTCTTCCTTTTTCTTTTGGAGTTATAACTTAACAAACAGCCTCTAGTGCACACACACTAATTTCTTCTTCAATAACCCCAGGAGATAACATTCTGGCATTCCTTAGTAAATTGGGCCTTGTAAAAACTATGCTTGGGTGGTCCATGATAATCTTTCTAGAACCAGGCTGTTCTCAGTCAGCATTGTTTTTTCTTTAATGAAAAAGTGCTCACTGAGAAATATGTGTCCTTCAAATCAATGCAGTTTTAAATGCTGGTTAGGAAATAAGAGTTAGACTTACTATATAGGACTCACTTTCATTTTTAAACTATCATCATTATTGTCTGGAAAGCACAAATTTGACAAATCTTTGTACTGCGTTAATACCTTGTATTTATGCCACATGCTTCATCCCGAGGGATCCCTTCATGTTACTCGGAGCCTGACCAGGCACAGACTCATCTCCAGGTCCAAATACGCACTTCTTGAGTAGGTTCCTGTACATACATCAGCATTTTGCAACAAGTTGTGTGCTAAAGAAGAAGAAGGGCAGAAAGATGAGGAAATCTATCAAATGCATGTGGCAGTCTGAAACATCAGTGACTACGTAGTGGCACATGCTGCTTAATAACAGAGTTAACTGTATTACAAGCACTATGGTCTGCAGCTACAACTGAATTGGACTGACACTGGTACGTGACCACACCTTCATGATGAGGACCACACAAAACCTACCTAATCGAGGCGATTAGATATGCCAGGCAAGGATTTGGCCTCACCCTTTGTGGCAGGAAAAATACATGCATGCATCATACAAAATTACTTTGTCTGAACGTGGTGAGAGAAAATTAGTTTTACATCTGACCACAGCCTCTGGTATTACAATAGCTTAATATTTCTAACAGTGATGAGTTTGGCAAAGCCTGACTCAAGTAGGCAGGAAAAGACGATTTAAAAATAGGTACTAAGTATTCTCTACTCTCACAGACCTGGTTCACAAATGCCAGAAACTTTCCCTACGCTTTCTTTTTTAGCTCATCAAAGGTCTGAGGACCAAACCGCGCCTTAGTCTTCTTTATGCAGTTATGCTCAGCCTGCTGGAGAACACAAATAGTACCAAGCCATAAAAATAGCCCTGCTTACTAAGGTAGGAAAGACCACAGACGAAGCAGACCATATTTGTGAGCAATCCCAAAGATGCCCCTTAATCACACAGTGTAATAATAACAGCAGCAACAATAATAATAATAATGAATGATCACATTTATAAAAATAAGAGAATACGCAACAAAAATTTTATGTATCCTTATACCAAAAAATACAAAAAATAACTAACTGTATGAAATCATTGACTGCTGCAGTGGATCACAAATTACAGACACCTTGTGAAAGAAAGTAATTGTTTCTTAATAGTTCCAGCAATGCAACACAATAGCTTTCTAACACTGAATCTTAAAGTCTGAATAAGTGGTGTACAAGCAGTGTACAGACCCATAGTTGCCCCAGTGGTATTTTAAAACTAAAAAGTGTGTTTAATATAGGTAAGTGCTTGAGGAGTTACAAAGGCTGAGAAGTGGCTCATCAGTCAAAAAAACTTGAGAGCCACTGGCTTAGGAAAAGAACAAGGAGAAATACCTTACAGCTGACACTACAGGAACATATGCAGAATAATATTGCCTATGACAGATTCTGGTCAGGTTGGTAGGATGTCCAAGCACCCCATGACTTTTAAAAAACCAAAGTCCATTTTATGTTTTACTTGGAAATGTACCTTCTTGGCAGTTGCAGATCCGTTGATATCATTTGTTCAGCAAAACATTTGCTTATTACTGATTCAGAAGGCGGGCCAAAGATTCACTTGGCAATTCTCTATGTCCACTATCCAACTTCAAGTTTCACTCAAAATCGCTCCGTTTACGAGATCAGATGAGATAACCACCTACAACAGTCTGATAGATACCAGAAGAAGTCCAGAGGTGCTCACTTAGTCATAAATATTTTGGACATAATTTTTAATCAGACTTAATAATATTCAGAACATAATTCTAACAGACCAACAGTTTATGGATAAAAATTGCAGAATTTATCAATAAATGTGAAAGTTCCATTTGTTCTATTACTCCAACTGGGACCATTTTTCTATGAAATAGATTTCTTTTATGTGTCCATTAACATAAGATTGGAAGGGACCTCTTGAGTCATCAAGGCCAGAAAACCATCCAACTATCATAAGCAATCACATCACATCATCTCTTATACAGAGGTTGACTGAACTGTGTTTTACAAGCAGTTCCATTTTTATTCCCACTGCATCTCTGGAGATGCTGTTCAAAACCTCAATAATTTAATGTTTGAGGACTTTCTTTTGTCTTCTAACTTCCTGCCAATTTTGTGACTGGTTAAATGCATCTAATCTTTTATTTTGTTACCGAGTTTAACTATCTCTTCTCCCTCCCTGGCATATCCTCTCCGGATATGTTCATAGATATTCCTTTGCTAGGTTAAAAAAGCCAGGTTGTTTTTAGTATCCTCTCAAAATATAGGTTCTCTGTTTCTCTCCTGGTGTCCCTTCTCTGAATATGCCTTTGCTTTGAGTTCCCCTTTCGTGAATGTGGTTGACCTCATCTGCACACAGTCTTTCAGGTGAGGTCTCATACTTTGCAGTCACATTAATACATCCTTATCTCCTTTGGGTTACTTGGCAAGAGTCCACTTGCTTATTCTCCTTGCTGCCCATATTGCACTGGGAATACAGCCCCGTTCAGCCTCTTGTGGTTGGTCTGCTGGAGCCTGAAGGTACAAGTAAATACCATTTCCTGGAGCTTAGGGAGCTATGGAAAGACTTGATTGACCGCCATTCATCTTTGCACTCTCCTGTCAGATTATAGTGACCTGCTACAAAGGTGTCCTGAGAAAGAGCATTAAGAATACTCCGCCTATGTTTGTGGTGGTTTCTCTCTAGTTTAAAAACAAGCTGTACAATAACAGATAGGCGACGTTTCATGATGCCTCCATTGGTTAAATATTTTGATGCTGTAAGTACATAAATGGTAGAAAGACTGCACAACAAAAACTTGCAGTCCAAATAGCATCTACAAAGCCCTCCATCCTTCTTCCTTTTAAATACCAATGAAGAGGAGAACATAGCAGGGAGGAGTATATTCATTCAATCAGTTCAATCATCCTTGTGTTACTTCTGTGGTGCCCTTCATGCAGAATGATCACAAGGAACTTCACTTAAACTAAACTCAAATGCTTACTAAACTACAACAGAAGGAAAGCAGAATAAAGCAAATTAGTCTAGTCAAAACTAAGGCTTGAAAATGCCGAGTGCCCTATTAACTATAAAAAGCTTACAGTGTCTCTGTGTGTATGCACTCGCAAGCATGATAGAGAAACGATATATGTACATGAAAAAAAAAGAAATTAGCAGTCCATGCTGCTTCAGAGAGATTGTGCACTTCGTTCTTGATTCACAAATAAAACTTGCCTTAAAGGTGACCCACATTCAAGAATTCAAGACCTTCTTAGGCTACCATCCAGATTAACATAGGTAACAAGGCTGGCTGGGAACAGCTAAAATCTCTCTCAGCAATTCAATTATGATATAGCACATGGACATGTGTTTCAGCATGGATTTAGTGTGGGGCCTTATCCATTGGGATAGAAAAGCATGGCACAGCATTCCTCGTGCTCATAAATACTGGAAACATGCAAAGTGCAAATTAGCTGGAATTGGCAGGACCAATATCTGTTACAACATCAGATTGAAAGCCTGCAACTACTGGCAATTTTATGGATCATGCTGCGTTAACATTTTGTTAATGTTTTGCTAGGGAAATAGGGAAAATAATTGTAAAACTTCCCTGTATAAATGTATACTTGTATCCTAACAGAAAGACAGTGGAGAAAACCAAGGAAGGAAGCAACACAATCAGCTACAGAGAAGCAACCTCCTAAAAAACATTGAGGGCACAATCACACACAACCATTTCTCTCCTTGTCTACCCCAGCCATCACAGACTGTTCTCCCCATGCTGGAAACTAATAGATAAAAAGGTTAAAAAGTCTCTTGTGGGAAAAAGGAGGTGCTCAGGGAAGGGTGAGCTGTGGGGAGAGCAGAGTGGGAGGTGAGGCGACCGCCCTGACTGCAGGAGGGGAGGGAGGCAGCCTGGGTGCTGAGTTCATGCTTGAAGAGATTTGGAGATGTCAGAGGCAAACACTTGGGTGCAGTAAGAGGGGGGAAATATGATACAGTGGTATTTCTGTTATGATACAGTATTTAGGATAGTTGAACTAGTTAAGGCAGAAGACCAAAACTCGCAGGACAACAACTTTCTGGAGCTGCAGAAAATACACCCACAATTTGCTAGCAAAACTTAGAGATCTCTGAGAAGGCTTTTACATGAACGGCATATTTCCCACTCACACGTAAAGATCCCACCCAAAAATGGAGGAAGAGATCATAAGCAATGACAAAACAAAATGGAATCTTCCCTCAGCAGGAGGGAATTACATCTAATTTTTAGTTAACACAAATCAGGCACAGTTTTAATGATAGCTAAGAAGGCTTCTGAGGCACGGTAATCCTGGAGCATGTCCCTACGAGCATACAGACCGAATAAGTGTTGCCTGGCTGTTACTGTGAAACAGCAACCCTGTACCGTCAGCCTGTGTAGACAGCTACTGTGCACCATCAGGAGCGAAGCTGATTAAAGTACATCAAAGCAAATTAAGTATTTCTGCCAGGGTTACTTTTATTATGAAATAAGAGTGTGCATCTCTTAATAAAATTTAAAATAATAATTAAAAAACACGAAACAAAAAACTACTATAGAATAGCTTTTCAGCTTTAAATTTGTACCACTGCTTTTTCTCAGTAGGTTGATTCTGTAGAACAGCCCTTACTGAGGTAAGATAACCTGAGGAAAAAAATCCCATTTAAATTTAATTTTAAATGGCATCAGAAGGAATTTTGAAAAAGTTCTCTATGTTGTAGGGTGGTGGTGGTGAAGTAGTGTCTCTAAATAGCTTGTTTCCCTGGACAAAAAAAGTATTTTTGTAGACTTTTTAAAAAACTTTACCTATAGTATTTCTTGGGTTTGCTAGTTTAAAGAAATTTTAGAATTTAGAGATTTAAAGAACAGGACAAATTTCAAAAATTTTTTTTTTTTTTCAGCTATTGAAAGAATGTATCCAGTGTTGCTCTTAGCTTAAAATGCTGAACAGTCTCTATGGTAATTTTCAATGTTTCTTGTCACTGAAAAAAATCATATTTTGGAAAAAAAAGTTGAAAATAAAGTGTTTAGAGAACAACATTAACCACATTACATCCCCACAACTAATTAATATCACAAGTAGGAAATACTTAATAGAGGCAAGCCGGTTACACAAAAAAGTAAAATGGCTCAACATGAATTGGTACATTTTAGGATTATTGATGAAAACTAGACTGACTGACTGAATAATATAGGCCACATAATTTTATCTAGTGATTCCTGACTCAAAATATAGAAGGTACAAATGAAGTCAAACATATATCTATGTAAATGTATAGATATATTTATAAAGATGCCCATCTGGATTTAAAGCCTTTAATTAACAGAAATGTTACAACACCTCTTGCTTCATCATTTCAGTGCTCACGAAGTAGAATTTACACCTCCTGAAGAACAGGCATAGGAGACACGGTTCTTCTTTTAGAAGAACCAACATTTACATGAAATCGTACTTTAATTAATGAAAAGCCCTGGTTGTAAATCTGAAGGGGGAATTATCATGGTAATTCACAAAAAAAACCCCAAAATTTCAAGGCAATGCATTATTCCTACATGTATTTGTCAATCAGGAAAGATACTCTGCACAAACTGCCAGTGGTAGAAAATCACTGCTAAAACATCTTGGCTACATCAGATTCTCATAATAGAAGGATGAAACATCTTTCTGAACACAAGGTTTCTGCTTCCATCGCACCACATCAAAATTTTCTGAAAACATATTGCTTCATAGTTATTAAAAATAAATCATAAAATGTACTACTTTCTCATATTACAGATAGACACATGATAATAGTTTGTTCTCTGTTACATCCAAATCTTCAGGCTTAATGACATAATCTTTTAGCAGGGTGTCTACTACTTCTTAAATGGAAGACACTGTACTTTTTTTCGGCTGTAGTTACATTTCACAAGAAGTGCCCAACTATTTTGAACTAAAATATTGTTTGGAAACATATTCCATCCTTTTATAGAAACATGATTGCCAGTTAAAGCCACGGGTATAACTATTATACAAGATGAAAAAAAAGCACAACTTCACAAAGATTTTCCAAATTCAAGTGTCCCCCTCCCCATACTTACAACTGGTTGGAAATCAGCAAGTCTAAGTTTTCCCAAACTTCATTTATTTAAAAATAAAGGTTACACCCAGGACCAAGTCCAACAGTGAAATCAGTCATGTAAACAGGATGGAAAAATCAGTTATTCTCACATATGGAGAGTTATAAAAGGTATGTGACATATGGAATCTGTATTTCAGTTAGGTCACAGTTTTGCTCTAACACTTTCTTTTATTCTTTTAACCTACTAGGAAAATGGTTTTCAGTCAAGGAGATGGAGATGAAAAAGAAAACCTATTGACTGTTGAATCTGGAGCCCTCTCAGGGCAGGATGTTTGTACCCAAGAAAGATGTGTTAAATAACAAATATGTAACGTGCATGGAGGATAAGTCAGATAAATGTGTAATGTGCTTGGATTAAAAAGCAAACAAATAAAAACTTAGAAAAATTAATCCTTGTTTACTCTATTATGAGAAACTCCAGGTTCTTTAATATTCTGTATATTCATCAGAGTAGGAAAGTATGAAAACTAAAATTCTTGTGGGATGGGAAAACTGTTTCCTGCCCATCTCTGACCTCTCAGTGTAAAACTGCTAAGCGCTTTGGTTTACAGTACAAATATTTCTGGATATGGTATCCATCTGTTATGTATTAGTGAAATGTTTCTGATATTCAGCATTCTTTTAAACAGCACTATTACAATTTCATCGAGAAAGGTTAATAGCTAAGTAATAGTCTGACAGGTTTACAGCGGATGGTATTTCTGGAAAGAGTATTTGCTGTTTAGCATTTCTTAAGCAGAGCTGTTAAAATTTCAACCAAAGAGTTTTCAAAACTTCAGGATGATGTATCATATGTGGGATGATTACACAGAGTATTACTCTTAAAATGTTTTTTCAAGGATTTGACTATTTTTAACACATAACTAAAGGCTTTAAATAGTATGCTTGAGTTCATCATAGTTATCCATAAAGATAACTTGGTATCAGTTTTTGAAACATTCCTTGTCTTGGTTACATCTTGATTGCAGGTCTTTATTTGCTCAGTAAATTTTATAGGTATAACCTCCTTACAGTAATGGAAGAGATGCTGTAATCCTAAGAAGTCAAAGAACACACAGAACAAGAAAGGAAATGAAAAATCCCAAACTGAAGACCTACAGGAAACATCTGCTAAAACCAGTGAACGGGTCCCATTTCCATTCCAATTGCTTTCTAGCTCCATGCAATTACTGTGCTGAACGTTTTCTTGCCAGACCTTCCAATCTTGTGTGCATAAATAATTGGGAAGCTGTTCCCCCGGCCCCTGCCCCGGGCACCTCTATACCTGGAGGAAAACAGTACTAAGGTGCGGAAAGTTATTCAGACGCTCCTCACCAGCTCCTGGCTCAGGGCTGAGTCAGAAACTCAGATGCTTCAGAGTCTTTCTGTCAGGGTAAGTGTCCCAGGGGCTTGCCTCTAGCTTGACATTTTGTTTGAAGTCCTTATAAAATCTTTAGATCCTTGGCTCCTTGTCATCAGCAGCAGATTTTAGCTCAGCACACTTTTTCCCAAGCAGCCTCTCCCAATACGCCTGGTGATGCCATGGCCATGGCATTTTGATTCCCTAGGGGCATGGGAAAGGAGAGATGGTCCCAGATTCCTTTTTAACTTGCTTCCTGTGAGGGTGACTGAGCAGTGGCACAGGTTACCCAGAGATGTTGTGGAGTCTCCATCCTTGGAAATATTCAAAACTTGACCAGACATGGTCCTGGGCAACTGGCTCTAGGTGACCCTGCTTGAGCAGGGGGGTTGGACAAGATGACCTCCAGAGGTCCCTTCCAACCTCAACCTTTCTATGATTCTGTGTGATTCTGTGATTTCTTTGTGCCACCCTGCACCTCACACCCATTTCTCCTTCTCCTTAGCATGTGTGGGAGTTCCTAGTTTTTGACTGATACTGATGGTGGTCTTTGGTGACTTTTTCCATCTCATTAATGGTAATAGCCAATAAACTGAGCATACATGATGTGAAGCCAACATGTCCAACGACATTAGCTGCAAAAATACAATAACTATAAAAATATTTCTGTGTGCTGCTCTGCCTCCTTCTCTCCCCTCTAATTCTTTCTGGGGATTGGGAGAGTGCTACCTGCTGAGCCTTTCTGCTTCAAGAAAGAGGAGGAGAGAGAAGGAGCTGAGGGAGACACTTCCCATTCCCCTTCTCCAGCCAACAGCGCTGCTCCCTCTCCCTGAATGTGCTGGAGCAGAGCAGACCAGCTGCTTGTATCTGCCATAGGGCAGCTGTAGGCGCAAGGAAGCAAGCTGGATAGCATTTGTGCTAGTACATGGACATCTCAAACCTGTGGGGAGAGCACAGCAGAAGAATGTCCTAGACACCAGACTGCCACTTCTTGCTCTAAGGCCAGGGTAAGGACTTCCAGGCAGAGGCCCTAAATGGAGCTGCAGGGAGGACCAAGGAGAGAAGAGCAAGATCCCCAGCACCAGCACTGGTCTGTCAAAATATTGCCATGCCTTTGCTTCCGGTGCTTAGTAGTATCATAGAAATTGGTGATGTTGAGATGCCTTTTCTGCATCAATACTGTAAAAGAGTCCAGTGAAGCTGCCCATCAATACCTCACCGGGTTTCTTCCTGAAGGAGTATCTTTTCTTCCAGTTTCAGGTTCAGCTGAAAATGAAACTACTGTTAAAAGGTTTCATGAGCAGCTTTGGTTGAGGAGTCACCCCCCGCAATCGGGCCTGTCTTTATGCAAAACAGCACTCACTTACTTTTCACAAGTTCTTCAGCAAAATGTTGGCAAGGCTGACAAACAAATGGGAAATCTCACATGCAGGATTTGTAATTTTAAGCTAAAGAGAAACTTTGGTTTAAATGTACATATTTTTAACCTGGAAAGAAAATAAGCAGCCATGGCAAAAAGAATAGTTCACAGATAAACTGCTGTAAATAAACCTTATGTACAGAGAAGCCTCCCGGGACAAAAAGCACTCTGAGTTTCACCACTAGATCTGGGACCAACACTTACAGCACCACACGGCTGCAGAAAGGAGGCAAAATGAACCTCGCGCTGTTCTGCAATCAAGGCAACAGACTTATTTCACACAAAGAACCAGCTAATCAACCTAGATGGCAAAACCAATGTGATAGACCCACGTATCAACTGTTGTGAAAAGCTTCACTGATAAGGTTGGCTGAATACATATGGAACTAATTGGGAAAGAAAATTCCAGCTGCAAAAAAAATTTATTGTCTGCCCCACCATGTATGGCTGAATGTAAGCCGCATCACAAAGCTTAAGAAGCCTTGAAAAATATTGAAAAATACTGAAAAATATTACAGCTGCCCTCTATGCCCATGACAAAATCCAGCAAAGAACAACTACCTTCATCACTACAGGAAACTGTTTGTGCTTCTGTCAGAAGCACTCATTGAAAGAGAATTACACCCACCAGATTCTTTTTCATTACCGGTCCATTTCCAGTTTCCCCTTTCTGCCCAAAATACATATGAAAGCAGTCATCAGTAAGTTCCTGTCATCCTTAGGGCCTGACAATAAAGTTCGGATGGTGGCACAAAACAGAGCTGGATCTACACAAGACTGGAACCAGTCTGCTCAGAAAGGAAAGTGCTGTGAAGAGCTACAAAACAATGCCTTTACTGAAGGCATTTATTCCACCACTCACTGAGGGGTCTGCAGCCACAGGGCACATTTGACTCTCTACTAAGCCTGGAGATCAGGTATCCAGGGATACCTTCAATCAGGTTGAGGAGTGTGAAGGCTTGAGACTAACCCCTGGGAGACTCTTGCATCACCTCTCTCTAGGCTGGGTTACTATCAGTAACTTCAGTGTTGTAACTGAAGCTGAAAATGAAAATAGCACCGTACTTTCTCCAGGAAGGAGAAGGAGCTGCCTACCTTATCCACGTGACAAGCTGTGCCAAGTCTGTTCTCCTGTCACCTTCAACTGACTCCTGGCACCTTCAGTTGGTTTCTAATGCCTATTTAATGCTTTGGTCTGAGTCTTCAAAAGCATGATTCACACGCATATGAATGAAATTTGACTTCTCAACCAAAGTGGTAGATGCCTCCCTCTGCAGCAGTGCAGATCGCAAAGCACAGAACAATACAAAAACTGTGGACAAAATATATTCTGATAAAGCACACTTATGAAGCCATTTTCCAGAGAAATGTCAGTGTTATCTAGCACCTGGCCATCTTAAAGGAAAGGTGCAAAACTTTCTCCTGAAAAACTCTTTCCCCTCTAAAGGATGCTTGTTTCATATAAACTGTACTGGGTAGCATCACGAGAAAACTGAATTTTTGCAAAGTGAAACTGGTTTCTTAGGAAAACAATTTTTTGTGGAGGTACAACAGCCAAGCTTCATAGTTACACTTGTTTTCCTACTCCTAGAAATTATTGTTTTCTGCCAACTTCCGTATTTGAATCTCAGTACTTCCTTCTCCTTCCACATCCCTATTAGCCCTTTCTCAGACCTCCCACAACACGCCCAGACTCCCCTCACATCGTAAACAGCTTTGTATCCTTATTCCAGACAACATTTCAATGCTGAGAATTGAAACATACAGAGTCTCTTTTTATTGATTTTGTCTACTAAGTCTACAAAGATTGGTGTCTGCTAAGATTATCATTAGGATGGCCAACAATATAAAACATAAAATAACATCCTTGGAAGGCCTCCCCAGGTCACTGTCATACTTCCAAAATAGGACCTACAGGTAGGAGGAAGAGGTTAAGTCACTGAAGGTATTGTACTGATAAAATTTCAGTAATTTTCCGTTTTCAAACCAAAGCATAATCCTGTCCAGATACAAAACAGTTTCCAGTAAAGAAAATACCAGTATTCACCAAGAATCAGCTGTGAAATGGTCTGTGAGATCCTAGCAAGAGGAATAGCATGGACGAAAATGTGCTGTCCACTCTGGGGTATCTTTTGCAGGTGTCAACAAAAACCACCATCTCTCTCCCTTGTTAGGACCTGCAGATACATGTGGTAATTATAATTGGACTTGACCCTGCCCCTTGTGTTTGGTAAATGAATGTCAGACCTTTAGACAGAAGGAAGAAGGCGGTTGTTTGAATACCAGAGTGTTTCACAGACCTCCACCATGAGTATTTCTACCTATTGCATTTCTTAAAGCACTTTTCAGTAGGAAATGATGATGCTAAGTTTACATAAAACCAGTAGAAAACACAGATAATTCCAGGAATTCAGGAAGAAGAAACTTCATACAAATTTTTAAAGCTGAGGAAGCACCATGTGTAATGACTCATACATATAACTGACAAAGTCCAGGTTAATGAAAATATTATTTTAACGGATAACTGCCTGAAATACCAGAAAGACCTTTAATCAACCAAAGCAGTCTGACCTACAACACAGAATAGGAACCCAAGGCATCTTAGTGGACAAAGAGTTGAGAAACAACAAGAAAGAATGAGAGCTGGCAGCAAGTACGTTTCAAAGTAGGTATGGCTGAAATGTCTTGGTCAAAAATTAGAATTTTTAGCATCTTTAGAATTCTTCCATTTTTTAATGAAAAAATATAATCCAAGTCCTTTTTGTTTTCAAACTACATGAATAAAAGAAAAATTACACTTTTTTCTATTCTTTTTGTGTAAAACAACCAAGCAGATGGTGTAAATGCAGATTCCCTAGCATAAAAACCATTCTTCCAAAACTTGTGCTACCTTCTATTTTCAAGATGAGCTTCCATCTTAAAACTGAGATTCCACTTAATAATTTGCCTACCTGGTCTCAGAGTAATTAACAAAAAATGCCATTGCACTGTGACACTATCTTATTGTGAATGTTCAGTATTTATTTCATTTATAACTCATTTGGCCATTCAGACCTCCTCAGAGCATAGACAACAGAGTTGCGTCAATAACTGATGGAGGAAGGCAGAAGTAGAAAGGAAGGAGATGAGAGTAATAATAATCTAAAGGTCTGTTTGTTAGTTCCTGTAATCAGTCAGATCCCTGATGGAATAGACAGCTCTTCACTATCACATATGTTGCCTACACTTGGGTATACAATGACACACCACCATCAACTCCCCCTTAATTTTCTTTTGATAAACTTTTTGTATTCTCTGAGAGCTACTTTATAGGACAGCACTAAAAAAAAAAAACCTTCCTACTTGCACAAGTTACTTCCTACTTTTACCACTTACAATTTTGATAATTAAATATTAGATTAGCTTATTCAGGCTGCATGGGGGGATAACAGGCATTGGAAGGGTTTTCTTCACAAATGGTTCTGTGCAGAACAAGGCACAGTAGGCGTAGGTGCTGGCGTTGCCATTGCATCTCAGTCTTACAAGCTGCAAAAGATCTGTTATTCTTCCAGACTAAAGCTGTCAATCAGGAGGGACTGTGAGAAGTGATCCAGTGGTTAGTGATGTGGACTAAAGTTCACAAGAGACCAACTGATTTGCTCCTGTGACCTAACACAAATGTGAAATTCCTGTCTCCAGAGGTAAAAGGTTAATGGAATAACCTATTTTTTTCATCTAGCTCCTTACTACAGAACACCCTTTTAATTATTGCTATTATTTATTGATTTATAAAGTAACATGTAACATAAGGTACTCAGCAAGGAAATTATGAAGCATATAAAACACAGTTAAAATGATCAGAGACGTCTGATCTGAAGAGATCTGTGATGACAAATATGGAAAAGCACTTCTCCATCTTGGAGACAAACATCAACTTCACTGTGTCTGGTTATGCAGACACAGAAAACACACACACAAAGAAAAGAAAAGATCCATCTTTAAGTAAAGGAAGAACAGGGAGTTTAAAAACCCACACTTGGTTGAAAAATGTGAAGACCATCATATTAAAAGTCCAAATACTAAGGAGTAAACATTTTAATTCTTAGCATAAGTCAAATAACTGATCAGTGACCCAAACTTCTTTTAGTGTCCAAAGAAATCACTTTGATTATTTTAACGTGAAAATAGTTGAAGCAGGATTCCAGGCCATATTGCCCTGAAGTAATAAACAAAGAACCAAACCCAAATTTTCCCCACGTCTGACTGGAGTCAGATGCGATGTTCCAAAGCTATGACCCATAGCAGGGCTCCTAAAGGGTGCAAGAGTGTCATGAGAAGCTGCAAGAACTGGAAAATATCAAGGATGTTGATGTGTTCTCAATACATTGCCAGTAGGAAATAGGAACAGGGGCTGCAAAAGGAAAGAGTACGCTGTGATGGAGACCTGCTGTTGTGTTCCCCTGCATTCATTTGGCTGCCACGAGCGTGTTAGGTGCCCCCAAGTCCGATGTGCAAACACTACATGCTACCAGCTTCCACACGCAGTGCTAAGGCTGCATTTGATGCTTTCCTAATGCAGCCTCGAGCCAGTAACTTCAAAGGAGCACATCAAAGCTGTTATTCACAGCGGAGAAGAGAGTGTGAAGCCGGGTGGCATTTTTTTTCTCCCCAGCGAATATGAAACTTTAGGGGGCTTCCCAAAGGACATATGAGTGATTAAAAAAAAGGAAAACTCTCCTTCGTATCCTAGGGAAAGAAGGGTAGAGGCCCCATAGAGGCAGATGGAGGAAGAAATGAAAATTTCTCTCTATTAATACATCTCCTAGATAGCCTGCTATGCTGCGAAGGGAGGGGGGAGGGCAGGAGAAAAAAGAACTGAGTTTCATCTTTGTTTCATTGGTCTTTTTTTTTAACTCCAAGTCACAAAAGCTTAAAATGATGAAATGAGCATGTGCAGTCTGACTGAGATAGGAGACAGGCAATTACTGAAACTCTGGTCCACAATATCAGCTGCCTGCTGACTTCTGCGATTGAATTAAAACTACCATAAGAATAATGCAAGGACTTGCCCTTGTCCTCCTTGTCTATGTGTTTATTTAATTTTCTGTCCAACTGACTGTCAAATAAATTGGAAACAGCTGCCATTTTTTTGATTCAGTAGCTCCATTACCCCCCAATGACATCATTCTGGGCACGCTCACCAACAATAGGTCATTATGCAGCAATTACTTTATTGATTTATGGAAGTTTTTAAGCTCCACCAGGAATATGCACATTCAAGGAAAAAAAGGACTTTTCTTTCTGCGCTCTTGTAAGTAGTGAGTTGCTGCACTAGGCAGGGATAGTATTATGGACACAAAAATTGGAATTTCAATTACAAAGGGAAAAGGAGGAAACCTTTTTGCTATTGGTTACATCGCCAAAGGAAAAACAAGGTAAGATTTCAGGGAAGGATCCTGCTGTGAACTGATGTTTAGAAACCATGATTTAATGCGGTAATTAAACATATGATGCAAGTAAAACTGCTACGTAATAAGCTGGCAATAAAAGCATGCAACATTTGCTATAATCCACCCTAATGAAAGCTCTGATGCATGGGCTCTTTGAGGTAGTGCAAAACATGTTTAAGAATTATTATCACATGGAAACATTTGCTTTCTTCTGTTCCTATCGATATATTAGATCAGCCATCATTTATACATCATACACAATTGCAAGGGAGGAATGCAAAAATCATATAGTGCAGATCTGATTCATTATGGTCTTTCAGCCTTTAATCATCTGCTCAGTTTGAAAGCATGGAATTTTGAAGAAGACTGACACTGCAAATTAAGACAATTTGTCATTTTCTGTATTAAAAAAAATGTTGGAATACTCAGGAAAAAGTATCGCTGTAGTTAATAAAATAGTCGTACGTGATGCAAGAATTTTATCTTTTGAAATAGAATGGACATTAAGCTGTATGGAACATAGATATAGATATCCCTTTTATGAAATTTTAGAAGTGGGTAAATACCTGCAAAAACTGTGTCTGAACATGTATTTGAGTATTTGAATGAGACTTCTACTTATACCTCTTAACATTTCCATCTAAAACTTCAGTCATTTGCTTTTCTTTGCACTAAAGTTTGGAGTCTAAAAATGGCCCGCTGCAATAATCAGTAGCGTAACTAGGATTTTCAAAAACCTAGAGGAATTGGGTGCCTGAGCATCACAGTATTTAGCAAGAGCTGAGTGCCTTACTTGGATATTCAAACTCTTTTTTTTTCTTCGGGTTCCTGACTTTGATGCTTAAAATGCTTCAGTCATCCACTAAGGGTTAAGAAGCCGAATCATGTGTTTTATGTGAATCATCAGAGTCGTGCACAACAGAGGCCCTGATCTTCAAGGGCAAATAGGTGATAGCAGCAGGTTCCTAATTCAAAGGATGATCTATACAAACCAGCAACATTTCTGCAATGATTCCAGTTCATTTTGAAGACCTGGCCATACTGGATAACTGAAATGTACAAGTTATGAACATCATAGAGTCAGATATTCCTTTACATTAACTTTTCTGTACCAGTTGCACATAACAGACAGAGTCACAGAAACTAGCCTCAGCTTGTGAATGATTCATAAAGAGAAAAAAAATAGTTGGATAATTTGATTATAATGAAAAAATGATGATTTTTAGAAAACACGTCAGGGAAATGTCTTCAGGTCTGCAACCAGCACCATGTGGGGATATTACTGTGCCTAGCAGACTCTCATATTATGACTTGCAAAACTGGGGCTTAGCTGTAGATTGCCATCACAAGTGCTTTGAGAAAGTATCAGAATAATATTTGTGAATTTTTCTTCATTTTATGGGTGCATTTTACAATCAAGTAATTTCATTTGTTGTGATATGTCCAGTGTCCCTTTCCACGTGAAATATATGCTAATATTTGAAAAGGTGGGTGTTTTTCAGCAAAATGATCCTGGATGAAGGATATATCCTAATTTTTAGGAGGTCATGCTTTGAAATGCAAAAAACCCTAAACAGCTCATTAGATCTGCTGGTATCACATTAGAAGGAACTACATAAAATGCAGTAAGATATTATGATTAAAATAATAACATATCTGTGTTTGATCATATTTTTGCATTTCACACATTAAAATAAATACAACTGAATGATCAGGACGTTCCAATGGCATAAGCTTAACTCCTTTTTTTCTACTCGTGACACACCACCAATTGCACTTTGATTGAAAAACATGACATGAGACGCCTCCTCCATAGTCTGATTATTCTTTTAAATTTCTCTATGACAGCTGTTGTATCTTACTTGCATCATCATGAAGAATACCTTTTAGTAACGTGCCTGTAAAGTACTTGAAATACAAGCCTGGACTCATGATGTCCACACAGTGGCCATACAGTTATACAACCTGGTTGTGTGCTCATGCCATTTTTACCACGTTCCACACAAATATGAGATCTCTGTGTGGCTCAGGTGTTGCATTAACAAAGCCACACCAGCAAATTGCATTACTCTGACCTTTTTGGTTTTGTTAACTTTGCCAGACTCCTCCCGTTTGTAAGAGCAACTTATGAGGAAAGACCTATCAAAATTGAACAGTCAATTATTACAATAATTACCATTTAATTCATTTAAGTAGCACTTTCAATAATACAGCAACGCAGGGAAGTTAAAAAGCCAAAACAGCTGCAGAGAATGAGCCTTTCACACAGACAGCGAGGGACCCCAATCTCATTTCTTCCTCCCGTGCATCTCTCATGGGCAGCGTGGGAGGTTTTCCTGTGTGTGGAAGCTGTGGTTAGACCACAGGTATTGAAATTCAGATTTCTCATTCTGGTCACAAAGTTGGTCAGGAGTACAGAAAAATGGTAAGGCAGGCATTTGCTCTGGCGGTGACAAATGAAACAAGAATGAGGAAGGGTACAAATTGAACGTCTCTAACAGTTCTACCCCACGGTTCTCCTCTGAACGCCATTCCCGACCCCCCCGAGCTCAGCACTTGCTGACTGCATTAGGTGACACTCAGCAGCCCCACAGGCTCTGGGCATGCAGGGTCACAGCACTGTGCTGAACCACAGCAGAGCTGACAACAGATTGATGAAGCTGGAATTGAAACGGGACAAATCTGCTGCGGACCCATGGAAACGGAGCACGGGGGTAGGGCAACACTGGGTGCTGAAATTCCCCTTTGGCTACTGGAAATCCTTCAAAGCCAGCAAACTGGCATACTACCAAAACCAATTGCTAGTGCCAAAACACATTTCTATGGTAAATCAAGTGACAGATTTTGCAGTCATACCGTAAATAATGCACCTTCTCCTTAAGTGGGGTGAAATGTAGTTCTACCGAAATTAATAGCACTACCTTGATTTATAGTGGCTGAGAATCTGGTTCAGCATGTTAATATCTCCATTGACATCTTCTGGTTTTAAGTTATGACTCCTCAGTTTAAAAATTCCACCTGGAGTTATTAGTAATAAAAAGGAAATTCCTCTCTCTTCCACCATCCTGCTGGTGTTGAGAAGGCTGTGGAGGTTACAAAACTACACATTTTGTGCCTTTACAATAAACAGGTTTTCTCATGAAACAGACATTCTTCTTGACAGTAGAGTGACCAAGATGAAACCCTACATTTCAGCCAACTGATATAATACACTTTAGTCAGTGGTACAATGTTAAGCCTCCATTATACCCTTGTGGCATTTTTCTACCTTGAAAACTTAGGTAAACAGTCCTCTATATCATTATTTATCCCCAAAAGGCACAGTCGGTAAGAGAGGCAACAGTTAAATGAACTGCCTTCTGCTACAAAAGATCAGTGCCAGAGGTAGGATCAAAAGTCATGAATTTCTGGATCCGCTAACAAAATTTCGCTGTGTAATTATATTCACCATTTACAGATATTAAAGATATGTAGATATTGAAAAATGACAGAAAAAAATACCCGCCTTCTCTAATGGTATCTGTGTCTGTCCCATTGTTTTTATAGACTTTCCAGGAAAACACATGAAGATACAAAGGTGAACAGCCAGTTAGCTAGATAGTTATAGAGACAGCCAAGGGATGCATTAGCAAAAATAATCACTGGTTATCCTCAACAAATGAAGAATTAAATTTTGCTCTTTGGCCTAGGCAGCCTGGCTTTCAGTCCTATGTTTTTTTTCTCTCTCTCTTTGTACAATTTCCATTTGCTCTGGATACTTTCATCACCTTTATGAATGGGGTTTTAGCTTCACAGTAGCCTGTAAGGCAAGCCTACTCTCAGAATGAGGAAAGTAAGGCATGGCATATTTTCAAGTGTAAGTGACAGAAGCTGAGTTGCAAAAGAGATGCAGTTTTCTCGCGTGCCAAAGCAGCACTCAGTGCCCAAGATCATATCTTGCAGCTCAAGAGCACCACAGGTTATCATGTATGAGAGGAGTGAACCATGCAGTGCCCAGTTGAGCCCCCATGGGTGTACCAGCAGCATTTGCCTTTGCGCTCCCCGCTGCCTTTCACATGCCCAAGCTCACATACAGAAAGATGGTATCGCAGAGGCATTTCACTGATCATAAAAGTGAGCCTGAGATCCAAACTGTGGACAGGGCATTCAGTCTGTCCTGCTCTGAACTGGAGCACCATTTGGAAAGACCATGGTACCCTCTCCCGCAAGGATGGCGTTGGCTGATGCAGCCACCTCTCCCTGGGCCTGAGGTCGGACACCAGTGCAAGCAGAGTTGTGCTTTTTCCTGTGAACCGCCGGGACCTTCACCAGTTCTGCAGCCATCCCTCTGGCTGATATAGCTCAGATGTCACAATAAAAACTGATATATGCAAATTGGCAAAGAGTGTTTGCTTTTTACCCTAAACATAGTTTTTCAGCTGAACTTTGCATTCTATGGAGATGCATTTTTGAAAACCAGAACTGAGCATAAAATTCCATTATTTAAGTGGCATATACTAGGTAGGTACGGTCTAAGAAACCTGGCAGTAACTTACTCTGTTTGTGGTTTCTACTTTGTTAGACTCTGTGGAGCCATGAATCTATCTTGTCCTTAAAAAACTGAAAGAGGGGGCCTTTAAAATGAATATAATGCTAAATTTATGTGCCACAGGAGCAGCATATCAAGGCCTCTGTGCTGATTAGACCCAGATGTTGGTAACAATGTTAGTGTTATGGACCAACTGCAGGTGTGGGAATAAATCCCTTTCCCTGGGACCCTCAGCAATCAGACCAGTGGTTTCTTCTGGCTCTCAGCTCACAGTTTTCAATTAGCACTACAATGGTATTGTTGTTCTCCAGCATTAGATCATATGTCATGTAAATGAAGTTGAATATACACTTTAACTCGACAAGGTGATTAAGGCCAAGGATACATATGTTCACTATTATAACACGATCAAGGTTAAAAAATAATAATAAAAAATAGCCCTGACATGCCATGAAGTTTTTATTATTTTGGCTTATCAGTAGATTTTCACATTTTACTTTCATAAAACAGAACATAGTGTAAAGCAGGGCTAGACCAGAATTTGAATAAAAGGCAGACAAAAATATTGTATGTGTAAAATTATATATACATGTGTGTGCATGTGAGTATAATGCTTAATTTTGGACTTTTATGTATTTATGTGACAGTCTGACATCTGACAACTTGGATCACTCTCTATTTCCTTTCCTCATTTTCTGTCCACTCTCCTTACCTTTTCCTCTTTCATGTCAATGAATAGTGCATGCACAAGTATTTCCAGAGGAGGAGAAACTGGAATATTCCTGAAAAGCCATCCACCTCAGAGCAATGAATCCAGCTCATCAGTGCCAGAGGCTGTTTTCTCTATCTCCTTTGGGTTTCATGATATTTAGAACACCACTATGGCTCACTAAAACATATTAAGGGCTCTATTAAGTAAAGGGGCCATACTCCTCTTCCACACATGCATAATTCCCATTAATGTCAATGGTCATTACCTCTGCAATGAAGAGTGCAGCCACTAATATTTTTCTTATATGTTCACTTTCATCAGGTTCTCCGTGCGAGACCTGTGGGGCTGCATATTATTCAGTGGTAGCAAAACAAAAATAAAAGGGAAAGCTATGGAAAAATAAAGTAAAAGAATGGCACAAACCACCACAGAGACAGGTTCTGATTTATCATTTGCAGGGGAACAAGATGATTTCTCTTTTCTGGCAGTACAGGGGAACTGCAGACACAAACCTGTTAGGAATACAGGAACTGTAGGAGGTCCCCAGGATTATTAAGTCTTACCAAAGGTTATCAAGCACCAATCTCTTGCCACCATAGGCCAATGAATCTCAACATTGACAACTACATTTCCTCTTTTAGAGAGTGGAGCTCAAGAGCTCATCAGTTTATTACTGATGATCACAAGAAGGACTATCAGCTTCTCCATTGCCTGCTTACACTCTGGCAGTCAGCAGTGTAGGTGCCTTTGAGTGTTCCTGGCCAACTGAACATGAAATCACAAAGAAAATGTCCCTTAAGGAAGTGCATCTTGGTGAGAGAGCAGGAAACTGCAAGCCTTGGATGCTATATTCTGCTCCGATCCTTTGTTATTCTGCACATGCCATGACCTCCTCTGTGTCTCGCCTTCCAATAAAATGGGTACAATAGCTGATGAACAGGAATTATCTAGATGTACATTCATCACTTATGTGCATTTCAACCCAGAAGCCAGAGAAAACTGCATAGCACAGGCCATATAAATATTCAATGAATAAAAATGGTTCTATGACCATCTATCAGTAACAATTATTTTCTATACATTGTTTACTCCACAGTAATTCTAAAAAATCTTGTGTCCACCTCTCTTCAGTATGTCCCCTACTCTTGCCTTAAACTTTTCCTGCAAGTTCCTTGGAACGGAGACTTCTGTTTTGCATCCAGAGGCTGTGACATGATAAGGAATGAAGTACTGAGTCTCTAGGTGTTATTGTTATATAGCTACATACTACTGCTACTATTCATAGATTGATGTTTTTGCATCCCAACTTTTGTTTCAACTGCATTGAGAAACATGTATTTTGCCCATGAAGAGCAATAATTCAAGATGACCAGAGAAAAGTAAGTCGAGTTCATGTAGAATTTGAGAACTCAACATTTCTTTTCTGCACAGATTTGAAATAAAAACTGAGAAAACTCATATATTTCACTATGAGGAAGAGTTGCAGGCCCTAGGAAGTCTGGGATTCCTGATTTGGAGGCAGACTGGTGAGGAACACAGCACAGAAGTGGCAAAATTAAAACAAGAAGAAAAATCCCAGAAAGACATCCAAGCCAAAATCTTACCTGGGCTTCATTAGAATTTACAGTTCACCCCTGGGAAGCCTTTGAATGTCCATGAGTTTAGGTGTACTCCAACAAAAAAAATGTTGTCTGACCTGTTTCAACTATTTCTGGCTATAAAAATAGTAAGTACTACCCTATAGTGATGAAGCAACCTGGAAACCTGCCTCATACAGTTTTATCCACGCTGTATTAACTCAGGACACTGGAAAGTCCCAGAATAGGTGATGTAGGAAAAAAGAAAAACTCCAGCATTAATGATGAATAAATGGGGATAGCCCAGTGACCACTGGCATGCTCACTCACAGGTGACAGGTCTCAAACACACACTGACACAAACAATGTCCTGTTTGTGGCTCATACGCAGGACATGCTGTGCAAAAAATCATCCACTCCTGTTAAGAAGTACTGCCTTTGTAACAATGTCAGCATACATTAACTTCAGCAGAAAGGTAAGCAACATAAGTTAGCAATGATATGTAAGATTTAACTTACAAAAGGGCTTCAGAAGTTTGTAGATTTTGAGGCAGGAAACCATAAACTTATTTTAGGGATAAGGTTCTCCCTCCTGACTTCATCTTCTGAATGTTCCCTCAAATGGTGTGCTCTGTATGGCTAACAATTCTCCCATACAACAATTAATCCATGCTGACAAATTTGTCACATGTATTGGAGTTATTAGCCAAGGTTTCAACAGGTTATTCTCAGGTTACCTGAACAGGAGTCTTTGTGTACAGTTGTAACGGTAAATCATAACAATAAAAGTGCTCACACTGGTATATAAAAATAATATTAATAATATCTAACTCCTATATGGAACTTTTAAAGTTATTCAAAAGTTTCAGGGGAGAAAAAATTTGGAGGGATGGAGGAAATTATCATAAAGTTACAAATATGTTCATTTAATATGAGCAACATAAGAACTCATAAATGGTCTGTCTAGGAAACAAACATATCTATGAAGTATTGAGGAATACAAAATACTAAACAATATTTTCAACCTATGACACCCCTTCTATCCAGTGATTATAAATGTTCTACAACACTTGCAAGAAGCATCTGTCCTGTTTTAGAGACCAATAGAACAATGTAATGTGGAAGAAAAAATTTTCCTCCCATCCACGCTCTGAAAATACCTCCAGCTCAGTGACCCCAAATCCTGCATCCACGTGAACAGTGGGAGGGTGCACATATAGAGGAGAAAAGAGGGGACAGAGACCTGGTCTCAATCCAAGGTAGAGAAGTCAGCTCTCTTCTGTAAGGGAAGAAGATGGGCTTGGTCCAGGAACCGTGTGTCAGAGGATGCAAGGATGGACTCACCTCTCATGTAGCTGGATGTACTCTTTGAACCAGGGAATGATACAGGAATTTCTACAGAATCTTTGTCTCTAGCAAAGGTTTCCCAAGCAAGAGGATTCCTCCAGGACTTTATTCTGCCAGCCTTAAAATCAGACTCAGGGTCAGAAGAGGTGGTACAGAAGTTACATATATCAAGTTCAAATCTATCTCCAGTAGCATGGCCACAGCGAGAAACTGAACTAGAACTCTTAACACGTGACTTCTAGTCTTTGTCTTCAACTGTTTCACTTTCCTTTCATTCATTATTTTACTCACTATCCTAGACACTGACCCACCTTTTAAACTTATAAAAATTGTGACTGCAAAGGCAAAGTTAAAGGTGTAGTCAAGTCAAGTAGCAGTATGAAACTAGGAAAGGCCAAGCTAACAGGAGTTTATTGTAGCAGACATTGATTCATAGTTGTTAATCACTGTGAATAAAATATAGACAACAAGTGCGCCACTTAAAACTGACTAGGTGTGCCATTTATCCATTGATTGGAGGGAATGAAATCAATGGTGCGGGCTCTGCTCCACAGCAGTTGTGCCACAGACAGAGGAGTATATTTCAACAGGGCACCAATTAAATGGATTCTTCTGTTGTTATAGCCCCATCATGATCTGAGCAGTTTTGGTTCTGAGTAAAAGCAATGGGCCCGTGTAATCGCAACCCTTTAAAAATGGCAATCTATAATTTAGATCATTTCAGTGCAGGTGTCAAAGCACAAAAGTTAGTATCAACTTAGGATATGTAATAAACTTAGGCCATGATAGTCCTGTGCAGTTATCTTTCAGAGCTCTGCCTCCTATTAGCACTGAGGAGCAAGGCCAACCCTTGCATCTTGGGGAGGACAAAAGGCTGGAGAAATTGAGAAGACTATTATCCTACTGTTTGCTTTCTGTTGACAGGAGGTTAGTGAGTTCAAAGGGAAGTCTGTAGAGACAGAAGGTCATTTGTCTTGTTATAAGAAACTCCCAGCTCCTTCCCACTCCTCTGCCAATGGTTTATAATGAAAAATGTAAGAGTGGTTTAGGCACTTAAAGACAACTTCTAAGTGTAGGCAAAATACCTTTCAAATTAAATACAAGTACTCAGATGCAAACCACCAGCACAGCAAGCACTGTAAACAATACTTACACAGAGTGGGTTTAATGAGTCATATATCAAAGAACTAGAAATACCCACCTCAAACAGACCCCTCATAGTAATCACTAAGCTCAGTGGCTGAGCTGTTTACACTAAAGGCCATTCGTTATGCATGCCCTAGCAGTGAACAATAGGAATATTATGCTGAAAAGTTGAGTAAACCTATCCCACCTTTCACCGATACCTTCGTGAACCAATGAATCCATGGGGATGGATGGCATTATTCCACAAAGTATTGTGAAAACAGGCGCCATTGTTAGACCCACAATACATTACTGATAACCAAGTAGAGGCAGAGCGTAAAGGAACGTATCACTACTGCAGGTGAAGAAAAGAGAAGTGTTCTGCAAACACATGTAGAGGAAAGAAAATGCTTCTTGTGCTTCTCACTCATGGTTAAAGTATAACTGATTTTCACATTTAAGCAACGGCTTCCTAAATATAGCCTTGACAAACATCTGCCTTTCCTTCACTTTCCTGTCTGTTTTTGGAATGAATTCTGACCAATGCTAAGACGAGAAATTGAAAATTAAATGTAGGATGCTTGAAAAATTGGATCTTTTTTGAAGCTCTATCTTACTTGTACTGGGAGATCTAGCCTGAAGGCCAACAGTGGCTGAGGTTGGAAGGGGAGAAGAGGGAGGCGAAGGAGAGAAGGGTGGTAAAGAAGGGAGAGGATGAGACTAAAGTCCCTGCACGGATGTCTTGTTAGTGCAAGAGCATCCCTCGCTGGCCAAGAGGAGGCAATGACCTAGAATAGGTTTTGCCTCTCTTCTGGATGAAATACTAGTCCTGAATCCACCAATAGCAGAAACATCTTGAAGTGTAAGAAAATGTGTTATAAAAGCACGGATGATGTCTGAGCGATTACAAACAATGAGGGGTTTCTCTGCCTCATATTCATGCCTCGCACATCGCATGTGTTTATGCCTGTATTAAACACAGAGAAACACATGAATAGGGTATTTCCATACAGATAACACACATATTTCTAGAAAGAGTAAGTGAACATACAGTTATTTCTATTTAATCCAAATTACGGAAATTTCTTTTTAAATGTTACCTTTAACTTAAATCAATTAATCAGGTAAGGATATAGCATGGTCTAGATGTTGGCAGTTCCCATGGGATGAACATTAAAGCAGTGAAAGTGGCTATAACAGCAGTTCTTATGTTTTAACGTAACTGCTCTGGAAATGAGCTGTATACTCACCCCACACTGTCTATTGCTAGTCTAGAGGAGGCACTGAAGAAGGAAATGTAGATAAAAAAGGGTCTCACTATCCAGTCATGCTAGGCACCTTACAAATACATGAAAAAGCAAAATCCCCAGCTAATGGAGTTTATAACCTCATTTAGGACTAGCTGTAACTTACAGTAGACCTCTCGACTGCAGTATCCCCCTCTGTCATTTATATCTATTGGACATATGTGCTGAAAGTGAACATAAAGTAACCACATCTTACTCAAATGTCATACACCCCTTAAGTGAAAATTAACTAGGCCCTGTGTTTATTACAGTGGAGCTTGCTAGACCTCCTTGGGTTCAGGGTCAGTTGGTGTTTCTTTATGAACCCCTTTATGAAAGTTTTCAGTGCTTTATAGTTCAGCCATTAAATTTTGCTCCAGGCTGGAGCTTCTCACAAAAGGTTTAATTCTAGTAGCATTTTTTCTTTTGGTAATATATTTTCAAAGAGATCTCTTTGGTCATTTTTAAAACATAAAAAGAGTAAAAAAAAAAAAAAGTTAATTGGTTTTAGGCCGTCTTTAGGGCTTGCCATAATTCAGAAACAACTTAGAGCTGGCCATTTTTGGTGTCTGAAGCCTGTCTACTGAGTTTGTACTGTGACTTTTTATTGCATTTCTAATATGCATGTCTATAAATAAGCAGTCCTACACCTTTTTATGGTTATTACAGTTTGTTTTTCACCCCCATGGGCTGAAATCCTGCTTGTCTGACTCATGCAAAGTAATCCATATAGAGTATGATAAGCGGTTCTAGGCCTCCATTGTTAGTGATTAAATTCTAGAGAACTAAGTCTTTGCTTCATTTAATTGTTCAGTTTTAGGATGTTCTTTACATTTCACATTTTCATAGAATTTCAGTAGTGTTGAATGTGGCATGGCACTTTCATGTTTGTGCTGAAATTAGTTCCTGCCCTGGCCACACTGGTGCTTTTATTCCAGTTCTAAGAAGGCGAGCTTCTCGGCAGCGCTACCTAAAACTGATCTTGCTCAAACTGCCCTGCTATGAATGATTTCTGCATGTTCCTGGCTCCTGGAGTCAGGGAAGGTTGAGGCTTGAATGTTTAATAACATTCCCCTCGTATGTGACTAGCACAACAAACAGAGAGGCACAGTGTGTCCTCGTGAGTATTGGTGAGCTTCACAGGAAGAGGACCCAGACTGACGTTCGGTCTCTGCATGCTGTGTGAGCCTCCCCACGTGATTTCTTCCAAAGAGCTATAAATGAAATCAAGACACATTTGCAAAAGCATCTATGTGAATATCCGCACCAAAGAACTTGAGAGCAAAAAGAGCTTAGAGCTGTATCAAAAACCTCCACGTGGTTGACTTTTGGCTATGGATCTTGAGAGCTGTGAAACCCCAACAACATGCTCTGCTGCCCCAGTCCTGGCGCAGCTTGTATTCCCTCCCTCACCAGCTCCATCAGGGCCCTAAGCTAGTTTTAGTGCAGAAATCTGTTTCTTTAAAAATGCTTTAGTTTCCTTTTCTCTCATCCGGGAGCCAACCGAGGCCCATCTTCAACCTGGCTTCACCACCCAGGTCCCATCTCTTCTCACTACAAACTGGTGCCCTACTCAAACCCTTATGTCTCCCCATCCCTCCTCACTCTTCCTGCCACCTCCACAGCTCCCTCCACCAGCGCCACTTTCCTGTCTCCCTGTCTCACGCCTCTGCCTCCCAAAATCTCCCCACACTCTCACCCGAAAGAATCAGTGTACCGCTATTTTAAATGCTGATACAGGCAATAACAAGTTGGGGGCAACTGATAAGTGGTAACTGCAGCACGCAGGCTGTGCGTGCCTGTAGCTATCATGATCTGACTGCATTTATCATGCAGCAACTGGCATGTGGCATGCAGAGAGCATGCCCTGTGCCTCCTGCCAGACCTGCGACACGGCAGCTTCATGGGAGGAGATGCCCTGTGAGCACGAGTCCAAAGCTCTTGTAGGTGTTACGTCTACCGAAGGGTGAACTCCTGAGCTCACCCAAGCTAGGAGGGTTACACCTAAGGTAGTTAGCATTGCTATGCACATCACGTGATTAACACAACATGACTGATATCAAATTAAAGGAGCAGCAACAAAGAGAAGTTTCTTGTAATTTATGATAAAAGCAGAAACAAATGTTTATAAAAAGACAAAGGAAGCAAGGAAAAAATAAAGAAATAAACTTTCACATGCTCTATTTTTGATAAACCTCAGGGGCCAAACTCAGGTTTGAGCAGGAAAAAATATCTGTTGCATACTAAACTAAGATTTATTAGCATTGTTAGGACAGCCAGCATAAATACAAACCTATACTTTACCTGTAAACTTAAACTTTTATTAGATGGCTTCATCCTAGAGCTGAATCTCTCTCTACAACTACCCCTTCGGGCTATGTCTCTGCCTAGTAGATTCTTTCTGCATAACAGCTCTAATATATAGCTCTTCCCATCCACTAATCATGGCATATCTTGATTACTGCAACATTCTTTTCTGTGGCCTTGACAAAAGCAATCATCCTCATGTCCATTAAGAATATGCCTGGCAAAAATTATTTTCTAGCCTGTTTCTTTTAACCATTTCACTCCCTCTTTTCATTTCCTTCTGTTGGCATCCTTTCCCTGTTACATCAAGTACAAAACTACTTGTTGTTATTTTAAGGGAACCTCATAGCTGATCTCACTCACACTTCCTATCAGCTTTTCTTCATTAATGAGTTGTTTACTCCTGTCTGGCCTATTAAAATTTCAAACAAACGCTTTCATGGTTTGTCCCATAGGTTGTCCTCACAGTCTTCAAAACAAAAGCTTTTCATGATCATAAATAAATACCATTTCAGTGTTCTTCTTCAAACTTCTCCTTAAAATGTTCCTTATCCATGAAAACTAGATAAACTTGCCAATGGTTAAACTCTCAGTGTGCTGAGACCACCATCTACCATGCTGACCTATATTGTCCCTTGGTTTCCTTGAAATACCCTCAGTTATGTCTGCAGCCATATGTTGTCTCTTGTCTTGGGCTCAGATGCATAATCAAATTGCCACAGCTTAATGAGTACCACGTGTTAGCTGAGCCAAAGTAGTAATTTGCATAGTTTTAAGCCACAGCACATGCAAGTTAAAATGCACTAACTTAAACCTCAGTGAAATGGGTTTAAGAACATAAGTTTACATTATGACAGCTAAGAGTATGCATGCAGCGAGTCATTGTGGCAACTTGTTAGACCATTGCAACTTAATTGTGTGTCTGGAGCTTTACACATTGAACTGTGTTTGGAGCAAAACCTGTTTTTTTCATACATTCTAGTAGTATTTAGAGGTTTTGTCCAGAACAGAACTTCTGGAATTTACTGCCATGGAGTGAGTTACTACAAGAAGCAGCACTACATGAAGACAATGTTATGTGAACAGCCAGATGCACTGTTCCTGAAGTGGACTGATCGGTCTCTGTTCTTACGAACAGAGTAAGAACTATCTCTGTTCTGACTGTTCTAAGCCATTTTGACCATGTATATGACTTTCACATTTACATCTTGCTCTCTCCTCTCCTGCAGTTGTTTTCCCTCCCTCTTCTTCTTCTTCAGTACCTAAACCACATCCTCAACATACTTTCTCCTCTTCTTCCTCTCCCCACCTTTTTTTTCTTCTTGTTTGTAGCAGCAGCTCTGGGAAAGAGAAACAGAAGAAGTGTTTTTCACCCTCTAAAGCAATTGAGAGTTTGTACTGCCAATGTGACAAGGTAACACTTTCCTGGAATAAACAAAACTTTTACAAATTTTTTTGTATTGGAGTTCCCATTGTTTGGGACTGAGTTGAAGTCCCAAAGTCACACAAGATTGCATAGCCAAGATCATGTCAATAAATAAAAGTACATTATTTCACTTGTGATACTGGAGAGGACACAGACAGAAGTTGAGGACGTGTCTCAACCAGAACTGCTGAATAATTTGTAAACATTAGAGGATGAGCTTTTTCATCAATGAAAAAGACATAATCGTTATGCTTCCATTCTCCCATTCCACAAACGCTACCTTCCAGCAGTTCTGCCTAGTGTATCTCTCCTTCTTCTGTGCCTGTTTAAGCCTCAAAACTGCCTGCAGCAGGAATCCTGGGCTGCAGTGGTATAAAGCAGTATATCTTTATACATAATCCAAGTGGCCAGGGAGAGATGAGAAAGTTAGTGATTCATCCCTTGATGAGCTGGAGAAGATATGAACTGGCATATTGGTTTTTAAATAAAGAATTCCCTCCATCAGCAATACAGGCTTGTACAAGCAGCTATCAAATACAATTCTCAGAATTGCTAAAGTGTCTTTGGAATACAAGTCCATCTGAAAAGTATTATTAAAACACGTACTCTCCTAAATTGTGTAGCCAGAAAATGCAACCAGAGCTTCTGAATGTCTAAGGAAAAACATGTGCACATGTTCAATTTTAAACACTCTCAGAGGCAAAATAATTAATTCTCTCTGCAATCTAGTGAAGCAAACATTTAACCCTCTGAAAAACTAGAGGGACAGGGGAAAGGAAGACAGGGAGAAAGGAGGAGAGGAATCAGCCTGGCATGGTTAAGTGATTTGCTCATGAACAAGATCATCAGCAGATTTAAAGAATGATCCCGCTTCCACTGAGTTTCACAAAATGACCTCAGACGCTCCAAGCATCATTCTCAAACACAGGGAGCACAGGATCCTTACGTACCTATGTAATTGTTAATAGTTCTTTGCATAGTACGCATAGTTTAGGCCAAGAATGAAAGACTATGGGATTTGTTATTGAGGATCTTTTTCCAACATTACTGTCTAAAAATAATAACGAAGCAAACATTGCACAAAGACAAAGCTAAATCATTGACATTCCTGCAAACAGAATAGCCAAATACTGCTAATGCTGCCACTACGAATTTCTGTATTCAACAAAAAAAACCCCAAACCCTAAAACGTGGCTGGTTTGAAAACAACTTTGCAAGCATGTGCTTAGCTCTTTTCTAGATCGTGGTCACAACTGTTGCTACAATTGCAAACAGAGCCAGGCCAAATTCAGGGCTGATTCATAGCTGACCTTTGGCTATAAAGTTTATACAACAAGAAAAAGAGGAGTTACAACTTGAAAAGCATCGATCAGGAAGGCTACAAGGTATAACAATCCCCTTTACTATTCTCTCTTACCCACTTCAATATGCACTTTGGCTTTTTGGTCCTCTTAACATTTCTCAGAACAGATTGCTGTCATTGGGCTAACCCACTGTTGCCACAGCTCTTTGAGATATGCTGGCTTATTGAAGACATCGTAGGGAAGGATATGACACAGGAGACACACCTACCTCTGCAATGGCCGGTGGAGGTCTAACAGGATAACCTAGAATATCTAAAATGGCACTAAATGGCTATGTTTAAGCAAGTAGATTGACATCTTAAAGTCAACAGCAAAATATCTACTGATGGCAAAATAGGTAAATTGCGTTGTCACTGGATATCTCCAAAATGCCATAAACCAAATTCTGATCTAAGGCATAGACCAGTTCTGCCCAGCTGAGGCTCTCTGGGCTATTATGGTGACAGCATTATATTTTGGAGCTGAATTTGAACCAATATTACCTTTATCATGCTGCTCGTCACTGGTACTTAGGCCCATGCTGAAAGCCTACACCTTGGCCAGTCTGTGTAGCACTTTCTGACTGAACCAGTGATCACGGATATGATTTGGTCATCTCATTTGTGCTCTGTTCAAATAGTGAGAGAAGAAGGGGGGTCTCATAAGGGTAGAGACTCAGTACAGAAACCATCAGAAACTCATATTGCACAGTCCGACAATTAGCAGGACACGGGTTGTTTTTACAGGTTCATGTGTAACATGGCACTGGTTTCTTTCTTTTGCAGTTCCCATATTACAATTCCTGACCCAAGTAGCAACTGGACACAAAATCAAATTATTCAAACATTTTGAAGCCTGAGAAACAAATAAGCCTGGGTCCTGCACTCCTGAGTTTTAATAACTTTTGCATTTAGATATTTATTGTGTAGTAACTACCATCCATGTAGCAGGCTGAGATGTTTCTAGATCTCAAGGACCTCAGTCTTTAGAAACATTGAGATCCAGATCCTTCCAGCTTTAACAATATTTCCTTTGAGGAGGGGGAAAAGGTAGCTTTGGCTTTTTCAGTGGTTGATTTATTTCCTGAGGTGAGGGAAATCTTATTATTTTCCACACCAGTTCACCTAGGTCTGTTTGTAGAATAAGAGACAACCCCTCTAATTACATGGTTTGTATTTTTCTAAGATTCTAAGCCAATTTATTTCTGCAGAAAAATGTATCTTTAAATTGTGAAAATCACTCCATAAATTCTGAGTTAGAACAGTCAAGGTCTGATACCTTATCTGCGCTCTTACTGTGTACAAGGTCACATCATCAGCATGTAGATGTACAGAATATTTCATGAACTATACAGCGTCGACAGGTCATTAATAAAAACTGCAAAAGTAAAAGCCCTCTAATTAGCTCCTGAGGTAACTTCGCATGTAACATTTTCACCTCAGATTCAACACCATTAAACAAAATGACTGGTGTTTGCTCTCTAATGCAGCCAGAGAACCATTCTACTGTAGTTAAACTCAGCCAAATTGAGGGAAACTTAGATAGCAATATGTTGTGATTTATTGGATCAAAGGCCGCAGTGAAATCAATATAGATAGTTCCAGCATAAAAAATTATAATGTATGTCTATAACAATATCAAGGTTACCTTGAAAAGAGCAATGTAGCAGGCCAAAACATGACTAAAATAAGGTCAATACATTATCTTTGAAAGGAACGCTCATTAATTTTTGAGCAATTGGGAGAAAACAGAGAAAACACAAATAGGTTATAATTAGGGCAGTACAACAGGCTTACTATAGCATCATTTCAAATGGTTGGTTATCTCAAATTAGAAAGTAGATATTAGAATAAAGATCCAGCAACAGGTTTAAGAAGAGCATACAGAAGGTATTTAAAGAAACACAGGATAATGTTCCCAATGGCTAGCACACTGACTAGAAGATGGGCTGAGAGCAATGAGGCCACTTTTTTTGTAGACAGTTTCTCCACTGCAGTACAGACGACTGAAAGGACATTTTCATTAGCATTTTGTAAGGCAAGGTAAAGCTAAGTATACAGGTGTTATCAAATACAACAGGAATGTAGATGGTAAAATAGGAGATTAAAACATCAATGCTTTCTCCTTATTCAAAAAAATGCTTTTTATATGAGAAGGGAGGAATGCAAGATTAACTGGGTGACACTGGCTGGGTTGAAAAGGAGTAAATTCCTCTTCCTGCATTAACTGCTGGTGATTAGGAACAGCTTGCTAATCAGAAATTAACTGCTCCAAGGTCTCCAAGGCTGCACCTCTGCTAGGAAACAAAACAGGGCAAAAGCATGTTCAAAACACCAGCAGGCAACATGTTCTGCTGTTAGCACGCTCCTTGCCACAGCTTTGGCCCACTAGCATGTCCCATTCAATACCTAGGTACACCTCATGGGGTAGCACATGGAAAGACTATTTCCTATTGGCATCATGGCCTGTTTTAACAGTTTAGATCCGGCCCTTGAGTCCAATCGAGCTAAGTGGACAGAGCAACATGTTCCCTATGGAGCAAGGAGAACTCTCTATTGCAAATAATATGTTTGGTAAATGTCTCCCTTTCTTCTGTTTGCAAATTTCCACTAACCGATTTTTCATTAACGTGATTGTTATTTGATCTTGTCTAATGAATAGGTTGCGAAAAAAGATATTTCAGTCTATGTTCTGGGGGCTTTTTTGTGATCATATTACTTTTTACTGTTTGCTGTTCAATATTTATAGTGGTTGGTCACCCAAAATACATTTGCATTGCTTCTGCTTTCTGGATTACTTGAGAGAAAGAGATTAATGAGAATTTGAGATGGCCAGACAAACTAATCCAAGTGTGAAGAGATTAGCATGCATACCCATGAATTACATTCTGTAACCATCTTGTAACCTTAAAGTCCTTAGTGTAAAAGGCATACAACGCCTTTTACATCAGTATCTAAACTTGAATGACATGTTGACAATTTAAAACAACCGTAATTTATTTTAAAGTCAATTAAAAACCCAATAACCTACTTCACTCTGATATAATGGAGACGTTAAAACTGAAATTAATTACTTTGTGTCAGTTTATAACAACAGTAAATTTTGACACCTTTCCATCAGATAACTTGAACAATGTGAGGTTTTATGTTTTTTAAATCTCATAATCCTTCTGAAAGGTAGTATAAAAGAAGCTTAGGCCCAATGTTTTCACATTCCCCTCGGAGGGCCAAGTTGCCAGTCTTTAAATGAGAGTCTCTCTAAAATCACACCCCAGCTGCTCCTTCTGTCACCCCTCATACTCAAGGTAGATAGGTTATTTCCACAGAGGGATGGTGGTCTTGAACATGGAGCAAACAAATGGGCAGAGCTGAAGGTATGGGAACCACAGGTCTCATCCAGGGTCTCATACTGATGCTTACCCACCATGAGGAAAAAAGATGAAGGATCAGGAAGGACAAATTTTTTTTATGTCAGTGACTTTTCATGACAGTAAGGCACATTTATTAGAATCTGAAGGGTCTTTCAAAGGGCGCAGAGTCATTGCTTGGTCCTAGACAAACTACAGTAATGGAGAGTGTATTCCTGGGAATCATTCTGCAGTGGCCCATAGTGGGTTCACTGTGAGACGTAATGGCTCTTTAGCCAACTGTCCTGTGATTACTTTCTATCAGGCTTAATAACTTTCTTAACAAGTTTCTTTGTACAACTATATATGAAGCTGTTTTATTTTTCCACGTGGTAATTGCCCCAAATATACTGGAATAGAGCTATTATCACTACCAGTGCGGTTGTTACCATAGCTCCTAAGCAGAAGATTGCAATAATATCCCAAGAGAGTGCTGGTCCTGAGTGCTCAGGCTGTGCCTAGAAGTCAATAGGACTTCTTCCTACTCTACCACAGACCTGCCAGGTGGTGGTCTTTGCCTTATGCTCCCCAGTTTGTAAATGGATAATAAAGATATAACCCATCTATGTAAAATACTTTCAGATCTACTGCTGAGAACAGCTATATTTCACCTGTATTTCACCCTTGCATTCATATGATTGGACAAAAAGTAAATAAAATTGGTATATATTGTTAATTGTTTGGCCTAAGTAGGAAACATGGAATAATAGTACTATGAGAGAAACTCCTTATGTTGTTAGTCAAAACAGTTGAACCTTGTCCAGATATTTATTATTGAAAAGTTACCTTCCCATGTCTGAATATGAGAGATACATAGAAATAAGTAAAAATTATTAGAACTTACCATAGGTGTTATATTTGATGAAGAAAATGCTAAAAACACAGGCAATAAAAAGTAAAATCATGTGCTAGCTGGCAAGAAATTATTTCTACATTATTGCAGTATCAACTTTTTAATCATATTAACAATTTTATATTATATTTAATGTCACATAAATCCTATGCTGACTGAGTTGTCAGTGTTGTCTGTGGCAGTCATAAGAAATACTAACATCTGGGAATAACAGTAGAAATCTAGTGATACCTTTTACTTTAAATTGAGAGAAGATACGATTGAATAGTTACTACTTGACATGCTGAAGTCTTTTCTTACTAAATTTAACTCAGATAGTGACTAATGTAGAGAGAGCAGCACAAATTTTTGCACGCGCAAATGAGTAAGAGTTATACCCTGCAGGCAGCTCCCATTCATGCGCTTGTCCAAACTGATGTCCATGCTTCCACGTGTCTGTAACTATGGCTACCCTTCCAGCCACAGCGTAGCTGTATCTGTCTACACAAGGACAAGCTCCAAGGTAGCACCCAAAGAACACAACATAACTCATGACCTAACCGGATGGTCAGCCATGGTTTCTGTGTCTGGGTACTGTTAATCTGTACCAAATTTAACTGAGGGAGAAAGGCTTATAAGTTTCAGCCTATCAATCAGCCCTATTTTACTTCATGTTTTTCAGACACGTTTTGATTTCAGTGGTTCACTAACGAATATGCACCTGTATTTACTCCAAAATTCATAGCTGAATATTATTTAATAGGCACTTACAATACTTTCTATTAAAATGAACATACTCTTTATAAAAATAAACTAAATGTCAACTCAAAAGCTGATAGAAAAGGATGTTAAAACAAATTTTAAGTTGTTAGTGAAGAACTAGAGACATGCACTAGGACTACAATCTCTTCCACTTAACAGCTTTCTTTTCCTTCTAGGGCTACTGAGATCCAGGGATCCTCAGTCTGACTGTTTGTTTTACTTATGAGAAGAGACATTCTTGCATGCTGTGTTTTCAGTTGTCCTAACCAGGCACCTGATTGATTGCCAGGGCCTTCAATTCTGCTTTAATTGCTAACAGAAGAATAATCTTTAACATGGATAAAATTCTCAGCAAAATTAGAATACCCTTAAAAAACACCTAAGAGTACCCTAGTCAACAGCTTGCATTGCTCTTCCCAGCAGAAGATATATTTGACAATGAATAGGAGATCTCATATATGGAGATGATTACAGAAAAAGTCTACGGATTTGAAAGAATTTGAGTAAGAAAAATGTGTGGAGCAGATGCAGATACGTTGCTACAATGAGATTTAGCAACAGGAGGCAGCAAACCAAATGGTAAGAGGTTAGGTGGAAAAGGAGCTAAACCAGTTTCATATCAGCTGGCATTTCCTCCTTTTTTTTTACAGTTTGTAGCTGAAGGCAAAGTATTGCAGTTATTGAACACCAGGCTCCAGTTCTCTTTGTCTGGAAGAGCTGAGCCCAAGTAAAGAATGAGGCATTTGATCCAACAGAAATAACACAAATAAAGAACAATGCTATAATATATAGAAGAAAATATTGTGTTGCTTTCTTCACCTAAATCTAAGCCTTCACAGAAATCTGATGATCTTATTTAGTCCATAGATTAAGATCTCAGCAGAAATGTAATAAAATTACAATAAAGGTTATGTATCAATAAGGTGTCAGTTGTGCATAGGGATGAAGTATTCTAGTCATAATTAAATTTCAAATCTAATTATAATTTGAGGAGTCCTTTTAATTACATTGCAATATTTTGCTTTTGTAGGAAGATGATTGCTATAGCATCTTTTATCTGTAATTTTCTTTTAATTAAAAAATGTAAATAAATCAAAACCACCTACTTAAAATATTTACATCTTAAATGAAAACAAAAAAAAATATGAAGGAATTTCTCCATCCAGGTCTTATCTACCAAATCACACCTAGGTCTACTTTTTTTTTTAGTTACAAAGTGGTGAATTTTACATTAACACTTATTTCTTCCACATAACCAGAAATGGCCAAATGACTTTGGCCAAAGGAGAAAAAAGAGCTTCCTCAAAGCAAAGACTGTCAGACAGGAAAGATATCAAACCTTTTTTTCAAAAGATGTTGGGACTGTAGGGCATCCTTTGAAAAGCTGCTGGATGCTTCCCTACACCACACTCCTCCAGCCAGTCCCACCAGACTCAACTGTTCAATAGAAACAGCATTTCAGGTGCCTCTGCTTATTAATGCTTACAAGCCTCCTTGTGCTTACATTTCTTTGTCCTCCTTGTGGTTTTTTGAAGCACTTAGTCATGGTCAGTTTATATCACCTGCCTGTGTGTTAACACTGTGTGTTGGTTTAAGCAGTTCCTTTTTCTCCCTGCCATTAGGCTTCCTGATGTGATGGCTTGATAAGAAAATTTCATTTCTCTAAGTGAAACAGGCAATTGTCTTTTACTCTTTTAAGACTGACTCTCAGTCTGCCTGAGCACCTCCTCCAGTTTGAGTTGGTCTTTCCTGAACAGAGGAGACCAGAATTTTACCAGGAGAGTGCAAGGTACTCCAGGCGGATTCCCCAGGGCTTCTGCAGTGGCATAAATCCTTAGTTGTTCCTATGGCAAATACCTCCCTTACTGCATATTAAGGCCAGATTTGCCTTTTCCATAAACTCCTCATATAGGTGGCTTGACATCCACAGTCATTTCCAGGTGACAGCTAGAACACCCTGTATGAATTCATGCATTTTCTAGTGTTCAGCTTTATTCCATCTCTACTACATAAGACCTCAAGATCTCGTTCTGGCTGTGAAGATATTTATGCCATTCTTTTTTTTTTTCCATCAACAAGTTTCACTGCAACATTTTATACCAAAATTATTTAATCAAATCAACCCACCACTTGTAGAGGAATTCCACTGATAATTTCTCTCAACGTCTACCCCTCCTTTGTGTCTCTGCTGTAGTAAATTCCTTACTCAGTTATTCTAATCTACTGTAGTAGATTCCTTACTCGGTTGTGTTAATCTACTGTTCTTTTGTTTATCTTCCTTTCTCCAGTTGAAAAAATGATTCAAAAATTTTAATGAAGCATTAACTACTCACTGCAGTACTGCATATCAGTCCAGATAGATTGGATATACCACTTTCCCTTTGCTTGGAAGACCAGCGATTTTATGAAAGCAAGCTATTAGTTTAGTCTGGCATAATCTATCTTTTGTAAACTCTAGTTGTATTCTATCTCATTTTCTATTTATCCCACATCCTTACTGTATTCTACAAACTTTGTTTTAAAGCCTGACTCACAATTGATGCCCGACAACTCGGCTTATAGTTGTCCAGATACTCTTTTTCCTACTCTTAAATATATATGTATATTTCAAATATGTATGTAAATAGATACATGTGTATACTTGTGTGTATATACATATATCATTAGTCTCTTTTCACCCAGTACTGTCCTGACTTGGCAGCTGTTTCTGCCACATTGCATGAGAAAGCAGATATCATTTCTTCAGAGTACTGGAGTGGAAGTTATCTGGTACCTCAAGACTTGAACAGGTTAAACTTTTGGAGCCTTGTTACCTTCCATGTGATAATCTCCACTTTCATTTCCATACCTTTGTTCCTATTAGCTGACCTACCTTTGCTTTCCATATTAAATATTATTACGTTAATGGCAAAAGACAGACTTTTTGTCATCCTTTTGGGCCCTTACACTATTTTTCATCTCTATCCCATCCCACTGTAGAGTAATTGTTTTGTCTTTCCTTAGTCTCTTCCTATTTATAAGTCTGTGTAAATAAAACCTAACTACTTGTTTTAATATTCTTTGCAAAGCATACCGTAGCTTTCCTACTAGCAATTCTTGCTTTATCAGTGCAACTCCTGACCTTTAAGACATAGTTTTCATTGCTATTCACTCCTCTCTTTCATTCCTCTTAGGCTTTGTGCTTATTTCTACTGTACAGGTAGTTTGGGCACATTTTTTTGTCAGATAACGTTTCCCCTTTTGCTAAGATACAAATTCTTAACAGATTTTGAAATGTGGATTAAATTCTAAATTTATTCTGCATTTAAATCCGTAGTTTCTCATCCCAACTCATTTAAAAAACTACATTTATTAGAGTTTGTCTTTTTGAACTGGACCTTTGAACCTTCACTTATCCTGCCATTTAATTTAAATTCTATCAGCTCATGATCACTCTTTGCAAGGGTTATTTTCTACCACCCTGCTCCCCTCAAGTCTAAATTCGTATTGATTCTCAGGTGTTCAGTGAATTTTGTTGAAAGAAACAATATTTCTCCCATTGTATTCTGTCATAACTAAACTTTATCATTATTCCTAGGATTTGATCTCCAAACTAGTAATTCATCTGTTAGTCCATAATTGCTAGAATGAAAACAAATATAAGCACCACTTTGGGAAGGAATGGGCAGAGAAATTAAATGCTCTCTTTAAATTCAGGTAGACTATTTACATGTATTCAGCTACTCCTATGTGTGAGTTATTCCTGGATCGTGACAGTCTTGTGGACTGGACCAAAGCAATTGATTAAAGACTTCTTGAATATGCAAAAACATGTGATAAAAAAGTGTGAGTATTTGACAGTACATTCAGACAGGCCCTTGGATCATTCAGAATTAATAAAGTGCGATCTGATCCTTATCCATAAATTTTCTTCATCGATAATAGTAATGGAGATTGCCTTTTCACTTCCATGATCTGTAACTTCCGCATGAGTGAAGAAGAGTGACTGCTGAAGAATATGTGTTTGCATTACTCAATCTATACATTTGTCAGCAGGAGAGCAGGGAGGGATCTCTGGATCTGTTCCTGACCCAGACAACTCTCCTGATATATGGGGCAGGAGGGTTGCAAAGGGGCAGGCAGAGGAGGCAGACAGCATAATCCACACTAAACTGTGTGTGCTCAGAGACCTGAGAGTCACCGCTACATAGCGGCTGTCATACAGAGACTTCCTAGGCTGCAGATATGCACCCAGTTTATCAATGTCAGTGACACTCAAGACATTAATGCTTCCTAGCTGCTTGCTGCCTTTATTCTGCCAGTGGTGACCAACCCCACAGCAGACCCGGTGGTAGGGAATCTATGAGCAGTTTTCATTTGTTTCAGCACAGAATTAGACAGATCAGTTTAATCTGCTGATGAAGACAGTTTGAGCTGACCTTGCTGAGTCTGCACTGGGGCTGACTGGGGTGAGTTCACACATTGGCTTCTCCAGGCAGGACTGCGAAAGTGAGAGCTCACAGCTGGTAGGCAGCCTCCCAAGCAGCTGGGAAGCCCATACCGTATTCACCACACAGTTGTTTGCAAAATGAGTATCTATCTACAGCTTTATTTTCCAGAGGGATCAACCAGAAGCTGCAGAGGCTCTGGGGTGAGTATCCTCCAGGCCATGCCCCTTCTCTGTAGGTTCGACTCTCAGATGTGGGATACCTCGCATGCAAAATAAGAGAGAGGACAAAAGTACCTGTACATCTTGATGCCCCACCTAATCCCTGGACTTCAACAGATACATGGTCCAGACTCCAGGGAAACGCAAAACATCTGTAAATAGCTGGCTTAGCAGCCAGTGGTCACTGGGGTACAGCAGCACTGCAGGCTTGGCTTTTTCCCTCGCTCTTTATTTGAAGTTGCGAGAGTGTAACTTACATTGGGTAATTACAGTGTTAGATAAAACAAAGTTATTGGCTCCATGCCTATTAGCATTACCTAACAACGTCTTAATTAGGCTAGAATTACAAATACTGTTAAAGTTCATGTTAGAACATCAAGTGACTATCGCCAGACATTTTTTTTTAATCCATGTCCCAACTTTCCTCTTAACAGTTTTGGGTTGTTGGCTTTTACCTTTAACTTTAGCACTAACATTTTTTAATTTTCAAGTATAGTTTGTGTGTTTAATGCAACATTGTAATGTCATTGTGCACTGACAGTCTACATAGAACCTGAAGTTAATTTTAATAAAGTTCTTAACTGGGACTCTTTTTTGAGGGCAACTTTTATAACAATACGTGAAAACAGTGTTTTCACATAAGCAGAAAGAGATTATAGATTGGTGTTCATATGCAGTATGTCCTTTGAAGGCATTTCTGAAGCACTCATAAACCACTGGATCACGAGGACTTTAAAAACTCTTCTTGTCTTGAATCATCCGTAAATTAACACTTTTTCTATTTACAAAGTCATCCACAACCAGCAAAAACTTTAGTAACCACAATAGATGTCTAACAGAATGAAAAGAGACAAATAACTCAAATATTTGACTTCTACATTTTGTATACGTTGATAGCATTTGGCCTTGGAGGGAGAAAAGAATAAGCCAAATCTGGAGTTTCTAGGTCAGATTACTAAGTTTTTCAAAAAGTCCAAATATCTGACTCTGCATTGCTCCCTTTTCTAGAAGCAGCTTGCAACAGCACTAAGTTCTTCCTTAGCACAGCGCCATAGGAAAAAAATGATCACAATTATTTTTGGACTGGGTGCAGCTGAAGCAGTTGCCACCGCTGTCAGACGTACCCCCCGCCAAAGGTCACCAGCCACCGAGGAGCCAGCGGGGTACGTGTTTCTCACCCACGGCAGCTCACAGCCCGGTGCGTTAATGGAAAATGCCATAACCTTCCTTTTACCTCCGTGTGTGGAGAAGGGGCAAAGACAGGGCCCTTTCTCCCGGCACGACCATTGTGGAAGCAATCTCCCACAGAGGCAGGGGACACAGCTGGGAAGAGAAGGTGTTTTGTGGCCATGGTCTCATCCAGCCAGGCTGCTAGATCAGAGTCCCGGAGCAGACGCAGCCAGAGGGACGTTTAACACCACCACAGTCGCTGTCACACTGAGCTGTGTGTATGCTGCTGCCATAAACGTTTTCACGTGTGGTTTATGGCCCAAATGATTCTGAATGGGATTCTTCAAAAACATGCTATGTTGGTGTAAACTCCCCTTAAAAAAACCCTAAGATTTCACGTGACTTCAGGAGGAGCAGAATTAGGCCAAAGCCAAACGGCTCTGACTTGCTGCCCTCCATACTGGCTTGAGCAGGGCACGGGTGGGAGAGGAGCAGTGTTTTACATTTAGCATGACCATTTCAGTGCCAGTTTTCTAACACAGTTTTCTACTGGTGCCTTCTTCACGGAGCTGAGCTTTCTTTTTTTTTTTTCCCTGGTTTACTTTGGGTTTTTTTAATGTGACTTTTTTGGACTGTAGAAATAGTTTCTGTAGTGCTCTTTTGCAACTTGGCTCTAGCCAACGTCTCTGGGTGATCACAAAAGCTTACGTTATTTTGCAATAACTCCCATCCTGATGCACAGTATGAGCGCAGCCCTTTTGCAGGGGAGCTCAGGAGTTTCCTACACTAATTGTACCCCCGCCAGTTGCCGATTTCCCTGCAGCAGCACAAGCCAGACTTTCTTACAGGCTGTTAATATTTTCCACTCCAGTACCTGGTGCCAAATTCTCCCACGGCTTGCTACAAGTTTCCTGACAAGATACGTTTTTAGCACAATGTACAGGGCATTCACACAGGCAGCCGAAGCGGGCTCCCACCAACCCACGGGCCAGCACTGGAGGAGGGCTTGGGCAGCAAGGTGGGGCCAAGCCTCCTTGGCCTTCCCAGCGAACCCCCTGGCATCAGCGGGCTTGCACCAGTGCAACCAAAATCAGAGGGCTGCCCGCTGGGGCCCACAGTTGTGCTGCCGCCCTCCCCGAGGTGTGAGGACACGAGGTTTCCCGAGGAAGGCAGACACGGGTGCCGCCGGCAGCCGAGGGGGAGCTGGGGCACGGCTCCAGGCAAGCGGCGGTGACTAAGCCGTGCCAGACCCGGAGGAGCCCAGGGGACACAGTGACTCAGAGGCACACCTCTGGCTCCCTGTCCTTCCCCCGCGTCCTCCAGAGCGGAGGGGGGCCAGCCACAAACCGCGACGCGCCCTCACTGCTCCCTGGAGGGGGGCACGCACCGCTGCAGGGCGTCTGTGCCCAGAAATCCCTCCCTGGCCCCCTCTGCCCTCATCTGGAGCTGCTCTGGGGCTGGGCGGCGATGGGACACCGGCTAGCCCAGGGCGGATGGCCCTGCCCTCAGGGGCTGCTGAAAGGAGAGCTCGGAGCTGCCCCAGCCAAAGGAGCCCCGTGGTTAAAAACTGACCTGGCAGGAGCAAGGAGACAGCAGAAACTGTGTCTGTTCTGGCCAGGAGACAGAGAAAGGGACAAGCTTTTGCTGGTCCTTGAGAGAAAAACAGGCCTGCTGTTGGACCAGTCGGGGGGGGGGGCTCAGAATGATGCCCTGCAAGAACTATATGGCCGCCGATAAAGAGGACAAGCAGTATGAGTCACTTGAGTCCACTCATTCTTACTGTAATACAGAGTAAAAAGAAAAAAAACCCCAAAAGCTGGTTTTGGAAGTTGCGTTGTTATTTTCCCAAGGAGGCTGGGCAAAGTGGTGATCTGCCCGGCTGTCAACGTAGGGAAGACACCAGGTGCAGATGCAGGACCCTGGGAGGACAGCGGAGGGCTGCCTGCCACCTCTGCCCTGCCCACGAGCATCACCCCCCCGAGACACAGCCACAGCTGCGCCGCTCCACGCAGCAGAGCTCAACTGGCCACCGCCAGCCTCTGTCAGCCCCGAGCCCTGGGGAAGGGTGGCAAGGCAGGCAGGAACGTCCCCGGGAAGGGCAGAAGCTTTGCTGACCATGCTTTTGATGTTGCAAAGCTTCAAGCTCCGAGTCCTGGAGTTGGGGGATGATATGAGGACTTATGCTTTTGGTTTCTCATATGCTAGATTTTTAGCCCTAAAAAGACCAAAAGGCTACAAGTGTGATCTACAAGTATTTGAAATGTACGCACAAAATAGACAAATACACAAAAATCCCGAGCTAACCAATGCTGTAAATGCTCATGACTTTTAAATGGGCCTTGAAATTTTTAGGTGGGTCAGTTTCTAGTTCCGACTTGCAGCTCTTTAATTACTGGAGTTAGTGATACCATGTACAAAAAAACACCTCAGAAAATGCTGTAGCATGTATTGTCCTCATTCTTCTGCTAGTAGAGACTGTGTTCCTTTTTAACAAAAGCAGTAAGAAAGACCAGTACATCACGATGAAAGCAGTAGGTTTACAACACTGCACATACATTTTGCTAAGGCACTCCCGTCCTCCTCTGTCACCTGGCCCCAGAGGTGCTGGTGCACACACACACATCACGGCCCTGAAGCAAGGGTTCTTGCCTCTTCCCTTACAGATCCAAGCCAGGTCTGTGGGGGTCCATCAGACCAGACCAGCATTTAAGTGGGTAAAAACGAGCTCCTGGCACCACAGTACACCCCGCCTCTCCTATACAGAAGTAGCCAAGAGCAAGTACTCAGTAGGTAGTGCATACAGTTTGTTGCATATTTCCAAAGAAACACACATTTCTTTCTGTATCCTGGATGCAGCCTAATGAACACAGAGCTGTTTCCCGGTCTGCCGCAGCCTGCTTGGTTCAGTAGTTCCCACAATACCGTAAGTGTCAGTTTATCTTTGCTGGCTGCAACTCTCTCAGTCTCCTGCCCTTTAGTCTCCGCTCACAGATCTCTTTCCCAGACAGCTACTATTTTCCATGCAGCAGAAGCAGCCACAGTCTCTCATACATATTATGATTTTTCCCAGTACCATTGTCTCTATGTTTGCTGCTGCTTTGGAAGGGCACAGCTTCTTCCCACTTGCTGATTTCCCCCCGGTCTTCCAGACATCATCTCACATAATTTTGCCACAGCTTTACTGCCCAATCACTTGCCAAACCACTTGTAGCTTTTCTGTTTCTGAGCTGCTCTGCAGAGATTCTGTGCTTTGGTTCTGTACAGGCCTCTCAGCATCAACTTTTTTTCCCTTGTACTCTACCAGCCAAAGATTATCCATATAAAGCAATGTAAAACACACCATTAAAAGGCCTCCTTGCCATAGTGCTCCCAGTTATTTTAGCTTTAGGCTTCTGTCCTGGGTTACTATAATATTTTTTTAAGTTCATTTTTCCAAGATCAAGTCCAGAAATATCTGATCTGACAGGCTCTGGTAGAACACTGCAGAAATACCTCCGCAAAGCTCCCGAGTGTCTGCATGATTTACAGCGTTTGTTCCCTGTTTAGTTCCAGTTTGGAAATGCTGGGCTCTAAGCATTTGATGCCAGTTGTTTTTTCTAATTTGGTTGACAGACCCTTTTGGCAGAGACCTGCCGTCTTCTCAGTGCAAAGAAGTAGACTAGTTCTTTAAAGAATTGACAGGTAGTGATACCCCCAGAAATCAGGTTACTCAGCACACAGAAATACTTAAGGAGTAGAACATGGCAGCCATGTTTGGGTCTGGGCAAAACTAATTCAAGCCCCTAAAGAAAGAAGGTGTGCTAGCATGAAGATGGACTGAATTGAGAAGTAGTAAGGTTACCTAGACTGTGCAATAGAAAGTTTTACAAGACACTGAGCCAAACTGCAACTGAGCACCAGAAGTAATGCTGATGCATTGGAGTGGTGTGGTGTAAAGCTAATTAACACTGCTGCTGGTAATGTTGCTTTCCAAAACGTTCTGCGCAGAGCCATGTGGGTGCACCACTTCTAGATCTGCTACTCTGAAACTGTGTACCATGTCTCCAAGATCTCTAGCTGCTGAGCTCCTCAGATCAAGTTTAGACACTTCATAGATCCATAATTAAGGACAGTAAATTGTCTCTGTTCATGAAGTAGGACTGGAGAAACAGTTGGGGGAATAGGTGATGGCAAAGGGAATGAATTGAGATGATACATGGATTTTATTTTCTCAGGAATAAAGCTTGTTTTTATGAAGCAAAATGAGGAAGGGGGAGACAATGTCATTTCATGAAGGGACTGAAATAGAAGACAGAGCTCTGGGCAAGTGGCAACATCTTCATCTCCAAGCCATTAGAGTACTGGACGTAGAAGGGAGGAAGCATCCAACAAGAACTATAGTATATTTCAGTATCATGTAACGAAAACTATTAAGCTCCATTAACGAGCAATCTCTAGAGTGAAAAGGACCTGGTGTCAGGTTATGGCCAAGGATTTTATTGGACTGTAGGATCATTGAGGAACATATTTAAAATCCTGATTAATTTTTTAAAATCTAAGTGTGGACTCTATTGCTTTTGGCATATGCAGTTTGAGTCTTTGAATAGGTAATATGACACATTTATGTGTGAGATTATCAATTACTGCGTGATGAGTGATTAAATTTATATGTTCAAAACCTGATTGACTTTCACTGACTGTTTTCCATTTAAAGAAACCCATGTTTATATGGAAAGCATAAATCATCAACCCATTCTTAAAAGGCAATGATTGCAGAATAATAATTTATAATAGCAACATTAATATCAATTATTCTGTCTGTAAGAACAGTTCCCGCATACCCTAAGATATGAATGTGAAAGAGGTAATAACTAACTAAGATTATATGTTCTTTTTCTTGTGACTGTGTTTGCAAAGACTCAGGGACTAGCATATATGAAAGGGGCAAAAGCTTTGTATAGTCCCATCTAGCTACACTTCTGAAAATGCAAATGTTACTCACTTTGAAATTTTACCACTAGCTACACTGAATTCAACATTGTGCTGGTTCACTACCAGTAACTCAGCTGGAATTTGAGCAAGACTGCAGAGGGAGAGAATCCAACAGAGAACTTTGGATGGGTAAAATAATGCAACAGAGTCCCAGAGAATAAATTAAATCCCTTGTTTTCAGAGCAATAGGTAAAACAGATGCACATATAGATAATTCACTGGGATATTTTTTGTTCTTGCTGTTAAGATTAAAAAATACTTTGGGTTGACCAGACATTTAGCACAGAGATTTCTGAATGTTGGGAGAGCTGTGGGGTTTTCTCCAAGGACAGGTGATGCAAAAGACCTAACACATAAACAAAGACACCTACTGAGAGTTTCTGCTTAAGGCTAGGGGTCAAAGGCACTGTCATTTCAGTAAGTTTAGTCATTTCACTGTCTCACATGTCTATTTCTTCAAGTTTCAATACTTATGATTTTGAATGAAAGCTTGAAAACAAGAGCTACTCATATAAGATTCTGCCACATCCCCATATATAGAGAGCCCTAAACAATTGTGCAAATGTCCTTGTGAACCTTAGATGGATCTTAGCTACAAGACTCACGTGATCTCCACCAACATTTTCACAGTGGAAGACCTTGGCAGGGAAGAAGATAAAAGTGAAACAGGCCTGACAAGCAACCATTTGTCAAAAGAGAAGCATCTCTCTGAAACCTCAAAAGAGAGGTTTCTCTGTGACAGATGATTGCAATGCAGAGATAAGAGTGCAGAGAGGAGAAACACCTCACCTCTGCATACTAGAAACCCTAGGTATCTCTCAGTCCTGTCTCTCTCTTACTACCCACCACTTACCCCAGTGCTGTCACAAGAGGAAAAAAGGTAGGTGAATGATCCCAGGCTGCTGGGAACCTGCTCTTGCAGGAAACTTTCCCAGGTAACATAAATGACCACAGCAGCAGAGAGGGGTGGGCTATGCAGCATGGTGTGCCTAAGTACATCCTCTATCTCAAACAGCCTAAATGACTACAAATTACCACTGACAAAGCTCGTGGTCATTATTTAGTCCCTCTTCAAGTAAAGCTTCCCTTGACTTGAAGGAGGGAAGTGCTCTAATGTTAACGGAAGGTATTTGAGAGGAGAATATACCCCCTTGGCTTGTTATGATCATATCGGACGTTAACTTGGCAAATATGTTCCCAAACTTAAACAGCTAGCTTTAGCAATAGAAAAGTACAGCCAAGAACCATGTTGGCTTAAGAAATGAGTATGTTCACATAAAGTAAGAACTGACCTAAACTAGATCATGATATTCTCTGAGATTTGTAAAAAAAAAAAAAAAAAATGTTTTTGTATGTCTCTGCACTTCAACACTCACTGTAGAGACTGCAGTTATAGGTTCTTTGGAAATGCAAATTAGACAACAGTGCCTGATTTTGCCTGGCACAAGGAAGGGAAGCGCTAAAATATTTTGTGATGGGTCTGAGCCAGAAGTCTAGAAGACTAGATTTAAAGCTAGAGGTTTAGATCAATCTTTAAAAGAAAAGCTATTGTTACAGATTTTCTATTCCCACTGAATTCAGGACATACTGAAATCTCCTGACAATGGATATTCTCTTGAGATTTTCTACCTCCCAGTTTCCATTGAGTTTGTACAAAAGCACTACCTCATTTCATGGCTAGTTTTGAAAACTTGCATAAGAAATGTGAGACCAAACCACAAAGTTTGGATAGTGATCTGTACTTTTTGTGGGGGGTATTAGGATCACAACTGCTCTACTTCGAATAACTCCCACTAGGTCTGAACCAAAAAATAAAACTAGGCTTGTCTGCAAACACCGGAACAAACTCTCATCCAAGTTATGTCCAACAAAATAATGGGGGGGGGCGTAATTGGCCTGTTTTCCTCTTCCTCCTGGGACTACTTAATAGATATACATCTATTCCATCACTGAACATTTGTAAATTAATGTCCATCCATTTTGTAATGCTTTTCTAGCACTGCCCTGTACTTTTACGTCAACATACATATTTCTATTCAAGAGATCATTACTATTATTTTAAAACAGATGGTTTGAACATAATCCACATAAATAGTAGATTGGCACTGCCAGTCATGATGGCATGTGTAGAAAAGAGCTGGCTGATGCGACAATATTTAAAGATTAGCAGTCTGGGACACTACAAATGACAGTGTCTCTTGCCACTGAACCTAATGCTTGTGCTATGGCATTCAAATAAAGGCACAGCAGTCATCATGCCAAGAGATCTGATAAACTCACAGATTTAAAAAAAAAGTTAAGTTTTACTGTAGGTATCTACTGAAAATCGTGGGGGGTGGCATAGACCCCTCTGTAGAAAGGAGGTATGAAACTCACACTCCTTCCTGTCCTTGTCTTGTCATCAACAGATGGAGGGCTTGTGAAAATCTGTGCCCTGACCACTTCTGTGAACATGCCAGGCACGGCTTTGGCTTTTTCTCTGGGACACTAGGAAATTACCATTAATATAAAATATATAATTGTTTAAAATTACCTATAATCAGTGTCCAGTAGAACCTGTGAAAACACTGCATATTTTAGAAGCGCTCTCGGTGTATGTGTGCCCTGCAGCTGACCCTACTGCAGCTGTAACTATCTCAAGTTGCAGCTGATCGGGAGGAATGCGACATCACTCCAACCCGTCAGTTGTGTCCATGACACTTCATCAACATACCTACTTAATAGTCCACATCTCTGCTGTCTGGCCAGTTTATTCTCTCTGCTTGGGTTGCCATGCTGACTCATCTCCTACTCCTAAGCTGTGCATATTAAGGCTGGCATATCAATTCAGGCAGTTCTCTTGGGTCTGGCTTACTTGCAGGCATGTTAGGTCTTCTTGACCAACCTAGGTCTAAACTTCTCCTAGCTACAACAGCATCTAGGACCTGGTTGCCTTTGTCATTAGGTAGTGGATGTATGTCCTGCTTACTGTTTTGACACAGGGGTCCTTATTTTGGCTCCAAGGGCAACATTCTCACTGGGGTCAGGGAGGAGAACTGAGACCCATGCAACACCCCATAAATACTAAGAAACAGTAAAAACAGCAAGGCTGTCAGTGTGGCTTCCATTGCTGGTTAAAGGGAGGGAATAATGTGCTAGTTCAAACAACAGAGCTAATAAAGGACACATTTTGAATTTCAGTAGCTAGTCGAAAGACTGAAAGCTTTCAAGGGCACGACAAACCCTTTGAGGGTTTACACGTGATGCACATTCACAAGTCATGAAGTCTGCCCACAACGCTTGTTTAACCACATGACACTTCAGTAGTCAGCCGCATGTTCAAAGTGCCACTGCTGCCTTCCTGGCCATGCACTGATACGCCTCAAAGGTACCGAGAGGGTTTATCCAGGACCCAGGGAAAAAAAAGAAAAAAAAAAAACAAAAAGAGAAATTGGTTGAAGACTTAGCTTGCAGACTCCTAAGACCATTACAGCATACGTGGAAATGTAAAACAACTTCTTGTGCAAGCTGTAACACACCAACAGAAAAACCACTTAAAACATCTTCAAACTATCAAAGTCAGAGATGATCTGATAGAACCTCACAAATCCCATAATCTACTGTAAGTAGTAGCTAAGACTTTGGCTTCACCCATGTGTCTGCAACTGGGGAAGAAGCAGGAGGATAATTTATCCAAGTCTGGGGTAATGAAGTGTTAACAAAAACCATATGAAGTTATTACTACAACCACAGGCCGCAGAATGTGAAGGAAGGAGGATCTCAGGAGACCTACCTATTTTCAGTCATCTCCTGCTTCATAGTTCATCAAAACGTGTTCACCAAAACAGGAGGCAAGCAACAGAAATTAAGTGATTCATTAGGCCTAATGAACAATACTGATCATATCATCTCTGAAATACAGTCAGCTGACATTGATATATACATACTTTAACTCATTCTTCCCAACTTTATTAGCTACATATGTCTACAGCAGACACAAATGAAACATTCTACAACTAGGCTCCAAGCCAAAAACTAATTTATTCTTTAATGTGGTAGTGATTACTTGGTGGTTCCTTGAGCAGAGATGACAGGTCTGAGCTAATGGAGTTGTACTGTAAGTTAATATAAATCATGACAGAGCAATTAATTACAGAAACCACTGCAAATCCCTTTGTTAGTTTTCCCCATCACCAGAAGGATTTAATAATGTTCATTTTGCTAAGTTCCAGTGACATTTACAAGTCTTAAACCATTTTTAATCAAATCAATATCTCTGGCTGCTAAATTTAGTTGTGCTTTGCTAGCAAGTCTTGGAATGCATCGATACTAATGTTTCCTACCTTCTGTTCAAGTAAATTGTACTGAAGCCCCACAGTTCCTCTTCATTTGTTTACATTGAGTAATTGGGATATTTTTTTTAATGAGCAACATAAGAAATAAGTGCATCCAAAGGAGTTAGGAGACAGTGAGCTAGACAGATATACAAATATCAGCGCTTGTGGTGCATATCATGTAGTTGAAAAATTTAAGGAAATTTCCCTTAATTGGCTGAAAGCACTCCAAACTGAAGAACTGTGGCTTGTTTGGGAACCGGGGTGCTCAAACAGAGCTGTGGGTAAGCCCGTGTGGCTAATACAAGATAGAGGGCACAGTGACCTTTTCCTGTCCCTATGTATTCTTGGATCTGGCACCTAAGTGTCCAAAACACTTGAATGACACCTAATTTCCATTTATCTCAATGTGAACCGAACACATACCTGAATAGCGCTGAGGACTGTGGGTGGTGATCTCACACGCTGTTTTTGTCTCTCTTTCTCTGTATCTCACATTAATAGCTGTAATCTAGGGATAATCATACTTCCTCTGTTTGTCATATCCACTTAGATTTTAAGTCCTTTGAGTTGTCCACAATTTTATGTGCATACTATGCCTAACAAAAAGGGAGTTGTGAGGCCAATTGCACTACTAGAAAATTAGCAGAAATACCAATAACAGTCCTGTATGATTATATCTAGGGACCTTTTCCAGATAAGTTACTGTACAACATTGAACATTTGCAAAGCAGTTTGAAAAGTGTCATTACAAACATCAAGAACAATTAGGTCCAGTCTGTGTTTTCCTAAAATGGTTTTAGTTTTGAAATGGACTTTTCTAAGAGCAGGATTAAGACCATTATCTTTTAGTATGGGTTTTTTCACTTACATGTTTTTTTTAATATTATTGCCATCAACCCCCCAAAAATACAGCTGGTTTCTGAATTTTTCAGTGAAGTAATTCAGCAAAGATATTTAATTTTACTCTGCAAAAACAAAGCACAGAAATTTACCAGCTCTGGATTGTTATTTTGCTCTGTCCTTAACAGCAACAACAACAAAATCTGGAGAGGTTTGACATTCTGTTGCATTTAGATCAGTGTCTTTTTCTTCATACCTAATGAACACATTCACAACAATGGCTCTCAGATCTCTGACATCCTCAGGGGACTGCACATAGGTCATGGACTCCGAACACGAGCACATCAGCACGGAATAATAATAATAATAATAAAAAAAAAGAAGGAAAACTTCAAAGTCACTGCTAGCTGCAAGGTTTCTTCTTTAGAAACCTTGTAGCAAGTTCTACCTTATTTATTTCATTTCAAGTACTTATTTAATTAATTTTGGTGAAATTCAGCAATAATGTAGCAATATAGTTCCTTGGTCTATGACCTGTGTGCTATTCCCCATAGACAGGACAGAATTGTTGTAGCTTTTTTATTTTTCATTTTTCTGCAAGCATAAAAACAAAACAACAAGATCTAAAGAAAGAATGGGAGAGAAAAAAGAAGTATCCAGACTTTAAAAATAGAATTACTCCCACTGAGGTTCAAAGGATGAGCTGAGCCAGAGTTCTTCATCTGCACTTTCCATTAATGTTGGGTCTTTGTGTAAATAGTACAGATTGGTAACTAGAGTTTCATTTCTTTTGTTCTTCCTCTGGACAATTGCTTTCCATTTTACCTCAGATGACACCAAGTCATTGTGATAGAGGCCCCCAAGACCTTGCTGTGATTCTGTAATGACTTAAATTCCCCACTTTCCCAGAGTGCACTAAGACATCAGGCTTTTATGTCTTGAGCTGCTGCATTAAGTCCTAATGGAAAATTTCTCTCCTAACTTAAGAACTACCTTACCCCCCATGAATAAACAATGACAGCATATGGATCAAGAATGACCCCTGATACATCTGTCTTTAATAGAGGAATCACTGCAAAAATTGATTTCCTTTCACCCTCAAGCAGCAAGGTCTTCCCCGCGCAGAATTAAACACATGCAAAGCATAAGATATATTCAAATGCAGTACCGCAAGTAGAGGCATTTCATTTAATATGCAGCTATGCTGGAGGCTTAGACCAATCTGAGATTCAATTTGCATTATAATTCTAAAAATAATAATTCTCTAATGAGAATATTTGAGTGAATGTAAGTGTGCAGACATAAAATTCACTCTAGGAAAAAAAAGACCAAACACAATTGATTTTCTGTGAGGAGCTTAAAGGCAACTTAAAAGAAAAAAAAAAACCCACAGCAACAAAAAACCAAAAAAGAACCACACCACCAAAACTTAAAGGAAATCAAAAGCTGACCTTTTTTGAAATTTGCTTAGTTGACTGTGTGTTTTCTGAAGTAAACACTGAAAGACATCTGAGAAGGGAATGTATTCCCTTTTGTATAAGGACAATATACATGGCATGAGCATGACTTTTCTATTATAGGTACAGAAAAATCATGTTCGACACATTGTTGGCTAAACAATCTAACTTCAGCTAACTATGATCCATGTTACCATGCCCATTTTAATCACAAACAGTACTTCCCCATATCCACACTAAAACCAGTATGAATCCTGGACTGGATCCGATAACATTACATCCCTCACAGTTTTGTAAAGATGCTAGAATTTCTCTGCAGTGTACAGGAGCACCTATTGTCCAAGTTAGCACTGCACTTACAAAGGGATAGTTATTAACAGAATCAATATTTGGTTATTGGGCATTGCAAAAAAAATAATGGCTTTTAGTTTTCTGGTACTAAAAATTGTTATTATTGTTGCTGCTGTTGTTATTTACCCTTCAGTCAGGAAAAATGTAACTTCTTAGAGAAAAAAAACCCCACAATTCTGTAATCTAAAGACTAGAAACTATTCATACCCTGCCTCTCTTTTCTGGATGGAAAATGGACCAAGAAGCAAATATTATTGCATCTTCTGGATGTAACCAGTAAACAAAAATGAGCTGAAATATCGTGTCTAAATGAAAATATTGCAGCTACTTTTTCCTATTAATATGATGCTAAGTCCCCTCCTTCCCCTATCACAGCGTATCACCACATTGTAAAAAACAATAAAATATTTACTACTGAATTATTAGAATACTAACTAGGACTAATATGCTTTCTTCTTCACACTTTTCTAGGATCTGGACCTCAAAATATTGTGGAGTAAAGTGTCAGCCTGTACTACAAATTATTTATATCACATCCTGTTTGTCTAATAATGGCTTCAATTTTAATTCAAAGTTTATATGCACATGCAAAGAAAGCATGATGTCTAAGCTAAAAAAAAAAAATGAAAGGTGTGCTATTTAAAAAGACTTAGGAACATATCCAGATTGTAAATGTGGCCACTCCCCATAGCAGTATGCCCAGTTCAGCACTGAATTTTTAAGCTAAATATTTAATTTGATAGAATTAAAGGGTACCTATGCATGTGTTTGTATAGGAGGTAGAGATACTCTTGTTTTATCTTCTATAGGCAGTTTGGTTTTGATTTGAAAGGCATTAATTTGCTTTCAAGATGCTCTAAGGACAGAACATGAGCTTTTGGGCTGCTTTGGGGCTTTTTTTGCCTCCTGTGATAATTCTCAAAATCTCATTCTGGGAAGATGCATGGCCAAAGCCTTTCCCCCTTTTCTCACCTTATGCAAAAGCTCCAATAGAGCAGATGGTTTCACAAAGACATCCTGCCATTTCCACTGTTGTTTTGCTTTCTAAATGGAATGAATAATCTGTATAGCTCTTCTTACAATGGCAAAAAGCTTAAATTAAAATTCACTGCCACACTGCCACACAGGTAAAACATCAAATACAACTGGGCTTCCTGGTCCTTGCTATCAGTAATCTCCACAATTATCCACCCTCCCCTGCTTCCTTAGGCTCCTGCCCTGGTCAATAGGAACTCCATACTCCCTACTAGAGTCATGGCTCATCTTCTGCTCCCTCCAGCAGCATCACTTGCAGAGAAATGGGAAAAAGGAGTTTGCGGTTGCTCAGCGACCCTGAATAAGCCACTTTTTCTTGACTGTCTAAGCATGTAGAGCAGAGCACAGACTTGGGTGCCATGGAGAACTCTGGGCCATTTCGTATTGCTATAAATATTGCAAAGTATGTGTGGAAGACCTTATCAGGGTAAAAAACCAGAGATATAAAAGCATTAACATATAGATCAGATATCAGCCCAAATAAACCCAGACTGTATTAATGAAGGATTAATATGGCCACATCTGGGATGAAAACAGAAGCCAACACAGTGTGTAGCTGTAAGGAAAAAACAGCATTGCCTGACTTCTTTCTTCCTTTCTTAATTCTTGCATTGTATTTCCCGCTTCTTTGGACAGACTGATAGCTGACTTGGGCAGTAACATACTGGGAAGTATTTTGACAGTATTGATCTTTGTTATAGGCTTCATTATTTGATACTTAATTCACTTGTATAATTTCCAAAAAAAGCAAGCTCTCCATTGTGTGTATTTCCAGAAACAGCACACTCTGTATTTGGACTTAACTTCTGTATCAGCAATTTCCAGATATCAGGTCTCCCCACTCCTCTAAGGGAAGCTGAGGATTAGATTTATCAACTCAATAGCCTTATTTTCTAGATGATGCTTGGACGCCATAGGGATGGGAGCATCACGACTATTTAAATGCTTGTAAGTTCTCTGTGGCAATATCTGTCATTTACCATGTATTTGTGCAGCACAGAGCACAGTGGGCTGCCAGCATAACTGAGACCCCAGGCCCTAGATGAGAAAAAATTTGTAACTGGCCACCAGTATATGTCTATCAGCAAACTCCTCTTGAAGTGGCAGCTCACCGTGAAATCAAAAGGGATCAAAGCTGGCATGCAGATCTGGCTGGCTTTGGTGCAAATAGTAAAGCTGGGTACAGCTGCTCCATAAGCAAAGGGTGTTTGCAAAGACACATCCACAGGCTCACCGTGCAACACTGAACACGTACATACCCTACTGAAGACATAGTCTTGCGCTTCTCTTGCAGGAAAAAAGATACAGTGCTCCATGCTACCAGCCCAAAGAAAACAGCACCACCATTTAAGGAAGTTTCCATAAAGGCACTCAGCAAAGGACAGGATTACAAGTTAAGCTGATACAGACCTGATTCAAAGCCCATTTGAGTAATGGGCAAGACCCCCTTTCATTTCAGCACTTTTTGGCTCAGTTTTTGGCAGTAGCTTATAGTAAATCTAATGGCAAAGAACTGTCACAAAGACAATAAACACTCAAAGGAGGAAGGAATGGAAGTATTTTGTGTGGCCAGATCAGATTCACTGCTTCATAGCTGCATTTCTTTCTTAGCATTGCAAACTGCCGTCTCTAAATTACAGTACTTTAACACCTGACAGATAAGTTTTCCTCCCAATAATAATATTGCATACCCGAATAAGTTGCTTGTAATGAGGTTTACATTTTAACCTTACAATGCCTTTTTAAATTCAAATAGTGCTGACTATTGGAGGGAGTTGAAGAATTCACATATTCTAGAAGATGGTTTGATTAGAAGTGGTTGTTAAATTTTAAGATCAGAGTGATTCCTTCTGCTCCTTGCTCATTCTCCTGCATTCTCGCTTTACAGGAAGCTCATTAATAGATCAGTTTGCCCAGTTTGTCATCTGTTTCATTATGCAAAATACATAAGTTTCATTTACCTTTCCCGTGGAAAAATCAGTTATCTTCAGCTAGATAAAATGACTTCTTTTGGTTTCTTTTCAACCCCTGAACAGCTCAAAAATCTCTAAAATCTCAACTGGTGGTAGAATATCAGGGAACCCTGATGTGTGCCAATTGCAATGTAATGATCTTTATGTTCACATTTAAATGGGAAGTGCAATAGCTTAGAAAGCTGACCACTAGGCAAACCTTACATTGACCTGAAAGGAAAATAAAATAGTTTAAAAGCTCTCTGAACATTATCAAAAGATCTATTTGACATAGAAATTAAAGAAGGGATTCCTAAAGTGGAGCTTTAGTTCCCAACTCTTTGGTTTTACAACATCTATGGGAATTAAGTGCAAAAAGTTTTTTTTGGTTGCTTGTCTTATTTCTTGACTTTTCTTAGTAAAATTCCGGCTTTCTCTTCACTAAATAGAGGAGAAACTCCTAAGCGCATGGATCTGCTTCAATATTTTTCTAAAATAATGGAGATTGCATCTGACTGGTCTAATAAACATACCAGCACCCTACAGAAATAGTATATTCTATTTATTGCTATTTCTTGGAGATGCACTGCAGACTCATAAAGATGCATGAAACACTATAAATTTTAAATAATGACAAATTCATTCCCCTAACTGATCATAATTTAAGTTCGACCAAGCATTTAAACACGTGGTTAATTTTATGCAAGCAACTTTGTCCCCTTGACTTCATAGGAACTAGAAGGGACCACCAGTGTGATGAAGTTCAGTCCTTGCATGTAAGCCTAGTGGCTTTGATGATTTTATTACCTGGTAAAACATGGGCAGGTATCTCAGAGTTTTGTTGTTTAAAGTCTCGGTCATGTTAATAAGCATACGTGAGACAAACTCTTCATGCAAATACCCCCATGAATTCAGCATGAATTGCTTGCCTACTTGCAAGACCAAGGTTCAAATGGATATGACAATAACTGAAAGACAGGAGAAGACTGAAGTGGGGAAGGACAGAAAGAAGTCAATATGTTTACATATTCACTTAATACATCTGTAAGATAATGGGGCTTCGCCACAAGCAGAGAAGTGTGCGAGTTGTTGTCATATGAAGCCCTTATTAACTGCAAACGTACGCATTGATGAGAGTGGTGGAAAACAGGACCACAGGAGAATCCCTGCTGGCAGTCGCATGCCATATCACTTCCAGGGAAATTCATATGAGAATGCAGGATATGCACTGCCCAGACACATAATGTTAAAATCATATCCTTGTATAAGGAAAGTAAACTCTTAAAGTATACTGCTGCAGAAAAACTATGTAGAGCGAGAAAATATTGAACTGAATTCTACTCGTATCACTAAACCATTAGATTTCCTTCACTTGACTCTGGTTTCACTCTCTGTCCTGAAAAATATGTGTTTTATAGAATAGTGTATTGCAAAAAAATATCTTCATCATTCCAGGATGTTTAAGCTACACCTGTGCAGATCTGCACTGTGCAGGTACACCAGAACAAGTTTTCAATGAACTCCCTTAGGTAGCAAACAGATCAAAGCTCTGCCCAGAAGAACATGCCCCATTTCTGCACAGGATAACTAGCCCTTAACATGTATCAGCAGGCTTCTTCACCCAGACTTCTGATACCTCAGGAGTTGTTTCTTTCAGCATCACCTTAACTACCTCTACGCTCGGCCGCAAGGACATACTCCATAGCTACATACAAGAGCAACCCATATGTGACTTTTTCCATTTACATAGCTTTTTATGCAGTCACAATATTGGAGCACCTCCTGAGTAGATGGAGAGAAAGCAAACAAATCTTTGTCTTGCTTTTATTTCTCTTCTACCCACAGAAAAGTTTCAAAAGCAAATTTTGTCTGACAGCTTCCTCACTTTGGTGGGTTGAAGTTTTAAGCTGAAACTCATGATTGTCACTGGAGTTATAAAGATAAAAGAGGTATGTACTAAAGACACAAGAGCAAGAACTCCATTTAATTCCATATGAGAACAGGCACTGTTTTCCTGAGGTTTGTGCAAAGTTAATGTTAGGATTAGACTTCCATGAGGGTTTGGAACAACGCCAAACATTTCAAGATGCAATCTCTTTATTTTTTAATGGAGAGAAGATATCGTCATGATCTCTGGGACTATGCAGATCATAGAAACTTGTTCAGTAAACTTTAAATATAACCTGTAAGTATAAAGACATCTTTCATTGAAAAGCTTCAGGTGATGAAGAACTACTACATCCTTACATAAATTGTTGCAACAGCTGACCCTCTAGCATGAAAATCTCCCCATTATTTGGTTTGAATTTTCTAGCTACTGGATCTTGCAGTACCTTTTGTTGGGTTATTTTGTTTTGTTTTACTAGGTTAAACAGCTATCTCCTAGAAGTCTTTTCCTTATGCAGATGCTTAGAGCCAACAATCACCCCTAGCCTTGTCTCAAATAACCTGATAGTTTACGCTTCTGAAGTTTCTAAGAGGCATGTTTTCCAGACCACTTTTTGAATTTTTTCCAATTTTAGTGTTCCAGCTCACACAGTTTTCTTTAAATAGACTCACTAATTCTGAATACAATGGCAATTTTACGTTCCTACTCCTACATAACAGTTTCAGCACATGCAGCCAAAGATCATTTTGTCCTCTTTACTCAAGTTTCATACTAGGAGCTAATTTTCAATTATTAATTCTAAAGACTTCTTATTGCTGTTCTATCCTGCGTACAAACCCTTAAACAGTAAATATGGTTTACATTAGTTTTGAACAAATGAACATATATTTAACAGTGTTAAAAGGTATGTTTGTTTAAATGTGCCCATTATGTCAAGCAATCCAGACCTCACTGTAACAGGTGACCTGTTTCCATTACAGCCTTTCACTTCACTAACGCTTGTATTATTAACAATGTCAGCCAAGAGTTGTTTTATGTTTTCCAGACAAAAGATACTGACTACCCAGATATGACCTTATAAATGTCTTCTTTAGGTGATGATTCCCATTTATAATTGCTTTTGAGACAGTTTTATAACATTATAATTAATTTAATATGGATGCAATTAACTCAATATGATTTATTTTAAGTTTTTGTTATATTTTTTCTGCAGGACTATGTCGAATACTTATAATAATTTTTATTATATCAACACAGCTACATTGTATTAATACACAATGAAATTAAGAGAACATCAGGTATGTTTGAGAAAACATTTTCTTCCATACAATGGTTCCGACAGGCAGTAATAAGGCACCCATCATTCCACTCTTAAATGGCAATGTCCATTTCAACTTTTCCATATTTTTTCCAGGATCCCTATCTTGACTAGCCTGCTCAGGTGTTACAGTTTATTTTTTTTTTTAAATATTGGAACAACATTTTTCCCATACTCTGGCATTTTGCCCATCTTTAAAGATTAATTCAGTGTCCACAATCTTACTTTAAGCCAGCCCTTGGCCAATTCTTTTAATAGAATTGGCATTAACTTATTCAGTTCTGAAGATTTTGAAACATTTCATTTAAACCATTGCTATTTAATCTCCTAAATATTAGCTGAAGGTATTTCAGTATCATGCTAAAGTATAATCCTGCTTCTTTCCAATTATAAAATATAATATCTATTGATTATATCTTTATTTATATGGCTAGAAAAATTTGTCATCTTTCCCAATATTGGGCATATATCATCACTAAGATTTGATTTGTTCTTCATGTGCTTTAGAAATGCTTTCCTGGTTTTGGTACCCTCTTGGGCACAGAGGTTTTTTTTATTGATGTATTTAGTTTTCTCTACTGGTTGATTTTATTTCCTAAATGTTGGTTTATGCTCACTATGATGAGCTTCTCCTTTTTTCATTTGCTACATACTGATGTTTTGTAGGTTTTTCTGATTTTCAGAGAGGGTTTGTAACTGTCTTCACCTCCCTTTTTAGCAGGATTTTTTTCAGCCATAGAAACCTTTCTTGATTGCAGAGCTGGGTTTTTTTGGCATCTAATAAAACATTCTTAAACAATTCCTAATTATCATGCACATTCTTGTGTCTAAATTTTTCCTCCCACACAATTTTGCTCATGATTGTTTTCCGCTTTGGGAAATTGGCTTTTTTAAAGCACCAAGAATATAAAACTGTTTGCACAAAACAAATAAAATTAGATCATGATTGCCTGCACCTAGGCAACCATCTAGTTCAGTGATCAATTCATCTTTATCTGTCAGAATATGTAATTAGGAATTTCCCAACGTGGTTGCGGTGCCAACACTACTAGTTTTAGAAACTTACCTTTTGGAAGTAGTAGCATGAAACTTCCAACACACATGCCACAAACTAATACAGCAGTTCTTTGTAGGACAGAGAGGTGTTTAAAAAGTTGCCTCAAATGCTTCTTTTCCTGCATCTCGTGGTCTGTAACATAGTTCCCTTTTTCCACATGATCATCAGCAAGACCCTTATTTCTTAGATGTTCACCGTCTTGTGCCAAAAGCTAGCAATCATTAACAGGACATAATGAAGTAATACCTAAATTGAAACTGTAATCACAAAATATGCCCTCTCTGGTTTTGATTCGGGACATGAGCTAAAACTTTTGGGGACAGATCTTAGCACAGTGATCTAATTCAGCCCCTCTAAATACAGGGTTCAGTATTCCAGCTCTTATTCATCATTTATTTTGCATCCAAATATGGGAAGCACTATGGTAAGTTTTCTTTGTAATCTTGGAATACAGACTATCTGAAAACGGAAATGATGTATGTTCTTCAAGCAATGTCTGCTTTCAGGGTTTTACAGGACTTCCTAATCCCTTAGAAAGACAGATTTCTGCAGGACTGTCATTGTGTGGTTAATATTCAGTATATTTTAAAGTAATCAAGTCAAGGCAGAACACAAAACTCCCATTTTCCATAGAAAAATCTGAAAATGTGTACATCCCTAGCTTTCAACTTCTAGATTTTTCAGAGAAATTTTAAAAATGCAATAGAGAGATTATCTTCTGCAGCATCACCTATTTTACAAAATAGTTCATTTGTATTTTTGTGGGCAAAATCAAAGAACACCAGATAATGAAATTTGACTTTTGTAGTTTTAATTCTTGATCTTTTCCTAAGTTTGTGTTGCCAAGGCATTAATAATTAAACCACAGAGATTGCATAAAAACAGAACTCCCAACTCGAAAAATGCTGAAAAGCCAAAACCTTCTTTTTCTCTTTTTTTCCACCCCCCCCCACCCCCAGGCAGCCTCAGTTTGGAAATTCCAAAATGTTCCCAAGGTAGGAACAATCTGAACAGAAATATGCTGCTTAGATTTTTTGGCTCCTGCTTGCCCAGCTGGCAGGCTGCTCAGCTCCCTAGATTTGGGGAAATGTAGAACCCGGATAACAACACTCTTGGGGAAACTGGTAGACCAGAGGAAGGATAACAGGCAGCTCCCTCACCTAGATGGCAGGCACCAGCTGATAGGAGGCTGGGGGAAGCTGCAAGCAAGGCAGACCACCTGGTAAGCTGTAGGGTCCATCATGGAATTTGTTATCTGAAAATCTGGAGATAAACTATCGACTGGGCTGTAAGGTTGGTGGAAATCCTGCTATCAAAAATTGTGGCAGGGAGAAGTGAATAATATATGCATAAATGTAAACTGCTTGAGTGTTGAGGCAGGTCTTGTTTTAAAAGTACTGGTATGCAGAGAAGCTCCTCTCCCAATGACCTCACAAATGCTGCAACATTTTACATTTGCCTGAGAGGTATTTATTATTTATACATAGGTGTGCACAGATCTTGAGCATATCATGGTCTGTCTTACGTCTGCCACCCTCCCAAATGAATTTTTATCGTAGAAATCATTCAGAGTTCATCACTGGTGGGAAGCCTGTTCATTGAAACTCATTATTGGTCTAATGAATTACACGCGAGAGCTGTAAGTGATTACATTATAATAGTCAGACTCAGCCATTCAATGAAAATTTAATTACAGAGTACAGGGACATGACAAAAAATCCATCCCTGTGTTCTGGAATGCAGCCTCCCCAGCCACAGCTGGCTATTGAAAGTCTTCGTCCAATTATACTTTCTTTTAATCACACCCATTTTTTAAGATACAAAACAGGAACTGAATTACGCAGCAGTTGTAGCAGCTCCCCTGCCTCCTCTGGCAATTCTGAAGATCTTGTGTTCACTCTTTGATCCACATACCCAAAATCTGAAAATATCCCACTCTTGATAAGTAGAAAGGATGGGATCCTGCAAGCCTGGCATAAAGTAATTGACATCAGCAGAGTTACACCAACTTACTGCAAACAAGGATCCCCTCTTTATGGTCACAGAAAAGGATTCAAAGCCACCATACTGGATATATTTTAAAGCACTGGTACAGAGACTTGGCCTTTGGTCTCCTTTTTTCTTCTGTTAAACACCACATAAATCAATGGATTACTGTAAGCAATTAGTAGGTTGCTCTTTCAGTAGGGTCCATAGTAGGATCCATGCTAACACATATGTCTTGGTGCTAATAAGATAGTGCCTGATGGGAATGACTCCTGGACATGAATCTGGGGCTCTCTGACGGAGCTCAAAGGCCTCCTGAAATGGTTTCTCCTCCTTGTCTGCCAGCTCCATTTTACAACCAGTGAAGAATCTGCCATCTCTACTGCAATAATTGAACTATACACCAACACTACCTGAGCACCAACCAAAGCATCCTCTTAGCAGGCAGCTCTGTGCTGAAGAAGTTAACCACCAGTATCCTGTTACCCTTGACCAGTAACATGAAGAGGTCGAGGAAGGAGAAATCTACCATCCAGAAAATAATCCCTGAACCAAGAGTACTGCACTTATATCCAAGAAACACCAATTTGTTGCTTATACAATAACAACAATAATCTCTCTGCATCAAAATAATCTTTGTTAACAGTTGTGAAAATAGCCCTCACCTTGTATAGACTGCTCTAAAGTTACTTCATAAATCACAGTCACTGTTTTCCTTTTTGTGCCTCTTTACAATGCCACTGTGAAAGAATAAAAGTTTCTAAGAATAATTTTGAATTTTTCCAACAGTTTTTGACATGCCTTTGGGAAATTTATGGAAGATCTTGCCGGAGAGGTTTAAAGCAATTATTGAGTATGTCTTCTTGAATATCCACATCATCCTTTTTTGAGCAATATTTATAAGATGAGAAACAACTTCACCCTACACTTCAGGTGCTTAAGAGAAAGTCCTTTTTGTCCAGGAAATTGGGGAAATGGGAGAATAAGGGTTAGTAACCATGACAAACAGAGCCTACTGTTCCTTTCAGTGAATCATCTACAAGTCAGAATTTCTTCACTTCCCTTAAAAAAATATTACTCTTCACATAAACTTGAATTGTTGCTAAAGTTATATTGCAGTCTAATGAGATAATATAATTGCTAACACATGGCTCCAAATCACATACTGTGATTAAAGCTGTGTATGTTCCATGAGTACGCTGTGGAGTGTATGTCTGATATTAGCCGGTCAGTGTTATTAAAATAGAGAGGTTATAACCTGCCAACATAACATCCTTGCTGTGTTTTCAGTTTATTCTCTTTTATATATGCACACAAATGCCCTCCCACACAGAGAGTTCACATTAGCTATGTCTGTGGGCACTTTAACGGTTAGAGTATTTGATAACATATATTCACATTAGGAACATTTCCCAGTGGTGTATCAATGATGTTCAAAATTAAATCACCTCTGTTTAACGTTGCACTTGTCATAGTCTGCAAACTACGAAGACAAATTTACTGAGTTCAAGTCACTATGGTCTTACCTAAAGAAATGGGCACACCAGAAAACATCTGTAACCATGAATGACAATATAGACAGCATCTGGAAATTGGGAAGGTGTTACTGATGTACCTCATCATCAGATCCCCTTGGAAAGGGCTTCTATATTTTGCATGAAAGTAGCTGAAAGCCTGTGCCTGACTCTTGTTTCCACCTGATGTGTAATTATAAATAGTGTGTTACTTTAAATACCAGAGTTTAAAGAAGGTCCTATTTTTACAAATTAGTTTCTGGTACTTACTGGACGTCAGGGATATATTGTGAAAGTTAAGACCAGCATCATCCAACTCAGCTAAGAGCTGCTTTAAAACAGGCTGGAGGTTTCTAAGGTGACTGGGCTTCAGCTGCAGCTCTGCTGCAATCACTTACAGATGTGAACTAATTTAGGAGGAGGAGAAGGAGGAGGAATTTTTTTTTTTTCTTTTCCAAGTAAAAGTGAAAGTATTCATGGAAAAAAAAATCATAAACCCAGTATCATATTTTTGCCTTCAGAGAAAGGTGGCCAGGTCTGGGATACTCCTAAACAAAAGGGTTAGGGCCTAGTAATGGCTGATCCCAGATGAATTTTTCACAATACCAACACTTTAGGAAACATTACAGATAAGCAAGGAAGAGGACAAGACATCAGGACTGTTATTTGGAGTTCCTCTTGCACAGAAGATCATGAGACCTTGCTAGGGGGGACTAGCCCTTCTAGGGTTTCTTCCCATGGTGGCTGCTAGGATTCTTATTTCCCTCATGCCCAGGTCCTGCCATCTCAGACCAGCCAGCTTTCTCATCCACTGCCTGGGGCCCAGGGACCCCACCAGAGCCCTTCTCAGCTGTAAATATGTTGCTGAAAAGAAGAAGGAGGGATGCTGGCTGGGGTAGAGAAAGAGTAGAGGCAGTGAAAGTGAAGGGAAATGGGAAGGTACGCAGGAGTCCATGAATGACAGAGAGTTTGGCCAGAGGCGCATGAAACCAGCACCATGTCTATTGTGATCCTACCAGTACCTGATAGCTTTGGCATTATCCTCATGAAGCACTGCGATACTGCCATGGCACTGCTTTAATGCCCATCACACTTACTTCATGGCAAACCTCAGAGGATGGCAGGAAGAAATTAAACAACAGTGCTGGATACACCACATGCAGGTGTAAACAAAAAGCCCTGGAGAGAGGCTTCTCAAGTGAGGGCATGATTTGGTAGGTGTGCTGCACTCTGCTGGAAGTGACATTGATATTCCAGTCCAGGAGAAAATTAGTCTGGACCCAAAAGCCAGGACCCTACAGCAGGATTTATGACAAGCCACAAGACTTGTTCAACACTACATGCTTTCTAGTTTCCTCTGCTTCTGCCCCCTGTGGGTGCTAGTACTCCTGCACATTCATCAAGCACAGCCTTCCTGGTGTCATGATCTCCAGCTTTACAATTAAATGACAATTAAAACGCAGGATTCCTGGCTGCCGGTTCTGTCTTCTACCCCAGAGGATGGCAGAGACCACATACTCAGCTCTGTGGCTGGGACAGAGTTGATAGTTTTCTCCGTGACTGCTGTCCATAACGCCTGTCAAAATTGGTTATATTTTGGATATCAGTTGGATATGTTAGATATGTGTGTGTCAGGCAGCCCCCATAAAAGGCATGTAAAATAAGGAGCAAATCTGTGGGACACTGAGTAAGCTGAAATTATTAAACTATGGTCTATGTGAGTGGTATACAAGCAGAAACATAAGTACACTTATATCCATTTGATCAGGCGATACCACACAGTATAAAAAATATAGAAAATATCTTTCAAACTATAGAAGAAACTTTTTGTGTCACTACAATTAAAAAACTATCCCAACCCTGCCTACACTGTGCCAGTGTTTATCTAACTTGAGAGAAAGCAAAGGTATGTGGACTGTTAGAATAATATTTTCCACTATCATAAGAGAATCCTAAGTTTGGACAATTTTCATATAAACAGTATTTTATAAGTTGGTTATGATCCAAAACAGAGTATTTTAGTAAGTGAACCACTTCACTTTATATACTAGAGCAATTAATTATCCTTTTAACAAAATTGATTGTAGCAAGAGCACATTTTTCCCCCTAAGGAAAAGAAAAACCTACAAAATTTTAACCAATTAAAATCAAGGAACTAATAAAATCCAGCAGCAATTAACATGCAAAATGTTTTGCTCTTTTAATATGATTTGCTCTAATTCTATCTGAAAAAGCAATACAGAAGAAGTAGGCTATTTCCTATATCTGGCAAGGAAAGAGAAATAAAAGAAATAAAGGAAGGGATGAATGAAAAAAGGGGTTTTTTATAATGTAGATTTGATACAGTAGTGATAATTTAACTTGGTTCTAAGTACACTGGGCAATAAATAGCCTCATAAATGTGCTGGGTAAACTCTGAGGATACAGCAAGGAGCCATTTATTGCCTTGTAACCTCAACGGCAAACTAAAATTATCTCCTAAATAACAGATTTTCTAGTTGCACTGAATTATTGTGTAACAGAGGGGCAATAACTTCCCTGTATCTCTCCCCTGGTTACCAGTAAAATGAACAGCATGAATTAGTTCCAGGTAATACTGGGTGTCACTATTTTTAGCAAATTCAACTTGAAAACTTTTCCAAGTTAACGGAAGTGAAAACCAGGCTGGATTTGGGGTTCATTCATGTGGTTTCCAGAAAAAACATAAAGCAATTGCTACCTTCTGATGAGACTCCATATCAAAATTCATCTATGTATCTCCTGGCAAAGCTGGCATTTAAGCTATGGGGCACCATGACACCACAGAGTAACAAGTGATGCTGGCTGGTGACACCCAAGCTTCAGCAGCTTTTGGGGGTTCACTGCTGGTGCAATTAAAGTTCAGTCTGACAAAAATCAATCTGAAAATTTTATGAGATTTTCACCAATTCACGCTCTGACCTGTCTTTATGTCAGATCTCTGGGGAGCACTTGAGAGCTGCACTGGAGGATGAGCTGCCCCTTAGAGGTGCACAAGGTGCCCCGCACAGACCAAGCACCTCCACAGCTTCCCTGGCAGGTTGCATTCAGTTGTAGTGAATGAGGTGATAAGCTAAAGAGTACTAATGGGGAATGTGTCTGTGTCTGTGTCTGTGTGTGTGGTGGTGGTGGGTTTTTTTTGGGGGGGGGGGGGAGGCTGAAAAAAGCCAGAAATAACTGGTAACACAAGAACTCACAGATTACATACATGGGCATATTAAGTTCAGACAGTCTAAATGTCTCCAGTCAAGGTACTCTCCCCTTCCAACCATTACCCAGCAATACTGAAGTATGCACTAATGAAAACAGTGTTCTCATGCACGTTTCTAAACTTCACGCAAAACCTAGTTCAAGTTTTGGAAGAAGATTTATTTTACCTAAGCTATGTCACCCTAAGTTATCTGCATCTGCCAGTATTCTTACAACTCACTAATATTGGCATTATAACTAGGAGTTAACTGGTCTTACAAAATTCTATATATGGAAAATACCAACAAAAAGCATAAAAGGGGAGAACAAAACGTTCTTTGTCAAATGCAAGATCAAGTTTGCACTCAGAAATACACAAAGATCTATAATAATAATATTTATCTGTCACTTATCTAGTATCTTAGACATTTTACAATGAAACAGATAAATTAATTCCCAAGTTACAAGAGTAAAACAGTCCAAGTTAGTTTAAAACCATAAATAAAATCAAGATACAATGCCAAGAGCTTTCTGGAATGGAGATGTTTTTTTATTTCAAAACAACTAATGCTATGTTGGTTTGCAGGTCAAAAAGTCATATAGGCAAAAATACTGGCAACACATCAAGTGCTCTTGAATATGCCAACTGTCCCATTTCTTTCTTAAAGGGATGAATATTCACATAAAACAGGTTTTGCACTTTGAGGTCTTCTTGGCAGCAGAGGGAACTGTAGGCCTATCTGAATAAGTAGGTAAATCAATATGCAGGTAAATTCTTGATGCTGGGAATGAGCACATGGATTGCAGGGAATGAAAATCTAATTGGGTTTCCCAAGCTTCAAACACTGCTATGTGAACAATCATCAAATACACTGTTTTTTTCACATGGCCTGCATGGATTCTGGAGAGAAAGCAGGCAAGATAGGCAGCATAGGTCTGGTAGGATAAGGGAAAGATGCCTAGCCCGAGGCTTTGGCAAGAAGAAAACCATCTGTGAGCTGAATGTGCTGCTTCTGTTCAGAGGATCAGACTCTTCCCTACATTTTAAATATATAGCAATTATGCTAAGAAAATACACTGACTCCATGTCACTCTTTTTTTTAGCCAAATAGAAACTAACTTCCAAAGCTCCAAATTATCTTTATTAATTAGTCTAGGAAGCAAGAGTATAATGTAGTCAGAGATTACAAAAAATGTCTAGAAACAAGTTCTTGAGAAGCCTGGAAGTCAAAAACTACTGTTCATAAAATTGAATTCCAGCTTTGCTGGAATTTCATGGCACTCTCTTGTTATATCACAGTTCCTTACATAGCTGAGTTTTAGAGATGCCCTTCAGACCTTTTCTGAAAAAGTAAGCAGTTCTGTGGGTAAGTAGCGACATACAGTCGTCGTCTTGGCAGTGAGATTTGCCAAGTAAAGCCACTGGATAGACATAAGACCCTCCAAAGGATGAAACACCTAATCAAAGTAAAAGTTTAGCTATGACACAAGCAATATTATTAATTATGTTGGACGTGCTCTGCCAAAAAAAAACAGTTGAGCAGGGGAGAAAGGCAGAGAATGTAAAAGAGACAGAAAGAATACCATCCTGGAGATACGCCGCCAGCATCTGCCAGAGGGACTCGAGCAATAGCCAGTTTGGATAGTGGCCAGTACCATCTGTGTCATATCTTATACTATATGAAAACAAGAGCCAAACTGAGGCACTTTACTTCATTTAATACCAGGAGCTCTCCACTCCACCTCTGATTTTGTGGAACATCCCCCTTCCAAACTTCCTCTGAAAGTCCCAACGCAATAAAATAACACCAAGAAATAGAAAGTTTTCTTACCAATAGGTGAACTTTGAAATCAGTGAATTGGACAATCACTTGATGGTACATTTCAAATTCTGAAGCTACAGAGATAAAAATGCTTAAATCTGAAACACAGCTGGTTCTGCCTCTTAGAAAGACTCTAAAATTATAGATATCCTCTTACTTAACAAGTATATCCATAAATGGGTGCTATCAGTATGGTCAAATCGGATAACAGAAAAAACTGCCAACATACTAGGGGAAAGTGCATCTTTTCTGTAATTCTGTTGACCTCAATGCTTATTTTTGACTCCTTAAGTGTGGCAAGGTCTTTTTTTCAGTCAATGAAAAATGTGAAAGGACAAAGAAATTTTGCAGAAGACAGAAAGACCCTTTTGAAAGGAGGATTAATAAATAAGAAAAAATAATGCATTTACTTTTTGTTAGTGGGAGAATGAAAAAATGAATGGAATCAAGTCCAGTGTGTATTAGCAGTGCATTTCTTTCTGAAATACTTGATGAAGCACATACATTGCCTTATCATAGCTATTAACTTTTGTCTGGTATTCAGCGTACCTCTTAACTTCAGGAATTTGACATGCACATCAGCCTTCTGGAGATGTAATGAAGATTTCAGAAACGTCCCAAAAGACTCAAGGCTTTGACTTCATACTTACATCCTTTAAAATAATATACGTTTGCCCAAGAAATTCTTGTTGGAAAGTGTAGAAATTTGTATGCCTCATTTGACAGTTCTTGTAGGACTTAATCCAACAAGGCAGTCAGAAAACACTACAATAAAAGGACAAATAGTGTGAGTGCTTATCAAGTCATTTGCTCATTCAGTGAAAGCACCTCTGATGACTTATTTTGCCGCAACGTACAGACCTAACAGAGCAACCCTGGCAGAAAAAAAAAGGCTCTGAAGTTCTGTGAGGAGACTATACTGTCCTTTTCTCCAAGTTCAGTCCTCCATTTCTTCAGCATCCACCTAAGTCTGCTAGGGATATTGTTCCTTCCTAAGAGATTTTAAATTCTTCCCTTTCTCCACTTTGGCCCCTTCAGACATGCCTGGCTCCTTCCTGCATCAGAGGTTTGTCCCTAGAGGAACAAACTGTGTTGGGCACGTTTAAAGTGCTTGGTGCGGTTCATATACTTAGCATGCTGGTGAGTTGTTTCTTCACTGGTATTTACAAAATAAGACTAGCACGGCAGCTCACAATGTGAAATTTGAGCAGTTCATATTACTGAATCACTAGTCAAATCTGTTGTGAAGTAAATTAGTTCCCTTGAAAACAGAGACAACTGAATGAAGTTTGGCTTGGAAAACAAGGTGCCATGAACACTTTCAATGTCCATCTTGTAATTTTCATCCAGGGAATTTTAATTAACATTTCCTGAATGCAAGCTTCTATGCTAGCTAGAGCCTTTGACTTCCTCTAAAGCCAAGAATTTAAAGTGCATTTCTTCCACATTGGCTGGAGGTGCACATAGATCATTGTCACTAGAGTCTGCCAATTTTTCAATTTATATTGAGCAATTCTGCATTCTCAGTTCAGTAAGTGACTTGAATAATCCTACTTAAGAAAAACTGCCTCTCTGGGGAAGTCAAATAAGGGAATCTGTACAACATTCTCCAGGTAGCAAGTCAGTATTATGCCTAAAAACCATATATATGTATGTATATATGTACATATGTATGTTTATGTGTTTATCTATTTATATATATTTCCATGGCTCTCATTAGCACTCCAAAAATGATGCAAAGTCCACTGAAGTCTATGGAATAATTCCTCTGTGTGCCAAACGCAGACTTCAGGTAAGCTAGTGGAATTGTTCCATAGATTTGAAATGCATCCACTTGCAAATGATATGTGGAAATCTGAGTCACAGTCTCATAAGAATTAAAAATTACACACCCTGACAACAGTCCAAGGATTGTGAATATTATCATAGATCCACTAGTAAGAAGATCATAGCTAGATATTCTTACAGAACAAGACTACATGGTAAGAAGTTCACACGTAAGTAACTTTACACTTTTGTCATAATGCAGTTCAGCATATATGGAGGAAGACACTACGTATTTGTAAAGAAAAGCAATGTGGTCACTGCCACGTTCTAGTTACCAGTTCAAATGAAAAAGCTGAGCAAGTTAATACATGAACTTCTCCTGCCAACCAATATAAAATTGATTACACTGTGCCAATTCCGAAATGCAGATTAGACACTCTTATTGCTGTTCTCTGCTTGTGACATTTTATCCAGTTTTTTAATCTCCTCTTACAACCTTATCTCAAGATTCAAATCTTATGCCATTTCCTGTCCTTCTTACAATCTTTTCCCCTAGAATAACGTTTTTAAATCCTTCTTTCTTTCTGTGAAAAACAGCAATTTACCTGACCTACTCTGACCTTTCAGTGTCCCTAATTTACTTGGATGGACAATTTCCTTCCCTACTCTTCTATCTTTTTAGCAGACTATGAGAAAGTACTGGAAACAGCAAGCCTTTAAGGGCTGCCAGCACTTAAAAAGTTAATGTGTTGTTTTCTTCCTAGGGGCTAGGTAGAATGGCTGACGTCACTGTCATCACCATGACACCAAAACTGTGCAGCCCTGATTCCCTGTTAACCAAGGTTCCAGGAAAAAAGTCCCCAAAATGTTGGATCCAAAAATCAAAACGAAAACCCAAAAAATCCCATTAAAAAAAGATATTCTGATAACCGTATTGATCTAGACAGAAAGGAAAACTCAGTATGAATCAAAAAGCATCTAACTATCATGGCAGTTCTGTGATATTGTTAAAGGCATAGAACATGTAGATTGTCAGAAAACCAAAGCAAATGAAAGATTTGCAACATTTCAACATGTAATAAGTAAATTAAAACTTTATAGGTCACTTCTTAAGCACTTTTAATGGACTGTTAGAAATAACCTAAGAAAACCATAATATTTTACTTTCTCTGCGTTGAAAAGTTATCTCCCCCAACATGATTTTCAACATGAGGAATTGAATATACAGAATTGGTCCTGTTCTGGGTTACTAGATTACTATGGCAGGTAAATGGTGCAGTAATTAAGAGCCAAACTTCGCCTCTAGATAATGAAATGCAACTCCCAGTGAAGAACACGAGAAGCTTTGTGAATATTAGATGACTATACCAGAGAAAAGTAAAACATATGTTAAAGGAAGACAGATGAAGATTTTTTCTAAGGAGTTTACTGTAGGCAAGACGAATGCTTAGCAAAGCCCATGGTAGTCCTGTTGATTTCAGGGAGCATTAGATGGTCCCTGGATCTGAGAAATACATTCAGTCAAAAACCCTGTGGAAAGGAAACTACTAAGAGGTTTTGTAAACTGTATATTTGGGTTAGTTAGGTTATATATACATACTATGAAATAAAGACCTTTGCCTGTCTTAAATAACAAAGCTTATCAGTACTGCCTTTTCTAAATCTCTTTTCTATTATATTTTCAGGTTCTTCCTTTTGGGATGCTCTGTATATGTTTGTTAGCTGTCAGGGCTGCTGCAGAGGACTGATCAGCAAGGCATACACAGCAGCATAATGTATGCCCCACAGCCATCACCTTCCTCCCTAAAGCTGATTATCCAGCAAAGAGCCCACAACTCTTTTGTGGTACAAAAAAATAGACGCCTTTGACACAATTCTGTAACTGCCTTTCCAGAAGAAAAAAAGATTTTTCATAAGTTTGCAATTAAAATCCTTCCGAATTTTTAGATATTGAAATTACAGCATGAATATTTCACTGACATCAGCTTTAAAAGGCAAAATAACCCGCAACAAAATATGCTGAAAGTTTAACCACTATAATTATATTCCTTAAGGCATTTATAAATACATATAATATCTAAATATTTATCATGAAATTCTACAATTTAAAAACTTGATTTATTTTTCTTAAATGTACACTTCCTAGTTTCCTATTAAGCGGATCAATAATATGGTCCAAGATTTTTCAAGTGTGTATATCTTTGCTCTATGTGACTGTTGAAACTAAAGCAAAAAAAAAATTCTGCACTCCAGTTTTTCTAGTTGCTAATATCTTAACAATATTTTTTAGCTTTTGTCAGGCCCAATTTAAGGCTTCTAAAAGAAGACTGACTTTCACAAAATGGATGTTAGGCATTTTCTGACATTCAGCCATATTTTAAGGGTTTCTAACAAGGAAATAAATTCAGGGATACTGAATCTGTAGGCACTTTAGCCTTTGGCAAATGGGCGTTAGTGAACGTGGCCACCTCCCTGTTGTACAGCCCACTAAGGAGTTCAGGAACCTGTACTGTAGTGTAAGCAGTGTACTCCTTGTTACCATCAAGTTTTGCTGATCATAGCACTGCAGACAAGGATCCAATTAAGCCAATAATATCACTTCTTTCAGACAGCCTCATTTCCCTTTGAAAAGAAATTAAGAGTTCATCCGGCATCATTAATTTTCTATCCTGTGCTGCTGAAAATAAACGTGGTTTAGTGTAGGCTTACCCTTCTGAGTCTACTGAAACTCTTGCTAAGAGAAGTATGGGACTTTATCTCAATTCATCTCACCTGACTCTGAAATTAATGACAGCTGGAAGTATGAACATCTCACAGATATCATCCCTTATCATCTCAGCTTTTGGACCTCGGGTGAAGACTGTTAAATAACAAGTCTCTCCATCTAATAAGCCTCATTATCAATGGATATGAGATGTAGGAGGAATACCAAAAAAAATGAATGCAGGCGCTGTAGCGTTAGTAGATGGACTTTACAGGGTACTAAATCTATATGCAGAGCTAAAAATCTCTCAAAAAATTGAAACACTTGCCTGCTTAGCTCTGAAGCCAGCTCACTCTACATGATGGACCCACAGTGAATAGCACCACACAAGCAGAAGCAGAGAGCTTCGTGCTCCAACCCTGCCTGCTCAGAGTGAGCCCGCTCCGACAGGCACAGTAAGTCCAGCTGTGATGGTGGATGCTGCTGCGAAAGCAGCAGAGCAGTGTGAGTGTGAGGCAGCAAAGTGGGGCTGATTCAGACTTGAACAGGATTTCAGGGGCGTTTCTGCTTTGGCATGTGAAGGGATTAGTTTAATTCCAACTCCCTGCTGACCCAGACTCTTCTTCACACAGAGCTCAACCAAAAGCTGTCAATAGTAAATTTCTGTGGTCGGTGGTGAAAGGTCTCAGAGTGCACCATGGTGCTGAGCCTGCCACTGAACGGGAAAGGGAGAAGAGGGAGGAAGGGACACCAACAGACAATTGCCCCAAGCATTTGTTCAGGACGCAAAGTATCTGCTAATGCCTCAAGCAACGGAGACCCGTGTTTTGTACTTCCAAAAGCTATGCCTGCACAACAGAGGGAAAACCCCCCTGACAGTGCCCGATCCATCTGATCTGGGGCAGAAACCCTTGGTTCCGTGATGAGTTATTGGTTCATCCCGGCTCATTGGGGGATCACCAGCCCTCCTTTCCTACCCTGCTCCTCATGCACTGACCATGGCAACCAAGGGACACGGATTTTGGCACTTGCTGCCGGGGTGAGGGCTGTCCGTGCAGGCTGCTGCTATGGGAGGCAGGGAGCAGCCACATCTGAGGAGCTCAGTGGTAACCTGCAGCGAGTCCCGTACCCTGAGATGGTCCCTGTTGCTGCCGAGGCTGGATTATACTGATCTAATGCCTCATACGTGCCAGGCATTGCACAGGGAGTCCAACAATTTAAATTCTGCTAGAAGCTGAGGAGAACAGAGGGAGGCTTAAACACAGATCCTCTTCCAAATGTAACTCGACAGGCTCACCTATAACAAAGGAAGTAAAAACACAGAAACAGCAGTGCAGGAATATTGATGGCAATAGAAACCATATAGCAGGGGGTATAAGGATGCAATTAAAAAGAAGAATCTTTCATGATGTATTTTCTGATATCTTCAAAATACAAGTTGATCTGTAAGGGTGGTAATTAGAGTTCTGACACTGGGAGGATGAGAGATCTGAAAACGCGCACGGGACAGACTCCTGAGACTCAAACACTCATCCTAATTAAAATCTATTATTACAAATCAGTATTGCCTTTTTCCTTTCTTCAAAGTTACATTAATTTGATAAAACAAGCAGCAGAATTTTGAATGTTAATCAAAGAGATTACAGTTTCACAGGACAGATCTTTAAAATTCTCCCTCTTGTACTTTTCACAGAGAAGACTGGAGCTGAAAAAAACCCTGAAGAAATGTTTTCCTATTATTGCTTAACAAGAAATAGGCAGCTAATCAAAAGAAGATGCAGTAAAAACAAAAATACACAAAAACCCACGTCTGCTATCTCAATAAGGTATCAGAAAAATCCTCTTCATTTCTGTATAATGAGACAACATAGTTTAAAACACAACAGGGTAAATTTTCAAAGCAGCAAGCTGATCTAACTATACAGATCCTATTGACTATACACTGGCCATGCAGCTAAATCCCCAACTGAATCTTTGACGACATATCCCTAAAGAAGATTAAAGGTGCCAGCTGATCTTGGTGTTAAAGATGTGGACTGCCTTGTGGAAAACCATATAGCAATAAAAATTATTTTCATAAAACCATAAAAGTTAAAGTAATATCCATCTTCCTTTCACAGAGGATCATTCCTTTTTCTGTACCAGGAGAGAATTTCTCTAGGAAGAAGAGGAAATTATATTTTTAGTTACAGGCCACAGACCAAAAACTGACTTTGTCACTGTGACCAACTTGCTATGCAAGATCTGAAACTAGGTTTGGTACCTAATAATTTTGCAGCTGTGGTTAAATACCGTACACAAGATAATTGATGCGCACTGATCTAGCCTGTTATCAGGTACCGCAATCCTGCCAGATCATGCTTCTGTGCTTACTTACACTCATTTGTTCATATATGGTAGATGTAGGTTATAACAATGCTTGAACATAAGGGAGATTTGCTCTTGGAGAGAAGGTAGAGATGGCCCATAGGTGAGCTGTTACAAAGCACTGAAATCAAAGAAAAGTGAAAACATAGTAATGATTTCCACAGAAAAACATACATCAAGAATAAAAAATGAAACGAATAATGAAAGAGATGGTCTTCTGGGTTTTTCACTACCTGTAGGGGAATATATCTAGTAACCTTTAAAGAGCCTATCATTAGCTTTTCACAAACACAGTTCTGTATAATTCTGCTTTCAGATCATTCCAGGGAGCTGTGTAAATATTTTCTTCAGCATGAGTTTTTTAGTGAGCTTCATGCTTCTGAATTTTACTTTAAATTTTGATTTTAAAAAAACATGAAGAAAACTAATTTTCCACTTCTGAAGGTTACCTGGTCTCACTTGGAATTGTGTAACCAAAACAAAACTATGCCAAGCTCTATGGCTTGTAAATACTTTCGACCATTTGGGCTGAGATTCAGGACTGTATTGATATGTGGTTTCATGTTTTATTGTGATTTACATGATTCTGTGTAAATAATGTATCAGGGTTGAGACACGGAAGAGTTCTCAAATCCAGATAAATTATTTCAGGACAAAACTCCTGGAGGAACCACACCACGTGGCTCGGATACATACAACATATCAAACTTTCACTCATTTTCCAATCTGAAACAATCAGACCCAAAACTATCCTGGCATTTGAAAAAGTTTATCTACTTATTTGTGGTTTTGGAGAACCTTTAATTATTACAGAATAACAATAATTTTTACTTGCTTTTCTCTTTTAGACCAGAGAAACTTATAACAAAGTGCTAGAGGAAAAGTTGTTCTTGAAATATATTATATTATATATATATATTATATATATATTTTTATATATATATTTTTATATATATATTTTTATTTTTTTATATATATATATATATATATATAGCTAAAAGCAAGAAAATACTGATTGGTCACCTCTCTAGAAGGTACACTCTCCAGTTATCTCCAGCCCAGTTTTTTCACCCACATTTCAGGTATGTTTAAACCTACTCTCAAAGAAAATTCAACTCTAATCCTCAGATTCTAAATAGCAAGCTAAGTATTATGCTTTCACAGATTAAAAATAAGCAAATAAAGGGAAGGTGACAAAATGACAGCAAACAGAACATTTAAATGTCGGCCTGCTACAAAATTGAAATGGTAAACAAATATTAAAAGTGGCGCAGAAGCTGCAGCCTTCTCTCCTTCACATAAGGGCTGCTAAATTACTACACTGCCCAATCTCGAAAACTGTTAAATAGAACTTCAAACTAAAAATAAGTGCTGCCAGAAACACTGAATTTTGGAAATGAAAATGAGTCCAATGTGTAAAGACATTTTCAAACCCTCCCACAGCTTCAAGCAGCTCTGCAGGCCAAGTCCCCGATTCCCCTCCCCAGCTGCATCTGCACCCCATGGTCTCTCCCTCCTCCTGCCCTCCAGGAGGACGCATCCCCCTCACCTGCCTGGCCACCACCCTCTTCTTGTCCAGTGCAAAACTGGTGCAGGGAGCCTTGAAGAGGGAAGGTGGGGGAAGGAAGGGGATATCGGACCCATGGTCAAGCGAGGGGCGGAAAGCAGAGGGAAGGAGACCAGCCTCGGGTGTGCAGACAGGGAACTGGGGCTCAGGGGATGTGGTGGGGAGCAGGGAGTGCCCATAAGGGAAGGATCTGCCCCGTACGGGCACTGAGTGGGATAGCCAGGACCGTGATTCTGCAGTTCTGTGACTCTGGGGGGAAGAAAGGGTAGGAGGTTTCCACTCACAAACTTTTATTTGTTTTCACCCACTGACCCGCTTGTTTCCACCCACTGACCCACCTGACCCTTCCACTTTTGTCACCTCTCTGGGGGTAGGTAGGAGCAGGAAAGAGTATTAGGCTGACCATGTTGTTTGCTCAGCTGCGTGCTAGGGTATGATGCTTTGCAAACCTGAATGGTGCAATTTGTCAGATATTACTTGTTTTCAAAACAAATGGGAAGCTCCTCTACCAGTAAAATTGTGATATTAACAGTATGAATTAATTTATTAACTAAAAAATTGTATTGGGTTTATGTGGAGAGGTTTTGGTAACACTACCAAAACCTTGCCATATAAACCCACTACAAAAATACATGTTGCCTGGTTTTTGGAAGGGAAAAGTCTGCTTGGAGGTAAGTCTTTTTGCCTCCAGGTAAGCACTGTACTGCATACAGCCTTCACTGTACTCCACAGATGATACTCTGCCTGATGCTGGCATCTCTATGACGAACATGGAGATTTCATGTTAAACTAGGGCTGGTAAGCGGGGTGGGTATTACCTCTCAAGGAATTATTTTTATGGTCATGATTTCGTCAGTGGAGGAACTGAAAGGCAGCAGACCTGAGGCTAAGGCAACACAGGAAACAGCTTGCTAGTCTAAAACATCCAGAAAGAGGGATTGAAGCCCAGACTGCCTGAACTCTGCCATCGCCTTGTGAGGGCAATGAGAAAGAACAAGAGCTATTTCTGCATGCGTGGCCGAGGACAGACAGCTGTTTTGGGTGTCTCTATTAGTAAATCTTTGCCCCTTTGAATGCAGCCTTCCCTTTTGTTAAGCAGTTACCAGCAAGAGAAACCAACTGGCTTATTTGCTACTGGTGTGTGTTTCATCAAAGCCACTGGGATTACAGTAGGTGCAGCCTTGCAGTGACTCTGGTTCAGAGCACTCTGTGCTGCTCCTAGGCTCTTCCCGGAGAGACCTCCCTACCTCCCTGCAGCATTTGGTCCCTTGGCAGACCTGCATGTGAAACAGTAACTTACTGTCCTTTTCAGCACAGAGTTTTGGAGATCCTTAGTTTGCCTCAACCATGAGCGCCAATGCTTCCTTTTAACATACATGTGCACACAACACATCCTTTCCATTCAAAGCATGGCTGCCAGGATCAATTCTCTGCCCAGAATCCAAACCATGTTATTTCCATCTTTAAACTTCCAAAAGAGGAAATCACTTAAACATATGATTAACCTAAAGTGTGTGCTTAAGCCCAGCACTTTTGAAATTCATTTCCATTGAAGACTATGGTAGTTCGGCTTGTGCCGGATGGCTTTGCAGAGACAAGGTCTGAAACTTTCCACAAACAACTTCTATTTTACAGCATTGACTCCAAGTACCATTGGGGTTTAGGATGAAGACCTCACTATATTAAATACATTTTTAAAATTGCCAATGATTTCAACAGAATGAATATTTGGGGGTTTGTTTTTAAGTTGCATGCTTCAGAGAGAAATCTTTTTTTCTCTCCCTTCCTAACTAAAGATTAGGAGGCAAACTAAAGCTGCTGAAAAGAAGAGTAAAATTTTCTTACCACTTGTAGTCCACAGCCACTACATCAGAACATGCCAGAAGTAAGCTATATGATATTCATGTTAAAAATAGGGCTCAGCAAAAAAAAGTAAGCTTTTCCACACAGTAAGGTGGCAGAGTTTGTTTGCACTACCATTTTTTGGAGAGCAGTAGGAATAGCATTGGGCTGTATATATTGAACTGGTCAGTAACCCCCTGCAGCATTGAGGTGCAGAGTTCATTTACTGTTTCACAAACAAAACACCATCTATGACCTACTAATCCCATATTCCAGGACTCAGTTCATCAAAGGAGTAGATTCTCAATGTTAACTCTTCTTCTTAAAATGTTTCCATCTGTGAATCTCTGCTCACGGAGAATGCCAGTTACTAATACTGTGCTCTGGCAACTACAGCTCTAATTTCTGCCATTCCAGCTTTTCAATGTTTTAAAGATTAAATTAAAGTATTAACAGAAAAGAGTTTACAATTAATATGTGACAGGGGCAAAAAGAGAAGTGAAGCACATCCCTAAAAAGAAAACATTTATAAAATGGTGTATACACCATAACTTGGGCATGCTGAGTCTCAGAAGTAATGCAAAGAGACAGAGTTTGTTTTCCTTTTCTTCTGCAAAACTACAATGAAGTGATAATGACCTCAGGAGTGTATGTGTGTGTTTATTCCATCTTTGGCCCATTTGATGTGGTTTTGGCCTAAGGAAAAGCTAAAGGCTAAATGTATTTTAAGTGGGCTAAAACCAAGATAAACACATGTCCCTGAGGTCATTATTTCCATTAGATGACAGCTTGCATAAAATATCAAAAGCATTGTAAAAACAGTGTAAACTTTAAAAAATATATTCTTTCGTAGGTCAGCACGTCTTTTAGAAAGTGTATACTGTTTCTAAGCAATTGTTTCTTCTATTGTCAAAGTTCCTTCTTCAGGAACAGAGAAACCAAAGTTTATTTGGACTTTGGCTATGCATGAGATGAGTCTGGGCTTTGTAAATCCTGCACATAGCACTGTAAAATGCAAACAGTTTAACCAAGCAGTAATCATGCTCATCATGCACATAATAACTGTGTACATAGAAATAGCTATCAGCTACACTACAACTTCAAAGATTTGATCTACATGAGGAAGATTGTCAGTGCTTTAAAACCATGCTAGGACTTGATTACGGGTACACATGCATTTTAATAAGGTTTGTGTCTAGTGTGGACAAAATTCATGCTTGTAACCAAGAAAATTACATTAGCACAGTTTTGTCTTGTTTTTTGATACGTATTTTGAGGGAAGTGATCATCAATGAGCCAAGAAAGCTGTCTGAAAAGCACACTTCTTCCTCCACAGGTGAGTCAGAGGAGCAGGGAGCTCTTCCCTGGTGTCAGCACTCCAGCTTCCCCCTGCAGCCTTGGACTGTGCTGGCAAAGCCTGTAAAGAGAGGGTTTGTCTACTCACACATGCACAGACCCCTTTTTCTTCTCAACTCCCCCAGATACAAAACTGGCATGCTTTCTATTGCTTGCTCTTGAGCAGCTCCAGCCTGCTGATACCCTTAGAGTGCTTTAGTGGATCACAGTTTGAAAATTATTTTCCACATGGAAGATTAGTGATGGAAAGATTCACTTTTGGTGAAAAATAACACAAAAAAAACCCAAATAATTCTTTCTCTCCCCTTCTTTTCAAAGCCCCAATTCTGCAGATCCTGTATTTACCCATAACTTCTTTTTTCTCATTTTCTGCATTCTGAAAATCAAAAAGGAAGCTAAGATTTTACATGTGTTTTCTCAAAATTGCTTTGCTGAATCCAGGGTTGAATTAAAAGCTGCAGGTATTTCACAGTTCCCAGCAACGGAACCAATTTGGGAGGCATTGTGCCTTCAAGATGTCAATTGTGCTGCAGTTATTTTACTTTCTCTTTCCCAGCCACTCAGAATAGAAAAAAGCAAAAAGCTGAGGCTTTTATCAATGAGCATGTCATAAGACAAAAGTATGGCTGAATCTAAATCCACACGTGGGTTTCATCTATTTTCAGTCTGCCCCCTTCTCCTTAGTCCTGTTAGACTTTAATGTCGTCCACAATGTTTCTTTTCTGTAATATTATCACTTCAATGTTGGTTTAGGCAAAATGCTGTAATTTTTTAACCTTTCCTGAGTGACATATAGAAGACCTTTCTGCACAGGGGGCAGGAAAGAAAGGAGAACAGATGGCTTCTAACAATACCATCACTTTGTTCTCGAACACAACTTTCCTAAAATTAGCTTTTGGTAAATTTTTGTTTGCAATAGAGTGGAGGGCAGTAGACCATTTCAGCCAAGACTGCTCTTCCTTTTCTTTGGATCATTCATCCTTTCAAAGATAATCTAATACTACTACACCATACTCTTAATAACTTAGCTCTTTTTTACCTGGCATTAGGTAAGTGACTTGCATTAAATATGTGGATTAATTTGTGTAATGACTGAAGTGCTGTGCTTTTGGTACTTTTATGCAATTAGAGAATATAAAAATATTTTTATGAGTGAAATAGGGGTTGGGTTCTAGAAGGAATTTTAGGATTCAGATTGGAAGATGATGTGAGGGGCATAGCAATATGACAAAGATTGCTTACATGACCTTAAAAGGCTTAGAGCAGATTTCAATTTTGTCATTCCAGGAGAAATTTCTTCCATTATTCTTTGTTACAATCTGCTGAACTCTTATTAGCCTCAGTAAATCAACACTCACACTGAACTGGAATGATTTGCATGTAAATCTGCTATCATCGCTTCCTTTATATGAGTACAGTTGGAGCCCAGTTCAAAGTAAGCAACAATTACAGTGTCCATTTTCACTGTATGTACAGCTCAGCTTCTTCTTCTACACAGTTACAGACAATGATATGTTATTGCTCCATTACTAAAATACTGGCCCTGGTAAAGAAATTTTAGGAGCCAGATGTGTCAAGTTGCAATGTAGTGGTGAGCTATGGTTCAGCATTTTCCTTCCAAGTCCACCACTTTGGACAACTGGCACCCTCACTGTCAGTGATGATTATGATGGTCATGATTTCATTTGTGGGCTTGTTGTTTGGTCATTTTTTGATTCTGCCATAAAATGTTCCTCCTGTCAGCGAATGGAAGGAACCAACAGCTGCCTGCCAGTTGTGTTGGCAGTAACAAGCAGAGATACTAACTGGAAAGCGCTGAGAGAAAAAAAAAAAGGAGAAAGAATGAAAAAAGAGAAGGAAGAAGTAATTCCGTAGGGAATGTCATGTGTGGGGTGGACAGTAAAAAATGGGGCAAATTGAACATGGATAATGAAAAGGAAATTTGATCTTTTACACCAGAAAAAGTCCATTGACTTCAATGGAGTTACTGTGACTTCTGTTCAGACTTTTGTTTTCAAGGAAAACAATAAGGAGAGAGTCACAGAAAAAAGGGAAGTGGAAGAAAGTACATAGACTTTAGAAAGGAAAAGCAAATCCTGAGACAGTATAAAAAATAACCCCAAGTGCTAATGACTGGTACAAAATGCTGTTTCCCTCTCTTATGCTCTGGTCCAGCTGTTTCTTCAAACTAACTACATCCAAGCAATACTCCCTTGTTAATTTGGTTTGTTTTGTTTTTTAATTCCCCAATATTGCATAGGCACCTCTGTACATAAAAATACAGCAAACATGAAAACAATAACTTTCCACTTTAGGAAGAGGAGGAAACGAGACTCGCGATGCTGTTGTGAGCATACACTGCTCTATTTAGCACAGGAATGGAAGTAGTGAACCTACCCTCTTAAACTTTTGCTAGCAGTTGCACATTTCTGAGGTGTTTGCATCTGTAGTATTTTGGTTGCTAGGATTCCTGGCCCCCTTCCCCTTACTTCTCCCTCTCCCCCCCACTACTTATGAAATGACACTGAAAATAAGAAGGGAGGAGAGATGGTTTTAGAGCTCTGCTCTTATTTTCCATTCTCTTCTTTCCGTGTCTAGTTCTCCTAGAATGGCAACAGCCAGGCACACGTTTTTTCTTCCTGAAACAGCCCCATTCTGTGCATTTCCAGTGACATCCATATTTTTGTTTTTATTAGTGTTTCTCTAATTCCTCGATTTCTTTTTATGGCCTGATCTTTATAGTATCTTCCTCTGACCTTTTTTTGGAAAAATATATGATTGTGTTTAAACTTCACCCTTTTCTCTCTCTCTCATTTTTTTTCTTTTTTTTTTTAAGAAAGGACTAAAATATGCAGGGAGGAATAAAAACTCTTTTGAATAAAAGGCCAATTACACTTATATAATGTTACATTTCCTGCATTGAATTTGCATACTGCATCAATAGTTTTCAGAAGACTTCCAAGAAATAACAAAGAAAAGAACAAGAACAGTCTATGCCAAGAACATCCCTAAAGAAAAAAACCCAGCCATTCTTTTTGAATACTAAGAAAACAGTGTTTTACTGCTCAGAGCTCACGATATCCTCCCTCATTAGAGAAATATCTGCAAGCTGTAAAGTATCTGCCCTGGCAGAGGATTCACAAATCACAACAATTACCTGCTTCTTTTGGATATTGAATCAGCTAATTACCCACCAAAGTTTGGATTGGACATCTGCTACCTGACTTATTTTAGTATCCACCACAGAGTGCTTCTTGGCAAAGGTTTTCAGCTTTTCCCCTCACCCACCTCTCAATAGGAAAATGGGAAATTATTTGGATGCCATCACTAACCATTAAGTAAAACTAGGATACTCTGGCCTAGGGTACCTGATCCCTGGATGACCGATAGGATTTCTCCATTCTTCAGGCCAAAATGAGTATTAACGCAGGTGGAAGAAAAGTAAACGAGAGGAAGAAGGAATGGGGGGAGAGGAGGAAAAAGAGGTGGAGGAATAGTCAATTAGACATCTAGTGGGCTGAAAAATAAATAACCAGTAGCCCCTAACGTAATATGAATTACAGTTTGGCAAGCACTAGGGATGAATCACAACATCTGGCATCCTAGGTGTTACTGTTTATCTAAACTACCAAAAGCATCTGTGTAAGCAAGTCCTGCCAGTACCATTGCCTAGTATCATCTTTTATGTTAGGAAACGAGTGTAAAAATGTTATACAAGGCTCTGTTAAAAACTCACTTTTGAAACTCTGTGCCAGAACTTCCTCCCCAAGGAGAAAACGCACCCGTGTGTAGGCAAGGGACACTCCCACTGAAATCATAGGAAGTTCCACCCACTGAGACGAAGGATGAATTTGCCCCCAGTAATAAAGATTGCTGCTGCTTAAACTAACTAACTATATGTACAGAGCCAGTGACTCACGGCAACACCAGGGTAGGACCCCAAGCATCCTGACTGTGATAAACGTACCCCGATATAGACACCCTGATATAGACACCCATGATATATACACCAAACAATATTCCGTTCCTGCTTTCTGTTTGAGCACACCAAGTTTAATGCTCCATCTGTATTCATTCCCTAAATTTAAATCTAATGATTAAATATAAATCTAAAAATGGCAAGATAAAAAAGAGACTGATTTCTTTACATGAGGACCATGTCCACCATAAAAACTGTTATTCACATTGAGAAGGATGAAAAATGGGACCTGACCTGACTACATATCTAGCTTCCAAGATACTAGAATCATAGAACACCAGGTTGGAAGGGACCTCAAGGATCATCTGGTCCTACCATGCTAGCACAATCTAGACGAGATGGCCCAGCACCCTGTCCAGCTGAGTCTTAAACGTGTTCAGCGTAGCGGAGTCAACCACTTCCCTGGGGAGATTATTCCAATGATTGACTGTTCTCATTGTGAAAAATTTACCTCTCATGTCCAGTCGGAATCTCCCTAAGAGTAACTTGTACCCATTCCTCCTTGTCCTCACCATGTGACTCCTTGTAAAAAGGGAGTCTCCATCTTTGTAGCTCCTCTTTAAGTACTGATACATGGTGATGAGATCACCTCTAAGCCTCCTTTTCTCAAGGCTGAACAAATCCAGCTCTCTCAGCCTGTCCTCATACAGCAGGCTTCCCAGACCCTTGATCATCTTGGTGGCCCTTCTCTGGACCCCCTCCAGCCTGTCCACATCTTTTTTATATAACGGGGACCAGAACTGTACACAGTATCCCAGGTGTGGCCTGACAAGCACTGAGTAGAGTGGGATAATGGCTTCTTTATCTCTGCTGGTGATGCCCTTTAACATTGAACAATGAAACCTAAATGGGTAGTTTGCCCTGGCATAAGAATTAGGACCAGAATGGCATTGGTCTAATGTTATAAAAGATCAAGGCAAAACACTGACTATATTGCTGGGACTGACATATTCTGCTTTTGCGTTTCATTGAAACTCATGCTTATGTTAAAGGAGGACTCAAAATTGTGCTTTCAGCTCCAGAGGCCTCCAGCTGAATTTTTTGTAAGCCCAGTCATTTTCTTATTAACCATAAAGAAAATGATAGACCCCATTATGAAGTCCTGGAAAGATTTCATTAATCACATGGCCACCTACTAGGCTCAGTAGATATTAAGTATCTGTTCCACTAGGAAATACACAGAGATACTTTGATAACTTTTAAGCATATTCCTACATATTTTGCAATTTACATTGCAAAACATGTTCTAGAATTATCCCTAATGAAGTAATTGTGAACGATGTCACTTACTCTCTAAAAGAAAGGGAGTGGGTGGGGAGGAATAACCATCCAAGAGAAGACATGTCACACGTTGAAAGCCTCTTAAACCACTAGCTCTGCATAGTCAACTCTGCTGCTGTACAGTTGTGGACAAGTCACTGTGTTTCTCATTGCTTCTCTTTTCCATGCAAACTTTCTATAGGAAATGAGTTTACGCATGGGTCACTCCTGGGATCAAGGCCTACCCCAACTTGGGGTCTGTATGGTATCACACATAATACAGTGTTACGCTGCATAGCGCTGCATCAACAGTCTCTGAAAAAACTGCAAAATACAGACAATGTTAGGTCTAGAAGTAAACTATGGCTATTTAAATGTCAGCATTAAATATTTTCACCTTTGGGAAGAATTAGAAAACTGTTGATTCAAGATGCAGTATTGAACACCACAGCTGGAACATTTGGGTTTTATCAATTCACGCAGGCCCAGACAAGTGGCTTTTGGCCTAAAGCAAATGGAAGAGGGTGAGAGGACATGTGCCAGGTGTCCAAAACACAAATTATCTCACAAACTGGATGTAACGAATCTGAAGTGTATCCTGCACAGAGCCTTGATTTTTTCTGCTGAAAAGTTTTACAGTGCAGACATACATTATCATAACAAAGTTTTGTGGCATGTTGAAAATGTAGGGAACACATAAAAAAAATTGCATTTGATAATGTAAAGGATTACTGTACCAATTGTATTATTCATGTACATATTTAATTCAGTAAAAAGGAACTGAACCTGAATTTATTTGTAGCTGCCACAGAATTCCCATTTTATCACAGGATTCCCCAGGGTGCCGCAGGAACAAGAGGGCCTTGATGCAGAATTTAGATCTAGCCTCCACACAGCACACGGAGTACGTGAAGTGCAAACCAAGAGCAGGCAGCAAAATGGATTCATTCCACATTTACGCTACATTATTGAAGTTAATGACACTGTACACAGTCATACCTGCCTGAATCAAAAACCAGGCCAATGAACATAATTTAAGACCTTTTTTTTTTTTTAAATGTAGCAACCAGTGATAAGCAAATTTATAGGAGCCAGAGATGCCTTTAGGCTTGGGACATAAACTAGAAGTGGAGTTATTTATCCAGAGCTCGTTCACTTTATTTGAGCCTCCTCCAGTTCTTGATTAATTTTACATTTAGCTGAAGTTACTATTGTTGAGTCTCATGAAACACCCTTCCTAAATTAACCACAGCAATGAGCAAAAAGCACTATATTCATCATAGAAGTTTCTCAAGATCTGTGGGAAGGTACCTGCATTCAGATAGAGATTTAAATTAATGAAGAATCATTTGCTCTCCTTTCACCAAGTAAACTGTAAGCATTCAACCTTAGCAGTCACCTCTTGCTGTAAACGCACACTTTTCCAGACCATTTCCAAGGTCTAGTTAGAGGACAAAAAGCAAAAATGCTCTTCATTCCATACACAAGTAAAACACACAATTTCATACCCTTTCCCACTCTTTCCCGTCCCCAGTCTCAAAGCAGAATTTCCTTGTCCAGCTGGTCAGAAAAGGCACAAGTTCTTCCAGCCCAGCTCCCCCATGTCCCTCCTGTGGAGCCATCTCCCACTGAGGGGTTGAGCAGCAGCCCCCCACAGCCCCCCGCCGCACTCTCACCCCAGGGTGAGGGTTTGCAGCGGGACTTTGGAGCCCCCATGACAGCAATGCAGCACCACCGCCAATGCAGGTGTCAGGCTTTACACCACCGCTCCGGCCTTATGGCCCACAAGGGAATTTGGGACCTTCCTTAGAGATGTTCTAACTGCCCACCGTTATTAGGAGTAAAAGTTAGAGAAAAAGAAAAAATGCTACGGAGTTCCATTTTTCTTAACACGTATCATTATTTCTCACTTAACTTTAGAGGAGTTTTGTATACTTAGAAGGCAGAAAGACTAGCACACAATACATATAGGCATTTATCCAGTCTTAATATTTTAAGGACACTATAGAATCTGTTATACAGCACCAAAAGAATCTTGCTCACTCAGAAAGACAGAAGGATAGACAAAGACAGGCAGACAAAGAAAGTAGGACAGAACAACACTTCTTCTTAACATAAGAAAAGCTGGAAAAAACAATTTCTGTTACTCCATTTTTATCATGGATTTTTTTCTAAACAAAGTCAGCTAAGTACTAATCTTCTCTGGGATCTGAGGAACTAAGAAATATGACTCACAAATATTTATCCTTCATTAACAAAAACATAAAAGAGAAGATTAATAAAAATTAGGCCTAACCTGCTGTTCAGCTTTAACTGTCACCTCAGGGGCTGACCACAGTCTCTTTTAATCACAGAGATGACTGGTTCAGGATTCCAGCCCTGAATCTGGAGGTTGGTTGTGTTTTAAACAATTAATAGTAAAGAATTAAAGGTGTGTGTTACCAACTAGGGACGAGGTGGAGCAGGAGAGCTCAGTAAAGCCTTCAGGAGTGAAACAGCCATTCCTGCATAAGACAGTGCTCTGAAGAAAGAGATGGCCAGCACGGAGGCCTGTGCATGGTGCAGCTACTCTGCTGTGCTAGCATAGCCACACTGGGTTGCAAAGAGAGGCTGCCTTTCAGTCATGGAAGCAGTCTTATTATCTCTCTCTGTTACACAATGTAGACAGTTTAGGGTTAATCTGGCACTGAATCCCGCTCCTCATCTTAGATGGTTTCAGGCAAATGAACTTCAAAATAATTGTGGGTGTCCAGACCAAGACAACAGATTCAAGTTCAGTACGCAAACAATCAGCCACCTAATATTTGTGGTGTCTTTGCAAGCACAGGCAGAGACCTCTACACAATTATTTTTTTGACTATAAATGAGTATCAAATGCTTAATTATTTCATAAGAATATTTGAAATCTTCCACAACTGATTTATGTTTTAAATGGCTTGAGTTTTTTCAGTGGAAGGAGCTGTAGAGCCATCTATCATGTTCCTCGCCTCAGCTGTACAGTTTGAGTCACCAACCCTACTTCCTCCAGAAAACTCTAAAATGCCTGTTCTTCCTCACATATTTCTAACAACAATGCATCAGGGTCCTTAAGCATATGACCAACGATGAGTGGAACAGAGCCTATATTCAGCAGTGAACAAGGGATAGGACAAGAGGAAATGGCCTCAAGCTGCGCTAGGGGAAGTTTCAGTTGGATATTAAGAAAAACTTCTTCACCCAAAGGGTAGTCAGGCACTGGAACAGGCTGCCCAGGGAAGTGGTTGAGCCCCCATCCCTGGAGGTATTTAAAAGATGGGTAGATGTGGTGCTTGAGGACATGGTTTAGTGGTGGACTTGGCAGTGATAGGTTAATGGTTGGACTCGATGATCTTAAGGGTCTTTTCCAACCTTAACGATTCTATGATTCTATGTGATGAGAGAGCAAGAAATGCCAGCGTCCGTCAAAATGGCGTCTCACCACAAACCATGATACTTTGTCTATGCAGGGCACTGATGAGACTGCTCCTACAATAATCAGTTCAGTTTGGGGTGCACAACATCAGAAAGAGGTCCCAGAAGAGAAAAGTCTGTATTATGAGATGACATGAAAGAAAAGAAATGCAGGTGGGAATATGTGTGTATAATAAACAAGGATGGGAATGTTTATTTATGGACTGGAGTCTGAAAAGAGTAAACACATGAGAGGAATGGGAATAGTTTAGCAACAGCAAGGGGTGAACTAGCAGCAATATGATAAAAATAAGCAAAGGAAAAGTTTAGTCTGAATAGAAGGAAATATTTCTTAATGGCAAGGTAGGTTAGGCTGTGGAATAGCCTCCCCAGAGGCACGTCAATTGCTTGAGTAATTTAAAACTAGATGAGACAAAGCACTTGAGAATTCATTGTGGGAACAGTCATACCCTGCCATTATCTAATAGGTGTTTTCCATCTCTAACTTGTATGATTCAACTGACATTAATTGGCATTAGGGTGTGAATCAAAATAAAATACAACCCTAAATGTTACCAGACGTCACAGTGATCAGTTTTCCCGTTACTGCTTTTCAGGAAAATGAAATAAAGTAACAATAACTTCAGAGACCTGAGTGTCATGATCAGTTACAGCAAATTTACGTCATGCTAAGAAATATTTTTAGAGTAATTCCATTCTGCTATGTTATGATGACAGCTAAAATCTGTAGCACCTACAAAAGTGCCTTTCAGTTGAGATGCTCCTGGTGCTCCACAAAGAGTAACTGAATCATAGACTGAAGAATCTGGGGTAGGAGTAAAGAAACCATTTTCCTTAGAGAACTATGTCCTGAAGACAGGGAAGGAAGGTTAAGGTTTTCAAGTACAACAAGAACAAAATCAGCTCTGGAAAGGGCTAATTACATCAAGGGTATTTCTCCCATAGTCTAACTACTGATATGTTTAATCTCCTCCTTTCCAGTAGACATCTAAAGTCTACATGCTGCACTGAACTCCTGTCACTTTAGTGATTAGGTTTTTTAGTCACTTTGCTTGTATTTTTTGCTGTACCTTCTACTATAGCTATAATCCAAGAACTCTTTTTCCCTAGTGTAATCAGTTCTTTATGTTAGCTTAGCTCTGCTCCTGCAAAAGTCAGAAGAATAAAACATTAAACCAACACTAAAAGCATTTAAAAAACTTATCCTCCACACGAGATTGCTACTGAGTATTTTGAAATATTTAATATTTTAAAAGCAGTGTCTATCCAGGCTAGTTAGTAAATTTTATTAAAATATTGAAGATAATAGTTTTAATTTCTAGAATATGGGGATGGCAGAACATCTTGAAAATCCTAGCAAAGCACTGTGACATGCTGTGAAGAGAAAACTTTTCCCCCATTTTAGAAACACAGAAAAAGAAAGGAAGCTAAGTAACTTGCCAAAGATTACTCTACAAGGAGAAGAAACAAAAAAGTCATCCATTCAGATACTCGTCCTAGCAAAGTTGGATGTCCATATGTCCCTAGCATCCAACCGCAAAAGCTTTACTGTGAGTAGGCAGGGGAGGCAGCCAAGCCCAAGTGCAACCACAAAGCCCAGGAAGGAACTCCGGATCAAAGGTTCCCAAAATCAGAGGAGCCCTCTGCTGCCAGCTCGTAGAGGGATGGGGAAATAGTGGAAAGGACCAGAGAGGCATTTCTGTTAAAAGGGGACTTATGCCATGAAGTGAAGAAAATCTGCTAACCGTAAAATCGCAATGAGCTTTAGGTCAAGTAATTTTGTGTGAATGTGCCTGGGGAGTGGTCACCCGAATGGACAGCAATAGCTTCCAGCATTGGGCTACAAAGGTTTTATGGAGTTCTCTTTTCTCCCTTCCAAAGAATACCATTTTTTAAGCAATGACTCATGTTTGTAAGTTGGGAAAAGTAACTCATTGAGTGCCAGAAGGTTAATTTTTGCTGGTTTCAGTATAGGGCTTAAGATAACATATTAGTAGAAATCTCCCAAAATTTAAGCCTGAGTCTTGCTAATGTCCATCAATTCCTGGCGAAAGGTTTATATATACTCTCAGAACATGCCTGCTTATGCTATTACCTTAATTTTGCAGGACGTGCATCATCATAAAAAGATTAAGCAACTTGCCCAAAGTTGTGCAGAAATCTGTGGCAGAACAGGGAATTAAAGCTTAGTTTTCCACAGCCTGCCAAGTACTCCAGTCCATCATTTCTCTCCTTCAAACAGTGCAAAGGAGGAATGTATCTATTGGCTTTCTGAAAACTTTACAGAATTTGGATAAGCCTTACATCTCAGGCCCAGGAACAGAATAAAGAGTTTGTATAGGAATTCACCCATACTGGCAGATGGGAGGGTGTAAATGAAAGAAACAAACTCCAGCAGTTACAGTTCAGTTTTAATATTTTTTCTGCAGTCTTACCTGTATAAAAATATCTCTCTCTCTCTTTTTCCATTTTCAGTGGGACCAACAGTTAAAAATACCACACTGTTGCAAAGAGAGTGACCCTTTTTGTCATAATCCTGTCCAGGACACAAGATGGAACCGCATAAATCCTTCAAGAATTCTGATTTTAACAGTGATCTTATCTCTATTTTTTTAGATAAAGTAAATCAGATGGTTCAACATCATTGTTTTGGACCCCACAGGCAAAAAATTAGCCATTTTTTGCAGTCAAGTTACTCTAACCTCTCTCTTCCCAGTGAGAAGGATTACCAGAGACAATTTAAACTGCCCTGTAACTTAGAATCAGATTTGGCCCAATTTTAAAAAATATTTCCCTGAATGTTATTATGTATTTGTTCTTTCAGACTTTTTTGTGCTGAACGATGCCAGCCCAATGCCACAGTTGGGAGTGGTGGGCAGAACCCACCACCTGAGAAAAGGTCTCTAACAAAGTCCGATGCTCTGAACCACCACCACCAAGGCCAAGATTACAGGAGGATCCAGAGGAAGACAGTAAACATGGCTTTGTGTCATTAGAGAACAAAGAGCAATTTGTATTCAAATACAAAGCAGCGTGCTTTTCTCTATATTGTCACCCTGACACCCCTCATCTCAAATGGCTCATCTTCTCCAGGAGACCAGAGTGCTCCATTTCTGTGATCTAGTCTGCTTAGGATTTTTTAGTTTTCATTGTCTGAGTTTGTCTACAACGGAAGTGTGCAATGTGGTCAAGAGTCTTCTACAAGAAAATGTACTCCCATTTAGCCAACTAAATTAATTTCATGCCTGCTAGTGAACTCTACTCAGACAGTTTTAATATTCTATGTCTTTTCTGACTTGCAGCAGATCTGAACTAGCAAAAGAAAAAGGCTCATGCAGTTAATAATGAACCACCTGAGCCACTCAGTTCCTCGCCTTGATGCAAATTTACATTTTTAGGAGCCATTCCTAATTTATAGTTATTTAAATAACCTTTGTTGTATGAAGGGCTCTGTCTGAGCCATCCATGCCATACAAGGCACCCCACATTGAACGCCGACTCTTTGACCTTTTATTCTCAGGCCGGGGAATGAGGCATGCCATGCACTCATACGCTCTGCCCCTGGGCACTACTCTGGGTAAGTTACTTGGACAGCACCTCTTGCCAGCTGATTCACAGAGTGGAATCTGCATAAGCTCTTGAAAAGAAATGCTCATTAATATTCCTAGCCAGAGGCAAGTGTGCTACAACTCAGTGAGAGGAAGGGTCAGGGAAAGGGGAAAAAAAAAAAAAGTAAAAAGCAGGGAAAAGAATTGAAGGCCTCATAGAACAAGTCAGTACCCCAAGACAAGTGGTCCCTTTGTTGACAGAAGAAGAACAGACCATTCTGCTCTAGGAAGAACTATGCAAATAGACTGAAAACAAGGAGATATTCTCTATTCTATTTTTATCAATAACCCAAGAGTATCAGACAGACTAGGACAGCCCCTTCCCCTAGGATACTTGAACAATTTAATAGAACCAAACAAAAGGATTGGGGACTTCCACGAAGTATCGGCCCTTCTTTAGTCGACAAAGCAATTGCAAAAGCTCCCCATTCGGCTCAAAATATTCTAGGGGTATGTTCCCGTTCCCCTTCCCCAGTATGCTCGCTTCCTCTACTTGCCACCTCCTTTTCCCCTCCACGTGCTCCATTCCTGGAACTATGCTTCACTTCAGCTATGGAAATTTCCATCTCTCTACAGTAAAATGCAGGGCTTTTGCTAGTATTGGGAATCGTAAGAAGATTGCAATGGTACATATGTTTTTATCTGAAAACAAGAATTGCCTGCCATTCCCCTCCCCCACTTCTAGAAAAAGGAAAAAAAAAAAGGTAGAAAAGAGGTGGCTATGTTATAGTTATTCATTTTCTTTTGATCTAAGTGATATATCACTTTTCCTATTAGGATTTAATTTGCTTTAGCATGAAGAGATCAGCAAGTGAGTTCTGTTTTAATTAGACAGGTACTAAACAGTTTGAGAGTAATTTGAATACTGACAAGCTGGAGTGCTCACTGGTCCATGAACAGAAATGATATTACAGTGTTCAACCTGCTTGAAGAGAAAAAGTCCCTTAAATATTTTACATGCAAGGGAAAAATGGAAGAGAAAGATATGCCAAACGGTGAGATGAAACATGGGCAATATGATATCAAGGCTGACCTGTAACCCACCTGCAAAACTTGTTAGCTACCTGTCCGTAGTTTCTGCTCCTTAGCAGGAGGCCCAATTTAGCAACATTTACTGCGGGTAGGGGTGTAAAGTTAGAACACAGAGCCTGGAAAACTGTCTCTCATAACCAAGATTTTGGAGCAATCAGTGTAGACACCGGCGCCCAAGAAGAATGAGTCATAATTGTGTCATAAAAGACAGCTGCGTGCACAGAAAATGAGAAGCACACAAATGTTGAACTTGTGCAGGTAGGCTTGCTGCTCCTTGCTGCAGCCCAGCCTTTGTGTGCTCCTTCAGAGTGTCCACAGTTATTGCCGCCTCCTGCTCCACACAATTTTTGTGCTGGAGCTTTCTACCAGCAACCCATTTATGACAGCAGGTTCTCTCACCAACACTTTTGCCTCACACAGCATGTGTACTAGCTTGCAACGATTAATTCCTTAAAAAGAAGGCTACCTAGGACGCTTTTCTGGATTGAAGGAAACTCATCTCTTCATTCATCTCTCTTTTATTGCTCCTACAGGAGCTACTTCTTTCCTTCTCTGCCCTTCTTCAGGCAAATCATGCATCCAGGAGTGGTGTCATTAGCCCAGCAAACAAAGGCTCTGTTTTATTTAAGGTTTCTCTATTACTGCTGTCCAAAAACTAGATCCAAAAGCAGGACACTGATATTTTTACTGAAACAAATAGGAATATGCATACATATATATACACATAAAGACCCACCTTTCATCTACAGAAAAGCTGGCATCTCCAGCTTCTGAATACATTGACACGAGCCACTGTAAATAGTATTAACTCAGATGTACTAGTCTGCATTGCACCCACCAATGAGGCACTAGCCTGGTCTGGGAGAGACTCTCTGAATCATTAAATATGTCCCTTGCAGTACAAGCTATTATTTTTCCTGCTGTCATTTGCATCAGAAGAGATACTTCGTATGTCACTCAAGCAATGAGATGGGTAATATTAAAGATCCAATATCAGGGAAAAAAAACAAAGCAAAGCAGCAGTGAAAGTACTAATACACTGTAAAAAGTGCTGAGCTAATGAAATGTCTCCCCAAAAGATGTCTAGTAGCCCCGATCCTCCTTTAGTAAGCAGAAATGGAGACAAACAAGTGGTTCTAAAAGTCTAACAGCCTCGTGTGATATCCAGATTCTCAAACTCCCCTTTAGCATTTTAAAAGAATGACACAACTGTTACCTTTAGGAGAGAGAGATGAAATTTCAAAGCTGCCAGAGTCTTTCAATTTCTTTGGGTTATGAATGCTTAACTCCTGCAAATTTCCTTGAAAGTCCCATTATAATATTCAAAACTGAGATTTGTTTGAAGAACTACACAGCACTCGTGAGAGGCAGAGCTGCCTAGTGACTGGAAGAGGACCGCAGAGCAGTCACCATATTCATTTCCATTCAGGACTCTTGCATGAATCACCCTGCGACCATAAGCAATATAACCTCATTTCCTCAGTTCAAACACACATGAAATAAATAACATTTTTTTCTGTTCCCTTAGAATTATATTGTAAAGCTTACTCAGTTACAATACGTAAGGTTGTGTGTTTCTCTCATAATCAGCTGGAGTTAAGCCAATCACTCAGATGGAGGCCTGCATCATTTAATACATCTCTAAACTGTTCAGCCTGTGTAATAACGATTTCCCACTAATTAAGGACACAGATTCAAAAAACTTCAGTTTCTCACACTTTGGATTTACCTACTGAAAAACACTAGAAATAAAGTATTGTTTAGTCTAGCTACTGTTCTCTTTCTCTTATCCCATGACCTTAGTAAACTCTTCACTTTTTTCTTCTTCCTCTTTATTATTTATTAAAGTGTATTTTGCTTTGAAGTTAATTTTTCTTTGCTATTTAGCACTGATTGTCAGCCTGCTAAAACTTCTCCAGCTGACCTCAACTTTCTGTCCAAAGCACAAATATATTGTATTCAATGAAATCAGAAAAAAGTAAAGCCACAGAGAAAAGCAGACAAATGCTTTGCTCAGGCTGGTAGCTTCACCCAAACGCAAGTTACAGGGGTACGTGCTGTTGCTTCTGCTGTCATGTCCAGAGTTGCTGCAGATCTGTACTGCAAACACATCTCCTAAAAAGCAGCAGGGTTTCATGCTGGTTGCTGTAATAACAGTCTGACAAGCTGGCATGTTTGTAAGTGAGACATATATTTATTTTCTGGCTTCAGTAATCTGGTGTTGGTCAAATTTTAGAAAACTCATGGCAGTTCAGTTCATCAAATGAAGAGACAACAGTGATAGAATACAGGAAGGGCACTTACAAATATGTGTAATGACATATTTAAATCCCAGTGAAGGTAGACAAGGATTGACTGTTTCACTGAGTTATATGCCAATCATTTTAACTTACATGTTTCCAATACTAATTTTTCAGCCCTGAGTTCCTCTCCTCTTGACTTTCCCATAAACACATCTTCTTTTTCCAAGTTCTCTCCTCCTCCTCTTTAATTTTCTGGAATTCTTGTTCCATCCCAATACAATCAGCTCTACGTAAAATTTCAGGTTCCCACTTCCTGTTCTCATCCCTGGAAAAATCTGGCTCTGCCTTTCTGGTACTGCCCCTATGTCTATTCTCACTTACAGCCATTTCCCCTTCTCCTATTTTCCTGCTCTTTACAGTGTGGAAAAGATATTGTGATGGAGACCCACAGTTAAAAAAATCCTGATCCTTCAGCTCTCAGCATTTTCATATGCTGCCTACCTCACACTCTGTTTAGTTTACCACTTCTGCTCATTTTTGCTTAGCTTTCTCTCCAGGCTCACCTTTCCCTATGAAATACCCTTGGAGATCTAGAAATCTCTTCCGGCCTCTCCCATTGCCTTTCCCTGTGAGGACCACTTGTCTTATAGTGGCTGGAACAAAACTGTCAAACAGTAAAGCACAGGTAGATGGACAGTAATGACTGCTCATACTTTTTGTTTTACATCACTGATTTTGGTGATTTAGAGCTCTCAGTTATGCTCATCTCCTGTCTAACACTCTCTGATTTTATTCTCCTGTGAGTGTCAGTCTGGAATTGGATGGCAAATAAAAACTTCCAGACAACTAAACACTTGCCTTTAAAGGGACTGCAGGAGCTTATTCCCACTGTTTGCAATACATTCAAAGATGATAATGCATCTCCATCCTGTTGTCAAAAGTGAGTTGAAATTCAATGAAGTGTAGGTTCCTAAGTGCCTGAATCACTTTTGAAAACAGAATTTAGGAGGGTTTTTTAAAAATTACCCTCTTTGGATTAGGGATCCTCTTTTTTCTGTCCTTGCTCATAATCAAAGTATAGGTCAGACCCATGACCACTATTGCAGAGCAAATAATATCAACACTGTTCAACATTATTTTTCACTCTGCAATATTTAAATGTGTAAAACAAACTTCCAAACTGTGCTTTCAGCTACAGGCCTGTCAGACCTAAAGGTTTTTTTCTAGAAATAAAATATTATTGTTAGTCCCCTGTGTACGTGTATCTTAAATGTGGCTACTCACCTGATTTATCAGTGCTACATAATGACACCTATTGCTTTACCTGTGTGAAGTAGGAGGTCCAACTGGGTCATCATCAAACAAGTCAATTCAAAGATTTTCTAAAAACTAAAATGCCCAACAATTAGTCATGACTGAAATCCTGTCTCTGTGAAGCTTCCACCTAATGCTGTAGTCCCCAGCCTTTGCCAGTGAGCATGCCTGTTTCACATGGAGGTCCCATGCTTGCAGCTGTCCTCAGAGCATAATCACCAAATCAAGCCACCTAGCACAACTGGGATAAACAGACCCAGGGGTTTTTAGGACCTAGCAAAATTGAATGCTTGCACATGTACATATATATGTTTATTTAAGAGTCCCATAGCTATTGAATTATTATGTACGGAGTTATTTAATAGCCACACAGCTCTGCTGCTGGGCTGTAGGAAACCTACCTTTGTGTCTTCATTATTTGCAGTCAATATAGATACTGAGATTCAGATCACCTCAGCCATGCTCAGTGACTGCCTTATCCATTCTGCAGCTTGTGTGCTAGGGAAATGCGGGAGAGGAAGGAGGATCTCCCTTGAGTCTTCAAGGACAGTGAGACATGAGAGCCTAAGAAATGCCTTGCTGGGACCCACTGTGGTCCACGCAGTCCAGGATTCAATCTGTGACAGCAGCAAGAGTAGATGTTGTTTAGGAAGAGCATGCCAGCCAGGCCACTTCTGCCACCCACCCTCCTTGCGCTGCCCCAGCACTGCTAACTGCTATATTAGCAACATTGGAAGGAACTTCCCAGACCATTTCCTTCTGCATATGTCTACAGACCTGGGCCCACGCATTTGTCTAATCCATTTTTGAATCTGCTAAAACAAAAGGCTGGCACAGTTCCAGCAAGCAGCAGGAGAGGGTTCCTGACAAGGAGCCCTAGATAGGGAAAAAACACCTCATTCTGGTCTGAAGCTAAGTACTAGAGTAATTCTGAGGGAAAAGGTGCAGGCTTACCCCATTCCTGTATCTTTTCCTGTTGGCTATATCAGGTGTTCCACACTTGTCTTGCTGTTTGGAGTGAGATAGTGATTAGAAGCTAGCTCCTATGTGATCTATGAAGATTTACAGACTAAGAAAAAAACAAATGAAACACTAGTACAACACAGGTTTTAGATATAGTTGAAACATTTTAATGATAACAATTATTTGTGGGAAAACATTAAGAAAAAACAAAATGAGTCATGCTTTATCCTATACCTAACACTGATATTTTGAAGTCAGGCAATTAATTCTACCTAGCAAAAAGAGGAGTATGAACCTGTATGTATCTGAAGAATGGATGCACCCAGGAGAGAAAAGGTTATTTACATTTCAAATAGCGTTAACAGAGAAAGAATTCAGCAGTGGTAGCATGATGAGAGACCTACGTAATTCTTTAAGGAAAAAAAAAAAAAAGCAGCTGTAATATCAGTTTGTCTCCTGAGCTACAGAAATCATTGACACAGGGCAAAATCTTGGCTGACCTTGGAAAACTCCAACTAAGTTAGAGCCACGATGGCACCCATTACACTGCCCTTTCCTTCCCTGCCATTCTCTCAGCACCTTCAGTCATCACAACTTTGCTCAGAGCATATTCTTTCTCCGTATCTTTGACTCCTTTTTTATTTAACCTTGATTCTGAATTTCCCAAATATGCCATGCTCAGTTTCAAAGAATCATAGATAAACTGAGCTGGAAGGGACCTTGCAGGGTCACCTTGCTCCTTTTACTGTCCCAAGGCAGTATCTACTCCTCCTGTATCATTCCTGACGTTTGTCTAACTTTTCTGTAAGAGACCAAGTGATGGAGTTCCCACAACCTCTCCCACACGCTCCCTCCACTTTTATGTAGTTGCATACAGTTGTCATGTACCCCCCAGTCCTTGCTTCTTTATCTTAGAAGAAAATTCATTTACTCTTCCTTTGTAGGTCACATTTCCTGGACCTCTGATCACTATCACTGTTCTCCTCTGGATTTTCTCCAGTCAGTCCACATCTCTCTTGAACTGCAGTACCCAAAAGTAGATACAGCCTTAAAGCTAAGGTCTTATTGGTGCTAAATAAAGCAGGAAAATTTCATGGGTCACGTAGGCTATATTCCTGTTTATACATCCCAGTATGACGTTTGCTTTTTTCACAACAGCATGACAGTGTTGACTTATGTTTGGCTTATGCTCTATCGTATAACTCAGATCCTGTTCTACAGAACTTCTATCAAAGGCTTTTTTCCCCCATCCTGCACTTCTGCAGCCAGTCATATGAGCCTGCATGTGACACTTGTAGCTCTTCCTATCAAATTGCATTTAATTTCTTTCAAACTATGAATCCATTTTGATGAGGGTTATTTCTTATTCTAATCCAGTTCTCCAATATACTCTCAGTCTCTTCTAGCACCACGTCATCTGGGAATTTAATAAGCATGGCTCTCTGTTTTGTCATCCAAATTGCAATTGAAATATTGAATAGTCCTGAACCTAAGACAGACTCCTACAGAACACCTTGAATCCACCCTTTTATTTTGACAGCAAACCCCTGATAATTCTCCACATTCAACTTTCTAATTGATTTTGTGCCCAATCTACAGTAATTTCACCAATATTAGGTTTCCTTAACTTCCTTATCAAAATGTCACAAGAGACAGTGTCAAAAGCCTAACGAAAGTGAAAATATGACATCTGCTGCTTTTTCTTTATCCACAGGATCTGATACCCTCTCACAAAAGAAAATTAGATTGGTCTGACATGATTTGCTCTTGACAAATCCATTTGGTTGCTATTCATCTTGTTAACTTCTCTGTGCTTACACAGCAATTCATTGGTTACTTGTTCCAGAATTTTTCTGGGAGTTAAAGGAAAGACAACAGGACCAAAATGCCCTAGCTCCTTTTCTTCTCCCATGCAAACGCTGACACAACACATGCCTTTCCCAGGACTTTGGTGTCTTATCCAGTTCTCAAAGACAAGCCAGTGACAGCTCTGAGACTAATTCATCCATCCCAGGAAGAAGTTCATCAAGCTCAGCCGACTTTAAAACATTTAGATATTTTCTGTCATGTTTTAGAAATACAGGAAACACAGTGAGAGTGTTCTTTACTTTGAATTATTGATCATCAAATTGCATTTTTTGCATGGAAGTATTTATAAGTCTGACCCAATCTGCGATCCTGAATCAGGCTGCAAGCCTGAACCCAAAGGGTGGCAAGTGCTCACAAGTTTCATCATAATTAAGCCTGTTTAATTGACCCTGTTACGGCTCGCTTTCTCAGCTCTCTTGTGACTTGAGAGATGATATTTTCCTATTTAATGTCTCTGAAAAACATGTGAGTGGTATTTGTGGTGGTAGGTCAGCTCTCTTGACTGTGTGAAGAATCACAGACAACAGCCTAGTGTACTTGCACTGAGTTAATATTTCACTGCTTCCAAGAAAAAAAAAATTAAAAACAAATAAACAAACAACAACTCCTTTTGTTTGCTGTTTTTCTTTTCAAGTATCCGATATATCACAAGACACTTGAAGTTAATAAAAACAGGGACAATAAATCTAGACTAATGCCAGCAAACCAGTCATATGCTTCTTGCTTTTGCACAGCCTGATCATGTGTTGTCTCCTGCAGCTAGATAGGATGCAGTTTCATAGGTACTTCAGATCTTTCTGAGATACTCTGACTGTGGTTACCAAAGCTTTTTCCCCTAAGATTTGTGACCATTACTGGGATATATATGCTGTCAGTTGTTGCCAGCTCTGCTCACATGGGAAAACCCCAGAGGCATTTTTCTACAGTTATTTTACTTTCCAGTTCTACTTTCATTTGGATGAAGGTCAATCAATGGATTAACTTCTGTTCCCTTAAACCCACTGACTTCAGCCAAGCAACGAAAGGCTAATCTCTTATTGGAGTAGTCTCTTCTTTTCACCCACTACAATCAATCAGCTAAACTTTTTGGAAACTTGCTTCAAAACTTGCCTCACTAAAACAGAAAGTCATCGTACTGTGATGTTGTCCAGCAAACCTGGCCTGCCACCTGCAAGTGAGGTGGGCACACTCCTAAACCAAGACAGTCCTGCACCTTTCCAAAGACAAGTATGCGATCCTGCCTGGGGTTACCATCATGTAAAATGGTCACTACCTCCCTGTCCCTTTAGTGAAATTAGTGAGATTATTCAAGGTCCTAGTAATCCTCCAAACCAAAAGTAACTACTAGCCTTGGTAAACCTCGAAAGAAGAAATGCCTACAGACAGCAATTGTGATCCTCCACTACTGAATGGCCTGGGCTGCTTTTCTCCCCATACAAAATACTATTAAAACCAGTTGTACGTAGTTGTGCCTTGAATTAACGTAGTAGAAGTATCCCTCTCAGATTCCTAGCCAGATCATGCTGAATCTTCCTGATTAGCTAGCTGAAGACGCCTCCAATAAACGTGTCTGCTTTTCTCTTTTTCAGACAGAGGACAAAATTGAAAGCGGTTTCTGCTTGGTAAAATATCCTCACGGATGTTGGGAAGAGAAAGTAGTTTTGGAATAGCAGCACCAGGGAAGCTGGAAATCAAACTCCTCATTACTCTAATCCCCAAAGCTTTCTCGGAAATATGATTCTTGATTTTCCTTCTTCCTCTGTCTCTGATTCTTTCAAATATTTGGATGAAGCACTCATTTTGCAGTCAGAAATGACACCCCATTTGCTTTCTGCCTTCCCCTGGATCAGAATAAGGGTTTTTTTTCTTTAAAAAAACCAAAGCATTCTGGAGTTGCAGCTCTTGACGGGCAGCAATGCCGCATCTTTCTATCCCTGCATGTACACACAGCAAGAGCAGCAGCAGCTGCCACTGGTGCACAGACCTCCTCCCCTCGGACTGACAACCTGTCTTAATGTTGAAAAACAGTTCAAGGTAGCACTTGAGACCAAATGTGCCATTTTCCTTGTCAAAATGAAAGCTGTAAATTTTAAGCCTAATGCTTAATGTATCCAGATATTGAACAGAGGGACTTTTATCCTCAGCTTAATGGTCTGTCTAAAATCATCAAAAAAGATTACTTAAAAATTCAAGGTCCTCAGAGGTCCCATAAAAATTGCGTGGAACATTTTTTCAGGTTTTTTGGGGGGGTTAGAGGGTCCTTTCATTTTTTTTTTCCTTCCTTTTTTCCACATGCAATAGAAAGATACGTATAGAAAGATTTTAATCTCTTTTTTTTTTTTCCCCTGAACTTGAAAGGCTTACAGACAAATCTGACTATATTCAGGGGAACCAGAGCTTCAGCTGGAGTAAATCATCCTAGCTCCACTAGTTTGTAAGAAACAAGGATGATTTACACCATCAGCCGATCTTGCCCTAGCCATTTCCTTTAAAAGCTGCACAGTGAAGTGAGATCTAATACTTCCAAGTACTCCTCAGAGACTCGGATTCTAGAAATCATGTCTCACTCAACCTGTCTGCTTTGTGGGCTTTGTTTATTTTGCTAACATTGGTTAGATGTCTAAGGATTTGAAGGTTCTGTTTATTTAGTTTTCAGTTGTTAAATGGGGAGAATCAGCTGTATTTTCTTGCAGGAATTTTTAGAAAGGGTTTGCACAAACCTACCCTCTGTTGCAGTCCCAAATGCAGAGGAATTACTGGCAAAGCATTCGGTGTTAGTGCAAACTTACCCCTTTCCCCAAAACAACGAAGCATCTCCCTTTCCCCAGCATTGCAGCACCTTCCAGTGCCCAGAGGTACCCACTGTGGGCTGGAACTAGGATTCACACCGGGAAAAGGCAAGCAGCATTTGGTAACAGTACATTCAAAAAACTTCAGTTTTGATACGTATTTACCAAAACCTCCCATACACTAAAAATTTGCATAAATGTATACTGACAAATCTTTCTTCCTCACTGCTGCAGTTTGGCAGAACCGAAATCCAAATGTATTTTGAATCTATACAACTAAAAGCTTTTGAAGTGTGTCAGCATCTGTCCATACCTACGAGCCACATTGTGTAGCCTGTATTCAAACATTTGTCTGTTTGTCTGTAGCTTGCAATAAAAAGCATTATTAAAATAACAAGTGTACACGGATTATAGGCTGCATTTTGAAATGTTGGTAAACACAGTGTTTATATGTCAGACCACAATGCTTCCAGAGAAGCTGTCGGTAGGAGCCAGCTTTATAAAAACTTTCTAATTGTTTCTTTATTTCTGTTCCCACATTTTCGTTATACTTTCTTTTAAAAGAAATAGGTACACATTACTCATATTGTGGCAGCCTCTTAGACACAATGCATTCAAACTTAAGGCTGATGTTGTATATCTGTAAATGGCAGTTCTGTGAATAAGTAGAACCCAGAAAATTCCTTGTTCGGTTATGCTTTTGCAAAAAGCAAAAATATCAGGCAAGAGCTTTGCTTCATCTGGTTTTCCACATATGAAGTGAAACCTTGCCATGTTTTTAGAAAACAGGGACATGTAAATCTCAGAGTTTAAGGTTAATTCCTTTAATCAAGTATAGCAGTATGTGTACATGCAGCTTCAGTGAACTGATAAAACATACTTGCTCCCTATGTTCAGCTGCTGTAAACCATTTTTTTCCCCAAAGTCTGAGCTATATCGATTTATATAATCTGGGGATCTGTCCCTGTCTCTACAAAATGGTGCTGCAAACTTTACCAGGCTCACTTGCAAGATTTCTAGCACCTCCACTTTCTATTTTTGGTTAGCAGTATCATATAAGCAACCTGATTTTTGTTTTTAAAACAGTCTTTCAGTCCTTCCATGTCCAAACTGCTTGCACACTTTGCTAGCTGTTTAAATCGCTAAAAGGAATTTGATCTCACTTCAGAGCTAGATAAAGGGCAAAGGTTCGGAAATGTGTTTGCTGGTGATTTGTTGGGGTTTTTTTTCCCCAAAGGTAATTTTGTGTAGTTGTTGGGTTTAATGATGGACATTACATAACAAAAAGTACATTTCCCACAGTTTTGGCTCTACAGATAATGCTATGCAAAATATACAAATTTGAGTTTAAAATTAATTGCAAATATTATACCAATTTTGTAGGCTTTTCAAGAAAATACAAGAATTTTTAGTTAATGTTTAAAAAGAAAAATAAGCTTGTCTTTACAATAACTGACTCCAGAGGGTGTGAAATATACTTTCCTAGTGCCAGATCTCCTGCACTGGGAAATAAGACAATTCCAGGGAGGAGGCAGATATGCCGCTCAGAAATCCTACAGCAGCCCCAGCCATGTGTCACTCAAGATGAAGCGTCAGGCAAAGAATGGTGTGGAATTGCTACTATTACCTGTGCCTGTTCCTCTCAGTTCAGTTGAGCATTTAAAAAAAACTATAATAAATGCATTCAATAATTGTGTGAATTGCTACTGTGCATTCTGTCATAAATGGTTTATGGATAACCATCAATTCGTTCTGCTCATCACTCTAACAAGTTCAATGTACTATTCGGAGCAAAGGATGACTATTTATTTAACAGCTTTTGGCAGGAAAATTTGTTGCGTGCCACAACTTTACAAAGAACATTAAAATCAATGACAATTTATAAACCAAAGACTTGGAATTATGCTTTGGATTCCCATAATTCATCAGAATAAAGCTGTCAGATACCTTTTATTATAAATTAATAGCATGTTGTCGAGAAGCTTAGCAGTGGCAGCTGTTTTGTCAGGTTAGTAGTGACATCTAGTGGGTATTTTTACCCATTGCTACTGGTTGTCCTTTCCCATAAATGCTCCCTGCTGTATTATCTCCTGGTAGTACAGAAAACGTGCAAAGAAAAAAAAATCTATTACATCGTGCAGACATCAACATCACTTAGGTATTTTAATTACAAAGAAACAGTTGTGATCTTGGGTAGTATGCTATTACTAATGTAATCTAGAAATTTGGACTATAAGAGAGCATTTTTATATACTCCTCTTGCCAGTCATGTTAGATATTTATTGCTCTTATATTACATTTAACAGTGAATTTACTAATTTCCTAATGGACAGTTTTGGTATCTTTATAATCCACAATTATTTAGTGTGAAGATGGGCGTTTCTCTCACATTATACTGGTTTTGAAAATCTACCTTTAAATGGTTTGAGATCCAGCCTTTTTAGACTCTTCAATTTTTAAGTATTCTATGACCTTTTGCAAGTGCCCCCCCTCCCCCCCCCCAAACCACACCTTTTGAGTTTCTCCTTTCAGGATCCACTTAAATTATATACAGAGAAGAAAAAGACATTGGATACTGCAGGATGGTAGATTTCTGGGTTGTTGGGGGTTTTTTTTCACATTCTGCAAGGCAGTTACTCTTGCTTCAATGTTAATAAAAATGAAGGAGCAGCCTTTAATACATTCGTGTTTTTCACTTTTTTTCCCCCCTCTCTTTCCTGTGACTACAGAATAATACATAGAAGTTGTAAAGAAACTGTATCTGTTTCCAGCAGCTTCGTTGGCTTACAGAGGTCCTGACGATAAAAAAAAAATACATGAAAAGATAATGTGTGAAAATTTTCTTTCTACTGTATAATGTCACGGGATATAGAGCTGATAATCTTCCAGCCATAAGAGTGAATGGTAGCAGATGCATATACAGTAGTAATCTGTACATACTCACACACTTATTTTTCTGTGTATTCTGATCTTATTATATTCTTAAGAAGAAAAGTCTGCGTTTATTTCTCCACTGAGAAAAGTAATCGCTTGTACAGCAACTCTCAGGCTAACATGCTCATCTGTTGCACGCACAGTGATAACTGGGCACTGGACCAGCAGAGGCATTAACAGGCGATAGCCAAGGGGGTACGTGCCCAGGTGCCTAGGGAGATCTGATGCAAAACGCCACATGCAAGCTGCCGTCAACAGTGGCTGCCTCCCATCACGGGCATCCTCAAAGTCATCTTTTCTTAATTTCCCTGTAAGCAATCTCTAGCTGTCGTAGGGGTGTACTATAAATGGGTTGGGGAGGTTCTCATTTCTATAAGGATGTGATCCTTGCTATTAAAAAGCATCTGAAAGTCTGGGCTAGTGACACGCAGCTCCTGCCCACTCACAGTACTCCTACTTCCACATCTCCTGTTACTTATGCTGTTCCCAGTTTTGTGGGTGCTTAGCACCTCAGAGACTTAACTCCTCCAACACTCCTTCCAGAGAGGGCAAATATTATTGTCTGCTCAAACAATGATGTGGGGGTCAGGGATATGAGCCTCAGGTCAGTCTGGAATTGCATGGTGGATCTGAACACGTATTTCCCTAAACCAGTGCTGCAGTCATGGTAACATCTTCCCTTTCGTCTTGTAAGCTGTTGTTCGTAGTGACCCTCCCAGCCCACTTACAGCCCAGCCAGCCTTTGCAGAAATACCTGAAGCTTCACTCAGGGTCAATGGTGTGCCAAGGTATTGGGTTAGAGGAACTGCTTCCCTTGCTATCCATCCATAGCTAGAAAGTCCAATTCGAAAACGCCTAGAAACACCTGCCTAACTTCAGCCATCTAAAGATAGGCATCTAGTCTGAACTACATCTCTAGGATTCCTCTGTTGTCAATGGGAAGGGATATGCATCTCCAAAAGCTGATTTATCTCACCTTTCTGAGATAAAACACTGTCTGGAGGTGCTTATCTCTTTCCATTAACTACAGAGGGAATCCAGATCACTAGCTTAGACTGGATGCTAGAAAGCTGAAATTAAGTCAAGTAAATCCCACTCCCAGATAGGGAGCTACACGAAAAATAAAGGTAGAAAGAGTGGGGTTTCTAAGTGGCCAGAAATCAGGCAGCTGCCTGATGGTCACTTCACTGCCAGCTCCCAAGTTTTCATTTAAACTCCAACCTAGCATTTCTATAGCAGACCACAACGACCTTAGGAAAATATCAGCATTTTAATAACCAAAAATACACAGTCAAAAACTAAAGCATAATACATATCACAGTAGAGAAGCCTCTTAGGAGGAATCTACACAAAAATAAGAGCTTTTAAAGATTTTATCTCGAATTACTTTGAAACGTTGCCTCTTTCTGCAGTTTTATAACAAATGTTACACAGGGGTGTTAATCTTAAAGCCCCAGCTCTTTTAGCATGCAACAGTGCAAGATTTTTGGGAGATAATAAGGAAGGCTGCTGAAAAAAAACAAAACCAAAAAAAACCACTCCCCCCTCCCACTCCACTATCAGAAAGCTACAATGGGAAGATGCTAAATCCCCTATGAATAGCAATATCTCAGGTTCAGAGGGCAAATAAGGAAAACTCCATGTTTGTTATTTGAAAGAGTCTCATAACTTGTAACACAGTCTTCTTACACCAACATGGTTGATTTATGATTTTTCTCATGTAACATTCAGAAAACAGTTTTACAGGTCCCAGAGGCCCCTTAGCAGGCAGAGGCATGGATAATAATTTCTAATGTATTACTCGTGGTTACATTACTCTCAAATGGAGTCTATCTGCTCTAACCTCCAAGATTTGTTTACAGCTACTCACACACTGCTGAAAATGATCCCCAAGAACAGCAACCCACCTCCTTTGCAATGTTTTCATGAATGATTTTTCCAGTTATCCCAAGGCTTTAGCTCATACCCATCCTAAGAACTTTTGGTCTCTCTGCTCACTTTGTTGATTCTTCATAATTCATCATGTCTGTCACTTAAGCACTAACTTCTAAACACTGTATTTAGCCTGATGCCCAAGCCATCAGGACATCCCCTGGGCCTCCCTGAGGACCCCCACCACTAGCCTGGCAGGGCTGATACGGGTCATTTGTGTTCAGGCAGCTTGTGACACAGGTCTCTGCCTACACCGGCATTTCTGAGTGAAAGCACAGGCTGGTGTGGGTGCTTGCAGTTTTATGAGGGTCCTAGCCCTAATAATATACAATCAAAATCATAAACAGAGATACTAATAAGGATTAAAATGAGACAGAATGGCAATAACCTGCCATAAAGAGCAAAGCGACTCACAGGATTAGCCTGTGTCCTCAGTGTGCACATATGTCTGAGAAGGGCTGTCACAGCACGTTTTAGCAATAGATTTAGCAGATTTGGTGAAAGACATTCCCCACCTGTCCCCATTTTAGCCACTGCAAGGCACAGAGCTCCGTTGCGTGGCATGCCACACAGGAGATGGTTTCTGCAGGAGGAGAGATGGCCTCTCTGCAGCAGTCATCCCTAGAAATCAAGGAATTCAAAGGGCCAAATTCAGCAGTGATGGGTAAAGTGGAACATGTCAGACTTCTTTTTTTTTTTTTTTTAATTTATACTCTCTGACTGATATGTAAATTAACACCAGGGTCTCTGCAGTAGCAACATTGACACAGGAGGGAGCTGGAAGAAACACTACACTGCAACAGCAACCCGCACCTTCAGTGTCAGTTTTCCCCTGCACACCCACACACACTCCTCTCTTCTGGCCCATTACAATAAAACTACTGTGTAGGCTCTCTTTTTTTTTTTAAACCACTTCCAGGATCCATACATCAACTCTAACTGGTCACTCCAGCTTGATAGGTCAGCTGTGTAATAAAGTTAGAAAATTACACAAAGGGAATAACCTGCAATCAGCTAGAGCACAGCTGCAGAAATCTGTACAGTATCCCTTGCTGTGGCTCGTGCTACCTTTGCCTTCTTAATTTTCAATTTGAAATGATCTGCATTGTTTCCAAATCTTAATTTCAGCCTGGGATTCATACTTATCCTAGAAAGCTTTTAATAGTCTATTTTCTCTGGCCTTCTGAATGGCATGGGTAGCCTCACAACTCACCTCTGGTTCACCACAGCTAAAGGCATCTCAGTGAGTCACATCTGCAAGTCTTACATGAGGCTGAACCGCATGTTTGGTTTGGTGTGGCAAAGCACCCAGACAGTAAAACAAGCAAAAGAAAATACTTAATTATTGTGCAGAGTGCATTGCCACAAGTGTTACTGAGGCACAGATGTTAAAACCAGTATGAGTAAGTAAAGTCTTGTGGTTTAGGCCATCCATCACTCAGAAGCAAGGAAGAAGAGATATAGTCTGTTGTGGGCAGCACTATGCAACAATTGTCTCTTTGGGAGTTTCTGGAATTGCCGCTGAAATGCCTGGTTCTTGCCCTGCCATGGCAGCACCCTGTAATGAATGGACCGCTGATCAGAGCCAAGCATGAAGGTTCCTACTTCCCTAAATATGCATCTAAAAGCTTAACAGAGCATGTTCCCAACATCTGCTCTCTTCTAGAAATCATCACAGAAATACTGCAAACCTTTATTTCATATGAGACAGATTTTCTGTACTTCTGGTTCAAGTAGGGACAGAATTACTGTATCAAAAAAATAGCTGTACAGTGATAGAGGACAAGCTAATGAACTCTTTAAGGGTGCACATATATACACGTACCATAGCTCCAACTCATTTAGTGATTAGGTGTCTTATTTTCAAAATGACTTGGGGGGGGGGGGGGTAGGGGGATGTCCCTTATTTTTTTTTGAGCACACTAGACTAGAGATACCTGAAAACAGCTGTTTGAAATGGAGGTGTGCTACCACCAACAGCAGTCAGTACAAGATGTAAGCAGTGACAAACTCTGGAAAGCACATCAATTGCTGAAATTCAGGCAAACTAAGCAGAAAAAAAAATTATGTAAAGCCACATTCCCTAAAACCTGGTTTACATCCACTTTTGCTTCCAAGTCCCTGTGTATTAAGCAGGTCATAAAAGCATGCTGGGAAGCTGTTTGAATTCCTCAGACGAGAGGTGCCAAAAGCTTTCTCCAAGCTCAGAACTAGAGCTAGTCAGAAAACAGGAAATGTTTTGCATAATGTTTTTGCAAGCCAGGGAGCTGAACATTATCCATTTATTAAGACAAACATGAAACAAGTTTTTTTTACCTATAAGACAAATAAATTTTATGTATAGGACCATACCTTTAGGCTCAGGACAAGAAAGAAAAGCTAAGTACTGACTACGAGTAGTTTCAGCTAAAATAATTTTTTTAGTCCACTCTAGTCCTGTCCCTTGGTAATGGATTTTTTCCTGGGTCTCCAAGCAGTCAGGAAGCATGAGCTTTGTTCTCTATTGTCACCTAAAGAAAGCTGAAAGGGCACAAAGCCAGGGCTTGCAAAGCCTCACCCACAGGGCTTTGCTTATTGTTTCTGGTAGCAGCTCTGCCATCTTTATGGACTCTTCAGTCCTTCTGATTTCCTAATAAAATTTTACATTACAAATATGTTACAGAAGGAATAATGACACAGATAACACACCAAGAACTTTGTTAAACTAAATACAGCATATGACGCTCCTTCTCTTGCAGCTAGTCTCACTAAGGACAGGGAGAACTTCCAGCCCCAAAGACTGTCTCGTCAGCAAGGACAACAACAAGGGAATACTACAAATACCTCCCTAGAAACAACTGTCTTAATTCACAGCAGCATTAGACCTTTTAGTTATTCTGCCAACCACATGGAAGATAAGATTTGGTTGTGTAAGCACAAGTAAAAGCAGTGTTCAAAGTAAAGGCGAAAACCAACCAACTCTAGCAAATAAAGCAGGGAATAGCAAATGAGATGTCCGCAGTTAGCTTTCGATCCTCATAATTTAGAGCCCTCATTGCAGAACTGGCACAAAAATGTTCTGAGATGCATCCTCAGTTATTTGAGAATACAGAAAAACAGGTCCAAAATGCTTGCTCCCAGGAGCCTCTATGCAGAGAAATATTAGCAAGCCAACCTTAAAAATGGCTTTTGTTTTTGTATTGGAACCCTTCAACTGAAGTCTGAAGGCGCACCAACATGCAAAACCAAAAGATTATTCAGAAAACAAAGCTAACAGCTTACACACATATTAACCACCCCATCGGTTGGGTTTAAGTGTACAGGAAAAGATCTGAGTTCTGATTATGTAAATAAGTAAGTGTTGAATAAATAAAAGACAGGTCTCCAATTCAAATAACCTATGCTTAACATTATTTAAAAGAGCATAAGAAAAACATTTCAATCCTCTAACAATGAAGTTCAGTAACAATATACAGCGGTTTTAAATGTAAGGAAAGTACATCAGAAGGTAAAACTCCATGACTGGTGCACAGTGCACATTGAAATGTTTGTATAAATATGTTCATAAATCAGTGTTTATAGAAGCCTGGGTGGCTCATAAGTCTGAAGCTTTTTCTACAAAATGTGAAATCATGATAGAAACCCTAAAACTGTTTAAGATGCAATAGTCTGTCAGCAGCAAAACTAGGAAAAATGCGGGTATTCACATGTTCAGAACCTGTGCTTGTCCTCTACATCGTGTTGTTTCTCGTAAATGTAAAATGTTTTTAAAAAAATAATCACAGTTGAGCACAGAACGTGCTTTGAGCATAGTTTGCAAAAAGATGAGAGGGATGGCCTTATCTTGTAAAGTAAAATAGGGGGGAAAAAAAAAAGCAATAGCTAGCACATCTACATTACCATATGGGCTTGAGAGATATTAGTTATGGGCTTGAGAGATATTAGTTACAGGACAAGAACTGAACCCCATAAACAGAGAAAAATAATTGTAACAAAAGGAGCTGAACAACTGCAATCAGAAACAAACAAAAAAAAAAAAACCCACAATGTTGACACTGAAAATGAGAACCTTAAGTTAGCAGCAAGATATTATTTACCAAGGGCAAAATCTTTTCATCAGATCAAGGATGCAAATATCAAGCTGTTCCATCACTTCTGATTTTCAGATATAGAAAGATGTCTTTCTTCATTGTCCTTAGATGCCAGATCTGTGTTGCACTCTCACTGGGACAGGCGCACTAGACAACTAGGAGATGGCTTTGCTGGTAAACGGGTTTGGGTTTTTTTGACCCGCTACATTCAAATGCCCACTATTGCTCTTTATCATAACTGTCAAGTAGATAAAATGCAGTCTATCCAAGGTGCGATAAATGAGGAAGAGTATCTTCAGCAGAGAAGTTCAAATTTCCAAATTCTAGGCAGTACTTCAATGACTACAAAGTAAGGGAGAAAATTTAAAGTATTTAGCAGTGTATGAGCTACCTATACAGACTTGTAACTGTGGATATATAGGTCTCAGAGAAAATATTGATAGACAAGTACACAGAAGGGACAAAAACTGGTTCTAGAGAAGCCAATGGCAAGACTCCCATTGACTTCACCAGAGTCAAGATTAGCACTGCAGTACGTTTTGCAGCTCTCTGTTTCAGAAAGATAAAAAGACTTGTTCAATCCTACTGTTCTTCAGGCTCCTCTGTCTATATTTCATTGCTAGCGTTAAGTGCAGATATCTTCCCTGGCCATTGGAGGACATGTCCACGTAGACAGGGCTTACACCACCAGCAGTCACCCACCCTCTCTCTTCCACCTCCGATCGCACCCTGTTCACCTCCCTTCTTCTGAGCCAGTACTGCCCAGTCCTTCGAGAGCCACTGCAGCTGACATATAGGAAACTAGGACACATGGTAGGCATGTAATTTATATGTGGGCTCCTCCATGCAGGTCAGACTAGGACGGACAGATGTCCCATATAAAACTCCTGCATATAGTCAGAAAATACCACCATTCCCAAAGGGGGTGTTTGCTCAAAGACAGACCTGCTTCACTTACTATACGAAAAGTTAAAAAAAAGCAAAACAAAACAAAAACAAGCACACACAGTATGTATGAAGCTCTCCAATTCCACTCAATAAAAAGATAGGATTTTTTGTAAGAATTGCACATGACTCGTCCCTTCTGTCAGTTGCACTTAAAATACCATTCACTGAAGAGCACAAGCAAGAACCACTGACTATTATAACTAAACAGTACAACATCTCATATAAAATGTACATACACTATTTAAGGCTAATTCTCCTAAGCTTCCCCATGATACATGTAAAAACATGACAATAGCTTTTCAAGTTGTAAAGTGTTTGGATGTTACTGAAAGAGGCAATCACATTCTGATCTCTTAAAAAAAAAAATTGTGGAGAAGATGTTTGATTATCTGCATAAATCCTGCATATTCTTCCTGAGCTATGAAAGGATAACTTTCCCTCTTCCTCTGAAGTCTTTTTTTTAAATAGCATCTTAAAGATTTTTGCACATCCTTTCCTCCCCCTGCTTTGTAAAAGAACATAAGTATCCTAGGACTGCTGAGTTTAGAACATGTGAATTATAGAGGATCTTCAAGTCTTCACAGCAGCTGTTTTTCAAGCGTTGTCCTTAAATCATAAAAGATAGAATAAAATGAAAAAAAAAAATCAGAGCTCCAGAAGAAAGTGTATTTGATCCTGCAAGACATTTCAGGAAAGCACTTAAGAATCTTCTTAATTAATTTGGATTATTCACTTCTGCAAAAGGAGGCATCTGCCTAAACACTTAGCTGGACTAGGTTGGAGTCCTGAAGCTCTGTAATCCTGACATCTTCCATTCCTGATGGTCCTCATCTTGTAGAAAACACTGCTGCAACACTGTATCAGCAACATAGGAGGGAAGACTTTTTTTTTAATTATAAAAACTGAAATGCAACATTTTTCACTCTCACACTCAGAAATACCAGAGTGTGGGCAGTGCCAAGAAGTCCATCCAGCTGTTGTGCACAGCAATGTTTGTGTCCAGCTATTAGGTCCAGGATCCATTGTGATGCCACGGAGGACAAGGGACATCAAGCCATCCTTATGCCTCCAGGCTTCTTCTTTGGAGGGCAACCATGTGCTTCCAGGGTTTGTGCCTTTTTGTACCCTTCTGGAGCTGACAGTGATCAGTGTCTCCATCCTGTCTCACCTCTGCAAGTCATTGGGATTTGTTCACAGTTCTTCGCCTGCACAGCTGGATGTCCTGTGAAACCACAGAGGTAGATGTGGTGGGGCCTCGATGAGCTGCTGGCCTGCAAGCCAACACATGTGCTTGCAGAGCCTTTCCCTGCTGTGTTTCCCTTCTGGGGCCCCCACACCCAGACATTGCCATCCCAACCTTAGCCTTTCCCTTACATTTCTCTGTACTATCTCAGACTTGGATTTCTGATGCAATGAAGAACAAATACCATCCCTCTCAACTATTTATTTTTCACCTGGCTGATCCCACAACCCACCACTGCAAAGCACGGGGAGGGTGAAGAGGAGGGGAAGCAGGGATGGAGAGAGAGAAAGAAAATCCAGACTAACTAACCTCTATCTCAGATGGCAAAGCTGAGGCAGACCTGAGTGTCAATACCTGGAGGCTGATGAGTAGAAGATGCTGTAACCTGGTAGAAAATACCTGCTGCATTGCCAGGAGGGGACTGGAGACATATAGCCACCATACCATAGCTACAGCAACAGGGAGCCCACTCTAACCTGGATAAACCTTATTTACCTCAATTGTATTTCTTTACCTGACAGTTCTGCTATTGCAATAAGCTACTGTTTTTCTTATCAAATTGAAAGAAGGAGCTTCTTTTTGATGAGGAAGTGTTGATAAGCTTGAATGCCCTGCATTGCAGAACAGAAAGCTATCCAAAGCATACAAATGGATATACGTGACTGAAAGCAATAGCAGGGATAGTCTCATAGCATCAAAGATGTGTATCTCACTGTGCTGGACCTCAGCCTTCCTCTTTCCTGTTTTCCTAAGTCCCAAGATTTTAGCTTTAGCACTTCATTTCTAGCATGTGAGGGAGAATACGTGGAATGGGCTCCTCTCCCCATACAGTGAATACAGAGGAAAAGGAGGGGGGTTTACTGCTTGTTTTTCCTTTGTCCTATAAATGCAGCATGACATTTGTTGGCCTGTTACCATCAACAGCCAAAGTCCCAGGGGTCTTGAAAGCAACTTGAGGAACATTAGCATTGAGAACAGGTCAGGGGGGCTTCCTGGTGCACAGACTCAGAGAGCTCTGGCTGTTCTCTATGCATCTACATTTAGCCTTTTTGCTTGACTTGTGATCTCAAATTCTGGGAGCCGATACATAATAAACCAAAGCAGCTGGAGAAAGCTCTTCCTGGATTACGCCCAAGTGGAGCAGTTGCATGAAGGATTTCAGCAGCTTCCAAGGAAGAAGTTCAAAGACATCAAGGCGTGTGACAACTCTGGCAAGCTGCTGCAGCCTTCTTAGTGGAAAATTATGTTGAATATGAACTGTCAGAAAAAGTGTCTCTTTCTCTTACATACAGAAGACAATACAATTTATACCAGTGAGTTTGATCATATGATTCCCTCATCAAAGAAGCCAGAGCTCCCACTTACAAGATCTTAATTTATCCCATTTCTAGTTATAAACCCTAATCATTTATATTTATAAAATAATATCAAGAATCTTTAAACAAATTTGGTGCAAATAAGTGTAAACAGGCATAGCTCCACTGTAGTCAGGGTTACTAAACCAATGTGCAAATGCTCACTGGTTACAAAGCAAAAATGTTTGCAGAAGCCCACACTGGAAACTCTAGAGACAAACAGGATCAAGCTCTCTTTTCAGCTACACAGCTGGATAGCAGATAAAATTTACTGACAGCAGTACAATGACTGTGATGCACAGTAAAGGAACATAAAGGCAGAATTTGGCCCATATATTTTTGTGTATATCATTAAGAAAACAAATTTTTTGGCTATAAACACAAGAGGAAGTCTTTAAACAGAAATTGTACAAAGGAAGTTTGTAGCATGATTGAATCAAGGAAGCCAGATCCTCTGCAGATGTAAATCAAAAGTAGCTTCACTGGAAAGCGTGTAGCTGTGCTAATTTATAACAGTTGAAAATCTGGCTCTCAAACTGAATAGCAATCTCAGCAGCATTCCTGGTGAGGATAAGAATGGACGTAGGATTTACAAAGGAACTTTCATCTTCAGAGTGTTTTATGAACTAATTACTTGTCCCAATACCCCTAAGGTAACCAAATCCCTGGTTCCATTTCCAGTGGTATCTCAGCTTTGAATATAAAAGGAAGGTGCAACCAGGCCTGACAAAAATAAAAATGTGTTCACATGTGTATATGCACACCAATTCCTCCCTATTAATCAAGTACAGTATTTCCTGACTTTTAAAAATCACACCTCCAGCACCTGGCCTCCACTCAAACTACCTGCTCTTTCCTAGAGTCCCATCTTCTGCAGCAGGAGGCTGCATTCATTGGGAGAACACCCTTCACTCCCTCATTACAAATACTTTATCTGTACTGCCAGTAAGAAGAGCTCTTATCTCTTAATGCAGATTGTGCTTCTAGGACATGGATCCTAAAATTGCAGGCAGGGGGGATTTACTTTCCCCTGCCTGCCTTTCAAGGACTGCTGATGGTCCACGGCAGTATTCCTTCTCAGAGGAGCCTTCTCCTCAGAGCCTCTGAGCCAGCTCAGCTCTGCCCCCGCTTTCCTCTCTCACACCCTGCAAGCGATCCTTGCACATGCAGCATAGGCCAACAATGCACCCATTCTCCTGGGCACAGCTCCACCCTTTACAAGTCACCTTCCCTGTTATGGTTAAATGTCAAAAGCATTTTCTTTTTTTTTAGCTTGGTGAGCTTTTTCTTCCCCACCTATTTCTAAGCTAAACCATAACCACTGGAATTGAGGAAGATCAGGTTTTTTTAAACAAAATGCTGGGTGCCTGCAAGACTTTTTGTATTCTTACAGAAAATAGTATTTAGAACAGGAAGACCACCAGACTAAAAATTTATGAACAGGCTCTTAAAATGCAAATCCAAAAGCTACTTTTGTATTACCTGCATAGCAAACAAAGTATAATTTTAACTTCAACTGTTCATAACCAAAAAAGACAAATGTAGGATATTATTGTACAATGCTGGATTAATGGTTCAGTCATACAATAATATCCTACATGTGTCAAACTCCCAATGATGCAACTTCACAAACCTATAAAAAGGTTGTCATGGGATTCCTTATTTAATAGAAATAATTAGCCTTACTTTTCCAAATTTTGTTCATTTAAGAGAACGTTTTACTAACTCAGGATTAAGATTATAAATATTCAGCCTGCCTGGTCATGTCACCATCCTACGACAATAACCATAATTAACAGTACTAAGTTCTTTTCCTAGAGGTGTTTCCCCATTATCACATTTTAGGTGTTTTAAGTAGTTACTGAATAAAACCAAAAACTCATCTGAAGTGTACCAGTAACAAACTACAGCATGAAATAATTAAAGCCAGAGTATCTCATGCTTTGGTCTTTAAAATACTAAAAGTATTATTAATAACACCTAGCATTTAAATAGCACTTCTTAACACACAGATCTCAAATGACTTTAGAAAAACAGGAATCGTCATTATATCCAACTTACTGATACAGAAACAGAGGCAATGTGACCAAGCATGAGCCAAGGTGACCCAGCATGTTGCTAGAAAAATCATGGCTTGAAAACAGGCAAGAGAAAAATCAGAAGACTCCAGTCCTTATTGTTAGAGGAAGGATTGCAACAACACTGCAGCGTTTCAGGTGCATGCATGGTAGTATCACTGAATCCATGCATGGCGTACTTCCTACTTTACCATCTCTGCCACGTAAATCTTGTGGTAAGGACCCAATTCTGAAAGACAACCTTTTAGACTTTATCACTCCAAGTCTATAGACACTACAGGTACAGCAGCTGCACATTCTGGCATTGCGTACCCAAAAGTGCCACCCAAACAAGTGAGACCTTGACTGCATCAACCCAGCTCTAACTGACTAGACTAACCTGGTATGAGCTGGAAAAGAAAGCAGTAGATGAACTTTGTTACCTAAGTACTATTAACTTCATGCTTTTTGGACCACATCTGGGCCAAAGACGAAAGCGTGGTAGAAACCACAAAGGAACCTTATATGTCCCTAGGCGTGAAGAAAGTCAAAGACTTTGAGCTGGGGCTATGTAATTAGCAAAGCCATTGGTGTCTTATGCCAACAATCTATTACAGAAAGCAATAGATACCTAAGACAGTAGCCATGGAGCAAGGGGCACACCAACCACACGTCTCATGCAGACAGCTGAGCCTGAAGTGGACTCACTACATGTAGGAATCAGGGCACTAGCTGGGACCCAACATGTCAAACCATTGAAGTAAGGGTCCTGCTCCCCTGCATCTGTGATGTTGGTCTAGGCTGGTAGGGAATCTGATCCATGTAAGTATGTGGAGTGAGTGAGTCAGGGAATGAGGCTTGCAGGTTGAAAAAATAAAAAAAAAAAATAAACTCACTTCAAGTACAAAATTTTAGATCATCACCAAGTGGTATGGTTCAGTTCTTGTAGCCACCCTACCCAATTCCCCCTTACATGGTCATAGAAAGTGGTACTCTATTAGCTTATTCAGAGTCTGAGTACTCCCATCTAAGTACCTGAGTGAAGTGGATTATTCCTACTTTATACAAAATGGACTTTTCCTTTTGTGAAAGACCATATTGAATGAAAAAGAAGAAAGTCACTTCTTCATAGGGCTTTCAGTTTTTCCCATAAAATCTTTGGACAAATTGATGAAGCACAGGCTACATAAATGGACAGTGAGGTGGACTGAAAACTGGCCAAATTGCTGGGCTCAAGGAGTCATAGTCAGCAACTCAAAATCCAGGTGGAGACCAGCCACTAGTGTTGTGCCCCAGGGAGGTCAGTACTGGGGCCAATACTGTTTAACCTCTTCATTAATGACCTGGATGATAGGGCACACTGCCCTCAGCAAGCTTGCAGTTGATACAGAACTGGGAGGAGTGGCTGATAGATCAGATGATTGTGCTGCCGTTCAGAGGGACATCAAGAGGCAAGAGAAATGGGCAGAGAGGAATCCCGTGAAGTTCAAAGGGAAATGCAAAACCCTCCAGCACCTGAGTAGAAATAACCCCATGCACCAGTACAGAGTAAGGACCAACCAGCTGGAAAGCAGATCTGCAGAAAAAGGCTTGGGGTCCTGGTGGACAAGTTTACTAGGAGCCAGCAGTGAATGCACCTTTGCAAAAAGGCCAACAGCATCCTGGGCTGCATTAAGCAGAGTGTTGCCAGCAGGTTGAGGGAGGTGACACTTCCCCCTCAGCTCAGCACCAGTGAGGCCACACGTGGAGTGCTGGGTCCAGTTCTGGGCTCCCCAGTACAACAGAGATATGGATTTACAGGAGCAACTCCAGCAAAGGGCTAGGACTAAGGGACTACAGCACCTCTCGTACAAGGAGAGTCCAAGAGCTGGTACTGTTACCCCTGCAGAAAAGGCAGCTTGAAGGAGTGAGGGGGGGATCTGATGAGTGTCTGTAAATACCTGATGAGGTGAGTAAAGAAAACCAAGCCAGATTCTTCTCAGCAGTAGCCAGTGAAAAGGCAAGAAGCACTGGGTACAGTGAAACACAAGAAATTCCATTTAAACATAAGCAGTTCTTTTGTTGTTGTTTTTCTAACATGAGGATGATCAAACACTGGAAGAGGTTTCCAGAGGGGCTGTGGAGTCCCCATCCCTGGAGATATTAAAAATCTGACTGGATATAGTCCTAAGCAACCTCTTTCAGCTGGCTCTGCTTTGAGCATGGAGGCTGGACTAGAAAAATCTTCAAGATCCCTTCCAACCTCAACCGTTCTGTAATTTATGGTATTGCTAAATCCTGCAGATATTTGATATTGTTTTCCCACTGTTGCCTCCCCAAAGTGGCAATAAGTTATTTGTCATACCTATGCACAACCAGCTCCCTTCACCAGCAAGCTTCACCTTGAGTTTCAAATAAAACCCACGGTCAACAGAACCTTGTTGCTCTCTGGCGGGGGGCGGGGATGTCCCCATTTCAGAATAAACCCTCTTAATAGCAAATGTTGCAACAATGTTGCTTGCTTTGTTCTCTAAAAGAAGGTAAATGACTAAAGAGCTCAAATAACTTTCCTTTGTGGTTGAAAGTGCGGCTCAGTTGTGAAGGCTGGTTTCAGGAAGTGCCATAGAGACAATGAGGGTTAATTACCAGGTTTCTGCATGGGTTGTGATGACAAGTGGCCTCCACTCCCTTTTAAGGGGACTCCGCTTCTTAAACATACCAGTCATGGAATATGGCAACGTCCCAGTATTTGCAATGTCATTCCAGAATTTACAAGTGAGTAATTAGCAGTGAACTTGCTATTTTGAAGGCGGGGGGGGCAGGGGAGGGACAACGGCGACACGACACCTAACATGTCTCCTTTCACAGAAATAATGTACAGAAGTTCCCAAGAGCTTGAAGTAACATGGAGAAGACTCAGAAAGAAAGAAAACATTTCTTTCCTCCTCTGCTATTTGGAGAAAGTAACACATGGCACCTTCTCAGAGGGTGCAGGTTCCTCCTGCTGGTGTTTCTAGCTAGAGCATGGGGAAGTCCCTGTTACTGTCCTCCTCAACCTCAGTTCCCATCAAAATGCCATACCCTGTTTTCAACTCCACTTACTTTAGCCTGCCCACCACAAATTCATCCAATAAGGACATAGTGTTTGTCTCATTGACTATTCCCCTACCACATAACCCAAATCATACACGGTCTAAGCAGAGAAATAAAAAAAAACCCAAACCTGTTTTGGTAGCAATACAGCTCAATACTTTGCAGAGATACCAGCATTAACCCCCAACAACTAGCTCACCATGAAGACCAGTGTGCTCACATCAGCATGGTGTGCTTCCAGGTCCACAGATCCATGCTAATGAGCACACATTTCTTTCAGGGCCTCAGTAAGTACCTCTGGGCAGTACGATATAGACTTTTGCAACTACTTCAATGCATTTAAATCTTCACCCTGTAGACATAACATTATCAGTGAGATTGCTGCAAAACAGGTTCATTTTCTCTCACTTAAAGAGGTGACCAAGAGGCAAAACTCTATTTTTATCCACTTCCAAGAATGATTTTAAAACTTGAGTTTCAGTTTACTCCTCTGTGAAATGGGTCTAAAAAACTGGGCCAGATCCTTAGCTTGAAATAGCTCCATAGACATCAGTACTTACCCTTGATGACAAGACAAAAAGCAGTGTTTTCATAGAAAAGGAGGAATATAAGATCATAGACAGTAACTGCATTATTTTAAGTATCTTGTGCTGGATTAAAGTTTATGGGTATGTCCATCACCTGATGGCACAATTTTTTTGAGGCCATGAAGAACAGTTTATTTGGAAGAGAAATTTAGTAGAAAATGTCTTTTCTTCTTGACAAATTATGTGCCACAAGCATTATTTTGTGATGGCTCATCCACTAAAGAAAGAATTTATGGCAGTTTAATTCCCTGAGTTAGAGGGGAGAAAAATGTAAATGATGCTGCAAAGGTAACTGGGCTACCAAGAAGCAGATGGCTTTAATTACCTATTTACAGGATTGTTTATACTGGGAATTTGAAAGAGACACACAGCTTAGAAACAATACTCATTGTGAGAACGCTCTGTACATTTTAATTAAGCCAGATTTTAAATGGGAATAAAAAGAGATTATTGAATGTTACCTGAAGCCAAATTGACACTTCAAAATCATATGTGCCTTGCACACAAAGATTTACTTATACCAGATGTGTACAAAGATACACAAATCCATACATGCTGAGCCCCATCGTCATTTTTGCTCCTCTTGTTTCCTGCTGTTCCAGTCCTGCAAAGAGGCCACAGCTGTGTGAGGCACCATTACCGCAGGCAAGAGACAGGTTCACTGGGTCAAGTTTGTTTCTGGAACTCAGTAGGGTTCTCTCAGAGGTGAATTTAACTCCCAGTGCTGGACTCCAGCAGCCTGAGCCTGATCCTCCTTTCCCTGAGGGTCCTTTCACAGTGCCAGAATTTGAAGCAGTGAAGTGCCACCAGCCTTGACGAGGTGCTGAGCACCTGCTGGCCTGGCCCAGCACTAACTTGGGATGAAGTTACGGCACTGACACATTGAGCTGATCTAGAAGCTTGCTGCTGCCAGCATGAGAGGACAAGCTTCCACCCAGAAGCGTTACTGGCCTTTCTTCCCCACTCCCAGATGTTTTTGCCCATCTCCCATTACTTTTGTAGGTCCTCAGACCCCCCTCCAGGAGGGAATGTATGTCATTAACCTGACAGAAAACTAACTCAGACAAAAGAAAAAAAGAAAATGCTCTTTGCAGCATAGCAATCTCTCACGAGCCCCAGACGCAGCAGGAGGAGGGGGCAGGATCACGTGCTCACTGGGAACGGCTACGGGGGAAAGGCAGGTCAGCGGCTGCAAGCACTGAGACCTCCCTCTAGCAGATGCAATCAAAGCTGCTGTACATGAAACCATGGACTCAGACCAATTTTTGTAAAACAGTTTAAACAAGTGCAAAGCCCTGTAGGGCTGCCCAGTGTATTGATTAAAGTATAGTTTCCTTCTGATCTCCTGTCCCACTCATTTCTTCCCAAGTGCTTTTATGGTCCAAACATGGGCACACAGTCAACAGCAACCAGGTTTGCAGTAGCTGACCAAACGGCATGAGAGTACTAGTCTTGCGCACGTTCTTTAGCATGCTAAATCCCAAGCAAAAGGTGCTCATTTAGAGCACTTCAGCCTATGCCATCTCTTCTACCTATTTACTAGATCAGTTTAAAATTACACTTTAAATTAAGCTGGTTAATGGATGCCAGGCATTATCTACAACTCAGGGCAACAATGAGCACTTTTTTATAATCAAGATCAAACATAAGTAGCATAAACACACTAATAAATCAAGTGAGCAAATTATAACTGCAAAGAAAATATGCATAAGGAAGGGCTATTCAGCTTCAGTGACTCAGTACAAACAAATCCCTGGGGCAAAGAATAATTACAGTATACTGTCTACAGATGAATAGAATAACCAAATCAAGCCAAAATTCAAATGCATGGCAGAGGCTCTGAGGTGCTTCTAAGTCAGAAAGAGGGAAGACATATAGAAACGTTTTGCATATAAGACAAATCAAGAGAAGCAGAAGCACTACCTCTTTACCTCTCCTGGAAAAACTGAAAATATACATAACTTCACAGAGAAAAAGCCTGAGCAGAGATATACTATTACAAAGAGAAACAGTCACCAGGAATTGCCCTGGCAGTTTGTGGTATAACAACATGCCCTTCACGAATGACATCTGACATGAAATGGCTCTATCAGTCCCCAGAACAGTGGTGCAACACCAGAAATGGGAGGTAATAGCTCTTCAGGATTTCACAAGTCTGGACTGAAAAATTTCCTTTCTCAAACTGCTGCATATTCTCAAAAGCCATTATGTAAAAAAATCAGTTACTTCTTATTCAGCTGAGACCACAGTCAATCTAAGCTCATAGATACTTTTTTCTGCCCTTGCAAGCTCTTTGGACACGTCCGTGTCTCTTCTCTTGGACTGTGACTGTAAAGTCTTTGGGACTGAGACCACATTTGTTTCCTAAGTGCGTACACTGTGAGGGTCTGCTCACAGATGAGGCTATTACGACAACATGGATGTTCCTGTGTGGCGATATTTTCAGTTTCGATACCATTAGCAGTTAACAAGACATCAGAGATCACCTGCAAATTACTCACAAATTAGGTTTTTTTAAATCCCGTACATAAAAGCAAGCAAACAGAAGATTAAAAGAGGAAAAATAAGTGTAACAAGCATTCAAAGTTTAGCCTAGTATTTTTTCAGTTACCAGTGAAAGCCATTACAGCAACAAGGGAATCTCACTTTTCCTTTCTCCAGTAAAATTTTCAATGATCCAACTTCCTCACATTGATATGAAGAGCTGCAGAAGGTGCAAAGCCTCGAACCGAGTCCATTCTATGTTGTTCAAAACATGTCATAATTCCATGGAAAACCATCAAACTGCAACAGCATGTGCCAGCTGGGGGCCTATTCTGTATGAAAAAAATCCTGGCCAAAAAGATGAAAGCGGCAGAATTCCCACTGCATTCAACAGGACTGGATTCTGTCCTTGAGAGTTTCTTCTATTTTTCATCTGTGACAAGTTTCCAAGGTTTATCTTTATATTACTTCTAGATTCCAGGTACACATTTACTGTCTCATTTTATTTATAGCCATTGGCTTTCTATTAATTTTTTAATACTTTTTTTATCACCCCTGCTGTTATGATTTTTTGGCATACTGACTGCAGCCTTCTGGACTATGCTAATCTCTGACAAGACTGAGACACAGACCTAACTAAAATTGTCTAGTACAGCCAACACTGTGCTTAAAATAGTTTCACTTTTTTTCAATCTATTTTTACTGGCTAGGGCAGGATTTAATCTTTCAATCATAAGGTTGTGCCTTAGATTTTATTTTAAAATGTGTTAGGAACTTTTTAAATATCTGGTTTACTATGTGTATTTTCTGATGTGGGTTAGATAACTTCAAACCAATATAAAATTAGGAGACACAAGTTAGTCTTCAGCAAGCAGAAATATCACATAACTTGCCTTTTCCAGAAGAGTATCTTATACTGAAAGTCTGACTGTCGTCATGCCAATGCATGGTTATACCTGGATGACATCCACATTTTTAATGCACAGTCATCCTGTCTCTGCATTGTGATTTATTTTTTAATTTTTCCCACAAACCAGTTGCTCACAGTACTGTAACTTGTCCACCTTATGCTGCTAGAAAAAAAAAAAAAAAACAAACAGAAAAATAATAGTTGTAAAAAAAGAATTAAATTGCTCAAAAGTTTGCTCTAGTTTCTGTTGGCTTTCTGTTCGGCTATAGGAATGGGCGAGAGTAAAGACCTGTAGCAATTCCTCAGTGGCCACGTCGTCAATTTTAGTCTGAAGGATAGTGCTATCAGAGGCATAAACAGTGATAGAAATTATGCTACCCAAGTCCCTTACCCTTGTTTATAACTCCAGACTCATTCCTTCTCTCTTGCTGTCTGAAAATTCTGCGTTTGCTTTTGTCTTTTGGTTACCAAGCAGTAGCAATTTTGAATATTTTTATGGAGTTTGTAATTGAATTTTAATTTTTAAAGGTTTTCCTCCAGACATTCTAAAAAGCTGTTCAATCCAAACACAGGATGAGATGATAGCAGAGCCTATGGGAGACTGTAATACCAGAGCCTAGGGCCACATGTTTTAAATGAGGCACTATGAATGAGGGAACAAGGGGACTGGATAGATGCAAAACTTAACGTCCTATATAACGTATCAACAAAAAATGGCACTTGTATCCTGTGACTGGCAGATTACTAGGGTGGTGGGAGTGTTTTGTACTGCAGGCCTTCCAGAAGGGAATCAAGACATATATTACAAGGAACCAAAATAAGAAATTTGGAGATCAGCTTAAGTGCTACTTACGGCTCTGCAGCAGCAAGCAGGATGCACCAAAGCCCCCAGAGCAGCAACATGGTCCATCCTCTCTTCCTACAGCTGCTTGGCCCCTTCCCCACAGCCCCCACCAATGCACAGGAAGCTGACTTTGCATGTTCAGACCAACAAGAGGGCTTTTTTCTCCATATCTCAGACCACCTAAGTCACAAGGGAAGCCAAACCGCTGGCCATCGTTCCCCACTTCCGTACAGCACTCATCAATGAAACAGCACAACTGAGTCTCAGTTCCCTTTGTCATGGATTTCAGGGTGAGAAATAGTGTTATATTGGGATACCACATCACCTTGGCCCTTTGACTAAAGAGTCCACTTCAAGAAGAAATGTAATTGAAGAGAGGGCTCTAGCAAGAGGAAAGTTTGAGTCGGTATCTCATGGTTGGAAAAGAGAGTTGATAACAAGGACTTTGAGATTCTACTCTCAGCTCTGCACTTGACTCCCATGGTAAGTCACAAAGCTCTAATATAAGATATGCAGAGTTTTTGATCTGTAGCTACAGACAATGTTGGTTATTCTGAGCCAGACATAAGTTAACCTCCTTTTGAGACAGTTGCCCTTAACCAACTTAGGTTTCAGTTCCTCCTCTAAGTTGGGCACGGTAATGCCAAACTTTATCAGAAGAAGAGCAAGAGTGGCTTAATTAATTGTTTATAAATTCCTTTGAGATGTCAGAAGAAAAGTGCTACTTAAATATTAAAGACTTAGTATGAATTCTTACTAACTATTAGAAGTTGGAAAGTAATTTTCTCTAGATATGTGGGATCATCTAGAAGCGATTCATGACTGAAGTTATTAGACATTAGTGGTATCTACACAAGTAATATGCAGGCAAACTAGTCTACGATTTTCATCAGAGATTTACTAAGGTTGTATTAATTTATAAGTATATACTCATTAGCAAAACTCCTACATTTCTAACATCTGACAAGCACTGCCTCTAGCATAACACTGTAACTGGGACCTACAATCAAAGATATCAGCCTAGAGCATATTGGATCCTAATAACAGAGTTAACGATTTGAAACAATACCAGTTATTGAAACAGACTTTTAAATTAATAATTTGAATATCAAAAAGTCACTTACATGTAGTACGTGTATGCATCAAGTACACCTCTTTTCTGCAGATATTTCACATCCACAAAAAAGCACAGGTTCTTCTACCAGCGAAGTTAAGAAGCTTTTTGCTATATCAGGACTGTGTGGAGCTGATTGTAATTTGACATCTTTTTAGAATGAAAGTTGTGTCTTACATAAAGTTCTTTTTCTGGGAGGAAAAAATATGCATTGAACATATCTTTATAAAATTTTTTTTCAGGGGTTTGGTGGGGGGGCAGGGTTGGTTGATTGTTTAATTTTAGAGACACTGGATTTTTTCCTCTTATGTTTTCCATTTTCTTTTTGTAGTTGAAAGACAGGGAAAGAGGACCCAAAGAAAACTTTTCTAAAACACATTTGCATAAAAGTGCAGAGTACTTTTTTTATTATTTAATTATTAAAATGGAAATAATTTTATTGTTTCTCAAAAATTGTCAGCAATATTTGTTCTCTTATTGGCAAGTTGCAACAGTACCCCAACAGCTATTGGGTTGCAGCTCAGTCCGTGGGGCAGCTATAGCTAAAGATTCCTGCAGGAACCATTCAGAAATAGCTAGTAGTTTCCATTTCTATTAGTAAGAGTAAACTTACTTGATTATGGAAGAGAAAGCTACTTCTAGAACACAGATCAAGTCCTAAAATACATCCAATTTCTCTACTTATTCAAAGCAAATGAAAAGCTCATGTTAACATTTGCGTGCTTTGAAAATGTAAAGCATTGCATACAACTAATGCCAAGTATCAACAATATTTGTTACCTAAAAATGAAAGAGAAACTTTTATTTTTCCTATCTTTCTCTGTTAATCTTCTGTCATTGCTTCAGGTTAACATACTGTTTGTTAAAAAGGATAGACTGTAGGTAAGGAAAATGTAAACTCTCTATTTCACCCTTAAAAAAAAAATATATATAAACCACGGCCTTATGCAGGAGAACTTCCTTCATAGTAGACCAGTAATACAGATACACTGGACATAGGTTTTAGAAGCGTGCATCCAAAGATCCATTTATTTAACTATGTCTGAAAATCTGATGTTCCCAGACTAATGCACTCAATCATCCCCCCCAGAAAATTAGAACCTGTTAGTTTTATTAGAAAACTGAATCTGGAATTGCAGCTTCCGGACTCTTCCTCTTTTCTAGTTCTAACAGTTCAGATAAATAAGGTAATCATGCTTTGCAAAATTAACAAGCATCTCTGATTGTTGCTTAAAGCAACTTTTCAAAAAACAACCTCCCCCCAAAAAAACCTAGTACATGCTTCCTCATTGGTTTTAATAAATGCAAAACTGTAAGTTTCTAAAGTACACATTTTGAAACCATATAATAGTCAACACTGGAAGAAGTGACTGGCAATTTAGGTGCACTGACTTCAAGGTGCCTAAATGGAGACACCTCCAAGAACTTGGCTTTAAGAACAAGGATGTGTTTTATCATCAGTCCCCATTGCAAATCTGGGCCCAGGCTTCTGGGAAGTGTAACCAGCATCAGCCTTTGTGCAGTAGTAGCTGTGCACCGGTTTCTACCTGAGAAAAGATGCCTTTAGTCTCCTATGCAGGCATGGACTCCACCATTTCCCTGCTGTTGGAACGCACCTTCAGTTACTTCTATCCATAATTAAAGCTGACATATCTTATGTGGGCCATTCACCTTTTATTCAACATGAACAGCCTGCAAAAATGGCTGAGAGGTTCACAGGAAGGAAGCAGTTAAATGATAAAAATGTGAAATGTTATGCAGCAAGCTGTGTACAATTAACTAGAATTCAAATATACACCTTGTTCCAATCCAAGCCATTTATCAGATAAAAATAGTCTGCTAGAAGAATGTCATGATTAATGAGGTGAGACTCCAGCTAATTACTGTTTCCTCCAGAAGTAATTAGGTTGGCATTGCTAATCAAGATGAATGAACACTCTGACCCGCTTTTTTAAATGTAAAACTATGAGCTGCAGCAGCAATAACATCATTTAGTTCAGGCAATGTAGTCTTTATTAGGCTTGTAGTTTGATTAAATTCTTTTGTTACACCAGGCTTTCCACACATGAACAGATGAATGCTGTGATGTTCAAAGAGTTTGTCACCCTTAATTAAAGACTGAAAAGGCTTGTTCAATTCACAGGGCAATACACAGGACAGCTCTAAATTGATAGCTTTTAAGTGGGGGATAACTGAGGGAGTCATAGGGTTTGCCCATCTGCAAGAGGATCCCTCCTCCTTCCACAATTTTCTGTCATAGTAGCTGAAAAATTAATATCAGATATTTTTGTATTGATTCCATTAGGCAACACTCATTCCACTGGAGCACCTTTTCACACACAACTATACAGCTTTACTTGTCTAGAGTGAATCCATTATGAATTAAGCGAAAGAAAGCCGCAAGAAGTACGTTAGCTAATTTATTGTGCTGTTTCTGACTGCGACCCTTTTGCACAACTAACAAGTCCCAGAATAGTCTCATCCCCCACCATTTCAGCAGTTCACATCATGACCACATATGTTATTTCATACTGGGCGGGAGGCGGGGGAAGTGACAGCGAAACACCTGAATGATGTAGAGATACAACTTGTTATAATGGAGTTAACACGTAGTAATTTCCTTTTTCACGTCTTGCTATTACATAAAACACTTCCTTATTCAAAGGATTTCTTTTAGGTAAATGCTTGGTCCAAATTTTCACCTGAGAATTCTAATTTAAAGCACAAATTAGACTAGATAAGAAAATTATCCTCATCCCATAACACCTTTTGGATCTAGTCACTATCTGCTTAACAAGAAGCACTGCAGCTGAGAAGGTGGGGCCTCAGGGCCAGGAGCAGTGGCAGGGGCATAGGGAAGGAGAAGGGCACAGAAGATCCCGTCCCTCTTCGTGGCAGCGGGCACAGGTTTAATTTCAGCCAGGCAGTTAGGCCGCCATACACCCATTCAGCCCGGTACAAAGCAGCAGGCTGTCCTAGCCAGGGCACGGAGCAGGGACATCCTCGTGAGACTGCCACGACCCAGCAGCACCACCGGTAACAGCAGCTGATCCTTCGCCACAGGATAAGTCGCTGTCAGCTTGGCAACACAAAGACCAACCCCTCATGCATGCTTGGTTGGCCGCAGGCTTGTCCTGCCAGCAGGATGAGACCTGGCGCTGGGGCTCCCCAGCCAAGCCTTTCTCCATCATGTACCAGCACACAAGATGAGAGGTGCCCAACCTGAGCAACCTCAGACAGGTCAGTATTTGGCTAGGAAGCTACCCACGCACCTCAGGTGAAAGCCAAATCTTCGTGCCTGAGCACGACACCCACGGACACAAAGCAAGCAGAAGGACACCATTTGCCTCCCTCAGCACAGCTCCAGCCAGCCACTGCCCACGGCAGACACAACATACCGCCCCAGCGGGTAGAAGTTACTTGCTGCATCTCATACCTCTGTCACAACATTTAGCAGGACCACAATAGCCCCCATAACCCACACCACAGGGGACAGGCAGACACCGACCCCCTGAGAGAGCTCAGGCTCGCGGACCCTGCCGCCCCCCGTGCCCTGCTGGCACGGGGCCGCACGGCGCCTTCTTCCTCTCCAGCGTTCTGATACTTAATGACTTAACAAAAATTCTTACCTAGAGGGTGGGAATAGCGTCTCTTTCCTTCCTCTGCCATCTAGTTGATATCTCCACTCGCTAGATTGCGAAATCCTATTTTTAACCTCTTCTGCCTAATGATACTGCGACACCAGCCACTGATTGACACGCGCCTGCCTCCCGCTGCTGCCTCTCCCCGGTGCCTCACCTGGGCCGGCCTCGCGCACCACCGCCTGCAGGAGCAGCACAACAGCCAGGCCCTCACGCGTCCCAGGGATCGCCCCAAGCAGCCACACGCAGGCTTTTCAGAGGGAGGCTCCAGGTAGAAACCCTGAGAGAGCTGATCTGGGGGGTGGTGCCCGGGAGACCACCCTGGAACCTGTGTAAAACCTCTCCTTCCCCACTGCTCCCTGACAGGGCCTCTAACTGCCCTCACCTGCTGTGCCTCACCCCCCCCAGCCCCTCTCAGCATGAGTGCCTAAAGCCCCTTGCCCGGCTGCCTGTGTGTCAGGTTCTGAGCCCCGCGAAAGTGCATCTGTGGTGTGGGGGCATGTAACTTCCAATTTATCTGTTACTTTTTTTTTGTTTGTTTGTTCTCTTTTCTGGGAAGTGAGGGGTTTTTTTTAGAGTCGAGGCTTCCTCAAGTTGGAGCCAAGATGGTGGCGCTGCCATCCAACAGCTTTGACTCATTTTTGTTTTGCTTACTGAATCAACTTGCTGGTTACAGATTCCTGCGATGATGAATTCACTAGGAGACAAGAAAAGGAGGCATGCTCGCCGTTCTTAAACGCTCTGCTTCTTGTCCCTCCGGTACCCCTTCGCGGCTGTGGGCAGAGTATTGCAGCTCGGGGCAGGCTGAGCTGCTGCCTTACGGCTGCACGGTACTAACTGCAGGGCACAAAACTCACCTCACCTTCAGAGTAAATCTGCCACTGCCTCCCTTTTAGTGCTTGACCAAGAAGGTATACAGTGTAAAAAGTTATTAAAAAAAATGTAAAACTAGTAAAAGACAGATGTTTCATACACATGCATGCCTAGTTTTTCAGATAGGTGCAAATGCGGCGCTCTGGTTTCCTCACAACCCAGGGAGAGGCGTCAAAGGACAGACTTTAGGTACACTGCTCTGGTCTGCGCTGACTTGACTAAGCATGCTAAGTGTTTCTTTATTAATGCAGTTGGTTCACGCATCCCTGGGTTGTCAATGGCTTCCTTAACTGTGTAGCTCTTAAAAGCAAAGCATGTAATTTCTGAGCTGCTACATGCTACTGAAGCAACTCCAGTGATTTATTTATGAAAGGTTTATTGACCTACTCAAGTTTTAGATGCTCATTCACTTTTATTGACACGTATCCTTAATTCCTGTTGTGAAGACATGGGTTAACTGAGCCAAATTAAAACAGGGCACCCTATAGAAGCAAGCGATTTCTAAAATCCCTTTCTCTGGTCACAGCTGTGACACAAAGGTGGTTCCCTTTCTCTCCATGCATTGTTTCCATGCATTCCTGTTGGCTGAGTGTGCTCCAAGGTTGTCCAAATGGTCCTACTCCACAGAGCATGGGCAGCAGCTCCAGTGCTGCTTGAACATATTCATTCCCATCTCTCAGCCTGCTGCTACTAACAGCATAGGCGTTGCATCAGTGTTGTTGCTTGGACTCCTTCAGACGCATTGCTCTAGCTGCTGCCCCGAGGAACAGTCTACTATATAGGGACTGCTGGATTTTTTTCGGCTCTTCGCTTCCCTACATGTGGTCTATGACCACTCTCACAGTGAGCTGTGATATTCCCTCAAAGGTCTGCCAGGAAACAGACCTGTTTAGAGAGGGTGTGTTGCAGATGAACTCTCATTTTATTTAGGATGTATGAGATGTGATTGCTTGCTTTTTTTTTTTTTAAGTAATTTTTGTATTAGTCGAACTACAAAACATCTTTGCTGCCAAAGGCTGACCTCTACCCTAGCAGTGTAAGCAAAATTATTCTTAGTTCCCCTTTTTTTTGCTGATAATAGGACCCAAGGGTAGCTTAAGAAATACTGAGAGAATTAAAATATTGGATGGGTAAATGAAAAACGCAAGTGAAAAAATGCAAGTGAAGTAAGAAGCAATAATAAGCCCATGAGGTCACTGATCATGTCCAGACCACATCGGGATGCGGGGAACTTGCAGTCATTCGCATGGCAGCTATCACCCCCCATGGAGAAAGGAGGGTGGAGTCCAGATCTCATCAGTGAGGTCATCTCCTTTCTAATCCTACACTCTTCGTACTTTTGGAGCACAACCGCTGTGGTTTTCACAGGAACTGAGCTCAGCCCTGCCAGCCAAGGGGAGCGGAGTGTCAGGAATTTCCAGACCACTCATCGGTCCAGCCCGCCCCCCCAGCTGACGTTGTTTATAAGTCCCTGGACCCTCTCTGCTTAAAGAGAAATCTAGATCCACCTACTCTGTGCACATTTTGTGCTGTTGATGCATTGCAGGGCTGAACTTGGCCAGCCTGGGAACCTGACCCACAAACACCAATGCATGCACTGGTAGTGCCTGGTTGGCGTGCGTTAGGTGTCTCTGGGTGCCTAAAGCACAGGGCAAGTAAATCGGTCACGCTTCTCAGACCCAAAGTGTATTAACATGAAATGGAGAAATACTTGTGCCATGTTCTGGGAGGTCTCCAGTTCACTGCCCTACTATTAGACAAAGGAGCAGGTATAAGCTTATTATGCATCATGACTTGCATTCAGTCTGGTTTGGACAGCAGAGATCAGAGGGAGCTATGTTTCCTGCCTGCTCTGCATAAGCAGCTGGAAGAGTTTGTCCCCATCCATAGATGAAGATGACCAGCTTTTTAATATAGGCACCAGAACTGGGTGTACCAAAGTGGGCAGAAGGAATACCATCCTTTCCCCATGCTTTTGGGTTTTTTTTTTTTGCTCCAGAGCTTGTCAAATTTATGAAAAGCACAACCTGGATCTCCTCAAAACTGTTCTCGCACTTTTCAGAGACCCCTGCCTATTGTGCTGCTGCAGCTATGGGTGAGAGAGCGTGGGCACACAACCAGGCTTGTCTGCTGTGTGTTTCCTTTGGCTAATTTTTTTTAACAAATCTAATTCAGGTTTTGCAATTCTTGATGTGGGTTTTTCTTCCTGAAAGAATAAAATAGAAAAGTCACTGATGATTTGTTCTTTCACTATATTTCAGTGCCAATGCATCATTTAGCACTGCAGCAGCCATCAATACCCACTCAGCCACTATCATGCAGCTTTTCCCTGTCATTCACTGTGTCATTTAGAAAGTGATAAAAATCCCAGCTTAGAGCCGTATATTCGCTTTTGTGGTCCCCTACTTCCAGCAACCTTTTAAAGCACTGAACCAAATTAGCAACAAATTACTTTATGAATACCAAGCCCTTTTGTTACGGTGTTCTGAGAGTTTGCAATACTGTCAGATTTCAATTAAATTTAAGAAAAATTAAGCTGCTCTGTGTGGCTGCTTGCTTAGACAGTGAGGTAATTATATATAATAAAGAGATCTGTTTAACAATTGCTCCTAGTCATGGCAACGTTGCACCGTTATTGTGCTTAACATGAAGACAGACTGTTATATTGGTTTTGGAACGTGGGAAACCAGCAATAGCAGAGGCACATCATGAGCTTAACGCATAGAGTAGGATTTTTAACATTACCAGCTGCAGTGAATTAATTGTTACGACTTTTTTGTTCTTTCAGTGAATCTGGTTTTGCACATAGGTTAAAAAAAGTGTAAGATCCCCAGAAACTTGTACACTGTGCCTTCAGTAGTAGGCACGCAGCAAAAGTACCATTAAGTCTAAGTTTTTGTTGATCAGAACAAAAACAACTCCATGGGTGCTGCTTTGTTCTTTTTTAAAAAGAAAAGCACAAAACCACAGCATAAAATAGTCATTGTCCTATCCGTACATCCCAATGAGATGTGATGGCAGGTAGTAACAGCAAACATCCTGGAAGAGACCTCTTCATCACTGAGCTCAGGCCCAGCAATGCCCCAGCGCCTTCCTTTCAGCCCTTGTGCCACGGGGTAAGATAACCAGAGTATATGCTGCTGTGATTTTACAGTGAAAGTGATTCTGTGTATTTGGGAAGACTAATGGATATGAAGAGTTCAGACATAATCTTTCACACGTGGGCACAATGACTTTTGCTGCCCCTGCCTGAGCCGCCCTAAGGGTGCACACGTTGTTCACCTGGAAGCATAGCCCTCCACTGAGCAGAGGGGTCTGTGGAGCATTTTACCCTGGAGGATGGAAAGAGGAATTTTACAAATAGTGCAGTTTTTTCCTGTGTTGGTAAAGTGTCTTGTTCAGAGTTAGAAGAAAGCAGCTCTATTCTGGGATTCTTCTTCACGGTAGTGTGGCATTTTGAACTCAGAGAAGCAGCTGGAAAAGAAAATGTCAAAGTTCAGTTCTGTTCAAGACTGAGTTTTGAATCTTGGCTAAGCTTAACTAGGCGATCAAGGAATGTAAGTCAGCTTGCTGATTTGTGCCATGAAAAGGAAACAGCTCAGGCCTAAGCAAATACAAAACAAACAAACAGCCGTGCTTTTTCAAGGGGGGAAAATGCAGAAGTCTGTGAAAGAGTCTTCTTACAGGAGCAGGAGGAGAGCTGGGAAGGAGGAAGCAGCAGGGAGGCACGCACAAGAACTCACTTGGTACCGAGGGGTTTTAAGAAACATTTGAGAATCATTTCAAAACTAAGAGTGAAAACAGAATGGAAACTTCTTGTAGGGCAGCGGTAGCCAAGTTGAGCTCCCAAACATCTCAAGTGCAGCTCCCACGCTGGGACTGTGACACAAGCCAGCAGCACAACTATTTGGCACAGGCAGCATCTCGGAAATCCAAAGGTCCATCTGTGCGAGAAAGTTATTGGGTGAGTAGGTGATAAGGTAGCCAGGAAAAGCACATAAACACCAAGAAAAGCAAAGAACTGTGCTCGGGCATGAAGTCACTAATTATCACTCAGGAAAGAGCTTGGCGTCACTGCGGATAGCGCCATAGGAACGTCAAGCCTGTGCTTCATGATGATCGAAAAGGCAAATAGGACACCGGGAACCGTGAGGGAAGGAAGAGCAAACAGAACAGAAAGGAAAATCGCATGCTGTGCCCGTGTCTCCTTCAAGTCCCTGTCGTTCTTCTCAAAAATGACACAAACGATGTAGAAATGATAGGGCAACAGCCACGATCACAGTTACAGAGCAACATCTATGCAGGGAACGGAGCGGTACCCTGGGACTCCCCAGCATGGAGAAGAGAGAACTTCGTCTTCAAAGTGCTGGTGGCTGCAGCGAAGGGCAGGAGGGGAAGACCTGTGGCTGCTTCTCAGCATCTAAGACCTAAGGACATGAAATGAATTATCTTGCAACAGGACTGGAATGAGCGCAGGAAGCACTTTTCCATGTGGCACATAATTAAGCTCAAGCACAGATAACCCTGGAAGCCAAAAGTAGAAAATGGTTTAAAACGTAATTTGACAAATTCATGGAGGAAAATCTACCAAGGGCTGTTGAACACAAAGCCACAAGTCTCCAGCTCAGAAAGTCCCTGAGCAACAGGGGAGGAGAAAGTTTCACGACACATTAGACCCCTTCCTGCATTCCTTTTTTAAACTTCCACAGGAGGCAGAAAGCGTCATCTGGTCTGACACTGTACTGCTGTCCCAGTACTCCTAAATTAGCCTGCCCAGGCTGTCGTCGCTGGACTGTCCTAAGACCCAGCTGTATGGCTGGCTGTGACCTGTGGGACCTGGTGGGACAAACTTGGTATCTCCTATTTGCAGCTCACTCCCAGAACTACCTCTCTCTATTGCTCTTTAGTGTATGCTATGTGTCCTTTATATCTCAGCTATACAAAGATTTTTGTAAGTAAGTATTTAATGAGGAAGGTCGCTCACACTGTTATGGGGAAGAGCAAAAAAGAAATTACTGTGAGAAAAAGAGGTGCTTTGCAATAAAAACAACTTAAAATCCCTATTGAAAACTCTGACTCATGGTCTGAAGTAACACAGGGGAAAACACAGGAAAAACCATGTCTATCAAGCCCATGAAAGTAGTTACATGAAGTTCAAGAATAAAGGCTGCTGGGAATGTGTCTGTCAGAGCAAAGGAACTGGGGAGATTGATCAAACAGCGCTGAGCGAGTTGCACTTCTTAGGACCTGAGTCCAAAGAAAAGGCATCAGAGCAGAGCTGATGGTTGCGTGAAATGAATAAACACAAGAAAATTCCAGTGTTTTTATATGTCTTCAGAAACAGATCATAGTTGTTCTGATATTCTCCAAAACAATTGTTTCATTCCAGTGTGTTAAGCTGATCTGTAACGTGCCATTCTGAGACAGATCGGGGTGTTCAGTACTTGCCTTCTTTGGCACAGTGCCTCCATAAGAGCCGTTCAGGAGCCCAGTGCCTCCGTTCTCGTCGTGGGATTTACCTGCTTGTCGTGCACCAGCTGGCTTGGTCACAGGAAAGTATTCATTATGGTGTGGGAGATGTGGTCCTCTAGGGAGCCTTGCTCATAGAATCGAAGAGAGCCCAAAAGTCTTAATAAAACAATATGTGCTGAAAGAGAAATGTAGTTTAGTGTTTTATTGAAGGATGAAAAATTCCATGTTCTTTGTAATGTTATGCATTAACTATTTCCACTTGGATCAAATCAGCTAAACCAATATTTTTATTTTTTTCACTCTTTTTTGAAATATTAATATTTTCCTAATTTTTAAGGTTGCATTTGCATCAGAAAATAATTTTTCAGAAAATTTGCAATAAATTTTAATGATCAGACTTAGGCAGTTAATTTTTAATTCGACAATCTGGATAAATAGATCTTTGCCATAGGTATTTAGAGGACTTTTAAAAAAAATAATAATTGGCCCCACTCTGAAGCAATCTAGCACAGAGCCTGATAGCTCAGAGGAAGAATAAACTCTATTAAAAAGCATAGTGACCAAAGAGGAGGGGCTACACATTTGATGTCTGCATCATGAGCAAATCTACTGTCAATATTGTGACACTGGTCAAAAAGCCACTGAGGTGGCTGCAGTCAAACTCACAGAGGAAATGGACTTACAAAAAAAAGCATCTCTGATAACAGCAATTAGTTAACACCTAGCACAAGCTACTACGGAAAGACATCAGACCATTATATTTCTGTGGTGTTTGCATATAACATTCAACCACAATGGCTAAGATGCAAAGGAATAATTGGGGAGGGACCATGCTGTGCAGCTTGCTATACATACATAAGCTCAGCCCACCCTGGAGGCTTCCAGTTAAAAGATATGGGGATGATAGGTAAGAAATGTGAATAAGCCACATGAGCAAACAAATACAGTGGAGTATTAGCCCAGCACAGTCCTCCTACATGCTGTTCAAGCCACTGCAGGACACAAACCATTATTAGATTGTATGTAGAGTAGAATAAAAGATTAGTTTGAAAAGCACGTTCAGAGTCACATCCTAAATTAGGTAGAAAGAAAGATTCCTGTCTAAATGTTGCAGAAGTTTGGGGGTGGCAGCCAGTCTGCCTCAGGTTTTAGTCCTGTTTTCTCCTAGGGCACGTTGAACTCATCATCTCATTGAACAAGCTTTAGCGATGAGCAACTGTGAAAAACCTGACTCCAGAAAAGACTGCATGGAGAGGAGGAAAAACACAGTGTTCTCCTCCAGAGAGCAGAGCTATCCACTCAAAAAGTAAAAGTAATCGAGTGTCTCTTAAAAAAGCAACAAACAAACAAACAGACAAACATCCTCCTTTCTTTGATTGTAACAGTCTTTAAAAATATATAATCACCTTTGGATGCAGAGCTGGCATGGAAAATTCCAGTCCAAATGGTGAAAGTTCGAGAAAGTTAGAGACATTTGAAACAAGGGAGTTATAGATGAAACCAGGTTTTCAATCCTACCTCAGGCAGATGGAACCAGTCTTCTCATTCACAGGTGTCAAACCCATTTTCTCTGGTGGACACCAACCAATACGTTGGCAAGTGGAGGCTAACAAGAGAGGTGAACATACTGTACAGTAAATGAATATTTCCTTTGTTGAGATTGCTGCTCACCGATCTTTCTTACACCTGGTGAGTATTGCGGGAGCCAGGTGAGGTCGGCACAATGTTTGTAATGCAGCACACGACACACCATGCCCAAGCCGAAAAGCCCCAGTTCCTGCGTGCAGCCCTCGACATACACGTGTGCACTTTCTGACACAAGCTGCTACGCCCACCCAGCTCTCCGTACGTATTCACGCCTCGCACAATCGCAGGGTCCTGTATACAGGCGTAGTCAACATTTCAGCTTGATTAAACTGAAAACGTCCTCTGATTTGTAACTCCTCTCTTCCGTGTCCATCTGAAAATACCGACTCTGCTCTTAAACTGCCCAGAGACCTTAGGGAGCATCTGGCAGAGTTTCTGTTTAGAATTAATTTTATATTACTGTTTTTTGCTCTCCTAGGACAGGCTCAACAGGCTTAAAGGCAGCAGAAGCACTGTTTCTAAAAATACAACTGATTGATAGATAACAGTGGTCACCACAGGCTACCTGGGTCTTCCCTGATGGAGTAATGAGCTGAAGGATATTATGGCCACCCGTGAAGGCCTCGCAGCATCCTCTTTAGATGCTTTTCCCGAGTAAAAGAAGAAAATGGTATCTACGTGCTCACGTTATAGTGAGGATAAAGCACAAACTGCGTAACGTACGTGAGTTTCATACGGGTAATGCTTCCAGATGTTGACGTTGTCTTGCTGCTTGCACTTCGTTTCCTATGTATTTCTTCAGAATCTATTGTTACCTGAGTGGCTTCTTTTGTTTAGATTGGATTTTTTTTTAATTCTCTTTCACTCTTTACTTTTTTTTAATTCATGTTAGGCATTACTTTATGGGACACAAATTAAGCACAAAATATCGACAGGTATCTTTTTATCTATTTCTGCATAATGTAGCTTGAAAAGCAGAGCTTGTGTCCACTTTCAGATATAGGAGTTACTTGTTAAAAAACTCCAGGATGTGGAGAATTCTGGGTACAAACTTCATTTAATCAAAGGAATGAAAAACTCTTAGTCAACATTTTATAGATCCTGACTACAAGCTAGAAAAATACTACCAGGTCTTCCAGACAGGACAAAAAATATCTACCAGAAGACTAAAAAATAACCAGAGATAGGTTGTGAAGATTTTATAGAGACTAACCATCTTATTTGCATAACTTCCATACTACACGTACTATAGTATACATACATAAAAGCATACGTATATCAATTTTTCCATACATCCATACTATATCTTTTTCCACATATTTACCTCACATGAACATTTTATCAAAATGTTTTTCACCTTTGCCTTTTTTACAGTTTGTACTAAAAGTATATTCATCTTCTGTAAAGCAATCAAAGAAAGAGAGATTATCATGTATTTATAAACTGCGCTCAGTATGTCAGTAAACTCATGTGTGCTGCTACCAGCCCTAAGATGTATCTTAAATACAAGGGGCCAAAAATTTAGGCACCTATCTCAACCTAGATCAAAATCTAACCACCTCTCCTGGCCTATCAGTTTTCTTTATTGTCTGAGTGCTGTAAGCAAAGCATCTTCCTTATACATCGCTGGCATTAAAGGTTCTTCAAGCAAAATTAGGTTCTCTGTTAAAAATGTGCTTTATTGAATTTGCATGGGAGAAATAGAATAAAGTTTAGTAAAATCTTCCTGATGCAAAAGAGCATCTAGGTCAGTCATTGCTACTATTTCTCTGCAGTGTTAACGAGAGAAAAAGCAATACATTTTTGTCACTTGGAATATGACTCAGAGTAAGAGACAGAGGATTTACTGATTAGGGAAGGGGTTTTTTTGTTCATTTAATTAAGCAGTTACTTAATGAAGTAAAGTGGCACTTTAAATATCTAAGCCTGCAAAGAGTTTAGGAACACTGAAAGTGTTTGTATTTTGAGTGTAGCCTGGGTTAAGATCATTTCTCCTTAAGAGGTGACATCTCAGTTTTACAGATGGAGAAAGGACTTTGAGTTCTAGCGAGCTTAGTCATTGCCAGTAACATCGCCACTGTACAGTAAGGAAAGTATATTTTGGGGTATAATGTTACTTCCTGCTACACGGGGACTACAGTTGCATAGATGCAGTAAAACATTTTGGGTTTGGCTTTTTTTCCTTATGAAAAATGTCGACAGAGAAGACAATCTTGTTTCAACATTTTTTTCTTAAATTTTCTTTTGTACAAAATCTCAAACCGTAAAGGTCTGAACATGTACAAAATGAAACACTGAAGCTGAAAATAGCATATGTAATTTTTTAGCCAACTATTGCACCAGCTTGGATACTTAATGGCTATTATTAAAAAGTTTTAAAGTTCAGCTGTACTTTGGAAAGAAATTGCTTTTAAAAAAAAAAATTCTTAAGAAAATATTTTTTGTAAAGAAAACCAAAACAGTGTCAGATCTAAGTCTTTTTGTGTGATACAGAATTGAAAACAGACATTTCCCCTAGGAATGTCCATTTCATCAAATTTTCCATTTTGACCAAGCGATTGTTTTTCTACACACAAGGTGGGGGAGGAGTTTTATGACCATTTTTCTATTAACTCTATTATAATTTCTTACTCTTTCTGTTATGCCCACCGAGGGCTGGGCTTACAGTGCTCCTAGCTGCCCCCACCCCACTGGATCCGGGCATCTGCCTACTGGGTACTGGGAACAACAGGCTTCACTGGAAGTTTATTTATGACTCACTGGTTTTAAAGCGAGCTCTCTTCCATCGCAGCTCAATAAAAGCAATTGCTTCCTTCACACATTTATTAACAAGCAGATGCCTTCACCTCCTCTGCACAAGTGAAATCTTCAGCCTTTTCCTAACACCACTCAGTCATTTAAAATGCCATTTACTCCTGAAAGGAGTAAATCCTCTCCTCGCCATGCTTTTCTGCAGTGGTGGGGCCTTACGTGGGAAGTCAGCTATTCCACAAGAGGCTTAACCTGATTTTTCCATCCATCCTTTGCAATGTTGCATAGAGGTAGGAAAAGAGGCGGCTGGGGCTCCTTGGGCGCCGACTGTGCTGGGGAGGCTGCGGGGTGGCTGCCGGCCAGCACCAGCTGTGCGGGGACGGTGCGGATTCGGATGCCGCCGTCCTACGCGGGCTGGACAATGGGATTACTCGCTTGTGCACGGGCAGGTATTCAGCCAGCCTGCGGCGGGGACAGGAGGAGGGGAACGAAAGAGAAAAGACGGGGGGAAAGAGAGGTTGAAATAAAGAACCTATAGTAAGCCAAAAACTGCAGGAAAAGGCAGGATTGTGCCTGGCAGTCTATTTTTAAATTGGCTGACAAGAATCTGATGTGTTGTTTGGGTAAGGATACTGTACTGGCTTATAAGCGGAGCCAGTCGTGGGATGAGGAGAACAGTGCAAATCCTCATTTTTTGCTTCCACTCATCTGTTCTGCTCAGACTCCCGACCAGCAACACTGGTCTCCAGCTGCCGCAAAGAGCCCGGAGCACTGGGCCTGAAATGACAGGTATTGGAGCTTCAGCTGGTATAAAGCCTGCCAATCTCCAGCGATTTCACTGCAGCTTGGTGGCTGAACACAAGTTGAAGACCTGGCCCTTCATTATGAAACTTCTTGTGCTTTATTAGTTCTAAGGAGAGGGAAGACATCCAAAGAGGAGCGAGGGCTGAGAGGGGGTGTCAGGAGAGCCAGGCTGCCTAACATCACCCGGAGTCTTGCCATGGGCTCCCCATTGTGCCAAAATTTGTCTTTTAATTTGTGCTCCTTCATGGAGTGAGCTTTGACAAACATAGGTGGTTTTGTGCCTCGCTTTACCCATACATGAACTGCAAAATGATGAACGCTATCTAACCTCCAGGTCAAGGGAAGCCCGTAGCTTTTAGTGTGCCCTATTGATTTGGGAGACTTTCATTTGTTCCTTTGACACATACACAAGTATTTAGATATGTGAGGTACTTTGAGATGTCAATGGCACTTCAGTATTTCTGTGCAGTGGACCAGCCATAGCTATACACCTGGGTAGATGAACTGCGAGATGGCGTCAGCTTGGTTCTAGCTATTGCTAGCAATATGGGTTGAATCATAACAAGAATTTCTGCCAGGGACATCTTTGGCCCACAATTTCACTACCCGTGTCCTACTCAGAAATTGCCATCTATTTATGAAGTCTATAAAAATGGAAGATGTTCAGCCTTTCTGGAACATTTCTACCAGTTTCATCCAGACGAGCTTCATTTAGCTGTGCCCAAAATGGAGATACACTGTGGAAAAGCTGACAGAAGGGCAGAAGAGGAGCATCATGCACAACTTTATCATGGCCCTGGCCATACAAGCACCTCCCCAGAAGCCCGAGGGCTGCACCTTTGCATACATAAACGTACCTGATGGTCAGGTTCACTACAGATCTTGCCCCTGCTTTCATGGTAAATCTCAAATTAATTATTTAGCTCCAAAGGAAAATACTAGCACTTTCTTATATTTTTCTTCATATATGACATTTTTTTCTGTCTTTTTTTTTTTTCTTTTTCTTGGTGCCTTCCTCTTTCATTTCTTTACTGTTATTCCTTCCACTCACAACCCTATTTCAAACTCCATTTCCCAGCCATTCAATTTGTTATCTCTTCTTCTTGTCTTCCACTCCAGCCATGGGCAACTTGGAAAAGTCATTCTTGGACAAATCATTCTCTTATTGCCCAGCTACACATCAGGGCAAAGGTCTGCAACAGGCCAGGCTCCATCTTCTTGCCCCACTCAGCTGGGTAGCAGTGTGGATATCTGCCCTTGCCACTCTGAAGCATTTCATATTTCGGTGGCCAGAAAGCTGCTGCAGCGCAGCAGCCACTGCCAAGACTCACAACCCAACCTAGCTACAGGCTGCTGCCAAAAAGCATAGCCCTGGTCCCGTCCCCACACCGAGCCCTTCCTGCATGTTGGCTCCCCACAGCCACACCGTAAGCTGGGTCAAGAAAATGCCCTGAACGAAAATTAAATGCTCCCAAAAGTTGACTCTGGGGCTTTTGGGGGTCAGGCCACTCCAACCCTGCCTCCTTCTTCAGACACCCGGCTGCATGCTTGGGGCTGCACTGAGACTGGGGGGTTCCCCCCTTTTCTCTGCAAACGGCTTTTTGCTGATGGGCTCCTGTTGGTAGAGCTGCGCTGTTGACAGTTTCCCTAGCCTCTTCTGCACATTGTTCGTACCTTTGCCAGGAAATTTGGAAGAGAACTCCCCAGTCTTATTGCTGTGCTTTATTGAAATGGCTCCAGTTTTGCAACACTTGGTCTGTAGTACTGATGTGTGAGGGCCAGGCTCCAACATCTTAAACTGCGACCCTTCCAGACCAAGAACTGTAAGAAAACAGCTTGCATAACTAAAACTCAAAAAAAAGCCCTTTAAAATATGTATTTTTCCATTTAGAAAGCGACAAGATGAGTTCAGTTTAATAGGTGGAGCAATGATACTACCACTACAATCAAACCAGTTACTGCTTGTCATTCATAGAGTCGACGTTAAATGGATCCAGAATGCAAACTTACCTTCCAGAAAAGTCAGAGCTATAGAGAGGGGCTGAAGTGGTTTCCAAATCAGAGCAAAATTTTGTGACTTCAAAAGCAGCAATGGATTAAAAATTGCCTCCAAGTTGATTTAGAACAACCAACATATTTCCAATAATTCATTTGGATAATGTTTATCCATCTCATTTGAGCTTCTCTTATGTTAAATATGATGTGTCACTGGTGTATTTAATATGAAGCATGTTAAAGATATTTTAATATAGAAAGAAAATGAAATGAAAACATGATAAAGTCAAAACAATTGTATCTTATATCAAAACAAAACATTTTGATATTATTAAAATAAATCAAGAAAGTAAAAATGAAATGTTTTGACTTTTTCTTGTTAAAAATATTTGTCAGAATTGACACGTTCTTGCAAAACATTTGGATTTTGACAAACAGAATTCTTTTTTACAGAAGAATTGTTTCAGTAAGCTCTAATTAAAAACTGGCTAACTCACAGATCTCAAAAAAATAGTTGTCAGTGGTGAATTATTACTGTGCATCAGATATACGGTGAAAGGGATCAGTTCATGGCCCAATGCAATTTCATATTACCATCTGTGATCCTGAAATGAATATAAAAACACTTTTGACAAATTTCTAGGCAATAAGGAGTTTGGCAGAGTGGCCAGGGCCATCGTAGTGTGATGGGGATCACCTCTGGAGACTGGTGACCCAAACGTCAAGTCTTTCACATCAGGAAACTCTAGACCTTGCCCCCATGAACAAAGATGCCGACTCTGCTGCCTGATGGCAACTCTGCTGCCTGAGGGCAACTCTGCCTTGGCAGGAAGGGATCAATGATTTTTAATAGATAAATAACTCAGCAGTAAATGAAAGCAGGGGAGAAACAAGTAGGATACTGAGAGGGGACCAATAGTGGAGTATGGTGTCCCACTCTGGTATGAGCACTGTAAAATTGTAAGCATGGAAAAGTGCGATGAGGAAAGTATTGAGGAAAGTACTAACTAAGCTGAGTTTGTGTGCTTCATTGCTTTGCCTGGCAGAAAGAAGACTGAAAGGTGACAGGGGAAAAATGAGGTAAAAAGGTGACTTTTTTTTTTAAGCAGAGAGTTACAAAAAGGAATTTAAAGGAGACAAATTCAGAGGAAAAATGAAGCAACTGTTTTTACTGGTGAGTCTGACTGACCATAGGAACATGGTACCCGTCAAAGCGGCGAACTCGCCATTTCAGGCTCTCTTTAAATCAAGATTGGCTGGTTTACTGAAGGCACAAGTTCTTTTGGTTCAGCCTAGCAGTAGGAGGAAAAAATTTATATGACCAGAATTGCAGAAAAGATCATAGTAAGTATTCTATTAATATCCACATGTGAATCTACACATTAATTATTTGCATATGGTAGATAATCTGATAGCCAGGAAATTGTCAGTGAATCTTAAATTATGCTGAAAATCATGAATTTATCATCAATGTTATCAACAGTTGTTGAAGGTAGATGTTTGGATTTAAAACACTGTCCTGGACATCATTTCACAAAAGCATTTCCAACTTCCAAAATGTTGGTACTAACTCTAACAAGACTGAGTTTTTAAGCTTCATTTTAGGGGGAGGAAGAAGAGAGCCAATCTAGAATCACTGCCCTGATGGCAGGGGGACTCACGCAGATGCAAGAGAGAGACCTGCTTTCCTTCCCGATTCAAAGCTTTGTTGGTGCCTCATACATTGCCCAAGATCTCAGGAAATTTTTGGCAAACAGAATATAGCTGTAGAAACGTTTCAGTCTCAGCAAGCGCCGTTTTCTCAGGAGAAGAAGGATGTATATGAAAAGCTTGATCAATTTCATATCTGTGTTTAATTCCTGTTCATGCTACAAAACTCATTGTGTGAAGCTAGGTTTGTAATTTATATTTCTATTATATTCTTCTCTACTTGTAAAATGGGAATATGACCTTCTTCTACCTTTATTTCTATTGTAAGGTCGTTGGGCAGAAGACTCTCTCTTTCCCTCTGTGCGTGTATTTACACACAAAGTAAAAAAGGAAACAACTTTGGGGGTCTAAGCTCATTTGCAGCATAGATAATGTTTGTTTTACTGCTCTATTTAAAAAATGTAGTCAACAGTTAGGAAGTGCAACTCAGAGATATTATCTGCCATCCATTACTTGAATATTGTGTATTTAAATAAAATATTGAATTATTTGAAGGAATGGAATAAAATATTGAATTATTTGAAGGAATGGAACTATTTTATGCCATGTGTTTCTTTGCAGAACAATATGACAGTAAGATAACATTTTGCAATTTCAGATCGTTTCCCATGGCAAGAAAATTATATTTGCCAGCCAGCTGGTTTTTTTGCTCCATTTAATGTACACATGATAGATACTGGTTAGGACTGATGTCTGCAGTAGAACATTGTTCACAACTAAGTCTAATAACAGATACAATGATAGAAAATCATGTATCAGCTTCTGGTATTTTCAGCTCTCAAAATCTAATCATGCTTTTCAGTTTTAGAAGTTTTTGGTTTGCTTCTAGAGTAGGATGGCTTTTAACGAATCTAATTAATTACATGTTATTATAGTACATGTAATAATACATGTAATAACGTATAATGCAATTATGATGTAATACATAGTAATAGATATAATGTAGCATACAGAATAATATATATTCTATGCTATGTATATTAATAGGTTTAATAATATTTAATAAATTTATAGGTATATTAAGTTGACATTGTTTGCATTAATTTTGTGTGTTATATTTGTTCTATATATAGAATTTGTTCTATATATAGAATTATATATAAAGAAAAGGATTTGCTTGTTTTAATTGTGACAGTAGTGGCTGTTTGTATGTCTGACAGTGGGGACTCCTGCCAGTGTTTATCACAGTATCTAGGACAAATCTAGGACTTGGGCAATCTAAATACACAAAATATGGCAGGAAAAGAGAAATGGAGAAAACAAGATTGGCCCAAATCAGGTTAGTTAACAGGTTCGTATCAGAGCAAGGTATTAAACCGAATCAGTTGCTCAGTCGGATACACATTCCTGCTAGTGAACCCAGCAGTTAATATGTGTATTTGCTTGCAGCCCAAAGGAAGATTGAAAGCAGCAGTAATACACTATTTGGTCCAGCATAATGAAACATAACATAGCAACAATAACATTACTCAGTGGCAAAGTTTAAAATATCACTTATTTTTGCCACTCAAAGTAATTCTCCACCTGCAATATCCTACCACAGGCATGTACTTCTCAAGCGAAGCAGCCATAAATCAGGATACTGAATGACATGACTTACAAGACCTTGGCATGAAGAAGTGATCTCAGTAGCTTCCATCTCACCAATTCATTGATGCAATCCATACATTATTTCTCATAATCTGAATTTCTCAGCCATCTCTCCCTGCCAGTTTTCTCTGGCTTCCCTTGCTGAGGACCAGGTTATACAAAGAAAGAGGTAATATTTACAGCGCTTTCACTGCTCACACATGCACCCCGGAATAGGTACTAACCAGCAAATTATTAAAATCCCAGTCTTTCTGATTCACAACCCATAAAGCCAACTGCAGCAGGTTTTGCTACTCTTAGCCATAGAAAATAAGCTAGGAGGAATTCTGCAATGCTACCCCACACCTCAAGCCAAAAGCAGCTAAACATTGAGAGAAACCCTTTTATCCCAAATATTCTTGCTTTATTTGAGGTGACCAATGGGGTTACTTTTTGCCTTTCTATTTCCTCCTCAAACTTTTGCATAATCAGCTGGGTTAGGTAAAGGTTGGGTACAGATCTTCAGATTCATGTTAACACAACATAAATAGCAACAGTTGTGTTCTATTCAAAGAGTGGTTCTGGGACTAAATGTGCACTCACACTGGAGAATTATCTCCTGCATGCATTTCTATTTTTTTCCTCTCAATTTTTTGGCCTAGAGAATCATAAACAGTTGAAATGAACCCTACATCTAATGAATAAATACACTTTCAAAACATGAAGCTCAGAACTTGCAAGTAGACCTGGTTTTGGGACACTGTAGCAAGCTGCCCTGAACGCTGCTGGATCTCCAATTAGGCATTCAAACAAATATATCTAACACCACTACTGCTTTTGATAATATATGCCAGAGAAACAATAAAGTAAGTTAACTATGACACCTTCATAAGGAGGTCTCCATTTTTTTCTCAGCTGCAAACTGATTATTTGCAGCAAACCTATGATTTATTCTCACTATTCTAATCAATATCTTCTCCTCTTCATCTTGGGTGCTCCCTTTATTTCATGTCCCCATTTTTTAGCCCCGCACTGTCCCCCATGTCAGTGCATCTTTTCATTAATCACTTTTCTCCATTCTCTTTTTGCATAGTCCTTTCCTCATCTTTCTCCTCCATGATGCTAGCTCCTCCTCCTCCTCTCATCAGTGAGGCACACTCTTCTTTCTGATCCCTGCAAATGAAGATCCCTTCTTTTACTCTTCCCCCCATAGACCACTAGCTTAGACAACTCCTCTGTTTTAACCACAAACATTAGTATTGACACAGGTTAAGATTAGGGTAAAACATTTTCTTGGTCTAATGCCCAAGATACAGAAAATACTTTTTCATCGTTGTGCAGTATTATTAGACACCATTTGATTAGTTTCGTTTGGTTTAACCTGCTTCTGAAATCTTGGTACTAATCAGCATCTGCAGTGAGAGACTGCGCTATTTAGGCCCGAGTTACAAGTAGTCGTGCATTTCTAGTACACGCAACAGGGAAAAGCTTTTGTTTCTTGTAAAGCTCCACCAGTCTGACACCTGCGTGACAACTTAATTCACCCACATCTGCAACTTCGTCAGCTCCAGTTTATACAGAGGAAGCATGAACGAGCTGCAGGGCAGTTTGGTGCATGTAAAACATCACCACTGACTAGTTACCAGAATTGCTAGATCTGGACAAACGCACCAGGACAGCCAGGAACCCGATGCTCCTTCTCTAGCTTTTGAAGGCATCCAGTTGCACAATCCAAAGGAGTAAAGACTAGCCGGTAGATCCCTAGTTGTCATTTTTCCAAGCCTGAAAATAAGTTTTACTTTAAAAGCTTAACTGAGTTTTGTAACAAGAGCCAGAGGAAGCCCAGTGAGTTCATCTGAAGAGGCCAGATGAACACTGTAGCTTGGAGCAGCTCGAGTTGGGTAGGTGAGATCCATTTCAGTCCCCAGCAGCTCTCACAAGAGCTCTTGCAGTATCACCACAGCCCAGAGAAAAGTGGGGCAGCGGCTGCTCACAAGCTGAAGCTTCAGACCAACTTTCAGAGAGCATCTTAAGTATCTAAAAGGTCAAATAACTTTTTGGTCTCACTCCCTCCGTGGTCTTTTCTTGTTGTTATTTTACTGATAAAATCTGGGGAAAATATGCTGCTGTTTTTATAGCGCAATGCGATTGGCAAACCCCCACTTTAGAGAAGTGTAGGTTGTAGCACGCATAACTAACGATTAATGATGCTCATTAAAAAATGAAGTTCTGATGAAATTCATTAATGCTTGGCTTGAGTCTAGCTAACAGTTACGCAACATTAAGAGCAAGGCAATTACAGATCTTGGCTGCAACTCACTGAGAGATAAAAGAATACCCTTTTTCCTGCTTAACTCAACACATGACATGTTGTACTAGAAAAATAAGCTGTCTTGAAAAGCTTCTTCAACAATGAGACACAGTCTGCAGCTCCATTGCCACCTGCGGGTAAGTGCTGGAGTCTATCATCCCGCTCCGTTTCACAGGGCACAGAGAAATAAAGGTATCCACAGAAAATAACGACAACAAAGTAAGAGCCACGCTTCTGACTGGCCCCAGTCAGTCATAAAGTCATTTGAAATTAGACACCACCTTTGGCCTCTCAGGTGACTGCTACCATTTGAACAATTTTATGTATTGCTCCTTTCACACTCCTAAAAATTTAAAAACCAGACAAGCAGCTTTATTCTAAATAGCACAGCAAGAGACCGGGATGAGGATAAACTGCAGATTAATTGTAGGGAATATTAACAGGGGATGGGAAGGAAACAAGTCCTGGTTAGCAGCTTAAGTCTGCAGTCTCAAGGAAGGCTTCCAGAAGAGCAAGCACAAGAGGTTCACACTTCTGTCTCAACGCCAGTTCCTGATGAAAGAAACATTTTTGTCCCTACATGTCAGCAATAAAAGCACATCCTGGGGCTTAAAAAAGCCTCCTCTACCCGTTCAGTAGCAAGTGCAGATCCTGAAAGGGGACCATCGGCAGCGCGCACCCATGGATGTGCATAAAACGGATTCCAGCGCACTCTCACGCAGCTTGACTCGGCAGCGCTAATGGGAGTAAAGCCTTCTATTAAATATATTTATTAACCTAGAAACCTATACACATTCTATATAACACAAACCAGCTTTCTATTGTTATTAAGGGTGAATGTGCTATTTTGAATTCACTCGGGGAAACTCCTAGGAACGCACATTTTATACAGTTGACATTTAAATACATTACGTATTGAAGTCCACTACACATGCCATTGCTTTCCCTCCTGTTTATGCCTGTAGTTTGCTCTTCATCTTGAGGAAAATAAATAACCTATTCAGGACTGTATTATCTGGGGTGGCCTCAAAAAAACCTCATTACTTCCCACTGACAACTTATAGCTCAGTAAGAGCTTGCTCTGCATTTTCTGGCCAAGTTGTGAATGAAGGATTTTTACCTGGGGGAGAAAAGAAAGATTCCGTATTATAGTGGATTAGTTCATCAGCACAGGCAACCTCCTTTTCACTACAATTACAACAGTGAACAAAGAGTAGCCACAACTTAGCCCCGTGGAAAGTTTTGAGGATTTGGGCAGTGGATGCCAGAGAAACACCAGTTCTTGGTGCTAAGCAGCAACTCAATAAAGACAAGTAACCCTAGACATCCAGTCATAGCCTCAGTATTTCCTATTAAATTGAAAAACAATTCTTCAGCTCACCCATTCTGTAGCAGTACTACTTCAGCAGCAAAAAGCCCAATGGAAACAGGCCATGCGTTTGGATCAATGAGAGCCAGTGATGCTCGGAGCATTTCGGAATCTCAGGCCAGAGAAGTTGTGCAGATAGAGTATTACTGCCTGATCATTACACTTCCAGAAAACAGAATTAAAAGGTGGAGACCTTGCAGCTTAAGAAGGAATTTGTATATGCAAAAACCTATTTAAGCAAAGATGCTTGGGGCTCCAGTCTCCTACAACACTGGGTCCATGTTTTTTCTTAGCCCGACATTAATCTACTTTTGCATTTGGCAGAACTTTTTTGTAAGGTTTCGCTTTATTTGCTTGTTCTATCTGTCCCTTACTACATATACACAAACTCTGGTAACTCCTTAATCAAGCTCACTGTGAACAAGACCAAAATTTCATATTTGGTGTATGCAGGAAAGGCCCACTTGTGGTGAGGAGGACGGCAGGTACGCAATGGAGCGCAGACTTTGGCCCAAGGAATGTTTTCCTCAATAAATTCACTGCGGGCAACTGCAGAGGGTTACTCAAGCGCAAGTAAAATCTGTATCTTGGCAAAATCCTTCTCTTTAGGGTGCGCAAGGAAGATGGAGGAAGCAGAGTTTTGTTGATGTACATCGTAACATCCCAGTTAACCCCCCAGCAAGCACCTAACATTGTGCCACTAGCACTGGACGCAGAGCCTTTCTCCCGCGTCATGGATCAGCCTGCGAAACGGGTCCCACGCAGTTAACACAGCCCTTATTGTGCATAAATTAAACTTCAGAGCAGCCCAAACTTTGCATATTTTCCTGTGATTCCTCAACAGCAGCAACTCCTACTGACAGCCATGTTCCATCTAATTCCTGCCCCCCAGATGTGAAATTTTAGTGGTCAATGACCAAGCCTATTTAATATGCAAAACTGTTAAAAGAGCTAACCTTGTGCAAGCCAAAGAGTGGCTCAAAGTATTTATTTTTAGCTGCGTTGTTAATCCCAGAAAGAGGTATGTGTTTTAACACAAGTCAAAAGCCTTTAAGAACTCTTAAGTATTCCGTATCAAGTGCTAAGTATTCCGTCCATAACAAGTGCTTCCAAACCTGGGGAAAGCAAAATCATCACGATATATGCCAGCAGCGCAGTTAGAAACAAACTTTATTGTTGCAGTTTGAAATTATTTACACAATATAAATCTCTTTGAAAGGTACATTACTTCATTTAATCAGTGGTAGAAGGCCTTATAATAGCTTCGATAACATTTAGTTCAAAAGAAATACGATTCACTCCAATGGATAAATGATGCATCTAAACTCCACAACATACAAGAAGGGTCATGGGGACTGTTGGGGGGGGTGACAGTGCTGGAAGATGACAAAGGCTTATTATTTGTAAATTGAGCTTATTTATTCACAGGACATAAATGGATTCATGTTTAAAAGAACACTGAAAAATATGCAGTACCAAAAAAAATGCCACAAAATGGAATATCTCCCTAATATGCTATGGCCCGGTTTCTGCAAGTATTTAAAGGGTTTTAGATAGCTGGATTAAGAGGCTTAAGACAGAACCAATGAGTCTAAGTCATATTTAAGAAAGATTGGATACATTCTCGGTGCTGAGACTATTCAAAGCACTTGTGTACAAAGCAGCACTATTAACTACCACAGACTGCATCTGAGATACAAGATGTTAAAAGGAACATTTCTACAAAAAAAAAAAATTTCTTTCACACACTGAAGACTTGACACCTACCATTTTTGATAACACTTAATAATTACTACTACCAAAAGCTTAGAAACATATACTTTTTTCCAGTTCACACGGCATTTTATGGCATTGTATACAACATTTTTCATGTTTCTCTTCCATGGTCTCTTTCATCTTGCATTTTGCATGGATCTCTATGTGGGAAAAAAAAAAACACTTAACAGAAAAAACGCAGTTGCAATACCACAAAAATAGGCTGGGGCAGTACCTGAACTTATTTCAGCATTTATTTTCAAAGTTTGCTAGATTTCAAGTAACTTGTTTGCTTTCTAAATGTTCACACAACTTCTGATTTCCACCCTGTTTTCTCTGTCGTCTCTCTATAAGCATCAAACCAAACATATTGGGGAAGTCCATGAATTAGAGTTCCACACTGCAGGGAACCTGAGGCAGCAGCTCAACAATTTTAGGCGGCTACAGAAACAGCTAACAAAATCTTGAGCCAGAAGTTTGGTCATCTGGTGAAGTCTGGCCCCCTGTTCTAAGATCATGATGGGCTTCAGGGCCATTCCAGTCAGCTTTCTGACATTTCACAATAATAAAAAAAACCCTTCATTGAAGATTCTGGTGCAGATCACCACGTATACTATTAAATACACAGAAAAGCCCAATACACACTTAAGTGTTCCAAATTAATCAACCACACAGGGTTTGGTTCCCCCCCCCATATAATCTTTTGGAACGTTTCTTCCCTCTCCCCCCAGGCTGACAGATTTCCTAATCACAGGAACAATCTCTACAAATCAGACTAATTGGAAAGTCACTTTAAAAAAAACCCATCGAACAATGCTTTTTCCAGTGTCTCACCAGATCACTTAAATAGAGTACCTCCATACAACTGGCACATGCAAACATTTCACACATTTTCCTTTCTACTCCCGAGGTCTACAATCCACAAAGTTTGGTTTCCTCCAACATGTCCCACCTGGATTTGTATGGTTTCTCACTGCCGAGAGCCCCTTTCCTAGAAGCTGTGTGGTTGGCTAATAGAACACCTACCTTGCACAAGACCAAAGGTTGTGGCTTTTCATATCTTTCATAACTAATGAAAACAATCAGCTTGCAGCCCACAGTCATAAAAAGTTGGGGAAAGAATCAGCTGCAAGACTGCTCAACATCAGCCTCACATATATAGACTACTGTAACTACAACCTGCCTGGTGTGGAAGAGATGACAGGAGACAACAGCTAATTCCAGTAGTTTAGTAATCTGGCACACCTCAGAAGGCATCCAAGAACACAGTGAACAGTATGAAACCATTAAAACAAATCAAGAATAGACAACCACCTCAGATGCCGACAGGTAAATGTGGTCAACCTCCCCTGTAAACTACAGGAAGGACTACCCCAGGCAAGAGATTATATCCCATGGGGTTATAGAACAAAGTTTTGTTTAATCAAAGTTACCCACTTTTTTTTTTAAGATTTCTTCTGGTAGGAGTAACAAAATAATACTTTGCAAGCTTTTGTTAGGTACCAAAGGCTTTAAAAAAAAATCTGCACTTCATCTTGAAACAAACTTCACCCTTTACAATTTGCTCGTCCTTAAATCATGCAAGTAAATAAGCATATCCAATACTACATCAAAAGCTTCAGTTTCCATGTGAACGATTTCCTTTTACTTATATTTACTGAGCCCATCACTCCTCTTGACTAGTATTCCTTTGATAAACTCGCTTCCCAGGACCCTAGCAACTTAAATAAGCACGCGTACCTTCCATCCGGTGCAGGTAAAGCTGACAGGAGATACCAACTGTATCAAGATCAGTTTGTCAGATGGACAGCAAGATCTGCATACCTGTACTTTCCAGCAAAGTTATTAAACACAACAGTGACAAGAATAAACTAACAGCTTGAAGGACACTATGGAGCTCAAAACAGACAGTGAAAGGCAACAGTAATGAAATACAGTCAGGCATTTGGGGAAAACTGTGCTTCATTATGTCTATGCTTCCAAGATTAAAGGCCTCTTCAGGAAGGGACTTCTTACACAAAAAAAAATCTGATAAGTCATGTACTGACAAAACAAACCACAATTTTAGTCAGAAAGGAAGCAGTGATGATTAAGTATGGAAAGGAAGCTTTTTCTATTCTTGTTTCCCCTAATGAAGTGGGCACAGGGAGGAGGTGGAAGGAATGGCATACAGGGAAAATACCTCAGGTAAGTTTCAAATAGTCTAAAGGGGCTACCAATAGTTCTAGTGTTGAGGAAAGTGACTGGCAGAACTATTTTAGTGATTTGGGCATTTATTATAAGCATTTACAAGTTAGCAACTATTCCTATTATAAGGCTATATCCACCAAAAACATTTAAGTTGGGGGACTTCTACCACAACTGACTCAATTGTTGTCACCATGGGAGCACACACTTCAGGAGTACTTCAGTTCAACGTGCTTATGTTTAGAAGTCACAGCATTCAAGAATGTACAGGAAATTTTTGGAAGTTTAAGTAAACAATTTTAACAGCCTTCCCTATATCACAGGTACTACAGGTACCTCTGACGCATAGTTTGCCCTATTATTAGAATGGACTTTCTCTTCATCTTAGTACTGTATAAATTCCTTTATTCCCAGAATCATTCCCAAGAGCAAGATGTCAAAAAAGCTAACGGGGAAAAAAAGACACTGTATGCCCAAGGCTATAAACGGATACCTTAACATAAAACTATTATGTTCTGTTACAGGTCAAGTTAATAAAAGAAGTCCGCACACAGAGTTAGATTTCTTCTTTACATCAAAATTTCTACAAAATAGGAGAGAATACAATGCAATACACAAGTCCATAAATGCAAGATACAGTACAATTCACACTAATTTACAAATGGTTATTTACACTGTTGTATATACATACACAGTCAGACCTGGTTAATGCAAATTTGGTACGTCCTTTTAAAATGCAAATCAAGAGGCATAAGTGAAGGAATTTAAAATTATGTGAGAAGAGACTAGTTATCATTCAGAAATCTTTAATGCTTAGGTAACTTAAGAAATTAGGCATGGATTAGCCAGATCTGACTGCAGAAATGAGAAGAAAAAAATTCACACTATTTGCTTTACAAAAGCAACCAGGCCGCTATGGTCTATTGACTTGATGCTATTTATGCAAGAATGCCGTTACTAATAATCCTCTTTATATTTACAGTATAGGTTTAACTACAGTAAGAATTATTAATTTTGGCATTCATGCCCTTAGCTTAACATAAAGGCAACAGAAGATCTTCTTGGCAAGTCACAGTCAAAACTACTTAAGGATGTTTCTAGAGCTCAGTCATTTTTTTTGTCCTCCTTCAAATATCTCAACATTGCTATTAAGGAGACTGAGATAAAATAATTGAAACAAGTACACGTTCTCTAGTTTGGTGCTCTAGTACCGAACTTACATTCAGAATGTCCTGTATTCACAGTTTCAAGCCACCTTATAATCTGCAATGCTATTGCAAGCTACTGCTTCAAACTTCACACATCTGTAGATATCCCTTAGCAGGTGAGAATATGAGTGCTACTGGCTCAAACGGATGTGGAACAAGGCTCCGGGTAACTGGCATTTCATTTTGGAAAATGTTTTACAGTATTTCCTCAGAACTTATCAGGAATTCTTTTAACCTGCACTTGTCTTGAAAGAAAGCTGATGCAAAGCAGCATTTAAGTGTGTAAAATGAATTTCAACATGCAAAATGAAAGCCTCTACCAGCACTGCAAAGTCAACCACTGTAACCTGTGATAATCTTTGTGCTTCTTCGAAGTGGCTCAGGAAAAGCTTGCAGTATTTACTATCTACTTCAAAGTGCTTTTACGGGATTCAGTGGAACTTCACTCCACAAGAATGAGATTGAGCTGCACTCATGAAGAGCTTTGGTTCTGCAGAAGCAAGCTTCCACTCCTACAGTTATTGCTACTTGAGCTATACAAACAAAAATACTACTGAAAAAAATTACACTAACTCCAAACGTAAATAGTACTGGTACCTGAAAAGGGAATGTGGATTGCCAACTGTTGGGAAAGTTAGGATCTGTCAAGTGTTGGATTTCCCAAGACCAAGTGAACTTCACAGCCTTTTTCAAATATTTCACAAATACAAAGCTACACTGCCAGAAGTAAAGCCATCACTTGAACAAAACAGTAATAAGAGTTCAAAAATCTTTATCAATCTTACTTCCAAGCATATCTTGCTGAACTTAAAGGGACTACCAAGACAGCAGGGTACTATTCAACATATGTCAATAATATCAACAGGGAGAAAGTACAGAAAATTAAAGTCTTCAGTGCTTTCATGAGCTCTAGCAACACCCTTGATAACTGCTACAGAGGGAAATATAAATGTCTATTTTAGCTATTTGCTTCTATTTAACCACCAAGAAAATTTGTCCAGGATAGTAGCCTCCAGCTAACAAACACTAACGAACATGGTTACCTAATTTCAAGTTACAAAAAAATCCCAGTTCTCCCATTTGTATTAGGATTTTTAAGGTTTTGACTGAAGGAAATAAAATAAAATTGGAAACATTCAGAGATGAATATAAACAAGTGAAGAGGAAAAAAAATCCCAAACCTTGCTTTTGTAAAATAACAGAATGCCATTCAAAATGGTCTTTCAAGGTGAAAGTTTTTCATTCACATCAATTTTCTTTGTCCTGAATCAATCCAAGCTTTTGTAAAGCACATGCGTGTATGTGTGCATGTGTGTGTATATACACATACACACACACACACCAGTGTGCCATAAAGCAATTTTGAATAAATATCTTTGCTGGAGTCTGTACAACAGACACCCCATAATATTTACTCTTCAGGTAAGTTTGTGTTTGCACATGTATATGCACACACACAGACTTTGTACATGTGGGCACTTATGTGACCAAAGTGCAAAGTTTTTCAGAGTATAATCAGAGTTGAGTACATGCCTGCCCAACTCCATACTGCATTGTTGGGTTTTATTTTTCTGTTGTGGGTTTCTTGCCCTCCCCCCCCTTCAGACTTAAAGCCTCTTTTCCACTCAAACTTACACATTGTTTTGTTAAGTAAACATTTTCTTTTCAATTCACATTTTGTAATCGAGACCATTCTTGGTATAATAGCTTTAAGAAATAAGAAAATGTGTGTGATGATCAAAGCCCCATTGTTCAAGTCATATACTTTTCCACATTATCCTTCAAACTGGAGACTTTGAAAAGTAATTTGCTGCCACAGAAAAACAAAACAAAACAACAAAAAGAACCAAACAACAGACATACCAGAATCTGCAACTAAAGGACCAAGCATTTAAGACTAGAATCCAAGGTCAGAAGATGACAAAGCAGAAAGATGTCAACAATACACAAACTGTAAACCTAAGTGTCTTGCTCCCCAGTGCAACAGGATCTCTGTTCACGAATCTTCAGTTCAATAGTCCGTTACGCTAGATACTGCTGAAGCACATCAAATACAGACACCAGAATAGTGTTGAAATTTAGAATCAAGTTTCAAAAAGGAATATAGATTTGGAATAGTGGTCTTTTGCTTTAAAAGTACACTTAATAAACAAGCAGCTTTCCCACAGAAGTTAGAGATGGTACGTTGTCCATCTAACACTATGATGGTACGTATCCTCAAAGAACCTGATGGCCACAGAACTAACATTTCTACAGCTTAATACATCAAGAAGGAAAAATCAAAGTGTTATTTATCATTTCAGCAAGCTGGTTGATTCTTACACAAAAGAAAAGTACCATCATATGGAAAGCTACCTTTTTCCTTTTTTTTAAAAAAAAAAAAAACAGCGGGGGGGAGATAAAGATCACCCTAAGCTTTTTCCCTAGTTACAGCACACTGGTGATCTCACGAGTCTATTATCACTCATATTTTGCTTGTATACGTCTAAAAGGTTAATAGTCTCTGACCATGTTTTCTTTAATATAAGTTAATGCAACTTCAATAAAATACATTGTTAAACGAATCCTTTGGAACAACTTCACTGTCTGCACCCAACTTTTACAAAAACTGATGAAAGCAGCAATGGAATCATGTTAAACTTATAATAAATAATTCACATACAACATATGTTAAATTACAAAGAAGGATTAAATTGCCATTTCTACAACTTTTTATAGATTTAGCAAGTTTCTAATCCATTTTATATCAACAGCAGTACGTATGCTCTTCATATTAAATTTAACATTGAAGGACTGTTTAGAGGCATTATTTATAAAGCAAGAACCACCAAGTGAGCATTACAGAACTTCAACAAATGTTTAGCTTTTTTCCAGTATCTGTTCTCAGAAAAGATTCAGGGGTTGTCTGTTCACTTGGTAAGTTTCTTCCTCTTCATTACTCAGGAAGAGTTAATGTCATGACCTCCAGCTTCATTTTGAAATACTGGTTAAACCGAACAATTGCATACCTATTCAAAGGGAGAGAGAGAGAGATTTAAGTTAAGAGCAGGTAACTCCTTACATGAAAACAACCATGCTAGGCAGGACTAGTCAAAAGTCCACCTACCCCAGTACCCTCTTTCCAGCATCGACCCTTACCAGCTGCCAAAGGAAGAAATTAAGAACAGAGCAACCATATTACAGTACTTCCTCACCACCCTCCCCACTCCCAGCTTGCTGCAGTTTGCAAAACAGATGCTGTTCCAGGATTATCAAAGGTGGTGTTTTTGTGTTTCATAGTTCTTAGACTGACAACTACAATTCCAAAGAAATCTGATCTTGATCATTGCAAGAACGACATTTTTTTATAAAAACTGACACATTTTTGGGGTCTACCACCTGTGCTTTAACTTGGGTTTTTGTGCCATCTAGTGGTTACTAACAAGTACTTCTACTTGAGAATAATTAGCCACAGGGAGAAATTCATATTTGTTTCATTTACAAAATGACACAACTAAGCCTCGTAAAATGGCTTAGTCAGTGCAAAAAATTGTAAAGTGGGATCTTTTACCAAGCAAAATGATTAATTTTATCACCTTGCCCAGTTCCGAATGGAGAGGTGAATTCCTCTGCTTGTTGCCATGAAAGATCATTTAAAAAAATGCTAAAGACACACATCTACCTGAAATAGAACACCATTGGCCAGCATCTCAGGAAACAGAACTTAACATTCATTGGCATTACAAAGACTCTTTAAAAAAAAGATTAGGAATTTCCAAGATCAACACTCCATGCAATAAGAGGAAACAAGCTCTTCCGTACAAGAGCCCTGCTGTTTGCTTGATTCTTGCAGTTAGAAACACAGGTCTTGCATCTGACAGACAGTACACCACACTGACCAACTTGGCTTTTATGCCGTTCTCTCCAACAAAAAAACCACTCAATGCTCAAAAACATTTACCCCTCTACATATGTTCCTTGCCTTGTTATACTATGTGTTTTAGCCCAGAGGCACATACTAATTTAGACAACTTTCAGCAACAAAAAAAATCACAGACAAGACAGCTTTTACTGTCTTGTTTTCACTTAAAAATTAAGAGTTATAGTATGATCACATAGATCAGGTCTGTTGCTCAGACCTCAGTTTCTGACAGCTCGGGTGTTGGACTAGATGGCCCCACAGGTCCCTTCCAGCCTCAAGTATTCTATGGTTATATATAGCAAGCACACTTACCCTAGAAAATCAAAGTCAATGGTGGAATATTTGGCTTGAATTAGAGCCCACAATCCCCAAAAGAAGTGGGAAGCCTGAAAGAAAAAAGAATTATTAGTGAAAGATTAACATTATATAAAACCCAACATATAATCATATTCTCACATTGAGACAAAAAGTTATCTACAAGAGAACTCTCAAAACCCAATCTTTTTGTAAAGTTATTTGGTATCTCTTTACCAAAGAGATTGGTAAACAAGTATTATAGAATTAATTACTGGCAGAGGAGTAAATCCATTGGCCTCCTGACTCTCCATGTGTCATTTTCAAGAAAAGTAATGTTGCATTTATGAAATAGTCATATTTCTGTGCATTTTTTTAGCCTGGTGTATATAGTTGTGCAACAGTCTACTTAATAGATGACCTATCTCATTTCTACTGTTGCTAATTAAATATACATTATTCTACATGTATTCCACTCTAGTGTAAATATGAAATTCCTTTTGAATCTTTGATTACAACACTTAGGCCATTATAACTACAACTCACTTTCACTACGGACTTGGACAAAAAGATATGGCCTGTAGCTATGTAAGAGAACCTCTAGCTCATCAGCATTTACACACATTTCTCATCCATTCCAAACTTACTCCCATTAGAAGTTCAGATAAGTAGTCTGGAGGCCTATGTTCAGTTTCAGATTGAAACTATGGCTAACAGTAATATGATTGTTAGTATACTTCAAATGAACAAATATATATAATGGCCATGAGCCTGATAGTCTCCTTGTGGAAGACATTTCTGGACCACCCAGGTTACAAGTGATACACTTCAGACTACAACTGATATACTTCAGACTTCTGTTCAGTAAATAACTGCTTACAGAAATTACCTAAATTGCTTCCTGAAGCTTGCATGTAACACTATCAGAAGTGTAGGAGACACATGCATGCACACACACCTGAAAAAACTTAAAATGGCAACTACTGTATGTACGTGTGAATCCTTCTTGTACCTCTAGTTTAGATAACATTGCCTGATAGTGAGCAGTTTGGCATTTTACACCAGCATCCATGAACTTCAGTTCGTATTTTCTCTTAACAAAGCTTCCCACATAACCGACACAAGAGTGTTTGGCAGTATTTGTGCATCATGTGTGGTCTATAGGCAGGTCTTGAGTTGTTCTCTAAACAGAACTCTATCGTCTTAAACATTAGCATGACCATAGTTTAAAACTGACAAAACAATGCTGTGTATTTTAAAACAGACCACCAGCCTATTTAATTGCAGATCTAACTTTCCTAAATGAGTGGGACAGCTGAATTTAAGAGTAACAGTTAATTGATCTGAATACAGATTTTAAAAGAATAACAGCAAACAAGCTGGTATTTTTAAGGGCTTGTTTAATAATCACCTTCCTAGAACATGAACTGTATTTCCTCACTGCAACCACTAGCTTTTTGCCAGAAAACCAAAGGTATTACAGTAACAGAGGCATGCTTGGATTAGTCAGAGGGCTGAAAAAAAGCCAAACTGGCTTCTTAGCCTTAGTCCTCCTATGAATAGTTTGGCATGTTATTCTTCAGGACAAAGCAAAATAAAATTATCTAGCTGTTGGGTAAAAGGCATTTTTGCTGTAACATTTCATGTTATATTCCCTACACAAAGCAAGATCAGGGCTAGTTGGAAAATGTAACAAAAATAATGTGAACCTGTAAAGTATCTTCAGAAATCACAGAGATAAAGCTTGGGAAAAAAGAAAAAAAAGACACCTTCAAACTGCTTTTAACAGTATACACCATTGGGGCATTCAAGGACTCAATGCCACATCTATCTGACTTCTTATTCTACCTCCATGAATGATGTGGTTTTTTTCCCTGAAGAAAAAGGCACCAAAGACAGGTGGAATTTTCTGGAGGCAGATCAAAATTGAACATGCTCATCCTTTCAAAGGGAAGAACAAGGGAGTGAAGCGTTTACATCCAAAGTCTAGGAAAGACAGACTGACAGACAGGAGATAGCTTATAATGCACAAGATACAGGAGGAGTAGGGAACAGACTCACACAGACAGCCCTCACACTACAGAAAGGCAGAACTTCCAGGGAACCACAGGAGACTACATGGGCACTTTGCTACAATTTAAACCAGTAAGGTGACAAAAAACAAAGCTGAAAGCAACTCCCTACTTGACAAGACACTGCAGGCAAGGAAAGGGTTAAGGTAGTACTGAAAGACTCTGGAGTGACCTAATTATCTGTTAACAAAACAAAAACAAACCCAAAGTATCCTAGTTTAAATTTTATCATTTTACTTTAAAAACACTTTTAAAATCAGAAGATTTATAGGTCTTTATGAAGTACTACCTTGCTCTTCTGTCTTCTTATCATTACAACAAAAAGTTTAACACAGACCCACCATAAGCTCTAGCCAACTCAGGAACTTGCTAGACCAATAAACAGCCAATAGAAATACTTGCTAAAAGTCCATCTCGTTTTCTGAATACTCACTGCCTCTTTCACTAGGAAAATCCTACAGGGAATTTTTAACACACAACATAACAGGATGTTTCCACAGAACAGGCTAAGGAAGTTTTTCTTTACATACCACAGCACTCAGAGTAAGAAACTGGCAATTACATTTGTCCACAGAGTAGCAGGCTTTTCTATAGTATTCAATATATTCTAATCAGCAGTTTGTTATTTACCAGAGCGAACTGATTGACTTGGACATATAGAACTTCAACTTCCTTTTCACTGACTTCTGTGCCAAATCCTTTATATTCTTTGTAGGCCTCAAGGTAAGATCTCAGCCATTGTTCCTGTAATTTTCTGTTAGGATAAAGGCTGTAGTCTACCTCATTTACTCCTAAAAAAAAAGAAAAAAATACCTATTAGAACCTTACAGCATCTAAAAAGACCATTAGAATCACATTACTGGACTACTCACCCCCGACACACGTGCACAAATTGAGGTGGACAAACATCAATGTTTTTACTTTGACCTGATTTTATCAGTTACATGTTGGCAAGAATTTCTCACACACGAATCAGAGCATTCAACATAGCAGATTTATGCTGTGTATGTTTTCAGCCACATACATATTCTACTGGTACTTTGAAATTCAACAAGTTTGGCTTTGAGAGAAGCATTTGCATTATGAAACAAAAGCCCTCCCACACATCAAATATTACACATTTCATAAGAAAAGGGACTTGTATGCAATGATATCCAAAGCTGAATCCAGATATATATACACATTGTGACCAGCTAAGCTTATATTTCTGAGATGAAAAATTTATTACAAGTCTGCCTCTCTCCTCCACAAGGTATTGGGTAGAATTAGAAATTTTATCACCACAACCACTCTTTTTGTCCTATTTTTCTTCCTATACTAGAAATAGTTAGTCACAGGCCATACAGAGTCTGCCAGAAGTCCCAAACCTGGATCACAGTTCACTCCCACTAGCTATCATTCCTGGAGGATTTGGGAGTTCTCCTCAAGTCTTATTTTTACGAAGAGTGCAATCCCCTAGCATCTGAACTCTTTCCTGTGTCAGATCCACTCAAATTTAGCTTTTTAAAAAAAAAAAAACAACAAACAGATTTTTACTGCATGGACAAAGAATAGCAGAGGTGAAGCACAACTGTTCTCCATAGGCAAAAAAAACCCCAAAATTATTCATGTTTAGTCTTCTAGTTACTGTACTTAGCTCCTTAAACATGTAGTCACTCTCAGAAGAAGTCTCAGATGAAAAATCGAAAGCTCTCAAATATATTTGGTAAAGAAGTTAACTTGCTTTCCAAATACTTAAATTACCAAGTATACACTCTGAATTTTTTAAGTTATCTAGACTTGAACATTCAGTTGGTGAAACAACAATGGTAGATTAAGGCTCCTAATTTCACCATACTGCACTTTCTATCTATACTAATCATTATGTAGATTTTTCCTGTTGCCCCATCTTCTGAAATAACACAGCACACATTCAAGGTTATTTCTCTCTTACGGAATAAACAGAATGAGCATTCACTGAAAAAACCTGAAGTACTAAACGAATGAGTCTACCAGCACCTTATTCCTAAAATCCTACCTTTTTCCTACCACAGAGTCTTACCCTTTACTCCTCATTTTAGGACACGATTCAAGGACAAGTACTTAGCACACACATGCAAAGCCACCGAAAAACCTCATAAGCCTACCATTTGGAACTGTGAAACCACAGAGCATATTCTCAATATATACCTATGTTGTAAGAGATACATCTGCAGTATTTCATTACAGTGGGCCGAGTCTCCGCTGTGCCATTTCACAGAAGGAAAGCTATGAGTTCTGTATTTATCTAACTCTGCCAAAACTTAGGACATGTCGTCCCCATTTCTGGGTTAGCAGAACTGCAAAGGAAGGGCATAACTGGCCTGCAAGATGAGACATTAACACATTTTGATACCATCAGATGAACAGCTATATACATAAAACCAGTTTACCTTTACCTCAGATATCCAATTTTTACCTGCAAATTCGTTGAAGTGATTTCCAATGTCATAAGCCAGGTAGTTGTATCCAGAGTATTCATAGTCTATGAACTGCACATCACCTATGTGAGACACAAAAGCAGCAACATCAGAGTCCATATCAAATGGAGTCACAGCCCTAATCCTTTGGTGTCCTTTGAAGTTTTGGGGGGAAAAACAAAACAAAACCACACACCCATCTTACTTGTGCCCTGTTGTGTGCACTCAGACATTCCAGGGTAAGGCTGTGATTTTTATGATATGAGATTTCCTTGAATATTCATTCATGCAAGCTCTGAAATAATTACTTAAGAGCTTATAGTTCTCTATTTTTGAACTCTGAATAGCAGAATTTCAATTTTAACTTCTACCACAGGAGGGCATCCCTTACCTTCAAAATAAGAAATAATAGTAGAGGATCCTTTATTTAAACTTTATGTAGCAATAGCAGATCAATTTTCCCCCAGCTTAAAAGAGAACAGTCCTGTTTGTTCTCAAACACGTGTGCAACCGCAGTGGACTAACATTCGCAACACGTTGACATTTCCTTTAACACGTTGATATTTCCTGCTTCCTCCAACTGCACTTACAAAGCAAGACTATTCTTAATTGTTGCTTTTTTAGCTGGCTTAAACTAGTCTCAAGGAACCATTAGACAATCCTCAGGTCCTCAAAACTATGAAACTATGTAGTGTTATGTAAACAAGGACTGATAAAGCAGCAAACAGCCCCAAATGTTTCCAAACTACATTTACCTATAGTGAAGCTGGGGAAAATGCCTCACTCGAGGTAATACAGCATTGAACCTGCCCAAGAATGTCTACACCACATCAAACAGTCAAGACATTAACCAGATGGATTAGGTAAAACTAGAGCTCTTGTACTTCAAGGGAAAACAGCAAATTACTAAAAGTTTCAGAAAAGCAATGGGTTAACTTAAGAGCTGTTTGCACTGGAATATTAAAATGTAAACCCTTACCTTTCCCACTGCTATGCTGAAATGGGTAATTATCACAGTTGCACCCTTCTCCCTCTCTGCACCCATTCTTTTGATGACTAGCTGCATATTTACTCAATAAAAACATATTCCTTCTATTAAAATGAACAATCTTCTTAGCATGACTTAAAACATCTTACAGATACTAATGCTAACTATCAGAACTCCAGGTCAAACCCAAAGTAAATCAAGAATAATGTCAAGTATATTATGTATTTCTTAGTCTAAGGATTAAGTGTCTAATATACTATCTCCTTACAATTTATGGATATTGCACATATCAAATACAATAGCTTTGCCAGATAAATGTCCTCACCGAGTTATCACAGAATATTTTGTTAGAAGAGTTCCTTGCATCTATGTAGTTCATCTTTACCATATTTGACATACTAACACATTAATGTTTTCCAGATGGATAAATCTTCCTGTCTAAGCACTTATAATGGAAGTTAAGCCCCACAACACAGACAAAAATCACTTAGTCACAATCCTCCAAGTCAGAGTTTATCCTTACTTCCACAGAAAGAGAGGATTGCTTACCAAGGTTATGAGGTTAAACCTTTTAGGCTCTGACAAACCAACATGAAAATGGCCTGCAAAGTGGCAAGCTCCTCCCAGGGAAATCTTGTTGGCAACGGAAAATTGAGGTTCTCTAGAACTCTGAAGGGACAAGAAATTTTACAGCAGCTGCAGCCAAGATCTTGTAATATTGTCACAGATTAACTTCTGCCAGTGCTTGACTGGCACATTCATATACTTTTATATGCTTGCATTTCCCACTGGTTCTTTAGTACTACTTTTAAGAAACAACACCTGTACAGCCCAACCCTGGTTAATATTCTGCTACACAACTGACCTCCTGAACTTCCCCTCTACACACACCCCCAAACATTTGACAGCACTGGTATTCAAAGGGTTTTCCATCCTCCCCCACCTAAAATACAAACATGGCAGGTAAAAGTCTACTTGCAAAATATCAACATCAGAAATACTTTAAATTTCATTCATGTGCAAATTTCATCTTGAACATACCTATGCGCTATTATGCATTTTTAAGTACAGCTAACATTTAAAATTTACTTCCAGATGTAAATACTATTATGTACAATAAGAAATTGAATCCAACAAGATACGAATGAGGCTTTTACCAGGCACTCTCCTCCTATGGGGAAATACATGTGAACAAGTGAGGCAATAAACCTCCAGTGAGCGCACAAGTAGCACAGTGCATGCCACCACAAGGCAGCAACAACAGCATACCTAATCTGTAGCAGATGAAGAAAATTTGGCAAACTCACATTCAATAAGACAAAAGTTTAAAGTGAAAAAGCCCTGATTTTTACTGATCTCTTTCAGACTTATGGCTACTGTGGAACTCAACCTTAAGTTTAATTTTTGCATGAAAGGCTCAAAATAAAGATGCACAGTTCTTTCTGTGAAACTGAAAGAAAGCAAAACCCACAAGTTTGTCATTTCATACATGCATACATGTCTCAGCTACCTTGTTTTAGAAGCAGCAGAAGAAACTTTGCATTAATTGTTTAAGTATCCACAGTATTAGAAGTTACTTTTAAGATTTACTGCAGCTCATACAGGAAAGCCACTTCTAAAAGATATGGCTTGCACTAGTAGTTAAGGAGCTAGCTTTTGTTGTGAGGTTTTTAATAAGTACAAAGAACTTGTACATCCCACTGATTTCACTAGGAGCAGGCAGACCAACAAGAGACACTAGTCTAAGTGCATTTGTATTTTATTGAAGCAAGACATGATTTAAAACTAAGCTCTATCATCTCTCTGGAGAAGCTATTGTTACCAACAGGAATAGAGGCATCACGAGTATTGAACATTTCAAGTTGAAACACGCTCCCTTCATCAAGGGGTCTACCACTGTAGACGACAGGCAATGTAATCTATGAAAACTACATAAAGACACACAATAGAATACATGTTGTGTTCCATACATGAGAAATTCAATTTTTGAATAGATCAAGTAGTAGTCAAGAGGACATCTGTTAGATCTCCTCAGGGAACTGAAAGGTAGGAGGGCGATGACACCTCTTTCTAGCTGCTCTTCACTATTAATGGTGTAACAAGGTAAGCACTTTCAACATGCAAGTCCTAGCTGTAGTTACCACAGCAGAATGATGTATCCTGAATTCCGTCCCATCCTGCTCATCAGGTGAGCCACTGAGGCCCTAGAAGACAGCTTCAGTGAAGACAGTGATCTATGCTATGAACACACTTGAAAACTCACAAATGGGTCATATACCCAAAGAATAATTTTAGCTATAAATACCCAATATACCTTTGCAAAAAAAAAAAAAAAAGTTTTTTAGATCAAAACCAGAAGCCTTAAACATACCTCAGTCTTCAGAAGCACTGAGCACCCACAGACTCCTACCAAAGATCATAGAAAACATTGGGTAGGCAGAGGGAATAAACAGAACAAAACCAGCCATCTACCTACACACTTAACTTCCTGGCAGGTGATTTTTATACATTCAAAAAGAACACATACAGACATAGACAAAAGAATACTGATACTTGGTCTTATTGAATAGCAAGTATTTGAATACTCTTAAAACATCAGGTATTTTTGGAAATTCCCAGGTCACATTGAAAAAAAACCACCAAACTTTAAGAGCATCATAACACAAGGTCTATAAATAAGCAGTACCAAGCATCAAGCATATTTTGACTATCTTGATGTCCAATTGTAATTAAGAGCAACATGAAGCTCTGAGTTATATCCTTCAAAGAGTAGTTCACACTGATAATAAGTTATGTACAGTAACACTTGCAAATTTTCATATGCCGAGTGAGTGCAAACGGACATTAACAAAACAGCAAGAGGCAGAGCTCTCTCAGCCAAAGCATGAACAATTTCAAGATGAGCGACACTCCATTAAATGAAGCCAGCACTCAACATGCTATTCCAGTCTCGTAAACAGCATTTATTAAGCACGAGACTGATTCTTCTTAAAAGCAGTATGTGGCACAACTATGATTTTTCTTTTAAGTCTGAAAAATTAACATGAATTTAATGCAGAGGACAAGTCTAAAGCAAAGCACTGGGACAAGCCACAATCATTCTAACTACATTGGACAGGAGTCCTAGTATCTCTTGATAGTCTGTAGCTTAAAAAACACATACACACAACCACCCCATGCCTAGTAAATGTGCAAATTCAGCATTCACAAACAAAATTATAAATACAGTGTTGCTAAAACCAGTAAATGAGTTATTTTGTTTGTGCCAGCTTCTGAAAAGCCAGATAAATGCTACCAGCTTTGCTCAAACTTTACTGGGGAGAGAAAGAAAATAGTAGTTAATCTAGAAGACTGATTCTCTCTCTAGTTCCAGCTTAGGGTCACCAAGGTCTTTGATACACAGGAGCCTTTATAGATGAAAGAGTAAATTTAGTAGGAGTTCAGCATCACCAAAGCTGTTAACTACCTTCATACAGTTTGACGTCATTCCTAATGAAGTACATCTTTAAAGACTGGATTTTGTGCTCTTGCAAAATTATTTGTATACCAATAAAAGCTTCTGCTCTGCTAAACAGAATTCCAGCAATATACGTTTATTTACATTTAAAAGCTGAGCTTCCACTTCTAGAATCATGTTCCTCATCTTAAGTTTGTACTAACAGACAGATAGGTATTTTTTGCTCTGTAAAAAGTACATTGTAAGAAACAGCTTTCAAACAACAGAGAAATATTCTACAGATGGCATTGAGGTTTGGTTACTATGAAAACGGTACCTGTTGTACCCAGATTGCAGAAGTTTTACAACACAGTACATGTGCAACATTCAAACATAAGTTTATTATACATATTTACTATTTCCAAGTCTTTTTCCCCTCCCAAGATGTTTACAGTTAGCTTGAAGCCAAAGTGCTTTATGTACCTCCCTCCTCCCGACCCTGTTCCCAAACACTAAGCACTCACACACTCATTATTGTAGGATTGCTCATAAGTGATGCACTGCTGGCATTGGTTTTTTCCTCCATTCTGTTTACAAAAAGAAAAGCATACGGCATTTGTTTTAAAAGTAGGAACTTCAAGCCTATTGACCATGATAGTGAGCCTTTTAAAGGAATTCCTCCGATTTTTTTTTTTGCAGCATGGTTCTACTATGAAAAGTGACTAAAAATTACTTTTACTTCAATGAGTCTGTTATGGAATGCTAAAACTCACGGTAGTTTCAGCACTGAAAAAACCCACACAATAACAATAGATTTATTTTTGGTAATACAGTATCACAACTCCAATGTGTGTAAGACCACAAGCTGATTTTTTTTTTGCATGCCTTCCTCCCCTCCTCTCTTTAAGCAGAATTATAACCTACCATTGAAACTAATTAAAACCATTGAAGTTTCGTACTGAATTCTTAGAATTTAAAACTGCTGTTAATAGCATTGTACAGGTGTATATACATACATATATATGTATATACCTATAGAACTAGAATTACTAGCAATTCCCTTCAAAATGGTATTACTCAGAAGGAAACTTGTATGCAAACCACTAAAAGACTATTTTCTCAATTCACTTGCATTCAGTGCATACCTGTTGCAGAAATTTGTTATACATACACAGCCAGTTTTCATACTGGAACCAACTCCAGCATCTTTTTGCTAGTTTTTCTTTAGAAATTAAGGCACATAAGTTTAAAAGGTCAAAGACCAATGACGACTGATGGAGAATACTTCAGCTCCATTCACAGTCATTTACTTCACACACTTTTGGCTTACATACCAACAGTCCCATCAAACTGTCACAAACAAATATGAAGCTACTAGAAGGAACATGTCGTCCTCACTTAAAAAAATCTTGGTCTAATCTGATGAATTTGTTGCACTCAGCTGAGCTCAGATATTTGAAATCGGAGGAGTTGTGCATTTTTACTGCACCATGGCCATTTTAGTGTTGCAAGTTTGCCTTTTTTGTTTAATATCCTGTTTGATTCATTTAGTAACCGAACCTCAAACCACTAAAATCCAAAATTAAAGGAAACTGTGGGTTTATACAGAAGCTTTATAGATTTTAGTTAAGGCATTCTTTAATAACATGAATTATGAGTTAAATTTATCATAATAAAAACAAAAGTATAATTCATCTTTGCTAGGATGTGTACTGCCTACAACTGTTTAAATAAAGTACGTATTTACAAAAGAAATCTTTAAGATGCCTGCGTAGCTCACACAGGAAATAGTCACAGAATGTAGCATTAAGTATCACTAAGAGACTTCATTATGAAAGCATCTTCCCACAATCACAAACCAGAACAATACACCTGTTATAGGAGATAATGTCTTCAGGTTATTTTCTATGCTTGTATGATTTTTTTTTTTTCCCCTTCCAAAAAGCTTTTATGACTAGAATACAATTAACCAACAATTACACACTTCGAAGCCTAGTCATACAGGCAAGCTAGGGATTAACAAATTCATTAAAGTAAAGCAAGGAACACCAACATTCTTCTTCTGTATAGTAACATATAGATAAGAATTAGCTAATTAAGCAACTTAATATTTGCACAGATATCACTACCACTACATTGGTTCTTAAAAGCTCAGAATGAGTTCACTAGTGAAAGTCAGTAAAATGACACTACTGATGTAGCAAATGCAGTTACAGCATAAACAAATTAAGCCACTACTTACTGTTTAGTTCAATACCTACCTCGTTTCTTGTTGTAAATAATATTCTTACACAAGAGGTCATTGTGACAGAGTACCACTGGTGATCCTAAATTTGACAGTCTTTCCTTCATCCAGGCCATCTCTTCCTGAAGAACTTGAGGACTTGGAATGTCACTTAAAAACCTTTTCAGGTGTAAGAAGTCTGAGTGTTAATATTTAGTACTGTGTTCCATACTAAGCATTCATGATGAAATAACTTATTTGCCTCTACGTTCTTAGTTCATATAATTCAACAGACCTTCTCGCGAACTAGAGCACTCTTTCCCCTGGCACCATGGCAGTCAAATTACAACAATTATTTCCCTCTGTCCTCCCCAAAAACAATTCTTTAAAGATTGTCTGTGCTGTAAAAATGGCAGTAGGCCAAAAAACAAGAATAGAACTTGAACACAATCCTGCACATTTTTTAAAAGAGTAGACGCTAAAATTGTTATAACATTAATTTCATTAATGTTTTGGTCACATTACATCACTTCCTTCAAATAGAATACACAGTAAGTACTATATATCTATCCATACAGAGGAAATTAGGACTCATTTTTTGTTCTAGTCACAGTAAATATGCTTAAGTAGGCATTTTCTCTTTTAGACTTCTAATTAACTACTCAAATTTTCCTCAGTTTTCTTAAGAACATTATGTTGTAGAAGAAAAAAAATTCAAACAACTCTGGTAATCATTTTTTAATTACAATGCAGCAAGAAGGGCAGTTGGCATCAGTTATTTCAAAGTTCTATGAAGAATGTTTTTAAGCTGGAATCTGCTTCCTCAGTGATATGAAGTTTGATGATACTGTAAACACATTTCCAAATTACAGTTTTAGCTTAAAAGGTTGTTCTCCAGTCCCTGAGAAACACTGTCTTCAACTCAAGCTTTAGATTATAGTACAGAAATTTTATTTAGGCTAATGTAAATGTAAAACATTGCTCCTAGCTTTGCTGTTCCTCTCATCCCAGTCTTCCAGTGACTGATGCTAGAACCCTTCGGAACTATTTCCTTATTTTGTTAAGCTCCTAAGAAAAAACAGTTTGATTTACAAGTCAAGAGTGACACCGGGATGCTAAAAAAAAATTTTAATTAAACCCTTAAACCCAGGTGAAACTCCATGATAGCACAAGTCTAGAATGACTGTGTGGATATCTCTTCCTCCTCTGGAAAACACTTTAGGGGCTCATCCCATCACCCAAAACAGCCTTTCATTAACTTTACTTTTATGCCACCTAATTTTCGACAAATTTATAAAATGAACCAATACAGGACAGCTAAGAGGTGCAGGTTAGAATGAACAACAAGCAGTACTTGTGCAACCCCAGGAAATATGCTTTCAGTATTCACCCCAGAACATAGGTCTCAGTTTGGGAGACTGATGGATCTCTTAAAAGCTATTGAGACACAACTACCTGAAGTACTTCACTTGACCTTGGTTCTTTAAAAAGAGTAAAGAAAACTACCACCATTTATTAAGTGTCTAATCAAACCAAAACCTGTATGTATATATACACAATATACCAAATGAATTTAAAGTCTCTCCTTATCATATTTGACATTTATATAGGTACTTCAGTTTACAAGAGTATGACAAAACTCAAAATTTTACAAATTCAACATTACACGGTAACCCAAACCTATTTTTTTAAACATTGTCCTACCCCTCAACCAGAAAGAATGGGGAATCTGGAAAGCACATAATGGAATACCTACCTTTTATTTACTTCCTCATCCGTAAATTCTGTGGGTATGAGAGAGAAGTATTTCCCCATCTTCAGCCACAGATTAGATTTAGGGATCCATCCATTGTGTGCATGAATAGTATGGATTTTAGCAAGTTGTCTGGCAATGAGTCTAAAAACAACAACATTTAATTCAATGTTATATTTGCAATAGATCTGACAGTCTTTATCATATTTCTCCTAGCAACAAGAGAAGACAACTACAATATATTTAACAGCAAAACCATAAAAAATGCAGCAAGGGAATCCAAAGAGGGTTTAAACAAGAGCAGCACAGCTATAGGGTAGCATCTTAGAGACTCAAAAGGTCATTAGCAGCACTAGTTAAGGGAGGGAGGGGCAGAGGGATGGAGTTCAGTTACAGCATGCATACTTCACCTGTATTTACAGTCTACTCTTCAACTTGCTTATTATTAGAAGAGTTGACTGAAATCAGCTGCCATTGTTAGGCAAATACATTTCAGTGCATACATGAAAAGCTAAAATCTTAAGACATCAGCAATTTCTGTTCACTACTAATAGTTTAAAAAGTTATGTCTTGATGGAAGAATATCTTGAACCTATTCACGAAAGGACTGTATTAGAAACAGAGCTATGAGTACTTGCTTTGATCAAGTCCAGCCCCCTACAACTACACCATGTTAAATGATCTCCCTAATGGTAATGTGCAAGTGTTAAGCACTCACAATAAGCAGACCTCTAATGAGTATATAGTCTTCTGGGGAGGCAGCAAGGATCATTTGTTCAGCACTGAAATACCATGATAACTAAGATAGAGGACACTGAGCTGTCAAGAGTGTGAACATCAACTTAGTGCAGGCTTCTAGAAATATTTCTTTTCTGCCTGCTCATAAACTAAGCTTGAGATCCTTTGGGCCTCACAGAACACCATAAATGCATCACAGAACTTGAATAATGAAATAATAATAATTACAAAAATAAAAAAATAAAAAGCTTACCTGAAAATATCTGGATTGCATACATGCTCTGGATCCAGTGCTTCTCCCTGCATGAACTCGTAGCACAGGCCATTATTGAAAGTACAGTATAGTTGAGGTGCACAACCATGAGCCTGCAACACGCGGAAACTCTTCACTTCCTCATCTCGATCTACTAAGAGCTCGGTCTTATTTCCATAGATCCTAACTAGAACCACATCATCTGTTATGTCACCCACATAGCAGCCAATTAGTTTATTGGTGATTCCATCGGTGAACAGCTGAAAAGTAAAAACAATGCATAAGCAACTCAGATCTGCATTTTCAACATGCAGGAAAAGAATGCAGGGTTATTCTCTAATTCATAACACACAAATGTTTACTAGATTGAGCATTAACAAAAGAAATCTTTAAGATACAGGAAAATCATGGAGAAAATTGCAAGGATTTTTCCCAGTAACACATGAAAAGAGGAAAGTGTGAAAACATGCTACAGTGAACTACAGAAATACTATATGTAAACAGCAATAACTGAAAGCTCAATATTGTAAAATGAGTTTCCACATAACCACTCTAAAACTGATGGATTAAAATGGCTGAAATCAAAGCCCCAACAAGGCAGCAATCCTAAACCAGTATAAAAACAGTCATGAATACAGGCAGTACAAAAACAAAAACAATTTTTATGCACTTCAGAATTTCAGTATTTCCTGATCAGTGCACAACTAGTGAAAGTTATTCCTGGAGTTCAACACTACTCCTTTTAAAAAAACAAAATTCAGTTCAGAAACAGTTCAAGTTTGGTGGTTATCTTCCCACTAGCCTTGAGATTTTACTTATTGATAAGAATTACTAAAGTCGGTTTGGCTCCTCTACAAATTTGAGACAGTATGTAAAATTCAAGACCCCAGTCTTCAGCCTCAAGCATGATTTGAAAGCTTCTAAGGAGACCCACCATCTTCCCATTTTACTTCATAACTGGTACATGCCATTTAAAAGAGTAAAGAAGCATTTCAAGTCCTTATCATTAAGCTGTATATAAACACAATCTTTAAAGCCCTGCAATTTACTAGACTTTGACCAGCCTAGTCACTGATGCCTGAACATACTGAAGATGAAGCAAGTAACTTTCTATGAAAATAAATTAAGAGCATTATATTTACCTGTAATGACAACCTACTCACTGCCTTTCAAATAATCATGGAGGTATGGATACTACAAGTTCCTAGCTATGGAAAGGTGAGGGGAGCGGGGTGTCAGACCAAAAAAACCCCACTCCTTAACTGCTGCTTCTCCTTTCACATTTGCTGATGAGGCCTAAAATAGTCATTATACAGGCTGAACTCTTGCAGATGCTACCTGACAAGCAGACTAGATTCTGAGTTACTGGGCTACATGTACCCAGTTGCATGTAGTCAAGCATTTGAAATCCTGCTCAATGCCTGCAAGAGTAACACAGCAGTTCTTGATCTCCTCCTACAATCTGGGAGTTTTACAGCTCAGAAAACAGATGTTTGGTGCTTTCCAGCTCTTTGCACTCTGTCAACCCAGACTGAATGCTTAAGAACTTGCTAGATGAGCACTACCCATATTAACTCTTAGCTGTTAGCTAAGTGACTGAAGGGCAAGATATTAACATGCTCAGGTGACAAGCAGCATCACAAGTAAGAATGCCAATGTTTTTGTAACTACTGAATAGCCTCCTGCAGTCTTAAGCATAAGTAGTAAACAATTTAAAGTTGAGGTTCTCACAGCAACTGTAATTTATATTCAAGTTAAATTTTTTTTAGTGGTTACAGTCATGCCTCTTCTCCCACTCTGTTGCCCCCAAAACCCTAATTAAAACTCAATTAAAACAGAATAAACTCACACAAAGCAGAAAACCTCCTTTCAGGACCTTGCACTAAAACAAGTGTGCAGCAGGAAGTAGCTTCAAGCTGGTTAACATACACAGTTAGACATACACAATTTTCCCTTGGGGGGACATCTTGCAAGTTTAATTTGACACCTTTCTTTAGGAAGTGCTTTTATCATTAATTCTCATTTAGTTAACTTTTCTGGCATATGCACAAGAGACAAATGGAGATACAGTTTGATCAGCTTTATTAGAACTTTTTCAAACTATGCAAGTCCTTGAAGCTGCAAGCAGCTTTTATTTAAAGGCAACCTGAAGACTCCGGATAGAATTTTTTTAATTCATGATTGTAATAGAAGTTAGCAAATCAGCTGAAAATCGAAACCTATTTATCAGAATTAGAATATTAAGTGTTCAAGGACAAGTTCAAATTCCGGATTCAGACATCCTCCCACATTTCTTTTCCCTCAAACCCTAAGTCGGGCCCAGAACAAAAACACTGACAAATGGAGAGGTCTGTTGCATTTCAGACCTTATATTAAACATTAACATTTAAAAAAAAAAGTATTTTTTCTGTTATTAAAATACACGTCAACAACAGGTAACTTCTCTACAGGAATTATCATTCCTTAGAACCTGGACAGTTTTGGTGGTGGGTTTTTTTTTTTTTTGGAAAGCCAAACACAATTCAGAAACTTTTATTTCCCCTTCCCCCCTCCAAGAGGTAGCCTTTGTTTTGAAAAGTAAAGTAGTATCATTCAACCACAAGTGACAGCTTATTTCCAAATCTCAGGGATTTGGAGAAATCAAGCATCAAGGAGCATTTTTTTTTTTTTTAAATTCCTAAAGGGGGTAAAAAAAGAAATATGAAGTTGGGTCAAGTCTCCCCATTTAGGAAAAGACAACACTTTCACAGTGGAAGATGCTGTATTTTAGCTATTATGCCTTGCTTTCCTCAGCACCCTATACTATGAGGTGAACAAACTCAAGAAATAGCTCAAGGTTCCTGAGGAGAGATGCAGAATAGCAGAGGATACAAAGGTACTCCGTTTTCTTAAACAGTTATGAACACTTAATCTTGTAGAAGTAGGTTCAGCAAATTACATACCTTTCATCTACACAGGGCAACCATAAATTCAAATAAACCTGCTTACAAAGCCTCCTTGATTGACTCAAAATTAAAACTTTACAATTTATGCACACATTTTATTACTAGCTATTATTTTAATAACCCAGAATAGGAGACAAGTAATGAAGAATCTTGTCTTAAATAGTCTTCACAGCAACTAAATGTTACAATGTTAATCAGCGCAACTGAAAAATATACCATTTAGCACCATAGATACTGGTTTTCACATTAAAATGAAAACTGTCCTCTAACACTACCCTATTCTTTTGCTTGACACTTCTGCAGAGGTTTTTTCTCTGTGTACATAAGCATATTTTTGCAACAATGCACATGCTATATCAAGAGAAGGATCATGTGCTTGAGCTGCATTACCTAATTTGAACAAGCAGTACTTAAATGTGTTTCAAGTACGGCTTTTAAGTCACAAATTACACCTTTATATTATAATGTATTCATTCATAACCTTCCCCCTTGTAAGTGTATTATCACAGAACTATTTAGATCAGAAGGGACCTCCTGCGATCATCTAGTTCAACCTCCCTGCTCAAGCAGGGCCAACTAGAGCCAGTTGCCCAGGACTGTGTTCAGTGAAATCTCCAGGGATTCTGGAGACTCTACAACCTGTCTGGGCAACCTGTTCCAGTGTTTGACCACCCTCATAGTAATAAAGTTTTCCTGTGTTCAGATGGAATTTCACATGTGTTTTATTTTGTGCCCATTGCCTCATCTGTCATTGGGAACTGCAAGAATCTGGCTCCCTCTTTTTCATCTCCCCCCCCCCCCCCCCCCATCAGGTATTTATACATGTTGATAAGATCCCTGCAAGCCCTCTTTTCCAGGCCAAACAGTCCCAGCCCTCCCAGCCTCTCCTCATATGAAAAGGTGCTCCAGTCCCTCAATCATCTTCAGGGCCCTTTGCTGGACTTGCTCCAGTGAGCCTGTATTTTATACTGGGGAGCCAAGAACAGGACACAGCACTCTAATATGGCAAATCAATGTATAACTACTGATTTTCATACATTTTAGCATAAAACGAGAATTAACTCATTAAACAGTTTAAAGAGCACTTTGCAGAAGTGATTTGTGTTGAACTGTTGATCAAGTTAAAAAGTTTCATTTACGCATGGCAGGCAAGATAACTTCTGAAATGCAACATTAGAAAAAGCTCTTATCCTGTCATTGCAGGACCAAAAGAAAAGTGAAAGTTCTGTTGAACTAAGAAGGATCAAAACCAGTAAGTATAAAATTCACTATGCCCTCTGAAGTCTATTGTCTTTATCGAATGGCAAAGGTGGCAAAAAAAATAGGCAAAAATTCTCAACATACAATGGTATCACTTCAAATCACTTGTGCTACTGTTTTCTACTTCTTATAGAACAACCCTCTAATGAAGCTTGCCTTTCTCTCCATAGAAAATTGTACCATAAAAAAGACAAGGCTCTAAGATCATCAGAAATAGTGATACTACCAAAAAACCAGACGTTAATAGTACTGATGCAAAGAAACAGTAAGAATTTGATTTGCTTATGCTGTTAAACAGAAACTTCTGGCCACTGTACAGCTTCTGTCATAGTGCACAGGTCTATTTCCCCTTAAAACAAGTCTCATTAGTGTTAATAAAAAGAAATCTACAACAAGGAAATTGAACTTCCTCAACTGATAATTTAGGAACTCAACTTCTTATTAGCATCTATTTGTAACATGCTGCTATAAGTAATTATTTACACCCAGGAGCATTTTAGTTATTGCTTCTTAAAAAGGCAGAACGGTTTGCTTACTTTTCTAACAACATTATCCAGACTAGACAATTTCCATATTCCATCATGAGAAAACATCTAATGTTTTCTACCAGTAAAAGAACATAATACTCACTTTATTCTTTTATTCAGAACACCTTTACTGTAGCATTTAAAGAATCAGCTTAGAATGCCTTGCCTGACGTGTAACCTGAGATGCAGCACAAGCAAAACAGGAATTCTGTAACAAAAGCATCACCTGGGCAGCACAAACAGAGAATGGACTCTGATGACATGGATAAGATAATCAGTGAACTCTCAAGGCCATGTGGAAGACAATGTAACAATCTACAGAATGTTATGAATAGCAGGTAGAAAATCCTGGAAATAAGCAATACAGAGTGCCAACAGAAGTCAAGAACATAATGCAACACAAAAAAAATCCAGCAGCAAGATTCTGGTACTCTTGTAATTTAATTATTTAATTTAAATATTATAATTACATTAAAATTATTGTGATATGTACTTATTACATTGTAGTAAGTACTTTCAGGTGAGGTGACACAAAGCTAAAACTAAATTCTGAAAACATTTCTGGCAATGCTATTTATACTGGCCCACAATCCAGTCAGATCTAGCTTGAAGTCAAGGCGTTCTAGCTCTTGAGAACAAATATAAACTGTTCATTGAAATGCAGAGTGAAGGTGAATAAGCTACAAATAAGCTTGAGTTACTCAAATGCAGTCTCAGAAAGCAGCACATGGTAGAAACAAGACAGGCCAAGTGAGTCCAGGAAGAAAAGAGAAAACTCAACCAAGACATAAAGTATCTTTGAGACAGAGTTTACATTAAAAGCACTCTTATCAGCATCAATCAGTTTATTAGATTCCTGAAACAGGCATGTGACAGATATGTTCCCATCTCATAAGTAGGTGGTTCAGGAAAAGTTTATATCTAATCCTATTGTTGCAGGTATTCAAAAGAATCAGAAGAATAAGAACAAAATTACAGTCACACGTAATAAGCCTGAATAGGCAAAAATAAGATGTCACAGGGGCAAAGTAGAGATGCACTTATTACTGAGAGAAGAGATGTAACACCAGCAGATTTTTTCCTTCTACACTATTACATCCATAGGAGGAGAAATATAGAAAGCGGTATTGTACTGCTGTAGAAACAGAACAGTGATGTGAAGTTTCAGCATAAAACAGTAGGGACTCCCCCCCCGATTCTGCTGCTGAAGCTCATATTGCACAGCAAGATCTCCAGAAAGGAAAAGACTTTTTAATACGCGCTTCTTTAATGCTCACGAAACTTCAAGTTTGTATTGCAAGGTGTAACTTTGTTTCTTCTGGATATATATATATATATATACAAGTACATCCACAAGTATACATCTCAAAAATTTCAATTCTTAAAACGAGGCTAGTTATTTCTTCACCTCTTTCTGTAGCTATTCCTAAGAGAAGGACAAAGTACAACTAATGAAAAATGCAAGCCTTGGGTAAATTCCCATATATTCAGCAGGGCTTACAAGGAACATTCAAAGGTCTCCAGGCTCTGGAGCCATATACTCTAGATCATTACACTCAGCAGGTGAAAGCCATTGTCTATGTGATTTTTGTAGTCAGATGATCACAAGCAAGACCATCTGGTGTTAAAAGTACCAAGGCTAGCAGGGAGCCAGTAAGTTAATGGCACCATTCTATGATAAGTTTGGCCACAGACTGAACTAGCAGTTTTCCACTGAACTCTTGGGGTGCTCATCCATGACAGAAGCATGGGGAAAGCACCACCACCACTACCTAAGCTATGTAGTATCACTTAAACATTTTTTTTGCTACCAAACCATCAACACTGCAGCTTCAAGAAGAACTTGGGGGGTAGGGTGGGGTTCATTGTTGTTGGTTTTGTTGGAGGTGGTTTTGGTTTGGGTTTGTGGTTTTTTTTGGGTTTTTTGTTTTTTAAGATTTTAGCTGAAGTTTCACATCCTCCATATTCTCAATATAAAGAACATTTAAAACTACATTCAGTATTCTATTTTAAAGTGCTATAGATATGTCACCCCTTGCAAGGGCTGGTTCTGATCTAAATGCATGACAAGATGACAAAGCTTTTTTTCTTTTATGTCAGAAGAAAACCCTAAAAAGAAATTACCTATTTTTCATCTTGTTTTTGAAGAATATTATTCTACCTGAAAACAGTCAACATCAAGTAACTAGTTAAGACTTCCAAAGCAGTGAATTATTTTAATCTTTCTACAGGTTTTGTGACACTGATGAAAACAGTTACAGATAAATCCAAAAAATTAAGCTAACAGAAAAGGAATATAAGATTTTATTCTAACTCAAAGAATGAATTTGCTGCTCCTCCCCCTGGAAGATTTTGACATAAAATGGCCATGTAACTGTAGGGGGAAAAAGCCAGGAACTAAAACATCTTAGATGGCTACCTCCCATTCCAACGTTACGAACCTATAGCATAAGTTATATGCCGTTACATAGCCAGACCAAAACCGTGTCTAAGGAAATATCGATTCTCTGTAATTAGAACCAGTCAGCAATACAAACACACCTATAGCATGCTCAACTGGACTACGTCATGCACTGTGATGTGGCACATCAATTACATAAAACATCACCACATGCACAATTGCTGCCCCACCCACCAATAGCACAAAAAAACCCTTTACAACAAGGGATTATCAAGCTTCATCAGAAGCTTAGTAAGAACGGAGAAACCAGCCTAGCCTCAAGTGACATCTAATACTGCCTACATTTCCCACGTACTGTGTCATTGTGTTCAAGGCACACCTCAAATTACAGTTTTTCCACAACACATCAGCAATGCAGCCCATTCTGCAACTCCAACTTTTCTTATTCTTTCCTTCACTCATCACTTTTCTATTTAGAAATACTAGCACTTCAGGATGTTGATCTGTGAACTCAGTCTTTCCTCTTTAAGTGGTAACTACTTTCACATCTGCTGAAGAGCATCATGTCCTAAAAACACCTAAGCAATACTCTTGAAAAATGTAATGATTCAAAATAAAAAGTTAGTTTCCCCACAGACTAACATTTTCTGTTTCCATTCAATTATTTCAATGCTTTAAATCCCACATTCAGTCTGTTTAAATGAACTTTGAAATATTTTAACTAGTTCAGAAATCTGAAGCTAATCATAGTTTATCATAAAGAAAATACCAAGATTGACACAAGCAAAGAAATTAGAGTAGCAGCCAGAAAATACTGCCTGAAGAAAAGCTATTGAGCACAAGTCAGGAAGAAAAAGCGAAGAGACACAAAGAAAAGCTGACCTCGTATATATTTAAAAAAGAAAGGGGTGTGTGTGTTTTGCTCATGAAAGTACAAATCTTTGTAAGCATGGCTCTACATTTCATAGCTTCACATAGTGTTCACATTTCACATTTCATAGCTACCAGAACACATTTTTGCAAAGAATTACAAAATGCTGCAGCAATAAAGTGCAAAGACACATGCAAAGTGTTGATAAATGCAAAGACATTTACATCTTGGTAACAAAGACACAGTACCAGAAAACAAGCAAGGTCCAATTACTTCAGAGAATTAAAAAAACCTCATGACACACTTATTTGTAGATGATCTGGAACTAAGTTCCAGGAGCTTGCAGGATTCTGGAGGAAGGGGGAAAAAAAAAGTTCTTATTGAAGAATTTGATCCCCTTTGCAAAACTGATTTTTTTTTCCTTCCCTCTTCAGGTTTGAGCCAGGTCAAGAGCCCTGTCTGCTAGCACATTATTGTTATCATTCTAGATCCCTGAATGATTTTACAGCTGATTTTTTTTTTCCCCGCACATAAGATATCATGCTGGTCTATCCAAATAATGGTGTAAATTAACACTATCAATATTAAGCCTTTTCACCAGTAAAAACAAGCAGCCTTTATTCTCAATGTTAAAGATTACTTCAGAATGGAAAGAAATACAATTGTTTTTGCTGTACCATAACATTACACTGCATTACATTAACCTACTGCATACTTCATGATCATCAGACCTACAAGATGTAGAATAGGTCATGGGATAAAAGAAAACTGAATCTGCACTTAACTGACGTGGTAACTAACCTTCCCTTACTGTAACCAAATACTGATCCTCCTTCAAATACTAACATAAATTAATCTCCATAGCAGAGGAAAAATTAAAAAAAAAAAATCTTAATATGGGCAACAGATTCCAAACTGTGATTGTATTTTTACATTAGGAAGGGTGGTACAACTTCTTTAAGACAGTAAAGAGTTAAAACAATTAAGTTTTTTTATCTTTCATTAATAAAGAATTGTCCAAAATACAAAAATTGGAATGTCCACTGTCACAATTTAAGCTGTTCACTAATTCAAAACAGGGTTTGAGTTTTGAAGAGCATTTTTGTTTATGAAGTCCCAAAAAAAGATGTTTCTCATGTTCACTGCCATCACTTTCTGAATTTAGCAAGCAGTAAGCTCTTCAGCAGGAGGTTAGGAGAGAGGCCTCCAGAGATCCCTTCCAACCTGAACTGCTCTACGATTTTATTACTAAAATCGGCTGTTACAGAATCGAAAGTGACTACTACAAAAAGCACAGATTTGTTTTAATGGCATCGCTTTGTATTACTGTAAAGCAGAGAAAGCAAGCTTCAAGAATTTAAGAGTTAGAAAATATAACACCCAGTTCTACACAGCTCCTAGTACATCCTCAGATGACAACTACACAAAGTATCTACATGAAGATCAGTGTTTAGACAGGAAAATTTTGTTTCTCCTTACCAATGCAAAAGAACTTGAATATTTGTACTGTTTCGTAGTGATAATATTAACTTGACACAGAGAAGATACGTTACAGTAGAACTGTGTGTGATTCAGCAAATAATTGGCAATACTTATGGATTCTATAGACTTTCTGATAATGTAATAAGAGTAATTTAAGCACTGAAGATATAAGTTATTTTAATCCTGTCCTACACTTATGTTCTATGCTATGATGCAAAAAAAAATTAAAAATGTTGAAATATATTCATGATTTTAGATACTTACAAATCTTACAGAAAGTGAGGATTAAGCATTACAATTTTTTTAACTACACTGTTTCTAAACAATTTGACACACAACTGTAAATTTCTGCAAGAGAAGTTAATTAACTTTTCAAGTAAAACTCTGGACTCTTCAACTTCTTACTAATTGTTTTGACCCAAGAAGTACTAAGAGCAAAAGCAGCTAACAGCAGAGTTCAGAACAAGTAGTAGTTCATTCCACCTATCAATGTTCTTTATCTATTTTGCTATGATGCTGATGTTTCAGATTAGTCAAGCATATTTTCCATGCAATACATGATTCTCATTTTACATCTCCCTCCTAAATATATATGCCCCTCTAATGAGGGGACTCCAAGGCAGACCTTCCGTTCACTCCATGCTGTTAACAAAAACAGTCATCTTTCATTTCAGCATCTTACTGTACATATGTATAACATGCATGTTTAACAGACTGCAGCAGCAATGGCGGTAATGCAACTAGCGTCAAGCCACATGCATTCTTGCTTGTTACGTACACACAGCAGTTCAAACACAGACTAAAGAGTTAAAAATAAAAGGCCACTGAAGAGCTTCATGAATAGGATGTTCTGCTGTTCAAAAGGAGCAAAAGGAAAAAAGTGAGGTGAAAGGTTTTGGTCTTCAAGAAACTTGGTTGAAACAAAACTTTTTAGACAGAGACTTCTAGCCACAGACAGTAGTCTATTACTTTACTATTGCATGACCAGTCAAATGAGTCCCTGTTCCACACCAGCAGTACCGGTGGTTTTTATTCTGTTAACTGCGAATAAGGAAGGAAGCAGCTTTTTTTTTTTTTTTTCTTTAAACCTACTAGAACTTTCCCAAAAGGTTAGTCATCCCTCCTTAATAAGAAAATGTTGTGGTTTCATTTATTAGCATTCCTATATGAAAGAAAGAAAGAAAAATATTCTGTTGAGAAGTACCCTCATCAGAGAACTAAAAGAACAAAAACATGTTTAACTTTAGGTAGTCCTGCAAGGAGAAGGGAGTTGGACTCGATGATCCTTACGGGTCCCTTCCAACTCGAGATATTCTACGATTCTATGAACTCTAACAACCCTCTTTGGTATTACGTGTTGTAAAGCTATCTGAATTGCACCTCAGGATGCTGGGATTGCACTTAACTTACGGCTACAGCCCTCAAAGAAACTACTCAGAAAAACCTTGTTAGCTTTATTTTTGTATAACTGGACTGGCACGCATCAAGTTTCTCTTCCTGTCAAGAAACTTCAGAATAGGTCGGTCAATTCCTGTGCTACCTCAATGTGCTCAGTTTTTCTATACAAATTAGTTCCAGCAGCTCTCTTCAGAGGAACTTCACTAAAATAAGACACTTCCACATATTAATAAATGCTGAATAACACAGTTTGAAAGCATGTAATAAACGCTCAGCTAAACACGGGCTGCAACTGAACTGCTATTTTAGCCAGGTAAATTGACTGAAGACTTCTATGGGGCCAGGTTAAGTATATTCTAGAAGCACAAAAGCAGCCAATCCTCAAGCAGATGACTCGTCATAAATATGAATGACTGCTCACCTAGAGAACACCAGAGACCAAGCGGCGGTACTTCTGCATACGGTCAAGACTAAGAGATGCAAGCAAGGACGTTAACGGGGCTGATACTTACCGAGGCACCGCCTGCCTAAAACCAAACCCCGTAGCGACTCCAAGGCACATATTTATATTTACTACACGCGAGGGCCGGCGCGGGGAGAGCCCGCCAAGGGCTCCGCCGCCGATGGCGCCCAGGGGAGCGCCCCGGCGGCCGTTACCTCAGCGGCCGTTACCTCGGCGGCCGCCCCCCTCTGCGCAACGGCAGCGCAGGCAGCGCGGCGGCAGCAGCCAGCCACCCCCTCCTCCTCCTGCGCCCGCCCTTCCCCTCCCCTGCCCCGGGGCGGAGGGAAGTCCCCCACCGCTTTACGAACACGCCCTGCTCGGCACGGACCCGGCGAGGATGAAGCTCACGGGGCCCTCTCCTTCCCCTGCCTCACCGGCATCGCGGCCCTCGGCCCCCCGGGCCGGCGGCGGGCGTGCGGCGGGGCCGCCGGCCGAGAGTGGGTGGGAGAGCTCGTCCCTCCGCTACCGGGGGGGCAGGCAAGTTTCAGCGGGGAGGGCAGGAAAGGAGAAAGAGGAAAGCGGGAGATGGGGGAAGGAGGAGGAGGGCCGGAGGGGGCAGGGGATGCTGCCGCGCCGACACGCCCCGCCGCCAGGCTGCCGAGCAAATGGGGCTCAGCGCAGGGGGCTGCATTTGGAGAGCGAGGAGGAAGGGGGAGGGGAAGGAAGCGAGGCGGCAGCTCCCCCGCACAATGGCCGCCCTCCCTCCTCCCTTCCCTCCCTCCCTCCCTCCCCGAGCTCGGGCTGCCGCATCCCCCGCCGGGGACCCGGGCGCAAGGCCCCGCGACGCGCCCGGCCTCCCCCGTACCTGCAGCGTCACCTCCTCGGGTCTCCAGTGGGGCCGCAGGCGGCGCAGGAGCTGCAGGGCGCCCTGGCGGTAGCCGGGCCCCTCCCGCTCGCTGACAGTGATGTCCAGCTTGGGCACCTCCGGGGAGCCGGGCGGGACGTGGATGTAGTTGGACATGGCGGCGGGCGGGACGCGGCACGGGGCGACAAGGGCGGGCGGCTCTCGCTGGCCTCTCCTCCGCGGCGGAGCCGGCAACTGCGGGGGAAATTTCCACTTGGGCTCTCGATAAAGCGGCTCCACCCCCCCCGGCTGCGGCGCGGAGCAGCCTGGGAGAGCGGGCGGGGCCCGCCGGCGCCCTGCCCGCCGCCTCCCCCGCGCCCCTCACCTGCCCGCCGCCGCTCCCCCGGCAGCCCCCCCCCCCCCCCCCCCCCCCCCCCGCCCCTGCCCGCTGCCGGAGCCCACGGCCGGGAGGCAGCGGGGGAGGTAATTAACAAAAGCTCCCGGCGGCTGTGGAGGGGGAGCCGGTGCGGGAGAGCGGCCCCCGCCGCCGCCCGCTCCCCGGGCGAGCGGGCCGTGAAGGAATGCGGCCGGCAGCTGCCGCAGCGCCGCCCAGTCAATCACCGGGCAAGCGGCTGATTTTAATCAGGCTGCGAGTTATCTGCCGCCGTTAATTTTTCTCTTTAATTTCTGTGCCAGCGTTCGTTAACAGCCCCCCCTTTTGTTTCCCCCGTTGCCCTGCAGGGTGTATACCTGCCAACCACCTTCCAGTTTCAACCAGTTGTAGTTTGATATCGTTTGTGCTCACTTAGGGCACTGGGAAGGTGTCACGCTATGTGCCCGCCCTGATTTAAACATCTTCATAACGATTATCTGTTTCATGAGCAGTACAGAAAAGTTACGTTCTTTTTTTTTTTCCTGTTTTGTGCTGGAAACCTTGCTGCCTTGAAGTTTTATGGGGCAGCCGAGTTATTTTCAGAAAACAAAAAAAAAAAAAAAAAAGAAAAAAAAGCCCTGACAACACCAGAGCATTTTGCCAATCAAGGAAAAAAAAAATGGAACAAATTATCCTGGTTTTTTTAGAAATACTTTGATGCTACCCATGGTATTCCTACAAGTACCTGCCTCCCGTCATGTTCTGATCTTCCCATGTCGGACACACTGAAAACTCATGAAGTTCCTCTGTTATAAAGCAAGTTTATTAGGTTAGCCTAAACCACGAGAACTATGCAAACAGAATAGTGGTCGGTCTCTTCCCTGAAGAGTTGTTACTCTAAATAGACCCAGGTCAGGAGAAAGGGGCATAAGTTACGCTCAAAATGAACAAAGCCATGAGGGAAACAGCTAGCTCTACAGGTTTAGTTCTCATTCATTTCATACGTGTTCCTCTCCAAAAGCGCAGTGCATTAGTAACCGTTTTAGGTTAGTGCATTAGTAACCTTTCCACTGTGTCATCCACCACCACCTACTTGTGAATGTGTCTTGCCTTTTACCAAGAATTGCTGTTGCCTTGTCACCGAAGGGTTTTGCATGACCTCACTATCTAAGTGCATCATCACTTCTATTATTTCTGTTGAACACCTCACCTTATCCCAGTATTTCTTCTTCCTTCACTCACCTGTATGCCTTTCCCTTTAGACAGGATTAAACATTTGGAATAGTCTGTCAACAATTTTTCAAGTAATTTCCTTGTTAAATCTTTTTTTCTCTCATTCCTGATGATCGTTAATCTCAGTATTCTCTTCTGTCTAAACTTTGGTTCAGACCAAATGTTTAAAAATCTTTAGAGCCAGGAATCTATCTTTGTGAGAGTTCAATAAACAAAATTTCCTTCTGTTGTATTATAAATGAAAATGTAATGTTTATGAGTTGGTGTTATTAGTGTAAATATGTTATTCTATATTAATAGCCTTTTTCTATCAAGGATTAAAAGGGTAAGAATATAGGGGTCTGAGTCAAATTTCAAATGTCATAAAATTTCCAGATCTAAATGTTATACCTTGAGTACATTTCTAGTGGTAATATGCTTTTGGCTTTCCTTTGCTTAAATCTGTTCCCTAAAAAAAAAAAACTGTTTCAAGTTTTATAACCCTCTTTCCTGTGATTTTGCATCTGTCTTTTATATACACTGACACACCACTTTCTTAAAATCTTTTTTCTCCATCTCACCTGGTTGGACCTACCCATTTCTTCCATTAGCCCACTCCACTGTTTCTTCTTTAAATGTACGGACATTTTGAAAGTTAAACTCTTTTTTTATTTGAAAAAAAAGATTTCTTTAAACACACTGACCTTTATACATTGTTCAGTCCTGTAAGTTAGTATTACCATAGTAGCATGATATCGCTCTGTCTGATCAAGCGTGTGATACGTGGTGCCCTCCGCTTAGGCAGTCTGGTAGATGATAAACTAAGATTTATTTATGGATTAAGGGCAAAGTGACATTTTTGTTGAAATAAAATATCAAAGGTTGAATGCTCCAGCTTCCGTACGTTAATTTCAACAAGAACTGGTCTAAACAGAGATTCAATCTTGCTAATGCTGAACATAATACTCCCGCCAGAAGTTCAGTTGTTAACCCTGAGAAGCCTTGCTAACTTACCCAAGTCTGACTAGATTTCCAGAAGTTGGCTGTGAGTGTATTTTAAACATAAAGGGGGGAAGTTGGAGCAGTCATGGCGCCTAGATTGTTTGGGAATTAAGGGAACTGAACTTCTGCCTACTAAATATTTATCAAATAGATGAAAGAACCAAGAACACTTAGGCAGTAGCAACTTCATCTTTCTAGTCATGGTATAGACACATCCTTTTTGCTTGTCCTCATGGTGCATTGGGAAGTCTTAATACCTGTTTTAAAACAGTTCAATAAAAGTTAATAGCTTGCTGCTCACCCTGTTTCCTTTCCTTTTTACCTTTTGTTTCCTGCAAATATTTGCTGTGTTCAAATCAAACCCCAGAAGACATCTTCTGAAGACTGGGACTCTTTCTCAAGTTTCCAAGAATAGTATGTTTTTTCTTTCTGAAAAATTTATTTTCCTTTTTCTTTTCCCCGCTCCTGACACCTATACCCTACAAACTGTTAAATTCATTAATAAGAACTCTAGTGGGTTCCTCACAGGCTGCAAGTGTTCAGGTCAGCTGTAGACTTGTTCTTAGAAAGACCCGACATTACATGAAGTAAGGGCTCAGGAATAAAGAGAATGTGTCTTCTCTTAATGCCCGACAGTTTTGTAGGTACACTGTACTAAATTAAAGTCATCCTAAGGCTGACCACAGATGTACACAACATGGAACTGAAGAAAACAGGGTGCTTTAGTTCTCTCCCAGGCCTGTGCTCTCCCAGGCGATCCAGGTACTGACTACATACAACCTGTCCAACATGCTTATCCTCACTGTTCCGCCATCCTCTTTTCCTTCTTCTGCTAATCAGAAACCAGGTTGTGCCATTTCATTTATTCCTACATTTTTCATCTTGTGTTTAGGTCAGTGCTGGATGCTTTACAAGCTCTTTAAAAAAAAAAAAAAAAAAGCACAAAGGAAAGAGCAACGTCAGGCTCAGAACCAGTTTTAACTTCCCAGGTGCAGTTCTCCTGGCTGCTTTCCAAACCCAGTAATTCAGTAATTGCTTCAGAAGAACTCAATGCATAAATGTGACTATAAATGGGAAATTTACCCCTTCTAGCCATAATTAATATTAATAACATTTTGCATAGCAGAGAGTCTCAAAATACTTTCTGTTGTCCTAATCTCACAAATGCAAAAATTGAGTCATCAGAAGGTTAAACCTGCCATTAGACCAGTGAGTCAGTGGGTCTGGAAATAATTTTTGACTTCCAGTCCAGTCCTTTGATCACAGACTTTCTTCAGTGCTTTAAAGCATGTCATCTCTGTTATTATCCAGCATGTATTATTTGTGTCAAGATGAATCACATCTCTGTACACACAGTGTTAAAGTAATTCAACTCTTATATTTATTTATTTATTATATCGATTTTTAAAGTGCCTGGTGCCCTAGCATCCATATTGATTTACCAGCAACAACTCTCAACACACAAAGTTGATAGTTCTGTCATATGTTTATTGTACTTCATAAACAGATTTCATTTTAATCTTGGTGAAGACTAGCCTGAAACATATTTTATAAAAATCTTGACAGTTTACAGATTTCTCTAAGATGGAGACTGCTTGGTATGTTGTTGAAATGGTAAAAACCCTTCTCTTGTGCAAGTTGCTTGACAGAATAATAGGGTATAGCTTTTTCAAGTATATTTTGAAAGCTACATACGATAACAGAGTAAAAGCCTCAATGCTCACTGCAGTTTTATGGCTTAATTTTCTAGTAGCCTAGCAGTTAGTGACACCCATTTGACACCTTCCATGTGATAACCTAGTTCCTGACTATCTAACCCCTATTTTTCCCAACATGGGAATGGTGCGGTGCATAATGTAATGTAATAACAGATGTGACTACATGTGAAATAGCTTAGTGGTTTCCAGCTCTTTCAGCTTTTCAGGGTTTCACCTGGAACCCTCAGAAGTTTCTAGTGGAAGTCTGGACATCTGTGCCAATAGGCTTGGTTACCTCCAAGGCTCCTTCAGATGAATGGACAGATGCCTTCCCTCTGTGCTGTCCCTGGCTCTGAGTCCATGAAATGTAGGTTGAACCGCTGTGAGCAGCTACCCAGTCACGCGTCCTGCAGGAAACCTAAGCAAACTAAGCAAAATGCTTAAACACGCATGTGAAGTAACCTCAGTGCAGTGAAGAGACAAAACCTGACAAAACCTGCTTAAGTCAGTAGGACGAAATACCTGCTTACGCTTAAGCACGTGCTAAACCAAAATGAGCAGCTTAGCAAGGAATTCTGTGATTCCTGCATGCTGGTGGGGCTGAACTGTACATTTGGTTAGGGCTATATATAAAACATTATAGCCACTGGGTATAAAGAAAGAAGAGAAAATCTTTGTACTAATTACACTACTCAAAATACAGGTTAAGTAAAGCATTACAAAATCATAATTAAGGCCAGTGTCTGTATTTATTTTAATAGACACATCTCTATTTTAAAATACGAACAGTAATTACAAGTTGACTGATCCTTGACTAAACTTGAACTGTACATGTGTCCAATGATTTACCATATCCTGGTGCTTTTCTCAAGGGCAACAAATACATATACTGTGTAACTACCCAAAAAGAATCTACTTAGGCAGATTTAAGATGCCTTGCATGCAAGAATAAATTCACCTGCAGCAATATAAGAGGAGGAGTTGAATGGCTTTTAAATCTTCTAGAAATTTAAGCTTTTCTAACATTTTATTGACTAATCAAACATCCTCCTATGAAGAAAAGTTATAAACCTCAGCGATTTGAAACACTCTCTGTGAACAAAGACAATATCAAATGTGCATTTAAATGTTACGCAAGCTTGTAAAAGAAGCCTAGAATACTTTTCCCTATTTTTAACGTACTATCAAAATGCCATTCTGTATTCTCTAGTGAAATCTCTAATCAATTTTATAGCATAAAAAGTGTGTGGGGAGTTAGCTGAACTAAATCAAAACAATTAAAAAATGTGTACAGAATTATCTTGAGAGACTGAGGTTATAGTTATCACATATAAATGACTGTCAATTCACATTCAACCTGAATCAGTACTAAAGAAGGAAAGGCAAAAAAGGGTGGCAAAGAGAGGAGATGAGAGGGAGAAGGAGAAGGAAAGAGCAGGAAATTGTTATGATTCTGTGTCAGTGAGAGAAGAAATTACTAAACTGACTTAAGTGTCTTCCTCACAAAAACACCATTCCCAGCAAACTTCTTGGTAGTTTCAAGAAGTCAAGGACTGAAAAAATCATAGAAATTACAAGCAATGGTGCTGCTTTCTTGTGCTTATACCCGACTCCTTTTCATCAAGTTGATAGATAATCGAGGGGACTCTGGGGCAACACCACTGCATCCTTTCCATAAATATTCGAGCTTGCATATCGAGGCCTGCATGCCCAGTAGACTCCAAGCTGGATGCTCTTTTGGTGCCCCTTTGTGCATATTTTCTCTAAGCCTTACTTCCATCCTTGTTTATAGCCTATTTCCTACAGATTTAAGGTTAATGCAACCAGACTTTGTGTCTGTCTTCCCTTAATAACTTGACGAGGAGGGACTTTAGAATTTCACTGGGACTTTAAATCCCAAAGATAGTTTTAAATCTTAGAACTAGGAATTACTGAACAGGTGCAAAGAATCCCCATTATTTCTCACTGAGAGAAAGGAAAGTTGAGCTAAGCTTTTATCCATTCTCTTGCTGCCAATGAAGTAACTTGTTTGGTTTTTGTCTCTACGTTTGCCACTTCTCAGTTAGATAGAAGGGAGAGGTCACTTCACTTTTGAAAGGTGCATAATCCCAGTTTCTCTGGATTAAAATTGACTAGCATAACCTAGTTTAGTTTCCCCTGCTCGGACTTTGCCTCTTTTTTCTTTATTTTGAGCCCCCTGCCTTGTTTCTCATGTAGTGCTCTCATGCTTTGGTCCTTTCCTGCTGGTAGAGTGGAAGTATGCAGCTTCGTAATGAAGGGCTTGCACTGTGTCCAAGGAACAAGCAACAGCACCCCAAATTAGTCCATGGCTCTGCAGTCATTTTCCTTTTCTGGAGCTCTTTTTGTTCTATAACCCACACACTTCATTTTGTTTGTATTTTTTCCCCATTGGCTTTTGTTTTTAGCTGACTCCTGTTTCCTTTGGTCTTTCTTCTTTTGTTGAATACCAGCCTGCTGAAAATCAGTTACGCCGGAGGAGCAGACCTTTGAGCAGCCCGTTCAGCTTCCATTGCCGTCACCAGGAAAACCACCGTTTACTTCATTAGGAGCCAAATGGAGTGAAACAGGCTACGTACGTCTGTACGGTCACATGAGCTTGGATTAAAGTTCAGAGCGGAGCACTGCTCCCTCGCTGTCGTCACCCCTTGCCCAGTGATGGTGCACGCTCCCCCCACCTCTTGGGGTGCAGCATGGCCGGAGGTGCCCTGGGGCTATGGGGAATGCCCCCGGGGCTGCAGGGCAGGGCAGGGCAGGGCCTGGCAGCCAGGGCTGTCCAACCACCCCAGCCAAGGAGCAGGGCAGGCTGGGCTGCAATGGGGTCCTGGGGAGGCTGGGCAAGTTCATGAGTGCCCCAGGGCCTGGCTGCAGCCCCCCTGGTTGCACCCTGGAGCAAAACAACCCGCTCTCACGGGGGCAGGGGAGAAGCAAATCGGACTTTCAGAGGGGCAGACTCATATTTCCATTCCAAACCTACAAGCTGTAGGTCACCATCTCAGGCTGCTTTTGAAAGTCCTACAGATTTTATTTTTTCAGTATTGTTTGTTTCATTATTTGTCCTACAGATTTTATTTACTCCTGAGGCTGGGAATCTTAGGGGGAGTTGCCAAAGAAGTGCAGTGGGCATAAGAGAACGGCTCAGAACAGCCTGATATTTAATCATAGGCTGTAAATATCTTTTACAGACTCCTCTGTTTGCAACTGTTGCTAAGCATGGGAAATTACTGAATTAGTCAGCTTCATTTGTATTTTTGTTAAGGGAGAGCTTGGAGCATTAATTAAATTACATTTCAAGTCTAGGGATAATAAAGCTATGTATTCCCATAGGAAAAGTAAAACGATAATACGATAAAAAATAAATACAACGTAATAAAATGATAGCAAATATACCAAGGGTAAAGGGCCAAACTTTGCCAAAGTCTTTGTCTTCCCCTCCATAGGGTTGTAGAGGACTGCAGGGGAGGAGAATTGCTTCCCCGACTCCTGCCAGCTTGGACAACAAGCAGTAAGCACGCAGGAGGGTAATCAAGGAGAAAGGTAGCAAAAGTTGGTACTACAAGAACATGGTGTCTTACCCTACTAAGGGTAAGAGCTCCCAGTGCAAGTGGAATTCAGAGTTTAAGTTTTATCAAAACACCTTGAAAGAGAACTGCAAGCCTCACTGCAGTGTAAGCAAACACATATTCTTAATCATTACCAGCTTTCCTAAATTCTGTTTCTTTCTCGTCTTCCCTTAAAATATTTTGGTTCATGCAGCAGATTCAACTCTGCAGTCTTTACACTTGAAGATGTTTCTGGTTTGTTGGAATCCGCAAAGCTTTTAACATGTGAAAAGAAAAGAATATTCATTCCGGCTTCACCCCCTCTCTCCAAAGCACCAGAGGTACGGAGTAATCCCTCTGGTTCTTTCTCACACACTGGAATTTTGCATTTCTATGTCAGCTAGGCCTCCCTGCCCACAATCCCTGAAGGCTGAGGTTCACCCAGAGTACAGCAGAAAATCTTTTGCAAGCAGGTCGCAACTGCAGCATTTTGATTCAGTTCTATGATCCATGTATCTTCCGCCTCAATGTTATTCTGAGATTTACATATTTATCTTGACTTTAAGTTTCTAAGTGAGCGGCATTTTTGTTTAGAAGATACTGTTTTCCCTAGCATTCATTACAATTGGCTGTGCTTCGAGTATGTCAGGAGCTTAGTCAGCTGTTAGTGCAACCGAGACTTGTTTTTCTTCTTTTTATCCCTTTCATCCAGTGGAAAAAGTTTCCTGCTGGTCTCCCTACTGATATTTGATATCCTGTCTCCAACTGATGTACGTCTTTAACTTTTAAAGAACAGCATGTCAACTAGCTCTGTTAATTATCACTCATTTTGTCTTGTCTTTTTTTTTTTTTTTGCATTGCAAGATTATTTTGGAGGTGTTACTTCTCAGGGGAATGACTTTTTCTAATGCAACTCCCTCTTCTGTAATAATAATAAAAAATTACTTTCTCATGCTTCGCAACAATGTATTTATTTAATCTACAGAATTAAAGGAATGCTTAGAGTAAGCAAAGCAGCCAGTCAGCAGCTTTTCTGAAAGTCTGTTACATGTAATACTGTAATGCAAAAAAGTAGGGAACTTGACAGATTTTTTTAGTTTCTCTTAAAGTCGTTTACATTCTAATAGGTTTTCCTTATAATCATCTTTCCTCCTCTTTTTTACCAGAAATAATCTTTCAGCAACCAACAGCAACTACCTACATTGGAAGAAACGGTGGGAAGCCATTACTACACAGTTATTGATCATGTAATCAAATGTATCGCTAAAAGCCATGCCAAAAGCTGTCCACTGGTCTTTTTACGATGAGTAAACGACAAAAACATTTCCAAAACCTCATTCTACCACAAACCTTGAACTCCCTGCTTATCTTTACAAGTATCTGTTTCCCACTGTCTTTGGGAACATGAAGCTTTAAGTGGTAGAAAAACAAGCATACAAAAGTAGAAATACTGAAGGAATGTTTGAAAGGTATATTGACCGATCCTACAATTGCATGGATTAATTGCCCAGAATTATGTATTTATAAAAACACCTGCAATACCATTCATAGATCCTTAGCAGTGGACAAGTGGAACTCATGGGATAGCTCTTCTGTGACGGTCACTTCTAGTCTGATAAATCATTGTCTTGCTTTGCTTTGCTAAGTTACATAAGGTCATTGGCTCAAGGTCAACTTCTACGTGATCCCTAAAGCGTCCCCAAACCAGCTCTGCCATAGCCTTAACCAGATCCTATCTTACAAGCCAGTACCACACATGGACCTGTGATGAAGAAAATAGAATAAACCCAGATGTCTGAACCTTCAGAACTGCTTAAAAAAAACCCCACCTTAAAAACCTTTGATGAATTTAAGGTCACAGCTTATTTGTAGTTCACTTTCTGCCAGTCAGGGATTTATTTTTCTTCCACCAAGGAGGAAAACTTTTCCACCAAGAAAAGTTCTCCTTAATCACGTGTGTACATGGAAGTCGATTCCAGAAACCAAACCTCTGGCAGAAAATATTTTTTCCTACAATAACATCTCCCTTGCTTACTCTTTTATAAAGCAAACTCTCTAATTGCTTCCAGAAATATTCTGGGTTTCTGCTCTTCTCTGGTGTATTTCAACTTTCCCTTTTTTATCTTTGTGGTGTTTTTCAGCATTCTTTCCTCAGCTAGCTGTTCAAATCTGATCCTCATAATTCACTAGCTGTTTTCATAAAAAGAGTGAGGCTTCTCTTAGAAAGAAAAGCGCACAAAGAGGTTTTACCTGGCCAAAAGAGTCTGGCAAAATCTGAATTTCATATGGGAAGGATCACAGAGCAGAACACAAATACAAGAACAAAGCACACTTTTGATGCAGTTGCTGAAAGCGTAAACAAGATCAGAAAAAGGTTAGAAAATGAAATGTAATTAGTACAGTGTTTGGTTTTTTTTGAATACCGTATTGGGAAACACAGTCATAATTGGGGGGGGGGGGCAGGAAATAACAGAAAAACTGCATGATAGAGAAGCTCAGGCTCAAAGGTCAAGAAGCAGCTGAAACAGGCCCAGAGTAGCTGTGGAGATGCACTTCTTGTGTCTTTGACCCAACTTTACAAAACCTTGAAGTTAATTCCAGTTTTACATGAGCAAAAGATGTTTCTGTGTGGACATAAGGTGAGTGAAAGCATTACAGGCATTTCAACAATAAGATAAGCTGTTTCCACAGACATAGCCTATGGAAACCTTTTTCAGAAAACTAATCACTACTTTTATGTCCCTTATCAGCAAAACATGGAATTCACTCCAATAAAACTTATGTCCAATGAATTTAGAATAAATTAAAGCAAAGCATTTTTAACTGAGATAGGCATACAGAAAACAGTGCTTTGGGCAGTTTAGGTAAATATGTGGCTGAATAATTTTATGGCTGATAATAATACCTGCAGTTATTGCGCGTACCAGGTTAAGGATAATTAAGATAAGGGTAATTAAATCTTATTCTTGTAGGGTATAAACTAAACTGGCAAAGTCAGGAGGGAATTTTTTTCTTCCAAACTTTATTTATTATCTCACTGTGTATATTTTTAGGGAATATTAGAATATGTTCACCTGTTTTTGGAGGCCTCTGGTTCTTCAATACTGCTGATAATAGAAGAGTGGATCACTGATATCATGTAGCATCAGATTATTTTTGGTGTCCTCAGTGGAAACCCACAAGGCCTGCAAACACACAAGCAGAAACTCATAGTGAGAACAATGTATTGCATGGTCTCTATATACAAAAGTATGTTAAAACATTAATGTAGCCACCTTTAGTACATTTTTAATTTCTTAGCTTGGTGATCTGTAAGAATTAGAACCTATTTCTACATTGAGTATTCAGAACACATGCTGCTGCACGTCGGCATGGAGATCTGAGAGAAAGAGGGAGTTCTGCCACTGAGCCTTTCTGCTCCCTTAATGAGCTCCCCAGCCCTTCTTGGGCTGCTGAGGAAATCCAGGTCCTCAGTGGGCTCTGCGTAATTCTCAGTGTTTTTTTCGTACGCAAGCCCAGCCGCATATCAACTGGTGCTGCATGTGTAGAACACATGTAGATTAGCTTTTGGTTTCTATACCTCCGTTTTTATAATTGCACCCTGATAGAACATTATTCTGTTTTTGTAAACTTGCCTGTCGCACAAATACGATATGCTTGTTGAAAAGGCAAAAGGAATCCTAGGATGTATCAAGCAAGATAGTCCCAGCAGGGACTACCTACAAATACAGAGGTACATGGGATACAGAAGTAGGGGGATTATAATACAAAGCACTGTTGAGGGCTCATCTGAAGTACTGTGTACAATTCTGGTCCTGTATATTAAAAAACAAAACAGGTATGGATAAAGGATAATAACACGATTAGGTAAATGGAGACCCCCACTCTCTTGTAAGAGGAGTCTGGATCTTGGCTAGTTCCATCTAGTACAAGAAAAGTTGTGTGTGGACAGAACTACCCATCACAAAAGCTTCTGGACAGGTGTATCCTAAAGGGAAAAGATCCATTTAGGCTAAAAAACAATATTGGTGTGCACAAAATAGGCATAAACTGCTACTGGAGCTCTAGTTGGAAATTTCTAATCATGCATGAAGGGCCAGAAACAGTCTTCAAATATGAGTAACAGGGACAAGAAATGTCTTTTAATTAAAAAAAAAAAGGCAAGCATAGTTAAATCAGAAGAAACTTGATAACTCTGTCCTCTTTGATACTAAATTGAAAATAATGGGCTTCTTAATGTAGGATAGTATATTATCTCTAAGAAATACCAGGCATTCCCATGTGTTCACTCTCATCAGAGAGGGAAGTGGAGAACAAGAGCTAGTTAGCTGTGCTTTAAATTCAGCCTCCCATTGTTTTCAGTTGTGGCAGGAATGAGCAGGGTTAGGCACAGAAGCATAACCCAGTCTACATCCAGCCCACTCCTAGTTAAGAGTTGTGATACTTCTCCGTATCTGACCACGTGGTTCTCTTATGTGGCTAAACCAGAATTATTCTTTTCCCAGATTACTTTTCATCTGCATTAACTTCAACTACCTGATTTCGTTCATCACAATTTAGGTACTGCCAGTTAACAGAGCTGTGAGTGAGGATTACATTTTACCACATACCAAAGTACTTTTCAGTGACTGCGTGAAAAAAATGTACACAGCCACCAAGAACAGAAAATGAAACCGTGACGCACATCTGGTGTACGAGCTGAAGGTTCCCTTTCCTCTGGGAGCCATTCAATATCACAGATAGATTTGAAATGTAACTTCTGTAACAGCATGCTCTGATAACGAAGCCTCAGTTTGAGACTGGAAAAGATCATAGCTGCAAAGGCTGCATCTGAACGACTGAGCTGTTACTTCTTTGCTGCACACAGATAACATGGACACAATTTTGTATGCTTATCTAACAATCGCTGACGAGCAAAAACCTTGCAAGATGTGAATTACAAAGGACAGGAAAATGACTAAAATTACAGGGGGTGTCATCATCCTTTCCACACTTTTCTATTAGTTCCTCTAGCTTGGTAGCATCGCTCCCAAATAGATTTTGCCTCAGCCTTTTAGTTCTCACCCATGCTCCGGTCTGTCTAAGGCACCAAGCTAAGAATTCCTGGCTCAGAGGAATATCAGAGTACGCGATGATCAGATAATACACGTGCATCTCAAACACTTAATAACACATGCATTAGAATTGCTGCCCATGGAGAATAAGCAGTGCACTTCCAGCAGTTTCCCCCCTAGGCCACTGACTCAACTCTGCTTTTAGACTACGAGTGGTTTGACCACACCAACTACCAACTCCGTATCAGCGGCTATAAGTTAGTTCGAATAAGTTAGACCTGCAGTATAACTCATCTATTGTGATAGTTCCTGCCTTGTCTTATCTCAGTGACCCCCAATAACCAAAACCAAGCACTACATGCTGTTTTCATAACGCAAGATCTTACAGAGCAGATATCACAAGAAAAATGTTTCAAATGTTATCCGAGACAGTTCGTGTTTTTTTTTTTAAACTTGAAGATCAATGCTGTCAAGCTGTCTCCCCAAACACGCAAACAATAACAAAGTTAAAATAATATTAGGTCTGTCTTAACTTCAAAACAATCCTCCAAACTGAAGTGAAGGCTAATGAAGTGATTAATCTGTTGACTTAAAGCACTGAAACTTACATAGTGCACCGAGATAATCTCCAGCATAAATGGAAAATCACTGGAAAGGAAGGCCACGGATAAAATGATACTACAGATGATAGCAGTTAACTCTTTGGATTCAGAAGATGTGTGACAATTAGGCCTTCAAAAATTCAAGGCCTTGTCTTGACACAGATCCCAGCTACGCTTTGCAACAAATTCTTGAATTGGTTGACCTTTGCAAAAATTACATTGAGGCTTGTTTTTGGAAACTGATTGTATCAATCTTGCTTGCCTTTGTTCGGTGGAGGGTTCAGGAGTCACAGCAATAAAAATCAGGAAAACCAGTAGGTTTTCATACTATTGAAAGTAATTTGTGAGACATTGCAAGACTAGTAGTGTGAAATTAAAACATAAAATTAGTGAACATGTCTAAGAATGAGGATGGATGTGCTGGAATGTTCTTAGTTCTCCTTGCCTCTTTCAGACTTAAAATTAGCCAAGGCAGGTCTGTTCTTATTCCTTAAATCTGGTAATGGCAAGATAGCAGAGATCTTTCTTACTCCAAGAGCCTAAACTGTAGGATACAGCTCTTATGGGATGGCAATCACATACTTGCGTACCTGAAAACTCTCGTGGACTACTGTAGAGAGCAATTTTTTGTTACTCCTTAAAAATACAGCCGTGTGTCTCCCTATTTTGTGTTAAACATTTTTGTTTTTTTAATTTTAGTAGAATTCTCCCAGCTGCTAGATGCTTTGGTACTAGCTAGCAGCCTACTTACCTTAACTTCCAACTTTAACAGCATACCCTCGTCAGGGCACTGAACATAGCAACAATTACACCAGGTCCAATTGCCCTCACCAGCCTTTAACCACCTTCCTCTGTAATCCTGCTCTGCAGTCCCTTCCACCTCCCTCCCCAGGCTTTAGCTGCCAGCATCCAAGATGAGCACTAACATGCCACAGCTGTACAGCTTTTGTGAAAACGGGTAAGTGGTGAGAAAATTCTCACCTGGGGCCTCTGCAGCTTCTGCCCCTGGGCGGGGAAGCTGGGTGTAGGCTCAGGCCCCTGCCCTTGCTCCTTCCTTAGTCCTTGCCTGAGAGCCCTGGTGGGTTGCCTGCATCCAGCCTTGTAGATCACGGCCTCACCTTGCTGCTTTGTCTTGACTTTCAACCTGCCTCGTTACTATAGACTGGACTGCTAATTACCAGGCTGTTGACCAAATTCTATTACCATCACTGGATCCGCTCAGCTCTTCTTGTTGGGGTGCTGTGGGACTGCACCCTGGTGGGTCATGCCACTGCCCCTGCCTGCCTTGCTGTCACCCCTATCTCCTGGCTTGCCTAATGAAGGTCTGTATTTAACTTTCACGCATTGAAAGATGCTCAGTCATTTTACAGAGTTTTAACATATGATTAAGCGATGTATTTAGCATATATTTCTCAAGTTGTGCTGTTCATAATTATCTTTGCTAATAAAATCAAAGCAGTACCTCCCTCAGCTGCTATCAAGACAGTCCAAGGTGATGATCGTAATTCTCCTGCACATAAAAGCAGAGAAAGGCAGAACAAGCCTGATGAATGAGAATTTTTGTACTTTGAAGGCAGTTTGAAGACACTGTCCTCATATTTCAAAAGCACGCTATATAAATTGCCATTAACAGGGTCAAATGCAGCACTGAACACAACTCTGTCAGGAATGAATTACGATAGTACTCAGAGAACAAGCACAGACGACAGGATCCTACTTTAGTTAGCCAGGTTTTAACTCTACAAGAGTTTTTACTTGAGAAGTAAGGTGGCAAAGCCTTTGCTCAATGGCTAGTAATCAGGAGTGAACTGGATTAATTCACAATAATAAAGAACGGGTCAGTACCAAGACCATCTGTCTTTTCTTCTTTCCATTCTACATAATAGTTATATGCACCCAGGGCTATACATAAATTTGGATTTTTTTGGAAAAGTGTGCTTTGTGGGGCTTCACTTATCCTGCAGGTCCTGAACTTTTATGCTTTCTCTGTGAATAGAGACTTCCCCCTGACCCTGAGGGGACTTAGCAATATGTACAGGAACCATGATAGGACTGTTACAAACAAAAAAAAATTTGCTTTGTTAGAAGTAGTCATTTTGATTGCTCCAATAACCCATCAGTTCTACTTTGGACCTCTGTGTGCCTTCATATACAGCATAAGATTTTATCACCAAGACCACCTAGAGCTGCTCCCTAGTGCAAAGCCTCAAATCCTGTAGCATAGCAGCACCGTTCTCTTGCCACACTACGCCATGAAAGACACAATGCATACTCACAGTAAAAAACATAAAATGAACTTGGGACTTCTAGTAGGGGCTTCCCACCCACTCCCTTTCCCTGAGAGCTCTGGGGGAGAAGGGGACAGTTTCTTTTATTTTTTCACCTTTTTCCCCATCACTGCGCACCTGGAGGGAGAGTTTTTCTATCAAGCTTGTGAAGTGCTTCATCTCATAGCAATCACAGTTCCCCATACTTTATTCACATCATGTGTCACAGCCACTTTGCTAAGCTGAGCTTGACTGACATTTTCTGCAGCAGTAGAACATACTTTTCACAACAAATTGAATGGTGATAGAAAGTGAATTATAAGGCTATTACTTTTCATTTATAGTTTAAGCTTCTAACCTTACCAGCCTGAGTTGGGAGCCTAGTTTTTCTGCTTCCTACATACTAAGGGAGGAGACCAAATTCAGATCAGGAGCCTGTCTGGCTCCTCTGGCTTGGCACGAGAGTTAAACCTCTTAAAATAAACAACGTGAACCCCTCTGTGTCAGATGTTTTGACAGCAAATGAGTATCACAGTGTAGACACTTTCCTAAGAAGCTGAATGTAAGGCATTACATGTTGCTGAAAACAAAACTCAGTGAGTTTGCTTCATTAATGTGTTTTTATTGTTTGTACACGAAAAACTTTAATAACTCCCAACATCACGTCTATTCCAAATGGAGCACAAGAAGCAAAAGCATCACATGGTTATTAAGAATTGCATTCACTCCACGTTTTAGAATACAAAGATTTATTGTTTTGATTGTAATCCAATTTAATCTCTTTAATGCACCAGCAAATAACTTGCCTATCTTGTGAAGGATCTTGAAGACTACTCTATAGATAGTTTATGCAGAGTTACTATACTTAAAACAGTCTCCTCCGAGACACAGACTGACTTGCTGAGCAGTATGTATGTGCTCTTGCTGCCTGTGCCATAGCTGTCGGTAAGACAAACTACAAGGACTATAGCTTTAATAAGCGTTAACCTACTTCAAAATTTCAGGATCATCATCTTTGATCCTGACAGCAATTTCAATATATAAATATACACATTCATTAATATTTCCATGTTTTGAGATGGGACCTGAATAAATGATGTATTTATTACATTTATAGAGGAAAAAAGGAAGAGAAAATACCAACAATATTAAGCAGGATAAAAAAAAACAGTAAATATAACTGTTTTAATAACTGGTAAGTCTAATACATATTACAATCACAGTTAAATATTTAATTTCTTTGTCTCAACCCTTAAAAGGAAGAAGGGCAGAAATGTTGAAAGTGTCACTGAAGGACTAATTATCTTCTAATGATATAAATACTGCTGCTGACAATTACATTTAATTAAATTATTAACTAGGTGTTGACTAATTAACTAGGGCTTTGTAAGCGTGAAGCACTCTGAATAGCTATTATTATTGTACTGCTTTTAACTAAATATCTTTGCTAGAGCACGTGTACACAGGATTCTGCTGCAATCTGTGAACTGATATCCCAATTATGCCATTGCCACTCATTGCTCATAAAACGCACAAAGTCATATGCAGTGTTATTTCCCTCACAGAACTGCAAGAAAGATAAATGATATCCAATTACTAGCTGAGAACATGACATCAGACCCAGTTGTTTGATTCCCCCAGTAGGTAACTGCATACATTCCTGTGTTAGTGAATATTTATTTTATCCAATTTCTTTTAAGTCTATATGGAAATTGAGACCTTCATACAGCAATAATAGCATGAAATGGAATATTTTGATGGCTCTCTGTTCTCATGACGTGTTTAATACAGACCAAATCCCAAACTGCTGAAGTCAACAGAAGATTGACTTGAATAGACTGTTGGAAAGAATATAAAGTGTCGAGATCTCATTTCCAAAAGAAATACTTTCATTTGATATCCCAGAGACAAGTGTACATAAACAATTCAGAAATATAACTTTAGGACTAGGACATATTGGGGCTTATTTTTACCCTCTTAATGTAAGTCTTGAGAATAATTCTTGGCTTCTGTTTTTCCTCAAAGGACAACCAGGTTTTATTCAATTCACTAGATCTGCATGGGAATAATATTTTAGAATATCATTGGAATTAAAGAGTTTTCGTTGGATAAGCTTTTTTCCACACATATTACAGATATTAGCACATTTATCTGGATCTATCTGTTGTATCACTAGTACAGTATTTAAATTTCCTGACAATGTTTAACTTCAAAAATTAATTCCAAGATACTGTCTCCTTTTAAAGTCCAAATAAGTTCTGTATTCAGTTCCTGTATAATATAAAAGAAGAGACTATATTATCGTCTATCACCAATGTCAGTTCAACCTAGTTCCGTTAGCCTGGGAACGACTTTGAATAGATTCAGGATAAAAGTAAAGCACCCATGTATACCATTACTCATATCACACACTTTAATTCCATCAGGGAAATCACTTATGATCATCTGATTTTTACCTAATAGTTACAGCATCAAGATTAAAAAGCATTATCGAGAGATGCAGCTTTAAGGCAAAGCAGGATAAAGTCAGCAAAACCGAGCCCTTAAGAACCTCCCCAAGTAACTGAGAAATTAACTTTTTGGCTCAAGTACGAGGTAGGCACCGTTCATTGACTGCCTTCACGGCCTCTTTCTGCAGCTGTCTCCAGGCTCACTCTCCACCCGTTCTGTGCGTACAAACGGGGAGGGCGGGCGGGAGCCGGCCCAGCAGCGAGGTGACAGTAATGGAAGAGCGGAGCCTGCCAGCACCACCTTCCCACTGCACGTAGTGAGCAACTTTGCAAGGCCATGGGCCTTTTCTTTTTTGTTCTCACGCATAGGTCAGCAACAAATGCGGTCTTGGTGATGGAACTACAGATTCTAAGTGCTCCCAATGACTTATGATTACAGGCAATTAAAAAAATGCCTATCTTTGATAACTTGCTCAACGATAACTCACATTTCCATTAGTCACATCTACGTATTTCCAGCTTTAATTTGGCCTGCTCAGACTTCCATCCTTTCTTTATCACACCTGCTGTATTAGAGACCCTTATGGTAGCAGGAATTTGTTCACATAGATAGTAATATACATTAACGCTGCTCTTAATCTTCTATTTGAACAGGCTAACTACAGTGAGTTCCTCCAGTGTAAATCACAAACCTCAGTAATGAAACCTTCTTCCCCCCAGGAGTGCATAATAAAACTCATCATTTCAGTGAGAGAGTTTCACCTTACCGATTTTATTGAGACAGGATTTCACTATTTTTTAATCTAATGAGAGGGATTAGGGGTTGCAATGCCACATCAAATACATACAGGCAATAATAAATAGTAATGATCAGGATTTTGCCCCTGTTTAAATCCTTGTAGTGGGCACACAGCATAGCACACATAGTCAGAGCAGAAGTGAGCTTTTTTCCTGGGATTCAGGGGTCCTTTACTAAGGACATATATATATATATATATATATGCTCTGCATATAGGACCCCTCTGAGTATTACTAAAAATATTTTTGGATTGGTGTCCTGTAGATTTCAGCCAGATTGCTCTGAAAGATATAGTTTTACAAAGAAGTACTGGGATTTTTCCAGAAACTGAAAACTGGCACTGCAGAGTTTTCTTTGCTGATAATAGTTGACAAAGACTCCTGCTTCAAAGACTACTTATCACAGTAACTGCAGTAGAAATGGAGCCAGTATCTTCTGTGAATGCTAATAAGCAAAAGCAGATATAAAGTCTCTTTGGTGTGTTTCAACAAACTAAAAAGCCAAAAAACTTTTTCATTAATTTCTGTTCAAATCAGCTCAATGCAATATAATCAAAAAGCACTTTCCCCCACAGTTAAGACACAGCCAACCACAGGATTCTATGATCTCAGGTCGTGTTGTCACCTGAGGAAAGCCTAGGCCACCGCCTTCTAAGCTGTATCCTGCAGAAGGCTAGGAAGCCAATAGAATTGAAACCTACCCTGAAGCGATGGGTCAGCAGATGGAAGTTATGGGGAAAACCTTTCCTTTGGAGTATCAGTTTCTAAACTAAGGGTTCAACGCGCATGTCTATGACAAAGGAAATCTCTCTTTGTTGGAAATCCAAGCATACGCTGAGCTAGCAGTTAAGCAGAAAAGAAAACAAAACAAAATCCTATCATACTTAAAACAACTGGAAAAGAAAGGGTACACAGATCTTCACATTTAGATGGTAAAATCTCCCAGCTTCCCCACACAAAACTCTCCTACTTTTATGACACTCACTGTTCCACAAAAGATGTCTTTAATATTGTAATCAGCAATATTCTTGCTTTGTATAGTTGGATTACAACGCCATTTCGTACATGACAATACCTGCTCAAATAAGATAATGCTATTGTTTAAGCATATCACACTTGCTGTCTTGCTGAAACACAACTTCTTTTGTCACAACCTGATAAAACATCACTTTTAAGCAGAAGGGAAAAAGCTCAGCAAGAAACAAAGTGGATACTAAACTGCAAAGTCAGATGTCACATCTCTCTTTTTTTTTTCCCCTTGTGATAAAAACATACCTCAATATTTTCTGTGGACTTCTAGCATGCATATTACTGAGAAAGTACATACTATAGCTTTAGTTTCAAGTATATCCATTATATTCAACATCATTGGCCTAAACAGAGGGAAATCTAATGCTATTTTAGATGCCTCAAATAATATATATACACTAGGGCTTTGACTAAACTTTCAGCTGAGTCCCTGCTACCTTTCCCTTTCCGTAAGTCCCCACTGGCCCTAGAGAACTGGAATACTATTGGCATGAAATGTGTTAAGTAACATGCTAATTTATAGAAAGACAGGTCTCATTCTGCCAGTATAGAAAGTCCTCAGCCCCAAGACAGGTATAATACACCCAGCAGGTTTCTTAATGCATGAAATCATATCTAATTGATCCTTCCAAGTATCTAAGAAATTTGAACTGTTTCTCCAAAACAGGTGTTTTTTCTCGTTTCTAGTCCTTTGACTACTAAAATCTTCCATTGAAAAGCTGGATCCTTAGACAGAATTTTTTTGAGAAAGAAATATGCATTGCATTAATCCCTGTATTTCATAATCCCAGCGAGAGGGACATGTCCATTAGGCAACACTGGAAAAGCTTCCCTGGAACTTTATTTCCTGTTTGAGATACTACACATTAAGAAAAAATGTGGCCTGTTCAGAGAGCCTTCAGGAGAAATTAAAAAGAATGTTCAGAGGCATGAAAAAAGACCTATAAAGAAAGAATGGAAAAATAAAGTTACTTATTTCAAACAAGTCAATAAAAAAAAGTTACATGGTAAGTCCATAAAAAAAAAAAATCCGTAAAAAAACTTTGCATGAATAAAGGGAACAATTCTTCCTTCTCTCTCATACTCTAAGAGTTAGGAATCCACAAGTGAAATCAGTTTGTAAGTTCAAAATAAAAAGGAGATAAATTTTCCCAAAGCAGGTAGGTAACCTGTGGATCCTATTGGCCCCAGATGCTATAAATTAAACAACAGAAAAGATTACCTAAAAGAGTATGTACCAGTTATTACCAGTCTGATCAAGTAAGATTATTCTAATATTTCTAAAGGGATAAACTGTTCTCTAGGTTCAGTAGATAAGACAAGAACAGATTTGTATTTTACCACAAAACCAAAACAAAACAGTTTTAACTTTAGAAAAAATCTTTTAAAAAAGTTTGAGAATAAGAAGCATTGAGCTGGATTGTCTGGAAAGATTAGAGAGGGCTTTAGGAGTCAAGAGTGCTGCAGGTTTACAAGAACCTGCCTGGAAGATCTTACCATGCTAGATGTTCTCTTATGAATGTTTCCCTTTCACCAAGCACCTGGTACAATAATGCTTGAATTGTTTAAGGATTGTCCCAAATTGTAGCTATTTCATTTAACAAGGCAGTACATTTATCCAGGTATTCACTGTATTAACTGGCCATTAGTCAAGCAAATTGTCCAATCTTCGGTGAACAATAAAGAGCTCCAGAGTTTTGTTTAGTGTGTTCAGTGACCAGAGAGGGGTTTAAGAAGGCCCTGGCATCACAAACATATTTGGTAGAGCCTCCTACTCATCTCTAAAGAGGCAGAACTAAACTACATTTGTGTCCTTTTGCCTATAATGTACAAGACAGATTCAATCTTTTGTTCAATGTGCTAGAAATTCCTCTTCCAAATTAAAAAAAATTTTGTCAAGGACTCATGTCCTTATAAGCAAAAAAAAAAATTTTCCACCTATCACAAGACACACCGTAAAATTGCAGTAACCACACAGTGCTTCCTAGTAATTTTTGTATTGTAATTTAGCCAGCAAAAGCAGCAAAGAAATAGGTATTTTTGCCAGAAAAAAAGAACATATGGCAAAGTTTACTTTTACGTTGTTTTTACTTGTTTGTAGTCAAGAACTTATTTTACACTCCTTAAATCTTGGGCTATAAAGCCTTACACCACCAATTAATGAAGGCCAAACAATGCTGTATCTAACAAGGGCAACAGAAGTTCTGTTTGTAGTCCCATCTTCTGCTGGTAGTTTTTTACTCTAACAGGGAAGCTAAGACACAGGAATGGCTACGTTAACAAATAACTCTAGTGGATCAACAGCCCATCTTTAGGGTGAAACAGTGCTGAGGACCTAGCACCCACACCATAGGCCATTCAGGGGGTTTAATTTCATACTAGCTTTAATTTGCTGCCACAGCCTGAATGACCTTAAACAGCTAGAATGTATTTGGTGTATTGCTAGCTTATGCTACTCAATTCAGTCTTATCCAAACGAAATATTCAGTTCAATTATGTGAGCCAATTATGTGTGCTCAATTATGTGAGCCAAAACAACATTTAAGCAGGTGAGATCAGGCAATTCCATTCAAAAACCACGTTTCTGGTCTAAAACAAAACCGTAACATTAGCAGCATGTTTTCTGGTTTTGATTCCCTTCCTGGGTCTTTGCTTTTTACTGCTATCCTGCCTTGGGAGCAGTCTCATTCCAGTACTCCACTCAAACAAGGATGAATGAGGAAGAAACATGCATCTAGCCTGTTTATAATTTATTTGGATATTGATACCTGAGAATGTGGATTGAGGCTCCTGGGTGTTCCCCTTTTCCGTTACAAGGCTCTTGAATGCTCCCATTACGTAACAAGGGAGAGTCCTTGTGGATAATTAAGTTTTGGGCCCCTGAGCACTCCTGTCTAGACAGCTAGGCGACCCAAGAACTGAGTCTGCCAGAAGCAAAGGTCAGTCAGCGAACACGGTGAGGAAGACTATGAGCCTTCGTCTGAAGACCCCCAAAGACCACCTGAGGACCACCACAGAGGATGACTGCGCATGCGGATCGGACATTTACATATGTTAATGAGTTCCAGGAAATCTCACGTTTATGTAGATGAATTCCCGGAAATCCTATGAATATGTATGTTTTCATGGTATATAGTTGCTGAAAGTCTGTCAAGCCTTCAGAGCACTTGTGGTGGAACGATCCCCAGTGCTGCCCGGCGCCGCAATAAAGAATGCCTGCTTTCTAAAACTCCAAAATAAGTTATAGGGAGTGAATTATTTTGCCGCTTTCCAGTAACAATATGATGAACACTAGCAACAGTATGAATTGTTCCAAAGCTAACTTCAAAACAGAGAAAGTGCTATCTTAGTGAGACTAAATGCAGCGAGCTGAAGGACAGAGAGCCAAAGATCTTGTAGACATTAGTTTGCTGTGCCACACACTACTGTATTTCGCTTGTATGGTTTGTTTGCAGTATCACGTTCCAGCCCATAACATTATTTAGTCTTTTTGTAAGATTAGAAAGAGGGGAAAATAATCCAACCAGATCTACTATTTGGCTCCACACCTGGGGAGTGTTTAATCAAAACACAAGGGTTCTTTTACCTTCCCGTTCACAGCCACGCCAGCAGTACAAGCCACGACCCGCAGACCCCCACGGGACCTGGTTCAGGTCTCCCAGGCCCCCACCAGGTGCAGCGCCCAGCCAGCCCCGCTCCTCTGCTTCCTCCAGGCTTCCACTGCGCTATTTTCTCAACAAAGAGCTTTTCAGGCATCAAAAAGTCAAAACCTGGCTACAAGAACCGTATCAAATCCTATTTCTGATAACTAAATTCCATTTAATCTAGTCATAATCCCTCAAATACTGCAAATATTTGCATTTGATTAAGGAAAAAAAAACCCCAAAAACCCATGGGGTTTGGTTTAAGCCTTTTAAAGGACTCTCCCACCGGGCCCTCAAGCCCGAGAGCAGATCGTCTCCTTCCTCGGGGAAGGCTGGAGGCCGAGCAGGCCGAGCCCTCGGAGCCGCTAGCAGGGCTGTCCCAGCGGGCCGCAGCCCCCGGGACCGGGCCTCCGCAGAGCCGCAGACACAAGGCTGGATGGGGGAAGAGGCGCGGCACCGTCCCGGCCCGGCTGCGAAAGGGCTAGAGGCGGCCCCAACCCGGCCCGGCCCGGCCCGGCCCGGCCCACCACCCCCCCCCGGGCCGCCCGCGGCCAGCGCCGCGGCCCCCGGCATCGATGACTCGGTGCTCAAGCACCCTGACTTCCCTTGGAAGCACCGTCGCATCGCTAGCACGGAACCCATCGAGGAGTCGGCATTCGACTTCCAGTGGGGTCTCCGTGCCCGCAGCGCCATCTTGGCGTAGGGGCGGAGCGATACCGGCGGGGGCAGCTGGGCCGCCCGGGGCCTTGCCGCCGGCGGGAGGGGGTGGACGGCTATCGGCTGCCCGCTCCCCTCCCCCGCTTTGTCGGCCGCTTGCGGCAGTGACCCAGTAAGTAGCGCATGCGCCCGGCCGCCGTTCCCTCCCCGCCGGGTTGCGTCACGGCGCGCCTGCCCCGCAGCCGTCGCGGCGCCGGGTCCAGGCAGCGGTGCCGTGCATGGGCGGGCAGCCGCAGACCGTTGCTCGCCGCGGCGCATGCGCGCCCGCTCCCCCGCTATCCCCTCCCCCTCCCTCCGCCCCCGTGTCGTGCCGCTCCATGGGACACGCGCTGTTGTTTTCTCCCTGCAGCCGTGGGGAGGCGGTGGCGGCGGCGGAAGATGCCGGGGAAGCTGAAGGTCAAAATCGTGGCGGGGCGCCATTTGCCGGTGATGGACCGCGCCAGTGACCTGACCGACGCCTTTGTGGAGGTTTGCGGGAGGGGCGCCGAGCAGCGGGGCGGGGGGGAGACGGGCGGCCCCGCCGGCTCACGCCTCGGGCCCGGGCACCTGCCGGGCCCCGCCGCGGCGCCCCCGGGGGCGGGCGCAGCTGCCGCGGCCGTGCCGCGGTGACAGGTGCCGGCGGCGGCAGGTGGGCGGTGGCGAAGGGCGCTGCCCGGGCCCCTGCCGGCCGCGGCTCCCCTCCCCAGTCCCGCCCTGGGACGCTTCGTGCCGCTGGGCTCCGCCCGAAGCTGCTCCGTCGGTTGCACCCCTCTGCGCGGGGGGGGGGGGCCGGCCCCGGCCGGGGCCAGGTGGGCGAGCGTGCCCCGCGGAGGGGCTGCAGAAACGGCGAGGAGCAGCCCGAGCCCGTGTCCGCAGTGGGGTTTTAAAAGCAGTTTCTGGTTTATCCGTGGGTGTGATTTTTAGCTGACAGCCATGTAGAATTTGAATGGCATTTTAGAAATATTCTGCTCTGTTTCAGCCTCTCTTGGCTGAAGGTTGTTAATGAATGGCCCTTGTTGATACCGCAGCCGAATGGAATCCATTTCAGGATTCGATAGATGCGTTGTAAACAGGATGGAGAAGTAGTAAAAGTGTGTTTAAGTCATTTGTATCTCTGAATATATGAAGTGCACAGTGGTTCTATAGGCTGTACTTCTAAGGCCGATATTCATTTCTCTATTTGAAGTATTCGAAACACTAAAATATTTTCAAAGAGGATTTTCATTGGACAAATATTTAATGTTGTTTGCATGTTTAAATTACTTTATTGTCCTAAAAGTATCTAACCTCAACCTTCTTTACCATCGTATAGTTAACAGGCAACATATAAGACGTTTCTCAGGAAGGGATTATAAAATAAGTTGACGTGATCCTTCCGTTTTATGATTCATTATTTCCAATATGAATAACTTGAAACATTTCAGAAACGTTCCATGGATTCAGAAATCATACTCTCAGAAACAGCAAAGAGGTGTTTAAAAATGAAATGCTATGTAAATGCATACTTGTACCACAGAGAGTAATTGAGGTTGGCACAATACTGGAATTAAGGTAGGAAGACAGCATGCCTTTCTAGAACTGTATAAATTGAAAAGTCTGATAATAGTAATATGAAAATAGATTTTGGTATGCAAGTCCTGATTTGGGTTAATGCTTAAAAATTTGATTAACATTAGACACTAAGCGCATTGCTTAGTGGGACAGTAAGTTGGTAATAAAGTGAAAATCTGTTTCTCATGTGCTTTTCAATGGAGCTGAAATAGTACACAGTTCCATTTTATTACATGAATGACAATAATTTAATTTAATATCTTAGCATTTGGTTTCAGATGTTTCATCAGTCAGTTTTTAATTTATAAACATCTCTCTTGTAATTTTAAATTTGATTAATAGCCTACAACAACTCGATGCGTGCTACTAGGAGACAGGGAAAACAGGAATAGGAAACAGTTCTCTGATGAGTTTCATTTGGCCTGTTTTTATGCTGCCTTGAGGAGAAACAGCTCTCCTGTTAGTCACTTGTTCCCAACAATGCTCCATCTGTGCCAGCCCCACTGTCTGAGTAGCTGTGTAGCAAAATAGATTTGGAAGCTCATCTGGTTAAAGACTAGCTTAGGAAAAAAGGAAAATAAGATTTTTCAGAAACATCAATTTGCTTAGCCGGGCTAATGTGCAGTTTCATGAATGTCTTGGCACAAATAAGGCTAAAGAAATATGTAGATGGGGCCTTGCTTTTAAGACTGTTACTTATAAAGACTGTGGGAACTACCCTTTCCACATATGAAGTAGGCAAGGCAGCAGGTGAGATTTATGTCCGAATAAATTGAGCTTGAAAATATAGTTTTATTTTTCAGTATAAAGTTGCAGAAAGCCTTTACAAAACATTTTCACTTAAATAAAAATGAAAAGCTGAAGGAATGTTAAGGTACTGGTTGATATACTAGCCTTTAACTTCCTTGTTAAATTTTCTAGTAGAAATCTAGAATTAGAAAAGAAAATGAGAAAAGACTTTAGAGCTCTTAGTTATGCTCAGGTTATGCATAACTTGGACTTTGCCAGCATGTGTGATCTGGAGCAAATTAGCACAATTTCTTCTGTAACTGTGCTTCTAAATTTGTACAGTGGACAGCAGCATAGTGTTTGATTATCTCTACTAGCTTTAATGAACTAGCTTGACTACTGGAGAAGTTCAGTTATAGCTGCCTGGGGCTCCAAGGGAACTAATTTACTCCCTAGATAACATATAAAAATAGGCTGGGTGGAGCTCTGGGCTGTTGCATCTTGGCAGCTCCGTTAAAACTAGTGTCAGTAGCACTTTATTATACTGCTTTGTGTGATGAACGCACATTCTAAGTGGCAATGCTGTTAGTTTTCTGTGTGTGCATAGGCTGCATCCACCTTTTGATGGCTAGATGATTTTTTACACTAAGATTGCTTAGTCCTGTGTTTTCATACCACTCTGGCTTTTAACTTTAAAGCTTACTGTGAGGTAACTTCTTTTTGAAAAGCATTACTGTTCATTGAGTCAAATAGAGGGCCCCACCATTTTTTTTATTTGTTTCTTTGGTCACAAATGCTGTGCAGAGTTCTGTTGACTAAGGTATGTATGGTTATATATACAGAGCTCAGTGTGAACTCATAGTCCAGTTCTGCAGTGCTTTAGGCTTTTTAAGTTAACTGGGTGTACTTAAGCAAGTGCAGAATCTCTTTAGAGTCGGGGTATGCACCTATGCAAAATAATCACCATATGACTGAAACGTATAAAGTGTTTATTTAATACTTTCTTGAGCTAAAGTGTTTAAAAAATTGCTATACAGTTTTCAAAAGCTAAGCCTAAATTTAGTCTCCGAAATCCATTTAGAGTTTTAAAAAGAAACAGGCATGAAAAATCCATTACTGTCTTCGACTGCAGCATTTCTTTTATATCCGCACACTCATTCTTTTCTTAAGAATCTTGAATGAATTAAAAAATGTAACTTTGGGTATTTGTAAGTACCATCAGATAGCTGGTATGAGTTGAAGTACTAATTATTTTGAGGGGCAATGTTGAGAGAACTACAAGTGTTTGTAAATGGTTTGGAACGAAAGCTGCAGTGAAATAAAGGCGCTTGCATTGCGTGGCATGGTTTCTTGATCTATGGAGCATCACAGAAATTCAGTTTCACTTTTTAAAGAAAACAAAACAAAACAAATGGGGTCATCCTGAAATAGACTCCTATGGAGTCCAAATGGAGATTCCTGAAATAGGCTATTATGTGGTTGAAGGTGCATTAATCAATAGAAGTATGGAGAATATTTAATCTTCAGTAACTGGAGGTTACAGGGATGTATATAGAGAGATGTGTGTGTAGATACGTAGTCCCTCTAACCTTTTTGCCTATATGCTTTCTGGAATTTTCTATATTTTAAGAAAGGAGTAGAAACTGATAAGGTGCTTGCCCCTTGCTGCTCTGAGTTTACTGACATGTGTCCAGCGTATCAGGATTGCAGTTAATGGAGATGGTTTCAGTTATTTTCTGGTGTGTATCTGGGGAGATTTCTTAAATTTAAGAAATAAATTTACCGATGTTACCATTTTATTTCTATATTTTTTAATAAATTGTTAATAAAACTGATTTAGAAACCCTAGAGAGAACAGTAATAGGACAGAAACTGTCAATATTTAGATAAAATACTTTTGCTTACAGTATTTCTAAACAGAAGGCAAAAGAGAGTGTACCAAGTGATTTTGAATAGCCAATATAAGCAATATTTTTACCTCTCAAGTGATTGAGGAAGAAAAAAACCAATTTTAATAGTGGGAGAGTGAAATTTATTGGAAGTCTTCTTGATACGTGGGAAGCTACTTACTGATACATGTGAATCAATGAAAAAAGCCACTCTCGCTGAAAAGGATTTGTTGATATTGTTGAAATATGTATTTGAAATTATTTGCATGTGTAGATTTAATGAGTTTCTAAATTTATTTGTTAATATTTATTATTAATAATGGAATGCTTGTATTTTTAGGTAAAATTTGGAAATACAACATTTAAGACAGATGTGTATCCCAAATCGCTTAATCCTCAGTGGAATTCTGAGTGGTTCAAATTTGAAGTAAGTATTTTTTAAGAGTTGGCCTGTATCTATATAGACACTCTGGTTTAGATGCCCTTAACCTACCTACAGTCAGACCTTGTTGGCTAAAGATGTCTCATTGGCTTTTTAGGATTGTTTGTAAAGATAAAAGCTTGCCAGATTGGATCCAACTCAAATGTTATTCTGGGTAATAATAAAAAAGACAAGACAGAGGTAAAAGGGGGGGGGGGGAATAGCATTATGGATTAGGCTTTCAGATATCAGTATGGGTATGCTTGGGTGGTTTTTTTTTTTTTTAAAGGGGTAATTTTGAGTAAGGAAAGTTATTTGGGATTTGAAATGTTACTTTGGGTTGCAAAAATAACATACTTGACAAAGAAGAAAATGGAGAATTTCTATGAAAAAAATTACAAAATAAAGAGCTTGGACAACAATTATTGGACACTTTCTTTTCCCATTTCCTTATGTAATAATGACGGCACTCACCATTCTCCTGTAATTGCTTATTACTTGCCAGGATCTGATTTGTTGATGTCCTTTGACATTATGCCCTGAACAAGTGTTTACGTATTCTTTTTTTTTTTTTTTTTGGTTACTGCTTTTTTTATTACTTAAAGTAATGATATTTAGAATAAATTAATTGTTAAAACAGTTTAATGTATAATACTGTTTCATTTATAGTATTCTAAGATAATATCGCAGTATAAACATGGTTGTATATATGTACATGTAATGAATGATGTAATAGCTGGTAATGTTAGAAATATTTCAGAGCAAATATAAAATTGTAAGGTTAGGCAGATTATTAATCAACATGGAATGCTTGGTTAAGAGCATCTCTTAATCAGCAATCCATGTTGATTAAGAAAGTAGTACTGTGGTGTTGAAATTCAGTTTTCTTATCTTCAGTTCCTGGGGTCATTTTTTTGGGGGAGCTGATCTCTGTCGAGGGTTAACTCTGTTCATACAGAAAGAGTTTTTTTTGACAATAATAGGAGTCTCAAAATTCTATCTTTTTGCATGGAAAAATGGATTTGGGAAAGAGCCAAACAGCAACATTGAGGGGGGCGGGAAGAGAATTCCACATTTCAAGGAGTGGAAAAACACTTAACTGCTTAAGACATTGTGTATGCATAGTTTGATCTTTTTGCAAGACTACATGCTATAATTCTGCAAACGCTTATATGAGTCATCCCATTGCGTTTAGCAAACCTGATTCTTGGTTTGTGACGTTCGACACAAAAAGTTGTAGAATGTCTATCTTTGTATGTCCTAAAAAATAGTCGAGGTATCTGCAGATTATTGCATTTATTTAGGAAAGTGCGTGTCTGAAATTACTGAATTTTTATGTCGAGTTGTATAAAATGTCTTCTTTTAAGGCACTGGCCAGTTTGTAAGGGTGAGAGCACCAATAATCATAACTTTAGAGTATAATAGTCCTCTGAGATGCTTTATCTTAAATTTTCTTTTTTTAATGAAAAGTATGTATTGTGGAGATGGGTAAACAGTCTACGGAATGTGACTTAAAACAAATCATGTGGCATTTTAAAATGTGTAGTCACTGTGTTCTTCTCCCAGTGATAACTCTCGTTCCAGGATCTCACCAGTCTGCAAAGGGTAAAATCAAAATAAGTGAATGCGTTGTTTAGATACAGGAAATTGAAATTTCAGATTTATCTGTGTCAGGTCACTGTACATAACTAACTCTCCTCTTTTTTTGCATTTGTTTTTCAGCAGTGTTTCCCTGCATTTTTTTTAAATACTCAGATTCCATGTTAATATTTGTTTCTAGGTAGATGATGAAGAGCTACAAGATGAGCCTCTCCAAATCACAGTTCTTGATCACGATACCTACAGTGCTAATGATGCCATTGGCAAAGTGTACATAGATATTGATCCTTTGCTCTACAGTGAAGCAGCTACAGTTATTTCAGGATGGTTTCCTATTTATGATACCATTCATGGTAAGATTTGCTAATTTAGAAGTAAAAAAATGTTGTTTGAGATGTAATCTGCTGCTTACAATCTTCACTTCTGTAAGATGTCTTCAGAAATTTGTAATAATTTTAGCCTTGGGAGCTGGAAAGCTACTTTTCTGGCACTTTTTTCCTTATTTCTGGCATGAGAAAATTTCGCATAGTAGTTCAGACTAGTGCTTGGCAGAATTCCTTTCATAGAACTTGTGACAACTGGAAGAAATCTTCATATGTTATTTTAAATAGTTACTGCAAAATTCAGGAAAAAAAAAAAAGAGCCAAACATACTTTTCCAATTACCATGTTTACTAAAAGAATATACTTTTGCTGAAGTCACTTGGGGTGTTCCTTCCTGGGATGTTGGATAAACTTCACTTGAGATGCAGGGACAGGATGTGTCCTATCTTCAACATAAAGTACAGGATGAAATTCCTTTTCCCTGCAGAAAATACTCTCAATGCTAGGTAGATTTCATCAGAATACCTTGAGGTTATGAAAACGAAGTTAATTGTATTTTTGCCTTTGATTTTAATGAAACGCAGCTTTTGTCCCAGAAAGTCAAGGTCAGTTTACAGCAGTTAGCTTGCTTCTTGAATACTGTATTGCAGAACATCTGTGTGGTTGTCATTACCACCCTTGTTCATTATCCAATGTGAATTAAATGATCTAACTATGTTAGAAGCTAATTATAAATCATTGTTGGAAAATAATTAATGGTAATTACTGGATGATCATCATAGCTGATGCAGAGTATTTTTTACATTTAAAACAGTTATATTGAAGAGGGTTTTTTTGAGAAATATTGCATGTATTTTTCTTACTTATTCTATTCGCATTTTCCTATCATACATTTTCTTTTGAAGTTATGTTAGGTGAACACTTATCTCAGGATGTGTACAACTTGTATGTCAGAGAGAATTAGATTTCTCTATATTTTTCTAGATCTGTTAGTATTTCACAGCTTTTTTCTATTTAAGTAAAATTAGAATTCTTATTTTTTCATGCTCATAGCAGTAGATTCTAGTTATCTTGATCCTTGGCAAACAGTAATTGATGCTTCCTTAAAAAAAAAAAAAATCAATATAATGTTTATAAATTTTTATTAAAAAATTTTTTTTGCACCTTAACATGATTATTTGTGAAAATATATGAACCTGATGCACTTCCTGTTGTAGTATCTATTGGCGTTTTGGAAGATAGATCTAGGTGACTTTATTGCAATAATGTCAGAGTCAATCTATGAATCTAATGCTTTTGTTTAAGTGTCATATATTTATGGGATAAGGGCTTCTGAAGACACTAGAGATCAGACTCATCAAGAAGTTTAGTCCTCAATATGTCAGAACCTATAATATGTGAAATGATTTTGTTACTGGGTGGGGAAAAAGAAGAAAAAGCTCAGAATAGAAAAGCAGAAAAATCAAAAAGGAGTGGCTGTGTGTTGAGGAAATATGCGATTATTAATAAGGTTTAATTGTGGCCAAAAATTAAGCTTTATCTAAAAAGTCTGTAATACCTTATTTTTAATATATTTCTTTTCATAATCAAAGTATTTTACAAACATTTACTGTCCCACTTTGTGGTTCTAGAAAGAACAATAAATTTTCTCATTGGATTGAACTTCAGAGGGTAGCTTTACTGTGATTTTGAAACCCTTTCAGGGAGAAAATGTAAAAGCTTTTTGGTGTTGGTCAGAGCTTTTTGATATGGACAGGATTCCAGTTTCAAGGCATCTATACTCAAAGTTAGTACTTCCGACCTTTGTGCTAAGGATATCTTGGGACAGTCACGGTACTTAGAAACTGATTTTATACCCTTCCTGCATTGATGGTACAGGGCAAAGGAGCAGAGAGAGCACTTGCTCACTGCAGCAGAGGCCACTGCAGTATCAGGAGGCCGATGGCTTCATTTTTCCCAATTCCGTCTTTCTTCTAAAGTCCTGTTCAGTGCAGCAAATATTTGCGGACTGTTGCTTGCATAGCTTCAGCCTCAAAGGCTGGGCAGAACTAGAGCGTTCCTCTGAGAGGGCATCTCTGCATCAGACCTGAGAGGCAAGGAAATGTCTTTCTGCTCCTCTGGCCCAGGCTAGAATTGACGCATGAACTGCCAGTTGAACCGAGAGGTTCTACAGGGTTATAGTACATTCTTTGCAGAAAAACTAACTTGTTGGTAATAGAAAGTGCATTAATTACTAAAAACAGGGAATGATTAATAGGGCTAGTTTTGTATTTGTTTCTGATACAGCTTCTAATTTTTCATGATTTTTATTGATAGGTATACGTGGGGAGATCAATGTGGTGGTGAAAGTAGATCTCTTCAATGATTTAAACCGATTTAGGCAGTCATCCTGTGGAGTCAAGTTTTTTTGCAGTAAGTAGAGGAAAAAAGTTTATTTGAACAGAAAACTCCCCCCCTTCTTTTCTTTCTTTACCTATTCTGTCAGTTTCACTTCTTTCACCAACTCATTGCATAAGCCCAGGGGAGATTACGTTGAAGCCAGTAGCAAATGCGGAAAAGTGTTTAGTTTTCTTTTTTTAAAATAAATTTTTACTGTTCATATTTCAAAACAATGTAAGTAACTGATTCCCCCTCCCCCCCTTATCTTTCTTAAGTTGCATTTCAGAGCATGTGCATACGCATGTTGTGCTGCTTTGGGTGCATATCCTGTTAAAGAGGCACAAAGTGAAAAGGTTTCATAATGGTACATGTTGTAACTGATACACTGGACAGTTATCTTATCAGTGTTCCAGAGTCTCCCAGAACAAAACTGCTTAGAGTATGTCCACATTTTAACAGAAAATCATGTGGATTACTTTCTGGAATTGTTCACATCACTCTTTACATGTAATTGTACGTTTTTGTTGGAATCCTTGAATCATAGACTCATGCCTTACATCTTCTAATTTTTTTTTAACAGCTACATCTATTCCTAAGTGTTACAGAGCAGTAATAATTCATGGATTTGTAGAAGAACTTGTAGTTAATGAAGACCCAGAATATCAGTGGATAGACCGAATTCGTACACCAAGGGCATCGAATGAGGCTAGACAAAGACTTATTTCACTCATGTCAGGTATTAAACATGTAGGCTGTAATGCTTATTGCTGCTTTTAAAAATATTCACCATTTAAATAAGTGACTTGCTTAAGACAAGGTTGTATATGATTTTTGGTATTAATTATGTTTTTTCAGTTAACAGTATCTTCTGTTTCTGAAGATTCTGTTGTCCTAACTGATGGCCAGTATGGCTGACTTTTTTTTTTTTCTTTCTTTCTTTCTTTCTTTTCCTTCTTGGTGAGGCAATGCTGCTCTCAGATTTGCTGATTGTTTTTAGCAAGGTGTTAGAAACCTGTGGAACTCTCTTAAAGATGTTCTTAACCCATATGGGGAGTATTACTAGAATTTTGATTCAAACAATTAAAATAATAAACTACTCCACTCTCTTTGAACTACTTTAAAGTATGTGAACAAATATACGCTGTCTCAGATACAGTGTGTATTAATACTTACCTTACTCATCCCATGTTTTCAAAGTCAAGATTGGTTCATTGTTTCTCAAGCATACTTCTGTGTTGCCTTGCATCGATCCTGCAGGACATACCTGCAATTCCTGGAGAGACCAGTGATTAGAGTCAGTTGATGTCTCCACAGCTCCACAGTATCAAGCATCTTCACAGATTTTTTTTTTTTTTTTTTTTAATTACTGATGCTTATGAACAGCAGTTGTGAACCAAGATCCTCCTGTTTCAGTGCTAGTAGAACAGAACAAAACACCCCTACTCTAGAGTACGTACACACTAAGACAAGAGACAACTATTTGATAGAGGTGTGATAATATTGAAGGTGCAACGAATACAAAGAAATGATGACAAATAGCCACTAGAACGATAGGCAGTGGTTTCAGTTCTCTAATGGACTCTTAATGTTGTCAGGTTTCTTGTAGATACAGCTGTGTTTTAAGGAAGATAGTAAAAGAAAAAATGAGTTGGGTTTTGCAGGCATGTATGGAGATCTTTAGTAAGTGGGGCAACATAAAAGAAATCATGGAGATGTTACTCAGTCACTACGAGAGCCAGCACATTTTGAGGAAAAATGTAAAAAGAAAAAATATCGTCATAACTGACATGAATTCACTTTTTATGAGGTTTTTAATATAGCTCCCCGGTATGTCAGTTTACAGGATTAACATTTCCATATCTGTTGCCTTGCATACATGGTGAAAGTGGATAAAGTAGCACATGTGGAAGTATTCTGCTAGATTTTATTAATGTTTTTTTTCATGGCAGTGGTTAAGAGGAAAAAACCCAAAAGACCTCATAGCAATACTGTTTCATATAATGTAATATAATGCTTCACATTGCAATCATTGTTACTGGTGGCCACACCTAAAGAACCCTGAAGAAATTTGTAGCTTCTGAGAATGACCCAGGCTGTTTCCTAGTTCTCTGTCATATTATGTGTTGTATCTGTAAAAAAGAATTCAGTCTCAACCTTGGCTTGAATGGAATCCATAGCAATTTTCACTCAGCCAGAAACTTGCATACTTTACCTCAATCTTAGAGATTTTTCAAGACCAGTACGTGCATAATTTCAGCCTCAATTTTACTCAAATCAGTAACCAGTTTATAATAGGAACTTGTTCTGGTAATGTTAAAACCAAGCTTCTAGAAAGCATTAGTGATCATTTCATTCCACTTGATTTCTTAACATCATTGACATTGGGACTGTTAGGCTATCCTCTGTGATGGTGAGGCTTTTTCAGTTTGCTAACAGAGGATTTTGGAAATCTTTTGATGAAAATGAAAGAGAGAGAGTATTTCATGCCTAGTATTACCAAGGCTATCTAGCTACATGGATCAATGGACTTTTTTTTTAAACATCCTGCTGAGTAAGCATCTATAGCAGACCATTGTCTTACAGTTACAGTCTTTCAGTCTTTGTGTGCAGGTAACAGAGGAGAAGTGGCAGTCTTGTTTGCAGTGACAGTGTGGCATATTTGGTATTGTGTTTTGTTTATTCAGTGTTACATTTTGTAGATGAGGCTGCATACTAAACACTATTAATTTAAAAAGAGCAAAAAGTATGAATTAGGTTGAAATATGCTTAAGTAAGTTTGTAAAAAAAAAAAAAAAATTATAGATGCCTATCCACATGGATTACAAAGATGTTGCATTGTTCTGAACTGTATGAAGGAGTATTAAGATACTTGTGTGTGTTCCAGCATACATCTTGACAATCTCTTTCTTTAACTAAAAAAGGGAAAACCCAATGAAAATAAAAAACAAAGAAAAACATTTCTGAAATAACATGTTGCAGTCGGAGTGGATTTGGAGAAAAAACTAAAAAGCTGTGCAAATCATGAACATCACACTATGTTATAGGAGGCAGAGATTGTGACCAGCTGCTTGGCATAATTATGTAAGATTGGATCTATTACCTCTTTTACTGACTTGGAAATTCCAAAAGCAGAGGTGAAAGACCACAAAAGAGAATAGGGAAAGTTTGCTGCAATTATGAGCTCTTTACCTTTTGTTTTGTAGGTGAATTGCAAAGGAAGATTGGCTTGAAGGTGCTTGAAATGAGAGGAAATGCTGTTGTTGGTTATTTGCAGTGTTTTGATTTGGAGGGAGAGTCTGGACTAGTAGTACGAGCCATAGGAACAGCCTGCACGTTGGATAAATTAAGTAATACATCAGCATTTTTACCTGCATGTAACTCCCCATCCAAAGAAATGAAGGAGTAAGTATGAATTAATAATTTGTAGGGAAAAAAGTTTCATCTCTCTTCTTTTCATACTCATTCAGTTTTGCATAACCAATGTGATTTCTTTTTTTTCCCCAGAATTTGTTTTTCTTTTGTAGTTTTCTTTGTCTGCAACTCAGTTTTATATTCCACAATTTTGAAATATTTTAGGTTGGATTACTGATGTTCTTTCTTTAGAAGCTGGAGTGGTAAACTTTAATACGACTTCTTTGAATTTATATAGCAACGGTATTATGTATCCTTGGGTTGTGATCCACCAGTTTCCTAATAATTAGTTCTGCCTTGACTCTGTGTTTGTACAATAAAGAGTTTTGTGAGGGCTTCCTATGATATACGTTCTGTTCAAGACTTTCCAAGTTCAGTAAAATCAGGTTTGAGTGTGTATGCTGAGCGTATAAGAAAAGATAAATTTTGAATTCAGACAGTTGCGTCAGTGATTTAGAGAATGACCCTGAAGTACCCTCGTCTTTTCTTGTGTGCTTTGCTTTTTACTGTTGCAAAACAAGTAGGGCTATTGCAAAACAGGTAGGGTTACAGTGTACTTGCAGAGAAAACTTTTTATGATGAGAAGTGGAATTTCTTGATCTTTGTTATATCTACTGCAGCACCAAACACAATTTGAATGCAGTTTCTTAATGTGTGTACAAATTAATAGAAAAATACCTGCAGTCTTCTTCAAATTGTTACTACTTTGTTGCTTGGAGTGATCCAATTTCTGAAAGGAAAAAACAGAACCAAAAAGTATACTACTTATGCCATGTTTCCGGAGGTATTATTTGAATTAGCCATTTTCATTAACTTGAACTGTTGTGTCATTACAATAGTAATTAGGTACTTCTGTTGTGCAGGCATCAGTATGCTCTGACTTCTCAAAATTACTCGTTTCTATTTCAAATCATAGTTTGTTTAACTTGTCTTAATTTTAAAAAATTTGCCATCAAAAGAGCTTCTGGGTACACTGCATCATAAAATAACAGTGATGATTTAAAAAAAAAAAAAGGTAGACATAGTAACTACCAACTTAAAAAGCATTCATAAATAAATCAGTAGCTTTCACTCTGGAGCAAAACATGGAAATTCCACCCCCCCAAATAATCCATGTTCAGCTTGGTGGTGGATATTGTCAGAATCATTTCCCATTTTATGGACTGATGGGACATGTTTCTCAAAGCCAGCCCAATCAACTAATATTCTTATTATTGGCTTTACTAACTTGATGCCCTGTTGCCAAAGAATCAATTACACATTTGCAAGCTAGTGCTTAAGCTGTTCCTTTCTCTCTTTTTATTTCATCTGGACTCTTGCATGCTAGGAATTAGAATTCTTAGAGTCTGCTTAAAGTAAGAGATCTCCTCTAGCTAAACTTCCCTGAAATAATATATAACATAACTTTGCAACCTGTTTGTATGTATTGTTTTCTTTTCTTCCACCTTGGCTGCAAATTCTCTCAGGTCTCCGCTGGTTCATCCGCCAAGCCATGGATGCCGCTCGACTCACAACAGCCCAATTCACACTGCTACTGGCTCACGACTTACTCAGAACTTCTCTGTGTCTGTTCCCACTCTCATCTACACTGGTACGAGACTGCTCAGACTCAAGAGCTGGGGAGAGGCAGGCCACAGGCACAGTGGTCGCAAAGTGCAGGCAGGCAGGCAGTGTAGGCAGGTACCACCCATCTTTTCTCCCTCATTTTCTCATGGAGACACCTTCTATTGTCAGTGAAGAACTACTCTGTGTGCAGCTGCTGAAACAAAGGCAATAGTTTCTTGAAAATGCATCAGAGTCTCTTCCACAAAGCCACACTCTTAACATGCTTACTTCCTAAGAAATTAAGTAAAAATAAGTCGATATATCTGAGGAACATTCACTATTTTACAGTCATTGGAGGAAATCCTGTTTTGATTGGAGTTCATAATTGCTTTCAAGTGTAATTCAGATATGGTTATTTAGGTTTTAAAATGGTTATGGGAAGGGTATGTGCCATTTGTGGAAGAGATGGTTTTGGAGAGCAGGTAAGTCAGTCTGTGCATAAGTGAACTGTTTGTCAATATAGTTGTTCCCATAAAGATTCTCCTCTTTGCTCTGTTTTTAGCTGTGGCATGCTGCTGATGCTATAGGATAAGGAAACATATTTTTTTTTTTTCCTTAAAATGCATATGTGTGTATATACATAAATGTATGAATATGTATAAACACAAATATAATTTGAAATCATTTTTTCTTTATTAAACTAACTCAAAGCATTGTGTATTTGACCAGATTTTTAAGCCATAAACTGTTTTCAATTTTTTCTTTTGCATATATATAATTTTTTTGTCACATCTCATGCCTTTCATTTGGCTTAATTGTTTCATTGTAGATTATCAGCATCTATCTGTAGGATGCTGAAAGGGTAAAACAGCATTTCTTTGCCTCTGGCCTCATCCCCAGTCTCGCACCTAAGGAATAGCTGCTGGCCCTGCCCCAATCCCATCCTGGTGTTTGGATCATGCTGCTGTCAGCCAGGTCCTTTGGCACAGGATTACTGAATATGTTTCCACCTTCTTCTGGCAGGATTCCCTTCAATGAAGATCCCAATCCCAATACTCATTCATCAGGACCCTCCACCCCTCTGAAAAACCAAACCTATTCCTTTTCACCTTCCAAGTCCTACAGTCGACAGTCCTCTTCTTCTGACACAGATTTGAGTTTGACACCCAAAACTGGTAAGGCGCTTCCACCCACTTTTTGTTTAATTTGTGTTTCTCTTTTTATATTTTCATTCAACCCTTTTTTTGCTTTTTGGCATTTAAGTTATCAAAATGATGTGGAAATTGGAGACTTCAGATAGCACACCTCAAGCTTGAAAGGGTTTCTGTAGGGCGAAAATTTAAATCCTGCCTAAATTTCTACTATTCTGGATAACATTAAAATGGCATTTGTAACACAATTGTATTCAAGTCGAAATAAAACATCTCAGAGCATTAAGGGAGTCCTAAGTAATTGCCTTTTTCTTATTTCCTCCATTTCATATTACAAATCATGGGAGTACATTTCTCACCACAATATGTTAAGGACAGTGTTACTAAAACTTTGTAGTCTTCAAGCCTAATGTGTTGTGCTCTAAGTATATTGTATATATTTCTCTGATTTTTTTAACTCCTTTTTACAAATGTGATACTAGAAGTGTAGCAGCTGCTATCTTTTTATTCTCCTTGGTATATGGAAATGGCTTTACATGCACAGTATACTTTTTGAAAATAAATTAAATTGTACTCCAGCCATCTTCAAAAAGCATTTTTCTTTCTCCGTTGGTCTATCATAATTTCTTCAACTTTTTGTTTCCTCCTTCCTTATTTTTTAGTCTGTGGTTAGAATCATGTCAGTAATAACGTCAGCACAACTCAAAGAATTATTGCCTGTTTATTCTCCATTATGTGACCAATGCCCTGAGTTTTGCTACTGTAGGGCAAAATATTTTGCAGAATTGTTTGGTTGCTTTTTAAATGGTGTTTTAAATTGTGGTATTTGAAGCTCAGAACATTCTTGTCTCCATCTAGTCTAGACAATTTTTAAGCATATTAAAGTAGTTGATTCAGCTTTACTTGATAGCACCCCTTTCAAGAATTTTTCCAAGCAGATAAGTTAAATGTTGCATTCAAATGCAGTTATATTAAATATTTTACACATTTTATTCCCTAGATAACTGTTAAAAAATATCCTCAATTACGAAGCTGTCTTTCTTAGTACTATCTTCACTGTCCTGTTTTCAAAACAAACAAAAGCACATTTTTTTTCAGTCCTTTGATGTAAATGATGACTATTTTGTGGATAACCTATGGTGGTCACTTGTTTAAAGGACCTACAAATATAAATGGATGCTTATTATGTAGGAGACCCACGAATTCATGTGTTTGGTTTACTGAATATTTGAAAACCTCTTTGTTTTGAACAGATTTTTCCATGGTAAAGATCATGTTATGTAAAGGATTTAAATCTAATGTAGATGGTCATCCTTATAGATGTAAATGTTCTGAATTTATGAAGGTGGTAATTCACTGTGAATTTGTCAAGTTTTTAAAGCAGCAACCTTATATCATTCCTGGTAATGTTATGTAGGTGGATGGGCCCTCTCGTCTTTAGTCAGTTCGTTCAGAACTGAAACAGATGGTGTAATTGGTACCTCTTATTTTTAGGGATTTTTCAAGATACTTTTTAGCTATCTTTTTAGTATTAAAGCTAACAGTGGGCATACTTGTGCTTACTAGCACTGTCTTTTTAGCAGCTTCGAACTCTGCTACTGAAACTTGTCTTAAGAGGATTTGCTGGTTGCATTTAAAAATTCTGTATCTTGGTGTTATGTACTAGATTTTGAATCTTAATAGCTTAAAAAGACAGTATCTCGAGTCGTTTGTTTTACCTTTTGCCAAAAATTCGATGATGTGCAGAAGATACTTCCATAACGTACTAAATTCAGTATGTTGTTTTTAACAATTCACTGTATATGTTTAGACCTCTGTCTTCATTTCCTAAGACTGTTAAGTTGGAATATTTCAGTGTGAAAGTTGGTGGTGATAGTGTTTAAAAAAAAAAAAAGAAAGCAAACATCTTGTGTGACACATTAAAGATTATCAAATTTGAGATACCCATTACTCTGGCTGATGTGAAAAATGAAGTATTTTCTGATGTTTGTGCAGTACATTATATTCCTCTCTATTTCTCAGTCAGGTAGCTAGTGTGTTCACGTGTTTGAGATGGAGACTAACCTGGAAAAAGAGTGCAGATACCACAATTTCACAATATGAATAACTAAATAGAGGAGTTTGAAACTTGGATCTGCTTAAACATCTAGTTTTCAGTAGCTCCAAATCAGGAGAATATTACCTTAATGTCTTTTATAAAATACAGTTGTGATTGTATTATCCATTCTGGTCTATATCTGGTCTAAATATGAGGGGAAATTATTCTGTGCTGAGAAAGCTTGTTTTGGTTTGAAGTTAGACTTCTGTGAATAGTGATACATTTTATGCCATCGCAAACTAACAGAATATCAGGCTGACAAAAAGCATGACATATTTTAATTAGGTGATATATTTTGATGTGACATAGTATATGTTTGGAGGAAATTGAGAAGGTGGGAACTCCTTTTCTTTGTGGGAACTTAGAATTCTACAAGATTTACGACTCTAAAAATCATAAGACAAATCCATGGCTTCTCTGGAAAATAACTTTTTATACCTAAATAATGAAAGTAATCAGATTGTGTGAGAAGACTGTGTTATTTAGCCTTTACTCCATAGTATTTGTTATCAAATTTTGTATAAAATTTAAAATAAATGGTAGATTACCATGGCTTTTAAAAAAAATTAATTTCAAAATACAGTTAATCTGGTCATGATTTTTGAGATGCTTCTCATTCACATTGTGGAGCTGTATTGTCATTCCATTTCTTTGTATGTTGAGAAATAATTTAGCAATAAGTGCTGGTTCATTTGGAGAAAAAAAAATGCTTCATTTTGATTTCTTCCGTCTGTTTCTTTAGTCATCTTCTGAATCTACATCTCTTTGTCTCTATTACTTTCCTCCACAGCACCTTCCCCACAGGGACCTAGGATTTTCCTGTTTCCCAGCTCCCCTACACTCTCTTGTGATTCCCCACATCTTAAAAAGTCCTGTCTCCTCCTCTCGGGGTCTAGCCTTAACCCTCTACACTCTAGCCATGTCAGCCCAGTTGTTCTGAGGAAAAGTGTTTCTTTCACTGAAGAGCTGCTTCTGGCTGCTTCTGGTAGGATCAATCTATTATGGCCTTTTAAACAAACTTTTAAGAAAATGTTGTTGTTATTTGATATGGGGGCATTTAACACACAGCCTTCTATAACCCTATGTTTTTGTTCAGTTAGCCTCTGAAAACTGCTGGCTACATGACTATTCATACCATCTCTCACTTCTGCCCCGGAAGCTTGAAACAGCTTCAGAGCTTCTTACAGGATTTGAAACATACGTAGTTTTATGCTACAGAACGTTCTCCTTTTCCCTTGCAAAATTTCCTTTGGTAATTGGACTGAAATAATTTACCTTTTTTTTTTAATCCCCCTTATGCCCTTCACTTTGTTGTTCCTATATTTTGCATGGAACAAGCACTTGCTCATTCATTTATTCAGCCATTATTTCAGTAAATTATATCAGATGGCTAGCAACTCTGCTCTTTAAATTAATCTTTTAAACAAAGCCCATACAAACTTCTTATTTGTACTGCCTCCTTTTCCATTTCACTGACATGCATTATTTTCATAGATTTAAATTAAATAGTTGTTATTGCTGCTTTTTTCTGTATAAACTATTTTGATTAGTTTGTATTTTTGAGTTTGTTTCATGTCCAGTATTTATGCTATGTTTGTCTCTATTTAATATTGTATAGTCCCTGACAATGATGTTTAGAATCAGTGCCAAATAGTAAAAGCAATTTAATCTTGTTTAATGGGACTATACAGATACTAATCCTTTTGTTTCCTTATCCAAGAACAGCTAAAAATATTTGTTAAAAATAGTAGTATTTTTATATATAATTATATGGTAATGATAGCCTAGTAATTTTTGGAAATGTTATGAATGAATTAGCATACATTATAAGTCCACTATTATTTCCAGATCTCCCAGTCTTTGGTTAAAACAAATAACTGACCTTTGATGTATACGTACACTCTCATTCATGTTTATTAGATGCTTGATCAGAAGAAAAAGGAAACTAGCAAGGAATTGTTATGTTAATTCTGTGAAAGAAAACCTTGGCTTCATTCATAACTGTTTGCACTGTGGTGTTTGTATTTCATCTTGCTCCTGACACTTCTTTTTGTTCTTTATCCTGTGCTTTCCTATACAATTTAGGTGTTTATTTTTACTTTGTCAAGTTAGCACTGATGGTTTTTAGATGCAAGAAATACCAGTGATAGAATGTTTTTAGGCATGAAATATTACCAAGAAAATCTGATTCACCAGCATTGTGTTTACTTTAGGAAAAACACAATCTTGGTATGTGCTTACTTTTTACTTTTGTGATTTCTAACCGTAGAGCGAATAACTTACTGTCATACATATAACCTGCATCTCGACACACTCAGTTAAAAGTACAGTTCCTTGATAGCAGATAGTTCAATACCAGAGATATTTGTGTATCTGATAAACTTTCCATCTCTTCAGAAAAGCTCCTGTATTGGGGGGTAGGGGTGGAGTAAAATATATGAAAGAAGGAAAGAGAGATTACCCATATTATGCAAAATGGGAGTTTATTTCATATTTTCATTTTCAGATAATCTGCAGGTTATGTGTGTGCAAATATAGTAATCAAATAAGTGTAGCAGTTTTGAATGCTGAGCAGTAGTCCTTAGCTTATTTGAATGAATCAGATGAATGATTATTTCATTGCGTAGATATTAAAGAAAATAAAAATAATTGGTAATTTTTTTCAGAGTTTTTATTTCAAATTAAAGGATGTGCATTGCCTTTGCAATTTTCTTTTCAGTCCTAATCATGCATTATATAGCTCCTGCTGTAATTATGTGTACAGTCTCCTCCCAGTGGTTAGGAAAGGTGATTTAGTTACTCTGAAACTCCCAGAAAGCCAGATGTTTGGTTGTTGGTTTTTTTTTTTCTTTTGACTGATAACTATAGTAGAGAGAGATACTTGACTATAGAGTAGTCCGAGAGAGGCATCGCTCAACAGTGTGGAATTAATGGTGACTTTGCAGCCCTTTTTGATAAGGGCTGAAAATCTAATTATGTAGAAACTTTCTGTGAAAAGCAGAGAAGGTAGATCTATATTGAAATCATAAGACAAAACTCCCAATAGTAACAAAGAAGTTTTATGTCATAGGAAAGAATTGCAAGCCCAGGTCTTAAAAGTCTTTGTATTTTGAAGGTTTTTTTAATTCAGGTTGACAGCAGAAAAAGATCTTATATCAGGAGGTTTTTTGTCCAAATGCTAAAAAAACCCACTGCTAGTCATGTGGAAATCAAACCTAAAAAACAACACCTCCAACCCCAAATTAAACAGTGATGCTCAGCATTTTTTTTCTGAAAATTAAAGTCATGGGGATAATTTGACTGTTTTCAATTACTATTTTACATATTTTTAAATCAAAGTTTTACAATTTATAATATATGTTTCTTTGAATGTCATTTGTACTGATACTCTTCAGGAATGGGCAGTGGGAGTGCTGGCAAAGAAGGGGGGCCATTTAAAACTCTTCTAAGACAACAGACTCAGTCAGCTCTGGAACAAAGGGTAAGGCATTTTATACTTTTATTTCTGATCTACTAAAGTGAAAATTTGGCTTGTAGAAAGTAACAGGAAACACTTAACTTACTGTTTAAAAATATGTGTAATTTTAGGTCTGAAAACTTATTGGAAATATTGAACGTTTAATAGCCCTTTTATACATAAATTATTTAAATTTTAATATATTACTAAAGCATCAAGAAAAGAGTGGAGGAAATAGCTGTAATGTGCACAGCACTCAAGTAATTACAGTTGGTGTTATAAGAAACAGCTATAGCAAAAATTACTGCTATTTAGTCTCTGTAAGTTACTGATGCCTGTGTAAGTTTAATACTTTACCATCATGTATTTAGTTAAGTTTTTACAGAAGCCAAATTCAGAAACATTGGAATAGCTTTAAATAAGGTGAGAATCCCATTTATAATTGCAAAAAATTTCAGTTTTGAAAAATAGATTTGGTGCATAATTTACCCTTCGTTCTACTACATGAAATAGTGTGCCTGTAGCCTTTAAAAAATGGTAACTTAAACAAACCTAAACCACTTCCCAAGCAATAAAAGGGCTTTATCGGTTTACAGGTTTTTCGAAGAACCTCTATAGGACTAAAAATGCCATCGGTTATTATACTGAATAGACTGTATAATAAAAATAGTGTTTTTAATTGTTTGTTTAAATTTTGGATTGAGTCCTTGCAACTTTTTTTTATAGATTATCTACTGCTTTTGTCAAAATGTTATTAGTGAGGTGTCTTGAAGGAAGAAATGTGAATGTTTTCCTATTCAGAAATAAATTCTAGTTTAATTACCATTTCTGACTACCTGAAGTACTTACTTAGAACCATATACGTTTGTTGAAAACAAGATGAGCTACGTCTGTGAAATATAAGTGAATAGCTACTATTTTGAGTAAGTGGATGATTCTCTTCTCATTTTTTGTGTTATCCGTTGCTAAGGGAGGATTGCCTCATAGGTTCTGTAGAAGGCGGGTATGTTCCAAAACATTGTGTGACTCTCTTTGTAGCCCTTTTTTCTTGTATTGAGGATTTCTGAACAATTATTTGAAATATCTTGGTTTTCTTTTTTGTGAGGTTTTGCAGATTTCTTTGTAATCTTGTTTATGCAGGATTTTTTTTTATATTTGTTCTGGGTTTTTTTTTAAGAGCATTTATCAGATCGGCATACTTTAGTTAGTGTTTTGCATGTTGATACATTTCAGTTAAAATTTTAATTTCTCTTTAAATACAAATCCATGGCTTTTGCTTTTAATGTTTTAGTTTGAAAAAAATGCTTTAAAAAGAGCCTTTTCTCTATTTACCTTTGTTTTTGCTAGCATTTCAGACATTTCATGGCTGATCTGTTATTTTATTAGGAAACTTTTTAAAAACAATTAAAAATGTAAATTACGTAATGTATTTTTAGATCTTGAATTATTTGCACATTGTTTTGATAGGACCTGTATATTGTCTAGTGGGAAAAAAAAATACGGTAAAATGGGATGGAAACATGTTGAATCTCTTATTAATGATGATGCAGCAAAGCATGCGGACTGTTAATTGATACAAAGAAATACGTTCATACTGTCTTTCTGAAAATATCATGTTGGATGTGTTTTTGCTACGATTACCTTTTTTCAGTTACCCAACTAGAATGAATAACCCTTATAAGTTATTTTCTCTGTTTTAATATTCCACACATAGATAGTGCACTCTAGTTACCTGTCTGGATTAGTTAGGGTAGTGCTTATTTGGGAAAAGAAAGAATAAATTCAGTATGTATAATATATTTCCACATGTATTAGATATATAGAAAATTCTTTTGAGTCTTAGTTCAGTTTCGTTGGGTATATGGTAACGCTAAGGCATATTTAAAACCAGTTCATTTAACTGGATGTCTCCGCAGTTTCTGCAATCAACTGTATTTTTAATGTGTCACTTAAATAGCCCTAATTGCAAACCAGAACAGATTTTGTTGGAAGGGTAATATTACTCTATTTCTTCTGGGAAAATACACTAGCTGTAGAAAACTCACATAAGCGTTATGTTTTACATTAATATCTTTTTAGCAATTCACAGGATGCGTGTTGATAGCAGGTGTAACTATAGCATAGCTATCTTTGTGTATATTTTTATTTAAATGTATATGGTATATTTCTGTCAGTGGGAAAATTTGAGCTTACTTTACCCATAAAAAATTAGCCTATGTTTTTGTAGAAATGGCCAAATACTGCTCGTGATGGTATTTTGTATCTCTGTTGACCTCAACTCGGACAAATGCTGTTTTATTCCTCCACGTTTGCATTCTGCAAGTGCTTGAGAGATCTTTACTGCTGCCTTTTCAAAATGGAGATCTGTTGATCTTCATCTCTGAAGAGCACTGCTAGATAACTGTAGTGTTAGAGTGCAGTTCTCTGTGTGATTCTTTTGACTGAAATGCTGACTTAAGCAACTTTTCTTTCCAGTGACTTCTTGCTACTATCCAAGCCCATCCCCTCAGTTCAGTTGAAGAAAAATTGTAAGATTGTTTGGCCATCTTGTGAGATGGCACAGTAAATGTGCTTAGAATAAAAATAATTCAACCAGAAAATAAACGGTATTTTAATATGGACCAGTTCCCTACTCAGGTTCAGCCCCAAAAGCTCTATGAACATACCTGAGCATTGCAAGCATTATTTGAGGGAGTGATACAATGATGGGAATGAGTGAATGGCTGGAAGGGAATCTGAGAACTGCTTCAGCTGACACTAACACCAAATGATATGTGTGTGTAGCCTTGTTCCATGTGCCTTTTCATTATTTTGTGTCTCTTTGTATGACGTGTAATTAAAAAAGAATACTAGCAATACATGTATGCATATACGTGAACATTTTTAAGCATTGTATTAAACAAATATTATGAGGATTTTATTGTAATCTTATCAAACTTTCCCCACATTCCAACTATAAAATCTCTATGTAGTTGCAAGGATTAAACCAGTGACAGTTCTTTCAGGGTCTATGCAGTCAATGACTGTGAAATGGTGTAGTGAATTAGTATTGGTAAAATGATGGACCATCTTCAGTTGTAGCTTGGAAACTTTATGATCATCATGTCTTCTCACACACAGGAATACCCTGTGCTTGCATCACCTTGATGTAAAGATAGTCCTTTGCAATTTGCAGTAATAGAGGAGATTTGTAATATGGAAATGCTGCATCTGGTGCTTATGGAATCTGTTTTCCATGCAGTAAGCAGAGATTTATAATTTTGAAGTATTACAGATTACCACATGTAACTCAGGCTGGAACTTATGTTTGAGTAATATAATAATAAAAAACACCAAACCTTTAAATGAGCTGAAAAAAGAAAAAAAAGGGGGGGGGGGAAGCCGTCATACAAAGTGATGGAATTCCATCTTGGTCAGAATGAATGACACATTGTTAATGGAATAAGAGCATGTCAGAATGGTTCAGTTACCGAGATTTGTCTGTGGCTGAAATTAACTGATGGGGCGTAGGTGTAATTTTAGCATGTATCATAATATAGACTTGCAAGTATTGATATGCCTGAGTGTATTGATTGAGACAAAACCATGTTATTACCTTAAAGTTTTATTCCTGGTTTGTAGTGTAGGGAATTGGGCAAACTGGAAGTCTAAACAAGTTAAAAGTACTTGCAGTACACAACCTTATGAAAATGAACAAAAAATTAAAGTAATTTCTGAATCTCCATATAGATAAAAAAGCATCAGATCTGCTTATGCTTTAGAGCATGGAATATCATTCACTTCGTTCCTACATACTGCTTTAGCACAATGTAAGTGTGAGTGTGTATATATATGTATGTATAAAATAGAAATGTAGTATAGGCTTAATGGAATTTCATATAGGTGGCATATGCAGTAAACTTTTTTTATTGATTTCTGTAGTTCTGGGAAAGCTTATTTTTAATGCCATTAATGTGGGATAACTATATTCAGGGGACAGAGCAAACATGTATGTTGATGTATTTAAATATAAGTTATGCAGAAAGTGTCATGGAATTATACAGGGACAAATATTATCAGTATACATGTGAATCACTGAATAGTTGATACTACAGAGCCACAGTGAAAGAGGGTTCTAACAAAGTGTTACTGAGTTTTTTTCCATTTTTCGGCGTGAAAGATGTACAGAAAAGGAGTTTGGACTGTGTTGTAGTCACAGCTTTCTGACTATTCTGATAACCTGCAAAGCAGTTTGTGATCTGTTAGAACCTTCTGGGGGAATCTTTTCCCTAGCCCTCTGTAGAGATGCATCGGTGCTCCTGAAGACAGATTAGTCAAGCAGGTTTGCAGAGTCCTGTGGTGAAATCTTCCTACTTTTGCATCAGAAAGCATGACTGCAGGTTTTGGTGTTTTGGGGGTTGTTTGGTTTGTTTTGTTTTGTTTTCTTCTGGTTGTTGATACTACAGTTGCTGATTTCAAAATTTGCCTCTTAATTTTGAAAGTCTAAGCCAAATTAAAATCCAGAAAACTTCAAGTTTGGAGGACCTTTTAAAAGTCATAAGAGGTCTAATAACAAGGGTGGTAATAATTCTGAAGTGTTAATTTTTAAATCTACATTGGGCTTTATTTTAAGAAGACTTTTCATGCCATGTATTGCTGGAAGAACCATGGTCCTCATTTAATCTGCAGCATGTACACTGTTAGGTTGAAGCTCAGTTGAACTGTGCTGTTCCAAGTGCTTCAAGTATGTGAGAAAGGAATCTATACTGTACTTTCTCTCATATACTATTATGGTGTTTATTTTTTCCATTTAACCAATCATCGTGACTGTACAAACCATGATTGCATGATTTTTATTTTTCTTTTTTGCCTTATGCATTTAGAATTGCTGAACATAAATGTATTGCCTTTCCCCCATAAGTGTGCTATCATGTGTATATTGGACATTCCATAGAATGTCTCTGTAGAAAATAAAATCTTCCAGTTTTGGGCTCACCTCCTTTGAATATGACTGGTTTACTTCATCATGTGTGTCATGAAAAATTACAGTTATCACTTACTTTGCTTCTTGTATGAACTGCATTTTTGAGTAGTTGCTGAAACATACTAATTTTAATTATGAATTGGTAAAAACTAATTTATGCAAATAAATTGGAAGTTAATTTCCTCAGTTGAAGAACTTACAGTTGTATTTTAAAGACTTATGCTTTAATCTAGAAGATGGATATTCACTAGCAGAGCAGTCCATTAATATTTTTTTAGGTATGTTTTCCTGTAATAAGACATTTATCATTCTTGCAAGACTGCAGTTTGTTTTACCCTGTGTTTCAGGATCAAACTGCAGCCAGTTGTAACAAGAAGACCTAAAAAATGGAGAAAAATGTTCCTTTAGTTTGTATCAACTAATGAGAGTAGAATTATGTTGTTTAGCAGCCTTCCTAAAAGTGGACCAATAGAGGCTTTCTTAACACAAATGTGTAAAGTTTTGATTATTTATTAATATTGTGCTGAGATACAACTCTATGGGGGAAAAGTATTCTTACATTGTATAATACCTCTGCTTTTATTATACTATGGTTATATGAAGATGTATTGTTACATAGTGCTTAGTAAGCCCGAAGGCCATGTTTGGCCTAATGTAACTGCTTTGCTTGTATTTCAGGGAAATTATCAATGCACTGCATGTTTATTGGCAATCAGAAGTGGTTGGTAAGCAGTCATTTGATGTTTGTTTTTAATCATAACAGGAATTTCCATTTTTTACCTTGACGACCTTTCCACCAGGCTTCCTTGTCCACGTCGGTGGTGTTGTCAGTGCACGGTCTGTGAAGCTCCTGGATCGCATTCACAATCCTGGTATGTTAAAACCATAACAACTTCCTTGCCCAAGTCCAGTCGTCCTGATCACGTGCTTCTAATCTTTATAACGCATCAGTATTCGGATAGATAAAAATCTATTGTAACAACGTATATTAAAAGCAATATTTTTCTGACAATCATTTAAGCTTGAATAGTCATTCAGAGGGTATGTTTTTAGGGAGAAACTTTTCAGCAAGTTAATGAAATAATAAAGTACTTTGAATCCAGTAACTTTGCACTAAAAACTGTCTTTGAATTATTGAGGGTTTAATTTTTTTTTACCACTTTTTAATATTAAAACTTGATGCAAGTTTTAATAAGATTAAATACTTGATCTTAACTATGAATGTTTTCTAATTTTCAGCTCCTTGAAATCCTTAAGGACTAATGACTACAATTTAGCTCCATACATGTTTTTAGCCTTTTTGATAAAACCTTTACAGCTTTGTTTCTGTTCTTAAAAACATATACTGAACAGTCCTTTAAGATTTTTATTTATTATTTACCTGGGAACCCCAGTACTGGAATATGTGTATTTTGCATGTTCTAGTTCTGACATCAGAATTAAGTGACTTTTGACTCTGAAGACTTTGTTATATTCACTGAGACAAGTTGAGGAAAACTCTCTAAAAAGTTGGGAGTTAACAGCGCACTTAAAAACACAGAGGAGAGTGAAAATAGCACCTGTAGTGGTTTTGCATGCACTAGTCAGGAGTAATAAAACAAAGATTGTGCAAATGCATCTTTAAAAGCAATTAAAAAAAAAAAATCTATTTTCCTTTTCTGTCTTCTTCCTGTGGCCCAAGGCAAGTAATTCTGCAAGCAGGTAGATTGTTGCTGATCTAAAGATGCAGTAAACTGACAACATGAAATAAAATCTGAGACTTAACTGAATTTAAAAAAAATCTACTTTAAAGGATTTTTTAAAGCATATCAGTACACAATATTGTTCTTTTTTTCCTATTTTTAAGACTTATTTACACAGTGGAAAGAAGATTAAAAGAAATGTCAAAGTATAATTTATATGTGGGTCCTCCCTTTCTTTGCCACAAAGTTATCTTCGGCTTTGGTACTTTCAACTGATACAGGTCACTACGTGCAAAGTTTCCTGTGTGATAAATTTATTTAAGACAAAATGGAAGAAAAAAAAATGAACTATGCTCAGAAGTTCTAAAAACTAATTTCTTGCATTATGCAAGAAATAAAATCCTTTATTTTTACCTACTGACTGAAAGCAGGATAAGAAAGAAGAGAAGATAGAGATGCATATTTGCACAACTAAGTGGCTCTTTGTGGTGTTCTTGTGGGACTTGTAGATTGCTCCTGACAAGTGAATGTAAGGTTCATGATACTTTGAACTCAGTATATTGCAAAACAGTGAAAACAAAAGGGGGAATGAAGGCACCTGGCAATGGGAGGGAAGGTGAAGAAGTAGAAAAAAAAATTCTGATACAGGGATGATCATACTAAGCATTTGAGTCAAATAAGTCTGTAAAATATTAAAGGAAGCAAATAAACTGGTGAATGAACAGGAAAATGTAGAAGAGGAAAGAACATTTGAAAGGGTGGATTGAGAACTTATCAATAAGACAACAATTGCTATATACTGTACACTTTGATCACGCCTAGTGCTAGATTGCTATAGCATGCCTCTTTTTTCCCTTTCTATTTCAGCCTCTTATTAACTCTGCTGTCTGTGTCTTTCCAGTTCCTGTGGAGTGGTGTTGTCAATTGTGTTCTTGTTGGTAGTTTTTTTTTTTCACTATTCTGCTCCTATAACTGATCTACTAATTTGCTGTTTTGAACTCAGCCTTTGTCGGAATTATGGGTAACACAAGATCATACAAACTGCTAGACTGGAATAGTTTCAATTCAGGTATTTTACTAGTCATTCAGTACTACATATGCTGACAGAAATTATGGCAGCTCAGTGAAGTTCTTAGAAATGCTGTAGGATATTTAGGTTAATGCTTCAAATTTAAATCTGTTTAACCATCAAATGCCTAAATGTCTTGTTTTAATGTTGTTAAAGGCTTTCTTTAAAATTGCAAAACATTGTTTTAGTATAAAATAGTATTGCTAAGAATAATTTAATATCAATCTGGAAAGCTGAATGTTCAGATGATTATTTTGTAGTAGCTTTCAGCTCAGTGTCCATGAAACAAATAATTTAGGGAAAGAGAATGGATTCTTATTTATACAGTTGGGATCATGTCAGGTATGATTTTTTTTAATATAATTTTTTTAAATTGGTTTGAATTTTTTTTTTTTTTTGAAGGGGCTGTTGGTTGATTTTGTTTTGTTTTGCATGAGCTTGCACTTTCTTCAACAATGGCTGTACTTCTGTTGATTTCAGGAAACCGATGAACATGTGTGTTCTAAATAATAGACATAAAAATTGTCCCAGAGAATGGAAAATAGACGAAGAGGATGATCTGTTTAATGAGAAGGATAGTGTGTAGTCCAGAATTTGTTGGCTCATAAATTTTTGTATTGTAAAATGCAATCAGCTTGCAGGACTTACAGCATAATGGTTTGAACTTCTTGATCACTTTAACACATAACTTGAAAAAAGCCCTAATATTCTTTTTTATGCAGTTTTAGGGATCAAAGTATGTAACTCCTTTCTACAGCTGCAGAGAGAATGGATGAGTTGATAATGCAGTCTAGATAAAAGCTACATAGAGTACTGGCCTCTTATTGGGAGAAATAAAGACACACACACACACACACCCCGGAAATGTAGCATGCTTTGGAAAAAAGAAGTGCATAAGTTCTCTGTGTATAATAGCCAAGCCAGCAGACCTTGCCAAACTTTCATGTTTTTAAAGCTGGTACATTAGAAGGGTATAAAGCTGACCTCTGGGGGTTTGCTTCCCCCAGAAACAAACTTTCCTTCTTGGCACTTCACTGTTGCAGTGCAGCTCTGTCATTTGTCTTAGGAAATTGCAGTGTCATGCTCTAAACTTCAGCTTAAATGATCTACATACATTTTTCATTCTACAAATAGTTCAATAATAGGCAGTGCCGAAAACTATTGGCTCATTTTTGTATCCTTGTTCCTTGCTACAGTGAGCATCCTCTAATACTATAATTATAAGGTTTTCTGGTTTTGTTGGTTTTATTTGCTTGTTCTAAAGTGAATATCTTTTAAAATTAATTATCCTTTCTGTATGAAAATAACATTATGAAATTCTCAGATCTATTACTGGTATAGCATAGTCTGATCCAAGGTGTTAAAAATGTGTTGAAATTTTGCATCTTGTATGCTACCTTGAAAAATTTGAATTAATTGTTGCTTCTTCGAGGTAGTGTTTAGTAGGATGTTACCATGGAAGCATTTTATTAGAATAATGGAGTAAATGAGTTATGTACAGACACTAAACATATGTTGGGCTAGGCTAAAAAGTGATCCAGAAATGTAAGCCTAGGAAGCTAAGGGGAGGTCATGAATTTGTTTCTTGACAGAATATCCAAAACAGTAGCCTAAATTTTTTACAGATAATAGGAAAAAGAAGGCGCATATATATGTGCGTGTGTGCATTTTATACCCAGAGGTGGTTGTTACCCAAAAATTTTGGAATAGAGAGGTCTAAACTAAACAGTAATTTTAGAGTTAATACCTCACTGAGTACTGTCTGTATTTTTTGCCTTGACATGTATCAGCAGCTTTGTAGTAACAGTCTTGATTAATCTTACTGGTTAGGGACTGAACAGGTTATGCTCGTATTCCTGGAAGTAAGTTTGTTTGGCAGTGCTAGGTGTGTTGCTGAATGAAGAAGAAAGGAGGAAGAGAGTAGATCAGTCGTTAAATATGACGTGTGATGGATAGTAGAGTTGCATATTACATACAAGTTAACTCTGTCTTAGACTGGAATAATGAATATGCTGTGCAGATCTGTTACCATTGAGAAAACAAAGATGATGATTTCTATTCATCTGCCCCTTCCAGAGCTTTCTTGCCAACTCTATCATTGCTGGCTAATACTTGGCCTGAAGGAGAGCAGGGATTTATACAGCTTAAGGAAAACAATACTGCATCGTTACATTACATTCACGTTAGCAAAAATATAATCACAACCATAAGTAGGCTAAAATTACTTTCCTTTTTGAAAATATTCAGGCACCAGAACCATCTGATGGTGGTGAAAGTCAGAGATTTGAAGATGCTTGAAAATCAAACGTGGAAGTAAAGACTGACTTTATTTGATGAATGGAAAAGAAACTACGTAAATATCTGGGAATTGCATATAATTCAATGACAAAATTGTTTAAATGTTTGTAAAATTACGAAAAGGTGATGATCAAGATGAGCCTGCAAAATAGAAGTAGAGAGACAAGCACAAATTCATAGGAAAGAGGGCACACAATACAGTGGAAGACATACTCTGGTGCTGTCTCTGAAAAAGGATGTTAAAGATGTACTGTAAATATAAAAACATGAAAGGAATCCTGGATCCAGAGGACTGGTTCTTTGTTAAATTTTCTCTCTGAGGTTAAATACAGAGAAGAAAGGTTCCTTAGGAAGTGCAGGGAACTTTTTGAATAGAGACTGCTTTTGCATGTGGGTGTTTCATAGCACTAACATATACACAGTGTTCTCACATAATGACATTTTTAAACTTCTCATTCAGGGAGCTGCTTCAGCAGTGATTCTTCAGCTCCAGTAGTCAGAAACATGGAAGGAGAAAAGATTATTAACAAAATTCCTAAGGATCTCCCGAGCTCCTGGTTTGATATCCAGATTTGCTGTTGGAGTGAAATTCTCCAGAACTCTGGTTTTGTATATGAGGAATGCAAGAGGAAAGCTTGAGTATGTTTTGGTTCTGTAACTGAATGCTTTTCTTTCACAGAAATACAAACATACAGTGAATGTGCAAATTACATTTCATACTGCTATCTGGTTTGTAAATGTGGCATACTTGTAAGAACACAGTAGAAAATGTCAGAATGTTTTTGTTAAGTGTCTGATGTGGTTATCATTCAGAACTAGTAGAAAACCAACATTTTAAGCTTGACCTGTCATCTTTTCTTGGAGAATTTCCAGGTTGACTTCTTGTACATCAGTGTGTGTTGATATGATAATGGGAGGTTAAGGCAGTTGTCAGAGGCTTTTCTGAACAGAGTGAGAGGTGCAATGTTTTTCAGTAATATTTTGCTTTACTTTTCTGCAGCCTTTCCAGAGCAGTGAATATTCCTAAGTAGTTTTTATGGTTAATGTGAATGGTGTTTGAATATTCTTTTTTGAAGCAGATGCACCCTTATATTAATGAAATAATTTTCTTTGGGACTGTGCATTATTTTTCTTTTGGAGAGTTCTGAGTAGATATTTATGTAACTGAACAAAGGGTCGTCACTGTCAGTGAGTATAGAATAGTATTCTTGTGTTCTGTTAGAGATTCATAAATTAATAAACTTGGCATTTAAAGTCTTTGTTTTAGAAGTCTTTGCCTAATAGTAAGTAATGCTATTTAATCTGTTCGTATTGATTTAAAAGTCTCTCTGAAATTTGGCTAATGGTGTGAAAGCCGTCATAGACTTTTCACTGCACAAATGCTCCAATAAAGCTGTTGCTGATTGCACCGCTACAGGTTGTTTTTGAATTGATTGCACATAAGAGAGAGAACCTTGGTTGTGTGGAAAATTGTTATTCTTGCACATACCTCTTCCTAATTTCAAAATACGGGGCTTGACTAAAACTGTTATCTTGATATAATTTCCTTCATGGATTGCAATGAGTTTTTTCAGCCTTATGGTGTGTTATTCTGTAGTTGCAAAGATACAGTTGTAGAACTTCTTGCCTGGCTCAAAATATATTATTGTTAGAAGAAAACCAGAATGATTCTAGTTGAAAGGACACCTTTCTAACTACTACATAATTATGGGTAAGCATGTCCTTATAAAATGTCTACAGACAGCATTGTAGGAAAATGGCAGATAACACAAGTTCTAACTGACCGTAACAGGATTATAGAAATAACTCTGGTTAAATGTTAATGGATAAGATCATTATCTGAGCTGAATTAGGCACAAGAGATTTTCTTTCTAAGTGCTGAGACTGAAGTTCCTCAATATGGCATGTTTCTTATAAAGAAATACCATAGATATGGTTTTTCTGGTTCAGTTTGTACTTTGGATTCTGTTAGTGCAATTTGTCTTTGATCTTTTGCACTAATATTTTCAGTGTTTTTTTTTTTAAGTTTTGAGCTTTTGGTCTCTCCTAATGCAGTCTCATTGAGGTCCTGAACTCATTCCAAAAGGCACTGTAGCAAAGGCTCCTTGGATCCAGAAGTTGAGAGGCTTCTCTGACTAGTTTGGCTTAAAACAAAATAAACAGTTGTGAGTGTATAGAACTAATGAATGCAGAGGTTCTGTGAATGTAACCAGTAAAAGCCTGAGGAGTGTAAACAATGAATAGGAAATGCAGAGACAGTATCAGTTCCTGCCAAATAACGCCATCCCATTTCCGCAGTTGTGCGGTGAGGTGGATAGTCTGTGTGGCGGTCAGCAAGAAAGCGGCAATCTTGTCTGTGAACATCTATCTGTGTTTGAGAGATTATTTTTTTTGTGTTTAAAATTCCGTATGTTTCTTTCAAGGACTGTTAGATAAATTAGTAGTATTGTTGCTTTTTGTAATGTTCCAGCTAGTTTGGCTTGTTTATAGCTTTAAATCATACTTGTAGTTCATTTTGTGATACTAGTTATAAAATAGATAAAATGTGGCTTAAGAAGACCTGTCTTGTTACAGCATAGGGTCTCCAGCTTTGGGTAATAGCCCCTTTGTTGCTGTCATTTGAAGATGCCCTTTGAAGATCACTCATGTTTCAAAATAGGTTGCATTTATTGTGCCAAGATGACAAAGCAACAGAGAGATACAAGAAAGAATAAGTAGTTTCTTTAATACCTAGCGGCTCTTCAAAGTGGCAGACCTTGCCCTTGTTACTGTAATAGGATCAATTAAAACAGATTCCTAGATCTTCTTTAGCATCCCACTCATCTTATGATTAGAGGAACCTTATGCACAGCTGTGAGGACTGCACCTTTACAGGATGAATAACTGATTGAAATAATAACTAAAAGCTGGAGTGACAAAGTTATGTATTTAGTCCTGGCACACTGATTTTCAAGAGACAGATTAATTTCTGATATTTAACATTTTGTTATGTCAGGGCAGTACATTTGAACTTTTCTAATTCTAAGGAAGTATAGTGAAGTTTAAACCTTTATTTTTAAGTGTTATCTTAATACTTTAATTTTAGGTTTATTTTTTAACATGTACATATATAAATACTCTGAACATATTTTTTTTGTCTTCAAATGCTGTATCTTTTTTATTTTTTTAAAATTTTATTTAAGTTGTATCACATGGTGGTTTCTTTTAGCTATAAATTAAATTATTCCAGCAGTTTTAGTGGTATTGCAGATTTATTTTTTTTTTTTAAAGATGATACTTTCTTGCAGCTTGTGCTGTTCCTATCAGACCTTCATCTATGATTAAAAACCAAAGTTATAGGATGCATTACTGTTATGGCTGTGTAGTTAATGCTTGGTGGTATTTGCAGCAGATTTTGTTGAACCAGTTTATGGAAAACTAACACCTCAAAGATTATTTGTAATATTTAGAAAAGGTTAAATTATGCTGTAGTCTGTCCAAGTGATTCTTGCATGTTTATTCCTAAGATCAATTACGTATATAACTTGCAATGTGTGACTGATAGACAAAGTGTAGAACAGTGGAGGTTTGCTTTTTTTCAGTGTGAAAATCCAAGTAGTTGTTTTTTTTAATCTGGGACATTCTGCTTAGATTTACAAGATTTGACTTAGTTTAGATCACAGATTTTATATCACAGTGGACTATATAAAATACTTGCATTTAGTGATGTCAGTCATAAGACTTACAAGATGCTAATCTTTAGGTATCTGAACATTTAAACTGTTCCAAGGAATATTTACTTGAGATGAGGAACAAATGCAGGGAGACATCTCAAGGCTTGCTGTTCGGGATGTTGAGAATATAAAGTTGTTCAGTAATATATGGCTGAGCGAGTTAGCTGATTGGAAGTTAAGGTAGGATTCCAAAAGGCAAACTTTGAATTAGGATTTTTATAATTCCTGTTTAGGGGTGAGATAGGTAAAAACATCTCCTGATACATTTAAAAATCCCTTAATTTAAGTATAATTGCATATGTTTCTGTCTAAATTACAAATACATTCACGCATATCAGAGATACAGAAGCTATGGAGATTCTGTTAATTTTTTTTCTTTTGTAAGAAAAAACAGAGTATTCTCTAGCCTCCTAGCAGTGGTGTAGTTTTTTTCATGGAATTTGGAATATGAGAAAAGAATTCGGGAGTTTTGATGGGAATGTTACTAAGAGGAACATTTTGCTGCTTCTCCATCTTGGGGTATATTTTGGTATTAAAGCTAACGCTCCTCAATAGTGAGCTGCCACTAAAAGGAATGATGCTGCTTTTTTGTACAATTTCTGCCATGTGCTCTTGCAGTCTTCTAGTGGTCATGTAGTGATTTGGCTTGACTGACCCAGTAGAAAACTAGCCCTGCAAATGAACGGTTTTGTGTTCAATCAGCCAGCTGAAATATCTCATCCTGTAAATGCATGAAATCTGGATGCAGTTTTAATCCTAAGTGTTCTTAAAATTGTTTCTTCATCCAAACTTAAACCTGCTTTTTTGCACATTCAGCAGTTTGGGCTTGAGAAGTGAGATACATGATTCAGTACTATTCTCCAGGCTGGATGTTTTGTCTGTAGTTTAAGCTTTGTAGGAGTAAGTCTACTTGTTTTCTTTGGTGGTGTGGTTGCATTGTTTTCTGCTGTTTTAGTGTATCTTAGTTTTTCATTTGATAAATCCCAATTATCTACTTCCCTCAGTTTCTGTATCATAAGCAAAGTTCTCATGTTCACATCTTTTAGTCTTAAAAGATGAATATAGGGAGTAACTTTTAAAAAAAGATGGAGTGGCTTTGAAAATCTTTTGAAAGTTTTAGGTTAATCTGTTGTAGGTTTAGTTATTTGCTACCTAAGTTTTGTGTTTAAACTTTACAGACAAGAGAATTTAGCCTTTTGTACACTTATTTAATTGTTAAATATTTTAGAAAGATGATAGGAAATTTCAGTATTTATAGGATAACCAGAGAGAATTAAATTAAACTTCAAGGTCCAGGGAAGGCTGCTTGTAAGCCTAACAAAGGTGTCTTAAAAAAAAACCAAACCAACCTACCAAAAAAATCCCCCACTTTTTTGTGTGTAAGCTGACTAATAGGTTTTAATGAAGAAGATACAAGAATAAGGGGATAAGGAAGGTGTGAATAATGGCTCTGCCTAGTGAGACTCAAAGTTGGAATTTGAAAGAATATTATTGGTGTCTCCATTGCCATTTTTGAGACAACAGAACAATGAGTCATTTGTAGATTGTGAAAACTTTCATAGTATGATTGTCCTCATTTCAAAATGTTATATGATAAATGTAAATATTTATTAACTTATACGATATTAAAATAGGTTGAAATGAATCATACATTTCCTACTTCAGAGTAATTGTCTCAGGATGTCTAGGGATTCAGCTTTAATACAATAACTCTTGAGTATGATCTGTGTAATCGAGAGACCATTCTTAATTTTTCTTCATTTTTAAAAAATCTGTATGGACCTAGCATAATGCAGATTCTGGCTAAATCTTGAAAGGCCCTGTACAAGCGAACCTCTAGCAAATAACTTTGGAAAGGTGTTGCTTCTTACGAATCAGAAAGCATTGATAGGGTCTAGGGTTATCTCCAGGTGAAAGACTTGGACAGGATGTTGTTCTATTGACAATACAGCCTCATAGAAATCAACCTCATATTTTGAAGGAAGGACATAAATGTTCTTTAAGACGGTTCCATCCACCACCAATTCATCTAAGGCACAAAATGAATACAGTGCTGTTCGTATCTTCTAAAGCTGTTTAACAAAATAAGTTTGGAAAGTTTCAGTTGGAGGAGGTTTGAGTTGGCACAATTTTTATAGAATACTGTACTGTTGACAACATTGTTTCTCAAGTCTTCAGTGTACTTTGCTTCCACTTTGTCATAAATATCATGCCAATTTTGAAATACTAATAAAAGTAGGTTTAATATTCAGTCTTTGGTTTCCAATAAAGGGCGCATAATAGCAGTGTAATTTTTGCCAACTTTTTTGCTTGAAGTTGTAGATAAACCTTGCTATAAACTACTTAGTAGATTTGCTAGAAAAGCTTGTGATTGAGTGCTATGTATGCTTGCCTTTTTGCTTCCACCTAGAATCCAGGGCCATTACTTTCTGTAACCATTTCAGTGAGCTGCCATAGTTTTCAGTCTGTACTGTCACCTGATCCAAGCATGCGCCAAAATACCCACTGTTTCTGGCTACTGTCTGCTGAATCTGCTTTGCAAACCCTTAGTTCTTAAGCTTTTGCCGTAGCAAAAAACAGCAACAGACACTCTTATGGAGTGTACTGGACACATGCCATCCTGCTTCCCTAACTCCTCTAATTGTTTATGTAAATCCTTAGCTTTACTAAACTTGTAAATGCTACAATGGCATCCCCATGTGAAATTGTGTGGCTCATGTGTCAAAAAAGGCTGCTTGTGAAAATATTTGTCAGAAGAATATGAATGCTACACATTGCACTGCATTCAGTGTTTTGTATCAATTTATTATTGCAATGTCATGGTGTTTGATTTTAATTGTAGACAATCATTTTGTGTTTTAATATGCAAAGGTAAGTTCATGCAAACGGTGAATGTACAATATTTATATATAAACATACTAATTCGTATTTTTGGCCTCTTTCTGAAAGAAAAAAAATTACTCAAATGTCTTAAGCAGAGGACCCAGACTTCTTTACAAACACTTGTTTATGCATGACTTGTATAGAAATTTTTGAACTTGTGCAATGAGAATTTGTTGGAATTTTTGAAAGATACTGGGCCTGATCCTGTTAACATTGAAGTCAATGGCTGGAAAATTGTTCTTATTTCTAATAAGAATGAAAATGATCAATTCTATTACTGTAGTTAATAGTTTTGTTAATTCTGATATTGAACAGATTCTCAGAGTAAAGGGTTGAACGCTGCTTTAGCAAGACATAATGTTGAGCAACCTCACAACAATACGTGCTTTCCATTACAATAAGGCGTTCTCGTAGATGAGTTAGGTGAGAAAATTGTGTTAACTCTCTTAGGAACTTGTTCCTAAACCTTAATTTAAACTATAAATTTTTGTGGAGGAAAGTTAAATGTTTGCATACAGTTTGGGACCCGTCACTACTATTTCTACTGTTTCTGTTCCCCTTAAGTATATCTGTTCCTTTTCAACATTTCATTCTGTTTCAGTTCTTACTGTGGCTACATACCTTTTCAGTGTCATATTGTTTGCAATTTTATTCTTTATTTTACAGCACTTTCCCTGTTCATCCCTAGTCACTTCACCTGTTGCTCACTTTCAACTCCTTTGTCATGACTTCCCATTTTGTTGCACTTTTTGTCATAGAAAGGTCATTGGTGACAAGTAGGAGCAGTTTTTGCTAAATGGTACCTAAAGGTGTGAAGAGAAAAGCGATCATTTAGTAAAATTGGCTTTCTCGTCTTTGTTTATGTCTAGAAAAAGGTTACTTCTCCTTTGCAGATGTTCTGTGAAGCACAAAAATTTGTGTGGCTGTTAATAGCCAGCTGCCTGTGGTCAAATCTAATTGAGCAAGAGTTGTTCTGCATAGTCAGTGAGCCACTTTTCCAACTACTTACACTTTTCTGTTATAGGGAGAAACACACATTGGTAAGCAATCTTCCTGTCTGTGATTGGATGGGGAAGGAGAAATTGATCCCAAGATCCACGTCCCTTCTACCATGAAGAGTTAGCAGTAACATTTACAGAATGTGTTTGTGGTCTCACATCTCCCATACAGCTAGCTGTCCATTTTGTCAGATGTTGTAGCCTTTGCCTTAAAATGCATTTCCAAAGTTGCTCGTTCACCTACCACTACTGTCATTAACTGGTGGCAGCAATCACAGCCTCTGTTCAGGCAGAGGTGCACGCGCAAAAGAGAAGACATTTTGCCTCCCGCTTTCCTTTGTGTACCACAAATGGTTCTCATAGCTGAGCTTGGGAACTCCAGCCCTATGATGTGATGGGTTATTTCTGCATGATTCTCTGCTTTTGAAAGCTGAAAAGTATGAGACCTTGCTAGCAAGTACTCCAACCATCTGAGTCAGGATTACTGAATATCATCTCAAGCATTTGATTTTCCCAGTCAGTGAAAGTGTTTAAGCAGTGTTTTCACATTGAGGAAGTGAAGTGCAGTGCCTCAAGATTCTACTAATAATGCACTGAAACCTGCTGAAGGTGAACTCGGATATAATGGAACATGATTGTTACAGTTCATGAAAATCCTTAGTGTGTTTTGTGTCTTAATGTGTATATTTTTGTCTCAATTGCGGAGAACCTTCCTGAGAACTATCACTGTAGGGTTCTTTTTTGTTCAGTGTTCATTTCTTAAAGCAAATGTTGGATAAACTTCAGTCTGCACACCCAAGACTGCTGTTAGTCAGTACAGCGCTATGAGTTACACAAGCATTAACATCCGAAGCTAGGTATAGTTGAATGCACATACCTCTGTGCTCTTTTTTTAATTAGAAAATGATTGCTAGTTTATTTTGGAAAGCTGAAAGCCTACTTCTACATGAAAAGTTGAAGTAAATTCATGAATGAATACATCTTGCTGTACAATATTTTTGTTCTCAGTAAATTTCAAAATATGTGTATATCTGCATCTTTCATTTTTGTTTGTCATGTTGTCCGAGAACCTAGTGTATGATATAGGATTATCATACACTATATTTATAAATATTCTTGGTAGTACAAAATTGGTTCCCAATGAATCTCAGGTTTTGACATTGATATTTTAAATTGGGATTCAGCAAGGCGATCTCAGTGGCTAGAAGTCTGTATCTGTGCAAAGTTCAGTTGATTTCAGGGAAATTGTATAAGAATCTATATACTCAGAACCCTTAGTAGCATCTGAGTGCCTATTGTTTCTTGCTGTTTTTCCCCTTATTTTATGTATCGACAATTAACATAGTTTTCAACTAGGTTCATTGGTACAGGTAAGCCATTTTGAAAGAAGAAACAGTTGACAAACTCTAATTGTAAATGACAGTACTCGTTTACTTCATATGTAAAAAGTTTGTGAGATGAGCTTTAGTTCTGGGAAACTAATTGCTGAACAATTAAAATAAATGGATTGCATAAACTTCTAGTAGCACTGGTTTTTGCATTTTTAATGTAGTATTCAAGAAAAGCAGGTAGGATACATTTTAACATATAACCTCAAAGGCAATAAAGGTAATTAGAATCCATTGAGGGAGCAGAAAAAAGGTGTGGTTGCCAGGATACTGAAACAAAAAAGCATCGACAAATACATAGTCAACATGTAGTACTTAATGTTGTTAATGTAGAAGTAGTTTCAGATACCTATGGCTTCTCAAAGTTCGAAGTGCTGAAATAAGGACCACAGAGCTGTGTGATTAGTGATAGTCTTGAACAAATGTTTTTAAAACCTGCTTAACAGAGAGAACTGCTTGCAGAAGGAAAAACTATTGAGGTTATTTCAGAGATGTCAAGTGTATAACAAAGTAAAATATTACTTTATTACTACAAATACTGTTTCATTACTACTACTCCCAGTTTTTCATTACTACAGAGTATTTGTGATGCTTTGTTGCAAGTTACATCCTGCTCTCATGTTGTTGGAAACTGATAGTATGGTCTTCAAATGGGTAGAGATTGGAACAGTATCTACAGTATTTTGGTGTTATATGGACAGCAATAAGAATGCAGTAATTTGTCAGAACCTGTTCACATGGGGGATAAACAAGAACATTAATGAAAAAGCCCCATTAGTGTTCACTTGAAGTGCAATAGCTAGGAAATAAAAAGTGTTCAGATACAACAAAACACTTGAATATGAAAAATTCGACTTTTCAGATTAATTGCATGAAGCTTATTACGTTGACATAGTGCAGAATAGTGAATTGATTTATACTTTGTCTTTCAGATGAACCAGAGACACGAGATGCATGGTGGGCAGAAATCAGACAAGAAATAAAATCCCATGCCAAGGCATTGGGTTGTCATGCTGTAGTGGGCTACAGTGAATCAACTAGCATTTGGTAAATCATGATGATGATTTGATTTTCAAAATGCCACAGAAAATTTATTTCATCTTCAGTGGATTAAAAATGATGAACTATTTCAGCACAGTTGTTGGTAGTCTAGTATACCTACTTCAGAGAGTTTGTTAAAGTAACTTTCTGAGATTTCACTATTGTGCTTCTTTTTTTAATATGTTTTGGGTTGTTTTTTTATTGGGTTTTAAGTTTTTTCTAATGAACATTACAATTTTAATTTTTTAAAAAAAATTCAAACCTACATATTTGCTTTTGTAGTAACAATATTAATTTCTCTGAAATTTTCTAAGCCTAATCTACCTAAATAGTTATGACTGTTCCTAAAAGTATATGTATTGCAGTTTCATTATTGGGTAACAACTGGCAGACCAGTACTTAAAAGGTGAACTTCAAACTTAAGGCACAAGTTCTTTACTAGGAATGTATTAATTGTAAGTTAAAGGAGAATATGCTGTCTGATAGATATAGAATACTTTAGGTGTAAACATTCTGTATTTCTTTCTGGAAAATGCATGTCATTGTTTTTATCTTTCAGTACTACAGTAGTGTTTAACATATTAAACTGCAGCTCTGCAGTAGTCTTTCTGAGGTTGAATTCCTCAGCCCTGCATACTATTCAGGCCAAAACTCCAGTGTTTTATTGTATTCCCTTTGGCTAAGAAAATTCCAATCTTGTGTATTTTGGTGGCTTAGTAACAAACTTTGTGAGAGGTTTGGCGCTTGGGAGAAATAATTTGGGATTCATCTAATTACTTGACCTTCTCTCTGGCCCAGGAAAGGTTTTGCCTCTTTCTAGCTGCAGAAGGTAATCCATGAAGAGCTCCTCCTGGGGTCAAGTATGTATGCTTGGTACTAAACAGAAAAGTGCTCTGGCTCACTAGTTGTTTTGAATTGCTTTAGGAAAGTAACTGAAGCAAACTCAGACATCTGAATTTATTTTCTGTCAAGTTAATTTTGCCTAAATACTTTAAAGAAAAAGTACTAGGGATTTGCTTTTTTAAAGAGAGAAATTGGAAAAAGAAGTTTAATTTTACTTTGCAACTGATAAGTTGAAGAAAGAAATAGAGAGTTATACAGTGCTTTCATGAGTGCACACCATCTGTTGGTAAAGTAGTAAGATAACCAGAAACAATCAATCTGAAAGCCACAGCACTAATTGCTTCACATCTGTTGCTCCTTCACATTTCTTGCTTCACTGCAGGTAAAAAAAACAAACCACCAAATATATTGATCTTTCACAAAACTTGAAAACAGTTTTTGGAAGTACTTCTGCTAGTAGAGTAGGAAAACAGGGGAACTTACTTTACAGACAAGGCATAGTTTGTATTCCTTATGCTGTCTTGTCTGGTTATGTCCTGTCTTGCTTGGTGTATTAAAGACCATTTTACCTCAGAACTGTGATGTGCAAGGTTTCCATCGCTGAAGGATGAACTTGCACTAACAATGGAAAGCTTATTCCTTTGGCTGTCAGTCTCTTTGTAAAAAGCATGAATATCTTGTATTTTTCTTTCTACCTTAACTATGGGGAAAGAATGTACAGAATATAGATAGGCAGTGAGTTATTGAGTTATTTCACACTTTCATTTTTCTTAAGGAATTTAATGTGGTACTATTTGATGATTGATAAAATAGTTTATTAATAGAGTTCTCGTGCTTACTTGCCAGTTCAGCTTTATTCCATGCTTAAAGAGCAAGGCTCTATCTGTAAGTACTGGTCTGCCAGACTTGTTAGATATGAAAAATTATTCTGGAAAGAGAAACAACAAATAAAAAAGGCACATGTATCATTCTAGAAAATGTGGGAAAGCTTTTCTCTGTATTTTTTCCAATATAGTATTTTAAGTACTGAATGTTAGAGATTTGTTTATTTAACAATTTCAGAAATAATAAAAGCTCTGTGATCATAGTTTGCACTTCTGAGAGCTTTAACTCTGCTGAATTGTGAATATGGTCAGTTACTTTACAAGCTGAATGTACCATTATTGTAGTTGTTCATGGTCAAATTTTACTGTTTTGCTACTTTCTATCTTCCAAGAAGCACCCTTGTCAGTACTGTGTTGTAACTTCATTTTGAGAGTGAATGTTTATAAGATGATGAGGGTCTCAACTTCCATTTTATTTTGGTAAACAATTACCTTGGTTTTTTAATGTTTTCTTTGCTTTTGTTTGGTTGGCTGGATTTCTTTGCATTATTACCCATAGTATTGAAAACCACACTTAAACCTGGTTAGCCTTTGTGATGTTATAGCATATTATTTATAACACAGGGCAAAGCTCTTCAGTCTTTCTGTTCAGTGCTTCTGCATCTCTTACTTATACAATGGTTTAAATACCAGAAGAGGATTGTTTGTGAGATTTAATGGATAAAACTGCACAAATGCACAAAATTGGTAGTTATATTGAATTCATTGAGGCTTTCATACCAGCCTTTTAATCTAGTAGTTTTAAACAAAAGTAGCACTAAGTAGTAGGAATTCACTTTGTTGTAATTCTTTTCTCTTTTATAGTGAAGAGGTCTGTATTTTGTCCGCGTCTGGCACAGCAGCTGTACTGAACCCTAGGTTTCTTCAGGATGGCACCATGGAAGGCTGTTTGGAACAAAGGTTGTCATGGCAGCCTGGCTTCTTTTCCATAGGGTCAGAGAAGGGAGAGGTTGATTTTTTTCCTCAGAGCCAAGATAGTTCTTCTCTATTAGGGTAGGTTACAGTGTTACAGTGCAGGATGCGGGACCAACCACTTTACTGCTTTTCACTAACAACAACAACAACAGAAGTAATGGAACTCTGCACCAAATTAGATATTCTATTTTTATTTCTAACAGTCTGAATAAGGTAACACATTTGACTACTAACCACAGATCATAACTCAGTTTTTTTTCTTTGCTGCTCTTCAGGTATCTTTCTCAACTTTATATCACACTATAAAAAGTTACAGATGTATGTTTAATTACATAAGCCAAAAACTGCTGTGGCTGTAATATGTGTATATATGCTCTATAGATACTATTTAAGAGCTGTATGGGAGATAAAATAGCTTGGTTGTAAAACAAAGATGGTGCCAGATTTTTTACAAAAGGTGTATGTTTTATTTGAACTTTATGAACAAAATCATGAAACTGAAGGAAAAACATGAAGTTTCCATTTGTATGTGCTCTTGCAAATAAAATTTGAAGAATGAGTATTGACAAACAGTTATTTTGGGGAAAAATAATTAGATTAACTAATACATATTGGTAATTTATTATGTGTTCATCAGGATAGTCACCAAATATTTCAAGGGATTATTGTAGTCGTAAGTAAGGCTATTTATTACACCTTAGCACTTGCATTACTTTTTCCATAAAAACCCTGCCAACATAGTATTATTTATTATTCTTTTACTTTGTTAGCAGGAGGCCATTATCTTCTTGTGTAGATAGACTTTTGAAAACTGTAGCCAGAACAAAAATACTTGTTTCCGTGTTCACTCTATGATGGAGAGAAAGAAATGTCATGTTCATAATATGAAGAAAAACACATTTTTATCAAAATATGTATTTCGGTGCTACTAAGAGCGTTGGCATAGATTAGAAATGCCAAAGGAAGGCAGAACAACTAAACGGAAAAAGCCCATGTTTGAGACAAAATATGTTTGCCAAAGTCTATGATAACTAATGTTCCAAATCTGTCAGATTTGCTTAAGCATCTCTTCAGAATTCACTGAGAAGAATTGTTTATGTGAAACAGAACAAATTTGCAGTGATGCAGTTGGCCTATGCTTTCCTTGTTCGTATTTTTGTAGTGGTCATTCCTGGATATGGGGGAGTGGGACTAAGCGTATAACAAGTTTTACCTAATACCTCATCTTAGGAAATAATCTTGCTATTCTTCTTACGATGTTAATATATATTGTGCTGCTCAGTAGGATGGTTGGTTTGTTGTTTATGTTCTGCTCATTAGGTTTGTGTAGGTTTTTGGACACAATCCATGTAAAAGAGACTTTGCATTGTATTTGATACAGCAAATTCTCTGTACAGCTGTTGTACCATGGACTACATTTAGAAATCATAGTGCCTAAAGCCAGCTCAGTAATGTTAGGTTTATATAAATCGTTGGTCATTGTATGTACTTTTTCTTGATCCCTGCATAACAAGTTTCAATGCAAGTTTTATTTATAGCATTTTAGCTAGTAGCGTGCAGCCTAATTTTAGTCTTCTAATTCATAAAATGCAATACTTGTCACATTGGTGTAATGGAGCAGAGTATAGCTGCAGTGTATGATTTAAGTAGGTATCTGTAGGTGTTTATACACAAGTGCATGTATTGATCATTGTTAATAAGATGCAGATGTTTTAAGTATGTTCTCCATAATGTATTTTTAGGATTGAAGAAGCTTCACCACCAGGTTGTGGATTTTGCCATATACCATATGATGAATTGAACATGCCATTCCCTGCTCACCTCACTTACTGTTACAACTGCAGGAAGCAAAAAGTTCCTGATGTCCTTTTCACCACAATTGATCTTCCTGTAGAGGCAATAGTTATTGGAAAGGGATGTCTTATTCAAGCCAGGTATCTATCAAAATGTTTTCTTAGTAAAGTTTTGGAGATCTTTGAAAGAATTCCTGTTGCTAAAATCCAGTATGTCATCAAACCTTAAATTTTTATGTTGAATTGCTAGGAGTTAATGGCAGTGTATTAGGGTACAGGAGGAGGAGGACAGCCTTCTCCTTCCTGTGTTACGTGTCATGTCTCTTGATGGACATCTGATATCTTATCCATGCTGATGGACATTTGGTTAATGTTCTGCCTTTTTTTCTTTTTTAATGCCTATGGGAATTGCTGTATTTTGGCTGCCTGGATGTAAGAGTTTTAATGCTTTAACTTGCTGTTTAAGACTGCTAACGTGGTCAGATACAGCTATTGCACTGGAAACTCAATGAACTTTTAAGTCAGTTTTGTTACTTTTGTGCTGATGTCTGTAACTGAACATCATCTCTGTAGAATGATGTCTATGTCCAGTTTATGCTGCGGTCTTTGAATTCGGCAAAGGGAATAAGGTGGTTTACAGTGGGAAAGAAGGAAGGGTTAGCTATGTACAGTCTGTATGGGTGGCCAACTACATGGATAAATAACTGGTTGGATGGTTGGGCTGAGAGGGTAGTGATTTATCGTTCGTAACCTACCTGGATGGCTGTGACAAGTATAATAGAGTCTGCAGTGGGACCTGTCCTGTTGAACATCTTAATGATGTGGAGGGGATGATGGACTGCATTGTCTTCAAGTTTACCAGTTACACCACAGTGAGTGGGACCAGACAATATGATACCTGTCCAGTTTTGTCCTCCTCTGAGAGTAAGACAGACATCAGAAAACTAGAGCAAGTTCAGTGGAGAGCCACGAAGGGAGTAAGGAGGACCTGCCCTATGAAGAGAAGCTGCGGGTGTTTGACTTGTTCAGTCTGGAGAGAGGAAGGATTCAGGGGGACCTAATAGCAGCCTGCCAGTACCTATAAGGAGGTTATGGAACATATGTAGCCAGGGTCTTCACAGTGCTGCACAGTGGGAGAGTGAGAGACAATGGGCCTAAGTTGAAGCAAGAGAGATTCAGAGTGGGTATAAGGAAAAACTACTTGCCCATGAGGACAGTCAGGCAGTGGAGCAGATTGCCTAAGGAGTTTCTGCAGACTCCATCTTTGGGGAGTTTTCAGGACCTCACTGGATAAAGCTCTGAGCATCCTGGTCCAACCTCAGAGTTGACCCTGCTTTGTCAGTACAGGAGGTTGGACTGGAGATCTCCTGAGGTCCCTTCTACCTCAGTTTTTTTAATGATCCTATGATTATCATTTTCTGACTTCTGCTAGAGCAGAATTACTGGAGCTACTGTAGAGATGTGTTCTGTGCTCCTCCTTTGGTGCTTTCTATATTATTAAACTCTGTGTTCAGCACCATTGTGGAAATTGACTTTTAGTGTCACACAGTGGTCCCCAGTCTGTCTCTGGAGCACTTGCAGATGTCCCCTTTTCTCTAGAATGATTCCTCAAACATTCCCACCCCCAAAAAAGCAATGAAAAAGACCTGAAGCTATAGTTAGAAAGATTTTGAGGTGAACTTGTTACAATTAGGTGAATTACTATGTTTTCCTGTTAATGTAATAAATGTGGTCCTTAGAAGAAAGTGTTGTTTGTTCATATCACTAGACTGTGCAGTTGTCACGTGCTGGTTTTGAAGGAAAATTTGTCACTGAAAGTAGGCAGTCATTACAATGGTGTGGGGTTTGAATTTCAGCTTATGGGACTAAACCCAAAGAGTAGAATATGACTAACATAATATAGTCAGAGATGGGATTTCTATGCTCTTTCTTTTACTCTTTTAAGATAAGTATTTTTAGTCTGGTTAATGCTTGAGCTGTGAGGGCACTCGGTTTTTTCTTTATTCCAAAGTGTGCCTTGAATAACTGTATTAACAGGAATTTTAAAAGTTCTACCAGTAGATGTAATTTCCTATGCATGCGCCTCAAGTGCTTAAGAGCTTTGCAGCAACAGAAATAGATGTTTGCATTTGGGGTCTTACCAGAAGAAAAGCTGAAAATATAAATTTTCAAATAAGACGATGTCAAGGAGTTCTTGTAAAGAACTGACGTTTTATTTTACAGTTGCAGCAATCTAGAAGAATACATCTCATCAGTTCTGAGGCTCAGTTGAAAAGGGCTGCAGTAACTGTCCCTTGAAAGAATCTATTTTTGGAGGGGGAGGTGTTTAACAAATACCAGACAACTTGCAATAGTGAAGAAGTTGTGTTTGTCTTCAGTATTTGCTTTGACAAAAGTAAGCAGGGCAAATTTTTAACAGTCGCTGCTATATGATAGGAGTGTTAATATATTTAGCCAGACATCTAGTAGATGGTTATGTGGAATCTGTTGGAAACGTCTTTACATTGCATAGTTATTTGGGCTGTCAGACTATTACGACAAAAACCCTGTGTGATGCATGCTGTTTCTGTCTGATAACAGTCCTTAAGTATATTTTAAGAAAGGAGACATGACTTCATTCAGTAATTTACAAAAATACAATATTTGTCATTTTTGTATTCTGCTTTAATAGGGAATATTTTGAATGTTGCTGAAGGTTATGTATTGTTCTGTTGTATAAGTTTACTTTTTATGTTACCCATTTTTATTGTTAATATAAATATACAGTTTCCTGTTAAAAATGAAAATCAAATCTGACTTACTGAGACTCAGTCCCTCAGTCTGCCTTGATCTTCCTGGCAAGAATGTAATATTTTACAGGATTTTAAAATACATTAAAAAGAAACTGATTGTATTAGGTTATACAATGAGGGGACAAAAACCCAAAATACCCAATGATCACTTTCAACCTTCAACGTTCCATTAAAACTGTTTATCTGCTGAGGTCCTGTACTGTTTGTATTGTCAGGTTATGCCGTCTAAAGAAGAAAGCTCAAGCTGAAGCAAATGCAACATCTATCAGTAATCTCTTGCCATTTATGGAATATGAAGTGCACACCCAACTGATGAATAAACTTAAGCTGAGAGGAATGAATGCTTTGTTTGGCCTGAGAATTCAAATCACTGTGGGTGAAAATATGCTAATGGGGTTGGCAGTAAGTACAGTTTTAATCTTGGGATTCTTTTGCTTTCTTACAATATTTTTTCAGGACACAAAGACATACAACTGTTGTGGAATTCAGGGTAACTAAAGATATTAAAATGTCATTTTAAGAATAAAGGAAATGATGGGAAGCAGTGAGCTGTCTAATTGTTGACAAATCAGGACAGACTGTCTTTGAGCACCAGAAAAAAGATTCGAATCTCTTGAAACTCTGTTAGAGGACAAGATTATTAGAAAGGGTATGAGAGGAAAAGAAACTTTGAATGATTTAATGGCATAAATTATAGAAAAAATGATTGTGTTCTTTAGAGGTCCTGTTAAAGAGATCCCTCTTTTTCAAGTTGCGTTACAGTTCCATGACAAATAAGGTCAATTAAGTCTCTCAATGAATCCTTTGGTTAGTTGCCAACAAGAGAAAGGTCTGTCGCCTCTTGTTTGGTGGCACTGAAGAAATAAATGATAGATTAGAAGTGTCTTACAGATAATCAGGAAATGTTCTTTAACAATATTTTCTAACCTCATTCTGTCATGGTGGGTTAGAATAGTGAAGTATGCTGCTTCTTCCTGCATCAGTGTAAGAGGATGCTTGGGTAATATTGACTGGCTTGTACGTTCTTTGGTCTGAACTGATTATCTGTTTTCTGTAAATAGAAATGGGATTGGCACAACTTCAGTGATACTGTAAATGGTTTGGCCAAGTTTTAACTCCTTCAAACCATCACTTGCCTATGCAAAATGTAGTAGAACAGAGGTTTTAATTCATACTTTGTTTGGAACTTTTAGGTAAGTTAAGAGCCCCACCATGGAAAAGACCCATGAGAAGGAGAGAGTTTATTGAAAGAATAGTGGGGGGTTTTTTTATAAGTGTACAGGAGAGAGAGATCCATTTATTATGGGAAGAGATGATGTTCTAATGTACATGTCACAATGCTGTCCATTATAGCATAAGCATTATGGAAAACTTCGTATGAAAATATTAGAAGTACATGCTTATGTAATTGTCATTTTTTTCTTAATGACTTTATAAAAGTCTGCAACAGGTGTGTATCTAGCAGCTTTGCCAACACCTGGTGGTATTCAGATTGCTGGGAAGACTCCAAATGATGGCACCTATGAGCAGCATATATCCCACATGCAAAAGAAGATAAATGATACGATAGCAAAAAAACAAGGAACTTTATGAGATTAATCCTCCAGTAAGTAAAGCTTTTATATTCTTAAAAATAAAGCATTCTGAGTCAAACAGATATACACCATGTATATCCATGAATTCTTATTGACTGAATTGTTCAGAACATAAGTTGTTTTTTAATAGAGCTATAGATTCTTTTCACTATATTTTGGTAACCTACTGGAATTTTCAGATCTCTTAAGCCACGTATCCAAATCAGTTTGTACTTATTTAGATTTATTTCTCAGTAAAATTATTTTCAGAATGTTCTGATTCTTAGAACTGTTAACAAATTGCTTATAATTGAAATTATTTCTAAGCTACATGGAACAACTGTTAATTTTTATATCCTTTTTAGGAGCTACCTGAAGAAATCATTGGGTCTCCCATTCCAGAGCCAAGACAGCGTTCCAGGTTACTAAGGTCTCAATCAGAAAGCTCTGATGAAGTTACAGAGCTAGACCTCTCACATGGCAAAAAGGATGCTTTTGTCTTGGAGGTAATAAATGTTTTCAGTACTCATTTTCATACTTCTCTTTTCCTGAAATATATAAAAAAAATGGAGAAAAGTTTTCTTACTCATCTCCAAAGACAGTTCTCAAATTGTATATAAATGTTTCCATTTTATATTAGTAGAAAATGTTCAGTATTGGATTTTGCATTCTCTCTTTTTCTTATTCTGTTTGCTTAAAGCATAGCTATATTATGCTTAGGGATAATATCTGAAAAAAGATTGCCCTGTTTTTCATGAACATGTAGCAATATCTAGAATAATAACTAAGAGCTGTTGAGAAATGCCCTTCTGCCTACTTTGAGCAGCAGTCATGACTGATCCAAAACTTGGATATATTTTTATAAACATTGAGGTTCTGTGTTGTCACACTTTTATATTTAGCAAAGAAAAAGCTTGTATATTCTTCCTGTTTCAAAGCTCTTATTGTTATGGTTGGATATTCAGAATTATTAGTTTCCAGACCTGGTAGTATTCAAAGCATTCAAAAAAACATATGTGTCGAGGGAGGACATAAAGGAAGTCTTGCTTTTCTGAATTTCAGCTGATGCTTTTCAGAGTTCAAGAATTTACAACTTCAGAGAATACTTTCCAATTCTTTCTACAGCTACAACTAGAAACAAGAACAAGACCTGTAGATAAAGAACAAAGATTTCTTTTACCTCTCTATTCACTAAAATTCAAAGATGTGACTTTAACATTGCACAGTTTTGAAGGAAAGGTGCCAACTACTAAAGAATGCTGGAGTTTTGATCATCTTCTTGTAGATACAGGTATTACAAATACCTGTCCTAGAATAAGAAAAAGAAAACAATTTAATTAAATTAGATTCTGTAATTGCAGCCTAAGGTACATTCAAGACTTCCCTTTATGTTAGTCTTCACAAATCACTATCTTCCTGGAAAATAATCTGGAATAAAGGTTGTAGAGAGGGAGAATGAGAGAGCGCTGTAACAGCGGTTCATTTGAAAACAGAGGTAAGAAAGGAGAGTGAAAAAATAACAGGTTGGAAGATGTTGGTGTAATAAATCGAGATTGGTTGGTGCTTCTGCTCTTTGAGTAAATTTTTGCTCTCCAGTGCATTATAGGTATGCTAGGATCAAAGTAAGTAAATTGGGAAATCCCTAAAAGTAACTTTGGTGCTAGTTAAATCTCACATGAAAAAGAAATGAGGGCAGTTTTCATGAAGTATTTTTTTGCAGCTGGTCTGAATAGGCTCTTGGTTTTGTTTTAATATCGTCATCTGTGTAGACTGACAGGATTGGAATTGTATCCTCAAAACAAAAGTTACGATAGATATTCTCTGAAGCACTGTATTGAAATGGATGAGCCAATCAAAAAATAGTTTGCTAATGCCAAAAGGGTCAAATGCCTTTGTAAAAAATAGAGGATTGTGTAAGGCATTAAAAAAACCCAACCCAAAGACTGTCATACTGCAAGAGACCCTTTGGACAAGTTACGAAAAATATGAAAAACATAAGCTCAGCCTCCATATCACTTCTGAAGGCTGTCAAATAGAGAGAGCAATAATAAAAGCTCAGCATACTTCTGCCCAGTTGCCTCATAAAGAAGCTCGATATGTTATAAGCAAAGATCAGCTGGTTAAGGACTGCATTATATATTGCAAGCAGAGTTCAGCTCTTTTTTTACAGTTTTGGAGAATTCTTCTACCTTATTTATTAACTGTAGTATATGCACTTGGGGGGATAGGAGGAGATCTCCATCTGGAAGGGAAAAATGTAAGTATGCTGTAGTGTACTATAGTGTACATTATAAATAGTGCTAAAGTTAGCAAGAAAAATAAGCTCAGATGTTTAAGGACCATCATTTACTGGTTTACTATGCGAATGTGTTGGTCCTAGAATATGTGTCCCTGTGTTTTGGCAGTTTAATCTTTATTTGTAGAAAAAAGGACTTTTCATCTGTGGAACCACTTACTACTGTCTTTGTTAAGAAATTGGATATCAGAAACAATATTCCAGGAGCTTTAGAGAAGCTCCTGACTCTGACCTTTCAAGAGTAAAATCATTGTTCACTGGAAATATGTAAGAAAAAGTGGTAAAAAATTCACTGTGATGAGGAAATGCTAAGAGATGCTGGGAAGGCAATTATGAGAGGTAAGGCTGTCTGTATTTTTTGTTTGGAGGGGAAAAAAAAGAAAAAAGATGACTCCTCTTACTTTGAGAGGGAGAAGGAGAAACAATACCTGACAGAACCCTTTAATATTGGGGTTAAAATATAAACGCTTTCCAAAGTACTTGATAAGAAAATGTTGGAAGTTAGAGGTAAACTTGGATCTCTTGCAGATCAATAAGGCAGAATGAGCCTAAAGACACATGACACGAATATTTACAGAAGGTAGCAGGGCAGATACGCTGTCAGTGTGATCTAAAATAACAAAAGTCTTTAAAGATTGGATGGAGTAGAGGTTATTTGTATAGGAAAAACTAATAATTGCCAAATATACCTTTCTCTATTTGATTTTTCTTCAGTTCACACTAAGCAAGGTTTTTAAAGTCCTTGAAAGAATTTTAGGTGTCATTGGAATAGGCAGAGAATGATCACATCAGTATAATACAGACCTTATGAGAGCTCTAGTAGCAAAATGTCCTTAGCTTGAAAAAGTTCTAAGTTGTTGTGTGGAACTTTGTTCAGCATTTTAAATCGTTTCAGAAATTCTCTTTTTATCATTCTTGTCTTACCTACTGCAGTTTCTGTGTGTTCTGTGCACATTGCTTTATTTTTAATACAATTTAATTAAGGGAATTATTTTTCAAGTGTTAAGCATATCATAGGCTGCTAGTTAAGATTCAGACGTCTGATTGATGGTATCCTTTTTTAAAATCTCAGCTTAGCTGCCAGATGTAGATCTCTTGAGGACAAAGTTTTTAGATCTTTCTGAGGCTTCTGACTGGAACAGCAACATGATTTTTATCAATTATTCCTTTTTCCAGATTGATGATACAGATGCAATGGAAGATGTACATTCTTTACTGACAGATGTTCCACCACCTTCTGGTATAGAAAAATATGTTTTTTACTAATTTATACTGTAGGCTGCAAAATGACAAAATAGAACTGTTTTTATTTAAAAAAGAAAAAGGTCAAGAGCAACAGTGAAAATATTCTCAAAATGTTTAGCTTATCAGATATACCTGTGAAAAACAAGTCATTAAGCCTTTTATGGGGATTGTTGCTTACTGAAAACTGAAGTAAACACAGTATTTGTGTGACATTTTGTAGTTCACAGATTTGTACTGTTGTTGCAAATTTGTTGTTACTTCATATAGGTATAACAATTGGATCTTTTCTACTAGTATACCGGTTTCCAAAGATGATTAGACTGAATGGCTAATTTGTAGGTTTCAGGGACAATGAAAGTAGAAGTACAGAGAACAGAACGTTAATGTGACATATTGGTGGTGTATTCCAAGAACGCTATTTAAAGTGAGCAATTTGCCCTTACAGGACTCTTGTTCAACAAGTGCATTTGTATTTTCTTTGCTTTGTGATTGTGCCACACTGTCAATTTAAATCTTTGTGTTCACTGCATTTGTAGTCTTTGCTGTTAAAAGAAGCAAAATCCAAAATTATTTGGAATTCTTAAATCACCCACAGCATTTTTATCCAAGTCAGTATTGGTCATTTTCTGTAGAAGGCAGTAACGTCAAATGATAGAGAGAGAGTAGTTTCTAATTTCTTCAGTGTTTTTTTATAGATGTATTTTTAAAAAGCGTTGCAACTTGAGAACATAAAACTGATTAAAGTGAGTAATTTTCAAAATTCAATCACGAGATTTCAAATCGATGTCTTCTTACTTCACAGTAAGAATACCAATGTTGGGACTGCATTGCTGACCATAGAACTTTGTGAGGTGTCCATTGAGTTGTCTGCATTTAAAAAATATTTAAGAACCCAACGTAGGGGGAGGTGTACGGAATCACTCAATGTCTGCTTGCTGACAGGGATCAGGCGAGAATGTGTATTGCATTAATGTAAGAGCAAGGAAAAAAAAATTCCCAGAGTAGTATGCTAATAGTTCATAGTTCAACAGCATCCTGAAAGAAAGTTACTGTCTTTGTAAACAATAGCCTTTGTCAAACCTCTCTGTGCATTTGGCTGCTTGCATTTTGAGCCCATGAGTGCCTTCAGTGTTCATACAGTTTTGCATCAGGATCTGTACCCCTACAAGAGCCAGCTTCTTACGCTTGGTTTGTATCAGCCACTAACTTCCTTTGGTTTTTCCTTTTGCTTATATTGGGAAGAACAGCAAAGCATTGCTTTGTATCAGTCTTCTTGATGTTATTTGTGGTTGTATAGATATCTGTTACATCCTCCTCAATGGAACTCCTGGATCTGGATAAGAGGCTAATGTAGTTGTCTGTTATATGGAAGTTGCTCTGTTCATTTGGTTGTCCATGTCCTCCCTCTCTTATTTGGTATCAGTGTTTATCATTTTGAGTACTGTTGAGCTCAGAACTATCCTTGTCACAGTTATCTATTATTACCACCAAATCTTTTATTCCTCATCGATTATCCATTGTTAGATCCTGCTGCAGTTGATTTTACTACCCTAAAATAAGGCCATCAGCAGTCACCTCATTTTATCCTCTTTTGCCGATAAGTTATGAATATGTTTGAAGCATACAATCCTGAGTTACAGATGTTTCCACTGTGAAAATTGAGCATTTATTTTGACCCTCTCTTTACAGTCTTATAATAATTGTATTTTCTTCAATGGTACTCCATTCTATCCTTCAGCATATTAGTTTCTTAAAGAGTCCTTGGTGAAGGATCTTATCGAAGGCTTTTTGATGTCCGAAGTAGACTGTATCAGTCAGATGCCTTTCATCTACATGCTTGTTGGCAGCTTGTGAGCAATGACTGTTACTTAGAAAAATGGTGGTGGCTCCTCTGCAGTGTCTTGTTTTTCCATCTGCCCATGAACTCCATTTTCTGGAATAGCTTCTATGGACCAGGAACACAGATACCCATACTAGGCAAATTAGTAGGTCCCAGTCACTAAAAGCACCTTACTACCTGAAGATGAAAGAATCTTCTCCTCTGGTAGTGGACTAATTTTAAGTTAGGGTTCAATGCTGATTAGTCAGCTGTTCCATCTTTTGCTTTTCCTGTTGTTTATATGAATCCTTATTTTTCATTCGCCTATTTGTTCAATATCTCCTGCAGACACTGTTGTTGAAGACAGGTTCTCTGATGGAAAATAAACAAGGGACTGGTTTTCCACTATTGTGGAAAGCTCCACTACCATGGTGAACATTGATGTGTTTGTTGTTGTTTGTTTTTTTTTTTTTTTTAAAAAAAGGCATTTTCCACTATCATGTTATCATCTGTGCATATTCTTTCTATATCTTACTTGACTCTTCAACAAGATTTCTACTTTTGATGTTCTGAAAGAAAATCTATTAATATTTATACCTTCCGCAAGCTGCTACACAATTTCTTTTCTCATTTATTTTGTGCATTTACATAGGCCCTACCAGATTTTTCTCTTTTGTGCTTATTTAGCTGTATCTTTAGATTTTCAACATTGCCTATTTGCTGTTTTTAACTTTTCTTGCTGTGCTGTTAAAAAAAGAAAAAAGTATTATGATTAGTCTTTTCAAGTCTCTGTTAGTAAGTACTATGTATTTGCACTCGGTCTCTAGGTAGTATCTATAAAGCATCTCTGTGCTGTCTGTGAAAGGTTAGCTTTTTAGCTTTTCCTTTTACACCTTTTTAATAAGTTTCCTCGTTTGTACGTACTTTGTCTGTTAGAAACTAGGCAGAGCAGCAGTGGATTTTGGGTGTTTGCCCTTCATACAAGAATGCTTAAGTATATCTTGATCAGAGCTAAAAAACTTTGAACACTTCTCCCTGCTCAGTCAGGAGTTTCTTGTTTTGTGGGTTCCACAAGGCGCAGTTCTGTGAAGCAGTCAGGGAGTGTGTCTCACTGATTACTCTTAGCATCAGCTGACATGAAGTACCCCGTCTCCATGGGGAGCAACTGTCACTGTTGCATTTCATGCCATTGTAGCCTCTCTCATGTTCCTCAACATGATATTTCTGGCCTTGCTTTTTGGCAGTTGAAGAAATATTCAGAATAAGAATTCTGTAGTGAATTACTGTTTTAGAAGTGGTGAGTTCCATCTTCCCTATCCATTTTTTCACTGCAGTATGAATAACAGAAAGCATGTGTCTTTTGTATGTTATATTGTATTCTTCAGATGCTATGTTTATTTTTTGAATGTTGGTCTTATCTCTGAATATTGTTCAATATTCAAAAACACATGAGGGAAAATGCTTGCAAAACACAAGTAAGGTCACATATGTTTCTTTAAAAGTATTTTTGTATTTCAGCGTGCAACATAAATTTCCCTAAATATTTTCTTTACAGGTTTTTACAGTTGCAACACAGAAATTATGCCTGGTATAAATAACTGGACACCAGAAATTCAAGTAAGGTTATTCAAAGAAAATTCAAACTTTTTTCCAAATTGTGTTGAAATATACTTTAGTAATTTAAATATATATTGGAGATCACCAATTTTGAAAGATAAATTAAAAGGATAGTCTTGTGTTAGAAGTAAAAGTAGTATTTTGGTAAGCAAAATAGGGTGTGAGAACCTGTTTCTTTGTGGTTTTCTTCAATGCTGTTATATAACAGAGAACCTGGTACAAAAATACAAAAATTAGAAAAATAATTACAGTAAACATGAACTTTAAGGTTTTGGACATTTTTAAGAGCTTGGCTAGATTTTGAAGCCTCTTAAAAGAAACAAATTCTTGACTGTATTACTTAGTGTGAGATACTGAATATGGTAACATTAATAGGTTAAGATAAATAAAAATTAGATAAAGCCAATCCAGTGAGTAGAGAAAAATTCCATTTATATTAAGTTTAAACATTTTGGTCATGTTTGTACAACACAATTCAGTCTTGTATAGAAAGAATTAAAACGGATCTATCTTAAGTGAGCTTTTACACCTAATTGGCACAATGCAAGGCAGTGCTTTGCAGAAGCACAGCTCAAACCTAAAAACAGTATGGCTGCACCAGCAGCATACTCTCAGGTTGATGGGATTGCCTGTGTATCTGTATATGACATTCCATTATTGTCTACATTATGGTACATAATTAACATCTAATTTTCAGCAGCAGTTAACAAAATACATAGCAGGTAGAATGACTCCTTTATGAAGCAAATAAAAAGAACATAGAGTATTTCATATCTTGCTTAATCACTTGTTTTACATATATTCATATACATTAGTTCAGAGAAAACTTGCTTTTTGTTTGTAAAATTTTATGAGCAATAAGCACTTTACTTGACTTACCGTTGCTACAGGTTTTTTTCCTTTTCTTTCCGTCCCCCTCCATGTTATGCACTATTTGCCTTCTTTATGAATTTGTTTTGTTTTTAATATAACATACAGGCATATATTGGAAAAAAAATAAGTGTGTTTGTTTCTAATTCAGATGTTCACAGCAGTAAGAGTATCCAGATTAAGCAACATTAACCTAACAAATCAAACACTTAATAAGAACTTTAATGATCTCTGTGAGAATCTGTTGAAGGTAAGAAGCTTGTTTCAAACATTTCGTTTTTTTTTTTTAAATTGTTCAAATGGAAGCAAAGTAAAATCAGGCTATACTGAAAATAACGTTTTCTTCATAATTACTTTTCGGAATTAGACTACAAAGTGTCTGTAATTAGTTTGTAAGCTGCTCTAAAGATAGATTCAGCCTTCTTAGTATATTAAGGATTTCCAAAGCACTTTGAATCAGAATGAGTCCTTTGATTGGTAGTGTACTGTAGAAATGGAAATACAAAGACTGCTACACAGTAGATTGCATTCTATCCTGACTTTTCACACCTGTAATTCTTCTTCAAGAAAAAATTAATATGATTCATTGATTTCTACTATGAAAAGAGTTTTGATTTTTAATTTCTCTGAAATAAACCATACATTTTTTTAGAGTAACACAAATAATGTCTTGTCTTCAACAGAGCTTGTATTTTAAACTACGATCTATGGTTCCCTGCTGCCTTTGTCATGTAAATTTTACAGTTGCTCTACCAGAGGATGAATTAGTTCAGGTAAGGAAACGGCTTCTTTTGACTTTCAGCTTGTAGGCATGCCAGTTTTGGCCTTGAATTAACATTTGCTGCTCAGAGTAAACTAGGCTAGGATTTCATTTACTAGTATGTCTGGTGAATTCTGAAGTAAAACTTAAGGCCATGGTCTTCGATGAAGAAAAAGATGACGTATGGAGTTCACCAGTTTTGAGAATCATGGGACTACATGGCATTTCGTGAGCGCAGTGTGTCTTAATAGTGTGTATCTTTTTAGTTAGGTAGGAAATGAAAAGCCCTGACTAGATATCCATTAAAAAGGTGTTAGTCACATACACTACAAGAATATGGCGCGCTAGTTTTCTAAATATGCTGTCAATTATAATTGTCTGATTTTTTTTCTTTCAGTTTCAAGATGACACAATATACTTCATTATTTTTAAATAAAATGTTTTCTTTAGAAGTATAGCATCATTCTTCTGATCGATTTAAACATCTCTCTCTTACAAATATAATGATAATGAGTTTTTATGATTGTTTTTTATGTTGGTTCACCAAGAAAGAAGGAAGGAACTGATGAACAAAATCATAAATGTGGGACAAACACTGTCAGGTGTATGTTCTAACAGTGGACCTTAGTATTACCTTTTATGCTCTGCTGTGAAGGGTTTTTAATATGTCTACTTAGATGATTTTTTTTCCCCTATTATTTTTCTATGGAAAAAGCTGGCTTTTTTGCAAAATTATTTTTGCAGGTTGCACGAGAGATTAAATTATCTAATATACCATATATTTCTGATTTGCAGATTGCAGTCACAGCTGTTGCAATTACATTTGACAAAAACCAAGCACTACAAGCCAACAAAGCCCCTACAGAAAAATCACAGCAAAGAGGTAAAATGTTGTGAGGCCTGTAAAGAGAAGAGATAATCTTTTTCTTTTTTTTCCCCCAGTACGTAATGAGTCTACATTTTAATTTCACTTACATATACACATTTTTATGGGGAAGTTCTATAAAATTGTAAAGTCATAACATAGAGGTTTTTAGAGTTACATATATGTGACCTCCAGCAGGATGACTTACTTATCAAGTATTAGGTATTTGCTTGTACATAATCAACAAACTTATAATAACATGAAAAAAAAGTTTGGTATTTCCTTATTCCATGTACCATCTTTCTTTAATTCTTTAGAGAAAATATTCAGTGTAACAGGTAATGACATTTCCATGGTATTTTGAATCATGGTGTAAGTCATTACAGAATATTTGTTCTTATAAGTAGCAAATTTTGTCCTTACTACAAGAAGGCAGAAAATAAATTATTCATAATAATTTTAAAAAAACTCCCAAAAAAGCCTTAAGTAGGTCAGTAATATTTTTGAAGATCAGTGAAGCATATAGCATTATGGAGAGAATAGAAGAGACTACTGCAATCTGTGTATGTCATCTTAATTATGAAGCACCATCTTATGCTAGAAATGTACATAGGCAATCTGGATATGGGAATTTAGACAGAATTTTGAAGGTACTCCATTCTGAAGAATTGAATTAGGTAGTAGAACAGAGCCATATGTTTCTAAACCATTAGTTATACCTTAACTTCTTAAATAGTAACAGTAAATTGTTTGTTTTCTTTTATGTGAAATAAATCATATGTTGCTTTTTACTGTAATGTATAACTAACTCAGATACAACTGCAGAATCAAATCTAAAATACATGAATTGACTTAATATTTTTTCCTGAAAATCCTAAATCAAATCCTGTTCAATGGAACACAGGTTCTGTTCAATTTTGCAGCTGGATTTACTGTCAGACATCTAACTGTTGATACAGAACTGCATCACTATATACGTACACTGAAAAAATCCGTTCCAGTCAGACCTGACTAAATTGAATCTGTAGTGCTTATTATTACTGGCGAATCTTTTTTGGGGGGTTAATTATCAATTGGTTACGTTTTTTTTGTTGAAGCATCTACAGACAATGAAGAACAGCTACAGTTTCCATTGGAACTTTGCTCTGATCCCCTTGCTTCTCAACCATTCTCACCAGCTAAAGGTCAGTTAAATGGAAGAATGCTGAACTATTAGGTTTTTCTTACTGATTTTGAGTTCTGCTCTTCCATTGTTGCAGTAGCTTTAAAATATCTGTACTTTCACATGCTTAAATATTCTTTGCTACCTAAGCATAATGGATATGTTCGCTCCTAAAGTCAAATTTTTTGAGTCACATAAGATGGCTTGGCTAATCATTCTGTTTATGTTCTTTTGTAGATTTCCTGTGTAGATAGATTTCTTCTATCTTTGCATTTAGAGTATTGAAAATGCTGCAATCCACTGGGTGTTGGGTGTCATTTGACCTAAAGAATTACAAATTACTTAATAATTAGGCTTGCCTCATACTGCTTTGCTTCTGTAAATGGCCCGTATAAAATAACTCCATGTATTGTTAGCCTCAAATGATATAGTAGTTTTCATGGTGGGAGATACTTCATCTAGCCAGTACTGTTTGTTCAGCTGAGCAAAATTGCATGCGATTTTTTTTGAGTGAAAGGAGCCTAAACTTGCATAATAAACAGTTTGTACAGTGCAGCATGTTTTAGCTGTTAAACAGCTGCTTTATTTTACCTGAGGTAGAGCTGCATTTCAAGAACAGTTGTCACAATTCTTCTATGACTGTATTAAAAATTACGTCGTCATTCATTGAAATCAGCTGTCTTTACTTCCTTCTCCATTGTTGGATTATCTACCCACCAAAATGGCTAGCGATAGGAAATTTAGTATCTGTGAATTATTGTAAATGTTCTTTTACTAATGTTAAAGAACTGCATTTTTGCCCATTACGTAAGTTGTATAAAGGAGGGTGCCTACCACATTTACTTGTATTTTCAGAGGTCAGTTTAATTTCAGCAATAATATCCTTATTGCTTTGTTGGGTTTTGGTTTTTTATTTTTATTTTTATGCATTTGTGTGTGCTTAATTTTTAGTTGATCACATTATGATACTGTTAACCTTTCATTTTCAAAAAGAGGAGCTATCCAGAAATTTCTGATGGGTGTCTTTTTCACTTCTACTAGACAGTGCTACTTGTATAATGGGCACTGACCAGTAGAGGGTAGCCTGTTCATGTATATCACTTTCCCTGATGTTCTTCACATTCCGTATTGTACTGTACATCACTTCGGAGGCTTTCAACTAGATAATTATTTCATCTGTCATTTCTTCACAAGTAGACTTGAGGTTTCATTGTAGTTACATTTACTTAGCAGCTTATTTAATATATTGATTACTTTTCTGTAAGATTGCTATTTTAAAAATATTTGTATACAACCTTATACAGTAATGACCTTTAGTAAATGATTTGAAAGACAGATTTAGTAAAGTTAATTATTTATACCAATTTATTATGTGCTCTCAAAGTACTTAGTATAGTATATGTAGAAGATTTTTTTTCTCATATTTTACTCTAAAAACGTTTTTATAAGAAGAAAGCTGTTGTCCTGTACTACATGACTCTGCTCATATATTACCTGAATGGAATTCATTTTGTCTTATTAGAAGTTCTGGAGGGTGCAAGTTCGCACACAGGTATTCCTGCTGCTCAGAGAGGTGAGTTTACTTAATTTAGCCATATGCCAGAACATAGAGCATTCTTGGGATATTGGTATACTCTTTTTGGATGTGTCTTAATCCAGAAAGTGTTTACTAGTTCACTGAGAATGCATGCTCTGGTATGGCTTAATGATGTAATATTTTGATGTGATTTTTAATTACAAAAGTCAGATTTGTTAATAATAATAGTGTCTCTCTGTCAGATATATTGACATCACTTTATCTGACAGAAAACTAGTTCCCGAGAGAGAGCTTTTTTTGCTTGTCTTAATTTGAAGTTAGCATGTGTTTCTTCCGTTTCTTCAGAATAATGAAGAAACGGTGTTTGCAAAACTTTTTTTTTTTTTAAAAGATACGCAAGCACCCCTGCAACTAATACCAAAAGTCATAGCAGAAACAACTCTACTTCTCATTGCAATGATAATGGGGGTGGGTATTGGAGGGGGGGGATATTGGGGGAAGGAGGACAGCATTTTGTAAGGAAAATTCATTTGTGTTTAAAACCAAGGTGTTGTTTCAGCTTGTGACTCTTATCCTCATCACCAAAGCTTTTTTTCAGTCTGTAGGTTAGATATTGGTAACGATAGTTAGGAAGTTTAAATCATGATCAGCAGCTCTTTGTGAGGAAAAGAAAAGCAATAAAAATTAAAATTAAACAAGGCTTAAGTAAACTTAAAGAAGCCAGAACTGAATAGCTAAAATGAGATTTAAAAAAAAAAAAATCTAGTATAAGTCATTAATGACTGTATTTGCATGTTTTTTCAGTGATGAAGTCCCAGTCAGGCAGTTGGTTCACAGCTGGGACATCACCAGAAATCGGTACACTGGTTTGGACTGGTCCAAACCTATACTGTAACTTTTCCTTTAAACAGACCTGGAAAGGGATGTTTGTTCTCTCTCAGACACAGATAATTGCTTCCTCAAAAGGAGCATTGAGATGAGCAAGAGACATCATCCATATTTTTTTTCTTTGTTTTTTCTTTTGTTTTTCTGTCTGTGTTTTCAGCAACGTCAATTGATTACAGTTCCTTTGCAGACAGATGCAACAGCTGGATAGAGCTCATTAAACTGAAAGCTCAGACCATAAGGCGCGGATCAATTAAGACAAGTAGGCGGCTGTTTCTACCACGTTATGATAATCTGAGACATATCTCTGATTTCCCAGTGGTGAATAGTGGAGTTTCCTGCCCAGCAATAGTATTGCAGATCACATGTAGAATGAATACCTGAGTGTGAAAACTGCTGACATTGTTAAAGTCTTTGTAAGCTAATATAGGGTTTATGAACCAGTAGCATAAAAAGCAAAATATAGTGTTTCTGTTCACTTAGTAAAAATTAGTTATCAATAAATGTGTATGTCTACTAATTATATAACATACACTGCATGGATGTAGGTGTATGTATGATCTTGGAAAATTTTTGGTGAGAAACAGGAAGCAATCACCAAGGTGACAGTCAAGGCAATGGTCACTAAATTAGCAAGTGGTGAGTTATTTTTCAGTAGTTCTTTGGCCACAGGTCTGACTATCTTGCTTAAATTAGCAGAGATTAATATCTGTTTTAATGGAAAATGCTGCACTGGGGAAACACAACAACTTTCACACTTCCTATAATTTGTTCCTCCAGCAGAATACGTATTTGAAAATGTTGGCACTTTTTTCTTTACCTTCACTTTATAACTGATTGTTGTATGTGCAGCTACTCGCCTCAATGTTTTCCTTTGCAGGAATGCCACTCTTCCAAATAAATTCATTTCAGCTTTTTGTCTCCTTTTGCATGCATTGCATGATAATTTCCTTTCTCACATGATATGGCTGAGCATCACAGACAGCTGAATGTTGTCACCAAGCTATTTGGAAACCGTAAAGAAGAGGTTTTGTGTTTTGAGAAACAGTAATTGATCTTACTTGATAGTTACTTTCTCTTCTTTTTTCCCATCTTTTTAGCTGCTTCACTTGATAAAGCAAGTCCATTGGCTGAGGGATACTTACGGCACCGTTCTGTTCCATCATGCACCAATTCTACTGTCTCAGTCGTTAAGATGACACCTCTTTCTTTTCTACCTGGGGCAAAAATAACCAAATATCTTGGGATAATCAACATGTTTTTTATACGAGAAACCACTTCTTTGCGTGAGGTGAGCTCTGTATCAGGGATTAGCACTTTTTGTTAACTATAATAATCAAAGGTAAATACGTGAAGAGGTTTGAGTTGAGGTACGGCACAGCAAGGGAATAGAGTTTTTGTCACTTGAGGGTAGGTGCTGAATGGGGAGTAAGTTGCACTGCACTGCTCTTGTCATAGAGCATATAGAGCTGCTTTGTGTTTGGCAATGTTAGGAAGGTGTTACTTAACCACGGATGTTGTTCTTGAATTTGGATATAACACTAAACCAATGAGTTCTTAAACAGAACTGTTTGGAAAAAAATAGGTCTTTGACCAACAATGGTAATTGGGATCATTTGAACCCAAACCTGAGATTAATTTAAATGCAAAAAAAAAAAACCAAAACCAACAACCATTCTTCTCTCATTTACCAAGTTCAATGATGAACTTTCACAGTGTATTTGGATTTTAGAATTCTTTGGTTAATACAAGGTTTCCCATATCATATATCACTATTATGCTGATTTTTAATATTACATTCTGTGCATGCTCAGTAACATAGCTCTGTGTGATGAACATCTAAAAAGCATGCCATAGAGTATATAACCATGCAAGCAGCTTAGAGGGTGTAGCTAGTGATACTCAAACAATGATCTCCAGTCTGAATCTGGACAACAGATACTCGTCTGAGCCTGCAAAAATCCAAGACATGTTCTTTATCATTTTCATGTCCTTTTGGGAAGTGGCTACATCCTTCTGCTACAATTTCTGGTCACAGAAATACAATATACCTCTTGCCTGGTTTGTCAGTGCTGAAGAGTATGCTGTTTCTTGCTAATTACACATTGATAAAATGACATAGCAGATGTTAATAAAACTGATCAGCCTTCATCAAAATGAGTTGCAAGCTCTCTAGAGAAACTTTGGTCATCCAAACATCTTGTTTGGATCTTGCAAGTTATGACCCCTTTTAACTTGAGAAGTCTGTGAAAAGGATAGCGTTTTCAAAAGGGTGTATGTGGTATGACCAGGGAAATGGTTACACGACATTGTACTAACCGCAGCTTCTGTAGATACAGATTAAATAGCTGATAAGCAAGCATTGGTAACTGATAGCAGATACTAGCAGAAGTAGGTTGCTCAAGTATTTGATTCAGCTCCTCCATGAAGTTGGGATGGTTGTACAGTTCCTGTGATACTGTCAGTGTGCTATTTCCAGCACCCGGGGCAGCTAATTTAAATCTATTTCAGCTGCCTAGGCTGAGTGACAAATCAGTTTTAATACTAGTTGCACAGTATTGCCCTGAGCCTGTAACAGAGTCAAAACGGAGTGGTCATTATATCCAACTCAACCGATGTGTTTCAGATTCTACAGAAAAATAATTAGCAGCATTTGTGTTTGTATTGTTTTATATTTTGTTTATGGTAGTTTACAGAATATTGAAGGCCTATGAATGCTTTTATAAACTGAAGTATATACCAGACACTGTCCTTCAGAAATTAATGATAATTTTAAGTCCAGTTTATCTATTGCTCTTAGGTTTTGCCATTTAGAGGTGGGTATTTATGATCTTTCGTTATCTTTTGTCTTCAAATTTTCTATTAGGTTTATAATATTACAGATTTTTTTTTCCTATCAGTTGCTATAATTATTAAAACACTTGAACAAAATCAAAATTTCATGAGGAATGACAAACTAGTACTGAAATTTTGATTTCTGGCTGCAGTTGACATCATTCATGCTGTACGCTTGGATTGGTGAAATTATATTTGCCTTTTGTTTGTTAATTTTTATGCCCAAGATATGTTTCCTTATGTCTTCATGAGTCTGTTCAGGGTAGATGATACTTTTTCCCGTAGATGAGGGCAGTCCGTATTTGTTGAAATTCAGCTTAGTTAGCATCTTCTTCTACCTACCTCTTTCACTTTCTCCAGTGGCACACACATATGTGGGAAGTCTAGTGGTCTTGCCTTTCACTTCCATTTTGAAATTTTATAGATATTTTGAACCAATATTGAGCTCAGTTTCATCAGTTTCTTTCCTTATTTTTTTTCTGTGGGTTTTTATTTTTTGGTTGGTTGCCTTGGCTTTGTGTGTTGGGTTTCCCCCTGCCAAAGTAGTTGCTCATATTCTTTCATAAGGATTGTCTAGAAAAAAAACATACATCATTGTTTTCCTTCTTCTCCTTTCACAGCAATTTAAATTATTCAGCTTGGCACCAAAGAAGTAAAAATCCCCCACAAGCACCATCAAGTCAAAAAACTTCACTAAACAGGGTGGCCAGAAGTTCTTTTGGACTTCAAGGGGGAAAAAAAGCTCGCATAGCTTGCCTGTCAAGTCTCTGCTCTGTCCCTTGCTTACTTTGTATTTTGAGGGATCGTTTCTTTAGTGAATGTTGAGAACTGATGACAGTCGTTAGCATGCATGAAGTTGCAGTGACCAAAGGTAATGGCCACTCCTTAGCAGTAATTTCCAAGACATCTAAATCTCTTTTAGCCCTCCGTAGGAATTATTCTTTATCTGCTTCCCAGTTATCAAAAAAAAGTGGGCAGTATCCTTCCTGATGAAAGAAAAAAGTCATTATTCAACTGTCACAGGAATATTGAATGTTTCTGCAGAGGTGTAGGAATGTCTGAAAAGTATGAGTATATGTAATACACTGACTGCAAGAATAGCAGTCACAAATGAATAACCTGCTTGTGATTCTTTTCCTCAAACAGTAAGTTCCATTGGTTTGATTTTTAACTGTGACCCATTAAACAGTGAATAGCTTTTAAGTTCTGTACAATATACCATTTAGGATTCACTGAAATATTCAGCTGATAAAAATGTAAGAAAAGTATTCAGCATCTTGTAGCTGTACCTATCATAAAATGTAATTTTTTTTTTCCATTTTAGGAGGGTGGTGTCAGTGGTTTTCTCCATGCTTTTATTGCTGAAGTGTTTGCAATGGTGAGAGCTCATGTTGCAGCTTTAGGGGGGAATGCAGTTGTCTCATACATAATGAAACAGTGTGTTTTCATGGAGAATCCAAACAAAAATCAGGTAAATGATGATATGAAATAACAGTGCTATTGTGATTAGTATGACACAAATATACATGTTATATATTTAAAAAACAGAAACCCTGTAGAGCCATGTCTGCATAACACTTCTGGATCTCTCATCATAATATTTGTTTAAAGAAGCCAAGAGCATTCTTCAACACCCAAGTTAACACAAAATTACGAATATGCTGATATGAAATGCTTCATTTTGGATATAAAGGGACAAAACTTTATTGGTAAAGACGAAAATGGAATATGGTTGTTCTGGTACCTGAAATATGTTCAAAACAGTAGTGAAGGCAAGTACAGCTACCGCGATTTTTCATTTGTGGTGGTCTTACGAGAATCTGTCTACATGTTTGATAGCGTACAAGTGAGTGGATATAAAAGGAAATATGGCAGAGACTGGCTCGCTAATAAATTCTAAAAATTTATTCTTTGATCTCTGTCGACTTTTCTATTATCTGTGTGGTTATATTTAGCAGATATAAGTAAACATAAAATATTTTATTATTAATGTTTGGTAACTGCAGATTGTCTTTTTCCCTTCCCCCCAGGCTCAGTGTTTAATAAATGTCAGTGGTGATGCAGTCATCTTTGTACGTGAATCTGAGTTAGAAATGTTACCAGTACAACCCTCTACAGTTGTTTCTCAGCCCACAAGTTCTGGAGGAGATGTCACAACGTGAAGACAGAAGAAGTTGAAATAGTCTCTGCCAAATATAAAGATTATTTAAAATGTGGGAACGTTTAGGTTTGCATCTTCAAAATCAGTATCTCCCCATAACATTAATAGCCAAAATCCAAGACAATCACTATACTTTGTCAGTTAACTTCATGTAATAGTCAGGGCAGCATATTGGCAGGTATGCTCTGATTCTTTTCTTACAATTACAGGCCCCTGTGAAACCTAGACAGTAGGTGAGGCACTGATACGAGAGTATGGATTAAAATAGTAGCCATCACATGGAACTGTGAAAGTAAACAAAAAATTCTGTTTCATTTTTCAGCTGTTCAACAGGACCATAATAAGTTGTAATTCAGAACCATTTCTGAGTTTGCATATTGTATTAGCTGATTCTCAGCTCAGTTTAAAAAGAGGGGTCAGAGTGGGTGGGAGGTAACTGAGAAGCCTATATTAGCAACCTTTGCTGAAGGAACAAGAGATTTGTGCACAGACTAAGAAAATGTGGGCTGAAGTCTGAACTGAACTTAGATCATAGAGGGCGAAGAGGAAGAGGCAGCACCAAAAAGTCACAGTTTGAATTTCTGCACACTAAAAATACTTTTTCAACTGTTTGCGAACTGTTAATTTATTTTTTAAAAATTATTACTATACAGCATATGTGTTGGGTGGGTGTTTCAAGGTTTTTTTGTTGTTTGTTTTTTGTTTTTAAAAAGGTGCCAGACCATGATGCTGTGTTCCTAGTCATCCCTATAGTTAAAAAAAGAACAAGAAGTTCCAAAGTGTATTTGGTGCTATTATAAGATGTTCATTTCAATATTGACAAACAGATCTTTTTTTTACATAAGAAAGAATTGTCCTGAGGCTCATTTTCTTAAGGCACGATCTCTTGCAAAGATGACATAAGCAGTCCTCCAAAAGTCAGTATACAGATATACAGTATATGCCTGGCTAATTAGAGATTGATGTGTATTTGTGACGCTGATTTCTGCAAGTTGGTTTTGGGTTTTCTGTTTTTTTCCCCCAGTACAGTAGCTGGGAAATGAGGGTACTGCAAAGAAAGGAAACTTGTCATTTCCAGTAAATGTCTGAAAGGCAGTGATATTTTAATGTAAAAAATGCAAACTTTGATCTGAAGATGCATTCTTACTTAATTCTGACAATACCATACATGGAACTTGAACAAACATGTAAACTTGAATGTAAATATTCTGCTTAGTGTTGAAATTAAGCAATGGCATGATTATTTGTTTAATTATTTCATTGTAAATGAGCATGAAAATCATTCTTGCACAATAAATTTCTGTACAAAATTTATTGCCTTTTTATATGTGTAATAGTTAAATGTGTGTGCTGGATACATATTAAAGATGTCCCACCCCCATTCTCCTCAGAGGAACATTTTTTGTATGGAATGTTACAACCTGATTATTTAAAATTTGGAGAGTTAATTATCTTTATATTTAAAGTGTTTGAATTGGGTGCTTACCAGAACACTTTACTCATACAGTTAATTGTCTTTCTAAATTCTGTAGCTGTTGCAGCCAAAGCTGCCATAAATTAAGTCGCCTGTAAATAGTTGCAGCTCTCTTGATTATTTTGCAAGGCAAATCTTGTTCCCTTTGAAGCTGATGGCAGAATATGAATAACTTCAGGTCTTGGATCTGGCACAAGAAGTTGTTTTCAGAGTAAGTGCTCAGCATGGAAATATTCTCTGAAGTAGCACATTAAAGTAGCCGTTCTTCATTTTTTTGTTTTGGAGGTTTTTTTGGTAGGTTCTATGGAAGTGTTAATGCCATCTTTTCATTTCTAGCTGTTGAAAAGGTCACAGTTTCTTCTAGTGTGTTTCATTAGATGTAGAGGTAGAGCTTTCTCATCTAGAAATTTTAATTCTTCTCTAATTATTATTCCAGAAATGACAAACAGGTTTTCTAATGGTTACTAATTGGGATTTAGCTTTTCTTAATCGGTCCAGCTGGATAAATTTAACCTGTAGGAAACTGTACACTTAAATTGCCTTGATTGCTCTTTTCTTCTTTCCAGTGTGAAAAGAGGGGGGGGGGGGGAAGGGTTAAGTGTGTGCAAATCCATTGTCATTTGGGTCATTTGGGACATCAGACCTCATACATTTCTCAGAGGCAAAAAAGGATCATATAAACATAAGGCCAACTTCATGGAATTATTAGAGTATGTAAGGAAAGGGGAACTAAAACATGAGTTAAAAATTTAGATCATTGGTGCACAAAACAGCAAGGAGCTGTGTGCCTACACCTTAAGTTGATTTATGTTCCTTGCTGGGCTCAGAATGGCTGAGAATCATACAAAGGTACCTCGTTAGTTAATGACTTCCCCCCTTTAGTCAGGATATAACAGACAGTTTTGCTTGTGGGAGAATCATTGACGTTTCTGCTGAAATGAGCGCAGTTAATGCAAGATATCCTGCTCTCTATTCAAATGGAGCTTTGAAATGCGGGGATACAAACAGTATCATTTGAGGTTATCTGTGGCTCAAACAAACATTGCTTTGTCGGGAATTTACTCTGAATAGCTGTCTGGTGGTTGGAGCTAATGCAGCTTGCTTGTACTGGTTTTGACTGGGATAGAGTTAATTTTCTTTGTAGCAGTATGGTGCTGTGTTTTGGATTTGTGACCAAAACAGTGTTACCACAGGGATGTTTTAGTTGTTGCTGAACAGTGCTTGCACAGGGTCAAGGCTTTCTGTTTATCGGGCTGCCCCCTCCCCAGGGCGTGTATGCAGAGGGTGGGCAGGGGGCGCAGCCGGGACCCGGGTTGACCGCAGGGATATCCCACACTCAGCAGTAACCTAGGGGGTTGTGTGCCAGGGCTTGCGATTGCTTGGGGGCTGGCGTTGGTCAACTGGTGGTGAGCAATTGCTTTTTGCATCACTTTTTCTTCGTTTTGTCTTTTTTCTGTTGTTAAACTATCTCAACCCATGAGTTTTCTCATTTTCACCCTTGCGATTCTCTTCCCCATCCGTGGGGAGGGAAGGCGTGAGCGAGCAGCTGTGCGGTGTCTGGCTGCCAACCGGGGGCAACCCACAGCGTGGCTGCTTTCTCTTGACTGGAGGAATCCAAATGACGGGGTAAAGTGAAAGCAGCCCTGCTCCTATCTGCAGCCCTCAGAAGAGCCACTAAGCTTGGGTTTAAAACCTTCACATCAATACTGTGAACAAATTGGGTGGTATTGCCCTTCGTTAGAAAGGAGTAGTAGCATCTGCTGTAAAAGACCACTTCTCCAGGCACTGCTTGACTTGCAGCAGTGAAGCTAGGTCTGCCAGGCCTTCAGGTGACTGGGCAGGGATCAGGGCCTGAACAACTGCCCCTCCTCTGGAGAACAGCAGCAGACTAAGGCAGAGCATCTGCAGGTGATGCTGCTGCTTGCTGGTTCTTTCCACAGCTCTCTCCAGCCATCACTGTTATAGGAGATGCATAGTGCTTGCTAAACCAGCCAGCTCAAGCTTGAAGGTAGGCAGGAATTAACTTGGGGGGAGATGCTGGCTTCATGTTGGAGTCCCAGCCAGCTCGGTGCTTCAGGAATGTATCTTCTGGAATAACATCCCACTTTTTTTTTTTTTTTTCCTTTCTTTTTTTTTCAAGGAGGAGCATGCTTTCAGAGCTGGTTGAAAAGTCTTCAGCAGTTTTTTTTCTTTGTTAACTTTCTAGTCTGTGAAGGCACTCTGATAGGCACATATGGAAGGCGCTAAGCGAGAGCAAATGTCCTCTGGTGCGAAGAGAATTGTGGCTCTTTCTCCCCCCGCCCCGAAGTAGAATCAAGGTTTTTTTTCCTGGTGTTTTGTTGAAGTTAGAATTTCCTTGGAGGTGAAACCTGAGGGGCTGGTTCACTTTTGTCAGACTGAAAGACAGCCCTGCACCTATTTCACGAGCAGCTTACTGAGGGGCAGATGCATGAAAATAGAAGCAAGACAGATGCAGTGAATTACAAACAGTCGTGACAAGTGAGATGTCGGTGACGGTGAAGTTTTTGGAGAGCTCTCGGTTCCCTTTTGGTGTTCAGATAAGGACAGACGGAAGCTTTGATGACTGATCTGAGTGAGTAACAGAGTTTTCTTGGCAAGCAAGTTATGAACAACTGTTCTGCCGCAGCATCTGTGGATCTTCTTCTTGTGCCTTGGGCTGTGTGGCAAGAAAAGTTTTCTTGCCATGCAGTATTTGTAGTTTTGGTAGAGAGGAGAAAGCTCAGTTTTGACTACTCTACAAAGCAGAAATGAAGCAAAAAAGGATGAAGTGACTTGCCCTGTCTGCAGAAGAGTGCCAGGCCCTGGGAGCACTAGCAGGCCTTACAGTCCCTGCCTGGCCTCATCCCACCCTGCCCAGGGCCCCATTTCAGCCCCTGGGGCCGCCAGTCCCTGCCCCAGCGATGCTGCGGCAGGGCCGGTCTCCAGCTCCCGGCAGCCCTGCCCTGCCCGGCCATGGGCCTGCCGGGCTGGGGCTGCCCCCGGTGCCCCCCGGCTCCCTGCTCTGCTGCCCCGGGGAGCCCCCATCGCTCCTGGGGCCTGGGCAGCGGTGTGACGCAGGGGTAAGAACTGGGTTTCAAGACACAGTAGCTTAAATATTGAAACATCATTCATTTTTAAACTTGCATAACTTACGTTGGTCGTGACAAATCTGACACGCTGAAGGTTTCAGGTGGTAGGAAAGGACTCCGTCTTTCTGGGACTCTTTCTTCCGGGCGCAGGGTAGCTTTCTGCCCAGGTGTATAAACCCTGCCTGGTATGAGAGCAAGCTGGGCTGCTGCTCCTCATTGGTACAGATGACCCCACCAGGTAACACTTTTCATGGGTATATACCTCGAGTGTTTCACAAAATCGGTTGGTGTCCTTTCTCCATGGTTGAAGTAACTGAGACGGAGAGGTGTGAAGCAACGTGCCAAGGTCCTGCCGGGGGCCAGTGGGAGAAGCAGGTCTCGCTCCAGGCATCAAAACGCTGTGCTTGCGAGTACGGTGCGACAAACAAGAATGGGCTGAAGACAGATTTGTGTGGTGCTGGGCCTGTTGTCATTGTAGCTATGTGATGAATGTGTTGCCTGAAAAACGGAAAAATTGTCTGCACCAATATAGCTGGAGTTAATGATCTTAGATAAGAATTTACTGTGTATGTCAGTCAATGGACAAATTGCTGAGTAGAAGCTGGAGTTTGAAATTGTTGATTTCATTCTTGGAAACAGGAGTCACATTTCAATTGACTTGCAGGTTTTTAGCATAAACATGCACATTCACATTAAATGGTGTATATTTATTTTTGTTGCAAAAGCACTTCCATTAATGTGTACAGATATATCTCCTTAAATTGTAGGGAGGAGAGGAGCTAGGATGATTCCAATTTTGGTTTTATTTTCTTAAAATCAGATGTCTATAACACTTCAATCAAGGAGAATCTTTGTCTGGAAACCTTGTGAGATTTTGCAAACATCAGAGTAATTGCAACCTTGCAAGAGGAATATTCACCTCTGAAGAGCTCTTAAATTTTGAGGGAGTGCAACTGAGCCTGGTAAGCTTTGAAGAGATGCCGTTCTCTCCTGGCATGCACTCTAAAGGCCAGAGGAGTAAGTGAAAGCACTTGCAGACAGCAACCCTTCCTCTTCCTGCCTCCCTTCTTTGCCCAGGCTATCTGTGCCCTCTCCAGAGCTGTGCGGCACCTTCCCTTCCTGGGATCTGGCCCTGGGCTGTGCTTCCCTCTTCCTTCTCTCCCTGCCCCATCTCCGGAGGGTTTGGTTAACTACAGGTCGGCAACTGCACGGGCACTCCTCTGCACGGAGGAGAGGATGCTGCTGTGTTTAAGTTTTGAAATTGCAGATTCTGTTCGCGCTTCATGCAGGACAGCAGAGCTATCTGCATTGCAGAGCTGTAATTCAATTTTCAAGCTTTTACTGAAATTGATGATCTATTTATACTTTGGCTTCAGTCCAAGGGTTGGTGCTGTTTGCATGAGTGGAAATGTCTGAGAGAAGGTGAAATGGAAGAGTTGATTGTTATTAAATTGTCATAATGTGCCACCTCTGTCTTCCCCTGTGCTCCAGTCCTGCCCTTGCACTGCATACCACATGCTTTGTTACCAATTTACTCTGTCAATTGAAGTTCTGCATGCAGGGTGATCAGAGTACTCTGGTCTGGAGGGATCTCTTGTTCATGCCAGAAACCTGCAAACAGGCTTTTAAATTGTCACTTGAATTTTACATATATCAACTGTTAAACTTACCCAGAGGCCACGTGAAGAGAATGAAACTTAGCAATAATGCGTTTGCACTGTCATTTCTGTTGACAGTGTCAGAGCACTATTTGTTGAAGGTGTATTTCTAATTGTATTCTTGTATTGTACTCTTGTATTTCTAATACCATTGCTGATTTTGACTGTCTTCACAACTAGCAGCAGAGCACATCTGCAGGCCAGATAATTGCCCAGGAAGAGTTTGGTGTCTCCAGACTATTTCCCTATTGCCACCGCAGAAGAAGAGGGGCTGTGATAAAGAAGGGAAAGGCAAGAGATGGGGTAGATAAAAGAAGGTAACATAGGCAGGAGAAACAAGGAAAGAGCATAAAATGAAGCTGAGTGTCTACCAACAAAAAATGACAGGAAGGAAATCAGCTGATTGGAGAGACAGATGAATAATGATTCCCCAACCAAAATGAACAAGAAATACTGAAAATAAAGTATGATAATGTGTTGTTTCAGCAATCGCTACAGTAATGTCTTGCTCTCATGTGAAACTTTTCATCATTAGGGCTTGGATCACTTTGCAAAGATCTAGATCGTTGTCTGGTTTTACGGCGAGGGGAAAAAGACTGATTCACAGGACTCAACCTCTTCAGTCCTACTTTGAGAGTTACTGTGTTTTACCACAGTGAAAGACATGGTTGATGGTCTGAGGTGTCCCCACTGCACTTTTACGCCTGGGATGCATGGTCTCGCTGAGCTCAATGTCACGGAGCGGTGTCTAGTTCTTTGTCTTTTTGTCTTGGAGGAGATCACTGTCAAATGTAATCACACTTTTACTCTTCTTATTTGAAGGAGAATAACCATATTTTTTCATCCAGCTGGACAGCTGTGTCTGAAGAAAACCCGTATCCAATATAAATCTAGGCATTATTTCTAGGCTTTGTTTCTGGAAGTCAATGAACAAATCTTTTGATGTGTGCATATATGTATATACACACACACATACATGCATATATTCTGTGTGTGTAGACATACAAATGTTTCCACCTTAAAGGCAGAAGATTGCTTATGCGTCTTTTTACGCCTCCGTGTACATTGCTTTTTGGCTTTATCTGCAATGATGGTTCCAGCCTCTGCCTACCAGGTGTAGTATGATCATAGAATGGTTTGGGTTGGAAGGGACCTCTAAAGGTCATCCAGTCCAACCCCCCTGCAATGAGCAGGGACGTCACTATTAGGCAACCATTCTTCATGTACATGTATTCGCAAGGTCCGGGTAGGAAAGCTCCTACTTTCCTCTGACACCTGCAGAGCGCAAGAAGCATTCTGACAGGATGTGACCACCGTGTTGTTTCCAGCAAGAAACCTCTATTAGAGGCATGCTACAGCTAGAGTTGGGTAGGAAGCATACCTATGGAAAATAATCCAGAGACTACAGACAGAATGCGAGTCAACAATGTTGTGCTGTTGCCGAGAAGGAAGATGCCACATGGGAAGGTACAAGGAGAAGACATCTCAAATACTGCTGCTGCTTTGCTCACAACTCGGCAGGAGGGTTGTGCCTGTTTTTGATTGCTGGTCTTCAAGAAAGATGTGGGCCCAACAGAGAGGCGAGCTCAGAAGTTCAGAAAACATGATCTGCAAGGAAAGGTTGACTCAAGTGGAGTGAGTGAGACAGAGAACTGGCTAACCATCTTCAAGGGCTGTTTCCTACATCTGCAGCAGATAGATAGCAGAGGAAGTAATGGGCTTGAAGTGGAACAGCAAAGGTTCAGGCTGCACGCACAGGCACGGGTTTGCAGTCACGAGGAGCAGGAAGCACTGACGCATTGCCTGGGGAGGACAGCGTTATCCTCCGCCAAATGCCTTAGAGAGCTGGTTAGATGAGCATCTTTCAGGAATTCCATGTGTGCCTCTGAGCAGGGGATGAATCGGATGGCCTCCCGAGATCCTTCTTACTCCTAGGACTTCACACTCTGTAGATTTACATGGATTCAGTTTTGAACTGAGAAAAAGATCCTTCTTCCCAAGTACTCAGATCTGGCCTGAGCTGCTCCTCCTAACCTGTGTTCTGGTTGCTTTCTGGCAGGAAGTAGCAAACTTAATTATACATGGGGAGAAACAGACATTGCTTTTTACAGTCGCCTTGCCTACAAATAAACTGACATTATTTTAATAATGTAATTAGAGTGGAATGAAACCCAATGTAGTTGTTTTTCCTTTCCTAGGAAAAACGGTTTATTATGACTTGTCTGAAATCATTATAGAGTTTAGACTTGAAAAAAACCAGCTAGGCCTCTCTGAAATAAAAGGGTTTTGTACTACAGCAATTAAATCAGTGTCCAAATCACTGATGTTAAATTGGAATGTGGAAATAGCCTGGATGGAAGTTTGCTCAGATCTCGGTAATAATGTTATTTCAAATACACATGCATAAATTTAACCTGATATTCTGCAGTAAAACAATTACATTGTCTCATTTAATTTAATGAACCACAAAGTCGTTACTTCTTGCAATTAAAAAGGTGTATGGGAGAAGCAGCTGATCTCTCAAGCACCGTGGCCGTACTTAAGAGAGAAATTTCTTTGACAGGAAACAATGTAAAACTCCTCAAAGCAGTTGCCCAAGCCATTAGGAAGTCTGATGTTAGAGGCTTCGAATGATTAATGACTTTTTGGTGGGTTAACCATAGATTTGTTTGATATCAAACAGGCAGTCTGTGAAAAATACTAACAGTGTGTCATTAATTTCTCTGCAGCTCATTCTATTAAAAACTTTCATAGCCAACTGTTCTCAAATACCTGCTGTAAAGTGAGTCTGGTGCAGAATGTGGTAACAATCAGTTGCTATTGTGATCAGTTTGCTTCCTTTGAAGCCCTCAGTTGAGTTTTTTTGACAGCATTTAACAACAACGTTCAAGCCCAGTCAATGAAACATCAGTATAAAAGCTATGGCACAGTGTAGACCTTTTAAGGAAATAGGGGAGACCCTCATATGGTGGTGGAATACAAGAACGTCAAGGTTTGGGCAAAATGGATATTGCAACTGGGCAAATACAAAAGAAGTTGTATATACTATTTCTAGTGTAGCCATGCACAAGGAAGTACCAGGCTCCTGCTTTCCTTGGTTCCCGTACAAGACTGTGTTTCACTGTGGCATTTCTTTAGCCCTGTGCTAGATGGTGGGGCTTTGTTGCAGGTGTCTCGGCAGTTAAGAGTGGAGTATGTGGGTTTGCTAGCTTGTTTTGTTTAGAAGTTTGTTCAAAATGAATGCTGTCACATTTTTCTGTAGGAGCTTCAAGGAAATCAGAGTAAATATTTCATGAGAAATAACAGGAAAGTTAAAAGATGGTACTTAAAAAGGAGAAGAGTTTGAGTGTTGCTCTTCCTTTGCGGAGTAATTGTCCATGGAACATAACCACACAGGAACCATTTTTCTACCGTCTTGTGATGCTACTTGAGGAAAAAAAAAATGTACACTCCAATGACAACCAAAGATATTTCTGGCTGGCTAGACACAGATTTAATTCATGTGATTTGCTTGAATAGTATAATTATGATATTAATTTTCATCATGTTGCCTAAATACAAATCCCAGTGCCAGAAACAGAAGACTGAATTGGCAGCCAATGGAATACAGCTAACACACAGGAACTATCTCAGACTACAGTAATTTACAGATTATGAGAATGAGTGGGAGTGAAGCAGTAAGAGAAAAGGAAAATATAATCTATGAAGATGACAGGAAATCAAACTAAATACAAATTTCACTTCTATTGCATTCTACCAGCTACGCTTACTTTTCCCCCAAGAAAAGATCATATTATATTAGCCCTGACTCCCTTAATGACAGGGAATTCAAATATTTCCGACCATTCCCTGGCATAACGTCCAAAAAATTCTTCAGTTGCTAAAAAGTCCTGCTGTTGTAGGTAAGTGGGGGCTGAAGACACCTGAAGGTTCAGAACAGTCTTAAGATTGATGAATTGGTGAGAAGAATGCAGAGTCACACAGAGGACTGATAGAAGTGTGTATGGCTGGAATAAAGAGGGAAAATACCCAAGCACTGATGCAGCTTCTAAGAGTGGTGAAACTTAGCTGTAAATTTTCAAACATCCAAGGACACAAAAGATTGGAGAATTAGCGTTTTTGGCATCGAGGGAACTTCTGAAAATGTCACTCTTAGTCTTAGATTGACGAGGCAGTGAAATATTCATAAAATCTGTTTTTTTCCTTAGCTTTCCAGTTTATCAATGGCTATCAAATCTATATGTCTTACTTCTGGATGCATATAATCGTAACATGTACAAACGTAACTAAGCATATGCAAACATATTGTAGCTGTGGGAATTCTTACCTAAAGATGAAAACACATCCATCTGACTTCATGGTTTTTAACTGTTAAAAAAAAATCTAGCTAAGGTTTGAAGATTATGCAGCAATCCTGTTGAGAGGCACAACTGGATGGCTTGCAGAGCAACCAGGACAAAACATGCTGCTCGTGAAAAACAGATTACAAAATTTAAAGAAGATATTGCAAATTAAATGCTGGTCTGTTACAGAGATAACACAGAAGCCAATAAAATAGTGAGTCACGGATATCTTGGTCGGTACTTTATTTTTGAAATGTTTAAATTTATGCTTGGATTAATTCCTATCATATTAGGAAATTGAGATAAGCGAATAGGTTAGTATACCATTTTACAGTGCTTGAGTGCTCCTAAAGGAGCAAGAGGAATGTTCCTAAATGGATAGAACTGGCTGAACCTTGCTACTGGACAGGCTGTACACATACAAAAAGCTGAATTTCTCACTGTATTTATTCTTCAAAGTTAGCAGTCAGGAGAAAGAAAATCTTCAGAGAATCTAACAAACAGACACATCAAAAATCAATTTAAACTCTACAAGCTCCTCAATTATTTTTTTTTCCATGCTGTAAGATATGTTTCAGTTCCTTATGAAATTAGGTAATATACTTGGTAGAATTTGGTCTACCAGACCCTTGTTTCATTAGAGGGGTTGATGGGTAGTCAGTTCAGAAATGTCTTGCTGAGTTTTTCTGGGTTTAATGTACTCTTTCTATGGTTTTATAATTATATTTTAGAGCTCCTATGAATCATTTGAGTTGTGAGTAATTAACCCCTCTGGAAATCTGACTCCAAAGGATGTCTCATGTTGAATAATCATAAAATGAGTCACTGAAATTAGACATATTGGGAATATTTTGAGTTGATCACCCCAAAATTTGGAGTCACTGTTTGAGCAGATAATGATTCAAAAACCAAGTGTATGTGCTTCTCTGATCTGTGTCATGCAGGAAAATAAACAATATTTTAATTAATCCAGATGAGCATGGCACTCAAGGCAGAATAGCAAAGGCTGTAGTTAAATCCTAGAACTGAAATTTTGCCAGACTGTGGCCCTTATTGGTGCTCCTAACTTAGCAATCATAAAGACTCTAACCCCAATGAATAGAGCATCCTCTGTTAAATCAGTTCTGTGCTGACGTAAAGAGTTATTTGAAGATGTACTTAGCTGTTCTTATGCATCCATTTCCTCTTCAGCCTCCAACAACTAACTTACCTTTGTAAAACTACAAACATATACAAACAAAACTCCCAACTTTCCATCTGAGGAATTATCTGCTTATTCAGCATTTATGGATTTTGAAAATCTACAGAAGAAAAAAAATGCAGACTTTGCAAGATGTTTGACATTTATAATTATTGTAACTGCAAAACACAGCACATTATTTGTTCCAATAATAGGTCTCAGCAGCAATAAAATGTATGCCTCTCCTCCAGGTTTCAGTGGTGGGAAGTATTTTGACAGTTGGATCCACAGTATGTAACTACATGTGGGCAGAGTTGTGTTTTCTTTTTGCTGCTGAAGAGAGGCTTTCAAGTTTGCCACAAATCTCGGGTGTATGAGCACATTTTCCTACTAAAAGTCCTTTCTTACGCTCTTCTTCCCTTCAGAGGGAAGGAGGTGGTTGATATCCAGATTGGTACTTAGTAGTATCACCCTCTGGAAACGCTTCCTCTGCTATTAGGGGGACACCGCAATGTCAAATACGACTTACTGTCACAAAGCTGCGACAGCTGGGACTGTAAGATAAAATTCCCTTGTAAGCCTTGAGCCGGCGCATAGCCTGCACACCCCTTCAATCGCTTGGGCCCCTTTGGAGGCTAGCAGCTTAGGCACTGAGCTTGTCTTGGGCCTTTCCAAGGACAGGCTTCATCCATTCCTGGCATTAGCTGCTATAAATCACAACCACTGGAACGGGGAGGCACCCTAGCAACCAATAATGTTGTAATGAAATCTCTCCGACATACCTTTCCTCTCTTGTTTGGGAACAGAAAGTATGAGATGACTGCACTGGCATCCTGCACAGACACCATCAAAACCACCACCAAACAGCCATTACAAGAGTTGTGAGAGCTCCTCTTTCTACTCATGACCTCGAAACAGAAATCAAATCTAAACCCGGAAATCTAAACCCAGTTGAAGCCTAGAAGAAGTTGAAGGCAAGTATCCTGAGAATTCAGCATCACCTTAGAGAAATCCACCATAGGAATGGCTTTGCTTTGACTCTCTCTTTACTTGGAGTCACAGGCTCCTTCACTTTTATACTCTTCAGAGTACAGGTGGCTACTACTTAAGGATTCATAGGTAATATTTTAATTTGCATTTCCTTCTCTGAAAAGGCACAATTCGAGAAAGAGAGATCCATCTTTTTTTTTCTTGGTTTGTGGTTACGGTGACTAGACGTAACAGCTTTCACTGCAATTTAGAGCTTCCTGGCGTCCTGACATCAAAAAGCCTGGTGGTTTCATACAGCTTGGTTAAGTGGCCTACATTTCAAAGCTTTTCCAAACACTGTTGGGTTAGGAATCTCATCAGCACAGACTTCCCCTTGGTGGCTGAGTGATTGTGTCTGCCCAGCTGCAACCAAGGAACATGGAGAAGAGGGAAAATGGAAGTTCAGTTAACCTTGTCAGTCAGCTTTATCTTTCTGTTGTATTTTTCTAAGCTACTTATGATAGGTATTAATATGCAGACCTTATGGGTAGTCATTTCCTTTTTGTACCTCAGGCTGAGTACAGCAGTCAGGGGAAAGAGCTACTCTATTCATTTGTGGAACAGATTTTATGTGGCACTTCACAATGCACTTTTTTCAAACGCTTTTCAGGGATATCAGGTCTGTTTGAATCTTCAAGTCCACAAAAGACATAATGGTATGCAGGTGAGGACTTTTTTTATTTTAACAATTGATTTTTGAATGACACTGAGTAACATCTTATCTGAATTGTTTGACATTCAGAGTGTATGTTTTACATGCCTACCTATATTTTGGCCCTTCCAATTCAGCAGAGATTATGTTAATGATGGTACAACTGCACTTGTCATCTTGGTGTAAGGGGACACATTAACAGGTGCCTGCTTAATTACATGTCAAAGATTTTGTTCTTTGCTTCATTTCTGGTGTATGGGCAGTTGTCTGTTATCCTCTCTGAGCCCAAAAAATTATTCTTTGTGCAACAATGTTAAAATATAAATTAAACTGTTTGATGTTGCATTTCCCACAAAGTGAATAGCTAGGTTGAAAAGTATGTTGTGTCTGGGGAAAAAAAAAAAAAAAGCTTTGTTGATATTTATGTTCCCAGTCAGCGCTTATGTTATCTATTAGACTCTGCACCATCATCTGGTTGAATTAATGACTTGTGAAACTTGCCTTCTAGATGACACACATCATAGTGTGACATTTTGTAAGACAAAGTGATCCATCTCCTGTGTTTCTTCTCAAAAGAGAGAACTGTTATTTCTTTGCCTTTCAACTGTTTTGCAGAACTAACCTTGAAACAGAGTGAAAGCTAGCCCCTCAATTGTTTTTGAAGGGAATCACATTTGAATAAGTAACTTGAGAAAAATAAGAACGATGAAGCTCCTGAACTGAAGATGTCTGTGCATCCAGAGTCCATGTCACCTGGATAACGCTGGCAGCATCGCATTGTTAATTGACAACTGTGGAAGAGCTGCTGTGGTCTGGGCTGCAAAGTGCAGCTGAAGTTCAGCAGAGGAAGGTGCAGGTTGCACTAGCAACGGTTCCTGAGTCCTTGATCGCTTGAGCTTTTAGTGATGACGGTGACGTCCTCTTTGGGCAATACTGCAGACCTCTGTGTGAGGCTGCTTTCCCTCGGAAACCTTGTTAAGTCACGGGATACCTCTGTCTTCTTTCACTAGCACTTTGTATTGTCACCCAGCATGAAAAATAATACTTCAGGTTTTTATTAAAGTTTCGTCTCTGTCCTTCGGTGGACAATCTCTGTGCTGAGCCTTGCTCTTATCTTCATTATATTTGTGAAGAAACAGATAAATTTTCGTTATTGTTTTCCCATTAACCAAACCTTAAACTGTCTGCCTGGGTCCCGATGAAGTGATGCTGCATAATTTTAGAGGCCTTAAAGAAAATATCCATAATAATCGTGAAGCACTTCGCTATATTAGCTGTCGGTGCATCCAAGAGTTTGAATTAAAGCTAAATTTGTCTGGAATGTGTGTCCTACAGCACTGCACTAGGCTTGAAGAAGCCTCTGTTGCTAATCTAGCCCAGTCATCAGTCAAATCTTTTCAGGTCTCTGTCTCTGTTTCCCCTGTTAAATGGGGATAAGGGTAATGATAACTTTCTTCTGGAAAAGAAAACAATTTCTGAGACCTACTTAAAAATGCCAGAGGGGTCCTGGTTCCTGTGTATAAATGTTACTGTATGCATATTGTTACTGTACACAAGTATGTTTCAATTAATATATTTGGAAAAACTCTTCTGAGGCCAGCATATAAATTTTCCCCTAAATAAATGGGCTAATGGAAATCTGATACACAACCCTAACTTGACAATTTCTGCACTGTTTCTGCACCTAAAGTCTCATCTAGCCAGGCTGTTTCATTTTTCATCACTGAAGCCTTGCCTTTTGCTCCATTTTAAGCCAGGTTTCTATTTTTACTGTGCATGCTGGGTCTGTTTTTACCCGTGATCCTGCACCCTTCAGAGCAACAGGTCATGCTCAGGGTCTAAATGCTTGCCAGAGGAGGCCATGGACAGCGAGAGTGTCTGTGAGGCTTCCTCTTGGATGCTCATCTGTCTAGGCTTTGAGGGTTGCAGCCATCCTTGCTGAAACTTCTCTTTAAACACATTTCTGCATCACATTTTTTCCCCTTAGAGGTGGACAACCAAACAGATCACATAATCTAGACCTACTGTCAATTCTCAGTGAGTCTCAGACACAGAGGGGGACTTCTGATACCTCACAAATTCATGTTTCTCCCTAACAATAGCTAAGGATCATTTGTTGTAGGAAGAAAAGATACAGCAACAACGTCAACAAGCTTTTTCCTCTCCTCTGCTTTTCTTCCATACACTTCATCCTAGTCTAGAGGGATAACTTCTTGTGAGACCAAGTTTATTATGTCCCTCTCTATATCAGACATGACCTTCTCATGAACAGGCATCCTTAAACAATGCTAAATTATGAATGATGGCTTCCTGACGGCAACAGCTCAGATCGAAATTTCAACAAATGGCAGACATGAGGTCAGAATCTGTTTGAGTCCCCAAGGAAAAGGAACTCCGCTAACAAGGGAAGTGCCTGCTTGCTTAAGAGACGTGCTTGAAGTCTGTGTGCATGTGTACGTGCGTGTTCCATTGTTACTTTTATATGCCTTTTATTTCCTTTTTAAATGGTGCATTTGGTCACAACAACCCCAGGCAACGCTACCAGCTTGGGGAGGAGTGGCTGGAAAGCAGCCTGGCTGAAAAGGACCTGGGGGTGATGGTTGACAGCCGCCTAAACATGAGCCAGCAGTGTGCCCAGGTGGCCAAGAGGGCCAATGGCATCCTGGCTTGTATCAGGAATAGTGTGGCCAGCAGGACCAGGGAGGTGATGGTGCTCCTGTATTCGGCACTGGTGAGGCCGCACCTCGAATACTGTGTCCAGTTTTGGGCCCCTCACTTCAAGAAGGACATCGAGGTGCTGGAGCGTGTCCAAAGAAGGGCAATGAGGTTGGTGAAGGGTCTAGAGAATAAGTCTTATGAGGAGCAGCTGAGGGAGCTGGGGTTGTTTAGTTTGGAGAAGAGGAGGCTGAGGGGAGACCTTATTGCTCTCTACAACTACCTGAAAGGAGGTTGTAGTGAGGTGGGGGTCGGTCTCTTCTCCCCAGTAACAAGCGACAGGACGAGAGGAAATGGCCTCAAGCTGCGCCAGGGAAAGTTTAGGTTGGATATTAGGAAAAACTTCTTTACTGAAAGAGTAGTCAGGCACTGGCACAGGTTGCCCAGGGAAGTGGTTGAGTCCCCATCCCTGGAGGTATTTAAAAGACGGGTAGATGTGGTGCTTGAGGACATGGTTTAGTGGTGGACTTGGCAGTGGTAGGTTAACGGTTGGACTTGACGATCTTAAGGGTCTTTTCCAACCTTAACAATTCTATGATTCTATGATTCTATGATAATAGGACCCGTCCAGCCACAATATTTTTGGTGTGGCAGTTCTCATACGTAACTGATGCTAATCCAGCAAGTCCCTTGCTCTTCTGAGTAGCCCTTCTCTTTGTGACTAAACCCCTGAACTTCAGTGCAGATTGGTCCCATTAGTAAGGACAACTTAGAGAGCCGCACAGGGGTTCAGGTTCACTGCAGCATGTTCACGGGTGGTTTTCCGTATGGGAGAATTCAGAGAGGCTGCCAAACCCATCTGCCTCCAGTAATGTATGTTCATGTGTTTATTGTAAATTTTTTTCTCCACAGCTTTACAGCTATTCTTCGTAATTGATTTCTCAGTTTGGAGGAAGTACGCTTTATAATCAGAGCTTTTCTAGGCTCTGATGTTTTTGCTAATAAGTGTTGCAGTGGTCTGGACTGGAAGCAGATTTCTTTCCCTCTGTTACAACAGGCCAGACCTATTGAACCCAGTTCTGCCTAAGGTCAAACCCTTTAAGGACTATAATAAACTTATTGTGATTTATGGATGCATCTACTTCTGTTGGATAAAACTATACCAGTTGTGTGAGTATCTGTATTATGGGTGCAAGAGGATGTGCACTGTGAAAAGATATGTGCTGGGTTTGAAAGGGAGCTTCTTGTAGTGCACATGGCAGGAATTTCACCCAGGATTTCACTGTACTTCCTTACCTTCACCTTACTGGTGCTCCTGCCCATCCATGTCTTTCATAGGCACTTTTACATATATTAAAACATTCTAAAGATGTATCCTGAAGCCAGTGCTGCGTAGCAGAAGTCTGGTCTTTACGGCTTTCCCAGAGATACTGTAATGATGTACAGCAGTGATGGCAAAGTTGTCAAAAATTGCCTGTGCTCCTCCATTTTATGACGAAAACCCTTTTTTCATGCAAAACCAAACGTGCCTGTGGCTAAGGACTTTATACGGTCCATGTTGCTTACGCTTGTATGTTTTCACTCGTTCTTGTTTCACCTTGTTACCAGCTAACATCCCCGGTCGCATAAAAAGATAAGAGAAACTGCTCATAAGAGAGGTTCTCTGTTTTAGAGAATGAACTCTGCCTTTGATCAGTAAGATCCTTTTTTCCCATTTTATGCTTCTTCCTTGTGCATTCTGACTCCTCTCTGCAGCTGGAAAGATGACTGTCGATGTCGTCACAGCAATGATATTATTACAGCATGACAAGATGCGGCAAAATTTATAAGGCAAAGTAATATTTTTTTCGTTGGCCAGCTTGTACAGCCAGGTAAAAACAGATTAGCTTTTGGACACCATGCCTTTACAGGAATATTAATTCAATATTGTATTTGGTTGTAGTTATAATTCTACCACTCCAACAGGATTATATAAAACTGTCTGTCATATCAGGGGCTTAAAATGCTTTATCAGCGAGAATACACATTTGTTGCTGGTTTTAACAGAGCTGCAAAGTAAATCCTGATAGGGAGCAGCAGTATGGGAATTTGCCAACAGGTCTTTGTATGTGCATCTGCGCGTCCATTCATAAAGGCATTCACACTGTTTGTGTTATTTTTAGAGAGTGAGATTCGGATGTCAGTTTTTCAAACTGTATCAATAGGAGGGGTGCAGAGAAATCAGCCTGTTCAAAGGCAACACCACACAAAAGCTGACCTACAATAATATCTCAGGCAGGCCACGATTTCTCAATGTTTTGCTGTTGCACATTTGGTCAAAACACAGACTGAAGGAGTGCACAGTATTTATAGCAGTGGGGAATAAGGGCTGCCATTCAACACTAAATACCAATATTTTTTTTTTTTCAGCTCCCTTCTCCCTTAGAAAACAAATCCACCCTTCACATAGACTCTACTAATGGAGCATGAAATACTTGCAGAACTGAGGGCACAGCATAAAGCAAGGTATTTTAGTCAGGTGGTACATGAGTGCATCCGGAAGGTAACATTTACCTTGTAGGTATACGGCATGGTAACGTTTTCATCAACTGAAAGGACGCTGTAGCTTGAAAGCTGATTCCAAGGTAACTCCTCTGCTAAATTCTGCAAAGCAGAAAGTGAGTGGGATGCTGAAGCGGAGGGGAAAAGCCCTGTTATTTTGGAAGTGAGAGGGCTTGAAAGGGAGCAAAGACAGAGTACCACAGGATGCGTGTAGGAGTACAGGATTCACTAAATGAAAGCTGGCAAAAACTGGATTTTTGGAAGGATGCAATTCAGGTCTTCTTGTGTGTTTTGGGCTGGGGGTAAGGAAAAGAGGAGGTCTGTATTGGGTTTGCCTGGCAAAGTTTTGGTAGCGGAGGGGCTGCAGGGGTGGCTTCTGTAAGAAGCTGCTAGAAGCTTCCTCTATGTCCGATAGAGCTAATGCCAGCCGGCTCCGAGATGGACCTGCTGCTGGCCAAGGCTGAGCCCATCAGCGATGGTGGTAGCGCCTCTGGGATAACATAGTTAAGAAGGGGAATAAAAAAACCTGTGCAACTGCAGCAGAGAGGAGTGAGAATATGTGAGAGGAACAACTCTGCAGACACCAACGTCAGTGAAGAAGGAGGGGAGGAGGTGCTCCAGGTGCCAGAGCAGAGATTCCCCTGCAGCCCATGGTGAAGACCATGGTGAGGCAGGCTGTCCCCCTGCAGCCCACGGAGGTCCACGGTGGAGCAGATATCCACCTGCAGCCTATGGAGGACCCCATGCCAGAGCAGGGGGATGCCCGAAGGAGGCTGTGACCCCGTGGAAAGCCCAGGCTGGAGCAGGCTCCTGGCAGGACCTGTGGCCCCGTGGAGAGAGGAGTCCAGGCTGGAGCAGGTTTGCTGGCAGGACTTGTGACCCCGCAGGGGACCCACACTGGAGCAGTCTGTTCCTGAAGGGCTGCACCCCATGGAAGGGACCCATGCTGGAGCAGTTCGTGAAGAACTGCAGCCTGTGGGAAGGACTCATGTTGGAGATGTTTGTGGAGGACTGCCTCCCGTGGGAGGGACCCCATGCTGGAGCAGGGGAAGAGTGTGAGGAGTCCTCCCCTGAGGAGGAAGGAGCGGCAAAGACAACATGTGATGAACTGACCCCAACCCCCATTCCCCATCCCCTGTGCTGCTGAGGGGAAGGAGGTAGAGAAATTGGGAGTGAAGTTGAGCCCAGGAAGAAGAGAGGGGTGGTGGGGAAGGTGTTTTTAAGATTTGTTTTTATTTCTCATTATTCTACCCTGATTTGATTGGCAATAAATTAAACTGATTTGCCCAGGTTGAGTCTGTTTTGCCCATGACGGTAATTAGTGAATGATCTCTCTCTGTCCTTATCTTGACCCACAAGCCTTTCATCGTATTTTCTCTCCCCTGTCCAGCTGAGGAGGGGAGCAATAGAGCGGCTTCGGTGGGCTCCTGGCGTCCAGCCAGGGCCAACCCACCACAAGGTCCTACTTCACAGCGCATGGAGAAGGTCCTCGCCCCGCTGCCCTGAGCTGGGCTTCCTCAGCCACGGTGGCAGCGCGAAGGGGCTGAGCCGGGGGGGAAGCGCGGGGCTGGCGGCGCTGGAGCGGGGCTGGCTCAGGGATGGGCCTGCCCGCTGGGAAGGGAAAGTCTTGGCCTGGCTGTATGCTTGGCATGGCTGTGGCGAATAAACGGGCAATAGAAAATGGGAGAAGAGTTCTGCCGATGCATTTTAGAGTGAAACTCGGAAAACCACAACACTGTGTTGTCTTTCTGACCGGTGGATAGTCACACTATTTCTTCTGAGTGTTTAAAATGGATGTTATTCCGTGTTCTCACTCATTGCTTTTCTCTGTGGTGCTTTTTAAAGGCATCTCTCAATAACAATTTTTTGTTGTTGCTGCATATGGACCATGCCCAGAACAGCTAGCCTTTCTGACTGGGGTCTTACTTGGGACCAAAATAATGAAGATGAGGTTAAATCTCTCCACTCAAGTTCTCACTAAAACGGAGTACAACAGAGAAGAATCATGCCTGAATTTCAATTTTCTGCTTCGATTTAAAGACATGGATTGTTGATCACTACATCTCTACATCTCAGCGATTGCAAACTGCCACTGAAGTACTTGAGAGTATTTGCTTGTAAGCGAGATTCATGTCTGGCATTTTATTCTTACCTTCCATTTATTCTCCACCTGAAACTGTTCTCAGCGGGAAGCATCAGTGCACTTTTCTTCAGGGCTCACCGACAGAGGGAAAGGGCAGAGGTTGATAATGCTGCCTAGAAACAGATTTGACTATAGAGTAGAAGACCTGGCTTTGAGCTTGTCCTGGTGTATCTGTAATTTCCACCTGTACGAGAGCAGAACGAGGCCAGGCATTTTCCGTTCTCCATGAGATGTCAGTCACAACATCACGAGCTCTGCCTCATCTCTGTCTTGATCCACCGGGCTCCTTGCGGGTGGCAGGCAGGACACCCTGCTGGAGCTACCGCCACGGCACTAAGCAGACCACGGACTGTTATAAATTCAGCAACCAGCCTGGGGGCTTCATGCTGAAATAGGTTCAGAAAAAGAAGAGGAAAGGCATAAGAATATCTCACAGGTTCACATATAAAAGATAGCCCCAAATCTTGTGTCTCATTGTGCAAGAGTAAAAGCCCTCTATTAAAGAAATAATCCCTCCCTATGTTACTTTGGGAGCGATTACATTACTGAAGAAATTAACAAATAATTGTATCAGTTTTATTTCAACTTACTTCATTGCAAGCAGTTTGGACAGAGAAAGACTAATGGTCGTTCCTACTTTCTCTTGTTCTTTTCCACTTTCTGGTTTCCCAAGCAACACCGAGCCCCTGGTTTGTCTCTCTTCTCAGCTAAAGGTAGGCAAAGAGGCAGAATTTAATTTGGCATACAGTTTTGCACATTTCGATCATTTTTTCCCCCACTTTTTATGAGTCTAGCTAACTATGTTTTGAATTAGTCTCCAGAGATTGAATGGTCCTGTTTGTTTTTAATAGAGGTGACTAAATAGGTTTTGGTTTATTTTACCGTTGGTAAATAGCTTCCTCACCAAAATGAAAATATTTATCCTTTTCAAAATATTTTTTTTTGTCAGAGGTTGGCCAAAATGCCTTCCTCAATTTCTTTTCCCATTTTGTCCAGAGAATACAGCTCTAATGCTCTAGACAGCTCTAGCCTATCAGATATGAATGAAAACATTTCTTATGCAATTACAAGTTTCTGGCATTTTTTTTATTCATTAGACATCATCATGTTAATATTCTTTTTGTCAGCGTATATTTCTACACAGCAACACACTATGAAAGAGCGAATGTTTTTCGTCCTCTCAAGCACTGAAAGCACATTGAGATTTCCAAGCTTATTTTACTGAGAACTGAGTAGTATCTGTTTGGGATCTCTAGCTGAAAACGCTGTATAAACAGCCAGCTAGTATTTATGATTATTTTATTGCTACCTGATGGTCAGGACATATTAAACTAACTGTGTCAGCTTCCTTCATGCTTTCCTTCCTTCACTCAAAACTTTTTTCAAAGCTTCCTTCAGTCATTAGTCCAGGGGAAGTTCTGGACATTCGGAGAAAGAGCTGGGGAATTTGGGGTCGGCTGTTTTCAAACTGAAAAGTTGTTTGACTGAATCTCTAATTTCTATGGTGAGGATCTTAAACCACAGATTTTTCTTTAGCTGCCCTTTCCTAGGTGACTAACTGCTGACTTTCATCCCTGTGCTTCGGACTATTTTAGCAGAGGAGCTCGGTACTACTTCCCTCCCCATCACCCGCCACGGTCAACGCCTCGCTGCAAGATGTGCTGTGCTGACATGCCTTGAGTCAGGCAGAGGCTACTCTGCGTCTTGAAAGGCTGTCAGCGTCTCCTCGCTTGCTACCTTGGGTCTCCCAAGTTTCAAGCGCTCGAAGCCGTCCCTTAGCTGCCACTCAACCCTGAAAGTGCCCACAGTAGCCAAGACTCTGTGCTCCTGAAAGTCTGGAAAGCAGCCGCCTACTAACTCATACACAACTCTTCCTAGGGTTTTGTGGGTGTCCGCAGCGTTTCTCAACGGGTCTGATAGGTGCGTCTGGAAGTGCTGAACACAATCTGATGGTACCAGCCCAGGTTGAAGTTGCCTTTTATGCACTAGCCAGGGACTAGAGACTGGGCTCTGAAATTGGGGACTACTCGGAGAGAAGCTGAACACGTCTCCCATGTTTCAGCCTGCCTGATTGCCACAGAGGGGTGCTTTCTACTGCTGGAGTCACTCTGTTGGCATGAAATGATCACACTCTGCTGATTTGGGAGTGCTGCGGGCCATGCCCATGGCACCCTTATCCTGCAGGGCAGGCGGTGGGTTTCCGGTGCGAAGCCTGAGCTGGCATTGCTGCAGGTGTGCAAGGCTCACGCTGCTGCTTCTTGGCTTGTGGGTGGCTGCCCGGCCCGCTCTCCTATGCACTGGGCACTTCGGCGATAACGCCAGCGGGGCTGGGACGCCCCATCAACTGCCCACGTCTCACCTGAGGGGATAATCCACAGCCCGTTTCCTTCAAAGGCCCACCCAAGCCGGTGGGTACGTGCTGACATGGAGCTGCTGCTTTGGTAACGGTGCTGCTGGCTGGAGCACGGTCCTCTTTTAGGTCTGCTGTACCCCCCAGTTTGCCAAATTATGCAAAAAATATCTACGCGGGATGTACTTTGGCCGGGCGGGCACGGTGATCCCGGCTCCCAGGCTCCTGGCTTGAACCCGGGTCTGACGGCAGGGACCCGCCAGGCGCGAAGCGCTCCCGCAGGCCCCGCAGGGCGAGGCGGAGCGGGGCCGGTGCGGGGCGGGGGGGCCGGGGCCGGGGCCGGGGCCCGGGCGGGGGGGCCGATGCCCGCTAGGGCGCGCTGGAGAGCGTTGCGGCCGCCGGCGGGACCCGCGGCGGCCGGGGGAGAAAGCGAGGCGCCGGCGGCGCTGCCCGCAGGGGCGAGCCCGGGCCGGGACCTCCCCTCCCTGCGCCGCGGCTCGGCCGGTGCCCGCGGGTCAAGCGGGGGAGGCCGGGGCGCGGGGCCGCACCGGCGGAGCGGAGCCCCGCAGCAGCCGGCTCTCCGGCCGCCGCTCCCCTCCCTCCCTCCCGCGGCGGCTGCGGGGCGGGCGGCGGGGGCCGGGGCACCCCGCGGCCGGGACGGGGTGGAAATTTACCGGGGCCGTCCGCAGCGCGGCGGCGAGCGAGCGAGGGAGAGCGAGCGAGCGGAGGGGTCGGCGGGAGGCGGAGGGAGGGAGGGCGGGGAGCGGCGGAGCATCGCCTGGCGGGGAAAGCGAGGGACCAAATGACTGTGAGCAAGGGCGGCAGCCGCCACCGCCGAGAGAGGAGCCAGCCGCGGCGCAGCGGCAGCAGCCCCGGCAGGAGACCCGACGCCCGCGGGGCCCGGCTGGGCGGCGATGGCGGCGGGCGGCGGGCGGCGGGCGGGCCGCCGGGCTTAGGGCGCGGGCGGCGGCGGGGCTGAGGCGGGCCCGAGGCGGGCCCCCCGCCCGCCGGCGCCGCATGGCGCGGGCCTGATGCCGGAGCGCGGCCCGGCGGCGCGGCGGCGCTGCGGGAGGAGGATGGCGGGGCTGGCGTGGAAGTGGCCGCGCACCCGCCTGCCCGTGGGGGCCAGCGCCCTGGGCGTCTTCGTCCTCTGCTGGCTCTACGTCTTCCCCGTCTACCGGCTGCCCGACGAGAAGGAGATCGTGCAGGGGGTGCTGCTGCAGCAGGGCAAGGCGTGGAGGAGGAACCAGACCGCCGTCGCCCTGTTCAGGTAGCGCGGTGCGCGGCCCAAGGGCGGCCGGGGACGGGCGGCGGGCAGCGGGGCGGCCGGAGCCCAGCCGGGCGCCCTCCCCGCCCCGAACTTTATTTTTTCCTGCCCGACCCCGTGTTTTCTCCCCGCGGGCGAGGGGCGGGCAGGGCCCCTCTTGCCCAGCAAAACTTTTTGGGTGGCTCTGCTTGCGGCGGGGAGGAGAAGGGGCTCGGCGCGGGGGGATGGAGGCTTGTTTCTCCTCGCGGGGAAAGAAGCCCGGCTTGGATGCCTTTGCTAGGAGGGCTGGGGTTTCGGAGGCTTGCGGTGCTGCCTGCACAATAGGATGCTTCTCGCTTGCTGGGTGTCGGCTGCAGCGGCAGCTCGGAGCCCCCCCCTCGCCTGGCGATCGCGGCTGCCGGTCGGCGCGGGGTCGTGCGGGGGGCGGGCGCGGGGGTTGGTGCGTGTCGGCGCCCCCGCTCCCAGGAGCGCTTCGGCAGCCGCGCCGGTCCTCGGCTCTCTGCCGCTGCTTATGGAAGCCACGTGAAGAGGCACCTCTTTCTCTCCTTTTCTTTCGCGGTGGCTGCGAAATGGCGATAGGAGCCTTGGAGCCCTTCTCACCTTCCCCAGCTGCACCGGGGAGGAGGAGTGTTGCAGTCAGGGTGCCACAGCTGGTAGCGGCGGAGAGCCGGGTCCCTGCAGCGGGGAGGATTTTTTGAATGACCCTGGCTTGACAGCGTGTGCAGTGGAGATTTGCATCCCCTCGAAAATTTCTTGCGTGTCTGGGTAAAATACAGACAAGTGGAAGAGAGGCCGATTTCCCTCCCTTTCCTGGAGGGAAGCTGGGTTTTCTCCCTATCCTTCAAGTACCAAATGAAAGATCAGAGTGGTAATCAAGCTGCCTGCAAAAAGGCCCTCTTTCTTTCGTAAATGCTAGAATGAATCAGATCCAAATTCCAAGGGACTTCTTTTCTTTTTTTTTTTTTTTTGAAGTGGTGTACAGCTTTATTTGATGTTCTTCAGTATTTTTTGAATGCAACTCAACTTGTGTTTGTCATGAACTGGAGCCGGCGTGTGATCGCTTAATATCTTGTCTGCTGGGATAACAGAAACTTTAGAGTTCTTCAAAAGTGCCTTCTTCCTTTGGCCCCTGAAGCTTGCAGAAAATATAAGCAATGAGAGGTGATAAGCAGGCGTGTGTTAATATCATCTGATTGGGTAGGCCTGGAAGAAGTCCTCCCTTTAATACAGAGCTAGCAATGAGGTACAGATGCAGGATCCTTTTCCTAAAACACTACCTAACCCTAGAAACTAGGTTGATCTTCTCAGATACTAATTCATCTTAATCCCATTGTGCCACAGATTCCCATTTTTGGGGGTAGATGAATCCAGATTTTTAAACAAGTACCCCGATAGGTGATGTAGGAAGGAGTTTGATGTATTATTTTATTATTTTTCACGTTTGTAAAACAAATGTTGTTTGAAGATTGATGACGCTGCTGCAGCTTCAGTTTAAAAAACAGTTTTTAGACCATTTCCACCACATGGTTTACTAACAAAAACTCTGTGTGGCTCGTCAACTATTCCACTTGCCCATATGTTTTTCTACTCCCTAAGCATAGTGATTATCTCAGAGATGCTATTGAAGAGAGTCTCTTGCGATAAAAGGAGCTATTGTTTCTTGCCTGTGTCTCTTGATGAGTTGGTGCAGTGCTAAATACAGTGAGCTTTAAGTCAATCTGCTTCAAAAAATAAAGTTTTTAAGAGGAAATGTTCACTGGAGATATGTAGTGAGTATACCATAATATTCAAATAATTGTGATGTCCAGCTCTATTTTTGCTGTGTAAATTTGCTTCTCTTAATATTGGTTATGAAATCGAAGTCTGTGTCAGGTAAGCTGCTGTATGTTGTGAGGTGATTAACAGAAACAATCTCCCGCTCTTTGCTACGGTCCTGCTGTCTCTGTGCAAGAGCACTGTGAAAGCGCCGCGTTTCACTTTCTACTGGAAACTGCCTATGAATGCGAGTCTCTGTTTTAACTGGGAAGGAGGTATAGAGCTTCACACAAATCCTCTGTGCGGACTTTGAAGTAATGTGGCTTTCCGTAATAGCCTAATATTAAGTGGCTTTTAATATATTATTATTTAAGAATGACATTAATTGCCATTCTCCCTAGCCCTCCTGCCATATTCTGGTTACCAAACAATTTTGGTTTTTCTCAGTTTTGAAGAATAAATTTGAGTTTATCCGTGCTAAAAATCTATAGGAGAAAGTGCAAACTTTCACATTACTGCTTTGTATAATATGGTGGCATTTGTGGTACTGTACAGGTGTTTGAATAGCCAGGTTCTTGCTATGCAGAGAAAACACCTGATGCTTTTGTATCTTTCTCCTCCTATAAACTCACTGGACTCCTATTGTTGAAGTAGATTATTGTCCCCGAGTAATTAACTTGACAAAAACATACTTTCAAACCTCAGAATTGCTATTCCCCCTTTGCCTTCTGTACCTTGATCAAAGACAACTTCAGTAAGTAACTTAGCAAGGTCAATGAAAATGTCTGGGGTAATTTGGGTTGAACCCTGGCAGCTGAGTGCCAGTAACGCCTCAATCTCCACTGCTCCTTCCTCCTCCACTCTGTACAGCCAGAAACCTCCTGTAAAGATCTGACCCGTGTAAACTCTTGCTTGTGCAAGAACCCAGACTGTCCTGGTCCTCGTGGGGTGGTTTACATGAGGGTTTTGTGTTTGAATATGGATTTGCAGAATTGGTTTTCAAACATAAATGCCTGTGTAAATAGCCGCGGATTGCTGCTTTGGAGGTGTGTGTTGCCTTACTGCAGCTGTGAGTAAGGAGAGTTTGTGGGAGTAACAAAATGAGCAGGATTTTAAGCCTTTCACTCTGGTGTGAGCGTGTTTAAAGCATGCTCTCAGCCTTGACTCTGCACGCGTGGCTTTCGTGAGTAATCCTGGCACGATGAGTGCGCTGAGTCCCGCTGCCGGCAGTGCAGTGGGTGTCTGTGCAAGAGCTGCCTGGGTTCTTAGATGGAAGGACAGATCCTGAAAAGCCCGAAGATACAACTGAGGTTATTAAAAGAGGGCTTGGTCCAAATCCTTGCCTCAGTTGAACATCGCTTCCTTTAAAGTCCTCAAATTCTGGGCATTCAGAGTTGAGTGCAGCCTACTAGCAAGCTATCGCTACGAGCATCCTTTAAATTTCAAGACACTAGTGGCTGAGGGTAGCCAAACTCTCTGCTGTGGAAACATCTCCTTTCTGACAAATGCTGAATAATAGTCTGTCAGTCAGGTGGTAAACTGCTTGATCTTGAACTACAAAGCGGTCAGAATAGGAATGAGACTGTCATTAGAGTCACTAATGGCTAACGTGTCTAATTTACCTACAATATAATGGCTTGTCATCCTCTGAGGTGGTTAATGTTATTGCGCCCTAATTGTTTTTACAGATTGCTTAGGGTTTTTTTTAAGGGCCTAGTGCTGCTTAAATTATTTAGGCAAAAATGTTGTTAATTGCTGTTCGTTATCAGTGAAGTAAATGGCATACAATAATACCTTTAGGATGATTTTATTTAAAATGATCGCAGTTGATTAAAGGCAGAGCTGGATCATTTCATCTGCCTCACAAGCTCCATACAACCACAAATCCCAAGCGTTGTGCGTTTATCTGACACTTCTGCTTCATTTGTTGCCTGGGGTGGACCTCCTCTAGGGAGTGAGTATGCTTGTGGGGGGCAGCGGGCTTTTCACTGTCAGGACTCCCACCGAAAGGGTTTGATGGAGATCAGTGACTTAGGTTAGAGGGTCTTCAGGAAGAGATGGGACAGCCTCGTCTGCAAGGCAACGGAAAGGCTACCCTTGAGATCCAGACTGTATTCTTGCTGCTGCTGTAGCAGTGTTATGTGATGCTGAAAGGTGACCCAGGCTTTATTCTGGGGGTGCCTTGGTTGAGCTGGTGGCAGATGTGTCCTGTGAACTCACTGTTCATGACCTGCCTCCAGTCCCAAGCATCTGCTACAACTTGGCTCTGCTCTGCAGTGCTGTTCCCTCTGTCCCTAGAGCCAAACCGGCCATGCTTATCTTGACAGGTGGTTTCTCCACTCCTTTTTTGTCGGGTTTGGCCTGTTATCCATTTTCCAGGGACAGAAAGGAGAAGCTACTGGCCTGAAATCACACAACAGGGTCAGTGGCTGAACTGGACAGAATATCCAGATGTGGTGGACTCTGGTGCTTGCAGTGTGGATGTGGCCAGGCTGTATGAAGCCTCTTCCACTGTTAGCTTTCGCGTGCCTTGCAAAAATAATGCTCTGTCGCTGCTACGTGCCATGCCGGAGGGGGTCTTCCCACTACAACCTTCTTGGCCAGCTGCTCTCTGCCAGCTGTTAATATCTGTACCTGGAGTGCAATCACAACAGGCACCAAAGAACATCCCCTTGTGCAAATAATTTTTCATTGTAGATTATATTAACACAGAACTAGAATTCCAGGTCACTTCCCCGTCTCGGCAAGACAAATGCTATTGCTAAGTCAGCGAGAGTTTCTTTAGTTCAGATGGCTTTTTTTTCCTTCTCTTTTGATGTGAGCATTGCACATTACATGAGTGTTGCGATCCTTACCGGGATATTTCAATGCAAATCTGAGATGAAACTTCGTATTGCTCAGGTTGACTAGATAAGAGTTTTGCCCTGCTTAAACAGCTTTATCAGATACTGAATTATTCCTGCTTCTTTCACTGAGGCATGTGAAGAGCGGAGTTAGGATTAGAGCTGGGAGATGCTGGATTAGATTAATTCTACTTCTGTGGCCCGTGAAGCCCTGAAACCATCGGATATGCTCAAATGTTGTGCGTTGGCAGTGGCCAAATCCAGCTCATTTTGCTCTCTGGAGTAGCTGTCACTACTGCCTGGCTGTGTTTTTAACTCAGTTGTTAATATTTTGAATGACTCTTTTTTGGTTGTATTTGCCGCATTGGTGATAATTGGGTATTTGTAATTTGTAGTTTCTTGGTGTCTCCAGCTGAGGCGGGAAGTTGTTTTGGTGAAGAGGTACAATTTGAAGAGCAGGGTAAAGGTGAGAAGAAAGAAATGTTCTTATTCCATTTTATTATTTGGAGGCTGTGATGAAGCAAGCAAGCTGTAGAGAGATCTGGCTCCGTATCTTCAAGGTCTTTAGGCGTCTTTGGATACCTAAATTACATGAAAACAATGAGAATTAGTTATCTGAGTTAGCTCATGGAGTCTTTGCACATGAGGGCTGTGGTGGCAAGATAGGAATTGACTTAAATTCCTGAGTTCCAGCTCACGGTATCCTCCTTCCTTGCCCCTCAGTAGCATTTTCTTACAGACTTTGATTCCGCCTTCCTCACGAAACAGACAGTCGAGATCCCTGTTTCTAGTATCTGCTCTTGCAAAGTTTTGGATTGCTGCTTTACTTTGAATTTGTAAAAACGCCAGTGCTGCCAGCATTTATGGGAGGGTGTAGCCAACTCCCTGAGGCTCTTTTCCTGTTAGCTGGGAGCATCGGAAGGCCCAGAGCCAGGCACTGGGGAACAGGAGGAACAGAGACTTTACTGGAGTTTAGGTTACCCGACTAGGGCCCCGAAAGTCTGGTATGTACATACACAGACACTGCTGGATGTAGGTATTTTCACATCTGTGCGTTCCCTTTTTCTGCCTTGTAGTGGATGGAATGGGCACTGAATCACCCATACGATATAGTAACTGGTGATTTATTCCTCTACTTGTAATTTTCATCTTCAGAGCAGCTGAGAGTGTTGCTCTCATTTGATGTGTGTTCAATGTCCTATATAAGAAGACCTATTTTTGAGGCTAGTTCCTACTAGGTAAATGCATGGAAAATGAATTGTCTTTCCCCCTTTAGAATTTATCCTCCCACAGTGAGGATGAACCTCACTGAACTGAGGAGGCTGTTTGGACTGCAGTCTTCTGTTGTTCAGTTTTCTAAGTACCAAAAAATACTTAATTTTAAATCTTTGTATATAGATAGTAATCTTTTTCTATATGCCGTGTGTGGTTCCCAAAAAGCAAGAAAATTTCTCCTAACGTTAAAGCATTTTAACATAGCTGTATGCAGTTAAATTCATACTGAAGCACGTTAATCCATATTATGTAGTATTTGCAAACTTAAGTGGAGGTTCAGGTTTTGTCATGTCACGATTTTTACACATAGAAGACCAGATACAATTCTTCTTCCAGGTCTTGTAATCTAAACTGATTAGATAAACAGAGGGTGGGGTGGGACATGGCACTGATTAAGTCGCTTAACCCTAGCAAAGTCTTTGTCTGTAAAGTAATTATTATGGAAACTCTGAGCTTCATGAAGGAGCTATGCCTGTTGCCTTGACCTTAGTGGTATTTGAAATTTTTAACAAGGTGAATTACACTGTGGAGAACAACATCCTGGCTTTAACCAGGATTCTGGAGGTCGCTTTCCCATTGCTCTGTTCAGGAAAAAGGTGAAGGCTGTGAAATTGGATTGTTATAAAACAGTTTCTGGCCAGCAGAGTGGTGGGGTTTTTTTGTTGTTGTATTAAGTCAACAGATTGAATTATTTTGACTTCTGCTATTCCATCTGCCTGGAAAATGCCCTCCTGAATTTCTTGGTTTAGAGATTCTCTTTTCAAGTGGAAATGTGGCTACAATGAGGCTTTTAAAGCTGCTGGAAACAGCTGAATAGAAATGGTTAACTTTTTTGTCTTCCATGTTTGCTGTGAGCATCATTTCATTTCCTGAACAACCATTTTGTTTATTTTTATTTTTTTTTCCTCTCCACCTCTTCTTCAGTCTGTTCCCATTCTTAAGCTGCTTGACATCCTCCTCAGCTTCCAGGGGACCCCCAGCCTCTTTGGGTGGCTCCTTTTGTGAGTATCCAATCAGCATCCATAGCAGTGACGTAAAGAACTTGTGTGAAATTATTTACTCCTTTATCTCCCTCCCCTACTGAGCTGCCAGTCACCTGCCTCAGAGTCCTGCAGCTCCCACTGATGCTCGAGGCATCTGTCATTTTCCATCCTCCACGTGCCAATTGTTGGCTATCAGGCTTTCCAGGTAAACTGCAGACTTTGCCTTAAGGTAGTAGCAAGATAAAGTCTCTACTTATCAGGTCTCCTCTGCTCTGAGGATGCGCAGCCACCTTCAATTTAGGCGAGCTATATAGCAGATTTTATGTTTTAAGGAGCACTAGGAAAACAGATCAGCTATTTTGCTTGCTTTCCTGTGGGAAAACTTGCTCTGCTTATTTCTGGAATGCCTGGAGTAGCCATCGCTGTAATAGAGGAGTGACGGCTTTGCATTTCCTGTCAAAGATGAGACAAACGAATAAAACTTCTTTTTTTTTTTCTACACTGCCCCCCCCCGTGAAGAGATTGTAATGTTTTCCTATGTGCTCTGTCTTTGCCAAATGTCAGCTCTGGTGATGCTATTTCGTCTGCCACAATGTTTGGAGTGTCTGTTGTATCCGATGTTCCACTCGTGCTGTTGGACCCGCAGTACGGTATGTCCCAGCGCAGGGCGATGAAGTATCTACGGCTGTAGGTGGTACTCAGAAGTGCCACAGGAGCTGAGAAACAGCCCGGAAAGCACTCAGATATGCGATGAGGGGGTGATGCTGAATCCAAGGCTCACTGATGCCTGCCTCTCTCAGTGAAAGTTGATAAGACTTAGGCTCAACGGCAAATGGGATAAAGACTCTCAAGTTACTCAGCTATGTTTCAATCTTTTTACTTTTGACTGGCAGGGGAGACTTGGTTCTGGTTCCCCAGGTACTTTTAGATGGCAAAGGAAATACAGTTATAAAGGAAGTCAAGGAAATCATGTCTCCATGACATGGTTATCTCTCGTAACTGAACTTCAGGTCTAGGTCACCACTGAAGTCAGTAGGGACTCCTGTGAATAATTACCGGTCTGTACAGAAATTACCATTTATACGGTGCCATAAGTTTGCGGAGAGACATTCCGTGCTCTGAAGGATTTTCAGTCCAAGAATGTGGGTAGTGAGATTTATCCCAGCTATGCAGGTGAGGAATTTTGATTAATGGAGTGGGTTTTCCCTCTGTTAGTACAATTTTTTAGTGCAAAGAAATACCTGGGCTATTTGCTAGTGACAGGCCACCTGAATGTTTGCTGGAAGAATGATCCAAATACTTGTGCTGAGGGTTTGGTGGGTACTGGTCCTTCTTGCTACTGGTACCTGGAGGTGCCAGCTTGCTACTTGTAAAGTGCTTAATGCTTTTGTATAAATTTTTGTCTTCTTTCCATGGCTTCCACTGAAGCATTAATCTATTTAAAAGGGAATAGAATAGGTCTTTATTCCGTATATAGTATTCACTTGAGAAATGAATCCCTGTTCCTGGATAGTAACTTATAGTTTTACTTCGTTTTCCCTAATAAGTTGCAATGTTAGCAATGCTTGCACGGTCTTCTTTTTTCTAAATGTCGATAAACTTTTAATTACAGATGGGTAAATATTTTCATTACATTTCACACTCTTACATTTGTCACAAGTCCTCACCAGTATTTAAATGATGGTATGTTGCCATTTGTAATAGGTTGTATGCTCTCTCTGGCTCAGCGTTTAAAAGCAGGCATGTGGAATCAGACACGTGCCTTTGTGGGGAAAAACACAGGGAAGGTTTAACCAGAGCCTAAGATTAATAAAGAAGCCAAAGAATGAATCCTCAGCTACTGATGAAATTGAGATTCTCTACTTTTGACCACTTTTTATTCTTTGGGCTAAATGACTGCTTGCTTTAACTGTTGTCCTTCTCCTTTAGCTGTTCTTCTTTGTTCCCTGTTCTTTCCATTTATCTTATCTTCTATCAGAGTCCCATCTGGAGAGAAAAAACATAGCCATCGTAGAGCTTGTGTGCTGTTTACTGCCTGCTACGTGCATTTTCCTCCCCCCTGGATCTGTCTTGAGTGTTCGGTCTTCGTCATCTCTGACTTACTGCAACGCTGCTGGTCAGCAGTGCACCTCTCCGCTTCTTGCTGTCACTCACGTTGCATTCGCTGGCAGCCCCCCAGCAGCGATGTTCCCTAATGCCTCGTTTGGTGCCTCATGTGGCGTTGTGCTTTGGGCCCTACAGCCTTGCCCTGTGTCTCAGACCCACTCGCCCCACAGCACAGGGGTCTTTCAGTCCCCTGCACGCTGTCCCCGTGGCAGCACCTCCGTGTCATCCTCAGGTGCTCCTCAAGACTTGTGCTGCAGTTGTAGGAGTTGGAGGGTGAAATGGCATTTGGCGAGTAGCAACTTGGAGCACAGCGAGAGCTGCTTGTGTGGAACGGGAAGAAATTAGGACCTGAAGAAAGGCAAGGAGGCAAAGAAGAGAAAGGAGGTATAAGGCTAGTTGGGGAGTTGAGCCGAAGTATTTGTTACTATTTCTTCTTGAAGCATCTTTTCAGTTGGTCTGCATGTTTTCTCATGGTGAACCTGACCCCTGGGAGTCATCGACTTTGTGTGTTCAGTCTCTGGGTCATGTGAAAGCTTGGTGGGAGCAAGAAAGCTGGGAGCCCCAGGAAAGGTGGGAGCTGCAAGATCTGTGGGCTCTGTCACTAGACTGCGGCAGTGAGTGCTGCAGTAGACATCCCTAAGTAGTTGGAAGTGTAATGTTTACGTTGTAATCTTTAGATTACCCTTGCTTGTTTGTGGGTGATTTTACTGTCCATCCACTCAGGCAACATTAGGTTCTTATTTGTCTGAGCAAGGTTCAGACTCCTTGCAGTCTCCTGCATTGTGGTATTTACTACTTAATGGCAATATAAAAGGCATGAGAATAAATCCATGTAGGGTATGACCGTAATATGGGATAGAAAGGAAATGCAATATTCATGAGGCAATAGTGGAGGAGTGCTGTTGGATCAGACGAGAATGGGAATGATGGGGAGAAGTCTTTTACTACAGCTTGCTTGAAGATAGATTGCAGCAGTGCTTGCACGACGGCATGCAGGGCTCCTTGCTTTTCCTGGCCTCTCTCCAATTGCTGCTCTAGGAGGGCAAACAGTGACAGAGCAACTTGTGCAATTGTTAACCTTGCAAACAAGTGAACAGGGAGCAGACACAAAGGGCTGCGAAGTGGGGAAAGTGTTGGCTTGTTTCTTCCCACAGCCTTTAAGCACAGGAATGGGTAAGAGCAGCGTGGTGAGATCAGTGAGGTGGTGCGGTTCTGAAGCACGGAGGATGCTTCTGCATTGTATTATGTAGGATTCTTTGTGATGCATGCTACTGCCTGACACGGGTTAAGACTATATAAATTTTTTTCCAAATGTTTGCTGCAAGTGGGGGAGTCTAGGTTAGTATGTGTATGTGTGATGGGTATGACGAGGATAGCCGTTTCTGGAGTATGTAAGTGAACTATCAAGATGCCTGGAGTTCATGCTAGTGCTTGAATAACCTGCATGGGAAAATACAGAGCTAAAGAGCTTGCATCAGTGGAAAGCTGTATGTTTCTGTGTGATTCAGATGTTTCTGCAGAGCAACAAGATTTCCAGGAAACTCCGAACAAACTTTTAAAAGGGAGGTGAACAAATAGGGAGAATCTAAAATGAAAGTAAGTTGTGTCTTGGGCAGGAAAAAGAGGGGAAAAGGCTTTTTTTAGCAAGGAGGGAAGAAAAACTCTATGGAAGGATATGTGAGGTGCACAGAAAGATCATGGGCCATGCTGGAGCAGTTGATTGCAACCCAGGTTGAGTGAAAAATACCTTTGAAAGAAATACATGCTGGATGTAATTTTTGTTTGCTTTTTACTAGACCTCTGTAATTTTTATGATATTAATTAAGAAATACTGATGGGATGAGAAACTTAAGTCTGTCTACATACGTCTGCCCTGCACTTCTGAAGAGTTATCTGTAAACCAGGTAGCTCACCTGTAAGTTCTCAGAAAGTTTATACTTCAGCCACAAATATTCCTTGGTTATACAGAGAAGAGTTTAAAATTCATCACTGTGAGGGTCTTATTTCAGGACTATTAGGAGACCTTTTGCCAAGGGCCATGACCCCGACTGTTTTCAGGCTCCGGAGGTCTGAGACTCAGCAGTCCAGGGATGTCCACCTGTGAAATTTCACCTGGCTTGGTGCTGGTTACTCCTCTGCCAGAGCAAAGCAGGAACAGATGCTGAACTACATATGCTTGTGGGTAGGGGCAGTTAATACGACTTGGGGAGTGCTACGAAGTCTGCTATTGCCCACCCTTGTAATAGTTGTGCCAGCTCCTGCAATCAAGTGAATGTGTGATAGTCTTGATTTCATGGAATAAAAATGAAGAAGGAATCTTTTAGTCCTCATAGCTAAAGTGAAGGGCTTGAAAACACGAACGGCAGCTTGTACCCAAAAGGCAAATAAAAATCCATTGTGGGTTGTTGTTTTTCAGATGCCTAATTTCTGTGCCTTAATCATAGTTTTGGGGGCCTGACTCATGTTTTTTAAATGCTAGGGATTGCTATAGTGAGAATTACATATCAGCCTATAATTAGATGCATTTTTTTAACCAAGGAAACTGCAACAGTGAAGGGAATAGGAGAAACAAAACCAATCTGGGCATTCCTCTATAGGTCATATTATTAATTGAACATTTTGTCTCAGCACCCAGCAAGCATCTAGCACAAACACACTTGCTGAGCCTTATGGACAAATGCTGAACATCTCCAGGGTTTAGTATGCCCAGTTGGATGAAGCAGTGAAAATGCACATGAGATATTTATTCTTTCTATCCCACTCCAGTCATCGCCTTTAAATGTTTAAGCATATCCAGAAGGGAATGGCAGAGTGTGGAACTTGAGCTAGCTGATCCAAAAATGGTAACAACAACAAAAAAGTAAACCTATCATTAGAGAAATCATGTGTTTTGGTAGTTCTGTTTAGACAACAGAACAAGTGAAAACACTTATCTAGTGTGGTTCAGTAAATGCTAATGGGTCCAGCATGTGATAACATGTTTATTTTTGCCTTGGGTCTTTGATGAGTGAACATAGTGCTTTCTCTCATTTTGTTCTAAAAAATCTGTTTTGTGCTTCACTTGTCAAACAGTGAAAGTCTTGTACTAAGAGGGTTGAGTTTGTTGTTCTTCCCCACCTAATCTGTGGAAAAATGTATTGGCTGGCCTGAGTAGTTGTACTGTCAGTTGGTTTTATAAATTTACTACAAATTCTGCTTTCTCTTCTGCTGTGGAACAGCAGATCTACATCATGGAGAAAAGCAAAGTTACCTCTGCTGGCATGGGGGCAAATGGGCTGGTGGGGTTTCCAGTGGGGTGTGGGCTCTCTTCTCTGTAGCATGACCAGGAGCATGTATGTAGTGTGCTTTCACTTGAAATCACAGGTCAGCCTAGATGAATATGAGCTTGCTCAGGACTGTAGAGCTTAAGAAGTTCTTTCCCAAATTTGACTTAATCATTTGATTTCAGGTGGTGTCTTGTGTGGCTGTGCAGTCTGTCCTGTGAGACTCTTACTCCTTTCCATTTAAGATCGATAAATTATTTTGCCTTAGGGAAATTAAAAATAAATCCTAAAAGTCCTGAAAAGTTGTTTCCACTCATGAAATGCCCCCAGTCCACAGGTATATCTTAAAAAGTTTGGTAACTGCTGAGAACAGATTAGCTTTCAACAAGTTTAATGAATAGGCTCTGTCATTTCATGATCACCTTTTTGGGTCTAAAGTAAATGGGTTGAATGTATCGGGGAGGAAAATCTCCCAAAACACACTGGCTCTGGACTAGGCATCGAGCACATGAACATGACTTAAAAGTATTTTTAAACCAACTTTCAGGCAATGCTCCTGCCTTAAGGTGCCTAGTTGAAGGACTAAGTAGGTTGAATGATTTATTTAATGAATTTTTACTTTTGTCCTCATACTTAGCAGATCTCTTGCATTAATTGCTTGAAGGCTTGTTTAGGATTTTTGCTTGCTCTTTTTAGCAGCATCTTTTAAATATTGATACTGTAAAAGACCATAAAACTTAAGAAAGTTATTCACAATGAAAAGTACTTCGGGTACTCTGGGCTTGTCCTTCCCCTTAGGAAGCCAGTACGCCTCCTCTCAAAAGAGTACTGACTAACATTTCTTTCTTTGTTTATCAAAGTTTGTATGACATGGAGTGTTCTGATAGCAGACCTGCACTGGTCCACTCATCCAGTTTAAAATAAACTGAAGCAGTTCTTGAAGACTCTACTCAAAGTTATTCTCGACAGCCAGCATTGCTGTAATGTCCTCTCTGCTTACCAGAGCCTCCTCTGAACACCGGCGTCTGCTGCTGTGTTGGCAGCTCTTTTACAGAGGGACCCATTGCTGTCTTATGCCATAATATCTGGACCCTCCCAGTATTAGCAAGGGAAAGAAATGTTACAGGTGTGCCGGTGGGGAGGTACCCCTGGGGTTCCTGACTTCCTTTCCCTCCTCAGGCCCTCGCGTCCCTCCCTGCCTGGAGGCCAGGTGGTGGCTGTGGATGCTGTCCCTTGGGAGCTGGCTCACAGGTGACACTGCAGGCACGCCGGCTCAAGAGTAACTTGTGTTTTTGAAGCGGATTACCTTAATGCTTTGGATCGACTCCAAAACTATGTCGGTTGTCACCAGCATCTCTTCCGACTTTAAAGAGCAAGTTGTTCTATAAATAGCAGTGCTAATTAGGCTCCGTTCGTGTCCCAGTTCCCTCAACTCGTTTCGTCCCCTGCGACATGACTGTGGCGGGAGCGGCAGCGGGTGCTGACGGAGCAGCCGGCTGCGCTTGGGTAGGGTGCACAGCTCTGCCCACATGGGGCTCATAAATTTGGGTCTCCCTTCTACCCAAGTTTTCACAAAACTTGTAGGATCTTAATCATATTCGATACTTTCCCTCTTCCCGGTTCAAATGTTGCTGAAGTTAACCAACAAATTCAGAAGTCTGCGGGGTGGACAGGATGGGTACATCAGCCAGCACCCTCACTTAAGCTTTGTTTGCCATCCCTATTTAAAATACATCCTTTTCTCCTAGGTGCCCTCAGAATTGCTTGCTGGCTGCTGGAGCCCTGCCTCTCTGGCTTCTTCAGCCTTTCTGGGCCAGGCCAGCCTGGCTCCTGCTCGGCGGGGAACAGACTCCTCTTCGTGACTAAGGGCAGGCAGCTTCCCCCAGCTGCCAGGCCTCCGTCCTCCTCCCAGCAGGCCTCCCCCGCTGGGAGCCCAGCTCGGACCAAACCATAAACCACAGCGAGCCGTCAGGATGGGAGCAGACAAATTCACGTATTCTCAGGGACAAGAGTGTGCTCTTTCCTGCCTGCGACAAACTACGTACAATATTCCTTCTCCCCTCCCCGCATTAGTCTTGTCCTGGTTGCTGGCTGTTCTCAGGGACAGGATGTCTTCCTTCATATATTCTTACTCTTACTTAAAAACTGAGTTTTCTATTAGGAAATGTGTCAGAACCCTCTTGTCGGAGGAGAGGAAGGGATTGTGGAGTGGGGTACTCCAGAAGGAAAGAAAATAGATGTGTTTGGAGGGCAGGGTGGGAGGGGGGTGATGGTGAGGTGGTGAGATGGAGGGGCCTTGGGAGGTTGGAAGGGAGGTGGAGGATTGGTAGGGTTTAACACAACAGAGGCAAGTAGTTTGCTGAAGAAGAAGAAACATTAAAAGCAGAGAAGAAAGTAAAGAAGGATTTGTGTAAAGCAGTATAGAAGAGAAAGACAGACTGTAGTTAGGAAATTTCTCTTGAGAACACGTGGATAAATCAGAAGGGCAATCAATTAAGAATGAAACATTCAGTGAAGTGGACAATTTAAGAACAGCTCAGTTAGGCAAGATAAGCCAAGAAGATAACAATTAATTAAAACAACATGGGTTAAATTATAATCTCAGTTAAGAAGATCAAGTATCAGATGGAAGCAGATCGCTTGAGTAAATTGAGGGTCCAGTTTCAATGGCCTATGTGAAGTATAAGAGAGGCTATGAAACTAATAGGAGAGGGCATTTTCATGCCACAAGATAGGAGGAATGGGAATCATTTTGCTCTAGAGATGACTGTTAAAGTGGTGAGATTTGGAAGTAGAGTGATGAAATATATGGAGTACAGCCCACTCACTGCAGCTATCTCTGGTACCTGTCCTACTTAAGAGCTGTGGTAGGGAAAATGTCCATATGGTTAGCAATAAGACAGGAAAACAACATTTGTTGCTCTGTGGTTTGTTTTTTTTTTCATTCTGTGACTGCATGTTGCCAACTAGACAATCCACAGACTTGGCATCTAGTGAACTTTATGTTTGCTGAGGTTTAGACTGTCCTCTAGGGCACCAGCTGCTCATGCTTAGGGTTGATGAATTACAATGGGCAATTCTTTGACTTCTCTTATCTAAAACTAGGGTTGGTTACTATGGTTTTGGGGTGAGACTTTAAAACAAAGGTACTCTTTGTTCTCGCTGGATGCCACCCGTAGCATTTCTGCTGAGATGACTTCTTACTTGGTGTTCTAGTAGGGTCGTACACATGGTTGGCATTAAATTCACACATAGATAATGTGTATTTAGAAACAGGGACTCAAAACTGCACTGTGCTGAGGATATTCAACTACTCCAGAATTCCTTGGCTACCTGCACTTGGCTAGTTTTGGTTCCACCTCTGGGAAGGAGAGGGATTTGTGGGGACAGACATGGAGCTTCTACACTTCTAGTTGTCAAATGCCAGCACCTTCTCCAGACTGATCTCACCAGGCAGGAGGCAGAGTGGAAAGCGGTAAAATTCTGTGTCTCAGGTGTTCTCCCCCCCTGTTTGCAGCATTTTCATCATCTAGCTTCTACCCCAAATATTCCTGCTTTCCTGTGGCTGTGAAAATACACCCTTTGGGGTTCTGCCGGGCAGATTTGTGAGAAGTGTGCAGCATAAATCAATTGGTAATGGACTTTTATTACAGTGCATAAGAACACAGAAATGTCTTTAGTAGGACAGATTACTAGATCATGTCCATTTAGTTTAGTTTCCTATCTCTGTCAAGGGCTGGCACCAAATGCTGCAGAGAATGTCATGCAATAGATAGGGATATGTAGTATAATCTCCCAGATAAATCAATGTCTCAGATTCTTATAGTTATGAGGCTTACCCTTCAGTAACTTAGTTTAATACCTCTGTCAAAATTACTGTTGTTAATTATAGCAACCGTTCATATTCTTGGTGCATACATAAACAATCAATCCCTGCTTAACCTTCATTATGCTTAATTTAGGAAATGCAGGTGTTCTCAGAATGGTTAGTTCTTAAATATATGTCTCATTCTTAGATTGCTTCTTACTCACTTAAAAACATATATTTCCTCTTTGGCTCGTTTACTCTTTTTGTACTAATTTACTTACTTATCTGGTTTATTTTTAGATTGTAACATTGTATCAGAAAACAAAATGTCATCATGCTGTTGAAAACTAAATAGCTCATCTTCAGCCCTGTAGTAAACAGTTTAATTACTGTGGAAACTGAATTATGCTCTTTAAAATTGTTCAGTTATTACTTCTGAAATATGATTCTTCTTTCTAAATAATTAACTGCTTGAATTTCTTGAGATGACATAGACCAACTGAAGGACATTCCCATGATTAAATACAGCTCTATAACTTGTCATTCATTCTTGAGCTGCAAGGTGAATTTTCAAGACGAGTTTGAGACCTAAAAAGCTGGCAATTGGACTGCCCAGTTGCTGGATGCTCTCAAATGCTGTGTGAATTTTCACCAGCTAGTTCCAGGTTTCAGGCCTGGGAGCTCTGAATATAATGAAAGGCTCAGTCAAAAGCATTCCTAGAAAGCAAATGTTGGGTTAACTTTTGTGCAGTGGTGTGAACATGAAAGTCTTCTCATGCTGGTCATGGAGAGTAACATTATTTGCCTGACAGGACACGTTTCTCATGTTCACTCAGTTGCAGGAAGAAGGACCACAAACCCAGCAACTGTATTGGAGTCTGTTGTCGGTTCATCATGAAATCAGTCCAGTGCTGCCCTGGCAAGCTGGGGAGGAAGGGCTCAGGGACTGCCTCTGCTCCGTGTCTCTGCTATGGGACCCTTGTTTTTGACATGTAGTTTCCACAGTACTCATAAATGATTATGAGCTGTGTCCAGTCCAAACTGATGAGTTCAGGATCAATCAATTCATTATAGAATCTGGTACTCTCCTTCCTCACTCCCCTCAGGATCTTGAATGCCGCTGTTTCATGGGCCAAGGTTTCTATTGATTATCACATCCCCAATCAGTGCTTCCTTGTTAGCGAATAGTAGATCCAGCTGTAAGTTGACCCATCAATACCTGTATTAAAAATTATCCCTGACACACTCCAGAAATCTCCCAGGTTGCTTGCATCACTCTATGTTGCCCTTCCTATAGATCCAGAGACATTTCTGCTACCAGCACTATGCCTGAGTCTTCTGGAACTGACAGCGTGGACAGCTGGGTAAAAGTAAACTCGGGTTACTGATGTGTTTGTAGGAGAGATGGGGAGTTGCTGTTTGTAGGAGAGATGGGGAGGTGAAGCAGTAGACTATGAGAGGCAGAAGGTGGATGGGAAACAAAAAGACGGTTCCTTTCTTGGGCAGAAGAGTGCTACTTGACAGTGGTTAAAAGATGTCTCTGCTGTCTTGAAATACTTTGTTCCCCATGGTGATTACCTGGCGTGAAATGGCGGTAGAAGGTCTGAGCAGATGCACTACACTTCAGCTTGCTGCCTGTTGGCTATGGAGAAGGGCCCTGGTTGCTGCAGCTCCAGCTGTGCAGAGTTTGCGTAATTGTTTAGGAGTGGTACAGCTCCTCTTCCCCTTTCCTTTTCAGTGGGCTCGCTTGGACACGCTAGACTAGACTTTGCATGGCTGTGAGTTTTCTGTCTTGTTCATAACTACTGGTTCATAAATTCCCCTTTCAGCTCTTTTCAGAACCTAGTTCCAGTATTTTTTATTATTTAGATTTCTTTGGATTATGGGTAGTCTGTGAAAACTAGAGCACAGCAGCTAATTAAATGTAGGATTTCAACGGTCCTTCAAGCAAAAATAGTTTCCTGTGATATGTGTGGCTGTCTATGTCAAACGCTTCAGGTTTTGCTTTTATTTAGAATTTCATAATGTTGCACTATATATAATTCTTGCAGGCATTACAAGGTAGCATGTTTTGCATTGCCGTAGTACACCAGGCAGCTATCTAAACGGCAGCAGTTCACCTGTTTACTACCTTAACTCTAATGAATCCTGTAACTGGGTGTTTGGGAATAAAGAAGTCTAAGAAGGATGGAAAACTCAAGCAGTAGAGCAGAAAGAGGAGGGAAGGTAAAACCTCAGACTTGCGTTCTGACAGGAACATTTCCCATGGCTGTTGGGAAGCCGTTTTGCAGCGCTGGAACCCTAGGGTTTCCCAAAGCCGCCCGCTTGGTGTGCGTGCCTGTGCAGAGGAGGTGTGATTGTATAGCTGGGGCCAGGCCTGGCAGATGGCAGAGGCAGGAGAGGTAGATGGAAAATAAACATCTTGGCAAAGTTGGGTAGGAGTCATAGCATGTAGTAATCTCTGCAGTTTTGTGTTTGACAGGCTTTTAGGAATTTTTCTCTTCCATTTAGTGTTAACTTGTTAAAGGCCAGCAGATTAGACAGAGGGGTGAAGTTGGATGTGTTGCTTTTTTTGCCAGGACTTCAGGCCTAAAAGAGCTTAGTACATAAAACTGTTATCCCCAGGGAAGCTGTTTGATTGCTCCAGGTAATGGAGTTTGTGCATTCCTTATGTATTCCCAGCAGCGCAGAGCATAGTCCAGCAAAGCAGTTAGATTAGGATAGACTCGAACACGGTTCCTGTCTCCTCACCTCTTCTTTTTCACTGCCAAGCAACTGCCTGGTTTCTACTTGTGCTGCTTCTTCTGTGCCTGTTTAGGCAACCTCCCCACTCCCAAGCCCCCAAAACCAAACCCAAACCTGTAAACATTGTGGTGTGTTGTGAAACTCCATGTTTGCAGTGAGTGCTGCCAAATATCAGTCGTTTAATGGTAATGGCAAAATAGTGTGCAATGAGTTGGAAGCTGGAGTTGCAAATATGTGATGACCTTGGTGGCCGAAGCCGTTTGGATTGTGCTAAGGACTGCTTCAGAGCCCTGACAAGATGTAGTGATGTGCCTGTGAGATTCTGGGAGCTTTGGAAATGTGAATTTTGGAAGCTGCTTTCGGTGCCATGTGAATGTTTGTCCTGAAAGGCCACGTTTGTGTTCCCTGGTTACACTGGCAAATTCTTTCTAGCTGGTTGGCGAAAGCGTTCAGGGGAATTCTGCCAGCTCCTCTTACGGTCTGGAATAGCTCAGATGATAAGCCTCTGCATGTACTTTGAAAGCAGCAGTTGACTAATAGAAATGCAGGGTACAGGTTTAGAGGAAACACAGAGTGCTTAGGTCCTGGCTACTTAAGTCTGACCCAGGAAATTCCCAATGTTTTATACACCCTGGAATCAAAGTGTATAGTTGTGGTGGTGAACAGTGAATTGGTGCCGTGACTCTTGCCAAAGGGACTTGGCTCAGGTTAGGTTGCCAGTGAAGAAGTGGTGTGGCTGAGAAATGAGATGATGTGGGTGGAAAGTGGGAAAATGTCTACTGGATTCTTCCATACCTCCTGTGAGATACTAGGTAGGTTACTTTGCAGTAGTGAGCGTTGGTGAGACTGGAGGTCTGAGCACATTTTAAGTAATCGCAAGAGACGTTTTACATAGAGTTGTCAGTAAGTTGGCAGCACTGTTGAGAGCAAATGGCAAAAGTTTACTTCTGCATCAGCATTTTATCCTTTCTAGTGAGGTGCTAGAGGGAGTAAGGTATATGGCAGTTTTTGTTACTGAGATGCGCTCAGAAAGAAAAAAAAAATCACTTTCCTGTGATTGTGTTCGTATTGTCTAGGCCAGGGGATAAGCAACAGATTTTCATGCTGTATAGTCACCTATGGATATAGCATATTGAGGTTCATCACACTTACTTTAACTATCTAAAAGTTAAATTTCTCTGTTAGTACTCCTACTATAGTTTCGTCCTGCTATAAATAATGAACAGACAGAGGTACTTGCAGACACTGAGAGCTCTCTTCTGCCTTCGATACCTATGTTAGGGTAGGGTAAGTGTCCTGTTGACTGTGGAAAGTCTAGATGACCAAAGTAAAATCGATGCCTAACTGTGCGGTGGCTGGGCTTTGGTGGCGTCAGCGTCTTAGGAAGAACACTGAAACTTGAGGCACGCCAGTAGACTTTTACATGAGTGCAAAATGGGGCTTCAGCCACTAAGTGCTCCTGCATCGCGAATCAATTAATACAACACATAGCTGTCACTCAGCCACCGAGAATGGAAGTAGGAGAGTTGCAAAAAGAAATCCTGTGGTCCAGAAACAGGCTTAGCATTTGCTTCTGCTTTTGCTTTATCATACCAGAGTCCCAGCTCTGCAGTATACCTTGATGATTATCAGTAAACTTGATTTTTTTATTTTTTGCTGGGCCTACAGGAGAGCAAGCTGGGAAGACAGAGAGGGTACTTTGCCTCTTGTTCCTGGGACAGGAGTTTGGAGATGGCTGGTGAAAGCATCTCAGCTGACCTTCCCTTTAAGAACAAACTCATTTCAACTTAGAGCTGGCGAGATCCTTCCTGATTTCAGGAAGCCTGTAAGATAGGCAATAGCCAGAATTCAAATATGATGGAGTGAAAGATGAGTGCAAGATGATTGCCATTTAACTTTTTTCTGTGGCTTCACCAGAGGAAAAGAGACTTAAAAAGACTTGGAATTGGAGCTTTTAATGAAAAGACATTCCAAATTGAATGTGCCTTTCCTTTATTTTAATCCACTTACTGCATTTAGCAAAGTATTTGCATCAATGAAACTGATTTTATAGCACCTAGTACTCAGTCAAGATTTAAAACACGTTAGCAAAACCACTTCAAAAATGAAGCTTGTAACCACAAGGAGCGGAAATGCAAGTTCAAGGTATGCTTCAGGTAAATGGCTCTGTTTTAATCTGTGATAATTTTACCATTCATTTTCATCTGTTAGAAGCCATCTGTCAGCACACAGAAGGATCACTGAACTCAGTTCAGAAATATCTCTGGATACTTGGCCAACTGATCATCAGCTGTTTTCAAAAGTGATGTTGATGGTTGCAGCAACTCAGGCTGTAAGTGAAGTCCAGTGTCAGTGCTTGACAGTGCATTAAATCATGGCTTTCATCCAAAATTGGACTATTACAGCTTAACTGGTGTATAATTCTGGGTACACAGGGGCAACAAAGAACGCACGGTTTTGTCAATGTCCTTTTCAAGAAAGCTAAAGCAAGGCATTATTTGGCATTTATTGGATTTTTTTTTCCCCACTCTCAGCCAGTAGGAAATGTGATATGTATGACTGGAATCTCAATCATAATCCACTCCCTTTATGAAATTTGTCTCACTGGCTAATTTCATCCAAATTAGACAGAATAATAGAAGTCTTAAAGGTAGTTCCGACAAGTTTAATGAAAAACAGCAGCTGGATAGAAGAGAGAGATCAAAACCGAGGTTTCCTATTTTGTTTGGCCTCCTGTTTGGCCAATCAGCTCGTCCTGCTAGCTGGCAGGGCATCAGATGGATGCTTCCCAACCAGGCACAACTCACTCTGTCTCCTGAACAACTGATAGTTATGAGATGTGGGAAGCAGTTTCTGAAAAGTGAGAAAACAACGCTTCTTCCAGTTGTAGATCTATTTATATGTCTTTCATGGGTTAAAGGTGTCCCCCCAGATGTGCAGCTTTGTATGCCTTTGAAAATATATTGCTCATTCATGCCTGTTCATGTGATACTTTTACATATTCTTGTCTCTATCACATATACAGGCAATGGCTGCCTGGTTACCTGCAGTTTTTGCATCAAAAAGCACTCAGACTGACCGGTGGAGGATTATTCCTCTCCTCTTCTTTTCTGTGGTCTCGGTTTTTAGGCATTTCAAGATGTTTAAATCTGTGTAATGGAGGAAAAATATTTTTCTTTTCTGCCCAGTTCACCTTCTATGCAGGGGCATGACTTTAACTGACCAAATTAGTAAAAAGCTCCCTATGGACTTCCTTGGATTGGAGCGTGGGGGCACTTTGGTGAGGAGCATTATATAACGCTTACAGGGCTTTTATCTGGGTTGCAGAAGCAGGTGGAGAAGTCACTGTAGTGTGATAATTGACTGCTTAGGTCTAGGTGGTATGTATCATCACTCCAGATATTACAAGCTCAAATGTAAGATTAGAGCTGCTCGATTTATTTGTAGTGAATCTCCTTCTCCTGGAAGAATACAGCCATCCAGTGCCCTTGTTGAAGCCGAATATTTCTTTGTGCTTGTAGCGGCACAAAGCAAGCAGCAATTTTGCTGAAAGGAACAAGGGAGGTGGTAAGCACAACTCATCTTTCCCCCTTGGAGCAGCACCGTCCTGTGTTGTAACTTCCTGTCTCAGTGGATGGGTCTGCTGTTTTGCAAGACAGCAATTCATTAATTTCACCTCATCTCTGTGAAAGCTGCTCTGCTCCTGCCAGGTTTATAAGATTAAAAAAAAAAAGACGACTAGCGAATGAAGCAATTAATCTGTTCCCCCTGCCCAACTCCCCTTTGCCTCTGAATTCTCTCTGACAAAACTACCAGTTCATGCAGTTGTGCCATCTTGTCTTTCTGACAGCCTACTGTGAGGGCTGTATGACCAGAGCTGGAAGACCATCAGATGAGGCTGCTGGCAAATAGCATCCTTCTGCAAGATGCGGGAGACCTACAGTCCCTCCCTTGCAGCTCACGTTAACTGCAGAAGCCTTGATAGGCTTTCTAGGGTCTGGAGCAGCAGGTCTGGCTTCGTGGATTGAAATTAAACTACCAAACGTAGATGTCTCCAAGGTAGTTGGTCTCTTTATGGTCATTGGAGAGGAAATAGGTGTCCATTTAGTTGGAGATGAATCACACCCTAAAAGAAGCTATCTCTGCTACAAAGAAGCCTTGGAGTGACTTGGATAGAGGTGTTTACATTTCAAATACTGTAAATGAAGCGAGATGAACCCTGTGTCTTCCCTGGGATGGGCCCTCAAACACAATATTTGGGGGCTGGTGGTGGTGGCATTAGCAAAGCAAAGGAGCAGTGTGGTGCAGTGCCAGTGAATTCCAGCATCATGTGAGGTCATTGCTCTTGAGCTGCTGGCCACTGCCCAGAAACCATCAGCTCATGCTCAAATTCACCACCTCTCAAGGGAACGTGGCTGTTCCTCACAGTTCCTAGGTGAGATGACGAGTGACTGCTGCTGTCTCTCCTGGATGTTGTTGGGGTTTCACTGGGAAAAATACAGACAACTGCATTCAATACAGACAAAGGCATCCTGCATTCCAGTAGAGTTTACTGCATGAGTAATAAAGCAGTGTGACAGTGCTGTTTCTGCTATTGCAAGTCACAACTTGTGGTAGTTCCCTTATATACAGCTCTTTATACATCTGGTATGAGAGTCTTAGCAGAACTTCATCTGACCGAATACTGGAATTCATACTCTATAATTCATACATTATAAGTTGTGTTTCAAAGCAGGCTTTGCGCATAGCAGTTTGAAGCAACTTTTCATGAATCAAAATGTATTTTCTCTGAAAAGAGGCTAACAATTCTGTGTTTCAATAGCTTTCCAGATGAAATCTGTTCAGTTTGTAAGTAAAAGAATTGGCAGAAGAAAAGGTAAACTCAAGGCTTGTCAGATGTTCAGGTAGACTTCTGTTCACTGAGAAATATCCTGTTTTTTTCTAGTTCATGGGCACTGTTCAATAACAAAGATAGTCCCTGGCAAATTTTGGCCTCAGCTGTACTTCTGCAATCTAAATGTTGCACAGTTCAGTCCTCCTTTGCACTTGCAATATTAATGAAGGTATGGAAAAAAATGATGTGATGCTATTAAAAGAATCATGTCTGTTTACAGTGGTAGAAAAGTATATCCTTTCAATTACTTTTCTTAAAATGCAGGGTTTTGATCAAAGAGAGAATGCATAATCAACTGAAGTAACTGCCTATCTTTATCACACTGCCTGAAATTTGAGTTTAAATTCAAAGGAGAATCTGATAGAGATTAAATAATCCAAAATCATCTGAAGATTCAGAGATTGAGCTGAGCCACAGTTCAATTTTGAGAGAACAGAATTCAGGCAAGTTCGGGGAATTACAAGGTGCACCATGTAATACTGTTGCTACTGCTGTCTTCTGAAAATGGCTAAAAGACTTAAGATCCTTGAAATTTTAAGCTCTAAGTCTATCTTTGTTTGGAAGGAGGGTAGAGGAAAACAAAACATTTTCTGTGATACTCTGAACATTTCTGGAAAAAAGATAGCACTTGTACATTTCCAAAAAAAAAAAAAAGAGTTGGACAAAATCAGTTACAGAGTAGGATGATATGCTGACAGCTCAGATTTTGCCTACTACAAGGCAGCAGGGTTTGTTTGTATCGGGCTGGGGTAGCAAGGATAGGGTAGCCCAACACACAGGAGAAAAAAAGTTTTATATTTCTTTTGCAGTCTGGAAAACAGAACCGCTAACTATACTGCGTGGGTGGCACCAAATGTTTTGTTCAGTGATTTTAAAATAAATAGTGAAAACCCAAAGATATTATATTCTCAGGTTAAATAAAATACTTTGTTTCCCTTTTGGGCACTTCAAAAAGACCTGGAAGAAAGTTCTAAAGGAAAAGATACTGATGATGCAGAAAAGATGGAAGTGCTTGATTTCATAATTCCCCCCCCCCCCAACTATTAATTTGGCAATTTGTAGCAAATTATCCAACAGTTTATAGTTAAAATGTCTTATTCTTACTCTAAAAAGTCACATACAGCTCTGCTGCTGAGGTGGTTTTCATGAACTGTCCTTATTCTGAGAAGTATTTATGGTCTCTGCAACCTCTTTCCTTTCATGCCGGTTGCAGCGCCAGGCAGTTCAGTACATGATCTGCTTCTGCCTGTGACCTTTTTATTCTCCTCATACCTTTCCTCTCTTGAGGAAGATGAGGGAAATATTACGTGATCCTTGTAAAGTCCAGGCACCAGGAATTGCTGCAGGGGGCATTGAAATAAAACTGTCATGACTTCAGTCTTCATAAAATCTTATTGTTTTGCAGAAAACTTGGCTGGGAAGTAGATCAGATTATCTCTCTGTTCTGCTCTGTGATGTCCACTCTTTTTCATATTTCTTTTTCATTGCATTTAGATCTATTCTTCAAGCTTAGTTAACTGGGGATTTTCAGAAATGAACCTGTCCAGAGCAATGTATTCTGGATTTAGATGTTGGTTGTGGGAAAGGTCTTAATTTTAGTTAGAGCTTAAACTAGTACCGCTTTCCCAAAAAAACAATGTGGTATGCTCTTGTGAATAAAAGAGCATTTGCATTGGCTGTTCTCTTATTCTTTTGGTACTTGTCCATGATGTTCTTAGGAGGGCAATTTTAAGATCATATTCCTGAATAGTTGTGCTGAGGGTAGTTTTAAATTTCATCTCAGGTGGGGTGGAGTCTGCTATAGAGAGGAGTGGTGCCAAAATAGTTGACAAGGCTGAAGCCAGTTTTGGTTTTGATGTGAAGGAGGAAGACCATGTGACTCTGTGTTGTGTGACTTGGAGTTCATTCAGTGCGTCCCTTAGCATCTGGTGGTAGCAGAAAGGCGACAGCCTCTTCCCTCCATCTCCCTAGTGAATTCATAACGGTTACTTGTGTTCCACCCACAGCTTTGGTACAGGGGCAGTTAGGCGTTTGAAGCAGGAGTTTGATGTGTGTGATATCTACCCTGATAACAGAAGAACATTACATTTCACTTTCAGTTTCCTTATACTTGCTGACTTCTGCCCTGCCTAAGGTGCAGGCTAGTATGCCTTGAACCCCTTGAATAGTAACATACTTTAAACACCGTGAAAACCTCAAAGCCTCAGTGACTTCTTCAAACTAACCCCCAATTACAAGTATTATATTGAGCTCTTTGGGAAAGAGAAATTCAATGTGTGTGACCAAACCCAACTAACGATGTTTTCACAGAATATTCAGAAGCCAAATGCCAACTGCAGCTACAAGCTCATGTGACCACACATTGTAATTGAATCAGTGATTTTACTGTTATTGAATGGCTTCTGTAGCCTTCTGTAGAGCCATAAAATTCTCAGGCTGCCAGCTTGGAGCAAAAAATGGCCACAAGTATAGCCATTATGTGGCTATATGAGAGGACTCTCTTATAGCTGTAAGCATTAGCTACTGCCTACTGTTGGGGATGGGATATGGGGCTAGATTTTTTTTTTTTTTTAAAATGTTCTTGGATGGTGATGATCATTGGGTGGATGAATTCAGGATGTTGTTTGGTTGTGAACTTGCTCAGATTAATTCTTGATTCTCTGCATTTCTTTTAATCAGTGATCTGCAAAGCAACATTAAAATATTGTTGATAAATTTTTCAGGTGAGAAAAAGAGCAAAGCAGCAATCGATCCAGGGGACAGTCCCAGGAGACAGAGCAGCCTGGGTTTCCTGCTAAGCTTCCTAATTTTCAATAGAGCCATATGTGAAATCTCACATTTAGCAAACCAGAGTGCAGGTTGCAGTTACAGATGGATGTCCTCATCCTGGGAAGCATTGGCAGTGAAAAGAGTGCTAAATAGTTAATCAGTTAAATGTGCTTTGGCCTTGGACGTGGGATGCATGGGTAATAACAGAGAGGTCATTTTGTCCCTGTAGCTGGCAGGGGGTGACTACCCTAGAAATACTATTTCCAGGCTTGGAATATTTAGAAGTGGATTTTGAAAAAGAGAGAATAGCCACAGGAATGATGGAAGGAGTAAAAAACTTTGTTCAAAGTGAGACATTCATGAAACTCCACAGCTTTTCCACTCATCAGAGGGGAGGCTGAAATTTGAGAAGCCAGGGATCTCTTAAGGGAGGGGGAAAAAATAATGAAAAAAATCAGCCAACACCTGAAGTGCCAAAATTTTGAACTCTAAACTGGGTGCAAATTTGTTAAGGCAAGATTTTAACCATTAAACAACAATTGTGGTTTCTTCCCTGCCACCAAAACTTCTTGCAAGAACATGTGGATGTATTATTCTTATGGAAACATTACACTGAAGACCTAATTTAGAGAATTTCAGGATTAGATTTTGAGACTCATAGTGTTGGAGGTGGTCAGACTAGTTGTGTTTCAGAGCCACTATTGATAATTAATCCCTGAAGTATTTCTGATGGGGACATTGGCTCAGGGTCCCTTAGGCGTGCATATGCTGGGAAATAGGTGTTGATTTAGCTTGTTTGAGTAGGTCCTCCTGCCTCTACTGGGGGATACGTAGATGGAAGCAATTAAGCAATTTCACTGAAATGGAGCTGTGCAAATCTTCCCTAATAAACCCAAGCAACCACCTGTACTCTGGATTTTAGCAGCGCCACAAATCCCTGCCTGGGAGTGAAGGCCTGATGGTTTCGGCTTGACACTAGCTGATACTCCAAAGGCAGATTCATTTTTTTCTCTGGGTGTTCAGATTCATTTGATCCCAAAGCAAAACATGGGAAGTTGAGGCGAATGTGAACTGCAATGTAAAGAAAGGAGGTTTATGTCCGACCAAATGCTGCAGCCTTGTACTGTCAGCTCCTGGCTCCATTTTGTAGTCACTGGATGTAGGCTAGAATGATACCAGCTAAATCCAGGCAGCTGAGCAGAGTCTGACTGAAGCAATAGGTTTGACCAATTATTTTTATCTCAAACTTGAACCTGAACGTCAGTCATTATTTGAATGCTGCCATTAAAGCCAAACGGTAATGAAACAGTAATAATAAGTTTCGTGTTACCATTTTTGAGCAGTGGTTGAATCAGAGCCCTTGTTCAGTGTGGGGGCTGCTGGCACTTGCTGGGACCTGCAGAGCAGCATCAAGCTGTAGCCTTTCCTGTCCTCTCCTCCTCCCGTGCATGCAGCATCATCCTTCACAGGGCACTGCTCTGCAGAGCTGGATGGGGTCCTGTTCAGTGCAAGGTTCAGCAAGTGTGTGCGTGCGTGGGACTTGCTATAAAACTTCTATTCCCTTGGGGCAGAAAAAGGGGTGTTGGTAGTGTTACCAGTGTCAGGGCACCGGTAGGCCTTAATAGCCCTGACCATCCTCACCTGGGACCCTTACCGCTGCACCCCATATGCCATGCCATGCCACACACCCTCTGCCCATTGCTCCATTTAAGATCAGGCTTAAGCCTTCAGTCCTCCTTCATGAAGCTGCCCTCCTGTTGCTGCTGCCTGACAAGCGGCTCCCCAGCAACCTCATCTTTTCCTCACTGATGTACTACATCCCCCTTGCATGAGTTTAAAAGGAAAAATTTGAGAGGAAGAATTTTGCTTCCCCCTCCCTTGCACGGTGCTGGCAGTGCTTATGTGCTTCATGTAGTGCAGCATCACAAGGCAGGCATGGCAAAGAGAGCTGGAGCAGTGGTGGTGTGCTGGGGAGGCAGAACCTGCTCCACCTGTGGAGAAGAGATAGCTAAAGGGCTGTAACCTCCTGGCTGACAACCCAGGCTGTGGAATTGCCCATTTCTGCTTTTAGATGTTATATTTGCTGGTTTTAAGACATTTGGGATGTTTGAAGTAGCTACTGAGTCATTATTGGCTGGGACTCGAGTCAAACCCGGGGTGAGATTAAGCATTAACTGGCTGCAAACTGAAATCAAACTGAAAAGTTCATTAACTTAAGATGAAGAATAAGTAGTTTGGGATTTTTGTGCAAGCTCTTTCACTGTCTTTTTGTATGGATTTAGGTTTAGACTTTGCAAGGAGGTCTGGCTTCCTCTCTGCTTTTAGGTGGAGGAGGGTGCACCTTAGCCCTTTGGTCAGCAGTGGGCTTTTGAGGCAAATCTCCTGACGGACCCCAGTAACTGCAGTTCAGTAATGCACTCAATGTGCTACAGCCACTCACAGGCTCTTTGTGGAATCAGACCAGAGTTAGTCTGCAGTAAATCCCATGAAAATAAGGTAATGTGGACGCAGGATCCTTGGCACCAGCTATTTCACTCCGCTTCTTTCAATGTGCGGTGTCTGCTGGTATAACCTCAGCAAAGTATACCATGGGGATATGGCTGATGTCTCAAAACTGCTGCTCAGCTCCCGCCTTGTGCACAGGTTGCTGCTTGAGTTGATGTGCAGAGCCACTTCCGTGCTAATGCTGCCTTGTACTTAATGACCTGCTTTGTGCCCAGTTCCGGCTGAAATCTTAGAAGCCTGAAGTGAGATTCTCAAATAACTTTTCTTCTGTTTCTCTGGCAAGTAGGGATTTGTCCCTTAAGTGCTCTCAGATCTGAGGTCCCCCAGTGCCTTTTCAGTGCCAATATTCAAGTTGTTTAATTCCTCTCATACACAGGTCTCCTCTGAATTGGAGATAACTTCGAGTCAAAGGTATATTATTTATGTCCTGCGAGTGAAGGAATGCTTGCAGTGAACTGAAATCCTTGGCTAAAAGCTGCTGCAGTTTTGCAAATTCTATCATAACATTTTAGCTGTACATTGTAATCAAAGCTCAGCAAATCAGTTCAGACTCCCTGATCCTGCAAAGTACCTTGCTTTAGGTTTGCCTTTGAATCCATTCTGCTTTTTAATGTATGCTTTCCTATGGAGCTTTTCTCACTTTGTAATTTTGGGATTTGGATCAGAAAGAGAGACTGAATAATGTGAGACTTTTAATAATTATTCTTTTCTGACCGAAAGCAAATGTGAGTGCACAAGAAATTTGTGCTAATACATGCAGATGCATACTTGAACTAGTGACCTGCCTGTCTGTGGACCTTCCAGAAGCATGTACTGCTTTTCCTAATACATTTATTAATGAAGGATTCAATGGGAACCAGAAGAATGCATTTTTGGGGAGGGGAAAGAGTAGGTATATATATCTGGTCTAATAGATGGGAGGGAGGGGGGAATCATACAAAGAGCTGTTCCTTAGCTCATCAGTTTACCCTGGCTAAGGAAAGATTCATTAATATAAAACATTCCCTAGATACTTTTCCACTGAGTTATCTGTGATTTTTGTGCTTCTTGCTCGGACCAGACTTCTAGAGAAGGTATGAGTTGCAGGATTTCACTTGAAAATTTAAATTTTGTTATACAGTTGTATAATAAACAACTATATGTAGAGTTGAGGCTCCAGCTGATCTTGGATTACCTTATGCTTTCTTGAAAAAGTTGCCATGGGGATAGAAAATACAAAGAAAAGGTGGGGAAAGATAGGCAAAAATTATTTTCTTTCCACTTGACAGAGAGAGAAATAATTTTCCAAAGGCTGCAAACTGGAGTTTGTGGACAGCCAGAAAAATCTGCACTCTCAAGTTTTTTATTTGGAACAATATTTCATGCCTGTCTTAAACTGTTTTGCAAAGGTTATTTGGTGAGAGATTTCAAATTTCCTCTAGTTTGATTTTCACAGTTCTGTGATGAAGGCTTTATTTGGGCATCAGCAGGAGCATGATGTGAAGCCTTTCTGTGGTGGGTATAGGTAGACACATTGGTGTTTCTAGGAATGGAAATTGCCACTCTGGCTAACACATTGCTCTGTTCTGCTCAGGGGGAGACAAACCAGCTCTGCAACGAGCAGTCTAAGGGAAAACAGTTCCAGAATCACAGAACTGCTGAGGTGGGAAGGGACCTCGAACGATCACCTGGTCCAGCCTTTCATGGGAAATAGAGCCTAGGTGAGATTATTGCTACAGGAAGGACATTGTGGTACTAGAGCGTGTCCAAAGAAGTGCAACGAAGTTGGTAAAGGGTCTAGAGAACAAGTCTTACAAGGAGTGGCTGAGGGAGCTGGGTTGTTTAGTTTGGAGAAGAGGAGGCTGAGGGGAGACCTTATTGCTCTCTACAACTACCTGAAAGGAGGTTGTAGTGAGGTGGGGGTCGGTCTCTTCTCCCCAGTAACAAGTGACAAGACGAGAGGAAATGGCCTCAAGCTGCGCCAGGGCAAGTTTAGGTTGGATATTAGGAGAAACTTCTTTACTGAAAGAGTAGTCAGGCACTGGAACAGGCTGCCCAGGGAAGTGGTTGAGTCCCCATCCCTGGAGGTATTTAAAAGACGGGTAGACATGGTGTTTGAGGACACAGTTTAGTGGTGGACTTGGCAGTGGTAGGTTAACGGTTGGACTTGACGATCTTAAGGGTCTTTTCCAACCTTAACGATTCTATGATTCTATCTAGCACCTTGTCCAATTGTATCTTGAAAACCTCCAGCAATTGGGACTCCACCACATTGCTGGGGAAGTTGTTCCAGGGAATGATTGTTCTCACTGTAAAAAATTTCTTTCTTATATCAAGATGAAACCTCTCCCAGTGCAACTTGTACCCGTTGCCCCTTGTCTTCTCAATGTGGCTCCTTGTGAAGAGAAAGCCTCCATCCTCTTTGTAACTGCCCTTCAATTACTGGAAAACTGTGATGAGGTCCCCCCTGAGTCTTGTCTTCTCCAGGGAGAAAAGACCTAACTTCTTAAGTTCTTCCTCATAGGGCAGGTTTTCCAGCCCTGTGATCATTGTCGTGGCCCTCCTTCAGACCCTCTCCGGTCTGTCTCGTCTTTCTTGAATTGCGCGGTCTAGAACTGGACACAGTTTTGTCCTAGACTTCATTGGGGTTGACTTACGTACCTGAGCACAGTGATTTACATCTTTTCTGAAATGCTTATTTATACAGATGGAGGAGTTCAGGTGTATATGGAGAAAACACACGGAAACAAGATCGTGCTCGTAGGACTTCAGTCTGAGCAGCAGCTTGCTCTGTGGTCATGAGCCCTGTACCCTCACAATGTAAGGTCTGGATATGTGGTGGAGCCTCATGCTCTGTAGTGCAGTGCTGAGCGGTCAAATGGACAAAATATTGACATTTTGAGCCATGAGCACCCTGTCATAAGCTTCTGACTGAGTCTTCGTAAAAATCACTCACCTCTTTGGCTGCCTGTGGGGACAGAGGGGCTGCTCAGCCCGTTACAGCGGGAGAACTTACCTTGCAGCTCTTCATAGAAGCTGACTCTTGACTTCCAGCAAAATGTGATACCCAGTTACCTTGTGTAATTTGCTTCCTTTTAACAGTTTAATCTGCCTGCCTGTCATGTGCAAAGGCTACCCTCAGGTACCTGTTTTAGGAGAGGAGTGGACCTCCTGCCCTCAATCCAGCTTCCCTGCACTTGTATCCTTGCTGTCCCTTGAGAGCCTTCCTCCACGCAAGGAAGTGTCCCCGGGGCCCGGGGTATCGGTGCGGGCAGCACTGCCCTGGAGCTGAACCAGAGCAAAGCACTGAACTTCCCCAGCAGGGAAACCTAATGAATAGCAGTGACACCCCTAGGTTTTCTGTTTGCCATGTGATGTTTTCAAGCTGTTTCCACTTCTGCTAAGATTACAACAAATCCACTCTATGGTTTTCATCAAATTTTCAGTTGAAGTATGTATGGAAAATAGTATTCACATGGTTGCAGAAAACTATTAACTTATGGCAAAATCAATTTTTGATAGGGGGAAATATTGATTTTTTTTTTTTTTTAAATATCAATTTTTAGAGGAGACAAGTAGCGGTAAACCTTTAAAAATGCTAAAAAATTTAAACATTTCTGTGAATGACTTCATGGTTTTGAATAAAATCTCCTCTTTCACAGAGGAGAACAGCTATATCAAGCATTTTAGTAGTCACTAATAACTGGTGTTTTTCTGCCTGCCACTTGCAACTCTTACGCAACCACTGGAAATGGCATCAGCCTCTGTAGGATTCCCTTTAAAATAAATGAGAAATTTATATAATAATATATTAATATACTGTAATGGCATAATTCTGCAATGTATATTTTACATACATCTATTACATATAAAAACTAATATGAGTGTCACCCTTCCTATAGAGAGCTACTCCCATGCGAGCTTTGGAAAGATAGGATATTCCTGCCCTGCAGATGTCTAGAGCTTTTAATCATTCTGTATTTTAGGATATTAATTGCTGAGTTTGCTGTGATACAGAATCATTGCTCAATTCAACCTTCAACCACCTCACCAGCTCTCAAATTTCTACTCAAGCTGAGTAATAAATATTTTTGGGAAATGAATGTATAAGAGGATATGCAGTTTCAGCGAGGAAACAAGAAGTATAATATCCACTATATATATATATATATATTTATGTATCATACTGGGATGACTCAAGTTGGACTTCAATTAGAAGGCAGTCTCTAATAGTGCTGTGAATGTAGCACAAGGACGTTTAGTAAGTGGAGAGAGATGCCAAATTTTTCCATACGTAAGTTATGTAACTGTGGGGTTTTAGGAGGCCTGCTCTTCATGTGTAAGGCTTGGTACTGAATTTTCATATACCTTGGATTTAATTTTCAAAGGAGCTTCTCTGATTTCTGTATGTGTTGGAGACCAGTGTTTTATTCATTAGAATGGGTTGTAAAGGATGGAGTTTCTTTTGCTGAATCTTGGTTCTGTTTTTATGCCACTCGAAAGTGAATGGAGGTTTAATTTTTTTACTGTCTATTTCTAAGATTTTTCTGAAATAAAATCAGGTTTTCTGGCCCTTCTGTAAGTAAAAAAGAGTCACCTATGGTTCATCCGCTGGCTGGGAAGATGAATGGCTTGCTTTGGAGCATCTGAGAGCGGCAGAATCTCAGGTGTGAGGGGTGGTCATTAGAGAAGACGTGCCGAGGCTCTAATTAATGTGGCTCTTTCTCTTTTGGTTGTCTTCACTAGGAAACTGCTGGAAGAATGCTGCGACCCCGGGCAGCTCTTTGCTATGACAAAGCTGAACTCCCCGATGGGAAAGAACCTCTGGTTTGACGGGGAATTTTTATATTCTTTCACTATTGACAATGCAACTTACTCTCTCTTCCCACAGGTTAGTAACCCTTTTATTTTTCTTTTAAGTATTAATATACTAAACGATAACATGGTACAAATGAGTATAAATAGGCTAAATGCTTGTCAAGAAATTGTATCTTAATTTGTCAATGCAGAACAGTCTCCTCTGCTTTTTTACTTCTGTGTTCTGAAAATCACAAAATGTTCGTATGCATGTTAATATTTCCATGGCCACTCTTCAGGCGTGCAGCTGTACACAAGGGATGAGATTGGGTGACCCATCTTGATTTTTAAAATGCTAAGTTCTGGCTATTCTAAGAAGGTGATTTCTGCATTTCAGTGAGTGATCCCGCTCACTGGGAGCACGATCTCTCATCTAGGATTGCTTCAGTTCAGATCCGTTTAACTAAGATATGACAGTGCTCTGTTTGGAGGTGTCCAAGTTACTTCAAGTTAATGAAGTTTATTGATGGCAAACAACGTGAGCCCAATAACAGAAGCCAACAACTTGACTTTGTCGATTCTTGCTGTGTTTTGAATATTAGAAGTGGTTTGTTGTTGTTCAGCAAAGGTGTTTTGGGTTAAGTGCAGGGTTTTCGAGCACTGGGAATTTGTAATATTGATCTAGGCTTCTTGTATTTTTAATTAATATGTGAGCTGATGTTAAATAATGAGTTTATTATATTTAATTTTGTATGTGGAAGGAGAGATGTTTTATGTGGCTACACATTTAAAGAAAGCCAAACATCTGGACATATTAACTGATTTACATGTTACTTTAATTTCTCAAATTAAAGGCATAGGTATTTATTAAGCCTTCCCAGTCAGTGTTGAGTCATTCACACCGGGCTTTTCATTTGTTGCTGTTTCAATTAAACATGTAGCAGAGTTCTTACCTGTTAAACTCATCCTGCAAATAAAACATCGAAAAGGTTGTGGTTTTTTTTTTTTTTTGAAAAGTAGTTTCCAGATCTCAACAACAGACTTACGACTTCAAATGAGTTTCTTTTAGTGGAGAAAGAGTGAGGGGAAACTGCAGTGCAGGGAAGAGGAGATGGGAAGAGCCACTTTCTGTGTTAAGACACCATCCAGAGGAGCAGTGTTACAGCTGTGTCTTGTTTAGGCTGCCAGTCCGCTGTCTTGTCACTCGGCTGTGCCTGTTGCAATGAACCTGTTAATGGACCTCTGCCTCCCTCAGGCTGCTCCCCAGCTGCTGTGTCCCTGTAAGCTCAAGAAACGAGCAGATGCTGAAATGTGCATGGCGAGTGTTTTTTCCTGCAGTACAGCTGGGAAGGGGCTGCCCGGCTGGAGTGAATTTCTCTCCCTGCCTTTGAGACTGGTAGAAAGTTTATGGTGTGTCATGGAGTAGCAGCTGTAACTCTTTTTTATGATGATTAGTATTATTTGTTGCTACAATATTGTACCGTTTATTGGAGAAAGCTGAAATCCTTGGCAGAGCCGTGAACTGTGTACCGCACAAAGATACTGGCAGCAACTGCTCAGAATGTGTACATCCTTTCCAGCGTTTCAGAAAAGCCCCACCTGGGCTGGCACAGGGAGGTCATTATTTTGTGATGGATTTGGGATTTCAGATTTGGTTTTCTTTGGATTAAAACCTAGCACTCTACCTGGCCACAGTGGTGTCCTACTTCCCCTCACAGAAAAGAGCAGAATACTGAATGGGCTCCTTCAGAAGGGTAAATGCTGGTTAGAAAAGAATCATGGTCTCGGAAACTCCAGTGTTTCCCAGACTACCAAGCCCTATCCTCAAAGTTTTTCAGTTGGCCAGATTGAGAGCAAGGATCTGGGAAGCCCTGGAGAGACAGACTGCTGAAGGACAACATGAGCTAAGGAGTTGGGACTTCAGTGTCCCTTAGGCTTGCCAAGCAGGCTGCAAAGAGGATGGCTAGATGCTGTTGTAGGGTTGGTGGTGGAAAAGGTGAATTTTTATGAACAATGCTAGAAAGCAGCTCTAGGACCGGTGCCAGAAATGCTACTCCTTTAACGCATTGACAGGCCGTTCATTTCTGACAAGTGCTACTCACTACTACTCCCTCTTTTCTTGCAAGTGCCACTGCCTCTAACTTGATGTGTTATTCCTATGTATTTTGCCCAGAGGAATTTTGTAAACCTTTATCAGATGAAATCCTGCTAGGCTTAAAAGCTTAGGAAGATTTATTTGTGGCAAATTCTTAAACGAACTATTTTTCTACCTCTCTCTTTGTTTCAAGAAAAATACTCACCTAAATTTTTCAGGCTTCTACTTTGAAGAATGGTGTCTATTAGCTTGCTAGCAACAGGCAAGTGATTTTTGTGAAGATGAATATTCTTTTCAAAAGTATCCAGAAGCTTAAAACCGCTCATAAAATATGGGTAATACTCTGAAAAGCTCAGGGGATGTAACAGGAATGTAAAGGGCCACAGCTATGTTGATATAATCGAAAAAAAATTTCCTCTGGAATAAATAAAAAAGGCTCCCTCCACATCAATGTGCTGGGCTTAAGCCATTTTGTGCTTGCAGAAGATTTCTCAGTCCTGAACCAGTTATTAACTTATAGGATAAAGTAACTCAAAACTAAATAGGAAACTTGCTGTATTTTATGGCATAGAATAAGCTGGCTATGCATCAATGGAGACTTATACAGAAATAACTTAAGTTTATGTCAGAACTTAATATGTAAAATGTCACTTATTTTTGAATGTGAACAATACAAAATAGAATATTTTTTCTTCTGAGTAACCTGTAGATAAAGTTCTTACAGCTGGTTCAACATTTTCTGATGGAGTGCTTTTCCAATAAAAATGCTATTTCATCAAAATACAAATTTAGTATCAGTTCATTGGTTTTTCAATTTTTCTTTGAAGTGGAAAGGTTAAAAGGTTTTGGTGGTGTTCTGACATTTCATTTTACCATTTTTTGAATGTAATTTCAACTTTTTTTTAATCATCTCTGTTGCTAGCTTTTTTTTGTATCAGACTTTGCTTGATTATATCATAGAATCACAGAATGCTTTGGGATGGAAGGGACCTTTAAAGGTCATCTAGTCCATCCCCCTGCAATTGGCAGGCACATCTTCAACTCGATCAGGTTGCTCAGAGCCCCCATCCAGCCTGGCCTTGACTGTTTCCAAGGATGGGGCATCTACCACCTCTCTGGGCAACCTGTTCCAGTATTTCACTACTGTCATTGTAAACAATTTCTTCCTTATATCCAGTCTGAATCTACCCTCTTTTAGTTTAAAACCGTTACTCCTTGTCCTATTGCTATTGGCCCTGCTAAAGAGTCTGTCCCCATCTTTCTTATAAGCCCCCTTTAAGTACTGAAATGCTGCAGTAGGGTCACCCCGCAGCCTTCTCTTCTCCAGGCTGAACAACCCCAGCTCTTTCAGCCTGTCCTCATAGCAGAGGTGTTCCAACCCTCTGATCATTTTTGTGGCCCTCCTCTGGACCCTCTCCAATAGGTCTATGTCCTTCTTGTACTGAGGACCCCAGAGCTGGACGCAGTACTCTAGGTGGGGTCTCACCAGAGCGGAGTAGAGGGGCAGAATCACCTCCCTCGACCTGCTGGCCACGCTTCTTTTGATGCAGCCCAGGATACGCTTGGCTTTCTGGGCTGTGAGAGCACATTGCCGGCTCATGTCCAGCTTTTCGTCTATCAGTACCCCCAAGTCCTTCTCTACAGGGCTGCACTCAATCCCTTCATCCCCCAGCCTATATTGATACCAGGGATTGCCCCAACCCAGGTGCAGGACCTTGCGCTTGGCCTTGTTTGAGCCTCATGAGGTTCACACAGGCCCACTTCTTGAGTTTGTCCAGGTCCCTCTGGATGTCATCCCGTCCCTCAGGCGTGTCAACTGCACCACTCAGCTTCATGTCATCTGCAAACTTGCTGAGGGCGCACTCAATCTCACTGTCTATGTCATTGATGAAGATATTGAACAGCACTGGCCCCGGTATGGACCCCTGAGGGACACCACTCATCACTGTTCTCCATCTGGACATTGAGCCCTTGACCACTACTCTCTGGATGTGACCATCCAGCCAATTCCTTATCCACCGAACAGTCCACCCATCAAATCCATATCCTTCCAATTTAGAGAGAAGAATATTGTGGGGGACGGTGTCAAAGGCCTTAGAGAAGTCCAGATAGATGACATCTGTAGCTCTTCCCTTGTCCACTGATGTAGTCACTCCATCGTAGAAAGCCACTATGTTGGTCAGGCAGGACTTGCCCTTGGTGAAGCCGTGCTGGCTGTCTCGAATCACCTCACTGTTCTCCATGTGCCTTAGCATAGCTTCTAGGACCCTACTACAGTCGAGATCAGTGGCATGGTTTAATGGTTGGACTCGATGATCTTAAGGGTCTTTTCCAACCTTAACAATTCTATGATTCTATGGTTGGATAAACCTCTGAATAGCCGGGCTGCCATGTCTCAGGTTGGCCACTAAGGCCTATGGGTAACTTGTAATTTCCTCTCCATTGCGGTCCAACTATTAGACAGAAGAAGGAACTGTGTGTTGGTGAGTGTTCAGGAGTCCTGTCCCTGACAGGACAGAGACATACACCCTCCTTGCTCTTCAGCCTGGAAGTTTAGCCATGCAACTCTGGTCCTGTTGTGTTGTATCGAGGCACGACAAGAGCACATGACTAGCATTTTCCACTCTTTACTGTCTGACTAGAATGGAAGAAACCAGGCTTCCATATATTCTTGTAGTAATTTTTAGATGCTATGAGTAAACGTGATCTAACCACAGGAGTAGCTGGGTTGTAACTCAAAGCCATGTGAGAGAAACGTGAACTAACACTCATCTGCTTTTGAGTTAGAGAATAAAACAAGCCCTAGTTGCAAACGTTTCCTGAAATAATTTTGTGCTCCTTCCTGTCTTTTACTTTCTCAGAGTTTCAAAAGCAAATTTCATGCTGTCTTTACCATTAAAGGAAAAAAACCTCTCACCTCAGTATTTAGCTGTTTATGCAAATAATTCATTTTTCTTGCTTGTTGGCAAAAGCTTATAGTAAGGCAGAACTGAGGTGAATTTCTGAGGTCTCCTTTCCCCTTCTCCCCAAAGGTTAAAGAAATAGTTAAATCAAATGGAACTTTTCACTCTGCCGTGTAAAGTGTTATTTTGGAGGATAGAGGGGTGAATACATTTCAAAAGAAATTTCAAATGTTAAGCTTCAACTTATTAATCTAACACAATAAAATAATTGATTGAAAAATTTTCAGGTTTTATTGTATTTCACCTGAAGCAGTTAGACACATTTGGTACCAGTAAATTATTTCAAATTACTAAAATATAATTCCCCAGCTGCTCAAATCCCTTCTAAGGTTTTGCCTGCAAAATGCTGTCAGCTAGAAGAATGGCTGCTTGCAATGAGCTTCTCATGAATAGTCATCACAAATGGTGTTTGAGAAATCCAAAGGAAATAGCTTCAAGCCACAAATAAATTTGGGAAAGCCCGCAGCTCCTTCTGGATACCTTGTGATCAGGAGAAAGGCATTATTTTTCAAATTATTAATTAGAGTTTAAATTCTTGTCCTTAATATAAAGGCAGGGAAAAATATAATCTCTCTACCAGTAAGTGTAAGATGGAGTCATTCTCTGAAATTTTCTGGGTTATCAAGGTGAATGTTGTATTGGGTGACAGTGAATGAATTTACAATTGTGCTATGTGATTTGTGTTTTTTATTCAGGGTACCTGTTAGATTCTGGGAGCTTGTTTAATTTTTCTTGGTTGCTCGCAACATGCCTCATTTGGCCAGAGATTTTATTGTGTCCTTCTCTGATGCTGGCACTTGTGCTGTGTCGAAGCACATTCCCCAGTCTTACAGTTAGAGCCCGCAGCTAGTGGAATAATTTATAATTATTTCAGGGAAATAATTAGGATTTGGAAAGGGAGTTCGGTGTAGAGTCTGCAGGCTCTTCCGCTTTTTGCATGATGAGGATTACAGTAAAAACATACTCATCCTGAGGAAGAAAAAGGCAGTTTGATTCAAGTAAAAGGTGAGGTGTAGGAGCAGAAGGTACCGGGAAGGGTTAGGTGGGAGTGCGGCTGCTGCGCAGACCCAGGGTGGAACATGAAGCTACGGCTGTATAAGCAATGTGAACCCCGCTAAGAGGACAATGTTAACTTGCTTAGGGCAAACACTGTGTGTTGTTCGGCCTGATTTTAGACCCAGATGATTCAAAAATTGTGTATAAAATGGGAAACCACCTGAAGTGAAGGGGGTTAGGATTTGATGGACTGCAGTGTTGCCAAGAGGCATGAAGTTATTGCCTTTGGTGTTGACTTTGGAAGTGCTCTGTTAATTTTTGCTACCAGTCTAACTTACCAAAGTACTCTGTTCTTAGTCAAGCTCTGTAATTAATAGCTGCTTGGAGAAATATATTGAAATATTGGCTGTCATACATGTCCTGATTTTTTTTTTTTTCTTGATGTCTTGGGTAGGGGCATGAAGTGCCTGCAGACCTAACATTTATTGAGCAACTCTTACATTTATTTCTATTCGTTCTACTGTCTAAATAGTACCTCCCTGACTTCTTTTGAGTAGTATTTAATTAGGATTTGGGGGAATTTCTTGGTGCTGTCCCTTTTCTTCCTTTTTTTCCTTCCTTCTCCCTCCCCCAAGCATACTGTAATGCAAACTATGTTCTTGATTGGGGCTACATATATTTGTTGAAAATGAAAATGTAACAAACATTAATTACTGCAAACATGGAAAACATATTGTATACTAAAAGGTGAAGAGGTAGTTACATCTTGTGAAGTGACATCTGCATGTTAGGAATGCAATTAAAAAGAGATCTTCTGAATTATTCAAGCAATTGTATCATATAGTGCCTTTCATAAACTGGGATATGAAATAATATCTGTAGAGACCTGACAAATTGTGCTCTTTTGGAGCATGAGTCTTCCTTTCAGTCCTGGACAATCTCTAGCCATTGACATCAGGGTGATTGAGATAAAAAAATCTGGCTTAATATTTAGTTAAGTGAAACCCCTACCCTCACTTTGATTGCATACTGACTGAGAACCGTGTAATTGGACCATTTTGTGCAGCCTGCTTGCAAAGCTGGAATAGGGCATCATCCGTTCTATCTGGTCAGTTAAGCAAAAGCCGTAGTCCATCTGAAACTACTCCATATAGACAAGATGCAAACATATCTGATGGTGAAAATCAAATTTATGCTAAAAAGACTGAGATGCAATGTGTATAGTTGGAAGTAATTAACTAGAGGATGGGCAACAGGCTCTTGTTGGAAGTGAGTTAAAACAGACCAAGGAGCGGTTTTCTGTCCCTGTTGATCATCGGATGCATGCTTTGGTCTCTCTGGGCTTGCTAAAATGTCTTTGGCCAAGCTGTTTAGCCAGGCTGTCTTTGGTGAGCCTAATTTTTCTGGAGTTTATCTGCAATAACACACATGCCAAATTGGCTTTATCTCAGTCAGTGTAAATACATAAATAGACACTGACCTTTCCAAATGTAACAGAGAGGAAGGGAAGGACTAGATCTGGCTGCAAAGTGTCAGTTTGGCCCGCAGGCAAAGAAAGAGGAATGGCTGCCCTAACTCAGCATTTCTGTTTCAAATCTAAAGTGACTGGGCGTCAATCACTCTCTTTCCTTGGTAACACAGGAGCTGATCCAAGCACACACCAGTGCCTTTGCCAGACAGACCCTCATGCCCTTGGGCATTAAAAAAATCCCACAGACAATCCCATCCCTCTTTGGGATTTTGCGGATGTGAGGGTGTGGAAAAGCAAATGTGGTCCAGCTTCTGCTTTGTTATGGATACTGAGCAGTACTAAAAGAAGTATAAAACCCTCTGGGATTGTTGTGGAGCCACCTAAGACAGAAGGGACATGGGGTATTTTCAAGAGGATAACTCAGCCATGACGGTGTTGCAACTTGGAGTGATTTTTATATTTGGAAAGCGCTTCAAAGAGCGCATTTATTCATTTCTATTGGTACCCAGGGCTGTACAGTTACTGACTAGTAAAACGCGAGCCTGCGCGTGGAGCAGCCACTGAGCACGAAGAGGCCATGGCAGGCTGAGGGATGTGGCGGTGGTGTGCTGACTCAGGGAGGGAGGGGACGCTGCGGAAGGGCTTCTGCTAACAGAGGCAGGGAGAATCTTGCCGCACTGCACACTAGTGCACATTTCTACTTATTAGCTGCATAACCAAAAATTTCTACCTTGGGTAATGTTTTTGGTGGTACCTAGAAGTCACCGTTACAGGGTAAGAGATGTTATGCTGTGGGGTTGTAAAGCACAGAGCAAAAAGACTGTTTTGAACCCAAAGAGGAAGTGGGCAGCACAGGCAGACGGCCAGAGAGGCTGCACTACTGCCCGGGTGATGTTATGGACTTTTTAGTCCATGTTCGTCTGCTTTACGGGGACATAAGTTGCTGCTTTATAAGCAAGAAATGTTGTAAGCAGAAGAAGAATTAAAGGAAGTGGTCACAGGTGAGGAGCTATAGGAACAACGAACTTCTGATGGCTAGGAGTAACTACAGGGCATATAAGCGGCCTGGCTGAGGGTATAAAAATAGAAATAAGAGTTGGTTCTAGTCTGCCCAAAGGCAACACAGTTAGATTCATTTTGTTTGTTTTATTGTAGCTTTATATAACTAATAAGATGCTAAAAGGAGTTTTTTTCTCCATGCAGGGGTTTTTCTGGCAGTGAACTCATTTATATACCAAGACTTCCACCTACAGGTGCAATGAGACCTTTGCTTCTTTGGAAGTCAAGGTCTAAATCTTGAGTAAGCTTTATCCTTTATATCCTGACCACCTGTTAGCCTTTCTTATTATTTATGGATTTTATTTTTAAGAGTCATCTTGTTCAGTTTATAGACTTTCTACTGTATATGTGACTATACATTTGAATTATTCAGTGATCGGATTGCATTACATTAATTTGCTGCATTCAGTAGTTAGCTTTTTTGATGAGATACTTCTAAAATAGGCTTAATACCAGTACTGGCTTATTTGAGGCTTGGTTTGGTTGCATTTCATGCTTGGCACTTACCACCTGGCAGAAGAATAAGTAGAAATTGATAAAATACTACATACTTCTGTTTTTCATACAGTTGTTGGATTTCTTGATATGGCTCGTGTAAACTGTACTGGAATATAGCAGGATGTCAGATTATGTTCAGAAAGTATTTCACCTGCAGCAAAGACATAGCCCCCCTCTTCTTCCAGGTATTCCTAAATACAGGTGGAAGTGTGGCTTAGCAGAGTCTGCAGGCTTGAAGAAAGTCAGGGAAGGTTACACCACTCCAGAAGCTATTAAGAAGGGGTAGCACGGTTACAAATCTTGTAGGAGGATTATATAGTGACTTTCAAAAGATCCTTTATGTCTTTTTGCTTAGGGGGGAGTGTAAGCCCAGCTTTACATTTAATGAGAAATCTGCTGCCTTACAGTTCAGGAATTGACTTACGTAGCCAGGCATGGTTGATTTAGAGTCCTTATAACCTGATACGGCATGGAGGGGAAAGGCTGTGGTTCTCTTCTGGAACAACTTTTATCATCTGAATGGCTCCCATGAGGCAGGCATTGGCTTCCAAATGACATTTTGGACGTTGGGAAAATAACACAGTAGTGGTTTTCTCACCTCAGGATGCACCGGATGAATCCTGTGATGCTGGACATGCAGGTGAAATACCGTTTAACTTGCTGTTGCTCAGATCAAGAATTCAGGCTGTTTTTTCCTTCTTGATCAACAGAGCTTGATGCTTTTTCAGAGGTTTTAGGGAGAAATTTGACAATTAAATCTGTGCTGCTGATTGTCTACTTGCCAATAACTACCCATCTGAGGTGACTGTTTTGTGTGTGGTGGCTAAAGGGGTAGTCTGTAGTGGGAGGCAAAGGCAAGATAACTGAAAGCACTGGTGTCTTTCCCACTGAAATGAGTCAGGATATGACATTTAACAGCCTTGTCAATCTGGACTTGTGTAATGTAACTTTGAATCCCAAATGCAGAAAGAAATAGTTCTTTCTAGTGCCGAGATGGTGTCTTTTTTTTTCTTCTTTTTTATTTATTTTTTGAAGACTGTCTTAGACACTTCTGTGAACCGCCGGCATTTGGGGCTGGTGACAGTTGGCAGTGGTAGTCTACATATGTTGTGGAGAAGAGCATCTTGCATATATGCATACCTGGGTTCACAGGTGATTTGAAGGAGAGATACTTAAGCCCAAAACCATGGCTTAGGCTTGCTGGCTTGAGTCCAGTCCATCAATCCCAGGAAGACCGCTGCAGGCATTAGCAGGATATTTTCCTGTAGGGTACATTATTGGCAGCACGATTCTGCACACCATCCTAAGTGAGCCCTTGACCTGTAAGCTGAAAGTCAGTTATAAAATCCTGTGTGCAGGGTTAGGGTGGACGTTCAAGGTACTTGCCTGCCAGCATGGTGGCTGCAGTAGAGCTACCTGAATATTGCCTCATGGAAGCTCAGTCTCCAATGACTGTGTTTTTCTCAGTGTAAAATGTACTGGACTAATGGTCTCCAATTTCAGAAGGTTCAGATGAAAGACACTGGGTTCCAGATGATCATTTGACCAGGAGGAAATTACCTGAATTATATCCCATATATTAGCTCTGTGATGTTTTCTAGGAACTCCCAAGTCATGCAGGTGCATTTGGATACCTTCATTCTCTGGCATGGTAATTGCATGATAGGTGAAGAACAAAAATTATACATGCCGGGGGACTGGCTTTTCCTTTTGCCCTGGGAATGTGCCTTTATTAGGAAGGAGACAGAGAAGTTTTCTTTATGAGTAAATCATCCTTAGTGTGGAGGAGTAAAGTTTGTGATCTGAATAAGCCTGATGTGAAACAGCTCTTGGAAGTCAGTTCTCTTAATGATAGTCTAGCACCCTTGTCCACCTACTGCTGCCCTAACTAGTCTTCCTCGCACAAGAGCTATATGACTAAGTGTGAACAGATGAAGTGCATAATTCCTTACATCCTGTGCTTGAAAAGTGTGGGCTTAGGGTTTTATTTTAAGACAAGGTCTATATTCATAGAACAACTTAAGCACAGGTATATTACACTGAAATGTGAGTGTGTTGCTGTCTCGTGCTGATGGGGCTATCTAGTCAGCCATTCAGTCAGACAGGGATAAATATATTATGTGATGCTGATAGGCCAATTTCTCATGTGTATAACATCTCCTTACTTAAGGTATTATGAGGTGTGACGGAAGTCTGTGCAACCTATTAAGTCCCATGGTAATGAGGCTTTCCTACAGCAACCGAAGGAAAGAAGTCAGTGCGGTGAAGGTGACAGTGGTGACACTAACATTACTGCAACCATCAGTGGTATGCATGGGCAGGCGACTCCCTCAGAGATCCCTCCTCACTCACCTTTACTGTACCATCTCACTTATTTTGTTGTATCTAGTTAAGCATATGCCATAGCCAGCTGCAAATGTATGCCGGGGAATGCTTAGCAGCCACGCACGGTGATTGGGAGCGTGGTTGTTAGCTCCATCCTCTACCTGCTGTACTTGGGCAAGAAGCACCAGGTATAAAAGAACAAGGGCTTTGGTTGTTTCCCCTCAATTGAACGACACCAAACCAAAATCAACAAGATCAAGCCTATTTTCACACTGTTCTTTTCACACTCAGAAGGCTGCACAAAGAAGCACATTGAATCATAGCACATAATCCAGATGTACAGCGCTATTTATAATTTTACTTTTACAAAGCCGGGCTTTTAGGGGAAAAAGCCTTGCATCTTCACATGGGGATTCACTAGGCGGTGCTACACCAAAATACAGGGGCACTGTCAGTTCGTTCTGACGGTATCATAGTGAAACCTGTGCAAAGTCATTGTCTGGAGGGGATACTCAGCGGTCACTGCCCTCTTGCCTCTGGCCCGTGGCAGACAGCTCTACCAGGGCTGTACCTGACAAATATTTATCTCGTAAATTTTTAAAGCTTCCAGTAATGGAAATTCCACAGCCCACTAGGCAGAGTCCGTTCCAGTACTTTACTGTCCTGATGTGTAGGATAGATTTCCTGATGTCTAACTTAAAATTCCCCCTTAGCTATAATTTAAGAACATTTTTTCTTATCTTTTCCACATATGACTGCTATCAAGTCTCCCCGCAGTCTTTTTCTCTAGGCTGAACAACCACGACTCTTTCAGTCAGATCTTTCTTTCTAAACCTCTGAACATTTTTGGTTTTCTGATAGTCTGTAAGGAAGATAACATGACAATTAACCGTGTGGCACCCTCAGAATGTATCCTCAGACTTTTCCCTTGGAGATGGTACAAAACATCAGTGCCGTATCCTCTGAATGCAGAGCTTAATGGCACCTTTCTGCTTGAACAAGCTTGTATTTAGTGTTGCTGATCATTCCTGTAGCTAGAAGATCACTGGATGTTGCTACGAGTGAGGCAAACCTAGTGTCCCAACATACCTGCTCATCTTTTTGCCTTGATAACGTCCACCAAGGACAGAACAGGGAATGGAGCTCAGGTATCTTCTCCTTTCCAGGGTAAGATCTCTGTGTGCTGCAATCACAGCTCTGACAGTCTGTGTTGGCTAATACCGCCCATCTCTCCGCCTCAGTAAACTGCAAGTACTTTATGTAGCTGGGGACAGACAGACAGTTGCCGGTGGTGAGCCCCCTCTCCAGGGGGGACAGTGAAGATTGCATGGAGCTACTATTGTACGTCTTTATTTCTCAGTGTATAGAGCTAAGCTGAATTATGCCTACCTGCAGGGCATGAAATAATACCAAACAACACTTTCTCTCTGTTGATGATTTTTAACGAGGTTGTGAATATGACAAGAATGTAGAATGGGAATGTGTAGTGTATTTGGGTTTTTAGGCTGGCTAATCTATTTGTAGGCTAATTCATTAATAGACATTCCTCCATCCAGACCATCTCCAGCCTTTTCCTTAATCTGGCCTGTCTCACTTCCCTTCCCTTGCAGCAGGGCTTGACATATGCACAGTGTAGCTTGTTATTCAGGAGCAATGCCGCAAATTTAAGTGATGGGACTAGGCGCAGTAGGAGACAGTTTAGGTGAAAGGAGGCAATGCAAAGGCTACACACATCTATTCTGTGATCCGCTATTGTGCCAGAAGAAGAAATGAGAAAGCCAAAGATAAATAATCCTTGGTATGAGTATGATGCTCTTTATAGCAATTCCCTCAAGCACTTTACAGTCATTCAAATTCAATGTATGGTGTTACTGCACTGTTAAATCTATGCCTAGAAATCTCTGGAGACAATTAACATGAGGGTTTCTGCATGGGGAGTATGTGGGGAAGAAATACTGGTTGCATTTGTCTTTTCAAGGCAGTTACTGAGCAGGGAGGTGTGGGTGCTGGATTGTTAAGCACCAAAAGAAGCACGGTGGGGAGATGAGCAACAAACTATGTTGCAAAATAGGTCAACTGAAGCCTGGTTACACCAAAGTCAATAGCAGTGTTCCAGTTGACTTCAGCATGGCCAGGATTTAGCCAACAGTACCCTCTTGTTGAGTACAGTTCTGCTAGGGACACATACTTTTTTTTTTTTTGTAGCTTCTTCCCAGGTAACAAAGAATGTCTTTTTTTCCATTTCTGGGCCTTTATGAGCCTTTGTTTTCACGTAATGAATGAGTGATTTATCTTCTTCATCTAGTCTGGCTGAAAAATACTTTTTTATACCCCTTAAGACAGACCCTGACTGAAAAGGCAAGGCAAATTCGAAACAGCCACTCAGACGAGATAAAATGGAGCTTTTTGTCACTGCTCTTCCTTGCCCCCATCCCAGCTGACAACATCCTTTCTGTTGCTCGTGCCAAAAAGCAGGGAATCATCCTCAACTTGATGCTTTGCTGGGTCCTTGCAAGCAGGCTATGTGTAAGTCTTGCAGAACCTTTGCACACTTTTTTACTTCTCTGTCTCTCTCAGTGAGCCGATCTTACTCTAAGTTACTTTTGCAGGGCAAAGGCAGCCTTTTTTATATGGTTGTGCACTGCCAGGAAACATGGAGTCGGCATCTGTGTACGAGGATGGTGCATGCAATTGTATGCCACAATGGTCAACAACACTGTATTAAAGTGAGGTCATCCATAGTTTTATTGGCTTTTATTTTTCATTTTGTAGTACAGAGATCCTTGGCATGTGACCCAAGGAAAGAAGGGAAATCAAGGGCATCCTGGTTTCCTGATGCAGTAGTGGATATGTTATTTTCTACAGCTTTTTCTTGAGAGAGGATCAGATACTATCCTCTTCAGGTATGAGTTTACCCCAGATTGTCATCGGGATGCCTGGATGGTCCCTGTGTTTGGGGATTTTGAATTTGAATATCTGATTACTTGAGAATAGACTGTCTGAGACATGAGGAAGTTGTACAGAAAACCTAGGTAGTGGTAATTAGCAATGGTTTCTCTTTAAAGTTTGATATCTGGTCCCACTGGGCGCTTGTAAGGCTGAACACTCTTCTGAAACCTGCTGTTGTGTGAAGCCTACAAAATAAATAACTTTTCCAATGAAGATCAGAAACTTGGTTTTTGTGATTTCAAAGGGTCATCTTTTATCAGAGCTGAAAAACGTGGAGGCAAAGATAGAAAGTGTTCGGGGTGGCTCCACTTCAATGTAAATTAAGTTCTTCCTGCTAGCTTCATTGCTAGCATTTTGATCCTGCAAGGAGCGTAGTTGTAGAACTCCTCATTCACACTAATTAGATATGCAAGAGATAGATAATCTCTGGTTTTATTCTTTTAAATATAAGCTTTCAGCCCTTCTTTCCATTTTTGCAAGCACGCCGAAGTTTGATATGCCAGTTACCTCCATCCAATATTACTCTTGCTAACCATGTAAACTTGATTTTCACACTGATTTGGTTTGTGCAATGCATGTTAATAACTATGTCCCTGTTATCCTTCCTCTTTTCTTTCCCCTATTTCTGAGTACTGCTGGGTCTGCACTTCATGTAACTTTGCACTTTATTCCCTTTGCCAGCTGTAGTTGAGGGTAATATTTGCCTAGGGTAAGGTAACCTGGAAGGCCAGCTTGACCTGGCAGGGGCCTTCGTGTAGTGGCTGTTACCGACTGGGGTTTGGTGGTTCCAGCAAAGTGCTGAGGGGAGCTGGAGTGAAGGGGATTTAGCGTGACACGCTCTGTGAGTATAACTCCATCAAGTCATTTAACTTGCATATATTTACAGAAATGTGAGCTTGTAAGAATGGCACCTTGTTACTCAACAGAGCCCCTTCTTTCGTATCCCCAAGGTTTATCTTTCCACTGACGAAAGCAAATTTTCATTCCTGACATTCATTCAGAGTGCATTCAGCTACAGAAAAGCAAGTCGGATTGTATGTTGCCTTGCTCCTAACTAGTGTTGCCAGCTTAATAGGGTTTTTTATCATATATTTGTCAAGTGTAAAATTTTACATGACTCTGTTACCCTTGCTTCTCCACGGAGCTGACAATGTACAAGGCAGATCAGAATCAAACCTGGTTTACTAAGAAACCTAACAGAGGTCTTGATTTCAGAAATTACATGTTCTCATAATAGGCACTTTCTCTTTAAGTCTGTGAGAGCAAAACTCTGGTTTGTCAGTTGAGACAGCATCTTTCCATGCCTAAGCTGAAATTCGAGCTGGTGCTGACTGAGAGGGGGAAAAAATGTAAAACCCCAGTAAATACACCTTTTGTCTGATAGCAGCAGAAATTTTGATAATACAGAAGGTGAACTAGTACATACACTATACTACAGATGTGTTTGTGGTTAACCCTATTACAGGTAAGAGTGACAGTAAATCAATATTTTTCAAAACTCACTCATTCCAGTGTGGTTTTGTGTTGGCTCTTGTCAAAGACATGGGCTATCTACAGCGTCCCTTTGGATTAGTGTCCCCTTCTCCAACAGAGACGACCTTTGTTGTCTTTCCTCCTACACGGCAGAAAGAAAGTTACCCCCCAGACACGAGAAGGTGAGCCTTAGGTTTGACTCTGTTCAGAGGGAGCCTAGTTCATGACTTCTTAGTGTCCAAGTAACTCAGCCTCTCTTTCTCCTGGGTTCCAGCCCAAGCACCCTGTACCGAGCCATTGCTGACAGCTCCCTGGTCTGCTTCTTCAGTTCTTTATCCTGCTTTCCTCACCACGTTTTTGTCTGTGGCTCTGACATCTCTCCTAGGTAGTCTCCAACCCTCCTTCCTGCTGCTGCTATTCTTCAGTCTTTATTAGTGTCTCTTTATAGTTGGCCTTTTAATCACAGCTAGGGGGTCAATTGACTCCCCCATTAATGCTTTCTGGGCTGCTGTCAACGTTGCATGTAGTTCATGCAGCTTATCGTAGACCTTAGAGACAGAGTCATTGCAGCGATAAAGATGAGGAGCATGAATCTCATTTTGCACCTGTTTCACAGCAGTGTAACTCTTCTGCCTTCTCTGTTTTATCCTGCTGTGGGGATTTGAATCCCACATAAAGATGAGACAACCCCCTTCCACGTAAGTACTACTCCATTAGTCCGATACTGGGGTAATTTGCACACCTGGAGTGAAATTCAGAGTGTTCTAGAAATGAATTACAGGTTTTCATGGTCATTTTTTTCAACTGTAAAATGATTTGCTTATGATTGGTGTCAGACAGGGGTTGCAGTTGCTTTGCTGTTGCCTATTCCTTTGTTGTCTCAATGTCTTTTTTCCCCATAGTAATACTGTGTAATAATGTTCTCCTGTTATTCTGATAGCCTTGGTGTGGCTTTGAAGCTATAAGAACACAGATAAAACAAACTTTGTAAGGAGAGGTAATTTTTTTTATTAAAGCAAGATAAGCTTAGCTCTTGTAGGTCACTCTTTCTCTGCGACCCCACAGTACAGATTTTACTGTTGTTCTCAGTTTTACAGATGGGGAAACAAGCAGTTTATCGTTCCCTAAGGTGATCAGGTGATTAGCAGAACCTAGAGCAGAACTCCAGTTCAATGAACATATATGATATAGGTTATATGTTTGGTTTGCCATGTCCAAAGGAAACAGTGCGCAATTCATAGAGGTTTTTAATGCTCATATGAGATTTTGGTACATTCTGTATTTGCTTAATCTAAGCCACTGAGCTTCCAGTCTTGTCCAGTGGTAACTCAGTGGTAAAAGGGGACTTCAGATGGTTCACTGGCCTGAAAAAGTTTTTTTTTTCCCTTTCCGGTTGGTGGAATTTAAGCTCATCTCCTGTGCTTGATGCACTAACATCTGAAGTTTAACTGGCTAGTTGCTCAATTTCGTCAAGCAACGTAATGTCAAAACAGGCAGGGTACTTATTAATCACAGGCAATACAAGGCGAAATGATGATTCTGCAGAAGGACTACACGTGCAGTCAGGAGTTTTGATTAGCTGCGGTTTACCTAACTTCAGCTGAATTATGGTTTTCTTTTCTTTAATCCTCCGTAATTAGAATCTTGTCACTGATACTTATTTTCTGAATTTTCCTGCAGTGGGAAGTTCTCCATTATAGCATTGCACTATTTTTGTAATGACGTTTTTTCTTGCATGTCTGAACATGCAGTATCCCCTCTTGTTAGCACTCTCCCCAACCCATTATTTAAGAATATAGGCACATTATCAGTTTCTTTCTTTTGCTCTCTCCATTTGTTTCTATGTGGGTTTTTTGATCTTTTTAGATCACAAAACTACCCCGATTCCATTCTCAATTAACATGTTGTGATGACATTTGTCTGTGGCATTTTAAAGTGAATTTGATATTATTTTAATGCTCTACAGATCAGATTTTTGGAAACCATATGAAATTATTTTGTTAAATTCTCATAAGTAGGCCAGGTATGGCTCATTTTTGAAATCTCCTTAAAACTTGAGTAAATACAGAAAATCTAAGATGTGCAGCATTCCTAATTTGACAGCAATCCAATCAGTCACTTAACAGCCCTTTTACCTGTAAATTTAAGAGGTTTCTTCCATCTTCTGGCAAATAGGTCAACGTCCCAGTTACTATTGAACTTTCAAGGAAGCTAAATACAGTATAACTTGCAAAAACATGAGAGGTATGTCTGTAGCTTTGATGAGTAGCCTTTTGGCTGGAATTCATGGAAGTTCTCTTCAAAAAGCAGTTTCTCTGAAATTATGCTTTCAGGGTCTTTTTCATTTCACTAGCATATGCCTAACTACCATTTACTGGCAGTGCACTCCACATTTGTGTCAGAAGGAGTAAATCTAAAAAACACGGTTTTGTACTTCAAAATTTGTCTTTTGATTGCCATATCTTTATGTTTTGCCTTCAACAGATGTCTAGCTACTTAGTCGAGCGAGAAAAAAGCTGTCTCTGCAAAAACGATGAGCTGAATAAAAATGATTTTTTACTTTGGCGGTGTGTTAAGAGCAATTTACGCTGTGCATTGATATTCTTCCCACTCCTTTTGAGACTTGTCAGGAATCATTTGTGATAGTTTCTTTTGAATGGGGAATAGGAACTTTAATTTGAGGGAAGGAACAGAAAATAAATCAGTTATGATAGAGGCTATATTGCAGCCTGCAGGTTCTCTGGGGTTTGGAATCCCCATTGCCTGTGCTTGGAGTGCCATGGAAAGGCTGCTTGCAGATCAGATCCCAAGCATATGTATGATGATGATGATGATTATTCTATCGGCCACACATCCTTAGCATCTTTCTTCAGCTAATTTGACACCTGCAGGTGCAAAGCGCTCTGTGTCATTATCTCCAGTGCAGCAGGCTTAAAGGCAGCAGGAACCCTTACGACCGACCCAGCCTGACCTCCTGAGTAACTCAAGCTGTAGGGTTGCATCTGGTGATTTCTGTCTAGTAGAGTAGCGGTGTTTCAGCTGCAGCATGCTAGTGCTACAAGGCTGCAGTTACTGTGCTACAGCACAGTTGTTGCATCTGGATACAAAAGACCCCTTACGATGGAGCATTTACCATACCGCAGTAATAGGTCCAGTAACACATTATTGCATCCAAAATATATTGTATTTCCACCACCCCCAGAGGTATAAATGTGGGAATAGAACTGCTGACTTTGCCTGTCAAACTATGCAATATCAAAATACATCACTATAGCTTAAAACATTGATTTTTAGAAGGTTTGCTACCTAGATCTACCATGCAGACAAGACATATAAAATATATTACCTTACCAAATCATTGAAATGCATGAACAATCGAAACACAAATGAAATATAACACAGATACTGATTGCAATCAGAATAGTGAGAAATGCTAGCCATTATCCTACATTTAAAAATTCACTGTAGAAAAATATAGATTTTATGCAGAAAATATTTTAATTTCTATTTCTATCCCCACAGCTGCTTGGGCTGTTAATTGAATGATTGAGCTTTTTTACTTTTGTGCTTTAGGTTTTTAAAGCATCACTCTGGCTGTGCAAATGGATATAAATTACATCAGTGTTTAGAGACAATGAAAGTTGGGATCTCTTGGGTGTCCGATCAGCTGTGTAGGATATTACCTCATCTGCTGGGTCAACAATGAGAACTTGTTCTTCTGTTATGTTTATTGCAAAATCATTGCAGGTTTTTTTTCATTCATTTATGAAGCTTGTTGTTTTAGCTTGATTCATCATAATTTTCCCTATTTAATGTTTATTCTCAGCCATTACAGTCTATAATTGCATTTTTGTCATTATACTCTCACTTTATAGGTATATGTGTGTGATATATATGAATATAAAATTACATCATTCAGCACTTTGGAAGTTACTGACAATATTGTATCTACCAATGAAATCTCTGCTGAAAACTCTCCATGTTACGGCTTGATATTTCTCCATATGTACACGTGCTTCTGGTTAGGAATTACAGATTTTTTTTTATCTGACTAAGGTGTGAGCTTTTGCATTAGAGGTCTCTCCTTCATATCAACCAGATCTACAGGCTTCAGCTAAAACCTTTCTGTCTGTCTGTCTATGTGTCTTCATTTTGGAATACTTTCTTGTGGATGGCAGCAGAGAGAAAGGGAGGAATGCTAAGTGCTGGCTGCCTGAAATCTTGCATCCCACTATGCGATACTCTTGAAAAAGGTATTTCTTCACCTTTTACTGACCCAATATATGAAACTCTGTGGAGCTATTCCCTGGGCCACTGTGGGAAAATTCACTCTTCTATGGGAAGAGGCAGAGAGGTGCTTGTAGAGGACTTAACTGTACCATGGGATAGTGAATGTGACTTGTGTGCGATATTCATGAGAGGTTTCTGGGAGGAGAGGCTGCAGCCCCATGTGAAATGGCATTTCATGGGATTTCTCTGGGCACGAGACTGTGGCGGGAGTCACACCGCAGCTTCTCTCTCTCTTTAACAACCTCTGTGCTTATCAGGCAAGTGCACTTGGGATAAAAAGTCCTAAAGCAGGAGGGAATGACTAACTTGTATATCGATGGCACCGTAGTGGGGGAATGTGACGCTGGGGATGAGTCTCGTTCATAATATCTGAGGCTTGAGAGGTCTGAGGAGGTGTTTCATCTCAGCCCCTGGAGGACCTGACAGTACGGCTCCTGCCCTGAAGCACATGGGCTTTGTTCTTGTTCTGTTGTGGGATGAGATCTCTGGGTATGCAGCAAGCTTGTAGCTCTGTGTTAGAGTCCCATTACGTATCAATTACTGCAGGTTCAGTGGAGCTGTAGCATGTCTTTGATGTAGCGAATTTGGATGTCTGAATTTTAAGTAGGAGTGGGAGAAGTGATTTAAACAAAATACTGTAGCCTGTGACCCATAGCTTTGCCAAACTCAATGTGAAAGACTTGCCCATTTTGAATTCTAATGTAGGATCATTGCTAATTTATCTTTAGCATGGTGTTGTAAAACAACCTCCTCTTCACTGCAATATTTGGAGTGCAGTATCTGCCAGTCAGTTGTAGCTACAAGTATCCTCTTCAGGCTTAATGAAACCTTGGTGAAAATTTTCACTGCTTAAATGGAAGCTTTGCAACTAGACTTTGTTGTGAACAAAAAATGCAGGCCATTAATTCATTAATATCCATAAACTTTTCAGCTGAATCCTGATTTAATTTGTGAAAGATTATGAATTTCACAGGCTTCCAAGATTTTAATGCAAAAACTCAATGAAACTCAGTAGTTCTGGTAAGGTTTCACTTTGGGATTTAACTCTGAAATGAACCAATGTGATTTTGAAAGGAAAGTAGATATTACATGTGTGAACTTCTGTACAGTAAAACTGATCCCTATTATCAGACTCTTTAGGTAGTTTTATGTAGTGCTGTTGCTCTGCTAGACATCCAAGGGGCTGAGGGACTTCTAATCTTGTGCTGGACCATTATCTTTATTTCCAGGTTGCCTTCTCTGTCATCAAAGCCTGCAGGTCTTTCACTCCAGCTTAAGAAGGACCATTACCTTTCCTAGGTTTTTACCGTCCTCCCCACAAGAGGTCTCCGATTTAGTAAACTTATGGGCATCCAAGTTATCTCTACTCTAGCCTTTAACAAAGATGACAGCCCAACTGATCTTACAACAAGTGTTGTTAATCCGGTGGGCAAGCATAGTTGATAACAGAGGTAAAGTCTGGTGATATCAGCAATGTTTTTGAGGGGAGATAGCACAAGAGCCCTTCTCTTCACCTCCTCTTTTGCTGCTCTTAGCCTCCTGCCCTCAAAACAAGTGCAATTTGCCTTTGGTAAAGCCGCTTCTCAAAAAGGAGTCTTCTCAGTGTGACAGCATGAGGTGAGTCAGGAATGTGGCTTCCAGCCCTGGCCCATGGGCTGCATTATGACCATTACAACTATCGCCATGTATGCCATGGCCTCTATGCCGAGGTGCTCTCTGCGTTGGCCTGTTATGTTTTGGCAAACAGCTTCCTTCTGCAAGTGGGTATGCAAGGGACTCCTGGTACAGTTAAACCAACCATATGTTTTGACTATATACCTTGGAGATGTGCCAGACAGATAAACTTTATTATGGATGTTTTACATATACTAGGCCAACTTGTCTGTGTTGGTGGTAGAAACAATGAAGGTAAATACCCAAAATGTGCCATGCCTTGCTAAAGCATGAGAAAACATAGGCTATGGCTGTTCAAGACAAGCAGAGTCACATTTGTTCCCAGCAAAAAGAGTACAGATATGTGTTGAGAGGCATGAAAGCATAATTAGGAGTGGAAGAGGAATGCTGTAAAAAAGAATCTGTTTAATCTACTTGTTTTCTGCATATTCTGAAGTCATTACGCCCTTATTTACTGGAAAAAAGCACAGTATTGTTGTTAACTTGGTTGTTACAGCAGAATGGTCGAATAGTCTTTTGTTTCCAGATATCATGCATGGCGTTGTCAGGAGACCAGCACAAGAATGGAAGATCTAAGTGGTCCACTTGTGCAGAATCTTACTCTGTGCAGAATCTTTACTAGTGATGGTAAAAATACAAAAAGAGAAAAGAACCTAATCTGACTTTCTAATTGCAGGTCATATTTTGAGAGATTATATCCCTAGGGAAAAAAGCATCTTTTTTATTTTAAGTGTGACATTTTTTAGCTGGATACAATTGAGAAGGAATATAATGTACAACATTCACAGTGTCATTTTACAATCATTTTTTTCTAAGTCTGCCCTTTAAAGGCTATCCAGACATGAGTGGATAGCAACACCACTTGAATATCTCTCTTTAATTGACTGTCTTAGCTCTAAAAATAAACTTACAGATACTGTGGGAAGATGAAACTAGAGGACAGTTACATGTCTTATCAAAAGCCAACAACCAGGCTGTGCTTTTTCCATGAGATTCCTCATGTGAATAAAGAAAGCTAAAGGAAAAGTTAGAAGATTAAGTTTGGGGAGTACCAAAATCGGACAAGTCAAAGGGTGGAAGATCATGGCAGTTCTTGTATAATTTCTGTCTTTGTAAAAGGATGAAAACTAAAGCAGTACAATGAGTATAAGAGGCAGAGTGGAGTGGTTTTCTTATCCGGAGAAACAAGCCTGGCAAGGATGTGTGTATAAAAATGCTGTATGGAAGCTATGGTCGTCTGTTATGTTTGAATGTTGGTGTTATGTGCTAGCAAGTACTGAGAGTGGGATCAGCATGAGGCTAATTAATGAACTATCATCCCTGTTGGGGACCCAGATGTTCTTCACTGATAAAATCCAAGTCCGTTGCTCTTTTACCGGTGTCCTCTTCCAAGTCATAAGGCTCAAATGTGTACTGTTAGGAAACTTCTCTCCCCAGCCTAGCGTTTGAAAGGGGCTGAAGCAAGCCCCAGAAACTAAGTGGAGGGAAAGCCCTCCAGACCTTGAGAAGCTTGCTGGTCTGTAGTGTTGTGCACTCAGCGAGTGATCAATTCAGTGCATTCTTGTTATGTTAATAGCTTCCTGCTGAGTGAGTCATCTTGATGTTCATTAGTTTACCCTGGAACCGCTTTTGGTTTTAGAATAGCTTTTAGTGAAAAATAAAGTTAGTTTTAGTCTAATAGAAAGCTGAAAGACTATTCATCAGGTCTGACAATATGGTTAAAAAAAAAAAAAAAGATGTCTTAGTGGCTACTCTGATTTCTGTGGTGGTTTGTTCAGCTGGCTGACGAGAGCTGCAGCTTATTAAAACTTCTGACATTGTCTTTTCCAAATTGCAACCTCTGATAGGGGACAGCGCATCATTTTTTTGAACCTCTTCACTCAGTGAATGTAATTATACCTCTAAGAGATATTTTTTTTTCTGACCAAGCAGAATGGAGAGTAGAACATGAGGGATGTGAACAAGGTGTGCCAAAAATGGGCCATCAAGAATACAGGGGTTGTATTTGCTCAGAGCAACAGGATAATCAAGGTATGAAAAACTATGAAGTGCTGCCTCACAGAGGCGCGGGGTTCGTTATTACTGTAATTCTTCAGTGAAAACCGGCCCCCAAAGACCAGCGCTTCCCATTGCGAAGCCGCAATAACCCGGGCGGGGGCCTCGGGCCGGTGCCCGGGGCCCGGGGCCTGCGGGTGGCCGGGGAGGCGGGGCGGCCCGGAGCTGACCAGGGTCCTGACCGCGGGCGCGGCCAGGCGCTCCCGCAAGCTGCGCTCGGAGGCTACCTGAGGGGTGCAGAGGCGCTGAAGCACTAAGAAACAAGCGTATATTGACCAGTTTTCACGGGTGAGCCTGCCTGGGGCAGGAAGTTGGACTGCATTACCTCAGTTATATGATGCTAAACCAAGGGAAGCACCAAGTCAGGGAAAAAAGGCGTCCCTTTATGTGAAATTAATTTTGGTCTGTATTGCCTTTTGGTAGTCTTGCAGTTGCCTCAGCCTGCACAATTTAACTGGACTTCTAATTTTCAGATTCTGATGTGTACACTGCACTACTGAGTCTTCAGTCTTAGGTCGGGTTTGGTCCCTGAAGTCTAGCCTCCCTGGTTTGCTGTGCTCTCAGTAGAGGAGCTAGCCCCAAATGAACTTTTGCATAGGCTTGCAACAAATGACACTTTCTGTTTGCTTTTTGCGGAACCTACACCCTTATATAATGAAATGACACTTTTCCCCATTTTAATCTTATATGACTAAGTGTTTTATTATTGACATAGAAATGATTGTTGTTTATCCAGATCGGTTTATGATAATTTATTCAAACAAGTTCATGAATTACTCTCATGCCTCTATGTGAAATACTGTTCATTTTAAGGAGTTTTGTTTTCATTACTGGAAAAAATAAATAGCTTATGGAAACTTCATTAATTCTGTAATTGTAACAGCTTTTCCCCTCTGCCTCCCTGGGCTTCTAAACTTCTGTTTTCGTAACCTTTAGAGATGACATTACATGGCACTGCACTTTCCTCTAATTGCTTCCTTGTTTGGTAAACATTCATTTTTAAACAATTTGGTAGTCACTCATTATATGTAAATCTTATTATGCTGCTAACCACCTTTTTTACTTTTCAACAAGGTCTTTTAATCTTGGCTCTACATTTCTGCAGAAAGACTGCCCTAAAGAAAGATAATACTCTAAATGAAGACCTATACCCTTGCTTTACATGCAGTCCTTAAAATACTTTGCGTTGTTTTCTTTGCATACTGTTATTTGCTTTTCAACTCATATGGGTCAGATTTTCTTGTGTTGCTAGTTACATGAACAATCTCACATGCCATCTAGGCTTGTGGATGAAGGACAGGCTAATGATGTAAGATTGCAGGCTTCTGACCTGGCCCAGATATAATGGCTTTTTGGAACTGGCTACATTTATTGATTCCTCAAACTGTTTCTTGTTTCTTAGTATATTTTATGTATTTGGTTTGACTGTGTGCTATGGGAGGGGAAAAAAAGAAATTGCTCACTTCTCTGGATTCATGCCATTGTTTTGTCCAGTTCAGTAGTGCGTTTAAATGAACCCACTGTATCTGTAAGATGATACTACATGTTGGATTTTTTTTAATATTTCTGTGCAGCCCAATATCATAAGGCTTTTTCATCCAATCACTACCCATAAACTATTCTAAACACTTTGAAACGCCAGAGCCTGTAGAGCTAACCTTTCTCTGTTGTGGTTCACTTTGCTGTTTATCTCCATTTGCCTGATTAGGATCAGGGTGAATTGTTTGCTTTTTACCGAAAGAAAGATCGGTAAATGTATCTGCATCTGTTTTGTAAAATTTAGAATTTTCAGAGTCTAAAATTTGGCTTAAAATAGTTAGATATTTCCTCCTTATCTATAAGATAAATGAAGCTTTCTTAAGAGGCTTAATTTTTCTCATTAATGGAGAAGAAGAAAAAAAAAATCTGCAAGTATTAAAGAAAGTCAGCAGTGCTTCTATGCTGCCAGAAACCAATCTCAGTGTTTAAACTCCGCTCAAACTCTAATTGCAGATTTCCTAGAGAGATCAATCCTTGCTAGTTGTCTTTGATGTCTTTTTAACTAGTGATTCTCAATAGACATCATTGATTCATCTGAACTATTTAGAGGTAAAGCAAAGGCAAGAAGCATTTTTTGATTAGTGGATCTCTTCCTTGTAGAAGTTCATTGGTTAATATTCTAGCTAAATGGAAGCGTATTGCTTTCAAGATATCCTAAAAAATCCTAAAAGCCAAAGCTTTAAACTTCGGTATCTATCATATGGTAATTAAATCCATATTTTGGTGCCTGTATAAATTGATTGATTTCCTTTGCTGCAGCTCCTTATTCATATCAGTGGGATCAGAGGGCCCTCAGGATTCAAAGAGCCTTTCCTTTGTTTAAGTGTTATTGTCTTTTATACCCGTAGAATTGGAAGCCCTTTCTCTTTTTTATGAGCGGAAACTAACCTTATTTCTTGCATATACTGTGTGCTACTAATAAGATTTTAGAGAACTTCATGTTTCTATAGCTGGATGAGCTTTTTAGTAAATCAACCACATATGTGCAGACGGGTCTCCTGACACCTTCTTCAGAGCACTCCTGCATGCTGTCTTTCCTACCCCCACCCACGTTCAATGCAGGCTGTTGTTGCATTTCACAATTATTTGTATTCTACTCATGTGGTTGTAGAAGCATTCATCCTGCATCAGTTCTGCAGGGTTAGGATTGATCTTAAAACGCTTAGGAACCTGTGTGTTTGACTGTGGATTGGTCCTGGCAATAACCTTGCACATATATGAAACTGTGTTGAGAAATCCTTTGTAATGCTGGGAAAATAAGCGAGTAGTACCCCTTACTGAATAATAGTTGGTCTTGCAAAATTTCCGAATATTTTGCTATCTTTGCTGACTGTGTGTTGTCCCACGCTCTCATAGAGAATTCAACATGAGAGTACATTGTCTACTTATTCCTACACCAGGCACAGGTAAGCAGACGCCCTGCAATTTTCCCTATTCTGTTTTGGTTTCAGTTTGTTACTGTTCTTCCATCCTGAAATCGCTGAGGGAGAAAGTACAGTCAGGGTTGGAGGACATTGGCACTGGGCAATCATATTATTTGTTTTCTGTCTACATTTCTCTAACTGGAATATTATAGTTATTTACTTTAAGAAAACCTTTCGTGCATGAAATTTAAAATGTGTGCCTATATACAGTGACTTCCTCGGCTAGGAAATTGTGCACTGCAACGCAAGAGATTAATTTAAAAGTTTATACTGCATTTTCCCAGGCCTGCAGAATAACTCAGTAAACTTTCATAAAATAGTACCTACTCTTGTTGTTTAATGGACATGCATGACATTAAAAACGTAGTTTTCCCCCCTGAAGAGATGATTTGTGCTTACCCTTGTTTCCATGAAATATCTAGTCAAAATTCAAAAATGTTTCAATGCACTTTTTTGACTTAAGCTTAGAGCATTGTGTCGATGCAACCCTGGCGCATACAGTTTGATATACTTAGCTTTTTCTCTTCTGCTCAGACTTGGAGCAGATTAAGAAAGGAGCAGGGAAAAAGTGGAAGATGGGCAAAACCTTCAGAAGCAGCGTCTGGTAGTTAGGTTTTTAAGCCCAAAAGATAAAGGGTTGCTGCTAAGCACTCAGCGTAGTGCAGTATTAAATAACCACTGGAATACCTGGTTCGTCTGAATGTCTTTCTGCCATAGAGTGCCAGTGAACTGGGAGGTGAACTGCTGCCTGGTGTGTAAATGCTGTACAGTGTGAGCATGTAAGTCTGAATCAGTTGAAATCTAAGTGGGAGGGTGTTGTGTACCTACCTCTCGAGGTGCTGGCAAAGCAGAGCAGGGCTGAGAATCCCACACAATGCATGTTGTGTGCCTCTAGGCTCGGCATGGCATAAGACGATGTCAGATGGTCAAGTAAAAGGAAGGATTTGCTGAGTGTTTCTGTGACTGTAGACAGAGTTCAGTGATTTGACCTATGAATCAAAGTTTATCCTTGTTACCACACAGGATTAAAAAAAAAAAAAAAGTGAGTTATTCAAGTGTATGAGAAGGTGTTAAGGGAAGCCAACACAGGCAATTATTTACAAATTCTGGTCAGGCTGTTTTTCAAGAAATGTGTACATTTTTCCATTTTGTACAGTTTACATGGGAGTGGGTTGCTCCATGGAACATCTGAATGCAGCTATTTGGAAGGAAGCTGAAGTCCTTCTTGAGGCCTCCCAGTTCTGGAAATGTTGGAAGCTATAACATCTTCCAGAATAAGAGACACTCTCCCCACTCCCAGTAGGTTGAGTTCCTTTTTCTAATTAATCATGAAACAGTTATTTCCTTTTTCTAATTTTAGTCCAAAGTTTGAGGTCCTACTACATTGCAGGCCATAAAGTTTGGATCCCGAAATCTTCCAGAACTTTGGAATTTCCTACCCATTAATGTCTCCTTGTCTTACATATCACATAAAATAGAAGCATTCCCTTCACATTCCTAGAGCATTCATTGTTTAAAATACTGTTTATGATATACCATCAATAGTCTGTTTTCTAAAATAAACCGTTACACTCTCCAAATGTGATTTCTTTTCATAATCCCCACACTGTGCTATCCGGGCTGTATGAAGGCCGATTCCATTGAATTAAATGCCACAGCAGCAATTTGAAATGTTCTTTTAATTCACGGCAAGTACTCACTTGCAGTGACTTCATGCTGGGTGGAAAGCTATTAGAGAGCACACTGTTTTGAAGTTGCTACTTAAAGTACAGCTTGAACTAAAAGTGACTGCCAGCTAGTTACTGGTACTCCGTGGGTTTTGTGAATATGCAGGTATGTTGCAAAGCCTTCTCTCTTTTGTGTGTGGTTGCTCTGCAGTTAATATCCCAGGTATCCTTTTGGATATAAGAGGGTTTCCTGCAGCCACAGAGCAATGCGTTCAGTCTCCTAAGTGGTCTTTTGCAGTCCTGTGTCCCCGTATAAATATTTCATGAGATAATTAATCTCATGAAAAACAGTACTGCCTGAAGTACATATTTGTGAAGAGCACAAAGTTTACATGAGCTTGAATGTTTAATTCCACTTCAATCCTTGATAAAGACACTGCTGTCATGACCGAGATGTGCTTGCATGGTACGACAGAGAAGCTTGCCCCACCTGGACCACTTCTCTTTTGTGCAAGCAGTGAGCCTCAGGTTTCAAAATTTGTTAGCTGGCAGTGCCTCTGTGGAGCAAGGAAACTGTTAAAAAAAGAAACTGAAGAAGGTAGTTGGAGGTTCATTTTAAGGTCTCTTTCTTACCTCCTAGAAGGATTTCATAGTCAGTCACTGTTAGAGTTTCTTCCTGTAATATTTGCTTTGTAATCAAATATTGGGGTTTGGTAGTATCCGAGTCCAGAATTTAAAAAACCATGCTCAGCTTAGTTATTGATGTTCATAATGAGCATAGGCAAAGAGGCAGTGTGCTGCATACCTGGGACCAGTCTGGCAGGGGCTCCTTTCTGATCTATTACGCAAAATGACCATAAGGATGCTTATTCTTATCCCTCTGTTTTGTGACAGCATTACCATAGAGGCAAGATTTTTGGCTTGCTTCTTGCTTAACATTTCACGCATTATTTCACATATTAGTGGAATATAGAGAATTTTGTACAAGTTACAGCTAACACACACATTTAGCAAGTCTCAGTGGAAAATACATTGTGATTCTGACAGATTTTGCACATGCGAAATACAGCTTTCAACAGTTTCACTAATGTGCTTTTGTAATACAGCTTTGTGTGAACACAAAACAATTTAGGAATTATATGGCATTCAGTAAATCTGCCAGTAAAATATCAATATGGTTTCTTAATATGTTAAAATGCATGTATCTTCCAGCCCACGACATTCGCTCAAGATTTATGATATGGAAAAGATTTTCTCCCTTTCCAGCACTCATACACAGACACTTTCATTCTAATGCATGTGTCTTCTGTTTCTCTATACAGAAGTGAGTTCTAAATTATTGTTAAAATTTTAGATGCATTTCAAACTTTGTGCAGTTACTTCAATCAGTAACTACAAACAGAAAGGCCAGGATGAAAATACGTGTATGATAGAAGGTGTCAGAAGTTATGAATTAGTACATGCAAGACCTTTTAGATAACAGTGCACCCAATTTTAACGGAAATCTTCCGGAAAAAAAATAAATCCATCTTTTATTTTTCAAAATTTTCAGTTTTCACTAAAAAACCCCTAAACCCTAACCCTAAGTATTTTTTGGTGAAAACAGTTATTTCCCCAAGAAAATAACAATTGCTTCTAAAGGATGGAAAGAAGAACGTCAGCTGTCTCGCTGTAGAAGCGTAGTGTGGGAGGTGGGCTGAAAAGTCCTCTCTCTTTTAGGAGGAGCAGCTCCTCCTGACCTCTGTGATGTTCATTATCTTGCCATCAGTAGTTTCTCCTTCCTTGGGGCTCCTGTGCCCGGGTCAGGGCAGGAGTGGAGCAGTTTGGCGGAGAGAAGGAAGCGAAATGCAGGGAACCACAGCCACCCTTCACATTCCCCTATAGAGAATATGCCATCGCTGACATTGATGGTTTTTTGGAGCCAGTTGCTGTCAAGCTGTCATGTCTTGACAGCTCTGTAGGAGGAACAAAAGGCCCATCAGACCAAAGAGGATTTGTAAACAATGAAGAAGGAGCGTTTGCCACCCCGCCATGTCTGACAGTGTAAAAACCAACGCCACGTTACCTGTGGCTGACACACAGAGAGTTATCCTTTAAAGTGTCAGCTGCTTCCTTATGCAAAGGTGCAAGAAAATGTTTTATTAGGAGCTGAATTTGGCTTCTCGTTAACTCTCAGGGTTTTGCTGTCTCCTTAGGAAAATCAGTAGAACAACACCCTTCTTGTCAGGATGCTGCCTTCTCAAAAGGGACAGTAGAATCACAGCATCTCTTGCAAATTCAAAATCCTTATTTAAAAAAAACATTTTATTCTAATTTATGTTCTCAGTGTTTTCAATGTTTTTGACATCTTCAGCATTAAATCAGAGGCTGAATACTGTAATTTTTTTCTGTTTTCCCAGTAAGACCTTGGTTGCTGATTAAAATCTTTGGCAGGGAGCGGGCAAAAATTAATGCATTAACAACCTAACAATGAAATCAAAGTGAATTAGAGTAGCATTATCTAAAATAAATTATATTTTGTTAGTACTGTGTAATGTTCTTTTAACTGATGACAATGATTTATTTCTACTTAGATGAATGATGAAATTAATCAGTGAATTGCTGGATAGATGCTTTGTTAAATTAGTCCCATATTCGATTGGGAGCCTTTAATCTATTGCTTTGTGTGCTTATTTGCCATTGAATGCACAGGGGGGTGTGCAGGTTCTTCTCCCGTTTACATGAATATGAACTAGAACATCTTCATTGATTATCAGTGGAGTTTCATTGTATTAAACCAGGGAAAATGAGACAATGAGGCCTTTCCGTCTTTGGTTTTGTTTGGACATGCCTTTTAAAAACAACCTTACGAAATCCTTTTTAAAATTATTTGAAACTTACTTTTAAAAGAAATTCATCCCGCTTGTTTCCAAATATGCAAGGTGATTTTAGTTAACAGTATTTGCAAATCCTATGGTAATGATTGCTTAAAAATGGAGGTGAGTTGGTAATTTATTTTTACGTTTTCTCTATTACAGTAGATGAACTGATGCTGCACTGTTTTTTCTAGTCCACCCACAAGACTCCGGCTGTTCATTAAAATTGTATGAATGAAGAAAACAACAAATGTGTTGACAATGAAAATAACAGAGTTTCAGGAAGCTAATATTAATGGAAATTCTTTTGTTACAACTTTACAGTCCAAAGCCAGCATTTTTCAGGCCAGCTTACAATTCTAAGGAGAAAAACAACTGATCTTTTTGTGAGCATTTAGCATAAATGACAGCTGGGTCCCCACAATGTGAGAACTTACATGCTGTTAACTATGAACTGACAATTTGCCTAGAAAGAGTTATGCTGTGGGAGGTAAAGAAGGAAAGCATGAGAAGGTTTTTATAAGTCCTGTGAAACATATTTTGCTGGTAATAGAAACCTAGAAGCAAACTTGGATTTACTATATATTATTATCTCCAAATAGCACCATCACCTTAAAAATATAACACTCTTGACTGAAAATTGCCTCTTACTGAAATTACAAGTAATGCCCACATAAAATTACGAAAAAGTAAAACCGGTTTAATTCTGGAGCAAGTTGTAGCATTCTTCTAACCCTTCAACCCCAACACAACATTCAAAAAATCTCGAGATAGGTCACCCACACCATGAAAATAGCATAAGATCACTTGGCATGAGGAAACCAATCATTATTGGAGTCCATCTTTGATGTTTTTTACCCTTAGGGGAAAGAAATAACTCCAGGTTCTGATAATAATAAAATTTTAATTTGATTATTTTTAAAAATTAAATTTGAATAAAAATTTAAATTCTAAATTTTAAAACCCAATTCAATTTTTAAATTCAAATTTTAATTTTGAATTAAATATTAAATTCAACCTTAAATCCACAGTGCGTACCCTGACAAGCCAGCAGTAGGAAGAGCTAGAAGATGCAGGGAAACATCTTGAAAGCCCAGTAGTGATGTGGAAAACTAGTAACAAGCTGACTAATTCTACTGCGTGTTAGGGCTGGAACTACTTTTTGGTTAATTGCTTTGCAGTTTTGCTTAAGCTGTTTGCACCTCCTTTTTTTGGGCAGCCCAAAGGAAGGAATGAGCTGAATGCTTATGAAAAGTCACAGAAGGAAGCCCACAGCATTTTAGCTTTGAAGTGCCTCTGAGTGCCTTTATCTGTGCTGTCTGTCCCATGAGCATCCTTGGATGTGGAGGGGAGGGAAGTGTGTTGGGTATGCCGCTGCTACCTAGATTACAGGATGGTGATTTCCTAACAATTTCAAAGCCCAGGAGCCTGTTCCTTTGGAAGAGGGAAAAGAGAAATGCCTTTTGTAGAGGAAAAAAAAGGAGCCATGTGTTTCATAGTCAAGTAAGGGCAACACTTGAGTCTGACTTGGATGATTTGTGTATGATCAGGCAGTTTGTTTGGACAAAGAGGCTCAGGGCAGAGTTCCTGAAATGCCCCTGCAGTCTCAGCAATAATTACAGATCTGTGATTTAAATGTTTGAAGAAAAGTCATGTGCAAGATAACAAATGCAGGTTTCTCCAGGTCATCCTAAGCAATTGCTCTTCATTAAGCTCAAAGCAGCTGAAATCCCACCAAGCAGCAGGGACATCTAATCCTTAGGCCTTTACAGCGCCCCGCCGCGCCCCCCCCCCCCCCCTTATGGTACTGGAAAGGTCTTTTGCATAGTGTCTGTAGAAAGTTTGTAAGTATGGTCTTCTGGAAAATACATCCGTTGAACATTTTAAGCTAAGCGGTGGCGTGTAGACTCTGTCTGATGTCTGTGCCATGTCCTGAATTTTCAGTGCTTTGCTGGGGGAGGCAAAAGCCGCTGTGGGCTCTTGTGGGCATGGTGGCTTTTCAGAGAGAAAAGCTGTGTTCAGCCTGGTTTTCCTCCTGTGTCCACAGAGCGAGTGGATTTCTTCACAGGTTAGGCAGAGGGACAACCACCATGGTGATTTTATCTGCCCCTTCTACTTTCCTTTGGCTCCTTCAGATCACCCTGGCAGCTCTGATCTTGTTCTTTTGTTTCTTGGACTCTCTGAAGGACAAGAGTTTCAAAGCTTCACATGCTTTTGGAAACAAATGTATGTATACAAATGACAACTAATATTATCATCTTTGAGCATAACAGGATATAAGCCTCCCTTGAAGGACAGCAAGTCATCTCAAGCAATATCGAAGGCTGTTTGCAACTCACAGAATTTCAAAGCATTTAGCAACTCCTAAATGTTTATTTTGGGGGTCTAAAGCCACATAATTTATGTGACACAGTGTCCACAACTCTTAAAAGCAAGAGTTAGTGGCTGCTGCCTTTGTCTGTGATTTGTCACAGCCTTGCCTTTGTATAACTAGCTCGCTTGGAAGGAGTTTTGATATATCTTGAATAAGAAAGGTACTGTTATTTATAAAACATATCTCTTCCACATTTCCTCTGATTCTCTTCCCCCTCACTTTACTGAGCATGTGAGCTCTCATTTGGTCAGGGTCACCTCAGAGATGAGATGTCCTTTGAATTTCAAGATACGCTCCTCGTTCAATAACTGTGTAAATTAAAAAATGTTCTTGAGAAGGCAGATGCAGGACAAGAATGCAGCTGCATACTTAGTATTGCTCCGCCATGCTATCACTGGGTTCTTAATGGTGGCTGGGCCTCAGGAAACTAAAATCTATTTTTCTGCTTTAGCATATCTTAAACCAGAGTTAGGATAAGCAAAACGCTTTAATGTTTTTCATTAGAAAGCAGGTTGTGGCTTTAGACTAGCTGAATGGAATCTAGTTTTCTGAGAAAAGAAGATAAAGCAAATAAATCTAAGGAAGAAAAGAAATAAGACGTTAGAAATAAGTCCTAACAAATACAGAGTCTGTGCTGTAACACTGGGTATGTTTTCTGGACCATGTACACCGTTGCAATGCCTGGTGCATACATGATGCAATGTTAGATGTTGCTCTGTATGTGTAAGTGAGGACAAGTGCTGCCGCCGTTCTACCTCGTCTTGCCGGAGAGGAGAATTGCTTTGCAATGCTGTGTCCTGTCACCGTGGCAGCTGCATTCTCAGAGGCCTGGGCAGTAACTTCTGTCTCTGCTGCAAAGGCAGGTTTTGACAGGTTTGATAAATAAAAAATCCCTGCATAATTTTTTGCATGAAGAGAATATTAACTCTTGTATTGTAGACAAATTCCATTCTGCAACTCAATCACACTGCTTTAAATTCATGTCTTTTCACCACCTTTTTTTTTTTATATGCTGGGCTGCACTGATGCACTGTGTACAGTTTAAATGACTGTCTTGACCTCACTAAAGGTGAATGACTTGGGGCTGACAGGAAGATGTCCCACCCATAGTTTTTACATCCTCTGGAATGAACAAGACTATACGGGTCTAATTTATTACTGTGTTTGATGCATAGGATAGCATGACAATTTGACCTTGCACTTTTATGCCCTGCTAAGCGGCTACAAGAGCTGCTTAGTTAAAACTGTCCCTTTCTAATTTTAATTTATGCTGTGTCTGGGCAGCTGAGTGTTTAAGGAGCTGCTGTCAAGCTCTTTGCCTAAGGCTTTGGAGTGACCTGTCCCAGCAACACAACCATGGAGGGAGCCAGGGTGACTCCCGATTCCCAGTGCCCTTCTGTCATCACCTCATTCCCTGTTCCTTCCTTCCTTTCCTCCCCAGAGCTGTCTTTTGTATATCAGCTCAGGAAGGTCACTTTCATGGATTTTTTTTTTTTTTTCTTTTTTTCCTGGTTGTATTTTCCTGGTTGTATTATTTCCCCTGTGTCCTTGCAGCTTGGCTAGAAGGCTCATTCTGACTGGACTGCCTGGCTTGGTCAGTATCTGCATCAGGACTTCAGGCAGTTTTGGTTTTGCAGAGATATTGTTATCTTCTGTATCACATTTGTTGCATCCTGGTTTGGGGAGTGGGGATAAGAACTATCCTACGTCTACTTACCAGCTAATTTCTGTACTTTTTTTCTTTTTTTTCCCCTAGCTCCTAATTCTCCCTTTTCTTTTATCACTTTGAGCCTTGCCAGCTCCCCGGGTTCTCCAGGAGCGGCTGCTACAAAGATGTGTGTGTTCTCCTCTGTAAAACCGGTCCTTGTTTTGTGTTGCTAGGCTACTCCCTTCCAGCTGCCACTGAAGAAATGCTCCGTGGTGGGAAACGGTGGGATCCTGAAAAAGAGCGGCTGCGGCAAACAAATAGATCAAGCAGATTTTGTCATGCGGTAAGACAGAAACCTCAATGACACATTGTCTCCCCTTCGCCCTGCTAAGTCTTGGACTTTTCAAAGCTATTCAGTTGCGATTAATCAGTTCTAATTTGCCTCGTTTCCCCCCACCTCCCACCCCTTTGCAGGATGCTTTACACAAGTTATTTTGGTAAAACTGTGAGGAGAGGCAAAAAAGAGGGTTTTGACTGGCTTCTGCAAATGTGTGTGTAGTGCGGGGACAATCTGCAGATGGATGGGTTAAGGTTGTGACAGAGTGTGCAGTGTCACAGAGAGATACTGAAGAGCTGCTTTTCTCTTTTATTATGCAATGTTAAGCAGGGGCTCATCCTGCAATGTGCTCTGTCCTCTGCAACTTTAAATGCCATCATATGCAACCCCTTGAACTCAAAATGAGTAGGTACTGATTTATGGGGCAAGGCTCAAGAAGGAAGTTGGAACAAGCTAAATTGTTCCTGTGTTTTTCTTCCCTCAAGATTGATTTCTGGCTGACTGAGGAAAGGCCAAACCTCTTTCCTTGATGCAGGTTTTTTGGGATTCCTCACATTTCCTTTCCCTCCAGCCTTCCTGAAGTTATAAGAACCTGTCAGGAGGGATGTTGAACCAGCTACTGCTTTCATGATTGAATTTGGCACTTTCTAGGTCTGCATTCTTTAAGGAAGAAAGACAGAAATTAGTTCCTCCCTGTTAAACATGAACAAGAAAAACATTGTGGGGGAGAAACTGGAAGAATGCTCCCAAAGAGATGAGAAATGGAGTTTCTTTGGGTTTTGAGATGGATGCATAATGAACACCCACTTTAGCAAGTCTCCTTATTAGTTCCTGATGGCTTATTATAAAGCCATACAAATTTGCTGCAAACCAAACAGTATTACTGTAATTTCTGGTTTGCATCTCAAAGACCAAAAATGCCTTCAATGTTAAAGCAATGAAATACAGCAAACTGAAGGCAAAAGGAAATGTATACTTAGTGCATTCACAGAAGAGAAGATGTAAGGCACTGGGGAGAGAGGCAGTGTGCTGATTGCCATTACTGCAAAACTCCTTAGGTGTTCCACAGACTAAATATAAGAAACTGCAGGGTATATACCATGGCAATATTATCTAGATGCAATGGGAAATTGAAATGCTGTAGGAGCAATCAGTTACAAAAACAATAGAAACTTTTTTAAAAAAAACAGCAGTTGTTGTAGCTTGATCAGAAAAATCCTTTTCTCTCCAGGGAGGGTAAAGCAACCATTATCTGTACAGAACTTATTTTGAATTGGAAATAAGTGATAGGGAAAATCCTGCAAAAATCCCAGTAGCTGCCTGCAGGCTGTATTGTATTAGTGATGTGCAGCCATATTTATGAAAAATGTTTCAGTTCTTTTGGGTTAGAAGCTAATACACCACTGGGAGAAAATATTTTTGTAGCAGGTGGAAGACAGGAGTTAGCTGATCTTTTGTAAATCTGATTTCTATAATCTGAGAGCTGAGAGAGAAAAAGCACAATAGTGGCTTGCATAACATCTTTCTTTCTTTTTTTTTTAAAAGAAATTTGTGTAATATCTTTGAAGTATTCCCGCAGTGTGAAATGTCATGCCAGGTTTTGTCCTTGTTCTTTTCTTCCATTCATGTGGTTTTAGATTTCACTTAAGTGTATTTCCATAACCTCTGTCATACGACTGCAGCCATCTTATCTGATATATTGTAATCACTAAGGTTAATTAATGAGTTTAAACTCATCTCATTGCTGAGCATCTTCTACAAACACAGTTGTACCAACATAGAGATTAAAAGAGCAGCAGTTTTCAGCCCCTAAGGCATAGCACACTACATCTGCAATGAAAAAGGTGCATGGCATATGGTCTACATGTTTAGGTAGTGTGGTTATAATAGGCTCTTCTTCTGATACCTGGCTGGTTTTCAAGTTTGTAATCTGTATTTCTAAGAAAGAAAATTGATTTGCCCTCTCCCTGCTAACACTTATTTTAAGAGAGAAGTGTTGGGTACTAAACCCTAAGCAATGTTTTTGTCTGTATTTTAACAGAAGAGACACATTCTCTTTGCATTAGATTTTGAAGAAATATTTCTACATCTCACAATTCTCCCTTTCCCCCAACCACTTTCCATGGCTCTACTGTGGTTTGTACGTCTCCCAGAGAGAAGGTTTCTCGCTGTAAAATAGCAGGGGGTTGCAGGGAGTTCTCCAAGCTGTTTGCTGGTGAATTTATTCCAAAACTAGAAGCAACTTCTCACTATTTCAAGTTGACTAGTGGTTGTCCTGGTTTGGGGAGGCCAAGCTGTTATCTTTTAATCACACTGTCCTATGCCATCTAGCCATACCAATATGGTGTCACTTCGGGGTTTGTAGACAAGTCCAGAGAAACATGCCTTTCAGCTGCCTTATGCAATTATTGTCTTGACGTTGGCCAAGGTGCCACAAAGGAATAAAAATGAATGTTTGCAATTACATATTAAATTCATGTTAGTCCCTAGTGTTTAGTATATGTGCATATATAACATTCTAAAATAGCTAGATAGTCATATAGCATCTATCAAATGCACAGGCACCAGCCAAGCTGCCTGGATTCTCTGCACCTGCAGGACATGGACTTCTGTCTGGGCCAAACGCAGAAGAGCTGTTTCTGTCTGGGGCAGGTTGAAGGATCCCTCTCATTTTACCCTTGTAGCTGTTTCTCCCTGTTGAGTTGAAAGGTCTCAGATGTGAAAAAGGCACACACGAACTGCTGTGCCTGTTGGTGATGATTTTTTTCCCACCTAAAGGTTGGGCCTAAGTTCCACTCTTCTGGTTAGACTCGTGTCAAAAAACGCTGGCCCGAAACTCTGTCCTGGTACTTCCTTCTTTCCTGCACATTCACCTACTTACTCCTCAGTACCAGGGCCAAGAGTAAGATAATTAGACCTTTCTTAGGGTAAATCTTTTGTTTCTTGGTGTGTTCTTCACTTGCACAACACTCGGCACTGTGCTGACCTGTTGAAGAAAATAATCTGAAAGGCCAAGAAATTTCTGTCAACCAACTGAGCTCTTACTGAGTTTCCTCTGGATACTTGGGCCATTTCTTAATATTTCATGCAGAGCAAGCTGGGAATGAGACTTACTGATGAAAGGAGTTAGATGTGTTTAAATAATGCATCTGGGACTGGCTTGTGAAAGAAATTTCATTACTGAGATGTTAAGATGATAAAAACTAGGGAGAGATCTTGGTCCTTCATAGTGCTTTTACATAAACTTCAACCAAAAATGGCTTCTTAAAAGATTGCCGTGTGAGTTTCTGTGTATTCAAATCAGAGAGCATTAAACTGTAATCTGCCAGAAGTCATTTATGCCATCTCTGCTCTGAGGCAAATCGCCTATGTATCTTGCCTCACAAATATTTGTTTGACCTGCTATTGAAAACTGCTACTGAGAGGGTTTTTACAACCTCTCCAAATAAAAATAATCTGATTAATTTGCATCCTACCCACTGCAGGTGCAGGAAGCAACCTATTGCTGTCTTATTTATTTATTTATTTATTTATTAGGTAAACCTTTCTTAATTTTTAAGGTTTTATCATTCTTTATGTCTGGAAATTAAACTTCTCCTATGCTTCTAATCTCCCCCCCCCCCCCCCCCCCCCCCCCGGCCAATGATTGCATTTTCTGAAACCTTATTTTGATTCCTCTTTTCTGGCTTCTTTTTAAGTTGTCTAGCTTCTCTTAAATTGTGGTAGACCAAACTAGAAGCCGTTTCCTAACTGAGATCTCAATACATTGTGCACATCTTAACACATGCAGTCATGAAAAGGAGAAAACGTTCCTGGAAATTTTATTTTTCTCAGTGAACACAGTTAAATTAATCTTGCTGTCCTTCTCCTTGGCATTTCCTGATGATGTGAATTTAGGAGTATGGTTTTGAGAGCTGGTATTTGTATGCAAATACATGCAAATTAGCACTACTGTGTTTTTTCTTAGGGAATGTGGAATAATTTGTATTAACAAACATTGCAGAGGGTATACCGTGTGCAGACTAGTGCCCTCTCCAGGCACTGACATTGCACAAAACCATAACACATGGAGGTGTGGCCGGGAATTTGTGCAGCCTCGTTTGCTGCACTCTGCGGACACAAGCACCTGGATCCCTTCTCTGAACGATGCAGAGGTCAGTGAAAATGCTAACGGAGGCAGCGACTGCTGTGGAAACAAGGGCTTTCCTTGTGACGAGACCGATTTTCCCAGCGTGGCAGAAGAGTATGGTGACCTATAGTGCAAGAGCCCAACAGTTTCTGCAGTGGCCCCTGGAAACTGCTGTAAAAACTGAACTGTAGCTCACTTCCCCAGGTCCTGCCTCTCACTAGTGTAAGAAATGGGCCTATGAATTATTAAGATTAAAAAAAATCGGATAAGCAACTTGTCGTTGTTGGACTCAAGGATTTCATGAGTGACACTGGTTGCCTGGAGGATGTGTGCAGAAGTGGAGTGCTAGAGAGAGTTTAATGGAGAAGATGGTGAGAAAAATGACGTAGATCTTCACAGGCCTAAGACCTGCAGCAAAGGAACCTGTGTCTCCCTGCTACCAGGAGGAGAAGTCATGAACGTGAAACAGCAACTCTCTGTGCCCCTGCCTGCCCTCTTCCAGTGCTGGGGCCTCGTCCTCCGTGGGGATGGTTGTCTGTAGCACTGAAAGCAACCATGGGCTGCTTGACCCTCTTCTGTAGGGTCAGCGTTTGCTCAGCATGTTCTCTGGCTGGGAGCAGGAAGAGGCAGGAGCTGGCGCCCGAGCATGCCCCTCGCCTTTCCTTACCTCGTGCTCTCCGTCTCTGTGCTGTGCTTTTCCAGCGTGCTGCAGAAAAACAATGAAACCAGCGCATGCAAATGGGGATGTCTTGATTCAATGGTGGAACGTAAAAATTGGAGGGCAAGTTTGGTTATGGTAGAGCACAAAACTTTACAAACAAACAACTCAACAAAACCCCCAAACCCAACAACACAAAAACCTGAAAGTCTTTTTTCTGAAAAAATTCCGAATTCTACTTTTCTCTGAGAATCTTGGTTTCATTTTTGCCCTTTAAGCATTAAAAATATTCTTCATATCTTTGATTTAAAAAGTTGGACAAATCTGAAATGAAAAATATTGTTTTGACACCCATTTTTTGGTGTAATTTTAATGTATTGAGTAGATTTCTTCTGATTGTAATTTCTGGAGCAGTGTATGGGCTTGGATACTGTTAGAACGTATTTTCACCTTTATCTACTCCACCTTCCTCCTTCTCCTCGGTCTTTACTACGGAGCATTTAGGACTGTTCATTGTCTGGAAGTTTTTCTCTACTTCTGTTTTTTGGAGTCTTGGCTCTCTGCTTTCCAAAGTAAATTTGCTCAGTCACTTCCTCTTTATTACGTTATCACCCCGCCTACCAGAACAATACTGTGAGCGGAACTGAGATGCACATATTTAAATAGCCACTTAAATTTTTTCTCTGTGTTTTCTTGGTAAATTCTGTACGCTGAAGATACCCCGCAGTGTAATATTAAAAATGCCAGTTGCCCGTTGTTTGCAAGATGTGTAATGCTTGTAATACCACAGAGTGGTAACAGTCTGGAGCCTGATCTGGTAAACAAGACAGAACAGAGTGAAAAACAGAACTTTAAAAGAGTTTGGGAAAAAAAAAAGTCTTTGCTATAGATAACATCATCCTCTTCCACAGCCTTTCAGCCTGTCGGAAATGCCAAGTCTGTGTCTTTGCTTTTGCTTAGTAGTTGCATAAGATCATCTCTGCAAAAGGTTTTATTTCTAAATTTCCCCACAATCTGGTACAAAAATGTCCTGTTGTGCTTATAGGTGTGGTATAGTAGGGAATATTTGTAGCTTGGTCTAGTATTTATACAGCACTTTTACATTTTCTGACAGCTTGCTTTTTTTTTTTTTTTAAACAAAACCAGCTGCAAACTTGCAGACTAAAAATGACTGAGGTTGAAGCCAGTCAATCCTGAATGTCATTTAAAATCTTGACTGTCTTTCTGTGCACAGGTGCAACCTTCCTCCTCTATCCAGTGAATACAGCAAGGACGTTGGATTGAAAACCCAGCTGGTGACTGCAAATCCCAGTATAATTCAGAAAAGGTAGAGAGCATATTGTTCCTTCTCTGGTTGGGGGAAACAAAAAGAAAAATGCTTTGTCTGTGTTATAGATATTAGGGCATCAGAGCTATGTTCTTAACAATCTTCTGATCCTGGAAAAGGATCTGGAAAAGGTGAAATAGGCAATGGTTTGGTGTTAGGTGAAATAATTCAAGACTAAACCCCCGAGTCTTTCACTGTAGGCAGGGAAACTAAGGGTGGCTGGCTTTTACAGAGTTATTTCTTCTACCACACCCCCCTCAGTGCTTCCAGCTCCCTCCCTTTACCATGCACTGGGCACATGCCAGAGGTGCTTTGGCTGCTCCCAAGCCAGGTACGTACTGGGTGGCCCAAACTACTCTGCTGGCCAGGCCAGCTGGCTGCTGCATCCCACCATTAATGAAGATGCTAATTTGGGTTTCTCTTTGCTTCACCGCTGATAACCTCTGGGTCCTTACTGTTTTCTTGTTATTTGTTTGATATTGACTTGCAGGTACAAAAGTGGTTAGGATGGAACTGATTGGCAGGTTGTGATCATACAAGCCTCGCTTTCTTAGGAAACTGGGACAAATTTTTGTTATTTATTAGAGTTGGTTGAAATTTTCCAAATGTCAGTAGCTGATGAGAGAGGGGAGGAGGGAGGGGGAGAAAAAGTCATTGCCATGTTCCCTGATTTTGCCTTCCTGAATTTTAATTGCTGTTATTTGTTTATCACCCGGAATGAGGTAGGCTGTTCTCAGGCAGAACAAGATTTGGTCGTAACCTGCCATGTTCACTGAAAAACACAGAGAAAAGGCATAAAGTAAGGGGTTGAACAGGAAATGATTAGGCATAAAGAAATGTATAATGCGGGTACTGGGAGGTGAAGGATTGTGAAAGGAAGCAAAGCAGGGAAATAAAATGAATAATAGAAAGCCAGGCGTTTCAGAAAGAAGAAAGGCACAGACTTGGAAATGGATGTTTGATGGTATTTAAATGTAATATTTTTCCTCTCTATCAGGAATTGAAGGGTTCTCTGGTTTTGTGCATGGAAAAGATGACAGTCTTTCACAGAATAGAAAAGAGAGGGCAAGCAAGAGAGAAATGGAGTAGTAATCAGCTTTAAGAGCTGATTCCAGGCAGAGAGCATCTGAATAGGAGAAGGCACAGAAGTGCTTGTGGGATGAGATGAAAGCAAACCAAGCAGAATTGGCAGAGGATGGCACCAGGTGCTGGGCGAGAAGAGGGAGCAGCTCAGGGCAGTGGACCTGAAGATGGAGAATCTGAAAACTCTATGGGATGTAGATGGCTAATGAGGTTGATTTAAGAAGCAGGATGAAATGGCCAGAACATCCCATCAAGGAAAGAAGATCAGTTTGGCCATGGCATTTGGGATAAAATGAAGCAGAGCAGTGTGAAACATGAAGCTTACAAAGGATTTTACAGTTGTCAAGGCAGAGGATTATTAAACTCACAGATATTTATTTTGCACCCTCCCCCCCATCAAGGCCTAGTGTGGAAAGCTCACTGTACTTGGTATTTTTGAACAGAAAGGAAAAGGAAAAAGCGTTTTAGTGATGCTACAGGGAGACTATGGAGCTACACTAGAGAGACTGTGGAGTTATCCAGCAAGAAGGAAGGGAAGGAGTGAGCAGATGGTTGAAGAAGCAAATGAAGAGAGTGAGACGCTACTTTGTGAGAGGGGGATATCACAAGGAGGAGTGGAGAGGGAGGGAAATGGGAAAGGAGAAAGGGAGGAAGGAATAGACGGGGAACAGGAAACGGGGTTGTGTTCAATGTCAGTTTTCAAAATGAGTGGATGATAACTGCAATGCAAGACCTTTGATGAGAAAGTAATGTGGGATGTATATGCGTGTGTATTGGTTAGATAAGGAGATATACAACCAGTAACTGAGAATGAGACAGAGAACAAATTCATAGCACTGAAAATTGGCAGAAACCTTCTCTGAGGCTCAGAGCTCTTGAGGGATCTGACACTTTGCTTCCTTTGCCTGCTCAGGAAGAGATTTTTTTTTTTTTTTTTAAACAATATTTTACTGATGTTTCCTGTATGCTATCCAAAGTCAATATTTCACCTCCTGTGTGTTAAGTTAGAATTGGAAAAAAAGGTGAAAGCTTGGAAGTTAAAATAGAAAAAAAAGACTACTACTCTGTCAACAAATAATCCATTTCTATGGAAAGAAGCTTTTTAAGGAATTAAGACTGCATATAAGTCCAGACTTTCATGAAATTCAAGGACATTCAGATTGGTGACTGATATGTATCTGTTTCTAAGCTATAAGTTAACTAGCTTCACATAATGGTATTATTCATTATCATTGTTCCCCTCTTCTCTTGTCCTTACTTTAAGTAAGTTGATGTTGATGAGGCTTGACATCTCAATTATCTCTCAAGTGTGTTATGGCAGATTTAGTGAATTGGTCCTGCAACACCATTCATGGCTTCTAAAAGATTTATCCTTACCAGATAATTTATGATGAGGCATGTTGGATAGGGCAATGTTTCATACCAGGGATGTGGAGGCAATTTTCTGTGTAGTTTTAAAACCAGAATGATTGCCTTCAGAAAACTAAATTGTTGGCAGTAATTATTACAGATCAATATCTGAGCTACCACCATTTCCCTCTAGACTTAGAGCCTTAGGATGGGAGAGTCAAGATTTTAATCTGGGAGTACATTGACTTTAGAGATACCTTCTGAACATTGCCTTCTACAAAACTTGAAGTGGGCAAATAATAATGAAAGAATTAGAGATCAAGTTCCTACTCCATTTTCAGCAGGAAATATGACTGTGCAGGCAGTACAGTTTTCACTTGTACAATATTGTGCTCAGTTCTCATTTGGGTTTGAAAAATAATGAGGAATTTCCTACCCTAACTTTGCTTCATATAATACAGGAGTACTGACAATGGAGACATGGTAATAGAAATTGCCCCAGCTGACTAAGAGGACTCGTGATGACTGTCCCAGATTCTTTTTTTTGTCTAAAATATTTCATGAGCATCTCCCTTCAATTAATATTGGAACTCACAGTTCTCCGAGCCTGTGTAAAACTTCTTTTTCTACTTTGTATTCAAACCTTACGTCTCTGTCAAACCCTGGTTTGAAGTTGCAGTTGGGATTGAAATGTTTCATAAAGCTACTCCTGGGGCCACTGCGACATTTCCCACCCTCTGCCCCCCAATACTGTTGAGGGACTGCAAAAAGGTTGGTATCTGATGTTTCCAGTTCATTCCCCTACCACTCTAGTCAGCTTGGCCTTATCTGTAGGGAACCACTTTGTAGGCAGAAGATTATTCTATACTTGTTCTGGTTTTTATTTTCTTTCCATGAGTAGCTGCTATAAGTCCCTGCTAGGAAAGAGGCAGTGCAGTAGCGAGACCTGTGATGTGCCTACAGCCATTCTTAGACTCTGGGAAAAATCAACAAGGTTATGTCATTTACAGTGATTGTTTCTATATTCTGAACACTTCTCTACAGCTGTGGAGAGGGACTAGTCAGTGGATTGCACATGAACATAAAAATGCTTAAATAGGTAGTGATGATTTTCAACTGATGCCATAAGATTTTTGACTAAGAAATGCAAAGAGTTACCATTTGGGATGTGGATATTATGTGTTTCTGACTTCACTGGCTCTGGGCTGTTTAAGAGAAGCTAATTCTAGCAATTTCTTACCATCTTCAACAACTCTTGGAAATGTCATGTAATAATACTCTTACCTTTTGTCTGAACTTTTAATTAGATCTGCAAACAAATGCTTTTTGCAGCAATCTTCCGTTCTAGTCACCATGTCTGCTTACTCTGTCTAACCCATGCACACGTATACCATCATTAATGTGGATATAATAGCCCAAATAGATGGTTTCCCAGCATTCAGTAAGTTTCAGATCGACTGATGTTTGCTGGCGAGTATTTTATCCATGAGCTGCGTGAGTGTTTCTGATCTGTGTAGAAATAATCTCATTAGAAAATGGCATGATGACTATGACAGCATTCTTTATTCGCCATAATTCAGCATCGGTATAATCAACAGAAGCCCCCGAGGTATGTAACACACACGTCCCAACACTGTCTTTGAGATGTAATAATCGGTTGAATCGTGTGAAGCTTGTCCCCCTTCTCCTTTCAGGGTGCTGTATTTTCCCGGCACTGGTGGTGCTGGAAGGAAGACGTGTTGCACTTGGGGGAGAACAGGCAACCGTGCAGCTGCGCTGGGGGCTGCCACTGCTGCTCTCAGCTTGAGGAGCAGATGGCGAAGGGGGACTTGGGGTCCCTGCCCTCACAGCCCCCGCTGTAGGATGAATAACTAGATCTGCTCCTTTCCCTAGGGGAAACCTTTCCCTGCCTCCTTCTCACCTCTGAAGGGAGAGCTCAGACTCTTCGCTACCTGAGCCCTCCATGCTGGAAAGCACATCGGTCCATGGCAGGGGCAGAGCGTGGACTGATGCTGCTGGTCTGGCAGGAGAGGAGAGCCCTCCTGCTGAAGGGAAGAGCCAAGGTTCCCTTCCACACCTCCGTCTCTGCAGCTACTTCGGCGCCGTGCAGGTCCCCGAGAGCGGGAGCTTTGTGTGCGCAGAGGCTGCAGAGCCGGGCTCTGAGGCACAGCTCTGCCACCCCTGTTTGATATCCTCTCCCCTCATCACGTAAATCCACTTGAATGAGGACTGGGTCATTCCTCTATGTGTTTAGGGCTCTGGAGGTTACTGTAATTAGATTCATTATGAAAATTTCTGTGAAACACCTGCACTGTCAGAGACAGGGTGAGGGTGTAGGTGATCTGTGTTTCTGCTACTACAGAGTTTCTACTAGAGCATGCCTTGTTGCTTTGAATGCAGAAATAAGCGAAGGGTTAGTTGAGGTGGTATCAGTCTTCGTTCTTTGAAATGTGGATATTTTTATTTAAATCTTTATAGTGGAGTCTCTCAACAGTTGTATAACATTGCCAATGGAAATAGTCTGACTGAAACTTGGATAAGCAGATTTAGGGTCAGCCATTACACTTTGCAGCTCAGTATGAACTTCCATCACTGAATGTGAACATTTTTTTTTCAGTAAATTAGTTCACTTTTTTTGATCTCTGCGATGTTTGACAAGTTTTTGCTGCATCCAGTTTCCTGCTCTAAAGCAAGATGAAGGAATGAGACTAAAGGCTAACAAACGCAATGATTCTGCCTCTGAGCTCTGAAATGTCAGTTAAATGTCGCTGCTGTTTATTAGATTCCCACAAAATTTGAGTGGGATTAAATTTGCTTTCCAGTTCTTCCTGCATCTTAGAGCCAACTAATAGTCTTTCCTGGATTCAATCCTGAAGACATCTTTGAATCCAATTGACTTAAGCAATTAAGAATAAAAAGATGGAACTGAGACAATTATTTAATTTGATAAAAGCTTCCTTCATCTTTGATTAAACAAATGTACAATATTAAGCCTGTTGCTGACACTCATCAGAATGATACATGAGAATTCCACGTGACTATGTCTCCATGTAAAAACTATATATTCTGTTCCTAGGTAGTTACATTTTAATTTGGTAATTGCAAAAGATCAAAAAAAGAAAGGAAAAAACCCACCCATAAAATAAGTTATTGAAGGAAAACCCCTCTTGCTCATCTTGTCCTTTCTTTAGGAGTCAGGTGCTGAGAAGATCTTTCCTTGTAGAGGCATTTAATCACCAGATTTTAAATATTTCACATAGAAGTTCTTCTTTCATTCCTGGTATCTGAATACATCTAAGATTATTTCATTGAGGAGTACTCCAGAGCGCTAAGAATCGTTGTTTTCATTCACACTGCAAAACTGCCCTTTTATGTTCTTCTGCAAGAGTCTGTGAACATCTATGCCAACAGCAAGGGGATAACATTTCTGGGAAGTACTTCTGTAGAGGAAAGACTATAAGAAACCCTTCTGTATATGGAGGTGGCTTGCAAGCCCCATTTGTTGGTAATCAATCTTTTCTCTCCTCTAACACAAAATTCCTTTAAAAAGTTTTAAATTAATGAACAACTGAAGCCTTAGTTCCTCTCTGTGAGGAACACCTATTTTTGTCCTCATTTGAACAGAAAAGGAAGTGAAAGTGCGGTGATGGAGAGGCCTTGCCAGTGTTACCACCAGGCCAAAGGCAGAGCTAGGAAAAAAAAAATCCAGAATTTCTGATTGGCTTTTGTGATTTATTAGCTGATGAACAGAAAATGTAGAGTTTTAACAAAGCCATGCTGTGATTAGGACAGTTCGATGCTATTAGAGCCATGCTTTGACCCCATTTAAATAAATGGCTTTTACTCTCTTATCTGTCCCCTCTCTATGTAATTTCCAGTGTAGACAGGATTATAGTCTAAAATAAGAAAAGTATATAGAAAACTTAAAAAAAATGCTAATCTATTTTGTATTTTCCTCTGCTTTTTACAGATGAGATTTAGATGATTTTTTTCCTTTGAGAAGTTGCAGAGTTTGGCTGCAAAGTCATAGTTTTCAGTGATCTAGAAATCATAACCTACGTAGGGAGACTTATGTGGAACAGTCTTTTGCAGTCGAATCAAGCATTCCCAAATAATGTAATTCATTTGAATTAAACCCCATATGTACAGCTCCAATTCTAAAGTCAGCTTTTGAAATCATAGCAGTAGATCAGTCACACTGAAAAGCATTTATCTGCCCACTACAGATGTGCAGCCAATACCAAATGAAGTGGCACTGCAAGCATTAGAGTTAGAATTCAAAAGTATAATGAAAAATTAGAGAAGCATTCTGAACTAAACAGAATGCTATCCAGAAAAAGCAAATGTAGAGTCTTCCACATGGGGAGGAATATGCGAAAAGTTGGGGGAGTTATTGGCTAGGTGGCATTTCTGCAGAAAAGAAGCATGTGGTGTTAGGTCAGTGACTAAGCATGAATGGCAATGTCCTACTATTTAGATAATAGCAAATGCTGTGTTGGGTTATCTAAATAAGTGTAATGCATGAAGAGATATATTTAAGCTCAACTATTGACCAGCTGGGGTAATGTACTTGTTTTTGGCACCCTGTGTTCAAAAAAGCCTCAAATCCCAAACATGGAGCGTCAACTGCAAGGCGCAGCAAAGAGCAGGAAGAAAGAGAACTATGAAGCCTAAGCCCCAAGGAAAGGATAGTTGCATCTAGAGCTGTCTCAAAATATATAGGTGGCTTCAAAGCGAAATGTTGGTTGCTGTTATGAGATGAGAAACAGTGGGCTGAAATTTTGGGTTAGGAAAATGAGAACTGAGAAGAAAAGTTATTTAATCTGGTAGGGGAGAAGAAAGGAGAAGGAAAAAGTGAGGAGAGCTGTAACAGTTTCCCAGCTGGTGGAGGCTGTGGAGGTGAGACAATACCTCATCAGCAAAAGCGATTGCTAGGAAGAACTTCGCAGAGAGCGCTGTGAAATCCATGTAGCTTGTGCTTAAGTACAGGTCAGATAAGGCGGGCTGATGAAGTAAAATCTCCCCTGGGACAAAGAGCAGCTAAGTTGATACTTTGGGCGACCATCTGTTCAATTAATGTATAAAACTCTCCACGTTACAGTAATTTAAAGGGCTAATTGGTAATGGGATGAAATGGGAAATTATAAATGAAATGTCATGAAAGTATAGTTTGATGCTTTCTCTTAAACAAAAATAAATGTTTTATTAGTGATCATCATAAAGCAGAGAGAAAAGATATCAGGATTAAAATAATCCATTTGGATTTCTGATTGAAAAGTCCTCAAATTTCAATTCTAATGTGTGTTTTTTGTAGAATTGGAAAGGAATAGGATGCATTATCTTACGTGCACATTTGTATATCTGCTACCTTGAACTGAGATTTTGATGATAATCATAGCTATCATAGTGAATGGCATTTTAATTGCAAATTTTTGCCTTACCAAAATCACCAGTGCTTGCCCATATGTGCTGATATTCATTAACACATTGTCTCACACATTTTCATTTTCTTGGCAAGCCATTGCAGGAAGATTCTTGCTTTTAGTTCCCGCCCCTCCCCCCCCCCCCGGCCCCGCTGTCTTCTTAAGACCACTGTATTGAAGAGTCTGCCAGCAGTACTAGACAGAAAGACAACCAGCTGTCTGATTTTCCATTATTAGGTTTGTGAAATGGGAAGGCTATATATGTCCTTGAGCAAATAATGCTTTTAATTAAGGTGATGTTTTTTCATCCTTACATTGCTGCAGTAGGACTTGGTATGAGAGCTGCTAAATCCTACTGCCAGTATGTGGAATAGCGTACCCAAGTGCCTCATGTTTAAATATGTGAGTAATGTCTTCAAAGTTAGTGGAATAACTTATATGTGTTTTGTTGGATCAAACAATTTAGTGTCTTGTATGAGTGACCCAAGTTTGTTCAGGGTAACAACCCAAAAGATTTTTAAGTGCCTAATCCATGTTTAGGTAACTAATCTTTCTTTGGTCTTTGGCTTTAACCCAGATTTTTCTACCATTATCCCATCTCTTGGATTTTTTTCAGATATTGATTGGAAAGCAAATATATCTTTTTTTAAATGAAGATACAAGGCATCCTGCAATCTGAAAGGCTGCAAATAATGAGAACACAGAAAAACTACTACTTCTCTGCAGTCTGTTAGATTGTGACATTCCCACCTTTTCTTTTGTTCCCATCTCTAAAAAATAACACTCACTATTAACAGCATCTGCAGCTGTGTGGTCCCCTAAACTTCAAAGAAAGCCTTCAAATTCAGGAGATGGTCGCAGGAGTGTAAGAATTATCCTTATGGGCTTAGCTACAGGCCAAAAGCTTTAGGTTAAGCATAGGTGTCAAAGAGGCAGAGAGGTTAATTACTATCTATTTTCTCATTAAACAGTGGAAGGGATTGCTGGGAATGAGATAATCTAGCTGAGAAGACTGGTGGGTTTTATTCCTCTGGTAATCCCTGCTGATTTGTGCAGAGTTGTGAGATCCCAGTGCTGCTGGTCTTGGGCAGAGGCTGACGGGCTGTGCAGTAGGTTATTCAGCAGTCTTCAGTCTGGGCAGCAGGGTAGGTTGGGAAATCAGTTGCTAGGTGGGTCAGCAAGAGCTTGTGCCTTACAAGCCTCCTCCCTGTTTTTATTTTTGCACTCTCAGCTGGGGAGGACAAGATCTGGCCAATCATTTTCAGACAGAATTTGTTATAATGAATGCAAAAGTATTTGAAATGTTTTTTTTTGCGGACAATTTGGTTTGCATAGGCAGTATTTCCATTCATATAATGTCTGGAAAAAATTGCTTGTTAGAAAGCAATGTTTTCTCAATAAAAATTTTAGGACATTATTTCAATGTGAATTTCAGTGAGAAGACTAAATCAGTAGGACTTAGAGTAGATGCTGAAGGAAAGGATGAATGGAGAGAGGAACACCAAGGTGGAGTCCTTTAGGGGAACAGATTCTCTCCGGGTGTAGATCACTGTAGCTTGCACTGCAGTACTTCACACCCAGGAAAAACCTGACTTGGATTTTGTTCTCAGCAGGGAGGGTTGGCTCTTGCACTCACATAGCCTTTGGCTGGACTTGCATTCCAAGCCAAAAAATCCCAGAGGGCGTGGATGAGACAATCTCTTCTTCCCTGTCTGCTCTGGGGTCCGCACAGCCTTCTCTGCCCACCCTCAGTGCTGGAAGTATAGCCTGTCCTTTGAGAAGGACGTGTAGGCAAGTTGATTTGTTGGAAAGCATCAATACTAAGAGGCTGCTAGTAGAGGCAAGGCAGAAGCTGATGCTTCATAGCTAAGCCATTTGGTGTAGTTTTTAACTAACTGGAGAGTTTTCAGCTCTAGGTACCAGTGCTAGTTCTGTTCTAGCAAGCTGGCACCATAGATGCTAGCCAGTGTGGAAATCAGAACACCTTTTTGACCCAAAATTGGTTGTTTCTCATAGCTGAGTTAGTACTAGCATGTGTAGGTATCTCAGCACCATCATCTTACTGACATTTACTGTGTAGACTTAGCAAGTGGCCAATGTGCACTTCACTAGTCATGAAGATAAGTCTTACAGAAACCCACAAATTACTCCTGAACAGTCCACACCTAAAGAAAATCCTGTTACATCCCTGGGAAATATAAAGATTTGTTGACGTTTGTTGTTTTTCAAACTATTACGCTCCACCCTAAGCTGGATGTGCAGTTTAAAAATCTAGGAGTGTGAGGTTGTGACTCATGAAATGTTTTTTATAAGCAAAAACTGAGCTGATTAAAAGGACAATTGGCTTGAGTCAGAATGTTAAAAAACTGGTGTATCTTTCTTACAAGAGGATGCTGTTAAATTGCTAGATATGAGTCATTGTAAGCATTAGAGAACATGTTTCATTATCAGCCTTTTATGTACAATAACAGAAATAGAATAATTTTCAGTGAAAATACTCCTCCAAGTAGCGGTGGGTTTATTTTATTTTATAGTGAAACTGCTATTTTTCTCAACAGAACAAATCCAGTTGTAAAAATTAGCATTTGCATTTTATTGCTTTTAGTTTACTTCTGTAGGAAATTTGGGAAGTTGACAGCTGTCAAATTAGTGTTTTCCTTATATTTGTTTAGATAAATGTTTAGCTATAAAAATTGTTGGAGGGTAAGTGATACACTCGCTTCAGATGTGACTGAACTACTGGATCATTTTGTGCATAGGAAGGTTGGTTAATACAGTGTGAGAAGGCATAAGGTTATCAGCGAAGGTCGGCTGCTCTGGTTAGGTAGGCAGACATGGGGCTTTTGGTCAGGTTGCTCTTCAGGGTCTCTTTCTGGTGCTGGTTCCTGCCAATATTTCATGGTTTCTCAGAGCAGGGAAAAAAATCTGTTGCTGGAAAATCGAAGTCAGCTGTAAAAGGGTGCCTTTTGCTCTCTGCATGACACAGTTTTGGTGACATTTTGGGTCAGATGAATACTAGCAGCTAACCCTGTCTCTGAGATTTTAAGAAGACCTGATGCTGAGTACTTCTAACTTATCTCTAAAACCATGAGGAAATACATCGTTGGTTCTAAGGGAAAGGAGAGTTTAGTCAGGAAACCTTTCTGAACAGCAGTCCTTTGAAGAGGAACGGCTGTTTACTGTAGTAAAGTTGACTGTAAAGGAATGTAGAGAGGGTTAGAAAGAGGAGGCAATGGGAAGAGGTGTCTTCCTCTTAAGGACCTCAGAGATTTCCTCCTTCAGGAGAGAAGACCAGTTTTAGATTTTATGATACCATGTTTATTCCCTGTCCATTCCTCTGCACAGAGCAGATCATTAAAGGAGGCTGTGAATAAAGGTAATGTGCTGGGGGAAGCATCAGCACCTTTGAAAGCACAGTGGGATGACTGCCCTCCTCTCCCATGCTGATGTCAATCATTCTGACCAGCTTGTCTGCTGGCAAAGAACAACTGGAAGAAAGATTTTTGCTGGTAAACCTGTATGGATTGGGTGGTAAACTGCTCAAGAACATACACCTTCCTAATAGCTTCATGCCTATTGCTGACAGAGGCATGTGAGGAAAGAAGGGGACCACCTCAACTCTAGACAGACACATCTGTTCTCCAGCAGTGCTCCTCGTATTAGATGTATTAAAATCATCTGGGGGGGTGTTGAACTTGGTGGCTGCTTTGAGCTAAAGATAGAGCGGGATCCGTTGTCAGTTCAGGCACTGCTGTCTTGGAGACTGACTTCAAGTTCTGATATTTTTTTCAATGAGGCACCACTGACAAAGAAGGAGGGAGGGACTACCATTTGCCTCCCTTTCATGTAGTGTAGTAATAAACAAATTGTACATTTTGTCTTACTAACTCAGACACTTCTTGTCTTGCTTTATCTCTGCAGTTTCCTGTGAGGTACAGCTCCTTGCATGTTCTTTCCTGGAGGGCTGATGCTACTTAATACAGCCTCATCCCCTTTCTTTTTTAATGCTCCATATTAGGAGCTGGATGTTGACCCACGCTATTTTATTGTTTTCTTACTGTTTGCCCTTTCTATTCCTTGGATTTGCTACTCTAAGTACAAGAACTGGTTTTAAAGGAAATGTATTTGAAATGTTAAAAAATTATTTGGAGAGGTAGGATGAACAGAGCATGAACAGTAGAGGGGAAGAAACAACCGTTTAAAAGTACCTGCATGCTACATTGAATCTTTTATCTTTTATAGTTTTTTATTTTCACTAGTTTCTATGTGGAATGACTGAAGGGCAACAAATATGGTCATTACATGATAAAGTTAAAATTGTGATTCATGAAATTCCGAACAAGAATTTTTCAGTAAAATTCCGAGAAATTGCTAGAAATTTATTAAAATTGGAATAATACAACACCTGCAAGGCGATACTCTGATATCATGGAGGAAACTAGCATTTGAGAGACTAATACACTGAAAGAAAGAGGAGAACATAGGCTAGAGCAAGTCTAGTGCACAATAGTGAAGGAGTCAGCATAGCAAAGATAAACATTTACTCTTAACAAAGGGTTCAGAACAGAAGTGAAATGGAGAACAAACGGGTTAAGGAATTTTTAGGTAAAGCAGAAGTTAGAGAGATCTGGAGACTTTTTTTCAGGAATTTGTAAGTAAATAGCCAGAGCAGTGTCAGAACCACTAAGGAAGGATCTTTGGGACTATTTTTTCACATGTTCTCAGTGAATGGTAAAAAAGGAAGAGTAGTACCTGTATTAAAAGAGTGGGGAAAAAATGAAGGACAGAAGGAATTAGTTATTCTGCCTTAGTTTAGTACATGGAAAGAGAGTGGAAGTGGTTAAACACTGAAGGAAGTATGTAGATGTTCAGAAGGCCTTTCACAGGAGGTAACAAAGAAGTTAAATGGCATTATCATTGAGGAAAAAGTATCATCAGGGATTAAAACCTATTTTCAAAGCCAAGGTATGAAAGTCAATTTTTCAAGTCTGTCTCAGAAAGTTGTGAGCATCTTCTGATACTGACTGATTTATGTTCCATAAGAAGTCTTGAAAATTGTAAACAGCTTAATTCTGACAGCTCTGGAATGTGTTTTTAAACTTTGAGGGAGGGGGGAGAGGGGGAAGAAAGCGTCAAGGAGTTCAACCCACAGACTCTTTACTGTTCATTAAGAGATCCTTGCAAGAAATGTTCTGATTTTATTGTAGAGATGTCTGTGTTTCACTTGTATGCAGGCTGGCAGAATGAACAATTACATATTGTAACTGGTAACTGTGTATATGCAAAATGAGTAGAATATTTATGGAAGCCAGCATTTCAAAATGACATAGCAGGGATAAAAAGACGGATGAGGGGTTGTTTTTACCAGAAAGACCCTATGTATGTTTGTATTTCTCTTATGAGTTAGTTAAATTTGTGAAGAAACATAGACTCAAAACTGAAGGATTCAGTTAATATATGACCAAGTCATGGTCTATTCCTGGAAAACTCTTTGGAGACCGTCCAGGAGGAGCAATATGGACAACAAGGGGGTACAGCAAGTAGTTTCATCTTTATTCATCAGGTCTAGAAAGAGTTTTGCTTCCTTTGTTGGTCCAGGAGCATGTCTGGTATCTTCTGAAAAGCAACAATAGTTTTCTTGTAGCTGTATTAGTTTAGGAATACAAAAGATAAGGTCTGTAGGGAGACAGAATATTCGATAAAAATATAGCGAAGCATTTAAGCACACAGAAGCCCTTCCACAAAACATAAACAAGAAAAAGTACCAAATTAAACACCAACAGTGCTGAGAACTATTTCTGTTTTTTACGATGAATTAGCTCATCTAAGACACTAACTCTCCCTATAGATCTTGCCTTGTTTATCTACTGGGGAGGTAAAGGCATAGGTCTTCTTTCAGTTCTCCACTTCATCCATACCCTGGCAGTACAGCAACAGTAATCCTCTCAAGTGTTGACCTCAGACCCACAGAAGTCAATGAAGCCATGCCCACATTGCAGTGAAAGAGCTTCTTCCAAAACAGATGGAAGCCAAGGTATTGTCTCTGTTCTTCTGGCAGCCTGGGGCTTTTCCTTCATGAGTGTTTTTGGTAATGCAAGCCTGATTTGGTCCAGAGGACACATTTTGGTGAAACCTGAAGTTGGACTCACAGATTCATGCCACAGAAGATAGACAAGCCTGGTTTTGAAGGTGGTCCTGGAGCAGCCAACAAGAGGCAGTGAGTCATGGTTGCAGAGAGTTCCTTTAAGGGTTTCCCTGGGCCTTGGGGGAGGGACCCAAAGAAAGTGTAATGTGTGGCCTACAGTGGCATCAGTTCATCTGCATCTTCCACCAGAGAGCTTAGCAGCAAGAAGTCCTCTGCAAGAGGGTAAGAGAATCTCAAAAGGTGGATGGTAGTGACAGGGGAGAGAGTCTAGTAATGAAAGAAGTCTTGGTATGTGTGGAGCTCCTGGTGTGGTTTAGATTGTCCAGATGTAAATGGAGAAAACACACAGCAGAGGTGTCTGCATTTTGGGATGTGATGTGAGAGGCTGTTGTGATTATTTGTAAACATGGAAGACTGTTTTATCAACTTACGGTTTCCTTTTCTGACTAAGCTAGAAATACCTTACAAGGAGAACATATCTACTGCTTCTCTGCTTGGGCTCAAAGCGAATGAGGAGTTGTATTTATTTTGGACCAGTAGAATAGATAGCGCTAGAGGAGAGCAAGAAGGTGATTAGGACCAAAGGCTGCAGTGTAAGTTGGGAAATGCTCTGAATGTGTGGCATCAGCCATCTGACTGGGCAGTGATTCCCCTCGTGTGCGCCATCTACTGCCTTGTCCTTTCATCATGCGGTGGTGAGCTGAGCTAGGGAAAGCACCCGTGTGCTTGAACTAAACCCCAAAGACTTTGCCTGACTTCCATCAGCACATAGGATATATCAAGGGATAATTTGAGCTCTACCTCCTGTCAGTTTTGTCATCGCTGCACCACTGAAAGTTTTCAGTGCATTTACTTGCATTAATCAGGGATCCCTGCCCCATAGTGCTAGAAGTTGTCTGAACAAAAGACAAAAAGATGGAGCAGGACAGCTCCAACAACTTGTGGTGGAAATGAAGGACAAAGAATAACAGTACAGAGACACGGAGGAGTTCAACAAAGCCATACGGTTTGACATGACTAGCAGTGGCCTCCACATTGCCCGAGTGCTCTTGTTTTTCCTAAAGCCACTTGGCCAATGCATAGACTGGATTCAGTTTCTTACCTTTCACTGTGCTGTTCTTATGAACAAAATCTGCTTCTCTTCGGGCATAAGGCTAGAAATAAGAGTGCCCTCTTCGATGCCATTTCTAAAGCAAAAACCTGCCATTTACATTAACGAAGCCTTATCTTGAGTACTTCAGAGCAACTTCCATAGATACTGTGGTTTCTTGCACTCTGGCTGGTCTGTACACAGCATTCACTTTTTCTTGCTTGAGATTGCACTTAAATAGCGAACACTCAGTTACACTGAGAGCTCCAAAGAAAAGTCTATGACATCATAGTAAAAAATTAGGGCTTGATTACCTGGGGAATAATCATAAAATAAGCTCAGGCTTGCATGAGTTTAAATTTGATCAATTAGAATAGAAAGCTAGATCAGAGTGTGTAGACAGCTTGTAATGTTGAACTGTATTATTAACAGCTTATAAAAGATACAGCTGTAAAGTGCGAGTATAAAAGAGGTCCAGTAGAGTAATTTTAACACTCTTCCTTGAGCATGTGAATCTACAGTTGTAAGATTTGGCATTGCTGATTTTGGCATGCTGTTTAAGCATTTGAATAACTTGTTTACTTCTCACTGAAGCAGGCAGGCTGCTAAAATCAGACCCTTAAGGTTCTGACTCTTTGAGTCAAATTGCACACTAAAATTAAGTGTTCGTTTCACGTGAGTTTTGAAACAATACGCGAGAGTTCTCAAATGTCTTAGAATAAGAAATTTTAGCCACTTCATGAACTTTTTGTACATGAAATCTTACAATACTTTTTTAACTTCATTTGTGCCAGCCTTCTAATTGGCTTTTCTACAGGGGTATGATTCTTGTGCTTTAAAAGGAAAAGGAAATGCATTTTTCAGACTAGAATGTTCCACTGTGACTTTCCTACCTTTTTTGCTTTACTCTATCTAGAAGGATAGCAAACAATGTGCAAAATACATGTTCTTGAATTTCTAATTCATTTATTTCATTACATGCTGTGAGGGTGTTGATTCTTGTATGATAATTATTACTTCTGCTACTGTTGGCAGGGTTTACTTACAAAGAAGCCTGGGTTTACGTCCAGAGCAATGTTTCAAATCAATAGCAGTAGGGAATATGTACTGTTCACAGAAGTAATCTTGGCTCAATTTTCCAGTGCCATGCCTGTTTCATACAGCAGGTTGGCATTAATGAGTAACGCTGCTATGAAGCACACCATAGAACAGAGAGCCGAGTCTGTCACTGTTTCTATGGCAAGAGTTCATCCTGCAGCTTAAAAGATTGTGGCTCATTTATAACTTAAATCAAAATTTCTTTCCTGATTCTGGTCAAACGCTATCAATCAGCTTCATTCTCTGCTATCTTGCAATATCTAGTAATGAATTACTGTAGTACTGTAATACAGTAATGTAGATTTATACCACATGGTTGTATTTACTGTCCAACTAAGAGAAATGCTGATATAATATTACCTTTTTCATCCCTACTTCAGGCAGAGACTTGGCTAAATCCTGTGGGTAGATTTTAACATACCCAAGTCTAAGCATGTAATTTGTAATATTCTGCTTACTCTCTGGAGAGACTGAATGGATGCAGATTTTCATAGCTAAGGTTACATGCCCAAGTCTTTGCAATGCTCCAAATATACAATCAAAACAGCCACCATCTTGGCAGGGTAGAGTTGAAATCTTTTTTACAGCTGTACTGCTTTTGACTGGGATAGAGTTAATTTTTTCCATAGTAGCTTGTATGGGACTATGTTTTGAATTTCTGCTGAGAACAGTGTTGATAATACAGGGATTTTTTTGTTATTGCTGAGCAGTGCTTACACAGAGTCAAGGCCTTTTCTGCTTCTCACACCACCCCACCACTGAGTAGGCTGGGGGTGCACAAGGAGTTGGGAGGGGACACAGCTGGGACAGCTGACCCCAGCTGACCAAAGGGATATTCCATACCATATGATGTCATGCTCAGCATATAAAGCTGGGGGAAGAAGAAGGAAGGGGGGGGCATTCAGAGTGATGGCATTTTGTCTTCCCAAGTAACCGCTACACATGATGGAGCCCTGCTTTCCTGGAGGTGGCTGAACATCTGCCTGCCGATAGGAAGTAGTGAATGAATTCCTTGTTCTGCTTTGCTTGCACACATGGCTTTTGCTTTACCTATTAAACTGTCTTTATCTCAACCCACGAGTTTTCTCACTTTTACTCTTCTGATTCTTTCCCCCATCCCACCGGGGGGGAATGAGCGACCGGCTGTGTGGTGCTGAGTTGCCGGCTGGGGTTAAACGATGACAACAGCGAAGCCTGATCAGGATTCACAGAATCACAGAATGGTTGAGGTTGCAAGGGACCCCTGGAGGTCATCTGCTCCAAGCCCCTGAACAAGCAGGGCCACCTAGAGCTGGTGGCCTAGGACTGTGTCCAGCTGGGTTTTGGTTATCTCCAGGAATGGAGATGTCACCACCTCTCCAGGCCACCTGTTCCCGTGTTTGACCACCCTGAAGAAAGAAAGGTTTTCCCGGTGTTTAAACAGAATTTCCTGGTTTCACACACCAGGTACCTCTGTCACTTGAGGTATCTGGTTTGATAGGTCTGCTTAGATGTGTGTAGCTGAGAATGCTATCAGTAGTTGCTAGAACTTGAGCCGAAGCTCTGTGATATAACCACATCTTCTGTATAATGAGACTTTAATCTTGTTTTTCTCTCCCTCTGTTCCTATCTAGTAGCTCTTTCTTTGTACTTGCTCTTCCATTTTGCAAGCCTACACCTATTAAGGTGGCATTCTCCTTGTCACTGATACCTTAGGTCATGTACTCTTTTAGAGATTTTTTTTAGAAAATTTAAAATCTAGTCTAATGCATGTAGAAATACTCATCATGCTTCTTCCACTCACTCCCAATGACAATCTCAAAGACTGAGCTGAGCTAGCTGGCCCATGGAGCAGTGAGTTGAGTGGCACTGCTCTGCTGTGTCCTAACTGGAGGTAAATCAAAACCAACTGGAAAGAAAAAATGCCAAAATGAGTGAAAGACAAAATGTAATAAGCAGGATAAAAGGATGAAACGTGACTTCATTATTTTTTCTTTTTATAAAGGTCAGTTCAGTAACTGGAAGATCTACTTACACTGTACAAGGTAAAAGGGGGTGTTTCTTAGATTCATTAGAGTAATTAAACTATTTGGCTTGCTCTTGGTATGGTGGAGCGTTGCTTTCCAGATATTTCTGACCAATCTACATCCTACCTTCCACTGTTTTTATGCCAGACTAACCTTTGGGGGAAACAACACTCCAAGAAGCAGCCAGATTTGTATCCTGACAGTAGACTGCTTGAGCAATAGTCAGGACAAGAAAACAGTAAGAGCTAAGCCTCATTTTTTAAGAAAGCAAGTGAGTTACAAAACAAAAGGAGAAAAAAAACCCGAAACCAAACACACTGTTCTGTAACAGCAGCTGCAGTGTTCAATTTTGTGAGATCTGGGCCATAAAACAGAAGATAAAAGTTTAGTCAGGTATACATCAGAGGCTGCCAACTAAAATACAGTGAAGACCCTGCATCAGTACCAGATTTGTTGTAGGCTCCCGTTATTTGTGGAAGATAGGAAGGGTGAATAGCCAGGGGAATAGCCTTGTAAAGCTGCATCAGGTTAGGGGCTAAGGCGGAGTAATACTGAGCTTGTTTACTGATAAGAAAATGATCACTCTGCATGTACAGATCCAGACCTTTTAATGGATGTAAAGCACCACTGTGTGAGCCAGTAAAGCTCGTCACTCTCTAAATGATTTATTACAGGAGATGGGCAGCTCATCATCTGCTCATGCTCTTCCCATCAGCCCTAAAAGGGTCAGGTAAGTTCAGTTTACTCTGGGGTGACCCAGCTGGGGCTTTAGCAGGGGTGTGCCAAACGGATGGATATCCCTGGAGTCCTAGTCGTGCTCTGTCCTCAGGTCGTGCTCCGTGCTCTGTCCAGCTGTACGTCGCTTGGTCAAGCCCATTTTCACTGTGCTCTGGTCTAGGCCAGGAGAAGTTAATGTAAGTGCAGAACAGGCTTGAATCGCCGAGTGCAAACTGCTTGGAGGTAGAACAAAAATAAAAACGAGTGTTCGTATTGGCACGAAGGTGTCTGGATACTGCTAACAAGTAAAATGGGAGGCAGTTCAGAACTGCAGTTCCTTCACGGGTTGTCTTTTGGCTCGAGTCCACTCATGCCTTGTACCAGTCAGTTTCCCAGTGAATGACGACTTAAGCTGTTCTCGTCCTTCGTGTCAGGCAGGAAGGAGCCTTTGGAAAAGCTGCAGAGTGTGGGTGGTACTAAAGCATTTCTGACAGCCAGCTGCAAGGTTTACAGTTGGCCTTTAGGAAGGGTTTCTGACTGCTAATCATGAACTGTAACGGAGAGCAGGAACCAAAAGTCTTGTTTGTGGGGCATGATATAAAAGATTTTATCTTCATCCCACTTCAGAAGGTGGGTTTTTTTGTAAATGGAATAAATTTTAAGTCAGGCTGCTGTTTACAGACTGTTGCAGAGCTGAAGCATTTATCAAGGCAGATGAAATATCATTGTCCCTCATTTTCAGATAGGGTAACAGAAACACAAGGGAGCCATCACAGACGAACACTGAATCAGAGTGAAGTCCAGAGCAGCGTATTCCTGGCTCTTTGTCCAGTCTTCAATCATAGGTGTTTGTTGAGGTAGCCGGTATGAAGAACAGACTTACATTCTTGGCTGTTCACGCAGTCTCTTTCATGAGTATTAAATCTGCATAAAGAGATTAATGGGACCTGCCAGAGAACCTGTTTCTGTCTGCAGAGTTGCTAATTGCTGTTCACACAGTGTCAGAATATTGCAGGGTTTCCTTCTCATCTCTGATGCTTCTTCCTCATATACAGAGGTGTTCATCAAGTGGCAAACCTACTGTCCAAGGAATTTTCCTCTGGCATGGACTGGTAGGACCCTGAGCATCCCACTTTCCTACAGAGTGGATGATATCCATCAGTTGTTCAGGGATGTGTCCTTCCTATTAGTTTTCCACAGTCACTGAGCAGCTGCAGCACAGAAAGACCTTCAACATCCTCCTTTTATTTTCATTAGCGTTCCTGGATGTTGCTGGGTCAACTCAGTTCTGGAGTAGTATTTACCCTTCCTCTCATTTTGCCCTTTGCAACCTTGCCTGAAAATGTGTCTCTGTAAAATGAAGCCTTAAATAACTACCATTAGCAACAGTCCTGGAAACTCAGGTAAAAAATTATAAGTTCATCAGTGGTGGTGGTGAATGTTATTTACTTACTTGAAATAAAGTGGGTGTGAGATATTAATGCTTTATTTTTTTTCCTTTGTGTTACCAGTTGCGAAGGATAATTCTGTCCTATAGAGTGAACTGTCTTTTAAGGGCCTTCACATGGAGGAAGGCATACAAGCATGATAACCTTCAAATTGTGTTTTGTTGTCTTCAGGTGGCTCTACTAAGGATCTGCTGTCTCTGTTAAGACAACAGAGGTATGGCAGCTGAAGCCCTGACCCACAGTTTTCAGTTTGAATTTGGCTTGCTTTGCACTACTCAGACTTCTTATTTCCTGAAAGGCATTTATTGCCTATAGTGGAAGGGACATTGTAGTGGTCAGGGCAGGAACTGAGAAGCGAGATTTCTGTTGTGTGCTAGCTTTCTGATATCAGGAAAGGTCATTTTTGGTTCAGATCACTTACTTGAAAAATTGGCTATAACAATACTCATTGGCATAGAAGGGGTTGTTTTTTAGAATAAATGTTTGTGGAGCTCCTTGGTTAGAAATCAAATAATATCCTTTGCTTAAAACTGGAGCAAGACTGTTTTTGTCTTTGTAGCAGGGTGTAGTTCTTAAGTGAGTTGAGCTGGGATATTAGGTAATCTCATTCCCATTTTCTATTTTATGCTTTTTTCTGCTCTTCAATGTGGCTTTATATGTAAAGCAGCATTGTCTAACCGGAGAGGAGTGTGTGGGCTCAATCTAGCCTTTGGAAAGCTTCTGTTCTCTGTGGAGGAGATGGGGAATAGCTGGTCAGGCAGCAAACACAGCCTGACTAGCCAAGTGACTCCTTCAGAGCCTCTTCACAGCCTGACAAAGCGAAAATTGCTGCTGCTGCTGAAACTAGGGAGGTGTGGGGGGACTGGCAGCTACTGCACTGTGTGGAGAGTTGGAAGGAAAGATGGAGAAAGAGAGCGGCATGAGGGTGTTTGGGAGATACGAAGATCTGAAGCCTAGATCCGCTTCTCATCTTTCTTGCAGTATTTTTCCCCCCGTTCCTCACTAAACAAGTAACATGCTAAACATGTAACGCCAGCTCTGTGTGGTTGGAAGCAAAACTCTGTCAGTGTCATAGAAGAGTTTGCAATGGTAATGTATCTGACTGACGGAGGGGCAACATGTGCTCCTAATGCATGTTCCCTCTGCTTCTCTGTATTGCATACGGACTAGTCACGAACGTCCTTCGGCGACCAGCTGGAAGGGACTCCTCTGTGAACCGCTCAGAGGGTTCTTTGCAACTTCCTTTTACGCAGTTTGCCAGAAGTTTTGAGTCGTGCAAGGTGACTGAGCAGTTGCGTGCATAGACTGTAATCATGAAGTGCAAGCTGTTCAGGCAGCTCTGACAGCAGCAGCCTGAAGAAAGAGGGCATCCTCGTACGTGATGAACTGACTGCTTTCAGAATGGTGGCTCACTGATAGAGCCAGGCATATGTTGTCACTGTTTTTCTGTGCATATCCTTGCTGGGACCTAGGTTTTTTTTCTTCCCTTTTTACATTTGCTCGCAACAGATAAGCATGTTTCTTCTTAAAATGTTTTCTGAATCTGTAAATTAGCCCTGAATTCTGTGGAATTATTATGGGTAGGAAAAAAAGGGGGGTTAAATAAAGAATTTTAAGAGCAAACTATTTATAAGATAGGAACCCTTTGGCTATCTCTGGTCTTGCAGCAGCTTTGGACTTTATGCCAAGTGAGAACAACTTGAATATGGAGTTTAACCGCTCATGAATTGCACAACACGAGTCATTTCAACAAATAAGTAATTTTCAATGTCTTTTTTGTGTCTGCATGGACCACTCGGTGGACTGTTTAGTAGCCTTCTCAAAAACTGTGGTGTTGGCTGATTTGTTCTGCCATATTCACTTAGCTCTGAGTCATTGTGAGTTGAAGCAGAAATTATCTATGAGTGTCTTCTTTGTATTTAAATTATATTAAGCAGTCTGCTTCATGCCATATAAGTCTTGACTCAAAGATCTGGCTGGATTAGCAATGTAGGCACAGCTGGAGTTACAGATAATGGATAACATCCTCAGCTGGTGTATTATATCCCTATAAATCTAGGGAAGCCAAAGGAGCTACACTAATTCTCACCATCTGAAAAGCTATAGTTTCTGCAATTGCTCTCTCTCAGCTGCCAAAGCTTATGTTTGGGCCTTTGTGCTTCTCCAGCAGAACTTAATGATATCCCTTGTGTTTGAATAGGGCAGAGTGCCCTGTGAACAACAGGTTTTCTTGTGAATGAGTGAGTGATGATGCTGGGAGGTGCTTTTGGCTTTCCTTGAAATTGAGGTGTGTGCAGCACTTCTGGAGGACCAGATCTAGGTTATTTGTGAGGCACCTGTGATTTTTACTGTACTTTTCATTTGTAATGAAGGTAGCACTGAACTAAGGCTCGTTATTTAAATTAGCAATTCATAAGACCATTTCATACTGTAGCCCTTGATTAATCAGAGACAGGTTCCCCATTTCCTTTACCATTTTAGTTTTTTACACTTATGTATCTGCTCTCCAGATGTCCACAATGAAACACAAACAAATACAAATTATTACAGAAATCTGCAACAAACAAGCCTATAGTTCTTAAAGACACAGGCTGATAATTTCTGAATATTTTTTCAAATGGTGTTTTTCCCTAGCCCTTGGGAAAATTTTCAGTACAGAAACCAACACTCCTCCAGCATTATTTGTGGTTTTGGCCAAATGTATAAAAAAAAAAAAGAGTAGCATTGGAGTAACGTGGACAAACGAAGCCCTGGTTTGGATGAAATTTAATGACTTTGCATTTCCATGTGACAAAATACAGAACTTGCTATTGTAAGTGCAGTTGTTCACTTAGGACAGCTGTACAGCTTCAGATCCAGCCGCGCTACAAATCATCTCACCTAACTGTGGGTACAAAGACCGGGGTTTCCTCTAGGCTTCTGCAGTTAATGGAGAGAGAGAGAGGAGCGCTTTGTGAAGATGATCCGCCCTCTGAAGGTGCTTATTGCTCTGAGCTGGTGATAGGGGTGGTTAAAATGACCTGCTTAGATTGAAGTGTGTCTTAGCCCTCCTCCAAAGCCAATCCTCTCTGGTCCCTCAGCGAGAGGAGAAGCTGCCTTACGTGGTGAACAATGTGTGCGGCTGCTGGGTTGCACATCTTTGATAACTAGCAGCAGCTTTTGATTTAGAAAGTTGTTCCATATAACAAATTTTGATTTGTTACCATTGTGCAGTAGACTTGATGTGGCTCTTGTTATGTTTGCTACCACCGCACAAACCAAAAATTGTTTGCTAATGAGTGTTAATGCAAAGAGAATGAAACAGGCTGCACGTACCATTCGAGGAAATGGTAAAATATACCCAACTCTCTCTCCCCCTCTCTTATATATGTACGTATACATGTGTGTGTATATATATATATAAAAAATATAAAGATTTACTTCTGACAGTCTAATCTTAGAGCTATGCAAATAGCTAGTTATTTTGTTAGCTGGAAGGTCCAAAGAAAGTAAAATAATTATTTTGAGTTGTAGGAAACGTTTTTGTGGGATCAGACTGGAGTACTTAATTTTGTTTTAAAGCACTAAAAGTATTTGTAGTTGAGAAAAATTAAATCTGAAATACAATTTAAAGCAAGACCTGACTCTATTTTGTTTAGAATATATTAAAATGTCTTGATACTTTTCTCCTCCAGCTCTCACTGTGAGATGATTTGCATCTAAGCATTTTGGATAGAAGGCTCCATCTAAAACATTGCCTAATTCCCATCAGTTAAGGTCATCAGGCAGAAAAACTCTGAATCAAGCTCTTTGTAGGCTTTTATTCTCATAGTAGCATTTTATCTCCCAGATCAGTTACTCTGGATTTGCAATTACGTAATTAAAAGCAGAATTTGGGTTTGTTTTTGTAGGAAACCTAAAGTTATTAAGAACCAGAAGCTACTGATTATTAGCTGAAATTGTAATTTCACATTGTTTTTATTCAATGAACTACAAAAATGACTAAGAGAGCCCTTCTAGCTGTGATTAGTATTAATAGAAGGCTTAGTGTTTCCAAAAGGCTGTCACTCTCTGTTCCTATGTATTTTCTGGTGCTTATACCTTTAAATTAATGTGATTTCTTTAGAAAGTGTACTTGGATATTTTTATTGTGTATTGCAGGGAAAGCTGTCTAATATTTTGAAACATGACATTTTGATGACTGTTTTTGGCCCCTAGAACGCTAACATTCATTTTTCTAGAAATCAGCCAGCCCGAAATATGCGTGACAGTGGCAGCATATTATTTATAAAAAAAAGGCTATGTTATCCCATTTTTAACTTATAGTAATGCATGTACAGACTCCCATAAAAGCTTTAAGTCACAGTGCGTGTTGTTCTAATAGGTTAATGCTATGACTAAGGAGATAGACTCTAGTAAAGTAGTCTTCACTTTTAGGTATGACTTTGCAGTCTAACAGAATGAGGAGTGCTTCCTATTTTGGGCTAATATTTTTAAGTGTTGTACATGCAGTAGTTACAATATTGGACTGATAAAACCGAGAAGCAGCCCTGTGACAATATAATTGGTGCTGCCCATTATGGTTCATGAATTTCTCCTGCAACTGAAGTTAATTACCATTATATTTGTCACCTTCAAAGCCAGTCTCTGCTATAGATACAGGTACCATCTATTCTGCACGTCACTGCAGCTCAGCTCCATGACCAGTTTCTCTGCATTTTTGCACAATGCTGCTGCTGCTGCTTGATTTTGCTTTTGCCAGGGGAGAATGAGCAGCTGGAGTGTGAGAGAAAGCTCTTTTACCTTTCCTTGTGTTTAAAAGGCCAGAATGGGTGTCATTTTTGCAGTTTCACAGCTTCAAAGGTAGTGAGAACAGTTTAACTGATTATAAAGTGAGAGAAAAGATACAAATCTTTTAGCTGAGCACCAAGAACTGGAAGTGGCACCTGGCAATCATAGTCTCAGACCAAGCCCATGTGTGAAGCCCTAGAGCCAGTGGCTGAGCTGGACAGATGGCTCATGTGTGGCAGCAGTGCCTACTGCTTCACCCTGTTTTAGCAGAAGTGAAACATGAATTTATATACTCCCTGTAGGAGATTAGGATCTCCTAATCTCCACCAGCTGGTTATTGAGTTCTGCTGTGAACTAAGAAAGTCAGTTTTCCCCTGTTTACTTACCATTCTAATGAATTAAAAATAAGCTAATGAGTGTAAAGTGTTACATCTTTAACTTTTGATGTTTCAAAAAAAGTGCCGATTAAAAGATAATCAACTAATTTATGGACGATGAATCATTCACTCAGATAAAAGCATCTTCACACCAGTTGGTGAAATCCCTCAGAGTGGTTATTCTTCAGGTAAGCTTTAAATTTCTGGCCCTTTTCCATACTCTCAGGCTTAGACACAAGGGCCTTATGCCTTAGGTGTGTATTTACTTAGCCAACACTGGAGGTGGATTTAAGTGCTACTTGTGCCCCATCCTTAGCTGCTTGCTACTGATTCGAGGCAGAATTTGTGGAATTTGCTGCATGTTCCATGGCTGTAGCTCAAGGCACCTCTGAGCGTGGCGTTAGCAAAGTTGCAGAGCTTTGCGTTGAAGCAGCCCTCACAAGTTTCATTCTACTGACTTTCCTTGGAGGTAGTAACCCCTAGCAGGAGGCAGGAACAAACAGTTGGGAGAACAGGTCATTACATTTTAAATCATCGCAATGAATGTGAGTTCAAGCCTGAAGCAATTCTGCAAATCCATCCAACTGTTTCTGTTTAGCTTTCGACTGTGTATTGTGCCCTTTTAAATAGCCATCTTTTTTTTGTCCTTGCTCTAAGACATAAAACCTAGGAGTGTTGCTCTTGTGTGGCTGACAGTCATTTACATCTGCCAGCATCGGTGTCTCTTAATGTCGTAACTTAACCAACATAAGTTTAAAAAAATCACCCCTGAAGTGCATTTAAAAGTGAGAAATAAGAAGTGAATAGTGATGGTATACACTGCTTAGGAAAAAACCCAGAGGTACTGGGAATTTATAGTTGTTCAGTGTATGATAGAAGGACAGTTGGAGTAAGCCATGCTGTGATGCCTGGAGGGGACATTACAGTCCACGATTTCGAATGCTCCACAGACAGCGTCTTTATTTTTCAGTAAGTGGCACCAGTCTGTTTGCCTCAGCACTGCAAAAGCTTAGATGCTCTTGCTGAGAGTTCCCTGTTGTAGAATGAGAGGGAAAGCTTTCAGTAAAGCTTTTTTAAATTAGCGAAAGTGGGAAGTTGATCCCTCAATTACACAACAGCCATGCTAGCTAAAAACAGCTATTTCAATATCAAGGGTTTTCTCCCCAGATAACCAAACAAGTTCTCTTCACAAAAATGAAAACATATTTTTTTTGTTGCACTGATAATCTCAGACAAACACATGATTCGGAGTGCTTAAGGACTGAAAGAGGAGTAGAAGTCCTTGATTATTTCCTTCTCTGTTACAAGCAGCCCTTTCTTCCCCCAGCCCTAGGCCAGCGTAATATGTCTGGTTATGAATGTCCAGGCACATTTAGCAGACACAAAGAAAAGGACTGCATGTCTGCCTCGCTTCTGGCGGTAGATCTACCCCCAGGAAAGAAATATTTTGAGCAATGGTTCAACAGTGAAGGTGAAACGGGTAAAACTACTTGGCCTTTACATTTTGTTCTGCGTTCACTTTTCCTTTATCTCAGTACAAATTAAATGAAAGTAGTTCTATAAATGTGTGCTCAAGAGATCTGAGAGTGAAAGCTGTTGTTTGAAATCCCGAAGATGATTAAAGCTTATTCCCTCACTGATCTTTGACTCAGTTACAACATTAGGGTTTGGTTCCTGTTGGACATCGCTTCCTGGGAAGCAAAGGCAAAAATACCCTTGGGTCCACAGCTAATGAGGAGTTCCTTGTTGTTCTTGGAGGCCTTGTTTCAAGGCAGTCAACACAATCAGTTTATGCAAACGCTGTGTATGTTGCTGTGTATTATTTTTGTGGCAAGAGCCCCCTGTGTATTACTGTACTGTGGAGGATGTCAAAAGATAAATGAAGTACAGAGATAGGAAGAGGAAGCACTGGGAAACGGGCTCGTGGTGACATCCGAGAGTTCATGAGATGCTGTTGGGAGGCGAGGAGGAAAGGCAGATATAGGAGGGAAAGAGGGAGGGAGGCGGTGAGAAATACTGTGCAGTGTAGGTCCTTGCTACAAAATAATTTATCAGGAGATTTGAGATTTTACTTTATGCTATAAGTCAATTGATGAGGGTCCTCCAGAGAGGTTTGTGGGGTAGGGAGCATGTTACTGAACTGTCTCAGTTTAATTATTACTTTGCTAGCATTCCCATAAGAAAAATAAATGCTTTTGCTGTCACGATTGCAGCTCCCATTTCCAACTGAATGAAATGTGAGAAATAAAATCATAGTATTTATTTATGCATTTATAAATCCAAGTCCTGCAGAATTAGGCATTTGAGATAATGGCTAGGTTGGCTTTTTCTTCCCCAGACCTCTTCTGTGCAGTGCTTGAAAAGTTATTCCAGAGTCTTAAACCTCCACGAGCCCATCACTTGTTTGAAAATGGATGCAGGTGTGTGAGTTTCAGCACTATGTGTGGTATGAGCCCGCTGGTTAGCCTGAAACGCTGGGGGAAGTTGTTCGAAGGTTTGAAATGGGAGGTGGGAGCAGCCCCAGCAGATTCACTGCCATTTGCTCATCAAAACCTGAAACCTCTAACAAACCACCAAAAATCAGTCTCTCCTCATCAGCCTAGCTACAAAATAATTTGTAAAGACGTCTCCTCATCAACCTAATGATATAGGACGTCCTTGGCCTGCCTGGCCTTTGAGGGAAAGCCCTCTCAGTCAATCATGATGAAGGTATTGAGAGGTTTTGTGATACAGAGAAATAGTGGCTAGATCAAAGGGGTGATTAATTGTTACTGTGCAGTTAAAACTGTGTTCAGAAATGCTCTGCAGTACTGACCAGGAGGCAGATTCTGTCTCTCTCTCTCTCTCTCTCTCTCTCTGGTTTTTGGGTTGCTTGCTTTCCTGCCGGTGTGAGAGATGCAGGTCAGGCAGACCACTCTCTGCGCTTGCAGCTGTGGCCCCTCTCACAGACATGGCAAAGGGACTTCCAGGATCCTCAGCAGCAGCTCCGATGGCCATCTTTACCCCTTGCTAAACTGTGCTGTTAGCAGGAATCAGTTCCACTGAACAGCAGCTCTCCTTGGGTGACAAAATGAATTAAAAATTGTGGGTGTGTTGCATTCATTTCACATCAGAAGCAGTTGGATGCAGTCTGATTTTTTTTTCTTTTCTTCCTTGTTTCTGCCCTTTAAATCAGTATTTAAAACAATGCAGCAAGCTCGTCAGCTCTGCTTTTCCTTTGGTTTGCCATTCCACTTGCCTTGTCTTTGTCTTTGGTGATAACCTGTTAATCACTTGTTACCTCCTTCTATTTTCAAGTAGCTTCCTGGAGGAATTTGCCTGGTTACCCGTTTCCTTTTCCACATATTATGCAGTGTTTAAAATACACTGCCCTTCCTTCAGAGGGTTTGTACCCTGTGTGCATTTCTCTTAGCTTCTCTTCCCTGTGGCTGTATGGGCCCCTCTTCTGAGGAGCCAAACACATCCTACAATGTGCCATATGTTTCCTTCCTCCTCGTCTGTCTTTTCCCTGGAGAGAATCTTCTCTCAAGGAGATTAATGGGAGTAGAGAATGTGTAACAACACACGCTGGGCTGGATCCCCATTTGTAATCATTAAGCCACGTTATCACGGCACATACGCCAACACGTGCACGCACAACCAGCAGATCCACAGCTGGGGTACAACTGTCATACTAAACACTTGAGCTGTTGGAGAAACTCTGGTATGAAGAGCTCTTTGCAAAATCTCCTAAAAATAATTTTTTTCACATGTTTCTCTAGTTGCAGTATTTTGGAGGGTTTAATTCCTTTGTGTAACCAGTGCTTGGGCTTTTGTTTTTGCTGGGTCAGTAAAAGAGTACAAAAATACCTGACATGCCTCGCGTTCTGTGAGGCTTTAGTTATAGCTGTATGAGATATGTTTCTTCTATATTATTTGGTGTCTTGACAGCGTCTATAAGTCTGCTTTGTTTTCCTTCCTAAACTGCAACCTTTTCATTGCAGAGCCTGTGTTGGGGACATACTATACTAACCATTTCAGACACCACTTATTGAGCATGATAATAGTGATAAAACTAGAAAAAAAGGAGGGAAAATGTCATAGTTGATAATGAACAATGTTTTTAGAATTATAGGCACCAGTATATCCTTTTCTTAATTAAGCTATCAGCTGACTGGCCCTATGATTATGCTTAATGAAACAGGAGGTGGCTGGATGATGGAGCTAAATGTTCAGCATTGGGCCAGCATGTAGTTTGTAGGGACAGTGGTGGCCTCCAGGGTCTCGATAAATGTTCATCGGTGCTAGGAGAGAGAAAAGATTTTGCTAACAGATTTTAGCAAAGCATGAAAAGGTTCAGAGAAACCCTGCCATGTGTGGAGCCTTTGGGCACAAACCATAGCCCAGGGAAGGCAATGGAGAGATTTTTGAAAGGTGTTTATACTTACACATAAACCTGTGTCATTTTAGGCCACCTTTGTCTTTCTCACCCTCTGATAAACTGAACTCAACCTGTGACTCCCTTGTGGCTTGTGCATTGCTGGTTTTAAAAATTTATTTCCACGTCATTGCTTTTTGAGGTTTTATTGGGAATTTGCTCGCTCTGCTTTTATGCTGCATCTCTCAAAGCATCTTTTGTGTGGCTCTGACCTCAGCCTGTTCCTAGGTGGTCTGTGTAACCTTTGCATCTTTTTCGTCTCTGCCTTTTCCTTGTCTCATTATATTACAACCCCAGCTTTGCAACAAAGGCATGATTAGCCATTTAAATAGTCTGCATCTGCTAGCCGACGTTAGTCCGTGCAGCTACCTCATTTCATAACATGCTCAAAGTGCTCCAAGGTAGAGATAATTTTGCACAGTGCAATTTTTTTGCAGAGTGAGGACAGTGCGTTAAACAGATCAAGCGACGTGTTAACAATGAAGAAGCAAGAGGACAGGCCATCTGCTGGGCAAGACATTGCCTTGGGGAGTTAAAAACCGGTATGATGCTATTATACCTGATCTTTGACCACCTGCGCTTGTGCTGTACAAGCAGGCTTTCAGGCTGTGCTGATGGGGCTTTGTTTTTATTCATGATTGCAGCTGCAGTGTTTTCACTGCGCTGGTGGTGAAATTGTTTGTTTTCGTCATTCCTGTTGCTTTCTGTGCGATAGGCATCTCCACACATGTCCTTCCAATATTTATTTATGTGTCTAAGTAGTTAAAGACGGAGGAGGTTTTTTAAGTGGTCATCCTTCAGGGGTTGTGGCTCATTTCTTGCACAGGGTCTAGTGAGGTTGACGGACCGTTGTTGACTCTGAAAGGCTTGGAGAGGGTCCCAGAGATTGCTCTTCTCTTCCTTTACTCCTTCCCCTGACAAGTGCGCACGTTTCAAAGTCCTGCTGCTGGACTAATTGTGCCCTAATTGAGAAAAATCCTGGAGTGACTCCACCGAAGTCAGACGTGACATCAGCAGCGTTGCTCAGGCAGCGCGCCCTTGGTCCATTGTTCCTGTCGCACAGCACGCTTCCCTACTCCCGAATCGGGGCGGGGTAACTATGTCAAACGTGTAACATCTTTCAATAGGAGGTGCAGCCTCAGCACTTTAGGCACGGCGCAGGGATTTGGATGCGGTTAGTGTTTGAACTGGCAGGCTTTTTGTCGTTTTCAGTAATTCTGTTGTCTAACCAGCACGTTCGGTGTAAGATCCCGGCATTAGATAAGGCATTATTCTTTGCTGGCAAGCAGATTACTTGTCATAACATGTTCAGGGCGCATTGCTGGTGCATAATATACCGATCCATCATCCCCTAAATTTACAAAGATAAATGCAATCTCTGAAGCTAAGCTGATATATATCATCTCAAAAGTACATTCACCTGGGATATATATCAGGGTGATATTGAATTAATCTTTGTTAGCTTTAGATAACTTCATCCCAGTGAATTTCTTGGTGTGACAATGATGCAGCTGGATAATAAGTCCACTTTCATCAAGCAATGACAGCTTCACTTTCCAGACAATTCTTACCACATTTGATTTATGCAGTGTGTTCCTGTATGCTGAAGGCAACAGGAGTTTCTTTTGGGGCTCTCTGGGAGTTGGATCAGACCCTTTTGTTTGAAAGAAGTTGTTGTCTCTTTTCTTCGATGGCATCTGTTTCTAGAGCGTGACAAGGGGGTTTCCGTGTTTCACCATCTCTGAGCTGTTTGTTTCTACGTGCGTTTTAATGTCTGCTTCTGGCCTTTTTCCCTTGATCTCAATTATAGCTTTCTGTGTATCTATCTCATTGAGCTGATGAGGCATGGTTTTTGTACAGTGCTTTTTCGCTCAGTCACACTGAAGACACAACATACTTAGGGGGACTGCTCCCTGCCATACAGCCAGCATGGGTGAGCTTGCATCTGGGATCAGCAATTGAAGGGTTACGAGGACTGCCTGCTCACTGACGTTCCCTGTTCATACCCTGTTCATCAGAAATGTGCATATGATTTGCACCAGTGACAGTTTTAATCCAGCAAAATCCGCTTTTAAAGGTGCTTTAAGTTTGCACACAGTTTTTGCCTCTGGTTCGCAGAGAACTGCAAGAGTCTGCGAGGAAGCCTGTTGCCTCTCAAGTATCTGAGCACGTCTTGCTGGCCTTCCTCCTCATTACCCTTCTTCATCAACAGCCACCATGCATATGCTGAGCAGCTTGTCCCTGGCTATCATAGCATCTGTTATTTAGGGCAGCAGCATTTTGTTTCGGAGCGTGCTTTCCTCCTGGTGTGTCTGTGCACAGAGTAGGACAGCTGTGTCCTAATCACTGACCAATCTTGGCTCCTTCTTGCTCTGATTTTCTTAGTCCCGTGCTCTTCTGGGGCTGTCCATGCCCAGTGTCCTTGGAGTTTAAGCCACATTTTTTTTTTTCCTTTGCGTTTTCTTTTAAGATAATGTTTGTGATTTGGAGAGGATGGGTAGGCAAGGACAAAAGATGAAGGTTTGATTTTTGATCTGAGCTCTGAAGCTGTGTTCATCGGATGTCAGGGAATCTATGTCTTTCTGATGCTTGTGGTTATAAAGCACTAATATATCATGAGCATAATTTTGAATGTAGCTGTCTTGAAAGGATTTCCAGAACCTGGACTATTATTGCCCTTCACAGTATAGGAAGTAGGTTTGGGATCCATAACTTATTTCTTTTATTACAAACAGCTCCCATGCCTTGGTGGTGGGGCTGCAACTTCTGGCTAGCTCTGGGGTACATTTTACGGAAGAATAATTTATTCATTGAAAAATACAATTTACTACATTTTGGAAGGCACAAAAATGGTTTACAAGTTCTTCTCAAGACAGTAGTATTTTATTCAATAAAAAAATAAGTTCAGGTCTGCAACGAGGATAACCAGAAGTCCAGAAGCAAACATAAAAAAAGAAAAGGTTCAAGTATGAACACAAAAAAGGATGGCAGTCAGGAGATCTCAGGTCAGGAAATGATTTTGTATGGCAGAAGGTGATAAGATCCCTCTCTGGAATGTATTGAAGATGCATCTATAGATAAGCATGATGTGCAGGGTAACAAATCCAAACAGAGCATTTTCTATTGGCTTGAGTAAAAATAAAAGCATAAAATGAAACATTTTATTCCTTTCTTTCCAAGGCAAGAAAAATATTTTTCCTGTTAAGGGGCATTAGGACCTGCCACCTTCTCCTGCAGCCCTGGCCAGGACCCTCCTGCCCAGCCACTGGAGCCCAGCCCGGTGCCCTGGGGACAAGGGACCCCAGGGTCTCTGCCTGGGCTGAGGGATGTGGCTGCTGCTTTCCCAGTTGCAGGTTCAGCCAGAGCCTCATACTGCCAGCTCGTCCAGCTTGCCTCCCACCGGGTTTGAGGAAGATACAGGCACTCGCAGCCCCTAGCAGCCTGCACCAGGCATGCAGGCTGTGACCCGCAGTCCCACTCCAGTCACTGGTGCCTCAGTCACCCCAGTAGCTGGGTTTTGGGACATAACTGCTGCTGCCCCAGTGACTGGAGGCAGAGACCTCCCCTCGCTTCAGCAGCTGGCAGCATGGACCCAGGGGTGCCTACAGCCCTGGTCTGACTCCAGCAGCTGGCCCCCAGTGCATCACGCTGGTCTCCCCAAAAGCTGGTGCCTGTTCCTTGCAGCATGCATACATATAGGGCAGAGAGAGAGTTAGGAAAAGATTTAATAAGAAGGTAGAACAGACTGCAGGGTTAAGGCACAGGGCTCAGCCAGACAAGCATAATTTACAAGCGTTTTACACGTGACCAGCCTCTTTTATAGCCTTTTCTGTCTAGCCCTGCTTTGTTCCTCCCTGCTCCCCTTCCCCTGCATGTCCTTTCATCCATCCTATCATCGATTTCTGTAGTTGTACCGGTCTCCCTCATCCCTCCCAGGCTGGTGTCCGGGACCTCCTCTGGTTTCCAGTTGCAAAGCCCAGGTTGATCTTCTGGTAGTAGCATCCGCAGTTTCTTGATAGACCATCAATGAGTGTGAGTGGCGAGCTTTGTTTCTTGTCATTGTCTCCATGTTTGTTCTGTCAGGTCTGTGTCCCTATAAGTTTGGGTTTTTTTGTCTTCCCCTTTTCTTATCGTCCCAATTTAGGACTTCCTTGATCGAACAACCTTGCTGGAATAAACATTCTCACATTCCCTCATACCCTCATTGATTAGTGTGACTGACCAGGTTTGGTTCACCTCTCTGCCTCCCTTATCATTTGTCAGTCAGGTTTGTGTCCCTGTATGTTCTTGTTTATGGATTTCTCCTTTTCTTTCTATCCCTTTTAAAAAAAAAAAAATTAAGAGATCTTTGACCGGATAGCTTTAAAGAAGCAGACAGTCTCCTTCCGCATACCCTTACATTTCCTATTCCCCCCCCCCGCCCTGATTTGTCTAGGAACTAAAAAGCAATTTTAAAAAGAAATAAAACCCTGTAGTAACTTTTCTTCATATAAACTTTAAAGAAGAAAAATCTTCTATAGAATTGGTTGTTGAAGTATTTAGTGAAGGAGTATATGAGAACCAGATGGATGTATGTTAAGGAGCAGAGGAGCACAGGCAGGATGGAAGATTTATGCAATTGTTCTAGCAACACTGGAAAAAAAAGAGGTAGCAGCTGAAAATAGTAGACTGGAGTAGAAAGAGGAAATAATATTTTATGCTAAGATAACCAAAGATCTAGGCAGAAACATCCTAAAGACTAACACGAGGAGAAAGAATGTTTAGGGCAAGTGTGTGCCGGAAATAAGTGTTTCTACCAAGAACAAAAATCCCTTTTCGTAACTCTAAAAACAAATTTCATGATGAATTGTTTCTTTTGTATTTGCCACTCAAGCTAGCCTCCAGGATCCTCAGTTTTTTCTCTGCCTTGATGAACCCATCCAGATTTAGTACCAAGTGCAGGTGGCATTTGTATGTGCTTAATCCTACCTTTCAGATCATGTCTCTTGTCTTCACCCATTAGATTCTTTCACTGCTTCATCACAGAGGGAAATTGAAAAATCCTTTGAGGAAAGCATCCTGCAATCTCCAGCACATGGAGAGTGATTTAAAAATGTTGGCAGTCTTGTTTTTATCCTCTTCTGGTACTCTGCAAGAGGTATAATAGACTTCAGCTGAGCTCAGATCCATTGCCCAGAAACAGCCAAATGGGAGGTGGGTGCAATCCTTAGTAAGAAACTGAGCTGATGATGTGTAAGAAAGACATAAGAAAAGTCAGCTTACTCCCTGTCTTTCTTGGCTTCTCAAAACTAACAGGAATAAAAAGCAGTAAAAAGGTTGTGGGGGTTTTTTTCCCCTCTTAAAGTGAGTAGCTATACTTAGAAAAATAATTAATTGTGATTTCTGTACATGCTTTTTGTGTAAAACTTCTATTTTTAAGCCAATAAATCCTCTGTGGATTTTTGTCTTTACAGTCTATATGAGCAAATGCACTTGTCTATAAAAGGAAAGGAATAGTATTCCTTCCTACATGAATCACCCCAGCTAAGTTAGACACATTCAAACTTAAAGATTGAGTTTCTCCATCATATGTAGCTTTTGGGGAAAAGCTGAATGATTGAAAGTAGTTCTGTCTTTTTCATTTGGATAACATGGCAAATGCCACAAACTGCTTTCATACTAACTTCGGTCACTCTCTTTTTGAGGAACTTTGTTTTAATCAGTTTTTCATGGCAGTTTTCTGCCATCTGGTCTGGAATGCATTACAGGCAAGAACTTCTACGGAATTAGTTAAATGAGAGATGTGCCACCCTAATACTTAATTTCTACTCCTTGCCTCCTCTCTTTCTTTTTTCTCTAGCAGTGATTCTTTTTTAATTTCTGATTTGAAAGAGGAAATAGTGAAAGCACAGTGATTTTCAAGATATATGGAGCACTTTGGTAGGTTAAAGCTGATCCGCTGGAATTTTTCATCTCAGTTTCATCGTTTTTCCACAATAGCTGGTTTGTTGGAAGAGGAAACGGAAACCTGCCAAAAGCTGTCATTGTGCTGAGACAGAACCAAATGGTCTTCTGCAACATAAAGCAGGATGGAGAAAATCAAGCTGTCAGTATGTGTAGTGCAATTTAAGAGGGCAGAGAATAATGCGGTTCTCATGGAAGAAAAATTTCCCCAGAATGAATTAAAAGTAGAATTTGAATCTACACATTTTATTTCAGTAGCAATGGAAAAATAATAGTAGTTTCAAGTAACTCTGAGATTAGAGGGAGATAGAAAAACAGATTGAACAGTTTTCATTTACCTGTGTAGCCAATTCCTGGCATGTGGGTTGCAGGGAGAATTTTCCTAGTGTACTAGCTGAAAAACCCTTAGCAAATTATTTCGTCAGCTTTAATTGATTTCTGAGCTAATATGTACTTCACTAACAACAGCCAATAATCTTCCATCAAACACACAAATAGCAGTGCAGATCCTTAAAAGTTTTATGCCACTGAAATATCAGGATTTGTGGAAGGAAAATGAGAAAGTAACTTCTTCCATTATGGTTGTAATAAGCTATTCTTATGTACTAGATTTCTTGGTAAGTTATGGTTTAGCTGTAAATGCTCAAGGTGGATGTTAAAGAAATGTAAATAGGGAGCTTTCCAATACAAATTAAATTTTTTAAGTTATCTGGGAGGTTTATTTCAAATATTGCTGTAGAAGTAAAAAAGTGATAACTTTTTAAATTGTGAGTTTGTGAGTTTGAATATTGTAATCCTAGAATTCTTTATCATCATTGGTTTTCAAATGTGACAAAGTTTGTTTGTTTGGTTTTTTTAATGAGCTTTCTGTGTGGAGGGTATGGGCTGCTAGTCTGTCATGCTGTGAAGTTTCAGAATGTTGTTGTGGAAGAAAGTTAAAGGTTTTTTCATGATCCAGGGCATGATCCAGGCAGCAAATCAGAAGGTGGCTACTTGAATCTTGCAGGAGCTTTCCCAAAGGAAATGAAATTTGGGAAGATGACAAGCAGGATATTTTAAGTGGGAGATTGTACGCATATGGAAGTTGAAAGCATGTGATAGCATATAGCACCATACTCAGCAGAAATGTAAAAATAAAGTAAAAAACTGTTGACAGTGCACAGATTGTCCTGTAAAGGGTATTTATACAATACTCTGTCCCCTCCTGCTAGAGTGGGGAACACATTACAGTGATCCTTCCAAAACGAGGCACGCATTTACTGTCCTTCCTAGGGTCCTTCCTCCCTGAGATAACAGCTTGGTACAGCCCAAGAGAGACCAGTACTCTGCCCCTTCCCCAGCCTTTGGTGGCCTTGCCCTGTTTTTTTTCCTGCAGGCAATATCTGGAGCGTGAAGTTTACTCCCAGTTTCAGATGTGAACCTGGCAGGAAGGCAAAACACTGCCCTTGGCGGGCTCAGCTCAGTAAGCCCATGTGCATGCTGTACCTGTGCATGATCACGAACCTTTTACCAGCATGGGGACTCACAGCAGCAAAGTGTTCAGGGCTTTGCTTTTAGTTCCCTTGTAAGATCCCAGACTGACTTGTATAGACATCACTAAGACCCACATTGGTTGTTCCTGGCTAGTAAAGCTCCACAGCCTAAAGACAGGTCCGCTGGCTGCCTCCCTGTGCTGCCTTAGGCTCCCAGTTGTAGTCTCAGAGATGGCTTGTGACAACAGCAAAATGCGGCTTGTTCCTCATCTCTCTTGCACGGCACTGGTGCGCTTCCCTTACCTGATGGGCGGTGGAGACGTAGCTGCACCGGCAAATAGAGAGGGCTAAGGATCAGTCCATGGCTCCAATGCTGAGCAGCACAGACTGGCTTACGAGGACATTGATTGAGTCCCTGTAGCATGTTTGTCTTGGTGAGAACTAGCTGGGGCACCTGGAACAGAGCCAAAGGGTGAGCTGACGTCATTAAGCTATGTGAGCCGTCAGGAATCCAGCACTTCTGCTGGCTTTGAGGTCCTGTTTAATTTAACAGGGACAATAAATTTCTCAGCACTATTACAGCACCGGGTCCCCAGCAGTTATAACATATGGCTGTACAAAACTGTCATCCTGAAAACAGATACTTGCACAAGTTCATGGTTCTCTCAGGTGGGAGAATTTTTAGAACAAGGCTTAGACAGTGTAGATTGTATGGCAGCACTCAGTTGCCTGTACGTTTGACTTTGAATGTCTCAATTTGTGCAGGTCTGAACCATCCAGGCTTACAAACTAAGTCCACTGAGTTGGAACTGTGTTGGGTGGGGTTTGAGAGCTGGAGCTTGGGCATCCCGAGCTGGAAAGGAGAAATAGTTTAAAGAAAGTGCTGGGAGAAAACTGATCTCTGCATCTGGGCTGAGCAAGAAGTTTTTTCTCCATGCCACTCGTGTGAACTGTGGGTCTGCTCATAGATTTTGCACTACAAGCCACAGATGGGTTTTTAAGATCATCTGTGAGCTTTTTTTATAGCAAGTATCGTCATAGTTTAGAGGCAAGAGGACACTGGCGATATCCATGATTTCCTGTGCTTTTTTTTGAACATCTGACAGTTGTATCATTTGATTCTTTATTACAGGTTTTATGTTAGTTACAGGACATTAGGAAGCATTTCAGGGCTGCTGGAAGCTCCTAAAGAGCCTTCTGAAACCAGCATCTCCTACAGTGCTGACACTGCAGGATTTCCAACAAGCTCTTTGCTCCGCCTCATCTCCATTCCTCCTTGGGTTCCCTTCTGGCATCTCAGCTCTGTCAGAACGTCTGCAGTGTGTCCCTGACCCAGCCGCCGTAAGCCCAGGTGATCCCTACGGTCCTTTGTACCTGTGCCTTTGTTCTCCTGTCCGTTGGGGGAAATTTGTACATGTTGCTACATACAAACGAGTTGTTCACGAACAATTGAAATTAGATTGTGCTGAAAAAGATACCACTGCTGGGCTATCCCAAGAGACCTGGTAGCTGGTATACTGTAGCTGAACTAGGTCATGCATCTGCCCTGTGCGTACCAAGTACTCCAGCACTTGGGACTGCAGAGAATGGCGTTGAGAAAAATAAACCAGAGAACTAGCTGGTATGCATTGGCTGAACTATTTTTGCCGACTGGCTTTCTGAAAGGAAATTCATTAGGCACGCTAGTATGCCCTCATACAAATTGTTTATGCTTTTGACTCCACGCTCCTAGGTCCATTAAGCTGGAAACGGCACTGGGTATGGCTGCTGGAACAGAACACATGGGACTTTTCTGCCAGAGCATTGGTGTAGTGTGCTGTCTTAGGTTTTTTTCTCACTTCATGCTCCAGCACAGTTGCTGCCATCCCTCATTTCTCCTGGTACATCAAACATCCAAGGTTCAGGAATGCAAATGATCGTGCTGAATGAATCATCTCCATAGCCTTGTGCATCCAAATAATATCATTGTCTTTAGTTGTATGTTCACAGTGTGCTTCTTGAATAATGCAGTGTACTGGTGGTTTCTGAAACTTTAAATATCTGGCATATGATATCATAAAGACCAGCCTCTATACTCATTTGATGAAAGTTAGTGTAAATCCATTGATATCAGGGGAATTGTGTCAATTTAAAGCATCAAGACAGGACCTTATGCATCATATTTCTACTCCATTTCAAGGTATATTAAAAATAGAGGAATCTTTTAAAATGCGACATTCCTTAGGTTGTTCTTTTTAACATAAAAAGTGAAGATGTGGGGGGAGGTAGAAGAAATGATCTAATTTTTATAACAAGCAGGACCAGTCTGAAGAGGACTTGGTATTACAAGCAAAGTGCTAGATTTGCTGGACCACGTAAGGTTCCTGGCTCTAGCTTGGTAAAGCGAAGCAGCACTGTGCACTGTGGCTTACTAGAGTAGCAGAGTAGGGAAGGGAAATTTTGGCCGTGAGGCAAATTCAGATAAAAATATGTTGCTTGTTAAAAACTGTATTTGTTTTCCAAATCATTATCTGGATAAAGCCTCTGGATAAAAACCTCAGCAATAGCTCCCGCGTGTTGCATGTCATCGTACAAACTATTCTGGCCCCTGTCTGTAAAACAAGAGGCTGAATTTCACCACTTGTACTGTTTGATTAGCTGCTTTGGGAGTATGTGTACTGAGCTGCTAGGAACGTAAAAGTCTATCAGTCAAAGCCACTGATCCTCCGGAATGATCCTCCGGCATTTGGAAGCCTTCTGGGAGTGTAACCACTTCCTCAAGGGGGAGTTTATGGCCGTGGCTGTTGTTTGTCCCGTGTGATTCATGGCCAACCTCAGGTTCTTCAGAGCTGTTGACAGACTTGACATTTACAGCTACTTTCAAACCTACAATTTGGCCTTATCTGAAAAATACCTTGGCCTTATCAAACGGATGCCCTTAAGGTATTCTGTTTTCCTGTTTCTGAGTTGTGCTGTAGACCCCAGACCATACCTTCCTTGTCACTCCAAAATACCTTTTAGCCTGGTTGTTAGGTCCAAATCTAAAGTTTTTTCAGGTAATGTGTTACTGCTGCTTCAGGGAGACAAGCCACTGATGGTAGCTTTTGTTCCTGTTTGGTTATTCAGTAATACTTTAAAATAATGGCTTAATCTGTGTTCACATCTTTGGTGTTTATTGTAATCACATAAAGCATGTGGAAGTTATTTAGTATTAATGTGATTGTCAGAAATCCTTTGACAGAATTTCTGCTGTAATTCAGTATTAATTACTCTGAGCATTAAAGAAAAGGAGCTTAGTTTTTGTGCTGCCTGAATCTGAAAGAAATCTTGATTCTGTAGGAGATGGCAACTTGCTTTCCTTAATCATTTGAATGTGAACATCTGTAAAAGCTGATGTTCTTTGAGTTTCAGAGAGAAAAGGTAGCTCAAAGGAGTACAAACCCAGGAGTTTATAGTTTGACCATAGTTTCACATACAGCTCTTGTTGGTAAGGTGCTTACCATCTCTTCCACAACCCATGTGGTATCAGTGGGTCTAACTCCTGTTGCAGTAATGTTTTGGCACCTTCATGAAGGTAATTGGTGCAAAGACCTGAGTCAAATAAAAAGAAATGAAGCTAGGGCCAGATGTATTTTTTTTTTTTCTGAGTGAAACTTCCAGATAATGTTATTTAAGTTTTCCCCAAACAATTTACAAAACCAGGCTGAGTAGTTTCAGCTGAACAACCTAGAGCTCGGTTCAGAAAACCGGCCAAGGCAGATGCCATATTTTATGAGAGGCGAGTGGTCACCTCAGTCACTGAAGCTGTGGTAGGCACAAGTTCAGTTCCCTTTTCTGTGTGCGGGGACTTAAACCTCTCTCTCTCATCTAGTAGGAGGCAGTCCTAACCATCATCAAGGGGGCATGCTGGGCTGGTGCCATCAGCGTCATCTGCTGATACTGTTCCAGCTTGTGTGACTAAACAGGGAGGGCCTGAAGGCTGGGTGACTCCGCCACCAGTTTAGATGGTCACCCTCTTCTTGTCTTCCTCTCTGATTTAATGAGTATTGTATGTCCAGTAAAATTAGCTTTAACAAGAGGGATTGAAAGACCCTTCTTCACTCATTGCTGATATCTGAGATTGCATTGCCCAGGTAAACATCCTGCCAGTGTTGTCTTCTGGAGTCAAGCTCCATCCAGTTCTGACAATTCGTTGTTACTGACTGTTCCCTGAGATAGGGAGCAAAAGAGAGGAAGGTTTTCTTGCCTGGTGTTTCAGAATGTGAGAAGGTGGGACCGCATCTGAGTTATGGTGTATTATATAAAACATGAGGCAGAGCACCTCTAGATGTGTGACACTGGAAGAATACCAACTACAGTTACAAAGCTGCTCCTATATAATGTAGTATCAATGCCACTGACCCTTCTCTGGCATTTGGAAACTAAGAGAAATAGGGAATTGAATTTTTGCTCCACTTTCCTCAGCCAGTACATAGAGGGCTGTAAAGTACTCAGTGACATGCACCGCCTTTCAAGTGTTACTTTGTCCTAGCAAATAGCATTTATTTCCTGCTACCTCAAAAGAAAATAAAGTTTGTTTTTTACTTCTTTTACACTGTATCTCCTTTGAATGAAGTTAATGAGGGGAAAAAAGGAGAAGGAACTCTAGCACTTTCACAGGTATCAAAACAGTTGAAGAGAGGAGCAAAAGCTCCAGCATGTTTCAGCTGTCCGTACTTTGATTTTTTTTTCTTTTTTTTTGTTTGAGAATGTTCTAGCTATAGCAATTTAAATTGAATACAGGCTGTACTGACAGTTGAGGAGAAACCTTGGCAGTTTAATCGTGTTGAAAAGAAGTTTAAGTGGCATTCTCAGCATTAAACACCATACACCTTGCAAAATATATCTGGATGATCTGCTCAAAATAGTGGACTCTTCTAAGGGTACCATACTGGAAGCACAGTGCTAGGAGCATCTATCAAGCCTTAAGAAAAGGTAAAAGGAAGTTGACACCACTAACAGGCAAAGAAAAGGGAGAATAATGGAAACAGAGAAACATCCTACCAAAAGCTGAAGTTGTTTCCAAAGGAAATTGAATTTATTATAAGCTCTGGCTGATTAAACATTTTATCTGCGTGGCAGGCAGAAAAAGTTTCCAACTAGAGGAATGAAAACCTAATGCTACGTCCTCCTTCCAGCCACAGCACAAGCCAAAAAAAGAGCAAAAAACACCCCCCACACACACTACCTGCCATGTGTGTATGGTCAATTGATGACCAGGTATAAAAGAAGTACTCTGAGAAGAAACAGGGAGGCTGTATTTGCGTGTGTTCACTGTGGAAGAAAGTGGGGACATTCCTGTGCCCATGGGGAGACTCAGCAGGCTGAAACTGAGGTAATTAATTATTAGAGAATATACGGTATAGATACAGGATGGATGTGAACGTATTGGCAGGACTGGACTCACTCATGAATGCTAAAAGCCAGTCATGTGTACTTCCTCACTTAAAACTGCCTTGGTACTTGAAGACTGGGAGGTGTTAAAAATGGGATCAGTGTTTAAAAATAGTTCAAATTAAAAGTAGTTCAAGTAGATCTGTAAGCCTGACATCTCTACCAGCTGAACTGGTAGAGACTATATTATAAGATAATATTAGTGAACACCTGGATAAACGTACGTGCTCTTGTGAAGAGTCAGCACTGTTGAGTCCAAGGGAAATTTTACCTTGTAACACTTTTGGAGTTCTTTGAATAGATGCATGTGGATAACGGTAATCTATATGCAGTAGATAAAGTCTATTTGAATTTTTAAAAGGCTTTTGACAAAGGGATCAAGGCAATAATGACATAAGAGTAAAGGTATTGGTGAAATAATTGGTTAGAAGGATGCAGAGAATAAGAGATTAGGTAAATATTTGGAAGTAAGCTTCACTGGGGTTACTGCATTGACAAATTACACCAGTATCGGGAATTCTTCTGAGCTGAAAATACTTGGATGTGCAGTTTAAAATATACTGGTCATGTTCTTACTCTTCACTAGGTGCCCATGTATGAGTTGCAGAGTGAAGGGTGGGCTCTTTCAAATATCTGGTGTGCAGCAAATGAACACATCTCAAACACTGTTGGAAGCCTTGAGAAGCATCTACTAATGCTTCTATTGAACAGCACCGGAATTGATGAGAAATATTACTGTAAATTGATATTAGATGGAAGTAAAGTCTTTTTTCTTCAGAAGGGACATTTTGAAAGCTTGCTGGAGGTAGTGATTTCAAGGTCTAGGGCTGGACTCCTTGGGCTGGCTTGAATTCTCCTGGCTGATTTCCAGGGATTTTACTAATGGCATGAGCTCTTGTGCCAAGGACTGGAAAAGGGACTTCCTTGTCTGTCGAACTGCTGTTTGTTTCTCTCTTTTTCTATCTTTTAGCCTCATGTTTGGTTTCTGCTAATCTAACTGCTCCAGAGCAATTTATTACCTCTTCTGCTTACACTCAGGTGGCCAGTAATTCAGTGCTCAATTGCAATGCTCAGTGCCCTAGGGATGCAAAACAGGTGAGGTTGCCCAGAGGGAGCGGCTAATAGAGGAAATACAGAGATCTTCTTTCGCATATTTGAGAGTTGCGTGAATTGATTTTACCCCATTTAAAATATTGTAGATTCACCACATATTCCTGTGGGCTCTGAACAACTGTTTTTATTATCAAGCTTTTAGTTGACAGTGTTGTTTAACAGGGATCTGTGCTTCAGCTGCAGGCCATGTGGCATGATCTCAGAGATCACCAGCGATACATGTACTGTAGCTTAAAAGAGGTGCTCATATACTTAAAAAAGAGCCTGTCCTAGTTACAGTTGTTGCCATAATGCCTGTCGAAGCATCTACTGTTTTAAATAATTTCTCTTCAGTCTACCCTTTTTGTAGCACAGAGCATCTTTAAACAGAAAACACATTCAATTCAAACATTGCTGTTCTCTCTCTCTATCCAGTTCTCTTTGGAAAGAGCTCTAGGAGGCTGAAGAGAGGATATAGTTGAATGTCACCTTCCCTGGCATTTGCAAATTATTAATATGCGAAGGATGTCATGACGTTAAAGAGAAAACTCAAAAGACTTAGCAAAAGTGTTCTCAGCTATGAATAGGTCTTTCATGGCTGTAATCATTTGGTATACTTTATATTTGGGTTACAGAGCATATAAGGCCAGCATGGACAGGAAAGCATAATGTTGTTAGCTTTGTGTTTGCTGCAGTGCTGTTGTGGGCAGTGATCTAGAGAGACCTGTGTCTGGACAGTAGTTGGGCAAAAGACCGAGATGTGCAGGAGATACTGCGCTGTTCTGTTCCCATTTGGTTGCTGTCCCAAAGCCACAGCAGACTGTCTTAGGGAACCCATGTTGATCAGAAGTAAATCTCCTGCAGACTATATCTGGGCTTTGTTGCAGTTCTTTTTCCCATTAAAACCTGAGAAAATGTGTGATCTGGTTATGTTTCTTCTCACAGGCTCACTCTGGCATACAGTCCAGAGAAATTAAGTGCTAAAGATATCAGGCTTAGTTCTGTAACTTTTTTTTTCTAGCTGATTTCATTGATTCTCTGTTTTCTCATCCTCCAGACTTTCAGCTGTAAGAGCTGTGAAGTATTCAGAAGATTTAGAAATACTAGGCAGCAATTTCATTTTGACAATACAAGTAGTTTACAGCCATGCTGTTCTGGCTATCTTTTTATATTATTTCCACTTGTGTGTGACTTTAGCAGCCGCAATCTTCAAAGAGTCAAGCTAAGATGAACAGCTCATCTTTTGAAAGCTAAGATTCAAGCTGTCAGATAACAGAAAGGATTGATGTTTAGCTCTGCTGGTTTTGGAAAGAGTAGCTATTAAAAGCACATTCTAATTTGAGTTGGCAGAATAAGGATCACACACAGTCCCAAAATACCAGTGAACACTGATTTTAATGTTTCATTGCTTTGGTGTATAGGATATCTCTGTGTTCCATTGAAAAACAGAGAGTCAGCTTTCCCTTGGCACTATATATAGTATTCCCAGGGCGACAGCATAAGAGCAGTAATGGTTGGAGGTTTAAAAAAAACCCCTAATTAATACTGAATTCAGTCAGAAGGGGAGACTGCCTCTTCATGGGGATTAGAGCCTACCTCTGCAATGTCTAGCTGGACTTTCGGAGTGCATCAAATTATTCTGAAGGTCATGTGCTAAGGACAGCGTGTCATTAAGAAACAGGCTGGTGGAGAAAGATGCAGTCTGCAGTCATTGTGGAAAGAGTGTATTCCTTGTTTTTGGGTCTTTGGAGCTGATGGTGGGAGTGACCAGAATCCCTGACCTGGAAAAAGCCATTGAAAAGGTGTATAAAAAGGAGAATCAGGCTAATTTGTTTGTCTTTAATCTTTGGGACCAGAGATGAGAGGAAAGCACAGGTTCTTGGTGGTTGGAAGCCTCCATCCGTAAGAAAGAGGAGGCAGTGTGGGGTCTCAGCGGGCAGCAGGTTGTGCCTAAGGGACGAGCTGAAGTGAGTTTTGGAGACAGTCATACCCTGAGAAGAGCGAGCTTATCTGCTGAGAGTCTGAGTGGAAGATCTGCTGTCTTTGGGTCCATAAAGGGCAGTCAGGTGGGAAGAGAGGAGAGCAAAGGGAAAGGAAAAGATGGGAATAGCATCACCTCATCCATACCGCAAGCTCTCGAGTGGGTGACCCTGGTGCCTGTGGAAGGGCAAGCAGTGAGAACAGGGGAGAACTCCTCGTGCTGAAGCTGTTTGGCATGAGATTAGACAAAGCACTGGGATCTACCACAGGAATAAGAGCCTCTTGCATTGATGGAGAATGTTTGGCATCTGTAATTTTATTGGTTTAATGATCAGCCTTTATGATTGCTCATGTTACTTCATACCTTTTCTAATCACTCTGAAGTGCACTGCAGGCCTGAATTTTTTTGCCTGAGGCTCCGAGCATACTTCTAGTGAGATCAGAGTTGGTTTTGCCATTGACTTTAATGGGATTATAGCTGAATCTTAAGTCAGGTAGCTATCCTTAGGCTAAGTAAACAATGGCTTGTGTAGTTGGGGAAGTTGGGATAAAACAAGAAAGGGGGTCAATTTACAGTACTTTAAGTGCTCGTTTCTGGCTCCCTGTGTGGACAAGTAGAATAGTCTGCCTTGCACCTAATACATGCCAAAAGTGGCTATTTGGAGAATGAACGCATGGAAACTAGTATGCTGTTAATCCAAACACAGTCTGTGTTTTAGTAAGATTGGCTACACAAGCCCCGAAGGGGCAGATAATCAAGAAGTGCATGATATGAATGAGATCACAGGGCATTAAGGAGGGCATCACTATTTGAAAGCATAAAAGCACTCTGAGAAATGAGTACAGTAAAACTCGTCTGTCACTGCAATGGAAGTTCAGATGTGTGGTTACGAGCTGACTTGTTGTGACCCCAGCTGTAAGCATATTCCAACAGCTGCAGCAAATGGCTAAATCATTCTTGGCTAATGCTGACATCAAATTATCTAAATAATTTTTGTAAGGTTATCCTTTGCCATAGGGACAAATACATAAGTCTTTGTATGCCTTCTGCTCTATTCCCTTGAGCTCTATTTATCTTAATTTTAAAATAATACACTATTTCTTTGGCATCCAAGCTGTTACCCTCATTACTCAATTTTTTTTTTTTTTCCCTATGTCAATTTGCGATTAATCCAGAATGCTGAACCTGTGACTTTGCAGATGCCAGCACAGTAAGTGACTGGGATATCATCACAGGCATGAGATAGTGACTCTCCAGGGAGATCAAAAAGAAACCAAGATGCGAGAAAATGCTGCCATTATTATCTGCAAGCAGGTTAGCTCAATGTCACTGCAGCAAATTCTTTGTGGTTATTGGAAGTCATCTCTTAGTACCAGAGAGCAGTCCTGTCCCTGAATATCTGCTAAAGAACATCAATAAGAACATTAAAAACAGATTAAAAACAAAACCCAAAACACTTAATGCTCTTAAGTCTTTGATTGTACTGTCATGGCAATGTACTGTGGCAGTTTTCTCATGGATGCATCGTTCTCTCTGGAAAAGTAGAGCACAGCGTTTGAGGGAACTCCAGCTAGTATCAACGAAATTATTTCTGTGATATCTGTGCAGCTGTGCCTACACATGCCTCTTGAAAGTTGTGCTTTTTAAGTTGATCTGTCATATGGACCTGACAGCAAAAATGTGTTGCCGATGATTTTATTTGCTCGCTGTCCATTAATGAGTGTAGTGGAAGTAAAGCATCTGAGCTGAGCATGCTGTGATTTGCTTTCACCCGCGTTCACCGTGGTCGGCACCTCTCCGGGCTGCCGTCAAGCTGCCGGGATGCATTACTGCAAATTACTGAGCAACTCTCATAGTCTTCAGGTGCTGCTCAGGGCTCGGGAGATTCCAGCTCCAGTTTTATCTAAATGCTGGCAACCCGCCATGTGTTTGTGTGAGCTTGACTGCAGAAGGTCAGAGGATGACCCTGAAAGCCGTTTGGCTGTTTCTTGCTCAGAGCTGAGCTGGGGAGATAACATCACCCGAGATGCACTCTTGCATGAGGGGCTGGATCATTTGATGGGTTTCTTTTGAAGCCCCGTGAGTGGGGAGGAGCTGCACAGCTTCTGGGCTGTGCCACTGGGAGTACCGAGTGTTCAAAGCATGTCAGGTAGAGGCCAGCTCTAACTAGGAACCAGAGGCTCCTCATTCAAAGAAGGCCGGGCAAGGATCGGCACGAGAGAAGGCATTTCTGCCCATCTGGATGCAAGGACTGCACCAGGCTGGCGGCATTTATGCCAAGACAAGCAAGAAGGAACCCAGTTGTCATGCTCACACGTGCGCTACAGAGCTGGTCAGCTGCGGAGGAAAAGCCCTCCTGGTCTCTCTGTCAGGCATGGAGTAGCCTCCTTGCTGTCTGCTGGGACGGATGCGGTGTGGTACCCCCAAAGCCATTGCTGGAATGAGGTTGCCTGCAGGACTCCTTGTCTGGATTGGGAGCTAAAGGAAAATACGCTTGAGCTTCCAGTATCATTTCTAGAAACTTGCTGATGCACAGCATTTGTCCCCAGATCTCTCAGCCTCTAACCAGCCTGTGAAATGTCAGAAAGCCGGACAGGGCTCCTATTTTTACAAATGGGGAACAGAAAATTTCATTTGCTTCTAATATCTCCCCTCATGAGGAGCGCAAGATGGGCAGCAGCTTTCTGGCTATGTTAGGCCATCAGACCAGCCGTAATCAGCATGTTTTATGCTTCTGCATGGGCTCCTGGCCACCTGTATAATGTCCATCTGTTGAACTGGGCGTGATGCCTACACTGCCATCCAGATCATTTGAATGAGGCACAGGTTTCCAGGAGGTGATGATGTTCCTGAAGGACCGTTTGAAGTAGCATGACAAATCCTGACCCTTCTGTGTGAAGTCCCTCCCATGCACTGCTCTCATGGCAGTGCCGTTCACTTCTCGTTACTTTAAGGCATTTGAGGAGATTCATCTAGAAGAAACATAAACGTGTTGTAGCAATGATAGCAAATGAATATTCAGAGACAGTCCCTGGCCCTCTGTGACTGTATCTGAGCAATTTTAATGTATTCATCTTAGAGCTGCGCAGTGCTTTTCTGTGAATGGCAAATTTGCTGAAAAATGCAGTTTTAGAATAACCACATCTGTTTGCCATCTGAAGTGAAATTTGTTAACTAGCTGTAAGCGGGAAAGGACACAATGAAACCAGCTTCCAGGAGTGACCGAGGACCTGTTTCTACCTTCCCCTCCGCCAAGGTGCAGGGACCCCGTCGCATCAAGCTGCGTGCTCAAGTTCCCATTACTGACAAAGGAAGTTTGAATCTGCATCTCCCACACTGGATGTCCCAAGTTACGGGGAGGGGGATACTCCAAAAGCCTGCTGCTGGTCTTGTTCTACCTTTTATAAGTAATTAGGGTTATTAGAATAGGGTTTGGATACTGAGGCTCTGAGCGCCTAGATGAATATTGAAAGTATTAAGCTAGGGATTTTTTTTTTTTTTTACCCTTAGTGACCGTGTCCTGATGGAAATGGAACAAGTTTGATAGGATGGACCCAACTCCTGTACCTGATCATCTGACAGGTTGTCTTGCTGCTCCTTAGGAAGAGAGGATGGTAAAGCCTGTTTTGGGGAACACTTAGTTAAAGGTCTGAGAGTAATGGAGTGAGAGGGCCCATATGAGAAGTTACAGCCAGACAATGAATTTCTGCCAGGGCACCTTGGTCTTGGCTGGCCTTCTATGTTCAGTTGTGTCTTGGCTATTTCTACAGAAAAGAATGCCAAATGCAATGAGTTTTGAAATGATTTTTATTGTTTTGTGTATTCAGGTTGAATTGATTTCTTGCTTGGAAGACAGTGGCTTCGTCTACATTAGCAAATAGCACCATGCAGTATGAGCAGATCTGCAGAGCAAAACAGTAATGAAGACCCAGGCAGATTTCAGGGGGTTTGCTTCAAAACAGCTTTATTCTCATCCTGCTTGAAGGAAATTTTGAAAGAAACTTGTAGCAAATCATGAGACCAAATATTGTATGTTGAAAATGTCAACAAAACCTTTCAATTTATTAGGAATATTTCAAGTTTTCTGCCAAAACAAAGACTTCAAGAAACCTGGCACACGTTCATGGGACATTTCAATGCTGTTGAAGCTATATTATTGTTGGCAATTGTTTCAGCTGAAATTTTATCTGGTGCTTCTTGAGGTCATCTGGCATCCTACTTAAACCCGTGTATCTTGCTGTGTGTGTGATTCTTGCTGTTGTTTCAAAGAGGTCTATATGCAAAATTGATCTCTTCATAACCCTTTAAAAAAGGTATTCTTATACCTATTTTTGCCTGCACCAGAGAAAGGAAAAAAATCCAGTGCTGCTGTCTCAAGTTTTTTGTTCTGACTCCTCTGCTGCGTGACTGTGAAATCAGTCATGACACATTTGCCTTAGCTGCAGGAAACTGGGAAAGAGGAGGCAGCAACAAGGGCAAGACAGGCACTTGGGAGCTGAGAAAAAATTAGGGATCACATGCAGGAGAGCAACCCAGCTGCAATGAAAGGAGCGCATGTGATGCTTGTGCAGAAGTGGCTTTTAATGTAGTAAACTTTGCCTGCGTGCTGAAGTCTGTAGATGCTGTCATGTGGTAAAGGCAGGGAGGACTTATTGGTGCCCTGAAGATTATGTGGACTCCGGAAAGAAAGCAGATTATCGAGAGTAAATCATAGTGACTTTCTGATGCAGTCAACATGCAGTCAACAGACTCCAATGCAGTCAACACCTCAGGACAGCAAGTGTTCCTGTTACTTAGCAAGTTTTTGGGTTAGGTATTGGATTTTACCCATGGCTCTGGATGACCTCCGTATCAGTTACATCCAATGATACTTATTCGGGATACTTTAATATTTTACTGAAATGTGATTTGTTTGTTTAGTGTCAGACGTCAGGACAGGTCAAACATTAGTCCAGGTTTTGGTGTGTGTGAATGGCCTAGGATTTCCTGCCAGATGTCTCATTCCTCTTGGCATATCCAGAAGCATATGGCAAGGAAAGGTTATAGTCTTGACAGGATACTGGTTTTGGAGTAGTATATAAGTCTAACATCAGGGATAAAATACACATCAGCAAATAGCTATTGGCAATTTAACAAATTGCAACCTGATGTAGTTTTTATGTCAAGAGATGAGAAGAATATCATATTAGAGAGATAATCTGTACATATACGTTGCCCTCCTCATAGTTGCCAACTTGTCTCTCCTTTAACTTGCATGCTACAAATACCAGCTGCCTTTAAAACCTACTCAGTGTGTAAATCGTGCCGTCTTAAACACCAACTCTGAATATTGTTTGGTGCTTGTTGCTAAATTTTTGTGGTGCCACTTATCCAAAACAATTCATTGATTTCTGTTTTATTGTTTATAACAAAGTATGTTCTTTGAGATTTTTCTCAGTTCCAGGACAAGAATTAACTACTGTGGTAGCGCAACTTAAATCACTCTACAGGCATAACAAAAATAATTCTTACAAGTCTTACGAATTTTGTAAGTCCAAAGTTTCTATTTAAATATTTCTTGGTATTGCTTGTTCAGCATGTAACTTGGATTCTTTTTTTAGTATGCCTTTAAGAAACAAGAACAACATGGACTTTAACATTTCTTTTAAAGATTCCTGTGCCTGAAAAAATAAGTAGGGTTTTGGACAAAAAGAAAAATGTCACTAAAAATGATTGATTTTCAGGAAAACTGTCAGTGTTCATTCAGGGTGTTTTGAAAAGATGAAATCAGAAACGTTTTAGTTTCTGGAGTTAGCAGGATACCAGATAGTTTTCAGCTGTCTATTCAGGTTTATGTTTTTAGAAGAGAGGCAGTGTCAGACAGTCAGAAGTTTGTCTGGACTTTCTCTGGGCTGGAGAAGGGTGTGCAGGTAATTGTAAATGTGTGTATGAAGAGCAGCTTTTAGCTGGGTTTTGAAATGACTGGGAAAACCTGTGTGTGACCAACTTGTTTTTCTCTGTTGTTTTACAGGTTCCAGAATCTGCTGTGGTCTCGAAAAGCGTTTGTGGACAGTGTGAAGGTGTATAACCACAGCTACATCTACATGCCAGCCTTCTCGATGAAGACGGGGACGGGACCCTCCCTACGTGTCTATTACACCCTGGAGGACTTCGGTGCCAAGCAGGCGGTCCTTTTCGCCAACCCCAACTTCCTGCGTGACATTGGCAAGTTCTGGAAGAGCAAAGGTATCCATGCCAAACGACTTTCCACGGGACTTTTCCTGGTCAGTGCTGCCCTTGGTCTGTGTGAAGAAGTAACAATTTATGGCTTCTGGCCGTTCTCGGTGGACCTGCACGGGAAGTTTATTAGCCATCATTACTATGACAATGTCTTGCCCGATTCTGGATTCCACGCCATGCCGGAGGAATTTCTACAGCTCTGGTTTCTTCATAAAAGTGGTGTACTGAGAATGCAGCTAGAACCATGTGAGGACCCTTTAATCCAGTCTTCTGCCTGAGGATTGTAGGAGTTGGTTTGGGAGATCCAGTAGTTTTTAATTTCCATGCTCTCCAACAGAGAGTTCTGTTTTCTGTTGATTCTTTTTAAAGGGAAAATAATCGTGGATCTGCATGGACCATAAAAATGCTACTTGAAGGCCAAATGGAATACGTCTTTAATGTATCGTGCTTTGTGGAACTTGGGGTGGGGGAAAATGAATCTCTCCATTGAGTCCATTCAGCAGCATTGTGAAAATAATGTCGGAAGCAGCACAGCTGAACTTTCCAGGGGACATTTTTACATGACCGATGTAAAAAGGGCATTAAGGCTCGGAGGGACACAGGGCCACCCACAAGCTTTTGCTGACAGTGCCAAATATGACTGTCTGTTCAAAAATCCATTTCATTCCAGATTGGCACCTCGTACAACTTTCCTTTTTCCTTTTTTCTTCCTCTGTGTGGGGGTGTGTGTGTAGGAGAGCATGTGTATGTTGTTGACTTTCTTTGTTTCTTTCCTTTTTCTTTTTTTTTTTTCCTTTTTTTTCCTTTTACTTTTTTTTTCCCAATGGAAGGAAAAGGAAAGGCTTAAAAGCCCCAGGAGCTGAGTACCATCAACTCCTCCAAAGACTCTTGGGAGAGTGAAGGGTGCTAAGAATCTGGTTAGAAGAATGTCCTAGGAATGCCCTGCTACTGAGTATGGGTGGACCTACTTGCTGTAGGTTTTGTCAGGATAGTTTAGGTCATTGCACTTATAGCTATGCTAATGCTATATTGTGGGCAAGAGCTGGTTAAGGGAAATTGGTCTGAAAATAAAACCTGTGTTACAAAACCAGTGGTGAAGTGCAGCCTGGTTTCAGTTGACCTGCTGCAAGATTTCCACAGTGACTTTTGTAGCAGGGATGGTTCCTGACCTGTTTTGCTGTCCAGCCTTGGGGATTAATTCTGTATTCATTTGGACTCCAGATGTTCATTGACTGTCAAGGGGATTTGAGGTGTTCAGTGGAATGCAGAATGAGGTTCTTCATTTGCTTATAGCAGAAAAACTGCAGAAATGAATGTGTCATTTAAAATGATTTGAAGCTTCGAAAATCCTTTTTCTTTGTGTGATGAGCTCTTCTGCTTGGATTGTAACATTAGCCTTAAAGACTTGTACTTTTCTTGCAAGATTGTCTCTGGTTAAAGATAGTCTGAAAAATAAAACAGCCTTTGGGAGCACTGAAAAACTGTGTAGCCAGCAAGAAAAAAGTAAAAAAAGAAAACGGCAGGCCCTTATGTAAGGCAGCCTTTCTCCTCACAGTGGGTGAATTATGTCAGCGTGCGCATTGCACGCGTGCTGCTCCGGCCAGCGCAGCGCCTGAAGGACTGTTTTATTTTGGGTTATTACTTGGGCAGCAGATGGTCCTATCGCCATGTAAATGAGAAATCTTTTTGTTTGTTTGCTTTAGTTTAGCACTGTAGGACAAGAAGAGAATACCATCTCAGTCCACAGTGCAATTTCAGCTGCAAGATGTTATTACCATTAACTTTAAAATCCAGACCAGTGTTCTCTTTCTTATCCTTCCATCGTTAGTAGCTGAAATTCTAGTCAAAGTGTTGAAACAACAAAACTGTCATCAGGTTTCTACAACAATTTCCTGTGCTACCTGTTTTAGCTCCAAAGTGCTAGTATTTTGGGGGATGTGTCCTATCATATGTTGACGTCTCTCTTTGTAGACTACCAGCTGCAAGTTATATAGATATAATTAAAAGAAAAAAAAGGCAAAATCCATGGCTCTTCTTTAAATATGAATAATTCAACCATCTATGTAGGGCACTGGAAAAAAACAATCATGTTTTGCTTTTTAAACCTATGTTTCATAATAAAATCTTCTTTCTAAATATGGATATTCCAAGCATAAAGTGGGCACTGTTCCATAGGATTACAGGGCAGTGCTAAACTGTAACGTGGAGATTTGGATTAAACAGTGTTCTAGAGATTGTTCTGATAAAATCTGAATGTGCTTCTATAACCCATTTTATCTTTGTCCATATTTTTGTTAAAAGTACAGTCAACACACTGATGGAACATCACTTGATAATTCGTTCCCTTTCCTTATGTTTGTTTTATCTATGATGTGGGTACTCGGTGAGGAAGGATCTGAAAGTAAAATATTTTCTTTACTACTTGTTATGGCAGAACTTTACTGAGCTGCCTTTCTTGGAGAAGAGGTGCCTGTATGGTTTTTATTATACGTGTCAAGTTTTGCACTTTTTAGTGCTTTAAAGATTACATTATCTGTGAGAACAACAGTCGAAATATGGTGTGCTAAAATGGCACTTCAGTGGGATGCCAGCATTTCCTTGGGGGTGGGAAGGAATGAGGAGAGTGGGGAGGAACTACCTCTTTGCTGGTCATTTTTGTTGTATTTTTACCAATACTTGGGAGTTTAGTTCTGAACCTCTCCGACAGCTCTCCAACCCTTTGGTAATCCTTTTTTTCATGTCCTGGGAAAATAATCAGATTAGAAGAACAAGAGACAAACATGTATTTTTTTAGAAAAGCTCTGTGCAGTGTTTCATAATGTCTGGCTTGTTCATGTTCAGCTGGTGCCCTGGGTATCTGGAGATGTTTTATTTCCCCACCTAAGACTGAGGCAGACTGAACCTGTAGCCTGTGGTCTTTGTGAGTCCCTTCTGATGTCTGCAGTCCTGACGTTTGCAAGGAGATAGCTTCCAAAAAATTGTGGGGGTAGGAGAGACCCAGGCTGTGTGTGATGTGTGACTGATGTTGGAGAAATTGTTAATTCTGTCTCTATTCACATTTATGTATAGTGAATATAACTGCATCTTACAAAGACAACCACATTTGATGGGGAAGTAAAGGCTTCAAGGATAAATAATTTTCTATAACTTCCAGAAAACTCGCAGCTGAGGAAGGAAGAGAAATGAAAATAAATGCCCCGTTTGAGAGAGCAAAATCTGTTTTAGCTCGCTGACTTATCAGTCCATGCAGACATTGGCCAATGATCAACCTTTTGCCCAGCAAGTAAAAAGGGATGCAGGAGAGTACTGCAAGTGTTTTGTGGCAAGAGCAGTCACAAAAGAAAAAAAAAAAAGAAAAGCAGCTGGGACTGTGAGAGTGACAGCTGCCTGACAGAAGTGTTGGAGTAAATATGCTCTGTCCATGCTGCCGCTCAGCGTGAGGCTTGCCTTGTCTAAATCTAGGAGGTGGAGAGGTCCGTGTATAGGATCATTGATGTGAAATATAGCATTGCATGCAAGGGACTGAAGTTGTATCCTTCTCCATGAGGGAGGTCACACCATCAGATAGGACCATACTTCTGCTTAAAGACAGGCACAAGCAAATCCAGGAGGCTAACTGTAAGTGTTAACCATGAGAAATCAGCATCTTGCCGTCATGGCAAACTTTGGTCAGAGTGATTATGTCCATCCAGCATTTACCTGTTGATTGATTCCAGTCCATTGATGGCCGTGACCTTAATCAAATATCATTGCTTGTGTTGCTATATTTTCCTTGAAGTGAATTGAAATCCCAATGCTTATATTGTTAGTGAAATTTCCTACTCTAGCTTCTCTGTTTCTGCTGCCAGTCCCTGAATTCCTCTGATAGTGTAGCTAAAACTGCATAAGTCTTTGCCAGGTTGAAAGCTACTGCAATTCATCTTCAATAAAAATTAGTTCAGACGGGCCAAATGATTTGTTAATGTTCCTAGTTATTAATTTTATCATAGAGGTGACAAGGTACAGAAGCACTGGAATCATTGCTCTGCATAGGAAGCATTGCCCCACGTTTGTAAGTACAATAAATTAAATTACTTTACAAAAGCTGTGCATGGAAGATATTCAGTACTGAAATTGCTCTAGATATAATCTTTTTTGGGGTCTATATTCTTTTGAGTAAATCAAGACCAGTTTTTGAACTTGCGCCAAAATGATATAAGACTTCTCCTTCCTGTTGATTATGAAGGCTTTGGAGCTCATTCTAAAACATACAAGCAAAAGAGAAGCCAGCAAACTAAAATCATAGAGAAAGGTTGCGTGTGCTCATGAGAATAAAAACATTTATAATTTTGGCACAGACCTTGCTATAATACTAAGGACTTTTATTCATGAATGTTGTATTTTTATATTTTTGCAAAATGAAGATACTAAGTTTCGTGTGAACTTTGACCTTCAAAGGTCCAAGCCTCTGTTACAGCTTAACTTCTGTAGAATATAGGAATATTGGCCGTTTTGTCGACTTGACTACTTTCACCTTTTTGTTAGCTTCATCAAAATGGTGTCATAACATACGCTGCTGAGTTTGCACCTCTGTGGGAGCTGAAACTAAGCAAAGCATCTGCTTTTTTAAACTGAATGTCTGAACTGTGGTAGTTAGGTAAAAGCCTTCCTCTATACATCTTCATGGAAACTGGCTTAATATCTGGCTCACCCTTGCCTGTAATTAATCAGGAGAACATGAGTGAGGAAACTTTTGATCAAGAAGGGAGGATGATGAAGGAGGTGAATGCTATCTAACCATTTGCTGCCTGCTTTGGTTCTTTTCTTCAGCTCAATAGACTAGCAAGTATTGGAAGAAGTCCAGGTTATATGAAGGACAGGCAGTTCTTGAAGGGTTGGATGATGCTGGAAAAAAGGAAGATCAAATCAGTGGGGTTACAAATGGGAGTGTAGCAATTCTTGATAAAGGTCCCCAGTTCTAAGCCACTGTAGGACATATTCATCTAGTAATGACTGTGAAAAATGGACTACCTATGACCTACTCATGGTTTTCTGCAGGACGGCAGCAAAGCAAAATGCTTTGAGGAGGGGAAACTGATTAAACAGAAAGCGAAATACAATAGAACAAAGAATGATGATGAAAAATCTGTCTTTCCCTTCTCTCCTGCTACTCCTCCCAAAACACATACATAAAATGAACTAACTAGCTATTATCCCGAGTCACAGTCTCCTTCATTAAATGGTATGGTAGGATTTCCGTTAGCTCATACTTCCTAGTAAACAAAATTCATTAGATCTTGTCCAGAAATGTGTGTTCCCCGGCTCCATGGCTGTTTGGGGGATGCTGTGGGGACTGTGGCTGTCCTGGTGTGCTGTGACCTCCCTAATGGCACCTGCTCCTCATGTCATGTACTTCCATCAGATCTCCCTCTGGGATCATCTGGACTTGTATTTGTGCCCCAAGAAGTCATCCTAGAGGATCTCTCTGCTCTGTCCTTCCTGATGACCGTCCTCCTTGGGGTTAGAAGTGTGATTTAAAAAATCAGCCATAAGGTAGCTAATACACACTGTCGTTTTGAACCATCTTTTCTTCTGAAGTGTGGATAAATCCAACAAGACTTCGCTCCAAATCAAAAATACAGCTTCAGTTAGGTGTTGATAATTCCATCACTGGAGAATGGAAAGAGGATGGAAGAAGGTTGTGTTTTTCAAAGCGATCATTGTAAAATAGCTTCTCTTTCCTTGAATTCCCAGATTTTGTCACTTGGAATCTATCAGATGTTTGACTTTTTGGTAGTTTTTGAACAGAACAATTAGTAAAAGACTTACTGGCCTTTTTGTTAAGTATTAGCAAACTCATTTTCCTGTGTAACACAAATACCCAACAGGAGGCTTAACCTGTTCTCCCTAGCTGGTATTTCTTTGGCAGCAATGAGAACTTAAACAGCTACTTATTCCTCCCCAATTATTCATTTTCTTCAGTTTTTATTACAGCAGGCTGAGCCCTAGTGTATTCAGCCTCTTCAGCTTAATGCATATACTTAAAAATGAATCTCACTCTGTCTTGTCAGCTTTAAAAATAAAAAGTTGTTAATTGAAAATGGTTGCGTGGGTTCTCTCTACACTCAGGAGAGACAGGCACCTCCAGATGGTGATTCATGCTTTTTCTGAACATGGGCTGCATTCAGAGGTCTCCACGGGACTGTGAAAACACCCTGGTTGTGTCTGTAAGGCTAAGCTGCGCAGGGCAGAGCACAACCTTAAGCGTTTTCCCTAGTGGTGTGTAGTTTGCTTGTGAGCGTACGGCTGTGGCTTTGTCAGGCGCCCGCCGATGCTGTCCTGACCGGTGCTCAGGCATTGCATGGGGCGGGGGATGCAGCTCAGTGACCGGCTCCCCGTAGTCCATGCGGATGATGCCAGCCCGGGCTGAGGAGTTCAGCTCTGTGTTGAGTTCAGCCAACCCTGGCATGCTGCTTGTGTTCGGGGACAGCATGTAGTCCTCACCCGTGTGAAGGCAGCAGGTACGTTCAGGGCAGTAGCACGTAAGGATAAGGCTATTGATTGCTGCTGGGACTTGGCAGTGACCGGAGTGGCTCCATGTAGATCTGCTGTGGGCACGATTCAGCAAGTGCCATTGCAGAGCAGGACCTAGGTAATTACCTGTGGCAAGGTTAGCCCTCTCCTGCTTCAAGTCAGAAGTGCTGGGCTTAGTGGAAATGATGGCAGCTCATCCCTTTGGAGACCAGCCTGCTTCTTACCCTGAGACGCTTTTGATCCCTGGCAAGTCTCAGAAGGGCCTATTAAAACTGCATCTTAAAATAACCTACATGTACTCCCTGCTGCTATTGAGTTGGTCAGCTTTCTGTTGAGCTGAATATTTATCCTGTTGGGGTCCCTCTAAAGCAAGTGAACCTTTAGCACTCAGACCACCTGGAATTTACTGTGTTACTGGGTGTCTTCATCTTCCAAGTTAATCCCTTTTTTCTTTTAGACTAGATTTAACTATTGTGAGTGAATCCAAAGTGAGTATAAGAAAGCAACACCACAAGTAATTTTTCTCTGGGTTTATGAATAAGCTGGTGTTCAATAAAACACTAAAGTACCTTTTGAATAGTTCCTGTTGATTTCTAATTGTATATTCAATGAATTGTTTTGCTCAGATGGGGCCCATAACAAAGATGAGTTGCATAATTTTCTGTTTATTGGAAGGGAGCAATTACAGATGCATAATATATTTTAAGCTAAATTCTTACCAAGAAGTTAGGGAATCTACATATTCTGTAAGAAGCTTTGCTATTGTGTGATTACCTTGGTAGTAAAGGAAACATTTTCACTGAGAACAGATGCACAGAGGAAGAGATTTTGATTAGAACAGTATAATCTGGAGCACTGAGACCCAGATTCGAGTCCCTGCTTGGATGTCTTCAACCAGGATCTCGGTGTGCTGTGAGAGTGCCATAATCACAACTTCTCTTTCTTCTCTTTATGTATTAATTTTTGTAGAAAATGCTTGAACTCTTTTTTTATAATCCCTACGTGCGCTGAAAAGTAACACTGCTTCTTTTCAAGAGCTCAAGTTTTGTTTTCGGATACCCATAGCTTTTTAGTATGTGGAGCAAAACTGACAGATGATGTCCTGTTTTCCGGAGAACGCTGTTTTGGAGTGGTCTGGCAGGGCTCCGGCGAACACGCAAGTTGATTGCTGCCTCTTGAGCTGTAGGGTTTCAGCAGATGATACAGAGTGTGCTGCACTGACCATAAAAAAAAAGATGTTTTAGCCGCATCTCTGCCTGCTTGGTCTCCCATATGCTGAGTGGTATTTCTTAGTTCTGTGAGGGCTCTTCAAGCATGGACTTTGATCCTGAAGATCACTAATGGCTAATTTTAAAGGACTGGACTTTGAATGTCCTGAAAACTGAAACAAGCATTGAAATAAGTCCTTAAGTGTATCATTTGGTCATGCTGGATTGTTTGGCCTGTTCCAAAACAGACCTGTCTGTATGCAAAAGCCATTTTATCTGAGGATGAGACTTGTACTGTGAGGAGGTCACTGGAAGGTGAATGCTTGATGCTGCATAGGGCAAAGACTTTCAAAAAATGCTTACTGTGTGTTTATTTATACCAGTAATGAAATCCCCATTGAGCCAATATTGGATTAGGTCAGCATTCAGTGCTCTTGAAACTCCTACCCCATAAGCATTTCCAAGAATTCTCCCATGCACAGGCAGAAACAGTAGATTTTTCTTTTCTTTGTGAGCTTCACCTTGCATTGAAAATGGAATGAAGTGTCAATCAGAACTCTTATTTACCCTTTTTAGAGGTCTCTGTAGACTACCTAAATAATATACAGGCACACAGTTCTATAAATATAAACAAAGTAGCTGATAGCCTGAAGTTTATATCTCAAACACTGATTAGTATTTTGAAAAATTACTTTAAAATCATTTAGTGAAAAAGAAAAAAATTACACAAATTTTACATGTGAAAAAAGATTCCATTTTTTTCTAAAATACACCCATAACTGAACACTCCATGCTAAGAGCTATGTGAGTGTTTCCTCTGGTTTTCAACTCATTCTGAACTTCTGGCTTTGTACTCAAGCCGGTACTTCTGCAAAGCTTCCAATTTTAGACTACTCCATGTGGTGTCCTTAGATTAAAAATTAAATGTTGTGCTCCAAATGTAGTAAAAAAAGAAAGAAAAACAAACTCAGGACAGAGGTTCAGATCTTCTGAAGTCTGTTACTGTTTATGTACTGCCATTTGGTTGTGGTGTCTAAAGAATGAGCCAAAGATCAGAAAGGAGATAAATATGCAAGATGACACAGTCTTTCTGGTAAAGGGGTCCAAGGGATGAAGGGGTGCAAGCATGTATTTAAATGCTTTGCTGAATTGGGACCTAAAGTTATTAACAGATGTTAGGTCTTTATTCTTTCGCTTCTCTTCCCCTCAGTTCTTGTGGTACCAGGGTGAAACCTGTTGCGTTCACAAGTTGTTTAAAATCTCCTCTGCACTACAGTGAACTTTCCTCCAGGCTCTAAACCTAACAGAGAGAGCGTAACCACTTTAGGTTTATTAATGCTGAGTGCAAGCAAGCTTGTATGCAGTATTTCACATCTTCCTAGTGCTAATTACTGTATTAACTCAGAATTAAAATGAAGTCTCTCTTATTTCTGATACTGCTTACCTCAGAACGTTTGATATCCTTCTTCCTGCAGTGGTTTCTCTTGTCAGGTGAATGGAGATTGTATTATTTACCTCACTGGGAGATGTTTTGAGAGTTAGTTAACTCATGCTTGGGAAGTAAAGTGAAAAAACAGAAATTTTATAAAAGATAAAGGTTTATCTGTTTTGAATGGTGAAAACAAGCAAGCAAATAAACCTTTTTATTTGCCTGAATTTATGCTTTTATGTTAAAATCCACCCTCATTGTTAGTAAGTACAATAAGGACATTACCTTCAGATAATGCACAGATTGTAGGAAAGTGAAAAGTCATGCATTTTAATGAGAAAAGCAGGTTTTCTTCTCTCTGCCCTGCCCTTCAATTTATAAGCCAAATTCTCTGCTCTCTCTTACTGTTCTGGCTCCTGTCAAATCAATAGAATTGCCTAGATTTTAACCAGCTGTCCTCAAACCTGAGGGAATTCATCCAATGAAAATTTTAAATTAAGGTATTTTAAAGCAGTGCCAGATTAGGCTACCTAAAGGTTCCTATTCTGTAAGCTACTGATTTTTTCCACAAGTGTAGAGCATGAGCATTTTATGCTATTTGTTGGTTGTTGTTGTAAGGCAAATATCTTGCTGCATTTCAAACATCTGCTGCGCTAAGGTGTCACAGTCTGAAATCAAATCATGATCTGAGTCATGTCCTTGTTTCAGCAAGTTGCATAGAAATGATCCATGTGCTGCTCTATCTGTCAAGTATATTGTATGAGCCAAGTGAAAATGAAAAAAGGGTTTTGCTACTGTGTGAAGCCTCACCATTGACTGGCTGTATCGGGGAATTAGATATCCTCAAATAATTTATTGTGCATGATGGATCTGATGCCTGCTAATGTTTCCAGTCATTGCCAAATAATTTTGTTAGACTTTATTGATGTAATGATATGATCTTTCCCCCCTGCTATTCGACTGCAATTTTTCTTTTCTGATAGTTTTTGTGGGGAAGAAATCTTTCTTTATTCTCATTTTTTTTTAAATGACAATTTATATCTAAGGCTCAATTCCAGTCTCAGATGCTGGCTGTCTTAAAAACGTTGGTCTTACGCTTTTTTCCTGTGTTGTGCACAGTATCTTCTTTTCATAACACTACATATGATGATCAACAATGAAGTCTTGACAAATTATCTTCCTCTTCAATATTAAAAGTCTTTGAGAACTGAAAATTCTTCTGGCTTTCATAAAACCCAGTCTGGCTGTAAGTGTCTTTGGGTTTCAGCCTAAATTGCACACAGTCAAATCTTGAATCTTTGCAATATCTTAGTGCACTCATAGTCAATCAGGCATCAGTAAAATATAAATTCATTTCCAAAATTGCCTTCAACCTCAGTGAAAAACAAGGAGTCTTTAATAAACCTTCTTAATAATGGCCTGTAACTACCATGATGATAAAAATATTTATCATCTTCATTTTATGTCTCTTGGAAGTTACAAGCTGAGACATGGATATAAACAACTCGAGTCAGTGTCTATCTAGCTGTCCTCTTGTTTTTGGTACATGTATTCTTTCCAGTGACCTTATTATTTTTCATTTTTTCTTTTGAATGCATCTCAACATCTCTCAGATTCTCGTGCAATACCTAAATTATTACTATGTGTAATGGTCAGGAATTGCACTTACTAAGGTTTCTGTTCTGGAGAGTTTACTAGTAGTCTGAATTTTAAATGAAGGGGTTTTTATCCTCTTCTTGAAGGACTTTGGGAGATGCTCAGGGGTGCTGCTGGGGCTGTACCTGGTGCTGAGCAGCGGGGCCAGGCTGGCACAGGGATTTGGAGTAGTCCCGGGGCTGCTGGGTGCTCACAGTCCAGCCAGGCAAGAGGAGAGCCAGCGGGCAGTGGAAGGTGATACGAGCCCCGGCATGAAATGCGAAGCATGGTCCCAGCCCTTGCTTGCCGGAAGCTGAGCAGGAGCTGCTGCCGTCTGCTCCCTGCTGCGTGCTCCCTCCCCAGGACATGGCATGGGGCACTTGGTGTGCAGACACAGCCAGCCTCACTGACCCTGATGGGAAGGATAGTATTGAAGCCAAGAAATAGTCTCCCAGCTGGAAATTCATGGAGCAGCGTTATGTCATCCCCTGCCCAGCCTTTCCTAGTCCTGAGCAGCTCATCACCAGGGCTGGGTGCTGGGCGCTCCCCTTGGCTGAGCGGCTCCACGCTGCAGCCTCCCAGTGCCGCAGCAGAGCCAAGACATCTGCTGAGGGATGAGCCAGAAAGTGTCTGGGCCCTCTTAAAAGCAGAAGAAACTTCAAATGCAACTGCTCAAGCAATCAACACAAATAGCAACACAACTCTTTTTCCTTTCTTGTGGAAGGGAAGACAGTGCAAAGCATTTTCATGCCATGCTTTAGCCACTTACAGGTCAAGAGCAAGAAGTTTGAATGTGCAAACGGTTTGCTGTAAAGTCTGATTTTTCACCCCAAGCACAGGAGAGAAATGTCTCTTATTTTCATTATAGAAACCTAGATTTTTTTTTTTTTAATGTATTTAAGGACAAGTGTGATTATCTAAGTTAGTAACTGAACTCTTGTAGAGTCATTTTCATCTTCTTCAGCTCTGGCAGTTCACGGTGACACAGCAATTCTACCTTCATGCTGGAGGTCCTTCAAGGACTTGTAAACCTTTGTGTTTCTTACGCGTACTGGACACCTTGCTTTAACCTGTGTCAGTGCTGGTTCCACCTGGCTATTCCTGAAAGCTCAAGAGAAAAGCAAACAAACAAAGATATGAAGGAAATTAAAGGTGCCTCGCTGTGATGTTTTTATAGAATGGTACGTTGCTTTGATAATGAACTGTGAAACGTAGCATGCGGATCATGATGAGTGTAAAAGACTGCATGTGTTTTTACTTGAATGTCGTGTCCATGAGCTGAATTATTAGTATGAGCTCTGTAGCTTAAAAAAGAGAAGTGGAAAGAAGATATTTCTAGCAGTTTTTGCAGTGAACCACATCATCTTTCATCTATCTCTCTTTTCACAACCAGACTCAGATTCCGGTAACGTAAGCTTTACCTTTATGATGGTAATAAACAAACTGCTCTCTTCCTAAAGTTAAATATGCTTCCTTCCAGCATTGTAAGGGAAATTTGCATTTCCAGCAGATCAGACTTCTTCCCAGGCATGGGCTCATAGGGCTGCACCGGCTTGGAGATCAGTCGGGCTCACTGATGATGCCATACCATGTGCTTCCTGCCCACGGAATTCAGTAGTCTGTTCCTGTGCCAGGAAAATAAGTGACTGGTTTGGTACGGTTTGCTGCTTGCTTATGGCTGGAAGCTGAAGTGCAAGCTAAAATGCTGTGAGCTTGCTTCCATTTCTTGTAGGCATAGACATGCATGCAACTTAAGGAGTTTTGAGCTTGACTAGAACAGAAATGGGCCAGGCAAAGGTTTTTCAAAATTATTAATTTTGCATTTACCTGACTGAGGTATTCATGAGAAGTCAGTGATTTCAGGAGGGACTGATATTTGTTCCCTTATCCCTGAGTTGCAGTGATCCTGAAATACCTGCCCAGCCACAGGGGTCCAGGGAATCCACAGCTGGGCTCATCACTGGGATGTAGCTCCCTGGTGCTTTGCTTTGGAAACAAAACGGGTAATTTGAAGGCAAGCATCCCAGGGAGCATTGCTTGAAGGATCATGATTGGCTTCTGCTTGCCTCCATCTGTAGCTGCAAGGTCCCTGCTCTCACCTTCCCTGTCATTCCATCTGCACGTCTCAGGCCTGCTTTGTAGCTGACCCTGTCTGCAAGGCTGGCTGTGGGAGAGGGGAAGCCTTCCTCCTGGTGGAGTGCTCAAGCAAATGATGCTTGAATCAGTGCTGACACATACCATACCATAAATGTATGTTTGGAAGGAGCTCAGTGTTTGGTTAAAACAAGCTGACTTGGGATCAGTCTGTGGTTTATAGTAATGCTGATATACAATAGCCCAGGCAGGACAGATGCAAGGTGTCTCCTGACTCCTTAGGAACTGGGCATAATTGCCATTTTTGCTCTCTTACACGATATTTCCAAAGGATCAATGTGATGTGGGACTTCAGTGTTAGCTGGTGAATTTTGCCCTTGCGTAATTCTAGTACTTTGATTTGCATTCCTTCTTATCTTGCCCAGTTTATAGAAAAATGTGATGGTAATGTGGTAGTTCATTGTCTTGAGATGGTTTTAAAGTGGATAAGCAAACCGTTATGCCTCTGAGGTTGCATAATTCCATGGATTTGTCTTACCTCCAGTGACTGGCATGTAATATTTATTGTATCATTTATGATGTATGTAAGCTTTACAGGTTGGATGTTGTGTCAAAATGAGCACTTGGATAAACATCTCCTTGAATCACCATCATTATGGCACGATTAGGGGCAAAGGTACTTGTGTGGAGTGTGTTAAACATCACTTGTTGTTGTTTAGAGTCTTGTGATTAGGGCTTCGATCTAATTCTCTCCAATGTAGCAAATGTTTGCTGTCGGCTAACACTGTTACAAGGACTAAGGGTTTATCTTTCTTTGCCCGGCAATAATGTATTTTCTATTATGTCAGTAGAATTTGTTCATTTTCAAGTAGTGTGCAGTGCTCCTTTGAAGAATGTCTCTTTTTCAGGTGGTTTCATGGTGACTGTACCCCAGAATGTCTAGATGTCTCTCAATAGCAAAAATTGCTTTGTTATTGAATGTATTATTTATTAACAGTATCTTGTTGTCTTTTTCTAGTTGCATTTTACAAAATATGCCACAAGCATCTCATGTGATTTTTATAAGGAAAGTCTTATTTATAATATTCATGCAAGTGGACAGAAACAAATCTCAATTTTATAGTAGTCCATGCCTTTTTTCATAGCTGCAGAGTCTTAATGAGCATGATCAGAAGGGACAGGCTCATTGTTTTGTTTAATTTTGATGGAATTTTTCAAAGGTAACTATTATGTTATTTATAATTTGGATTTAATTATCTTAACAAATAAATATTCCATTTTAAAAAATGAAAATAGTATTTGTGGGGCTTCTTTTTCTTCTCTTTTCCCCATTCTCTAACTCAGTATGTCCAAACAATCAAGGTCATTTCCTCTTCCTCTTTATGTTGTCCTGTACAGTCTATTGTCATGTCAAGATTTACATCCATTGTCCTCATCTGAGATTTCTGGTTATTCTGCTTACTCAGTTCCTTTTCTCTGTAGCTTAATCAGTGAGACAAATTTATCTACAGTGTTAGTCTGGGAGTTAACCTGGGTCTGAACCTGTACATTTTTGCCTTCCCAGAACAACCCAGAAACACAACTTTGGGTGCACATAGGAATCCCAAGGAGGCACAGGCATTTTGTCAGAGTTTCCCATTCTGCACTGGAATCAGTGTAACTGAATCCCACTTGCTTGGCCTGGATGTTCTAGTGCTTAGTCTAGTACCCACATAAGAGGCCTTGAGTACCTTTTCTAAAGTAAACGATGATTCTAGTATCTGAACATCTGGTTGACCTAGCTTAGATGTCTTTAGATTTTCAAGCCAGATTTTCCAAGTGCAGATTTTCTGTGTACAAGCCTCTTCAAGATAGCTGCAGTTTGACACTGAGTTCCTTTTCAGATTATGAAAATGTCCTCTCGCTTTAAACACCCCCACCCCCCTTTAAAACCAATGGAAGATATAAGATGAAATGGTCCTGGCCATTCCAGGGACAGCTGGAGTAGGGTTCCTCAGCCTGGTAGATACAAAAAAGCAAGCATTTCTGTCTATCTTCATTTTATTGCAAGAATTATCCATAGCAAAGATGGTCTTTGCTAAGGGAAGAGGGAAAGACAGAAGCTTCCGTTCCTTTAGCCACGATTGTTCTTTTTGAAAAAACTGCAAATTGAAGATGAGTGAGAGACCATTTAACTTCCAGTTTACTCAGGCGTGGGCAGATATAAATTGCTGAAGCCAGTTGAGGATGAAGTCCCAGTGATTATGTTTATGCTAGAAATCCTCAGATGATGCCTTAACTTTCCTTGGCTCTCTACCACGTTTATTTCCTTTCCTTAAATGCATTTTCCTACCCAGTGAGTAAATGAGAGTTCCTTGTTCTTCTCATTTAATATTTCTTAGTTTTCAGAATATACCATCTCCATCTAGGTCACTTACTAGATTTCTTCCTGTTGCAAGGAGGGACAAATGTCAATGGGGGCTCACAAAATGAGAACTCGCTGCCTCTGAGGACTTCGGCCAGGTGAGTGGTCAATGGGTGGAAGCTTCTGCACAGGGTCTCTCCGTTGTGTGCTTGCTTGTATAGTGCACATTGGCAATACTGCCTTGGACCATGGGAAACCTAGGTCAAGTCTCCAAGTACGAAGCTGCATTTCACTTTCAGCTGGTGAAGTGCTACTTGAAAGCTACATCCTGCAGCTACCATTACGTTTTTCCCTCTGGAAGGGAATTGTACCTTAGCTATACCACTGAGCCCAGGTATTTTTTTTTAGCCCTGTGCCTCTTCTTCCTCGCCCTTAAACCTTGATAAGCTAACATTCATCCCTTGTATGAAAATGTTCTGTGGAAAGGCAAAATGTCAACAGTATCAGTGCCTCAGACTACCTCCATCTGGCTTTGACAGGACATGCTTGAATGTCATAGGGAAGGTCATTGTGGGACAAGAGAAATGTACCCAATGCATGAAATTCTCCAGGTATCTCACTTTAAATCCTCTTCTATTCAGATTTCCAGCCCACTGTCACATACCCAGCTTGGACAGCTTGGTGAGATTGTTACTTAAGCACTTTGGCTTCTGAGTATGTGTTTCCTTTACGTGCTTTCCCAGTTCACCTCTTCATGGCATTTTAGCAGAAGTGTTACACATCTTCTAGTGCTTGATCTGGATGTCTGGTAGAAAATACAGTCCTGAACGAAAAGACCAGCTGTCAGTGAGAGCCACAGTGTAAGTATTGTGGCGTTAATGAGTACGGTTTAACAGACATGTTCCCGTCTTGTGCCTCTTTTCAGAAGATTTATGAAGTTGTTGCATCAGGCTTTTACGCAGGGATCTACCAGTTGGCTGTGGCATGTTTGCTTAAGCCTGTTCAGCAACAAAGAGATTTTAGCCTCCATAAGGTAGCAGATGATGTACTGCATGTGCTGTCTTCCTAATGTGCTGTCTTCCTTCCTCCTATGTGTAACATGAGTAACAACTTCAAGTAGAGGTTTTCGGGAGAAGACACATAGGACTTAGGAGAAAAGGGTTCACTTGTGATTTCTGCTACAGATTGCCTGCTTACCCCCTCAAACTGATTAACCACTATGTCAAATTGCTGCTATCTGTCAACAAGGACTAATTCTTTCCAGTCTCACAGATGTTAAGGTAAAATATTTTTATTGCATTTTGAAAAATGCTAGCAGACAGAACTGGAGTCTTGAAAGAAATGAGCTGCCCTGCCTATAGGAGTTCATCCAGTTGAATGCTAGTCATGGGTCACCATGACATTTTGCTTTGCTGTAGCTGGTTAGAGAATATTTTAAGTGTACCACAACCATGAGAGGTTGCGTTATGTCCATCTTGATTAAATTAATACTTCATAAAGTGTCTTCCCGTATTGCCCATTCAGTGTGGTAATTAACTTCCCATTATGTAGTGCAGCTTTTTCTCCATCTATCAAGCCAAAGGCCTTGAATCTTCTCTCCTCCAGACTAAGACTCCCTAGCCTATTTAGTTATTGTTTTTAATGAAAGCCATCCAGTAACTGTGGTTATCCCTTTTGCTCTTCCCTGCAGTCTTTCTGGTCCTACTTCTTTCTTTTTGAGATAGAAGGTTTAGAATCCTATGGATATTAAATTACAAGGTTTCTTTTCACTATTTTCAATGGCTGTCAAATCAGACCTGACTCATCTCCAGCTTTTAGCCTCTTCCCTGACAACCTCAAGATCTCCAAGTCTGGTGGGGTTAGCAACTGAAACTAAGATTTAGAATTAGAACATTTTTGTCTTTGTGTTTTCTTTAATGTAAATGTTCTATTTAATTTCTGTATACATCCTGGGTTTTGATGAGAAGGGTTAAGATACCTAAAGTAGACTTCTGGCTAAAGAGAGATTCAAATGGAAACCCTATCCATTTGGATATTTTTTAGAAAGAATATTAGGACACAGTTACTTTCTGTGAAAAGATCTGCATGGGCTTCTTTTCTGAAGAAGAAAAAGAATTAATTTAATTACCTTGAAAGATACTGTGAGGTGGAATCATTGGCTCTGCTCCGCTCTGCTACAGACTCCTTTTATTTTGTAGGCATTTAACAGGAGTAAGACTGTGACGTGTTTTAGTCCCTGTCGACCCAATTTGATCCAGTTCTCAAAAAGATCACTGTAGTATTTTCAATATTTTGATCTGTCAGTTCGTCCACTTTGTACTTTTCCTTTATTATGTACCCAGAAATGAGCAAAAACCTATGGTTTTCTTAATGAGTACCAGCAATGTAGACAACTTGCAAAATGGTTAAAAAATAGTCAAGCACATGTATATACTGCCAAAGAAAAATTCAGTGCTGCAAAAAAGATTCCAGATAATTTTCAGGCAGGATACGTGCATAGATTTCTTGGAACTTTGTATTCACTATTTAGAATTAAAACTGCTGACACTTACAGATGTACCTGTTGAAATTAATCTATACCCATGTTATTATACAAAAATATTTCATAAGACATAGAGTACTTTCCCAAGAAAGGGAACATTCTTTTACTGTGTTATGCAGGCTTACTACAAGAAAAACATTATAGATGATGAGGAATAGCTATTGAGAATGCCTGTTTTAGAAATGATGTGTCATGATACTAAAAATAAAATACAACCATGTATGCCAAATCATCATCAGACTTCTGTGTGTGGTGTTTAAATTTAAAAGAAGTATTTTAAAATAAAACAAAGTACTTGAAAATCAAGTGAGTGTAACATTTTCCAGTAAGGAGATGAGACTGAAAATATGCAAGGGAGAGACAACACAAAGTTCAAAATAGTTCTATCACAATCTCTTTTACAATCCCATGCCATAACTGAGCATTTTTATCTTGGGTTAATGTGTTTTTTAGAGTCCCTTTTAGAATCTAGATCTCTCAAAAATTGTTTCATTCAAGTTGTTAAAAACAAGATTTAATTTGAAGGCTTCAATAGTTTGAACATGTATTGTTAGCAAAAGCAATTTAAAAAGTCTGATAACCCATCTATGGTAAATCAGGCGCTTTGCCATTCAGTGTTAACCACTTGCTTTCCTCACACTCCCCATCTCCAAATCTACCATTCATTGCCATTGCAAACACTTGCTGGCTCCTGACAAATGTTTGATGAGAGAAACCACCTTTGGCAACATACCAGACATCTGGGGACAGGGAAAGTGTGACAAAAACATGACAACGAAAGGAAATCATGAGTGACAGCGGTATGGCCTTAGGTTCATTGAGTGACATGGCACTTTTGGCTTAGATTGCATGTGGTCTGTCAAATGTGGTTTAGCTCTTGGAATTATTAACTGTCTGGATGAATAATTGTTAGAGATGTCAGCCATCAGCAAAGTTCATGGCTGATAGAAAAAGAAAAGTGCCAAGTTTTTCACGTGGGACAGACTCCAGCAGGCTAGGGTACAGTCTTTGTAGCAAGAGGGCCTGGGCTCCAGTGAACAGCAAGTTGAGTGTTCAGTCAACAGCATGCGCTTGCAACGATAACCACCAACCGTGCAGTGTAGCCAGGAGGCTGAGGTAGGAGATTTTTCCCATGTGAGGTAATTGTGAGTCTGCATCTGGAGTACTACACCTGATGTTGGATGTCCTTGTACGACAGAGAGACTGAAAAATTGGACTGACTCCAGAGAAAGGTGGTATGGCCATGGGCTGGGAACACAGGACACCCAAAGAGAATGGGGGCAGCTGCCCCTTTGTTCGGCTTGAACAAAAGAAGCCAGCAGGGGCAGCTCATGGTGCCCTTCATCTTCCTGCTGGGAGGGTGAGAGACAGCAGAGCCGTGCTCTTCTCAAAGTTAAATAGTGAAAGGATGAGAGGCAACAGCCACAGATTGCAGAAAGGGAACCTCCTGTTAGATATTAGGAAAAAATTTTGCTGTGAGGGTCGTCAGACAGTAGACCAGGCACCCAGGTAGGCTGTGGGGTCTCCAGCCTTGGAGATCTCCACCCAAAATGACACTGGACATGGCCTGAGCAACCTGCCTGAACCTTGAAGTTAGCTCTGAGCTCCAGACATCCCTTCCAACCTGAATTATGCCGTGAGTAGCAGGGATGTCAATAATACTGCTGTGTGATAAAGTGGGTCCCAGACAGTCAATCCTAAAACTTGTCTGGATGTAGGATGCTACTGCAAGATGTGAAGCTCTGTTCCTTTACCCCTGTGACACAGGACTGCCAAGAGAAGGGCTTGCGTTTCCTTTTCCATGAACTGCAGGAGACTAGATCAATTACATCGTACCAGTCTCATTACAAGAGAGGGCAGAATGTCTTCCTAAATCTCTTTTTCATTCCAGATGGACTCGTGTAAAAGTACTTCTTTTGATACCGTTGACCTGCCTACTCGGAAACAAATTACCTGGTGAGACTGCTGCTATTTCTTCAGTGGGGCTGTTCAACAGCCTAAGGGACCTCACTGTTTCCTTTTGCAAGTCCAAATTTTCTTTGCTCAAGCCTGACACGGAGAAGGACAACCAGGTGATGTACAGGTATGTATCTCCTCTGCGGGCAGCAGATGGTACAGGCTGACAGGACAGTGCCAGGGTGGCTGGGACCGGGGGGATGGAGCATCACCCTTCAGGTTTCTGTGGAGTTGCAGCCCAGGTGGGTAAGGGCTGGTTTTCCCTTTGCCCTCCAGATCCCTTCCTGCTCCTATCTGCTCTGGCCAACCACTCTCAGACCTTTCATCTTTCCCAATTTTTTGAGTATGCCACATTTTGCCTTCTTTTCCTTCATTTCATCATCTCCTACTTTTTGCTCCTTCCTACTTCTTTCTGGTCTCCAACTTTGTACCTCCCGTCTGAGCCCTGCTGTTTGTGGTGCTCCCTGCCTGCTCCCCCTGCTCTGGTCACAGGCTTCACATCCTCTCAGCTCTCCACTTGTTTCTACTCAGATCCCTACAGGCATTGCTAAAACTGCCGCTCTGCATTAAAGATATTTGATAGACTGAGGCAGATGCTGTAGGGAAAAATGCCACAAAAGTAGCCTGGAGGAAGCAAATACTTTTTCATCAGTGCATATTTTGATGGTATGAACTCTAGAAAGCTCAGGGCAACTGCACTGAATAAAAAAGAATTATAAATAACTATTTATTCAGTGTACAAAGAAGAAATCCCTGTTCGGAAAAAAAATAGATGTAACTCATAGTGCAGGCACACAAGGGAAGTGGTAGGAGCTGGGAGCTGAACATTGCACAGACAAACTTAATTCTTTTATTTCCTAATTCTGAAGTGCTTGGCCTCATAATTTACTGTGCTTTTGGAAATAATTTTATGTATGTTTTCTCAGATATTTATGTTAGTAATTTTGAATTGGTTGAGTAGTTTTGAGTTGGTGAGGGAGGAAGAATAGGTAAAAACCTGGAGTAAGCACATAACCTTAGCTTGATGTAATCCACTGACTGTGTCTAGACAAACTTTCACAGGTAATTCTGTAGGTACTCACCTGTAAGCAGGTCCTGAATCTAATCTAAGTGTTAATATCAAAGCTTAGCAGCATTTTGTCAGGGTGTGCTCTGCTCTGACACCGTCTGTAATCAGGTCTTCAAACAGAAATAGAAGAGAGAGAGCAAACTGTAGCAGGCAGCCACAAGCATATGAGGGTGCTAAGGAAGTGAAGGCAAATAAGACTAATTTCGATCCTCATGCTGCACTGTGAGTTCGCTCAGGTTTGGAGCAGCCTCATCAGCTCACCAGATCCTGCTGTGGCCCCTGAGATTGCCCAGTTGGAGTCAGTGACGAGGAACAGGCATCTCTTGAGTGCAGTGAATATCCTAAACTAGATCAGATGAGCTATGCCCTTGAAGTGCTTATTCCTTTCTTTATTACCAGGGCACTTCTTTGGGCTTCAGAAGGTCTGTGTTGAATTCTTACCTCTGGTGCTGAAGAGGTCCCTTTGTGCCCCTATTTTCTACCTGTAAAATTCTTCCCTTCCCTTAGATTTAGCCTGATAGTGTTACGACTTCATCCAGAATCTTTGGGTGAAACCACAATACAAGTAATATTGTGTAATAATAGAAACGTAACATAATCATAATATAACATAACATAACATAATGGGTGATCTTGTCCTTTTAATTTTCTTCCTTTCATGCTTCTACTCTTCTTAAAGCAGTTTATCCATTTAAAGTACAGAAATAATTTTCATCATTGTACAGTATAGTGCATCAAAATCAACATTTAGAGTGCTCCCATTGCACACACACTAGTGCCTTATCTTCTAATACTTGATTCGTATTCATAGGATTGAAAATGAGTAATCATCCAATGAAAAGCAGCACTGGAATTGCCAGAAATTGCAGAAATTGAATATGACATCTTGGGAGGCAATCTGTTCCCTTCTCCCTCCAAATAAAATAAAACCTAGCCACCAAAAGAAACACAACCCATATATTGCAAATTTCAGAATATATTGCTCTTGGTTTTATGCTATAACAATGGCTGGCACTATATATCCTGAGCTTAGAAACGCAATTTAGTTCAACTTCTTCATACGCATTTGACAGTTTAGGTGCCTCTTAATAGCGCGTAACTGGGACCAATAGCACTCCAGCTGATTTTTGCAGTCCTGCTGTATCTATCTATCTCTCCCAAACAATTGCTACCAGTACAAATGAAATATATTGAAGTATTAGTGGTCATGAAGTGTCACAGCTAGCTGTTGTGATGCCATCCCCAATGTAAAGTTAGCAGATAGCCAACCCTGGGTTGAACTGACTTTAATTTGACAGGTTGTGTTATTGATCACAGTTGTTACCATAGACTGCTTTGAAGCCATCAAGCTGTGGGATGGCAAGTCGTGTGAGGGTGCTGTCTCCATTTGCCTTGTCCGCATGCTGTACTTCTCAGATGGTCTGGAGATTTTCGATGGAGCCTCCCGAGAGTCCATGGCTGTCGCTGTGAGAGCACAGAAGAGCATGTGTGTGTGAGCTTTTCTGGTGGCTGCACCTCAGCATTTGGTTAGGGGTCACGCCTCAGCTTCATCTTCTTGATTTGGGTTTTGGTGTCTTTCTAAGATAGTATCTTTCCTAACATTCTGCTGCTATTCTAGGGACTCCTCCACTGTTGATAACTAACGCTATTGCTTTTCCTAAGACAAGAGTCATATATCACACTGTGAAACACTTTGGGGTAGGGAAGCTCCCCAATGGCATGTTGGGATCTTTGTGACTGAAGACAAATGGATGCCTAAAACCATTCTCTTTGTCTTTTCTCTCTATTAGTGATGGCCTTCTAAGCACTCAAGGGCTAGCATATTGAGACCTCTTCTCTGAGCTTTTGATGGATGTGCCAGAGAAACTTTGGTCCTTGTCTTTTGGAAACTGAGCCCTGTGACATTGGGTGTGTGTAGGGTGACGCTGGGTCCTGTGCATGTCCAAGGAGTCGGCAAGTCTGTACTCCCCTGCCCCACAACAGCCAGTCCACACTTTATCTTTCCTGAGATAGGGCTTCCTTAGGAAACTGATAGATGTCTCCCTGTTTTCCTGCAAGCAGTAAACACAAAGAGGACAAAATCATGACAAAATGGACAGACTTTGTTTTCTTAGTGTCATCTTCCTTATTTTAAAAGGATGCACCTGAAGTCCTGCCTCTCTGAATACAGTGGAAACAACCTCATCCAACAGTTCCCTCCTCAGAAAACTCCCCATGTGTTGCTCCGGGTGGCTTTGTGTTTAAGCTGCTCTTTCTCTTCAATCCTCTCAGCAGTGCAAGGATGGGGAGGGAAAGCAGCTGCTGCTGCTGGAGGCCTGGTGTTCTCAAACCCTGGCATCTGATCTCCATCCCTTGCCTCCTGCACAAAGATTCAGGTGTCTTCTTTCTCAAGCGTGGGCAAAACAGACTTTTGGACATAGAAGTATTGAGCCTTGATGGCTTTGCAGAGCTCTTCTGCATTTGTCTGCCTCATTGCAAAAGCTCCAAAATAATTTCAAATTAATGTCTCCATATAAGGCATGCAAGAAATGGTCATAAAAGAGAAAAGCAATACGGTTTCTGATTTACCACTGCCCTATGTCTATGCTACACTGTGCGTTGCTCCACTTTATCCTAGCCCTCTGTAACTTTGAATATCAGCAGCCCTGAATAAGTCAGGGATATGTCATGGACACCAGTGTACTGTGCAGTGGGGAGAGAAAGAGGAGTACAGAAAACCAATACCATTAATAGGGTGCTTTTGTAGATGATGCCAGTGTTGCACTTCTGACAAGTACTGATATCCATCCATAATCCAGATGGGTATTATCTACTGCATAAGCCTGTTATGAAACTTAATATTTATAAAAGCATGTGCAATTCTGAGTTCATAGATCCCCTGGGCTTAATTCTGCAAACCCTGCTGGCACCAGGCAGAGCTCAGAACAGATGTATTTAGAAAGTGGAAACAAATATTATGCAACCTTTTCCACAAATGCCTGGCACAGGCTGGCCATCTCCTGTATTTACTGACAGCAACAGAAACCCATTGAACAGGGCGGGATAGCTGATCTAAAATACTCTGTGCAAAGTGGCAGAAGGAAGGCTTGTAAATAAAAATTATTATTTGGTATCACAAGTGATGTCTGTGGACTGGTGTGTGTCCTCTGCTAGGACATCCCTAAAGCAGTGTATCTGATGGAGATGTCATAGGCACCCTCGCTGGTGCAGCTGCACCATTCCCCGATGCCCCGCTGCTCTAGGAACCCCATCAAAATCCAGGGGGTTGTTTACAGGTCCCATTGACGTGTCTCTCTGTGCTGGAGTACAAGGCACAGCAGTTATCTCATACATATAGAGTATTAAAATTCCGTTTTATGAGTAGGGAGTTATTCTTCTCTGGGCTTAACAGGGAAGAGGGAAGAGTGCTATAAACTGTACAGAGAAATGTGGGGGTATATCCCAGCCCTGAGCTTTGCTCACCATGTAGCTGTGCAAATGCTTTGCCACAGCCCCAGGGAAGGATGGAAGGTCAAGGGCATGGTGGTACCAGTGGGGTTATGCAGAGTGTGATTGGCCCAGGCTGTGCAGAGCACAACACGACATAAGGTTTGCAGTATGAAGCCTGGAAGTATCAATGCAAATTGCTTTAGTAGCAGGTGGTATGCACAGGAATTACAGTGCTGCCTTCACCAAACCAGAGATCTTTCTTTGCTGTTCTCCCCATTTCAAGGCCAGTGCTTTTAGCATTTCAAGTAAATGCTATATACACAAGGATAATTTGGGAAGCAACCTTGGATAAGACCCAGCAGTCTCAATGTGTGTTTTTGAGTCTGGCCTTGTTGAACTAGTAATATTTTTATAACACTATTAGCCTTCAAAAGATTGATCTCTCTTTTGAGTCTGCTACTGGAGGTTGTTATTGACTCTCACTGGTACTACTGCTACTGCTCCAGCAAAGAGACTGCAGGTCCATAAGGGCTGGAAAGAGTCAAGAAAAAGGGAAATCCCATGGGAGACAGGATTTCCTGGCCACAGGAGTGTCCTGTGTGCACATGGAGGAATCATATATGTCATAATACCCTTGGAAAACTTCAGTAGGCAGGAATACAGGCTGGGCACCTGAAAAGAAGCAGAGCAGATCTCTTCCTTTTCTCTTGTGTATGCCACAAAAAGCCTCATAATTTTGGTCACCAATCAATCAGCTAAGTAAGGTGCAAAGCCCTTCGGTAAAAGGGCATTGTCTGATTATACTGTAGACTCCAAGAAGCAGAAATAATTCATAGTCTCTGGAGCCAGCAGGGCAATGTCTGGAGGCTAATGAAGATGAAGTTTATGGAGGGTGTTAAATAAACAATCATCTTCAGCATAAAACTGGTAGTGGAATAGATTTGATTAGTAGGCAAAATTTGGGAAGGTATCTGCACTGCAGACAGTTGAGTCAGAGGGGATGTAAATAAAAAGGAGTTCTGCAAGTCCAGTAGCTAAAGCTGGTTGACTTTTGTATCCGTGTTTTGTCTCAGCTAGCTGATTTTCTGGCCTAAAATACTCTTTGCTTGGTTCATGTTCAAACCAGATAATAATTTCTCTTTCAACTGTTGAAATATTGAGTAACCAGCAACTGATGGTAATTGCTTGGGCATTCCCATCACTGGCTTACTGCACACAGCAAGAGCCTTGTGTTGACACTGCATCAGCAATGCTCTGGCAGTATGGAAACAATTTGGGCCAGATCTTTAGAGCTTTGTTTCTTTTCTTCTTCTTTTTGTTTTTCTTTTTATCCGTCATCCCCCCCCCCCCCCCCCCAATTGCCCTGCTATCTGTGTGTGGATGTGCACATACATTTAGCCTTACTAATGGACTAATACAGGACCAACTACATTCTACGTCAGTCTCACTTCTGTGTTGAAAGGACTGGGTTTTCAAGGCTCTCACTTGGCTCCTGTCCCCGTGATGCCTTTTGCGTACATTCCCAGATGTGTCTCTATCTTGAAAATGCTGAGTTTGAGTCCAATTAAAGCTAAAAGTTTTAGCTTTAATTTAGCAGCAAACAAAGCTTCTGGAGGAAAAAATGGAAATGTTCCTCACATGGAGGGATAGGTGGACCTCTTTTTGCAGCTTGCTTAGAGAGCAGGGCATTTACTATTTCATAACTTGCCAGAGCAATGTTTTCTTCTTCCCTCCTGCTTCTCATTAAGAAATATTGTCAAAACCTGTCTCAAGATATAATGCAATTAGAAGGAATGTGTTAATATTTTAATCCATTTCCAATAGTTCATAAGCCTTTAGCCATGCAATTAATGAAACAGAATATGAACCAGGCTTTTCTGATTTCAGATTGATTATGAACCATATAAATCTGATACGTAAAGGGAAAAGTTCACTTCTGTGTTAAAGAAACTTGTGGACAGATGGTTTGGATTTAAAGAGAAGAGTAGTGGGATTTCTGGAAAAATTACACAGGATTAATAAAAATGTAAGCTGAGTTCAAGCTCAGTTCACCAAAAATCTGAAGGCAAAAGAGATAGAAACTCTACTTCAGTTTGATTTGAAAAGAGCAGAAATGAAAATGCCCAGAAATATATATTGAAAAATCTTGCTAGTAATTTACATTTCTGCTAAAATTGTTGGGAATTATCAACATCCCTGTAAGCCTTTAATATTGCTGTCAGGCTCAGATTATTGTTTGTAAAGGGTTAGTATGCATTTACCCATTCAAAGACAGACTTCCAGAGGAAGATTAAACTGTACTCAAGTGCTACCTGAGCAGCGTTGGAGAAGCACATATGAAATACAAATCATTAGCAGAGTTTAGAGTTGAAAGTTATTGATACTTTCTTGACATGTCCTTTTTCAGATGTGAGAATCTGAATGCTAAATACCTGATCTTAACTTTTTGTTATGACAAGACTAAGATCTGAATTTTCAAAAAGATCCAGTGATGGTTTAGCTAAATTCTGGGCAGTTTCCAAATTCAGCCTGGGGCATTGCTGGGACCTGGTTTTCAGCAGCTTTACTCTTTCTAAGAATGGTCCTGCTCTTGGACAGGCTCTTCCACTTAAACTTGCAAAAATTGAGCCTTCCAAAATGACTAAAAATACAGCTGACTGTGGGGATGATTTTCTGTTTTGTTTTTCTGAAAGAAATAAATACGCCTTACAGAGCTCTCTTATCATTCTGCAAGAGCTAGGTATATTAGCAAACGCAGGGGTCTAGGAGGGCAAATCCCATGTAACTGATTCATGTAACCATTATCCACAGATATTGAGACTGGCTGACATCTGAATAGTGGGGGAGAGTTTGTATAACACTTAGAGCGCCACGCAAAAAGCCTTTTGTCTGAACACATGTGAGGCTATTGGGTTGCTGAATAATGACTTGATTGTAGCAGTTAATGCCAGAGTAAGAGCATTCTGTGTTCAGTTTTGGGCCCCTCACTACAGGAAAGATATTGAGGTGCTGGAGCATGTCCAACGAAGCTGGTGAAGGGTCTAGAGCACAGGTCTTATGAGGAGCAGCTGAAGGAGCTGGGGTTGTTTAGCCTGGAGAAGAGGAGGCTGAGGGGAGACCTTATTTCTCTCTACAACTATCTGAAAGGAGGTTGTAGCGAGGTGGGGGTCGGTCTCTTCTCCCAGGTAACAAGTGATAGGACAAGAGGAAATGGTTTCAAGTCACGCCAGGGGAAGTTTATATTGGATATGAGGAAAAATTTCTTCACCAAAAGGGTTGTCAAGCATTGGAACTGGCTGCCCAGGGAAGTGGTTGAGTCTCCATCCCTGGAGGTATTTAAAAGACATGTAGCTGTGGTGCTTAGGGACGTGGTTTAGTGGTGGACTTGGCAATGATAGGTTAATGGTTGGACTTGATGATCTTAAAGGTCTTTTCCAGCTGAAACTGTTCTATGATTCATTTCAGTAGGGCGAGATGGGTCTAAATGTAGTGTAACAGAGTGGCTCCTGGTGGTTTGGGTTGTCCTCAGTGGATTCCCATGCTGCAGAAAGGAGGATGAGTTATGACCTGCTATTTGTCATTGCTGGAGACTCTATGGCTGCCTCTCTGCTAGTAAACTCTGTGGTGCCTGGGCTGGCTCCCAGGCACAGGAACACAATCATTTATACTAGTAAGCTGTCAGCATGATCCCATGCCTTTGCCAGCTGAGGGTCTCCCAAATGTTTGCCAGGCACAGTTTAGGAATTAGGACAATCCAGGGACCATTCCCAAAAGCACTTTGTATGACAGTCTCTTATTTTGGACAGGAGTTTATTAATGGACAAGACTGGACTGGACTATTAATGTGGACAAGATGGCACAGGGCCCAAGAAAATCACTGGGCATAATTTATTGGTCTAAGTGTAGTCTCTGGGTCCATCTGTTGAAAGAAGGTTTTAGGAATGGATAATGCCTTTAGTTTCTGCTTTGCAAATGTGAAGAAAATTGTTGCCAGTAGTTATGATAGACAAAAGTGAACCAAAAGCATCTGCAAAGCTCTCATACTCTTCTGGATCTGGATTTGGGAACTGAGTCATTTATAAAATGAGGTGAAGTAGTTTGGGGTCTGTGTGGGAGGAAAGAGTGGTAGATTGATTGCAGTTTTATTTTTAGTTTCCAAGCCTGACTTTTGACGTCCCCATGATATGATGTGGAGCACCACAATATCAGCCATGAGGGCTGATTCAGTATTTGCACAGGCCTGAAGCCCAGCCTCCAAAGCATGGAGTTCTCACGGCTCGTGGGCTCTCTATTTATGGACCTAAGACACAGTAAGGTAGAGCTGGGAGTTTGAGAGCAGATTAGGCTGCGCAGTCATACATACTGTGTCTAACAAGATGGTTATACCTTCTACCTCAAATTAAAAACACATTGCTACTATGGTCTATGGTATATATCAGCAGGTGTCTCAATAGCAGTATTAGAGCTGACGAAATGCAGAAAGGTGCCTTATTAAGTCCTGGGTGCACTGCAGCAAGCACAGCCCTTTTGCCTGCCCATGCACATTAGCCTGTTGGTAGCACTAGGGGAGTTAGAGATGAGGTGGTGAGATCCACCAGTAAGAGGTCGAAGCCATTCCTTCACTTCTCTCTCAGACGGATGTGTGGACAACCAGACGGGGCATGAAGCACAGCACCCTATTTGCCTAGTTTGAACTGGGTCAGTGTAGAGCTTATCCACGTCCCCCTGCTTTACCTGTGTCAGCGAACAAGAGATTTTAGCAGCTTTTAGATTTCCTTCTCCACCTTGCCAAGGGGGTTCCAGGGCAGAGCATAGGATATAAAGCTATTTGCAAAATGCACCTTAGTCACTGACTCCAGTGTGTAAACAAGTCATTAAAAAAGGAACTGTCACAAGAGAGAAGCTCTTTCTGCAGCAATTAAGATGACCTTTACAGAGCAATTAGATATGCAAGGATTGCGTAGGCATTATCTAATGCAGCTTGATAGACGAAGGTAATGTCTTGCAGTGTGTAGTTGTTACTACAACTGGTAGTCTATTTTGATGTAGTGGGGATATTGTGGGTTTCCTAGAGCAATCGTGCTGTTCACACTCACAGTAGCAGCCAGGAAGCAGCCTCTACGATCCATGTATTTGCAGACATGGAAGTTACAGTTAGAGATGCTCTGAGAAAGGATGTGGGTAAAAGTCTAAGAGGAAAAACACTAGCAGTAAATCCTGTTCTATCTGGGGCAGATGTTTACTAGACTAAGGGGAGGAAGAGCATTAGTGAAATTTATGAAGTAAGAGCAATGGACAAGCGGGCTATCTTGATTTGGAGTAAGGCATGTTTTTTGGTTAACTAGAGGCATTATTTTTTTCACGAAAAACAGATTGGAAATCTCTTACGCCTTTGGGCAAAAGTTCAAAGGTACCCTAGCTGGAGTAAAGCAACAGTGCAGGGACCCACCCTTAGTGTTTTCCCATTTCCCCCTCTATGGCTAGCTGGGATCTGAGATCAGGCTCTGAGTTTTGGTCAGTATCTGAAGCTTGGGACTGGCTCAAAGGGAGAGATCCAGTTGTGACGGAGATTGTTTCCTAGTGACTGGCTTGGGAATGCCAAACTGTTGAAAACAACACATAAATTTCAGTGCCTCTGAAATATTTTTTACAAAACAGGGTGAAATGTGTAGCAAAATGTTCTATTCTCATGAGGAGCTCAGGGGAAAATTAGTGTAAGTGAATTTTTTTTGCTTGATTTTAACTAACTTTGAAGAGAGTGAAGGAGGAGCTGAAAACTCCCTGCACTCATTTTCTCTCTTAAAGTCATGCTCCTGTGGAGCCAAGATGATCTATCTTGATCTATCTTCTATTTAGTCTGACACTTTGCAGTTTATTTTTTATGTAGATACTGTCTCTTTCATTTTTGGTTTACTACTTTCTTCCTTTTTTTTTGTTTGTTTTTATCTACTTCAGGTGTGGCTTATATTTTGAAACAATTTTTTCCCTCTCTTCTGCAAAAATACCAGAACAGCACCCCTGGAGTACTGGTCTGAAGGCAGCAGAAAAGCCTGTACACTGCTCTGACAACCTGACTGTCTTGGCAGGACCACAGCCAGCCCTTGGCTTTGCTGCCGAGAGTGCAAACCCTTGCTGTTGGCAGCTTCTCCCCTGATGTTTAACAGGGTGGACAGCTGCTTGCTGGGAACTGTGCTGGAGCCTCCAGTTCAGTTCATAACAGCTCTCCAGAAACCCCATCTGGTAGTGATAGCTTTTGGTTAGAACTGTCTCACAGGCTGCCGCTGCAGTCAGCCTCCGTGTGCATGTGGAGCTGGCCCCATGAAGGTCCACAGGTGCACAGACATGCAGGAGGCCACCGAGGCACCAGCACAATACAGGTTTGCACTAGAAACAGTAGATTCTATGGTTTCTCATGCTAATAGGTTGCCTTCTGCAATGCTTCCACCAAGTCTGGTTTGCAGAGTCGTGGGTATTTCTGACACTATACCTGTCCCAATGCATCTAGTGCAATTGTTGCTCTCACTTCACTTTTAGAATGCTTTCTTTTTACTATTGCTGATTTTTGTTTCATTTTCCTATATTTAAGGCTGTTCAACATGAATTACTTTTTCAGTTTTATTTTACTTGCCTATGGAATTTTTTGGGGTCATTCATATTTATGTTTCACATATCCCAATCTACATTAAGCCTGTTCTCCTGTTCGTAACATCCATTTGCAGCATGTCATGACTGTTCAGCTGTGGGTAGTACTGGAATGATTTATTTTGTGACCAGAACTGCAATTTGCCTTCTTCCAGTTCCTAAATTAGCTGCCACCTTTAATAAAGTCAAATGTTTCTTAGCATAAAAATAAAATATCTCCACATCTACTCACCTCTGGGTTATCCGCAGTTTGATTTACTCGTAGCCTCTCTCCTCGCTGCAATGCTCCCAAGGAAACACTGCCCTCCGATGTTGCAGATGGGATGAGTTTTGCTGGTCTGAATCCAAACTCAGCATTTGTGCTCAGCCAGGTCACTTTTTTTCAGCTGTTTAGAGCACAGACGTGGACTTGGTGAAAACTGCCCAGACATTGTTCAATGCTGGTGAGCCCTGTTGTGGCTCTCATCATGGGCCAGCCACCAGTACCCTCACCAGAGCCCTGTTCCCATGCAGAGTGGTGGAGATCTTCGCCAGCAAGAACACAGCTTTCCGGGGAGCATTTGTGAACACCAGCATCTTCTGCCAGCAAGAAGCACCTTACGTGGGACTGTGGCAGGAGCAGAAAGAGGTGAATTGGAGCAACCTGCCTCTGCTCTGAAAGAGTCCTTAAGTGCAGACATGTGAGTGGCAGGGTTTCGTTCTTTAAAAGGGCAATTAAGCCTTTGTGTTTTCTTCCTTGGTTGAGCTGGGCTGGCAGAAGTGGAGAAAACAGTAGCAAAAGAGTTATTTCGGTGTAACCTCAGTACAGCCTAGTGAAATCAAAGCTACCCCCAGGTCCAAATTGCTTTTGGTTACTGTAGGCTATCGCAAGGTTATTCTGCTGAGACTGAAACCTTATCTCTCTCGTAGGAGCAGTGCAACAGAATCCACACAGCAATGACTTTCTGCAGCTTTTATTCTACTCTCCCCTCTAAATGGTGGGTCTGAATACGTGAAAGTGGCTATAGAGCAGCCTCATGAAGAAAGTGGCAGTTAGGGATCCCAGGGCTGTTTTGTTGACTTTCTGTGAACATGAAGATGTTCAGTGCCATCCTCATGTTGCACATGTGTGGCAAGCATAACATCTAGGCAGGGAGGACTTGTCCTTACTGAGGGTGGAGGCATAGGAGTGGTCTGGATCCTACCCAAAACCCAGCACAGTCCCTCCCCCCCCCATCCCAATGCTGAGTCCTGGGGTATTCGGTTCGGTCAAGGCAGAGTGATGGTGGAACCACCATGTTGGCCATGACTTGCAGCAAGTTGGGCTGGGTTAGGAAAATCTGAGCGTCCACCCAGCTGTGGAGGGCAGCGTGAAACCAGCCCCAAAGCTGCTGCGGCTTGCTGTGGCTGCCTATGCATGAGCCCCTGCCAGTGGAGGCAGCTATCTGGCCCCAAAACAAAGTGCTCTCTTCTCCTGCAGGCACCCCTGCTCAGAAAAATCATGCCTTTATACATACTAGCACCTCTGTGGGAGAAAGTGCTGCTTCCAGAAAGTCTGGTGGCCCAGTGGGACCCCATCTAGGCTGTATTTTGAGGGCTGCAGAGTACTTTGAGGCTGTAGAAACAATTTAGAAAGGAAAGCCGTTATTGTTTTCAGGGCATTGCTGGTAGGATGAGAGAAGTACCTGGTTCTTAGATTCTAACAAACAGTGATATATATTGCAGGCTAGATGCCATACCTTCACATGCTCTGTTCTGTAGCTGAGAGACAACTTTCAACAGAATAATTTTTTATAGCTCCCTAGAGTCTTACTTTTCATGTCTTTTCTCCCTACCCCCTTCCCCCCCCATTCCTCTCTCCTTTTCTTATGTCTCAAGACCTGCCTAAGATGGAGAGGAGTTTTTGCTGGTTTCCTTTCCAGAATAAACTGACACATACATTTAATCTTGTATACCAAGACAGTCTCCCACATAGGTGCTTGAATCTCTTCTGGGTCATTGTGTGTTGTTTGGAAAGAGGTCTGAAGTAAAGTTCGATAGTCCCCTGACTCTCATCCTGAAATACAGGTGTTGGCATAGAGGATTTTCACCAGTAGACCTAGACCACCTCTGCTGGCAATGTTTTGGCTGGGATATATGGGGTCTGCATTCCATTTTTGCTCCTTACAGCAATTCACAATGAAATAGTTACTGTAGCCATATCAAGTGACATTTTCAAGCCTCAGAATTTGCTCCGCAGGGAGGTGGGATCTCCCCCTCTCCCACTGCTGATGCCAAAAACGTCTGCTCTCAGCCTGCACGCTCCTGTGTGGCTACACCAGCAGGTCCCTTTGTGGGCAAGGAGGGCCAGCCAGCCCCAGTCTTCCTGTCTGCTCCTGCACTCCCTCCACAGAGGTAGTTCTTGATTTGGTAAAGTATTAAATTTTTCTGACTCAGAAATCTGCAAAGAAATTGGACTGTCAGCAGGTAATTTTATAGCTCTTGGGTTTCTTTGTTGTAGCTGTAAATAGCAGAAGAGGTAGATTTCTATCCTCTCTGAGGACTTCTGAATGCTCAAATGATAAAGTTGAGGTTGTAAATCCTGCCTGTATGTATTATCAGGTAATACTGAAAAATAGATCAAACTAATATATTACAATTAAATCAGAAATCTAATAAGCAGAGGCATGTGTACAAAATATGGGGCTGTAGATTAACTAGGGAAGCTTGCAGAAATGTTTACTTTTTATAACTGTAGTGACAGGATGACTTGGGAGTGATGTTTACTTAAAAAAAAAAAAAATCTTCTAGATGGTCTATCTCCAGAACTATGAGTCAACCAGTGCATCAATCTAATCCATTTTTGAGAATCAACTGACAAGTTAAGAACTTGGGCACCATATTCCCCCTATAATAGAGAGATAAATATTTTAAGAGGTCTTGAAAAGGGTTGACTGATTTTAATGTATTGAGACAATTGCTTTTAGAGGTCACCTCCTCCACACATGAAAGCAACGGGACTCTGGCTCTGTGTTCATTTGACACATCATCTGTATTGTTTCCCTTTTGTGCCTGCTAACAGAAAAGTACCAAAAGTGCTGACCTGAGAGCTGACAATATCTGACATGATCAAAGAGCAAGACCATGGCAGGTCTGCACAGCCCTTTGAGGGAGGGGAGGCAGCTGGAGGAGAAAAACTGCATCAGGAGGATCACGAGAAGCCCTTACATACAAAGGGAATGTGGTGGCCACATCAGTCTTTGGCATGATCCTCATTGACCACTCACCTGCACTAGGAAGGACCAAGAGAGTCATGATCCTTCCCTCTCCCACCCATGCATCCTAACCCACAGTCCCACCTTGGGGTGGACGGTGTGTGTAGGCAGCCTGCAAGGGAAGGGCTGTGTTCAACCCCTGCTTGTTGTGCCCCTGTTCATCCTCTGCACGCCATACCCTGGGCAAGGATGAGTGATCTCCTGGTGTCATACAGGTGATGGAAGAGGAGCTTCATACGGGTGCTTGTATCTCCAGCCGCAGCCATTTCTTAACTAGGAACTGTCCTCTTCTGTCCTGGGTAGCTTTAAACACAGCATGGGGAACTACAACACCATGTTAGCCATGCTGCCTCTCTGGGAGCTTTCCCAAGGAGAAGACTGAATTCTTCTGACTAAATCCCACAAACCTTATTAGGATGACTCTTACTAATGTGTTACTAAAGAGGCAATTAATTACCCAGAGGAGGAAAATTACGTGCTCAGTTTGTCTGAGCCGTTGTAAGAACCAAGGTCAGTGCTGGAACAAAAATTCAGGATCAGTTTACATGCCACCTTCATCAGTGTGAAACAGCCTGTGAAACCTCAGCAGCCAAAAGCAAGCTGATCACCTGGTTATGGAGTGTGCTCTTCTGCTTTCCTATGCAAAATTGCTACCCTGTAAAGTAGATGCAGGGAAGCCTCAGTAAGTAATTTCACTAAGTAATTACTCCAGAGTCATAGAAATGGTCTTCACAGCTCATCTTGGGAAACTGTGATTATAAGAGGACAAATGTTTTTAGTGGTGTCATCTGAGGTGGAGGTTGTATGCAAGTATTGTGAGCAGTGCTTCCAGCTCTGCTAGAGGAAAAGGATCAATTAAAATTTTCTCACTGATGGACCAGGCACTTTTAGCAGCCTTTACAGAACAGGTCAGTGCCCTCTGCTCCCTCGGTGGCACAGTTTACACCCCACTTGAATTCTTGATTTGCTGCCTACCTATTGGATAACTGAGTTTAAGGATTTTTAACACCTGCATGTCAAACTCTTGAATGTTCTTAGAACCCCATGCTGGGACAGTTCCCTGCCTCTTCAGGACTCCCACCTAAGGTACTAGGAATATCTGAGACCTCTACCAGGGAAACTCTCATAATGAACACTGAACAGTCCTGCTTTTGATGCACTGCTTAAATGTCCGTAATGGCATTCAGCATGTGGAGCTCTTCCCCTGCTTCCCCGGGAGCCATCTAGAATAAGATGGTCTCCCAGCAGAACCATAACCCATCCCCTAGAGGTCTAGCTAGTGGTGAGCCAAGGCCCAGCTTGGTTCAGCAGAGCTGTGTGGCTGTGATCACATTTACCGAGAAAACTGTTTTTGAGTTGTGAGAAAGTACATGGGCTAAAGCCATGCAAGATGAGAAAAGTGAAATGATGGAGTAAAGTTGTTGCATCAGTGATATTAGCAACTACAGGATTCAAAAGAGGACTACTGACATGAAATGATACAAAACCCTAAGGAAAAAGAAAACAGAACCAGAAGCAACTCAATGATCAGCCTTTCCCAAGAAACCACAGAGGTCTACACTTGTACAGCCGGTTGGTACCTGGTCAGCAGGTGAGTTCCACTTACCCTAGCAGCACACAGTCCTCACTATCTACTGGGAGTGTCAGCCAAGAAGTGGTTGCTCTGTACTCTCAGAAATCGTATGTATCCAGCTTGCAAAGTGCCTTTGCACCTATCTGAATGGAAGTGACCCAGTGAGGGATGGTTACAGAGGGAAACTTGCATAAGCTGGAAGGGAACCAAAGCAGGCAGCTGGTGTTTCTGATGGCACAGAAGTATTTAAAAGTTTATTTTTTAAGGTGGTCTGTCAGTGAGAGCCACAGTAATTCTTGGAAATAGTTCCAGTGATGAGATAACTTCACTGATAACTGTGTGCACCTCATTTCTACTCTGAAGTCATTTGGCTTAATGGTAAGGTTGCTGGATCTTCTTGTGCCTGCCTGCTAGATAGAAGAAAGCTATATTTGCATATATTTGCCTCCACAGAGATATCTGCAGACTTATGATCATCATGCCCCTGCTGCTTCACTAAACTTAAATGTGAGCTCCTCAAGACTGGCTGCAGAATGTATTGTAATACTTCAATAACTCCCAGATTGCTTTCCTCAGCCTTCTACTTTTTCAAAAGCTTTCTTGAAATGTGGGCAGCAAAGCAGCTTGTAGTATTCCAAAAGCATTTGCACCAGCACTAAATGCAGATTTAATAGAGTATGAACCATCATTGTCTGGATTTTATCCTAACAGAAGGTTGCATTTTAATTACATCAATTCACAAAGAAGTTTTTATTTCCTTCCTTCTTCATACGGCTTATTAAATGTTTTTATATGGTGGTAATCTAATATTTTTATAGATTTCGTATGTCATAACAATAGTAATGGGTATGCTTAGATTGCAGCATTGTTCCACAGACTAAGCCTAGACTTCAAAACCTGATCAAGACACTAAGTAAAAATGTACACAGTTACTCTGAGCAGGTTTCTTTTTCAATGTAAAGTCAACTTTGGTTTGTGCCGTGAAGCCACAGCAGATGCACTAGTATAGACAAATAGCACAGGTTGGAAAGCAGCCTGTGCTTCAGCACAGGCAATTTTGTACTCTTTTAGTATGTACGGGACATTCTGTCCAAGAATTTATATATTCACACACAGAGTCATGGTATACTCATATAGAGTCAGCGATGAAGCAAAAAGACACATTTTGATTTGGCTCATTTGATTGTCCCCATGGTGGGCATGTGGCTACTACTTTTGGCTAATCAAGCTCTCTTGAATGCTTTCTCTTTTCCATGCAGTGTGAACCTTCATGCAAAACACAGCATTTATGGAGGAATTAGTCAGCTGTGCAAGACTGACTACTGGGATAATCAAAAATAGGAAACTTTTTCAACTGTCAAACAGTTGACAGCAATTGTCTAAATGGGTAAATTACAATTCTTTTGGTAATTCATATTAGTTTGGCCTAGAGCAATGCAGATGTTTTGCTGCCATGAAAAGCAGATGCTTGGAGATGGGAACAATGGGCACAAATTAATTGTCATTTCAAGTGAAAAACATACTTGGGAAACATATCAGACATTTAACTAATACCACCCAACAAAGCATGAAATCCCTCATGCTGATGTTATTCTTACTGCATATGCCCTAGGTCTAATATAATATTGTTGCTATATTTTCTTTATCCTGTTATTACCCTTCTGCCTTCTACCAGATTTCCATTGTTTTATGTTCTGATTAGCTGGTCATTTAATAGACCTGCAAGAGAAGGCAAGCTAATCAGAACGTGAAACCTCCAGCTTCCATCCTGAACCATGATAACGTGCTTTGATCCCCCACAGATGACAGCAGGCAGTAGGATGATAAGGCTTCCAATTTCTTTTTCTTGTTAATCATGGTTGCAAGCATGGGATCTAATCTTTGCAGCAGTAATTCTAATTGAAGTAGGAAATTTTCCAAATTAGAAAGTTCCTTATGAAAGCTCTCCTTTAGTGAGAGTATAGCATCAACATTTCATAAATTTACATGGCAGGGGAACACATACAGGACTGAAGAAAAACTGAATTGTTGGTTCAGATGATTACAGCTGTGTAGCAATTCTGCTGATTCAGGAGACAACCTCCAGCCAATCTGTCTTTGTTTTCATGAACAAGCTCGCATAAGGTTGTAAAGAATTAACCACTAGTGATTTCACAATTAAAAACAGAACAAAAGGCCTGATAGTCAGTGGGAAATTACAGTTGACTCTCAGAAGTCTTCTTCAAATCTCTGGTAGCTGAATATTTTGGGAAGATAAATGTACATATGCTGTAGTGCAGCAAGACAGAGGTATGCCAGAGTGGGCTGGCATGAATCATAAGGAATCCAGGATGCTTCCAGTGGCAAGTGAAGGGGGAACTGAGCCAGGGGAGAGAAATATGGTCTGGTGACATTGTTTTCAGATTAAAAACACTTAGGAAAAAAAAATCGACTTCTGACTAAATATATTAATTTTCCTGTAGTTTTAAAAAAGAATTACAGAAGGTGTGCTGCTTTCCACTGCCTACACATGTCCTGAAACTCAGCTGAACACCTTAACCTGAAATGATTTGTACTGAGCACTGCTTATTTACCAGGCTCATTTTTATTCATGAGTTTTCTGGTATATTCCTTGGAGATAGCTGTGCTAATAAAGAAAAAAAAATATTCCTAGGTTAGTTCAAAAATAGGGCTTGAGAGGATGATGTAGTGTCAAAGTATCATGATAGAGTGATTGTTCTGGGTTTTTTTCCTAAATGTTTTGTGCTACCACTTCCCCATTTTTTCTCTTTTCTCCACATGGTGAGATCTTGCACCACCTCCTTAGTGCTTCCCTGTGGAAAAACCTTATGAGAAGTTCCCTCCCACCCCCCCCCAGAGGATCTGATGCTCTTTGGTATCACTGTTTCTGATTTTTTTGTGCTCCTAAAAGACAATTCTAGCACAACAGTGCTTCTCTCTATGAATGTTATTCAACAGGTGCTGAGATATTTTCTTCTTTCTGTTAGAAACCAGAGTGAATTTACTGTGATAGAAATATAAGAGTCTTCCTGGCAAGCTTTTCTGGTGGAACAGCTCCATATTGCCACTGTGTCCCTGCATTGCTTTCTTTTGGCAATGTCATTATTGTTTGGCCACAGATGAAACTGAGCTGTGGTATGACCTGTGTGAGAAAGTCATTTTTACCAAGAAAGTTTGTGCATTTTCAGTATTGCTTGGGCATCTTGTTTGGTCCTGGTGCCCAAGGTGCAAAAGAGAAGTAACAGGAAAGATGAAGCATGATGAAGGCATGGTTTAGTGGTGGACTTGGCAGTGATAGGTTAACGGTTGGACTCGATGATCTTAAGGGTCTTTTCCAACCTTAACAATTCTATGATTCTATGATAAGTACAGATGAAATAACAGTAGGTGGGATCCATGTGTTGCTAATGCATCCTTGGTGTAAAGCAAGAGCTGCACTGTGATGTTGAATTAGTGAGTAAAAATAAAACCCTAGATACTCTACCACCCTCATGATCAGTGCTCTCCTTTGCAAGAACCAGCTTTTTCTAAAATAGAATTAATGATTCAATTACTCTAACACCAAAATATGAGTTGTCTACTAAACCAAATTAAAACAAGGAAAGAGAGAGATATCTCTAATTATTACACATATAAATCTTGCTTTTAACAGCCCAGATTTGGAAGATCAATTGTAAGTGCAAATGGCTGTAAGCTGTAGGTCTAATTTAGTGATAGTACAAAGTACTTAAAAAATACAGAGCAGATGAATCATTCTCCTCCGTGTATGAAAGTACATTTAATGTTACAGTGGAATTATAGTGTTATAATCACTTTAAATTATTTTGCTTTAACTAAAAAAATAAGTCCTCCATGCTATTTTATGCAAGTTATTAAGCAACAGTGACTAGAAATCACATAAGTGTGAGAAATCTATTTTTAGTTCTTTAAACTTTCTTAAGACTTATAACTGAGGTAATATTATGACTATACCAGGTTATTTTAAAATTTGATCATGTTGTAAGTGATTTCGTACCTAAAAGGTAAAAGGAATATTTCTGTAGGTCTCAAACATTTAAATCACTGTATGCACATGGTACATATGGAACTTCTTATGGGAGTGAGTTTAGTATGGACGTAACAGGGCATGAAGTCCTTCCTATCCCTGGAGGACCAAAACGATACCTTCATTTTGTAATCAAAAGTACTTGATGCATGGCTCAAAAACACTGTGTTGTACAGGAGCAGAATATTTCAATTATGATACAAATGGGAGGCTTTGATGTAGGAAGAGAAACTTCAGTCAGTGCAAAGTAGCAGCCTTCACAGTTTTAACGATATGATAATTGAATGATTGCACTGATGCATGGCAAACACTAACGCTTAAACTATATTTCTGGAAGGGGAGCAGAGAAGTCAGCATATGTTTCACTGTGGGTTCCTGATATTTAGGCAGATGGGTCTGTTTTGTATGTACACAGGTCCAAGATATTCATTGGTTAAAGCATATCCCATTGCTATTTTGATTTATCAGTAGTTTATTATGCATGGCTACATAACTCAGTTTTAAAAGGTAAGACAATGATAATGAAAGCAAAATAAGGAAATTCAGAATGAAACTCAGGAAATGTCATTTCAGTTTTTCCTTGCAGTAGTCTTCACCTTTTGATTCCCAACCCCCGCCCCCTCAAACTAACTGATTTTGACAAAAAGCTCCTTCTTCCAGAGGAAAAAAAAAAAAACACAAACAAAACCAAAACATTTAAAAACAATTTTTCCCTAGTTTAGACTTCTGTCCAGAAAAGGAAAGCATTCAGCATCACATTCTCTCTTACAGCTTAACAGTTCAGAGGATTAGCCCTGTAGTATGAATTTTTGGTCCCATTTAAATGAATGGTGAAATCAATACTAAAATTGTATCCATTAAGAATGATTTACAGAAAACTAGCAGAGTGTATCAGCAAGGATGTTCCTCTTCATGTTGAAAGGTAGAAGGCTGAGGATCTTAATGCCCATAGACAAGGAGTAAATACAGTCCTTTCTAAATGCATGGAAGAAGATAATCTTTTAGCTGTATAACAAAGTGATCCATAATTCTTGGTTCAATTACAGGAAGCTTTGCACTAATCCTATTACTTCTTGTTCATGAACTATTCATCCAAAATCTGTAAAAAATCATATTAAAAACAAAAAGTGCACTTCCTATGAACACTGGCGTTTCCTGGACGGCTCGTTATACAGCATTTGAAGACCTCAGGAAAGAGAACATAATTGAATATCCAAGGGGCATGTTTTTTGACATGCTGCTGCTGGAACTGTCTCAACAGACGACAATTGTAACAATAAACAGAAGATGCATTTCATTTAGACATGACAGATATTGTCAGAACTAGAGCAAAACAAAGCCAGAGAAAGAATGAAGTCACAGAATAAGCAGGAACAGCAAATGCGTGTGTAGCTATTTAAGAAGCAAGTTTCTTTTCAAATGAAGGGACAGATAATATAAACAGGAATTATATATGCCTGACTTATACACACAGCCCACCACACACTCCAGTGCAGCCCCAAGATCTAGCTTCTGGTTGCTGAATTTTCCTTTTTCTTAAATGAAAAAAAGCTGTGATCTGCAAATGGTAGTAATAATATATTCTGGCCTTACCATGTTTTTCACCTCATCTGATCTCCTGAGTAACATGGGAGAAAATTTTGTCTAGTAGAGGTCTGAGTTGAGCTAAATAACATATGTTTAGCTAACTTTCACCCTCCAGAAAGGCAGTCAGGACTGTCTGGAAATTATTTGTTTTAGTGATTTTGCCACTTTCTCCAGTGATTTCTTTCTAATTGGTAGTCACCTTTATTGAAAATGTTTGCAAAGCTTTGCCCTCTTTCTAATTTGAAGTTTTCTGGCTTTTATTTCTAGCTATCAGTTCTTATTCTGCCTTTTCTAAGCAGCATTAATGAGACTAAAAATATGCTAATGTCAAAGATGAAAGCAGTATCTAGAAAATCCCATCCTTTTCCAATATTCAGTTCTAAACAAATTCACTGATTGCTTCAAGGTTTAATTCCATTATATATGGATGTAATACCAAAAATGAAAATCCAGTTGGTTTCATATTACTAAACAGCCTCTCACTTACTAGGAATATGATGTATAAAAGTCTGTAGGCAGGTCTGAAACTGGATCCAAAGTTCTTTAATTAAAAAAAAAAAAATAGAAATGTTGGGGAATTATGAGTTCTATCAACTACATTACCTCTGAAAGAACAGTGATTTTGTAGAAGAGGGGAGAGCCAGAAAAATATGGTCCCCATTTCCCACTAGATAAGATGGGGTTTATACATACAAAATTGATGGAGAATCACAAATCAGAAGAAAATGAATGGCATGTTAGGAAAAAAAACCCTGTTTCTTCCATCTATGTCATCCCTCTGATAAAAATTCTTTTAACAGCTGAATGGCAAATGAATGCTTTGAGATGGAGAAAATTGATTTGTCCTATACATATTTTGGGCTAGATCCAAAAAGAGATTTAATCACTGCGCTGAACTTGTGCTGGCCCCATTTACCCTCAAATAATACACCTAGTGCTACTCACACATGCATATTAATCAGCTCTGAAGTGCTTAGGTACCTTAGTTCACATTACTAAGCAGTAAAAGCTTCTCTCCATTTCTACTGTCATTACACACATTCATCTTACAGTGTCCTGCCTCTTTCCAAATCCCCAGGGAGCTCCAATGTGCTCCAGCCAAGGCACTGCACTTTCGCAAGAGCAGGAGTAGCCCCACAGAAAACAGTAGCAGACACAATTACAGCAGAGATTTTGGCTCTGCTAAGTACAGGGTAGAATAACTGTCCCCAAAGGCCATACCAGCAATAACTCTCTGCTTGGTGCTGCTTTCAAGTTTTACCCACCCCCATTTTCACCACTTTTCCAGGAGACCGTAGAAACCACAGACAGAGCATCAATTAAAGAAACAAAACCCCAAAACATCTTCCTCAGACTGCCTGCAGTTCTATCTGATTGACTTCCCACACTCTAGCTAATAAAGCTTCCTCTTCAGTTATCACACTTAGTCTCAAGTCCTAATGATGGGCTTTTATCCTGCTGGCTTTTTAGTGTGCTTCCCTAATGCTGATTGACAAGGATGCGTATGGAGCCTGCTGAGGGTCATGAGCAGTAACAGCTGGATGTGGGAAGGTGGCAATGCCAGCAGCAGCAGGGAGGCGGGACGTGAGACAAGGGATGTGATGACTAGGGACTGACAAAGCTAGGAATAGCATTGCTTCTCCCTCCCCTTGAAAAGTTGCAATAATTTTAATATCACCTTGAAGAAGGTCTTCCAACCTTGCTGGAGTAGCAGTCTCCAGGGAAGATGGATGTAGCTAACAGGCTACTCATTTAGAAAGAGTGCCACAGCTGTTTGGCATCTCTTTGCAGCATGCATCAAAGTAATACGTTTTAATGACCCACCATCAGGCACTCCCCTAATGAAGATCAGCAAGGAAGGCATGCAAGGTAGGAAACAAATCATCACAGATGCACTAATGCAGCTGTGAAGGACAGTGGCATAAGTTCACTTATTATTGCTAGTTGCCTTGCCAGTAACGTGCTCGTTTCAACCCAGCACAAAAAGAACAGCTTATACAGGTGCATCTTAATCCACAAGATAACTCAAGGAGCACTGGTCAGTGTAAGCAGTAGGTATCCTCCAAGCACACTGCCAGCCAAGCTGGGCTGCCGTGTTTGCATGTGTTGCTGATATAGTGCCTTGTTTTGTTCATGGGTTAGTTGTTGGTTCGCTGGTTTCTTTGTGGGTGTGATGATGGATACACAAGGCTTATAAATCATTGTCTTTGTGATTGATAGCAAGAACTGCAGTCCAAAAGCTTTTAAAAAATAGCATGGCTAGTATTAGGAAAGGAACCTGAAGAGACTATCTAGTTCTTTCTCCTATGCCAAGGTCTGATTAACTCTGACCTGAACTATATAAAAAAATATTTAGTTAATTTTTCTTTAGAAAGTCTGCTGAGGGAGGCAGTCTCCACAGTCACTTCCGCTATATCTATTCTGGTGGTTTACTATTTTCATGATTAGGAAGTTGTTTTTTATAATCACTACCCTAAATCTCCCTTGTTGTAATGTGATCTCATTGCTTCCTAACCCCTATGAGCTCTGGACTTGGAGAACCAATCGTCCTCTTGTTTGCTGCAGTTGTTTATTGTGTATTTGAACACTGCCATTACAGCTCCCTTCCGTTGTTTCTTCTTTGACCAGTTCCAATTCCTGCCTGGAACAATGCTGCGTTTTAAGGTACATTTGTTGGCAGAGATCAAACCTCAGGAAACTGTCATGACTGAGATGCACCTTCCTGTCTATTATCCTCAGTGAGTTCCAATTATTCACTGTCCAGCTGGAAAAGAGTTTGGCAGGGCAAAAGTGATGCAAATGTTGGGCAAGTATTTTGTAGCGTATAACAGGTTTCAACAAAAATTAACCTAAAAACCTACAGAGCTGGACAGAGAATTGTCGCCTTGATCCCTGTTATTTTCCACCACCTGCAGAATTCTCCAGGGGAGGTTAAAATCTTTCTACATGTGATAAGGTGATTTCTGTATTGACTCTTGGTGAGACTAAAGCTCTTGCTTTTCGCTAGGGTTTTGAAAACGTCATCCTTCGTCTTTATGTTTCTGATTCTTGCTTGTGAAAGGTGCTAATGGTATTAATCGGTTTCCTGGGGATGTAGAGTGGTCAGACTGGTCAGACTGCCAGGCGGTGTGGCAGGAAGGGATGCTGAAGGCCTGATCCTACATCACTAGCCTCGTCAAAAGCTGAATGTCAGCAACATCATGTTCGCATTGTTTTGGACCTTGGCAAGGCTGGGTTTAATGTTCTTACTTTTTACCAAATGATGCACTATCTGCAAAGTCAAAACTATAAAAAAGGAATAAAGAAGTCAAGAACGGAGGGAAGAGCTCTGAAAAGTGGAACCAGATGCAATGGCATTCCCACAGCTATGAGTGGTTCCTTTTTACATTATATTTATTTTGATTATGCACAAATACCCAAATGTCTGTGGGCTTGTACAGTTAACCTCATTGGTTTGCAAAATTTGACGTGAGATCTTGTATGTTCTCTCAGATTTTGGATTTGCCTGTTTCTAGATGCCTTGGAAGAGACTAGATGCTGTAGGAAAAGCCCCTTACGATCTTCAGGTTTAGCTGTCCCTGCCCTCAGCATCACTTGAAATTTTAAAATGATTACAATTGTGGAAGGCAGCAGGACCTCCTGCTCTCTATGTTTTGGTAATAGGTCCCCTTACTCCTTGTTTCAAAGGAGCATTCTCCTTTTTGTGTGTGCGTTTGCACTCACTAACTCTTTCTGATCAGTTCCTGGTCCCTTCTACTGCTGCTGCTGACACTGCCGACACTGGGCTGCAGACTCCTGCCCACCTTGGGAGGATGAGCGTGCCGGAGGTATCTGAAGGCAAGCTAGATTTCTGGATTCTGAAACTGCCACCGATGTAGCAGGCTTCTCTTTCTGGGAGGTGCAATGTGAAGCCAATGCCAGTAAAACCTCTGTTATTTCCGTGAAAACAGTCATGGGAATAACCACTAGAACTAGAGCCCATGGATAGATATACTTATTTTAATGTAAGAAGGCCTCAGTTCATTTATAAATGAGGTTGAATCCTCTTTCGCCAGTGTATTGTAGGGCAGTAAAATCTGAGCAGAGTGGCAGTAAATTCTCTCTAATATATGCATATTTATTTAGCTTTAAGTACCTTCATGGTTCCTGGTTTCATAACCTCCCTTAGCTGCTTATTCTAATGGTTATAAAATTTTTTCTCTTGTTTAACCTAAATTTTCCAACTGCAGTTTAAGCTCATTACTGCTTGCTCTATCTTCAGTGCTAATGAGAAAATGTTTTATCCTGGTCGTCTTAAAGCATCTTTTTGTCCATTAGTAAAATGTTAATGTTTCTTCTCAGTCTTCCTCTCCTCTGCTGAAAATCATCAATCCTTGACATTGCTGGGCCTTTTCCAGGTACTTTGTTTCTCTACTTGAAGTCTTTAATTTGTCTCTCTTTAGGCAAAGCACACAGATTGTAAGTGCAGTACTCTTGACTGAAAGCCAGTCAGTACCACGGAGAAATGTCTCCTCCCTTGGTTTATAAGCACTGCTCCTCCAAGCAGCAAAGCAGAGCTCTTGTGCCTCGTGACAGTGTTAACCTGCCTGTAGTTATCCATCGGGATAATGAGATCCTACTGTGGTACAGTTTGCCATCTGCTGACCAGAAAGTGCTTAATATATGACTGGTTTTGATCATGAGTATTGACTGTTTTCTTGTTTCACTGGTTTTAGATTTCTGAGGTTGAAAGAGTAGAGATTTTGTCCAGAGCTCGAGGGTGTCTTTAATCCCTTGAATAAGAGTGAGCTGGGCTCCAGAGTGGTGAAATACCTGGGGGTGAGAACCCAACCTCTGTACTCCTGCATGGTACACAAAGGACCTTGTGGTGACCCACTGACTGCCCGCAGGAGTTTCCTGGGGACCTGGCGCGGGGCTCTTCAGGGAGGAGGCAGGAGGACACAGGAGGTGAGCATGTGGGGCAGAGCCAAGAGGCAACTGAAGGAGCAGGCTTGTGGCAGCAGGTACGGTGCATATCATCAAAACGGACGAATAGGAACCACTACCACATCTTTCAAGATTGTCAAAATGATGCAAGAAACCATTACTAGAGCAGCCTGCAACTGGGAGAGCTTTGCTTTGTTTCAAGGAGGAGTAAGGTGGGATGAGAATACGGCAGTTTTGCAAATCCACATTGTGGGCCACGCTTCCATCTGGCATCACTCAGCTTTTATCTTCAGATATTTACACAAGCTGAAGATTTTGGACAATGTATATGCCTGTTTGTGCATGTACATATATTATGTTCACATTAGATGTCTTAATCATGCTGCTTCCCTTTTAGAATATCTTCATTTCAACAGAATTGGTCATCTTGTCAGATTACTATCTTTACAGCAGTTGGTACTAAAAAGTGGCATTATGCTAAACTGTTAAGAGCTTCCATGGTGCTGCCCGCTCTTTATAACCTGGCTCAGCCCTGGACTCTTGGCATATTATCTCTGCATATAATTTTCAGCTCATCATGCTTTGTCCTTTGGGAAAGGACTGCTATTAGAACTGGAAAAGTAGCAATGCAAGTTATTTATTTTCCATTCTTGGTAATGACTTGCTTTTAGTTAATGAATTGGAAAAAGTACATGAAATTAATGAAGCGAGGTGTTGTCTAACTGTAAAGCAGGCGATGCTGTTCCCGGCCCTGTGATTCCTCCCCAGGTAAAGGTCAGGGACTTGCTGACTTGGGCATGTGCTGCTTTGTACTCTGTTTTCCAGCTGAAAAATGGCACTGTTAATCTCATGGCTTGTGGGATCGGAAGAGATTTGCAAAGGCAAAGAGAGCAATTGGGCATTTAGCATCTATTGCAAACTAACAGATGCCTAATTCACATTTGTCCTTTAAAGAAACCCTCTCTTAATTACTATCATAGTGCTTGGTAATCCTAGGATAAAGTTTCTGTTTATTAAAGGATAAACCAGAATTATGAATTCTAGCTCTATGAGCTGCTGGGCAGCCAAGTGTGTACAGTTTTTGACTAGGACACTTCAGATCTACTTCTGTTTGCAGCTCTGCTAATAACTTACTACAGGGCACTGAGCAAGCCACATTCCCTTCCTACTGCCATCTGGTAATGGGCTTTTGACGAAGTAACAGCTGATATCAATATTGTGATATTGACCTCGCTGAGTTCTACAGTAACAAGTGCTATTTAAAATTTAGCAGGCATTGTGATTATTTGTTTTCCTCAGCACAGTGGAATTACACTGTATTTTCAGTTATTTTATTAACTTTTGGTTTTACTAAAGCTTACTGTGTCCATTCAGGTCTTCTAAAAATGAGACTCCTGTTGGCAACAGACTTATTTTGGCAACAGCTAAATAGAGGTAGAAAAATTGTACTTTAATAAGTATTAGCCCTTTTTATACAATTGTACCTACTTAGAATATGTGATTAGTTTGGGAATATGGCAGAGGTAAGCGTGTTAAGGTTCATAGGGAAAGAGATTGCCTCTTGGCACAGACCATACCGTATGAATCTGGGAAGCAATGCTGCCAGCAGAGCAACTGCCTGACCAAGAAGCAGAGTACTGTGAAGTCCAAGTTCCCTCATGTGACTGTTTGGTAATGTGCTGCTGCCCTAGCTATATGGGTCTTCTCAAGAGCAGATACTACTGGGCAAGGATCAGTTTCATGAAAAAGTGAAAAGGAAAAGAAGACACTGCTCTGGCAGGCTTAGTTGAGAAATAAGATTCTTAGCAGAAATAGAGTGTCTTCTCCTAGAAACAGTCCTGTGAAGGTGGTCTGAAGTACATAAGCAAGGTTGCCTGTGGAAACTAATGGTGTACCTGAAATCAGATAATAAAATGTGGTGGGTTTGGTTTTTTTTACTTCCCCACATTTTTTCCTTATCACTGCTGGATGGGCACGAACAACAACAACAAAAGAGACCTTTTGAAGTGGTTGAGAAATATGAATGTGTCCATAACTTGGATATTAGTTACAACAAAACCCCTTCCAGATTGGAAAAAGATGGAGTGGAGACCCAGCTACAGATCTGAAGTCAGGAAATGTCTTTACCAGAACCTGCTACCAGCTTTTGAAGTGCCCCTTTGACCAGTGATACTGGCTTCATTTGTGTGCTCTGTGTGCTGTATGTTATGGCCTCTTGCAAGGCCACAGGGTCATGCCCTGAAGTGGGACTGCTCTGCCTTCCATGCTTGCTCTGTATTTTTCTCTTTTAAAGGTTAATTTTCTAGTTTCCATTTGAATAAAGTTTGGCTTAAATTTCAAAGCCTTTTGACCTTTTTCGGGGAGCTCATTCCAGGTAAGTTCAACCTACAGCTGATTCAGAGTACGTCACAGCCCCAAAGAGCACCTTCCCCCAGTCTGTCCTCCCCTTCTTAAATTGCCATTGTTTTCCTGGATTTTGGCTGGGACACGTGAGAGTGCCTTAATCTGTGTTACCATTTGTGGTATGCTGCTCTGACACACCACAAAACAGGCTTAGCAAAAACTGGAAACCCAGCTTCCCAAAGGAAGTTTAATTTAGACAGAATTGTGAGAAAGAAAAAAGAAAAATCTGTAATACTAAGCCACATTCCTCTTGTCCATATTCTGCATTGCTGTTCCAAGTGACTATTTTCTGAGATCTTTCAAAGCATTAGGCTAAAAGAAGAGGGTACATTTGATGTTGGATCATTTTGTACTAGTGATGACATTGCCTGATGAGAGAAAACACTACTGAAACTCTATTCATTGACATTTAGCAATGTCTAATAAACAGGAGTTAAAACGAAGGTGGTGTGAAACACCACTTGTATTCAGTATGATAATTGCTAGTGGGAGTCTGATCTTGCTTCCCTGAAGTCAATGAGAAAGCTATGATTAACTTAACTTAGACCGAATACTATTTTTATTTACTTAATTGGCTTCTTCTAGATTGCTTTTCATGAAGCATGCCTGGGAAGTGCATTTAGAAAGCTCTCCAGCTCTGCAGAAACTGCTTTTCTGTTCCCCAGTGGCGCTGATTTTGACAGAAGACAGAAATAGATGTGGGAGCTGGCACTCAGAAATGTGGGAAAAGCTGAATAACACCCACCCAAGGGTGACAGATTTTGGTAAGTTTTGCTTAAGGACACATCTTACCTAGACCTAAAGGGTCTAATTTGAGGTCTGGTCCACCTCCCGAGAATAACAATGCTCTGCTGTCTGCACGGGGAAAAGCTTAGTCTGTGTCCGCAAAATGTCTTTTGTATGTCAAGGTTATTACAGTACACAGAAGAAAAGTGATCATGTCATACCTGCAGTCCCACCTGCCCTTTCCAAAGTAAATTATGGGAAAGTCTGGGTGACAGACAACATCTGAACTCCATTGTATTTTCAGAGGTCATACATCTTCTTAACAGACTAGCAAGATATTTTATCACTGACGCTGCAATACTTGTCTTCAGACCTCACACCTGAAAAAGAAAGCATCTAAAGCATCCAGTGGTATCTGGAAACTTAGTGTTCACCTCCTAAGTTCAAAGCTGTGGAGCAACTGAGGGTCATTTCAGGCAATGTTAAGCCTGTGTAGCAGTCAGCATAATTTTCCAGTAGGATCTCATTATGTTTTGAAGAAGTACCCAATGCTCTTCCCTCCCACATATTTTAACATGCTTCCTTTCCATGGGTACTTGATTTTTTTTTTACCTCCCAGAATTTTAAATATATGACACTTTCTGTTTCCATTTTTCTCTGACTTAAGTGACATTGACAACTGTGTCAACAAAATATTTCAGGAAGGAATAGGCCCCTTGATTTAAAGAGGTTTATACTGGTATAACCTGAGAGGGAAAAAATAGGATAAAATTTATAGGTATTTATGTGCTGGCAAAAGTGGGTCTGGAAGAATGGTTCAAAAACCTAAGGGTGCTTCTCTTGGTGATTATGCAAGAAAAAAAGTTTAATAAAGGGGTGAGGTATAAAAGCTATCAGAGCTGCCAGTAGCCAGTTTTGGGTCATCTTTCGCACCTAGAGCTTCACTTGGGGATTGAGGGTGGGAGTATTTGGACAGGAGAGAAAAGCGTAGGGGATTTCTTCTGATGAACTGCAGCACTTTTCTCACTGGGAGAAGAGTTGTGAAGGTCTCTGATTTCTGGTGGGGAAGAGTGAGGTGGTGACCCCCATTTTGGGGTCCATGGCAGTTGGCCCTGGGCTCTGCTGCCCCCAAGACAGGCTCAGCCCAGCTCCTTCCCCCCCTGCACCGTGTGGCAACAGCATTTCCCTTGCAGAGCCCCAAGGGGCTGGGGAGGAGGGCTGGCATGGAGCTTTGGGTCCCACCACGGTGTTGAGGTGGCACCTATGCAGCTCACAGGAGATCTGGGGCCTGGGAAGCCCAGGCAGAATCCCACACCCAGATGCAGAGCTGCAGTCTGGCCTCGAGGAGGTGGCTACAAAAAGGAGCTCTTGGGCAAGATGGCAGCCACAAGCCGAAACTGTACTTTAGTCCTGGCAGAACAGAGTGTAGCAACTTGCTAGCCTTGTCTTTCCAGATTTTCTTTCAAAAAGCCCCAAACTCGGTCTACTGAATCATGTGTAGAACATCTGTTTTAATAATACATAACTTTTTGGGGGACTGTGTGCTACTTCCAGATTTTTTTTTTTTTTTTGGTGAAAATACCAAGATATTTAATGTTTTGCACTGGAAACAAAAAGCTGTTTGTTTGTCTGCTACTGAGCTTTCTTAATTATTTAAGATATGAAATACTCATTATCTAGCTTCCAGCTAACTGTTTTTTTCCATCACATTGCACCATTGAAATGGTTACATAATATTAATAGACACTTTACATAACATTTCTGAAATACTAAAAAATAAGCATATTTTATAGTTGCCATCAGAGGTTTCGGTAGCTCTAATAAATAATGATAATGGTGCCCTGGAAAAAATATACTCTTCAGTAAGGTTTCTAATTCCTGGTTGGTTTAACAAATTGTGGTAGCACGGATTGTGTGTTTGATACACACTTTGAGTAAATTATCACATGTAAAAAGCTGTCCATCTTTTCTATTTCTAATGCTACCTGTAGATTTTATTGCCTTTTGAGATAAGCCACTTAAGTACTGATTTTGTATTCATAAGAGAGCTAACTGGAGTGTGTCGTGAAGCCCAAAAATGTCTTTTTAGATGACAAATACACTGATGTTTGTAACTGATAATGTGTGAGTGTAAGCTTGAGATTTGACACCAAACTCATACCACTTGCAGTTATTCTTTCCATTGTAGTCATTTACTCAGACCAAGTGAAAACACTATTGCAAACATCACTGAAAGCAGACTAATTAGAAAAATATCTGGATGTTGGATGTGTACAATTAGAAATGTCAGATTCTTGATTATCATTTTGTCATCAGCTGTTTATGAGAAGGATGCTCAAACCACCTGTTTCTGTAGATTTCCTTGAAGATCTCAGTCACCAGTCAGCTACCTCTGCTTAGGATAATTTTGTGTCATTGTTTGCTCTTTATTTATTTTCAGTAACTTGCGATTTGCAATTTTTTTTCTGATTAGCTCTTCACTCTGAAACAAATCAATATTTCTGAATAATTATTTTGTCTAGATTCCTGCTGCAGCTGCTGCTGTTCAGAATAGCTGATCTTCCTGCATGAGCAATACAAAACATCTTGTTGATCACGTCAGTAGAGATCAATAGTTGCCAGATCTCTTTTCCTGGTGATGCATTTATTAGTATGAAATTCTATTAGCCACATAGCAGCTATTTGCACGTGTTGCCAGTTTTAGGCACGGTAAGTAAACCAGCTCTAATAAAAGCTGGAGGTCCCCCATTATATTAAGATTGAGATAATTTTCTACCTTTGTGTCACAGTCCTGTATTTCTGAATGGATGGACTCTCCGATGTGCTCTGGGCTCCGAGTCAGTGCAGAGATCTGCATGTGCAGGTTACACATCTCTCTGCTGCTGGTGGACAGCTTGGCATTAGATAGTGGGTGTTAGCAGCATGTTCTCCCACATTTTCTTGCTACTCCATTGGAAATGAACAATTTTCAGTATTATTAAGCATGGATACCTCAGCAGGGAACTTCCTGTTTGTAATGATTTTCTCATAATACAACCAATATTATATAGTCTGTGAGATCAAGTTTGGGTTTTAATTATCCATCCAGCCTGAGAATAATCCATGTGTCATTGTTTCCATAGGCCAAAACTGGAGGCAAAACACTTGTAAATATATGTTTAGGATACGTATTTACAAAATATACATTTAAACATCAGTAGAGATTGAATATGCTTAGCTAATTTGAAATTCCAATGAATTCTGGTACTGAACTTGAATATGTCATCAACATGTTTTGCTGAAAAAGGATTTTCTTGAGATCTCCATGTTTGCCATTTTTACATTGTAATGAAATGAAGAATTTTTAAAGAAAAAAGAAAGATTTAAAAAAAAATAAAAAAGGAAGACGAAAGAAAAAGAATATAGGATATCCTCACACTATAGCCTGGAGGCTAAGGGACTCCTCAGAAATTATTTAATCTGTATTTCAGATTACTCAGACCAGCTTGAACTTCAAACTCCCACATTGCAGCAATGGTGTGCAGAAAGGGATAACCAGCTAGTACCAGGATCCTGCATGCATAGGAGAGCAAAATTACTCTTTTGATGCTCTAGACACTGTTTTTTTTCCCTGTGTGAGCTGTCCTGGGCAGGGTAACTCGACTTTGCTCTTTGCTAACCAGTCCCACCTCAACTTGTCTTCTCCCTGACTCTTCTGTGGATCTGGGCTACTACTTTTTCCACAGTCTCTCAGCAAAGAGAGGGTGCACAAGGGACAAGGGATCAGCCTTGCAGGCCTTCCTCTCCCTTTCTTCACAGACGCTCTTCCTCCTCCGAGCAGGAGGGGAGCAGGGCTGCTGTGTAGGGCCAATGGGCTCAGGGGGCTCAGACAATGCTGAGCTCGTGGAGGGGCACCAAGGCCCCCTGGCCATGGAGCAGGATCTGCAGTGACAAGTCCTTTCCAGAGAGGTCAGATCTAGTAGGCAGGAGGAAAGGATAGTAGAGCAATGGGGATAAAAACATGCTACCCATTGCTACTGTCCCTTGGAACAGCAATAGACCATTGTCTAGAGGTTTAATAGCATTATACCCAGCAATGTGATGCTTCTCGGTATTAGTCTCTTGAAAAAATACACCTATCATGATATCCCCTGAAAATGGCCTAGTAGTGATGCCACTGGTGCTACCAAAGTGGCTGAGGACCTGAATGTTTGCCCATCTTTCACATTTTTATGAGAAATTTTATTCTGTTCTTATTTTCTTGGCAAGCTTCTGACCAGTTTTATTTAGTACATAACCAACATTCGGACTGTGGATCCACACATAAGAGAGAAGCTTAGCATCTTGTTATTTGGCCCATCCATTCAGAAAATGCTTGATTTTATATGTCTTAGGCTTCTATTTGCCCTGGTTTGGAAAACGCTGAGTCCCTTGATCTTTGGGTCTGGTTGCTGTGGGCTTTAGTGCCAGCAGCAGTTTGCTGGATTACGTTTTTACTTGTCTGCCTGGAAACCAGAGTCCACCATGGGGATATTGCAAGCTGCTCTTCCACATGTTAAATACTCCATCTTGGATAGCAGAGCTGACGCTTGCTAGATATCACTATTAACTTAGTTTGGCAATTAGCTGGATGGTGCCAACATAGTTTGGGCAAGGAGCATTGGTGGAAAGGAGCAGTGCACCTTTTCACCTGTGCATGGAAAGCAGCCCTTTCTCCCATGGAAATCCAGCTGGTTTAGGGGCATTCATTTCTCCTGGGAATTGGGCACCATGCTGCTTTGACGTCTGATTTGACAAAGATACTGTCTCAGGGCAAGGTAGTAGGGCATCAAGTCCCAGTAAGTTTGATACAAAACAGGGTGTGAGAGGGTGGTAGTTGCAAGCCAGACAACAAAGCCAGACAACAAAGAGTTGAACAATGAAGGTGGGGGCAGTCACGTGATAAGGGGATTTGCATGTTTTGCATCCCTACTCACTGCTGGTATGACAGCTTGTCCCAGTGAATTCCCTGGTTGTAGCATAGTAAATTGTTTGCCTGTTTATTTTGCCTGAATTCTGTATTTTCTTAAACCAGCTGATGCCAAATTGTACATCTACTTGACAAATGCGTGTTGTGACGACTCTTACTTAACATTTGCTGTTCCTCTGTGTATTTGAGTGAGCTAAATAATTTACTAGTAAGGTATTTTTAATTTACTTTATAACTACTTCTTTGTCAGGTATTGTCTGAGCCAGCTGCTAAATTCTTATTTTATATCTATGTTGACTTAATCTTTTCTTCAGGGAAGAAATTACTGTACATAATGATAGACAATTACTGTGACATGCCCCTTTGCATGAATATCTCAACTGCATTCTGTGTCTTTGTATCACATATTTTGCCTAGGCTTTTTATTCTGAATTTCCTTGCTTTGTGTCTGTTCCCTGCTTTGTATTACTTGGCTGTCCAAGTGTTCTTATTTGACTGCTTTGTCTTCCCTGCCTGCAGGTGAATGTATTCCCTTCATTCATATGCTCTCTCGTGTCTTGCTTCTGAGGAGTTGTCTGCTGCTTTTATTGCTCTTACTCTCATCTTCTAATTTTTATTTCCCTAACTCAACCATTAGCTGCCTTATCTGGGGGAATGTTTGAGTGAAGTAAGGTTGAAGCTAATATTCATCTGAATGCTGTTACAGATTTGACGTAAGTTAATTGCTCTTATCTACTCTGTTCACATTCTTACATTTTCAAAAGGCTTTGGCTATTTATACAGTGACACTTATTGCTTATTCAGAATAAGAGTTTTTTTCAGTTTTTAAGACTAATATCTAATTTTAAACCAGTGTATATTGAAAACTATGACTTTGCTGACATCTAATTTTCTCTGCATGGAGACTTGCTGACCTGAATGACTCATGAGCCTGCTGGCTTTATTCATATCTGCTGTCTTTGGGTAAAATTTTCAAGCTGAGTTAGGAGCCCAGTTGCCATTCATTTTCATTTGGGGTGGGGAGGTGGGAGTGTTAGAGGCTTTTGAGAAGTAGCCATTTCTCAAGGCCTCAATTCCTAGCTGGCTGGTACAAAGTCTGTTGGGGTTTGTGAACGAAAGGGTTTGAAAAACAAAACTGTTGCTGCCATGCAGGTTTGTGTACTATCACACCTGGGAGAAGCTGGGGTTGAGGGCTTCTCTGGCTCCTTCTGTTCCTCCATCCTTTTTTGTTTCTTATTTCCCAGTGTGGCTACTTTATATTTGGACTACTGTCTGGCTGGTTTCTTGGACTATGAAAGTACAATCCTTTGACATTGATTTTCTGAGTCACAAGCATGAAGGCTTCTACATTACCCCTACTCTGTCTTCCAAACCTGATTTCCAATACCCTTCAGCCTTAATGACAATACTCTAGGACAAATACCTAGGGCAACCTTGCCACCTTCATCTTTGTTTCTTCTCTCTCCCCTTGTCTGGCTTGTCTGTCTAGACAATATTTTCGTGTATGTGTGTGTCAGGTTCTTTTATGCTTCAGTTTTACAGTGCCTACATCAATTAGAATCACAGATGGAGCCCCCAGGTGTAGTTGTAATACAAATCTTTAAGAAGAATAATCTGGTTACAGCTGATTTTAATGTCTATTGCTTCTGAAGGAGAGGATAATCCCCAGAAATAAGTAGGCAAGCATTGCATATAATGACTCCAATTCTGTGAGTTTTTTAATCTGTGGGGTTTTTTTTTTTTCTCCCCCCTTCACCCCCTAAGAATAAGAGAACCTCTTTGGGAACCCTTATGAAGCAAAATTTTCTGTTCATCCCTTCCATTTCACAGTCTATTCAACTCCATACTCCAGCCAGATGAGGTCTGAGGAGGATATTTTCAAAAGCTCACCTCCTAAATTCCTGCTAGAGTCAACAGCAGATCAGAGCTGGGCTTTAATTGCTTTGAATTGCCCCCAGAGAGGACCTTGTTATGATGGGGGAAGCCAGGAGAGTTTGCCTCCCTAAGCTAGAGGTAGCTTTGGGAAATAACTTCTTAAGATTAAAGAACGAACTGTGTTTTCTTCAAAATCTGTTAAGATTTTTTGTTGTCACTTTTATTAATGGGCAATCCCTAACCTGGAAACATGATTAAAGAAACAAGTTAAAGTTGAAATTAGTTTTCACTCTCTCTCAGCTGCTGATCTAAGACTTACACTTCCTTCTTACATTACCTTGTGTTACGACCCGGCCTGATAGTCAGGCTCGGGGAAGGTTCGAGATGATCCCAGGGGCGAAATTAAGACACAAACGAGGTCATATGCCGCCAATCAGATGTTTTATTAGGTAAATATAAAAGAATAAAGCGATAGGAAAGGCAGGAAATATTAGGAGGAAAATAAGCAAGCGATCAGAGAGGTAAGCAAAGGATAGTCACCACCCTGGATCCAGCGGCGTCCCGTTGATCGTCAGTCTTCAGTTCTCCGGTGGTGGAAAGGCTGCTTCTTCTTTTAGTTCTTCAGGGGGTGGAAAAGCTTCTTCCTTCTGCCTTCTTTCTGCTTTCGTTGTGCTTTCTTCTTTCAGCCCTCGTTGTACTTTCTTCTTTTCTCCGACACTCGTTGTACTTTCTTCTTTTCAGACCTCATTGTACTTTCTTCTTTTCAGACCTTTCTGGTTTCGTTGTACCGTCTTTTATCCCATGTTGGAGAGGGAGTTTCCCCTCTCATTTCCATTTGGTCATCACGTATGCCACACCTGCACATCCAGTCACACAATATGTATTGCTGGTGGGCAAGTGGCCCGGCCCGGATATCAATTGGTGTCCCATTCTTGGTGGTGCCTGATAAGCCAAAGAATGCCCGGCTGCTTCAGCAAGCTTGCATGTTCCCTTGCAAGTTAATGGTACCTGATAAGCAAAAGAATGGCCTGCTGCTCCAGCAAGTTCGCACATTTCCCTGCAAGTTAATGGTACCTGATAAGCCAAAGAATGGTCCGCCCTTGGGCCTTATCAGACAGAAGAGTGGTCTGCTGTCCAGTCTTATCAGATAAACACACCCAAGCAAGCTTTGAGACAATTGTTCTTAACACTTCAGACTCTTACACCTTGCTGTGCACATTAGATCAGGGTGATAGCCTTTGGTTGCACTGACTTTAGGTGAGGTTTTTAACTGCCTGGTTCACCTGCATTCATCTAAATCCTCTGGAGACACTGATGCAGAACTCTGAAGATAACAGAAAAACTCGGGATTCCTTCACTGGGCTTTTGCTGAGGCTCTCTTTAATGAGATCAAGACTGAGGGATTTCATAAACCTGCAATGCCTCTTGTTTCAGTGTCGACTGTGTAATACCCTGCCCAGTGTTATGCAGTTCTCTGAAAGCCTTTTTGTTTCTGCACTTACCCTTTCTTGTCTTTAAGAAATGTTTGTCACATGCATCACAAGTTGAATAAAGTCATCAGTGCTGCACACAGAAAATCCCTTGCTAATGGCCTGGAATATGAGGCAAAGGAGTTTGGGATTGGTGGCAGCAGGCTTCCTTGGCAGAGCTTACCCCGGACTGACAGTCCTGCTCTGATGAAAGAGGAATTTGTTACGCCATCACATCTTTATATCTCATACATGATACCCTTGGTCAGGTGGCGTGCCTCCCCAGAGGAGGCTGCAAGGAGGCAGACAGCGGCAGCAGCAGCAGTGGTGTTCAACATGTGTCATCCCCAACTTATCATTAGGTTCAGTTCATCTTTCCTTCTTAATATCTGGGTCTATCTAATACTCGGTGAACCTTGGCCTCAAATGAATCAGCAGTGCAGCCGGAGCCCTAAGGGAGGACAGTTATATAAGTAAATATTGTTAAAATCTGTCTTGGAAGATAAACATAGATTGGAAGCAGAGTTCTGGATGAGTTTTTCAAATAACATGGCTACAGGACCTTTCTAACTGTACTGGCTCTTCCTCTACCAGTGTTTCACAACTGTTTTAATTTTTCTTGCCCTTCTACTCCATTTTTGTGTTTCCATTTGCAATTATAAGATGGGAAGAAATCCCTGCCTATCAATTTTAGGATTATGTTTGATATTAAAACTCAGTTCTATTTTACAAGAGAGCAGATCTGAGGGCTCTGTTAATATGCTCTGCATAGAAGAAGGACAGGACCCTAGAATTTTGTATCCTAAAAATAACCAACACACTGAGAGTAAGAAAGCATGAAGAACTGAGTTTTTGCTTTGTCTATGGAGCCTAAATAAAGCCACTCCCGCCCCACCCCAATCTCTTCCTCCAGTTGGGATTATATTCTTTTCTTGATAAAAGAAACCCAACAACTTAAAAAAATACCGTTTTCAGTTGACCAAAATATTTTTGTTCTATCTCCTGGTATTTTGTTTAATTATCATTAATGAGATCTGTCGTGGTTTAACCCCAGCTAGCAACTAAGCACCACGCAGCCGCTCGCTCACTCCCCCCCGGTGGGATGGGGGAGAGAATCGGAAGGGTAAAAGGGAGAGAACTCGTGGGTTGAGATAAGAACAGTTTAATAATTGAAGTAAAATAAAATAGAACAGTTAAATAGGTAAAGCAAAAGCTGCCCACGCAAACAAAGCAAAACAAGGAATTAATTCGCTACTTCCCATGGGCAGGCGGGTGTTCGGCCATCCCCAGGAAAGCAGGGCTCCATCACGTGTAACGGTTACTTGGGAAGACAAACGCCATCACGCCAGATGTCCCCCCCTTCCTTCTTCTTCCCCCAGCTTATATACTGAGCATGACATCATGTGGTATGGAATAACTCTTTGGCCAGTCTGGGTCAGCGCCCCTGGCTGTGCCCCCTCCCAGCCCCCCCCCCCCCGTGCACCGGGCAGAGCACGGGAAGCTGAAAAGTCCTTGACCAATGTAAGCGCTACTTAGCGACTATTTAGCGGTACTTAGCATTGACATTGTTCTCGTCCTAAACCCAAAACACAGCCCCATACCGGCTACCAAGAAGAAAATTAACTCTATCCCAGCTGAAACCAGGACAAGATCCTTCAAGGACTAAACTTAGCAAAATGTGAAACAAAATCCTTTGTCAAGAAGTCTGAAAATGGAAACATTGAATTTTTCACTCCTTTTTTTCTTCCATCTGTGCTCATTCCTCCAAAAGAAAGTCCTTCTTGGATAAAAGTGTTTGTTGAGTTTGGCTGTAGCTTCAGTTGAAGCAATTCTGACAAACATCATGCAGCCTTTTCCCCAGGATCGTAAAACAACACAAATGGTCCCTGCCTTATCAGTAAGGAAAGAATCAAAAGGGAATTTTTTAAATCTGATGAATTGTTCTTCCCTCTCTGTCACATGGTCTTACTGTTTTGAAACCAGTCTCTTTTAAAGCACTGAACACACACAGCCACAGAAGACCAAAGGTTTAAGATGCTCCCACCACTGTTTCCTTTGAGGCAGGAACACGTCTCAGAAGGCGGCTGCCCTGTTTGGGGGCTTGGGTCTTGATTTGACTCCTAGCTGTGCTGATGTGCACAGCAACTTGTTCTGTGGCTGACTTGTCTTTATCGAGTCACTTATTTGTCCATGTGGTGTGGCACAGATGGCAATGGATTCATGTTTTCATATGCAGCCCGTATCTCAAAACTGCAGAAGTTTATCAGACCCATGAGCCCTGTTTCCAGAGCTTCATTTTCAGCTCAATCATCTTACTCCCTCTGCCCTTCTCAGTGCTGTTTCACCTTTCCACAAAGTCTGCCTGCTCCTCCTGGGACAAATTTTTGTCAAGAGGCATCTGGGGTATAAACAGTGTCACATGCTCATTGAATGCTTCAGTTTGCCAGGCCTGCCTGTGTGGGAACCCCTGTTCCTGTATATGTGTTCACCTATACAAACCCAAAAATGAACCTCCCTGCAGACTTTTTCCTGTTTTCTTCCTCCACAGGAGATGCAGCTGCTATAGCTTCTGGAAATCTGCTGTGGGAGTAGTTTCTGGCATGCAGACCATCACTAGTATGTCCCCTGCTTTCAAAATCACCTTAAAAGTCTAGGAGGAAGGTCTCTGCATATCACTTTCTAGATTTCTTCATTCTCTCTTAGGCTGGAGGGGGAGATAGGCCACCAGCATCACAAAGAGCATTTTAAACAATTTTAAACATGGTAGCACTTTGCTTTGGAAGAACTTTGCACTCCTTTGACTGCATTATTACCAGAAGACTGCATGAATGTCCTTTGAAGTTTGATTAATAGCCCTTTTAATTTTGCAGCACTGTTGATGTGAACAATAAACATTAATCTGTAGCTCTTTAGTGGGATTGTTTTCCCCTAAATGTTGTAAAGTTGACCATTTCAGTTGGGTCTGAACATAGCTTCCTTTCTCTTTTCTAATGTTCCCTGGTAGCTTTTTTGAGTTCTTCTTGTCTGGTAGTTAGTGTGTCGTGCAAGGGCTTGCAGTGCTCTGTCTTGTAGTCTTTTGCAGGCTTGTTAGAAACATCTTGGTGGATTTATTGTGAGGCCTTGGTACATGTAATTTAGGAGATGCTCAGCCTTTGTAATAAAAGAAGAAATGCCTTTCTCCGAATATATTTAAGAGAATGTGCTACATGCTTTTGTTTCTGCAGAGTTTACTGACACCAAGAATTCATGAAAGCTGGTGGCTTCCCAAGGGGTTTGTGTAAACATGTTTTATTTCAACTCAAAGGATTTTTCTCAATTGAAGCCAAACATTTCGTGTTGTGCTTTCTCTTGGAAGAAAGCAGAAAGTAATGCTAGGAGATACCACTTAATCAGAACAGCAAAACATCCCTGGCAAGTTCTCTTGAAATGCTTTAGAGCCATAAGAAAGAATTACTCAGATAGTTGCTAACTGGATCCCAGCAGACAGCTGGCATACCCATGGATCTTGTATAGGAGATGAGGAGAAAGAGAGATCTCAAACACAGACAGTGCTCACGTCTGGAATTTGGGCCTGAGGCCATATTCTTCCATAACAGGCCAAACTAGCACCTTTGGTGGATGTACAAAACAGGGGCTTTGAGAAGGACTGGAGGCTTGGATAAGATAAAGGTCAAATTTATTGGACTGTCCTAAAACCCTTTATTCTTCTCGGGGCTGTAGGCCATTTCATGTATTTCCTGTCAGGGCAGGGACAGCAAGGCAAATTCGGGTCTGGTGTTGCTAGCCTGGCAGGGAGCTGAACTGCTCTAAATTCACATTGCTGCTACTATCATGAGAATCCCCATCTCCATTTTGAATTAAAGAATTCAGAAAATTAAAAATAAGTTTGTTAGAAAGGACTCTTTCTGTGGATTAGCTGTAATTAATAATAGTTACTTCTTTCCCTAAGCAAAGATCCATGTAAAAAAGGTCTATATTTAGTCAATCTCTACATTCACAGTCAAAGGCTAGACCTGGACAGCTTGTGATCTTGTGGTCCATCGAGTAAATACACGCTCATGAAATGCTTAAATGCACATTTACAGAACCTTAGACAGATTTGAATCCAGGAGAGCGTAGCCTCTCTGGAGGAAATGTTATAGTCTCTTGTCAGGCTTCAGACAGCCCAGTGACACATTACACACCTGCTCTGCACGGTGGCTTTCCACCAAGCATGTTCTCGGACAACAGCAAAATGCTGGTTTTGAAGTGGCACCCAGCAGGGGAGTGGAAAGACTGCCACATGCAGAAGCATTGCCCTTTCATCTGCTTGTAGAGATGCCCAAAACTTTTCATTTTGAAACCCAGAGGAGGCTTGCCAGGTTTAGGACCTCAGTCAAACACAGTCTAGGTTAGCTGAGTGAATGATGGTTGCACAAACGACTCTGCTGGCTTTTTCCACTTTCTATATAAAACCAGATACAACAAAATGGCCTGAAATAGACTTCAGGGTTTTGAGTGCACCTCCACAACAACCTCAGAATGCATGTCTGTACCCATCAGAGTCAAACAACAAACACCTCTTATGTCATATGGGTAACAGTATTTTCACTTCTCCCTTTCATCTGGTGCTGAAACATCCTCGGAGGCATTGGGATAAATTCTTGCACCCCCTAGCATGCTAATAAGGGGCAGTAATCAAGGGGGATGACCTTTGTTTCAAGTAGAACCACTATTTAGAGATACATCACTGCGTGCTACTGTGGCATCATATTTACCCTCTTTGTAGTGGACTTCAGTTAACTGGAAGGAAAAATATCCATGATTTATCAGTGGAACAAATCAAGATTGCTTGCTTGACTTCAGTAAATAACCTAATATTCACCGGCTGATCTTCTAGTTTAACTACTCTGTGTTATTGTACATGTACTGATAGGGATTGATGTATTGACACAGCTATCTATCTCACACACTTATTTTCTCTAAAGAGCTTTAATAATTTTGTTTCAACAAACCTGCTTAGCATGTTAATCTGTGCTGTACAATACATGTCACAAACCTTTATCTCAAGAGATGGTAAATAGGAAGACGTGCCTTTTAAATGCAAACTAACATCAGAGGTCAGAGAGGGAAAAGAGGTGTTAAGCTATCCAGTCTGATTTTCTCTGACAGTGCAAGATAATTCCCTGAAAAAAACACTGTATATGCATGGTTGTATGCGTGTGTGTGTATGTATCTACATTTGAATATGAAATATATGCATTTCCTCTTTCTATGGAGACTGTTTTGTCCTACCCTTTTTAAAATGAACATTGACAAGAGACTGGTCCACAAAAGAGAATCTACTATTATTTATGTTGTTAATGGCTGTCAATCTTAGCAGTAAAATAGAATGAACACATTAAAAATTAATTATTCAGCAGCACCTGCTGGTGTCCTTAGAAATACTGGAGCACATTTCTGGTAAATGTTTCTTCATTACCCTAAATTTTTTGCTACCTAACCCGTCAGTTGGGAGATTACAATTTAAGGAAAGGAAAAAACATATTTTCTTTTAATAGACATCAATTCTTTTTTTATTAGGCTTACATCCCTCTCTAATGGAGCTCTGCCTCTCCAGGGAGCAGCAAACCAACCACAGAGGATCTTGGTCCCATCTGTGCAGTAACAATTAGAAGCATTTTAACTCTGTGTGCAGAGGGATGAAATTACATTATTCATGAAGTGATCCCTTGCAGCTGTCTGGCGTTACCTCAGTTTGCCTCATGGATTTGTCGCTCACTCCTTTTCAGTAAGTGGCAGCTATTAGCAGCTCCATGGCCTCCCCCGGTTGTCTTAGCTCATGCCCTCGACTCAAGGAAGCCCCACCAGTTTTAACAACAACTCAGAGTTTTAAAAATCACTTGTGATCCAGAGGTTGGTAAGTTACCTAGTTTTGTTCTCTTGCAGTCAAGATTTCCATTGGCACCACTGAGGACAAGTAAGGCTGCTATTCCATTAGGTGTTTTCTTGCATTACTAGAGAGCTTCTAATATGGACATCTTGCCATGCTGCTTTAAATTCTGTTTTGGATGTTGCATAGCTGTGAAGTGAAACATCTCAGCACCTCATCGAAAAGTAAGAAAGGGCTAAAGGATGTGGTTTGGCTTACACACCAGTGAAAAGACATGAGTGAAAGTAGGTACTTCTTCTCTTACAGCTTTCTGTGGGTTGCCAAAATACGGGGTCAGGCTGATGATGTCATCATCTGATGACAACAATGACATGGAGCTTTGGCTCCATGTACCTACTAAGTGGATAGGAAAGCCAAGCTGTCATGGCAACAGACCTCTTGTTTTGCTCATGTAGTATTGCTCCTTCCCTCCTACTCTGTTGAGAAAGCAGAGCAACTGCGGGACTCTACTTCCAGTTCATATTTGTGATGCAAGTTGCCCCTTACCACAACCACGGTGCAGGGTACCAGGAATGGAAAAAGAGTGGCTGTTTGTCAGATAAATTATGACTTGCAATCTGCTCACTCAGCTCTCCCTCCATCTCTAGATTAGCTAATCTCTGAAAAGGGCTACCCTATCATCATAATGTTCGTATTGATTTGTATGGGAGCAAGCCAGGATTACCCTCAGCAGGAGGACATGTGTATCATGCTATATATTATGTTGTCTCCCTGTTCTACAGATATAAAAGTGAGTGACTGCTTCTGCCAGTGTAACATATTTCTTTATTGCTGGTGGCTGGAAAAAAAAGAATAAGCCTGTATTGTGTTGTAATTTTGAGAAAAGTAATAGGTTGGGTGCTAGCTCTAGCTTGCAGCCACACTTGCACTAATCCCATGTTGATAGTTTGTCTATCTTTGACCTTGAAGAAGCCAGAGGTCATAAAACAAGAAGAGAAACTATTCAATTAGAGATAATAGGAAAAAATTTGATAGTTCAGAGTCCATTTTATGGCCTCGGTGACTTCTCAAAACAGAAAAATTCTACTTATCTCACTTGTTTTCTTAAAGAATTCCAGATATTAAGCATGAAACAATTAAGATACTTGTTAAGGTCCTCTCTGAAATCATTTAAGCCCTGCCCTAAATTGTTTTTCCCATTGCAACTCAGCCAGATAGTAAGACTAGACTATTTCTTCCCATGCAGGCATTTAAGCTGTTACAACTCAATGTTTCCTGAGAAACGACTGAATGCAGGGGCCACTAATTATTAGCCTTTCAGCCTGCTACAAAGTTCAGTGTCACTCTGGACCTTCTTGTTTCAGGTTGTCATTAAGAATGAATTGTGCTGACAATGGCATCCTCATTATGATGAGGCAAAGTTTCTTCACAAGGAAATGTCATTCATTCTGCAGAGATGGAAAGCAAATCTTCTCCAATGACTAAATGACTGATCTGGAAAAGTTACAAAGGAAGGATATGATTGTATAAGTAATACAGCTTCTAAAGAAACCCCGATATTGTTAATGCATAGCAAAATGTATGAATCAGAAGAAGAAATACTGATAGAGACTCAAGTATAAATATTGCAGTGAAACATTTCTGAGTGTTTTCCCATCCCACCTTTTCTGTAGCTGCCAGGCCTCTGCAGGGTGAGATCTAAGCACTCACTGAGTTTGAGCTAATTTGGGTAGGAGGTCTGGAGCACTCATTTCTCTCTTTTAGTTGCACAATAAAATAAGTTATGTAAAGGAAAGGTGTGTTGAGCTTAAGGAAAAAAAAGAATCTTGTTAGTCCAATTCTGCCAGTCCTTTAGACTCAGCTCAAAATGAGCTACTTCAAACATACTGCAGCTTTTACCTTTTTCCTGTTGGCTCTCCAGTGCAGTTTGTGAGGCTCCAGGTCAGGTGTCAGGACTGAAGCATTAGGGGGAGTTTAAGACGACAGCAATGACTTAAGTACTAACAGAATGGACCGACTTCCCCCCCCCCAGCCACTGCACCACCTCTGCTGTTTTGTCATACAGAGGGCAAGCATTCCACTGAGATTTATCATCCTGCTAATTAAGCAGCAGCTGCAACCCTCCGTGTAATTTCATCTGCTAGTGGCCTGTGCACTGTTTGGAGGGCTGCAAATTCCCTAGTCATCAAGTTTACAGGGTGTAAATTTGCTCCCTCTGATGCTGAGAGCAATATAATAAAAAACACACCCATCAAAGCCAGATGCATTTACCTTAGTATTCTTGTGAACCTTCATTGTGTATGTGATTTGTTTTGCTTAAGGCAAATAAGTAATTATCATACAGGGCTGAAATACCAGCTGCTGCATAAACACAGATCACGTAGTTGCAAACAATTTTGTTGATATTGATAGGTTTCCAGATTTAGTTATTTGGAAGTTTTGCTACATAAAATGTATTCCAGGTAATATGACTACAGGTAATATTTGGACTATAGCTAGTAAGCTTTTTTCCCTCGCTAGGTATTTAAGGAACACTCCAAATTGAAATATATCCATTATAAGGTTTATTAAATGTCTGGTATTTTTTTCCGTATTGTCATTTTCCTTTTTTTTCATCATCTAGTATATTAAGCTAAATTCATTGCTGTCTTGCTCCTCAATGATAGACAGCCAAATCAGAATGACATTTTTCTAAATCCAACTGCACTCATGTCTAAGCTATGCAATGCAAGGTGATGCAGAGATAACAGTCACTTGTGAACGAATATGGTCACACCAGTATGACAATTTTCCTGAACTAAGTGGCTGAGGCACCTGACTAAAAACTTAGGCACAGTAAGGTACCTATATGTCCCTCCAGGGCCATTGCTAGTGCCCCTGTACCCAACTGCACAACATGTCTGGGATCAGGCTTGCAAAGCACCATCACATACAACTGTCCATCATCCCCAAAATGCTGCAAAACTGGAGAGGGCTTCATAAACCAACGGCAGAGTGACTTCAAGGCTTGAAAATCTGCATTATACTGGGAGGTTTAAAAATTCCTTTGATTTATCTCATCAGAGAGAGCACGAGGACAGAAGCTGGTTGTGGTCGGAAACAAAAATATTTTTCTTCAGATAAAATTATGGAAAAATTAAGGTCCAGGTGAAGGTAAGGGGGGGATTCACCTCTCCAGATGTAGATTTCTACCGTGCAGAAATATACTTGAGGCTATATATCTTGGAGTTCAGGTATAGAGATAATATATCTCTGGTAAATATACCTCTAGAAGATATACCTGAACTAGACATCCTTTTAGCCAACAGGAGAAAAATAAGTGACTTGTCTAGGTCACTCTTCAGCTGATCTAAAATAGGTCAGCTGAAGTGTGCTTTGGCAATGCCTATTTTTTTCCACTGTCTATAAAAAGAGTCTAGCTCAGGCGTAGGTGTCTAGAACTGAGAGAGAAAAATTCTGCTCACAATGTACATTTTAAAACAATATGGGTCACTGTGAACTGGAACAACTTGAAAAGGGGACAGGGTTTTATACCATTTGCCATCTTTAAATCAAGATTGGATGCTTTTTTTAAAGATATGGTCTTGCTCAAGCCGAGCTTGGAATAGGAATTACTAGGTAGGATGCCTTGGATGGTGACATATAGTTGTGACCATTACAGTCCTGTCTGGCCAAAAATAATCAGTGGCCATAAAGGATGATGCAAATGCAGAGTAATGAAGAATCCCGACAAGTCCTTGTACTGTTGCACTGGGTTTCTTCTGTGTCAAAACTTCACCCTGAAAGGGTTTGATGCCCTTGACTTTGTTATTAAGAGGTGGTGTGAATAACCAGAAGTTTTCGGCACATTGCAGATCATATCTGGCTGTGACGCAAAATGAATTCAGCCATCTGAAAGCTGATTGAAAGATGAGGAGCCAAAACCCCATCTTTAGTGCCTAGCAGAGATAAACTGAGGTCGGTAAGGATGCTATGCCCCAGGAGAAAGAGGCCCACCAAACCTCTGCCACTTGAAGGTAACTTGTTTAGAGTATCACAGCTGATTTTCTTACTGACTGGTGAGTCCAGTTGCTTAAACCTGGGGTTTCTTTTGCTGCCCACTCCTTGCTGGAGAATAGCACATAACAAAACACTTCCATTCCCCCAAAAGGAAGATTCAAGCCTGGTCTTGGAGAAAATATTATTCTTTATTCACCTAAAGACTGTGACAATCCATGTTTCTATAAAAAAGTGAGCTGTTGGGAAAAAGGCTATTAAAGCAATTTCAAATAATTTAATTGTCAATAACTTTAAGTAATTTCACTGATGATTATAAAACTGTGGAAGGTTTTACGGATGCCTGGATTGCCATGTGCAATAAGCTAATTAGAAATTGTGCCAATTTGTCAGTATACCAGACTGAAACTAGTCAGCTTTAATTTGGTGTCCTCATACACATGCAGAAGTCAGTGCAATCAAAAGTAGATTGTTTTTTTGTGTTTTCTGCTTTTAAAACCTAAACGATGCTAGCAAAACAAGAAAAAAGACCATAACTTTTAAATATTGTTTTATCTTCACTAAGCACAAAGTATTCCCTGCATGCAGTTTAATCAAATAACGTGAACATAAATTCTAAGTCAGTAGAGACATACCAATAAAAATGTCTCAGCTGCTAAGTCCTAACCAGCTGATGAACTTAGTGTCTTGTTAGAAAAGAAATTAAAAAAAAAATTACAGCTTATATTTTCTGTTAAGCTTTTTTACAGTTTGCAGTTAATTTATATGTCTGTATGTAATACTCTGGAATACAGAGGTAAAAATGTACTGCCAGAGTGTTTGCTTCACTTTGGAAAAGGTGATAAGGCTTCCTGATCAATAACAATTCACTGTTTCAACTAAGCATAAATGTCACACCTGAAATAGGCTAGGAAACTCTGTGAGGAGTTTAAGTCCATAAGTTGCTACCTTCCACAAATGCCCTTTTCTTCAAAGGTACAGGAAAAAAAAAATCATGAATGTGCCTGTACAACCACAAGCTAAATGGTGTAGGAGATGAGTTAACTGGCAACAGATTTAAATTCTTACTGTGCTGTAAAATTGTTTCCCAAGCGAAGACCATTTGTCCGGCAAGTGGAATATTTTGGTAAGGGCAGGCAGAGTGTCAGGTTCTTTTAGACTGACAGGGCATGTTATCGTAGTTTTAGGTGTAAATACGTTCATCACTAAAGGGGAGAAGGTAGTTGCTGCTTCGTAACATACATGAGCTTCAGTAATTGCTGCAGCATCTTAGATAGCTCTTCAGTCTCTCAGCCAGAGGTCACTGGAACTAACAATCCAGTCCCAAAATATTAATGAGTGTACTCCGGTGGCTGAATACACATTTTGTCAGCACAGCTTTGTGTTAGCATTTAATGCTGGTGTTACTCTCCTACATGAGCTGAGGTCTTGCACTTCAGTAAGCAAAATGATTGCTTGTTCCGAGTTGGACACCGGTTCTTGTCTGACACGACTGCCCAGGACGTGTGGGTGAGGACTTGGGATTCCCTCAACCACGCTCAGAGGAACTGCTTTGGAACAGTGTATGTATGGTTAAAGCCAGATGCTGGTGCCAGTGAAGTGAAGGTGGGAGTAGAAGGAAAGAGGCCCTAGTAACAAAACAGAAAACTTGAGTTTCTTTGGACCCACCCAAAGGGTGTCAATCAACTACATAATTAACAAGTCTTTAGAATTCATGAGGATCCACTATTCTTTTTTCCCCCCAAAGATCTCATTTCTTGCAAACATCAGAGCTTGTATATTTGGAAGAAGGAAGTTTGGCAAAACTAAAAGAATATGTTATTGGGGTAAAGCACAAAGAGTTAGACTTTTAACACTGCCTCCTCTTCCAGATCTGCCAGTGAGGAGTCCTACCAGCCACAAAACATAGGAAGATGTAGCCCTTGGTACACTTTCAGACATGTTGCCTTATGCTATTGCCACCAAGAGGCTGCAGCAGAGAAGAGCATTCATGAGAAGCTTAGAAGCAATGTGTAGATCAAAGCTGGGGCTTAAAAGGGAGCTCTTCTGAGGGGTTATCTGTACTCGAGGATTTTCCACATGATACACAGCATGGGAGAGGAACACAAGACTGATGCAAAGGGAACTCTTAAGTATCACAATTCTATACCACGTGCAGCTATTAAACAAAACTGAAATGTCAACATGTATGGGTGCAGGTCTTACCCGGCATCAGCTTCCACCCTAGTCCTTTCATACACACCAAGAGGAAGGCAAATTAGTAAACGGGTTTAGCAGATTCCTCTTGGTGTTGCTCTGCAATAGTACGACACATGTTGTAGTATCACAAGATATTTATTGGAGGTTAGTGAGCCACTGTGCTTCAGACTATGAACTCTTAGGTTTGAGTTATTAAAGGATTATACTGGGCAACATTATTTTACCTTCTGGCCATCCATCCTCCATCATTGCTCAGAATCTTGTTTAAATGCCATACAAAATAAATGCCCACTGCTTAAACCCTTCGGTTAAAATGCCAAGCAAAAGTATTAATCATAATGATAAAAAACTATGTTTCTGTACAAAAACATTGGTGATAGTTGTCAGAGCAATAAACTTTTAACTAAACCTTTTTCTCAACTGCTTGTCTTCCACCACTGTGTAAACACTTTTGATAGTCTTAATTTCACTCAATATGTCCAAGCACGCAGGTTTTCTTTGTGGCATTGTAAATACAGACAGTCTCTGGGGGAGATTTAAAAGCTAATAGGTTCCATATGTCCAAAGTGCAGCCTGGCTTCTGCATGCCTGTTAATAGGCACATACTCCTCTTCAGCTTCACGTCCAGGCTGCTCACGTGGTGCGGTGACAACACAGAGAGGGAGGCAGATTGGGAATGAGGATCACAATGCAGCAAAACAGAGAGCCCTTTCCTTTAGAGTCTGAGAAAATGCACAAATGGAACCTGGGATGCCAAATAGGCCCATGTGTTGCAAATACCGTGCCTTTATTTAAAATGTTTTGGGTCTAGCATCCTGACTCCATGCTGGGGTACATGACAGCATTTGCTAGCAAGGAATGCCGGAGCAGCTCGGAGAAGTCTGGGGATTTCTTTCCCATCTAGCTCATCGATGCAAAATTTCATAGGGCCTTTTTTAATGAGTACATGTCAACCAACATCCACTGGTTCGCATCATGTTTTAAACATAGCATTCGAGCTCAGGCAGAGCATTTAGACAACGTGGATTCTCCCTATGGATCAATCTAAAAGTTAAAAGATGATGTCTAATTTCTTGGAGAGAAAGGAATTTTGTAATGGCTTTCTGAGCTATAAATCTAATGGGGTGAAAGCTTTGTTTCAATCACTTTTGAAGGAGTCTCAGACTTTATGGCCTCTATGTCTTCCTGCTGGAAATTGTTTTGAACCTGTGGCTGCTCTCTTGAATCTGTAAGGAGAACAAGAAGGTTGGGGTCTTGCCAGATCTCAGCTATACAGATCAATAGTGTATATTTGGTGCTGTTCTGTAGGACTATTTTTCCCAGCTTGTGGATTGCTTTATTAGTGTGGTGGATGCAATGTGAGACTTGCAGACGAGGAAACATAAGACAGTTGCCAGCTCTCTCTTCTGAAGCATTTGTGTAATTTGGAAGCTGCTACAGTGACTGATGCACACACCATGAAATGGAACAATATCTTCCTTGTTATTGACTAGCAAGACCACTGACATTTGTTGGTTTCTTGCCATTTAAAGTCTATATTTGCTAAGTTACCAAAAGTTACCGCGTATGGCATCTGACTTGTATCAAGCTTTACCTAAGGGACATTTTATGCAGGAAGACCATGCTAGCAAGCTTTAGTCCATTTTGTGAAAGCATAGGATCAATTGTTTGCTTAAGGTTGGGTTTTGAAAGGTTGCTAAAGGAATGGGACATTGAAATTCAGTAGTACTTGGATGTCAGGTTCTAGCAGGTTCACGTGAAATTCCAACTCCAGTAACTGGGCAAGAGGTAATGGCCTTCTGTTTACTGTAATACTGAGTCTTAGTGGTAGTTGTGTCACTGGGAAGGCCCCAGTTCAGGACAGAAGCAAGCATATGCTTAACTGCACACAAGCAGCCATTTTCGCTTCATTAACTAACCATGTGTGCAAGAGCTTTCTCAATAGAAATGCTTTCTTTAATGGGGTTTTGCTTTAGGACTTCTTGGCAAGTCTGCAAAATATGAATATTTTTTAACTTATGAAGGTGTCATAAGGCTTATTTAATGAAGAACAAAGACCTGCTGTGTTAGAAGAAACTGCAGAAGAATTCTAGTTTTAGAGTTTGTTTTCTATATGATCAAAGTATACCATATAAATTGCAGGTTTTCTGTAGCTCCTATTATTTTTATTAACTTTGCTTTTTGTTATCATATCTTTACAAATAGTTCTACCCAAAATGCCACTACCAGGTGACTTTTTTCATATTTTTCCAAAATCATTAGAATCAGAGAAGTCTGAATGTTTTAGCTATGAAAAAAAACCCAAAAAGCAGTGGAGATGAAGAGAGAACAACTGTCCACTTTTTTCTTGTTATACAAGAAACAGAGTGCACCCAGTGTACTCATGGTGCTGCCAGTTTAAAACAAAAGTATATTTTTCACAGAGCTTGCAGTTAAACTACTGATGTCACAGTTGTAGGATATTGGGAAGCCAAAAGTTTGAAGAAGTTCAAAAAGGAGCCAGGCAGAGTCATAGAAGAAAGCTCTGCAAGCAGCTATTAAACACAGTTGTAGCACGATCCTAAAGGACTGACTGTCAGAATTTGGGAATATATAGTAGTGACAGGACCCTTCGTTACATGCCTTCCTTGTTAAAGAAGGGACAATGGGCTATCCAGGCACTTTGCTGGACTTAGCACGGGAGATCAGGTATTCCTAGGAATTTCGCTTGCTGGAATAAAGCAGAAACAGAAGCAGAATGGGTAAATAACTGAGGTACGGGCATCTGAAACTTGGGACAACCAGGGCCAGTCCTTTCTCCTCCTCTTCTCCCTCAGCCTCCAGGTCTCCTGTGCGATTTCTGCTTGGAATTTAGGCACGGGTGCTCCAGAGGAGTTGGTATTTACCAAACTGCAGGTGCCTAAACTCCTTCAGTGCTGGGGGTGTCAAGTGTACTTGTACACTGTGTCTCTATCTGTAAAGTGAGTGCTTTCTTTCTTTACCAGTTTATGAGGGTAAAAATGTTTTTAACACTCCAGAAGCACTGAGACATTACTGTAATAGCAGAGAGATAGATACTTTATAAGAGGTAGCTGCGTAATAGACTGCTCTATTAAAAATCTGTGAAGTGAATCGTCAGATGAAGTTAACCGCCTACCTCCACTGAAGTTGAACGGATGATCTGGGTCCTTTATCTTCATGTTTTCAATTACCATCTAAGCATCAAGTTGTTGTGTCTCACTGGATCCTGCACATTGCACCACTGTCAAAGAGGTGTCCCCACTTATGTTCTGTCCAAGACAAAAAAAGGCAAACCCATATATTTTCTATACAGATCTTTGGCTAGATTCACATACTGTGAACATGTCACTGCATATTACTAGGAGGTAGGATAATTGGATGGGGTGAGTAAGAAATAAAGTCATCAAGTTAGAGAATAGGAAAGTCAACGTACAGCATTCATATGCCTCAGCACCAGCCAGATCCTTTGGGGGGAGTCAGAATTTGGCCCACCTCCTCCCGTTTTAAACAAAATGTGTGGGTTATACACTTGTCTGTGTTATATCCAGATATAACAATATCAAAGCAGATCAGCATGGATCTAAGCCAAAAATCTAGTTCCTTATTCTGCTGGCACAGAAGTGAGTATTCAGTTACAAGATCTTAAATTTACACATTTACATACCTAATAGTCTTACTCATATGAAAAGCAAGAAGTAATACAAGCCTAATTTGCCTTTCCTTCAGAGCAGATGCTCCTTCAGATTTATGTACTGAATTATTCATACCACAGTGAGTTGAGCCCTATCATTCTTTGTGTTAGAAGATTTCCATAGTGGACAACATACTGCACATATAAAACTACATCACTTCATAATAGCTGCATATCTGGTCTGAAGTCTCCTGGGATTTCTGCAACTGTTCTATCTTTATAGCAAGACTACAAATTAATTTTTTCTCACTCAGTTTGAAATTCAGTGTTGGTTATAAGCCCTTTTTAGATGTTAAGGGATCTGAACACTTTTTTTAGGAGCTATTTGCTTTATATTTGAGATCCAATATTAAATTAATGGTAGTTCTAAACCTTTAGATGTGAGATAGTCTGCCTTAAAACTTAGGATTCCTTGCTGATGCATTAAATAAAAATTCCTCAGAGACATCCAGGGCAATGTATAGGCAGGTAACATGTAAAATAAGGATGCACTTTCATAAATCCAAACATTGAAAACTATAACCTCATACCAACCCATTTTTAGATTTTGTTTTGAATTGTGTCATCTGTAGTTTGAGTATTCTGTGATGTGTGGTTATTGTACGTTTTACTTATGTAGCTTACAAAATCATTATTAACCAGCACCAAAAATTTGCCATCACAGAGCAAAGTACATTCATTGTATAGATGTACTTTTCCATTTTGTAATGTAGCATTCTGGGTTGATTGGATAATTCTGAATATGTCAGCATCTAAATGTACAGTCACCAAGGCCCTGAGAGACATTCAAACTGCTGAAATGCTGCAGTTTCCTCTGTGTAATCAGGTATCAAAATTCACCTCTGAATTCAGTGTCACAAGAGCTTTGTCATTCTTAATACACCCTTTCTTAAACAGATGCTGAAGGAAGCACAGTTTTGTCACTGCAATGGTTTTAGACGAGGTAGTATTTACTAGTTTTATAGATTATTCTTTGTATTTTTATAACAATTGGTTATAATGTTAACACACAATGAATAAGTAGAGGCCAGGGTCTCTCAGCCACCTATGTTTAGCTGTTGTTAGGCTGTTCTACCTGCATTACTGAGTAAGCTGGATGCTGAGGTAAGGAGATCTCTGTGAATGTGAGCATGCGTGCTAGAAATACTACATGCTTTATAGGAAAATTATTTTTAGTATGTTTGAAAATTATGGCAAGTGGGCTTGAAATTGATATTTTCCTACCTGAATGCTCCAGTAGTTTGAAACTATATCTGCTAAGGTCCTGCAGTGGACAAGTGTTATATAATTTCTGTATATAAAATTGTCACACATTTAAAATCAGTTGTAGCAGGGATGTCCTAGGATTAGACAAAAGTGTTTAAATGCCTCATATAGATATTATACTACTTGCTGCAATAGCAAGTTGATAAAAATCAGTAATTACAGTTTTGTGGACAAGAATTCTCAGCTCCAACAGCACTGGAAAGCTTCCACTTCAATTTTGCTGCCTTACTTGAGACCACAGTTTTGCAAAATTGAATTTGTTTGTCCTGAAAATGCTTCTCTCTGTCTTTTCTTCTTTCTCTTGGCCTGTCTGTCTTTCTGTTTTCCGACTCTCTCTCTGCAGCATGGCTGAATAATTTCAAAGTGTAAGCCCTATTTTGGAGATGCGAGAGGCTGATTTTTCAAACCCTAGTTGTTAGCAGGCTTGAGAGGCTCAAACACACCCTGCGAAGGATAAATGTCCAGAACTGGGGATGGGGGGGGCAGGGTCAGCCCTGTACCCGTGCTGTAGGGCAACATAGCATTTTTGTTGCTAGCACAGTCAACACACCGTCCTTCAGCTTAATTCACTCTGGTTTTAAATCATTGCGTGGTTTTGCTATATATAATTTTTTTCTTTGAGAACAATATTATTTCCTACTCGACAGTCCCTTGCGAAGGCACCGGTGTCTTAATGCGCTTGTATTAGGCACGCAGCTTCTGCAACTTTCCAGTGGGAACAGTGCTTTATAATTTATGGATGTGCTTTCTGAAATAATAACTCAAAATTACATTCCATTTTATTTAATCTTTTTTAATTGGCATCTCAGAGGCTTTGCAGGAGTCTGGCTGCAGATTTTCTACTTGCTATTGGATTATACTTTTTTTTTTTTTTAACCATTAACTACTGCATGCAGTGAAAAGCACACTCTTTCACAACAGTCCCTGCATGAAGATTCTTAATTAAATTGTACTCAGCATGTTGTAAAAAATGCAAGGTTTTGGAGACATGAGGCACACGGATAATGTGGCATTTTACATGACAGCTTTGCATTTCAGCAGGATTCCACAGCACTTTCTTTGCCTCCAACATAAAATACTGCTAAAGGAAATGACCTAAAAATTGCATATACTTTGTCTTCTGCTAAGTTTTAATTGCTTATCTTTCTTAAAGGTTGTTAAATAGGCCTCTTACCATTGATGTTAGGGTATATACAACATTTATTCATGCATACAAAATAGATTTACGATACAGATAAATTCCAAGCTCACACACACAAATATCCATTGATGTGTGACTCCGGCTGCTTAATTAAAATAGTAAAAAAACCCCCAACCTTTCAAATGGAAAAGGAAAGAAAAAAATTGAAAATAAGTCCCACTCACCAAACACACTTTGGATTTTTGACCAGTTCTATTCATGATGCTTTTTACCCATAAGTACCTCCATTCCTCCTATGTGCATGCACACATGCACGCATCCATGCCACAGAAAAACAAACCCAGTGACAAAAGACAAAGGAGATTTTAGGACTGTTCCTCACCCCAGAATATAACGCCTCCAGGCTCCTCCCATTTCAGCTTGGTTGTAGGAGAGCAGCTGACTTCATCATTTGTATTTTTGTGTGAAAATCTTGAATCCCCACAACTCAACAAGCACCTTTACCTCCTAGCTTCTTCCTATCCTCATTGGTTTCATGGCAGATGCACCAGGTGATGGTGAGATCTCATTCATTGGCGGGGTTGCCAGGGGCCTGCTGAACACAGGCAAGTGCCCTTCAGTTCCTGCAGGAGGCCTGGTGCACCCAGGTGCAGCTGGATGTACTCTGATTTTGTGATCAGTCTGCTGAGGTGCTGATTTGGCCAGAGTCATCATTTGGATGATGCTGTTTTCTCCATTAATCGAGTGCTCACAGCTCCCTTCCTGTGGGGCATTACCTGACCTTGGACCACTCTGGGATGCAGAGCGTGGGGAGAAACAAGGTTCCCCTTTGCCAATAAAGCTCAGTTTTGGCTTTTATGAGGCTTTTGCAGCACTTTTTCCTCCTTTGTCCAAGCTTTTTTTTCCTCCATTTCAGATGCCTCCAGTATATATGGGTGCCTTTCTACCACATCCTTTTGAAACAAAAGAGAAACCACAGCTTGCTAAGTGCAGTACAGCTCGCTTTAAAGACTAATGCTAAAAAAAAGAGAAATTAAGGAAAGAGACAGCAATGGGGAATAATGTGTGAGAGCAGGTGACACCACTCTGATTAATGCTGATTGTTTTGAAACCAATATAATGACTCCCAGTGTTATCTGGCTGAAAGTGCAGATACCCTGTAGCCACCCTGTAGGGTATCTTCTCTCCTGTTTCCCTCTGAGAAGAAATGTCTCTGTCTTTTGTACATTAACAGCAGCTCTCTGGACCTTGCAGCAATGAAATGGGCCACTCGCACCAGGATGACTGGTTCCCTTCCTGGCCAGCAGAAGTCTGTACCTGGGCTGACTGCAGGCACTGCCTGGACATGAAGTGCATGTGGGTGGGACGGAGTTTCCCAAATTAGGTGCTCCTTCTCTCTTTCTCCATCAGGAAGGACTGTGTGCTGAAATGCTACACCCTTTTTTTCTTGTAGAGGTCAGTTAGAGTCCAGGTTTCCAGTGGTGGCCAAGCTGCCAGAAGAGGTCCCTTCTCCACCATTGCCCACCCACCTCTTCCCTTGCCCAGGTGCTATCCCGATCACAGACTCTCACTCTCTGTCTGGTCCCTTCACCTCTCCCAAGGCAGGTCTTCCTGGGGTGCATGGCAAGGCCAGCTCTGAAATGGTCATGGTGAAAGCATCACTCGTCTCTCCCCAAAAAGCTTATTTTCTGAACTTAGATCTCTCACCTCCATGTTCACAGCAGAGCTCTACAACTACGAGGCAGAACTGTGCTGCGTGGGGCAGGAGCAAGGGGCCAGCAACTCTTCGGGTGGTTTTACACCAAATAAAATGTGATATCCTTCCAGTTCTGGGGGAGCGGGAGAGGGATGTTTACTGGGCTGCAGAGGAAAGCAGTTTGCCAGCAAAGGGTGAATAAGTGTGTCTTCCCGTACACTTCCCTCCTTTCTTCCTAACCTTCCCATGTGAGCCCTGTGGGAGAAATCACAAGTCACAGTTTCAAAAGCTTTTTCCACGCTCTTGTGCCCACATCATCCAGGGGGACTGTGGGAGGGGAAAATTAACAGCGACTCCTTTAGAGGTTTCTGGGACATGCTGTGCTGGTGCGGGGGAGTGTTAGCCGTCCTCTCCCTTTCTCTCATCTGAGTGATGCTGCTGTAAGCCTTGCGGGCAGGCACGTGGGTCTGGCACCTCCTTCGGGGACTCTGGTGGATGGGAAACGATCCCTGCTAAGACACGGCAGACCTGCAGCTGTGTGTTCAGGTGAGCCTTCCCACCTGCTTTGTACTGAGCATAGCCTACAACCGCGTCTTGCTTTTCAGGAGCTGCCTGTGAATTCAGCCCTTGCAAGGAATCCCTGACTGAGATCCTTGCAAAGTAGGGGCTCTGTTTATCCCTAGCACATTTTCTGTAGCATCCCTGTATGCAGATGTCTCGCCTGCAGTGTGGCTTGTGGGGCAGTCTGCCAGGAGATGTCCAAATGCGGTCATGACCTGCAGCTGCAGTGAAAAAAAAATCTATATTAGTAACAAACACCAAAGAAAGTAATTTCCATAGTCAGACCATGGTGTCACACTATGTGTCGTAGCATGTGCAGCCCAGGGAGGTTTCCTAAACAGAACTGGAAAGCGAGACACAAGAAGCTCACTCCAGCTTTGTGTTAAGGTGTTGGCTCACATCTGTCCTGCCAACCCTCCTATCCCTGTACTTCTTGTGGTCACTCATTAGGAGTGACAGACACATGTTTTTACAGATATGAGCCATTATAATATGACATATATGCACCTACAGGATTAAATGTTACATGAAGTTCAAAGCCTCTAAGAAATACAGATAATTGTAAACTGGAAAAAATCTCTTACTTTTTGTTGCCTACTCTGCTGATTGATGGGCATTCATTCCTCTGTCCGTCCTGCACACTAGGTATAACAGAAATAGCCATTATTGATCTCTATGGAGAAGATGTCATGCCAGTATAGCACATCTGGATGCAACTTGAAGTGCTCACACAGCCTCAGGGGAACCTGAAACAAGCCCCAGCCAGCTACTATTTGCAATCGGCTCAGTGTAAAACAGAAACAAATTATCTCTGTTTTATTTTCCTCAGAAGGGGATACAGCCTTCAATATTCAGGTCTCTGATCAATCACTAAATCAGTCTGGCATAGATATTTGATAGAGAAAAATAAATCTGCGACACTTACAGAAGAGTTCTCTAGGCTGCGCACCTCTCTCCTGTTTGTGAACTGACAAAGTCTTATTCCTACATGTAACCCCCCCTCCAACATTATAATTGCTTGCTTTGGAATGAAAGCTCTTTATTAACAAACACAGAGATCCAGATATGCCCTGTTACTGCTTCCTTGTGATGAGCTCTTAAAAAAAAAGCCATTAGGACCTTTATAAATTCAAGTCATCTGTAAGAACATCATTATTTCTGCAACAGTTTTCTCTGCAGTGTATAAGGGTGTGTGGGAGGTAGTTCCTGCAGGGAGGTAAAGAAAACCCCTGTAATCTCAGGAACTTGCTAGAAAAAATCCAACCAATGCTTTCAGCACAAGATTTAATTGGTTGTTTTCGATTATTGCAAAGAATAGGACAAAAATACAAACTTTGTAACCAAAAGACAAGCAAAATAGCAGATTTGCTAGCTCCCTTAATATGAACATCTTGCTCCTTAAAGTCTCTGTCTTTATTTGTGGTAGCTATGTATCGGTATAACTTTGTTCATCTTGGACAGTTTCCAAGCACAGTCCTTCTCGAATCCCAAGGAGCTGGCCTGGATCCTTTACTTGCATAAATCCATGTCACCTCATGTAACTGTCAACAGGACAAAGCCCGGCTCTGGTCCTGATCCAACTGAGTTTTGGGTTTTTTTTCTGTCTAAGATAATCAGTGTGTGAGAGAAGCATGGGAGTGCTTCAGTTTTCAAGCCAGCATTACTTTCATAAAGTGAGTATCCCTATTCACGGCGTGTATTTGGTCCTGTGTGGGATATGGGACTGGAGGCTCTGGGTTGCCTTCTGACTCACTGGTTTCCTTGTGCATTAACAAGTTAATTTTGCTGATTTGAGTGGGGTCACTCTGGATGCTGTGCACGCAAAGGCTGAGTCACCTCATGGAAGGACCTGACCCAGGGAACTGGGTTTGTACAAAGGGAAGGAGATTTATCTTCCCATCAGTCAAAGAAAGGGAAGTTTCCACTGATCAAAACCATTAAAGAACCACCAATCTCACTTGAGGCTTAACCTGACAATGGATGTTCATTCAAGCTCCCCTCCACATACACTTCAATTTAGATTTCAGATTAATTTTAGAGCCACTTGTTCATTAATATACTAGTTAATTAATTTTGCTGTTAGCTATTTTCATTTCTCAGCAGAATAATCAGATATCTCTTCCCTACTAAATCAAACCTGCCTGCAGTATATCAGAATGAATAAGATCATCTATTTAATTTCCCAGGCATTAAATAATTAAAGCTTCCTTGAAAAGGAGGACAGTGTGTTACTGCCACTGGTGAACAGATATGACAGAGATGTACTTTCTTTAGGGAAACATACAGAGGATGAAATATCTCCTATCCATGTATGCTACAGTTTATCTCTATTCTTTGCATTTATTACTAACGAATACTACTAATTAACTGTGCTAAAATATCTCTCAGGGGAGTGCTACATATCTGAAGTGTGATATTGTCAAGTGGATCATTTCAGGGTACTTGGAGCTGCTGCCAGCCAGTACCCCACAGAAAGCCCATGTGAAAGCAGTGTGCTGGAAAGCGGCATGAAGAGCACTGTGGGAGGAGATCCCCCAGCCAGGGACCGTGCCACAGCAACATTCATTCATGTTGTGATATGCTGACACAGTGCAAAGCCATCCTTGTGACCTGGTGTTGGCTGGGATAGAGATAGGTAGATTTTCCTCCTAGTAGCTGGTACAGTGCTGTGTTTTGGATTTCGAATTAAAATAATGGGATAACACACTAATGTTTTAGTTGCTATTAAGCAGTGCTTATACTAAGTCAAGGACTTTTCAGCTTCCCATGCTCTGCCAGGTGCACGAGAAGCTGGGAGGGGGCACAGCCAAGGCAGCTGATCCAAACTGGCCACAGGGCTGTTCCATACCATATGATGTCATGCTCAGTGCATAAACTAGGGGGAGTTGGCCGGGGCGGCAGTGATCACTGCTAGGGGGTGGCCTGGGCATCAGTCAGCAGGTGGCGAGTGGTTGCAGCACTTGTTTTTCCTAGGTTTTGTTTCTCTCCCTCTTTTTGTTGTTTTCCTTGTCATTACAATTTATTATTATTATTAATTTTATTTTATTTCATTTCAATCATTAAACTGTTCTTATCTCAACCCATGAGTTTTCTTACTTTTGCCCTTCTGATTCTCTCCCTCATCCCACCGGGGTGGGGAGGGTGAGTGAGTGGCTGTGTGGTGCTTAGTTGCCGACTGGGGTTAAACCACAACACCTTGTGATGCTAGGCTTGCCATGAGGAGTGACGAAGGATCTCATCAAATTCAGTATAATTGAGGAGGACAGGTATTAGCTTTAGCCCATGCTCTGCATTGACCAAGCTGCAGGAGAAACCAGTGCTGTTAGTGGTCCTGACCACGGGAGCTCAGGCCAGCTCTGTGCGTGCCAGCATGATGCTGCCAAAGTGTATTGGGGAGGGAAACAGAAGATTTTTCCTGCCTTCTTGGAGCACATTCATAGTTGTTTGGTTTTTTTTCTGTCAGGAAATAAGGTGGCTGAAACCTTAAAATGTGATAGTGACTTTCTTAAAAGCTGAGATGCTCATGGTGTTTTGGCAAAAGCCTGAAATGAAGGAAAGCTACAGCTGGTCTTCTTTTTTCAGGACAAATTCCTCTATTCACATCTTTGAACCCCCTTTACTGGGAGAGGTTTGTAGGAACCTGAAGTTCAGTTAAACCTTGCAGGAAAAAAAATAGAGAAACTTTTAGAAAACACTGCAAATAACATAAGAGCTCTGTTGTGCTCTGCAGTGATGTTTGTGTAGCTACCTGGAAGAAACTCAAGTGTCCTGATGTCTGCCCTCAGGATGCAAGAGAGATGCAGTGAGATTTGCTCAGGAAAGAGAAGTTACCATATGGGAAATCATGACACACCATCAATGGAGATGGAGAGAAAAGGTTGAAGCCAGGAAATATTTTGATGGCTACAGTCATCATGATAAAAGGCATGTGAAGCTGACCTGCTGGCTTTTCCATGATGAGACTGCTTCATTCTTGGAGAGTGGTTATTAAGCTCTTCTTCACTAGCTTTCAACTTCTAACTGTCAGACTGTGGAGTAAAGAGAAGGGCTTCCCTAAGGCCAGTTACAGAAAATACTCTGTCTAGTCACGCTGGTGTCAGGTTTTGCTGGGCAGAGGGAGGACATCTGAGAAAGAGCCATGTCCCACAGAAGCCACACGAAGCTGCTGGGCAGAGCCAGGGAGGGGAGCGTGCCCTTGTGTCCACCATTGGGTGAGCATCACCCCACGAGCGCTCTGCCCAGACAGGTAAGTGAAGCCTGCACAAGATCCAATGGGGGAAAGAGAAAAATGCCCCTGCTTCTTTTACTGAGTGCTGCGATTGCGCCTTAGGGCTTGCCTGGCCTTCCCTCCTGTGGAAGAGAGCTGAGCACCACACTATAGACCTCACAGTATTTAGTATACTTATTCTCACAATGCTTTTTTAGGATGGATGGTTGGATTTTTTCCCTCGGGAAAGACTGTCCTCTGATGTAAAGGTAACCAAAGGCAGGAGAGGGAGCTGATAAGGTGGTGGGGTAACCAGGTGAGTGGCTCCACACACAAACTTGCTTTATAAATAAGTCCAGGCATTTAGCCCAAAATAATTAAGGAAGTCCCTTGCAAATAGATATTTGTACCAAAACCACATCTCCAGCCAGATTACATGGCTAAATCTCAAACAGACCCAAGAGCTTTCCCTCTTTGTGCAACAGGAGCAGGTTTACCAGGGGGCCAAAGGGACATTAGGGGCTATATCAGAAGTGCCCAGCACAGCACAGCTGCCCAGCATGTCTGCCCTTCTGGAGGTCTCTAAAATTGGCAAAGATGCAGGAGAACATCAACGCCACGGTGTACCTACAGTGAGTGTGGAGTGGTCCAGCAGTGTTGATGCTGTGGTGGGGCAGAGGCATCCTCGGCCCCCGTCCAGGTGTGAGAGGGGAGGCTGGGGGTCTGCCACCCTCCCTCCTGCCCTCTCCCCAGGAAGCTTCGGGGCTGGTCCCTGGCTGTAGATCCAGCTGCTTGGATCAGCCCCGGTTTAGCACTCCTACTTCACCAAGATTTTAAGGTTGTTCTGGATCTCAGGGTAAAAGCAGGCCCTTGTTTTCTGCTTGCTAAGACTTTGACTTTCTTTCCCTTTCTCTACTGTTTTAGCCTGAAGTTTTTGATAATGTTGCCCCCAATGAATCTTGCAGACAAATGGTGTATGAAATTATACTGTGGAGTGAGACCAAAAAGGCTCTGGCAAACCCTGTTTTTAAATGTTCCTTTTAAAAGCCGCAGAGAACACAGGCTGCTGAAGAAACTAAGTGTTTCTTTTTGGTGTTTGATACTGAAGTCATGCCACATGTTATGCTAATTCCTTTGATTCAGTAACAATAACATAAATGAAAGTGAGTATTATAGTCACCTGGCATAGTGCCAAAAAAGCAAGTCAGCAGCTAGTGCAAGCTAATGAAAACAAGTGCAGTTTTATACAGTCTAGAGACTAATGAGCTGAGCTTTAACCACACCAGCCAATTTGAAATGATTGCATATGCAGGTGTCCAACAATCCTGAAAAGTCAGACCACAGGCTTGTACATATTCATTGCTAGCTCATCCATAAGGGTGGCATTCCATGCAGATGTATGGACATGGCCATCTATACGCTTGTAGCATGGGTGAAAGGACCTTTGGATATTTCTGTATTTAAGAGATGCCTTCACAATGGGCAGGACAATACGGGTCGCTCTCATCTCTGAAGCTTATTCCAATTTGTCTTCACCTTCAAGATAATCAGGTTTGGCCATTAAAATCAGCCAAATATTCAGAGCTGCATTCTTAATTATCTATGAATATTGGACAGTCTGCAATGAAACTGAGTGAAAATTCCAAACTTTAACCTCCAGGAATATATATGAAAGTTCAGTGTAAAAGCTCATTTCTGCTAGGTCTTTTTTTTTCTGTTTTTAGATCTTTCAGACAGTTGGGAAAGGGAAAAAATGCCAAGTGAGAGGAGGCGATTTGCCACCCAAATAATGCTCAATGAATAGCTGAAGCAAAGTTTCCCACTAGTTAAAAAAATTGTTAGGTTGATTACCTGACATAGAATTGCATATAGTGGATGCATTTCTAAGCATCAAGTTGGCTACTGAAAACATTCAACCATTAAAAATTAAGCCAGCCTAATAATGAGGAAATCTGAAAATCTCAGTGATGCTGTCCCTTGCTTTTCCTAACCTTGATCTCACTTTACTCTCTTTAGTTATTTTTGACATTTGGCTCTTTGTTCAGTGTAACATGTAAAGTTTTGCTGGGTACATTTAGACTGATAGCATGTGTCTGAAGTAGAAAAGTCAGCAAATGGAAGGTCCTATTATTTACTCGTGATGAGATGCTGGATACTTGGGGTGTTTTCTCTCCACATCTGTCCAAATTTTTCTGCTCAGTCATAATAAAACCTTATTTCTGTTTCCCCTCCTTTCCCCACAAAGTGAGGATGCTGCTGCTTACAGGCTAGCTCTGGACCTTGCCGTGGGTTCAGAGCAGGGAGGCAAAGGCTGTGAGCCTGCCCCAGGAGGCCAATGAGGTCTCTCTCCCTGGACAGTGGTTAGAAGCAGGAGGCACTTCTTACTCAGGGAAAGGCACAGAACATCTTCTTTTTGGGACTACCTATTTCTGGAAGCATTTAAATCAACTGGTGCCACCTTTTGTAACTACAGATTTCCCTGGTTATCTAAATACCAGCGCTCCGAGCCAGGTCTCTGCTGGTGGCTGGCTGCGTGCAGGAGGGACTGCTGTGTCCAGAGGGCCAGAGGGAGAATAAACGAGAGATTTGTAGCTCAGGGAACAGGAGACACCAGTGAGAAAAGACAAGGGAGGAAAATTTGATTCCAAACAAGAAGGTAATAGGAATCGCTCTATTAAAGTCAAGTGCCTACTTTTCATGCTGCTGCCCTTCTGGTCTGTGTCTGGCCCTTAAGCGCAATTAACGTCTATTTTTTTCTCTGAAGAAAATGACTTTCAAAAACGTTCAACCTCAGCCTGGAACAATTAAGATTCAGGGCAGCTAAGCAGGCAGGGTGTAAGGAGGGGGAGCCGCAGTGTGTGTGTATGTGTGTGCGTGTACGTTTCTGTCAGATTCAGTAACTAGTAGGGATAAAAACATGTTTCACCTTATGAAACCTTGTGAACAAACCATCCTATCTCCTGTTACAGCTGTAACTGCAATCACGCGGCTCCTAGGAATCCTCTTTATTAAGATTTTGTGGTAGCCTACGGATTGCATGGTGGTGTATGCTTTCCACTTAAACTAAGTAGTGTACTTGTGATTTATAAAACAGTAATAAATGATAACGCTGCATGTCTTAGGTAAAAATACCAAACAGAAAGGACAATATGATTCCGTTGATACCTGCTATCCAGCAAGCCTGACACATCAGGGGCTGGACCGGAGAAGATGTTCTTAGAATTTGCTACATAGAATATTATGTTCCAAAGAAGATAAAAAGCTGGGGAAAATTGACTTCCCTGGCTGTGATGATGTTCAGGAATTTTATTGGTCTCTCTTGTTGAAAAGAGAGAGATCTAGATACAGGAGTATTACAAAGATACATCAAAGCTTTTCCACTTGAGTTGTTGCAGCTTCAGAAATTCCCCCGGTTGGTAATTCACATCTGATTAATTGGGTTCTAAATCTCTTTAATCAATACTTGGAGAATTTGGCCCACACAGCCAACAGCCTTTTATTCCTGTTAGCAGCAAGAAGCAGATACTGTTCCCAGCCCTTCCGCACACACACGTGCAGCCACGACCACAGGGCGGCTGTGCAACCCCTGTGCAGCAAGTCCCAGTCCCAGTGTGTTACTGGGGGTCTTGGTCTCCACCACTTTGAAAGGGCAGCCTCCAAAAGTGCCTCCTGGGATGCCTCCCTCCACGCACGGGGTGACACATTTTACTGTCTAGTGGCAAGGTTGGGCATGGGGGGTCTTTAGTGCTCAAAGAGGCATCTTCCAGCAGTGCCCTGTACCTGTACACCACGGCTCGCTGTCTGGGAAGAAGTCAAATCTGGTTTTAAAGGTAGTTCTGGAGCACATCTCAAAATAAAATTTGGGCATATCTGTTATGAATTCAGGCTGCCATGCTCTTATAGCCTTGGTCATGCATGAGTGAAGGCTGATCTTTATATTTCTACTAACATATTATCCTCCTTGTCATCATGGTTATTAATCTTACATGTAATTCCTCGATATCCTTACAGACATTTTGGTTTAATCTAAAACAGTCTGTAACATCACCATTTTAATCCACTGCGTATATTTTAATCCATTAGCTGATGACTGTCTGATAGCAGGGCAGAAGAAAATAAGATTGGATCACCACAATTAGTGGGGAAACTGTCTCAGTGACATTCATATGAATTATTCAGTTTACTTCATAATCCACAAAGTTACAATCCTTTTATTATACGACAAAGCCAATGCATTAGAGACTATGGAAAAGATAAGTTATATCTGAAACGTGAAGCATTATTAATATAATTGCTTTCCATCAACATTCTTTAAAATCCATCCTGACTTTTTAAGAGATCATAATACTTCATCTTTCCCCATCTTCCCTCAGGAGAGTTACTTCAGTAGTAGATCTTCATACGCGATAAAATAGGTTTGCCAAATACAGGGTAAACATTAGCTTTCCAGGTCAAGTTTCAGCTTCCCTTGCATGTATATTTTTCATACTTGTCTGAGGATAGACAGGCATATGTATCATTGCACTGCAGGGGAAGAGTTATTTATTCAATTGTTCATAGACTTGCCAGTATCAGAATGACCCAACGCTGCATTTACATCTCTACCATGGTGATAACATTGTGCAATATAGTGGATGTGGAATACAATTTGTCAATGTTTTTATGTGCTTATAGGGCATACTGATGGCAAAATCTCTCGCTGAGTGATTTCCTTTTGATATATAAAAGATTAATTTGGGGAGACTTGTATATAACGAGCACTAGGCTAAACTATAGCACTGTTGCATTCAATACTCAACTGCAGGATCTGCATAAGGCTTTTACTCATTATATTTCTTACTGGCAGGAAAATAAATTAAAATTTTGTACACAGTTGAACATTTATTTTTAAGCATCATGTGGCTTAGCAAGTCTCCGTCAGCCATCTGAGCTCCCATAATTAGCGATGTATGTACTTAGAGTCTAACTAAAAAATTAAATGCATTAGTTCAAGCTATGCTTTTATTCTTGTGTCCATGTACTGATTGTGATTAACCATTTTGTTATTCTATTTTTTATGAAGGCTTATTTGTTTTGCCACCCATGATACCTTAAAAATGTTTCTTCTGATTTCAGGTAAAGAGACTCAGTTTCAGTTTCTAATACATCAATGTCCGACATAAGTCTTTACTTACTGCATTTAAAAGGAGAAAAACAAAGAAACTTCATCCTCCACCAATGTGGGAGAAGCTCTGTTGTTGGTAGGAGGTTTGTTATGTCCCTTCACTATCAGGAGACATTCAGTCAATGTGCATGTGTCATTGCAACCACCCCACAGGACCAGATTATTTTGCCAGTCTGTATTGTTCTCACATTGAAACATGCAACAAAAAAGATGATGGTATATATATGCTCAGGTGTTCACAGATGTATACATCTAAGCATTTAAAGCATCATCATATTGCCAACTTAACTGCTTTATAGCTTAATAAAAAAAATCCTTCTTCGTTTAAGATTCTTAACACCTTTAATTTTTTTGTTGCTTCTTCCATATTTTCCTACCTTGTACTTTTCTCTGTTTTTACCAGTCCTTCCCCTCCACTGTCCATACCACTTATAAGGAAAGAGACCATACAAAGCCCAGGACTGACCATACTCCCAAAGGTGGGAGTAGTCAGTGAAGAGCATGACTCCTTCAGAAGCTCAAGTACCCTCAGCCGTACCATTCCATTCACAGCCTTAAATCCACTCACTTCTGGGAATAAACACATCAGCTCTCTTGTAAATATAAACAACTAAACCCAGCAGTCTGAGTGAGCAAATGAAAATCAGGGAAGCAGCTACAGTGGCAGAGAGAATTCAAGTGGCAGAAGTCAAATATTTGAAGAATTTGCTGTTATAATTAAAAACTACTGAGAAAACTGCTCAATGACTCACAGTTCCTAGACCCACCAGAGAACACCTGCAAAATGATTCTCTGTGCAACAAATCCTGTCCAGTGGAGACGCCGTGGTATATTTTTGCTTAGTTTATAGTGGTTGAACACTTTTCCCTAAAGCTCTCTACCCTGTGGTTTCCTCACAGAAAATGACTCTTTCTGCAGTCCATCAAACAGCTAAAATGGTTCGTAACAGCCCACATCGATGGCAGCTATTAAGACATTACTCATTTCTTTTCCCCTTCAGTACTTCATACAGTAAATGGCACAGCTATTGACTTCATGCAGACAGCAGTTTTAGGGAAATGGAGATGCTTCGTGATCATTTCTTTGCAGTTTTTTCCTGACCATAAGAGGTTAGTCTCAGACTGCTGAAGTATAGTATCCTGATATAAAAGCTCCACACTTCAGATGTCAAAATAAGCACTCTCAATGCAAGTAAATGACTAGATGACATACCACAAGTATGTATCTCAGTGAGTTTCAGTTTCAATTTGTGTAAATGTTTGACTCCTGAGCTTAAAATGTATCCCTGCAGCTACACTCCCTGTAAATGGTTTTGTCAGCACCATTTTAGACTTCATATCTGAGCTGGTCAGAAATTGAAAGAGCCCAGTAAAAAGCAGGTGGTAGGAAGACTGAGGTACTTGACAGCTGGTGCAGATAGAAGAAAAAGAGAGGTTCAGGGGATGTTGGGAATATCCTTAGACTTACAAGAGGTCAAGGAGATCAAATGGGTCACAGGAGAGCAAACGGTCAGATGTTCAGGTTCCCCATAGGCTATTTCAGTTTTAGGGCCAAAACTGCCTGAATCCAATATATAGTCTTGAAGAAAGCAAGGAAATATCTACCTTGATGCTTTTGCAATGCAAGCATGTAAATGTTTTCTTGGCAATAGGCTCTTGGCTTACCCAGTTTATTTCCAGTTTTCATAGTACTTGCAGCTGCTGAGGGTTATTGCAGATGCTGCAGCATAAAACACTGTGGATGAAGCCCCGCAATGGGAAAGTTCAGGTTGCTTGGCTTATTTATTGAAGATATATCTGTTGCCTATAGCAGCTGCATCCTTACACACTAATTGCATTCAGATTTTAATTGTACTGAGTCTCCTTAATTGTTAGTCAGATGGGGTAATCAGAAATGCAAAAATATGGAGGATCATATGAATATCCAGAATATGTCTACAATTTCTTAGAGTCATGGACCTTATGCAGAAAAAAATGGGGCACAGTGATTTAAAGGCCATTTCAAAACATGAGAGTTTTGCTTCTGAGCATTCACTGACTCTGAAGCAATAAAAAACTATGCCAGATTTTGGTTATTCAGTAGGCATTGTTTTTGAGTAACAAGTCCTTTTGTTCTGATTTTGGCTTCTTGGACAAGAATAGCCATGCACAGAAACTCAGTTTTGAAGCTGAAGACGGTACAATGCTCTTTGCTTGATATTTCTCCCTTACAGAAAATTATAGCTTTCAAACAGTTAGGCCAAGCTGCACTTCAGAATATAAATAGGTCTTTATCTCAAACCAAGTCAGCCCCCCTCCTGCCAATGTCTTAATTTCCTGTGGTAGCAAATGCCTTCCCGTACAGGGTTCTTCCTGGCTGATTTTCAACTAGTCTTCTCTGGCTACCCAACTGTTCGTGCAATGGGGAGAAAGAGTCCTTCAGTCATTAATGAGGAAAACCACTCCATAAAATAAAACAGCCAAGGTTTAGTCGTCTGAAAAAAGTGGAGAAGGCAGCTGGTAATCAAAGTCAGACATGGGAAGTACTTTGTATGTTGAAAAAAGTCAAAGCCTTGTAATTGTCTCGCTCAACAACAAGACAGAGCAAAATATCTGATTAACAGTGAACTGCAGTGTTGCATGACAATTTACTACAGGTAGGCAAGAAGAAGAAGAGGAATGGACTGAACTGAAACCACAGGGGAAATGCTGATTTCCTGTGTGTTATTAGTGAAGTGGGAATTAAGCCTTCCTTGTAGCCTTAAATCTTGGGCTTTTTTTTTTTTCTGAAGAAAATGCGATGATTTTAGAATTATAATCTATGTCTGTTATTTGTTGTTGGGTTTCTATACTATTCTGAAACATGAAATTTCTTCACAGGGGTAACTTTCTGTTCTTCAGAAGAATTGAAAGCAATTATTTAATTTCCTGCCATCTGTCATGCTACGACTATTTCTCATCCTCCTTCCAGATACCCACATATTCAGCTCCCTTTTCTGCAAAACACAGGGGAAAACAGCCATGATTTGGCCATCACAAGGGGAAAAAATATACTATACATACCCAAGCTCACAGGATAGGCTTCAATGCTATCACTCGTGTTTTCTATTGCAATTCAGACTTATTCATACCTGAAGGAGGGCCACACACTTAGTGAAATAAAGAAATAAAGGTACAGAGAAACAACGGTTTCCCACAGGGATGCATTAGATTAACTTTTGCCATTAGTCTGGAAAATTATGCTGATGTTGCTTTTCCTAGGAGCACAGAAAGAATCTCCAACTTGAAAATAGCAGTTCAATGGGTACATCAGCTAGTTTTATGATTGAGTTATATGTGTCAGATGACAACAGGAAAAAGCACAGTTTATTTCTCTGTTGACACAACATAATAGGGATTTGCAAGGACATTGCTTTCATATCTATGCAGCACCCACAGCTCAGCACAGCCCTCCTTAATTTGTGATCACTTGTTCTGTCCCTCATTAAACTAGATGCCTCTGCAGTCCACCCTTATGCAGGACAGAGTCTTTTGACTTCGCTGTATTTATACATCGTGTACAACACAAAAAGTAAAGGGCCTTCTGAATGAGAGAGATTCATCGGCAATGCATTATCTTTCCTATCTGAGTTGTGATGTGGCTGGTTTGTGCAGAATAGTCAAGGTCCCATTTGCTGATAGCATTAAGCTGACCTTGCTTCTTCAGGGAAACTGCTCACAGAGATTTATAAACACAGAGGAAAATTAGCAACTTTCTAGTCTAAGGTGACTGTACTCTATCTTGTCTGGAACTGCTGCAGCATCTAAAACCAGACACCAGAGTTTTCCAAAATTTCATATGGATGTAGATTTCTCCTCTATCCCTTTCCCACAGCTCTGGGAACTTACCCCTCCCACCTCCACAAGAGAAAAGCCGGAGGCAGAGGCCTGGCATCCTATATGGGGTCATATAATCAGGCACCACATGTTTCTCTCATTATGTGACCTGATACAGGGAGTGTTTGGGTTTTTTAAAGCAAATACTAGGTTGCTCTAAGCTAGCTGGCCCTCTTGCAGGGCATAAACTGTAGACCTTTTCTCTGTATTTCCACTTATAGATGGAAATAATCTTCTAGGCAAGAGAACCCTGTTGCACTTCAACAAATTTCAGTTAAATTGAAATGTGTCTTTCAGAAAGCCATCACATCACGATTTAAGGGTTGAGTGAGGATGAATATTTCCTTTCAGTTGGTGTCTGTACTAGCTTGCCTTACTAAAGAGTTGCTACTTCTTATTTGTATTTTAGCTTCTGGCTACTGGATATTTTTACAACCTGTATTCCTCTAAAGAGCTTTTAAAATTAGCTGTTCCCCGTACAGATTCATACAGACATTGATCAAGGACACTTGTTCTGAAGGACTAGACCTCCTGTGTCTATTAGCTGGTGAGATGGTAGATGAGTGTGTAGGAAGGCAGAAGAGGCAGAGTTAGAAATGGGTCAGTATTGGCATGCTCGAAGCCCCATGCTTCTCCAGCCAGGCTCGACTGCTTCCCACTGACTGCCTTCAGAGAGTCAAGTCATGGACACAGACTCCCAGAGGTCAGAAGTTATGTGCATGCCTATGGCTTTCCAATACACTTTTTAGTCTTCAGTGCAATATGTTCTTGTATTTAGCAAAGAACAAGCTGTCACAGGCCATTTAAGTTTTGTGAATTTAAAGCAAGGGGAATGAAAAAAAAGGAGGACAGACCCATCATGTGCTCAGACTTGAGCCTGTGGCTTTGTTCAGGGAAACTTCCATAGATGTAGTATTGAAGACAGGCCAGAACCTTAGAAAAGTTGGATCCAGAAGTAAAGTACAGTGTTCATTAAAATCAGCTTTGATTTGACTGGGGCTTCTCTGTTTTAATACTGACTCATCTTACCTGTCTTCCAAGTGTGATAAATTGCAGCAAGATTTCCTTGCCACCAGCTTTGAACCTAATAGTTCAGAATGGTTGAACCACTGAATAATTTACTTGATGAATTTTATACTGTTTTTGAAAGACTTATCTCTGAAAATTGTTTTTCACTTTCCATATAGCTCTGCAAAATAAGTGCTAGAGGAGTTCCTGACAAATTTCTTGGAAGTAAAAGCAATTACTGTTAGCAAACACCCTTCAAAGAAACATATGCTCATCCATTTTAGTCCTGCCTGTGTTGTATATCTAAAATTATAATGTATTTTTAATGGAGAAGAACCTACACTGTTAAATCAGTCAGTGGACTGTAACAGGATGGTGCCGGCCAAGAAAATGTATTTTTTAAAAAGTGGACACCTCTGGCTCTCCTGAAGATAATTGGCTTGGCTGTTTGAGAGAAGTGATGCAGCTCTTCTGGGAAGAAATATGTATTAAATGAAATGCCAGTTTGAAAAGTTTAAAAATTATTCCTCCTTCCATGGAATCATCAATTTTCATCTTACATTAATGGTTTTAAAACCTGCCTTAACAAAGCGGGTAGTTCAGAGAATTATTGTGTGTTTCGCTCCGACTGCATGGAATATATAATGCATCCATGGAGAGAAACTTAGTGTGTCCATCTCCACAGAATCAGGCCAATGTTTCCATCCTTCTAGCAAGACAGATGGTTTCTACAGCAGAGAATTATTTTTGGGTGGTGGTGAAGAATAGAAGCGCAAAGATCTAAAGTTTTCAACAACACTGAGAAGATTCTCCACCCAGGAACAGCAGTGTGGGAAAGATGCAAAACAGTCTATTTTGTTCCCATCAGTGTGGTATCTCCCACATGTCCTGATACTTAATTTATTCCAGTTCCAGAATAAAAACAAGTTGTGGGATTTCCAAGGCAATTTTTATTGCTTTTTATCCTACATATCCACCTCTTAGTGTGTGGAAATGGTAGTTTCTCTGCTTCTTTCACATCTCTTCTGATTACTCCTCTCATAATGGTGGTGTTCTCCTCTGCCAACCCACAGTTACTTATCTACTTACTCAGAGGCAGCAGGATTGACTCAACAGATAGTGCCGTCCCTCCTGGGAACACGTATAGAACATGTGCAGCAAGTCTGATGTCCCAAAAATTACAAATCTGTGTATATAAATACATTGTCAAGTGGGGAATCAGAGACTATAGAGTATAGGACTCACCTCTCTTTAGAATGAGATACATGCCCTGCTTTACTAAACATGTGCAACAGATGGAGTGGAGAATGCAAAAGCCTGCTGAGGGGATGGTCAGGTACCACCCAGAAGCAGACATTTACATGCCTGGGAAACACTGATGACAGAAAAGTCTGTGCCAAGAACTGGAGGCACATCAGTGCCTAAAATGGGACCTCTTCACCTAAATCTACATAGACATCCCACTCTAGAGTCTTACTCCAGATCCTGTAGCAATGTCATGGTAAATAGTGGCACAGAATTCAGATTTTCTGGGATTCAGGCCAGTTAATTTGCCCATATTGTTTGCCTACCTCGTTTCCTTCCCATTCAGTTTAAGTTTGGTTTTGTTCATGCAGTGACAGGGTGCCTTTATTTCATGCTTTCATGTCAAGATTAAACCCATTCATTTATGTCCATAAATTAATTTAATCCAGAACTGATGTTTAATCTGCAGATTTAATGCAGGATTTTCTCATATCCTAATGACTTCTTCACTTCTGGAATGGAATATCATTTCTTTTAAGAATCTGTAGTAATTAATACAAGCAGACAGTGTTCCTAATTGCTTCAGAAGCCAACAACAACATGGTGATATCCTGTTGTGTCAAGAAACAGCAGAGCAATTCCTGAGAAAACATCTTTTTCCAATTCATTTATGTGCTTGGTTTTTTTTTCCCCTGTGTCTCCTCTCATTTCTTTTAGCAGAACAGCTAATACCAAGCTTGTTACAAGCCCCTTCATCTTCTCAGGAGAAGTACTGAAAGGATATGGACCCAGGCAGTGTTTGTTTTCGCCTAGAGAAAGTGATGTTCTCAGGATTTTCCCGATAATAAGTTGATTGCTTTCCTAGATGGGATCTTTCACTGTCCCTCCTAATGACTCAGTTGCAAACATACCACCTTTCATGAGGCTACCCTGGACAGCCAAACATTGTCAATTGTAGGATTTGGGAACTTAATGCTGTTCCCATGAAGGCTTGGCTTCCACCCACCTTCCATGGCTTTGGTGAAAGCATTGCCTTTGGGTTATCTTTAATCTCTTTCAGACATAAGATAACTTTTGAATGAATATGGCTCTATTTGTGAAAGGAATATGCCACTAACTTCACACTCTTCCACTATGCTATGTTGTGGTAGAGTCAGATTTCTGTACCTCTTGCATCCAGGTCACCAGACAAGACAGCGCAAGCTATGAATTGGTGCTTAGTCAGTGCTCAAGACAGAAGTACTGGAATATCTTATTTTGACCTGGAATAGTGGAAGACTTGGACACGGTTCCAGATAACAAGTTTTCCCCAGACTTTTCAAGCCAATGTATTTGCAGGAATCTAATTAAAAGTTTTGATGAGTAATCATGTAAGAAATCTCCTGAAAGCTGAAGTTATGTTCCTTTAGCCCTGGAGCACAAATAATATAATGTGAGTCTGTGACTGATCACAACCCTGCAGTGCATCCTGAATGTCTCAGTTTAAAATAAATTCATACTAGAAACAAAATTTAATTTCATACACATCCAGACATGTAATTCCAATATGAAATTGAATGTGCAGATACTGTACTAGAAGAACACCAACTTAACCAATATAACTATCCTTTACTGTTCACGCTTTTGTTACACATTTCAAACTCTGAAGCAAATTAGGACCTGAAACACAAGCTCCTCTTATCACACCTTAAGTACAAGACTGTCGTTTTTTTCATGTATGGTAAAAATCATATCATTAACTACTTATTCCCACCCACAGAAGAGTAAGGAAAATTCTTCAGGGATTTTAGACTCGTCAAGAAAAAGATATAAGAAACATTTCTTGATCTAAAGGATTATTTTATAATAATGTGGCTAAGACAGAGTCTCTTCTAGGAAGTGTTTTACTGCTGTCTGCAAAGAATTCATTTTCAGCAAAAGGAAATGAGTGCAGATGCAGTAGCACTGCCAGGGCTACTACTTAATGAATTTAATTCTCTTTGACCCTAGTGACGCCACTTGTTCACTTGATGGTCTGCAGATTAAAACAAACGTGCAAAAGAGCAACAGAACCAATGAAGTCAGATTTCCTACACATTTGTGTGCTACCTCCCCTCTTCCTCCACCACCACAACCATCTCAGCTAATCAATCCTGTTTCGTCTGAGTCCTCACTGTACTGCTTCAATAACACGCAGTTAAAATCTGTGCTTAGTGTACACCAGTTATCGCTTCCTGGTACCCGGGAGAAACTCCTGTGTTGTCGGCAGATATTGTTCAGCAACAACCAAGGACCCCAGTTGTTGTAGACAAAGTCAGACTCTTTTCATCAACTTCACAGACAGGAGGAGGTAGGTTATATTTATCAAACAGTTTTATCAAAGATGATGGGGTGAGCATTGTTTGTGCACTTTCTCTGTCAAATTGGCCACTTAAAAAAAAAAAATTAGAAAGCATTTGTTAGTTATAAATGCTCATTAGCAGTCAGCTGGAACTACATATGCTTAATGTGTCAGCGACCTGCCATCATGAAGTGCCTCTTTGGGCCAGGACCTTGCACCAATGTCTGTTTACAGAGCAATCTCATTTGCAGGATTTATAACTAGGAGTACTCTTGTGGCATGAGGCATCATTCAGACTGCATGACACGAGAAGTTCCTGTGACAATATTTGTCAAAGACATGGCTGAGGACTTCTTTTTGCCCTTAGTGAGTGGTTACGTCTGTGTCTTCCTACAGTAATGTCCCATTTATAAGTAACTGCCTGCATGTTACTTATACAGTATGTATGGTATGACCGTATCTTCTTCTCGGGAGTGAATTAACTGCAAAGGGTAAAGTATAAAGAGGCTTCACTGTGTTGTTCAAATGTTTCCTAGCCCACTGGGAAGGCCTCGCTGTACTTATCTGACCCAACATAGTTTTCTGTGGCAGAGATGTCCATATCTGGACTGTTCCCCAAGTCCCCGTTCTGTTCACCAAAGAGAAATTAACATTTCTAGGGCACAATTTATCCCAGTCTGTTGCTGACTTCTGAATTAAGTGAGCTGTGTCCTGAAATGCTTGTGTCTTTCCATGGACAAAGTCAGCTGAGAGCAACTACGTCGGACCTCCTCTGTACACACCTTGTAGACTAGCTCCCCGTTATCACAGAAGAAGCTTAGTGAGCAAGCTCATAGGTTCCCCAGGGTGGACACTAAAGTTGGGTAAGATGAACCCCAGTGCACCTGGCTGTTTGTTCCTCTGTTTTCAGAAGCGTTTGCAAACTGTGTTGTCTGCTTTTCATATATACTTTGGTTTCTTCTTACCTTGGCCTGGCTTTAGCTAAAAATGATATTTTTGTAACTGGTTTATGTCAAATGAATGCAACCTTCCCCGGACATTAAAAAACTTGCAAGAGAATGAAGGACAGGACTATCCTTTGGGTTACTGAAAACTGAACTCTGTAAAGCATTACAAATACAGCAAGAACTTAGAAGTTTCAGGCTCCTTTTTTTTTCCTTTCTCTTCTATCCACTTGATTATTTTGTTAGGGTTTTATTCTGTGTCTTACCAGATCAATACTACAGCTAGTTAAATTACATAGTGCTCTATAAGAAGGAGCTGGAAAAAGGGAAGGGAGCTAGGACTGCAAAGCTCTCACCCTGATGCTATCAAAACAAGCTTCCACCTCCCAGATTAACCTCCCAAATTCAACTTTATCTGTCTGTGAAAAGACATAAGATGTTGCTATTAACCACTGCTTTGAAGAGAATAATACCTGATCCTTCTGTAATGGCTCTTGACTCTAGATTGCGAAGCAGGTCTGTACCAATATCCCTGCTTCACCTCTGCTGTGCAAACAGAGGGAAGGGCATGGTCGCCCAGAAATTGTTGACTCAAGAACTGAACTCAGGAGTCCTGAACATTAGTCCAATACACAATTCACTGCCTGCAAAAATGCCAAAACACTGTCTATATGAAATTTGCTACTATTTTGCTTAGGGATCACACAGAAGAGAAGTTGAACGAAATCCTTAAATACTCAGTGGATTTCCTGCTAAAATCTTCATCTTTCCAAGCAGCACTTCTTTCTTTGCAGAAGACAGATAGACATGAAATAGAAATTTTCTCAACTTCTCTGACACTCACCGGATGCCTCACAGTACAAACAATGAGGTTCACTTTCGATGCAGAAATCTGCTGTGTGGACAACCAGGGAATATTTTGAAGGGGTAAAATAGATATCTCAGAAAATCAATAAGCTTTAGTGTAGGGAGTAGCCATGGCAAGACAACGTGTTTGCGTAAGGCCAGCCTCCACAGTTTCTGCTGGTGGGCTCAAGTGGGAGAAAATTGTTTGTCATTCACATCTGATCTCATTAGCCGAGCTCCTGCTTTCTGAAAGAGGCACTTCTCAGAGACAGATAGCTTGGGAAACAATGATGCCGTGCAGAGTGTTGGGCAATCAGCAGCATATTATATGCATGTTTATGCCTTTGGATGTCAGATGGAATAATTCAACTGGCCTGATCCCTATTTGGCTCATTTGTTAATGGTATCAATCAATGGCATTAGTCCAATGCAAGTTAGTTGAGAAGGAAGCTTTGCACAAGTACAGGACTGAAATTAGGCATTCAGATAGAAATAATACAAGATAATAGATACATTTTCATCTGACAAAAAATTTGTGCTGAAATTCATGGTATGCCACTAATCCATTAGGCAGCTGTCTGTCACAGTTACTCTGGTACCTGGTTGGTCATTTCTTGGTCCCTGTGCTGCTATAGCATGAGCCAGGTGATAAACCTGAAAGCCTATATATACAGTGGGGGAGGCTGTGCTGTGATTTAAGTGCAATGTGGGGGCATGTAACAAGCTGTCTGGCCTTGCAGCCATGGAGCCGGCACACCACCCTGTGCTGAGATGGTTCCTGGGGGTGAGCGGTGTGCACACCATGAACTGCTGTCAATGAAAATGGGATTTATCCTCTTTCTGGAGGGGAGAGATAGGCCTGCCCTGGATGGAGGGAGGCCACTGTTCAGTAATAAAAGCTTTGGGGAACTGGACGCACTCTTCTCAGATCAGAGCAGACTTGCTAAGCATGTTAGCAATATCAAGGATAGTAAGAAGCTTTTGACAAAAATAATTGAATGTCTGTTAGAACTATGTTTAACCAAACAGCAGTGAAATGGCTTCTACAGGGAGAAATTTAATATCAATGCCCCAAAAAATGAGGCAGTCTGTAGCTTACTTCAGTTTGCCAGAACCCCTTTCCCTCTTTCAAATAGCAGATCGAGCAGAAAACAGGGTATGTTAGTACTACTGCTCAAATGTGTGAATCAAAAAATGGCAATTGTAAAGAAAGAATTTCAATTCCTTTGTTCAAAACAGGCAGTGCAGGTTGTCCTATGGAGATGAAATGTACTTTTTCTCTCTGCAATTTGCTTTGAAAATTTTAATGCTGCCTCAAATTAAAATATTGAGTTCTGCTCTGCTTTGGGAAGAATGTAGTGTTTATGCCTCTGGGGGTCCTCAAGAAAAATTGCTTGGGTAGGCTTTACATTATTTTGCAGTAACTGGGGCTGATGTGATTATATCAACACAACAGAAGTTTAAGAAGTATGACCCACCACAAGTATGCTGACTTTGGAATAACTTTTCCTAACTTTTTTTGCATGTTTTTTACCAATTTTCTACATACTAAGTCCCTATGTTTCACTCTAAACACCTCTAAGCATTTGAATACAGCTTCAGAGTCCACCTTGGAAGCTAGCTCAGGATAAACTGAGCTTATAAGTAAATCACAGCCCAGCTGAGTCAATGTTAGCTTATCCAAACAGGCAAGCCCACAGGCAGAGCTCCGTTACAGACACAGCAAGGCTTCATTTCAAGGCTCTATCAGGCCACCGAGCCCAGGCTCCCAACTGCCCCAGCCCAGCCCAGCCAGCTGGGTGGCAGACGTTCAGGGAGGGTTGCAGCCCCAGATCGCTTCCTTATCAGAAAAATGGATCTCCTCAACAAATTGGTTCATCACCACTACATGTAAGACCTCCTCTTCAGTTACTTTGTTTATATTCTTCATTCACTAGTTCATATTGCTGCATCCAAATTACAGCCAAACCTTTGGCTACTAGACCAAACACAAGCATTAGAGATATAATTCCTTTCAGTAGTAGTAAGATAATACTTATATATACAGCGCTACAAGGTGACAGAGTGATCATTTCTGTATACCCAATTCTGAAGCATTGTTGCTTGCACAACTAGTGGTTTCAGTTGCACTCTTTATACACTTCAAAAGATGTCTTTGTTCAAAATAATCAGTTATGGGCATACGTAATACTTTTTTTATGGTTTAGTTATAGGATGCGTATACCATTATTCACCACAAGGTTCCTGTTCTTCCATGGCCTTTGAGATGTAACATCCTCACAGCATAACTAATGGCTTCATTAACACAATCGAGCCATGCATACCTCCTTGTTAAAGGGTGATTTATTTTGTTAGGCCCTAAAACTAGTCCCTCTCATAGTTGTATTCCTTCAGTGATGAGTAATCAGCCACTCACAATGTCTATTTATAGTCCTGGGGTGCTGACTTCATCCCATGCCTGCATTCTCAAAACCTCTCCTATCCTCTTGTGAGAGTTCGCTCCACACTTTCTTATTTTAGGGTCATTGATAGTGCAGCCTACATGGCAATGGTCACTTAGAATAATTTATATAGTCTTTTGGTAAGTGTTTATTATTAATACCTGTGGCAGTACAACTACCACGTTATCAAAATTGCTTTACAACAACACCTAATGTACAGCCACTCTTCTGAAGTGGCTGATAAAGCTAGAAAACTCTTACCAACCTGTCACCTGCTTTTCTGCAGCTGCTAGCCAGCTTTCATGTTGCAATGTGTCTCCTGTGTCTGTCCACCTGCTCACTTCTGAAAAGTGAGCTTGCAGCACTGCTGGGTCAGGCTTTGAGTTTCTGCACTTCTCTCCTTTCCTGTCAGTCATTTTGGATGGCCTCCTTTTGCTTACATATTTTTGCACGTTATCCCACTTCCCATTTTCCACAATACACCTTTTTTTTCCCCCCTCATTTTCTTTCCCTTCTGAGCAGCTATCCTGATTACTAAAATAGTAATTTGGTTCAGAAATTGTGGTGTCCTTGCTGCTGACTGTGTAACTGGGATATTTGTTTTTCAAGACGGGCATCTTTAGTGTTCTCTCACATAGGCTATATATTTCTTTCTGCACAAGGTAAAATAAAGGTTGCAATAAGCAGTTGAAGGTGTAGCAATGAAATGTGGGCAACCTGCCAATATTTCCTGCTCAGGAATCAATATTTTTTTATTCCATTTAGTTCACTTTGTAATCAGTATGAATGAGAAAATAAGTATTTCTCCTCTGGGTCCATGGTCAACAAGATGAGAATAGTTAAAATATTATCTCCGTGCAGTGCTTCTGCAGAAAAAATGTTGCTGGAGGGTGACGTTTTCCATGCTTCCAAAGGCTGTATGAAAATTATAAGCTGAAGATATTGTTCTGATTTATACTAAGCCCCTCACCTGAATACATATTTTCATTTTCTTCTGACAAACCTCAATGGTAATGTTACATCTGCTTTTGCAAATGACCTGATCACAACCAAACACTTTTAGTCATGTGAGCAAATCTGCCATAGCCCTGGTCAGCAGCTCATAGCTGGCATTATAGACCAATGGCCTGAAAAACTGTGGCCCAAAGGCTGCCAGCTGCAAACTCACTGTCAGCCCAGGATAGCTGGTCTCAGTCAGTGTCTGCAACACAGGGATGAGCTGTGCAAGTTGTATCACAGATGGGATGGAGTTGTGATGCCCATTGAGCTGCTCTGAGGGCACCAGCAGGCACTACCCACCCAAAAGCCTCCCCAGAGTGAGAACTGGGGAGGGAAGAGTCTCTTTTCCAGCCATCAGGGTACCTCCAGGCTGCTCCAACACTGAGAAATCAGATTACTGTAAGAGGAGTGCATCTCTGATTGCTTTTAATTCCCTTCACAAGGCTGAGCAACGCACACTGTCATTGCAGGTACTTCTCTTGAGATGTGCCTTGAAAAAAAAGCTGTCCCAGTTCAGTGGGCAGGTATGTACAGTAGCTCAAAAGGGAAAAAGAAGTATTCATCTTTTCATAACAATTTATCTTTGAGATGACTACTAAACCTACCAGTTTTACAGCTGCACATGGGGGCCTCACTGGGGGGGGGGGGGTGGTTTGAGTGTGATGCAAATGACCCAAATGTTCCCTGTATTTTTCGCTTGGGTGGTGAATAGATAAAGGCGAGGAGAAGAAGGACTTTATTTGCTCTTCTTTTGAAAATGGCCCTTTTCACAATGAGAGATTACAGAATCAATATCCTTCCCAAAACTACTGCTGTGATATAATTTTCCCCAAAAGTGAAAAACCCTGACATCATAGATAAATTTTTGCCAGAAAAATAAATGCTCATATCTTCATAAAGCATGTATTGACATTTTATTTACCGTAGTCGGTTTGACAACTACAACAGGAAAGGGTCCCCTCTATAATTTTGACTTTACTCTTTTTTAAAATGGAGGAAAATCCCACTGTACTTTAGTTAATGACACTAATATGACTGTGGCCATAGATACGGTCAAATTGCCTGTTTTGTTCCTTTCATTCCTCACTATAATGTCACCACCACTGTCACTTACGAAATTTTACCTAATGTGCAGCTACCTCAAACAGCTGTCTAAACAGACATTTTAACTACTGCAGGGCTAATTCCTCCCTGTTGTAATTCCTTTGCTTACAATGACTTACCTCCAGCAGTGATTTGGCATGAATCACACACCTGACATTTGTGCCCACAAGTGCTCCATCTACTTACAGAGATGATGTTTCAATTAGAAATTTCTAGCAGGTCAACCAAACAGAAGTGTATGAAAGCAGACAGAGTAAATTATCCACGTTGTTAGATCCAGCTGTTGGAGCTCTCAGTGGGGGACTCAGCTGCATGTATTTTGGTAATGTTAATCACACATTTGTCTTCCCTCATATCATTGACATTGTGCTCCCCTATAGCTAGAGTTGAGCAGATCTCAGAATTTTTATTTCCATGGCATTTTGCAAGCCCTCTGAGCATGTTGCCTGCCGCAAGCATTCTCTTGCCCACCTCTGTCTGCTCTCTGTTTTCCTTATACATTTCCTAAATCCTCTGCCAGTTTTATACTCTCTGCCATTTATATATCACAGCTGCACGTAGCAGCTCCAATTGCAACTGGAATCCTACAGTGTTACCCACTGCACAAATAATAAAGATACTAAATTCAAAAAGTACTGTGTAAGTAGGCAAAATACTTACATGAGAGGCAGAGATTGATGGCAAATCCAGATTTGCTGCTCTTTAATGTAATCTATCTATCTGATTAGGCTAGTTCTTCCTCATAGGTATAGTTTGCCCTGGGTCATCTCCTTTCCCAGATGTTTGTTTCATGTCTGTTTTCATGTTTTTCATAGAATCATAGAATCATAGAATTGTTAAGGTTGGAAAAGACCCTTAGGATCATCAGGTCCAACCGTTAACCTACCACTGCCAAGTCCACCACTAAACCATGTCCTCAAGTACTGCATGTACCCGTCTTTTAAATACCTCCAGGGATGGGGACTCAACCACTTCCCTGGGCAGCCTGTTCCAGTGCCTGACTACTCTTTCAGTAAAGAATTTTTTCCTAATATCCAACCTAAACTTACCCTGGCGCAGCTTGAGGCCATTTCCTCTCATCCTATCGCTTGTTACTGGGGTGAAGAGACCGACCCCCACCTCTCTACAACCTCCTTTCAGATAATTGTAGAGGGCAATAAGGTCTCCCCTCAGCCTCCTCTTCTCCAAACTAAACAACCCCAGCTCCCTCAGCCGCTCCTCATAAGACTTGTGCTCTAGACCCTTCACCAACCTCGTTGCCCTTCTCTGGACACGCTCCAGCACCTCGATGTCCTTCTTGAAGTGAGGGGCCCAAAATTGGACACAGTATTCGAGGTGCGGCCTCACCAGTGCCGAATACAGGGGCACTATCACCTCCCTGGTCCTGCTGGCCACACTATTCCTGATACAAGCCAGGATGCCATTGGCCCTCTTGGCCACCTGGGCACATTGCTGGCTCATGTTTAGGCAGCTGTCAACCATCACCCCCAGGTCCCCCTCAGCCAGGCTGCTTTCCAGCCACTCCTCCCCAAGCCAGTAGCGTTGCCTGGGGTTGTTATGACCGAAGTGCAGGACCCGGCACTTGGCCTTGTTGAACCTCATGCAGTTGGCCCTGGCCCAACAATCCAGCCTGTCCAGGTCCCTCTGCAGGGCCTTCCTACCCTCCAGCAGATCGACACTCCCACCCAACTTGATGTCATCTGCAAACTTACTGAGGGTGCACTCGATCCCCTCATCCAGATCATCGATAAAGATATTGAACAGGACTGGCCCCAACACTGAGCCCTGGGGAACACCACTCGTGACTGGCTGCCAACTGGATTTGGCTCCATTCACCACAACTCTCTGGGCTCGGCCGTCCAGCCAGTTTTTAACCCAGCTCAGAGTGCACTTGTCCAAGCCGTGAGCAGCCAGCTTCTGCAGGAGAATGCTGTGGGAGACGGTGTCAAAGGCCTTACTGAAGTCCAAGTAGACAACATCCACAGCCTTCCCCTCATCCACTAAGCGGGTCACCTTGTCATAGAAGGAGACCAGGTTAGTGAAGCAGGACCTGCCTTTCATAAACCCATGCTGGCTGAGCCTGATCCCCCTGATTCTGTCTGTACACATCCTCTGCCAGTAACACTTTTATCCAGTTGTTATTCTAATATCTTTTTTCTTTATTTTCTATACCTTTCCCTAACAAACACCTCCATTCTTCAGTTCTATCAGTCAAAATATCCTCCCCCCAGCCCTAGTCTTCATTGTGGCTCAGTCCTAAGAAAAATAGGAAAGAAGATACACATTATACCTTTAAAACCTTATTAAATGGGGTTAGGAAAATCTGGTGACCTTCCCTTGCTGGAACTCAGCACTGACACATTTTGGGGAACTAGAGCTTGGGTCAATTTTCTTCCTGTTGCTCTTTCAGTAGGCTTTTCTTCTTTTTTGCCTGAACACAAAAGCTACGATGATGGCAGCTTGGGGCAGCAAACTAAGACCAAGAAACAGGTTTTGAGGTGGGATTTAATAATTGTGCTGTGTTTTAAGGAGTAATGGGTCAGATCCAAAATCCTTGGTTAGTCAAACCAATAATGAAGTCAAAAGGAAATAACAGACTAAGACATGGGATGCTCATAGTAAGAGCCACAAAAATTGACCAACATACATTAACTTTATCCTCTTAGGTGAAGGTGGGCCTTGGCAAAGTGTCTGTTTGTCAAATGTTTTAAAACATGGCTATCGATGCTTTCTTATCACTTCAGTGGTTGCTCTGTCTTAGTCATATTGGCTTTGCTTTGGTTATACTAGAGAAGGGAGTGGGAACATTATGGCCGGCAGAGGTTGAAGACTGAAATAGATGGAGCTAAACTGCTAAACTGCTGAAAGGGCACTGGAGTCTGTCCTTTCTGCATCCTCAGGCTAAATTTTATTTATGGTCTGGACTGAATACTTTTATAAAGTGCATAAAACCTTCATTAATGCACTTCCTGGCATCTTTAAGAGGTAACTACCTGGGGAATGGAGACTGTTGCACCTGAATTTTTTATAGGTTTTTTTTTTTTTCATTTTCTTGGAATACAATACCTACTAAAATACCCACCTGCTTAAAGATTGCATCTCTCTCTCTTTTCTCAGTAGAAATTCTTCTGCCAAACTTTGTTAAACAGGCTTCTGAAGGTTGGGAGAGATTTGATCTAGAGACATTGGAAAAGCCAAAGTACAGATGCTAAATTCTTAAGCAACAAATCTGACTAGAAAACAAAACAAAAATACACCAAGAAGGACTGAATAGCTTAAGGGATTAGTAATGGATTTGCACATCTCAATCAGTGGCTCAAACACAGCGCAGGTTAATAACAAGGGGCCTAAATACATGCAGTCTCTTCTCTAGGGCTGTTGTTATGAGACTTCACTTAGTGAAGACACCTGGGCACTAATCCTGTTAAGATTCCATGCATTTTTAACATTTCTTCATGAAATCCACTGTGTAAATCCTGTCTGTGACTTTTTCTGCTGTTACCTCACTACACCTTAGTTCATCTCATTTAGGCAAGCTCAGCTACCCTGTGACAGCATCCCATGCCCTCTGAGCTGTGTGAAATATAATCAGTGGGATCGCACGACCACGGAAAGAGTTACAGACGCCCATGGACTTCTCTGGGACCAGAGTCAAGTTCTAAAAGGACAAAATGAACAACATCGCCAACAGAGAAAAAAATTCACGTACCTTCCTACAAGGTTGTGCAGAGATTGATTAGATAATGGATCAAATACCCTCATTTCTCACCGAGTTCAGTGTTTACAAAGCACTGTGAGTGCCATTAGTGCTAAGTAGTGCGAGTACATACCTGTCACAGCTGAGGATGTTGCTAAGTAAAGTGATCAGACAGAACTGCTGGAGATGGTAATGGAGCTGGCTAGATAATTGAAGACATTTTTTCCGCCAGAAAATACCACCTCATCAAAACCCGAGCAGTGTACAGAAACATGTACTTTCCAGTATAAGTGTCCTCAGAATGTAAGAGAGTGGTGGATCTACTTAAGATAAAGATCTGGACCATTTTGTATGGAGCTGAAGAAGGGAGTTTGCTTTTTTCAGTGTTCATCTGACTATGATGCCTCTCCCAGCTGTTGGCAAGTGACTGATTGGAGTTTGTGCTTTTTTTGCAGAGAAAAATTTGTAATGGGTCATTTTTTTTGGAAAGGATATTGAAAAAACAGCAGGGTAAGGATTATCTTTTTTTTTCACTAAATAAATAGTTTGTTTTTCTCTGCAGCCCTAATTATTACACAGAACTCAGTTGCTAGATTCTTTCCCAAAGGAACAATTAGAAGCTTTGAAAGATTTCTACTTGAAATAAGATCCCCCTCAGCTAATGTTTGGTAGGCCAAACCATGCAATCCTTCATCACTCATGCATTTCAACAGTAATTCTACAAGGAAGAGGATTGCAGAAAAGGGTGTCATGAAGGTGTTTCAAGCTGACTCTGTTGCATGTCTTGGGCTGTTTTGTACTCTTTCTCATGGTTTTCAACATAGTATATGTTATTCTGTGGGATGAGAACTAAGACCATTTGGGCTGAATACCCAAGGGACTGACTGAGTCAGCTAATTATATGGGATGGTCTCCAAAAAAAGGAAGAACAGATCTATATTTATGCCGGACCAGATGAATACATGAGGGCCTTTCTTTTGATTTCAGTAGGCTTTGGAAGATGCCTCTGCTTTGGAAATCTGCCTAGTACAGTTGATCAGTTGGCTTTTCAGAAAGGTTTTATTGTATTTCAGAGAAGCAAGAAAACAAACAAAGTCCCCTGAAAACAAACAAACAAACAAACAAACATAAATGAATAACAAAATAACTTTCCAGAGCAAAGAATCTGGATTTCTGAGTCCGATCTCACTGTGGTGCCTTTTGTTTTACTATGCCAGAAGTAATAACTCAGATATTTGTATTTTTACTTTCCAAGATTTAACATTTTTTTCTTTATTTTTTTCTTTTCCAAATATACCCACTTACCCAAATATGAAACATTTTTCTCTTAGCCCCCTGTAAATGCTGACTAGGGCAATTATCCTAAGCTTGAATTGATGTGTGATGTTTCACTTGTAAGGAGACTAATCTAAGCCTGCCAGACTCTGCATCTAGAAGCATTTATAGCTGTCAAATCTAATGAAAGTCAAGTGATTGATCTTCTAGGTAGCAGCTGCAGCATCCTCCAGAAACTAATTTAATATGAGACCTGTGGCAAATCCATAGAAATAATCTTGTTTAGATGCTCATTTTACTTCCCATTTTTTTCTGTGGTTTGTTTAAACACAATGGGCCAAGAGAGGATAATAAGGCTGCAGAAGCAGATGTGAGAGGAGAATTTGTCCCAACAGGTGTAACATTGTTCAGAAGGAGCTAGAATGGATTGGACATTCAGAGAACCTCACCTATTTTGAGGATTTTGCCTCCCCACCACCCCCAAGTTGCAAATATGTTCCTGACAGTTTTTTGGCTGTTGGTTTCATGCATAACAGATGCTGCAAACAGTTGTATTGTTAGTAGGTTGTGGATTCAGTGCTCCTGTAACTCCTGAAGAGATCACTAGTAAAAATATCTTGTTATTTGTTTTGTCATGTGGCTGCTCTCAGTTTTGGTTTATTAATATATGCAATATAGCAAATCATCTGTCAGGTTGCAGATGCATTTAAGACTCTCCTGTGATCTGAACTGACTCCTGCACATGCCAGAGTGTGGGTAATACACTACAAATAATCAACCCAGACCACAGGACTTAGGTTCTGTATGAGACATGGATCCTAAAAGTATCTTGTCCTTTTCAAGCACAAAATCATCCTGCCTGTGACCCTGTATCACAGTGGAGCATCATTTATATTATCAGTGTATGACAGACAATTTAAAGATCAGTTCTAAGTAAGTGTTTTAAATCCTTCAGTCTCTTGAATTGCTTGCATATTAATTGCTTGTAGAGTAAAGCTAACGAGCCAAAAATGGTGTCTTTTAAATTAGGGATTTCTCCAATATAATCCTGCTGTGTTGAAAAATGAAACAAAGCATTTGTCAATGTTTCTTATTCTCCTGGGTTTTTATAGTGGTCCCCAAATCTAAGACATTCATCATTTTCTTATTTGCTGCATAGTTAACCCTACACATTTGGGGCAGTACTAATATAGTGACATTCAAAAAGAGTGAAGCTGTCTGGATATGTCTGTGCAAAATGCTCACATACCAATACACTGTCCTGCATATGTGCAGGAAGACTTTTTAAGATAGTTTCTAGAATGCTGTTTTCCATGTGATTTGAATAGTCCAAAGGGATATGTTGTGTTATCAAATCTAAACTACTCTTGGACAACATTAACCTGTGCAGGATAGGTAAAAAATGGAAAAAGGAAGCCACAAGCTGCCTCTGTTGGTATTGTTCCAGAGGGTAAGAAACGCTGTCAGGTGCATATATCTTCAACTATGCAAGACTTGAAGTATGTTTTAAAGAATAAAAATTGCACCAGTGAACTTTTATTGGCAAAGGGTTCAGGAGAAGAGTTGCTGGGGATTACAAGGACTGCAGCTAACCAGAGACTGAGAGTTAGAAGAGAAGAGGCATGGGTGAGGTTGATGTGGACATGACAGTGAGGGGAAAGATACTGATGGATCTGAAAGAGGGATCCTGCATGAGCTGGTGGGGAGGGTCTCAGGTAGGAGAAAGTGACTGGACTCATCTCTCCAAGGTGGGAGGATGGCTGAATCGTTCTTCTCCCTTCCTCTGCTGATCAGAAATCTGGAGGTCTCCTGGCTAGAAAGCGGACAGACTGATCCACTTTCATTGCCCACAGCACACATGCTGCTGCCTAGAGAAGCCCACAGCCAGTGTGTAGGAAATTGGCCTGCAGTCTGGGGGAGACCTTCAACTACTCTGAACCTGCTTATATGTAAACAGGCTGGGAGACTTAGCCTCGGGGTCTTGGACGCCTCTCCAAGAGCTCCAGACAAGTTATAATTGTCTTATATGTCTTTGGGTCTTGCACATCTCATTACCTCCCTCACATGAGAAAGAGTATGGGGTATTTTATCTTTCAGAGGTGTTGAGTAAAGAGAGAGCGAGCTAGTCAGCAGAAGGAGAGATGTAGCAGCTATTAAGGGCCAGATTTGATGTCCTCTAATAAACTGCTGGCTGTGATGTGCCTACAGAGCAGCAAGAACTGTCAGTCAGCAAAGAACAGCTTTTTTTTTAATGTCTTTACTGTTAGTACTAATAGCTCAATAGCACATAACAGCGAGGGAGTAGTGGAAGAAGCACTGGAAGGGGGACGAGGAGGAGGAGGAATGCATGTTGAGGGGAAATTACTGTAGAACAAGAGAGAAATACCAGTTTCCTCCAGTTAGCTACCACGCTCCCTGCTGATACGCCTGTTAAGATCTAAGAGTGTTGACCAAGGCTGTACCTGTACAGTTATATACAGCTAGACCTGAGCTCAGCCTGTCACTGCTGTAACCTGCACCAGCACAGCACAGACCTGATTCAGAAGCACATTCACGGCAGAGCTCACGTGCCTTTGCACAGCCCCATCCTCCCCTTTCCCTGAGAGTGGACAAGGCTTGAGACAAGAGGCCCTGCAGTTCCTCCTGACACATACCAGAGGGCTTGGGGCAAGCTGGTTTGCTGCTCCTTGTGCTGCTCCACTCCTAAGACTGAGACTGAAATGCAAAGGTCAAGTCTATCGACGTCCTATAACAGAGCTACCAGCATGAGGTAGTCGGAATGAATCTTGTCAGCCAGCTAAAGGGGCACCTTCAGACCAGAGGGAGGACTTCATTTGCTCAACTTCAGAAGACAAACACATGTTTATGAATTTTAGACTGACTAGATTTGGTATTTATATTATTTGGTATTTATATTATTATCTAAACCCAGGATCTTCACATTCCAGAGCTCAAAACTGAGAGATTTTTAGGAACTGCATTCAAGCCCTAATGTTTGCCACACCTTAACTGATATGTTTATAAAAGAAGGAATATCTATTACACTGTTTGTTGCTGGTCAGTAGAAATATGCCTTAATGGTAGAACTGGCCTCTGTTAAGTAAGTGAATAAATAAATACCATAAAACTAATTTAGTAGTTATTTAGAAAATAATTCAAATCAATCAAAAAGTTATCTACTCATTTAAAAATAGCCAGTGGCACAATGCCCAGCACAAAAAGCACACCTCTAGACTTATATCTCTAAAATTAATAAGCATTAATTCTGCATTAACGTGCATGATATTGGCTGGCTGCATTGTTTTTCTGCTGCACTTCTCTTTCACATTTCATCAAAAGAGCAGCAAAAGTAATTGAAAAATAGCTTGAAGATTTTAATATATCTTCATCAAATGAGAGTGATGTAGTCACTACTTATTGTGCTGCCTGACAATGAGGGCAGACCTCTGATGCTAAATCTTTCACTGTCAGCAGGATAAATCATTTTACAAGCTTAAAGAAAAGAAATAGACCTAATAAATGTGTAAGATGTTTGCAAAAATCATAAATATTCATTTGAAGATCTCTCTGATTTTAAGAATAAAAGAATATCCGGATTACATTTACATATATTCATTTCATATATTCATGTCCATATTCTAAAGCCATATCTTCCATACATGTGTGTGACATTGCGTACACATTTAAAGAAGTCATGCACATAACTATTTCATTGTCTATGCAGCAATCAAGAACTGTTGCAAAGTGACGTTCTTGCAGCTGGTAACATTTAATATTTTTATTTCTATGCTTAAAAAAAAATATTTTCCCATCAGTCAGACCTACTAATGAAAAATCCAGATTCTGGCATCCATGCATAAATATGTTGCTCCCACTAAACTCAATGTTATTTCCTATTTTCTGAATATGAAACACAGTACTGAGCCTAGAGTTACATTCATGTGAGAAAGAAAGAAACATTTTTTAATTAAGTATATGGATTTGAGGCAAAATGCTGGATACACTTGAAACCTTGAAGAAATATGAGTCTGTATTTTGATATTTATATTTGCTGTCTGTATTTTATTTTATTTTAAGGATCATTTTAGGAATTTGACTGCAATTCAATGTGCAGAAATAAACTGCACGTTCTTCCTCTTCCATTAACTTTTCTTTTTATCCCTCAGCCAGCTACTTTTTCTTCTTTTTGTATAATAACAACAGAATGGTACAAGTATAAGAAATAATGATCTGAAAATGGAGGAAATGGAGGGCAATTTTGTGAAAAGCAGCTGGAATTCTAGATCTGTAATGCTGGCACTAATTTGCTCGATTTTGTATTTAACCTGTCGATTGTCAGAAGCATTTGCTTTTCTTCAAAGAAAAATAAAACAGTTCATGAAGTTATTACTAAGCTGACAGCATGAGAGAATTTTGAAAAAGTTTGCTGATTAAAGTGCATCTGAAGAAACTATGCACTCAGTCAGTTAATAAAGATGCTGCTGTTGTGAATAGAAGTTACTGAAGCTGGCTAGCCCTGATGCAGTGTGGAACCTAGTGAGGCAACAAGTAGAATAAAAAAGTGAACTAATAGATCACCCCACATTACACCTCAATCACCGACTTTACTATATCTTATGCCAAGGTAACTTTGAAAACAGAGAGCCAGCCAATGTGAAATATTAAGCCTAGGGACTTGGATGACATTTAGGAGGTCTTAATGTGGATCCATGAATTTAAAAATTGATGTGGATGTTGGCACAGCAGTCTTTAAAGGTTCTCAGCCTAGTTAGTGTGGATTGGATTCTGATTTTTTAATCATGTAAGACAAGGATAACTATTTCAGCTAAGTTACACCATGGTTTTTGTGATGTGGTTACATATAATATATGATTCCTCAATTATACTCTAAAAGTTACAAAGATCTTGGAGGCCTTACCCAACCTTTTTAGGACAGAAAATGATCATTCATTAATAGCAATGGGGAAGACACCTCCACTCTGCATCAGTTAACTTCTGGGATTTTTCTGGTACTCTCATAAGTTGCAGAAAAAAGTAGTTGCTAGTGAAGATGAAAACTGACCTAGGTAGAACACTAGTTGGATTTGAGGTGGCCGTTCTTTTATTGCTTATTTATACGGAAATTTCACATTTAAGATCCAACTCAGAAAGATATGATCTTGCACTGGCAGTTATCCCATCAATATCTTAACTCCATTTATTTTACTGAAGTTTTACATTTACATTATCGTGTTATCCACAGAACACTATATATATATCAGGAAAACATTCATCAGATGAAAATATCTGCTTCAAATTTGTGCAAATGAGGATTGTGTTTCAACAGTGGCCCTATCGTTCAATTCTGAAATACAGAATGACAGAGCAATCCAGGTAGGAAGGAAATTCAGGAGAGCATCTATTCCCACCCCTGCTCAGAACAACCAAAGTGCCGCGTTAGGTTGGTTTGCTCAGGGCCTTCTCCACTCTAGTGTTGAATCATTTCAAGGATGGAGATCTCACAGCCTCTCTGGGCAACCGATTCCAATGTTTGACCACTCCCATGGTGAAAAAGTTTTCCTAATTTCTAACTGGGATCTCCCTTGTCACAGCTTGTGCTTGTTGCCACACATCCTGTTGCTGTGCGCTTCTTGAGAAGAGTTTGGCTCCACCTTCTCTACAAGCACCCACTAAGTAGGTATAGACAGCGTTAAGGACTCTCCTTGACCTTCTCCAGGCTGAGCAGACCCAGCTCTCTCAGCCTCTCCTTATATATTTTGTGCTCCAGCCCTGGCCAGCTCGGTGGCCCTCTGATGGACTTACCCCAGTTTGCCAATACCTCTCTTGTACCAGGGGGTCAAAACTGGACACAGTACTTCCGTGTGGCCTCAGAAGTGCTCCACAGAGAGGAATAATCACTTTCCTTAGCCTGCAGGCTACACTCTTTCTTATGCAGCCCAATAAGCAGTTCATCGCTGCAAGGGTGCACTGCTGACTCATAGTCATATCTCAGTAAAGACCATATCCAGGCTTGTCTTCAGCAGTACATTCAAGAGTAGTTATCTGTGTACGTTTTGCACAGAGCTATGTTCACCCCACTAGCATTACAAATCAGCCTCATAGAAAACAGCTGGCTTTGCAAGCCCTGTACCTTCAGCAATGTGGCTGTACTAGCCTGAGCACAATGCCTTTGAGAGCTTGTTTGGATTGTCCTGGTGACACGTACAGCAGATCTGTGTGGCTCCTGATGAAGAGCTGTGCATAGACCTCCAATACAAAGGGAAGAGACCCATACCCTGTAAGCAGGTAAGAAGCAGAAATAAAAATGATTTTTCTTTTCTTTTGAGGGAAAAAGTTGCAGCAACTTGAATGCACAAAAGAGCTACTGCAATTGGTGTTTACATGTATGTGTATATTCTATAAATATCAATTAAAAAATGGAAGCAGAATCTAATAACTAGACAAAAGTGGTTAACTGATTTGATTCAGCCAATATCCCTACTCAATTTTGAACATCTGTTAGAGAACAAGGGCTGTTAAACTGCAGATTACAACCATGATCATATCAACTCAGAGAGGAACTCGACTGGCCTAAAATCAGCTTGCTTTCTAGTTTCATGAACTTTGGGGCAGTCCCAGCATAGACAGTGAGCACTCAGGAGCACAGGCAGACTGCTGCAAGTCCTGGTTTGTGCGCTGTATTAGCCCAGCAGGATCCTGATCACATCTGGGATATCTGAGCGCAAAAGGGATTTAGCCCCTAGACCTGGGCAATTGGCACCCACTCCCCATAGTGTTCTGCGGCCCACATCTGTAGATATTTCCCTGCTTTGTGCAAGTGTTATAATAGAAATGAAAACCCAAAGAGACTGGAACCCATTCAGTCTTCTGCACCGTATGTTGCAAGCCTTGGTTGTAATAGCTGCTCTTAGGGTGATGGTGTGCATGGAAAATTCAGGTAAGTTGAAGCTTTTAAAGCCATTTATAATTCAGCACCTCCCAGAAAGGTGGTAGAAAAAACAATTTAGAGTGATTCATGGTTATTCACATTTGAAAAAATTCCTTTTCTAAGTTAGCAATAAGACACAGGTATAACAGCAACAGTGATTATCTACTGAAAAAGGAATGGCTGAGATGACTTCTCTGTTTTGAAAGAAGACTTCGAACAAGACTAGATGGAAAATACACCTGTTGAGATCTGACCAGATACAACTGGATGAAACTGTATGGTGTGTTAGACTTATGGTTAGACTACAGGATCTATGGAGCTATTTGTACCATTAAGTCTGTAAAACAAAATGATATCTCACATGATGGAAGGAAAGAGTTATGAGTTGTGCTGCATGTCAGGAAAAGGTCTGGGCAGCTGTAAAACATCTGTTTTGAAAGCTTCCTTTACAACCACAAAAAGGTTAGGGGTTTTTTCCCTCTGTCTAATAAGACTAAAACACTGTGTGGCAGCGAATGAATGATTTGTTCCTCCCTTGTTCTGAACCACGTCCTGACTTTGCCAGAGAGGATGAGCGTGCAGTAGGATTTCTCTACTTACAGGAAAAAGTAAATCTTTCCTGTATAAAACATCTACGCTTAAATAGTTCATATAACACCTATTAACAAAAACTCATAAGAACAGAGAATAAACATAAATGTTTGCAGAATATTACGCAGCCCCTGCAGGACACAAAAGCAGAGAATCAGCATTAAACACATACTTCACTTAACCAGTCTGGGTCTGGCCTGTGTTTCAATTCCCGTTCCTGTTACAAATGACAGAAAGCTGCCATAAATAGCAGCCAAGTAACTTCTGCTTGGACTTTGGAATTAATTTGTCTGTCCAGGAGTGACTAACAGTTCTGGGGACTACGGGGCTGTCCTGGCCCTGACTGGGAAGAAGTTAACTTTCTTTCTGGTGCTGTGTTTCCTCTCTACCACCTTCTGATTTTCCTGTAGCATTTTAGAGCTCATGTCTAATAACTTGTGACTGAGAGACCTTAAGGGACCTTAAAATAAGCCAGGACCAAGGTAGTGCAGCTCTGCTGTGTAGGAAGGCAGAGGCGGAGGGGCCATCCCGACGGGGGCTATGGGGCTCAGCTCACTGCTATGGGGAGGAGTCTGAAGGTGTGGGTGGGACTGAAGAGTGTGTTTGTAACTCAGCGTGGTGGGTGCTGCCGACCAAATCTCTCTTGGGCATGAGGAAACAACACCACCCCTCCACCATGTCAAATGATAACAAATCCTTGATAACCTGACATGCCACATTTGTGTTTATCACGGACTCCTCTCAGCTACTGTGGAGGTGCCCCTTCTTAAGAACAAGGTGTTTCCTCTGAACTTACCACTGCAGATAGGAGCCATGCTGCAACATCTGTACTGCTGATATGGGTCCTGCAGCTGAGCCACTATCAGGTCTCCATGTTGATGTCCTGAATGGTACCGCCTAACTGATAGGGTGCAGACCTGGAGCCACAGGTCAGGCTTATTAGGTCAGGGAGAGGTAACGCTGAGGTTGGCACTGGTTGATCGCTGCTTTACTTCCTCTTGGGAGAAGAGAAGTGCTTGCAGAGTTGTCATAGTGGGCTGGCTGGAGGGATAGCAAAACCGGAGGTGCATGCTCCTGGCCACCAGACTTACACTGCAACACCTTAGCTGGCCCTTGGCTGTCATGAGGACATGGCCAAATGAGACACAGTGCAATGGGGCTGTCAGCTGTCCTGCGTGAGGCTCTCTGCAAGCTCGGTGTGCAGCTTGAGGACCTGGAGGCCTCTGGTCCCTCATGGCCAAGGCTGGCTCCCCTTTGGCATTTGCATGAGCCCAAGGTTTCCAGTCAGTTCCCTCAAATGCAAACTGCATTGTCTCTTACCTCAGGGTTACCCCACTCATTTGGATTGGACGCACCAGAGAGCTGGACAAGAGTGCAACAGCCTGCATGCTGGGCACTGTCTTACTGTGCTTATGGACACAAGGGCTCCTCTTCCCCTTTGTACACTTCCACTGGTTGTGGCCCACAAGCCTCCCGGGGTAGTTGTGGTTAGCTGGACTGCTGGTTTCCCCAGCTGCTGGATTTAAAGACAGTGAGCGAACTGACAGAATAGCATTCACCATCAGACTTGCTTGCTCTGATTTTTCTGTGTGCAGTGATGCTCCACAGGGTGTAGATCTCTGAAGGTCATACATTTACAAAGGTTTTTTTGCTGGAATTTATCTGGCCCCCTATAGAATACTATAACCTACTATTGTATGTGTGCTTCAAAATATCAGGCAATTTCTAAGTAGTTATGCTAACAGATCAAAACAAGATGGAACCATCTGAAGCCACTAGCGAAGTCACTAGCATCACTTGAAGTGCTAGTGCACTAGCAATAACAGGGTTACTCATTAGTTTCTGTCAATTAAGCCTCTCCCAGTAAGCCTCCACATTAGATATGACAATAAAGATAAGCAGAAAACAAACCAGGCCTCCAAGGCCTCTCCTCTCATCCTGGGAACTTGGGAATGTCCCCAGGCAATCCCACCCTGACAGACAAGCACTTGCCAGGGAGAGATCACACCTGGCTGAGCCCTCCTGCATGTACACAGCATCATTTTTTTTACTCCAATGAAGGTTCAAATCCTCATTTGCTTTTCTTTTCTGCCTCCTCCCCGCCCATGTCTTCATTACGTATGTGTTCACGCCTTGAAGGTACCATCGCGTGTCATTGCAGGGCAGGAGTTGGGGCCGTAGTGTAACCTCACAGCTGTTGCATTTGCCTGCCAGGTCTCCAAAGGGCACAGGTCTGTTGGCAGCAATGGGATTGTTATGATTACCTGTATCAGTTGTGGAGTTGGCACAAAATATCCTCAGGCAATGATTTGTTGTAAGAGGGATAAAAGGTCAAGGAACTTTATAATCTGACATGCCATAAAAACATGACTCTGCACATGAGGTTGACTTCCTTCATAGCATACCTAAATGCAGGCGTAGCCGCTACAGATAGCAATGCCTATGAAATCAGAGACTTCTGAAATCAGAGTTGTTAAATCATAATACTTGATTAGTGTTGAAGTATGGGACAATGAAGGGAGGCTTCTCTGCACAAGTACAGGCACTGCAAGGAAGCCTACCAGGTAGAGGGACTGCTGTTGGAAGTGTAAGGCAATGCAATGCCCATCTCAATGAAGCGGTTTTGGCTAAGTCACACTACCTGACAGCTGGGGCCAGCTCAGAGTGCACCGATGGACAGTTACTACAGCTCAGCTGAGTCTTGATGTGTTGTGGACAGCCCTACATCCACCCTGTAACTAAGGGTTTTTTAGAACCACATAGAAGCCCAGGGTGAGGTTCCTAAATTGTCAACATCCAGGTACTGAGGTGCCCTAATTTCCCAATCAGTTTAAGCACTCACTCTGTATTTAACATTTTGCAGGCTGCCTCTATTAAATAGTCATTGACCATAAACTTAAAAGAGACGCTTCAGCTGTAACATTAAATTAAGTAGGGATGTCATTCTGCAATATGGGAAAGCAAAGGTTGCACTGAGTGATCCGTATAGAAATGACTCTGAGGATCACTGTGGAGAGAAGTTGGAGCTGTGGAAAGGACCACACAGTTTACTCGTAACAGTGGATTTCCTGGTTGAAACTCTGCATGGAGATCAGTCTTGCACACTTTGTAACAGCAGCTGTGTTTGATATTCTGCACTGAAATAGTCTTGGAAGATTTCACTCCTTCATCACTGTTGCAGAGTCCATGTACAAATTTTACATAGATGCACAGGGACAATCTTTATGGACATAACTTCTACTAATTTCAGGTGACTGATGTATCTGGTGGAAAATTAGAGCAACAAAACCTTATGACTGGTGGTGTCAGTTTTACCTCTCCATTCATCAGTCAATATGACAAGATTGAAATACTTTATGGCTTTAGGGCATTTCAAAAAAGGAGAAACTTGATGCTTGACAGTGCTAGCTAAAAACATTCAGAACCCTGTGGATGTACGTCCCAATTCTGACTCATGTAACCAACACGTATGACTTCATCAGCATATTTTCCAAAATGTCACTATTTCTTTTAGTACATGCTGCCTGAGATGTGTTTGAAGGGGAACAGCGTTGTGATTGGCTTCAGCTGAGAAATCTTCAGTTGAAGGAGATGTGCACGGTACTGTCTTTTACCAAGCAGAGAAGAGAATGGTGAGCCTGAAGTGGATGTGGCAGGACAGGTACAAAACTGTCAAATTTTTTGAGTCATTTAAAGCAACAGAAAGAAGTCACTCACCCAGACAAGAATAACGATGGGAGAACTTAAGTTGGATACAGAGGCAGAAGGAGCTGGACTGAAGCAGCCCAGGAGTGTGGTGTCCAGCTACCAAGCTGCATCTTCCTCAAACCAGCAAGAGACCCCAAACTCCAAATTTAACATTGCTTTCCTGATAGCAACTATCCATGAAACCTGCTGGTAAAATGTGCACTCCATCTGCACCGACAGCAGGGCCAGAGATCTGGACAAGGACAACCTGCTGCTAGGAAAATCTCCTCAGAGCCTGTGACAGAGATCTAGGCAATAGCTACAGGAATCCTTCGGTATTAGCTTGCCATGCCTGTGTTCATCCAGTTCAAAATGCATCAGCTGTAGTCTACATTCTGTGTTGTAACACCGATAAGGGAAAAAATTGAAGTTGGTTGGAGGATTTGGCATGGCCTTCTTTAAACCTGTGCTCACTTTGTATAATGTAGCTATAAAATGTACTTTTTATGCTAATGTAGTTAGTGTAGTTTTTCTAATAACTTAATATGAAGAGGTTTTTTTCCTGCAAGGTGCTGAATAGTCTCTTTTTCCTTAAGTCATTGCAATTCAGGATACCGTACCCTTGCAGGGGTGGGCCCTATTTTCCAAGTACAGGCAGCATTTGAGGAGGGCCAGTTTCAGTTTGATTCCCCTGGATTAACATTATGCATGCTGAAAAGATAAGCTAGTATAAAAAGCAACTGAGACGAGTTAAGAGGATTGGAATTTTCTTTGCTACTGTATTGCTTCTGTTTTACGCCTTGGCCATTTCATTTGTAAATGATTAATTAAGGTCCAAGTGATTCGATTAGGCAAATGCGCTGACTCAAAACATAATAGGAACTCAAGAAGAAATGAAAGGGAAAAGGCATAGTAAATACGCAATGCATTTTGCAATAAGCTTATTTCTGCTAGGTCAAGGTAATAGACTTTTGTTAGCTTGCACTAAATGCATATGGCTAGAATGATGACTGCGAAATAAACCTTAGAAATCTCTGTATTCAGACTAATACAGATGTTCAGAATAACATAGAAACAGGAGTCACTATGCCTCCAAACGTACTTTGTATACCTGAAGTAACCAAAGTGAAATCTGTTGACAGAGGATAGATTTTTAAGGATTTAGACCCTAAGATATGAAGCGATGGCTTAGGTCTTCTGACTGTGAGCAAGAGAAAAATGTTGAGCTTCTCACCACTGAGAGATCCCCCAAATCCTACCTGGGCATCAGTATCCCTGTGTTTCTTGTACCCTCACTGACTCACTTGATCACCGCCTGGAAAGACTCCCCCATTGCCACTCGTACGTAGTGATAGGGTACATGTCTCTAGAGCATATTTGCCATGATTTTGATCCCCACCTGGCCCTGCGTGACTGGAATTTGGAGTTTACTGATGGCACAGGGCACATTTTGCAGGCAGTAGCTGTTTAAGGGCAGCCTTATAGGCAACACAGGTGAGAAGATCTAGGCTTGATGAATTCACTTGTCTTTGACTGGTAGGCTGGCAATACTGCAAAGAAAAGAAAGGAGGGGGAAAATCAATCTTATTATGCTGGCTTTTCTGGAGAATGAATTAGAAAGAAGCAAGTACAGAAGCTGGTAACTGTCCTTACTCCTTGTGAGTAATCTTGACTGCTCAGGTGTTTCTTGGAGGGGCATCTCTAATAATTAACTTCTTACCATGGGTCACGGGAGGTACATTTGGTAGTCAGCTCCCATGACCAAACTTAAGTTATCGTAAATAATAAAACAAGAACTGGGACCTTGGTAAACTAGGGAAATTCCTGAAGGACTGCTTTATTTCAAAACAAGATTTGCATGCAGGTTCTCCAGTTGAGTTGAAGACATTGAAGGGCCTCAGCTGAATATATTGTAGGAGGTTTTCAATAGGAATAGTGAAGCCACTGGATGTTTGAGGAAAAGAATGTAAAAATGAGTAAAATAATTTGTGGCCATTGAAAGGAAAATTGAAAATATTAAGCATGCTAAAATGTTTTCATTCAAACTTGAGCTATTTATTTCACTCTGATGCTTTCATATTTCTTAAGGTTGCTTTAAATAAAAGTGGAGCTTTCAGTTTGAAAAACATTAATGACGATTTCTACAGATTCAAAATTTTTCAAAAAATATTTTTCAAAATGGGTAATTAATCGAGAACTGCCTCTTTTCTGCAAGTGAGGTTTATTTTGATGAGGCCACATATTCTGTGGAAAGATTTAAAAATCTTGAACCACTTCTAGTCATGAAACATGCAGGATTCAAGCCAATGTTAAATATCTGTTTTAAATCTTTTTATTTTCGTTGTCTGTACTCCTATTATAGAGACATATGACGGCTTAAAAAATGATTGTGTCTCTAAGTGTCTCTGTTTTTAAGATGCCTCAGGCTGAAATGTTCAAAAAACTAGTTCCTTAACAGCACAGAATTCAAACTTTTGGAATCAATTTGCACTGTTGAAAATTCAGGCTGTTGTATATTTGGTAAAACAAAGCCAAAAATATTTCATTCACATAAAATAAGACACTGTTTTTGTATTCATAAAAAGTATTTTAAGATGGAGCTTTTTCCTTGGAAGCTAAAACAGCTTCCGACAAAGTATAACTTATAGAATAATCATATTAAGCATATTTTAAGGCAACATGTAATGTTCATTCTTGTAATTTTCCTCAATTAATACATTTTGACTATCACCTCATTACTTTATCTGGAGAGCTAATAAATGACAAATGACATGCATTTTTCATGACTCTGCATTTCAGTTATTTATCAAGTTACCACTAGTATTTCAGTTGCCTTTATCAACTACCTGGAAAAATCAATATCTGATAGGACTCCACGGTGTGTAGCAAAGTATATAAGCATGAAGTTTGTATTGCTTGGTCTCAGTTTGTCACTTCAAACCATCTGACTTAGAAGTGACTCTTAAATCCTCTTGTCATTTCACTGTTATCTGATTTGCAGGAATCCAAGACTTAAGCAAACATGTCCAACCCCGGCGAGACGGAACTCATTCACATTTTCAAGGGGATTCCCTTTACCACCAGGTCTTCTCCAGAACTTTTAAAATCCTTGGATGCTTTTGATGCTAGAGAAGATGATGTCCTTTTGGTTTCCTATCCTAAATCTGGTAAGGTCTACTTTTAGATGTTAATTGCAAGAAATCTCAATTGTTTGTTTCATGTTCTCTGCTTAAACTACTTGGGAAATGTGTGTACAAGAAACAGGAAAGGATGTTTCAGTATGTGAATATATTATTCTGTCAGTAAGTGTTCAAATTACAAAAAAATATGGGTCATTTATCTAAATTTTGATTCTTTAATTTAAAATAATCTCAGGTGTTTTCATAATGGAAAGCAAATAAATATTTATTTCTTGTAAGCAAAATCTGTACTTGAAGGATTTTCCTGAGGACTTTCTACATTCATTTATGAGCAAGTCAAGAGTTGTATTAAGTTATTTGTATGGCTCTTGGCTGTAGATTTATTAATTTCTTATTCCCTCTCCCGCTGCCTCATTTGCACACAGAAGTACACACTAAAGAAGAAGCTCAATCAGTACTACTCAAAGATACAGACTCAGGTTACTATAAGGAAAAAAAAACCAGGTTACTCTAAAATTAATGATAAAAATAATATAACCGCCTCTCGGCTGACAAGCAGTTTGTCTCATGAGATTGTTTTGGTGCCAATATTAACACTTCTCACAGAGTTACTTTGTACTTCAGCTACAGCCCTAATTTTTCCAGTATTTACACATTTGGAGCCAACGGGATTATTCAGTTATGTAAAGTTTTGTGAATCTGGGGGATCAGAAGTATCACTTGTGCACTAGCAAGTTGTTTCTGTATGCAAAAATGCACACATATTTTCTCAGTAACAAATCTTCCTTTTTTTCTCCCCCCCCCCTTAAAATTACTTTTCTGCAGGCACTCACTGGCTTGCAGGAGTTATAACAAAGCTTTACAATACTCAAATTACACTAACATCTCCCATTGAATATGGAGACGTATCCAGACTGGAGGAACTGAATAAACTCTCATCAAAGAGAATCATCCCAACACACTTAGACTACAACATGTTACCTCCAAATTTTAAGAATAAAAAATGCAAGGTAAGGCAAAAAGATATAAAAGCAGTAAGATACGTTAAGTGTCTATTAGGAATCTATTTTGTCTTGTTGATCCTTAATAATTTTTAAATGATTTACAGTTTCCAGAAGTAATTTGCTGTGAATTTTGGAGACACAGCTGACCAGCAGTCAAAGGCAGCATGAGCAGAGACTTGGGCTAGGGACTGGATTCTGCTCCTGCCCCACTGCTCCCACGGAATGATTTGTATACAAGGCACAACACAAAATACAACATCAACATCTTTCAATCAGAAATATATTATTAGGGATGGGGGGCTGTTCTCATGGCCCCATTTCCTAGTGATTGGAGCACTGGCTTAGAAAGTAGTTATCTTGGGTAGGTATAGGCTGTTCTGGGGGAGAAGGGACTCTGTCCCTCCTACTGAAGCTTTGCAAAGACCCAAAGAGTTATTGGGCAGAGGAGAATTGAAATGCGGGAGGTGGATTCAGATCACAGTTTTGGGTTCTTCCCATGCTAATGCGGGAGGTCTTTAAAAAATCAGCTCTGGGCCTCACATTTTAGGTTAGAAGTCCAAAATTTCAGGATTACTCAGATCCAGACTTTTGGGACAAAGCTAATTTGAATGAAAGGCCAAAATTTATGTTTTGCAGCTGTCCTGTGAATGTCAATTAGTAAGTGGTTTCGTATGTTAGATTTATGACATAGTATACTGACTTATGAGTTAAAATGAACACAGCCTCTTTCATAAAACATAAACATAACTCAGCTGTAGGAAACACACCTCTGTCCACATGGAATTGTGTACTAACCACTACTGACTTCTGCCTAAGCAGGGACAAATACATTTCTGTCTTAATGGCATGGTCACCGATGGAGGAGATCCTGAAAGAAAGGGTTTTGACGCTGCAAACTGCCTGTGAAAATGCTACATTTATGCACAGAGCTCCTCTAAAATAAAGGAAGAATATCATCATTAATAACCATATCATCTTTATTTACAGATGATCTACATCAGCAGAAATCCAAAAGATACCGCAGTTTCCATGTATCATTACTACAGAGATAATCCAAACCTTCCCACTATTGACACCTGGACTGCTTTCTTTGACTTGTTCTTAAAAGGAGATGGTAAGGGTAAATGTTATGTTTTCTCCTTGCAGTTTACATTAGCTTATTATGCACAGAAACAGTTAAGAAATGTGAGCTGTGTGAAAACTCCTTATTGCACTCCTTATTCATAGGGCTTTGGTTGGTTTTTTTTTTTTCAGGATAAATTCTAATGCTAAACTAAACAAGAGCAAATAATAGGATGCTATCTTCAGCCCTGCAAGGAGACATTTTGATAAGCGGCTGCATTATTTCAGCACAACTGCTCTTTGCAGGTTCTTGCTGTTCTTTGACATAGCTGTTAAAAACATATTCTCACAGACAAGTTACTGATTTAATTTCTTCCCACAAACACTTTGAAACCCCTGACAATTTGTTGATTCTGATGTGGATTTGCCTGTGTTAGAACATTTCCATCCTTGTCCAACCACAGCAACAGACTGCTTCCCACCAAGAATTCATTTTTAAACTTTGATAGAGGAGGCATGTGTATACAGCTCCTCCTAAGCGGATGTAAGGGCAGCTGGGCTGACCGCAGCCAGCTCCTGTCCTCAGCAAGCAGGCTAGTGGGGCAGGCGCTCTGTTTGAAGGTGCTCAGCCAGCTCTGTGTGGCTCACAGCCATGCTGAAGTGCAGGCAATGGGGCACATGGGGACACCATCCCCAGGCTGCACTGAGAGCTGTGCTTGCAGGCGTAATGTCTTCTTCTGTCTTAAAGACAGCCTTGGGTGGCCCTTCAAAGGGAGTCTAGATGCTTTCATAAAGCCCTCCTGCACACGCTCTGCCTAATGTGTTGTCTTAGTAGCGGGGTCCAAAGACCAAGGACAAGAGTGAGATTTTTATGAGTGGCAGTGGTGGCATGGAAGCTGACAACAGGACCATATTCCAGTTATCCGCTTCCACTGTTAGTGTTTTATTACTCCTTTGAGGACATGTGTTCCTGCTGTACAACCATAAGTGATGATAACAGCAACAATGATAGATCAGCTTGAAAACTTTGAAAGAAAAGTGCCATTGCAGTCATCATGGGCTTACATCAAAGATCCAGAAGTCAATTTGTCTACTGGCTTGAGTGGTCTTTGGCTCAGATCTTGTGTTCCTAGGTCAGAGCAGCCATAAAAGGCATGTGCTTCAGTGATTAGCAGGATCCTGGCTTGTTTAGTATCAACTCTGAACATACAATAGAGAAAAAAAAGAAAATAGAATTATATTAAATTTTAAAAGCATCTCCCATTTTTCTGTAAATTAGTAGCCACCTTCTCTTTTCTGTGTGCTTATGCATGGCATAAAAAGATAACTATGTTGGTTACAATAGAAATTTATGTAAGAAGTGATCCTGAGAGAGAGTTTGTCATTTTTGCTCCTAATAGAAACATATAAAGGTTGTGCTGCTTGATTCAGATCCTGTAGTACTCTTGCAGAGTTAATCTCAGTTCAAAACAAGGGTGAGGACACTCAGAGACAACTGTGAAGCTGTCCCTGGAGTCTCCAAGGCTGTATGCTATACCCCTGAAGCCAACACGGCTATTCTATGCTATCGTTGGCCGTGTCTCCAGTGTGGTTGACCAGGAGCGCAGGGTTTAATCGCACACTGTAGAGCACACATGCCTTGCAGTTACACAGTGCTTTATGTGCAGGAGGTGGCTATAAACTGGAGCATTCAGCAAAATACTTAATTACATCTCAAGGTTTGCAACCAAAATTATGCCCATTGCAATATTATAGTTTTCTGGTAGCAGTTATAAAGCAAAGTCACAGTTCTGGAGAATGCTGGCTGTGATTGCTCTGTCCAAGCCTCTTCTCACAGCCCTACAGGAGTCTTTCACCGCATTTTTCAATGCAGTCCATCTTGTCCTTCAACCAGAAGGGTCAGAATTTTCTTTTTTGAAAGAAAGCTGAAATTTATCTTTCCTCTCATGGTTCAGCAAAAGGAGCATTCAGACAAAACAAGTACTGTGAGTCAACTATAAAACCATAAGTTATCTATGTCATTGGCTGAACGATGTATTTGCAAAATAACCTGTTTACATAATTCTTCTTTGACTTTTAAAAATAATACAGATTTCTCTCTGCTGGGACAAAATACAGCTAACAATAGTGTGCTCTGTTTAACAGACTCCTTATTTCATTTCCTAGTGAAGTGATCATATGTCTAGCTGTGACCACAGACATGCAGCCGTTTGCCAAGATGCTCCGATCTTGTTATGCCAGTACATTTTCCTTCACTACTGGCCTTCCCTCAGATTTGGAGCCTGTTTCCACTACAGAATTATATCTCAGAATAGTATCTGCATCTCTGATACAAAACCAAATACCAACGAGAATGGTAACCTCTTTGGATTGTAAGTTTGAGTCACTTCACAAAAAGAATTGAATCCATTTTAGAGGAATAGAGGGTACACACCAAGAAGGAAGGGATCATTCCCCTAAATGTGCAAGGTGCCGTCGGGGTTATTTATGAATAAAGTTTATATGAATCTCTTTTATATGGGTTTCCTTTTCAGTTGTCTGTGGATCCTGGTTTGATCATTTCCTAAGTTGGGAAGAACACAAAAATGACAAAAACATCCTGTTTTTGTTCTATGAAGACATGAAGAAGGTAAATATGCTCTCTGCTCTTATTTCAGAATGCATTACTTGTAAATTAACATCATTAAAGTATCAAAGAGCAAATTACCATGAAAAAGGGGAAAGAAGAAAAATTTCAATGTATGTCTTTCTTTGGGCATATTTTATATTTGCATAGAACTTTATATTAGTGAACTAATTCTGATTGCACAAGTTATATAAATATCAAATCCTGTGAGAGTTGCATTTCATAGATGTAGGAGTGGGACACATATTACATTATTTTCCCCAGGCTACAGGAAGAATTTCAAGTAAAGTTCCTCGGTTTTGGTCCTATGGAAAGACCAACCAAGGACATCTGTTGAGGGTGACACATTAACCTGCTATGCCTGACATTTCAGGTGAAATTTTCAAAAAGTGATGTAAGACAACAGAACTACTCATGGTCAGTGGGACTTGTGCTCCCAATAAACAAGAAAATTAGAGGCTGGAGGGTGTAGGAAAAAAGTTTTGATGAAAGGAAATTATTATGCAGAAACTGCTTTGCTATTCTTAAAAAAAAGTCAAATATCAACATATCTTAGCTTTCAGAGAATTAATTTTTGGGTGAATAGAAAACATTTTCTAGTGTTTCTATTAAAATAGTTTTGTTCATTTTTTGGAAAATAAAAACCAAACAACACTCTGAGGAATATAAACAAGCCATTTTGGATCCTGAGTGAGTCACTTGTTGGATCTCTAGATACAGCACCTCCCATGAAATAAGCTACTTACACAGAAGCTGAGCTTTGATTATTTCTCTGTTCCCAGTGAAAGAATTCTGAGAGACAGGGGAACACTTTGCCTGAACTGGGAGTAAAATTGCAATGTAACTCTATTTGATATCACATACTCAGCATTTACTCATTTCTGTGAGTATGGGTAAGAGGGGAATCAGGTTTACCGTACCTGTCATCTACACAGGCCAACGACATGTTTAGCTTTGCTTGAAAGCAAATAAATGTGTGATAAACTTGGTATGTAATAAAAAGGATCATTTTCATATCAACTACAAGTCTGATAATCAGCTCAGAAATATAAAAGCTTTATTTATCTTGTACGTCAGGACCTCCCTAAGATTGTAAAGGAAATTAGTCTGTTCCTGGATTTAGAAGTCAGTGATAATGATATCGAAGACATCTGCAAGAAGTCCTCATTCTCAGAGATGAAAAGCAACACGGAAAAGGAAAACACTGATTCCAGTCACACCGTTTGTGCACTGACATCCAACAGGAAGCTCATTTTCCGGAAAGGTAAGTTCCCTGGGCTGGGCTTAACACAGCAGAAGGAGTGGGAATCCAGCCTGAGGCTGCAGTCCAGGTCTTTCCCAGACTGTAGTGACGTTTTGGGTCAGCCCCAGGAAGCAGTAACAGGATTCTTCAATTTGAAGGCATCTTAAAAATCACTTTCTTTCTAAGTTCTCTGGTTGCAAATGCAGGCTTATACTAGCGAAGCACGGAGGAGTCTGAACAACAGTCTGACCACCCTTGCTCCGTGTGAGCTTTTCAGCTAAAAGGAAAGGTTCAGAAAGCATTACTCTTTATCTGTCTTTTTTTATCTAAAAGTTGACCACCTCAGTCTTTTACATGTCCCCTCTGATATCACGTGCGAAGGTCACTTAGTTTACTAGAATGAGAAAAAGCGAGACACATTCCTTGCGAAGGGGACTGCTCATAGCCTTTATCCTCCGTACCACCTCTTATCTTATTGAAATGTTCCTGAAAAAGGAATATGCTGACAATGACAACAACGAAAGAACGGATGACTCAATCACCTGATGGCCTCATGGGTAGCCTTCAGACCTTGGCCAAGCTGGAATAGGTGGTAAAATCTTCCACAGTGCTTAGCTCAGATGTGACTTAAAAATACCTGCAGAAGCAGTTTTCTTGCTACTGATGCTTCAGAAGCTTGCTCAGATTTGGAGAAGTCGTCAGTCAAAACCATCATGTTTAGATGGATTTTGATTATTGTTACTTAGTTAACTGTCTAACAATAATTGACAGTTTAAAACTATGAGTTGTTTCAATTAAGAAAAACTTGTTTTCATTTATAAATAGGGAAATGGTACATTTTGCTAATCCAGAATATTTTTACCAATGAGCTGAAGCAAATGCCAAAATACAATCTGTCAGTAAAAAGCAAACAAACAAACAGAAAGCTCAGATACACTTTTCTAAGTCAGTGAACTTTAACAAAGCTACGTTGAAAAATTTGAAAAATCCCAACAGTTTCAATTCCAAGCAGCTCCTATGCAAATCCCAGGGTATTAGCCAGTTTCAGCCCGTTTACAGAAGGGAGAGAGAGATATATATTATTCTTCAGGCTCTCTTTTCTTGTCCTTGCTGTCTGGAATGCTGTTCTAGTCAGCAGTTTTGGGATGCAGGGTCTTTAAAGGATGCACATGAGGGAAAACTGTAAGCATTGTCTCATTAAAATATGTCCGTTTAAAAAACAATTTCCTGCTTGCTCAAACTGGATAACGGTGGAAACACTTCACTGAACACGACTGTGCATGGTCACCCAGAAGCAGTTAACTGCCCAGTTAAGTAGTGGGACATCTCATTTGTAGAAAGCCCTAGGGATTAGGAGTGGGTGTGAGGGTGGGATTCATCTCGCCCCCCCAGGTGCCCGTACACAATAGGTATGAGGCTCTGGACCTTGAGGGCCGGGAGGACGAAGAAGCTGATAGTAAACCATCCAGGGAATTGACTAGGGGGAACCAGTCAGCCCCACACATCACAACAACAACTAGTAAGAAAAAAAGAAGGGTAATTGTCATAGGTGACTCCCTTCTGAGGGGAACAGAGGGTCTGATATGCCGACCGGACCCATCCCATAGGGAAGTCTGCTGCCTCCCTGGGGCGAGGATAAGAAACATTACTAGGGAGCTCCCTAAGCTGGTCAAATCATCTGATTATTATCCCTTACTGGTTGTACAGGTTGGCAGTGACGAGGTAGCCGATAGAGGTGTAAAGTCAATCAAAAGAGATTTTAGAGAACTGGGGCCATTACTTGAAGGATCAGGAGCACAGGTGGTGTTCTCCTCCATCCCGTCAGTAGCTGGGAAACATATGGAAAGGAACAGGAAGACCCACCTCATCAACACATGGCTTAGAGGCTGGTGCCAGAGGTGGAACTTTGGGTTTTTCAACCATGGGGAAGTTTACATGGCACCAGGCCTGCTGGAGGCAGATGGGGTTCACCTGTCGCCAAAGAGGAAAAGGATTCTGGCTCAGGAGTTAGCAGGCCTCATTGAGAGAGCTTTAAACTAGACTCGAAGGGGGAAGGGGATAAAACCAGTCCTGCTAGGGATGAGCCCAGGGGTGGCATGCCTGTGTCGGAGAAGAGATCGATAGCCCAACTCAAGTGCGTTTACACCAATGCACGCAGCTTGGGCAATAAGCAGGAGGAGCTGGAAGCCATTGCGCGGCAGGGAAACTATGACGTGGTTGCCATTACGGAAACATGGTGGGACGACTTGCACAACTGGAGTGCTGCAATGGATGGCTACAAGCTCTTTAGATGGGACAGGCAAGGAAGGCGAGGCGGCGGGGTAGCCTTGTACGTCAGAGAGTGTTTTGACTGTCTTGAGCTCGACAAAAGTAACGACGAGGTTGAGTGCTTATGGGTAAAGATCAGGGGAAAGGCCAACAAGGGAGATATCCTGGTGGGAGTCTGTTATAGACCACCCAACCAGGATGAGGAAGCAGATGAAGTTTTTTACAAGCGGCTGGCTGAAGTCTCAGAGTCTCTAACCCTTGTTCTTGTGGGAGACTTCAACTTACCAGATATCTGCTGGAAATACAACACGGCAGAGAGAAAGCAGTCTAGGAGGTTCCTGGAGTGCGTGGAGGATAACTTCCTGACGCAGCTGGTAAGCAAGCCAACCAGGGGAGGTGCCCCGCTGGACCTGCTGTTCACGAACAGAGAAGGCCTGGTGGGTGATGTGGTGGTCGGAGGCTGTCTTGGGCACAGCGATCATGAAATGGTAGAGTTTTTGATTTTTGGAGAAGTAAGGAGGGGGCCAGCAAAACCACAACCCTAAACTTCAGAAGGGCAGACTTTGGTCTGTTTAGGAGTCTGGTTGACAGAGTCCCTTGGGAGGCAGTCCTGAAGGGCAAGGGAGTCCAGGAAGGCTGGATGTTATTCAAGAGGGAAGTCTTAAAGGCACAGGAGCAGGCTGTCCCCATGTGCCGCAAGTCGAGCAGGTCAGGGGAGAAGACCGGCCTGGCTGAACAGAGAGCTCTGTCTGGAACTCAGGAAGAAAAGGAGAACCTACCACCTTTGGAAGAAGGGGCAGGTGACTCATGGGGACTACAAGGATGTGGTGAGGTTATGCAGGGAAAAGATTAGAAAGGCAAAGGCCCAGCTAGAACTTAAACTGGCCACTGCTGTCAAGGACAACAAAAAATGTTTCTACAAGCATATCACCGACAAAAGGAGGGCTAAGGAGAATCTCCCTCCTTTGTTGGATGCAGAGGGAAACTTGGCCACGAAGGATGAGGAGAAGGCTGAGGTACTTAATGCCTTCTTTGCCTCAGTCTTTAATAGTCGGACTGATCATCCTCAAGGTTTTCATGCCCCTGAGCTGGGAGATGGAGATAGGACACAGAATGTAGTCCCAGCTGTTGAAGAGGTGGCAGTCGCCGACCTGCTCCTCCACCTGGATGCCCACAAGTCAATGGGGCCAGACGGGATCCACCCGAGGATACTGAGGGAGCTGGCGGAGGAGCTTGCCAAGCCACTCTCCATCATTTACCAGCAGTCCTGGTCAACCGGGGAGGTCCCAGATGACTGGAAGCTAGCAAATGTGACACCCATCTACAAGAAGGGTCGGAAGGAAGATCCGGGCAACTACAGGCCTGTCAGCCTGACCTCGGTGCCAGGGAAGGTCATGGAACAGATCATCCTGAGTGCCATTATGCGGCATGTGTGGGACAACTGGGGGATAAGGCTCAGCCAGCATGGGTTTATGAAAGGCAGGTCCTGCTTCACTAACCTGGTCTCCTTCTATGACAAGGTGACCCGCTTAGTGGATGAGGGGAAGGCTGTGGATGTTGTCTACTTGGACTTCAGTAAGGCCTTTGACACCGTCTCCCACAGCATTCTCCTGCAGAAGCTGGCTGCTCACGGCTTGGACAAGTGCACTCTGAGCTGGGTTAAAAACTGGCTGGACGGCCGAGCCCAGAGAGTGGTGGTGAATGGAGCCAAATCCAGTTGGCGACCGGTCACGAGTGGTGTTCCCCAAGGCTCAGTGTTGGGGCCGGTCCTGTTCAATATCTTTATCGATGATCTGGATGAGGGGATCGAGTGCACCCTCAGTAAGTTTGCAGATGACATCAAGTTGGGTGGGAGTGTCGATCTGCTGGAGGGTAGAAAGGCCCTGCAGAGGGACCTGCACAGGCTGGATTGTTGGGCCAGGGCCAACTGCATGAGGTTCAACAAGGCCAAGTGCCGGGTCCTGCACTTCGGTCATAACAACCCCAGGCAACGCTACTGGCTTGGGGAGGAGTGGCTGGAAAGCAGCCTGGCTGAGGGGGACCTGGGGGTGATGGTTGACAGCTGCCTAAACATGAGCCAGCAGTGTGCCCAGGTGGCCAAGAGGGCCAATGGCATCCTGGCTTGTATCAGGAATAGTGTGGCCAGCAGGACCAGGGAGGTGATAGTGCCCCTGTATTCGGCACTGGTGAGGCCGCACCTCAAGTACTGTGTCCAATTTTGGGCCCCTCACTTCAAGAAGGACATCGAGGTGCTGGAGCGTGTCCAGAGAAGGGCAACGAGGTTGGTGAAGGGTCTAGAGCACAAGTCTTATGAGGAGCGGCTGAGGGAGCTGGGGTTGTTTAGTTTGGAGAAGAGGAGGCTGAGGGGAGACCTTATTGCCCTCTACAATTATCTGAAAGGAGGTTGTAGAGAGGTGGGGGTCGGTCTCTTCACCCCAGTAACAAGCGATAGGATGAGAGGAAATGGCCTCAAGCTGCGCCAGGGTAAGTTTAGGTTGGATATTAGGAAAAAATTCTTTACTGAAAGAGTAGTCAGGCACTGGAACAGGTTGCCCAGGGAAGTGGTTGAGTCCCCATCCCTGGAGGTATTTAAAAGATGGGTACCTGCAGTACTTGAGGACATGGTTTAGTGGTGGACTTGGCAGTGGTAGGTTAACGGTTGGACCTGATGATCCTAAGGGTCTTTTCCAACCTTAACAATTCTATGATTCTATCTATCAGGTCACTCTGGGCTCCTTTTTTAGGAGTCATCTTTAGTCAATGGAGACATATGGCTGCTTTTGGGGCACCATTCATTTGATCAGTTTTAGATGTTGACTAGGATGAGACAGGTTTTCAGCCACGAACCTAGCCTGAGGCTGAGGGTTTAACACCCTTTATGGATGACGATCCAGCTGCTTCTGTCAGAGTCTCACCAGATCAATAAAACAATATCTCATGATCATGACCTACCACAGAGACTATGGTTAATAATATATTAATAATTTGTGCCAGCTGCAACATTAACAAAACTGGGCTGTCTTTAAATCATTTTCTGCACTATATATTGCTAGCCTCACTGTTCTTTTTCTGCTCCTGCTCTCCTAGGTGCTGTTGGTGATTGGAAGAACCATTTCACTCCAAAACAGAATCAAAGGTTTGAGGAGATGTTTAACGAGAAAATGAAACTCAGCAAAATGGCAAAAAATCTCACCTATGAATTTTGACTCCGTGTGAAGAACAATACCCAGTTATCAACAAACACAGATAGAGCAAGTGGTGGGAAATTCTGAATGGGAGCCCCCATTCAGTTTATAACCCTCCGAATAGAAAGGATTGTAAACATGAAATTTTGAGGACAAGAAAATTCTGACACAATGCCAGAGCTGAACTCAGTTTTCAGCAGGCAGATGTGTATGGTTTTACAGAATCAGGTGTCAGACCCATTTTTCTGCAACTAAATCTACTTTATAATTTATTTATTTTTTGCTCTAGAGGGATACAAACGGACTTCTAAGATTTGATTTAGGAATTTTACCCAAGATGTAAAGAAAAAAACAAAAAACCAAACCCATAAGAATCTGAATATATAAAAAGTCTAAAAACACATCATAAGAAAATGACCAAAGATTTGACCCCAGACTCACTCCCTCCCTGACCTACCATGATTTGGAAAGTGTCTATCTTATCAGACTTTGTTATTGATACTGAAGTTGGAAACTGCAGCTGTACATTTGAAGATCTGGAGTAAAGTTTGTTTATAAAATATCTTTTTTTTTTTTTACAATATGTAGTTCTTTGATGTAATGTTTCTGGATTAGGTACTGTATAGTGTTTGTGTTTTAAATGCAACTGATATAAATCCATGTAAATTTCTGCACCATATGTTGAGGAACTATAAATGTGGTTTTTTTCCATTTGACTTTCTTCCTGCAAAATTCTTGTTTCAAGTGTTTTCATGAGAATCATTTTACTTCACAGTCCTTGTGCAATAGAATTCAACAGTTCTACTGTGGCAAACAAAATGCTACTCAGAGACAGTTCAATCTGAACACGACTTATTTATTTACCCTGCCCTGATAAGACAGATTTTCCAAGAATCAGCTGTCTGTGTTCACATCCGAGGGACTGTTCTAGGAACCCAGTGAAAATTTTTCTTCTGATTTATTCTGTGATGTGTTTTCTGTCCTCGCCTTCAATTTGCTTTGCAGGCTGGCTTTAAGGACTCTTCTCCCCAAACTAGTTCTCCCTAACCATATAATTCCAAGGCATCAGCAGGCAGAAAAAAACATAGGAAAAGCTGATCAAAAAGAAACTCATGCAGACAAGCACGATTACTCTGCTTTGACTCCTGTGTGCTCTGAAGGTACACATCTGCAAGGCAAGCTTATCCTCTGGGTGTGTAGTTTCTGAAGAGCTGAGGTATGGCCTTATTTACAGTGAACATTAATGCTCTCTCTAGCCCCACATTTCACACTTGCCACAGAGCCCTTTCATTTCCTACCTTGCTTGTGCAAGCTGACATATACCTACTGATTTTGCATCTGCACAAATGATAGAGAAGTTACATACTGAAGAGATCAGTGAGAGCAAAGCCTGTTCAATTGCAGTCCCTCGCCATTTCCCAATTCAACAGAATTTAAGGGAGTTGCTGCCCTGAGCACTGTTTTATGCAAACAACCCATTTGGAAACCAGAAGTTTGTTTGTGTTGCTTTGCTCTTCTGACACGAAACTCACTCCCTCTGCCTCTAAAATGCCACGAACCACAGTTGCCCTCCTTTCCGGTGTCATTCTTCCACTATTAATAAATGGCAAGAGATCAGCTCATGATAATGCTTGAACATTTTACTTAAAGACTTATTTTTGCTAGCCCTTTTGAGTATGGAAAAAAGCCAGAGTCCTTGGGCAAACAAAGTTTGCAAGTGACTTTATTAACTGCATTAAGAAGACTGCTGCAAGCAGCATTTATACGTATATTCACAATATGAAGCTGTGTGTGAAGGGACTGGGTGAGGACATGCCATACGGATCAATGAAGGCGTTAAAGCATACAGTCCTGAACTGGCTGAAGGGATAGCATTAGAATATAGGGCAGCAAGTGTTTTGCCAGCTGTGTCCTCTAGCACTGCACTGTAGAATTAAATGGACCTTCAAAATAAAGTTCCTCTCAGTGACTCTTTGTATTCACGTGGCATTTTTAATCTCCAAATATAGCTTTACTCAAGCTTTACGCAACACAGGCACACCTGAGGTAGAGTGCAGCAACTGGTTGGCAGCGAGCAATAGCCTGAGAAAGAAAGCAGCTTCTGCTAGTAAAACTACAGGGTAGCAGGTCCATCCTAGGCACTGGCACAGCCCAGTGCAGCTGTGGACAGTGTAGCAAAACTGGGCTATGTCAGAGGTCCAGAAAGCTAGGCTGGGCACTCTTCCTACAGGACAGGGGTATGTGATGGTAGCTACTGGCAACCAGGGTCTCCCAGCAGTTGCCACACCTATCATTTCTTTCATCCTCTTTTCTCTTGCTATCCCCACTGTGCTGCCAGTCCCCCTCCCCTTCCTATGGCTATAGCATCCCCCCCCCCCAAGAGGGATTCAAACTGAATTTTTCAAAGAATTGACAATCTCGCTCCACAAGTCATTTTGGCAGGTCATGGAGATGTTCAAAAATTTTCAAAACTTCCATAGTAAGATGTTGTAAAAATGTCTCTTCCCTTCTCTGTTTTTCTTTCTTTTTTCTGTGATGGTTTAAACTTTTGGAGAGAGAGAAATTTCAGCCCTACAAAATATAAAAATACTGGTCCAAAATGTACATAGACCACAGCAATACTAGGTTTGGAAGAAACAAAGCCCTGCACAATATCTATTACATGTAAATGCTTACAATACTGCTTTCCTATTTGCGTAATATATTCCACCTTCCTGAGTAAAGGTTCTTCTCAAGATTGATTTAATTAGGGAGGACAGCATTAAACATTTATGCCATCACAGCTGAGACGTGAGGCTTCTACCTGCTCTTGTTGAAGTTAGCCTGCTTTGCTTGCTACCCAGGCTTACCTGGCCTTTGAGTCAGATGAAAAAGAGAGCAAGAGCATCTGAAGAGCTAGAACTCTTGTGAGAGGAATATGTGAATTCCAGGCCTTGCTTCAAGGTCTTTTTCCCTGAAAACATCATATAACTATCTTCTAAAGTAGCTCTCAGAGAAGAAAAGGTGCTCAGATAAACATCCTAGCAACCTGACTTAAGTCACATTCTGATCCAAAGAGTTTGATGCCTAAAGCGGTTTCTTGGAGGAAAACGATGACTGGTGAAAAAAAAATCTCTCAGAATAGCTTCAGGAACGTTTTGTAGAAGAGGCAAGTGAATCTGGAGAAGTGAGGGTGGGAAGAGCAGGTGGGGGAAGGGATCTGAGGCAGTTCTGGTAATCTTTGAAGCCAGAAGTCATAGGAAAATACAGAAGACTCAGGGCAGGAGATCAATTGGTGGGTTTCTGCACTGGGTCTAAGTAGAGCAGAGATGCTCAGGGAATCAAGACAAGGGTTTACTTGTAACCATCAGTCAGCTGGAATAGTAAACGTGGAGGACCGGGAGGAATTTCCATGGGGCTTGCTTCATGACCAGCTGATGAGAGAGGAAAGACAGTCACAGACTACTGACAAAGAGCAAAAGGGCACTCCTGCTGCAAAGACCCAGTGAGGATGGGATGGGAGGAATCAAGCCTGACAGAAAGGGCTGAGTGTGGGAGCGAAGGCGATAGTGGAAAGACCATGTTCAGAGAGGGGGAAAAAGACTGAGTGGCCATATCACTCTGTCACCAGTTCCAGCCTCACAGGTGACCACAATCCACCTTCTTTCACCATCCTTCCATGGACCAGCAACCATGAGAGACAATTCTGCAGCAACTTCTTTATTAACTTTGATAGGAGACAGTCCTCCCCTTTCCCTGAATCTGTTCACCTGTCCTGCATACCACAGAGGACAAACTGTAGGAAAGGACAGTGAAAGATGGTGGGTGTGCATGGTGAGACACTGCCCTTCTTGGGCTCCTGAGGAAGACACTTCTCCTTGGCCAAGCAGAGAGGAGTGGCAGCACCTTGCGGCCCCAACAGGGAATGAGCAGGAGCACCCGGCAGCTGCTCGAGTGAAAAATCTAGCAACAGAAAAACATGAAGTCACAAATTACATTGCCATGCCTCCTTTCAGCCTCTTTCCAAACTGGTCCCGCAGGCCAATGCTAAGTGGAGAAATTGCCGTCTTGGAAACGACCGCAACCCCATAGCACCAGAGACATGCCCTCTCTGGCGCGGGTTCTGCAGCCATCTAGCAAGCTTTCTGCCAATAAAAAGGGAAGCAGCGCTGCCTCTGAAAGGAACAGAAATGTTTGTTCTTCACTGACACCTATTGACTGCAGTGTTTTAACTGCAAAGCTCTGCACAAGAATTAGGCATTCATTTTCGCAGGATGCTGTGGGGCTCAAAAGCAGAAGCTGACTCTGAAGGGAATCAGACGCAGGTTTGAGGGGAGCAGGTCTGTCTCTGGGACAGTCCTGATGCGTAGCCTGCTTCAGAAGTCCTTCATTTCTGACTGCCAGCATCTGCAAGGATGTACCTGGGAATGATCAGTCTGCACCACTGAGAATCTACTAGCAGCCACAGTAGAGACAGGATGATGGGACAGATGATGGCATTCACGTGTAAGCAAACATTAATGCTTAGAAGAAATAAAAGCAGATTTTCCTTTTCTGCCTGCAAGGCCTTGCACTAAAACAAAGGATAACTGGGGTCTGTTGTTCTGTCATTTGCGACCTTGGTAAACTACGTAGAATTTAGATAGGTAGATCTTGGTAAACTATGTAGGATTTTACATAGATTTTTATCTACATGATAAATCCAACAGCCAGGTAGGTATCACTGTGCTGCTCAATTGCAGTTAGTTGCCCAGCCACTTAAGAGGGATGAGGAATTGATCAGTCTACAGCATTGCCTACTGGCTAAATTACCTACATTACAATAAAAAATTAAAAAAAAAAAATACAGCAGGACTTCATGGGCAGGTGAATGAAGCGCAATATAAAGCCAGCTTATGTATCTCTCTGCTATCCAAGCTCAGACACCAATGCCAGCAGCTTAATTGAAGCAGTCCAGACTTGACTTCCCCTGATTCTCAGCAGGGGCATCAGTAACCCACAGCACAGATCCACTGCAAGGCGCAGATCCAGTTAGCTCGTTGGTCTCTACATGGCCATGCACTACCTGCAACTTTAACCTGAAACCCCCCGAAATCTCTTGGCTTTCATTATAAATCAAATGTGTGCTCTCTTTAAACAAACAAGGAAGAAACCTGGGGAGCCTCACTCTTACAAGCTGCAAGGTGCTCAATGACATGATGCAAAAACCTGGCAGTGTATTAAGCATACAAGAGCAAGAAGTAAAAAGCAGCATGGCTTGCAGACAGCCCACAGTTTTTTAAAGTGAGAAGGCACAGACACAAAGATGTTGATATACTGATGTGGCAAGTCAGGACTAGGGCTTGTTTGCAAGTCATCAGAACTACTGCCCAAAAAACCCATTCATATTCCAGTCTGAGGAAATCGTTAAGTTCATTAAGTCAAATGAATGGATGTGCTTTATATTCACCTACATCAGATTACTTCATCCCATTCTCAAGCTTTATAGACAAGGCTTCACCTAATCAGTCACAACACGTCGGTTGGGCATCGCTGATCAGAAGGATCCACTGGTGACACAGCCCCTTCAAACTTAAGACTGTGTTGCTGTGGACGAGATGTAACCAGGAAAAAAAGATGGGAGAATAAAAGTTGTCAAACTCTTAAATGGGCTGTACAGGCAACAAAAAGTAGTGCAACTACAGCCTCAGTTAAAAGTTACATCCCTGGAGAGACTATCTCCACATTTAACTTTAATACAAGAGTGGCCATACTAGCTCAGATACATGTCAATTTAGCCCAGAAACTTACCTGCAAGAGTATGTGAACAAACAGGACAAGCATGTGATATTTTCATGAATATTCCCCCAACCTGCAATTACATTTTATCCAAGAACTTCCTAAGCAATTTACCATTAGTATCTATGACCAATGGATGCCAATTCAGCTGTCATCATACTCTTACACAGTTCTGTGTGGACTTTTGCCCTATTTTCAATGAGTTTTTAAGATCAGATGATTAATTCCTACTGGTAATAGTAATGCCATGTCCTGCTCCTCACTGTGTCAGAGCTACACATTGACACTTTAGAATGAACTACTGATATATATTGTGAAATAAGTACAAAAATGCACTTAGGTATTTCCCATACAAGAAATAGGAGGAAGAAACCAATGTTCAGAACCAGAGACTCGTGGAACACGTGGCCAAAGGCTATTTTAAGTGTGCTGAGGGCCACTAAATATCTGTAAGCTATGTCCAGCTTTGAAAATCCATGAGCTGCAAATGTTTGGGGGCCACAGGAAAGCTGGAAAGAGCTGCCAAATACAACATGGCAAATTTATATTCCTCAGGCATCTGCTTTTGATCACTGCTAGTTTCCTTGGTGGTCTTTCCCTAGCTCCCTGTCCCGCTGTACTGGTTTCAGCTGGGATAGAGTTTTCTTCTTAGTAGCTGGTGTAGTGCTGTGGTTTGGATTTAGTATGAAAATAATGTTGATAACACACTGATGTTTTAGTTGTTATTAAGCAGTGCTTATACTAAGTCAAGGACTTTTCAGCTTCCCATGCTCTACCCAGTGCACAAGAAGCTGGGAGGGGGCACAGCCAGGACAGCTGACCCAGACTGGCCACAGGGCTATGCCATACCGTATGGCGTCATGCCCAGTATAGAAACTGGGGGAAGAAGGAAGGGGGGGACATTCGGAGTGTTGGCATTTGTCTTCCCAAGTAACCGTTACATGTGATGGAGCCCTCCTTTCCTGAAGATGGCTGAACACCTGCCTGCCGATGGGAAGTAGTGAATGAATTCCTTGCTTTGCTTTGCTTGCACACATGGCTTTTGCTTTACCTATTAAACTGTCTTTCTCTCAACCCGCAAGTTTTCTCACTTTTACTCTTCTGATTCTCTCCCCTATCCCACCGGGCGGGGGGGGGGGGGGGGGAGTGAGCAAGTGGCTGGCTGGGGTTAAACCACGACAGTCGTTTTTGGCACCCAACGTGGGGCTCAAAGGGTTCGAGATAACGGCAGATTTGATGGGAACATGCTAGATCAAATTTATAGCTGTTATTGCTGTTTAGTTATTAATTGGCAGGCTTCTGTGCTTGCCATGGGGCTTGCTTGCCTTACTGTATATTAGAGTCCAGTGCTCATTAGTGGCTGCTTTTCTGCTTTTGCTGCTTGCTGTACTGCTTATCATCTTACTCTGCCGTGCCTGGGAACATTTTGATAACAGCAATGGCCATGCACCTGGGCTGGCAGATGGCCAGGGCATCCTGGCTGCTGTCCTGGACAGGCTGGAACTCCAGCGTGAACTCAACTCAAACTTCAGACTATGACCTGTGGATGAGTCCATGCAGGAGCAGGACACCCCGAAGCGTCTGTGGCCATGAATAAGCCCATGCCAGAGCAGGTATGTCTTGAAGCGTCTGTGGCCATGGTTACGTTTGTGCTGCAGCAGGCGTACCTCTGAAGGGATTGTGGCCCAAGGACAAGTCCACGCTGGAGAAGGTACACCTCGAAGCATCTGTGGCTGTGGGTAAGTCCATGCTGCAGCAGGTACACCTTGAAGCATCAGTGGCTGTGCACGAGGTCATGCTGGAACACCTCAAAGCGTGTGGCCATGGATAAGCCCACGACACTCTCTTGGTTTTACCATTATCTAACACAACTCCCTTCAGTCATCCTTCTTCCAAAGTGAAGAATTCTTACTTGGCTATTGCTCACACTGAACTCAATTCCTTCCTTTCATCATCCATTTTATCATCCCACAAACCTTTTGAGTACTACAACTTTTTTAAACATGTAAGAAATGAAACACCCAGTATTCAAGATACATGCAAATCACTGATTTATACAGTGGAATAATGACTGTTACCCCTTTTATCCTTTTTATTCTATACCCTTTTCCTAATAATTCCTAAAATTCAGTTTGCTTTTTTAACTGCTAGCGCATAGTTTGAACCAAAAGATATTTTCCTGGATTATAACCCCTCAGTAGAAATAGATATTTTTATACATGACATTAGGATTGTTATCTATTAAGCACATCTCATTATCTCTCTCTATTCAGTTTCATCAACCCTGCTCTTTACTAACCTGAATAATTTGGTATCATTGCCTCTGCATTGCTCACTGCTCATTCCCTTTAGCACGTTTTTTTATAAACAATTAAAAAATTCTTCCATCTGCAAAAAGAAAATAATGGCAACCCTTTTAAGGGAAGTGGTCTGTAATGCTACAGTGCTGTGGGAGACAGCTATAGCATGTGACTGCGCCCAAATGTTTCTTTTTCCTCCAGTATCTCTAGCACTGGGAAAGCTCAATTAAACCAGAGCCACATACATAAACATATCTAGGATCAGAACTGGGCACAGACAAACCTGTCCGAGAACAAGAGGGAGAAACAAACCTACCATCCAAGGATTTTTCAGACAAGTGCATTAATGACAAGTTTTTCTAAATCATTTATGCAACAGGTTCATGCATAATAGAGTGTTTTTCTTCCACTGGACATACCTTATTATTGCCCTTACAATACTGACATTTAGAATAATTAGTCCTGCTGGGTGTAATTAGACTCATTTGGAGTTATTTCTGGAAACAGGAAATAGTGTTTTAAGAGAATACTAATAGAAAATATAATTTAAAAAAAAAACCCTTCCCACATGGGCTCTGGAAAAGCTACTTAACTAACGTGTGCTCAAGGTTTAAAACTATTAAGAACTTGAAATCATCAAGTATTATAAAACCTCTCTGACCTCAAAAGGCTGAGTTTTATATGAATCACATTGATTTGAAATGAACTAAGGTCAGAACATGTTGGATCACCCTACAGAAAACAGCACAGAACTGGAGAGAAACACAGATTGAATAGGACAAAGATCACATAAAAATAAATCAATAGAGCCAGAAGTAGGTGAAGGGCTGACCCCTATCCCTTGTGCCAACGTTAGCAAATGTAATGACAGTACGTTACCGTCGATCCTTCTCCCCTCTCAACTCTCCTGGCAAGAACCACCAAACAGCCAAAACCAGCAGAGATCTCAAGGCCTAACCAAAATGGGAATTCTCTCCAAGAACATCCTGCCAAGTAATTCTCAGTATGTTCTGCTCAACTTACACAATCATCCTTCTATAGAAATACTGGACTGGCTTTGACAGCTCAGAAGACAGAGAGATGAATCCTACTTTTCACAAACAGGCACAAAGCACACAGCACTGTGAAACCAGCTATTTGAAAATATGGAATGTTTTTCATTTCTATTTTTTCATAATAGCTTATTATAAGTTATTACATAGTTTACTTTTTTCAGTTTCACAAAATTATGATAAAACAGCCCACATTATCTAAGATAATTTTTGAAATATACTAGGCAATTTAAAGTAAAAAACAAGTGCTCACATGACCAAAAGAGATTATTCCAAAATTAGCCCACTATAACAAAAATGACCAGACAAACCTAGTCTGAGTGAACTACACAGCTGTAATGAAAGGCAATCATGGTACCAGGACACATACTGAAACAATACTCATTGGCAAAAGCCACTACACTTTTGAAGTTTGCCTGGGACCTGGGATTTCCCCTTTAAGGTGACTGTTAAGAGCTCTTCTCACTATCTCTGCCCCTCTGTGGCCCCGAAATCCTTCATAAGTTTGAGGATCTTCTGTAAAAAAAAAGAGGAGTAATTAAGACATCCCTCATGCTACTCTCGTTTATAGTTAGGCTTCCCCTTGCAGTGTGGGCAAAATAAATCTGAACCTTTCACGCAGCAGATTGCGTATCTCCCATATCCTCAAATGGGCTTTGTTTTGTAAATTGTCTCTAGAGCTCTTTTATTCTTCATATCCTTCCTATATGTCCAATGTAAGACTACACCACCTTTTTCTAAACAAGAATTTGTCAAAGTGAAAACACTTATGTATCAGCTACCATTTCCTTCTGTCCATTACCAACACTCATACAACAAAATTTGTATCTGTATCAGAGACCCAACATATATGCAGCACATTCAGCAAGCAGCTGAAATGTTAGTTCTTTATTCAAACCGTAAGCTACAAACAGTACTGCCAACCCATATTTCTATTATAATTGCGCTTACTCATATTTTTGCTTTCTCTAACATAAAAGGAATGGGAATCAAGTTCATCACAGTCACCTTGTTTAAAGTTATCTCTTCACAGGAAACTGTCCTTGAAATCCAAGTCAGCAAGTTACTTGATGATGACAAGGTGAAGTAACTAAAAACTTGGCCAATACTATATGACATTATCAAACCTGAATTATTCATCCAATGTGGACTTCTGAAGCTTTACCACATACTCTATATAATTAAAATAATTCATCTACCTACACCAAAGTCCGTAGTTCTGTCCAAAATGTGGCTCTCCTGTTATCAAAGTCCATGGGATTTATCCAGAGTAGAACCCTAAAACCTCACTGAAAAGAAATACTTAAATGATAACTTAGAGCTGATTAGTAAACTATTCACCTGTTAACCTTGCTACTGTAGATAGGCAGTAAAAGAATTTTGCTTTGTAAAACACAAAGTTAATCAACAGAAAGCAATATATCAGGTGATATTATATTGGGAGTGTCTATTTAGCAGAGAAACAAAATAAAATAACAAGCCATTATTATTCACTTCTGTATGCACCACAGGTGTTTTTTATTTTTTAGCATAACCCAAGGCAGAATTTGACCCACTGATAAATACTAGGATTGAAAACTGATGCATATTTTTAGTGTCAGTTCTACAACTTTTTACAGATAACAGAGTTCTTTAAATCAAGACATAGTAAAAATTGTATTGTACATAAATACAAACATACATATACACCAGCTTTAAATTAACATGCTAAAAATTGTCTGAATACATATTTTGTATAAATCCACAATCGACAACTATGTTTTGGTTTTTTTAAACAGCAGTCACTTTTCCATACAATAAAGATTTTTTTTTTATTATTTTTAATCATTAGCAGTTGTAATAATGCCTTCATAGAAAAAGACTGCGTTTCTGCAAAGGAAAGATCTCAAAGTTCATGGGAAATTTAACTCCAAATTTGGCAAAGCATTTGGGTATGTTAATTTAAGCACTTCAGTAAAACCCAATATAAACAGATTCAAAGATAAGAGGCACAATTCCAAATGCCATTTAATTATTTATGAGCTTAGAATTGAACACATGCTTAAGTGCTTTTCTTAACTAATACTAATATTAACTGGTTTTGCAGTAACTCAGCTGTCTTTTAAAAATGTAGGAAGAAGTTTGATAGCATATGCTGGAGAGGTCAGGTGTAAAATAACAAAGTCTTCCTTACTAGGGACGAATCCTGTAAAAAGCCAGCATACAACTACAACATCATATTGACAGCTGATAGAGGAAGTGTAATCAAAATGAGTAAAACTGACACAATTTTTTTTTTAATGTCTGAATTACAAATCCTCAAGTCATGCAAAATCACTGATCCCTGAAAATATTTGGATTATAAAATAAAGACACATCATTCCTGTAGGACAGAAGTAATGATTAAGAGTAGATTTGCAGGACACTACCTTCTGTAGCATTCCTTCCATTGCACTTAAATGGCTTTTAAAATAATCATGAATATGATCATGATTATCAGCATACAATCACGAATATCACCACTTAATCAAACTGGGACCTTTAATTAGAGGGAAATGTCTTTTTAACTCTACTGCAATGTAAAACTTGAAAGATAAGCCATCCTTTGGGATACAGACTTACTGAGAGAGGAAGGGGAGAAGCAGCAAAGCAGGACTGACCAACTGTGTTACTCTTTTTTCATTAATTCCTTATTTCCTCTCCTGCTGTTCTCATTTCCCCCCATTTCCTTTCCTGCTGCACTCACTTCTTCCATTTGCTTTCTTGCAGAGTTCACTTTTTCTAACAACAGGAATATGTGTTCTGCAAACTCCCGGACAGCTCCACAGCCACCATTGCTTTTACAAATATAACCAGCAGCCTTCTGAGCAACTGCACAAGCATCAGCAGGCACACCACTCATGCCAGCTTGCTTCAGGCATTCCACATCAGACTCTTCATTTCCTATTGAGGAAGATGACAGACAAGGCAAAATATCACAGAGGGGAAAAACTGAGCAAACTCAATTTTTCTGTGTACATATTAATATATTTTTTTAAAATTTGTATTCTTGCCACAATTTTCATCTCAGCAGCTCAACAACACTTTGCACATGAGTCAGTTCTCAGAAAATCTTAGTGATACATGTAAACGCAGATCACACTTTACACAATCTTCCGACAAGAGAACGGTACTTTTAAGAGTAGTAAAATTATTTGAGCAACTGAATAAGCATTTACAGGACTATACATGTAACCTGTCACTGAAATATAGTTTTGTACGGCATCATATGGCTTTCAGTTTCAGTTCTGTCCATTTCTTTTTTCCATTTCAGAATATAAGCTGTCCAATATCCATCTGAAATGAACCAGAATCGGTTCAAAATTGTGAGGAGTAACTGTATGCTTGTGTAATATCAAAAGCTTTCCTAAATCTCACTATAAAAACAGCTAAGAGTTCCCTTATCAAGTTAGACATGATGCATCAATGCCTTTAATATTTAGATTGTACCCTAAAAAGCCTTAAAATACATAACTTTTGGTGACTGTGTGCTGTAATTTGCACGTCAATCCCATTAAGTCTAGTGTATTAACAAAGGGCAAAGTGTTTTGAAGCTGAGCAGCACTATGAAGTTTGCATTTGTGTATGCTATATGAAATTTTACCACCAAAAAAAAAAAAAAGAGGAACAGACCTAAGTAAGCGACTTCTTTCCAGCTCAAACCCATGTCTTTTTGCCAGTCCTCCAGGACTTGTAATTTATTTGTTGCACTAACTTTTGCTACACATCCCAGCTGCATGGCTGACAATGTTTTTGAACAATCTCTTTCAGAGATGAGTCGAACCTATTCAAATAAAGTTAAGTTAGAGTTAATTCTACATACAAAGAAATAAGGCATGTAAGTTGATTTACTAAAAAAAAAAAAAAAAAGAAGTTTTGCTCGTAGAAGCTCTCTCAGATATCAGAAAAACATTGAATAACTGATTTCTTCAATCAAAACTCAAAGCAGAAGTGATTAGCATCCAAAAACCACATTACAGTCTTGAAATTGCTTTGGGAAAGTGAAACGCCATTCTGTAGGCTTCCCTGAGGTTCAAAAAAAGAAATTTACATTTATCTTTTTAAATGCAACATGTACCAAATAAAATACTGGATATCACAGTACAATGGCATGCTATCTAGTGCAATATCATCTAATTAAGCCACAGTAGGGAATAAGAGAATTCCCAAGGAAGATTTCTGCAATATTTGTAGAATATTATGAAGTATTTTCCGTGACTTGTCTACATAACATCATTTACAGTAGGACTTCAGAGCACCAACAGAACACTAAACAGACTGAAGGATCACAGCACATTAATCTCCAAAAGTCCATTCCAAATTTGAAATTTCAGAAACAATGTACAAGGTAGGCTAAAACCAGAAGATTATTGCAGCAGGATTTTTAAAGATCTCAGACACAACCCCTCCAAGTTTTCTGTCCAAGCTGTGGACAAGCTTATCTTCCCTAATTGCTCTTGAATACTAACAAATACTTGGCGCTGATTTTAAGTACAGAATGAACAGGAGTGGTGCACAAAGCAAGAGTGTATCAGCAACATATGCTAGAAATACATAAAATGCAGCACAAAGACCAGGAGGTTTTTAATGAAAGGTCCCAAGTCACAGCAAGCATGGAAATGGGCTCCCACAGGCAACAAAACAATGATTACAAGGTTCCTTCCCCTTTTGCCTCACAGAAAATGATGCTGAAGAAGTTTTGAAAAACAATCTACTCCATTTCACTGCCCCAAGACAGCAACAGTTGCATCAAAGTATGTCATGAATGTCTTGTCAAACCTGTTGTAAAAAAATCTTACAATAGAGACTCCAAAAATGTATCGGGAGAAGTCTACTTGGGGTATAGCTACCTTTGCCTTATCCATGCCTATCTCTATCTGCAACAGGACTGAGTTAAGGCTCTTTGAAGGCAGCCTAAACCTGTACTTAGTTCTTACTCCAAAAAATTCTTCTAGCTTTATGAAAGGCAGCAGCACAGACAGAAAATAGCCAGGAGACTAATTTTACATAAATGCAAGCAAATATTCAGATCAGCAGAATTTAGTAGCAGTGATAATAATCAATAATAACTGTAGGTATGTTACAGTCTGTGTTGTTTCAGCTTTTCATTTACACTGAATTCTTACAACTTCAAAGCACCTAAGTTATGGTTAAAACAAATCCGCAGACAAAAGTCTCTGGGGGGTTGATTTCCCCTCTTTGCAACAATCATGGGTGATCTAGGATGAACAAAGTAATTTGCCTGGGTATTTCTTCCTCTTCTATAGCCAAGAGGTAACAACATATCCCTGCTTAGTAAAGCTGACTTCTAATTAAGGAGTCTCTAGACTACACAGAACACTATGATTGGTGCTAGCAAAACACCATAAAAATTTCTTCCCACATTTTTCCAAGACAAAAAGAGAAAGATGCTATAGCTACTATGAATGAGATTGAGAACTTTCTCAAAACACTTACTTTCATCTAAGGCATCCGAAAACAACATTTGCCCCAACCCTGAACCAATGTATCTTGCTGCTTGATCACAAGTACTCTGAAGAAACTTCAGCTTATATACTGCAGAGTTTTAGAATCTTTTAATGTTCAGAAATAAGTCAGAAATAAAGCCTCACACTTCAGAACAACACTTACCTGGATTCCTCTTTTCTTTAATAGATTGATACCAACAATATCTCTATAATCATAGGAGACCATTTCTTTCTGATCTTCTGTCACATAAATGCGACCATTTGTCAGGCATCCATCAATACTGCAGACCAATAGCTTCACCTCTTTTAATGGCTCTTTACCAAAATATCCAAAGCTAGACAAAGAAGTTATTTTTTTTAGGATGGAAGTTTTTGCACGCTCCAAACCCAAATATTTCAAATACAATTGTGACAGACAGAAGAATCAGCTTTGAAATTCTTTTTTTCTAATGTCTTTTTTCATCATCTTCACTCTCCAACTATATTCTCCCTCTTCAAAGAAAAAAAAAAGAATGATCCAAAAAGACAGCTCAGTTATGCTCTCCATTTAAAAATTAGGATGAGATTTATTTCCTTAGCATAAGAGGTTATGTTCTGTAGCATTTATTTGGGGCAAAACCAAAATGGAGTAAAGGATGAAAAACGCACAGAAAACATATTCCCTTTCCACCCATTATTTCCCTAGAGAGGTGCAGTGTAGCTGCAAAAAAAAGGCAGCTGGCAAGATGTAATCAGCTCATGCCTTCTACATGAACGCTCTCAGTCACGTGCATCACTAAATGTGGTCCAGACCATGAAAGCCGAGGACAACTCGGCTGGAAAAGCCAGAGAGGATGCTAACACATTGTTATGGTATAGTGGGGCTTACATTCTTCCCCAAGCTGAACTTTAAAAAACAAACAAACCACATATAGCAAAGGTAATTCAGATTATTTCAACAGAGATAGGAAAAAATGATGGGTGGAAATAAAGTTGTCCAATTATCCTTGATCTTGATTACTTACATTACATACGTTATGAATTCACATGACCGTATTTTGAAACAATGAACAATATCAAAGAAATAAAGGAAAAAAAAGTGTTTTACCTCAATACTCTCTGCTCTGCAATAGGCCAATCAATGTCTATATCAATATCCACACTGTGCTCTGCACGCATTTCATAGTAGGCCATTTTACCACCCTAAATAAAATAGAATCCATTAAAATTTTCTGCTTGCATTAATACAAATACAAAACTGTACAATTTAGTACCATACAATTAAAGCTAAGTATGTGGTTGCACAGAGGTCACAGTAGCTTAAATATAAGTGAACCATCAATAATGATGTTTTGCCAGTGACACAGAACCAAGCATTTTAAATGACTTCTTGTAGGCAATGGTTAATAAGTATTTTCATTTTACAACTACAGAAAGCGCGCAAGAAAGCTGTTACGCATTATAGTCATTCTGTCACACTGATCTCACTAGGTCTTTTAATACAGTAAAACAGTAATACCTTTAGCATTCACTTAGTAATAGTATGCTTATTTTTTGTTTGCTACCTACACAAAGACTTAATTTCAATTGGAAAAATATCCGCCACACCCCAATGTAATTAAAAAAACTAAAAGCCCTGATCCTCTGAGGATCCAACCTTCATAAAATGTAGAATTCAGCACAATTGTACTATCCAGATCAATGCTTGCAAGTCCCCACAGCACTAGCTGGCACTGCAAGGGTCTGTGCAAACTATAGAGATCTAAAGCTAGTATCTCTGCATTAGTGAGGTATCTGGAAAAAAGAGAAATAAGAACCTGGTATTCTTGACGTACCTAGTAAGGTATTCCCATTAGAAATATGGAAATATCTATATTGGGCTTTTTTTCAGTTCTGCTGACAAATATTGGAAGTGATCTGTAAGATGGAAAACTTGTCTTGCGTGAGACAACTAAGAGACTATACTTGTAGACAAACAAAATGAAAGCTGAAGTAAATACATTTGTTCTGCATTACTACACTAGGATGTAAACATCAGGAAAGGGAAAAAGACTGTTTAAGTTGCAGTACAAAATGGGCATAAGACTAAACTGGCCAAGAATACAAGTTTATAGATTATAAAAGAGAAGCCTATGACACTGCATGAAGGTCAGTTTCACACCCTTAGTAACACTAAAATGACTTATAAAATACACACTTGCATCCTGGCGAACTGATGTGAAACTCAGTATTGTATTGTTTTAGGCTTATAGATATATACTGCTCAGTATTATTTGTATGAATTTGTTTGCTGTGGAGGATGCTGTTACTGGAACTGCCCTAGCTACAGCTAGCCCTGTTAAGTTACACATAATAAGCAAACTGTCCTGCTGTCAAAGTGCTGTTACTTCATACTGACTGCATCAGAAACAGAAATACATTACTGAATCAGAACCCTCTATAGCAAAAGATGTATTATTCTAAAGAGCATGAAAAACAGAAGGACTAACCTGCAAGTAGCCTTTCTCAATCAAATGTCTCCTGGCAAAATAAAATGAGCCATTTTCATACAGCTCCCCAGGCCAATCTTGCCGCCGGTACCGTTTTGCTGGATTCAGATTTTGGGGCTCTGTCATTTTGTTTTCTGTTAAAAGAAAAACGACAAAATAAGTTTTCCAGAATCCCTGTTCAGAGTCACTTAACTTTCTTTAAATAGCTTTCTGATGAAAAATTAAGGACACAATTCAGTCACCAAGTTCTTTCATTATTGCCTCTCATTGCTTAGCTTTATGAAGAATCACTAAATTGCTTGCTCTTTCTTGGAACTGTGGATAACAGGCTGGAGGACAGCCCTGAATTTCTAGCAGATGAAAAGGAAATTTTTCATTCAACTTAAAAAAATAAACAAAAAACCCCTGAGAAGTCCAAAACTGGTTACTAAAAGGAGTAGGGGGGGACATTCTTCTAGACTGTCCTTGCCAATGTGAAAGAAATACTACACTTCTTCTGTACTCTATCTCCTAGTACACGACAGGAAGGGATTTAACTCGCAGTGAGGGTAAACACAAAAAAACCATTCAGCTACCTACACCTAAAACCAGGAATGCCTTGAATGAACTCTGAGAGCTGAGAGGACCGACCTGAAATCTGGAAGGTGAATAAAGAGCATATGAGAAGAAATTTTGCCTCTGAAAACATCTTGGCACTTCCCCAAAATACTTCCTATTTAAGGATACACATTATATTACCTTTTCATAAGTGGTTTAATCAATGTCCACAAATAAACAAACAAGTGTCTTTGAACAAACATGATCCCATAAGATCCCATATTGTTATCAATGCCAGTAGTGCATGCAGCAGAAAGCGAACCAGGGACCAGAGACTTCTGTCCTTACACCACCCAAATCCACATGCACAAAGCAGCTAAAATTCACCAGGTGTCATGATCTAGTAACCATGAGAAAGTTAGAGGGCATTCTCAAACAACCAAAACATCCTGAGGCTTTAGTATATATACACACACCTTGTATTTCATAAATACACTAGAGTTTTGTGCTCAATGAAGTAAACATTTGCAGTCAGAGAGAGACACCTTTCTCTTTCAGGATGCATCAATATTAAAGCTTAATGCAGAAGGAACAACAAATACACAGGAAAAGATATAAAATTCTTTTAACATAATCAGTACTTTAAAGCCATCTGAAAAGAAAAAAAAAAAAAAAGGAAAAAAAAAAAAAAGAGTACAATACTAAACCGTATAATGTTCCTGTGAATCACAGTCAACTGAAACACCACACTCCTGAAAGGCCATCTGCTTTTACCCTTAAGCGGTTAATGTTTGCACAATGTGTTCCTTGTTCTCCTTGCATATACTCCTTGCAACTGAATGATTCTTTATCTCTTGCCACATTAAAAGACTTTAGATATCACTTTATACTAAAGAATTATTTGCTCTTTTAGGTAGGGCTTGAGGCTTTTTTATTTTTGTAATCTACCTATAGAGACTAGGTGGCACACAATCACTTCAGAAAGCTACACGGTACATCCACATGAGATTTAGTCTTTCACAGATGTCCATTCTAGCATCTCAAGATGTGAAGTGGACTTTCACTTGGTTGCCTAAAGTGCAATTCACAGAACCCTAAACTGCCATCCACGATTTCAATACTCCTCTTATACTTTACAGACAAACTGTGTCATGTTATTTCTCCTTTTATGAGGAACATTGAGAATGTTCAAGTTATCTGTTTATTCTAAACGAAGGCCTAACTTTTATTCCAACTTATTTCTAATAGCAAGCTTCATTTATTTTGCATGCTCTTTCACAGCATGATGCTTTGTAAACTCATAAAAAATGCTTCAGATGAATTTTTTTTTTTACCTCAACAGAATAATTGTAACGTTTGAGTAACACATTTTTTAAAAATAAAAATAATGATGTGGCAGTATCTGCACTAACCATTTTGAGAAAAAGAAGCAACCATTTCTGCTTTAATCACAGAAACAAAAAAAACATAGATATTGTGTAGAATAGTTCTTTGTACAAGGACAAAAGGTACTTCTATAGCTACAACAAGATACAATCTTTATTTGTAAGCAAGGAGTTCAGTCTTTTCCGCAACTGTAGCTGAGAGGCATATTTTCTCGGGGAAAAATAGTCATATTCTTCTGTATCAGCTAATTAACATGAGTTCAGCCCTCATGACTCAAAGGCAGTTTGCAATTTGACATAAGTCAGCAGCCAAATTAGCAGGCTGAAACAAACCCTAAGTCTCCAGGCTAAGAGGTTGCCACCCCATCTTCACCAAGACTTTACCTCACATTATTTGTCATTTGTTAGCTACTGCATAGTAAGAACAAACACTTCCATTAAGACGAGACCTCAGTGTCATGTCTACATACACACGAATACCCGCCCAGCAGAAGTTAACATGTAAAGTTTTGGGGAGCTATATTTTGAGCCTAGACAAGTTAATAACATTTTAATTTTCAATACCTTATCACTTCTACAAAACGATTACAAAAAGGCTAAGCAATGATCAGTAATATCACAACAGCACTACTTAAAAGGAATTTCTAAGACATCTCACACCTCGCCAAGAACTCATCCCCTGCCTCTGATATCGCTTGCTAATGTAAAATACCATGGGAATGAAAATAAACCATCTGAAAGAAATTTTTATTAAGTATAACTGTAACCAGAAACAGCTAAATATTACCTCCTTTTTTTACCTCGCTCCATCTAAATTGATGCCGTCTCACAACGGAGAAGACAGAATCAAACCCCTCCTTCTGGATCAGATCTGCCACTTTTATAAGATCGCTGGGATGTAAACAGGGAGATGTTGCTTGTATATTTCCTACAATATCAACCTCTAAAGAAAAACAAACAAACATTTATGAAACAATGAATATTTTTAATATATGCAACTGCAAAGTGTGGTATGAGCGGATGCCACAAAAAAAAAGGAGAATCTTTCTAGCTTTTATTTACTAAAGCCTTTACTTATTTTTTGAAATAATAAGTGCATCCTCCCTCTGGGGCTACAACATAAAAGCTCAGCATATTTCATTACTGATTTACCATGATGATGATTAAGAAACTCTCTGATAGCTTCTAGAGAAGTTGAGGAGTCTTGAGATACTTCAGGGCTTCTGCGATGAACTTGAGCACCAAACTGCTTTGCAACCTTCTCAATTTCATCGTGGTCTGTAGAAACCCATACACTGTTGGCAGACAGTGACAGAAATGAATATAAAGAATAAATCCAGCATTGTTGACTTGCCTGCCATAACCTAACCTGAACAACACCCTGGCTTATATATGTATTACACCTTGCAATGAAAGGAACTAGTTCTTACATTTGCATCAGTAAAGCTATCCCTGTCAGTCCAACAAGCAACTTTTAACAACAGGGATAAAACACACACATTCATTAGACTGTGAAGTCTCAAGCCTGGGTTGCACTTCAATTTAATTCTGTAGAGTGCTTGATCTACCACACGTAGGAAGCTTAAGCAACATAAAATTCAGAAGCGTTACCAGAAAAATCCAGTGTCAGCACGCCACAATTTGTTAGGCATGCTAACAGATCAATGTATTGTGAATGGGTTGAATGAGGCATTCAAAATCATTTAAGAGTTCAGCAACAAGGCTGACAAGTAAAACTGCCACACAGTTAGAAGATTAGCTTATTCTGCAAGTGTTTTAAAATGTGTTAATTAGGCTCCATACAATTCCAGAGAAAGAGCTGTTCAAGTTACAATGACATATGTTTTGGCACAGAAAACCTTCAATACTGGTAAAGCAAGACTGTGATTGTTCAGGGATAATAAACATTTACAAAAGGAAGGGCTAAGTCTGAGTATTATGTGATGATAAACACTTGCAGAGCACTGTGAGGCCACTGCTGCCATCATAGTGCCAAAAAAGCATGTGAGATACAAACCCAAAAATTATGAAAAATAACCCTTCTTCTCTCAGCAACACTGGCATTCTCAAGGCACTGTACATAGCAAATGGTGCTTTAGTTAAGTTTTTCCATCCAAAGACATCATGGGATCATCAGAATAAAAATATGTATGACAGCGACAGCGTCAAGTCACACCCACGTGAACAAATGCAGAAGAGATGTTTTCCATAAACTGCTTCAGGCTGTTTAATAGACATACCTGTCAAATATACACTCCCCATTCAACTAACAGAGTTTTGTTGTGCAACGTGTATTCTGTCAGCACAGCTGTTGCAAAGGCGACTAGAAAACCTAGTGCACTTCCGTCTAATGCACCTGTTATACCTCAAAGTTGGCAAACATAACCGGAAAACCCTAGCTGGGCAAATTCAGATGCCAAATAAGAAAACGAGGAGGTCACTCAAACCACCATATCCACCATGGGTCGTTAAGCAATATGGATTCACCTGCATTAAATAATTATCAGTAATCTACGTCAGAAACATTTCTGACTGCTTCGTTATTAAAAATAAAACCAAGTCAGTGACGCTTCCTCTACTTTTCAGAGACAGTAAAAAAGATTTTCCAGAATAGATAACGGTACAGCAACTATGAGATACAGAAGGCTCATGATTAATTCCAGGTCTGAATCTAGCTGGGCTACGTTTCTACTTGACTACATCAGGTCACTGCTCTGAACATAATGCAGTAGGTTTGCACTGGGAACTTGCACCTAGGTATGCTACATACCGAGTCCATCCCGACCACACACTGGTTTTAGTTAAGTTTATCAGTATGCATGTAGAAAATTCTCAGTTATGTTCTGGCAGAAAAAAGAAGTTTGTAATGCCCGTATTCTTAAGACTAACAGCATACTTGGTTCTATCTAGCTTTAATTACTGCTACCAAAGTTTCATGCACTTTGCCACAACCTGAGCTTCTGCATCATGTGGGCACACACGATTGTTTCCTTCCACTCGACATTTATGAGACTGCCTCTGATGTGCTGCGTCCAGCCGTGGCCTCCCCGACAGAAGAAAGAAAAACCGGAGCAAGCCCAGCAGACAGCCAGCACAACAACTGGGGCCTGGGAGCACATGCATGCCAGGAGAGCCTGAAAGAGCCATCTTGATTCAGTCTTATGAACAGAAGGTGAGGGGGCGACTTTATTGCTGTCTTCAAGTACCTAGTGGGCAGGTAGAGAGAGAGAACAGAGACACTTTTCCTGGACGAGGGCAGTAAGAGGACACAGACACATACTGCAAGAAGGGCCAATTAGATATTGCAAAACAATTTTTCACCATGAGGGCTATCAAACCCTGGAACCAGTGCCTGGAAAGGCTATGGAGTCTCAACCCCTGGAGATACCCAAGCTGAGCTGCACGCAACCCTGAGCATCCCTAACCAGCCTGGCTTTGCCCAGCGAGTGGGACCGGATGGCCACCAACCGAAGTTATCCTGTGCTTCAGCCATTCACAGGTGATGAGATACAGCCTGGCAGTTTCATTTAATGCAGCCACCTTAATAAAGTAGAAACGTCAATGCTTACATCGTCAACTAGTGGCTCCCGACCGCGAATGAGAACAACTGTAACTTCAAACTACCGCCTCGTAAGACTTCGATCCCTTCACTCCTTCGCAGCTCACCCTCAGCAGGGAGGGTGAGCGGAGCTCATGGCGGGGCGCAGCCTGCCCTGCCCTGCCCTGCCCTGCCTGATCCCTGACCCGGTGCCGCGTTACCGGCCCCGCCTTGCCTTCCGTGAGGCTCCCCGCCACGCACGCGCCTCACCGCGAACCCGAAGGAGCCGCTTCAGCGAGGGGAGAGGCGGCCGGGGGAGGCCGCCCCCCCCACCGTACCGGCTGCCGCCAGCAGTTCAGCCGGGACTCCGGCACCCAGCCTGTCAGGGAGCAGCCAGCTGGGAAGGCAGGGCTGCCCGGGGAGCCTGCTGCGGGCAGCGACGGCTCCCCGCGCCGAGGCCCCTCGGCACCCCCGCCCCGGGCTGGGACCGGCCCCCGCCGCCCCAGGCCCGGGCCGCGCAGCCCCGCGTCCCTGCCGGGGTGGAAGGCGCATGCGCACCTGTGGAAGACGCCGGCGTCGCTGGCGGCGCGCAGCACCCAGCCGATGAGCGGCACCCCCGCCAGCAGCTTGATGTTCTTCAGTGGGATCCCCTTGCTGCCGCCGCGGGCCAGCACCAGGGCGGCCAGGTGGGCGTGCGGTCGCCCCTCGCCCGCCTCCATGCCGCGCTCCGCTCCGCTCTGCTCCTCACCCTCGCCCCCGCCCCTCCCTGCCGGGCGCCCTTCCCCGCGGCGAACGTGCATGCTGGGAAGTGTAGTGCCCCGGCGGGGCGGCGCCATGGCGGAGGGCGCGGGTCGAGGGGGAAGGCGGCCGGCCGGGTGTAGGGGCCCGGTACGCCTCAGCGCGGGGGAGGTGGGGTGAGGCGCCCGTCCTCCCGCCTGTGAGGAGAGGGCGCGGTACCGCTGTTTGGCACGGGGAGCCCCGCAAAGCCCTGTCCTCGGCCGCGGGCGGGGGGAGGCGCCCAGCGTCCCCTCAGGTAACGCCTTCAAGGCGGGGTGGAGGGTCCCTGGCGCCCTGCGGTACCCACGTGGCTGGGTATCTCTGTTTAATACCTTACGCACGTCAGAAAAAAAAAGCAGCTAGTCAAAGGCGCGGCTGCGTTCCCTGTCGGCACGTACGCCGGCGCGGCTGTGAGGTGGGGGGCTCGGGGGCTGGAGAGCGGCACAAACGGCAGCCTGCCTCTGCGGAGCGCCACAAGCGCCCGCCGACCGGATCCCGTAGTTTGTCGCCATCCGCCAGCGTAAATCCTCAGACTTCGCCGGTTTCTCCTGCGTCACGCGCGAGGAGTGCCGGCAGAGGGCAGAGCAGGCACACCGCAGCCGCCTTAGGTGGGAAGGGAAGCCTTCCCTCGCTCCTCGCCCCTGTTTTCCACCTCCTGACAAGCGTATTCAAGCATAAAAACACCCGATGTTAAGTTATACGAACTTACCTATGGAAACCGGATGGATAAAATGACGGACGGGTGGATAAAATGATGGATAAAAAGGCTGCACAGGAATTTGGTTTTTAATGTAATTTGGAAAATGGGAAGTAGAGGCGGTTGAAGAGCATCATGAAGTCACTCCTGGAGACTCGGGGTCTCATTCCGTAATGGAAGCGTATCACATGCAGCTCACTGAAGTCGTCCTCAGGCTATTTAAGATGTGTTGCGGCGCAGAAGGACCTCATCTACCACTGCCAAAGGAAAATGGTCCCAGTTATATTCAGCTGTAGGCAGGCATTTAAGAAGAAGAATCATTGGGGGTTTTGTATTTTCTTTCTGAAGTGGACATCTGTTCAAAGAAACCCAGCAGAGATAGACAGCTTGCTCTTCTACTATGCAGATCAAGGCAGCACCTTTCAGGCCTCTTTTTTTTTTTAGATGAGACTGAGACTGCTAAGTACCGTATTTCCTTCAGGCCACTTTCCATGCACTTAATTTTGAAATTTTTTTAACTCTAGAGTTTCAAGCCTTTGTGACATCTAAGTTCCTACCTGTTCAGCACTATGCTTCTGTCAGAGGTTGCTGTGCCCACAACAGACTGAGTTCAACAAAACGTGTGCCTGAACAAGATTGACTTCAGTGCAAAGTCTGGTGGTCTTGCTGAGAGCTGCCAACTCTACTGTACAGGCAAGAATCTCCAGGAGGGTCTAAAGAAAAGTGCTGTCAGTGCTAACTTTGTAACCTGGCACAACTGGTTTACCAGATGCTACCTGTCAACCCTTTTAGACATAGATATAACAAAAACAAATATCAAATACCTGCCAAACTTCTGAACAAACACAACAGCTACAGGGTGCACTTCTGCTGCAAGCAAACGTCTGTTTTGTTGAGAAGAAAGGTACAAGTCCTTCTAAGGTCAGTTTTGTGGACTGACATTTACTCTAAATCATATGTTTTTGTGCAGTTCTCTGAGAAATTCCTTTAAAGTAGCCAGAGATGGCACCTGTATAGCGTATTATGTTACAAAGAAAATGTAGAAGGCTTTAACAACTGAAGAATGAGAAATCATATGCTGTATTAAATCTCTTTCAGAGTTTCTTAGATAATTGTTACAATATTTAAAATACCTACATGTTAAGTAGCAATGGGTTAAAAACATCTGTATTTTGCTTCAACACATTGTGACAATTGGATGATTTATCAATAATAATATTTCAGCTACATAGTTCAGTACTTTCTCAGAGTCCAGGAATATCCCAAGCAGGGAGCTGAGTCTGGATTCAACTTTCATTTACAGAGAAAAGAAATTACATTAGAAGATCTGGCATACATCATAGATCTTCTAGATGGGGTTCATCTAGTAAGAATTTTTTTACAAGTCTGTGCATAATTAAAGCCTGTTTAATCTTTTTTTTCCTCTTCACATCAAAAGCAAATCTTTTCCTCATAGGGCTGAAATGGTCCTCAAGCAAGTATCTTAAACACTTTTGTCCTTCCTCACAGACATGTATCTAACCCAGTCCTAAAGACTATCAGTAATGTTGACTGCATAACCTGTCCAGGCAATCTAGAGATCCAAGTCGCAAAGCTTTTCCTAATCTTTAATGAATCTTTTCTTCTGCAATGTATGTCCATTAATTCCTGTCTTACCCAAAATGGATCTAGAGAATAGATTATTTCTTATCTTTCTTCAGCAGGCATATGTGTAATTGAAAACAGGCACCATCTCAACTCTTAGACTTTTCCTTTTCAGGATCATACCCATTAGTTCAGTCTTCCTCCTAGTTCAAATCTTCCAGACTTCCGATCATTGCCATTATTCTCCTCTGGACTGCTTATAATGTAGTACTCAAAATTAAGCAGAATATTACAAGTGAGCAAAGCAGAAGGATTACTACTTCACATACCTTGAAGGCCGTACTCTCATTTATATCTCTCTGTATAATTTACCTTTTCTTGCACAATACTGACATAATTCAGCCAGTGGTTCACTATGACCTAAGATTTGTTTCTGCAAGAGCTGTTGCATAGCCAGACACTTCCAACCTCTGTCTTTGCATCTGGCTATACCTGCCCAAATGCAGTATCTTGCATTTATTCCTACAGCAACCAGATCTGTCCCCACCTTAAAATATTTTCATGTAAACCACATTCCTCTAGTTTATTTACATGAAAGCTATGTGAGATCTTGTCAAGAGTTTTTACTGAGCTTAAGATCCATGGTATCTACTCCATCTTCCTCTAGCCACGGGCCTGGTTTTGTAGATTGAAATTATGCTGATTTGACTTGTTCTAGGTAAGTTGTTATTGACTACTATTAATTGCTTTGATTTCTTTTATGTGCTTACCAAAACTTGTTGATTATTTCTTCCAGCATTTTTTTTCCCTGGGTCAAGTGTTTGACTAATGGTTCAAATGCATCTGTACCAAAATTTCAGTTCAGATCAAGAGTACACTTCTGAACTGAGTCGCAAAACCTGTGAACTGTTACCGTGTCACACTACTTGCTAAAGCAGATATAGTGGATAGTCCGCAGGCTCTTCCTTTCCCCCCATTTTTAACATAGGGGGCATTTTATGCTTTCTAGTCTCGGTAAATCTACCTGGTTCTGAGATTTCATCAGCCAGCTGCTTCAGTATCCAAGGATGAACCTCAGCTCTGAGCTAGTTTGAGTACGTATTACTCACCTACATACGTTCTGACTCGTTTCTTCCATATTTGTACTGACATCTTGCTCCTGAAGGGACTGGGTGGGTAACAGCACTCAGTGAGATAAGAACATTTGCTATTCTAATAATAGAGCAGTGGAGAAGAAAACAAAGAATATAATGCTTTCCGCTGCTTTGGAACATGTACCCTGTTTTATGTAATCATGGAGTGGCCTGCAGGCACAGGTTTCCCAGCATGGAGGAAAGGGTTTCAGCTCTGTGGTCACCACTAGCTAGTGCAGGGCACATTCCCACATCACATAATGTGGTCAAGGTCTTGTGACTGTACAGCCTGCCTGCCTAAGTCCTGTCATGCCTGACTGTCCCTGAACAAGTAGGGCCAAACTGGCTCACTTCAAGGAAATACTGGTATACTAGTAAAATTACTGGGAATAAATCTATTTTAAAAACATGTTCCATGCCATATGATTCCATTGGGGATAATAAAATCTGTGAATTTCCTTTCTGGCCACCATTCAGTTGCTATAAAGTACCACATTGTAGTTTCTCTCAAGAAAGAAGTCCATTCATTCAAGTCCGTGTGTAAGAGCAAATGAACAAAACTGGAGGCATTCAGTAGGTCTGTGCTGAGGTGTTACTGTGATCACTGTTCAAAGGTTATAATCTACTAACAGGGAGCACATTGTGGAACTTGGGCTATTAATTAGAGAAATGTTTTGTTATGCAGTGTGTAATTGTTATTAATGTGTATCAGGCATAGCTGAACAAGAAACCTCACTAGTAATGACAGCTGGGGTCTGCTTTCAAACTAACACCCTCTAAATTGCCAGTCATGAGATCTACCCTGCCCTTTCATCTTCTGAATTGCCAGTCTTCAGATCTGCTCTGCCCTTTCTGACATTCACACTGGTCACAAGACTGTGCTTAGGCTTTAAGACAGAAAAAGTATATAACAGTAATTCTTTGAAGCTCATGTTGGACTTCATAAGCAGAGCCTTGTGGTGTGTTGATGAAAGCCCAACACCTTAAAAAACAATGGTAAAACTGCTGTTGACCTAACTGGGGCCAGGATTTAACTGTGTGTATGAAGTCTAATTTGGTTTATGTCAGTAGGGCTCCATAAGTAACTGTGCAGGTGGATCCACTTGCAGGGTCCTGTCTCTTTCTAGGACATATCTAACCTCATGAGTACTACGGAAACAGATAAGAAAGACTCAATGGAAGCATGTAATGGAAACCTCTGGTAGAGAGTCAGGGATGTATGGCATCTGGTAATCGGGAAGTTACTCTTTCTAGGCCTCTCTGCAGCAACAGGAAAGTTCAGAGATCCAGATCTCCTTTCCTGGCACTGAACCATGGATAGCTCCAGTGACATCCGTGGAGTTATGCTGGAGTCAAACCAGTGTAAAGGAAATAAGGAATGCGCCTGAGAAAGTCAAGCAAATCACCTGTTCTTGTTATTGGAAGCTTCATGCAAGTCTTGGGCTAATATAGTCTGTCCATACATGAGGGTTAGATGAATAAACGTTAACATATGTTTATAAAAGAAGCCAAGGAAGTGTTCAAGGGTCTGAGATTTCTTAAAAGCAGACAGGAAAGAATATGATTACTTACAGCTTACACTTGATTTGATGCATTACTTGGACTTTCTGCAGAAATGAAATGGAGCAAACTACTCTGCTGCAGCGTACTGAAATACACTGTGTTTAATTCAATGCCTGCTGGATGGATTGTTTTCCCTTTGGCCATCTCATGTACACAGAAGAAATCAGAGAGCACTGAAATATGTATATTTAAGAGTCATTTCAAACTGCTGAAGTGAAGTCTTTATTATTATTACTAATACTATTACATTATTTGACAAATGGTGTTTACATTACCTGTCTGGCTATAAAATAATTATTAATTCTTGTAATAACAACACTGATTTATATTTCACTTTTGAATCCAAATAACTTTGTAAATCAAATCAATGTTGCAAACGTTTACACTTATACATCATTTTTTATATCATGACTTACATTCATCCTACCTAAATCCAGGCATCTAAATGAGGCAATAAACTGGAAGCCTGAAAACCTCAGGTTCTTGGTATAGCCAAAAAGGAAGCATACATTCATGTATCCTTCAGAAGGTACCTTTAGAGAACAGTTGAAGGCACCCAAACTTTGACTTGCCTTCTAGAGAAGGTACATCAGCAGCTTTCTTCAGCTGGAAAATGAGTTTTAGCGGTGCTAGTTATTCCGTGATACTCAGCTTTTTCAGATGCCAGGTTAGTGTGTTCTGATTACATGGGCAAGGTTAAGCTTATAGCCAGATGTGCAAGCCAAAAGAAATTTTCCCCTAGTTCAGACTTGCAAAGACCTTTATTACCTTGATTGTTGTTTTTAAAATTTTCTTCTGTAGTGTGATTTAGTTGTGATCCTCCCTAAAACCTTCCTCAAAAGTTCCCTCCTACTTCAAGGAGGGAATGAATGTACATTGAGTACATGAATTGAGTACATTGATTACATGAATGATATTTTCATCCTGTAGTTGGTGGCTTTCACTCTTTTTATTCCAATTCCTATGTCTTGTTACAGTGTCAGGAAATTTAATCGTTTGGCATTTTGCCATTTTTTTTTTTTACTAACCCTCTATCACACTCATGACCAGGTGATTTTTTCTAGCCTGTTGTTCTTACATCTTCCCTCCATCAACTAGCCTATGGGAGGCTAGCTGAGCCCCAAAAATGTGAGATAGTTATTGCCAGCTGGTAAAGCAAAGGATGGAAAATCCTGCCTGGTTTTCCTTCTTAGGTTGAAACTGAAGAAACATTGAGGGAAATGGAGATCTTTAATCAAAAGAAGGAGAAACTGAGAGGGAACATGATAATAATCCTTACACAAGTAAAAGATTGCTGCAAGAAAAAAAGAGAAAATCTCTGTCATGTCATTGTGCTTAGAACAAGAAGCTACAAGCTTGAGTCACATCACAGGATATTCAGGCTAGCTATTAGAAATGGTAATTGGAAGGGCGATTACACTATATGTATTGCTTATGGAGGATGTGACATCTTCTTCATTGGCAGCTGACACTGACATGGTGTTAGGGTTTGTTCTAGGTACCATTGGGTGACCTAAATGATCTCTTTAGGTCCATTCCAGCCCCCTTTCTTTTTATTTTATTAAAATTATGACTTGCAAGGAAGACAATATAACCAAAAAAACAGAGAGAGAGGAACCCCAAACCCACTATCATACACAAGTCTCAGAGAAGATTACAATAGGGAGGAATTAAAAGAGGTGAGGGAGTCAAGGGGCATGGGAATATAAGTTAAAAAAAAAAAAAGGAAAATTCACCATAACAAAACCTAATGCTAGATCTTAGAGAAAGGGAACTTTTTATTTATTTACAAAATCTCTGTGTAAGTTGATGCTATGCAGTAACATGCCCTCAAATATTTCACTCACTCACAGTCCCATATCACATAGTTACAAGCACCTACCTGTGTCTCCCTGGCAAGGATCACTTGCATGCAACACAGATAGCAAAGGACACTGCCTGTCAAGTGTTCATTATTTTTCTGGGGTTCTTCTTGATTGACAACAATGAACTTGGGTTTTGACAGATCTTTGATACCCTTTAGGAATCAATGCTTGTCCTTTGTTTCGTGGTCTTGCTTGCTACAGCCTCCATAAATTTTAGGCAAAGTTGCTGCTTTTGCCCATTCTGCTGACAAGTCATCTTGTCCTGTGGTCTTAGCAGAGTGCAGGCCTTTTGGACTTGACCTAAACATCACACTACTCAATTTTACTGCTTAGAACAATGTTCTGAGAACAGTGTCAAGGGAATGGTGTTCTTCATTATCAGCCCAGGCTATTCTTTAACCCCTTGTTCTGCTGTCTCATCTGATGCTTTCACACACATATGTTTCCATTCGTATTGTGTTCATAACACTCTTAATATATTTTTGTTACAAATCTCTACAACTCTAGCAGCCAGCTCACTCATTTTATTTGCGCACTGGGTCATTAAACAGCTCATCTGCCTGACTCCATAAACATCCTCAATCTGCTGCCGCTGTTTGCCCACAAAATACGTCAAAACTATTTATGAAATACATGTTTATTTTACATATTAATAAATTATTTCACTTGAAGCACAGGAATCTGTATATAGTGCCTTCTTTTTGCCTGACACTGAACATCCCTGACTGCTGCTAATGTTTTTGGTCTGCCAAGTGCAAGGCTTTGCATGTTGCTTCTCAGCAGAGGAGAAATCCACAATTTGAAATTGTGGCCTAATCATAGAATCATTTAGGTTGGAAGAGACCTTTAAGATCTTTGAGTTAACCATTAACCTAACACTGCCAAGTCTACCACTAAACCGTGTCCCTAAACGCCACGTCTACATGTCTTTTAAATACCTCCAGGGATAGGGAATCAACCACTTCTCTGGACAGCTGCTCCAATGCTTGACAACCCTTTTGTTGAAGAAATTTTTCCTACTATCCAGTCTAAACCTCCCCTGGCGCAGCTTGAGGCTGTTTCCTCTGGTCCTATTGCTTGCTACTAGGGAGAAGAGACCCACCCCCACCTTGCTACAGCCTCCTTTAAGGTAGTTGTAGAGAGCGATAAGGTCTCCCCTCAGCTTCATTTTCTCCAGACTAAACAACCCCAGTTCCCTCAGCCACTCCTCATAAGACTTGTGCTCTAGACACTTCACCAGCTTCGTTGCCCTTCTCTGGACATGCTGCAGCACCTCAGTATCGTTCTTGTAGTGAGGGGCCCAAAACTGAACACAGTATTCGAGGTGCAGCCTCACCAGTGCTGAGTACAGAGGCACTATCACCTCCCTGGTCCTGCTGGCCACACTATTTCTGATACAAGCCAGGATGCTATTGGCCTTCTTGGCCACCTGGGCACACTGCTGGCTCATATTGAGCCAGCTGTCAACCAATACCCCCAGGTCGTTTTGCGCCGGGCAGCTCTCCAGCCACTCCTCCCCAAGCCTGTAGCATCGCATGGGGTTGTTGTGACCCAAGTGCAGGACCCAGCACTCAACCTTGTTGAACCTCATACAGTTGGCCTTGGCCCAACAATCCAGCCTGTCCAGATCCCTCTGTAGAGCCTTCCTACCCTCCAGCAGATCAACACTCTCTCCCAGCTTGGTGTTGTCTGCAAACTTACTGAGGGTGCACTCACTATCCTCATCCAGATCATTGATAAAGATATTAAACAGAACTGGCCCCAATACTGAGCCCTGGGGAACACCACTTGTGACCGGCCACCAACTGGATTTAACTCCATTCACTGCAACTCTTCGGGCCTGGCCACCCAGCCAATTTTTTACCCAGCAAAGAGTATGCCCATCCAAGCCATGAACCAGTTTCTCCAGGAGAATGGTGTGGGAAACAGTGTCAAAGGCTTTACTAAAGTCCAGGTAGACAACATCCACGACCTTTCCCTCATCCACTAAGCTGGTCACCTTGTCATAGAAGGAGATCGGGTTAGTCAAGCAGGACCTGCCCTTCATAAACCTATGCTGACTGGGCCTGACCACCTGGTTGTTCTGTATGTGCTGTAGTTCCCTGGATCCTCCTTCCGTCCCTTCTTGTAGACGGGCGTCACATTTGCTAACCTCCAGTCAACTGGGACCTCCCCAGTTAGCCAGGACTGCTGATAGATGATGGAAAGTGGCTTGGTGAGCACTTCTGCCAGCTCCCTCAGCACCCTTGGGTGGATCCCGTCCAGCCCATAGATTTGTGTGTGTCTGAGTGGTGTAGCAGGTCGCTAACCATTTCCCCTTGGATTGTGGGGGATTCATTCTTCTCCCCATCCCTGTCTTCCAGCTCAGAGGGCTGGGTACCCCGAGAACAACTGGTCTGACTATTAAAGACTGAGGCAAAGAAGGCATTAAGTACTTCAGCCTTTTCCTCATCCTCTGTCACTATGTTTCGCCCCACATCCAATAAAGGATGGAGATTCTCCTTAGCCCTCCTTTTGTTGCTAATGCATAGAAAAAAAATTTATTGTCTTTTACGGCAGTAGCCAGATTAAGTTCTATTTGGGCTTTGGCCTTTCTAATCTTCTCCCTGCATAACCTCACGACATCCTTGTAGTCCTCCTGAGTTGCCTGCCCCTTCTTCCAAAGGCCATAAACTCTCCTTTTTTTCCTGAGTTCCAGCCAAAGCTCTCTGTTCAGCCAGGCTGGTCAGAACAGAGCTTGCTTCATTTGTTCGTAGTCTAAAGCAATTTATACCTTCCTCTATCTAAAGTAGCAGATTTAATTATAGATTCTTACAGCTTGTAGTCTGCTATGTCTTCTGAAACTGCTCCTGTAGCATAGCCTGGTATAACCCTGCGTAGCTCAGAATTATCAACCCAAAGTAGTATTGGCATGCCATTTTGGCAGCTGGTAGGAACAGTGCCTTCTAGTGCCATTATTACAGCAGTGTTAACACCATGCGGTACAGAAGCAAGTAATAATCAACTGAGAAAATAATTGTCAGAGGTGCAGTAAGAACTCTGCTTAAATTACCCTTCTTACTCTAACAGTGATGTCAAAATGCGTCCATGGAGAACTCAGTAAAATCAGCAGCTATTTTTACTGTAGACAGATTTCCAGACAGTTATCTATTATTATTGCACATGAAATAGCTTCTGCAGATGTCATTACGCTATTACTGCTTGCAGTTTCTAATTACTGTATTTTTTGCTTCTTTTACAGTTATGTTGAATTGGAATTCCTATTCCTTACAGAGCAAGACTTACAGCTATAGAGCAGATGGTAGTTTCCCCTGAAGTGAAATGAATCCCTTGCACATGCATGCTGCTCATCTTCCTTTCAATGTAGATACCCTCCCTCTGTCTAGGCCTCAAGCTGGATGAGAAACAAGTACAGTAAAGTGTTGTTGTTTGGACCAGTTCCTATTTCCAGTCTCATTGCTGGCTGATGACCCATGGAGCAAGCCCTAGATAGAAAGCACATGCACAGCCTGAACATAATTTTGCAGGGTCAGATAAATAGTCCTCTTAATGATTTCTCTATGAGCATGTGAATCACAGAAGACTGTACAAAAGATCAGGCAGAGATCAGGGTCTCCTGGTACTACCTTTGTAATTCATGCTATTAGGAAATCTACTTCCCACTCCCCATTGCTTGCGCAACGGCCAGTAGAGTCAGAAAGTTCTTGTTGCTCTCGTGCCCCCGTGTTTAGCTAACCATCTTCTCAGACCCAGAGATATTTCGTGTCACGTTTCTGTAGGGTCACTTGCCTCAACACAGCTGCTGAGAATGTTACAGAGCTCAGGTCTGCACGTACAATCTTCCTATTTCACTACAATGGAAATTTTTGAAAGATGGTTCTCACACTCTTATCTAAAGAGTTAGCGAATCGTCAGTTTGGACTACTCATACAAGCACATGACCCACATTTCACTCATAGTTGCTGCTGGGAAGGCAAGTCATTGAATATGTATTTGTAGAGACATACAGCCATAGAACATTTGTGATAAATTTTGATTTTTCATTAACCCTCCCCGACAGTAGTACTATGCTGATTGTGGAGTAAAGAATTATTTTATTTTGTTAATGAAGGCATAGAACATTCAAAATATCTGGAATATAAAATGATTTTATAATTTTTTTTTTAAAACTGCTTCAGTCATGCAATTTTGATGGATTTAACCCTGATTTGTGGTGATCAGCTTCAATCATGCAAATTTGATTGAAGTACCTCCCAAGGGGAAACAGGTAGCTGAGGTGACCATTATGGCCAAGAGGTGGCTAAAGGGACATTAGGTGACTCATGGACTAATTCGGTACGCTGGACTTTTTCCTTGCTGTCTTTTCCTTGTCTTGGAAAAGAGTTGGACACAGAAACCTCTATTTTATACAGACAGACATTATGTAGTCATCTTATTGTCCTCCACCCTTGCCCTTGCAGGTTTTTTATTTTTCAATAAAATCTCTGAAAACAGTTCAAGAGGCTTTGGTAATGTGGGACTAAAGCTTCAGTCTGTCCTACCATGTAACCTCAAATCATATTCCAAACCACAGTCCAAGCCTGGTCCAGAGCCGGTCTTTTAAATGTTCTACCCTTCAGTACTACATAGTGGTCTGCTTTCAACTATTTGGGATACAACTTGCATGTATTATATGGCATGTGTTATATACCTTGTCTTAAAACAATTTAGGAGATTCACAATTGTTTCTTCTAAGTGATCTGAAACAAACATCTCTGTTCAAGTGCAGGAACGAGCTTTCCTGGCAAGTCTAAGGCAAATCAGACATCACTCCTGTGTCTTGTCTCTAAGGAAAGGACTCCTGGAAAACATTAGTAACTATTGACAACACAGCATTTGCAAGGACCTGCCCAGTGAATGGTGCCAATTAAATCTCTTACCTGTTACAGTGTTTCAAATGCATTACATCTCCTTTAGCTGTCACTAACTGTGAAAACTACCTGAAAATATATCTTTGACATGGAAATAAGCATTTTTCTTAGACTGGATTAATTGTGCTCAGGCAGAAAATGCAGAGATAGCTGCAAGGGGATACCATTCTGGAGCCAGAGCTCCTCCTGGTGCTGACCACAGCCATGCTGACCACAAGCATCCAACTGTTCTGTTGACTGTTTTTGTCTTCAGACTAAATTTGTTGTGTAAATAGCATTGCAGGCTAATTTTCCTCCTGTCTGTCTTCCCATGTTCCCTAATCAAGTAGTCTATTAGCTCAAGCCAAGAACTTCTTGTCTTCCTTGATGTGTTTCTTAGAGCTCAGAGGGAATGACACCTATTGGTCTGATAGCAAGCACTGTCGATAGGGAGGAGGAACTTTCCCCTGTGTCACTCTCCTTTCTTCCATAGCTCCATACATAGATGGAAGATGCCTGAATGCTGGTACACTTTGTTTCGGTACCAGTGTTGAATGCTTCAAACTATGTATGAAAAGGAGGTTGTTTTAAAATTATAGTGGGATCATTATTAACAGTTACATGCCCAGAACTTCCAGAAAGATACAGCAGCAGTAGGCAAACTCACCTTCCTTGGGAGACTTCATCAGCTTCTGTCTGTGCAAGGTAAAGTGTATAATTTGAGAGTTAGTGCTTTTGGACTGTATTTGTTGGATTAACATAATGTTTTAGCTTCTGAGATTCCAGCAACCTCAATACTTGTTTCAAAAGGACTACAGGAGAATGTTGTTGTAGATATCTACATAATATGATGGATGCTGTATTGAACACTTTTATTGGTGATACCTGATAATGAAACACAGAATTTTTTGATAAGGGAACTATTCTGCCATTCTACAAGCTTTGTAAATTTTCATGGTGAAAGCTGAAATGCATATTTGCAGGAGAGAAAGCTTTCTGAACAAGAATCTTGTTTTCTACTGTTCAAAGTGTGTCCAGAAACCGTAGTAAATGTAGTGGGAATATGATCTATTATAGAATAGTATTTCAGTTTGTTTTATTTATCAGGATCTCATTTTATTGGGTTCCCCCAGACATAATGAAATGTGTTAGTACATTCAGTAACTACATCATCCCTTACATTCCCCATCTTCTTTTACTTCAATTAATATCGCTCTCTCTTTTTAGCTCTGGAAATTTCCTCAGAAAATTTGATTCTCAGGGGCATCAGGAATCTGCGTTTCCTGCCAGCTTCAGTGGGAATGTACTTAACAGTGTTAACCCTGGTTCTTAAGAAGGTAAGTTATGATTTTCAAAATATGGAGCCTAAAGTTAGCATTTTTCATTTTGAAAATGATGAAACAGATGTCATAGGAATCAGAAAGATAAATTTTTCATGCATAAGACTTTTCACAATTTTATCATCATTTTCACCTCAACAAATATGAGATACTAAGGACTCTCAAAATGCCAGAAAAAAGGTTTTCCAATGTCTTCCTCTGTGTTTTGCTACTAAAAAGAGGGAGGAAATAAAAGAGGGAGAAAAAGATAGAAATAAGGAAAAAAGGCTGTATTTTTCATGTTAAAAGTAAAAACATTACAAAAATACTTCAAACTTTTTTTTTTTTTAATGAGTAAGACAGAAGTTTTTCAAAGCAAAATTCCAACCAACTCTACTAGTCATGGATTTTCCATCAGCTGGTATTGAACCAGCTTAATTAAACACTAGTTACTTGAACTGAGTGGTAAGGATTAGGCAGCATACGAATCTGAGAAACTTCAGAACACAGCTGCTCCACAATGGACCTGCTCGTCTTCATCGTTCTTAAAAGTGACCAGATTCCTCTCTTTTTTTCTTGGATCTCACCTTTTGAGTTACTTTAGCCAAATACCCAGTTCAAATGAAGCTACCTTTTCCTACAAGAGGGTCTGCTCAATGAAGGTAAGAAGGATGTGCAGCTGTATTTTTCCTCAAAGACACAAATGTTCCTGGAGACATCTCCTGAAGTGTCTCTCCTTTCTCTTCCCCTCACTTTTTCTCACAGTTTCTTCCTCCGTTCTGTGGAACAACAGGAATCAGAATATCATTAGCTACTTTTTCCAACAACATAATATTGCCACAGCAACAGATAAAGTGAGTTTGGGTTTTTTTTAGTCTAAATAAAAGAGTTCACATACGCATCAGCTGCTCAGGACACAATACAATGTATGAAATGCGTATTGGACATATTGCGTTCTGGTTTCATGAACTCACATTTCCACCTAGGATTTTCTGAAAAGGGAAATGGGAATTTGACCTCCTGAAGGTATCATTTCATCTGTTCAGACATAATGTGTCATATGTATATGATTGTTATCACTAGTGGCTGTTGCCTTATGTTTCAAATCTAAAAACAATTACATTCGACGGCTCTCAGACATCCCTCAGCCACATCTAGCAGTTAGTTGCTGCAAGTTGGCTCACGGAATCTGTCTCACTGTAGATAAAAAAGCACCCTTTAGTTTGAAACATCTGCTGGATGATGATACATCTACAGACCAGATTTGGATCCAAGTTGTACAGATGGGGTTCATTTTTAATTGCAGCTGGAGTGATAAGCAATACATTACTTAACACGTAACACACACTCATGCACATATACTAGCTTGGTCTTCCTATCCCCGAGATGACTGGGAGGAGGGATAAATTAGTTCATCAGAATAGTTGAATGCAAGATCATGTGCAGTCAATTTACATACCAATTCACAAACTGAAAATTTGGCTAGAGCGATTCTGGTCATATTTGTTCAATGAACTCCAGATTGCCTCAGCGTGTCAGCATTTCATATGCGAAGTTACAAAAGAGTCCGTTCGCCCACTTGAAATGAGATAGTGCTCCCTATCAAGCCCATGACTGCTACAGGGACAAGATGTAAAACAGAGAATGAACACCGATGAAAGTCTGTTTAATTCCCTTTTACATTTCTCAGACCATTTGCTTTATTACGGCAAATATGATGTAAATCTCCCTGAAGTCATATTAATAAATCTTATATTGTCTGCCAAGAGTCTGCCTTGAAGCATTATACACCACAGGGTGGTGTTTTTCTGCTACTGTTCTACAGGAACTGCTATTTTCTCCCCAAAGACTGTTTTATTTTCTATCATTTTGTACCATATGATATTATCTTGTTGCTGTCTTGGAACTGGACCAAGTTGTGTTGTAACAATTTATCCCACTTCTTTCTTTGCTTATATGAATCCTTTGACCATGCTATCAGACTGCTGTCGCAGGCTCATGATGAAGTATTACAGAAGTACTTTAGATATATTCTACCAAGGAGCTTCAGAAAGTGTTTTGGGAGAGTCTGTGGGGGCACCATTCCTTATAACATAATGATTCTGCAGTGTGCCAGTTGCTGGATAATTTAGGAAGTTTTTATTTGTTTTCATTAATGGGTTTTGTGTCTTCTGCTAAGACACTGCCTTCCACTGCTGTGCCATTGACATGTCCTGCTGTAAAAAAGTAAAGTTATTTTAAATTAATCTTAATCCTTTTGACTAACTTCTATTCCAGATTTTAATCCATGTAAGCATGGGATTTAATAAAGTTCTGTGTGCTGTAAGATGGACTTTAGACTTACCTTACCATTTCCTGATTTCCAGCAAGGGTTGCAGATGACATCAGCAAGAAGAGAATAAGAAAAGATCAGAGATCCAGGACATTTAGTACCCACTAAATACAGGGGTAGTTAATAATGCAAAGAACAGGGCAGTGCATATTACAGCCTCAATTACTGCACTTATACTGCAGCAGTTAAATTACCCAGATGACATATACTATTAACTGAAATACAACATAAAGCGTGGCCACAATGATTTTAAATATATTTGGGGTTTGCCTTTTTTATGAAAGTGAATTTTAATAGAAGGTCTTCTTTTTGTTCCCAAAAAGCTGAAGACAGACTCTTTTAAAAAGCTTCCAGCTTTGAGATAAGCAAATTCAGAGGCTGGAGTATGAGAATTTAGATAAAAGGCAGATGTGGGACCCTTTATGGTTGAATATTTCTTTGAAAAGTAAGGCGACTGCACTACATATCTTGCCTGAAAAAGAAGGTATGGATCTTCTTAAGGACTGAATGCATGCCCTTATGGTAGTAGCTTTTTTGAGAACGTATTATATGTGGTACAAATAACAACAAAAAAAATGCTGTATTTTGTATACCGCGGGTGTCAGATTTCAGGGTTAGTATAGGCAAATGAAGTTCATCTTTTCCTGTAAAAGAGATTTCTTATAGTTTTGATGATTCATCTTTCCTTATGATATACATTTATCCCAGCATAGAACATAGCAGTGCTCAAGTATGACAAGTTCTGGATTTAGTCAGAGACGATAAGGGATGTGGGAGAAGGATTGTGTGGGTTCTACCAGGTCTAGCAAAAATGGTGGGGATGACTTCTACAAGATATTTATCATGATTATTACCCTTTTATCATATTCTCTTGCTGTAAAAAATAACATAAATTAGATACATGCAAAAATATCTCAGGCTGAAAATTTATTTCGATACCTCAAAGAAAAAGAAAAAGAAAAAGAAAAAGAAAAGAAAAAGATATAGGGTAAAATTTTCAAAAATGCTCCAGTGATTTAGGTTCATTTCCACATGTTGCATAGCATGCACAGCAGTAGGAGTCCACTTCCTAATACTACCTGTGTGAGAATTACTTAAGCCTATAACAATCATATAGACTCTCTCCTTCTCCATGGGATGAGATAATCATAGCCAGAGGGGAATGAGTTCTCACTATACCTGTTTTAGGATGAAAAGAATTATAATCTGAAAATGTATTTTTCTCCCCAAATGCTGTACAGGGAGTCTAGGCAACGAGCAGAGACATAAGCAATCAAATATCTGCCGTCTAATCCTGGGTGAGGTGAGTTCTGTGTTTAGTATCTAACTCCCCTTTCAGGCATTCACACTGAAATTAGACACCTAAACATCTTTTTGTTTCTGACTACTATGTATCTAAAATCCAAAATTCGTAAATGGGACAAAACAAAGTAGGTGCCTTGTTGAGTTCAATGGGAGAAAATGAACCTGTTCCTAGTTTAGTCCTGTCTTGTTTGCAGAGAGGATAAAATCCAACTGGTAGGTTTGCTGGTTTAGAAATAAGTTGAAGATTTTCTGGCAACACACAAGAATAGTCTGAATTGTCCAATGTCAGCCTAGAGAACACAAATTGAATACAGCACAGATGAAAACGAAAAGACAACCCTTTTTTCCAGCTCCACACACATAGACACACACACAAAATCCACAATATCATTGTCATGTATACTACAAGTGGGTCTAAGGGTTTGGTAGAATTCAAATTAAGTACAAAAAGTCTACTTTATGATATTTAGGATCAAACTCCTCTATGCTTACAAGATGTGCAAATCTTACATTGTTCTTGAATGCCTCGAAAAGCCCTGCAATATTAAAAACAACTCTCAGGTTTTGTGGGCTTTTTGAAGCAAAAAAAGAGTGTAATCTAAACCATATGTATTTTGTTGCCAATGTGACTGATTTTTAAAAAATACCTTTATCAAACAGATCAAATAAATAAAACTGGAGATCTGAAAAGTTATATTGTGTGTAACATCTAAGCTGCAACTTTGCACACAGATTCAGCCAAGATTAAGAGCTACCAAGACAAAAAACATTGTGTTTCGTGCCTCTGACTCCACCATTGCACCACTTATGCGCAGTTGTCCATCAAAGATCAGAAGGTTTGTAAATCCCTGTTCAAGTCCTGTGGCTTTATACACCTTTTATAGTGATGAACTCTGAGGTCTGGAGTTTTCTTGTAGTTCTCCATATAGAGTTCTTCTCCACTTAGGTTGCTCTGTTGAACTTTTGCTGTATATATTTTCCACAACAGTTTTCCCCATAGAAACCAGGAATAATAACTTTAAAAAAAGCTGTGGAAAATATTTCAAATAATACTAAGCTTATACTGCTTCCCCCCTCCAAGCTTAATCACAATAAATATTTAAAAGGGACAGAGAAGTTATTCAAAGACCAGGCTGCATTTTCCATTACATTAAAAAAATTAAAATAGAAAATGGAGTCTTTGCTACTTCATTAACATTTTCTTGGTAGATCCATTTTTTTTAGATAAAATGAGCAACGTGTAATTAAACCAAACACAGCAGACCTTTCTTTTTTTTTAAATAGGGTTGTAAGCGTAAATAAAATTAATCTTGAAACTGTGTCAATCTGATCTTTTTATATGATGACACGAGTTCTGACACAGCACTGAGGGGATTCTGTCACTGTGATAAATTTAGAAGTAAAATAAAGACTTGATAGACCATAACATATAAAGTACTCCAAACATTTGATATATATTGCTATATTAGCATAAAGCCCTGGTATAAATTATATACGTCGGTTTAAAATAAGTCAAGGAATTTATCCCCACTGGCTCAGCAAAATATCCATGAGAGATTTTCTCCAAAACAGCTACTTTAGTGTCAACAGTTCAAACAAAATAATCTGCACACATGGGTGAAATGGTGGTGATTTCAGCTATTCACCTAAGAGATAGGAGAGACTAGGAGCCCTCATGCAGCTACCTGAGTTTGGCTAATGTGTGGTAGCTCGTTACAGTCTGGTGACTTGATTGCTAGTATTGGTGTGCCATAAAGCACACGTAGAGGGAGACCTATGGACTGGTCTGCAATATGGAACATGGCAGAGCGAGCTGTTGTCAGCTGAAACCAGAATAGTTTGTTATGTGAACACTGCCCAGAGTATAGATACCCTTCTTTTCCTGTTTAGTGAGTTAAATAAACCAAGACAATTCAAGTGGAGAGTGCTCAGCTGAGAGCTATGGCAAATTAGTCTATACCCACAGTAGCTGTCGGGTCATTTTCCTCACATTGGTGAGCTCTAATTTATTAAAACCTTTATCCACTCCCGGTATTCCTCCACCATTTAGGTTTCTTTGGGTTTAGCTGGTCAAGCTGAGGGAAGCCCTCAACAGCATGGAAATGATTGCCAGCTAGGCCATGGATTTTGCCTGCCTCGGAGTGAGGAGCCAAAACTCAGCAGTTTCATTAAGATCCACTTAGAAATTTTTGCACTTTCCCTTCCCAAAACCATCAGGTAAAGCAGCTTCTGTCTTTAAGCTGCCCATCTGCCATGGCCACGTACGCCAGCTCCCCCATCCCCAGGGGCAGGCGGGGAGCAGTGAGGCCGGGTTACTCGGTGGGCAGCGGGAGGACAGGGCCCTCTCGCTGCACTGGCCGCCGAGCATCGCCTCCGAGCAGCTGCCTCCAGCCTGGGGCCGCCGCCCTGTTGCTGGTGATGCTGGTGCCTGGTTTGGTTCTGCATGGCTGGCACCTCAGTGTACGCCTGAAGTAGCTCCGGCTTCGGGAGATGTCAGTAACAGAGCGCTCATCTTCTGGAGGCTAACGTGGGAAATTTGGTGCAACATTGTACATGGAGATACCTGAGAATTGGCCCATGGTTTTTTCCATTCACTTACAGTTCCAAACATACCCTGAAACATTTTGAATGCCCATTATTGCTTTTTCTTTTTTTTTCCTTTCCCCCCTGGCAAATTGAAAAACCCAGATACAAAAAAATCATTTCAGATCAGAGCAGAATGTGTTCTGACAGTTAAGAGCTTTTCATTTTTCTTAATCCTTTTAAAAATGCATTTCAAAATGTTTTAGCTTGTCATGTAGAGGAATGAAAGCACTTCATTTAGAAACAGCAAAATGAAACATGCTGTTTCCTTCCAAGTTCATTTTACCTTCTTTTTTTCCTTCCTGTTTAAACAATTTGGTAGAAATGAGAGCTGAATGGCAATGAACCAAATTTTCATGTTTTGGTAAAGAAAATTGTGACCATAAATGCTACTCACTTCTGTCTGAAATTATATGTATTTTCAGAAATATCACATGACAATGCTATTTTAGATGATGATTAGATGGGTTAAAGGTTTTATTTTTTATCTTCTTTAATGAAGCATAGATATACAGCAGAACTCAGAAGCTTTCAATCCACAATCTTTTTTCTAAAGCATTGAACTTTAATACATGACAGGGAAGGGAAAAAAGCAAAAATAATGTAAATGGAAGTAAAAGATTTCAGTTGCCACGGAGGACTGCTGAGGACTGTCTCAGCTGCTCAGTGTAATGCTGTGTTCACTTTTCAAGTCAATGGGAGATAACAAAAGGCACTAATTTTCTCTAGATGTGAGGTTTCCACTTTCTTATCCCTACAATCATAAGGTAAGAAACATTAAAGAAAAAGGAGCAAGCTGGGTTTGCCAAGATTTTGATGAGTCCTGAGAGTGTCTGGCCTCAGCCATCCAACTGTATTCTCAGCTCAGAGCTCACTGTAATCCCTTTCATGGCATGAAAACATCTTTGATCGCAATCTATTGGAAACCATTTGCTCTCTAGCGATCTAGATGCAACCCCTGGATTCTGCAAGGTTTAAGCAAATTCTGTCCCAAGGGCCTCCAGCTCTGGTACCTAACGACTGAACAGCTGTGCTCAAAACCACCCTGTGCTATCATGTGTCCTGTGATGCACCACCAAGTCCCAGATCTTTGCTATTTGTGGCCTCGAGTTGTAGAGTTCAAGTGAAACTAGCATGATGGAAAATCTGAACCTTAGTATGTCTTGGTTCAATGGCACTGAAAGAAAATGAGCAAACAAACCAACCAACTGCCTGTAGGCTCTCCCGGGATTTCCTCTCTCTAAATAAGCATATACAATGTATTTTGCAGCCAAAAAATATCCCTTGTAAATAAGGGCTATTGTATTGAAAATTATATTCCTGGTATAAGCATCAAATTAATTTTGAATTTTATTTCAAGTTTTAAAAAATCTGTTTCAAAAGAAACAGATCTGTGTGATCAAAAGTGGGATTTGCTCTGTATTTTAAACAGAAGAGTCTAGAGGGATCTAGGGTAAAGTAAAATATCTGTGTAGACTTCTCTTTTCTCTTCTGCTCAAGATGATGTGCAAAATTATGTTGTCAAATTCAAATTATCTGAGATTAATTCAAAAGAACTCAAAAGCTGAAGCTCCCCAAGCCTGACAAAAGTTAGACTAGCTTGTCTAAATCAATTACTTCAGAATAACCGGCTGCTAATAGTCCATGCGCTGTAACGCAGCCTCTTGGAATCTTACTACTCCAGCGAGGGAAAAATGAAAATAAAAGCAAGCAGAAGAAGTCCCAGGGGACTGTAGCTTCAGGAGGTGAAAAATTGGTGCTTTTTGCTTGCCTGTCTCTTCCCAGTTTCCTGCCCCCTTCAGCATATGAGAAAGACAAGAAGAGTTTGTGCACTTTGGAAACTCGATAGGAGGCAGCAGCTGATCTTCCCATCACCAGCCTAAAAATAATCCACTCCAGGGCTTGGAGCAGCTTCACTAAGTGGAGGAAAATCCTGCCATCGGGATGATATTGATCACATAGCACAACCGAGTGACAATTTGGGTTGGTATTTTGTTTTTGTGTTTACAAAGGTAAGCTACAGAGTTTGATCTAACATTCAGCAACCAAACGGGGCATGCAATGACCCTCCCCCATTATCTCCCACTAACCACCTCCTCCTCCTTCCCTTCATATCCGTGGGACAGGGCTGCTCCTTGTTCTTTCCTGGGATTACAACTCCAATCTCTTTTTCCTTTTCCTTTTCCATTCGCAGGCATTCTCAGCCTTTACCGTCCCCTCCTGCTGATGTTTTCTTTGCTGCTGTTCACAGGGTTACGTTTCTTTTTTTAAACTGTCCTGTCTTGGCATGTGAAGTCGAAGGTTTTACAGCAGGCAGTGTAGCACGCTGATGTTTGAAATCGTATTGTGTTAAGAAGCTTACCAAAAAAGAAAAAAGCAATGGATTAGATGTGTGAGACCACTGCAGATGTTTGTGTGAAATGCTTTTCAGTGCCAATAGCCTGTTTAGAACCACTGCTGATGTGATTTTTCTCTGTGTTTGGAACCTAAGCCAAAAACCTACTGAAGTCAATGAGATTCTTTGCACTGACTTCAATAACGTTTGGATCAGGCTGCTGGTATACGGCAGTTAGCGATGTGAATGCTGACAAGTATCAGAGGTAATTCATCACCTTAAGGCCCAAGGTAACTGGGACAGTGCTTAGCAAGGAAACGGGGTCTATTTAGAATAGATAGTCACAGCTTAAATAGGAATAAAAAGGAAAATTATATTTTGTACAGGATCGTTTTTGATAAAATAGATTTTAAAGGGGCAGTACTTTTTGCCATTACCTTAGCAGAACTCTGTGAATAAGGCATAGACTATAGATCACATAGATTGTGTTAGGTCCAGTGCTTTTAGGAAGGTAAGAAGAACAAGCTAGTAGGTTTATATCTAGAAGGGAAAAAGATTCAGAGCACTAACCTAAAATCTGTGGCAAAACTCAGAGTTAGGCCTTCCATTGTGCTTATCTAAACCTATAAATTCATAATTTGTCCTTAGTTAAAATTTCCTCTGTGAAATTCAAGAAGGAAAGACAAATTCTTGCTTTTGTAATGACTTAATTATTCAGAAGATACTACTTTTGTAAAACTGAGTACTTTCTTCATACTGCATCTGTATGCATACACAATTCTATATATATATACATGTATATACTCATATATGGGCATATAATGCACATTATATGCAAGACTAAAAAAAAAAAATCTGAACCAAGATCCAAGTATGCTCTGTAAGTTGATATATTTTAATTAGGAAAGGCAGCTATTATTTTCTATTTTTTTAAATATAGGCAACAGAACTACTGAAGTAAATGTTTTTCAAAATATTCTTATTTCCCCCAAACAAGGTCCACCTGAGGAGTGTATTTATACTCTTTTCTTTATAGTCATAAGTATCTTGCAGAGCATGCTGAACAGAGTGATAATCCAGGTAAGATGAAACTCTTGAATATGAAGACTTTTAAGTCCACTTTAAAAGACTCTAAGGTAATTAAAATGTCTTTAACTAGAATTCTTACAATTTTGCACTTGGTGAGGATGTTCTCATAATTTTTATGGAAATTTAAATTATCTAGCATTTTCCCATTGTCTTCATCACAATTGCTTATGGAAGATATATCTCAGGAACTGGCTTAATGCCCTGTGAATCCTCACTTATGCTTGTTAAAATGAGATTTGTAAGTGTTTAGGTTCAATGCTACATCATATTCATGTTTGCAACTTTGTCCTATTTTTTTTCTTCCCAAAACCTTTTTCTTCTTCACAGTGAATATTTATTCCTGGATCTCCTTTGTACTGTTTTCTCTTTATTACATTATGACTATGTCTGTGCACCTTAGCCCAAAACCAGAAAATCTCAACTTGCCAGTGATGGGGATTTTAGCATGAAAATTTAAATGCTTAAAGGACATAAGTTTTTTTAGCTATTTCATTGCAGGGTGAACGGCTGTTCAAATAGTTCACATCCTCATTAAAGTAAACCAACAGGGAATCAGATTCCCAAATGATGTAAAGGAGAGCTGAAACTTGCCTTCCACTGTCACCATCGTGGGCCCGCTCTCCTGATTGTTCTTTCCATTCTCCTCCTCTGTGAAGTTTTGCTTGTGGCTTTAGCTTGTAGCTGACTGCTCAGCAAAGGCCATTTTCAAAGGGAGAAAGAAAAAACATCTCTGAAAATTTCTGACCAGTTCTAAAGTTTGTAAAGACTGAAGTTTAAGTAAGCAATTTGTCAATAACTTTGAAGGACAAAGGCCTTCCAGTGTACAGGTGTGAAAACAAAAAATTACCTGATACTTGGCACCCCTATTGGGGTGCTGAATGTAGCTGGTACCCTCAGATAGCACGTGCTTGTTATCAGATGATCTTTATCACATCATTGCATTTCCCCTGACTGAAATGCTAGGTTAAACCTAGTATGCTTGGCAACATTGTTGTAAAGTATAACATTCCTGCTATAATTAGTAGTGAAGCAAATACATTGTGATGTACTCACTTTGGTGTAATCACCCCACCATAATTTGGTGGCCTACTATATTCAACAGAAAGGGAAATTATCTCTCGGAAAGCCATTTTTTGTAACAACTATGAATAATGTTGACTCCTTAAATGAGTATATGAGGATCTCAACAGTTATTCTGAAAGGCTGCTATTACCTGATGAGAAATAGTGGTCAATAACTTCAGATGACCAACAAATTTCAAAACAACTTGCTACCCTTTCATCTGTTCTCTCCTGCATATTCATGTTTGGGTTCTGTGTTTTATTGTTTTAATGTGGCAGCAGGACTGCTCCCATTTTTTGCAGACATTGCTGTTCGTTAGACAAAGCCATCTGCCTGTAAAGAAAACTTCAGCTCCAAAGATTCCAACCTGAACATGAGCTTAGAGAAAAGGTCTTGGCAATCCATATGACAAGAAGAGGCCTTTGCTTTCTAGTGACTGTCCCTTCCTTTGGGACCCATAGATAAAGATTTGCTAAGAAACTAGTGAACATATCTCTGCTGTTATGCCCTATGGCTCATGGGTCCTTGAGATAGTTCTGCATGAGCCAACTTTAGAACTGAAATATGGCAACTGCAACAACTCAGTACCAATGTCAAGCTTGCTGTGAGCAGGGCTTCTTATCTTGGGAGCAGCACCATGGTGATTAAGACCATTAATTCTGAGCCTGAACTAGTATTTACGTGGCTGTCTACTAGACTGTGTAGCCTACAGCGAAGCAGGCAGCTGCCTACAGCAGCAGACTGCTAAGGATGATAAAACCATCTGGCATTGCTGTTTAATTCACCTATGTACAGTTCCAGGAAGCCCAGCTTTGTGCTGCCACCAGTGTTACCAAGGAAGGGGTCTTGGCAGGTGTAGGAAGGCAAGTGCTCCTGTGAAATGTGATAACCTCTCTGAGTTGCAGCAATAGCTGCTTTTATCTCTTCCATCCCTTGGCAACAGAAGTCTCTTCAAATTTCTCCTCATGTGGCTCTGCAGCCCAGTTTTTCCTCTTTGATCTCTCCCTGCATACCTACTGTGGCCTAAAAAGTCTGTCTCCTCATCTTTGGTAAGGAGAAGATCACCTTTGGCTACACTGTTGGAAACCTTGAGTCAGCTCTGTATTCTGACTTGCCTGGGGCTAATTCAAAGATCTTCAGCATGGCTATCCGCTGTGGGGTTAGGCTGTTGTTTGGTGTGGTCAGCATTCTGCCTTTGGCAATGATCACCAACTGGTCCTTAGGAAAAATATAAAAAGTCTTCAGTGTATTTAATTTTGTACTTGCACAGTGCTCAGCACTGAGTGAAACAAACAGCACTTCCTTGCATAGGCAAGATACCTCTATTCACCTCTCTACAGATCTGGTTCTGACTGAAGCCCAGCATTGGCTTACTGGAAGAGTTAAAGCCAATGGAAGAATAGTTTAATTCTTATTAAGGGAACCAAATTTGGTCAGTGATCAGTCATAAAAGTGTTCCGTCTTCCTTTCTAAATCCAGCTGCAGTTTTTGATGAGTTACAACAGTAAGCACAACTGGAATTCTTCATGTTTTTTCTAAATTTGTCATTCTTCCATTTCACATTTTCATTTCATGAAATGAACTCTTATGGTTTTACAGAAGAGGAAGCAATGGTGCCTTTTCACTCTGCCTTTCACTGGTTACCTGCAGTCAAGATCTTCCAAAGTGTCTTCATTTTCATGCTTAGTTTTTTGTGTGAAAATTTTCAAAACTGGGACTCATTAAAAGTCAGTATAGCTGAGGCCTTTTAAAACTCTTTAAAATTTTCAGAATTATTAAAGATCTCTTTAGCCTTAACTCTCAATACTGAAATACTGTTTGAAAATGCAACTTAGTCTCTCAAATTAGTCTGAAGCTTTTGAACATGCCACTTGCACTGTTTGCAGCTGTGAGAATGTATTCATCTGTAGCTACACTGAACTTTGCAAGTATGAGATCTGAGTGTGGGGATGAGAAATTTTGCCATTATATTATCAAACTTTCCTTTGAAGAAGACTGAAGGTTACACTGTTTCCTTGAATGAACAATTGCATCTGGAAACCTGTCATGGTCTAATTCCTGTTAACTTTGGTGGAGCTGCATAAGCACTGTAAAATGACCCATACTGTCTAAAGAAATCAAGGACTTGTTCTTCTGCCTTAAGGGCTTTTCTTTCTGTCCTTCTTTGGAAATGAACACAGCTTGTTAAACCTTGAGGCCAATGAAAATGAGCTTCTGGAGGCATGCCCTGATGCAGCAGAAAGTAATGGCTAATTTCAGCCTCGAACCAAATGGGAGTCTCACTTGCATTGACTGTAAATGCAAAGCATCCTCACTTACATGTCAGTAAAATTTCATCCAATGTATTTCCCCTATCTGTGAAACTTGAGCAAAGAAGTAGAAACTACGTGACATGCTTTATGCCTGGGGTGATGAGCCTGTGCATCAGTGCATCTCCAGAGCCTCCTGTGTATATAAGTTTTCCAAAAAACAGAACAAGGTCCAGTGGTTTGAGTCACATGGGCAAAAGTGTGGAGGGTATATCGGATCTGCCTTCTGCACCAGAAATGCATGGGAAGGGAATGATGAAGTGGTTTCTTGCTCCCTGTGAGGCACACTGGAGATAAAATTATTTTGTAGAGCTCTAATGTACTGCAGTGTATTTTCATATGCCACTCTGGGAGATACAGAGAACTACTAGCAGCCTGTCTGTGTAAACACCAGAAAGCATCTGAAAGTTGGCATACATCAACAGATGCAGAATGAGAGTCCTCTGCTTCCAGTCATAGTTCATTTCTAGCCCAGTGAGGATGGACAAATGGATGAAAGAAAGTAAGGAAGGGAGGAAGGGAGGGAGGGAGGCAGAGAGGGAGAGAGGGAGGGAGGGAGGGAGGAAGGAAGGAAGGAAGGAAGGAAGGAAGGAAGGAAGGAAGGAAGGATCACTGGACTATTAATGCTTCTGCAGTTCTTATCGCTTCTATTCCCTATCAGTGCCATACTGTAGTAGATGTGTGTTCTGAAGCGGGTGCTGCTAAAAAGGGAAGTTGTACCTGGTGAGCGTTTTATGAGGTCAAATCATAAGCTGTTGGGTCAACACAGCGTCCTGACACTGATCAGAATATTTTGATAGATTTTAAGCCTGTGGAGGTTTAATGAAACATGGTCACTGGATGTGCTGATCAATGACTGAGTGTTTTCTGATTTTAAAACTGGGGAATTTATTGTCAATTACCCTATCTCATTTCATTGGCAATGCAATCTTTTTGATTTTCTGGTTTCTTTTACAAACTAGCCAACTTAGGCTCTTTGATTTTCTCTCTCATTTTAAGAGAAGACAATAAAATTCTACCTCTTTTTTGAAATGAACCTGTGACATAAGCATTGTGAATAGACTGCTTATACCCACTCTTGAAAATTATCATCAGTATGATGGGCACTGTCTCTATGCATCAGTATTAACAACAGGACCAGATTTTTTCCTCAGCCCTGCCAACATGCAAAAAGACGGTTGGTTTTAAGAGTATGTTATTGGACATACTCCATCACAAAATGATGCACAGCACAGATTCTTGTGAAGATGCAGATGTGATTCTTAAAAGATGCATCTTTCTTGAGAGCTTTTAGGGACTGTTGTTTGAGGTGCAATGTGAAACCTCTACAGACTGATAGTAGGTCCTAGCTAGCAGATAGCACTCTCCATGCAGTTAATAATCATTTCTTCCACAGGAACATCTACTGCCTATATTCCATTTCCCTTCCAGAAAAATGTTAAAAAACAACAGTTCCCTTAGCTTCTCTTGGACATGGTTTTAATCCTTTCTCCCAGATTTATTTTTGACTAGAAGCCAAAAGCTACACTGGAAGTCAATGATTCAGTGCTCATTTGAACCCAGGATCCTCCTGGCTTTCGGTACCAATCCAACCACTACACCACAATAGCATCTTACGCTGTCTCAGAAAAGAGTCCTCTTTGTGGGAAAGGGAGGAAAATTCCCAGCAGAACTCCCTTGGACTTCTGACCTTCGATAAAAATGAGGAAACAACACTTCTGATTTTCAAGAGATTATCATTACCATTATGTTTCTCTTAAAGGAGACATGTCAAGCTTTTACAGATTAAAAACAAGCAATCTTTGTGGAGTTTTTTCAAAAGTTCTGTATTTGTTTTGCTAATTACTCCTCAGTCTATTCAGACAGAATTCATATTAACATACTATTTCTTTTGTGTTGTTAGTCATATGCAATTATGAATATATTTTTATATAAAAATAAAATGATAGAATGATAGTGGTCATATCGCTCTATTCATTATAGAGAATGGGCCAAACTCTCCATCAAATTGTGTTCTACTGAAGATTGAGTGGGTTGCCCATCAGCTTTTGCGCCACAGTAAGTACATGCATGCATTTTTGCAGGATGCGGCCCACCATATGACTCTGAGTTATGCTTAAGTTCTGGCAAATCTCAGACCATAAAGTGCTGATATGTTTGGAAAAGGGACTGCATTTATCACAGTCTTTTCAATGAAACTCCTTTACAAATTTCACTGATGTATTTCATATATGGATTATGCTTTTCAGATCCAGCAAAAAGTTAGTTAAAAGCAAAAAGGGGGTTTAAAAGAGGTTCAAAGTGCCTCTTTGAACTCTGTATTCTTTTGAAGATCTATATGTTTCTGTTTTGTCTAGGGGAGTACTTCAGTAGTTTATGCTTACCTTGTTATGCTTACCTTGTTTAAACAACTACGCTCATAAAACTAATCTGAAGTATTTGAGGAAAGAAGGAAAGGATTTTTCTCTGCATTCAAGTAACTTTTTTAAAACGATGATGTTCATGCATTTTTTGCATGTCTATATTGTTCTGATTCTGCAAAACTCATTAATGCCAATGTTGTTGCAGAAAGATGCATTCACCAAAGTATACATATACTTTGCTGAATTAAAGATTTTCTTTCCATCTTAGTATGTACAATTTGGAAAAAAAAAATGCGAGCAAATGAATTTACACAACTTATTCTACAGCACTGTGTTGCTTTGTATAAGTCTCGGGCAAAGAAACCATCAAGGAAACATTTTGGTTGCAATCTTGTTTCATCTTCTTATAAAGAAGAATGAATAAATAAACGATGCACAGGCTGATAAAAGCCAGAAGCTGGCCATAACTCCAAGTCATACTATAGCCCATACTTTGCAAGCACGAACGCATGAGCTTATCTTGGTGTACAAAGATAATCTCATAAGAAATCATGGAAGTCGGAGAACTGCTTAGATGAGGCTAAGCACATGCATAAGGATTTGCAGGATCAAGCATAAATGCTGATTTACTGCCTACGCAATCTTCAATACAACCTACTTTGATTAAGAGTTTGGCAATTATCTTACGCTAATGACTAGTGTATGTGACCATTGCTGTTCTATGGGACAATGAAGAAATACAAAATATCAGTGAATGCAAGGCTGCCAAATCACAAATATCAAAGGTTCAGAGCTTGCACTGAGAATGTAGTGCAACAAATCATATGAACAGAGATGTTGCACAGAGAATGCTGGCTCATCAAAGAAGCAGTAATACACAGGAGTCAGCTTATGTGCGTTTGAGTTTTCTTATGAGAAATGTAAATAATTTTTTCCAAAACTTTCTTGTTCTTTCTCTATATTCTCATAGAGCATTTGCAGCATAACATTTGTGCATATAATGAACGCTAGAAGACATAGCATAATGTATTTAATAAATAGTACTTCTAATAAATAGTACATTTAATATAAACACAGCCTTCATTCTAATGTGCTTATACTTGATGGAACCCAAAAGAATTTTCAAAATACAACTGAATTATTCTCTGTGGGTTGTTCAGTGTGCTCCTTCTGTATCTCTTTATTTTATTTATTTTGTGTTTAGCTAAAAGGAATGTTAGCAGTCTTGGTAGTCAACTATTCTCTCTTTTTTGTAGTAGTCAGACCTTCTGGAAGCGATGAGGCTCGCATTTTGTGGTAACGACAATGCTTCAGCCTATAACATCAGTGCTGGTGTCCTAAGAAATGTCTGCTTTGTGGATGCCCTCAACTTGGTTCCCCATGTCTTCTTGCTATTTATCACCTTCCCAATTTTGTTCATTGGTGAGTTATTCAATGGAGCCGTGCAATACTACAAACACTTGAGCATGTATTTATACTCACTCATGTTTAAATGTGCTTGGAGGCCTGTGGTGCAAACTGTTGGATGCTTTGTATTTATTAATTTTAAAAGAGAAGAGACAGAATGGCTTGACCCAGAGGATGTGAAGCCAACCCGCTTCAATGTTGGGAATTTTAGGTATAAATCTGACCTAAGCAGCATGAAAAGACAGATGAGAACCAGAGAAATCATATCTAAATGCTTTGAAACTTCTCTCTGGAGAAATTTTCTTCAGATATGAAATTGGCAACTTGCAACCTTTGCTATTATTAGATATTAGAACACTTAGGACAGTGGGTCTGAACTCCCTTCAAGTTATGTGAATTTCAGAGAATATCCAAAATATGCAACTTCGATCTAAGGCTAGGAGAAGTGTAGGAAACTTTTAAAACAGAATAGTTACTTCTTTTGCCAACATTTGTAAACAGAAGTAGAGCAAAAGAGATAATCTTTTTCCACAGGAATGAAAATAAGAAGTAATAAATCTCTCTTGAAGAATTTAGGACAGTGTAGTGGCTCTAACTTACATATTCTTGTAAAAAGCCCCATCTAAACTAGTACTGTAATGACACTTCTTCTCTGTAGTTGTCTCTTTATCCCAGTTATTTGCAGTGATTAAATAAATACAATTTAATACTTTTTCAACTGTCAAACAGTGGCATTCTAACTGATTGTAGAAGATAGAGAGACTTGAATAACCATCAAAAGGCAATAAGTATTAATAAAAAGAAATATTCTCCTGATGACTGCATAAGTAATGACATGTCAGTTCTTCCATGTTACCTTCCTGGTGTCATGTATATACATAGTAACACATTTCTTCCATGAGGAAGATTTGAATTTGGGACTATATTCGAACTAGAGATTTAAGGACTTCCATTATGCAAAAAGACTCTGAAGTCATTGAATAATAGGCTACAGGAACCTGTGGTCTATGACACTCAGTACCTAGCAATCAAAGGTATAACAAGATCCAGTGACTAAAAACTAATTAAATAATTAAGCAAGAGAATAAGAAACAAGTTCTAACAAAAGAATAACTAAAGACTGGAAAAAACACCAAGGGTTATGGAGAACTCTCTCCAACAGTGCTGGATCTTTACGTCAGTGCTGGCTCTTTCTTTGAGATGAGATGCAAGTCATCCTTGAATTACAGGGCTTCCTGCAGAAGTGTTTGATGGACACTCAATGCAAGGTCTAAGGGCAGAGATAATCTTTTACAACATTCTGTGTTATACATCAAGTGGTAGTAGGCTGCTTTAATATTTTTACAGGCATTAGACAATTAATTTTGGAATAATATTGCAGCCACAGAAAATTCCCTCTATTTTCTAACAATGTTAGGAAAAAAACGTAATAGCTTAAATTGTATGTTATGAATGTATGTAAGTATGTATATAATTCTTTGTTTTCTATTTTGTACCTTGATTATTAGGACAAATAGTTGTTGAACAGAGCATTAAAAGCCAGCTGGAGTCCACAGTATTGACTGACTCCAAAACCTAAAATTGGTGATGAACCGTGTTTGTGCAGATGTATGGGAAAAGAGGAAATAAAAATGAAAAGCAGTTTGGGAGAGACAAAGATAGGAGCAAGGTCTAAGAAAGCCACATTAGATTAGGAAAATCTCAGGAAACTATAGAAAATGCTTGAGAGAGAGATGGAGAAGAGAGAATATTTTGTTCCTGCAGTACTTTACATATTAAACAAGGATGAAATGGTGAAATCCTGACCGTCTCCAGAATGAATAAATGTGGGCTCTGGTTTATGTGTTTCTGAGTCACCTGATGAGCCTCTAGGCACGATGAGATGCTGCATCCTTGTTTGTCAAAAGCATATGGTGGCTTTTAAACTCAGTTCTTCAGTTATGGGAAGAAACAGATGCAATGCTCACTGCCCTAGTTCAACAACTTCAGTTTTGGTTTTGTTTTCTTTTGTTTTGTTTCTTTACTTCCCTGAACTGTGCTGTTCTTGGGATTCTCCATGGGCTTCGGGAAGTCTGTCAGGGAATTCCAGGAGTTGCCTTACAGTAAGAGGGACACGTACAGCCATTTGGACTGACTGACTCAGGACAGCCCTGTACCAGGGTGGGAAGGGACAGAGGACAAAGCAACATGCAGGACAAGACTCGCCATCACGAGAGGCTAACCTCTGATCAGTCCTCAGCTCCCCCCAGCACTGTCACATTCATCAGGTCCTTGGCATCCTGCTCCTTGCCAGGTTGCTGGCTTCAGAGAGGATCTTGCCTGAAAAGGATAGGTGCCATCTAAGGTGATGACATGAAAGTGGGCTTCAAGATTAATTTGTTGATTGAATCAGCTGAGTCCTGGTGCTGTGCTGAAAGCTTTAATGTGCCAGGAATGCAAAGGGCAAGGAGGCTGGGCTGTGCCTGAGGCGTAGAGACTGGGAAATCATTGTTCAGCATCCCCTGAGACAGTGCTCCCAACCAGGCCTGAGACAGAGATAATAAATGTTGTTTGTTTGAAGTAAGTATATTTCTTTGAGGCCCCATTGGAGGATGCAACTTTTATATCAGTTGGAAACTTTGCCCACTCTTGTCTGTGAATGGCAAAGACATGATGACGCCATCACTTAAGATCTGTCAGTCCCTGTTGTGTGAAGGTGAGACTCTGAGATGTTTCTTTTAGTTTTCTCATCTTTGTTCTTGGCCAGGGATCTCTTCTCTTTGATTGCAATTGTGGGAAGTCTGCAACCATGTTGTCTAGAGGGTCATATCTAAATTATGGGGGGCTACATGGCAACTGAAACACTCCTGGGTCATGTTATTAGTAACAAGAGCCCCCATAGTCTTAGAGGGGTTTTGTGTTGATTATATACTATTAAGTGTGACCTATGGATTAGAATAGGGAATTGTTAACCAGATCACTCACTAGCTGGCTGTGAGATAACCTCCTTCTTTCATTGCTATTATTTCCCAGGCTGGGGAAGCCAAAGTTCCAAAGTCCAGATTCACCACAATACCTGGCTGCACTTCCCTGGACACAACCTGCGGTGGATCCTGACATTCACCCTCCTGTTCGTACATGTGTGTGAAATAGCAGAGGGCATAGTTTCTGATACGTAAGTGACAGTGTTTGGTGAATAGCCAAGCTAATTGCTTTCGTTAATGTATACTGATAATGTGTGACAGGCTAGCTAGTAAGGCATAAGGAGTTTTTCCCCAAAAATGATGGGGCATCATTTCATTAACTGTCCGGATTTTAATGGGATGAAGGTGAAACAATTGTTCTTAGCACATTGTTATTCTCCTCTCAAACTGTAATGGCAAGTAAATATTGACAGAAGTTAAAGCATTCACATGGAAAAAATCTTTTTGTCTCTAGGAAAGTCAAATTTGTCCTCTTAAATAGATTAGCAGAACACTTAGAAATATAACAATGGTGAAAAAAGACACTAAATTCACTAATTCACACGTTATTTATTTTCAGACAAATGAAATCTCGCCATCTGCATCTCTTTCTACCAGCTATAATGGGATTTGTGGCTGCCACTGTCTCCATAGTCTATTACCATAATATTGAAACATCTAACTTTCCAAAGTTACTGTTGGGTAAGTCTAAGTCTGATATTTATTTACTCTTACAAAACCCAGTAGTTTAGCTAAAGTCAGCTTGCTTAGATTGAAGAGGATGGTGAAATGTATGAGAATATTAAAAGAGAGAGGAATAATTCTCTGCTCCTTGAACTAGTATTATTGTAGGATTTATTGCACCTTTTATAAGGTACACACTGAAAACTATTTTTAAAAATGATCACAAAAGGAAAAGCATAGCATGCCTATTGTATTTATTATATGAGCTTGTAGGTATTTTTTTAACACTGCTCATTATTTTGAGGCAAAAACTTGTCTTCATTCAAAAGGGCTATTTTAAAAGGCCACTTTTAATAGTAATCTGATTACAAACCATCCTGTGCAGATGGCTGTTGTTTCTCAGCATCCATTGCAGTTGATTCTGAGATTACCCAGTCTAATGATGAATGCCACCTCTCACTTTTTCCAAAACGGGGTGGGGAGAGAAGGTTTACCTTTGAGAAACTGCTACCTGGTATTCACGGTATCTGTCTCAGCCAGGAGATGGTCAGAAGAATTTAACTAGACATTGCAGGATACTGTTTCATAGAAGTATACGGTCCAAATTACTTATATCTCAACAGTCTGAACTAGCCATTGACAGATACAAACCAAGATGCAGGACATAATTAAATTATATGAAGTCTTTTTCAAAATGAGGTTACCTGCACTGCAGTCTGCTTTTTCAAAGAGGCAATATGATATTTGTCAACTTAAGTGACTTTTACTTCATTTCGTTAACCAAGTTACCCTTCAGATTATCTTCAATGGACTTTTGTAATTGTGTGAAGACCCACCATTGTGGATCTCTTTGAAAGGTGGTGGCCCAGGAAAGAAAATAGTGACCTGGGAAAAGAAAGTGCAAAGCACATCTCTCAAACCTGAGTTCCTGGCTTGGGCTGACATCACACTGTGCCAGCCTGCAGGCTGGTGATATAGGGGATCACCATGCTTGCATTGCACTAAGCCATGGAATATTTGTGTTTGAGAGAGCTAAAACTTCTGCAGCACTGGTATAGCTAATTTTTTTTTTAATTATGCATGTGCACCTGTTTTACAGCTCTCTTTCTTTACTGGATAATGGCCTTTGTCACCAAAACGATCAAGCTTGTCAGATACTGCCAGGACGGTGTGCCTTTTTCTCAGCTGCGTTTCTGCATCACTGGAATTATGGTCATTCTCTATGGGCTGCTGATGGCTGTGGAGATCAATGTCATTCGAGTTAGGGTATGTGGTTTCTTTATCAGGATCTGAAAAGATATCAATAGTATCTCGGGGATGAAGATGGGTCTTTAGTCCCAGTAACTCTGGCTTGTGTCAAGTTTAGGCCCAAGTTTAGCTTAGCCGTAAATGTCTGGTTAATTCTATAGAAATCAATAGGACCTAGCATCTCTTTAAAATGTATGTCCTTGATGTGTCCCCTGGACTTGGTATGTATGTTTGCCTGTGTATACGTATACACACAGAGAGTTCACACATATTTGTATAGATAGATATGCAGGCATATTCATGCATGTAAGGGTATATGTGTGTGTGTATGTAATCTATACGGTATATGCTATGTTAATGCAGATAAACTATATATGTAGTGAATGTATAAGTTAGCATACATTCTCACCCATGATAATTTAAAATATAATTATATCCCAAGAATTCTTTTTTGTTGTTGTTCAGATAGAGATAGGTAGTACTGGTAAGCTACAGAGCTGTGTCCACATCCCATATTGCTCAATTTCTTGCTAGTTATGCTGTCAAAATGGAAATGCTCCTATTTACATGCAAATTTACATTTAAATTCAATGTGTAATTACCTTTAAATGTGAATTTGACACTGTAGTTGTATTACACTTTTTTTTTTACTAAAAATTGCTGTTAATAAGATAATTTCTGAGCACATGCTGTCTATTTTCTCCTCTCCAGAGGTATGTATTTTTCATGAACCCTCAGAAAGTAAAGCCACCAGAGGATCTACAGGACCTGGGGGTGAGGTTTCTGCAGCCATTTGTCAATTTGCTCTCAAAGGCGACTTACTGGTGGATGAATACTCTTATTATATCTGCTCACAAGAAACCGGTGGACCTGAAGGCAATCGGAAAGCTTCCAATTGCAATGAGAGCACTGACAAATTACGTTTGTCTCAAAGAAGCATATGAAGAACAAAAGGTAACCAAAGATGTTCATGTCACTGTTTGGCCTTAGAAACTATAGTGTCACTTTGATTTTTTTGTGATTCTATGAAACCCTAGTTTTAGGAATTTTTAACTTAGGATTTTTGTTCCAAGGTGAAACTTGGCTTAGGAAGTTCCAATCCAATGGTTACTGTTTGGTTTTAAGTGAATTTACGGCAGGGGAGAGTTGCCAGATTGAGAGCAACTGGAAACTAAAACCATAACAGACTGATCCCTTGCTAGATTTCATTTTAAAGTGAAAGCTTTGTTTAAATCTTAGCTACTTATGACAGCATCTTAAATCAGAAGACATTCTGTCCATAGTTTCGGCTGGAAACACTCATATTCTTCACTTTTTTTCTGTGGAAAGAGAAATAGTCAAAAACACATATCAAGAATAGCCAAAACACTGGTGTCTTGTCAAGGTTGTTTTAGCCACCAATGCAAAACACAGCACCATACAGGCTGCCATGAAGAAAATTAACTCCATCCCAGCCAGGCCCAGTACAAAACCCATGGTTGGGTGAACTCACTGGGTGGGGCACGAATTTCCAGAGAAACTTCTGGATGCATTTAGGCAAAACTGTGGCATTTCATTTGTGCTTAAAACTGGTGATTTCTGCCAAAAAAAGAAATATTTTGTTTTGCAGAAAGGAGGAAGGATTCAAGAGCCTGCCTCCCTGATTTGTACATACATATAAATTCTCAAGCATAAACAGAGAATACAATCATTCAGAGGCCACTTTCGAAATGTAGCATGTAGGACAAAAGCATATAAATCCCGTTCCTGCACACACCATATAAACTTGTTTCCAAGCAGTGCACTGTTTAGAACTGCAATGTGAGGGGAAGCCAGGAGGAGCAGCTCTCTGCTCCCAGCAACTGATGGAGCTGCAGACTCCTTTCTCTGCCCTCTTGAAATGAAACCATAATCAGTGCAATTGTTTCTATTTTAATCTATTTAGGTTGCTTCTCTTTCCTTTTGTAGTCAGTGCTTACAGTACTAGAGACCAAGACCCTTCTGCTTTAAGCAGAAAACTACTGAGTCATTGGAACTGAGCTTTTCATAGCAAAGGAGAAATGCATCCCTTAGGCCAGCTCCTTAAAGAAGCATTTGGTGCCTAAATCTTACTTAAAGAGACCAAAGAGTCTTAGGCACCTATGTGCCCCGAGGATCTGAGTCTTTGTGCCGTTTTTAATGACAGGTGTGATGACTGGGTGCAAGCATTTGTCTTTAGCTCATTTACATCTGCAGATACTGTGTGTGCGGTTCAGATGCCAAAAGGCAAGTTAAGTGTGCTATTGCTCATGTGCATGAACACAAACATTCAGTGTGTACCTTCCCTCGGTGTGCATCATGCATGTATGAAGACTTGCAAAAATGTACCCATGCAGTTACATGTACCTACATTTATAAAGCTGGTTTACATCAGATTTTTTGTTTCCATAATTGTTTAAAGTCTTCAAATTACTACAGCCTCTGGCACATTTGTGCTAATATTTGAAAACAAACTGTAACCCTAAAGTAAACTGATACTTCATAGATAAAGTTAAAGTAAACCAAAGGGCTAAAGCCAATCCAAAGAGCCAGGCAGTGGAACTTGCTGCAGTTCACTCTCATGGAAAAATGTGTTGGTTTGTGCATGGTTGGGCCAGAAAACAGCCACACAGTTAGGAAAATTCTTCAGGTTGAAATGTGGTCTGCAATCTGGAAGACACGATATGTCACTGTCTCTGTTGCCAGGGTGTATTTTACACTGATCTTCCACAGCTGGCGAGGGGAACCCCCCAGCATCTTCTGGATTAAGAGGGATTACCCCTGCCTGTGCCTGGAGATAGCTGATCTCAGCTGTGCTCTGTGGCCCTGCAGAAAGAAGGCTTCTGTTCCTTTCCAAACCCTTCTTATCACACCTTGATGAAAGATGCTGAACATGACCATGAATATTCTGTATTGTAAAATGCCTTTGAGATAGCTCACATGATGTTGTCTTGCTATCCCTTCTGCATGCTATGAAAATTGAAACTAGCTGAGGTTCTCTACCAAATAATAGCACAAGGAAATGAGTCAGGTTAAATTTTTATGACTGTTTTCTCAAATTTGCTGTTTTCCAAACCTGTGTCCAAGCACACGGGAGTGTAAACTAGAGGGTCTGAGATTAACTTTTTATGGCTGCTATATTCTGCTAAAATAACATATTGCTACTTGAATAACCATGAAGTTTGTGAACGCTGGGTGGAACCTTTTCTTCTTTTGTTCGATGTCAGTGGAGAACTCCTGAAATCCATATTCAACTATTTAGATAGAATTCTTCTGGCTCCTGCCATATGTAGGTTTGCCCACTGGCACATGAGACCTACGCTAACACTTCTCAGTGACAAATCTGAATTCATTATTCTGTTCTGTATTTCTTTACATTTTCAAATTTTCATCAAGCAGTTCTTAGCATTATGAATAAATTCACTACTCAAAATACTTTAATTATAAGTAATTTTTTCAAAGCATCAAGTAATTTAATTTTAATATCACTTTCATGCTACATGGTATTTTATAGAATTTTAAAGCCAGTTATCAGTAATTTTGTTATAATATTAAGTAATATAAACCAACACAATACTAAAAAACTGGTGATCAACATTCTAATTGGCTATTAGTCTGGTAGTTGCTACTGCAAAAGGCATTCCAACTCTTACAATAAGATACAGGTCATTTGTTACTGGTTTTGTAGATAGTCTGTGTTTGGCAACATAGCATAACACAGCATATCATAAGCAAAAAACATAGCATATGTTCTTTCAATTAGAAGATACTATAAAACTACAGGTAAAACAAGCTCTTTTGATAATTAAGCTTACTTAAATATGCTGTTTGAGTTTTTTCCTAAACAAAGTGTTGCCAAAAAAACACATTGCAGTTGGCTTTCCTTATCTCATTATTTCCTGCCATCAGTAAATATTCTAAAAGATGGACATGCTGTATTTTCTTACTTTTCTAGACAGTCTCCTATAGAAACAGATATACCTTATATCTTACAGTATTTTTATTATACCTTTCTAAGAATCCTGGAGAAACTCTAACTGTGGATAGGAAGGTTGCTTTTGCAGAATAAGCGGTGATGCACATCATACACATAGGGTTAGACCCATGACCTTAAATTCATATATTCTCTTTAATACACGTTCACAGTTCCTACTATATTAATGGACATTTTGGCTGAAGATAAAGAATTCTTTAATAGGATTAGGAAGATAAAGTCCTTAATGGTATGCAATGAAACTCTCACAGCCAGATTTTTGGACCAATATACTATATGTGGGTAGTGCTTGTCACATAATCCCCCCCCGCCAAAAGTCTGATCCTATTTCTGTTGTTGCTTGGCTTTTGTTTTGGTTTCTATACAAGTGGTCTAGATGTTTCAAACCACATACTAATGCATCTTACATCATATATCCCAAAATGGATTTAGCACATTGATATTACATTTGGTTTACCCCATCAACCAAAATCCCATGTAATTTGCTCGGACAGTCAATAAAAAGTTTTACTTTTGGGATGGTATAATAGAAAATGCAATTTTTAAAGTCAAAGACCAGGAGAATTTCCTATACCTGCTATTGATGTGGCACTGTGAATCTTACCTGTTACGGCAAAAAGAGGATGAAAGAAAGTGTGTTAGATATAGCTAGAAACCACAGGGACAGAGCATTGCCCTTCAGCATCAGGCTGACACTGTCAGCTACAGCACTAAGGGAACAGTCAGATTTCTGTATTGACTGAGGCATACCTTACAGGTGGCTTAATTTATCAGCAAGTGCTGTCTCACTGCCCTTACTTCAACTGTTGAGTGCCCAAGGTAAAGAAAATTACAGTGATTTAAAAGGCAGGTGACAAAGACAGGAAAAAACTAGGCAAGCACCACAGGTGAGAACAGCAGTCCAGTCTGTTAATTCACACAACAACAAATGTTACCAACCACACCAACAAAAATAATCCTTGCAAATTTAAACAAGGCACTGAGATGCGTAGTTGTGTAAACTGATTAAGCTCACATTTGTGTTGCTGCAACTCTTCCCCGTCTTTAGTACAGCTCCCCTCCTTTTCTGTAACTGGATCATTTTTAACATTATGTTTTAAGATTCTTTTTCTCACCTTCCAAAAGGAAAGTATGTCTTTGGTTTCAGGTGGCTTCCCAAACCACAGAGGCTTAAAGGGGCTGGGAAACTGCAGAAGATAATCATCATGGTAATAACGTTTTTCGGATGCAGAAAGCCCAGATAGAGCTTTTTATTTAATTCTTATGACATTGGCCAAACTTTCTATTGTGGATTTACTGAAACATGTCAGTGGTCGTCAGAGAGCTATAATGAGTGGTGATTGACAGATCATCCTTCAGCACCTAAATAAAGGATAGAGTTGGCACATACAACACACTATACTGCAAGCCCATAACACTGGGCCTTAAGAACCATTCTGGAAAAGAGCTTAAGACTAGTAGAAAAATCCACCCTTCTTTCTCCCCCAGCCCCATTAGATACTTAAGCTAATTTGAAGTCCTGATTAAAAAAGAAATAACAGTGTTTAGGAATAGAGATAATTAGATAATTTGATTTAATTTAATTTAATTAGTATTTTTTCCAATGAAAAGTAAATAGATTTCATGTAGTGATGACAATTATGTGAATTGTAGTAGTAGTGAAAATGGCTATTGAAATAGTAAAATCTTATTAAAGAAATAAGGATATACCATTGCCATTTACCAAATTTACCATTAACTGAATGCCCAGAATAGTATGCGCAATTTTTTTCCAAAAGACAGCAGATGTGTTTTCCTAATAAGTTAGCTTAGGTCCTATCAAGCAGTTAAATTGCAGATCATTTATTTGAGGAGGATGACAGTAGCCTGTAGTGCAGTCTAGCTCAAAACACATTAGACAAATTCAGAGCCTTTTGTCTGTGAAATTCGCATGAGGCCCTTCTGCTCTTTCCCTCATCAGAAGAAGCAGTTTCATTCTTACCACTTTCTGAAATGTTAGCTCTAATTTGTTCCCGTGCTGCTTATTCCTCTGTACTAAGCTTCTTGGCATTGGGTATGACCAGCCTGACCTAATCCCTAGAAGCCAGTAAGCAGCTATCTGGCCCTCGTGTACACTTGTACATTTTTGGCACCATGCACATATTCTATCTCACTGTTGAAGTGGCATAAAAGGAAAAACTGAGAAAAGAGGAGAAAAGACATGAGGCAGCCAGGCAGGGTACAGGCATACTTGCTTTTCTTTGGCTAATTTGCTGGGGCAGGGGGTTGTTATAACTGGGCTATACTTAAAACGTCTCTGAGAACACTCAAGAGGGCTTGGCTTGGGTTACAACTTGCAGGCATCTGTGCTGCTTGAAAAATGACAGATGCTTTTTTAAAGTGTCAAAAGCTGCTCCCTGAAGTGCAAGGAAGCACTCTGCAGGCCATGGATCTGTTAAGTAAAACTCTTTCTTCTTTAGATTGAAAGGACCTCAGAAATATCAGAACTCCTCTGACTAGATACAGAGATGTCCGCTCGTTGCTGTTTTAGGGCAAGAGTTGTGATACTGCATAGATTCACAGAACCGAAGGCTAGAAAGGACCCTTAGCTGATTTAATCTTACCTCTCAACATAGGCTGTTATTTTCCCCTTTTTGAGCCCATTAATTAGTGATTGGCTGAAGTGTATCTTCCTGGAAGGCATCCAAGAGATATAGAAAAAATCCAGATAAATTAAGTTAAACTATATTCTTGTAGGTGTCTGTCCATGAGTTTTCCTTCAAACTCTTTCTCACATCAGAAGCCTTTACTGGATCAAGTGGTTTCACAGCTACTGTGAAAGTCAATATAACCCATATGAGCAAGGGCTTGAAAGGTCAGACCTTTTCCTGAGCACACATGTGACAAGGAGCAATGGCTACATGCCAGCATGATTAATCTGTGTTTGCATTCCTGTGTTCACAGGTTCAGAAAAGTGTTAGGATTTAGAGGTGAGGACCCAGAGTTACCAAGAGGAGGCAGAATTTGAATTTGCTGTGAAGAATGTCTGAAATCTGTTGATATCTACAGCATGTTTGCTACCTCATCTACTCCAAAACACCCTTCAGGAACCACTTGATCATCCAGACAGGAACAAAATGGAAGTTGCTGTATACAGCCAGGGAGGCGTCTTCTTGGTGCATTGATACCTCTTTCTCTTTTTTCCAGAAAAAGGTAGCAGACCAGCCCAATCGGAGTCCCTCCATATGGTTAGCCATGTACAGTGCTTTTGGACGACCAATTCTTCTCAGCAGCACGTTCCGTTACTTGGCTGACTTGCTGGGTTTTGCTGGGCCATTATGCATTTCTGGCATTGTCCAAGGCTTCCAGAATACAACCAATAATACAAATACAACAGAAAAGGTAACCTGACAACATGGATTGAAAAATTTTGTTTGATGTTAGTTCTAGATTCATATCAGGTATTTAATACATCTGGCTGCATGCTTTTATATGTCTATGATCACCATTGTATTATTTCCTTGTTTCTTTCAAGCAAATTGAGGTTCTTTTTGTGAGAGACGGTCAAGTTATAAACCTGAGTAGTGGAAGTCTTTGGTATGAAGGCAACACAGGTAGCACAGGCCTCCCCCAGTTGCCCAGCTGTCTGCCTCTTGGTGGAGTCATTCCTGCAGTTCTGGGGAGAAGGAACAGCTTTTCTGCTCCTCTTCAACTGTGCTTCCTTGTTTCAGGCAGGACACCCGCTGGTGGTGCCTCAGTGATGCATCCAGCAAGGATGAGTATGGGAATTTTGCTTAATTACTGTTCATTTGTCCATTTGTAGTTCGTTGACAGATTTGAGCTCTGTGAAATCTGTTTTCCACTGGGAAGCCGAGAATAGTCACTCCCTGTTATTAAGCTGCTTGTTGATGTGATGAAATGCATTGGCGCATGTGAGAAATTGAAAAGCATCCACTTTATTCAATGTCATTCTTGTTACTAGCACAAAAGATGCTAGTTCACAGCTCATTTCAAGTTTCACCGAGACCAAACTTTCAGAGACCACCTCTAAGCACTGAGCAAGCCTTTGATACAGAACATTTTCTATCATAAGAAAAAGAATTTATTAGTAACTATTAAAAAGATACAGGTAAAATTATTTTACTAGCTGACAGCAGAGAAGACATAATGAAGAAATTTTCCTACATCTGTCTTTGACACAGAAACATCTCCATACACTTTATGCAGTGAGTGTTTTGTATTTGAATGAACAGATAGGTATGTAATAGAATAACATTTTCCCCTCCAGATAAAGCATTTGACTATCATCACTATCCAAACATCTCCTTGGCTGCTCACTCACGACATTCATTTTCTTGGCTGATGGTCTGAATTTGGCTTTAGACTCTCATTCAGCCATTGCACTGAGGAAGGAGAGTTTAATTGTGCAGCTTATCAAATAAAGCTCTTTATCATCCTTGAACCTCTACGTGTTGGATTCGAGCCACAGAGTTAAAAGGCAAACTGCATATTTTGCCTCAAAAATGGGGTTTTTTTGCATGTTGAACAAACAAAGTATTTTAGCTTGAAAATTATCATTTCTGGATCTCAAATTTAGGAATCTGTACCTTGTCCGCTCCCTTATCTTTTGTGCTCTTCAGTGTAGTGGTTTTAGTTGTTGGGTTTTCTAAGTTTTAATCAACACTGGCTGAAGGGAAGATTAAAATCACTGGAGAACTTGAAACCACTCCAAGGGCCTGGCTTGGTGACAGTCACTATTTCTCTTGGATACATTTCAGAATACATTTGCTTTTGATTTATGGGTTTTGATAAACTTTCTCTTGGTTGTTCTTGTTATTATGTGTTTCTCCTTTAAATTCTCTCTAGTTTCAATTAATGTGATTAATTGAATTTTATGCTTATTCCCCCTTAATTCCTGAGAACTCTGTGTAGATTGATAAAGGTATCTACAACTGTTATTTTATTATTGATATCCCCACTATGTAAACGTGGGGAAGTTAGATGCATCAGAATGTTAAGAGAAGAGTTTTCAAATATATTTTTCTGACCAATTGCGCACTTAGGCAACCCTCGTTTCAAAGAGCCTTGGGCTGGTTGAGCAACTTAGTCCTATTATTTCAGTGGGATTTAGGTGTCTTACAGACATTGGACCTTTTGAAAACACTGTTAGGTGCTTATAGACACCTTTTGGGTGTCAGCTGCCTGTGGCAGAGGGATGAGTATGTGGTGTGGAGAGGCTGGGGTCACTGTGCTGAGGTGAGCCTGGATGGCTTGGAGCACCTCTCTCCTGCCTGCAGTCTCATGATGGATGACAGTAATCCAGAGTGATGAAAGAATCTTCAAGAGGGTAGGTACGTGGGTTACTTTCCAATATTTCCCAAACCTTTCATCTCAGAATCAGGATGGGTATTTCAGTAGAACAGGCTTTTTCCTTCTTCTTTTGTTTTTTGTAAGAATTTCAGTACATCCTGCTTCCAGCTGGATCGGAAATACCAAAGGAACAGCCTTCCTGGGAGTATTTTGGTACATTTGTTTCCATTTCTGCCTGAAACAGAGCAGCATAGTGAATATAAAAACTAGAAAATGAAAACAGATGAAGTGATTTAAACAAGATTATTCCGCCCTCCCCCCGCCCCGGTTGAGGCATTTAAACTGCATTTTATGGGGAATACTGGCACATATACTCTTATTTTATTCAGAATTCACAGGTATCATAGACTATACATCTGGAAAGAATTGTTTCCATAATATACAAATGCAACACAAGTAACTCATCCCATATAATAAAAAATATTTTCTTGCAGCTTCTTCGTGGTGCAGGTGGAACGAGCTTTATTTTCTACTGAGTAGCATTTCTATCCTACAAATCATCAGAATTTGATGGAGAAACTAAAACTAAGGCAAACATGGTGATCTCACTGTCTCTTTCCTGCTAAAACCAATTAATTTTAGAACTGCTGGAAGTTAAGATCCTTAGTCTTTGGAACATGAGCAGAGTATTTAATTTGTATCCAAATGATTTTGATGCATAGGACAGTGAGAAATCTGATTTCCATAACTTTCCTGTAATACCATCAATATTTTTTATTGTAATGCAATCACTGATTTTCCTTTTTTCCAGTATCTCTAGAATATACAATCCCTCCTATGCCACTTTCATAATTTTTTCTTTTCTTTTCAGGTGAAGGATCCATCAAATTCATATCTTTCCTCAGAGGAATTCCTCAAGAATGTTTATGTTTTGGCAGTTCTTCTTTTCCTGGCCCTTATCTTGCAGAGGACATTCCTGCAGGCATCCTACTATGTGACTACAGAAACTGGCATCAACCTACGAGGTGCTTTATTGGTGAGCAAAGATGTTCCCTTGATCTGCCAAGAAATTCACGAATAATAGCTCCAGCTTCATACTTTCATTTGTCTTGTTCTTCATCTGAAGACTCATTTAACAATTGTTTGAGAGAAGATATGCACTGTCTTTTTATACAGAAAACTGAAAAAAGTAATATACTGACACAGCCAAACTGATGGCAGCAATTCCTTTTGCTAAAAACTAAAACCATCATCCTAACATGTAGAAGTTTAACACTCACTCTGTGCATATAAGAACATATCTTTGCAGATGACGTTAGGTATAGGAAGATAAGCAGTGTCGTTTTGGCTCTGCATCTGCTTTGTTCATTTGCTTATGAGGTTACTTCTGCTGACTGTGAACAGTCATCTGCAGAGTTATGTTTTATGAGAACATTGTCCATGTATCGTGAGTGGTGATCCTGAATATTTATGCCCTTTTGCACAGAGCCCTGTGGGATGGGACAGGAGTGATTCATCTCCAAAACTGTGTCTCTCAAACCGGCATCCATTAACCCTCTGTGAAAGTTGTGTTTATGAACCGGAGCCAACAGCTCCAGCTCAGAATGTGGGTGGGTTGTAGCAGGGATCTCTGCAGACCAAACTCTACAGACAGCAGTAGCACTGTGAGCAAAACAGAAGCTGTAACTGATGTTTTGCCCGGTGTAACTAATCATAGGAATGTCATCTCAGCGTGGAAGCTTCTGGTTTTTGCGTGCACTGTGATTGATGTAGCTGTTTCAAACATTTTCTGCCTTCTCCCAGGATAGATGGTACAGACTTGGTGAAGACAGAGTACCTGATTATTTCCTTGTGTTTTTGTGACTCCCACCTGCAAAAATGGGGACTCTTAGGACCATATGCAGCTGATGTAATTCATCATGGTCTGTAGGCGCTTCTGATTAATTCTGCAGGATCTGCCTTGCTCATGGACAAAACAGGGCAAAGAGTACAAATTATTTTAAAAACTTCCTTGAAGCTGCAGTGTTTGATATTTGGTCATAACTGTGAACTGGGCTTACAATATTTGTCTTTAAAATTCTGGTAGATATAAACCCTGATTAATTTTAAATCCTGTTAAGCTCCTACAAAGTTTATGGAAATAGATGTCCAAATAAAGAAGAGAAACCCAAAGAAATACATACCCACCCTGATCAAAACTTCATAGCATGAGTTTAACTATCTTATTAGAAACAAGGATTTCCTTGACAGACAGTGTCATAGAAAAGCAGGCTCACTAAATGTTTGTTAAAAAAGATTCTGCCCAATCTCCTAAATGTTGATGTTTTCTTGTCATTTAGTTCTATTTTAGATCTGCATTAAGCAACAAACCTTTTAAGAGGAACTGGAGCTTTTTAAAGTCAGTTCTCTCTCTTGTGCTTTCTCTCACTGTGTCTCCATCTCTCTCGCTGTCTCAGGTGAGAGACTGGGGGAAGGGCTGTCTTAGGTAAAGGCTGATACTGCCGTTTGAAATGTCCTGCTGCTGCTGTTGTTATTTTATAATGATATCGTTTTCATATCTTTCATTTTATTCCTTTCCCACAGGCAATGATATATAATAAGATCCTGAGGCTTTCCACATCCAACTTGTCCATGGGAGAGATGACGCTGGGACAAATCAATAACTTGGTTGCCATAGAAACAAATCAATTAATGTGGTTCTTGTTCCTGTGCCCCAATCTGTGGGCAATGCCTGTTCAGGTAGAGCATCAAAATAAGGGCCTGATTTCAGAGATCCTCCAACCTGGGTGAAAAGAGTATATATCTGTGAGACTACTACAAAATCCAGAGGGGAACCTGGACTTCACACTCATTTGCTAGGAGGACTACCAAGCAGAAACGTGGCCCATCATCTCCTCCAAGGGCTGGGAGGCTGTCTCTCCGGTGGCCAGTAAAGAGAAAGGATTTTTTTTGAGCAGGATTTCCATGTCATGGATATGGTCTGTGACTTTAAGAATGATGACCTGTCATCCTTTGCCTGCTCATATTTCTTCCACTACTGACACAAGTCATTGCTTTTACTTCTGCCACATGGCAGCAGCACAGGCACCAGCGCCAAGTATTGCATTTGCAGTGTCCACTTGTAACTGTGCTTTGTGGCAGGAGCAAAAAGCAATTGAATCCTGCTCAGTGACTGACAGCAGCACCAACAGTGCGCTGCAGGAAATGCTCAGAGGAGCTTTCATCTAAACAAGCTTAGTTACTGTACACATCTGGTTCTTAACAAGGCTGGGAAAGATCTGTAGGCAAATGTGTAGGAAGGAAAGGTAAAAATTATTAGCCTGAAAGAAATCTTTTAAAGTGCTAAATGACTTAATGACCTAAGCCACACTGATTTTCCATGAAGCCTGGACTCCTGTAGCACCTTCAAAATTTTAGCTTGGGGTGGGATTGTCATGTTCCTTACCTATAGGTGATCCTGCTGACATTAAACAAGTTTAAAAAAGGATAGAAGCCACTCTCACAGTAGATCAGTTTTGCTGAAATTCCTGGAACTATATCAGTAATCTATTATAATAGTCAGCAATATTACTACTACTAATAGAAACAAGTATTGGTTTTATGTGTCTATTTTAGGGTCAGGTAGGGTTTAGAGAGTCATAAAATAATTTATGGAGAAAAAGACAAAAAAGTTTGCATGGTAACTGAAGTTAGAAATAGTACAGAGGGTTTCATTTTAAGTCACTGTTTCATATCCAGGTTTATTTGGAACTGTTGCTGTTAATACTTTGAATGTTACTAAATGAACAGGTGGTCTGATTCCTGTGGCTAGTGAATAATTATATGTAGCCTAAATTCACCACTAATTTGTCTCTTTAATAAAGTCTCTGTCTCAGCCACTGTAGAAATGTAATGGCCTTCCTCACCACTACTGTAAAAGGCTGGTTTGAGGAAGCTTCTGATGATTTTGCTGGTTTCTGTAGTTCACCGTCAGGCAATCAGGAGACAAGGAACACAGGGGTAGTTTGACCATAGCTTTGTCTGGGAATGAGCATAGCATCACCCATGAATTTGCCCCCGCTGAAGAACTTGGTGAGTGAGCACCTGTGGCCTAGGCTATATATAGAGGGCTGCTTCTGCTCTTTAGCTCATAGTGATTACCTTACACCTCTGCTCCAACAATAAAATTGAAAGGACAATACTTACTATTTCCTTCTCAAAGTATTATGCAACTGATATCAATGACACTGGTGTAGTGATAGTATGTCTTTCTGCCTGATTAGCTCAATCATCTGCTTTTTGGAAAAAAGAGGGAAGAAACTAACCCTTGGTAACTATGAGCTGGATTATAACTATACCACTCTGGAAAAGGTGATGGGACTGTCCTGTTCTGCCTTATGCAAAGGACTTGAGCTTCAAGGGATGTCCCAGGAAACAGCAATTGTCAAGGCTGCCCCCTCCTCAAGCAGAACAGCTTGTAGCAAATACTGAACTTATATCTTTCCCGTGTGAGCTAATATAGCCATAGCCTGCTGAAGATTGCAGTGAATCTTAGAAAATAGATTGTATATCCACCAATTATGGCCTGTTATCAAGAACAAAAACTCATTGCAGGATCAGGCACCCCGTAGGGGCTTCAGTTTACCCCACGTACAAATTGCTACCTGTAACTTTGTATTATTCTGCTAAGAAAATGGCATGTAGGTATGCTAATTTACATTACAGAAGCCTGAAAAGCTAAATAACACTTTCAAAATGTTGAATTCCACTGATTCTTATTTCTGATACTGTATAATAAGAAGGCAGATTTAAAGACAGAACTGACTCATTGAAGAGAGAGCAAAAGTACAAAGAAGGGAACTAGTTCTGTATGTCCTGTTACTGAGGACATCTCTGTACCATAAACTGGAGCTTTTTATAAAAATACTTATGTAGTAGAGCTTGTATTAACACGGGAACCAGAATCACAGTGGCTGCATCAGAGCCATAGGCAAGGTAAACTTTTGTGGGAAGTGTTCCCAAACGCTTTGTAGTGGTAAGGTAGCATCTTGGTACTTTCCTACAGACCTACATAGTATTGATGCACAAGCTCAGGTTTGTGTCACTCCCAGCACATCTGCATCGTGCTTCAGTGCCTGTCTTAGATGTGCCTCTGTCTGCAGTTGCAAGAGGACCACTATGACAGAATACAATTGTGATTCATGACCGTCCTAAGACCTTTGAATAATTCCAGAGTGATGTAAGGAGCTCTAGTGTAAATAAGACATGAGGCCAGTGATTCTGTAAAATGCCTTGGGAGAAGCACCGTCATTTTAGTGCCCCTTTAGTTCTTTGGAAACCTCATCTGGAATTAGGACTACCAGGCACTAACACAAACTATGCAGTTAATGTCAAAAATAAAGGCTTCTGGGTTCATTTCCCACACTTTCCAAACATGACCTTCGAAGTACAGGCTCAGCTGATTCCTACAAACCATTTAACTGTTTATTAGAAGAACAAGTATTTTTTTCTTGCTATCATTCTGGCATATTGAAATCTATTTCTTTTTCTATTTGCTTTTTTCTTCATAGATAATAATGGGTGTGATCCTACTCTATAATTTACTCGGAGTGAGTGCCTTGGTCGGTGCCGCTGTCATTGTACTGTTAGCTCCGATACAGTACTTCATAGCTACGAAACTGGCTGAGGCTCAGAAGAGCACTCTCGTAAGTAAATTATTTCAGTGACATTTGTGATCCAGAAATGAGAACAGGGAACCAGGGGTTCTTGTTGTTAGTGAACATTCATTGCAGAGGTTTGGGCAAGCTGTCCCTTAATTCCATCGTCTCTCCCTTTCTGTTTTTCTGTGTCTCAGTATCTCTTCCTTCCTAACATTTGTCAGACAAGAATCTGAAAAAAGTATGTGGGCCTTGACCTGCCTTCTCTGCAGAGAGTATTTTTCACCCAGCTAGCATGGTTTCATCTGAATTCAACCCTATGAAAGGGTATTATTCCTACATTCAGATATTGTATTTCATGGGATGTTAGCAAACAGTACAAACAACTGATAAAGTATAGGAGGACAGTATTAAAGAATGTGTACAACCCCCCTCTGAAATAGCTACAGACTTCACTCTCACCCCAAGCTTTGGTATTCCCTAAAAGTCATCTGGTATTGCTGGATTAATATCTATTGTGTGTTTTTCAGTGCTGTCAGTTTATTTTGATGTCTAATTTAGTTCACCAATTAGAAATGTTTTCTGATACTTTGTCTAACTTTTAACTTTATTCTCATGATCCTTGAACTTTTTTAATCAGTCTTTGATGCCTGAGTCTTCAAATATTTAAAGATCCTTGTTACCTTAATATTCAGGAAGCAAATTATGCATACGTGGATCTAATCTTCAGCACAGTTCAATCCTGTTGAGTTGTGCCAATTTATATCAACAGAGGAATTACCTTGCATAATTTCAGAAATCATCTGAATCTTCCTTTTTGCTCCTTTCTGAGTTCTTTTGACTCATAACATCTTTTGGATTATGATTTTACCAAAACTTGTGATTACTGTTTCCAGGTGAGGGGCAATTAGCTAAATATATCAATAAACATCTCACCTATTTTCATGACCATTATGTATGAATCCCAGAATGAATCTTGTATCAGCAATTACACACATGTAGTCATCTGTCTATTGTTACGGACACCATTGACCTAGTAATCCACCTCCCCGAGTTTCACCGTCTATTTGAAGGGTTTGGATGTTTTGTTGTATTTTTCTTCTCAGAGCAGGGTTACTTAATTTCCTCTCATGATTGTAAGCACTTTAGTATCTCCAGAAAACATGAAATTGTATATTGTTTTATTCAGTATGACAAATGAAAGCCAGTACAAAATCCCGAACAAAAAAATTATAAATCTTTAATGAATTTTACAACAGAATTGAAGGGAAAAGAACATTCTCATTAAAACTACAAACCATTATCAATTTCTTACTGTTGTTTTCATTTGAAATGAAGGACTATTCTACTGAAAGATTAAAGAAAACCAATGAGATACTAAAAGGCATTAAGTTATTAAAGCTGTATGCCTGGGAGCACATATTTTGTACTAGCGTGGAAGAAACAAGAATGAAGGAACTCACCAGTCTCAAAACCTTTGCACTTCATACATCTCTTTCCAGTAAGTAACTATGTTTTTAGCTCTCAGAAATGGATCCTGTTTATGTCAGCATTCCTCCTGACTTCAGCTAAAGCGAGATACAGCTGTGCCTATGACACTTGGGTTTTTTTGTGTGTGGAATGTGATTAAAATAAAAAGGCATGACAAATATATAACACAGAAAGTCGAAAATATAGAGCATGTCTTGTTGATTTTTTCTTCTAGTAAGTTTTCTGTCACCTTCATTATGACACTACAGTTATGGGTTACTTTATAGTAAGGAGGCCACAGATAATATTAGCAGCTCCGATTACAGCGAAGATAAATTAGTGTCTGAAAGAAATTGTATTCTCTGTAATGTCAAAGAGCTGAGAGGGTAATGTTTTAGCTGTGTTGCATAATAATTGCGCACATAAAACTTTTTATCCCAATTCACTATAGTATACAAATGAGATAATTCCTTGGCTTATTTGTTTGTGTGTTTAAGATCTCTCTCTGTCATGGAAGGAAATTTCTTCCTGCAGGGAAATTTTCCTTTGGGAGTTTTAATTACTTGAATTGGAAATAACTGGATTCTTCTAGTGCCATACAGCTAATTGTAAAACTGTTTAGTTTAATAAAATCTGATGCCGATTTTATTTCTCTTTCATAGTTTTTATGAATGCGGCCATACCAATAGCAGCTGTTCTTGCAGTAAGATATGTTTTTTTCACTTTTCCTTATAAAAAGGGAGAGAAAAAGAGAGGGGGAGAAAGAAAGAAAGGACACCATTGTTATTGTAGGACATATTTCTCATAAAAATGGCAGATGAGTTAATGTGCCCCTGCTAACTGTAAGATAGCATTCCCAAAGTATTTCACCAGCTGTGGTTTGGATTGGTAAAAACAAAAAGAAATATAAATTTTTACTCTAAGAAAGAAAGAAAAAAATCATTGCAACTTGAAGGAAGACCCATTCTGAGAAGCTCTCATTTTGAAGGGGTTTTGGGTGGCTTTGCTTTTCTGTTGTCTAGCAGTGAAAATCATTCCTGTTTCAAAATGCATTATAAGCCACCATTTCAGTTTTCAAGAAAGTGTATTCTGCAGTTTAAGGAGAAATAAATATTGCTTGTCCTCTGGCCAGGTTTAAATCTCAGCCTAATGCACTAGAGGAACTATAGCATGCCGGTCCATAAGGAGTCTTCATAGGCCAAATTCTGAGGGCATTACTCAGAGTATGCTGACAGTGTGTACCAGAATTGGATGAAATATGACCATAGTTCTGCATCTGTGAAAAAACCCATAGGATTTATTAGATTCTTACTGATTTTTCTGGGTTGTGTGCTTCCTCTAAACCCTGAAGCCAATTATAAAACTTTACAAAACTCAGTGCTTTGATTTTGCAAAGAATTTTTTTTCATTCTTAAATGTGTAAATCTCTTTAAATCATTGACAATTTTTTAAAAATCTTTTTCACTTTAAAAGAAGACACCTTTCTGTTCAGTTTACTGGGATTTCCAATAAATTGAGGTATATAGTTATTGGCCTTAGTTGAGCAAAATATATTGCTTGCTGTCCTTGTCCATCTTTTTCAAGAGTCTTTATCCTGACATGCCCTTCTCCTGATGTGACAGACCTTTGTGACTTATGCGTATACCAACGACAAGCCGCTGCAGCCTGCCCAAGCCTTTGCATCACTGTCATTGTTTCACATCCTGGTCACACCACTGTTCCTGCTCTCCACTGTGGTTCGTTTTGCAGTCAAGGCTATCGTAAGGTAAGCAGCCTTTCTAGTTTCTCCAACTCTTGAACACCTATGTTCAGTAATACAACAGGGAAGGTGCTGGAGAAAAAGGTTGTTTTTACCTGCTCATGTGGAAGAGGATTTAAAGGTAGGACTCTGATGTTCAAAAATGTGAGAGAAATCAGAGTAACCATGTCTTTTTACTGCATGATACAGTGACAAAGAAATGTTCCATTCCTTTTATAATTTCACCAAGTTTGGCAGTCCAGATTCAGAGCCAGACTGTCCTTCCTTGGGATATGCGCCTCTTCTCACGGTGTAGCCACCCACCATCGCTCTCACCTAGTACTTTTCTGGGCTCTTGTCAACACAGAGGGTGATGAGAGACTGGTGTGAAGCTATCTAGCCAGACTGGCCCTGCTGATGCAAGGAAGAGCAATTGGCTACACTCTGCATCCACAAAGGGTGCATTGTGCTTTAAGTGAGAATTTAGTATTGTCCTGCCTCTCATTGTCTAGCACTAGCATGGACTCTCTTAGGAAAGAGAGTGGATGGAGGAACCTTGGACACTGAAGGATTAGTTGCTTAAGGGAAACTGAGCCCTACAGGACTTCTCTTATAGAGGAAATGCTGTTCCCCTGAATGGCAGTAAAGAGACGCAGGAGAGGAAGCATAGCAACCAGACATGTGAGGGTTAGGGATCTGCGTGGCAGGACTGCGAGGAAGTTGGCATGAAGTGGAAAAGATTTAAAAAAAAAGGAGAAGGTACTCATAAAATGTGTTGCTTCATCAGAAACTTATATGTTCTAGGCATTTATTTCTGCAAATAGCCCGACAAAACAACTTCCTTCATGCTGGGCTATAGAGCACTTAATCTCAAGGGAGCTGATTGGTAGTAAGTCAAGTTTCAGACTTTTGGCTGCTGCATCAGTGGTCTGTATGGAAAGAGTCATGGTCATGGGGCAGTTACATAGACATACACACTGCCAAGATGTCCCAAGAGGCACAAACTGACACCTGACTGGCAGTAACGTGTCAGATGCCAAGGACTAGCAGCATGTGAAGACTGAACTAACCTTTCCACCCAGAAACGTAGTTCCTTCTTGCCAAGACTGAAGCACATTGGCAAGGTATTGCATTGCTTCTGCCACTGTCTCTTTTTGGTGGGTAACAATAATAATAAATAGCAGTCAAAGGGACTTCAGGCTCCACAGCTGTCATTTGCCACACTCGCTTTAAAAAAAAAAAAAAATTAAATAGGGTTTATTTTTATCGAAGCAGCAGCAGGGCCACATGAGAGATTTTCCCTACGTTGAAAAATATTTCTGACTAGTGGAAAATCTCAAGTCTCCTTTATAAATCATCCCAGCCTCTACATCTCTGCACTATGTTTAGCATAGCCCTAATATCAAAATGGTGTGTACATTTTCCTTAGCACTGCTGGCCACCCCTCAGGACATTACTTAAAGACCATATTTGCCAAAACAAGCTTTGCCCTTTGGCAAACTTATTTCCTAACATCTTTCTCCCATGAACATCATGTCCCTCAAGTGAAGAATGAAGAATGTGTGCTTGGCCACTCCATGGCTCTGTCATCAATCAAATACATATATATGAGTATGCACTCATTTGTGTTATGATTAAGTGCTTATACTTTGGTCAGAATCTCCATTTTATTGTAAAAAGTAGTTCTACTACCATGAAAGCTTTTGAGTGTACCTGTCCTTATTCAAATGCGAAGTAATGGTTGATGTCTTCTTAGGCAAATGATAAGAATGAGGTCACTTATCTTCTACAAGAAGATAAATTCTTGCTTGAAGCACTTATGTAAGACTGAAATTCTGATATGGGAGTTACAGACATAAATTTTCCTTTCAAAAGAGGAAATAGGAACAGGTATACTGGCAGGAGGAAACAATGACAACAGCAGTGCTTTCTTGCTAATCAGTATCTCTCTGGCTTGAACATGTACTGATAATTTCATACGAAATGCTCAGACAGGCCTTGAAACAGGACTACTTTCCCATTTGCACGTTAATGTTCAAATCACTGATCTGAACTCATATGTCCTTCTGCTTTCTCAGGCTCTGGCTCAATGCACCTTGATTTTAGTTTTTGCAAAGGAATATAGGTTCACCATGACCAGGGGGTGCTTTTGTTCATCCCTTCCCCAGAACGATAAAGAGCCAGGATCTTACGGCACTCTGAAAGGAAGTGGGGCAGAAAGAGGATCAAATCCTTCTGTGATGAAGAATGAATTGAACCTGTGCACTGTATTTCCCAGGGGATGGTTTTAAGAAGTAGGCAAAGAGAGCTCTTGCTGTATTTCTCCAAGGCTGGCCATGGCTGTGTTGGTTTGTGCAGTATTCAGTCCTGTTTGCATGCCGTCTATACAAAAGCTGTGTTCAGGATGCCCCTAGTGCATTGGCATTTTCAGAGGATGTAGGTGGGTGAAAGACTCATTTATGCATCCTGACTGTGTGTAGGCATGAGAAAGGCACAGAAGAGATAAGCCTGCCAAGATGGAAACCATTCCAACAGAGCTCTAGTGGCACTCACATGACTAGCTCTCCTCTTCATTCCCAGCTACCAGTATGATGTTTAATTATTTTCATCTGTCATTCTTCCACATAAATATTTTTTCACTTGCCATCAGGGCGGCAGACAGTCCAACAGGAAACCAAAAGTATCCCATTAACTTCTTTAGGAACACTTCTGATACATCCTTGCTGGCTGGACTGCACAAAAGTGGAAATGTACTCATGGAAACCTGGGTTTATTTAACTCACTGTCCTGTTTTCTTTCAAGTGTACAGAAGCTGAATGAGTTTCTCCTGAGTGATGAGATTGGAGATGACAGCTGGAGAGGTGGGGACAGCTCTGTAGCTTATGAATCCTGTAAGAAGCACACAGGACTTGTAAGTTCTGGTTTATGACACTGAGTTTCAAAGCAGAGAGGCAATATAGCCCCGTACAAAGCCAATGGACTAGCTGATAGGGCTCAGGAGTTTTGACTTCTAGCCTGACCCTAACATTGCCCAGTTTTGCCTCTTCTGTGTCAGGATTTCTGTGTTTCTATGACACAAAGGGTCCCCAAACACATTTAAGCATTGCTGGAGTGCCAGTAGTAATAAAAGCCCCATAACACAGCAACACATTTACACATGGTTCAAATTCATCCTTCTCAGTTTTTATAAAAGGCCGAGGTGCATTTCCTGTGGTTATGGGGTTTGTACTGTATATTTCCAGTACAACCCATAGTATATTTGGCATCTTTAGGTAGGACTGATTCCTGTTCTGGGAAATGCAGAATTGGTGGTGGGGAAAACAACACCAAACCTTGTGAAATAGGAATTAATTCCAAAATGGTGTTTCTGGAGTGCTAAACATATAATGAATTTGAGAAAAATTTGAGGGCAAAAAAACCCAAGGGAGATGATTGGGGAAAAAATATTTTTTCATTTTGATGTTTTTCAGCTGTTTCAAACTGATTATATATAATATGAAATGTGACTGAAACTTGAAGACAGCAACAGAAAGAAAGGATTAGCACAAAATAAGTTTTATTTTGAGCTGAATTAAATTAGTTTGCCAACCCGAAACAACATTTTTCTTGTTTTTCTGGCTTAACAGCTATAATAAAGGAAACAAAAATGAAATTGTTTCGGCATTTATTTTGCTTCTTTTGTCCATCTTTTGCCCAGCCCTACAGAGAGAAACAGACAGTCTAGATGATGGGGAGAGGGAAAAATAAAGGTAATATCTGTAAAAGTTAAATCATTCACTGTAGACAGCCCAGCTCTAAGGAATCACTAAGATTATGCTGATTCAGCTCAATACAGTGGCGCTTACAAATACCACAGGTAGCTCTGAATGAGCTAGCTCCACAGTCGCTATTATGCATTAGTGAAGTACTCTGCACAAGCTAATTTAATATGCTTCTCGCTCCTGCAGCTATTCTGCTTCCAAGAACCAAACTGGTAACTCTGCATGTCATTACACTTTTACTGACACAGCTTTGTTTGGAGCTACCTCAGGTAGGGCAGACTTACTGAGTGGTTTAAGGAGGATGACAGAGCTGAAATTTGGGATGGTTATGCATGGGAAACCAAAAATCAGATATTTCCTGTGCTTCAGTTAAGGGTGTTTAAAATTTTACAATATGTGCATTACAGTAGTGTGTCCGTATTATCATACATATTTCTGGTTTCTTCTTGTGACCTACAATGGTGGACAGAAAGGGAATGGATTGTCTATTTTATAGGGAACCAAATGCTGTCCTCTCTTGAGAATTCCAACTTTTTTCCTTTCTTCATTTCACTATGTAGCATACCAAGGCCATCAACAGGAGGCAGCCCTTGAGGTATCAGCTTGAAAACTATGAACAGCCAACAAGGAAGCAAACACGTCCTGTGGAGATAGATGATATCGCAATCAAGGTGGTTTGAAAACATTGTCTCATTCTTTACGAGGAGCAGGTCCTCCTGCAACAGTACCAGATAGTGCCCAATGGCTGCAGTTCTTCCAAAGGCAAATTGTCCATTGCAAGAACAAGCCCTTAAATAAATTCTCACTTTAGCCAAAAATGAAGTGAGAAAAATTTGCTTCACACCAGCTCTTTATAATGATTCCCTGTCTTCTCAGGAAACAAAGAGGCATCATGAGTCTAAAGGAACAAAACCTAGATAATCTGATGTACAGAAATTAATATAAATTTTTTAGACTTTCCCTTCGTGCACTTGTCTTTCACTCTTAGAACCAAGATAAAAACTTTTGAGTCATTTTTTGACATTTATTATAACGTGTCATTTATTATGACATTGATTTAAGTCATGTTGGCCAACTTTTCCCCACATGTGTGCTCTGTGCAAATAATGTTTCATGGCCCTGTCAACTCCAAAGGAAGTATGCACAAAAAGGCTAGGGTCCACTGAGGAACATTTTTCTTATGTCCAGCATAAACCTTCTGAATATTCAATTTGTACTTTGGGAATACATTCACAAGGGGTCATATATCACAATATGCAGAATGATTCATTCCTTGATAAGCCATGCTATTTACTTTGTCACCTGTGAGGTTTTGTGATCATTATTCTTAGTCTTTAATCTTATCCTTGACAGAATGAAAGTATTTGGTAAATAGAGTTCAACTCAAGATCATCCCTTTATCACATTTCATACAGTATATATATTTGTGTATATAGCTTTTCTTATTCACAAACTTTTCTGAGTTTGGCAGTCTTTACTAGCCTAACTTGCTTTTTTTTGTGTATGAGCATACCTCACCATGTCTATTAATCACAGATTTATTTTAGTAATATATTTTAAATCCGAACTAGGCATTCTATTTTTTTCCCCTTCATGTGTTTATATATCTGACATGCGGTAATTGTTTTGTAGGTGACCAATGGATACTTTTCATGGGGAAGTGGTTTAGCTACGTTGTCCAACATAAACATCAGAATCCCAACAGGTAGGATAAATGCACACCTTAAACATGAAATATGTAATATCAGATTGCTACTAATTCTGTTTCTTGATTTTGTGAAAAGCACAAACCCACACATTTAGATTTTTATGAGAAAAAATGAAGGTTAAACATGTATACAAGGTCATGAACTGTATTGGTCATGTATATAAATAAACAAAAAATTGCATTGTTTTTATATACCTATATAGTTTATATAGTTTTTATAATAGCAGGAACAACATCAAGGGTAAGAATAAATATGAAAAAGATGGTTGCAAAAAAATTCATTATTATTTTTAATAGACAAATTAAAAAAAGAAAGAGGGAGAACTCCAGACTCGTTTAAACCAAGAGTCCATCTAATTCAGTATTTTTTTTCCAGCAGTGGCTACCAGTGGGTGCACAGGGACACAGCAGTAATATATTATACTTCTCCTACCATTCTTCAACATTACAGTCTCCCCGTTCACAACTATGTTCATCTCAGTGGATTCCTTGAGCCTCACACAGTTTGTCTGTCAAGAAATCCTCAATGAATTTCTCTTTCAATGAATTTCTCTTTGTCCAGCTGAGCTCCTGTCATTTCTTGCATCCTCAGTGTCTTTTGTCTAGGAGTTTCACAGGATTACAAAACATTGATTTGTTTTGGAAGACTTACATAGCAAGTGCAAAAAGTAGCAAATTATTTTTAGTAGTAGTAGTATCACTGTAAAATTCCTAGCACTGTCTGTTGGTATTTCATGTTATTAAGTAGTCTTACATTTTATTTCTATATCCTATCAAGTGCTTAGTTTTAAAATAGCTTATTACATTAGGTTGACGCATCTTCACTATCACATAGTTATTAAGTAATTCCAAAGTACTATATACAATCCCAAAGTCTATATCATTTGTTTCATGGTAGCATTAGGTGTCCTATACATGGATAAACAACACTTCTCTGTGCTGGCCCAGTGCAACATACAACACCAGCAGAAGGTCTTTGCTCCAAGGAGTTTACAATCTAAGGCTTACAAGCTGGGTGAGCCAGTCTAAGATTTTACCTCCTTTAGAAGGAATGAGACCACTAACTCCCCAGCTGGTGAGAAGTTTACCTGGCAAGTGCACCAGCTGGCACAGCTAGTGAATTCAATTAGTTAATGGAAAGATCTGAGAAGCACCATTGCCACTGCAGAGTAGGACTGAAGGTAGTAAAGTGGCAGTGGGGGGAGTACAGCAAAGCAGAAAAGAATAATGGATCTTCTTTCAGTTGTAGTCACTTTTTAGATTGACACGATTTTCACAGAACCACAGACTGAATAGTCACTTCCCACTTTATATCATTTTACCCTAAATAACTTCCATAAAGTAACACACTCCCATACAATGTATGATAATATCTGTCAAAGCAATAGTCTTATTCCTTCGGAGATTAGTGTGTACTTGTACTGTCCATTAATGTAGTTTTTCACAGATGAATACATGCAATATTGCCCATTTACGTAGTGGATGCTAACAAATGTAACCAACTATTTCAAGTGCTCTAGAACTGGATCTAGTTAGGCCTTGTAGACTTGAGTAGAATTGGGTTTTTTCTTTTTTGAAAATTGTGTTTGTTATTTTTATTATCATAGGTCAGATGACAATGATTGTGGGTCAAGTTGGCTGTGGCAAGTCATCACTTCTCCTTGCTATATTGGGAGAGATGCAGACGCTGGAAGGAAAAGTTCACTGGAGCAAGTATGTCTCATATAGCTATTAATTGCTGTATTCATTTAAGAAGGAGGTAGTTGGGTTTTGCTGTGAGAAATGTGAGCTTTATGTCTCAGAACTGCATGTTAAATGATTATTATCACCCAGATCTCTGGAAGACATCATCTGCAAACTTATGAAAGTTGTTCATTGCTGTTCTGTTCATGGTTCAGAGCAGACCGCCTCAGGAAGGGAAACAGGATAGTCTGGTGATTAATATCTAATATATTAGCCCTAGCAAATGACTTGAATAGAAAGCATATACTATTCCTATTATCCAATAGTCTTCAGTGGTGGGAATCGGCTCTGGATTTATGGTACTCACTATAACTGAAGTCAGCATTGCTATGCTGCTACTGTACACACCTGTGAAAGCATGACAGGCTGGAGCTTCTTCAGTCAAGTGGTATGTGTGGGGTACCAGCATGCAGAAAAGGCTGTCTTTCCCATTCAATAATGCTGCTGCTAGCAGAAAAAAAAGTTGATATAATAACACGAGAGCAATGCTTTTCCCCTTCCCTGGTAACTGCCCAAGCCTTGCTTATGGAAGTCAGTGTTACTCTTCACAGTAATACGTTCAGAAAGCAGCCTGAAGACACCGAATACCTAAAGACTAAAGGCTCTGAAGAAGGTGTTGCTGAGGAGGGAACTGTGAGTGAGGTCAGGCCTTGGGATCCACACAGATTCAGACCCAGTGAATGAGAACTTCCTATGGAGACTAGGTGGGGCAGCAACCACTCTTCCAGCCTAGGCAGGGCAGAGGCTGTGGAAGGGATGTGCTGTAACCCCGAGACTTGTTCTTTGACTTTAAAGATCAGTTCTATTTCCTTAAAACTACCAAGCCAAACTCTTCTTAATTAGCTTTTTTGAGGAGAAAGGGTGAATTTTGTCACAGAGACCAATGCTTTGTCACCCCATCGCTTGAATAGTAACCTCCTTTGTCATCTTTTTCTTACAGCAATGTTTCAGGCTGGATATTTTTGCTTTTCCTGTGTTAGTATGTGTGGCATTTTTTGTTCCCCAGACATATTTCACTGTCTGCTATTCTAAACGTATGATCTCACTGGAGTAGCAGGTACAGTTGAAGCCAAGGCAAGATTAACTTTAGTTTAATTATATGTGAGTTTAAACTTTGAAGGAAGAAGAATATGTGACTTAGCACGGTTAATTTCTTTGAGACATATAATGGAGATTTTGACTTCACAATCAGTCATTTTTTTTCTGAATAGTTTAAGAAAATACAAGGAGTGAGCACAGTCTACCTTGAAATTGTTCTCACAATTGTTTTCAAAGATATATTTGAGAATCAAATTGTTCTAGAGAAAGATATGGAATCTTATGAACATTAGACAAAAAGAGGAATCTTAGAAAGATACTAGAGAAAGATTATGAAATACTATTTGTTTCACATTGTTTAAGAGGAATTAAGATCATATTGTCAGTTTATTAGCAGTCTGTACATAACCAAACAGGTAACTCAGGTTTTAGCAAACATCTCAGGCCTTACTGAGTGACTTTTTTTCATTGCATACTGTGATAAAGCTGATGCAAACATGGTTATGTTTTGCTGATAATTTCAGACTGCCTGACAGACAGATGAATACAGAAGGATACTTCAGGTATTTAACTAAGTGGATCCTATACTTTACAAAACCATAATAAAGGTCCTATTTACCCTCTTAAATCCCTTTCCATGTGATTCCACATGCATGACTAACGCAGCTACTGATCCAGGGATGAAATGCAGGCTAGGTGAATTCCCCAACAAATTCAGGTATAACAATACAGTAATAGTAATGATGGATCAAATTTCAGCCCCAGTTATATTGGGGTAATCCTGCAATGCATCATTGTGAAAGCCCATTACGGGGCTTGAATACCTTGTTGCCGTTGTGGTTGACTGCAATGAGAGCTGTCTGTCCTACTGCCAGGGTTGTCACTGGTTTGGGATCTTAGGGAAAGAAAGCATGTTAGTGTATCTTTCTGTAAGAGATCTTGGCCAGGGCAAATCTTATGGGCCAGATCTCATTTTTTCCCAGTTATGAGAGACATGCCTCAGATACATTACAAACCTTAGAGAAGGAACTGGCTTTTTGTTTTCCCAGTGAGCAAGCAGCTAGAGAGACTTATTAAACACTGAAGCATGAGGCTAGCCAGATGCAGTGATTCAGCTGAGCCTGTTTCAGATCTGAGTTATTAATTATTAAGTCTATACAGGGACAGATGTGAGGAATATGCAGACACATGTATTCCCCTCATCCATAGCAAGCCAATCAGTCAGAACCATCTTCTCAGACCACCAAGCAAAGAGGAGTGCCTAAGTGGAAGCCCTTCGCTTGGTATACCTTTTCTGTATATTGAACTGGTGTCTGTGCGAACAGGTTGTTGTGTACTAAGTGAAAGGCACGGGAAACACAAGAATTATAAAATCAGTCCTCCTAAATGGCCTGTTCTGCCCTCAAGCTATGGAAAGCTTAAAGAAAAATTAGAAGTCAGTGCTTCCCTCAGAAAGATTACAAGTACAACTACTTACCAAAAGGTTGCAACCACAGTAACTCATAGAAAACACCGAAGGGCATTAACCACAGATGGATAAATGGTCAGCCAGATAAATGTCAGTAGTCAAAGTCAGCATACCTGCTAGCCTGCTGTGCTGCTATGGCTGGTTGCAGGGACAGGAATAAATTCCTCCAAACTGCAGGACAGTATTTGTGTAGATGATCAGTCCTTCTCTTGCATCAAATCTCTTGCATGTATTAGCAGAGGAAATGGTTCATTCTGTCATTACAGTGGTATCCTAGAGATCTTGTATCCCTTTTTTCTCCTCCATTTTAATTTTGTAAGCTGAGGGAATCTGGGCCTGGTTAGAGATGCATTAGTCTATTTTAAAACGTCCAGAGCTAGCATAAAAGTTGTCCAAACTTCAACAAGGTGTCTCTTTGACTTTTCCTTAAAACCTTGATTTAAATTCATTTCTGTATTATTTCAGCTTATATATCCAAAATCTTATAAGAATAAATAATCAATCTAATCAGTTTGGTCTTTCCTACCATTTCAGACTTGAACTTACCACTCCCCATTTTGGGGAATATGTATATTTTATGGTGCAGAATAAAAATCAGTATAAATAGACACATTTCAATAAATAAAGAAATTAGAGCAAAGATTACTAATCCCAGCACGCAAATAAAATATTCTTTTTAGAAACCTCAGGAGCTTCAGTTTCAGCCTACTCCCATGTCCTGCAATCACATCACTCTTTCAGATTCAGTAGGGTAATAAAGTACAAGACCAAATATTTAATCCCCTTATTTGTGAAGGCCTCAACTCAGCAAAGGTCTTATATGTATTTATTCATGAGATTATTAATGAACATGGGTTCTCACAGAAATCTCACTCATAATTTGGGAGAATTAAAGTGTATTTATCAAGCTAAACATGGAGTGAAATATCTAACCAAGGAAGAAGAGTTTAAGAAACAGATCTTAAAATTAGTCCTTGCTCATTCAGATAATCTATTTGATTGTAATGGCAAGCATATTAAATCTGGTATGGAATTGCAAGGGGTCTTGCAAGGCTTGTGCCCAGTTTTTGCTAAATTGTACTTCAAAGGGCACTCCCAAACATATACATGAAAGCATTATCCCTTTCTCTACCATTGCAATGCTCTACTGGTGGAAGTTTGGCTTTCGTTAAGCAAGGAAATTTAGGTTTTCTTCCTTTTTGTTTGGTTTCACCTAATTTCTGACCTCTTTTTAATCTCTCATTAGACTCCATCTTTTGCTTTCTTGTAACTTTTTTTCCATTGTAGAGAAGACTGGAAGCTTCTGCTGAATAAAGGATGAATTTTGGTGAAGCAATGTCTGTTTTGAGCCTCAATTTATGGTTTTCTGACCCTTCTGAGATAACCAACAGGGCTTATTCACCTCTGATGTAATATCTTCTCTGGCGATTGGTGCACAAAGGAAACATACTGATTGTGCACTTTTGGAGGCATGAATTATCAAAGTTCTTAGGGAGCTGATGTGCAGCACAGAAAGCAACATTTCTCAGTTCTGGAATTTTGGGAAGATGCTTAATACATGAGTCTGGCATTATGAAGGCTCTGTTGTTAGAATTTTTATGCCCTTTGCCAGACTTGGATTCTCCAGTCATGAGTGCAGCTGCAGTTACTGGTATCCCAGCAAGCAAGCAGACATTTCTGTCTCAGCAGTAATATATTACATCTGGAGGATTCGTAGGCTTGGGAGGGGAGGATTTGTTTGTTTGGTTTTTTTTTAAGTCAGGCAAATAGCACATTAATGTAATTTTTCTAATCCTTTCTAATGTCTGTTTCCATTTACCTGGCATAAATTTACTCTTTTAGGTTTTGCACTTTGCAGTGATGTGTTGCCATGCCTGGACACAAGCACCATCGCTGGTCCAGAACTGCTTTGACTGCCATTCCATGCCCTCAACACTGTTAATAAGTCAATTAACAAACAGAGGGAGCTGCAAAATCATTCATGTCATTACTGCCATTGCATGTTCTTCAAAATATATTTCATGGATATGATCCTTATGAAGTGGAGGTTGACAAGAAAAGCCTAGGCGTTGTAGTGCATGGCTTGATGCAGCCTTACTGCTATAAACAGGTTCAAAATCTGTTCTGATGCAAAAGTGCGTTTGTACCTTGCAAAGCTTATCTTTGCTCCGGGAGAAATTTGATGTTATTTAACAACTTTTGCAGGTCATTGGCAGAACTGTGTGGAGAAGCTAACTTATTGCTTGTCAGCCTTTTATATGCCCAGGCAATATTAAGAATTTAATTTTTAATAGGTTTTACAGTACACTTTTCATTTTGAATACATTTTCTAACAACATAACTTGCCTGTTTAGCCACTGCTCACTATAGATATGAAACTGTTGTATTTAGAAAAGTTATATACTTTTAATTAGACCTTGTTTATTTTCCCTTTAAGAACAAAAAAACTAAAAGTGATGTTGAGTTCTTAAAACATGTACTTAACTCCAGTTTCCCTGTATAGAAAACTTGCACAAAATGTTGTTCTCTATATTTCCTGCTTACTAAATGTCATTTACCATAACTTACAGTGTAAATGAAACTGAACCTTCTTTTGAAGCATCCAGAAGGTATTATTTCTGTTTTTAGTGTATCATGATACACTCATTCATTTCTTCAGAATTTCCTCAAACCTTCATCTTTGTACCCTTTAGCCATCTCCGCGTTTTCTTACCATGTCGATAATCATTTACCATAGGATTAACTGACAGATTGTGTTAAATCCAGTGGATCCCAATCTTCTCCAGCCATTGTACCACTACCTCAGTCTTACCTGAATGATGTTCAGTGCTCCCAGCTCCCATTTGACATCACTGGGAGTTTAGTGTGTTCCGTATCTTGCAAGACAGGGCCTCTAGATGTAAGACATTATTACGTATACCCTCCCATGTGTTTGCTTCTTTTCTGATCAGCACTGGGTTTTGTGTTGCTTTTAACCCAGCTTGACGGCTGTGTGATGGAGCAGGGTACATAGCGTGCAAAGGGAAACAGCTGTGCTCCAGCTGAAGTCAAGCAGTGGCTCCACCCCTGGCTTCCGTGAAAGGGCCTGCAGGTTTAAAAGAAGGACAAGCTAAACTAAAAACACATCATAAACGATAGAGAAGTAGTGGCACACATAGCTGTGGTTGGGAGCCACACCATGACTTGCTACCTGATAATCCTGAGGACATATTTCATACTAGTGCATACTGAACTGCTAAAACTCCTAAAGTATTTGGGATACTACTGACTGCTTCTAACCAGCTTTTTCCGTACCCTAGCACCCTCTCTCTCAATAGGAAATCCTAGATGCTTACATACAAAGCTATATCAAATGTTTGGTTTGAAGCAATACCATCAAAGAGACTGAGAAGGAAGATAAGTGTTCAGATCCACAGGCTAGTACCAGTTCACACCTCTTTCCTCACAGATCTTGGGCATCTCAGAAAAATATCTGAAATTACATGACTTTTTTTGCCATGCATAGGCAAAACAGCCAGAAGTAAAGAACATTCATACCCCTATTGTACACATTTCATTAGGTATTTAAGCACGTTTAAAGTACATCTAATAAGTACTTGGGAGACTGTAGTGATTCCTTCTCAATCTGTATTGAACTCTTTTCCAATATCATGTCAGTCCACTGAGGATCTAATAGAATTAAAGGAAAAAAACATTCGCTGAGAAAAAAAGTATTTCATGTGCACAGCCACATAAAATAACCTAAAACTTCAGAAAGCAGCAAGTCAAGTGTCCTGATGCCATTTGAACAGTATCTTTTCGCTACCTGTTTTGACGTTAGAGAAAAAAATACCAAATAACTATTCTTGTGAGAATATAATAATTTTGATTATTTATAATTTGCCTTTGGATTGAAATTGCAGTTAATTGAGGTAGGTACCAATCATTTATAGTAGAATAGAATACAACCTAGAGTGTAGATTTTGCCATCAGGGGAGAGAGTGGGTGTTGTTCTAACAAAAGCGTCTAATTTAAAATTCTTCCCTTCACTTTTGTAACAGCTGCTTTGCCTATGTGTTTCCCTGTATTTTTATGAATGCACCTTCATAAAATTAATTTTAAAAAAACTTATTTTCAGACATTTCATAATGTGAGTGCTTTGCTTTTTACTAGTGCTCTTTATCTGTCTACAGTAGAAACAGATACTCAGTAGCTTATGCAGCTCAGAAGCCGTGGCTCCTGAATGCAACCGTGGAGGAGAACATTATCTTTGGGAGCCCATTTAATAAACAGAGGTAAATATCAACCCCCTTGCAAAAACACCTGGCAGCTTCTTTTAAAGAGCTTTTTGGCTTCTCCTTCTGGAGGAAGTTTGTAGATTCTGAAAAATAGCAATGCACATTAACCCTGGGATGGATTTAGCTAACCTGACTTTAGCCATCTCAAAGGAAGGTTTCTGTTTTAAATTAGTCTTTCAAGGCTCCCCCTCTAAACAGAGTGCATGTCTAAGAAGTTTGTGAGAAATCACACAGCGACAGTGGTCTCCATGGAATACAGTGGAAGCCATATGTGTATTTTTCAAGCAGCTAAAGTTAGGTGAGATGAATCCCATCTTTGGAGGCTACTGACATGTTTTTGTTTTGTTTAATGGAGCCGGAGGTTGCCAGAGGACTCTGGAAATAGGGATACTAGGCATGTTTCCACCGAGTTTATGTGCTAATCCTGCTGTGATCAAGTTACTGGAGCAGCCACTTTACAAAAACACTGCACGTATGAAGATGGGGTGCCTCAACGAAATAACCTTAATTCTTCCCTTAGAAATACAGGAGAAGAGAGTGTGAAAGCTAAGGTGCACAGCTTCTGTTGTGCCTATCCAGCACTTGTTTCATGTGTCCTTCTGAAAGGTCAGCTAACAAATGCAGTGGAAAGAGTGACTTGACTTAAGGAAAACAAATTGCTGATGTTCTCAAAGGCAAGACTCTTTTTGTTTTAAGTTATTAAAAATACATCCCATTCCTCTCAGTGTCTGCTTTTTTAAGATGTATGACTCCATTCCCACTTAATAAAACTTAGCAATGACCAAATATTTCAAAATCCAGATAAACATCTAAAATTTCAGGGACCAGATTCTTCAGCTACTGCATCCATCAGCCTAACTTCACTCATATCAAAGAAGCAAGGCTGAATTACACCACTTAAATAGTCTGATCCCAGCTGCTTATTAGCAGATCATGTCCAATACCCCACAGACTTAGAAATCTCACAACAAATTTCAAATTTTTGCAAGTGGTTTCGTGATTCTGGCAAGATCAGAAGCACTGTAAGGATCTTTTGTCCTGTAATATCACAATGAAGTAAATGAAGAGGCACTTATAGGGGGAAGAATAATAACTCATCGGAAAATGGCTTCAAATACTCCAGAGTCCAGCAAAACAGCTCCGTGATAGGGAGGAACGTACTCAATAATTTACGTAATTGAATCTCTAAAAAGTAAGCTTGCCAATAAAGATCTCTAATAAATATGTCATTTTTTTACAATGCTTAGTTTACAATGCTCCATGATTACTTGCTGAATAATCATTTTGCCCTACTTATTTCTGCAATTATTCAACCATCATAGAGCCATAATAATTTAGCAGTGAATTTGAGCTGGAGGGTTTTGTATTAGCAAAGTAAGTCGCTGGTTAAATAATTGCAATGACCGTATTGTTTTTACAGGTACAAAGCTGTTACAGATGCATGCTCTCTGCAGCCTGACATTGACTTACTACCATTTGGTGATCAGACAGAAATTGGAGAAAGGGTAAATAATATGAATGCTTTTATGTCTGCTTAGCCTATGTATTAAGAAGACGCTCTGTGATGTTACTCAGACAGATCTAGTCTATATTGGGCTGCCAGCCTGGTAAATAATTGTAATTCACCAGGGGTTACTGCAAAAAACATTGAAAACTTTTTTCCTTCTTCAGCTGTTTCTCAAATGGGATTTTTTGATCAAAGTCTCCTATATTTTGCTTGCAGAATTTGATGCTAGTATGGGTTGCATTTTTCAATCTAAGCAGCCTACTGTGCTTAGAGCAGCTCTTCGCAATTTACACTTACCCATGATTAGTTGCTGAATAATCATTTTTCTTCTGATAGTATTTGAGGATTATGCTTGTTTATCAACAGGATTAGCATTTTAATGAAGCTTTTTATTTTTGTTGGAACTATGTGTAATTGTAAAAAATCACATTTCCAAAGTTCTATCATAATGTTTATTCAAATATGCATATTTCTGATCCATTATACTCATTAGGGGATTAATTTAAGTGGCGGCCAACGACAGAGAATCTGTGTAGCTCGAGCACTCTATCAGAACACCAACATTGTCTTCTTGGTAAGAATTTTTTTTTCACATGGAGCATGGAAAGTTAGTAATGAAACTGTCATTCCTTATATTTAGTTTTTGAAAAAATTATGTTAGATTTAGAAAACTATAGGGACTTGTATTCAACTCCAAATCCAAATTATAGAGATAGGAAAGAAACATCCACCAGAGGCAGCATCAAAATATACTGGGAGACTGATGAAGGTGGGATTTCTTACAGAAATTAACACTGGAAGAGTAGAACAGATTGTCTAACTTCTGCTCGCTCTCAGTAGTGACCTACTATCAACATAGTCCCACTGAAATCAGCAGGACTTCTGATAAGGAAAAGCACCATAATGCAACTACTTGTGAGCAATGAACAGACTGAGGGTTCAGCACTCTCCTGCAGAGTGCTGTGGATTTGGACAAACTCCCTTCTCTGTTACTAATTTCAAGGCATGTCAGGAATTTCAGGAGGCTACTGCTCATGAAGGGGCTGTTTAGGCCTCTTCAAAATTAACCAGGGACTTAACCAAGCTTGGCTCTGGATCCTGGCATTTTCAAATTTGGACGGGAAATTTCAGTTCTGGTGTTCCTGATGAGGATTACTCCACACTGTCAGTGTGGCACCAGCACTGCACACATCTAGACACAAAAAATCGATTGGTATGAACTGAAGAGTCCATTGGTATGAACTGAAGAGCAATGTATTCTAGCCCACTGTTTCATAGTGCAGCTCTCTGACTAGGTCTTGGTCATTAGATGAAATGTTAGTAATGGCAGATGCTGTCTATTTTGTAAAAACTCTTGAAAGAAATAAAACTAATTTTTGTATCCTGTTCTAATATTTTTAAATTTGATTTGATTACAGGATGACCCGTTCTCTGCACTGGACATTCACTTAAGTGATCATTTAATGCAGGAAGGAATTTTGAAATTTCTGCAAGAAGACAAGAGGACTCTTGTTCTGGTGACGCATAAGTTACAATATCTACCACATGCTGACTGGGTAAGAGAAGAGATGCCATGATGCAGATCTGATGATGAACATACACTTGAAGTTAGCACCATAATGCTTGATGAGATCACTACTTTTCTCTGGAACAGAGTCCCTCCTTCTTAATTCCATGTCATGTGGCTAACTGCCACTTTACATAATACAGCTCTTATAGTAGAAGGAACAATTTTATTTTTACATTATTTGTGTAGAGGTTTTTTTATTGAAAGCCATCAGAGAATTATGACTTAATTGCAAATATGACTATTTATTACTTATTATGTCTTGTACATTATTTTTACAAGTACAGGTAAGCATGGCTTATAGAAGTTTGAGTTTATGAGCTGTGTCAACAAACTTAAGAAGTTATTAATAAACTATTGAATAAAATGAACACAGGAATTTGCATAATGGTAATCTCACCAATACTGAGACATGCTTTATAGGATCCAGGTCAGTGATTATGTTATCTATGTTGCTGAGTAGACCTATTGTATGCTTTCTCCCCTAGATCATAGCAATGAAGGATGGAATGGTGCTTAGAGAAGGGACACTAAAGGATATCCAAAACAAGGATATTGAGCTATATGAACACTGGAAAACTTTGATGAATCGCCAAGACCAAGAATTGGAAAAGGTAAATAGGAGCATTTGGGCAAGCATGACTTTTCTGAAAAGAAATATTTTTCAGTTAATTTCTAAAAAAAACCAAACCATGTCAGAAAGCAAGTTTTAAACTAGACATTGGGGAAAAAACACATGAACTGTAAGGAACTTTAAGGACTGGAATAGATTGTCTAGGAAGTGTGTGGTTTACCTGTCATGGGTGGTTTGTAAGGATACATTAGGCAAACATCCTTTTGAAATGTGATGCACAACTGATCCTTTGCTGGGGCAAGGGGCGGACTAAGAGACTTCCTAAAGTATCTCTCAGCCTTTTATTCTGTTATTGCCATGAGCATTTAGGATTCTCTGAAGACTATTTTTGAAGTTTTTATCATTCCAGAAGAGAGGGAATGAAAGAATGGAAGAAAGAGAGAGGGAAGAAAGTGGACAAGGTGGGATTTTCTGAAAGATAAATCCTAAAATACTATGCTTTTGCATTCTGTGAGCTAAATCATCCGAATAGTCTCTTTGAGGCTACTGTTGGTCCCATCACAATGGCAGACAGCTAAGTTCTCAAATTAATAAATAAGTTTTCTTATTACAGGATATGGAAGCTGACCAGACTACTCTTGAGAGAAAAACTCTTAGAAGGGCCATGTACCCCAGAGAATCCAAATCACAACTGGAAGATGAAGATGAAGGTATGTTTTATCATTTCACTTTGTTTATTCTCTTGCCAGGTATCATTGTCTTTCCACTTGAACAGCTGGCAGTTCTTAGCAACGAAGTATGAAGATGTTGATGACACTTGGTAATAACAGTGGGAAGTCCAATACTTCTACCTGTTTAGAATATGACTTGTTTAAGGGATTCTCCATAGATTTCTCTAAACATTGTGCAAGAATAAGGTGTACCGAAACAAGTTAATTTCTTTGCTAACTCTTATTGCCTGGAGGTAGGGAGGGGTAAGATAGAAGTAAAACAACGGTAAGAATTGTTATTAATGCAAATTGAGGTAGCTCTGCCTAGTCATGGGCACAATAATGTTAGATCATCTGTAGCCCTGTCCCTCATGAGATATCTGTTCTGGGATCTTGATATATCACCACGTGATCAAACTTGTAGCTATTTTCAATTCCTTTTTGGATATGGAATTAATCTGCTATTTTTGTAGCTGAGAGTATTTATGGAAGAAGTTTTAGGCTTTGTTCTCAAGATTAGCTTCTTGTTCCCTCCCCAAGTCTTGGTGGTTTTAGAGGCTGCAGATTCAGATTCACGTCACTTTTAAAGTGGGGTGGGGGGCGGAGGGGACACACGGTTGGATATTGGCAGCTGGCAACATGGCCCATCAGGAACATCCCTGGGATGCTAGACCATGCCTAAATGCAGTAGTCAGTCTTGGCAAGCAGTAAATTTGCGCCAGGGAAGAGAAGAGGTGAACTGTAGGCTTCACCTTAACTCAACAGGAGCACTAATTGCAGGGATTATCATGGTGATGTTGACTGGAGTAATCACAAAATGCACACTGGCTATTAGCTGGCTCTTTACTGCTGCCTTGTGTTTCATCTGGCAGTGCTCATGATGGATTGTCATCTTAAGTCATAGGTCTGTAGGTCCTAGATTGCTCCATTTTGAAGAGATTTCCAATCACTGCACAATAGGCAGAGCTGGACCCCAAAGACCCTGAGATGGAAATATTATGTTGGCTTCATATTTCTTTGGCAGAGCTGAGCAGAACACCTCTTACTATGTTCAGTCATCAGTACACTTTATCAGTTAAATTCTTGGAGGAGTTTAAATTGAGGCAATTCCCAAGCTCCTCCTTTTGGTCTGTCCAAGAACGCCTTGCCAAAAACCTGTATCTTCTTTGTGGGGTGAGATAGGAAATACAGGGAAAAAAAGACATGTCCATATAGTCCACAGAGTGCCCGCAAAAAAACATCATTAAGATCATAAAACATATATCAGTAACTTCAGGGCAGAAATATAACCTGACATTGCATTCCAGGTCATCCACACTTATGATGTGAACTAGGGAACATACACAAAGTCTTCGTGTCCCAAAAAGTGTAGAATTTCAACTTTCAAGAAATCACTTACTAATTCATTTTTAATGTTCAAAATCAGAAATGGGTGGAAATGCTGTCAGTTCAAGGCTGTGAAGAGCAGGTCAACCTTTCTCTTCCCCAAGTGCAGCCTGCAAGGCTGCTATGTATATTTTTATTACCTGGAAAAAAACTATTTTTAATTGTAATGTTTATGCATCTATGAAATATGTATTTCCCATAGCAGAAGTCTTCCACCAATTGTATTTCAGTATAATGTGAACAATTATCATATAGTCAAAGGTAGGACTAGAAGAAACGTTAATCCCACAGCTGTGCCCTTTTATATAGACAAAACTTGAGTACTCAGGAATAAAGTAAAAATGGAGTTCTTTCATGCAACAAATGACAGAGCATCTGGATGGAAAGCTTTGGAGAGCTTTCTAGAATCTTCCATATGACCCAAAGTGCTCTGCTGACTGTATAATAAAAGCAACTGAACAGGTTGGGAAAGGCCTAGTCTCTACTATCAATAGTCAGTACTGAAGACCTGACTTACTTACAAAAATATTTATTACCAAAACTGTAACTAGTCAAAGACTGACAGTCTTTGGAGTTGCTCAAAGAGCACAGGGGAAGTCTTTTGAAAATATGTCTGAAGTGTTTGCTGGTTTTAAATGACAAATTTAATTTTGCCATTAAAATTAAAATTCAAAACAAAAAAGTTAATCAAATCCAGTAAAACCAGGTATAATTCTTAGTACTGAATCCAAGCTAATTTGATCAAATGTCTGAGTCCCAGAGGAAGAAGAGGAAGAAGATGAAGATGATAATATGTCAACTGTCTTGAGGCTCAGAACAAAGATGCCATGGAGAACCTGCTGGAGATATCTAACCTCTGGAGGATTTTTCTTGCTCTTTCTGATGATTTTCTCGAAGTTGTTGAAACACTCAGTTATAGTGGCCATAGACTATTGGCTTGCTACGTGGACATCCAAGGACAATGCAAATGAATTCAGGATCGTTGATGATGTTAAGAGCACAAATAAGGTGGGCCATATCTTGGAGCTTGACAGAGAAAGAAAAAAAAAAAAAAAAGAAAAAATGTTCTAAAGTAATTATTTGCTGTTCATCTAGAAGCCACCTAGATTGGAAAGACAGATATATATAGAGTAAGGTTGATTATTATATAGGATGGATGAATTGTTTGTGATAAATCGTAAGACAATTCAAATTTTATCAATCTTTTCAAACATGAAACAGAAGCATGTTTGTGATTAGAAAAATGATTGCCTTTTCAAAGGAAGGAATCTCATATTAAGCTTTTCAATCTGGATTTTTTAACACCTAAGTCAATGACCCCATTTTCCTAAGTACTGGCTGTCCAGTAATGTCCTGCCAGAAAAAAAAAGGTCTTCAAATGTGCTGCTTAGATACAATCTGCTTATAGCCATAAATTTGACTCATATACAAATATCTCCCTGGAATCCACATAGTAAACTTCCAGAAGGCTTAAATGTGTTATAGCCCTGGCAGATTAGTTTACGATGTGCTCTGGGAATTTTAGTGGTACTTGAACTTAATGAAGTGGAACTTTCCAACATCTCTCAAATGCTTTAATTCTTCAGAGGTTCTACTTTTGTTGTCTGAGTTTCTTGACTAACAATTTGAGTACTTTTGTATTTGTTCAGTTAGTCTGTCTTCACAGTTCTAAGTACTATCACTTCAGGGTCTTGAAGGGTACTCAACAGTAGGTTGAGGGATCTTAGAACTGCCAGATCTTCTAATTATGTGAACTTAATGAATTGCAGTTCCATCATAGTTCTTTTATTTCCTAAAGATTATATTAATATAATTATGTAATATAAGTGATGTGACATACTAGCTGTTTGGTACCAGACACCTTGGGAACTTCCTAGTAGAAAAGAGAAATGTGTGTTTATTTCTAGGATTGATGTATTTGTCATTTTATTAGACTTATCATGTAGCTGTCTTCAGCACCCTCTCTGGAGCAGGGATTGTCCTTTGCCTCATCACATCTCTGACTGTGGAATGGATGGGCCTCACAGCAGCCAAGAACCTACACCATAATCTTCTCAACAAGATCATCCTTGGACCAATCAGGTACAGCAAAAATAATGTTCTTCCTGAAAACCTACATGGCCAAAACCTGTCCTGGTTTTGTAACTAGAAGGATACTCCTGTGAAAATCTCTAGTAATTGCCCTGATTTCTTCAAGGCCTCAAAAAGTGAAAATAACTAGTGAAGTGAGCAAGGTGGGAAAATTCCATGTCAGAACACGTGACATTCTGCACTCTTTTTTATCTGGCTGAAATGTGTCAGATAGCTGGCACCCCCTTCAAGGCTGGGGTGTCAAGGAAAGCTTTGAGTGCAGTTCTAGCTCCAGGGCACCCAGCTCCAACCCTGAGCAATGGGCATGGGATCAAGCGATGTGGACACCAAGTTTCTTCTGATGGCCAGGGACAGGTTCTGTGCACAATAACCACAGTCTCTCACAGGCAGCAGGATGGCAAAAAGGATGCCTGCAAAATGAATACAGTTATCACGGTTCTTTTATGAAACAACTGAGTCCTGGTACCCAGTACTATGCAGGAGGTTGAGTAGCAGTCAGGGACAGGCTGTGATCTTTGGAAGGGATCTTAGATCTTGAGGGAGTGTTCTGGTTTCAGCTGGGATAGAGTTAATTTTCTTCCTGGTAGCCGGTATGGGGCTGTGTTTTGGGTTTAGGTTGAGAACAATGTCGATGATACACTGATGTTTTGGTTCTTGCTAAGTAGTGCTAAGTACTTGCTAAGTGGTGCTCACACTGGTCAAGGACTTTTCAGCTTCCCATGCTCTGCCAGGTGCATAAGAAGCTGGGAGGGGGCACAGCCGGGGCAGCTGACTCAGACTGGGCGGGGGGCTATTCCATACCATATGACGTCATGCTCAGTATATAAGCAGGGGAGTTGGCCGGGGAGGGGTTCGATCGCTGCTTGGGGGATGTGCTGGGCATCGGTCGGCGGGTGGTGAGCAGTTGTGCGGTGTACTGCTTGCTTTGTATTACTATCGTACTATTATTATTTGTTATTATTATTATTGTTATTATTACTATTACTACTGTTCTATTTTTATTTTACTTTAGTTATTAAACTGTTTTTATCTCAACCCACGAGTTTTCCCCTTTTGCCCTTCTGATCCTCTCCCCCATCCCACCGGTGCGGGGGTGAGCGAGTGGCTGTATGGTCCTTAGTTACTGGCTGGGGTTAAACCATGACAGGGAGCGTGGGTGAAAGCAGGGGGCAAGACAGTGGATTTTTGGAAGAGGAAACTTAAAAGTTTGGGGTGCCAGGGGGAATCCCAAGAGAAGCATTTGGATAGTCAGGATGCAGACATTATGATGTGTTATGTTATTCGTATTTACTGCTTGGTTTTAGAAAATGTCTGGACACAGCTCTGTGTTCTGTCTGACCGGGCTTTTTATCCAAAAGTGGAATTCCTTTTCAGGTAACTTTTTGTTTTTAATTTGTTCAACAGGTTTTTTGATATGACTCCGTTGGGGCTAATTCTTAATCGCTTCTCTGCTGATACAAATATCATTGATCAGGTAGACGTATCAATATATTCTGTTTTATTACATCTTGGCTTTGTAAATTTTCACTTAGCTACTGAATAAGATGATGTATTAAAATATTCAGAAGAGAAAGGCATAGCAAAAAGAGGCTCTGGGAATGATAGTAAACAAATTCAAAATAGGAAGTACACACATATTTGTAGTGACGAGGGCAGGTAACATTAGAATAAACATGGTGGGAAATGGTGGCTCTTAATGTCTTCATATGCAGACTGGTTGCTTCTGTTGGAAGATCTGGATTAGCAAAACACCAGATTTTGAGCTCAAAACAGGAAACAGGGTAGAATATAATAACTTTAACTATATGGGAGTAGACGTGACAAATAGATGTTCCATCCTGGCTGTAGCACGTGAATTTAGAGCATTCAGGGAGAGGAAGGGATGCTTTCACTATGGCTGTGAATTTAAATGTTTGGGTGAGTAATAATCCTGAATGTAAGGGTGATGGAAACATGAAAGGAAAATTAAGAGGCTCTGAGAAAGAGCATGCTCTTTCTCTAAATATTTGGGACATCAAGAACAATTTTCTCTTTCTTCCCTGTTATATAAACAAAGTGGAAATGGCTTCTATTTCCCCGTGATCTTTGAAACACTGATCTTTAGAAAAAACCCTACTGATTCATCTTTTAACCTCTGCTCATTTGAGTAGTAGACCCACAGAAACATAAAGGCTCCTGATATAAGGAGAATATCAATGAGTGCACAGTGGTATCATTCCACTTTCCCTGTGGTCCTCTATGGGAAAAGGCATATCATAGTACTACCAGTGACTTTTGCCTTATGTTTGTTTTTTGTTTTGCTCTAGCACATTCCTCCTACCCTGGAGTCTCTAACCCGGTCCACCTTACTCTGCCTGTCAGCCATCGGAATGATCTCCTACGCCACTCCATGGTTCCTTGTCGCCCTTGTGCCGCTCGGGATAGCGTTTTATTTCATCCAGAAATACTTCAGAGTTGCTTCCAAGTATGTATGAAAAAACTGCCCTGAAAATTTCTTTTAAAAAATTTGTGCATAAGAATTGTGATGGAATGTGATGTTATAGGAGCTAGTATAGGGGGTTAGTATAGAGCTATAGTATAGAAAATGGCCACGGCATCCTGCTTTTGATCCTGAGGTATGAGTTTGAGACATACATTGGAGGATGTTTCCAGCTGACCTGAATACAAATGGAGTATTTGGGGAATTAACACTAGTTAGAGCACTTTTGTAGAGTGTTGGCTATACAATCAGATGAGCATGAAGTTTGTTCATCAACTGAGCCAGCTCGCATCTGATCAAAGCTCCTCTTTGACCTTTTGAGAGTTAGTAGAGAATGGAAATAACTTCCTGGATTAACGTCAGTCACGGCTTTTTCTTCATATTGGGAAAAAAACTCCACAGCAAGTCATTTCCACTGTACAGCTTTTCTCAGAATTTCCAAGGAGTTTTATTCATAAGAAAACTCTGTAATCAGAATTCACAAAACAAAAATGTTTAATTCTGAAATAATTTGCTTAAATTCTCAGAGATTTTTCAGAAATCTTGTTCTTTCCCCACCAGGTTTCCAAACTAATGCAGTATGTGGCAGTACACCAGGTCTCAATGTGGCTAAGGAATCAGGAGACCTGGTTTTCATTCTTAAATGCATTATGGTCTTCTGAGTGTCCCCCTGTCGTGCTACACATAGCAGTACACACTGTTCAAGCTTCTTACTTAAAATATACAAGAGCAGGCAAAACCTGATGTATCAGACCCCAGGGCAATACTACAGTTTCTCTCTGTGATTTTATATGCGAGAGTAAAATCTCCGTCTGTCTCCAAACCTGGTTTTCCCACATGCTGTACCAATAGCCATACTATGCAAGCTAGCGAGAAGTTGATCACCTCTGTAGGTCAGCACACACACACATATGCACCCATTGGCTCTGCAAGTGCTGATCTTCTGCAAGTCCATAACTACCTCATTCATTTTATTCCCTTACAGTTTTCTGGGAAAATCTGTGTCAGCAAGTGCGTTTTTTTTTTTTAAATCTGTTTAAATTAAACTCTTTTAAATCACTTGTGAAGCATCCAGGGTTGACTTGTGTTCTTTCAATCCACAATAGAAATTAATAAATCCAATTTATTTCTAGAAAAAATAGTCTTGGGAAATGTAGGGTGAAGGAATAGCTTCAGCCAGTATTTATTGCATAGTACTGCTACTTGCATGCAGTACTTTCCAGGCATATAAGCTTCACTAATTTTTAGAAATGCAAATATTTACAGTATTTCTTGTAGCACTTTGACTCTTTGTTGTATTTTCCATTACATCTCTCAAAAACTTTTGTGTATTTTCCACCATAAATTTGAAAGAGAGCATATTTATCATCAAAACATAAGCAGCAAATTCAGTTCTGTATACTGTAACATTCAGCATCATGGAGCAGTTATTTCTCCTGGCCTATCTAATATAGTATGCAAACATAGTAGGATTTTAATAAAGAGTTTAAATCTCTAATGAACTGGCCTCTCTTCTGTTTATACAACTGGCTTATGCCAATGGCAGAGAGTTGCAGAAAGATGTATTTATCTCTGTGGTTTGCAAAACATTCCTGTTTCAGGAGACTGGAACTTTTTAAACTTAAATATCATTGCTCCATGTAGGTCTTGAAAATACCATTGCTGAATAATTGAGGAAATTTCTCATTCGTATTATTTCTCTGTCGCTGCTGTCTCTATTTCAACCAATATGTGATAATGTTAACGCTACGAATAGAAGGTCTGCAATAGTCTGTTATATTTTATGTTTAGCATGCTGTGGTACTTACTTAAAGATACTCAAAATGAGGCAAAGTTTATATAGAAAGGCATCCTTTTTGTTAGACCAGCTGACACAGCTGCAATAAAATAGATAAACTTGCAGATACACAAACTCTATTTTATACCTGATCTAAGAGCCACAAATAACGTGCTATAAAGTTGCAAATCAGCTGTTCTGAATTTAAGTTAATTATATTAACTATATTAATAAATTAGAATGTTTGAGAATAAAAGGTAATTAGGATCTGGCTAAAATGCACAGCACGATTTTATCCAGGAGAGATGCGATAATGTCGTTATCGCTGTGGGACAAAGAGAAGCTTAGCTGTGACCAAAAGCTAGATCTGTGGAGGTGGCTGGGAGGTGATTCAAAGGCTCCTATGGCAAACGAGAAATGTGATATTCCCATGTCAGTGTCTTTCTATACTATAGAAATACTATGTTTTGTGATCCTGAAAAGAACATGTGCAATACATAAAATGTCTATTCTTGTCTGTTACACAGTAAGACTTCTACAGACAGAGGTGATTAGATTGTAATGGCTGCCTGTTGTTTTTTGTACTCCCAGGGACCTCCAGGAACTTGATGACAGCACCCAGTTGCCTTTACTCTGTCACTTCTCTGAGACAGCTGAAGGCCTTACCACCATCAGAGCATTCAGGTCCATAAAACAAATGATTAGAGAGAGGCTTGGGTTCTGCTCTGGCCTGTGCAGCTTGTTAGACCATGTCTGAGGGCAAAATATTGGATTTGGTAGACTTTAATTAAGCTATCTCAAAATAGGGAAGAAATTTTGTTTTCTGTTGCTTTGCCACATCTCTAAACGCTTGTGCATATTTTCAGTAACACACTAATTTATCTGTATTGGTTTTCCACTGAATTAAATATGATGATTTTTTTAGGACACAGTATTTAAACTTTTAAGGTGTTTAGTTTAGCCATGCCTTACTTGGACAGCAGGGACCTCTCCTTTGCCAGGCAGGCACAGGCATCACTCCTTCAGACCCCTCTGCTATATCCTACAAGCTGTGCTACCCAAGTTCCCCTGAATCATTTCTGTATTTAACCCACTCCTCAGACAGGGAAACATCATTATAGTACTCTCCAACTGAAAGTCAGTATGCAACTAGAGGGACTTTCCAAGAAAACTATGGCAGAACAGAACTTGATCTTAATATTGTAAAACCTAGCCTTGTCAATCAAAACTGAAAAATAAATTCCAGAAGATTCAGAGAATTTTTCCAACTTTCCATGCACATATTTTTTTTTCTCTACTTACTACATGAAGTATAAGCCAAATTGTCCTTGTATGTTCACTGCATTATAGCTGGCATGACTCTGTCAAAGTGCCAGCTTGATGTCATCCCCCAGTAAGCATAACTTGCACTCATTCTGTACGCTGTAGAATTTCAAACTGGTGTGGATCGCACTGCACTGCTATTTACACATGTATTTCATCAGCTTACGACTGCTTCATCACTTCAAGCTAGCTTTAGGACCTAGGCTATTAGTTCAGAGTGCTGCAGTAAGGACTGTGGCAGGACAAGCAAAAATGTTGCTGTGTTGAAGAGATGTGAGCCAGCGGTCAACAAGAAATGTTGTTACAAGCTTTATCAACCAGAATGATATGTTGAAACAGTAAGTCATAATTAAGGCCCGATGCTGATGTATGCTGAGTGCTTCTTGAGAGGTTCAGAGTGGCCTTTCATCGCGTTATGTCCTGAGAAAGATGAAGGAGGTTAGCACTTCTTGGGAGTTGTTCAACTCTCTTTTACCTCACAAAATGGCAATGCGGGCTTGGATGGCAGAGAGCAAAAGGCAGCCCTAGGGAAGGACTAGGCATCGTAACCATCAGTTGAGTTTTCCAGGATCTCTGGTGCTAAGCAAAGCCATTTTATTTCCCTGTCTGTGCTCCACTGTCAACCAAACCTGAAGTCTCCAGCATTTTTTGTCAGTAAGCTCGTATTTACTAATAGTCCTGTTAGTCATTCTCTGCAGTTTGAGTTCAGTATGTTCCAGGATAAAACAGAGCAGCCCTTCATGTAACTTACCACAAAGTAGCACAGTTGGATCAGAAAGCAATTTCAGTGACCTTTGCTGTTTGTCATCTGACAGGATAAAAGTCTAAAGCTGCCCAGAAGATGAGCTGGACATGGATGAAAAGATACAGATCAAGCATGTCAGATTTTCCATTAGGAAAACAGGAGTTTTGCTGCCAGAAAGGCAGACGAGCAGAATATTCAGTGCATCTTTGCTTCTCCCCGCATCATTACTGTTACCAGTTGTTGTTTTGGGGAGGTTGTTTGCCATGTTTACAAGCTGTGCAGAGGGGAATAAAGTATCAGTGGGGGGAAAAAAAAAAAAGAGGTTTCTGGCAGAACAGGGGTTACAGGTGCTTCACAGCAGGGCCCTGAGACTTTGAAATGGAAGAGCTTGCCATGATAAAACAGACAATAAGCTGCTGAATGAAGTTTGGCTAGTTTATTCAAGTGAGGGTATTTAACAGACAGTAGAATACGAAACAACAAAATGGTTTCCATCTGACTGCAGGTCATACCTAAAGTACTGCAAGGCGCCATGAATTTAATACACTTACACCAACAGAGATTTCCCCCTCTCTCCCCAAAGTGTACCTCTGCTCTTAGGTGCTCTGACATCCTTGCACTGTTTTTTAAATGACAGGAATTACATGAGGAAGCGAGAAACAAGTGACAGTAGAGATAACACCGCTTGTTTTTATAATTCAGAAATGATCGATAGCTCTCCCTTGTAGCTGTCTGAGTTGCTTAGGCAATGTGTGACTGGCTGAAAACAGCTGAGCTGAGTAGCTGAAAGGTGTTGCTCTACTGATCAATCTATGGTATACATTAGTTGAAGCTTTAGAGATGTCACTCCTATTGAAGACTCCTGCAGCTGGCCAGGTAACCTCTGAAATCAAATTTTAAGCTGACAGGTGAGCCCTCTGCTCTTGCTAGTGGCTTGTGAAAAAGAAGAGATGGGCCATGGCTGCACTTACCTGTGAGAGAACTGGAGGGCAGCAGTAGCCACAGTCCACAACTATAAAAGTGGATATGCTCTGGGAAGTAAAACCTGTCCCTAGCACCCTGGCATTGCAGTGTCTTTGAGGGGACAGGCTCTGATCCAAAATCTAGTCCAATATAATTGCCTGTTGAACAAATTCCTCCCCATTGTACGTGTAACTCTGCCTGGTGAAGGAGAGCCCTGGCAGCAGGCACGGGTCCTTAGGGAAGAGTTTTTAACCCAAAGTTTGGCAAAGGCAGAAGGGCCAAAAGTTTTGGTTTGGGGGGGAGAGGAGGGAGAGAAGAGTTTAATGCTTCATCCTTTTGTGTATGAGTGTGTAATGTATTATAATATAACAACTTTGCTCTTGGCAGGCACGAAGCCAGATTTAAACAACGTATGCTGGAACTAACAGACACGAACAACATTGCCTACTTATTTCTATCTGCTGCCAACAGATGGCTGGAGGTCAGGACGGTACGTTCAGTTTAGTCCCAGCCATGGTTTTGAAACCTTGGAAGCAAACAGAGACTTTCCCTGATGCAGAGAAGATAATAACGAGAATTAATCTCACAATGAGATTATACACACTGTTCCTTAAAATAGATCGGGATTGTTTATGTTAAACCCATAGGGTTTTTTCAGCTTTCTTGGCCAGGAGTAAGAAAATACAAGTCTCCCTCATCTTTTGCTGTTGTGATGTCTAGTGTCTGAAAAGAATGCAAGAACAAACATTTACGTAACTTGAAATAAGGCTTTCTCTACTACTGTGCAGCATCTGCAGACCTGCTGCAGCAGGAACTACTTTCAAAGCAGAGCATGGCTTTTAAGTAGTTTTGTGAACTGTGCCGTCATTCTGCCAGGGCTGTTTTAGGCACCATTGAGCTTCCAGGTCCTGAGGTATCTCTCCAGCAACAGGTTTTATTCCCCAGCTGTAATTTAGAGCCCCTATTTGCAGTGCCCTTATTGCAGCTGTGAGCCCAGACTGTGCAATTTACAGTACTGTTCAATATCACGAAAGATGGCAGAACTGGACTCCAACTGAAAAACGAATGACAGTAGGGCACAGTGCAGCCAGTGCCAGTGAGACAGGCTCCTGGCTTTTATGGAGGCTTTCCAGGGACAGCATATGAGGAGATTCCCTGATTTGCAAGGCAAGAAGAGACAAGCAAAATCACTGTGATTTCCTTATTCATCTGACACTAAAAGAGCAGTGAATAAACAGAGCAGTGACCTGATTCTGCTAGACACCAATAGTAACAGGCATGATTAATCCTCACTTCAAAGGCTGTATCCTTACCTTCATCTCCTGGTATGCTGGCAGAGCAACAAAGTTGTGCTCCATTTCTGACGATGGCACAGCTTTCCCTCGTGCATGAAGCTTTCAGCTTCCTACAGCATCCAAGATCAAGCTGAACTTGCTTCCAAATCAAAGACAGATAAGTAACAGAGCAACAACCAATCCTGGAATAAACTGTGGCAATGCCTGCTAATGTCTCACAGTCTTAGACTTGCTTACATGTGGAATGAATTTGATCCAAGAATATGCATCACTTTATCATAGCATTAGAAATAATGTGGTCACGCCAAGGAATAGTTTATTTAGCTCTGCCTAATGGCACAGTGGTACTAATATCACTCAATGTTTTGTAGGGTTTAATAGCAACTCTGAAGTCCAACTGCTGATGGAGACTTGAGACCATTGCGCTTCTACTTCCCTGTAGATATTAAGTTTGAATCTGTCATCTGCTCATCAACATTTCTTACAGACAGACAAACTAGGCAGCCCTCATTTCAAATCTCAGAGGGAAAGATTCCAAGCAGGATATTATCAGATAGGAGGAAAAAAAATGGATGGAAAATGCTAACCCTGTAATCCAAAGTAAATATAATGCAGGGAGCAGTGGGAGAGTGGGAATACCAGCAGTCTCATGAATCAGGCACCTTGACAACTACATGAGATCACATGTGGCATTCACTTCAAAACTGCAGTACACATCAAGAAGATGGGTTCAAGCCCCTGCAAAGCTTGTGAGAAGTCAGATCTTTCTAATAGAGCCTACACACAATTTCTGTAAATCAAGTCATTACCATGCAATAGAGCTGAGGTCCTTCAAGTACCTACCACAGAGTCACTCCGAAACTCAAGTGCTGTGGCAGAAGCAAGGCTTAGTAGCTCGTTTGCAGCACCACAACTACACAGCTATACTGCTTTCAGTGTCCACACTACCAACACCCACATGGTGTTTCACTGCAGGCTGTGAGTGTATAGCAGGCTTGGGGATGCCTTCACCATGCACAGTGTTGCATTGCATGATGTAGACACTTTATGTCAGTCTGCCCACTGGTGCCCATAAAACATGTGCATTCCCTGTATAAATTCTACCAAAATTCTTCATGGACTTTGTGAAGTCACTGATACTTCTCTTTTTTGGGGAGGCAAACCCATGTTTGAGAAGACCTGAAGGAGAGTGGAGAGAGTGGAATTGATTTGTTTTAGTGGTAGGAATTAGGGGTGTCAGTATTATGCCATTCTTATGATTTTTTTTAATGTGCTCATTAGATTTTTTGATACCTACTCTTTTTGGTGTGGCCACAACAAGACACCCTAGCCCAACTGGATTTGCAGAAAATACTGGCCTGTTTTACTTGTGTTCAGCAAGTTCCTTTAGAGTGTGTCAGGTTGGGCACCAAAACCCCTGACATTTTCTAGGAAAAACAACCCAAAATTAAGGACTAGGTGTCATTATAGAAATAATCTTTAGTAAAGCAAATGTGCTCTGTATCTGGAGAAATTTTCTTGTTGCTGCATTTTAATGTTATCTAGAATCTTTCTCTTCCTCTCTCATTCCAGGATTACCTCGGTGCTTGCATAGTTCTGACTGCGGCTGTCACTTCCATCACCGAAGGGCCTAACTCGGGGTTTGTGGGGCTAGGTCTCCTGTACGCTCTGACGGTATGTACTAAAGCAAAGCATAAGAACTTTCAGACCAATGTATTAATTTTATGATATTTTTGAAAATACATAGACATGGTTATCTTCCAGCTTTCTTAATCTTGAAAAAAGCAATCTTGCAAATAATGGATGTGAGCCAAAGTTGAGAGTTCAGGGCAACTTGGACTTGCTTCAGGTTTTATGAGCCAATTAAAAAAACACAACCATTCCCAGGCCCTGCGTGCTCCCAAGCAGAGCAGGAAAATTAAAAATGCGTAAGAGGACCTGCTGTGCATTTTGTTTTGCACAACACAGTGTTGGTTCCGCCTGTATAAGGCAAAACCTCCCAGAAAATACTGTCCCACAGACTGTCTCAACCTGGGTAATGTTTAACCAAAGACCAAATAAAATAATTGCTGACGAACCAGAAATGCCAGTTCTACCTTTGGAAGGAAACTACTCAGATGCCCAATATTGTCCACAAAATTCTGAATGGATTTGGGGATTGGGACCTTTGCGGCTGGTAGGCATGGTTCATCATGACAGGTAGCAGTAGGAGAGTGGAGGAGATGCGATTAGGAACAATGAGATCTTGGTGGGATGCTAGCTGATTTATTTTAACTCTATCATTAGCACAGAGCTATGTGAGCTGAGTCATGGAGAAGGAACAGTGTTTTAGTGCAGTAGGCTGTCAGAGAGGCAGAGAGTGCATCACAAGCATAGAGTACGATCACTGTAGAGAGCAGAAATATCACTGAATTAACCATGAGAGTGGGGACAAAGGCAGGATGAGGATAATGGCAGGAAGAATTTTTGAAATCATGGCTGGCATGGCAAAAAACTGGCTGCTTTATGGCACTGGTATGAGAGAGGGGTATGAGTATGGGTCTAACGCTGACATTTGGCTTTGCATGTAAATGCTGGCGAGCCCATGGTTACAACAGAAAGTTCTCGGCAGCTGCCTTAGGGTGACCTTAGATCCCCTTCACACTGCTGTTGCAGCAGTGTGAGAATCTGCCAGCAACTGAGAATCAGTCCCAGTGCTTCAGTTTCACTCTGACAACATTCCTGGTAATCCTTCTTCATTAGCAGAGATCTGGAAGCGCCAAGATGTCTACATCATCTTTGGCTTCTGTGTATTTAGTCTGTATTTGCAAACAGATCATTAGTGTAAATTAGCCATGTGCTGAAGTCTGGCATAGCAGAGGAAAAAATGCTGTAGTCACCAAGTGATTACCTGTCTCTCTCCTGCCCCACCATAACACTGATGAGACTTTGAATGCAGTTGGATCATTACTTGTGATCCTTGATACAGGTTATTGTGTCATTTCTCTTTGGAGCTAAGAGAGGGCTGATGTTTGGACCTGGATGAGAGCAAACTGTACCAACATTGTGTTTACAGTAGACATGCATAAGCTTATTCTCTCCCCTTGTGTAAACACTGCCAACTCCCTTGCACAACTGTGATAAAGGTTGAAATAATGGGTAGAGCCTTTTGGATGCCAGGCTCTGTTATCAAATCTGCCAGATCTATCATTGCAGCCTGCTACTATGCAAGCAGCAGTTCTGCAGAATGTTTAGCTTATCTGCAAACGTACCTATTTCTGTAACTTCCTGAGTCAAAAGCTGGACACAGAATGAGTGGGTTTCTGAATAACAAAGAAAATACTTCACATTACACCCTAGAATAACTCTATCTTAAGGATAAAGCAAGCAACTAAATCCTCTAAATTGACAACAAATTTTATTGCTGAATCTCAGTGAAAATTATTTACTGTATGCCTATTGCATCAGTATTAGGCAAGTGGAAAAGAAGTGGAGCTGGGTGATTTATTCAGAATAATCTTCTGATTTGGCTGATTCAGCAATGTCCCACAAATAAATGACAAAATCTTTCTCTGAATATGTCTGTTTATAGGATGTTTTCACTAAGTTAAGTTTCTAAACCTTTATGCAGGTATTCAAAGTAACTCAATTTTTAAAGGTGCTTGGTATTTGACTGTTCCTAATAAGATCAGTTTTTCTTTTTTATGAGCACCTAAATACAGACTTAGGAACATTTAGGAAATGTTTAGGAAATTGCTTTACAATTTTCAGCCTTAAATAGTCAGTCCTGACTAGAGATCAGTTTCTCTAAGCTACTGAGTATTGTTAGACAACTAATTATCAACTATTATCTACTACAAGTAACACCTTTACTATTGATCAAATCCTTTTGATTACAAATGGGAATAAAAACCAAGAAGGAAATACCATTGAGCTGATAATACATTTTTTCTCATATATTTCTGTGCTGAAAAACCTCACATTTTCCACAGAGAGAAATGAATTGTCTAAATATGCACAGAAGGAAACAGAAATGAAATGCTCATCAAATCTTTTCAATATATCTACAAATAGTAAAATTCCTTAATCTTTAGTTGCAGTCTTTGAAAGATTAGAAAATGAAATATTTCCAAACAGTGCTTCCAATTTTGATTTTTTCTACGTGTGTGTGTTTAAAGAATATGCCTTTCAGTACTGATTACTAGATGCTGAGACAAGAGATTCCCTAATCAGTCACATCTTCAGATTGTAGGTACAACCTTTCCATATTTCTCCTTCAAAAAACAAGGATGAGAATACCGAGCACTAAATTACTATATCAGGGTTGTTTGTGTTGGAGTATGACTGGCTTATTATGTATTTGATGCTGTTCCACTGAGTCTAGAACTGTTGTAATGTCAATGAGAGACCCACTGTGCTGATTCAGGCCAAAGACTTTTACAAATTTACCCAAACTTTATTTGCAAACAGGTAGATGAACAGACAGAAGGCTGAACCCTGTCCTTGTTTTCATTTTGTGATGCAGATAACCAACTATTTGAACTGGGTGGTGAGGAATCTCGCTGATCTGGAGGTGCAGATGGGTGCAGTAAAAAAAGTGCACAGCTTCCTGAACATGGAGTCGGAAAACTATGATGGCTACTTGGGTATTGCACTCCCATCTTTTTGGTTTTTAACATGGCAATGTGAAAGCATGATAGACTTGGTCATGCAAAATGTACGTGCCTCTTTGGCCAAAACCTGTTCTCATTGACATGTAGGAACTCCCACTGATCTGAGTGACAAGGATAGCCAAAAGCAGCTATGAGATATGTAGCCCATGCTACTCAACATAAAAAAAAAAAAACTATCAAATGCCAGAGAGACAGAGCACGGCCCTGTAGTACAATCAGAAAGTACCAGGGCACAGTTATAGATGGGATGAACAAAACATCCATGTAGCTATTCAGAAAACAAAAATATGGATAAAAATTAGAAATGCAGTAACAGTCACATGCTTTGCAGCAAATGGGGTCTATGGGACAGGAGCACATTGGCAATCAGACCTCAGCAACTCTTCCCTGAACTGCACATTGCTGTTTGTACTCCACATATTTCAAATTGGCTTTGATTGGTATTTTAGAAGTGCTTGAAGTGCTTGAAGTCCAAGGCCAAAATGCTCGCAGGTCAGCAAGCTTCCCTGGAAAGCCAAGCCCCTTAGTCTGGAGACAAAACCTGCCTGTGTATTTGCAAATCAGGATGAAATATGAGCTGTGACAATGTCAACAGCTCATGTTGTATGGCAGTAACAGCATCCTTCCCAGCACTGCCCTTCCTGTGCCGGTTACTGACCGAAGAACATGTTAACACTGCGCTGACACTACATTCTTCTCTGCTCATTTGGCTTCTCCTCATTTCATTGCCAAGAGCCACTTTAACATCTGCCTTCTCATCTTATGTGTTGAGATCTGGAGCTAAGTGCTAACATGCCCACCAGGCAGTTCCCAGCTTCCCCTCAGCAGGGAAGTGGGACTCCATTTCTCAAGTGGCTTCAGGAAGGTGCCCAGGCGGGAGAGAGGCGCAAGGGGGAATTTCATAAAAGGTGACCCTCTGATAGCATTTGTCTTGGTTTGTTTTACTGTTGACTATTTCAGATCCCTCTCAAGTCCCAAAAGACTGGCCCCAGGAAGGGGAAATCAAGATTGAAAATTTGTGCGTTCGATATGAGAACAACCTGAAGCCTGTTCTTAAGCACGTTAAAGCGTATATCAAACCAGGACAAAAGGTACCATGTCAAGCAATTGCCTATCATCCTCATTCTGGAGCAGATCCTTACTGTGTTTTCTTTTCTAAGGTGACAGCAGAACAAGAATAACAACAATTTGCAGTGACAGCTATATACATTGATGGCCTGCTCTGAGGTCCCTGAGCATGGGTCAAGAAACTTACACTGATGACATCTTATTCTTGGCTGGGATCAGTTTTCCTTCTGAGAGTCCCAGTTCTTTCCAAGTCCATCTCCCTCACATAGAGTGAGCCTAGGTAGCCAGATGAGATTAGATGAACACCAGACTGGAACTGAGTAAAAATCCAAGAATATCTCACATTTCAGCATATAGTGTCATTGGAGTCCAGGTCAAAATGCTGAATTTTCAAAAATATTCCTGGGACAAGTCCTCATGATGCTGAGAAGCAGAAAAGAGGAGTGTGCTTGCCATGCTCTTTTGTTTTTTCCCTGGTGTCTGCCACTGGCCACTGGGAAGGATCTTTCTTCTCACTAGTAGGGCAGTCCAGTCCAGCTTTCCCAGAAAGACTGCAAGTCTGATTTACAGCTTCCCTCTATAAATAAGTAACATCTTGCTTTCTTTTGCAGGTTGGGATCTGTGGTCGTACTGGCAGCGGCAAGTCATCCTTGTCTTTGGCGTTCTTCAGAATGGTAGACATATTTGATGGTTAGTTTTCACTGGAGTATGTTGTCACTCCTGACCTGGTCCCCCATTATTTCTTCAGAATAATCAAGGAGACTTTTTGGTAGTTTATATCCTGGCTCTCTGACTCAGAAGATACTTGATTAGAATGGGGCTTGTTATGCCTGATCCTTCAAAGTACAAAGTGTCCTATCATGAGTAGTCTTTGGGTCTTCCAGGAAATGTTACGCACAGATTATACTTCTATTTTGGTTTTTTTTTGCATATGCTCTGACAAAACAATATGCCATTTTTGAGATAGGAGGAAAAAATATGCAACTCTCTGGAGCCTCTAAATTTCTCCCTAAAGAATAACTGCATTAACTTATGATAGCTGTCAAAATTTTAGAGAAATAGAAAGTAGAACTTAACAAGTCCCTTCCCTTGATATTTATTTCTTATTTTATTGTCGTTTCCCACAACTACAGCAGAAACTGACTAAAGGTTTTGGAAACATTTTGCTATGTTTTCACTCCTGCAGCACTTCATTCTCCCAGCTAATTAGAATGAACTGGTATGCAGCAATACGCACCCTGGCATTTATAATACATATACATGTGTACTGTTGCAGGAATATGGAAACCTACTGGAAAGTCATCTTGTTTCAAAGATTTCCATGTTTCTAATTTAGCCATTGCACATGGAACATTTGCTAGGGAAACCCCAGTAGGATAAGGGAGGATAAGTAAATATGATGCAGCTAATACTTGCTTTTGTGGTGGTTCTGTGCCTATATGTATCTATGGTAATAGGCTTCTGATTCATGACCAGGGTTCCTGGATATATAAATAGTGCAAACAAATAATAGTTATATTTATGGCCAACTTTAAGTTTCCTTCTACTTTAATCTTCTTTCTGTATCTTTTCTTTGTCTGTTCCTTCTGTATCCCTGATTTTTCCCAGTGGAAATGCCTAAGTCTTTTCTAATCAAGCTCTGTTTATCCTTTATGCATATCCGTCTCTCTCTCTCAGCTAGACCCATATTTGGCCTCCATGCTGGTCCACTTCTGGGTGGAGTCCTGGCTCTAATAAAAGTTACATAACAAGATTTTGAGTAACTTTACTGGAGCCAGATTTCATTCATAGAATCATAGAGTACCAGGTTGGAAGGGACCTCAAGGATCATCTGGTCCAGCCTTTCTAGGCAAGAGCACAATCTAGACGAGATGGCCCAGCACCCTGTCCAGCTGAGTCTTAAAAGTGTCCAGTGTAGCAGAGTCAACCACTTCCCTGGGGAGATTATTCCAATGATTGACTGTTCTCATTGTGAAAAATTTTCCTCTCATGTCCAGTCAGAATCTCCCTAAGAGTAACTTGTACCCATTACCCCTCACCATGTGACTCCTTGTAAAAAGGGAGTCTCCATTTTCTTTGTAACTACCTTTTAAGTACTGGTACATAGTGATGAGATCACCTCTAAGCCTCCTTTTCTCAAGGCTGAACAAAACCAGTTCTCTCATAGCCATATGAGGACAGGCTTCCCAGACCTTGATCATCTTGGTGGCCCTTCCTGGACTCCCTCCAGCCTGTCCACATCTTTTTTGTATAGTGGGGACCAAAACTGAACACAGTATTCCAGGTGTGGCCTGACAAGTGCTGAGTAGAGTGGGATAATGACTTCTTTATCTCTGCTGGTGATGCCCTTATTGATGCAACCCAGCATCCTATTGGCCTTCATGGCCGCAGCAGCAGCACAGTGTTCACTCATATTGAGCTTCCTGTCCACCAGCACCCCCAGGTCCCTTTCCACAGAAAAAGGGAATGACCTGATTCAGGCTTTCTGAAAGTCTGAAAACAATAGGACTTTGCACTTTACAGATGAAATTTTGGTTCCTCTGAACTTCTAATAAAAGCATAAGACTAATGGTAGTCCAGCTAGGTGGAGTCTAAGTCTTTCATCGGAATAGAGCCACATAGTGTAACCTACAAAATGCAGTATCATGACAATTGGGAATGACAGAAGAGGCATACGTGCACAGCTTTGAATATCCATGTATTTGCCAGTTCACGCTTAGGTTCTCGCTGTTGGGAGAGAGAAGTGATGAACTTAATGTTAGGTGCTTTCCAGGGCTCAGTGCAGCTGCCTGGTGAAGTAATCCACAGGGTAACTGCAGAAGTGAGCCTGATGAAAATACCCCTTACCACATCCTCATTCGGTTTGCCCTGGCCCATCCCTTCCCCATAACCCAGAGGAAGTTTCTGTGTTCAGAGAAAATCAGTGGAGGTTTGAGGATTCAAGAGAAGAGACTCCTTCTGCCCTTCTCACCCTCTTCTACTTACAGAGCAGCCAGCCAGTTTCTCTTGTCCGTTTCCTCCATCTCCCTTGCCTGACTATCAGCAGTTGCCACACCCAGCACATCATAAATCAGATTTTCAGATGAGATCCATATGCTCATTGACCTGAAGTAGTGCCTAGAAAAGGAAAAATCCTCTTACTTTACCAAGTATCCCAGCTGTTGCAGCAACTTGTTGTTGGGGAATGAACTACTAGGTTAAGGAGTGATTAATGTGACTGCTTCCAGTAATCTTACGCTAACAGAACAGTATGTGGCTAACTCACAAACAAATACTCAAATGAAACTGAGCTGTAGGAACTAGCATGAATAGTATTAAAATGCCTTGGAGTAGGACATCCTTTTGGTTTTTCTGATCTGCCTCTTGTTAAAAAGTTAATGCTACCCCATTTCTTCTAGAGTTCAAAGGATAGTTTTGGCTCCTGATGTATTGATTGCAGATACATACATATATTATGCAAAAGAAATTGTGCACAATCTCAAATTAAATATCTTCTGCAATTGTTAAAGTTGGGGGAATAGAGAAAGGCACAGGACGTGGCTAATTACGTAAGTTGCTCTTGTTCTAGCTCTGTTTGGCTGTAAAGCTCAGGGTGTCCCATAATAAACTATCCTTCTGGTGGTATCATTAATCACATAGCATGGAAGCCACGTATTTCCTTTAAGGGAAGGTGGGGGAAAGAAAAGAAAGGGAGCAAGGCAACAGTGTCACTAATAAGCTTGGTTCCCTCTGGCTTGTGTTACTACATACCTTCCCCATGTTTATATAACGGTGCTGAGAGATCGCAGAGGCACGCTGCCTCGTCGTCTGGAGTCCAGCCCAAACTCACTGTTTTCTCTTTCTGTCTGCTACCTGCAGATCACATGCTTTGTGCAATTCCCTCACGTGTCTTCTGCATGTTGTTTTAAACAGGGAGGATAGTGATTGACGGAATAGACATCAGCAAATTGCCTCTTCATACTCTCCGTTCCCGACTCTCCATTATTCTCCAGGATCCAATATTGTTCAGTGGCTCCATCCGGTAGGTGCATGCCATCAGGGGGTGACAAGCAGCATTGCATGGTGTGTTTGTGATGGGTGCTGTGGAAGGGATGTAGAAGGGAAGGAACCTTCCTGGCTTAGTCCAATCTGTCTACACAGTCTGTCCAAGTGAAGTCAAGTGACATACACAATGCCAAAATGTTCCTTTGCAGAAGACCTGAATGAACTGTAATTGCAGTAACAAGACTCCTGTTATGGTTTTCTCTGCAGCTTTAATTTGGATCCAGAATGCAAGTGTACCGATGATAGACTCTGGGAAGCTTTGGAGATTGCTCAGCTGAAGAACATGGTCAAGTCATTGCCAGGAGGCCTTGGTATGTCTGAACCAAGTCTCTGGGAGCATAGGCCAATAATGAAATTATGAATGCATGAGCATGCACACATATAAACAGATACATGGGATCTTACCTCTGAACCATCATGTAGAAGTTGACAGGCACCTAATGAATATTCCGTCTCTGTGCTAGAGAGAACATTCTTACTAAAAAGCTGAAGAGTAGTCTGGTTTTCCACTCATTGCAGAAAAATCCTGCAGCACCTCAGCATCATAGTGGGGTGACTAGTCAGCAAAAAGTTTAAAAAGAGCAGTTTTACCTTCACTCCTTCAGCAGAATCTGGGTCTCCCAGCAGAGCTGTAGCTCTTGTCTAGAACACTGACAGAGAATTTTCCTTATCATTTCAGATCTGGTTCACGAAGGAAACTCACATGTTTCCTTCCATATTAAGTATATTTCATATTACTAAGATATTATCCTGCAGCCTACCAGGTTTGCTAACTATTTGTGCCAACTATTTGCTTAATGGTATATTGCTCCTTTCCCAAGAAGCTGTGCTCACTTTCCTTGGTATCACTCTATTACAGTGTTCAGTCAAGGTTATGCTTATTGGCTTTTACAGGGATTTTGCTTGAGCCTGGAATAGCGCACAACCAGAGCTTTCATGGTGCTTATTCAAAATCACTGGGTCTTGACTGTATGAATGTACAGCATTTCAGTGGTGCGACATTCAAAGTAACTGATTTTATTACAGATGCAATGGTAACAGAAGGAGGAGAGAACTTCAGTGTAGGGCAAAGGCAGCTCTTCTGTCTGGCCCGAGCCTTTGTCCGCAAGAGTAGCATTCTCATCATGGATGAAGCCACAGCATCTATTGACATGGCCACAGTGAGTATAGCAATTAGCATCATCGATGCATGGATCTACTAGGAGAGGAGGCATCATTTTCCCTAAATGTCAGCCATGAGATCTCCTTAGCAGAAAAAACCGACAGCTTTTTTGCCTTTCTCTTGTGTTTGGTTTCAGTTGTTGCTGTTGATGTGTTTTGGGGATTGATGCCTATGGTGAGGGGAAAAAAGACAAAATGAAATGTTTTAGAAAGTCCCCTGTGTGGCATTTCATTACTGAGAATCTGGTGCACAGATCAGAGATAGTATGGAATATGATCCTCTCTCTTATGTGCTTGAAGACCCATGAATTAAGACGTAAAAGGATGAAGTAACTGAAGTAAGCCTTTTCCTTTGATAGGAAAACATTTTGCAGAAGGTTGTGATGACTGCCTTTGCAGACCGCACAGTTGTAACAATAGCGGTAAGTATTGATGACAGCAAATGCTCTCTTTCCTCATTCCTCAGGCAGTTAATCTTGCCTTTCACCAGTTAAACATCACCATATCAAACTAAAAACATCAAAAATTAAAACTAAAACACAAGGTCAGAATATTCCCAGATACTAGAACAAGTCAAGACACATACTATCAACCTGAAATTTTGCAGTAAATGGTATCTTGCAAGTGGGCCAAACTAAAACACTTAGATCTGAAGAAGGACTTTACAGGGAACTTCAGCATCTACACTGTCTCCAAGAAAATTTGAAGTCATTCTCACTAAAATATTGACACCAAACACATGGGTTAAACCATTATTGAAAGTTGTGTCAAAACCTAGATTTGAATTTTGCCTCTGAAGTCTATGCATGTGTAGTGTCTACAGCCATGGCACAAATTTATAAAAGGAGCCAAGATTTCAAAAGCTTGTTGGTGTGGTTTCTCAAATTTATCTTTTCTTTCAGAATAAAAAGTTGGTTTTATAATAAAGGTTTTAAAAACTGGAATCAATGGGAATTGCTCAAAAATGAATATCTGTTCAACTAAGGGTTTATGATATTTTTTCCTGTTTTCCTGCCATTTCTAGTGCCCAGAAGTTCCATATATCTGTGCAGGTATGCAAGTGTATGTGCATACGTATACATGCATACGCACGTATGCACGTACACAGTGTTCCACCTTGTGATGGCAGGCTTACTCAATAAACAGATGTTTCATCCACGAGATAAATACGTGTTTCAACAGCTGTTTCATTTGCTTTGTCTGGAATCCAGTCCTGCGGTTCGAGATTAGAGTTATGCCTCCTGGACTCTGGTTGCAAGTCTGTCAGTGACTAGTTTGTGTCAAGCAAACCACTTAACCTAGCTCATTTACAATAGGCTCTAAGGTTCTTGGATGTGTAAATGCTGCAGATATTAGCAGTAAGCATATTCTTCTTCAGTTACATGCCATTCAAATTTTCAGTATTGTCCTTCTGGCTGAAATCTCACTTTTCTTTTGCTTTGCCTTTCCAAAGGTGGTGTCTCAAGCAAAATGGCACACGTTAATATTTAGTTTTCCTCACAGAGTTGGCTTCATTTCCTTCCTCTCTTCATTCACAGCTGATCCTTCCTTCACCCACCTGTTTTTCTTTTCTTTTTTCCAGCATCGCGTATCTCACATCTTGGACGCCAATATTGTCCTAGTCCTTTCTGAGGGCTTTCTAGTTGAATGTGACACTGCCTCAAACTTACTCCTCAAAGAGGACGGCCTGTTCACCACTTTGGTGAAGACTCACAAGTAGACTCTCTCAGTCCACACTGTTCACGAGACTTCTGGCTCTTTGGTAGTTATTTTTACCTCTTCAGTTTCCTTTCACTCTGCTTCCTTTCTACTGCACAACTTCTGAGATGACAGTGCAAGAAGGTGTTTATTGTGTGGTTCCCGGGTTTGTTTAATTTCATGACTATTTATGCTAATCATACTTAACTAAAGATTAGACAGGCAGCTAACTTTTAATCTATAATGTTAGAGGAATCCACTCCATAAAGTAATCCCTGACCTTCGGCCTTTATAGTTGAAAACTATAGTGTGAACTTTTAGAGTTCATCCTGTCTATACCTGACTGGCTGTATTCCTATGGCATTGAAATCAAACTAAGGCTGGTTTCATTCCTGTTGCCTATGGGTCTAAACTATTGCCTGAGATAACTGATTTACAGAAGGAGACAGACCAAGAGTGCCCTACGATAGAGGCAGAGCAGACAGTCAGGGTACAGAGACCAAGGAGCGGAGCAGGACGCTAAGCCACCTGACAGTGCAGCATACCCAGGATGTTTCTCGCCCGTATTTCCTAAAGGGGAAGATGTATTTCAGTGATGCCATAGGATTCATTCCAACAGCTGTGCTGTCCCTAATGGCAATTAGCGGACCAAAAGTGAAGTGCGTGCTTAAGTATTTTCAGGCTTGGTGCCAGAGGCTGTAAAGTAATTGGAGATCTCTTCAGGTTAAAGATATAGTACAAGGACCTACTCCAAATACCACTGTTAACCAGGACAGCTTTTCACCAACTTGGTATGCCTTTCACTAGGCCTATTAATGAACTGCAGAGAGAATTGTCATAATGAAAACTGCTGTGTGCTTTTCTTTACGGCAGCATCGGGTTCACACCATCCTAACGGCAGACCTGGTCATCGTCATGAAGCGAGGGAACATTTTAGAATATGATACACCTGAGAACCTACTTTCTCAAGAAGATGGAATCTTTGCTTCATTTGTCCGGGCTGACATGTGAAGAACTGCATGATGCATTTTCATAGCTTATTTTTAAACAAATGAAATGCAAATATTTTCTATTCAATGTAACATCACTTTTATCTTTTTTTTTAGAGCGTCTTTCTTCACACTTCCATCTTCCAAAATAATAAAACCTATTGCAATACATGTATGACTCAAAGCAATAAAAATGTCACTTCATTCAAAAGCTATTAAACTTCACACACACAAACACAGAGAAGGCAGAAGTTTTTATTTTCTGGGAATTTGGCATTTTCCTTAGACTTTTTAGTGACTTTATTTTCTTTTTTAGAGAGCAAAAGAATGCACTGCTCTTACAAACTGCATATGCTATGCTGGAACCGGCAATCAAATTGTGCAGTTTGTCAAGGAAATGAGACATCCCCAGAAGTATTGTGTTCCCAGAGGAGAAAAATTTAAAAAAAAAAACAAAACCAAATCCAAACCCATAACATTTGGGGCAATCTGCTGCATTCCAAAAGCATAAACTTTGCTCTTTAAGTTGCAGTGGAGGAGCAGTGAATGAAGGAAAGGAATTTCATTAGAAATAAGGAAGTTCTTCCTGTCCTTCGCTTTAATTTCCACATGATAGTTGGCACAGTACTATTTTTCAGTGCAATGATGGCTTATCTGTACAGCCAGTTCCTAAAACCATATTTGTTCTGCAGACTTTCTTTAGTCAAAGATGCAAATCATCCTATAATTATACATGCTTTGATAGGCTTATAGAAGAATTTTGTACAGTATCTTAAGACTTTGTATTAAAAATAATCTGAATTTATAAACTTGATATTAGCCAATCTTTTAAACATGTCCACTGAAATATTCTACTTAAAATGACATGTAATTAGCCAACCACTAATTGTTTTGTATGTCTTTAGTCCTTCACATTATTTTTTATTCTGGGACAACCTTTCTTTTCCTTTACACATTTCTGGCATATCTCTAAATCAGATCTAGTCCAAGAAGGTATGATTTTCAAATTATGTCTGTATCTTCAAGAATTTAGGTGAATTTAGATACACACTTGCATCATACAGCTTTCAAAAGGTTGCCTGCACTTGACTAATGCATATAGCTAGATTCTGAACCATGACAACTGCGCAATGGGCACCAAACCTCCAGCAGGAGTTTCACAGACACTTTCAAGGGAAGAGCTTGAGCCATCAGCTTCCCTGGTAGTATTCAATGTGATTCTTACTCATCTGTTGTTGTAAGATTTAGGAAGAACACGAGATGCACTTAAGCCTATTTCTAGTGTGATGAAAAGAACAGAAAGCACAGTACTTGGCAAAAAAAATGCTATGAATTTTGGAAAAGTTGTAGGACTTAAAATTGGGATTACATTTATTCTAGTAGTGTAAAAATGATACAGTGGTTTATCTTTTTTTTTTTTCCATCTCAACTATTGGAAATAAAAGCTGTGTGACACAACTAAACAAAAAACTCAGTCTTGAACATTTTATGAGGGGAAGTACTTCTGTGATTTCCCTGTGTACTGCTGTGAAAAGTTTTTGCTCTCTTCTGGATTAATTCCCTGTGTTGAACTTTGTCATACAAAGAAAATAAAAAAAATAAAGCAGATGTTTACAGCGGAAGTGCATGTTGTTACACAGATTTCAGAGCCAAAAGGCCAAAATCATTCTTGTTTTAATTTCATTGTCTTCAGTGAAAAGCTAATTGGATTCATTGCTGTCAGGCTCAGTCAGTATGAAGATGAAGTACACATAACTTTGTTTATCTGTGTATCTTTGATGACGATGCAATCCTGATTTATTTCAACTGGTGCCAACTAGTTCAGTGAGATCCTGGTTCCCACCTCATTAATGGCTGCCATGGGCCTGGGATTGTGTCAGGTATCTTGTAGTACTTAAGAGGGGCCAATAATTAGTACCTCTTTCCTCTTACATGTGTCCCAGAGCCATTACAGGCGTAAGAAGCACCTTTGCTCTTCCATCCTTCCAGAGCTGTAGAACTTAACATTGCTATTGAAACACATAGAAAAGAAAATATATTATGGGCCAAGAAAAACCTACCAGCATGCCTTATTCATTTTGGTGGAAGTGTGCAGAAATATTGGCCCTAATATTACGTTAACCATGGTCAAAGTGTTTGTGATTGCTGTAGCGTATCCCACAGCTGCCTAGCACGTTTAAAAGCACAATCTGATTCCTGAAGCAATTAATCCTATTCAACATACACAAATCCCAAGAGAGACAGCAAACATAAACCAACTGCTATAGACATACCAGATCTCCTCGCTTTATAGCCACCGTGATGTTATATCTCACCAAGGGCTTAGGCTGAACTTTGCTTTTTTGTGTTTTCCTCTAATGGAGGAAGCTGTTCCCAACAGTTGCACAGCTGTTTCATTACTAAGCAGGGTGCAGAAGGGACAAAGTCTTTGAAACAAATTTCTCTTAATTTCACATAAAGGTCTTAAATGTGTCCCCTTTAGGAGCAGTTTCCTTAGGCTGTGGCACATACATGGTAAAGGAAACACCAGCCTGGAGATTTTGCTGCTTTGACTCTTGTCACGCTCCCCTTCTGCTGGTCAGCCCTTATTCTCTTGCCACAGCCTTCTTGCTTTTTTTTCTTCACCATCTCATTATATCATACCCTCTTTGAGGCTCATGCTTGTATCCCTGAATGCTCCTTATTCTGCCTGTGGCCTCCCACTCCTTCCTGATTTAGCTCCGTACCCTCTGCTCTATTTCTTCTCTGACACAGCTCTGCACTCACTCTCCTCTCCCCTGGCTTTTTCTAGCTTTCTATCATAACACGCCTCCTCTTCAGGGGGACGTTTACTCTAGTGTCACCATGTTTTGGGGTTGTTGGTTTTTTTTTTCCCCCAAGCATTAAACTAAACAAGCTTTCATTATTGCAACATTATGCGCTAGAATTATTAAGTTCTTGCTTTTACAAAGGCACTTTGAATGCAAGCACTGGCCACGTGTACATTTCTTTAAACTATGGACAGAAGAAAATCATCTCTGTGAGAGGTCCTAGATTATGCTTCTCATCTCACCTGCATTTCTTTTTCTGCTAAGTGTTTCTGTGACAGAAGAAGCAAAACAGGAGTAAGATCCCTTGCTGCCAACACAACTGCTTGTGGATCCACAACAGTGTTTCTCAACCTTTCACTTGCAACCAGTGGGTTATCTTTCCCACTCCTTGAGCTGGGTCTAATGGCTGGCACGGATGAGACTGCTTCCTTCCTCTATGTGGCCTTTCATCAAACTCCTAACAGCTAGCTGCTCATTACTGCTTCTTCTAAACCAGAAATACCCCATGCAACCTTTGTGTTTATTACTGAGTCGAAGCTTTAATGTGCTGGGAAACCCACTGTAGGGGTTTTAAGTAGCTCTTGAAGCAGGTCCACGAGCCTCTGCCATAAAGCAATGCTGTTGACAGGTAGCAAGGGGAGGCTTTTGCCTTCTCAAGTGCTTAAAACAGATCTCTCCATCTATTCGCTTTGCTGGGGATCCACAACAGCACCGTGGATGCTGGGATTCATCTAAGGTGAATTATTTTTATGACGTTTTCTGGGCAATCGCAGCTTGAAAAATGATGAGAATCTCCTCAAGAATAGCTTTGCCTGAAACCTGGTGTTCTGCTAAATGTTATTTACGCTTCAGGGATTTTAGGAGCATGACAATTATTCGGAATTGACATTTCAAACAATACAGTTACCAAATAGGAAAGTTGCTTTTTTTTTTTTTTAAAGGAAATACATCAAGTCAGCAGCTGTGAGGACTCCGAATTCTGAGCTGAGTTTGTTGCTGATCTTTTGTAATTTTTTGTAACTTCAAACTTGTTTTAGATTAATATTATATGCTATTTAAAAGAGTCCCATATAACTAACTATTCATACTCCTTTTGCTTTGTTATGAAGACCTCTTAAAACGACCTGGATAAGTTTCGCATTTGTTATACTGTAAGTTGTCTGTGTGTGTGTGTGTTTACACACACACACACACATGTAAACTTTTATTTTAAAGAAGCATATGGTACAGGTAACCCAAGGTTCATTTCCTTTCTGTTCAGAAGAAAGGTTTCTAAGAAAAAAAGTACTCTTTTTTCAATGCCAGGCAAAGATCCACATCACATCAGTCAACACGATGATTCACCCACTGGAGGTGCCCATCTCTCACCAATGTCTGCAGAAGTCTAGGCAATGAGCTTGAACTAGGTGTCTGCCTTTTCGATCGCTGACTTTATAGCCTCAGGGAGCCTCTGAAAGGTAGAGAGAGACAATCAGTGGGGTTTTTAGCCATGTATAAACCAAAGAGGACACACTGATCCACCAGCATTTCCTGCAAGGCAGACAGCCCCACAGAAGTTTGGAATAGCTCTGATAAGCCAGGGGCATAAGTAAGGCCAAGTTTGCAGGGAGAGATCATTGCTCTGTTAGGCAAATGGATATGCAAAAGAGGTAGCTCAAGTGTTTATAAGTTCCAGTTTCATTGCAGACCTGAAAAAGCTCTTTATCTGTGAGAGCTTGCCTGCTTTTTCCAACTGTATCATTTAGATGAAAGACTATATTATCAAAGAAAGACTTCTCTAGCACTCGGATAAGCCCCTTTTAGGTTACTGTAAACTAGCAGAACACCTCTGTTATAAATTAATACATCTCCACTGAATTCAATCAGTTCCAACATGAACAGGGCCCAAAGGATTTGGCATCTCATTATATGTAAAACCTCTGTCAGCAAAAAGTAATTGCATTGAATTATGTTTTCTTAAAATACAGATGACATCAATTTTGAATGTGGTCAGGTAGGTCTCTTCAAACTTCTTATACAATAAATTGTTTTATTTAATTAATTGTTTTCTTTTTGTTCCTAAAGCAATGGGGTCTCTTGCTTTGTTCTGTAAAGATGCAGATACATTCACATACCATTCTGTGCCATGAGAAGCTGAAGGAAACTTCAGACATACATTTCACACAAGCTATGTGGGCATTCTATCACAAATGGAGATATAATGCATTTGAGGCAAATGGCTGCCTTTATAAAAAAGCTGTGGACAAGGGCCATGTTTTCATTATCACGTTTCCATTATCTAGTGGCAAAAGTTGGAGTGTGTTTCCCTTGTAAGTACTTTGGCCCAGCGTCCCCAGTGTGATGCTGCCAATAGAAATCACTTCTAGACTATCTAGTGCAACCACACTGCTACTTGTGAAAAACTCTCTGGAGCAACAATTCTCCCATAAAATGTGTTTAAAAGCAAAAACTAATTCAGCACATTTGCTATTTTATATCCTCAAGTAGTATCTTTTGAAAGCCTAATTTAAAATCAAAACCTGTTGTGTAAATCCTCTCATATGAATTCAATGATGGCATGTACAGAGCTCTTTAGTTTCTTTGGAAATAAATCCTTTCAAAGGCAAAACTAAGAGAGTACTAAAAAAAGTCTGAAAACAAAACTGTAAATCAAATCCTTCATTGTCATGCAAACATCCCAATCATTTCCACATTGGTTTTTTACTGCTCTGGTTTTTCTCCACCAGAACTGACCTCTGCGTGGAATTGTGGGGAAAGATTATCAGGTTTTCAACTTATCAGAAAATTGTTGTGAGGCAGAAGTTCTCTGACTCTTACAAATTAGCAATGTGCTGATGCTGTTTTGGCAGGACAGCTTAGAGTATTGGCTTGGACAAAGCCGTGGAGTTCAGAGAAGCGTCCAAATGTAATCCTTCAAGACAAGACAGATTTTTAGAAAAGTCTTAATCTATTTACTACATAGTTATTATTAATTATTAACTCTTAATATTAGTCACTATTGATAGCATCTGTCTGCTGCTAGACACTACCCATGCAAACAAAACAGACATTCCTGGCAGGAGCTGTTTATTTCTCTAATATAATAAGCCACATTCTGAAGAGACTATAAACAAGCAGTCATTTAAAATTATATATATTAAAAAATTAGTTTTTATTTGGTATAATTGACATTCATCACATGCAGGATGCCTTCTTTAATTTTCATTGAACATAGAGATTTTCATCCTATGAATTACTATATAATAATGCAGCATTCAGCTCACATGCTACCTTGTTGCACATTTCACCGCCCAGTGCCTTCATTCCCATGTATGTATACTAGTTCGTTTTATATATAAATACATTACATGGTTATACATCCTTTGGATAAAAGGTATAAATAAGTAAGTAATAAACAGTGCCAGCTAGCACTGCCCATAAGAGCATCTCATAGCTATTCGCATGACATTTCTTAACTCTCCCTTTAATTCACTTCAGGGTTTTCTGGCTGTACCAGCTTACATCCATAAATATCACTTGAACGTCCAGTAAAATATTTAACCATGTAACTAAGGAACTAATGCAGCTTAGTGTAAATGACGTGGTCCAGAACCACCACCCTTCAGTATCATCACAGTTACAGATGCCCCAAAGCAGCATATTCTTTGAAAAGCAGAAAGTTAGACATTCATATTTAATAGTTACATGTGTTTTTATCATATGAGCTAGATTAGGCCCTTACTCTTTCAGCAATACCAGCTATGACCATTAGACCTCTCCATCAGAGGCAGGAACATGAGGTTCTAAGAGGCTCTGAGTACTGCAGATTTTCATGGCTGAATCATTTGGGTTTGGGGCCATCTCCAGGTCTCACCACAGCATCTGAGATCAGAGGGCGCAGAGTTGCCAGTTATTCTGTGATATGATCTTAAGATGAGAGATGGCATCTATCTTCCATCAATGGCATAATCTTAATTTAACCCTCACTCTACAATCAGCAGAGATATCAATCACCTGCAGGCAAGGGGACCTGGAAGCACAAAGATGGAGATACAAAAAAATTCCATTTCACAAATCAGAAGAAAAACCTCTTTCAGCTGCTGGTACAGTCCTCTGAGCCAGCTCCAGGCTTCTGAGAAGAGGAGATAAAATTCTATTATACTACTCTGAGGCTGAAGCCAGCCAGAAGCCTTCTGGCTCCTGCTACACAAGAGGAATAAGCGCAGTTTGGACAAGGAGATGGAATGAAAAGCACTCGATATCCTCAATACCTGGCTTTGTTGCTCCAGATACCACCAGAAGAAAAGGAGAAGAGAAATGGCAGCTATCATTTGTCCCAGCAGTAGGAATACATACCCTCTCTTAGTTTCTGGGGTTTTGCTGTCTCCAGCACTTTGCCACCAGGGGCAGCTTTACCTGTTCCTAGAGCCAACTCTTAGGCTCTACCTACACTGCCAAATAAAATGGGAAAAGTGGCACAGCCCACCTGTGAGAGCATCCATGTGTCTAAAACCACATCTATCCCCAAATAAGGTTGCCTCATCCACCCTGTGCATTTAGAACAGTCTCTGGACCACAGTTGGGGCATCCCACACCCAAGCTGTGCCTGGTTACTGGGTGGGAGGGCGCCACCCAACACAGGCCAAAACCCTGCCCTGGAAGAACTGGAGAAACAACATTGCAGTGGAAGATGTTTTAAAAAAATCCAGGTATCAGACACTTTGAGATATCATCAGTGAAGAAATCCCTGCCCCACAAGACTTAAAATCCAGATGTTGTGTGCAAATCTGAGATGAGACCAAGCAGAGGGAAGATGGCAATGACACCAAGCATGCTTGTTCGCTGAGGAGCATGTTAGCAGACCTTGCTCTGAGACTGTCTTGAGTTTGGGAACAGCTCAGATGTTCAGAGAGCTCTGCTGTTTTGAGTGTAGTCTGCTATGGGTAGACCTATGGGGAAAAAAACAGAGGAATGCAAGAGGAAGATGCTAAGGAGTCCAAACCCTCATTTACCTTTTCCCCAGTGCCCTGATGATATGAAGTACAGCACTGAAGCCTCCACCAGCTCTTCCACCCCAGCTGCAGGGAGCTTGTAGAAAGTCCTCCTACACTGTGGTTTCACCCTTCAGTGAACTTAAACCATTTGATTCCTCCATCTGGTGACGGATTGTAAGAGTTGGCAAAGAGTGGGAAGAGGAGCACCCACATCTCCACCAGCTAGAGGAGGCAAAGAGTTCGCATCTCTGCTCAGCCTATTCAGAGGCTGGTCTGGCCCACAAACTCAGAAATGAGAATCGTCATAGAGAGATGGATCAGCAGCCAGTTTTTCCACAGAAAAAAGGGCATCAGGGGAAAAGCCAGTGAGCCAGAGGGGAGAAGTACCTAAGGGAAAGAACACTCCAGTGAATTAGCAACACAGCCAGAGACTTATTGTAACCATGTTTAGCCTACCTAGAAACTGATTTACAGCCTTTCCATAAATTATGGCATGGAGAAGCAAAGAAACGATCCCAAATTGGTCTCTTCCCAGAGCCTTAGAAGAAATTCCTGCTCCAGGAAGGGGCACGTAATGTGACAGATGTTATTTCAGAGCATCAGGTATTGGAAAAAGGCCGTACCACTTTGACTACTGCCATCTCACCCTGTAGCAGAGACTGACTTGGGTAAGTCCCAGATGTGACGGTACAGTATTTCTGTACGTTGAGCTACAGGCTTAAACTGAAGGATGTGGGAGCTACCTGAACTGAAAAACAAGAGGATTACCTAGCTTTGCCAGTCAGGGATACCATGACCTAAAAGGTGGACTGGGTAAAAGTGGTGCCAGCGTTCCTGACACGGAGGTGTTGTGACAGGCTGAGTCTCTGTAGCACTGAGGCTCAGCAAAGTGCAGCCTTTGGTTTTCAGCCTGCACTATAAACAAGAAATCTGGGAAGAAACAAACACACAGCTAAAATTAAAGACAAAGATAGGGAGATTGATAAGTAGTGTGGGGCTGCAAGAAATCTTGGTGGGTTTTGCACAAGGATTTACTATGATGTGGTCATCTCTGGAGGGAAATGAGGCTAGGGCTTATGGCAGAGAGTGAGTATAAAGTATACCCTGGAGCACAAGGCATTTCTTTCAACTGCCCATGTCCCTGGAGCAGAGGTGGAGTTAGGGAAACAGAGGCTAAAAGATGCTGGATTTCATAAATCAGATGACTGTAGGAACCATGTAATTTGGGTGTGATAATCTTTCCTCTCCTCTCCCCCCTCCTCCTTCCACACTGCTGACTGTGCAGGAGGCCAGGGGCTGCAGCCCCAGCCCAAAACAGTTCCCTGCCTGCTCTCTCACGCTACGCAGCTGAATGCATTTCTCTAGGACCGGGCCCTCTCTCACCGACACGTGCTGGTGGCCCACGTGCTAACCCTCTGCAGAACCAGGTGAGCCCTCACAGAACAGCAGCATTTCCTAGGGGAGGCCACAGGAGCCAGCAGGGAGGCGTGTGTTGCATTGCAAGCAGCAGCAGGGGCCCAGCTCTGGGCAGGTTTGGCTGGAGCGTCACCGCCCACCAAGCCCATGGAGCCAGCTGTGAGCAGAGAGTGTCTGAATGCTGTTCAAACTATAGCAAGCTCAGACCTGCTCGAAGAGCTAAGGACATGCTCTAGGGGATATAGCTGCTGCCAGTTCAGACAGTTCACCCAAGGTGCTGTGGGTCTCTCTTTCTTCCCTGTGTGAGGCAGAGAGCAGATACAAAGGTAGGGGATACCTTTGCCATGGCCAGCGATGACCCTCAGCTCACTGAACTGCAGAAGCTAAACCACAACGTGTCACCCCATCTGCTACCTGGTGACTACACGCAGGGGGATAGAAAATACTAAACTCCCAGGGACAAATGTACCAGACCCCGTTTGTCAGTGCGGGAAGTACCATAACAGAGATTTACAGAACTGCCAACATATTGCTGTCTTTGCAGAGGGTCGACAGCCTGCACCCCATAGAAGTCAGAGTACCAGACTTCGTTGAACAAGGCAGATGTATCATTTCCAAACTAGATAGTTTTAATGGGAAACAATCCCTCTGCCAGCATCCCACAGAATATCTACAAACTTCACTATGCAACTTAGTAATATTGGATGAGGGGCACTAGTTACATGTATTTTGATGATAAAGACTATTTTTGTCCTGCTGCTCTTGCATGAAACAGAAAAAAAAAAAGCTGGTTCAGGGTAACAGATGCCCTTAGTTTGCAATTTCTGCTCTTTCATGTTTGACGGATCTACTGCCAGTCCAGCTGGGGAAAAGTTCATCCATGCTATCCGAATATGGCTTATCAGCTTTGTGTCTTTGTGGAAGCCTCGTGCTGAGTGCATGACATCTCTGGACGCCTGCAAAGTCATCCTATCTCTAAGCTAAGATTAGAATTTCGAACAAAACTTATTACAAAGCAGGATTTTCTGAAAGGGTTGGACACAGCTATAATCTGGAAATTTCAGATTCGTGTCTAAGCACATTATTTAATCCTTTTTTTAGACAGACATAATTGTAAAGGGAATATCAGTAACTCTTGCGGGTGGAGGGGAAATGAAAGAGCAAGAAGGGAGATGCATGATGGGCTGTAATAAAACTGGATCCAAACCTGCCATCAATTCTGATCATTTTTTGCCTGAAAAGGCTGTGTTCACAGCACTCAGACACTATGTTCCTTACAAAAAGGGTTAGGAGACATTTTGGGAGACTTTCCCAGCTATTACTTAAATCTCAGGCTTAAATGTGCATGTGGCAACCAAGCAAGTATTTAAAAGGGCAAAGGGGAACACTTTTAGTAGCTGTCACTCTCCAGAGCATATTCACACACTGTAACTTGGGAAATGGATGCTGTGCTCAAAATCCTGTCTCCTAATGTTTAACCAGGGAGAGGGAATAGTTCACGTGCTTCTGATCTTCACATCCTGGTGGCCATGGCCCAGCAGGCTTCCTCGAAGCTAATCTCAAATGTAAGAGAGGAGGAAGGCATCCCCTCCTGTGAGGGGGAAGCTCCTTCAGTATTGAACAGGTGGAGACGGAAAGATGGGATTTTGTGAGCACTTTTCTTCCAACATATAATGATGGGGAAACTGATCAGTACCTTTTATTTAGTCACACTGGGGCCGTGCCAAGATTATTTGTGTGTGTTTGGTGGGACCCCTTCCTATTTCAGCTACAAAAAATCCAGCCTCTGCATGGTGCCCAGTGAAGGGGGAGGAAACCTCCAGCAGGTCAGCGGGGATCAAATGGGGCTGAGAGGTGGTAGGGGTCTCTGAGAGTAGCAGTGCTGGCGGCAGTTTCTGTTCCACCTGACCAGCTTGAGGAAGGTCCCCCCTTCCTCCCACCTGTCCTCGAAGATGATTTTGATCCATTTTGCTAAACTAGCTGCTAATCCACACGCTAACCTTGTGTCACACAGCCCCAGTCACTGCCAGCAGGGACAGGGCAAGGAGCACACCAGCAGCTGAGGGGCCTTGGCTCTAAGGTGGCAATTAAGTAAAAGTGACATCTCTTGGTGTTTCTGCGTCCCTGTTTATAAAGCTGTGGATTTCAATAATAACTTCAGAGGAAACTGTGCAATTGGGCATGTGACATGAGTAAATTTGTGTCAGGAGCAAAATAATATAATTCAAGGATCTTATGAAAAAGGAGGGGGGTTTCCATGCGGTTCCCAGGCATTTCTTTATTTTTTTGAGATGCAGCTAGCAGCCACACTGGGGAACATCAATCTTGTTTCTAGCCCTAGCATGGAACAAGTACTTCATAGGAGCTAAAAGGAAGAAAGGAGGGGGAAAAGGAGGAGGAAAAGGAGAAGGAAAAGGAAAAAAAGGAAAAGGCACTTTTTTGCATGTGTATTATATCCGTTATTTTGAATAGTTACACCCAAACGAGATGCACTTTTGGAGGCTGCATCAAACGACTGAGTCAGCCCCCCAAGACCAGTCTCTGCCACCCCATTTGTAGCAGGGTAACGTCCTGAGTTCTCCACGCCCAGACTACATAGTGCCACAGCTGGCACCAACGATGCTTATCCTGCAGATACCCACCCAAGTGACTTTATGTATTTAACTCAGAGTCTAGCTAGAATCTAGAGGTAATTGGTTTAGATCCTGATTTTTCAGGCGGGAGCTGGTCATCTGCCTAACGTTAATTTCATACACAAATGTTTAGCTAATTGCCTATTATGACTGGGGCTTTGAGCCTGCGTCTTTTCTGTCTACTGGATATCTGGTATTAGAAAAGGATAGTGCTAGAAAAGTTTCCAGGAATCACTCATCTATTTAAAGCTGAGCATGTGCATGTGTTTGACAGGGTGGATATCTTCAAGCTGAGGATTACACTGCCTGTCAAATGCACTTTCTCAAATTTTCCAAGCCTGAATATGCTTAAAACCTGCCTGAGTGCAGCAGGCTTGTCAAACTTTTCTTTCTTTCTCTAGTTTACAGAGAGAAGTGAGGAATTAGGTTCTGTATAAATTTTCTACTGTATAGGTCATTCACTTGAGTGATACACAGAAAAATTCAGAAACCTCCCTACTGTACACACACACATTCCTCGGGCATGGAGCAGTTAATCCGACACAGTGAAATCTCTGCACTTTGCTTCATTAAAATGTAAATTTAGATCTTTTCATAAAGTTGATGTACTGTTTATCCTTCCTACTACAAACTCTAAGACTTTGGAAAAAAGCCGCAATTTCCAAGAATGCAAGTTTCCATTAAACACGAGCCAAAGCTGTAAACCTCGACCTATGGGAAAAAGCATGAACTGCCGCGATTTCACTGTTTGGTTTTTGCCATTGTGCGTAATTTCTCCTCTACCCATCCCGTACGTGAGTACCCATCTGTCGATGCCCATTACACCGGCTGAACATGGTAAGGGGCCTGACTCTGTGCCCAACAAGGCTTGTGAATCATAAAAAGGAATGTCTTTTTTTTTTTTTTTCCTTGCAGAAACAGGTAATTAAGTTCGTCAAAGGCAGCAAAGGCCATGAGATTCTGGCTTTGGTCCTCCGAACGCTTACGCACATGCTTCGCTTTCTGCCTGCAAGCTGTCCCAGCGAGATTCGGGGTAAGATAAAACTAAAAAAGCACAACTCTTGGCTTACCAGTGGAAGCAAGCAAGCGTGCGGCTGCCCTGCTGCAGCCGGGGGCTGGCTTTGCGTACCCAGCCAGAGCCAGCTCCCTACCGAAAAGGCAGCAGCGGCCGCCGTAAGCACCTTGCTCCTCCGCTACCTCTGCCGGAGCCAGCCTCAAGCGCCCCGTCGGGGGCCCTGCCGCAGGCACCGCTCGGCGCAGGGCAGCGCCTGCCCCTCTCTGCCCCGCACCGCGCCGCGCTGCCCTCCCCTCCCCGCCGCCCCCCGCCGCTCGGCCCAACCCCGACCCCCGCCCGCCCCGGCCCGGGGCTGCGGGGCCGAACCGGCCGGGCCCCCGCCCCGCCCCGCTCCCCGCTCCCGCCCCGCCCGGCCCGGCCGTGGGCCCCTGCGAAGCGGCGGGGGTCAGGCGGCCCTGCCCTCCCCCGGTGGGACGGGCCAGCCGGCGGGGAGCCGCCGGGAGCCGGGCTTTCCGTAGGTTTGTTCTGTCACCCGTTTGGGGACAAAGTTTGGGAATAAAGGGAGGGTTTCCCCGCCCCATCCCGGGAAGGAAGGCGTGCTGCGACGGGGAAATGCGGCCGCCTGCTCAGCGGAGCCCCGTTCCCCGCCTCCCGCACCTCCGGCTCAGCTCCTGCTGGTGGTGCCTGCGGGGGACCGGGCAGGGGCTTTCGGCAGGGCTCCTGGCTGCACTGCCCAGCTGTAGCCGTGAGAAATGAGCCTCCACCGCCTCTCTGCAGACTAACCTTGGCTCAAACCAGAGAAGTCTGATTCTTCAGGTCCTGAAGGATGCGAATAACTTAGTGCTCTGTGTCGCGGTACCCACCTGGGCACGGCTATCTCCTGGAGAAACAGCCTGAGGAACCGACCTGCCGTACGTCACGTTAATTACGCCAAGTTTGCAAGACTGTTCTGCAGCTTCCCTTCCTGCAAGGAGTGTCAAAACAGCATCTTTCCTTTCTGTTGCGAGCCGGTACCACTTGCTCATACAAAGACGATGGTCTGAAAGAGGGAGGGCACTGTAGAATAAGTAGTCACACAGTGACATTTAATGTAATGGGTGTTGCTGCGTGGTACCTAATTGGGGCTTCTTGCTGTAGCGCATAGGTGACAACTCTGACCAGGTTCTCTCTTTTTGCAGCGGGGAGTGAGCCCTCCGGAGACACACTAGAGGGACCACCCCCCATTTCGCATCTCGCTGAGCGGACTATGGTGGCAGGAAGATGTTGGCTCGGAAGAGTATCATCCCTGAAGAGTATGTGTTGGCACGGATCGCTGCCGAGAACCTGCGCAAGCCGCGCATCCGAGACCGGCCACGCAAAGCCCGCTTCATCGCCAAGAACGGGGCGTGCAACCTGGCACACAAGAACATCCGCGAGCAGGGGCGATTCCTGCAAGACATTTTCACCACCTTGGTGGACCTGAAGTGGCGTCACACCCTGGTCATCTTTACTATGTCCTTCCTGTGCAGCTGGCTGCTCTTTGCCATGATGTGGTGGCTGGTGGCTTTTGCCCACGGCGACATGGACCCAAGCACAGAAAGCCCTACGAACAGCACGAAGTGGACACCATGTGTGACGTGTGTCAGGTAAAGTACAGTCGGTGGGATGAAGAAGGGGGGGGAACGGAGCTGCCTGCTGTCCTGCCGATGCCTAAAATGCAGCTTTTGGTTTACATGAACCATTGCGTTTGGTTGAGACAGTTGAAAAGTGCAGTGTTTTCCTCTAGATTACGCAAATTCAGCAAGCCTTCCAGGCTTGGAAAATACTGTACTGTAGATGTCTTTGATTCCTTACAGGATCTGAAAGAGAGGGAGACCTGCTGCTTTTCATGTGTCTCCACAATCTGTGGGTAACATACCTTGCCTGTCGAGATAAGAGCCTGCTACAAGAGTGGGTATGTGTTATATGTATTGTAACGTTGTCTACGGCAGCGGGAGCATCCCCAGCGTGGTGCGAGCTGCTCGCCGCGCCGGCAAAAGGTGGCCACCCCAGGAGAGGCAGGCCACTGGCCATGGGTGTCAGGCAGGGCTAGCAAGAAAAGTGCCACTGAGGGTAAAACTAGATGTCTTTCAAGATGACTCTCGTAAGACAACTAAATATGGGGGGCTCCAAAATACCTTGGTGAAGCCATAGGCCAGCAGTTTGACAGAGAAACAGTTTCCATGGCGTGCTTGATGTGTCAGACAGTGAAAGCGGAAGGGACTGCTAGGTTAAACATCACCCATTAAAGTATTTCACTCTCCATCCCCAAAGCCACGACAATTTTCAAGGCACTGATAAACTTACACATACATACATGGAACAGAAGAGTGTTTGTTAATTGGAGGTGGGGGTAAGCAACAAGATTGCTTCGTCATCTCATCAGTAGAATCTCTTTTTACAGCACTAGGTTTTTAAGCAGAAAAATCCTGATTTGGTATGGCCAGACTGCCCCAGATCAGCTGCCGTTACACATTGCAGGGCTGGGGGGGCCTGGGGGGGCTGCAGGGGCTGCTAGGACATCAGAGTATCCGCTTCCCTTCTCGCCTTTCTCCTGCACATAGATTTGAGGCACCTCACCGAGTTTGAAGGGACATTGTATCTCGCTCAAGAAGAAGCAAAGATTTCATTCTCCCTTTGTTTTGATGCTTTTTTGCTAAACGGGGAGTTTCCAAGCTAAAGGAAACAGGGATTTTTCCAAGCTAACCTTCATTAAGTTGGGGGATTGGGGCGAGGGGGGGAGGGTTGCTGTCTTATTTCTTTTCCAATAACCGATCACAAGCAGTCGCCTCTTAAATGAGACATCATGACCCAGCCTGCGCCCGCTGGGGTCGTCACCCCTGGTGTTTCTGGGATTTGTGGGATTTGTCCAACCAAATTAGCGAGTAGCTACACCCTGCCGGCTCTTCAGGGTCAGCCGGGGTGCCATCCCTCCGCTTGGTTGGCAGCCCCCTCAGCTTGGCCCACCCCGTGGAGCTCGCCACGGGGCTCCTGGGCCACCCTGCAGAGCCTGAGCCGGCTGCCAAGGGCTTTGTGCCGCTGGGGCTTTGGCCGCGGCTCTGCCCCTCTCTCCCTCCCCATAGTCCTGGCTACGCAGTCCAGCCCCACGCAGGTGGCTCTTCCAGGATGGCTTCTAACCTCTGCTGCAAGGCCAGCCTGGAGGGGTGTGAAAAAGCAGAGCAAATGAATCAGTGTAACTTTCTGGTTTAGCCCATGACAAAGAACGCACATTGCTCCCTTGCGCAAGTACCTGGGGTGATTCAGCCAACAGCTGCTCAAGTATCCATGTCCAAGCCATGGAAAATCTTTTCCCTTCATAGCGAAATACTTTATCTTGTTAAATCTGGATACCACTTTGGACAAAGTCATGAAATAGCAATATGATTGCTGACATTTTTAAGAATGGCGAGTTGCTGGATGTAAAGTATATTTAATATTACAATGATATGTATGCCAAAATAATGGCAAATATTTTTTAACCTACTCTCCTGAGATTTAGGCCCATGGATATTTCAGGAGAGCTTTCTTGGATAGGTGCCATTACAGATTTACAGGAAACCTGGTTTTGGAAATTTTAACCAGTGCCTAGAACTTGCACAGCACTTCCATTTTTCATAGTACTGCAGAAATTTCCAAGTCTCACAGCTCTTTGCCACATAAAGCAAACATTATCCAAAGCGGAAAACTGTTATACAGTTCTAAAGGGAAGGACCCGGGAATAGTGTGATTTGGAGATTCTGGCTCCCTCTTCACATGGTCAAAATGCTATGCAAACTATCCAAAGGTGGATTCTCTTCTCTTCTCTTCTCTTCTCTTCTCTTCTCTTCTCTTCTCTTCTCTTCTCTTCTCTTCTCTTCTCTTCTCTTCTCTTCTCTTCTCTTCTCTTCTCTTCTCTTCTCTTCTCTTCTCTTCTCTTCTCTTCTCTTCTCTTCTCTTCTCTTCTCTCCCTTCCCTTCCCTTCCCTTCCCTTCCCTTCCCTTCCCTTCCCTTCCCTTCCCTTCCCTTCCCTTCCCTTCCCTTCCCTTCCCTTCCCTTCCCTTCCCTTTTCTTTTCTTTTCTTTTCTTTTCTTTTCTTTTCTTTTCTTTTCTTTTCTTTTCTTGAGTACTGTTAAGGGAAATCAGAATATTTACTCCACAGAACTTTAATTTGAATTAAGCTGAATTAAGTTTAAGCCAGAAACTTCATTCTGCATGTAAGTGAATATTCATGAATATAAGAAACCATTCTGTGAATTCTATTAATTAACTCTTTCATCCCTCATTTCTTCAGAGTGAAATGCAAAAATAAACCCCTCAATACAAGGGAATCTGCCAAAGATTAAAAAAATAGAAAAGGCAAAAGAAAGACAAAGTTCTTTCAAAGATATCTCTGCAGAGACTGGCTGATTTTCTGAAAGGTGAACTTTCTCATTCTACAGAAAATTATCCCTGATATTGCCTATGCTATTTTAATGTCTTCTCATGACCCCAGGTTCACTGAAAATATGGTCAGGAAAAAAAAAAAAAAGAAAAAGTTACTTAAAAGCAGATTAATTGAAAAGCAAACCAAACTCAGTGAATGGTTTAGAACCATCCTCATGGACAGGACACATTTTCCATAGGTAAAGCCATGCTGAACATGATAATGCTTCAAATGTTGGTGGGTTGCACTGTGTTAAAAGGGCGACTATGATATTAGTTCATATGAGACCCCATGTGCTGCATGTCTACCGGATAAACCCCAGGGTACTGATTTGGAGCATAAGAGATGTTGGTGAAGGATGTAACTGGTTATAAAAGAAAATGAAAGACCCTGGTGTACAGAGGGAATATGGCATTGTGGACTACTATAAATAATGTATTTGGAAAGTTTGTGGGCAGCATCCTCTGATGTCTGGCACTATAGCATATTAGGGACGTTTAATTTAACCCACACTTCTACAACCCACTCCTGTGTTGAAATTTTCCAGCTAGTCTTGCCATGGCAGTGAACTAAACCCAAACCCTGGGTCACAGCGTTGTCCTCCTGCCGGGATGTGCAGAGGGGACCATGGAAGGCCACTGGCCTCTCTCTGCAGCCTGATACCCTGGGCTCAGTCACAAGGCAAGCAAGGGTTTGGGAAGTATCACAAATCTTTTTCCTCCAGGAAATCCTGCTAAAGGGGGTCACGAATCAGTATGGGCAAAATGCCTCAATTTTCCCCATTTCCTTTCACTGCACAGGCTGGTGGAAGAATCTTGGTGTGCCAGCCGATTGCTCGCTCTTGCCAAAACCACTGCTCTGCACCAAGAGCTTCATTGAATGGAGAAGGTGGAAAGCCCAGGTGTTACAAAATTGTCAACTAACACAGTGGGTAGCATGTGTTCCTGAACAGAGGATCTAGTGAGCTTCTCAGGGTCACCTAGTGTTATAGACAGTCTTTTAGGAGTTCGGGCTCTGAGGTCATAGAATCATGGAATCATGGAATCATAGAATCATAGAATTGTTAAGGTTGGAAAAGACCCTTAAGATCATCAGGTCCAACCATTAACCTACCACTGCCAAGTCCGCCACTAAACCATGTCCTCATGGTTACTGCACTGATACTGCACTGATCATAAAAAAACAGAGTCACTGAGCATGCAGTGCTTTTATTGATGTTAACAGAAGGCTTATGTGTACCAGAACTGTACAAATAGGTCCTTAAGTTTGTTTCTAGAAAGTATATGTTAACAGCTTCTCAGTTTGTGTTTGATGTCCTTAGAGTTAACTTTGTGCAATCTTCTTCTCCAGGTCTTTCACCTCCGCTTTCCTCTTCTCCATTGAAGTTCAGGTGACCATTGGTTTTGGGGGCAGGATGATGACAGAGGAATGTCCCTTGGCCATCACAGTCTTGATCCTGCAGAACATTGTGGGTCTGATCATCAACGCCGTCATGCTGGGTTGCATATTCATGAAAACCGCACAAGCTCACAGGCGGGCTGAGACCTTGATTTTCAGCCGGCAGGCAGTCATTGCAGTTCGAAATGGCAAACTTTGCTTCATGTTTCGAGTGGGAGACCTGAGGAAGAGCATGATCATTAGTGCTTCAGTAAGAATCCAGGTTGTGAGGAAGACTACGACCCCTGAAGGAGAAGTCATACCCATTCACCAAGTAGATATCCCCGTGGATAACCCCATTGAAAGCAACAATATTTTCCTTGTGGCTCCCTTAATCATTTGTCATGTCATAGACAAGCGGAGTCCTCTTTATGATATCTCTGCTGCTGACCTGGTGCTCCAGGACCTGGAGCTCATCGTGATACTTGAAGGAGTCGTAGAAACGACTGGCATCACGACACAGGCGAGAACCTCCTACATAGCAGAGGAGATCCTGTGGGGTCACCGCTTTGTGCCCATCGTTACCGAAGAGGAAGGCGTGTATGCAGTCGACTACTCCAAGTTTGGCAACACCGTCAAAGTGGCGGCACCACGTTGCAGTGCTCGAGAGCTCGACGAGAAGCCGTCCATTCTCATCCAGACCCTGCAGAAGAGCGAGCTGTCCCACCAAAACTCCCTGCGGAAACGCAACTCCATGAGGAGAAATAACTCCATTCGGAGGAGCAACTCCATGCGGAGAACGAATCCCTCCCTCATCGTGCCCAAAGTGCAGTTTATTACGCCTGAAGGGAGCCAGAGTGCCTCAGAAACGTGATACACAGCTCTGTGCAAGGTTGGTGGGCTTCAGGAGGAGGAGGCACCTGTGGTGTTTTGTTTAAATTTTCTTTTACTTAAGAAAATGAGAACACGATGCAGAAAAGAACCATGCAAGAACTATTTATTCTATTACTTACTGAAAGCATCACCTAATGGCATTAGGAAACACTTTAGCACTTAGTGTATGAATTAATTAAAAATGGCATGTACACTAAAGAAAACACAGTTCACTCATGTAATATAATGTGTATTTATACTTGTTTAAATGGCATGTTAATTTTTTTAATCTTATTTTTCCTATCTAGGGTCTCTTTCTTATGTTTTTCTGCTGGCTGTCACAAAATGTGGTTTTTTTCTATGTAACTAACTGGGTTACCCACTTGCAGGCAGAAGTGAGTGCTTTCTCAAAACTGCTGCATACAACAGCTCCCACAAATTTTGTGCAGGATATTTGTATATTGATCTTTTTGGGGTGAATTCCTTGTTCTCTTGAAAGGAGTAACTAAATTCCTCAATGATTTCACTGGAGAAGAGCCAGGATTTTACCTTCAGTTTTTCAGATCTTTTCTTTCCATTGGTTTATGGCAAAGGCATTTCGAGAGCAAATTCTGGTCAGCTAAAGTGACCTGACCATCCCACAGGAGAACTGGTGCCGCTCAGCGCACCAGCAAAACGGCATGGCCTCTTGCAGAGCACCACTCTTCTCGGGGTGAGATACTCCGCTGCAGAACAGCGTGCATCTGTAATGTAGCTGTAGCCCAAGCTGAGAAACTCAAGTCCTCCCAGCTGCCACCTGACAGCCATTTCACTGAAATTATTCAAATTGAAAAAAGCGCACGCCTCTTTAACATCCTCTTCATATCGGTGGAAGACCAAATCCTATTTTGTTTTCTCTTATAGATTCATACACTGAAGGCAACAAGTGTACTTCCTTCACTTACAGTATTTTTTTGTAGGATTAAGTCTGTTTACTTCAGCAGAAGGTTGCTTTTTGCCAGTGGGAATTCACAAATGGGAATGAGAGGGAACCATGCCAATAATATTAAAGATAGTATTTTCAAAACTATCTGAATAATTTTCAGGGGGACTTGGGTGCTGCTGCTGAATTACTGTTTTTCAGCAGTGTTTCACCTATGTTTTTATATAACATGGCATTGAGAATTGGTGGTAAGCAGCTTTTCTCATAAAATTCAAATGGGCATTTGTTATCTGGAGCCTTCCCAAAAATGTCATCACAAGTTTTTCTACAAGAATAAATAAATGTTTGACAACTAATTGTATCACATTTGATAATGCTAAATTGATGCATTTTTTTTCCTCTGTGACTAAGAAGTATAATTATGGACAAATTCCAGTTCATATTTCTTATAGGACTTGACTTATTATGTCTGTGGCTCAAGAGAAGTACTATCGCTGTGCTGAGCTCCAAGCCACTCAACCACTTAAATACTTTTATAATTTTAAATATTTGTTTGTTCCTATCAGGTAAAATAGTAAAAAGCAATGCCAGATTCTCATTCTCTTTGGAAGTCAGTTCATCAGCACTTGTTTGGACGGTTTGCAGGCTTTGTGTGGTGTTGGGTGGTGGCACGGAGGGGCATTGCTTTGTAGTGTAGGCTCCCTACATTTGGAGCAGGTGCTCTCCAGAAAAATAAGCACTGACAAAATACTTCATCTGTAGCAAAAGCGGAAACTGAAGTTTCTGCTAAAAGCATTCATTCCCTGGCCTGCCCATTAATGTTCTGGGAGGATGGATGGTGAACATCTGGAGACATTAATCTGTCCATTGTGTGTCCAAACAATGAACACCTGTAGCTTCCAAGAAGAGTCAGAGTGAAGCATATACAATTTGTATCTGGCCTCCATTTCCAGGGCTGTGAATTTCTTTGAGGCTGTCTGTTTGATAAATGGTTAAGTCAGATGCTGTACAAAAGCAAATTTTCTACAAAATAAAAAAAGTGACAATAATGATTATTTCTTTCCCTTTTTTCTTTGTATTCTCCATTCATTCTTCTATACTTAGTCCTTCTTGTATCCCAGCCTTTTCCATGGTCCTTTTGAGTAATAATTTGATATTATCTCAATACTCTCAGTATTTCAGATGAGATCTTTTTTACCCACAACCATTTTCTCATTTTCTCCTTAAGTACATTCTTCCTTCCAATTTTTATTTTGCCTTCATGTCTCTCTCTGCTTTATACCTAATGTACTCTCTTTCCCATAAGGCTATTATAGGGATATTGGTATTTTGAGGTAACACTAAGGCACCTCAGTCATATGCAAGGATGCTGAACAGATACACAAGGCAGATCCTTGTGTCATGAATGTCATGTTCATATGTGCTCCTTGCAGAAAATCCCTTGGTGCAAAGCCCTTTCTTGAGCAAGTTTTGCAGTCCTGGAAGAAGCCAGCAGTAGAAGCAGTCAGGGTAAGCCACCCAGCTGGCCGTGGAGAGAGGTGGGGTTCTTTTGGGGCTGGGAGCCGCATTCCTCGCTGAAGGACAGGTTTCAAACACAGCTTAGCTTTGCAGCATTGTGCCTGCCAAGAGGGGATGAGCTGGCAGCACCACAGTTCAATATGTTTAATTATTTAGTCTTCCTGGCAACTTTATCAGATGAAGAGGGCTTTATTTTAAATTTAAGTTTTCTGTGTTTAAAGTACACTGCCAAGTTCAGAATGACAGTTGAGATTCTACCAAATACTGCTGACAGTTCATGCTGGCATTTACCTGTCCATCTCTCTCATTGATAATAATTTAGAAAATTGGAAGCAATGATGTATAAGCATTATCTGACTGCCATCCCTTCACACTTATTTGTGTCCCTACCATTCCCGTCCTGCTGTAACATGGTGTAACCGGGACTGCGTTATTCGACATCGCTTATTCTGTGCATTTAATACGCTTTGGCTCTTTAAACAGCCTACCAGGCAGATGTCGCTGTTGCTGGTGTAGCCTTCTGAGGGGAGCAAAAATATTTCCTAAGAGTAGAAAACCGATTATACAGTCCTTCCAGAACAGGTGTAATATCTGGAACTGCGCTTTATTTTTTCTTTCTAGCCTTAACTTAAAGAATTTCTCTATTTTAAACAGAAAAATGGCAGTGAGACCCTTTGTCCTCTCTTTGGATACCCAGAAGATTCAGAGTTACTGTAGTGGGGACATAGAGAGCAAACACACACAGACAGCACTTACAGGGGATATAAAGCTTAATGCTCCAGGGTCGAAGCCAACCTCTGAGTAATAGCATTTGGAGGAAATTTTCCCTGTTGGCAGGTTATCCTGTAGCTGTCACCTTCAGGATTTCTTGCGTTTTCTTTCAAAACATCTGCTGCAAGCCAGGGACAGAGGCAGGACCCCAGCACGGGGCACCCTGAGTCGGGCGGGTAAATCAGATCTCTGCAGGAGGGCTGGCAGACCGCAAACACGAGGGTTCTTCCTTTCCTCCTGCCCAGATGCCATCAAACCCTGCAGTGAAGCCAGCCACTGGAGACCCCCAGCCGCAGCCAAGCCTTGCCAGCATGTACAATGTATGGTCATTGAGTGCTGCCCACAAAGTCCAGAAAGTTTGGCTCTGGGAGGAGCCCTCAGCACCCGTGGCATGGAGGAGAGCGTTGCTGAACCAGACAGGGCTCGATGTGGGGTTTAGGGCTGCCTGCTTGAGGGGGTAACCTGGCTGAGCAGGGCTGCTGGGGTGATCTGCACCGCAGGCAAGGCAGCGGGGTTGCCCTTCAAGCCTAGGCTGGACCAGAGCTGCTGCAGATACAAGCAGGATAGGCACCTAAGCATTAAAAGCTAATGGAAGTGGGATTGTGACTCAACGAGCAACAGCTGGGTGTATTTTGGGTGCCCTGGGGCACCCTGTCTGCCTCCCACAGCTGCTCAGACAGCCACTCATCTCCCATCAGGGCCATGCCACTCCTGCCCACTCAAAGCACCCCTCTTGGGCAACCCAGCTGCTCCCTACTCTGCGTACCAACCCCCCTAAAGCCTGCTGCAAGCCACGCTTGGAACGTCTCTGTAACACTTGGCATCACTGTGGCCTTGTAAAATGAGCCCCCTCCTCAGTATTGCTTCATGGGCACGTGTTGCAGCACAGCAGTTTGCCCTTGCAAATACAACTGCTTGGCTCCATCCACAGAAGGGTTAACCCAAGCTTTCTGGGATACTCAAGACATCGTACAGCAAGAGATCAAGAAGTATATTCAGATTTAGTCAATACCTCATGTATGCAATAGGCCTTTACCCTAACACCATGTCTTCCTGTAGTCCATTAGGTCATTTCAGAGGCACAGGACTCAACTTACCTCACAGCCATCTTGAGCCTATTTCACAAAAGCATGCACCTTTGCATTGCATAAAGGTCAGGCAAGGAATTATGCTTTTGCTTTTCCATCTGGAAAGTGGTATGCACACACCATTCTTGCTGACTGGAAAAACATGGCTAATTCTGCATATCTTTTCTTCCTTCACAAACTAGGATTGAGGACATTTTGTGAAACCAGTTTCCAAGCTCTCCAGTGATTATTATTAGCAAATGCTTGTTGCTGCAAGCTGAAAAAGTAGTTAGTCCAAGACCAGAAAGGAACTTTGACTGGAGAAAAAAAACATTAGATATTATATGATGAAAGGAAGAAAGCTTTCATTATTTTTGACAAATTATACTCTCTGTGAAGCCTGATATTTTCAAAACACTGGTGGGGGTTTGGAAGGCACCATCAAGCAATAAATCATGTCCTGCTAGACTTTGATTTTGTGCTGTGCTACTATTAGCAACAGGGTTTTGTAGCCCCAGCATGGCATCCTACAAGTGTGCGTCAGCCTGGTCTCCAGATGCTTGCAGTCACCAAACAATGCTGGGGATTTGTGGTGAGCTGGGTTGTGGCTGACTCCAGGAGCTGTGGTCACCAGACTCTATGGGGAATGATGCTGGGGCTCGTGGATGCAGGGCTGGGGCTGGAGGCAGCAAGGACCCTGGTGTCAGCACCCTGGTGACTTGTCCCCAGGAACAGACTGGGAAGTGGTGTGGCTCCCCAGGTGCTTTGGACACTGTCCTTCACAGGAAGGTATCGTTGTTCACATCAGGCTGATGGGGGACACTCTTGCTGTGTCTGACTGATGGAAGTTGAATACAAAATGATGGAGTAAATTCCTACTTCTCTAAACCTGATTTCCTGGTCTGGGTTTCTTGCATAGCCAGGTGAGAGTTAAATTTTTCTCCCCCAAATGCTTATGTTAAAATACATTTTCCATATATGTATGTTTACATCACATCCAGACTAATCTAAGCTGATAGGCAAGAATTTCTAATACCCCTAGCATATTAATAATGCTTCTCGGCCCTATCTCTCTGAATTATGTGTCCTACTTCCCCTTAAGAATTCTTTGAACTTGAAAAAAAAAAGATTTCTCATGTGATAACTGGACAGTAAAGATAAAATATGTTCCCACATTCCCTTATTAGACAGTGTAGAGAGACTTAGCCCGCAGAGACGAGATCAGTGCTGTCCAAGAGAAACAGCCACTGAGATTGAGGCATTCACAGTCAGGAAACATCACCAAGGGGCTTGAATTAAAAGAAATACTTAAAAATACTAAGTATTCAGTAGGTTTCTGGCTGCGGGCTCTCCTTTCAGGCCACTGCTGAGTTACCAGTTAACAGTGAAGGGAATATGCTAGCACCATCAAGACATACTACAACATCAGAAAGACAAAACCCATGCATTCAAGGAAAACATTGTCCATACTTTAGTTATTGTTACCAATGATTTTAACATTTAGCTTGTTAAAAATTCAGAGAGGCAAACAAAAAAGTGATGGATTCTCTCTTCACCTTTAACAAAGGTTTAACACCTTTTTTTTCCACCTCTAAAAAAGAGTTGATCCAACTGAAGATATTCCTTCTACCCACAAAGATGCTGTAGTTTTCTGGAGGATACATGTTAGTCTCAACACATTTTTCTGGGCTCAATGCAGGAGTAGCTGTGCATGATGTCATGGCCTGTGCTACTCAGGAGGTCAGACGGGATGATCTAATGGTCCCTTCTGCACTCCAAATCTATGAATAGGGAGGGTTAATGAGTTTTGGTCAAGAGAAAGGCTTCCTCTGATTCAAAAGTCTTAAATTAAGCTCCCACTGAGGAAACAAAAAAACATGGGAAAAAAAAATAATAGGGCTAGGCATCCCCAAATTGTTGATTTATTTTGACAAATGCATTTCAGTGCTAATTACAGACCCTTCAAACTGTACTGACAAATGTGCCTGGGGATAATTTGTAAAAATTAGGGTATCTTATCATTACAGGACTTGACTTTGCTTCCTACTGTTGTTAAATTTTGGCTTAGTAGCAAGAGTGAGACAGCCAGCTTCTGTGTGGGCCAAAGTGAAATTATATTTCTTGGTTTTATGGTCTGAGGTCTACTGCAAAGATCATTAAATTGAGAAATGGCACTGGAGTGACTGTAAAGGGCTGTCGTGGTTTGGGGCTCAGTGTCTTCTTCACCCAAGGAACATCACTGCTCTCCTCAAGCGCTATTTTTGTAACCACAATAGCCATGAAAATTAATTACATCCTTCCATGGCCCAGCCTTGTTATCCTTCAGGGTATGTATTTTGATGTTAGGTCTTTGATTCTGGGTGATCCGGGTTGGTCTGTCAAAAAGGGATTGCTTCTGCTGACTGTCACGGTTTTCAGATCCAGTCAAGGCCAGGACATAAAGCAAAACTGAAGGGCTGCAACACCCAGTAAAAGAAACTCTGCTGACTTTGAACAAGAGCAAGTGATAACTGTTAGCCCCTTGGGTGGTCAGCTTTGCGTCTCACAGCATTTCAAAAATATATCAAATAATAAAAGATGTTCTATGCTCAGCCTTAGCTAGTGTTTTAAATTATGTTTTATGCAGATACTATTCCTGCTGACCAGGTTAAATTATTTGTGATGTGCTTTTTTTTTCTATATACAAAATCTCACCATATTCTCTAAATCTTTTGTGTTAAATTAAGAGAGCAATAAGATTTCTGAACTGAAGCTCTCCTTGTAGTCATCCCCTTTGTACTGTCTATACATCAATATGAAAAATGGAATACAAGTCTGAATGTGCATCTTGAAATATTTAATTTAACCTAGTTTTAAAGACACAAGTATCCTTCAGTTTATATTGGTATTAAGTATGTCATTATCAGTCATGTTTTTTTTTTCCTTCAGGGACAATAATCTGTTCAAATATCAATTCAGATATTCTGGTTAAATATAAAAAGTAACAGGCAATGAGCAAAGACTAAGTTTACATTTTGATCAACTGCTCGAATACAACAAAATCGCTTGTGATATTGCATCATGTTTCTGTGGAGGTTTGTAGTAAACTGTGTGACTGAGGCCAAGTTTTTCAGTGTGTCCTTTTTCAGGGATTAAAAAAAAAAAAAAAGCCTTCCACAATCCAGTTTATTACGGTACATCTTGAGGAATGATTCCAAGAAAAGATATAGTTGGGCATGACTACATTTACTACTGAGGTCCAGCTCAGTACTACACTTCAGCTTGTGCTCGATTTTGAAGGACAGCTGTCCCATCACTGAGCGTGTAAAGCTATGTCCAATATTAAAACTTTATTTATTTTTTGCTTGAATAACAAAGTTTCATCAGTTTCACTGAGGTCAAACAATCCCTGCAAAAGCATTAACGTGGAGTAAGAGGTTGCCATCCTTCCCTTAGAGGCATGGGCGTGATAACATTGACTCAACTGCATGTCGTGTATCTACACCCTCACTGTCTGTAGGCCAGGGTTAACTCGCACAGGACTTCAAGTTAATGCTCGAGTGCTTTGTTCAGTCACAGCTGAAGTTATGAACACCAGGATGACAGAGAAAACCTATGTATGTCACCCATAAGACATTCAAAGAATTAAACCAGTAGCAGTAAGATGACCACGTAAGGCTACAAAGCATCTGCCACCGGTGGAGCCACATGACCCTTACTTGTGCCCCTTCTGTCAATGAAGGCTCCAGGCAAAATGGGCCATCTTCCAGGGTTTTTCTTTCGTTGCTTCAGTCCTAACAAATGTTTCACCCCTGTTTAATTAAACTTGGAAACAGTGCAACCCAAATCATACACAAACCCCTGAAACATTTCATCACAATAGTTTAAAACCTCTCATGTTTATAAGTAATGGAAAATCCTACATTTACAATGCAAGGGGGTATGCTGTACATTGCTTTCAGGGGGAGCTGGAGAAGGTCCAGGGCTAATGTACTTCAGTCATGTAAATTACTAGAGTAAAGGCACAAAACCAGAGAAATGAGAAGTTAAGATGACTAAAAGATTTCCTGACTATGCACTGAATGGTCAGTGGAACAGTCTTCAAAGCAGAGGTGGCAGAAACTTTACTGATGGAGATGTTTAAAGTGAGACCATACACAGACATGTACAAGCATAATAATTTAGCATGGAAACATGTAGACTAAGTCAACTGTATCTGTCTCATTTCAAATGTCAACATCTGAACACTCACTCACTGAGAGGCTGCTAGTGATGTCCGCAAAACAGAAACATCATCTTAAGTAGGTAGCCATGCCTTGCACAGTGCTTGCAATTCACTGCAAATCACACAGCTAGCAGCTAGTGGTAACTCCTTACGTGTTTCCAACATAATACATCTGTGTATATTAATACATTCTTTCCTATTCTGCTTCAAGCACAGGACTATTAATTCATCAGTAAATGAATCCTTAAACTTAAATTCTCCTTGTGTACATTATCAAATCAAAGGAGAAAAGCTTGTTTAACTAGGTATTTATATAAATATGTGTGTATATATATATAAAAATTTCTATAAAGAGATAAGTGTTTGCACTGTCAGATTTGATGGTAGGGATTCTCCAGGTTATTGTTACTTTGGTTTACCAGCCAAAAGATTCCATTTAAAGCTTAGTCTCTGGCCACACGCACACAAATTATATATATATCTATATGTCACAAATCCTCGCGTCTCAGAGATCCCTTCATGTGCTTTAGAGAGGAAAAGACTATCACTGTGATGGACTTCTCTCCCATCCAGGGCCTCGACTAACTGCATTGACCTTTGAGCAAAGCTACCAGCTCCATCTGTTCTGGCAGACATTAAGGAAGGTCCGACACAGCAGAAGATGCACTTTTTGTTTGGGAGAACAGACTGTGAAGGGGGAATTTTCATCCTTATTAGGGCAACTAGCAGTCAATAATGTGACATGATGTCACAGGAGAAGCACTGGTTTTGAGACTGATTTTTGTTTGTAACTCTTTGCAATGCATTGGTTTAGATTTCTGTCAAGTGTCTCAGACTTTCACGTGACCACTTTCCTCTCTGAAGTTTTCAACTTGACTTACGTATGCATGCAGTGATGGAGAAAGGCTGGTACATGCCGGTATGCCATTTGAACAGAAAATGGGGCAGGATAGTTACAAAGTGAAACTTATTTTTCTTCCCCCATTAGGATTTCCAGGAATTTCATATGAGTACTTCAGAAATGTCATTTCCAGTATTACACAGGGGAAATAAACCGTAATGGAAAAATGTGTGCATGTACAAGCATGCGTGTGCAAATACACGTGCAAAGATCATTCATGTTCTGTTCCTGAACTCTTTTGTGAAAAAGGAAGGGTTGTTTTAGTAGAAGCAGATTTCAGACCTCCCTTTGAAAAACTTGCCCATAGTAATTTGGTGCATGAAATCATCAAGAGGCTGTGGCAGTTCAGTTCAGTAAAATTGCCATACATATGGACCCATCTGCCCAACAGCATCAGTCATGGCACGTACACAAAAGAGGGTACAAATGTACCTTCCAAGGGGTGAAATATTTATTAGCAAAGACACAGCAGGCTTACCAAATGGTTTCATCCAGAGATCTGAGTTTTTAAAGGCTAACACCTACTCTCAGTACCCACTCATGGCCCCAGGGAGCTCCACAAGCGCTCACAGCCACAGATGATGCCATATGGGGAGCTGCACACACCGTGCGGGACATGCACTTTCAGTCATGAAAAGCAGTAGCAACCACACAGCTACGTGCCTCCCCATTCGCGTCAGGCAGGGACTCGCTTCCAGCTGGGTCGCATGCCGTGGCCATGCGAACTTCACAGCAACAGCGAGGATCAGCGCCGGATCTTCTTGCTCTCAAAAGCACATGTGCCTAATGTCCCCCCAGGGAAGGCTCACTCGGAGCTGCCAGAGCACAGTGCAAAGGACCGTGAAAGACAAACCAGATTCCTGATTCCCTTCCACAGCTTTTGCTTTTCCTCTTGCTAAACAATTGATTATTGCATGTAAGGGTCTTGCACGCATTCTGAAATGGAATAGTCCTTTGTGCACTCTGACTAAGCATTAACAACCTGGATTCTCTGTAATAAATAGCGGATAGTGAACGCTGAAACAGTTCCTACGGTGTCAGCTGTGCCACTACGGTGAATCAGCTCAACAGAGGGCTGCTGGGCAAAAGAAAGAAAAACCAAGAATGGTAGGACAAGCCGTCTTCAGCACACATGGAGTATTGTAAAGAGACAATGACAGGGCAAAAGGAGTCCAGGGATATCGGAGACCAAACTACTGCAGCAGATGTGAAGGAACACATCATCCAAGGGAGAAGACAGCTCCTCCAGGGAACCAGGCTAATGTGGGAATGCACTGAAGAAGTCAAGGGATGGATGGCTGCTAAGGAAAGCAGAAGTGAATGTCAGCTGTTCTCAGTTTTAAAAACTTTTCTTACTATTCTTTTTGGTAAAGCAAATATGATTTTGGTTGATTTCAGATCAAAGACTTCTGAAAGGGAGATCTGCAAGTACTGGATTCCAGTTGCTGTGCTGGGTAGGACATGATAAAACATAGGTACCTAATGAAGTGTGAACTATAGAGTATCATCTGCTAATATGAATAAATGTGAACATAATTAAAACACTGAGGATGTTGTTACCCACTGAGATCGACAGAAACACCTGAGCACCTCTGAAATCCTAAACAGTTCAGCAATCTCTGTACACTTGCTTTAAGTCCCCTCCAAATTAGGAGGATTCTCAAGGAAACCTCTAAAGTTAAATATATGCTTAAGAGTCGAGAGTCCAGGCAGGAAGAGCACTCAAAGTGAAAAGTGGCAGGATCTCCAGAGCATAAATCTTTCTAGCAGGGGAGTTTTCCTACTCCTGAAGCAGCCCTTCACAGGCAGCGTGGGTGTGTGCCTTCCAGCCCCAGGGAGTTATTTAACCCTAAACTTACATACAAACACAAGCATCTTTGTTTAGACGTTTCAATGCAACCTCTGCTGGAAAACAAAACAGCAGTGAGGTTCTAGCTGCCCTTTCCATATGGCAGAAGTGTATTTTGTTTCATAGGTTTCTGGTAAAAAAAGGAAGATTATGTAGTAACAGGACCTCAATTAATAATGAAAAAAAATATATCAGTAATCAAGTAAGTGAACAAGATTTGTTTTTCCCTATTTTATACCTCATGGTTCAGTACTCTTTTTGAAAGAATTGTCTCCTTTTTGATAGAGACAGAGCTCCCGACCCTGCAGGGTGGACTGGTGCTGTTTCAAATGACAGATGTGAAAACTGTACAATGAAAATAAATTTAGGTACACTGTTTGGATCACCTACGTGCATTTATTAAATCTGTCCTTCCTATGAGTCTGCAAAGTGCCTTCCGAATGCTGTGATTGCAAGCAGCTCACATCAGAAAACAGTATCAGGTAGAAAATAGAGGTTCAGATTAGCTAAAATTTGTGATTAGTTCTGCCAAAATCTGAACATAATCTGAATCTTTTTAATCCTAACTCCTAACTGGCACAGTGTGGTCTTCTGTGGAGGACTTCAGGTTTTCCAGATGCAATTCCAATGTATTTTACCAGCGTTATTCACACTAACTATGTTATATTTCTGGAAGACAGAACAAATATGTGTTTTCATTTTATAAAGAAAACAGAGTTTGTTTCTGGTTCAATGGTGTAATAAGTACACCGTAGTTACATCAGGCACAAGTCATCACTGACCCCTTATACCATGGGTGCTGCCCTGGTTTGCACTCAAGTCTGTTGGCTCTGGCCCCCGAATTCTCTGTGGGAGAATGTATGAAAACAGGGATGGACAATGGCCCAGTACTGAACCTGGGATTTCCTGAGCTCGCCATGCTACCTGCCACCAAAATGTAGTCAAAGTAGCCCAGCCCAGCTCAGTCTTGCTCAGAAAAGCATTGGGAGGAGAAACCCCTGTATATCCACTGTCATAAACCAGTTTAGCCTTAAGCATAAAGGAAAGAGCCTCACAATTACATAATTATATGTACTACTTGAAGTCAGGGAAAGAAAAATTACTTCTCTCATCTGAGCAAAGGCCCAGTAACCACTTGAGAAACAAAATGTCAAACAAGAAGCATCTCCAGGGTACTGAGCATTCCCAGAGGAAGCGAGAGACACATTTCTTCTCAGGAGATTTTCCTGCTGGCAGCAAGCAAGTTTACATAACAAAAAATTTAACAGATCCCAGTAGTAATAGATCAATTGAGCTTTTTGGGGGTGTGATTGTTTTGTTTTGTTTTTTATCTAGTTCATAAACCTGAAATTAAGTATCTACAAACAGTATTTTATATTATTTTCCTGGTGACATGGCTTCCTCTTTGCTGTTTAAACCAGAAGAACTAGGATTGCAATGCAAAAATCTCATCAGTATCAAAACCAGACTGCAGTGCACATATCCCCTTCTAATGCACATTGTTACATTATATGAAAGAAATTGGAAAACATGACAAGGTTGTAATAATTTAATTCACAGGAGCTGGTTTACTGCTGAATTCTCCCCTGTAACATGTCCCAGGTTACAGGAAAGGGAGGCTCTGTCTAGTCCTTTGTGCATCAGCCAAAACTGGATTTGTCACAAAAATGGAGAAACACTTAGACACCCAAACTAGATGCCCTATTTTGATATAACCTTTCTTTACTGAGTGCTAAACCCCAACATGCTAAGAAGGATAATTCTTTGTTTTTTCTGTATAATAAAATGAAGTCCTGGAAAATTACTTTTCTTTCCTCAGTCTAGTCCTAAGTTTTGGTTACCCCCACATACATATGTAGCCCCCCTTTTTCCCTCTGGCTGCTGTCAGCCCTGTCCTCTCCCACTTCTTGTCCCCATGTGGGCAACTCAGTGTCAGCATGGAGCTCCTGGTCTGGAGCCACAGCCTGGCTCAGTTCACCCTTCATCTGGAGGCAATGTGACCATGGTGCCACATGGTGACCCAGCACTGGCAGTCTTCTCTGGTGACCAGCCTGGCAAAAAAAAATCAGAGATGTTATTGAATTCCAAGAAATATCAGAAATAAAATACTATTGAAAAGCCATAGGCTGTGAGAAGACAGGGAAGGTAAGGTTTAGATTCCATGTCTTATCTATTTCACTGTTCAGATTTCCAGGGTCAGGGGGGTTTCTGTTTATTTCTCTCTGGGATAGGAATGTCCGATCACTCCCAGAATGCTATTCATTATTAAGTATTAGTGGCTTCAAATTTGACTGAAGATGGTAGACATTTTTTTTAATCTGAAGACTTAACCCAGATTTTAATGTCATGGTAAGACACTACTGTGAAACTTTTCATACTTTTGTTTCTATCTGAAATCAAGGAATCACAGAAGTTGAGAGAGAGATACTTTACATTTGTCTTTCTCTTAATGGTATCTTTCATTGCATTCATGTCAAATCTTGCTGGAAATATGTTTATCACACCAACTGAAACAGCCAAACTATTTCTGACATATTATAAGATAGGATGAAATTATAGCCATAGGAATCAATTCTTATTAGTGATCAAGTCTGGAGGCTGTTTATCAGACTGGCTTTACAAGAAACCAAACCATAGAAATCTTCAGACATTCATTCCTTTCCACACACTACAAAGCTTTGGGAGACTGGAAAATTAGAATAAACATTCTTTACTCTGTGTGTATATATCTACATAAACACATGCATATATGTAGCTAAAGGAACAATTTAAGCAGTGAAGATTAACAGATATGCTACATTAGTCCTGTATGTTGATCTTCTAAAAGCTGTAATGGATTTCTTCTGAAAGCCTTTAAAAGATGGATCCTGACCTCTGCTGCACTGCTGCCTGGATGGAAGAGGATGCAGAGCAGATCAAGACTCATGTAAGAAATCCAACATATTCTCTCTGATAGAACAGTATTAAGAAATAAGCCACTGAGACAGTATGTCATCCTTCAGTGATAAGGAACTATTAGATCATGCTTCATTCAGAAGAGAAGGCATATTGCAGCATATTTCTTGTTGCACGCATCAGTAAGAAGGGCCAGTCATTCACCAGATATTTTTGCAATCCATTCTCTGAATTTCCCATCAAATGTATTGTTCCATAACTTCGCAATGTCCTACATGAATGGCGATTTCTCTTACTGAAAGATATGGGATAGCATTCAAATGAAACTCACTTGCCTTCCTCATGCTTTTGTCCCTGTTTTGGCTGAGGCAGAGCGAGCTAGTCAGGGGCAAATAGAGATATTCAATAAACACACCCATCATTTTGTTTGATGAAGAGAAAAATGGTGGATGGATGAACAAACTTCCCCGACTATTAAGGGTAGCTGGGAGCATTGCATTCTTCAGCATCACTGGCCTGTCACCTTGGGGAGTTCATTTCCACATAAATCAAACGTTAACCAGACAGGGTAAAACTGTTCTCACTGTTACAAAGGAGGCAGCTGGCCAGCTCAAAAGGACTAGATCTCTATTCCTCTGGGACATATGGAAATGGTCATTACAAGACAATATTTATTTATAAACACACTTGGCCCCATCATTTGGGCTTGAATATATAGAGGAATGGAGCTTATTAGTAAGATAAAGCTTTCCCATGACCTATAGAGGACACTGCATAGGGACCACAGATGTTCTGTATTAGAAAAGCTGGAAAAATTATGTCAATGGCCATGAAAAGCTCAGTTTGAAAATAAGTAAATAAATAAATAAGGAGGTCACCAGCAAAGACAAGGTTAAGGACACTGGAAAATGGATCTTCCAGGATATTTAACCTTTATTTATTTAATTAAGTGGAACAGATCCTGGCCTTGACTGCATGTGTCTCTCCTGAGCAACTCTGCTGAAGTTACCAGAATTATTCCCGATTTGCACTAGCGCAGAGCCTGGCAGACGGCAGCCTCTGTGGCAGCTGGTCTGTCACACAGGAGAGCGCACGCACACACACACACACACACACACAGGTTTGCCTTGGCAGTAAAATTCACACAAGTAGTGTCAGGAAAGGGCCAGGGGAGAACTGTACTTCTGAAGTCAATCCATGCCACTTTCTGACACAGGTATGGAAAAATCTCTGTCCCTGAGATAAACTCTCAAGGGCTCAGCTTCAGCTGCATAACTTAAACCATGGAGATTCTTAACACAGAATTTGTAGCCTATTTTACATGGAAAGCCAGAAAAAGCTACACAAAAACATCACTAGACCTGATTCAATTTTTATTTAGCAGCGCCTAGTTCTTCGGATTGTGCAAGTTGGCCTGAGCCCATGGATCATCTCTACTTACACCAGCTCTGAATCTGGCCCTGACCAAATGCAAACCGTTTCATGTCCTGGCTGGCCTGAAGCCTTGAATCGAAGGTTTTGTGTATCTATGCAGACTGTGCTTATGAAAGTCAGTGAACACAGGTTGATGTTGTTTGCACAGCTGCAGGCTCATTGTACACCTGTGGTCTGGCTCACAGCCTCCTGCATCTCAGCTGCTTCTTCCTCCAGCATGACATGGAGCAATTGGACGAGCATCTCCTCACCTATCTGTATGGCAAGGGACTTTTCTGTCACACACTAGCTCCTTGGGCAGCCTTGGTCCCCCCATCTGCCAGAGAGTGCTGGCTAGTTACCTTCCAGTAAAGCCTTCTGAGAGATGCCCACCATGGACTACTGTTTTTTCCAGCGTTTAAAATGGCCTTCTCGTGGTCAGGTGTGCCAGGCCAATCACTGATGCAGCAAGAACTAGAAAAAAAATCCCTGTTTTTTCTAGCTAGGACTGAGAGAAGCTCCATGAATCTGCGGGAACAGGAGTGAGGCCACAGAACACTTGGGCTGGTGAGCCATCTGCCCTACCACAGTTTTGCAATGAAAATGCTACAGCTGTCTCATGGCTGAGAGCACCAGAGATGTGTGACTGACTGACTGACCACCATCAAGCAACTGAAGTCTAAGTTCTGCTAAACCCTTATGGTGCTGCAGGAGGTTTCCAGCTGTTCCTGACTTCAGAAGGCCAGCCAAGCATTCACACAAGTACAAAAGTATGGGTGCACCTCTGCTCTCAGTTTGCCTTACTTTCTGTTTTTCCCTAAGCACCTGGTCTCGCAGATATCCCCACCTTTCAGCTCACCGTAGTCCAGATCTACCCAGCTTTCTCCCAGGCATGGAGAAGGCAGTATGTCCTCAGCCAGCTGCCTACAGAGGCATGGGCCCAGGCTGACGTGCTCCCATTTTCCTGGGACTCACTGGTGCAGACCTTCCCAGCAAGCACAGAGCTACCTGTTTGCACCATGGTGGGTTTTATGCTGGGCAAGAGTTGGAAAGTGCTGAGACAGAGGCAGTCATCCTGCCCCTCCCGGTGCAGCAGCTGGTGAGGCGATGGAGGAGCAGAGGACTACGAGCACCCCAAAACTGGATCAGGTGGTCACCTACTAAAGATCTGAAATGGTTGTGCTAAAAAGCAAAACATACCACACTGCAGTTCAACATTTTTTAGTATTGTTTCCCATGGTAGGATAGATATAAAATACCAGTCTGATTACTGCAGCTCAGGCCGGGTTTACTGCAAGGGCAATTACTGAAGAATTTTTTTCTTTTCCTGTGAGCTTGGTATAGTTTACACTGAGAGAAAAAAATCCCACAGTACTGTTTTTGAGAGTCATTTTCCTTACGTTTGTTCTGTTTCAACTTTTCTAGGATTTTTTTTTCAGAGTAGTTAAGAAAAAACAAAACACTTGAAGTATGTATAACCCTCTGGCTTATGAGAATTCAAGCAATTCCCACTACTTTTCAATGCTGAGGGGAAAATTTTCATCTGGAGTGTAACAGTATCTGCAGTATGGACTTTGTTGGATATGGTATGTTTGGTTCAGTCTTTGATCAATTGAATCTTCATGGGGACTTTTGCAATTGAAAGTAAAACAGGATCCGTGATCATTTATTATCTCCAATAAAAATATAAGAAAGAAATCAAATTATCAGCACTTTTATAGCACATCCCCCTGAGGATTACCGAATGTATCGCAAAGAGGAACCACAAACATTTCTGTAGACAATTGATACTTTCGTCAGTTCTTCAACTCTCCTTTGCCATCCTTCTTCTCCTCAAACTTATTTGGAATTTTTTCACTGGTCAATGAAAAACAAAACACTTGCAGTATATCATGGCCTGCTCAAAATCCTACAATATAAGACAATATACAGAATCGCTGACGGGTTGAGGTTGGAAGTCTCCTCTGGAGATCACCTAGTCTAAACCCTTTGTTTAAAGCCGGGTGAACTACAGCAGGCTGCCCAGGGCCATGTCCAGTTGGGTTTTGACTCCACAACCTCTCTGGGCAACCCGTTTCTCTGTTCAGTCACCATCACAGTAAAAAAAGTTTTTTTTCTTATGCTTAAGTGGAATTTCTTGTATTTCAATTTGTGCCCATTGCCTCGTGTCCTGTCACAGAGCATCACTGAAAAGAGTCTGGCTCCCTCTTCTTCATCCCCTCCCATCAGGTATTTATAGACATGGATAAGATCCCCCAAGCCTTTTCTTCTCCAGGCTGAACAATCCCAGCTCTCTCAGTTTTTCCTCATACGAAAGATGCTCCAGTCTATTAACTATATCCATGGCCCTTCACTGGACTTGCTCCAGTATGTCCATATCTCTCTTGTACTGGGAAGTACAGACCTGGACCCAGCACTCAAGATGTGTCTCACCAGGGCTGAGTAGAGGGGAAGGGTCACCTCCCTCAACGTGCTGGCAGTGATCTGCCTAATGCAGCCCAGGATGCTGTGGGCCTTCTTTGCCACGAGGGCATGTTGCTGGCTCCTGGTCATCTCGTCCACCACCACCCTCAGCTCCTTTTCTACAGAGGTGCTCTCCAGCCAGTCAGTCCCCAGAGTGTACTGGTGTATGGGGTTATTCCTCCCCAGGGGCAGGACTTTGCATCTCCCTTTGTTGAATTTCATGAGATTGCTCTCAGCCCAGTTCTCCAGTCTGTTGAGGTCCCTCTGAATGGCAGCACAACTATCTGTTCTGTGAACCACTCCTACCAGTTCTGCATTGTCTGCAAACTTGCTGAGGGTGATGCCCCTGTGCCCCATCATCCAGATCATTAACAGCATTTTTAAGCAGTATTGGCACCAGTATCAGTTCCTGGGGTACACCACTAGTGACTGGCCTCCACTGGACTTCATGTCACTGATCACAACTGTTTGATCCTGGCAGGTCAGCCAGTTTTCAGTTCACCTCACTGTCCACCTATCTAAACCATACTTTATCAGTTTGTCTATGAGGATGTTATAGGAGACAGTGTCAAATGCTTTGCTGAAGTGAAGATAAACAATATCCACTGATCTTCCCTCATCTAACAAGCTGCTCATCTCATCACAAGAGGTTATGAGGTTGGTCAGGTATAATTTCCCCTTTGTTAATCTATGCTGACTATTCCTAATCACCTTCTTGTCCCTAATATGTTTGGAAATTATTTCTAGGATTAGTTGCTCCATCACCTTCCCAGGGATCAAGGTGAGGCTGGCTGGCCTGTAGTTCCCCAAATGGTCCTTTTTGCCCTTCCTGAAGATAGAGGTGACATTTGCTTTCTTCCAGTCCTCAGGAACCTCCGCTGATTGTCACAACTTTTCAAAGATAATCGAGAGTGGCCTCACAATGACATTGGCCAGCTCTTGTGGGAGCAATGCATTGGGCCCTATGGACTTGTGCATGTCCAGTTTGTTTAAATATAAGTATTTCTCTTTAGAGAAGGAAAATACTGACATTTACTCATTTGTTTTCATTGTTTTCATTGGTTTTTGACTCATTTCTCTGTTTTACTTCTAGAAACACTGGTCCTGAACTTGTCATCTCACAGTTTGCAAATTTTTAAGTCCACCCATCATCCCATTAAGGGAGTCAGAAGTTAGAGACTTCACTTCTTCCACACTGCAGTCTTCACTCTCTGCTTCATTCCTCAAAGTATTCTAGTTTCTAAAACATGAAGAACAGGAGATTAAACCATTTTAATGTTGTTCTTTGTGCTTTTGCTTGTAATGAGAGCCCAAAGCCTGTCTGTTTGTGTGCATTATTTACTCTCACTCCCCTTGAAACAACCAGCAATGTTTCTAACACCAGTGTTCCTTGTTTTGACACTAACCTCTCCAGTTCTCACAGAGACTATTCTATGTGGAATTAGAAACACTGATTCATCCCAATTAGTCTGTGCTCAGGGCCGTTCCTCATCTTCCCATGAAAGATTCTGAATAACCCACAAAGGGAAAAACACTATCACAATGCAACCTTTCTTTCCAAATCCTCTGCTGTCCCTGGATACCACAGGAGCCCATTTCAGCCACAGTAAGAACACAGAAATTTATTTTGATTTATGCTTTCCTATCTGCTCCCCCTTAGCTACAAGAAGCTGGTCTCCAAGCAGACGCATCATCTCTGCGTATCTCTGCTCCCCAACCAGACAGTGACCTATTTCAGAAGTCAAACTGAGATCAAATGTTACTTTCTGGTTCATGGGTAAAAAAACTTTGAATCACAAGAGAAACTAGAGGAAAAAGATGTCCATCCTGCACACTGCTGTGTTCACAGTGAGTACGGTTGATTCCTTTCCCACACATATTTACTGTTTATTTGTTTTTTGATTAAGCTAACATGCATTTCAACAGCTGGATCCTTGAGAGTTTTAAAACATATCAAGGAGTAGGCTAACCCATTAACAAGAAAATAGGACTGGGAGAAAGAAAAATTGTAACCTGGCAGATGCTGAAGCTTGTTTTTCCTCTAGTGGCTCCATGTACTCAAGGAAGTGGTGAGGTAAATGTGTGTGGGAAGATTTCACAAAGCAAATGACAACACAATGTGTGCTGATCTGATTAAAAAATCTGTTACGTCTAGAAGGAAAAAGAAAAGGAGAAGGCAACGGAGAAGGAGAAGGAAAAATAAAATGAAAAGGAAAAGGAAAAGGAAAAGGAAAAAAAGGAAAAGAAAAAGGGAAAGGAAAAAAGGAAAAGGAAAAAGGAAAAGGAAAAGGGAAAGGGAAAAAAGGAAAATGGAAGAGGAAGAGGAAGAAAAAAGAGATAAAAGGCCCCAGCTGATAGTCCTTGTTTCAGCAAATTAAAGCTGGAGCCATTGACCATAAACAAGCCAGTTGTTCGGTCTGATTCCCAGAGTTCATATTCATGAACTGGTAGCTCATGGTCAGACTGAGGCTCTTAAATCAAGGTACAGAAATAACACGGCAATAGAGCCTCCCTATATTTAAGGGTATGTAGACTTGAACTCTATAACCTCAGCTTCTTGCCACATCTCCCTTTCCCCTTCTGTTGCACCACTAAAGCTTCAAGTTTTTTACGGGTTTTGCTCTGTACAACATCTCTGAACAAAAATTCTTCTCTGCACTCCAAAGCCACTGGCTGAAGTGATGAAGCCATAAATTTGTCTTTGTTCAATATGTCACCAAAACACCAATTAAATAAACTTTGTTTCTTTTTATGTTCCTTATAGAAATAATGCAGAACTTTGCCTTAAAAAGGACAGATTAAATGCAACACATCTATAGTTTGTAATTTGGATCACTTGTCTTTCTAAACCAGGTCTGCCAGTTATTTGTCTTATATGGAAGCCAGTGAACCTTTAAAAAAATGGGTGAAAAAATGAAGGATCTGGCTGAGAATTAACCAACTTTCTAGTACCTGCCCTAAGCTTGATGAATCCAAATCTGTGTTATTTTTTATGGCTACTCATATTCCTGGTACTGGAGGTATGAAGTCACTTGGTAATAGGGGCTCAATCTGATTCCAACAGAAATAAAAGGAAAGGAGTGATTTCTCATGTGTTGCCCTAGAAATAGCCAACACCATGTGAAAGGCTCTACTTTGTTATGAAACACTGCACTAGCACAATCATTTGGCCACAGTTTGTTTAAAGAGCAGTGGAGACAGGGAGAACGTAAAAGAAAACACGGTTTTACATCTATTCAGGATGGAGGCACAGTTATTTCCAAACAACAAAAAGATAACGTTGCTAAGTGCAGGTTCAAAGTTGACTTGCCTGTTAAACACATCCGGGTTTAAAAAAAAAAAAAAGAAAGGAAGAAAGAAAGAAAGCTAGCTTTAAAATTTTAAAAAGCAATGGTAATCACAAGCTAATGTTCCAAAAGCAATTTATGTGCCAACTTTAACTAATTCATAATACGCACACAAATATTTTTTCCAGGATGAACCATGCTAGAGGAGTCTCTCTGAAAATGGGCTCTGCAGTATGCATGATGGATGGGGCTGAGGGAGGGGGCTCTCTGGAGCTGTCCTGGCCGGTCCTGAGGGACCAGTTCTTGTATCATAGAATCATAGAATCATAGAATGCTTTGGGATGGAAGGGACCTTTAAAGGTCATCTAGTCCATCCCACCTGCAACTGGCAGGGACATCTTCAACTAGATCAGGTTGCTCAGAGCGCCATCCAGCCTGGCCTTGAATGTTTCCAAGGATGGGGCAATGTATGTCCTATAATCCCAGGAAAACAGAGATTGGAGGGGGCCACTAGATCAAAAACCAGTGACACTTCTCGGACAGAAATTGGTGAACAGTTTGCAGTGGAGCAGCCCAGGGAAGGAGAGATACCCATTTAAAAAAACTGATCATTCAACCTGATACAGAGAATTTTTGTGGTATGTTTCAACTGCCCCATTCAGATCCTGTAAAAAAGAGTTAAGACTGCACAGCCTTGTCCAATTCTTTGATCTTGTAAGTGCAGATTTCCCTTATTAAGAAAAAGACCCTGAGTTTAGCCTAAGCTATGCATGGGCTCAGTAGCTGACCTTCTCATAGACACCAGGCCCTGAGCTGGTTGAACTGGCAAACCATGCATACTGGTAAGAGTCTGCTCCCCCCGTCTCCTGCACCAAATAAAACCCAGTGCAGGTGGTTCCGGGGCTTTGAGGATACTTTTGCATTGCTTGAGTCCTTTGCCACAAAGAAAGGGGACTAGAAAGTCTATTCTTCTGGTTGGGAAGCAGAAAACATTCCAGAAGTTCTCGTTAACAAATCTGCTTATAAAGGCATAGAGTTTAAAAATAAGTATGTAAAAACTCACACTTAATCAGAAAGCCATGCTCTCTTCCACTTTACAGAAGAGCTATTTTTATATATACATCAAATATGAATGAGTATGTACAAAAAACTTCTTGACGTGATCAGAGAATGTAACAATAGATTATTGCCATTTTTGAGAGACAGGATTTCAAAGAGAAAAAAGCAATTCCCTGAGCAGCCAAACTAATGACACCTCCTTTCATAAGGATTTTATGGTTTTAGTTACTTGACTTTGGTGTGCAAGGATGTAAGTTTTCTAGGTGATATTGGGTATAATTGGGCATTTATTTATAAAGGCACTCTCTTATGCAGGTTCTCTACTGATTAAAAGATGTAGGCTTACAACACAACTGTTTCCTCAGTAAAAATGCTAATAAAGTCTCTCTTCTATTTGGATACTTATTTTCACAAAACTTGTAGCATCTTAATTATCCTTGAAACCTCTACCTGTTGTGGTTGATGGTAGCCAAAGGATTCAAAGATTACTAAGGAGAGAGGAGGAAGAAAGGGACACATACACATAAGCACAGTGGTTGCATTCACCTGTTTTCATCTGCAAAGGCTCTATAACATAGTTTCAGGGCATGAAAAGCAATAAGATTTGCACCTTTTTTTTTTTTTAATCTGGGGAGAAAAGTGGTAGAAAGGATAACAATTAGCTTCATCTTTGGGAAGACCCAATGATCTTGGACTAAGGTAACACAAACAAAAATATGAGATACAAGTAAGAGAAACAATATACCTGGGAAGAGGTGAATGTGTCAGACCATAGTAAGGCTGAAGATATCTCTAGCCTGCTTTCCCAAGCCTACAGGGAAGGAGTGCAGGGTCCCTTACCGTGACAAAGTGGAGGAACGCTTGGGCCAAATCTCCCTGCTGGGACCTCCAGTCTACAGGTGCGAGTACCATGGCTGTTGAGGGAGTTTGCTTCTGCAGGTAATCACTGTCATTGTCAGGCATCCTGGTTCTATTTCTCACTTGAATGTGTGTTTCTTCAATGCTAGCTACCAAGATTTTGCAAGTAATAACTATCCTTTTCCATCAACAGTTTGAGTGGCATCTGTGTGAACTGATTAACAAGAAATTCAAACTCACTCTCTTTTATCTTTGAAATCCTGAGTTCAGGTTCAGATTCCCTCGTAAAGCAGTGAGACAGATTTGGGGTTTTCAAACCCTCACTACTTGCCTACCAACATCATTAAAGAGTTAAAGCCTGGATCTGATGGTTTTGAATAAAATCTAGAGACAAGGTAATTAAACCCATGCTTTCTACTTCCCATGCTAGTCGGAGTCAGGGCAAAGTGACACAGGGTGGTTTGAGCTGAATGAATCAGTTTCTGCATCAGCTTGTTGGCAGCATGGTGAGCTAAAAGAGAAAGAGGAACTTTCTCTAATAGAGCAGCAGAGAGGGGAACATTTCTGCTCAGTTTATCAGCCTGAGCATCTCCAGGATGGGCGCAACAGAGCAGGACTGGCACAAGCAAGCAGGCACCAGCCCAGCTGCGCCACCCAACTTCATCCCCAAAGGGGTGCAGGGACCCTGCTAAGGGGTCCCATGGTGCCCGCCCATACCTGGGTGCTGTGCACCCACAACTTCTTATCTCCCTTGGACTTGCAGCATGGGGATGGCCCTCCATGGTTGTTGAACCTGCAAACTCTCTGTCAGCTTGTAGAGCTGCTGTTGTTGAGCAAAAGCCTAATTTATGTGGCAAATGCAATGACAAATGATAAGGCTTCAGTGTACCCTGGCTTATTTGTTACTAGCTGTGGTGTAAATGTTCTAGGAAAACAATGCTTAATACCGCCATCAGCTAACAAAATGGCTTTTTTGGTGGTATTTGCAGAAAGGGCTCGTTTCCTTTAAGTTTGCTTTGACGTTATTTGGAGATGTTTTGTGGCAGATATTTACACTCGGCTCGATTCCTGTGGCATCCTCCAAGTGCATTTGACACAGGCTTGGGGCCCAGGCTGCCAGAAGATGAAAGAGCACTTTGCACAGCACCTTATCAATTTGTTGTGCTGACTGAGTGGCATGATTGCTTTTCCATGGCCAGGAAGGCTGGCTAACCCTCCCTAAACCATTAATCTCAGGACAGTTTGAACTAAGGGAGATTTCTGTAAAAATAGACCACAAAGAATGCGTCAGAGGGGAGAGGCTTCGCGTCTTTTACAGCTTCTTGACCTCTTCTGGGTGGATGTTTTTACTAATGGGAAGGATTAAACAGAATATCCCAGTGCCTCAGCGCAACGCAGTGACCGATTTGCACAGCTGTTCTTAGTCATGTCTCCAAACAGCATGACTGCTCAGGCTTTGCTGTCAAGCACACAAAATAAGGGCCTGACTCATTGCTGCTTCAACTCGGTTTCTGACCAGTAGCTCAGATTTTTTGGGTCTCAAACTGAGCCCTGACTTATGCTCATTTTTTTGAAGCTTGTTTTCACTGGAACCCAGCTGGAGAAAAAATGGTGGAAAAGGGCAAGAAGGGAACACCTGAGAAGACTGCTATTTTCCTAGCATATAACTTTTGCCTAGTGAGTGATTAGTTGTGGTGGTAGACCACCTGGGTCCAATAAATCACAACATTGAGTAATCATTGCACAGACAGTAATATAAGATTCATGCTAATAAACCAATTGAGTGCTAATGCAACATATCCTACGATTACAAAAATATTAAGTGCATGGGGCATGGAACAATTTGCCTCAAACTGGAAAAAAAAGCCTTCTACTTTTTAAAACTGTATTTGTTATATAAGGTTATTTCTTTTGTCAGATATTTTATCTAACACCATAAAACAGAATATAGCTTTTATATTGTGGGAGAAATGCACTCACCTTACCAAGTGAGTCTTGGAAGGCTTCATAAATTTAAGAACTGGAGTGGTAAAGATTGCAGAATATGGAAGTGGTTCTTTAACCAGGATTAATTTTGTAAGTGCAATAATCAAGTCATCATCACAGATTATGATTAAGCATATATCAGTGTAACTCCCTTTATTTTCATATACTTTTGGCTACAACAAACTCACTGTTAAGTGGAATGAACATGTAAGTAGTTACACCAGCTGAAGTGCTTACACCAGCAGATATATATGCTAATTTAGACACAGAGGGAATTCAAATTTTACATCCCACTATGATTTTTTGTGTATATAAACCTTGGTTGCACTATCGTTGTTAGCATGCTGCCTGTGCAAGTACCTGGCTGCAAAGGTGAAGAAAATACTCGTGCAATACAATGTTTGGACATTGATCTATTTCAGATAGATCACAAATGAATCACAGATTCATTTTCTTGAGTTGGTAAGTTTTCTGTTTGAAAAACCTTAACTATTGGGGAATGCAAGAACAGGGTATTGGTCAAGATACATTTGAACATTCATTAGCTTAAATTTTGTTCCACTGGAATTGAACCAATGCCTAGCAACAGTCTTATGGCCCAAAGCTGCAGACAAAGAAATACTCAAGCAAACAGTAAGAGAGATCCTTATCTTATCCTCTATAATATTTTTTATTTAATTGTATTTTTTTTAAAAAAAAAGGAATTTTGTTGGGCTTTCAGATTTTTAACCCTGCACCAGCCGAAGCTGCTGCCGCATGAGTCTTGCACACCTGGGTGCTGATGCGAAGGTGGGTACTAGTGCAAAAGTGGGAATTTAAGCATGAATCCAAATCTTCCAGCCTTTAAATACAGAAGGCACTTAAAAAGCAAGTAAGTAGTGAGCAAGGAAAACAACCCCTTCCCTTTACAGTCAGCTGCTCTGTAGTGAGCACTATCTACTCTATCTCCAGTTTCTGGAACCGAGCTGTTTGTGGCTGTTTCTGGGGGAGCCGCATTCTTTCCCACTGCTGGACTGGGAGCCTGTGGTTTCCGTTTCACATCTGAAGCCTGACGGGTGTTTCATCGTCATCTGACAAACTGTTCCCGTGCTGCCATGAACACGTAAAATCGTCAATCCTTTCCTCAAAGGAAAAAAAAAAACACCCAACCAAGAAACTGCGTTGTTACCACCACCTAGTGGTGTTCTTGGTAGACTTGCAGCAAGCACTTTTATTGCCTAAAAACTACTTCAGAAAAAGGCTATGTGCATATATATGATTTATACGACCTTTCTTTAGATACATGGCTCTTTGGTGTGGATACAAAAGGCTCACTCATTTTTCCACTTATGCAGCTTTTAATTTGTTCTTAATGATTCAGGATGCTGACAAGTTCTTAGTAAATTACTTAAAAGCATCTTTTGAACAATTTAAAGTTGAAGCTGTTAAGAAGCCAACTGATAATGCACGAACTTCCACAGTCTTTACCACATACTTTAATGTCTGTCCCTTCGTGGTGGTTTCCAGTAGCCAGCACGCCCTTGATGAAAACAAACGGAGTCTCAAAGACTGAGAGCCAACTGATTTGTAAGCCTGTCGTGGTTTAACCCCAGCCAGCAGCTAAGCACCGCGCAGCCGCTCGCTCACCCCCCCACCGGTGGGCTGGGGAAGAGGATCGGAAGGGCAAAAGGGGAAAAACTCGTGGGTTGAGATAAAAACAGTTTAATAACTAAAGTAAAATAAAAAATAGAACAGCAGTAATACAAAGCAAGCGGTACACTGTACAATTGCTCACCACCCGCCGACCGATGCCCAGCACGTCCCCCAAGCAGCGACCGAACCCCTCCCCGGCCAACTCCCCTGCTTATATACTGAGCATGACGTCACGTGGTATGGAATAGCCCCCCGCCCAGTCTGAGTCAGCTGCCCCGGCTGTGCCCCTCCCAGCCTCCCGTGCCCCTGGCAGAGCATGGGAAGCTGAAAGGTCCTTGACCAGTGTGAGCACCACTTAGCAAGTACTTAGCACTACTTGACAAGAACCAAAACATCAGTGTATCATCGACATTGTTCTCAACCTAAACCCAGAACACAGCCCCATACCGGCTACCAGGAAGAAAACCAACTCCATCCCAGCCGAAACCAGGACAAAGCCCCAGCAAATAGAAATCATTTTCTCCATATGGAGGAAGCTGGCCACAGGCCTGACTCTCCTAGAAACTGCCCTGACCTCACTTGTTATCAGCATCCTTCCAGCACTCCCAGTAACTTCTAGGAGAGCAAGTACAGCATAGCCGACCCACCAGGTTGGGATGCAGCGGGACTCCAGAAAAAGAGTTAGGATTAAAGAGCATGCAGTATGCAGCCAAAGACTAGGTCTGTAGGAAATGTTTATTTTTCAGTTTTCCAGCAGACTCCTCAGATCCCCTCCAGGTAGGTGTTAAGTCTACACTTTTTTTAGAGGAGAAGTTTGCATAGCTTCAAACACAGGGCAACAAATATGGGCAGGTAAAGCCTGAAAACAGCTTCACTGAGGATTACTGGGAATTTTGAGAAAAAAATATAATGAATAATGAAGTTCATTAAATAAGCATGGCCAGTGGTCATAACACCATGGTCAGCTTTCAGCAGCACAGAAACTGCCAGCCTTCTTAGGGTCCAGGACCTTAAGACCTGGAGGAACAGCACTGACACATTTCACCAGCGTGATTGAAGCCAACAGGAACAAGCTCCTGGAAAAAACATCAGAGGAATAGCCATACCAGTGGAGACTGGCTTTAAGATGTGCCTGTGGACAGAGGACATCTTCCCACCATTATGAACCAAGGAAATGGTGAAGGCACTCTACTGCCTGGAAGCAGGAAAGTCCTGTGGCCTTGACTACTTCTGACAAGAAGTGCTCTGACCTTAGCAAGAAATTCATATGAGCTGATATATCTGTGGACAAAATGAATAGAATATGGCTCAGATATACTAGGCAATACCTGTATATTGCCTATACATACTAGGCAATGATCCACCTCATTGAATGTTATCCCAGATCGTTCTGGAGCTGGATTAGCCATTTTAATGCAGTAAATTTGGCACAGATTTGTGCAGGTCTGTGGAAGAGTGTCGGAGTGGGAAGACGGACCCGGAGTAACGATGTAACCTCGATGCGAGTATGATCGTTCTCGTTTATTTCAGACAATTACCAGGTTTATATAGACAATCAGCAAAGCACGCGGTAGCAATATCTATATGATTGGTTCATTACATGTGTTCACGCGCTTAAGCTATATGATTGGTACAGGGTTGTTGCCCACGCGAAGAGGTTCGTTAGCACATTCCGGACTTAGTTCCGCTTCTTATGTTGTTTGCCAAGTAGTCCTTTGCTGTTCAAGGTCAGTTTATAGTATCCTCTGTGCTTCTTGATACACTAAAAGCAGGATTGCTCATGCTGAAAAGATCATGTCCCTTCTCACTTAGCCATTCTTCCACAGAAGAGCAGGTTCTGATCATTGACTGAAGCAGACCTGGACCTAGCAGGAGTGCTGCTGCACAAGCTCCCACACCTGCAGCCAGAAAGTGAGGGGCTATACTGTCCTGTGCAGTGGAGTGATCTGGTGTCAAGGACTCCTAAGAATGGCATTTGATATTGTGTGTGACTATTGCCACACTCTGGTAAAATCTGGTAACATTCATTACCCAGACCAGAGTTGGGATAGACAGCCCACCTAGTCTCTGGTTTAGACAGTCCATTTACCCTGACCTCTCCCTATGGGCTCAGGTTCTTCAGAGACCTGGGGAAGCGGGCAGGGGATGCTGTGCTGCTCTCTGTGATGTCCTGTCCTCAGTGCAGGCCTCCTTGGACTGTGCCTCCTAGCAGCCCCTGACCTGCCACGCCTGCCACAGCAGCTCCTGCAGCAAAGGGAGCTGAGGGGTGTGCTGCCCGTGCATCGTGCCCTCTCCCAGCACAGCCCACAGCAGAGGAGCCCGCTCCTCTGACTGGAAACTTGGTACCAGGAAATCCCAGGGGAAGCACTCTTGTCTCTCCTGTTCCACGAACCTGCTCATGCCCCAATTTCTTTATAATACTAAATATTAAATTAATAATTTTATAATAAATGAAAAATGTAATTATATCATTTAAATATAACCTGTATATATATATATATATATATATATATACATACAAGTAAATAAAAATTTAGAGATGGAGACCTGAAGTCAGGTTCACACTGACCAGGACCAGGACCCTACAGCCAGCAGGAGAGGGGATGCGCACTAGGGGATGAGCAGAGAGCACGAGATGATGATCCTTATGGGTCCCTTCCAACTTGAGATATTCTGTGATTCTGTGATTCTATGATTCTATGAATGTGTTGACAGGGTACAGACACTTGCTTCTTTGAAACCTGGTTCATTCACACGCTGTTGCACTGTGTCATGTCAGAGACTGATAGAGCCACAGCTGAGAGCAGTCCCTCTGGGAAAGACACTAGGTTACTCCTTTATTCCTTCTCAAAATGCCTCGCAGTCAAGCTGTTGGCAGGAAAAGTCAATGAATCAGCAGTCACTTCTGATGATGATGAGGGCATTGACCAAGAACTCTTGTAATTCAATATCCCCAATAATTACATCCACAGTTGTATTTTATTGTAGGTGACATCATTATAATCCATCGCTACCACTATAAGGACAAGCAAAACAAAGATTTGGTAGGGGAATTACTACATATAGAACTGCTCATTGTATTTTTCTTCATAGTGGCTGGCCAGCCTTCCACAAACAAATTATCAGGTCCACTTTTTAGGGATTGTTTGGAGCAGAAATTTCTGCCCTGCCCTCTGCTCCCTGTCCTTTGCCGTCACCTCCGTGTAAGACAAAAGTTTAGGTTTCTTGCCACCAGAGGTCAGAGCACACCTCATTAAGTAGCAGCTATTTCTAGCTACTATAATCTAAATTAAAGGGGAAAGTCCTGGGCATCCCCAGATCCCGAACAGCCACCCTTCAGGGGTGCAAATTAGTTGTGGTGGGCACAGATGGGGCTGAAATCCTTTTAAATAGGGGGAGAAGATTTTCTGTGCAACTCAGACAGGTTGGCCAGGGGTTGGGATTACTCATCACTGTGTAAGAAACTCTCCCTTTCCCACCATTAGAATGACACAGAAGATGCAAACCATACCTTTACTGGGAAAATTAAATGAAAAACACAGGTGTGGAATTTAAGATTGCTCTGTGGTATTCACAGAAGCACGGCACCATCGATCTGGACTTCACTGACAAGAGGGTTTCTCATCCCTGCCTAGAGCCATTTTCCCAAGTATGGTGCTCTCCTTCTGCCTTTCTGGAAGCCATGTTCAATCCTTTCTCCATCTTCCCCAAGAAAATCCCAAACCCAACCTCAAAGTACTGTGCAATAACAGTTGTAAAATACACAAACCTTTTCCTCATCTTTCCAGGTATTTTTGGTCTGGTGATCTTATCTCTAAATATTAAAAGGAGTCAAAGACAATGTGTCATGGGAGTTATTGGTTTTTTGCTGGGGTTGTCTGACAGTGTAGCATGAAGTATTTATTCTTGGACTTAAACTTCTTCATTTCAAAATAGGTATATAGGCATATAGTCTCTTGATTTTACATGGGGGAATGTCTCCCTTACTCAATTCCAGGAAGCTCAGGGCCCAAGGTCTTTTTTTTGTGTGCACTCCTTTCAGGATGACCAATGCCAGGCTTCTGCCTCAAGCATCAGCACAAGCTGCAGAGCAGCTCTGTGCCTCTGCAACAGAGAAAACCCACAGCCAACAGGACTTAGCTCTTCTGTGCTGTGTACCTAGGGACGGGTCTTTATTGCTTCCAGGCTTTGTGCTTTGGAAAATGCTTTGGCTGACCCTGGCATAAGCGTATCTGCACACTGGTTTTAACAAGGACTAGGATTTATTTATTTATTTATGTCTCCAGGACTTGTCTTGAAGGAAATAGAAGTAATAAATGAATATCAGGCATTATGAATAGAGAGAGGTCTGGCAGACTCTTGACAGAAAGAGGAATCAGAGGGTTCAAGCAATTAAAAATAATAGATGATATAGCAAAGGTGGGTTGGGTGCTTGTTTTTCTTGTTTCTTATAACACAATGAAGTGACAGACAGTACTTAAAATAATAAAAAAAATTATGTTCCTACAGGTGTCTAATTCCTTGTTTAATTATCTACTGTAGATAATTAAACAAGGAATTAGACACCTGTAGGAACTTTCACAACTCCTAGAGAGGCTTTAAAAGTAAAAACTTAAACATTTGTGCTTTGGAACAGGTGAGACTCATTAACAGATAGACATGTTACAGGCCCACTGATTTACTACATGTTTTCTTAACTCTTCTCCTGAAATGTTTGGTACGCTCTTCAGTCAGAGAAGGGTTAATGGGCTTCGATGACCAATGTTGTGATATTATTGACTTTCATAGGTCTTTAACCAGGGAACCTGGGAGAGAGTTTTGCTACCTGCATATTCAGCTTCCCCCACAACCTATTTATTTACCAACACACAAGAATGAGACACATATCTGGCTAAAACTGAACCAGATACTTAGCCTGCCGGTATCAGCTGATGCAAGTTTTGCTCATGCACGTTTTGCCAGTGCAGCCTTGGAGTGAATTTCCTCCCAGGTCACGCCTGCTCCCACACAGCTCCGCAGGGACAAAGCCCGGTTTTCCATGCTGTCCCTGGCATGAACTTGCACCCCTGCAGTGACCACAGCTCATCTACAGGGACCTGTAGCCTCAGAGGTCTGGAAAATAAAGCGCAGATGTACTGATATGAACATGGTGAACTAGACAGCAATGCCTGGATGATGCTTGGCAGTGGAGTTTCTGCTTGGCTTTCTTGGGAGAAATGCCCTAACACCGCACTATGGATCTGGATTCAGGGTCACTGAACAAGAGGAAGCTCCAAATTTTGCTATCAGCTGTTGCTTTCACCATTAAAATACAGAGCTGAATGCAGTTCCCATCTGATAAGGCTGTGGTTTTTAACTTGGTCAGTAGATGTCAGTGACACACATGCACACTGACACATGGACAAATCTTGAAACCAGAAGGCTTCAAGAAAAAAAGACAGCACTCTTTTTTCTCCCTGGTGTCAAGATGCAGCTGGTGGAAAAGGGAAGAAGTGAATGTATTTCAGAGGAAAAATTTTCCCAAGAAACTTTTGAGATTCCTGTGTCCTACATGGGAATATGACAAAACAGCAAAACTGGGTAGTGACAATTTCAGGACTGACATACATAATGTCAGTCAGAATCCTGGAAAGCTTTCATTCATTCTTTGTGAAAACATGCATTCTCAACTTCCCTTTTCAGACTAATACCCCCCACATGGCTATACAGTTAAAAAGTATATTATGTTTAAGTTGTTACACTAATCCTAAACCTTCCTCTACTGAAAACTAGTTAAGTACTGACTCATTACATTTCAGCCCAGTTTATAGTACAGTTTATTAATAGTATGGTTTATTTTGCTAGCATAGTAAATGAGGTAGGCAAAACCAAATGTCTCTTTCAAGAATAAATACAACATGGCTTTTTAAACCTCCAGAACCTTCATAGCTTGCTGAATTGCTACACAGTGCTGCAAAACTTTCCAAAAATCAGCAGGCCAGCCCAGAAAGTCCTAGATGAATCATTTGACATCTCCTTTTGTGCAAAGTGAAGCATCAGATACCAATGAATGTGCCAAATGCCAAAGCATGACACCTTGACAAATGGCTGGGAGCCCTTACCTCCCCGACGACCACAGCTGCAAGTCCATCAGCTCTGAATCTCTCCCCTGAACCCAAACACGCTCCTCTCTTGTGCTTCCAAGACATGGAAGTAGAAGCATTTTGAGCTAATGCTGGGAGGGACCCAGGCCCAAGACTGGGCAAAGGTTTCCAGCTACTGAAGATAATAAGGGAGAAATTATGCATTATGTATAAAAGTATAATGCATATAGATCAAAGAGGGAATTATTAGAGGGTATTGGGGTTTTTTAATTTGATCAACGCAAAGGAAGTTTGTGAGATAATCACTATTTAAACTATTTTTGACCTGAAACTCAGTTGTAGGTCCCACCCCAAGTTTAGATGGAGACACAAATGCTACAGCTCTAACCACAACTTCCTCATGCAATATGCATAGCAGAGGTACAAATTAAAATAGTTTAGATCCTGTGAATGGCCTGGTGTGACCATACACGTTTAGCAGGGCTGTAGGAATGCAGCCAGCTGAGTACAGCACCTGTAACACCTCAAACGAGGGCACTTGAAACATCTGCAAGAAGGTTAATCCTCTCCTGACTACAAAGCTTCATACACCTGCTCTGAACGATCCACACCTGTGGCCAAGTTTGCACTCCTCCTGTTTGACATAAATGGGTTGACAAGGCATTGACCAACTGGCTAGAGACCAGTAGAGGGACACCAAAATGGTTAAGGGCTGGGAGTGTATGAGGAGAGGCTGAGGGAGCTGGGTTTGTTCAGCCTGTAGACATCTCTGGGGAGATCTGTCTGTATCCTCCACTACTTCACAGGTGAGAAGGCAGAGTCAGGCTGTCAGAGGTGCCTGGAGAGGCTGTGAAATCTCCATCCTTGGAGCTGTTCAGAATTTGACTGGACATGGCCATGAGCATCCTGCTTTAACTGTGAAAGTCACCTTGGGCTAGGCAGGAGGCTGGACTAGAGGAGCTCCAGAGGTCCCTTCCAACACAAATTACACTTTGATTCTGTTTTTCACACAAACTTTTGGGGAATGGCTGTTCTTTCTAAAAACACTGGCATTCACATGCAACTATAGCTGTATAAAGCAGGGGAACCTAGTATTTTTTGGTTATTATTTCTCATGTGCTTTTGTTATTCATGGCCCCCTTGGGCAAAGAGAGTAAGTCAAAGAGGGGAAATGCTCCTGGTAACACCAGCTACCCTCATCCGCCATGAATACCAAGTGGTGGAAGTGAATATTTTATTATGATCCACTGTAAATTGATATTTGCTTTTAGGAATTGTTTCACATCTTTTCTATATGACTACCTTGGCTGCCTGTGTTTCAGGTAACTACATCTGTTAATTATATGAAGCAAACAAACCCCAAAGAGAGAGTTTTTATCGTGTATTTAACCCAGCAATTGTTGTTGATGCCCTGACGCCTGAAAACTTTTCTTTTTCCCCTGGGTAATTTAATAAAAGAGAGTAGCACTCACTGCAAGCCTAGTATGCAAAGTGGTGCTCCCCAGAGTATTTCTGGTGTCAGCATTAAAATGTCCAAGAGGCCTCCCATGGTATGCAGGGGATTACTATCCATTCATTTGCACTACTTTTGTGTTGAATACTTCCAAGCTATGAATACGCTAATCAAGAGTAAAGAAAAAGTTGATGTAAACTTGCTATGTAAGTGCAATACTCGTTTTTTGTTTCATCTTTGCCTTTCACACATGACTTACTCTCTTCCCGAGGTTCCTCAACAGCCTGAGTACCCCTCATGGGAAGCATGTGTGCTTATGGATTGGCACCGTGGGAGAAACTGGCACCAGAGGAAAAACATGATTATGAATTGGCACCATGCAGACCTCAGATGCCTGGCTAGGAATAAAAGGTACTTTAAAACCCTTGAGCTCAGCACTGAACATCTGATGGGCAGAATACGAAGCCACTGTGCTGCCAGCTGTCTGCGTACATCTCCATTAGCTCTTCCTGCTCTGGCTTTATTCCTAGGGGACCTTTCCACAAATGAATTGTCTTTCCAGTTTTTTTTCTAAAATCCCAGCCCACCTGGGAACACAAAAGGAAGATCAGATTGGCTTAGAGCCCTTGCAACTTCCAAGCTTTTTCAATATGCAAACCAGTAAAAAGAGTCAGTGAAAGTATTGACTCTTTTCTGTGAATAAGCCAACAAAACAGCCTTCCCGTGCTTGCTTTTTTTAGTTGTTGATACACCCACATACATATGTGCACATCCAGACACAGAGCCACAGATCCCAGTTTGAAAACCGATTTTCCTGAAGGCTGTCTCTGAAAGCAGTCAGTGCCAAACCTTTCAGAAGTATAAAAAAGGTGACTTTGAAGACACATGTCAATCGAGGGAGCTTCTTGCTAATCTGAGGCAGTTGGAAAATGACTCATTCTTATGAATAAGAACGTATATTTCTCATAACCCTTTATCTGGTATAGTGTAAAGGTAGATATCGGTCAAGTATGCCAAGTCCTTTTCAACCTCCTCTTGCATCCTGACCTTGTCTAAACATTGTAGTATCAAAAAGCAGCACCCCACAGGCTGTCTGCTCGCAGACCCAACAGTAGCCCTTTCTGTGAGTTTTCGTTTGCCTGCTTCTTCATTTGTGCACCTAACTTGGAAACACCTTGGAAATGCTTTCTTTGGAAGAAAGAAAATAAATCTGTTAAACTGTGAAAGAAATATACAGAGATGGGGAATAAGGGAGACGGTAGTGCACTTGCAACGCTCGTGCTGCAAGCTCTCTGCAGAGCTGTGCTGTCAGACAATGTTCAAGCCTACTCTTCTGCCTATTTTTAAGAGCTAGCCTCTCCAAAACCTCCTATCTTCCTTTCTAACTATAGCACAGACCAATAAGATGAAGCACTTATGAGTCAAATTTTTTTTATCCTTGCTTTTTTCCTAACCACTTGTTTAATGGGAATTTTTCCTTTTTAAAGGGATTTCTTCTCATGGCACCCAAATTTAAGCAGCAGCCTTGCAGAATGGCAGGCAGCTGAGTCATCCCCGGAGGACACACAGGCTTGGTATAAAAGGAGGTTTTGTTTTTAAGGAAAATAAGGATGAGGAGTGTTTTCAGTAAGGTTATGGAACAACTGGTATATGAGCAGGGAAGGTGCTGTAAGTTGGGCCGTAACAACCCAGTGGGACTTTTTATTTTTAATTTTCTTGGTAGCGTGATCAGCTCCTGGTGCTTGAAGTCATTAAGCAGTCTGCTGTTCTTGAAACAGTGCAATTTTGTTAAGGCTGTTTTCTGTTGTCTCCCTTGGTTTGACTCTTGATAAGATTTACCTGGGCATTTGTTAGTTTTGTTTCCTTTCCCTTGCAGAAGGAGGGAATCACTCTGAGGCTAGAAACTGCCTCTTCAAACTGAAAGCTGGGGCTGTCTTGTGTATTTGGATAATTCAAAAGGAAGGGAAAAAAAAGGGTGTTGTACAAAAATCCTTCTCCCCTAGTGTGGATTGGCAATGGCTTCATCTTAAGTGGATTCCCCTTTTCTCTTCCTTCTCTGTCATTTTAGAACTCCAGGGCAGTAACCTGACTTTCATGTCAGTCGTATATTTTTGCTTAGCCCATGCAGGTGTTGGAGGGGGCACAAGATAAGATGATTGCTTAGTGTTGGCTGTTTAAAATACAGGATTGAATTACTGCTGCACTTCCCCCTGCGTATATTACATGATCACTTGAAGCGTTTAGTGAGCATTTTCTTGTTATTGTTTCTGAGTAACTCTTATGCAACTGAGGGTGCAGAAAAGAGGACAAAACAGCAAAGCAAACAAAAATAGAACTAGAAACCTTTTCTGGAAACTGCTTATTCTACTACTATATGTTTTCTGCCTCTCTTGAGTATTTTTTGCTGATGTTCCATATCAATTGTATACTGCTAAACAGAAGATCCATAAGGGATCAGGATCTTTACTGTTAGTAAAAGAGACCCATCAAATTGAAAGGCACGGCTTTTTTTTCCGCCAAACTATTTGACTCCTGCAGTGCTTTACCTTCATGATTAATGTTGCATTTGCCTGATGCAGCTAACTGCAGCAGCAAGTAATCCAAAGCTTTTGTCCTTAACTCTGTGTGTAAGCTAACTAACTTTGTAAGCATTTCTATGCTGATAGTACCATACCAATGGTATATATACTTCAGCATTTTTTTTTTTACAACATTTGCCCTTTGCTATTTATGCTGTGCAATCAGCCATGTGGGTAATGAATTTTGTTTTCTTTCTGCACATGGGTGACTGAATTGTTATAAAGCATGTGCGTTCCTCAGGCCTGAGCAGCTAAATTTGCTGTGAATGCCCCAGTCCATTGGTGATTATGGTATTCAGACCAAGCAGAGCCATGCTCCATGTTCACAGGAACCATTACCTGGTTGTGCGAAGGACTGAGGAACTGAACAGAGGCCAATCCAAAACAGTTTAGAAATATTATGTTACCTTCTGTGGTGTTTTGTTGGGGTTTTCCCTCCCCAAAAAAATGCAGAATGAGCAGAGAAAAAAATCTGCAGCTTGTCTCTTTTTTTAGTAGGTAAATATCTTGCCATCTGGGAGATGGATAGATTGTGACAGTGAGAAGAATGATGCTTTGCCAAATCCTCATCTGAATATTGTATTGCAAAGCCTTGTACCATCTTCCAAAATCACCACCTTTGAAGTCAGAGTTGGTAGCAGTCAGTTGCTACTGATGGCTGCCTCTGGGCTAGATTTTTCTTGTGTTCGCTACAAAGGAGATAGGGCTGCAAACAGTTGAACTTGTGCTTATCCAATATACCTCTCTGCGCTCCAGGGTACAGCAGGACATCTCCAGGCACTGCAGTTGTAAACTGTAAGCCTTTAGGGTGCTGTGTGAGGCAAACCTGGTCCAAACGTTTCTGGGGAGAGAGCGTTGGTTAAGACATTTGCTGAACCCTTCTTGCAACGTGTGCATAACTGTAGGAGGAAGGGGATGACCCACGAGGGTATGGAAAGGATGATGCTGAAAGGACAGGAGCCTCTGGCATGACCACAGGTGAGGGTGCCCTCCCTGGGGAAGCAAGTTGTCCTGCTTCATCCAGGCCCACAAAACCTGCTCTAAACAAGACTCTCCCAGACATTAACAGTAACCCAGTCACAAAATGGCATCAAGCTAAAATGACCCTCCTGGAATCCAGGTAGATGGAAACATCAGATCCTGCTGTAAATGCCACGAGATGAAGGTTGTCCAGCTTTGGTTTACATATAATTCTCCATGTAACTATGGAAATAACCTTGTGTTCACCCACTTCGCTGTTCATACCAGTTTCCAGGCAAGCTTTCAGCCCTTTACCTTTCTCATCTGAGCCCTTCCTTATCTATTGCTGTCACCTGAAATCTTAACAAAAAATTTCCTGTAAAAGAATGTAAGTTATATGTATCTTATTATCTTTTGACAATCATCCTAAAAGTTTGAGAGAGAGATGTTTTTTTCCTTTTTCTTCTTTGCTGGAAATTGCCCTAGCTTTGTTGCTACAGAAATAAATTGTAACAGATGTCTCAGCACCCACATGGAGCTACGAGTACATCACATCCAGACACAGTTCAGAAGCTTGGTGGAGGCTGGGAGCTGAGCAAGGTCTTTGGGCTCTTTTTTCAGTGGGTGATTGACTTTAGGTAGAATGAGGCGAGACCCCCTAGCTCTTGCAGAAACAGCTGCTCGTTTGTGGCATGTCTGTTTGGGGACACTGTAGATGTGGTGAGCAGCCCCAACCCAAACAAATTCAGCACAGGAGTGAAAATCAGAGTTTTCCTACTCTGGGTTGGGCAGCTAATAGCACCAGCTCATTTTTTTTTCTCCTGTTTGTGTCATTGCTTATCTGGCAATAGGTGATATGACATGCCTTAGGAGGTGCTGTGAGGCACAAGTAATCTCTGTTTGTAAAGCACTCCAAGGCACTTGACTGAAAGCCAGTAGGAAAGTGTCACCCCTGGCTACCAGCAGAGCTAGGATCTACACAACAGCTTGGCTCTGGAAGCAGTAATTTCTGTATAATGACATGCCAATAGTCGCTTATTATATCTCAGAGCAGCTAGCTCTATAAGGCACATGCCCTCTTTGGAGTGGCAATTTGACACGTGTTTGCGCATGGAGGCTTTATCAGCTGTAATGGGCTGTACAGAGCAGCAGGTGCTCAAATAAGAGCATAACCTTCCACTCTCAAAATATCAGAAGCAGCCACTCTGACGGTTCACCTGGCCCAAAGTGAATCTTAAATATCCCCGCTGTTATTCCCAGGTATGCCCAGAGCACCTATAAGCCCCCATGGGGATCAGGACCCCATTGCATCAGGAACCATCTGCAGGCAGAACAAAGACCGTGGTGGCCCAAGCAGCTTGTTATCTCAGACAGGAGGCAACAGATGGATGCAGGTTAGATGGAAAACAGAAGAAAACAAGGAGACTGCATCAGACAGTACAAGTTATGTCACCCTGTGGTCTTAACCATTTTCCAAGCTTTTGCTGGCATCCTGCAAGAAAATACTGCCAAGGTCAGATATAACACGGGAACGGGAAGGGGGGAATGATATGTTTCTCTGAATGCTCCTCAGTGACTTGGGCATCTCGCATTGAAGCTGGGGGGCCTAACACATGGCTGCTGTTCAGGGTGAATGAAACTACAAGCAGCTAGACAGCCTTTGACCAACAGAGGGGAAACAATGGAAAAGCCACAGGAGACTGCAAAAATACTAGGCGGACACTTGGTGGATGCCCCTGGGAGACTTTTAAACTAAGGTTCAAAACAATGAGGGAAAAAATGGTATCTTTCTCCCCAGTTTCTCCCATGCCCAAGCAAACAGCCCTTTGCTATATGGTCTCTATAAACGAACTGAACTGTATCAAAGGAATATTTGACTCTGTCATCTGTTTTTCCCTCAAAAGGAGACAGTGTGCAGTTGCTGAATACTGGCTGCCTGCTTGAGCAGCAGAACAGCGTGTGCTCGGGTAGAGGCAGGGTGCACAGGGGATGCTCTTCAACAGGAGCCGGGTAGAGCTGATACCATTAGCCTTTCCTTAGATGTTTGACACTTTCTGGGAGGATTAAAAAACCAAAAACACAAACAATTTTTCTGCTTTCTCACTCTTGGTCTGAGTTTGGGCATTTTTGGAAGCAGATGTAAAATTAAGTTTGCTTAAGTTTTGAATGAAAACACGTCTTTGTGTCCTGTTGGTCAGTCCCCTGAGAACAGCAGCATGCTTTTAAAAAGTACCACACATTGCATTAGAACGACTCATTAGAAAGAGCTCTTCAGTTCATTCCGGCACTTAGTGTCTCCTTTTTTTCACCCCCACAAATGAGATCTTAAAGTAGGCACAAAGCCCACCTGAATCCACATCAAGACTCTTCAAGCAAGCAAACTCACTGCCATTGGCCTTGTTGTGAGTGCCTGTCCAACTGGCTCCCCCCTGCCCTGTGTCGGATTGATGACAGAAATCAGGGACGTGTCTCAAAGGTCCTGAGTGCAAGGCTGTGCTCAGCAAGCAGCGCCTGGGTCCGGCAGAGCCTCCTTTGCATATCAAAATGTCATTCTAATAACACCAAGAGACTACAGAAGGTTAACTTGTTATTTAATGTAGCATACCTTTATTGTAAGTAGCTGACATACAGAAGATCAGAATTAGCCTTTCTTTGTATGATAAAATGATGATAAAATTCACTAGGACTGAAATGAGTTTCTGCATCGGACTGAAACACAACAGATATGAGTAAATTATGTGCCACATTTCTGTGCATACACTGTTCTCTGTGCTCTTTAAATTTGTTGTACAGGTATAAACACTTAATACTTTAAAAGGAAAATATACATACACACACAGACACACATATATACATACTGGTGGATGGGGGAAGTAAACCCTTAACATTTCACAGAATACTCTTTTTGAGTAATTATGCAAAGCCATTCACTGTTTAGTAGGCTGGTTTCGTAACAGACCAGTTTGATTGTAGTGGGTTAGAACGTGTCAATTAAGAAGACAAAGAAACATAATTCTGCTTCATAAATTGGCTAATTACCATGAAGACTTCACAACTTGGAAAGTCTGAACTGTTCTGCAATGGACAGTATGTACAAAAAGCAATGTTCTGATTTAAATTGAAGCCTCCCATGCCCCCAGGAGGAAAGCATCTATATTAACAGCAGCGCTGCTTTAAGTTTGTTACAAATGCCAGCTATGTACTTATCAAAATTTTTAAAGTAGTGAGCACATGAGTTGTGTTCTGAGAGTTTGAATGAAATTTGAGTCATGCTGTGTCTCCGGTATTTTAGAGAGAGAGAGAAAGAAGAGAAGGAGAAAGACCAGTCCCCTGAACTGCTGATTAGGGCACTCGCTAGATATAGGAAGGAGGAAGCAGGATTAGAGTGCCTGCGCCAAAACACATGCTAGTATTTTATCTTAAAAGTTTACTGAAAAAATGTTTGGCATCTTCATATTCCATAGCTTACAGAGGGATTTGAACTCTTGCCTGAAGACCAAAATTTGCATTGCGGCTGAGAGCCCTGGATGAAAGCAGGGGTCCCCTGAGCAAGCCTGAGAAGTCCTAAGGAACAGGGGGATTTGGCACACCCCAGAGTTACTCCCATCGATTTCCCATCCTGATTGCTGGCACTCAAGGATCCACTTAACTCCTCCTACAAGTCTTACAGGCAGTCCCAGAGCTGAGCTTAAGGCTGTCGATTCTGTTATTAGACCAGGTCGGAAATCCACAGGCACTGTCACACTGAGCCTGCTAGCAGTCAAATGACATGCTTCTGAAAATGTCACTCTTGTCTTTATCCACAGTCCATTCTCTGCCTGTCCTTGCTATCTAGCTTGTCACACTGCCCCTGCAGCCTGCTTCTCCGCTCCTGCGTGATTACTCTCCCCTCAATTCCCACCTTATCCACAAATCCAGGCAGAGCTGAATTCACTCCACAAACTGAAGATAGCCAAAGCTCCTGGCAGCACTGCTAGAAGTCCCCTCCTGTGTACACAAGAGCTCCTTGAGGACCAGGAATATTCTGCTGAAGCATCTCCTTTTTCTTAAATGTTGTCTGCACGTGAGGAGGATGCAGCTGCCAGCTTGACAAATGGGAAAGAACCACTGCGAGGTGGAAGGTGTCTCTGCCAACCTGGGGGTACCCGGGGCAACAGCAAATAGAAATAGCAAAAGTAATAGCTCCCTTACAGGAATGGCAGCTATTTCCACTACTGCATCCCAGGATGAAAGTTTGGGTGGGTTTCTCCATTCTCAATCTGCTGTGGAAAAATCATAGTAAGTATTTGTCTCAATTTTAAACGTTGAACTCCTATTTGCCTTCCAGTTGGCTTCTTTAAGAGTACCATGGGACCATTTTCTTTCCTCAAACTTGTTTGAACAACACTCCCTTCTGTCCCTCAAGAAGAGATGATTTTCTCATATATTCACACAATCCCAGGTATCATGGACTTAAAAAAAAAATATATATATATATGTGTTTCTATTTATATCCTGAAACTTGTGGTAAAATCACAAGAGTTGGCATCATTGGCTCTTGGAGTACTTTTCATGTGAGGACAAAGCTTTATGCACCTCCTCTTTGATTTCACTCCAGACACAATTACTCCTTTGTTGGTCACAGAAGTGAACAATCATAGCTCCATAGAGTTCAGCATGTCCTTTATTTCATTGAATGGAGCTGAGTCAATTCACAAATGAGATCTTGGCTCTTGAAATCAGTTCACCAAAAGCTTAAATGCAGTCTGTGCCATGGGGAAAATACTGGAAAAGAATGGAGAGCTCTGCTCTGGTTCTATCTGGATACCTGCTGTCAGATCTCATCATCCTTGGGACAGCAGCATAACAGGAAGGCTAAGCATGTATTTTCCATCACAAATGCCATTAGGAGCATCAGAATAGAGCCTCTGATAACAAACTCAATAGCAATACCTCAGGAGTCACAAAACAGCTAAAAAGAAAAGACTACTAGAGAGAGTTATCCAGAAAATCACTTAATTAAGAAGAGTGACACTAAAAGTGGCTACTGCTCCCTTAGGAGAAGCAAAGAGTACCTAGTTGGGGGCAGATTATCAAGATACATCAAAGATTAGAAGACAGGTAGTTATTGAGGGCAAAAAGAGACAGATTTGTGCCCCCACACCTGAGATGCCCAATTAGGAACACAGGCAACGGAAAGAGAGAAGCTTCTCCAAGGAACAACTCATAACTCAGATGGGATGAGCTGGGGCCAACATCCTCATAAGGGATACATTCCTAGTGTCTGCATCCTCCAGCTCAGTGTGTGAACTTCATGTAAGGCCCTAGTTAATCTGGTTTAGTTAGAGATACTGCTCAGTTAAAGGCATTGCAGTCACACCTGTAAAGAGGTGCTTGCCGTGGTGTGCTTCAGTCTCCTTTGCATCTTACAAACTCAGCTAATACAAGATAGTTTTATACTATAACATCTGTTCTCCCATTTTGAGTAGTACCAATGAAATTATGTGTCTCCCTATGTACATCACGCCATAGAAATGTATGACGTATTGGGTGATGATAAAAGGAGACAAAACCAGTGTAAACTGGCTGGTTAAAATAAAAGTGTTCCTCTTTTCAGTCTTTCAAATTCTTACCACTTGCCCCATGAGTAACACTGAGTTTTGGTAATGACTCTTGGTGCGGATCTTTCATGGAGCTAATTTCATAGCTCATGGCTGGAGCTAAAGCAGTTTATGGAAGGAAAAATGCTTTGCTGAATGCTTTTAAAACTCCTGTAGAACTGAGGGTGGCCACATCCAAAACGGTTCTTACTGAGCCAGAAAGGCTGAGCTTGCGCCTGCCCCGCTCCATGAACGAAGACATTCCCACAGTAGCCAGCAGCAGCAGGCCCACGGTTGACACGTCTCCTGAATCTGCTTGCAAAGCACTGATAAGGAAACACACAGCACTCTGGCAGAAAGCCCAGGCTGGGCTGGCTTCTGCAGGCCACTGGAGTTACTTCCTTGCAATTTACACCTTCAAGACCAACACGTCAGGGAGGAGGAAACACAAAGACAAGCTTCCAAGGACAAGGTCACCGTGCTTGCCAGTAGCAAAGGTAGAAATAGGAACAACACTCCCTTCTGTCCCAACACCATAATTATTCTGAATAACTTTAACTTTAGGACACTGGTGGGCAAAAATGATAACAATTAAACAACTACTGGAATATAAAGTAAGTTATGGAACAAAGTTTTCAGAAAATGACAAAGAAATGATAAGGTTGTTTAATGGTGGGTGAAAGAGGAGCCTGGGCAGGAACTGGTCACACTTCTGAGACCAGCATCAATACGGAAAAAAAATCCGCAAGAAAGGAAATTTTAGATGAATGACTCACTTGGTACTCATTTCAGGCAGGGGAAATGACAGGCTGCAGTGAGAACCAGTCGGTCACTTCTCCAGCTCCACAGCAGCCCGAAACGTGAATGCCATGACTGCAGCTCATCAGGAGAGCCCAGGCCTCTGGAGAGACGTGGTTGTCCTGAAGCTCTGGAGGCATAACCCCTGCACTTGAGGGACTCTGAATGAAGGATTTCCTGTTGCTAGCCCATGCACAACAGAGCGCAAAATGCTCGGCATAACCTATGGTGTCTGAGTATCACGAAGTGAAAGTCCAAGTCAAGAGTGATTAGTATGCACAGCCATGAATGCACAACTGAAATAAGCCAGCCAGTGGCAGTAAAACTGCAGTAAATAAAAGAAACAGAGCCAAGAGACAGGGAAAGGGGTACCCCTCTCCTCCCCTTCCCTCAGGAGGAGGCCAAAGGCTGGTGCCAGTCTTTTTGAGGTTAAGGGGAACAGCTGTGTGTTGTTAGCAAGCCCCTCTGACTCCTTTATTTCTAGCTCAGGTCTTAATAACATAGTAGCGGTGCAATTTAAGGGAGAACAGAAGGCATGTAAGGAAACCAAGGGAGGACTTTTCAGGGGCTTGGTTGGTTTGGTTTTTTTTTTTTTGTGGTCATCTAGGATGCTTCAAAGACTGTTCATATGAGTGCAGAAGGCAGCAGAAAGGCAACCACTCACAGAGAATGAAAATGGTAATAGCAGCAGAAAATTCTGTTTTAATGAATGCAAACTGTCCATGTGACTGGAAGGCCCTTAAGTGTAAAGAGTTAGTAATTACCAACAAATAAGTAATAAGAGGAACAATCTCTGTGGTGAGTGTTCAGCTCAATCCGCTCATCCCTCCTTCATGTATTTAAAACTAAATTGACTGATTGCTATTTTCTTTGTTAAGAAACTGGGAGTAAGGGAAGAGGCAAGGTAGGGCATAATCCTTCAAGTCAGCGGAAAATGAGCCTGGTCAGGCGCAAGAGATGGTGGGGTGAAATGATCACCAGAATTTTCCTTGGCTGCCAGGGAAGAGAGGGAAGGTTCAAAGGGGATAAGAGTTTGGACCCAGGACTGCTGCTCTAGACAGTCACTCTTTCCTATCTGTAGTTTAGCTAATATTCAACTATTGAATAAACAAAGCCATGCGACTGGTACGGCCTTTTATTTGATGAGGAAATCATTAGCAATTATATGTCTTTCCAAGGCCTCTCTTACCTGCAAAGCCACTTTGAGATTGTGAGAAGGATGCATTTGTGTATCTTGGTTAATAAAATGTCTCCCACACCTCTTGGGTGGTCAAGGGTACTAAACAGCCCCCAGGTTAGCGATGCTTTAATAATCTGCTTCTGAAGGGCAAAACAATCTACCACTAGCAGATACAAGAGTTTTTGATAAACAGCCTATTTCCCTTTCTTCTAACCCTTTCAGGAGGACATACAGAAAGATGCTAGGTTTCTGTTTGGTGCATTGATAGAAAAACACAGTCTGGTTTTGTAAAGGTTTCATTTGCTGATGTGCTCCCTATTGCTTTGCTAATACCCTTTTTGCTTCAAAAAGCAGGAAAGGGAGCTTCACCATCAGTATTTTACAAAAGAGCTGGGGTTAACAGGCATTAATATAAGTCATGACCAACTATTGAATTGCTTTGTGTGGCATCAGACAGCTTATATGAGATAGAACTCCCTTTGTTTTCTTTAAAATCCACATTGTTTCACACGTGCACAAAGTATGATTTAAATTTCAGTTTATAATTAACACACAAAACCCTTCCTAAATTACAAACAAAACATAAAAATAATGGAGGACATTGTACAACTGAGGAAAGGACTCCTGGGGTTCTTCAACCTTGCAGTTCTTATTGATCTCCTTTCTTATTGCTGCTTCTTCTTCCAAACTAAGTCAACATTTTCATATGTTGTGTGGTTTTATATCCATGTCCATTGCTGTTGCATCTGCCTGCCTCCACTGGGTGTGCAGCTCACAGCAAAGGAAAGGGTTAAGGATGCTGGCCCAGAAAGCAGCACTGGCACCACTCCCCATTAATTGAGGACAGACAGGAGAGGGGATTGCTGGGGCAAGAGATAAGGCAGATTCCTGGACACCCACCCCCCAGGAGCAGAGGAGAGTGAGGGGCTGATGGAGGGACTAAGGAGCTGAGAGCACTTCTGGGCAGGGCTGTCCCACCCTGCCACTGAATTGATCTCGCATGGGATGACCCTAGGCTTGAAAAGCTTCAAAATCAGTCATTATGCCACAGTGTCCACATAAAACCACTCTCCTGCTTATGAATTGACTTACCCTTTCTTTTCCCACTGAAGCCTGGACTACCTCCTGGTGTTCTCCAACAGCCTGGTTTCCTGCTCCAGAATCTGAATTTTTTTACCAGCTCATTAAAACGAAATTTCCTTTCTTGTGGTTTTCTTGTCTTTGTATGTGGAAACCAACAACCAAATACACTCTGTCTTAACTAAGGTACAAAAATTCCCAGTAACAGTTAGGATATTTTGCAACTTGCAACGGCCTTCCAGGAATACTAAGTTAAACACAGGGACATGTTTATCACTGTCTAATAGTATATAAACTATTTTAAATGACATAATGCTTTACAGAAGTCAGCAACTGTTGCCAATATACTGTGGGGGGCTTTAAGCAGGAGGCTCCCATGGATTTTCTCCCAACTCAGAGAGTTTCTCTTAGTTCCACCCAACAAATGTCAACTATTAAAACCACCAGAGCAACAGCTTAGTCTACATTTCATTGTCTGCACTTTGAGCAAAGGTTCTGTGTAGTCTATAATCGAAGTAAGCTTCATCCTCTATCAAATACTTCACAAGCAGAATTTTCAGGAGCATTTTTTAAGATATATTCTAAGGTGAGTAAAACATATGGCCATTTTACGGGTAAACTATTAATTTATGATGGCACAATTAGAAAGTTGCAGCAATAGAAATCAAAATGATCTCTGAGAAACTTCAGCAAGAGATATATCATCTGTGCTGTAGGCAAGGACTGCCTTTACTGTTTACTTCCCACTCTGGTTCCCCAACTACCACATGGCATCTTCCCATTTGGACAATGGGAATACTATGCTAATCTGTTCCTTTGATAAGAACCTAATTCTGCACTGTCTGCCCAGTAGGCAAATATTCCAGGAACTTAGTCCAAAACCCACTGAAATCAAAATACATGATTTAAGTGGTAATTTATCAAGGTCTTGCTGTAAGGTACAACATGGTGTGAACTAGGATGACAGAGTTAAATCTTAAGGCGATGAAATGCAAGACTTCATTAAAGCTAAAGAACAAAAAGATGAGAGAAAATAGGATCTTTGCTTTTGGAACCTGAAAGTTAAAAAAGACTCCAAAAAGCTTAAAAACATATCGAAAAATATTAGCACTTTACATCATGCTCTAACATGCATCTTTTTTTCCTGAAATAACAAAAGTAAATTGAGTGTTTTCAGTAAAGAGTAAGAACCATTCATGATCTCCTACAATTCCTTTTTGTACCATCTGTACTTCCAGCCTTTATAATGCATGGAGACTGAAGTGCTAAACTAATTCTTCACCATGAAAAAAGAAGCATGTTAGCCTAAACAAGGCTCTTTTCCTATTTAACATATAGATCCCAATTATCGGTAAAATAGGACTTTCGTTCTGTTAATTACACGTGCAATTACAATTCACATTATTGACTTGAAAGAGTATATAATAATTGCACAGCAAACTCAAGCGGGTGCTTTCCAACCTTCTCCCTAAAAAGTTACAGGTTTCTAAACTTCATACATCTCTATTGTGAAAGTTACGCACTTCCATTACAAAAACATGCCTTTTTTTTTTTCCATTTTACTTGCCTGGTGTGTGCCTCTTGGTATGGAAATGTTACATTTCTTGTAGAAGTCTGCAAAACACAAGCACTGCTTCTGCCTCTCAGAACAGCCTGCTTTTGTTCCCCAATAACAGTACCGCTCTTTTTTAGCTCAGTTACTAGATACCGGAGGGTGAGAAAAAAAATCCTCAGACATCCTACCAAAGACACTGCTGTACTTTGGTTCTGCACAGCATCAGAGCACAAAAACACGTAGTAGAACGAGCATCCACACCTGCTTCAGTGTTTGGGGTGAAACATTTTTTAAAAGCCAGGAATAACTTCTGGAGCTATTGCCATTTCAGCTTCTGTCGTACCGTTGCACACCACTACAAAGCCAAATTAAAATCCAAGGTTCGTCTCCCAAGGTTCAACCTAGCATTAGCTCTGTGATTTGAAATAGCCATAACTCACACAGCAACAAAGCTGAAGTGGAAGCTGTGGAAGGTAAATCTTTCCGATGGGATTTCTACCACATCTTTCCTCAGCCCGGAATTGCCCTTTTGCTGAGTGCGAGCAGGACAATGAGCAGTTCAGCTTTGTTTTGCACGCCATGGAAACCTGAATTCCCTCCTGGGAGAGGATCTCTGTAAGAGGAGAAGCTGCTATTAGCATCTGTAATCAAGCAGCACAGCAACACAGCCGCCTCTTCAAGGAAGAGCCTTGCATCCTGCATTTTACACCACTCAGCTCAGGCAGCTCCTCGTCCTTAAATTAAGTTTGGCTGAGTTAAATGGAGCAAAGCGCACTCTGTCTGCATGCACAGAAAATATTTTACGTACTAACAGAACCAGTCGCACTTTCCATATTCTCTTCTTTTTTTTCTTCCTGCCCTCACTGTGTTAAATCTAACAAAAATTATTGTGAAATACATTTTAAGTGAAAAGAGAATCAAAAAGGCTAGAATATGAAAAACACGCCCTGCCATGAAATCAAAGGACATTACTCGCAGAGTGTATAACAAATGTTTTGAAAAGCACTGAGTCAGGCTTAGTGGCCAAATGTAAACAAGGTCTGGGCAATACATCCAGCGTTGCTCCAACTGGCATTCAAACCCCACACTGTTCCCAGCCCAGCTCTGACTTCAGGCAGGGTACTGATCCACTACTGCCTGCCAGGGACTAACAAAAGATATTCTTTCCCAAAATGTCTGGCTTCAATAATATTGGATATTGAGTGGTTTCTTTGGTGGTTTTTTTTTACTCCATAACATCAAACATTGTCTACTAAGGAATGCTGTACAACAGCCCGGCTGGAATAACATGATTTGGAGGGTCGAATCCTCCAGTCTCAGAGGAGAAGCATTCCTGTACTTTTGCATGAGCATTTGAAAGGCCACAGGGAAACAACAGAGAGGCCGCGAAGGGGGATAGCCCTGCCAGATAATACACAGGCATGGTCAAGCCACAGCAAGAGGCCATCAGTAACCACTGCCTGATTACAGCACTCTTCATTCATCGCCGTGTGTGATTGCATCTCCAGGGCTTGTCTTGTATCATCTTGTTTACAGTCCCCTTATTTGGATAAAAGCTGGCTCCCAACCCCATACTCTTTCTCCTGTGTTAAAGGCGGGTGTCACACAGCTGACGGTGGGACGGTTGATACCGGGAGGTTTTCTGGCCCTGACTCATAAGCCGCTCTGCATGTGGGCCTGATCACAGGCGTAGGCTGTCCCCCAGGGGAGCTCGGAGGGTTTGCAGAGCCAAGTGGGTACAAGGGCTTTGCTGAGTTCATTCTTTGTTATCTCCAGGCTCTGTCAGGTACACAACCTTGCCTTATACAGCCCTTCCTCGCAAATCTAGCCCAAGTTATAACTAAAGAGCTAACCACCTTCAGACGCTGAGAAATGAGAACTGAGGGAGGGTATCAACACCATCCAGACACTTCTAATATGTCATCAGTCCATAGACCAAAGCAAATCTGCCTCACTGGTCGGCCGCATGGGAATCCTAGACCTACACCTCCCTCAGCACTGCCCGCATCTGAACTTACAGCTTTGCCGTTCACCTTAGCCCACATCTGCCTCTGAAACAGGTTCTCACCCCTGCCTCCTGCCACAGGTGCTTTTACCAGGCTAGTGTCTAAAATCATCTCCCCTAGTGGAAGGTAAGTCCGTTATTCCTAACGATGCTAAGTGGCTTGCTCAGAAGGTATCATCTGTTGCTGCTGTGATGCAAACCAGGTTGCTATGGTGTCGATCCTCCCGATTATTTTTTTTACACTTGTCAGGCTTAACCATCTACCTGGAACTGGCACAGTGGCATCAAAATCAAAGGGAGTAAAGATAAAACCATTAAGGGACAAATAGAAATTATTAATAAGCTTTTCACAATGCCAGCATGTGCCAGCCAGACATATTAAATAAAAAGCTCAAGTTGCTTCAGCTTAAAAGCACTGGGGTTTTGGGTTGGATTTTTTTTGCAAGTGTTATTACAAGCATCATAGTACAAACAACAAAGCACTGGAAAATAAACCCTAAAATGCGAATTGGAGTATCCAGCTTTAAATCCCACTGATGAGACTTTTCAGCTTGTTTCCTCAGGGAAGGAAGGCTAAGGAGGATCATGCTGTCTATCCCATCCTGTCTTAATCTTTTCCTTCCTCCTCCTTCCATAAATGTTGAACCACTTGACTAATTTCAACCAACTTGACAGAAGACAGAGACATGAGGTTCCCAGAAGTTTCATGAGACAGGGACTGGGTAGAGGAGAGAGACCTTGTAACGCCCCAAGCGATGGAAAGGCTGATTAACTCAACCTGTTCTAGACCTCAGAGAATCTACAAATGACAGAGCCATCAGAAGTGAAACCTATTACTTCTCCCATTCGTGGGACAACTCGGTTTCTCTTGAAGCACAGTCCCCATCACGTGGATCTTGATAAATGCCTTTATTAACATATTTTAACTGGAGCTGTCAACCAGCTACAGCTTTCTAGGCTGTTCATCCATGTGCAGTATAGCCAACTCAGTATGCAGTAGTCCACCTTTATGGCTGATCCCAGAAATCACTTAAAAATTATTTTTCTAGGCCTTTACCACTACATAAGTGAAACACACGTGATGTGATGTTACTGAGTAGTGGAATTAGTTCTGCCTCTTGCTACTTAGAGTTTTTTCTGCTTTCCCATGTTGGCTTCATCATCTCTGTGCACTGCACAAATCAGAACAAGCCCCTGACAGCTGAACACTGAAGTCTCTTTTGGTAACTTGGGCAGGGACCACCTATTGTTATGGAAAAGAACAGCCATAGGTGTGGGATGGTAACTAAATGAATTCAGCCATTTGCAACCAAAGGAGGATTTGAGCTGATTTAAAGATAAAAGACTCTGTATCTAATTTATGAGCCTCTCCAGGCCATCTGGCTTTCTGATCAGGAACTGAGCCACAGAAATAAACAGCCAAAAATTGAAATACACTCTCACACTGTTTCATTTCATCCGCATTAAGATAAAGAACAATTCATTTTGAGAATCCATAATGCAAAACGTCACGCAGTATTTCCTTGAGAGGTACTGAAAAAGAGAGGTCTGAAAAAAACTTTCTAATTAAAGTGCTCAAATAACAAAGGGCATCTTTCACATTTGGTTTGTACATCCACCATAGATGCACACTTACTGAACATAAAGTTGATGAATGAAAAATTGTGTCTACCACTAACATTTTGGATTTGCAGATTAGCAGTATTAGGAATTTTCCAATGTCTCCATCATGACACACAGATTCACTGGAGTTCACATACTCCAAGGAAAGACATTGATTTTGTGGAAAGGTGTTACTACAACCAGAGGACCAGGTTGGCCTATCTTTGCTTGCTGGCTACCTCCCTGGTTCTCCTGGTACCCAGTACCTTGTATATCCCTCAATAATTAGCAGAAGTTCCGCTTCTTGCACTGACCAGCTCGTGGTTCCTTATATGTCAGACGGGATCCTTTTGTTTTAAATGTTTTCTGTGGAAAACTTTGCACTAGATGGTTTGTTTTGGAGGTGTACATTTTCCTAAGTGCTTTTTACAGGTTGTATATTCTGTGTTTTGCAGCTGCTGGAGTACAAGGGAGTACCATTCATCCCAGTTTCTCCAAAATCTCATCTCCCAGCCCAAGCACTACAGAGTCCTTATCCCCGTCCATGGAGGGGTTCTAGAAGAGAGTCCCAGGTTGAGCTCCCACCACTCATTCCCTAGGGCGGATGGCAGGATGGAGAGCAGTACTACTCAGCCCTGGCAGCAGGAAGGTCATGTAGTATTTGGTGGCTTAGATACCAGTGCCACTTATCACATGCTAGCCTGACAGTCCGCTGTGTCCTGCAGCAACAGTAGAATGAGATGGTGACAAGGTCCTCCCACTGCGACTGGGACAGATCTAGGCTCCTACTGCTCCCAGAAAGCACAAAACGCAGTGGGTGTGAATTAGGTGTCTATATCCAATACCATTCAACTGTTATTATGCCCCATATCTTGCAAAAATCTTTCATCTTCTGTGTAACCTGCCTGGACACATCCTGACTGTGGAGTATAACACACTTAGAGATACTATGTTTTGCCACTTCTTGGTCCTTCCTCCTCTGTGCCACTTAGGTACTTCCCCCAACCACAAGCAGTGGTGGACACAGATTTCACCTCACTAAACCTCACCGTGCTCAAGAGCAGAAGCTATTTTTTTCTGATTTACTTCTGGAAGCCAATCCGTCTTAGAGCTGAATTAGGGATAGCTCCAAGCGCTGTTTCCTCCATACAGTAAACCACAGTGCACTGCAAGCACTAGTTCTCCATATGAGGTTACCTCTCACAGGCTGGTATCACAGCCTATATACCACTACGTGACCACCTGCCTCCAACCATACATGCACATACACAGCCTGCATGGAAAAGACTAGCTGTTCTGGCACAGGGAGCCACAGAAAAGCTGAGATTGCTGCTGTGACTGGGGTCGTGCTGCAAGGGACTCGGTCCTGCCCCCCTTAGACAACCCCAGGAGCCAGATGTGCACCCCAGCACATCCCCGGCACAGCCCTCTCTCACATGCTGAGAAAGAAAATGCTTGAGAAGGCTCAGTGAAATGCAAATTTAGCTGATTCAAAAAGAAAATGAAAGTCAGAGGGTTTGCACAGGAAACAGCCTGGGGGCAGGGAAAGGAGACTGAATGCCTTTCATTGAAATGCAAAGTAGAAATTTTCCTTCTCGGGAAGAGCAAAAACCCCCTCGGGATGATAATTTTTTTAAGGGAGCAGAAGAGTAACTGGTAGCAAAACCTGTGCTAGGTTGGTCCTGAGAAACAGTGCGAGTTAAATCATCCCTTGTGTATTCTTGCAAATACAGCCCCGCTGCATGATACTTTCTAGTTTTGTCGTCACTGCTGGTTTTGAATACATGGGGGAAGAAAAAGCCTATTGAGATTTAATGAGAGTAGAAATGATGCAAACAGGGATGCATCCAAACTGATACCAGCATGTCCAAAGCACATCTAGTCAATACCATCTGCCCATGTTCCCCATTAGCTTTAGTCATTCATCTCTTGAGCTGCCTGCGCTGTGCCTCTTCTTGGTGGCTGAACCTCTTGCATACAAAACTGACAAATGCAGAGGCCCCTACTGCAGAACACATGGGTGGCTGCTTCATAGACGACCATTTTGCCATCCTTAGGAGCTTTTTTAGCTTTGTCAGGTTATGTTTGAGTGGATTCATCTTATCCAGCACATGAGAAAAAAATGGGAATGGGTTTGACAGGCAGAAACAAAAGATAATGGCTTAGTCTGAAAAAGAGACGCACTGGTTCAACCAGCGGAGAGTGTTAACTGGCAGAGAGAGCGGCTAAGAGGAAGGTGTCTTGGAGGGGGCACTGAATTCAGCAGGAACGGAGCCCAGTGAGCAATGGTCTGTATCGGCACGTGTGCCAGCGATGGAAGCACAGCCCCTATCGCTGGCTCTTTCAGTGTCATTTCTCGTAGAGCACTTGTACTTCTCTTTCAGACTCACTTGGTCTCCAGCCACTTCTGCCCGTGCACTAATTGGTGATAAGTCTTCACAAATCAGCCTTACCTCCTGGTTCTTGTCCTCAAGATTTTGTTTTACCATTGCCCCCATCACCCTTCTGTGCAGCACTGACGTTACACAATTGCTTGTCCTGTTTCATCAGAGCCCTGCCCCGGCTAAAGAACAAAGAAAATAAGCTGTGTGGGCAATGCTTTTTTGACTAATTAACAAACTGGTATTTTTTTTTTCACAGTCTCCTTTGTGTTTCCCAGCCACCCAGTTTCTGCTTCCACTGCATGCTTTCGCCTGTGTGTGCGTGCCAGCCCACACCTACTCTTTGTCCCATTCCTGTGATGGCACCATTGCTGTCCTGCGGTGACATGAGTAACAAAATCTGCTGATTATTTCATTCCAGCTTGTTCTGATGACTGTGCATGTTAAACAATGCTACAGGCTGCAGAAGGAATGACGTCTGTTTTCCAAAATGTTTCTATCATATGGATTCTTTAATGTCTATGAAAAAAGTAAGCTCATTAACTTTCCAGTTAGCAAGAAAGCATGAAAAATTCTCTCCTCTCCTGGTCCTCTTTCGCTAAGTTTGTAGAAAGTTAGTGGTTTTGAGAACCCAACTCCTCTCTCGTGTTGCTGAAATTGCCCAGGAGTTACTCAGTAGCTCTCAGGAGAGAACAGAGCAGCACTCACACACACGCAGAGCCTGTAGAAATGATCAGGTTTGGTGCTGTGTTACCTTTTAGGAGACAGGGCAGGGGAAAAAAAAAAACCAACCAAGCACCCTAGGAGAGGAGGAAGAAAGTACTGGAGCTTTGTGTCTCCCCAGCTCTGATCCAGAGGGCTGACAGGAGGAGGTTGGTACCCAGCTCTGTTTGCTGGAGGAGAGAGGGCTTTGGGCAAACAGCTTCAGCACTGCTTTTTTGTTTACTTCAATAAGTATAGCAGTTACAGCCATCCTCCTAAGTGCTGGAGATAAAGATTACCTCCAGTATCACTGGAGTCAACAAGCATAAAGAGTGCTGATGTTTCTGGGTAGGAGCCCTTATCCACAAAGCAGAGAGGAATAGCTAAGCAAACTCACTGCAGACTTTGGGGAAACACAAAGGCACTTCAGATTTTGTGTGCTGAGTTAAGGCTTCTGGTAAAATTTTAACCTAACCTTTCTCCAACTGTTTGCTTTCAGAGAAAAATCTGTGTGTATCTATGTGAAGAAGGAAACAGAAATTTCAAGAAGAAAATTTAAAATATATATAATTTTTTTTACCCAGCTATCACTTTCTACAGGGGAAGAAACAAATCCAAGTCCAGCAGGTCTAACTGGGAGATGGTTTATGTGTACAGGCAAACTAAAACCTGATGAAATTCCATGCTTTATCTTTCTTCCTCTACTACTGTCTTTCATTTATATTTTAGGTTCTCATTCTGCCCTGAAAAAGATGCAGTTATAAAAGGCTGAGTCTATGTAAGGTTCCTGTGTGGCTGTGTACAGGGAACAACCTATTAAAAAGAAATGTCAATTGTAAGCGCTTAATCATTGGGGTTACCTATTTCTGGATTACTAATACTTTGCAGATACTCTATTTTACTAACACAATAGATGAACAGACAGTGCTCTCTTCTAAACACTGTTGATCATTTCTATTCCTTCTTGGGATGCTGCTTTGAAATCCTTTCACTGGATTATGTGAATCCAGACTCTGAAGAGGAAGAGCACTGCTTTGTGCAGTTGCTTTTTCTTTCAAATTTCCTTGCTTAAATGCCTCAGAGCTTACTTCTGCCAGACTGGTAGAATATCTAAACGAATGGCCCCTGGCAAAATGTAAATATCTGACAAGTTATTTTAACAGAGAAAACAAGCAAATGCCTGTCTAAACAATACTGTAACTGCTTTAAAGAAGTAAACATAAGTGTGACTAGATATGAAATGTTTTTTATCTGTTAAAGAAATTTCTTTGTATTCATTTTAAGGAAAAACTATAATAAGCACTGCCAACATTAATATTTCCTCTCCACATTGTCAGCTTCCATGGGTGGTCAAAAGACTCTCTTGTTTCGGCCAGCTTACAATGCCCATGTCAGCCCTGACCACTTTGCAAGCAATCCCATTGAGGTAAATGGAACTAAACATGGAGCAAGATGCTAACCAAGGTAAAGAAGTTTACAAGCCCTTGAGACAACAAGGTTGCAGAAAGGGGACCTTTGTCCTTGCGAGGGGTCACATGAGCCGAGGAAGAGGGATTTACCTTCCAGAAGGGCTAGGTTATGCAAGCGGTGGTATTGCTTGCTTGTGTTAGTGAGCAGTTTAAAATGCCTGAGACGATCACCTCCCTTCATTCATAGTACCACAGTGAGGCTTTTGGTTTTGCCTAATAGTTCTGAATGTGCATTACTGGAGATGTCTTGTTAAGAAAATTTAAAACAAACATGTTTTATACAACTCTCTTTACCTGAAATGTAAAATTAATACAAAGCAGACATAGCCATGAGCTGAAAATTTTTCTACTGAGGAATAGGCTTGGATTGAATGTCCTAGGTGCTTTCCATGCTGGAACTCCAGAACTAAAGTGCTCTGAACGTGGCTGGTTTAGGTCTGGGTTTTTGTACCAGAGCTCATTCTGAAACAACTGTGGCCAGGTGTCCCCAAGGTTTAATCACTGTCTCCTCCTACGGCTGGTGTCGCGCCGGGGAATCCTTGCCAGGGTGTTGTTAGGACTTTACCATTGTGAATTCCAACAAATGACAGATTTAGCAGCAAGCTCCGTCCCTAAACCACTGGTTGCTGGAAGTTAGGAGGACATACCAGAAGTAACTTCTCTCAGTATTTGTCATGCTTCTTGTATTCCTTTTTTGCTACAACAGGGGTCAGGATACTGGACTAAATGACCCATTGGTCTGACCCAATATGGCAGTCCTTAAAGATCCATTCAGTGCAGCAGCCTTCTTGTTTTCTGCAAGTCTCAAAGCGGTTTACAAGGAGCGCAGATGCAGAAGTGTGTCTCAGCAAAGTGAAGGGATTTGTCAGCAATCTCTGAGCAGATTGACTCCTAGCACTCAGGAAAAGTGCACAGATCTCCTTAGTTCATTTGTGGCATTTATTTATTTGTCCGTCTTGCTATAACACGAAACGCAGTGGAAATAATAACAGAGGCTGTCACTCACAGTGCTAATTATGCATTAAGTTCTTTAGAGCTCCTGATTTTTTGCTTCATGATAGCAGTCTCACTTTCCTCCTCATTTGGCAGCAAATCCAATTACATATAAATTATAAACCCTTGGACCTTGACACAACCTTTACAGCCCCTTCGATATTGTCTCTTGAGACTGCTGTCTCCCAGATGGCTAACCCTATCTGGAGCCGTCTATTTGCTGTTGGCTTACATGTTTGCTGTAAAATGCTGTATTCCCTCCGTAAGAGGTCTCAAGCTCCAACTGTAAGTTTGTGCTTTTGGACCACAGAGTCTGTAAAACAATTTGTTTCTACGTTTATGTTTTACTGCACCTAGTGGATGGACACAATTTTAAAAAACCTGCAGAGAGTACCTATATATGCTAAGAAAAATATTTGGAACCAAGAGGAAAGTGAAAGATCAGTCAGCGCTTGAATAAGGTTTCCTAAGCTTTCTCGGGCTGAGAAACGATGACCTTGAAGACAGGACGAAAAGGAACTTAAATCTGGATACTACATGTATCATTAAAGACAACAGAGCTTTCATATAGATTACTGACACCATGATTGAAAGAAAAATCTGCTCCATGGACAAAAGAGTAACTGGATAACAGAAAAGACCATGAAAAGAAATTTTCAGCTGAGATGTGATCATTACAAATACTTTGGAGCTGGGTATACAGAGCACACAGATATTACCCTGACATGGAATTCAGGACAGAGTAGATTTCACTGAGACCAGGGCTGAAACATAACTTTGGAGGAGGCAACGGTGCTGAAGCAAATGGGCAGCCAAGATTGGCAGGGTAGAGGTAGATGCAACACGCTGTGAGACACCATGACATAATATTGCTTGTGCTATGACTGTGCCTGGAAATCTGAATCAGATTGTGTGATCCCAGAGCATAAAATGCCACACCAACTACTCAAAGGCATTCCCCCTCAAAACCTTTAAACCTCCATAAAAGCAGTAATACTTTTTGTTCCAGTTGGAGTTTCCACTGACTTTTAGGCTGAAGCTCCAAGTAGAGCATAGAGCAAAAGATACCCATCAGGAGAAAACATTACCCTGGCACTCCCTGAGCTGGCTAGCTAACAAATTTATCCCTCCAGAGCACAAACCAGAAAGCTGTCATCGAAGATAGATGCCAAGAAAGCCATCCAACTCTGCGGCTCTGATCTTCATTTTCCACCTGAAGGAAACCATAGATCAGTACAAGCGGGGCCATCTCCACTGTGGTTTTCAATCTTCAGATGAGTTGGAAAGGGATCAGAGTAATCAGGAGACTTTGGACACTCAAAATGGGAGTGGCAGCAATAAAGGGCTTATAGGAGACTCAATAGGAAAGCACCCTTTATTTCCTGACCCACATACCTGAAACAGGTGAGGGTTACACCAGCACCAGTGAGGACAGCGTAATGCAAGCATCACAGATACTGACATAATTAGTTACATAATTAGACAACCTCAGTGGCTCCTGACACATGTACTTCACAACTGCTTATTTAAGAGGTGTTGCTATTACCTTGCTGCTTGAGATGGAAATACCCATAACCTTTTGCAATACCAAATGCTACCTTATAAGACATTTTATCAGTGAAGAAACACACTGGTCTAAGTAGCATAAAACTCCCAGAACCAGTACCTCTGAGGCCCTTAACAGCCACAAGCGCTTAGATTTTCTCTTTTTCTATTTCTGTGATGATAGCACTAATGTAATTTTGCATCCTGAATTTCCATCAGTTCCCTAAGGACTAGTCAACCCCAGTTTTGCAGAGTACTCTTTGCAGGAGTCTACTGCATCTCATTCCTACAGTAACCCAATCCAATTTCATTTTTTTACATCCAATAACGAGATCGTGCCAGAATTCATTATAGCTGTAAACCAGACTTCCAGCACACTAGCAGCAGAGGGAACCTGAGCTGGAGATGGCGTTCCTAGACCTGCTCATTTTCCTTTGTTAGTTTGGGCACTGAATGCTGCTTAATGGCACTGCCCTGCTGCTATAAATACACAGGCAGTCACTTGACCTTGGCAGTTGCTTTCGCTAAAATAATTCTCCTTTGAAACTGGCAGGGGCACAATAGGAGCACATGCCCGCCGTCGCCTGCAGCCCAGTGCTCAGCTGGAATGAATGACCTTCGCCTTGCTCTGAAGGTGCAGCTTCCTGACTGGCTTATGTTGAGCTAAGAAGGGCCAGTACTGAAAGCTGTGACCCCACCTCCTCCTTTTCCCCTGCATTACCTGTCCCTGCCCGCTTTCCTTCTGTCACTGACCACACTGAAAATTAATCTTTTTTTTTCCCCCCCAATGATTCAGCTCACTTTTAGAATGAAGTGAAGCAAAAATGCCCTTCTAGGATTCAATGCATTTGCCCCCATAACATCTAGATTAGATAACTTCTCTTTTTTCCTTTCACTGTAAGGTGACTAGACAGATAGAAGTCTATGCTCTGCTTATCTAAAGGTAGATGAGACAAATCCCATCATTAAAGCGTGTATTCATCTCTCCTACATTTTCCCATTGAGAAGTTTTCTAAGCCAGCTGACCAGAACCCTTTACAATCCCAGTGAAAGGTACACATCTCTGCAGGCACTTCATCCTCTTAGCCTTTTTTTAGGATTAGTCAAATTGGCCTCAGGATCAAGTGTCAGGTGCTGATATTCTGCCATTAATGTCTGTAAGGATCTGTGTTTTCTCCAATCAAATTTCCTAGGTCAACAGCTCACTACTGAGCAAGCCCAGGATGGCCTCTGTCACGTCAGATTTCAGAATCACGGCATCAGCCTCGTGCCAGTCAGGTCGTTCAATGAGCTGCTTTCCTTCGCCTATCAGCCATCCATGGAAGCAAAGGTTGCCCAAGCCCAGTGCCCACAGGCATTTTGCATGGCAAAAACTAGTGGAAGAGGGCTGGGCTCTTTCTGCATATTTTTTCTGCATTCCTTTAATAGCTAGCATCTTATAATTGATATTCAGATAATATTATAGTTCACAAATGATACATTAAAAGGCAACTGGGACGTTGTCCAGAAGTCACAACTGTATTTTTTGTCACTTACTACACCAAAAATAAAGCAGAGCCCTGGTCTATTCTTAGAAGTGTTGCTGCTACAGTAACATCAATTTGAAGCTTGCCAGAAGACTACACTGTACCAGTAGAACTTACTATACGGAATAATTTAATTATGCTATAGTATAGCTATTCTCTAACTACACATACCCATGCATACACTGGATAGCAAAGGTGTTTTGGTTGATACAGATTATTTTATCTGTGGAGGTGACAAACTGTCCAAGAACAGGACCTTGCTCCACAAGATGAGCCTCCACCAAGAGAAGTGGCTGGCATACTTCCACAGTCTAACTGCACTGCCAAATCCTCTCTAGCACTGATGAAGTCTTAGCATTGGTGGAACTAGGAGAAAAGAGTTAGTTCAAAGAGTAACAGCAATAAGCAATGGATGAAGATAATCATCCATGCTCACACAGCTCGTTCGGTTGCTATTTAGAACTCATGCCAGCAAACAATAACCTTGTACAAACAGGGACAGATGTCGAGTTCCTTTATTACATAAAGCAAAGATCAAGGACGTGGGGCTGCAAATGTCCTCATAATATGCTTCCTATCATATGGCAAGACAATTTAATTATGTTTTGTACAATGATGCAACAATTAGAGAAAGTGGAATGTAATCACTTTTGTGTATGTATTTGATTCAAAAGGTAAGCACCTCATCCCCAGGTAGGTACCACAGCTGCAATGATATTGAACATCATTTGTGTAATAATACAGGCAGATACAATACAATTTGAAATGCATTAAGCAGCATCATATACTCGATAATTTCAAATGGGAATAGGTTTGCAAAAGTGAGCGACTACAAGGTGCATCAGCTGTACTGAGGAAAAGCAAACACTAAGTTTAGGGCATCACATAGTTTTAAGGGTTCTTAATCTACCCACTGATGTAGAAATAAACAAACATGACAACCACTAAACACAGCAATGAGTAGAGTGCCAATCTGCAGCTAAAGGGATGATTTGGAAAAAATGGGGGTGTTGATACCTATAACATAATGTTCTTTAACTTTTTGTCTTCAGTTCTATGAACTTTTCAAAATAGCTAGGGTAAGGGCCTCCATCTTTCAGGCACAGAACCAGCCCAAGCAGGCAGAGCCCTCACAGTCAGGTTATAAAAGGATAAGAGCAGAGCCCTCACAGTCAGGTTATAAAAGGATAATACAATTCATGGTCACACAAAATACAGTTTTTACCTGCTTTCAGAATGGCTTTTATGCAAAATGCTTCCCTGTTTTTTTAAACTTTCAAAATAAACCACTTCTAGTTGCACCTTCATAAGCCAAAAGCCCCTGCCATCTAACATGCACCCTTTTAAATCTATTCATTTTAATTACTATTCCAAGTCCTGATCAGTAAAACTAAAATCCAGCCAGGGTAAACTTCTACTTATTTTCCTTAGGGTGCTAAAAAGCAAATCAACAAATTACAGGGAGCTTGTGACTTTCTGAACCTATCAAAGCTCCTGCTGTCCACACGCATATGTCTCAGCATTAGTTAGTAAGTTTACAACGACACGGAGATTTCAAGAGTACAAGCTAAATGCGCACAGTAAATCTCTGGCACATACCAAGGAAAAAAATGTTGTGCTTATCTAGCCGGTATCTAGTGATATCACTGCTGGGGCTGATTATGGTACTCAAGACAACTTACGATAGTTTATGTACATGAGTTATTATTAAGAAGTGTTGGAATTACAACACCGGGTACAGGAAGAGGTATTCACATAGACTAAATTTAGCTGAGTGAAGCTAATCCCCATCCCCAGCTCCTTCTGTAGTCTGGGGAAGTGTAAGCTTCTCTAGAAGGCAGCTCAGAGCACGAACTTAATTTGGGCTGAAGTTGCAGGAGAAGCAGAGAGCTGATTTAGTGTTTCTCAGCCACAACCAAGGCAAGGGACTCTCCCTGCGCCTGCTCATCCTGGCCCTCCTTGAGCTGTCTCTGGTGTTTGCTGGGCACTTCACTGAACCCAGTCAGCTGGCTAATGAACAGAAAAAAAACTACTTCAAGGAAAGAAAAGTGATAGTCTTCAGATTATTTAATAAGCTGAACTGGCTCAGGCACAGATTAGAGAAGCATCAAAGCTGGTGGGTACAAGGGGTGAGCAGGGGTGGAGGGCAGCGCTTTGAGACTTGCCCGTTCCCGCAGGGCTGAGCTGATCCTTTGACTCAGCTCTGCTGGGTAACTTCACCCTTGGCTGCTCTGTAAATGGAGAGCTTTAATGGTGGAAGTGGCTTAAAGGAGTCCCTACACCCACACTGTAATTTCTCACTCGCGTACTCATGTTGCTGTCACTGCCGTGGGGCTGGATAACGAACTGATAGAAGTGATCTCCCTGTGATCCCTGAGCCAGTCCCCAGTGCAATCGCGGCAATTCAGATAAGACGGGAGCAAACAGCGATGCAGGACTGGAAACTGCCAACATGGGGCAAAAACATCTGAAGCTGGCTTAGCTTCTGAAGCCAGCATCTCTTACTATGCCTTAAATCACTTCTGGAGGAGAGTTTCTGCTGACTGTGGTGGGGGGGTGAAAACAGCTTCCCAGGCAAGAACTAGCATTTGGGAATACCCCCCCTAGAAGGCTCCATTTATTCACTCACCATAACAGGAGGGGTTTGAGTCCCCTTTTCAGCAGGCATCTCGCTTAGGTGCGAGTCAGAAGGTGGGAGTCTGCGTTATGTGCAGACAGCAGTGGTGAGGGGTGCCTGGAGGAGGTGGCCTGAGCAATGAGGACATGAGCTTTTCCTCCCACATCTTAAATTTGCTTTGGGGCTGACCTGAAGAACTGAGGAACAGTTTCTATGTCTTGCTTTCTTTGCTTAGAAGAGAGGGCTATCAATATCCAAAATAATGGTACTTAGATGGAGCCAGACAGTCAGAAAGCAATGTCTTCTGATCTCTGCTGGTTTGATCCAGCTTTGGAGCAATGAGCTTGCATTGAAATCCTCCAGGTCACATTACCAAATTCCAGCCATGAAGCATTTCACTGGCTCTTCTTTCAGTATATTGTAATGGTGTGTGCTAAAGGAAACAACAGTTCCTCACAATAATTCAAAAGAATCGTAGAAATTATAAGAGGGCACCTGTTAAATCCAAATCAAAGGTATTTGTTACAGTTGTCCTAAAGCTCATGGCTTGCTTTGCTTTGCCTACAGCATTATAAACCAAAGTGGAAGCTTGATTGGTTGTATAACTGGGATATGTTTTACAGTTTGAAGGAAGAAGAAGATTCAAAATGTGTCCATGGATGTCTTACCTGATCTTTGCGTACTACCCTCTAGGACCACTACTGGAAAAGGTAACCCCATTCGCTTAGAGTGGGACTTGCATCTGTCCCCACTTTCAGCAAGGATTTTTTTTCCCCTGAAAAAACCCTCTAACCACGGGAACAGATTAGCACTCTAGACTCGCAGCATGGCCTTTCTTCTCAGCATGCCACTGTGTGTGATTTTAAAGGCAATGAGTTTTATTTTCAGATTTTGAAAACTCCTCGGTTTGAAATACAGAAAATGTTTCAATGAGATCAGCCTGGCATAGATACTTGCATACCTTCATAACCAAGTACCCCCAGGCTGATAGAGACTGCCTTCTCCGAGGAGCAGCCCCTGCGTTGCTGCCACTTGCCACCTCTCAGGACATATACTGGTCAGGTGAAATAAGCTGTGACTGAGAAGACTCCAGGAGTCTCCCCAGCATTCAGATACACACTGACGCATTGCATCTGCCAACGATCCTCTTTCCCCTCCCTGTGAAGCCAACACCATTAAGGGTAGGGTGCTCCCCCACATCGCCTGATTGCTTTCTGCCAACTTCCATAAGCAAATCTCTACCGCCACGAGTCCCCAGTGGGTTCAGCGCAGTGTGTCCTTCCTAGTCTTCACATGGGACCTGGCTGTAGTGATGGAGCCAAACATTCCTCAGTACTGGGAAACATGTTAAATAGTGCTCACTGGAAGCTCAGTTGTGTTCACAGTATTTTCCACAAAGCTTGCTCTGTGAACTGCAGAGCAGTAAGGGTCCAGAGTGCAATATGGCAAAGGTTAGTTAAGATATCAGTGGACACTTCCCAAAAAGGAGGGCAGTCAATCAACCTCGACCCTTAACATCAGTAATCTGCTTCAAAAGCAGTGGCTGGAAGCCTGTGACTATACTAGAGAGTATGGGCAGAAGTGTGTTTCTGTAAAACAGGCAAAAATGCATTCAGTCTGTCTTCAGAATTATGATAATTTTTAACAAGGTAAATTGTGGGATCATGTAAGTGAATGTCTAGGTGGAAGGAAGTGCGAATCTGTTCTTTAGCAAAATTCAGTGTAAGCAGATGTGGGGGATTCAAATAGTATAGTACCTTCTCCATGTACCACATGCATACAAGGAAACCTGGGATTGACTCCTGAAGAGGTGATACGTCCTGCAGTTGTGGAATTACTTCAGAAGTCATTAAAGAGATTATATGTATTTCTACATGAAGCACTACTGAAAAACCTACTGTAATAGAATACATTATACTATACAGCGCTACTATAAAAATCTTTGTACCAAGATGAATTGCAGTGACACATGTCACTCTTCAGGCAGAAATGCTACAATATGTCATTACAGGGGGTGATTCCACCAATGTAAAAAACTCTTCAGCATGAACATGGCCTTGCACTCATGTGTCTGGAGAGGTGTTAGGTTGACAGAGCCATATTCACTTATTCAGACATAAAATGAACAAAATCCCTGCACAAAAACCTCAGAACTACTAAATTTTCTGAACAGTTAACCAGTTTAGAGAAAAGAAATTGTCCTTATTGTATGGAAATTCATCTACTGATAAAAATCACTGTCCATATGTCATACAAACTTTCAATTCTATATATTTTTGCTGGTATTTGGAAGGTATTGGCTGAATGGTTCTTGTGGAAGACAGACCTCTATTTATCCATGGACAGTGTACAAACTGGATTGTAACAAGGTAGGAAATGTTTCAAAATATTTCTTTGATAATTTAAAGATGAAATTAGAAAGGATCTTTAACAAAAATGGTTTAGGATATTCTTTCCTTTTTTCTTTTTCTTTACGATTATATTTCACCAAGATGATGACAGAGATCCTACGAGACCTTCCCAAGAGTTACAGTGGCACATCTGGGGGAAGAGGGAGCCATAGTGCAAGGACATGAAGAGGGCACGGGAGGGAGGGAAGGTCCTTCCCAAGCCAGGTCCTTCGCTAGAGCCAGATGTGCGTGTCTTATAAGTACTATATTGCCCCATTTCTGTCTTATCACTTTATTTAGCTGCTGTTGTTTCTCCTGAACTTTTTAATGAGCCAGAGCTATCAATGCAGTTTAGTTGTTGCAAACGGAGTGCTACTACTTACCTAATTGAAAAATTTTATAACCATTTGTTTCCTCTGACATCAAAGAAATTCATCGAATGAGGTCATCACATTTCACTATGGTGTCAAACACTGAAATGCAAACCCAGCTCCACCATGACGCAGGTTTGCAGGAAGAAGTCCCATTTGTTCACTTGCCATGGCTCCCAGATACGCTTTCTTGCTCAGCTTCTGTGTGCCTGTGGAAGCAGTTGGAGATATTGGGGGTACCTACTCACACAAGGGCCCCAAAATAGAGGGTAAATCAAGATTATTTTGAAAATGCAGGCTATTATGATGAGTTAATAAGGAAGTTTCATTTAAAGAGGAAAAGGTTTCCATCCTATTACCTTTTCCACCGGCACTAGGAACTTCAACTGTGGGTGATCACTGTGCAAACTTGTGCACACATACATGTGACGTATATTTGTGGGGGTTTTTTATTAACTACATTATAAAGCACTTAGCTATAATGAATGTGTTATCTGTATAACACTGTATAATCTTTAAGCAAAAATTAAACAGAAACTAGGCCCAATGCCAAAAATAAGGAATCATTCCTTCAAATGAAGCTGGGGTAAAAGAAGCTTGCAGAACTGCTACTCCAAGATAATTTTTCTTTATTGTGTGATATATTTTCCCTTCGAATGCAAATTCCAGATGAATAAGCACAGAATTAAAAAATAGGTGGACCAGAATTTTAACTCAGCATCTGCAAGCGCTCTGTGTGCATCAGCACTTCGTGATTTCCAGCAGATTAATTCAGCTCTCTGTACTTTGCAAAACTGGACAACTAATTCTTTTTTCTCCATTACAGCCATGTGAAATAATGAGCATATCCATCCTGCAGTCTGATGACCTGATCTACCACGTCTAACACAGTGACAGAAGATCACCTTTTACCTTATGTTCTCCTGCCCCCAGGCCTATATCCCATGTTCTTGCAGTGTAATGGGCTCCTTCCCTTCCTAGGTTATATTCTTTATGATGTTTACTACCTTAGGACTACGGCCATCATCAGACCATGGCCATCAGACCATCAACATTTTGCTGTGGGAAGGGGTCCTATTAACAGAGTTTTTCAAGTGAGATCTCTGTTTCTAATCAGGTTTAATTGCAGTTTTGAAAAAAAGAAACAGCAGGGATATCCTGTCCACTTTCATGTGTTTTGGGAAGATGATGGGACAGATGCAAGTAGTGGAGTATCTCAGACTTATCTAATGACAGACTTTGTATACAAACCAAAAGTTAAATGTGATTAAAATGTACACACACACAAAATGTTGTAATTGTATGAAGGTTACCAGGCAAATTTATTTAGACTGTGTCCCTTAACACTAAGGTTTGTTTTTCTGGAAAACTGTGCTTCATCAAAAATGCCAACGTTGCCAAACTAGAGTTGAACTTTGAAACGGTGACCTGTCACAAAGAGACTTCCCGTGTGACCGTGGGGAGATCTTTTCACCTCTCTGTGTCTCAGTCCTCCATCGTCTGGAACAATATGTAAATAACTAAGAGCAGGAAGAGGGAATAATCTTTCTTCTGCTGTCCTGCACCTGCCTTGTCTATTTAGATCACAGGTGCTTCAGGGAGGGGATTAAATACCCTGTGCTTTTAACACTGCGAGCGAAACAAGGCCGGATCGAAAGGAGGGCCTAGGAGAGCTGTTGTAAGATGTGGTACATGGTCTGGTCTGCCTTTAAAAGCTTAAGATCTTGCAAATAGGAATGTAGCATTTTCCTCTCTATTTAATTACAAATGCTACTGTGATGATTGATCATCGAATGCTCATAAGGAGAGAGAAGGATCCTGTCCAAAGAAGACATAATGCAGCGGTGAACGCTCCTCACAACAGGGGCTGGCAGGGCAAGCACAGCCCCTTGGTTCTGGTTCAGGAGTGAACGCACCTTGCTCTGATCCTTCCCTAACCTCTCCTGTACCTTTTCTTCCCCCTTCCTCCTTATTTTCTTAAAGTTCGGCTGTGCATGTTTCTATTTTGATTATACAGGATAGACTTTCTTACCCTTACATTTCATTGTGTAATTATTATTTACCTCCAGCTCCCATTTCAGCTGTAGTTACCAAAGTCTTGAATTTATTCGCTTATAGCAAGTCGCTACCTGAAGTGCCGTGTGGATGGCTTAAATCATTCCTTTCCCTCCAGGGGGCCCTTTGCAATGTCAAACAACATAAAGAAGCAGAGTCTGTCATGGTTAGACAGTAATTTAAAGCCAGTATGAATCTGTACTGCTGCCCAGAAAAGCAGGTTTCACCCTTTCCTCACCACTCGTGCTCGCCACCTCTCTCGTGCTGGCACCAGCGTTTGTTTGGCTGCTTGATGAGCCAGAGGGAATTAATCCAGTTATTACTACGCTGGCAAAATACCTGGCAAAAAAAAATCAATAAAACCTTAAACTGGCCACAACAACAGAAAAAAAGGTAACCATAGTCTTAGACAGGAAGGGCTAGGCTCTCTGCCTGGTCACGTTTAACCCAGTGACTTATTTGGGAGGACTCTGGAATCTACTGGTCTGTTTCCTGTCTTTTGAGAGAGAGTTAATCACGTGTGACGAGGAACCTAAAGCTCTCATTTTTTCCCCCAGTGAAACTGGAAATGTGTACAATTCAGTGTTTTGCCTCTACTTTCTCCATTGACAGCTAGAAAAAAGTGATGTTACAGCATTAGGAGAAAATACTCTTTGCTGTTCTTTCCTATTTGGCATGCCTCGGTCCTGCAGGAATTCCAGTAAATCACTTCCTCCCCGTTCAGCAACAGTGCCAAATCGCATGCCCAAAATTTCAGTTGATCTATACCATGGTCAGAGGAAAGGCGTGTCGTATCATCTCATTTTTACTGTTACAGTGATGGATGTACTTTAACAAGGCACAAAACTCCATTCACGCTCCGGGAGCTTGTTCCACAGGCCATACATATTACAGTTTTAAAGTGATACTCTCCTGGGATATGGTGAAATAGTCGGAGGGAGTGTGATAGGGCTGAAGCAGACGGAGAGGGAGAAGGAGCGGTTGTGGGACCGCGTCAGGTTACATTCCTTGTTCCTGCCGAAGCATTTGTGTGTGGCTCCAGGCGTGCCATTGTCCCATCGGGATTTGTTCAACCACAAAAAATTCAACCTAAGTCAGCTGCAGGGCAAAAATCTTTGTAGCAAGATAAATTGCAGCGGCACATGTCACTCTTCAGGCAGAAATGCTACAATGTTATTACAGGGGGTGATTCCACTAATGTAAAAAACCATTCAGTGTGAGCATGGCCTTGCACTCGTGTCACCAACTTGAGCAACTTTGCCCTGGAATTAGATGACGTAAAATGCTTTATTTTTGCACAGCTTCTTGCTTGCAGTGATTCCTCTGCACGTTCCTTCTGGCCAAGTCCACGGCCCTGTGGAGACAACGCTTCCCCCCGTTAGCTAAGTGTGAAGGTAAACTCAGAGACGCGTGTGAGACCGCCGGTCTCCGTGACGGCCACCAGAAAGCAGGGCCCGGCTCGCAGCGCCGACGCCCGCAGCAGCGACCACCGAGCCGGCCCCGCTCAGGGCTGCAGGGCCGCTGCCGCCCGACCCCGGCCCGGCTCCCGACAACGCGGCTCCACCCGGCTGCGCGCCCTCCCGCCGTCAGCACAAAAGAAGGGACGAGCCGGCGCTTCCCGCCCCCCCGCCGGCGGCCGCACTGCCGCAGCGCGGCGATGCTGAGGGGCGGCGATGCTGAGGGGCGGCGATGCTGAGGGGCGGCGATGCTGAGGGGCGGTGATGCCGGGCCCGCCCCGCCCCGCCGGCGGGAGCAGCCGCCCCGCCCTGCCGCGGGGGGCCGGGGGCGGTGAAGCGGGGAGCGGGGGGGGAGCCGGGGGCGGGGCGGCGGCACCCTTGAGCCTCCGTCCTCGGCGAGGATTGAGCGCGGCGGCCACCGCCTCCCCGGTGGCTCCGGGGAACGCCCCGGAGGGCGCGGCGGGGGGCGGCCCGGCCCGGCCCGCCGGGCCCGCCCCTTCCGCTGCGGAGCCCTCATTGCCCGAGCCCCGGACGGCAGCGGTAGTGCGCCTCTCGCCTCCTCTCCCCGCTCTGAACCTTGCTGGTGGGTACGGGGAGAGCGGGGCTGGCGGGGACCCCTCTCCGGCTTGGGGGATGCTGGAGGGTCGCCCGGCCCGCCCTTGCCTTCGCAGGGCGGCTCGGTCCCGGCGGGGCCGGGCGGCTTCCCCCGGGGCCGAGCATCCCTGCGTGGCGGCCGGGGGGCGTCTGGGGCGGGGGGCGTTGGCGGTTGGTCCGTGCCGGCACCGCTGGGGTGTGCGGGCCGGGGCCGAGCGGCGGCTCCTGCGGGTGTGGGTGGGATGGCGGCTCCTGGCGCGGCCCCGCTGGGCGGCCTGGTGGTCCGCGTGGTGGCCCGAGTACCGGCCCCTCGCCGCTCTGCGGCTGCCGGGGTGCGGGCGGTACCCCCGGCTGGGCGAGGGAGGGATGTGCGGCGAGGGGAAGGTCGGAGGCAGGGCGCAGGGCTCCGAGGGGAGCCTCGGGAAGCGCGCTGGGGCAGTCCCAGCGGGCTTACCGCGCCCAGCCTGGTTCGCGGTTTTAGTACCAGTCCCGGAGCCCCGGTGGGCGCTGTGACGGGGGGTGAAGGGCAGGGAGCCGTTAACGCAGAAGGTATTTCTGCCTTCTGCCGGGAGGCTCTGCGAACAGAGGGGTGTTCTGATCCCTGCTGCCAAAATAACCTCGGCCCCCCTTCAACCCCTCGCTGGGAGGGGATGGGAGCCGGAGGCCGCGGCCGAGGGGCGGGTGGGCGGGCTGGTGTAGGGAGCCCGGTGACCAAGGGCAGCGTGCCCCTGCGCTGCCTTACGTAAAGCGCCATCAGCAGCGACTCGCAGCACTTCCATCCGCAAGTTTCCTGCTGTGGCAGATGACCTCCTCAATGCAGAGCCTGCGTTTTGGCTTGCTTTGAGCCAAATCTCTCTGTCTTTCCTTGCAGAACACCATGGCTACTCTCAAGGAGAAGCTGATGACCCCCGTTGCTGCGGGAATCACGATCCCGAACAACAAGATAACAGTTGTGGGGGTCGGACAGGTTGGGATGGCCTGTGCTATCAGCATCCTTGGAAAGGTACGGCTCAAGGATGCGGTGTTCACGTTTCCACTGGTGTAATGATCTGCACTGCCTGTTTGTCTTAGCAAATGGTGGAAAATTTGGTAGGTTAGTACAGGAATGAATCATTTGCAGTTTGTGTGAGCAGGCAGCGATCTAGGCTGTTCATGTGAGGCCGACCTCCCCATTCAGTTTCTCCTTATTCTCTCACTTTTCTATCTGTGCTTAGCAATAAATGTCTCATTAAGCAGAGTTATCTTGCAGGCTGCTGGGGAAATGTAGGGAGCAATGGCTCTGAAGCCCCTGCTGAACTCTTCTCTCTCTTTAATTTTCTTATTCTTCTGCAGTAAAGCTGGAGTTTGCTTGGTGGCAGAGCTCCACTGGGTAAAGAATGCAGATGGAGCAGAAATCCATGTGAAATAGGGGATAGGAATCAGAACTATGCATGTTTGCTTTTTATTCTTTTAATGCACATATGCTACAATAACTGAAAATACTGCTGTCCCATTCAGTAGGCTTCTTTATTTCTCTTACGCCCTTATTGCTTGGTTATATGACTTTATTGTTTCCTGAGAGGTTTTAGCTAGTTTTCCAAAAACTAAAAATAGAACACTAGGCTTGGAGGTTATTCTGACTTTTCCTGTTACTGGTTTCTGGGCCTTTTTTAAGGCAAATCTCATGTTGCAGTCTTTGAGCAAAGCAAAGGCCTATTATGCAATAAGGATCTTTTGTACTTTGCCCTTTGTTTTTAGAGAATATTGTGAATGAGTTAAATTTGATTCCTCTCATGCTGTTTTTTTGAAAAGACAAATGGGAGCTGTGGATCTTTTTTAAGGAAGGCATAAGCAGATATGCCCTACCCACTTGCAGGGGCAGATCTTAAATCAAGTAGCTCACAGTGAGATCAAAAATCTTGCATGTACTACTAAACTAGCTGTATTTTATTTGGAGATGGTCCTTCTACCTGTTACCTTGAGGATGCATGTTTTAAAGTACTGGGTTTTTAATCGTTACAAAAATTTTTAAGGATTTTCACTTGTTGATACTCATGAGCCTTGTGAGCAAGAAAAACTGACAGTAAGAAAAGGCCACAGTGAAATGTAAGTACTGATGTGGAAGTAACAAATAGTTTTTAAAACTCTTGTGGTCTGTACTCATTTGTTTTTTGAAGGAGTACTGTAACCTGTAAGGTTGGCAGTGAGGGAGGCAGGTGAGGTTGCTGTGAACTTCACTACAGTCCAGCATTCATCTGTATTTAATACACTGCTCAAAGCAGGACCAAATTGCTTTCAGAAATCTAGGCACAAAGTTTTACTGTTAGTGAGTTGTATGCACCAAACCCAGAGTAAAAACTGGTTTTAAATTTTTCAAGCTTGGATTATGGCATGAAGTTTATTTCAGTCAGGCTTCTGCTCTCTCATTCTCTCTCATAAGTATAAGCTGCAGTATAGAACACTTCTATAATAAAGCCATCTGGTTCTTCTTGCTGAATTAGATGTGGCTTTTACTTGTACAAGATGGTTGGCTCCCCAAGATGTCTTTTTGTTAACTGTGGCATAAATTTGTATTTGTACTTAATTTCCTATACTTTAATTTGTAGATGCAGTTGAGTTTTTTAGATGGTTTTGAATTTTATGAAGTTAAACAATGTAATAATATTAATTTCAGTTTACTGCTGTTGTTTTTAACATAAATTTGAATGACACCAGAACTTCCATGTTGGTTATTTTTAGCTCCCTCTCAGTTAGAAACAAGTCACTGATGTTGCCATACTGTTTTAGAAATGGAAACATCTCCACAGTCACAAGTCAGCTGTTTTCAGTGAGAATATTTTAAGCTGCATTTGGTGATTGTGTAGACTTCATTCCTGTGTGTGCTAATAAGGAGCTGAATTCTTCTCTAGGCAACACTGATGCAAATTCATGAAACTAGTCCTTGGAGTTATTCCAGGTGCTCTTCTGTTTCAGTGAGAACTGGCTCCTTGAACCTGCTGAGTGTGGTGAATATTGGATGTCAGGTCTAGACTGAAAGTCCCATATTGTTAGTCTGTGTGTATAAAACTATCTGTAATCACACATGTGCACATATTCTTTTTTCAAATTCTGATTACACTAACTTCTTAGCTTAACACCAGTGACTTCAGTTAAGGATACTTTTTCATAATGTTTAAGTAACTGAGTCTTTAACTTTACCCTACAGACTATTTTGAGGGCAGAGCAAGTGCAGATATAGATTCTTATGGTTTTCTTTCAGCAGTTGATCAAATCAGTTGTGAAAGGAAACAATGCAGAAAACTCTCATGATTTTTAAAATATGACATGAAAAACTTAAATATGCATGCTGTTAAATATATTTTTCCACAGGAAAAATAGTGCATATTGTCGCTGTATGTTTAAAGTAGTTTAGTTGATGCTAATAACATTTCTATGTGAAGTAATGAGTGTTACCTTTTTATAGAAAAGTAAACAAAGAAGTTTGCTTGCAGTAATATTTTCAATAGCATAAAAATAGCTTAACTGCTTTCAAATGGGATGTAGATACCTAGCAAAATAGGGAGTATAGTAATTTGAATCTCAGTATAATTTACTGAATGATAAGTCTTTAAGTGTAGTAGAATTTACAAGGGTAGTAAACACTTCTGTCAAGAGGCAGTAAAACTTTGCATTATAGCAGAATGCTTTTTTCCTCCACCTCCTTATTTCACTGTTTTCCTGTTCTGACGCTAGTTGGGAGGCATTATCTCCTAACTTATCCTGTTTGGACAACAAGCATATGTGGCTAAATCTGTTCTGCAAAGTAAATATAATGTAGTAGCTCTAGTAGAGAAAAACTAGGTAAAGAATCTGTTTCCTCTTGATACTATTTTTAGTATTGAGGAAAATAAGTCTGTTTCCATTTTGTTTTTTGTGAAATGAATTGGTTGAAGGAATGTTATAAGAGATTATTTATTTGATAATTATGTGGTGTGTTGTATTAGGTACTAAAATATTTAAAATAGGCCTATTTGCTGGATAGATTTAGAGGGTTTGTTATGACTCTGAAAGATGTAGCTTTTTCCCAAGATAACTAAATCATGAAGTGCCTTACTAGCAAAGGGTTAGCTGTGCACTTGAACTCCGCCCCCCCCCCAATACCTTTTTTGGAAAGTTTGAACAAGTTTATGAACCTGTGCTGCAGGAGCCTCTGACTTTGTTACTGTGAGATACATCAGAACACCAAGATAGTGCTGTCCTACTGGTTTACCTTTGGAGAAGAGATGCTTTCAGATGTCTAGCAAGTTACTTTAAAATGTAATATAACTCAACTCAGGGATAACTTCAAAATGCAAGTTAACTGCTTCATTGACTCCTTCAAATCTTGTTGTTTTCAGGGTCTTTGTGATGAACTTGCTCTCGTTGACGTTTTGGAAGACAAACTAAAAGGAGAAATGATGGATCTACAGCACGGGAGCTTGTTCCTTCACACTCACAAGATTGTGGCAGACAAAGGTGAACCTCAGTTTCTTTTGCTTAATACTGATATTCTGTGGATTTGCTTAATAGTGGAGCATTAGTTGTGTAATCCTAAAAAACTCTAAGGATTTGGCATTGAAAAGTTAAAGTATGTGAATTGGGGTGAGAGTTGAGATGAACACCATAACAGTAGGATTGGCTCTTAATCTGGGCTTTCTCTTTCATCTCTGATGGCCACTCTACAGTTTTGGGCTTGTTGAGTAAAATTGATTTTAATGAAACTCTAGTTCCTCTGATGTAGAAGAAATAGTATTGTTATTTGGATAGTGGAAATGAGATTCAGAGGGGTTGAATGTACTCTCAAGACCCATGTATTGATGTATCAGGACAATGTGAGAGATGGTGCTGGCTTTAAAATTAATGGCTCGTGTTTCTTGGGTTTGAATGTATGCGCAGTGGAGAAGCTACCTGTAATTCCTGTGTGAATGCAATGCTATTGAAATTAGTGATGTCTATTTAATGTGTTCTATATCTTCTGCCCCATGCTCTGTTGTAGACTATGCTGTCACAGCCAACTCCAAGATTGTGGTAGTAACTGCAGGCGTTCGTCAGCAAGAGGGGGAGAGTCGTCTCAACCTGGTTCAGAGGAATGTGAATGTCTTCAAAGCCATCATTCCTCAGATCATCAAATACAGCCCCAACTGCACCATCCTGGTGGTCTCCAACCCAGGTAAGGCAATCTTTTCCTAGAACACTTACAAATTCTATTTGTCAGAGAAGTAGTGTTTTATTTTGTCAGTCTTGTCGACTACAAATTTAATGTTTAAAATTAATAGCTTTGTGTGGACATCTGCCATGTAGTTGCTGACAGCAGAATACAAACAAATATCTGTACTTTCCAGTGCTCTTTATTCAGAACTTCTCATGGTGTCCATTTTGTAAAAGCATGCCTCATGGTAAAAACTTCAGTTCTTTACATATTTGGGCTTAAGCAGTAGGTAGTTTAAATGTTTTACCTCTAAAGGAGACATCCATTTTGCTTTTAAATTGTTTGTAAGTCATAACTTTTTTGTCTGGATATGATATGGCCATTTTTAGGATGAAGAACTTAACCTATAGTCTTGGCTATACTTTCAGCTGAAAGAATTTGCATGCTGAAGTCTATGGTGGGGGAAAGGCTAAGTGTATTACATAGTTCAGTTAGATTAGAAAAGAGTTATAACTGATTATATATATTTGTGTGCTCACTTGCAAGCATCTCATTGCACTGGGACAGCTTGGATATTTCGAAGTCTAAAGCTGACTATAAACATTCTGATACACTTTGCAGGATGTCTCTGTAGGGCTGTCTTTGCTTGATTCAACATCTAAGTGAAGCCATTACTACAGAGCCCTGGCAATGAAGTGACACTGCTTTTAAAGATAACTTGGCAGAGTCAAAACAATGCATGTAAAGCTTGCAACTCAGCTGGTGGTTGGGTAATTAGCTGGTGTACAGTTAGTACTACTGAATACTAGAGTACTGAGCAAGTGGCTACTATGCAAGTACAATAACTTACAGCAACTTTAAACACTTATCTGAGTCAAAGATCAGATTGTTCTTCTAGCAAGGCTGAATTCAAACTATAGACTTCTCTCCAGTAGAGCAGCTGCAGGAGGGGAATTGCATGTTGCTTTTTCAGAATTATTTTTATAATGCTTTGTTTTCTCAATGTGTGGAATTTTGTCCACTAGTCTTATATAGTGGAAGTTATTGTGAGCCTATTAGAAGGGACTTCAAGGGTGCCAGAGCATCAGGGGTGTCTGCTGCATGTGTGTTGGTGTGTGACCTTGATGTCCTTCCCTGTTTAACTTCCCCAGATCTGTCTGGGCTCTAGCTCAGATAGCACTGCTGCAGCCTGTCCTGAGTGGAAAGCCCTACTGTAGGCAAATGATGAGATTACAAAGCAGCACTCAGGTGCTAAGACACACCCAGACTGACTCGAAAGCCAGACTGTCCAAAGCAAATGTAGCTGTTTGATAGGGAGGTGCTCTGTAGTCTGTACAGATTATTGCAGTCCTGGCAGAAACTGCCTCACAGAAGCTGTAGGGAAACTATGCCTGATGAGCATGCCACTTGTAACAGCAAGGTGTGAACTGTACTCGGATGACATGCTTTTGGTACCTGAGCAGAGCAAATGATGTATTTCAGATCTATAGACACAAATACATTCCCTCCTGAGAACTGGCTGGCTTTTGAGAGTTTTGGAGCCATAATTAATTATTGCAGCCTATTTATTATTGTTCTGTTGGATTAGACTTTTTCTTTGCTCACAATTCTCTCTGCCCCAACTTAGGTTTGTTTTTTTCTAAAACTGTGGTTTTTAGAGCCACATGCAGCCAAAGCATAGAGCTCATTTGGCTTTCCATGCTGCAGAGGTGATTTGTGCAGAAACAGCTTAATGCACAAATCAGTTTAAGAAATGAACCTGAAGTAGTTACCAACTAGAAATAGAGTATGTAAATCTCAAACATGTTTCACTTTCAGTTGCTTTACCTCTTACTGTGATGAAGTAGAAGGTAACATTACTTTGGGAAACTGCTTGAATGTTTTAGCCATACGAAGAGTTCAGTCCCAGTTCTGGATTCTGTAGGGATTTAGCTGTGACAAAGTGCTACCAACTTCAGCTGGTAGGATACTAATCTCCAAAGACCTCCATCAGTTTTTTGAACAGTAGCTAGATGGGTCCTAAATTTCAAGGAGTCAGACCCTGAATAGTCAGACCTAAGATACTGTGACTGAGTCCAACTGTGTTTTGAGTCCTCCTGATTGCCTACAGCAAAGTAATTGCTGGAGCTGCCTTCTTGGTGTATGTGAATGGTTTCACTTATGGTGCATGTTCTTCTTTTCAGTGGATATATTGACCTATGTCACATGGAAGCTGAGCGGCCTGCCAAAACACCGTGTGATTGGGAGTGGCTGCAATCTAGACACAGCTAGATTTCGCTATCTGATGGCTGAGAGACTTGGTATCCACCCAACCAGCTGCCATGGCTGGATCTTGGGAGAACATGGTGATTCTAGTGGTAAGGAGCAATTCTGACCTCCTTGGGGATGAGCGGTACAGTGTTAGAGGTTGAGGCCTAAGGGGTGTTACAAAACTCTGAAAGAACAGATGCAGCTGAGCTCAAGTAACTAGCACTTTGCTGTATTTTCATGAAGATTAGAGTTGACACAAGTCCAGGAAATCTAGCTATACTTTTTTAATAAAAGTGATTGTGGCTGTATGATTAAACCCTGAACTGAAACAGTTAGTTTTGTTAGCTAAAGTTAGGTCCTAAAGGCTACAGCTTACTACTTCTGTTTATCTTCAGATTTTGGAATATCATAACATAGTCTGTAGCATGGTTCTCTGAAAGTAATAATAGCTCTTGTTAGGTCAATGGCAGAGCTTATTGCAAGTAGTAGAAAAAGCTAGCAATCCAGATTCAGGCTAACAAAATTATCCCTTACCTTATTTTGTGACTTTCCTCCATGCTATTTAAAAGAGAAGATGGTTTTAAAACCATGTGAAATCAAGGAAGCTTACTTGTCTTAATTAAGTTAATGTATTTCAAATCTGAAATGATGCAGCAGAACATCTGTGTAGCTTGGTACTGGTTTATAGTTTAGTGCTGTGTGTTTCTAAAGGAGCCACCTCTTCAATGTCCCATTGCACTTGATTGAAGTACAGTGTCTGATCAACAGTGTTTACTGAAGCCAGCTCTACACTGTAATGAAAGCAGAGGTTGGCTGAGTATACACAGAGCTCGTTTTGCTTCAGTGTTACAGCTGCTCTTGCTTTGAAGTAATCAAAATTTCCTAGTTACAGGCAGATTCATTCTGTTTCTGTGAAGTAAGCTTCCAATATGAAGGGAGATGTGCCAATTCCTCTCTTGATATTCTAAGTTTGCATATTGCTACCCTGTTATTCAGGAAAATAAGAGTAGAATTCTTGATGGCTAACACTGATACTGATTAGTGGGACAGCAAATACATACCTGCTGCAATTTTTGAGTAAAATTAGTTTTAAAAGGCTGAACAGCTAAGATGTGGCTTTTTGCTGGAATTTGAGGCTTCTGACTTCAGAAGTAGCTGTCTATACCTTTCAAGGACTGAAAGCTCTGTTGTTCATGTGTTGATTGACTTGTTAAAGTGTCAGTACTAAAATAGTCTTATATTTGACCCCCAGAGTTCTCAGTATTAACTGCAGTTAAATGAAAACTTAAAATCTGCCTCAGACAATGTGGTTCTTTGTTTCCAGTTATCTTAGACAGGAAAAGTGGAGGGGGAGTTGCTAAATGCTATTGAAACTTGTGCTCTCTCTGTTACAGTGGCTGTTTGGAGTGGAGTTAATGTGGCAGGCGTTTCTCTCCAGGAGCTGAATCCTGCTATGGGAACTGACAAAGATGGTGAGAACTGGAAAGATCTCCACAAGCAAGTGATTGAAAGGTACAGTGACTTGAAGAATAAGGTGGATATATGTGATGCTGAAAATAGCTAGTCTGCACACTGCCTCTCCATTCTGCTGCAGCTTTCATGCCCTTCTATTTAGAGGGTTGCACAAGTAAGTGGAACTACTGGTTTAAACACAGAAATGCAGGATTTCAGTTGGTAAGCTTTATTATCCTGCAGCAAGACAAGCTATTGCATAACATATTCACTTTATAACTGCAGCACTGAGAGTTGTGTTCACTTGTTTTCTCACAAGTAGCTTCTTAAATGGTTAACTTTGTTTAAAGGGCACAAGACTAGGAAAAGGTAGTGTGTTTCTGTGAGCAGAGCATTGGAGTTATTTGGGGAAAGTTTTGTTCATTGATTTAGGGAAATCTGTGGTAACTATACATGTTGCTAAATTGCTTGTCTCACTTGTGAAATAGGACTATACTGGTGTAAAGTGTATGCAGATGTTGGTTAAAAAAAATTAGGATGTGTGTAGGTAGCACATGGCTTTGACTCTAAATGTTTACCTATTCCAAATGCACTTGGAATGATTGTGCCACTGACTTGAATAGAGAACTTGTTCAGTTGTAGGTGTCTGTTTTTCTACTTAAGACTAAGAACTGTTCATAGATGGAAGCTATTTTTCTTTTCAGCTAATCCTGTGAGAACAATAGGGCTTCTTTATTATACATATAGGATAATGTAGACTTTATTCTCTAATGCTGAAACACATAACACTTTGGTATTTTAATTCCAAAATTTACAATGTGTGTCTAAGAGTTTCAGATTTTTTTTAAATGCGAAACATTCATTCGTCTTAAGACAGCATTCAGACGATGTCTTGAAGACATCTTAATGCAACTGTATTTCAATATTTCCTTAGTGCCTATGAGGTAATCAGACTTAAGGGATACACAAACTGGGCCATTGGCCTTAGCGTTGCTGACCTCTGTGAGACCATGCTGAAGAACTTGTGCCGGGTTCATTCAGTCTCAACACTGGTAAAGGTAAGAAGCAGTGGCTAATTGGATGCTCTAGTTCATTTTGTTATGGAAAAGCTAAATAGTCTCAATTAGCAAGGTGCTGAACAAAGGAAGCTTTTGTAGAATACTAATTTGAATTTAAAATGGGAGCTTACTATTGCAGATTTTTCTAGTCTAACCTCTTAGCCTACCCTTCTCAAAGTAGGGAGCTGAAACTAAATTCTCTGTACTCTACCCAATGTTGTACTAACCTTGTGTAAAGTTTGCCATGTGTGGCATGCAGATTCATTAAAAGGAAGTTTCAGTGCAAAAATGGAAAACTTCATGGAGGCTCAGCTGCAATTCAATGAACTGCTGCCTAGCAAAGGTGCTGGGGAAGAGAGCTGTGTCCTTTTATAGTTGGTGTAACTGGCTGCATCTAGTCTGCACCAGCTGTATAACCTGTGGTGCAGCAAGGACTCTGAGTAGGCTGAACTTACTGCTCCCTCTATAGACAGAAAAAAGGCCTGCCCTGATCATGTGTCTTTGAATTTTGTCAGCTACTTGCTATATATATAAATAAGCAAGGATTTTGGAGGTGGGGTTTCTGAAATCAACCATCTCAGTATTGCCAACCACTTGGTCTACAACAGCTCTGCACTTTTTATTTTCCTCAAATACGTTGTGACTGAAAACTGAATTTTCTGCAGGCTTCAAAATGATGAATTCTTAAGCCCAGCTTAAGAAGGAGGCAGCTTCCTGCTATTTAAACAAAGCAGGTCTGGGGTGATGGGTTCATGTCTGAGTGATCTCTTTTGTCTGTGGCAGGGCATGTATGGCATTGAGAATGATGTCTTCTTGAGCCTTCCTGCTGTCCTAAGTGCCTCTGGATTGACAAGTGTCATCAACCAAAAACTGAAGGATGATGAGGTGGCTCAGCTGAAGAAGAGCGCGGATACACTGTGGAACATCCAGAAAGATCTCAAAGATCTGTAACTCATGAATGTTAGATTTCAGCAATAGAAAAACAGCATGTTGTGTGCAAATGTGGGCTCTACTCACTATATATCTCTATGGTTAACATTTAATGCTCTTCCAGACTGAGCTTTGTCCACAGTAGCTAAACTTATGCTTGCTGTAACGCACAGATCTTATGAACAAATAAAGCAACTTTCAGGCATGTTTTGTTGTCCTAGTGATTTATTTTTAGTATTTAAATTATCTAGCTTACTCTGGCATTCTCCTTTAATGTTTGCCACAGACTACATGGAAGTGTAGACACACGTGTCCTTTCAAAATGTTAGAAACAATGTAGTCACCTGTGGTGGGATTTCACTAATACAACCTTACTGGAAGTCTCTTCTGTATGATTTAATATCAGTCCAGATGCTGACTAAGTGTAGTTCATTCCCAGACTCATTTCTGATACAGTACTTCCTATTTTTTTTACTGATGGGTAGATGAAATGGAATGAGGATTTGCCTCTGGGCCACCTGCCAAAAATATGCCAACATTAAGTATTTTTCTGTGCCACTGGCCTAGAAAAAGGGTCCCGTAGATCCTCCTCTCTTCTGGATTAAATTCTTTACCTGTTATTGGTATCTAGTTTTCACAATGTTTAGAACAAACAAGATTTTCTTCTATTTGATTACCAAGTTTTTTTAAAGACTGGAGTCCCATGGTAATCTTGTTCATAGAACAAGTCAAATTTAGTGTTTAATCTCTAAATTTCAGCATGATTGTTTCACAAGTGCTTATATACTTGGGGGGGGGGGGGGGAAACAGATTTTAAAAAAAGCCTGAAGCTTTATTTCTTATCTACTCTAATTGGAAGTGATTGTTAACCATAAAATAGCGAGTACTTGCTTGCATACCTAGAACTGCTCAACCTAAATGTCCAGGGGACAAACAGTATCAAATCTATCTATCTTGTATCATAATTCAGGGCCTTGCAGGTTTTGTTTCATAACAAATGATCTGAGACTAAGTTGGAGCAATTTAAGGGCCTTTTCTAGCTCCCTTAAAATGCTTTGAGTAGAGGACTAAAACACTTTCACAAACAAGTAGTTTAATTTTTGTAGCTCCTTTTAAAATAAAAGATCATGCAAGTCCTATCATATTGCAAGATAACTGCTTTAGTAAGTGTCCTGTAGTTACTGAAATACCATGCATGGGATGCTGGTGACAGCATTATTTACAAAGGGTATCCCAGGGAGACCTTAGGAGATATTTTATTCTCAGTTGCAGGCTAAGTGCCAGACTTTACTGATAGGAGAGGGAAAATTATAGTCTCTGCTTTCATGACTCAGTTGGAGGTCTTACTGGAAGGCTTTCCACACCTGGATAGAGTAGCTTAAATACCTGCTAAGAACTGTTCATGATCAGCTGTCATGAGGTAAATGGCATAAGCTGCTGTTGTTGGCAGGATGTGCACATTAGCAATTTTCACATGAGCACATTTAGCTGGCTACCTTGCACAGTTACTTCCTTGCTTTGTTCTTACTTATTCTGTTCTTAGGTAATGAAATAATTCAAAGCTATGTTGTGGGACATTACCTTGCAGGATTTTTGAGACATATGCATGAAGAGGCATCAGTTGCCTTAGAGGACAGGGAGTGGGCCCTTTTCCCTTCTGATAGTGAATCTTAATTTTTAAAGATCACTCAGCTACAATAAAACTGGGATTTGCCCCTGATTGCATCAGTGTGCATTCCTCACCCATTAAAGTGTAGGGTCATACCTTGTTCTGTGGTCAGCAAACAGACCCAAAGTAGGTTGGGGCATCTTGACAGGAACATGGTAATCAGTGCCTGAGCTGGGAAGCTACTGTCACCTAGTGTCTGTCAACCACTCCTTCCAGTCCCTTCCGAGTCCACAGAGGGGTTTTTTGTTAGTGATCATAGACTCAACAGCAGCCTTTTGTACCTAGACATTAAGCAACCAGAAAGCTAATGACAATCTCTACTACAAAAAAGTGTGGTTTGTTACAAAAAAGAGCAGATACGGATGAAGCAGGGAACTGAAGGGCTGAGGAAAGCACATTGGTTTGCATGATGAGCGTTTTTCTTAGCACATCAGCAGCCTTGCTTGCACCAACTTCTACTTTTGGGGAGAAGATGTCCCGAAGGAAAATTCTAAGAAATTTTGACAATGAAGTGGCCTCGTGGGTGTTACGGGGGACTAGTTCAAAATTGTTAAAATAGGAATGAGTATCTCTGGCTAAGGGATTTTGAGATTTTATAAATAGGCCTTTCAGATTGTTTTTTGCATTTACTGATGTTTGTAAGCCCTATGCAAGCACATTAATTATATTGTAATTATTTTTATTAGGAGTCTTATCACACAATCTTGTATCTTCATTGCAGTCGCATGGCTGTAGAACAGCTTCCCTATGTATGCTTACACAACGTTAGCCTATCACTTTCTGTTACTTGGAGTCTATCCATTATAGTCTTATATCAACCATATAAATTCCTTAATAACTATATTGCCATAATGCTTTATCTCTGAAAGATATCTGTGGGTGTTTTTCTGAACATAATAGACTCATGTTTATCTTGTATATGCTTTGTTTGTACAGTCCATTGATACATGAACTTTGTTCCTGTTTCATCCCATGAAAGGTTTTTAACCACATTCCTATGTGTCAAGAGGTACCTTTGTCACTCCTTGGTCTAACAGAAAACATTGTGGTGCTGTTGGACAGAGTAGTACAGCCAGTAAGAAGCAGCACAGCAGAAAGCGCTGAGGACAACTTGCTTAACTCACATGAGGTAAGACCAGTAACGTTATTTTAATTGCTGTAAGGACCTAGACCCCCTTGCATTTGCAAGGATATAGATGCAGGCTACAGAATAGAAAGTCAGTCTGACTACCCCGCAAATGTCAGACGACAGACAAGCAGATACTGACAGACAACAGAGAGAGGAGGGATACTACTGGCATGGCTGTGCCAGACTCAGTCCTCTGAGTTACGCTCAGCCTCACATATATGCTGTTACTACTGTATTTGTATCATGGCCCTTGAAAGAAATGTATGTGAAGGAGACCGAGCTTGTGTTTTCCACCTGCACAGCCAGAACGCTCAGATAGATGAGTAGCATCCTTTGTTTTAATGTCAGTCTGCATAGCAACCGTCGGCAAGCTTAGTAAAACAACAGTGCTGTTAGTGGTAATCAGCCATCACCTAAGCAAGAGGTGGGCTTGTTCTGAACTCAGATGTAAGGGTAAATCAGCTGCTTTTTTAGTAGTCAAAGGATAAAAATGGGGCAGGGAATTGAAGGCAGGTTTAAACAGTGGAATAGTGTTAAAAAGAACATGTAGGTGTAGAGTGATGGAAATGTTTTATATATGTATTTTGCTAGGCTAGTAGTGCCTATATGACTTTCATACCAGCTAACTTAGAACTGTGTTTTATGATAAGTAGGTGACTTGTGTCTTAAGTTGCTCACAGAGTTCCTGTTATCATTGTGTTTATCACTTCATGTCAGCCTTGTACTGCAGAGAAATGCTGTTTTCCCCAATTTACAGATATAAATCAGAGCAATTAAGCCACAAATTCTCAGTGGAACGTAGATGCTGAACTGTCACTGATGTCAGTGTGACCAGGAGCTCAAAAACATTTAAGAGTCAGATCCTTATATTGTGCTTCAGACTGACACAATGCCACAGTGTAACGGCTTCTCAGGGCAATGTCTGATTTTGGGCACTTCTTTCTTCTACGAACAGTTCTCCTCCAACGCACATCTGTGAATCCAGCCTTATGTAAGTCAAAACTTTCAAAGCTTTTCAGAGACTACAGTGGCCAAGGTCTTCCTAAAATCCACACCAATCACTGTGATGTACTACATCTTTATAAACCATTCCTGAGATACCATTGCTATGTGAGTTATTATTCTGTGCAAGCAAAGGAGTCGTGCAAATAATTAACTTAGATTGGTCTTGGAGAGGTCAGACTCAGGAGGGCTGGATTTGCTCAGTGTCTGAAATGAATAATTTACCTGCAAACATAAGCAACAAAGCACAGTCTGGCCCAGGCAGTGGCTATGCAAAGTAAGATTTCAGAGTAAATATTTTCTCCCTTATGCTCTCCTGTTTAATAGCTCTTCAAGATTATTTAGACATGTTTACACATTCAATATCTGAGGTAAAAAATCCAGAAACTTTGTCAAAATAGCATGGAGGTGGTTTTCTACCAGCATTGATTTCTGGAAGGGAATATTCATCATTCTTGCTCCGTGAGATGTGCTAAATGAAAATACAAAGGGAAGAAAAAAGATATTTTGCTTGAGATACAGTTTTCTCTGTGCTGCTAATTCTGTATTTCAGACAACAAGACAGAAATGCAATGATTTCCAAAGTCTCTGTTCATTCAGCAGTATCCACCAGTGGTAGATACTGGAATACTCTCCCAGTATCACTGGGAATCAGGCATGATTACCATGTCTAAGAATCACATCAAACTCATTTTCCTACCCACATATGACAAGAGTAGTTCCTGACACTCTCAGACTGAAGATCAGTCTAGAAGGGTATTTGTTGACCTTCTGTTCATTTTACTGAGTTTGTTTTTCCCATAGCAAATTGTTGTGCAGTAGAAGGAAATAAGTATTTTTTAAATTCATAGAATGGTTTGGGTTGGAAGGGACCTTAAAGATAATCTGGTTCCAACCCTCTTGCCATGGGCAGAGACACCTTCCACTACACCAGGTTGCTCAAAGCCCCATCCAACCTGGCCTTGAACACTTCCAGGGATGGGGCATCCACAAGTTCTCTGGGCAACCTGTTCCAGTGCCTCACCACCCTCATGGTGAAGAACTTCTTCCTTATATCTAATCTAAATCTACCCTTTTTCAGTTTAAAGCCATTACCCCTTATCCTATCACTATGTGCCCTTGTAAAAAGTCTGTCAATTACTTCTGTACTTGGCTGATTCTGAATGCTGCAGTATTTTTTTTTTTTGAAAGATAAAAGTCAGAAGAAGAATAAACAGAAACATCTCTTTTGACATGCTTCAAGGGCATTCAAAGTCAGCAGAATGGTTCTCAGACAGAAAAGAAGATAAGACCACAGTCACCTTAAATCAAGTGCCTATATTCCACTGAGTAGAATTTATGCTCTAAGTGGTTTGTTGAATGGGGTTAAATTTCAACACGTTAAACTTCAATCTTAATGCTGATCATGGGATAACCTGTTTTTTATTAAGTCCTTACTGCACTGAAAGTCGTTACTATATTTACATAGCTGAATGAATGGAAATGCCTCTTTCAGCACTACACCTTTGAGTTTGCAGCATAGTCTTTCAAAACACACACACCTTTCTTTGCAGCCAGAGAAGTAAAATGAGGCAGTCCTGGCTACTTGAGGAGATGCAGATAAGCTCTGTGACGCTGAGCTGCCAGCCCTGATAACAATTCCTCCAAGCTCGCACGAGATAAAAGAGGTGTACTAAGAATTCATAACTAGTCTGAACTTTTTAACATTTCTAACCAAAAAAACCAAACCAAAGAGAGTCCCCTTTAATGTAGCAGAAAGGCAGAACAATTATTATGAGAAAAAGAATCACGAGAAAAAGGGAAAGTCCCAGAATATTAGGCAAGTGAGGCTTCAGTCTCTCTGTGATTACCACTTGCAGTTGTTACCGGAAAGCGGCAAAATAATTCACTCGCTAAAACTTAATTTTGGAGTTTTAGAAAGCAGGCATTCTTTATTGCGGCACCAGGCAGCACTGGGGATAGTTCCACCATAAGTGCTCCAAAGGCTTGATGGACTTTCAGTAATTATATACTATGAAAATATACATATTCATAGGATTTCTGGGAATTTGTCTACATAAACATGAGATTCCCTGGAACTTATTAACATATGTAAATGTCCCATCTGCATGCACAGTCATCCTCCATGGTGGTCCTCAGGTGATCTTTGGGGGTCTTCAGATGAAGGCTCGTAGTCTTCTTCACTGTGTTCACTGATTGACCTTTGCTTCTGCGCAAACTCAGTTCTGGGATCACGTATACTATGTCCTTCAAGGTCGGCTTGTTCTGGTCTAATGATCACCCTGCAACTTTCTTATCCTCATGGCTCCACATATCTGCTCCCCCAAGGCCTAGCTGTCTAAAGGGGAGTATTCAGGAGCTTCTTATCTTACAAGTGTCTTAACTATTCACAAAGATTTGCTTTTGTTTGGTAAAGGGGAGTATTCAGGAGCTTCTGTCTATATTCGCAGGTATCAATCCCTCCTTTTCTTTTGAGGGCTTGTAGCTTATATGCTACAGTCCTCACTATACAAACTTATTATATCTTGTACAGCAGTTACAACACTGGATCATTATGCAGGCAAGAATACAAACTATAATAATAAAAATCATTAATAAAAAATAATCTCTTCAGCCATAACCAATTAGGTTAACCAAGATGTGAGAGTATTCCAAATCTCTTCAAACCCAAAAGAGGTATTATCTTTAGTTACTTCATGTGAGATTGTTGTTTTGGTCATGTATGATTTTTAAATCTTCTGATATCCTTCCACTTTCATCAATATATGTACAGCAACTTGAATTTACTACCGCACATGCTCCTCCATGGGAAGCCAACATCATGTCTAAAGCCATCCTGTTTTGTCTTCTTGTAAAGCTTCTGTAGCATCAGATGTGGCATTCCCGATTTTCTCAATGACTCCTGATACATTTAAATCTGTTTCACCTCTGATGATTAATTCTTCTGGTAATTTAGGAATTTGGTACGGTCTCCCATACAACAGCTCATAAGGGCTTAACCGATGTTTTCCCTTAGGCTGAACTCTAATTCTCAACAGAGCAAGTGGAAGTGCTTGTATCCAAACCATTGAAGTTTCTTGGCAAATTTTACTCAATTGCAGTTTTAAGGTCTGATTCATGCGCTCTACCCGTCCACTAGATTGTGGGCGATAAGGGGCATGCAGCTCCCATGTTATTTGTAATACTCTACTTGTTGAACAATGTCTGCAACAAAATGTGGCCCCCTATCAGAGGAAATCCCTAAAGGAACACCAAATCGTGGTATTATTTCTTTAAGTAAGATTTTGACAACTTCCCTGGCCTTATTGGTGCGACATGGGAAGGCTTCAGGCCATCCTGTAAAAGTATCCACCAATACTAACAGGTATTTTAACCCTCCTTTTCTTGGCAGTTCAGTGAAATCTATCTGCCAGTGCTCTCCTGGAGTATTTCCTGGTTTTGTGGATCCAAATTGAATTTTATTCTGTGTCTTTGGATTATTTCTAAGGCATATTTCACACCTGTCAACTAAGTACCTTATAATTTCTGCCATATTATGACTCACCACTGACTTTTGTAGATGTTTCAGTAAATGAACACTATTATGTTCTTTCTTTACTTTTTCATGCATCAAAATTGGGGTTAGAATTACCTGCCCCACAGGAGTAACAGTCCATCCATTTTTCTGTATCCCAGCTCTTAATGTTTCAATTAAGTTTCTGTCCTGACTGTCATAGTTAGGAGATTCTCCTAATTCTATTTTCTTTTCAGGTATTATTGCCAATATTCCTTTACCCTTTTCTGCAGCCTTATGAGCGGTCAAATCAGCCAATTGATTGCCTCTTTCTTGTGGGGTGCGGCCGGTTTGGTGAGCTTTGCAGTGCATAACAGCCACTTCTTTTGGTTTCTGTACACTTTCGAATAACTTTAGAATCTGCTCTGCATGTTTAATTCCAGTCCCTTGAGATGACAATAGTACCTTTTCTTTCCAAATCACTCTGTGTGCGTGTAATACTCCAAATGCACATTGGGAATTGGTCCATACATTCACTCACTTTCCTTCACTTAATTCTAAAGCTCTGGTTAGTGCAATCAGTTCTGCTTTCTGGGCTGATGTTTTTGATTGGAAAGCTTCTGCTTCTAAACAGTATCCACTGTGGTCACAGCATATCCCGACATCTGGATCCCTTCTTTCACAAAGCTGCTCCTGTCTGAATATAGCTCCCAGTCTGGGTTTTCCAGAGGAGTGTCTTTCAGGTCAGGTCGGCTGGAATACACCTCCTTGATGGTCTGTAAACAATCATGCGTGGGTTCTTCTTCCAGTTGTCGAGATGACAAGAAAACTGCTGGGTTTACTACGGCAATTGATCTTAACCATTCATTCCCAGAAAATTCAAAAGATCAATTTTTAGTTGTAAGCATTCTTCTCAGGTGACAGTTGCAACTAGAGTATCATCGACATACTGCAACACAGTCCCTGTCTTGTATCCTCGTTTCCAGGTTTCCAATTCTTTGGCTAGTTGATTTCCAAATATTGTAGGACTATTTTTGAATCCCTGTGGCAACACTGTCCAAGTGTACTGTGATTTACAACCAGTTTCCGGATTTTCCCACTCAAGGGCAAATATATTTTGACTTTCTTGCTTGAGAGGTATGCAGAAAAAGGCATCTTTCAAATCTATAACTGTGAACCATTCTTGGTTTTCATTTATCGTTGTCAGTAAAGTGTATGGGTTTGCAACTACTGGATGAATATCCCGAGCGATTTGGTTAATAGCTCTTAAATCTTGGACCAATTGGTAACTTTTCCCATCTGCCTTTTTTTACTGGCAAGATGGGGGTGTTGTATTCTGATTCACATTCCCTCAGCAGACCGTATTTTATAAATTTCTCAATAATGGGCTTTGACCTGATTCTAGCTTCTAGTTCCAAAGGGTATTGTTTTTGCCTTACCGGCTTTGCTCCTGCTTGAGTTCAGTTTTTACCAGTTCAGCGTTCTTAGCTTTACCAGGGACTTCTCCGGCCCATACGAGGGGTATCACTGCATCTTCCACTTCTGCTGGGATGTCGGTTCCTAAAGTTTTATCTTCCTGCAATAGGAACACAGTCGCTTGCACAAGTTTAGATTCAGGAATTAACACATCGACTTCCCCATCTTTAAATCATATTTCTGCTTCCAATTTTTCTAACAAATCTCGCCCTAGTAAAGTTTTTGGAGCCCCTGGTAAATACAGGAATTGATGGGTCACCCACTGTTTTCCAATTTTAAATGTTAAAGGCTTGAAGAATGGCTTAGTTTCAGCATTACCAGTCGCACCAACAACTTTGATTCTCTTATTACTAAATTCAAAACCTTTTTCATTCAAAACCGAATAAGCTGCTCCAGTATCTACCAGGAATTCTATTTCAGTTTGATCTTCCCCCAGCTGTATTTTAACCAGAGGTTCTACTGGGGAAGCTACCTCCAGTCCCCTTAATTCCTCATTGTTAACTGCATTTATTGTTCTCAAAACTGAACCCGTTCCTTCCATTCTCTGTCGGGAAGGGCAGTTTGCTTTCCAGTGTCCCTCCTGTCTACAATAAGCACATTGATTTCTCCCCACTGTAGGATTAGGAAGTTCTCTAACTCGTCCTCTTCCTCAGACTCCATTTCTACCTCCTTGAAATCCTCCTTTACTTACTTGCAATCCTTCTAAAGCCACTATCAACCGAGCATCATATTTTTCTTTCACCCGATCCCTGTCTGTGAAAGCTATCCAGGCAACTTCCAACAATTTCCGTAAGTCTCTGGCATCTGTGCCCTGCAACTTCTGCAATTTCCTCTGAATATCATCTATTGACTGCCCTATAAAGAGGGACACTAACTGATTTTTCCCTTCTTCCGATTCTAGGTCCATAGTGGTATATTTTTGTGCAGTTTCTTTTAGTCTATCTAGAAATTCAGTTGGCGACTCCTCCTTATTCTGCTTAATCTGATACAACTTCAACCAGTTTACTGCTTTGGGAATAGCATTCCTAACTCCAAACAAAATCAGTTTCTGGTATCATTTTATTAATTCCCTTTCCGTTCTGTCATTAGGATCCCAATCCGGATCAGTAGGAGGTAAATGTTGCTCCCACCGACCCTGCAATTGTCCTGTAGCAATTTGTCCCTCTATTTGAGTTCTTGCCATTCTAAAGATAATTTCTCTTTCTGTGCTGTCAAACAATACCGACATAATAGCATCGATATCCTTCCAATCAGGGTCTGTAGTCCTGATCATTGTATCAAAGGCTTTAGCCACCTTATCGGGATTATCTCTATAATTGCCCACCGCCTGCTTCCAATTATTTAAATCAGCCATTGAAAACGGCCCCCTCCCAATCCCCGGTCCTTCATTTCCAGCCGCCTGTCCCAATGGGGCTTGCAGCACTGCTCCCTGCCGACTGCGAGTTCTCTCAGCTACCGGAGCCACTTCTGGCTTTCTGTTCCCAGAGTCACCCGCTTAAAGGGGCTCAGGTTTATCATTCTGCAATCTCTGTCTCAACCCGGGAGCAACCAACATTTCTGGGTCATCCTCTGGCTCAACCTGAACTAATTTTAAACACCTCTGTCCAATACTACAAGCAGAACGACATCTTTTCGAACCTTTCCCTTTTCCATTGCTCTTACTATCTTTTTCCAATGTCAGCACCAAAGGATCTGAGGGAGCCAAATTTATCCCGCACTTCTTTTGCCATTCAGGGTACAAGCGTAAAGTGAAAAACATATCCGCATACAATACTTCATCCCACTTTCCTTCCCGTCTTAAAAATAACATCAATTGCAACAAAGTATCATAATTCAATGTTCCATTAACTGGCCACTTTTCTCCATCCTCCAGCTTATACGACGGCCACCACTGATTACAGTATTTGATTAGATCAGCTTTCTTTGCAACTCCTCCTGGGGGTCCCGCTATTTGCTTCCAATTGTATAAAATGCACCCGAGAGGAGATTTCTCCAAGATTGTCTCCCCTTTAGAAGTTCCAGTTCCCACTTTAAAACAAGGCACAAAACAATTTAACCAAGCTTTTACAACAACAACACACACAATTACGCAACAAACACAGGAAAGCATTACAAACACGTAGGGCAACAAACACACAAAACCACCTAATTACAGTCGCGACCGTATTCAGATCAAACTCCCGAGCCTTGATTTCAGGAAGGAGACTTATCCTTCAGTTTTGCTCAGAGGGTCCTTTCCCTTTGCCCCAGGGGTACAGCCCAACCCTGCGCAGCTTTCGCCATGACTGACGGGCAGGCAACAGAAAATAATAGTGAAAGACTGCCTTTACCTTATGGATGGTCCTTGCTCAGAACTCTTCGGTCCGGGGATCAGAAGTTATCCCCGAGAATCCCTCGGTGCCAGCCAGAGGTCCTACGATCCCTCGGATCCGTTGATGGTTCAAGAGCAGGGTCCCATCTGGGTCGCCAAAATCTGTTACCGGAAAGAGGCAAAATAATTCACTCGCTAAAACTTGATTTTGGAGTTTTAGAAAGCAGGCATTCTTTATTGCGGCACCGAGCAGCACTGGGCATAGTTCCACCATAAGTGCTCCGAAGGCTTGATGGACTTTCAGTAATTATATACTATGAAAATATACATATTCATAGGATTTCTGGGAATTTGTCTACATAAACATGAGATTCCCTGGAACTTATTAACATATGTAAATGTCCGATCCGCATGCACAGTCATCCTCCATGGTGGTCCTCAGGTGATCTTTGGGGGTCTTCAGATGAAGGCTCGTAGTCTTCCTCACTGTGTTCACTGATTGACCTTTGCTTCTGCGCAAACTCAGTTCTGGGATCGCCTAGCTGTCTAGAGGGGAGTATTCAGGAGCTTCTTATCTTAACTATCCACAAAGATTCGCTTTTGTTTGGTAAAGGGGAGCATTCAGGAGCTTCTATCTATATTCGCAGGTATCAATGGAGTCCGCGCACTCCCTGCCTGTTTGGGACAAAACATACACCAAATGTCACTGAGAAAAGGGCATTGTGTCACATCACTCCCCAAAACTTAAAACGTTTCATAGCCTCTTCTCCCTACTGCCATTTCACAGGGCCACTGTACAGCCATCTTCTAACTGGAAGGAACAATTCTCCGCTCGTGTGAGATTTGGAGCATTTTTTGGACTTGCACAAAGCAGGGGTGAAGGCCGTCGCTTCACAGCTGGAATGATCTGAACTTGCTGAGTTCAGGCAGGCAATTAGTGCTGGCCCTAGGGCATTTCTGAACAACTCCCTGATCTTCCCTAAACTCTACAGTGACCCTAAATGACCAATGTGCTAGAAAATGAGCCATTCTTTCAATGAGCTATTCCCTCTGCAAACAGCTTTGTCCTCCAACAGCTTTCTGGTATGCTGCTAATAATGCTGGGAACCCTCAGCTGACCGCTCAGGCAGCCTCACTTCTCATGATATTTGCACAGCAAAGCTAGCAGCTCAGGAGAGCCCAGGCAGTAAACAGGCAAATGGCAGCAAAAAGGAGCAGTCTAGCTGACGGGTCTGGTTCCCCAACAGCTACGGCCCTTATGCTCATGCCTAAAAATGCCAGCCCTTGCAAAAAGAGTGGTCAGCAACGCTCCTAGGAGTTCATATGCTGTTCTGAAGCATGAATTCCTTTTACTTTCATAGGTATTCTGCTGTGGTAGGAAAATAAAATTGTTTAGCTATTTGTCATGCCATGCAACCACTATTATCGTCTCATCAGTAATTACAGCTTTGAACAGGCAGTTTTCTCTCTAAAACTAAATTATTCCTTTCATGGCAGCCTAAATGCCATGAAGACCTGGATATTTTTGATTACTGTTTTAACAGATATATACAAAATAATTTGTAGTGCTGATATAAACTGATGTCAATCAGTCTGTGGCTTTAAGGGGCTTATAAGCATATACAATTATCCTTAATACGTTTGGGATTCAGAATTGAGGAAGTCTCTACCAGTTTGAGAGTATCCTTAGCCAGGAATTTCTCAATAACCATTTTACCCTAGAATGCAGGGGTCTGAGGCTGAGTTTTAGGCTCAAGTCTTCTACCAAGGTTAGAGTGAGTAATAATACATGATTTTCTAGCCTACAGTATTAGGAAAGTGAGATCACAAGGCTGATAAACACTTATGATCCCTCAAAACATCTGAAAAATCAAGTAATTGGTAGGGGGGTATACATCCCCACCAACAGATTTTTCTAGAGTTCCCTTGGGTAAGCAATTTACCATGTGTATTGAATGGAGCAAAATCATAGCTATGTCTCAACTAGAGAAAGAGAGAAGGGTAGCTGAGCTAACAGACATGTGTCCCCCACCTCCTCAGAACAGGTCCTGATTTTATCAGCTACTAGGACCTGGATGTAAAGTTCCCAGAATTTTTTCCCAGACACTTTTCCAGTAAATTTGACTAGAATTTGACCATACACTGAGTGCCAAATGCTTTAAGGGTCACTAAAGAACCTCAACATCTCAGTCTTACGCACACCTCTCCATCCATCATAATCCAGCTCTCCCGTTGGGTTTCAGAAATGCAAAAGTAAAATTCCAGGATGCTGGTGGAGGGTTTATTTCTTTCCTTGTTTCTTTCTCTTAGCGTCTTGAGACAAAGAGTTTAACAACAGAGCACGTGACAGCTTGGCAGCTGGCCTGCAGAGCTAAGACGCCTGATCACAAAGCCTCTTTACAAAAGGAGGAGGATGCTGGTCAACAATTTAGACACATCACTTGGGCAGGTTTGCTTTATTATTCTGATTTTCTCTACCACTTTGTGATTTATAATGAGGTTTACTAGATTCTGAAGCAAAATATAGTAAGACTTTACGCTTTTCTCTTTAGAAGGGTTAAAAACAAGTACAGCTGACATCTTACTGTGGTTGTATATCACAAAACTAAGCCACAGAAAATAGACATTTCTACCTTAAAATTCTGGAGAAGATTTTTTTTAATTAAGTAAAAATCTGATTTTTTTCTAAAATATTTCTAGGGAGGTTCATCAGTACACCTAAACTGCAAAGGTAATAAACAGTGAGGCCTTCCAGTGGGGTCAAAAAGACACTTACATCACATGGAGATCAAAGGAACACCTTTAAAAGTTAGGTAAATGAAGACAGGAAATACCACAATGAAGTTCAAAAGGGGAAAAGAAAGAAGGGAACAAAAACCTGGGGTGAAGAAAAACAAAATAGTAATATAATATTATCATACTGCTTTTTTTAAGTCAACAGCATCCTCGGCAAACAAATGTCTGTAATGTGTCCTTTTAGAAGAGTGGATATTACTTGTAGGGGTACAAAATAAAACTCAGCCTCTATCTCTAAGTTCCTTAAGATTCTTCATAAGGGTTGCTCTAGCCTTGGCAGCCCACACTGCTGGGTACTCAGAGCTCATTTTATTAAGGATCCTGTCATTGCTCTTCTTTTGCTCTCTTCCCTGTGTCTCTCAGCCTGAGGCAAGGGCTTTTCTTCCAGATGGAGATCCCCCATTTTGCTGATTGTGTTGTGACTCTGTTTCCACAGGCTTCATAAAACTAAGGTTTGTCATGAACCAGCATTTAGTGAGAGGGATAAAACAGCCTTTTGGTCAGACAAAACAATAGACTCTGGCAAACTCATGTTAATACCATCAGTGCCACCTACTGCTCTATTTCTAAAGTACAGTGTGTGTACATCAGTCATTGCTGCAAACCATCATAGCTTCCTCCTGTAAAATTTGACTCAATGTGTATGAGCATTTTTAACATCTATGTCTTTTTTTTTTCCCTACAGTTAACGTAGGCAAACCTTGAAACCGCAGTTACGTTTAGAACAAGCCAGACCTAGACAGTTATCTCATTATAAACTCCCACACATTGAGAGTGTTTCTTCCCCTAACACGCACTTTCTCACTTGCAGCCAGGGAGGCTGAAGTTGATTTTCCAACAAAAAAGATTGTCTGAAGTGGTTCTTCTGGAGGGCCTGTGGTGTGAAGACAACATCCATGACTCACTTCCTGGGGTGATGTGCTGAGTTAGTGTTTGCAGAAAACTTTGCTCTACCCCAATAGACAGAGTTGGATCAAAGTGTGCAGAGAAGACGACATCCTGGGAGGTAACAGTTTCAAAAAGGGTTTTATGTAGGGCAGAATGCAGGGCATTGTCCCTGCACTGCTATCTCCAGAGAACTGTAGGAAATTTGGGAAAAACAATACACACTTGGTATGATTTCTCTTCAAAAACCTTGCAGAGTCAGCGTTCTTATTGTCCAGTATCCTTGCAAGCAACATTATTTCACTTCTGTGGGCTGAAAAAGAATTTAGTAGGATAATAAATGATGTCTTGCAGAATTGAGTCACACTGAATAATGCATTACCAGAGGACATTTGTATACTTTGGTGATAAGAGCAATATGGGAACCTAGATAGGCCAGACTCAAAACCAGTTTCACTGGTTTCCAGATTTCTGGAAAATATTTTAATCAATGTTATATTTTAAAACCTACTATTTTGGTCCCACTTCAGCAGTTGTCCCCTGGTTTGCTAAAAAGGAACAAACTGTACAATCATAGCCACAACCTTTCCCTGTCTCTATGACAAAAACGACACGTTCTAGTGTTAGCAGAGCGTCCCGTTCACCACTTGCACTTCACATGGAGGATAGCTAGTGGCTGCCCTTCTGTTCCTTTCTTCTCTTGCTGACTGCCCCTCCACTGTCTGTGCTAAGTTTGCCTGTTCTTACTGTCAGAATATAGCTTTTCTCCTGGAGAGCTCATTTTGCTGTAGGCGCACAGCTACAGCCATTACCTCCTTTATGGCAGTAAACATACACGCCTCTGTGTGCATCACAGAGATCCCACACTCAATCCTGGCAGGCCATAAATATAATGAATAGGGCCCTTTGCCCTCTAGCAATTAAGAGCATTTGCAGGGATGAAAGTTTTTGGACTGTCTGTTGGATCTAACCTTTCCTAGGCCCTTCATACGTTTTTCCCTCACTAATAACAAAACAGCAGGAATTGGGGATGGCACTGTGTGAAAAAAAGCTTCTTTAAGACATGCAGATTGGACAAAGTGAAATGTACTCTGAATATGAAGGAATACTAATATTCATAGTGCTATTGAGCACTTTTCATCAGTTCATACACACTTAAACCCCCCCCGAGTATTATCTCCAACCTGCAAAAGATGAGTTACATGAGTTGCCTAGGTTCACCCAATGATGGTGTTGCCAGTGCTTGTGAAATTATCTTGTGGTATCTGACGATTCTTTCAAACCCATTCGCCAAGGTTTAAGGGGTTATGTCATCTTTTGTCAAATTCAAAAAGTAAAAGAAGTATCCTCTCATTATAAAAGCTGGAAAAACGTGACACCCCAGAACCTGAAAACCACAGACTATATAAAGAGCTTAAAAATTTTATTATTCCAACTTCAGTTCATTGTTCTAAAATTATTTGCATGTTTTTTTAGGCTTTTGAATGCTTAGGGACAGTGACCTGTCAAGTGAGCCAGTGCCACTGTTTGTCTGGCATTACTACTGGAGGTTTGCTTGTCATCCCTGGGGAGGTAACTGGCTTGGGCAGTTTGACTTCAGCATCTTGAACGAGGTTCAAAGGTCCATGGAGGACAGTGGTACCCAGCCAGCAGCGGCATTGGGGCCCACGCACCTGCAAACCCATCATTTCCCTCTGGGAAGCTGCAGCTTGCTGTAGTTACTCATAATGAGAGCGAGCAGGCACGAGTTCCTCTGGCAGGGGTCTCATTTTTGTTAAATAAAAGTTCATGTGTACCGCCTAACACTACAAACAAACCCACGGACACTTCTGCCAGGGAGACACCCCAGCGCCCCTGCCTGCCGCCGCAGCAAGGGGTGCAGCGGGCCAAGGAGCGGGTGTGCCCCGACATGGCGGCCCTTGGGGAAGCAGCCCCTGGCCACTGGGCTGCGGGGCTTGGGCCGTCGGCTGCCATGAGCGGGGCCGGTGGTGGGCTAACCGCCCCTGCCGTCTCCTTCAAAATGCCTGGTTTTGCGGTGTAGGCGTTGACGCGGGGCTGACGAAAGCCTCTGGGATTAGGATGGGCTTGTGGGCTGCTTTGTTCTTACCTTCTCCACGCGTCGCCTGAGGTGGCGTTTGTGAGACTGGCGGCTGTCAGCTTCGCCCTCAGGGTTTCCAGAGAAAAGTGTGAAAATGTGACTCGGGCAGATTTGATGGTTCAGCAAGGAAGTGAGCCTTAAAATATTATCGTTTTTTTCTTTTAAGTAACATGATTTTTAACCTACAGGATGATATGGTTTCCTACCTACTCCAGGCAGTAGGAACTACTCCCAGCCATGCTGCTCCACCCCCTCTTGCCAGGCTTTTTGCTGAGACAGCTCTAGTTCCTAACTTGGCAAAAAAGTTTTCTGTGTCCTTAGGTTAGTTTGGTGAGCTGTGTCCATCAGCTCAGGGATGGGTCTGACCGCCTTAAGTGCAGAGAGGGCATGGGAAGTGTAAGTAAGAAGAGCAAGTCTTTTGGGGGATGGTTAGCCATTAAAGTAGGCTCAGCTGTATTATATTATGTCTAAGAGTTTTTTATGAAGATGGGTTGCCTGTCTTCTAAACCAATTGCCTTGAAGCCTTTCCCTCTGTGCTACTATGTGGTCCATACCTGCGGGTGCAATGTTATTCATTACAGTGCCAGAGATGCCCTGGATCTCACCTGGAGATTTGCTCACTGCTGAACTGCGGATTTTGGGCAGGTTTTTCTCTAAGCTCAGAATCAGATTCAACTTACACAGCTGTCCCAGAGGCAGTGGCTTCTCAACCAGATGTGTGTAAGCACATAAGCATCTTCCAAGCAGGCAGCTGCTCTGTGGAGCTTTGAGGATCTCAGGTTGTGAGTTAGGGACCAACATCACTGCAGATGTGAGTGCACTGCTTGCAGCATCCCAGCTCTGTGCTGAAGCGAAACAGGGATATACTGTTCCCTGACTTACTACTCACTAGTTTCCCTGGGCAGACGGCATGGTACCAGAGGCCAGAAAAGAGCTGTGGCACAGAAAAAGAGAAACCAGGCAGAAAATCAGGAACCAGGACTGCAGGGAGGGCCGAAGTGTGTGCCAAAGTAGGGATAGAGCCTTTGTAGCTCCGTTTATAGAAGCTCTCAGGGCTGCGGGGTTGCTTAAGAGCAGAATGAAGCCAAGAGCTTGCACAGAGCCCTGGGGACGCAGCTGGAGTTAATTGTGGAGGAAGGGTATGAGGTAAATTCGTGCTTATGGACTGACGAACTGCACGAGACTAGGTAGCGGTGTTTAACCTGGCAAGTAATCTAAGAGACATCACGTAGAACAGTCTACTTACCTGGCTTGTAAGTGGCCAGTGGATAGAGAAGGTTTGTGGGTGTTAATGGGAGGGTGTATCTCGAGGGGAGGACTCAGGGGCTGGACTCAAATCAGGTGGTGAACTCAAAGTGTCCTCTCTGCTGGAGTTTGCTCAGGGCAGTACTGAATTTACAGCCGTTGAGTTTCAGTTGTCCCTGGGGTGGTAGATACTGAATGCTGTGGCTGAGGAGCAAAAAACCATTTTTTACCTCCCTCTAAGAGAAGGAAAAGAAAGACGCCTGGCCCCAAACAAGACCTTTCTTAGGTCAGTCTTAAATTCTTACTTCTGCCAGCAGCTGCTTCTCAAGCCCTGCGGATTTCACTGAGCCAATTTAATGCTGGTGGTCAGACAGTTTAAACCCATTAGCTCCCAGCTATCTGAATAAATTTTCTCCTTGGAGCCCAGCGCATTGGCAGACTGCTCCAACCAGAACTGCGGAGGACCGCCGCATTAACTGGACATTTGCAAACTATTGTGGCCTGCGTGGTGAGCATTCAAGGGCTGAAGAAAATGCCACTGGCTAGATCGCTGTCCATGACTTCTCTTAACGGGCTTCCTCAGTGGGAGGATGAAGACCTGCCAGTGGAGGATTTGTTGCTCTTTGAAGTTTCTTGGGAAGTTGCCAACAAAGGTTTGTACAACACTCTTAGGAGTAGGTATTGCTGTTTTTGTGGGAGTGGGGGGGAGGCATGAGGGGCTTGGACATGAAAGGCCTTAAGGGGAGACTGGGGAAAAGTGGGCTGCAGAGCTATTTTACTGGAAGGAGTGAACATGGCATCTGTGTGTAAGCGTGCGTGCTGCATGTGGGCTGCATCTGCCTGTGCTTGTGTGGGATGAGCGTATAGTCAGGACGTCTGCGTGTCTTTACATGTTTCACCACCAGGGCTAGGTTGCTTAAACAAACATCTAAATGTTATGCCTGGGTGTGCAGATGTGTGGATATAGAGATGTTGCTTTGTACATGTTTATATTTTACCTTCCATGCAAATTCACTTGGGAATGTAATGCATGAAAATGAGCTGTAAAACAGACATCAGATTCGGAGCAGTTCAGCAGTCTCCCTCAGCCTTCTATAGCAGTTCGGAGAAGAGGCCAAATTTGAAATAGGTATAAATAAACATAGCTGCATTGAAGCCATTGAACAAAAGCCAGATGTCAATGACCAGCAGTCTTTATGCCAGCTGAAAGCCTTTTGGACTGGTCTTTGCAAACACAGGTGGTGCCAGGCAGGGACTTCACGCTTTGTGCATGTGTACAGATTGAAAATCTGTTCACTGCACGCAGCTTGTTTGGCAAAGTGCATGCTGCTTGTTATGCTAAGATCTTTCTGCCTTCATTTCTAATTCACTCATCAAATCATCCCCTTTCAGCTAGGTGTCATTCACCAAGGGGGAAAAGGCTCTGGTTTTGCCACAAAAGTGAGTTAGTATGAGTAAATGATTGACCTCATGTGTCTTATTGTCCTGGCAGATAAATAGAGAGATGAGTCAGGAGAGGGGATCTGTAATCTGTTAAGATTTTAACTCTAAAGGGGAAATCTGTGTGAAAGGAACAGACAGTGCTAGGGTTTATCCCCATGGTGAAACTGGAATTACTATTCTGTGATAGCTTCTGGTACTTAATCTGCACTGCAGCGCAATTTTACATTGCTCTTTTATAGGGTGGTGAGGAGTATCAATACACAGAGGTAGTACAGAGTAGCTTTTGCACTTCGAATCCCTGTGGGCTTATTTTTCAGCAGCTTCAGTCAAGCTTTTTGAGTTAATTTACTACTGTCAGAACTTGGAGCATGCAGCCTTTACTTTCGCAGCGTGCATGATAAGTAAGGCACTGGCAAGCAGATGGCAGCAGAAATCTAGCAAATTCAGGTATTCCCGCTAATGTCTCTGAACTCCATAGGATGTGTATTTTCTGGTCATCTGGACCCACTGGTTATAGATATCACACAATCTGTTTAAGAAAAAGTAAAACACAATTAGATTTATCTGTCTTTTTGTGTATGAACAAAACGCAGTGAATCATTTAATCATCCATATAGCTCTTGTTGATTTACCTGAAGCCAAATCAACTGACACAGCTAAAATTTATTATTCTCACATTTTATGATAGAGTTAATATTTATGAGAGTGGATATTTGTTCAGTTAGGTTAAAAAAAAAAAGGTGCTATTAATTACACCACTTGCCAAACCCATATATTCAAACGGGTTGACTGAACCTAGTCATGGCAAACAATTTCGTCATTAGAACTGGATCTCTGTGCAAAGTTTCCATTAACCAACCTTGACTGGAAACATCTGTGCAAAAACTCTTTAATAGGCCTATTTCAGCTTATTTTTCTGGTAAATTCTTGATATTGAAGGTTTTTTTCCTGTATCTTCCAGGCAATTGAACGTCTAAGTCACATGGTGAGATACTGTTCCCTGGTGACATAACTTTTATAAACAGGTCTTGGAAAATGTTAGGGCACTATGTTTCTTAGGAGAGAGAGTAGCCAACAAAATACAGGGAGAGTCATCACAGAAGATACACAGGCTTAGGAAATAATAGCTTACACTCTATACATCCCACCTCCTTTAGCAGAAGGAAGAGCTGTTTATTTGACTAAGTAGGCTGATGCCACACAGATTTAGTACTGCTACGTGTTTTAGTGTTTTAGTTTTAATGTTGCTGTATATGTTCCTAATATGGAGGAAAGATAAGCATTAGCTGGGTTTATTGCCTGACAAGCTAATTTTGAGCATTTAACATGAAGGTTTCTTTCTTCCTTTCTGGCAATGCAAAGGTGTGTCAGAGTAGTTCAGTGTGAAGTAGGTTTGCACTGCTGAGGTGGTGGAGAGCTGCTGCTGCCTACAGGAGAGAGTCCAAGTCTTTGTGTTAACTTTATGTGCATCACCAGGTGCTTGGCTATGGGTACATTTCCTCATTGACCAGTGCCACTTCTTAGCGGTTCCTCCATTTCTCTGTGGCAGTGACAATAAGGCTGAATGTCTTCTTCCCTGTGAGGAACATGCTCCCAAAGCTCACAGATGGCTATCTATTCCCACACCTGTAAACAGTGCCCTTTACAGGTCCTGAGCTGTTTTCTGAACCTCTTAAATATATTCTTCTTCAGAGTCTGAGGATGATGAAGGGGTCCTGCAAATTGGAGCACATCTGATTACATAGTGTGAGAGGGTCTTCATGTGCCAGGCTGCCCATGCAGAGCAAGCGTTTACTGGGATTTCCCTGAAGGTGCTGGCTGGTAATGAGGCATGAGATGGAGCTGTAGGGAAGGACAAGTCAGTTGCATGAGTTCAGTGCTCAGAGATCTACAAGTATCCGTTACTTCCAGAGTCTCATCACTTCTTTCTCAGCAGCTGGCACAGTGAAGGTGTCTCTCTTTTTTGTTTTTTTTTAAGTCTAGATCATTTAATACATGCTCTAACAAGGCAGAGCTTTCTATTTCTCCATGCTTCCTTTTTATATTCTCTGTCCTGACTGCTGCCTGTGCTAAGCAACAACCTCTGACATATGTGTTGGAAGGCACGGGCATGTCAGTCACTCTTCTTTCCCCTCTTCTCTGTCGGAGGCAAGCAAAGATAAGGTAACTGAAGAAGAGAATGAGAAATAAAAAAGGCTCATTTGCCGCTGTCATTCTCCTCCTCCCTCCCCCAAGTCATCTGAAAAGGAACTTGCCACCTACAACAAGCACAACATTGAAATCATCTTGCATTGAAAGTCCCCTGCCAAAGAAATGAGAAAAGTGTAGTTTGTTTTGCAAGATTTTCCTCACTTTATTTGGCTCTTCACTGATGGGCAAGACCCGTACTGTGAAGTGGATCTACTGTGTTTCTGTGGCAGAAGCAGAAAAAAGCAGGCAGACAAGGGCCCCAGTGCACTGCAGTGCCACATGGTCTGGTGGTAATCGTGGGGAAGCTCAACATTTTTCACCCTTCCCCTTCTCTCCTGGCCACTATGCTCTGGTAGAGCCAGGTCTGGTCATATCTCTGTGCACATTGGAAAAGACGACTGGTTTTCTTTCCTCCATAACATAAAGACCAATAAAAACTTTAAGGACAGGAGAACAAACCATGTGGCTATAAGCTATGTAGATCTTGTGTCTGAAGCCCGACAGATGGAAATTGTCAACAGGGAGCAGCCAAAGGCCGTTGCTGGAGTAATGGAAGCAGTCCTGGGCATTTTCCACAGGCTCCATCCTCTTTTAAATGTTTGCCCACTGAAAACAGAAGTATTTAATCTGGGTAGGGGGGAGAAGTCTAATTCTCTAAGTTAGAAAAACAGTTAGTTGTAGTTTAGTGGATTTTTTGATATGTTAATGAGAAGGGCTGAGAATGTTCAAGATCTGGTCTGTGCTCTATAAAGATGTCTTTAAAATCATTCCAGTAACATTTAGATTAGATTCTCCTCCTGTACTACTAACAGCTTTTAGATAGAAAATAGAAGAATGCTTAAAAATGCTGGGCAAACAGCCAGTTTGTATCATCATTCAGCTGTGAACAGATTAGCTCAAGAGTCACTGGTAGATGAATCCTAAGTATTTTTTTCCATCCCTATTGGAATGAAGACTCTGCTAAAAACAAACCTTGGTTCAGCTCTCCCTGGAGCAGAGCTCTATGTACAGTTTCTCTGGTGAAAATCTGGACTCTTGGAAATTAAATCCTGAATCCACTGAAGTCAGTAGGACCAGCATTTTACCTCCATGTTAAACATCTTTCCATGATGCAAGTTCCTTGGGAGAAGGTGAATGATGCAATCTGTGACACACCTGAACTAACACACTTTGGGGAGTGGGGATGTGCTGGCATAAACTTGGCATAAGCACAGCATCAAAGCTCTGCATTTCTAGAGTGGGGTTGGTATGTCAACGTCAAATCAATCTCAAACAAAATCTTGTGCATTGGGGATGATGCACACAAAAATAGCTTCTGTAATGTGGACATCTGTCATAAATTTCAGTGTTTCAGTATTATTTCAGAATATGTTTGGAATGCCATAATTTCACAGAATTTAGAGAACTTCTATCTTCTGATGAGTCCTGGCCACAAACACAGCCAAAGAATACATGAAAAACGCCTGCTATCTGAAGATGCTGGGTTTTTTTCACCTGGCACATTTTACAGCCTTATTCTATAAATGGTTCCCAGATATCTCAACAGGCACTCAATAAATAAATAAATAAAAATCTAACCAGACATTAGAAAAAAATAAGTTCAAGCCCAATTTTATCACATCTCTATAGATCAGAGACACATTCTGAGGGGAAGGGGTGAAAGGATAGTTGATGTAACTAGTAATTGTGGCAGTGAAGTCAATTTGAATCCTGAATCTGGGGTCCCGCTGCTCTCTCAGATTCCATGGCAGCCATGGTCCTCAGGAAAGCTTTAGTGCCTTCAGAGTGGCCCGGTCAGGCTGTAGCAAAGAAGCTGAAGAGCCCTGGGAGCACCCTGATCCTCTGTCTCCGTATAGCAAAGGTGTGTGGGGAAGGACTTGGCGATCAGCGACAATCTCTATGTATCTCTGTCTCACTTGCATAGCTTCGGTTCCTGTCTCCTTCCTTTTTGGTTTCTGCTGCTCCTTCCCTCTGTCCTTCTGTAATGTGGGGTGGGTGGGAGAGCAAGTAAAATGAATGCTGGGTATCTCTGGCAGTTTTGAGAACTTTTGGCAATTCCATGCTCAAAGGATCACAGCTCCAGAAGATGTTTTTTGTCAGTGAAATTTCTGGGTAATCCTGGAAGTTGTGGACCGTTCCTCATCAGGAGACAAAAAGCCTTGGGAATGCATCTTTCCATATAGCAGCTTGTGGCAGAAAGAGCACACCTACATATTAGATCTCACACAAAGATTTCCAGTTGTATAGTTAGGTCTCCACTTCTGCCTAATGTTGTCCTCAGTAGTGATATGATATCAAGAGACTGTTCTTGACTCACAGACTTTTTATTTATTTAGATAGTTCTGATGTCTATCCTGGAGGGCTCTAATTGCTGCTTGGATTTTAAATATACAAAAGGAATAATGCACCAGGACTTGAAATGAGGAAAGAAGAAAAAGGCTGGAGTGATGCAGATAACTCCTTTAAACAAATTCATAGTAGTGGTAACTTATATGAAAACATTCAAAGTTTTAAAAATAATTCTATGAAATATTTTCTGAGAAAATATTTTGGTTTCATCTTCTGTTTTTAAAGAGATCACTAAAAAAAAGTCAAACTTCTCTTAGATGAACAAAATCCTTCTTTCCCAAACATTTTAGTTCCCCTTTCCATACCAGCTTATTTTTCCCTGGAAAAAAAGAGGAAGAATGGAAAGGAAATAAATGGGGAAAAAGATTTGTTGTTGATTTCCTTTTTAACTTGATTTCCTTTATTCTGGTGGAAAAGTTAAAAACATGTTTTAGAAAGAAATAAATAATAGAAATATTTTTTCTCAAGGACATTTTGAAGTTAATAAAACTTAAAATATTTGAATGAAGAATTTTGGTGCAGATCAGAACACTAAACTAGCCCTGTATCCACATTTTACTGCTAATTCCCCATGTTTGTGATGATCCGAACCAATTCTCTGGATCTGATCTCTTCTGATTCTGCACCTATTTCTCATTACGTCTTTTACTGTTTGTTTTAAAACCTGTTTCAAAGTACAAAACTTCAGAGACTGCATACGGAAACTTGCAACATCATGGGATTCTTGTTGTTTGGAAAGGTTTCCTGTTTATAATATAATGTTAAAACATCATATTAGATAAGAATAAGGAGGTTTACCAAATTGTTGGGAGTAATTTGGGAATTCTGTTAGGCTTCAAGTGAATATGTAAACCTGTACTCTGTTACTCAGTAGGATATGTAATGCATTGCTTACTGGCACAGGTATTTCCAGGGAATTCAAAGTAACTGAGCAGATATAAGCTATCTCTTAATGATATATAATGTGTTCCTTGAATTTGCTATGGAAAAGTGTAATTTCAAAGTCAATACATTATTCTAGACATCTCTCTGTTCTTCCCAAGATGTCTTTTTTAAGTTATGCCCAACACTTTCCACATAGATAGTTTCACTTGCATACTTTCCCTCCCCTGTCAATTAAAGCTTATGCAAAGACATGCTTTGTGAGTCATATTTCCACAGTAACGGAGAAGACAAAAGCAAGTTTTGGGACCAGGTAACCCAGAGCTTTTATCGCAGCTATTGTCTGAAGAGTTTTCACAGTCCATGAAACGTACTCTTTTGTTTTTATCCTAAGTACTTTTCATTGCATTTCAGGCAAATCGGTGCCCTGAAATGTTTTTTACCTTGTTGTGCAACAGATTACGATGGCAGAGCACAGCATACTCTCCAGTCTTTCCCTTTGAACAGGCCTTCCATACGTCTTCGGCAGGGCACACTTTAGGACACACAGTGATCTTATGCAAAACCTTGTGAAAAGAAACACTCAGCTGTTGGCTATACAAAACAAAGTTCCAGGCTCTATTCAGCTCCTGAGCTGCAGCTTTTTTATTAATCTTAAAATTAATAGCTGTGGAAACTCAGCTAACTTGCTGATCCCAATGCTGAACGCCCTGCAGTGTGAAAGGCTGATCTCCACTCTTGCGATAGTGGGGAAAGAGCTTTGCACCACTCTAGTCATATACAGCTTTATCATGTTATTTAGTATCTTTCATCTTGCAAGCAGATATTTTTTCTTTTTCTGGGGTCACCAGGCTGCTCTGCATAACAATCTTTCCTTATTGTAGGCTCAGTATTTCTGCCGGTTAAAACCAGCTAGTGTCACGACTGAGATTTCTACCAAGCCCCTTATTTATCCATGTTGGATTGCAGTGCCTTATGCTTATATGATGTACCTACCACCCCATAAGAACAGACACGTCATCGTTACTGCATCACTTTATGGGTTGAACATTCTGACTTGTCTTATATAATTAAAATTATATGTTTATTTGAATCCAAGCTATTCAAGTAGTCTCTCTCAGCTTGTGAGCAGAGGAACTTGGAGGGAATATATAGTATCACTTACCTAAGATTTCTCTAAATCCCTGTCCAGAGCAGCTGTGGTAGAATATGGTGACTATAAGTTAGTTTCTTATCTTTCTGGCCCTAATGAAATGGAGAAGAATAATCTTATGCATAGATTTCCTTCTGCAGTTCCATGTCTGTATGACATGAAACTCTTGAACTGTGAGCTTGATTTAGGAACATATACCTATAAGATTCTTGTCTTCTTACGTCTTAAATTACAATGTAGGGTAATAATTGGTCGTCATAATTCCACTTAGCAAGCTGGGAGATTGGAACTGCATTTGTGTTTCTTTGTAAAATGCCTAGAATCCTGATACATCTTGACATAAAAATAGTAGGGCTAGGGACCCTTCAAGCATTGAAAACAAATGGGATATTTCTAAAGAAAAGGATTTTAAGTGCACAATTTCTTTTCTAGGAGCACAATTAAAAACATAGCTCTGTTGTTTAGTTCCTCAGGGCTGCAAGGTACCTGGCTTGACAGAAGACTTTCTGCAGTTGTCAGGTGATACAGTTTCATTAATTTGGGAACTAATCTCCCAAAATGCTGAGCAACTTCAGCTGCTTTGCTGTAAATGGTGGTCATTTGCTGTGGATTTTTAAGGACAATCAGGTAACCTCTGAAGATTCTTGCCATATGCAGTTGGATGCAGTGCATTGGCACCTCTGGATGCCCCGGTACCTTTTAAAAAGTAAGTCTGGAGTACCTGTTATCAGTCACTGGCAACTTGCAGTGCTCACTTCTCATGTAATTTTGATGTCATTGCTGAAAGGCGTATCACAGCCTTCTTACCTGGTGTATTACTGAATGTTTTCAAATTCAGTGGAGGATGAAATTTTTACATAGGAACGCTAATTCCCTTCCTGTTGCTTCCTTTGTTTTTTCCTTGTACCTGTTGAGCTTCATTTATCTTACCATGCTTTAAAATCACTGGAGCTATGCTAAACTTGTCTCTGATGTACAGCAGCTACCTAGCCTCTGATTTTCTTTTCCCTTGCCCTCCCTTCCACTTGCTGGATTCAGGCATGCGCTGTTGTTGTTCTGAATTTGTGGTGGTGGAATGCTCACTGCCTGGCACCGTGGGTCCTGTGGCAAAGGGGGCTTTGCAAGAGTGCCCTGCCAATGCATGAATTACAGGGCTGGCTATGAAAAACTGTGAGGAAGAGCAGCCAAGTGAATCTTGCATACCATGTGCAAGACTAGCTAGATCTGTACTGACTCGTCAGGGGATGATGTTGTTGCCTTCTCTCATACATTTTATATTGTGTTTATTTTTAAAATGGACAATATTTCGGTGGAAGGTGCTGCAGGCATTTATATTGACAGTGTAGGCTACATTCCTTCCAACTTTAACAACTCTTTAGAATGGTGATGGAACATGACACCTTTTGCTTTGAGGATATTGGTTTAAATCAATTTTTATAGTTGGTAGTCAATGAAATCCATCAGTCCCTCAACTTCTCTCAGTGATTTGTGTAAAATAAGCTGGAAGTGCCAGCTCAGTTTTCACCACATGTATTTCCACATCACAAAAAATGTTTAAAAATTATGGCTGCTGCAATAAAAAAGCAGAAGACTGTACTTGGGATGTAGTAGAATCCAGATTAGGCATGGGAGAGTGGAAGCATGAGCCACAGGATTTGAATCCCACAATCTGAATGTAAAGATTTCAAGATCCAAAAAGTGGGAAATAACAGAAGAATAAATTAATACATTGGTTGAACAATTGTGGTGTGACTTCAAACACCTAAAAGAAATTTAAAAAAAATCACAGACTAGATAAAAATAACAGTTAAGGATAGAAAGCATCCATCTGAGATTAGAGGAGAAATTCAGGGAAGCCATACGCAGTCACCTAGGAGTAAGCAAAGCGTTCAATTGTCGTTTAAGAATTACACATGGTCTGCTATCAGTGCATACTCCGAAATTGAACTGTGAAGCTCTGATTCCATTTAAGAGACTGAACTTCTGTTTATTTGGTAGAGTCTGGGTTTCACTTAAAATCTGAATATGTGGGGTGATTTAACTAGAGGTGCATCTGATCCACAGGTGGGTTGGAGCTTATTCCAGCGCTTTGTGGCCTGTTCCCCTTTCTACTTTTTGTTCTTTGTGATCTTCTTTTGCAGTGGGAGGCATTTACACTGTGATCCAGACAAAAGCCAAAATTACGGCAGATGAATGGGGTGAAAACTATTTTCTGGTTGGTCCCTATTTTGAGCACAATGTGAAGACTCAGGTGGAAGCATGTGAGCCTCCAAACCCCGCAGTTAAGAAGGCAATGGACACCATGAAAAGCCAAGGGTGCCAGGTAAATCAGATGTGCTACTGCTTCCCAGGGCAACAAAGCTGACTCTGATGAGATTACAGTTTTGGTTAATGCTCTTGCCGTTCCGCTTGACACAGCAGTCCTGGTCAATGTCACAATGGGAAAGGCTCAGAATCCACTGTTAGAACAGCAAAGACAATTCATTAAAGGTTATTTTTGAGGAAGAACCAGTTTATCCAATTACAGGTTTTAACAGTCATTTATCTGCAAGTCTACTTAATTGGATTAATGACTTATTTATCCAGTCTCTAAATACAGTGAGATTTTAGTAGATATAATATGACCTTACTTTGACTGAACCCTTACTTTACAGTTGGTGTTCTTGTGCTGGAGAGAGAAAAGCATTCCACTAGCTCACAATTTTTTTTATGTAGCTTTATATTGAGTTGAAAGCCAGAAAGGGACAAACCACAGGTGGACATAAGAAAAGCACCCAACTGACAAAGAATCTGCTTCCTCAGATCAATGCAAGTAGCTGTCTGTTCCCTAGGAAGAGGTTCAATCACAGCAGGAGTGAGTTCATCTGTGTTTCTCACACAGTTTTTAACCAGTGTTTTCTGTATGATCTCAGTCAAACCTCATAGCCTCTCCATGACTCAGTTTCTCCAACAGTAAACTAGGAGTAAACTTCTCCCTATAAAGGTAATCTGCTGAAAGGAATAGAATCTACTGTGTTGATGGGCAAGCTATTAAGCTGCAAGCAGCTGCAGCCTTGAGAAAACTGATTACCTGAAAATGGGTGGAAGATAACACATGCTTAATCTGACCTCCTTTCTTGAAGGTCCTCATCAGAGATCTAGAACTTGCCTTCACTCTGTTTCAGCATTGAGTCCCACAGAGATGCTAGTTGGCAGGAGGAAAAATTATCTGCTTGTAATGTGTGCCGAACAGATGTGAAAAGCGTTGAGAGGCAGCAGCGAGGAAGCATTCTTACAAGGTGCTGTTGCTGAGGGGTATGACACACTTTAATGTAGAAATTCATAAACTTCTTGGACTGCCACCAGCTGTGGTACTGGTGATGTGTTATCTCCCTTTGTCACAGCAGTTCTGCTGTTCTTAGGATCTAATGCCCTATTGCATATTATGTAGAAGTGTATTGTTGGACATATATGTGCCATAGTCTTGCAAAGTGTCTATTGGGGACACTAACATTGTGTGACGCTTGCGTTGTTCAAGCTGAGGTTCAAACTAAAAGGTCTAATCTAACTGCCGTTTCTTATTTCTAATAAAATTTTCATAAGTGATTGATAAAGTTTTCCACGTCGCCTCTGTTGCTTACAAAGAGATGTCTCTGCAAGCCGTGTAACACTCCTTTGCTTGGAAAACAGCTAAAGACTTGTGGGGCAGATTAATTGCAATGCTATATATACACTTCATGCTGTTCCAGCAATACATTCAATTTAATCAGCCAATGCTGCTAGCCTAACATGTGCATTGTGCTGCTGGAGTATTCATATATAGCAGCAAATCTGTCCCAGGTACGTCAAGTATAGCTTTGATCTCTAACAATGACGCTCTAGTTTCCAGGAGCTGCACTTATCCTATTAACATTTATGTCTGGATTTTGCTTATGCATCACAATGGATCCCTTTAAACCCGGAGACCTAGGAACGCTTCCAGACTTCTCAGGTCAGGTGTGTTCCTTGCCACAGCCTGACTCCATATTTAGATGAAGTCTGGGCTCACACAAACTCCCTGCTCTCCAACCTCATTTTCCTGAATAAGAAACCTGATAGCCTGAAAATAAGAACATAAGGAGCTGACCCTCCTTCCCACACCTGTCTGTTACAACCTGTATTTTTTTGTGCAAACAGGCCTAAGAGGATTTATCTCATTGTTTTCAAGACTTGACCTCTATTCAGCACGTTCTAACATCAGGGCTGGGTTCAACCTCTGAGGTCCCAGGGATTGGTGAATGACAAGAGATTGAACAGTGGCATAAAAGATTCCTCTGCATCGGGTATTAACTGTACTAGCCTCCCTGTAGTACTTCGCTCTTCCTGGTTAATATGTCTCTGCTGCTATAGCCATTTTGATGGTAGAATTAATGTGAAATAATTTGACTGTGCAGACTGGTACAATCTGTAGTGTGGGCCCAGCTGTGTTGTGTTGCCTTATGACAGTTCAGCCTACTCTCCTGGTTGGGCAGGTAGGCTATATCAGTGGAGTTCTAAATACTCTTAGAGATATTTAACTATACTGATGCAGATAAAGCAGGAAAGCTGTATTTTTAGGCTGACATGGTTTTAGGTATTATTACACGTTCTGATTGATCCTTCCACTCTGCCAAAGGGCATCAACTGTGCTGCTTGGGCAGAATGAGGAAATGTCACGGTAGACACAGGTCCTAAGCACCTGTCCTACAAAATTTATCACCAGTAATCTAGCATAAATGGCAAAAGATTGGTGACAAATCTGACTGAAAGAAAATAATAATTTTGAAATAAGAACAAAAATGACATAGATACTTCAACAAGAACATAAGATCTCATTATTCAACCAAGTATAGTCTTCCTAAGCTTTTTTTCATGAAAATAAGTTAATATCGCAATGAAAATCTAAATTGAAAGTCTTAAAAACAAAATGTTCCTGAAGATCGTAGTTTTCTTTTACTCCTGCCTTTGGTCCAGTATTATTCCGTGTATTTTGCAAGGAAAATCACAAATCCTGGGTATGTAGGACTATGATCATGTATTCGCTATGTAAAATATTTAAGATTTGATGGATGAAAATAGTTATGCTAACTGGCTTTTACATGCACTTTAACATTTTCTGCTTATATCCTTGCCTCTTTCCCATAGGTCTTTTTTGGAAGATGGCTGATAGAGGGCAGCCCATATGTCTTGCTGTTCGATATAGGATCAGCAGCCTGGAATCTGGACAGGTGGAAAGGCGAATTTTGGGATGTCAGCAACATAGGGATCCCTTTTCATGACCGAGAAGCCAACGATGCTGTGATTTTTGGTTCATTAACAGCCTGGTTTTTAAAAGAGGTACAGTTTTTAAATCTAGAGATTTTCAAACCTCAGCAGGGCAAAAAGCACTAGGATGCGGTTCCTATTCTCCAGTTTGAAAATTATGATTTTAAGGAAGTTGATACCTGATGTAGATCAAATTTGTATTTAAAACTTAAGTGGTCATTTAACTGTTTTCCGGGGCAGGGGGTGAGGGGACACGCCCTGCGTGAAATCTGCTGTTTCTTTACTGTCACATCCCCCTCTGTTTCTTCTCAACTCCCTTATTTGCTACTGGATGCTCTTACAGGTAGGATCTCAAACTCCCTTTTCCTCTCCTATGGTAGTCAAGTTGTCACACTCACAAACCGTCCTTAAAGCCAGTCAAGCCATATCTCAGCTATTAGATACTACCTTGCACAGGGAATAGAGGCAAACAGAAAGAATTAATGACAGCACTGTAACTTCACATGTCACTCTACCACAGCCTACCTAAAGCAAGGAAACTTTGTTAATCTGCAGAATCATCTGTCATAAGTGCTCATGATTTTCTTATCCAAACAAGAGTTTCAACAGCAGAAGAGCAAGTTAAAAGAAAGAAGAGTGACTGTGCTTGCCAGAGCTCCCCAACGCTCTAGGAAGGATACTGTTATGAAGCACTAGGGAGGCACATGTGCTTCTTGGGCTAAGGATTAGGGTTGATGGGAATCAAGACACACAACCACTTAGAACACTGTAGTGCTTTGTCATATGAAAGAAAGCAAGCACATGGAAGAAGGCATGAAAAAAAGAGGTTTCTGGGGCTAGGATGATAAGCAGGATAATACGTGTTTCATGTATGTTCTTTCTAATTATTTTCAGCTTTCCTGTCAGTTTGACGACAAGCCCAACATAATTGCCCACTTCCATGAGTGGCAGGCAGGAGTGGGTTTAATACTGTCTCGATCTCAGAAACTTCCTGTTGCCACAATTTTTACTACCCATGCAACTCTGCTTGGGAGATACCTGTGTGCAGCCAGTATAGATTTTTACAACAATCTTGACCAGGTAAGAGACATTTTTCTCATTCCTCCTTTTTTCAGCTAATCAGCCTCTGGCTCCTTTTCTGTTTACTGTGCTACACCATATATTTTATTTTCTCTCTTGTGTGATCACTTATGACTGACCCACAGCTGAGTGATACGTTGTCAGTTCCAGAGCACAAGAAATGGTATTTGTAAGACTATGGGGTGTCTAGGCATGAGTGCCTTTGTCTCTGCGTCATCTGACAGGTCTTAAAGCTCAGTAGAGTCTAGAATACTTGCAGCACCTTCAGTGAACTTTGATTTACCAGATTTGCACTACAGAGTACTGAAACTCATTCAGCCTCCAGTAAAGTCAGTGCCTTAGTCTAGTCCACTGATATATGTAGTAGTATTGCAGCAGTACAAGATTGCCAACAGAGTTTAACCTTCTTTTCAATGGCTTGGGACATTTTCAAAAGCAAGAGGAGAGATACAGGCCCAGACATCACTGCAAGTCAAGCATCCTTGAGAATCTTCCCCTTTGTGTTCAGGAAAGGCAATCAACTCAAGCAATGGATGCTATGGTTTGGGAGTTACTGTTAGCAGCATGAGTAACCAGTGAATGTAAAACCTATTCAGCTGTAGTCATCATCTGACACTTCAGGTGCAGCTTCACAGCATTCTTTCCTAATGAAAGGCAGTAGAAAAAATAGCCAGTAGCCCTTCTCTTGCTGAAATTCCCTGGAATGGCATGACATTTTTGTTTGGTTTTTTTTTTTCCCCAGCCAACTTCTTAATTCTTCCAAGTCATAATAAGTCCTTCTACTTTCAAGCTTTTCAGGTTAGGCTTGATATGTAACTGGCAAATATAGGAAGTATTTTCTGAGTTCAAGACCCACATCCCTTTCTTGGAATTTTTGTAAACTGTCTAGTGGTTTTGGTTTTCACTGTTTTCTTTCCACTCAAAGCATAACACAAACCAGCGTTTCAAGGACCCAGACGCCTTTAGCACTGCCTTTGGCAGAGGTGCATTGCATGAGCTGGGATTTCTAATATGGTTACAGACAAACTGAGTTCAAGAGATTTTTGCATTCCAGCTTTTATTGAGGGCAGAAGTAGTTAAAAGGCTAAAACAACTGCCTTATTCACTGTCCATGCATTTCCTTGGTTAAAATCAGTGAAGAAAATTATTCAGTTGGCCATTTTCAGTTGGATATTTGTTCTGCAGTGTGTCAAGCTTCAGTGTCTTCCAAAGACAAGGCCCAAGCAGTAGTGTGCTACTGGCCTTATTCAGAAGCACAGAATAGATTGCCATTCCCTTGTACTCCAAGGAAACAGTCATTCACCTTACTCATCTTTTTTTTTTTTTCTTTTTTTTTCTTTCCCACCAAAGGCAGCTCCTGAATCTACTGAACACACTAGGAGTAAAAGACTGTCTCCACTCATTTACTCATATGCATAAAGGTTGCAGCATGATAGTGTGTAGGGGGATTTCTTTCTGCCCACTATGAGGTAACTAACATAGGTGGTTACTCCTCCTAGGCTCCCTATATCATCCGTGGATTTACACTGGCCTCTTCACAATCAGTGTAAGGCAAACATCCTCAAACTACCACCTGAAGGATCTGTCTCCATCTATCACCTAGGAAAACTAGTCTCCTAAATTAGATACGTTTGTTAGGTGCATTAATGAGGCAGCATGAATAACCCAGTCATGCTGTCAGACCTAAGTTTCAGGAGTCTAGACATTTGTACTCCCTCATATTCTCCTTATGTGTATATATGCAAAATCTATCTTTAAAGTCACATTAATTTATTTTTTGCTGGATGGGGCTAGATTGAAAGAACTAAACCCATGCAGTTTCAGGTTTAACACTTGAGAAAGTAGGGACTTTTCAGCAGTAACTTTATTCATCCACCCTTGCATTCTTACACATAATTTGTTAGTAAGGAAGCCATAGAAAAAAAAAAAAGGGGGGGGGGGAGGGAGAGGGGCATTTAAAATTAGAAATTAGAGTTTAAAAAAAAAAAGAATACTGATTGTTTTACAAACTGATGCTAAAAATACTATGTCAGAGCCTTAGCTTCCTTTTGTAAAGGAAATTCTAAAAAAATTTTGGTTTGTTTTGTATTCTGGTTAATTTGGTGAGCTACAAGTAGTCTGGCAAAGTAGTCTGCTTTTCTCAAAAGCAACTTATTTTTTTCCTTTCATGATAACTTTGGGGGCCTCACTGTTGTCTGTGTACTCAAAAGAAAAAGTAATGATCCTACATCTGAGCAGACTTATGGATTTTAATATATTTATAATCTAGTCACAGTATTAATATCATTTTTACTGTTCACACATGACGTGTTATATGACAAGGTACTGTCCATCCTTCTGCAAAGCTTTACAAATTCTATTGGTAACTATCAGCTACATGATAAACACAGAAATTTCTATTCAGAATTTATTCTAAGAGTATATGGAATGAAACATATGTATCAGTTTAAAGTATTATTATAAATTGCTGTAAATAATATTTGAGGGAGGAAGCTTGTGGATTTCTAGACCTTAATGCTTTATGCCCTCTGTGGAGAGACTGATGTTTAAAGTTGCTAATAGAGGAAATTATGCCAAGCTGTTATACTACTGTTTAACATGCTTATATGGTGCTAAAGCTCTTCCTGACAAAGTTAACTTTTAGTAAGAGATCAGATGTCTTAATGAGGGCTCCTTTGGCTGTAAAAAGGTCAACCTGGCCCAAAAGTCATTTGAGAAACATGAGAGGTTGATCTAGAGTACAGTAATTAAATGATACAGATAGCTAAGTCTTCAGAGGCTATTGTTGTTGCTAACTTCTAGTAGTAAAGTATTAAGGTCAAACAAGCAATTTGTTCAGTGAAGGTGATTGTCCAGGACTTCCTAAGGTTTAATCTTTGGATGTGACAAGATATTTTAGGGCATGTCATCCCCTCCCACCCCAAAGTAGAATAGCTGGTTTTCCTGTTTCAGTGCTATTGTATAATTTTCTTCCTTTAAAGCATAATAACAATTGACTTTAAGTTCTTACTTTTGATCAGCATTTCATGGTTAGAACACAATTTCTACCAGCTGAGGTGGGTGGAAAAGATGTCACAGCAACTGAGATGGGTGGAAAAGACATAACTGTAGTATGTGCTGTGCCAGATACCACAGAAAAAATGGTTGCAGCGCAAAAGGAATGGGTATGGCCTGGCTACCTAGAGACAACCAGGCATGCACAGCTCCTACAGACAAAAGAGGAAACCTCATGTTCCCTTTTCTAGTCCCCAACACAGCCCACAAAAAGCTGGCTTAGGATGCTTGCTGGAGAGCTCTACTCAGCCCCCTGAGGCCAAGTGCTTTTCTGCAATGTGGAAGGATTTAACAGTGGGATCCACAGGCAAAACCATGACATGATTGTTTAATGACTAATAAAAGTCATTTACCTGGCATCTTCACAGTCCTTTCTCTCTCTCCTTTCACAGTGCGCTGAGTGTGTGTAACCAGTGTGTTGTTCCTCACCGTAATCTTTCCTGTTAGCCCTGACACTGTAACACACTCTGTCCTCCACTGTCCGTCAGCCCTGCCTGCTCTGTGGGCACACACACGCACGCGTGTGCACATGCCTGCACAGTGCAGCATTCTTCCACTTCAGTGTTAAACCACCCCTGTAGATAAGCATGACCAGAAGACGCAAGATGAGCTGACAGATCTCTTTTAAAAAGATAAAGGATTACTGAGATTTTCTTTCTCTGGATTCCACAGTGGAAAATACCACTTTAATTCACTTTCCCAGCAAAGCTCAATATGTGCCAACTGGCACAAGTATAGAAGGTACAAATATGTTCTCTGAAGTAAGCCAGTGAGGTCAGTAGCTTTAGACCAGAGAATACTTTGGCCCAGGTCCGAACCTGTTTGGAGTGAACGTCAGTATCAATGCTCAGGCAAAGGGCTGTGCAGTGCCGGGTGGCTGACGTTTTCTCTAGTGCTTCTATGATCAAAGAGCCCAAGTCACCAGCCCCTGTCAGGTGATAAAACTGGAAGGGAAGGCTCCATGTGGTCTTCTGATAGCCCCCACAAACACTGGACCTGTGAAAACTTGACCTTCAGCCTTACTAGTCTTTGGGGGGAAAAGTTAAGCGTGACTTAGTGAAGGGTTGCCACGCTGTGATATATGATTCTTTACGGACTCCCTAAATCACGCAGAGGCCTGAACTGTAGGCTACCAAAACTCTTTGTTTCATGAGCTGAAGGCACATGTCAGCCTGTGAGCTGTAGGAGGACATTTTCTGAGGGACTGAAAGCCTAGTCAACCTAGTAGATTAGAGCTGTAGATTGCTAGAAGATAGGAGAGTGCACTATGGATGTAAGACTGTAATGTTGTCTGACTTGTGATCTCTTCCCGAGCCATCTGCTCTTTGCCTCAATCAGAGATAGGATCCTGGTTCTTATACAGCATTACTGTATGAGATTATACAATTCTTATATTCTTACAGTCTTAACTCAGTTCATCTGGACTGGGAGAAATTTAGCTGCCTCTGCTGCAGTGGAAACCTGAGTGTTCAACCCTTAACAGCGTGCACAGGAACATGATGAGCACCAGAAGTAACACTGTTGTGTCCTCAGCAGCATGTAACAAACAACAGATGGGCTATGTCTGAGCTAAGGAACCCCGAGGCAATAACCATATAACAGCTATTCAGTGTAGGTTTTGGTTCCTTGATTCACATTTATATCACTCTGATTCTGGAGGAAGGAAGGGAGGGAAAACAAAAAGAACAAAACAGAAGGTGGCTTGCAGGGTAACTGGTAGTGAGTGATATTTTTATTTACTTTTAAGCATCTGAAGAACCCTGGGTAAACGGCTGGGTCAGGGACTGCTAACCCTACCTACAGGTTACTGGCTTGAACTCTTCCAAAGTCAACACTTTCTAATTTCAAAAACAAGCAGGGTATGTTATGAGCTTAATTCCCAACAGATATATTATCATAGATTTAACTATGCTTAAGAAGTTTTGCAGATCTAAATAGTCCAACCAGCAATGCATTTTTTCCTATTGTCCCCCTGTCCAGTGTAGTTTTTACACTGGTGAAAGTAAGGTTATGTTTGTTGCTAAGATAAACTGAACCAAAATAGCTGATCTAGAAGGTAGGAAGTTCTGTGAAAAAAGTTCTGAGCCTGTGGAACCTTTTTCTCTTCAGGAGGAACTGACTTCTCAGCTGAAGATCAAGAATGTTAATCTTTTATTGCTTTCCCCATTGTTTAAGGGGACTGGCTTATTTAGGGGTTTTTTTGGTTGGTTGGTTGAGGTTTTTTTAGTCTCGTTTTACCCCTCTAGGGTTTGAAATAGACCAACACCTTTCATAAATTGACTGAGATCACTGATGATCCAGGCTAGTTCATAGGTGAATGGACAGTTGTATTGGGAACAGTCTTTTTGGCAAATGATCTAACCTGGAATTTCATCTGAGAGGTGACCATATGAAATGGTTTTGTGGACCACTGGCCTGGCATAATGGAGAAGTTTGTAGGCTTCAGCCTCTGGTGCTTCTTACTAAAAATTCACCTTGAGTTATAATGGAAAAAGTACTCTAAGGAGAAGAAAAAAAAATATTAGTCTTATTCTTCATTGCCTTTTCCCTTATATAAGGTTGCCCTGCCAATGTGTAACGCTTTTCTTTAGACCTAGCAACATTTTACATTCGGCTCATACAAGTGCAGCTGAATCTAGTTTGCAAAGTGGTGGAGAATTCTATCCCAGAAGGTCTAAAAGGGAAAGTACTAAAAATCCCAATGAAAACGAATGGTCAAGAGCTTTTATGCTGACAATATAGGAGCACGAGCTCTCATTCCACTTAGTACAGTACTGTCACAGCTGTCACTGAGCTAGCTCACTGTTATGCAAAGCTGATCCGCTTTGTTAGTAGAGCAGCTAATGGAAATCTGACTTAAGCCAGGAAGTGTAAATTTCATTCTTTTTTGGCATGACAGAGCTATATCAGAATGAAAGTTCTATTTGTACAAGATAACAATCAATGGGAGTTAAATTTGACATAAGCTGGATTTTAAAAAGAGTAATTCTTACGTAATTCAGAGAATGGCAGCCAGTGAGATTATGCTAGAAATGAAGATCTTTCCATTCTACCTTTTGGTAGATAAGGAATTTGAACTTCAGGCCTGTCTCTGACTGTTCCTGATTCCACTGCAGAATCACCTTGTAAACTTGAGTGTGCCACCAGTTTTAAAGACCAGAAGAGATCATTTCATTCTCTGCCTAAAATCCTCAGCTAAAAATTCATGCATCAAACCTATACCTTTTATTTGAGATACAAACTACTTAGAAAAACGTTATCCACTCTTGAGGTAAGGTTCAAGTGGTGAGGGGAATCTATATTATTTATGCAAAGCTGTTACAAAGTTATTCATTATCAAAACTACATATTTTAATTCCAGTTTGAATTTGTCTTGGTTTAACTTCCATTGGCTTTCGTCATACTTTTTTTTTTTTGCTTTATGAAAGCATAGTCTAGTGTCAGTATCTAGAAATTGTATGCAGTCTGTGATAAAATGATTTATCTGTCTTTCAGAGAAGTATTTACATAGCTAGCATAGTCTTTCCTCCTTTTCCACTCAAATCATTCTTCTTGTGCCTTTGTAAATCCTTTGCAGTTTGTCTTTATCATTTTGAAGTAGGAATGTCTGATTTGGATTTGTTACTTCAGTGACTGTTTGCTGTTTCCAAGAGAAACATAACAGCAGTATCCCATAACTGCTTGATATTCTCTTCTTTTTGCATTCAAAGATTGTCTTAGCTGTCTTAACCAGAATGGCATGCTGGGAGGTTCAGTGTAACCTACTGTGCCCCCTAACATGCTAAATTTTAGGACATGAATGAAATGTTATGCTCATCACATGGATCCATAGAAAGGACAGAAATAAGCTGAAATTTTTCCTCAGAACTGCATTGCAGCAAATGCAAGTTTTACTCCAAAGCATTATGCCTGTGGAACGTCTTCCTGTTTTGCTTTGAAATTAGAGTGGCCTTATAAGGGAGGCATTTTCCCCTCTAATCCTTGCCATCTTGTAAATTCTAATACTCTGCTTGGTTTCTAACAGTCAGAGTAGGAGGGGATCCTCACTGGGACAGTGGAAAATTTACAGGGAAGTGGCTATTGAAGTCGTTAGTCTTTAAAAGTCACTGAGGGAAGAAACGTTTGGACTCAATGATCTTAAGGGTCTTTTCCAACCTAAATGATTCTATAAATAGTTAATCTGACTTAGATCTGGTTTTCTCTTGATGCAGCTTTTGTTTGTGGCTTTGCTAGTGTTCCCATTTGCTGATAACAGCAAACAAACAAAAGTAAGCATGACGCACTTTGCAGATGTTTTGCTTTGCCCTCGCTGAATAGGAACACTATGGAACATAGTTCACAGGTGCCTGAGTTAGGGCAGACAAGCATTCAGACAGCAGAGCCAATTGCTGAGCAGAAACATTGGTTTGGGGGTGAAAAGCAAACTAGCTGCACCGGTGTTCTGCTTCATTTTGACATATTGGCTCAATACAGTGCCATGCCCCACGTTGCCTCTAATTCTGGAGCTAATACTGTCCCAGCAAGCTCAGCTGTCTTTGTACAGTACTGTGTGGACTAAATTTGTCTCCTGCACTCTCATCAGTTAAGTTCCATTTAACCTGCCCTTCAACTTGTCTAAGGCTTATTTTCTGAAGTCACTTGTCTAGCCTGTTCAGAGGTGCACAATGAGGTTTCTTGCTCCACACTATAAGTGAGATCAAAAGTCAAGATCTTGCTTTACTGATCGGTGGAGGAAACTGCTGGAGAGTGAGAGCAAATGAAATGTGAGAACTCTGTGACCTCAGTTTATACTTGCTAATAGACATGGAATTATGTGCCTTTGAAAAAATGTGCCAAAAGTCATGCAAGCATGTGCAAAATAATGTCATTCCCATTTCCAGAAGATCAAAAAAATTAATACCAATGAAGAAATAAACATCAATATGTGTATGTGTTAAATGCTTTCATGCAATCAAAGAAATAAAAGCTAGCAAGAAATAAGCCATAGTGCTTTGAACAATCCTTTTATGAACCTTTCTCCTGGTAGTGCTGGAGGGAGTGTTTATCTACAGTTAGTGAACATGTCCCAAATTTAGTTTTTAATTACATTTTGTAAAGAATCCATTCTTGGTGAGAAAGGGAAAAGAGAACAAAAACCTTTTAAAGTTTTGCCAGCTATTTGTTTGCTAGCAATTTTAAAATTATTTTTAATACAAAGTCAAACGTATTGAAAAAAACTTGCATGGTTTTGACTGTGCAGTGGTACCCCATCCCATTTGTCTGTTTGTCCAGCATGCTAAAGAACTGTCCCATTTTGCATCTTTGCTACACAGAATGGTTGAACAATCATAATGATTTTTGGCTTTGTTATTGTTCAACATGCAGCTTCCTACCTTATTTTTGACGTGTAATTAGGATTTCTGCTCTGGAGAACATATCTGTGGTTTTCTTAAGAGCTGTTTTGCAGCATTCATCAGTGGTATCTGAATGCTCCAGAAACATTAATTAATTAGTTTACCACACCCATGTGAGGGGAGGTAGCTACATCATCCACATTTTTTTAGGGAAGCTTTTACTGGAGTTAGCAGTACCAAGTGCTTTATAACCTCAGAGCGTAGGTCCAGTGGACTTCAGATATAGCTGCGAATGCTCAACACTTCAACAGATCAGACTCAAAGATATCAAGGTAGTCTCCCAGAAAAGGAGGAACACACAGTTGAGAACTGCATGTGAAAGACTTGGTTTAGGGTAAGCAAAGCATCATGCTAGAGATTTGTGGCACTCTCAGGAGTTAAATTAATTCACCTTTATTTTTCTCTTCCTCTATGCTCCTGCCCTGTGCTTTTTCTACCATTCAACCTCTGTGACAAGAGAGATGTATGTTCTAGAGAAAACAAAAATCTTCTTTTGTGACATGGTTATATTTCATGCACCAAAATTCTCATAGGGAATGCAGAAAATATGATATATGAAGATACAACTAAAAAATGGTATCATAGTGTATAGCATACTATGTGGTAAAACATATTTCAGAGCTTTTCTAAAAATCTCTTTGGCAAGCTTAGAAACTCTTGACATACACGATCATCAATACCAAAAGAAAGCATCTAGTTTCTCTAGAACTTTTCAGCTGAGATTTTTCAAGATTCCTTTTTTGGTCACATTAAGGTGGCGTTTTTAACTAATATAGTGCAAGCCACTTTCCCACCAGCAGTGTAGCACCACTGCAAAATTAGAGTGCTCAGTGGATAAAAGCAGTTAAGTTTCTGATAAACAGTTGTAAGATGTCTATATCTATACCTAAGTAAAAATAAAAAAAAATATTTGCTTAAATCTTGTTCCCTGAAATTGTTCACGTTTGCTGAGATTTCTTAAAATATGTTCTATACCAACCTTAAGCATATACTCAGCATGAAAAGTCGCGGTCTAAATAGCTTTACTTGTGGCTAAGTTCTAAAGTACTAAAAGCAACTAGCTGTGGCAAGGGTCAGATAGCCCTAACTATAGAAAGTGCTGTCTGCCCAGCCTATAATAATGACTAAATCTATTATGGTCAATGAAGTTAGAGTCAAGTGCAATCAAAATCAGACTGTGCACCTAGCATTAGGCAGTGATAATGATGGCTCATTGAGAACCATTGTCACTCTCCATGTAACTCACCCGGTCTATTTGGTGCTCATGCCGTTGACCTTAGGAGGTCAACGCTTCTGTTCCCAGAAGTGAAACACCATGTAAGACTAAGAGGATTTTAATTTAATTGTAATCATTGACACCCCATTAGCATTATTCTTTTTTAAACTACATTGTAGCGATTTTGCAATGGGTATCATTAATGAACATTTGAACTTTTAAGCGTGGGCTCAGTAGCTATTGTGCATTTTCTTCCCATCACGATAACATAAGCTCAGTAAAAAAAGGGGTAGCTGCAAGGTTTAAAGATGATTTAGAAATACTTTGGTATTTGGGATGGAGTTATCTAGCGGCTTAATTTACATCTGCCTCTAGAAATTAATGGAGTTCAAATTAAAGTAAAAGGAGCAGCAAATTAATAGTGGTGAAGTTGGAGGAAGAACATCTCTGAGCATCACAAAATATCTCATTTTCTATTTTCTTTGTTCCCTCAGGATTTGTGACTGAGTTCTTACATCCTACCTCTCCACCACAACCCCATTTCTCTCTTGCCTACCCAGGATTCCCACCATTCAACCCAGTCCCCAGGTTCTCTCCTCATCCCCATTCCTTTTTTCTTCTCTCACCTATACCTTCAGTTACCAGCAACTTCCCTGCTCTCCCAAGTTTTCCAACAAGCCCAGGCAAGATGCAGCATGACATATTGCCAGCCAGCAGGCCAAGTAGCACAGATCCTTACCTTTCATGGGATCATTAATCTAGCTCTCCCTCCATTGCAGAGCTGCCATTTTTTCACGAACATGCAGGAACTGAGACTTCTCTTGCTCCCTCAAACTCTTTGAAGTTGATAAAACGTTTCAAAAACCAGAAAGACAAACCAGCAGCATAATCACGTGATTCTTATTCCCTGGGGAAATCAAGCTTAACACAAGAGACCTTCTTTGTGGTAGTAAGTCTGATGAGCATATCACACAGGTGTCTTTTTTTGTTTGTTTTATTATTTAACAGTTTGACATTGACAAGGAAGCAGGAGAGAGACAGATTTACCATCGGTACTGTATGGAACGGGCATCTGTACATTGTGCCCATGTGTTCACCACAGTCTCACAGATAACAGCTATAGAAGCAGAACATATGCTTAAAAGAAATCCTGGTAAGACCTGAATTGTGTTCTTCTTATATTTCCTCTGAGTGCCTACATTTCCTCAGACTGAATGAAAATAATAGAGACAGGTATACAAACAGGAAGAGCAAGGACACATGCATAGGTATGTCTGGCTACACTATGGAGAATAACCAATTTTCAAAAGAAAAGTGCAGATAATGTCACTTGAAACACATTCTAGTAGCATATGTAATCCAGAGAAATGAAGTTCAGCAGCATTTAATAACAGCTTTCAGTACCATTTCAGGAGAGCATTAGTTTAACTCTATGGATGTTAGGCTTTCTTTGCAAGGACATCTCGGCTTCAGGAGTTTTGTCTCTAGCAAGGTTTCCAGTGATGGAATATTAGTCTAATAAAATATGGAACTTATCAACAAACCTTGTCATGTTCCATGCACGGAGTTTGAATAAGGTCATGACCCCAGTTTAATGTGTCATTAAAGTTCTTTTTAAATCATCACTGTGCTTTATAAGGACAAGCAACAATACTCCCATCTGCAGGTAAGCATCATGGAGGAAAAACTGCAAACCAATTTTGAGACTATTTAGCAGGTGTGTTCACATCTTAGTTGGTTATTTTAAGTATAGGAGTGCTCAGATTACTTTGGATGGGGTTTTTTGTGTACTTATTCTTTGTAGATTTTTTTTTTTTAGGTTAATTGCAGTGCTAATTATAGTTTGGGACCGTTATCCCTGTTAACTTCAATGTTTCAAGCCATATCGTGGTTCATGCATCAGGATAAAAGAGAAGTCCATTGGATGCTTTGCCTCATTCCTGACTAACTGTCAATAGGATGACAAACTTTTAGAAGATTTTTCCTTTTTATTTTAAATATGACAGCTATGTCTTAAATGTAATTTAAGTGTTTAGCCACCTAATCTGGGATATCTCTGAAAGGTCTTGTTTTTTACCAAGTGCAGAGCACTTGACCTCTAAAAATCAGACTTTTGAAGCTGTTTTATATTGGCATGAGGCTTCTCCCCACAACAGCTACTCTTGAAAGTCATAGTTTATGTTTTGGGATTTTAGGGGACTGAAATGAGTCTGAATCCAGTTTAATTTGGGAGAGAAATCTGCAGGGTGCTCACAGATAGAACGTCAGTTGAAGCTGAAGAGAATTCCATGCAGAGAGATTCACAGGCCTGAGCTTTTTTTGATTATTCTTGCAACTTTGAAGAAACCAAGTAAATATATTTAATGTTTGGGTTAAAAAATTGTTGACACATATCATGCTTCATGTTGACAGAGCTAGAAAGAAATTCAATAAGAATTGGTACCCCAAATCCTAGGAGACAATTATAAGTGGAAAATATGTTCTGATGGGAATAAGTACTTTAATAGTTTCTTTGAACCTTAGACCACAAATAAACTGTGTAGGAGTCTATTCTCATACTATTTATTCTCTCTGAAGTTGTGAAATCAACATAGACATTGGCTGTTCAGAAAGGTCAGCAGTCCTTCAGTAGATCATTAAGCTTGAATTCTGCAAGGGAACGTGAATACTGAAAGAATTTGTACACTTCTCGATCTACTTTAAAAACAAACTTTTAAAAGGGGGGTGTAGAATTGCCACAATTAATTTTTATTTGCATTTGAATTTATTGAGAGGTAAACTTCATAAGGAAGTTGTTAACTAAAAATAACTGAGGAAATGTGGTAAATAGAGCAGTCTCTGCTACTTCTCATTAATGTTAAGCTTAGATTATAATTTAAGTTATAAATCTCATCACTTGGAAGAGCCCGAAAAAACTTGGAAAAATTCAGTAGACATGATTGCATATAGAGCTTTTGCACCAGGACAAAGGCCTATTTGCCAGTCTAAACCTGGCAGAATGACTGCTTGCATTATACTTTCACTTGCTGCTGTTGTTATTTGATCAATAATTTATCAAACCATATTTGCCAAAAGCTTGAGTATCTAATGTTGAACCTGTCCTCTTTGACATATTGTGCAAGATTCTGTCAGTGATCATAAGTTATATTCCTGTGATTTGAAAACTGATATGGGATTTCTAATATTTTCATTCAGATATGAAACATATTTCTCACTAGCAGTAGAGAAGACTGAATCAAAATGCCAAGAGACTTAGATATCAGTTAAGATCTAGATCTAGACTTCATATCTGTATGTATTTGATCAAAAACATAGAAGTAAACTTTGAAAAAGTATGAGTCAACCTTGAATCTTAGTGATTTATCAACAGAAAACATCATACTGTGCTATTATTACTGAAATCAATGACAGTTTCTTTCCTATAAATACAGAAGTCAAATCATTCTGATTTGACCTACTTGGGACAATTTTAAAACAAAAATATCGTTAATTCATTAAACAACAACAAACCTAAAACACTTAAAATAGGAACAAAGCTCTCTCATCACTTCTTCCCTAGGGCAAGGGCACATTGCCTCACACATATTCAAAATATTATTGTATGCTGAGCAGAAATAGTGAACTGGATATGTCTGTTCTGTATCTCAAAGGCTTAAATAAGAGATGGATTGAGCTGCAATCGTGATGAAAGGGTAAATGAACCTGCAGTTGAATCAAAGGACATGGGAGTAGGTTCTATATAGGCTGCTGATAATGGGTGAGAGTATCCAAAACTCCCCGATATATAAATGCAAGAGAGTGAATGGAAACTGGCCAGAAAAATAGCCAGTCAAGGATTTTTACTTTATTGGGAAGAGCTTGAAATGGTTACAGTCTCAAAGCTATGTCCTGCAGGAGCCAGTTCTTCTGTGCTGAACAAGAAGCAGGTCAGAGGAATGAGAAGATATGTTGTCGGTAAACACAAAGAGAAATAGAGGGTGTTTCTGCTCTGATGACCCCCCACTCATATAAGGCCACATAGGTCTTTGTTCAGAGCAGCTCTTAGTGCTGGTCAGCAGAAGATAAGAACACAAGTTTTCTTGTCAGGCTCACCAAGACTCTCCTTTCTTGTCACTGAGAACCAAATCCCAAGTACCTAACAAGTAAAGATTTCCTGGTAAAGGCTGGTCTTCAGTTTGCAATGTGGCATTTCAAGACAGATCCATCGAAATTTTTGGTATTGCATGGTTACTAATAAGGGTTATAGTTTTATCTACTGCTGTTTAACCTAAAGAGTCTCAAAACACTTCACAAGATAAAGAGTAATCAGAGATTACTTACCTGGCAGGGAAATACATATAACTGCTAAAGCAGACTATAAATTTCAAGGAAGACATTAAAAATGACCATGGCATTTGCATGAAAAATGTCAAGCAAGTATACTGGACAGCATATGGAGAACTGATTGTACTTATTTTAAGATCATCTTGATATATAATCAACCAAAGGACTCATGGATGTTTTAAAGACATCTCCTTAAGTCTCTCCAGAAATAAGAGACAGTTTTGTATTAGGTCAGATACTTTATGCTAGACATGCAAACCTCTACTTTTAGGGGAAGGGATGGGAAACCCTGAATGTCAGGCATCCTTGACTGAAAGACCACAATAGAAGTAGTGTTCAAGTCCCCTATCAGTGGCAAGCAAGAGACTGTACTCCCATCACTAACCCTGATGTTTGGGGAGGAGTTAACCATGTGCACTGAGATCAAAGGAGATGCTGTGTTGTTTACATGAACCATGTGTGGTAGGGAATGATATCTTACTGAAGGTCCTTTGGGTGATGCATAGAACTTTTAAAATTACTACAGTTAATGGTTGTGGTTACTAGCCACCTGATGACACTTGCCAGGAGAACAAGTATGAAATTGGCACCAGTGCATCCTCTAATAATTAGTGCTTCTGGCTTCTTTGAAGATTCTTTGTATTTGAAGAATGTCTGGTATCATAAGTTAGTATAGGTCTACTGAAGTCAGTTGTGTTAGTATGAAATACATCTGCTGAGGAACTGTCCTCCCCTTTCATTCCATACGTGGCTTTCATAAGCCAACTCAAAGAAAAGAAAATGGCATTCTTGCCATTTTTTTCAACTAGATTTAGGCCAAGCCTTTAAATAGCTGCTGTGCTCTACCAGAAAGGTGAAGAGTGACTGAATTTCAGTGTTGATGGAACAAGCTATGTCTATCCTTACAACTCTATGTATATCCTGTAACTCTATCTTAGAAGATACTGGAAATGAACAAATTTTAGTTGTAAGATGCTTTGGAATCTTTGAGGAGAGCAGCCATAGAAGTGTAAAGCATACCATTCTGTGGCTATTTTCAGGAGAGATCCAACAGATTACTGAAAGGTGGTCTTTTTAAAACGGTTTCTTATATTCTCCCTTTTCTGGTAAATCCTCAGAAGTCTTGACAGAACAGATCTCTCTTGTGCCATGCAGTAAACAAGTGCATAGTACAGCACAGTTTCTGCTTTCAAGAGCTTTCAATCTATAGCGATAAAGCAGGAAACAGTGATATCAAGAACAAAGAGGTAACGGGCATATTGCACAAAAAACATATGGCTAAATGGAGACATTACTTAAGTCTTGAAAGGACAAAAGGGCATGGGTCTATGCTAATGTTGAGTATAGGTCAAAATGGTACAAAGCCACTTCAATGCTATAGGCAATGGAGTGCCACATGCAATAGCTTTGTGGAATAAGCTGGTGGAGACCATTGTGTTAGACAGTGCTGTTCCCTATCCATGAGTAGTAAGAGTACATAACCTGTTCACGTATTGACAACTGGTTGGTTCTTTCCTTTAAAGATTTCTCTGACTCTGAAGATGTCTACCTCTGCCTTTTCTCTGCTTTTCCAGATGTTGTCACCCCAAATGGCTTGAACATTAAGAAATTTTCAGCAATGCATGAGTTTCAGAATTTGCATTCCATGTACAAGGCTAGGATCCAAGAGTTCATTCGAGGTCATTTCTATGGGTATGCTTTTACTTTTCAAAAATCAGCGATGATTGTCCAACACTATTTAAAGCAAGAACCAAAGCAGGAAGACTAACAAGTACTTCATAAAGGAGGTGAAATGTTACCAACTTATTCAAATACCTGTCTGGGATTTCTCAGTCAGAAGCTAAAGGAATTTTAGACAAGAGTTCTAGCTCTGCTTAACAGATTGTGGGATCACGCAGAAGGTCTTGATTTTTTCATTATTTACCCAAGATGCAGTTTATCAGATTAAGATAGTAAATATAAAGAACAGCAGAAAAGCCTCACTTTCATTATTTTCTTGGGGTAATAAATTCCTCCAGAATAGAAAGCTGTTGTGTGTTTTGTTTGATTATATCTTGAGAAATACTTTGTGCTTGTCTGTCTGTCTGCTTGGTTTCAGCCACCTTGACTTCAGTCTTGAGAAAACCTTATTTTTCTTCATTGCTGGGAGATACGAGTTTTCCAACAAAGGAGCTGATATGTTTCTAGAAGCCTTATCAAGATTAAACTTTTTGCTGAGGGTAAGAAAGCTTCTGCAAATGTAGATAACAGAGCTTATGCTCAAACTTAACCATACTATGGAAGTCACCTGCAAGAATTACCATGCCATACTCTGGTTTATAGGAAAATAATTATGGGATATTCAGAGTTTTCATAAAGGTCTCTCCCGGAATCATCAGAGTATATAAGAATCTCAGGCTGCTCAAAAATAATTGATTACATAGTTCGAGAAGTTAATCCATGGTTACCTCCCTTGTTTTTAGAGAAAAATACTGAAAATATGATTCAAGAATTTACCCTGAAGGTTTACATATTAGAAGACAAATAAAAGTAATCCTTTAATGATGTAATTTAAAAATGTCTTTTTAAGCAAATTGCTTAATTCATTAGGACCTGACCATGATCTTTTAAATTTTTGAGTACTATTATCACACTGGATGGGAATCTTGCATTAAAATTCACAGTATGGCAGTGGACTGATGAATAAGCATGGGGAAGCCACTCATTCCTCTGTGCTTCCGTTTCCTCAGGTAAAAAAATGGGTGCAATGTTTCTAAATGCCTTTGTGGAGTACTATAATGAAGATAAGACCTAGACCTTGTCATGATCAAAGAGCAGAGCACATACCATCTACAAATGAGGTCATTGAAAATGTCTCCAGGTGTGTCACAAAGACTGATATATTTAAAATAAAAAATAAAAAAAATGCTAATCAGTTTTCAGTCATCTAGCAAGGATCAATTGACTGTTGTCCCAGATGCTCTCTTTTGTACTCTATCATTCAAATGATACAGAAAATCTGGATAAAAATCTTGATACTGTATTGTCAGCAGGGCTGAAAAAATATTAATGTTCAAAGCCCTAAGTACACTTGGTCTACCGCAACCTTCTGTTAATACACCATTAGAGCCTGTGGACTTTCTTGAAATACTTAATCCATTCGCTCACACAAGAGGTCACCTCCCATAACTTAAGTATTTCTTCCACAGCTTTGCCAAACAACTGACTTCTATTGTTTGGCAATGCTGTGCAACATCCTGTTAATGGCATTTACATAGCTATTAACTGTAAGTGCTGATAATGTGGAAGGTCTTACGCTTGAGCAATGATTGCAGCAATCTCTTGTTGTATCTAATGATTTATATGACATCAATGACAAGCTAGGCTGATGGAAAGACAAAGGAAATTGAGGCTAGTTTTCCAAAGATCTCTAGAAGAGTGTACTGGGACTTGCTTCTCCCATAAGCTGAGGCTGGCTTTAATGCATTACTGTTCCAACATGCATGCCAGCACTTCATTAGCTGTTCAAAGAACACTTGCTCTGTAATTATTTCAGGAGGTAATTCCATTGGGGACAGCACTGTACTACTTGTGAATCTGGGAATGATGGTGCTTCTTAAACGAGTCCCAGTGGTGTGCCTGAACCTAAAAAATACATAGCATTGGATGGAGTTATTTTATTTTATAGAGTCCTTTTCCTTTGCTACCTGAAAACCTTACTAACATTTTGGAAATAAAATATGAATGTTGGGACAGATTGTTAATACACACTGAGATCATAGCATGAGGGACTTTGAACATGCCTTGAAGAGAGGGAAGGAAAGAACCTTAAAATGATAGATGACTCCCATAGGTTATTTTATACTATACGTTTCCTTGTACTTCAATCTGAGAGAAGGCATGCTAATAGCATGTTTGTGTATCTAAAGTTTAGAATGGAGGCAATTCAAAATAATTTAATTTTTACAGCTCTGAACAGAGTTCACCCTTAGCTTTTCTTTAAATAGTTATCAACAGGAGTACAACCTCATTCTGCTCCATGTGAGGAATCCCTCAGGGACCTGGTATTCTGAATCTTGTTAGCGCACAGGAGAAACCAGCAAGTTAAACCATCTATAAGTAAAGGGTCAGATTTTACAGCAAATGCTTTTTGCCTTTGCAGTAGCTGGATGTGACAGATGAGCAAGAAGTTACTTGCAGCTTTTAGTGTGTCTGGCAGGTTCTTTGCCAGGGGTTCAGGTAGACAGTGATTGCTATCATGCCTCTTTCTGCCCATACCTCTGATCAGAGCCTTCGTGGACAACCAATCAAAGTGCATTGGCTTTTCCTGTGACTAATTCTTACTGTTAAATTTGGCTGTGATACCTTGTAGTGAGATTTTTTTTTCTCTCCATCTTGTGTCCATGTAGGTTCATAAGACTGATGTTACAGTTGTTGTGTTCTTCATCATGCCAGCAAAGACATTGCTGTAGAAGGTAGTTCTGCTTGCTACTGTAGGGAATCCCTCACCCCATGCCTGGACATACCCCAGCTAGTAAACTAACTACTCCCTCCTTTGAGCCAACAAAGTTTGTGTCAGATGAGAAAATGTGTGTAGGGTTTTTATTTTCTGCAGTTTATATTCATATCCTAAGCCATGGCCTCTCAACCATGAGAAGTCAGGAAGATCTCTACTGCCCAAATGGGAATCAAGTGACATCTGTTTACCTGTATCTATCCTCAGCTATATCTCTGACTTGACAAAAACTTCATAGCTAAAGGGAGAGGTATAAGATCAGAGCCTTCGTGGACAACCAATCAAAGTGCATTGGCTTTTCCTGTGACTAATTCTTACTGTTAAATTTGGCTGTGATACCTTGTAGTGAGATTTTTTTTTTCTCTCCATCTTGTGTCCATGTAGGTTCATAAGACTGATGTTACAGTTGTTGTGTTCTTCATCATGCCAGCAAAGACAAACAATTTCAATGTGGAAACCCTGAAAGGGCAAGCAGTCCGGAAGCAGCTCTGGTAATTGCCATTCTCACTAACGGCCTTGTACAGTGAATTGAGGAGACATGCAAAAGTTTCTGATGAAGAATAATGCTCTTTCTTTTTGCTCTGCTAAAATTGAGGATTATGGGTAACTAGAATGTATTTGTGGGGGTGAAAGATAAATAAATTTTTTTTGTCCTAGGTTATTTTTAGTAAACTTGCCTTGCCATTCTTTGTAACAAGTTAGCAAATAGTACTTGTTTTGCAGTGACAAAGTCAAAGGATCTAGAAAATCCCATATTCTGGATGCCTTCTGACTGTTTATAATATTCCTTTTGGACAGGCCATTGAGCTTCCACAAAATAAGGACCACCTGCTAACTTATCAGAGTGAGCTTCTCTGCCACTGGTGGGAAAAAGAAATTCATTACACGCCCTCTTTTATTTAGAAATATGGAAATTGTACTGTCTAATCCAGCAGAGTAACAGTTGATAACAATTGTGCATAATTTTCTATATAGCCAACAATAAGCAATGGCCATATACAAGCAGTGAAACTTACAGTTATAAAGGGAAGATTGTCACAGCCCTTCTCAGTTATACAGTTTTCATTTTACAACTTCCTGAACAAAAATGCAAGCAGGAGCAGACTTAACCTTCACCTCACTCTAACTGCTCTGTGATTCTACATAGGAAAAGACACATGTTGTGAAGTACTTCTAAACCAGGAGACATAGCAAAACTGAAGTTTCAAATCCATAAAGAAGATCAGTGGTGGGTTATCAAGCATGAATTTTGTTTAAAAAAGTGAAAAATGCCATTTCACTCAACATATTTACAGATTAATTATCTAAGCAGGGAAATGGAAGTGTGCACCTTATCAGGTGGCTAGAGCAGTTAAATCCTGATGCAGAAGTAAGGAAGCTAGTCTTAAAGCTAAGGGACTAAAACCCACAAGACCTAGCTTCTGCTTTTATGCCTGTGTCTCACTGTGTTTAACCTCTTTCTGATGCCAGTTCTATATTTATAAAATGATAGAAATCTAAACAACTTAAGAGATTTGTAGATGAAAGGCACCGTGTAAGAGAAGGATACTATTTTTCTTGTTATCTCATTAACTGCCTCCAGCAGGTGATCTCTGGCTCAGTTTCTGGATATCAGTAATCAAGTTGAAGTCTTGATTAACGGATACTAAACCTGCACAAAAACATTGACAGAAATAGTTTAACAAAGATCATTGAAATAATTTAGCTTTTGCCATATCTGGAAAAGAAGACAGATATAAGAAATCTATCTGCTCTGTAGATTATCTCCAGAGCCATCACACAGTAACTTCTTGGGACTTACAGGAAACATTCTACCTGGTTATCACTCTGGAAACAGGTACCACAAATGCAGAGGTTGGAAGTAATTGTCCAGCTCTGGCTTCCTAAAAGTAATGTATCTGATCTGCCTTCACTGCCAGTGGAGAGTGATGGTTCACTCCAAATGATGTTTCATCCTATACCACTTCAGGAAGTGTCTAAGATGAGTGAAGGGAATCATCTGAAATGGACTGTCACCCTCTGTGGATGTGTGGAGGATCTGTGCAACTAGCTTAAACTGTAGATGGCTAAAACGGGGTAACATAGGCAGAGTTTTTAATGAGAACTCTGTATGCAAGAACTGTAGGAAAATAATGTGAGCGCAGTGAGAAATAGCCATGCTTGCAACAAGTGCTTTTGGCCTCTCCTTTGTCTTTGATACAAAGTATGTGTTGTTTGAATGTAATACAACAGGTACGTATTAATAAATAATATATGGATATTAGGAAAGTTTAAATTAAGTGAAATATGTAAGGGTTTTTCCCTGTTGTATCTCTATTACATTGTTATTTCTCTGGCACTCAGTAGTGCAGGCACAATAGTAACAGTAAAGGTAAACCTAAAGATGTGAAATCATGCAAAAAATACTGGTTCCAGCTCTTCTTCCCACTGTGCTCTGTGAAAAGCAAAAGACCCTCTGCATCATCATACACAGCATTACCATGGTCATAATCTGGAGCTCCTGGATAAAACCACCTGATATCAGTATTACATAATGGTATTAGATGATTTTAAGGATGCCTCAGAAATTAAATACAAGAAGAGGTTGGCACTTGTAAAGGAATAGATGATGGCTCATCTGGGATATAAAATCCCTTGTTTCCTCTGCTTCTGGAAAAGTGATCTGTCCTATATGGGTTTAAGTTTTGGAAATGGTTCATGGCATGAGTCTATGAAAATATAGTCATGAGGGGACTAGCTTGCTGGGATTTGGATCAATTTGGTTTAATATTTAGCTGCTTTACAACTCATCCAAAATGAACTCATCCTCTATTGTGACTATGTGAGTTGGGAGAGAGCAACTAACAGGTATGTGGATTCTCAGCTTGGTAAAGGTTAGGATTTCACTTAACAAGTTTTGTCTTAGCCCAAAGTATAATTCTTAGAAATCAGAAAGGCAGGAAAAGTTCCGTGAATTGTGTGTTTTACTGAAATTGAGAGTGCATTTGCTATTTTGACAACAGCACTTCCAGCTGTACTTTCAAGTTGTTTCAGCTAAGGGCAGGATAATATAAATGGCTCTTTGCATTTAGAAGAGTTGTTCAGTGGAGTTCTTTCTTAGCTAAAATATAACATTTTTCTGGCACAGGCTTTATTATGAACTTAAAACATGGCCTGAGCTTTCCAGGAAGTTTTTTGGTTTGCAAACTAATTTATGGCAAACTATCTTTTTGTCTAACATTTGTTTTCAGAAGTCTTTGAGTTAGGAAATAGGGCAGAGAGTGAAGGGAGAAGTTTGCTTTAAAATCTCTATTTGTTTAACTCTTACATCTTTCTACTACGTCAAGTTAAATTGGAGACCTCTCAGTCTTGATTAGTGTCCAATGTTAATGATCGTGTTTCTCTATGTAGAGTTATATATATGCTCTCTTTTTCATAGCTGAGATGAAAGTGTGGTCTACTTATCAGAGCAAGATATTAGAAGTAATCACTAGTGAGGACTGCTCCTGGCTTTCACAGTGCATTCATCTTTGGACGCAGGTCAAATCCTCAGTTGTGTTGAAATCCATCAGTATGGATGCCGGCTGGATAAAAGAACTTTGAGAACCAGACCTCTATCTGCTGCTGCGTTCTTGATTCCATCAGTATGCATAAAAGCACAATTTAATTTCCAACAGCAGGAATCTCTTTTATTCTGTCTTTGTCCTGGATTCTCGTGTTTTATACATATATTTATTTATTTTCCTAGGGACACTGCACAATCTGTGAAAGAAAAGTTTGGAAAGAAACTCTACAATGCCCTGCTAAAGTGAGTGTATAGGTTACTTTGCTCTGCCTTGCAGAGCCACATATTCAGCTGGCTTACCTGTGGTGTTTCTGTGCTTCTACTCTTTGTATAAGAATTTTGACATCCATAGGAAGGGCACAGGAGAAGGATGTGGGACCCTCTGTTCTATATACAGGTTACTTGTTCAATAGGCAAATCACAGAGAAAAAATTTAAAGGTACTAGCACCCCATTGTGGAAAGAGTCTTAAGAGACATGGGGGATGTCTAAGTAACACAAAGGCTTACTCACTGTCAAAAATGAGCTACCTCAGCTTAAAAAAGCACCAGAGACAAAGTAATATGTATTAGTGGCTTAGTCATATCCTTTCAAAAGACAGTTGGAAGTGAATGACCCAAAGCACAGATGAGATGACTGGAACTTCAGCAAAAATAAGGTGTGTCTGAAAAACAGAAAAAAAGAATTCTTTAGCTTTTTCGGAAGCTAATTGGAAGGTCAGCGAGTGTATGGGAGAACGAAATGTAGGGAATATAGAAGGGCCATGAAAACAAAGGAAAGATTCATGTTGACCTCAGCAGACTTCAGATCAGACCTTGTTTGTTGTTTCTTCATTTTCTTTATCAACTGATAAGAAGTCATTTGGTAAAACAAGCTCTGTGTTGCCTCTGCAGAGGAGAAATTCCAGACTTGAACAAGATTCTCGACCGAGATGATATAACCATTATGAAAAGAGCCATCTTTTCAACTCAGGTCAGAAAATATATTATTTACACAAGCATCTAGTCTAAATAATAAACATGACTATGTACAAGGATTGTCTATGACATATAGTGATATGCATGCATTGAAAAAGAAGTTTTCTGCAAATATACTTCTCATTGGTGACATTTAAAGATCAACTGTCATTTTTAATGAGAGTATGACCCAAACTAATTCTTTTGGGGAGTCCATGGATATTCCCCCAGTCACATGCAGGACACCAAAACTCCTAATTCTTTTCTTCTGCACTAAGCATGAACTTTGCTTTGTTCCTGAAGCCTGGATTCTTGAATTTTTATTAAATATGTAAAATCAATCTCTTAAAGAAACATGATGTATTGACTAAAAACCTTTAAAATTAAATGGTGGGCCTTTCTAAAAGTTTGTACAAATACATTTATTTTGAGGTAAATGAAACAAGTCCTGTGACAGATTTTATGGTCTCATTTGTGGCCTTAGTTATATAGAAGATAACATTATATGATCAGAACTTTCCTTTCTTACCTTAAAATGAAAGGGTAAAAACCTATCCACGTCAATGACAAAATCTCTCACTGTCTTCCACTAAGCTTAGAAAATGGTACCAGGACTCTTTGCCAACAGTTTTGTCTAGCTTATGGATTGCCTTTTCTCTCTTTAGCGACACTGTCTGCCGCCAGTGACCACTCACAACATGATTGATGATGGCAATGATCCAATCCTCAATACCATCCGACGCATTGGCCTTTTCAATAACCGGACAGACAGAGTAAAGGTACATTCTGTCATTTTCCTTCTAGATATAAAATGGAATTTCTTTAAACAGTCTCAGTCTGGATGATTAGCATGGGGAGTGCAGTCAAATTCTTGAAAGGCAGTATTATACTGATAGAGTACTTCTTCCCTCTTCCTCCCTTTCCAGGAATAACAACTACTCACTTCACAGATATCCTCCATTGCTGTTTAACCAAGTTAGTTTCAAGATAGAAATCTGATGTTAGGGAATTGTTTTCATTGCTGCCTCCTGTACTGAATGAGGAGCTACTACTCCTGAAATCCAGAAAGTGCCACAGGTCATCTGCACCCAGATGTAAAACTCTGTAATAGATTCATTTGCTTAAAACTGGAGGTCCAGAGTTTGAGCACAGACATTTCTGGAGTTCATCCCTTAAGAACAGCACTCTGACACTCAGCATTTGCTGTAGAAGGTAACCAGGGCTTTGATCCTGAGCAGAAATACTTGCTGTTCATGCTGTGCTCATGTTTACATCAAGGGTTGAAGCTAAATGTATGTAAATAAATCCTTTCCTTACTTCCATATCTATCTTGCCAGACCACAGAAATGATCAGCTCCCACTTTCACAAGTCTGGCAAGGCCTTTTTTGGTCTGGCAATCTCTGGCATTCTCTCTGTTAACTATGCCTATGTCATCATCTATCTATTCAAAGCAGAACCTAAAATTGCAAATTCTTCCTCTTCCAAACCTTCTTTTTAAAGTCAGATCCATAGTATCTCTGACAATGACATATCACTTGTTCTCGGTGCTTTGGCTTTTAAACCCATGATGATAACTGAGTAAACATTTTCCTCAACTTCCTAGTTGCTTCTTCCTGGCTTAACATATTCTCCGTTAAGTGTGTGTCTCCAATGAGCTCTAAGAGCATAATATGGTAATGATATACTAGATATAACAAAAGTAGAGTGGAAGGATGCACTGTATATAAATGTAATAAAAATTCCTCAGAACCAACTGCTTGAAGTCATTAGAAAGCAGATAGCATATAACACAGCAGACACCTCTTCCTGCTTCTCAGCAGACTTGATTGGCTAGGTATATGTCAAATTTGTACAAAACTGTCATTACCACTGGCAAATTACCTGCTGCATGAACAGGCTTAATACTTAATGAGCTGAATGTCATCCACAAAAATTCTGTAAACTTCAAATGGAAAGTCATTTTGAGAGATGTATGACATATCCATGCAGACACAGTTGGCATGTGAAAAATAGCTTCAGCAATGCCAGTGGAAAATCTTATTTGATTCACTGGGATCAAATAAGCTTGCATAATGAGTTTACAGCCCATTTACTGGTTGAATATATTAATGTGTTGATTTACTCAAGTGAGTAGCATGACTATATTATTAAGAAAGGATAAAAGCATATCCTTGATGTGGAATAATGGCTGCAGTATGTTTATGCGGGGAAAAAAGCCCAGAGAAGGTTAAACCCTTCCCTCACACTTCTTCCTCCCAAAGCTGACTGGACAGCACATACAAGGCACTTCTCTGCTTAGCAGTGGAATATGGGGCAGTGACCCCAAGCCCTGCAGAGTCATGCAGATAAATTAGCTTGGGTCCTGAAAGCGGGACATTACCCTAAGTTAATAAGCTTTTTCTTTCAGCAAGATTAGTTAGCGTAGGTACAGGGTTGCGATGATGGGTCTGTAATATGTCTGGCTTCACAATTCTCAGTTCTTGAGAGCTCCATTGAGTACTGTAAGCATTCCTATATTTCCATTGGATGCTGTGAAGCTCAGAAGTGCTGTATCCTCCTGAGGCCTCCTCTGGAACAAGAGATCCCAATACTCTGTACCTTGGTACAACAGACCAAGAGAACCAATATAGTATTGCTAAATGCCACAGCCTTAGGCCTAATTCTCAATGCACATGATCTTCCTTGATCAACAAGGGTAAAGCTGAAGACCTGTCCAGAAAAATGGCTCATTATCAGTACTATTTCCAGGACAAGACTGCACACAGGCAGGATACATTTTAGTGTGGGAAATCAATTAGATAACAGATGGGCAAAGGAGGTGTTATCCATATACTTAGGAAAAGACCACAGTGAAGAAATTGCTTAGGCTTATTGATAATTAAAATGTATTGATGATGGTTTTCTTTCACCTCTAATGTAAGTTTTGAATATCCAGGTGATCCTACATCCAGAGTTTCTTTCTTCGACAAGCCCATTGCTGCCCTTGGACTATGAGGAGTTCGTCAGAGGCTGCCACCTTGGTGTATTTCCTTCATACTATGAACCCTGGGGTTACACTCCAGGTAGGCAATCTGTACACTTAACTAGTATCAAAATATGAATACCCATTCTGTTGATGCAGAATAGCTTTGCAGCCAGTTTCTTGTGGAGTGCTGAAAAAACTCTTTTGGCTCTGTTTCCTCTACAGTGCAAAGTCTTACTGCTGGCAAAATTTGGGGGCCAGGTGGTATAAAATGGCATCTACTGACTGACAACCACTCACATTTGTCCCTGCGCTGGACCCTTTCCCATACTAACATGTAATCTTTTGATTTTCTGTGGCTTTAGAACAAAAAATCATTTTTTAAATTTAATTCTTAACTTGATTCAGGGATTTTAAAAGAAGATTTAGAGGAATGTACACATTGTAAAAAGTAGGGCAAGAAATCTGATGCTACCAGCCGACATACTTCAGTGGATTTAATTCAAGATAACAGTTAAGTTTGATAGAATCATGTAACACCATATCTAAGAGAGTTACCACAAATACATGCAGTGGTAGAGAATCTCACAGAATTAAATGGAAATTTCTAAAGATACAGAGAGCATGTATTTTCTGACTTTAAAAAATTGGCCCAGGTTTACAAAAGGCACTTAACACCTGACGAAATCAGTGCAAGCTATGACTTCAAATACCTATGAAGATCAAAGCCTAGGTGCCTGGGTTTTTTATGTCCTCCAAAATACTTTCTGTAGTCTTGATACACATATGAAAGTTGGGGTGCCCCTCTGAAGAGCATTTGTTGTAAGCCAATGAATCAGAATAGAAATTTTGCAAATTTAGTCATTCTCCAGAGCTATTTCTCTCCAAGTAAGAGAGCTACATAATTCCAAGTAAGACAATTGTCTTGCATTCCAGCAATTTCTCTTCCTATTCTAATCTCAGCTAAGGTATAAAGAAAGTGTGACAGCCAGAGATGATTTTGAAGTGAACATTAAAGTAAACCTGGACAGAAAAGTTAGACTGGTACTTAGCAGTTTTGAGGAAAGCTGTGATTTATACTAGTTAAAAGGGTAATTTCTCTTTCCTTTACTAATGCAAAAGTCATTCTTTTTGTTGATACCCATTTAATTCTGCCAGAAACAAAAAGTGAAATTTTTTAAGGTAAATTTATAGCTCTATTTTATAGACACCAGTTTTATTGTCATATGAATGAAGGCCATGTAGATGGCTTTCAGCATTTCAAAGACTGGAGTATTTACTTTATCTGCATGTTGTCTTAGATTAGGCTTAAGTTCACGAGCAAAAATTTGTAAGCCTGAGTAAACAATTATCCTTACTCACAGCGGTGATAGAAATAACTACAAAAGATGCATATATTTTCTAATTTTATAAAAGTAGCTCTGCATCTACTTTGAATGCAGTCCTGAGTTAATAATGGGGTTTGTTGGTTTTTTTTTTCTCGCTATAGGGACCAGTTTACAAACAATGAATATCAAAATACAAAGTTTAACACACTCCTGCACTTAAGAGGTTCAGTTTTGTAAATAGTTGTGAACAACTAATGAACATATGTGTACAACAGGCTTCAATTTAAAATCCAAACAAGCAGTCTAGACTATATATTGGCGTTCTCTGTTTCAACACTGGACTCCCAGAAAGTTTTCATTTTAGCTGCTGGGAAACACACAGATATGTTTGCAAAAACAGTGTACAATTTTCTCTTTAAAATGTCTTTTTCTTTCTTTCTTTCTTTTTTCTTTTTCTCCGAATCCACAACAAAGCATAATAGTTTTCACTTGACATTTTCAGAGCAGCTCTAGTGTTATGGGACCTTCTGTCTGCCCGTTTCTTTTTCTTTTTTTCTCTCAAGGTGAAACCGTTGAAAGCATATTGCTCTGAAATGCTTTTTGTCTTGTTTCTTTTGGCAGCTGAATGTACTGTGATGGGCATTCCCAGTGTAACCACAAACCTTTCTGGATTTGGCTGTTTCATGCAGGAACATGTTTCTGACCCAGCAGCTTATGGTAAAATTTTTAACACCATATCAAAATACCGCCTCTGAATTAGGAAAGCAAAAAGCACAGCAACAATGCAGTTACTCCTCAATTTCATGCTTTCACTAGTGCAATAGAGTTCATTGGGGGAATATATTCAGAGCTCTGAATATCTCGTTCTGTTGAGCCAGCCATTCAAGCTTTCATATTTATCCAAACCCTTTCCAGGTTCTCTCTCTTTTGTCTCCCTTTGACCTTTTGTCTGGTTTATCCTTCCAAACTCAGCTCTCCTCATACTACTCTAGAATCTCCCAGTGCTTCCCTTTAATGCTTTTGGTTCCAGTGTAACACTTTGAGCCCTTCAAAAGAAGCAATGAAAATCTGCTTCTCTTTGAATAGTCCAAGAAGAATGTACTGGGACTTTGAGGCCAGTGAAACTTGCCCCCACCAGACAAAGACTAAATTATCATGTACATTAGAAAATAAGCCGGTGAAAATAAAAGGAGCCTACTTACAAATAAGAATCTGCTTATAAAGGTTTATAAATGGTTCATGATTGGATTGTGGTGAGGAGGAGGGTAGCCAGCTCCTGGTGTGTCAAGACAATATTGAAAATGCGCCCAAACTAGGGCCTCTTTCTAAGTACCTTGGCTTGTCGGCACAATCAGGAAATGACAGTTCCACACTAGTACCAACTATGCCCTGACCTAGGGGCAGGGGTAGAGCCAGTTGCAAAATTTAGCTACGCTTGCCTGGGTAGACATGTCTTTGAGAGCCTTCAGAAAGGTCACAGACCAAGAACACAGGTCACTTGCTCTTCTCTGCCAAAACATTGATGTGAATGTTGACGTAACTTACTGTACATTCCTAGGGGACACCGGGCACTTCAGTTAAGGTAGTTGTGCATCTGTCTTGTCCATTAAGATAGCTGAGGTCTAGTACCCTCTTCTTCCCAACACCCTGGTGTAAGGAAGGTGACAACAATAAAGTATTGATCTTGACAAACTACATAGAGACAAAGTTTACCCCAGCCCTCTCTCTGCCAGAATTGCATAGTGACTAATGTATGTGAGTTAGCTATCTCTATGGAAACACTTGTATTTCTACAGAAAAGACAGCTTCTCTCCCACAGGCTGATTCTGACCATCCACACTTCTAAATTCTACTGCAAACTAGGAAAGCACTAGAATTTTTTTTTTAAGCAATCAGTATTTTAAAAATTATGGGAGATAAAAATGATATGTCTTTATCCAGAAACTCTTGAATCCTTTTGGACGTACTTACACAACAACAACAAAGCCTCTGAGTTTTGAATAATGTGCTGAATTTCAGCCTGAAAGGTAAAGAAAATTAAAATTAAAAATACACATTTCTCTGCAGCTTTCCATTCCATCAGAATATTAACAAATGTTCCAGTTATAGCTGCCTTCTAACATTAAAAAGAACATATAATACCTGTAATGTTTGTAAGACTATGTGACAGAAGGTAAAATGGAAATGTAAGAGGTCAGGTTTTCAGTTCCACTCACCTTCACCTTTTTTGTGTACTTCAGGCATCTACATAGTTGACAGGAGGTTCCGCTCACCTGATGAATCATGCAACCAGCTGACTCAGTTCCTGTATGGATTTTGTCAGCAGTCCCGTCGCCAGAGGATCATCCAAAGAAACCGAACTGAGAGACTCTCAGATCTATTGGACTGGAGATACCTAGGCAGGGTGTGTGAAACTATGTAATAGAGGTATTAAAAATTCCAGACACATGGGTCTAACTAGCAGTCTTCAGCATCATGTTACAATGCAAGGAGACATCCCTGTTCTGAGAAGCACCTCTTAAAGGTGTTAAAGGCAAAGCCTGCCTTTACACTTCAGTGTAATGCTTCCATTCTCCAGTGTTAAAGAGAGACAGGACTTAACTGAATAGATTAGAGCAGAAGCCAGTCACACTGAGATCTTTGTACTCCTCATGCTAAAGACAATGTAAAAAGCTTGGGTCTCTGACAACACTGGCAACCCTACACTAAGTAGGATTTGTGCTCCAAAGTCATCCAGACTCTTTCAAAAATCCTACCTGTTCTTCCTAAAATGCTGCTGGGCCTTGTAGCTCCTCAACACTCCTAAACTACCTCTGTGCCTTAGAGGCAAAATAGTGTTTTTAGTTTGACATAGAAAACACTGCAGTACCACCTACTAAGAAGACAGTAGCAAAGCAGTATTCTCAAGTCCACAGGAGCAAATAAGTGAATGCACATATATCAGTTTTGTAACTATTTTGGACCTTGTCCTGCTCTGATATCTGTGTGAGAACCTTTCTGTTTATATCGTTCCCAACACAGCATAAGACCCTGACACAGCAAGCCATTTTTTCTGTGCATGTGATGGAGACTTGTGAATATAGTGGATCTATAAATATTTTTGCCAAATCTTAAGTACCAGGCCTCAGTAAACTCATAAATGTTACTTCTATGTAACTGTTACACATGCTCCCTGTGCAAGGATGAGTCCAAAGTTTATGTGTATACACATGCACACTTAAAGATGTAAATTTTCCTGGTTAAAAAAGAGCCATGAGGGATGAAGAATACCTGTTACTCAATAAGAACTACACTGACTGAGACAAATGCTGGTTTCCATCTTGATACATCTTAGTCTTACAGAAACCTCATTCAGCTTCTGTTCCAGATTCTACTTCAGTGTGAATCTAACATGAATGGCTCACTACTTCACAGCAATGTGTTCATTACAAGCAGTGATATCAGTTGGATTCTGCTTAGCTGAAAACATGTTTAGCCTTTGTTCAGCATCATCTTTTAGGAGATACTCATTTTATGTTCCGTTTTTTTCCTGCTTAAATCTACCCAAGACTTCCTTGACTTGTAAAGGCTTCTTTTTTATGTTGCAGTATTACATGCACGCCAGACACTTGGCCCTCAGCAGAACATTCCCAGATAAATTTGAGATGGAACCAAGTGCTCCACCAAAGGTAAAGTCTGCTTTTGGAGATGAGTTCATCTGCATTTTATTTACTTTACAAAGAGAACAAGAAAGAATGTGTGTGTGACAGAAAGAGAGAGAAGAGAGTTAGCAAGTTTTGTTTTAACTGAAGGGAAGTAGGAACTCATAGTTAAAAGCTCAACAAGTTATAGATCCAAGCTCCAGTCAGGAGTTGTAATGATATCAGATGCAAACACTAGGGGTACCAGGTGCAATACAGGAACAGTTCTTCAGGTGATTTAGAGTTACCTGGGTGGGACTATGCCACTTTAGACCACCTGAAGAACTGGCCCTTGAAATTCCTATTTGAAGCATGGCAGCTTCTAATTTTGCTTCTGATTGAGGTGCTGGAACGTGTCCAGAGCAGGGACAAAGCTGGTGAAGGGAGAGCACAAGTGTTATGAGGAGCAGCTGAGGGAACTGGGGTTGTTTAGTCTGGAGAAAAGGAGGCTGAGGGGACACCTTATTGCTCTCTACAACTCCCTGAAAGGAGGTCGTAGCAAGGTGGGTGTCAGTCTCTTCTCCCCTAGGACAAGAGGAAATGGCTTCAAGTTGTGCCACGGGAGGTTCAGATTGGATAGTAGGAAAATTTTCTTCAGCAAAAGGGTTGTCAAGCATTGGAGCAGGCTGCTAAGGGAAGTGGTTGAGTCCCCATCCCTGGAGGTGTTTAAAAGACGTGTAAATGTGGTGCTTAAGGACATGGTTTAGTGGTGGACTTGGCAGTGGTTAATGGTTGGACTTGATGATCTTAAAGGTCTTTTCCAACCTAAATGATTCTATGATTCTATGATTCTATGATAAATGCCATGGAGATGTTCTGCACAAACCAAGTAGAAGGGGAAAAGGGAAAGCAAGGCAAAAGTATTGTCTTCATCTAAACACGGTATGTGAGGAGGAGGCTGTAGCTGGAACTGCAAGGGGTCAGTTTAAAGCCACACCTTCAAACAGTTCTTGAAAAGTGCATATTAGCACTAATTTGAGAAGGGAGGCTGCTCAGATCCAATGCAAGAACCATGTTATTTGAAACCAAACTCCAGACACCTCCAGAGAGCAACTCATTTTTTTAAATAAGAAAGATAAAGAAGGCTCAGGCCAAACCCCCTTGCTTGGTTCTGGTTTTGCAGATACTGACATGATAACTAGCAAACTGTTTTAAAACTTCAGACTGAATTCTGAATTTCAATAAGCACATTCTGACTACAGAGTACAGAAGGATTTTGTGTTGTGTTGATGGTTTTAAGGCACATAAAGACAGTAATATTTTGCAAAAAGCAGTGCTGGAAGGGCAGCATATTGTTTATGGCAGAGGCCAAAGATCACTGCCATACGAGCGTGTACTTAGTGGCAGAGAAGGACTGAGGGGATCTGGGTTCAAGGTAGTTTAATTTTAGAGTGCAGAGCAGGTCTAGCTTACATCCCACCATTGGTTTCCCTTGAAGTGTTGATAGCCTTAAATTGCTGTATACAACCTACTGAGGAACACTGTGATGATATATACAACTTGCTTCTCTCTCTGCCAGACGGAAGGTTTCAGGTACCCCAGGCCTTCATCAGTGCCACCATCACCTTCTGTCTCTCAGCATTCCAGCCCTCACCATAGTGAAGGCGAAGATGAAGATGAGGATGAAAGATATGATGAGGATGAGGAAGCCGAAAGGGATAGGCAAAACATCAAGTCTCCCTTTTCCCTTGGAGTATTGCCGCAAGGGAAAAAGAAGCAGCATGGAGAATACAGGAACTGAATTCGTTGCTCTCACCCTGGCAGGGTCTCTCCATCCATTCAACAGTTTCTCCTGTAGGCTTGGCAAGCTTTGTGTTAAGGACAGTGTGATATAATTAGGGGAATCTTAAATGTTACTTGAGCTACACTGTTGGAAAACCTAATATTATTTCACCTTGAAAGTAGTTTAAATGACAATTCTTCTGTGCCCCTTGAGGTAGAAGAGATTTCTCAAGCTTAATAAACCTAGACAATGCAACAGTCCCCTCAGGAGCTTATACAAACTGCAGATGATACCTTTGTCTACATAATCATCTATATTAATCATAGTCTATGCTGATACCTCCATTATGGGTGTTCCAAATATATTCCTGCTTCATTTATGTTCCCCCTTTTTCCTTCCTAAACTACCATGAACTTTAAGACAGAGCTCAAAAAATTTAGAGAAATAAGTGTTACGCTGGGGAAACCTTGGCAGGGTTAAAAAAGATACACTGAAAAGAAAATGGTCTTTCTTTTTTCTTATGCTGTTTATTGTAAGCTTACATCATTTAAAACATTTTTTTACAGCACACAGAAGTGTCTTGATCCAGTGGTAAAACATACTTCCTGTGGAACAATATAAAGTCTTATGCAGTGGGCATTTGAATTTGAGAGACAAATGAAGTCATCTTTCTGAAGTCATTTAGACCCACAATAAACAGCAGACCGTTTATTTTCTGATTCCTCTGGTATGTCCCTTTTATTGTTTTCATCTTGTCTTAGATTCTGAGTTTGTTAACAAACTGGTTTGGGAGGAAATTAATGTGACTTGGCTACAGAGAATGACAAAATTTCCTTAAGTAACACCTTCCCCTGCAGACAAACCTACATGCCATAGAGCAATGTGACAACATTCAAAGATGAGTAACTCCAGTTCTTCCAATTGCCCCATTAGTCCATGGTCTATTTCACTTCTTCTAGAAGAGACCTAATCATAACAAATAATGCTAAAAGAATTCCAAGAACACATCTACCCCACAGACATAATTTTGAAAAGCACCTGAAACTTCAAAGTATTTGGGAAATAACTGAACTTCACAACGAGAACTAGACATTTCATTTGCCTTACAGAAAGCTTTCAAAAGTATTTCAATTCCTAGAGATGCAGAGAGGGCCTGAACATGCTCTTCAGAAGTAGATCTTGACATGAAGACATTAGGAAGGAGATTTATCTTTTATTTTAGAAGTTCGTGCATCAAGAATTTCTAATGCTGTTCAAGAAAAGACATTTCCAAGAATTGGTTCAGCCTGTTCTTCAGCAGGTAGGGTGATGTAACCTTTGGAGGTATTACCTTCACTGTCAATCCAAGGGGGAGCCTAGATGTCCAACTTTGATTAGACACCTACCTTTCAAACACTTAACCAACATTTGATGATGTGGTTCTTACTATAGGCCATACAGAATACAAGTGATTAAGTGCCTATTTGTATTTTTGGCCACCTAAAATCAGTTATAAAATTGGACTTTCATTCTTAAGCTGATTTGGATACTGAAAGAATAACTATTCTCAGAAGATAGGTTTGGGCTTTTATGGCAAGAACTTAATTGGATTTAAAAGGAGTCACTATTTTTTAGCCATTTTAAAGGTAATTAAAACAATGAGTAGTTATTTTTCATATGAAAGTGATGAAAGCAAAGGTACTGCAAATACTTTCCTTCTTACAGTTTACTAAGTGGAGAACAACTGCATTTTGTGAGTTCAGAAATGTATATTCTTCCCCAAAGTGCTTTTAGTCAAAAGTTCCCTTGCAGAGTCAAAGAATGTAATGGCCCAGAGTCCCAACAAAAGAATATTTAAAGGGCATATTGATTGAAAGTTAATGTTCTCTTAAAAAAAAAAAATCAAGAAATCTGACATTATTGCTTGTATTTCAATGCACTGTTGTACTGAAGAAAAGCATTTCACCTCAAATTCCCTGTCATCAAAATTGCATTAGCATCATCTGAGAGTGATCCAGCACTTCCTTTGTTGCCTAAAAATGTTCTAGTAGCCACAAGGTGGTGAACATCTGTTTATCATCATTCCAGATTCAGCTTCATTGTAGTGCTGAAAGATGTGATCGCTACACACATATTGTAAATATTGCTAAATGATAGAGGCACAGCACAGACAATATCAAACATGGAAAGGTTTTGCTAGGGTTGCATTAAGACAGCTACACTTGTTGTTTCTGGACAAGTCCCAGTGGAGAAAAATAAGCAGCATGTATGATGCAGGTGGCAGGTTCTCTTAGGTGTGCTTATGGTGCTTGAGGTCCCCGGGAAGAGCAGAGACCTGGCATGGCATCTCACACAAATCCAGCTGTGTTTGTTTCAGCACACTCACATGCTTTGAGCACCTGCCCGGTGACAGAAAGCGCACAGCTTTTGAGATACAACTGATGTGAATACCATGCCCGTTCTTCTCAGAAATGGTCCCGCAGTGGCCAAAGTGACCTCTGCCTCATGCCTCTGGGCTTATTTTAGTTCTGCCTTGAATGCTAGGACTAGCTGTCAGTAGCAAGCCAATTTACAGCAAAACATTTCTGCCTTTTGAATTTGCAGTGTTAGAGGGAATGGCTTTTCATTCAGTCAAGGCGACAGATTGCCTAACTTAAATGCCACACATTTCTAACATTTACTGACATCTGACAAGTTTGGTAGTAGCTATCTGTTACATAAGCAATTATCTGCCAGATGATTGAAAATATTAGGGTTTCGCAAACAGCTCACCGACATGGCAGAATGGTTATTCTATTTCTTTATATTTGTAAAGAATTATTTAAGCTACTGAGCTTAGATCAGGAATGCATACAAAAATCAGTCAACTGGGAATGTGATTAGTACAGGTATTGTATTTAGAGGCATATGAATTTCATTATACTAATAAACCAAAGGATGTGTAAGCCTTCTACTTTTTGTTTCAGCACTGATTAATCATACTGTAAAATATGCTGAAAAATAACTTAGATGCACCAGAGATATTCAGAGTGTGCTTGAAACAAAGAGCAATTAAATTAATGAAAAGATTCTAGGGGATACCATTGGTCTTTAGATGAAGTTCATCATGAATGCATTCTGTCATACAACATATACTGCTGTTGAAAGATAGTGCTTAAAAATGAACAAACAAGGACATTTTGATTTCTCCAGTTATGTGTCTCCATGAAATGATATAGATTATAAACAATTACTGAAAGTACCTATAGTCCCATGATAGAAATTAATTGCTCTGTTCCTTCAGCTGTGTTTCTTTGTGTCGAGGAGAAGCAACATTATAGTTAGTGTGACTTAACGAGATTAATTAGCAGTGTCATGAGAAAGATCAGAGGAAAGTAGCATTAAAAGATGAAGATCATGACTAGGGTTAAAGGTTAAAAAAATAAAACATAGTTGCTGGGACACAAGAATCATGTGGCTACTTTTAAATTACATCAGAACTACAGAGGGCTTTCCAGTAAGACCACAAAACTACATAAATAATGTTAAATATATCCTTATCAGCATGGAAAGATAATTAACCGATTTATGTATAATTCCAGTTTTGCAACTCAAAAACCAGGACAACAAAAAAGTACAATAACAATGCAATTAATACTCGGTGTGCCTGTTGTCATGCGTGACACTAGATTTGTACCTAGTACACCACCGCTAGCTCCAGCAGTGCTGCACCTCCTGACAACAGTAGTGACTGTACGCCATAGTCGTTAATGAGGCCCTGATCCAGTAAGACCTATCCCCATACTATCTTTATGTGGTGGGACTGGCTCAGTAGGATTGTTCAGAGTACACGTTTCTCCATGCGCATAACTGGGGCAGCACTGAGGTCTAAGTAAGTGCTGTTACCTGTTCTCTGTGGTGACAGGTATCTGCAAAAAAAAATCACCTGCTTTGCAGTCAATGATAGCTGGATTGTTTTAATATCTCACTGACTTTATTGACCATCAGCAGCTTACAGGGCCAGCAGTGAAGTGGTGATGGAATCTGCCTTTGTCAGAAATAATAAGGCTTCAGTATACAGCTGGGTGGAAGGTGGTAAAAGGTTTCCCAAAGACTGTTGAAAAATTGTTTTTAATGAAGTAGCTGTCCAAAAAGACAGTTTTAATCACCTTTTCAGGTAAGATGGTACAGTGTATTTTAAATTTTGGGTGTGATATACAAAATAGTCTAAACAAGGCAGGAGCTTTACAAGTAATTTCCTTATCTGAACTAGTAACTTTTAATCAGTTTGCATTCAAAATGTTGCAACGAGCATATGCGTGACCCTTTGGGAACTTAAGTGAGGATGGATGAAATACTCTGTTTACACAAATCATGATTTCAGGGTATATGCAATACAGATGTTAAAGAAATTTGAAATATTTCACCAGTTTGATAGACTATCTGTCAAGTAGCCATGGTGATCACTGTTTTCTTCTTCAACTGTAAGACAAGACACAATGGGGAAAATAAGCTGTAGATAAAGGAAAGTTCAGTCAGCCAAAATTTTCACGAGATAGATGTGCCTCAGGCACAGGCCTAGTGTAATGTGACTGCTTAGCTAAAAGATGCAGGCATCTGTAGAAATAATCGTATCTTCTCTCATTTTAAATGTAGGAATTTTTCTGTTTGCTGAAGAGCAAAGATACAAACCATGTCCAGAGGGGTATCTTAGTACAAAGCACAAATTTTTCATGCAGAAGGGAATAATGTATTTGTTCTTTATTTGCATGTTTCTCTCAGTCAAGAGGATTCTAAAATCACCTGAAAGTGATCTTCTGAAAGTGCAGAGCTTACCCAGGTCTGACTGTGTTGTTATTCCCTACTACAATGATGGCAATGTTATTCCACCTAGTATTTTTCAAATGAGCTGCCAGTTCTGCTTAGCTTTCTCAGATATGTCACCTTTTTTCTTAGGGGGCTGTTGCTGTCCACAGTCTCCTCTGGAATAGCAACAGCAGGCAGGAAAATACCACTAAAATCATGAACTTAGAGGATTTTCTCTGTTAGCACACAAATTACACTTTCACCGATTTATCTTCAGAACTTCTCATATACTTTGTCCAAAGCACTATGCTCATTTTTGATTCTGCCTTTCTCTCTCAGTCAAAATGCCACTGAATTTTTTTGGTTAGCAGAGTTCTGCCAGGGCAGGGAAGAGATTGCTGAGCACAGAGCCCCAGCACTACATGACGTACAGTGGGAGATTTAGGAAGTGGAGAAGACAGGAGTGATTCCAGCATATCTACACATATACCAGGTAAATTCTGTCAGGTGTTTCTCACGCCCTCTTTTCACTTCAGGAAAGCTGCATACTTTAGATAACTAAGGAGAGGTGATACCGTGGTGATGGCAAGGCAGTTATTTATTACACACTGTTGATGATGTCAAAGGTGACTAGGCAATAACAGGCCTGTCTTACCACTCATCTATGTGAAAGGTACAAAACTACCTCATGTTTTACTAGGGTTTTACTTCACATTTCTCAATTCAAGTAAAGCACTTTTTCTTCCTGTCATGATAGAAATTAAGAGTCTGAATAAGGAACTTACAACCAGGACAATAAGAAACAAAAGTAGCTTCTAGCCACCTTCTGTTCCTGCCTGTCCTGAACCAAAGAGGGGAAGAGCGTAACTTAGACAAACTTCTGGGCTTGTATATGCTACAACAGTCTCCCCAGTACCCAGGGATCAGAGCACAGCACAGTCTCTCCACAGCTCTGTAGAGTGTATCCTCCTTTTACAGCCTCCCTGCCCACAGGTCCATTTCCGAAAAATAGTCTATGTACCTGAAGAGGTGAAAGGTAGAAAGACAGAGGACATGGATAGCACAGATTTGGGGTCTCATCCTGGTGAGCTGTATGTATGCATCAGATGATGAGGGATTCAGGATAATGGCTTTGCAGGAAGGCTGGTCTAGGAAGGAAAGGTGAACTATAGCGGGGTGAAGGAGCTGGGGCACATAGGATACGGGTCCTCACGGAAGGAGGTGCAATATGCGTGAAGGAGGTGAGGAAACGCAAGTTATTTAAGCCTGACTCAGTAGATGGGTTTCGCTGGGGGGTGTTGCGGAAGGGAGACATGGGTTCTGAGGTTCTGAAGTGAGAAGTGGAAGCACGTAGCAGGTGGTGAGGAAGCAGGTGGTGAGGAGACAGAGATGGGGGGTTAGACAATATCTCTGTGAGGGTGGGAACACACAAATGAATTATAGGATTTTTCAGGATATTTCAGGGTTCTGCCTCTAATTGTCATTGGGGCCCCTTGTCAGCCGTGCCAGCGACAGAGCTCTCAGGATCCAGATGTGAATCCCACAGCTGCTCTGCTGGGGCTTTTTAGGATTCTTTTAAGCCTTTCCACCAGGACATAAGAGACAATGGAGGAATGAAAATTTCACAAGCAAGCAATATTCTGCAGAAAAAGGAGCCCCAGTAGAGTTTTATTCTGGAATATTCAATTCAAAATAGCCGTTCCCTTGAATCTAAACCAAGAAAAATCTGAAAAGCAAATTAAAAGCAGAACATACAAAAGTTTACCTGCCATCATTTATCTCATTCATGTTCTAATCTTTGTAAATGTACACCCTAATAAAATACACTCTGTGTAAATGTACACTGTAATACAATGCACTCTGTGGAATAATATCTCATTTCAAACCAGGCCTTTTAGATCAATTTACTAAACTGTTAGTAAATGAAATACTGATAAACCCCTTCGAAAAAGTCAGGGTAAGAGAAAACGCACATTTACCTTCTTCTTGTGCTTTCTGTAAGGAACTAAGGAACAGTGCTGCAGCTTCAGAAAGAGATAAAGGATTTGTGTTTCGGCTGCGTGTTTCTAGAATTATAAAATCAGAGATGCATGGTTTGTTAGTGTTTACTGCCATTTATTTATATTGTTCTTTGCCTTTTTATCTCTATAACTAGAGACCCAAAGAGAAAAAAATACTGTCTCCTTTGCTCTATAACATTCTCTGTTCGAAACCAGCCTGCTAAATATCTAATACAGAAGAGACTAGCAATCTTTTTAAAAAGGAGGCTGTTTTAAAGTCCCTTAGAAGGTAAAAAGAACATTTTCTTTTTTCATGTGTTCCTTACTTTGCTACAATATTCCGTTTCCTCCAAAAACATTATCTAGCATGTATTAATGTTGTCTACTTCTGTCATTTGTCAGTTCAGCACAATTAATAACTTGATTTGATTTTTTCCAGTGGAAAAAGAAAGTCAAAGGTACTGATGACAATCCCACTTAACAGCCAAGTCGGTCTGGAACACCACTTATGTAAATGAAGTCACACAGGTGCACAAGAGAGGAAAGTCAGACAGTCTTTATCATATGCTTTTTGGAATGAAGGAACTAACAAAAGGGAGTTTAATTGCTTCCTTGAATGTAATTCCAGGAAAATAAATCCCCTCCAGTTTCCACAGATTTCTCCCATAATCTGAGGAAGGACTGACTTGTCACATACACCTGTGCACATGTACTTACCAAGCTGCATTCTGTCATACAGATCCTTTCGCTGGCTCTCATCTGAGATGAATCGACGTCCCTCTACAAAAGCAGTGGGAAAAGGGTGAAAACAACCTCCCAAACCTGTTGTAATTTCTACTTTACCATACCTAAAGTAGTCTTTTCAAAATACAAAATTGCGGCAATACTTCTACAAACATAAAATGGGAGGCATAAGTCCATCCTGGAGCCTTTCCAGATCAGCCAATATCCCATCCTATACCGGCACACTCAAGACATACTTCATTCCATAGAACTGGTTTTTCAGCACTTTGCATTCTTATATTAACCTGCTGTAGGAACTGTATATAGGGAGGAATTTACTGTCTTTTCCTCACTCTTTCCTCGACTGCTGTGTGGTCAAGAGCCTTCAATCTCTTTGCTGGACTATAAAGTATTGCCTTTTAAAGGGATATTTCTATTCAAAAAATGAAAAAAAAGCACCTAAAAAATAAAATCACATTACTTCCTATGCATTAATAAGAATGATACACAGGTCAGTATAGAAGTGACACAGTGCATTATTCAGCTGGAAGAACTAAACAAAACAAAAAAGGGCCAAATTATTTGCTTTTATTAATAGAAATAATTTTATTAATGTCACTAGAACTTCTTTTAGTTGCACTTACACTTGTTTAGAGCCTACATTTATTTTGTGTTATTATTATTTATATTGTCTCCCTTTTGCATTTCTCTCAGGATTGTAAGCTTCAGTATTTTTTTTAATTTCAGGGAAGCTATTTTTCTTGCTCTCTTAATAGGTATCCTGCCTCATAGCTTTTAATTTTGAAACAACAATTCAGAATAGAATTTTTTAAAATATGAATATTTCGTTAAATTTTGTGAGTTTGCATCAAAGGACAAAATCTCTCTTTGGCTTTAGATTTTATCTTCATATTTAATGCTCCTTTAACTCTGGACTAGCAATAGAAACTCAGAAGGTCATCTGCACAACCTTAACACCACAATATTGATAACACTGACATCCAAGTCCTCCTCTGAAGAGGTTGCTTGTGGTCTTAATACCAAGTCTAATGCAAGATTCTTGTAATGGGAATGTGTGTTCTTCTATTGCTTGAGAAGATGTTTTAATAAAGCCTGAGTGAGAATAAGGATAATAACTATATCCAGTGTGTCTTAAACCCCCTTTAAGATTATTTCAGACAAGGAAACTGTTTTTCCAATAGGTTTTAAAATCAAGCTTCAAACTCTATACATTTTCAGTACTTTATTTTGCTTTTCTTCTTCCAACACTTGTTTTCTTCAATTTGATTTCTTTAAAAAATAATAATGATACTGTCAATGCCACTGTTTCAGAGACACGAAGAAATAACAATTAGTACATCCCTGAAGGCCTCAGAACTTCTACCTCCACAGCATCCTCAGGGATTTACTGCTTGTGTGGAGCCAAGCAGATCAGGAATAATCCAGTGGTAGAGAAAGTTATCTATCTCCTCAAAACGGAAAGAGCTTGGGACTTACGTGCACCCTTCAAATAGAGCATAGCCTGAGGAGTCCAGTTTCTCCTTTGGAAATGAGCCTTCATGCCAAAAAAAGAGAAAAGAGACATGTCAGCGTTGTATGCCATTACTAACAAGTACAAATACTTAAACGGCACCAACCTGTGAGATTCATGGACGATGTACATTCAGCCTGAGCAAGCTGTTTACCTGAGGTGCACTCCAGGAGAAAGATAGGAAGGATGCTGCCAGGAACAGTGCCATTGCAGATGCCGTCAGTTTGCGCAGTCCCTGTGCACAACAAAGAACCACAAGGTACAGGAAAAGCCTTTCAGATCTGTAGATCCTCTCAACTTCAAATCTAAATGTGAGGGTATTTCCAGTTGCTCCTTTCTCCCTGTCTTGCCACCAAACTTCCTCTTGCTCAGTGGCTATTTCAGCTTCAATACACAGTGATCTGATGGGAGGATGAATGTTAAATCAAACATACTTTATTCTCTTTACTCATATTCATTATAAAGGTTCCGTCCCAGTGAGAACTGCCATCGAGGCAAGCATCTTTTGTGCTCGTATTTACAAGGACATTAGATCCTCCAGAAATGAGAATAATGTACAAACTAAGGGGGAAAGATGATATAAAGTATATCTTGATTTTATCAAACCTTGAATCATAGAGTTTAGACAACAAGTAAATGTAGGGGACTTGCCATTCCAAACCAACCAACCAACCAGGAGAGCAGACCACTACTTCCTCAGGAAAAAAAAGTTTTTAAACATAGCACCCTATTTGCATCAACCATGATTACACACATGTCACGAGAGAGGCTTTTTTGATTCTTGGAGGTTGTTCCCTGATGCAACACATGCAAATGAAAGCATTGAGCATGAATCCTCTGCGAACAAGTTGCATCTCTGCTTGTTCACACAGACCATGTTGTTATTCATGCATTGATAACAGTGATGGGCAACAGGGAGCATCTAACATTATGATTCATAGTGGTTCATTTCATTCTGGTTTTGAGAGCACATTGTGCTATTAATGTATTTTTAATGCAGTTGTTTCAAGCATGCTGAATATAACTATGTATATATTCCTCTCAGGTTATTTTTAAGTCAAAATTATTAAGCCCTCTTCAGTTCCTAAATATTATACTCACATGAAAAAGCATAAATTGCAAACTAAATGTTTCCCACAGACCAGAAGAGTCTCACTCACCTTCATACTTAGTTCAGTGGCAAACCTTCAGTCTTCTTTTCTTGGGATAATGTGTCACAAGATCTGCTACAGGTTTGGGGGTCCCTTTTTAAATCTTCGGAGTGAAGGTACCCTCCCCTTCTGTGGTGGGGTGGAGGAGTCTAAAGGGATCTCTTGTCAGCCCTGTAGATGGAGAAGTAGAAGGTCTGATGACTCCTGAGGGAAACCTGTAATCTTGCAGGAAGTCAGGGAAATGATTGAAAGATGGATACACTTGGAGATGCACCCCATTAGCCAGGTGAATACCTTCTGAATACATCAGCATCAGCCCTGTGCATTTGCAATACGTCACCTTCTTGCTAGATGATCGATAACCACAGTCAGAAGCAGGTATTAATATGGATGATGAGTGTTTACCTGGGATAATCTAACATACATCAGATTGCTATCCATTGTGGGAGCTGGAAAAGTTAGTAAATTACTCTCCAGTCATAACATGCCAACATCAAGAAAAAAGTGAGTTATCCAGTGTCGCTAGCTTGAGGTTATTCCTAGCATACATTTAGAGGATGCAGTCTCCTGTTTGATTCTCTAACAATCTCGTGTATCTAGATTTCTTACACACAAGTAATAATACAAAGCTGAATAAAAAAACCCACCAAAAAATTCCCCAGTCCTTAATAGTCAGAAATGCTTTCCTGTCTCATGGATTGGCTGGAGTAAAAGCCCAGATCGTGGGCTTGAATAGGTCAAGCGGTGGAGCAGTAAACAGAAAAAAGGCAGGAAGCAGGAATCAGAGAAGACGTTTCCATAAGTTACTTCTAAACGATGGCTTGACTCATTGCAGTCATGGTTTGGTCCTCAGGCAAAGAGCTAATCATGCCGGATGCCTAGCCTTGCTGATTCGGTAGCTAGGGTTTTTATCTCTGCTCCTTCATTTCTTCCTTTGTAAAATGGGACAGGGGAGCAGAAAAGGAAGCAAAGCAAACAGGGAGCCAGAAATTTTCTGGTTAGAAGATTAGCCAGTAGAAAGTTTACTGCGGCAGCCTCACAAACAGGACCAGCTTATGGTGTAACAAAAATACAGGTCAGCCCATATGTGTGACAAACACATGCTCATGTATGTGGAGTCTGAGTGAGGAGTGTGCAGATAAGCACTGCTAAGGCTTGTTATGAGCTTTTCCTTGACATGATGTGTCTGCGGAGACTACTCTGAAGCACACTGTTAGTGAAGGTGCAATTGCTCTCCTGCTTTTGGGGGGATATTGCTCTGTTCTCTGCTCATACCAGACAGAATTGTTCATCGAATATACAGACCCGGCGTTAGCTGCAGCTCACTCTGGTATAGATGCAAGAAATGAGAGGGAAGTTCAGGTTTTGGCCTCGTGCAGTTCTTGTGATGGCTGGGAGCTGCTATTATACCTCTATCCTTTAAAAAGGCCATACCATGATGCACCCCAGCCAGCAGAAAGGATTCTACTTGCATCTACTTCAATGTGACGTTTACATTTTCCCTGCTCTTTTCTTCTTGCTCTGACAGATCAGAGACATTTCGTGATGATGTTTAACCCTTAGCCTTAGAAAGGGACTAGGCACTGCATCCAGGAGACATTTAACGAGCAGAGACTTGGAAAAGATAAAGTTACTCACCTATTCCCTTCTGTAGCGACTTCAGAGCCTCTCTTTATGCACAGACCACAGGGCCAGAATCAAAACATAAAACTGAGTCTGTGAAAATTAACCCCCTACCTTTGGTATTGGTCAATGCCAAGTATATTCTCTTCACAATCGTTCTCCTTGTGGTAGAAAAACCAGAATGTGTTTGGCACTGAAAATAAGCCCTGGTTCTCCTGCCACTGGAATGAGATAAGTTAACACACAATAAACTGTGAAGACAACCAGCTCAGCCCCTTCTGTTGGAACGGGGGAGAAGGGGAAGAGAATGGGAGGCATGGAGAAAGATTTATGTTGTTACTGTAGAAAGACAACTTCAGCTTTTCTTATCTTTTGACCACTTTGCAAAGTCTGAACTACTCGGAGTTGGCGTTGCTGGAGTCTCACTCTCTCTTCCAAACCTGGCTATATTGCCAGAGTCCCACTCATCTCCTTGTAGAGACCGGGGCTTGTTTCAGGCTGCCTGGAGGACAGCAGGGAGCTGAACTGGACAGGTCAAAACCTGAACTGGCTTATTGCAGGGTCAGGTGACCATCAGCTCAAGAGCAAATGCAGGGCCTTGACAGCATCTTCTTAAAATAAATGAATTGCAATGTTGTACCATCAGATGTCTCAATGGCACTAAGGTGTCTAAAAGTGAAGTGCTTAGCTTCAACAAGTAGCAAGAGTCAGGCTACCTTGCCCAAACACCATCCAGGGCAGCTGAGACATGCCCATGGGACTGCCAGCCGTGACACAGGGCCTGCAAGAGACCCAAGACTTGTGTAGAAGCAGCTGAAGGGCAGGCAGGATCCTTAGGGCACCTAAAATGTCACTAATTGCTTTTGACTGGGAACTGAATCACTCCTGCAGAGTGGAGGGAAACAGGACTTCAAAGAGCACCCTCTGGCCGCAGAGTGTAGAGCATTCTGAGAGAAGGACCGAATTCCCCTCTGGAGATGTCTGTGTCTCCTCATTGGCTTCAGACAGCATTTTACACAGTCAACATCAGGTGAAATGAACCCAATCCCAAAGTGAATTTCCATAATGTTTTTTTTTTCCCAAAAGGTTTTTATTTTTCACTTAAATTCTCTGTGCCTTTGTGACTTAGGGCCCTAAATCCATTTATTTTTACTATGATGACCAGCAATTCTAAGCTGCTTTGGTGTTTCAAAAAAAATACATTTCAAAACCACCTCCCCGGAAATCTGTAAGAAGTCTGCATGCAAAACAAAGAGCTCCAGGTTTGTCAATTCTATTTTAGTGATTAAAATTTAAAAGACTCTTCTTTTCCCTTCATAGGTCTTGTCGTGATCGTATGAGAAGGTGGTCATCTCACTTTTCCCAGGAATCTAACCACTTTTAGGATGGCATATGGGACATGATTTACTTGCAAACAGCAACAGGAGGCAATACTTTGGGAAGGAAATGCATACTGAGAGTGTTTGCATTCACAAAAAACCACGTGGATGTGTATGGGCATATGTAAGCTTGTACTCTTGAAAAATGAAGTAGCCTATAATTGGGTTATGGATCATAACACACTAAAAAACTACAGCACTTCAGGATGATGAGCTGTACATGAAACACTCATTGTCAATCCTGCCATTTCTCAGCTGATTCACATAAATGAGGAAGTAGCTTTGGCATGTAATCAATACTCTAAGTGAGGGAAGTAGAATGAAGCTTGCTGTAGCAGCAGGGCCCCTTATTAGAAAGAAGATAACCTATTCTTATTCTTAAAGATGATCTAAAGGGCAGAGACTGCTTATCCTGACACTGTAAATGATAAAAAGCCAATTTCTGGGATTGAAGTTCAGTGCTGAGGTGGGTGAAAAAGTTCTCGTGTGGTGGAGTTTTACCTAGCGGGGTCAAACATGCATCACTGACTTGCGTCACGACCACGTACTTTCCCAAATCTTTCCCTAAAAATACAGGCTACAGTCATTGTGCCTGTCTATTTTTAAATTTCTGGTAAGGACACCAGTGATCCGTTGCTTGCTCTTGAGTAAAAGGTGTAGCTGTTGTGTGTAGGTGGCCAGTAGTTATGTCAGTAAATATGGTATTCTGATGGTGTCAGGATATAAATCTCCTGAGATTTATGACCTTTGTCTCTTGTGCTTATTCTCATTTCCTTTGTGCTTTCCTGTTAGTTTGTTAACTCTTTGGGAAATACTTTTCACTTCCGTCTGGCATCTGAACAGCACCCAGCACAGTGTAGTTCTGTCTCATACATGCTAACCATAGCATCTTAAAAGGCTGTGAACTATCATGGCAGAGTCTGCAAAGTAGGAAATTGCAAACAAAGAATTTTGTGTTTAATTTGCAATAAGGGGATTTAAGTTAGACAGTAAGGCAAGCTTTCTAACAGTAGCACAGTGAAATATAAATAGATTGCCTTGGAAGGCTGTGGATCTATTATCACTGAGAAACTCAGAGAATAGATTAGCCAGCCTCTTCTTAGGACTCATTGGTGAACTGATCCTGCCCAGAAACATGGCAATGAACCATATGACCTCTTAACATCTTCTTTTGGGCTTGTTTTTTGTGTTTCTGTGCTCTTTCAAAGCTGACTCTGGACTTTAACCTCATACATCCCACTCGGACAAGGGGAAACTTTGTGTCCAAGTTCCATATTTGCCTTGTAAAACCTGTTAACTGAGTAAACCTCATCTGCAATCCATCAATACATTTTATGTCAGCCATTTTATGTCACACGAACATGTTTTTCAGTATTATTTTTCAGAATAGGCCCTAACTTCTCTGGGAAGTTGTATTTTCATGGTGCAGCTCTGAAGGGAAGAGATACTCTGTGATGTAAACCAGGTGCATGATTGCAGAGGCCATTAATAGTTGCTGGCTCAATATTTATCTAACTAATTATTCTGCTTCACATTCAGCACCATAATGCCTGAGGGCCTGATTCCAGCACTACTGCATAGTTACTAGAGTTGCTTTTCTTCTTTTCTTTAGATAGTATGAGAACTGTACTAAAAACTACTTGAGGTACAGAACAAGCTGTGGAAAAGCCATTCTGCTAGGGATCATGTAAATGCCTCACACAATAGAGGTAACGGAGCCTTTGTTGAGGACTACAGTGTGATCAATGCTGCATTCAGATCCAGGCACTACTGTTCTCTGAAGTATATTGATGAAAGAGAAGAAACTTCAAGGAATAATTATAACTAAAAGTTAAATATATTATGTGGGGTGAAGGATGTGTAAAAGTATCAGGAAAGAGTAAAAATCCACAAATATTTGAAAGGTGTAAACATCACAGAAAGAGGTATTACTTCTGAAGTTCAGTCAACCATAGGATGGTACAACATTTTTTTCAGTAATGGACAAGTCTGGGGCAAACACCAGGAAAAAAAGACCAGCTGAAAAACAGTCTTCTCCAGTTTGCAAGCTGGAAAAGAGATCTGACCATCTAAGTACAGGCATTTACAAAGTACATTAGCAGAAGCTGTACAGCTCTTCAGACAAGCAAATACTACTGAACGTATCTCGCAGAACATACCTTTCTATAATGACAGAAGCACCAAAGGCCAAGGAGTCATCTGACCTTTTCTTCCACCCCCATGAACTTGGCAAAGAGGATTTTTGTCTTTGTCAAGAAGCTACCTAGCGGGCTATAGGCTACGCTGAGCCTTACGCATGCAGTCATCTCCTCTTGGCCGAGCAGTAGGTTTGTCACACAGTTTCACCCATGGAGCTGGGCAAGAAATACTTGCTGCTGCTGAGCAGCTGGATGCCAACATTTTGTTGTAAACAATGGACAGAATTGGGAGAGAGGAAAAAAGGCAAGTTACACTGAGAAACTGCATGACAACCAGACAGTCAGGTGTCAGAGACTGAAACAGGCTGCTCCATGTTCTTGACAGACAAAGTGCCCAGCCCCTGTGAGCGTGGTCCTCAGGGACCTCTTGGGCTGGTTTTCCTTACCCATGCATACCGTGAGGATGGGGAGGCGTTGATGCATTTATATAGAAATACACATATTTATATGCAAAATATGTAACTTATGTAAAAGAAAATGTTGATAAAGGCCGAACAGGAAACCCTGGGGGATATTTTCAAGACAAACTAAGTAACTTAGGAACTCTGCTGCATTAACATTTGTTAAACTTTGAAAATATTTGTCCTCAGTATTTGCCCATGCATACTGACCATGAGGTACACTTTACCCTTGAATAGCATGTATTTTAATCCCACCATACAGAGAACAGGAATCCTGCTAAAATAAGAGTATTTTTTTGTGTTACACACTTGTAACAACAAACAGCATTGTTGTTTGAAACAAAGCTTGGTTCTAGAGGTAGAAGTCCAGTTTAGGGGAGAATAAATAGCTCTACCTGATGCACCAGGTCATCAGAACTGACAGACATTTCAGACATTCCCAGAGTGGGTGGGAAAGGACTTCAACCAGGTCTGTCAGTGCTTACCTGTCTCAGCCCCGAGTGAAGCTCTAAGCACTACACAGTGTAGTGCAGCAAAGACGGGCCGTGAGCCATATGTACTTGACCTGCACACCAGGCAAATGGGGGATGGTGGGAATTTCCTGCTGCCAGATCCCCCACATCAGTGAATTGTGGTCTCACAGCAAGTTACAAGTATTTATTTTTGAAGAGCTGAATAAAATAGCACAAAACCCACAAGCTGATCCTACCTTTCCCAAAGGAATACAAAGGAAAGGATCCGCTATTTTTTTAAATTAAAAACTTTATTGTGAATTTTGTATTACCAGAGTTTATACTCAAGCAGAGTAATTAACAGCTTAGCTGTTACATAGTTACACTTAACTCTTCACAGTCTTGTGGCATTTGTCATCTGAAGCAATGTGAAGAGGAGGCAGACTGTATCGTTGAGGGTTTTAGGAGTGTATCAGGCATCTAGTTTATATCTCAGGCTCTGTGAATGAAGCTCTTCCTCCCATGCCCCTGCTTTTCTCTCCATCTCTCTCAGTTTAGATTGCAAGGTCTATAGGCAAGGGTCATTTGCTCCTGCACCTGCACAGGCCTACTCTTCTAGCTGTACAGCAGCACAAATAACATTGTCACCTGGAGGAGCCTTCTTGAGTAGAGGTTACTTGTTCCTGTCAAGGTATGAAAAAACAGGGGTGCTGTTTTAATGTGGGAGGTTTTCTCTTCAAACCAATAAGTTAAAAATCTTCCCATACACATAAATCTCTCAAAGATAAAAGAGAAGCGATCCTTACTTGGATTGGTTTGATCTCAGAAATGTTACCTCTGTATTATTATCAGCTTTACTCCTGGAAGAAAGAATGTCTAGTCAAAAACACCCATCTGCTAATCAAACCAGAACCGATTGCATCAGCTCCATGGTCCTTGGTAATGCTGCTGGATGACAGTGCCAAGTTTTTCACTTTTATTTAACAGTTTTCCCATGAAACAAGGAACAGCAATCATAGAATCACATAATAACATAATAACAATCATACAATCACAGAATCATAGACTCATAAAACAGTTTGTGTTGGAAGGGACCTTAAAGATCACCTAGTTCCAACCCCCCTGCCAAGGGCAGGGATACCTTCCACTAGACCAGGTTGCTCAAAGCCCCATCCAACCTGGCCTTGAACACTTCCAGGGATAGGGCATCTACAACTTCTCTGGGCAACCTGTTCCAGTGCCTCACCACCCTCATAGTGAAGAATTTCTTCTTTATATCTCTTCTAAATCTACTCTCTTTCAGTTTAAAACCATTACCCCTTGTCCTGTCACTATGCTCCCTTGTAAAAAGTCCATCTCCAGCTTTCTTGCAGGCCCCCTTCAGGTACTGGAAGGCTGCTATAACATCTCCCCAGAGCCTTCTCTTCTCCAGGCTGAACAACTCCAGCTCTCTCAGCCTGTCTTCATAGGAGAGGTGCTCCAGCCCTCTGATCTTCTTCATGGCCCTCCTCTGGACTTGCTCCAACAGGTCCATGTCCTTCTTATGTTGGGTGCTCCAGAGATGAACACAGTACTCCAGGTGGGGTCTCACCAGAGCAAAGGGGCAGAATCACCTCCCTCGACCTGCTGGTCACGTTTCTTTTGATGCAGTCCAGGATACAGTTGGCTTTCTAGGCTGCAAGCACACATTGCTGGGTCATGTTGAGTTTCTCATCAACCAACACCCCCAAGTCCTTCTCCTCAGGGCTGCTCTCAATCCATTCTCCACCGAGCCTGTATTTGTGCTTGGGATTGCCCCAACCCATGTGCAGGACCTTGCATTTGGCCTTGTTGAACTTCATAAGGTTTGCACAGGCCCACCTCTCAAGCCTGTCAAGGTCCCTCTGGATGGCATCCCTTCTGTCCAGTGTGACGACCACACCACACAGCTTGGTGTCATCGGCAAACTTGCTGAGGGTGCACTCAGTCCCACTGTCCATGTCACTGACAAAGATGTTAAACAGCACCAGTCCCAATACTGACCCCTAAGGAACACCACTCGTCACTGGTCTCCGCTTGGACATCGAGCCATTGACCACAACTCTTTGAGTGCGACCATTCAGCCAATCCCTTATCCATCGAGTGGTCCATCTGTCAAATCCATGTCTCTCCAATTTAGAGACAAGGATGTCATGCAGGACAGTGTCAAATGCTTTGCACAAGTCAGCAATGTCAGGTCACTTCCACATTTTGGGTTTTAATCACAAAGCGCCTGTGAGAGCACTTCTTACTTTTTTCCTAGGAGTGCTGAAATAGCCTGTGGTAGGTTGAGAGATGTCATTTCTCCAAGTGTTTGGGGAAGTCTGATGGGCTGTGCAGTTAGTAGGTACCAGGCAGGCTGTAGTATTCACTCAACAATATTATTCTATTTCCAGTTATTTGTACAGTATATACCTAAAGAGCCACAGTGTTAAAATACAAACCTTGTTTGAGAATTTAATACAAAAAAGAGGAGTTGGGTAACAGTCTTAACAGTATGCATGGGCAAATATTGAGAACAAATGTTTCTAAAGTCTAACAAATGTATCCTAATGACAAAACTCTTTTTTTTTTTTGCTCACAGAACCAAGTGCAGAGCAGACAGTAACACAGAGACTTTTTAATACACCATCAGCCCAAGACATTCCAACTTTTGCCGTCCTTTAAAAAGTGGTAAGAGTTATGGAATTTATAGTTTCTGGATTCTCTGCTCAAACTGTCACAGGAGAAACTAGGAAAAATCTGCTCCTGCCTGAAAGTTTGCAGTAGGTGGGAAAACTAAGGAAAAAATGCTAATAGAAGTGAGAAACATCCCAGGTACCTGAGTTCAGACACAGCAGCGAGCTATATCATTATTTTCCTCACTGTTTGAAAAATAAGGGTAGGATAGCAGGGAGACTTCAAGATGCCCTGAAATTCCAGACAACTCATTTAACAGCTGCAGGAAAGATGTGAGAAAACAAGTAGAAGGGTTAGAAAACCAGAGACTGATGGTTGATTTGCACCTTATTGCAGCTCATTGCCCCTCTCAGCCCGAGAGCTGAGTGGCAGCCAGCAACAGGTGTACCTCATAAAGCTGATTTTCCAGCAAATGAGCCCTCTGCTAATTTGAGTACCAAAGTTCATTCAGCTCCTAAGAGGAACAGCTAAAATAGCTTTTGTCATCCTGTGCTGTCTCTGCCAGAGAGGAATACAAGGTATTTTTCTATATGCTATTGTAAGTATAAGGTCTTGGACTGTTTTGGTTGGTTGGTTTGTTTGTTTGTTTTTTAATGAGGAATTACAAGCAATATTTAAAAACGCATTGTAGTTAAAAAGACTAATATTCTTTAATGGAGGGTTACTTATACCTGCTTGAAGGCTTTTGTGCACTTAGAGAGCATACTTAAATCTCACTGCAATATTTTCAAGTTTTTCTTTTAAAAAAGACATTCTGTATCTCTAATATAGGAGACTGCTTCAACTTCCTGGAATTTATTTTTAAGGAGTAAATATTTTAAATCAACCATAATAATAAAAAGCAGTCTCTTCTCTAAAATTATTCTGAGATTCTTACTGTTGTGGCTTTTTTGTTTTGTTTTGTTTTGTTTTTTAAGTATTCGTGTGGCTAAGGACGTGTTTATTAAGGTAAACGTTACTACTTACAGAAACAACAGTAGGAAAATAAACATTGAGATCTTGACTCTGCATATGTAAAGCCAAGCTGCTGGCATGCAGGAAGCTTGTAATAAACCAATTTAAGCAAAACATTGAGTATTTATGTCTATTGCAATCTAGATTAATAAATACTTACATGTGATTTTCCTCTTTGCTTTACAAGATTATACAAGTGGCAAGTCTTGTGTTAAATGCTAGTGAAGCATGTTGCTGTTTTTGAGAAAAGAACTATTTTTTTTCTACCTACAAGAAAAGCAGGGAGCGAACTTCTTGGGGAGGGGGAGGTTGCTTCATTTTATTACTTGATGCAGAATCTGAGTAAAAAGACACAGTTCACTGAAGTCTATATCCTTCTGGGGGCAAGTTGGTCTTTGTACCATGCACGGGGAAATCCCTTCAGGGCCAAGGAGTCTGGTGTTCTGTCCCTGCGGGCAACTGTGTCAGTCCCTCTCACATGCACACACCACCTTGTGAACTCTAGTTATAAAGCTGTTGTTTAATTTTCCTCTCCCTCTACCCCAAACAGAAGTTGTCTGTAACGGCACTATTCTGAGAGGATGGCTACAAGTAAAACCCAGTCTTGGAGGATCTGAGGACTGTTGTTGCTGGTCATGTAGGTTATGCAGTTAAGATACACTGGACTCTTGACTGCTTCACTGCTTCTTACTTCAAAGCAAGTGTTGTTCTTTGTGTGTGTTTTGGTATTTGTTTTTTAACATTGTATATAATCTTCTGGAGAGAAGCAATACAGTGTATTTTCAGAGCTGAGGAGTTGAAAGTAATAGGGTGGTGGAAGGTGGGTATAGCTGCAATATTGGATGCAAAATATCACTTTAAATCTGATTCTTGGAGCTTCAGCTGGCTTTATCAGGTGCATTTTTTTATAATTATGCATCTCTTATAATGATCTAAATGTCATAGCCAGCTTCCAATAGCATTGCTTGTTTCCCTCTTGTTTCTTTCCAGTGACAAAGATTCAGTCAAGCTGGTGATGGCTGTCACAGAGCTCTGTTCAAGTCTGATCATGTTCATTGGATTACACTGGCTGGTAGATGGTGTTTCTCAGTGCTGATGTTTCAACAGATGCTTTTTTGGGGGGTGAGGAACTGTGAGTGAAGTCCACAGTGGGGCAGTGTCACATGAAAGCTCCCAGCTACTCGGTTCAGAGAGAAGGTTGCAAATTGCAAGGTAGAGATGGATATCTTGCTTGAAATGTGGGTTTATGCCTGCAAAATGCACCTTCCGTGCCTTGGTCACACACATATGCTTATCTTACTGGAACTATCTTTTTAAATATTGTCTGGGAGAATAGATAATAAAAATGCAAATAGAACTGAAGTGCATCTGTAGGATATGTTTCTTGGGTAATTCCCTGTGTGGTAGCGTGACAGCTGTAGTTGTGGCTAGTTAGTATAAGAAACAACTGGGGTTTGGTTTTTTTGTTCTGGTAGGCTCACTGAAATGCCGAAACTCTTGTTGCACTCACTTTTCCCACTTCCCCACATCCCACAAGCCAATACGCACAAAGAGTAAACCCAGAAAGACAGGCTAATATTTTCCTGAAAGTAAACTTCATTTGAATCTTGGCTTCTGAAACCTGTCACGAGATGGTACCGAGAAAGCTGCAGGCTCAGAATACTTCAACTGACTTGTGTACCTGTGGCTGCAGGGTTTGACTGGGAGGCCACTGAAAGAGATCAGAAACTGATAATGTCTAGAGCTGTAGGAGATACCTTCAGGAAATAGCTGGACAGTTGTTGCTGTTAGACCTGAGCAAAAAGCCGTGGAACCAGGGAAGGAAGTACATGCTACAAATGTGATCAGAAGTAGTAGTTACAAAAGTTGTGCAAGGTTTTTGTTTCTTTTTAATGAACCCTTTTTATATAAAAAAGAAATACCCAATTTGGGATAAATCGGTCTGAGTAATATTGCTCAGTGTTTCCTTTAATCTTGAAAAGACAGTCAACTGCTAGGCTGCAGGGAGTTCTTCAGTTCTTATTTTTGTTTCCCCCACCCCCTCTCTGTCCCTGACATGGTTATTGTATTTAAGAATAAGCAGTGAGATTTCAGAAAGTGTTTCTTTCTTTCTTCCCCACCTTTTCCAAATCCACATCATTTCTAGTTCCCTGGAGAACTAAACGTCGTGATTGAAGGTTTCTGTCACAGCTGGTACATGGACCAAGGATTTTCAAATCACTTGATACCAAAGCTCCTAGTTGTCTGTTGAATGGAAAAATTGGTGCAAAGAATACATATATGTTGATCATCCTGACTCTCATATCTTATCCCTATTCTTTCCAGATACTTCGCAAGAGAGGAGACTTGATAATGTCTTCAGAACATGGAGCTAACAAACGGCATCATAACCCGGTGGACAGTATATGCAGAAAGATCAAATCTATCCAAATGATGGACCAAGTGTCTAACCCTGCTTTGCAGATACCAAAATTTCAGTCCCGTAACTTCGACAGTCCGCAGTGCAATATAAAAAAAAATCTAGAAGAAATACTGAAGAAAAGAACTTTTAGAAGTCATGATAGTTCTAGTCCACACTTAATCAGTCCCAGCAGTGACAGTGTTTTCCCTGCAGACTTGCAGTTGCTGTCACCTTGTCTCGGGTGTTTCTCTGACTCCTGTTCTGTGAATGGTACCTATTCAATCATTAAAAGTGAAGAGAGACCTAGCAACTCATGGATGCCACTATGTCCTATGGAGAACTGTTCTCCATCCTACTTCAGATCCAGAGAGGCTAATACACAGAACAAACTGTGTGCTTTATCAAATATTAAATCTAAAGATGTGCCTCATGAACAGAAGTATCTTACGTCAAGTCCAAATTTATACTTCTTCACATCTGATAAAAAGTCAGAAAGTGCTGTGATCCAACCTCCTGTGCCAAAGAGATTATCTTTGAATGAAAGAGGTAAAAATCCTAGGGGGGGGAAAAACCTCCCAATCCAAATCCTAGACATCTGAACATTCAGCCTACATAAGTGACATTTATTTACTACTTAAACTAGTAACGATACATTTTAGAATCTCTCAAATCTAATAAGACTGCAAAAAGAGCTGAGTAAAATCTTAATTTTTCCCTAAAAAATATTAATGTGAATGTAAAAAGTAAGGAAGTAATGAGTCAAGTCAAAAACTTTTTCAAATTTGTCAGTTCCTTTTTGTGGATAAGAGATTTAGCTATTAATTTAGTCTGCCTTTAATATAAAACGATATAGAAGTTTGAGTGTGGTTTTTTTGTTTTCTTGTGGTTTTTTTTTCTTTTTTTAGGATTGTTTTCTTAATTACTTAATCTGACTATGATGTTTTCTCTACAATATAGCTGGGGGGGGGGGGGAGAAATAGCTGGCTTCTTAAAATGTTCTGGTTTATATGTTTACTTCATGCAAAAGAATAACCAGAGTTGCCAAACATGCATGTGTAGAAGCAGGGGCATAAACCAGTTCCCAACTCAGAGGCTTCAGCTATGAACAGTTCCTGGTGTTATTTGGCAGTAAAAGCTCTGTTTTTATTGGGGGGGGGGAGGAGGGGTGGTTTGGTTACGTTGGGGTTTTTTTTTTAATCACCTTAAAAAAATAGTGTGTCATTCAAGCTGTGGTATGCTATGTGTGCTCATGCTATTACAAACATAATATTGTAGTTAGAAGCTGTGGTGCATGAAACTTACTATGAGCAAGTAAAGATAGACAATAACAAACTTATTCTTTATAGGATGGAAGCAGTCACTGGAGTACAAAGCTGACAACATATGTGATGTGAGCTTGATCTGTGAAGAAGACTTACTGACCACTATCTTCTGTGCATGTGACATAGAGCATACAGGTTTGCCAGTGGCTTTTTGTTGCTCTGTTTTATTCTCCTCTCAGCACATTTTCAAGGCTGAGATCATCTTACAGTTCCTGATATGTGGCAATCTGTGATTATGCTTGGACTGACTGGCTACCTTAGCTAGGTGGCTGTATGTGTGGCAGATGCAGAATGAATATCTGTGCCTCTTTTGCATGGTGCCTGTCTCTTCCCTTCCCGCCCTCAGCTGATCTTTGCTGTATTTTAGTGCAGAGGAACTAGAGGAGTAACATGCTTCTAGCAATCAACCTTATTGGAAATGATTGTTTATTTCTTTTTGGCTTTTTCCTGTTAGAAAAGAGAACTTTGGGAATCTTCAGAGCAAGAGATAATTCTTCTGAGTTCCATCTCAAACATAACTAAAAGTGGAGTGCAGCAGAGTAAGATAATGTCAGTCACAGGGTTTGCCCAATTTGGTGAGAGGCCTGAAAGTAGTAGCATAGCAAATGAGGCAAGTTTGTTTTTCTTAAACAGAAGTTGACAAAACTAATAAACCGGACTTTCACACTTCTGTATTAGAAAACACAAAAGCTCTAAACTGTTCCTTTCCAGGTAACTCTAGAACTGCAGGAATCAGTTGCTTGTCTACGACTCTCAAGGGCAATTGAATATGCACTAGTGCACACTCTTTTACAGCTTTTTACAATGGCCTCCTGGACTTCAGAGTCTGGTGCATGGAAACCTGTATCTATTTTAGGAAAAGTAGCAGTTTCCAAGATAGTTGATTATTTGAGACATACAACTAGTCGGGGATTGGAAGACAGTGGTCTTGAAGAGCTGTGCAACATGCTTGACCCAGATCAGAAGGATGTCTCCATGGACCTGGAAACGTATCATGCCATCATGAAAGAGTGGATTGAAGACTGTAAGAGAAAATGGTAACAGCTTTTTATCAATCTATCTTGTAAAAGCTTCTGTGAAAACAGGAGAGTAGAAAGTTCTCCTGTGGCTTCTGTACTCTGGAACGAAGATGGTATCAGGACATTGTGACTGCAGTGTGGGTTTTGGCTGAAAGCTTTTAAATATTATAAAGTTGGTAAGCAATCCAGTGTCATACTGATTTTGTGACTCTTGATGTTCCCTTGTTTCAGGGAAGATGATGCCACTGAGGAACCAACAGCAAGCATGGAAGACCTGGAATTTAAAGTGCTTAAAAACACCCCTGAAGGTGCAGACCATTCTATTCTGTTTTTATTCAGGAAAACTCCACTTACTTTCTCTATAACTAAAACCTCCACCTCTTTCAGCAAAAAAGACACATGTCCGGATGAATGTTACATCAGGAAGCTTGGAGGCCTTTGGGGGTGATGTGTCTAAAGGAGACATGTAAGTCCATTCAAGCAATTATTTCTCAGAATTTAGTACTCCTAGCTTTGAATTACTTGAGAGCAATTCCTAGACACACTGTTTTAGAAAACTATCTTGGCAGAGTTTCTAATGCTTACCTCGGTCTGCACTAGCTCTTGATGCTATCACGTTCTTCCTCACAGCTTCTGCTCAGACTTTAAAACATACTAGTAATTTTTCCTACTGATATCTTGGTCCTTCTGTGTCCATTTGCCTTTTTAATTCCCTGTGGTCAGAGTTTTGTCATGTGTTTCTTTTTCTTTTTAAACTGGTTCCTTCCCTCTCCCAAGTTCCTAGGCGTATGACAATAGAAGACATGATCTCCTGAAAATCTGGTCCTTGGTTTTCTTTGTTTTTTAAATTTTTTTTATAGTCATACTCTGACCTGGATTCTGTTAATAGCAAAGCACTTAACAAACACCAGAAATTCCAAAGATAACTTTTGCATTTTATGCATAGTCAAAAATCTTAAGGTCTGCTTTCTGATGCTTCCCTGTTGTTTCTCAGGATCTCAAAAGGGTGATCCTTGTTCAAGTTTTAGCTGAAAGCATAAGTGGGGGATGATTTAGGGGAAAAGAAAGGATCTAGAAATTGTGGAGTCAATACAAAAGTATTATTGGTGGCCTAAGATGTGATTAACAAAGGCTTAAGATACTGTCATGCAGACATCCAGATGTGGCACTTGTCTGGTGGCATACTTTAACTGCAGGGAGCATAAAAAAAAAAAATTGCTTAAAACCAAAACAGTTCCTGGTGTCCATAGAGTTAGAGAACTGCTCTGAAGATGATCCGATATCTCTGTGCAGAGCAAATGACTGTACACTGCAGCATTACAAGTCCTCTGTGGGCTCTCTTCTTACCTCTCTAATCAATGCAGCACAGCGTCAGGATTTTCAAAAAGTCTACATTAGATCCAATCACCTTTCTTAATATTTTCTGGTTTTGTTACTGGAACAGGGAGACTTCTGACTTGATAACCTGTGTTGCGGACTTACAGTACAACAACCAGAAGCTTCAGGAAGAGAACAATAAGCTGAAGCTCACACTGGAAGCTGTGGATGAGACCAACAATAAGCTATTGGCAGATAATGAGGATCTACGGCAACAAATAAAAAGGTGGGAGACCCTGATGGTACCAGGTCTACAGTGTAATGGCCATGGGCAGACCTGTTGTCTTCCAAGTGATCCAGCCTTGCTTTATGCTTTTAGCCTCACCGGTGCTTCATGATAGCGACTTTGTTGACTTAATATAGTATCTGTAAGGTTTAACCTTCTTGCCTGATTGTTCTGCTCTGTACCTCCTGGTTCTTTACAAAATCAGTCATTTATCTTATAGCCTGGCTCTTGCAGCATGAGGTGCTGTGGGTGCGCACAGGCAAAATCTTAGGGTAAAGCAAAATCAAACAAACAAAACAAATTACCAAAAAAAAAAAAAGCTTAATATTACCAAGAGAAGAGCCAAGCACTGGAAGGCTTCCAATCCTAGACCGCACATTTGTTGCCAAGCAGAGGGGAAATGAGCACGTAAGAGCTATTTTGCTAGTCCCTTGAGGAACTGAAGTGAGTTGTCTTGCTAGCTTAGTATTGCTGCAGCCTGGGGACCCATCAATGCCACAAGTACAAACCTATTTTTACAGTGAGTTCATAATGCTCATCTGACCCATTTAATTCAAATGTGATACAGTTATGTCAACTGCCAAACCATTCCCAGTATCTTCTGGGGAGATTAAGGCAAGAGTCCAGCAGCGTAGCTGGCATGGGACGCGTGCCCTCATGTTGGACCATGTGCTCTGGGATGCTTTGCAGCCTAGAGCTAGCCAGGAAAAGGGCCTTGCCCCATTGGTTAAATATACATTGTTTGGGGTATCAGATCAGGATAAGAAAATGATGCAGAGCTTATCCTTGAAAACTGAACTGAAATGGTTTCCGTAGCTGCTAACAATGAAGTATTGTAAAGATGACTTTATGTGCTCAGGTAACCTAATATATTTGACTGTAACAAGCTAGATTGTTAGGTGGATGCAAACAAAAGCATGCTGTCTTGGATGCTGTGTTTGCCTGGGGTTTCCGCCCTTGCTGTGAGAGCAGAAGGGGGTGATAAATAGAGGGTAAGTCCATGAGCTTTTACTTACTGGACAAAAATGATGGGCTTAAACTTGATTGTTGCTCTTCTATTAAGTATCTGTGCCAAAGAATGAGTCCCTGGTGACTTCTAAAAATACTGTTCTTGGTATTTCAGCCTATCTAATAACCAACAGTAACTCGCTAAAGTTTCTCTGGATTTACTTCCCCCCCCCACAGCATCCAGCATTCTGTGCTGAAAGCCAAATCACTGGAAGAAGAACTAGAAGAAGCAAAAAACAACCTGAACCTGTCAGAAGAGAAGAAACAGCAGATTCTCTGCCAGAATAAACTGCTAGTAGGTGCTTTTATTTTTTAGCTTACATCGTACAGCATCTCATACCTTGGTATAACAATGGCATGACTTCTCAGACTGTAAAAATCAGCAGTATGACCTCCTCTGTACCAGTAGGTACAGAGACTTTTTGAGGATGTTTGAAGTGTGATTTATTAGTGTTATGAAAACACTGTAAAGTTTTTTTGTGTGTTTTTTTTTAATGGAAGTTTCTTTAAACTATTGTCAGTTACAATGAAGAAAACAATTAAAAGGTCCAGTCTCGCATATAATTATGCTTAAAGACAATAGCTCTCATGCTGCCACCATTGAGCCCTGTCTGCTTTGAAGTTGGTGATGTTCTGCCAGAAATTCACGTGACTTTTCTAGAACCAGCAGGGACAGGAGATTTGGTTCAGATGTCCACACGAAAGAGTCATCAACCAAAACACTCCTAGGTTATTGTCAATGTCCATATGGGCTGGCAGATATCACAAGGCCCTGTCAGAAACCTGTCCGTTCTGGACTGACAGCTGAAAGCCAGGCAGCACACCTTGGTATGTCTCAAAGGGCATGAGCTGCCTACATGAAAGCACCTGAATTACACCCCAGGTGTTTGAGTAGCAAAGCCTGTGTGACTGTGAGAGGTGTAAAGCAGCCTGGTAACAAGGCTGATGTGGCTGCAGCTTTAGCCGGTGTTGCCAGATACCAGAGCGTAGGCTCTCTGGAGAACATATGTTTGCGTTGCTGCCATGCATGTTGTTCACGCTACAGTGGCAACTCTGCGTCTTGCTGTGTGGGCATAGCTGTAAATTGGTGTTTCATAGCTCTGTGTGCTGCTGATGGTGGGTATTTAGAAATCAAAAAAGTCTTCCATGCCAAGCAAGAACACAAGATTTTGGTGCTATCCTGCTGCAGTGTGTGTATAGTTTTGTTTTGTTTTAATTTCAGATTACACGCATAATTCACCTTGTGCGAAGAAGATGGGGTGGGAGGGAGAAATATTATTAGAAGTTTTGTAGTTGTACTTATAAGTCCCTTAGTTGCTGTTCCCTGTGCAGTGGAGGCACCAAGTGGGATACCACTACCTACCTTCATGTCTGATATGAAAAAAGTGTAGCGTGGCACATAGGCTTTCTGGATTTGTCTTAACTCGAGCATGAGCACAACTAGACTTGCTCATTCTGGTCTTGAATACTGCTTTCCTATCATCTAGTGGTCTGACTTTTATTCTGATTTGAAATGCCTGTGTCAAACCCGTCAGTGAGGGTTCATGAGCTGGACTAGCCTCAGCACTCCCCTTTTTGCTGTGCTCTCTGAAGCAAAGGAATGCAACACTACAGCTTCATATTGGGTATTGGGCCCTGGATGTGTTTGTGATCTGTTGCTTTTTGGCTTAGTTTGGTTTTGAATGTTGAACTTGACATGCTAAAAACAACTACTTTGGTGTTCTCTCTCTCTCTCTCTCTCTCTCATATAAACCTGCTCAGGAAAAAGAAAATCAGTCTCTCGTCGTCAAAATTGCTTCTCTTCAGGAAGAGGTAAAATAAATCATGACTTTGCAAGTACATATTCTTGTCTAACTAAAAGCTCACCAGTAAGAAATGAAATGTTTGTCAGACTTTGAAGCCTGACTTGCTAATTAGGTCATCAAAATATCTTATACTTTACAAGGATGACTTATCATAAAACTTTATATCCTGAAGTTGCACTGTGCTTCAGACTTTCCATTTGCTGGGTAAGTAAGGATACGAGGTTGGGGAAGCATGGGGGATAGGGACAAACAGCTTTTCCCCTCTTTTTCAAAGCTTTATAGACAAATTCCAAATATTTCTAGTTAACACAGCTATAAATATGCTAACTATATTGAAACAATCTCTATCTAACACTTTTGCATTTCATATTCACTTCTATTTCCCTCCTTTAAGATCCAAAGGAGGTGCTTTGTATAGAGCTGTAACTCCAAAAAAAAAAAATATGCACTGGCTGGGGTCTCCGCTCACAGATGGATCCATTGACACTGGCCAAGGACCTACAGGAGGCTTGTAGGGAATATACGGCTAATGGAGCTGTATCTCTAGGCTGTCTCTGGTTTTTTTGGTGTTTTTTTTTTAATTCCCCCCCTTTTTTTTGTTTAGAGGAGAGCTATTAATTCTTACTTTCTTGTATTTATTTCATTAAAGTAAATATTTTTATAAACCAGTTTTTATCAGGCGATGTTTTAATACTTGCTTACAGCCTGTATTTTGGACTATTTAGGATGAAATAGAGAAACAGGTTAAATCATACATAGTAATGAAAATAAGCACGTCATGGATTCAGGAATCTATTACCTATTATAACAACATGATAGTCACAGTTAGCATGTTTACCATGCTCAAGATTAGTCTTTCTGAAAAGCTCATAAGTCCAAATAGCTATTAACTGCATCACTCCAAAAATAATCCTCATGCTGCAGGCCTGAAAGCTTTTCTTTAGCTTTCTAGGTCTGGTAGTGCTTATAAGTCACACTTTGAGGTTTTCTCTTTTAACAATGTTCTGGAGAAATGGGGGGAAAAGGAGCAGAAACAGTTTCAGTGGGACAAGGACATACAATGTATGTGCATAAATGCTGGTAGTACTTTAGAGTAGGCAGTAGCTTGGGGGTGGAGATGTCATTTTGCCTAGTTTCTTCAAGGAGAAGCTGTCTATCCATTCATCTGTGCCTAAACACTCTATCTTGTTCAGAATATTAGGAATAACATGGACACCGATGAACTTCAAAAGAAGATTTTGGAGCTGTCTAAAAATGCAGCAGAGCTTCAAGTAAGCATTTCAACTCTAGGAGGAACAAAAAGACAGCCTATAGTTTACTTGGGTCTAGTGAGGGAAATGTCTGCCTCTGGAAGGTAGACAGCCCTGAACCTGTCTGTAGTAAAGAACTGCAGTACTATCATAGCTTGGACAGTGTGACAGCTTTGACTGAGAACGCTGCTGTCTGGAGGCTAAAAACTGGGCTAATATAAACAATCCACAGTTTCATTCTTTCCTCTAAGTTAAACTTTTAGGAAACCTTTCCCCCGCTATTTGAGAAAATATATTAGAAAGTCATGCTTTGGCTGATGTTGCTGAAACTATTAGCCTGCACAGACAAGAGGAAACAAAGGTGACTGAAAGCTGAGAACACTTTCCCTTTTAACCGGGTGCAAGATTTGAACTTTGAAACATGCCATGCAAGGTATTCAAAGAAGGATTTGATTTTTCTGAGCAAGGAATCTTGATACCCTTTTTCCCCTCCAAGTAGGAGATAGGAACAGACTTGTATTATAGTGCATACTGATGACTGGAATTATTTTTGATCTCTTCATTCTTTAGATCCAAGCACATATCTATGAGAGCACTGTGGTGAATAGAGAGGCAAGCTTGATCCAGGTTAGTTGCTTTTACTTTGTTACTGTCTTGACTGAAAATACTGGCTATGGAATGATTTGTAAAAAGGCAAGGCACTGTGGCACTTTTATTTCTACTCTTCTCACACTACAGAACCTGATCCTATAAATGGCTTCAAAGTAGGCGAGATCTTCTTTAGGACCTGGTTATGAGTCAGCATAATTAAAGGTTTCAGGATTTTGCTTTTATTTAAAAAAAAAAGAAAAAAATCACAACATATTAAAACAAAACAAACTTGCAAACTTCAGAAAAATGTACAGAAACTTCTAAAGGCTACCTCCTTCAACAGCTGGTAAAAGAATGTACCTGCAGAAGATCCTTCCCTTCATGTCTTTTACTTAAATTGCTTAATTTTTGTGTCAAACTAGAAATGATGATTCAGAGCCCAATGGAAAAGCAAAGTTGTCCTTTCTCATTACTGAGGTATAATTATCTAGGCTTTGCTGAAGAGTGAACATTTCTGATGTTGTTTTTAAACTTGTATATTCTATTAGAAAACAAAGACATAAGACTACATAAGGGTGTTGGCATTCTCTGGATTCATGAATTATGCAAATAGCCTTCTAGGCTAATGGAGTTTTTGTTTAGCAGAACATGTTCTAAATCAGCTGATGAAATATTTGACTATTAGGATTTCTGCAAAAATGAGTGCAGCTGAATTAAAACAGTGACAAGAGAGATCCAGCTGATTATTTCGTAGCTCTGTGTTTTTTAATAGTTTTTTTTTTTTTTTTGCCAGAAGCAGCTTAAGGGCACAAGTGAACTTTTTTTTTTAAATAGCTTTCACTTTCTCCTTCTTGAATGATTCAAATCTTTCATGGCCTCTGTAGTATCCTTTTATTTTAAAAAGGCTTTTTTAGTCGATTGACTAAATGACTGCTAGCTTGCATGTTCTTGTAGATAAAGGTGACTGGTTTGTATAATCTTGAAGAAACTGGTGTGGAAAACTCGCTTTGCTTCTTGGCATTAGGATTGGTGGGATAAGGGTTTACCTGTAAGCTAAAAAAAAACCCTCTTATAGCTCTTTATCCAAAGGTAGATTGGATAGGATTGATGGTGACTGAAAATTATTATCGCAACCTTTCTTTTCCAGGCCTGCAGAAGGTATGTGAAGAAAACACTTTAATTTTCTTCCTTTAAAAACCTTTAGCACCATACATCATTTGCCTCTGCCGAGGCTGGAAACCTGGTTCTGTAACCTCACTTTTCCTGCTTAGCTTTCTATGTATTTCATCTCTTTCAAAAAACTCAACTATTTTTAAAGAGTAGGAAGAAGTCATAAAAGTGGTGAGGGGACCAGAGCTCCAACTTGAAGTTCCTGTTTTCTCTAAGAAGTGCTCTGCTTGTCTGTGCAGCATCTTCTATAGTAATGACATAACATGACTGAAGCCATTGCTAGTTTGTGAGGCTAAGCTACTACTTCTACTAACTCCTCAGTCTTACCATGAGGGTTGAAACATTCTCTATCAGCCCTTCCATTAGGCGGTGCTTATCTGCAGAGCCCTACACTCTATGCCTTTAATCATGGAAACTAATGAGAGTAAACTTGGAACATTGCAACTTGTTTCAAGGGTCATTTGGGATTAAAACTTGTGCCAGGCATAATATAGTCCAGGTTTTCAGCTAAAACTAGGGTGCTTCTGTCTAGTTTAGTCTTCTGCTGCTGGTACAGAAACCAGGTAAGTAATAAATTAAAACACAGCATCTGGAAAGAGGTTTTCTGTCTCCTTAATTTCAGGAGTTACATAGAAAAGGTCTTCTGAGTGCTTTCTGCTAACCAATATGTAAGGTAATTGACTGTATTCTTTTCAATTTACAACTATTTTTATGTTACATAATTAGATTGCTGCACAAACCTACAGCTTACTGCTGTGATGTAGGATTGAGTATAGTGTTATTTTGGTTATAAAGCATCATAGCCGTAAGTATTACAAATGCACTTCAATGTGCTAGTTGTTGGGTTGTGTGTTTTAAAGGTTCTTTTCTCCACAATCTCTGCAGAAGGAGCAGGACATCAAAGAACTGAAGTTAACCATTGCAGAGTGTTCCTCAGTAATAGAGGTATGGGAACGAGTTTAGTTTTTGACTATATGAGGGGAAAGCATACGTATCCTATGCTTATTCTGCATGACAAACTAACATGCTAACCAGATCTGATGTTATATTTTAGACCTTGCGGGCAGAAAAAAATAAGCTACTGGAGAACATGCAACACATGCAGCAAGAGCTGATCTCGTGAGTATTGCGAACAAGTCCCAGGAAATGCAACTCATCAAAAGTCAAACCGGGCTGATACATATATTTTTTTTTTTTTTTCTGCTTCTTTCAGAAATGGGTTGATTTTCCCATTGATGTGTAAATTAAACAGTAATATTCCTGAAGGGATGAATTCACTCCACTGTGAACTGGAACTTGCTCAGTCTTCTGAGGTATGAACCAAATCTTTATTGACTCTCATCCCAGTTGTCTTGTACCAGTAAAGGAAGAACAAAGCGCATTCCCTGTAGGTCATTAGATAACCCTAGAATTCGAAGGCATTAATCCTAGCATGCAAGCATAGAATGTGAAGGTTACGACATTGTCCAAAGTACATTGGAGAAAGTCCAAAGAAAAGCAAACAAAACACTCGGACCTCTAAAAAAATGAGACCTACAAAGTAAATCTGGAAGAGCTAGGGTCATGCATTTAGCTGGCAGAAGAATAGACTGATAGGAGAAGTTATGAGTTTTCAAATATATAAAAGCTATTATGCTGAAGAAAGTAATAGTCTGTTTCTTCTTATACTGTCTACACTGGACACAAACAATGATTTTCAGTTGCAGGAGGGGAAACTTTTTTCCTTGAAGTCTAATGTAATAAAAAAGAAAATTAAGCACTACAGTAAGCATCTTGACAAGGTTGTAGAGTCTTTGTCATCTGAGTCTGGCACAGACTGACAAAATCTTAGTATTGCAGTTGAGCCTGTTGGTTTGGAGTTATAATGTCCCCTGTGTCCTCTGCAGAACGTGCAGCAGGTGGTTTGGTGGCTTTTGGGAAGTACGCTTTTGATCAGACATGCTTCACATAACACTGGAAGTTCGGTTTCTAATTTACTGTTCTCATAGCTTTCCAGCACTCCAATGAAGAATTACTGGAACTACATGTACATTATGGTTTTGGCTCAGATTTTTATCGTAGCTATTCTGTGCCCATTTCCCTAAAGGCATTCCATGGAGTCCCATCCTTCCTTACAGTTCTGTCTTCCCTTCAGATGCAAGCTGTGCAGCAGGGCTGATAGCAAATATGTGCTATTGCAGTGAGTTTTCTTGTAAGGCTTCACCGTGCTGCTCCTTGCTTTTGTATGTGGTGCATTTGCAAAGAGTTAGCATTTGCAACAGAAAAAAAAATGTACTAATGGACTAAAACTACAGGCCCAGAAATGGGAGGTATACTTGGTTAGGCAGCTCTGTTTCAAAAGTAATGTATTGTCCCTTATTGCAGCTCCCCACAGCCACAGTGAGTCACTGTGTTTACCTCTCAAATGCTGTAATGAGACACAATTCCACCAAATTACCTGTAAAGCGAGTAAGGGCTCTGCTTATTCATCACTTGGTAGAGCCTCTTCTGAATAAAGATGGCTAATTATTGACTTTCTCTTGCCTACTCCTGACATGAAAATTTACATTGGATCACTCAGCAGCTTGGCTGGCCTGCTTTTTTTAAATCCCCATGACATGATGGTTTTGAAAAGCTTTTACAAGCTTCAAGTTTCAGTAGCTCTGACCTTCTGGTAAATACAATGCAGGAATACTTCAGAAAAGTCTAAATGTCACTGATGCTGGCTTGTAATAAGGAGATGTCAAAATAAGCTAGCTGGCTCTTCCATCTCTTCAAAGATTACCAAGACTGAATGGACATCGCTGGATGAAACACTGGACCGTGAAGTGCTGTTTTTACTTCAGGGACCTGAATATGCGGGAGAAAAATTTAAGACCATCATGCAAAACCTGGTTAGTGGCAGAGCTTATGTGAATAAGGATATTGTCTTCTATCAGCCTTTTAATTAAGATTTCTCCAAGCACTGATAATCAGATCATGTTTACTCTTTTTGAAAAAATAAGAATAGCTCCTTTGGGGGTGGAGATGGGGGCATACTTACTCTAACAATATTGCTTGGTACCTACTCCAATACTGTAACTTATAACCTGGGTAATTCTGGGCAGCATTGTGTCAGACTAGTACTAGAAATGCCAGGGTTTGATTTATTTATTTTTATTTTTTAATCCCCTTCCCGCCCCCCTCCCCTCACCCCCCCCCCCCCCCAGCAAGAGGAAGCCTCTGAAGCAGAGGAGCTTGTCATGACTTCTTTACAATGGGTAAAAGATCCTGATGTGAACATGCAACAGGCTTGGGAAAGAAAACTAGTGGTAAGTAACTTTCTCTGAATCTATTTTATGAAATAGCGGAGCTGTGCAAAAACTGAAGGTGGGTATTTCACTGCTGCATGCTATGTATATTAATTACTTGAGATGATAGCAGTCCATTTGGGGGTCAGAGATGGCTGTATGGAGAGAAATATCTTTTGTAACTTTTTTTTTTTTTGAGGAGGAGGAAGGGGATGATTGCTTTTCACTTAAATGCTGTGCTTTTGTCTTGTGCAAGATCTCACTTTATTAAAACTATGCTTGAAGGAAAGGGTAGATGAAGCAAGGCAATTTGAAGAGGAAAATGAGGTCAGATGATAATGCTATATTGTGTGAGCCATGAAGATTTTCTGCCCACTCCATGTTTCTGTGTGCTTCAAGCACCCATTTTCCTGTGTGCTCTGAATCTATGGTAATGGATGGTTTCATCCTCGAGAGGAGGAGGGCGGTGGCTTTATAACCAGATTTCAAAATCAAAACCTTCGTAGGGTTTGCTTTCTTTTGAAAGGCAAAGTGTTCTGCTTTTGCTGGACATGCTCCACAGGGAAAGTTTCCACAAAAACATATTTTACAACTTAATCTTACATAATGTATTTCTACTCTTCCTCATACCTCTTGTGAGGCTTGAAAGTAAAGACTTTTGCTCAAGGTAGCTGGCAAAAATAACTTCCTCACGTGGTAGCTGCAGACTGTGGACACAGCTCAACTTTCTTGCTCTTGTTCCCTCCTCCCCTTCCATGTAACAGCATGGTTTCTGAAATTTTCATCTTACTGGATGTAGCTCTTTCTTTAACCTGCTCTTTCTTACTAATCTGTTGTTAGGAACACTGCTACAGAAAGCTCCACCAAACTGTATATTAATGCTGTCTTTTGGCTCATTAATAGATGCAAAAACCTCAATTCATCCCACTTGGGTAATAGCAGGTGGCACCACAGTACGTGCTGCTTTAAGCTGTTAGCTTTTAAGCAGAAAGCTACCCTTCTTTTCCTCTAGTGCTGCAAAATGTTGTAGCTGCAGCCAGCTTTTTCATATTTTTCTTTTTTTTGTAAATCCTGAAAGCTTCCCCTTGGACAAGGTGCAAATGTCTCAGTATCTTCACCCTGGTGTGACTTTGGGTAGAGTCTAGGAAACTGCTGGCACATGCATTGCTGTAGCTTTTTGATCTTGACCAAAAACTTCTTCCTTCAAAGCTGTCACAGATGAAAAATGCTTGTTAACTTACCATTCATGTTGGGATCGTATTCCTGTTAAACATATGAAGCTAAAAACTTTTGATGTGGGTGTTGGAGTTGATCGTGGCAAATGAATCCTATTCTGGCTCCTAGAGAGCGATGCGTTTGGAAACTAAGATAACAGAGGATCAAGGAAGAACAAGATTCTTTAAAAATAAAAGGTCCCATCCTTCTGGGACCCGTGGAGATGGGAAGTGACTTCATGTCAAACGCATTGTCTTCACCTAGCTAGAACAAGCCAGATATGTGGGAAATACAGTATATGGAGCTGAACAACAGGAAATCCAAAAAAAGAAGGATTCAAAGTAGCTTCTTCCACCCTTAGAGAAAGCTTTTGTAGAAAAATGAATTAAATCTTGGACCATGCACTATCACTTAAGCCTAAACACTTCCCTACCATTTCCTGTGAAATACATTATGGACATGTTTTGCTGGGTTTTAGTATTTTTAAGTATGTTTTAAAGTATATTATACATTATTAAGTGTGCCTGTGTTTTTGTGTGTATATACATATATTTAAGCATATATAGATGGTGACAGTAAAAACTTTTTCACCCTTCTCCTGCTGGAAGACTGTGGCACATGTGCCCTGATAAGCCTATACCACATATGTGTCAAACCCATGCTATTTCTGAGAGCAAGTGCTGCCTGTTCCTTGGCTGAGAAACTAACCTTCAGGATGTGTGGGCATTTGCACATGGGCACATCCCATGTCATCCCAGTAAACCTATCTAGCAAAACTGCTCAAGTTCTCTTTTTTTGTAGCATGATACTTGATGTGCTACTCTTTTGTTGTTGTTGTTTGTTTGAAGCTCATGAACGACATTAGACTCTAACTTGCAAGTAGGTAACATGGCCCACATTTGTAGGATAGATGTTTTCCCCTTTGAACTAATGTAAAATCCCAGAAATATGAACCTCATTCTTACCTGACCTCTGTTTGACTCTCATTAAGCATTCTTTAAAAGCTGAGGGCTCTATTTTCTATGTTCAGTTGAACAAGGTCAGAGAAAGAGGACTGGATTCTTCTTTCTCAGTACTTTATACTGCAAGTCACTGTTCAGAGAAATATAGAGGATGCAATGTTACTCAACACTTCATTTTTACTGTCTTCCCCTTTTTCTTCCTACAAATTGGAGGTAAAACTGAAAGCCTTTGCTACAGGGGTCATCCCGTGGACAGGTTTCATCTGCTAGGCATGTATGACAAACTGAAATATGGATTTATTGATTTTGGGTTTTTTCTTTTTATTTTGCTGTAATACGAACTGAAATTGGTGCTAATGGACTTAGTTGTACTTTGAGGAAAGGGTCACAGAAGTCTAAACTATCAATTTTAGGGCTTCCTGCAAGATGGTCATTATTAAAACTTCCCCTTATGAAATACGTGTTTTTGCTGCTGTATCTGGTCATCTTGTGAAGGAGGCTTTTTTGTGATAAGTTGTAAAGACTCCCTCGTGCACCATGTAATCTTCTGCCACACTTACCATAAATACTTGCTAACTATATATTTGTTTTACAAGGGATACAGAGAGAAAGGACTATCTGCATACCCTAGATCTGCCCAGAAAGAAAGGCTGAGAGTGGCTTTTGACTTAGAAGTAACCTTTTGAAAAAAGCAGGAGCCATTTGTCAAATTGAACTAGCATGCAGAAGGCTTACATTTTTCTTGTCTAAGCTGTTATGCATTGCTCCATCTTAAAGTACTAACACTTGGCAGGAGTCTAGCCTGTCTGTCCCCACATCCTGTCAGATTCAGGAGTTAGAAGGCACAGGTCTGAAGTTTAGGTTAACCTATTAGACTGCACAAAACACTGTTTTGTACAAAACAAACACCCATTTCTCCTTTATAGTCTTTTCCTTTATAGTCTCTTGCTTATTAAACTGTATTTTTCCTCATTTCTCTCTCTCTCTCTCTTTCCCCTTCCCCAACCAGATGTTGTGTGAGTAGATTACAGAATATTGTCAATCATCCACCTTCTTTATTGCTGATAGCATTGGATGTAGGTGATGATACTAAATGGTGGAGCAGGGAAATCAATTCTCATCATGTAAATTGGGGCTGTGGTTTACTCTCTGGCTCTGTTCCTCATCTAACCAGGTGGCAACTCAGTTTCAAAATTCCACAGGTTCTCAAGCAAGAACTAGGAGAAAAAAGACACCTTTGGATCCAGAAACTTAATCTCTTGGAAAAATACAAAGAATCCCTAGATAAGGATTTTATTCGAATGGCGAGCAACCTGAGGAGAACCAAGACAGAGCAACTTCACCTAAGGAAAGAGCTCTCTGCCAGGTACCCCTTCAATGCGTGTGTGTGTCTTTTTGGTTTATTTTGTTGGTGGTGGTTGCTTTGCTGTCTGGTGGGTTTTTTTTGTTTTGTTTTTTGGTTTGGGTTGGGTTTTTTTGTCTTTTGGAACAAAGTTTACTGAATTCTCAAGACTTTTTTCACAGAGGAAACTGTCTGCTGTTTTGGAGAGTGGATCTGTTTTTTAGCATAATGTTACACTATGTGGGAATTAAGGTTTGTGTATGAAGTAACATATGATCTTGGAGATGTCTTTGAAAACACCAGAGACCACAGACTGAGCAGTTAAAGAAAGAGGGCACTGCCTATCTAGCAGGTGCAACCATTAAATAAACTGCTGGTTTTGTGTGAAGCAGAAGACCTGTAAAATATATGCCTGCAGGTTTTATTGCTTTGGGAGACAACTGCTAGTCCCAGACGATATAATGCCTCAGTTTCTCAAGGGTATAGCTTCAATGAGCTATCTCATTAAATATGAAAATGTAACTTTACATTTTAGTTTATTGGCACACGGTTCCTGCTATGAGTTTTGACGTGACAAATATGGCAGTAAAAGACAGCAGGTGTAAACCTCTGCTTGCTCACCCTCCTCAGACATTCAGAAAAGTAGCTAGTCAAGTTTTGGTTTTTTTTTTTTTTCCAGAACAACTAATCCAAATTTCTTGTCTTTGTGGAACCCAGGCTTACTCATAGTGTCAGCCTTCTGCTATCCTACACTAAATGTAAATTTTTGCACGCATGCCTTTACCTGGGTTTGGGGCATAAGCAGCTTCCTAGGGCTTTGCATCCCTGACAGCTAAAGCGGAGCAGTCAGACTGCACTTTTGCCTGACTTACCTTCCACTTCATGTTGTTAATGTAGACCTCCCACATGCTCTCCCTTCACTCGGAAAAGAGCTGATAAAAATACTGATGGCTTGGTTTTTTAAAGCTGCTTCTCTGTATCAAAGTTGTTTGTGGTGGTAGCAACACGAAAAAAAAGTATATGAAGATGAGTTAGAGAAGAAATGCACAAAGAGTTTCTGCAGTGGAAAAGAAGGGGTTCCTTGAAAACCATCATGTTTACCACTAGTTCTGATTGCATCTGCTTGCTGTCAAGTGAAACATCCTCTGAAACACTGGGAAATTAACCTGATGAAGCTGTGTATCTGCAGTAATAGCTCCAGGGTATCTTTTCTAGAATGATTGACTCTATCTGATTACTGTTTCTCCCAAACCATGAGACAATTCATTCTTTTGACCGAATTGCAGAAGTTTGCCCCACTAAGCACTTTCTCTTTGAGAGTTCTCTGGATATTCCACAGCCTTCCACTATGGTACCCAGCTGGCTGGGGCTGGCACAGCCATTGCGCTGTTCAGCTGGGAAGAAATCAGGGAAGACCTCCACCCCCTTCCTGATTCTGGAGCTGCTATAGAAAAGCCTTGTCTGCCTACTGGGTCGAATTGTGCTTAGCAAGAATGAAGTCCCTGGTGCTGGATCCTGGGGGGCTGCAAAATGTAACAGTTGAATGTGGTTCTTGATGCATGTCTCAACAACTAGTGTGTGTCATCTCCTGGTCATGCCTGCTCTAAAATGTCAGTAACGGATTGTGGTTTGTGCTTTCTCACCCCGCAGGCAACGTGAGATAGAAACTGTCAAACAGTTACAAGAAGAAACTTCTGGCCAGGCAGAAGCCCTTGGTTTAGAGCTGCAAAAAGCTACAAAACAGCTTGAGGATGCCAGCAAACAGGTAAGGAACAGTGCAGTTCCTTCTACGCAGAAAACAAGCAAGCAGATGCAAAAGGCTACGTACAATGCATCGCTGCTCTTAGGAAAGGAAGTCGCATGTTCGGAATGGAGCGCCTCATTGCAAAAGTGGAACCAGCAGAGGAAGTAAAATTTGAGGGGGTGGTGACAACAGTTTGCTGATGAAAGAGGCAGCATTGCATATTTGTGGTGGCTTAAAAAAAAAAAAAGAAAAAAACCAAAAATAGCTTCCATACACAGTCCACCCCAATGTAAAAATGCAGAAGTTCAGAGGGAGCTTTATCACTTCCTGAGAAAGAACAGATGCAGTTTGGTTTCATTTACATGAACTGTAGAGGCTCCTTGTGTTAACCAGGCTGCTTTATTTTTTTTTTCCTTCCCTTCTTTTTTCTTAAATATTGTTTTGCACTTAGGCAGAGGATCAAGTTGAAGCTTTTCACTCTGCTTGTGAGGAAGCCGCATCCTTGAAATGCAAGTTAGAGGAAGCCATTTCTGAGCAGCAAAAACTCAAGGATGTGAATGCAGCTTTAACAAGCATTTGCCAGTTGCTTCAAGAAAAGGTGGAAGACCAGAAAAGTGAGTAACTACTGGCAGCGTGCCAGCATTCACTCTTTTATGGGCAAATCCTTTATGGTTTAGTTTATGGCAAAGGAGAATAGGATGGACCTGCAGGTAATCTGGTAAAATGCTCTGTGGAGTCTTCCCCCACCCCCCCCTTCCTTCCTTTCCTTCTGTTTTTCCTTCTCCTTTAAGAGATCTGCAACCATGGCATCTGGGCTGAGAATCAGGTGGGATCCTGATGAGTGGGTGTTGGGCTGGCCCAAAGCTGCAGAACTGCCTAACAAAATCTCCAGTCCTAGGAGGAAGGGTTAGTAACTCCATGGGTGACACTGGCACTCCTCTACCAAAGGTGATGTTCCCACACCTGAATAGCCCACCTTATTCCTAACAAAGTCATCCCTCTTTCTTAAGCTTCCTGTACCAGAGAGACCTGGGGTTTATGTTCTGTGTTCTGCTTGCTGCTTGTATTTGCTTTGTGTTTTTTGAATAACTGCATGGTACTAGGCTGTTCTCTTTAGTAGAAAGCAATCACGTCATTGCATCGTACACGTGCCAATTTTGCTACGGAACCATGGAAACTTCATACTACCTCTTGCTCACTCGCTAACATCAACACCTCAAAACCCTGGGCAGTTAAAGAATGCAGTGTTTTGATTCCAGCACATGTGGCTTTTTCCTTTCCAAATTCTGGAGTGCATATCACTTGTAGGAAAAACACATTGACTGACTTAAAGCCACTGAACGTTTGGCCTCACACATGCATTTCCCAGGGCAATGTGACTGACTGCTCAACATATATGTGCATTGTAAACAACTTTGAAACTACAATTTGTCTCGTAGGAAAAATTACATGGGACCCTATGTCTCAGCTCTAAGCACAACTGTTATGCACTGATGTAGCAGAAACAGCTCCAGACTGTGCCTGCTGACTTCTGATGAATATTTTGACATTGTTCATGTGTGTGTGCTCATGTTGCTTTCATGCTTACTACTTCCTTCAAACTGTGGGGTTGGTTTTTTAGCAAGAGGCATAACAGTGGAAATAGTGTGTCATTTTCCATCTCTGAATAGACAAAGATCTTCTGCAAAGTGAGCTAGAGTAAATGAAAAGAGAGAGAACCCCAGACATGTGGAAGAGACTGGTACCACTGTGACTCAAAAAAAAACCCAACCAAACCATCAAACAAACAAACAAACAAAAAAACCCCCACAAAACCAAAAAGACCCCCAAACAAACCCCCAGAAAACACCACCACCCTGGAAATGGCTGAGGCTTTGGCTTTAAATGACTCCAGGTAGTTTGCAGGAATCTCTTTCTGTAGATAAATAGAAATAAACTGGTAAATGTGTAGAGAAGCTGCAAGGTGTTATGAAGAACAGGACTGACAAAGAAGGATGGGAGTGGGGGAGCACAATACTTTATATATTGGTTCCTGCAGAAAGCCAGACAGGTCTAATGCCCCTTCTGACTGAAGGACTGGGTAGTAGTCTCTTCCCCACCCACCTACCCACTCCATTCCCCTATTTCCCCACACTCGCATGAAAACAGATGAGAAATGAGGGAACCTGTCAGTCAAGAAAGCTACTTCAACCTAAGTCAGCCTGGCACAGCTCCTTCTATGTTTCACATGTCTAATCATGCCTTGCCACTAATTGCTACAGCCCTCATCCAGTGAAAAAGCTGAATGAGCTACTGAGAGCTGCCTTCAATTTTTACTTAGGCACTGAGGTGACAGTGCTAATGAAATCTTCTTTCCTCCCCACCCCCCCATTATTAGCTGTGGTATAAAAGCTATGATAGACTTATATCAAGGTAGAAGACACCAGAGGCAGGCCCCGTCATTACCAAACTTGAACAAAGTATGTTTCTAAGTATAATGTAAAGCCCATTGACTTTAAAACTTCTGTACAAGATGTCAAATTGGAAGGACAAATGCTTCTCTTCCAATAAGTTGTAATGGAGTTGTCCATTTCTACAGGGAACTGTGGCACCTTAACGCTGATGATGTGGGGAAGCATTTCCCCCCACCACCACCTTTATAGCAAGGAGAAATGTAACCACAGGGAAGAAAAAGTGCCCAGTGTTTTCTGGAACTCGCAGAACAAATGCACTTTTAAAATTTCCTTTCCTGTGAAAAACTGTTGTAGATATAACTAGACTAAAGCAAAGTGCAGCGGGTTTGTGATAGGCAGTAGTCAGGTTTAAAGACGCTAACATCTGACTGCTTTTTATCAAATTATAAGGACCCTGTAAGACTTGTAAATGTCTTTTCATAGCAACTGTTAATACGCTACGATGGGAACTGCTTCAAAGGCGACTCTGTGAATTGCTGTGTCAGGTATGACGCTTGTCTGGTGGGAGAAGAAATGGTAGGCTTGCACAGGAGGTGCTCTGGTGGAAGGACATCTACAGCCGAGATGAACTGCTAGTAATTTGGCAGCATCTGATTTCTTCTTTTCTAACATGTACATAACTGTGGAGGCATTAACTGTATGTACTGATCTGTACATTATTATTTTCCTTCTTCAGCCTTCTGGAAAAAATGGGTTAGAACTTACAGGTGTGGTGTTGGTCTTCGCTGTAAACAGTTGTTGGTGATCATATCAAATGGGACTGAGGGAAGCTTTCCCTGATGCATTGGTGTGATTTGTCCCCCACAATCAGCTCTCTCTTCTGAAGACAGTCTTGAAAACAAATGTTTAAAATCTTGCAATAAAATATTTCACAGTATCCAGGCGTTGGAATAGGCAGTGAAACAGTTATTACCTTTGTGCCCCTCTGTGGAAATATGTTGGAAATTATATAACTCTGGAGTACTTTGCTTTGAATAAAAATACTTTCTTCAAGTTTGGAAGGAGGTGGAGGGGGAAACATTGTGGGAGGACTTTATTCCCAACCAGCTCTAGTAAGGAACGCTATAGCTCAGGGTCTGAACAGTCTGGATTGAACACAGAATAACAAGGTATTTATAAAGACAAAGAGAAGATCCTAAAATGTATACTAGGCTGTAACAGGGGCATCAGAGGGGCAGAATCAAAGCTGTGGACCAGCTGCATGTGAACAAAATTTGTATTGTGCTTAAAGGTCTGCAGAATTAAAGGCTGAAAGTAGCAAGGGGGAAACAACTGCAGTTTTCCTGATAGCTGAAAATAGTTCAACTGGAAAGATAAAATTCCATTTTGTTCATAGTCAGTAGTAGTGTTCCTTTTCTTTTTTTTTACCTTTTTTTTTCTTCTAGTCTGCCTGCCTTAAACTGTTTCTCTGTTGCAACAGTGCTGTGCAGAGTTAGAATCTGACTACAGTCTGCTGCCCACATCAGCTGAGCCGGTAAAAGGGAAGGTAAGTGTGCTTGCTATGACCATTGCCGAGCCTGTTACAATGTGACACTAGTTTTGTTTGATTGGTTTGATTTCCCCCCCCCCCCCCCCCCCCCCATGACCTGAAGGAAATAAATAACTTTCCTTGTGACAAACTTTGCCAAGTTAAACATTCAATAAAAGTAATTTGAGATACATATTTATCTATATATGTATGCACATGTATGTGCACATACAAAAATATATTCAAAACCAGTTTCCTATTGCTTCTGAACAATCACTGTGACAAAATATAGGCATTTGATAAATTTCATTTTGAGAAGGATCAGAGGCTGAAGATGGGGCTACATCTTCCAATTTCCCTTCCATTTTTTCATCACTGAAGCAACATTAGGTCAAATGCAGCTGCATAAGTGTTGCTTCAGAAGTTTCCTCCAGCCATCTTCAGATGACACCTCTTCAGCACTAAACAGCAAGCAAGTGGTGTGCATTCAGGGGCAGGGAATGGTGGAAGCAGTGCTTTGTCTCCACACAGCCAAGCTGGAGATGCCCTCCTGCTGAGGGAAATCTGACCTGTGTAGCAGGTGCTGGACACTGGACGAATGTTCCCCTTCTCAGTCTCTAGGTGGCTTGGCTGAAAGGGTTTTTGGTTTTTGTTTGGAGTTTTTTTGGGGTTTGTTTTTGTTTTTCACAGGGGTGGGTTGGTTGGTTGGTCGAGTGGTTTTTTGGTTCTGTCCTGCTCATCTTGCCTGGTTTTGTAGTATCTAGTTCCAGACCTAGCTTGAACCAACATGTCTGTTGCAAATGTAAAGTTTAATTATTCTACCTCTTCTTCTATCTGCCCATTAAGGATGTGAGCTTCTCTAGACAAAAAAGCAACAGATGATGCATTTGTATAACTGTTAGTATTACATTATGCAGATGCAACTGCGTGTGTGGGGGGAGTTGGTGGCATTAATGTATTCAGCGTGATTGAACAACAGCAGCACTTTCTATTTTTCAATTAGCAGCTCCATTGCTCTAAACGACTGTGGAGTGAAGGACCCACCTTGTGCACTGAAATTCCCAGGACACTGCCCTCGGATATTTCATACTGGCATAGTACATCTCTGCTAGGTAAGACCTGGTGGTGTTGGCCATTTTTCTGTCTCTCTCCTGAAATACAGGAAGAGTTGATAGAACAGTATCAATGGTGCTAAACGTGCTGGTAGAGTGTGGAAAATCTATTGTTGGCTTTAGCCTACTTCTGCATGTAATCTAGGAGGCCCATGTTTGTAATGCTTGTAGTGAAAGGCCTGAATAGGTGGCTGTCTGTCAGCCTAACAGGAGTCCCCAGAAGCTTAAGGAACTATTAGTATAAATCGTACATCCAAGTATATTACTGACAAGATACTAGCCAGTCTGGATCAAGAGGGCTTGAGTGACATTCTTCCCATTCACTCTTGACTGGCACACACTAAGATAGCAAGCGATGTCCTGCTACTTTGCCACTGAGCCAAGGTCAGTCCTGGTTTAAAAACTTGAGTGGGTAACATAGCTACTGAGAGTCAAATAACTGTATTTGTTGATTTCTCCTACATTCATAAGGTGTTTGTACTTCCCTGCAACTCTTGAGCCTTACAAGTATTAGAAGCAACCACTGACAGATATGCACTGCAGGGCCACAGAACTGCAGAGTGCATTTGGGCTTTTATAGACAAAGTGTTTTTTCCAGCAGTAAGCTGGTACAACACAGAGTCTCTTCTCACACAAAATATAAAATGCTCAATGTAATTCTACGCCATATTGGGGGAAATGGAAGAAGATCTTGCTTGACTGCACATGTGCCTCTGCACTCTGCTGCTCTGAAAGGGCTGTTTCCGTGGGCCAACTCAGAGTATTCTTGCAGCTTGCTGTAATATCATGATCCAGCCACAAATAAGGTAGGTATTCTTGGCTTGCACCAATCAAGTATTGATACAAAAAAGAAGATCTATTTCCCAGCCCCTCTGTCACACAAAACAATTCACTACAACAAAGCTGTCCTACATGGAAGTTTCTATAACCTGACTGATGGAAAAACCCCATCCCCAGGTGCTGCAGACTCTCCATCTACAAAACATGTTAAGGACACATAACCTAACCCTTTCATACCAAGATGGAAGCTGCCTTATCATAAATCTGTATTTGGTTGGTCTGCTTCTTGATTATTTTAGGCTTAGCCAAAAATTGGCATGTGACTGAATCCAATTTTGCCAATAACCACCACTCTTGACACTTGTCTCTCTAACAGATGCTCTGACCTTGGAAACCTCATGCCCAAATAACTCTCCTGTGCACGGCTGGGATCGGCCTTGTAGGCAGAGCTCTGGCAGCTGCACGTTTGAAAGCTACGATCTGGGACACGCATCCACTTCAGATGTGACATCAGTGGGGTGCAAGTAAGGTGGCAGAATAACCTCTTTGGGGTGAAGGGTGGAATAGTCCATGGGATCTAGCAGGTTCCAAGGGAAAGCTGTATCCCCAGCACATGCTGAGTTCAACAGCAGGGCATCTCTTACAGGAAATACTGGACACTCGGTGGTCAGCTAATGGTGTTACGGGTTAACACTTCGCTTCTGTTCACAAAAGTAATATTAAAACTCTTTACTGAAACTGTTGGTATGACCACCAGCCAAATACAGTGATGGAGTTTCCATTTCATGCTGGAGAGCTGAGGCATGATGCAGGCATTCTTGTGTATATTTTCAGTATTTAACTCACAACTGACACCTCCCATTTAGGAGCTAAAATCCTATTGGCTTTGAGGAGTCACTTTTTTTTCCCCAGAGTTTAGAGCAGGAGTTCTGAGGTCTTTCCTTATCAAGCTGCTTCCCTAGATCTTTAAAATAGCGATTGAACTGCTTAAGATTATGAAAGCTAGCTAACTGTTGTCGGTGAATATTTTAAAAGATAAGGATGTTCCTGAAGAGGCAGAGGCAGGCAGTCTGCAGCAAAAGACTCGCAGCTCTTGAAGCTTTTGCCACTGGCTTTCTGCAGAGCTGTGCAGTGTGGAGGAGGTTGGGAGAAGGACTGGTGGTGGTTCTTGCTATTCGGGGGAGGAGGGATTGATGTTAGTGATGAATTTGTCTTTCTCTGAGAGACCAGCTGTCTGACTATACAGATAGTGGTGACTTCAGTTGTTATGTGCTTAAGGAAAATGGGCAACATATCTCACTGTTGTTTGGGCAATATGCAAATAAAACGTGTATTGCCAGGTGGAAAATATGCTCTGCTGGTAACTATACTGATGCAGACCTTCCTGTTTCCATTACAATGATGGACTCTTCATTTACTGAGGTGAGTGCTGTCTCTAATGCCCGAGATGTGGGTTTGAATGGGTTCAAGCATGTAGTGCCTTACACAGACCCAGATCCAGACTGAGCAGCTAAAAATCGGCACTGCTCCAAGGTGAATGGAGCTGGCACCTGTCAGCAGGGTGCCGTGACATCTTGTTCTGTGTACCTTCTATTTGGGCACGCTTCTGGAATACTGTGGTTATAGACCCAAATGTCTTGATGTTCACGTGGATCTGGGTCATGCTTTTAGCTGGGGCGTATTTTAAATGTGGTTTCAAGGCTTGAGACAGTGCTGTTTCTGCAGTAATACTCGGTTCTGTCAGAGAAGTCTGATTTTGCTCTTCTTATCCACCTGCAAGAAGCCACAGGATGTTTTAGTTGTGAATGCTGGCTTTCTCTGCACTTTCTCTCACGGTTACCATGTAACAGCTGAAAAACGACATCTTTGCTGTATGAAAACTTTTTCAGCTGATGTGCTCAGATATGCCTTCACTGCTCTATCAAATCCTGCATCTACAGCTTGAGCTGTCAGTCGGCTTTCTCATGGCAGCAGCAAGCTGAGCTGCAGCTCCGCACCCTAGTTGTGCTCTGTGCTCAGTGCCACAATACTCTCTGTTGAAATCTAGACCTCAGCCCTGCCATGCAGGGCTTCTAATTAGCTTTACAAGCTCCAATATTGGTATTGGTGGTTGACGATGGAAGAATATTTGTCAGTGATTTCTGTGAACATGGGAATAACCTTTGCAAGACTAATGACAGGCAACCTCAGACCTACCCTAGCTGGTGTGTGGTACCTGCAAGTGCGGCAGTGGTCTGTCCGGCTGTAGCGGCAAATCAAGGCAGAAAGTGCAGTGAGGGTAAAAAGCAAGAGTGATGGGGACTGCCTGTGGTTTCAGCACACTGCTCAGTTGGGGTAGAGCAGGTGAGGAACTCCTAGCTAGTGCTGCTACTACTTAAGTTACCTTAAAGAGGATAATCTCAAGGGCTCTTGCTTTATCCAGTCCTTCTGGAAAGTCACAGCCTTGCAAAGTTGTTTGAAATGCCTGTGCTTCGTTGCTCTGGAGCTTTCTGTCATTCCAGCTCAGAAATGTCACTCTCCATTTTGTTTTTATATATAAATGTTCTGTGTGAATATTCTAGAGCGGGAAAATTAAAATGTTAAAGCTTGCCCCAGAGAAAAGGCAAAAGGGCTGTGTCCAGTATCTGTTCTAAAAACTGTGACGTGTAGCAGAATTTGAATATCCTTGTTTAATAGGAAAAGTCTCCCTATTTTTTTTTATTACACTGTGGTTGAAGAGGTGTTTGAGCAGATCAAGCCCTTCAGCATGTAAGTAACTCAAATTATTTTGTCAAAGCATTGCCACTGTAGGAGTTTAGGGGCTATTTAATAAAGGAGCTCTTGCGAGAGCCAGATGAAGCCTGGGCTTTTTATATTTGTTTTGATTTATACATGTGAAAGTTGTGCTACAGTCTAAAAACCAGATGACAGGCCTTCCAAGTGTTAACACTTGTTTGGGAGGAGTTACAGAAGATTATGGCCAGAACTTGTCTGCTGTGATAGAGGATCCTTGGATTATTATGCTAATCGAAGGGATGGAAAGGGAAAAAGTAATTGAGATTGTACTGCAGGATCTTCTTTGACACAATCCTTTTATTAGGACGAAGAACCATTCTCTAATGCCCTGTGGAAACAGATTTTATTAGGAAATCTAGAATGTGTGGGGGGGTTGTTGCTGTTTTTTCTCTTTAAGTGTATCCTGTGCAATCCATGGGAGCTCACAATCCTAATAGCCAGCATGGGGTTTTAAAAACCAGACTGAGGATTTCCCTTCATTGCAAACAGAAACTACTGACCATGTGATTACCTGGGGAGGGATAGGGCGCGTAGAATAATGTATTGCTTTAGTCAGTTCCAGGTGATGCAATGTTTTTTGTTTGTTTGTTTGGAGGGTGTGGGGTGTGTGTGTTTGTTTTAAAAGCCCTTTAGATTTCTTTTGTTTTCATTCTGACATGCTATTCATTTTCACCTTCTCTTTCTCCAATACTCCTGTAGGCCTAATGGCCTGAATAAGGCAAATGCAACACTGTACTTCCTTAAGCTTAATAGAGAATTCAAATGAGAATAAAAATAGCCTGGATTTGCATTAGAGGAAACATCCGTCTGGCTGGGGCAAGGCTCTGCGAGTGCAGTCGAGCTCCGATGGGTGGAGGAGCGGAGAGGAGAGAGAAGGCACTCACTGATGCTGGGAGCAGTCGGTTGCTCTCGGAAGTGACCGGGGGCCTTGGTCACTTCCTTTTCAACTTTGTTGTGTTTCCTGGATCCTCTGAGGATGGTTGAGGGGGAAGGGAAGATACCAGAACATAGATGATCACTCGCTGATATGTTTTCTCTGTTGTGCCCCCCCCACCCCCCCAATAGTGTTCTGGGACGCTTGACATGTAGGGAGCTACCGAAAGCTGGCTAGCCTCCTACCTTCTCTGCTTGGAGATAAGTTTGGGGTTTTTTTTCTATTCAGCACCCCTCTTCAGCAGAGAGTGGAGTTCATCACAAGTCATTACTGACTTAACCCTATAAACCTCTGTTTCACCCTGTATTTTCACCCACAAAGAGACCAATCTATCAATTGAATAATCAAGCTGGAGTTATCCAGGGTGAAATGAGGAAGAGGGATATTCCCCATTCAGTATCTCCCTTGCCATATTAAAAGACTTAAGAGAATGTTGTTTTTGTCTTCGGTGTGGTAAGACTCGGATCCAGAACCGCACTGTAGCGGCTAAAGGAATATGAGCAAAACTATGTACCAGCCTTTAGCTGCTGAATTCCTCTCTGCTGCTTGCATACAAAGGAGGAGGCCTGAAGCCTTCTGAACTGGCTAGGTAATTGTTATATATAATATTGAAAACTAGCGTCATTCGAAGACGCACGCTAAAATGTACAACACAACATGCAAGTTTTCTGTGTTCTGAATAATCTGCTTGGTCAAGCTGCTAATAGTAATGCTTTTTTTTTTTTTTACCTAAACGGGTCAGACATCTATAGCCGAGTGAAGCTCTGTCCACCTTACTTGTGGGGTTTGAGGTCAAGACCTTGAAAATGGATATATCTTGATGCACAGCATTAAGGTAGAACAGTTGCGTGGTAACATATACCTAGGTCATTTGAAAATGTGTGTTAGAAGCAAAAAATGAAGTCAGGAACCAAAATACATCTCTAAGTATGATATTCCTGAGATAAGGCTTTTGCAGACACATAATTATTGCTCCTAATGATGGTAACATGCTAAGCTACATACTGTATGTCTGGGTGGCTTTAGACTAGCAGATGAATCTGCATGCAGTTACCATCTAGATCTTCACTGCTAAAATAATTTAGGCACAGCTGGGGGACTTATTAAAATTTTGACAAACAAATTTTCTACTTGCACAGCAACCTTTTCCCTGATACTGACTCTTCTTTCTTTCCATTAAGATTGACTCTGCAGAGCCAACACTACCAGCCAGTCTGATCCCATCCAGGTCAGGTTTTGTGCAAGCTTTTAAAAGCCTTTATCAAGATTGTATAATATGGATGAGTATCTGAAAGAATTTTATTTTGGTAGTGATCACTTAACTTCACCCCAAGAAGTTCTTACATCCTCTTTGGAAAGCGCTGCACCAGTAACAGGTAAGCCCTTAATTTGGGGCACAGATGTGTGAACTTTTTGCACTGAAAGTCTTGGAAATAGATATGCTCAAGTCTGCGCATTTACTGAACAGTAAGATCTCTGTCTTCTGTTTCCTGAATTTATAGGCTGCCTTGTTATGGAAGAAAAATCACCCAAGGGCTCACATGAAAAAGAGGAAGATGTGCCAACTTCCGTAGCAATAGAGAAAAACAACGATAAGGGTCTGGCTGGTCCTGTATCAGGTACAGTAACTGCTGCAGTGCACTGGCACTCGTGCAGTGAGAAAACCGCTTGCTTCCAGCACATCTTACTCAGCTTCCTCACTTCAAAGAAAAATGACTTAATGACAACTTGTGATTTTCTGTTGTTGAACATACTTTTGCCTTGCCAGTGCTCTCAACCCTCCCTGAAACTCAAGTAGGAATAAGGCTTTACCTACTTGCAGGAGGCTGGTACCCTACAGCACTGCAAGAAGTAAACATGAAATAACTTAGTGAAATCTTGATGCTTGCTCAGCTGGCAAAACATTGTGTGGATGCTAAAGCCCAAGCAATTTTGGGAGGAGAGAGAATGTTTTCATGGTTTTAAAAAGTTTAGTGACACAGCTAGACTAAATAACACTTTTCTCTCTTTCAAAACTGATGCTCAGCGCACAAGAAGCTGGGATGGGTCAAAAGGAGAGATGAGGTTAGAAACCTTTGTGTATGGTTTTGTCTTTGGCTATAGCCATAAACACCCAGAAGAATTATTCTTACCAGATCTGCTGGTGCATCTTCCACTTAAACATACTCCAGTTTTGTTTTACTTTTAGTTTTTACATGGTGTATTTAGGCTATTTTTAAAAAAGCTGATCTGAATAAGCAGCACAGAATACGTGTGCATGCTTGTTTGTAACCATATCAACCTTTATCTAAATATAAGACTTTTTGTTGTCATTTCTTGTTTGGTTTTGTTTCTTTCTTTAGTACTGTCTTCCTGAAATCTAATTCAGTCCCCTCACTTAAACGTATTTTCTTTCTACTAATTTGCCTGTACTGTTAATTTTCGTATGTGGTCTAGGTGCCTTTGGCAAGGAGGAAACAGATATGCAAAACAGATCAGAAAGAATCCAAATAGCTTTAAAGTCTGAGAATCCTGCTGCCTGTTGTACATCTCTTAATAGAAAGTGTTTCTAGTATTAGAACAGAGACACTGATGAATCTCCGCTTGTGGTTTTGGCTAGTACCACACAATGTCTTCTGAAGGTGCTTGGCAGCCAGGTCAGGTATGTAGGGCTGCTGCAAAAATCAGCAGGGACAAAAGGGAATGCGAAGCAGAGGTGGTTGTTCATGTGAAGGATGAAAAGAGAAAGTTCTTCAGACCTGAAGATATGTTTGTTTGGGTTTTTTTCCTGTGCCATTTCTTTGGCTTGCATGGGGGGTGGGGTGGGGGTGGGGGTGAAGGGGGTAAGACTACATAAACAAAAAAGGAAAAATATTCTAGGTGTTCTAAAAGGTATAAATAGCTACCAGAATTACTGCTACACAAGAAATTAGCGTGACTTTCAGACTTTCTGCAGTTTTTAAAATATTTTTCCTTTTTAAATCTTTTTAATAGCCATCTTCCTGGAAGTTATTTTTGCCTGCTTTAAAGCTGTTCTAAATAGTGGCACTTGAAAGTTTGTGTTGCATTTGAACTGGCATCATCAGTTCCTGAACTTAGCAGTTCATCACCACTCATCTTCTAGGAAGGAGAGTTATTTTGTTGGCTCTAGCAGCACCCTGCTAGTTCAGTTTTTAGGTACAAAGGAGAGTCCAAGTATCAGACTATGTTTGAAGCTTATCAACACCTGAAATACCACACCTGTATGCATTTCATGACCTGGTTGTGCTCAAGCTCCTCCGTAAGGGCAGCTGAAGTAGCATCTATTCCTTGACTTCATCTGGTATTCTGTAACGTGAAAGAAGAGAATTACAAATATTCATCACTACTTCTGTTAGTTTGTGCATGGGATTGATTTTTTTTTTTACACATTCCTATGCTTATAGAATTCCAAATAAAAATTAACTATAAATTGTCTCTTTAAACAGCAAACAAACAAAAGAAAATCCCCATGCTGGTAGCAAAAATAATGAAACTCGTTTATCCAAGGAAATATTACTGTAACTCTTGCAACTTCAACTAGAACAACTACAACTAGGAGTAACAGTCTCACTTGTAGACATGTAACACTTCTTGTTGGGATTTTTTCCAAGCCAAACATAATTATCATCACACTTCTTCCTTTATGTCTTTATAGTGTTCTTTGCTGCTGCTTCTCCTTCTTAATGCCCTCCCCTGGCATTTGCTAAAATTTCTTTTAGCCCTGTTGGTCCATGGCTAGTACACTGGGCGTTTGGAGGATTGTATTGTTTTTTATCGTTATGTTTGGTTTTGGGAATGTTTCTCCCCAGGAGCGGATCTGACCAAGAAGGAATTCTGCCCCGTGATGGAAGAACACAAAACCACATTTCAAAACATTTTAAAGCAAGACTCGGTAAGAGTCCTAGCGACAATGAAAGATAGAACTGCTTTGGCTGAGCAGTGACAAACAAAAACACTGCAGGAGGGGACAGGCCCCTCCAGTGGCGGCATGGCTGTTCCCTTGCTATAACTACTCTCTGATATGCCTTTAGGAGGTGGACCAGGAAAAGAAAAATAATAAAGAGCAGAGTGAGGAAGCACCTGCTGTGGTTCCCAGTAGGAAAGGTAAGAGGTTTTTGCTGAACGTGCTCGTGTAACTCACTGGAGTGCGTACCTTGGCTGCTTGTGTCAAGACCTGTGTAAAGAGGTGCGGAGAGCTGCCTGCCCCACACCAGTTATTATGAGGGGGTTTTGTTTTAAGGAATAGTATCTGCAGGTAGAGATCAAAATGGATTAGCAGTGGAGAATGTTATCATGCAAAACCTGCTTCTCTGCTTTCTACAGATACTGATCTAACCAGCTCCATCTTCCTCTAGACAGGAGGGAAAATTTCTTAAGAGTTGCAAAGGATTTGGGGTATTTGAAACAGTTCTGGCATGCCTGCTCTCCCCAAAGATTTGTAAAGCAGCATCCTCTGCGCTAGCCAGAGCTTGGGGTAATACGACACGGATAAGCAGGATGATGTTTCTACTGAACTGTGCTTAGACATCTCTGCACTTCTAATCACCTCCCCTTTTACTTTTGGAGTTCACTAAAAGTTAGTGATGTAGTAAGTCACATAACATCCTGAACCTACGGGCTGGGGACTTAAACCAAAACCTATAATTAACCATTTCTGTACTAATTAAATGCCAGTTGAAGCCAACTAAACAATTAACTTTTGGGGCTTCATACAAGTGAAAGTGCTGTGCTGTCTTACTGACACCAACCCTAATGCACTCTGAGGTACACAAATTGTTTTTATGGGCAAGGGTTTAACACTGGAAATCTTTAACAGTGGCTTCTGTTGAAGCTTAAAAACCTTTCACAAGCTGTTTTTTCACTGCATCTGAGAACTTTTTTTCTCTCTTCTCAGGGAGTTCACCCACTGCAGGTGGCATTAAAGCAGATAAAACAAAGCAAAATGAGCCGTAAGTGTTTTGACTTTCAATGATCACCTGCAGGTATGAATTTAAAGCTGCAGTCTGTTACATGATTGCTTCTTCTTATCCTACAGTGACTCTCCTAGCGAGAAAGAAGTGGAGGTAAGTTTTGACTGCTTGTATCCTTAAGTATCTTGGACAACAGAAAGGTCTTGTCAATAAGCCCTGATTAATATCTTGTCCTATATAAAAGAATGATGCTGAGTAGCTTAAACTGGATGTATTTCTATAAGTTGGCTTCTGAAATCTGTCTTTCCAAGCCCAATAGAAATTTTGGAAAGGATGGCATGGGAAAAGGTGCCAATCTGTAAAACTGAACAAAAGATTTGTCACTATTAAATCACTTGTTTGCAAGCTTGAAGGAGCATAGCTGTGACCTCCTCCCAGGCAGAATGTGCTGATTTAAGACAGTTTTGTCAAAAGACACAGATGGCACACTGCGTGCTGCCAGGATATCACCTATTCTGGCTGCAGATTACTTCCCCCATCACTACAGATGGGAAGACTGGCTTTGTGGAAGTGGGCCATGTTTGCTTTCTCTTCTGCATCTCTCCTGTAACTTTGTTCATGGGATGTAGTCCCAAATGTCACGTCAGTATCCAAATCTACTTTAAAAGCTTCTGCGTCACTTGGATTATTCTGAAATCTTTTCCTCTCCCACAACAGGCTGAATTTCTGAGGTTGTCATTAGGTTTTAAATGTGACTTGTTTACCTTGGACAAGAGAGTGAGGCTTGAAGAAAGGTCCCGAGACTTGGCTGAAGAAAATTTGAAAAAGGAGATCACAAATGCTCTAAAGATGTTAGAGGTTAGTATTGGCCAAGGCTGGCAGGGTAGCTGGGATGAATGGTTGTGAAAGCGTCTCTCTTAACACAGCTCTTTTTAGGATGCGCGCGTATACGTAATACATTATAGGCAAATCTGAACGAAGTTCTGAAGTGATGCAGTTGAAATATGAGAGCCTTAGCCTTTGAAGGGTAACCTTCATCTGAGTATATTGTGCACTCGGGCAGTGGGGAAGTTTTCTATTGCACAAATATCTGCCAAGAACCCCTGTCTTCAGCTGATTTTATGCTAGGTAAACAGAAGTCTCTGCCCACTGGAGGTCTGTATCAAGTTACACTGAGGATGTTGGATGCTGATCTTTTGAATGTGTGGGCATGAACACAACCCCTCAGTGTCATCAGTTGCGTTCACCCTTTTTTCTCTACTAATAGCTCACACTGTTTTCCTTACCAATATGCCTCTTAGGCTTTAGTTCCTTTGTGTGAAGAAGATAACCAAGCGCAGGAGATTATTAAGAAGTTGCAGAAAAGCTTGCAGTTCCTTAGCCAGTATGCAGCCCGAGTCGCCAGTAGAGCAGAGATGTTGGGAGCTATTAATCAGGTAACTATTTCCATGTAAATGTATTTTCTACAGAGTTAAGAGCTTTTGGATGTAAAGGGATAGCAGTGTCTGTTTGCTAGGCTTCCGATTCCCGAATTAGATTTGGGACTCTCAGGTATGTAATGCAGACTGACCAGTACAGCTTAGTCCTGGCTTTCTCTTCTCAGATCACTGTTTGTGGTGTTATAAGGAATCCCAGGCACTGTGAGAGCAGCTACGTTGCACTAGCATTGGGCAAAAACACACAACAGAAATATGGTCCTGATTTAAAACAAAAAACCCCAAACAAACAAAAATCCAGAAACAACTTTGCATCAGAGGAATGTATACAGTAGAGCGCACAAGAATGCGATGCGGTAACAATGGTCTTGATGCTCTAATGGTAATTCTGTGCCTTATGGAAAGGGCTGCTAATAAGTTAAATTTATGGAAATTTACGAAGACCTGCTCAAATGTTATCCGTAATTGTGTATAACGCCAAAGAACAGCATGAAAATATGACTTGGCAATACTAGCAAATGCGTGGTGGCAGCTGAAACTGTAGATCAGAGAAAGAGAAGGGGAGGAGTTGTAAGGGCTCAGAAAATGAAGACTAATTTATTTTAGGATAAGAGTAATCACTGGAGAAATGAGACCTGTGTAACCTGGGCATGTGTCGAGAGATGGGTTGTAGCGAAACTTTGAAAGGGTGGGCAAAAATGAGAGGATGTTGCATCGTGGTGATACAAGATGAGAGTAGATGGTTACGAGGAAAAAAAGTCTTGAACTCTAAACATGATGCAGTTCCTCAAAGCGCTGCTTCTTTTTCCTACTGCTGTTGCACTCGCTCTGTTAGGAGAGCCGTGTCAGCAAGGCTGTGGAAGTAATGATTCAACATGTGGAGAACCTGAAGCGCATGTACGCAAAAGAGCATGCAGAACTTGAGGAGCTGAAACAGGTCCTGCTCCAGAATGAGAGATCCTTTAGTTCTCTTGGAGATCGAGGTAAAGCTGCTTCGTCTTTCCTCTTTCTAGCACCTGCCAGATAGACCCTTATCTAATCGAAGCTTAAGGTATTAGGTGGAGGGGTTATATGACTGTCATATCTCCTTTCCTAAAAATAAAGGAAAAACCAGCTATTTACTAACAGTATTAGAAACAACTCCCTAAAACTAGACTTGTATGTAAACTGTCCTGAATCTTGGGGTGGGGGGAAAACATTGCAAGTATGGAGTAATATTCTGGCTTTTAGAAAAGTGCGTTGCATGTGGTGGTGATAATCGTATTCCTTGTGAGCAGTAAACTTGGGTGCTCGCTCACACTGGAGCATTCCCAGTAGCTATTTCTGGGTAGCTGAGCTTTGACTGCTCTCTACAGATGCTTCCTGCTCTCTTCTAAATACAAATTACAGACTCCTTAAGTGCAGGTGCTCTGAATTTCCCCCTCTAAGCAGATGGTATGGTGGTTGGGTTTTCAGATCACACTGTGCATTTGTGGCTTTGCCAGAGAAGGATTAAATTCTTCTGAAAAATAGAGCATATATTTTAAAAACAGAAAGGGCAGTCTTGCACACTGGTAAAATCCTCGCATGAGTCTTCTGAATCATGGGCTATTCCTTCCTGACTGTAAAAGATTGTCCTGTAACAGGACACTGCCTTGATAATAGAAGAATACATTTAATGATAGCAACAGAAATTGATGCTTGTAGAGGATGTATAATGATGAACTTATCTAATGAAATAGAAAGCTTTTTCCTGAACTCTCATTTCTGCTTTCTGAGAGTACTCTGATACACTCCTTGCTTAAACAGATACTGGAAAAAGTCAGACTGTTAGTTGCAAATAAAGCTCACTGCATTCCTGTAAGCCTTTCTGATGTTTGATCTCTTTGCAGATGAATCTACGAATAAAAAGCTACCGAATTCTTTTAACTTTAAGGTAATGGCCATTACAGCTTAACATGAAATTTCACGTGTGTGTGTTCATGCGTTTTTCTTTGCCTTGTCATGCGCTGGTGATCTGCTACATGCTTAACTGGGTAGTTTTCTGCCTCAGATATGGACTGATGTCATCAAACACAAGGATATATTTTTCAGTCACCCCCACCAACCTCCATGCGGTCCCACTTAGAAGATGAAGTGTTCACAGCAGCTGAAATGGCTGTGCTCTCATGCAATGGTTAAGAAATATTGTTCATGTATTGTTCTCTCACTGGGGCCACAGAAGAAGGGTTTAGCACAGAGAGATGAAAAAAATAGATGGGAGCAATTCAAATAGGAATTCCTGTGAGCACCATTAGGTGAATTTAGATGCCTTCAGTTTCAGTATTTTGCTGGAAGCTGTGTAGCCAGCCTCACTTTGGATTCTTAGGGGGGAAGCAGTTGATGTGGAAAGATGCTGCTTTAAAGAACGTGGTTTGCGCTGTGCTTGTGATTTGACTTGTGTGTCACTTCAAGCTAAGTATCAACATCTATTTTTTTAATACAGTTTGTGAAAAACAGACGGTATTTTATGTGATCAGTGAGTAATCTGGTCGTTCCTTGATAGAGTCAGTAATGCCTCTTATTTATATAGCCATCATCATCCCTACGAAGAGTTAGCATTGCAACATTGCCTAGGAGTGCTGGAAATGCAGGTATTGGGTTGCCGCTGGTAAGTAGGGGGTTCCGGATGGTGAGGCGCTTTACCTTCTCAAAACTGGCTGGGCTGAAGCATGAAAATGCCAATGCAGTAAGTGTGTCAAACTTCTTCTCTAGGCCCAGTTCCACGAACTCGACGGAGATGAACGGAGTGATAAATTCAACAGGAGATCAAGCAGTTGGTAAAGTTACTTGGGCTTGTCTTTGACTAGTGTTAAATGTTTTTCAGCTCTAACTGTGCCTGTATTAAGCACCCTATGGAGCATCTTGAGATATAATAATGTTTAGGCTACACCTTTCACATTAGTTTTACATGCTTCAATAGGTAAATGAGCCTTTGTGACTACATGTTACAGCTCTTTTTTTATTTATTTTTTTATTAAGGGTTGAGAATTTAAAAAAAAACTCTCTTGACTTTCTTGCTTTAGAACTAAAATATGAAATCTAGGCAGCTGGCATTGATGGATCTGAGGTTTTTTGGTTTTGGTTTGTTTTTGTTTTTTTTTTTAAATCCTAATTTCAGGCAACTGATTTTGAAACTTATTTGTCTAAGGCCTACCCAAATAGGGCTGCTGCTGAATTTCTAATTTCCTGCTGTATATCCAATGGGGAAATTAAGGCAAACTTCTTTAAAATATGACAGGGGACGACTGGGAGCAAAGCAAAATGAGAAGCGTCCTTCGCTACAGCGGTTCATTAGCACATATTCCTGGGCAGAGTATGAAGACGAACACGCTGAAACAAAGTAAGTTCAACAGCAGCCTCCTCTGAGGTGTGTGTGCAGGGTTGGTTGGGTCGTTTTTTAATAAACTCTTAACTGTCCACCACCTGATCAGGGCTATAAAGTCAAGCTGTTGTGAGCTCTGTCAAATCGAATGCTTGCTGGAAAAGCTTTGGAACTCTTGATGCTTGCTTACAGAAATGAGCAGTTGGAATCACCTGCTGAAGTACAAGAAGAACCATCAAGGAAGGAAAGCGTCTCTGAAAAAGGAAAATATTCATCAAAATGGAACCTAGAGTCAGCGTAAGTTTTCTCAGATCATCATGAGGTAAAGTGATGTTTGGGTGGTGGACACGGGAAGAGGAAGCAAAGCTGTAGCTTTGGTTTGGTTGTTAATGCTGATTTTTGTATCGAACCAACAAGGAATGAGTAATCTCAGGTGCCAGAGACTTGCCTCACCAGGGATTCATTGCTAATCCTAAATGGTGAGGTGAAGAGGAGCCTCATGCTATGATCCCACCTCTTGTTGGTTACCCTGTGACAGCTGTTGTAGCTAGGCTACTAGGTCATGCTAACATGTACTCTTGCAAAAATGAGCGAGGGTTTGAGGCCTGTGCAGAGCTTAACAGCAGCTTGGGCACACACTGAGAGACAAGTAGTTATCAAGACTAACTCCAGACTATTCCAGCTAATTTCCCTGAATATCTCAAGTCAAGGAAGAGAGTGCTGTCCTAAACAAGTATCCCTTGGAAGCCCCTGCCTTACAGGAAAGGAGATCTGCTGTCTCTGCAGAGAAACTGTTTATTCCATATGAATACCCTATGCTAAGCCTCCACTTTGAGCATTCCTGATCAAGGGGGAGACAAGACAATTATGCTAGCATGTAAAATGGAGAAGACAGCAAGAACAAGTATTTCTATTGTTTGATAAAGGACAGAGACACCCAGTGTCATGAGAGGTCTAGGATTTGGATAGCCAGTGAGGGTAAACCTTCTCCCTAACCTCCAGGAAGGCACCAAAGCCCTAGAAAACAGTAAAACATAAGGCCAGCACTCTTCAGTGCTTCCTACAAGCAAGACTTCTTCATGAGCTGCCAGGCAGCTTTTGTGAATCCTCTTCAGAAACATGGTGGGGTGCAGGGAGCATGGGTGCCTGAACTGGGCTCATGGGTCAGGTCAGTCACCAAAACAGCTTATCGAGAACTTGCTTAGGGTCTCCTTTAGGGTCTTCTGGGGTGGGGGAGTGGGCTGAGAAGAGGGCTTCCAAGTTTTGAAGAAACACTGAGCCACTCTGACTTACTCCTTGCAGGTGCAATTTAATGTCATCGTGGGCGTCCCATTTCAAGGCTTCCTTTTCCAACGCTAACAAAACTCTCTGGGTTTCTGTTTCCATCCTGGTACTGCTGGCTGCTCTTACAAGCTTCCTCACGGGGTTGTCTCTTCAAAGACCAGCAGACGCAGCACCTGTAGGAACTGGGGACTCCTGGACTTCACTACAGCAACTGTTGTGGCCGTATACAGGACTTCAACACAATGGACCACCCCCCGTATAACAAAGGTTCTGACTTTTGTAGTTACACTTTCAAGTTCTGGATGACTGTACGAGAAGCTGAGATAGTATATTTAAGGTTACATGTTTGGGTTTGTTTTGTTAGGTTGGGGGGGGTGTTTTTGGGGAGGTTTTTTGTGTTGTGTTTTGTTTTTTTAAAGCATGACTTGAAATTGAAAAATACCTTTTTTTTTTTTTTTACCCCCCTATCTTGACAAAAGTCATCTTTACAAGTACCTAAAAGGGTCTCAGTTCTATTCAAGTTTACAATAAAATAGGTAGTCATTTTAAACATAGCTAACAATAAATATGACTAAGTGGTCTGGCCACAAGACAATAAAGAACTTTGCTGTAACAAAACCAGAATGTTTGCATTTTAGTCGTTGAAGCTGTTACAATGATTTGAATAGAAAAGGATTCAAGACTTGAAATGTAACTTTATTGAAAGCTTTTGATAATAAAGTTTTAAAGGAAAGCATGCAGTACTTAAGAGTATGTTAAAACTCTCGTGGCAAGCAGTAGCTGATATACACCATCAACAAACAGGAAGCTAGCTGTTTCCACTTTATCAATTGCTTCTTTGCTGGCAGCGTCCTTAAGCATATGGTAGAGTGTGGAGTGAAATTCAGAATCTTCTTCTAGCTCTTCTGAAAAAGCTTCACTGGTTTCTGTGATCTTGAGCTTCTGTGCTTTCTGACCATCAAACATGTAAAGAGACCAGTCTTTGACAGAATCTGCTTTAAGATGCTCACTTACCTATTGCAGAAAACAAAAGTGTGCTGTAAGATGAAGCCCATGACACTGACAGAGTATAAAGTCTAGGATGAAATTCTAAATTCTATATACTCATGAGTATAATGCAGAAATAAAACCAAGGCACTGCTTTGAACTCCTAAAACAATATTAGCTCTCTGTGCCTAAAAGACTGTGTACCAGGTACCGTATCACCACCAAAATCTTCCTCTGTAAAATGCAAGGTTTGGCCCCTCCAGCTTTCTTGCTGCTCCTGGCTCCTATGGAGAGAGTAGCTAGGTGCAACAGGCATCATTTGCTTTAGTTCTTGCTCCTGGGATTAAGTATCAGGCTAAATGTATTTGTGTGTCACACGCATTTAACTCAAGAGAGTGGGAGAGCTTCTCAAGATTTCAACAGTATGGTATGTTCTGTATTTACAACCACAACTGGGAGTATCTTTCTGTCTCCCTGGGAGAAGTTTTAACCACATGTGTGTTAGTTCACAGATGGAAACAAATCAATGCTTAAGTTGCTTATTCCCTCCTTTACAGTAGGGAACAAACGAAACCCCATATGGACAAGAAGAAATTTCCAGATAGTAATTATAAAACTTGCCGATCAGATTGCTATTCAGAGGACCCCTCATGAAAATCAGCATCCATCTCCAGCTTTGTTACTGAGACGTGTGTCCCCTTAGAGATCTCACAAACGCATGAGCTGTGAAGCAGTGGAGAAGCAGGCTCTGAAGTTTTACTGACACACACTGAACACTAAGTAGTCAACCCCAAATCTTAAAACTGCTGCACCAACAGTGTCGGTAGGGGTTGAAGACAATGTTTGAGATGAGCATAACTTACGGAAGTGAATTGTTTCTGTCTCTTTAACTGTGACAGACTGCTATGCTGGTTTTCTCTAGAAGTTTAGTTTAAATCCACAGACCTTGAACACTACTTGCTCTTGACCTGCTTCTAGATTCCACTTGCTCCAGGCAAAAGCAAAAGCAGATGCAATGAGTGCCATCTGTTGATAGGCCCTAACTTCTGCTAGGGGAGCCTGTAACGCAAAAGTACAAGTTAGAAAATACGTCTATCAATCATTCAGTCTAATTCCCTGTGTTATCCAAACGTAAAAAAAGCTTGCTTTAACCAGACTCCTCCACTGGCTAAGCTGGCCCAACACCTGTATGTGTGCCACCTGATTCTGTACAACAGGTCTTCGTACAAGAAAATGTTACCTATGTGAAAAACAGGTGGGAAAAACAACAGGAAAACCATCCACTGCTGCACTCACCTTCTTGTTCACAGAGACATACTTGTGAGAGTACTCTCCTGGGAAAATATTCACACCAGCTTTTTTCAAAACTGTTCTTAGGTCAATTGGACTTATCCATTTTCCTGTGATGTGGGAAAGCACATCCTTCTCTTCCACCACTACTGAAGACAACATACACTGATTACCCTGTTGTACAAACCAGCGAAAGCAACTTAATGGTCATGAAAGCTATTTTCTGCTTCAGGCATCAAATATATTAATAACTTTGCTATTCTGGATATTGTAGACATTATCTACTGTTCTGGGCTATAAACTGTCATTCCCAGATCCTGGAGAGCCACTTTTCTGTAGGATTTCAGCAATGATGTTGGTCTACTGGCCCATGCCTGTGCTCATACTGACTCTTGTAAAATCATGTCTGTTACTGAACTGATTTATACGGCAATGAGCACATGGCTAACCATGCGTAACTTGAACCTTTAGAAGGAACAAGTAGCATTAGTAGGAGGTTGCTTGAAACGCCTTTATTTCTCTTGGTATAGCTGGGAGGAGAGAGGAACAATTTTTAAATCTCTAGCTGGTGAAACAGTCTTGAATTCAGCAAGGTAGTATCAGTATCAAAGCACTTACTACAACTTTGCAGAACAACCATACAGATGTTTTCTTCTGACCAGTTCACAGAAAATAACTGAAATTAAATCACCAGTACTGTTCCTTACAGTGCTTGGCAAGGAAGAGATCCTCCCTCATTTTCATTGGCACACAGTGAGATTCAACTTGCTCTTGTGGAAGCATCCCAAGTTCTTAATAAAGGACACTGTAATAATTCTATATTTTTTTTAAAAAACTGCAACTGTTTTACAAAAAAAATGATTTATGGTACCTTAATTTGTATCTGAATCGTTGCAAAGACTGTAGTAACTACAAGTAGTGCTTCATCCATACCAGTAGGTTGCAATTGCCATGCCTGATATGGCATGTTGAGATGAGTATCCTGGAGAAGCGCTATTGTATAAAAGGCAGCCATCCCAAAGGTGATACTCTTTTCCTGCGTTTTATACGTTATGTTGCTGATGCCATCAGTTCTCCACTGTTGGCCTTTACCAAAAGGATGCGAAAATACAAAGATGTATATGTAAAGCTTCTGCTTGTGATATGTGCTGGGGAAGAATTAGTTAGTAAAGACATCCTAGGTTAACTAATATTCACAGTTAACATAAAACATTAGGCACAAAATAATTAATTTAAGGCAAAAAGTCCCCTCATTTTAATTGTCTTTAAGTAAAAGATTGGGCTAATTTTGACAGGAAAGCTTCTCATTAATCTCAAAAGAAATACAAATACTAATGTAACACTCATTTCTTACTTGCTATATAGCAGCAGTCCACAAGCCCATTTTCAAGAGTAACTTCAAACATCATTTTAATAGGTTCTACTCTCTTTCATGACTAGAAAGCCAGTGGTATGTTGTATTTATCTAATAACTAGAATATCACATTTGGTTTTTAACATTTAATTTTCACATTTTAACTTAATACTAATACATGTAGTTAGGAGCTATTTGGCTCAAAGTGGCCAATTGGCTTCACCCTAGCAAAACTTGATTTGTGGTATACAGTTGTACATTGCCCATTAAACGGTGTGTATTTTTTTCCATTCCTATTAAAAAGCCACAGTAACAAGCCTCAACAAGCAGTCCATTATTAGATATGATGCAGAAGTAAAATAGAACCAAAAAAAAAAAAAAAGCCAACCCCAAATCAATTAACCTTGAAGTCCCCAAATTATTTCTGGGCTCTGAATTGTCTCTTAGCTTTACAGCTGGATTCTGAAAACAGTCAAACTCAGGTATAAATTCCATTATTCAAACTTAAAATAAATTTATGTCCTAAGTACCTGCAGGATCCCATCGGGCTATCACAGGATCCTCAAAATACATCACGTTGTCAGAAAGCCTAAGGGTTATCTGTATTGGTGGATGCATGGCATCTTCAGCCTCTTCTGGGGGATACGGGTATGCCTCCAATCCACTGTCGAGTAACTTTGGCAAGATGGAAAAAGGATAGATAACATTTTTATTAGAAAATGCTGTAGCGTACTTTTTTTTTTCCTTTAAGTCCACCTAATCACCTGCAGAGTCTCCTAACACCATTTACAATTCATTAGTATTAATGGTTTGCTGATATTGCACATTTCCAACTACAATGTTGAAGACAGTAAAAGGGTGACTACCAACAGGCCTTTGAACCCTTCACGTGCTGTCGATGGCACCCTTAAGGCATTGCCACACAGCAGGCATAGTCATTTTTTAACAGGTCCACAGTCTCCAAAAAAACCAAGAGCACCTGAGTGGCAAAAGGCAGCTATAATTCTACTTTGCCCACACAGTGTCAAAGGGAATGAAAGAAAGAGGTCACATCGACTGGTAATGCAGGTCTGTGTGCTCACTGGGAATGAAGATCCCACGCCCACAGTCCTGCTTTCTTAGTTTGTATGGGAATTTCACTTATTAAAGGTATTCAGCTTCACAGTAAAAACTGTGATGTAGGTTAGCGCTGCATCAGGCTCCACGAGAGGGAAAACCAGAACACATTGGCTGTAGTCCTCAAATATCTTGCAGAGCCTGGAACTGAATTGGCAGTAATTTTGTTATCATCCTTTTTTTAAGTGTACTTTTCACATATGAAAAACTAAGAGCTTCTCTCTTTGTTTTTACTTTGGCCAAGAGCATTATCGAGCACAACGATCTGTGCCAGCCACGCTGACGCGCACTGACTGAGCACACACCTTGCTAAGTCCAGGCTGATCTGTTCCCCCCAGCTGCTCCAAAAATTGGCCAACTGTAATTGAAAAAGGATTTGAAAACTCGGCCCTTTAGTTTGCTGCTCAAGAAATCACGTACACTACAGATGTACAGTGGTGACAGACCTCAGGAACAGCTCTTCAAGGATGACAGGGAAGAGGACTGAATGGGCTGTAATCTCCTTCGTCACTTACTTACCTCCACCATACTCCAGTCCTTGAGTTGTTTGACCTGAGGTGGAAGGTGCAGTACATCAATGTGGTACACACCACCCACTGGTACAAACTGTTGCAAATTAACAATGTTTTCATCAGTTATAGCCTCTTCTTTTTCATTCGTCTCTTCCTGCACCAGTGGATCCTGAACTACAAAACAACCAAACAACATGCGTTAACTTGGTGCTTCAACTAAAGCACTGAAATTTCCCACTTCCATTATTTTTCACTTTTGCACAAAAAGCCCATGTGCTTGAAGTGCTTTACACTCTGCAGCGTTTCAGCACCATCTGCTGGTGTTCCCCAAACCTTTTATCAATTAATTGAGATGTGGGGAAAGACAGACAGCTGGACAACGAAAAGCACTTCTTGTTTTGGTACTGAGCTTTTTAACAGATTAATCTCGGCTCTAACTTTGTAGTCAATTCAAAACGCTTTATATAGGAACAATATTTTACTGACAAAATGAGTCACATCATTAATCACAGAAGAATTTCACAAATATACAATACAGTAGATTCTGGACAGGTTTAGTAATGTTGTATTAGTATGAAAACAAATGAGGCAAATAAAAGTTCTAAGGCACCTACAGGTCACGTGCTGAAGGTGAAAGACAGGTCATATTTATGAAGAGCAAGAGGGATTTAACATGAAATAAACTTTTCAGATAACAAAGATAATTCATGTATTTTTCTGCACATAATTATGTATATATTTATTACATATATGTATGAATTTAAGTTTTAATTAATTGGAAAATGTTACTAGAAGGCATCAATGCCATGGACAAAAATGCCTAGAAATATTTTCTTAAAAAAGAAAAAAAACCCGAGCCCACACAAAACATTGCACTGGGTGTTATGGAAGGAGGATGGAAGCTACCATTAACAGGGATCAAGAAAAAGTGTTCAATACTGTAAAAACATCTACTGTAAGTGTTACGAAATTTGCTTTTAGAGAGTGAGATAATCTCACAAAATGGCAACTATCTATATAAACTGTATTCAAGCTTTTTAAATACAAATGAAAATGGTGTTAATTTTATAATGTCAGATTTAGTTGCATTATGCAGAGGTTTTCTTCTACTGTATTCACCCAACAACATAATGTCCTTTTGCAGTCATTCCCAGCAACAAATTTAGAAGAAGTAAAAACCATTTAACTACCAGCCACGGTGGTAGCTTGCACTTTAACTTGCTTTTTAAAATAATAATACAAAAATATGTGTCTTCTAAAGAAAACTGTTCAGTCTCCCAAGCTAAATTAACTTCTTAACACTGGTAGAATGAAGTTAAATCCAGAGAACTGCAGTAATTCTCACTCTCTTCCCTGTTGTTGCATTCCTGTTTTTTCCTCTCGTCTGCCTGGCTGCCTCTTTTCACTGAATTTGTGGTAACTGAGAATCCGTTCAAACTCTGCTCTGAAAAGTGGTTGAATGGGTTTGCCAATCAATCATGAGCATGCCAGCAAACGCATAGTTTCATAAGCCGCCTCTCCTCATTGAAGCAGATAAACAAGCTTGAAGACATTCAGGTATAATTAGCACACTTCTGTGCACATACATTTCACCTAATACTATGGTAGGGATTTTCAAAGCCTTACCGAAATAAAATAGCAAATTCCTCCAAATGAAGCCCAAGTTCTTTATATGCCCTTGAAAACCACCTTGTTTGGGTGGTCTCCAGGGTCTAGTCTGACAACTGGTTGCTTGGGCTGTGCTCAGCAGAAAGTGTTGCGGGGTGGGGTTTGGGGTTTGTTTTTTTTTTTTCACAAGGAAAAGCCTGCACAGTTCAGCTAAACTATGCTGAATAGTTTGCAGTTGGTTTATTTATTTAAGACAGTACTACAAGAAAACTCACTCTTATTAAACCAAAGGACAGCACAACATTGAAGAAATTCATAACTTACTTAAGTGGGACAGATGATAAACAGCTTTAGTTCCTAGAATTAGGCCCTTTTTTAGCAAAAGTGTATCAGCACGTATCTTGCTTTAAGCACACATTTAAGTAACACTCAGCAATACCTACACTACCTGAGTGCCTACCATTATACGCATTTGAATCACTTTTTTCTGAGGAAGTCAATCTCACCAGACAGCCTGGTAGATTCATAAAGAATGTGTGTCTCACCCATAGACATACATAAATATATGCATAATAATAGGCAAATGTACATAAACATAATAAACATGCACATGAGCATAAACACAAATAATAAATAAATTAAAATAAGTATGGGGACAAAATCCATTTTCCTATCTGTCCTATTTTCTCCCTGCATTTAACAATCATTAATAGAAATGTCAACAAAGCTCAAGTGTTATCAAAATATCAATACATTTATAAACTTTGTTCCATTCACATAGAGAGCTATATCACAATATTTCCATATATAAAATAAAATATTTAGAATAAGTACATTTGCAATGGTGCACATAAAAACTAACAAAATACCTTGTGGTGTTATGTCCAAGATTTCTGATTTCTTCTCAGTTTCCTCCTCTGTCTCATTTATATGAGCTACGCTATTGCTCTTTTCTTTCAATGAGATAGCACTCTATATGAAAAGCAAAAGACATTTTTTCATTAGTCAGAGACAGACACAATAAAGAAGAGGGTATCACCTCCTTCAAGGAGGCCCAAGGTGAAAGAGCACAGTCCCACTCCTCCAGCAACATTTGCACCAGTCTTGCCACAGGGTCAAGGTTTTAGGAGAAATGATTTCTACCTAGCCAGCAAAAATAGTTTTGATCAAAGGTACTCTCCAACTTTGGAGCCGGATATATAAATAGAGACAAACATAAAATAATTACGTCATTTCCACAGCAAATTCCGTCTCGAGCTCCCCAAGTACCATACAAGCACTTCACCTCTTTAGCAGTGTATGCACTCGAAAATTATGTTTATCTGACTTTACAGCTAGAAGAGTGACACAAAGAAAACTTAAGCCGATGTTGAATCCAAAGCCATACTGAAACTCTGCCAGAACCCCCACTTGCAGTCTTAGCCTGTGCCTTGCCCATGATATTTATTCCCTTTCTCACACTGTTTTCTATTTTCAAAACATTACCCTAGATTTCCAGCCACATTTCCAACCCAGATAGGAACTCATCCCTGTCGTAGCAGACCCCTCTGGAAGCACAGCAGTAGACAAACGGCAGTTCAGTGTACGAGCCGCCCGTTTGGAGGCACGGGCACCTCCTGTGCTCTGTGCTGTGCCTGCCAGAGCGTGGGAAGAACACACATCTCCTCAAACAGGACAGAAGGTGAGGGGAAAGAAGTGTTCACGCATGTAAATGTGGGGGAATTTGAGGCAGAGCCAGACAGGGGGAGAAACTGCAGTAGCTGAGAGAAGCAGAGTCTTCAGAGGGAACAGGAAAATTCACAAAACTAGATTGAGAGAAAGAGAGAAAGACCTAGGAAAGAAAAAGAGAAGGAATGAAATTAGGAGCTTGAAGAAAGTCTGAAAAATGTAGGTGAAAACTGCCAAAAGATGGGATTTGCCATACAAAAAAGAAAAAAGGAACCAAGAAAAATGGAATTTCAGGCACTGATTCACTACAAAGGTGTTGGGGACTGAAAAGGAAAAAAGGCGAAGATCGTTGCTCCAAACACATTAAGAAGGCATAAAACATGATGCTTTACAGTTATTTGTGCAGAAATTTTAGATAGAGAACCCGAGTCATTTATCTGCAGGTCACAGATGATACTGAAAGTGAAAAACCCAAACCCAGTAAGAAGAATACAAAACCAAGCAACCTCCACAACACCTAAAGCCAACATACTCCATTGAAGAGTGCTGATGAAGAGTATCCAGCAGCCAGAAACAGTACTGGGAAAGCCCTCTACGGGCAAAGCTTCAGCAGACAGACATGGAGCAACCAAGCAACTGCACAACCATGACCTGCTCAACTCTGAATTCTATTCTGCATGCTGTGAATTCTCCTAATATTGGACTCCTGCAGTGATTTTATGGGGCTGTCAGTTTCTCAAAAGCAGAATCCATTCACCTGGACATACGTCACAGATTTATGGAAAGATCTTAGACCGGCACCCAACGTTCCTCATGGCTTGATCCTACTCTTAAACTGCCAACCAAATGCCAACTCACACATGCCAACTGCACTGCAACTACCACACCCTGTCCAAACTCCCCTTTCTACCTCCTGTACTACAATCTTTGGTCATTCACCCTTGCATTCCCTTGAGAAAATCTATGGCACAGTATCAACACAAGTTGCCTTTTTCTACAGAACATTTAAGAACCTGGCTCTCTCAGGCACAGGACGCATTAGGAAGCTGTTACGCTGCCAGTGGGCCTTGAGTAACAGCAGCATTGCAGAACATCCTTTTGTGCGATTTTTTACCTACCTTTCTCCCATCAGAACAGGTTTCTTCTTCAGCAGGCATGTTGGGCTCTTCTCTGGCTTTCTTCTCCTCTTCTTCTGGTTCCTCTACATTGTCTTTTGAATGCTGAGTTAAGTCTTTGCTATCTAAGACTTCCAATTGTGGCACACTCTGACACTGCAGCCAAAGTGGAGATACGTGGTCGTAGTGAGTATGCAATATGCGAACAGCAACGCTGCTCACAGCAAGTGACTTTGGAAGATCAAATCCGTGCTGTGTATCATAAAACACGTGATTTTTGAACCTGTAAACAACAGTTAAAAAAAAAAAAAATTTCCTAGTAAGATGGGCAGCACTTATTTTTATATTTCTTCATAAGTATTCAAATTGATGTTCTACACTAAAAGTCACCTAAATTCTCTTTTGTCGCATGGCACAGTCTAAGAAATAGAGTGGGATGCCACGCTACGCTTCCTGTCTTGTACTGACAGCTGTCTGTAAGCCCATCCAGAAAAGCTGTAACTGCATTAAGGGGATCAGGAGCTGCAAAAATAACGGTCCTGACTGATAGGATGACAATGAGGCAGAATCAGACTGCAGCTCTTCTACACAGTACATTCCTGGCAAAACAGACTAATTTAATGGGCAAATTCCTACACAGGTGAAGTCACCAGCTGTCTGTGTTACATCAGGCGCAGCATCTTCCACATAAAATCCAAAGAGATACACAGATGTAAAGGTAATTTCGATAATCAACAGTATTACACATCCACTGATCCTTGTGACAGGGTAGGAAAGAGGCTAAGAGCAGGCACAGGAGGCCAACTTGCATCAAATCAAGTATCTAACATGTGAACTTGGATTCTTTCATCAGATACGGAAGTTTCTTGCTCATTGCAATTCCTGCCCAATCAAAACCAGAACAATTCAAATAATACTTATTTTCTGATAAGATCTGATAAGGTAGTCACATATATTCTAAAAATCTTCTAGTAAAGTATCTTCTATTTTTTAATTCTTGGTTGAAAATTTTAAGTGTATCTCTAAGCTGACCAAAAGGCTTTAACACTAACCCAACTGGGCTCTTCCTGCAGGTCAGCCTGACATTGCTCAGGACCCAGCCTTCCAGTTATCTTAGCAAAGCTTACAGCACCAGGCCCTTAGTCAGGGCAAAGTCCTTTTACCAATTTATTCCTCATATTTGTGGAGTGGGAGTAGGAAGTCTGCTCAAAAATCTTGTTTTGAAAAATATATCAGTTAAATGGTAATCTAATTTAAAAAAAAAAAATCTTAGATTCAGATGGAGGATACTTGCATTTCAGGCTCTAGAATATTTATCTAACAGAGTACGGAGCACAAAGCATCATTCACCACTTTGCAAGAAACTGTAACAGCTTAGAAACTATTTTAATGCATGAGCAAGAAACATTACTTCCAGAGGAATTTCAATTCTCTGTATGAGTTTTATTGTTTTCCTTCAAAAACTGTTCTGGCAGTAACAGGGTTCTACTGTAGCATTTTAAGAAACAAAATTTTTATATATATATACATGTATTTTTCTATATATGTATGTATTTTTATACATATATCTACATATATAAAATACTCCTGTTTCTTTAACAAAACTCTGATGTAACCGGTACCTTCCTTAGCAACAGGTTGGTATGAAACCCATCAATTGGGAGTCTGTAGAATAAAAGCTATTCAACAGGAAAAAGATTATGAGAAACTGGTTCTTGGTGTTTACTTGACTTGGGTAAACAAGGCCAGGCCTCATTTCAAATTAAGAATTTCAGTATGCTGTACCTTACTTTCTTCTTCAGATTGGCCCAAATACAAAAAGTAACATTTTTATCCTTCATGACTGCCTGCATATTTCCAGTGTCAGAATCTTCATACATATTAGCTGTCTGCAAAGAAAAAGCAGATTAAATCATGTTTTCTTCTTATTTATATTACTCTGATTTACTTACCTTTATACACTTGAATAAATAAGAAAAGACACGTAGGGATAAAAATACACCAGACCAAGCTCAGGTATTTAGTATTTATGTACTAAAACATGACAGTTATAAACTCAAATATCTTTGTTAAAATTTGAACTATGTTCTTTTTCTTTGTCTGACTTCACCAATTCTGTCAGTCAAAATTCCGCCAAATACGGGATCTTACATTATCCCCTTCAATGATACTGCCTTTCTGCCTTAATCATGTGCCCTCAAAAATACTCAAAAAACAAGAATTTAACATTTCCTAATTTGCAGAGGGTTTTGACTGTGAACAAACTTACAACTGTTTCACTTTTCCCCTTACTTCTTTTCCTTTTTTTTGTTTCCTCTAGCAATATTCTTTTGCTAAACATACTTACATATATGATTAATATACTTAAAATAGCAAGCAAGATCACAACCTATACATGCAACGCAGAAAACTGATTCCCAAATACATTTTTATTTTCTTGTTTAAATACTCTTTACTCTTCCCAAGATCTGTTTAAAAAATATTTTAGTCATATTAACTTCTATTAAAAAATGTGTACATAAGCTAACCTTATGACCTGCTTTTCACATTTGCAATTTTTTGTACAGTCAACTAACTTTAATTTAAATCACTGAGACAAAAATAGGAAACAAATTTCATACAGTGCCCCTTGTTTTCAACATCTCCAAATCTCACAAAATGTCACAATAATTTAATACTAAATGTCTTAATGATGAGAATTTCCACTCTAGAGCTAAGATTTGCAGGGGTTCTGAAGAAATACAAGTCTGGTATCTGCTATACACGATTTGGAAACTCACATACGAAATTTGGAAACTGAAATACTAACCTCTGTGGCAATTTTGGAACAAACAAAATCAATCATCACAAGATGACACTTGTAGCTAACCTTATGTGCATTGGGCATATTACCACTTTGAAGTAGTAAATCTTACTTACTTTAAGCAGGTGTTCTGTTGCTCCATTGTACTTCTGATGAAGCAGATTCTGCAATTCCAGAATAGATTCCTGGTACTGGACTGTTTCTTTTTCTGTTATCTCATTTGGTGGTGTGTCCGATAAAATAAACTGCAACTTCTCAATTAACTAGAAGACATTATATGTGGGAAAAGTATCTCTGTTTTGACACCACCCTTAATATACTGTGTGTTCTGTCATACAAAATAAGGCAAACTTGCTTCCTTTGTATCTAAACATATCTTGGTCACAGAAATAATCTTTTTCTATTATATCTCTAGAAATTGTGCGAAGCCAGCATTATCAGATAGACAGTCAACCATGCAAAGTGCTGGAAATTCCAGGGTTGAGTCTGCCTGCCTTCATTCCTCTAGTCCAATTCCTTCATTCCTTAACCTGTGGGCTGTGAAATCTTAGCTTATGAAATAGATCATTTATTGAACCAGTTGGTCGTATGAAGAAACTTTTGGTCAAAAATTAGTTTTAATGAAAAGCTTACAGTTTTATTTTGGAACCATATTTTCTATAGTAATAATCTCAACTATAAAATCTTAACCAAAAAAAAAATAATAGGAACACTTACAGCAATTACATTTTAATTCTCAGAACAATCCTGAGCATGAAGTTTTCAACTCTATCATTACATTGCTGTCTTCCACTACGTGCTAGTATCTTAACATCTAAATGCTTGTATAGAACTACAAAATTCCTAGCTGGCCAAAGCGACCTGCAGCACTGAGACGAAGGGCGGATCAGATGACATTTTATGCCTCCCTTCAGACTTGCCAGACTCTTCTTTCTCTTAGCCTGTGGAATCGCAGTGCCACTGCTCATTAAGGATGTGGCAAAGCAGCAGCAGAATTGTAACTACTACTGTCTTTTTTGTATTGCACCTTTAACATGGCCTGCTGTGACAGTGAGGTGGTCCCTGTCAACTCTGAACTGCTGATCTTCATGATCTCACAGTTCGAAGTGTTTAACAGTTTCCTCTAAAATCATGTAGAACAGGAAGGAAACGCTCAAGTGTTTTAGACCAAGAGAAGACAGATGATGTTTTTGACATCACCTTGCATTTCCAGTAGGGAAAATGATAGACAAAAATGCCTATCTTCTAGTGTCACATAATACTCTACTGAGCATACAGTGCACGGTAATACACATTTACAGGGCCTGAAGTAGCCGTAACTGCTTCAGTGTTGGGATGGGAAACATACAGCGGGGGGAGGAAGCGTGTTTGTGGGAAAGACATGACAGCAGGGAGAAGAGTGGCGAGAAGGAACGGAAGTGGGCAACTGCCAGGCTTTTTGCTTGGGTTGCAGTGTGGAAGAGAAAGGGAGGAGTTATAGCTGTTGAAATTCTTGGAAAGGACCAGCACATTCCCTGCTGGCTCAGAAAAAGGCAGTATGCAGAAAGTGAAAATTGCAGCACCCAGCAAGCACTGCAAGGTAGGAAATCGAACACTCGGAACCAAACCAGCCCAATGAAAGCTGTATTACGCAGGCGACTTTCACCCCCAATTTCTGGAAGACCCCATTTAACTTTCTGAAAAACACTATAAAGTTAGCATAAAGGAAAATAAAATCCTACATCTACAGAGCAGCCACAAATTGCTTAAAATTGCCTCACAAACCATCATTGGTTTGTGGTTTGCATTTTGGGAACCCCTGCTCTTACATGACACTTTACTGGCTGCAAGTGTTACACAATAAGGCTGCTGTCCACTGGAGCATCTATATATGACATGAGCTTATATGTTCTGGCTCAAGACTGTTTAAAGTGTACATAGCAGGGTAGATGGATGTTGGAATACTAGAGCTCAGTGTAGAAACGTTACCCACAAATCTCTTAAATGTACTGCATATTTAAAGTCAATAGTCATCTTCTTTAGAGTTAACAATAAATCTGTAATTAAAATAATGTAAAAGCAGAAGAAAAACTTCTGGGTTTTGAAGGTTATTGCCAATTTCAGCGATTCAGCTGCAAAAAAAAAAAAAAAAGAAAAAAGGAAGGGGGAGGGGGCTGTTAAAGATATGTTCTGGTAAGCTTAAACTGAAAAATACCATTTTAACACTTACATTTAGCACCTGTTCTCCCTTCTCCATCACAAGTTGAATGTCCTCATTTTGATCTTCACGCCATAAGCTCATGAAAGTATTTATTTCCTGCAGTACAGTTGGGTCAGGACTTCCATCACAACGGAGGTAATGCTCCCACTACAGAAAAACATTCAAAAAAGTAGATATGGGCATGAGGTGCAAATGACTATCGTTATGATCAGAGGGATGGAGCAAGGGCCACAAAAATGATCAGAGGGATGAAGCACCTCTCTTATGAGGACAGGCTGAAAGAGCTGGGGTTGTTCAGCCTGGAGAAGAGAAGGCTGCGGGGTGACCTTATTGCAGTCTTTCAGTACTTAAAAGGGGCTTAGAAGAAAGATGGGGACAGACTTTTTAGCAGTGCCAATAGCAACAGGACAAGGGGTAATGGTTTTAAACTAAAAGAGGGTAGATTCAGACTGGATATAAGGAAGAAATGTTTTACAATGAGGGTGGTAAAACACTGGAACAGGCTGCCCAGAGAGGTGGTAGATGCCCCATCCCTGGAAACATTCAAGGCCAGGCTGGATGGGGCTCTGAGCAACCTGATCTAGCTGAAGATGTCCCTGCCCATAGCAGGGGGGATGGACTAGATGACCTTTAAAGGTCCCTTCCATCCCAAAGCATTCTGTGATTCTATGATTATTACAAGAAAAAGGAGGATTCTGAAAGACAAATATATTGTAGTGATAAATTCACACTTGCATCTAAACAGGACTGTAACACCACCCGGCTTATCACTGTGCCAGAAGAAAATGGTTTACTTCCATAGCAATGTGTTAAGATACTTTTGCCCACCTAACATTTGCTCTTTATACTTACTCATTTATCAGTGGTTTCTGTTCTGCTAGGTAGAGCTTGCATGTCTACAAAAGCAGTGAATTCAGTACCTGCCACAAATGAGGGGCTGAAAGAATAAATGACTGAGAACATAAATGAGGAACCAGTGCAGGTGGAAGAGGTTCTCAAACCAGATACTGCCAACAAAACTGAAAATTCCTACACTGGCAATAAAGCTGCCTAAGAGCCTTCTACTCCAACATGTTTATTCCTCCTTTCTCTGCCTCTGAAGGAGATCTCCTCCTCCTCACCAGCACCAATTCAGCTGTTACAGAAACCTCTGGTGGGAATGTGAAAAGGATTGAATGATCTTTTTTTCCTTTAATAATTTTATTTTCAAATCAATTATTGGTCATTCTTGGAGGGGTGGGGAGAAAAAATAATAATCAGCAATGACAAGCTAAGCCCACTTAACTCCACACATGAGCCTAACATTGGCTCATGGGACCAATTTACAACGTATAATATTTTTTTTTCATCCATATAGTAAGATATTAAGGAAACCTTGCTTCCCTGTATACTGTGAAGATTAATAATGCAGTATTACTGAAGATTGCATTACAATGTAAAATGGATCTTTTAAAGCAAAAGCGCTTGTATAATTGCATTCCCAACCACTTCCATAACCATTTCCACTGACTTCAAGAAAAGCAATAATAGGTGAGCACTCAGTGCACTGGAAACTCCTGTATAAAAGACTGATCAGTCTTCAGTAATTAAAACATCCGATTTCTTTTTTTCTACGTCTTTGCACTTAAAAGAGAGCTTTAGTTTCATCATCAGGAAAGCACATGCATAAGAATAACAGCACTTGTTCTTTGAGAAACAGGATAAATTTTGTGAAAATTTGTAAGCATGTCTGTTAATCTGAACTGAAATTGTTCAGAAATGGACATGGAAACTCAGCATTTGATATTATATATTTATTTTGCCCTAAATATTCTTAACAACAGACTAATACAAACTCTAGTATTTCCCATAATCTACCAGTATTTTATTTGAAGATTTATTTTTAAAATAATAGTTCTATTTTGCCATTACTTCTCAAAACAAAAAAAATCTTATGCTTCTGGTACCGAGAAATGCTCTTCAGGAACATCCATAAACAACTGTCCCCTTTCAAAATGACTGCCAGATTCTCTTGTTCACAAGGATAATAAAGCCAGAACTTGTCATCAACTGAAAAAGGTAATAAACATCATCCAAAGGTGTCAAGATGTAACTGTGAAGTTATCATGCTGCACCCTTGTGGCAACGAATGCTAAGGGCGCACTGGAAGAGTGTAACCAGTGTGCGGAGGCCTGACTGTTCTCTCTGCAGGGCTCCTGAGGCCACATCTGGCATGCTGTATCCAGTGTTGGGTCCCTCAATACAAGAGAAAGAGTGGTAAATTGGAGAGTCCAGAGGAGGGACATTAAGATGGTTAGGGTACTGGAGAAAATGACACATGAGGAAAGGCTGAGCTTTGTTAGTCTGGAGAGGACTAACGAAGGTAAGGGAGGAGCTAATTGCAATCTATCAGTAGCTAGAGAGGGGTTATAGAGAAGACAGAGGCAAACTTTCCTCAGAGGTGCACAGGGATGATGTATCATGACAATTAGGCAATGACCGCAGCTGTAACAAGGGAAATGCCAACTGGATTTAAAGAAAAATTCTTACAATGAGAGTGGTAGAGCTGTCAAAAAGGTTGCTCAGAGATATCGTGGTATCCCCATCCTTAGAAATTTTCAAAACCCAGCTGAGCACTTTGATCTAACTTCAGAGTTTGCCCTGCTTTGTGCAGGAGGTTGTTGAACTATATGGAAGTGCCTTCTAACATAATTTATCCTATGATTCTAAATTTGTTCCGCAGAGGCTTTATAAAGGATTAACTGATATACAAGACAAAGAGAAAATCCTTGTGTCCACCAGTTTATTTAACCTTACCTAGAACCAAACTGACCAAATCTCGTATCAGACTGTTAATGAATGATGTTTCTGCAAGATGGATTCACAAAAGCGAAATGTTCTAGTAGTGTACTTCCATACCTTGCTATTTAAAATTTAACTTTATAGCCATATAGTACTATCGAGTGATGATTCAGCCACCACGTACGTCCCCCTGTGCATGGTGCCGTACTGCAGACATTAACTCCTAGCTGCATTTTCACATATTTCCAGCCCTGATATCTGATGCCGATTTGTGCCATGTCCTTCAAAGTTTTGGCCAACTGCTCTCTAAATTACGACCTGTGATATCCAGGAATCACTGGAACAAATGTTGTCAATTGTCTCAAATTCTACAAAAATATTTTTAAGCCCTGGCAGAGTTTTTTTTTTATGGAATGTTTACAAGTAGAATGAATTAAGCAAATAGAAGAGGAAGGACAAATACCAGAACATCTGAAACTACAATCCCTCTTGACTGCTGGGGTAAGCTGTGAGGCCCTAATACTTTGATCAGTCAGACAGGCTTCTCTTTGCCCATGTTTCTTTTCTGTGTACACCAAAGTATAGAAGATAGATGGCCAGTTACAACCTTGAGATGGAACTTGAAATGCAGTCATAGCACACACCTAATTTCAAGAAATGGAAGCATTCCTGGATCCTGTAATGGAGACATAGCCTAAAGTCTCTTCATTATGAACCTCTACAACATTGGGCAGATTTTGGAAAGAAAGCTTACCTTTGCATGTGCTCTATAATCTGTTTTCCACTGCTGTGCAGACAAAAACTTCTGTTCCAGTGAATGAAGTTCTGCTAGTTCAGCTTCCCTTCGTTCTTGATCCTGTTTTTATATATATATATATACATACATATATATCAAACAAAGCAGTTAAATATATGGTTTACTACTTACCATTACTTTATATCAAAGAAAAAAATGAGGATATTTGAATGAGTTATCATTCAAACAAATCCAAACACTGATAACTTGCTTTTTTATGTAACATTTAATTGAGAAGACTGCAGCAGTTCACAGTATCTTATTGTCATCAAATTAATTGCTGAGCCATGTGATAAACATAACGTGTCATATGATTGTTAGCCTCTCACTTGAACAGTTTCCATATCACCATCCTAGAACTACCTCTAATGAGAGCTGATGAAAAATGTAAGCATATATTGGAAAAATGTGTGCAAGACGATTTTTTTTTTCCTTATAATTTCTCTTATTTTAAATTTATCTTCTCTCGGGGGGAGGGAAGTATTCTGTGAAGGACAAGAGGCACAGGCAAGAGTGACTTTTTTCTGAGGGAAAAAAAATAAATTGTGGTAAATCTGCTTTTTTTTTTTCCTTTTAAACACAAAAATATTTAGATACTACCAAACATTTTTTGTTCTGAATTCCGGTCTTCTTAGAAAAATAAACATACATATTCAAATACATACACACACAGACAAATCAATGAATCTGTCCTAATATGTAACCACTTCTAGAATTTATACCAAAATTTTCTTGCCACAACTGTACCAAGTGTGATCATAGGGAACACAAAAAATATATCCAGTTGAAAGTATAGTGGAAAGGGGAAAAAAAAGAGGTATTTATTCAAACTGGAGTATCACATATCCCAAAAGTTAATGTATTTAACCACAGCATCTTTATGTATCAAAAACAGGCAAGACTATCTTGTCTCAGAGAATTTTCCCGAATCAAAGCAACACTAAGCCAAGTATTGGCTTAGTGAAAGAATACTACAGAAAAAAAATCAGCACCATTTCTCCTGACTTTACATGTATTGTGTTTTATTTAATTACTAATCCAGCTCACCACCTTCTCAACTTGTGGGATCTTATACAAGAGTACCTTTCAGTGATTTGGCTAGATTTTTCATTAATTTTAATCTAGTGATGCTAGAAAATTTCCTCTACCTTTTTTCCAACACTAAGGACATAAGGAAATTCCTTTCCATTCTCACACTAAAGTAATAATGTTTTACAGACCTTGTCACAAGTTTAGAAATAGGATTAGAATTTTTCAGTAGCTATTGAGTATGAACTAACTTTTGCCTTAAGTTTTTCCATCTGCTCTTGTTCAATTCTCTCCTTTTCAAGTCTTGCTGCCTCTTCTTTTTGAGCTTGTAGTCGGGCTTCCTCTGAAGATTGGGAAATATATCATGAGCATAATTATATTTTGCTTAATAAAATCAGACAAATTATTTTTTTATTAGCTCTAATGACAAAACAACCATAATAACGAGCAACACAAAGGTGTATCTTATATCGCACAGAAATCTTCCAATGAGCCAAATTACTTTGAATCATAGTACTAAACCACATTACCTATGGCGCTACCCCTATCAGCCTGTGACAATACAAGTGGAGACGAGGATCAGCAAGCCCTCTTTTTCCCCTCGGAAACAGCTTTGGGAGTGCCCTCTCCCTTTATCTACGGCTTGAACAGGCCCAGGTTCTTAATCCAATGTCTATGGTGAAGCTGCCTGAGTGGTTCAGCCCCACGTTAGTCTTCTCTTTTCCTACAACCTTTGGTGGATACCTCAATCTCATAGTTACTTCTTCATTGAAACCCTCTTCAGGATCAGTTACTCCTGATGACAGCTTTTCTTTGCTGTCACAGGGACAAGAAAATCAGAGAGGATGTGAAAACTAAAATTGATTTCAACCTCTAAGCCTTCAGCTTAAGCTAGCACCGCCTATGCATTAATCCAGATGTTCCCAAACAGTGGCTTGAATGTCACTGCCTATGCGCAAATCACTTCAAATATATCTGTGTTGCACAGAGGTAAGAGCAATGGCAGTTCCCAAATCTGCCTGTACTCACCTGAGCCGTTACCCCCATCCACAGAGGTTACTAGTGATTAGTAGTCACTTACTATTACTAGCAGTCATAGTATGCCCAAACACCCACCAGGATGGATTAATGGCAGAAAGGGAAGCAGAAGAGATGGATCTGATGTTCAGACAGGGGTATCGAGTTGTGACACTAAACTGCAGAAGCAGACACATTCAGATGGTGAGGACAGGTAAGTCATGCAACTGGGATTTCATTTTAAGGGATACAGTGATATACAATGGAAAGATCTTGAAGAAGTGGGTGGAGAATCAGTCACTCAGTAGAGAGAGAAGAAGTAAGCCCAAGAAAACTACACTTTACTCTATCCTAGTTTGTACTCACCTTATCTGCTACCCCTTCAGAACACCAGCTAGTCCCTGCCAACAGAAATATTCTGTTGGCCTTCTTTGGAAAAAGTCTTTTTCAGAAAATTTCTCTTGTCTACTGATAACCAGGCTTGAAAGAAGAGGGGAAAAAAAAAATAAAACCACAAAACACTGCATTTCTAACTAGCTGAGAATATTTCAAAAGGTAATGGTAAGAGAGAAAAAAAAATTAATTCTTCCAGCCATCCTCCTTCCCAAATTCCTAATCACAGTAGAGAAAAGAGTATGGCTCTAATAGGAAAAGGAGATCTGGGAGGCGGTAACAAGTACCACAGAATTTGGCCCGCACAAGAAAAGAGAGATGAATCACCTGTATTTGTGGAATAGAGACAGATATTGGTGCACATATAGTTTGGGAGATTACTTTCTGTCCATTTATGTAAAATAACTGATTTGTGCCATCACATTCCCTGTAAATGAAGTGCACAGTACCTTCCTCTTTCCGTCTCCTTTCTTCTTCTTCTTTCTGTAATCTCAGTTGTTCAGCTTTGCTAACTTTCTTTTTGCCACCGGACTTAATGTTTGCAATAAATTAAAAGAAAACAAATGTCAATATTACTTTAATATGTTTTGGGAGGTATTCACCCTCTATAACTTTGCCCTTCTAATCTGATCCCTGAATTAAGATTTTAGACTCCCTACACAGTCAATGAAGCCTCCAAAACAGCAATACACATCCTGGACTCAATTTTCTTCTCATTTTCATGATGCAATATATGCTTTTACAACTAATATATTATTCTATGCTAGACACTCTTGAACATGGCCACAAGAGGAGAATATTAAAATATCTTGGTTTAATGTAGAAATTGAATAACAGGTAGATCTGCTAAGAAAGCAGATGTTACAACTTCAAACGTTTTAGGAAATACTGGGAAATGTATTTTGGGACATAGGCAAATCTGGCGATTAGAAGCATCTAATTCACAAGACAACTAACAAAGAGCTCTCTTTTCTGTCATAAAATATTAACTGCAACTCAAGACACTTAACTGTTCAACCTCCAGGCTAATCCTAGAATAACTGTATTTTTAATTTGGGTTTCTCAGAAATTATCTTCCTTATCAATTCTTTGCAGTCTGGGTATTCATTTAAAAAAATTAAAAGACAAGGTAAGTAACATGCAAAATCTACTGTCATGTAACAGATTAACCAAAATACAACACTTATTTTTGTCCTGTAATTCATAGATTCCTCACTGATGATACATACACAAATTTGATAATTGGAGTTGTGCACATGAGGCCATGTTGCCTTCAAGAGGCTTGAACAGCTAGGATGTGGAAAGCATAATTCTCTTTGGATTTGAAGAAGTTTGCTAACAGCCCCTCACTTTTTACCTCACCAACATAAAGAAAGATTCTTGGATGGGCTTTTATTTTTTATTATCATTTTGTTTGGTTTTTGTGTTTGGTTGTTTTCTGTGTTGACACAGGCTTGGGATGTTTAATCAAATGTGTAGGATCAGCACTGTCACTAGAAAGCAGCACTTATAATAAAGACACACAAGAGAAAAACACTGATTTCCTGTTAATGCAGTAGCAAAAGCAGCCTAAGGTTGCAATCCTCATCAAGCACATAGTTACTAAGGACTAAGTTATCTTTATTCAGTTTTACTCAGTGTTTACACAGGTAACGCTGCCCTTGTATTGCACGCGTAATAAACTTGCAATCAATGTGCCTTGAGTCCATCTGGGGTTGATGGAATGATACCAGGGAGAAGTGCTGTTCCTGAAGGCAGATGCTGCAAAGACAAAATCTGTTGTATTCAGGCCTTAAGAAGAAGAAGGAGGGGGCAGGGGACAAGAGATGGCCCAGGAGGTAAATCAAAACAAGTTCATGGAGCTTGTAAAGTGAAGGAGGCTGATTTTGTACTGAACTGCAAAATTAATTCACGCCACCATTATTGTTTATGAATGGGGCAGATAAGATTATTTTTTTTTGTACACATGAGAAAATAAACCATGATATTCTGCACAGGCTCCAGCATACGGAGAAAACGAAGAGTGAGAGCAGCCTAACTAAGGTTGAAAGCAAAGGTATGAATGACAAAAGATGTCAAGGAAAACAAATGACTTGCATTTGGCGGTGTATCTGTGTACTGGCTGAATAATGGTATTCTGCCAGACACACACAAACGAAAAAGAATTCAAATAAATCAAATGTTTAGTTTTTAAAAACACAGGAAATATGGAATGTAAATGGGTTCAGAGTGCTAGGCGATGTGAAAAGAGGAGGAGACACATCCTCTGCCTAGGCATCTAACCTGGATGTTGCACATCAGAGAGCTGAATCCCAAGTCCCCGTGCCATCACTGGTGAGAGACAAGGGCTTACAAGGATTCAGTCAGGTACGGTAAAATACAAAGGTTATCATGAAGCTTGAACAAAAACAATGGTGAGAATTTAGCACCAATAACAAACGTATACCCACCAGAGTTAGTGGGCATCTTGTCACATCTGTTACGAAAGCATTTATTTCCAAAATTCTCCTAGAACAGAGTCAGTAAAAACCACAATTCTAGCATTAAGATTTCAGAGAAGAATCAGTTCCTTCCAGTTCAAAGAAAAAAAATATATAAAATTTTTATTATTTTTCTTCCAGTGAAAATGGAAAATCTGCTTGTTTCAATTACTTATAGTCACTTCTTAGTCAACTCATTTTCACATTCTTATGACTTAACATAGTACTGACAAATTTGAGATGCACCATTCTCCAAGGAATACACTTGAATGTGTTCTTTTTTGAGGGAGGGGTGGATAATTTCATTATCACTGAATTAAGAATAATCCATGGGCATGAATTTATGCAATCTTCTTTCCTGTGGACTTCTGTCTGTTGTCCCCCCTACCCACCATGTTCTGTGTCCAGCTTGCGGCTCAAAGCCAGGACCCTGGCTCTCTGCCCAGTCATCTGCTGCCAAGCAAAACACACAGTGGCTGCGCTTGCCACCTTCTCTCTAGCACTTCTGCAGGAACACAACTCGGCCTCCTTGCAAAAGGCAGATAAACTTAGCATCCTGGAGATGCCTGTTCCTCGTTCAAATTGGACTGAGCCGGACCAACTGGCTCGGAAGAAATACAGATTAAAAAACAAAAAACCCCACCTTTTTCTTTTTAAAAAGCACATTTGCATACAATTAGAGTGTCACAGCACCTTTATTATGACAGAACCTCTTGAAAATAATGTTCAGTAGACATGAAGTCCAGAAGTAACTGATGCTTACTTTAATTTCAGTATGAAGTGCTTTGTAATTTTACTCTTATAATTTCCAAAATAACAGAATTGTCCTGGCACGCTACCTGAATGAACACTGCAAGGGTCAAAACACTGTATGTGAGCTAGAACATATTTCTGCCTACCTACCTTTTTTTTCTTTTTTGGACCCTAGAAGATCAGGGGGGAAAAAAAAAAAAAAGGAAAGTGAGCATCAGAGAACACGGTATCAAATATAAAGGAATAATTAGAAAATACAACTATTCTGTAAAATTAGATCATGAGATTAACTATTGAAAAACTATGACAATAATTTCAATATTGCAGAAAATTAGCCACTAACACATGACTCCAGACCATCATAATTTATCAGGCTAGATTACACTTACAGTTATAGAAGTATATCTGCTTATTCCTACTGTTAAAAAATTAAGGTACATCAAATATGTAATTTAGTCCGAGACATAATTTAGTCAAAATAATGTTTTCACTGTTTTCTGAACTCATCAACTGATACTGTGTGTTATTCCTAATAACACTAAATTACATCATGTGATGACCTAGAAGAACACAGAAACACCACCAAGTCTTCTGTCATTCATGGGGAAACTGCGCATGATGTGAAGAAACGTAATTAGGGGACTTCTCCAAACGACTACAGGAAATAAGAACAGGTTCCAGACAGCCTAATGCCTAACAGCAAACCCCTTATTGGATTTACCAAATGATTACCTTCTCTGTGCAACATCTAAATGTTGCCATGTGAATTGACATAGTTTCAGCGTGATTAATTACCCACATGAGCATATTCCCTGTGGGGTGGAGAAGGGAGAAGGCGGCGAAGAAGACAGGCTGTGCATGGGAACGCGGAGAAGTTTGTTACGGTAGGAGCGATCCTGACAACAGTTTGAGTTACCTCCAAGCTGGGTTTCATGCTAAGCAGCCATAACAACAAACCGTTGCACAAGAAATTAGATTGGGGGATTGCAGAAAAGCTAACGTGCCCTTCAAGGTGATTTTTCAAAGCCTTAAATCTTTTTTCCATACACCCATACCTCAGTAGCCTATGAGGAATACTCCAGTCCAACCCTGACCCACTTCACCACCTCATCAGCGCCTCAAGGCGCCCGTTACCGTTGCCCTTGCCTTCCCTCTTTACCTGCAGGAGCTCAAAGCCCTGTGGCTACACCGGCACTGCTACACCGGCACTACCGAACCGCCCGGGCCCGCCGCCCGGGCCCAGGCCGCTGCCTCCCGCCCGCAGCGGCAGCAGCAGCTGAGGGCGCGGGTGCAGCTCCGCGCCCGTCCCCAGCAGGCCCGGCTCCCGGCGCCGGCAGCTCGGGCAGCGGCGGCCCCGGCCCGGCCCGGCCCGGCGTGGTGCGGGCCCCCGGCAAGAACCGCCGTAACGGGGAGAGGCCCCGGCCGCCGCCGGCCCGCTCTCACCATGGCGCCGCCGCGTTGCCTAGGCGACCAGCCCCTCCTCCCGCGCGCTCCCCGCCGCCAATCGCCTTCTCCACCTCGGCGCAGCCGTACTGCCGCCGGCCGGGAGAAGGGCGGTGCCTCCCGTTACGGCTTTGCCGTAAAGCGGCGCGGCGCGGAGCTGGTGAGGCGCTGACCTTCTCCTTCTGCCTTCGCCCCGCGGGCCCCGGGGCCGGGCCGGGCCGGGCCGGGGGGTGCGGGGGTCGAGTGCGGGCCGGAGGCACAGGGCAGGGCGACAGGCACCGGTCCCCCGGGGGCGAAGCAGGGGGAGGGGAGGGGACGGCCTCCGGGAGGCCGGCCGGTTCCCGCCGCCCCGGGAGGGCCCTCTGCGGAACCGGGGCTTGACTCCAGTCGCTTTTCTTTACAGAAATAAAAATCGGTTTACTTAGTTACTAACGCTTTTTTTTTTTTTAACGTTACGTTTTGCCAGTATGTGCTGGCCTCAATTCGTAATGCACTTAAACGGTTTTTAAAAAACCCCATAATTTATGAACGCAGAGGTTGCAGGAATTCCTCCAGGTTTTTTTTTTTATATATATATATGCATTTACGCTGTATGTGTTATGTGTACACATATGCCTATAGCTGTGAGTGTTTCTCTAGCAGAGCGCAGGCAGAGAGGCAGCCAGGAGGAGAGCGGGAGCCCGTCAGAAGGCCGCCGCCGAGCAGCGTGCAGACAGACCAGCGCTGCCGTGGCCAAAAGCTTCTGGGGGCTTCTTGCTTTGTGTCTGAGATGAGGGCAGGCGAGGTGAAAGGGGAGAAGAGAAAGAGAAGCTCAGTGGAAACAAAAATTAAAAGAAGTCAAAGAGAGAGAGAGTAGAACCAGAAAATAACAAGAGTTAGGGCAAAGAGAGCTCAGTCAGGTGAAGGAGCCTGGTTAGAAACTGTGCGATTCCTATGGAGGATGAGGCTGGGATTTACTGACTCCCATGGAAGGCTAATGTCAAACTGATTATTCTTCAGGTTAAAAAAAAAATCAGAGGAGAATAAAGAGTTCACTGAAATGTGAGAATGGCCAATTCTTTAAGAGGTGAAGTGTTGAATCTATACAAAAATGTAAGTGTCTTAAATGCCACGAGCACTTTCCTTAACTAGACAAAACCCTTTCACTGCACACTTGATCTATTAAAAAAAAAAATCTTTTTTTTTTTTTTTCAAGCTGCTGTACCTTGGAAGGGAGTATCCCAAAGGAGCAGTCTACTTTAGAAGCCGTTTGAAAGCAGCTTTTCTAAAAAATAAAGACGTGAAAGATCCTGAAAAAATTAAGCAACTAATTGCACGAGGAGAATTTGTTATAAAAGAGTTGGAGGCTTTGTACTTTCTCAGAAAATACAGAGCTATGAAACAGCGGTACTACAGTGACGACAATCAGTAACTGGTGGCAACGACTTTGCATGTAATGATACGAATCCATAAAAATAAACAATAAAAGAGCTGTAACCTCAGAAGAAATGAAATGTAAATCCTTCCAACCTATCTAAAGTACAAATTAGGACTTTGCTTCCCCTTAAGTAGTCGCTTGAAGGATTTGGGTTTTGTATTACATGGGTAATAGGTTTTTCTCAACTGCTTTTGACCTCCTCGAACTAAAACTTCACATAAAAAACCAATTTTGCAGGAGGTATTGGTAATATGACTGGGTTCTGTTTCACTTCGATACGCATGTTGAACAGGTAGCTGCTCTTGTATTTCCCTGATAGCTATCTGTTCGAATGCTGATTCAAGGCGCTACGCTTCTCTTGGTACCTAGAAGATTAATCTGGTTTTGAGTGTCTTCCACATTTAATGATTCATTTCCACCGTAAATGAGGAACTTCTCAAAAGTAAAGTAAATTCTTTAAGATTTTAACTACATCTGCTTAACGTGCAAGAGTCACGTCGGCAGGCTGGCGGAGGCCCTGTCTTTCTGTGTTAGAAAAGACGACTACAGCGTCAGGAAGGGGGCGAATTTCAACAAACAGTGGTTTAAGCACTTAAGACCCTGAAGACAATTCCTGCTACTACCAATTTCTGATGTTGTGTAACTGCTGTAGCAGGAATATAGAACTTGATCCTTTCCCCTGGAAGAGGTGTGTGACTATGGATGTTTGCTCCACGGCGAACTCTGCAGGCCTTGGCTCGACTAGCACAAACTTGTGCCAGAACCAATACCCTGAGCGTACCAGGGTTGGCTGGTGCTTCCATCCCCTGCCAGGAACTAAATGACACCGGAGATGATAGAACAGAAATCATCTTTGAAATATAGGTAAGTAATCACTGCAGTAGAACTGTTGGCAATAACGAGTCTTCACACGCATTAATTCCAGAACAGAATGAAAAAATAAATGATGGCAAATTAGACAGTACGCTAACTTGTGATGAAATCTATGTGCTTCAGTTTCTAGCACCACATTGATGTGAAAAACAGTCCTTCCACATCAACTTAATTCCTCTACAGTATGTTGCAAGTTAAACCTATTCTGAATGAATACCTCTATATACAAAAATTAACCTAACCTTCTCAATAACTGGTAAAAGATTATCCAGACGTGGTAACAAAGGGCCAAAGTATAAGGTCGTAGAACAGCAGCAGTTCCACAATTCCCCCCCCATAGGACACAATCAGTACTAAAGAATGTCTTTCATGTTTTGTGTAAGTTTATGGAAGGCATTTGATAGAAGAAAGCAAACCTGCATCTGGGAATGAACACAGAACATTCAGAGTATTTTAAACTTGTAGACTAATTCAAATGAAGTCTGTTGTTAGACTAATGAAAACAAGGTCTCTGGGGCATGACTGAAGATGGTATAGGCCAAGCAACCTCACCCAAAGTGAGGCTCTGCTCGCTGCAGAACGCAAAAGCAGCAGGGACCGCAGGAGGTGGATCGGTACCGTAAAGCATTTTCTCAAAGCGCGGCAGCACCCTCTCAGAGGAAGGGAGCACCAGTGGGCAAAGACAACAGCTTTGTGACAGGCAATGAGAAGACCCAGAAATAAACTGAGAACAACTGCCAAACGCATGCAGTTCACGGGATCCTCCGTTGCAGAGATGAGGCACTGAAATTCTTGGAGAGGAAAAGCAAACTGGGACAGAAACTCACAATAACTATTTTTTATTACATTACAATAAATAGGAGCAGTACAGTTTGACAAAAAAAATGACAAATTCCAGATCACCTCACAGCACATACTCCTAAAAACATTAAAAATTTTAAAACAAACGATCTTTTTTTTTTTTTTTTTTTAACTTAATGTCTGGTATGACCAACATTCCTAGGTCACGCAACCAAATGATGGAAAAACTGGATCACACTGCATATGTTCCACATCAAATAAAGCACAATGTACAAAATGTGCATGTTTCAGTTTACACTATACAAAAATAGTTAAAATACATTCCAGGTAAACATATTACATTAAGAAGTCATTCTAGTAAGAAGTTGGCACTCAAGAGGAAAAAGCAGAAGTATTTTCAACATGAAAACACAAGACAGTGGAATAAAGAAATGTTAGGAAAGATTTACCATCTATGTAGCTTTATGTAAACTTGAGACAAAATGATTTCTTTACAGTTTGATGGTCTTTGAAGGTAATAATTGTATTGCTTCATAGTATAGACAAGAGCAGAAGATTGTGTGTCAGTATTTACCCATTACCGAGATCCTGTTATTGTAACAAAATCTATACAGTGAAACTTTTAAGTTAGCAAAAATTTCAGGGCAATGAGACTGGTCAAAAAATTAAATCAGTTTTGAGAAAACCAATGATAAAGTTGCTTACCAGAGTTACATAAAGCTACTGTAAGAAGGTGTTACTCCCTGACACATGGCAATTTAATGTATTAACGCGGTAAGTGATTCACATGTTCGTTTAGTAGTTGCTATCAGAACAGAGAGCATCCAGGTATGTTCTCTGAAAGCATTTCAAATAGGGAAAGACAGAATAATTAGAAGATCAACTTGTGCAAGCTGCAATCCAACATGCTTCACCAAATCTCAACAAATATTAAGACAAAACTGCACAACAGTGGCAAGGATGTGTATGGGTTGGTTTTTTTTGTTTTTTTTTTTTTTTAAGTAAATAAGGGCTAATCTAAGTAGATTTTGTACTAATTTAATTAGATTGGTAGCTACAGATCACATTTACTGAAAAACCCCAAACTATTTTATATATAGCTTTATATTAGAACTATATAAATCCACATTTGATGATTAAGACATTTCAGCTAAAATTTCTCTTAACAGTTTTTAGTTAAATTAACATAAGAATTTTAGACCAGCCCTAATTTTACATGCAGTGTGACTCAGTTACCAAAAAATCTTCAAGTACTCTTAAGATTACTTCCATTTGCTCAAGGTATACTATCCACTTGTGCTATGTTCTTCATATATAATCAAGAGTGTCTAAAATGTGCAAATAACTAACTGTCTCCGAAGTTTTTTAACTTTGGAAGCTATAAAATGTTTTGCAACATTAAGAATCTGTTCTTATTCCTTATTGGTCCTTATGATACAATGTTAGGTTCTCCTATTACTGTTTTTCAAAATATTTCATCATCTGAAGTATATTTCACGTCAAAGCTGAAAGGCGGGGAGGGGGTCTGGGTTTTGGCAGAGGGTGGGGAGTGGGGGGCAGAGGCAGGGAAAGGCATTATTTCTCTCAGTCACGTTGAAATTAAAGAACACACAGCAATCCAGACAGTACGTGTCCCCTGCCAGCTTTGCAGCTCTCCACCTGCGAGAGTCACTCTGGGGGTTTCTTTCGTAGAAGCAAGAGAATACTTTTCTCATGCAGTTGCACCTTTGACATCATATAAATGTTCCAAGCTACACAGGTATGTGAAAATTGTACTGTGTAAAATGTCCAGATCATTGATTAGGTATACCTTAGGTTAGGGCAATGCTACTATTCCCCGTTCCAAACTTTCCAGTGTCCTGAACTATCCTACTTCAATGTCTTGTGTTTTGTTTTTTTGGGTACACTGGAGTCACATTTTCAAATTTTACTCTGCAGCCGAGTTCGGTACTATGAAGAAGTGTACCTTCAGGAACCCAGACCCTAATGAAACGATCAAACGATGCAACATTTACAGCAAGACAACAGGAACTGGAAACACTAGAATTACTGGCTCTTTCTTTAGTGCAGAATAACTAGGCTACTGCAGTACCAAAAATGAAAGCTCCTGCAAAAATTCTGCGTTAATTCCAATCAGAAAAAAAGGAGGGGGTGGGGGGGAATCACAAGAGAACTTAATCACAGAGAAAGACAACATTAAAATCTTGGTCTAGCTTCATGACAATCTAGACACTGGAATGCCACTCACCAACCATTTAATCTGTGCAACAAAACTAGTACTTCACGAACATCACACAAACAACACTGACTCTGGAAACCATGTTCTATGCTGACGGTTTGTGCAAATTCCACACCATTTTTATGGCATAGTGGATTTCCAAATTATTTGCATGAAGCAGCTAAATTCAACTCATTCATTCACTCGTTTGATGTTACTAGAATTCAAAATTCCTCCCCTATTTTGCACAAAACAGGCATCTGGAAATATTTAATGCCACTCTTGGGGAAAATAAGAATGGTTTTACTTCGCTATGTAATTTAGGATTCATTCTGATTTAATTCTTGTGGTAAATTCTGGATCCATGTATGAATTAACCTAAGAATTTGAATCAACTTATCTGTTAAGGCTTTCTAGTATTTCCTAGAGACACCAAGGGTGAAATCACGTACCTACTGAACAAAGCTACTGAAAGACTTGCCACTGGGGGTCAGGAGAGCTAGGATTTCACCTTGGTCTTCAGACACAAAAAGTTAAAGTCTTAAAGCAATGCATTAACACTAGCAAATCAACCTAATTAGAACTTTTACTTTTTCCATTGCCAGATGTGCATTGTTGTCTTTTTTTAATTTCTTTTTTTTTTTATAGAAAAAATAGAGTATTTAAGGAGTGACTGTGACAAATTGCAGTGAAAATTTTTTTTGTGAAAGTTTTATCTTTACATTCATTAAAGTTGATCTGAAATGCTACAAGACTAGATGCCTAGAAGCAAAATCTACAGGAAGACTATAAAGGCTTCTGGTCTCTCTATATTGCAGTCAGTCTAAAATAAAAGAAAGGCTGAAATGAAAGTCTCTTTTGCTAACTAGTCCTTTTTCCCAACCAGATTTAAAAAACAAAAAAATTAAAGGGGATGTTAGAATGTGTAGAGCATCATTTAATTGTTTGGTTTGCACACAGAACAGAAGTTCACAATCAGTAAGAAAAATAGGAAGTTAGCAACTGTGCATGCACCAAAGAGTCCTAAGACAGTTCTCAGGTGTTTGTGTGTGGTTTTTTTGTTTGTTTTTTTGTTGTTTGTTTATTTTTTCACAGGCATTGCTAGTTCAAGAACCAACAGTCAAAGAATACTGGCACTTTAAGAGGAATGAAGTTTCCACTGTCATTTAAAACAAGCATTCAGGTAAAGCTAACAGGATCATGAAGCAGAAAGTAAAGTAATGCTAAAACAAATGCTAATAATTTAGTGTAATGTACAAAAATTACTTAAGTACTTCTTAAGAATAAGGATAAATTGTATTTACATAATTATACACTTTGTCTTTGTCTTCTTTTTCTTCTTTTTACCATCTTTGCTCATCTTCTCTTTGTGTTTTCTGATTTCTCGAACTAATGTATAGAAGGCATCATCGACACCCTGAAAAGATACATACATGCACACATTAAGATCACATTAACAGACTTATCCACCTGCTTAGGTACAGCCTGTTCTCATCTGACCTGATCATGTGAAGTGTGTTCAATCAGCAGTCTGTTTTGCTGCCTGCCAGAAGAGGCTGCATTGTCTTCTCCTTGCTGAGGCTTTTATAACGTCCCCTTGAGTAATCTGTGGGTTGGAGGAATTGCCGGGGCAATGGTCCTCTCAAGCATTCCTGTTTCTTGGGAAGGGGCATGCTGGGAAAAACATATTCAGATGGAAGGGCAACTACAGCTGTCTCCTGTCATATAAGAGGAATGTGTCTGACTGCATTACTGTGTACAGGCAGAGGGGCCTGCAGGAAAGCAGCTCTGCAGTGTGGGCTACCATCATTTGAACAATTAATCCTGGCTACAGGCTGTTCCTCTCCCGATTTCTGAGGAGCCCTGAGACAACCACTTGAATGAACTGTTTTGATGCCAGCAACAGCCAGCACCTGCCTGCCCTTTCTCAGCTATTCCCCAAACTGGGCTTACAGCAGCCTGCGGGTGATGTACTGCTCAGGGGTTGCCCACAGACACCCCACAGGCCCAATTCCATTACTCATGTGGTAAGGAAAGAAATTTAGTGTGCTGCCCTCTCCTCCATCTCAAAGAGGGCACATGTTGTCCCACCTCAAACTAGAAAACCATAGGTACACCACATGTTTAGATTATAAGTATGCGTATTATTAGTAGAGAATAAAGTTCTGAAGCATTAGCTAGCTTTGTTGATGCCTTAATAATCTATATGCAGCTTTAAAAAGTAAACACAAGTATTTGTAGCAAGAATTCAATACCAAAGAGATAGTTATGATTGTTCTTACATATTCAGGTCATTTCTCAGGCACACTGATTTAGTAATCACACCGCAGTTTTATAAATCTTTACATATGCAAATCAATCAAATCAATCCCATGTTCCAATGATAAATTATCATTTGATAAATCACTCTATTCAAATTATATAAAGACACGTGGAACACATTATCTATGGTGCTGCATCATGTCACTTAAAATCTCCATGGCTCCAATAGTTAAGCTACAGACACAAAAGCTACTGTTTCTTCATGTTCAGTAGTTTTTCATTGGGGGGGGGGTGGGGGGTGTTAATTACAGCTGACAAAAATTAACTCTGGTCAAAAGAGACCAGCATATCTAAAAGCGTGATATGAACCATTATCAAGTACAATGTTATATGGTATGCTTTGTAACAACCTATTTACATGAAACAGTTTATTCTATTGCCTAGCTTTCAGGTTGCTCCAAATTCCAAGCAAATACCTGTGTTCTCAGTCAGCCTTTACATTTAATACTTTGAGTGCTGACAGTTATAAAATCTTTAAGATAAAAAATTATCTTGATTCTTCACTGCTTTACTCCTTATATTACCTTTTAGATAGATCAGAAATAGTTGTATAATGTTAATGTATCACAGCAGCCAACTGTGCCACTATAGAACTGGGTCTAGAAATTTAGCCCTACAACTGGCAGGCAGCTTCCTACCTCTTGTCAGCTACAGAGTTTGCCTTCAACCTGTCAATAAAAATTAACAGTGTCTGTTCAGTCCTGTACGCCTACTTCAGTAAAAGAACTGAAAGTGAACTCGGAAAAAAAGCACAACAACAAAAAGCCAAAAATCACCTAATTCGTTACTATTTCAGTCAAACACCACATGGTGATGAAACTTAATATGGAAAGTCCAAACAACAGTGAGGTGTTAAATAGCTTCACTTATAAAGCAATGCTCCCAGTATAACCTAAATTTATTTAAAACCTTCACATTCAAGTTCATGTAACACTTACAAATAACTGATGTTCAATCAAAGTCCTCGGCAGCCTATCTCCCAATACTAAGAGCACACTTTTGCAAGGTCTTATAATATACAAAATACACTTGCAAATAACCTATTCTACATTTTAAAATATTATTGATCAATATAAAATTGATGTAGCATGCCTAATGGAAGAGTAGCCTTGGTTCTGGAAAAGGTCATGTCCCCCATGAATCTTTTGAGAATTAGAAATGTTTGGTATCATTTTACAGAGAACTAGTGTATTTTCATTAAAACTTCAGCATTAATGCACAAAGTGAACATTTAGCAATGTTCACGTAGGGAAATCATCTAGAAGGAGTGACAGTTCAAAGTCTATCTACAGCAGTTCTCATCTCAGACAGCCGGCTAGGAGGAAAGCATTTAGAATCAATCACAGCAGACAGAAGAATAGTTTCATTCTTAGAACACAAGAATGGTATAAGGAAAACCTCTGCACGATATTCTTCTACAAGACTGTTCACATTTCCTTACAAAACTACTTTTTGGTATTTCACGCTCATCATTAATGCATTAGAAAAATAATCATTATGAGGACAGTCGTTGGCTTTTAGCAGTGTCTTGAAATGAGACATGCTAAACAAAAATTGCAATTTAAGTCTTCAAATGAACAACCCTCCCTCATTAAACTGGTTTTAAAATAAATACAGAGAAAATAACTTGTACAAAGTAATATCCAGGGACTATTATGGGCCTTTAAACACATGACTTCACACTTAAGGCTGAAATCTTTATTCTACCTAGTAAGGCCATGATCTTCTAAATACAGCGCATGTTGCAAAATACCATGGAATTGACTTAGCTTTTGTCCTTGCATTTACACCTTTGTAGATCAAGCCTTTAAAATTATTAATTACATATTTAGTAGTTTGGTCCTCCCACAATTCCTCTTAAATTCAGGTAATGAATATAACATGACATACAAAACTACGTTTAGAACATTTGTGAATTAGAACTGGAGAACTCAAGATAAACCGAGGTCTCTCACTTTTCAATCTGTGGATTAAATTTTAAATGTAAGTAGTGGATACTCTGTTTACAGAAGGTCCCTAAAGGCATCAATACTGTAAGATCAAAGGCGGTCAACCTTTCTAGTTATTTCTTTCAGTAAGAAGGGACCGCATGCAGCTGACCTTCCTCCCTCTAACAACAGAGTTATTGTGTGCAAGTTTTTTGGAAAGCGAAAGATGCACTGAATGAGTGCTCTAAATCCAGGCTCAGGATTAAAAAAAAAAAAAAAAAAAATCAAAATTCGCCGTGCCTGCTCAGAACTATACCACACTGCCTCAATACAGATGCACTGATGGAGCTTGCTCCTGGCACTTGTTTTTCCAAAGGGCAACTACAAAAGGCAAAGGGAACAGAAAGATGAGAACTGTTCCCACAGAGACAGCCTGCTCCTGGCTACAACTTTTCTCTGGAGCACCACATGGTCCCATGACCATATAGAAGTCTGGATATGTGGTGCTATGGTTACAAGCATGCATGAGACTTGGCAACTAACCCGGCTAGCAATAAGAAACCCTAAATTCATAAGGAATTGGGAATTCCTTAATACCCCAGCCCCAAAACAGACCCTTAAACAAGTTTCAAATTGTAGAAAAAAGTCTTTTTAATATTTTTTAAATATATAATACATACATGTATCAGTCACGATGAAGATAAATTATTTGTACACTTCTGTAACAATATGGAAAAATCATTAAATTACAGTTTTAATCAAGAATCTAGATTTTTAATTCAAATCTAGAACTTCTGTAATTCAAACTTTTTACTATTAACCCAGCTCAATCTGAATTACATTATCTAGATGTCTAATGTATGCCCTAGAGAAACTTTGTTATAGTATGCTTTTTACGTTAAAACTTTAATGCTTTCAAGAAAGATCTTTTGAGGATTTTACGCTGAGTTTTAGAAACTCCTCTTGCTAGTTGGAAATTACCAACAGAGCAAAAGATGTTATGTACTTTCTGCCTTACTATGTAACAGCCAAAGGAATGGACCTCTTGGAAAACATCAGCAGTTAATGGTAATCTGGGTAGACAAAGTTTTCAGATACCTTGTACAAGATTAATGTAACTAAGAAAGCATCCCATAAGCAGTGAGAAGATAAACTGAATATTCCAAGAGACAGCAAAACACTCTGAACTATCAAATTTAATTATCCACAGACAAAAAAGGAAAATAAATACTATCATTACAAACTGTGTTATAATGAATATTTTTTGAAGTCTCCAATCTGAAATAATATGTATCTTCCTATTGACTGGAAAGTAATACAAGCCAGACTGTTTTAAATGCCAGATTTCTTATTCCACTAGAATCACTGCTGAACTACAGCTATACCACAATGATTTTGGAATATGCTTTCTCCAGCTTAACCTCCTAAATATAAAGTTGCTGACATAACTATCAATACTATGTAGAATTCACTTGAGTATAAAGACAAACGTTTCCTCCCCTGAGCAGACACTCTTGAAGTTCTAGACTATTTTCTACATAGCGGGGGGGGACGGAAGGGGGACAGACAGGGACACCAAACCAAACACTCAACAATATCCACTGTTGACAAAAGATGTTTCCCCCATCTAGGAAAAAAAACCACCACACAAAAAACCAAAAACATACTTCTGTTGGACACAGGCAGAAAGAAAGTAGGAAGCTGGTAGAAGAAAGCGTATGTTCACTGAGCTATCCAAAAGAATCTTAAAATCTGAAAAGATGCTTCCACTGAAAAAAATAATGAAAACCACAATTCCCACCATCCTGTTCTCTTTCTCCCAAGGAAGTCCACAGAAAGGAAAAAGCAGACAGAATTCAGGACCTTTAAATTCCTAGTACACAAAAAGAAATTGTACTTTGAGGTATGGCTATGTTAGCAAGCCAGCAAGAAATGGCAAAGTTAGTTTTCAGAAGGCTACAGGAAGGAGACTTAAGCAATTTAATTCATATTGCTCTCATCAAAAGTAATCTTGCCAAGCTGCTGTTAGTTGGTTTTGATAACGAGGAAAGAATAAAACAAGGCATTTTGATGGCATCAGTTTTATTAAGGTATTTGGATGCAAGACTGGGGAGCTTCATAACTGAAATTTCCAGTTTCCTGCAAAGGAAACCTTTGATAAAAAAAGATACACTTTTCTGATACTGTTTGTAAGAAAACATCTAAAGAATTATCTCAGAGCAGTCATTCATCACATAAAAGCTGAGAATATAATAAGCCTGAGCAGATCTAGTGAAAAATGATATGAAATAAAATTTCTCCTCCCTCCCTCTGGAAAGGGGAATAAAACTCCCTTACTGAAGGGAATATGCCTACAGTTGTGACAGTCTCTTTAGGATACAAGTCAAATTCCACTACCTCTCTGCAAGATGTTCTGAAGTGTGAAAAAACACCTTGAAAAGCAAACAGTTTTTCTTTTACACAACGGGAAATTCCAGGTCATCCTCCCGTTGAGCAAGTATGTAAGGAGTAACAACCCACTCTCCGCAGTGATGCAGTAAGAGGTAAAGAATTAATGAAATAGTAATATATGCAAGGAGCTATTCTGATGGTTTGTTCAAAAAGCACCGGAAGTGATTTAGACTAGCACTTCTTCCATATCACAGTAGCTTCTTCCCTTTCCTCCTCCCTTTTTCCTTACAGTGGAGTATACAAATAAAAAACAATTTTGTGAGAGTCTGGGTAATGAGGTTTTTGGTGGGTTTTTTTGTTGTTGTTTTTGGAGTTCCCCTCCCCTCCAGTTTTACCTCACTGCTGCTTTCCCCCATCCCCCCACCCCTTGTAAAGGCTCTCAATAAAAGTGAAACCCTACCATTTTGTCCAAATCTGGATCACTCATGGCATTACAGTTGACAAAAAAGAAAACTAATGTATTTCTGCAAATGATTTTTTTTTTTTTAAGCTGGGGAAAAACAAGGGGAAAATGGCATGGCATAAGGAAGAGCCTGAGAATTAAGAAATCCTCTACACCAGCTGCTAGCCAGATACTGTTTTGCTGGACTAGGAACCTCCTGTTCTGCATCTGAGAAGTACTATAAATATTATAATCCTCTCCCCTCAGTTTATCAGCCTGAAGACCCTATCAATATTCACTTCAAAAGCATCTGTAATATATCTAATAAAACTTTTCCCTCTTAACTTCTTCACACACAACACCAGGTCTCTGGTTCACAGATGGAGAACATGATATGCAGTAAAGACTTCTTGTTAATCTATTTATCAAAAAACCATGAAACAAAACAAATCCATAGTACTTGGGTGTTTGCTAGGAATATTATGCAAGACTACTATACTGAAATCTGATTGATTTTATATCTTAAATTATGTCATCAATTAACCATAAAATGTCTGATTTGCAAGACTGTCAATCATTTTCATTTGGCAAAGTGATTTGTAAAACTTACCCTATTACATTACAAAACTTACCCTGTTACATTACAAGGCATTTTTTAATTTTCACACACCCTGGAGTCTTTTCTTCTTTGCTGATTTTTTTCACTCTGTACTGTCGAATCTCTCGCACCAATGTATAAAAAGCATCCTCCACTCTCTGCATTGTAAAACACAACTCCTTACAAACTGCTTCATTAACAATCATGATGTACTGGGACACCGATGGCAGGGGAAAAAAAACACAACAAAACCACTGAAATTATGAGCTTTACTTGAGAGAAGTATATGGATCTCCATTTATATATTTAAAATGCTGGGCTTGTACATTTGCTGCTTGATAAATACTTTTTAATGCAAGCAAAAGAGACACACTCAAATAATTTATTAATTACCAGTTATTGTGAATATCTATGCTTCAAGCCCTCCTTTTTTTCCTGTGCAAGGTAACACTTGGACAAAAAAAGAATGATTTTCTTCCATTGCATACCGTGTTGAAAATACCGCTTGTATTACTGAATCTTTTCACACATTTTTGTGGACATGGATGTATTTAGCAGGCACAAAACCTTATTAGATTGGTAACCAGGGGATACTTATAAACACACACAGTTTTCCACCTATTTTCACTTCTTAACCAAAGTGAGAACCTGTTACTGTTTGGGCAGGCAACGAAAAGTAAGCTTATTTATGTTCTGTTCTTTATATAAGAAGGTCTACTTTCTCTGCAAAAATCTGTGGAACAAAAAAAGTATAGAAAAAGTCCACAGAGGTAATTTCCTAAGAGGTTACAAAGAAATAAAATCTTCTAAGAACACTAAATTTTGAGCAACATTGTTTTTAAAGCTACTTACTTTACAGAGCAAGCAGTATGCTATTAGATTTAGGAAAAGGGATATTTGAGTCATGACAAAGTACTTTTAAGAAGCACCTTAAGTATATTATATTTCAGAGTAACTTTCAAAAAGTAATTAGTTGTTGTATTTATAGAAGTTATTCTTCCATGCAGAAAAAGCAACAAGTTCATTATTATCATGTTTAAGAGCTTGGTTCACATCAATGTACAAGGCACACCTAATCGGTTCTCTCTGGGCCAGACTCAGGCAATCCCTATGGTCCCATAATAACAACTAAGTGCAAACTGCCTGTGAACTTCTGCTGCTCAGATTTTTCTCTGGTTAAGAGAGCTCCTCAAGTATTCCAGGGACGATACAGAGCTACACATTTTACTTCTCTGGTCTCACACCCTACCTTTCTGCAGCTTTGTGTTTAGGCCACTTGGAAATGAGGATACCATAAGCATTTAAAAAAAAAAAAACAAGTGTGAGGACTGAAAATACCTTTAAGCAAGTACAAGATAAAGAGGTACAGCACCAGCTTTAAGTTATAATATCTGTTACTTTAAACTGACTTTATCTGTGCATAAACTTAAAAATTTAGATAAATCTGTGAGGATGTTCTCGTTATAGCAAGATGCAAAATCTTTAGCTGCAGCTTTTAAAGGGGAGAGCAAATCTCTCCTCTGCCTTACTGTCAATCTCATTACTTGTCTCCTCAGATCAACAGGGTTGTTAATTTAATACAAACTCATTATTTGAAAATAAAAACAGAACAGACTAATGATAGTGGAAAACAGTACAACTATTTAAGCCCCCAAACTTTATTACCACCCAAACGCAAAATCTGGGCTTTTATTTGGCAGATTTTCCATAAATTATCACTCCAACCCATCTTCATATTATGCACCTAGTAACAAAAATGGCTAACATCTACTGCCACAGTTACTGGGTCATTTTGCATGAACTGTGCCATCGGTTATCACATTTAAGACTCATTCTTAACACACTGCTGCTTATCTGAGGGTTCTTCTGAACTACAGCCACTTGAATTTAAAGACTAAATAAATTAGATTTATTTATTGAATTGTATTTGTCTGGTGTATACAATGTACCCTGTTAGGATGTAGTGAAGTATTGACGAGGTGACAAGTCTTCTTACATTCCAGGTCTGACAGTGTACAAAATGTAAAGGAAGCCATTAAAACCAGCAAAAAGCAAGTAAAGCTCATACTTTCATATTTTCCTGGAAGGAATGGAAGTTTATTCCTGAAGAGGAAGCAGTAAACATTAATCAGCTGCTACGTGCCAAAGCACAGGCTGTACAAGAATCAACATTTTTGCAAATCTACTGTCTTGCAGTAGAAATACATAATTTGATTATGGAGCTTTCACATGAATAATTAGATAACAATTCTTCAGTCAATGTTCATTGCCAACTTTCCCATCACCAACAGGAGCTGTAATTTGCTTTAGCAATGCAGAGAGACGGAGAGACACAGACAGAGTGAGAAAAGAAATTACTACTGCTGCCATCACCAAGAACAGTCTTATGAATCCTGTTGAAAGAAATTATTCTGAAAGAAAAATCTGTACAGAGACACATTTGCTAATTTCATTAGCACAAGGTGACATTTTAAAGAGCCAGGTGCCAGTCTTATAAGCTTAAGAAGTCATTTTAATACCCATTTCTTTTAAGATTCTTCAGTATTTTTTCCTTAAATGAGCATGGACCATATATCTAAAATATGATTAACCAGTTCTTTTAGCTGTCAGAATAGGAAGCAAAAATTTCCTTTGGCAGATATTAAAAACTTCAAAATCTAAACTGCTATTTACTTTAACAGCCCAAAGAACCCATGACCTTGAGGCAACGTTTTCAAGATGCTTTTGATTCCTAGGAGATGGCCAAACATTCAATTTAAAATATGACTACATGCAAAGAAAGACTATTTCAAATACAGACCAAAGTACAAATGGGAATTTTCACATGTTCTGCTTCTGTAAATAGCGCTTAGAGGAAACTGCGTGTTCTGTGTCCACCTTTATACACTTTAGAGTTGGTCTCTTAAAACCGTAAGACAAAAAAATCAAAATTATTCATGAGATCATGAGCAAAAAGAATGCTACTCACTTGCATAAAAGCAGCTGTCTGCCCTACCTGAACCTCACCTGTTGTGCACATCCTTTTTTTGCCACACCTATTTATCTTTACGTTAGGTAAATAACAAACCTGTTTCCTCAGCATCCTGGAGTCATTCAGCACACAAGCTGGATGCCAGAATTTGTTTCAACATTATCAAAACTTTTGTTTTTAATTTGGGACCTTGTTCTTGGGAAGGACTAAACTTCTTTGGAAAAGTTTTACATTACAACAAACAAGTGACATGAAAAAAACCACACTGTGAAGTCTGACAAAGTTACAAGTAATTGAAAACAAAGTTTTAAAATGGAACCTGTACATATGAACTACATTAAAAATAGCTGGGAGTGAAACATATACAATATCATTAAACAGATATGACAAATCCCTAAAAAAAAAATGCAAGTTGGTTCAAGCAAACTGTCTAAATTATAAGTTTTTCATTAATCTTAATTGAGATGTAGGAATGAAGTTCTGTAAATACTGCACCTATTTCTTCATCAGACCAGGCACAGGTTCTCAACTTCTTTTCATCACAAGTTTGGGGCCTAACCTATTGTACATTAGACAGCTGAAATAACTATAATGCTTTTTTAACAGCAACCTTGTGATTTAGGTCAACTTCATTAAACACTTCAAAAGTATGTTTAAACTATATATTCTCAACAACGAGACTTAATGCTTTGGTGAATCCTTAACTATTCTTACAATAATGCCTATATATCTGCTTTTCCTTTGACTTCAATACTAGCAGGACAGTTGAAATATTCCAAGGAAAACAAAATCCTACAGTTAAACCACATTTGGGGTACAGCCTTACAGCTTTTCCTCATCTAACTCACAGGCAAATGAAAGCCCAGTAAAGAATACAGGATGCAGCCTTGGTGGGGATAAATCAAGTTTGCCTCTCATCTCTCATTGATACTGTTGATAATATTGGGAGCTATACACTCACGTGGACAGGGAAGAATTTGAATTTAAAGCTTATGTCAATCAGAGAAAAGCGAAAACAGCTATCAAAATAAACTTAAGAAATCCACGCCCTTCTGCATAAGGATTGTGAAAGGATGAGTACAAGTGATTGCAACATGCCTTACAAAACCACCAGTATTGACATGTGTTTACATTTAGAAATAGGATTATTTTCATAAATTACATTATATTCATTTCAGTCAGTGGTCTAATTAAAAAAAAAATTAATAATCTATAGCCGTACACCCAAGTTGTAGGGTCCACTAAGCTAATGTTTCACTGATAAACTCAATGATTTGTATGAAAAGTCACACAGGGATTTGGCTTAAAACACAACCTTTTAGCAGTAAGTTAAAGTTTACATCTTTATTGCCAGTCAGAATCAAATAAAAACAAATACACTAACTTTTAGAACAACTTATTTCCGTACTCAATTTCAGTGTTTTTCATCTTACCTATTTTTGACCTTGTCTATGAATTTTTGAAAGTGTTAAAAATTTAATTATTTGGAACTGAGATATCATTTTGCATGAGAACACAATGCCATCATTTAAAAAGAGTGTCTTGGCAATCAAAACAGACTACATGGCCAACTCCTTTCCATTTCCATCTCCCCTGTTTCCTTCCCCAGAAACCTTTCGGATTTTCTCTGAGCTCCAGCAGAAGTGGGGCATAGGGAAGGAAGCAAGAAGATGGTGAGGGCCCCTTCAGCATTACGTGCTGACATTTCAGCGTGGCAGTAGGTGTGTACAGCAAAGGAAAAGAAGGTTCCTACTTCTAAGTATTCATGTCAGACTTTTTACAGGCTCCAGAAGTTACCAGACCACCAGCTACATTTGTTCATACTTGGAAGTTCTGCATGTAACCAGAGAGGACCAGATTTTTACTTATTTATTAATTTTTAGCCAAGGACTGAATTCTGCCCAATAAAGATATAGTCCATGGGCCACATGAAGCTCGCAAAATGGTTTGAACCCCCTAATTTAAAAAGTTACTTTGGAAGATGGTGTGTATATATATGCATTTTTTTTTATATATGCCAGTGTGACTGAAAAATTATAATATGTAAATGCATAGGTATACACATATACATACACAAACACACAAATATTTAGATGATCTTGCTGTAATTAAAGATCAGGTTCTTCCTCGAAATCCCTTTTACCTTCTCAAAAGTGTTTTATTAACACAGCATCTTATGAAGCAGTTTCATAACACAACATGTTATGAACAGCGCTGCAAAAGAATCAGCAACCGTACCTAGTGGTTCCAACTTTTAGAAGCCAACATTCTCAAAAGAGCATATTGGATATCTTTATTTTGAAATCCACAAGACACCTTTAGGGACTCCTTATCTGTAGGGTGTGTAAAGCTCAGCTTTGAAAAAAACAAAAGCCAACAGTCCCTTCTATAACATTTCAGTTGGCATCTCCAGAAATACAAAGTCACAGATGAAAGAAGTCAAATTATAGAATAACAGTTCCTATATGACTGATCTATTGTCCTCTGAAACAAATACAAACCTCTGGCAGACCTCTTAAAAGTCTGAGAGATAAAAAAGCAGATACTACATTGTGTAAACAAAGATTATAAAACTGAACAGGAGTGGTGTTTTTTGAGCATGCAATTTTGTGTTGGCTAGGCATGGTGGGGCTGCTTGTAGGAGTAAAAGCAGGTAGGGTGGGGAGAAGAAATCTTTGAAAATACACCATCGTATCAACATACTTTCATTAAAAGTGGCTATGCAAAAGGAATATTTCCTAAACAAAGCCCGATGCTCTATACAACAGGCTGAACAAAGTAAAATCTATATTTTAGTACAGAACTTTTACTATTTCAAGCCTCAAATGTAATTTCAGGGTTCTTCCTTTTTTATCCTAACATCTCAGTGACAGCCAGTAATACAGGACCTTCCAAACAAGAACTCTGTAATTATTCGGTCCACTTATATGCCACATTCTTCAGAACACTCTTGTGGCCTAATTTATTCTCAGCCATTAAAGTTAGGTAGGATTAAAAAAAACAGAACTACAGAACAGAGACTCTCTCTATTGCCAAAAGTTAGCATTCCTTCGATTCCTCTGTAATGTTTTACTAATTAGTCCAGATTTCAACTTATCAGGAACTTGGGTGGGTGTAGCAAATTTGCACTAATAAAATATTCATTTCTTATATTCAAAAATAACTTACTGTCTGTGAGGAGATTCTGTAAAGTGATGCAGCTGAATCTATTTAGCTGTTACATTGAGCAGTTACTCAAATTGCAGTATTCTGCTCTTATTTGCCTCCTTCTGCTACACCTAATTCCCGATTCACAACTTGCATGTAACACTTCTGATTATGCAGAGAGTATGAGTTACTCAGCCACTCAGGCCTGATCTAATTTGTACTGATAGTAAGGCTTTACTCTTAAAACAAAAACCACAAATCAGCATTTTTCAAAAAGAATGCTTTCTTCCAGAAGTACAGAACCAGTTTCATCTACATCTGTATAGCTTATCTTCTCCTGAATACACAGATGTACCACTACGTGCACCTTTGTCCCAGCAAACCCTGAGAGAAGCACTGAAAGGACCCTAATGGTTGCCTCCTTCACCTATACCAGTGGAGTACAATAAACCAACAGTGAGCTCTAAAGTCTTAGAAGAGTATCAGTTTACACAAGCAATTAATCCAGTAATTTCGAAAGAGACTTATGGTCAATTGCTTAGCTATAAAAAGGTATATCAAGCATGTCCCACTAATGCTGAATCAATGCCTTAAAGAAAAATTCCTTTTGTTATTAATGAAAAGGCTTAAAACAGAATAAACTAATTAGCTGTTTGTCTGCTTAATCCTCTTGCTGAAGAAAAAAGCATTTCACCTCTAAGTAGAAGTGCTTTTTATTCTATTAAAACCTATCACAATGTTAAGAATGCTGCAACCATCTGACAGTGGAGAGTAACAGCAGCCCAGGTCTCATTCTTTGAGTTTGCGCAACTGAAGCGAATCACTCATTAATAAACAATTACCAGCTGTCAGTGAGCTGACAGAAAGAGACACCACAAGAATTTCTACTCTGGAGTAATATATCTATTGATATGACCAAGCAATTGCCAATGCCTAGAATAATTAACATTATGATAATCAGATGAGAGTTCAACATTTGTATCTGTTAAGTTTTAAGCTTTACCTGTCTTGTCTTTGCTGATGTTTCAATGAAAGGAATTCCATAACTTCTTGCTAAATCCTGAGCTTGTTTTGTATCTACTGTTCTGGACGGCAAATCACATTTGTTTCCTACTAGCACCATTGGGACATCTTCAGAGTCTTTAACTCTCTTTATTTGTTCCCTAAAAAGAAAGGGGGGCAGGGAGGGAAGAGACAAAGACATTTTATTTAACAGGTATTAATAGTTTATATGATAGCTTTTAAAACAATGAAACAAAATTAACAGATTCCAACATCATTCTTTATGTTAATTTACTGCACATACACTATTAGAAGCCAAGAAAAAAATAAAGTGATCAATCCTGTCACCATCAAGTTTATCACCTTATTTAAAAAAAAAAAAAAAAAAAAAGAGGCTGACATTTTGCAAACTACTATAGATTTTGATGTCATGACTTTTTTTTTTTTTTTTTTTTTTTAGGTTTTTAACAGCTAATGCCAGAACAAGCTTAAGAAGCTCTGGTATAAATCTTACTACTTACTTATCTCTCATACTTAGCACTCATAATACTCAATTCATTTGCTAAGATAAAACACTGTCAGAAGCCCTATGCCTGTTGTCTCGATTTTGGTTTGGTTGGGGGGGGGGGTGTGGTTCATTTTTTAATTAAAGACAGCATTGCAAACTCTGCATTTAGACAGGGGTTTTTAAACTTTGAAGACCACTGGTCTGGTTCTGTACAAAGAGAAATTCAGTAAGGGAGTCCTTTCAAACACTAGTTAGAAAGCATCTTGAAATACCAGTTAGATGTACGTGTCAAGAATCTCAAATAGCAATCATTAATTTCATTACTTTTGTCTTCCCAAATAATCTAGCAGTATGTTCCTTAATTAATATAGTCACTGTTTTCAGTTATTTATTTATAAGCCTTCAGCTTCAGTCTGCAAGGTCATCCACAGGTGTGTGAATGCACAGTAGAAACTCCAGCATTCAACTAACAACATTCTTTGAAATAAACTGGGAAGGCCTTCTTATGCAACTCTGCAACCCTCTCTTTGAAAACAAAAATTCCACATAAAAACCTCTATGCTCCTTCTTCCCCTTACATCAACATCTATCTTACCTTTGTCCCTTCCTCCTCTACAACCGGAGGAAACCCATTTGTAATAATCTGGTTAGATAATGAAAAGAAGTTTCCAGGTTTTTTTGAGAGCAATAGATTTGTTTTTTAATGTCATCCCTGCTGTGCTAACTCTTAACTGTTTCTTTTTTTTAAGTCACCTGTACCAATACATTCAATTAGAACATTGTATTTTATATACAATGAAATTTATGCAAAGGCTGGCTAGCTCAATTTAAATATGAAAAATAAACAGTCCTGAAAGAAAGTGCCCACATTCTCGATACTGCTCCAGCTTAATATGCAGCAATTTTGCCCCTCATCTGCAACAATACTCCCCTGCTCCCACAGCTGCTCCAGGGAAATAAGCCAGCAGTAAACTATTTCTCTGTAGGTAGGCATCTACCTGTTTAGCTACTCTCAGCACACTACACAATCAAATGAGCTGATTTGCTGGCATACAAGGGAAAGCGTAACTATGTCACCAGACCAGTTGCACCTCCTGACTTCAATTCCCTTGAACTGTCATGGTATCCCACCTTAAATGAAGAACTGTACCTTCTTTTTGTAATAAAAATGTGCAACTTCACCTTACCAGTAGATGTTGGGTTTGTGGATAATACCAATAACAACACAGTACTCCACCATACAGCAACATAGATCTGACAGCATTATAAATTTCAAACTATGAATTTGGGACTAACCTTAAACTGATGCTGCTAAACTCGAGTGATTTTTGGTGGAATTTGCATTGCCTTCTAACAGAATACCCAAGGAGAATTCAGGATAACAGTCAGCTACTAAGTTATAAATTATCTGGTACGGTAATCACCAGAGACTGCTTTTATTTCTGTATCAGTGTAGCTGACAAAGCACGAGTTGAAATTTTTTTTTTTTAATAATTAGTTAAAAAGAATATGAAGAAACTAATAACAGGTTGTTTTTAGCAGTCATCGCGGAGCTCTCATTTTGTATGTATCTGCCCTTCTTAGGCATCAGGGCTCACCCATGTTACTCTTCTAGTAACATTCCACAGGTATCTCCCCTCCACCCCCAGAACAAAAGCTAACAATTGACATTAGATGCTGCACAACTTGAATTGCATAAGTTTTTCCATCTTAGCACACAATTTTATCTATGGAATGGGCACAGTTTACCTTTAAGTAAGTCTTCACTACGAATAGGCAGAAATACTAATTGACATTGGTTTATACCAGAAGAGCTTTCACATATTTTCTCTGCCTACCTTGCGAACGAGGCAGCAGATTTTCAGATTACCCAATATTCCAGACCCACAAATGCACAATTAAGTTGCAATATTGCTAATTTGCAAATTTCCCCTTAGATGCTATTTCATAGGAGATCATTCTATTACCTAGTGGAAGAGCAAGCAACCTATCCACCTAATACAAGAGTTAGTCGATTATCTTTTGATATACACACCTATAATGGTGAATATCTTCGAAAGACTTTGTATTGTTTATAGCAAATACACAAAGGAAGCCTTCCCCTGTTCTCATATATTGGTCCCTCATCGCACTGTATTCTTCTTGACCTGCTGTATCAAGAATATCCAAGAGACAGGTTTCTCCATCAATTACTACTTGCTTCCTGTAGGAATCCTAAGAAAAGAAAAAAACATAAGCCTTGGTTAAACACAAACAAGTAAGATTTGAACACCTATAATTCAGGAGATATTAAAGTTGTTTACTAGTAATTGAGCATGACTGAAAATACTTAATAGTTAAAAATCCAACTTTACAGATGGGTAAATGACAGTAGGAAAACAGTGTCCCATCTTTACATGTATACAGTAATGCAGAAGTGGAAAGAGCACTGAAAGGACATGTTCTTATCTCTATTCTGAATCTTCAGTGAGTAACAGTACATATGCACATACAGAGAAAAAGGACACTGTTCTTAGTTTGCACAAAAGGACAAAAAGTACAAATTGGATCCAGATCCAAAACATCTCCCCTTTGTCTCTGTTAATAGAAGAACTGAAGAAACTTGGAATCCTGGTTTTAAAAGGTGTGACTTTGTTTAAGCTCACTCAATTTACCAATTTCTTTTCTTCAAAGTAAAATCTGACCTTCATTCTATGGACGTTTACAAAAGTGTTGTACCACAACAACGTACAAAATAACAACATAGAATGAGTTCACAAGTAAAACAATTCCAAAAATCTATGCCACTGAAAAGGAAATGAAGTACAAAAAGCCCTCAGTGTTTAGGACAGGAAATCTGTTTTGTATGCCTAAGCAGGTGCATATAATGATATTTGTTACCAAAGTCGAGTTGATGTATTTGAAGTTCAAGCTTTTCTAGCCAAGACAGACCAACACAGGGTCATATAAAAGCCCTGATGTGTTGGTTCACAGAGCTGTTGGAACAAATTATTTCAATGCTATCAATTCAAAGTTTTCAGGTCACTGATTCAAGTGGCTAAAATCTGTACAAAGTCCCAAGCAACTAGATATTAATGTCTATTTACAGCTCTTTTTGGTGCTAGGCTTCTATGAATACAGAGTTCCAGCAATAAGAACATAAGCATTACTTTCCCAATAACTATTTTCTATAAGCATCTATATATTTGAAATAAAACCATGTGAATAAGCTTTAAAAATAGATCATTGAGCACTGACATGAATTATTCTCAGTAAATGGTACTTGTAACAAATAAAAGGTATAAATACAAAATCTCGGTATTACCTTTCAGATCCTTTAGCCAGAGATTAATACAATATTGCTATTGTTCTTTTTAACACCATACAGAAGTGAACCTAAGCTACTGGGAAGGGACTTATAGAATTAAAGTTGCAATTCTAGCCAACTTCGAGATTAATTCAGAATGACCTTCCTTCCTTTGTACCCGTTCTAAGGCACAGTATACCTACTCCTGTGCACTTCCTATCTATTTGTATTTTTACAAAAGGCTCTCTTCTTTCCTGTTGCTCACACTAAAAAACAAGCAGGAGATAATTGTATAGAATCAGTATTTTAAACTAAACAAACCCTGTAATCTCACACTTATCTTGAGCCTGGATGACATTTAACAGTATCAGGTAAAACAATTATTGACTGTTTACCTTAAAGATAAAAGTTTACCTCCAACATGATTTTGGAAATATAAGTGCGAATTCAGTGTTCAAGTAAGAAGTGGGTAACTTACTTTAGAAACTTATAAGCCACATTTAAATATTGATACAGCTGAGACAAATACACAAGCTCCAATGTGTTTTAAAATAAGGTTAATATTCTGTCTCACTGCTTAAAGAAAAAAAAAACCCCCAAAAAACCCCCAAAGGACGCATCTTTATTCCAATTCACTTAAAATTTAATAGTAGATCCCCCATGTCCTATGATACCTTTATCACAGTTCACAGTGACGTACTAGTAGAACTTCTATCATTATACTAGGCATATTTACAAAGCTTTCATTTTCTCTTCTTGCAATTTGACTGCTAGTTTAAAAATATGAAAAACCATTCTTGAAAAGCCTGTATTATTCCTTTACATCTTAGCACTTCAAAGGAAAAGAAATTCCCCTCAACTGAGCTCTAAACAAAAGCGTTAAGTAATTTTCATCAAAGAAAGTAATTTTTAAGAGAAAATCAGTTTTAAGAACTGCTGGCTTTAGCATGCCTACCACATTAGCAGTAGTACCAAAGATGCACCAGCATAAAGCACAGCACAGGCACAAAAAGAAGAAATACTTGGAGATTATATTTGTTTTGCCCACTTCTGGAGAGAAAATTCCGTCTCTAACTAGAACGCGGATTTGAGGCAGAAGGAAAAGAAAAATGCGGGAGAGAAAATTCAAGCTTACAATTTCCTTCCAAGCTACTGAAATAATAAACACTTTGCCTTTATGCCCCCTTTCCCCCCCCCCCCCTGCAAAACATCAAACCTGAAATCACAATTGTCACTGTAAGAAAGAACTGAAGCACCACCTTAAAAGCTCAGGCTACTGGGACCCCCACCTCCATCATGGTGAATACCAATGTAAACATACCCAAGATAAAATTTGTTTAAGTGTTACCATACTGTAAAAATTATCGAGTCCTGCAAAACAGAATGTAGGATGTACCAAAAAGAAAAGTTATGCCACTACAGTGCTTGTGGCACTTCTGCTTCGAAATGCAACTGCAGAACCCAAATGGCCAGACTCCCCTTCAACAATGAAAAAACCCCAACCTTCTAATCTATAAATCTCCTAATTTATAAAAATCTAGTAGCGTTACTGCACATTGGAGATTTGCAGTAATGAATGCAATGAAAAAACAATGAAGAAACATCCAATATAAGGCTATTGAGTAGAAACAAAACGCAAACTGGAAGTTAATTTCAAAGTAGCACCCGACTCCAAATATGAATTTGCAATTTTTCCCCAGTGTACAGACTCAGCATATCTGTATTAAAAGGATTTAATTTCATTAATCACTTAACCTGCTTTTATTGGCCTTTCACAAGCCATAAAAATCAGTATGAATTATGCTAAAGAAGTAGTAATTCCATCTGTTCACAAGCACTGATAAGAAAATATGTGATAGGAAATCTCAGCTATATGCTACATATGGAATTTATCTAAAAAAAAAAAAAACACTGCTTAATAAATCCCATCTAAGCTAGTAACTATGATTTTGTAAAAATCCATTATACCAGTAATTTAATATTAAAATTTCACAGCTACTAAGACTAAGCTATTACTAAATATTGGCGGAAGTTTCACAGGTGCATAGGTCATTTAAGAACACAGACTTAAATATCAGTATTCCTAAATCAGCCGAGGGATTTTACTAATCCAATTGAAAACCTCTAACAGGCAACTAGGAAAGCTGCTCTTTCTCTAGGACATTTAAGAGATGACATATATTTAGCACTAAAACATGCTGAAGCTGTAAAAAAATAAAAATAAAAAAATTTAAAAATTATCACACAAGATACTGCAAATAAAGATTTTACAAATCTCGACCAGTAGAGGGCACTAGTCCAATTGTTCTGCGTGTTAGGCCAGATTTACAGTGGTTAGTGTACACACAGTTAAAAAAAAAAACACTTAAAATTGCTTGGCTATAAATCTGTGCTTGAACAGCTATTTCAAATAAGATATGAAATTATGAAACATATAAAGTATGTATATTTGAATAACAGTAGCCACCCAAACATGCACTCATTTTAATTCCGCCCCCGGCCCCCGTCATCTTCTATGCTCAGATATAAGTAAATACAATACTCAAGCAGGCCATTAAACGACATTTTCCAAACAAGTTATTTGTTGAATCATTAAGTCTACTCCACTGAAAATGGCAACATTTACATGAACATTGTAAATGCATCTGTGATTAAGTAACTAGTATATTTTTTTCTCTTTTCAACTGTATCATGTCTTCACAACATGAGAATTTTAGAAGTGTTGAGTTCCATTTTATTAATCACAGGAAAGATTTAAAATTATTCAGTAACTGTGTAGTTATGGAATCCACTATAGTTAACAAGCACCGAACTCTTTTCTCTGTCTACCCCAAAATATTTAGCTTGATTATTTAGCTGCAAGGGAAAATGAGTATTTTGGCAACAACCGTATGGCAATGCAAGAACAGTAGTAAGTGAGAAACAATAGTAGTGACACTATTGAACTGCCTTAACTGTTATTATTTACCAGTCAAAACAACTTTAGCCTTATTTCCTCATACTGCATAAAAACCACTCTACAGCTATTGTTCTTTGATCAGCCCCTGCCACTGCAACTGCATCTATACAGGAAGCACAATCAAGCAACCCTTCTCAACTGAATGGGAGTCTGCCCAAGCAAGGACTGAAGCATTTAAACCCAATTACAAGCCCATTCTCTGCCACCTGTTTGCCACTCCAAATCACAGACCACTCTTATTATAACTGAATTATTTCTTCCCTACAAGCTTACCTACATGATTATAGCACTGCGAGCACACACAAGGTGATTTCCCACGAGTAGGAAGATACAGTCTGCATCCTCAAGGTCTCAGAATTTACAAGACAAAAATGGTAACTAGTACTCAGACAAGAACTTGCAGGAGTTGCAGAAGATTAATACTGTTGCATGCGACAAGTTGTGGATGCTGGTAAAACCCATTGGGTTAAAGGTTCTTTTCTTTCAGAAGAACATACTGACAGTGGACCACACCACAGTGTTACGGTCATCCCGCACACCAGCAAATAAAAGCCACAGTTCTGGGATTTTAGGTTCCTTCTATAAGGAACTGTATTTTCATTTTATTATTTTACATTAAAATTTATTTGGTATTCCTCAAAATACTCAGCTTGTTGATTAGCAAAATCCCTCAAGTGATTTAGGAACACTGGCATTTAAGTTTTTGTGTTCCTAAATTGTTTACACAGTTCTGACTTTATATGACAACTTATAACATAGAACCTCCACAGTACTTTTTGTAATGCGTAAACACGCCTCCAACCTAAGAGAAACCCAGGTGATTATGAACAAGTATTACAAAGATCCTCCGAAGTTCCTTTTGCAGGAAAAGGTAAAATCCCATTTTGTTTGTTCGTCTCCATGAGTTTTGTGCATTTTCTGTTTTTTAAGCGTGTTTTGGGTTGTTGTTGTTTTAAGATTTTGCATCTTAGTAACTGACAGAGCTGCTCTCCTAGTGCAAGTCTCTCACTCTTCCTCTCTCCATAGGTCTATTCACAAAATCTTCCTCAACCATGCATGAGGTTACTTGGCCGTGCAACAGAGAGACAAGAAGGCACACAGGCACATTAAGGTAAACTCAAGCTCCAGCCAACGCTTCTCTATTTGGGGCACATTAACTCAGGCCTGTACTTCACTAAAGTAAGACAGCTTCCTACCATCTCAGGGCACCGCCTCCTTTCGCTTATGTCTACCGGAAAATGGCTATGTAGTCATTTTCCGATTCACCATTTTAAGCTCAGATTTAAACCCTTGTGAGTCCTTCAAGTGAGCTTGGAAGTGCCTCATGGTATAAACATATAAATGAAGTCATAAGCTACAGAGCTTCAGTGCTGGGAACATAAAAATCTTGGGTAAATTATAGTGTCATTTCACCTTTTACAAGGTCTGAGGTTATTAAATCCAACGATCCACAGGAGATTTCAGACAACACTAGTATTTTTCTTATATTTAAAAGGCACAGCTTGCCTGCTCATTAAGAACCTTTAAAATATTGCAACTTTTAAAGCTTAAATACAATTTCAGATTTTGAGGAACTGTGCCTTGTATTTCAAAGAATCCACTACAGCAGCTATCTTACAACACTTTTCTAAATACGGAAACACGCACTGGTGTGTTTAGAAAAAAAAAAAAAAAATCAGGCTCCAAATTTTTGCTTCGTTCACCATAACATTCCAGAACACATTTCTCACAGTGTGAAACAGTTCCTAATGATAGGAGCTGAGAAAGCTTGACGCATACATTTCAGAACTACAAATTTTCCTTCTTGATTTCAAAAAGGAAAGTCACATTTAAGAGGTTGCATGCAAAGCCATGAAGAGTTTTGCCAAGCATTTTCAAGTGAATTTGGCAAATACTTTGTCACCGAGATCTTAAAAACATGCATCCAAACTGTCCAACAAAACATGACAATTAACGGCATACTTTAATTGATCAAAGTTGTTAATTTTTTACTGCAGCTCTTGTTCCACAGCCAGATCAAGAAGCACAGCAATTTCTTACCCAACGCTGGTCCGATGCTGACCATTATCTTTGAGCTCTTTTTCTTATAAAGCCTTGTTCTATGTTTTTGTGGTAACTGCCCAAAAGTAAACAACTACCATTATTACTGCTAATCTCTCTTCACAAAAGGTATAAGATGAAAGTGTTTACCTCTATTGTAGGGTCATATTCATCCACAAAGTGATTCTGAATTAGCTGTATTGTCAAGGCACTCTTGCCTACACCACCAGCTCCAACGACAACAAGTTTATATTCTGTCATTTTTTAGCAGACCTGATGACAAAGAAACCAACATTAAGCAGAAAGAGTCAGGCTCCGACTAATGAGGATGCTGTTGGTGCGTTTTCATTCAGTATCACGTTCCTTTACTATTACCGGAAAGCAACTCCCTCCCTGAAAGACAAGACAAAAAGCTATAAGGAAACAATTTTATAGGAAACATAGCGTGGGCACTAAGCTGAAAAGCACCGATTACAAAGAGATAAAAAAGCAAGGATACACTAAATTCTGAGAAAGGTCAAAGAGCATTTCTTGCGGGGCAGAGATTTTGCTCTCCATTGCCTTCCCCCGAAGCCCCGGGGACTCCGGGAACCCGCCACGGATTTTCACGGAAGCCGGGCCAAACCCAGCGCCCCTCAGGTTGAACCACGAACCCGGGAACCCGCCTCCCGCGAAGGGCTGTGACCGGGCCGGCTGGGGTGCGAGCACTGCCTCACCTGACGGCTTCACCTCCGCAATTTTCTTCCCCGGGCGAGCCCAGCGCGACCGCCCCCCGAGCTCAGCCGCGGGGCCAGCGGCGGGAACCCCCCGCCTCCCGCCGGGGCTCGGGGTGCCGCTGCCCGCCCCGCCCCGGCTCCCCTCAGCCGGGAGTCAGCGCCGCGGCCAGGCCGACGAAACTTTCCGGCCCGGCGCCTCGGCCCCGGGCACGGGGGTTTTAAGGATTTAGGAGGAGGGGAAAAAAAAATTTTAAAAATACATATATATGAGGAAAAGGGGGGGGGGGTGGGGGGTTGACTCGGCGTAAGCCGCCGGGTGCCGGGCTCCCGGAGGGCGTTGGCCACCTGTCCCACCACCCCCTTCCGCGGCCGCCGAGCCGCCGCCCGCGCTGCGGGGAAGGACGGCGGAGGGGCAGGCGAAGGCTGCTCCGGGGGATGCCGGCGGGAGGGGAAGCGGGGCAGGGCGCAGCCCCTCGGGCGGCAGCGGGACAGGCGCCGGGAGGCGGCCCCCGCCCGGCTGCCGGCGTTTCTGCCCCTCCGCGGGGGCGACACCGGGAGGAGGGGGGGGGGGGGAACGGGACGGGGGGGTGGCCGGCTCCGGGGAGCCGCACCGCTTCCCCTTGCCCCACCTCGAAGGGAAAAGGGCGGGGGGGGGGGGGGAAGAAAGCGATCGCGGCGGCTGTTCCCGGTTGAGCGACGCAGGGGTAGGCGGATACCTGCCTGGCGCTGCAGCGGGCCGCGGGAGCACGCCGGCGCCTCCCTTGCCCGCCCCACCGCGGCGGTCGCTCCGCGTCCCTTCCCGTCCCGGTCTGAAATGGCGGGGGACGGGGAGGGCTGGGGCTGGAGCTGCCGAGGGAGCCGAGCGCCGAGAGGCTGGATGGACGGACGAGTGCGATCGATGCGCTCCGCGCTCCCCCGCCCCTTGCGGCAGCCCCGGCCCCTCCTTCCTCCTCCCCCTCCTCCCGCCGCGCCGCTTCAACCGCCCGCGGCCGCGGGCGGTTGAGGCGACGCGGCGGGAGGAGGAGTCGGGACCGCCCGTTGCGGGGCTCCGGCGGCTCGGAGGCGGCGTTTTAGTGTCGCAGCGTGAGGGGAAAAGCCTGGCTGGAGGGTGGTGAAGGGAAATAAGTACGATTCCAGCGTTTCGTCGCCGTTTCCCTCTCCCTCGTCGCCGGCGGGGAGCCGCCGCTGCTCCCTCAGAGCGGGGGACTGAGGGAAGGGGGCTTAACTGCCGCCCTAAGGCTTTCCACCCGCTCGTCCTGAGGGGAGCCCGGCCCGGGCAGGCGTAAGGCAGTGTCTGGCTCAACATAAAAAGCATTTTTTATTCCGTAGCCGGTCACGAAGATGTCAGCAGAGGCCTTGCGGAACTGCTGCAAAACTTAAGCGCCTGTTAAAAGTTGGTCGGCTTTCACTAGTTTCAAAATAAAATGCGAGGCTTTATTATTAGCTATCAGGGTGCTCTGTGTAAAAGTTAATAAACACAGGGTTTTTTTTGGAAGCAAGTTAACAATTGCATAGTGAAGCCCGTTCACTTATTAAAAGGCCAAAAACATAATTCACTCTAATTGAAAGGCTCTAATGTGTAGGTTACTATACTGTAATGTCATTTATACGCCTGTGTTACATCACAAGCAGTAAGATTTTTTTGAAACGCATCGCCAGGTCTCGGACAAAGGTAGTGAACCTTATTCCTAACGAAGCTTATTCCGAGGGTAACTCCAGCCACATCGACTGGCTCACACAAGGGATTAATTTGGCCGGTTTTGCTTTCCCTCTCTAAATTGGAAGGTCAAAAATAAATTTGTTGTGTCCACACATCTGGTGTTCAAGAGTTTTAATTGAAGAGGCTGGAGCTTTGTTCTCTGCAACCGCGTGTGACAACTCCCAGCTTCTTTCATTTGCAGCATGCATCTAAGGGGCCCTGCTTTTGGGCCATACCCAGCTGAGCACCGAAGGCATTAACCCTCTGGGACTACGGCATCTAATTTAGAAAGTGTGTCCCTGGGATTAATTCACGTAAATAAGCCAAAGCCCCTGTGGTGGTGGTCAGCACTGCTCCCTGATGCTAAGGTGTTAAGGCTCAGGTGGAAAACAAACACATCTTTGAGCTGTTGTGTGAAACACGGTGTCTCTTCAGGCAGAGACCTCAGAAGATCAGATGAGCTTTCCTTGTATTCTTGAAACGAGTCTCTTCTGTCACTGAAATCAGTGACAAAAGTCCTATGGACTCCTATGGGAGCTTCTGTAAGGATACCCATGTGCAGCGGGAGGGTGTATATTGTCGTGATCTGTGGAGAAAATGAAATTGGGAAACTCTTTATGATCCCCATTTCTCCTCTCCCAGTGATGTAGGTGTTAGTAACCTGGTCGTTTTTCTGTTAAATGTTCTTATTAGATTGTTTCCCAACAGCCTTGATAAAAAAGACTCGCAAAAAAAACGTATGACGGTGTAACATGAAATCATCTCGCAAACTGGAGTGAAAACTGAGTGATTCAGTTTGCTTATTAAGGAGGCTACCTCACATGAGCAGATGTAAAAACCAAAAGAAAGACCTGCTTTCAAAGAACAAGTAGCCTGGCGGTAAAACCACAAGCCTGGGATGTGGGAAACCCACATTCCCATCTGTGGTGTGAAAGAGGCACAGAAAGGATTTGGAGGCAGATGTTCAGCAACTGAGGTAAACGCCCCGATCAGCAGTTTTAGGATAGCCGGATCTCGCTTTCGTATTTTGCCCCCCCTAGGAAAACTATTTGAGTGTTGCGGTTCTCCCTAATGCGGTGGGAAAACGCCTGCGTAACAGGAAGACTTGCCCAGCTCTGCACATAATGCTGGTGTTCCCCAAACAGCGTGGATGGTTTGTTCTCATCTGCAGGGGAGAAGCTGTTCATCTTTAAACCCACACAGCCACAGCTGGGATCAGAAGAGTATCCGGGGAGCAGCTGCCTTTGGTAGAACCTTCCCTGTGAAGACTCCAGGTCCCGATGACAGCTTGAGTCGCCGTATCTCCATGCGATCTCAATGAAATGTGCAAACAATCATTTTGCATATCATTGGGAGGGAAAATGAATTGTTCGGATTCCGGAAAAAGCAGAATGCAAAGCTTGATGATTATGGTTTTTTTGTGCACAGATTTCTTTATAAATGTCTATTATGAAATTGCTGTTTGCTTTAATTAAATTTAATTTAGAAATATCTTCTCGGGCTTATGTGTGAAGCGGTTCGAAAACAAGCTGAAATAAATGAGCAGATCCAAAATATTAAGTGCCAGCCCATGCACTGCATTGATATGAAAGCCGGTGGAAAGTCAGCACAAGCGATGCAAAGCCTCCTAGATTGTGCGGAAGTGCTGTTCTATGAGTTACGGACTTCATTCTCGTGACGGTTTCTGCAGTGCAATTTGCACAGAGATTTCTGAACACAGGCAAAGAAGATGCACATCCTCAAATCCCAAAACACTTCAGTGTGCTAGAGCTAAACACTTTCGTTAAGTTAAAGCATATTCATCAATTCAAATGCTGCTACACATTTGCATTAAAATATTCCAGGGCCAGTCTTCTGGATCTTTGAGGGCAAATCACCAGTCACAGCTCCTTACTCTGACAAGATGCTTCCCTTATGATACCAAGCACTAGGCCAAGTATAATCCCGTCAGTTACATATTTACGCTACTCAGATTTGCCCAATCCTAAACATTATGCGATAAATTCAGTGACATTTTGAGAATATATGAGCTTTCACCACCCGTCAGCAGTTGCAAGGTGGGGGGGAGGAAATGTAAAATACAGCTCCAGCCTCAAGATAACTAGGAAGCCTTCCCTGTTACCAGCGAGTGTCAGACAAGCTGAGACAAGAGTTAATTTTCCTGTGGCTTTTCCTGGCACTGAACACTATGCAAAGCAGATGCAAAGCCAACGTAGAGTTACTACAGGAAGATAAGTGGGTTTGTGCAACTTCAAGTTGCCTGCCATGAATTAGGAATATTAGTAAAGAGAATTTTTCTGTCGCATATAGATAGGCCAGGGGTCCCTGGCCCATAGGGCCAGTAGTGATGCATACATTGTCAGATAACCGCTCGTATAGATTTGGTCCTGGCCATGCATAAGCCCATGGTTATACTTCAGTTGGTTTAGCCAGAGGCCACAATACTGGTGTTAATGGTGGTTTCGTGCTTTTAGGCCACCATTATGGCACTTTGCGCAAGGACAGCCACTGCCTGATCAGCCTGCGCATGCAAAGTGTTTGCATGACAAAGTTGCTGAAGACATTTGACCTGGCTGTGAGAGTTTATATGGGCTGTGTGTTTTGTTTTATGCAGGCACGTTATTTTGCTCTGGTGTAAGAGTCTGTGTGTCACCCAGGAGCAGCATTTGAGACATTCCTGTCATTTGGGATGTACCAGCCTTCAGTTTTGACTTTTCCCTCTTCTCCTCCCAGGAGAATTAAGACTTCCAAGGAAGTCCTGCCAACTTTGTTATGCTGCCCTATCATTGTTAAGACCACCTACAGAAGATTTTTCTTTTTAAATCCTATCTATCTAGAGCAGTACAAATGCCCTTACAAATTTTTGTCTGCTGACACAGCGGGATACAATTATATTCCCCAAGACTTTTAACTCACTAACTCTACTCAAGACAGGATCTACAAGACAGCATATAGGACAGCAAACAGTGAACTTAAATATATAAGTATTTACGTCCATAGATAAATATCTTGATATATGCAATTTTAAATATGTGAGTTTATATTAAAATAAAGGCTATAGTTTTCATGGGGTGTTAATTTTTGTGCCCTATCAAATTTCCTGTAGTGGTATGGACCTCCTAGTAATTTTTCACCTATAGATTGAAGTTTAACGTAGGTGAACTCACACAGTACCTGAACACAGCATATATGGACTCAAACTGAATGGGAACATGTTTTGCCTTGTCACTGCAAATCCTTTTCAAATTACCCGATGGACCCCAAGGAATCCACAAACCCTAAACCAAAATTAGCTTTCAAATGCTCATCTGTATAAAGCACGAGTCTAGGTTCTGCTCCTTTGGCTTCAGCGGCAGCTAGGCTGTCTCTACTACCCACTTTAAACACAAGAATAGCGCAAGGTCCTGCAAACCTTCCTTCTTTTGTGTGTGTAGGCACTAAGGAAACATGGTTAATGTATTTTTCTGCAATAATATTAGATTTGGCCTGAAAGTAATGTGCTAAGATACACCGCATTACTGGTATTTGCAAATGGTTTGACTTTTGGTTTAATTCAGCTGTCTCTGACTTTTTGAATATAGTTCTCTGTTAAAAATGGGGTGGGGAGAGAGGAACACTTCAACTGTGAACTGTTCTTTAGAAAACTGGAGGCTTTTGCCATCCCACTAATGTCATCTGGCATTAATTAACATAGCATCTCTCTAATTATATTGTCAGCATACAGCCACTAAATTAAAATACAAAGAGAATTGTTAAAATTTCCCAATTTAACTTTGGTATTCCTTTTAAAGCATAATTTTTCAAGTTTTGTGTATATAGGAAATCATCCAAAGCCCACTGAAGTTAATGGGCTTCATTCCGATGAGGCCCAGAAATGTTTGGAAAAATCAGTGGGGTGTCCAAATTGCCTCTCTAAACCAAGCGCTTAGATGCCTCATTTCTGTTATTGGCACCCGCAGCTCAGCACCCAAAACTAACTGAGTATGCAACACTGCAGATCTAACGGGTCTCTCAAGGGACTGAAGACTACCTCGTGGGGAGAAAAAGACAGCATTAGACACAGTGGAAGTTTGCCATCCTGCTGCACCCATGCCTTTAGGGTGCTAAAAAGAAACACTAGGAAGAAGGACTTAAGTCATTAGATCTCTCCTACCCGAGACAGCGTGGAAGAGCAGTGGCGGGGCTCCACACCACACGCTTGCAGTGTGACTGGGTTGGTTGCAGCAAAACGTAGTCCTGGGACGTGCCAGGCATCTGCTCCTGGAGCGGAACCTGCAGGAGGCGAACAGAGAACGCCAGCCCCGGCGTGGCCCACTCCTCGCAAGCAGCTCCCGCCTCTCTCCTGCGTGTTTTCTTCTTCCCGTCCTCGTGAGCCGGTGTGTCAGGGGCAGCGCAGTGACCGGCTCTGCGAATTGCCCCTCGGCTCTAGCTGGTGGGAGAAATCAGGTAGCTGAGGGAACATGGCAGTGCTGCATGCCGGCATGCCTTGCTACATCCCGTCCTCTTTGTGTCGTGCTAGGGTCAGCTGCTCCCCGACGCTCTCCTAGTGAATTTTGTGTCTCTCTGTCTTCAACTGGGGAGAACTGTGGAGAATAACTAGTGCCTTAGCAGAGCTTGTGCTCTCAGTGCAGAGCTGAGAGGCCTTGAGGAAAACCTTTGGTTCCAGCTGAGTCCATCCTGCCTCAAAGCACCCTGTCCATGGGCGAGAGGAATCTACGTGTGTGGCTGAGCCAGGCTGGGAGTGACACCGCGGTAAAACGCTGGGTTACCTTTGCCTTTTGGCATGACCGGGAGTTCAGTCCTGCTCTCAGTCAATGGCAGTTCTGCCACTTGCTTATGCCTGGGTTTACATGTTAGCAATGCCTGCCCTTCAGCCTCCATCACTAGCCTCCACTCACGTCCCCTGGCATTATTAAAATCTTTGAGATCTAGCTGATTTCTAGCTCACCATGAGTTTTATTTCTCTGGAGTTTGGTAAAACTATACATCTCCCTGAGATGATCAGGAACACATGGAAAAATATTAAAATGGTGCATAAAAAGAAAAAGAATGAAATATTTTCTTTCCAAGACAGCTACTCTTTTGCTGCAGACTTTTTACTTCAGGAAAAAAAATCACAATGTTGTCAGCACTTTGGAAACTACGTCCCTTTTTCCACCCCAGCAGTCTTTTGCCTATTTTGCCTAGACCTGGAAGCTGAGCACGTTGCTACAGCTCAGGACAACGCATGAAGACCTAACGTTTTTCAAAGAAGTAAAAAGCATTCCAGCAGCAGTAGCAGTTCACATTTTTCTTGGACAGGATGTATTTCCCCAGCTCCCCTGGGAAACTGGAAGCAGAATCCCAGGGCAGCCCTCCTCACAAACTGCTGTGCTTGGGAGTCAGCTATTTCAGGGATATGAACCAGCCTGGGAGGCTCAGCCACTGGAGACACTGCACAACTTGCAGATTTAGGGAAGGCTGGAAGCCTCTGATCTCAGTGGTCCACAGACCTCTCAGACAGCAGAAGAGCTCGGAGCCTGAAAAGCTGAGGCACCTGAGCTTGCAGTCCAGGGAGCTGCCTGGAAGGTTTGGAGCCCAAGATCCTGGCAGGGCAACGGACAGGCAAGCAAGAAGTTTAAATTGAAATCACCAGTTTCACACAGAAAGTTCTGGTTGGCAAATTGCTGTTTCTCAGCTGGGGCCACGATCTGGATGCAGCTGTTTGCCAGCTGAAGCTTGGTCAGCACAGGGCTGCGTTAACTCCTGCTGGGACACCCTGAATGCAGACGGCAAGGAGCATGCTGGCCTCATCTTACCTAGACTCTCCTACAGAAGATGTGGTGCTGCACCTTCTATGAAGAAGCACGCGCATCTTGCTGCAGTACCTTCATGACCTGTCAATGACTTTCAGTCACTGCTGTCCCAAAGGCTAAAGTATGGCCTATGGAATGGTATTTTTGGCCTGTCCAAATGCTGCAGGACTGAACTCCCCGTGCCCTGTGACTTCTGCATTCATGCACACCAGTGCCAAATCTGTGTGAGCAGGGTGCATTTACAAGGCCGCTAAACCAAAGTGGTGGGATTTTACACAGGGAGAGGGGCAAGCATGCGCCCATGTTCCCAGTCATGGGGCACTTAAAACACATCTGGTCGCTGAGCAGATTATTCTGTAACCCGAAAGCCAAGCTTGAATATACCAAATGTTGTGCTCACACCTCTTGGCTACATAATGCATTAAATTAGATTCAAACTGTCTGGGATAGCCCCTGTGGCCAGACCCTCCACCAGCATAAAGGAATACGGTGTGTGTGGAGTGATACCAGTATACCCCCTTGCAGCCAGTTCTGGGCTTCCCAAGGCTACAGGTGAAACTGAGTTTTGCAACTCAATGATAGAGTGGCCAGAGGCAGAGAGGGCCTTGCCACTTCTGTGGTGGGAGACAAGGATGTGTGACCGGGACAAAACCTCTGTTGTGCTGAACTGTCCATTCCCATTGCTGCCAGGGCACGGGGAGGCATGGGACAGTGCTTGCTACTGCTGGGTACAGCCAGCCCCAACCATATTAGTCATCTTTACCCCATATAACCAAGCTCTTCCTCGGCACAGCAGCTTCCACACGCTATCACAGGCGTGGGCAAAAAAGACAGTGGGGCCACACTGTTCCTGCCTCTTCCCTTACCGTCCTGGTCTGCTGTCCTCGCTCTACATCTAGAGCCAGCCCAAATAAATTACGTATGTTAATATATGTATTTTATAGTAACCTACAAAACAATTCTTTGATCTCAGTTTAGGCCTTTGGATGTTACTACAATACGAGCGATAATAAATAAATAAACACAGGAAGAAGTAATACATATCTGCAGCAGCAGCAGTTTGGTTACCTGCTTCCTCACCCATACACACACTCCAATGCTAGAATTTCATTTTAAGAAAAGGTCACTGTACTCGAGATCACAGTTCCTACTTCACTGCGCTGTAATTCAGTTTTCATCCCATTTCATTTCAGGAGATTCCACTGTACATTTATCAGCTTACGCACTCAGAATTATTCGGGAATGGCTGCATTTACTCCAGACTTGAATTGGAACAAGTTATAGCAAAATTTGTCTAACGGTGGTTTGTAAGTCCAATAGCAGCGTACAGCCCTAGGAAATGCACCTAGAAGCACTGCAAGAACGTGGATACGGCAGGAAGTGTTGCTGAGGTGTAACACGTACACTCAGAGATGGTTCTAAAAATAAAAGAAACTTCTGTTTAAACACACCGGCGGGATTTTTAGGATCACTTGCTCTTGCAGAGGCAGTTAAATAGATCCTGACATAGAGTACCAAGGAAGGAAATGTACATGTTTATTTTGGAGTGTTTGGATCATTGGATAGAAAGCTTATAGGAAAATGGAAAACACGCAGCAGTAATTTATTTCTAAAGGGAAGGGGGAGAAAAGTCAAGGAAATTCCCTCACAGTCTGCTTGGAGCCAGGTTTTCAGCTGGTGTAAATCTGCAGGCTAGGTTAAAATTATTGGAACCAGCTCATGTCCTGTATCAATAGAAAGCAATACAGCACTGTTGATCTACCTTAGCTGGTGATCTGAGGCCCTAAGGGGAGTCAGCATTACCAGACTCCTGCATCAGGGTAAGACCAGGGCTTTGTCCCAGGATCAGATCCAGCTCTCATCTGCGGCAGGGCTGTGCAGCCAGGTAGCGGCCCCTGTCCCTTGTTAGGTGTCAATAAACATCAGCCTCTTCCTCTCTTTCCACCACCCTGGTAAGTCCCTCCCTGACCACATTAAAATAAAATTTGAGCTTTGCAACAATGATTCCTGTTTGCTTCTCCTTAGATCCCAGCACTCAACAGCTTTGCAGACCGAAAGTGTATTCTTTGCAACCTCCTCAATATGTTTGCATTATCAGCTGTTACAATTTTTTATTACACATCATTGAATTTGACACATCAAGACTTTTATGCAGCTTGCCCCTGCTCTCTAGGAATTTCACAAATAAATCACTGACATGCACTGCAAACTGTCAAAGAGTCACTGACATACCCTACAGTAGAAAGGCATTGGATAACCTTTTGCACTAGAATGCTATTTTTAAGTGCTTTAATAAAGAGCACTATTGTTTTTGAAAATACATGGCTATGGTGAAAGGAGTTAATGGTTTGCACATGATGTATCACACTCATGATAAAATTCTTCGCAGAAAAGTTAAAAATCCCAAGCAGTAACCACGCACAAAAAATTGTTAAGGATACTCCGTGGGTTGAAGCTCTCGTCTTTGTCTGAGCATTTAGACTTTTCTGAGCGTCCTTTGTGTAACAGAGCACAGATATAAAAGCCAGGCTTAATGATCCAGCCACTTTTCCACACCACAGGGTCAGAGCCTTGGGCAAAGGTTTCCCCCATTCAAAGGCAGGGAGGGAGGAGAGAAAGGGATGCTGGATGTGTCTAAACAGCTGCCTCTGGGTTTTGTGAGCCCCCTGAAAAGAAAGGATGCCAAAGCATCTGTTTCTTGGGACAAGGCCCTGGTGTTTCTGCAAAGGGGAATTGACTGTGTGCTGTTTATAACCACCCTTGTGGTAATCAGCAAGTGTCTGTACGTTCTTTAAATAGACACATTACCCTAAGGAAATACCCAAGTCAGCACCTCTGTATCCTGCTCTTAGAGAGGAAACCTGACCTACAAAACATCAAAATTTGCTGCCGCTTGGCGAAGGGGCAGAAATATTTTAGCTAAGGCCCGACTGCTGCTTGCTTTTCTTGGAGAGGTAACTCCATCGTGCTTGGTTCAGCTCTCATGTATGTCAGTTTTACTCTGGGGTGACTCCAGTTACTTAGAGGAGTTGCTCCGTAATTACACAAGTGGCAATGAGAAAAGAACCAAGCCTTAAGGAACTGCTTCCTAAGTAAAGTAAGCAGGATATGATCAAGTAATTGACTAGTTTATAGATTCCTCATTTATTCTCACTAATTGCTGTTAAAAATGGAAATATATACTTCCAAATATTTGTCCCAGGAAATTACTGCTCTTTTATCTGATACTCAAGTATTACTGCATGAATCATTTAAAACTAGACAAGACAAACCACCAGAGAGTGTGTTAAGCAAAATGAGGATAGAGTTGCAGTTGATCAGAAGAACAGACAAGATAGTCTTCCTCCTTTCTCAATGCCTACAGAATAAAGTTCTGTACTATAGTTTTTTAAACTGACATGGTGCTTGGGACAGTAATTCTAAAAAGAACTTCACTGAAATACTTATCTCTAAAGAGGTCTTCATAACCAGGTGATGTCTGGAAAGATGTGACTTCCAAAATATTACGTAAGGACACATTTAGAGTAGAGAAGAGAAAAAAAAGCCACTGAAAAGGCATTGCAAACTGTAGCATTACACACATCTATTAAACTGCACTTTGCTATCTCAGTGCAGTCAGGAACTTTGCAATTATAAACAAGAAAGAGAAGACGGAGATTAGCATGCTAGACTTTTTACACAGTATTTTACATCAGAGTCAGTTGTATAAGCTGAAGTGAGGATACTGAAGTCAATGAAGCCACTTGGGAATGACCCCACCATAAGTGAGATCAGAACTAACTGTAATAATATGTTGTTAAAACTTCATTAACACCAGAATGAGTGGGGGAAATGAAATTTTTCTAATACGTTTCCTTTATTACTTGTCAGATTTTGATCAGCCTTTCCTGAAAAACCTGCCATTTATAGAAATATGTATTTTGGAGGAAATGCAATAAATAAGCCAATTTAGTTTTGCAGGAGGTGTACCAAGGATGCAAATACACTTAAAGTTTTCATAAGACTTAGTCTAGGGAAGCATACACTTCAGCCTGTCAACCGTTAACAATTCCTTACAGTGTCCTCCTGCCATAAGGCCCATCTCTATCCCAAATTTGCCCTTTGAGTTGTTGATTCACATTCTCACTTTTCAAAGACATCTAAATAATTCCTTGTGAGCAGCTGACATCTCACTTAATTCATGTCAGAGAGAACTTCTGTATCTAGAACAGCTCCTTATCAGTGGACCTTCCCTGAACAGGTAGAAGGATGAAAAGTATTGTGGTTAAGCAAGAAATGTGAGTCACTGGATTTGTCGCCCTGTCAACTCTTAAATTGCTGCCTTCATACTCACATTCAGCTTGAGATTGAGCATGACCGAGCCGTGGCCAAGCCATACTTCTGGCCATGTCTGAAGTCTGTCCAGATGGCAGGCATCCCTGCTCCTCACAGAGGCAAGATCTTAACTTCAGTGACAGGCCAGGGCTTCTGACTCACGCAGCTCCCACTGAGCGCAGCAGCCATGGGGAGGTATAGCCAGTCATGGAGACAACAGCACGTGCCAGGGACAGGAGCAGTGGCATCCAGGGGACAATACCTGAGAAAGTAAGCTGCTTCAGTCTGTTCCCTGCCTCTGCAGGAAGGCTGAACTGAGACCTTACAGGGAGCGGGGAGCAGCAGGGCACTTCCCTGTGGGGCACTGCAGGTCCTGCAGGAGCTTAGCACCAGCAGCGGTGCTGATGGGCGACTTGAGTCCTGGCTGTGACCACAGGGGAGGACACAGGCCTGCTGTGTCTCAGGTGTGGGGAGATAGGACTGGCTCACAGGCATGCTTAGGGAATGCCACTTACACGTAGTTTGGAGCTTTTTTCCATTCAGATGCAAACAGTAGTAGAACAATCTGGAGACCTGAGAGGCAGGCTAAACTCTCTGTGTAGACACAGCATATGTGTTTCTGATGTGGACTTCACTGTGTGAGCTTCTTTTTCGCTTGGCCCAACTGGAGGATGTAGTCTCTGTTTACTAATGTTAACTGGTGTTTAAGGAGCAGAGACTGTACAGTTTTACAGAGGACATAGCCAAAGAGTTAATGAAGGCCTCAAATGTTTTCTTTTCTTACTGGAACCACCTCACCCTTGACTGGGATGAGCTACGTATCGTAGGCACTGTGTGTTTGGAAGCCTTGTTCACGAGAACTGAGAAAGCACATAAAGATGAGTGCTCCTGAGCACAGTGGCAGCACGGGATTCTGAGGCTCTATGCAGCCTCCTTGAGGTTTCCCCATCTATTTAACAGGGCAAGACCTCTTCTGTGGCACTCTACACGTGTGAGCCTTTGTGGACAGGGAGCGGCTACACACATTCACAGATCAGCCTGAAAGGGACAATCATGATTCATTTACGCTCTCTGTTCCCAGTAGGTCCTGCGTGTGGGTTAGCAGCCCTCTGTAATCAGTAATCCTGTAAGCCGTTGATAGGCATGAGCGATATGACCGCCATGGTTTGAACTCTCTGCTTTTGCAGACAGCGGCCAGTCTGACCCCTCGCACAGCACAGAACAAAGTTCACCCAGGCATTTCTGCAGCAAGCTCTGAGCTTGTCTGTGGGGTTTTACATGCCCGTAAAGGAGTCACCTACTCGCGCTACTAAGTCTTTCTTCATGCTGTGGACTGATTTAAGCTTTGTGGCATAAAGGGATAAAGCTGCTGAGGCAAATACATCTCTGTAGGAGACATATTTCTTATGTTCTTTCCCCCAGCACGCTGGCCAGGGAGGGTTCACCTGCCACCACTGCCACCAATGCAAGGAACAACTCTTAGAGAGGAGAGCAATCTGCTTCACCAGGGAGCATGGATTGGGCAAGGGGAAGAGTGAAAGCCTGTTGATGTGAAAGGCAAGGATAGCAGTAGATCAGTGGAAGCATATGAGCTGACAGGAATATTTTCTATCAAGAAGACAAAGAAACACAGAAGCATAGCTCTGCTTTTTGTGAAGAACAATTCTTCACATACAAGGAATGTCACTTGCTGACTTTCGAAGAATTCCTCTAAAATTCCTGTCAAGCATGACTGCTGGTAAAGCGTATAAATCTGAGACCCAAGAAAGGAAGATGATACAGGACTGCAAGATGTCATTGTACAAATGGTGTTGTTCACCAAAAATAAGACCCTGAAGACTTACTCCTGTCCTCACCCTACAATTATGGGGAGGGAGTGACCGTGGAACACAGCGTTTAGGACACCATGGAATATATTTGGCCTCCAGGCAGTTCTCAGAGCACCTTGATATACATAATTAGTGAGAATGCTGATGTTTATTTAGGGCTTGTGGTTGTGAAAAATAGAACAAAGAGATTTTTGGGGGGTGGGCAATAATCAAGGCAGTAAAATAATTTCTCTCCTCTCTTTCCTTTTTCTCTTAGGTTTTCTATCATAGAAACGAATCGAACCCCACCCCTATCCAGTTAGTTCACTTAACTCATGCTTTCTTGACAGCTAACACATGCTATGCAAGATTACTTTCCTACATTCCCTTTTGCCTTCTACCTTTCCATTTAATTCTTGCTCTATCCTCTTAAAGCTAGATCTTTTACAATTTCAAACCGTTTTTGAGAGCCTATAGTCAGACTGACAGAAGGCAGCAGGGAATGAGCTTAGCTTGCTATTTTTCTCAATAGCTCTCTTTGAGATGAAAATTCCTCCTTGCCACATACAGTCCTAAATGAAAGAGTAATTTCTGACTTGCTTTCACAAGCCTTTTGATTTTCTTCTTCTTTAGTCTGCACATGTCTCACAGATATTTCTCCAGCCCCTGCTCCTTATGGACCAATATCATCTTACATCACTCTTACATTTTTATCAAAGCTTTCCTTTTAACAGAGAGATGCTCTTTAGAAAAAGTTCAAATCTAAGTTTCCCTGAGCTTTGTGAGAGCAGTCAGCCTGGAATTTCATTCTTCTATGATGCTCAACTCAATGTTTTTCTGTTTTTTGTTTTGGTTTTTTTTTTAAACTTGGTTAGGTTAAAATTAACATTACTTTTTGAAAATATAAACTCATTAGCATCTGAACTTTGTAGCTTATGCCCATCCATTCCTTTAAATGTTCATTAGTAAATACTCACTTACTGAAGGCAGAGAAAGAATTAGTATCATCTGACATTACAGCCAGAAATAAAGGTTGTGTATGTATATGTGATCAAAGAGTACAATTGGAGTGCATTACAGAAATCTAATTCAGCTGACTTTATTTAAGCCTATTCTGTTCTGCAGTTCCTTTGTTTCAAGGAGAAACAAGATAAAGGCTGGCTAGGTGAGTAATAAATTTATATCACATACATTAATATACAGTAATCAGATAGTAAAATCTTATTCAAAAGGTCTATTGTGCAAGACACAGTACAAACAAAGACAAACATAGTTCCTGCCTGGCAACTCAGTAAAGGCAAAAGGGGGAATGAATCAATTTTAACAGAAGTAGATCTTAACATGAAGCATAGTAAAAGTCAGTGCTGGTCTTTCCATTGACTTCCCTTGATTTCAGATCATGTGTCCATATGCACACATGTGTGCACACATATGCACAGAAATTTCTTCCACCTATGTTTATAGATACACACGTTTTACTTAGATGAAGGTCATGGAGTGACACTATATATGCACAGCAGTGTACGTGATCACACCGAAAAAAAATTCCAGGCTTCACTTGGCAATGAAATCGATACCTACTTTGTTTAATTGTTGCCACTCACCTGAAATGCATTTTTGTCTTAACAGTTGTACTATGACAGAAGCAGGTAGTGAGGGAAGATCTGTCTTGAAGAGAAGTAGAGGATTAGATTGTAGAAATAAGATATTTTTGTTGAGAATAAGAAGCACATATTTTCATTCAAACAAGCTGTTCTATGAAAAGGAGAATTTTACTATTCGAATTTTCTGGGTTTTAGTGTAAGCTGAGGTACTCAAATCCTACACTGAATGCATCAGCTTCAAAGGTTAAACCTAGCAAAGCAGAGTTTTAGCGATGTGGGGGCAGAGTAATGTATAATGCATATTTTCTTTAGCAGTGTTTCAAGAACTAGTTCTCACAAATTTTTGAAATATTTTGTGTGGCATTTAATGAAGTCAGATCAAGACTCCCTCCTCAGCCCATAAGAGATGCTATTGTCTTTTTCAAACATGCTTTTTTGAAGCATACTCCTTCACTGGTAAACTTGTGATAAAAACAAGCATGAAAGACAGAGAAAACTTGGGATAAATTAATCATTCCATTTTTGTGGCAAACAAGTAGCTCAGAAAGTTGAGGAAAGAAGCCAGTGTTACAAAGTCTAATGCATGGAGGACAACTTTCAAACTTATACTCAACGAAGCTGGGTGCCCTACCCCATACACAAAGATTGACCGAAACCAGTGTGAAGTGCTTGTGTCAATGTGAACTTCCAGACACAGAATTTTATGCTTAGATTTAGTTTTTATTTGTAAATGCTTACTCCCTATTTGCCCTTTAGCCTGTTATGTAGGAGGCTGGCTCCTACATAAAAATCACTGTACCTTTTACCTAAATCCTACTTCCTAGCCTATTCCTAGCTTTTCCTAGCCTAGCAGTAATGTTAGTCTCAAAATCCTGTCCAAACTTCAGCAAATAAATGCGCTCTGCCTACCGAGCTTTCCTGTTTAGTTTCAGTTAGAAAAAACTATGCGGCAAGTTCTGTATTGCTGTGTTTTACAATGTTTGTACAACATAAATGTACTGAGTCTTTGTCAAAACGTGCTCTACTTCAGACACAGCCACAAAAGTGGGTGAAAAATTGCTCAGTGCATAGTGTACATCCATGTCTCTGAAATCTCTCTGTGTGAAGGAATTTCTATAAATCATGTATAAATCTATTTTTGTTCATTTAAAGGCATTTTTTTTGTGCTTTATTCTCTCAGGCTAATGTAAGCGGTTACACCACTGTTGTGCATTTACAAATTGGGGTATGAATAAATAACAATTAAACTGTTTATACTTTCATTTTCAAATTTTATGTTCTACTGGCACTGAGAATGTATAACTTGAAGGTTGAATCCACAACTGAGGAGTCACTATAAAGGAAGGATGCACATGGCTAAGTACCGGTTTTATAACATCTTGCTTGCAGATACTTCCTTTTGCAAACTCTAATGGGGGATGAGGGAAGATCCATGTTTCAGTTTATCTGAACCACCAAAGTTTACAGAGAAGGAAAACAGTGGGAGGGAGATGAGGAAAAGGGAGGGGAGGCTGGGGAAAAAAAAACATTTCAGCTGTTGTCTATCTATGTTGTAAATACAGGATCCTCTGATCTACTGATACGTAATTCATACCAGCAATTTGATACCTTGAAAATATTTTGCACGGACCTGATGATGTTATGGATATTTTTCCTCCACCTCCTTTAATAAACAGTGCCATCGGTTGATTTTCCTCTCTTAGCCTGAGTCATTTCCTCTTCCGTCGCTTCAAGCTCTTTTAGCCTACAACTGACACTAACCACCCCTCCATCACGGGAGTCCTTCAAGTCTCTGTCCTCAGCTGCAGTTAGCTTGCAAGAATTAGGCGTTACTGTTTGGGGAAGCTATTGTGACACTTGCCAGGGTGTGAATGTAGTTATTGTGGTTTAAGTGCCCACGTGGACACCCTTATTCTGTACTAAAAGTGCCTTTTTTGTGGTTTAACTTGATCCATTTCCAAAGTAGCCTCTGCTAAGGCCACACGGACATATCTACATGGAAAAATAGCTTGTTATAGCTTGTATGCCTCACAACCTCCTATGTGGAGATGGTTGTTCCCACCCTAATTACACTCTGGAATTGCTTACTTAAATCTTGGGTAGTTTTACATGAAAAATCTATTTTGTCTCTATTCTCTCTTTTATGCTGCCAACTGCCAGCAACTTTGTCCAGCTGTATAAAATGTGATCTTCCCTGATTTCCCTTTTTCACAAGCATTTTGAAATGCCTTCAATGAGTGATATTTTATCGACTTTACTGTAATGCCACAGATAAAACACAGCTTTTTAGCAAAATTCACGCTGATGAGATGTTGCTATAGAAATACTTAAAATATAAACAGCTTTAATCCGCAGCCATTGTGATGGGGGAAAAAAAAAGACAAATACTTACAGCTTTTACAGCTCTAAAAAGCTGCTCCGAACCAACAAACAAGGCTCTTGAAGAGAGCTACCACAGATCCAGTTTTTCCTCTGATGTGCCTTTTTCTTCTCCCAGCATCCCATCTGGGCACACTTGTAGGAAGTGCAAGCTGAGCCAAGTCTTCTGCAGTTCCCACGAGAGCAGGTCCGTGGTTTTGGCATTTATGGCTGAGCCTGGCAGGCAGTAGCATGACAGCAGCAGGTAGCAGGCAAGGAGAGCCAACATGTGAGGCAACAGGATTTCAGCAGGCAGAGCTGGAGAAGCCAAGAAGACAGAGGCAGTGCATTATTAGTGAGAGGTTGGAGCTTTGGGGGCATATTTAGAGGAAGGGGTTTGGGCTTCGGGAGGAGCTTTGGAGGAAGGACAATCCCAGCAGGAGGGAGGGGGAAGTGGGGAAGTGGAAGGGCTGAAGGGCTCTGCAGTGGTAGAGGAGGGCAGAGCTCTTTGTGGCAGGTGGTGTTAGGCAACCGAAACAGAAGTACTGGTGGATGGGAGCTCTGGCTGGGAAGTGCAGGAGGGCTCTGAGACAAGATGGGTGGGTAGCTGGGATGCCCGGGGCTCAGACAAAGTTGGATTTGCCTGGGACATACTCCTTCCCAGGCATTCCCAGTTGCACCTCAGGTCTAATGGGGGGTGACTAGCGTTACTTAATGCTGCTACCCTATCAACTACCTTTACCTTCCTCGCCCTCATTTTTACTGTTAGAAATATGGTAGCTCAGTTCAAAACTCTGTGCTTACTGCTGGTGGAGCCTCTTTGAACTTTGGGGACCTCAGCAACAGACTTGAAAGGGCTTGCTGCAGCAGGCTCTGGGGAGCAGTTGCAGGAGTGCTGGGCCTCCCCAAGAGCTGTGTGAGCCATGTATACATGCACAGAGTTATTTGTTAATGACTTGGTTCACTTTTGAATTCAGAGTTGAACGAGCTAGAATCGGACACAGAGCATATGAGGTACTGTAAAGATAGCTTTGTGCGCTGGAAAACCACCGTAATCCAAGGGGTTTCAGACTGTGGTACACAGTCAGGACCCTCCCAAGGAGAACATCGAAAGAGTGATGGAGATGTTCTCACCAGGAGTCCCACATACCTAGAGAGTGAAATCTTTGTCCCATGGGTCTGGAATTTTATTTGCAGAAACGCAACTAAATAGACTCCCAAGCAAGAAGTTAAATGCTGCTGCTGCTGCTGTGATGGAGTCCACTTACCACCGCATTTGGCAACATCCTAAGTTGGTTTTCATTATTTCATTTAGAGCATGAAAGACCTTTGGAGAAAGAATGGAATCATAAGTTGCTTTGAGTTGTTTTTATGCTAGAGAGCTTCATATTTTAATAACCTGAGTTATGACATATTTTTAAAAAGCATTTGTTTCTATACCTAGCTGTCATAGACAGCCTTTACAAGAGTTGGGAGGGAAAAGGAAGAACAACAGACATTTCATCCTGAAACATAAAGGAATCATGTGGATCTTGGCTTAGGGATGCTCAAATTAATTTCTACTTAGGTGATAAATCTATTTTTCATGGATTTGTAACTTGGCTATAAAAGCATACTTGAAGACTTGAATCTTGGCAGTCAAAGCTTTCAGGTCAGGAGAATATTTTTAGCAATATTTTATTTAAAAAAAAAGAAAAACATAGAAGGTTGGTTTTAAGTTTAGAAAGTTAAAGAGAGAGTTTTAAAAAGCATGGGTTGGGTCACATTTTGACACCCATGTTTGTTTTTTTTCCTGTAAAGAAGAGCAACAAAAATCCCCATCCAACCTGCTTCCAGCTTGACAGATAATAAAAGATATTTCAGATTAATCCTTTTAAAATTGCCCACAGGCCTGTTTCATATTCAAGAGTAAATAATCCATCTCAGCTAATAATCCTTAAAAACTGAAATCAAGGCACTGTTGTGAATTTTAATGGTTATGTTTAATGAGCAGATCTTCAGCTCATACAAGTCGTCGTTAACTCCAGGAATGGCAATAGAACTGCATCAACTAGCACTCGCTGAAGATGTGGATAATAAACAAATGCTACACTACATCTCTCAAAACACGTGACTAATTCAGTAATACTGAGGCAGTAATTAAAGTAATTAATACATTAGAAGAAATGAAGAACCAATGAGAGGACACCAATCAGCTCAGCATGCCACGTACAAAAAGCATTATGACAATTTTGGTCAAGCATACTGGGGCAAACGCTGCGCCACAAAATCTTTGGTTTTACAGTTTCATTCAACCTCAAAATTACAGAGGGCCTGAGTCAATCCTGCCAGGATTTGAATTAGTGGTTCCAGGAAGACTAGGAGCTAAGCCACTGGTATAGCTAAGCAAGGGGGGTCCAGAAAAGGTGTGGAGCAGGCAGAGCAAACAGGAAGGTCCATTTCTGGTCTTTACTTACACCCTCTTGTTTGCTTCTGCTGCACAATCTCCCTTCTGTGATTTAGACTCCCTTTAACATCGTGGGCCAAATTCAGCTCTGGCTGCCAGTGCTAACCTCTTTGTGTTGTACCAGCAAGGCGAAGGGCTGTCCTAAAACAGTGGCTGGCGTTTTCTTGACACTAAGAGAAATCCAGATTTGGTTTAAAGATGGTTCACGCCACCTGCTCTCAACCCAGACCAGGAAACTCTTTAGGACACAGACTGGGCCAGACCTAAGGCACCCCCTGCAATGGAACCACCCATATGAGACCATTTTAAAGAAGCTATGGGATTAAATACCCTGGAGCCAAATTGATCCCAGCCCTGCAAAGTTTTAAGGGAACAGAAAGATGACTTTGACAGATTTAACTCTCACCACAGGTTCTGCATTCAGTTCAGCTCATTCGGGCCTGAAGGCCCAGCTCTTCTAAGGTGATCAAATCAGCATGTAAGAGCAATTCTCATCCCCTTAGGCACCCCAAAGGAGGCCTTTGAGTTTGTCTTCAGGTGTTTCACATCCAGCAGTGACTTTTGTAGGCCCAGTTACTGTCTTAGTCTCTGTCCCTCCACCCCTGCTCCTTCCACCCTCATCCTCGCTTGCTCTCTCCTCCCTGCCTCCTTCCTCCTGTGGCTGGGTTCCCCCCTCTGTTCTGTACACACCCTGCTAATGATTTCTGCCCATCAGCCCTTCCAAGCACACATCCTTCGTACAGCATGTCACATAATGCACCTCCCATTCAGAACAACAGGCCTTTTCTTCAAGCTTCTGTCCAACGAAACGGCTTGGTCCGTACACCTAGCCACAGCCCAAAATAGAATAGAGTAAGGAGGGGGACGGCTGGGCAAGGTTTGGGCTATGTTTTAATGGGCTGGGTTTCATGCACAACCAAGCTGTAGGACAGCAGTTAGGATATTTGCAGCCTGTTTGCAATTAGCAAGGTAGCTACGCTCAAGGAGGTTGATATGTGCATTCACTTAAAGCAGAAGGTATGGTTCTGCTAACATCGTTTAGATGGAGAATCTCACCACTCAGCTATTCCAGCGAGCCTTTGAGCTGCTGTTGGAGTTCTTTCAGCTTGAGTCTAGGTATTATATAGTCCCCCTAGCTGTACTATTGGAGCACCTCCCAAGTATTTAAAAATAGAAGTCACAGTAACAATATCTCCCTTTCTTACTTGGCAGCTAGGAGAAATACTTGGCGTAACTTATACATTTGTTTGCATATTCGTGGGTGGGATCAAGTTGTTTGTTGATGTGTATATGGGAAGAATTAAATTTCTCTCAGTAAGTTGAAAAGATTTTAGCACAAAAAATGATGACTTCAGTGGCAGTTTTCCACGTATGCAGACTGCAGCTCAATGAGCTGCCTTGTGTCCCCTTGGATTCCCTAGGTTTTGCCCAGAGGGCGTAGGTGTGGTCAAGGCCACGATCTGCAGTGCGTCCTTCTTGTTAATTAGCTACTGGGGTCTCCGCAACATGAGGAACTTTCTGTCCTCTCATTTCTGCTTCTGGGCAAAGCACACCACTGCTTCTGAAACACTTCTGTGCTCTGGAAAGCCTTTTAAAATGCCCGAGCAGCCCACCCATGTGGCACAAACACCAACTGTTTATTTGTAGAGGTCTCTCTCTAATAGAATGTTCTTCACCCCGCACCCTTTGTCAGCCAGAGCGGCTGACTGCCATGGGATGTAGCTTCTATCAAGAACTCGGTGCATGGATCCCAGATGTCACTGTGCATGAAGTAGGGTCATCAGTTCACACATCTATACGCTTAGGGAGGACGCACCTCAGACTGAAGTCAGCACATTGCTGAGAAAGGCAGAGAGCACTTTAAATCTTCGTGGGTTATCAGGGATCAAGCCCAGAAGGTGTCTGAGCCTGGCTAATCAATGGGAAACGATGAAATTGCTCTCTGATCAATATTTGGAGGGGAGGGAAAGGGTAGAAATGGAAGAATTCAATCCAGTTGCCTGCCTTAAATATAAATTGGAGGTAAATATAGGGTACATTAAAAATGTAGTTATTAGACCTGCGTGTAGGGAGAAATATGAAAGCTAGAATATCTTCCCAGACTGAGATTTTCCTATCTGAACACAATCTGAAGACATAGGATGATGTACCCTAGGACTGAATGTCCGAATGTATTTATTAGGAAGTGTCTACAGCTTGTCAGCTAGATGTAGGGAAGGGAGAAAGAGCAAGGGGCTTTTGCTCTCTGGATGTGTTCTTGAAGAGAGTAGATAACCGTAGATTTCTTTCCTTTCTGTCCCTTGTTTAGGCAAAATGCATTGTTTCTTACTGCTCTCTTGTTATTAACTGATTTCTTAGCATAGATATGAATTTTAACATATACTCCCATGATACTTGCGTCCTTTTGCTTCTTGAAGCTTCAGCTTTTCTGGTGAAGTGTCCCTGGGACAATGCAAAACTTTAGCAAAAGGAGCTTCTTTAAGTAATTATGGACTTAGAGGCCTGAAAACAGCCAAACGTGCTCCTTCTCACTGTGAGAGTTAATGCAGGTAACATGGACCCATCACCCAGCCTTTTGAAAGATGCGAGATATCACCCCGACAGCAGTCTTCCTTGTAATGCAGTCCCCTACAGCCAGATGATGCAAGAGGTGAGCTGCTCCTGAGATGCTGGATGCTAATTTGCCTCTGTTGCAACGTGTCCTACTTGGCCTGTCTGGCTCCTTGTCCCTGTTCCTGCAGTTCCACTTACCTCCCCAAACCTCACTTCTGAGGCTTCCTGGTGGGCATAAGCTTTTCCCACCGCTGACTTAGAATAGCTTAAGCCTCCCTTGTTGCCTGCTTTGATTTCAGTCCCTTTTGCCACACAACCAGACAGGTAAGCTAAACATGCTTTTGTCTGTCCCAGATCGTGGCTGACCAACCAGGAATAAACCTGACCCAACAGCCTCTGTATGGTCACATGCAATTAGCAACACTCTGAGTTCATTATAGCTTTTCCTCACGCCATCGATGCCTCTCTGCCTGAAGAGCTTTCTAAATTTTTCAGAGTCTGGTTTATTGACTCCACACATATTCCAACATGGTACATCATGGTTTGTCTAGCTGGTCTTACAGGAAGCTAATCACTTCTCCAGGCACCCCTGGAGATCATCTAGTCCAACCCTCTGCTCAAAGCAGGGTCACCTAGAGGTTGCTCAGGACTATGCCCTGTTGGGTTTTGAATATCTCCAAGGACAGAGACTCCACAACCTCTCTGGGCAACCTGTTCCAGTGTTTGATCACCCTTATGGTAAAAAAGCTTTTTCTTATGTTTAAGGTAGATTTTCCTATATTTCAGCTTGTGCCCATTGCCTCTTGTCCTATCACTGGCTACCGCCGGGGAAAGCCGGGCTTAATTTTCTTTATATCCTCTTGTCAGTTATCTATACACATTGATAAAATCCACCAAGCCTCCTCAGCCCAACACTCTCAGCCTCTCCTTGTATGACGGACACTCCAATCCCTTAATCATCTTAGTGGCCCTTTGCTGGACTCGCTCTAGTATTTCCATGTCTCACTTATGCTGGGGATCCCAGAACTGGACCCAGCACTCCAGATGTGTCTCACCAGTGCTGAACAGAGGAAGGATCACCTCCTTCAACCTCCTGGTAATGCTCTTCCTAATGCATTGCGGGAGGCTCTTGCCTTCTTTGTCCCTAAGACATATTGCTGGCTAATAGTCAGCTTGTCCACAAATCCCAAGTCCTTTTTTGCAAAGCTACTTTCCAGCTGGTTGGCCCCCAACCTGTACTAGTGCATGGGGTCACTTCTCCCCAGTCACGATACTCTTTGTGACACACCAGAGGTGCAAGGTGGTATCTTCTGTTCCCTGAGAAACCAAAACAAGCACCTCTTAGGATAAGCAGAGCATACCTTTCTCTCCCAAAGGTTTCCTCTGTGACTGTGCCCCACCTCCCTGGAAGAATGCTTCTTCTTGAAACTGTATTTTCTGCTAGCAAAGGTATACACCCAAAATAAAGAGGAAAAAACAAACTACTGTAATTTTCCCTGCCACTGAAACACTACAGCTATCACTGGACTTACAGGAGTAGACTGTGATTCATGCTAACTGGCAAACAAACACAGGTCCTACGGAATTCTACCACAACCAGAAAATCCCTTCCATAGCTCTGGGCTTCTGGCATTGCTCTGACTATTGTGATTAGGCCAGCCACCAGAAAACACTTGTACATGGACTCCTGAATTATGAGACATAAACAAGCCCATGTGGATCACTGGAGATACACTGGAGAGCTTTTGGATATCCTGCAGAAAAGTTTTGAGCTGTTGGGCACAGTGACAGTATTCTAGTATCCTGATTTTAAGACTGCCACTCATGCAGGTGGGGTATATCTTGATGGTAGACCCTTACCTTGCAATTGCCTTTAACATAAGCCATAGTAAGGTAAAAGCAAATAAAAGCATTTATGTACAAAATCCAAAATCCATAACATGTTGTAAATATTTATAAAGGCAGAGGTTGCAAAGAAGACAGAAAGAAAACCATTTATCACATGATCAAATCCTTAAATCATCCTCCTCTCCCTCCCCCATAAACTGGTAGGCTGTAGATCCACTCTTAACCCACATGGTCAGGACTCATCCTTGTGCGCAGTCCTGCCCTCAGGCAGCATTTGCAGGCGTAGAACCACACCAGCTCTGTAGTTTTGCGTTTGTTTGGGGTTTGTCTGGGGACTTGCTCAGAGTCACATCTCGCATCTCTCCCATCTTGGCCCTGCTTCCAGTCATTATAGATCTCTTCTTAAAGACCTGGTTTCAAACTTCACCGCCTGAAACTGTACCTTTTTTGGAAATACTAATCCCTTTGCCAGGCCTCATGTGTCATAATTGCCCCTGAGGAGGTGTAAAATGCCTTTTCTCACCTGGTGGGACAAAGTGCAATACTCAGTGAGGACCATTTCCCTACACTTGAACTTATTTTTCACATGAACATGCACATCAGCAACCACACTTCAGACAGATACCTATGCCCATTTCGTGCAGTGCTGGCTCCTGACCGAGATTTCACACAACAGTAGTTAATTACTTGAGGCAATAAAATACATGGGAAAACTGAGCAACCAGTTCTGGGTTTGGGGGTGTTATTTGCAGGTGTACATTGTAAATTTGCCAGGGTAAATTAAAACCAGCATTATGTACCTAAATTTAACATGTAGTACCTCCTTGTTTACAACCATAAAGTGGTGCCTGGACTTTCCTCCCCTTCACATGTCTGCAGTTGTGCGACTGGGCAAGATGCAGAACAGTTTCCTCTCTTGAGTAAATTTTTTCCCTTGATAATAATAATATTGAACACTTAAATAGCACTTTTCACCCACAAGGTGCCTCGCCAGTGTTAATACAATTAGCGAACTTAATTCTCCGTCCTCCTTCCCCCTGAACGTGCATAGAACAGGCAAAATGAGACACCAAAGGAAGTGGTGTCACTGACTTCCAGTCCTAAGGCTGCTCCCTCTATGAAGCAAGTGATATAAGACACCCCCTACAAAGCCCCACTATTACAGCTGCAATTTTGTAAGCGCCTTTTTATAGCAGCTTTTGTTCTTTATCATCCAACGCATTGAACAAATAGCTTCTGGGAAGGAACACACTCATGTTTACCTTTGCTCTGTGTGCCACCATCAGCGCTATCCGAAACCCAGACAGACATGAAACAGGTGCTGGAGTTGCATATTTGAGTCACCATCAGTAAAGGCTGACTCATAATTACAGTGAAGATATAGTCTGTTTTCAGATCTTTGGGTAGAGACGCAAAAACCGAATGTCACGTTAAAGAGAGGCTGTCAACCCTCTAGGTCTCTAAGGAAACAAGGTTTGACAGTAAAAATGGGTAATGATATTATTTCTGGAACATTTTTTAGAGTTTATGACTCCTAGACTTTACACAAATCAATTAAGCTTCTCTCTGTACCCCCTACAGAAATATATCTGAAAAAATACAGATTTATGGAAGAAGTCTCTCAGTTGTCACCAGGAAAAAAGCTTCCATTTAAGTGAATGGAAGTTAAACTGGGACAAAGACCACCTGTTTCAGCTTAGACTGAAGTCAGAGCTGATCCAAGGCTATGTCAGGCATAGGTGAGTCTTCAATATGGGAAAGTTAGTTCATATTCAGGCACTTCTTCTGCACGGTCTGTGCTTTGTTTGCTCTCATTACACAGGAGGGTCTCTGTCTTTTCCAGGATACCTTCAAGTTTCAAAAGGGCTCTTCCTTCCCTGGGGAGCAAGGCAGAAAATGAAGTACAATGAGCTTCTCAGGAGGCAAATGAGCATAGAGACCTTAAATTTCTGCAACAGGGAGCCTTCCCTACCTTTGGACTAGCAGCACTTCTCTCCACCGCCTTCCCTTCTTTGCAGCTGGCAGCTGGGACCAGCAGCTGGAGTCCAGCTGCAAAGGTCATCACTACGTTAACCCCGGCTGGACGGGTTTCCTGTCCTTCAGACCAAGAGGAACCTGGACTGGGGAGGTCTGACTGTACCTTGGTGCAGGAGTACCAGATGACTTGGCCCATCCAAAATACATTGAATAGTGTATGTCCTATCACAAGGGAGCTATACAGGTTAATATGCATGCACAGCACTTTTAAGTGCAACAGCACATTGTCCAATGATTACAGATCACTATTTTTAAATAAAGGAAATACTATTATCCCCATTGTATAAAAATATAAGGCACAGGAAGTTGTATGTAAACTTCTTAAATGGACATAAAAATCAGTATCTGAGCTGCAGACAGAACCCAGGTCACCTGCTCTAACCTCCCACTGCCTCCCGTACTCCCTGTTTATCTCTGCTGGGTGTATTACTTCGGATATTTCAGAGGCAAACCATTTCAGAGGTCAGATTTTCTAAAAGTGGCAGGAGAACACCATGATTACTCAAAAGACAAAAGCAAAAACAGACTCACATTTCATCTTCATTTCTTCATTCCCTCATCAAAAATGTACTTGAGAGTGTAATATCTACTCAACACCTGGTTACACACCAGCTAACTTCCATCAGCGTAACCCTTGAACAGTGATCAAAGAGTCCTGCCAATGAGCAGATCTGCAGCAGAACAATCCTGTTTCACTGAAGCTAGAGCCACTTCCATTCGCTATGATTATTACACCAAATCAGTTCCCTGGGAGACAATCTAATCAAGTGATCAGTTTGATCAAAGAGGTTTCTATTAAAGTTTTATATGCTCCTGTCCAGCAAGAATAGTATATTGCCAGCCAAGTTCTGGCATGTTTGAAAGATTGAGAAATAACAGATTCCAGGAGTAGCAATTCAGAAGAATTTTTGCCAGCCAAGGCCCAGATCCTGCAATCAAAAGTAGGTGAGCAACCTCCTACACCTACAAGCCATCAGCGACTTAAGCGAAATTTCGTACTGCCTACAGTTCTTGCCCATGTGTTCCCAGTTATTACACTGGAGCCAAAGACTGCACCTCCTAGCCAGGGGCGGAGTCACAAGGAAACAGAAAGGCTACAGGGGCAGCATTCACACCATGCACATGTATTCCAGCTGTCGTACAGCCCCACCTAAATTGTGTTTGCTCTTGGCAGAACAGAAGGCAGCTTTCTTGTATCTTCTAATGAGGTCTTCCTCAAGAATGACTCTTCCCTTTTCCTTTTCTTTACTTTCCGAAGTTTTGCAGATTTATCTAATTGTCTCACGGAAAGCCCTCATTGCTAGCTTTCGTACAGGCCCCTCCTGCCTCTACTTCAGTTTCCACAGTACTGCTAAATATTTGGAGACTATCTGAAGACCACATCAGTCCCTGCCCTACAGCATCACCTTCATTAGTACCATCTTTCATACCAAACAACAGTATTTCTCCCATCACAGAATATCACACAAAGAATCGAGTATTTAACCTCCTATGTTTAAACATATTGTCTCATTTCGTGCTCTATTATTCCACCTGTTGTGGTGATAGGCTGAACAATGCACTTTAATCTGAACTAAAAAAAAATGGGGAAGTTGAAATCTAGAACTGCAGCTGAGGTCATCTCCATAAAGCAACAATAACAACAGCAGCAAGAACTAAAAAACAATTAGATTTAACAGACTTAAACAGTTAGACCAACATTGCCGACATCCAAAGAACTGACATGAGTTTGCCTCCAAGTCAAGGTTACCGAGCTCACCTAGTTCACCATCAGCATGATGGCATAACCTCCGCAGTTTTAGCAACTCCCTCCTAGGAGAAGAGAGTCAACACAGACCAGAGCATCCCTGAGCTTTGTGACCATCCACTCCAACAGCGTCAGGCTATCTGGGAAACATTAGCAGCTTTGGTGCTAACCTCTCAGGTCTCAGGCACGTCCTGTTGAAGTCCCAGTGAAGAGGCTCAGACTCTCATGCCAAAGGAAGAGGGGGGAAGAAAATTTACCTTATGGAATGGGTTTTAAGAAGCATATCCTCATTTACTTTCTCAGTCTGTACATGCAATTACATAGGCAATTACACATGTAAATTAGGCATAAAATAGAACTTTGCGTGAGTAAAAGTTAATCCTTACATCATGTCTATTTACAACTGCTAATTGTGAAAGTGCTAAGTCTTTGTCCTCGTCTGCAATTAAAAATGAAGCCAGTATAGTTAGAGGAGAGCAGGAGTTTCTTTGTGGATATGTGGGAACAAACCACTTCTTTCCAGTGCAGCTCTCCCTGGAAAAAACACTTTCTGCTACATCACCAAAGGAGAGCCCATCAGCTGGTATATCTTAGTGCTTCCAAGATACATAATATAAGCTGTCAAAAATATGTGCGTGACTACAAACTGGTTCTGCATTAATTGGGAAATTTAGCTCTATAATGCATCTATCTGGACAATTCTCTTTGGGTAGGCAAAGTCTCTTTATGTCCTGTGCAGCACTGAAAACACGTGCACTTAGTACTCAATTCTAATGGTCCTACGATGATTTCAACGGAGTAATGCAGTGTGATTCAAGGTCAATGCTCCCTGAATCAATTTTCCATGGTCTATAATCTTTGCTGTAAACAGCCTGCTCTGCAACTAAGAAAGCAGAAAGGTTTTTAATGCCATCAGTTTCACCCTTAATACCTTCACGTTAAGCTCAAAGAGATGAAAGGATTTCATATGATTTGTTCCAGGCTTGTATCAGACTCTACATCAAGGCACCTCCCTTATTCTAGACCACCACGGTGGCCTCTAATGTTTGGCTCGTCGCAGGACCAGCCCTGTGTTCAGCATAAATGAAAACAGCTGGAGGATTATATCTAAAGGAGTAGGCAAACACTCTCAGTGTAACCTCTGCCCCATTCACCCTCTCCATGCTTGGCATGTACCCATGTTGGGAACAAGACAGAAGGACCACGGGCAGCTGATGACTGCTTTACTTTCTCGTGCAGCATGGAACGCCAAAGACAGCCAGTTCTACCGTGTGATGTCCCCTTTGAACAACTTCACAGGCATTAAAGGGTCACATTGTTGGGAAGGGGTGAACTGGTCTCTTTGTTTCCCATTTCCACCCTGGAGTCAAGCATCCATTCTCTTTTTAGTGATGAAAACTCTAACAAAGTCTCCAAAGGCATTTTCCCAATGCTCACCCCCAAATAAACCACTCGAGAGAATGCCACAGGGTGCTAGAAAGACTTTGAAGTCCTCGTGAGAGAACATTTCTGTGATGTTCTCTCCCTTATCATGCCTAAATTATGCTTTTAAAAAGACAACAACAAAAGAAAGATAGGCCATACCCTCCATTTGCTACTGTCTCCATTTAAAACTGAAACACATGAAAAGCTGTAGATAAGGTCTGGCATAAATAAAAGTAGAGACGAGGCTATCTATAAAATCACAAGATAATATGATAAGTAAAAGAGCATTTAATAAAAGAGAAATCATCCCTGCAATTCTCCAAAGCCTCAGTAATAGAGCAGGTTTTCCACAACTTAAAGTAGTGGGGTGTTTTCAATATTATAGTAGAATACTCTGAAATAATGACTGTGTAAATAATATCAATTAATCAAAAGCTCCTTCCACTGATATTTCCCAAAGCCAGGGTGGAAGACGTCCTGGTGCAGGCCACATCAAAGCCTACCGTATTGCCCTCCAATACACCCACTCCAAGCAGACTGACCACCCGCGGTGCAGCAGAAGACAGTATTGCTGAGTGGAGTAGCACTGTCACCATGTGATAGAGATTCAGGGGAAATTTTCTACTGACAGAACAGCCCGCCCCCCCCCCCCCTTTTTTTTTTTTACTTCTGTAGAATCTCTTTGGAAGGAAGAGACTGCCCAAGTGGCCACTATAGCTACTGAAAAAGAATTAGACAAAAAAGGACAAAAGATTGAAGAACAGAGAGCCAAATGTTAAAAAACAATCTCAATTTTTGACAGTTCACATGGTTCTGCCTTATTTTTTAAAAGTCTGCTGTACTAATGTTTGGATTTCAGAAGTTCTCAAAAGCATTCAGTGTTTAGATCTCAGGTTCTGGTTTGAATTAGCTCTTATTTTCAGACTCTGTTTTCCCTTACTATTGGCATAAGTACATTTTTACTTTATAATACCTCACAATGATTAGCATGCCTTTTTGATTTTTTCATTTGTCTTCTGTATGGCTATGGAAAAAACCCTCAACACTTTCAATTTAGATCAAAGAAACCTTTTTTTAAAAAAAAAATCACAAAAAGGACAGGTTTTTGCTTCCAGAGTCTTAAATCTTGCTATTATTTTATTTTGGTAATTCCCAAAACAAAAAACAGTATTTCAAAATTAACTGAAACATTTAACTTTTTCCAACACTTTTTACATGTGTTGAATGAAAGTATCCAATGAACTCAGAAACAGGTCCCTGCCCCCACCAAAACTACATTCATTGGATGGAAGGAAGGAAGGAAGGAAGGAAGGAAGGAAGGAAGGAAGGAAGGAAGGAAATAAGGAAGGAAAAATCAACTCCACTTATCCTGTGATACAAAGTAAAGCAAGTAGAAGACACAGTAGAAGTACACTGTGTCTTACACTACAGATGTGAGGGCCTTTGTGCTAATGAACTAGCTGTTAATGACATGGCTGTACAGAACATGTGGCAGCAGACATGTTTTCAGCAACACCTCCCATACCACACTGTACATTTTACAGAAACAATGGGTATTGGCCAGGACCTTGGGCTCATGCCTGGACTCAAAGAAATGAGGCTGATTTTTCATTACGATCCTTTTAGAAACAATCTGCGGAATAACATTTTGCAATCTTACAGGTGGGCTGTTTCAACAGACTCTCAAGTTGCTTTTGCAAGCTGCTTCCCAAGGCCAAATCACTCCTGTACAGTAGGCGTTGCCTCCATTTTGCAGCAGGGGAAACCGAGGCACCACAGGCTCAAATCACTTGCCCAAGATGACACAGTAAACCTGCAACAGCCCAGCAATAAAGCCCAAGAGTTATGAGATAATGATAGGAACTGTCAGCATATCATTTTCTCATTACTTCACAGTTTGATGAGGGATAACACATTACAGAACAGCAGCTGTCCAAGTGAAATTGTTGGCCTTAACTTTTTGTATGTATGAACTGTTTACTGAAGCAGTCACTAGCTGCTGTGGTTTTGTTTCTGTATCCTTGCCTGCACATTTTTCATGCAAATGCCAGCTACATGGTATTGTTATAGTGGGGGTTGAGGGGAAAATACAAATACTGTAATATATTCAGTTTGTTCAGTTAATCTTCTTGTCAGTCTTCACAGCTTTTTTGTGGTAGGTTTCTGCAAGCACTTGAGGTGCCTGGGCAGAAATGTTCAGTCAGTGCACTTCCTCAGTTGTACACGTAAGCATTTGCAGAAAATTAATTTCAGATTTGACTGTGCCAGAATTCACGCTCCAAGTGCAAGCACACAACCCAGCCAGGCAAGAAAAGAGTGCTCAAGGTATTCAGTCTCACCAGTTAGCCACCGTTTTAGACATAACACTTCCCTACTCTGTAAAACGCGCTCTTCTTTCTCAGTGTGCCACTCCATGCAGGTAGCTTAATGCAGCTTTTGTCTGCTTTGCAGAAGTACCTTTCCCCTGACGATTAACAACAGCTCGCCAAACTAAACGGGGTTTGTACTGGTGGTGTTTTGCCATCAGTTGTGAGGTTTAGTGAGAACACTTGGCCAAATTAATTCCTGGCAAAATTCTAACTTGCTTTATGACCAAGCAATCACCCCCCTAAAACACCTATTAGTAGTAGCAGTTGCGATGCTGCTTAAAAAAAAAAATCCCAGTTTTGATCACTTACAGCCAAAATCAATCCTGTGGTTCCATTCTGGGGCTCTGCTGGAACCATGGGCCACTAGTATATTCAGGGCTGTACCAAGGGTGGGGCAGAAGTAAAGACAGCTCTGGGTGTTCCTCCAACAGAGGCACAAGATGGGAAAAAGAACAAAACACAGCAGCTCCTCATGAATTTGGAGATCAGTGGGAGACCCTGCAGGGAGCCTCCACAGAGCAGGGGGGCAAGCAGGGGCGTGCTGCATTACTATCCTGCCCCAGACAGGAGCATGCCTTGCTGCAGTCCTGAATATCCTGTACCCTGCACACAGCAGACTGAAAGTACTGGCTTAGCTGATCAATAGGAAAATAAGGTTAGCCTTATCTGATGAACCAGGAACCTGACTGCGTAACCCCACAAGCAAGCTATCAGGTTCAGGCTTCAGAGCAGCAGGTTTCCACTGAGCAACAGTGATTCAGCTTCAAGGCATCAAATGAAAATGCACAGAACTGGGTCCAATGAAAGTCTCACATACCGCATCTTTGGGGTCTTGTTCCCTGGAATGGGTTCAGAAATGCCAAGCCCAACAGCTAAGCTACTTACCTGTCTGCAAAAGGAACATTAGGAGACTAGGAGTAAAAAAATCAAACCAATGGAGCCTTCAGAAGAGGAGGAAAAGAGGGCCCTTATTCAGAATACCTGATCTTATGGTGGTAAGAGCACATTCCTGGGAAGGGGAGATACAGTTTTGAACCTCCTGTGCCTGAGAGGGCTTAACACCTCCTTAGGTCTCATGTCTGTGCAGCTGCTCTAACCTCTGGGTATTACATCCCCACTGCAGAGTTGATGGAGGTGACTAAAACACCCCGACTCTCTCGACAAGTGCTGGGCGTGAGTTGAGGCTGCCTCCCGAGCAGCCACAGAGCGAGCCAGGCGAAGGGCTGCCTCCTGCGGACACCCTGCTCAGCTGTGCCCTGCCGGGGGCAGCTGCAGGATGGCTCAGACTGGGACAGCCATGGAAGTGCCCGAGGCAGAACCCCAGGTGCGGGAAACCGCACAGTCGAATAGGGCAGTGCGACGTGAGTGCGGACGCCTCTGGAGTTCAGTGGCAGCTGAACAAGGGACTTTTAGGTAACAGTCTTAGACTGGTGCCCCTTCAGTTCCACTTAAACACTAATTTGGCCCCTAAACCATATATCGGATATAACCCTCAGTCTCACCCAGTGAATGAACTCACCGGTTCTTGCTTTCTGTGCTGTGCATAGCTCCAAGTTGCCAACACAAAAGGCCCACCAGGGTAAGGCAGCGCCGCTCCGTTTATGCAATGGGTATAACCAGGGTGCCACTTGACACCGTAGAAAAATATGCTTGACCCAGAAATCTGAAAATGCATTTTTGTACTAACCAAGGAAGTTCCTCGTCCTGGAGAAATTCAAAACTTCTGCTCTCTTACAGATAACACGCGTGAAGGTAAATGCTGAGGCCACTGGCAAAGGAGTGTAAATTACTGTAGTTCGAAGTGTGGCAACCTACACCCTAACCTACCCAACAGGTTTTATTTAACTGTAAAATAAATAAACCCTAGATTTAAAAAGGCATTAACCAAAAACACTGCTGCTTATTTACTCGAGAGAGCTTTTGTTTACTGATATTGAAAGCATATATGGAAAACTTATTACAACTGCCTATTCTTAGCTGACCAAATGTCACAACATCATCACAGCAAAAAGCGATCTCTAAATGCCATCACTAATGCTTGTTGCCCGAGATTCAGATCCTGCTGCGGTGGCACATGCCGAGAGATCCTTTAGCCCTGGAACACAATCAGTGAGCTTTTCAAAGGGTCAGGTTAACAACATCTGATCCCAAATAAGCTACCTAGTCTCAGAAGAAACAAGAAAGAAGGGTGATACAAAGCTGTTTGTAAACAGCACATGTCAATGGGCCTGAACATATTTGCAAATTTCACACTAAATTTCATGCAGATTTCATACCAAAAAGTATTATCAACTTTGTCAATGTGGGATCTCTCACTAAGGGTCTATAAATTGGGCTGTTTTTAGGTGAGGACACAGAATGAACTACATACTTGGCCTCTGAACTACACACTTGGGTCTGCCGCAGATTAATTGGGTAACTTTGGGACAGCTTTCAAAAGCTATCTGTAACTCCGAGGGTTGCAATTTTGGGGAAACCCATCTGCTAAAACAGCTGCTTTCCTTGCTAAGTACTGAAAAAAATGTGAACCGCTAGCTTGAGCCCGCTTTCAGCCAAACTTCTCCTGTTTTCCCATCCATAAAACAGGCACAGAATTACCCTGCATTGGGTTTTATCCTACAGTCCCTTATTTAGGGGGAAAAAATTAACTTATGCCAGGAGGACTATTTTGAGTCTATTCGTAAGAGGAACAGTTCGCAGAACAGAGCTTAGAGATTACTGCATGGCACATCCTATAGACAGAGACGTAATGTTGGAGAAAACTAAATATGAGCTCTTTAATCCCAAGATGTGTTTACACGAATGTGTTCTATTTCAAAACCGCCTCTAAATTATTTCAAGCAAGCAGAGAACATTCACTCCCCAAAGTGTTAAATTATGCACAGAAATTGCAATTCAGTTCCAGTAAAACACTCACTCTGATGCTAGATTTATTTTTCCCTCCTGATTAACTGCATGTGCTGAAAAGACCGCAAAGTCCACAACAACCTGAGGCCATTTTACTGAACGCTGCAGAGGTCATTTAAGAAAGCAGCATAATGGATCAGGAAGGCAGTTCTCGTAACCCGCCACAAGGCCTGGATGACACACCTTCTGTACACTCTGCCGCCTGGGTTTCTTTCCCGAGTACAATATTTTATGAAGGAGCAATTTTAGTCCACAGACTAATAATGCAAGACAAGTTGCCCAGGTTGGAAGCATGGGAGGAGTCGCTCAGAAGAATGTAGCTCTCAACACACTGGATTAATAATTAACAAGACAGACAGAAGGACAGAAAAAAAGAAGAGAAAAGAAAGACTGTATCGAGAGCCACATTTGGGGCTACCTCCAGAAGGCAAAAATCCATCCTCGCAATGTTCTTTTGGAGTATACTTCGTTCAGCTCAAAAAAACCCCAAACCTGTTTGAGTTTCTAGCATAAGAGAAAAATGCAACCACCTTCCTCAACAACTGCACTGGGTTTATGTTTCCTGGGGGATCCTACTCAGCATGCCCTTACTCCTGCATTTCCTTGACGCTGTCAGGCAGATGGCAAGCCGAACTCCAGAACTTAAAGTCCAGTTTTTGTACTCTGACTCCTTTTCACATGCTCAAATGCCCTCAGAACCACTACTGATAGACATGACTCAAGTTGGTATAAGGATCCAAAGACTAGTGCAACTTACAGGCAGAGAAATTCAACAAAAAGTACATTAAAGCAGTCTGAGCCCTACTCTAAAAAAGGTTTGAATACTGCTTTTTGTAAGGGTGTGATGTATTTTGGATCTAGAGGTGATTTTTTTTTTTTGGCTGTGAACTTATGTCATCTTCTGAATCTGGCTGTGCCGGTAAAATCTGTTACCACCCCGCGCCCCTCTGCTGGATGTTGGCCTCCTCCAACTGCCTATGGAGCAGTTCCAGCGAGCACTCCTCCTTTCACTTCAGATGAGCTCAGACCGACTATTGCAACTATTCAAACCAGCCTGCCTGATTTTTGCCTGAAAAGAATTAGGATGTGCTCCCACAGACCGGCAGCTCGATGGGAACAACAGTCTCCAGCCAGGAGACAACTACAAACAGCCAAAAAGCTGTATGTGAAAAATGACATCTTCCTACAGCTTCACTGAAATAACCCTACTGGGAAAGCAAATGTGGCAATTCTGGTACAAAAATGTCTTAGTTATGCTGCCCAGCCTCATCCTGCACCTAGCTAGTGGCTTGTGACCTCCAAAACAGGTAGTGCGTTCCCGTTTCCCTTTCCAGGCTGCCCTGTCTGGCTCCTTGCACTGCCTCTACTGCTCATCGAAACATGTGGGAAATAATTCAGCTCATTAATCTAGCAAAGAACTAGTGGCTTTTGTCTGTGATTAGCCTTAGTACTAGTAGTCTTCTGCTGCGTGGGTGAATTCAGCCAAGCTTTACCTGGGGGCAGCCAAGAAAGAGAGACAGTGAGTGTATGGGACAAGCCAGTATCACCCACACTGGACCCTTGTAGGGAAGGGTGGGAGCGGGTGACCTCCCTTCTGGTGCCAGCAAGCCATTAGATCTGCACAGTGCCCACCACACAGCTACAAACTCCAGTCGCAGTTATTTTGTTTTGATCTAAGAGAATAAATATTAAGAGGAAACACCGGTGTAACAGTATCCCTCTCACAGGCCCACAGTGCTTTAATTCTACCAATGCAGTTCAAACCAGACAACTTCCACATTTAGAGAATCCCAAACTCACACCTTTGTGAAACATTTGTGAAGAAGCAAAACCAGAATTTTCCCTTTATCTATATATACACCTATATATTTTTATATATACACACACACCGTTCCATATATACACCTATATATAGATATAATTACATTGATTAGTCTTCAGTATCTTTTACTAAAGACCTTTATTGGCACAAGTCTCAGTGTGGACACAATTATGGTAAGCGAGTGTATGCTGTTCCCAAAGCTATGGGGGACCAGTGGAGCTGCATGCCAGCCAACAGCCTCACTGACAGCCTGAAGCATTCCCTACGCTACTCGGTTTTCAGGGGTAGTGATTAAAAAAACCCACAACTGTATCAGAGCTTGTAACTAGAATGAGTCTTTAGTACAACAGCAGGTAGGCAAACACACACAGGTGAGTAGCTGGGAGAGGGACAGAGGGATTTCAGCATCACTCCCCAATTCAGGCAGCTCACCAACAAGTACGAGTCCCTGCCAGAACACACCAGGGGCTGTTAAATTTCCGCAGGAGCCTTTCAGAAAGCCAGCTACCCTCACAGGCTGCACTGTCACAGATGGAGCTTGCTTTCCTCTCCTCTGCCAGCACAGGCCCTGCCTCTCCACCTGATCTTGCCCTGCAGAACAAAAGCCTTCTGCTCAGCAGCCACGGGGGACTGGTATGCATATCTGTTCCTTGCTGCCCAGCACCATCACGTTTAAACCGGGATGTGCAAAAGCCTCCGTCCTTCCTTCCTCTCCCCCGATATCTGGTCATTTTAAATTTGAAAGCAGTTAATTTCTTTGTACATGCCAAGTTACAGGGGTGGGGAATTGGGAATCCTTTATATTACTGACCAATGTGACTATGCAGATGGTACTTGCCGGTGATGCTTCACAACCAGTTTAACTCCACTCTTCTTGGATCTGTTTGTTTTCTGCTTTCATTTATTATAAAATATAATTCAGAGCACGAAGAAGGTGCAGAATGACTAACCTAGTCAACTTCATACCCTAAAGCGGTCGAGCAGTTTGCTATGTAAATTTCCCTATATGTACTTGATTAACCTGCAGAGGGTATTAAAACCTACAGCTTTAAAACTGAATGTAAACATTGCAGTCATTTTTCAAGTAGATGCCAACAACAGTGCAGTTAGAAAAAAGAGAAAAACCCAACCAAACAAAAACAGCTCACTTGAAGCACATCCCGTCTATGAAATACGTTTCTTCCTTTCTCCCACTGTGGCGGTGATGAGATCCTTAGCAAGAAAGAAAATTGGGCGGCTTAAGCATTTCAAAAAGCCCTTGTAAAATGCACTTACCCATCACAATATTTTAGCACACAGGTTCTTCAACGGCCTGACCCAAATCCTACTAAAATCAATAAGTCTCTGCACTGATTGAATGGGCATTGGTTATAGTTTTAAATGCACAAGAACGAGTAATCATCTGTTGTCCTTTTTACTGATTTACTCACAATGCCTCTCCCTTTCCCGGATCCATTTAGGTTTTATCCTGGAAGCTACTGCCATGTTCTAATAAAACAGGGGTCAAGTCAATCTGTGCACTCACAGTACCATCTAAGCAAACCACTTGCTAGAAACTAGCAGCACATATATGAGGCTATTTGAAGCCCTGTAGTCAGGCAACTCTCAACACAGGGGCAGGCTTTGAGGTTGTGGGGGTTTTTTTTAAGCTTTTGGGTTTTTTTTCTTTCTTTTCCTGGTTTGAGACAAATCCTAATAAAAGAAAAGCCGAGGGGAAACCTCTCAGTCTGCATCTGCTGGGCCAAACAGTAAGAGCTGGAGCAGCTCCTGTCCCCGTCATCCCCATCCTTCTCTCAGTTGTGCATTAGCAGAGTAACCAAGCTGTCTTGCCAACAGCATGTTGTGGAGGTTTTCTTTAGAACAGGAGTAAAAGCACTTGCAATTCTAATTACAGAGTCAGCGCTCAGCAGTACTGTGGGAAGGAGAGAGGAGCGCGGGTATCAACTGGATGAGATTTGTATGAATACGCGTACACCTAGAAACAGAAGGCTTGGTCTGCAAGTGAAGGGGAAAATGCTATTGATTTCAGTGGGACTGCAAGTTATGTATCAAACGCTGCATGGGGGGGGGGCGGGGGAAGCATTGCTTGTGGAGATACAAGTCACAAGCTGCTCTTCTTCTCACATCCAAGTTCTGACAGAAAATTCCTCGGGTCCCAGCTCCTCGGAGACGACTTGTGTAAGAGCGAGCTTGCAAGATCGGGTTCAAACCCCCACCGCTGCCGCTCGCTCACCTTAGTCATTTATTTCAGTGCAGAACCATTACAAAATCCTGCCGCTCTGTTAACGCCTGCCAGCCTGGAACAAAGATAGCTGCCGGGAAACCTCAATCAGCCCTAAACGGTTATGCCTCCCTTCCAACTCTCACCACACGAAAAGCTCCAATAAAGAGACTTTTTTTATTTTTAAGAGGGTAAAGAGGGAAGCAGCAAAAAAGATTTTCACATCTCCAAGTTCTTGGCCAAGGAGGGTGACCTGAAAGCACAAACACTCCGGTAGCTTTTGACTGAAGCTACCTCTGACAAGCCGCGGATTTTAACTTTCGGTCCGTACGCACGGCGAGGACACAGCCCGAAAATCCACCAGGAGCTGAGGCCGGGCTGAAAACGCGGCGCCTTCCCCGGCCCACAGCGCCCGTGTCGGCGGGCAGAGGAGGCTACGGAGGACGCTGCAACCGAGAGCCGCGTCTCGGATCCCTCCCCCCGCCCCGCAGCGGACCCTCCCCACGCTGAGGCGGCCGTTAGGCTCGCGCGCCAACGGCCGGCCGGGCCGGGCCGGGCCGGGCCGGGCCGGGCCGGGCCGGGCCGGGCCGGGCCGCGCGCGCCCCTCCCTCCCTCCCCCCCCCTCACGGGCGCACGTGCCCTCCATGCAGCACGTGCGCGCCCCGCCGCCGCCGCCGCCGCCCAACGCCGCGCGGCGGCTCCCAGGGGCTCTTTAAATAGGGTCTATAAATACAGCGGCGGAGGGCGCCTCCCCATTGGCCCCCGCCGCCCGGCTCATTTGCATGGCGGGGCGGGGCCCGAGGGTCACGTGGGGGCGGGGCGGGTTGTGCAAGCGCGCGGTGACCCATTTCCCGCCGGGGCGGTGGCGGGGGCCGGGGGCAGGGCACCGGGCACAGCCTCGGCCCGGGGCCATTCCTCCGCCCTGGGGAGGGTGCGGGCAGCCGTGCCGTGCCGTGCCGTGCCGTGCGCGGCTTCACCCTGTGCCGCGGAGATCCGCGCTGCATTGTTTTGCATTGCATTGCATTGCACTGCACTGCACTGCTCTGCGTTGCGTTGCATTGCGCTGCTCTGCACCGCGTTGCTTTTTCACGCCGCCGGCAGACCCTCGGGTGGCGTCCGTGTGCCTGAGGCCGCTGAAGGCGCTGGCTCAGTAAGGGGCCTGCGGTTGGCTGCGAGGGGAGGCCAGAAACCGTCCCCCCTTGCCTTGTAGAGGGTTCAGATCCGGGCGGGAAGCAGCACGTTTCGCGCTCCCGCTGATGTATTTCTGGAATTAGGTGGGGTGGGAAAGACAAATAAGGCCCTTGAAACTGTGGACGTCAATAGTGTGTCATACCAGGGTCAATAGATGACAATGCAAACCACAGCCGGGTGCTGAGCAGCGGAGGGAGAACAGCAAAGGGAGCTGGAAGCTGCTGCCTGCTCGAGGCTGGACCAGCAGCTGGGGGAGAGAGGGAGGCCCAGAGCGTGAATGCAGGATGCCTTGAGCATGGGCTTCCTGCAGCGCTGCGCTGTGCAGAATCAAGTGCTACGTGTTTACTGGAATTGTCCAAAAATTTCTGAGAACACAGTTCCCCTTTGAAATAGTTGCCAGGGGAAAAAAAACAAGGTGCTTTGCAGGAGCAAAATATTGCTTTTTTGTATCCCAAGAGTCCATTCAAATAGCTCTTTTAGGTCTGTTTGTTACAATTTCTGTAAGTTAAGTGTTTTATTTCAAACGAGCCTTAATTCAAATGAAGAATGAGGACTGCTGTTGACTTTTTGCTGATTCACTCTGAAATAATATTAGAAAATGTTGAGATTTCTTGGCACAAAACCCTGGAATTTCCACAACTCCTGGAATTTACACTGTTGCCCTGATTCCTTAGCAAAGCCCAAACGCTCTCTCCTTTGCCAGCAGAAGGAGGGATCGCTTGGGCCCACAGGAAAGAGACCTCCCATGCCCTGCAGCAGCCGCGGGGGATCAGTTTGGGATCAGCCCAGCTGATCCCAAAGCCCATCCACGCAAAATACTTGACCTTCCCCCGGCCCTTTGAGCTGTGGCACCTCCAAATTCCTGCCGCGCCGCCAGACTTGTGCAATGCCTGCCATGGTTGGTCCCCACCTCACCAAAGCAAGGCGATCCACGTCAATCGTGATTCAGGGGTAAGCAGCTTGGTTTCCTTAGGCAGAGTCTAGAGCTGCAGACTGGCGCTTGCAAGACAAGAGACATAATCACGAGCCTGCATATTTCTTAGGAACCAAAATACCATTTTATTATTTTTCTTTTTTTTTACTTTTTAGTATGTAACAGCTTAGCAACGCAACTTGGAGTTGTCAATATATGGGGATTTATCTCAAGGCTCAGATATCGGGTGTTTTTCTTAGAGTCATATGATTATAACAGAATCTCAGCTTTAATTAAAGAAAAGGAAAATGTTTCTGGATCTCGTGACTATGCAGGAATATGAATTGTGGTAGCTATAAAGGAGACACAAGTAGGGGGAAAGAAACCAAACCAAAATGCAAAGCAAGCCAGAAGCTGTTGTATGAATGATAATTCAAGATTTCTGAGTTCTTGGCCTTGGCTGTGCCGCATTGCGATACCAAAGGCCAGTGTTGGGGCTGTGGGTATTGCAGCGCTTGTAAGGGTTAACCCGCTCGCATTGAACAGGCAAAACTGAATACTTTCCCACACGCTGCGTTTCCCAGTAATTTTACTTGAGCTGTGCTGACCCAGATCTGCCTGAGGATCTAATATATTTTTGAGTGCAAACATAAGTATGCTCTGTTTCTGCATTTCATTTTTGAACAGCTGTAATTAAGCCTAGCTTTATTTAAACACATCCAGAGCTCCCTTGCTATTTGGTCTTCAGTGTGAAGACTCTTTGCCATTCACCAGAAGAGCTGTGCCCTAAATGAACCGAGTAAGAGCGGATGCTGCTCCTCCATCCCTCTCTCTTTTGCTGTTCTTCACTCTTTTGTGGGAGAGCGGCTCTTGGAAAACAAGTTTCAAGCTGGAAGAAGATCTCATTGCACATCCAGCATCTCTCAGGGCAGAGGAGTCCTACTTCTGTGGCAAACGTGGGTTTGATCTGCACAGGGGATGCTGCATCAGGACCTACTTTTATTATCATTAACAGCAACAGGAACAATAATTTCATTTTTTAGATCACAAAAAGCGCCAAGAGCTTAAAATCTGCCCATGTTCAGTATTTTGTCTATTTAGTCTGAAAATACTCCTACTGGCTTTCCCGTGACCCTTCTCCCGGGACATGTTCGGAGACGAGGCATCGCTGGGCTCCAGGAGATGGGCCCGAAGCAGCCGCGCGAGCCACCTCCCAATGGGGCAGGACTGTGCCTCGGCCCGCAGCGAGCAAAGGTGCTGCGGCACAGGTCCCACGCTGGGCGAAAGCGGGGACGTGCGGTACAACAAGGGGGCCGGGGAGGGGTGGACGAGCAGGGTTGCAGCGGGTCGCTTGCCGTGATGTTGTATGAGGGCTAAATGGTCGCCGCCATTGCAACCTGGAAGCGCTGCTTTCGCTGTAGCCCCAGCGACTTGTCTGAGCCTGACAGGCTGTCAGAGGGCTCGCACGATGAGGGGGGAGAAGGAAACGCGGGGTACAAAGAAAAAGGAAACAAAAGAAGCCGAGAACCACAGGCTGCAGGTTTCAGCTGTCACATGAACTGACGCTTCACGGCTCCGTTGCGTTTGCAGGCCAGAGAAAAGCAGAAAACATGTTCACCACCCAGTGTACAACTGCGTTCTTGTATTAGAGGATAACAGCTCAAATCTGCAGTTTATACTTCTTCCCCTCCCCTGGTTTCACCATTTCAGCTGGCAGGGAGAAGAGTCCGGACCTTTAATACTCGACTTTTTTTTTTTTTTTTTTTTTGCCTGCAAGAACGAGCCATCGGCACCTTTGCATCCCCAAGGAACGTTACCGATTCCTAAGATGCTCAGACAGACATACCTGCAGACCGGACTTTGTAAAGGGCCGCAGGTCGGACCGTGCCCTGTTTTGGCACTGTTAAATAACCTCGGTGAGGCTCAGCCTGGTGCCCTGCGGGGTGGCGGGGGGGTGGCGGGGCTGCGCTGGCCCGGCCCGGGGCGGGGGTGGCCGGGGATGGCGAGGGCGGAGCGCCCTCTGCTCGCCAGCGGCTTCCCGGCCGCCGGCTCGCCCCAGCAGCGAGCGCCGGTCTGACGTAGCAGAGCGGGCTGAAAACGGGGGAGCAGCTCTTGCATGCCTGCCCTTTCTCCCTCTGCTTCCTGCTGGTGCCAAAGTGTCAGAAGTGGAGGCCTTTTGGAGCAGCACTGCGCTGCCCCGGCAGCCGCGTCGTCTCGTCGCCTCAAACCCACTCCGACCGTGGGTCTGTTTGCTCCTTTGACTGCAAAAAACCCACTTGGTTTGTGTAATGAAATACTTTTTGCACGAGGGGTGCGTCGTCATCAAAACCTACTTACGTGATGCAGTTGGCAAGGCAAGTTTGTCGCTTTACCTGTGTGTACAGGCATATCCAGAGATTGCCATTTTTCCTCCAAAATGCAAATATAATGGGAAATTTTTTATGATGAGGGTGGTGAAACACTGGAACGGGTTGCCCAGAGAGGTGGTAGATGCCCCATCCCTGGAAACATTCAAGGCCAGGCTGGATGGGGCTGTGAGCAACCTGATCGAGTTGCAGATGTCCCTGCCCATTGCAGGGGGGATGGAGTAGATGGCCTTTGAAGGTCCCTTCCATCCCAAAGCATTCTGTGATTCTATGACAAAACACAAACATGAAGGCAGGAAGATCTTGTTGCATTAATAGATTTAAAGTTCCAAATGATAGCGTGCTTTCCAGTCATTTATTCCAGTGCAAAGTTGCTATGAAGTACTTCTAAGGCTGACTGCTAACACTTATTCCCATTTTACGCTATAATAAATGACCACACAAGATGCAGCGCCATAAAGATTCAGGTCCGTGATCTGTAAGTAGTCACACAGTGCAGCCAGCCAAGTCCTATCAAATCCTATATTGCTTTTGGCATTTCTATACTGTTCAATGCTGTTGTGCGTGCCAGGTTATCTTGAACTTTATTATGTATGGCTCTGAACATTTCATCAAGTCCTGCTCTTGCTGAAACAATAAATAACCTGTCCTAACCAGGTGCAACTCTGGCAAATTAAAATTTCACTGACATGGAAAATTAGCCCCTGCTAGTAAGACTTTAGCAGCTGGACCAGTGGGACTGTGCAGACCAGCCAGGGAAACGCTGAAGCTGGTGGCGGGAAGGATTTAGCTGCCAAACCAGAGGTGTCTAGTGCTATTTTAGGCATATGTGTGTATCCCGCTCAGCCCTTCCCTGCCAGTCCAGAAGGGCGTGGGACTCTGATGGGTTGCGTGTCAGACATGCCAGGTCTGTAAGGGTGTTTTGGGTATTGTAGGATGTATAAAACAGCCAGTTAGAGGCTGGGCAGGCTGAGCGAATGTGCTTAAAATAGCACTACATGACTACATTTAGGTAAATGAATGTGGCCTTGGCATGTCTGAAACCCTGCCCTATTATGTCATTTCGATACCTGGCGCACGGCAGGAGGGAGACTTGGTCTACTGGACTACACAGATTATGCAGATGCAGCGCTTAAAAAAAATCTAAGGTCAAGAACGAATGTTACTGCCTCTAGAGTTAGGTGGAAACTGAAAGGGTGTGGTTTTTTGGAGGGGTCACAGCTTTGGACTAGAGTTCAACTTTGGACTAGAGAGTTTTGGTTCCCCCTCGTCATGCCGTAGGTAGCTACACGCACGATATGATCTTGCCCACAGCCCGACTCCTGCAGCCATTGCTCTGCCTCAGGCAGCTCCTGCAAATTGGAAAGTGCAAACGGGCGTGCGTGGCTCACTGCTAACTCCATGGATTGCAAATCGTCTGACTGGATCCTGTAAGGAAAAAGAGAAGCGAGGCCTCGTCAGAGCTAAGGGGGACTTGTGAGTTGAGAGCAAAGAGGCTTCTCCCTGCTGGAAGTGTCTGCAGTAGCCAAGGAGGGAAAAAAATCATCTTTGTATACACTCTTTATAAATAAGTAGGTTACACCAAGCTTGTAACTGACTCATGCCTTTGTCATCCCAGGGAAGCAGCTCGGCCAGGCTGTGAACTCTGGCTGCCCGCGCAGCCGGCAGGCTTACATGGAGATGCAGCTCAACTGGAGGGACTGGGTTCACCTGCACCACGCAACATAGACCCTGGTGCAGCGGGGAGGCTGTGGCAAGCTCATCCATGAATAGCGCAGAATTGTAAAATAGCCATCTTTTCTGGGCTTTGAGAGACGAGCCTTGCTGTGCCCAATGCCCCTGCCACATCTCCCATCTATTCGGTGAGCGGGCAGGGAGGAGAGGCAGAGAGGGGCCGGGGCAGAGGAGAGACCACGCAGCCACACAGCACAGGAAAGCTCTGCCCAGCCAGCCTGCATAGGCAGGCAGTTTGCTGGGTGAAGGGACAATAATTTAAGCTTTTGCCTCATTTACAAATGAGCAGAGAGAGCATTGTTTCCATCAGCTCCTCTTATTTCCAGTGACGGTATCTACACCAGTAAACCAAAGACGGTCAGGGCACAGCCTCAAGCAGCAACATGCAGCCTTCTGTGCTTTTTAACTGTTAAAACGTTCCCTGCCACAGTTTTGGCCCGTGACACCCTGGGCTCTCCCAGTTGGCAACCCCGGGGCTGGTCCTGACCGCAGAACGGGTGAGCTCACCCGGTCCTGGGAAGAAAACGAGGTCAGCCCCGAGGACATGAGCTGGGATCTGTGTACGCTTGCTGGACCTCAGGGCCAGAGAACAGGCCCTGGCCGATGCGCTCGCTACTACAGATGCTGCCAACATGAATGATTTCTTGGACTGTTTTGCTAGGGAAGGCATAGCTGTACCGTGTGCTGCAAGAGTTAATTGTCTGATGCCAGCGTTCTGGCTGTTGAGGCGATCTCAGGGGCTGTCACTCCATTTGCAGGCTTCCTGCAGAAAGCAGAGCAACCTTGACCTCTGCTTTGGCAAACGCTTGGTGCGGATGCTTCCACGGAGCGTAACTGCATCCTTCGAAAGTCCTCGTGGCACCAAGCTGGCGTGTGAAGTCACTTCTGAAGGCAAGTTACAGAGGTGCAGGTGGCCAGATGAGAGAGACCAAGCTTGTGCTGGGCCTGAGGAGCTGCGGTGGGTAAACATCTCCTGCAGCCCTTCCCTACTGAAGTGCTAATGCAGATCAGAAAAGGGCTTTCAAGCGGTGCCCCTGGCTGCTCAGCACTGTCAGCTCTCCATGTCCCGACGGTGTTTTCCCAAAACTGCTGAGGAAGCACAGTCTGCCCCAGAAAAAGTCCTCAGAAACTTTTGTGAAGTTTAGCTTAATGCTTTACATTGCAAATTCCAGCTGGCCAACACTCGCTGCCAGCGGAGGGACGCCTCTGCCCATGTCCCTGCAGTCCCAGTCCAAACAGCGGTCAGGTAACACACTACACACCGCCACAGGCTCGTCGTTCAGCCCAGATTCGAGGACACGTATCGAGGGACTGAGGTCTCAGGCTAGCTAGCAGGTAGCCATTCCCTGGCACCGTACATAGGCTAAGAAGGTCCGATCCTTTCCCATCTCACACCAAGTCTAGGCTCCACTCTTGCCCTATGTAAGCCTAGTTTGAGGCCTAGAGAATTACACAGACCTTGTATGACCCAGACATGAGTTTCTGTGGGCTGAAAACGTTCCTCCCCCAGACAGCCACTTTTAGAGGTAGGACCTGTGGCTCCGGCTGCATCCGAGTGGTGTTTACTGCCCCCAGCTGCTCATCGCCAGAGAGCACCCGACTGCAACCCGGGCGTATGATTTTGCATCCGATTGCAATCTGAGTCAGGTTTGGGTTTGGTTTTTTTTTTTTTTTTTTGCATCCCATTGCAAATGTGGTTTTTCCCCAGCCACCACGGACCTTTGCTTCAGGCCATTTTAAGGCTTTTGGAAGACAGCGTGTCTGAGATGCAAACACACAACTACCACAGCTTTGAACTAAGTGTAAGATCACAGGATGTGTTTGCAAGGAGTTAAATTTGCAGCTGTAAAAAACAAAAGCAGCAGTCTAAGCAGGCCTATTTAGGGCTCAAGAAACAACCTGACATTTGAAGTCTGTCATGTATTTTCAGAAGTCTGCCTCTATCAATGTCACCACTACCCGTGGAGTCACTGCATGTCGGTGCTTATGTTCTACGTTGTCATTTTTTCCCCAGCACAACCACTGCGTATTGGTGGGGATGTCACGAAATGCCTTCTCAAGGCTGGCAAGAAAGTGAAAAGGGGTGGGGAGCCAGGGAAAGCCAGGTACGGAGCTCCCACGGCATTTGAACAGCAAAGCTTTGGACAGCCACCCAAAGCCAGGTCATCGTCCTCCCAGTACCTTGATGGTTCTCCAAGCATCTAGTTAAAAGTGAGCCCGGCTACATCCCTAAGGAACTGGCATTAGGTGTGTAGCAAATGGACAGAGGATGCCTAGAGATTTCCAGGACACTACAGAAGTATCACCTGTTTTCACTGGAATTCAGGTATTCATAACGTTCTAGCAATCATTTTGCGTCTCACCTAACAGGTGGTCTATTAAGGTTTCTTGGCTGCAGTTGCAGGAATAATACTTCCAGGCTTCACAAGCAGCATTTGTCATGGCTGGCAAGGTAATTTATGTGTGTCTTAAATTCTTGTAATTAGAGTGCCTCATAGCTAGTACAGTGAGGAACAAAACAGATTTCAGTAACACGCAGATGAATAATTCAAAGTGTATTCCTTAAAAAGAGCATTTGTTTTTCTCTCTGTTCCCGTTGTCACTTTGAATTCCTTGATCTAAAAGCTGGGACCAGTCTCCCCCAGGGTTTGCAGGTCACATAGCTGCCACCCCCCCCCCCCCCCGGGGAAGTTAGGAAGTTCAGAGAAAACCAAAGCATTTAACAGGGAGAGAAGTTCTGTAATGTCAGCTTCTCTATTCTGGATACGCCGGCTCCCAGCTGCTGCCTCTCCAATAGGTACTCCACCCAGCCCTCAGATAATAATCACAAGCTATTTCGCCAGCTCTGTTTCCTTCTACATTTTTGCTGTTAACTCCATCAGCTGAACTGATAGCATTTAGCTCGAGAGCGCGGTGGCTTACAGAGCAATAACCTGTTATTTGGGCTCCAGGCTATGAAAATTTTGACCCTTGTCCTGCAAAATACGCAAGCCCACTCTAAGCTTCGTTTCAAGGAGGCTGCTTGTAAGCCGAAAGTTAAGCGGGAGTCTTGAAGAAACAGGGCCAAAAATGCACGGGGTGCATTGCCAGGGTGAGCGATCTGCTAAATACATGTCAACATTCGCAATGTCACATTCCTTGGAAAAACCGCTGCCGTACCCTACTGTTCAGGCTCTCTCTGGGGGAGGAACAATTCTGCTGTCAAAGGGCCCAATGCTCCTGTTTCCACTCAGACAAAAATTCCACTGAGAGTAAGAGTTGATATGGCCGAGTGGAAATTGCAAAAGTGGATTCAGATTGGCACGTGGTCAAAAACCAGAAATCCTCAGTGATAAAACAGTTTGTTTTTCAAAGCATGCATCAGTTTCTGAAGCAGATTTTATTTTTCAGAAGTGTTATTTCCTCCCTCAGTTGCTCATAGTTTCCCTCTTACACAGAATTATTTTAGCAGCCCAAAATCTGTATCTGCATGTGCAAACTTCAGCAGCACGTTAAAGAGACACTGCCCAAAACACTTTGGTCCTCGTGAAGTGGAACACATAGTGTCTGACATGGAAAGTTTGTATTAGTTTAAGCTTGCATAATTAAATCCATCTGTCACAGAGACCTAGTGAAGTTCTTTTTGCTGGACTGGTTTTCTCTAAGGCTTCCCTTCATCCAAGCGAGTCTCCAAGGTTGCCCTTCCTGGCTTCCCCTGCCACACTTGCTGCACACAAACAGCGTCCACAGGCAGGACCTGGCATTTCCCAGCAAAACCACCCTCACGAACCCCAGGAGGGTTTTCCTCCCCCACCTACTCACATGATGTGGCTTCAGAACGTCATCTCTGAGGGCATCCCAGCATACAACCCACCTCTGCAGGGACCTGTGAAGCTGGAGAGATGCATACATTTTTCCAAGGGATCAAAAAGTACTTCAGCTGGCACACAAAGAAAACAGCTTAGAGAGAATAGCAGTGCATATATAATAGCACAGGCATCTCCCCACCATTTTGGGGGGTTCCCTCAAAGTCCACTAAAGAGCTTAGCCTACTCCATCACTCACAAGGTTTTCCTTGGGGTCTCAGTTGCCCAGGTAGGGCAGAAGCCTTCAGTGCCCTGGGACAAGCACTCTGCCCAGCTGGCCAAGCTTGCCCTGCAGTAGAGACTCTTCCTTTCAAAAGCACCAGTGCCCTCCACCGACTGATCCACATTCCCTATTTAGTGATCACCTTGTCCCTTCCCTGGCATTCAGTCCTGAGAAAAATGAATTCAGCCTGGGCAGCGGTCATCTCCCCGTCCAAGGGCTCTCCAGCTGCATGGAAGGTCACCCATGCTCAAGAGCTTTCCGCCCATGCTACTATGCCAAGTGAAGGCATGTCCCCCCCTCACCTCTGGAGAGCTCCAGCTTGATGTGGCAGGGAAGGAGGGATGAGAAGGTGAACCAGCCCAACAAACGGGGTTGTCCTTCTGCCACGAGTGTGCTGAGAGAGGCCCCAGTATCAAGCAGACTTCACAACGACACACTTTACCTATGTGGCCAAAATCCTCTCATCAATACCCAGCAAATTAAAGCTTGCTATGAGTCTGGTTCACCTCTTCAAAAGCACGTGCTTAATTTGGCATAATTAGAAGCAGCATTTCAATGTAGCCTTTATATACAGCATTTAAACCTACAAATGGGATTTTAGTGGCATAAATGGGTTCCAGGTGTGACAGCAGTTGGCACATAGGAAGAGGGAAACTCTCAGCTGGGTGCAGTTGTTGTAGATGATCAGTGGCTGTAATTTTCAGTAATGCAAACGTGGGGAAGCTGTCCTAGGCTTCTACCCAGGGTGACAGAGAAGTGCCCCAGGCTATGTTCTGCCACCTTTATTTATGCTGATTTCAAGGAGATGAGTCATGGGCTGAACGGATACTTGCTGCAGGTTGATGACAGAGGCTGGCACGAAGGGGAGACCAGGGCTGGTCAGAGTGTTACGCTCTTTCCTAGCTGAGCTGATAGAAGTGGCTCAGATGTCTCTGTTAAGCTCCCATTTATGGGGTTACTTGGGTGGGTAGCAGAACATCTTCTGCTGAATCGCATTGCTTGCTTAGTCCTGGTTTCCTATAGCACTGCTTTCTAGCGGCTATAGGAAGACTAGAGTTTCCCAGTGGGGAAATCTTGATTACAATAAAATCAGCAGCATTTTGCCATTAATTTCATGGCACTAGGATTTGACCAGAGAAAATCTATAGAAGTCAGTGAGTATTTTGATTCTGTGAAGAGCAGGCAACTGGAAAAAAGACTTTACTCAAGAAAAATGTACATAAACAAAAGGAAGCTTAGCTTAAACTGAGAAGTGTGAGTCTGAACGAACTCAGAACAGCTAATATCTGCCAGTCTGATTTGTAGGCATGAAGCTCCAAGATGATTGTTGTTTGGACAAGAACCAGAAGTTTGGTCTTCATTTATGAGCTAGATAATCAATATGGGCTGAGGCCAAAACCCACGGTTTTTATAAGGCTGGGCTATTTCTTGCTTCATATTATTAGGCACAAGAGACAGAGCTGACTTAGATTTACAAAATCTTGGCTCAGACGCAAAAAGCATCAGCATGACTACCGAGGATGAGTGTATTCTCAGTTAAGGCCCCTCCAGGAATCGGGACGTTTTACTGAACTTTAAAAGCCCAGTTCCAGTAGAGACGCACTACTCATTTCCACGATGGCGTCACTTGTGTATTATGTGGAGCAGTATAAGATTACACGCAGGGCGTTTTTGGTTTTTAGCCTTTTCCCTTTATTCAGCCCCAAAGCGCATTGCAGCGCAGACAGATCCTGCAACCGCTGCCCCCTTTGCATCTGTGCTGCTTCCGCACGCAGTCCGGCTGTCAGTCATCGGGAGGTACGTACACAGGCCGCAGCCGCTTTCATCAGGCACCCGAGTTCCTTTGCAAATATCTCATTCCAAGTGTTTTTTCTCTGTGCTGTACCGCTGAAATGCAGTTGACTGACGCGAGACAGCACTGCTGGATGCCGTGCAGGCACACCACAGAGCAATTCTGAATTTGACGGGAAGAAGAACTTTTCCCGATAAAAACTTCAAGGGGGATCGAGGCAGCGATCTTGGCGAGAACAAGAAAAAAAAAAGCGCCTTTTTTTCTGGGAGGGTTGCCTGGAGAGTTTTCCGATGGCAGCAGGAAGCTAGTACAGTTTTCCAACTTTTCCAAAAGATGGCACTGTTAACATTGCAGCCGCGCTCCGCTTGGGCACCCACCGAGTGCAGCCCCGCGTAGCTCCCGGGGGCTGATCTCACAGCCCACCCTGCTGCGGCGGCAGGCCTTCTTGCAGCGTTGGCCACAGCTGCTTGTTGTCGTCCAAGGCGAAAGAGGGGCTCAGAAACTAACTCGGTTCAGGCAGTATTTGAATTCTTCTAAAATCCAATTGCTAATATTTTGGAACGGCTTTGTGTTTTAAAGTGAGATGGGACACAGGGAGGAACAGGAGAGGGGTGAGGGGGAAGAGGAGATGAGAAGCTGTGAGAAGGAGGGGATGAGAGCGCCGGGGACACGTGTGGGCACGTGAGAGGGAAGTGAAGAAAGGAAGGCGAGCGAGAAGTCAGCAGGCAGGCAAAGAGCAAAGGGATTCAAGGCCCCAGGAAGACGCAACAGGGTGAAGAAGCTGGGGTGGGAGATGCTAAACTGGCCTTGCTCAAATTTCTCCTCCTGCCCTACGCTTGTGCTAAACATGCAATTAATTTGCTGTGCTGAAGAAATGAGAGAAATTTCTATCTGTAGTCCATAAATGAGAGTTAATGGCCCAGGTACAGATACTCATGGAAAATAAAAAATTTGCCTTCCCCCAGGCCCTGCAGTCCCTCTACACTAAGGCCAGTGGTGCGTTACTAACCAGAGCCCTTTGTGCAGGTGCATCGCACAGCCGATGGAGGTTTTGGGTTGCTATGGCGTGGCAGTCGCTAGCAGGGGCTGGCTGAGCTGGCCCACCAGGATCTGGGTGTAGCCCCATGCAAGAAGCAGGGACAGGGGATAGAGGAGGTGCCTGGCCATGGATCTGCTCTGTGGGTCATTCACGGTCATTTACACGAAGCGGAGAGGTTCACCTGCAACATCCAGCCTTGCAAACAGCCACCGCCATGTCAGCGGGTGAACCTGACCTCTGGACATGGCTCAGCCTGAGCCAGAGTGGCACAAGCTGGGCTGGGGGATCCCTCCTGCCTCCCTCCTTTGCTCACCCCAAGAATTACCCAGCTTTACACCTGGAAGGGACATCTGTGTCTGCTGCTTGCCCAGAGCAGGACGGGGGCTTTCACTTGGTCAGCCCAGCCTTGCGCTCACTACATTGCGACCCAACTAGAGACTACCTTTGTAGAGAGATATGGACAATAATGTATCAGCTTTTTAGGGGAGCACAGGGACATTACACAGGAGCGTCAGATAGGAAGTGAGAAATTTTGTATTAGCTTGAAACTAGAGGAGAAGTTTAATTATACTTACATCCCTTTTCAATCCAATTTATAACTTTAAACATGATCCAGGAGGTTGTCAGTTTGAGTTTAATTGACCTATATGCAATTGAGCCAGTTCATTCCTACAGCTGGGGACTCTTTCATAGATTTCAATTCACTGATTCAAGATTTTAAGGCCAAAAGGGACCATTAGATCATGTAGTCTGGCCCCTTGTGTACGGACTTTCATCCGGACATTCTTCTTCCAAGCTGCACAAGATGTGCCTGGCAAAAGCCTGCATCCCAGAAGGGTGCTCGGTCCAGACCCGTGGTTCCCAGGGATGGGCAATGCACCGTTTCCCTTGATCGCTTGTTCCCGTGGGCAATCAGTCATTTTGAGATTCAAATGTAAGCATAATCAGGATCTTGGTGATCCAAGATAATGCCTGATCCAAAAATGTTTAATGAACAGAGCCTGACAGACATGCTATTAATTCTTTAAAGAAAAATTCTTAAAATATAAATCGGATTATGAAGTTCTTAGGAGATGTTACTTTTGCCGAGTGGGCTGATTAGCTCCAGATACAGACAGAGCAGACCAAACAGTGGGAGTCATCACTTGTTCTCTCAACTTTAACTTATATTCTTGTTAAAACTCAAGCCCTTGCGGGCAGTGGCGTATGTTTTACAGAACTCAGTTTTTAGTTACCCTGTGGAAGCTGTGACCGGGAAATGCCCCTGTAAGACACCGCAGATGGTTCTTTCCATGTACCGCTTGGCAGATGCACAGGAAAATTACACTGGAAAGTTGGCTCACGGCTGGGCTTTGTAGCGAGGCGCTAATGCATGTGCTGTAACACTTTGTAATGACATACTTTGGGTTGTGTTTTTTTTTTTTAGTTGCTTTGCCAAATTATAAACCCAGTTGCAAGTTGGAAGCGTGAAATCTCCCACGATTTACGAGAAGGCAAGCGGTGAACTGAACAGATGTCGCCCAACCTGGAACGTGGCGCTGCCGACTGGGGTGCAGCTCTCCCTGTGGGCACGGACACGGGCACAGCTGCTGGGGCCACACACAGGTGCTAGAACCTCCCTGGTCTCCCAATACACCCCCAGCCCCCTCAAGCTCCCTTTCACCCTCATTTCTCTTGGTTGCTTTAACCCCTGGTCTCCTTCCCCCATGCCCTGTCTCTGGACACCATAGCCTCTTCTCTATTGCTTTTTTGTGCAGCTCGCTGGGACAGCTCCTTCCCTTATGGCCGTGGGCTGCGGGAGATGAGGATTTTCTTCTTCACTGATGCCAGCCCCAGTACTCAACTAACTGGGGACCAAATGACATGAAATAACTTTTAATAAGGCAAAACACTCACCTGTCAATCTGAGACAGAGCAAAACGTGCCAGGGCTTGCCAGGGTCTGCACGGTCAGGCATCGGGCTTCTCTTCGCGGCTGTGGTCAAACTCCCTACAAATGTAAGCATTGGAACAGCCCTGCAGCACCTCCTGAGGGCCCAAAGCCTGCCTAGGAAGCTGGGAGAATCCTCGCTTCCCAAAACTGAAGCCTCCAGCACACACACAGAGCACGCAGGGCTGGGCATGCTGGTGAGAAGCAAGCTTTGTTTTTGCAGCCATTTGTCGGAGCCTCAAAGCCACCGCCAATGCTTTTCCATAGGCAAGGGGGTCCTTTTCCATCCTGCTTCCGCTCCCCACCCAGCACTGAGGCATGCTGCTGCTTTCCAGGGATTCGGGCAATGTGGTGAGCATTGGCTAACATTTAATACTATTTATTCTTATTACAGTTATTTGACAAACAGGAGCGAGAAACTGGGATCAGCAAAAAATCCAAGGGTAAGGCATACCGTGCCTGCTGGCCAAAGGACACCAAAGCCTTGCAAACCCTGATGCGGTGGTCTCAGGGAAATGTAAGGTCTCAACTCTTTGGAGCAGAAATGAGGAACACCGTCACTAAAAGGAACTGCAAAGGGAATTTTAAATTAAATAGGGATTTTAAATTTTAACAGCATTTAAATTTTAAATAGTCCAGCTCTCAGTAAAATGAAAACAATATTTCTGTTCCAACATGAAATGGGCCAGATCCTCTGCAGCTGTAAGTTGGTGGCCCTCTGCGCTGGAATCAAGGAAACTTAATTGATTTGTAGCAGCTGACGATCTGCCAGTTCAGGCTTTCTCCTCGAAATACACTACTCCAATCTGGCTGGTAGTGCAGCCTTGATGTTTCATTAATTTGCAAGAAAGCTGCTGCCAGGATAGACACACGCTCTGGCAACACGGCTGAAAAAAAAAAAAAAGAAAATTACTCTAAAACTTGTTATCATCTGTCATGTTATTGAAGATAATTTAAAAAGCATTTCCCAGGCTCCCAATCTCAAAGGATCACTTAAGGATGTTGTTTTTCTTTTTGTGTGTGTGTTAGGAAACCACTGCTCGCATTGTGTTTTTCAGGCTCTGTTTCTTTCAGAAGGGTGAGGGCACAGAGTCAGCAAGGAGGAATGGGAAAGACCCTTCATGCCCTGCCAACACATGACTATTCCCCACACTCAGAGCTTTGTCCTTCACAGTTTGAAATGACTCATTGATAAAGGTTCCCATTACTTCCTTTGGGAGATCATTAAACAGCCTTTTCGAGCTTCAATGTTAGGATGTTTTTCTTGATAGTCAGCCTAGACATTGCTTTGCTCTGTTTCCTCCCATTGCCCCTAGTTACGCTTTGTCCCACCCTAAACAATTCCTTTTCCCTCCTTGCGTTGATACTGTCCCTGTGCATATCAGAAAAGGAGGGGGTGACCAACACAGAAATAACACATAAGCATGTTTTTAGTGTAGTCTGCAGAACAATTTGCACTAGCGATCCTAGCTTGATGCTGCAGCTGGAGAGTGAGGAGAAAGAGGGGAGCCTTTGCTGCTACGTTGGCTGTGCCTAACCCAGTGCGATGCCTACTCAAATGAATGGGTTTAAGGGACCTCAGGAGCTTCACAGGTCTGAACAAAGCTCTCTGTTAGACAGCTAGACCTTACAAAGAGGTGCAGCTCCCTTTTCCCAAAGGCTGCCCTCAGCGAAGGTGCCGCAGTGCAAAGCTCACAGTTGCCGTTCTGCATGTGGGAAGGCAGTCAGCAGCGAGGCTGCCAGGGGTCGACGCAGCCAGCGTTAGAAGTAAGGGGACTCAGCAGTTGTAAAAGGCAGGTTACTATGTTATCCATCATCCTTTGGATAAAGAATGAGCACAGGGGTATAAAATGGCATCAGGGGCCGTCTTGAAGGAGTTAACTCAATCATCTTCCACCACCTGCTGTCTGTTCCCTTCGGGTATTGAATACCCAGGGTACCGCCACCACTAGTAACTGGAGCCTCATGGTCCTTGCTCTTGTTAAGTGAGCACATGGCTTACTGTAAAAATTGTGAGTTTTAACAGAAGCTAAAAGATCCCTCTGGATGGGCCAGCATATGGAAAAAAGAATTTAATGGCAACATTATATTGTAATCACAAACCAAAAAGTACTTGAAACGTGTGTTTATTGACTTCTATGCAGCAGTAACAGCCTGACAAAAGGGAAGAAAAGCTGACAAACGCGAGGCTACAAATACAGTGCAAAGCAAAGCATGTAGCAAACAGGCATGGCTTTAGTGATGAGAGATGCACTTCTCTTCCCTGGCTCATAGGCAACTGTACAGCTCCCTCTGTGCTATTGAAGTGTAGCAGAGATTTTTTGGCATATCAGTTAAAGCTGCTTCCAAAACTGCGCTTTAAATATCTCCATAGGTTTTGGGGTAAACCTCACTGTTCCCAGGTTTCTTCCCTTTCTCAGCTGCACACAGACCCAGGATTTAAAGGCACTTCTCAAAATCAAGACAAAAAAGTTGACTTTGTTTTTGCAAATAAACAGCAATGAGAAGTTGAGCTCATTGGCTCAAAACTGCTGCACTGTCATATTAGCTGTAAGAAGCATCGCTTCTGCAGAACTGGGATGGACAGGCTGTCTGGGAAGGGGGAGAGAGCTCACCTGATGTGCTAGTGCAATCCACACACGCAGATTTTGGAGGAAAAACTCCAGAATTGCCTATTCACACATATTTCTCCATATTACGCCTTAAAAGATCAGAGCAGGTCACCTGAACGGCACTGCAGGGGTTAATGTTCGGGCAAGCTTCAAATGCAAGCGGCCAAGGAGAAAGCTGGACTTCAGAGGCAGGAAATGGGAATTGTTTTGCCTCCTCCTATATGACTTCAGCTGACTTTCTCCTCACATTTCAGGGTCATCAGTTGAAAGCTTTGAGCTTCTTTGGCTTCGTTGCTGCTATATGGGTCGTTCACTGGAATGTAAAAACTTGAAAGGTCAACAACAGCACCTCTGGGGATGCAGACTGCAAGCCCATGAAAACTGTCTTCGTCCTTCGCCATGGGGGAGAAGCACAGGCATTTCTCCTGGTGACGTTTCTCCTGGTGGCAGAAACCATGCACCTCTGTAGCCTCCTGCGGGGCAGCTGTTTGTCATTCGTGCAAGGGAGTGATTTCATAGTCCAGAGAAGATGCTCAAAGCTAAGGGACTAGTTTAATGAAGTCTGTGAAAAAAAAAATCTGTAAAGATCTGCGGAAAGAACTGAAGCAAGTTTTTCTTGCTGACAGCAGGACTGAGGCTGAACCACAGCTTTCCATGTCTGGAGAAAAACTAAGCATTCAGAGTCAGGACTTAAATTTCACAACATTCTCATAATGAGTGAAATCAAAAGGGCCTTTGGGATCTCAGCACTCATAGGCATACAGGGAGCTGGGATCTAGAAAAACTTGCTTTGAAAGGTAAGCTCTAGACGGGATAAACATATTCCTGGGGACAGATCTGATTAGGTGAATTCCTTTGAAGGGGAGCCATGATATATATATATATAGCTGTGGTTGGCTGTTATGATTCAGCTAATCTGATCGTTAACTCCTGCTGGCCTCGAGGACACCCCATCTGACCAGCTCTGCCTACCCGTTTGAATATATGAGCAGCTTCCACTCCAGTGGATGGTTTGCCAGTAGCTTGTAAGGCTAAAGCAGAAAACAAACAGTGACTGCAGGAGAGAGAGAACGCTGCAAAATCTTTTCAATATCCCTTGCTTCTGCAAGCAAAATGGGTGTTGCTTCTGAAGAGCTCAAGAGGTAAAATCAGTGACCTACGTAGCAACGTTTTTGTCTCTTAAACATTACATACATGCATGTATACATATAAAGTTTATAAACTATGCATACCTCAGTGTGCATCAGTACAAATATGGAATTACTGTGAAATGCTAGTGATAAGAACCGTTAAAGTAAACTTTATGGCACATGCCAGTCTGTACTGATAAGGTTGACAGTCTTTGGTGTCACCACAGAGCCAAATCTCCTCATTTCTTTAAGCAAAAACCTGCACAACTGTTTTGCAAAGGATTTTTTTTTTTTAAAGGCCCAGATAATCTCTTCACGTTCATGGAAGTGGTGCTGGAAGTGAGAGCAAGCGATGCGTTTGTAGCATGGAGCTGTAAGATGGAGTGACAAAGTACTTCTGGAGAGCAGTGCCAGCCGAGGGGAGAGACCCTACATACATCACTCCACCAAAATTAGGCTGCAAGAAAAAAACAAGATCTCATGTAAGTACTGGCAGTGCATACAGCATTCAGTCAATAATTTTTAATAATATCCTTGCTGATTTAGTTTAGCTTTTCTTTCCTCTTAGTAATCTAAATGCTCATGAGTGCTTCTGATTATTTATTCAGTATTTGGCAGGTCAAGTGACGACAGAAATATCTCTTGTGCCACTGCTGCTGCCTCGGCCCTGACACCAAGGGTCCAACAAACATCCCTTCTGTGTCTGGTCCTTTTCCTGAGACTACTATGGGGAGGCTAATTGGTGTCAGAGAAGATCATGGTGTTATTACCATTTGCATTCATTCACTATGAATTGGACTGCACATGATTTTATATTTACCACTTCCTTCTCCCAGCTGTAAATTGACCACTACTAGTAAATCACATAGGAAAAAAAGTCAGGTTGGGAGGGACCCTGGTAGTATAAACACCCCTGCCTTTCCCAGTTCTCTGACCCATATTCGCTCTGCCTAGTGCCTTTCTGGAAATTCATCAGAGAAAAAAATATCAAGCAAAAAAATAAACTGAGATTTTTCCAAGGGTACTACTGACCATGGAGAATGCAGATGGTATTATTCTACCAGGGTCTGGTTTTCAGTGAATAATGAATATTAATTCGCTTTTGGAAAAATCAATGGTTACTCAAGGTGATCACCTAAATACCAAGTCATTGCAGATCACCGGTCCCTTTCCAAACAGAAAGGACCTGAACTGTTCACAATAATGACATTCAGACAACATTCTAAAGCTCCAAAGTTTACATTTTCCACTCTGCAGCTGGAAAAAAAGCGTGTCCCAATTTTACCCACCACACCCAAGAACTCACGCCAACAAATTGATAATTTCATTGCTTTGCAATCTTTCACTGTGTTCCTAAGGTCTGGTCAGTATGCAAGCAGCTGAGGAGAACAAGAGGCATTTTTAGATGGTTGCATAGAGAAGCACCATGGAAACGAAAAATGTAATTCTTGAACCACTGAAATGAGTATGAAGTCATTTCAGTGATGCTATTACTGCTAAAGCACTCACGAAGCGAAGAGCCAAAATATGGAGTTCATCAAGGTCAATAGGATCTTCCACTGGCTTATATGGGCTTTTGCACCTTAGCAATACTTTGCTAAACTATATAGTGCTCCTTCTTAAAAATGAGAATACTGTGTTCTCTTTCTAAGTCAGTGGGGATTCCATAAGGCAGTTGTAAGGTTGAAGACAATGTTAAGTCACTGTGAGTCTCAGATCTCTCTTCTATACTACGTTCAACCCAGCTGGAATTGTCCATTTACTTAGAAGATGAGGTGTAAGACACAGGTGAGTTGACACATTTGTCAAAAAATCTCGGCCAAGAGTCACTGGTATACCAAGCATGATGCGAGATTGCAAGATGATTTTTGATGCTTGTAACGATTGCAGTGCTGCGACTGGAAATTCATAGAGGAGTAAGAAAGAGACTTTACTGTGGGAAGATGTGGGCTAGTGGCTAAAGAAGCAGCGTAGTTTTCAACAGAAACTCAAGAGATTTATCACTGGCAGAACTAGCTATTTACACTGTGACCTTAAAAAGGTTACATTAGGCATCAGTCTAATAATACCTAGGACATAAGGGTAGTTGAGAGGCTTAATTAATCACAGTCTTGAAGTCTCAAATCCACAGAAGGGAAGTGAAAAACAGTATTATAATAATTTGGGCCCTCTAGCTGGTTATGTTCAGGATCAGCTACACAGAGTGATTTAAGAAAAATGTGTTGGCAGGTGCCGCCCCTGTAGTTCGTCTGTTACAATTCCCTGCCGAGTGGCAGTATTTTTAGCTGTAAATGAACCTACAGCATAAATCAAAGAAGCGCAAATATTTCCTAGTGTAAGGTATAGAGGGCTGATGTTGAATTTAGGAATAGTGCAGCGTTAGTTGCTGGGCAGTAATTCACTTCTTAGTTTAATACCCGGCCACTGAGAGCGGACAGGACCAGAAGTTCCCAGAGAAGAGGAAACCGAGGCAGAAGTAGGAGTTTATGGAGCAGCTTCCCCACAAGATGACTCCTGGGCTCAGTTATACCTTGTAGCGAAGAAGATCTCATCATTAACTGTACACTGTGGAGCAGAGCCCTCTTTGATCTGTTTTAAATGCTCAGTTTAATTAAAATCCTTTCATTCTTCCTGAGAACAAAGAATAAGCTGGAGTAAAAAAGTTACCCTCTCTCTAGTGTTTTTCCTTTTATTCATCTCTAAATGACAGCTCCAATCTTTTCAGTTTCTCTTCCTATGAACACTTTTATCTAGTCATTTCAATGTCCCATTTCTAGACCTTTCTATTTCCGCAAAATACTTCCAAGAAAAAAATAACCAAGAATGAATACAGTATTTCAGATATGCCAATACACTTGGTTTATACAGCAGTGTTGTAATATTTACAGAGCCTGTTTTCCATCCTGGGCTGTGCAGTACTCACACAATTTAGTTTTTGGATGACTCTGCATTTTAAGTAGGGATTTTCACTGTCACCAATGATGACCCACTTTTTTTTCTGACTAATTTTCAGCTTTTAAGAGTAGCTGACATTTGGTTTTGTTTCTTTTTTCCCCCAAATCTGATTATTTTGTATTTATTCAAAACAGAAGATTGTGCTTGCTCTCATGTTTCTATCTCACCTTGCTTTCCTAGAGTCTTCTAAAAGTTTTCATAGCCATCCCTAGTCCTCAGTGGCCTTCAACCATTTTGTGTCATCTGCAAAATTCCTTACCTCACTGCTCACTCAGTTTTCCAGATCATTAATAAAAGCAGCAAAGAATACATCTGACAGTGTGGATCATTAAGACACCTGCTGCTAATCCTTTGCCAATGTGAAAATGTTTCATTTCTTTCAGATGTTATTTTCTCTGTCTTATCTAATTTCTAATACTGAGTAGTAATTTAACTGTTGCTTAAGATGTTTACAAGAAACCCAATAAATAACTCTCAGATATTGGCACTGTGAGATTAAATAAAAAGTGATTTGAATAAGAACTGCTGCATGAAAAGTTGTCTCTGGTGATTCTCATCTTATGTTGATATTGTCTATTCTCCTTATGCTCCTAATGTCAAATTGCATTAGTCCTTTAAATGAGAATATCATGGGGGAATATAAAGACAGCCTGCTGATACTTTTGATCTCTATATTTCAATGCAATGTGGTCATCAAAACTGTTCAGATATTTTTTCTTTATTAAAATAGCAGTCTTAAATACATATCTGGGAAGAATAAGCATTTTTTTTTGATGGAAAATAAATTCCATTATGTACAATGAGGGAAAATATGATTGTCTTTACTTGATAAAGCAGGGCATCTATTCTAGGAATAAATCTGCTGGGACTGATATTCTGAACAGATCATGTCTGTACGTATGTGGAACCACCTTTAAAAACTGTCTGCAAAGAAAAAAATCTGCTATACGCTGAGATTTAGTAAGGCTATAGATTCAAGAGGCTTTGACTACACTGAATCTTTCTGAAATAATCTGATTTTAAGTATATCACCTCATTTCAAAGTGTTGAATTCCTTGGATAGAAGTGGAAGTAACTACACTAATATATGCAGGAGATATGTTTGCAAGTAGAAGAGAGAGGGCAGCAAAAGGATACCTCATTCTCATCCACAGGACCAAGTTAATTTCAGCTCAGGGTTATCTGTAATCAGTATAGACCCATATGACGCAAAGCTTTTCTGTATGGGATACTGACCAAAATAACTCTCTGTGCTGACGCTGCATGTCGGGCAAGAGATGCTTTTGCTCTGGAATAATGAGTGCGTTTCTAAAGCCAGAGTGATTAGTCTGGGATAGAGTCGCCATTCCCCTAGAATCATGTTTTCTTGGGGAGGAAGTCCGATATGGCTAGTGACTAAAATGAAAATGTACAAATTCTGACACAAGGTTGCGTCCTGCCTCTGGAAAATGCAGCAGAGGCAGTCGATACTCTGAGCTCTGCCAATGTGACCTACTGAGTGTGGGAATATCTGCTGCGCAGTGACTCACTCCAGCAGCAGCGACTGCAGCTAACTGTCCCCAGGCAGACGAGCTCACTGAGCTGCTGAAGAGGTGCAGTAAAACTTCGTAAAGTGTCTTTGAGCCAGAAATGTGTCTTCATTCGTGAAGGATGGTAACGTAAATGTTTAATGTTAAGGGGTCCCAACTTGCAGGATTTATTTCCTCATTATCAATTTCTCTGTCATTTACCCCATTCTTGCACCTGGTATCATCAAGAGGGATTAGGTGGTCATCTGAGGGAAACAGCACAGTCCTGGTGGCCTGGTTTACACCCATATTAAAATGACAGAAATAGCCACTTGGCCTATTCTTCTGTATCTGGGATGAATCAGAAAGAAGACATAAACATCAGCCTAATATATGGATCAGCTTAATTATTCTGCTGGTCTGGCAAAGGAGATTACCTATTAATGACGACAAAGGGGTTTTTACAGGAGTAATTGCAAAGTAGCACATTTAGAAGGCAGGTTATTCCACTTTAGTTTTAATTACTGATAAAAGGGAAGAAAGTAGAATATTTTAATAAAACTCCGGGTGTTGAGAAGTCAATGTAATAAACTGAATGTAGAAGATAACACTTTACCGTTATAATTTGTCATCTCAGAAGATCCAGTGGGAAACCACATCTTTCAGAGGCTCTCACAAGATCCAAAAACATGCTGCATGATAGCTGAGATCCCACAAAACAATCAGCATCTCTAGAGTGGAGAGAGATGGCATCTGTGTTAAGGCACTCCCACTCCCTTTCCTTCACACGTGCATCACTCAGTGCACACTTCAGTGCAAGGCCAGCTCTTTTATACAGGGCCTTTTATAAGAGAAGGTTGGGGCACACAACTGGATGCCAAATTGTAGAAAGACATGAATGGGCACAGGTCCGTGACACAAACTGCATCTACTTATACTGACTAGGGAACAGGGATGCGAATTCTGGATGACTATATTTTATCCTTATCTTTACAACTTGCTTAATGTGACCACTCAAAACGTGTTTGGCCCCAAGGAGTCTCAGTTCTGCAGTTTATAATATGTGGAGGTTTTTTTGACAGTTGACAGAAATCATATAGCTCAGTTCAGTTTTTGTCAAACGCACCCATATTTTTCAATAGAGGGCAAAATTATACCACAGTGCATATAGACACCGCATTCCTTTGGGTTTTTTTCCTTGGGAATTAAATTATCTTTACTATCTACTTCTGTCAATTTTGCTCAATCTTATTAGAGCTCTAGTTGGGTCTAAAGCCTTGACTGTAATAGAGAAGCCACAAAGAAGGACTGTAACCACGTACCTTTCAGCACACCTTTCTCACAAATATGTAACCATCCAGAAGGCAGGCATCCTTTCCAAGTTAGTTATACAAGTTCCCTCACTGTATGGAGAAAGATACCTCCAGTGGGAAAATCATCCAGTCAGTCCTAGACACCTATTTTTGGATAGGATGAATCATCTTCTAGAAGCACCTCTCTCTTCACTGGCTACTGATAGAGCCCAGACTGAGACTAGACATCTATTTTTTTTATGCCTGAAGTTAAATGAAGAAAGTCTTACTCTAAATCACAGTATCATTATGTTTCAATCCAATTTGTTGTTGCATATTCATGGTGTAAAACCAACAATTTGTCACACAAAGACAATCAGAGATAATGATAATGATCCTGATAATAAAATGTGAAGCTCTATTTATTCTAGAAATGCCAGTTTAGAAGTAGGACTGATCAAGCATAGGGCAATCTCAGGAAAACTAGGTGGCAATCTTAAATCTCGGTAAAGAAAGCCAGATGCTAGTGCTGTGCTTTCACTCTTTCCTTGCAAATACAGTAAAAGCTCTGTGTATACTTCATGCATTTCCTTGCTATTCCTCTTGCTTCGTACCTAGTATAGCAAACAAAAATAATCTTTAAGTACAAGATTTAAAGTTCTTAACAAGGCGCGTTTATATAACTTCTCAGTGCCCCTTCAGTATGTTGAGTAAATAAATCAGTCCTGTGAGCTTTTGGCTCCCCTCTGAATCGCCTTCTTATGCAAAAAAATAGAGTCAACACTGAGTTTGAGAGCATCCCAAACAGGTGTACACAGTGAAGTCACTGCACACAGCCTTTATAACCGACCACATCACCAGGCAGAAGGCTCTCTGCTCCATGGATATTGTAGCTAGAACAGATATCCGTGCATATGGGCACAGAGGCTATGGAAAAAGAAATGGTGTAAGAAGCCAATCACTGCTTAGCTAGGGAATGTGTAGGTATCAACACACACAGACTACGTGCCTTGAGCCAGCTTTTAGAAGCTTTCCAAGGCTGCTACACACTTCTTGGCAGGAGCCCATCTGCACATAGCCACTATTTACCTCTCGCCTTGTGAGTGGAGGCTGGTTTTCTGTCTGCAGCATCTGCCGACTCTCTCTGCCTCCCTTACAAAGTGGTTGCATGAGCTGTCTTAAATCCTTATATTGCTTCACAATAATACTAGTGCCAGTGATTAAAAAACCCACAGAAATGAAACAAAACACCTTGGCTCCAATTATTCATTTCACAGCCTCCTTCCCCCTCTTTCTGCCAAGTAAAGGCAACTTCAATGCAGCAGTGTTTTCCTTTCCTCTAAATAAGGTCTTTTCTTGCTGGAGTTCCAGCCAACTCCAGTGATTTTTTCCTGTCTACCTGATCTCAAACTAATTAAAACACAGTCTTTGCAAATGCCTCTGGAGGATCACCAAACTTAAAGTGAGTTTTCAAGAGAAGGAATACAGTCCAAAAACATTCGATGTATATTCCAGTAACAAATTTCCATGACTTTGGGTCAATTCCTTTGATGGAGTAATCTGGCAAGGTTCATTTCTGACAACAGAGGTATGCTGGTTTATACCAGCTGAAGGTTTCATCCTGCCTTTGTTTACCAAATGAATGCTGAACTTCCAAAAAATAATGAGGTTAATGGGTCACGCAGCTGCAGCCTTCCGTTCCTGATAGAGAGGCGGAAGGGATGCCAAGCCCATTTTCCTCCCTTCCCAACAGAGTCCTGTCCCACTGGTGGCATAGAGATGGGGATCCTTGGGGAGCCTTCCACACTCATTAGCTTCTCCATAACTGGGGAATCATTAGATTCAAAGCAAAAATAGGCAGATCTTGTTCATTCAGCAATAATTACACAAAAATAGGGACTGATATATTCATAGAAGAGAAGTGCCGATGGTAACAACTCAGTATTTGATAATACTTATCATGAGAACCAGCAGGACTGAAGACAGATGATTTTAATTTGAAATTAAAGCGACTGAAATTTGGACCAGATTAGAGACAATATCCACCTGTTTCTTTCAGATTCTCAAGAAGTCTGCTAAATTCTAGGAGAAAAAGGAGAAAAAGACTATGCAGTGATTCTCCTGCTTCTTTTTAATTAAATTTGCAAACAGAGGAGGGTCAAATAAGAATCTAGCCTGTGATTTATTTATCTAGTTGAAACATGAACTCTGCTGCTTTAAAAAACCACTATATACAAGCTTGTTTCTAGCCGAGGATTTCTTTATAGCAGGAGATTCTTGGAATGGGAAGATTTATGTGCTTCACATCTCTTTGTACAACCCCACAGGGAGTGAGAGCATCTGAGTGTGGGAGAGTGTGTGTATGCGTGTACGGATGCAAAACCTCAGAGGATGCCCTTTCGGAAGAGCCAAATATACGCCATAGCATTAGTATACAACATATCTTGTTATTTTGGTCACAAATTACAGTGGGGACACAGAGCTACTCCAGCCAGGTGTAGATATTCATAGCCTTTGTTTACTACCTACTTGGCAAGAGATATATATGGAACCATCTATATGACACAAGTGGACTATGCACCACGGCACTCAATTCAGCCATAAAAATGCTCTAATTTATTGGAATAGTACAGTTGGATGACGCGAAAACTAATCAAGCTAGTGATACCATGTCTACCTAGAACAAATCACCCCCATGTTTCTCTATATCTCTGTTCAGCCCATTCCTCCATCATTTAGAAGTAAGCTCTTAAAATGTGCCAGATAAATAGCACTTGAAACTGAAGTTCTCTGTTCTTCCACAAAACAGATCTAACTGAGAAATAGCAATGTATTCTCATCCTTGCAATGAGACTGTGTGTTATTCCTGCCAACAGAAACAGCATTACAGTCAACTCTCCCTTTTCTGCAGGCAGCCTGTCTGGCACAGACAGGTCGTACCATGGATCTGGTGAAATCCAAGTGGTTTCTGGTTCACTGCAGAGCACAGTTTTCATGAATGAAGCTATACTGAATGAAGCTACACTGCTTTCTCTAGAAGAAACAGAGCTGTGCCAAGAGCCGAGACAGCAGTTTCGTCCCAACAAACCTGAGCTGGCATCACTCACCGCTGGTGTGGGTGGCTCTGCCTTATGTACCCGGCTGAAGGGGACAGGGTGCAGGTACTGGAATGACTCAGGGAAAAGCCCACCTGAGACGAGCAGAGCTCAGGCACTAACGCGCAGCATCACTCTGGACAATCTGAGCTGGCTCCCTGCTGCACCACTCGGGTATCTTTCCAATGTGCTCCCCACCGTAACCTATTGTATGTGTATAACCTCCATTAGTCTATTAGTTGGATCTTTCTAGACCTCCACTATCACAGATAATGAAGAAATAGCTGTCTTTAAAAAGTACTGCAGCCCTACAGATTATGAATATTATTTTACAAGGGCTTTCAAGTGCTAGGAGATTCTGGCCATACCTACTGAAATCACGATTTGAAAGCTCCCTTTCCAGCTGCCTGAGCACATGCAATGTCCTACAGGGACGTTGAAACTGAAAAACTGGACAAGTGAAGGCCATTACCTATGGGTGGAGGGAGGGAGGGAGTGGAGGACTGCAAGATCAGCCGCTCTCACTGTAAGCCAGTGGCACTCTTCCCTTCCAGAGGAACCCATAAGAAACACAGGGTACTTTGATCCCCAGATCTTCTCAGTCCTACACCATCTAAATTGTGCCAACTGTGAGGATGTTTCCTGGTCTCCACCTGCCAACTCATCTCACAGGGTGGTATCTTTATCACATGCTTCAACTGTAGTAATCAAGGTGAAATAACAGGCCGAGCAACTACTAGGCTACATTCATTATCAACCACAAGCACATTTAAATCTGCTAGCTGGAAGGGCTAGCTGTCCCATGACCTCCACCAAAGCATGCAGTGTTTCAGTTCTGGGTGACCTGGAGTCTAATGCCACCACTTGGGAGGGCAGGAGGGAGCTGCCTAAGTTGCATTCGCAAGGAGGTTTACACTAGACAGAAGTGCTGCCTATAGATATGTGCCTTTAAAGGAATAAGCATTTGTAGAAATGTTCTATGGTGTATCCAGTTTAGCATTTCCTTTTGGTGAAACTGGCAGCAATGCCAAAGGTATGGTTATGACAAAAACAGTGAAATCATGGAGACGGTGTCAATTCCCTGTGGTTTGTGGTTGTAGCAAGCGATGCCATCATACAATCAGAGCAAACTGCAGAGCATGCCATTTAGTGAAATGTGGCACGGTTATAAGGCAAGTATATTTGTCGTGCAATAGAAATGGTTGAAACAATCATATGTCTTTGTGTGTGCTCGGGCTTCTTTGCAGCGCAGTGCCCTGCTGCTGAATCAATTAACTCTGCGTCTGCAGGTTACTGCAGTAAAACCTCACTTTACAGGATGAACACGACTAGATGTTTCTCAGCGCTGCACATTACTTTCCCATTTGCGATGTTTTTTTTATAGGCCCAGGCTTTGACTGAGGACACAGTGTTCTGGCCCAAAAGGACGTGTCTTCGCAATACATTTAGAGTGAGACTGCATCTGCTCTTCTGGAAAGACACGAGTCTAATAGGCAATCTGCTTGATTTATGTACCATGAAGCATGATTAGAGTATGGGTAAGATTCTCATTCATTACATAATTTCTTTGAAATGATGAACCTGGCGTGTTTGTTATGAGATCCAAAACAAAGAGTAAAAGGACATTTTCAAGGTTGGTTTTAAGCTTGTATTCAGCAAATCCTTCTTTGTTGTTCCTCAGACCTATAATAATGCTGTAGATTTTTTTTTTCCTAAACAGTAACAACTTTTTTTTTTGCATTACTTAATCCCTTTTGTTTCAGGTACTTTAAAAGCAAGCATCATTTAAACATCACAAAGGCATTATGCCCTGGATTCAAATGAGTAAACTGAGGCAAACGGAGAGTTAAGCAATCTCCTTGAGAGGCTGAGCTGAATATACAAGTCCAACGTGTTAACTAGCACGCTGCTGATCCTTAAGTATCGCTCATTTTTCTGGAATGAAAAATCAATGCTGTCATCAAAATACGCTATAAGGAAACACAGTATGTTGTTGACACAGACACATTGGCCAGAGATTTCAGTTTTATGAAGTTGCTCTGAGGAAAGGAAAACCAAGATTTTAAGAGCACAGAGGCATACCTTTAAATAAGTAGCTTCCCAACTGGGGAGAATCTTTGTGCAAGGAATGTTTATGACCTGATCCAAAGTCTACTGAAATTTCACACTAGCTTAAATAAAGCTTGGATCAGGACCTAATCTCTATATCGTGCAGATATTTCTCAAGTGTAAGAAATGACAGATCATTCTGTGCACAGCTTGAATGAAAGAAGAGGGGCAGCAAAGGGAAATAATATCTGTAAAAACAGAGCAAGGAAATGGTGGAAGATCATTCAGTTGTCACTTTGCTTTTTAAAAGCAAACTGTCAGAGAGGGAGGAGAAAGTAGTAATTCGGAAATGAGGTGCACTCAAATCTGAAAAGGTAGTGTCCGTAAAAGAAAAAAATCTAATACAATATTCATTGAGGATTAGTCTTTCTCACTCTCTCTCCTGCCAGTTTCTAAATACATGTATATCTTTATGTATATAACAATAAATATATGTATTTTTATGCTATTAGGAGTTCTAAAAAGAGTTTGACAGCTCCTGTGCAATTACTATTCGAATTTCTGAGGCTATTTATTAAAAATCTTCAAAATATACTCTACTGGTCTCTACGCCTACTCCTCAACTGAAGTAAAACAGCATCTGTCCTCTGAAGCCAGCAGAACACCACAAATTTACAAGGGGGTGAGATCTCATTATGCTGGGTTTGAATTTATACTGTGTGTACAACAGCTGCCACTTCATAGCATTCAGGGGTGCTTTGGAGCACAGAGTCACCGTGCTACTGTCTGAAATACACTGCCCGTGAGGAGGGACTGCGGCAACTGGAGAGCATCAGGTGGCAAGGGAAGTCGGTGCGCTGTATATCCGGGCAGTCATCGTGGCAATTGCTTTGGACTATGGAGGAGAAAGATTGTAAAGTAGCAGACTTTCTTAACTGCTTTCCAATTTTTAAGCCTCCACTGCCAAGATGTACCCAAACTTTTCCCAAAGTTTCAGTAATTAAGCCTGAGATCAAGATATTTTCCTTAGAGGGAACATGGTCGATAGAAGCGTGCCTTGATAAACGATGCTCCATGCCGTGGGGAATTCTTCGCTTCTCCTTTAACTGATGCTACAGTCAAGGTCACTGTTTGGTTAGTTTACGGTTGTTTTTTATATATATTGAACATAAGGCGGAATTTGTACATGACAGAAGAAGCAGCTTTTTTCAGAGATAGGCTAGAGCTGCTGAATTCAGAGCCCAGAGCCAGCCTCCCAGTTGGCACACAATGTACGTTGAAGTCAGTCCGTTTTCAGCCAAGAAACACAGCCTTGGGTTTTGCTTCCTTCAGGAAAGAAGAAGGGAGAGGAACTGTGTCTTGTTTTTACCACTACAAACTATTAGCTGTTGAGAATTAATTTAAACTCTCTGTAGGCTGCATGATTTTATATGAATTATTAATGTAACTTACTATCTGTTGAGCATGGGTACTTACATGGGGACACATGGAGGAGCGGGCTTCCCCAGAAAACATAATTCTACTCTTTCCCTGGGCTTTGCAGGAAAAGCACAAAATGGGCATCAAGAGACCTGATGTCTAGTTAAGGTGATGGCGCACGCTGTGTGGGAAGGGTTACTTCTGCTGTGTCTGATAGCGCATTGCTCGCTCACCTCATAAAACATGGGAGGAAATTTTTTGTGAATGTGCAGTCCACTGAAGTTGTCGCATATGATGTGATGTATCTGCTGCTGCCTGATCAGCTGGTCTGCTGCAGCCAACTCCAAATATGAGAAATGAGACTTGGACTGAATGAAACTGAAGTTACACGATTTCTGATGCACTGTTTGTGCCTTTGCTCTGAGCTTTTCTTTATCCCATTTTGGCAACTGTACCTTCACACTGCCAGACGCAGAGCAGGATTTACTACACATTAATGCCCACAGAAGTGAGGAGTGGAAGGAGATGAGCTGAAGGTACCTTCTCAAGCTCCCCACCACCCTCCAGACCAGAGCTCAGATAGAACCCAACTTGCCACCTGTATTTCTGTCCAGTCCCCAGCACTTTACGTTGTCAGTTCCACCCACCCGTAACGCCTCAATTCAGCACTGCTTGGGAGACTGGAAAGGCCCCAGCCATGATTTATGGGGGACTGGGACAAGGCAGGGCCAGGGAGTCCATCTAAATTACCCCGAGCTGAATACCCCTACAGACTGCAATATTGCCTAGGCTCCCCAAAGCTTCATCGCTGCTCGCCACTTTTTATTGAAGGTTCAATCACAGCTTGAAACTCACATGAACAATTTGGCTCCCTAGAGGATAAAGAATAAAAGGGGCAAGCTCACAGACTATCTATAAATTGTACATGGTAATGTACCAGTGCATTTGTACCGAGTGCATTTGTAATATTCTCTTGGTAACAAACACTGCAAACTCATCTGCGTGGCTGACATATTTGTGAAAATTAGGGCCTGTTCTGAAATCAGCCAAGGCCAAAGTCTATTGGATAATTTACTCAAAACAAATAACTCACCCAGCGCTATGAAAATGTGATGTAACGTGCTTATTTGGTGACCTCTGTGAATGATTAGTTGCCCTTAAGCCCCCCTCTTACTGAGACATTGTTTACCCTCAATAAAATGACTACACAACTGGTATTATTTGTTATCTCTTGACACTCTCAGCAGAGGCACTTACAAATGAAAGAGCACAGAGACTAAAGTATCGTGAACAGTTTTCAGCACACTGGCAAGACGATGAGAGGAAACTTGTCCTGCCATTTCTCAGGCTCCCTCTGTTTTGTGGATAAAAGTTAAGTCTCAAGGAAGATCAGCTTGGAAACTCTGAGGAGCCCTGGGTTTCGCACGTACTGAAGTTTAACAAATTTTAACAATTAGAAAGGCAAACCCACACATTTAAAACAGTTGATGATATTGCACCACCAAAAGAATTTAGTTCATTTATTCTGAATTGTAAGTTTAGGTTTATGTATTTGTAATAACACTTCATAGAGGGCCGTTAAATGTTCTGTAGCAGTGTGTTGTGAAAGCAGTGAAATGACAGGAGATCTGACCACAGCACTCTGAATTCATTACTGACTGCCTTTCCAGGTGGAAATTATTGGGTCTGGAGAAGAGCTAACTGAGAATGATCAAGATTTTACTGCGACTAGATGAACTCTGTTTAGATTGTAAGACTCAGCGTGGGTAAACAATAAAACAAACAAAAACAATTCCATGAGTGAGAAAAATTAAAGAATATGAAATTAAGTGTCGTCAATAAAAAAAAAAAATTAATTCTTTTCAAAAGCAGTTCTTGGGCTCTGTTCCTGTGCCCATAGAGAGAGCACACTGTGTGTCCTTTACACTTCCTGCCTTGCGTCGTGACAGTCGCGCTCTGGTTTGCCGCCTGCACCTCTCACTCTTGTTCTTGCAATTCGACAGACTAAAGAAACAGCTGCTAACAATTTATTTAATCGTCATTAGCCAGCACAATCACCTCACCATGGTCACTAGGCCAGTGATGCAACGTTGTAGGCTTATAAAGCACCTCCTGCCCCACATGTCATTTCGAACGTGCACGTATGTACTGATCTTGTACAACTCTGCAAGGACTGTTTCCAAAGCTGAGACAGATTGAACCTATCTTTCCAAAATGCAATTCATAATTAAAGAAAAGGAAGAAACTACCCTCTGTCTAGTTTCCACCTTGCAGCCGTTTGATACGCTTATATGCAGCATACACTGTGAATTAGTCCAGCACATGCTACAACAGCTGCATTGAAGGCAAATGACAACACAGCACCCTTAAAACCTAATGTCAGCTAATGAAATAAAGCTATTTACATAGTGTATTTACCTGCCAGCTGTTTCACAGGCTGCAGTTCAGCTACTTTAGGATAAATGGAAACCAAAAATAAAGTGGCGTTATGATGGAAGAAGACACCAATGTCATCCTATTGCAAATGTCTGCTCAAGTCAGATAGAAAACAGATGAACACAAATCCTGTGTTCTGAAAGTCAAAAAAGGCATTAAAAATAATACACTTCCTATTGCTTGAGTCATATTGATCCCCTTCAAGGGACTATTGAAAATAAACTAACAAAGCTTTCAGCAATTAATTTACCAAATCACCATAAAGACAGAGTGGATCAATGATTTCAGAGGATTCCTATGTCTTTATCATTAGCCAGCACAGTGACCTAGTGACCTCTCAGTGGTTGCCAGTGACGATGCAATGCGACTTGCATCAGCACTTTTCTGTGACCACACAGGATTTCCAACACGCACACAGCTACCGGCCTTGTACACCTCTGCATAGATCACTTTCAAAGCCAATGCTGGTGAGAAATGTGATGTAAATCAAAATATTTTGAAGGCAGAGACTATGACAAAGAGTTGGAAGAGACCAAGATCCACAAACTTGGGAAGGAGCCAGTAACTGCCCATGGGAGGATGGAAGGATGGAGTAGTTGGATAAAGCAGCGGTGAGAAACAAGGAAGGGGAGCTAACTGGGGAATCTAGGACAGGAGCCAGCTAGCAGAGGTAGGAATTGTCTGGTCAAAAATACTGGAAAACATACGTGAAGGATACTGGGCCTTGCTAGCAAAAGCTTGTGCCAGGCAAAAACCACGCAATACATTGAGAGTAGAACAAGACAGGGTGGAGGGCAAAGCTGTAACTCCTCAGGGATCTAAACTGAGGTTGCACAGGACGTCCTAATTCCGGCATTTCTAAGATTTTGCTCACACAGTTTGCAACGTGAAGAGTCTCTTAATGTAACTTTTTCTGGGTAATGTAATTTTTCAGTAAAGTCATGAATAAGATGTAATTTCTCCCTACTGAACTCAGAGGATATATTTTCATTTAAAGTTGTTTTACAAGCAGTTTTATGCACTCGCACCTCACAGGTAACGTTCCACCACAACACTGGGAAGCCCTGGGCTTGCCTGGTGGGATGCATCAGGACATTTTGGCAATATAATCAGAACTGAATCCTTATTTTCCCCCTTAGTCACATCCCACTTACAACTGCCACTGAAACTTAAAAATGGGCCCTGAGCTGAACAGATGAAGTTGGTAGTGCACTGTGTGTATGTACTTAGTCACAAAATACATACATGGACTACTGTGTAGCCATCCTTTCAGTGTTTGTGGCTTGAGCTTTGAAACTGTAAAGATGTACCCAGTGACAAATTTTTGGGGGCTTTAAGTTTTGTTATGAAAGTTTCTCTCCTCTCAGCAGAAAAGGGGATTTGTCAAAAGTACAGCCCTTTCGTAAGGTTTTGGGAATGCATTTTCTTTCAGCAAGGTTACAAAGTAAGCTTCTACAGTGCCCTGAGATTCACAGGAACCCCTGTTGTCTTTCTAAGCTCTATTACATCTGCCGTCTTTCTAATAACTGTGATAGAAATAGCATGAGATTCTACTTTGCTTTCAGAGCTCTATCCAAAGAAAATGTTCAGTGACACATGGACATGTACCAACTCTCTGGGATTACGCACAGTAATATCAACCTACAGACTGGGCAATAAATTTTTAAAACTCATTTCAAGTCCATGGGGGAGTTCACTGTGTGTTACAGTGTCTCCTGGATGGAGCATGCACCAAAATTGTGATTCACGAAGTATTCTGTTTAACAGAAAAAAGAGGCAGAAATAAAAGAAAACAGGGCACTCTCCATCCACCGTGTGCTGCCTGTGCACTCTTGTGACTCTGCATTTATTCCAGAATGGAGTCATGCCTCTGCTTCTGTTGTTTGGCACTTGCACCTTATACTCCTCCAAAATGAAGTGCTTAGGGCCCAAACCCATGGGCAAACACGGCTGGTACATTGGATGTGATATGATATTGAACTGGTACCCGGATGCTGGGGAGGCCCCTGCACCTGTCTTACTGTGCACACACACCCTTCCATGCAAGAATACAACATCACCCAACAAGCATATTTGCTAGTGACTGTTGAATACACTCATTTTCCAAGCTACTAAAATATTGTCATGAACAAATCCAGCTTTCTCCTGTCTCCCATCGAAACACTTTAGACAGAGCCTGAAGTTAACTTCCAAGGGGAATAACTGCATTCTCTTAGTAAGATTTAAAAACCACTAAATAGTCATCAGGTTCACCTTTTCCTTATTTCTGTCAGGTCCTGTATACAAGCCAGGGGACCTGTTTACAACTTGTCTGATCTCTCCTGAAGTCAGAGTGCAGTTAGTGCACAAACATTGCCTGGGACGCCACCAGTTCTGTGCTGCTGTTTCTAACCACCGTGTAAGGAGGCTGATGGGCAGCCATACCATAACCAGGTCAGATGCGCTGCCTGTAGCTGTAACATATATACATAGGATTAAGAAGGAAATCGAGCCCTCCCCATGCTATCAGCTTGTTTTTCAGAACTACTTTTTTTCTCAGCTAATACTTAAGCTTTTTCTGAAACAATCTCCTTCATTAAAGGGTAAGACAGAATATGGGGTGGCTTTGCCCTACATTACTTAATTGGGATAAATCTGGATAGAGGATTTCCACGCCATGAAAACTGTAAACTGTAGGGAATATGGGGGTCAGAGATAAGATGTGGATTTAATTTCCTTGTTTTGAAATACCCTGGTTTATCCTACAGTGTCCAAAGAAGCCTCAGGGGGGTGTGAAGAACTGAATGGGATAACATTACACCAAGCCTATCTTCACAGATCTTTAGAAATACCTGGGTCTATTTTGGGGTGCTTGACACTCACTTAGCTTGCAAAATCATAGAATCATAGAATTGTTAAGGTTGGAAAAGACCCTTAGGATCATCAGGTCCAACCGTTAACCTACCACCACCAAGTCCACCACTAAACCATGTCCTCAAGCACTGCATGTACCCGTCTTTTAAATACCTCCAGGGATGGGGACTCAACCACTTCCCTGGGCAACCTGTTCCAGTGCCTGACCACTCTTTCAGTAAAGAAGTTTTTCCTAATATCCAACCTAAACTTACCCTGGCGCAGCTTGAGGCCATTTCCTCTCGTCCTATCGCTTGTTACTGAGGTGAAGAGACCGACCCCCACCTCTCTACAACCTCCTTTCAGGTAGTTGTAGAGGGCAATAAGGTCTCCCCTCAGCCTCCTCTTCTCCAAACTAAACAACCCCAGCTCCCTCAGCCGCTCCTCATAAGACTTGTTCTCTAGACCCTTCACCAGCCTCGTTGCCCTTCTCTGGATACACTCCAGCACCTCGATGTCCTTCTTGAATTGAGGGGCCCAAAACTGGACACAGTACTTGAGGTGCGGCCTCACCAGTGCCGAATACAGGGGCACTATCACCTCCCTGGTCCTGCTGGCCACGCTATTCCTGATACAAGCCAGGATGCCATTGGCCCTCTTGGCCACCTGGGCACACTACTGGCTCATGTTTAGGCGGCTGTCAGCCATCACCCCCAGGTCCTTTTCAGCCAGGCTGCTTTCCAGCCACTCCTCCCCAAGCCGGTAGCGTTGCCTGGGGTTGTTATGACCGAAGTGCAGGACCCGGCACTTGGCCTTGTTGAACCTCATGCAGTTGGCCCCGGCCCAACAATCCAGCCTGTCCAGGTCCCTCTGTAGGGCCTTCCTACCCTCCAGCAGATCGACACTCCCACCCAACTTGGTGTCATCTGCAAACTTACTGAGGGTGCACTCGATCCCCTCATCCAGATCATCGATAAAGATATTGAACAGGACCGGCCCCAACACTGAGCCCTGGGGAACACCACTCGTGATCGGTCGCCAACTGGATTTGGCTCCATTCACCACAACTCTCTGGGCTCAGCCGTCCAGCCAGTTTTTAACCCAGCTCAGGGTGCACTTGTCCAAGCCGTCAGCAGCCAGCTTGTGCAGGAGAATGCTGTGGGAGACGGTGTCAAAGGCCTTACTGAAGTCCAAGTAGACAACATCCACAGCCTTCCCCTCATCCACTAAGCGGGTCACCTTGTCATAGAAGGAGACCAGGTTAGTGAAGCAGGACCTGCCTTTCATAAACCCATGCTGGCTGAGCCTGATACCCTGGTTGTCCCACACATGCCACATAATGGCACTCAGGATGATCTGTTCCATGACCTTCCCCGGCACCGAGGTCAGGCTGACAGGCCTGTAGTTCCCCGGATCCTCCTTCCGACCCTTCTTGTAGATGGGTGTCACATTAGCTAGCTTCCAGTCATCTGGGACCTCCCCGGTTGACCAGGACTGCTGGTAAATGATGGAGAGTGGCTTGGCAAGCTCCTCCGCCAGCTCCCTCAGTATCCTCGGGTGGATCCCGTCTGGCCCCATAGACTTGTGGGCATCCAGGTGGAGGAGCAGGTCGGTGACTGCCACCTCTTCGACAGCTGGGACTTCATTCTGTGTCCTGTCTCCATCTCCCAGCTCAGGGGCATGAAAACCTTGAGGATGATCAGTCCGACTATTAAAGACTGAGGCAAAGAAGGCATTAAGTACCTCAGCCTTCTCCTCATCCTTCGTGGCCAAGTTTCCCTCCGCATCCAACAAAGGAGGGAGATTCTCCTTAGCCCTCCTTTTGTCGGTGATATACTTGTAGAAACATTTTTTGTTGTCCTTGACAGCAGTGGCCAGTTTAAGTTCTAGCTGGGCCTTCGCCTTTCTAATCTTTTCCCTGCATAACCTCACCACATCCTTATAGTCCCCATGAGTCACCTGCCCCTTCTTCCAAAGGTGGTAGGTTCTCCTTTTCTTCCTGAGTTCCAGACAGAGCTCTCTGTTCAGCCAGGCCGGTCTTCTCCCCCGCCTGCTCGACTTGCAGCACATGGGGACAGCCTGCTCCTGTGCCTTTAAGACTTCCCTCTTGAATAACATCCAGCCTTCCTGGACTCCTTTGCCCTTCAGGACTGCCTCCCAAGGGACTCTGTCAACCAGACTCCTAAACAGACCAAAGTCTGCTCTTCTGAAGTTTAGGGTTGTGGTTTTGCTGGCCCCCTTCCTTATTTCTGCACGAATCGAAAACTCTACCATTTCATGGTTGCTGTGCCCAAGACAGCCTCCGACCACCACATCACCCACCAGGCCTTCTCTGTTCGTGAACAGCAGGTCCAGCGGGGCACCTCCCCTGGTTGGCTCGCTTACCAGCTGCATCAGGAAGTTATCCTCCACGCACTCCAGGAACCTCCTAGACTGCTTTCTCTCTGCCGTGTTGTATTTCCAGCAGATATCTGGTAAGTTGAAGTCTCCCACAAGAACAAGAGCTAGAGACTCTGAGACTTCAGCCAGCCGCTTGTAAAAAACTTCATCTGCTTCCTCATCCTGGTTGGGTGGTCTATAACAGACTCCCACCAGGATATCTCCCTTGTTGGCCTTTCCCCTGATCTTTACCCATAAACACTCAACCTTGTTGTTACCTTTGTTAAGCTCAAGACAGTCAAAACACTCTCTGACGTACAAGGCTACCCCGCCACCTCGCCTTCCTTGCCTGTCCCATCTAAAGAGCTTGTAGCCATCCATTGCAGCACTCCAGTTGTGCAAGTCGTCCCACCATGTTTCCGTAATGGCAACCACGTCATAGTTTCCCTGCCACGCAATGGCTTCCAGCTCCTCCTGCTTATTGCCCAAGCTGTGTGCATTGGTGTAAATGCACTTGAGTTGGGCTATCGATCTCTTCTCCGACACAGGCATGCCACCCCTGGGCTCGTCCCTAGCAGGACTGGTTTTATCCCCTTCCCCCTTCGAGTCTAGTTTAAAGCTCTCTCAATGAGGCCTGCTAACCCCTGAGCCAGAATCCTTTTCCCCTTTGGCGACAGGTGAACCCCATCTGCCTCCAGCAGGCCTGGTGCCATGTAAACTTCCCCATGGTTGAAAAACCCAAAGTTCCACCTCTGGCACCAGCCTCTAAGCCATGTGTTGATGAGGTGGGTCTTCCTGTTCCTTTCTATATGCTTCCCAGCTACTGACGGGATGGAGGAGAACACCACCTGTGCTCCTGATCCTTCAAGTAATGGCCCCAGTTCTCTAAAATCTCTTTTGATTGACTTCACACCTCTATCAGCTACCTCGTCACTGCCAACCTGTACAACCAGTAACGGATAATAATCAGATGATTTGACCAGCTTAGGGAGCTCCCTAGTAATGTTTCTTATCCTCGCCCCAGGGAGGCAGCAGACTTCCCTATGGGATGGGTCCGGTCGGCATATCGGGCCCTCTGTTCCCCTCAGAAGGGAGTCACCTATGACAATTACCCTTCTTTTTTTCTTACTAGTTGTTGTTGTGATGTGTGGGGCTGACTGGTTCCCCCTAGTCAATTCCCTGGATGGTTTACTATCAGCTTCTTCGTCCTCCCGGCCCTCAAGGTCCAGAGCCTCATACCTATTGTGTACGGGCACCTGGGGGGGCGAGGTAGGCTGGGAGAGGACTCACCTGCTGCGCCGAGCAGGGATCTGTTTCCATCCCCCTCCATCTCTTAGGTCCCCTCCTTCTGCCTGGTGGCAAGAGGGTAGGGGAGCCTAAGAAGCAATATTGCTAGCAACTTCATAAATTCATAAAACCACAACACAGCGTAAGTAGTAGAAACAGTGCTTTTATGCTACCCATCTGCCCCGCAGGTTTGCTTCTTTTCTATGCCCATGCAGTCTCTGTCTTTGCTCTCAGGATTGCTAGTAGCAGCACATAAAGCGGTGGCTTCTCTACTAGAGACTAAACCGAGACCTGTGAACATGCACAGTTTATAACCACACAGGTTATAATCTGCTTGTGACAGCTGGGTTATAACAATCCACACTGCCCAAACACAGGTGAGAGAGTCTTTTCAATTAAATCCCAGTCATGAGCATCCCCACTGCTGGAGCCGTTTAGTCTCAGCACTGAGGATGACTGCAAAGATACTTGGAGCACAGCGGAAGAAAATGACAAAACAAAAGGGTACCAGGAGAGACTGCCTGCTCCATCTTCTTTCTAACAGTAATCTAGAGTGTCACTTGTTCCTGAGCTATTCCAGATGACCTGAAATGCAGCGAGGAGGATATCAACATTAATTCTGCACTAGTATTCTGACAATTGACTGTGTGCCTGCACCCAGCTTGTTTGGACTGTTTCTATTTCATTGTTTAAAAAAATACCTTGGAACATGACAATATGTACTACAGAAGAACCAAACCAAAAGGCAAAAGGATTCCTTATCAACCACAGGACCTTGCTGTTTCGAAATCTGGATTTTAAATGTATATGCACCAGTTCACTAGGACTCCTCATGAGAAAGAATTGTGGGGACAGCTACGGTGGAGAAAGGGCCAGGTCAGGCGGCATCTCCTTCTGCCCCGACTCCTGCAGTCCACATGCAGGCTCGCAGATAAGCCAGTCCCTTTTCCCATCCTCTGGTTCCCACTGAGCCCCACAGAAGAGTTTGGAAGGCAGCCAGCCTTGCCCTCTCTATCCTGCTTTCTCTCACCCACGAAGCAGACACCTGCACTGGGATGAACAGCTACACTTCCAATCTGGCCCTGTCAAGTAATTGAATGTCACTTCTCAAATATCCTAGGCTTTCCCAATGCTTATTTGGCATGGAAATGGTCCATTTTCCACCTAGAAAAAACGCACGTTTTGGTCAATTAGCTCTAAGGGTAAACCTTCTTGATTATCGCAATCAGGTTTTCCTTACATTAAATGCTATGAAAAACCCAATTCAAGAACAACCAAAATCACTCAGGAAGTGCTTAGTAGCAAAGGTAAAGGAGAAAGGAATTAATGTTTTTTTTAGGAATGTGATGAGTACCAAGCAGCAGACTGATTTATCTTGGTATGGTTTGTTTTGGTTTTTTTTCTGCTTAGGAAACACCTGAACCAGATTGATGCCTCTTCTCCTGTCTTGAGAAGCAGAAAGTTCGAGGTCCAACAAGTTATTCCTTTTTAAGCCAACCAGATGCCTTACAAGTTGCCGTGTCTACTTCCTCCTAACAGCTGGTGACTGGATACCACACACCAAGAAATCCTACTGTTCACTAGATATGCATTTCCTCCTCCTAGAGAAAAGTAAAAGTGTAGCACATATTAAGATGTGAATATCTCTCTGAAATGGGCTGAACTGGGGAGGCAAATGGGATCCTCATATGTGCATTGTTTCTAAGTGAATTTTTAAAGCCTACGGTCATTGCAAGCTTCCTCACTCCATCCCAACACGGTACTTCCATCTTGCTTCAGAAATGCCTCCTCCTGGAGCCAGAGGGGCCAGATGTTAGTCCTTTCCCACTCCATTTTTTGCTTCTCTACTAAGATAGCAAACCCATTTATTGTGTTGGCAAATACTGTCTACTGGGAATTGGAAGGAAGCCCAGTTCCTCTCAATATCAGAGAGCACTCAGTACCAATCTGAGATGCATTTCACTGGGAAACCAGGAGCTTAATGTCATTGTTAATTTATCTGAGCTCAGTTCATACTCACAGATACTCCTCTACAATTAATATATAGTAGTGGACATGTTGTCTATAGGATACTTTGTGAAGGTGTTTATTAAAGTGGTCTGTATGGGAAAACTTACTAGTATAGTTATACCACTGAGGTCACAGAGATTTAACTGCCTCTATAGATATTGAATTCAAAATAAGAGGGATTTTTTTTTCTCTTGTTTAGCTTATGTCATTTTGAAAGCGAAACAGATTAAGCCAGAAAAAGGGCATTCTATTTTGGAATAAGACTATCCATATAGTATGCATTCAGTGATTTAATGTTACCTATTCCAGTTTCCCATGTTGAAACTACCTTTATATGGGACCAAAACTTTTCAGTCATCAGTCTCTGGTGTCTCTCAGAATCTCCTGTCTACTGTGTGGTTTCGTGACTGAGAAGTTAGGACTACATGAGCATTATGATTGTTTTGATAAGAACATAAGACCATAGTGAGACAAAAGACCTTACACCCAAATGTTGTCTTAATAATCATCATTTTTACAGCACTACAAATGCATATAGCATTTGGGAAAATCATGAACAACTGTCTCTAACAATCACTAGCAGTAAAATATATAACATTATCTTTATCCTATAAAGCAATTAGCGTGTGGATTTGGTTGTGCATGAGAGACCACACTGCAAAGCTACACTTGAGTTACGGTGTCTTCACAGGTGCTGTACGCACTTCACTTTCAGAAGCTGTACGCACCTCCCACGGTCCTTTAAGCTGCAGTAAACTGAGCTGCTCTGTTGTTTCCTACCCTGTGCAAGAACTTATAGATCTGCATCTCTCTGTCTCAGCTGGTTTGGACACCTCTTCATGGCAAAATGGGCAAGTGGCCAGCCCAAATGAGAGCTCCTCTTGGGATTTAAGCTAGTGCTCTTGACAATCTGGCTTGACTGAAAGCATAACTCTATCAGGTAAAAGGATTTTATACGGAACATCTGAATGAAAGCTTGACTCAGCTGTGAAGCAGATATATTTTTATGGCTCTGCAGCACAGCTGTGACACCAGGGTTTAATGAGTTGCTACAAGTCAGCTACCTTAGTGTCAAGCCAAACTTTTAACATACTGTAATCTGAAGTATTCTTTTAAATCTCTTTTGCTGAAAATAAAGCAAACATCCTATTTCTTTATTGGCTCTGAGAGAACTGTGTGCACAGAGTTAGTTACTGCTGATAACATTACAGGTCACAGGATGAACTGTTTTCTGAGCTGTGAAATTTTCACAGTGTGAACCGCCATCAAGCCCATAGTGCTAAGGGCTTCCTCCCCATAAAGCTGTAAAATGTCACATAGTTGTCTTTGGCTATTACAATAGTTCCACTAAACCCTGACTATCGTATAGCAAACCTAGAGACTAGAAAGCAAGTTACTTGGTCATGGTTTTCTTGAGTGTTCAGGTCATTTTAATTCAGCAAGTTTCTCAGGAACTGTGGGATTCTTAATCAAAAAGCATTTAATCTACTGTCACTGAGAAAAACACTAATTCATTGCACTTCTAAAGTGCCTCTCATCTAAAGATAGAAAAGCCTATTTTCAAACACTGCTGACTCACACTGCCCCTAGGAGATATGTGTTATTACTATCATTTTACATAAGGCAAAACTGTAGCACTGATGTATTTATTCCTTTAAGTCTGTACCTGGGCAAAGAGCCCCACTTTATGTATACAGTGAGCGGATAGGCCCAGCAATAATCCTCCAGTTTCTTTTCTTCTTTACTTCTCCCTGATGCAGATAGACTGACTATTCTTTTTCTTCTTATTACTTATATATACAAATGTATATAGCACTTTGGAGAACATTAACCATTGTAAGTAGCATCAATACATGTTGCATAATTTAATAATTATGGCAATAATAAGAAGTTGTATATACAAGTTGTTTGATGGACAAAATCCATCAATTCTTATAGCTTTTGTAACAGAACCTATGAAGTAGAGATAGGAAGTTGGAATGATATTTAACATGTCAGCAGACATTTCCAACATCCACATATCTAATGATATTTTGTAGTACAAATGAAAATATAGAGAAAATATTCTGCATTACAATGAATCATGCAACTGACATTAAGTAAAATCAAACAACCAACTCCCAGGGATGAGTCTAGAAATCAAGAAGCTTGGAAGAGGAACTTGCAACCACTCAAGTTTGAGGGTCTACATATTTACATATGAGGGCTTCATTACTGACCCCAGATTCTAGGTCTTTAGGTAGGATAGTGCAAGCACGACAGTCTTCAAATAGATTAAAAAATATGTCTGGGTGTGCACTTAAATATTCTTTTTCCTAGAAGGAATAGTGTAAATAGATTCCAACTTAAAGCAAACCCAAGATGCAGACATAAAGTTCTCTAGACTTAGAAGCATGTAGCTATGATCTAGTTGCAATGCCTGAATCCAGATGCTTTGTATTTGTGGTCTGGCATAGGTCTTTCTCACAGAAAGACGACTAAAAGAATCCAACAAAATAAAAAAATCTTGTATTCTGAATTTTTTTTAAACTCTACTGTTCTTTTCTTTGGTTTTTTTGTTTGTTTATTTTGAAAACTGAATTATGGCAGCTCTACTCACCCCTGCTGACCGAGTAGGCCTTCTTCTGCCTTCCCCACTCACACAGCTGGGAACTGAAGGATTTTTCTTCCAGCTAGTTCCTGCATACAGAGTGCCTGTTGATGACAACAGTCATTATTTCCACATACCTACTTTAAAAAGAAAGTCAGTTCAGGAAACAAGCACGCTAACAAAAACTCTCTGTTTCCTCTGACCTTATGGAAGAACATTTTAAATAAAAGCCACATTGGGATAAATATACAATCACATGCAAGGTCACTAGCTGTCACTAAGATACCTTTACCTTAAACTCTCTCTTGCAGACTTTCGGTTCAATTGGATTTCAGCAAGCACTGGTTGGCTAAAATCACAGTTGCGCTGGCTGTCCAGGAACAACATGGACGTCTCCAAAACCTTAGCATCCTCTGAATGAAGATCATGTCATTTTCCTCCTCACTGTTACTTTCCCTCTAGCTGATGCTCTCAGACTGCCTTATACCATCTCCAAAAGTCTCACTGCAAAAATCATCAAGTCTTTGGCTCCCTGTTTTCACTGCCTGCAGTTCTCCATAAATTCCTGGCAGGGAGGGAACAAGCTTTTTCACTCCTTGACCCTGGATTTCTGTCAGTTCCTTGAGCTGTGTTCAAACCTAATCTCAGCCGTGGGCATACTTTTACCATAGAATCAGCTTTTAAATGACTCCACATTTCTACTGACATGAACACCACCTTTAAGCAAGTTCACTTGGAGATTCCCTAAGTGCTGAGTATTATTATTACATGAGAGCAATTTTTAGAAGTGAATCTCTGGACTTCATTTTATCACTCCATTATATGACTTGGTCACAGACTGTATGTTGTAACGGGCAACAAGAAGATAAAGGGTCATCCTTAGTCATGGTTCTTGAAGGTCAGGTTGTCCTGCCAAAATTATCCAGGAGAGAATTGCTTTTTCACAGGCCAACCTGACACTTGCAACCGCAGTTTCCCCATCGTGATCAGCTTGCAAGAAAAGCAAAGGGCAATAAATGTACTTTTCATTCAGACAGCTCTGCTGATATTTCCAGGGGACTTGTGTGCTTAGAAATGTTCACATCTCAAAGGCACTGCAGCTCTCCAGATTTTCCTCTCAGTAGCAACCAGAGTTTGCAAGTGCCAAATGTGTTAGCATATCTCAGCATGGTGACGATGTTTCGTCTGGGAAGTGATGCTAATGAACACCAAGCAGGTCAGCGCTACTGACTTTCTGAGGCAGCTCACAGGAGAGCCTGCTACACACACCCTACTCTCACCTCTGGTCACCCACATCAAAAGTGGAAGAGGTATTTGGGTTTCCTACAGTCTTAAGAAAGCCTCTTATGGAACGCCACCTCCTCTCTCTCTCAACAGAACCATGGATAAATCTTCGATTTGTTTTCAGTGGTGCTGAAGTATTCATAATGTAATTTATTTGACCATGATGGAAGGAAGTGAGTTAAAAGAGCCATGCTTGTTTATATTATTTGAAGACGTGGGCAATAATCTTTAATTCCTTCCACCATTTCCATATTTGGCTGCAGAGAATTATTGTATATCCCCTTGACTTTCCCAAGATTTTCCCTCCTCCAAAATTCTAGGTCAGAATAACCTGTTGTTTTTTTTCCTGAAGCACTGAAAATACACAAATTCACATTACATCAGTGGGTTTTAAGCAGTAAACAACAAAGAGATAAGGAAATAATTTTGACAGACTGGCATCCTGCCTGGCAGGTAGGGAAATACAGTGTCAGGTCATAAGATATCACAGCTGAGAAAGCACTAATAAAAAAACAAGAATTACTGTGTTTCTCATAAAATTATGGTACAACATTTGGTACCTAATAAACAAAGTCAGGATATTTTGATAGCTTTCTGCCACCAGAATGGTCTCCTTTACTGGACCGCCCTCTTCCTCAGCACCACAGAACCTTGGAATTCCAGGTAACAGTTGGACTCGATGATCTTAAAGGTCTTCTCCAACCTAAACAATTCTATGATGCTATTCTATGAAATAATCTGCATCAGCAAGAAACTGAAAAGTTATTTTAAGGTTTTGAAGGCTACAGAAGAACTTAAGCTGGCAGAGAGCACATAAATGCACGCAAAGGTGCAGACTACTGGAGCACCTGGCTGTCAGCCAGAGTGAATGACACTGTGTTAAGCAAGCCAAGATGCTTCGCTTTGTGTCTTAGTAATGATAGGAACAGTTCATTGATCTGCACTGGAGAGGGCAGCTGACAGTTTCTTACCATGGGATATCACTGTCATATCTTGTTTGACTTCTTTCTACTCAAAAAGTGCATCTGTGTGTTTGTATAACATAATTTATAACAGCCAATATAATTGCTTGGTCTTGTCCATAATATGTCAGCGACCTTATGAGAAAAGAAATGAATCTGCAAACATTTCTCACTGCTAACTAGAAATTACATGGGCGGTCCCATATACTATGCAAGTCCTTGGGACAAGTCAAGAGAGCAAATGCATCATGATATGAGTGCATCTCATCTCATTCAACCCTCAATTTCTGGGACAACACCCCTGAGAACCAGTGGGAAGAACAGAAAGCTAACAGGCTTTATCTACTTGCTAGAGAAGATGATGGTAGGAATTGGCTCCTTTTCACTGAAAATGTGTGCTAAATATGTTCCTTGTCTGCAGGTTCAATTTGCCACTGAAAGCTTAATTAGCGTTCCTCAGCAACAGGGAAACAATCTGATTGACAAAACTCATTGGTTCTGGCTCAAGCTTCAAAATGCTCACTTCACAATATGCTCCACGGTTATTTTTAAACTCCTTGCAAAATTCACAGCTGAGCATTTTGATTCAGAGTGAAATTCATCAACAGCAACAACAACAAAAATGCCATCACCAGAGTGATGCATTTCTGAGGAAAATGGGAGGTAGGACTTCAGCTTGAACTCTGTGACCTATGGCAGTAGCAGCTTTTCCACTCCTATCCCTCAGTCTGAGAAGACAATGAGGATACTTAGGTAAAGAGGAAAACAAACAGACACTTCAACAATTAATAAAAAAGACCATAAAGATAGCAAGAAATGAAGTGAAATCATTTGTAAATAACTTGTGAGGTCTTTTCTTGTCAGCACCAAAGAAAACTGTTCAGAAGAGCTTCAGGAGGGGCTCAGAAGGCAAAGCGGACAACCAGCAAGGTGCCAGTTAAAATTTCATATGATGGGTATGTGCTGAAAGGAACGGCCACCACACACCCTACCATTGTCTCATCAACTACAACGACTCAAAAGTAAAGCCACAGAAGCCACTGGAACCGGGAAATGAAAATCCTGTTCTGTAGCAGCTAGAAAGGTAAAATGCTGAACTACATGAGGAGAGAAGAGGCGAACAGTTCTCAAAACACCATCGTGCCACTAAACACACTTTGTTCTGTACTGGAATATTGTGGACTGCTGCTATTAACATCCCCCAAAGAGACACTGAAAAGATAATGTTTATTATAGAGGAGAGCTAGGAGCTAGAAAGGATAACAACAGATGTATGAGAAACTAAGTACTTTAAGCTAATAAGCAAATACCATCAACCAGTGTGAGGCCCATCTCTTTGCAGTTTTGAGTGGGCCTTTGTACTTCTGAAATATGAAGATATACTAAACTGAGTTTGACAAGCAAAACTAAGTACCTAAGAGGAAAATGCAAAAATACTTTGAATCACTAATTCAATTCAAAGGCATTGACCTAACTTGGCTGTATCATGGCATTAAGAAAATAACTATCCGTATTTAAAGATAATAGTGATTAAAAGTGTGTTTGCAGAGGAAAACAAATAAGTTAACAATACTGATTTCTGTAAGTTTCTGATATTATGATGCATTTATGAACAAGCTGAAGAGTCCTTACTGAATAGGGAAGCTTTCTCGGACCAGGACCTAAGCAAGACTGCATTTATGCATATTACTGTGGACCCCAGTTGTTCATGTCAGTTATAAGCCTGCTAGTTAAAAAATTCTAAGCAAGGAAAGAAAAATAAAAAATAAAAAAGAAAGTAGTCTTACATTTCAAAATCATCATTCCATCATATATTTGAAAATCATCGTTTCACCACCATCAGTAATAATGTCTAGCGGCATACTTGTATAAATCTGCCTAAAGCTCTTGTAATTTTTGCACTGTAATAAAATAAGAATGATGCTTACATGTCTCTATATATTCATTTCTGGAAAAATCCAGCAGTAATATGCACTACACATGAATATTTATGATATGAAAATAATGGTTATACCCATATTTAATTTTTAATCTGAGATCTTGGATATTATTAACTTTCCTGGCAATATTAAGAGGAATAATTTCATAATTCAGTAGTGAAAAGAACTGCAAATGAACCATTAGTAAATAGAGCTGAATTATCTTTTGCAAAGATCTGAGAAAGAGAGACTGAGGGTATGCAGGTTACATGTGAAAACCTACAGAAAATCAGATATATTTAATGCATGACAGACCACCTAGCTTTGAGTTCTGCCTTAAGAGTTCCGACGCTCAGGAAATAAATTTGCAGGCAGGCCATCTCTCTGTGCCTGCAGCCCTGGGTCCCGGAACAACGTGATTGCATTACAGTCTCAGAGGTGTTTTGTTTTGGTTTCATATTGCTTACTTTATTGAAAAAGTTTTTAGTCTTAACAGTTGCAAGGAAAAAAATCTTGAAAACTGAAACCAAATGTAGCTTGTGGCAACAGCATTGACCTCCATCTGCGGAGATGTGACAAAAGATGGGAATGAGGAAAGAGGACTGCGTGCAGCAAACTCCCTTTGGCTAGGGAGGAGTACTGGGGGATGTCCTGCGTGTGTCCATAGCACTTTGGGTCCAAAGAGGAGCACACCCGTGGAGTGGAGTTGCCACTCCCCCTACTCACTGTACTCAGGTTCACACCATGGAGCCCTATCAAGTGCACAAGCTGGCTTCCTCTTGAATGAAACCAAGCCAGATGATGTCCTCTGGAGTCAAACCTCAAGCACTCAAGCTGCAAGCAGGTATTCAGACAGAAACCACTTTGTGCAGTCCAGTGGTGAGCATGAGTGGGCTGCACAGCAGCCCGGGAAGTTTCATACCCAAAAAGGACCTACACTGTGCAAAAGTAGGTGCCCCCTCATGGCCTGTTGTACCAGCCTAGAGCTGGGACAAAGTAAATCACCTTTGAAATGTGTACAGGGTGGATGCCAGGTCTGCAGCACCAAAGGGTTTGCTCTAGACATCTGCTTCTATTTGTCCACAGCATTTACTCATGTGAACACAACCTCCGATGCCACCAGCACCCCCAGTTGGCAGGTCCTGATTCCCTTTCTGTTCCCAGCTTTTCCCTGTCCAGGAAACTAGCAGAACAGATATGGGGGACCAAGCTCTTCAGAAGACCAGAGTGACACAGAACAAGACAAACTAAATTTTAGCAAATTAGACAAACCAGGATTACACAAAATAGACACCCAGTAGCTGATGCTACCAGTGATTAAGACAGAGCGGGAAACAAACCATGAAATCAGGTCTATTACAACTGACTCCATCAGGTTTTAATCTGCTTTGTCTGGATTTAACAGTTGAGAAGGATCTTCCTGACAGTCCTCCCTGGCTCCAGGATTACTATTTGGGTGTGTAAAGCTAAGCAGGTGCATAAACTGGCTCAAGCTGATAGGTTTTCCTAGGCTGGCACTCTTAGAAATGGGGAAAAACTCCTGACAACTGTGCAGTCACCTATCCATGCCAGTCATAGGGTGACCTCCTTAGTATATTCAAATAATTTGACCAGTCTGGTTTTAAATGTTCACTAAAGAACGAACGAGTGTTACAAAGCTGTCTTCAGGAGCTGGATACCTAGTTACTTTAAAATTAATGGCAGCTGAGCACTTAAAACTTGCCAGTGATTTAAAATAGTGAGTGAAGCAATGAGCACAACTGGAAGACTATACTGTAGATCATTAAAACTCCTTTTTATTTACATATTCAACCTAAGTCTTCCTGTGTTTCACTTGGTCCTATTCCTTCTAGTTCTGTTTCCTGGATCTAAGACTGTTTCCTCTCTGTGATGCTTGAACCCCCTCGCACAACAATCTCCCTGCTTGTCCAACACATATTTATCTCTTTTTAATCTTCATGAATCAATCTCTTCAGATGCTTTTTCACTCTGTCATCCTCCCCTGAACTCTTTCCAGTGTGTCAACAGCTTTCTGGGTTTGACATACCCAAATTACACACTGACTTTCTGACCACTGCCTAATTAACAATTCACAGCCAATGTAAGTGTCTCTTTCTCTTACTGATTCCTAATATTGATTTCATTTCCTAAATGTATCAGTATTAGTAACAACAGCCTCCTCACTTCTTACCAACATATTCAGTTCTGTAGAGCAGTGGTCTTCTGGGGGAGCACAAGAAAATCCGTTGGGGTGTGGGAAGAAAATATTTTTGTAATATTAATAAATAACATTAAATTTAAAAATACTTTTAAAATAGGGGTTTTTTCATGTTTATCTTATCCCCTTAAATTTCTATTCGTGTGTATGTTTTATAATGTATATAATGTATTATTGCAATAGTAAATGTATCTAATTTACAAATAAATAAATGTACACATATTGGGAGTGTGCATTCAGAATTTTTTTACTGATAGGGGTGCACAACTAAAAAAGTTTGCAGATCACTGCTATAGAAGTAAGAGGTGGTAACACATATGTATTGTAAGTCCTAAGCTATTTGTGTCAGAAAATCCACCCCGTTGCCACTGTGCATGCTACAGCATATACTGCATCTGCCATTGAACTCACCTGGCACGAGGTCAGGCCGCAATGACTGACACCGGGACTGCCTGCACAAGCTGCTGCCGTCATTCCCCATGGTTAATGGTCTAACCAGAGAAAAGTGAGGGTGTGTGGGAGAGTTTGGACTTTGGCACCAGGCACTCTGATTAGGGAAAAGGGATGCAGAGGTCTTTTTTTCCCTGTAAACAGAAATTCAATTAAGTTTACTGCATGTATTTCACACGTTTTGCACATACATGCATGTGCACAGGATATAAAAAAATATATATTGTATTTATTATCGCATTATGTATTGTATTGCATTATCATATTTATTATTGTATTTTGCATAGATTTACTGTGTTTATTGCACACATACATTAAATTTATGCGATATACCTAACAAACAGCACACATATATTTGACACATTCTGCATTTAGCTGAAGGTGGAAGAACTGCAACTTTTATATTGTTTGACATATCACACTATAATTTACCATTTGCCATTGGTTATAATTCTGCCAGGCTTGAACTCTTTGCACTGGATTTTTACATAATTTCTCCCTGCTTCTGACTTAGTTTCTTTGGAGAGTTTGAGCAAAAGTGATTTAGCCATTTTTAAGAACAAAGCTTGCAAAGAACAGCCAGTTTAACCTATGCTGAACACCATTTATCTTCTGAACATCTTCAGCCACAGTCTGGAGAAGAAATTTAGAGAAGAGCAATGACCCCAAATATGAGAAGCGTCACCCACTTTTTTTGTGAAAATATATCCAGATTGGCTAATCCTTTGTTTCTGAAATACATCAACTCCTCTGCACATGCTTTTCTGCTGTGAAGCTGGCTCCAAAGCCCCTGGAACCAATATTCTGGAGGGTACTTAGAAAAAACCACCAATATTACATTCTTTATTCAAAACAGTCAATGGCTCAGCTCAGTGGTTCCTGACTGAGACCTTGGTGCCCAAACTAAACTGTCCACAGCTAGACCAGTGAAACACACTTTTTCATAGTGCTGCCAAGTTTAAGTTGATACAAAGGTTAGAAGACAGTTCTGAAGTAATTTAGAAAGCAATGGTTATCAGTCCCTAGCTCAGTTCAAAGTGCAGCGGTCTGAGAGAAGACCATGTTCAGGCCTTTCTTCTCAGGAAAAAGGTAAATAGTTCTGTGAACATCAACATTTTTGGCTGAAAGCTTTCCAGCTCATGCACTTCGAATGGTGCCATCCAAACACTTGGGTCTGAAAGGGTGATATGTAATAATAACTCATATTTTAAGAAGAATTTTACTTGAATTTTACTTTCCACTTAGTCTTGACTGACAATGAACACACTCCTATCAGGAGTTTTGGGCTGGATTCCTGTTTGAAGGTTAAGGTTAGTTCTTGTTTTCCAAATTCCAAAGCTTTTCAAAAATTGCTTACCAAGATGCTCATTTAAAAGTGTCCAGTTACAGAGCCAGTCTGGTACAATGCTGTAATTACAGAGTACACTCAAAGAACATCAGATACCTTTTAATGAAGCTTTGTCTTTTTTTTCCTGTTTGCCCTGGGTCAGCCCTCTTCCACTCTGTATCAGTTATTGTGAGTTCCTGTTCCTTTTCCCATCCCTCTTTTTGCTTTGTTGTTGAGAAAGTTGGTATAACCATGTTCTCAATGTTTTCAGTTTGCTCCTTTGCCATCCATCCTTGCCTTGTGTTCCAGTAGAGAGGAGTGTACCAAGCCACAGCCTGAAAAACCACCAACATATCACTGCTTATTTATATTCTGCATTTTTTCATCAAGATAGTTGTTTGTTGTAGACAAACCAGGAAGGGCTAAAGGGGTAGGTGCTCCAATGTATTTCTGAGTCATCTATCTTTTGAAAGATAAATACTAATGGCAACCACCAAATTCCAGATTTTTTTCTTTGGTCTTTAAAATCCGTTTCCAGTCTTTAAATGTATTTAGGGTAGATTCATCATCTGAGAGCCTTGAAATTCCACCGCTCCAGTTAAGTAAACCAGACAAAGAAGGAGAGAAAAGAGGATGTGACAACTCTGCAAGTATGTCAAAGGCTGCTGAAGGAAGAAAAAGTAATCTGTTTTCCATGTCCACAGTGGATAGGACAAGAAGGAAAGGACTAAAACTGAGGTAGAAAAAGTTCAGTTTAGGCACTAGGAAAGCTTTTCTAAGCATACAGAGAGTGAGGCACTAAAGCAGATTGCCTGGGGATATGGTGGAGTCTCCGTTACTGAAGGTCTTCCAGAACTACCTAGGCAAGCCACAGCCAGGAGCGATCCTGGCAGAGGTAATCACATCTCAAGTTCCCTGTCAGCCTCTGATTCCCTGGCACTGATATAATAGCAAGTATGGCCAAACTGAGCTAGAAGAGGAGTAAATGTGAAAAGGTGAGACCAAAGGTCAACATTCACTTAACAGTTTGTGAGATGTAAATTATGCTACCTTGGGGAAGCTGTATATCTTACACTGTTTATGAAAATCACAGGTCTTTTCCATACTGTCACTAGCTCGAGTTTGTCTAGCTAAAAATGACCAAAACCATAGTTGCCACTGGACAACTATAGGGTAAAAAATGATCTTGGCCTCTTTCTCATCCCCAAGTCAACAAAAGTTTGCCTAAAAATATTCAATACAGTTGCCAAGCCAATGGCAGTTACTAATGGGCAGCCATGGGCTGAATAGCCCTGGGCATAGCTGCATCTTTCATGGCTGAAGCACAGTGGAAGAGGACAATGGGCTGGCAATTCACACTTGTGGAGCCCCTGCTTCAATTGCTGTGAGGACGTTAGCCTTTCATTCAGCAAGCGGTATCATCAATCTGATATTTTTCTTCAGCCCTTCAGATCCTAATAATTAACATCCACACTGAAGCAAGGTTAACAGAGAGAGATCACAGCTTTGCTGCATTCGAATTGCTTGTGCTTAATTCTACAAGGACTTTAACAATATGATCCTAAATCTCTGAAGAAAGTCCAGCAATAGAGCTGTCTGGGATAAGGAAATGCAGTGATTTTGCTCAGGGCACTCACTTGACCGCTAGGCTCACAGAGAATAGTAGAACAGTCAAGGCTTGTCCTAAATCTCTCCAGGTCCTTCCAGAGAAAATCTGAGGGAGGTTTGTGAAGCACTGTAGCATCTGCTGCCCAAACCTGCAAAGATCAAGCAGCCATTAGATTAGAGACAAAATGGCTCCTGGATATTTATACAATATAAGAACTCAGTAAAAACATCAGGTTTTCCTTTTCCTTTTTGATTTTTGTAACACTGGTTGCTATTTGATCTGTGAAATCAAGGCTGAAAGAACTACATTTCAAGAGTCGCAGCTTAGTTATAGTGATTGTTTTCAAGTACCTCTCCTGTGGATTAACAGAGATTAGCAAAGGCACATTTTTCAAGGTGTGATAGTAAATCCTGGGGTTTTTGGTCTGGCTTGCTGAGAGTAAGATTAAAAATAGTCAGTTTCTTTTATTTTCTGAATTACCAGGGGCATTGGAAGAGATCTGTGATATCAGCTTTAAAATTCCAGTCTCTGCTTGGTCTGGATTCCCTCTGTTCAGGGAGAAGCTGTCTCTACTGGAGACTAGAAATTTTTTGTACTTTTATCCTTATACAAAAGATTTAACAACGCTGTGCTTTATAAAGTGAACACAATTATCTGTGACCTTTATCACTAAGAAAGTAGCAAAAGGACCCATTATGAAAACATTTGTCTTACATAAGACAACCACAACATGCTTTTGCAAACGGTGTTCCTAAAGGATTTGGCATTTGCCATCTGTGAGAAAATGGCTTCAACCATTTCCTGGGAGCCAAAACAATTCTCATTCAACTTTAAAGAAGTATCTTGAAAAAAATAAAATGCTCTCTTCCGAAAGTGCTCACCATACGGCACTCTGCCAAGGTGTATTTGTGGCTTTTTCACACACACACCAGAAGACAGCATTGACTCTGGCTCTTCTGGGCCCCCGCCAGCTTGCATTTCCAGCTTTCTTGTAAGAGGGCTCACACAGGGCTGCATTGACCTGCATTGAGCTTGGTGATCAACATAGACTTTGCCTCCTTTTATTCTGCGAGGCCTCAATTTTCATCTCAGAAAAAGAAACCAGCACCAGTGGTAAGAGAGTCTTCAGGCCATATTCCAACCATCTACACTGGCATCTAACTTGAGCATTTTGCCTTGGTTCATCTGTTGGTCTCACAGGGAGCTGGGGCCTGGCACAGACACTATTGTACATGAATTTTAGATGCAAGAGTTGGCAGCCTGAATAAGACCCTTTGAAATTAATAAACCAGCAGAAAATTTCTGCTTGCATATGCCAAAGCAGAAGCTGTGGCAGACCTTCTACCTCAGTCAGTTGTTCACCCAAGAGCCCTTTAATGATAATGGGAACAGCAACCATGTCAGAGACCTCAGCACTGATCAGAGCACTTCAGAAAGGACTACTTCTGGGGTGGGTGGGAATGGTTGGTGTGTCAAAGCCAACTAAGAGGAAACCATTTCTGGGGAGATCTGCAAGGTGTCTTGCAGCCAGCCAAGCAGCCAGCATCTTTACCCGCTACAGCAAAGGCTCTACCTGCTCTGAGTGTGGGTACATCCCAGAGATTGCTGGAGGCCTCATGCAGACACCAGCAGACGTTCCTCAGCTACACCTGCAACTGAGCCTTGGTCACATTTAGTTCACATGTTCAAGTCTTTTTCATTACCATGGATATCAGATGCATATATTTGTTGTTTTCTATTTAAAGCTTTTCTGGGGTATGATGAAGTCATCTGACTCTTTGCATCTTAGATCCTACCTACCTCTCTAACTCTTATTCAAACTGGCAAAAAGATACATCTGAACTAGCTGGAGGGGAAGTAATTTCTGAAGAGCAGCAGCCCATGCGCTGAATTTTTAACATATAGTCCTGGCACGACATCAGAGGAGAACACATTATTATCTTCCTTTTACAGAGCAGGAAACTAAGGCACAGAGTGTCATCATTTTTCCTAAAGTTGTCCAAGGCAAAGCCAGGAACAGAGCCCCATTGACAGAACAGTGGTTTATGGCCTTCTCTGCTGGATAACAGCTGTCCTCAGATAGTGGGCACAGTCTGGAAAGCAACATCATTTTTCTTTTTCTTTTTAGCTGAGACCCTACTATAGTGATACCTCAGACTATACACAAAACCATATTAATTGCTTCAGGAGCAACACATAAAACTGGTTTCCTTTCCAGTTCTATTATTTGTGGGTTTCCAATCCAAGGTTCACACCCTCTGTTGGCAAAACTCTGGCACAACTCAATATTCTGACAGTACGGGGAGATTTTTATGGGAGCAATGGTTAGAAAAAGGAACGTATCAAACAAGGACTTTCCAGGACAGCTTCCCATTGCTGGGCAATGTGAAATGCTGGATGTGGCATGCAAATGCCAGGCTTGTACTGATGATGGACATTAGCAGCTTCCGAATTCATCATTATTTGTGAGTGTTAAGCCTTTCTGAAAATACAGACTTAAGTTTGAGTTTATACCATCAGACGAAGAGTGCACCCTAGTCTGCCAGCTGCGAAAAGGCACTCAAACCCCCCACACTCACTGTCACGGTGGAGTTGGGCCCCATCCTGGTCTCGGGGGGGAACCGGAATACAGCCACTGGTTGACCTTGGATGTCCTGCTTCAAGAGATAATCCCCAATGCTTTCCTCTTTTTCAGGAGCACCGTTCAGGATCTTTACAAAATGACCACCTGGATCAACTTCAGCAATTTTCAAATTTCCGATGGCACTGAAAGAACAGAAGTTGATTTGAAAGTGTAAAAGCATTGCTTAATTGAAAAAATACATGTATTTCCTTATAACAACTAGCCTAGATGTCAGTAATTAATGGTAAGTAAATGTACCAGAAGTAGAATATTTACAGCACTGCCATTCTACTTTTTATGCAGTGCCTTTCATCTGAAAAAATCCATTTGCATAAAAATTAGTATATTCTATTTCTGTTTTACACTTAAGTAGCATCCATTACCATCAGAAATTAAAAGATTCTTTATGGGGCAAAAAGTCATCAGTATAGCATTTGAATTTGTTTTTGTCTAAATCTATATAGGCTACAACCTCTAAGGCTGCCTTGGGTATTTAGCCTAGTATGATTAGTGGCACTTGTGTAGCTGACTCCCTTCATAAGTTCAGAAAATTCCTCCCGTCCATCAGTATACCTTTCTCCTCCTGCCTCTCATTGTTTTTTCCTTCCTGGAGAAAGACAAATCTTCATTATTAATGCTTTATGATTAACTTGGAGAGACTCCATGCTACAAGACTGAGATTTCATCCCTCCCTTGTTTCAGAATCACAGCAAAGCAGGGTCTGTTTTGCATCTGCAGTATGATCAGGGACTTCTTGTGTGAGCAGGGGAACACTCAATCTCCCTTAAGCACTGGAAAACAAATTTATCACTTGAGTGTTCCTTTAAGTAGCGCACATGTCAAGGGAGCACTTTTAAACACTCAGTCCCAGACCGTAATACTCATCATAGGTCTTATCAGACAGGTTGTGAATGAAGTCTAAGAATCATTCAGCTTTTGATGTGGCATCTACTGCAATAAATTTCATTATTTAGCACTGGTGCAGTGTCTTGTTTGTCTTCTGTGTGTGCAATGCTTTTGCCCTTGCCGCATTCGTCTTGTTCCAGTAAGTTTAAGTCATAGACCTCTGTGTGTGTAGTAAAGGTTGACCCAACAGCCCAGACAGCCTATGTGCTTGCTTAGCATAGCCAAATCCTCATCGACAGTGTGACAAATACTGCCCACCCACCCCAAATAATTCAGCTGTGTGGTGTAGCAGTGAGTCACACTTGCTCACGACAGCCAGGCTGCCTCCAGACTGCCACTGGCATTGATAGATTGGGAAGCAGAGCCCTGGGTAGGTAACTGCCCCCTCCCTGGCCACAGAAGACATGCATAGCGAATGTAACACTTGGCTGCCTCTCCTCTGCCTTCCTGCAAACTTTGGGCACTCCAGAGTGTCCCTCCTGCCACTCAGTCCTGGTCTATTTGTGCTTCACATCAGCAAGGAGAGACCTGGAGACAGCTTACCGGAGATGCGGAGCCTCGGAGGGGCTTTGGCAGCACCGCCAGGCTGAGGGACTCCTCACCTTCAGACTCTCCCCCCTCTTCTGGCTGCTTGCTTTCATCTGGCTGCCAGTTTGGCATGTTTCTCCTTCCTCCCTTCTCATAGGACCACACTCAAAGCTGGATCGCTGAAATAACCCAGTGTAAAAGGTTTTGGGGGACATTATTTTAACCTGAGCTTTTTTGTCAGTCTCTGCAAGCTGCTGTATTACTGCAGCTGAAGCAATGGACAGCTGTGCTTAAAAACTTTGCAGACTGCTGATGCAGAGAATGATGCTTCGGGATCCCCGAGTTTGTAAGTCATCGTTTACACATGCAGTACACATGCAGATGTAAAATGCTGCGACTCAAATCCACAGCTGCTTTCTACATCGCTACAGTCCTGGAGTTCCAGCAGTGGCCTAGGACTCCACTGGGCTCTAAAAACAGAATGACACCAGCAACAAACCCCTGACATTCTTACCCTCTGGAAGGGTGTAGAGCCAGATAAGTCAATGGGAGAAGACTTAAACCATACAGAAGGCAAAGATCTTCCTGATCTCCCATTTCTCTCTTATCTGTGCAAGGAAAATGAAGCAAAAGTTCTGGGTGCTAAAACGCATCTAGGAGGAGGACAGGAAAAAGCAGATGGGGAAAGACACTTCCTTAAATAGTCTTAAAAGGTCATTTTTATGATGTAACATTGTAAACAGCAGAATCCTGGTTGATAATGGAGTGAATAATGAGGGTCTAGGGTAGTGTGACTTTCCCTAAACAAGACCTCAGGTTGAACCTAGTGAAGCCAGGGAGACTTGGGAACATAAAATGGGGCTGACAGGAGTTTTTGATAAAACACACAGGTCTGATAAAGGAGCAAATGACAGGGCAGGAGAATTTGGTGTTGGAAGCTGCTGAAGCATACAATGCAGAGCTGCCAGCTTGCATCCAGGCAATCCACTGCCTCACAGCCATGCTGGCTGAAGGAAAAGATCAGATCCAAAGCTGCAAGGGTTAAACAGCAAGGTTAGCTCCACCGTGCCTAAGGGTGAATCAGGCAAGAGCTGTTAGTGATAAAGAAGAGTAAATGGGCGTGATCATTCTTCATACTCAAATGCTTCTGAATCAATTAGGCAGTCTCCTGTGCCAGCTCAGAGAGCACAGTACTTCTGATGGGCATGGAATGGGAATGCATCATCATGCAGTTCTCCTTCCAGGCATGAACATACAGCCTCCTTCTGTGGACAACTCCCAGTACCTAGGAGAGCCTAGGAGGAGCTGTTAGCTCTTGATGATCCTGCTCTAGGTGGGATTTCCAAGGTAATGGTTCTCTGGCATCTCCCTTTTGTTCGCAGAAGAAGTAGTCATCCACTGCTCCCCTGGCACAGCCTGGGATTAACAGCCATCTTTATTCTCTGCCTGTACTGCCCAAACAGAGCTTCTAAGTCAAGAGCCCCTTTTGTGTTAACACATGTAAATCTAAAAAAAACTCCTTAAGAATTAATGTCAGTTTTTCATATAGGCATGGGGTCTGCACATAGCAAAAGAGAGAAGTGGAAGAAAAGAAGCAATGAAGGAGAGCAGCAAGTCCAAACCTGACACCAGAGACCTTGACTCCACTCACCACAAAACTTAAGCGCAGATATACTTCTCCTCACTTTACTTATAAGAGAAAGTGAAGTGCTCTTACACATACACACACTCCTTCACACTCTTTCCTGCTCTTTTCCTCAGAGATTTCTATCTTCAGTCAGTCATCCTTGCTTGCTGTACTTTTCTTTAAAATGTAATTGGATAACCTTCCAGATTTTGGGAGACCCCTTTGTCAGAGGAATTTCTGGAGATATAGCCTCTATTTGATGAAATTGAGAGTGACTAAATTAACAAAGGACTGACTAAAGATAAGATTATTTGTTTGTAATGGAAATCTTGTTTTACCAGCAACTATTTTTAAGGAATCCTGTAACAAAATACTTACACTTTGTACATTCACGTTCTGGTATAATATTTTCTGCCAAACAAGGCTCTGAGTTTACGAATATCATGACCTATGTGTATGTCTCATTGGGAATTTGGACCTTAGCCTGTGCACTTCCTACCCTCGACCTTAAAAATCCCAAATGTATAGGCACCATTTGAACTAATTCCCCCAAACCCCTTTGTTTTTTGCACTCTAAGCGTGCATGCAGTTCTTAGTTCCATGCAAAAGCCCTACATGTAATATGAGAGAGGGAGCTGGTGGGGAAAGTGAGACCTGCAGGACTTCTCTAAGAACTTATACAGCCAGCTAGCTGCTGGATGGCAACATACTTCTGTGAGTTTAAGTGAGGGAATAACATCTCTAAGGAGATGTTCACTGAAGGCTTCAAAGCTTTTTTTAGCACGTTAGTTTACCTTTCGAAATACTGAACCAGCCCCTGTGAGACAGAAGCTAAAGTGCATGGAGGAGAGGTTGGTGTGCATTGATGCTGTAGTTTCTTTTGCTATGTGCTAATATTCACTGGTGGAACAGAATTCAAAATTTTTTATAATGTACATAACGCTGAGGGGAGAAAAAAATGTCAGTGCTCTTGGGAGCACAGAGTGCATCAGCCATGGACCTGTCACCTGCCAGTAGGACGCCATTTGAACTGCTCCTCTGTGAGCTGGTAGAGGTAGAAACTGGGCATTTTAACTAGAATACATGCCAAGAATTCAAGTCTTTCTAAGCTCTTAAGCCTTAAAGAAAGTCACAGATTGATACTATTATTATGTTGGGAAAGGCTTATCTCCAGAAGTACAAATCTATTTATTTTTATGCCAACAGGTTTAACTATACTAGAGGGATAGAACAGGAAAAGTTCCGGGAGAAGGCTCAGATCTTTCTTTGTGAAAGGCTGAGAAATGTTGCATACATAGTAGCTGTATGCAACTGTAGGCCTGAAATGCCCAGGTTCAGCTGAGATCCTGAGTGCTTTACAGATCAGGGATTAAACTTTACTCATTCTCAGTACGCAGAGCACTTGCACTTAGTACAAAATAGATATTGAGGATTTTCATGCACAAAATTTCAAGTATCTGTGTCTATTTTTCTTGTTTTCTGCAAAACAGTCACCCCAAAATACAGCAGATTTAACGCTGCTCAGGTGCAGAAGTCAGGGAAAGGTTTAGGGTGACATTCACATTGAACACACACAATGGCTGTCTCTAAGAATCAGCACCAGGACATGTGTGACAACACTATCACCATCCTTGCACACAGCTGAGAGCTGAAAATCCTGATGCAGCTGAAAATCCTGATGCCTCAACTCCCATCCATTTCTCAGTATGACATTCATTAACAATCTAATTAAATCTAATTAAACATATAACCTTCAAGGTGCTTTAAGTATGTTCACTATTCTCAAAAGCAAATGGATGTAAATTAAAGTCGATTATAAACAACCCCCCTCCAAATATGCTAGTTGGCCAAAACCACATATTTCTACGAAGTTTATGTATACTTGTACTGTGGCTTCACAACAAATCAGATCAAGACACACTACTTATCAACTTTCTATAGAAGTATTACTAAACTATGTGTTCACACTGTTTACACTCAAAGGATGTTGTATAATCGAACACCAAATTAAAACATTAGGTATTGTGTACTCAATGTAATTTTATTTACTTAATGTGTACAACAAGAAAAGGTATACTTTAAATTCAAATTGTTTGGAGTAAAAAAAAAAGTGCTAGTGTGCTGGCATGGTGGAATACCATAATAGTAATGAATCAAATGAGAATTAAAGGAATTGCTTAATTTATGCATTTAATGAGTTTAACCACACACAAAGCAAACTGTCATCGCATTTTACTCTTTATCTTCAACAATTAGCAGAGCTAATGACTTCTTTTGCTTTCTGTATGAGACAAGATGTGATTCAATCCCCACTAGAAAACAGTTCACACAATACAAGGAAATGCATAAAGGAGAAGGTGATCTCTTTTATCTCCTAATGTTTATCTAGAGTTATTCTCCCTAAGCCCAGTCAAACAGTATGGTGTATCTCATTATTTGGAAGCAGCTTTAGAGCTCTGAAGACAACTGGAGCTTTCATGCCGGCTTTCAAAGGTATCTTTTCATGGCTCTCCCTATAATGTCCCAAGAATTACACAGATCTCTTTATGGAAACATATGCAAGGAGCACCATGGGTTTACAAAGATGAAGTCCATGAGAAAAATGCATAAAAAGTCGACAGAACTACAAAATGAATGAGAGCAGGGAGAGCAGCAGGCATCAAAGAGCTGGGAGTCAGGAAAGCATTTGATAAAGTGCCTCTCAAAATATTATCTCCCATTGGCTTAGACATAAATACTATCACAGGAACTGTCTGAAGGACTGCAAACAAGGAATAATAATAGACGAGGGGGTTGTGTCTCATATGTTCCCTACAGGGACAACGGGTAGCTCTCATTTCATGGAGCATCTCCACTTGTGATGTGTGAGGGGGAATTAAACAGCTGGTTAATAAAATATGTAGATAACATTAAGTTGAGGGGAGAGGGTAGGGGAACACAAATGAGAACAAGAGAAAGAATACGAAGAACCCTAGAGAGCTAAGAAATATGGGCAGGAAATAAGTGAGATGCAGCTCTTGGAAAATGGTACACTAATTTATCAGGGGGGAAATAGCATTCACTGGAGGGAAAAGTATGGAGAGCAATAACGCTGAAAGAAAGCTCGGAGAAAGCCAATGATGCATTTGCAATCTGACAGAACAAAAAAGGCTGTTACAATTTTATGGCACTGTCCTTGCGGAGTAGGGAGCACGGAATGGAAGGTTCCCTTTGTGCAGCTGTGGAGAGAGGGGAAGCTGGAAATACTGATCCCATGTTCACATGCACCAGTGCCTGGTGTGACCAGGCTTCACTGACTATAAGAAAATCCCTCCTAGTTCCTCCTAGGAGTAAATGCAGGTAAATAGAGTTCTTCCACTTCTAATACAGGCAACATAGAGTTCATCGACTCCTCACATATTGGCCTGAGGCACCAAACATGCGACCTCATCCATGATGCTTTGTTTTAAGTACTACTCTGCTAGAAACTCTGGATTTAGGCTGGCATGAGACCAGAATAAAATGCATTGGGTTCATTTAAGATGTCTCATCACCAGAAAAATATTGACAATTAACAAGACATTATACAAGGGTATAAAAATGATGAGGGATTCAGGGACTAATTTGTGAGGGGAAAAAAAAGTAAAAGAGCTAAAATGCTTGTCTTCAACAGATAATCACAGGGACATCTGATACCAGAATAGGTATGGTATGTGGGTGGAAAATCCCAAAAAGGCAAAGGCTTTATACAGCTGAACTATCACCAATGAAATACCATTATAAAAGGAGAAACGTAGGTTGAGTATTGTGAAAGCACTCTTAGCAATAAGCATGTGCAGGCCTATCCACTGAAGAACACGGTAGGAAATAGTCTGTAGGAGACAGTGTCCACACAGGGGCTAGCCTTAAAACTGGAGATGTCAGTTGTCATCATTTCTCTGATGGAGACAGATCCAAGATAACTGAAACCAGCTGAGGATCTGTTTTGATAGGTCTTACCCACCTTTAGTATATGTGAAGCTAAACTAAATATGGCAAATGCCTTTTTAGGACAACTAGCTCCTCCAGGAGACAGTATTGTTTTAAATGGAATTTCTAGGTGGGTATAAACCCCATACAGCCCAGTTCAGTCTGTCACTGTCTCAAATAGCTTCATGCAGCCCCTGCATGGGGTGGGACCCTCTGAAATCCCCTGCAATATCAGTTCTACTCTTGGACTCAAAACTGAGTGCCATCAGTTGAAGACAAAGCCAAACCAGCCATGAGATACAGTGTTTCTGCTCCTTTTTTAGACTGCCTTCGCAAGGGAGGTATCTTTGAAGCCCTGGGCAGAATGTATTAACAAACATTGAAAGGGACATGGTGAATGAAGGGTGATTTACCCTTTCTGAGGGTGAAGTCCAATTTGGGGGCAGTTGTCCCTAAAGCAATAAGTGAGATCATTACATTTCAAAGCCTCTGATGTTCTCCAGTATCCTCCTGGATAATGACTCAGGCTCTAATCAAGGGTTTGCTTATGTTTCACAGCTCCTCTAAAGGAGATACTGCAGCAAACACCAGTCCCTACAAAAATAAACTGAAGGAAAGCCCCAACTGTGCCTGTACCTGGATGCAGACTTTTGGTAGTTGTCGTAAGCAGAACGTGTTCCTCCGTGATTCCCCATGTATCCAAGGCTCTGGGCAATCTTTCTTGAGTCAGTAAACAAAGGGCTGAAACAGTCCTGGCGTCGTCCCGACACCATCATTGAAAGGCTAAGGTTTCTTGATGGAGCAGAGTTCCAGTTTGGTATTTCAATGCCATCTTTGGGCTGAGCTGATGAGCAAGCAAAAGACAAAGACACTGAGTTATGCAATATTAACAGAAAGACAACTTATGAGAAACAAATATCTTTTTTTTGGTAACAAAAATGGAACATTTAATTTCCTCTTTGCCTCTAATTGCAAAGTGATGCTTAGCAAACACTCCTCTCAAAGCGTTAAACCCGTGGCTATAAAATACAGCACAGCTGGTAAACTGAGTATTTTCTTACTGACATGTAGATTTATTACCTCATTGAAATTACCTTGGGTAATGAAAAAACAATAAATTATGCCATCAGCAGTATAATTGTCATCCTGCAATTTCGGTGCTGTTAGACAGCATAGCATCAGCTGTGAGCAGATAATGAATATATTAAAGCTCCCTTCCAATTAGAAAATGAAAGTGATAACGTCCCCTAATCCCCTTTTTGTTCCCCTTTTCAAATATAAGTGTCCAAGAGGGACTATGCAGGACTCCCTGCCCCAGCAAAAGCAGGGAGAACCAGAGAGAGGGAACAAGGCCTGCAAACCCATCTTTCACCAGGAAAACTCCTCTCATCTCCCACATCAAAGTCTCCCCAACAAACTAAATCCTTTTCAGTGCCTGTTTCTCAGACTACAGATTTGAGATTTCCTTCAATGTTTTATGTTGAGTATTGTACGAGACTGACTCCACCAGGCAATCTATCTCTAACCAGATCTAGTGGGGCAGCCCAAATTTGGGGGGGGGGGGGGAGATGTATCCCTCAGCTCATGTTAGTTCTGAAATGACTGGAGCACAAATCAGCTTCGCTTGGATGAGTGTCTGGGTCAGACAGCATCACTGCAATGCAGATTAGCTTCACCAGCTCCCTAAGAGCTTTGTCTACAGTGTTACTTTTTTCCACATAAGGTTTTTTTAATTACAAAAACCAGGGTGTTAGAAATGCTGTAGCCCCTTCTCCCTGTGAATTTCATCATGTCATGGTGGTGGCGGAGCATCATTTGTAATCCTCTCCCTTGGGATACCCAGGGAAGCACGACTCCAGCCCTGGGACAGCGGTGCTGGTTCACCTGCCTGTGTTAAACAGGCAGTTAATGGCAGCCAAGCGGAAGAGCACAGGGGTAATAAGGAGGTCTAAAGCCTAAAGACAAAGCTGCAGCTGGTGTACAGCTTAACAGAATGTGACTTTGGTTGAGGATGAACTGAACTAGGAAACATTAAAGAATGGCATTTGGGCTTTTGGTAGCAGGGAAACAGCACGCAGGGCAATGAGCTCCCTAAGCTGAGAACTAGAAACGCTGGGCTTTGTTTTTCTGGGCTGGAGTCTTTGCTAGATCAAACACTCAGAGCGGCAGCCGAACTGGCAGCCACAGGGTGAACAGACTGTGTTGAAGCTGCTTTTCACTGATGTGTCAACAAGCCAGTCTGTTCCTGAGATCAGACTGATGCTTGCTTTTGCTGTTGCTAGGATCTGGCATCCTTAAAAGGCTTTTGGGGAGCCTCTAGGAGGGGCCCTGACACTGTTGAAATTTAGTGGGATCAAATGACTAATTCCCTTATGCTCCTTTGGAAACTACTGTCTAAACTGTGGTAGCGCTCCACAAACACTCAGCAGGGGAAAATGCTGTAGAGGGAGCCTCCAGGAGAGCATCTCTTGGGCAGACAAAGCCTCTTCTCCTGTGGTACTCTGGGACACCACACCTCCATCAGTCATTAACCTGCCTTAAGTAGTTCACCCTGGGGCACCAACTCTGCCCTGTAGGCTCTCCCTTCCTTTTTTTGTGCTATTTTGCTGTGTCATGCCGCAACAAGGGATATCTATACACCAAAATTTGTAGTGGAGTGCTTAGAAAGCTCTCCTACGAGCGAGGAGGGTCTGAGTTCAAACTCACCCTATCTGAATCAGGGCAATGATTTTAATCACAGTTTTCCACTTAGGGGGCTGGATTAACTTCCAGGCAATGGTGTGGAGGGGAAAAGGGGTCTGTCAACAAACCCCACTGTCTAACATGCTTCACTGTGCACCAATACACATACGGGAACAGAAGGGAAGGACTTGAGGCTAGTGGCTAGCTCATTCTCCAAAGGGTGGGACAGCAGAGGCCCACTGGTTTCCACAGATCTACCCGGTATCGTATGTATAAACATGCCCAAATTTGTCTAAAGTGGATCATTAACTAAAGACACAATTGGGAGGACAGACAGACAAACGTCAGCATGCGCGCACACACACACAGAAGCAGGTCACATTGGCCTCTTTTCCCTAGAAGACCAGGCCATTAAAACATTTTTGCCACTTTTTTTCCCTTCAGACAGCTGTTTATGGCAGGAGGACATTACACTCCTTTCGGACAGCAGTCAGACTGAGGCAGCCCATCAATGAAGGGTACCTAATGAAGGACTAGCAACCAATTGTTAGTGGAGATTCAGAGCATTAGCAGCTTTTGGAGGTGCTATCTGGTCTTTGATAGCTCAGCTTTGAGTTAAAAAATAACAAAAATTAACAAGTCAGCAGTCCATCTTAATTCATCAATACGCTGGAGATGATCAACACTGCACCTTTGAAAAAGGAATGTCACTCTCTCCCAACCCTGGGGCAGACAAGTGCTGCTAGAATAAGCTGCAGCTGCTCCCTCCCAAGCTCTTCATTACAGCGCTTCACCAAAGCTGTGTTTTGTTTTGGTTCAATAAGCAGGAATGAAACATTTCAACTGAAGAATGTCCAAGCATTTTGTTTAGGTCAAATGAAACATCTCAACCTTTCCAAACAGGCTCTTCCCCAAGCAGCTGAATTAATGAAGCCTGGTTTCTAATGACTTTTTCCCTTCATTCTCCTTCCCCGTCCCCCTGCCCTGCCATCATGTGGGTTCTCTGGTGGCTAATAAATGGGAAGGAGGAAAGGACATATCAGCCTTTTCTTCAATAGGAGCACTAACAGTATCTCTCATGCCCGACTGTCAATTTTCAAAAAACCTGTAGGACCTCATCCCTGAGGACACCATCCCCATGCCAACCTGGGAGGGAGAAACTGGTCCATGTATTCCAAAGTTATTAAGGCTAGAAAAATGGGTGTATATGCACACAGACCAGTAGCTAGGTATCACAAGAATAAAAAATCCAATTTTTTTTGTTTCCTCAAAAATGTCAGTGTTTCCATTTTTATCATTGTGCAGGTCTAAACCAAATGCCAAAATGTCAGAACTGCCCACTGACTAGAAACTCTAGTCAAAACTGTGTTTCAAGAGCTGTGCTGCATCCCCTTTTTCACAGGGTGTTGTGCAAGCCCCCTAATATAATCAGCATCATTGCTCTGGTCTGTGTTGAAGTAACTGAAGTGCATTTAAAAATCTAGGGGGACAAATACGCTCTGCTTCACTGCAGAGCCATGTAACAGAGATTTGTCCTCCTTCTCTCACGAGCCTCCCTCGCACAGAGCAGCACTCACACAAATCCTCACCCAGCACCAGTTTCTTCTTGGACTTGCCTTTCTGTGGCAGCCAAAAAGATCCGGTGGCCAAGTGCAAAGCCTGGGCCTTTGCCCCATCAGCAGCACCCTGCTGCCAGACCACTGCTGATACTGCCCTCTTTCTCACAATGCAATGCTGAAGAAAATGACACGGGGAGGGAGGCAAAGGGTGCAGAACCTCCGCTGACATCAGGGCTGCTCTCAGCCCTGGCTGTGATCTGGATGAAGAGCTGGATGCTCACTGTTCAGCAGCTTATTCTGGGCCTGTCATGGCTCCCAGAACATGTACACACAGCTTTCTACAAGCCTCCTCCAGGCATCTATGCACTGCTTGGAGCACGGCTGCAGATTTTTCTGCATGGGAAAGCTAAGCCTACTATAACATAAGGCGTGAAAATAAAAGGTTCTTTTTACATATGGAGTCCTTATTGCAGCTGTGTCCATTGTGAAACACAAGGAAATAACAACACTCAGTCCAGGGAACACAGGCATATTCTCTACCACCTGAGGCCTCACCTGCCACTCTTTGGAGACACGATCAGTCCCAGCCAGAGAGTGGGATGTGAAATGGGATGTGGGCTGCTCCATTCCATTAGTTGAAATATAACCAAAGCCTCCTCTCAAGCTACAGGGTTGTATTTTCATACTGTGTGCATATGGACAGATAAAGGGCTGTGGTTTTCTGTCCTAAATACAAAGCAGTCGAGTCTCCAGAGGCTTACCCATGGCTTTCCTTTGCAAAGCCTGAGTCAGGCCAGAAGATCGTGCCAGAGTGGGCATCTCTGTGGTCCCCATGACAGAGGCAGGATGAGATAAACCCACAAAGGACATGTCTGAAGAATACGTTGACCCATCTGCTGTAGAGCTTGGAGTGATGGAGCCTGTGACCAATAGCTCAGAAGACAGCTGGAAGGATGTCATCTCTGTGCTGCATGGAAAAAATGACCCTTCAGTAATTTGTCAAGAAAATTATCTTTAAAACCAGACCAAAGCATACACTGGTCTCTTTGTCTGCTAAACAAATAAGTGAGAGTAGGATATTATATGGGGACAAGTCATATCAATGTTAACCTAGAGAATGATATCCCAGCCTCTTCCTCATTTTAAAGTGGACACAGTCCTAGCTGACCAATACTGCATTGCGATACAGCCAACAAACCTATCTTCAGCTCTGAGCAATATGCTTGTACCCTCTAATGTGTCTGCATGCTGGGCTGACTATTTGTCAAATCCTGCCATCTGAGCAGGTCCATATCTGTGATGAGATCTTTACATTCTTGTAGGCTACCAAAGCTGCCAGGTTGTGGTAGTTTTTGGCTGAAATCTGTAACTTTAATTCTCTTCTGCATGCCACCGTGGGCAGGAGCAGACAAGAGTTGAGCGTGTAGTGCCTGCTCCCTGGGCCAGATGAACCTAAGCCAGTTCCCATCTGGAAGCCACCTTACCAAGTCAGCACAGCACCACATCCTAACTAATATACTTGCTTATCATAACACAGCTATGCAGGTTTTGGACCAGAGTTGGCTTATATCCATCCTGCTGGGAGCACAGTCAGAGGGATTTGGATTTGTCTGCACTTTTTTTTTAACTCAGACATGCTTCTGGGTGCCAACTGTGTGGACTGGTCCCTTAGAAGGATGACTAGATGGTGGTTCAAGAAGCTCCTGATAATTTGCCAGCGTAGTTAGCCCACAGGGCCATGGGGTTTGCAAACATCTTCTGCCATGATCTTACAGGAGTTGCTGAGTTCCCCATATTAAGCCCTTCAGAAGAAAGTCTTTGTCCTTCTCTTGAAGTTAAATAATTACATGGTTCATTTTATGTCATTCAGGGGACCTTGCAGAATTCCTTACTGTGGTACTGAGAGTTGCTGCTGCAGAGTCAGGACAGCAAGAGAGGTTCAAGGAAGGGAGGAGATGAAGCACGGTGTTGTCGCTCATCCAGCCTTGCCTCATGGGACAGGATGGGGGGGCTCTTCCAACAGCCTAAAAAGGGTGTGAGCTGCATGTCTTGTGAGGACAGTATGCTGTCCAAGCAAGAGTTACTGTTCTCTGAAGCATAATTTCTCTGTTCTACTCAAGGCATCAGTCCTTTGCATCACCTCTCTGACAGGCTATGCCATTGCAACTCCATGAGCCCTATGCAGCCATTGAAAACATGAAGGCATTTAACTATCAGAGACAGTTAACTCTTTTTTAAGGAACATACGTGATTAAAGACAACGTGCCAGTAAATCCAGAGGCACCCCTCTGCACACATACAGCAACCAGCACTCTCAGGACTTCCCTGGATCTACACTATGAAACAGGATAGCAGAAAAAGCACCACTGTTCATACGATACTGACACGTGTAGGACTTCTTTAAATTAGAAAACTCAAAACTTAGCAGCATCTGTTGAAAACCTCAAAGGAAGAAAAAGTGTGTGTGTATTCATCCTTGTAAATATTCCCAAGAACACTATTTTTGGTCATGGCAACACAGCTGAGGCTGACCGTATACAAGCTGGCGGCTTTTAGGCCACAGTGGCAGGAAAAGAGTTTCCTTCCCAAGCATCTGGCTTTCATCTGGGCGGATACACTTGGTCAGGCCGTTTGTTTTATGAACTCCACCTGCATGTATGTACCTCTGCCTCTCTGTCTGCGTGGGCGGGTAGGGCTGAGCGTTTGCTGTACATTGAAGAATTTCAAAATGAACTTAATTACCTCCTGCTTCCAGCTACGGTGGTACAAGTCCAGAGCAATTTCAATAACTTCAGTGAAATTACTTGTGGGTTTATACAGGTGTCAGTGAGAGCACAGCTGAGCCCAGAGCAAGGCTCTTCTAAGCGCCAGCTCATAGAAAACATCCACAGAGACTGGCAACCTGATTCTAATACCTAATAAAAGCCCTGCTTGTGCAATGGATGTCATCCACCAGCATTGTGCATTAAGCTATATTACGAATTCTGAAGTACAGATGAATTTGTTGCGGTCTTCATACTGGATAGAACAAGAGGACGTTAAAACGTCCACCCCACCCTGCCACTGCTTAGAGTACAAAGTTCAATGCCTGCGCTATGTGTTGGGATTAAACAGAGGAACAGAACAAAGTCTCCCTGCGTTAGAGGAGGCAGCTAATGACAGCAGTAGTACTGGGGATGACACATCACAACCAAAACCACTCAGATTTGTTTGCCACGTAAATCTCTGCAGTTTCCAGTCAGAAAGGCAAAAGATGAGCCTGTGTTGATTAAAAAGGCTGGGGAGCTCTTTAGTTCATCAACTAGCAAATGGCTCCAGCAGACAGAAAAGCAGAAGCTATACAGCTTGCTTTATATAATACATAAATTATAAGATGTTATGTTAATTATATTATGTTACGCTACGCTACGTTATGTTATATTATCTATTTTATGTTATGATTTTATCTGTGTACACAGAGAGATACCTATATAGATATATATCTGTGAACAAATGAATGATCAGCAAGATTCAGCAGGCCATGCACTGCTGCATGAAATCAACTAGTTATGTCAGTGTAGAAAAGACACCATTTGTGACAGGGAGATCAGATCACTGAAGCAGGTTTATATTTGAGAATTTGCTCCTGTAGACTTTCTAATCAAAAGAGATCAGATGAGCCTATGTTTACTGATGTATATGCAGCCCTTACATTTTCCTTCAAGTTATCCATTCCTTCAACAGGACCTTTAATTTTGTGGGGTTTGGCATCACAGCTGGTTAGTGAACCCCCTTCCCACCACTCTAGTTTGCAGAATGCAAGCACACGCAGTTTTGAACTATAGGGAGTAGCAAGAGGAGAACCGCACCAGTGAAACGCATTTGTACTCTGGGAACCTGCAACACAGTTCAGCTACTGACTGCTAGGTGGAACATGAGCAAACAGTTCTTGTTAAGTGGATACAGAAAGCGGAATGAAAATTGTCATGGTCATTTCAATACTTTCTCTCACAACTGTTCTGCTGCTGCCCTTTCCAGGCACAGCCCTTCCAGCAGGTGCTTGTGGCTGCCTTGCTTTACTCTAAGGGAAGGAAGCAGTTGTCTTGAATGTTGTATGTGCAGGGGACAAAATAAGGTGATATGGACCAGGGTTAGGAGGCTGGGTATCAGTTTCAGCAGCACCAGGTGACAGTTCCCGCTCTCAGAGACTACTTGGAGAGGTAAAGGGCTCCTTGAGTTCAGTCAGGAGTAGCTCAGAGACAGATGGGGTGAGGTGGGGTTGGCAAGTCTACATAGGCTGCTTTGCCTTGAGCGAGTCTCTATGCCTCCCAAACAAAGGATTTCTGGTAATTCAACATGCAGGGGACTGGAAGCTGCCTTGGAAGAATACAAGGAAGACGTGAGGAGGGCTGGTTAGGGCCTTTCTGGGCTTTACAAAACTACTTCCCCCATAGGGAACAGGTATTAACAAAGGTCCCACAAAACGGAGCCTGTTGAACTGAGCGGGAAAGGGAAACTGAGAGCGTAGCAAAGAGTAAGAGTACACATAGTACTAGAATTAAAATTGCTAGACTCAGGCAAGTTGGAAGCCTGAGAAAACTGGGGATATGATGAAAGCTCTACCACGTAGGCTCATGGGTACTTCTGAGATAAACACAGACAAAAGATCCAACAGCATGTAAACACCACACTCTGCTCTGGGAGGTTAGATGGGGTAATAACAGGGCTCTCCAAAGAGGGAGAACTGGTAGGAACTTGGGAGGCAAAAGTGTGTCTAGCACTTGTGGGTTTTCAGTGGTTCTTCAAACAACATGGCAAAGAAATGCTATGTCATCTTCTTTTAGTGATGCCTTTACAAACGTGATATTCTTTTCCCGAGGTAAAGGACTAATTAGTCATGAGAGGTGGTGGCACAGACCTTTCTTTGTCTACTCTAAACCAAAAAAATCTGGCACGTAACATCTGCATATTCAAATATAGTTTTAAAAGAGACGTACAGCAAAACAGGAAATAAGGTAAATTCATTTCTTCATTTAACTGTCTCACCTATTTCCTCCTCCAGGCACATCTCTGGGTGCCTTGATTTCACTTTCCAGGAAGATGTAATTCTCCTGAACATCCTTCAGTGCTTCCTTCTTGGCAAGAAGATCTTGCGCCTCCTAAGAAAACAATCACATGAAATCAGAGGGAAAATGGTTTTGAAGCTTGTGATTGTCACATCAGCTAGCCTAACACGGACTTCAGATCTGAAAAAAAAAAAAAACCTTCATTCATATTTTGATCACTGTGCCAAAGGAACTACAAATGTTTTAGAAGTTTGACTACCTATAATATTGACTTTATGAGCCAAACAGGATGGTGTCCCTGTGAATTGCGACCTTTCAAAAGTGGTCCGACATTCATTAAATATTAAAGTTCAGCCGTTTGCCATTAGTTTCTCAGGTAAGTATGTATCTGTATTTGTTATTTAAGTAATGGCAAGATCATTTATAATCAATAGTCACTGTAGTTAAACACAGTGCAAAGAAGATAAACAGAGCTGATGTTTTGGGTCTGACTTGATTGAACCGGATTGGAAGTTCTCTCGTACCTACGTACACACAGAAAGGAAGTTCCTAAAATAACCATAGAGCAGCATGCGCTTTAAAGACAAAACAGAAAAACAGCAACTCCATATCCTACCAACACAAACTGACCTCTCAATTCTCAGCCAGGAAAAAGCTGAAAGAACTGACGTCTCCGCACACACAACAGTTACGGCGCTCTGTCGGAAGATGCTCCCCGCGGGACAGCGTGAGTCTGGTACACCGTCTCAAATGCACACCCAAACACACACTGTGTGTTGCACTGAACAACCGGACAAAACGTGTTATAGAAACGTATAGATATCTCCCAACAAGTTATGCACCGGCCACTTCTGAAAAAGGTTAATACAAGTGCTCTTAGTGGGTAGCAATGCAAGTCCAGGTACCCACAATTGCACTGGGAAAAGTAGCTGTTCAGGCTCCTGGGAAATTACTGCTCTGCATTACTGCAGGGAGAGTAGCATGAGGCGGTCTCTGCACAGCACACAACCCCCCTGACACACTGCAAGTCGGGAAGCCATCTGCCTCTCCCCAGGCAGGGCCAAGAAATCTCTGGGTCACCTGGGACAGCGGGCAACGGGTGTGAATCCGAAAATACTTTGCTATGGACAGGACTCTGGAAGCCACAACAACCTTTACCCCAGAGTATCATTTGACATGCAGGAACAATTTGCTCACCGAGTGTTTTGACCTTCTTTAGTCTCTGTACAGAAGGCAATATTCTTGTAGTCTGCAAGCGAATTAAGCTACTTCTTAGCTTGAGTAGGACAGGTCAGTGCCTTGTTGCTGAGCATCACACTTCCAGTGTCATCATTTTTCTTTTACCATGAGAAAAACTTCCAGAATTTTATCACAGTGGCATCCCAGATGATTTGTGCAATCAGTAACGTAAACTATGGTTTCAAAGATTAAGAGACTCCATATTAATCATGTGCAACAGTACATAGTGCTTGAAACATTTCCGGAAAACAAATCTTAAATCAGACTTGTTTGTATAGCCCCTGGAGATCTCGTCCTTCTCCAGAATAAATGAGTAGGTCTACTGACATCTATGTGGTTTGATTGCTGCCAAATCAGTACATGTGAGAAGTGAACTTGTGACTGCTACACTACACTAAATTTGGGAGCACGACCTTTGCAATATAAATATTTTGAAAAAAGAACAATCGTCTCAATGCTAAAATAATATAACTTTGGTCAGGGTTGAGGAACTAATAAAGGGAATTTTGCAACATAAAGTCCAACAGTGCCACAATACGCTTATAAACAGAACTAGTCTGGGTAAAAAGACATATCCCAAATGCTAAACAAATACTGCTTCACATATAAACAGGGACAAGAACTAAATGTAGGGAGTCACGATTTCCACTTCGAGGAAAGATGATCTATCTAGCTAATGTAAAGCAAGCGTTGCCTTTGCTCTGATTGGCACGATGCCATTTATGACCTCATTTAAAAAAACCTAATAATCTAGACTATTGTTCATACGTTTCTGAGTCACGGAGATAAACCAAATGAAGTTAACTGGGGTAGCCTTTACAAGAGCCAAACCTGAGCACGTCTCCGACTTTTCCTTCCCCAGAGGTTTTCCCGATGCTCCTTCTGCAAAATAATGACAGCATGTCTGCAAAGGCCCGGCCAAAACACTGCTGCCGCTGGGCCAACCTCCTCTCCCTGCAGGAGGAGTGGTTCAAGGCCGGAGCTGGCTCGCCCCTCACATTCAGACAAGCAAGCCCTGTTGACAGCTGTCTCTGCTGCAGGGACCTGGAGGAGTTTCCAGCCTGCCTGCTCCACTGCCTGCCAGACTTCTCCTTGCACGTGCTTACTCATTTGCTTGACCTGCAAGACACATTTCCATTTGGGTTTAAAAGTGCTGTACAGAGGAAGTGAAGGAATTTGTCTAGAAGAGCGTGCCCTACTCCATCTGTGTGGCCACTGAGCATTTTGTGGGAGCAATGGCCCAACTGGAAACATGGGTGCCCACCAGCTCCTGCCACCAAGCCTTGAGTGATTGGAGAAAACTCCCAGTTTTGGGAAAGCTGCTGTCCCTGTCACCTGGCTGCAGCTGAATACCAGAACAGAGAGATGATACCAGACTAGTGCTGCCCAGTGACTTCCAGTTCAGCCCACGCCCCCACCGCTGCTTAGGGTGGGCGAAGCCACAGCCCCTCTGAGCCACACCACTCACACACGACAGCCAGAAAGCTGGTGAAGACGCCAAGCCAACCACTCCTACACAGAGGGGAAAGTGACCTTTGGCTGCCGCACCACCCCAGTGCCACCACCCTGCAAGGGCTGTCCCCCGGCTATGGGGCAGGTGTGTTGCTGATGGCAGGGCTGGGGAGCGAAGAAATCCTTGACCCCACCTATCTTTCCCTTCCTCCTCCAGACCTGGACTGGGGACTCCACAGCAATATTCAATGGTCAGTGTAGTTTCCCCATTCATAAAAGGCACCCTTAAAATCAAAGGTTTTGATTTCTTCATTCTACACTGCAAACTAACAAAGGGGACAATAATAATTAACCCTGCCTCCTAAATGTTAATTACAAAGGCTTATATTTGATATTAAAAAGTTCATTTCTAGTGAACTTTAATTAACCCCAAAGTCTAGTCTTATTTTACTTTAAGACCTATTACTAGACAATAGAAAAAATTCTGATATTTTGATTTGAAACACAAATGTAATCTAAGGGCAGATGAGTTGCAAGGTAAAGGAGTAATCTGTTTGATACAAAAATATTTTGCTTGAATACACAGTTATGTCACTTTTATTTAGTATTTTTGAGTTATTATTATTTACTAATTCTACTAATACTTTATTACATACAGGACAGCTCTTGGGAGCGTCACACACGATGAGACTATCATATATATATTTAAATCCTATGTATATGCCTTCACCTAGGGGGCAGCTCAGGTTAATCGAAAGCTGATTGAGTGTTCAGTTTGGCTGAACGCTCCAGACGGGTCTACATTCATCACTTCCAGGGTGAAAATTCATCTTGCTCTCACCAGTTGTTTCCTCATCAGCTGACTGCTCAATTCACTTGATTGCTCCCTCTGACCGTACTATGGCTGGCTGCTTCCTTTGCCTCCCAATCACACTAATTGACCTCTTAGTTAAAAATATTCCAGATTTCAGTGCTTGGCTCACAGCTAATTGCAGCCTAACGGATAATTTTGGCTGAGCATTCAATGCGTACTTCCAATACAGGCACAGTATCTTACGTGGCATTTTAATTAGAGTATTAGTGGAAATAATCTGTATGAAGGCACCACATGTGGTCATGCGATCACACACTAGCTAGTTAGACAGACACGGCCATTAACTTATGGGTCTATCCAAGAGTTTGGGCAGGAGGTGCAATGTGGTCCATATAAATAATAACAGTAGCTCAAATAGCACCTTTCAACCCAGTTCTGTGCTGTCCTTTGCCAAACTAGCATCTGTCCAGGGAAGACTGTTGACCTCTTGAGTCACCTCTCCCAGTTACCAAAATTAGGTTCTGTTAGAAGAACTCCACCACGTTCCCCGTGACTGGTGGGGAGATGTTAACTCCAACTCCTTGGCTGACCACTGCTGTGTGATGTTCATACAGGGACATGTGCTCTTCAGCAGTGCCATCCAAAATGAGAGTTACTAGGAGTCAGCGAGATCTGGATTAGGTTATAATTTAAAAGCAGGGTGTCAAGTAGTTGCTCAGCTGCCATTAAATATTAAAATAATACTGTGTGTACAATTTGCACAAACAGCAGGGAGCAATTTGAATAGTGCTTGGAAACTTATCTTTGTCAAGAAAAGTATGTGTTGTCAGAAGACAGGAATTAATTTGGAAAAGTGCATTCTAGTCAATGCTTTGTTTCCATTATGTGCTGCTACAGTAAATGAAGCACCATATAAAGTCTACCCAAGATTGTTAAAGGCTTGCTTGCTACCAAGAAATTAGTTTCTTAAGGCTAGCCATCTCTGAAACAGCAAGGAAATTCAGCATGTAAAACCAGCAAGCACTTTGCTTACTGAAAACATGTAACATCCACTATATTTAGAGATTTATCTAGGGTTTTGTTATAGACCTATTTTTAAAGGCACACAGTTTTTCATATATGATCTTATTCCAGATGACGCTCCAGAACTGTGAAGCACATCAGACTATGTGCTTAGGAAGCATGAAAACTCAAAATCTGAAAAGCATTATTTCTGCAGAGCTTTCCCAAGAGATTGCCTTGTACTATTCTGCTCCCAGTGTAAGCCCAGAGACTCCACCTGCATACTCAAAGGTGGAGCTACTTGAACCCCTCCCTGCAACGCAATGCCTGCCTTGGGGCAGGCAGCCATGCAGCCAGCCCTGTGCAAGAAGAGCCAACACCTCTCTGCAAATTCAGGGCTGAAAAGGATCTGTACTTTGCATACTTCTGCAAATGCAAAGGATTGGGCCCTTGGGTTTGCTAGATAAGATTGATATAAACTTCAGCTTGTCTGCAGGGTCCCTTCAACAGCTATTAACAGGGCTCTGTACTCCTGACAAATGGGACTTCAAATCCTCAGCAAGGATCCTTTGTTTCTATAGCTCTTTCATGAAACGCAATGGCAATTCTGCAGGGGTTTGAGTTACATTTAAAAAATGATGCTTTTGTTGATTCTTATATTAGGGCAGAGGCAGAGCTTGGTGGGGCTGCCAGTTTGAAGGGAGATGCGACAGCAATACCGTACCAGTGTGTATCATTCTGTGCGTGCCCTTTTGGGAAACATTTGCAAGCATCTGATAAAAGCATCTGATACCTTCATTCCGATTCAGCTACTAAACTGTACAGCAATGAGCTTTCAGCGACATTCCCTAATATTCAGCAATCAAGGTTTAGATACAAAACTGAGATTTGGTTCAGACTGATTTCTAACAAAGAATACTATTTTGGTTCAGAATATTTCTTCTTTTCTTAGTTTTCATATAATCATTAAATTAATATCAGTAATAATAACAACAATAATATTCTGATACTATGTCGTCACAGAGTTTGAAGGGACAGGAGAGGGCATATGTGGACTTACTACCGATACCTATTTGATAGAGCAAGTTTTCAGAAGTATAAACTTTAGCATCTTCTTCTGTGATATTAAGCATTGGGAGAAAAGAGCTGGTTTTGTCTGCTTAATTATAACTTGGCAACAACGGTGGAGCAGCCTTTAAAGGTGATATTAGAAATTGAATGGACAAACCAGCATTATAAAACCATGTGTCAACAGGAGATTAATTTGAAGCCTCATCATTATGAGATAATTTAAAACTCAGCTAACAACCCTCAGTGACACCTTGTCTCATCTAACATGACATCCTGTGCTCAGGCAGGGACTTTGCCCCAGGACAGAGGGTACTTGGCTGAAGGAGGTGGATGAGAGCCCCGACACCCACTGGTGATCAGCCCTGTTGATGGCTGATAAAGCCTTAGGCTCCTGGCGCAGAATTTGGGTCAAGAAAAACATACGTTTAAAGCTTTCCTCTGTTGCTGGTATCTTCATAGACAGGCTGTACTATCCCGACATTTCAGGCATGCCTCCTCCCATTTCCAGACTGCCATCATTTAGACCTGTGAAATGCTTTAGACTCAGATGCTTTGCTAAGCTGAGGACTCAAGGACAAAGGAAAGGGACCAGCCAAGCTTGAGTGGGGAAAAGCATTTGGGACTGTAATAATATCTCAACATATTAGTTTTTTTTTTCCTTTCTAATTCTTATGGATTTTCTCATCAGGAAAGTGCTGTAGGAGTATCTTCAGGATCCAGAATACAAGTGGAAGTATTGGTATCTTTGAGAGCGCGTTTATCGTGCAGCGTCCATATTTATCCAGCTCTCTGGGTGGATGTGCGGGTCCTGTTGAGCGCCATGTTGCTATGGCTACTCCCATAGCACTACCTGCGCCCGCTGTACACAAAAGGCAGCCCGAGAGATGTCTACGCGAACCGTAGTCAGCACAACTAATGCAAGGCAGAGCCGTTCTGAGTCATGATTGTACGGCGACTGCAAACGCTCTTTGGGAAGGTTATGATCTGGGACTTGCAGTCCCATAAGCACCTCTTGGGAGAAGAAAGCTGCGAGATTTGGTTCACTTCCAGTTCAATTTCAGGCTGTACAAAGAGCCAGCTCTGGGTTGAAAGCAGCATGCCATGCTGGGGGAGACAATAATTAACGTACCAGGAGGATCATTAACAACGCTGCTCAGGTGCACACCTGGTTGCATGTGCATTTTCTACTACTCACACTCTTTTTTTAATTTCTGTGTTTTAGAGTTGGCTTACTATCACCATGCACTGCCTGACCTGTTTTGTCTTTAGTTGTCCGTGGGCATTCAAAAATTACAAAAATAGTTTCAGATCTGAAACCTATAAAGCTTGAAGTCAGACTGAAAACACTCTTTTCAGGTTGTGAAAACTCTATTTTTCAATACTCAGGTTGGCAGGACAAATGTGGTCACATGCACATATCTGAGTAGAAGCAAGAGTGAACCTCCAAGATATTTTGGTTTTCTGTTTTTAAGTATTCCAGAGCACAAAGGTAATACTTAAAACTCAGAGAGCAAAAAGGGGTTTTTCATCACAATAGCAAAATGTACTATTTAAGCCCAAACTTTAAAACCTCTTCTGTGGACCATTTCTGCCTCCCTCAAACAGACTCCCTCACTTCAGCACCAATTCTCACAAGCAAGGAGTAAAAATTGGCCTGGCATCTGGATTGATGCTTGCTTCATGATCCAAACTGTCTTTTACATACCATTTTGTTGCGGGGGCAGAACTTGATGTTGCTCCAGAGTTATCAGTGTATTATGGCCTTGGAGAAGCAAGAATGACCTCAGGACCCGTGGCTTGCAGACTGCCTAAGAGCCAGGACTGAAAACACGACAGCTGATACTGTTTGAGTTTCCTGTTGCAGCATCAGCACAAATTGCCTTATGGTCAAGCACACAACTCAGGACAGGCAGAACAGTTATTTTTCAGAACAAACCCCCAAATTTTAAAAATATTGTTCAAAGCAGATAAAGCCATTACGTAAAGCAGTCATTGAAGTATATATACACACACACAAATAAATAAATGGGAAAGCTATAGATTGTGCCATGAATCTGTGTTCCTGTTACTCGAGCCAGTCAAAAAATTACTAAAGTGCTGAGAAAAATTTTTTTGTTTGTTTTTTCTTTGAAAACCACTAAGTTAAAAAATATTTTCCTGGCCAAAACTGTTGACTGGAAATCCCAAACCAGCATCCACAAACAAACATTCACAAAGACAACTTTCTCCTGAGATCAGTGGGAACTTCTCTGGTCTCCTGTAGATAGAAACACGTGACAAGAACTCATACTTTTCAGAACAGGACAAGATGGCTGACATTATCAAAGTACATCCCTACCTCCCTTCCCTGCCATATTCCCACAACAGTTTCCTTGGATGTGTAATCATTTACATGGGCTCCCCTCTCCTAAAATGTATTCTTCTATCTGATGTTGCTGTTTATTAGTTATTTCTCTGATGGACTAAAAATTTGCATTATAGTGTTGTAGAAAGCTATTACAGTGTTAATGTCTTTGCACTGTGTTTAGTTACATGGCGGCAAGCATGTTTTAAAAGATGAGAAACTTTTAGTGCATTATTGCCCTAAAGATAACCATTATTATTATTTGCATTACATTTATTCCTAGAAGCCCTGCTGAGATTGTACTAGGCAGTTTTGAAATCCACAAGATGAGACTAGTGACAGACATTTTTCCCATCCTAACACATGAAGCAAACAAAGGCAGAGAGACAACTTAGGCACAGAAAACAGTGTACCGTCCCCAAGGGTGGTACCTGTAGGAATAAAAACACGTCCCAACTCGGGTACAGTCCTCATTCACTAAACGGTGAATCATCTCTGCTTCTGCTCTACAGCTTGAATTACTTTTGATAACTTCTACCGAGAAAACATTTACCAGTCCTTTCAGGTTAAATCAAATAGCATGCAGGGTACAGATCTGTACCATTGCAACATCATGCTTATTTAGTCACCAAAGGTTGCAAAAAATTTCAAAGGGGCTTCAGTTCAGTCGCTAGAGGAGAGATGAAGAGAAATATGTGTGCATGAAGTAAATCTACATGAGTCGTCTTGTGGGTATTGGCAAGTCTGTGTGTTTCAGTACTACCTGGTTAATTCCTCTTTTCAGGTGCAAATCACGTTCTCAGTATAACCCAAAATGAGGTAGGCAAATTTTAATGTTCCCATGCCCACCAACAGACTTGATGATGATTTGAATGAAGCCACTGTTAATATTCACAATGCAATATTGACCAAAGCAAGAATCCGATTTCAGGAGCGATTTGTGTTACACAGGAACCTAAACTCTACTGGAGGTCAACAGATACAGGTTCCTGGTTCGCAGGAACATCCATTTCTGAGGGACTCTCACGTCCCTGTGTCCACGTATCCTCATCTGTAAAAGGACAGCGATGTCTTTGCACGTTGCTGCAAAGCACCTAACAATCTATGAAAGTACTATTTAAATGCAAGCTCAACACAGAAAATCAGGCAGTTTGCGAACAGATGCCCCTATGTCTCTAGTAAGTTCACGTGCACGTGCGCAAGGACATGCGTGTTTCAGCAGCCATCTTGGTGCATTATGATGGGTGGCAAAGCATAATTTCAACTGGCCTTTTATTGAACAGCAAAAAAAAAGACAGTTACAAGGCATTTTTGCTTGGCTTAAGGATGTACTCTTCACTTTGTGTGTATGTAAGTATTATTATTAACCCTGTGGAAACTGCTCAACTGAACGGAAAGATAGGTTAGACAGAGAAGCTGACAGAACAGGAAAATATTTTTCTTCAAAGATTAATCAGACTTTAAATTAGGTGATGAAAGTAAAAGGAGCATGTGGAAAAGATCAGAATAAGTACATTCTGTATCTTCAAAGAGCCTCCAAAATTAATAAGCGAAGTTCCTGCTCTCCTGGAAGGGAAACAAGCTCAAATTTGTATTGCAGAAAGAATGGGATTTCCAGAAGATTTCATGGGTGGCCCCACACCTCTTCCACTGAGCGCTGACCTGAGTGAGACCAGATGGGGTCCCATGCACAACATGGGAAATGCCCACAACAGGCTTTTGTGCCAAGGAGTAGCTGCCACAGAGACAGATGTGAGGGTCAGTGCAGAAGATTTTGCAGCCTAGAAGATCAGGCTGCAAAAACTCGCTGCTCCTCAACTCTTTGCCCTCATGGATGCATCTCCTTGCACCAGTTCCACGGGCCCTGCCTGCTTTTTGGAGCCAGAAAGGCTGGGTCAGGTATGCTGCAAAGAGCAAATGTCCTCCTCTGCTTTGTCAGCTTCTGTTTCTCCCCATCCTGCATGGGGAAGATTACTCCCCCCATTATAGCAATCCCTTTCTGTTTAATATTTATAGCAATCTCTTTCTGCTTAATTCATAGTATCGACCCCGAGAATGTAGCTATCTTCTCCCAGATGCTTGCATAGCCAGAACCCTTGGGACTTTCTCTGAGAGATGGTCACAACCAAAAACACACGAGAAGACACAATTTCTTGTGTGCTGAAAGAGGTTGTTATTAGTCCTCTCCAGTAACCAGCATAGGAAGTGCCTCTCAAGCGTTGTTCCTTACCCAGCATATCAGTGCCTGTCTCCCTTCTCTGAAGAGCACTGTTAATCTGACTAACCAGTACATCACAGTGACGCAGATTAAGACTGAGCGTACATTCCCACATGCCCATCATTTAGCATCCAGTAAAAAAAGTGTTAGAAGTATTTATTAAAATTACTTGTACATTTTATAAAATATCTGTATCAATTAATTGCTAATACGTAGTTCAAAGCTGAATCAGAACTGAATTAATAATTTAACACTGATAACTTATTCAATGTATTTAGCCTCTTTGCCTTTTTCTGGAATGACTTCTCAAGAGTTATCCTCTTTTCATGTCCAGGGAAGGATCTTCAAATCTGTCTTTGAAATTACTTAAAATCTTTCCCTCGCTTGAAATGTTATTACTTCGTGAGACTGATCTTATACAATCTATTACAAGTATTTCATACTAAAAATTCAAGTCCTGTTGAGAATTATGATGAGTGAAATGTATATGTTCCCTCATTGATGGTCATTCTTTTCGTTCTAAGGAATGTTTAAAAAAAGCCCTCTCAAACTCTGCATTTTTCAGGGGCAGACGGCAGGGAGGGCAGAGGAAGCAGGTAATTGGCTATTGGAATTTGGGGACGTATCACAGATTTTCCTCTCTGATGCAAAGGATTGGCTGAGACAGCATCGCATTGGAAAAAACAGGCTACTGTGAGATTACTGCATTTGCAAAAAGATACACACAGCATTTTAGATACCACAGGGTTTTTTTCCTTTCTCACTGCAGGAAAATAATGGCACAATCAAAAATACGCTGAAATCACTGAAAGCCTTTGAGTCTTTCAGTTCAGTTCAGAGGGCTATTTATGTCATCTGAGATGCCAATACATAGAATTGCTTGGCGAACGTTGACATTTTAAGGACAGATATTATATAAATGTTGAATACTATACGTGTACCCAGCTTCACATTGAAGAATTAAAAATGTTTTTCTTTCTTTAGCCGGTCCTTGGTAGTGAACAAGTAGAGCCCAAATGAGTTGAAAAATGGAGGAAGAGAGGGAAAGTACCCAGAACAGTGACCTTTACACAATGCACCCAAAGGATACCGTGATAGAAGATCCACAGGCTTTCAGATGAGGAATCTGTAATCCGTGTGGCTTCAGTCCAGGCTGAAGCCTCACTGTTAGCAAATAAAGCCGTAGGCTACAGACACAGCACTTGCTTCCAAATGAGAAGAAAATAAAACTAAATAGCAGACATCGTTCCTGGTTCTTAATGACTGCCTTGTATTAATTTCTCCCTGCTGAAAATGGTTGATCAGCATATTACTTTCTCTGGTTTGCTAGAGATTTAGGTTTTGTATAATACTGCTAGCTTGGGAAGATACTGTGCTTTGATGCTTTCTTAATTATTTTAATGCAACTTGAATTAAAATTTTACTCATTAAATATTTCTAGAGATGAGCTTGAGGCATGGCATTTGGAGGTGGTTTTCTCTGAAGTTCAGGAGACATTGCATCCAAGGTTTTAACACCTCTAGCTAGGATAGAGGACTGAAGATCAACTGCTAGCACCACCACTGAACTGCAGTGCCTTAAAAAAAACAATTTTATCTTTCTGTACTTCTCTTTCTCTGTTTGAAACTAAAACTAACGATAATAGCACCTTCATTTTCTAATGATATTTGTGTAACTTGGGTTTGGAACCTGGAAATTGTTAAGTGTTGTTCTTAGAACCACTGTGAGCGTGTTCCTGTCTGGCATTTTGGGTTTGGTCCATTTTAACTTGTTTCGCTTTGAAATTTACTCACAATAAATATTCGGCTCTTCAGGTAACTAGGGTGCCAACCAGTGCAGTCAGATCTACTGAAACATGAAACAAAAATTATAAACTTCACACTATACAGGTAACTTGTATTACTTCACAAGCAATAACACAAAGCAAAAAGGATGTTATCTGCTTTGCCTAAGTGTATTTCAGCTGCCCAAGTAACAAGAAATCAAAGAAAAATTAAATCATTGTTCAAAAACCTAGTAGGCTGGCACTTACCACTCTAGCTGCTTACCAGAGCAATAAAGAATTCCCTCCAGCTTTGCAGAGAGCTGGAGTTACCAGTTAGCTGCATTGCAGCTCTGGGTCTCCAGCACTGCACAGTCCCTGAATGTCAGCACAGAAAACACAGGTCAGGGAAGAGGCGGGACTCAGAGCCAGTCAACTTTACCTGGGCATGCGGGGAGAAATAAATCACCTCTTCGGAGCTGCAACAACTTTCTCCTATTTACCCTTCTCTCTGAAGCAAAAAGGTAGCAGAGCAGCACTTACAAGGATCTGAGCAGATCTTGCCCGCTGTTTGGCATTTGCCAAATAGCACTGCTTTCCCCTGAAGGCTCAGTCAAGCCCAGAACCACTAAGAAAACATGATCAGATTATGCTGTGGAATGATTTACGTTTATATACATATGGTGGGTGGGTGTATTCATATAAAAATCTGCTTGATGTCCATTAATCAAACATGCCCATGATGGAATATAAAATGTACCACTAATTGCAGCAACTCTGACACGAAACTTTTCAGCTCTTTAAAATTAACTGAAGTCCCACTGCAGCAAAGTGGCTGGCTAATTATTTCTATGTCATTAAGCAGGGGTTTTGTCAGCATGTAGAGACCCAAACTCCCCAGTAACTGCAGACTGATTTCAGTGTGAGCTGGGCACCAGAATCTCTCTGATGTACCAGAGAACTTGAAGGTGTTTGCAGTCTAAATAGACAGCAAACCAAGAAGGGGAAGAGATAGCAGGCTTTATTATATTTTAACTCAGTAATAAAGGCCTTGAACAACTCCCTGGAAGGCGAAATGGAGCTTGGGTTTGTAAGTGTCCGGCTGGAACACTGTGCAGTACCTGCAAGGCAGAAAAGGAGGTATTCTTAATAGGTTAAGAAGCACAAAGTGGCTCAGGGATGAGGCAAGACTGTGCCTCCCCATTGCTTTTTCTTTTACTCCAGAGGAAAGCAGAGAGAGATGGCAGATCAGTGAAGGCAGCCTGGCAGCAGGATACAGAGAGCCCCAGGGCCCCAGTGGGGCTGGGGATGCCATCTCTTTGACTAACGCTATGGCAATGTTGCTCTTTTGCGCGATGAGTGAATCTCTTCCAATGTGATTTATGAAACGACCGAGGGGGGACAGAGTGGAAAGCGACAGGCAGGAGCCGGTCTTTGAAAAAGAGCTTGGTTAAAGGACCATCTTGTGGGCAGCAGTTGTGGAAATGCTGCTGTGGTGAAGAGGGGTTGGACCTTTTGTGAGAGAGTGGGGAAAAAAAGGAAAGACAAAGCAATTGTCTCTTTATTCCTTGGTGCATGAAGGGTTAAAAAATAAAAAGAAAAGAGATTAACTTTTTGAAAACTCTAGTGGTCTGGATTCTGTTCAAGGCTTGGATCAACCCACCCCTGGCTTGAAAAAACAGGACAATAGTGTCCACTTGGCTCAGCTGCAGACTCTGGATTTTTATTACCAGCGGCTGGAGTTCAAGATGAGTGAATTGTAAATAAGGAGAAATGAAACACAATAAAATAGTCTCCAGAGACTTACCTAGAAAACATCTGGAGTTTTGGCTCTAACATAGAGAAACCTATACCAATGGGAACACAACGTATTACTGTGAAGTGTAGTAAGAAATAGCACAGATAAATGAGAAGTTAAGGCCTCCGATATATCACAATAAGATATTTCAGCTCCTTTTGGTTGTGCGAGTTTCTAATACTCTGAAGTCCTGCCAAATATTTCATTGTTACCTTATTAGATGTTCTTGGTTTAGTACCTTTTGCTTTGTAAAGCGCTGATTTAGTGTCACTTAATTTAATTTTTAAAAACATAACCAGATGTCCTGTTCATTTAGCATATGAGAAAACAATATCAGAAACATCTGTTTTACGCATTCCATAACAGATACTAAGATTTCTTTCTCTTGCTAAAACAGTCTTGCTTCTGAAATAAGTTCACCTTTTATCTTTTACATCAACTGCCACATTGGCACGCAACATTATTTTGATCTTTATACGTCTCTCTTAATGCTTGTATTTAGCCAAAAGAGCCTTAATTTGGGGGTCTGTCTCCTGGATTCCCACTGAGCTTTTCATTTCTTTTACAATACTGACATCATTGTTTGCATGCTGGACTGATCTGGCCCACTCCCTTTAATGCGAGACAGCAGCGGGGGAAGCACTTGAAGCAAGGGGCCCTCCCAGAGCTGGAGGTAACCAAGCGTAATGGTATGCTCCACAACCTACGGGCATTGTTTAGGTAAAAGAGTTTAAACACTGGCAGCACAATGACCTCGAGAGCAAAGGTTAAGGAACCTCCCAAAATTCAATCTGGGTGGTGTTCAGCTCAGCAGGGACAAGCTTCTCCTCCCAGTCAATGTTTAACTGGCTCCGTTCCCTTTTTGCCAGAGGTGCAATATCATCCTGTTTAGATTTAATAGTGGAGAATGAGCCACTCCAGCACAGAGAAAGTGCAAATAAAATTATCTCTGAACTACTGCAACTTTGAAATCTGTTGCTTCCCAATGTATTTTTCAGAGAAGACTAACACACATCTGTAATTAGCAACTATTTTGGAATGGCTGTAAGTTTTGTAGGGTTAACTCTAACTTGAGAATTGCCTTTGTTTGTGGTTATGATGTTTCCTTGGCCAGCTGGGGGATTATTTAGATGGTTTGCAGCCCCCTAGTTTTATTGCTTGCCAAAATAATAATTCTATGTTTGGCTAAACCTGCAAGTTTTCTTTTTAAATAATTTAGCCAAGAACTAAGCCTAGATGCTGCCTATTGTGTCAGTACCACAGGCACAGATGAGTCTTTCTGTGAATGTTTACAATCACCAGAACCAAGCTGGGCACAGAAAAATACCCAGGTGATGGACAGACTCCCACGCTGCCTGACGTTAGCACTGCGGCATCTTTATGCCTCTCTTATTTTAGAGCGGTCTTTTTCTGCTGTAGCCAAAGGCGATACTTCAGGCCAGCTCTTCAGAAGCTCCCCACTAGCCTGAGGAGGAGCCCAGCACCCTTTATGCCCAGCGTCCAAACTCTGGCTGCTTACCCCACACAGGGAGCAACCATTTCTGGGAACTGCGCCCTGACTGAGAACTTAAACGCTCCTCCAAAATCTGAGTCTGGTGACTACAAACCCAAAATTCCATCTGAATCAATAGCCCAGATCTTCCCAGTCCCAGGCACAGCTGGGAAGAAAGCCAGGACCTGAAGTCTGGGTCGACATTCATACCAATCCTCTGTAAGCGCAAGCCCTGCCCTGGCAAAGGTGAGCTCAGCCTAATCTTCAGATGTTACTGAGCAAACCTGGAGGAGCTTCTCTGTCTCATTGTATAGCCCTGAAGCTCTCTGTAGCTTTAATTTTCTCCCACAAAGTTCATCATACTTTCCCTCTTCGTCATAACATTTTTAACAGTACGCTTGTATTTGCTCCCAAGTTCCTTACAAATCACAGGCTGTTTGTTACAAAGGCGGCCACTGTATAAACCTTGAACTGTGGGACTGGCACAAAAGAGTCAGTGAGGTTCAGCCATCTCTTATGGGTCAACTTCTCACACAGGCTCCACTTTAACACATGAAGGATATTAGATATGAATAGCAAGAACATGTTGCTCTCCTTAACTGTGTCTTCTTCATGCCCTGGATGCTGAGCTCACCATGTCCAAAATGAGCCAGGAGAAGAAGCGGCTGGGATGCCAGCTACAGGGTACTGCTCTCCTACCTGAAATTGAATGTGGTGGTGGGTGATCAGCCCCTACCCCAACCTTTGCCCTCCACCATGTGTGAGGCCAAGGTAGGTGGGGAACTTGTGCCAACTGTGAAAGCTTAGGAGACCTTCATGCTCTTGCACGCTGCTGCCTAACCGGCAGCCATGCAAGCAGCCCAGGATACAGGCTGCTTGCACGGCTATCATTTACCACAATTTCACCACAAAGTCATGAGCCTGCTGCACCCCTGCACTGGTGCAAAGGAGTCTGGTAAAAAAAACATCCCTTGCAGTTGGAGGGCGTCCACTGACTTCAGTGGGTGCTGGAATATGGCCCTAGAGAGGGGCAAGTATGTGGCTGAAAAAGGCTCCATGCACCCCATGGTTCAAAGTCCTTGCCGAACCTGAACCAACATATAGGATCAGTATTACTTGCATTTCTGAAGGCACGAAATAGGATTACAGTAGTGGGGCCCAGGCCCAGGATCTGTAACATTAATCATGTTACTGTCCTAACAGGCACAGTGGCAGGGTTAAAACAGTTTCTGATCCATCAAGGCCTAACAAGCTTGGTCAGATCACACACCTTAGCCACCCCTTTATCCCTGTGGCCTTCTTCAGCCAAACACAGAAGCAGAAACCTGAACTGACTCCCCATGTGCAACTGGTTAAAACAATCTTGGACTCCTCGATTCTGTAATTAGTGGACAGAGCCATCGCTGTCTTCCCATTTTCCAACCACCAATTAACCAGAGACTCTGATATGTGTCATAATAAAAAACCCTTTCTCTCACCAATCATGCAAAAATGAGAACATAGACAATGTAATCACGTTATAAATGGTATTCAATTAATAGTTAGCTAAAAATTATTCAAATGATGATTCACAGACTGAATAACTAACAAATGGGAAATGGACCAATTAAGCAAATGGACAGGCTAACGGTTGCAAAGTAACAAAGTGAGCCCAATGGCAATTTGATAAATTAATAGAAAGCTTCTAGGTGGGCTGACACACAAGGAGTAGGGGAAATAGGGAGGTACGGATAATTGATGTTCTGCAATCAGAATACAGCTCTGTTATGGGACAAAAGAAGGACTCCAGGCAAGCAGAGCTATGGAAATCAGACATTACCCTTTGACACTCTTTGCAGAGCTCTATAGTGATATTTCAATCACATTGCTCTGACCTAACACAGCACTACTACATCAAGTGGATACTCGCTTTAAATACATGCAGGATGCTTTTGCTATGAAAACATACATGTACTAAAACCTAAATAAGAATAAAAGCTAGCCAGAGGAACTGACTGGAATTAAAATATTTTAGAAAACTAGTTAGACTCTATGAGAAAGTGATCATTTTACTTTAAAACGAGCAACACAGGCTATCAGGGGACTAGCTGTATCACTGAAACGACTTGTAGTCTCAGCAGCTGTGCCATACATGTTTAATGCAGAAAGACGTAAGGGACATTGCATCCATGACTTAGTTGCCAAATGATGCCAATACACTCTAACATGTCAGCCTAAGTCAGTCTTGTAAAGGTTCATATACAATTTCCACACCATTCCTTATGTCTTCCCACTAAGAACCTCATTTTGGTGTTTGATCCCAGCATCACCTCTTAAGGAAAGGATCTGGTGTTTCACCCCCAGGCCAAAGTTATAAGCATCTGGAAACGGTTGAATGACAATATTCATTTTGCCTGAAAAACACTTTTGCCAAGTGAAGCCTTGATCTGCAATAAAAACACATAGGTATTAAGGGACAACAATGACAACAGGGCGTTTGCCATGTCCCCTTTTCCCCAGAGGTTAGAAACCCCTCTTTCTCTGTCCTTCAGTTTTTCATCTCCATCGAAGTTGCAGCTACTTGAACACGATCATTCACCTGAACATCCCCCCATTCAAAAGCATTACATTATATGAAACAATAACTCCAAACACATCTTTTTCACTGCAATAAGATGCCCTGAGCTGCTGGGGCACTATTACAGAGAACTGTAATACTCCTCTTGTTCAGAGAGAGGCCGGGGAGGGAGGTGACCTGCTCTGGGCTCCAAGTGACAGTAACAGAAAGTTAATAGATGGCAGCACAGAAGTTCCAAACCAGCAAAAAAACCTGCAAAACCAGCAAAACAAGAAAGTCAGTTCCTCTCATATCATGGTTTCTTCAGCCTTCCTATTACCTTTGAATAACAGAGATCCTATTCATTATGCTGGAGCAAAACGGTCTTTGCGCTAAGTGGTCCTTGCAGTAATATGAAGCAGTGCAGCATTTTGTGGCTTGGAGAACTGGTTCATTTACTTGTGTAAGATGCTTATAGATTCATAAACCCTCATCAGGAATTATCCTGAAATTATAGCATGTTTTCCAGGGTCATCATATTACATGAAATGTTTAGCCCTGCCCGAGGCATGCTAATGTGTAAGAAACACAGATACGCCTCAAAGCAAAACAATAAAAGGAGGGGTTTTGCTTGCTCCCATGATTCTTGGTATCATAGGGTTTTAGCACGCATTTACTCTTCATACTTCATTTCATTTCTAAGGATATTTTAAAAGGACTTTGAACACTTTCCAGAGACCATTTCTTGCTCTTATTTTTAAGTGACTAGTTACGTTTAAGATTCAATCCTACTAAAACATAAGCATTATTTTTTAACTTTAAGAATAACGTACCAGTGACATGCATGGAGATTTGTACTGGCAAGTTAAGGACTACATCTGGGAGTCCACAAAAGTATTTCAGTGCTGAGCCACAAGACATTCACCGGCTGCCTTAGGCTTTCCAGAAACCTAAAGTTTTCCAAAAGAACCTCTTACCCAGCAATTTTGCCAGGCAGATCAGACCTTTGTGGGTGCTGTTCTGCTACAGAATGGTCTACTCCTTCAGTGCTGCAGTGCCAAAATCATAAACTTTGCCTTCACTTCCTGCCATTTGCTTGATAATATATGTAATTTAAGGTAACATCATCGTAATTGTTTTTAAAGTTAAATGGCTTTTCTAGGGGGGTTAAAGTAATGATCGAAGAGTTCGAAATTCTAGGTCTGAGACAGACTTGCATAATCCTGGGTTTGTTACCAGGGTAAAATTTTGTCCCCTTCTAAGCAAGGTTCTGAGCACTCAGACGTGAACCAGGGCCTGGTGTGAAGAATGAGAAAAGATTCAAATTCAGCCTATGATCATGGCAGATCAGGGGAAGTTACAGGGCTCAGAACCACAGTTATAAACCAGTCTCCTCTTCTGGTCTTAAAAATCTGTGTAGCCACTTCAAAAAGAGGCCTTCTCACAGTAGCTCAGCATCTCTGAGCTTTGTACACACCTCAAATAAGTAAAGTGATGCAAAAAAACCCAAACAATGGAAAAAGGCTTAGCTGTGCAGCTCATATTCAAGAATTTTAATTGATTATACAAAACAAGCCTGAAGAGCATCCTTCTCACAACTCAAACCAAATGCACCCTACCCGTAGTTGAGTGTACTTGCTCTGACAACAATTTAATTTGCAATGCAAACAAGAATGCCACCTACCCACATAACATAGTAATATATGTTTTTACTGCCTACTCTGTTAAAACCTGCAAAATTACAGGCACACACACACATATATACCAGTCCTCAAGAAACAGCTCAGAGCTTTAGTTTCAGTTTCCATTTCTGGAAAAGGATCAGGGAGAAATCTGTTTTCAATCTGAACCACCATGTCCTTCCAAAGTTGGCTGCTTTTACTCCCCAGCTTTCTAAGTTGGCCCACAGCAGTCACATCAATTCAACCCATCTCTCGTACATCTCCGATACAAACACGCAGCCAGTTTTCATGACTTCAAGACTACTTAGTCTGGTTTTGCGTGCACGACCAGTGATGGGATCTTATTTTTCAGGTATTACACAGATTTTGACTTTGTTTTGTCAAATCGTTTTTAGCTGATCCCCAGCCCACTAATGATCCCTTCCAGGACAGCGGCATGTGCTTGTGGTCTGTTCCTGGGCCCTTCTCTTCCCGAACAGTGGCGCACACTGCGATAATCTCAGCTGGCTTTAGTCCCCTCCCCTATACATCCTCGTGATCCACAGTGTGCTTTCTGCTTCTTGGCTCTGTTTCAGTAACAGCTACTTCAGCTTCTTCTCCATAAAATATACCTTTGGTTCTATACTGTTACATCGCATATAAAACATTATAGCCACCTCACTGACAGCAGAATCAGAACAGACCTTAGGCCACGTTTATGCTGCTATGGATCTGGTTCAAGACTGTGATGAACAGCTCAGGTCACCTACTCGCTGGGCTGATGGGCTACCTACACCTGGAGAGATGAACATAAGGTCCAGCTGGCGTGAACAGGACCTAAGCACGTGCTTAATACTAAGAGCAGTGATAATGAGCTTACACCCTAGTGGAGGGGACAGTTTGCAAGCCGAAGGCAGCGGCGGTGCCTGTGCAATGTAGGAAGGACAACAGGAGAGCCATTCTCCTGGGCGCCTCGTCCATCTCCCAGCCTGCACAGCAATGTGTGCACTGTCAGCTCTAACTGGAGCATCACCCGAGGTGCCTGCGGGACAAGCGTGCCACTAGGCATGCTTGCACAGGTACTCTGGGAGGCAGTGGCAGAAGGCGGGTGGGACGCAGGCCCTGCCAGGCCTACAGCTGCCTTGGAAACTGCTTCTGCAAGTAGCCGTAAGGTACTTGATGTCAAGTATAGCGAGAACAGAACCGAGCCTATGACAAATGCAATCAGGCTCAGAAATCTTTCCATAAATGTTCTTTCCACAGAAGAATGAAATGTTCTGCTACCCCTCTACCAGCGGGGAACACATGAAAAATGAGCAAGCCAGCCCTCTAATACCATCTGTAGAGTTGCTGCTAGCTATGGCCTTCCATAATAAGGTTTTATATCAACGCTCTGAGAGAGCGAGGCCTCCACCTTCATAGAACTTAATAAAATAAAATTCTGGCAGTGGGAAACTTATCTCAAGGAGATATTATTAGAAAAGGAGTGGGAATACCTGGGAGCTATAATCAAATTGTAGTTGCTGAAGATCCAAAACAGACCCAAATCCTTATTATACGCAGATGTTTTATTTCACTTCATCTCCGCAACCTGGTATATAAAAATATGTTTATGATGTGCAAGGCACTGTGTGCTCCAAAACGCCTCCTTCCTTTTCCCAAACTATATAAGCATCTTTTTTTATGTCTCTCTATTTAGATTTTATTTAGATTTTATATCTCAGTAAGCAGAAGATGTGCTCAGACAGTATCCGTCTGAGCTGAAAACTATCCAAAACTTTCCAAATAAGGTTTCTAAATTTTGCTTGATAAAACTCACTCAACCTATTTTAAGCCTTCATTTTAGGACTGGTATTCCTCCTCTGCAGATCTGGATTTCCTGTATCACAGATTTACTGTGGATCAGACAGATTAGTTTACCAGCCATACCTGGTGTGAACACAAATAGATGAACTGGAATATTTTCAGGAAGAGAAAGCAGATTTTATTTTCTCATTTCTATACTTCATTTAGGGTATTCTTTCTTATCCTCTTCCTATGAACAACAAACACTGCAAAGATGATGTGTTTGTATGCTTAGCGTCTTGTGCATGATGTGGTTTTAAATCGACATGCTGGAAGCAGTAACGGATCTATTGCAGCCCCCAAACTTCCAGCTACTTTCAATTCCTGGAATCATACATTTGGGAGCAGAGATCACCCTCAGACATTTGGAAACACCCAACATATGATGAGGGAAAGTTATTACTTAAAGTGTTTCTAAAAAGTGCTGGACACGTATCTTCATCTAATATTTCTCCCTGTATCTGCTTTAAAAAGCAGTTCTGGGAACACCCTTCCTCAGGGGCTGCAGAGCACAGTTTCACCACAGGCTCTGCAAACCAAGTCCCGAGCAAACTGCAGCAGATACTGCCAGTCCCCTACTGCTGCAGTGCACCAGTGAAAATAGCGTCACGCACACGCAGCAGAAATGAACAGGCATCCATCCCTTCTGCTTCTCCTTTAGGCACCTGTCCCCTGGGTCCTCCCTGCATGGAGCTGCTTGAGCAGCATCCGTGGGGTTCCGACAGAGCGCAAACGCCTGCTCGGCAGCAGCCCCTATGTGATGAGAGCCCAGGCTTCCCACCCCATGAGCACACCCTGCCCCATCACCTTAAAAGTGAAGATTATCAGCTATGCTGCCTGCTGGTAACGGGGTCCTGAGGCCAGGGAGAGGGCAAGTCCGCAGCGGCTGCCCGTGGGCAGGGGAGGTGGTACCTTTTCCGCTAGCGCTTACGTAGCAGGTCATCGAGTTAAAAATAAAATAGTGCCATGTGGCACATGATGCCTTTCTAGAAGTTGCTGTGCTCAGGCCATCTCCCAAGCTGGGGTTCAAAACTGGGTGTTTCAGCAGCCATAATGCAGACCTGCGACGTTAATTAGCATTTGGGGGAGCCTCTTGCCAGCAGGTTCTCTGCAACTACAGGCTATTTTCCACAGGAATATACGTGGGTTGTAAATTGGCTTGCTGCTCTCAGGAGAGCACTGGAGTCCAGCACTGTAAGTATTTAATTACTCTCAATGGTTTTATGGCCTGGGGCAGGCTTGTGGCTAGCCACATTGGTGTGGGAGACCCTGAAAAACTATGGGACGCTGCATTTAAATGGAAGCAGTCCTTCCCTCATTTTTAAAATAAATACATCTAATGAAGCTTTTCAGGCATTTCAAACTACATATCCAAAACCACAAACACACCCACGTTCACTGGATGCTCGCATTGAGTCTTTATCAGAATAAACTTGAAGTAAACAATATTTTATTAAATTACTAGCCACACAGTAATAGCAAAAAGCATCAAACACTCTTAACCATTTCCCATAGCCATTGACACATATATTACATACACACACATGTATACATGCACATGTATACACACCCATGCACACAAATTCCCCTTTTCTGTTGCCCTTTAAATATGTACAGTTACACGCAAGTAAACCCTTACTTAAATCTAGGAATTAATTTCACTGGCAGTTTCCCAGGAAGTTTAGGATTTTTTTTCCTAATTCTTCTCTACAGGGACACTTTGCAAGGCACAAAGAAACAGAAACAAATGAGACAGACTTGGCCAGCCAGGCAACTCCCTTTGCCAGCCTGCAGCCATTCTGTTTAACCTTTTCCCTTCATCCACCAGGATTCTCCTTTTCTTTCTCTAGGATCATTGCAACAGAAGCCGTTTCAAGTACACCCACTCAAATGGTTTGCAAAGTCCTCATGGATGTCTGTGAAGGTAGTAATGCTGAAGGCAAATCCTTTTTTTTTCTCATTGAAATGGGCTAGAATTGCCCAAAGAGTCACTCTGTCTTAACTGGAAGAGTAGAAACCTCTGAAATAGACTGAATTGTACTACAAGTACTTGTCTGACTGTGCCTGTAAATAAAGTCTAAAAGTAACACTGTGACGTGTGCCTACGGACATAGCCCATGTCCCCAGCCAGAGGAGGAAGACAGCTGTGAGAAACAGCCCGAGTTTTTACCCAAAGGTAGTGAGACCACAGTGCTAACATCCCACGGGAGAAACTTCGTTGTCTGAGATTAGCTACCAGGAAAGCACTCTCTCCAAATAAAAATCCGCTCCTCAGGCTGGGATTTCGATGGTCCTTCTGAGACATGGCAGACACTGAGAATCCTCAGTAGTCTGGGCCATGGCCAAGGTCTTGTAAGACTCACAGATGGGGACTTAGTATTCAAGGGTGAAAAGTACCAAGAAAGAAGCACAGGAGTGGTACCCGTGTTCAGACACCTCGGTGTTGAACAGCTTGTGTGCTGAACCAGTCTGAAGCTGGCAGAGGCTGGAGTCTCTTCCCTAGCTAAGGGTCCAGGCAAGAGAAATCTCAAATGCAGTTTCTGCATCTTCAACACCTCCTGTCTGTCCTGGGGACAGACCGGGTGTCTGTCCAGGGTAGCGGGGTGGTGAGCACGGTTCTCCTGGAGAAACCCATGCACACAGTTTGGTGGGCTGGGGAAGCTGCTTTGACAGCCAGGTGGCAATATTTATTTTACCAGCATGGAGACAGCCACATTCTTCTAACTGGCTCTGTTAGGGATGCTGGACTTTCAGGGGAGGGATGGCGGCAGCCAGCAACCTGCCTGCTGCACTGCTGTGAGCTGGTCTCTGGGAACCAGAGGTCCCCTCCAGCTGCACCAGCTTGCCCAGGTCGGGCCCGTGCTGATCTCGTCACACAAGTGGTAGAGTAGAGCCAGCTTGCCTCCGGTGAGCTTTGGTTCCTGCACAGCTTCTGTGCAATGGCCTGCTCCCATGCACCCTGGTGGTGTTTGCTATCAATAGGTCCATATAGGAAGAGAGGCCTATAACATGACGCTGAAACCCAACTGGTTGCAGCAGCCCCTCTGCAGTCCGCGGCACAGAGTGGGATGAGCCACTTGCCGTCCCTTTCCATCCCGGGCTGGGAGCGCAAATGGGATCCTTGCTGGATGACATCTCTGTCAGATCAAATCCATTTTGCGACATAATCTGTCCTTTTCAAAAGGCAGCCCCTGTCAGCACCAGGCGGCTGCCACTGCTGACGGACAGACCACGAGGTCTTGTTTAAGTTCTTGCTCACTGAGAGTGTATCTGCAAGAGGCACCCTGGGCGAGGGCAGTTGTTTCATTTCTTTGTGTTTAAACGATATATTTCAAAACTTTACAGAGCTATACCGTTCTGTCACAAGCAACTGCTCTGACTCTGCTCGTGCCTCTCTACATCTTCCTCCCCACTCCTTCCTTAAAGCCCGGGAAATTGCAATAATTGTGGTTCATTTTAAGCGGTATCAGAAACATTCAGATGTCATTAAATATCCTTCAAGTACACATGGAAGACGTGAACAAAAAAAGAGCTGTGTCTCTCTGGCTGCTGAAGAATGCATGTTCGCTAACAACACAAAGCCACCGCCCCATGAGGGAAAGACTGATCCATACGCTAGCTGATGCAGTTAAATTAGCAAGGTTATTTCTTTGCCAGGGGACATTTTCTGTCATTTGTGCTCACAAAAAAAACAATCGTGATCCATAAATCGTCTAAATTTATGCATATGTGTGCTGCCATCTATATATCCAGACACCACAACCACATTATGCCTAATATATGCATGTACATGGACTGAATTAACTTGGTGCAAAAAAAATCATGTATCTTCCCAGCAGCCCATCAATTTCTATAAAAAATTGAGCCAATTATAAATGATGACATTTGAATCCAACAATGGCCAACCTGCATCATTTTCAAGTTGTTTTCAACTGACTGTTACAGTTTTTTTTTAATCTGCTGTTGTTGAGACTCAGTATGTCTTATGCACTCTGAGAACTTTCCATGTATTCTCTCATCAAGTATTTCGGTTTGGGATGTTTTGAAGAGGAAGGTTTACTTCAAACCCCCCCTTCTTTCATTAGAGAAGATGCAACAGTACAAATAGTACCTTCCATGTGTGAAGGCACGCACAGCATTTCTTCACGTCTGCTGAGCACTGCGCCCTGCACACCGCAGGCCAGATGCTTGCAGAGCAAATGCTCAGCATCCTCACAAATCACTGTCGAGGCCTGTAGCAGCCATCCCAGCTACCTTAGTACCGGCAATCACCAATGTTCAGGCTTTGCAGTGCTCAGCTTCAGCCAAAGCCGGCTGCTCTGCCTCAGAACTTTGTTTCCTATCACAAGAATCAGTGAAAAAACGTTTCACAATGAACCGCACTGTTTGGGCTGTGAATCAATACATGCACTGAAGGACAATATTGTCTTCCTTTCCTTTTCCAAAGCCATAACCTTTTATTAAGTACAAAATTATGGGACTGAATTATATCACTGAAGAGTAGTGGCCGGCAGCACGCACTGACTGCACATGAGATCAGCCTCCTGCTTTAGGGGTCTGGATGCACGTCTCCCACAAAAGCCCTCATCTCTGCTCTGATAGGTGCTGCGCAGATCAGGCCCGTCGAGCATCTGAGATATTCAGGCTTTTGCCATTAATACCGACCCCGCAAGCGGCCCAAGGACTGCAGGAGTATGGAGTAACTCTCCTTCCTCCTTCAGTCGCCTCAGACACGAGGCGCTGGGGAAAGGGGTCCAAGGGCAGTAGCCAAAGCTAAGCACCCCCAGTCCATGGCCAGTCACTCATTTACTCTCAGATGCTGGTTTCCCACGAATGCCTCCAACACAGGGACAGCAACAATTTTTCCACACTACTAGAAAGTCCAGACATTTAGGGTCCTAAGTTGGAATTTTAAGTCTTGGGCCTCTTTTTTTAAAGAACAGATCAATATCCCCAGTATTCGTAGTGGGAAAGAAAGTGATTTGTATAAAGCCAGGGGTCAGCACAGGAGCTGCAGGCTGGGCAGGCTAGAGAAAGCAGCGCTGCTTGTAAGGTGAGGCAAAGAAAGGAAATCTGGAATATGCAGTGTTTTCATTTTTTAATTACTATATTGTAATCTTGAGTGTGGACAAGTGAAATGACTGCAGCATGTTATGTAGGCCTTCCAGCTGTGTCAAAACCAGCCACTGGCTGCCTCAGTTTCTCCCCTCAGTCTCAGAAATCCTCCTACCCCTTTCATCCTTACCCCCACTCTGGCTTGCTCACACCTCAATATTTGGCAGCCAAACATTTTCCAGTCTATACTTGGCTCATCAAAGAGGTGAGCCATTTGTGCTGCTGGGGAAAGGCATCGCTTTGCTGCATTCTCTCTTCCCTTCCAGGGCTGAGGCGGAGGTGCTGAAGGCCTGGGGATGAGCCCAGAGCCGGGAATACCTGCCCTGCAATGCACAGGGCGGCAGGAGAGCAGGACCCCTGCTAGAGGCTCCTTTGATCTCCCCTGAGGGAGCTGAGGAACGCCAGGCGCACCAGCCTACTTATCAGTCAACACGGATACACAGACAGAGCAGATAGCTGGAGAGATTTGCGCATGCATATTTAATAGACAAGTAGCGACTTGTTTTATGGTCCTTCTTCATAATTTATTGTTTGAGAGCTCCAAAAGTTGCCAATGCTCTTATTAGTTTTGTGTTAGGTATGATTTCAGAAAAACAAATCAGAGCAGGAATGGGCAGAGGAGGGGAAAAAAGAAGAGAGGCCACTTTTTTTTTATCTATTCTTTGCACCAGACAATCAGGACGAACACAGGACTGCACCTCTGCTTGGCAAGCGCTGCTTTGGCAATGGACATGCAGAAGCATAAAGCACACTTCATTTTACAAACCTAACTTCTTCTTCTCTCCCCCACCCCCAGATTCTTTCCAAGAATGCTGTAAGGACATGAAGTGACTTTTCAATCACTTGTTTTGTGCTCTCCTCATTGAGGGAACAGGCTTGTGGAAAAGGCTGCTGACAACTGTTGTATTGTTGAGCCAAACCTATTTATGCCAAGATAGATTTGTTCATTTCTTCTCTCCCCCTGCCTTCTCCCAATATTTTCCTCTCTCAGACTTTTAATAAGGCAGTAAGGCAGAAAAGCAATGATGCAAACGAACAGTCTCAGTGTGACCATATGCACATCACCCCCAATTGCTGGATCCTGTAGCGCAGGAGTTAATTTTGTGTGTCATATTTTATGTCACACTTATTAGCCTGAAGTGCAGTAATGCACGTTTCCATTCACAAGAGAACCTTTTCTGAATAACAAGGCCATGAATGGGTAATAATAAAAGTATATTCCATGTGGCAGGGACTGTGCTAATTAGGCAGACTTGGAAATCTCTGTCAAACACTATAAAATGTTACAGTGCTTATATAAATGTTTAATAATGAAAATGATAACAAACTGAACGGGGATGGCTTGGCGAAAACAGCCATTTGAATGGTTTTCTGAGCGTGAGGGATGAAAGAGTCTACAATTTCTGCGAAGGAGGCTTTTAAGCGAATGTTTTATCTGGTTGACACATTTGACTAAAGGCTTGCCCCGATCTGCAGTCTAGCACACTCTAACAGGTACAGCAGAAATACGGTGAGCTTGGTCTCTTTCGTTTGGCGCTAACCCCCAGCATTTGGGGGTCACTGGCTCAGCAGTCCCCCTCTCCCAGCATGGCAAAGGGATCCGCAGCCATTGCGGTGCAGCTGGGTAGCTGGCACTTCTTTACATTCTTCCCTGGACACCTGAAGCAAGGTGTTCATTTCTTTTCGCTGATGCCCAGAGCTAGCTGCCAGCTTTAGGATACCTCTGTGGGATTCAGTCACAGGACAATGATCTGCATCTTGCACACTGGAAGATTCAGAGCTATGGCTAAGAGTTACGGAAAATTCAGTCATTCCCGAACCTCTTGCACCGTAACAGAGAGTCCCCCCTCATGTGCAGACCCAGCCTGCACTACAGCAGGGAGGCAGCGGGCTGCCAAAAGTGCCCTTTTGCCCTGGGTGCCGCTGATGGACCACAGGACACATCCCTCCTCCCCAGGCATTGCTCTGAAACAAGAGCAGCAACGAGGGGCATTCAGAGCAGGACGCAACAGTGGCAAAGCTGGCACACGCTGACAACTGACTGCAGGAGGGAATGCCCAGAGCACTGGTATTCACCCTTCTTCTGCTTCGCTTCCTGGCTGTGACAGGAACTGCAACACTGTCCTCAGCCATAATAGGCTAAATGCCTATTTTGATGAATGAAAATATTTTGATGAATGAAATGAAAATAGATTTCATTCCAGACAAACTAATTGCAGTACTCATAAGCAAGACTAAATCAATGATAAGGTGATAGGAAACCTATTGCTCCCCAACTCCAAGGACACTTTTCAGGAACATACGATTACTTCATCTTTTTCAAGTGGCACATCTGCAATGACCTCAGTGGCAGAGCTCCACTGACTGCAGTTCTGCTGAGCACCAGGTAGAAGTAATCTTGCCCCAGGCAGGGCTTTTTCATTATTGAACAATTTTTATACTATAATATTTAACATCTAAAACTTCTTTAGAAAAATGCCAAAGTCAAAAAATACTTTTGCACTAAAACAAAAGCAATTACATTGTTCTTATGTATAATTACATCATTATTATCACATGTAATACATTCATAGCTCCCTGGGCTGGGGGAAAGGGTAAGATCTAAAGATAAACGACAGAGAGCAGGCTTTCATCTGATACCATTTCCACTTGTAAAGACCAAAATAATGCTATTAACATCAGCATGGCAGAGAGCAAAGCATGTTCTAGCATCCTTGTGAAAAACTTTGCCTACCAAAAGGCTCCCTGGCTATCCAGCAGGTTGTGCCAGTATTCCTCACCTACAGAGACGAAGAGCTGCCCCAGCTCAGGGGCGACCTGACAGTGAGTTTTACCCTGTGACCATTCAACACATACAAACCTCTTTTTAGAGCCAACTCCCTTCCTCACAAGCAACTTTAGTGCATTTACCTTACAGCATGTTCACATGCTGTTCTTCTACCATAAATTGAAATAAGTGTATAAATAGAAATATTTGAAGGATAGACTCAGGAGACTCCCCCAGGGTTGGAAAGTAACATTCAGCTCTCCCGGAGCGCGTGTATATGGGGCTATTAGGACCAGCTGAATCTCAGGACTAATGATGTATTATGTCTGTGTTTTCCTGCAAAGCAGGCTGCACTTGGAAAATGGAAATCTGAATCTTGACCATCTCGCTGAAGTCAGCTAAATGAGCTCTCTGGCGCAGAACTGACAGGAAATGGGGTATTAGCTGGGGGAAAATAAATGGAAGAAATGTCCTTCAACTTGGGCCCCTTCACAAGAACTGTAGGTTGCTTCCCTTTGGTCCTTAGGTAAGCTATAAGCCTCCTGCTTGTAGCTTTTTATTTAGGCTCAGCGTGGCTCAGCATCTCTGAGCTGCTACAAAGCCAAATGGCCATGAATGCTGGTATTTTTCCTTGCCATCTAAGATGCACCACCGTGTCCATGTCTCTGACTCAGTAGCTGATTCCAGCTAATTTGCATCTTTTGTTCAGATACTTATTATGAATAATTTGGGGAAAATTTTATTTTTCTCTCTTCAACATAAAGTCGTCAAATAAATACAAAGTCAACAAATATTACCACACAGCTAGAATATTTTTCCTTCATTATATAGTTGCTTCCTTGGCTCATTATAATGTAACTTCTGTTAATTCCATTTAATTTTTCCCTCTCTATTTTGCTTGTTTTATTTCACAGTACCTTGAGAAAGATAGTAACGTTTTCATTCTTCAATTCCTACCACAAGCACAAAATTGCTGCATACAGATTTCTCAGCAGTTCAAAAGACTGTTTCATTACTAACTCCTGGTCCACCAACAAAATGGTTCACATATTCCTTTATTTTTATCAGTTACAACTGTTTATTATTTCTACTGCCTCTGATCCCACTGTACAGAAAGCAGAAAGTGCTTACTTGTTGGGGCAATAAAAGGGGCTCTTGAAGTGGTCCTACAGCATAATAATACTCTGTTTGGTGGGTTTAGTACATCTTTTTAAAGCCAGACCTAAATTTTAACTTATAACTCACCTGTCAACCTCTTTAAAACATCCTAAGGATAAAGAGAACAGTTTAGCCTTAGAATGGAATAGGCTTCAGGAGTCTGGATCTGTAAATCTGAAGGAGGAAAAGAGAAGGAAAGAAAAGTATTCATCCCTAGTATTGCATGGCAAAGATATTCCATGAGGACATCTAAAATCTGAAGCATACAATTAATGATACTTTTCAAAGATGTACCAAGATATACTTAATGGCCATTTTTAAAGTACTTTGAAATGTTCAGAATGCAAATGAACATAAATGCAAAACAGCAAATGAAGCACAGCAAACAGCTCCAAAAGTCTAACCACACGTCATGATGATAGGAACAGAAGAGTATGAGCCACTAAAAATACCAAGGAGAATATTACAAGAAACAAAGATGGATAAATCTTTAGTCCAGACACTATAACTTACACTGTCCAGATGCATTAGATCATGAAAATTCTTAAGAAAAGAGAGTCTGTTTTTACTTTGCTTCTAGCTCCTTTTACCACATCTTAAGAACATGCCAACAAACATAGCTGTATACTCTGTTATCAGACCTGCTCCACTAGCAATCAAATCAGCCTACACACCCTTCATAAAGGAAATCACTTGCAGGGTGCAGTGTGTGCTGGCAGCAAGAATCAGCAGCAGCGCTGAAAGTACAGTTGGATCCTTGTCACCTCAACTTATTCACTGAATGTGACAGAGCGCAAACTGCCAGCTATGGACTCGTCCCGGAGGAGGACAGGGCCTCCTGGTGGTACCATAACACAAATAATTAAGAGGCAACAATACCAAAGCCCACATTTGTTGCCCAGTAGGCCTAGACGGGCTCAGTCTGTTGCCTTTTTCGTTAAATGAACAGCCTGGCCAGGCACTGGAATAACCTTCAGTTCCTCCTGCTTTCCCACACCCCCCATCAGGCAGTTTCTCACATCTTCCTGTTGCTTCTATGGCCTCCGTTGTGCTGGTGGTCAATGGATCTTTGAGAGAGCAGTGCAGTTTCAGGCAAGGTTAGGGGACTCGCACGGTGACTGGGAGCACACGGTGCAGCCCCGGCTCACAAAGCTGTTCTAGGACAAGGGCAGGACAAGAAATGACACAGACAGAAAACCGCTTCTAAAAACCGCTCCTTTCCTTCTCCTAAGGGGAAGAAATGCCTTGGGTTGACAACAGGCCTGAAGCTTTCATCATGGAGAAGCACTACATAAGAGGTTTTCTAATGCCAAGCTGTTTGCAGAGGTGATCACAAACCACAGAGCTGAAAGCCAAAAGGTGAAAGCCAGATGTCTCCCGAGTCTGAGAGCGCCTGAACCTAGTGTTTGCTCACTGCTGTATCTATTTAAATGTCACAACAGCAGCCTCCTTCTGCATCTTCCCATTCTTTTGCTGTGAGCTGCAAACAAAACACACTGGAAAGCTGATTGTGGAGGCTCGGGGCAAAACCCAGCAAGATGCAAAGAAGGGGAAGACGTCCCAGCAATCCAAGACGGTCAGGAGGAGCGGATTCCTACCTTGTTGACAGAGCATGTGTGTTGTGATTACAAAAGGCCATACCCTTCTAGAAAGAGGCTGTAATTAGCTCAAAAGCTGGCAAGTACCAGCAATAAGTGTGAAAAGAAACGAGGAAGAGAAAGCACTTTGCTACTGAGAGAGGCAACAGTCATAACTCACACACTGCGCAGGTAGTTGGGTACTTTGCCAGAATTCAGCCCATGAAATCAGCTTACTGCCAATCATAATTGTTTTGCTGCCCCTCGAGAGGTGCCAGCTGGAAGCTGAAACAGTGTTTTGCAGATAACATTATTTGGTTGTTACCAAACTCCAGTTGCTGTTCTATGTATTTACTCACTTTATTCAAGGTTAAACCAGCTAATTCCAGGCCAAAACTCTGCGCCAGTTGCTTGCCACATTTGAGACTGACAGCAGCTAACTGTATGGATGGAACCACAATCAGTCTTAATTTTAACACTACACTAGCGGATGACAGCCACAGCTGTTCTGGGCAGGACAGACTGTACAGCGCACATAACGCCGCCCACTGCAGGGAGACAAACCTGAATGAGAGCTTCACAGATGCTGTTTTCTTCTTGCTTCCCTTCTTGGGGGTGGGAAATCTTCAGTGAAAACCCAGATCTGTACCTAGGCTCCAGATCAGGTTCAGTTAAATGGAGACTAATCTTTTTTTCAATCTTATTTTAGTGTGGAAAGGGCATGTAGAATGTCACGAGATCAGTTTGTCTCAGTATTTTTTTCCAATTTTAGCTGACCGCATGAGTACAAACTTACAAAGGTTCAGCAATATCAAAACTGAATCCACATCTTAATCTTGGCTGCACGTTGCAGCTGAATTTTTAACATTATCTCCCAGTCTAAACTCCCTGTCCGAGACACTACCCTTGAAAGCTTTGTTTTTTTCTGAAGGCTACAGCTATCCACTTAAGGGGGGGGGGGGGGGCAGGGGGAGGAAGCTGTCGGGGAAATGGGGAAAAAAATTCTAATCCTCGGAGGTCTGTCAATGAGTTGATTTCTATCTGTTTTATACTACTGAAAATCTGGAGTAACTCCTTTTAAATCAATTAAAGAGTATCAGGACAAGCAGCAAAAGAGTTATTAGATCAAAGTTAAATTCAAGTGGCCTTAATGCAATGTCATCTTTACTTTTTCTTTTAAGACAAACTCTGGCTATTAAAATTCCATTAATTTCTGAATTACTTTGATATAGGGATAGGAAGAAACCTTGAGCTGTCCTAATGTGGCATTAGTGACGCACACAGAAATAGTGATTCTGATCTCTTTTAGCAGATGTGACCTAGTCTAAAATGCTCTTCTGATTGAACTCTCCCTGCTGAAACATCTGGCTAGGACATCAGCAATCGGAAAGCCCTTGCTTAGCAAGTACCTACTTCCTCCCACTGGAATCACCAACATTATTTTAAAGAGGTTCCTCACCGAATACCGAGGACAGCTTTGTTTCCAGTGTGGTAGTGACCTCTGTGACTTCCTCCACATAACTCCTCCTTCCTTTGGGACATGCAAAAATTCATTGGTGAGATCAGCAGCAACGTGATGAATGGTGGCTAAGACAGACCATGGACTTACTTCAAAGAAATAGCACATCCATCTTGCTAGATTCAGAAAAGTTTGAGTTGCTACTGCATTTTCAATCATAAACTTGGAAATTTAATTGGTATCCTTCCATAATTTTTTTTTTTAATTTTGCTATGAAACATCACAAATAAAAAGGGGTACAGTGAAGTTAGCTTACTTGATTAAGAAGGGAAGCCTTTCAGTGTGGGAGTTTGAGCTGTGAGGCAAGTGGGCACATAAACTGGCTATCCCTCAGCTATCCTTGATTTACAAGAACCGAATGCTGAAGAACAGATATGCATTATTTTTCTGCTTTAAAGTGCAACTCTCAAGGCAAATACGCGCAAGAGGACATGAGGCTAGAAGTGAACGAAGGCTACTGTTTTGTGGGTAAGAGAAAGTAAAAAGCAAAGAGGAAAGACAAGACACAGGCTAAATTTTTAATAAGGAGCATTTAGAAGCACCCAGTTTCTTCTGCAAAGCCAGTGAATCTTTAATGCAAAAATTGCTTCGAAAAGGCAATTATCCCAAAAAGAAATTGCTCTGCTCTGCAGTAGGACAAAATTTAATATTTAAAGTGCACACTGAGAGATTTTACCTCTATTTTAAGTACTTTCCTAGTGCAGCCTCAACTATGAAGATTCAATTGTTGCCTCCCTTATGTAAGACCAACAAGCAGTTCAAGCTAAAACCCCCTGTAAACCAGGCTGTTCTAGAAGCGTGACTGCCTTTAGCAATCACAGGCAAAAGCAGATTCTTCAGAAAGACCAGGGGTATCATTCTGAGGAGTATAATGCAAAGAAGGAACTTTTGAGAATAAAGTACCCCAGGTGATCTACAGGATGAAGGCATTAGCATAATGCATTTCCTGATCTCTTCTCAGGGCTTGACTTTTCGTTTTTCAAGGGGCAGAGGGTCAGGCCACTAACACATTTACCTGTGGTGATGGTAATACGATGGTACCTAGGAACGGACATGGGTTGCTTCATTTGCAATCTCCAAGTAGCAGCAATGAAGCAACCAAGAATCCAACATGGTGACATCCTCCATAGTAGTTTCTCTTATTCCTTTTATATCACCCTCCTGAAGGGGTTAATAGACTATGAACATGTCCCTTTTATATCCTCTTCTCCCTTATTAAATTACCTGAGGTAGGATGCCATGGTAACATGCTAGAAAAGGAACTGACATTCATGCATGACAGAAGGATCCAGTGCAAGTCTTCCTCGCTCACCCAGGAGCAGCATTACACAGACAGGAGGTGCAAAACAAGCCACTACCAAACAAATCAACGTCAAATATCACAGAGCTTTCTCGACTCATCCACATTTCTGTCTGTTCCCTCTGTGGAACAGGTTGGTTGAAGGGCTGCTCCAGCTCCCTGTGCTCTGCTCTATCTGTGAGAGGGAAATCTAAACCCAAATTGCAGTAGAGATTTGTAACCAGTGTGGAAAGTACTGAAGGTATCTTACGTAGGACATTTTCAACATAGTACATGTCTGAAACAAGAAAAACAAGGGGCACAGAGGCAGCCCTGCATATTAACTGCTGCAAAGTGCCTCTAGGGCAGCAGCAGTTTCCAGAGGACACTGGGTAGCGTCTGGCCCCTCAGGATACGGGTGAAGGAGTCTGAATCTGTATATCTGTCCGTGTAGACAAGGCCAGAAAGAGTCTGCAGCTGAGGACCTGCCAGGTCCTCTAAGAGTACATAAGCTCAAAAAACTAATGAATAACAATGACACAAGGTAACTAAACTTTCTTTTCCCTCTCTAACTTGTGCAGGATACTTTATGCTTCCAAAATTACAGTAGAAATAACTTTTTTTATACTCTCCAAGCCTTTTTAAAATGAAAAATAGAGGCGGTGCGATCTTGCAAATACATACACAGTTGACCAAACTGAAAACTACTGCTCACTCAGGCATGTCCAGGCTTCTTTCCCTTCTCCTTCTCTTTCCCCTTCTTATCCTTCCTGCCCCTTCCCTTTACTAACATGTCCTACACAAATACCCATTCACAACTGTGCTGAAAAGCAGGAAGGCTTTTGACTTATTCAGGAAAGAGGATGCGGGGGTTTTGTTGCTGTGTTTTGAGAGGATGTTTTTGTGGTGATTGTTTTATTTTTTGATAGGGTTTTTTTTTCATAGCTGTTCAAGAAAGCGTTACTCTCTGACTATGGCTGTCCATTCAAACACTGGTCTGCATGCTCAAGAAAGACTTAACCAGCTGTAGGGATGCTCTAAAATTTTTTCCGAGAACTTCATAAAGATCATTTGGAGCTCCCAGGCTCCATCAGAATTCTGCTGTCCTCTCTAGACCTGTTTATGAAACTTTAAAATCTTATGTCTACTTGAAAAATGACTCTGCTTTTAGAAACCAAGGTAACTTCCTATTCTGTAATCTTCTCAGCACAGTTCAGGTTGAGTGGAAAAGGCTGAGGAGGAGGAAAACATGTTTATTTTTAGCTGCATGTGACTGAGATGGTACTGCAGGAGAAATCAGAAAGACACAGCAAGCAAAGGAGCGTATTAGAGAGTTGTATATCTTCAATGTGGTGACTAAATCCAGGCAAGCAGACTTTTTCCCACAAAAGGAGGTGTGGAAGAAGAGGAAGATCAAGGAAAAGAGCAAGAAGGGGATGGATCTGAGCAATTTAAACAGTGGGAGGAAACACAAAAACTGCCACTGAAGGATGGGAGGGAAGTAAAAGGAGAGGCAGACGTCTGCATCTTCAAAGAGACCACAGACAAAGAGGATGGAGCCTCAACAGAGAGGCATTGGCCCTAAACATTCAAAGGGTTACACATGTGAGCAGCACATCCAGAGGTGTTACCCACAGAAGTGGAGGCCTGGCAGACTGGGAGCTCCGGGTAGCAGAGCCTGTCTGGGACCATGAGTGGCTGGTTTCTGCTCACTGAGGAAGAGGAGAGATCGGGGTTAGGGTGGCTCCAGAGGAGGGTCTGAGGTGATGTAGTGGCTGTCAGCGCAAGAGTGAAAGGGGAGGGTGCTGCTAAGACACATTGCAGTTGGAACACCAGAGGCATTTTGGTTCCCTGACATCTCATTCTCAAATGGAAAGCATGTGGTCTTCCATCAAAATATTGGAAACAAATGCAGAATGGAGTGATAAAAGATAGGGAACTAAAAGCAAACACTGAAGAAAAGCTTTAGGTAGAAGAAAAAAAATACTGAAGAGCGTAAGAGTTCAAGAGCATTAACAAAAGACAGAAGCTGTTTGCACAGCAATCATGTAGTTTCATACTACTTTCACTACTTTCTCACACACAACTCTTCCAGTTAAATTGCATTTGGCTTTCCTTTGTTCTGTGCTTTGAATTTATTCCAATCTTCCAAAATATTTTCATCTTATTTATTGAAGAAACCCACAACACCAAACAAGGGGGAAACTAAGCAGATCACTAATTAAAATACAAGGTGTGTACTCGGGGCTAGAAAGTGCCTGGAGGCACAAGGCTAAGCAGAGGATAGTCTTTAGGTAGCGGGAGGCCGGGAAGCGGGGTGACGTAGTCGCATAACTGACTCACCATGTCTCCCTTGCCTCCTCCTCTTTGAGAGCAAAGGGCTGGGGGCAGGAATTTTGTTTCAGTCTGTGTTTTTGCCACTGGGAAATTACTGCCCACGCTGCAAGGAGCGAGCTGCTCAGCTGGGGCAGGGGAGTGAAAGCTTCTCCTGTCCCTGCTTTCCTGGGACTCCCATCGTGCAGGAGAAGGCAATACCTGTATTTCCACATGACTGAGCACCAAGAGTCAGATTACTCCATCAGGCATGTTCTTCCACAGCCCTGCTCGCTTGCACAGAAACGTGGGCTGAGTCACAGTTCAGCCATAAACTGCCCACAGTTCATATGCTGAAAAATCAGTTGGTCAAGGTTTAAGTTAGTGTAGTCAGCATGGTCAGCTGAGGAGTAAATTTAGATTGAAGCCATCTGCACAAAGGAAGAGCAGAGGTGAGCTGATGTTGTTTTGGACAACAGGTATAACCCCAGCTGCTTTGAAGTTCAACCTCCTGTTGTTTACAGCAGGGTCAGGATTTCACCACAGCATTTTTTTTTAATTAAGGTCTTGATTGTTTTTTCTGCATATTGACATGGTGCTAACCTTCAATCCAGGTCAATATATAACAAAGCAACACTCTCAAAGCAATGATATTAATGGCAAGAGAGACAAACTCACTGACAGCAGTTCTGCTGCTGGGAAGGGTCTAGGAGACTTACAGCCATGGAGGCAACTCCTCCCTACTGACAGAGCTCTGGTAAGGCCTGTACTGCACTGAGCTGTAACTCAGTTTGTAGAAATCCCTGGCAGCACTGACCAAAAAGGACACCCAGCACCCAGATTCAGGTGCTGTCTCTGTCCCTACTCTGTCTGAAAGCCAGATCAGCTGCTGCAGTGCCAGAAGTGGAGTTAAGCACAAGCTGTGCCTTCAGGAGAGCCACGGCAAGTTGCGACTTGCCACCACGCAGAGCTGCCAGGCTCTGGGAGCTTACTCTGGGTAGACAGGGGGCCAGGGGTGGCCTTTCAGCCACGGCAGATCCCCCCATCCCTTGCAGTCAGGAGGGAGCATCAGGACTTGCCACTGTTTCTCCTTCCATCCTGCACCTCAGAGCACCTCGAGCGGGAAGTCCCACTGCTCACACCCAAAGCACATCTGTGCAACAGCACTGACGGTGCAGGGAGCCATACGGGGCTGGCTCAGATGCGGGTCATCCACAGCTCCTGCTGATCACTGGGGAAGGGGCAATCCTCCCATCCTCCCAGGGACAAGCCCACAAAGCACTCCCATTAAATGGAAGATGTTAAATTACTCCCATAGCTGGGCCTGCATTTTTTCCCTAGCTCTCTGGGTATTGTTTGGCAGCCATCAGATAATTGAGCACAAAGGCTAAGATAATGTAATTTGAATAACAGCTAATGAAATGCTCTGCAATTATTTCTGCATGTTTTATCTGTCTTCCCCCTCTTACACGGTAACTGCAATTGCCTCCCTCTTACAGAAATCTCTAGGCAGGTGACAATACACCAGAAGTGTAAGCTTTTCATTTCAGTTTCTCCTTCTCTCGCTTAATGACCTCTTAATCCACCTCCCTTTCCCTCTGCTGGAGCTGATTGCCAGCTGCGTCTCCACACAGAGCCCATTTGCCCCTCTCCCACCTCCATTCGGCACCTGCCCTATACCAGTGCATGGGGCTGATACAACAATTTTGCGTAGGAACTCCCTGCGAGAAAGGAAAAGGAGAAAGATCAGGAAAGGGGAGCCGCCACTCTCCCCTCGTAATCCAAGGACAGACAGGAGGAGCAAAGCTGGCTCAAGGACTTATGGAAGGATAGGAAGCATCGCAATTTGCTGCCCTAAGGATGAGGATGTTCGCAGGAGCTCCTGGTCTCAACGCCTTCATTCCCAGCCTCTCCCTCTGAGGCAGCAGCAGCTCCACAAATACTGTGGGTAAAATTATGTCCTTTGCTGAAGCACCTGCACACTTGTGCAAAAACAGCAATCCCCATCCTGAAAAGCAGCTGTGACTTATAGCTGTACTCTTGAATTTTTCACTGAATTTAATTTGAGCTCAGTGTGATGAAATCCTTGCCCACAGAGCCATCTCAAAAATAGACAACAACATAGCTGGCAAAACATAACTCAGGTGTTTACTTATAATGGCTTCAAAAATTTTTCACCTGCAGCTTTATGGGTTGTCTGGCAAAATGAGGATTTGACCAGCTGGACAAAGAATTATCAGTAAGCTCAATGTTTATACTTTTTAGTATAGGACCTGGTTTTAACTGATCTGTTTAGGGTAGTCAAACTGATTATCGATAGGAATAAAGTTTGAACAGGCAATATGGGAACCACCATCACAAGAAACTAATCTCCAGCCTGCCTGGAGGCAGAGCCAGGAGAGGGTGATTTCCAGTGCCAGCTCGGTGGTAAGGTTGTGACCCCTCTCTACAAATGCTGCTGTAAAAAGGGCAAGGACAGTGCTGCAGGCAGGGCTGACGAAGGCCGTGCGGAACACCACCAAAAAGCTGGGGATGTTGCAGGTATGATCACAGCAAAGGAAAGTAGTGGATCAGGACAGCGTATTTTTAACTGAGTTTGTAACTTTGTTTTGTTGGGGTTTTTTGTTCTTTGGTGGTTGTTTTTTTTTTTCCTTCCAGAACTTACTACTCTCTAGAAGGCAAAAGAAGCGGGCAGTGCCAACTGAATAGTGGGAAAATGACACAAGCCAGACAGTAGCAACACAAATTTCTGCTATCACCCTTGGAAACACAGAAAAGGCATACTGGAAAAGTAGGTGAATTTAGATGAACATGTTTTAAACTGGTGGCTCAAAAGCGCTGTTGGAAGCGTTATCTAGAACTCCATATGAGACAGTAGGGTTTAATTCTGTAATATCCAAACACCATCCTGATAGCAAGCCTCGCCACAAAAATCTGCTTCGCGATGTCAGGGCTCTCACCTCAGCATGCAGTGAATTGTCTCCCCAGTACTTCTGATTCACGTCTGCAATTTGGTCGCTAGTTTAGCCTATCTTTAGCTATCCAGTCTGTAGAAAGAGCGTAACGCTATACTACCTAACAGTGTTTTCTGTAAATAGCAAACCCAAATCAGGAAGGTGATGCATTTCTGTATGACTCTACTGGATCTCAAGTTCTGACATGACCTACAGTTTATGCAGAGCTGTTAGATGTGTCTTTATAGAGAGTTACTGACTGATAGGCTGGCCTGGTCTCTAGTAAATTGCCCATAGTAAATGAAAATATCGACAAAGGCTCCATTAGCCCCAATTTCCTAGTACTTGATGCTAACCTGCAGAGGCCAGGAAGGGATTTCTATTCCTCTAAAGAGAATTTAAAGCTGCTTAAATAAGAAAGCTTACATTTGAGCAATGGGCTGTCACTGGCTGCAAGAGGATCCCACTGAATTTTGCAGTAAACACAATCAAAACAATGGGATAATGTCCCAAGTAATATGAAATAAAATGGGACCCACATACCTATGGCATTTTGCTACAAGACCCTGAGAAAAGATCATGGACAGATTCACACATGCACCCACAACCCACACCCTAAAAGCCAGCTCCACGTTCTCCTCCAAAACAATACATTCAAATGGAGACAGAGCTGTGACTGGAGACTATAAACACAGCTCGATGCAGCACAGTTTTTCACAAGGACTGCAAAACCAACACATCACAAAAACTTCCACATGTGGAAGAAGATCTATCTGTAAGCTTAATGGAGCAGCAGGACACTTGTCCTGAGGAAGGGAGTTACCTTGGATCAGTATCAGTCAGTTCAAAGACAGATTGACCTGAGGAAATGAATTAGCCTGGAGAGTTATCAGAAGTAAAAACTTCTGGTTTACAGGAAGTTTGCAGGAAGCACTGGCTTATTGCACGTTGCGTGGTAATAAATCATGTCTTCTAGAGGCAGGTATTGAGTGTGATAAATGCTCTCAAGATCTCTAAAGCACCTGAACATCTTGGTCTCGCTGAACCATGCTGGAACAATCAGTGAAACCTTGTACCCATTACAGGCTGACCTGTTACCTCTGGAGCACATTCAAAAAAAATTGCCAGTCTTTAAAAAGTGCTGTATCTTAACACGTACTTCTCAATGCAAAGCAAAACGTACCAAGTTACAATTTAAAGACAGGTCAGGCTCTCAGAAAAAGCAATCTTCCTAGGCCACCATGCTGATATTATTGGCGTTTCCAGCAATCTTTCTGGCCCTCCACACACCCAGCTCCCAAAGGCAAGTCCTGGTCACATATGGAACGTAGCATGTCAAGGATATACATTTAGAAACTTCAAAGGAAAATGAAAGAGCTCTTAACAGAAATAAAAAACCTAAAGAGTGGATAATACATGCACAAAAAGCTGACAACTAGATAATTGGTTTCATTAAAAGATAAACATCCCTCTCTCCTAATGACATTACTGTTGATATCACTCCATTGATACCATCCAGCTTATCATAACCCCTTTATATGACTACGGAGTCATGTCCTGCTTTCCAAAAGAGCCCCTGCCTTATGCCTGCCTAGAAGATCAAAGAAAATTGTTCATGACCTGAGCTCTTCAGCCATTAGCCAGTACTTTTCAGCCTAGCCTGTAAGTGACAGATAGCTACATCTCATCAGGAAGAGCTAGAAAAATAAATTATATCAGAAAGAACAATAAGTATTCAAAAAAATAGGTACGTATATAGAACAAAAGAGAACGAAAAAGCAATAGTATTAAATACATTTTCCCCCCATGCAATAACACTAGGCAGAAAAAATGGTTGAAAACCATTTCTTTATTATATTGCCTAGCTTCACAAGTGACGTGAAAAATCAGTCCTCTTCAGAAAAGAGTCCAAGATATGCAGGACAATGGAATATTTTGGGAAAAGAACTCAGTTAGACTAATATGTCTCTATGTAATTTTAAAGTCAGAAGAGAGTTCTTGCAATATCATGAATATATCAAATATTTTAAATACTGGGAAAATGTTAACTGTATTTTCATGAGATATATTTTCTCTGCTATTATAAAGGAAGGATTACACAGATGTAATATGATATTCCCTTTATAACTGTGATTAATACTCCTTTTATCATAACTGAAAAATTATCTGTAATAAAAACATACACAATTTGCCTTTTGTGCATTAAGAAATCTTGTTCATAATCATAATTTGAACCACACTCCTCCAGAAGGTGGTTTTGTTAAGCGAGGTTAGCCAACCCCAGGCAGGGAAGCAGAACACGCCGCTCTCACGGCACAGATATACGCCCCAGAACAGTTACATCCATACTGCCCTGAACTCAAAACCCTACAAGAAAAGCAAGACAGCACTTGCAGATAGCATTTCTGTTCCAAAGGAGACTGACAGTCGCAAGACCTTGTTACAATCTTAACTGACTATCCCAATTGAAAATTCCCAACAAGCTTTCACTACGCCCTAGATTGACAGCTGCTAAGATGATGGACAGGAAAGCCGTAAGTCTCAACTCCAATGCTGCAAAACTAGGTAACTGCCTTTTGCTGCTTTGGATGTACAAGAGCCCATAATGTAAGATATTCCCCTTAAAGATAGTCTAAATCTCATCTGACCAACACAAACACTTCCTCTGCTTTTGCACAGTAGCAACAGGACTAAAATATGAAGTGTTTCAGTCTGTATTTTGCAGGCATTCACTTGGTTTTGGGGTTTTGTTTTGTTTAGTTTTTCTATAGAACATGGGAGAAAGCCTCCCAGCTTTATTCAACCTTTCTGTTTACTGGTCCCAATTCATGCTTGCCCTGTTTCAGGATGAAGACATTAGTGCAATGAGAATGTAACAAATGTGGCCACATTATCATCAAATAACAACTTGATCAGCACATGAGATAATCTAAAAGCTAACTTAGCTCCAGCCACAAAGTCTTGTGCTGTGTATTCTGTCTAAACATTTCCGTGCATCTCCAGTTGCTGAAGGATTAAATAAGCACCAGCAATGGCACAGTTGCAAAAATGCCTCATTGATTTCAGAAGCATCCTATAGCTTCTGGTTCTTGCAGCACTCTAGCGCTTTGCTGCAAGCCAAGCAGAAATCTGGTGTATTCTAAGCTTGGATGTTTTTGAAACAATCCGATGTTCCGAGATTTGTACCAGGGCAGTCCCCAGTGACCAAAAGCAGCTCCCGCAGCCCCCATGGGTCGTTCCTAGCCACTGCATAATTAAAACAATCCACCTGCTCCAAAGCCATCTCCTCAGCTGCGGAGCAGTACACACATAGATGTGATACTTTTCTATTATAGCACCCCTGTTTGGGGATGGCATGGAGGCTGTCACACTCGCTGCAGTCATTCTGCCCATGAAGTTCAGCAAAAAACATTAAGCACCAAAAAAATTCCAGCAACTCCTTCCCTCGAGTTACAATAAACTTGCTTCCAATTTGTTGTCCATCCATTGCTAATTTCATTATCATTTCACGCATGGTAATGAGACACATGCTGGTCACATGACCTCCCCCCTTCCCTCTGGGGCCTAATGAATATATATCATGCATAATTAAGGCAGGCCTGTTTTGGCATACAAATTCATTAGTGTTTTAATATAAAAATGCACAAAAAGGGAATTAATGTTTCCTGACAACAAAAATAACCCTTTCTGCTAAAAACGTGACTGCACTGAAACCATCTATTTATATGGTTTTGTTTTCTAATGAAGTCAGCATTTAAAAATCTCCAGAGTGCACCACTAAAGACTAGCTGAGTATTTAGAAAATGATGGTGTACAGTTTTTGGCAGATTTCATCCAGATCTCATAATGTTTCCTAATGCTCTGGCATGACTGACATGAGTTTCTCCTGTTAGTGCAGAAATTTCTCCCCCTCCACCAGTTTGCTATCAATATTTGAAATGGAAGCTGTAACTTCAGTTTGAATGCCACAGCACACAAGCTGATAAGGCTGTGATTTTCTATTTTTAAGGTATAATTCAAGTGCAGCCTTATATCACTGTAGTAAGGATCTCTTTCCACAGCACCTAAGAAATCAGCTGTCGATTCAGGCTTCTCAAATTTTTAGGAGGAAAAATGGAAAAGTGAGAAGAAGCCTGGAAAGTTGTTATTTAAAGTGCAGATGGTGACTTTGCTTTTTAACCCCTTCATGCTTGTTATGAAGATCTCTTAATACTCTACTAAAATGTAGCATCCTCTGCTAGAGTGCATGCATGTCTGGTAACACTGTCAGCATCCCACCAGCCCAGCACTTAGTAATCAGCAGAACTGTTTTGGATATGACCAACCTCACAGCAAAGGCTCAGGGCAGCCAAAACTCAGTCTGACTTGTGACTGGAAAATGAGGAAAACGAGAACAATTCAGATGCTTTCTGTGAAAATCAGGGGTAAAATTTAAACCTGGTATGTCAGCAGATTTTTTTTTTTTTTGTACACTTGGAGTGGGACAGCCATCTCCAGCTTTGCTGGCCTTGAATTCTAGGTATTTTTTACATTTTCACAGAAACACAGAATCGGTCAGACTGGAAGGCACCTCAAGAGACCAGCCTCCTGCCCAAGGGTCAAGACCAAGTTGCTCTGGGCCTTCCAGTCAAGTCTGGGAGATATCCAAAGACAGAGACCCACAGCCTCTCTGGAAAACCTGTTCTTGTCTTCACGGTGACTTTCTTCCTCCTTATCTCAAGTCAGAACCTTGTCTCTTCCAATTTATGACCATTGTGTCCTGTCCTCCTGCTGGACACTTCCATCAAGCACCTGGCTCCACCCTCTTCGTAACCTCCCTGCAGGGCTGGGCAGGCTGCCGCCAGGCCCCCGCTGCCATCTCCTCGCCAGGCAGAGCCTGCCCAACTCCCTCAGCCTCTCCTCAGGGGGCAGGGTCACACACCGCCATGGGGACGGGCAGAGTCTTCAGGGATTCCCGCTAGAACGATGACACCACTGTGGTGGTGTTACGATCAAACGCATGTTTTAACTTGGACCTTCTGCAGATGGGGCCATTTTAACACGTTAATGTTTAACACGTACAAAGCTCACACAGTCCGTGGAGGAAGCAGGCGCCCAGGACCCATTTGAAGGAGAAGTGGGTACATGACCAGCTCGCCCACAGCTAATGGCTGCCCGCCCCACGAGATGGTACGGCAGGGGCTAGGAGTTAGGGGGCAGCAGCCCCAGGCAGGTGCCACAGCTCCTGACCGCCCTGTGGCCCTCCACTGAACTCCCGCCAGTTTATCAATATCTTTCGTTTTAATTAATAGCTTTTCTTCTGCAAGCATTAAGGAATAATTTCTGAAGTACTAAAAGTTGTGATCAAATCTTGCTGCCTGAAGGCCCCCGATTCCCAAGATGACTCTGGGCCAAGAGCTCGCTGCTTTCCAGAGGTCACCTTCAGCTGCCGCTCTTGCAAGAGGCTGCTGTTGCCATCGGTCCCCTCAGCAGGGCATTATGCAGCGCAGGAGGCAGTGAAAGCTGAACATGCCCAGCCAGAAGCACAGGATTTCAGGAGAACGTGAGCTCGAAGCTGACTGAGGTGGTAAAAAGTGCCTGTAGTAAGGCTGCGTGTTTCCAGTGCCTTGTTTCGGTGCCCTTGCCGATCACCTAAAAGTGCTGAAGTGCCATAGCGCTTCAGGACACTATTTTCGAAAGCATGAGGAGTAACAAGTTTTTTAGTACAGGTTTATGAAGACGTACACTGTTTGTCTGTTTTAAAAGAGCTCTCATAACTGTTCTTCACGAAATTCAAGTGCCTTTATGCCTTGCAGTAAGAAGATGAAATTTAAGAGGCTGGGTTCAAGTGTGCAAGACATGTCCTTTGCTACCCCTGTAAAAAATATTAGCCAGTTCTGACTTGAATTCAAGCCTCACTCAACGCAGGCTCGGCACTTGTAGGCCAGCAGCTAGGCTTTCCCTGGGCTCCCCGTACACCCAGTGTCCCCAGCTCGCAGAGGCAGCAGCTGAGCGGGGCTCACCCTCCGGTGCCCGCTTGCCTCCTGGGGCACGTGAACTGCTGCAAGATCTTCCCTCGTGTACTGTTGTGCCACTTGTGGGGCACGGAGGCTGGAAGAAGCAGGCTTCCCGGGATGGGCGAAAGGCAAACTTGGATGGAAGGAGTGGCAATAGAGGAAGTAATTTAGGACAGAGCTGAGGAAAGCTATGGCTTTTTCAGATGGGGATAAGAGATCTTCGGGCATGGAGGCTGGAAATGGGATCAAACAGCAAAAGAGGAGAGCAGACAATAGAAACAGTGTCTGGTGTGTAGTAAAAGGGTAGGAATCAAGATGGGAACACAGGACTGGCTCTTACGGCCTTGTCCCCTTCCCCATGGTTGTTTAGTCTGAAAAGGTGCATCTGCTCTACATATTCCCACTTACCAAAGGCCAGAGCTCCCAAGATCCTAAGAGAGGCTGGGAACAAGTGGTCAAGGATGTGAAGATTCATGGAATCATAGAAATATTAAGGTTGGAAAAGACCCTTAAGGTCATCGAGTCCAACCGTTAACCTATCACTGCCAAGTCCACCACTAAACCATGTCTTCAAGCACCATGTGTACTCGTCTTTTAAATACCTCCAGGGATGGAGACTCAACCACTTCCCTGGGCAGCCTGTTCCAGTGCCATTCAGATGGGTAAAAACTGGAACTGGGACAAGGAACTGCACTGGTACAAGTGGATACTGCTGAGGTTGAGGAGACATAGCCTCTCCTGAAGGCTCTTTCCTCTGGAGTAGAAACCAGGTCCCCAGAGCTGCCAAATGTACGAGCTACTGGCACCTATCTGTGAAACTCACTGCCATCCTGTGCCTCCTCCAGCACCTCCTCACATATTAGATGACAGTCTGCTACTGCTGTTTCTTATTCAATGACTCAAGCAGCAGAGTCTGTAGTGTGGATCCAAAGATTCAGCCTTGCTGATAAGGAAGGTAATGCAGTAACACAGAGATTTTTCACCTGCTAATGCTTTTAAGAATCTAGGAAAAAAAAATAGGTGAAAAGTTGAAGAATGTATGGTGGGATCCCTATTTTGATGCAAAGAGGATGTTGAATACATTTAGGGAAAGCTGCATCACCTTTTTTTGTTATTGAGAAAGGAGTAAGCATGGATGAAGACAGACATTGAGTGCTCTAAGCAAATTCAACACACATCTCTCTCCCACTAGGAGAATTCCAGCAGAAACATTCAGCTCCTGCCAGTAAACCTCATCTTTCTAGAAGAAAAATTATGTATGTAACTATGTTATAGTCATAGGACGTAGCATTCATCCCACCTAACTTTGGCCAACTATCCTAAAAGAAGCTGTTCAGATTCCCCTTCATGGGCAACGGTGAAAAATTTTGCCTGATCTTAATCTCAATTCTTCTCGCTATTTTAAAAAAAAAAAAAAAATATTTTTAAAAGTTCAGATTAATCAATCACTAAATTGTCCCATCAATTGTAAAGGAAAAGAGGATGAATAACTAAAATGTAGTTGGTCTAGATTAGGTGAGAAATGTTTTACCACTAACCGCTCTGGAACCATTATATACGTTCAAGTTCCTTTGTTTTACTATTTGATTTCCCATCAAGATCACAACATGAAGCTTGAAAATGTATTTTTAAATGATTGCAGAATTTATTTAGAATCACACATTCACCAGCCACTTGTAAGGTAAACTGTGAGCAGAAAAGATTAATTTAATCCTGTTGGATATACTGAGGAAAATAAAAATTAAGTTGAAAAACAGGAACAGCAGAGAAAAGCAGTTCATGCACTGGCATCAAAATGTTCTGAGAAAAATTCTGCTACTTAAAAGTAGCAGAAAATGTATGATGATGTCCTTTCATCAAATTACATAGTACTTGTATGGTAGAGAGGGACTGTGAAAATTAAGATGCTATTGGGAAAGTAAAATCCAGTGACATGTACAATTAAAAAAAAAAAAAAGCACCAACCACTCTCTGAAGTAAATGCAGTAAGTGGAAAAAGAATTGTTAGAAGCCTTTACCAGAATCTTCTACTACTCTGCAAGTTCTTGGATATGACCCTGGCCTCTCAATAGGTGCAAAAGAAGACAAAAAGAGCAAGACAGAGTAAAATAGTCAGGTGTCCAGAGGAGGACAACTTTTAGACTTTTGCAATTCTAGTAATGGGAGTGAAAATTAGCCCCCAAATGGGGTTTGTGTCATGGAGAATGTGAATCCAGTGGCAGAAAAATTTGTTCTTGGAAATTATATTAATCCTATAAATGAAGAAACTGTCAGTGAGCCTGAGCTGATGTTCATATTTGTAGCAGAAAGCCACAAATGCCAATTTGAGACCAGGGAAGACAGAAGACAAATTCAAGGTCATCCAAGTAGCAAAGCAGAAATAGTGAAGCTAAAATCCTTCATCTATTGACAAGCTCACCCACAGGGTTTATTTAACTGATAAACACTTAAAAACTATGAAATATACTTTAATGGACTGGCTTGTGAGTTAATGAACCAGCACATTCCTCTAGATAGAATCAGAACAGCTTGGCTGAGATTCCTAAGCTGTGATGGTTTTCTTTGACTCATGTGCCAGATGCCTGTACTTTCGGGCCAGGTATTTCTTGCTGTTTCTCTGAACTGTTAAAAGCCCCTGGTCTTTTGCACAGTGACAATTTGTAATTTCCAAGAATCAACTTTTTTTTTTCTGATTTCTGATTCTTTCTTACAATAAAAAGTATTTTTTTAGCTCTGTTTTACCTCCCTACCTCATGACCTTGCTCCACTCTGTTTTTTTCTCTAATAAAAAGGCATCATTTTTTAATAATGTAGCTCTTTGTGCAATTAGGGAGAGTGATGTTATACTGCAGTTTGTCTTTCAGACTGCAGTATGATGTTTTTACATGCTTCTCTGTAAGCCTTAGCCCATAGGGATTTTAATTCAGCAAAACTTTTCTGCTCAGGGTGACTTGACTGAAGAATCACCTTTTGGTGTACACAGATACACCGTGTTCAAACAGCGCTCAGAAATAGAGCTCATCTTGCGGGCCCTGGGCCATAAAAGGACGGCCCTTAGTTGCCCAGCCTGCGCTGTGCTCCTGGTGGCCTTTCCCACAGGACAAGTCTTGAGAATCCTAAATGCTGGGTAGATCATCATGGCAGCATCAGCAACCTACCATCGCTCTCACGGTTGTTTGACTTCCTTTCTGACTTCTTCCAGGGTGCCCTGAATTTAAATGGGAACATGCAGCTGAGCCCACAATGCTCCAAGGAGGCCAGCAACAGAAATGAGTCCAGGCTGCATCTCCCAGTCACAGATAACAGCTTCCTGGAGTCCTTCAGAGCCCCTCCTGTACACATGGATGTATAACTGCTATGGAGAAGAAGGACTTCAGGAAAACGTGTCATAACAAAAAGAGGAAGTCAAATGCCTTCCCACAACCTTAGAGATGTTACCCCTATCGTAACTTCAGTGTTCATGCAGGAACACCTGACTACCAGCTTGCTCCCGTGCCAGATGTAGAAAGTCTCTCAGGCTTCCTTTGCCATTTAAAGAGAGTGCTAGCACCAGCCAGGAGACACTGCCAGATGCAGAAAGTTTTAAGGCAAGCTAATGGTGTTGGATACTCTCCTGCTCTAATCTCAATTTAAATTAGTAACTAGAGGCAACACACCGGGAGCTTTTCTAGTCTACTTCCTGAAGAAGTAAATCAAATCTCGAATAAAATATTCAACATTTGGAGGCTGAGCACAGAATGCTGCAAGTCTGAGCACAGCCCTTAGCACGCACTGATGAAGCACTTTTCCTAAGATGCTGGAAACGTAGGCAGCTCAGTTTGACAACACGTCCAGTTTTATTTGTTTTAGAATATATGATCCTCTGGAGGCATGCAAAATGATCCAGGGTGCTGCAGGGTATTTCACCGCTACCTCTCTTCACCCTTGTACTTCTTTTTGATCTATTGCTATCCATTGCCTAGGGCCGACTTCATACGCTGTACAAGCCACGATCTGATCCATCCTCTCCTATCCTGTTGGCCACAGCCAGCCCATCCCGCTACACCCAAACTGCCGATACTGTGACAGGTCCTAAGTCAACACTTCATAAACCAGTAGCTTTTATCAGAAGGAGATAGGAACCCCAGCACTGGCAGCAGCGCCAGCCCTGGCCAACAAAGATGTTTTTAGAATTATATTCTTGGCACCTTGCGGCATCTTTAACAAAGCTGGCAGTGACAGCTGAAAACCTGCCAGGTGGATTTGCCCAGAAGAAGGAAACGGGATGTGGTAGGGTGTGGTGGTGAAGAGAAGAGAATATTTCAGAGCATATTCACATTTTCTCACACATATTTCTCACCCCTTAACGTTTGGGAAGGGAGGGATGTTACTTTGAGGGGCATGCCCCATTCAAACAAACAAGACAGTGGTAACAGACCAAAGAGATCCATCAGCCTTGTAAAAACCACCTCTTTTCCAAGCATGACCTGACAGATCAGTGCAATATTTAGGGGGCACAAGCCCTGTCTAAATCAATACTCTGGTAAGCTCATGGCAAGGACAAAATGAATTGTGTACAAATTAAGGTTCAGACAAAAGATCTGGGTTTCGTATCAAGATCTTCTGCTCACCGGCTGCACAGCTTCACATACATATTTGTAACGTTCCATGCAAGTAAAGCCAGAAGAACACATACCTACAAGATTAAAGCTCTATTATACTTAAAAACCACATGCTCAGCTCCAGTAAAGACTAAAATGTAAAAGTAAAGTCTAAAGACACTCACACCGCAGCTACTTGCTAAAACTTAGTGATGCTCAGATAAAAATACATTAGTCTTAATGGGACATATCCATAGAACCATTAATTTCAGCTCCTGCTCTCTGTAAAATGTGGAGAACACTTGCTTTCTCTCCTGGATACTGTGAAGTACAGCATTTTAATATTTGTCAAGTTCTTTGTGGTCCTCATGCAGCAAGAAGTGCTACTTTGGGTACTGTGTTATTCTACCAGTCAAAATAGTTGGCTCTCACTGCCAGGGTAGTTAAATTTCTCTGGGGTAAGTGAAAGCAATCACATAAATTAAAATGAAAAAGCAAACTAGAGACTTATTTCAAATGGGAAAACAAATATAACTTTGTGAAAAAGATCAAACCCATCTTTGTTAAAAAAAAAAAAAAGCAAACAACAACAAAAAAAACCTCTTCACACTGTGAAGTTCCCCTGCATTCCCTGGTTGCAGCTGGTAGATTTACAGAAATATTTGGCAAAACAGCTCTGCTTCTAGTGTTATTGACTGGACAAGACAAAGGGAGTAGGGGCTGAACCACAAAACAGCCCATTTTCATGTATTCTCCATACCAAGACAACATTCAAAGAAGTTTTCATCAAGAAGGCCATCCAAGTTCTTATAATCGCATTTACCACCACAGGGAAACTGGAACTGAGTCCAGAGATTGTTTCAGCTACAGAATTCATTTCTGTAAATCCCATGAAGTCCGTAGAGCCTGGCATACCAAACACAGGCTTTGGGTTTATACTCCCCCGCCCCCACTTTGTGTCTAGCATTACGGACCTCTCTTCCATGCAGAAAAGCCAGCCATGCCCAGGGAACCAGTTACAACGTGATTCTCCCTGACATTGACTCAGCAGAACTTTGTTCTGCAAAGTAAAGGAAAACTAAATGGTTTATGGCTTTGCTTCTGGAAAATACTGCCTCATGTACCACTTGCTTTTTAGGCCAAGGGCAATAGCATGAATTGCAGACATGGTTAGAGCACAGTTGTGTCTGTTCTGCGAAGTATACCTGGTTTCTCTAGTAGCTGGGACCAGGTCCAAAGGACACAGCTACTTACATACCACCACCTTCTGCAGCTTGTGGTAGGCACGGTCACGCTGGAGAACTGTCTAGGACTGCCTGACTTCTTGCCCCAGATTTGGACCCAATTAGCACAGTGCATGCAAGGATCACCATGTTAGTCATCTTCTTTTTCTGTACCAACTACTACGGCAATGATACACAAAAGCAGAGTTTGGTTATTCTGTTTCAGAATAACCCCATCAGGGAACAACCAAGATTACCTCATGGTCTCCAACCAAGATGATGCCTGCATTTCACAGCAGGCAACAGCGGTGTCGGCTGGGAGTGCTGCATCCCTACGCTTGACTTGCCCCTACTGTACATCGCACAAACTAATAGCAACGTTCAGAGGATTTCACAAAGCCCTTCAACATTGGTGACTGGGCCACATGACTGCGTAAGGCAACTGAATATTTTTTTAATTATTTATTTCACACCCCTGAGCAAAAACTCATGGGAAGTGTTCATCTGTGCCTGGGAACTGGCTGTGCAGAGGCTGGGGATTGCGCCCAGACAGGGGTGACTAACCCCTTGCCTGGCTGGCGAGGCCGTGGCATGCCAGCTCCAACTGCCGCCTTGCAGAGCGCACGCAGTCACTGGCCTCTGTCAAGAGGAGCTGAGCAAGGAAAAAGACGACTCTGTGAGAGGGAGGGAGAAAATACCCAACAAAAGAGGATGAAATGGAGTAATTAGCTTCTTCCTATGCAATCTCCAGCACACTGCCAAACTTTCTTGCTGCCACACAATAGGCAGACAAAAGGCTTTTTCAGCTGTAACACGTTACACAGCCCCGGCCAACAACGGCAGCTATCTCCTAGTGCCTTTTAGGGACTTGCACGCATGTGCTGCTCTATTTGCAGGCCAAGGGAAAACCAGCCTTCGCATTATCAGACGTACAGATACAAAATGCTTGTTGCGGTATGGCTGGCACTCGGCATATGGTTAGCCTGATTTATTTCTGTTGAAACAGAAGCCAGTGTTTCTTCACGCTGAGTCCTGCCATGGTAAAAATAAGGGGCAGTCTGTGTCCTGGAGAGTTTAATTCAGCGATAAAGATGACATTTGTCCTTGCCCTTTTCCATCATTTCTGAATGCAGGCACTTGAATAAAAAGAACCCAAAGTACCATATATTATACCTCACACGTTTCATTTCCTAGGAACTAAGCAGTGAGTGTTGCTTATGCAGCCTTAAAATGGAAGCATGTTACAGGAACAGACTGTCCATTTTTGTGTTTATCCTGCTCAGGAAAAACATTTAAAAGGATTCACCCAGCAGCAAGACTTTTTTCCTGCAGGACTGCTGGAACATTAGGTTTCTATTCTGTCCATATGCATGTCTGTATTTCTCACAGACACTCATGGGAGCTATGGTTTTCAACTATGTGCAGAGGCAGCAAGGGCAAATTAGCATAAAATTAACATGCCATGCTTCGGATCATAATCCGCATGAGGAGAATGACAAACCCACGCTCCCTCTCCAAACCCTGACTAGATCCCGAGGCCTAACTTCATGTAACGACAAGCAGGAACAGCACGGGAGAAGCGAGGCTGTGACCAGAGCCGAGGGACAGGGCTCACCTCTAGGTCATCAGGGCTGGTCCTGCCCCGCTAGACCCACTTGTGTCAGGGAGGGGGAAAGCTGACAGTTAGCTACGATGGCATCAGCTGCCCGCACACAGCTCAGACAAGCAGACCTGTGCCATTCCCGAGCCAGGCGACAGGGATGAGGCAGCCTTCTCTGAAGGCAACGTACATCTTAGAGCTTCGTCCCCTTGGGCACCCACTACAACAAACTCACTGCTGCCGATGTGTTATCGCAACAGCTTCCACCTGTCTTACATGCAAATACCATTTGATAATTAATAATGGGATTGCTTGAAGCAGCATTTTGCCCAGGTATCAGGCCAAATAATAATGCACTCCCTCATGTACTCCGGCAGTTTAAACTCTCTGCTGCCTGTCCTGAAGAGTTCATAGAATAGACTCATAGAATTGTTAAGGTTGGAAAAGACCCTTAAGATCATCAGGTCCAACTGTTAACCTACTGCCACCAAGTCCGCCACTAAACCATGTCCTCAAGTTACCATGCAATGCGAAACAACTGCTGCATCACACCCTTACAGAGATGAACTGTTCCCAATATATACAACATTTGAATGCCTGAGACCAATTGGGATATAAGACATTATAGAAATAGAGATTATTAATAACAACAGGATGATATGTAAAATTCAGTGACTCATTCTCAGGATGTACCTCACAATACCAGTCAAGTTATAAAATTTAAACACAATTACATGCTACCTGAATATATTTGGCTTATTTTGCAATGCACTGTATATTAAACTTTCCCTTTCATGTTTGCATAATAAATCTGAATGGAGCTTTCTGTTGCATTCATGCTTGGATGATTGCTTTTGGTTATTTTATAGCACCTGCTTTGTACAGGGGGACAGAGTAAAATTAAGCTTTTCTTACAAAACTGTAAAACAAAATTAAATGTGAATGTTTGCCTGCTGTAGAAAGGTGATTAACCTACTTCATGTTAACTCACAGGTGGCACTTTTTATCACTGACATGTAACCGCTGATGATATTTTTGTTATTTTGGGATACGTTTTAGTACCAAAACATAGAACGAAATATAGTTCTACAGTTTCATTTTGCTGGAGGTACACATGCTATGGTGAGGCAGCCAGCCACGAGTACCCCCCATGACTTGCCCACAGAATTTGTTAAAGGAGATACCGCGGGTGAAACTCTCCTGTTGGCAGAAGGCCAGCACAGAGCCTGAGCAGCATGTCAACCTCTCATCAGCTTGACAGGAGAACATGAGTGGGTCTTACATGACTCAGTTGTGGTGGTGGCTCTCAGGAGGGGTGAATTCCCACCTTCTTATTTCTATTCCCAAATTTCACAAGCTTTGAGATACAATTCCAGATACAGCTGACTCAGCTGCCAAAATGCCATACAAACAGTGAATGAGAAAAGAAAAATTTGGATTTCTTCACTCTTGCAAAACAGCGGTGAAGAACCTGCTCTTTGCTGAGGGTCAAACAGATCTTTCAAAGCCTTTTGGCAAGCCACATATTAACACCCCACAAAATATACATCACTCAGGGAAAAAAAAGACAACATTAAAGCAACCCCCTCCCACCTCCCCCAGAGAAAAGCTGTCACGGTAAACTGCAGAAAAAAGAAGGTATCAGAAGTAAAACATTACACTTGAAAACACAGAAGTCTTGTACAAACAAGAAAACTGAAGAAGGACGTATACAATGATAATGAGGTTGGGGAAAAAGAGTGTCTGAAAGAACAACTGAAAAAAGACATAAAACCTGATATAAACATTTCCAAACATACCAGGAACAAGGAATGTGAGAGGCACTCTATAGAACCAGTAGAAGATCAAGAAATACAGAAAAACATGAAACTGGTGCACTAGAAGCAAAGGTCCATCCAACTGAGGGTCCTGTCTCTGGCAGTGATCAGTATCTGGTGACATGAAAAACAGGTTAAGAGAAGGACCAGTGTATTTCTTCTCACCTTCTGGCAATCTGCTAATTAGAGACTCCCTAAAACAAAGCTTGCATCTGCATCTCCCCGGTTGTATACACCTTTGTCATATATCCTAGTCACCTTTTTTCCAAACTGAAAGCACCAAGGATGAGGAAAAGTATGAAAAGTGTGAGGATTAAGTAACTGGGATTCTTCAAGTAAGAAAAAAGACTGGCCTGTGGGCTGCTGGCAGAGATGTCTGTACGATCTCAGGCAGGATGGAGGTGAACAAGGGATGATTAGTCTGTCTTAGAATGCAAGAAGTAGAGAGCATTAAAAAGAAATAGCACATACATGTTTTAGAAGCGAGGAAAGGCAGTGTTTTTTCAAGCCATGCACGCATTAGGGAACTCACTGCCGCAAGATATGCAGATATGCAAAGTATAAACGTGTTCCAAAAAAGACAAACTCACAAAAGAAAAGCCTGTCAATGACTACTGGTTATCAAAGGCTCCATTTCTTCATTAAGTCCCGAAAGCTATAGAAAGCAAGGAATTTGTGTCTTTATATACCCTGGGTTTACATTGTTTCTCTAAGCAACTACTACCAACGCTGGGCTGGAAGGATCCTTGGCCTTTCCCAGCACCCCCAGATTTAAATGGGAGAGTAAGACTGTCCCAGTAAAACACACATAAATGAAATATCACAGAGCCGTGGCATTATGAAATGAGCTTGTGGATTATAGCTAGGTCTCAGGCTCTATTGTCCATATTCCAACTTTCATGCACATAGAAATATTAAAATACCAAAACAATGCACTTGAATTTGTAAAATGTAGGCTCATCACCATTCAGAAACGTACCTTTAGTTACTATGATACTGTGTCATCTGACACAAGTCATTTACTTGCTCATCAACCCATCATGATTTATGCAAGCCCAGTAAAAGCTATCATGCCATTGTTTCCAGAGTGGCCTTCATCTCAGTACGCAGTTCTTGGTTTTATACAGATGCTAATTATTATGACTGCAGGGCAAATCAGCACAACATGACCAAAGAAATAAATTTTGCTGGATGCATAAAAGAAAAAAACCCACAACCCGTACCAGTTGGTTCTCCAGAATCACAGTTGCACAACGTTAATACTGTACTCACGATCTTAATAGAAAATAATCCCTTGAAAATTAATTGCCACTAGACATTAATAAGCACTTTGTTAATTAAGCCAGTAAGCCAATTAGGCCCAAGGTGAACTTGAGGGCAATCAACTCCATAAACAGTGTGAGCTAAGTCTTAGAAGTGCACTTTAATTTTTAAAAAGCCTGGTTTTGGAGGCTGGATGGCTTGTGGGATTGCTCATTACAGAACAAAGCAACTGCCTAAATTCAGCCCAGGTCAGGAGCAGCCAAGAGCCATTATCACCCAGCAGCTTATCTGTGTCTTCAGAGCAGCTGGTCTAGACCTCATTTGAGACCTTACCAACTTGTAATTAATAGCTTCTCTAAGTAAACTAAATCAGAAAGCCAGCAAAAAGTAATTCAAAACTGCCTCCCAGGAAAGAGCCTTCCTAAGCTATAAGCCAGGGCATAGTGCAAAGAAAGCAATTTATAGCTGACTGCCTTTGACTCCGGGTAAGTATCAGGCAGCTAGCTAGCTATGCTCCTTCTGCTAGGCTTTTACAGACCACAGGGCATTCACAAAACCTGCAGGAGTGAACAGAAACGGCTCAAGCCTTTCTGAGGAGATGCAAATGGTTAGCAGCTCTTCCATCTCCAAAAGTCCATATTGCATGGCCTTCCTTATTCACTAGCTATGAGCAGAGTTGGCACAAGCAGAAGCGCAGATACCTCAGAAGCCACCGTTTCTGCCTGGCCTTTACAGCTGAGAGGAACAGAATCATTCCTGGGTTTCCATTCCTGCTGAGAAACCTGTGTTTCTCAACACACAGCAAACAGGAAAGCTGATGTGGAGCACCTTGCTGAAACCGCTCCTCTGTGGGCATGGCTGAAGCTCTTACTCCCCCTCAAACTCCTCCTGTTGTGGTTTTGTTCTATGTCTTTTCACAGGTTTCAGCAAGCTCAAATACTTCAAGCCAAAAGCATCAAACTTTCCTTTCTTCTTAGCTGAAATAAAGGGGGGTTGTCCATACAGTTAATTTGGCACAGCACTAGAGAAAACTCATTAATTTCTCTAATTGATTGAGTTTGAAAAAAGATGCCATTAATACTTGCATGCTTGTTGACGCTTATAAATCTGCCCTAGGTTTGAGCATGTATAACAACATCTTACAGGTTGGGAACTCTCGGCTCCACCACCGCATACTTTCTTGCTTCTTTTTTCAGCAGTGTTTCTGAATTTGCATTACTGCAACATTTCCAACAGCAATGGGGAATCCATTGGCTGGGCTTCGGTCTATTGCACATTCAAATCAAAATGAAGAGGATGGGGAAATCACAATTTCACACCTGGACATCTCCAGAGGATCAGGTGTACAATTTGGGAAGAACGCTGAACCCATCAAACAGTTGGTATATGCTGGAGGAATAGTGCCATGCATTATACTTTTTCTGGGGCTAACCGTGCCTGCGTTACTTTATCTTTCCCATCAGAAGCATGGACTGCAAAGCAACGTATATGAGAAAGTAATACATAAGTAGTTAAAAGGCCTTGAAATTCAGAGGATGTAAATGAACAGCCGATTATTCTGTGAATAATGAATAGCTGCTAAGTTGGAACATGTTCAGGTATGTGTGTAAGTCTCTGTAATCGTTTTTATTAATTTTTAAGAATGCTGGATCATCTCATCTGAAGCCAAAAACATTAATACTTGCATTAATTAGTGTTCATAATACAGTATATCTTTTGAGTTTTACTGCAGTCATTTGAATCTTTCCTTACAATGACTTTCTAAAAAAGATCACCTTGACGAAGAGGGTTTAGCTTTGTTTTCAGCCTGGTGAAAAATATTTTTCTAGAATAGTGGTCTGGTTTTTGCCTTTGTTTTCCTGTCTGTCTTTTCTAAGTGCTTTTTTGTCTCTTCCTGCCTTATTAGAATATGGGAATAATGATGTAGGCTTGACTATGCATATAAATTGAACAATTTGCAATAATGCTCTAAAATGCCACTGGGATGGAATTCAAAGGGCTGTTTGCAAAAACAATTGCTTTTTTTAAAAATTAATTTCTGAAAAATAAATGCAGAAAGTGGCTAGATGGCTCAGGGGATTGAAAATGGCATAGAGAGACTTTCATCTCCCGGTCACTGCTTCAGATCCTACTTAGGCTGAAGAGCAACTGGAAGCTATTACTGTGAGAAAGATATTTTGGGTCTCTGCAAATTTTAACATAATAGTCTGTGCTGAGGTTATGAGCAAGGTTGGACTTCACTGAGAAGAATAGCGAAGGCTCGATTTTACTACATATTTTGGAGTTTCTTTATTTAAAAAAAGTCATTCCACTCATAAAATATAAATCTATCTTTGTTTTTAAATAGCAATCATTTAATCACAGACATTGTGAAGCAAAACAGCATTCATATCCTTAGCCATAACTATACCTAGTTACCCTTTCTCAGACCTATATACATTTTTTCCTGGCATTATCAGTGCTGCTGGTGTATTTTCATGAAAGTAATCACAAGTGTCAAGTTGCTTCTGTAACAGGAGAAGGTAAAAGACATTTAAGCCACTGAAATCAGACTGGAAGAAAAAACAAATTATGTTTTCAGGATGGAGTCATGGTTCACTGGTATTAAGAACCTCAGGCAGTTTAAGATAAACGCACAATCACTTTACAGTCTTCATCTATTTGAAAGACATCAACACACACCCTTTTCCTACATAAAATTGCAATATTTGGATACATATTTCTGTCTGCTGATTTCTGGTCAGGACCAGAACTAGCATTAGAAGGTTTAAAATTATCCACCTGGTTTTATGAATGATCAATCTGGATCAGGCACCAGGTCCATCCCTTCCACAGAGAGAATCAGATGCTTCAAGAGAGGTGCTTCACCAAAAGCAGGAATGTCTGAGAACGGGAGGATGCCCAGGCCAGTTTCATGGATAGGAATGAGAGGCCATCGCCTATGGTTTTCCACATGCTATGCCTGAGTTTCACTAGTAAACCCTGTGCTGATTTCCAAAGCTTCCTGTAAGTAGAGTGAAAGCATCTACAGGAGAGTGCACTTCAGCACTCGCTAAGGTGTATAGTAAACAGCTTAAGAATGTGGTTATTTATTTCTGGTAATATCTACAATATCTTAAGAGATTTCCAAACAGAAAAGGAGGAACGGACTGTGGCCTAAACAACAAACAGATTGAAGATTTAAAGGATGTGATGCTTGAGTGTTCAAGAGCTGCCAGTAGCAGCTTTCTAGTAAAGCAGACATGGTGAGTGGCTACTCTAATGTCAACACAGAAAACAGTTATAGCATTGATTTTATCTTAAGCTTGAATAAACCTGTTCTCAGATATTCACATCTGTCTGCTTATTTCCTACAGAGATTACCCTCAGAGATGCATCTTCAGGATTTCAATGAGGCGGCGGCAGGATCAAGCACAAAGGGAGCAGGAATGTGACCACATGAAAACACAGCAAATGGGCTGGCCTCCTAGAAAGAGCTGAGATGATTGGGTCGACCTTGAATTAAACGAGATCCAGATCTGAGCAGAGGGAGCATATTCCCAAGCTTTGCTTTGCAGTTGCTGCCCTGTGGAGGGTGGATGTCAATGTGCAGCACTGTCCATCCAGCGCTTCACACAAGTAAAGAGAAGAGAAGAGGAAGTGGGAGAACCATCGTTGTCACCTCTTTAGAGGAAGGATATTAGTCTCTGCTGCTTCTGAGGAGGGGAGAGTGATTTACAGCAGCTTTATGAGTGACTTGCAAAGCAAGCTCCAGAGCCACAGTTCCTGGCTGCTGAGGACCATATTGTCACTGGGAGCTGATCTCTCTGCTGTGGGAACAGCAACAGGAGATGAACTGTGTCTGCCTGGCCATGAGTACCCTCTGACCTCCCCCAGACAGAGCGATGCTCTGTTACAAAGGTGCTAGAGCAAGCATGGAGAGAAACACAACCGCTCAGGCAGGTAGGAGAGAGGAGCTCAGTTAGCTTTCCTGAATGCCCTTCGCGATTAGGCAGTGAAATGCTGCGTGTTTAATCATGGTGAAGGATAATAGAGATCAGAGAACCAGGGAGACAGCTCAACTAACTCCAGGCATGCTCTGTTAAACGCTATATGATATAAAAATGGTTTATAGCCCATGCAGCATACTTCCCCTGGATAAGGACCATCACACACTGAAATTAAAAGTAATTAGTGTCCCTTAAGGGTTTAAAGAGAATTGTTTTTATAAAGCATTTCCTTCAATCTTTATATTTAGCAAAAAAAAAAAAAAATTACAGGAAAGGCATTTTTATGCAGAGTGGCATTTGTTTACATTTAGCACCTTAAGAGATTAGAGTTGACTTTCAGAGCAGTTATTACAGCTACAAAAAAGTTGCTGTTAAACTCCCTAAATGATACCATTGAGACTGACTGCTAGGTCCACGATGTCTGAATGCAAAACACACTGTAATCTGCTGGCCCCAGAGCGGTTTCAGAACAGAGGCTGGGGCTCACACCGGAGACTCCCGCTTCTGCACTCACGCAGAGAGAGCACATCACCCTCACCTTGGCAACCCAACACTGCTCAGACGTAGGAGATGGTGCGGTCGTGTGAGTGTGGGTCACAGCCTGCCCATCCAGACTAGCAAGTGGGAACCACAGTGCCTATTGTGGTGGTTATTGATGGCTGGAAAACCAGTACAAGCAAAGCCTTCGCTACAAAATGCAGGCCTTGGAGGAGGAAGGGGATACCCAGAGAAGTGTACTTGTGGAGGGAATGGTGATCCGTCGCATGAGCAAGAGCTGCCCCTTACAACCCTTGTTCCACGGTATCCATACCAGAGGCTGGCACAGAGGAAGCTTTTCCCATACTTGCCCTCCAGAGCTGGTGGAAGTGCAAGGGTACCACAACACATTTCTCAAGGTTACCCCAAATCACGGAAAGAAAAAGGCTAATATTAACAATACTACCAACAATCTGAAGCGTGTTAAATCTCATTGGAGTTTCAGGACACTACAATGTGTCCACGTATGCAGAGTTGCATTTTTTTTTAAAACAGTGGAGTGCTCAGGAATTTCATGTTGACTGTTAATGAATTCTTTCCCCCTATCAAAGACTTTGATTCAGCCACCTAAACCCAATATTTCGTCCTCTACTTTATTTGGTGATTAATCTGAAGAACTGATTTCCATACTAACATTTAAACTAGCAGCTTGATGCTGAGAAAACCATGGCCTACATTTTGCAACTCAGAAAATGGTTGCTGTGCTTTATTTATGAGGTATTGGTTTAGCAACTTATAAAAATATCCATCAGAAGCCACAGAGGTTAAACAAGGTTAAGAAATAAAGTACAACTTAATAAAAACAAAAGCAGTGATAGATCCCCACTCATCATTAAACCTCACATCACCCCTGTAAAACCATGTCCTCGGACAAAGATGGTTGAAAAAGTACTGAAATTTCTTTGCCCTCCTTTTAATGCTTTATTAGCTTAGATTCTACCACAAATTGCAAGATTTATGACCAGATGTTCTAGTGCTGTATAACAGTATGATGTCTTCTAATGCCACGCTCTCGCAGAAACAATTTCTAATTGCTATGCTGTATGTACTGCCAAAGCGCTACAATGAATTGAGCTGAACCCCATCCTGCAAGGCTTTCCTACAATTACAATAACATCTACTGATCTTTAAAACTGTTCAACACCCAGAATCTTCTCCAAGGTTAAACCTTAGGAGGTAGCCATGGAAAAATGGAAGTTAGCATTTCTATATATGGCACTAGATTTGCAGTGTGAGAAATTCTACTTAATCACAAAATATCTCAAGGCAACAGTAATGACGTTTGCTTTACAGTAAATAAACGTACTTCAACTTCATCTGATAGTTTAGTTTACAAGTTTGTTTGATTCTTGAGCCTGCTATTCAGAAAGAAAATACAGCTGCCAAATAGGATGAGGTTTTTGAAGAAATAGACACGCAGCCATAATGGTAGGCAGGAGCCTGAGAGTTTACAACCCCTGCCATTCCTCTCCAGGGCACGATCAGCTGTACCTGAGCTGTTCTCTCCAGGTGCCTGTCACATCGCTCCTTAGCAAGCGCCAGCGACAGAGACTATACAGTCTCCCCTTGCACATCTGTTTAACAACACGTAACTATCATTACTGTTTCAAAGCTTTTCATCCAACATCTAACTTTCATCTTCCTGGCTGCAATTTTCGTCTATTACCTCTTGTCTTACGAACAGTGTACATGGAGAAATACACGCATGTGTGTTTCCTTTAGAGTTGTCTTTGGGCAGAAATATTAATCTCAGGACTTTGAGATTGCAATATTATTTAATCTTCTAAACACTCCTTTACTTCCTTCACATTGTTATGATTGAAGAGAACCCATTAGCCAACTGTACACATGCACAAAAGAAGAAAGCAAGAATTATAAGTACAATATTAAGCAGCATATGGTAAACCCATTTGTGTCTGTCTTTCTCCGGCAGGTCAGGTACTGAATGGGACTCATTTCCCGGAGTCATTGTTGGCAGTGTGGAGACTACATTGGTGGGTAATGGCTGGAATAGCGAGTGTTCTGTGACTAATTGCATATTTGATATTCATGAGATAAATTAATTAGCTGCTTATTCCCAATGAATAGCCTGGATTCAAATAAAGCTGTCAGATGTGAGGTATGGTAGATGTACCTGTGTTAAAAATAGCTCCTAAGGTGTGTGTGTGTGTATATATATGTATGTCAGTCTGCTACTACAAAATTTAATTTAGCTTTGCCCTCAGCCAGGAGTTGCCTAGAGACTGGCTAATAACAAAAGCACTCAAGATATTTTTTCTTTTTCTTTTTTATTTCCTTTTCTTTTTAAATGGATATATTTTACCCCTTCAGCCTTGATACAAAATAGCTATAAAGCGCTGTTCAGCATGGCATTCATTTATGCAAAACCTAATCTAAATAATGGATGGCAAAAAAAAAAATCTTGTGGCTTTTACCTAGTGTAGGACTAAAACTGTTCCTGGTTTAAGTCCCACTGATGTGATTCAGCTGGCTTAGGACAACAGTCTAACCTGGATTGGCTCCAGGGTTGCTTCCTTTTAAACTGGGAATAGTCCAGTACTGTCAAAGTGTCAGCCTGAAGTGGATTTAGTTCTCGGAGGCTTCAGAAATCCAGGCGGCTGCCCTCGACCTGCAAAATGCCTCTCCCTCTTCTGCTGCCACGTGTCCAGGCTGTGGGTTAGAGTCACAGCTCCAGTACCACCAAAGGCAAGCTGCTGCAGCACGTCTCCCTGGCCACGGGTAGGTCATGAGTGCATTTTGGTTGTTGTGGTTTTCCTGTCAACCTGAAGTCCTACAGAAACAAGGTTTTGTACAGTTACTCTCTCTGTCTGCATGCACTTCTGCTTGTACCCCTTGCCCGGTAACTTCTAAGGCTTTTGCTCACAATCAGTGAAATCTGTCAGAGGAGTAGGAGTTTCAAAGTGAACTAAGTTCCCACAATTTTCCCCAAAATAAGTGGCCAGGTAAAGAATAGAGTTCTTATTAATAATCTCACCCATGAAAAAATGCAGCTGGCCCTAGCCTGTTCCTTAATAAATACTGGAGAGTACACATGGAAGACAGGCTGATCAATCCCTGCCAGCCCAGAAGAAACATTCACAGAGGTTTTATCTTCTCACACTCTATTGCACTAAGATGTAAAAGCTCAAATGTAACTAAGTTTTGTTAGTGCTGCGGCTTGGATAATTTCTCAAGTGTTCTTGATGATGGGACTCCACCATTGTCATCTACATTTGGGTTGTAGTACCTAGAGTTCACACACAAGGTGGGGGTCTCAGGGTTTGAGATTAGAAGTGTGAAAAGGCTGGGAATTCCACCCAGGAAAAGTTTTTGAGATATTAAATAACAGAATTTGTTTCAATTTAAAAGACAAGGGGAAAACGTGTTATTCTCCAAGTGACTTTTCTTAACTTTGTGGACTGAAGCCTGCAGATTATAGAAGGAAGTCCTTTCAAAGACTTTTTGTCACAAGAGGACTATTTCATCCTCAAAATGTGCAAGTAGAATACATCAACACAGGATGAGTATAGGATTTTCCCTCTATAACTGCACCACTGACATCATTTCACAAAACATTTCAAGTTCAGCTATGCTCCTTTTTCCAACCAAAAGTGTTTCTAGAACGGCTTTCCCACAGCCCTACCTGCCTAGATAACTGATGAGCTTTGTACTACCTCCTGCAACTTCACTGGGCTCCTACAAAGGAGAAAAGTACTGAATGGGGCAGCCCACCTGGACTTTTGCTGTGCTGCTTTGTGCTCAGCTAAGAGGATCTGAAAACAGCTGGAAGTGTTCGCAATGCTTAAAAATACCTCAGAATCCCGGTGGTCTGGAGGCAAGGGGCGGGGGGGGGGGGGAACCTCTGCTCTACCAGCCCCAGTTTCCCTTTTGCTGATGTTTTATAGCAGTCTTCACAAATCCAGTTTGCTGCAAATCCAGCAAACTTCAGGCTGTGTGTGCCAGCATGAATGCTGTTCTAACACCCAGCAACCTGACGTGCTTAAACCAGATGACACATGAAGAACAGAAACTCGCTGCCAGGATCTCCCAACGCATGTGGATGGCGAGACTTCTTTGGGACACAGCCACAGAAGAAGTCTCCTTTTAGCAGGGGAAGTAGAGAGGTAGGTATTAAGCTAAAGTACAGCGTCAGAGAATATTGCCTTGGCTAAGTGCTACTACCAGTCTTTAAAGATTATGGTAAACATAACTAACTGAAATAAAGATCATTACCACAATCACAAAAGGAAATCCTCAGATTTATATTCTGCCTCAAAGCTAAACTGCAGGATGCAAGGAGGATATTGTATGCCTCATATCAAAGCAAAACCAATCTCGTAGCTATTCATCTTCTGAGAATAATCAAAACCTAAGAGAGGGAGGAAGGCAAAGGGATGCCATTTAAAACTACCCTGACTCAGAGCTTCCATGTATGAGAGAGGGACTACAACAGCTCAGGCTTGGGGGCTGTGTTTTTGTTGCTGGGTTTTGTTTGTTGTTTTTCTTCAAAAAAACCAAACACTAATGAGCTTAACTAAATCCTAAATTACATAAATTAATTACTTTCTAAGGAAAGTTTGAAATTATAAACAAATAGCTTTTTGATTACACTTTTATCTGGATAAAACTGCATCAATTACATACCTCACACTTCAGAAAATAGCTCCCCTTAAGCTGATTATATCTTAAACAGCTTTATCTGTGAAATTCATAGCTGTAAATATATTCATCTGCAGCATTTTCCAGGTGCAGCCAAAGAAAAGAAATTATTGGCTTCTCCCTTCAGTAACAGCTTTTCATTATAAAAAAAAATTATATGTAAACAGAAATCAACTTAGCCTTCAAAGAAAAAACCTAATCCAAACCCAAGGCTTTAGTTTCAAATTGTCTAATCCACAGGTTGCTAAAACCAAAATACTCTTCTACATTCATTGTTTAATAATTATCTTCAGCTTATTATTTTCTTTCTTTTTTAATACAGGATTGATATGCATAACATCTTTGTATATACAGTGAATTTATAAAATAATAATAAAACCACAAAGGCTTGCTCAGAACACTAGATTGCATGATAAAGCACAGCAGTATCAGAAAGTGCTAAAGTTAAGGCTGTGCTCATACGTTAACTGTGCCTTCCCCTCTCAGTATGAGTTACAGGATAACGTTATAATCTGATTTGGCTCATAGGGACTGCTCAATGCTCAATATTTTGAGTATTTTACAAATAAGATATTTAAACTCTGGTCTTGGATATATAACATGAAAGTTTCATTTCTTATAGCCCTAGCCTTCACAAACATGAATTGCGCGCTATTCTTTGAAATACAGGTGCTCAATTCTTAAATCTGGCAGGCAACCAAGTGGGTCGTGGTCATTCTAGTTCATATTTTCACAAGATTCCCAAGCAAAGTCCATTCTGGTCAATGCCTCTTCTCTCCTAGCACAGGACTTACAGCACCTGGGTAGGTAACAGTTGTTCTACATGCAGGGAGGAGTCCAGCACTGAAATAACTATGGATCAGGTCAGGAATGAAACAAGGACTGGCAGAACTCCACAGAGGTGCCTGAACTAGGAAGTCACATGAAATTCTCTGTTTTAAGAGCACCAAACACTCAGAAACAACAAAAGTGAAACCAACTCATTTCCAGGGACCTGAATCATCAGCGCAAGGAGTGCTTGACTGGAAGCTTTGTGTCTCCTTAAAAGCTAATAATGATATTACAAAGTTCTAAGAAGTATTTGGGAGCGGGCTTCTTAGAAAAGAAATTACTTTTTGCCCAAGGCTAATACACTATTCCCATGGTATATACTTGTGGAGCCTAAAGACAAAACAGTATTTAAGTATCATTTACAAAGTACTCTCTACTAACAGCATTTGCTGTTGCTAGTACTCTTTCAGATGCTTTCTGTGAATCGAAACACATTAAACCATTGCACGTGGTAGAATCACAGGAATGGACCTGAGGTTTTTCTCTATGTAGCTACAGTTTGGGCAGCAAGGTCTGCAAGGCAGAAAGGGTCAGATGAGGCTTTGGAAAGAGATGCTGGAGGATCACATTCTGTTCCAGTGCCAGCAGGTTTCCTGTGCAGCCACATTTGTACTGTCATCTACTCTTCTCATCTTTATTAATAAACCTGTTCTGTTACTCTGTTGTTTATGTACAACCTTTCCCAACTGACAGCAAATCAGTAGGATATCCAGAAATAATAGAAGTCATCCTCTTTGGGAGCACAGAATCACAACTCTCTGTTTTAAGTATTGGCTAACCTTTTTCTTTTCTTCTTTTTTTCTTCCCCAATATTCTTTTCTTACTTTACTAAATACACTAATAAAAACAATCTAGGCTCTTGGCAAATGTATTGCTTTTATTATGCCAACCAAAGAGATCAGTACCTATTATTCCACTTTCCAACATGATCTCATAAACAATAGACTGATATGTCTGTAACATAACCAAGACGTGGTTCACACATTCAGATGTCTGACTTAAGGGGGTTTTCACACCTTGTTCAATGCACACTTCGGTTTGCTACTTTTCAGGTGCTAACAGTAAATGTCACAGAGCTCTGTTTAATCAGCTAAGGTTGCTGTTATCAGTGTTAGCGCTTAGCGCTTCAGCAATTATCTCTCATTTATCCCATGCTCCCTAGAAAACTGTGGGAGTGCTGCTTTTCCAACACAGGCTGTGGGGGAATGGTTTTGTGGGAGGCATCTCTGATGGAGGCTGACCCAAGAGCAAACAGGGCCCAAATTAAAAAATCTATTTTTTTCCCCACAAGATTTTTCTGAAATGGCTCTGCTAAAGGCACATGCCTCATTATTTGCTGCAGCTGGACTAAATTCAGAGATAGCATTAGTGGTTCTGAGAGCTATGGGATTTATTCAAGTCAAATTTAGGGAGCTGAAGGGGTTTTTTTTTTTTACAGTGTTGCTCTCTTTTCATATCACCAAACTAAGTTTTTTTCCTCTGCATTTAAATTTATCAATCCATACTATTATTTGAACTCCTGCTAAAATGAAGAGATCCTTAAAGCACAGACCAGACTTTATCTTGGCGTTGTCCAGCTCAAGATCTTGGATAATGAGCCAAGCTCCAAGATATTCTCACAATACAAGCACATAAATCAGAGTGTTTTCTCCTTTTTTCTTCCTTTTTGCAATCAGCCAAAATCATTCTTCCACTGAACTGAATACATAGAAATACAGAAGGAAGGACAACCAGTGGCCCAAAGAGCAAGCAGTTTAGTTATGGTGGACTTAGTGCTCAGCCAGTTCTCACTGATGATGTGAATGCAAGCATACTTTCCCCAAGGGATACGCAGGCATTTTACACACATTGTATATTTGTAGATTCACATATGTGGACAAAAATAAACCTTACAGATGAAAGGCAGTCACGTGTTGGGTGTAACGCAGAAGTTGAGAATTGCCACGGACCTTTTCATAGAATCATAGAATCATAGAATTGTTAAGGTTGGAAAAGACCCTTAGGATCATCAGGTCCAACCGTTAACCTACCACTGCCAAGTCCACCACTAAACCATGTCCTCAAGCACTGCATGTACCCGTCTTTTAAATACCTCCAGGGATGGGGACTCAACCACTTCCCTGGGCAACCTGTGCCAGTGCCTGACCACTCTTTCAGTAAAGAAGTTTTTCCTAATATCCAACCTAAACTTACCCTGGCGCAGCTTGAGGCCATTTCCTCTCGTCCTATCGCTTGTTACTGAGGTGAAGAGACCGACCCCCACCTCTCTACAACCTCCTTTCAGGTAGTTGTAGAGGGCAATAAGGTCTCCCCTCAGCCTCCTCTTCTCCAAACTAAACAACCCCAGCTCCCTCAGCCGCTCCTCATAAGACTTGTTCTCTAGACCCTTCACCAGCCTCGTTGCCCTTCTCTGGATACACTCCAGCACCTCGATGTCCTTCTTGAATTGAGGGGCCCAAAACTGAACACAGTATTCGAGGTGCGGCCTCACCAGTGCCGAATACAGGGGCACTATCACCTCCCTGGTCCTGCTGGCCACACTATTCCTGATACAAGCCAGGATGCCATTGGCCCTCTTGGCCACCTGGGCACACTGCTGGCTCATGTTTAGGCAGCTGTCAACCATCACCCCCAGGTCCTTTTCAGCCAGGCTGCTTTCCAGCCACTCCTCCCCAAGCCGGTAGCGTTGCCTGGGGTTGTTATGACCGAAGTGCAGGACCCAGCACTTGGCCTTGTTGAACCTCATACAGTTGGCCCCAGCCCAACAATCCAGCCTGTCCAGGTCCCTCTGCAGGGCCTTCCTACCCTCCAGCAGATCGACACTCCCACCCAACTTGGTGTCATCTGCAAACTTACTGAGGGTGCACTCGATCCCCTCATCCAGATCATCAATAAAGATATTGAACAGGACTGGCCCCAACACTGAGCCTTGGGGAACACCACTCGTGTTTGGCTCCATTCACCACCACTCTCTGGGCTCGGCCGTCCAGCCAGTTTTTAACCCAGCTCAGAGTGCACTTGTCCAAGCCGTCAGCAGCCTCGTCAACGGGACTATGAAGCAAAACACTAATTCAAGTACAGAAAATGGGTCTGAGCCAAAATGCATTGTGAGCAATGCAGCCTTCATTGAACTCTGTAGACCTGGGATGAAACCCTAGAAGTATTACGGTGTTTTTCACTGGTCATGACGAATTTTTTCTACCATAGTTCCTTTAATACTTAAAATTGCTAATTCAATCAAATCTGTTCCAGCAGTTTATATGCCCAGCTTAAGTACATCTCTCAAAACACAGGATTTTCTTCATAAATCCCTCCTATGATATCCTGAGATGAGGCAGAAGAGATGGTCTAGTGATACAGCAGTTAGGATGTGACATTCCTGCCTCCCTAGGAGCAGCTGCATGAAAGCCTGAAGAAACTTTTCTAGGAAGATGGGGGATGTGTTACAGGGTACAGGTCTTTCCTTAGGCTTCTCATAGCACTTTAAAAATATTACAGATAAGTTCATCCCACTTTCACAGCCTCATTGGGACCTACTCAACTTATTATGAGTCACTTTTATTTCCAGAAGTGCTTCACAGTATATCAGCATGAGCAGGCTTAGAAAACTATGAGTCACAACTGACTAACAACTCATAACAGGTCAGTGAAATTGTATGACATTGGCAAGGAGCCTTTCCAGAAAACAATTATTAGCAAACAGCCATTCACACTTGTTATCCAGGTGATTATATCAGAGAGAAAAAAAAAGGGGCTAGTTTAATGCTTTTTTTTGTTTGTTTAACCAAAGAAGGGCTAGAGGGGCATATAAGGGACACTGACATACACTATGCTAAACCTGATCCCACACACTACCCAGGCTTTGTCCCTGTGATCAGACTATTTTACAAGAAATAGTCTGTGGTAGCTGGACTGTCAGCTTTGGTCTACTGGTGTTGGCACCACCCGATCAACCCAATATTAACCACCACAATGCATATGTTAAATAACAGTCACATGCAGTGTTGCTATCTGGACGGGTGTTTATGAGCATGCCTGTGGTATCCTTCACCCTGTGATGAATGTTTTAAAAAAAAAAAAAAAAAATCAGTACACGAATCCACACTACCAATTCACAACCTAATAGCCAAGTACTCCTGGCCCAGGAGTCTGACAAACCCATATTTTGTTGCTGAAATTGCTACTTAGTAGTGCTTACTGTTTCAAAAGATAGCTTTCCTCTTCCTCCTGCTATCAGGAGTGGTATCCTGGATACCTCAGCCACTTTTCTGCCACTCAGAACAGGAAAAACAGCTGACAAACTGGGAAAGGATATCTTGGCAAGCATCAGTAAAAACAGTAACCACTGTATTCCTACAGGTCCCTTTTACTTACATGTTTGTTGATGCAAGTATCTATAAGTTAAACATGAATATTGTATGAGGAAGCCAAGATTTCAAAATCAGACCAACTGGTCCATGCAAACCTATTTGTCTTAGGCCTATGTGTGCCATTAACTATTAATAACCAAGCACACACCATGGAAAAAGTCTAACAAAATAAAATCAGTTGTTAAATCCACTAATTTAGGGCATCCATCAACCCATGCTAGCCCACTTATATTCAGCTCTTTTTTGTTAATTATGCACTTTTTTTTCAGTCCTTGGTCTAAAAAAGTATCTTTTTTTTTCTGGTTACTGAAAACGTCAATCCAGTTGAAACAACAACAAAAAATTGGGGATTTTTTTCCAAGAGCTTGACTGAGTTGGCCTGATTGATAGCTCTGATAAAGTGCTATGTGCAACGAGCAGTGCATGTGAAGTTGTTAGCCTCTATTAGTTTCATCTGAGTAATTTTTTAAAATTTTTTTTTAAATAGTCTCTTATGCTTTAGAACTTTTTTTTTCTTTCTGCATAAATAGGATCTGTGCGAGGTTTTAAAACTTTGAGCTATCCACACAAAATGGAAAGACAACGGAGTACAATGTAGAGCAGTTTGTGAAAATGTCAGTGCTGCTGTCCTTAGGGTAAAAAGAAAACAGCAGCAGCAGAAAGTATCTCCTCTCAAAGCTTATAGCAAAACACAAATAATTGTATGTGTGTACATATATATATATTAAAAAAACCCTTATATACATACACCCCCACACACATTTCTAATCATTACTGTCCTTTAAAGTGAGATGCAAATGAATGCAACCTGCTGTTGTCTTCTAAGCATGGTAAAATAAACAGAACAAACAGAAAATTATCACACTGATTGTAAATGTTGCCTGAACAATAAGAACAAATGAATGTGTCAATATATGTAATTTTTCTTTTTAATCACATAATGACTGCAACTGGAAATTTTGATGTATCTGAATTTATTTATCCAGTTGTTCTCAGCTCAGACACATCTTGGAGTACGGATACTTGTGAACTGTATGCTATGAGAGTTTGATTTACAGAACTAGGATGGTTCTGTTTGTGTTATGATTGCTGAAGTTGTTGCTGGGTGAGTTTTGTTCCTTGACTGGAGAACACCAAAACATTTGGAAAGTAGGAAAGGTGGTGGTCAGAAACGTGTAAGCAAATTTAGAATTCATTTTTGCCAGCGTATGTGGAACCTGCACAAATCCTGCTTTTAAGTTTGCTTTATGTGATCCCCCACACTGGCTAAATTTGATTGCTGAACCAAACATTAAAGGGTCAGTGGAGGATGAAAGCATAAAACTGTCAGCAGCGTTTGCTCCTGGGAATCCAAGTTCAGCATCGCTGGAGTCTAGATCAGACTTTAAAGAATGCATGGAGGTCCCTCCATTGACTTCAGTACGTTTGAGGTCAGATCTTTCTGGAATACAGACATTAAGAGATTAGCCAATTAAATACAAATAATCTTCCTTCAGGCAACTCCACAGATCTGCTATTTACATAATGTGGTAAAGGCTGAGCTAGTTTTGCTTATCTGTATCGTCGTATCAGCAGATTGTCCCTTCATCCTTATGGAAGGGGCTGGCTGACACAAGTCTGTCTTAAATAAAAACCAGTTAAACCCAATGATGTGTTCAAGAAGATAGCTGGAACAGGAACAGTAGAAGCTGAAGAAATACTCCCCAAAAAATCAAGAATTCGTTGGGAAGGGGATCCGTACTCATGACAAGTCTGGTAAAACCAAACTGGACACATGCATCAGCATTTGCAGACTCAAGATTTATGGTGTCATTTGCCCTTCTGATGACTATGCATTAAAACTGGAACACCGGACTCACAAATTAAAGCTAGTGTTAAAAAATAACTATATTATATATAGGATAATTAAATAAACATTGTGCCAATTCACTTTGGTCTCCGACGCAATAGTTTTAATGGAAGCTTAGGACATATGCACCTAAGGTTTTTGAAAAAGCAAAGATTTGCAGACTTCCTCCTGTGTGCTTCTTGTACAGCCTCTGGTATGAAAGCACATTGGTCTATAACTGATCTAGCCAAGGTGCTAGCAAAGTACAAGCTATTGTGCTTACTACAGTTAATTTTATTTCAGTAACGTAATATAAACAACAACAATAAACAGAAAGGACATTTCCCAGCTTTTAAGTGCCTGTGAAAATAAATAAATAAATAAATAAAAAACCCAAAAAACAAAACCACCACACTCGCAGCAGCTTCCTACAGAAGTTCAGCTGCAGCCTCGTCCTACAGATTCCTGCATGAGCTCCTAATGCTGCAATTTGCATGGAAGAAGATGTATTCAGAAGTGTCTGTTGTGTTAATAGATGACAATATAATCAACGTGGTTCTTCTCCTTTAGATAGTTCATGTGCAACAGTAGCATACCCTGCTGCCTAAAAGAAGTGGCAGTGGAACGCAATTCTTAGATGAAAATCTCTTTTTACTTTTCCATTATAAGAGTGTGTTATTTCTTGTATTACCTCACATGGAATACAGTAGATGGGATCCCTAAATTTTTATCACAGATCAAGTGCTAAGAATAGGAAGAGAAAAAGTGCTATCTTAATGAAAGTGTGTTGTTAGAGGACATCAGGTTCTTTATCTAGACATCATCAGTTAAAGAGATCTCCAGTCAGCTCCAAAGCTACAGCAGAAGATAGTTCAGTGACCCATTTTTATAGTACAGATGCCAACATCAAAAGCTTCTTCAGCTCCACAAATAGCTAAACTGGGTCCCCCTGCCAGCACAGAGGGTATTTACATAAACTGAGAAACTCTTGGGAGTATTCTTTCCAAACCAAAAATAAGACCTATTTGCATCACAGAGTGAAATAAGTTTGCTTCACAGCACCAGATCTACAGCTGCTCTAGAGTATGTAAAAATCAGCCCTGAAGCCCCAAGCTCACCTTCTGTTCCCAGGGCGTGAGACAAAGGGAACCGGAGGATTTAGAGAAGCACACTGACAAATGCAGTATTTTAATCCTAATACACATACACAAGCACACATGCTATAGCTGCAACCCATGTGTGAATAAAGTAAAACAAAACTACTCATTCCACGCTCTTATCCTTTGCTGTTGTAATGGCATGTAGGAAGCTTTCAGAAGACCAAATACAGAGAGCTGTCTATGTAAGGGGCTGAGATGTTGGGAGACACGTTGGCTATGTTACTAAAACTCCTGTTTACACATTCAAGACTTTGGCCTGGCTCTGCAAGCATTTGTACTCTTTGAAGTAGGTTCCTAAGAGCAAGTGCAAGCTTATCTTTCATGCATTCACACTACTCAGACAACATGGTCATGCCTGGACAAGAAAAGACTTTACGTCCTTCTTAAGGGACTCAGTTACCAAAGGGTGTTGATGCCCGGTGTCATCCTGGGGAGCGCAGCTTACCCTCTACGCAATGCTTAGCATAACCACCTCCCAACGCTCACTGTGCACTCATAACCAGGTCTTTAAAAAAGCTCGAGCTGGAATGACGCATTTTCTGGAACACCCTGGTTCAGACTGTTGTTATTTATGAGGAAGAGCTGGCGGCCCGAGTCACATGCAGACTTCACAAACTCGTTCCTCAGATCCCAGTTAATCTGCCTGCCCTTGTATCCAGACTCATCCTGAGGACATTATTCCAGCTTCAGCTTCTCACTGACCTCTGCCCATAAGCACCCGTGGTGAAAGGAGATTACCCGCACCTCGACCTGCGGCAGGGTGGTAGCAGGATGTGCAGCAGGAAGTTTGGAGACCAGATGGCACCCTGTACAATGTGTTCGTGTGCCACTGTGGCAACAGCATTAATGTTGTTATGCTGGAGTTTGCTTTGCGTGGTATCTGGAAGGGTGAGGATTTATTACTGCTTTTTGAATCAGGAGCAGGGTTGAGACACTGCTGGTTTAGCAGCACCTGGAAGCACATGCACCACAGACATGGCTGAAAGCAGAAAAGCCTGAGGCTGAAAAGAGGACTCATACTTCCATCACTGCTGGGCTGCCCTGGGGAATTGCACACTTCAGCAACCTACATACAAGTCTTTGGGCAATTATTTTTTAATGACATTATGAGAACATTGGACAGTACATTAATACCTTCTAATACAACAGCTTGACCCTTCCTTCTTTCTAAGTAACTTGCACACTAACACCTATCACAACCAAAGCAATTCATTAACAAATAAAATAGTATCTAGAATAGCACTTTAGAAGCACAGTAGGGACTTCAGTTGACAGTAAACAAACAACATGGGTTTTTTTAAACATAAACACACATAAAAACCTCTTCATGGGAAAGCAGGCAAATCAGCCCAACCACAGAGTTGGTTGTCAAAACACACCTACTTGTTTTTCCACAAGGAAACACGTATGGTTGAGTGGTGGCAGCATGAATTTATCTATTCCACTCCAGGAGGTGTTTTGCAGTCCAGCCAGCCACTGAATCAGAGGTGCCTGAGCTGTGCAGGACAACACCACTACCAGGTATTTTAGAGCAGAGTCTGTGGGTACTGGCATTAGCTTTGAAGCCGAGAGGAGAAACTGCAGCCTGGCTAACCACAGGAGAAGTGGGTCATCTTCTTGCCTCTGTCCTGGTCTCCCAGGTCCTCGGGTTGTCCTTGAGGTATCACCCACCACATTTTCCCTTCTCCCAGGGGTTTCACCTGTGCAGGCCATCGGTAGGCATTTACACAGCTGCCTTCTCACCCAGGGCTACATCCTCTTTCTAGGGGTGACTCCTATGGCTGGGGTTCCCCACAGCACTCTTCTTGTTCGTCTACCTCTGCCTCAAAACTAGACCACCTCTGCTTGGCAGCCTGCCTTACAGGACCACAGTTTCTGTTCTCAGGGCAGCAGGGAGGATTCACACAGATTTGTGCATTTGCCACTTTCTATGGGGCTGAGGGATGCTCTTCAGGTTTTTTAAGCCCTATGCCCCAGACAGCTTTTAGTTTGGTTTCCTCCCACCAGCTTTCTTAAGGCAGATCTTACAAAGGCAAATTAGAGCCGCTTCTACTATTGTGGTTTTTATTGTATTTACATCAAAAGATAACTAGATCCCTGGTGAAATTCCCTGGCTAACTATTTCCCTGTGGCACCGCATTTTCTAGGCTCATTCTGATGGTGTGAATCAAATATTGATTAAAGGGGACAGCTATCTGAAATTAAAACATACATGTATGTAAATACGCACCAATATACACTATATATAAATAAGTAAGCAGGTCTGATGTCAAGTAGGTGATTACAAGTAAATAGTAGTTGTGTGTAGGCTAGATCGTACAGGGGGTGTGCAGGGACACACAGGATTCCTGCAACCTGGACTCTATTATCTATTGATGTTAAGGATGCCCTATGAAAGTACCTAGACCAGAGCCTACTGTAAAAAAATAAGCCTATGAATTAACTTGCAACCTCTCCCGCGTTGGAAAGCAAAGGTCATATCATTCATACGCTTTGTCTGAGGGCGGTTTAGGTTGAAAAAAAGGTTGGGCTAAAACCAAATAGAAGTACAAAGATGACAAATGTAAACATAACCCAGGATGAAACCAGCAAAGACAGATATCTGTAGAGACTGAAGACTACTGAAATCCTGTCATCTCAGGTTGCTGCAATCATCAGACATGCATTTATTCTGCTAGCAAATTTTAAAGTGTTCACAAGTGCTTGTAAGATTAGGGCCTTTGATAAACAGGTTAAGGAGCTGGTCTAATTCCTAATGCAATGCCGTGGAGGACCACGGTGCCATCAGGCTGGTGCATTGTGCTCAGCATACGATTCATTTAACAATAACCCAACTTAACATATAATCGTATTTGATCACAGTGAGCTAGCTAAGGTTAAAAAAGAATAATTATGTCTTCTGCTATCAATCATCAACTCATAAATTACCACAATTATTGGATTAACTTTGTTCATCACTCTGAGCCCTTAGAAATATTTTTTCCCCTTAATACAGAAAGGGGAGGGGATGAGCAAGTAGTAAAGAGGGGGGAAAGGAGTTATTAAACTACTCAAGTCACAGATTACTGGCTATGAGCAGACCTCTGGATATGGTTTGACTCACACTCTGGAAAGAGAAATGCAGCCTGGAAAGGCCAGGATGCACAGGCAGCCCTCATTCTGCCATTTCTGACATTTGGAGTGCCTGATATGGGAACCTTTAATGTTCAGTTAGCATAGTTCCTTGAGATATAGTAGGTATTTTTTAAAATTGCCAATAGAAATGAAAAATACAGAACTAAGTGAGGCCATCTTGCTTGAAATTCTTTCAAAGCCTACAGCAGTACGATTAACACTTACTGACTCCTGGTTTAGTGTACACCACATACTGTGACGACCAAAACTGGGCAAGGAAATGTTTGTTGAGGGTAGGGTATAGTTTGGTAAGGAATGCTCACTCTGCACTGCCTGGGCATGTGCGTGTGCCTCAGCACACAGCCAACTGTCATGCTTAATAGAGATCTTTTCCTACACTTCACCTGCCTACTGCATCACTTCACAGCAAGTAAATGCAGTCTCATATGACAGGAGACAAATCATAAAATAATTATATGTAGTGAAAAGGCTTTAAAGAATCATTGCGCGATCCAGTAATTAGAGAGGTCATCTCAACATAGGTATAAAAGCAGCTGAATTAACCATAAATCTGCCATTTCCTACATTTTTAATGCTTAACTTGGATGTTCTTTTAGCAAAGTCTAGATGTAGCGTACAGCATTTTGGTTCCTAAATAATAGAGGTGAGGTTACACACAATTCAGGAGGGCTACCTTTCTTGAACAAATGGAAGGTGTAGTTTAAGCATGTACTTTTGGAAAGAAATAACTGTGCCACCCAATTGTTAAACCTCTCTTTAGAAAAGTCAAGAAGCAATACTGAATTCATTTAGCATGACACAGTGCAAGGCTCAGCTAGGGATCCAGTCAAGGATCTAAAAGGCCTGTCTATAGTCCTATTTCAACAGCTCGATTCCCCCTGATATTCTAAATAGCTTTTACAAGAGGTTAATCACTCTCAATTTTCAGTAAAACACATGTAAAATTGGAGACTCTGACATATGCCAGGATCAGGCCCAGCAGAACTGATATTACTCAACAAGAGAGAGAGCTTATTTTAACATAGGCATAGACAAAGACAAGTGGGCAATTGTGTGTTTATGTAAAGAGGATAAAAGGAAAAATTTCCTGGCAGTAGGAACTATGATAGCTTAACTAGCGCGTGGCATACTCAGAGGGACTAGCATGAACGGAGAAAATCAGAAACTGCTTATAATGGATGCTTTGCATGCCTAGTCATACCTCTGGTACATGAGCATATATCTACACATATTAAAGACACAAACAGGATGTGGCAGGGGTGCCAAAAGCTGAGGGAGGTTGTTAAAAGTAACTGTTGCAGACATTTCTGGCACATGGTATTTCTTGTTCTTGCCAAATCAAAATTCTCAAAGGAGAAATGGTGAAACCTGGGTGATACATATTAATAGCTAATTGGGATATTCTCATGGACTCATTGATAGTGGAGACCTTCGTTGCAGAAAAACATTGAATTGTAAGTCAGTACCTACTTCACAAAGCTTTGTTTATTTTTCATGAGAGGCAGAATGAAAGAAAATTAGACCATGGGAGACTTCGTATTCCAAGCAAATGCAGTTAGTAGTGGAACAAAGATTTATAACTGTTTAAAAAAACAAAACAAAAAAACCACACCACCAGCATGCCTCTGAACTGCAGGACATCTACCAGATTTCCATGAGGGAGGAGAGTTCCTACAGCCTCTCGCTGTGAGCCAGGTAATAACACAGACCATTGCCAAACATTCAGCTCTGGGGTGTGCTGGCCCAGGTGAAAGGCAGCCGCACACTCTGGCACGTTCAAAGTCTGAGGTTGGACTCAGAGGAAGAACTCAATGCCAAAACAGGCTGCTCTTAGCTGGATGCCTTATGCACATTACGGTCAATTCTTACTGAGAAGCAGCCTGAGGGGCAAAACTGCCTGAGCTCTGTGATGCTCAGGGTCAGGGAAGTGCAGACATAAAGTAGGAGGGCACAAGAACACCACCCACGTACAGCAGCCACCAGCAAGTTTTCTCCTAAAGCACAAAGACTGCACCCTTTTATTCTCTCTGCAACACAAACTCAAATGTGCTAGTGAGGGTGAGCACCCACTCCCACCAGGCTGCTGGTGGGGAGGCAGGCAGCCAGCTATGCTTCTTCAAGGGCTACCCCAAGGACCCCTCACCAGGGCTGGGCATCACTTTGCTCAGTGATCCGGGGTTGAGACCAGCCCAGCTGAGCCTCCAGCAGACATCAGGCATGGACTGGTGGAAAGCTACCTGAGCACGCTGTTACACTAAGAACCTAGTGGTGGCTGCAAGGAGGGATGGGCTCGCTGGAAGCTCATTCCTTCGCTCACAGGTCTGCAGGGGCGATGCAGGGCTGCTGGGCACAGGGTGCCTGATGGCACGGCCCCTCCGAGGCTCAGCTGGGCAGCAGGGGTCTGGCACAGACTGCAAACCAAGATTTATTGCTTGTCAGCAGTTCTGACATTATCCAGTACTTTCTTTGGTAATCCAGGTCTGTCTTTGCAGAAACAATCTCGTTTGCTTCAGCAAAAGACAGCTTATGTTTTTTATCTACCTTTGTTTATTTACAAAGGCAATCCTGACCATCAACTTCTCTTCATAATGGAAAAAAACAACAAGAATTAGACTAACAGGACAATAGGCTTTGGACAAAAAGGGGTAATGGCATTCATTGGCAACAGAAATGGGTAAAGTTGCATTTTACAGGGTAGCTAGTGTAACAAGAGACAGCACAGAACATGAGAGTTTTACAGTTCTGACAGGGTAGAGACTTACAAAGGGAAAAAAACCAAAATCAAAGGGTCTTTCCATACATTATCAGACAGAGTAAACATATTAGCGCTTCTAATTATAATTGCAAATAAAGCAAACATTCCTGGGGAAAGTCCATTACTGTTACTGTTTTTCTATCCGCACAGAAAAAGATCAATGTTGGGACTTGAAGAGAGGGGGAATACAACTTTGTCCCCTTGGGCTGGACAGCCCAGGGCTCCACAGGAAGCTGCTGCCTCCCACCAACCTGCCAAGCAGGGATGCTCCTGGCTGGCAATGCAGGGGAAGACCCCGGGGCAGGCCTGGAAAACTGAAGTCAGACCAATTTCCCAATCTTCATTAACATTTACTGCAATAGAAAAAGGTAATGCACCGATCCTGCTCCTCACTATCCCCACCTTCCCCTTCAGGAAAGGAAAAAAGGACAAGACCTCTCAATATCAGCATTAGTTCGAAGAGTTATCCCTTGCCTAATTCCTCCTTCAAGGGCGGGGGAAATCAAGGGCAAACCCCACATATTTATCAGTCAAGGTCTTTTTCTCATGACTTGTTTGGGAGATAAAGCGTAAGGAAGGTGTTTTAGGCGACAGAGGACAAACATAAGATCACCTTCGGCTTGAAACGAGTGGAAAAGAACGTAAGGGAAAAAGAGTCAAGACAGAAGCAGGAAACAAATAATGTAACAGCAAGAGAAAGTTACAGCAAATCCGTGTTCAAACTACAGCAACATAGATTCTAGCACCAGCATATTGTATTAAAATGCACATATGCATGTCAGGGAGCATGTCACTGCAGAGGTGATGGAGGCTAGAGAATCTGATGTGGGAGAAATGGAGGTGGAGAGAGATGCAGGGGGCTCTGGGGTCAGATGGAAGCTGCAAGGAGCAGCCTGGGATGCTTATGCATGTGCTGAACCAGTTCTGCTTTCAGATTGCATGGCCTGCCAGGCTTGGCTGTTTGGGTGCACTGAAGTTTTAACTAGAACATGACTTGCCAGAGGCAGATTACAGTTATATATTCTTCTTTTCTTCCTCCCCTCTTCTTGCATAAAACCTTTCTCCTTGACTTGAGGGGCCAGGATGGGGAGGGGAGAGGAGGAGAGACCTCTCAACTGGAGCAACCACACTGTGGAGTTCAAGAATTTACATGGAACAGACTTATTAAAAAGCGTAGCTGTAACATCAATACTCATTCTCCTCTCTGGTAAAGTCTAAACAGCAGCTTGATGCAGCTCAGGAAGGCAGAGAAAGGGCCAGGCCTCAGAGCCATTTGGTGAACATTTGCTTTACTTTGTCGTAACAGTACAGGGATAAGATGTGCTCCACACACTGGATTTTTTTTTACAGTCTCATAAAATCTGCCTTCTTTCTAACTGATTCTGCACATATACAAATAGCCTATTGAAATTTGAGGGAAATGAAATGCCATATTTGTCACAGTACAATGCCTTTCTGTATACATTTTCTGGACAAGGAGGATAAACTCTGTTTAAAAACAAGGTAACCATGGTTGCCAGTTGAAGGCCCCTCTAACAGCCTTAGTCCAAATCACTTTAACCTCTTCTCACCTCTGACCTCCCCTTAGTAAAGTAATGCAGGCCCTCCTTTTACAGCTCTTTGTAAACTATACATACTAAGTGCTGTAAAAAAAAAAAAAAGAATCATTATTACTATTTTGCTTCCTTGTTATTGTCCAGGATACAGGTATATATTTAAGGTTATATAATGCACAAGTCGTAGTTACTTGAAAAATAAGATATGGCCATGTAGATGTAAATTATAATACAAAGATTTTGTATTATGTGCAAAAGACATGGCAGGTTTAGGGTTACATAGACCTTTACTCTCAGCTCCAGTTGCCTGCCTGAGGGGAAGGGGAACATGGGCAACCGGCACAGCGCTTCAGGGGCCATCATGACAAATATACTAGGCAGGTTGTCCACCCCCACACCCTCCCCTCCAATCTGACCCACTCCAAACTGTTTCTCAGCTTTGGTCTATCACTTATATTGCTATGGACAGGATGAATAAAACCACGGAGTGAAGTGCTACCATTTTCTTTGACAGAGGTACAAATGTCTCTACACACTCTAGGATGGTAAGGAAAAAGTCCTCAACTAAAATTTAAAGATAAATTTAGCATGCCTAGTTTTTAGAAAAGTCACAATATTATGCAGTTATATTATCCCTGAGGGAATGCAGAAATGGTATCACAATCTCAACTTAGAATCTCATTTTCAGTCTTAATTTTCAGAGCGCCTTTAAAGTCAGGTTTATGGTCCTGCTCTATTTGTAGAAATTCACAATTTTGCTAAGCATATGCTTGAAATATAGTAGATAAGTTGTAAACCAAACCCACCCAGCAGGCACCTCTGCAGGACGATGCCCCTGCACATCTACCTCCTGCAGCCTGGGAACAGGTCCTTTTCTGGAGGACCTCCTGAAACTCCTGCCCATTCTGCCTTTGAAGATGAGGACAAAGCCAGAATAACACAAAAGGGAGGAAAGCTAATTTGGAAGTGCAGCTCCCTCCTTTCTGGGACCTGCCCGGCTGCGTGCCTTTTGTAAATGGCTCTGCTCAAGCACCATGATTTCCCTCAAGCTGCCACCTTCGCAGGGTGTGCAGTGCTTTGTCCTCCCAGCTGGGCAGCAGCCTTTCCAAACACAACCCTATTATTTCATGGGGTAAGTGGAATAGCTCATCTCATTTTCCAACGGGGATGAAAATTAAAGACTGCTGCTTATGTGCCACGCTTACTAGACCTTACATAACTGACAAAGACCGCCCTGGCTCTGGCTGAAAGGAAGCCGGGAGAAATCATCTGGATAGCAGGAATTATCTATTATAAATAAATCTCATGCATGCACACAAAGAGCAGTTCTCACCCAGACTAAACACTTTTCTCCAAGCGAGGTGTCTGCTTTGTGCTTCATGAACAGGAAAATCACATGTCCCGCACTCTAGATAAAAATGCTCTGCAGTAAAGGAGACAGGATAATCACTTAGTCCAACTATCACAGCAAAAGCCTTGAAAATTAGGCCAATGGCTAAATTCATCTGTATTTCTGGGAGGTCTAATGCCCATGCACTTAGACAGAAACAGCATTTTGTAAAGCACATTTTACACTATCTCTGCTTAATTTTAAGGGCTCATTCACTCCAAATTACCTCACCACTGTTCTGGACATGGTTGCACATGGGCTTCTGCAGTCATCACTCCCCTCCCTTAGAGTACACAAAGATCCCACCTGGCAGCCGTCCGCACGCATCTCCCACAGCAGCCAGACCAGCGAATGCTCCTCCCCGGCAGCAGCGCTGCTCCTGAGCAGTGCGACCCCTGACAGTTTGGCTGCATATGAACTGTACATGGGACTAAACTCCGCTCAGTTTAACCACTGTGATTTTACTGAAGCAGCACTGTTTTGGCGCAGCATTCGCAAGAAGAGAATCCAACCATCGATACAAATTCGTACTCAACCACACAACAACTCTGTGGCACCAGGCTTCATTCAGCAGCTTACTCCCGCTACAAGGGCTTCCTACAGATTCAGCTTCTGATGCTAGCACAACATTTAATAATTCTCCCATCAGAGAGAAAACTGTGCTTTTCTGAGAGCAGTTCAGAGGTAACAGTGTTATTCCCAATTCCCCAGCCCAATTCACTTCCCTGGCACTGGCTCTCTTCGTGACCTTGGGCATGTCACTTTGGCTATATCCGAAGAGCAGAATAACAGCGTAGGTCATTGCTTGCTTACTCGAACTCCCCTGTGTAACTGTAGTAGTGACGGCAGCTGGCACAGACGGCCACACACAGCTGGTATGGCCTTTAATGCACACCATCCACCCAGGGCCTGCAGAGGGTCTGCGTGCTGCTTGCCAGTACGAGCTACTCTTACCCTCATGAGCGTGGTACAATTAACACCGTAGCACATCACATCTTTATTCTGCAGCATAGCCAGTTTTCAGCCTCATCTAGAAAATAGCAGTAACAGTACTTCCTACCCCAGAGGGATACTGTGGGGTTATATTCATTCAGGGCAGTGCAGAGCTCAGATAACATGGTAACTGGGGCCACGGGACTACCTACAAAGGACAGGTGTTCTTTGGGAACAATCTGCTTCACAGATGCAGAAACCCACTGTATAAAGAGCAGCTATAAACAGTCTGGCAATGGTGATGGCAACGTTGTTGCTATTTAAACTAGGTGTTATTTAAGGAAATAGTCTTTGCTGGAATTCATGAGACTGAGCCAAACTTACATCTTTTAGCAGTCCGTCAGCCTTTCTGTCTCTCACAGTGTCACAATTTTTACAACTCAAGGAATGGATCGTCTTGGAGACAAGCGTTTTACATAGGAGTCCAAAGGAGAACTCACTGTATGGAGGAGTTTTCAATACACAGATGTGACAACAGCCATAAGCCCCCCCCATCTCCTCTGGGGGCTTCTAAATAAAACCTGGAAGCAAGGAACTGAAAACTGATTTTCCTTGTGACCACATCATCCCAGGAAAAATGAAGAGTTTCTCTGGAGACAACATTATATATACGAACAGCTTTCAGAAGTTAGTCACAAAGGCAACAGCGGTATTATGGGAACCATAAGGCCAGGCCCGTGCTGAGCAACACTGAATTCAATACCAGGTGTTCTGGTTAGCCAGGGGTCCTCTGTAGAGATGCCTTCAGGTAGCAAAGCTCCAAGGCAGGCAGAGGTAGGCAAAGGGACAACTTGCCCAACTCAGGCACACTTTCATTATGCGTTAGCTTACTGAGACATAATACTGAACTTTGCCATGGTTGTTACTGCTCTAGCTTTATTAGAAACAAAACACATACTACACTATTATCCAGACCATAAGAGTGTTTATCACTGTAATTTTATCTCTGAATTTCCTAAAACAAAAAAGAAAAAAAACACCAAACCCTAAAAACAACATCCACAACCACCGAAGGAGGAAGGAGAAATAAGAGACACATATTAGTCTAAAAGGATATAATCTTTAAAACAAATGGCTCAGCACCTATTGTGAAATCCATTTAGAAGCTTGACTGAGTGCATGCCAGGGCTCAGGTCAGTGCTCAGAACCATTTGGCTTCTATTCCTGCGTCCTCTCCTCCTCTGGAGGAGGATTGCATTCCTGGCTATCAATGTCTGATCCAGCCTCATTTCTAGACCAAAGAGATGTTTGGAATGGTTTCATGTTTATTGGATCCTTACCCAAAATTAACTATTTGAAGCTGTTGGTTTCCCTCCTGCAAATAAAGCAGCAGCAAAAATAGTGCCTAATGCTACTTCTCAAACTAAATTACACTTGATGTAAAGTAAGTCCAGTTGCCATCACAATAACTTGTTTGATGAAGGTCATGCTAATTATTATTACACTTATTATCAGCTTTAAGTTCTTTCATTTCTAACAGTGGAGTGATGCCCTCATCTTTTCAAACACTCTCTGGGATTTGCAGCCATATTTTCCCATCACCTTCTTTAAAATATAATTTTACTGTCATCTTCAACATATTAGTCAGCTCAGGAATCAGAAGAGAGACAAGTTATTCTACATGGGAGTAGTAAAAATGAAACACTGGCTGAAGTTGAGCTGCCAGGAGATGAATTGAAGTCAGAGATGCTACTACTCACAGGGTAAATCTCATGGGCATTCCCTTCCCTGTAAATCAGATGAACTGGTAGCCTTCAAAGAGAGCTGATGCTAAGAAGATTCAAGTATTTGATCATACCACAAAGTCCATCTTCCAACCCAAGTGCCCTAGGCTTCTTACATATATGTTGAGGAATGGGAAAAGATCAATGAAAAGTCCTCCATAAGACTGGAAGGAAAAGAGCTTATTGGGGGAAACAAAAACAAAACAAGCAGCACCTGGAGGGGTACACTGTCCCTTTTCTGCTTTGCTTTCTGTTTGCTGGGAGATTCCTCACTTTTAGTACCCTCCAACATGGAAGGAAGCTTTTGCTGGTCTCTAGCACCTTTTGCCCTGCTGCTGTTCCCACATCACATTCAGTTATCCCCTGGGCAGCAGACGTGAGTCAGGTAGAAGAGGAATATTTCTCTCCAAGAGGCTTCATCTCCTGAAAAACCCCTGCCTTTTGGTAAGTGGCAAGGAGAAAGCTGCTTCTCCCTCTCAGAAGAAACATTTCCATTTGGGATTTGGCTTTCTCTCTACCACATCCTTGGAAAATATTGTTCTTTTGTGACCATTATGGTATTTTGTAAGACGAGCAGCCTAGATAGATTCCTCTGCTGATGTCTTGTTCATTATTCAGTACAGTTGCATGGACCAGATTCACTGCAACGCACTGGATGTTTCACATTGTCTAACTGGTGTAAAACAGATAGAAGCACACGAATGAATTACACTGAACAGCAAGAAATACTCTAAGTCAGCTTTATGTCCACTTTGTATTAAGGGAGAAGCAAAATTCAGCTTGGAGTAGAGATATGCAAAGGAAAGGGGTAGACAGAGAGTGGCTCGATAGCAGAATCAAAAGAGGGGGAAGTCTTTGTTGTTGACTGAAATAGTTTGTTCAGTCTGAAACCAAAAGTTGCATTTAATTTTCATGTTCTTCAAAACTTTTTGCCTGTTTTCAATTAAAAAATAAATGTTCTTTTCACACAAAAATGTTTCATTTTTAAAAATCCTTCTAAATGAAACGTTTTTGCTTTTTAAACAATTCTTCCATCCCAGCCTAAAAAACCTCATTGTTGAGCTAGACCCATACGAATAAATATTTTTAACAATTCTGAAATGTGTAGCCTGGATTCACTAGAAAGCATAGCTTGTTCAACAAGGAAGACAGACATTAGAAGAGGAGTATTTGAGATAAGTCTGAAATACAAAAAAACATCATTGCCACAGAAAAACTACTGAGCTGGCAGGGATGAAATAAACTGCTAAGTGAAACTTACTCAAAATTTTTCATTACAGTGACTATTAACAACCTTTCTTTGTGCCCAATGCAATGCAGGACATACCATCATAGTACAGTAAGGGAAATTTTCATGTCATCTTAAATTTTTAAGGCAGGACCTATGCAAAAATCTCCCAGCACTACTGGCAGCAACAACAGCTATTCATTTTGTAATATTTTACCAGAAGAGGGTCCAAATAACCAGAAGCAGATGACAAGATGAAGACATGAGTGCCTGGAAACAGCAAGCATCAGGAAATTGGCAAGCACAGCATCTGAGATAGCAGCCTTATTTCTTAACACTTAAAATAGGATGTAATAGTAGTATTTATGGAGTTACAATGCAGCAGCTCATTGCAAACATTTAACCCTTCCATAGCAATCTCCACGTAAAAGGTGTCAATGATAGACTTGATTTTTAAAAGGAACAGATGATCACAGACCATGCCATCTGTTTGCATTTTTCAAAAGACGTCCCCTGAAAGAAAAGCTCTGGGGCCAACAAAGCCAGAAAGCAAACATCTTCCCACCTTCCCCCAAGGCTACCTCAGAAGTACTGCAGCAATGAAGCTTCTGCTGCAACCTAAGCAGAATTTTCTCCCTATTTAAACCCTATTCACAGTTTTATATTCAAGCTGCTCATATGGTACAAGTGAAGTGCTGTTTTATTACCTCATGGCTGTAGTAGACTAAAAGAGATCAAGAGGAACCATGAGAATGGCTGAGCTGCACACAGCACCCTTGCTTAGGTGTTCAGCACAATCCTGGCTGCAGTATGCCACAGCCTGCAGGGTGCTGCCTGGCCCAAAACAACTCGCACACCAAATGGGAATCTGTCACCCTGCTGGTGTCCCCATCCTGAAGTAGGCATTTGCAGCCACCTTGCCCAGGAGTGCCCCAGAAAGCAGAGGAAAACCTACCTCTGCTAATTCCTCCAAATTCAAGAAAATACTTACCTTATGTCAGCAGACAGTGCCACTCCAGCAGCACCACGACACCTCTGGGTGGTTTAATGAGCTGGCCGCTACTGGTATAGTCCATATGGGCAGAACTTACATAGACCTCCACTATCCATATTTACACACACATACACACATTGGTCATATATTTGAACAGTGTATGACGAACAATACAGGATTTAACTCAGGGCAATATTAATGAGCGCGCACAACTCAACTGGTTCAGCAGCTAAACCGCTGCTATTACAGGACAAATTAGAGGGATATCAGCTGCACTGGACTCCAGTGACACAGCACTCATCCAGACACCAGAGAGGAGATTAGCATCAAACACCACCAGTAAGGAAAGAAGATTCATAAGCAATTGAATTAAATGCAAACAGTCTGTATAATACATCAGATAATTCCTTGGCTGTTATTTGATATAATGTTACTGTATTTTCTAATGCTAATGTTATTTTATTCATTTGCATTTTCAAAGCAATATGTTCCTATTTAACAGATTGCCAGATAGTTTCTCCATCCTACTGTGTGAAGAAATTACAGTAGAGACTTTTTACTTTATCAGGTTGGCAATATCAGAAGAGATAATATGATGCCCCTGGCACCATGAAATATTCAACATTGTGAATAAAGTTCTTGATAAAAGAGCAGCAGAAAGTAGCATTTTATTAAATCAGTGTGCTTAAAAAAGCATGCTTTTAAATTATTTAATTTAAAAATTAAATTGCATTTGAATAATTTGATTACTGTTTAATAACAATGCATAATTTATATCTAAGTGACTGCTTTTTAAAAAAAAAAAAAACAGATTCTGCTATGCCAATAAAAAAAAAAAAAAGTATTAGGAATTAGAAATTTTCCCCTCCAACCAGGCAATTCTAATACTGTATCTTCATCCTGGAGAGCTCCTTTCTTGAGTTGTATCTTAAAAAATCAGAACTTTTTGCAGCTATAAGAGGAAGTCAGTTGGGCACCATGACCAACCTGCTGCCCTGCAGAGCTCAGCTGTACACCCCCACCATCGGGTAACAAGCTCCTGCCTCTGCAATCAGCAGCAGTGGCTCTGCCACTGTGAAGGGCAACAAGCGAGCCCTGGCTACGAGGAACATGAGAACAAGCCAACACTTTCAGCATTTCACAGCAGCAGGCGTTTGATGAGCAGTCAGACACTCTGCACTCCAGACAACTGTCTTTCACTTAGGCTAAAAAGAGCCTTCCTCACCTTAGTCACAGTAGTGTAAGATTTTTTTTACATTTAGGACAGTTGCCCATCTTCCACCTGCAGGCCAAGTTAGATGTCCCAAGCAGGGAACTGCATCAATACCTGTGCACCAGTGCATCATGTATCAAGAGACTTCTAAGGGGAATTACTCCAGTTTCCAACAAGGAGCAAGTCATCCCTGGGTAACCAGAAAGAACCAGGAAAATAAAAGGATGCTTCAAAAAATACATTTTATTTCCCTTCCTCTCATTTTTTTTATACCAAGTTCATCTGTCAGTGACAAATGTGATATTTTAACCTGTATTGAAATTAGTCCTTTTTTTGTCACAGGATAGAAAGATAAACAGGTGGTGGAAAAGAGAAAGATGTGGAGCTCAAAAAACTAAGCAAAGACGTTCACCACTTGGTACCTGTTTCCCAGAGGCAAAGAACTGTCAGACTTGCTTCAGAAGAGCCACCACAAGATTTCTGTTATAACCCTTCAAAGAACAATTTGTATTCATAGATAATATTTTAAACCAATCCAAAGCAAAATGCTGTGTGAAGTTTCTTTGATGAAATTTCATATAAAGTTTTGAAATACTACCGTCTTAAAAAAGGAAATAAACCTTGGGTTTGTTCTTTTACCTCAACCTACAGGCTGTCTCTTTTCCTCCATTAAAAAAAAAAAAAGTGGCAGACAAAGGAAGAGAAAAACATGATTAAAATGCCAAACTTAAAAAGATGGAGGGAAGAAGAAACTTGATTTTTGAATGGTCCAGCTGGCTCCTAATGAAAAAGTATTAAAAAACCCTATAAATATTTTTGTTGGGGGATGACAACACACACTCCATTTAATCCTAGAAAACAAAGCTGTCCCACTGTTATCTGGACTAAATTAGACTGTTTCCTTTCTGACAAATATCAGTGTCTTAATCTCACCACTTGCAAGCTTGAACCATAGTTCATCTTTTAGAGGTAACCTATTACAGAACATAACTTCATAGTTCCCACCAAAGGGACCAACAGCTCTAAGTCACATAATGCAGAAACAGCTATGCCTCCAGGCACTCGATAATAAGTATTGTTAAATATTAGCCAGCCAGGGTTATATAAAACTTCACATATTTCCCCTGCCACTGAACTAAACCATATGTAATTCTGTAACTGAAAGTACAACTTACTTCTCTTTCAGCTTAACTAAAAGAATTGATCTGTAATCAGACCAGCTGTCTCACAATTAAATCTCTGTCCAAAAAAGTGGGGAAAAGCTGTTCCACAAAGTAAAAACACATGCAAAGAACATTACTCAGCAGACTGTCAAATTACAACAAGAAATGCTTGGGAAGGGTTTTAGTTTAATCCACTTCTTGTAAATACACAGGCAATGAAAACATTGTAAACTCAAAGTATGAAATTTAAAGCAAGCCTTTGACTGAAGGAGCTTCTGGCCACTGAGGATATTTGAAGACTAAGGTCATCCACCCTGTTCAGCTTTTAGAGTTGGTTGATCTACATGTGTTTTACAGTCACATCTTTGGAAAAGCTCAGAAACACTAAATGGGGATATAGACTATGCATTACAGATCTTCGTTTTCTTCCCCCCGTGGAAAACAGCTTCTTGCTTTCAAGTAGATGTGGGCTGATTTATACCAGTCAGGATTCAGGCTCTTCATATTTCTCTACCCCAGAAGACAGTCATACACTTAGAGAGGCTTTATGCCACATTATAAGTTCTTTAATTTATGGAAGTTTCTGCTGTGTTTTCTTTATACTCTCCACTTGAGAACATTTTTATGAAGAAAACATCATTTTGCATCGCTCCCTATGATTTTTAATTCTACTTCTCAAATATCAGATAATCTCATAAAGGTGCACTGCGTATAAGGGTGTTCCTCTCCCTTAATTAATTTTTAATGCTCAAAAATAGCAATTTTCAAAGAAACCCATTAAAATGATTCATCAAAAAAAAAACCCCAACAACATCCTTTCCGGATGACTCAGCCACTTGCATTTATTATATTAGTTCAAGTCAGTGAGGGGAAACTATTTTTTGAAGCTGGAAGTCATGGAGTTACGAAATGGAAAGGGGATACCATACCAAAACAGCCCACATTGCTCAGCATTTTTAGAACCAGCAGAAAGAGTGGCCAAGGCATGACATCCAAATTACAAAGAAAGCTAAGGGATCACTGAGAAGGCAATAAGCAAGGACATGGGAGCAACAGTGGGAATGAGGTAGAGGCAAAGGGATAAGCCAGTATTTTGATACTTCCTCAGGCAAGCTGAAACTAGGAAGCCTTCCTCAGATATCCATCCTCACTACCCCTTCTCAATAGACTCTCTGGGCACTAACTGCTCCTTTCCAGCTGCTGCTTGAGTTGCAGCACCTAGCTGAGAAGGATGCTCACACCAACTTCTACTCTGCTTCAGGCACTGCAAAGTTGAGTTCCTCTTGGGTCTGAATCCTTGTTTTTCCTTCAAGGACCAAAATGCACTGTGGTGAAAATGCTAGATTTGGGGACTCCTTCGGTTTTGCCTTCCTTCTCCTTGCCCTTTGTTTCCTCCCTCCTCTTTCCTTTTCCGTTTTTTAAAATGGGATTGTTCGCTTGTATAGTTTCACAGTTAAGTGTAGCTAATCAAGTGTGTGATAAGGACGGACTTGATGAAGGGGTTCCTTGAAGGTCAGCTAAAAATGGTCCATGTAAAAGAATACTGTACCCATTTGAATCCCTGTAAAGTTAATCCAAGCAATCAGAGGTAATTTCAAAAAGCCAGACCTTGCCCAAAATATGACATCATGTTGTGGCACTGGTCCAGTACCAGCTTCAGGCAAAGCTGCCACCTACTGAATGATCAAAAACAATTCTGGTATTTTCACCATGTCTCCTTAATCACTCTCTCCTTTAGTCTTCAAGGGGATGCCCAGAACAGAAAATAACTGAAAATGATCCCAAAGATTACCATATATCCAACCTACATACAGTCACTTGCATCCTTATTTTTAATAAAAGATAACTTCATTTTTCTAGGTTCTTTTTGAACCAGTATGTTATCAAAAATCACTAGTGAAATCTTTCATCTGTGGTGGACTTGTGATTTTAGGATAAAGTTCTATAATCTTGCAAAAAATTGCAGCATCCCCTCTTCATGGCCCCCTTACATATAAAGGAAGCCCTAATATGTTTACATAGTTCCCCAGAGATATCTAGCTGAAAGTACCTTAATGAGAAAGGAGAGGCAGACACCAAAGGAAGGGTCGCGTTCAAGATAATGACTGAGACTGACAGTGTCATCACACCCTCAGTGAAAGAAAAGATGTTCATTCTTCAGTACTGGCAAGCTAAAAACCTCACGTGATGTCAATTCTTATGTTTTGGGTAAGCAGCAAATCACAGTTCTCATAATGCAACTGCTCCACGATAATTTACACATACATGGCAATAAGTAAATGACAGCATATGACTAAACAGGACAAAATACCATGAAACAGAAAAAAGAGCCTACCACAGAGAAGAAAAAAAAAAAAAAATCCAGATTTGTTTAGAAGAGCAACATGCTGTTTGGGTATTATGCTTCTATTCCAATCTGGTCTATTTAGTTATATCAAGGAGAACATGCAGCTAAAAAGATTTCATATAGTACATGTTGGAAAAAAAAAAAATCCATGTCACAATGGCCAAAACATCAAAAGTTTTCTGACTTACTAAAAATGCATCACTACTGAATTCTTCTAGAGCAATGTGCAACAGACCCAGTTCCAAAGTCTTAGTGAAGATGACTGCTCAACTCATTCATCATTACTTTCCCTTTCATTTTGAATGAGAATATAAAGTTAGCAACTAAGCAAAATCTTCCAGCCTCTGCTATACGCAACCATGGCCAAGTCAAGTACTCTTAAAACTTGGTATAAGGTTCACAAACTTTCTTTGACCTTTAGGTTATTTGATTATAATTTTTAGAAAAAAAATTTATACTTATATTCAGATCCAGAGCTCAAGTCTAGGCCTATACCAATGAGATGCAAACAAATCTCATTTTGCATTGCATGGTTACAAGTGTTGTTAGTAAGCATTAAATTGTCCTCTTAATTAAGCAATTGTTTTAATTGTGGTATGGATGTCAATTCTTGATATTCATTAGTGTTCCACTCTTTAAATAAGCATCACTGTAAGGAAAGTGGTATTAAAAGGGGCATTGGAGTCATCAGAAAAATTTTCTAAATGTAGATATAACTGTCACCTAAGTGGCCAAATTCCTATATCAGTTTCATCAGCATGATCCAGGATAGATCTGAAAGCTAAGTATAGAAGCAATGAAAATAAAGGATAGGAATGAGTGGGCTGCAATATAAGTGGAAGGGGAAAGCAACACAACTATCTTTGAAAAGTCTAGCTCTCTTACATTTTACTGAAATTGATTAATATGCTAGGGAGGGGAACAGATATGCAGTGCAGTTTTACAAGCCATATATTCTCAAGGAAACCACACTATTATAATGCACATACATGTAATACGTGCACACAAACACAAAGGGAATATCATCACTTCATTTTTAGTTCCTCAGAGCCAAAGAATGATACCCAAAATACCCAGAAATGACAAAACATGTAACTTCTCTGAAGTTTTGAGAAGCTGTAAGAATTACAGCGGAGACTTCTCCACTAGCATTGGCAATATTGTCTGGCCAGGAGCAGGGTCACCTACCTGGTAGTTGAAGTTGTTCATTGCAGTGGAACAAGTGGTTTAACTGATGACAACTATGGTAGCAGGAGCTACAGGAATACTAGAAGGGTGATATTTCACCATCATCCTCTCCTGCCCATTCCCAATTGCCACAGGCTGGTTTTCCCCTCATCCCAAGCATTCTATGCCAGAGTTGCATTAAGGCAAATTCAGAAGGATTTCAAAAGCCTCTGGATCAAGTCTTAACAGAGAAAGGAATGAGGCCCCGTACGTCTGATCATCTGCCCTAGGTACGCAAACAGCTCTGCCCATTACCGTATTATCATTGCATATCACATACTATTGTGGGCATCCCTTCCCACAACACCCTTTGATGTAAAGGAGGGTTCACTCAGATGCTTTTATAAATGCTGAGGCCAGGAGAGACTGAGGTGAAGACAGCAACCCTGTGATGCAGCATCAGCATGAACCTCCTGAGAACTAGGCTAGAAACCTGGAATGTGCTTGTGGGATCTCATCAGTAACTGGCAAATAAAAAGGACAGCAGATCTCTCAGCAGCTTATATCAAAGTGCTCGTAATCTCTTTTGCTGTATATATTTAGCCTTCTAGTCAACACAATACATATTAGGAAGTCCAGAAAACCCACACAATACCCATCCCAGTACTTCACCAGACTACAAAATCCTAGGTAACCACTTATGAAAAACTAAGACCTCAGGTACAAAAGACTAGAAATTGCAAACAACAGCACATCCACAGGTGGACAAGAGACCATGAATATCTCCAGAGATGCCTCACTCCCACATTTATGCATTTCTGTGCAAGCTGCCCACATGCCAGGAAGCAGTCTGCTGGCCATGCCACAGAAGTTGGCAGAGGTACCCCACAGCCTTTGGCAACTTGAAAATTCCCTCCTTTGAGCAAGACTTGAGATCCAAAATTAAACTGAAAGCTTGTACTAATGAAATAATTCAAATTCTTTCAAGGGCTGAATTTCAAAGTTAGATCCAAACCTGAAGCCTCCACTCTGCCCCTGCTGAGAGTGCTTGGATTTGATGTTTGAGCTCACAGCCAAGTCCAATTACAAAACATGTTTGCTGCCCACAACATACCTATCGCTCTGAGCTTGTACTTTTGTTGCATCTGGCAAGGGGAAGAAAAAGAGAATATGGATATAAAGGGAAAACATCTTCAATTTAGGGGATTCAAGCATAAAAGTATTTCATTCTGAGTAAAAACTTGAAAATATTTTCTTTTCCAGTGCTGTGCATAATAGAGTTAAGCTGAAGTCTCTCAAAGTCATTCAATTTCTGACACACATTTGTTTTCAAGAGAAGCAGCAGAAAAATCAGAAAATCAGAACTCCAGTGCTGCAGATATATATAAGACTTATCACAGCTAGCACATGGGGAGCTCTCTTACACTGCTCTACAAAACTGAACGTTGGACAAGATGAGAAATGGTAACTGGTGCCCCATATGAACGACTGCCCAATGCTGGCAGATAGTCCCAAGTAAGCTGGCTGTTCTTGTCGTTCAGGCTCAGTTGCAAAATTCAGAACCAGGTCCAAATCTTAAACTCTCCAACCCTTCCCCATCTGGCTCAAGGGGCACTTTTCCCATTTGAGCCTCTGTACTATCTCAGCAACTAAGAAAGAAAAAAATGCCCATAGACACCTGCCCAAGAGCTGGCACATATCCATCAAGATGTAGAAGTTGATCTCCATATACTTTCTACTCATTTATCTAATGAGTAAAGAACAGTCTTAACTACAAGTTGTGCTGATATCTACAAGGATGTAGTCAGAATCCCTCATTTCAGAGAAGCCAGGGAGGGAGCACTCACCTTAACCGTGCTCCATCCATTCATAGGTTGCTATTCTGTCCTGGCAATGGTAGGAGGGCATGGCTGGTTGACTGATTAGCTTTAAGTTAGGATCTATACATGATACAGGCAGATGAAAATGAATATAATTTTATTTATTAAAAAATTTATTGTAAAAATAATATTTATTATTTTAAGTCACTTCAATTAAAAAGTGACTTTTATTATTAACAATATTAAAAATTACTTTTTCTCTAGCTTCTAACAGATCTCTGAAGCCTCTCTTCTCCCAGTGTGCAGCATCCCAGGTGACAAGATGGGCGTACAGATAATGGCAAAGTGCCAACATACTAGGCCGAAAAGAAGGAAAACAAGGCTCCTTTGATCCCAGGTCACTTACACCTTCTAAGCCTGGCCCAGTGCACCAGATGCTGCTGGTTAGGATAAAGATCAAGCCAAGCCACTGCACAAGATGTGGCTTACACAGGGGAGACAGCTCCACAAATGTGCTGGGCACAGGCCCACCTGCAAAGGAGCACAAAGTAAGAGCCAACTGCATGGGTCTACTTCCATTCTACCCTTTCCAAAGCATCAGGGTTTTACAATTTAGCTGAAACCACTCATTTCAGTTAAGTGCAGTTTTCTTTTATGGTCTCCTGGCAAGATTCTGTAGCACTGGTACAGAAACACTGATTGAGAGCTTGAAGCAATCTCTACAAAAATCATCTATGGAAGATCCCCCATGACATTAGAGCCCATGAACTGCTCTGGGCTCAGTCCTTATCAAAGACATCCCCATGGTGCTATACAAACAACACACAACTGTGTGAAAAGTAGCCTAGTTACTAACAGAAAGCAGTACTGGTAGCGGCAGCGTAAAAAATTATTACTGGGATTAACATAATGTAGCACAGACACAAAAGCAAGCTCAGTTTCATATCAAACTATTGATGCTATTTTGGATAACACCTCTGACAGTAACTCTCTTAATTTCACAAGCCAACAGTGGATGACCGCTTTCAGCATAATGCTGACTTACTTCCTCACAGACTAGCATCTGGCCACAACAGGAAAAATCTTGGCACGATCAGACATGTAATCAGCTTTGGTAACCCAACACACTTTGTGACCTGTCCTCGCGCATACTGTCCAGTCAGACTAGCTTAATCAGCTCTACAGGCTCAAAGAGAAACCCTCCAAAACACTCATTACCCCTTTTTTGCACTCTGCAGTGCACTATCTTCCATCTTCCTCTGAGCCAAGGTGTCAGTCACCACGTTGATAGTTAATACCAGCCCTGTCTAGGAGCTTCCTATCCCTCAATTGAGGGCATACCTGTAATACCAAACACGCACCCAGTTGTCAACGTGTCTGGAGAAAGAGGTCTTTGTATCAGCGGTTCAGTTGGCATCTGCCCAAACTTCAAGCAACATCTAACAATATCATTTTCCTGTTACAAAGCACTCCTTGTCTGTAGATCCCAAAGTGCACAAAAGGGAGACCCTTCCTTCCCGTTTCATCAACTATCCCAGATATGGTTACCGAGGCACGGGCCAGGGAAAGAACTGAGATTATACCTCAGATATCCGACCAGTCCTCCAACAATTAGGCATCATTGTCCTCTTCACCTCTCATTTACCAAATGTAGGCTCAGAAACATATTTTTTAGTATGGATAGAGGCTCTGCCACAGGGCAAGGGGAAGTGAAAAAAGGCACTTTCCTGTTGGCTCTGTATTTTGCCTAAATAGGGTTCTTTCTTACTTCTGATCTACAGATGCTCAGTAAAGGCAAGCTAATAGAGGAACTGCCTCCAAACCAGTCCTTAAGTACCAAGGTACACAACACAGGAAGACTTGCAAGCTGTAGAAGAAACTCTGTGCTAAGAAAGCGAGGCTCTGTCTGCAGTGGGAGAAAAGTTGTCTGAATTTTAAAAGTTACGGCTTCAGCATCTGCTTTACAGGGCAGGAAGAGAAATTTGTTTAGTGCTAAAACCCTCAAGGAGACAAAATCTGTACCTTTGGCTTCTGTAACATTGGCTTTTGTTTTACCTTTTAGCTCAACTGTTTTAACACTCCTTATTTAAATATATTAAACTAGAAAAAAAGACAGAAAGGGCGAGATTTTAAATAAAATCAAACGCACAAAGCATATAGTAGCCTCTGAAATCCCTCCTGCTGGAACCACAATTTCTTTTTGTAGGAGAAGACAACTGCATGCATGTGTTTCCACAGCAGCTATGCCAGTTCTCCTAGCTTACAGGACTCAGCACAGCATATAAAAGGGAATACTGAAATAAAGCCAAAAACGCCCGGGTCTGTTAGTACCCCGGTTTCTGTTGGCCAGCAGAACAACTTAAAGGCACTGCTAGAAGGCAGCAGGCTTGGCCTGGCATTGCACTCCCATACTGCCCCGCAGCTGGTCAGGATGCTGAACGTGGGTAACATGCTCATTGCATCGCTCCAGGCTTGTAAACAGTTTGTCAGCCACAGGACATCCCGGCACAGCGTGCATCGGAAGGACAGTTCCTTCGGGAGTCTAGCTGTATAGGTCTGTCTATCCAAACACAGCCTTAGATTATTGCTTCTCCTAGCACTGAAGTGCTGAAGCAATCATTTATTAAATGTGTCACACACACAGATTTATAGTTGCATTTCCTGACCCCATAAGTGATAGAGGAAAAAAATAAAAAGCTTAGACTTTTCTTGGGAACAAGTAAAGGTCATTTGCCTCATCAAATTTCATCCCTTAAGAGTACGCCTGTTCCCTCAAGGAAATTTCTAATTGGTCTTCAATAATTTCAGTCTTTTGCTTCAGCAACATTACTGAGCAGTTATGCTATAGCTTTTATGAGCTTCTTCAGGAAAGAGTTCCTTGTTTGCTCTGAACAAATTCAAAGAGTAACCCAAACAAGAGGAGACTTAATGTGCATCATTTGTCATTAAAATATATGACAAACGCATAAGGCGCAGACTGTGAAGACAACATATGTACAATGACATGCTGCTATAGTGTGTGATATATCTCTCACAGCACAGGGAAAGGTACAGGTGATATATTAGCTAACAAAATCCATAATTTCCAGAGAAAAGTCTCTGGATATAAAATTGTCAGTTTTGTTTATTGGGCCTCTTACTCCATAAGTTGATCTTCTCCCTTACACATCAGCATCTGCATTCATCTGCTCTATAGAGTCTAACCTCTTGCAGGGCTTTCTGCAGCCAAAGGCAAAAGACAAAAGATGTTTACCCATGAGCTGAGCTACCACAAGCCAATGCACCTCACACAATCTCATCTTTCTAGAGAGGGAGAATTTGGAGTTATTGAATCTCTCTGCCAGTGGAGTGCCAAAGCCTTATCTCAGTAAAGAGCCCAGTATTCACAATGAAGAGGCAAGCACTCACCTGATTCCACAAATAGGCGCTCACTCAGGTGCTCCACTCCAATGCAACACCATGGGTTGGGTTGGATAGTAAAATGACTCAAGTGTTTAGGTGAGCTATGTGAATAAGCGATGATACAGGATATCATTTGATCGCCTACAAGACATTTGATCGTCTATAAGACATCATGGCAAGTTATATCTGGTATTTCACAGGCACTGTATTATAGAAACCTCTCTTTACCATTAAATTTAAAACTGCAAGGGGAAGAAAATACCTTTTTTTAACCACAGTAAGACTCCTGTAGCTGCCTATCACAAAGGATTCAATGGAAAGAAAGGTGCATAGCCTGCAAAATAGTTGATTAATTTTACCCAGCATTCATCTTTAATTATAGGACAGCCTGAAGGCTAACAACATAATCAAATCCTCACTGTGGTAGACTCTGGATAATCATATGTTGTGGTAGTTCTGCCTCTCCAACAATGGGGACGGGATGCCATTTTGAACACCTCTTCTTTACACATACTTCACACACATATTTCACTGCCATGGCTAACAGAGCTAAGAATATAATGACCATGTATAGGATAAGGTGTACAGCTGCTGAATTTCATGTGTTTCTCTGCCAAGACGAAGGCAGCAGGCTGGGCAGAGCTGCCTCATGACTCCCTTCTGCAGTTACAGAACTGCATGCTTGCTCTTTGGGAAAGCTCACCTGGCTGAACAGATACAACCAGAAGAGGAACTAGACAGGAAGAGATTAAGCAATCTGCCCAAAGCCAGCACCAGGGCTGCGAACACAAACCATGTTTGCCGCCAGTCCACTCCCCAGCGCCCACACTGACGCTTCAAAAAATTTTATCCTTTCAATTGAATGATTTGACATTTACGCTAAACGTATCCTTGCCTTACCTATAGGCATTTGCTAATGTATGAAAATAAATGTTCGTCTTTGGAAAAGACTGACAGGCTTTGTTTCAATTCAGCATCCTCTTGTCCTCAGCCCCTTTGCTGCAAGAGCCCACTGTATCTGTACATAAACAATGTGTACGTCAGAAGTACTTTAAATGTCAGTGCTCATCTTTCGTAAGGACTATCAGGCAAGTCTATGATTAAAACTACATATTCAAGCAGAGGATTAATATATTATGTCCTCAGGCTCCTTAAGTCATGATCCATATTTATAATGCAAGACTAAGGCTTCTGTTGAATAACTACATCTTTTGCCTGCCCATTCTTCCTCCCCACCCCCATATGTACACACACACGTGCAAATGCATATATAGCATTTAAAGTGAGCAATTATTCACCTCAAAGACAGAATAACTTCTTTGAGTATATGCATGCTAGAGAGTTTAATTATTGTGCAAGACTTGCAGTAGCAAACCTAGCTCAGATTGAGACACCTTCCCCTTATTCAGCATGAATAAACATGAGAACAGCATGTTCCAGTGGGGCTAGAGCACCCCGTAGTTAACAAAGCCAAGCCCTAGGGAAAGGGCTGTAGTAGCCACACTCATTCCAACTCCAGGTAAGTACTTTCTTTCCAAGCAGAAGTCTCTTGATTTGAAGTTCCTGAGGTCCTACTTCGTCAGTGCTTCACAGTGGAAGGTGCTTCTTTATGAATGAATGAAAGGCACTTTAAAACATTTGGCAGCCACTGAATTCAGAAAGTTGTACGGAAAAATACAACAGGATCTCAAATATTACTTTTCGACTAATGTTGGTCTCCCCTCTCTTATTTTAAGTCATCTTTCTCAGCAATAAGCAGTGCCACTGGATGACACAAAGTCAGACTGCAAGAATCAGCTTACCATTAAAGTCAAAAATTCGATTAGAAGGAGAATTTTGACCCGTGTCCTAGAACTTAAGCCTGTGTTTCTTCATGCATCCTCTTCAGAGCTACAGATTTCTTTACAGGAGAGAGAGAGTACCAGTGTCACTAAGAAGGATTCCACACAACAAAACAGACAAGCACCTCATTCATTACAGCTAGCTGGAAAATGCAGATTTCATGCATATGTGCGTGTATGTGCACATACGTGCATGCACACACTTCCAATTCATCAGAAAATTAGAAGCTTTTTTCAGTAAATTGGACACTCTCCATCTTTAGTAATCCAGTTCTGGAAGTGGAAATGCTGTCAGCAACATCAAAATAACATGCTGTGAACCTAAATGTTTATTGACAGAACCCTGTGTTTTGCCAAAAAAACTTTATTAAAAAATTCCTAGCAGCTCTCATCACTCTTTTCACCTTTCCTAAAATTTGCCTTCCAACATGCAAAATGAGCAGAAAGCACTGGGAGCCTGCATACAGCACACTCTCATGGTCTCCAGTTACACAAGAGTAACTTCTATGGCAAATTTGTCACTGTAGACCTAGTCTCAGATGATCAAACACAGTCAAAGAAATGCATTTGGCTAACTGAGATGCCTCTGATGAGAGTATTTTAAAATCCAAATCCCAGAAGTCGTCAGGCAGAAGTATAAATCACAGTGACACTGGCCCACTAAAAAAAAAAAAAAAAAAAAAAAAAGCCCCAGCTGCAACAATAGCTGTCACATATTCTGGTAGTCGATGGAGCCAGACAAGAGGAACACCCATGGAGCAGTCTTTCATTTGAAAGTTAAGCACTCCAGCACTGAGCAGGTGATCAAGACATCACTCAGAAAGTAAGAGTATGGGAAATGCAAGTGATATCATGTTGCAAGGCGGGGTGTGGGCAGAGCATCATGGAAGAAGCTGCTGGCTTCTTGCTTTATTCCTACCATTGCTCAAAGACAAATGAAAAAACTCCTGCCTTGTCCCCATTGCCTTGCTTGTGGCTTAGCAGTATCAAAGTGATTTGTCTTTCCTCTTTTTCCCATCCACCTCCAAAAGTGATAAAGTGTTACTTCTCTTTATAAAGGGCTAGACTGGAAGTTTACTGTATGCCCTGATCAAGAAGCAAGGTGTAACCAAGCTACCTCTGAGCTGTCCTCCCATCTCTCTTGTCAGCAGAGAGAAGAGCAGAGAAACAGAGAGACTTATTGGTCTTGACCTGCAACAAATTAGCTCAGCTCAGCACTGTAACAGATGAAGGAAGTCAAGGCTACACCTACAGCCTCTGCAGAGAAAAGACAAAAAAGATAAGTATTCCCGAGACTGTAGCCTAATTTCTCTCTGAAAGGTTTCTTGTTAATTCAGAGAGGCTCCAATTTCCCATCCAAGCATTTGTGTCTGCCAGTAGGGCATACAAGCCACAAAGAAAGGTTGGGCTGTTGAATTTCCACAGGGTAAAGTTAGGCCCCTAGAATATTTAGTTCCTCACCAGTATGATTTATATACACACGTAAGATGGATGTATTGTCTTTCACCGCAATCCCAACAATAGTGTGAGGTCTATCCTGCATCACTTAGCACACTGCAGTGTTTCACACCAGGGATGTTTTGTTCCTACCACTCCCTGCCGTTGCAGCTGAAGACTTCAGTTTCTAATCACAATTTAGAAGAAAATAACAACAAAATTAAAATTTTAGTAATCAGTATGCATTTGTTATGATATTTGTACCTTATCTCAATTAGAAATCAGACTAAATTCCTAGAATATTTTAATATATTTTGCTGCTGGAAAAATCCACCACAAAATGCAGTTATTGCATTTCTCTGTGACACGCGTCCTCTTGTTTAGTCCTAAAGATGATTGCGTTTGTCACCTCATGACACATAGGACGTGTGCTCTGCATTTCACTCATTCTGGCAGCTACTTGCAGTTTTATGTTGCAGGTTTCCTTACCGCTGCGTGTGTCTAGCTCTTAAAGACTAGTCTTAAATGATGCTCTATTTGGTGTGGCAGAAACAGGATGCAGTCCCATTAAGATACAGGACAGCATCTGCATCTGAGACTTGCTTCTGCTTTGTCATTATGAATATATAATACCACAGCCTTGGGAAGGAAGCAAGCAGTAGCATCTTTGCAAGTGTGTTTGACGGGGCAGGTAAATCTTCCTTATAACAATAATTAAGAAGCAGATGTACTTATGGCATACTAGTATTAATTTTTTGAGACAAGTTAGCATTCACAAAAAGTCAGCTAAGATGGGGTAGAAGCTCACCTCACCAAGCCAAGGAGTGCAAACTGGTGACAGCTAAGTTACAGTGTGCTAAATTGAACAAAACATTTGCAAATTACCTCTTAATAACTTAATTGCATCCAGGCTATCATCACAAAAACATCAGCAATAGCTGTGGTCCCATTCTTGCCAGCTGGCTCATCTATGCATTTCACATAGTCCCACTGCTCACAAACCAACCCCATGTTGACTTAACTGGCTGGGAGCAGCTTGTCTGACTGATGTCTCCAGGACTGTCCTCAAAGCAGAAAAGGATTTGTTCAGCCATTCAGTCTCTCCCTTGGGAGAGCCTTAGGCACTCTTGAAAAGGAGCTTCTTTAAGGGTGCTACTGCTTTTGCCACCTACCGCTGTGAGCCCTGGCACAGCCACACCAAGACTTGCTCCTGCACCCCTGTGCTGGCACGGGTCTGTTCACCTGAAAGGGAAACGGGGACAGAACGTGCTTCTGGCAGAGCCTCCCAGGGGCTGCCAGCACCTTTGGTCTCATTAGAGCGACTCCACTACCACATAGAGCACACGTCCTTTACAAGGGGATGCAGAAATAGGCACCCAGAAACATATGCCACAGAAGAATAGCAGAAGGAAAGCATACATAGATAATTCACAGTTACTGAAGGTTCATATCAAACATCAGTTCCTTACATGCATGAAACTGTCAGTGCATTAAAATTTGTGACTTTCTGTATGTTTCCCTGCCCCAGATTTGGTCCTAGCTGGCAAACACAGAGAAGCATGCATCTCTCACAGACACCCCAAGCCCATTAGAGTGCTGTGAAAACCTACCAAGTATCTGTATCCCAAAAGAAAGTTTCTGACAGTTGTAAGGACTGTTCAGCTTCAAACTCAATGTTTTCAAACTAAAATGTCTCAAATACACCCAAAGAAGTTTTAGCAGCGCCTTACATTAGCTTAGCATTTAGTAAAGGCAAACTCGCTCAGCTACAATAGAAACAAAGCTCCAAAACCAACCTGGGATTTAAGTCTTAAAACCCACTGTTACTCATAAAATGGCCAGTCCTTCTCTGGCTGATTAGAGTAATAGGATACTCTGAGAAAGACTGCTTATGTATTTCCTGCACTTCAGCAAATCAAAATCCTACCAGTTTTACTGAAATTTCATGCTCCTTCCCTAAGTGAAAAGATGAAACTCCAGTTAAAAAAAAAAATTTCCCAGCTACAAACAACACAAGTTATTATTTCAATACTTAACCCATACAAACTGTATACTGCTTTAGAAAGCCTTGTGTTTTTGCCAGGATTGTATAAAATTTGCTTTTTACCGTATCAACTTCTCCAGAGGCACCACCTCGAGGACGGGAGAAATCCATTCTGGAGAGCCGATGGGTTTTCTTGCCATATATCAAGGTGTATGCAATAAGTGACCATCTGTGATGTCTACACCATGGTTTTAGCAGAAAGCTGACCTAAGTGATCTAGCGTACCATGACATCACATTCACTGTGACATCAAAGCACAGCAACACCTTTGCCAACACAGGTTATTTTACCACACACTGTACAGTGTCCTAACGTTGCACAGTCCTTTACATGTAAGAGAATGGTTTTTATTATATCTCAGAAATAACCTAACTTTTTATATGTTTACTTAAAATGTACTTCCCTTTGATTTTTAAGTCATTACTGGATTGTTTGGGCAATTCTGCTCTAAATACTGCTTCATAAAATTATTTTCCCTGATTCAATTATATATATTTATTAAAACAAACTCAAATATATTTTAGATTAAAATAATTTAGTCATCTCTATTGCTTTTCAAAGTTTAAACTGTTATTTTAAAAGAATCTGAACCATGAGGTTAGACTATCCACTGAATCACATATTCAGACGCAGCCAGAAGACTCAAAGTTAACTTTTGAGAGTACCTGGGCAAATCCCACCTTCATCTTTTTATGAGCTTACTCTCTTCAATATCATTTAGCTAAAACCCCTCTAGTCACCAGAAAACTTATCAATGCAGTTTATCAAGCTTCCTGCAAGGTTCATTTATTTTGCCTTAGACAGACATTACCCTTGTCAGTGCCCCTGAAGCCCTTCTCCATGCACACTGATGAATCATTTTTGCAGCTGTTTGTCAACGCTCCTGTTTTGCAGGGTTAGCAGACATACGCCAGGGAGGTGCTTCTCATGAGCCTAACCCAAAACTCATCAACCCCCACAGGGTCCAGATCAAGGCTGAGATGTATTTCTCAGTACCTATCTCCTTGCCTTGCTGCTGATCCCCTGCAAGAGCAGGGATTTGCAGACTCGCATGGCAAGGACAGGGTTCCCTGTAATCTATCCTCTGAATAAACTGACAATAGGGGTGCCATTCTCTTACTATAAGCCCTCACTCTGAGGGAGGTTTCCGATAGTGGTACAGTGTTTGTTGGGGAAGTATTTTTAAGGGTCTGAATTTGAAATCTTTGAAAGGGATATTTTACTGTGCTTCACTATGCAGTGAGGATAGGATTGCCCTTCTGCATCAAGCACTGGCCAGCTCCTGAGTCAAACAAGTACTGCTCTGCCTGCAGGAAAGTAAAAGATTCTCTAGCAAAGGAAGAGCAGAGCTATCTTTGAAGACACCATGCACATGCATTTGCAAAGGCTACTGGCATCATGGTTCCTTTAATATTCATTCCTTTAGTTGAAGGCCCCACACAGAAAACTAGTGGAAATTAGTACTTTGCCTTGATGTTTTTCCAACAGCCTCTGCATCAGCCTTTGATTAGCAAATCAATCTTTTTAAAAGCTATTACACCGTCCAGGCAGAGCAGCCCAGATATCTGCCTTTTATTTCTTGCAATTGCTAGTAGAAACTGAGGAAGCAGGTGCGCATGCCTCAGCAATGTCCTCAGGACAGAGGGAGCTCAGATTGTTCTTCTGCACTTTGGTCTATTCTAGCTGGAACATTTAAGTATTTTATCAGTAAAAAGCCAAGTACAGTATCAGAGGTCTCATTTCCTAGCTATGCAACAAGCATAGCAACATCAGACTTGATGGGCATCCAGGGTTCAACTTCAAATGAACTGTGAATGCAACCTGGAGACACAGCAGCTGACACTGCTATAGGATTATGCCTGTAAACAGGTACAGTCAAAAGCCTCTGATTTTGCAAACATCATATTTATACTGAAAATATCTTTTAAAAAAAAAACCAAACAAACATTTTTTAGGTGCTGGGAGTACTTAAGACATTTTTAATGAGGGAGGATTTTTTTATTATTTAACAAACACAGATGCAATAAGCTTGTACCAAATTTAAGAAAAAAGTTACAGTTCTTTTGCCATTTACATGGTTATGTTTTTCTGGGTTGCCAGATATATCTTGGTTTAAAATAAAGATGTTTAAAGATCGGCCTCTTTGTTTCTCCTTACCGTACAAAAATCCAGTATGTGCAGCATAGCAATATTCATGTGGGATTCAATACCCTGAGTATTACTTTACTGGTAATAAAGGGAAAAAAATTTTAGTCCAATAGGCTCAAAAACTGTTTTTCAGTTGCATTATTGCTTCCAAAGAGACAAACAGCACTTCATTTGTTCCACAGATAGTAATATAATTTCAGGATGTCTTTGATCTTGCCCAGACCAAGATAAAAGGTATCCTTTAAATTATACTCATTAAAGTATTTTAACCCACTTTCAAACAAAAGGCAGTTTTTGCACAACCTAACTTTAATCATCTAAAGTACATGCCTAAATTAGGAGGACAACATCCTCAGCTACCTCGTCCAGAAGCTATCCTCACTGGACTGGGGAGACTGGAGACGAATATCTCCTTGCTTAACTTGAACCCTCTGGTCACTTAAACACCCTCTACAGTCAAAGGGGAGGCCCCTCCAGAGAACAATTCCTCTTACAATGATTTCTGTTACAACAGGTATCTGTGAAACGACTTGCCACATCTACCCTTCCAATGACTAATGAGAGGGCAGTGAAAGCTCCAGGAATTTTAAATTAGGAGAGATTAATCCCACTGCATTGATGACACAAGGAGGATAGACATCCACCTAAGAACCTCTTGGTTCTTAACTTTTTGGCAAGTAAATTTAGGAGAGATTAAGCCAGGGCTGGCTTAATACAAACACTTAGGTACCTGACCAAAGTTGACTCCCCTCCTGCTGCCAATGCTTGGTCTACACACATTTCAGGAGTTATGTATTAAGCTATGCCTTAGATAAGAAAGTGTAGAGATGGGAGAAGTAGGAGCAGGAGCCAGCGCTCCCATTCCCAGTTTGGGAGCTCAGCTTTGGAAGAGAGACACTGCGTAACCAAGGGCTGCACTTGATCACGTGCAGTCAGATTTCCCACTGGCACCTCTATCTTCCATTGCAACACTCAAGTGTTGCTTTTCAAAGAAATCTTGAAAATACAGCCATTTGTTTTGGAGTCTATATGGATGTTTAAAACAAGCCAAACAAGCTGCAGGAGTATCAAGAGTCTAGATTGCTGAACCGATGAAGAACAGCCTTCGGCTCTTCCACTGTACATGGAAAACTTAGTATTAAAGCACTTAACACTAACTGCCTATAGAGTACTCTGTCTCCAGAGACTTCGCAAGAGAGAATCCACAGCCTCTTGCTACATATCCTCACCCAGAAACAGGGCACCTACATTTTAAGCAAAAAGCATAGAACAGCTCATCCCAAAATACCTAATAGCAGCTTAGCAGTCTCTCAGGGGTGGGAGATAGGATTCAAATCCCCCTCACCAAGATTAATGGAATTTCATCCACACATGCTAGGTGAATGCTGCAACTGCAGAGCTCTCAGATAAGAGAAGAAACAGCACTGCTTCCTCCTCTCTGCATTTCATGAACCTAGCCTTGAAGCTGTATTTCTTTTTCCAGCTGACACGACTGCACAAAGTCACAAACAGTTTGAGGACAACCAAACTGCAGTTTGTGGCAAGTTATCCCATGGTCTATTTTTTAAAGCATAAGCCCACTGTAGAGGTAGATAGTGTTACTGACCACAGGAGACAAGATCCGCAGGTTTTGAGTCACACTGAAAGGCATCCTTCTCCTACTGTACAGTCCTCCACACAGCCGTGCTGTGGCTTTGATCAGATACCAAGGCAGACAAATCCCTCCAGAAGCACAGAGGCCAGCAGGGAGGACACTGAGGGGTGGGCACGTGCAAAAGAGCCAGCCACAGAGAACAGAAGGCTTGGGGGCAGCTGCTTGCCCCATGGCCTCTCGCCATGCACCCTGACCCCAGGTCCCAGCACTTGGAGCTGAGGCCCATCGTTCACTTGCACTTAATGATGGTTCCTCAAGCACAGGGCCACAAAAAATTGAAGCATGTGTAAACTTGGCAGTATTTCGTCCTTACTGACCATTCTGTTGATAAAGGAATCCATGCACAACACACCCTACCCATGCACTAATCTCACCAAAACCAGTCTTTTTTCAGAGGAGGGGGGACAACTACTGCCACTTAATGCAACACAACCAGGTTTCATATGTTTTGTAGCTCACATTTATGTCAAGAGGTATAAAAACTATAAGCATCCACAAGCAACTACTGAGAATTGAGCCACACTATTTACATAGGTTTATATTATACCAAACAAATGTATTATACTATTACTGTGTGAAATCTACCAGAATGCAATTTATTGAAGCAGTAGTCATAAAGAGCAGAGAATATCTTATTGCCTACAAAAGCCTTTCCCTTCCTCCAGCCATGAAAAGGTCGAGTGCCTCCCCCATTTTAAATAACTGCTCAATAATCTCCCTTTAAAGAATGAAACTGTATCAGACTTCAACTCCTTTTAAAGAAACAAAGCCAAACCCACAGTAGTTTCCCAACTCCCCTCTGGATTATTGTAGGTACAGCAATGCAAGACAGTTACAGCAATGTTGCATTTGGAAGCTTTCCAAAAATATGTATGACTGAGAACACCAGGTTATCTTCTCATAATATATTCAAGTAAATAGCATTATGATGTTAGTCACACAATGAATTATGTTCTGAAGCACGCAGAAGAAAACGTGCCCATACAAAACCTCAACTGTATAAAAATCAAATAGTGGTTTAACCTGCTTCCAAGGCTCAAACATTCAAACAGCCTCTATTATTCTTATATTGATCTCACCATTTTCTGCAGTGCCATAAACGCAGCTGTCAGACTAGCAACTTGCTGATTCAAGCACTGGTTCTCCTCTTGTACTTGTTCCAGCATGACTTGGTCAGTGTGTAATCTCATTTGTAGCTTGTGAAACTGCAATAAACAAACAAACATACATACATGAGGGACTTGTCAAGCAAAGCAAGCTGTATAATTATCAGAGTGGAAATCAAATGCCAACATTGATTATATGATGAGCCACACCTCAGCTGGCAAATTTCAAACACACAGCATGATGGGAGGGAAGAAGTGGCTCCAAATTTCTCTACATTAGCAGTGACTGTGGGAGATAAAAGCCTCATTAACAACAAGCCTGGAAAGCATTTAAGGAGTAACACGTGTGCACACATTTGTTTGTATTTCCCTCAACACCGTAGTGCATTTTATCAGAAACACTTCCTTTCAGCAATTTAGTTCTCCTAATAGAGCTTCTAATCAAGCAGTATTACTACTATGTTTCCCTTTCAATACATGAAACTTTTAAATGTGTAACATTTATTTCACTTTCATTTCTTCTTCTTCCAATGTGTTTTCCCATCAACACAAGATTTGAGCAGATTAGTGAGCTGTACTATTAGTAAAGCAACACACTGAGTATTAATTATGATGGGGTTTGTTATTTTCCTCTGTATACAAAGAGCAACTACAACTGCCAGTCTCGAAGATTTACTCTAGAATAAGGACAACATCAAAGGAAATAAAGGCAAAGATGACAGGTGAGAATAAAGTAAGCAAGATATGCTTCATATCAGCTAAGGGATTTCTTCCATAGGTACAAAAGCCATCCAGGGAAAGGACACATAGGTAGACTGAAAACACAAGTGCCAGGCGAGGGAGGAACAGTCTCAAGCAAATCCTTGGGAGGTAAATGGGAGCCTAAGAAGTCAAGTCAGCAGCACTGCTGGAGGGGTAGCCTGGGATGTTTGCCTGCTATCCATCTTTGAGATGGTAATTATTAGTTTTAAGGCATTTTTCCAACTATAAGTGTATAGATACATAGATAACTGGAAAATTACTTTTTCTAGGACTAACCAAAACCATAATATTCAATCCATGTACCATTAAATGCATTTAAAAAAGCTCAACCCAGTACTGCTAGCTTTCATTTTTTATGTAGGTATACAAGTAAATCATCTTCTTATGAACATGCACCTAGTTAACAAATTGTTATTCAAACTGTGCAATGACGATGAATGAAGTCAATTCTGGACTTAAGAACAGCGTATTAAAGGAACGCAGTAGGCCAGCCTTTAATTATCCCTCCTAATTGGTTAGAGATTACAACTCAAATCTTTAGGTCTGAGCAGACTTCTTATGCTACTTTCAGACCCATAAAACACCCAAACCTTGAAAACCTGACTTTAGATGTTGCATTGGGCCTCTGCCCTGGCATGAATTTAAAATCCTTTTTTGTATTTCTGCCAGCATGCCCAAACATCACGCCGAGTGTTTCATTTCTTGGGTGACCAGTCTGAGGCGACATGAACCCAGTGTGCTGAGAAGTCCTGAAACCCCACCTGGAAGCAAGCAGAACCTGCAAACCATTCTTCATTCAGTGACATGCAGGATATCACCCTGTTGGCACCCAAAAATAGAGGCACTCAAAATAGAGGCATGAAATCGGAGAACACATTCAAAGAGTGTCTGAACACTTCCAGCTGCCCCACAATCAAGCTTTTTCACAGTGAAAGCTTTTTCTTGCAATAAGAGATGCTCTGATAAGCCACTAGCTGCCCTAACCTTCCTCAGGTCATTTTACAACATTCCCTAGTTTGGTCAGCTTTTGAAATAGTTTAAGCAGTAAGAGGAAGATGAGGTGAATGCTAGCCCATCAGCTCATTTTAAGGCAACATATCTGCCTTGTTATATCAGTCAATTTTGTCCCTGTGCTATTTACTGTAATTGGATGCTGTCCCAAGAAATGGTAAACTGGTGGAAAACTACAAATGTTGGGTTTGTCTACATACAAAAACACTTGACCTCAAAAATCAGAGCATCAGCTGACAAAACCAGGTGGCAGTAGTCCTCAGATGTGAACTCTTCAGATTTAACAGTGCTCAGTTCTGAAGTTTTGGACAACCAAGACTGCCATTGTGAACGTAAGAAATTTGGGGTTTGCTCCAACCAGAAAGAAAAAAAACACTCTGCCTGGAAAACAACAGATGTGCCATCACAGATCTAGAGCTGCAGCTGGAGCTGCAGAGTACCATTAAAGGTCTAAGGAACACCAGTCCAGCAGCTCCAGAAACAAATCCAGGATCAAATTATGTCCAGCTTCTCTCTGCTGCTCTTTTGGAGGTATAGGTAACACTGGGCCCTATTCTCAACTCTCCTACAGTCCCACCACAATGCTTTTCTTCTCTCTCCCCACCAGGAAACAGATAGGATGGTGAAAAGGAGTGCCAAGAGGACAAGCAGAGGACTGTGGTTGAATATATTACATTATGACTTATCTGCTTCCAAAGACCCACAGGCACATAGAAAGTAGAACAGCCATCAGCTTTGAAATTGCTCTTTGATATACTATGAGCCATGCAAGCTCCTGGCTGTCCTCAGATACAGGGACTACAGAAGACAGCTTAACACCATTTTTCGCCCTCTCAACTTTCACTTCCCACTCTGCGTGTAGGAGAGGAACAGCTGAGATTAGGGCTTCAAAAGAACAAGAAATGGCCAGTCCTTGTATGAGTAGCAAGCACACTAAAAATGCCAAATACCAAGGAACTGTTGGTCCCAGCAAGACCTAGACTTGTATTAAAACGGTAAACAAAGCTTCAAGTGAATTAAAATATAGTAAGGGACTTAGTATCCAGTCAAAACAGCATTTGCTCAGGACCTACTTTTGGGAGGTGAGGAGGGAATAGCATTAGTTGCTGTTTGGGAAGATCTGCTTTCTCCCAGAAACAGAAAAGATTGTATGTTCTTTGAATGTTGTTTTCTAAAGGTTAGAAATATTTTCACTGGTGGTTTTACTGGTCTGGGGACTATATTACCAGCAAGGTAAGATAAAATAAGAACTACAAATATTAATATTAAAAGCAATAAAAATATTGAGACTTTTTTGTCTGCAGTCTTACACAGAGAAAAAAAAATATCAGACATAAAAGAAAGACTTCAAATTAAATGCTGTATGTGTTTGAGGAAAGGTAAGTGGCCTGGGGGTTACAGCGGCAAATGAACAACCCAACTCAAAGCCCTCGCAGCCGCTGATCCTGCTAGTTGAAGCCATTCCTGGCTGCGTGTCCCAGCAGTGCCGTGTGATCCCTGCAGAGCATGCAAGAGGCTATGCCTTGGATTAACAATTTGAACAACAGGACCATACGCCATTACGTCTCCTGGAGAAGCTCGCCGTAATGGCCATGGTGCTTACACACCACCTTCATCCTTTGATTTAAAAGCACGAGGAGAGTGAAAGGTATGATTATTATTCACTGTCATATCCAATAAAGTATTGCAAAGCTCAAAATTAAGGCATGAAAAAAAAGCATCTACAGAACAATTTTCTCTCCATTAAAAATAAAGCATCGCTCCTTCTCACAGGTTTTAATTTACTAACGCCTTTTCCAGTCATGCATCCTGGTCAAAATTTAAGATCCTTTCTGTCTAAAAGGAGTCATTTACTGAACTTTATGAGCAGAAGAATGCTGTTACTGACTGATACTAGAAACTAATAAACAATATTCTAAGTGATAGTCTCCTGGATTTATCGGAGGGAAGGCGGTGTAGTCTGGGGGAAAAATGCAAAGTTATGGGAATAGGATTGTTTTATACTGCTGCTTAAAAGAAAAAAAAAAATCCCCCCACAGTGGGAGGATCTTTTACTACATGCAAGATGCACAGTGCCATTAAGACTCTTTAGTCTTCCAGTATTATAATAGCCTCAGCCATGCCATAACCTGTTACATTACCTTTAGTTGCTTTACATGATGTAAACTCATTGTGTACAAGGAATGTTACTCACATTAACTAGACAATGTGTTTAAAAATTTATAGTTAAAAGCAGCAATATTGTTAGAACAAAGCAAAATAAAGAACACCACCTGGATTCTGTTTCCATACAGGACTGACTGAGCTCAATCCTGCAAATGAAATTTAATCCTCCTCACCAGAAGTGCACTCAGATTTAGTACAGTCATTATGAAAATTAATACTTTTATATATAAAAACAAATACACACACACACACACTTTGAGCTTAAAATATACATACAACTAAATTGTTTTCAAACCTGGGGTGACAGTTCACTTCTAATGATTACATATTGCAATTTAAAATGGAAACCTATAGATTTAATTTGAAAAAGTTAGCCCAATTCTCCAATTCAGTCAAGGAACATTCAACATTAAAAAAATCATTCATGTCTTCTAGATTTGTGTCTTCTAAGCAAGATTTTTTATTATAAAGTCTAGCTGAGCTCTATATCTGTCCCTACTAAAAGTCAGGGCAACTGACAGGCCCAAAACAACCCTGAAGGTGCTGAAAACCTTGAGAAGGAGCCAAGTTGATGCTGGATCTTTCACTGGGTGCATCTCTGATGCTGACAGCCTAGAAAAGTGAATAGCATGGGAGCTATGATAGCAACCTTACCAGACATAAGATTATCCAATACCAGGAGATACTCTCCAGTGATTACTTGATCTACTATAAAGCCATTTTGTACTTTCAGAGTGCTAAAGAACAGCTTTAATATACTGGTGAATCAGACCGAGAAGCTATTTAACTGCAGAGAGTACTGGAAAGCACATATAAATTATCTTTTCCTAGGGAAACAGATTCTCTATTTTCCCACACAGAGAGGGATGTTTTCAATACTCTCTTGGTGGTTATTACACAAAAAGCTCCTGAGCACTGTCAGTATTTGAAACAAGCATAAAGGAAATAAAACACAGACAACACTAACAGACTGCTAGCCTATATATCAATAAGGTCTGTGGATAAGCTACAAGCTAGCCAAGGCCATACCTGGACAAGCTCAAGAAGTGGGTCTGTGTGAACCTCATGAGGTTCAACAAGGCCAAGTGCAAGGTCCTGCACCTGGGTCGGGGCAACCCCTGGTATCAATACAGGCTGGGGGATGAAGGGATTGAGAGCAGCCCTGTAGAGAAGGACTTGGGGGTACTGGTAGATGAAAAGCTGGACATGAGCCTCCAACGTGCTCTCGCAGCCCAGAAAGCCAACCATATCCCGGGCTGCATCAAAAGAAGTGTGGCCAGCAGGTCGAGGGAGGTGATTCTGCCCCTCTACTCTGCTCTGGTGAGACCCCACCTGGAGTACTGCATCCAGCTCTGGAGTCCTCAGCACAGGATGGACATGGACCTGTTGTAGCAGGTCCAGAGGCCACAAAAACGATCAGAGGGTTGGAACACCTCTCCTGTGAGGAAAGGCTGAAAGAGCTGGGGTTGTTCAGCCTGGAGAAGAGAAGGCTGAAGGGTGACCTTATTGCGGCCTTTCAGTACTTAAAGGGGGCTTATAAGAAAGATGGGGACAGACTCTTTAGCAGGGCCAATAGCGATAGGACAAGGGGTAATGGTTTTGAACTAAAAGAGGGTAGATTCAGACTAGATGTAAGGAAGAAATTTTTTACAACGATGGTAGGTGAAACACTGGAACAGGTTGCTCAGAGAGGTGGTAGGTGCCCCATCCTTGGAAACATTCAAGGCCAGGTTGGAAACATTCAAGGCCAGGTTGGAAACATTCAAGGCCAGGTTGGAAACATTCAAGGTTGGACGGGGCTCTGAGCAACCTGATCTAGCTGAAGATGTCCCTGCCCATTGCAGGGGGGTTGGACTAGATGACCTTTAAAGGTCCCTTCCAATCCAAACGATTCTATGATTCCATGGATTTTAAGACTATACTGCTAAGGTTCAATCCAGTCCTGTTACAGCACAGGAACTGGGTGAGGGATGGCAGAGCTGCTGACTCCGTCTTGGGTTAGAGAGACCACACAGCAGTTTCTACATCTGTTTGTTCCTAAAGTGAAGTCAGTCTTGTGTTGACAACACCACTGGTTGCTATGGAAGCAATACAACTTCACAACTGATAGTATGCAGTGAGCATCAAACACTTTACAGAGATCCTTACTAAGGGTTTATGGATTGAAGGGAGCACACCCCCTGGGGGCCTTTTCTCCCCTTGGGAAAAAAAAAAAAAGAGGGAGGGGGGGAGAAAGAGAACTCAAACACGTCTGACCCTTCAGATAACTTAGCACAATTTTGAGAGGACTTGAATTGATATCAGGAGTATTCAGTCCCAGGGTAATACTTGGCATATAGCCTTTCAACTGTACAAACTGCCTCCTGGGTAAGTCCCTGTTTTACCAAGCATGGGCAAAGCAAGCTGAAAAGGAAGAGGAGAGTGACATTGCCCTCCCTATCTGCTTGCCCATCATCATGGCTGATTGCCTCCTCCAAGCAGTCAAGTCAATCTCCACCCTGTAGGAAGAAGTGGCTGCAAACCTCTTTGCCCTTGTCACAGGTATGCCAGAGGCAGGGGGGGGAGATTCTGCTGCTGTGCCATCCACATGCACCACAGCAGTGAGGGGAGCTACACTCCAGAGGCATTCACGGCATCTCCAAAAGTAAAATTTGTCCTGAGGGTTTGAATCCTCAACAAGACCTAAATCAGAAGAAAAACAGTTTGACTTTCAAGACCCAGGGAGAATCTATGGAGTCAGCAGTTTGGGAAAAACATCTCTGCAGGTATGTGGAACAATTTTGTTCTGAAAGTCCCTGAAAGTCAATAAACACGGCACCCTGGGATGCCATTTTCTAAAGAGCCTCTCTTCAGGGAAGAGGGGAAGTGACTCACGAGTTCTGAAGGAAGGGCCAGGAACAGGGAGAGGCTTCAGAAAGAGCAGGTACCAGCAGTTCACCAGCTTGTTGTTCATGTGTTCCTCATCAGGAGCACAGCTTTTAACAGCCAGCATCTCTCAGCGCCATGCCTGTCTTCTTGCTGTATGTTATTGGCATCACTCATGTTGACAGTAAGCGTGTTAGTTGTGCTACAGGAACTTGAATTGCTGTACTTTTTGCTTAACAGTTACTTTATATCCTTTACATTAGATCTGTTTCACATAAAGCTCTACATTTCTGGTTTCTTAGGTCCAGGACTAGTAGGGAAACACTCAGTAAAGGTAGGGAATTAAACAAAACTATCACATATGGGTTATATGTCAGGGCAGGGTGAGCAGGGACAGAAAAACAGCAAGTTTCTCTTCAAGTTAGTCGAAGAAATAAAACACCTATTTTTAAAACCAACAAAGCACCATTTCTCTGATACACACAACAAATATCTCTGTTTTCTTCCCAGCTCTAAGAGGTCTGCAAATATATGTATAGTTCTGCTTACACAGCATTTTTGACCCTTTGCCAGCATACAGAAGATAAGAAAACTTATTCCCCATGAAAATCGGTTCCCTACAAGCACATGTACACTGCATAATGCAGCAGTAGGCAGAGGGCCCTGAGCCACTCCATGAGATCTGGTCCACCTTACTGCCCACAGTGGTACCAAGCAGAACATCGCACTTGAGTCCTGGAAGCAGTTATAGCGGGGGGTGAACCACACCATGGACTTAACTGGCCCAGCCAGAGCATCCAGTGACACAGCTTGCTTGCTGCTGGTGTCCAAGCTGGGTCACCTGGCCCTAGTTCAAATGCCTCTGCCTGGTTCTGCACCGTGCAGTGCAGACAACCCCCAGGGCATGAGACAGGGCACACCTAAATTTAGAGGCCACACAATGGAGGGTTGTTTTAAAAACTGTGATGAGGAATTTTAAACAAATTCCCTAAATATTTAAAAAAACCCAAACAACCCCCCCAAAAAAACACACCACAAAACCCACACACACAAACTATCAAGTGCACATGCAGGGGAGCAGTTTTTCAAAAAGAAAAAAAATGCTCCATTCTTGTTAGTATAGACCCAAGGCAAGAACTCTTCAGCATGCAAAGCTGGCACTCTCTTCCTGTCTATGTCACTGTCTGCAGTTCAAAACAGTAACAAGGGCATTTTTTCCTACATACAATATCTAAAGTTATGAGAATACTTGGACATAGGTGGGTCCCAATAACTTAACTACATACAAGTATGCCACATATATACAATCTGCTTAGGGCCCAGGGAGCCACCATAGAAAGTGGGAAGAGCCTGGAGAAGAGTTCACCTACCCAAACACATGCCTTGTGATGGCTGTACTTTACTGTGACAGGTTGTACCTTTTGCCTACAGCAAAGGGTGGTACACAGCGTAGTAGGATGATGAACTGGGCTCAGACTGAAAACCAGTAAAAGTTGAGAGAATGACATAAAAGAGGAGTAGGAGAAGGAAGAGCAATATGACCAGGCTCTGAAAAACCTACTGAAGCCTCACTGTAAGGTGCCTAGTCAGAGGTGGTTACTTTCAACTTGCAAAGATTTTAATGTTTTGGGTTTGGGATAACTAAGGAATTTCTTCTCTCCTATAGGAATAGGAACATAGATCTCTCCAATAAGCATAACGAAAAGCCCCAGATTTCTTCATTTCCCAAGAAGGAGCTCCAGAGCAAGCACTCTTTTTTGCCGCTCCAGATTCTCATCTTCAGTCTGAGAATGTTTAATGACCTACAGGATATGTTGCAAGCTCTCCCTGTTTTTAGGAAATCACCTTATACGTACACTACTTCAAAAAAGAAGATTCATTAATGGCTTATTGTGGTCTGGACAGCCACCATCAACTGGATTTACATCTTCAAGTATTTTAAGTGTATTAATAGGAGACTAGCTTATTACCTAGATCTTTACAACAGAGACAGGCAAGATGCTTGGAAAGTAATGCCAGTATCGCATCTTAGCCTTTGACTTCACAAAGGAAGATATTGACACAGTAGGAGAATGGAAAACTCGTTTTAAAACAATGATTTAAAAGATCTGTCTGCTTTTGTTACTTTTTTTTTTTGAAGGAAAGAGCATTGAGTAGCAAATGAGATGTCATCAACTGACTTGCGCAAAACAGACTCCCAGAGGAAGTCAAAAGCTCTACATAGCTGATAATTTATTCCTGCCTCTTTACTTACTTTTGTTTCCTTATACATTATCAACATTGAAGGGATAATTGGACAAAATGAAGAGAAAGACCATAATCTCCCCTGAATAATACTTGTAAAGAAAGACATTGAAATACATTGTCTTCTGGATAGCAGAGCTACGAGACACTGATACAGGTGCTGGATTTAAGTATTTAGAACAAGTAAGAACCTGAGTCTTACCTAGACTACTTCTTATGCTGTATTTGGGAATACAGAAGTGTAAATACACAGTCTTACCTAGACTACTTCTTATGCTGTATTTGGGAATACAGAAGTGTAAATACACAGCATTAAGTTCTTTTCTTAAAGATATCCCTATTGGCAGTATTTGGGGTAACGTGTTGCTATAAACATATCCTTCATTCATCTCAAGTAGGGCAGCTAAAAACAACACAGTGCTTCTGACTCAGCAAATTATTTAATTATCTTCCAAATATTGAGCATGCAGATAATTTCGTTAGGCAGCTGGGATTATCCCCTAGCTCTAGGTAACATTGGGCTTCAACACCTCTCCAAACCAGGACTATTATTTCTATAGCATCATAAACAGAAAAGATATACAAAGTATTCCCTGTAACCAGTTTTAAAGAAAATTTGGACAAGTTGAGAAAGAATCAGTCCATCAGTGGTTTCTGAATACAGTGACCCAGAAACAACTTCTGCCTCAGAAAGGCCCAAAGCAATAGCTTGCTGGAAAGAAGGAAGATATTCAAGGGAAAGGCTGGCATGCCCTCTTGCTTTAGCCTTTGCTAAGCATCTGCTACTTGGCAACACCAGGAGACAGTTCCGACATTTAATTTCATCTGAATCATTAAGCATTTCTCTAGCATCTCTGGAGAAATTTATAGTCCATGTACTTTCGCCCCATCTGTCCATGATCAGAAATTCTTACAATAACACCATTAAACATGAAGAATTTGTGTTTCGGCAAACAAGTATTTTCCAACAAGACGACCTGCTGAATGTGTGCTGACTTGCTCTGGCAGAGAAAGCAAAAAAAAAAAAAAAATTTGCAGCTCATCTTACCTCAGTCACCCCTGAACTGGCAGGGGCGGGTGCCTCATCATGAATACAACAGATGCGAACTAACAATAATCAGCAGGTAATAAAGACAAGCAACAGCTGCATTTTTAGATTTGGTGACCAGCAGGTACAAATAAAGTAGAAGCAAAGGGGAAAGGTTGTCAGCTGCTGCCAAGAACTAAGCCTTCAGCCATGTGCCTGGATGGTGGAATACAAGAACATGACTTTGCTACTTTTTCTTCTCTTTGCTATTGCCTAGAGATAGTGGAAGCATAGCAGGTGAGAAAAAGAAAATGTAATTTCTTTCCTTAATGCTTATATGTTCATTCCTAGCTCTAACAAATAATTACTTAGCTGTCTTGGCTACAGGGTAAAAAAAAAAAAATTACACTTGTTATTCCTCAGTGGAGTGCTTTTCAATTATTTCTGCACTTCTTTCTTTACTTGACCTCTGTTAAGTGAGGTAGATGCAAAGAAAGAATATTGTTGAATGGAGCAACTTGACTATGGAAAAGAGAACTGCTTGAGTGTTAAAGCCTTTTCTTCTTGCTCTTAAGTCCTCCATAAAATAATATTATGGAAGTGAAATGCAAGTTTAATTTTCTTCCCCCTGTACCCTTTAAGCTTACTCCATTCAAAGCTCTAATTAGGTATTTTTATTCCAGATTTCTGCCTTTGCCCTCTGTCTCCCATGGGCTCCTGACATCCAGGTACCTTCCCCTTCAGACTGCAGGAAACCTAGTTTACCCCCATAATACCAGAGCACAGTGCAGGTTTTAAAATAGCAACTACATCCTGTGCAAAAAAACCACCCCAAGCAAAAACAAAACAAGTGCCCACATTTTTATATTTAAAACAGGTCTGGTGTGCTTATAGCCACTAGCACAGGATACAGAAATCTATGGGCTTCAGGAGCTGCATCACCTTTGGAAACAGCCCTGGGCATTATTTCTTGCTGCCAAGAACACTACTAGGATAGAAAAAGTCAGTCCAGCTGGGAAGTTACTTGGGGAAAATCCCAGAAGATTATTGCTGCTGGATTCATGGGTACTTCATACTCCTTGAGTCAGAGAGACACAAGGATGTTTAAAACACAGTTTCAAGGGTGGATCTTTTTAACCTCTATTTGTTTCATATTTTCTTTTTCTCACACCCTTACCCCTGTTCTACTTCAAATGCTTTCCTTACTTCAGCCACCTAGCTGAGACTTTATATACCTCTCCCACAAACTCTTTTCTGGTGCTGCTGTCCCCAGCACAGAGCATCTTTCTTTTGATACCCAAGAGAGATGGCCTGAAGGCTGCCTCAAAGTTATCTCAGCAGAAGGTACACAGTAGCAGAGCTTCTCTTCTTCTCTGGACAAGTCTCTTTGGAGAGCTGCGGAGAATTCAGTGTTTTCTTGCCTTTTTGTTTTAGTTATTTGGTTCTGTTGCTCTGGCCCAGCTGTCCCTCTGGGGAGCCTGGATGCTCAGGGGATTTGTGCTGCCAGCTTCCACACTGAAGCACAGACACAAATGCAGCTCAGCTCAGTAGCAACAGCAAGTCCTTACCACCAGCAGCTGCACTGGAGCTGCTGCGAAGGAGCTGGTAGTCAGACCTGTTGATACATATCAGAATAAGCCTTTACAAGTGGTACTCATTAGTGGTTTTGCTAGTGGCCCCGGCAAGGCCAAGGATCAGCAGCAGCCTGGTCCCATGGGAGGCCACCCTGCAGGTCAGTACTGAGCCAGAGCAGAGAGGAAGCCTCTGGTACTCATGCCTGGCTGCAGATTTAACACACGTCTTCAGAGCTGTCAACAGACCACCTTTCATCAGCGCTAAACCCGCAGATACGCTAGTTTAGTGCAGCAACTGGGAGCATGCAGTGAGAAGGTGAATAAGGACTCTAAGGGGAATCCCCAACCGATAGCATTTCTAGGGTGGGCTGAAAACTGATCTGAAAATCCTTGTCACAAGGAAGAGCAGCCTCAGTGCTGCTTTAAATTGCAGAAACTATCACACCTGCAAACAGTGCGAGCACATTCTTGTTTGGATTCACTTTCTCCCATCACTCTTTTTGCTCAGGCCTATTTTGGGAGACTCTCACAGAGGTGAATTAAAATGCATAAGCGGCAGGAGGTTCTCAATGCAGGTCTCAGCAGCTACATGGTATTTACCATTTGATCACAGACAAGTCTCAGTGTGCCAGCCTGTAGCTTTCAAAATACATTACAAGTGTGCCAGAAAAGAATGTCATCATAGAGAGAAAGCATCACTTATTGCTTAGATACTCTTCGCTAAAGTAAGAGGGAGAGCTTAGTTATGGGCTGCACCTTTATGCCACCCATTACAAAACAGCATTTGCCACATCCTCATAAAAATCTCTGAATCACATAATAATCTTTTAATTTAAAGACCTTAACACACAGCATTCCTGTACTCCTTTACAGATGTAATTACTGCACCACATTACAAAGTTCTTAGAAATATCCTCCTTTTCTCTCTTGAGACAGATTTAATCATTCTGTATTTCCTTTCACTCAAACACACAAGTGTCCTGGGAATAATTCTTATCTTCTTACACTACTCAATATGGTTTATAATTTCCCACTTTATCTAGCTAAACGATCTTTCCATGGACTATTAGTTTCTCATCAGGTCTGTTTCTAAAAAAACAAGAGTCTGTTCCTGCCTACGATGTCAAATGAACAAGTAGTGTTGACCATCGTTTCTTAGTCTTTTAGACATTGCGATCCACCTCTGGCTCAGCAGCTTTCACGTGACCCACCTGGGCAGCATCCTGGATCTGGCTGGGATGCAAGAAATAAGAACCAACTGCAAACACCACACGCAAAAGTTCTCTCTCCCAACTCCATAGGTACTGAGCTCCTAACATCCATTAAACACACTTAGCAATTTTCAGGACAGTTTAAACATTTGCAGCCAGTAATTAAAGCCTGTTCTCACCCCTTTTACCCTGAAAGAAATGAACTACTGCAGACCTCTAAAAGAGCAGCCACGTGATTCAGTGGCACAAAGCTGGCTGAAGAAGTTTGTGATTTTTCTCCTTCTCCCTACCCACAAATACATACTGTTCCAGCTACTGATTCTTTCCCCTACACTTACTGTTTACTGCTTCCAAAACTGACAAATAACCCAGGTCAAAAAGAAGCCCAAGACTCCTCAAACATCTCTTTTACAGTATAGTATCAAACTGTCACACTGTAAAAAAAACGAGAGGTCAGTGACATGCCACACAGGACCAGTAACACTACAGACCCACTGCAGGTAGTGCTGTACCTGTGCCCAAACACCCTGGGACCTCTTTGAAACATTGCAGAATGCAGCAGAGGTCAAAACCCACCATTTGGGACATACTAGCTTAGGTTTAACAGTGCTGTAAGGGCTACCCTCCTTTCTCTCCACCCCCTCCCATTAAAGCATCTGAGGTCCTGAACAGTTTATGGCAGACCTCTATACATCTGCCTGAGGGGTCACAACCCACCACTTCTGTTACACACCAAGACCAAGCCAAACAGCGCACTGCAGTGCTCTGGGATGCTCAAAACACCACTGTGACTGCTCACTGAATGCTTGAGCATTCCCAGGACACATATGTAGACATCCATTTTTCTCATGCTCACCATTTTCCTCCTATTTAGGCAGCAAACACCCATTTGACAACTCATCATCTCTGCAGTTGCTCACGACACACATTTGGTAAGCACACACTCTCTGTGTGGATATAAGAATTTGCTGCTAGCCTGGAATGTGGTGAAACACCATTTGCTTGTAACTAATCCCTCCTGCAGCATTAAAACAGCTGACTGCTGCTGCAGGGGAGCTGCTGTTTACTTGGGAGCCTAATTCACTCTACAGTGAGGTCAACAGAAAAGCTTCTGTCAGTTAAAGTGGGCTTTGGATCAGGCCCCTTGCTCCCTACTGTAAATGCACTGTCATTTCCCCAGCAAGCTCTTGTTACTACCACGGAGACACCAGTGTCATTAACCAGGCTCGAGAGTCAAACTGCATCTAGCCTGCTGAACTTCATCACCATAAAAGTATAAAACCAAAGAAACAGGAATTCGGGTGTTACAAAACTAACGGTCAACAGCCCTGGCAGAGTTGCTATGGCAAATCTCTTACACTCTCAAAGAGGGGATGAGAAGAAGAGTGACACATGAAAAGAGGTTTTCATTTTCTCCTCCCAAGCGGATGAGCAGACTGACAGCTCCAGGAAGCACCAAGGGATCTCTTCTCTGGCTGTGCCACAGGCAGGAGAGGGAACATTCAAAAGAGAATACCCTTCACCCTGTTGCAAAGAGCGGACGGTGCCCCACCAGCTTTCACATGTACGTTTTAGGTCTTCAGGCTCCAATTCATGATTATAACAGAGCGTTAAAAGCCTGGACCTTCTCTGGATCCTAGAAAAGCAGAAACACTTTCCCCTCTTTAAAGAGGAATTGGGGGCTAGAGAGGGGGAGAATGACGACACACACACACAGATGTATTCATCACAGTTGATCAATCGTGTTTTAGAAAAGCAATATAACATCATAAAAATATCCGTAAGTGTTTTAATAAGGGTTCTTTTACACTGAAAAAATATTACTTCTTTTTTTAAATACAGAGTAATGTTTGAAGTGTTCTGAACTTACCAGGGAAACTGTTGACTTTGGGAGTTAATAGCTAATATAATATTAAGTACACATTTGCGGCTCATCAGGAGGAGCACACCCGCTGATCAGAAACATGATGTAAAAGAGTTGTTGATGAACTATGGTCATTTACCTCCTCAGATTTCCCCACTGACGCACAACATCAGAGCCCCTGCAAAGAGAGCCAAGGCTGCTTCCCCTGAATCAAATAGCAACAGGGATTTTATTTGAGAAAGCTAACCAACTTGGGAGCATAAGCCTTGCAGACTATCCCCCCAGGGTGGAATTCATTTTACCCACGCCAAAGCTTTGCACCCTGGGCTCCCCCTTCATGGTTGAGAGGGAATTAAGTGCTGTAGCATACAGTTCATCTCACCTGAATATACATGACAGCAGACCAGATTAATTTCACCTTGCAACACCTTTGAAATTGCCATTCAAATAGTAACAGATTATAGTGGGCAGAGAAACCGGACTAGAGCTTGCTTGTACAAACTAAATTTGGCACTAGGCAGTCCACTGTGAATTTCACATAGCTGCAGTGGCCAGAAGTGAAACGCAGTCCTTGGCCATGTTTTATACTAAAGATACATCTATAACTAGCTAGTAGATGTACTAAAGCAATAATTAATAGATGTTATATGCACGTCTCAAATATACACAGCTTGTAGAGCTGGCCAGAGAATGAGAGTCCCATCGACCACAGCTTTTGAGGTTTTGGTATCTCTTATGATTTCATGTTGGAAACAAAACAAGAGCTTTAGATAAATTATTACATAAAAGTTTGTGAAATAGCCATTTATTGACAGATTGGTTGATTTTTGCAGTTCAGGCCACAGCACATCCTCTGGACTCAAGAGCCTTTCCACTGAAAGCTTCATAAAAGCAGTAAAGGTTTACATCTTTAGTAGAAAAAAAAGCATTACAGAAGCTATCATCCCATCAGTAACACATTACTAAACAGCAGCACTGATCTTCCTCTTGGAAAAAAGCCTAATAATTATTAAAGTATAAGTAGTTTAACAGAAGATTTTATATAAGTGAGTCAAATACGGTTTTTCATCTACACATTCATACATGAAAAAGCAAAATAACACTGCTGAAATTATCCCAGTTCTATGGATCTGTTGGCAAAAACACACATATAAGGTGTTTCCAAACAACATTACTCCACATGATGGTAAGTTTGGACATTAAAATCAGAGCCTGTAATGAGAGTGGGTAATTATGGTCACTGCTGTTCTTAGTCTTGCACACACATTGCACCAAGACATGTAAGTTAGGATAATACATAGTCAAAAAAACAAAACACAACTGCATGTACATGTACAACTGCATGTAAGCTTTGAGCAGGCACACAAATCATAACCTGACATAGCAAATAACAGTTTCACTGCTATTAGTGGAAGAGGATTCTGATCTATTCCCTCCCATCCATCCACCCTCTAATAAACAATCCTTCAAATCACAAGGATTCATTCATCTGTGAAAAGGTCGTATACCATTATGCATTTATGGCATGTAGGTTGTTAATATATGGCAACTGCGTGGGTGGCATCATAGGCTGCTTAATTTATCATTCAGTATCTGTTTCTACAGCTGTTCAAAAAAAATGAGGTTTTACTTTTTCTTGGGTTGTTAGCTTTGTTTCCTAAGGAAATGAAGCTTAAGCAGCTTATTAACGCATGCACATGTGTGGATGGGTATGCACACACACGCGGAGTCCCCCTCACCTCCGATAGCTTTGAACTTACTGGCTCATTTCAAACAGGTTTTATAGAGCTGCAGAAATTAAGCTCAGTGCCTAGACAGAGGGGGAAAAAAAGCAAAATTAGTGCCTGACTGAGGGAAAGGCTACAATTGTTAGTCCCCAGACAATCAGCTCAGGGGTGCATAACGAGAAACAAAACTTTAAGTTCTACTGCTGTCTCCCATATGTAAGCAATGACTGAGGATAAACTTGAGACATGATATAGAACTTATAGACAAGCCCAGAATTATTTAAAGCACTCATTCAAAACTCTTTTTGCATTTGTGGATCCTTGTACGTTTTCCAGTGGAAGTGCAAATCTGTTTAGGGCACTTAAGCCTGTTGATAATTATCTTTTATGGCCTTTCAGAAGGAGCTCATGGATCCTCCAAGACTGACATGCTACAAGTTGTAAAATAACTCATCTCATGCAGACTTCTTGTATCTGCAATTTGGGGCGAGAAGTTTCAGGAAAACCCAAGGAGATTTGCAGTATTTCATAACACCAGTTGAACTAGAAATATGGCTGAGCAACCTCTTTAATAGTGTTTCAGCATTTCTGATCATGGCTGAAACAATAAAACTGACAGCAGGAAGTAACCTTAGCTTTGATTCACATCCAGCATGATTTTTCAAAGAAGATTCAAGCCCACTTTTTAACAGGTATTTTTAATGAAAGCCCTTTCCTATATCTTGACCAGACATCTCTAATGCTCTGTTGTGGGATAGGTTACAGCAAGGGCTTAGATCTTTGCAACCTCTTCCCCTCCTCCCTATGCCAAAAGGGTCTGGTAAGCCTGGGCTTAAGGCTTCATATTGTGGCCCAACTCTATGCAGTAACACACCCCTTCATACACAGACAGCCCTAATGAGAGTTGCTCCTTAAAAAGGTGAAAGTCCTACTTTGATTCCTTGTATTTTTGCTAAGCTAAAAAACAGAAGAATATACAGATTCTTTTGGGCAGCATTTCAAAAGACTTAACATTGTTATTTTTTTGTCAGGTACTCTCACTTAGATTTTTTCTTATTAAGGTTCTCTTGAAGAGAAATAACATTTCAAATGAAGATGTATCTATTAACTTTCAGAGGCATTCCTTATTTGATAGCAGAATTGATGCTTCGCTAATCAACTGTTAGCATAGGGAATTGAAGAGAAAACCACGAGAACATGATAAGAATAGGACAAGGGACACATGGCTTAGAATAATATAACATCCTTCTTGGACCTTCTCAGACTTCCCCAAATTTGCATATTTTGGAAGAGCAAGACATTCAGAACTTCTGTTAGCATGACTGGCTCATTTCACTGGGCCACAAGACTTATGAAAACTTATCAGAAGGAATGTATTTTCAGTCCTACTATAAAAAGATCAACAAATTACTCATATTATCCTTCTGTTTTTTCTCATATGCACACACTTCATTGGCATATTCTTTTCACTGATTTTTGACTGATACATTTTTGGTGTCATTTTTCACAAAGCAGGCTGTTGATTAGGAAGAATATTGTAATTATGTTTTCTCTTGAAAAAGGGAACTACAAACTATGCTTTATGACAGCATGTTGACTAGTTACTGCTTTTTTATGAAGACAAAAAGCCCATCAATTCTGCACTGTATTAACAAGGTTCTGGCTCTCGGAGCCCTGAGTGCACCTGTGGCCTTAATGGCTCTGGCCAGCCTCACCTGGGACCGCACACACTCACCCCCTGCCCATGGGCCCTGTTGCAGCTCAGCCCTAGGGCTTCAGTCCTTGCTGAAGCTGTAGTGCTGACACGCCTGTGCCTAGGCCCATCCTAGCTTGCTGACTGGGCTTCCCAAAAAGCCCCAGACCTATGCTGCAGGTAGCCTTATTTCCAGTCTTGTTTCTGACTCTGTGTGCTGGATAATTCTTGTACCAACACTCTAGGTAGCTCCATCTCCAGTCTGGTCTCCTGCTGTTCCCAAGTGGACTCTCCTGGACATATCCCAGACCTGACTCATCATCTCACCTTGTTTAGGTCTGTCAATGGAGCCTGCCATTTTCACCAGGTACCACAACCCTGGGCTCTGGGGAAAGAGGGTCTTGCATGGCCTGTGCTGGCATCACCCTTGGTCACAGCTCATCACCTTCATGTAGGGTAGCCCCTATCGGGCTGCTCCATTACACTAGGTTGAGACAAAAACACAAGAATTTGTGTTCCAACCTGAATAACAAGGTTATGTAGAATATCCAGAGAGAAACATCTTTCCCCTTGATCTACTTGCATGCTATGTATGGACAGCCCATCTTGCCTTGCCACAGCTAGTCAGTACTGTAGCAAGGCAAACACTGCTCATTCCAAACATGCAAGAGAAGAGATCAAAGACTTGCTTCAAAACACTTAACTGCTGCTTTCAAAGGCTTACAGTCAGGAAACAGGAAATACTGCACACAGGGAGGCAGGTAGGACACAGGCTATGGCAGTTCAGACCAGAATTTCACCCACTGACTGCTATCACTACTTACAGATAAGTGAACTAGACAACCTGAGATACACAAAGCCCACTGGAAAGTACCAGCATACCTGGAACTAAGGTAACAGCAAGGTTTTTAGAATGGAGGAAAAAAGAGGAGTTGATGTCCTAAAATATCTTCAGATAGTCAATTATTCATATGCACTAATGGAGAAGGCAAATAGCAATATTTCCAGTTCAGCATCAGCACATACTTAAGGTGCTGTGAAAAACCACCAGAGGTGTGAAACAGTTGTCAGTCATATTGTAAAAGGCTAAGATTAAATGCCCCTCTCACCCAGCAGTCTTTGTCTAAGGATAGCAGTCATGAATCAGTCATTCAAAGCCCACAGAGGGCTTATTCCAGGAAACCACCCTTAAAAAGGGCCAAGATGGTTTGGAAATACATACAGACAAAACCGCATGAACAATCTACCCACAAACGGATATTAATAATCTACAGACTATACATAAACAAACAGACTGCTCCAAGCCACACTGGGTGTGGGGCTGGGAGCATATCCTCCTATTCTGTCTTCTCAAAACGAGCAACTGAGGATCTCACTAATGTAGGAAACAGAGAGGAAGGAAACCTCCTCACACCTGATCAAAAAGGGCAAATCCAAGAAAAGCAGGGGTTTGTTTACAGCCTTCTAAAGTCCCTGCCTGCCAGATGGTCCTTTAGAGCTCTTCAGTGTGGCTCAGCTTAAAGCAGCGTTAAGACTCCCCAGAGCTGGGCTGACCCCACAGCAGGAAGGAACCAGGGAATTGTGCCAAGTGCCAACAACAAGATGAGACCACACTGTATCAGGTGCAGGTGACCTCATCTTCTGTAGAAGATGACATTAAGAAGAGAGCTGTGTTTTTTCAGGGGTGGGGTAAGGAAGAAGGAGGTTACTTTTTAGGGGGAAAAAACCTCAAAATAATCCTGGGAAGTAACCCTAGGAGGTTACACTAGATAGAAGCCTAAGTAACTACCCTTTGTTCTTCTGGAAATACCTTGCTCCACCCATAGCAACCGAACCAGGACCCCATATTGCCGTTCTAAGTTAAACATGGGCCCTATTGACTCTTGGGAGGCCAGGATTTAAACCTCTGTTTTCATAAAGCAAAACATACATACTTGCAGAAATCATTCTCTTCTGATTCATTTCCTCTGGCATTGTATTGTTAAGTTGCTTAAACAAAATGTTCAGCTTTCTCCTCTTCCTCCCCATCTCCTTCAGGGCCACTTTTTCCCCCAGCTGGGAGAAAGTCTAACTTTCTTAATAAGCCATTACTGTAGCTAATAGCCTAGAGGGAGAAAAGCCCCCCTGTGAACCCTGAAAGTACCGTGTATTAGCTCTTGTAAAGTAGACAAATGAAAGCAGGAACACATGTTATACATTAGAGGCTCAAGTTTTGATGGTAGGCTGCTGCAGCCTGCTCTTGAATTCATTTCACCCCTGCTTCATTGGCTTCTCAAGTTTTCTGAACTTTACCCATTAAATCTGGGTTTGTATCACTCAGTTTCTGAAGATTTCCTTCTAGGTGGATAGAAAATGCTTCTGACCACACAAGCCCCACTCTCATCTGCTGGGATCTCTAGTATTTTAAGAGACAAGAGATGAATTGAGACAATCTTAGGGACAGGCTGTAAAAAAAACAAGTCAAACATAACCATATAGCATGTATTACCACAAAAAAATTAAAAATAAACTCACTCAGGTTCTGTAGCCATGCATCTGCTGAAAGAAACCAATTATCTGATTGTTAAGCCCAGTTTTAAGGGAGTAACCTATAATATGCCTATGCTCCTTGTTAGACTTGATTACAAACTGCTGTGGGCAAAAGGGCAGAAAGCAGGAGAAAACATCAACAAAAAAAAAAATCTAGCAGCAAATGTAGGATTTACTATACTTTTCAAGTCAACAGAAGAAAAGTGTTTCAGCTGCAACCTACTGCTTCCCAAGGACTAAACAGATACATTAAAAGTAATGTAAAACTGTTCAGACCATACCTTTCAGCTAATCACCCATAAAAATCAGCAGTAGGCTTTAACCCCAAGAAATGAAAACATGCCTTAAAAATGCTTTTATCATCATGGCCAGCTTCCTCATAGCCCTGTCCTGTGCAGCATCTCTTGCTTTTTGGAGCAAGGGATGGCTTGTCACCACACACATGCCAGGCCACATTAACCTTAATAACTTGGTGCTCTTAAAAATAATGGAAGGTGATCTCACATATCACACCGTTATCTTGGTGCAGAGCTGCAAATTACAGGACAAGCCCCTGGTCTTCTTTCCACAATACATTGTGGTAACACACGAGGAAAAAAAAAGACCAGCAAAAAAGGAGATTTGGGATTAGATTCAAAAACAAAAGTAGGGAAAAGATTTGGGAGTTCTTAGATAACCTTTCATTCATGTAAAAGCATCTTTGTTTATGAAACAATACCAGATATTAATACTCCAAGAATTATCTTTTAATAACAAGCTCCAGCTTTGTTTTACATTGAAAAACCCTATGCGATACTTACTGTTGTTGAAGAGCTGAAATTCTCCTCCACCGAAAAGCAATTTTATTCATTATTATTACACAAAATACATATGATATAAATTATATTGAGTAGCTGGATCAAGTGAATCATTGCTCTTTCTAGCTGCCTCAAAGCTTTATTTGGGGCTACACTGCAGGTAATAGTTTATGCTTCAGATGGAATCACTCTTCTGGAGTGATAGTAAGCACTAGCAGAGATTCAGACAGACGGCTTAAGTGCTCTGTGTACAGTGTCAGAAGCTAATCCCATCTGTGCGAGGAAGGGGCAAGGGAGAAATAGCAGTCAGCATTAGGGAGAGAGCATGCTCAAACTCCCTGGCTGATGAGATTCACAGACCTCCTTAACACGTGTTGGGCAGTTACATCATGCAAGTCGTTCTGGTTCCAGCAGTCTGCTTAAAGCATCAAGAGCTGCTGTGGGGGAAAGGAGGCAGAAGAGCGAGTAAACTCTTCAGAGTGACCTCAGTTAATGCTGCAGCCAAGTCCGTGAGGTTTGGATCCAGAACACCTCCTCCCAACATCAAGATCTAGAGCCTCGGTTACTACCATTACAGAATGAGAGGCCAACAGGGGCAATAAATACATAAAAATCGAGCTTCAGCTCTGACCATCTCCCTCATGCACAAAACCTAACGTTAGGTCTGCATCCATCTCTCCTTGGTACAAGAACAGTCCAGCCAGCAGCAGAGGACTTCAGGAAGATCAGCAGAGATCTTCCCCTTTATGGCAGGGGAAACACTTCTTGCCTTTGGCATGTTCCCACACACACATTAATTCACCTCGCTCATGCTTGAAAATAAAAAGAAGATTAAAAAAACCCATCATCATTCAATAACACCAACATCAATTCACCAGGGGAAACAACAAAGGCAGGGGAACAGAGAGAGGAAATGTTTACATATGCATAGGAACAGCCAAGAAAACCAACTAATGAAAAGGCAGAAAATAAGCAAATCCCACCCTGCCCTACTCACCCCCCACCTCCAGCTGCCAACCAGTCAGGACTTTGTGTCAACCTGATGCAGGTGCCAAAACTTCCTACTGGCAGCCATCCAGGCAGCCAGGGGGTTTTGCTCCCTGCAGGCAGAGGGAAAGCAGGCAGCTGCCTTGGGCAGCAGAATAGCATGGATAGTTGAAATAGCCATGCCCTGCTATTTGCTTTGCTTGTGGTCCACCAGGCTCGCTGCTGACAACTGCCACAGAGGGAAAGAGTCCCAATGCACGAGGCTGCTCTTCCTGCAAGGGGGGCGAGCAGGAGGCAGGGCGGGCAGTGGCAAAGGAAGGGCTGTAACTGCCAGCCAGCAGGCTGTCCTTCCACCCCAGCCGTGGGAGGAGGTGATGGCAAGCTCATACCTCCCTCACGCCTGCAACCACTGTGCCATCCAAGTGCTGCCCTAAGCCTCACAGAAGGGGCAGCCAACTCACAGCCTGGCCCTAAATACGTTCCTCTAAAGTGATTTTGTTTCTGTCACTGAGATGCTTTCATTTCTCATTGCTCCTTTCTACTCTACGGGCTTTATCATACTCTGTGTAGAGTAAGCACCTTGCATTTGGAGTGCTTCACACGAGGCAATACTGCCACAAGGCAACCGCACAGTATCTCCCTGTTGACAGTCGTTCAAGGGTGGTGGCAACAACTTTCCGCAACAGCCTTCTAGTAGTGAATAGTCCATAGCTGGTGACAGCTTTACCAATAGACCCAGGAAACAATTCTGACCAAGCTAAAGCAAATCCCCAACTGCCATCAACTCACTTGGGCTGACCCCCACTACCAAAACCACCTCATACCCATCCAGGCTTTGAGATCTCCCACAGGCAGTCGCCAGCCTCACTACCTTGAATACTTCCACTGGGAAAGGCCAAAACATCTGAACAGGTCATAAGCAGCAGACTTTGTCCACTCGTAACTAAACCTCTGCCTCCACACGGAGTGACACAGAGACTCCAGCGACAAAAGCTTTGCTTCTACTTTTTTGTTGTATTATAAATATGCCAAGAGTGAGGAGAAAGGGGCGCAGAGAGGTGGAACACCTTGTGGGAACAGGCCTATACTAGTAATGTAGGAAACCTTCTACCTGTGCCATAGTCAGCTCTTACCCAAGTCCACAACGGGGGGGCAGGAAGGCAGAGGAAAAAAAACACACAACGTTTTCTGTGTTCCGCTTTCCTCTGGAAGCATACAGCCATACACAGGGCATTGCAAGAGACCAGTCACATTTTATCTACCTGCTTGCAACACTGAAGTGTTAAGAATCAGCTTGCTCTTTCACTCTGCACATAGGCTGAAGTCATGTTCTTGTTGTTTCTACTCCTGAATGTACCTGGAGTCAAATCACTTACTGAGGAGTACTGAGTTTTACCACAGAAGATATGAAAGAGAAGAATGAAGGCATACTGCATTCAGACTAGCAGTGATTTCCCAGAAGGCACACAGGGCTATTCAAAGTTATATACAAGACAAGACTGAGGAACAGAAGAGACTCATCTTGTTTCCTCTGTCCGAAGGGAGACTCTAGTCGTCCTCTGTTGGCTTCTTCATTCTGTGTACCATTGATATCACTGGTGTTTGCACAAGGTATCAAAACCAGCAAATGATAATTGTTGCCTTTGCTGTTCCCATTCAGATCATTAAGTTAAAGTCAATGGTCCTGCTTTTGGCACTAGCACATACCCTATGCCTCTAAGGGAAAGTCGAAGACTTCTTACTGTGCATTAGCTCCTTTGCAATGTGCACACAGAACAGGAATTCCTTTCTGGCTAATGTTAGAAAACAACAGGTTCCCTAATCAACAAGTTTAGCTCTCATCTCACCTTGTGCAGTTTTAAGTGTTCTAGTGCATAGAGTGATCCCATACAAAACAAACCACACAAAAAACTCAAAAAAAAAAAACAAACCAAACCCTAAGCAGTTACTGGTACTTTTACACTGTTCCCATAGAGAGTCTCTTCTCAAAGTGAATGGCTGTAAAAATGAAAATAAAGAAATAGTGCGTAGACTGTGCCAGAGTAAGCTTAAAAGGCAAGTGAAGTTATTTTAAAAATAAAAAGCCTCCCCTGGGGCAAGACGATCTTAAGAAATACTCTCACATTTTCTTCCCACTTCCCAAAAGGCTGCACAACTCCAGCAGCCTCTTGGCCATCTACACAAGGAACCTAAGTGACAACTATTATCAGAGCAGTCAAGCACCTTATCATTTCAGCCAGCAACCATCTAAGGCAGGGAGCATCCCACTTTTAGACAAAAAACAGAGATATACTAAATACAGGACACAAGCATTCACAACCTACCTGTCCCCAGCCTAAGCCAGTCTGTGCTAAACATCTAGGCACAAGGGGAGAGCAGAACCATGATTTAATAGCTGTTCTAGAGATGTCAATGGTGTTTAAAAACAGCTTATGAAAGCCTTGCGTGAGGATTCAGACCTACGTGGCTTTCCATGAGCTTCATGTCTTGCAGAAGCCACCAATATTCACCTACTAATGAGACCTCACGGCCTCACAATTGGCTTTTCCCCATCCAGCTGGGCTCTAAAGCTGTTCTTGCTTGCGTAAGGGTAAAGAGATGGAGAGAAATACTCACTGAGGTCCCTAGAGTACAAAGCCAGAAATCTAAACATAGAACCACTCCTTTTCCTTTTGTTGGGCTTTCATTGTCTGTGTCACGAGTCATTATGGATCAGCAAGGTGACTACCAAAACACACAAAGGGCTTTTTGTCTTGTGACTTTGACGCCATTCTCTCAAGTGTCTCTCTAACACAAATGCTAAATCATGCTTTGCTTGTTCTTTTTAAATTCATGCACAGGAAAGATTTCTCTTGCCAAATTGTTATTTTAGTGGTTTTATCAGAAAACAAAAGCAGACTAAACAGAAAAGTTAACCCTGAGGTGTCAGGAGGAAACCTGGAAAACCTGAACCTGGCAATAGCGATCACAACTAACAGTTTTAAGAACACTATTTTTGGCATAGTATCTGCAGCTTGACTTACTGACATTTCAAGGACCACTCTTTCACTTCCCTTTGATCTCAGGTTTTCATTCTTGGGTATATTTTCTTTCAAAGAGGAAACAAAAACGATCCCCAGTAATCTCAACTCTCTTCTCCATCCCCTTCCCTTGTTCCTCCCCCACCAGCTCCCGTGCCTCAGCTGTAGTAAGATAACTGACCACAACCAAAAATCATCATCTCAGCAGGGAAGAAGTTCTGCTCATTTACAAGACTGATAGAGGCAGTTCCAGAACTAACAAGAGCTTAAAGACCCCTCAGTCCTGCTGGGGTAGGAAGCCATCAGTCCAGGTGGAAGTGTTCCCATGAGGCTCACCAGGAACAAGATTTAATATTAAAACACATTTTAATAATCTAAGTGCTGACAGACCCTTTAATGAAACAGCTCTAGCATTCAGTTTATAGCAAGTTAAATAATAATCTAGCCCTGAAAGCTTACAGCATAAGACCATTAGTAATCTCTACAACTCTCAAGTAACTTCTCTTCTTCACAGAATTTTAAAAACACTTAGCAAACATTAATGAAATAAGTGTCACATTGCCTTCCAAACTAAATGACTGAAATCACCATGATAACATATTGGCTTTTCCTGCCTGCACTTCAGGTTATTCAAACAATTTGCTTTCTCATCATTCTCCTCAGATACAACACTCGCTCTTTCCTTAGCAACCAATGCAGTTGAACCCACTATAGATGCAGAGGCATGCAGACATTTTGAATCAATGAGTTAAAAAGGGATTTTTCACCTTTTACAAGCTCAGTCATTGCAAAGTCCAGCATTCTTTTCCCCACCATCAGCAGGTGGGCTCCAGGGAAGTAATACTGCATGCTGGCCATAAAGGTCGATCTATATTAGATGTTGTTAGAACAGAAGATACACTCCAAAAAAGCAGGCTTCCCATCACTCCCACTCACTGTGCTTTGGTTGATAACAGGGAGAGGCTGAGAGCCCACAGAGCAGCCTTCTTTTAAGTGAAACTAAACAGAATTATCAGCTCCATTTACTAATGGACATTCAGTCTGCTGGATGAAGCTAAGAATAGCCCAAAATACATATACTGTAGATACCAGATCCTAAGCAACAGTTATTTTGTGCTACAAGTCAGTTTCTATTGGGCCACTCAACTTATTAATAGAGATATAGCCAAAACCAGCATACTCTTGAGAAGAAGTAAGTGCCGAGGGTCCTTAAATTCACATCTTAGCAGGGCAGAAAAGTCAAAGCATCAGAATGGAGGTTTCAGTTTTTTCCTTTCACACACCAATTCACAGAGCAAAAAAGCTTGCTTAAAATTCACACAGAGGCAGAGCTGGTTGCCTAGGGCAGCCAGCAGCCGATGGAGCCATGGCTTTGAGAACTCCAGAGAGCCAGCTAGAGTAATGCCCTTGGAGGAAAGGGCCTAGATCTATAGAGTAACACCTCCTCCAGCCCTGACAATTTTCCCTCCTTCCTACAATAAGAGCACATGCACCCCAAGCAAATTTAAATTCTACATATAATGTGGAGAAGTCTTGAGCCATCGACATGGCTCAAAGGATATTTATCCCTCTTGTAGAGGACCTGTGAGAAGTCACCAGTGAACAAAATTAAGAAGAGAAATGGAGCAGAGTTGGCACATGCAATCTGGCAATGGCTAGTCCATCTGTTCGCTAGACAAATGCACCTCTGCAGGTAACTGCATGAAGTACAAAGTAAGAGCAACTTCAGGAAAAATCATTCAGTATCTTATATCACAAGAGTTACCTAAGTACTAACATACTCACAGAGAAAACCTCAAAAGAATCCAGCTTCACATCACAAGCAGACTACAAGACCAGACTCAGGATCTCAACTTTCTCACTCTACCTAAAAGACAACGCTGTCTGGCCAAACACAAGGGATGAAAAAAAAGAAATCTCTACCAGGAAGCATCAGCAGCTGTGATTGATAGAGCAATGAGGCACAAGGGCTTAATTTGGGCCAATCAGCACCAAAGATAGGTTATTGAGTCCCCCTAATTCAGGGATCCAGCTGACAAAAATGGCAAGGAAAGCCTAGAGCTAGTGCAAAATTGTGCACTGTGGGGAGTTTCTTGTACCTTAGCATTTAAGACTGTGGCCATTTAAATGCTCTCTTGCACTACTGCTGAGTTCAGTTGCATTAATCTGTGCTAATCTGCTTTTGAAGGGAAGTCAGCTCTCTAGCAATAATAGCATAATTAAGAGGCACTGAAGATGCATGTTTTAAGGGCAAGGTTATTTTTCTCACCTGTAAACAATTTTGTCTTTGAACTTCCAGCTGGTGTTGGAGTTGCAGTACCTGGTCCTGTAATTTCAGTCGCTGGAAAAACTCTTTCTTGTGCCTAAAGTTTGGGGGGATAAGGAGAAATAGACTGATGTTGATGTTGTTTGGTTTGGGGGGGGGGGTGTTTTGATTTTATTTTTTTACAGTGACTCAGTTCCAGTGAGTACTGTTGTGAAAGCACAAATCACTAGCATTGGGAGGTGAGGGTAGAGAAGACATTGAAATTTTGTGTGGCCAGTGTTGCTTTGTCTCTCAGGTACCCCAATTTGTGTCTGTTGGGTAGCAGCCGTGGTGGCAAGGGGGCAGACTCATCAGGACACACGCGTTCTCTGGGCACCTTCCTGCATCCCTGCTTTTCCTTGTGCCTTCTGCAGCATGTGCCACTGATCTCGGTGAAAGCAGGATTTCACTCAGCGAAGCTTTCCAGAACAGACTTCTGTGAACCTTTAGGGGGTCAACATACCCAGTACAGGTCTGCTAGCCTGTAGGTTAGTTTCGATTATTTATAGAATAGATGTGACAGAAAAGCAGCAGGTTTTGTTCTTCTTTTAAAATGCACCAATTTGCAAAGAGACAAAGAGAAACCAAGTGGGTGCAAACAGACTTAGATCCTCCCTGCTTTGTTTCTTAACAAGTCTGTTGGAAGCACTCACTTGGCTGAGAGGAAAACAGTTATTTGCATTAGGACCCTCTCAGTCACCACATCTTCACTCTGAATAGATCATGAGCCATTGTTTTCCTCCTCCCTTTTAAACTAGTGCTGGGGGCCGATTTTGCTGAAGTGACTGATTGTGGAGGAGGCTTTTGACTTTCTGGCTCAACTTCTGGCAAGCAAACTACTTGCTGAAGGGTGGTAGCCTCAGGTAGATACCAGTGTAAATATTGAGTAGATAAGAAATGTAATTACACTGAACCCAGATTCAGCTCAGCCAGAACTCAAGGATTCCTCCCTTACCAGACTCAAGCTCTTCTTTCTGGGAGTAGTAGAGAGTAAACAAGTCACACATTGTCACTGAAGATTAAAAACTGCTGCTTGTTTATTTTTAATTTTAATGAGTGGAAAATTAAAAAAAAAAAAGCTATGTAAAACATTAGTCTGAGGATCACAGAATCTGGCCCAAGATCTTTCCCAATTTCACTGGCATGGTTGAATTCACACTGCAAAAAGACAACTGTGTCATATAATGTTGCCCATTGCTATATAGAATATCTAACCAAAGGAATGATTCAGATGCTGAAGGCACTACAGAGGCAAATAAAGTTCATTAGGTAGGGCTTGCTTAAATCCCTATTATGCTTCTTTTTCTGAAGGGGAAAAAGTGTTTTCAAGTAAGGAAACTTTTCTTCGAAGGCATCTGGTTTCTTCAAACACATTTGGAAAAAAATCTCTGCTTTGTAATACATAATCATAATTTTTCTTCCACTGAGCTATGTTGTAGGAGAACTTGTTTCTAGCCTTGTTCTTGAATTGCTGTTTGGATTGGCCTCAGACATGACTTGTGACCTTGCTTTTCCCTGGGGTTCACTGGACTGTGGACAGGACCTGTTGCTATCACTGCCCCTGCTCTGCTCACAAAGCTCAGATCCAGTGGGTCTGTGCCTGCGGCATGGGGAGCGCATGGTTCTGGGGTCACCCTCAGCTCTCTGCTTGCCCTCCCTGCATGGAGCAGGCCCCTTGGGCTTCTCCTCAATGCTGTTCAGCTCACTGCTTTGCCCTTTTCTTGGTCAAGGAGTTTTCATGCTGTTGCTTGTTTGTCGTATGATGGAGATGTTACACAGTTGTGCGGTAGGTTTTTCCCTGGTAATATTAAGGAAGAATACCTAGCAGAAGGGCTGGTCATCTTGAGAGGCTACAGCAAAGAATTCAGAATTCTTGATTTCTGTTATTCATAACACTGTATTCATACCAAACTAAATTCTTCATTTTCCTGGTACCTCACCCTTACTGTCTCTTGGTAGGAGTAACACTGCTTATCGCTAGTTGGCTTGTCACAAAGCTTAAATATATTCTACATACTTTCAAGGTTTCTACATGAAATGAAACATTGCCATTGTGAAAATAATTATTTATACCTGCTGCAGTGCCATCACACAGTCAAATTGCTGTTATTATACACAAACACCAGGGTATATTCACATCTGATGTCTATAGAGAGTTGAGGATGTGTAGAAATGCCTGGGGTTATGCTGACACTGGATACTTCAACACCCTGCTCAATGTTCTTGAAGTCACAGTACATTCAGCAAACAGTGATACCTGGAGACAACTCTTGATGGCTTGGTGGCAAGGAGAAGGCTTATGAGCTTCATGAGGCTTTTGTTCTTTTCTTTTTCTTTCTTTTTCTTTTGTAATAAGTACGCAAGGAACAAAAAGCCAACCTGAGAGACTTTTATATTTACCTAGAAAACGCACAATAGCTACAAGGCAACTCCAAGCCAAGACTGCTGTTGCCTCAGCTCAGGTGATGGCCAGAGTCTTGGATGAGTGACATTTTGTACCACACCAGTGCTGTCGACTCAACAGGAGCTAAGCTGAATTCTCCAGGTGTCACTCAGACTAAATGCCCCTTGACTCTAGAGCAAAACCTGCCTGATCAATGTCTGAAGGATGCAGCCCTGAAGTATACAGTTCACTGCTACTGCCAATTAATTGAGAATACCATCCCCATCACTAACTGGGGACCCTTTCCACCGTATCATTATTAACCTTTATAGGTTTTGCCAGTGCCTAGAAGGCATAACTGAGTTTGGAGAGACAACGTGCTAGGCAGGGTCTCAGTAAAGAGATAGCATCTGTCTCCAGGAGTCAAAGGGCAATACCTCTAGAAGCAGGGCAAGGAATAATATGCAAGTCCTCTCACTTTCTGCCCTGGGCCCTATCCATCAGAATGCATTATCTTCCCTGAACTCAAACCAAACAACAAGGTGACTGGCTTTACCTCCCTCTGTTTAACATGGAAACTGCTAAGGTCATCAAAGTCCAGTCTGCTACAATCACAGAAGATACTTTTTTAGTCAAGCTGGTCCTACAACATATGCAATAGGTAAAAATGCTTCTTGGCATTCCAGCATGGAAGAGACAAAAAGTCACAAATAGAAGGGGAAATAGGGTGTAGTAAATTGCTACATTGCTAAAACCTAATTTTTAAGATTTTGCTTCCAGCCCTGGAGAACTGCCAGGTTGCTTTACAATGCAGTGTTTTCCTTGGTGTTTTGCTTTCCTATTACCAGGTGCTAAACTGGCTAGGCTTCACGCTTGCCTCTCACACAACAATCTTGGATCTTTGAAGTAATAATACATGTGTTCAGATGTTGCACAAATAACCATGTCGTGTTTGCCAATTATACTCTGCTTGTCTGTTGTTAACAAACCATGCAATTTCTAGTTTCCTGTAATAAATGCAAGCATAATTATCTTGTAATCTTACAGGTATAAATGTAATTAAACCAGGGAAACATAGTAATAATTACCAGGTAGATACCAAAGACACTGTTGATCCTAAATGCTTCTGTATGATGCTAATCATGTCACATGGTATTTGCATTTCTTTGATACTTTCCTTAATATCTTTGAGAACAGCCATGTGAAACTGATTATCTGGTACGTTATTAACTGGGGCCTTCAATTTAAATTGACTTTCCAGCTTGCAAGGCAATCACAAATCTTACATGGGACAGAGATGTGACAATTTCATTCCTAGATAACAATGCAAATGTGAGACTAAGCTATGAATAACAATTGTAGTCGCTCACACCAAAGTAGTTTCATGTTAAATTGCATTGCTTCTTGAGGTTTTTGAGATAGCAGATTCCTATGCCCTGCGTCGACTTCCTGGCAGGAAACGTCATCTGCCAAACTTCCTGCTTGCCACAGCGGTGAAGAAGACGACAATAAACATTTTCTTTACCAGGGCCATTGCATGGCACAGGACATCTGTGGGGAACCGCTCCCAGCTGGGCAGGAAGAACAGCGAACAAACAGCAAAAAGGAATGAGAAGAGACAAGTACAGAGAGGAGGACAAGTTCAAAACACGTGATACCTCCAAAAACAATTCACCTGGACACCCCTTCATTTTCTAATATAGCATGAGGCTGAAAACAGCATGATTTTGTGGGTGTCCCTGTACTTTCCAAAGACACAGAACAGTTCAACAAATAATAGTTTTTAAAGCCCACAGAAGTACTCATGTTTTAGAGGGAAAAAGGACTTCTCAAACATATCCTAAGGTACAGTAGTAACATGTCTTCCTAATAGGCAAAGCCAAAAGGTCACAGTTGTTAGGTCACCTATGCCTCTCTATAGAGGAAGGACAGAAGGTGAAGGCCCAATGCATTAAAAAGCTATTGCTCATGCAAATGTACACATCAAGGCAGCATTTTTGTCTAACTGTTAACAGAAGCTTTGCTGGCTTTTCATCTCCCTAGGACTCATTCCTACTTCATCTGCTAATATAGCAAGTTATATTGAATTGATTCTCATCAAAGGCTGCTGATCAGGATCCAGACTTTCAAGCTGGCAGCAAGCCTTGAGTATGGATTTGTCACAATCGTAAGCAAGGCTGGGATATTTTGAATAAACATGGGCTCCCCTGGTGCAGGGCCAATTTGTCATCTGAATATGAGAAGTGCAGTTATGGGTAGTAAATGCCAGAATACTAAAAGCTTGGAGACTCCTGAGAACCCGACCATGAGTCAGCTCCCCTATCCTGTGAGCCTAAGCAAAGCAAAACAGAGAAAAACCCTGGATGGTATTTGCATTTCAAAAGCATTTACGTTTAATTTAATAATATTTGTAATGCATTCAGTGAATAAGCTGCAGTGAATTTCAACAAACTCTTTTATACCTAAGCAAACCTGAGCTCCCGAAGGGGCTGCTGACTTGAGTTAAAGGCCCAAGCAAAGGAGACATTTACATGAGGCAGCAGACTGCTGGGGGCAACGGCATGGTCCTGCTGCCCACTGCTTGCAATGCCAGGCTGCTGCCTGCTGCTGCCCACAGCGAAAGAGGGCTCCACGGTATGGGGCAGCTGTAACTGCTGTCTGGGAAGAGTCAGAGGAGGGGGATTCCTTCTTCAGGAGGAGTAGCCACCCTCTCACGCTGCCAGGGTGAGAAGGAACAGCAAAGCTGGCTTTCAGAGACTTCTCTTTGCGTCCTCCCCTGTCTGCATACCCCATGGCGGCTTCGTTGGCCCCTCTCCCAGACCATGGCCTCTTGTCCCCCGGGCATCAGAATTGACTGCTACCTGAGCAGTCAAACAGGAGGATGTCTCTTTAAAGGTCAAACACCCTCACACTGGCATAGGTGCTGTTTGCATAGCCATGCAAATAAGATTGAGCCTATACAGTCAGTGAGGAGTTCATTAGGCCCAGGCTCTGGTTGCTGCGGTTGCTCTGTTGGCAGCCAGCCAGCCAGCTGGTTTTTAAGGGCAGCCGATGCCATGGCAGCATGGCTGACGCAGGGTCTGGGGTAAGGGCAGAAAAGGGGCTCTTTAGCTAGCCAGCGTTTCTTCTGTTTCGGCGCTGATGAGCTGGTGCCTGAACCCTGGCCAGCCCTCGACACACACCCTGTGCCTCCTGTAAGCACCAGCTGCAGAAAAATGTCTCCATGTGCCATGGGGTGCGTAGGACCCACCCTCACCCAGAGCTGGGGACAGGACCTCCCCTGCCCCGATGGCAGTGAGCAGGAATTTATGCCCAAGGCTATTATCAAACCTGGGAGGTGCCAAGCACACACGAGAGGAGGCTGAACATCCCACGCTTGATGGCTCCTTGCCCGTTAGCAGCTTTCCGTGAACACCCCAGACGTGAGAAACCCGTGTGCCTTTTTCTGAAAACCCAGCTTCATTCCTTACCTTCTCTGAGGCGTCACGATGTGCATATTTCACTGCTTAAGCTCCTCCCTGGCAAGTCCCAGCGACGTGGAGGGTCCCCTTCGGGCCCTTGGCCTCCCCAGGTTTCCCTCCTCCTGCACTGAGAGCGGTTGCAGGTGCCTCATCTCTTCATTGCTCACCAGAGCTCCAGCGCTGAGCTCCTCTGCTCTGTACATGCACAAAAACCAGCTTTATCTAGTAACGGGCTGGGATTTTTTTCCTGTGTAGGAACACCATTTAGCTCCCACAAAAAAAGCCTCCCTTGCTCCCTGAGAGCTGCTGTTTACCTGGGGCTATTGCCCCAGGCCTGACTGGAGCCATGTTGCAGCTGCATCGCAGGCCGGCCCCTGCCTGGCCCCATGCCCGCTGGCTGGGACCTGCCCCTGCCCCATGGATGGACCCCAGCCAAGCCCGCTGCACCCCAGGGTGCCCCCTCGCCTCATGGGGCCATGGGCCTGGTATGGTTTGGGGAGGGCCTGCCCTCATCGTTGCTCTGCTTAGCTAAGAGAAGTGACTTCTCCTTAGGGGGAGGAAAGAAGTGACTTTCCTTAGGAAAAGTGGCTTTTCCTCTGTAGAAGGCAGCAGAGAACAAACCTGGTTTGGTACATGATTTCCTCTGGGGTTTTGCTGCTAATCGCTCTTCTCCTCTTCCCGCTTGCCACAGGTAACTGCTTTTTGTCAGGACGAGCAATCGTCTCATCTTCTAAATGGTGAGTGCTAGACGAAGGATTCATCTGCCTGGGGAAAGTGAGGATATGCGACTATTCGTCAATCCTAGAGCATAACTGAGCAATGCTAAGCTACCGAGCCATCAACTGTTGCTTTCACAGCGCCTCAGGCCTGGCCCAGCAATGGCAAGTCTCTCTGACTGATGGGGTATAAGATCTAGCTCCCCTTTCTCTCCTGAAATCTCAACTATCCCAACTCTAGAGTTTTGTCTTCCACTGTATCACCTTGCTTCAGCCTTCACATGCTTGGCCCAAAACAGTCCTATGCCCCCTGATCCAAGAATGCAGACTGGTCTGTCGCCCCAACTCAGGATGAGAGACTGCTTAACTCAGCTCAGAGACTTCTGTGGTATCCCCGAAGCGATACACTCTTGCTCTTCCTTCCCATGTGGAAGGAAGCTCATTTATTAAGCTCATTGAATAAGCACAGCCCAAAGCTTGCAATATGAACTTTCACTAATGTAATGCAATCATTTCTAGCAGTAACTAGCCAAACCTAAAGCACATCATGTTCCCCACAATCATCAAGCCAGAACAGCTCTCTACTGCAAGGTAGAATCTTGTTTCACTTTGAACAAAATCCTACCTCACTTCTAACACGAGACTCTCCAGAGGAGAGAAGGCAGAGCTTTTTCTGATGTAGAACAGCTGCTCCAACTCACTGATTCATGTGGGACACCCAGAAACCTGCACAATGGTGCTTTGTTACTGATGCTGTAACACAGACTGTTAAAAGCAGTTGCAACACGACATTAGCACCTCAAAGCTTCTACAGAGAACCAGGCCAGCGTAGTGAGCAGGCCAGTAAAACACATATTAAGAGATAAACTCTTCTCTGAACAAATGACAAACTAAACATGCAAGGCAGACATTATATGGAGTTATTTTGATGTTTAACTGGAGGACAACCGAGGTAGAGTGAAGAAAGTTTTTCCACAGGAACACACATAATGAATTTTGTCATGCATACCTGGGTCTTTAGTTAATGTACACTGATGCAGCTCTTGTGACTTAGATTCAAGATGCAAGCCTACTTTCACCTGAAAAGGAAGTATATGGGAAAAAACCTATCTTCAAGCACTGTTACTGAGTGTTGCTACCCTGACGTCCCTAACTTCAATGCTACAGCAAGCATGGGCAACTCACAAGGAACTGATGCCACTGCCTCATGTATATGCAGAGAGGGTGAAATTCACCCTTAAGCAGAAATGTCTGGGTATCACATCTCACTTAAGCCTTCAAAAGACACTTTAGCTGATACATAGATGTCGTGAATGAATTGCACCCTAAGACAGCAGTGTATCAGTACCAAAATCTTGATCTAACAACTTCATTTCTCCAAAGGAACCCCAAAACCCAAAAGGCCAAGAAGCAGCTTTTATTCTTGGCTAGGTGTAGCTGTGAGCATTAGAACACGATGACAAATCTAAATCCTGATGAAAAATTGCCAGAGGCCCATAAAGCTGCCAAAGTACAGTAGGCAGGCTTTCACATAATTGCAAGTCTTCCTTTCTCAAATGCCCAACCTGATTGACCAATTAAAGTGTTTAATTCTCTGAGAAAGAGTCTATCATTAACTGTAATTTGTTCTAGTCTCACCGGTCTTTTCATGGCTGCCTCTGGTGAAAGAACCATTATGTATGATCTCAATCTCCATATTATAATGTGGAATTTTTGATCGTTTGCTATAAATAGGAATTGATTCATAAGGAGAATAATGAATTCATTGCTAGTCCTTTACCAGCTACTTAATGACTGTCAAGATACATTAAACATCCTTAGCCCTACACTGGGGCCTGAGCTTATTCTTGGCTAACATATCTGACTGTATTCTGCACTCAGTGCATTAATGCTAAGTGAAAAATAGTCTCAGTGACTATGAATAAATTTTAGAGCGCTTTATTTCATCATAAATATTGACACTGATCATTATAAATGCCTTCCAAAAGAGGTGATCATATTGACTAGATAATCTATCATTATTTAAAAGAAAAACAACAACAACCAACCAACCAAACAAAAACCCCAAAACCCAACCCAGTCCAGCATATCCTATTCTCATCAAGCTCTCCTGGTTATTCTCATCTGAAAGAGCTTGTTACCATGCTAGGCTTTGTACAAGTTAAAGGCACTTTTAAGCTGTACTACTTGCTAGCTGATTAGCAAGATAGTATAAATCCATTTGTATCTTTACTTTTCTCAAACCTCACTTCCATGCCATGTCCATGCATCAGTGTAATTACCAAAGTGTATTGACCACCACATTTAACTTTAGAATACAGCAGGCGTTGCTTGAGAGTCACAGACCACATCCCCTGCTCTTGCCCAGCCTCTCCTCACAGCTGCAAAGATTGAGCCCAGGGTCTGAGAGGACACACAAGCTCCTTGATCTTCTGTGCTATCCAGGTGCTCCCTTATGGCAGACTATGGGCCCCCCAGGAAGGGTGCTGCAAAGGTGCCCAAAGAAAGCCTAAGATCTGGCCATTGCGACAGGGAGAGCCAAGGGGATAGGAAAAATATTGTTGAAGGTTGTGTGTCTCTTACACCAGTGTTCATTTCCAGCCCTTGCATTTACAAGGCCCAAGGAGGAGTATCTGTTATGCCACAAGAACATAAATCCATAGTATGTATTTTTAAAGAAAACCGAGTAGAGCTAGGCAATATGGTCTACAGAGGAGGTCTACGATGTACAACTACACTCCAGAACATTAGCCTGCATAATGTATATTGGTACTGGGAACAACCTGGAGGCTTCTCCGTGATTGTTTATGAATTCAGCATGAGACCTCATCATTTGTTATATGCACTGGGTACATAAAGTGTGTTAATTCAATACATGTTGCCAGGGAGCACAGGGAGGATGGATGACTACAGTCCAGATTACAGTCTCTCAATACACCTCCAGGATTACTAGGTTGCTACCTTTTCTTTTTCCTTTCTCAAATCACTTTAAATAGGCTGAGAAAGCACAGAAGAATGATAAAGTTTGTGGATATCTTCAAAGACATTTCCTAAGAGAAAAGGGAACCCACAGAAACTTTAAAGTCTAGACCAAATAGGAAGTCAGAGCTAGCTGAAGAAGCCATCCTTGGAAAGAAGATCATAGTGCCGATTTTCTGAAGGAGCTAAGGGACTTAGGCACAAGTTACTGAAAGCAGCTTGGTATTTTCTAGTGGAAGTGACTGTAGCAGCCGATTGCTCCAGGAAACTTTGCTTGGACCATTCCTGTCTTTTCTCGCAGGAGCAGTGCCAGCTCTACCTGACCTGCCTCCTATCTGCTCATGCTCAAACAGGGCACTCTGAACCCGCCTCTGACCTGTGCCTCCTTTTCTGGGAGCCAACCACTTGCCCAGTTCCTAACAACACACTGTAGAACCTGGTTCCTCACATTTCTTCTGAGGTCCCACCTCGTCAGGTAATAACAGCATCAGATCTGTGCAAAGAACATCTGTTCATGAATTCCATATACTCATGCTAATCCCTGCAATACATTTTCTGCTATGGTACCTAGTCTCCCACTGATCTGATCAATGTCAAATTAAACTTACCCTTGCAATTTTTAATGAAATTCATCCATGACATTTGAACATGGTACAGACACTTGAAGCTTTACTTCTCTTAGTTCTTCAATAGATCATGAATAGATGGAAATAACAAGCCTTGTAACCTGGAGAAAATATATATACTGATTACCAATCAAAGAGCAAGGAAAGTCTTTAGTCAATATTCCTGAGGCAAAAGCATTAAAAATATATATTACCTTGTATATACTGTATTATATACAAAAACGAGCTGACACAGCTTGCTGGCAAGTAACACTGAAAACATATACATTAAGAACGACTGTCTCAGTTGATTGAAGCACTCACCTTTCCCCAGATGCATTTGCTAGTCAGTGACAATCCAAGAACTGTAATCCTAGTAAATTAACACTATTTGCTACATTGGAGAGTATCACATTCAAAATATGTTATTTTCTGGCTATAACAGGCCCCATGTCCTACAAAAGCTAGCTTGCATATAACAGCGGTACAAATAGGAAGAAAAGACTGGAAATCCAATTATTTAAATCCTGATTCAGATGAGGCTGAGGAAGCCACAGTAATAAATCATCTCAAAGCACAAAATACACTTCTATGGAAAATCCGGAGTAGTAGGTAAAGAAGCAGCAGATAGTGTGAAAATAGACCCTTCCCAGTGCCCCCAGAGCAGAAATTTATACAATAGACAGATAGGGTCTAATGTTTACACAGGTACCGAAGCATGATGTATTCCAATTAAGCCCAGCTGCTGTTTAAAATGTCCAGTGACTGTTAGTGTGGCACAGACTCTGATTGCTAAGTGCCATTTTATCTGACAGGGAGATACATAGGCTTCGGTAACATCATTTGCATTTCCCTCTCCTTTGTATCCCTTCTTAAAGGAAGTGTTCAGTAGACAGTAGCAGAAGAAAGACATATGACCCTAAATAATATTCCTCACAGTTGTAATGCCTCAGACTGCAGCAGAGTCTTTCCAGAGGATGCTTAAATCCAAATAATGTCAGCATTTATCAGCAGATATACTATTATCAGGCCAGTTCTCTATTCCGAGAATAAAGACTATTCCCAATATTGGAGCTGTCTCGGGAGCACTGATGAATGTCTTTCCTCCTGCAGAGGGGTAGGAATGGAGAACAGGCTCAGGCCCAAGAATGGATGTCAAGGAACAGGACTCTTCTGGGCTCTGCCACCAGCCTACTGGGGCAACCAGGGCAAATCACTTCATTTGTCTGAGCCTCAGATGCCTTAATGATATGACAGAGATAAGAATTAGAGCTGCCTGAAAGCTTACGAAGTCAAAAAGAAGCCCTGAGTCAAACAGATGCTGTTTGCAAGAAAATTCCTATTTTTGTATAAATGTTTTGGCTGTTTGTAATAAAAAATCACACAAGCCAGATTTTTTTTTTCTTCTCATTTTTGGCAATGAAAATCCAAAGCTTTTCAATGAAGTCCAAGGGAAAAATACAAACTATTTTTCTTCCCCAAAACCTTATTTTAGTTCTGTGAAAAAACAAAAACAATAAGAAAGTAAATCTTTGACTAGCCCTAATGAATCTTACTCATCGTAGAAAAACATTTTGGCTGAAAGGCAGCATATAGGAGCCAAATACTGTTACAGATCAACTCTCTCTTGATAGTACAGTTATGCTCAAGTCACAGTCCAGCTGACAGCATCCTGACTTTCACAGGTCAGGTTGGTCACACAGGTGGAGACAAGGTCAAGTTGTGTTGAAAGCACATTAAAGTCCCATGCTGAAACATTTTGCTCCCACTTACACAGACAAGATTAAACTGAGCTGTGTCAAGGTTAAATCACTATTTTGTTTGAGCCAGTGACTCAGACATTAAATAAAATGGAGAGCTGATGGTACCTAAAACCTCTTTTTCATGATGGTCAAGGAAACCACGCCAGACCCCTGCTTATTAAATCCTTGTTTAAACACAGTTGTCACTAGCTTCAGTTTCAGGCACAGTGAAAGCTCTGAAAAGAGTGAGGAACTGGGGGCTGTCTTAACAGACCAGTAAAAACAGACAAACATCATCATGTTTTAAACTGCTTTCCTATTCCAATACAGAAAAGTAGCCTTACTGAATGAAATATCACAGCAACGGCTACAACTACACACAGTAAGAATATACAGTGTTTGCATGTTTGGACACCCAGCAGCACTGAAAACCTATTAGCAGCATTGTGAAGGAGAGACAAAGGGATCTTCAGAACACAAACATATTTATTTCATAGCACTTTCCCAAAATAGTTTTAATGGATGTGGTGGTTAGATGTTCTTCCCCGCCAGGGATTTCATTTGGATTGCCCAGGGTAAATGATTCTGATAATGTTGCCTCTGCTTTCTGTGGTTTGTAATAGAGCTATTATTTCCAAATGGACTTTCCAAATAACGGTGGAGACGAGAGTACATCAAACAAACATCTGCTGTGGGCCTTGGGGATGCTAACCGGAAACGGTGTCAGAGGCGTTTGAATAGGCAGTCAAGAAAATACCCATTTTGATGAATGTGTACAGGCATTAGTCTCAATTATCATTTTCTACCAAAACAAAGACCTTGGAAACGAAGCACTTGAACCCAGCTGTATGCACTACTTTAGACATCTTCATAATGTCTCTTTCAAAACAGATCTTGCTGGGCTACTTTCCTTGACCTGTCAGAAGAATAGACAATAATCTGAAGTATCTTAAATGCAGTTAATTCCGCTAAACTGTGTCTAGGCACATAACAAATAAAAGGTATTTCTCTTTCCCAGTAGAAATCAGCTACAGGAATTATTCATGTGGGGGAGAAGAGAGTGTTGGTCATTTGACAGAAATCAGTTCCCTTTGATGTTTGCAAAACAGAGCAAGATCATAACATATGAGTAGACTGAAATTACATCTGAATAAATTTATAGACTTGTTTTTATTCATTTTAAAATGAGATTGTAATGTCTAAAAGCAATCAACTGATGGTTTTGGTCCACTTCTGTCTAATCACTGCTTCAATTGATGCATCTCCTAAAAACACTTGAAATTGAAACCGTCAGATGTTAACAGTATCTCTTCTTCTTCCATTAGATAACATCCAATCAGTGATTATGGGCAGCAATGAAGCTTCCTAATTCAATGACTACGCACCACCTATCTTTCCCATTTTGCTGACTGAAGATCCAGCTGTTTCTGGTTTGTATCAATGCACTTCAAACATTGGCAAGTATAGCTATAAAACTAAAAATAGGAACACACTGCATCCCACATCAGTCACCCTTTTGTAGTACAAGAATTGCAGAAAGTTCTTGAATGGGACAGAAAGACAGAATGGGATTTATTTTTAATGAGCAGTAGACACTCACACTGGTAAACAACATAATATATTTTCTCCAAATAACAACAAATGACACGCTCATTGTGGATGGGTTGACTCTTGGGCTGCTTTGCCTCCAGCACAATCATCCTATATGGCAAGACTCTTTTATCCTGCTGCATCAGTCTTTGAGCCAATACCTGCCTGCAAAATGGCTTGGAATTTGATCCATGGACAAGCTGGTTTTTCTTCCTCTATGTCGTGGCTTCTTCTGTGAGGCTATGTTCGCTGTAAAAGTTTAAACTAATAAAGTACACAGAAAACTCAAATCAGAGACAGCAGATTCACCTTGATTGATACTGCGATCTGTGGCTTTCTTGATGCGAAAGGTGGTGACACTTATACCACATCAAAGCTCAGGCAATCATTTCTGTAACCAAAGAGTGCTCCCACTCTATGGATCTCACTGGTGGGACTGCATAAAGACGAGTTAGTACATGTAGGTGTCAAAATGACTGTACAGCAAAATCAACTTGCAATTAAGTAGGCCTGCTTTGAGGATAAAGAACGTTACTAACTTTAAAATGTTCTAAAGAAGTGTCTGACCACTGACTTCCAAGACCTGAGAACTGTTTTAACCACAGCATGTGCAGGACAACTCTGGACTCTGTGTTAACTCAAGGCAGTTTGTTTTAGTCACTGCTATTTTTAGATGTCTGTAAATAGGGCTACTTGAAGCAGTGACTGTGATTAATTTATGCATTTATTCAGGGTTTGCGCGGTATGCTGAGCTCTGTTAGCATGTGTGCTCCTAAATCACTGAGGTTCGTCCATGAATACCCACCACAGAATATTTGTGTTGGTACATAAGTTCATGCACAATGACCACAATCCTGAGGGCCTGCCCAAATCAATTTTTATCGGATCCTTGAGGGCACTGCCGTCTGTGACTGCCCCTGCCCAGCCTCCCCCAGGGCTCCACCACCCTGCCCACAGCCCAGCACCACACTTCAGCCCAGCCTGGGGCCATCAGTCCCTGCCCCAGCAACACTGCAGCAGTGCTACCAGCTCATGCCGCCCCTGGCAGTTTTATGCTGGGACATTGTGATGCTGTCAAAAGGGGCAATAGTCCACACTATGCTCTTCAACACAGGGACCAGGGGAGGCACAGCATCAGAGAAGGCGAGGGCAGTATCGATGCCTCTTTCCACTTTTCAGAGTAGAGGTGCTCCTCTAGGTCTATCTGTAAGTCCAAGAAGCTGCTCCGATTTATGGCACACCCACCTAGCTGCACTCAGCTTTTCTGGGGTACAGATTTCTGGTCTGTAGTGTGCCCACGTCATTTCCTCTCTTTCTCCCAGCCCTCCCATGCTGCTGAAGCAGTGTGGAAAGCCTGTGACATGCTTTCGGGTGGGAAGATCCCCCCAGGTCCTCCCAGCCTCCTTTCTGCTGTGAACAGAGACCAAAGGGCTGAATTCTAGCCTAAGGTGCTTTATCTGACTTGTCTCTAATAAATACCACAGTCCCAATAGCAAATTCTTGCAGAGAACTATTTATGGTCAATTCACAGCCTGAAGAATAAATGCCATTACAGAATTAAAATACTTCTGCATTACAAAGCTGAAGAAATTGTGTTCTGCTTTGAGAAAGACCACAGAAAAAAAAAAAGGACCTGCCTTCATCACTCAGCCTTTACTTGCAAACTCTTGCAAGGAGGGGGAAGCAAAAGCAACACCAGCACTGCCCCCAGGGATCTGCTACAGGGTCTGCCAGGTCAGCGGGGTCCGTAGGGCCCCTGGAGCCTGCCCGGGAGCATTAGGCTTCCCAGAACTTATTTTCCCTAGGCTGGCTTCAGTCACTTCTGTGCCTGTTGTTTGTCTCTTGTGGCTGGTTTTTCTTCTTCCATCCCTGCTGGGTGTGGATTTACTACCAGGAGCAATAGCACTGAGCAAGGAATGTAGCCCAACATTTTATTGTACTGTGTGTGTCTGTGCACAAAGATGCACGTCAGCCCGATCCCCTTTTCTTTGCATTGGTTTCCCACCATGAGGACTCAGGATATGATTTGGGTAGGACTACCATACGTATGCCTGCATTTCCTGGATGTGGCCAGATTTTCTAGCCAGAAATTTTCTCTCAGAAGTTAAAAGGGGAGTTCAGACATATTCCTAGGATCTCTTTTCGTTTCCAGGAACTGAGTCAGAACAGTATTTCTGTCCAGACAGTCTAATATTTGACTATGCTGCATAATTGGTTACTCTGTACATACAGACACACTCTACAACACGTCCCTAGTAGGTCCTACACATCTTGATTGTATCAGAATTACCATGCACGCACAATCCTTCTGTGCAATGGATGTGCAGTGCCTTCAGCATCTCTACAACATGCTGGACCGTCCACATGTGTGCAGCCCAGCACGAATGGTTATTAACGCATACTTATTTAGAAAATACCAGAAAATAATCTGGGAGCCCTAAAATAAAGGAGAATAGATTCAAAATATATTTAAACCTATCTGAATGCAAGTCACAGGTATGATCTATACTTCCCTTTAAGTCTAGCATTTTTTTGTACATTGGGTATTCATCTAGCACATTGGCACTCAGAGGGCTAACAGGACCTACCTACTAATCTCTGTCCCAAGGGCTGCGTGGCATGCAGAAATATGGGAGAAATCAGCACAGAAACTGGGCTGTCCAAAACATGGCAGCTTCAATTCAAAGAGATTTGTGGGGTCCTCTTCACTTTTGGCTCAAAACTATGGTAAAAATGCAGCTGAAATAACTGAATTTACCTGGTTGCCATGGCATGGCCAGAGGACTATCCCCATGGATAGGTTATATTGTAGGGACAAAATTCCCCCATGTGAAGTAAAGCCGTGTTTACTTGTGCTGGAAACAGATGAGTTCTCAGTACTGGGGCAACCAAATGTGAAACTGGTATTTTCTGAATCGGATAGGAGAGTTAAAGCTGCTTTAGCTCTGCCTGCTTCCTTGTGTACCTTTTACTACAAAGTCCCTCCATCCTAGGCTCAGGTTTTCCCTAGGTCCAGGACACTGATCAGTCCAGGTCTTGATGCTTGATGTATGGTCTAGATCTGCTAGACACAATGTTTTTTTCTCCATTCCAGCCCTATTTGGAGCCTTTACATGGAACCATATGAAGCTTCATGCGCTCATAAATTAGCCTTTGCTCAAATGAGATTTTCCTCAGTTATCAAATGTGCTTCCCTTTCCCCCTCCCTCTTCAGTTTTTTTCTATCTTTATGCTCTAGGGAGATTTTCGGAGGTCTTGTGTGAGGATTACAAAGGCAATAAGCAGATTATGGAAAAGTAGCTTTTTGATGTGCCCAGCATAATACAAATTAGGATTGTTTATAACTTTATTCCCTTATCGGTTATTACTGCATGTATGCTGATGTACTTTGAGGTCTCTAAATAAACCGAGAGAGCCAAAGGTAACTGAATTATTTTAATTGGCACATTAAGGAACGCAGTTGCCAAAGAACAGATCATGTGTACAATACTGCTAATAAGCAAAGTTTGTCTTATTATTAAAAGAATCTCTGGGAAAAGGGGTGATCTTGTGAAGAAGGACACAGGGCTTCTGCAGGTCTAATTTCTCTGTCTGTGAAAAGAGGGTTGTCCCTGACTTTGATGTCTCTCTGGTCTCTTTAGGTTTTAAACTCTTCAAGGCAAGGAATACCTTCCCACCTAGCCCAGCAGAGTGAGATTCTGAGCTTGATGGAGACCTCAAAATGTTCACCTAGTATTAATTAAGAATAATATTGTTTAACATTGCTCCCTTTGCTGGAAAATCTACTGTATATACTTCATAGTGAATCTAAATAACAATAAAAATTCTCCATCCTATCACCAGGAAGTCCAAAGAATGCAAAAATGGGTATTTTATTTTAGGCTCTTCTACTTTCAGCTCTGCAGCACCTGCTACGTTCAGGAAGGACGTTGATGCCCAGACCTACCAAATGATAGACCAGATGCTCAGGTAGCAGAACCTCTGCAGTTCCTCTGGCTTCAGGCCTTCCTGTATCTTTCAGACAGGTGTAAAAAGAAGGGGGGAAGTTAAAAACTCTATCTAATCGCTCTATCAATGGAATGAATATATACTCTGGCATTTTATTGTCTGGCAGAAGTGGTCAGGCAGTTATTCTGCAGCAGTGTTTATATTGCTAAGAATGTCAATAACAAGGTGCAGTGTACTGCAATGTGGTTTTGCTAATGAATTGATGAAAGGAGAGAATTATTTTTAGACTGTGAATAAGTGTGAGAAAGTGAGCTCTAAAGGTCTTCAGGGGAAAAAAAAAGATTCCACCATTTTCAGGTTTACCAGTACTGAATGCCATTCCCCTATCTCTTGATAAAAAATACAAGTGTAAATGTCAAGGCAAGCCAGTGATGACCTCTGACTTCTTTGAAAATGCCATGATTCTTTCAAAAGAGCACCTAGAGAACAGGCTGAATGACTAATTGGTAGATTGTGCCCTCTGGAAAATCCCAAAGATGGTGCTGAAATTCCTGAACTTCCCTAAAGGGAGGATGAGTTGTACTGAACAGAGATGCTGGGATCTGCATAACAACAGCTCTGCCTCCCTCCAACACCACAGCAGGCTCCTTCCCCACATCTGATGCTCAGGGGAGGAAAAGAATGAAGCGAAATCATCCTTTTCAGCTTTTTCCCCCTTGAAAACTGAGCCGATTTTGAAGTGTGTGTCCATGTTTTCCCTTCTTTTCCTCTCCGCCTCCTGTTCCCAAGGGCATAGGTGTTAGCACAGGGGCAGCCGCTGAAACCCACGCTGCCCTGACCTAGGAAAACATTTTGGGCTAGGAGGGTCAGAATCCATAATCTCTCTGCCAACACCCCGCCTCAGAGACTGCCACACTTTTTTTAGACCCTCTCTGTGGGAGGCAGCGACTGGTCCGCGGATAAGGCTTACAAATGAATGCAGCTCTGTGTGCATTCCTGCGCTTCGTACTCTTGCAGCTCGTGCTGTCTCATTTTACTGCGGTGTGAAGGGGCAGAAGGTGGTCCTAGGTGAGGCTGGAGACGGTGCTACACACACGTCAAGGACTACCTGGTACAGGTATCGAGAGTCAGATACGGTTTCTCAATACAAATATATATGTATATATAGCACACACACCTACACATATACTATAAATAGATATATATCTCTTCCCCCGTCAAGGTGTTCAAGGTTTTTCATAACAAGTCAGCAATAATAACATTAAAATATACTACAATTTAGGCTATTAGAAAGGCTGACGGTGACATTTCCACTCCTGCAGATTTTCAACCAGAAGAAACCTTGCTGAGGACTGCAAGACAGGCTGTCCAGTGGCTTTTTTATCATGCCTTTCCCCTCCACAACTGAGACAGGCACCTCAAATGAGGAACCCCCCAGTCATTGGTCTCCCAACTGGCTTAGGGACTCTTTCTGCTCAAAGTGACAGTGACTGGGGTGCAGCCAAGCTGGAGGAGACTCCTATCACACCCTGCAGACATTACTTAATACTTACTTTCTTTCTGGAAGCTCCTACAGGTTAAGTCTTCCTGATGCCAGGAAATCTCAGCTGAACATCAACATAGCAATAACCACATCCCCTCCATCCCTGTGGCTAACTCGGGCAGATTTGTTGTTGGTTGCTAAAGGCAACTAGTTCTGATTGATGGTTTCCATGAACTTTCCAGCAGCAGGGTGGGGCCTGGACTATCGTGTTTCGAGGGCTCTGCAGACCGGGAGAGGCAGTAGGAGAAAAATAGGGAAACTGGAAGACCATAAAGGTACCTGCTCTAATCGGTCAGACTTCTACTTGTGTGTGGCTTGTAACCACAGCAGCACGGGGTGCCAAAGACTCTGTGTGGGAGTTTGTAAGCGACGCTGGTTGCACACTGTATAAAATAAAGTAAAACAAAACAGTTTGTAAAGCTCTTTCTAATCCATGAATATTAAACCCCTGCTCTTTTCACTTTCTCATACTAAAGTCATCCTGGTAAGACAAATCTCTTTTTAAATATTTATCAGAAGAAAAGCAAAGCAGTATGAAAGAGATTTGCACAAAACCTGTTTATCAGTCCTGGGTGTGTGAGCCTATCTATCAGCCCTTCCATGACTCTTGGCGTAGTTTTCTCTGTCTAGCTCATATACTTCAGATGATATGAAAGGATTTCAATGTGCACTTGAAACATTTTTTTCCAGATTTATTCTACCAGCATTTTTCTTTAACATGCTTATTTGTCTCTTTTAAGGTCTGCTTTACATTACATAGTCTCTTTGTATTCTGTGCAGATGAAAAGCACATGCATTTCCACTCCTCCCTCATTATAATGCTACTTTTTGAAGAAAAGCATCTCATCTGTTCTAAAAAATGCTGTTATTACAAAGTTTTAAAAAACCTGTTGTTGATGACTCATTGGGAAATAGTGAACAACATAATTTTCCCAGCTTTGCCTTATACCCATTCAATCTTAGATCTTTCTGCCAAAAGGGTGCAAACCACTTGTAGGTGGGGCTGGCAGCTCTATTGTTAAGACTGCTTAAGTACATTTACCAAACATTAGATATTTTTGCTAAAATTTCCACACTGAATAGTTACCTAAACCTGAATTACATGGGGAAACTCTTAGAAGTTTCTCTTATCTCTAAGACCAGGGCTAGGGTTTATTTTGCCTTGTCAAAATATTCCGGTAATCTTTCTCAGAGAGGCTTTAATGCCCTTGCCCTTTGAAAAAGGAACATGAAATCAGCCTTTGTGAAAGCCTGCCCCAATTTGACCACATTACAAGGCCTTGAAAAACTGCAAGCAGCACCATCTGACCAGAACCAGAGACTGCATCTCTCTGACCAGCTGAGCTTTTCAAGGGGCTCCAGGCTAAGAGAATGGGGATGTCCCTGCCCTGCTTCTTCTCCCGGCCAGGTTGTCTCAGCCCCTTCCACGTGTCACTTCTCATGCTCATCAGGCCCCTCCATGGGCTCCCCTAATTCAGCTCACTAATCCCACAGAAACTGGCTGGATTAGTTTTCTGCCAGTGATCAGAGGTAGGTCCGAGGGATACAAGTGCTGGTGAAAGATAAATGGTGGCAGCAGGCCCTCAGGAAGAGGAGGTAGGGAGACCTCACACTTGCAGGCAGTGAGGTGTTAGATCAGCACACCTGTGCTTGTAAAATTGAGCCCCAATAAAGCTTCACAGCTTGATTTTCTAAAGATTTGCTAAAACTCATCTGCACTACACACCTGGCATCCTAGGGGCAAGCAGGACTTTTGCTTTAGTTGCAGTTCTGCCTCCTCTAGCCCACGGACTGGGACACCAAAGCAAAGAGCAGGCTCTCCTTCCCTCCTGCTCTCCCAGGATTTCCCTCCTCCTGAACACACCCCATGAAGAAGGAATATCCCAGAACTGTGTGAGAAGCAAGACAGGGAGCAAGAGAAGGAGATTAGACTGTGAGACAATACCTGAGGCAGAGGACAGAGACTTGAGGGTTACAGAGGTTGGACTGGGTGCCTGGGGTAGCAAGAGGGGAGCTGGGCATGATATGGGGGTCAGGACATGGGACCGGAGTCTGGCTGTCAAGGAGACCAAGAACTGGGGAGACAAAAGATGATGAGACCAGATGAGAAGTTGAGAAAGGGTCTGTAGGGATGAATGTCTTTGTCCTGGGGAGGGGGACTATGCCTGCACTGACGGTGCAGAGGAGAAAGATGGCTAAGCTGAGTGAGGAGAACTGCAGTGGGGAAGAGACAGGACTAGGTGTATGTAAGTACTGCACACACTCTTTCCATTGCCATTCCTGCAGGTACACCAAACCTACTTTAAATCTAACTGCTAATTGTAGCTGTGGCCCCTAGGAACTCCGCATGGTTTGCAAAACCCACCCAAGATGGTGGGTGAATGCAAAGGCAGCACTTTGCTGAGTAGCATCCCAAGAATGAAAAGAAGAGGCAGGAAAGACCATGCTTCAAAGAGACAGGCAGAAGACTGTGCCCCCTAAAGCATTCCCTGTCCGGAGCCTGGAGAGGAAATCAGGAGTCCACTGGTTTTCTGCTGTCAGCAAATACCTGCAAAACCTAACTGAAAAGTGTGTCATGCCTCTCCGGTGGCAAGTTCATAGCCATTCTTGGCATTCCATAAGCCCAAATAGCAGAAATGCTTGAGCAGAAGAGAGGTCCCCCCTCCTGCTGCTGATCACTGTGGACAGCCGCATGATGCTCTGTTAACAAGGCTTGGAGGGGCAGAGGAAATGCTAATCCAGTGTAAAAATAGGTACTTGAAATTCAGAAAGCTCCAGTTCTCAATATATATAATCTCACTTTGTGTTCTTTATGCATATCACAAGGTTCAGTAGAGTAATAGCTTTTTATTTCTGTCCTTGTGACCCTTAGTACACAGAGAATGGGTGTGCAATAGGGACCAGTTTGGTCAGGTTTATTTAATGAGGCCATTGCTTTTCAACAGAAAAAAAGTACAAGGTCAGGGAAGTAAAGATGTGTTCAGAGTGGCTGTGAACAAGGGACCAGATAAAGGTTTCAGTGACCGTGTAGCTATGGCCTTTCCTGGCACTTAAGAAATTGTCTTTTCAGAGTAGAAATTATCTTTTAATGGTTTGTTTAATGCTTGCGCTCAGTCACACTGTTATCCCATACGGCCATACAACCAATCCCCAAAGGTTTAAAAGCAGTTTTGACCCCAAAACTGCCATGTTGGATGTGAGTTCCCAATTTCCCTTAATTTACCGGCTATGAAAGGCTGTTTGAACTAAACCATGGGACTAACCACTGAAACAAATGAACAGATGAAACAAGTGCTCATATGACCCGTTCCAGCAGTTCTGCTTACATTGCTATATTTCAGCTGTGAACACCTCAGCACAGCTGTGGACTAGATTAATTCAATCACTTTAAAACCTGACCAAATCAGTGCAAATCAAAGGGCAGACCTCATCTGAGGAAGCTAAGCTAACTTCATGTAGGCTACCAAGCATTTTCCAAGCAGTAGCAACTTTGCATTCTTCCTCATTTGAAGTTGGTTTTAATCTGTGATTCAGAATTGAAAGTCTGTGCTTCATATTATTATCATCCTCAGATATTTAGCCTTGGAGAAGTCTGTTTTTCCAAACTGCAACAATTAACAACTTCTTTCCAATGCCAAAATGTATATGCAGGCTTGTCTTTCTGCCCACCAAACCAGATAAGGAACACTGCAGCCACTCCAATTAATAATGTCCTCAGTTAAAGCTTTATTTAGAGGAGCCAAACCAAGAGAAACAGAGTGACCCAAACCATTAGACAAACAGCCAGCTCAGGCTCTTCAGGTCAGGCATGACCAATCCTTGGTGAGTTTGGGGCTGAGGGAAAAAGCTGTCCCAATACACAGAAGAACCTCAAGTTCTTTTGAGCACTCCCTCCAAGCTGGATGTAGTTTAAATTAAACAATGCTCCTCACTTGTTTCCCAGCCCCTATGTGCCACTCTATTTCAGAGAGGGCCTTGCTGCTTTCCCAAGTCCCTAAAATCCTGTTACTGTCTTGGTATCAGGTATTACTGCAGCGTGTAGAGATGGTGACAGTAGCCTTGGTGTGGTCAAGCTGTCCGTGGTGGCGTGACAACTCTTGACCTGTGATGTCCAGTTCCTGTTGTATCCAGTTGGGATATATTGCAATTTTGAAGAGATTTTTGTGGTGTTCTCTGTCTTTGCATCAAACAGATCATCACTTTCATCCGCTGCTCTTTACGGTCCTACAAAGACTATTTCTCTTACGACCATATCAAGCACAGATTTTTCACTCCAAAGCCCCTCAGCCATCGACTCCTGTTACCTGTCAGGCCTCACCAAGGCTAACGCCTTCAGTCTTTGCCCTGGACTGCCTCCCTTCATCACATAGCTCACTGAATCCTTCCTTCGCATTTTTCTCAGCAGCCCGTTGACTGCTCAGTGTGCCGTCCAAAGCCTTTTTCCTGTTGTGTTTTATTAGCTAATATATCATGCTGTAGCTATAATATGCAGAGTAGCATTTCACTGCATAATTTCAAAACTGGACACATTCATCTTTTCCCCAGTCACAGCTCAGAAAGCTCCTCTGAATGGATGATTAGTGAGTCAAGAAGTTTATTATAAGACAAACAACATACCAAGGTAAAAGCTATAAACACAAAGCAAATCGCTTATACCCATTCTTCTTTCTAGTACCAAGAGTAATACAACATTTAAAGCTGTGTCTGATGGCCTTTTCCTGGCTCTCTCTGGTCTCCTCAGGTTGTCATTCTTGTGGGCTTTAATAGAGAATAAAGATGAGTTCAAATTTGCTAGAACAGAGTTTGCCCCAGAAGCCAGCATGGATCTGGATCTGAAGTTCACATATGTCACTACATAATTTTATAATGTTATATTTTGACGGTCTTGGACAGATTGCTTCCTCAGGTTTCCTAAGGTACTCAGCTGGAAACAAGCGGGACACACCCACCCACACATATTTCAATAAGAAAAGATTTTTTAATATTGGGCTTATAATTTGTAGAGGACCAACATAAGGCATGTAATATCAGAAAAAAGTCAGGAATGCATCATTACCATCATCAAACATTCAAAAACTGTAAGCTAGAGCTCAAAAATCATGAAATTGGCTTTCAAATAAAAAAAATTTAAATACTGACGATTTACACTTGATGTTTTTCAGCTTTTTCTGAACACAAGGACTAGACGCTGCCTTTTGTGTAGTGTTTGAATGATGACGGGACAAAGGGCTCTAGAGAAAACAATAAATATTTTGAGATATGTCAAAGTTACAGTTTTTAACCTGCAATCTCTGTGTTCAAAGAGTGTTTTTAAGGGGTCTGCAGAGGGTAACTAAGAAAAGCAAACCTATTTTCTGCAGTATTAAATCACTGTACAGGAACTGACACTTTCACAGGAAAAAAAAGTTTTAAGGTGCTGCAAATTGTAAAAGGTTGAAAAACATGTTTCTGGTGATTCTGACTCGACCTTTCAATTATTCAAGCGATGTGAGGGCCCCAGTTCTACTGAAGTTAACCGGGATTTGTTCTAAATCCCATAGGTACTTTGGAAAGTTCAAACTGGAGTTTCTGGATGAGTGGTTCCAACTGTGTACAATGTGCAGAGCTCTAAAGGTTTTTTTCTTTTTTTTTTCCAGTGAAGGTGTAAATCCCTGCATATAGAATTTAAGCCTATGCATAGCAAGCTAGCATTTTTTTATTACCTTCCGCAGACCCCTTCCTGATAGTCCGTGAGCCTTGGCGTTTCCAATTATACAGGCTGCCTGAGCTTTTAGTGACTTGCTCCTGTCCTTCAGCTAATATTTCTGGAAGGGATTTCAGTGATCTTTTTTGGCTTGGGAGTAGTTAGTTAAACTGTCAAGAAAATGATGAATGGAATCTGCACCCATGTGTTACCACAAAGATGCCTTGCAGACATTTCCTCAGATTTTAAGGCATCTGGCTAGGACTTTCTTACGTCACCAAATACAATAGAAGAATAGTAATGATTAGCAGTTGTATAACAGTATACTTCTCCAAGGCCTTTTTGCTTGGGTGTTTATAAAGCTCTGCTGGAAGAAAAACAATAATTCACAGATGGGAAAACTAGGGAAGAGGTGAAGTTGAAGTTCCTTCTTTAAACCACAAATCCATCTCGAGTTGGAGCCCAAAACACAATTCAGATTCTGTGCTCAGATCAAACCCGCACAATGAAGACAATTTTTTTTAGAAATTAGGAAAAGATATTTTAGTTTCAAAGCCCCAAAGATTTCTTGACAATAACACTGAAAAAAACACATTTGGTTCCTCTGAAAGCTATCTTACAATTCAGAAACTATGAGTATTAATTTTCCCATGTGTCTTTCTCACATTAAAAGTCGCTAAATACCAGAAGATGAGCATGTGAAACTATTAGGCTCATCCTTAAAGAAAAAAAGAGAAAAAAGAAACTTGTGCAAAAGGAAAGCAAGCAATTCCTGAATACAAATGATTTCTTGGTGTTCTTTTTCAGCTCCTACGGTAAGGGCAAATCACGCCTTTCAAGGAAACATCCACAGGAAGGGCAAGGTTGCTCACACTCTGAGTCAGGGTCTGTGGCTGGGCTGCTGCTGGCCAGCTGCCCGAATCCTGCCTCCCTGCGCCTCCTGCTCCTAGGCGGGGCAGGAGGAGGCTGTGCGTTACTCATGGCACGGGGTGATGGAGCCTAAAGCACGTCTTGCAGGAAAATATCTTTGCTCTGACCTCTGGGACGTGCCTTTCCCGCCCCATGGCATTCCAGCTTTCAGTTCTCAGTGATGGCTCCCTGCGAGTTAGGGAAAAGCAGATAATATCGGAGTTTCCCAGACCCTCTCAGGGGTTAAAAACAGAGAATGTTTGGGGAAAAAGTTTGTGCTGATGGTGCCTGTTAGGAGCCAAAGATCTGGAAATGATTTGTGGTCTCAAAACAGAGGACATCAGGTAGGGCACTTAATGCTGAACTCTGAGGGTGTTATTTTTAAATTCTTAGGGCCGGCTTAGAATTGCAGTAATTAACAAAATAATTTCAGCATAAAGCATGTTTTCTTCATATTCCTTATCTCAGCCCTCTCCCTCTAGCCTAGTTAGGCATTCACAAAAGGGAAATTGTTGTACAGATTACCCAGCCATAAGAGAAACTCAGCCTTCACAGCGATACCGTCCCTGCCAGCCTCCGGCTCCCAGCTCCAGCCCCGGAGCGAGGCGCTGGCAGGAATTTCCCCGCTTACACAATCTTGCTGACACAGAGGACAAGTTCAAGCCGAGACCAACTTCCAGGACCTCTCACGCTGCCATCTCATATCATCAGCATTTGCTCCTTCGTCCTCACTCTTAGCCATAGGTTTTCCGTCATGGTTGTCTCTATCCAGGTCCTTCCCGTTTTGCTGCAGCAACCTCTGCAATTCAGCACTGATTCCAACAGGGATTTTTTCCCCCCTCCTCTTTCTACTTAACAGCTCTACTCAGAGTTTCTCAGCAAAAGCTGTGGACCTGCAGGGATAATCCCAGTGCACTGAGTGAGGCTGAGGGACCAGCCTTCCTCCAGCTCACATCTGTCACCTTGCCTCTTTGCTGACGCTGCTGCTTTCCGGCGCGTTGTTCCTCCAGTGCTTGTTACACTGAAGCATCTCACTCCCCAGCCAAGTTATTAGCCTCAGACGCTCATCCTCTCGCTGATGGAGTTTGTGTAGCCTTCAGGTTTGACTTCCGAAATTGCTGCTCATGCATTTTCTTTGCTGGCATCACATGGGCTGGGCACACGGCCACACTTCCTCACCTCAGCCACTGTGATCTGGGCACCTTCGTGTTGCCATGGCGTCATTTTAACTGCAAACATCTACCAAGAGATAACTTAGGAAAGGGTTATTTACATTGCAAGCCTTCTTCAAATCTCCTGACAGGCTAGTTACTTGATGGGGTATCCACACTGGCTTTTTGCACATTATGATTGTGAAAGCTCTTTGGTACAGGAGCTTTGTATTTGCCCAAGGCTGGACAGTATTTGGCACATGCTAAGTGAAGATAGTGGCCGCTTCTGTGATGTGTTGCAATGCTACCCAGTAAATAAGGTTTGATGCCTTTCCTTTTTTCTGAGTAGGCTCCACTGCTGTGTCTCTCCATGCTACCTTCCCGAATGATTATTGCCACTGCATTGCACCCCTTTTTCTTGGTGAACAGGCAGCTGTCTCACTGTATGCCATTATCAGCTTGACTCATGACAGAAAGACCTCTAAAGCCTCCCTGGAATTTCTGGCAGATATTATCTCTTCCTAGGTATAATACATTACCTTTTAATAAATTAGTATGTGCCTAACTTTAATGACCCAGGAAAATGTAATCTTTAAATTGATGGTATCCTTTTTAACTGAAGATATGTCTTATGTAAATAGCACAGTGTATTATAGTTACATCCTCCTTGAAATGACTGAACAGTCTCCCTCCAGCTTATAAGAGAGTTACCTTTTTAAAAGGTAAATCATAGAGAACAGTTCCAACCTTCCCCTTTCATTGCTTCATACACTGTAAAGGGTGTTTGGGTTCACATCCCCCCTCTGGGCTATTTTGCTGCTACGTAGTTAAAAAATGTAATTTTGGAGTTACACACTGTGAATTCACTTTGCCATTCTTACTGCTGCACAAACAGTGCTGCTGCCATAAAAGTGCCCTCAGTCACAGCATGGGACTCACGTGAGTCCCGCTTCTGGCACCGTTTGGCCCTGAGCATGTTATGGGTTGCAGGAAACTCATAACAAATCCCATTCCGTGTAGCGACGTAAATTTGTCAACCAGTAACTGGTATAATGGTGGTTGAGGAACATACCGTTCATTTGTTAGGTCTGTTTAGTTTGCTGGAGTCTATGAAGGAGTTTAATTTTTCATACCCTTCATTAAAAGAGACCACAGGGAGGAGAAATCATGAGTAAGCAGAGCCATAAATATATTACAGATGTGTGGCGTTTTCTCTGGGGACCCTAGTCAGAAATCATTTGGCCAGAGCTGTCTGACACTCGCACTAGTTTCCTGTGTCATAGCTGTTACACAGGGGGATTTCTCCATTACGTGGAGGTAAGGTCACAAAGGGTGCACGCACAAGGCAGGTAGGAAGGGTACCTGATTGTATCAGCAGACTTTGCCAGTACCAGAGGAAAATAGGTATTTTCTCAGAACGGCTTTGAAAACTAATGCTGGTCTGGGGGATTTCTGTGTCTACACAAATTAGGAAGATGGAAACATACAAATTCACTCAGCAGAAAGCATGGTGTTGTGCTTACACTCTTGGAATTTTCATGATACTGAGTGAAAAACATTTCCTTGACACCCCAGATGATGCCCTGCATTAGCCTGCCATGTAACAAAACATATCATCGTGTGCTTGGGCTCTGAAACTACTGCCAAACCCTGAAGGCCAACGTGATAATCGTATACTGTCTTAGCCCTCAGATAACGAGGCCTCTCAAGTCTCACACAGTGAACATAGGACTTGCAGAACAGGCCACTACTTCACATCCCTCAGCCCCTTGGCTTCTCTCTCACACATTTACACTATCACTCCTTGGCCTCTCTTCTTCTTTGGGACCATGCCAGGCATAGGTGTTTGTCCTCATGTATGATCCCCCAGCGGGCTGTACCTGGTCCAAGAGGCCATGAATCAGGGCAATGCCTGGGGCAATGAACTACAGGACATCTACCAAGGCTTCAGAGGGACAACAGCCCTGCTCTGAGGCACGCTTCTCAGTTGTAGTCTATCTGTGCAGGCATTTCCCAGGGGATGATCAATAGCAGCACTCTTTTACCCACTTGGAAAGCAAATACTGACCGTGAGAAAACAAATTAAAATGGAATACTTGCTCAAATATGCAACTGCACTCTGTCAGTGGAGGTCCATAGTACCATGCATAAAATGGGGCTCTTCTGAGAACTCTTTACACTCCGTTCTTTTCCATGGAAGAGATGCCAGGCTAGTCCTGAGCACGCTGGGTCTTGTGGCTATCTACAAATTGCCTGTGCTGGGGCAGGGGGAGGAGAGGAGAATAAAAAAAAATCAAAACCATCCCAGATGCTTCATTGTAGCATTTCTGAAATAAAGCATTGATTTTTCAAAGCAATGTTTGGTTTTGTAATTTTTTTCAAGGTTATTATTCCTTTGAAGTTTACAAACACTTAGTACTGGAAGAGAGAAAAACAACCCTCATTTGTCCCAAAATTATTTAGATCCTTGTTTTCATGATGAGTCTTTTTGGCACAGCTTGTGAAAGACGAAATATTCACACAGTGCTAGGCATAAATAGGTGTATGACTTTGCCAAACTTTCCCCAAAAGTTTGGTGTGAAACAGGGATGGGAACATTGTTTTAGGAAGAGTTTGGAGGAAAAAAAGAGCCCTCACAAAACAAAAGTAGTTTCACAGCAGGGCATAACTGGCAACTAACAAGATCGTCTTCATAACCCTCTCACTACTAAGAAACAAAACTCTGACTAAACCAAATTTCCTTATAGTCAGCCTGCCTCTCTCTATGTGTTCCAAGTATCAAGGCCTTGTTATTGCTTTCTTTCATTTTACAGCCTACAGGAACTATTCTTGCTTGCCCAAAGTGCCTCTGATTTCAACGCCAGCCTGTGTAAGGGAAGCTGAGATGGAGCAGACCCCCAGCTCCTATAATTAGAGACAGCCCAGAAAGCATTGATCAACAGGAAAGACTGGGGGGGATGTGTCAGAAAATACCTATTAGTCAATCTAAAAATGTATGTTTCGACACAACTTCTGACAGAAACACTCCACAGGTGTGGCACGCTTAAAATCAGTGAAGAACCCCAAAGACAGCAAGACGCTGAACGGTGGGGATTCAGAGCGAGGTTAAACCGCCCTCGCTCAAAGCGCAGGAGCGAAACGAAGCATCGGCCCCTTGATGCCCCTCTCACCGATGTGAGCCATGAAATGAAGGCAGGCTGAGGTGAGAGGGAACTAACTACACCCCTGCAGACAGACGATAGGCAGAGTCAAAAAGACCCCGGCTGGCATTGCTGCTCTGAAATAGAGCAAGGAGTTTTAATCTGCCTTCTTCTCACCCCTTCCTGAGATCAGCTCTGGTACCTCAGTGCAAAGGGCTTATCATTACTTTACAAGCAGTGTTTGTACAGCACAGATAAATAGAATGATTATCTTATAGCAGCTTGACTCTTCCTTTGTTCCTCTCTGGCCGAAAGGCCGCCTAATTAGTTGAGAAACCTTTTACTGCTACAATACCCAAAAATAAGTTAATCTTATTCAAGACTTTCTGTTTTTCAGCTTTCCTTAGTATTATGATCCTTATAACTCTGCCATCTCTAAGTACAGCTCATAGAAAACAAATCAAAAGTGACCAAGAACAGAAGATCATTCCATCATTTTTTAGGCATGACACAAACTGAGTGACATGAAAAAGCAAACAAACAGCAGAAGAAGTCAGGGACAGGTCAGAAAAACAGAGAGCTTAGAGGTTACTTGCTATTGCTTGAAAGAATAAAAATTGGCCTAAATCAATTTACTGTGCTTACTGATTTCCTACTTGGCACACTGTTTGCCTTTACTTACTGACCAGACCCTTGAAAGCAGCTTGGAGCTGTGATTTTACAGCAATGAAGAAGAATACATCCAGCATTGATCCAGTTAGCGTCAGAGGGCTCTGCTCACATTACTTACACCTCCCGTGCTTACATTTCAACAGAAAGTTTTAGTGCACAAATAAAATTACGTCTTTGCGTTGGAAATTTCTACCCTGAATTTCTACCATATCACATAACAGATTCCTTTTACAGCTGAGTTCTTTAGAAAAACATCAATAATTTAACAAAACTATTGTGCTGGTTTTTGACCACCTATACTTCATACTAATTTTTTTCCTGCCATTAGCATTACAGCTCTTTTTCTGCTTTTACACCCCTTTCATTCTCTCTTGAGGAACTACACTGGTGGGCTGTCTGACATAAAAGATATAGTAAAAAAAAGAGGTACATCAATAATCAGATTTCAAGGAAATTCACTTACGTAGCAGACTACCAGGCAAATGCAGGTACTTAAAAAAACAAACAGAGCCATTCTCTCTAAAGTGATTACTTTCTCTCTTCCTCTGCTTCCTCTATTAAGAAATTAAAATCCATCATGTTCAGGACATTGGAATATTCATCATTCTGTTCACTGGAGGGCTGTGCTTCAGGCTATAAGGAGCAGTGGGGAAACAAATTGAAACCAGTACTCATTTTCACTTGGTATAGAAAATTACAGACCAGATCCTTGTTTAGTGTAAATTGCTACAGGTCTTTTCGAAGCAATGCTGTGAATATGGCCTCGGACCCAAAATTAAAATTACCCTTCTCCAGGCATTATAGTTATGTGCATGAACATTTTCAGAGTTTTTGTAGTTACATTTTCACATATGAGCATGATATTTTCTCTTGGAGAAAAAAAAAATTATTGTAGATCTGACCTCTCCTGTGGATTTTTATTCAGGAGAAGGTGCTGCTTGCCTTTAACCGCCAGCAGACAGTCTCAGAAAGAGAGTTACCTCCTACCAGGACTCTGCTCTTCCTTCTTCTAGGAATGCCCCAGAGGACCTGTGTACTCTGTAAGATGAAGCCCTACCTCTTGGCAATCAGGGTGTACAGTCCTTACCGCAAAGGGACCCGAGGTGGGCGTTTAGATAACCACCACCATGGTGGAATATAAGTAGCAACAACCCCGCTTCCGATAGCTCTGTGCCTCTCACCAATCCTTCCCAGTTACAAATGATGTGGCTTTGCGGAGCTGCAAAAAGGGCACTGGCTGGGCCAGAATGGGCTTCCTGTTCAGCAACAGAGCTGCAGTTGTAAATAACTGCTCTAAAATACTTCCCCAGTATAGAAAAGAGTACATTGTGTTCAGTGAATTTCCCAGAAAGGTAAATTAGCTTGCCCTGATCTCAGGTCAGACCTGACCTTACAATACCACTGTTACAGCTATTCTGTAACGGCTTGGGTATCTCTCTGTTGTGCTTCAGTCACTCCCGTGAGCATGTCCATACCCTAGTCTTCAGCTAGCCCTGGTGAGGCTTTCTCCCTTACATTGGGATGCTGGAAAATGCACCTTTCTTATGCACCTGTAAGACTGAGCTGTGCGTAAAACAGCCTGTGGGAAGAGGTGCCAATCTGCTTCTTCAAAGGCATCTCTGTGCAGTTGAGCAGAGCTTCGTTGGGCATTGGCCTTTGGTTGTGTCTAGAGCTGTAACCCTGGCTGTAGAGTTACTCTGACTGTGGAGCAGCCCAGTGCTGTAAGGCAGTGAGAGCACACAATTTCAGAGCCCGAAGCTCAGCTGCCAAACTCTGCTACTGACTAGCTGGGTGATTTTTAACCAGTCAAATGATATTTTCAAACACTTGATCCAAGAGAAGCCCAGACCTGTGCCCTCTTCTTAAAACTGGCCTGCTCATCTCCTGAGTATAGTTGCTACCCACCCATAAAACTATTATGAACCTCAAAGAAGTATGAAGGCTGTATCTCATTTATAGTCTCCAAGATCATCAGGTCTGCTCAAGTGAAAGTGGCTGATACAGATTTACACTTCTTTATCACTGGCAGTCCATTTGATAGCTATCAACAGAGCTCTCTACTCACTCCTGGGCCAGGAAATGTCAGCCCAGACATGGGTTATGTGAAGGTACAACCAGGCGGCTGTGCCAGGCCACCCAGCCAGCCTGTGTGGCATTAGGAGGGAGGCTTCCACTGGGAAACCTCCCTGTGGAGCAGCTCAGGGACCCTGCGGGGTAGCACCCTGTCCCGGCACAGCCTCTCCTAGGTTGTGACTCCATATGCTACTGCGCGACTGATCAGATCCATCAGTGCTCCCAGCGTAGGGTGCCCCAAGGAGGACGAGGAATGATGATGCTGCACAACAAATTTGTGAGATTTGTGAGCCAGGGTAAAACACAAGGCACAAACCAATAGCGAGAATTTCCCACCTTGAAAACAAAACTTACTAAAAGGGCGTTAGATGCAACACCAGTAAACTAGGTACTTCCAATAGATGTAAGAAGCCAAGATACATGCTCTTAAAAGTTTAACATAGAAACCTCTAAGCCAGTGAGGATGTGCATAGATCTGTAAATACACACGTGCTTGTGGATGGAGCCTCACACAGGCACAGAAGTCTTTTCAAGATTTTGGACTTTAAAAGATACCATGTAAAAGGAAGAGGACAAGAAAAGCAGCAGGAAGGAAACTTTAATCCCAATAACAACCAGTTTATAACGTACATATCTGAAACCTTCTCACAAACCTGCTTTTGCTATTCTCTTTGCCCTTTTTCAGTTGTGTCTGAAGCAGGCAAAAAATGAAACCTCTCAAAACCAAAGTGCTTGATGAGAGGCAACTACAGGTAAAGCCAGGAAAGAGCTTTTCACAGCTCTGATTTCCAATAACTTACTTGTAAGGCATCGAACTACCCAATTATCCTAAAATAGTCCTCCGATTTGTTTCTCTGTGGGGAAGCTTGGCGCGCTCGGGTCATAAGGATCAGGAAATTAGTTCTTTGTTGAAAGCGCGTATCTTGCCCTCTCATGTTTCCCAACTGGCGGACCACAAAAGCAAGGAATGAGACTGAGAAAAAGACTTTACAAAACAACAGGGAAACTGTTCTCAACAAAGAAATTAATCTGCTGAATTCCTGTTAAATACAGACCTTGCAAAGCAAAGCACCAACTTTTGCTGCAACAGATTTGCTAGGACGACCTAAAACATCTATTATAAAGCTTTGAAGATCTGTTGTACAGTGACGTTTTAGTGTTTATTCCCAAGCTTTTCCAAAAAATCCATGAGAAGTAAAAAACTCTTCTTTTTTCCCATGCAAACTTCTTAATACGGAAACCTCAGCAGCAATACTTTGTTCTGGTTTTTTTCCTTCTCCATTTTGATGTGTGCTTTTGAAAGCCCTCTAGGCATCTATTTGCATTTTCCAAAAGCTTTGGAAATCTGGCCCTAACTTACTTATGAAAATGGGGCTTAAGCTCTGGAATTACTGAAGTGTTTTTGAAATTTTGCACTCTTTGTATTTTAAAGTATATTAGACTTGATTTTGCTGCTTCAGGGGACAGGTAATTCCCATCATGTTCAATGGAGATGAAGTACTGTGCAGTAGGAAAAACAGAGGGTTTAGAATTTATTGACAAGGGCAAAATATGAAAGGGGTTTAGTATTTCTTTTTATGTGTATGATAGAAATCTGTGTATAATAAAAAAGTAGGCATGTCTTTTGGCATACTTTTGCCAGCTTTACGGAAGAATAACAAAACTGTGATTTATAAACTGAAAGTGAATATAGTCATAAATGTATTTAAATATATTTAAATACATTGCTCATAAAGCCATATCTTACACTGGAAATTATAATTGTGCTAAATCATAAGCAATAGTATCACAATAGGCCCTTCAAATATTGCTGGTTTGTGAGCTTCATGGAGGGACATCCCAGTATCTTAAAGCTTTGTATCACACCTGGAGAGAGAGGGGATTCCTCTATGTTTGATAGGAAAAACAAACAAACGGACAAACATTGGCATCACAAAGATTTTACAACTTTTCTGTGTATTATAAAAGAATATTCTTGTCTAAATGTCCTTGATCAGAGAAGGGCACAGATTTTCAGACATCAAGCAAATTAACTCCTACATTAAATATCATGCCTGTTTCCAGTGCACGCTTCCAGGTTTCCAAATTAAATTTTTTTTCTTGTCATTCACTCCTAGTTAAGTCAACTATTTTTGTCCCTGTCATTGGATTTTTTTTTTAAGGTGTGAGGTTTTTTCTATACTAAACCAACTCTTCAACAGAAGACTCATTTTAGGTAGCTTGATCTTCAGATGGTTTCTCAGTCCTTGGTTAGCAAAGTGGTACTGTCACTATTTAGCTTCTCTAGGGAAGATGGATGCGGGTTCCCATAGGGATGTTTATATTTGTTTTAGCTGATATCTACCCATACTTTATCAGCTATAGTAAGTAATTTTCTTTCTTCTAAATTGCTTGAGATTTATACTGATACTTCTTGCCAGGAGTTGGCAAAAAGATGATGCAAAGTATTTGCATAAAACTTAATAGGCAAAGCATTTCATTGTCATTCACATTAGAAATAAATGTCTAAAGACATCATATGACATTTAGACCTCCTCTTATTTGCATTTTGGTTTTGGAACTGTCAAGGTTCACACCCTTCTTGCTTTTCTTTGTAACCGTGACAACTACAAACTTACTTTTTTCCTAATGAAAGCCAAGACTCTTGTGCAATGATCTATGGAAGACAGAACTTTAAGAACAATACTTTAAAAATTATGCTTTACAACTGACCATGCCAGGTAACTATTGATTTAAATAGGCCAGTGAAAAGTTTAAAACCTGGTTCATAGGTATTCATCCAGATCTTATAATCTTATGGCTAATGCACAGGGGTGAGGTCTGCTAGTAATGTTTCACTCCTCTGAAAAACACTCCCCCCCGCAAGATTTCAACATATTCCTCTAATGTGAGTGAACTGAGCTCTCTCTGAAGGAAGGAGATGACTTTCTATCACTCAGGAAAAACAGAGGAAAAGAGCCATTTATTGATTAACACGTAGAACCAGGCTTACCTGATTCCCATTCCTGTGCATTAAACAGAAGAGCCACACTCATGAGTGATGAATACTTTGCCTGCCAGAACTGTAACTATCCCTGAATATATTCATACTGTGCATAGGCTGCAACCATGAACTGGGAGAGTTATCAGGTATTACTGCTGGTACTGACAACAAAAATAAGAGTAGAGGATCACCCTCGTTACTTATTCAAGGCCAGTTCCCCAATTAATGTGAGTGAACATACGTGGCCAGGTCAGGAAGAAGGGGGAGGAATTTGGTTGGGATTTTTTTGTTTGTTTGTTTGAGCTAATTTGGATTTCTTCCATGGAACTGAGTCTTGTAATCTGCAAGTCTCTGTGAGCATCCAGAATCTGCTGTGTGAAATGAAAATTGAACATATTTCGCATCTTGGAATATCAGTCTTTTGGATTTCAACCACTTTAAGACAGAGATTGCAGTTTTCTGTATATCTAACACAGCATGTCACTCATACTCAATAAACAGCAAATAACAAGGCAAGATCCAGAAAACCCAGAGGAGAAACAACCAGGAATTATTGCTCTTCAGGTTCCAAGAAATAAATATTAACTGAAGAGAATAACAAAATCAAGAAGAAAGAGCTTGAAGAATGCACTTAACTTAAATTCTAATCTGATGTTTGTTTGCTTCCCCTGAATTTCAGACAGCAGTTCTATTTTAAAAAAAACAGCCTCTTGAAATGTTCATTTTATAGTTAAGCAAATACACTGCAGGACATAAATTAACCCCACTCCAAATTAACTTGTTTTTCTGCTTGTTGAGTATCAGTTCAGATTTATTTGCTATGGACCAAATTCAACAAAGTACTTAAGCACACGCATAACTTTGATCACGCAAGCAGTCCCATTGAGACTATTCACATGCTTAAATATATGTACACAGTTAAATAATTTGCTGAATCCAGACCTACTTTATTTTTTCTCAAGAAAGCGTTTGCAGAGACAGAGTTGTTTTATTCCGACCGTGAAGAGTTGACTGCAACTACATGATACTGAAAGCTGCATTGATTACTTGTAACTGGTCACACAGAGCTGTTTCTGTTCTCAGTGAGCCTGCTTTTATAGTCTGGATTAAATTTAAAGAGCCCACCGAGACATTGGATTTCTCAAGGTGAAACGACAGTGGAAAGGGCAGCGGTAGCTGAAGATAGATCAAGGCGAGGAGGAAATTAAGGAACCTCAGAAACATTGTCTTCCTGGTTTTGGTCAAAAAGGCATAATTCTTGGAAAACTTACATAACCAAAAGGCATGGGGGCCTATTTTCTCCTTTTTGTCCTCATTAAGAACATATGTGTAAGTCTGTGTGTGTGTGGCTGTGTGGTGTAAGGAATTCCCTGTGCAGCGCTCAACGCTAGCATCAAAAGGGCGTCTTACTCCTTTCCCGGGACACTTTGATTATTTCTTTGGCAAAAATGAAGCAGGATCTTTATGGGAGCTCTGCCTCCCAAAACATCAACCAGTGATACAGATCTTAAAACATCTCTGGCGAGATCCTCAAAATTTCCACATAAATGTAAGGATGTGCTTAAATGTTTTACTGAATTAGAGTCCCTGCCCTTTCCCAGCAATGTACAAAGGAAGGATTGACTGAAGGTGAATAAAACACAAATTATTTAGGATTACACATAACGTAACTAAGTTAGCAAGCAATTGGGGTGGGCACTGAGAGCAAGGACCTGATGCCCACAGCAGAGACCTCTTACAACGGCACAAAGTGATGTCCTTGCCTGGTACAATTCAGCATCACTCCATAATATCTTCCTAAACAATCTTGTGGGGAAACAAGGCATCTTGTTCTTTCAATATAGCTCAAAGAGCATCTAGGCTGCTGCGCTACATAGGGCGGGTATTTGTACAATTTTAGTCCTATTTTATGGCTGGATTTGAGGCTAATTTCCCCCCTTTTTTCTTAAATGACCATTGTCATCTTCCCTGTTGGAGATAGCCTTGGACAAATTCTACATGTTTATGCAGTCCCAGCAATATAAAGATTTGATTTTCTTTTTGCCACCACCTCACTGTCCCAAAGAGTTCCATTTTTGACGTGAAAAATCACTCTCAAAAATGTATTTGATGCCCTCCTTGGACATACTGGCTTATCAACCTAGGCAAAAATTACTCTGAAAATTTCACAAACATTATTTTGAAGCAGCAGAAATGTGTTATCTTCGGTGCCTTCATAAGTAAATTACAAAAGGGCAATAGGAAAAAGAAGACATTAGAATATTAAAAATGCCAGTGCTCTTTCTAGCTAGAAAAGCTGTCACAGCCGGCAAGTGAAATAGCACGCCAATAGTGAGCATAAACATTTTACACCTTGTTATGCACGTTCTGACCATCTTCACCAGAAATGCCTTAATTATGGCCATTAATTTCTCCTCTATAAAAGGGTGATTTTCATTCAGTAACGTACACTTTCTAACAGGAAATCATATAGCAAGTGTATAAAAATGATTTGCTGGGTTTGAAAAACTAATGGGCAGGCCAGGTTTCAATAGAAAATGTGATGTTTGATGTTCTGGCTCCCAGTTCGGCTGAACACCTGGAGCGGTAAACAACACAAACTCAATGACTTATCAAGTACTTGTTTTCAGTAAACCATTAACTCCTTGAAAAAGGCTTTTCTCCTTCTAACAATAACTTCCCAGGTCATATAGTTTCAATAGTTTCCCAGATCACTCGCCTTCCTTCATAAGGGTCCCTGAGAAGCCTGGATTTTGAGAAAGGATCTTCCATGAGTTTTATAGCTTCTGTTGTGTTTACAGGCTTCACGAAAAAAGAAAGCAGGGGTATTCTGAGCACAGTACTTCTTGGGATCTTTACAGGAATATTTGGTTCAATACTTGCAACAAACAATCTACCTGGAACACACATCCCTTTTCCCTGCTTGTAAGTTGTCTGCTGAGACTCTTGGAAGTCATAGTAAAAAATACTTTGTGTGAACAAATCTCACCCAGTAGATTGCAGGAGAACTGGTCATCAGCACCATTCCTTTCTCCTGGAGGTATCCCTCCAGTGTTGGGCTTTTTCACTTTCTTAAGGTGAAGGCGTGTGTGTCGCTGACCACGTAAACTCAACTCCCCAACAGATTCACCTAATCTTTGCGATTTCTTCCTAAACAAACCTAATTTCATGTTGTGCTTAAGGTCTTTCTCACAAACTGCTTAGCACCTCTTCCCATCTAAAAGAGCATAAAAATGCATAGGCGCAGGTCAGAACTAGAACCGATGACCTTCTGTGTCCAGAAGACCTTTTCAGCAGGAGCTTTACATCTTGCCAGCTGTGCTTATGAAAAACACTCAGTGGTATAAAGCCATGAAGGAAGATGCGACCATAACTCAAGATCCAGACGCACTAGAAATATTTGTAGAAACATCCCCAAAAACAAATCTTGCAAATACTTATTTGCTTGCATTTAAACTGAAGCATGTGTATGCTCTTCAAAATGTTCTTCATGTAGCATCAGCGCAGAGTCATGTGGAAGCAAAATCCTGCTCTCATCTAAAGGACCAGGACTTAAAAAAAACACCGAAAAACAAAAAGAGAAAGCGAGCTACACTCAAAAGCCCCCAAGAGGAATGGTATGGGAATATTGTTAAAATGGTGATAACACCACCAACAAAAAAGTTCTCTTGATGAGACTCTTCTTTAAATGCCCAGCATGTCCTCATTTCTGAACATGGTGCACAGGCAGTTTTGAAAAGGCCACCAGCCCAGGGAAGAGCTGGGAATGACTGCTGCCGTGCTGCTGCTGCTGGTAGCTGAGAGCAGACCCAGCACAAATGTTCGCAGGCGGTGAAAAATGCCTGTGAATCACAGCTCTGAAGTTCATTTTCAAATAGGTTTGGTGCTTTTTTAGAAACGGTCATTTTTCCTATTCCAAGTTGCATAAACACAAAAGTGATTAAAACTTCTTATTCAAAACTTTCTGCCCAAAATAGCCGCCTGCTTAGGAATCTTTGCTGCTCTGAGTTGCTTGGATTTGTTTTTTTTTTTTTTTTCCCGGAGAATTTTCCATCATCAAAACCCAAAGCAGAAACAATAGAAAACACTGACTGCCGGCTCTCAGTTAAAAATAAGCACCAAAGGCATTCTTGCTTCTTCCAGAAACAATAGAAAAATCTCAGGGAAAACAAGAAGAACCCCGTGCCTGCGCCCCAGCCAGGGCTCTCACTCGTCTTCCTCCTTGGGGACCGGAGCCCTCCCCCCGCCCTCCCTCCTGCGGGACCCCCGGCTCCCGCCCGGGCTGCGGGCTCCCTGCCCGCACGCCCCCGCCCCGCCCCGGCGGAGGTGGGTGGGTGCGGGCGGCCCAGCTCTCCCACCGCCCCCGCCGGCACCCGCTGTCCCCGCTCGCTTTTTCGGCCGGTCCCAGGGACGCCGCTGGGGGCTCATTTTTAGGCAAGGCTGTAGCGCCTCTCCTTTAAAAGGCTGCTGCCGCTGCCCGCCCGCCTCGCTGCCTACCCGCCCCTGGCGGCGGCGCGGACGCGCCCTCGCCCGGACCGGCGGCGGGGAGCGACGGCGGCGGCGGCGCTGGCGGCGGGGGGCAGCGGGCGGCTGCAGCTTTAAGAGCTCCCACAATGCCGTGCTGGCGTCCCAGTTCCGTTACATGTCTCTCCCGGTGAAGGGGAGCGAGGGAGCGGCAGGAAGGAGGCGGGGGCGGCCGCTCCGGGCGGAGGACACCCACGCGCGGCCGGGCGAGAGGCGGCGGCGGCGGCTGCTCGGCGGGGCCGGGGGAGGAGCGGGGCGCCCCGGAGGGCCGGGCCGAGCCGAGCCCCCGGGCGCCGCGCCTCGGGCCGGCCGCGCCGCCCCCCGCCGGGCGCGAGGCGGAGCCGGCGGCCGTTGGGGCCGTTGGCGCTGCCCGGGAGCTGCCGCGGGACGGGCGCCCGGCCGCCGCCGCCGGGGCAGCGGTAAGTGCGCGGCCAACTCCGGCGCGGTCTCGTCCCGCCGGAGCTCGCCCTCCTCCCCTTCCCCCGCCGCCCTGCTCCGCTCTCTCCCTCCCCCGCTGCAGCCCCTCTCCCGCAGCCCGCCCGGCTCCGCGTCCCGCCCCGGTCTCTTCTCCTCGGCTTCTTTCGGTTCGTCCCCGCTGCGGGGTTGGTGACCCTCCTCTGCCGCCGCTCCCCCGCTGCCCCCCTTCTCCCCTCTGCCGGCGCTCGCCAACTTTCCCGGTCGCGTTGCCCGTTTCCCACTTCCCCTCGGATTTTCAATTTTATTCTTATTTTTTCTTTCTTTCCCGTGTTCTGCTCTCCCGCCCCCCCTCCCGCCTCTCCCCTGCCCGCTCCTGTCCTTTCGCTCCTTCCCTCGCTACTTCCCCAGCGCCCGCCAGCCTCTCCTCTGTCCTGGCGTTTTGTCTTTCTCCTTCCTTCGGGCATCGTGTGGAAAAGTAAGGGGTATTTCTCGGTGTCCTTGGGAAAGGGAGCTCAGAAGCTACTTTTCTTACGCAGGGAGATCTTTGTAGTAGTTTTCCTTTTTCCTCTCCCTCTTACTGTCCCTGAAAAGAAAATTAAACCTATTTTTCTCCCCCCCCACCCCCCCCTTTTTTTTTTTTTTGCGACGTGGACTGTTTTGGTCTTTTTTTCCCCTCTCTAGACAGTGCTGATTTGTTTCACGACTAATCTCTCTTATTCCTGCCCCAACCCCTCCCTCTCTCATTTTCTCCCCCAGTAAGAAAAAAAGATTAAAAGAAAATCTGTTTTGCCAGCAGGGAATGTATGAGATTTTATTTTTTCTGTGTGGGGGAGAGTATTGATGTGAACAGCTTAAGCAAATGCAGTGCAGTAGGACAGTACAGAGGCATGAAGTTTAAAGGGTGGGAAAATGGATTCTGCTCCTCGGTTTATGCAGCTCTAAACTGTTACTGGGAAGGTCCGCTCCAGGATCCGGTTTGGGGTTGTAGTAGTCCGGTGGGTGCCAACCTATTTGCTGTACAGCAAAGCAGCGTTTTAATATGCCAACCGAGCGGCGCGCTAAATTACAGTTCAGTATCGCTTGTGGGTTTCATCAGTGTGGAAAATCAGAAGGGGAGGAAGGTTATGGATTTCGGTGTCCCCTTTAGAATTACACCTGTCACGCTTACCATCCTAAAATTGCAGATATATCGGAGGTTGACACATTAACAAAATTGCTGGCAACTGCTTGCATCCGTGTCAAAAAGTGCTGTTGTGTGGTTTATGAAATCTGGTTCAGACCTCGCAAGCTTCTGCCTCAGCTCTAGTCAGCATCACACGTTAAAATTAAGTATGTGCTGGGCTGTGGAGAGCAAGTAAATCAATCACCTAATGATTTCTGCAAAGACACCTGTTTAAGGATTTTCAAGCTCCCAGTTAATTGTGTTTGGTAGTGGCGTGACTGTGTTAAGTGTTGTAAAAGTAAGGAGCTATGTCTTTTTCAGTAGAGAATATGTAGTTCGTGAATAAAACATCAACTTTTTAGGTCAGAAGGAAACAGTGTGGATCTTGGTTGTGTTGCCTTACCTCTGTTGATAGATACCATTCCAGAAGACCACAAGGTTATGTGGCTAAACTGCAAATTAAGTAAGCCCTACTTTTTTTTCCTCTTTCTTTAACCAAGAGAGAAAATACCATTTCAGATTGACTTTTGTTCGATGATATCTAATTAGAAAGTAGGCTAGACATTAAACTCGAAGTACTTCTCTTTGTGTCTTATAGCAAAAAAATGATTTGATACGTGATGAATTGCTGAGGGAACTGAAATGATTGCTTAGCATTCACAGTGTTTAGTTGTATGCCCTTTAGGACAACAGAGAGAGTTAAGGTGGTTCCCTTGTTACACTTAAGTAATCTCTCCATCCTTCTCCATGCCCACAAGCCCAACAGAATTTGATCAGTTGTTTGAATTAGTCTTTTTTTTTTTTTAATCTTTACTGGAGATGAAAAACTTTGGGATAGGGGGAAATAAAAGGAGAAAAATAACAAGTCATATTAGCAAGAAGTCGAAGTCTTTTTAAACTGTACCTTCAACTGTTTTTGGAAACACCACTGATAATCAACTTAATTTGGCTCTTTAGAATTAGCATCACTTTTTTAAATCCTTTTGAGGCAAACCCTGAAAAGGAACAGGTTAGATAGAAAGAAGGAGATTTAGTTGCTGAAATGCAGAGCTGAGGATGGTGGGTTCTGTTCCTGCTTCTGCCATGGCATGGCAGTATGACCTCTGCCTAAGCTGCCTGCGCCTCATAGGATATGGGGATTTTCCTCAATCTCTAGGTGCTTTACACGTAATTATTTTTAAAGTCATGTGTAAAACGTATTGCTCCTTGTTTAGTTGTGGTTTTGAATGCTTGTCGGGTGGTAGTTTTGCTTGTGCTAATATTCTTTCTTCGAAAGTTGTAAAGCAGTCTTGATCGTCACCATTTATTTTGAGAGCAGCATAGGATTTTTGCATTGCTTTAATGGTTTTGAGACTAGAGTTATTTTTATCCCCTGTATATCTCTGACAATATTGGTGTACGCTTCTTCTGTGGTACCTTGACAGTCTGCCTCAAGCTGAATTTGAAGGGCACTGTTGGCCTCTCCAGAAAGAAACTCTATTAAATTGAATTGCAGGGTGGAAAACTGTCTTGTGGGGATTGGGCTGAGGACCCCCCTCAGCGCGATGCATGCAGTTCCTGGTTTGTTTTTTGTTTTTGGTTTTTTGTGAGCTCTGTAATTATGAGATTGGCTTAGTACATGTGTTTTTTTGTTTGTTTTCTAATTTTAGGGTTTTGCCTGGGTTTTTAAGTCTTTAAGATCTCTATCTTAAAATTAAATGTAAACGTTGTGTGGTTTTCTAGGGCTTTTTTGAAAGCTCAGGTTTTCTTGTAATTTTTTTCATGCCGGGGTTGGGACTTTACAATGTAATGGGATGTATTACGATCTTTTCCTGTGATGTTTGAGACTTGTAAACTTTGTAAATACAAGGCTCTACCCTGTTGCAGGTAGGGTTTTTTACAGAATCAAATCTCTCATTTTCACTGAAGAGAAGCTTGCAGCTGCATCAGCTTTGGGTTATAACTTACTGTCCTCTTGCATATGCACATAGCTAGCTCTGTGCTTCTGAATCTGGACAGTTAGTCTAGTTTCAAATTCAGTTTCATGAATAACTAATTCTTGCTATCCTTCCTAACCCCCTTCAAAGCGTATGGTGATCTCGCAGCTTTGACAAGAATAGTTTTCCTGGCTGATGAGAGGATTTTCATGTTGTTTCCTCCTGTTACTGTTCTGAGGACTGTATGTCCTCTTTGTACTGACAAAATATGGGGAGGGGGGAGACTGGCCTGCGTGTGCTGAGCGGTGCTGTGCTGCTGCTTCTCTCTCCAGTTCGTTACCTGTGAAGTTGAGACCACAGAACTTGTCCTGCTTGGGAAAGGAAGATGGGTTTGAACTGTAGCTTATAGGGGCTTGCTACGTCTGCCATGAGGACTGCAGCCTGGGCCCCTCTGGGCTCTTATTTCCCTTGGATCTCTGTAAGCATCTTTGTGATAACGTAAGAGTGTTGACTATATCTGAGAGGACTTGAAGAGATAGGCACCGTAAGCTTTCAGATGGGAGGCACTTGAGAAATCTGCCTAATTCACCTCTTTACTTTTGAGTTACTTCTTAAAGGGGGGAGGAATCTGTTTACTTTCTTGTCGTGCTTGGAAAAAGGGCTTACCCACAACAAAACACATTGTAATGCTTTCTATAGCCCAGGATTATTGAACAAAAGCGTCTTGCTGTGCAATATTGTTGCTGCGCTCAATGTTGTATGATAACACATGTTTCTCAGCTGTTGTTGATTCCTCAGTGGCACAGACTTCAAAGGAATGTGCTGAAAGAGAGCCATAGCCAGAGAAAAAACGAGTTTTGTTCCAGTGGCCTGTACCATCCATCTGTTTAAATACTTTGCTGAACTATTCCAGAGCGTTCAGGCATCCAGTTAGGACTGACAAGCAATTACAGCTGGGAATGGAGCCTACTGCAGAGACCACCTAGCAAAGGCTTAAACACTCTGCCCCGCCTCTATGGGTCAGAGCCCCCCTGCCATCCCAGCCAGCGAGAAGAGATAAGGCTCATCATTTAGGGTATCTTTCAACATGACATTCTGATTCCTAATGCTATTGAGGATTTATTTATTTTTACTCTCTATGCTATCTTTAGCACAAGAAGGGAAGAATGGTAATGAGGACAGAAGGTCATCTCTGTGGTCTCCTTTTGCTGTGTAACAAATTACATCTGTATTTTAAATGAGTAAATATATATATTAGTGAATACTTTTTTTCCGCGAAACACATGGGACAGTTAACAGATGACTCAAGTGTTTGTAAAGGTAGCAATATGCATTACTGAATTAGTTTTATTTCCAAAACATTACTAGTAAAGTCCTCTATCTTAAAAGACTGGAGCCAATTACGTTGTGCTATTTCAGAAGGAGTTTGGGGAAATATTCCACAATTCAATCCATGGTAACAAATCAAAGAAAACCGGTGTACTCGTGTATTATTCAATCCATGGTAACAAATTAAAAAACTGTGTACAATAGAATGCTGCCAATTCTAAGTACTATAATGTATGTTTTTACTTGAATACTGATGTTGGAGTCCACTGTGCAAGACGGGTCTCAATTTGTGGTTGCCAACTGAATCTTAAAATTGTGGCCTATACTCTCTCTCTAGTCCCAGGTACTGGAACTCAGAGGGGAATATTAACAGAGAGACTACAAGTAAACTATTGATAACCTGTAAAGATCCTTGAAGTTTTTCTGTATGGGACTGACATTCATTTTGAGGATTGGGACGAGTACTGTAGATAGTAATGTGTGTTTCAGTTAAGAGGGTTTAACCTTTATGAATGGAAAATGATTGTGCAGATGCACTAAGAGGATATTTGAGCTTTGAAAAATTGTGAGGCACTCCAGGATTTGTTTTTCACCTGCAAGCACAGCTCTAAAGGTAAGCTTGAATGTTGTCCTCTGCTGTAGTATTACTCCTGCCTTTGTACTGTGATGTGACACTTATGCCTTTGAAAGGATGGTTCTTTTTCCCAGTGTCAGCAGTCATGATGTTTTTTTGGTATTCTGAGATGTCACATTTTAATGCCTTACTACCTCTTTGAGCAGAAAGGAGAGGGAAACTTCTAGAAACGTGTAATGTAACTGACTTCCATCCAGCTTCTGCCCTTGCTCCAGGGCCGATGTTGTAGTTTGAATTCATTTACTTGCTTTGTAAGCTGTACTAGGTGTAACCTTGCATCTTACTTCCCTTACTGCACCATTACCTGATGTGTTTCAAGCATGCACCTTGCTGTGTCTCTAGATCATCCAGTTTTAAAATGGTGAGGCAGTGTTGGTGCTTTTTGTTGTATGCTTCCCTTTAATCTTAAGAGCTGTAACTTCCTTTTGTTTCAGCTCAACTGAAAGTCTTTTGCTAAAAGACTTTTTGGACTCCTGAAGTGTTTGTCAATGTTTTCAAGCTGTTATTGAAAGGGGGTTTGGAGTTTCCGGAGCAACCTTTTGAAACTTTATGTTTTATCAGCAGTCAGCAGTTCCATGAGCACGGATAAAGAAAGGCTGTAATTCCACTAGGCGGCCAGATGTTTTGTGTCTCTGCCAAAGTGGGGAGACAGTGTAGCTTTAGAAGTTGGAGAGTCTGTTCTTGTCACTGGACTGTTTGGGGATCTTCAACAGATCCTATCTGCTTTCTCTCCTCTCCCTTCCCCTCCCTCCTGCCATGCCCGTACTGATTGTGATCACCACCTTTTAAGTAAACCGAGATTGAAAGGAAAGCGTTCTTTGTTGCTTTCTGAAAAGTAGATATTTTGTTGTGAGCTTGTGTTTCTTTAATATTAAGCTTAAAGCCACAGAAAAGCTGCATGTAATTTGGCAATTAGTGAATTTATAGCTATTATCCAGTAGATTAATACTAATGTTAACTCTGACTAGTGTGGCATTAAGTGAACAATATAAAGAAAGCAATTTTCAATGCAAACAGAAGGGAGAATACTCTTAGAGACTCAAATCCCCCAGTTCTCTACTAAATTGGACCTTTTTTTGGCCAGTACTTCTTAAAGACTTGTAAGATCCTTGGAGATCCTTGTCATGCTTCTCCTGCTTCTATGTGACATGTGAAGGAAGGAAAGACAGTAAGGAATTCATCAGATGTCTGCACATGTCAAACTCTTCCTGGAGAAGAAAGATGACACAGCTAATAATATTTACAAGTTGATATTGGGAATCAAGACACCAAATGCTTAAATGTGCCTTTGCAGCTGTATGGCTGGCAATATTAACTAGCACTACTACCTGGAATAACTGACATCCAGACAGAAACATATGGCAGTAGTGGAATGTCCTTGTCCTTGCTCACCAGAAAGTGATTGTGTGGCTTTTTAAAACATGCTCTCACTCATCAGAACCACTCCCTCCATGTTGTGTATCTGTGTGTGCTTGCTTTGGGCTTCATCCACAGCTCCAAGTCAATCATTTGCACTGGCTTTATTGGGAGCAAGGACAGAAACTTCTAATGAATAAACTGCATGTTTGAGACTGTATTTCAAGTAGTGGAATCAGCAGTGATGAACAACAGGACTAACGAAGAACAGGCGCTGAATACAGTGCAATGTTTTCAAGCTATTAATGGGATTGGAATGGGTAACCTGATACTCCAGAGAGATAACAAAGGCTATGTATCATACAAGGGAACATTGATTTTCTTTTTTTTTTTTTTTAAGGAGTTGGTAAATAACATAGTAAAATCTTTCATCAGAACTCATTCTAGTGAACAAGATCTGTCAGAAAATGACTGAATTAACAAGAATTTACAAAATAGTCTGAATAGAAAAGTAATTTTCTGTTTTATTACCAGTGTTCTTTCACTGCAATTCCTGTATTTGTTTACTAGTTTACCTGCTCACCTCATGTCCTGTGAATTCAGCCTTTGTTTCAAACTGAGATATAAAAAGTGTTTGGGCTTTTCTTCTTCCAAGAATGGAAGACTTAAGGGGATGACAAAATGAAATATGTGCAAAGTTGACATAACAAATATGGTATGTGGCTGTTCCCTTGTTTCCCAGGAACAGACCAGAAGGCTACCAACTTGATAACAGAATACAGCACTGATACATGAGATTAAACTATTCTGCGTGAGACTGTGGAGAACTCTCTTTAGAGGCCTTTTAATACAAGTAGGATGGACATCTGCAAGGGTGATCTGGTGCAAGAAAACTCAGTCCAACCTCGTAACTCAATAATTAAGATAATACTCTACCTTAGGCCTGCTGCTTACTAGCAGGAAAAGCTGACTACTTGCCTCCTATGTGTTTTTACTTAAGCAGAGGAACTTGCAGTCCCTGCAGACAAGGCAAAGAGATAAAGGGAGCACACCTTCAAGAGGTGATATGTGCTATGGGACAAGACTTGATTGTGAGTTTGCTCTCAGTGAACTGAAGTTCTGTGCACAATGGGTCATGTCCTGTAGCAGAAGTTAAGGGAAGAGGCTCACCTTTCCTGGGCAGGGTGGGAGGGAGCTGGGCTCTCACCAGCAGCCAAGAATCACACTTTAAAAAGGAGTACTCAACTGGTGGTTTTGGTTTACTTAAACTTTTAGCGAGACAGAAGGTTTTTTGGGGTGTTTGGTCTCTTAGGACTTGCTGGTCTTCTGTTTATGATGCGCTGCAAAACAACACATCAGCAATGATTTGTTACTGTAGTATCTGGAGGTCTTGAATGAGATCCTGACCTCTACTGCTAGGCTCTGTGCAAGTGCCAGTGAGCTGAGCGCTCCCCTCCTGTCGTGGCCAGAACGGACGCCTGGCGAGAGCCTTGGCGTGACCTGCCCGCACGGCATGGCGGGGGCAAGCTGGAAGCTCAGTGCAGGTCTGCTGCCTTCCAGACCAGCGTCGTGCTCAGAGGCCCCCTCAGTCACCTGCCTGTGTCATCTGTTGTGGGTGTCTCTGTAGTCCAAAATACCCTCGCCTGGTCTGTCTTGCCAGATGCTGAATTTGCAATGTGCCTGTTAAAATATGGGGCTCTTCCTCAACCCGATGTTGCTGGCTTCCTGCTGCACCTGCTGTCATTCTGTTAACACTTTCAATTAGTGACTTGTTAGTGTGCTCCATGTGTCTGATGGCACCGCCATTTCTTTCTGCTCTGCTATAAGGTTTCCTAAATACTTGTTCATGAACTAGTGGCTTTCTAGGTGTTTCTTTAGTTGCAGCGCAGCATTTTGTTTTGGGGGTTGGGGGAGAAGATACAGGGACTTTCTTTTCTTCATTTCTCACAGCTGCAGATAGAGGCATTCCTCTAATTCCTCTGCTGCTGAGCTGTTTGGAGCCAGGGGTTGGGGGTACACTTGCTTTGCCGTTTCCTTGTCCTGGAGTTGGGTTTAACTTAGACGGAGCACCTGTCCTGCTGTGATCCTGACATCCTGTCAGTGTTCCTTCCCCCTGCTCTGTGGGGGACAGCGTGTTTGTTTCTGGCAGCTCTCTGCCTTACCCTTACAGGAAACCCCAGCCAGGAATTTTCTAGAATTCTTTCCCTCCCTCCCCTTGTCCTTCACTGACCTCTAACCACATTTTTATGTTTCTTGACAAGATTCTTAGTTTCATTTATCTGCTGCTTTTCCCTTCACTCATCAGTTTTGATTATTTTTCCAGGAGCTGCTTAGAAACATTAACCATTACAGGTGTGTAGAACAGTCAAATACAGTCACATTCCTTAGGGTGGGTTTTTTTAGCTTGACTCTAATACTAAAATGCCTATGGCAGGTAAATATTTTCTGTGTACACTACTTGTCATGACAAAATTACCTATCCTCAGCAGAAGGTAAGGAACTGCAGTGGCTATATTTCCGTATTACAATATACCAATATTACTTGTTGTAAGAGCCCTGTGTTTCCCTCTCTGAGCATAAACCACTACTATAGTAAGGGCATGTAAGTTCAAACTTTGTTTTGTGTAGTAAATGTTAATGACTTTTAAAAATGTATTTACACACCATAAGATAAAAAAGCGACATAAGTAGAAGGAAATGGCAAATGTACTTTCCTGTCTTAGGTTTATGGCTTCCTAACTGCTTGAGAAATGCGCTGTCACCTGTAGACAACATTATTTTGTTCTGAAAGGCTTAAATCATTTATGTTTTGTAAAAACATACTTGCTTTAATTATGTGGATACCAGAGAAGAGGATGACTGGATTTATTTAAATATATGCAACAAGGGTATTTTTTCCTATTTTGTAGTGCCCTTCACGCTTATCTTTATAAATGCATGTGCAAAACCCTAAATAATTAGAAATCTGTATGCTTTCTGACCATGATTTACTTTAATAGTCCATAATGATCTCTGGACAAACTGTATTTTACTTTGGAAGGTAACATTTCAAATTAATCTCCATTATCTTCAGCTTGACTAGTATGAATGAGAATAGCATTCAATGTATACAGTATTTTTTAAGAGTACTCTTCTTTTTCTTCCTCACATGGACATGAAGGATGTGGTAGGCAGAAGACAGTTTTGCTGTAATGGAGCACAAAACTAAACAAGTGGGAAGATTGCGCTGTAGTATCTGAAATGTCCTCCCTACACTCCTGCTGTAAAATGTTTTCTGACATGAAAAAGGTTGGTAATGGCTTCCCAGCTTTCCATCAGATGGGATATATCTCATCATCCCCCAGTTTTGAGAATGGATCCTATTGCTTAATAGAGTGACACAGGTAGGTGGCTTCTGTGAATAGACAATGCTTCCCTCATATGCACCATGGCCCAGGTGGAATGCCAAGCCCAACAGGACTTCTGTTTCGGCTCTGGGGCTTACAAGAAGGGGTTGGCTTCGGAGCACTACAATTGGGAAATGGAGCTAACAGAAGTTTGGACACCATCTGAAACTGGGATCTCATGAAAAAAAGAAAAAGGCTGTTTTTTAGATCAGTGGATGGTATTATTTGAATCCCTTGTGATGGTCATAAAAAGTGTGATGTCACTATGTATAGCAGTACTGTTGACTCTCTTCTTACTTGCTGGGATTTCAAGTATTGGGCAGCTGAGAATCTCTCCGGTTTGATTTTAATATTGAGAAGGGAGCAACTATCTGAGATGCTTCATTCATAGTACAAACCTTAGTACAAGGTTAGAGGGCAAACTTCCTTTGGATATCCAACCACTACTTAGCAGCTTTTTTTCATGAAAATGTAAAAGCTATAGCTACTAGATGACTAATTAGGCCTTAAACCAGCAGTTGATAAGCATCTGTCCCATCCTGAGTCAAGGAGACTGTTGGCAGTCCCAGCAAGATGTTGCTGTAATGAAGGTCCTGCTCTGCAAACAAGTACTTGATTAACTCGTGTCAACGTGACCACTTCTGTCAGTATTCTGCAATGCTTAACAGCAGGATGCTATGCTGAAGCTGCAAAGGCATAGATGTAAAGTTATGATGGTCAAACAAGGTGCCACCTGTGAGCATGAGCATAACTGTGAGGAACTGTGGCTGTATGCTGTGGCTGTCACATAAGTCAGGGGAAACTTCTGTAAAAGATGTTAAGCTAACCTGATTTACCTAGCACCTTGAGTGAGATAACAGCATGCACATAGCATCTCTGCTGGCAAGAAGCTCAAGCAAAGAGAAATCTAAAACTTCATGTTCTTATGGCGTACTTAACAAGAGGACTTTAGGAATGACCTTTTAAGGAACAAGTGTCAAAGGAAAGGTTCATCTTGTAAGTGGACACAGGTATGTCAAAAGTGCTAACTACAAGAGTGTATTTATGTTACAAGCTTGTTAATTGGTTTTGGAGGTAGTGGTGAATTGTTAGTTTGCCTTGTTGATTCTAGCAGTTGCAAAGTGTGTATATAAAGAGTTGGTACCTAGGTGCTGTGTAGCAAATAAGAAACTACTGGCTACTCTTACAGCATCTTTTCCTGCAACTCCTACTTTAGCTTTTCCTACAAAATAGTAATGACCAGTGCTCTAATACTGTCGTGGTTTAACCCCAGCTAGCAACTAAGCACCACGCAGCCGCTCGCTCACTCCCCCCTTGGGATGGGGGAGAGAATCAGAAGGGTAAAAGGGAGAGAACTCGTGGGTTGAGATAAGAACAGTTTAATAATTGAAGTAAAATAAAATAGAACAGTTAAATAGGTAAAGCAAAAGCTGTGCACTCAAACAAAGCAAAACAAGGAATTAATTCGCTACTTCCCATGGGCAGGCGGGTGTTCGGCCATCCCCAGGAAAGCAGGGCTCCATCACGCGTAACGGTTACTTGGGAAGACAAACGCCATCATGCCAGATATCCTCCCCTTCCTCCTTCTTCCCCCAGCTTATATACTGAGCATGACGTCATGTGGTATGGGATAACTCTTTGGCCAGTCTGGGTCAGCGCCCCTGGCTGTGCTCCCTCCCAGCCCCCTCCCCGTGCACCGGGCAGAGCACGGGAAGCTGAAAAGTCCTTGACCAATGTAAGTGCTACTTAGTGACTATTTAGCGGTACTTAGCATCGCCATTGTTCTCGTCCTAAACCCAAAACACAGCCCCATACCGGCTACCAAGAAGAAAATTAACTCTATCCCAGTTGAAACCAGGACAAATACTGTTAAGAGCCTACAGAGCTTTTTTATGAGGCTTTGTGTGTTCTTATGCCTGATGGAACTTCAAAATAGTCTTGCTGTATGTCCAGTGTTGTCATCTTGCTCTGTGGTGTGTTCCATGTCTTACTGACTTCTGCAACCAGTTTTAATAAAGTCAGTCCTGTGCTTGTTGTAGTGTCATTAGAAAACTGGAAATAGCTGTGTGGCCCAACATGGGTCCTTTCTGCTGAACTTGATGTTGAAGTGAGACATTAAAGCCAAGGCAAATTTAGTGCGTATTTTGACTTCGGTGCATTTCTATAGCCCTTTTTTGAAAAATCTGTCTTGGTCATATGATTTCCTGCAATGGATTTATTCCTGATGTTGAGAATTAATACAGATTTTTCAGAGAGATCACGAAGTAAAGAACAAACAATGCTAATCTACAAGCTTTAACTGTTTGTTTCATTTTTTTAAGTCTGTATAGTAGCAAATTGATGAGAGTATTTGAGAAATTTTTTACCAACGGTTTTACAGGAAGAACTTTACGTTCTGTTTTGCTATGGTGAGCCCATCATCAGGGTGTCTGACTGGTTACCTTGTTAGCGCTCTTGAGATGCAAATGGTTTCTGTTCATCTTAAAGGCATTATTCATGCTGAACCCTGTGGATGTAGTGAGATATGTTCTTTCTGTGTTTTGTTCATGTGTCTTAATTTCACTAAAATGAAAGTTAAGTGTGTCTGTGAAATTAGTCTGTAACAATATTGTTTGCACTGCTAGTACTTATTTGCTGAGACCAATTAAACAATGTGTGAACCTGAGGCAGAGCTTGAATATGTCTGAATTGGTGACTTGTGTCTACATTTGCATCTTAGGTAAATGTCAGATTTTTGGTTCGATTCTCAGTTATTTCAAAATTTCTATCATTTTGTTAATGCCCCTTTTATTTAAGACTTATATTCATGACTCTGCTGATATGGAATACAATACCTTAATCCAAAATGAACTTTCTTTGAGGACTGTAAAGATATATGGTGAATCTTTGCATAAGTTTTAACAACATGAGTTGCCTGGGAGACTTCGAGGAAGAATCATCCTTAGGAAGCAAGTGGAACATTCTTCTCTGGCTAAACTGGATTCCCTTACCCAGGGCTTGTCCTTCATACTTGTTGATGGGAGCACAAGGATCTCTCTGCAGTCTCCTGTGCGGTAGGAAGCTCTCAGGAAAAAAGCCTGTCTTCTGACCTTCTGTGCTGCTGTTGAACTGTGTGGTACCAAATTGCTTGCCTCTTACACTATTACCTTTTCTGGTTTGGTCTCGAGAGCAGGCTGGGAAGAGGAGATGCAGGTTTTGATTATGGGCTAACACTCAAAGACAGATACCGTGCTGACTGTGTTTCTTTGTCTTTTCTATTTTTTAAAATTAATTCTTGCCAGATTTTGGTCAATGAGTATTGAAACTCCCAAACATCTTCATTCACCTATTTTTATCTTTCCTATACCTCCTGGGATTTGTATATGGCATGAGCCGCTTCCTGCACATTTAACAGATGGGGGGTTTATTTGAAAAGGAAAAAAAAGCTTAAAGTATGGATTTATGTAGGCCTGTAAAACTGTGTGTTACTTTGTCAGCTTATACTGTTAAAAAATACACTATATGGAAGAATTAATGTGTTGATCTTCATGCGAGATGCTCTTGCACTCAGTCAATAAATGCTGAAGCTTATTTAAAGCATCAGAAATGTAGGTGGTAGAGAATGAGGTAACCTGTCATTTGGTGTAAGTCTATTGGAACCATCATCCCCAAACAAATATTGTGCCACAGATCACTTCTTGTGTAAGTTTGCTTTTGTGTGTTTACTTATTTGGGTTTATCTGTGGTAACTGATTTGCACTGTATCTTGAATTGGGGAAAAGCAATGCAATTGTGACAATTCACATTAAAAACTAATGTGCAAGCTTATTTACATATGTCATTCATATAAAATTCAAGTTGGCTTATACCACTTAAAGACACTGGTCCCAGGCTGTGAGAAACCCAGTTGCTTTTTTTAATGAGTCAACATTAGTTGTCTTGGTGAGACTCCACTTCAACTCTGCCTGTATAGATTTACTCATGACTCACTTGTAAGTGAACATGACTCAATTAAAAATTTATTAAGCATTAATAACAGGGGATATTTTTTGCACTTTAAGAAAAGCTTTTGGAATGTTTTGGAAAACTGGAGTAATTCAATGGCTTTGAACTTCATTAACTGTAAAGATATTTAATGAAAGAAAAAGATTGAGTTTTGTCACTGGCTTAGGGCTAGTCTGAGTGAGTGATCTCTGAACTGTCATTATTAATGACCACATGTAAAGAATCGGAGGCTTTCATTTTCTAGAGAAGCATCTTCATTCTTTGAGTCAGTTTTCAAGACCCAGCTGGTGAAAGCACCCTGGTCTGAACTGAGTGTTGGCCTTGCTTTGAGCAGGAGACTGGACTCCTGCTGGTCCTTCCAGCCTGAAGGATTCTGTCATTTTGTTTATTTTCTTTTTCTTTTTAAGAGGTGTTTGTACCACACAACCACCATCAGCTGTAATGGGATTGCCTTGCTGATACTTCCAGCAATTAAACTAGAGGTGTAAATAAGTCCGTGCTCTTAAGTGATTTTTTTTTTTAATAACAATTTTCGCTTACCTTCTATAAATACAGAACATCTAGGACTTTCTCTGAATCTCTTTTTCTGGCCACTGCACAATCTTTATACAAAGAGATGAAGCAGGGCAAGTTGATGTGACCTTTCTCTAAATTCTAGGGTAAGTTCTCAGCTTTCCAGAAGCTGAATTTTATATGGAATCTAATGATTCTGTACTCGAATGCAGCAGACAAGCAAACTGCACTTTAGGGAAACTTGTCACAGATGTATAATATATTGAAATTCCCTATGAATTAATGAAAAAAAAAAAGGCTATAAACATAATAAACTTTAGAGATGATAATGCAAAGTGTATTGACTAAGAAGAAAAAAAAATATTTTATTCAGGGTACTCCTAACAAAATTTGATTTATACATTCACCTGATGAGACCTATAATGAGGAGTTAAAAATACGGACTTTTCTATAGGAAAGGAGCAATAAGATCTGTCTCTTAATTGGTGTATGTGTGCACTTGAGTAAGGTGCATATAGAAAAAACATATGCCTGATAATGGATCCAGGATTTCAGGTCTGCCTGTACACACACCGCTTCCTTTGTGAAAGGAACAGCAGAATGGGTGTTCCTTTGTGTATTTAGGCTTCTGCAGCCTGTGTCAGATAAGCCTATAATTCACTGATGATAGCTGAGACTTACAGAAACATCCCACTCCAGGCCCAACATGATAAATCAACTACAAGCTTTGGAGTGGGAGCAGAAGAATAGATTTTTAATGAAGCTGAGGGGGAATAACTGATTAATAACCTGTGCTTCACTGGGTGCTACATCACCAGAACTTTTTTCTTGAAATTAAATCCGTGATCAAGCCATTCTACTGTCACTTTATTTGTTGAGGGAAAGGGTTCCCCTTTGGTTCAAGTACTGATGTACAAATTTTATACAGTTGATAAAATGCATGTCGAATAGGTTTCTTGGTGTACCTTTTTCATGGAAAACTTTTCTTCCTTTCAATTATATGTTTGGGTTTTTTTTCTGGTAAAACAATGCTAGAACGTGCTATCAAGAGAAAGGGGGGGAAGTTAATTCTATTTTGCTTATAGATGAAGTAATCTTGCAAGAAGGCAACAGTAGATGGAATAGTGATGGATAAAACTTTACAGGAGTAAGAACATAAAGGAAACTCACTAAATAGTCACTTGTGCAAAAATACTCAGCAACTACAGCATCGGTTCTTAAAGTATGGCAAATATCTGAGCATCGCAGCATGTGTTTGGTTACTTATGTATAGCACCTGAATTTCAAAATCTTGAGTTTCTTAATTTAAAAATCGGTAAATTAAAAGTTAATTTAATAGAACCTACACTATGAGTTGCGGGAGGTTTAAAGGGAAATCTCAGGATAGCAGTATATTCTGGCATCCTCTGCTGATTGTTTAGTTATATGCATCAATAGTTATCAATCCTAATGATAACTTCTGTTTTCTAAATCAAGATTAGATAGTCATTTGCAGTCACTGCTGTGTCTCAGAATGGTTTCTTGTGGAATTTTTGGTATCTCTTGCTTCCTGATTTTGGTAAAAAGCGAAGACTTGATTTAACTGCTTGCTAGCTTGTGTTGGAAGCTCATAATTTAGCTCCTTAGTTTATTCGCTAAAAAGCAATGTACTGCAAAGAAGTGAAAAGTGACTAACTATTGAAATTTGAGCATGGGACTCTGAGTATGCAGATGTTATAGTGATTCCAAAGTCAGTGGCCCAGTGCCAGTTGAGGTGGGCTGTGGTGGAACTGAGCTAAGTACTTCTGAAAATACGATCATCTGTGCTGTGGAAAGCCATTGTGCAGTGAACACAGGTTATTGTGTGCAGGAGTGAGAGAACATGTAAATTGATCTAGATTGGTGTATTGTTGGATTTGATATTGAGATTTTCTTGTAGAAGACAGATGGGAATAGAAGAGTTAGCTGTAGTAGGCCCTATGTCTATAGGGATGTGTAGTTGCAATACTTCCATTTAGAGTTTAAATAAACATTGTAGTACTTCAGTGGTACCAGCCTTACAGTAATACACAGGCTCGTTGCCAGAACTGTTGTAAAAGCAGTTGTACCGGCTTTCGTAAGAAGGTCTTGGAGGTCAGTTAAGTGTCTGCCTGGGACCAGTAAGCCCTTACTACTGACCATGTTGTGGAAGTAGGACATACTACATCTTGGAGAGCCTACTGTAGTAGTATCAGTTGCAAACCATAGTATTCATGATATTGGAGGCAATGTGCGTGGAAATGCACTGGTATTATTGGAAACAGCTTTTTAGATGGGGAAAGGGTGTTTAAAGATCTGGGAATTCTGAGCTTGTCAAATGTTTCTGTAGCATACTTTGGCCATCTTTTAGCCACTTGTGTTGGTAGTCTGCTGAAACAAATGGCTTCTTGATGGTGTGTTTCTCTTAAAGTGATCAATTGATTAAAGTGTTTGTTAGAAGTTCACTAGTCAAGCAACACCTATAAATCCTGTCGTCTTTGGATGTAACTTTAAATAACAGAGCATTTGTGTGCTTATATGTATCTCTTTGAAAGGGGAAAAAGAAGCTTCCATACTTTCACAGCAACCGTACTTTAAAAATATCTGTCATTTCCTCTGGAGCACTTTCTAACTGTGTCTTTTCACCTAAGAATTTTGCACTTCTTTTACAGTGACAATTTAGAGTGGAACAGCGTGCTTTATTTTTGGCAATCTTCTTAAAAGGGCCTGGATTAACATCTCTGACCTACAGCTGTTGTAAATAAAAGTCTTTTTGTTATAAAGCCTTTTAAAGTCATTCCCTTTTTGTGTTAATTGATTACAATATGTACTGTGGCCCGAGTTCCTCTTGCTAATTGGATAAAATGAAACCACAGACTAGATACAAAAATCAACAACATAACTTCTTTGTTGGGAAGGTTGACTGTTATTTTGATGGGCTCTGTTTGCCTGTTGTGGGCATGTATATATATGTGTGTTCTGGCCCAAGACCCCTGAGATTGACATCCTGCTTTACTAGGTCTGTCTGTCTAAATGTTACAGAACAGATGGTTAATTCAAAACCAAGAGTATTAAAACTGAGTAGCTAAATCTGATCTCCTAAAAATGAGGTTGCCAAAACAAGCTGCCGTATTTGATGTAGCTGCTGAATTGGTCCTTTATTTGATACAAAGGCAAATCTCAGTCTAATGCCTAAATGCAAAGAGGTCGGTCATTTCAAAATTTTTTCAGCTTTTAATATCTCTCAGAACCTATAACTTGAAGCAGTAAGTTGCTTACATATTGTAGGGCCTCCCAGAAGAGAAAAAGGCTTATTTAATATCTATTGTTTTTTCTGGGCTTATCACTCTGGTCCTGGGTTTTAAAAGTAGCAAAGACAAATTGCAGCAATGGAATAAGGTTGACACCTGATTTTTAACTTGCCATGATTCGCCTTTTTTTTTTTCCTATTTAGGTGGTCAGTGAAATGAGAAGAAAAAAGCAACTTGTTAGAAGAAAGGATTATTGTGTTTACAGGCAAATTCTTTCTCTTGTTGTCAACAAATAGGATAGATAATTTGAGACAGGTGTTGTGCCAGAAGAAACCTTTAGATCATCTAATCTGACCTGCACACCACAGATCCAAGTTATCTCTGGACTGGGCCTAGTAGTAAATGAATCTACATCCGTGTACATATACAAAAGGGATTAAAGCATTTATTTTCTGCATTTGTCCTGTTGGGATTATTTCTTAGGGACACCATTTCACACTAACCTACTTTCCTACTTTCAAATGAAACGGATGAGAAGACTGATGTTGTTTATCTCAGCCCTTGGGGGTTTAAATACTTATGATTCTTCTACGAGCTGCTGGAAGTTATAGTCACTTTTCAGGAATCTCTGACCTTGCAATCCATTTTTCTATGGTGGATTGAGTATTTGATCTTAAAAAGAGTTCTGTATGTGACTTTTGGGGGGTTATTTTTCACTTATGTGATGCTGTAAGATGAGCTATTACAATTTTTAGAATACTTTCTCTCAAATCATAATGTACAACATAAAGGTAGCTTGATCATTGCTTAAAAATTGGAGAAAGCAGTGAAGTTATTTGTGTATGCTTCTGCCTTGATAAATGCCCTAAAGTTAAAAAAATTCAGGCTTCAAATCTTTATTTGCTTTTGCTGGTTCTTTTAACGTTTAACTCTGTGTGTGAAGGGTATCAGGCAAACAGGTGGAAACTGAATCCTTCCATCTGTTTGATTTACACCGCAAGTTTTGCAGGTGGAATTATGCTTGCTGGGCGAGAATATCAAATCTCAAATTCTTGTGGGGTAGCCCACTATTTGCCCTACAGAGGATGTTGCTTTACTTGGCTGCATTTTTAAATGCTATGTGAAATCCTGATTTCCATGGGGCTTTTGGGCTTTTCTTAGAAGAATGAGTTGGTTTTTTTTTTTTTTTAAATTCTGCTTCTCCTGATTGGCCTCAGGACCTTTTCATTTCAGGGACTTCAACAGCTCTGTTGAAGCTCTTGGCCATGTCCTCAGGCTTTTGGAGGTAATGGTCTTGAGGTGGGGAGTCATTTGAAATACGGTTTATTTGGCTACTGATCTGTGATTAGGGCATAGGGTTAGATGTTCATACCTCAAGTTCTTGTTCACAACTTGAAATGGCCCCTTCAAACCTGGTGAAAGAACAAAGTTCAGGAACTAGAGAAACCTTGGCGAAGCTTGGAGAAAGCAATACATTAGGGAAGAAATTGGCAGAGGCACCAAAGTGTCTGAGAGCAGATGGAGTGTTGTCATCAGTTGCAAAATCAGTGTAAATACTTCCAGAAAATTACTCTTCCTGTGTTCTTGCCAAAGGAACAGGAGCCATAAATACCATTGGCAAATTGTTTTAGCTGCCAGTGAGCATCCTGCAGTTGTAATCAACAAGTTGGAATTCTCCCTTGCAGCGCTGGGCAGTGGCTGCTGGTGGAAGCGTTGCATTAGTGGTGATAAGATACACCTTTTTGGGTTTTGCCTAAAGACGATGGATTTTTTGCAGTTTAAAAATCTCACAGTTCTGTTGCTGTGCTATTCTGGTGGGTCATATCAACAATAAAAATGAGATTTGTTTTTTTCACTGATTTGTTCCTTGTGGTTGTGTTGTATGGTATGACTTTCCTGTTTTAGTGTGGTTCAGCATTGGGCTGTAAAGCGGTTATTTCATATGTATTACCATCGCATAACTAGTAACGGATCTGTCCTCCCAAATGCACAGTTTTGGGATACTGTCATGTTTATAAAATGTGTCTGGCTGGCTCCCACTAAATTGGCTGCTATGGTGTATGGTTTATAAGGGGATGGCTACCTCTAAATGAAAATGAGGAGCCACAAGTCAGGATGAGTTACTAGCTCACTAATGTATATGGCATCTGTGTCTCTCTTGAACCCTTGTTACCCAGGAAAACAAATGTTGGAGTAGAGGGTGTAAGATGGAGAGTGTTTGGTTTTAAATTCTGAAATCTCTGTACTGATCCAAATTCCATTTCCATGGAAACTGGAAGTTTAGTACTCTCCCTTGTCAACTTCAGCTGCTGGCTGGCTTTGGGGAGACTAAATTGTTCCCTTACACTAAACCTTCAGAATCAAGAGTCATGTTGGTATATTAACACCACATATTTTGTGGAGACTGAGAAATTATATCTAGAATTATTTCATGCATTTAATTTCTGAGAGATGCTTAACTTTAACTGCTTACAGATCAGATATCTAAATGTTCAGAGCTTGTGCCACGTTATCTAATTGTTGAATTGTCACATACATAATGTATAAGAGCATAGTTTCTTTCCTGATGGGGATAGTTTCTTCATTGTGGTGTAGTTTTACAGGTTATGAAGCAAATCCAATTCTTTTATTAGCTGGCTGTCCAGTCATGCAGGTGTCCTCTCTTGCCTTGTACCAGCCATGGAATGCTGTGCATGCATCAGTTGCAGCAACAACTTACACCTAAAGACATCATGAATCTGCGCTCTAAGTGACCCTGGGGCTCAACTGCACCACCTCATTATGAGAATTTTCTGAGTTTTGGTTATGCTCTTGCCAGCAAGACAGAGCTCCGAGGCCTGGTTGGTGTGGAGTTTATAATGGCAGAATGGCTATGCCAAACCCAGGGGGGAAGTAGGTGAAGGCTTAGGTTTCTGGAAGAAGCCCTGAAGGAATAGAATCATTGAATCATAGAATTGTTAAGGTTGGAAAAGACCCTTAAGATCATCAGGTCCAACCGTTAACCTACCACTGCCAAGTCTGCCAGTAAACCATGTCCTCAAGCACCACATCTACCCGTCTTTTAAATACCTCCAGGGATGGGGACTCAACCACTTCCCTGGGCAGCCTGTTCCAGTGCCTGACTATTCTTTCAGTGAAGAAGTTTTTCCTAATATCTAACCTAAACTTACCCTGGCGCAGCTTGAGGCCATTTCCTTTCGTCCTATCGCTTGTTACTGGGATGAAGAGACCAACCCCCACCTCTCTACAACCTCCTTTCAGGTAGCTGTAGGGAGCAATAAGGTCTCCCCTCAGCCTCCTCTTCTCCAAACTAAACAACCCCAGCTCCCTCAGCCGCTCCTCATAAGACTTGTGCTCTAGACCCTTCACCAGCCTCGTTGCCCTTCTCTGGATACACTCCAGCACCTTGATGCCCTTCTTGTAGTGAGGGGCCCAAAACTGGACACAGGATTCGAGGTGCGGCCTCACCAGTGCCGAATACAGGGGCATTATCACCTCCCTGGTCCTGCTGGCCACGCTATTCCTGATACATGCCATTGGCCCTCTTGGCCACCTGGGCACACTGCTGGCTCATGTTTAGGTGGCTGTCAACCAACACCCCCAGGTCCTTTTCAGCCAGGCTGCTTTCCAGCCACTCCTCCCCAAGCCTGTAGTGTTGCCTGGGGTTGTTGTGACCAAAGTGCAGGACCTGGCACTTGGCCTTGTTGAACCTCATGCAGTTGGCCCCGGCTCAACAATCCAGCCTGTCCAGGTCCCTCTGCAGGGCCTTCCTACCCTCCAGCAGATCGACACTCCCACCCAACTTGGTGTCATCTGCGAACTTACTGAGGGTGCACTCAATCCCCTCATCCAGATCATCAATAAAGATATTAAACAGCTCTGTAAATAAGCTACAGCAAGGTGACGTTTTGATGGTGGTTCTGAAGCAGTGCCCGAGATCTTAACTTAGCAGAGATGTCTCCCAAACATTTAAGAAAAAAATCTTTGCAATTAAGAACTTAGATCTAATTTTGTGCATTTTAGGGTTTCTTTATCTGACAGAAGTATCAGTTTGTTCATTAGTATATTTTTTCCTTTAATGATTGTGAGGTCAGTAAACTAAGTATCAGGAGTGAAAAGGGAGAATCATTTGATTTGGACATACTCTTCTGTCATGAGCTGAAGTCTTCTGGAGATCTGTCTTCCTGCCTGGATTCCCTTTTTAATTCCAGATTTCAGTGTGCTTGCTTGTTAGGTGCAATATAGCAGGCTTGTTTAAGGGGAGGTTGTCTGGGGAACCTACAACATGGATGCTGTGATGGCCTTGTCTGTCATCTCTTGAGGTAGGAGGTTCCAGGTTCATTCTAAAATATGGGGGACTCTTCCCCTGTTGTGATGACTGGAATTCAGTTGGAATTTGCCAATATAAAACCAGGAGCTGGTAGCAAAAAAAGACATGCAAGACATGCATGTGGACATGAGGGCCACAAAAACGATCAGAGGGGTGGAACACCTCTCCTGTGAGGACAGGCTGAGAGAGTTGAGGTTGTTCAGCCTGGAGAAGAGAAGGCTCTGGGGAGACCTTATTGCAGCCTTTCAGTACTTAAAGGGGGCCTACAGGAAAGATGGGTATAGTCTTTTTAGCAAGGCCTGCTGCAACAGGACAAGGGGTAATGGTTTTAAACTAAAGGAGGGTAGATTTAGACTGAACACAAGGGAAAAATTTTTCACGATGAGGGTGGTGAAACACTGGAAACAGTTGCCCAGAGAGGTGATAGATGCCCCATCCTTGGAAACATTCAAGGCCAGGCTGGATGGGGGCTCTGAGCAGCCTGATTGAGTTGTAGATGTCCCTGCCCATTGCAGGGGGGTTGGACTAGATGGCCTTTAAAGGTCCCTTCCATCCCAAAGCATTCTATGATTCTGTTTTTCTTAGAACATAGATACAGGGTTTGGGGAGAAAGAGCCAAAACCAACCATAATTGAATAATTCTGTTGCTACCTGTAAAGACTAGGCGTAGCCAAGAAATCTTGTTTGTTTATATTAAGAAGTTTGCCTTATGTTTGAAAGGTGTTGCCATTATGATTATTTGGCAATGACTTTTGTTCACTGTTCCAGCAGTCAGTAAGTCTAAAAGCTAAAGACAAGTTTTAAGAAGGTACACATACAAGGTAAACCTTTACTTGAGGAAAATACTCCTGAACTACCTGCAGCTAAATGCAGAAACAGTAAGTAACCCAATGGAGCTTCCAATCTTCCTTAAAATGTTACTTGAAGAGGTGCTTTAACATACAAAAATCCTTTCCTCCTGCTGGTGTTTCTTATCTTGCACATGAATTTAAATGAATAAATATGAAATCCTCAAGTAAACTTAAGCACAACTTCTCTTCATGTGTAGCAGGTGTTACTTAAAGGGCCAAGGCAGGATATCTGTGTGCCTGGTTCGGCAATTGTTCAGCTGCTGCTTATTTGAGTGAAGAGGTTATTTAGCTGCTTGTTTCATCCCTGGTGTTCAGTTCTCCTGTGATTACTTGGCTTCTCTCCACTTATATGGGTTACAGATTTAAAGAAAAAATATTTAAAAAATCAGTAACAATGGAAAAGTTGAGTATTATTGCATAAAAGTTTTGCGTGATGCAAGTGTATCATAACTGACTGATTCAAAACCTTGTGAGGTTTTGTTCTTCTCACAAATGGGAATAATCATACATTGTTCTCACTGAAAATGGTTTTCTGTCCATGTTGTACAATGGTCATGCAGTTTGAGCATAACAGGTGATGTTTACCAGGGATTTTGTTATTTATGCTTTGTTCAGTATATGTAGAAAGTTAAGATGCAGATAAACAACTTGAGAAATACAGCAATACTGAACTTTTGTCCTTTTTTCCACCTCCATGTAGTATGTCTAGATAATAGACATAAGCATAATCGTAGATAAATGTAATAAATAAGATAATCTGGTTTCTGGTGCTATTAGTCAGTTGTTGATACCTGTAAGTAGCTGTGTCCTCCACCCAGAATCTAAGAGCTAGGATTCTCATTCACGTCATTCTTGGACGCAATTTGCTTACCAATAGTCACACTACTTACATTATACTTTTTATTTTTAGAAGCTCAGGGAGTTATGTTGTAATTGAATTATGGTGAAGAGTGATCTGATCCATTATCTAGCACGTACTCAGTCCTGGACAAATGGCTTTTAATGGCATTAAACAATAACCTCATGAGTACTAGGAATATATATGTTTTCCCCAGAATCACAGTTTAAGAATCACAAGCACAGAAAAAAACAGCAGCATCTCTTGGTCTTGTATTGCAACATAGCTGAATGCAAAGGAAAGCACTCGAGCTGCTCTGGCTCGTAAGCATTTGGCCATTCTATCCCTAAAGTAGATAGGGGCTTGTACTTGACTGTAACTGATTTTGCTTTGTGTGAGGACTTCATGTACTATTCTGTCAGTGAAAGCAGACAAAATTAAAAAGCTCTTTCATGCCTCTTGTATTTCTCTTGAACACATGCAAATGTTAGTAGTGGCAAATCTGCAGTCGTATTTGCTTTCAGAAGACGACAGTGACTTCTAACTCTCATTTTCAAGAGATTAAAAGCTCCTTTCGCTGAAGACAATAACACCAATTCATTCACGTGTTGGATTAAAAAACTGTTTTTTGTGCTGGTGATTTAGCTCTAAATCTTACGTTTCTAAGACTTATGTAGACCATAAACCATGCTATGAAAATAACTTTTGGTTGGCTTTTCAACTAATATACATAAGAAGCCAGTTCTGAAGTCCTTAGAATAGTAATTGTGGTTGGTTCATGAGAGTACTTCTTAAACTGATGGATTTCCCCTGCACCCCTTTATGACACTGTACGCTTCTATGTGTGTAGTTCCAGGTTTATTTTAGGCAATATGTATTTAATGTGGTTGGCTCATAGAATCAACCTCTGTGCCCCAAATGATATTTTCTTTTGGTGTCTTAATAGCTATTCTGAGGTATTGTGTCCTATTATGTTTTTAATGTGAAACATTCTTAGAGCTTAATATTGATGTCAAGGCACTGCTTAGTCTGTCTCCTTCATAGGGCATACCGGTCTGGGATTTTCCCTTCTGTAACTGCATTGTAACTTGCCTTATGGGGTGCTTCATATTTGCTTTCACATGATGCAGCAGACCAAGGACCAGCAATGTTGATTCTGTACTTTCAAGGGATGACTTGGTTTGAGTATCTAATGTAAGCACTGAACTGGATTGCATGTGAATTACTTCTTTCTGCTGCAAATGGAAATAAAATATTTCATCTTCTCCCTTCCTACAGCACCAACAACTAAAATAGGGTGAATGAGGATGAACAGATCCTAATTTGTGGTTCATTTAATGAGCCATTTGGCTACAGCATACCAGTAGGCACACCTTTCATGGTTTTGAGGTGGCCAGCATGGCAAGAATGACATACAGTACTTCTGCGTGCTGCCCAGCATTTTGCACACGGTTTAGGTTTAATGTTTTGTTCTTTATTTTGTTTTGCCTGCAACTTGCTCTAATGTTTCCTGGAAAGTATTCCAGAATGGAGCAGCTGTGGGGAGGGATATGTGTGCTTGTGAAAGGCACCTCATTTGTACAGCCTTGAAGACTTGCATTGTTGTCTGTGAAAGGCAACTCTGCATGTTAAGAATGAACTGGTTTGCAGTTTCAGTAGTCATGGAGATCTGTGTCCAGACACTTAGGAGGGCTGAAGTATATTTGGTGACAAACACTTAGTTACCTTCTCCAGGTTGGTTTGTGTTGACCACTCCAGTAAGAGAATAGCAGCACTTCCCTGTATCTTCCAGTTTCTGTGACCTTCTCCAGAACATTGCAAGGTTCTCAGGTTGTTTTTAGGTGAGGCTTTTTGTAGATATGTATTATTACTGCAATTTTAAATGAGAATAGGTGGTGGTCTACATATGAGGAGCTTTCTGAACTCTGCATTCAGTCTAATTTTTGTGTTTCTTTTTGGATACAATATGCACAAGAGAGGTTTCTTTTCTGGATACATTGCTTTATTTTGGTGAATGAACTTTCAATTCTAAATGATACAATGAAAGCAAATATTTGCAAGGGGAAATGATGATATAGGTGTGGTTTACCGTTCAGGTTTCGCTGTGAGGCTGCCATCTATGCCTCAGACTTCATCTATGCAAACCTGCTGCTATGATCAAGGGCTTTTCTAGGACATAAGATGCTACAATATTAACTATTGTGTACATATAAATTATATTTCAGCTGTGCAATAATATCCAATGGATGATGTACTCTTACAGTCAAGTGACAGCAGTCTTGCTTTTATTGCTTTAGTCAAGTAATGTAAACCAATTTCAATTAATGTTGGATAGGAAACAAGCTTGAAACAGAATTAACTTTTCAGTTGGATTCCTACCAGCTTGCTATGCTGGCAGTACTGCAAAAACGAAATAATTGTTGGTCTCTTAATGGCTAACTGCCAAGAAAATGCTGGTTCTGACTTTAATGCATTTAAACTTATCTATTAATAATTATGTAACAACATATTAACAATTATTAACACTGCGGCTTTGGTAGCTTGGGAGGCTTCACTCTAAAAATTGATGGGTTGTTTGTTGTTGTTGTTTTTTGTTTTGTGGGGTTTGGTTTTTTTTACATTTTGTTTCCAAGAATCAAACAAGAAGAATATGGGGCTTGGGTTGTATATTTTTGTGTGTGGGTTTCTTTTTTGTGTGAATATGATAACTTAGTGAAATGTCTTACCTGTATAATCTCTTTTTTTTTATTATAAAGAGTTCTTTTTGAGGTGACTGAACCAATGTTTTTGTCCTATCTTACTTCCATCTTAAAAATATTTTGTGTGACAAAGAAATAATTGCATTTATGATGCCTGGTCACTTTTTATGAAACCTAATCATTGCTCTCATATGGGGTATTATGTCCTATGCAAAGTATGTGCTTTCCTATATCAAATTAATCTCAAGGGCAAGAAGGACAAAAATGACTGGAACAAAGTAGAGAAATAGGATTTATATTTTCAAATGAAAAAAACAAGGAATGTCCTTTCTAAAATGTATCTGAGAAATTAAAGTGTAATAAGGGTGTCTGGGCATATTAATGCTGGTGAGGTTTGATGTTTTTTCCTCTGCTACATATCAAATATAGATAACTCTTGTTGCTCCTAATCCTCATCACTGTTGGACATTGCTTTAAAAAATTTAGGTACCTCTTCTAAAGATCTGGACTACTTAAACTTTCATCCCACTTCTGAAAAGTTTTTCTGTTGAAACAAAAAAAAGTAATGTTTTACTCTGCTGTTGGCTGGGTGGCTGCAGACAGCCCCTTTTGCCTTCTAGTGGAGAAGGCAACTCCAATGTGTGGGGAGGGTGGGACTCCTGATGTGTTTTGCTGAAGACCTAGATTTCAAGAGTATCTCTTCTTTCCATCAGTTGAAAACTTGTTGCAGGCTGTATAATGCTTTGCTGCCTAGGTGAACTCCTTTGCTCTAGCCGGGAGTGCATCTCTTCCACGCTGTCGCTGGCGGTGCCTGATGCCACTGGGCTCTTGCATCTGCCCAGTGAATGCTTGAAGAAAAGCTAGTTTCTGCCTTCTGCAAATACCACCAGCACAGTAGGGTGAGGAGATATCTTAATTTTTGAAGTAGTATGGTTTCCACATGCTACGTACAATCTTTTTAACTGTTTTTTGGGGTTTTTTTGTGCAGTGTTGTAAAAGCTGTGGGTCTATCAATTCTAGCAGTCTATTACTTGTAGTAAGGGAAGACTTGCTCCTTAAAATGCTGATAAGAGGCTGTGCTAAGCAGTGAATGCAGTCACATTTGATTTCTGTGTAGCACAGGCTTGAAAACCAGTGGTCTTGCATTGCTATGTTTGTTGTTGTTTATTTCCCCTCATTTCATTTCTGAATGCCTGCTGTGAAAGTTTTTTAAATCTTAGTGAATGCTTTGCTGACTACGTTTTTCTAGGCCTTTTTTTGTAGAATTATTAGCTTTCCTGGGATAATCATATCATACATATAGAATTATTTGAAAACTACTTACCTGGCCTTTGTATCTCTCTTTTTCTTGCAGTCATGCCTGCCTTGCAGATCTGAACTAACACAAAGAACAATTAGCTACAGTGTTCCTGAAAGAAATTTGGCACAGGAAACCAGTACTGACCTAAACTGTGAGATTTTGAGAGCAAGATGTCTTTTATGTCAAATGATAGACTTTGGTTGCAAGCTGAACGTGCTTCTGCCCAACAGCGTTACCCATGGTTTCTTTAGCACAGAGCATCCACTTGGCAAGTCAAGATTATTAAATAGTGTTGCTGCCCTTGTAGCTGGTTTGTAGAACTTTACACCAAAATTATCTAATTAGCAGTAGCTTCAGTTAAACTCTGGTACTAGAAATACAGACAAGTCTCGACACAGGCAGTTGGTGCTATGGCAGAAAACCACCTTTCATTCTATAATATAGAATTATTTAGCTGTAGTCGATCAGGTGAAAAATCAATCATTTTTTGTGCTTCTGTCTGCAAAGAGAATACTTAATCACTGCAGCTGAATTTAATATGTGCAACTGGGGTATTATATTATAAAAAGAGCTATAGGTTGATACTTTTCTCTTTTGTGGAGCTGAATAAAATTTTCATTGCTATAGATGTATTTCTTCTTTCCAACTGAAGAGATTGTCTGAACTCGGACATCTTCCAGTGATTATAAACAGCAATAGCTAGTAAAGATGTTTGAATGTCAGTTTTAACTTAATTAAGATTTCATTAATGTATTGAAAAGTGGCCCATTTTCTAGCTATAAAGTGGTATTTTCATTGAGTTAATTCTTAGAAACTGTGTAAATGTACTTTAAAGCTTTTGATAGTTTTAAACCATAACCACACTAATAGTAAGTCAAATGAGTTGGTGCATTTTTAACATAATACTTAATCCTTAATATTAATAACTAAGTCGTAGCTGTGTTTTTTCACAAAGCATTTCTTTAAAGGGAGGCAGTATAGAGTTTCACTTGATGGGGCAGCAAGAAAGCACATGATAGAAGAAAAACAAATGCAGACCTAATATGTGAAATATTGCCTGCTTAAGGGTGTTACTGAGGTGCTCTGTGGGCATTACAACTCCCTGCTTGATTTGGAAATGGATGCTATCCATGGGGTAATTACTGTTTTGTGCCGGCCTCTTTGGAGGCAGAATTGTCACTGTGGGAATTAGTAGGGAAGAAAGACTGGACAGGTTCATGTTCAGTGTGTGTCTTGAGTAAATATAAAAACCTTTGTGTGATATATATATTTTTTGTTGTTGTTGTTCAGCTCACAGCTACAGAAGATCTTAAATGCTCCCCGATTCCTAGTTTATAAGTACAGCAAAACATTGTGACCAAGTGATCTGTGTGAATGATGAAAAGAACAGTGCGGAGGTGGAATAAAAGCACTTTCTCCAGTGTGTAGTACACCAGGGATGTAGGACAGCTACGGATTTCTTTGGAAATGCCATCAGTACTGCTCACTGCTCCTTGTTGTTCTTGCAGCATTATAAACTGCTTTAACCTTGGAAGAAGTGAATCTGAATTATTGGTAAAGGCCTACTGATAGGGGAAAAAAATGGTATTATAAGAAGAGGGGATAGAGGTGGTAAAGTGTCCTTCAACCAGAGAAGTTATTTTCTTGGAATACAGGGGTGTCTTAATACATTATCTCTGTAGCATTTCAAAAGAGACTTGAGAGACTAAGGGCTGTGATACACTGAGTTACAATAGTTTAACAAGCTAATATGCATCTGCTGAGCTGTGGTAACTTTGTGCAGGTTCTTAACCCATTCTCATTCAAGTTAAAATGCTTTAGTATAAACTTCTTTGCTTGACTTTAAGCTAGTATGTTTTACCTCATACTTAGAGAGGGTCAAGCCTGACAACTGCTAGCTCATTAGTGCTCTGCCTTCTTGAGCTTGGTGTTTGTCTCGATGCATAGCAAATTAAAGTAATTTGGAAACTTCAGATGTCTTTAGGTTAAGTCTTTGAATGTGAGCCTGTAACCCTTTCTAATCTGCCTTCTAAATGAAAGAAGATCAAAGAAATTTTGTCTGTGTTCATATAATTCATACCATGGTTCCACTGTGAAACTGCTTGTGGTTAAGCTGTTAAACTCTTGCTGCAGTGCCTACATGCAGTTGGGAGCCTTACTCTGGCTACTGTGTGAGATGGGATATGAGGTTAGCTGAATATGTCATCTGACCTACAGCTAGCTTTTCTTGTGTCGTTATTGGAAAAAGTCAGCAGTAAGTGTTTAAGGTAGAGCTCCTCCCTTAACTTTTTGTTTTGAAAACTTTAGGCCAGGGATAGTTGAAACACTGGCTTCAGCCCAGTGCTGGTTGAACCACCAGTGCTGTGCTCAATTGCTTATTGCCTTTAGCAGGAATTATATTTATGACCTCAGTTAAATTCTTCTTCTGTCAAGTTCTCATTGCCTTCAGTTGGAGCAAGACCAGCATCTTCTATGGTGTAGTGACGATGCACACAGTATCAAAGACTCCTTTCTAAAAGAGAAGAGAAAAATAAAGTGCAACGACATAAGAATGAGTGTTTTGCGTAACAGATGGGAGTTGAACAGGGGAGCAATGAATCAGACCATTAACGCTGCTGATATTAGCCAAAAATGCTTGAAGCATATTGAAGGAAGATATTGACTCTATTTAAAGTAGTAAAGCCAGATAGATCTATCAGTTGGGAAATGTTTTATCTTCATTTTCTCTTCATTGTTGGAATCTGCTGGGTTAAGTCCCATTTCCAGTGAGGTTTACCTAGTGAAGGAATAGGCTGATTAGTTTGTAAGGCAGTATGCAAGCAAGGATCTTCTCTCTCTTCTCCAATTTGAAAGCCTCCGAAGACTTTTCAGTAGAGGTAAGCCCAGGCATGAAACACTGAGCTGCTTATAACTATACCTGTATGTGTTTTCCTCTGGTGGGGGGCATGGGAGGGAAGTTGTATATTTACTAGTGGTCTATTTCCAAAGTTTTGCAGTATCAAATGCTGGTGTAAGTCTTGCTTATAATGCAGTATTTGAGGTGGCAGTCATGGGAGAGCAATCCTATCATGGGATAGCTCAGGTCTGGGGCTACCTTTTCATTCAAGTAATTTCATTTGTTTCCACTTGGTATCTTAAGATCCTTTCATTAAGTCATATGAAGCATAAAGGGAAAAAACACACATTTCCCTCAAATAATTTGCAGAGAGGCAGCACTGTACTTCAGCTTTGTGATTAAGAGTTTGGTCACTACGGAACTCTTCTACTAATAGTTTGGTTGTTTCTATGTCATGACTGTCTGGTGTACTCATAGTGCTACTGTTTGGATGTAGTAGCAAGACATTATTTTTAAATGGGTTGGGATTATACTTTTCTAGAAATAAGCTGTGCATCTCTTATGCTCTAAAAGCCTTTTCACTCTTCCTGTAGTCTTTTGTCATTTTCAAATAAGGTCAAAACATCCTGAGCCTCTTTTGTCTCTGATATTTGCCGTTTCAAAAACTGTTTCATTGTTTGTGAATGTTGGTTTTGAAAATATGCGCACTTTGCCATTGACTATTTTGAAAGTTTTGTATGTAGATGGATTCTATTTGCCCTCAAGGAAGAAGCTTTCCTAAGGCCTTAATTAGTTGTTTCTTGGTTTACATTGAAATCCTGGAAATTGCAATTGAGAGCTCATCAGAACTAGTGTAATTTGCATGGGATCTGAATCAGTGTTAACTAAAAACATCTCCAAATCTTGGGATACTAATCTCATTTTATTTCTGATCTATTCCTTTCAGCTGTATGCTGGTGGAGAAGAAATTAGATTTGTAATACCTTATCAAAAATGTTTGCAATTTTGCAAATAAACAACTAGGTTTGGGGAGGAGGGGAGAGGAATTTATTAAACTGTGTCTAGATGTAGTTGAAAAAAAGAGCTTTTATTAAAAAAAGAAAGTTGGCGAAGTAGTGACTCATCAAAACAAACAGGCTTATTTTCATATATTAGCAGGTCTGGACAGCATATTTTTTGGCCACTTAGCTTCAGGTCTCCCTTGACGGAGCAGTACTCTGAAGCTGGTGAGGATCTTCAGATCCCAATGCAGATTCTGGGGGTGGGTGTTTGGAACCATTTCTTTCACCCCCGTTTAAGGGTCTTCACGCTTCTCCTGGGAAGTGGCCAACACCTATTGAAGCCTCATGCATTCCATGAAGCATGTTGTTGCGGTGAAGGAGTAAAACTTTCCGTGTGCTGGTATTTACATGTTGGCACGTTAACGGTGCGGTACATCTTTACAGCATGCTTGCCTTGTGAGTATTTGCAGCTTTTTGGCTTTGAACTGCAGAAGTTTAACAGCTGTAGTACGTGTGTACCTCCCACATGTTGTTACAGTGCATGGGACCTTTTCAAAGGGAATTTGGGGGGTTTGCTGGCCAGTGCTCTAAATCAAGAGAGACATTGCCAAAGAAGTCCAAAACCAGCATAACAGACATGATAGGCTTTATTGCTGCTTTTCTCTTTATCTTGATTCTCTTTTTGTTTGTTCTGCTAATGGCAGCAGGATCTGAATCCTGCTTTTGAACTTTGAAGAAAAGCTTTCCATTTCCTCTGGCCAATGTTGAGCACTTAATTGTAAGTAATGAGTCTGATGGTCTCCTACCAAAAAAAAGAGTCTTTGAGTGTAAGTGGTGACTTCTGCCTTGGTCTGACTCTGGAGTTAATGTGAGGACTTCATTAGTCAGTTAGACAAGTCTAAAAAAGAAAGGAATTCCTGACTTGAAGTTCTCATGAAGAAAAGGTTTGGGGATATGCCGGTTGTCTCTATTTCCACTGTTCCAATGCTTGGAGAGTCTGGTTAGCCTAAGCTTTATTACATTTATTTTCACTTTGCTATACAACTTACTTTTTAACCAACCCATTATCTTCTTTATTCTAACATACCTTTTTGTGGTTACTTTCTTTTTTATTTGACCTAGTAATCTTGAGCAGTCATGTATAAAAATAGCTTCTCCCTGTCTCCCATCCCATACCTTGCATTTACCCAAAAGTGTATATCCAGTGATTTTTTTTTTTTTTTACCTTTTTCAGAGAATTAAAGTAGTGTATGGTAGGGGTCATGTTTGTCTAAGAAAACCTGTTTTCAGTGTTTTCATTATAGCCACAATTAATTATTTACACTTAACAACCACAGTGGTTTGAAATGTGAAGAGATTTAATTTAAAAGTGACAGCACCAGCCCATACCATAAGCTGAACTGTAGAACCTCTTGCAGGAGAGCAGAAGCAGTAAGCTATATCTGCCAGGTTCAGTTTTATTTTTTCATAGTGATGTTATACCTATAAAAAAAATGTAGCAACTTGTGATCCGTCTTAAACTTCTGCTTAAATTAATGCCATCTACATACATTTAGAGTTTGTTTAGCTTCATAGAAGTATCTTGAGGGCTGGGTTCTTCCCCCTCCACTGTATGCTGTAGGCAAAATATCTTGAGATTCGTCTTTTTTTTTTTTTCCCTTTCTGAGATGAGCAGGCTGACATTTTCTCTAGTCAATTACTGAACACATCTGATTTTTCTGTACTTCTAAGTTAGGATCTTTAAAATTAGCCTTGTGGTTTTTTGGTTGTTTCTTTTTTTCCCCCAAGGGAGTTAAGATGTAATTGTCATCCTAGGTGACTGAAAGACACAGTCATCTTGTTGCAAACTAGGAACTAAATCTCAGGCATGTTTTCATTAATTCTAAACTGAACGTAATCTTGGATTGTAAAGTGCTGCTTTCTTCTTGGTTACTAGTGGCCTTTTAAATGTTGATTTATGTCGCCAATGACACAAATGAAGTTTTGTAGTAGATAAAGCAAAAACTTGCTATTTACTTTTATACTATCAAATAAATAAAATTCAAAGACTTTAATGGCATAAATTGTCTCGTGGGCATTTCCTGGTAGCTGGTGCTTAGTTGGTCCTGGTTCTACTGGGTGGTAATTAACTACCAGTAAGTGTCTAACTAGAGATCATCATTACTTCTGAAACTGTTGTGGGAGTCTTGATTGCTTTCTACAAGGTTTCTCCTAAGTTAATGTCTTGTAGACACAAATGCTATGGCTTTACTTACTGCTGTTTGAGATGGAGGTAATGGCTTGTAATAGAGAAATAAATTTTTCTCCATCTCTCGCATTATCTTACACTTGCACCTATGAAAGGTCCAAGCATACTTGAAATTCATTGCACTGAGAGGATTGCTTCCATAGGGTTGATTAAACTTATTTTGAAGGAGTGCAGCAAAACCAGAAAAAAATCAGCTTTCTATGTCTTCCATTGACTCATTGCTAATTGCAAGGAAAGAAGAAGGTAGTGTGGATTCTATTGACTGCATAATGAAGTAAGAAATTAAAGCTCCAAACAAAAAGAAGTCTATGATTATATAATAGCAGTAGCTGTTATAAAATGTTTGCTCCTTTGATGAGTAACAATTAAGAAATGGTGTATTATAATCCCACTAATAACATTTCCTCACATACTCAGAGAGGGGGGACATGACAGCACAGGACACGCAGATGTTGGTTGAAGGTCTGATGGAGGGTGCTCATTTTCAACAAGGACAAACGCTTGTGGAGGAAGCTGGAAATCTGCAAGCTTTCAGGCCCAGCTTTGCTCTCTGCAGGTGCCATCTGTGACTGTTTTTGCAACCATGAAATGCATAGCAGCTGTATACTTCAGTATTTTACCTACTATTATCCAGTGTGTGCTTTCAGTTAGAGACATTTGAAGTTCATTTTATAGAAGCTGGCTATTTGCAGACACAAGTTACCTGAAAGAGACTGCTACTTAAGAAACTTGCTGTATTATTCTTTACTGAAATTGAGTTACTTTGACCATGTTCCAACACATACAACAAAATGGCATGTTGTCTTCTACTTGTTCATGTGCATCAGCACAAAAAACCCCTAAACTAGTGAGTCGTCTTCAAAACTTCTTCTGAAATAAAGATCTCGTAACATATTGATGATAACATAAAAAGTCTCTTCAGCCCTTGAGCACTTTAACTTTGCCTTGTCTGCAAAAGACACAAGCAAGAGGTGAGCTTTCTGACGTCTTTCACAGTTGGAAATTTTTTGTCTTGGTGTAGTCCTTTCTTTGTAGGTGAACATTGGCATGCATAGGGAGGAATTCACTGGCTCTTTTTATCCTCTTAGCAGTGGTGAGCCATACAAAATAGCTTGCACTGTGGTTTCATTGGCTTGTGTGTATTGCTGGACTGTTGGTTTGTGAGCTTTTGGCTCTTATAAATCTGGATTTGATTCCTGACCCAGTTCACTATAAATTGAGGGGTGCCATGTGGGACAGGAAGAAATGGAGCGGGTAGGGAGAATGGTACAATTTTTTTGGCTGCAGAGCTGACTTCTGCTTTAAAGTGTGAATGGAACTATGTGCATTTGAAATAGGGAAAAGATGTGTTTGTGGAATCAAATGTGAAGGCTGTAGTGCACTGCATGCAAGATGGCAATCACAAAAGCACTGCAGGCCTTTAGAGAAGGTGCAGGTTTTCTCTGTCTCCCACCTGTTTTTGCTGCTACTGAGCACTGTCTTTACTTAAGTGCTTCACTTTGTCCTGTGCAATTCTAAGAAGGCTGGAGTCGGGGCAGGGGTATATTAGGAGTGGCTTATAACTCTTTTTGCCAAGGAAGGGTAATTGAAGTTAACCTTTAAACCCTCTGGGAAATCACTGTTTTGGATGAGAACATTCTTGTATTGAAAGGGTTAGTTAGAAATGCAGAGCGATGTCTAATGTTCCTGCTAATGTCAAAGACAAAACTGACTTGAAACTGTATTTTTTTGTTGATTTGGGTTAATGCTAAACTGAACCAATTTGAATTTACAAATAATCTGCCGTGACTGTTTAATTCTGATATCTTAATTATTTTCTGTTCCTGATGTGTACTCTGCAAACTGGCTTGCCTTGATGCTCATATAAAAACAGGCTAAGTCATCATACAAAATCATGCTGTGTAAACAACCTATGGAAGCAGAAAAGAATGGCCTTTGCTTACAAAGATGACTGCAGTCTTTCAGGTTTTTTTTAAATAGAACAGGCTCTCCACAATTGATGATGAATTGCTATGATATGGAAATAGAAATTGTCTGGCAGTGCCTAAAATGTGAAAATCATTTCCTCAAGAATTGTAATATTGACTGTTTGAGGGAACTGAAGGGACTCTTGGATTCTGTCTGTATTGCAAACACAGGCTGCATGCTAAACTACTGCTTTGCCACTAGTTCAGTTGTTACGCTGGCTGGGACTCATGCTCAATGGCTAAGGAAGAGAAATCTGGTTTTATTCGCCATTAGTTTTACCTGCATGCATGCCCTTAACTACACTAATGCAAGTAAAACAGGATTTCATTCCAGTGTTTTTTTCAGTTACTGTCAACCAGACGTATCCTTAAGGAAAAATTAAAGCAAATGCCACATCATTGTGCTACCATTTTTATATGCTACCAGTGTGCTACCGTTTTTGTTGCCCAAATACCTGTGTGACTTGTCCTATTATACTTTTTCAGAGATGTGTATGGTTAATGCACATGTTTTAACTTGAATTGTTCTTTTCAAATGTCTTCTTATGGTTCTAACTGCTAGGATTAATAGCAATGGGAGCTAACTCAACACACTTTCTGGTAACCTACAACCCAACAGGTCAGTGGATATGTGAATACACAGACCTAATCCCTATTTCTGCTAAACACCACTTGAATGGAATGTGTTGCCTCAGTCTCTTTCTCTTTTTCTTTAAATGTACTTTCTCATACATGCTTTTCTGAGAATCAGTGCAAAATATCTAGTCGTATGTAGGCAAGGCAAGAGTTTGATTCTGTTTGAAGAATTAATAGTCAAGGGTGAAACCACACAGTTCGTTTCAAATGATAAGGCAGGCATGTAAAGTGATGGAGCTGCTCATTGCACTTCAAATCTACAGAGCAGACTTTGATCGTGAGCAAAAAAATTTTCAACAACAAAGCAAATTCTTGCTATGACTTCACACCTTCTGTACTGCTATGTTGGATAATTGTCTTGTGAAGTGAGCCTGAATGCATGTAATTACAGCAGTATGGCCAAGGCAGTGTTTTCTAACACAAGTCTCTGATCAGCAGTCTGCAGGAATCTTTGCACTTCTAAGACTGCTGAAGGAAGCAGACAAAAGCATGCCTCCTATCAGTAAGTGTAACGTTGCAATGCCTGCTGTCTTAAGAAAAAACTTGCTGACAAGGAGAAGAGAAAATTACTGGTTTCTTTACTATTACTCCAGTATTCTTCCAACTGGAGTTGCACAGAATGTGCAAGGAGATGAGGGAGTAGTGTAGTACGTGTACAGTCTGTGCATGAGTCTTGATGGCTTTCTGTTGTATCAGCATGCACTTTTCATCTTGGGTTAATTGTTACAGTGGGCTCTAATGATGGGCGTTGCCAGGTAATATGTTAGTAGCTTGGAGGAAGAGAAAATGATGTGCCCTACCTGCAAGCGTTCTACTTTACATGATGATGTCCTCTTAGCTTTTGTGTTGGGGCTCTCTTGGATATGTTGTTTAAACAGAAGGAAAAAAAAAATCACTTGAAGTGTTTTTCTTTCCCTTTTCTCAACGACTGGAATTCTAAAGGCTTAAAACTGTATTAAATGAATTCAAGGCTGTTGTTCCTGCAAAGCAAAGTATGGAAAGCAAATGCCCTTCACATACTTGCAAGGAGAAAACTGACAGGCAGAACTCTTAAGATAATGGTGAAGACATTTTTAATATCAAACTGTTTTATTATTTTCATTTCATTCTTTTTGGTTTATGTATCAACATCATTTTTTGTAGCATGTGCTTTTCAGCACTTCAGTAGAGCTTAAAGAACTAGATACCACGTTTGTGGAATGAAGAGGGGAGTAATTTAGGGTTGGATTTGAAGAGATTATCATTCCATTTTTTTTCTCTTCCTAAGAAGAGCTAAATAGTAGTAACAAAGAGGCGACTTCTTTTCTGACTGATGTAGAAAGGGATGTTAATGCTGTTGCTCCTGCTAACACAGGATATGGTTTAAAAAACAAATGCACACAAAACTACATGGGAATCACTGATGTAGGCTGCTTGCTCAGATGTGACCACAGGCTAGTGGTAATGTAGGCAGGACTTGAAATGAGTGCGGTAGACAAACTGGACGCAAGCAGACATGGGACTGAATGATGCAGTGAAGTCAGGGGTTGGATGATTCCTCTGTCAGTTCTGTTTGAGGTGTCGGATTGCTCTGGGGAAGAGAGGGAATAAACTTTTTTTGATCTTGCTGTGACTGGCTACCTTCTACAGTCTATGTGCAGACTAGACCGCACATAGTCTAATAATGATGTCGTTTCCAGTTTGGATCAGCCTTTTTCCCATAGGTAAGAGCAGTAGCCAAAATAGGCTGATACGGATCCTGTTACTTTGCGAGCACATGCTGTTTATCAGTAGGGTCAGAAAGGACAGAATAGTGAGCTAGCAGGAGGTAGAACTACCATCTCCTTCCCATTGGTGTACCCCTAAATTTTCTTGTCAACCTTTCTTATATTCCATTTTGACAGTTGATATGAAGACACCATCTTGCACCTGCAGACCTTCACCACAGGCTTTTTAATGAGACTTCAAGCAAGGATGCTGCTTGCACTAGCTGATTTGTCACAGGGAAGCTTTTTCTTGCTAGGAGCCATACACCAATCCCAGATTTATTTTTACATAGGTGGTTATATAGCTGCTGAAGGCTGACTTCTGATTAACAATGATAAGAAGATAATTGGGACCATCTGATCCAGATGTGGTAGAAGGGCTCCCTAGCTCGCAGCACCTGATCTTCCTCACTACTCTGTTCAAAACAAACATACCTTTCACCACTACATCAAGGCATTTACAAATCCATCTGTAATTTGGATATGATGGTGTATCTTTTTAGATTGTGACCTTGAGGCTAATAATTCATAGCAGTAGGCTCCATGTGATGCCTGTGGTCTTTCAGAATTGTCATTACCTTGATAGAAACATAAGCTAACATTGTGTACCTCCCATTACCCCAAAGAACTGACCAAAACATTCTGACCTTGTTAAAGCTACAGATGTGTCTCCTTGGAGATAATGACTCAGTATTTTGAGATTCCTCTTTCCATATTTTTTTCCTTTACAGCTAATTGCTACTTAGCTTCAACAAAGACAGAAAGGGCTTTCATTTTAAAGATTTCCTGCTTGTAATCAAGGATGCTGCTTTCCTGTGTTTAAAAAAAAAAAAAAAAGACTTTTGAAAAACCAACTTCATTCCTTTTTTAATGCTGTTTCTCCATAAGGTCTTTTTCAGTGTCATAAACTGCTTCATGTTTCTCCTGAACTTCATTTCAACAGAGGATTACTTTGGTTCACATGAATTGGAACATAGCGTATTGGATGACCAAAACTATAGAACAACTGTGAAGAAAATAAAACATGATTTAAGGTAAAAGGATTTGTTACCATGCCAATCCTATTTTCCTTCCACATGAGTGGAAGGGTCACAGTTGCTTTAGAAATGTGTGACTGAAAGAGACCATCTGAGTTTGAAAGTAATTTCTTGTTCTTCCCAATCCTTCTGCACTGCAGACTATTGAGTAGTAAAAGTTTAGTCAAAGAAGTTTATTCTCTAAAGTGGTGACTGGCATGTCAACCTTGTTCAGTTTGCTGTTGTTGATAATGCCATCATATACTCGGATGATGAATCTTTGGTTCTCCCTTCTTCCGTCATCACTAGGAAACCCCTTTCCTCTCTGCTGGATAGGCCCCCAGGCGTGATGTAAGTAGTTGCCTGGGATAGACAGGGATAACAGGCACCACGTGTATCAAAGCGACATTTGAGAGTAGAAGAAGGGTCTCTTCAAAAGATGTTGCAAGCAAAGAAAATTAGGTCTTTGTTTCCTCTGTCATCTTTTCTGTGCTCTTGAATTCTCAGCCTCGTACCCTCTTTGAGCCTATTGATCAAACAGGAAGAAAGGGAATGCTTTACCACACATTCAGTTTTTCTTTGTGCTTGCCCAACAGTGTATATATATTCTTCATGAACAAATTTTTACCGTGCAGCAGCGTGAAGCTGGCATACACATGTGCCTGCTGGCACAGAGCAGCAGAACTGAAGCTGAGCAGAATCTCTGGTTGGTTTGGTTTGGTGAAGCAATGAGCCTGCTTAGGTTTGTTTTTAATTCTCTCCTCAGGAGAAGAGGACAGGGCAGTCCTTCTCCCCCACAGGAGAGGGGAATCTTCCCACCTGCAAGAAAGGGAGTTTCCCACCTACAAGAGCTAGAAATCTTATTCTTTTTATGCTTCCTCACTACCGTAGAGTTCCTTGCATGTGCAGTGTTCATTTCCTCATGATCTCATGATCGCCTGCATCATTTTACCATGTTGGAGACACCAAAGAGATTATGTAGCCTGTTGTGTGGAATTGCTAGTCTTGGTTCACCTTGCTAAGAAATCTGGCCTCTGGGAAGTCCTTTATTGTGGCATCTCTTAAAAGAAGTTCTTCCTTTCAGCTGCTTGTGGCCTGCTTCTGGCATTTGCATGTGTGCATTTCCTCAGAGTCTTACAGGGATAAAAGTGACTTCTACCGCCGCTCTTACTCTACCTACTTCTGTTAATTAAAAAAAAAAGTTTTTGTTGTTTTGTTTCTTCACACAGTATGCTAGGGTGCCTAGGAGCAACTTATACTGTATACCTAGTAATAGATTCAATAAGGCTGGACCCCTTTCTTGTTGGCTTGACTGACTTCTCTCTATTCCTTTATCTTTTTGCCTTTTAACATGTTAGGATCTCCTTCTACAAGTATGTACTGGAATTAGGGCTCCAGTCTACAGGGCTGCAGTGTGAGAACAAAGAAGGCTTTAGTATTTTCCTTGGGACTTCCATAAAATAAAATATCTCCATTAAAATGTCTGGATTGATGAAGAGAAGGGGGAAAAAAAAAGTCTTTTCCTCCAACAGTGGCTTGATTAATGGATTTATTGTTTGTACAGATTTTGTCAGGAAGCCATATGGCTTGAAGAAAACAAAGAGGAAGTGGCTGATGTTGAGAATCTGATTTAATAGGGGTCTCTAAGGACAGAATGTGGCTCTTATCCTTACTACTTCCCACTCAGTTTGCAAAGTGGTCTGAGAAGAGCTTTAGTGCTTCAATAGAGCTAAAGATAATGTGGCTCTGTTTGAGTGGAAGTGTTGGTCCCTACTGCTGATCAGCATCACAGCTACTCCATTCTCAGGTTAAAAATCCACTATTCTTTGCCTGTTCTGTAAAGTATTCTGGAGTAGTTAACAAGGAACAGTAACTGAAATGTTTGCTACTTGTATCTTGGCAGTTTATCAATTTGCAATAGATGAAGACAACTTTAGCATCTTGAAGCTGAGCTCTCATAGTTTGGGGTGAGACTGTATTTCTCTCTTCTCTACCCTTCCCTTCCCCAGGAAAATTCAAGCATATACATCTCTGGATTAACTGAGTCACCATCCATATCCTGCAACCAGATGTATTTTCCTAATCTAGCATGTGTATATGGGGATTGATAAGTAACTGGGGCTCAAGCACTGGTGATTTAACCTGATGTGGTGGGTTAAACGAATATTCAGCATTATCTACGACTGTTTGACTCTACTTATGACTACGTGGTGAATAAACCCAAGTAGAGAATCTAAAGCAATGTTCTGTAATGTAACTGCAAGCAAATGCATTAAGGATGTTTAACAAGCACTTTTTCCTTGTGTGAAATTACAGCTTCTCAGCTGAGAGGCATAAACTCACCAAAAACCAGTTAAGGTCATTTCAGAGCTAAAGTAAAAGGCTCATGTGAACCATTAGTAATTGGTAGTGGGTCCACAGAGTGGAAAGCACAAAACATCACTTCACAAAAACATATTCTGACAACTTGGGAATTTAATGAATATTGGTTTTTGAATGAAAGCTACGTATTCAGCTGGTGGTGGTGAAAGCAATTTGATATGTGCCTCAGATCTCTGGGGGTCCTGAATGTCCTATTTTGAAGTTTTTGGCCATAATGAAAGAAGTAATTACTCCTATAGGGCTTTAGTGGGTAGTGTGTGCGCATGTGGTCTAGTATTTTACAACAGGCCAGTCCTTTCTTTCCAGATCTTTAAGAGGTTTTTGTTAGTTTTTAGACCCTTATGACATGCTTATGCTGGAGTTGGTGCTTATTGAATCTTTCGTATAGCTCTGACAGGTACTAGGAGAAAAACAGTTTGTCTTGACAAAATTCAATGGCTGACAATGGTGGAAGAGGAGATGCTAAAAGACCAGAGAAAAGTTTTCCTGATTTAGATCTGTTCTTCTATGCTTCTGTCAAACTGTAAAGTTCCTATTTAATGTTATACATAAGAAGTATGTTGCTTTAAAATATTATTCAGAAAGTCTTTGGTGGTGAAGGTTTAAAAATAACCACTTCTCACATGTTCTCCTTGGCTATGACATAGTATTAGGCAATGTTTGTAAGTCTGTTACAGTGATGCTGTTAAACATCATTGTAGTAAGCATCCCTTCCAAGCTGATTAATATTAGTCTTAATCAGCAGTTTGGGATTTGTTACCCTTTGCCTGGTTTGTTTGACTTCTTATGCATGCATTGGCCATGATTCACTACTGCAAGGGAGTCAGGGTATGCAGTTGGAGAGTACTTGGAGGTTTTTACGTCTGGAACACCTCCAGTTTGAGGATTATTTTCCTTAAAAAGAAAATTAGGAAAGATGATTGTGAAATATAATCTCCTATATTTACAGCTTAGTTGTGGTAGATGCTCGTGACTACCTAATACAGTGCTTAGTTTTTCCTAATGGTCTGGAAAGCTGTTGAAATGTTGTTTACCACACTTAGTTATTTATAGCAGGAAAATGTCACACCAGGTATAAGAGGTAGCAAGTTAAGTGCAGTATTCCACATTTCTTTTGAAGTAACTTTTAAAAAATAAAATACTACTTGTATGTAGCAGGCTGTTATATATCCATATCTGTAGGTGTTAGGTGAACACTGTGTTTTTCCAAAACATTAAAGGGAGGAGGGGGAATAGGACTTTACCCTCAAAAAGGTAATTTTGCTAATGTATAACAATGTTTCAATTTTTTCTTCTAGCAACTGACCTTGTCAGCAGAGTTGACACCTATACCTGGAGTAGCAGATTGCGCTAGGCCCAGTGTATAAGCAGGCATCTCTGTCTATATTCATCAGCAGGTAAGAAGTTATGACCAAAAAACTTCAAATAAGAGTTTTCCTTTTCGCTTTGGAAAGTACTTGCACATAAAGCATGCCAAGAACTCTAAAGCTTAAAGAACTTCAAAAATATATGTTCATCACTCCCCCTTTCTTCCTAAGGTTAGAAATCTGAGTAAGCTCCCAGCTCCCCTGCTCTGTGCACCCACCATCTGTTTTCTCAAAACAGTTGTGTTCCAGAGCAGACCTGCAGTGGTCCTGCCAGGTTTCTCTCTCCTGTGATGATGTGATCCCCATGTATATGGCCCCTCCAGCTGTGTAAGAGGGAGACTCAAGGCTACCCTGTCGCTGAGGAGTGTGCCCTGAATCAGAGGAGACCCTTGTCCTTGACTCTTCTAGTTGTTGGGTCGTCTTGGGCAGCAGCGCTCAGTGCCAGCAACAGCTGGTAGGTGACTTGTAGGTCAGGCAAGCAGCTGTGGCTGCACATGGGTTTGGGGATTGCAGGCTGCAGCTGCCTCTTGGGCTGTGCTGATGTGCTCTGAGCAGAGGGCCCTGATCCCCTTTGGTTTGATGGAGTTCTTGACTTTATTTGGGGAGGGGGACATTTTGGGTTTTTTTCTTCAAATAGAAGTTTTGCAGGAGAAGTACTGTGACTGTGTAAAACACCTCCACCCCCAACAGCCCTGCAGTCCAGCTGTTTCCCATTCTTAATGTGAGTGTGCATTTAAAACACAATACTCGATATAAGGAGATGTCCTCAGCTTGGCAAGTCAGATGTTGCCAAAAATCCAGAAGAGATGTCAGGAAAAGAGTAGCAGATAATACTTTTCCTGCCAATGTGATTAATTTTGTAAAAATATCAGAACTTAAATTCAATGCTATAAAAATATACATTGGCAGATTATGCATTGGTATTAATTTTCATATTGCTTTCATTTTTTTGAGTCCTCTTTTATGGTGTAAGTGAAGCTGGTGAAACAAGTGGGGGAAAATCACTCTGCTAATGTGTGTTGGAGTCTGTGAGCAGAATGCAGTTTCTTTTCTGGCCTGTCACCATTTACAGGCCTTACTAAAAGCTAATTTGTCTCATGTACGTATGTCAGCTTTTAAGTGGTAACTTCTATACCGATCACACCTCCTCCAGCTTTTTTATGCATAGAATACCATTCTACAACTCTTATTTCAAATATAATATTTCATAGTAGTATTCCATTGATAATTGAAGCAGGTGAGGGACCAATATAACTAAATAGAATAAAATAGTTTGGTTATTTGCCAAAATGATAGTTTGTCTCATGTTTAAGTTCTGTGTATCCAGAGTACAGGCAAGCATAAAGGTACAGCAGCTTTTTCTTACTACAGGAAAGTCTGAAGCACACCATTATTGGTGGTTCTTCCAGCCCTGTAACTATAGGCAGTAATACTGCATGACTAAAAGTATTTACTTTCATTGTCCTTAATATAGTGTAGAATGTTGACTAGTAGAAATATATACACACATATATAAAATACAGTCTATATACTAGATAGAAGCTTTGTTGAAGTGTATCACATATCTGTGTGTGTATGCATATGTATGTATATACAGCGTTAAAAATGATGATTTGTCTCGAGTCTGGCTTTAGAGACTGACACTGTCTTAAGTTGTCTTGTATTTGGGAGGTCTTTTTGGTTATTCATTGAAGTATTTTCAGTGTCATATTCTAGGCATGTTATGTTTCTCTTTAATATAAAGCGGTTAGTAATTTCTAAAGCAGACATTTCCAGAGTGTTAACTGCTGCCCATAATGGATGCAACATATTCTTGCTAAAGAATATGATGATTCTGTATGGTGGAGTAATACTAGCGATGAAGATAGTCCTGTTGAGTCATACAGCATGCAGAATTCATAAAGACACTGGTCTCTTATTTTTCCCAGGTGATGTTTAGCCAGAGCATTCATATATATATATATATATATATGTGTATATATATATATGTATATATGTATATGTATGTATGTTAATCTGTAACTCCAGGAAACTGAGAATGTGGTGGCATTGAGTCAGGTTTTCTTCTGCCAAGTTAAAATATTTTAAGTATTTGATGTTACTATTATTTGAGTAAATTCCTTTCAGTGGAGCAAGTCTGTGGCTAGCTGCCAAGTGACTAGAGTGTCACTCCTTTATTTGTCACTTTTAAATGAGCCACGTGAGTTATGCTCTTTGAGTGATTTTATTATATGAGAACAGGAGGTATGTGCCTGCTGAAAATTCGTCAAGATGGTACTTGCCCATCCTCACATGGGGAGAGTTACTTATTTACCTTTGCTTGTTTTGAATAAACCAATTTATTTCCTCATAAGCATCACTAATTTGTTATTATTATGTGACTTCAGTTTGCTGCCTATTTTGGGGCACAAGAGAAAGAGTCAGCTTGCAGTATGTGGTTTATTAAACTTTTTCTCAGCTGAAATCATGGAGTCATAATAGATTTTTGTACTTGGAAAAAAAATTAAAATCCACTTTTATTCAGTGTCAATCAATAAAAATGACAGAAGAAAAACAGCATTTAACCAATATATAAATCTGTGGTTCCCGCACATTTTGGGTAGTCTTTGCAGTCTGGTTCCCTCTTCTCAGAGAGAAGGGAGTAGAAATGGAAAATGCTTAGAGAAGGGTGACAAGGATGGTGAGAGATGTGAGCAATTTAGCAAGCTAGGACTTTTCAGTCCAAAAGAAAAACAGCTTACTGTAGGAGGGAACACTCCAAAATATGAATGAGATGAAGGCAAACAGGACTTACTTTATTCACTCTGGCAGCACAAGAACCAGCAGACATCAAATGAAGCTAATAGAAACCTAGTTCAGAATAAACAATAAGCAGATAATTCTTCATACCACAAGAATTAGATCTGTGGAACTCCTTGCCACGAAGCTATGGAGACTGAAGAGTGGAAGAGGAATCAATTTGAGGCTAATAAATACAACTCACCTGTGAGTCCTGGAGTTGGGACCAGTTGGAAGCCAACAGGGCATTCAGGAGAACTATAAAGTATTCTTGCAGCCTTTTTGTCCTTCCCTAGGCATTCGCTATGACTCCTTGTTCCTTTTATTTTTATGGGTTAGGAATTTTAATGTCCAATATATTTCTTGTCTTCTAGCTTACTGAGGCAAGGTCTCAATCTTTTCCGCAACAGTATCAGTCAAGGTTTCAGGTCCTGCCCCATGTTCCTCCAAAGGGGCACTACCCTTCTCACTTCTGCTGTTTCTTCGTGTAAGTCATGTAGGACAGCTCTCTTTCTTGTGCTGAGACTTTGTAGCGGTGCAAACTGTTCCCTTTTGAATGTCATAGTTGCAGTTGCAATTGCCTTTGAACTGTTTACTAGCAAAGATAATCTGCTGCTAGTCATAATAAATGTGGTTTATATCACCAGATGGTGAAAAATCTTAGTCACCCTCAAGGGTGATGGATTTTCCTGTCAGGGGCTTCAAAGATCTTCCATGTAAGGTCAGTATCAGTGACCTGCTTAGAGTGATGAAACCCTGTTGAAGACAAATTTACAGGGCTGGATGGACATTTGGTCTTGGCCCAGTATGCCTCCTCTTATGATCTTTGGGTGTTGTAGATTCTCTGGAATTGTGTCTACAGCTTTGAAAAGTAGTAGTTCAGGGCAAGGGTGGTTTTTGTGAATAGTAGGTGGTCTGGACCCTTATACTTCTTCATGAAACTTTCTTCAATTGATAAATTGGAATTTCAGTCATTTGATTTCAAGAACAGAGGAGTAACTTTCTTTGAGAAATGTTTTTCTTCCACAGCTTAAATATGAAAAGTGGACAAAAATTGGCCTCCTTGAGAATTATAAACTCATTTTTTCTTTAAAGTTCAGTGTAGGTCTAATGGTTCTCTACATTGATTTAACTCGTGGAAAGTCTTAAATACAATTGCCAAAACCTTTGTTTTGAGAGTCACTTCAGAGGCTTTCACTAGTACCATGCTACTTTTTTTTTAAGTAGTGATTCCTTACTGGGTCAGGAGCCTAGTGTATAGTACTGCTTTCTCAAACAGCCTTTCCCCTTCCATTTGCATGACCTGCAAAAGTTTTCTACCTGGTTATCCACTCTGTGTGGTTTCCGCACACAAAAGGGAGATGCTACGTTCTCTGGGAAGCTTAATAAGCAACAAAACCAGACTTTGTTGGTATTTGAGCATTGAGGCTTCATTTGTATCCTCCAGCTGTGAGTAACTGCTGGAGTGTTTTGTGGCTTGTGTTGTGCATGAAGTAGGTGTCTTTGACCCTCCTGAGCTAAGATATACTTCTGCTACTGGCTGGACTAAAAAAAAAAAAAAAAAGTATCTGTGTGTGCTCCCTTCCAGAACCATATTTCTGCCTTGTAAGCAGGGTGGAATTTCTTTTTCATCTGAATGTCCTAGGTCATGAATCAGAAAATATGTCATTCCTTGATCTCTCTGTGATTTCCAGCCCCCCCCCCCCCCCCTTTGCTGCTAGGATCTACTGAAAGGAATGAAGAGATGGGACAGGTTCCCGGGGGGCTCTCTAAAAGGATCTCTGGTTCAGGGAGAGTTTCTCTGACAGGCAAGGAAGTTCTGGTTGATGTGAGAAATAATCTCAAAGGGAATGTGCTGCCTCTTGCATTTTCACTGCTTCTCTTGCACGTTTCGCTGTGTATACACCTTTCTCATCCTGTCTTTTGGATTGAGTCAGTACAGAAAAAAAAAAAACAAGATTGATTTGACAGTGTTATCACTGGGATCCTTGATTTTGCTGCATTCTTTGGATTACAAGAAATGCTTTTCATCTCTTCTGTCTCTCCATTCCCCACTCAGGAGTTGAACACTGCACGATGTACCTCCTGTTCCCTTGCTATCTGTGTTGCAGCTCTTTAATGACCTTGCACTTGTTCAGACTGGTGGGATAGCACAGCTGAAGTTGAAGACACCGTGATGTGTGAATCTGTTTCTTTCCTTTTCCTCACTTATTCATATTTTTATTACGTGTAGCTTCTTGCTTTCTCATTTAAGGCTTCTTTTCCATCCCTTTCTTATTGTCCTATGTAAATCTGTCCTTACATAAAGCTCAGATCTTATATCCAGATCTAAATGGTTTGTTTACATTTGCAGCACCTGTACTTCAAGTTTCTGGAATGCATTTAAAGTTGAATACCATGACTATATTTGTGAGGCAATATACTGGTCTTATGTTTAAAAAAAATAGTAATTCTGCCAGTGGTTTTTCAAAATTGGGATTCATTGTTTTCTTGCCAACTGAGGGCAAACTGAAAATGGAATGTATCTGAAGTGGAGACAGTATGTCTGGAAACAAGGGCAGAAGCATTGATAATAAATGATGGGGAGAGTGGCATGTAGGAGTGCCACTTATGTGAAGAGACAGCAAAGCCTAGCTTTTCTGCTTCAACAATATTTGATTCATTCTTTACTGCTTGGGACATGGTTTGCCATATCCAAGCCCTTGGTGTTGCATACTTTTCTTCATGATTTCATTGAGCCTTGGCAAAGTTTGCATCCTCTCACTGCTATGCTTGCTGGGTTGGCTTTTTCTGTAGAACAGTGAAAAGAATGGGGTCCTGCATTTCCTGTGGACTCTAAGTTTAAATGTTAAGGTAGCCTGACTGACCTTCTTGAGGTCATAGTTTGTTTTTTATTAATTTATTGATCACTAGAGAATTCTGCAATATTTTATTATTTGTAGTAGCAAGATGTAGAAGACCTCACCGGATGGGTGTTCAATGATACACAGTCATTAAACGTTTGAGAGGAAAAAAAATATGTGCATATTACCCAACTTCTAACAACAGCTCAAAGTTTTTTCCGCTTGATGTTTGCATAGCAGTAACTAAAAATCTAGTAGTCCCAGCCTGCAAAAATAGTATTGATTTTTGCACTAATTGCAACGCATGTTAGTAATTTATCTTTCTTTCAGGAAAGAAACTCTGCTTTTTGGAGGCATGTCATTCTGATACAATCTTCTTTGTTTTCCATGAAGGTTTTGCAATTCTGTAGACTGCTTCCTACAAAGGAGAGCTTCACAATGTTTAAAAATGAGAATTTCTAGGCTTTAAAGAAATAAAAGTTTACCTTTTGAATTTTAGTTGTTAAGGAAACATGCTTTAGTAATTGATATCTTGAAGCGAGGAAGGAAAAATGGCAGCTAAATGGAGTCAAATTAAAAGTCTATCTTGTTTGTCAAACCTGCAAAAATCTCTCATACAAATACCTTCAAGTTAATATTCAGCTCATTCGTCACTAAATAGGAAGAGAAATGTGGATGCCTATCTTCGCTCTTTAAGTCTAGCTTTGTACTTTTAAAAGCAATTTCAGACTTCTTTTGTATAACCTTTCCTGGGTCTGAGAAGGCTTCTAATTGAAGTCTTAAAGCTTCTCCAGGAAGCTGTAGAACCACACAGCTTGTCACAGAGCTGGCCAAGGCTGGCACCTGTCACTCAGGATTATTATGTTTTGGACAAAGCACCCCTTTGAATTCCATACCGAGGCTTTGTTTCTTCACAAAAAAAAACAACCCCAAACCTGAGAGCCCATGTGCTTTCAAACAAAACCAAAAGGTTAAGATTCCAGATTTATTCTAAAAACAAATATTCTATCGTTATGTGTGTCTCTTTGTGCTGGGTGAGAAAATCATTATTTTCAGAGTGGTCTTTTTCAGTTCACCAGCAAAGTCCTCTTCAAAACAGAAAAAATAAAAATTAAGGTTTTGTTGGGTTTGGGGTTTTTTTTTTAGTTTTTTTTAAACACACATACCCCCCCCTTTTTTTTGAGCAAAACCAAACTTTTCAGCTTTTTGTTTCATCCCCAGGCTTTCCCATCAATTTGGATTATCAATAAGGAAGGGAAGCAAAGGGTTAGACTGCCAGAGTTCATTGCATTATATTTTTGTTTAACAGATCAGTGGTGAGCACACGTCTGAATAAGGTTCAAGCCTCTCCTTTGCCAGAGGGAATTTGAACAAGATTTCCTAAGCTGAATCTTCTCAGTATGGTACACTGAAAAAGCTTGCTTCTCTCTCTTGATGGCTGTATCTCTGGGAGATTCCTGGGGTTCAAAGTCCCTGTTGCAGGGAACACCTTAGTTGTGCACATGAAATGAAAGGGTGTCTGGAATGGTTTTCCTCAAAATCCTATAGCCTGACGATTAGCCCAATTTCTTGGGGAATAGGAGAACTTCATCTCATGTTTTTGTTTTTCTTTTTTCTTTTTTAAATTATTTTTTATAAAGATCTCTTAAACCAGGGTGTTGGCAAGGAATTGGTATACGTACTTGTGCACTTATGGTATTTCACTAAGTAAAACTGTGTAGTTTTAGCACAAGTACTTGATCTGAAGGTTTAGGAGGTTTATAACTTTATTTCACTGATTTGGAGAAAGGTCATATTTTTAAAGCTGTTTGTAGTCAGATCCTTGCTCTCAAGAGACATTATGTGTATGCTTAATTTTCCTGTGAATCTACTAGTATGTATGACGCGAACCATGTGTTTGAGCCTCTGTTAGGCTTCTGGCTCTCTTTGTGTTCATGAGTAGAAAGTAAGATCTTGTAAACCATGGTGATCTTCATAGATTATGCAGTAAAGATTGCCAGTGTGTCTTCTCTTACCATATGCAAGAATCTTACTTGTAAAGTACAAACTTCAATACTGTTACACTAATTGATTAATTAATACGATATATATAATTGCCAGTAGTTCGCTATTATTAGTTGAAACAGAGATATCTTATTCTGGAGCGTGCTTGGACAATAGATGCTTAATTTTGTTGGCAACCTTTTTGATGTAAAAGGTAAAAAGAGAGTAGCTAAAACATAGCTACCGTATGTATGCCCACTGTTCTTCCCCATGCTGGAAAAAGTTACGAGATGTTATTTAGATGTTCTTAGAACCCTGATCTATCAAAACAGGACAACAGATAATTAATGACTCTGCTCAGGCAGGGTTTTCAGTAAATGGGGAGAGGGGTGACTGTACAGTGATGTTCATTTGTGGATAGATATGAATTTTTTTCACTGAAAATAATGCTCTTACATATGTTTTTAAGTTGGTTTAGAAATGTAAGACTTCAGAAATGCACTTGATTTCGAGAGGCTCAGACAGGGTCAGATAGCTCTAATAGTACTTGAAGAGAAAATGCTGTTAGTGTGCTTCCTGTAACACAAACAAATTGTTTTGCTGATTGGTTCTGGTCACTTAATTATATAAACATCAGGAGACTTGCATCTGAAGTAGATACACAGTCAGGAAGCTGAAATGTGTTATTCTACGGAGGGTCTTGTAAGGATGAAGCTTAGTTACCGTTTTCAAGTGTTTGCAATTATAATCTAGAATAGAGAAAAGAAGCTTGCTAGAATTTTAAATATAGAAACGAAGGCTTTTTTCAAGCAACTTAAAGTAGCAATTAATATGTCCTTGGCATTTCAGTGTAACCAGTGATGATGATGGTGGTTGTTTTTTTTTTCAGATCAGATGGCTTGGAAAACTGGGAGTTGTTCAGTGTTGGGGCTGGGGAGTGGTGGGGCAATGTCTGGTTTCCCAGCTGGCTGTAAACACTGTGTGCAGCATGTGTGGCCTGTGTGTCTCCTCCCTTGCATGCAACTGCACTCTCCAACCCTTCCTTTGAAATAAGTCATAGCATACAAGTGAATGCAAGAACTGTGAGATATATTAAAATATATCTCTTGTTAACTTATGGTGTTGGCTTAGTTCTCTACTCACTCTCTCAGTAAACTTGTATGATTTTCTTGACTTGAGTATGTGAGCCATATTAAGGGTGAAGCACTGCTCCTACTTCTCTGTTGCTGAAAGCAATCTGGCAGTCCATGTCTAAAGCATGTGTAGGCTACTTTCTGCCATGCCATATGGTAGTGATGCATTTATCGCTATGATTTGCTGGTCAATATGCTTGTGCATGCTCTAGCTTGGCTCCTGATTTCACATATGCGTGGACAGTGCAAGCTGGAGGTATAAATAAATGTACATGATAGTACAGACTCTCAAACTAAGATGTGACAAAAATGCTTTTGCAAATTTGTTAGGTATCTTTACATGCTTTATGTGCATGTTAACAGGGTTGTTTCAGCCACATGAGAAGTATCTTTGCCAAATGTCGTGTTATCAGAGATTTTCAGAAGGGTTTGCATAATTTATTTATTGATTTATTTATTGATTTATTGATTCTGAAAAACACAATGTGGGAGTCCTTGTCAGATAAAGTCATAAATCTTTGCCTACTGTTCAGAACATGCAACCTATATAATTCCCTCTCCCCTACACGTATTTTTCTCAACCTTTTTCACATAATCATAGAAAGTATTGGCTGGAAGGGTCCTTAGGAGGTCGGGTAGTCCAACATCCTGCTTAAACAGAACCGTCACCAACACAGTATAAAGTCAGCTATGGATTTGGTCTGGCCATGTCTTGAAAACCTACAGGGGTCGAAGTTTTCACAGCCAGCCTGGCTAGCATGTTCCAGGGCTGCCCTACCCTCCTGGAAAGGAAGTTTTTCCTAATATCCATTTTGAATCTCCATGGTATCCCTGGTCTTCAGAGCATTTTGGATGCTGGCTGGAATGCTCTGTTCTCCCACCTTAGCATGCTGGGGTCCTGGGGGGAGTTAGTACTCTCTAACTTCCAAACAAAATGTCTTAAGACAATTCTCTCAACACAGTAATGGCTAAACCAAAATACTAGAAGTAGTGCTGCTAAGCTAGCTTCTGATGAATATGTATAATGAAAGCTTTTTGTCAAGATTTAAGGCTATTTTACATCTTGGCATTGAAATCTACTTCAGAATTTGGTGAGGAAGAGAAATTGCCCTTCTTCCTTGTTTATTTTATATCTGAAAGACTAACCTTGTAGTAAAAAGTACAATGGTTTTATTAGAAGGAAACAAAGGAAAAGGACATCAGCGGTGTATTGTGTAGTTGACAGTCTCTAGTTCAATCTCTTCAATGTACCCTTAAAGAGTTTCTTTAGAGGGTTGGGGTTTTTTGGGGGGTGTAAGGGGTGGGGAGTGAATCTTTGCTGTCTTCATAGCTAAAGAACCTCATATTTTCTTCACTGAAGAGTAGTTCTACAAAATACAAAACTTATATGTAAATGCAGAGAACCCCTAGAAAAATAACTTGTAAGTAGCAGTAGTTTCAATCTCACAGCTCGTGTGGTCTGAGATGGGAGAAAATAGAGATTTCTGTAAGTAACATTAAGCTTTCCACTTTCAATTCCATAGTGGGTATATAAATCTTACTCTACATGTAGTTGATGCAAAAGCTATGGCTGAATTGAAAAGAGAACTTTATCTAGAAAATATAGGTGGTAATGCAGTTTTACAGTGGAATCTCAATTGCCTTTACTTTCCTGGGAGATGTGTCAAAAGTACCTACAGAATTACTTAAATCACCAACTTCTCTTTGCTATCTCAGTGCCAGTAACATGTTATAGAAGTGCTTTACAGGTAAAGAAAAATAGAGGTTTTAAAACAACATGCAAAGGGACCTGTATGTCATAGTCTATCACAAGTGGTTTAGATTCTCTTTTTACAGTGATATGTAAAGTCTATTCTGTTAAAGATTCTAAATGGAATCCATCACTTTTATTTCCTTATCTCAGATCTGAGATATGCATAGCATTGGTAAAATATGTTCTTGAGCTGCAGTAGACCCCTTTGCAGGGGTATAAAATGGGTATAAAAGCATGTGCATACATTATAATAGCATAACCTTTCCTAGGTGTACCAGCAACACTACCTGCTAAGTTTGCACAGAAATTTAGGAATAATGAGATAAAGTGCATACTAGTCAAATGGATGTGGTATCCACTCACTTGAAGGCTTGTAGGAATGTACAAGATGTTGTGATTTTTTTTTTATTTATTTTTTTTTAAAATAAAAGTAAAGTAGCAATAGTTTTCTCTGAAAGAGTGGTTCTAAAACTGCTATCTGCTTTTCTGTATGAAACCACAGAGGTAAGCTGGAGGTTGAGCTGTATATATGTCTCGATAAGCTTGGGCAAGCAGTTCTGGTGCTGAATTCCCTAGTTTTAAGCCACAAGGATTTGAGCACCTCAGTGTTCCCTTAGCAGTTTTGTTTGGTTTTCATTACATTCATTTCACTATGTAACAAAACTTTTGTGTCTCAATATTTTATCCCGCACTCTGTGCTAGCTGGCATCTGACATTTGGCCTACTTGGATTGATTTCTCTATTAAGAGAGAGGAAGGTTGTGCCTGCTTGACAGTTTTAGATGATAAGCTCCATTAGCAGTGATTTATGCTGAACTGGATTTGAATCGAATTAAGGTTTCCTATTTTTAATTAGGCTTTACACTGTGTTTTAGTGTTTTGCATTTTCTTCAGCTTTCTCTTGCTACAATGAACAAATACCTGTGCATGATTAGTCATTACGGCCTGTTAGCTGATTTTTATGTTCTCTCAGGAGTCACGCAGGGGATTTGGAGTGTGGGGTCTGGGGTTTTTTTGAGTGCCAATGCTGGCCAAATATTGAGACTTTAGATTGACCTCTGCAAGAGATTTCCTGTAGCCTCTACACAGGTATTGCCCTAGGCCATTTTAAGGATCTCTGAGCCTGAAGTTCAGTCTATACCTTCACTGGTGCAATTTTAATCTCTTTCCACATGTTCTTGCAGTGAGCTGGCACTAATGCCACAGGACATAAGTAGGTTAAGAAAGTTTTGTGCAGATGTCATAAGCTCTGTGTTAATGAAAATTTCTTCATGCAGGACTATTTCAAAAGTTTTAGGGGGAATCTGTTGTCTTTTAGCAAGTGTGGAAGTACCATTGTTCCGTGATAGACTCCCTCCATTTGAGAAAACAAGTGCTTTCTTCCACTAAGTTTGGGCCAAGGCAACATCCTTGGCGCTTCTGTCTGACAGAGAGAACTTCAAGGTTAAAACTGACCATAGATTAGATAACTAGGGTTGGGCTTCAAGGCAAAGTCCTGTTTCATAAAATACTTGAAGGGCAACTTGACCTCTGCAAGCAAATTTTTTTAGGGGGAAAAAAAAAAGTCTGGAGGTTGAACATTATCTACCAATTATATTGTACTGCAGTCTACATTGCCTCTCATCTTGCAACATGACAAGGAGAAGAGTCAGCAGAAGCAAGAAATCCTAATGGTTTTCTGTTAGCATTACAGGACAGAAGGTTTAACTGTTCTGACTGCTCCCTGGATGCTGAGATCAGAACTTAGTAACAGTTTCTGGTGCTAATTCATTTGAACACTCAGTCTTACTTGATCCACGACTTAGAAGTTGCTTCAGGTGAGCTAAGCACTGACTGTTTAACTTCCTGCTTAATATGCATTTGTTTGTATTAACCTGCCATTATACATTGACAGGCAATAAGAATCATAGAGCAACTTAGGATGGAGAGAACTTCTGGGACTGGACTAGATGATCCAGCACTTGTCCAAAGCATGTCCTAAAATGAAACTGATATACTGTTTTGCTCTGGAGTGTGTTTTCTTCAAAATTTGCTGTCCCTGTGGTTTATTAAAATGTTGAAAATCTAAAAGATTATCAGTGAATTAGGTTTTTCAGTTTATTGTGTAGTGTGAAGATGTGTCTGTTTTCAGGCTTTCTTTCCTCACGTTAATGCTTTCACAATACTAAATGATTGAGGTTTTTTTCATAAAAGTTTAACTTAAATTTTTTTTCTATTATTGAATAACTCATACAGGGATATACATCTGATCCTGATTTTAGTCACTGTTGGGCTTTCAGAGTGTTTAAAAGAGACGTCTTTTGTGTTTCACCCTCTGAAAGTTAATCTAATATTCACCCGGTGGTACTGTACTGGATACCCTGATGCACACTTTTCTCTCTGCGCTTTGGGAAACATACAGTGTGAGCTTCGTGAGTTCTCATCTTTGCTGCCAGGACTGTGTCCTTTCGTTTCTTTTGCAGAATTTTTTTTTAATCCAAACTGTGTAAGCAGTATTAAGAACTGAACATTGTTCCATACCATAAGAATGCCTTTAATTACTGGGTTTATAGAGCTAAAATCCCTCTTGCTTTTTCTGCTGTCTCATGTACATTGTTTTTTTGGCTTCATAACAGCAAGAGGAACGATACATGCCCTCATCTAACACAGATACTTTTCTGAAAGTGAAAGATGGGTTTTCAGGCCCTTCAAACAAAGATGAGTCTAGAACCCTGCTCTCCCGCTTCAGGGATAAATGTTCTGGGCTACTGCATATAGTCTCTTCCTTCCTCATCCCTGAGTCTAGTATTCAAATCCAAAGGAAAGAATTCAGTACTAGAATTCCTGAGGACTTGGAGCCGTGAATGTTTTGCGTAGCACAGCTCCCCCTCCTCACCCAGCCTGACTGAAGAGCCTGAATGCAAGAGATGCGTTTGGAGGTGCATCTGTCTCTGGGGAGTCTGGGCACACTGACACTTGGTGGCTGTCCCTGAATATTTACCTCTGTCCTTTTGCTGCACTGAGCAGGGAGCCCTGGCACTGCAGGTTTTATGAAGTCCATTCCTGGAGCCCAGAAAGAAGGTAGCAGTGTCCTGCATACCTGTAAGGAAGTCTTGCTCTTGGTCTGTCTTTACCAGAGAACATAATCCTGTAGAGTTGCTTCCAGTCAATGTCATTCATTGCTGTCTTAAATACTGATTTATAAAGCTTTCCTGTCCATCCTGGAAGTTGAAGTACTATCAGCTGGAGTTTGGTTTCAAGCCTGAAACCATGGTGCTCAGATTTCTGTTCTGACACTGTTATTCTAAATAATATTCTTCAAAGTGCTTATGCAGCAGTGTATTTGTTCTGCTGTGAAGGTAAGAACTCATACCCCCATTTGCTTTTGCATTTCTGCAAGCATAATACTTGAGAGGTGATGGCATGTGGAAGAAAGCATTACAACTCAGGCAGGGCTAGTATCTGTTCTTTTTTTCCTGCAGGTTTTCATATCATGTTTATCCTTAAAAGTATGTTTTGACAGAGTGCAGCAGTTATTGTGCAGCTGACAGTGGATTACAATATTGTTTGTTTAGGATTCAGAAGTGTAGTATTAGATTGCTTCTTGTCAGCAAAGTGCAGGATATACCACATGGAAACAGCATGACCCCAGCCCTAGCAGTGGAATTCAGATAAAGTGATACTGTTCTCTAGTTTGGTTTTTTTTTTTATTTCTCCAGTAAAAGGCATGAAATTGTATAAGCGTAGCTTTATGCCATAATTCAGTGTGCTTTAACTTTGTGAAAGCAAAGATTTCAGAAATAGCTTGGAGGTATTATACTCTATCTCGGGATACACCTAGTATTAAAGCACCACTAAAGAAGGAAAGTATATTACTAACCCTGAAAGCTCTCAAGCTTGGTTAGTTCAGCCTAAATGTATCTAGGATCCCAGTGAGCTTTTGTAAGTGAAATGACTGCAAATAGTTGAACAAGCAGGACCTCAGCTCCAAAGTTGTTTTTAATTAAAGGCTTTCTCTTCTGCGGACAACTCCCACATAGAGGGTTGGAAACTCATAAGTTTCCGTGCATAGCATTTTTCTTTATTCCCCCAGGAGGACAACAGGCTTGACCACCTACAAAGGATGCAGATATTGCAGTGAAAGCAAACTGCTTCCTCTCCAGGCAGAGATTGGCTGGGAAGGAAAATAAGAGCTGAAAGTTTTGATTGTACTTTTCTTCTTGCAATCCATGTGCAACATGATTTCATTTTATAAAGAAATCCAAACTACTACTACTATTGACTGTGCTGGTTGCATATGCACAGATGAATTCTCAGGCAATGATAGTAGCTGTTCCAGGTCAAAGTTTAGGCTGGTCAATATGTTGAGTAGGGAATTGCGCTCAAATTCAGGTTATAGTGAAAATGCATTAACAGTGACCTTACTGTGACCTTTAGGTCAGGGGACTGGATTTCTTCCATTGAGAGCAGGCTTAATCCTTTCTTTTCAAAATGTTGTTGAACTATATTGCTTCAAAAAGAGGAAATCAATCAAAACTTTGTGATTGCAACATTGTGAAGAGCTTGTTCTTTTCTTATCAGTATCACTGTAGCTGTCACTGTCCATTTGGATCCCTCAAATTTATAGGACAACATACTCTGTAAAATAAACTTCCATTAGCTCATTAGGAAAGAAAACACACACACACAATAAACAAGGGTTCAGTCCCCTTTGTGCAGACTAGTCTAACACATGAATTCACTAATTCATCACTTAATTCATGAGGTTTCTAACTCACAAGTTTTCTAATGTATAACTCGCAACTCGTAACTAGCGCACCTAAAAGCAAAATAGTTACCTAGCCGATGGTGAGAGTGCTCATCCTTCCTCCTCCGTCATGGTGTAGGCATCCCCTGTATCACACTGGAAAGCACAAAAGCCTCAGCAGTCCAGCTGCTGTTGGATCTGCTTCAAAACTTTCCAGCTTGGAAGTTTGGTCTATACTGTTTCCACAAGTTAGCAGATTCTGAAGAAACTACCAGACAACCAGTATGCAATGATTATGGCTGCAGGAGACAGCAAGCTGCAGATGATAATGGCTGCATAATGACCTTTGGCTCTTTCTGGCCACTGTGTCCTGCCTATGTGTTGCCCTCGCTTTGACCTAATAGCGCTGCTTACAGCATACATCAGGTCTTAGCATGAGCTGTGTGTTAGCCAAAATCTGAGCAGGAGTTAGTGAACAGGCACACTAGCTTGTAGACAGCAGAGCTGAAAGTGTCTTCTGGGGGCTCAGGGACAATCTGGGATCTTCCCGTTCCCAGTGGAAGGCCACTGCCTTGCAATCCTGCCTCTTCCAGTGCCTTCTCTTCAGAGATGTGCAACTGCATCTCTACAGAACATGGCTGTTTCTGCATAGTAATACCTTTCAAAGGACTTCAGCGTGGGATGCCTTTACGTGCACAACTTACTGCTTATGCAAGAACATTCCACTCTAAAATGATAAAGGTTTGAGCAATCCAGTTCTCCTGGTTTTGAATGGATATGGATGCATGGGGAGGCAGGATCATGAAATGCAAAGAACTGCCGTTGCAAATTCTGTTACAATGCCCAATTTGCCATACTTAGTTTCTAGCAGATAACCATTAAATTATTGTAACCATCCTAATACATTCCCTGTATAGTATACAGTAGACTTTATACTAAAGTTAATCATAACAACTGCATGCATTCTCTGTACATCTGTCAAGCTGCAGGATATGTTTTCAATTATTATATTCCCTTATTCTGCTGTTGTGGAGGTTGCTCAGCTCTGTCCATGCCAATGGCTGCATTGTTTACACTGTAGAAGAAACGAAGAAGAAAAGGAGAAGGGAGAAGATCATGAAGACTTAAATTAGTGTTTCCAGAAATGTTCTCTGCATATTCGACTTTGTTACAATGCAATAATTTTATGAGGAGGGATGGTGACACTAGAAGCTGTTTTTATAACTGAGATGAGGAGGAGAGAAGAAAGCAGAAGGAGGGTTCTTTAGATGACTAAATTGCCAAGGGTTCCTTGGAAAACTTGAAGTTCACTCATCTAAAATAAAATTATTAACAAAAAAATAATTAATACAAAGATTGTTTGCCCTTAGAATGAAAAATATGCAGTAAAAACCTTAAGCAAAATAAGAACAGAAGATGGGTATCTTAGCAAATGAGATCAAAATTTTGAGTCACTGGAGTACATCTGTTTTGGGCTACTCCATTTGAGGTGTTTGAAGCAATTGAAGTTGCAGAACTTGAGGCCTCTGCACTTTCTGGAAATTAAAGCCCCTTGAACATATGAAACACGTAGAAACATGTGCTATGTGAATAAACTTAAATTAGTTGCTATTGAAACTATAGGCCTTTATTGTCACCTCTTCAGTAACGCAGATGTCCCAAGGACTTGCACAGTTCTGGGTTTTTGTTTTGGTTTTTTTTTTTTTTTTAAGCTGGCCTGCATTATATGCATATAATGTAAAACTCTATAGTACTCTGTTTTGCACAGAAAAAAACAAGAAAACTTGATCTACAACTGTGCTAAAGATGTCCAACCAACAGAATGTTGAACTGTTCCCCAGGACTGCTAATGCCTAATACCTTCTTTAGAGGAATGGATACCTTCTTTTTGATAGAGACACTTAGAAGCATGTGGGCAATTTGGACATTGATGTCTAATGTGGCTTTTCAATTTGCTCATTAAAAAAATACTTTAATTCTCTTTTCTGATATACTATACTTATGTAATTGTTTTTTTTAATTTAAATGTCATGTTTTGGATGTCTGGACTCATTAATGCTTTATATTTTGGATAATTTTAGGTCTTTATCTGCTCGCTGTCTTACAATTAGCAGAAACTTTCTGTGGGCACTTCCCCTTGAGTTCTTTCCAGGATTTAGATTGCTTGCTAGGTAATTGCACTTAATAAGCCATTCTGGCCTCCTAATGTTACCTGGTATTGTACACTTCCATAGCTGCATATCAATAAAGATTAGAAATCCCAGCAACCACTTCTCATTTAAAAGAAAACTGGCCAGGCTCTTTTTGTTAAGATCTGTCGCAAAATTCTAAATCCTTAACCCTGTCTGTTAACTCATTCGTTGCTGCTAATGGCTTATAGCCCTCCAGACTACACAGCCTGTCCTCCATCTTTCTCTGGAGAGGAAGAGTCCACAGAAGTGGATAATATTTTTTGAAGTTTGGTAAGAAAGACAAATGGAAAAGAAAAACGTCCTAACTGGATCCTGTGATTTTTTTTTTCTGTTTCAAAACAAACAAACAAATGCAAGCTGGACTTTGTACTTCATAAGCAGTATGGTGATAGTGCAGAGAGTACATGAGCACCTCAGCTCTTATCACAGCATTACTGAGCAGCTGAGATGCTGTTTTGTTTAACTTGGACTGTATGTTCTTCAGTACCAGTGCCTGGCATCCCAGGCATCTCATAATTAAGTTGAGAGACATATGGTGACAATCCACCATGATAGGAGGAATGATGCTAAAATTCCTCTTGGTGGGACAAATGTACTCCCAAAATGCTCGATTAAGTTGCCAATCCTCTGGATGCTTTCCAGGAGCTCTTTAAGCAGATCGCTGTTTGTCTTGGCTTCTCTAAAAGGCAATAGAACCCCCTAAAAGAAGGTACACCCTGCCCAAGGTGTTTGTAGGGCACATGGAGATGAGTAGAATAAGATTGGTTAGCATGAAAAGCAGTAGGGTCACAGCATGCTATCTGTTGATCCATTGTGTTTTGGTAGGCACTGTGCAGAAGTAGGTTAAGGGAGAATTTGAAGGAGAATCACGAGGAGATTTAACCAGTAACTTGGTGGAGTTTCTCTTCTATGCGCATGTCTGAGGCAGCTTTCACAAATGAACCATAAAGCTGTACAGTTTGCTTGGAAAAATGTATGAGAAATAAGAAGGGCAGAAGTAAGTGCAGAAGGGCTTCCTCAATGAAAATAAGTAGATTGCATATAATGTACTAGAGAAAGGGGAGGGCTACTTGGTGGTCTCTGCTTTTGCAAGTCTGCTGACTCCAGGAAACTGTCTTGACACCATCATTCTGGACAAATGGACAAGATGGGATTGCTGAGGGTGCAGTGAGAAGGAAGATGCAGTCATTAAGACTCAAGATGAAAGCCTGTAACTGCATGGCCTGTAATGAAAGGCTGTATCTCAGAAGGTACACAATGTAGACAGTGTCTGAAAATATGGGGGGGAATCAGTAAGTGGAAAGTGGTGCTGGCTTAAAAAATGTTGCAACAGAAAAAGAAGGTAGGATCAGGAAAATGAAAACAGCATTTTTTTTTTTCTTGCTATACTGAATTTGACCTAACATCCATTTTCCATTGGTATTGCAGACTGTGACTTTTGTTTAATTACTGTCGATTTTTTTGGCATAGCATCCTGTTTTTCCTGAAGAGCTCTTTGCTGGGTCATTCTGTGAATGCCATATGTGATCTTTGTAAAGACTGCTTCCCAAGGGGAAGTGTTTTTATCGTGATGTTACTCATCTCTACACTCCTTGCCCCTCCCAGTGAGTTTTGAACCTTTTAGGTGAGTTTTAGCCAAACTTAAAGAGAATTAGTGGTTTAGAAAGTATGACGTTTGTAACAGTTTCCCTAAAATTATCAACTGAATAGAGCAGAGATACCTAAGCATACTCACCTCCTGAGGTGGTATTGCAGTTCCGCATCCATTTTGAGACAGTGTGGCCAGTTGGCCGAAGTGGTGTAGACTTGGCTTGGAGCTGGCTGTAGCACTGCCACAGCACTGAGAGCAAGGCTAGGGAATTGAGTAATGCAGTTAGAGTATTTTAGTCCATAAGCTATTGCTGTGTATTATGATTACCTCAGATTTTGCTCTAATAAATAAAATTGCCCAAGCTCACAATTGTCTAAAGAGGGGAAATACTTAAGTGATCCAGCTGAGTCCTATAAATAGAGAATAGAAGAAGCAAAGAAGTTCTTTTGTGCTTGGGGCAATATGGAAGTAAGTGTAGCCAAGTGTGAATTTTAGAAAGGGATGGGTTCCCCCCACCCGTTTCTCTTGCCTTAACTGTTTAAAGACTCCTTGTAGAAATTTGTTCTGTTCTGTCTTGCAGACTTTTCTAGGTTGCCAGGAGAGTGACTTGATTTCTTAGATAATGTTTAATGAATAATGTAGCTGCTCTCTGAATAAAGCTTTGAGATTGTAATTTTTTAAAACAGTTACCTTGATTAAGTTGAAAGTGCCTCACCTTATTTCTGTTTCAGGAATTGCATTTAATTACAGTGAGATTTCTTTTTAGTAGTCATGTAGTACCATGGCTTTAAACCATATACTTAATTGACTTCTAAAACTTCAGCTAATTCAAATTTAAATAGATATTTCAATTATAAGATGTGTTTTATTTCCTGCATCCTTCGGTGCAAGCATGGAAGTGGATAAATGGGCTCATTTACATGCAACTTTCCCAAAAATATAGTGGAAGAAGGCATTATGTTTTGGGCCATATCTTGAAACACGGGAAGTGTAATAAGGTTTTTGTATGTTTTTCTGAGCTTTATGAAATTTGTTCCCAGTTTACATTTGGAGTCCAAGGAACGCCTCACTTTGACAGCTGTGACTGGGTGGCTGTAGTCAAATGACAAAGCACAGCAAATGTTGCACGTGGGCTTGACTGAACTGTAAAGAACAGATTCAGTGCTACAAAACCAAGAGTTAAGCCAGTTCTTGCAAAAATGGAACAGATGACCTCATTGCTGTTAGTGTAAATATTGGCAATTGCACACAAATGTCTTCAATCGATACCTCAACTGGCTGTAAGCATTTGCAGACAAACCGTAAGAGAAGAGGGAAATGTTGAACTGGTGGGGCTGTGTCTTTCTTGAAACCAGCTGAGAGAATGACCTATTTTTTCTCCTTTGAAGCTAGGGTATCTAGAGGTGTAAGGCAACTTTGAAGTAAGCTGTGTGTATTGTAGCTTTCATATAAATATTTCTCCTACAATGAAATAGCTTGCTTATTCCTCTGCTGGTTTTGTTTTCTTTCACTCCCACACAGTATTTAGACCATATTAGAGGTGTATCAATGTGACTTCCACTTAATGTTGCTGTTACTAATAAAGTTGTGGTTGCTATTTTCTCAGATGTGCTATATGTTTGATACTAATGAAGCACAAATACTTACAGGGCTTTGGAAGACATTACAGTGTAGTAGATGTAAGCCTGTTGACTTATGATGATGAATCATGAGATGTTTATTTAATGCATATGACTGTTTTGAGCTGTTTGTCACAGAATTTATATGAAGTGCAGTCTCCTTTGCTAATGTATCTGCAAAAGGACATTCTTCTACCACAGAATAAAATGCATCCCAGCTGCTAACTGTCTTAACCTCTGCCATGCTGCTGCCTGCTATCAAGCCTTTCCTAGAACGGTGGGTGAACAGTGAGGTTTTTTATGATGGGTCCATTCAGTCCTGCCTCTCTAGTAGGATTGTGATGTTTCATGTTGATAACTTTGTCAGGAGCTGGAATAGAGAGTGAGGAAAAGGAGTGCTTCATGTAAAACCACCTACAGATGATACTGTAGTCCTAATCCTGAAACAGGTTCAAGGTTGGGATTTAGTGATTAAGCCTGCTTGAACCGAATTCAGACTTGTATTAAAATAAATCCTATCTATGTCAAGAGCTGAAAGTAAGGGCTGCATCGGATGTTGTTTTGGTTTGCTGGTACATATCCTAAATATAATGCTCTTAACTCAAGTTTTAAACTTCTGCTTTGAAATTGTCTGACTGAAATCTAGTTAGTAGAAGCAAAGATCCTTGGGACTCTCTGACTTGAGTGCTGTCACCATCTCCAAAATGCCCTTAGGTTTTTGTACCTCAAGTCTATGTGGAGTTCGGATGCTTTTTATATCTAATCTTAGGGAAAGGACAGTATTAATTTCAGAGTTGTTCCTGTTAAATTAATTCAAGAATGTGTGAGAATGTGAAACTTACTGTTAAATATGCAAGGTTGTGTTCTTAACAGTGACCAAATCAAAAGAAACTTCAGTAAGCCATCTCTTTCGTTAGCTCACCTGCTGGTTTGTTCTCTTTCAAACATTTTGGGGTGACTTGAAAATGTTCTGGAACACAGCTGGGTCAAGCCTTGTGGCTTCAAAATTGTGAGGCAAGATAGAAGGTGTTACAGACTGTGATGGATTTTGAAAGCATTGGCACTTCAGCCATCAATACATATTCGTGACAGCGGGTTGGAACTTACTTTTCTATGAAGGCATGTGAATTTTAGACACAACCTGTGATGATGAAGCTTTCTAGCTACCTCATCTCCTGTACTGCAGCTCCCGAACTGGTGAATCCTAGTTTGTGCTGCAGTTAAATCATTGCTAAAGGGTATCTCAGGTTTCTTCAGTTTGTTGCTTGTAATCATGAGCCAGCTTAATGAAGCTAACTGATGATAGTGGAGGAAGAGCATTGATGCCCTGTTAATGAATTTGGGGATGATCTTGGTATACTGGTGTGGCTTTCAACTTGCTGAGGGAAGGTCACCAGGGGACAGTAAAGACTTGGATTCAGCCTCCATCTCTTTTGTTGACTAGCGGGGGGGGGGGGGGGGGGGGGGAAGGGGAGGAGGGGAAGAAACAGGTTGTGCTGAGGCCTTTGAGATAAGTCATTTGTTTCTGTGTATCTGAAAAGGAAAGAAATTACATATTGGACAAAGATGGCTTACAACGGCAGACAATGAAAAATCAAGAAATGCAAGGGTTCAGATTAAACCATTGTGAGGGAAAAAGATGCCCTAAAGAGAAACACCCTTGCTGAAGTCAGAGATCAGATGGAGAACTAAAATAAAATACTGAAGGTACAAGTATAATTTTCAAGGTGGAAGAATTATTTCTTTTCAACTAATAACTTACTTGATAGTTGCCACTAATAAAATTTGTCTTTAAAATGATTTTTTTTACCTCCTCTTATCACTCCTCCAACCCCAAAAGAAAACAGGTTAGTAATTCTTTCTAGCCAGTTCTCACCAATACAAAGAGAGAGTTCCAATTTGATTTTTCTGTGCTGTAAAGATTGTAGCTCAAGGAGAGGTGGGGGATGTTCTGTAATTAGGGAAAAATATCAACTGTAGCTTCCCCTGCTTCAAAACAATATTTCTCTTCCTCATTTTTCCCCATCATATTGTTAGCTGCATTGCACAAGGAGAAACTGCAAAGCAAGCAACAGCTTCTGGACTAGACAGTTGAGGGTTCTTGGATGCAAGTCAACTAGTAATTTGCCTGGGAAACTGTGACTTTGGGACTTCTGGGGAATTCTAGGTTATCTGGAGGCAAGACTTCTAGCAGCCATTGTTGCTAGAAACAACCTCTTGTAGTTCAGAGTTTATATGAACTCACGTATTGGTGCTCTCCTGTCCTGCCACAGGCAGTGCATATATATATACATATAGTTTGTGTGTGTCTTGGATAACACTTGCGGCATCTGGATTTTGGCCTGTTTCACGCAGGCATGCGTTAGACCATCTCTTGGCCAGTCTCATGTGAGGAAAATTCCTTGCTGCTTAAACTCTCTCTCAAGCTCGTTCTCAACACTGTCATCTTCATGGTTGTGGGACCTTTGGTTTGTTTGTTTTAAGCGCTGCTTATTATCTCTGAGCATGCTTCTGGAATAGCAAAAGAGTAGCACTCCACAAGAGGAAATCACTTAGTCTCACTAAAAAAAAATTGGACGCTACCTCTGTATAAACGCTTTCTTTTAAAAGAAAGTTGTTCACTGATTTCAAAACCACAACCTGTTCCTTTCTAATAAAATTTTGTGTGCAAAAGGTTTACACTTGATATTTTGACTTGAACCTGCCATTAAAGGTTTTTGCCCATTTATTGATGGGAAGCAGTGTATCTTGTAGGTATTTCTCCTTCATCAGTCCAAGGGAGCAGGCTTTTTGGTAAATAGTAGTTAGCTTGTTTCCAGTAGCCAATTCTGTATTTGCAGTCGTCTTCATCTGGAAAATGTTACTTTGCTCTATACCAGGATTCTTATGGTAGGGAGGATCTGCCAAATGCCTCCCTGTTCATGGGGGGTACTGTCACACTCTTCTACATGGTTTATAAACTCTTCCTGGGTAGCTGAACTGGCTTATTTGTAGTTGTTTGGGTTTTTTTTTTTTAATCTCTTTTTCAATGAAGCCTTGCTTGTGCTAACTAACTGTTCTTATTAACAGATTCCAACCTGCGTGGAACAAGCTGCCTCTTTGTCCAGAGCCCTGTCTGGTATCAGAATAGGGAAAGGCAAGGAGCACAACTTGGCCATAGTGCATGGAGAATGAGAAATAAAAGGAAAACCCCAAACACTAGATGATGTTTGGTTATAGCTAATTATGAATGAAAGTGTGCTAACTTTTAAGTATACTAAACAGCATGCTTATTATTTGTTGAGGGAACAGAAAGTTGCTGGTTGGCTTCAGCTGCAGCAGAATTCTAGCCGTGATTTGAGGTGCATGCTGCTTTCAGATGATGTGAACCTTCTAAAGATTAGAAATGAGGTGAAACCAACACATTAATTTTAGCTCTCAGGGTTTCTCATGACTTAACACTTATGTCAAGGATAGATAGGTTTTGCAAACATCTGCTTGGAATATCTCATTTTCTTAAATACAGGAAAAGCCCTTTGCACTTTGTTAGTTCTGCCTGTCTTCTGTGAAGTCACAACCTTTATGTAGTTTGTAAACTAGCTGTGAAGAGGTAGCCAAATAGTAGAATATATAGATACACATACACACCCACATATATACATATATATGCTGGATTTTTATTTACACTTAAAAACTGAACAAATGTCTGAAAGAGTAAGATATTATCAGCCAATTAGGATAAAAGGAGAATTTAGGGAAAATTTCTTTAATGCATGGCAAACAACGTAATTGAGGAGGCTTCAGGCAGGATAGTGGAGAACAAAAAGCACATGGGAGAGAGGTGAGGGGAGGAAGTAGCTGGGGGATGGCAGGTTTCCGATGCTTGGTTCCAGTCAGAAATATCTGTCACTGTGGGGCTGATCACTGAAATACTGGGGGGGGAGCTGTAATCAGAGGCATGCTTTGGCTTGTGTGCTTCTCCTCAGTAAATTAGCTTTGCCTTCCTATTCCCAGTAGTTCCTAAAAAACAAGTTATGCATAAGGTGAACTGGTTTTGAACTTATGGGATTGTGAAACCTCAAGTCAGCTTTTTCTTCCAACCCTTTACATTGGCTTCAGCGAGAAATTGGTACGGTGTTGGAAGTAAGGGTTGTTTTGCCTTCTGTATTGCAAAAGCAGGATGTGCATTTGGGACACAAACTTCAGGTTGAAAAATTTATTTGGGGCTGTCAGAATGGCCCTCAGTGGAAGGGCAAAGAAGCTATTAATGGTACATGAGTTAAGTGTCAGCAAATAAAGAACTGAATACATATGAAGGAAAACCAAATGCTAATAAAAAGGTGTTGCAGAGTTATAATTGGGAAGGAGAAATAGACATAGGGCCAAAAGGTTTTCTGGTTTTCAGACCTCTCTGTAAACTTCTACTGCACAATCCTAGAAACCAAACCAATCCTAGATTTACTGGTTTTTTACTTGTTATAGATTAGCTTTGCTTAGAAACTATAATGAGCATACAGATCTTACATTTCTGATGTCTGTGTGTGTTCTGTTTATGTGACAGGTCCCTGAAAGAATCCCATTAGCACTTGTGGGGCACGCGGTCCTTTAATTCAGCCCTGCATATTGGTCTGACAGAAGCACGTACTGCAGGCTGCTTTTATTTTGCTATTGCTATTTAGTCTATTAAAACTATTTGCCCTGTAAGAAATGAATGGGAATATTTCCCCCGAGCTTCGACTATTTCAAAGACACTTTGTTCGGATCATTTGCTACTTTGGCGAATGTTGTTTTCAAAATTGGAAGTGTCAGCAAATATTTCATTATTAAACGATGCCTCTTTTTAGTGTTGGGTTTTTTTTGTTTTGTTTTGTTTTTTTTTTAAAGATGGACAGTAGGAAAACAGATGACCAAAACTGATCTTCACTGAATGCAAGACCTGTACATGGTGTGCTGACTGGGGGGAAAAAATGCACTTGCTGGCTTGCTAAATTGAGATAATACTTTGGATGTTGACAGACAGAAAAACAATTAGAGCTGTTAAATGCTTTGCTGGCGTGTGCGTTGTCACATGGAGGGATGGCTTGTTTTGTGCCAGTAAATCTGAACTGCTCAACTCTCAGCAAGATATTAAGTTTATTAATAAAGTTCCTTATGGCTGGGTTTGGAATGTGAGGTCTGTTTATTTGTGAAGACAACTGGTCCAGGAATAAACAAAGGAGGTCACTGATGGGGCCTGTTAGGTGTTTTCTCAATTGCTGTTATATTACAGGCTAGTAAAAGACTTCCTTCTGCTTAGTTTATTGGTAGATTAAAATGGTGTTACCTGACTGAAGTGTTTCTGTATTTGTACACTGTTAATACTAGTGCGGATAGCAGTTTTCTTTGAAGCATGTCACTTTATGTGGGAAAATGTTTATTTAAACTCTTTGACATCTTTGGGTTTGCAGATGCTTACTAATGTCTCAAAAGACACTACTTCTGTATTCTTAAAAGCTATCACTTTTTTGTTGATTTAATTATACAAGCATATTTGAAATCTGGTTTTACTTTACACATTTGGACTTATTCGTCTTTCTTTTGTTTTCTAAATGGGTACATCTGGACAGGGGTTTTGGAGTGTGCGCTGGGCTGACTTTACAGCAAACTTGCTTAGCGCTTCTCCGCTAAAGCTTATCCTGTCGATGTGGTGCGCCTGCTCTGGCTCTAAACGGGCTTTGAGGTGTGCTGCTGCTGACTGCCACAGTTTCTCAGGTGACGATCGGTGTGTCTGCTGGATCATGTGTTGGTATTGGTCAGCTGCAGAATGAAGCACGTCGTCGTAGAAGGGAAATCATCTTTCCACTCTAGCTTGAGGGCTGCACTAGTATATCTTTTTGATGCAGAAAGGGATGTTCACTTCACCACGAGAAAGCAGCTCTGATTAGACTGTAAAACATGAACTGTCCTAAATATTTGCTTCCCGAGTTTTTCCTGCACCATTTCTGCCTCCATGTGCAGTTCTGTTAAATCCATCAGCATCATCAGATTCCATGTTTCTTGTGTAACCCTACCCTGCTTGTCTCTACTAATCTCCTCTAAATAACTTTCAGATTTCTTTTACTCTATTCCTGTGTTATCCATTTTCCTAGTACTTAATTCTTCAAAAATATTGTCTTTAGTTTTATGACTTTATCCATATTGGATTACCCGAATACATGAGCTTCCTTTACTGTATTATCATGGTTTATTTTTCCTCTATCTGCTTAAATAACCCAGCTCTCTCGTTAGTTTTTGGGTTTGGTTTTTTGGTGGGTTTTTTGATTGTTGGTTTTTTGGGGTTTTGTTTGTCTCTTTTAAGAAAAATCACCATTATTGGTGGTTTGGTTTTGGTTTTGGGGTGGGTGTTGTTTTTTTTTTTATTCTTAAGACAATTCTTCTTGGAGTTGTTACCCTGAAATTTTTGAAATTCAGCATCTCGGCAGTTCCAGCTAGAAATTAACTTTTGTGAGCCATGATGCCAGTGAATCTGTTTATGCAGAAGAACAGCAGCTCCTACAAAAGCTGAGCCCATAGCAAAACCACTAGAGTTCAGATCAGTAATTAATCTAGAAGATAACATTAGATAAACCTTGAGCAGCTTGACTGTTGGTAACAAGACAGCAGAGGGCAAATGGCTGATTGCTAGGTCCTAACCTAGCTCCTGAGATTTCTAACTTTATTTCTGTGCTTCAGAGTTTTTCCAGCATTTGAATGCAGAAAGAGAGTTTAGGACTCATGGGATTTTTTCTGTTTCAGAAAAAAGCCACCTTTTGAACATTTTTTCCAAACTTTGGGAATTTTCTTTTTTTAAAATGAAATTGGGAGCTAGTACACCATACTAGCTGGTATGACTTTGGCGTTATTTCAGCGAAGGCAGTAGAACCGCGCTCAAAAGCGAGAACAGGCTAGACTAGATGGCATGGCTTGCTTTTTGGTTTAGTAATCATTGCAGTGCCTATGGAAAAACCCAGGATAACACTTCAGCCAAAGTCTGGTCCCTTACAGAACCAGCACAGTGTTGGCAGGGGTTAAACCACCTCTACAACACTTTCCCTGATGCATCTCCTTGTTTTGGAGAAAGAAAGAAGCAGTCTGTCTGCTTGCTTCCCTTTCAGGGTTTTCCAGTGTTGGCACTAAATGCACAGGTTTGTTGGGACTAGGAACCTTCAGCTGCTTCTGTATGGAGAGCAAGGTTGGACTCTCACAGATGGCTGAATTAAAAATGTTTCCCCCTGGTGTTGCTGTACCACTACCTGCTAGGAATTACTGAACAAACACTGAAAGTATCTATAACCAGTCCCTTGAGACATCCAGGCAGTATATAAAGGAAGAAGGGCATCTGTTACTGGAAACTGTTACGAGTTTACTCTGGAGTTGTTTATTTAATGCCATTTCTTTTGGTGCTTTTTTTGTAATAACTTTGAATATTTTAGGAAGTAAACTGTAATGAAACTTCTGGTATGTCTACAGAATGGGTAGACATTGCTAAAGCAAGGGATGTTTGATTCCTGTTGTTATTTTTAAAGAAAGGAGACTGCATTGCCTCTTCTACCCAATAGATGTTAAGGTGAATTTGTTAACTTCTTAAATTGGTAATGCCTCACTATAACCACCAGGATTTTTTTTCTCTTCTAGCTGCTGAGAGAAGTCTGCTTCATTATCTCTGGTATAGCTCCAAGTATGACTTGACTGATTTGCATTCATGGCTCTTGGATGATCTGGTGAACCATGGAGCTCAAAGTATGGGTGGACGGAGTCCAGAGAATTGTGTGTGGGGTCACCGAAGTCACAACGTGCCAGGAAGTTGTAATAGCCCTTGCTCAGGCTATTGGTAAGTAACTCTGTCAGCTGGGTGCTGGGAACTGGGGTGAAGCTTTTTTTTATGAAGCTAAACCAAGGGGAGGTGGGGTTGCACTAACGGTAGAGCATGAACGATGATGCACAGTGCGACAACCTTGCAGTGTAAACTTGCAGCCTTTGATTTTTAACCTGCCAGAGAGAGATTAAAAAAGAAAGAAAAGAAACGCTTTAAAATCTGTAAACTTTCATTCAGTACAAATTTATTCTCTAAATAATAATATGCTGCTATTTGTCATTGTAAATACAGCCTGGACTAAAGAAGGTGCTAAACTGTCAATGTTTTGAGTACCAAAGAAATATAAAAGCAGTGCAAAATAATTGGTTGGCTTTCACAAGCTAATGATGTTCATTTAAGTTATGCACATTGTAAGTATCCCTAGCTATATAGGGAATAGTATAGGTCGATGAAATAGATCCTTCAAGTTCTCCTCTTACTCCTGCAGGCCACATAACTCAGTACCAATGAAAGGGTAATTTGAAGTCTGTTCAGTGTTAGCTATTTGCTGAACAGTTTGGGGCGGGGGAAGTCTTTCAGGCTCCACTACAAGAATGAACATTCCTTCAGCCTTATCAGATCTTTCTCAGTGATTTCGAGCATCCTGAATAAACCTCAACTTCATCCCTTCAGTGCTTCCTACGCTGAATCTTATTCTTTGCTAAAATTTTATAAATGGCTTTACATACTATTTAAATTTAGACATTAAAATCTATGTCTTACCTAAAATTAAATTCATAATTTAAGGGCTAGCTTTTGCATTTGTCAGTATTCCAGCAATTTTTCAAGATTGTATTAGCAGTCTGACTCAATTGCAAAATAGTAATTTTCTAATAAAAAACAACTTAGGGCCATGAATGTCAACTAGATATTCTACCTATAAGCATGAAATAAATTTCTCTGAATTTCTGTGATGTTTGTTTATTTAAATGTGTACTTCTGAACATCATTTCCATGTACTTTCATCTGCTGCAGTAGAAGACTGACACTTTTTTGGTTTATATCTTAAGGAGACTGAACACAATGCTAGCATGTGTATGCTCTATCTCTACACATCAAATACCTTTTAAAGTTTCATTTAAAAATTGTAGAAAGTCAGTATGTCTCTAAAACCTTGTATTCAATGGTTAACTGCTAAGTGTGCTTTTACTGGTTGCGTTAGTTGCAGCTTTTCATTTAATGCTACTTGATTTATGAATTGCTCGCTTCCATGTCTCATTTTCTGCCTATAGGTCTTTTTGAGACACAATTATGCTAGCATGATTATTTCCTAGTAATGATTAAGAAGTGTCACATATTTAGGAAAAACAAATAAATAAACTTGTCGTGATAGACTTCTGTTCTTTACTTTGCTTTCAATATCTCTTTTATCCTGTTTCTTTTTCCTCCTCCCCCAAAACAAAAAAAGTCAGACTCCCAGTTCTAGACAACAATTTAATGTTCTCCGGTGTAATTTCTCTTTGTTTTTTTCTGTATCCTCAGTTATTAGCCTGAACTCTGAAAAGACTCCATCAGTCTTGGAAACGCACACAGTTTTTGTCAGCTCAGCAGACTGCCTTTTCTGTAACATGTCACCAGTTCATCTGGGGCATGCGACTCTGGTTCCATGCAGAGATAAATTTCAGTTGCAACCAGAGCCAAAGTAAGATAATCCTTTGGAAATTCCTTCCTGGGGCAAATATCCTCTCCGGAAAACACCTAGAGTGATTGTGCTCCAGTTTCTCACTGGGGCTGCTAGGACAATATTAAATGCCATATAAATTATACTTGTGTGTCTTTGGCAGAAAGGGCTTTTCCAACCCTCCTGTCAGGCCATTCATCAGAAAAGCAGCCATATGCCTGCTCCTTTGATTTGGCTATAGGTACCAGGTTACCAGGAATATCTGTCCCTCGAATTTGAATAGGAATCTATTAAAATGTATCCCTCTAGCTCTCACCTGACATTTGGTGGTGGAAAGTAGCCAGTCTTAGTTGGCTTCCTCCTTGGTTGGCTCTGATCTTATTTTCCACTTTGGAGTCTGGCTCCCTCAGCAGTCGTGTAGCTTAGCAGGACTCAATATTATTTTGTCTGTCTGCTGGTCTGTCTGCAAAGTTTTTGAGCTGATCCTTTTGTTTTATCGTGTCTTACAGTTTATTGCTAGGTCCTTGACTTAAAAAAACACAACACAGGCACACAACACAGTCGTCTTCACTGAGCCTGAAATATGAACTGCAATAGGTATATTATTTGTGTTGAAGTGCAGTGTCTGGAATATCTGCAAATTAACTTATTTTACAGCTGTATCCACTGAAGAAAGCACAAGCCAAAGATACTTGGATTAAGGGATCCATAGTTCAAGAAGCTTCTCATGGACAAACTGAAGCTGCCTCTATTCTAGAAATATGAAAAGTAAAGCTTTACAATGTATTTCAAAAATAGGAAAATCAAAATTATTATAGAATGGGCTGTGGTTAGAAGGCACCTCTGAACATCATCTAGTCCAACTCTGCTGCTCAAAGCAGGGACAGCTAGAGCAGGTTGCTCGGGATCATGTGCAGCTGGGTTTTGAATATGGCCAAGTATGGAGACTCCACCACCTCCCTGGGCTACCTGTTTCGGTGTTCAGTCACTCTCGCAGTAAGAGGTTGTTTCCTTATGTTTAAATGGCATTTCTTGTATTTCAAGAAACTTCTTTTGCTGTCACTTGATCAAATGCAGGGCCACATCTCCTGATCTCCCACTGTGATAAGAGCAACAAAAAGGTTTCCATCTATTTACTTTCCAGCTCTCCCCTCATGTCATGGAAATTCAGTAATTGCTTTCTTCAGGATACAGAAGTGGGTTGGTTTTGGTTTTTTTTTTTCTTTTATATGCAAAGACAAGGACTTACGTTCTAGGGCTATTTTAGCCAAACAAAAATAGCAAGTCATGCTGGGTTATGTCCCTTTGTAGGAGGTTCTGTCCCATTACCCAAAGTGTAGCCTAATCCTTTGGCAGGCAGAGTTCTATCAGTTAACTTGCCTGACTAATGTTCCTTGACCTGTTCCTTACAAATCGATATCTGCCATTATTAACTCTTTCAGTGGAAAGGCTTGCACGTCTCTTCCTTTGAGGCTGTACTCCTGATAGATAACATTTGTGTTACCTGTTGTGCTATGATCTTCCCCTGTTGCCCATCTCTTGATTGTTGAGAAATGGGAACTGATTCTACTCCAAGTTTCTGTACAAATTAGGCTTTTTTAAATTTTTGTTTGGCTTGAAGTTAAAGGGTTTGAATTAAATCTCAAGTAAACCTCATTCTTTAAAACAAAAAGAAAAGAAAAGAGAGAGTTGTCTCTTTGGGGGATCCCAGCAAAGCTTATTTTAAAAATGTATGTATATATTTTAATGAATGCGAGAGAGAATAATATCATTTGTATATAATTTCGGATGCTGTAGTTGATTGTTTCTCTAACTTAGGAGGAGTTAGAAATGCCTTAGCTGGAGGGAGGGTCTCTGGAATTCTGTTCAAGACAGGCATAAAACTATCCAGTTACAAGTTTCCAGAGAGTGAAATCACCTCCCACTGGGACCTTGAAGAACACTTGATATTACCTTTTATCAGTTGCATCCAGGGCTGCTTGCTTGCTTTTTTTTTTTTCTAACTTAAGCTGCTTGCAAATTACAAAGAGAAGGTTTGGCCTTATAATACAATTAAGAGAAGTGATTATTTCATCACGAGAAACTAAGCCCTCACCAAAATGTAAAAATATACCACAGCACACAGTTTAAATGGAGAACCATGAGTCTTGTTTTAAAAATATTTTTGCCAGGAGAGATGAGCTAGATTTTATCAAATCCATCATTGTCTATTTTAAAAATCTATATTTGACAGCAAATTCTGACTGTTTTTCTGCTTCCACTAGCTTTTCTGTGCATTCTGTGAAAATCATGCCAGAATGGCTTCATATAAATGTTGCTTGCTCATTTTGATTCCTTTTCTTAATTTGGGCAACTGAAAAAGAAGTAAAAAAAAAAGTTACTGATGCTTCTCAACTGTATATATGATGAGCCAGTTGGTGAATCTGGTCAGGGGTCTGTTTTGCAAAGTAGTATATGGGCTTATAGTTGAACATGTGTGAGCGTAGTGGCTCCTCTCAAAAACTCATTGTAATACTGAGGGGAAAAACAGATGGTATCCTAAAAGAAAGTGAGCTAATACTGTGTACAGTTCTGGTCCCCGTTACACAAAAAAGATGTGGACAGGCTGGAGGGGGTCCAGAGAAGGGCCACCAAGATGATCAAGGGTCTGGGAAGCCTGCTATATGAGGACAGGCTGAGAGAGCTGGGTTTGTTCAGCCTTGAGAAAAGGAGGCTTAGAGGTGATCTCATCACCAGGTACCAGTAGTTAAAGGGGAGCTACAAAGAAGATGGAGACTCCCTTTTTACAAGGAGTCACATGGTGAGGACAAGGGGGAATGGATGCAAGTTACTCCCAGGGAGATTCCACTTGGACACGAGAGGTAAATTTTTCACAATGAGAACAGTCAATCATTGGAATAATCTCCCCAGGGAAGTGGTTGACTCCACTACGCTGAACACGTTTAAGACTCAGCTGGACATGGTACTGGGCCATCTCGTCTAGATTGTCCTAGCATGGTTGGACCAGATGATCCTTGAGGTCCCTTCCAACCTGGTGTTCTATGATACTATAATCATGTCAGCTGATAGTTTAGGCAAATCTAGTTTAACTACAGAAGATTTTTTTTTTAAATTGGCTTTTACTGGTTGTTTTCCATTCAAATCTAAAAAAATAAAAATCTTCCAAAGGAATATGGTGATGAATAGCGCAGTCACAAATATACTTACCCTGTTTCTTCAGAAGTGCTCTCCCATTTACAGCCCCTGTGAGGATTTTTACTGCATTTGTTGTGATTTCTTTTCCCTCTGGAGACTAGAGTGTGTCTTCTGTACTCAGAATGACATGGTTTTTTCCTAGAAAGAGAATATTTCAGTCTAGAGACATGAAGCTTGAATTTCTTACCAAAGCGCACTTTTGTTTTCTGCCCTCCCCATAATTTTCTGTGGCTAATAATTAAAATGGCAGACTTGCTTTAAATAGTGCTGTGGATTTTGGTTTTCTGGCTGTAGCACAATATCAGGAGAATATGAGCAACACTTCACTGAACAAGAAGTACAGCTGTCTCTCTTTAAAATTAAACTAATGCAGCTGTGAATTTTTTTATTGCAGTTGAGTATTTTTCCTCAAAGATAAATGGGGTGTATTTATGAAAATAAGGCACAGATTTGTTCATGCTGTTTCAAATATGCGTTACAGCGTTGTAAGGCTCAGCCGGAGTTGTATCTGGAAAAATTGCACTACTTCGTTGTTGTCTCTTCTTATGTTCATCCCTTCCTCCAAATAATTTCTGTTAAAGCAAGTGCCAGAGCTGGCTGTCAGACACTTTGAGAGAGAGAAAAGAGTCTGAGGTTGAATTGAATCGTAGCGCTGAGTCTGAAGAGGATTAGAAAAAGGGAACAATTCTTGTTGTGTACAAACTGAAGATTTTAAACATTGAATTAATCATGTCGTTTACTGCTAAGAATCACTTAAAACTTGGGTTATTTTTGACCCCAAACTTTCATTCCCTGCTGCTTCGAATAGCAATGTTAAGAGGGATAATAAGAAGTACAAGAAAGCTGCACACTGTGGCGATCCCATAGTGTGATCACATAAACTTCATGGTTCAGAAATCTAGTGATGGTAACCTTGCTGCAAGGCGTGGTGCTTGGGTGGGATGATTTGTTGCCCCCTTTAATGATGTGGTATGTCTAGCATAGCAGTGGCATGTGCGCTGAGACCTGGGCTGCTTTATCTGCTTTGCCACGTCTTGCTGTTTGACCTCGGCCAGACTCCTCCGCATTGTTTTACCCATTTAGGAAATGGGTCTAAAATAAGTGCGGTACCTCAGGGTGCTTGGGTGAAAGGGCGTTGAAAAGATAAAATGACTGCAAGTGCTTTGTTTTGTCAGATTATGATAAACTCTTGTATACTTTTTTTTGAGCGAAAGGGTAATAGTAATAAACTAAGACTTCAGTCCTGATAAAGACACATAATCACATTGTGAGCACAGCTGGACCTAGTGAACTAAGCAGACCGCCCTTACTGTCATTAAACTTGAGCCTGTATGTCTCTGTGGACATGTTTTCCTAGGGCTGAACCCCTCTGATTTTCATTGTTTTCTGTCGTATGCATACATGTGTGTGCAAAATATGGCATGAGTTAAGAAACCTGAGTAACACAAACTCTAACCTCTATTTTAAAGGCTTTTTTACTCTTAATCTATCTTGGGTGTTTAATGAGTTCTCAGGTAGCTAGAATGGTATTTTTTTTAAATTGCTACAGATGTTACCTTAAGTATCACATAATTAATTAAATGTCAGCTTCATATTTCAAAGATATTGAGTTCAAATCATACTTGGTTTATTAAAATTGCCAGCAATTACCTTTCTATCAGTGCTGTTCAAGATTCAGGAGTTAATGCTGTTGCCCCTTTGGTAAGGCAGAGTATTTTTTCCCACGTGTTTCACGTGTTGAGTTCTTACAAGATTTTGCCCATGTAAAACTATTTTTCTTTATATTGCCTTGTTAAGGAAGACAGCATCCAGTTGCCTAGGGCTAGAGGGCTATCTCTGGGAAACCAAAGTGGTCAGAAAGCTGTATCCAGGCTGGGGAATAGGTACATTTGCAGTGCCCCCCAGAGCTCTGGGCAGTCTGGGTTTGGCTTGAGCATGTGTTGGAATACCTGGCTTTAGCTCCATGGAAACCTGTGCGCAGACAGCCAACAGTATGTATATACTCACTATGTGCTGTTGTGAGTTTGGCATGCTAATTCAGATTCAGAGGTAACCCCATGTTTAAGACCACTCATCTAGCCACCTTTCCCAGAAATAACATGAGACCAGGGCAATGGCTCACCTGCTTGCACTGGCTCACTGCTGTAGGTCCTGGTTGTGAAGCATGGGAGACACTTAATGAAAAGACAGATCTTACTTGGTGCTTGAAATAAACTTTTGTAGCCTGACTGGAAAGATAAGGCACAGATATGTTTTTACATGGCGTATCGTGCTACCTGCATACAAATAAAACGTAGTGCCTGTCCCCGAAATGCTTTGCATGTAGAGGATGATGCACTTTTGGGTGGGAGAAAACAGATGAATCACTTCTGTCCTGAAAAACAGTATTGATGACCTCTCAGGTTATAGTCCTGCCAAAAGTGTTGCATGAGAAACACTGCTACTGCTGCTTTCCTTTGGAATTTCATTTTGACTTTTGGCAACAGAAACAGTTGCTCATGTCTACTGTATCAGCTGCAAGTATTAAAGCATATAGAGAAGCTTAAAGTGAATAATAGTTATATGGGTCCTACTGCCTTCATGGAGTATAATTTAAAAGTCTGCCTCTTGAGAGTCTAAAAAAAAAATGTTCAATTACCTTGTTCCTATATTTCACTAGTTTAATCACCGTTCATTGTAATGGAATCTGTGTTTAAATTACCAAATTCCATCAATCCCAAACTAAGACTACAGCGGTCAGGCACGTGACGTGGGCCCTCAGGTCCAGAGCTTGCTGTTTGGCTGTACAGCAGAGCAGTGGCTGATCCAGGATACTGGCTGTACTTAGCTCTTTAATGTCTCATTGATCAAGCGATAACCGGTGGCATTAGAGCCGGGTTCAAACCACTCGTGACAGCTAGTTGCAGGCTATCAGAGCATCAGCATTCTGGAGTCCATGTATTTCCTGTTTTGATCTCTCTCACGTACAAATTCTTGATGATTGTTTTGAGATGGTAATACTATATTGTCCATGTCAGGGACCATTATATGGTCAGTGGGTCAGCACAGACTATTAATGAGAAGTAGCTGGCCAGTGAATGGGGTGGAGAGGCTCTGTGCTTTCTCCAGCACTTGAATTGCTGTTTTCTGAAGAGGAAATAGAACACAGAACAGAGCACCGCTGGCGCTTGTTTGGGACTGTCTGGGTTGTTTTCTCTACCATTCTCATTAGTACAAGGCTTTGGTACAAGTATTAAAAAACAAAACTGGTCTTAATATGTTCTAGCCGTACATGCTCTTAAAGAAGTTTGATTTCAGAAGTTGTAAGGGATCCACTGACTAGGCATACACCCATTGTGAACATCAGTACAATAACTGAAGCTGTGCTTTGGCAGCTCCTTGAATTGACTGCTTAACTGCTCATCTGACTTTACCTGGAAATACTTCATAAATCTGCATGAGATTCAACGTGTTCTACATGCAGCTGGGAAAAACACACTATGGTTTAACGAACGCCATACATCGCTGATACGGGGCGCATTACCTGAATACAACAGTAACTAATTTTTAAAATGATAAGGTTTGCATGAATGAGGTAGGATTGAGTTCTGCCAGGTGCTGTATAAGCACAAGCAGTCTCTATTTCAGAAAGCTTATGGACAACATACAAGACAAGAAGCAGCATGCAGGTGGTGAACTGTTCTTTGTCAACAACCCAAGCAACCTGCTTTCTCCTTGTCAATGGTAGCACATCAAAACCAGCAGTTTGTTACAAGGATGCCTGTGTTCTGAAATACTCTGTCATTAGTTTTGAATTAACTCATTCACCCTCTCATTTGTGGATTAATCCCTTCTAATGCAAACAAACATCACAGTTGTGGTTGCCCAGGTATTGTTAATCTGCATCATACATAGGCTCAATACAGTCAACCTAGGTAATGAACTCAGATGAGGACAGCTTTGTTTTAGACTAATACTGAACTCCAGGTGTGGCTGTTGAACTGTATTAAGTATTACTTCTACAAAACACTTTCTTTTATGTGGATCTGGAGTGCCGAGTTCATTATTTAGGACTGCATGTTGATTTGGACCCCTAAGCTAAGATGGAAAGAGTTCTTGGCAAGTGCCTCACTTAATTCCTTAATTCACTTTTGGTCGAGATTGTTAGCTTTATTCCCCTCCCCCATTTTCTTTTTTTGCCTCTTGTTATGTTTCTTTTAAGTAGTGCATTTAATAGCAAAGTGAATAGAAATTGCATGCTGATCACTGCCCTAGTGGTACATACTCTTGTTTACAATTTCAAGACTTCTTTGAACTTGGCTGTTTCTGACACAACAAGAACATTAGTAGCATTACCATGATTACAAGCTGAAAGCTTTTAAAATTAGCAAAATAGAGTGGTAAAATGCAATCTTTGTCCTAGGTTCTGTGGTATGTTTTTACTTCATTTTTCTTCTCCGGGATTTTATTGTTAGTATGCTATAGCAAACAGCACTAGGTTTATTTTTCCTATAATAACACTGATGCCTACTACAAACTATAAATCTTCGTGGATCAATGAACAATATTGTGGGTTGTCAAAAATCTCTGACTTTGTATCTTGGCATAGTAAACTTCTTTTTGAAGTACTTTATTACAATAAACTTTAAATCTGTTTCTGAGAGTGTTGGCCAAGCATCTTGGTATGCTGATAGATTCTTCCCCCCTTCTTTTTTTTTTCCCCCAGTGCTTACCTCAAGTCATTTATTTATAAGGCATTCGGGGGGGCGTGTGTGGGGTGTGGATTGCTGTTCCCATGCTGCTTGCCTTGTTTTGCTGACTTCTATCAGTCAAAACTTCGTGTGTTCTTTGAGCTCTCACTCCTAACTTGGAAGTGAGCATGGACATTTTGGTCTCTTATTTGGCCAGCTAACTACCACTAGTATGCCCCATCGGCCAAAGCAGCCTGTTCTCTAGGCGGTGCCTGTACATCTGATTTTTGTTGTTCTTTGCATCATGAGCCAATTGTGAGAAAGTGAGATCAGAGGAACAATTTCCAACACAGTAGCTCTTTATAAGGCTGGTCTGACAATATCAGATTTTAGGGGGCCGCGTAGTGTGTTAATCACCACAGTGGAGGTTGTCTCCTACAAATTTGAGGTGGGGAGGCTGTGCGCGTGTCGTGGTTGGAGGCCAGAGGCAGATCTCCAGCCTGAGATTAGGATATTTTCTTTTGGGAAAAGTGCAGTGGTTGGGCAGGTGGCGTAAGGAAAGAAAATGCATCAAATGGGTTACCAGTGATAACTACATTTATTCCAACTCCCCCGCTCCGTAGCTGCATATATGACAGGTATTTTAGGCATTTATGTGCCGAAATAAATCCTCATTTGAATGATGATCTATCATGGAAATAGATATATGTAATGCATTAAAATAGCTAATGATGTTTTTAAGGTTAATGGCAATTGTGGAGCTGTTCAGAAATTCATCAGGATCACATGCTTTAAAAGCAATTCATCTTTCACATCTTTTTGTAAACAATGTTGTGGCTTTTAAGTGAAGTCACTTTCATGATAAGGGAAGCTTCTGCATTTGGAGAATGCTGTATCCCAGAGTAGTAAGAGTGTTTAGAAAAAATAAAAATAGTGGAAAACCTCAAGTGCTGTATTTTTGTAGCATTCAGAGCATCTATAAGGGGTCTCAGAGGGAAAAGACTGCTAAGCTGAATTTAAGTATGTTTGGTAGCAGCACAAAAGAAGCCATAGACATAAGTTGTACTTCCCCCTACCCTGAAAGTAAACCATATTGCATTCCTTGTACAGCCAGCTGTCAATATAGAGGTCAGAAAACATCATGACGGTTATTAAAGGATTCGAGCTTTTTCCTGAAGGCTGCGTACCCGGGGGGGGGGGGGGGGGGGGGGGGGGGCTTGTGAGCTGCTGTTACAAATGAGGAGTCTGTGCAGGGAGCCCAAGCTGCTCGTTTCCAATCCGGGCAGCCTCTGCCACCCTCGTCCCCGCGCTCTGCTCCATGAACGTTTGTCACATCAGCAGCGCTGCCACAGCCCCGTGAGCTGGCCTAATGCTGCTGTGGCCCTGAGCCGGCTTTACCCGCTGGCTGAACTAACCGGGGGGCACGGGGGGGTGAACTAAGGCTCAGCCGGTCATTAGCAGTTGCCTCTCTGTTGGTGATACAGTTTAAAAGCAAACACCGTCTCCAATTTTTGATTTTTTCTATGTGGCTGTATGAAGGATGTGGAACTCCCTATTCTTGTTTTGTTCCTCTAGAGGTGTATAGTTGATGTATTTCTTTGCTAGATATCGGCATAGCTAGGTCACTTGCTTTAATTTCTGTGACTTCAAATCTGAACGAAGCCCCGGAGTTGTGCAGTTTCACTTGTGTGTGCAATGTAAATCGGTACTCACTCGTTCAGGTGCTGCTCTATCTGGAGAGGATTTTCCCGAGATAATTTCCAGTCGGAATAGGCGATGTGTGGGCAGCCTGCTCAGCTCAGTAAGCGCGGGGCATTTACTCCAACCCGGGAGACGCGCTCGGACCAGTCGGTGTCCGCTCCCCTCTGCGGGAGGCCGGCGCCTCTGAGGTGACTCCGCAGAGCAGCGCGCGGGTCCCGCCTAGGCGGTTTCTCCTCTCCTTGCGGCAGCTCCCGCGCTCCCGGCCGTGCACCCCCCGCACCCACCCCCCGCGCCCCCACGGCCCCGCTCCCCGGCGAAGCGGGCGGGCGCGGCCGCTGGAGAGCGGCGCGGCGCGGCCGCCAGGGGGCGCCCAGGGCCGGCGGCGGCCCCCGGCGCTGTCCGGCAGCGCCCCCCGGCGGGCCGCCGCGCTGACGGCTGTGCTTGCCTTGCAGGCCGCACCGGGAGGTACACGCTGATCGAGAAATGGCGGGACACCGAGCGGCACCTGGCGCCGCACGAAAACCCCATCGTCTCGCTGAACAAGTGGGGGCAGTACGCGAGCGACGTGCAGCTGATCCTGCGCCGCACCGGGCCCTCCCTGAGCGAGAGGCCGACTTCGGACAGCGTGGCTCGCATCCCGGAGAGGACTCTGTACCGGCAAAGCTTGCCTCCCCTGGCCAAGCTGAGGCCTCCCGGCGACAAGTCCATGAAGAGGAGGGAGCCGAAAAGGAAATCCCTCACCTTCACCGGGGGGGGCCAAAGGGTTAATGGACATCTTTGGGAAAAGCAAGGAATCCGAGTTCAAGCAAAAGGTGCTCAACAACTGCAAAACAACAGCAGACGAGTTGAAGAAATTGATCCACCTCCAGACGGAGAAACTTCAGTGCATTGAGAAGCAGCTGGAGTCCAACGAAGCCGAGATCCGCTACTGGGAGCAAAAGTATAACTCCAGCCTGGAAGAAGAAATCCTCAAGCTAGAGCAGAAGATCAAAAGGAACGAAGTGGAGATTGAAGAGGAAGAGTTCTGGGAAAACGAGCTGCAGATCGAACAGGAGAACGAAAAACAGCTGAAGGAGCAGCTGCAGGAGATGAGGCAGAGGATCCTGGAGTGCGAGAGCAAGCTGAAGGACTACATGTCTCAGATCCACAACATGGAAAGCGGCCTCGAAGCTGAGAAGTTGCAGCGGGAAGTTCAAGAGTCCCAGGTGAACGAAGAAGAGGTCAAGGAAAAGATTGAGAAGGTGAAGGGTGAAATTGATATTCAGGGCCAGCAGAGTCTGAGATTGGAAAATGGCATTAAAGCTGTAGAAAGGTCTTTGGGCCAAGCTACCAAACGGTTACAGGTAAGAATGTCCTTTTTATCTATAGCAAAGAAAAGTCAAAGACCTGACTGTAATGAATTTTTCTTACACAGATTTGGAGCCCATGAAAGAAAACACGAGAAAGTTTCCACAGGGAATTTGGGTAAAAGGAAGAAAGTGTTGCTTTCATTTTCAAATTGCATTTCAGTTTTTTTTTGAAGAGCAGACAATTTTCACTTAAAACACCTGTGTGTATTTTACTCATTCAAACCATCTGAAAAGAAAAAGAGTAGTTAGTTCTTCGTCTCAAGGTAAACCAGCCAACGTTTTGGTGGATGTGTTCCTGGCCACTCAGAAGGCCTGGGTGGCCTGCAGGGTTACTGCTGAGTGCCACACCACCTTTCATTTATTTATGTGCTGGCTCAGTTTCTTTCCATTGGTTACAGCTTTGGTTTGCTACCATCCCCTGACTGCCTGATGACCTCTGAGAAATCGCTTGAAGCATATCTTCAGCATGCAGTGGTCCTCGATAGAGAAACACCAGAGCTAGTATCACCCAAACCAGCTGAGGGCAGTATGGCTGCACCCATGGCAACGCTTCTAGCCACCTCGCCCTGCTGAGAGGGAGTGCTCCCTAGCTCCAGTGAGGTGCTGCTGTGCTAGTGGGTCTGGGCTCTTGTACACCTTGGACAAATAATACCTGCTGCATGAAGAATAGCACATTTAGGGCTAGCAGGGGATTGTTGTACTGCTGGGTGCTAAAGGGCACCATAGTGCTCTCGGCCTAACACCTTGAAAAGTACTAGTGTTCAAACCCCTGTTGATTTGGCATTAGATATCTTGAGGACTTAGGTCCTAGCTCTTGGTAGCTCAGTGCTTCATGTTGTTAAATTTCAGGGAAATTTGCACCATCATAGCCTTTTCTGAAGCTAAACTTCTGATTCTTGCTAGGTTTGTCTGCCATGAAAATAGATGAATTAAAAAGAACAGTCCAAAAGCAGTACCTGGATAGATGGATGTAGAACTAAAGTAACTGTTAGCTTACAGGGCTTTTGTTTTAAAGAATAGCATCTCCCTTTTCCTGTCTGACTTGCTGGTATTCAGGACTTTATTTTCTCTGCACCTCTGGCATTTGTGGTACATGTGTCAAAAGAGGATCCAGTCTCTGGGTCCTTGCTAAAGTTAACGATATCACTTGGAACTTGATAGAGCATGAAGGAATAAATATAAATGGAAATCTAGCTGCTAGCTGGATGAGGTGAAGGAAAGGTTGTAGCTCCTGGGATTTTAACGTGCTGTGTAAGATAGGACTGAGGCACCACACATCAGTCTGAGTTGTGATTCTTGCTGTATTCCTGAGAGTCACTGTGTTCCACGGTGCTGCAGTTGCAGTAAGGCAATTCTGCTGTGAATATGTAAAGGGATTTTGCATCCTTACTCCTGAGCACCTAGAACCAAGTCAGTATAAGCTGATTTTACTAAATGAGGAGGGGAAAAAAATGTAATCTTTTCATCCGAAGCAAAACGGATGAAAACTATAAGCAGGTTTGGCCATATTTATCTATCCTAAGTTTCCAGACACACTACGCTTAAGGATTTGCACTAACAGAAAGCATAAAGTCCTCTTTATATATTTTACCTATTCTCAGTAACACTCAGTGAGGGTATGATTGAGTTCAAAATCTTTCTCGCTGTGGGTTTTTTTTTTTTTAATATGCTAGGGTTTCACTTTCTCAGGAAAGTTCCCATTAAATTCAGATCTTCCGAGCTTATTCTAAACCTAAAGGTGCACTAATCTGGAAGTCCAGGAGAAAATAAACTCAGCTCTGTATTAATCAGTTTTGGGGGGAGGAAATAGAGAAATATTTTCATGCATGCTGGAAGTTAAATATTAATATTTATAGAACTGCTAATTTGAAACTAGAGAAGTTGAGCATGGGTGTTTTATAGACCTTTCAGTAAGGAAGGAAAGAAAATTTTGGTTCACTAGATTTCAAGTGATAAGAACAGGGAGGTGGTATTTTTTAGCAGCATGTGAGAAATTTCTAGTAATTTGTCCTACCTCTTCTCTTTCATTCCTTTTCTCTAGCCTCCTCAATAACATTGCTTCCCAACAATATGAGGCTATGTTCAGTTAAGGATCAGATACAGCATTCTGCTCTCCCTGTTTCTAGAGAAAGATTTTAAATGCAAAAAAAAAAACCAAACCAAAACAAAATCGGGTAGAAGACCTCACTAAAGTTTCACAATTAGATAGTAAATTTAAGAGCTTAAACCAGTAGGATTTGGGGTGATACTTAACATTTTTACCTTGAGAACTGGCAAGAACAAATTATTTATGGTGTCAAATTCTGCTAACCTGTGCATTTCAATGATTCAGGTGTTTTAAAAAACCGAATTCCCTTCAGTGGCAACTTTGTTACAAACTCGGAGCTACAGAATTAAAGTTGTAGTAAGTAAAGACAGTTGAGAATTTCCTGTGCCCCCAGTGCCCAGTTGTAGAGTCTTATAGGCCTGAAATAAACTGAAGAATTTTTCTGTAGAATTGTCTTAAACTTTGGAGGTGGCCTGGTTTCCATTTCTCAGTCCAGTTTCTCCGAAAGCTCATAGCCAATGAATGGAAACCCAAGTCTAGCACGGGAAGCTGAGACCAACCACATGATATGCATTGACTGAACAGGTCAAACAAACGGATCAGTGACACAGCAATTGGCATTTAAAAGGTCACAATTCAGACATCAGATCAGTTGTGTTAATTTTCTTACTAACTGTTGAATTCTGCCTGAACTGTGACCTTACTGCAAGTTTAAAATCAATAAGGACTGTGCATCCACAAAACTATTCTCCCCCAATCCTTGTGTGAGGTCACATATAATTCTGCTTACACAAGATAATTAGGGAAAAGAAGGTTGACCCAACCTCCATCTCATGCCAAAATGAGGATGTAGCAGTATGCACTGCACGGAAATGCCCACAGACATGTGCCTGGCAGCTGGGTAGCTAGCCCCTCCCCTGTGTGGCCAAATAGGTGAAGCCCATCCTGGCTGTGGAAGAGTCCCACATGCAGCTCTCTGCTAATGAAGCTGAATCTGTAGGGGGCAGGAAATAATTGTAGTCTAAGACTGTCGTAATCTATCGGAGCTGTAGGTTTTGTACATCACGCTAGAATTACAGAGCATTGAGGAAGACCCTAAATGATCATCTTCTGTGCTTGTCAAGGGGTGGTGAACCAGCCAGGATTTGGCCTCGTTGTACAAAACACAGTACGCTTCCAGAATGAGAGAGTTCTATCCATAAAAATGTACGCTCTAAATAAAAAATGCAAAGAACAAGAAGAGAAGGGAATTATTCTCCTTTTAGGAACAGAAGAACTAAATGAGCTGTCCAAGCCATGCTGGACACTTCTGGTAGAGCTAAGATTTGGTGCCAGACTGATGCTCAGCTGATGTATTTTTTTCAGAGTGCTCACTGTTACCTTTGTTTGCTCACATTTATTGTGCCAAAATTTTTCTCAGGTGGTATGAGAAACATCTGCTAGTCACCCAAGAAGAGATGTGAACAGACCACTAGTAATCTCTAATAAGTAATAGTGAGTGTTGATTTGCTTTCTGAAGTATGAGAGTAAAATATCTTTCAACTCTTCCATTTACATTTGAATTTAAAAATCGGAGGCTTTCTCATCAAAAGGAGAAGTGTTAGTTGCCCAGTTGTAAATAGAGTCTTGAAATGCTGCTTTGTGCTCGCTGCTGCTCAGCAGATGTTTTCTCTTTCCTGGCAGGACAGGGAACAAGAACTGGAGCAACTGACAAAGGAGCTGCGACAGGTCAATCTCCAGCAGTTCATCCAGCAAACAGGAACGAAGGTCACGGTGCTGCCAGCAGACCCCGTTGAGGTGGAGGCACCGCACGTGGAGCTCGAGAGAGGTGCAGCACTCAGAACGCTTTTGGTGGGCGGGAGGAGGGGATGGCAATGCGTTTACCTGCTGCATACATCAAGTGAATGCTCTGTTAGCGAAGAAGTTAGCAAAATATTAAGAAAGCACAGTGTCAAATATTTCTTTTCATTCCAAGGGTTTATCAAGCTATAAATAAAGCACAGTATGTAGATAATGTCTCTCCCACTGTGCCTGGGCATGTGTTTGTCCCATCAGTAACCCATTAGGCCAGTAGCTTTCAAGTGTGGCTACCGTGGCTGCAGGCATGTAAGCTGGCACGCAGCGTGATTGCATGTCTGACATTGCTGTTCGTCTGGGTTCTCCCTCTTCTGGGGGGATGTGTTGTCAAAGTAGAAAAAGGAATGTGTCTGGATCTCGAGAAATCCCAGACAGCAGCCGCATGGGAATAGGAGCTAATCCAGCTGGGCTGCCAGCCATCCAGAAGCCCTGCACAGATGGCTGTTACGGCGTGTGCAAATCGACTTTGCCCCTAGTGAGATCAATGCATTCTGCACATGCCCACATCTGAATTCAGAATTTCCTCGGCAGAAACATGGGAGCACTTTGAATGCGTGTCACAACCGTGGCACAAGCAGAAACTCCTCTGCTGTGGTGTGCATTACCCAGCACCCTGCTTGCGCAGGGCCTGTTTCTCTCAGCATTCTCCTTAGCTGGTTCTGTCCCTCCTCTCAGGAACCTTTCTAGCCAAAAGGCTTTGGGAGGGTAGGGAGGTGGGGAGAGAAGAAAAGACAACCAGGTCTTAAATGTCAGCACTTGTATGAAGTTTCTCTTTTAAGTGGGCAGGAAGCTGAACCTTTGAGTTACAAATAGGTACAAGCTCCTTCTGCACGTTACTGTATACGTGTATTGCACGTACCCGTGTGCATGTTCCTTGTGGGAGGGTATTTATATTGAGTAGGTATATCTTTCTGTTTTGAAATGAGTAGGAGGCGTGCACCTTAGATCTCAGCACTTCCTAGTCAGGCATTTCAATTTTTTGTTGTATGTGGTATTAGTTTTTCTATACCGCACTAAGCGCACGCTGCAGTAAGCAGGAAGAAGAGGGGTGTTCTACAGACATCGCCCTTGCTGATGCCTTTTCTAACTGCCCTTTTTCTTGTGCAGAGCCAACATTTCAGTCTGGGTCACTGAAGCGCCCTGGTTCATCGAGGCAACTCCCCAGTAACCTTCGGATTCTACAGAATCCCCTGTCGTCTGGTTTTAACCCGGAGGGCATTTATGTATGACAGTACATACCTCTTCTGGAGAGGACCTAGCAAGGTACCCTGGACAAGATACACTTTTGTTTTATTCTGCCAATGATGAATGGAAGAAGATTATTATTTTTTTTTTAAGCCACCATATTTTTTTTCTTCTTCCTCCAACACACCACTTGGAGCCATACCCTGTGCACTGATGCTAAAGAGACAGAGGAACTGTCTCGATTTGTAATTGGCAAGGATGAACTTGCTGTGAACACAGCTAGAGTGCAAAAACCTTCATTTGTTTTTGCCACTTCAGAAGTGTTTGGGAAAGTATTGTTCCATGTATAGGCATAAATGAAAGACTGAGGGTGAAGGAAACCATGTATGCAACTTACCTGAGGTTTAATTTATTCCCTTTAGTCAATGGACGTGTGAATGTGGACCTTTTATATTTTTATTTTTAACTTGTGAATAATCACGTATGGCTGTATGTCAGTCTGACAAGGTGATTTTCATTTGCGTGTACACCATCCCCCATTTGATCAAGTGCAACAACTTGCAATGCAGAGTTCTGTGGAGTGCTGAACCATTAAAATGGTTTCTCACCACTGACTTTGTTAATTTCTGTTGTGGGTCATAATATGTCATGTTCCATCCATAGCTACCTTTTAAGGCTTGAAAAGTGAGCTTGTGGGATTTACTTGCTGTTGAATCTGCCTTGAATGAAGCACCTAGTGTTCAAAAGATTTATGGAATTTAAACCTTGGCTTGGTAAAAATATTTCCAGCATATGATTGAGGATGCACTAGTTAGATGATATTTTATTATATAGAATGTATATTTGAAATATTTTGCCACATTGTATATGCCTTTTGAGAAAAGAACAATGTAAGAAGTTGTCTTCATATATCTTACCAAAAGAGAGTAGGAGGCTTTCACTGTGTGTGATTTTGTACTTTATTTTTTCCACTAGCCATTACAGTGTTCTTGTTTTGCGGTAAATCTTGTTGGAGGAGGAGAGAGAGAAAAAAAAAAAAAAAAAAAAAACACAAAACAAATGAGCATTCTCTTCCAGCCTTCCAAAATTCACTCAAGTTTTGTGGAGGGAAGAAACCTGGCAGAGTCCCATGAAGTCAATAGCAGAGCTTCTACTGACTTGAGCGGGGCTGGGATTTCATCCCCAGTGTTAAATGGTAGACGTTTAGCCCCTTTGAAAGATGTGTTGCTGCTCAGTCACTTACAGAATATAAAGCTTACAAATGGGAAATTCACACATGTGGTAGTCATTTTTACAAAAAATGTGAAAAGAGAACCTTATCGTATCTTGATGTCACTCTAATGCAATCAAAGCTAAGCAAGGATTAGACAAAATGGCTTCCATGCAGAAAGTAAGACACTATCAAGTAGCATGTTGGTTACAGGCCTTGAAATTAGATTGCTAAAGTCGACACCAAGTTTGTAGAGAAAGTGACTGGCATCAGTGGGACGCTTTGTATAGTCAGGAGGCTGCCTCATGGATGAGTTGAAGAAGGAATGGTCCTCACCAAGTCACATTTGGATTTCTGGTACTAACAGCAGCTCATACTGTCATCCCCACCTTTGAGATCCCCTTGACATGAGAGGGGGTCGCCGTGCCTCCACTGCAGTATTGAATGCCTGGACTTCAGTCAGTGGCAAAATGACAGAACTCTGGATGTCTTCGGTAGGGTCAGGATTTTACCACTGGTAGGAAACTCCAAGCTTTTTGCCATAGAAAATACTTAAGAATTCTTAACTCCTAGCATCCTCTTGTGTTGATTTACTGATGTGCAGATAAATGTTAACTGAGGTTTCCTTTTTTAAAAAAGGAGCTTCCTGACAAATGGAAGTTTTAGAAGATATAGTAGAAGATGAAGGACTCGAGTGTTAAATGCATTTTTTTTCCCTTTCCACTTATTAATGGCATCATATATTCTAACAATGCTGCTGTATTTAGACTAACAACAACAGATAAGGCTGTGAATATATAAAGGACCTTTCCAAATGGATTCTGAATTTTTACTGTTTAACTTATCAGGTCTTTTTGGTTTTTTTTTTCCTTCCCCTTGTGAGCAAACTGGAAGATGAGATGTTCCTACCTGAGGAATCTTTGCAGTGCTCACAGATTTTACTGTTAGTTTATCACAATTCTGTGCTCATGTTTACTGTGCCCGTAACTTTGTATTAAAAAAAAAAAAAAAGAATGTGTATATATATATATATTAAAAAAAGTGTAAAATATACATAGTTTGGGGACAATATCTGTCCAAGGTACTTGAGCATATATGCCTTACATTCTGGGTTCAATTTACAGAAATGGAATGGCCCTCTCCAATGGATATCTTGCATCTTCAGCACCTCTTGATGTTAGAGAACTGAGGCACTCAGCACCTTGCAAAGTCTGGCCCAAATTATGCTGCATGGGGGTGGGGGGAAACACAAGGAAAAGCCTGTTGCAATTTCAGTCTTGTACTGAGATGAAGTATTTTTCAGGCAGATCAGCATACTTACCCAGTTAATGTTTTCGTCATACTTTGTGACTGGTCCATCTCCCACAGATGTCAGTTTGAGCCAAATTGGGCTCTTGCTTCGTAAAAACTGCTCTCTTTCTCTGCCAGGTTATTCTTTGAGATGGAGGGAGGAGGAAAAGGATTAAAAGGAAGGGGAAGAGCAGCTTTGGAGAGGGCTTGGGTTATGGCTTTGTAAGAGAAGCAAGGAAGGAATTTGCCATTTAAGTTAAAAACTAGCATCTGCTGATTGCAGCAGCTGTTTGACAGAAGGGCCAGCCTGGAGCTGGCTCAGGAGCAGCCACTGCGTCATCACTGAGTGGACCCTCCTTGTCAGGGCTTTAGCATTTGTCAAGGTGATCTGAGAAACATTCGCAGCTTCAGCCACTGTTGTGGCAAAGGAGAGGCTTTGGTGTCCAAACCTGTCATTTGTGAGACACTGACAAATTCCCCTGCCCCCACCGTACTCCTCTTGCTTACTGAATTTCACCCAGGTTAAAGTTCTGTAGCATTTTCACCCTCTCTGTAAATAAACCAAAAATAAATGGCATGCCCTTGCATTAAATGTGAATTGAACAATGTATTACAGTTATAAAAATTGCTCACAGTATGGTGTTGAGTTTTGCTTCCGATCAACTGCAGAACCTCACTCTTTCTTTACAAATGTAGAAAAATTCATTTTCAGAAGTGTTTCAGACCTACTTACGGGGCATTAGCAGAAAGGAAGCTACATGTACTAATTTTAACAAGTGCCATATTATTTACTGGCCAGCATGATAAAAATTGGGTTTTTTGCTTGCGTTAAATAGTTGAATACACAAGCACTATTTTCCAGTGCACAGGGAACTTATATGGAGAACTCCTGTAATTTATTACTAATGGAAATTAACTGTGTTACCTCTCTCATCCATGAGGATACAGTTTATTATTGCTGGTGATGCTATGTTGTTAGGGGAAAGGGGGAGGGGGTTGACTGTTTGAAAAGCCGGTAGGTTGAGGCTAAGGTAAACATTCTGAATGCCCGAGCAACAGAGAAACCCAAGTCCCACTCTGGAAAGTCAGCTAGGAACCTGCCTCCCGTTATCTCTGTGGGACTCAGGTTCCCAAGTGCCTGAATTGCTTCTGGAAATGGTATGTTAGCTTTGAGATGACTTGCTTTTCTAAACCCTAGCAAGTTGGGAGGAAGTTCTTGAAGAAGAGAACTACTGCTAGCATTAGCAATATGCAAACATGCTTTCATTGTGAGGTAAGAGGGAAAAGAGCCTTTAGTGAAATAAAAATCTCCTGGGGCAATAATTGCCTTGTTTTTAGCATGAAGAGTATTGCATTGTTTTAGTGAACTGGGATCATATGAGTATGAGCAAAAATATCGATCTTGTAATTTTAATGAGTTATCTTGAAGCATATAAATTCCTGATGTGCATTAACTTGAGTGAATTGGGCCTTAATGATCCATGTAAATAACAAAACTGTAGTCAGATATTTTTTCCAGAAAATAGTCTCTAATGGTCTGTACTGTATTAAGTGTCAAAGTGTTACTTTTCTATTACACCTTTTTTTTTTTTTTTTTAGAACATTGATACATGCATGTTTATTCTATTTGCTACAGTATTTTAATGTTTTGGATGAAGGCCATCGGTTGTATGGAGATGACAAAACAATCATTCTGTCTATTTATTCAGTATTGCTGCTTAAAGTTTTCAAAATAAAGCTTTCAATGCCAATATAATGACTGATTGAAAGCTGTTCTAGCTCTCTTCAGATGTTTTTTTCTATGTTTATAGAAAACTAAATAAGTGAAACTTGGTATATAAACTGTTATACCAGCAAAGAGTTGTTGCAATAATATTGTGGGGAGGGGCTGGGGGTAAGTGTGTGCAGTATATACATAAATGTATGCATGCAGTGAATGTGTTTAGGTCCCAAGTAAATGGAGTGCTGAAGAATGTTCGAATCCTTTGTGGCCTTGCAAGCAATTTACACAGGCGACCCAATACTGGTTAGTGCTTCATGCCAGCGTGCAGTGCTTGTGAGGGGCAGAACAAGCAGAGGTGGTCACAAAGGATCAGCTTGGAGCCCTTCGAACCAAATGGGATTTAAGCACATTCTTGAGTATTCCATAGACGTGTTTCTGAACTGGGCCTAAAAGCATGTTCTGATAAAAAAATCTTTCAGTTGCAGCAAGGATGCCTTGTTTCAAATGTAGCTGGTACCTCTGAAAATGTGAGTAGCTTTGAGATGGATCAAGCATGCCTGCTCTGTTTGTAAAGGGTGTCAAAATGCAGAGGATGTTCGCCCTCATGATCGCCCCATGAAACTACTAACTAGGGGTTCTGGCTGGAAGATGTGAGTTGCTGATGCTTTAACCTAGAGAAGCAACGCAAACTAACTGTGAAAACACGAGTGAGCATTCTATTACTGCTCTGCTTCAATGCAAAATGAAAATCTGTATTATATGTAACTATATTTTTTTGTCATTTAAAAAGCTTCTATTTTTTATTATTCTCATGAATGACTGACAAAAGATATTGGATATGCTCCCATACAATAAATTCCCCTCTGAAACTTTGGGTCTTTACCGTTCGTGGTTTGCTGGAATTGCAGTGTACATCTCGCGCACATCTCATGATACAGCTACTGGAATGCTGTGTGTCGAAGAACACTTAGCCTGAAAGCAGGCCAGGATAATGCTCGGTGTGTCTAGAGCTCGAACGCTGTCAGAAATGGCTGTGTGTCGCGCAGTAGCATGTAACTTGAATTTACTTGGAGGTGTGGGACATACAACTGGTTGGTGTGGGGATGCTATGGAAGACAAGAGAGGTCCTCTACCTCTCAGTAGCATGCACACGCTGTATTTTAATCAGATATAGCCCAGGAACTATAAGAGAATGGAGGAGATGGTTTTCAACTGAGGAACTGTTACTAAGATTCATATTAATCCTGAAAAGACAGAATTGGTCAGTGACTCAGAGGAAGCGTAACTTAAAGCAGAGGCAGGGGTTTCTTTGGAGATGATCGGGGAGAGGAATTGAATGTACAGAATCTTCACACAACAAATACAAGGGGCACAGATGCTTCAGGGAGCAGGAAGAAATTAAGCTTTGAACAAGGAACTGAAGACCCGATTCAGGCGTAGTCCTTGTGCTGAAGACTGGAGGGCCTGTGAAGATGGCTTGAGATCATTTGAGTTAATCAAGGCGGGGAACTTGCTGCAGCTGGGGACTTGTGATTTAAGCCATCCAAATGCAGTCCTTAGTCTAATATCCCAACACGTGGCTTTTCCTAAGCCGACTGGAGCCTGATCTCATTAGATGTGAGGAGAAATGAGCTAACAGCAGTAGCACTGCTGACTGGTGATAAGACACAGAACATCACAAGCTTCACTGAAACCCTAGCACGTGGCACTCATATTGGCAGGACCACGTAAGCTGTAGAGGACCTCTGCTCTGAGAGGTACCCTTTTCTGCTGCTGTGCCAGTCGACTGGCTGGGTTCTGTAGTAATGAAGGTTTCCCAGCACGCTCAGTGGAGCCAGGGGTACAGCTGATGGTTCTGAACTTTCGCTTTGCCTTTCAAGAACAGTGGTATATTTGTGCGTGGCTGCTGCAGCAGTAACCAGCTTAGTGTAACTGGACCTCTAATGAGTTGCAAAACCAGACCAGATCAATGGTCCATTTCGTTTAGAAGCTGTACTGAGTTCTTCTGCCTGTCGCATCGTTGTCAACTAGGTGGCATTTCTTTATAATCCCAGTTTTTAATGATTGTTTCAACTAAGTTGTCTAGTGTCTGAAGTAGGGCACAATGAGCAACAGTCCCCATTATTGCCTTTCTTGAAAATTATATATTTGCTACCTTTGGTATTGTAGCTAGTGTTAATGAGTATTTTTTAGGTCAGCCACTGCTTCTTCATTAACTTTCTCCAGAAATACTGGATGGAGACAATCTCAACGGCTCTGTTTTGTTCTGGTTTTCCAGGTGGGTACGCAGTGTACTTTTTTCCATCCTTTGCAGCGAGTTCCTTGTTCTGTGTAGTGTCAGGGCAACAAACTGTGGGGCTGATTTGTTAAACGTGAGCTACTGTCCAGTGGGTGACTTGAAAGGAGCCTCTTTGGCATGTGCTACTGCAACAAGGAACTTGATGCAAACAGAGATGATAAACTCTAATTGAGCAACCTCACCACTTGTCTGATCAACTCAGACACTGCTAGTGTCTTCACGCCACTTGTGGTGGGTCTGTCTGTGCCTCCCCCGGGCAAGAAACATCCTTGCTGTCATACAGACAGCCCTGGTGTTTCTCTCCCATGAATGCATATTTGCTCTGCACTGCCTCCTGGCTAAGACACACGTCCGTCCCTCGTGCAAACTAAAGTTTGATTTCTAGAGAAGCTTATCTGATCTGAATCCCTGGCTACAGAAAGGCTGCAGGGATCTCTGCAATCTCTTGTGGAGCGAGAGTGTCATCACAGTATCATCACAAATTTTTGTTCAGTCATTCAGAAGTTGAAGGAGGTGAAATACAGCCACAGCAGAATGGGTCTTCAGCTGCGAGAGCTGGCAGTTGGGTGTTAATCTCCAGGATTTGCTTTGGTCCACACAGGTTAAGTCTATGAGACTCGGATTTCAGTGTCCAGTCCTCTGAGTCACAGGTACAGCAAGGAGAAGCAGAGGTATGAAAACAACATGAAGCCCAATCAACAGGACAGGTTCCTGTACAGTAACACATGGATGAATGGGATTTGGCCTGCAACAGTTCCAGGCTATGTCCTACACCCCTGCCTAGTAATGTAATTACTTCACTTATTACCTATGCATTGGCTTGTTCCCCAATAGCATGCTTTCATATATACTGTTCCTGCAAAACAGAGAACGATGCTATTGTTCAAGCCATAGTTTTCCCTTTCTGTGTATCTTTTTTGCATATGCTATTTTGTGCCTATTGTTTCAGCTACTCACTTTGTCTTGCTTTACCCCTTTGCAGAAGGAGGAAGGCAATAAGTAATTGGAAGACTTAGTGAAAAAATGCAATATAAAAGATAAAATCCTGGGTCAAGGTGGAGGGAAGAAAAGTTTTCTATGATTTCTTTTTAATGAGCAAAGTTTGAAGAAAAATATTCAGAAGAGCTCCAGCTGGGCTTATGAAAAGACCACTTAAAAAAACCTTACCCGATGAAACACAAATGAGTGCCAATAATTACCTGCCTAGGTATTTTAAAAGGGAGGGCTTCTGGTTAAAGCAAAAAAAACCAAACCAAACCAAAACAAACAAAACAAAAACACGAGGAGGGAAGGGGCATGTACACCAAGTAAAACAACTTTAACCTGATTCATATTTGCCCTGAAGTCCCTTTCACTACCCATGTGATGGAAAGTGAAAGGAGTCATCCAGTTTTATAGCCAGCGAGACAGTATCACAGGGTACCATCAGTAGCTGTTGCTAAAATAAAATTCAGGCCAGCCGTTAAGTGGGGAATAACTGGAATTTCTTTGTTGTTGCCTATGAATCTTCTCATAAATTGCTACCTGCCACAGCCTGCAATAGCATATCCCTTTTATCAGGTGTACCAAACTGCTTTTCATTAAATGTTATGTGCCCAGAAAAGATGGTTTGACTTTAGCAGCCACAATCAACCTGAGGTGAACTTTGATCAATGAGGTGGAACTGCCCCTTGTGGAAAGCTGAAGAGAAACCCCAGAACGCCAGCCGACCTTTAACTACGCTTTGTTGCTACAAAGTTGTCTTAACTGTTCTCTTGACTTAGCAAATCTGCATCATCGTTACCAAGACCATGACCTGGCTTCTTCATTGCCAGGTAGCCTGTCTCATGTACAAAACGAGCGTGGACGAGACAGCAACGCAGCTAAATGAGAAAGGTAGCCACGTCCGTTAGCTGCACGGCTGGTGTGAAAGGTTACGCTCGATGCAGGGCACCAGATAATCTTGTCCCCTCAGCTCTGTCACATCACTGCAATTACAACAAGGTCTACACGAGAGGGCAGCAATACACGCTGGCATGCCTGGAGCAGCGTAGCCACGCAGCTGAATGAGAAGCAGATTTTATAGGCATCTACAGCACATGATAGAGAATCGTGTAAAATATGCAAAGTTCCACCTTTAAATATGTTCTTTCAGAAAGGACACAATAATACTTACAAAGAGCCATGTCCTAGTCACAACGTGTGTGTAGGTGATGCACAAATGATGCGATTCCTGCAGTTCCTGTGAGGAGGGCTCAGGCCTGGTAGCTTTCTGAAGCCTGTACACATGTGGGTCCAGACATTCCATTGCAGAGGTTATCCTGTGCCTGGCGTATTTGCCTGGGACTGGGAAGCTCTTGTTTCATTTCCCAGCTCCGCCACAGATTTCCTGTGTGTGACCTTGGGCACGCTACTATAATCCCTCTGGATTGGAGTCCCCCAGCTGTAAGCCTGAGATAATACTGCTTCATCCCCTTTGACTTTGTCTATATATACTGCAAGCCCTGTGGGGAACAGCATCTCGTTTCCTATTTGTTTGGCAAATAGTGGTTAGCACAATGTGGTCCTGATCTTGGCTGTGCCATCTAGATGCTGTTGCAACGACGTATATTTTTATATCGTACCAAGAGGATGACAAGAAGTCACTCTGCGTTAGTTTTGTGTCACAGTGAGAGCAAGATGCAGACGTGCTGAGGGAAGCTGGAGGTTTCTGAACGCGAATTCTTGTTTAGTTTAAATGGATTTCTTTTTCTAAAGGGGTAAGAAGAAAAGGCAAGGGAAGAAATAAAACCACCTCATTTCAACTTTTGCTCAACTCTTTTCTTCCAGCAAAATGATGCTCTTACAAGAGGCAGCCTAAATCCTTTTGCAAGTGCTGCCTGGGAGCGTGCTGTACCTAATCGACAGAAACTATTGACTGAGCAGGCTGAGATTTGCTTGGTGGTTCTAAATGGTCCAGTGTTTCCACAAGTCTGATGATGATCTAACGATGTGCAAGCAACTAGTAATCCACCGTGACGAGTTACTATTTCACGGTTGTCTGTAGATACCTAAGTGCCCTTTGGTATTAGGGGCTGAAGAGAGAAAGTGCGCAAGAGTTAGAATTATAGGAGGGTGCCTTTTTCTGGTTCTTGTCCTATTCCAAAGTGTTTTCTACATGCTCCAAATAAATTTAATTAACTAACAAATGCCTCAGCTGCACTTACTCTGGAAAGGTGCACAGAACGAGCACCCTTCAGCATGCCTGAGCACAAAGACTCAACCCGACTGCTCAGTTCTGAGATTAAAGATCATTTGAAGGTGTTGCCATCTGAACCCATTTAGGTAATAATTAGTGCAGCTGCCAGTATTTGACAAGGCAATGAATAATCAGTCTCATGGCATCTTATCTCATGTCCTGCTCAATAAAGTTCTTGCCGCTACCTTTCTCCATGGTCATCTGAGGAACGGTAGAGCAGGAAGCACCTGCTCCTAGGAACACATCTCTCCTTCGGTAGGAAAACGGACTTGGCGTGCAGTCACACAGGACAAGCACATACTTCGGGTGCTGTGAACAACGGCAAAACCAGGCTCAGTAGCCCGAGAAGCGTGAGTACCCAGTGAAACTGCTTGTTTGATATATCTTTGTTCATTGTTGGAACACAGCCTAACATTCCCAAGAAATAAAATCTACCTTCTTATGTTACTGTCATTGAATAACAATGATCCCAAGCATATACATTTTTTATACGTGCACACATGTATATGATGTAGTCAGGTCATTAAATATCCCTTTTGTCAGTTTGGGAAACTACGGCCCAGGGAGGTGAAGGGCCTTCACAGAAGGCGTACATGCCCTTCGTCTCCTGCTTTTGTATATGGATCTTTCACTAAAAAGTCTGTTCTGATCTCACCGAAATACAGAGCTGTCCAACAACGGGTCAGTCAGGCCGGAGGGCCTTGAGCTCTTGTCCTGGTTTCGGCTGGGATGGAGTTGGTTTTCTTCCTGGTAGCCGGTATGGGGCTGTGTTTTGGGTTTAGGTTGAGAACAATGTCGATGATACACTGACATTTTGGTTCTTGTTAAGTAGTGCTAAGTACTTGCTAAGTGGTGCTCACACTGGTCAAGGACTTTTCAGCTTCCCATGCTCTGCCAGGGGCACGGGAGGCTGGGAGGGGGCACAGCCGGGGCAGCTGACTCAGACTGGGCGGGGGGCTATTCCATACCATATGACGTCATGCTCAGTATATAAGCAGGGGAGTTGGCCGGGGAGGGGTTCGATCGCTGCTTGGGGGACGTGCTGGGCATCGGTCGGCGGGTGGTGAGCAATTGTACAGTGTACCGCTTGCTTTGTATTACTGCTGTTCTATTTTTTATTTTACTTTAGTTATTAAACTGTTTTTATCTCAACCCACGAGTTTTCCCCTTTTGCCCTTCCGATCCTCTCCCCCAGCCCACCGGTGGGGGGGTGAGCGAGCAGCTGCGTGGTGCTTGGTTGCTGGCTGGGGTTAAACCACGACAGCTCTATAGCAAGAGCTGAATGGGCACAGGCAGCTCAACAGTAAACAGTACCCTGCTCCGGAGTTACCAAAATAACCTGCTTGGAGGGGAAGCTTTCCCTAACCCTTCAGTCAGAGGTTAAACCTCTTCCTGATAGCAGAGGATTTATTTCCCTTCCAAACTAAACAACCTAAGCACTTCAAAAGAAGTGACTCAATCTCTCCTTTTGCAAGTGTTGCACCAGGTTCGACCAATAAAGCTTTTACCTTTGAGATCTAATTAGTCTGTTTTAAACTTAAAGCTTTACTCTGCAACATGAGTGTCTTCATCTACCATTGATTTTATCATGCTGGTTTCAGCACATACAGAAGGACTTCAGCTCCTTCCAGAATTAAGCCCATTTCTTTTAAGTTCTTTGGCAGGGACTGCAAAGCAGGGAAGTTGAAATTAACAACAATAATAACAAGCTATTCTATGACAAAGTGTCAGGTTTGTGTTTTCTTGTAGTGCAGATCATCAAGACTCCAGTTACCTCCATCAGTTTTTCACCTTTGAGATGTAAAAGACTCTTAAGAGCCTGAACTAAGAGTAAGGGAAATCTTCCTGGCATTGTTCCATCTCATTTTGGCTATAGAAATGCACACTCTCTGATGCACAGGAGATGGGCTCGCTGCATTTCACTGCCTCCATGTCTGATTAAAGCCAGAAGGTGAAAAGGTAACTGCGGGGTATTAGTAAAAGTAACTCCATCTGAGCAATGCAATTCTGGAGTGGCTGTGTTTGGGGTTAAAAATTTGAGTCTGTTCTGATTTCTTCTTCAGGTAGCTGTACTTAGCTTATTGCTTCTCTTGTCAGTATATGCAAGTTACCTGTTTTGCTAGAAAAGCCGTGCAGCAAAACTAGAAAGAGCCAACTGTGATGGTTCTATTATATTTAGATTTGAAGCCACCCAAGAAACTACAGTGGTTTGAAACCATACATCCAAAAAAGCTGGCATTTCACGGTGGTGTTCCTGCTACGGTTCACTACTGCACGGCTGAATTGCAGTTGCACCTGACTCGCAGTACTGATAACAGGGATAGATCAGAAGGCAAAACGGGTTCTCAGCTGTGCAGCATACAGCTGTGAGGCAGTGGTTCTGAACGGCCTTTCAGCTCCTCCTGGCCCAGCCGGCAGCTTGAGACTCTCCTGTAATGTGGGGGTGCCTTCGGTCACAGGGGCAGGTGTGCATCTCGAAGGCACTGTCACGTGGGCTCATCAGGAACATCCGGGGAATGGGAGGAGATCCCCTCGTGACAGGCTTGTACAAATACAAATGATTTGACTATACCCACTAGGGAAAATGCTAGGGTAGCCCTAAACTACCAGCATGCCGTTCCAGACCACGCAGCTTTGTTCCTGGAGAAGGTACAGATAGATGATCTCCAAGTAAAACAAAAGGAAGGGACACACAGTGCCTTCTTGCTGACTTGACAGGCAACTGAATTGCCCTCTACCCCTGTGAATGGATTGCCCTTGGGTTACTAAACTCAAGCAACCCCACGACATTACTGTGTACTTTTAAAAACAGTTATTGCAGACTCAGCATGTTCAGCAATCACAGCAAACAGCTGGACTCTTGGAAATACCTTCTGGGGCTGGCAGGACACTGATGGGAGCATGCTTCCCATTGATGGCTCCTGGGGCACGGCACACAGATTACTCTCAAAGGTCATTTTAAATAACTGTATTTACCTTGTAATTTACAACACCGGAACTGGACCCACGCCCAGTTGTGTTAGGCATTTTGCAAAGCCACTTCAGGTTTTGCAGACAGACAGGTATATCTTTACTTTCTTACTTCTCTGCTCTGTAGAACAAATTGCAGTCCAAGCATACAATGTCTCTGTCAGGCCAAGGAGCAGGAACATGTGCAGCCCAGGTTTACACAATCACATGTTTCTTTACAGACGGACTAGGAGTGCCCGCAAGGATTGTCTAATGACGGCAGCTTGTTAGGCCATGGTAGCTCCTTCTCTCTCGGATGTCAGGAGATGTTGAAGGATGCACAGGCAGCCTTAACTCTGACCTTTGCCCACACACGTTCCCAAACTCTTCAGTTACCTTGGTAGCACCTGGAATAAGCAGTTCTTGCCTATTCTACACACCTTTTCTATTTTTTAAGCAGTCTGATATTAAACTGTTTTTTCCTGCTCATGCTGATACATACCCCGCTACAGATGCCTCCTTCCCGACTTGACTCTGGAAACCAAAGTCCCGGTTGTAGTGCACTCAGCATGACAGACCCAGCAAACGGCCTCCGTCAGAACCAGCACATCTGTAAGAGTTTGCAGTACTGGACAAAACAAGCCAACCTCACGTTCATGCTTTCAGTCCCCTAACTCATACCAGCTTCTCTCTAGAACAACAGAGGGCACCACTCTTCACACAAAAAGCTGCAGCTGGAAGAGGAGCAGCCCTGCTTTTGAGTAACAGTGTGGTAACTAGAACATTTCTTTCTCAGTAGGTGATTGGGACTGAACATTCTTCCTCCAAGGAGGTTCACCTCTGCGTCTCCCGCTCCCTGTGGGAAGGCCCTGGCCAAAAGCTGTTCTCAGAGACGCGTGTACTGTTTCTCTTGTGGATCTTGTCCTAGTTTGCACAGACTAATTAAGCAATCACTTACTGAAAAATAGCTTTAGCCTGTTGATTAGGGTCTTCACTTGGGGGAAGAGGAAACCAGAGTGCCAGTTCCTACCCCAGCTCCTGTGAAGGTCTCTTTTTTTTCCAGTGGGTCTGTAATGTAAAATGCATAAACATGCTGCAAAGCAGGGCTGTAATCTCAGTCTCCCCTCTCAGATGACTGCCTTATCTTCTGATCATCCTGTGCTGTCCAACAGGTGCCTCCAGCCACAGCCTCCCCTGCCACATGCCGAGTGCTGCCACCGCCGACAGTTTTGAAATAAAGGTAGCGAATCTTGTTCAGCTATTGAAAAACACACTGGTTTGCACATCTACCCCTGTGAAAGGCTTTAGGGCCGAGCTCCGACTAGAAAGCAGTGATAATCATCTGAGGCCCAGAGAGGGCAGGGGGTACAGATGTGTCCTATTAACTAGTTTGTACGGCTGTCTTCTGAAAGTCCCTCTGCTGTGGTGAATTCATGTCGCAGGCAGCTGTCTGCAGGGTGGCTCTGGCTCTCAGGCAGAACCGGGCGGCTCCTGCATTCGGACCGTGTCATGTGAGCGGCAGCAGGATTATGCCGCAGCCAGGACCGACAACTGCTCGGGGCCCCTTGGCTGCGGCAGGAAACAAACAAGCAAGAGCTGCTGAGGCTGGTACCAATGCCTTTACCTGGAGGGTCCGTGGGATGCCATTCACAGTCCTCCAGCCTTGTGCTTTCTGTCTCAGAAGCACACGTACATGGCAGGACTGGGTACGTGACAGGCAGGGTAAAGGAGGACTGGCAGCTCCTAAATAAATAAAAAGTTCAGGTATATAAAATGTGTAGCAGATTCTGCTAGGGGGTTAAGCACTCCTGGTGCTAAAGTCCTTTTGTGAAGCTAGGAAAAGGCTGGGGTGCTTGAAAGCTAGTCTTGGTTTTCCAGTGGCATCAGCTGTGCAAATAAAAGGTCTCGCCTTCCCCTACAGACCAGGCTTTGCTTATCTCCATAGACCTTCACAGTGACAACATTACTATTTGAGAAGAACCAAAGTGAAAAAACAGCCTCTACTAAGGAGGTCCCGGACCATGGTTTATTAGCCCTCTAGCTGATGCCGCCAAGGGCTACAAACCTCTTAGTCTTTGTTATCTTCTGTACAAGAAAGCAGAATTGGTCCATACCTGCATAATATTGCGTTCTGTTTGCTCAAAACGCACTGAGCAAACCTCTTGAACGCCAGGACTCCGGATCCAATTTGTTTCAAACCTCAAATGCCACCCCTGGGCAGTGCTAAAACTTCTCATCTCCCCTAACCTGCCGTGACACTGCTGGCATTACTAGCTCTGCAGACACAGTCCAAAGGCCATGGGTGCCACTTCACCGCACGTCCGTGGTGCGCTCGGGGGTGCTTGGAGGGGCAAAGGCAAACTGCGTTTCCTCAGAAGACCAGCACGCCACGGAGCCCGTGCGGGGCTGCCGACACCCGACTGACCCGTGTAACGGGCCCGCCCGCCCGGCCGCGGGTTCCGAGCGGAGCTGTACCCGCCCCGGGTGGGCCCTGGACCCGCGGACGTTGCCTTCCCGGCGGTGCGCACCGGCGGCCGCCCCCTCTCGTTCCGGGGCGGGCGGAGGCCGGCGGGGCCCGCAGCCGCCGTCAGCCGAGGCGAGACACGGCCCGCGGCGGGGCAGTCCCTCGCCCGGAGCCGCCTGGGCGGGCAGCCAGCAGGGCGGCGGCGGCCGTTCCCCGGGGGAGCCGCCCCCCGCCGCCACAGGGCCGGCGGCCGGTGCGCCCGAGGTAACGCCCGCCGGCCCCTCGCAACGGCCGCCGGCGGGGGCGGGGCGAGCGGCGGGGGCGGGGCGAGCCCCGCCGTTGCCCGGGGACGGCCCCGCCCCCCCGCGCCCCCTCCAACCTCCCCCCCGAGCCGGCGCGGCCCGGGCGCACGTGCCGGGCAGCGTGCGCGGGGTCACGTGGGCGCGCGCGTGACGGCCGTGCCGGCGGCGCGAGGCGGCGGTTGGCGCCTCCGGCTGCCTGAGGGGCGGCCGCGCACTTCGGACTGCGGCGAGGCGGCGGGGGAGCGAGGCGGGGCGGCTTTATCGCCAGGCGGCCGGCTGGGGCGGCTCTCCGTGCCATCCCGGCGAGCCCGCGCGGAGCCCTCTGGGGCTGGGAGCTGACCCCGGTGGCGGGGGTCGCCTGTGTGGCGGAGCCGCATCCAGGCGGGTCGGGTCCCAGCCTTCCGCGGCAAACCGGCTGTCGCCGGCCTCCTGGGTACCTGTGCAAAACTCTAAAGGGAACGCAGACAGTTCTCTGCCAAAGTCACCCGAATGACGCCTTTCCCCGCTCGGGTTCCGTGCCGGTGCCGCCCGGAATTGCCATCCGGCCCTAGCGCACCTGTGCAAGCACTGGTTTTTCAAACCAGAGGTAGGTGCGCAGCCAGCCGCACGCTCAGAAGCGCCGCTGTACTGCCTTACCTCTTCTACCATCTGCACGAGTGCAGATTAGCTAAGTCAGTCTCTTTCTTTTCAAGCATAACATAAATATTTTTCACCTTTAGGAGGGCTATTCTCCTCAGCCTGTCAGTCACTTGCAGAATAAGAGTTCAACTTGCACATTGAAAAAAAGACATTGTTTCTCCGACTGCCTCTCCTGCAAACACATTTGGAGATCTTGCTGCCAAGACAAGCTTTTTTTCTGCATCTCAGGCTGCCTTATTGTTACAGAGTCTGCCCTCGGTGGCTTATGATTGTTTCCATTTGGTTTTGATGGAGATGCTTGTATTCCAGCCAAGGAGAAAAGTAGGTCCTGCAGCTGGAACCTAGGGCCCGGTCTTATAACCTTTACTGGAAGCTGTGATCTCCATACCACGGAAATACTAATCAGGGTCACTACTCAGAGGATCCAAGCCTGAAGTCACTTCAGTGGGCTCTAGCCGAGTCTGAAGTCCTTAATGCTGCAACTGGGACCATGCAGACGGACTACTGCTCCTGTGTAGATGGGCCTCTTTGCAAACGATGTTACGTGTAAGCAAAGCCTGCCTGCCACCAACTGCAGGGCTGGAGCCTTAGCAATGTTGTTGATAAAGTACAGTGAGAATAGAATCCACTTCAGTATCTGTCAGCTCAGTTGGCTCTGTAGTGTGGTATTACTCCAAACACACTTGGGGAGCCAATTTTCTGCTGAGTAAGAAGGTGCCATATTTACATAGCTCCTTCTTTTCCTGGGGTTGTTCTTTAGAAATTGCTCAGTTGTGAGAGTGACTTGGCCACAAGGGTTTCTTTTTTGGTAACGGGTTCTCCAGGTTTTGGTCTGGATGGGAGTATTTTAGAATGAGAGCTAGACTCACCTTTGAGCTCTGAGAGCAAAGCAAGCAAGATGCAATTAGGAGTCGCCTCCCTTTTCTGGCTGCGGGGCTGCAATCATGCAGCCAGCAATACCCAGCAGATGTCTGCACTCAGGGAACTGCTGATATTGGAGGATCCAGGGGACCAATTCCCAAAGGACTCATCAAAGATTTGTGCTAGTTCGTGTCATGCAGTTTCTGTTAGATCAAGCACCTCACGGTGATAAACTGTGAGGGGGAAGGGAATGTGGATGTGCTTCTAATAAGGAACAAATCTGCATTTCTAATTCCATCCCAGAAGATCTCAGCTGAGGTCAAAAGATCTGTAAAGAGTAGTGAAAATCAGCGCACCGGCTTTTAAACTAAAACAGGACAAATGAGGAGAGGGAAATTGAGCTTTAAAAATATATAAAAGTAAAAAAAAAAAATCCCCACCAACCACCAGGCCTTTATGGAGGCAGGAGAAAGAACTCCGCCCGGCCCCCGTGGCCCACTAGAGCTGCCTGGGGTCACAGTCCCCGCTTTCCGAAAGACGGGCGACCTGCCTCCTCTGGGGCGCGGCGGGGGCGCCCGGTGGGAAGAGGCGTGCTTGCACCCCAGGACAGGGCAGCAGCGGCAGCAGGTGCGCTGCCGCTGGGCACCCCGTGAGTTCGGTGAGGCGGAACAGCTTCTGCTGCTGGGCCTGGGGCAGGCCAGCTCCGTGCAGCCCGCGGCACGGCCGTTAATTGAGGCTGCGATGAGTTTAGTGTTTGTGACAGATTGACAGCCCTGGAGACTGAAACACTGTGGCCGCGGGAAGGGTGCAGTGAGTGGAGTGACAGTGGCAGTTCACCCTTGCTCACTCCCAGCCCACACGTGCCTAGGACTTGCACGGGTGCTGCTAGCGGCAGGTGAGCCACTGGCTTCTCTCTGCTGCTTTGCAGAGAGCTGCTGAGACTGCAGTATAACCACAGACAGTAAACAGAGATTCAGACTTTCTTGAGTGAAACTGGCTCTAAAAAATCCAAGTCTTTTTTTGCAGAGAGGAAATTTGGCATTTTTGTTACTTTCGTTCTTTGAGGTCATGTTTTCAAGTTCATGTCTGCAACTAGCAGGCAGGAAACTTCTCAAAGGCGGCAGAGATCACATGGCTCCAGGAGCTGATGTTTGAAGGGAAAAGGAAATGTGTTGCGAGACCCAGGGTACAGGACAGACTAGAAGTTTACTGGTGCTGAAACAGACATTGCACACAGTCCCCAGGCTTGCTGGATGTCGAAGACATTCAGTCTGCCCTGACTAGAAGTGAAAATTAAACAAACAAACAAGCCCCCAAAGCTAGACTTAGGACCTACTCCAAAGCCCATTACGCTTGAGAAAAGCACTCACATTGACTTAATTGGCAGGTCAGGCCTTTCTTAAACAGGGCTGATAGTCAATTGGAGTTCTATAACTGTAATCCTTCCAAACATAAAACATTCATTGCCTTCAGTGGGAGGTACATGATATTACCTTCCATTGGCTTAACAATCTCAGCCGTGTTTATTTAACAAACTATAATGGAGCCTTTCATGCCACTATAATATACTGGGTAAATAAGACCTGTTTTCAAAGTTTATTGCTTAAGAAAATACATTTGCCAGCTTACGTCCCTTATCTTGTGGTTTATGAGAAAATAGAGTATGTACTCAAGTGCGTATACAGTAAATGTAGCACCCAGTCCTGCACCCCTGGCACTTGGGAAGTGCAGACGGGAGTCCATATATCATGGCGTTACAGAAGGGAGGCAGGAAATAACAAGCGTTGATAATACATATTTGCATACAAGTGAATGTATATTTAAGCCTGTCAGGCTCTCGTCCATTACTTGTATGATTTTTTTAACTGCGAGAAAATAGGAAACATGCAATTTGACTTAGGCTCCAAAGGGATCTGAGGAAGCCTGGAATTTAATAATAAAAGCCGACTGTGGGGTCCCTCCTGTCACTTGCCTTTTGCCTCCAGCAGCAGTGGGTAAGCAGCCTCAGTTACAAACCTTTTTTTCACGTGTTTGCTTTTGTTAGGCATTGGTATTATCTGAACACACATATTTTGTCTTTGTGTTTTATGTAATAAAATTTAATAGACTCCACTGATGCTGCAACTTGGCATGAAGTCATTTGGCGTGTTTGATTCAAGGGCTAATAAAAATAAGCCTTCCTGTTATTGTACATGGTAAATACCGAAATTGATAAACCCCTAGAAGGATCTAGGTTTATAGCCCAATGAAATCTAAACTGATTCATATTCCCAAAGGCTGGAAATTTGAAAAAGACGTAAAGCCTGGCCCACGCTCAGGTTTCAAACCACCCAAGTTGTTCATGAGGGGTACCATTTTTTTGAAAAGTGCTCGTGGCTCCACCCTTTCTGTGCATCTAATAAAATGGCAGGAAGGGCTTCGTGCCCAGTAAGGCCGATTCCCTCCCTGGTGTGAGGAGTTGGAGTACATGAGCACGTTCATCCCAGTGGAACTCCGGCCACGTAACAAGTGTTAAGCTGTTTAAGTATGCAGGTCAAAGTAAAATGGTTGGCGAGTTACCGAGCTGAAGGGTTGAACCGAGTTCACTTTCATTCCTGCGATAACGCGAGGCGCAGAACGGGATCGAAAGGCAACTGAAGTCAGACGCGAGTTTTTCCATTACCTTTGATAAGCTTTGATTTCAGCCCACAAATAATTGACTTCAACAGGTATACTGATGCAATGTAGCGGCCTTTGGGCCACTATCATCACTTCATGGAAAAAGCACTTCTATGTGCCCATTGGTATCTGTACAGAGAGCCTTCCTACCTCTAATCGGAATTAATTTTTCTATAGCTTCCACATGAAAAGAAGACGTACATCTATTTCTTAAGAATCCCATTTGAACAGTTTAAAAGGAGCGCTTATTTTTCACCCAATTTATAATTCCTCCTATATTTTAAAGGACTGCTGGAATCAACACGAGTCTTGGGAGTTTTCTATTACATTTGCGCTCCAACTTCGCTCCCTGTCAGTGTAGCTGCGGGTAGGGAGCCGCTGGTATTGCAGAACCAGTAGAGGGAGCACGAAACGCTTCCTTTGTATTTCTCTCTTACATAAACATTGGCTACTGTTGGAGGGTTTTCTTAATTTTATTTCTCTGGAACAGGAAGCATTTTTGAAAGAAAAGGTGATCTGCGGCTCAGATAGTAAATCTGTGGAAGCCTTTAGGGTGCTGCATTTCCATGCTGGGAATTACTCGCCTGTTTCCACCACTCCATTCCCCCTCCTGCTCTCCCCCCCGCCGAAACCCTCCGTTTTCCAGAGGATTTCCAAGCTGGGACACACATCATTCCTCCAGACTTGATGATACATCATTGGATTGCTGTACAAATCGTAAAGTTTGCCCACTGTGAACAAAGATAGCTTCCATTCAGCACCAGGGCTGTAAAGCGTGAATTTTAAAGGTAAAATTAATATTTTGCAAAAAGAAGAGGAAAAAAAAAAGTAGGTGTCGGGAAGAAACACGTATGTTCCACAAGCATGCTTTACGCTTTGCTCTGTGAAACACGCGCATCTGAAAACAGAGTTTGCTGAAGGGAGTTAAAGGAAACCAAGCAAATTGAAACCCAGATTAAAAACGTGGAAAGGCATTAAATGATTATCGTCAGCCACACAATCATACAATTTGAAGCTCAATGCACCCATTATTATGTATTATCGTAAGGATTTTTAATTAGTAGACAACCCCATTTTGTGTATTAAAGTTTTTATTCCTTAGTAAGAATTTTTTTAATCACAAAATAGTGTGGAAATATTTAGATAATAGAATTCATGGAGTGCTGGAAAATACTGAATATAAAGATTGATTTCTAATATATCACATACTAAACTGTTCTAAAACAGCTGGTTTCTTGCAGACAGGATTTATTTTTTTTAATAATTTAAGACAGCATAAGCTTGTATCAAGCATAAGCATTGTAACAAAAGTGCAACTTTTTCAGCAAATCCTCCCGAAAGATATTTAACTCAAAATATCATTAACACATATTTTCTCCCTACAAAAATAGCATGTCAGACATCATTAATTGGATGTATTAACAACTATTTACATACAGCCACTCCGTAGGCTAGTAAGATTTTTGTTTTGTTTTTTTTTTTGTGTGTGTTTTTTTTTTTTAACGTTGTTTAAACACAGCGTTTGAGGCAAACAGTAGCAACAGCAGCAGCAGATGCACCAAAGGGACTGACAGACCCGGCCGCGCTCGCTCCTCGCCAGGCTGTTGTGTCTCACCTCTTACATAACATTCAAGTGAGATTTCTCACAGTGCTACCTTGGCAACAAACTAAAAATATCTAGGCAAGGTCTTGGTTTAAGCCTTATTATAAAAGCTTTATCTGTGTGATTATCTGGCGGCTGGTTTGTCTCCAGAAAGGGAAATGGCGATATTTGAGCATGGGATGAGGGGAGAACCCATACGGGAAACTTACCCCGACCGGTCTAATCGGTTCTGATTGCAGAGTGAGGCGTTCACCTACGGCCTCCAGCTTGTGGCACTCGGAATTGGGATAAAATGAGTTCAGGCTGACAAGCTGCTTTGTGTTTTCTTGGGGGAAATGGGGGGGGGGGGTCTTTTTGTAGTTCAGTGCAGAAACATTCATTTTATACAGCAAGGTTCAGGGGGAAAACCTCCGGGGAACACACTGAATTAAATAAAGACAGGGTGAGAACAAACGCACTTGCCACACCTGTATACCTTAGCCGAAAAAAAAAAAAAACCAATCGTAAAATCCACACACGGTTCCGTACTGGGTCTGGCCCTCCTCCCCTCGCACACCCAAGGCCGGCAGGAGCCAGCGGCACCCCCGGGTGCTCAAGGCACTGCAGGTTTGGGCTCAGGCTCCCTCCCTCCTCGCTCCGGTTCCCAATAAAGTGCTAGCGCAGGTGCTGGGGTCTGCCCTTCCTCGCCCCCCGCCCGCACCCCGAACCCGCCCAGGCCCCCGACGGCGAGGGCGGCTGCCCGCGGGGGGCTCGGGGGCGCCGTACCGACCCGCTCCGCATAAGGTGCAACATTTCGGTTACCTTAGAGAGAGAAAACAAAAAAAGTATCCTTACTGGTTTTTCTTCCTTCTTCCGTTTCGGGTTTTTTTTTTCCTTAACATATTTATGCATTTATAAAGCCAAACATTAAAAAAAAACTGAGTAGCAAATTTTATCCTCGGCGGTCCTCCGCGGGGGCAGCGCCGGCACCGGCCGCCTCGGCAGCGGGGCTCCCCGCGGGGGCGGCCGCTCCCCCGGGCCGGGCCCCCGGCACCCCGCGGCCGCCAGCTCCCGGCCCGGCCCGGCCCCGGCGACCCCCTGCAGCCGCCGCCCCGCCCTCCGTGGGCAACCAGGGGCGCAGGTGCCCGCCCGACGGCCCCTCCCCGCCCCGCGGCGGGGCGGCCAGTCCGAGGGGAGGCCAGCGGCGGCGGCGGGGAGCCCCGGAGGGCTCCCGGCCGGCGGCGTCTCACGGGCCCTCGGCGCCGGGCTCCTCGGCGGCGGCGGCCTCGGCCTCCTCGCCGGGCTCGGCGGCGGCCAGCCCGGCGGCGGCAGCGAAGGGGTGCGGGAGGTGGGGCGCGGGGGGCAGCCCGGCGGCGGCGGCCGCCTTCTCGGCGGGGCCGAGCACGGAGGAGAGGCAGGGGAAGGAGGCGGCGGCGGCGGCCGCAGCGGCGGCCGCCTGGGCCGGGATGCCCGGGTAGAGGAGCGGGATGGGGGCGGCGGGGTAGAGATACTTCTCCAGGCTGCCTTTATCCAGGAAGGGCTGCATGTAGGCGGCGGCGGCGGAGGGGGGAGATGAAGTAGAAGGGCAGGCAGAAGGGGGCCGCCGCCGCCGGCTGTCCGAAGGGGGCCCCGCCGCCGCCCGCCCCCAGGGCCATCAGCGAGCCCAGCAGGGCGGCGTCGGGTCTCACCAGCGCCGCCGCCGCCGCCTCGGCGCCCCGCGCCGCCAGCCCCGGCGGGGCGGGCAGGGGGCTGCCGCCGCGGTCCAGCTTCAGCCGCTTGGGCGCGGGGGGCGCCTCGTCCCCCGACGGCTCCTGCTTGATGGCCAGGGCGGGCAGCGCCGCCGCGCCCGCCGCCGCCGCGGGGCCGCGCTCGGGGCGCGCCTCGCCCTCCCCGCCGTAGCCGCTGTCCGTGTCCGTGTCGGTCTCGGCGCTGAGCTCGGCGGCGTGAGTCCGCTGGATGACGGGCACGCAGTTAGCCTGGCCCTCCGGCTTGTGGCCCGGCGCGCAGGGGGGGGCGGGCGGGGAGGAAGAGGAGGAGGATCCCTTGCTGAGGGGGCCCGGCGGCGGGGAGAGGAGCTGGGGGCCGGGGAGGAACTGCGAGGAGATGGAGTGCAGGTGGCCGAGGAGCTGGGCGCATCGCTGCTCGCGGGGGGTCCAGCTCTCGAAGCGGGAGAGGTACTGCAGCACTTCCTTGGCGCACGTCTGAAAGCCCGAGTGGAAGGCGTCCAGGTCGGCCTGCACCGGCGACTTCATGGACCGCTCCCCTGCGGGGGGGAGACCGAGAGGGGACGGCGTTTGCCCGCGGCTCCGGCGTGGGCAGCCCCGCTCCGCGCCTCCCCCCGCCCGCCCCCGGTGCGCCCCTGCGGCGGCGCCCCCCGGGGCCCGCTTACCGTTCTGCAAAGCAATGATCTTCTGGTGCTGCTGCTCCGTTAAGGCTGTCAGCGCTTTCAAGTGTTTCAAAGTCAATTCCAGCACCACCGCTTTCTCCAGGTGTCCCAGCGTCTGCCAAGGCAAGGGAGGGGGGCGGCTCGGCTACCTCCCGGCAGGCTCGGCCACCACCTCCGTAACTTCGGGGAAACCGGTCCCCGAGGGGCGTTACGGCCAGGGCCGCCGCCGCAGCCGGGCGGGCGGGCAGGCAGCCGGGCAGGCGGGCAGGCGGGCAGGCAGGCAGCCCGGCGGGCAGGCAGGCAGCCCGGCGTCCCGCGCCCCCACCGCCTCGGGGGCTGCGCAGCGGGCAGGCTGCCGGCGCCCGCATCTGCATGTACACAGACGCTCCTCTGCACCTTACCGTCAATTTCAGATGCTCGGGCAGTAAATCCTTCAGCTGGGCAATGCATTCGTTAATCCTGTCTCGCCTCTTCTTTTCTATCAGTCTATGTGGCAGTTTGTACGTTTCCTAATGAGCAAAATCCGGAAAAGCCAAGCGTTAGACAGAGTCCTCGGAACGACGATCAAAACCAAAACAAATGTCATGCCGACCGCATGCCGCGCAAATTGTCGCCGAGGCACCGCTCTCCCCGCCGTGCGGTGCCAGCTCGCTCGAAAGCCCGCTTGCGAGTCGGGGGCAAGTTGAAAGCGCAGCCCCCCGGGGATGCTCTGGGGAGCGAAGCTGCGCTGCAAAATCCAGCGAGCCCCAATTACGCGCTTAAGCGAGAACAGCCCCAGAAACTTACTCTTACCTTGCTCTCGTCCCTCTTCACGCCTCTTTTGGGTTTGCACATATACAGGGAAGGGTAGTCCAGCCTGGAGAAAAACAGAGAGGTCCAGCATCGGCAGGAGCCAGAGCTAGCCTAGCACCTCCCGGAGCGGGCGGGCAGCCGCCGAGCGCCCTGCTCCAGGGCCGGGCAGGGGCCGCCCGGGGCCGCCCGCCGGCAGCCGCCGCTGCTTCCAGCGCCTCCCGGCACTTTCTCCAGAAGACGAAAGGAGAGGGAGACACTGCCCTGGCGCCTTACCCTATAAAATCCCTGTGCTCCAGCAGCTGCCTCTCCGGCAAGCGGGAGATTCCTTCATCCATGTCTGGCAGCGGCTGACGTTTCGTCGCTGCTTTTGACGGAGCCTGCGGGATGCTGCGATCGGTCTTCGGAGATCCGCGAGCGACGCTGCGCACATGCAGCCTCCGTCCCCCTCTCCCGTGCAGTGGCGAAAGTGTGCGGCAGTTCGGCGCCCCCCCGCCGCCGCCGCCGCCCCCTGCCCGCCGCGCGCCCGCTCCGCTCCCCGCGCACACGCTGCGCCGCGACTTTGCACCCGCCGCCGCCGCGCCGCGCCTGCCCGCGGGGCACGCGCGCCGCCAGCCAGCCCCGCACCCGGCTCACGTGCGGCGCGCGCCGGGCGGGCGGGGGGCGGGGCTGGGGGCGGGGCGGGCGGGACCGGGGCGGGGGGGGGCCTCCGCGGGCTGCCGGGGGGGTCCCCGCCGCCGGCCCTGCGAGACAGCGGCTTTCCCCCGCGCTGTCGCTGTTATCGTCGTCATTAGTATTGCCGTGATTATTGCCGTCACCGTTGCACTTTTATTATTCTTACCGGTTATTTGTGTTTGGGGAGGAGACCCGCCCCCGGAAAGCCTGCCTGCCGGCGGGCAGGGGGTCACGTTTTATGCACGCTTAGGGATGCGTGGGCACGAACACGCGTGGTCGCGGCGCGGTAGCGGCGGCGGCGGCCCGGGGCGCTCCCCGCCTGGGCGCCGCCGTGCCGCAGCTCTCCCCCCCCCGCCGGCAGCACCCGGCCGCCGCTGCTGCCGGCGGCTCTCCCGCCCGACCTTCGGACGGGCGCCGGACCTGCCTGCAGCGCCAGACCGCGGCCGCACCGTTTCTTACACCCCTACGGAGAGATATAGATCTATACGTGGATAGACATATATAAATGCGTATATAAGCATATCGGTCTGTTGACGCTGCCCTCCTGACGGGCAGCCCGCATCCCTGCGGGGCGCAGGGGGTGACATTGGGAGAGGCTTTGCACCGCTGCAGCGTGATCGGCGGCGGCAGCCCCGGGACGGGGCGGGGCGGGAACCGGGAACCCCCCCCGCCCCCCGCCCCCCCACCCCGTCCCCCCACGCCAGCCGCGCCCGCGCAGCCCCCCGCTCCCCGCCGGCGGCGGCGGCACCGGCAGCCGCCTCCCTAATCCCGTCTCACGCTGGTACGAGCACAGGGCCGGCAACGTGACCCGACCTGCTGCCACATCACTGCCGCCGGCAGCACCGGGCGGCCCTGCCCCGCCGCCCCCCCGCCAGCAGGCGCCGGCAGCCGGCGGCACCACCGGGCGCCCCCCGGCTCGGGGTACCGGGCGCCCCGGGCAGCCCCGCACCCCCCGCCCCCTTGCCGGGCGGCCCGCCGGGACCCCGCTGCCAGCGGAGGGGGGGTGCTGCTGCCCCGAGGAAATGGGATGCTCTTCCCCGTGGCCCGGGCAGCGGCGCTGTGTGTGCGTGTGTGCGTGTCCCTGCGTGTGCGTGTCCCTGCGTGTGCCTGTCCCTGCCTGTGCGCCGTGCGTGCACGCCGGCGCGGCATGTGCGGCCCTGCAACGTGCGGGGGGTGCAGGGGCCCCGTCCGCACGTGCTGTGCGGGGCGAGCGGTGCACACACACACGCACACACACCCCCGACACGGGGCCGGGCTGGCGGCTGTCTCTCCGGTGTTCCCGGCGGGAACTGTCAGCAGAGGCGAGCCACAGAGACGCGTTTATCCCCCCCCGCCAGCCCTGACCGCTCTTGCCTTTCGTTTGGCTCGGCTCTGCTCCCTCCCGCCCGCAGGCTCCGGCTCCGGGAGGTGCCTGACCCCAGCCCCGGGGAGAGGGGCAGTTTCGGGCTCCCGCAGCAGCTGGGAGGGAATTACCCCAATAAACAGAAAGCGCGCCCCCGCCAGCCAAAAGAGAAGCAAGAGCCTCGCATCAATTCCTTTCTCACGATCGTGCTTTACAGGTAAACTTGTCAGGAGGGTAACTCGTGATTTTTATATGCGGGGGGCTGCTGAAACCACGCTGCCCGTATGTGAAGTGCGAATGAGGTTTCAGGAGCAGCGAAGGCTCCGACGGGGTGTTGGAGGCTGCTGCTTGGCAGGCAAGCAAGCGGCACTGCAGGCTTATGTAGCTCTTTCCCTGTTAACCTGATGACATTTTCACGCTGTCAGTGCAACTAAACTGGGGGGCTAAAAATAAACAACGTAAACGTATGGCACATGCCTATAGGTTATATTTGGGAGTGTCAGGAGGAGAGGCTTGTGGACTGCTACAGAGGTTGTTGGGAGAATCTGCTGCTGGTGAGAAAAGCAAACTGTTGCATAGGCTGGGCTACACAGACCCGCTCCCTCGGGAAGGGGGATTGCAGGCTGCGAGTGAAGCTTGCTGGGTGTCGGCACGTGCCAGCAGTAGTTAGCCATGCAGGGTGGCATTGGTTGCCCCAAGTCAGGCATCCGTGTTGGACAGCTGAGAGGGAGCTACAGGCTCTCTTGCTAGTCAGTGGAGAGAAACAAGCACCTTCAGCATGAAATGCCTCTCCTCCTGGCTGGACTGGTCTTTGAGAAAGCATCAAGAAAACTGGAGGCACAGCCCAAATAAAAGCAGGAGCTTAACCCTGAGATAAAGCACATGGAGACCTTTTGGGGGAGTGCTGACTCAAAGGGAACTTGAACGCCAAAAGAAAAGACAGTTTCCTCCAGCTGATTCCTCCCATGGGCAGGAACGCAGGGCTTCGCATGGTTTCTGTAACTAATATATGGGGTGGGGAGCAGAGGGTGAGCATTTCTGGAGCATCTCCTTGTGGAGCACCTGGAGCATTTCTGGAGCATCTTTGCCAGCTTCATCCTCTCTGGAACAACCTGCAAATCTTCAAATTATGGGAACAATGTTCTGACTGAGACTCAGCTTCTAGGAGGAGAAATCCTAATTCTGGGATTCCTCTGGAACCAAGTGGGAACGGAAATCAAAAATGACCAAAAGATTCAAAACATGAGCCGAGACAGCTGGAGACTTTGCAAAAGGAGTTCAAGCAACATCTGGAAACTTCTAACAGAGGTTTATAAGAGGTCACCTGCAAACAAGGATAAAAGGCTTCAGTGTCCAGAGAGAGTGCGAAATTCTCCTGGAAGATTCCCAGTTTCAAATGGCAAGATGGATCAAAGACATGATCAGCAGCATGACTATCATGGAAAAGAATGTTTTCCAGAAAATAAGAGGCACAAGAAAAGCTTTGGCCAATTTACAAGCCAAGATGAACCACAGCAAAGAGTTAAGAAACTTAAAAAATCACTCAGAAAAGGAAATCAAAGGTTTGCAGGTCACCACAGGAAAAAACAGCCTCCTGCTGTAGACAAGGACTAGCCAGAACACCGCCTACTACCAAACACTCGCCCCCATTTTCAGTCTGCAGGAGGAAGGAATCAGACTGCCTGTCCCAGCTGAATCGGTGCAAAAGCCACGGTCTTGGAGGAGAATACATTTGGGAGGTTTATTCAACTCAGTCCATAACCACGGCGTAAGGGAATGGCTCTGAAATAGGGTGTCTGGGGTGCCAACTCGATGGGTTCCGCTCTTATGGCAGTGAGTACTTGCCTTCAGGAAAAAAGACTGAATTATCTAGGCTGGCTGTATGACTAGAATCAATCATCAAATTAGAGAGAGCTGGTCAGCCGTGTGCTACAAAGTGGGGGACAAAGAGAATTCAGCTGAAGGATCTGGATCATTTAGGTTGAATAACAAGATATTACTGAAGACTTCCAGGGTAAATTGGACATTGACCAAATAGGTTTTCAATTGTGGGATGACCAGATTGAGACCAGGGGAAAAAGTGAAATGAGAGCACATAAAAACCTGAGCTGGGTCAGAAAAAAGGTCCAGCTGTCCCCAAGTCCAGCAGGAGATGCCTTGGGAGGAGCAGACAAACAGAGCATGCACATAATGAAAGCTCCCCAGGCGAGTCTCCCAGGTCCCGATGGCCCATGGTGCAGGGCCTTCCTGAGCCAGAAACGCTCTCTCTGTGTTTAATGGGAAGCCAAAGATGCCGTGAGAGGCAGAGGAATTTGCCAAGGTGCTTAAATCATGGGCTGCAGCAGAGCATTGGGCCAGGAAGCAGACACCGACGAGAAGTTGGTCAGTCACCAGAGTCCTGTCAGCGCAGCTCTGTGGCTACCACAGGGAGCAGAAAAGAGAACTTTCTATTTCAGAGAGTGCCACAGGTACCTAACATATGTAAAACGAGAGAGACAGCGGCCATGCAAAAATGCAGCTGAATTCAGAAGCAGAAATAAAAGAACCTGACTGTGGGAAGGTGGTGGGCCAAGACAAGACACAACGTGCAATGAAGCCTTCACAGTTGCAAAATGGGGAAATAGGGGTAGATCCAGCTTGCAGGGCAGAGTCAGGATGACGTTTTTGTGTGGGACTGTTGCAAAAACCTTACAAGGGGGACATTGGTCACAGAGGCACTCCTAGACCATGTGAAATAGGTGGTATTAACAGAGATGGCCCAAAGTCTACCAACCAGCCGAGCTAGACCGGCACTTGAGCTAATGGTGGACAAGCTAATCAGCTTGAAACAGATAGTGGTGACAGGAGAATGTAGGCACTTCCAAACCTGGGAAAGTCAGATTGGTGGAACAAGGGCACTGGAGCAAAATGTCAGGTGTGGTGTTGTCCTCAGTGCCCTGTGGCTGTAACTGTGTGATAAACACCAGGAACTGTGCCTTACCCTGTCAGTTTGGAAATTCCCTTTAAAGACCTGTTTCAAGTGAAGCAAACTCTTTGCAGGTAGCTGGTCTGCAATGAAAAGCTGTCCTGCCTCCCGGGGCAGTAAAAAATAAAGGTGGCTCCACTCTGAGGTGGCTTCCAGCCCTGACTGATGGGAGGGTCTGAAACCTGCCTGGGGCCTTAAGAGGCTCTTACCCAACTGGTCAGTCAGATCTTGTGGATGTGAAACAGAAAGGATCCCTATCTGTCTGCTGGGTGTTTTCCAGGAGCAGCAACCAGGAACAAGTGAAACAACCTCCCCTCTAAGTCCCCCCTCTGAAGTCACTGGAAAGAAGCTGTGTCCGTGAATGAAGATACCTTGGATGATACCATTGGGTTCAGTTTGGTCATTCGCAATAGATCTGAAAGCTGTGTATTGACAGGCAGCTGAAAGATGGGGAAAACTGCTTTCTCAGCAAAGCCCGATCTGGCAATTCAGTGATGGTCGGGGGCTTACGTAATGCACCAGCTACACCAGAGAGGCTGCTGGGGAAGGTATGGCACTGCACACCAACAGGAGGCCTTGGATGGCCTCAGCCTTTCAAGAGGTCTGTTGTGCTTAGGCTATTTATGGGTGCATGCCGAGACCTTTGAACAAGAAGCAGTAGGTGCAGTTACACATGGCTTGTGATAAGTTCAAGGCTGACGGTCTGTAACTGGTCCCAAAGGAAAGGGAGTTGTTTCAAAAGCAGGTAACATATGTCTGCCACACAACTGGTGATGGGGAGTTTCCAATGAAAAAAAACAAAACGGAGACTGCATGGAGCTGGCCCGCTCCCCAGCCACTCGCGGAGGTCAGGTCGGTAGGACTCTGCTCCTATTACAGAAGGTTTGTTTGTAGATTTACTAACATTGCAAAACCTTGCACAGGCAAGGTGACAGAGGGAGAGCATTTCAGTGGCCAACAGAATGAGATTTAGCAGTTTCAACTAGTGCAATTCTTGCCAGTGGTTAAATTTACTGATAAGTTTTGTTGGTATTTGCACAGGAGGAACACTATAGTAAGGGTAGGCTGTGCATCCCTGCAATAGCTCACTCTGTGAGCCTAGGAATCCCAAATGCAATTTGCCCGAGTATTAAGGAAAACGGAAATTTTGCAACTGCGCAGTTAACTACACGTCTGGGCATAAATGGAGTAGCAGTGATGCCTAGGCCAGGCAGCAGCTCTGGGGCTCAGTGCAAACAATGTTATGGATGCGAAATGGAAGAGTTGATTCTTCAGGGGGATGAATGCAGAGAAGGACATGCTTGTTTCTTCTCTTACAACTTGTAGATGTGCAAATGCTTCTACTTCACCCAGGAGAACTGAGGAAGGGCAATGCCAGGGAGGGAGTGTGGGCTGCTGAACCAGTCCACGCCAGAAGGTGCATCACAGAAAGGATCCCAGTAGGATACAACTGGAAGATGAGCTGGGAAAAAAAACTGTCCTGGAATGAGGTTTGCCTCTGGAGCACAGTGAAGTGTATCTTTGGAGTACCAAGGGAAAAGCTTGGGAAGTTTGGAGTCAAAGGTGAAATACTGCACAAAAGTCATAGTGCAGGGAAACAACCTGTAGAGCACCTTGTTAGGTGAAGTCTGGAGCAGGAAGTTCTGTGATGATTATTTAAAACTGGCAAATGTTTTGAACCATACTAGGTTCCTATACATTTCCAAAAAGCCTTAGCTAAGCTAAGGGAATAATCCTATTGGGTAAGATTCAGGAAGGATGTAGAAAATGTGTGCAGATGAATGCCGCATTGCAAATAACGGTCCCACAGAAACACAGAGAGACACCATGAAATAAGATCTGACAGAGTCATTTCATTAATGGGCTGCATTGCCTGATGTTCTTGGGTTTCTGTCTGAAGCAGATTCTGGGAGCTGCAGACTATTTCACAAAATGCCCTGAAGCTTGTCTGTTAGTGCCAGATGTCCAAGTGAAAGACGTCCTCTCCCTCCAAGTCCTAGGAGGTGCGGGAGGATTGCACAAAGCTCAAGGGAGACACACTGAATCCAGAACATTTCAGCAGATCTGTGAGGTGGTTGGGATCCCTAAAACATCTCCATGTGACCACAGCCTGAAGGGTTGGTGGGATGTTTTTTTTGCAGACTCTTCCAGTCAACTGGTTTGCTCCTCAGAACTGCATCAAGTGGTAAGACCCAGCATATTCCAGTCCTTTTGAAGGCCTCACGAATAGCAAAGCACTTCCTCACCATTTTGGTGAAAACCTAAGGACTCCAGCATGCCTTTTTATGGAGTTTCGGGAGAAGAACAAAGAGTTTTGGATCATGCATGGAAGCACATGTTCCTTTTTTTTTATTATTTTTAAGTGGAAATCTGGGTTATTTTACAGTCTTAGAAAAAACAGAGTGAGAATCTGAAAAAGGATAAACCTAGAGCAACACTGTAGGACTTGCTGTATAAGGGCATACAGTACTGACCTGGATATTTATGGTGGTATACAGGGTACAGTGGGGTCCTGAAACAAAATCCCATGCTATCATGAGGCCCATTAGAAAATGTACTAGGGAAAAACATACTGGGGAAACAAAACTTCAGGGTTTCACTCTTCCTCTGTTCTTCCCTCACTGCAAATGTAGTTGTGAAAAGCCGAGGCTGGAGAAGTTGAAGCACAAATCCCCTTCCTCCCCGCTAGCACCAAATGGGCAGAGGTTTGCAGGCAGGCTGCAGGCACACTGAATGCACCTCGAGAGCACTCTATGAGTGGCTGCCTGGAAGGGAATCAAGGAGCAGAAAACTATGAGAAAGGGGAGTACAAATGTTTTGGGTTAGTGATAGGAAAATACCTTACTGAAGCGTACTGTGCAATTACAGGTAAGTGAGAATGTGTCACTCATCACTTCTTAAATGATTTTCCCTCATTCTCTGCATGGTGGGCTTATTAGAGCCTTGTCATTTTGAGCTCCTTCAGGATAAAGGAGGTGGCTGAGAGGGCAGGTGTGGGAGGGGGGCTGAGCCCTGCTAAATCCAAGGGTGCAGCACAGACAGGACAGTCGCCCTCCTCTATGAAACAGTAACCGCCCCATCCCAGACACTTGGCTGCGGACAGGTAAGTCTAGTGAGAGTTTTTGGGTACAAGTGCTGCTCGGAGCAGGCTGGCTCTGAGCAAAGACCCAGGCTTTTGTTGTACAAGTCCTCCTGGGTTCAGGGAAAAAAGCTTGGTGTGTTTTTTTATGAACCAGGACCCTAGCAAGAGAGCCTCTAAATTCATAACCAGTTTCTCCTCTTAACTGGGATAATCTTCAAGAACCCAAATTTTTGGTTTACCTTTAGGGGCAGAAGATGCTTTCTCTGTCTCTTTCATCATAGGCCTTCTGCTTAAGATTGTCCTCAGGCCATCCTGCCTGTCCTCTTGCTACACGACAAGGGTGCATAAGGGCATACAGGTCTGGAAGGTACTGGAGTGTTGAGCTTTTTAACTGGAAGGAGAGAAGGAGAAATCAGGAGATCTGTTAGTGCCTGTCTGATTCTGTCACCATCCCAGATGTACCTGGAATATGCAAGCAAGGAAAAGGCAAGCTGAACTATTCCTTGCTGGCCGAGGATGGGTACCAACTGCAGTCAATCCCCAGCCCATAAGCAGGACAGTGCAGAGCTCAGCACAGACACTCAAGAGAAAGGACAGGCGCATTTGATGATCACTAAAAACCTGTTGTCCCAGAGGGAAGGATAAGACAGCCCTTAGGCCCATCCTAGCTTGTCAGGAAGTATCCAGGATATCACTGGACCTTGCACCAGCTGGGAAATACCCCCTCAACCATTGTGCCTGAATTCCCCGCTCCCTCCGGGGTGCCCTTTGCTCCCGGACCAGATGGCAAGGGACGGTTGCCTGTGCTGGTGGTGCTCCCTGGTGTGTGCAGTGCCACGGAGAGCTACCCCACGGTGTGTGGGGGTCTGAAGCGCTTGCAAGTCCTGCTCGGCAAGGGTTGCTTGCCTGCAGTGTTATTGTTATTCATCCCCTCTTTGCTTCACCAGGCTGCTGCTGCTGCTGCAGCCCAGGCTTGAGCACCGGCTCTGCGCGGCGCCTGGCTCCATGCTAGCAGTGGCGGTGGCAAGCCTGGCAAGCCTCCCTTCTTCACAGGGAGACTCTCCTCCCCTCAGATGAGCAGGTTTCCAGACAACTCCCTTTTACGAGGATGGATTTCAGCAAAGCTCTAAAAACCAGCCTCATTTAACTCGTCTCCCAGTCTTCTCCTCTGTGTCCTGCTGGGGAGGTATTGCATGACCCCCTTTAAGCTGTCGGCAGCCAGGCTTTCAACGTGGCAAGGGGGCCGGGCTGTGTCTGGGCAAATGTTTTCTTTCTGCGGTCAGAAAGCAGGGCTGGGCAAAGGCGCCGTGCCCGAGGCACATCCTGACAATGAGCCCCTGCCCACCCAGGCCACGCTGGGTCCTGATCTCCCACGTCGATGGCAGGGACAGCGAGGGTGGCAGCGACTTTGGGTCTTCCCCAGGGGCAACCCTTTTCCCTTGGGAGCAGCAGGGACCCTCACGCTGGTGGGGAGGAGCAGGGGGGGAGAGGAACCAGAAGGAGAGCCTGGGGTGCATCGGCAGGATGGGGACATGCTTGTGCCACCCACACAGCCCACTTCTGAGGCACGCTGGCACCCACTGTCTCCGGCAGCTTGGCTCAGCATTGATGCCCTGCTAAAAGGCGGTGAGCAGCCTGTGCATCTCAGCACGATCACTGGGGACCCCTGCTCTCAGGCGGACATTGCTGACGTTGCAGTTGCATCATTCCCCCCACACACACACATGCACACACCCCACAACCATGAAGGTCCAAATCATCTTTTCATAAAAATACCTTACATCCCAGGCCCCAAGCACAAACCTGCCATGCCTGCTGGTGGCCTTTGCAAAGAGCAGAGAATTAAATTACCAGGCCCAAGGCCGTGCTTCAGCATGTACCCATTAAAGTTCATGAATTTATGTCGGGGTTGGAAAAGGTCCATGGTATGGAAAGGTCAGTGTTTTGTTGTATTGTCCTTTACTTCCTTTACTGTCCTGAACAAGGTGCGAGGAGGAAGCAATAGGTCGGAGGAGTGCAGGACTCCTGGAAGCGAGCAGGTGAGGCCCAAGCCAGGGAAAGCAGTGGGCGATGCTCATCACACCTCCTCGCATTGAGAGCAGGGTGGGCAGCAGTTCCCCACCAATCTCCTCTGCTGTGAGGAGAGGAAGGCATGCAGCCACTTCACTACTTTCCTTGAACTTTACTCTGCGACTTTCCTAAAACAGCCATGGACAAAGTTCAGCCCACGGAGCTCTGCACAGTGGTCCAAGCCTTTGCGAGGAGGCCTCACTTGTGGGCTTTGCCATACAACACAACCCCCAGTATGTGAAGTCTCGAGCAAGGCAATAAAGCCTTGACCAAAATGGTGCTCCCTGAAGAGCAGAGGCACCGTGAGGTACTGTGTACCTGTACCTGCCCTGTGAGCTGAGATGAGGTGGCGGGAGCTCAGCTGGGCAAGTAGTCAGGCAACCAGGACTGCTACCACATCCCTGTTCCCCAGCCCCACAAACCTAAGGGTGAAGGAGACAAGAAAGCTTGGATTTTTTTATTACTTTCCCATTTTGCAGATTAATATTATAATTCATGTTCTTTTTTTGGTTTTAAACACCTTTTCTCGGTGTAGCCAAAACCATTTAGAGGAGTTTACCAAGGCATGTGTACACCGGGGAGCCCTTGGGGGTTTGGCTGTCCCATAACACCGGCTCTGAAAGAGGGGGACAGGAGCTGGGCACCAGCACCAGTGTAATGGCAAGTGCCTGCAGCGGGACAGTACGTCTCCTTCAAGTCTCCATCTTCTGCGGGACCAAAACAGACCAAAGTGGCACCAGTTCATCTGCTCCCAGGAGCACTACCCCCAGCAGCTGGTTTTTTAGCCTCCTTTCTGGGGCCGTCCACTGGAAGAGTCTCCTCAAAGCACTTGGATGCATCTCAATGTGGCAAAGTCCATGCTGGCAGTTTGAGATCCTACTAGCACCAGCAACGGATGCCAGAATCAGGCAAATTTCAGATCCATATCTCCATGCCTGTAGAGTTCAGGCCAGCTGAAAAGTGAATACTTTCTCAGCAGAGGGAGGAAAAAGACCCCTAGATGCTGTGTTGGCATTAATCACCCTGCTTATGCCACTGTCTGGCAGCTGAAACCCTGGCAATGTGAGAGCTGGTGGCAGTTTCCAGCCTGGTCCTGCATGCAACATGGTGCCTTAGGGATCTATAATCAAAGTTTTGATTATTAAGGTAAAATTGATCATAAAGAGGAAAGAGAATGAAATAAAATGAAAGTGCAGCTATCAGCTTCCCTCGAGTTTAACTTGTTCTGTTTTAATTTAAATGGAAAATGTCACATAACTTATCTATAACACTTTAAAGCACTAGTCAGGAACATATTGCCAATGCTGGATAGTGGCACATTTTAGCAGCAGTATGATGGATATAAAGCTCTTTAATACGCATGGAAAACCAAACCTCAAATGCTCGGCTAAGAAAAACATTTGGGTCTTGTCAAGAAACTACAGAGCTAGCGGCAGGAAGAAATGCGCACCGGAAGAAATGCACGCTGCCTAGCGCAGCATCTTGTTGTGTACCTTGGCGTCTTTTTATCTGTTTCTGAAAGTTTTGAATGGCAAGAATAGAAACCATCCATTGCAAAGGTGCTGTGAGGCAAGTTCGTGCACGTGACATTTCAAAACCCCCGGGAGCCTTGCCCAGATGTCATACAGTGACCTCGGGCAGGGGGTGAACGAGACGAGCTCCTGATGGCCCTTCATCAAAATGACCGGAGGAGATTGACTCAAGTGCAACTTGCACCGCAGCTCTCGAGAGCAAAAGCTCTTGAGCTGATGGGCTTCTCCAAGATTGTTTTTGTGTTCATGACCGATTGCAAGTGGAATAAAATTCCACACCCCCCGGGCGAAGGCTTTGGAGAGGTGCGCGGGGTTCATGCCTCGGGAAATGCCCCCTCAGGCGGAGCCGGTGCCCAGCTGACGCAGAGCATCCCCGCGTCCTTCTGCCGCAGCCCTGGGAAGGCAAACCTCTTCCAGCTCCCAGCGGTGCCCTCGAATTCCCGCTCGATGCGGAGAGCACGGAGGACAGTGCAGAGGGAGCTGCTTCGATGGCCTGGCATCGATATCAAAGCCAGGTACACAGCCTTATTTCCCATTCAAGGCAGCTGCAGGACGGTGCCTCTTTCCTCTGGAGGGGGAAGCTCGCACACGGGGCAGGAAGCCATCATGGAACAGCCAGCTCAGGAAGGGGCCGGGGCCAAGATTTTGTTTTTAACCTGTTTCTTGTTTATTTAAGCCTTTGAGGAAGACGAATAAAAGCAGCCACTGACAGAGGCCGGCTGTGTCGCAATCGGAGCTGCGTGTGCTGGCTGGGTCGTGGTGGCGGCGGCGAAGGCAGCAGAAACCACCTCTCTGGTCATTTGTCAGCCTCACAGACCCACCAACATCTTGTGCAGGAGCCAGGGTGCTCAAAGCAGGTATCCTGAGCACATCTGCATCAAGCCAGCAGCAGCCATTCGACGCTGCTGCTTTAGCTGGCCACAGGAGAGTTGTGCTGCCTGCCAGGCAGCAGTTCGAGATTAGGGCTTTGAAGCTGCAGAGTTCTCCGCTGAAGGAGGAATTAGAGGAATGGATATTTTTGTCCTGGTTATTTTGTGCGGAGCAGGTAAAAGTAACTTGTTCCCCATTGCAGAGAGGCATCAGTCCCGGAGGGGTTTGCCCCTGGGGCTGATCACACCCTTGCCTCTGCCACCTGCTAGTGCTGCCCATGCTGCAGGGCTTGCTGCCACCTGCCCTGAAAGCGGCCATCTTACAGATTTTCTTGCCCTCTGCGCAGCACCGGGAGATGTAACACTACCATGTATTTGATGCTGCACGAGGGACGGCAACAGATTTGCCTTGGTCAGCCATTTTTGTTGCTGTTCACATTTCCCCCCGCATTGTTCGTACTCCTCACTTTGGGCTCCTGGTTTTGCTAAGGGCAAATTCCCGCTCCATCAAAGCAATGCTCGCCAGTGAGACCAGTGGCCCAGATATGGGCTGTGGGGCAATGTCTGCCTCCTCTCCCCCATCTGAATGGGCTACCACCTCCCCTGGCTGTGATCCCACAGTGCACTGGTTTGGGAGCGCACTGGTTTGGGAACCCCCAGCTGTTCCCACCAGGTGCTACAGGAGGTCCCGGCTGCACGGGGCTGGCAGCTGGACCCAGGACTGGGATCGGTGGGCTTGAATTTGAACCAGAATTTGGCTGTAGAGCTGGGAGATAAACACACAGTTTCCTATTGCAGAAAATGTAAGTTAGGTAGAGGTATCTTTCTAGCTTGTTTTTTAAAGGGCAGAGGATGAGTGCCTGTTTGAAGTTATCCCAATTTTTAAAAAGGTAAATAAGATGTAAAAATTGGATTAAGTGAGAGCATGACCATGGGGAGGACCTGACTGGGGGCTGGGGTCGGAGTATGATGCATGGAATAAAGTGAGAGCATCGTGGGTTTGGATCCTCTAACTTTCATCAGTAGGAGCTACCTTCTCCTGTTAATCTTATTTTAAAAGGACCCATAAGGGACCCTTGGTTCAACCCACATGGGCCTGTACATTTCAAATAGCTCTAAGCTAATGTTAGGATGAATTTCTGAAATGCCCTGTTCCCTTAAGGGAATAGGTGGACATGCCCTAATCTATTTGTAATTCTCCTTCCAAGTTTGCTTAAAAAGTAAATGAAGACATTACAAAAATCCAGCTGACCAAAAAAACCAGCTCTGGCCAGTCATTTCAGGCTAAGCTAATGCAATTATCATTCTTATCCATATTGTCATGCAGTTAGTCCCGCTGAGCCTAGCGCTCAACTGTCCTGATTTTTCATCATAAATTCTCTTTGTTCCTCTTCAAGTATTACTCCTGATTAAGGGCTGCGATTTGAGAAACTTAATGTCAGATTTTAAAGTGACAGTTGTTTTTTCTTTTAGCAAGTTTGTTTTGTATGGATAAGCTTTTACGTTGCATTGACATATTTTTGACTCCTTTTTACTTTTTGGTTTCCTTTGTAGATACTCTTAATTTCTCTGAAAAGACTGTAGAGCTTGTGCTCTCAGCAAGGGTAATAAACCCTCTTGCAGGTGTCACTGTGCGTGGGGGGAAGATGTGAAATGGAAGCAGGCACCAGGAATGCAAATTCCCACTGCAATTTGGGTCACATGTCCAAAGGGAATTATAATTCCTCACATGCTTTCTCACGCAGCAGGATGCGGGAGCAGGGGGATTGCTGCCTTGGACCAGGCTCCCAGCTCGTCTCCTCCCCTGTCTTGTCTCTGAAGGTACCCAATTGCCAAGTGCTGTAAAGCCAGAACGAGAAACGCCAGAATGGCCAATTATAACTTGCCTAAAGGAAAATATTTTCCTAACCCCAGGCATTTATCACTTGGCATGTCCCCTGAAGAGCTCTGGCTTATATCCCTTCTGCATGATTATCTCAAATGAGGTAACCCCAGAGATATCCACAACCTTTATAAATGCCCATGCATTTTTTTTCAGACCTCCTGAACTCTTCGTCTCGGCAATCTCTCGTGGCAGCGAATCCCAAGCTTGCGATGCACTGCCAAACACATCCCCATTTCTCTGGCCATTCACTGCCCGTTTTTTAAATCAAATCAAACACTCCCATTCCCTTCTACTGAACAATAACCTGTGCTTTCTTGTGCCAGCCTCCCTTGGGCTTTGCTCTCTGCTCTCTGTATCAGTCAGTCAGTGCCACCTTTATTAATATTCCCTTGTACCTCCTGATCCACCTTTGCACAAGAGCTTTCCCATCATCTTGAGCAGGACTCTCTTTGGCCCTTGAGGCACAAAACTGGCTGCCCTCCTGGGCATCCCTCTCCCACCTTTACTGGTGGTTCACCAGGACTGCAGATGTGGTATGAATTATTTTGAGGTCTGGGCACAGGGAGTTGCGCTATAGATACAACCGTGCTGAAATCAGGAGCTGTCTCAGCTGAGTTACTAATAAGATTTGCTCTCGTTACCCTGATCCGGGCCAAGACCTACAGCAGGGACCTCAGCCAGGGTCTGGCAGCTCCTTCCTGCAACTTGTATTTCACCCTGGCAAGGCCAGACCTCCCCCCTCACCTTCCCCGTGCCACTGAGGCCATTGACCTGCCTGTGCCAGGACTGCTAACGCAGCAGCACGAGGCCTCACTTGCACCAGAGACCTCATTTTGCAGTAGAAAAATGTAGCCCAAGAATCCCTGGTTGTGAGCCACAGTGCGGGCAGCAGGCAGTCTGCTCTCGACTGCGTTGGCTGATAGAACAGGTGTAAAAAGAGAAGCCAGAGTAGGAGAGGGATTTTAAGAGCAATTACAGCTATCAGAGAGACAAAAAAAAAAATATAGCACAGACATGGTATTGTGGAATGTCAAGAGCAATGGGAGTGAGGGTTCAGTTGGCAGCATCCCTTTGAAGGTGCCTGGGAGAGCGAAAGCAGATCATTCAAGTGTCCTCAGTTCAGCTTTGGGCTGTAGCTGCCCAGAGGAGATCTCCTGGGCCCTAGACACCATGCAAAGCTAGCAGGGAGCTGCCAGATGACGCCACTGTCACTGCAGAGGAGGCTCTCTTGTTACCCATTTAGGCTGCTTATGGATGCATGAGACAAAAGGTTGTTTTTCCTTTTACCTTATAGTTTAAGCTCAAGGTTTGATCCTCTCGGAGCAGTGGATGTCCAAGGGCACGACTCCCTGTGACTGTGCCCATGTAAAGTGGCCTGTGCTGGCAGGAGGTGGATGACAGTCAGAGATACCACTGACATAATTTTAAGGCTGGGTGAACACACCACAGCTGGAAAAACACTAAAAAATGGCATTTATACACCTGTACAGTCCACTGCACTATAGGCAGTGCTGGTAGGGATGCTCACTTTTCAAGTTATTCAAGACATCCCATTATACAACCACTTTTTCAGTCAACTAAAGCTTTGCCAAACACTTTGACGTGATTTTTTCCATGCTGTATGGCCACCTCTGACTTTTTTGAGGGAAAGATCCAGCCAAATGGGCTTGGCCAATGCCTGGCACCAAGCGCAAGAGGCAGGGGCAGAAGAAGCTGGTTTGCACAACGCAAAGTGCTTCTGGTGACTTTTTCGCTGAATGGCTCAAGCATACCCCTGCTTTGGAGCAGGGATTTCAAAGTTGGCAAGAGGGACAGATGTTGTGTCAGGGATTTGCCATGGGTCTTTTCATTGCCTCCCATCTGGGAAAGCATCCGTGTCCCCGTCACCTCCCGCTTGGCTGCGGCACCTCCCTGGTGCTGCCAGTCCCTGTGTTGCCTGAGGTGTCTGACCTCTGCCTGATGCCTCTTGGTTTTACAGCCCTGCTAATGAGCCACGGGGCTGTCAGTACCGTGTGAGACCACAGGATTTCTGTCTTTTTGTGACTTGAAAAACTACATCCAGAAAGTTGTGTTAAAAATGATTACAGCCGCACAGTGAAATATTGAGAGGTTTAGAAGTGCCAGGATTGAACTGACCTGTGCAAATTCAATTCACTTTCCAAAGATGGTTTAAAAGAGATATCTATTGCTACTTTCTTCACCCCACACAGCTGGCCTTCCCATCTGAAGTTTCATGTAGTTTTAGTTATGGTGTGTTGATAGCCCCCAACCTTTTGTTACTTTTTTCAATATAGATTGAATTGGAAGTGTTTGAAATCAGTTGAGATTTCACAAATGTTACTGTTGCTGTGTATCCTAAAAGCAATATTCTTCCTTGCATCTTGTGCAGCAATGATATGAAAGAGATGGTTAGGACAGAGGCCCAGCTTTTGCCATTAGCCCACCAGCTTTTATCTGGATGCCCATGAACCCATGGGCAGGCGCAGATGGGGCCCGGCTCCGTGATGCCCTGAATCACGGGACGGCACAGGATGGTCAGTGTGGTTTTGGCCACATGGGCCAACCCCATCATAATCGTCTCTCTCTGTTGTCTGATTGTTGCCTGTACCAGCATCCTTGTCAACTGATATCTAGAAAAGAAATATGTCCAAGGGTTTTCATAGTAACAGTGCTACATGAGCATGCAACTGAAGTTTACATTTCCTTCAGCATAGTATTTCTAATATACAGCTATTAATTCCTCCACAAGCAGAGGACATATGCATAAGGGCATGAATGATCTTATTGTAAAGGCACTTGCCTGGGCTCAGGTGGCAGGAGTACAACTCCTAGCTCTGCCACAGACTGGCCATATGACCTTGAGCAGGCCTCGACCCAGCTCACCGGGCATATTTAGGGATGCACGTCTCGTTGGCATTACTTGGAGGTAAGCACCTGAGTACTCTGGTGGATCTGCCACACTGAAGGTCCTCAAGAGAGCCTAAGCTTACAGAAGTCAATTGCTCTGTGCCTCAGTTCCTCATTTTAAAATGGCAATACAAGCAGCTCTTGGTCTTTCTAGGGGCACCTTATCAGGCTGTTGAACAATCTTACCTTGATGTCCTGCATCGCAACATCACAGAGGCAGAGGGAAGGTGCTCCCATGCCCCACTCTGCTCCAGCTCTTCCTGCAGGTCCCTGTCTGCAGGTTTTCCAAACGTGAGTGCACCCAGCCTGTTCCTTCAGTCAGTCCACAGATGCCACATTGTGCATGGTTTGCTTTGAGGTATCTCAGTCCTCCATTACTCTGTGTGGTAGAGACCACACTGTCCTACCACGATCTTTCTCTCATTTTATTTCTCTCATCATCTGGGTGGGCTCTGTCTCTTCCTACATGGCTGGTACCCTGCACACACCATCAGGCTGGGGACTGAGGTCTGTTGCTTTGCTCTTCTTACACCGTGGGACTTTCTGCAGAAAGAGAAAGGGCCTGGAGAGAAGGCAGAGCCTTCCTGAGTTCACGACTGCAGAACGAGTTCATCTGGAATTAAGGACCATTACCAAATATTGGGAAAGCCTATGGATGCAGTGAGCTGGGATAAGCTAGAATGGGATAGATGAGGGCCCTGTTTTAACACAGGTCCTAAGGAATGGATAATAAGAAATCAATACTAAGAAAGGCAGAGGAACTCAGGCAGAGGGAGTGACAAAACAAGACAGTTGCAACAACTGCATCTTTGACTCTACCATGCTTGTTAGAAGATTATGCTTTCAGTCTTGGTCCATTAATACAGTTTTCCTTTTATTTAGTGTACAACCCCATGGGTCTCACAGTTATTACCCATGGATGTCCAAGGGATTTGTGCAGGTGAGGAGCTTAACTGTCTTAAGTGTAGTCAATTTTGTGGGTAATACTGATGCAAAGTGAGCAGCGTTTGCAGCTAATTAAAATGCTACACCTTAAAATAATTTTTGCTAATTACTAATATTTAGCAGCACTATTTTAACTGCAATTTCCATGTCCCATGGGGATTTGAACTCTGTTAATTTCCTACTGACTCTCTTGGCACCATTTAGCATATCAAAATGACCATGAAATTAAAAAACCTTAGTCATTTTACTTCTCTAGGAATTAATGCTAGCAGTAACAGGAAAACATTTTGCTGCAGGAAAAATATGACCAAATTCAGACCCTTTCCCCTTTCCCCCCCGCCAAAAAAGACAATTATGCTATAGTGCTGACTGACCCAGATGAGCACAGAAGCTGCTCTGGGCACAAGCTGCGTTTGCTCTGCCAGGAGGAGGATGCACAGAGCTGCGTTTCCCTTACAAACAACACTGTTGTCCCATAAGGCTGGGCAGCGAGCTAGTGCTAAATAGCATTCTCTTGGCCTCCAAATGAGTCAGTATCTGTCAAAATCAGTAGCCTGATCTTTTAACTCCCACTTCAGGCACTGACCGCTGAAATGAAGCTACTACCCCTGTGCAACGTCGGACACCAAACCACTGGCAGAATGAGCACTAGACCCCAAGTGTGTTGTTTCCCAGGTTCCTGCTCTGCTTAACAGACCTCACTGCTTGCCCCTGTAAGACAGAAATGTCCTTTAAAAAGGATGAAGAAGAGAAAGGGAATATGAGACTTCTGTTTGGAATAAGGCAGAGTGCATTTGCAGCATCCTCACATCATCACAGCAATCCAAACACACAAATAACATCACTATGTGAATTTGCAGGAAAAATTGCTCAGTTATTTAGCAATAAAATCTCCAAATCAGCCTCCGACAGTCACTCTGAAAAACAACGTAAACATTCAACACAAGAACAATCAAAAATACATCAGTTGTTTGGTTTCTTTTTTAACTGAAAGGGAAGACTCACATCCTTTCACTGAACGCATGTCTACACGGATCAATGTCAGCTCTTATTCATTTGCTACTTTTAACTATTTGCATTTATTCCTGTTACTTGGGTCTTAGTCACCTAGCCATTTTCATAGCTTTGTTCTACATGCTTTGGTTAAACTAAATTCTGGGTCTTTCTCGGGAGCACAGGACACATCATTTTCTGGTCCTCTATTGTACATCCAGCATCCCATACCTGGCCCTGCTCACAGCCCTCCCTGGCAGCCCCCCTCTCTCTCCCTCTTCGCAACGAGAGGGTAGGCAGAAGAGTTACCACCCTGCCTGCACCACTGGATCGCTTGGCGACTCTGTGCACATCATGTAACCTTTCCTTGCCTTTTAGAGCCACGAAGCCACATCAATCCTTTTGGGATGAGCCTAGCAGCAAGGATTTGTTCTTCTGCATTTGCTTTCCCCACTTGTAAACTGAGCATCACAATACTTGCCTAGATCAAAGGGGGTACAGGGAGAATTAAATAATTAATGTATGTAAAGCACTTTGAAAGATGAAAGATGCTATATAAGTACAAAGTATTAACTAAAAAAAAAAAACCCAAACCTGGTTACTGATGTAAGTCTCCATTTTATTCTGTAAAAGAAATGCATGAAATCGAAATAATTGCCACTAACAAATTAAGAGTTTGATTATGCCAAGCCCTAAAACAGCTATGCAGGGGATTGAGAGCTTTGCCTCCTCCTGTGGCTGAGTTAGGGCGCCTGTACGAGCAAGAAGGAGCTGAAAGCGTGGCCACAATGGGGATTTGGAAGGGAAGGCGCTTCCTGCATCACCGACTTGTCTCAAGCAACCATGTCAAATGGTGCAATTCAAAAAATTGATAGCACAGTGTCTTACAGCAAGCTATGTTTCTTGCTGTTCCCCAGCCTCACTGCTCCAATGGTTAGAAACCTTCCTCTGGTTTCCAGGCTAAATGTACTCATGGCCATTTGTATCCATTTGTCCTTGTGCCAACATTGTTTTAAGTTTAACACAAGATATTTATAGGCCAATCGTGTCCTCTCTAACCTTTAGTGTTGTTAGGCTGAACAAGGCAATCCCTTGCAGTTTCCTGTTGTTAAGTAGGGTCTCCAGCCCCCCGCCAAGCACCCTACCAACACTTAGTTACGCTTGCTCCAGTCGCAATTCATCTTTCTCGCATAGAGGTGAATAAATCTGTATGAAGCCTCCTCACGGGATCCACCAGTACTTGTTCTCCATCATTAATACTTTCCAGGCCCATGTTGGAAATACTCGATACAGCCTTGATCACATTTACTTTTTTCCATGGCCACGCTATGCTGCCATTTCATATTAATCCTGTGACCAGCCAAGGCGCTTGAGACTTTTTATTTTCCCAGAGAAACTCTGACACTTCAGCCTTACGTGCCAAACCTTACATTTGGCACAATTGAATTTCATCCTATTCCCATTGTTCCCATCCTCAAGGTCACACAGTTCTTCCTGTTTGATAGGCTGGGGCCTCTTGAGTATTGACAAGCACTCGCACGTCTGTGTCATCAGGAAATTTCACGATGCACTCCTCCCTCTTTTGTGCGACAGGCAAATATTAACTAAAAGCAGTCCCCAGGCAGCCCTCAGACAATTCCACTAGCAAGTGCCTTCCAGATCTGCTTTCAGCACATCTTGCTTTCATCTCCCATCCTGCTATGTCTCACCTATCTTGCAGGGATGATTGAGGTTCTTCCAGAAGGAAAAATGATGCAAGTCCGTAGGGCTTGCCGGACCCAACCAGTGCTTTAAAAGTGGTTGCATTCCCTCAGGGACATTGCAAAAGCAAGTCAGAGAAGTTGCGAAGCACTGACATTTCATAACAATGCTAAGCCAAGAAAATATAATACTCAGGGTAACTTTGGATGGGAGGGAATATTCTTCAACATCTGGTGGAGCACATGCGGTAATTCTGGCAGCACAGAAAGCCCCGTGTCCTCAAGAACCCTTTCACAGAAAAGGTCACCGGTCTGAGAAAACGGAGGCCACAAAACCATGTTGTTATTGCTGATCAGAGGGAAACAAAGTCCAAGGAGAGGTGGAGTGCAAAGACAAGGGCCAAGTGGCTGTTTCAGGGGAGAGGTAGGCAGACTTCAAGAGTCCTGAATCTGCTGTCACGCAGCTCTGGCCTGAGCCTCGAGCCTCTGTTTTGCCTCAGATAAAGAGCAGGCAGCTTTGGTCTTTTATGGAGATGATTTATAGATGGTTTACATCAATGCAGCAATGCAGGAAGAAAAGGGATACTGATTTCTGGGAGTAACCAGCTCTTTGTGAGGCGGAAGATTATGGCCAGCATCTAGCCAACCCTATAGTTGCTAAGACAAATTCAGGAGGAAACTGGAAGAAATGAACCCCGATATACTCAGGTCTTCTGTCTCCAGGGAAGATCACGGGCTCTATTTTCGAACCAGCCAAGAGGTAGGGGCAAATCTTGGCCATGCCGAGGTCAGCAACAAACTTCGATTGGGCTGAAGACATCAGCTCCAGTGCTCAGGTGCTTCAGGGCTCCAAAGGTGACTCTGAGAAAAGCCACCATTTACGGTGGGACCTGGTCGGAGGAAAGTCGCAATCGCTTGCTTTGAAAGACTGGGAGCTCTTCAGCAAATTCCAGCTGGTGCCTTCCAGGGGACCCAAATGAGTATTTCAAGCAACTGCAGGTCTGAGTACATCAGACCTTGAAGTACGGCTGCAGCAGTGAAAAATGCAGTGAGACTACCCAAGTGCCAGCGTGAGACCTTGAGCCAGCTGCAGAAACAAAGCCCTGAGTGTCTGTAAATGCCAGAAAGTCTGAAAAATGAGATACATATGCATATGCACCACAAAGTTTGTCCTGGATCTTTGGAGAGAGCACCTTATTAGAGTTGCTGGTAACATTACACCAACTCAGAAGCACTTTTTTTCATGTGCTTCTTGAAAAAAAGGCCTTTCTAGTTTCATTACAAAGCACTGACTGCATGGGACAAGCTGAGCATGTTTAGCACCCGCTGCTATGAAGGAGAGCGCCTCGGCTCCTGCGCTGCCTGATCCCTCCATCCCGGCGGTGAGTCCCATCTGCACAGTCAGAGCTTGGGAGTCAGAACTGAGCAAAGCCAGCACTCAGACGGATTTTAAGTATCATCTCTTCACCTGGCAGGATTTCTTGCAGTCCATCCTGCCACTTTCTGTGGGCTCCTAGCTCTGTGTTTGGGGGTGTGTGAAAGAAATGGAGAGCTGAACAGTGAGAGCTGTGCCTTGCTTTTCTTTTTCATCCCGTCCTCACCCTGTACAGAAACAGTCAGAATCCTATGCCCAAAGCCTTTAGCTGGGCTTCCCCTCTGCTTGCTTACCCTCCATGGGTTGCAAGTACTGGTGAGGGGCTGCCTGCTGGGATGGGGGAGAGGCAACTGCAGTTTCTCCAAGGTAAAATAGAGATCGGCAGCCCATGAGGGCAATGCTGCTGCCAGCTGTGTTGGCTGTGCGGGGCTGCCACCATACTGCCACGGCATGGGTCCCCGCTCCAGGAGAAAAGCCCCAGGGGGGCTGGTGGCTTTATCTTTAGAGGGAGAGTTTTGGGCTAATTCAGCCTCATTGCCTGCTGAGCCGGCGGCATGTGCTGTTGGGACCCCCGAGCATTGCCTTCACTTGAAAATGGTGAGACCTGTGCCTTTAAATCAAAACAATTTGTGTTATGGGACCAGAAAAATAATTATTAACGAGATTGATTCATATCAGGGTGTGAGTGATGGATGTGGCTGCAGCAGTGCTGCTGCAGAGGCTTCTTTCTTCCTCTTGCAGGGTCAAGCTCCTTCATTTTATCCCTCTCATTAATGAAAAGCGAGAGCAGGAGCCCTTGCCCTTCCCTCTGCTGCCCACAGTGCCTGTGTCCCTGTGTAAAGCCGCAGGCAGGTTTCCTGGCACTTCTGCATATTGTCTAAGGTGGCAGCTTGAGCCCTGCGTGTGCATGTGTGTGTACGCATGCATTCCCATGAGCACATACATGGAACAGACCTAATCGTTATCCTCAGCAAGAACATGAGTAAGAGGATTTGCCTCTGTTTAACCAAGGAATAATTAACACCTGGTGAGAAGGTCTAACGGCCATAGCATCTCATTAATGTATTTTGACAGACAATATCCTCCTCAAATATACTTTGAAGAAAGAGGACCACCTTTGGAAAGGGCACAGAGACTGTTTGTAAACTAGTTGTCCCTCGATTTCAAACTCCTTAACTCTGCTCAGGGAGATGCGAAGGACTCCAGGCTGGTACAAAATACTCGCTAGAGCATGGCACCATGACACCGAGCCGCAGCAGTTAGCTTTACCTAATGTCTCATCGTATTGGAGCTTCTCGCCTCTTTCTGCTCCATCCTGATTTTGAGGGACTGTCACTTGTAGCACCCAAGGGCCAGCTTCAGGCCTCATGCAGAAACATAATAAAATATGACTTCTGCCCCAAAGAACCTGCCGTAAGAGTAGAAGGCAAGACAGAAACAGTCAGATCATTATGGACAGCTGAACTACTGGTAAGTTTTCTATAGGAGACCCCTGTAAATGCCTGGGCCACTGTTTGGATTCAGGGAGCCCCAGCTGAAGGTGAGGAGCTCCAGGCACAAGGCACCTAAAGGAGCTTTAGCAAAAGCAAAGATTTAGAAATTTAAATTGGTGTAGCACAGTCATTGTGGAGGCTGCAAGGCACAATTTCTTTCTAATCCAAAAGAAGACCTGATTTCTTTTGTATGCACAGATTTACCTCGTGGTTAGATGCAATGGCTGGAGGGAGTAAGGCACGTTGTTAAATACACAGCCTCAAGTGTGGAGTAACCTGACATAAAACAACTCCTCTTCAACTTCTTTCCATGTCTGTCACCCCATCCAGCTAAGCTGAAGTGCTTCACACCATGGTCTTATCCCTAGTAATGCCAAAAGGGCACATGGAGCACACACAAAGAATAACATGGGTTGGATGGTTCCTCTGGAGGTCATCTGGCCCAACCCAGCGCTCACAGAAGAGCCTACAGACATGCAAAATGATGTGAACTGGCCTCGAAAGAGTGTGTCGAAAACAAGCCTCACCTTCAGATGACCTGAACTTTAAAAATGGCTGTGTCAGAAGCCAGCCTGAATTGAGTGTGTTAGACCCATTTCTAATTGGCCTTGTCTTTTATGTAATTGCACTTTCAAGAGCTAGATATTATTATTATCTGCTGTCAATGGGCATCAGTCTTCAGAAATCACAGCGGCTGACTTCAAACCTCTGCTTTCAGGGATAATCTTTCGTCATTTATTTTAATGGGGAACCCTCTGTTATTTAGCAGATCGCCGGTGTGCTAAACTTTGGCTACTCGATGGTCTGTTGGCGCTGCTCAGTCCAACTCTGTCATGGCTTGCTGTGGGGTGAGGGGAGCAGGGGATAAAGGAGCAAGGATGAAGCAGGGTCTTGGCTTCTCCGTAGCCCAGACTGAGTTGGTGAGTGGGTGAGCCTTTGGCCGGCTGCGGCACATTTGGCTCCTTCCCGGCCCCAGCCATCGCGCTGGGGGTGGCATCTCTGAGGGGGTCCCTGGGTCAGCAGCCTTTTGTGGAGCTGCTCTTGGGGCAAAGGGAGCCAAATGCCCCGCAGTCCTTGGGGAGACGCAGCAAGCCCCGTCCAAGTTTTGTTTCTTGCTAATTCTGCTCCTTTGGTTTTGTGTGCTGCAACCCTGTGATTGGCACTTGGCTGGACTGCTGATGCCTTGAAGAAATATCTGTATAAATGCGATTATGTGGGAGTGTGCGTCTGCGTGTCTGTGTGGGTTCAACCACGCCAAACCCACTTTATTTCCAGTGTAAAAATCGCAGTGGAGAAAAATCCAAGGTTTCTGGAGTCCCATGCAACGCTGTGTGTCCTCGCGGGTAGGAGAAGAAATAGGAAAGACTGTGTCATCGCAAAGCTGCAGCCCAGATCTTGCCATTTCTATGTCTGACGTGCGTGTGCTGTTTGACTTGTTGTCATCGTCACCCAGTTTGCGCTGCCTTTTGGCAAAGGGAGGAACAAGAGCAGGCAATGTTTTACAGAGGACAGTATCTGGCTATGGAAAAGCTGTGCAACATGACTCATTTTGTGTAAAGGACACGAAATTACAACTGCATGCCACATGAGAGATGGTAGCTGGGCTCGAATCAAAAAACATCCTCATCCAGGAAGGGTATTCAAGCATGTGCTTAATTTAAGAACATACTTAATCAGGGCCTTTGGGCATAAAAGGGTAATGATTATTCTTGTGTTGCCGAGAAAATCCAAGTGACATCCGGAAGATGTATTACTCGAGAAAATTTAGTGTTATTTCAGTGTCCTCGTTTAATCTTTCAATTTCTAAAACAGTAATTCTTTTAATTTCTCATTGCTCACCAGTGCTGTGAGTTCTTTCACAGCTGTTTTACACTCGATTGTTCATGCCAAACGGAATGAGCAAATACAATCTGGTTCAGATAATAATTATGGAAGATCAATCCTGCATCCACCTCTTTTCTCTGTCCCCATTAAATTTCCCAGCATGTAAGATATGCATGTTTGACTTTGCAGGGAAAGCTAGCCACAGTAAAAGAACCTTTTTCCCTTTTGTACACACTGTTTAATCATTTCAAAACAACAACATCCCTGTCCCTAATTTTTTCAATGTATTTGACCCCTTATGTTTTCTCTGTATAATTGTCTTGCTGCAAAGATTAGATATGGCATATATGATTTTAAGTATGTGATATGTATTTTTTTTTAAATTACAAGTGACTGTCTTTATTAGCAACTGGTTAACATCCACCAAAGTTCTCAAATTGTCCCAGTAAAAGTGGGTGAGCTGTTGTCTGATCGCTGTGTTACTCAAATAACCACGTGAACAGCAGAAGCAGCAAAGCAGAAGGTGGCTGAAAGCTGTTCCTGCTGGACCAGGTCCTGCTGCCCTTCACCATGGGGATGGTGCCTCCCTGTGTAGGCACATTGTACCCAGCCTAGGAGAGGCTCCCTGTCTCAGTGTGACCTGGGCAGATGGCAACTAATGTCTTCTTTGGTTTCCTTGGAAAAACCAAGTGCTCCAAGTGCTGCAGCTACTCCGTACCCAACAGCTGTGAGAAAGCCAACTCTGGTCTACGTTGACCACATTTCATAGTTTCATACCCAAACCTTTTGGCCTCTGTACAGAAGTCGTCTTCTAAACTGGCCTAGACTTCTCCTGCCTTAAGGACTCTGGACACCAGCCATACAACCAGGATTTTTGAAGGGGCTGCAGGAGGCTGGGACTCAAGTGGATTTCCCACCTACACCCTGTAGGAGATATTCAGCCTGGTGCTCATGGAGCATGACCTCATTTTTTAGGTACTTGCTGTGCAGAAAGATATTTAGGCACCTGTTTTAAGAGAGATTCTTGGGCCAGGAGATAAGCAAGGGCTGTTATTGGCTGTAAGGTAAATGCTTGTTTATTTTATTGACTTTGGGTTAAATCCTGTTCATCCTTCTCAGGCAATTACTCCCCCTGAAACCAATATGACTGTCAGCACAAATAAAACAGTTGGATTTTGGCCCCTTTTGGAAGACAACAATCATAAATCTAGCTGCCAGCACAAATCCAGGTGTGAAAACCAGGGATTTTCCTGGGGGGAAAAAACACAGTAAAGATCTGTGGCATAGAACTAGGGAAATGGATGGCAGAAATGAAAAGAAAACTTAACTTCATTTAACTCTAATACTTATTATTAGGGTAGATGTTCAACTGGGCATCAGTAAAACGTGTTCTCAGCTTTGCCACTGCTTCCCTATCTGACCTTGGTGATGATCGTTGAACAGCCCATCCCTCTCAAAGCTGTGGTTAAATGCAATTGTACATGGCTTTGAGATCGAGAGACAAGGTACACCAGTGAGCACAAGCTGTTGTAAGGATGTTTAAAAAAGTGGATGATGGTGACAAAACATCTTGGTGAGAAACTTTGAAAACATGGTACAGTAAGCAATATGGCTAGGGAAGAGGTTGTTTTCAGTTTTTTTCACCTTGAGTTTCTTTTCCTTTTCCTTTTTTGAACAATATATATTAATCTTGCTCTATGGATGTAGTACGAGAGTTATGTGTGCAAAAAGTGTCTGAAATCACTTTGTTTCTAGTTTTCTTTCATACCTTCAATAATATAAATAACCAAAGAGGATATTGCTTAACCCATAAAACAAAGTGACATCATAATTTATTAATACAGAAGACACAGTTCATTGCTGTTAAATGCCATAAAGAGCTGGAAATAGAGTAGTTTCTCAGAAGGCATTGCCAATATGTCAAAGGAAAGATTCCCTTGATGCTACCTCAGCATGCGTAAGATCCTCTCCAAGTACTTCAAGATTTTGGTTCTTCCCTTCTGAACCGCTCTGCAGCATTCAAAGGCAGCTTTGTTGGTGATTTCCCCAACATGTGACATCTTCTTCCTGCCTGTCCCGCTCCTCCCAATGCTTTGCTCCTGTCATTTGCTTGAATTGACTCTATGGGAAGGAAAATTAAAAAATACATAGCCAAATGGTAGGGACAGAGCTGGCTGGCCCATTTATGCTGCTCCCAATGATGTTGGTGGGGTGGCAGCACAAGCCCACGTGTCCTCACAGCGTCCCTGTGACAGTGGGGACACGGAGCTGCACGCATAGAGGAGGGGTTTCAGTGCTCCGCTGGCCCCGATGCAGCTCCTGGCTCATAGGAGGGCAATACATCAGGCTGCACGCGCTCAGGCCCCAGGCCAGCAAAGCATTTAAGCACCTGCTTACCCCTAAGCTTTTGAGTAATTCCTCTGGCGTGAGCTAAGCACAGGCATTGTGGCAGCCTCCCGCTTCCCACGGTCTCTTCCCTTGCGAGGACGCCGGCACCGCGGCCTGGCTGAATGCACGGCTGCCAGCATCGCCTCTGGCACAGGACTGCTCACCACCCACCTCTTCTTGCTCCCTCCTGTTCACAGACCTACTATTCACTGCCCAACGCTGCAGACCCCAGTCCTGCTGGCACCTCTGTGGGTGAGCCCCCAGGGAGCCCCACCAGCGTCTGAGAGGCTCTGCCAGGGCTCCCAGCACTGGATTCAGCTGCAGAACTATTTTAGAGTATTCCAGGAAAAAAACCCAAACACTTTTGTGGGTGTGCTGTCCCCAAGCACCAGTGTGACCACACGTCCACAATAAGACATCCCTCTCTTTCAGAGGAACAATCTTCCTGGTATGGATAACTTGCAGCCCTGGAAACTCGCTCAGCAGATATTCCGCTCCATGTGCTATCAGTACCCGCACAGAAGCACCAGTCCTCGTCGCTGGTCCCTGTCTGCCTCATCATAAAACATGCCTAGCTGTGCTTTTGCAGCTTTAGGGAAGAGACAGGATTCCTTTTGGCTCCCCGGGATATTAATTTGAATTTTTATTTGTGTTAATTTCATACTTTCCATACACGTAGTCAGCTCCCTCCTGCTGAAACGCACCTATTTAATCTGATTCAGCCAGTGTATGAAACGTGCCCGTTGTGTGCATGGTGCTGCGTGGGTTCACCGAGTTACGCTCTGCGTGCCAGTAATCCCCAGGGGAGCCGCGGTGTGATGAGCTCCTACCTGCCTGCTCAGCGCACACACAGCCACAGGCACTCGATCGCTCCCGGCTCCCTGGCGAGACAGATTTCCCTCCTGCTCATCAGCTGGCAATGCAGACTTTCTGCACGCTATTTGCCTGTCCAGCTCCTCCACACACGTGTGTGCTCACACCTATGGAGCCGTGGCAGCACGCATGCTCAGCTGTGTGTGCACAGCCAGCCCCCGTGCAGAGCCGGCGCCTGCACGTTGGCAGTTCGCTACCCCCCTTGAATCCCCCTCTTCTCTGGGCTATATGTGGCATTTCGAAGCTCTGACAATCTGCTCCAAATGTTTTCCATATTTGTTCAGCCTCCTTGATTCAAATACCAGGAACAACTCAGCCAGCACAAAGCGAAGCTTTGGGGGGCAAAAAACCTCACACCCCCATCAGCGCACGCACACACACACGCACGTGAAAACCTAAAGTTCATCAGCATGGGAAAGGAGGAGGAGAAGAAAGCCCAGCGCAGCACGTCTCCGAATAACCAGAGCCAGACAGGGAAGGCACCCGAAGGGGAGAAAAGCGCCGACTCGAGCAAGACCCAGGAGTCCGCAATGAAGAAGAAGAAGAAGGAGAAAACCAAGGGGGATCCCAAAACTGGCCAGGAGGAGGAATCCCACACTTGTTGTGGCTGCCGTTTCCCGCTGCTGTTTGCTTTGTTGCAGCTGGCATTAGGCATCTCTGTAACAGTGCTGGGCTTCCTTATGGCAGGCATCAGTTCTTCTCTGCTAGTCAGAGACACTCCATATTGGGCTGGGATAATTGTAAGCATAAAGTCTGTTTCTCCATAAAGTGCCTTTGCCAACATTAATGCAAGCTGCATGATGCTCCACTTTAGACTAACCAACTGCATGCACAACACCATTTGAGTTATGCTAACTATAAATATTCCTGGGATTAAATGTCTGGGTATACTTTCCCAAGGAAACTGCTCCTGCAGAATAACACGCTCTTTCATCTTCTTCCCTGAAATACCCAACAGACCTTAAATAAAATACAGGGTTACTGTTCACTAGATGTATGTATTAGCTTGTGCTTTGCAGTGAACTCCTGCCTGGCGATGCTGAAAAAAAATGTTGATTACTTACGCTGCCTTCCCTCTTTCCCCACCAAACCATAACAATCAGGTTTTAGAAGTGAGGGCATAACTCTCAACTTTTAGCCGGGCGCGTTGGTAATAGCGAGAGGAGAGAAATGGCTGTCTTTTGAGCTTCCTCACTGTGCTGTGTTGAAGAACTGCTGCAATTTAACCCCTTTCTTGCCCGCCGATTCCCAACTTCTCCCCCACGGGAGGGAGAGACCGCACGTGGCTGTGGGGAGGGGGACGGCACTGGTGGATGGGTAACGTGGCAGGGAAAGGGAGCCCGTCCCAGGGCTCGCCGGGGGCTCCCGCCAAGTCACGCGCAGTTTCGAGTGACACGCCAGCCTCGCCGCATGGGCCGGTGGGGACCGGGTAAAGAGCAGGGTCCTGCCGGGTGTAAATAGGAGGCACTGCTGGTGGGGAAGCCCAGGCTGGTCCCCAGCGCTGGCTACCCCTGCAGAGGTGGGGGTCTCGGTGCCGTGCGCGGTGTGGCCCCGCTTGGCCGTGTGCTCAGGGATGTGCAGTTTGCCTGTGGAGAGACAGGGCTGGTGATTACGAGCCTGGGATGTGCCATGGATGTAATTTAGTGTGCAGGTTTCAGGAAAATGTATATTGATGTGTTAGCACTGTTTTGGGTGTTGTTAGACTGTAAGAACTCCCAGCAAATAAATAAGACACCTATGGGAGCATCTCCCATAAATGTAATTCCTTGCCAGTCAGAGGATTATCTGAACACCTGAACTGTTTGGGGTTTGCTGTATTAATCCTGCTGGGCGACCCTCCAAAGAGTGGAAGGAGCAGGGCCTGAACTCCCAAACGAAGAGCTCCTCTTTCTTACTCATCTTGCCCTTCTTGTTTCTCTTCTGACCTAAGAGGTATCTTAAGAGTTTAGCGATGTTTTGCGGGGCAAGAGCCTGCCCTTGCTCAGGAGGAGAACTTCTTCCTGGGGTTTTTGCTCTTACAAGCCGGGCGGGAGTACGGATGATAAAACAGCAGCATGTGACATTTTGACTCCTCTTGTTTATTTTGGGGATTCTGGAGGTCAGATTATGTCTTTTCCAGACAGCACTAGTAGTATCCCAGGTTCAACATAGCTTTTTCACTAGAAAAAGCTGGGGAAAGAGTGAGCTGGACTGAACTAGCATACGGCCAGGAATATGAGAAAAGCCATGGAAGCAGCCCCTGGCCCATGATGAATGTCATCAGTGTCCAAACAGCATCCACCTGAGACATCCACATATGCCTGATCTCCTTCAGGGAGGCCTGAAACTCCACCAAAGTCACTACTTTCTGAAAACAGAGCTCTTATCCCTCTCATTTTTAACAGCAGCTGCCAGCAGTAGTGACATTCGGATGCCCACGTGAGGCAAAGCTCAGTCGCTTTCAGAGTTCCCACCTGAAAAAAAGGCAAAACTTGCCATGTGCATTCCTGAGCTAATCCCCAACTCAAAGCAAAACTCAGTTCGCAGCCATGCTGGTTGTGTTTTGAACTCACCAGCCAGCCAGGATAACCTCTGGGGGACCACATCTCCTGGGACTGTGCTGGCTGTGGGGGTCAGGACTTCGTTTTGCTTTGTGTTACAGGGTGCCTGGCTGTCGGAAAGACCAGTGCACCCTGTGGGCTGCAGGTAGGGACCTGTGGGGAGGGGTTACTGTACCCACGGTTTGAGTCAGACGGTGACTCTCACCTCGGGGACTCGTGCGATGTTGAGCCACTGGCACGTTCAGATGTGGTTTGATTCCTTCCTGGCTCAAAATGGCTTTTGGTGGCCCCCTGCTTGCCCTCAGCGTGATGGTAGGGACTGTGTGCTGGGGGCACATGGCCAGGCAGGCTCCTGGGGAACCACACTGCTCCCCTGCACCCTCAGCCCAAAGTAGAAGGGAAAGAGGGGTCTGACACCAGCAGAGAGGGTGGCAAAAGGGAAACCGGTGCTAGAGAGGAGAGGTGGAGGTGGCGGTGCAGCCCCAGAGCCTCCCCAGCAAGAGAGCACATGTGGAGCACTGGCCATGGCCGATGCACCACGAGAGTAATGCAAAGCATATATTTGAGGGGCAGAATGCAGGAGGTACAACATGATGCTGCATTTACTTTGTTGCTGTGCTGCGATATCTCCATGGAGGCACTCGGTGCCCACTGGGACATTGGACAGAGATGGCCAGGAGCTGCTTAGCTGCAGTTTCTGGGTGTGCGGGTCACAGGGTGCTGCTGGTGAGCTGTGGCAGGGAGCGTGCTGAGGACCAGCCTCTGGAGAGCTGGGGGAAAATGGTCTGTGAAGGAGGACCCTTGGCTGGGACATCCTACATATGGCTGGTTGTCCTATGGGCTGGCTCTTGGGCTGCTGTGGGAGGCTGCATGGAGGGCATACAGGTAGGGGATGGATGGCCCACGTGCTGCTTGAGAACAAACCTTGTGGCAGAAAGTGACTTCCCGAAACTCATTTATTTGCACAGAAATGCGCAACAGAACAGAAAGATGTGGTGTAAAATACCAGAGCATATTTGTTTTAGTAGCATCCCACTCAAGTGCTCTTTTTAAAGGACTTGATTAGTATTCAGAATCAAGAACTTAAAAAATCTATTATCGAGACCTTTTTAGCAACATTAGAGATAATGGGTGAAGCTCATTCCTAGTGTTACTCCTTTGGAATTACACCAGGTCTGGATTTGACCCCACAGCTGTTAATGCAGGATGACAGAAAAATGAAGGAAAATTGCTAATGTGTTAAATAGACCCGGATTGATTGAAAGATTTTTTTTTCTTCATTATTAGTGGCAAAATGGTGACACCTTTCCTTGCTGCAAATCAAGTGCTTTAGTGCATTACCATGAATGAAAAGGAACTTATTTAGAGAAGCAGCTAGAGTAAAACGCTACTGAGGAAAACCATGCAAGGCAGTCCAAATTAAACCAGTTCAAAGCCTGACCGCCTGGGTTTGTGAGGACAGCACAGGCCAGGGACTGGGTTCACTATCCTGTGGAATAAATGTGGCCAGCAATCCACTGACGGGGAGCACAGGAGGCCCCTGACACCAAAGGGGTCCCCCCCGAGGGGTGCCTTGCGCCGGCCCTTCCCTCCTGCAACACCTGCAGAAATAAACCATACACCTTGCATTGCATCAGAAGCGTTTTACCATGAAACCCAGTTAAAACCTACTAGTTCGAAATGCATTTCATCCGAAATCCATGGGGCATTAGTCAGAAACCAAAGGAAAGGTTTATGGACAGAAGCCACGGAACCTACGTGATTTACCACTTCTGCTTCAGCTTCAACAACCTATACCCTGTAAAATGCCTCTGCCGCATTGCTAGGGACAGGCAAATAAATGCAATTAAAAACAGTGAGGGTGGCATTTGTTTCACCTACCTGTAGCCATTTACAGTGAAGGTGTCCAGGTCTGAAGCAGTTGCCCAGCTCCTCCATGAGACCTGTCCTGAGCACCCGAAACTGCAGGCTGGACTACCTCCTTGCTGTTTTGAAAGAGCTTGGACAAACTCTTCACAAAGCCACCCAGGAGTCCAGGGCTTTATTTTTTTCTGTCTTGCCACTGACTTGCTGCATAGCTTTGGGCAAGTTACTTAACCTTGCTAAGACTTTGTTATTTCCCCTGTAAAGTGGGGTTAATAATGGCTATCCGTCACCCCTTGCTTTGAGATCCTTGGATGAAAAGTGTTGCAGAAGCAGTAGATATTAATGGTATCCTTTTCATTCTTTTTCATTAGCTTGTGGCCTTTTGACACCCAGAAGAAGAAACGATGTATTTCTCCTTGAAAAATCTGCTCTTAGATTATTTCCACTGTGATCAAAAGTAGAGCGTATCAGAGTTTTCGCAGGCAAGCTCCCTTTCAGCCCTATTTTGCAGACTCAGGCAGTTAAGGAAGTTACAGAAATGCTCGTCAGAAATTATTATCCAGGGTGTTTATTATTTCTATCAGAAAGTTATTTTAAATCCATATATGTATGGATGTACATAAAATTGGGATTTTCAAAAAACACTTTTTAAAAAATCTGTTTCTCAAGCAGCTCAAGGCAGCAACCGTGGCTCCAGCTGTCATTTATTTTATTGCAAAAATTGTCTCAAAAGATCTGCCACGGGCCGAGTCCCCAGACCAGGAGCTCTGATGCTTCTCCCTGCTCAGGCCCTTCAGGGCCACATCTTCCCAGGTGTTTCCCCAGGCCAGAGGGTCCCTGAGCTTTACCCAAGGAGTAGCCATGCCTTGTTGCCTTTTGGCTGCACTGTTCAAGCACTGGCTTCGCTGATGTGGGGATTTGTGGTGCAAAAGCCAGGCAGACTTTTAACTGAAAAAGCAATTTAATTATTCTTCATTTACCTGGGGTCAGAAATATGTCTCTTTAAGTTTTCATACCTTTTTTTTATAGAACCTTTAAAAAAAATTAAGCTTAAACCTTCACCAAAGGAAACAAATCGTTTGCTTTGAGCAGCTCACAGGCAAGGATAGGTGAGACAAATGAAGATCCCATGATGGCTGGAAAACCCAGCTGTGAGGGACAGTTTGCAGGAGATGAAGGGCAAGAGCAAGTGTGTTACGTGGCAGCGTCAGGGATCGGTGCAAGACAACCCGTCCATACGACAGGGCTGGCAGAGGAGTCTGACTGGTTTTCATGCTTCAAAGATCTTTCGATGCTTAGGACAATGTAGGTAGTAAACAGCCAGGACTATCTCCCGATGCTGCGTATCCCTACCAGATGCTGACAGTTGAGATGTTTGTTTAATTGATGTACTTCTGCATGAGAGTCTGACTCAGATGGTGGGTCCTGCCACTGGCTCAGCACGTGCTTGCGGGCTGGTAAACCCGAGTGCCAAAATCGATAGCGCTGCCTGTAACAGGCGGTGCTGACCCAGCCTCTGCCTCTTTAGCTTGTCAGGGTCTGTGTTGCTTTGGGGCTGGAAGGGCAGGAAGGCAGTGTGACAACCTCCCCGCACCCAGCACCCTCTTTGGCTTGTACAGCTCTCGGCAAAGTCACTCTGGCATCCCCAGTTCCCAGGGAAGCAGCAGGGCCCCTAAAATTAAGCCGGACTTTTGAAATGGTAAGAGATGGCAACAGGGAGAGGCCAGGGGCTGGGATTTTCATCCTGAAAATGGGTACAATGGTGGTGGTGTGTATAACTAACTGTTAAGGAGAAGCTTTGAGAACATTGTTGTGAGATGCATGCCAGAAGGATGAAGCATTGTATACAGGTGTCTGGGGAAAAAAGGACAGTGCCGTGCTATAAAGCAATATAAATTAGAAATTGGGGTTAAGTGCATCCTGATGATTAGCTGGGGTTGGTTAGACCCGTGCTGCTCTGGACCAGAAGGGATTTGCTGTACCTGTAGCTGTTCCTATAATGCAGATGGTTTCCCCGGCTCAGTGTAACGAAGCAATTCGAGGGCCACGTTGTCTCTGACAATTTCCCCACAGATGAGTCTCTGTAGATATTTCCACCTAGGAGCCTTTCTGCAGATGGTCTCTCACATGATAAACCAAGACAAACTTGTATGGGTAAGCCCCCCTCAGCATCCTTGCCTTTCTCTTTTTGGATCCCCCCACCTGCTGGACGTAACATTTTTCCATGAGGCCGGACGCTCCAGCTGCATGGTGGTGGCCCTGCCAAACATCAGACAGCCGCTTTATGCGTGAGGCAACCTTTTTATCTTCCTAGAGAGGGTCAATAATTGGGAAGCATCCCCAGCTAGAGCGAGAGACAACCTATCCCCTTCCATATTGATATGGGGGATGATTGACTATTTAAAAACTCCAGAAATGTGTTCTTTTTTAAAGCCTGAAAGGAGAGAGACACTTTCTTGTTAGCCCTGGCCCCTTGCTGGGTTTTTTTGTTGTTGCTTTTGACACCTTTTCCTGCAGCAATTGTGGAGGTGGCTTTCAGTCAGGCTTTACCTCCTATACAGCATTGCTGGGTTTTTAACTTTTACTTGTTATTAGGGAAACCGATTTCAATTTTTAATAAAAGGTGACACTTAAAAACTGGTGCCATCAAAGCAGCTAATGGAAATTATAGTCATGCAGGCATCCATTTTTTATACAAGCTAGCTTCAATTAGCCATGGGCAAACATCAAAAGGTTTGAGGGAGGACTGCCTTCAAGAAGAGCCTCCAAGTTTAGGTATTTAATTGAACCTTCTCCAAAGTATGTGAAACTCTGGATGGTATGCAACGAGGTACGCTGCATGAAATATGCTATGGTGAGATTTCCAGGGCTTGTTTATAGCCATATATGTATGTAGCACCAGAGCTGTATTCTTCAGAGCCCTCTGCCATTAAATCTCATCATTTTCTAAGAGTAACTATGCATTGATGCCTGATTAACTGAAATCCATACTTTTATTTTGATCAGGTATAGTGCGGAAAACTTTGATGGAAAAAAAAAAGACGAAATGTTTTCAAAGAATGGTTTGAGAAGGTAGCTGCACACCAGAGGTCTCCGTGATGCCCGGTCAAGCGCTGATCGAATCCTGGACACCTCTGTGTTTTAGCCCCTTGCTCCAGCTCCAGCCTCAAGGGGAAGGAGGGAGGAAATCAGAGTTCCTGGCTGGATTATGTTTGTGCAAAAAGCCTATGTAAGATTTGGAGAGGGAGATTGTTCAGACAGGTTTCCTCAACCTAGGTAAACTTATGACTATAGAGATGATGGCTTTCCACAGCTTCATAGTCATGGACACATCTCAAACGGCGAGTCATGTTCACGTAGCACTCTTAGCCATGCTACACTTCTCACATTGCAAATCACTTCTGGCTCTGGGAACTTTTAATTTTTTTGTTTGGTTCCTTCAGGCTTTTGATCGTCCGGCACCGTATTTCTGACTTAACAGCAGTAATGGACTGCTGCTGCAGCTCCTGGCTTTGTAAGTGATGGTAGCCTTGGCAGTGCTTTGCCGAGGGAATTAAATCTCACCATAGTACAAGTGACCATTTTCACTGCTGAGCAACTGACCTAAACAGCAAAGATTGTTACAGAAAAATATGGTTTCATTTGATTATGAATATTCTTGCAGGATTTTGATTACTTTACAGAATTTAAAAGTAAGTTGTGTATCTGTCACAGTGTGTTATTGCATGCTTTGAAGGGACCTGTGGTAAAGACATCATTGTTTTATTCTGTAGGTGGAGCAGGGATGGTCAGTTATCATGGGGTTTTATGGCTGTTAAGAGAATGATTTCCTAGATGATGATGGCCTTTGCCTGCAGCCACAATATACATGTTTATCATTATTATTACAGCTATTATTTCTGGAAGTAATTTATATGCAACTAGACTGTCCTTAAATCTAACGAGAAATCTATAACAGGAGAAACCATTAAGGTTCAATATCTCTGTGTGGCAGACTGGCTTCTTTTACATGTGGTAGTGAGACCCAGGCTGACCCAAGGCTGATGAAAGCAAGCAGTGAAAGCTGCCTGTAGCACCCGCTTTTGTTGACATTTCCTCAACCTCATAGAGTGAATGAACATCAGTGTCGCTGTCTGAAACAGCCAGTACAGATGTCTGGCATCAGGGACGATCCTGGTTCATAATGGCAAAGCCAACGGGAACATTTTCTTTCTTGCATCAAAGCCTGTGTCCAGTGGAATTGTTAAGTTTGGTGGATAACATGGCTTCTCCAAATGTGTGGAGGGGAGCTAAGCCTTGCCATATCTGATAATTCGGGTGAGTCGTCAAGCCAAGTATCGCCTCCGAGGGTAAGCCAGAGACTTCAGAGAGAGCTACAAGAGAGAATTTCTTTACCCTTGTCCCTACAAACAAAAAGATCCATAGTGTCTTGAAGTGAGCAACTATGAAATAACTTGTCCATAATGGAAATTTCTTCCTAATTCTGTTAATAGCAGTTTTTTCCCTGAAGTTTGAGAGTTCACATTCTTATTAGAAAGGAATAGTCCACCTGTGGGTCTCAGCAATGCCGTGTGGCATTGCACTGCTTATATTTGAGGGGTACTGTCCTCCAACATGTTTGCTTTCTGCCCCTAAAGGTTGTTGCAGGAGGTTCTTGCTAACAAGCCCCCATATAGAGAACAGATGAGCTATACTATGTCTTTGTGAGTGTTCGCAGCATTTGTCTTGTGGTGTGGCGTAGACCCAAGATGCTCCTTTGAACCAGGTTTTTGCATCCTTCCTTCATGTCTTGGTGGATGTTTCCAGCTCTCCAGCTTTACCAGCCTCATGTGCCAGGGTTTCCAAGATGCTCTGGGTAGGAAGTGCTTTGCTGGAGAAAACCACCTATTCTATAGCAACACTTGGGCTAAAATTGTAGCAATAACAAAAGAAAAACTAGTTTCACAGATATACAAGGGAGAGATGCAGACAGATTTGAGCAATCTGTGGTTTTGAAATCTGTCGAAATAAAGCAAACCACATTAATATGTCAGTATGCAAAGATAATGAATGCAAACCACAGCGGAAATTTGTGCCCTATGTGTTCATGTTTCCCCCAATTCCATACATTACATAACCATCTTCATCACTGCCATGGGGTGTCCTTGTGCCACTCATACATCTTGTGCTTAGTCCTTGCAGGACCAGACGTGAGTGAGCCGCAGGGAGGTGAGGATGGGGAGAGCGGCTCCCTTTCCCCTAGCCTCGTGGTCCTCACTGGGTGGCAATGTCTGTGGGCTTTCTCCAAACACCCTTCTGCATTACCACCTGTGTTTGTTCCTGTTGGAGATGATGAGCCTGTTTTTCTCACCCGTGACACTTTTCAGAAGTGTAATAAGTTCAGTGGGAGGGACAGGGCTGGCTAGTGCAGGAGGATGCCGGCACTGTGCTGGGCAGGGTGTGAGCCCGTCGTGCTTCAGCGGCAGCTGGAGCTCTTCAGCATGGCAAGATCAGCTAAAGTAAAGCTGGTGGTGAGGGATTTTGGGTACACAAAGCTTGACATCGATCTTTACTGCTTGAGTTCTGGTTTTAAGATGATAAAGGCATGCTCCTTGCAAGTGCCGAATGTGCATTGCGGTACGGTTGCAGTCTCACTGTTGAACCATCTGTTTTGCAGCAGTGTGTGAGGCTCCAAGCTGTGAGAAGCACCCAGTTGTGCTAGCCTCTGTGCGCGTACAGGGAGAGTTGGTTTGCCAAAGTCCTGAAGAGCCAAGGACTGCACGCTAGATCTCCGTGGGTGCAGGGATCCTCCCAGGCAAATCAACTGGGACCCACTCCTAAATGTGGTTGGGATCGGGTCTCATTCCTGCTGGGATCTATAGGATCTTAATTCATTTCTCATGACAACAGGCTCTAGCCCTCTTTGGGGTGGGGGCAACCCAGAAAATGTCTACTCCTATTTTGATTGTGGTTTAAAAAAGAAGAATTCTTAAGTCACTTTTCAGCCTTGGGATGTTCCTGCCCAATGGAAGGAACATCTACTGCTTCCTGCTAAAAAGAAATAGTATTGAAACTTTTCTAGAGCATAAACTTTTATGTTTTTCAGCCAGCTCTAGTAGAGAGCTGTTTTCCCTGGATTGTGAACAGGGGCATTTTACAGGGTATGCCTTAACCAAAATTAAATCTGTACCCTTCCTAAATACATCTGTATCACATTCGGGTCTTTTTCTAGACAGTGCTTTTCTAAATTTAAATTCTTTCCTTGGATAACCTGTCACGTCACTACCTATTCAGCAAAGGGTGTGTTAGTCCATTTGGAAAATTTTGAAATATAGGATCTTGAAATAAACTTGAGTTGACATTTTCTCAGCTTAGAAATGCATATTTCTAGATTTCCAGATAACAGTTACAAGAGCTGATCTAATTAACTGCTATTCTGCAGCTCTTCTTATAGAATCTATTTTATTTGTATAACAAATGCATATTGATTGGTGGCAAGCAAGTGCTAAAGCAAGTTCAATTGCATTTTATGTTGTGTGCTTAGTCAATAAGGCATAGGAAATGTATGGTTCACGCTGGGATATTGCAATGGCTATTGAAGCACTAGGATGCAGGATTACCTAATGCTACTTAGCAATCAGCTTCAACAGCATCCATAACGTGCCTGCTGTAATGCAGCTGTCTTAGTCACTTAGCGGGTCCTAACGAATATTTACCAGAGGATTTTTATAGCTATTCTATTACACTTCACAGGTATAATTCAAAACTGATCTATTAATAATGTATAAAATAGAAGCATAAAGCTGTTTTCTGTATAAATGTTCTACACTTTGGTTTGCTCCAATGAGTGAATTTACCTTTAAAGAACTGAAATGTAAAACACGTATGGGTCATAATTCTCAGCAACATTATTTTTTACCGTCACTTACAAAAATACACATCTCTGGTTAAAAAAAAAAAGTTGATATATTGTTATACAAGAAATATTTAAGCCTTCTGAAATATCCTGGCCAAGACTTGCCGGAATCCTGCCCCAGTGTAATCTTTTATAAATATCTCTCTACAAATGTGCCTCTTCAAGTATCCCTGAGTATTTAAATCCCAGAGGAACTTTAGAAAGCACGTGCAGGAATGGAAATCCTTTTAAATGATAGTCTCTTGTATGGGAAGCTTTCTGAAGAGGGACGTCTCATCCTGCTGCACTGAAAGCTGGCAGGGTTTTTGCAGAAGTTGTACGAAGTGCTTGGTGATAGAGAGAAAATTCCACCATTGGTATCTGACTCTGTCGTCGGAAATGAATGCAGCTCTGTCAGCTTTCTGTGGGAAAAGGGGAATGGGAATGGGAGAGCGGGCACAGTCCCATGATGTCTCACAGGAGTAACCTGGAGGCAAATCTGGTCCTCAGTTCATGCAAGTGTAAATACCCGCTAGTATAGCTGAAGCAAAGCAGATTTGATTTATTGCTCATAACAAGATCCTTCAGCACCAGATCCTGAAAATACTTAGCTCTAGTTTTGACATGAGCAGCCCCTTTCACATGAATTTGGGGACGTAACGTTAAGCGAGTGTATTTAAGCATTTTTTTTTTAGTTCTTGCTGCAAGTTTTTTCCTTCAGCCACTACTGCCACTGGGGGAGTTTATCATTTGGATATTACTAGAGAGATGATCTCCTTAAGATTTAAGTTTTATGGGCATGTTAATTGAATTAAAAGATTAATATACAGTGCAAGGGACCAAGGACATAGGCGATTAATCCTGAGAAATAAAACATGGTTGAGTTGCATAGAAGTACTATAGGGCAAAAAAAACCCCAGCACTGAAGGACCTTTGACAAGAAAGGTTGTTTTTTCCCCTGACAACCCTGTCAGCTATGGCTGTCAACAATAAAAAGAAGAAAACAAATAAATTGGAGGCCGTGTGTAAGTCACAGGACCTGAATATAAATACACATGACATGGAAAGGAGTAAATAATACTGACGCTTTCTTTAGAAATGTTCTCAGGCAATACTTCCTATTCATGTCCTGCTGAAAGGACGTGAAATAAAACTTTATGGGAAAAAGTGTTATTAATCACACAGGTTCTTGAGGGACATGACTATCCGTGTGTTGAGAGGCACTCTTCCTTTACAGGGCTGCTGTCTACTGCCTTACACCAACAATACAGATATAAAGAAAAAATTGGTATTTTATGCATCAGATCATAAAAGAAATGTATTTAACCACTCCTGCCTAAAATGACAGTTATGCATTTTTCACTGCAGGTCAAGTAGTCCCTTATGGAGCTGGAAATCTGGATGTGAACAGCTCTGCCGTAGTGTGCAGCGAGCAGGCAGGGACAGGGCTGTGAAGGAGTCCCACACTCCTGCAGGCATCTCCATGGCGTAGTCCTACCCCTGAGCAAAGGCAACTCACACCCGGGTCTGGCCCGAGAGGGCAAATCTCACTGCTCTGGGAAAGCAGAAAGCCTCAAATTAATGAGAAGTCTTCAAAACCCCCAAAGTAAAATGAAGCGCGGGGGGGGGGGGGGGGAATATAGACTCTCACTGTTGTCACTGGGAATTTAATAGCTATCATTTATAATCAAGATGCCTCTAGCAAGGAGGCCAAAGCTTGCTCCCGGGCCTGTGTGAAGACAAGTCTTAGCACCTTTGAAAGCACGCTGGCTCATCTCAGCTAAGGTCCCTGCTAAGGCTCATCACACCTGGGCCTTTTTTAAAGGTGTGATATAAAGTGGCATTTAAAAACGCGTACATGCCATTGACTCACCTATTTGTCCAAGGCAACCCAAACACACACGGATTCCTCCAAGTGTAGCTCCAGCCGCCAGCAACACCCTCTCCCTCTGCAGGCCCATCCAGGACTCCTCGCATGCCCTGATCCAGCCCCAGCAGCCCCTCACCGGGCGCCTGGGGACCCGACTCCTCTTGTCCAGGCGCGGGGGAAGCTGCCCGACAGCAGCAGTCCAGTTGCAGGGCTGCGGCTCCTGTGTCCTCCTGTGAAGTCTGCTTGCTGGTCCTCCAAAAACATGGGAGAGGAAGGCACTTGACTGGAGTGCTTAGCACCATGGGGGGCCCAAATAACACTACTTTATAAAAGAAATCATATTTATTGGGCTAGGTCCTCAGAGCAGGAGCTTCCCTCCTTACATGGCTGGAAAATGCCTACCAGTGAATATCTGCTCCTGCAAATAAATCTCAATCTTCAGAATTAATAATAAAGACAGCTAAATGAATAATAACGTGCATAAATACTTTTCCATTACTGTTAACCATCAGCAATTACTGCCACAGGGCTAAAATGCAGTCTCAGATTGCAGGGGAGATGTCTTCTTTGGTAAGGTGTCCACTCTAGGAGAGGTTGAAAGCCTCAGCTCTAAAGTGTGCTGCTTCTTATCCAGTGGCAGCTATGGTTACTGATTTACAACGTGTACTGGTGACATAAAAACCCTGTCAGCATCCAGTGGTATGTAGGATGGTGCTTTTGGGGCTTGCAAGCCCAGCTTCATAAGCCTTCTGCTCATTTTTGATAGTTAGTTACATGGACAAAACCTCGAAACACATCCTGGAGGCTATTGCTGTGTCTTTGGAGATCTGATTCAAAAAATCCCTCTGAGTAAGTTTTTTGTGCCTCGGTGTCTGTAAAGTGAAGGTTAACGCTCTTCCCTCCTCACATGTGCGTTCACACATATGAGGCTCTTACATGCGTGGCTGTAGCCCCTACTCAAATGACTTGACTTACACACTGCTCCTTGAGTTACGGTCCTGCTAACACAGAAAGGTGTTTTGGCTTGAAAAAAATGGTATTTTTGTGGTTTGTTTGTTTTTTTATTAATTTTGACACATTTTAAATCTCTTCCCTTGCAGGTCTGTGTGGTGTCCTTAGTGGGATTTGTTATGCTTTGTATTTCATACCAACCTGATGAGAAGACGTGTGTGCAGTTCACAGTAAAGGTACCTTGACTTTTTTTTAATTTCTTTTTCTTCTCATGTCATTAAATATAATCAGAAAAGTTGATACTGGGGATATTTTTAAGGCTACCTGAGAAGAAGTGAAAATGCACCTGAAATGCAAGAATGGTTTTCTGGTATTTTCCAGGCAGCTAAGGAAGAGACTGTAGCCTATAAAGGGGAAGCTTTAATAACAAATATTTCAAATCAGAGCAAGATACCTTTTTATTTGCCATGTTTTAAGAATATCAGAGAGATTCGGATCAACAAAGCTGGAATAATTTGGGAAGTGTTCAGTGAAAGATTGGGGGTTACTGATTAAGTAGAGATATTCATAGAGAGCTGGGTAAGAAGTAGGGTGGCATAAAATGGGTCCACTTAAATCAAGTTTTAATTTTTAATGTGATCTAAGAAGCATCTCAGCATCTTCCCAGCAGTTTTGCTCCTCACCATGAAATAAGAAACTGTGTGGGCACAGGCAAATTAAAAACATGGCTGGAAATCTCTCCCTGCCCAGCTCCGTGGTCGAGGAGAGAGAGGCTGTACCTGAGCACCGGCAGCCATGTCTCAGTGCCTGGTGCTTTGTGTCAGGATCAGACATTAGCGAACACGGGAAAGCGTTAGCAAGTCATGGGGACAAGCGTTCTTCCATGAAGCAAATTCCCATCTGAGCCTCCCAAGAGAGGCGCAGAAACCATGCACCATTGGCCGCCTTGGTCCCCAAAACTGCTTCGTTGACACTGGTAAGTGACTGGAAAAGAAAGGCTGAGAATACTTGTTCCAGATGGGACATTTTTAACACCATTTTTCTGGGCCATTTTTCCTTATTATTGTAATTTTCAGGGCTCTTAATATTTTGCAGACACATAATAACCGAGAAAAATACCAACGCAGGCAACACAAAATAACAGTGATTATTAACTGAGAAAGGCAGAAGGAAATCAAATGCAAGGAGCAGCTTTTAGAAACCTGGCATTCATCCTCCCTTAGAAATTAGACCCCGGTGTGTCTTTTGTGCTTCTCTCAAGCTTCTCCCGTACTTACATAAAGAAAGGGAGAAGAAGAACAATTGTTTCTGCCCTTTGATTGCCTTTACATTCTTGCCCCGTCACCTTTACACCCGCAAGTAAGCGTTACAGCTGCCCGGGGAGCTGCTGAACTGGGCGGGAGCTGCCACACCAGGCTTTTTATTGCTTGCCCTGCAGCATTAAATTGAACTTGGCATCCAAGCAGGAAGGGAGTCATCCCTCGTGGTGGGAACGGCATGTCAGGCTGGGCAGCTCAGATGTCTCTGCCACCCTTAGCGACACCACCCACCCTGGCAGTGAGGAATGTGAGCCATTGCTCCCACAAGAAAATAAACGTTTTTAAAGTGCTCTCCAGGCGATGTAAAATGGGTTATTCCTCATCACCTGGCAGAATTAGGGTTAAAGTCTCCCTTGAAAGGCTTCTGGTTCAGTCAATAGCCCATGGACTCTTGACTACCCAAAGCACCCTCCTCCCCAAAATCCACCTTCCTGGGGTTTCCTATTGCAGCATGCCACAAAACTCAATCATTCCCAGGCTGTTCACCTCTCCTGTCCCACGTCCCCACCGGGAGCCGTTATCCCACAGTGCCTCCCCTCTGGACGAAAGGCTTCTGGCTGCAGGGCACATGCCTATTTTAAACAAAGTAGGAGCTAAGGGTCTCCTCTGAGGCTTTGATCATACAGGACTCATCTAAATCTCCAGTATCACTTCTCAAATCTTCAGATGTCAGTTAAAAAGTCTGTCTCTGAACAAAAAAATTAACATTAGCTATTTGGTGGCAAGGCTGAGGATGCAAAATTACAATCATGAGACAAAGCCGAGCAACTTGGGTCATTCTTTCCTCCTCAGGGGCCTGATGCTTCATCCAGCATGGCAGTTGGGTTCAGCCCTATCTGCCCCGACTGTCCTCTCGGGTACTTGCTCCCCAGCCCAGGCCCTGCCCCCATGCTGGTGGCTGATGCCCACCAAGGCTGCACGTGGCTGCTGAGCATCATCCTCCAAGAAAATCTTAGCCAGGCTTTCCTGCAGTAAGCACCCCAGGATCCCTTGCATATCCCAAGGGTCACTTTGGGAGCAGGACCACACACACACAGGCCTGGGGGATTTTAGTCAACCCCTAAGGTTACCTTATGACTACTGTGCATGACTCCTCGAGGTGGGAAACGGGAGGAGACCCGTACAGTCCTCTCTGCCTTCTTCCCTCTCGACAGCTGCTTCTTTCATTTCACACTTGCATGAGCCCGGGATCCTGTTAAAGAAGGAGGTGTTAGAACTGCTTTCGGCAGAAGTCCCTTCCTGAGACTACTGCGGGTATCTGCAGCACCCTGTGCATCCATGAAAAACGGAGCCCACCACCCAAAAGGAAGGCGGCTTTGCTCCTTGGGGGGACAACAGTGAGTCCCAGGTTGAATTTCTGCCCCTGCCCCATCTCTGCATCTGCAGGAAGCATGCTCTGCAGTACGGCAAAGCAACATGCCCAGCTGTTACCTGTGTATTTAGATGTGGTGCTTAGGGACATGGTTTAGTGCTGGACTTGGCAGTGCTAAGTTAACGGCTGGACTTGATGATCTTAAAGGTCTTTTTCAGCCTAAATGATTCTATGATTCTATTTGAAAGAGAAGATCCTCTCCCTTGGCAAAAAACAAAACAAAACAAAAAACCCAACAAACCACATATTTTGAGACCTCCTGTGGACTTCACGGGCTATCTGCTAATATTTGACAGATCACTCACTGTGGTCCTCATCATGACATGGTAGCGTGACATCCTCTACTCCTACCCACCCAGCCCCAGCAGCCCACGCCATGACACACACTGCGGTTCCTGTTCCCTGCACGGGCTCATGCCTGAGCCACCATCGCCTTCAAAAGGGGTCCCCTGCATCCATGTCTGCAAACCCTCCTGGTTTCACCTGTGATAACTATGAGAAGCCTTTTCCATCAGAAACTCGATCCATCTTAGGTTATTTATTTTCTTTTTGGCACAGAGCAAAACTATTGCCAGTAAATATTGCTAAAATGTTTCTTCTTCATATGAGGAACCTGAAGGAGGATGAGCTGCCATGCTCTGACCTCACCGTATGCTGTCTCTCCCCGCTTCCCTTTTCTCCTTCTATTTAAACAGCAATCACAGTGCCTATCTCTTGGAGACTGTTAAAAAACAGTTTTCCAGTGGCAAGTTCTGGTTCCTGGGCAGAGCTCACTACACGGTTGTATTTGCGATGTTGAAGTTGCCTCCAGGTCTGGCATGTGATTAATCTGCTGATGGGATCTCAGCACTCGCTGTCTTGTGCTCCCTCACAGGCAGTATTTGCATTTGCCTCACCTTTGATATTTGGAAATGTGTTCACTTTCAGCGGCTCGCAGAGAGATTCCTCTGCAAACATCTTGTGAGAATAATAAGCTATTTGGAAATTGCCCTATGTCCCCACACATCTCTGCTCGCCTCTGAGGATTGCTGTAAGAGCTGCCCGTGTATTTGGTGCGTTTCAAAGGGATTCTGAGATTTCCTTGCCTTTAGGTACACAACAGGCAAATGCTTGCTTACTGTACCTGGAGTGCAGTAGTTTAGGCTGTGGATTTAATGCTATTTTGTACTGACTTTGGATAGAAATTGGCAGCTAAATAAAATACCTGCCAGGGAGAATCAGGCACACCGTGTAGTCTTGGCTTAATATCTCATTTATTAGGGAAGCCTGATTCTGTCTCCTGCTGGTCTGAATCCAGGGACTTCCAGCCAGTCCGCTAGGACTTTTGCATCACAGAACAACTTTGGTTCACCAGAGAAGAGGAACGGTCATCAGCGTTTGTCCATTTTCCGTTTTCCCCATCAAACACGCTTGCACCATCTTTTAAAGTAATGCCACAGGCCTACGAATTACCACATCTTTGTTTGCAGGGGGTCCATCAGTCAGTAGCACTCCCTTCTGTGTGCTTTATATGAGGAGGTGTCCCCATTTTCCAACTTCACCTTTCCCATGGACCTTTACCTTGAAAGCTGAGGGGGTAAAGTAATTGCATTTAATAAGAGCCACCCTCATTTTGAAGCTGTCCTTGGTTTAAGGCTGGAGGGGAAGTCATTAAATTTAATAGTAGCCAAGTCTTGGAAATGAAGATCTTGCTGTAAGAATTCGGTGATATGGGGAAGAAAATGTATATAGTGCTTTAAGGTCTGCAATAAGCCCAAATATTTTTTTTCAAGCTGGCAACTGAATAGGAAGATTGATTCACACTGTAGATATAAGACAAATACACCAGGAGTGTGAATTTTATCAAGACATACATACTTGGAGTTTCAAGGTCATAAAAAATGCTTTTATATTGATAGTTTGCTTGTGGTATTGAGGTTAAGAGAGAGAGAGAGAGAGAGAGAGAAGCTGCTGTTTAAAATAACAGATTCCCAACCATGCCATGTGTCTGACAGATAAGATGCCAAGAAAAAGAAATGTTTTTACAGTGCTGAACAGAACCAAAAATGCTATTTTGGCTAAACACAGAATATTATTTTAATATACATTCACACATATTTTCTATGCAGCACAGCAACTGCCAGTTCCAGCTATCAAACGCAAGGGAAGTCCATATGCTCTGCTATCCAAAGGTCTCAGGTGCAACCCGGAGTGACAAAGGCTCTGAATCGCTGCCAGTTCCCATGCGTTTGTGGGGGTGGACTCTGCACAGCTACCCTTGATAAAAGCCACCCTATTTTAAAGCTGCCACTGGTGTAAGGAGTAGGGGAGTGACAAAACAGACCCTTGTCCTTCTCATGCCAGAGCAGGGGCAGCACCGGGAAATGAAAGGCGCTCTCTGCTCTTTCATGCCTTTGAAAGACTTCTCCACCTTTATGGGGCAAGTTTTGGAAGGGGATTGATCACTGCCTGATTTGCAAGTATAAATCAGATTTGTTTGGGCATGAAAACCAAGAGCCGGGATTAACACATGAGCAAAGTTTCAAAAACACCTACTTCTCAGCACAGCCTGGGATAATATGTTAGCCCAAGCCTCGGTCTGCTCAGCTCTGCTTCAAGGCGACCGCGCTCATTTGTCTCAGCTGATGACTGTAAGTCTAGCCAACGCAGGTACAACAGTAGAGGAAGATGCTCCCTTCCTCTCTATAAAGCTTCTGGCTGCATAGAGACACAGATTTCTTGGTGCTCTCATCAGGTCTCAAAATTGCAAGGCAATACTAATGGAAAATACGCAAGGCAGAACTACTAGTTCTTGAGATGACCTGCTGAACTAGGCATCACCCGGGAGTTACAGCTGTCTTGCAATTTTCGAAGCACACAATGTCCAGATAGTCCATTGAACGCACGCATTCCCTGTGAAGTACACGTCCATGCATTCATTCTGTGTTCCTAATTCTCTGTGTAGCTGGAAAAAGAGTAGGTACTTTTTTTTACTTTTTTTTACTTTTTTTCCTTTTTTTTTTCCCCCCTTTCTTTCAGCTGATGTATTTTCTCCTGAGTGCCCTGTGTCTGGTTGCCTGTGTTTTGGCGGTGGCTTTTGCTGCACACCATTATTTGCAGATGACAAAATTTACCTGTGATACCATCCTCGAGTCCTGCCAGTGCAAATTGGACACGGCAGACCCCCTCGGTAGGACCTTCGTCTACCAGGACGCAGCTGACTGTGACAGCCTCACCAGCATGCTCAACCTGTACTTACTTCTGCAGATGGTTCTCAATCTGATCGCAGCCCTGGTGTGTCTGTCGGCATGCTTTGTGATGTGGAAACACAGATACCAGGTCTTTTATGTGGGTGTTCGGTTCTACCCTTTAACTGCTACTGAAGGCCAGCAACAGAAAGTATAGGGTCTGAGCTGGCGGGGGGTTGTAGCCGGGGAATGGAAAATGTCAGCATAGTGCCACCATAGACACCACGGATGGATGAGTATTTATAAGGTTTTTGACAAGGAAAAACATTCACACAGTTTTAATGAATATATTTTTCAATCATTTTAAGAGCATTTCATATGACTGCTCTTGCAAAAGGTCTCTTGTGAGACTATCTAGAGGTCACAAAGTCCTAAAGATGCAGCTGTACAAATACTCACCAAAGAGGATCTTTAATAGCCATAGACTAGAATGAGAGCTTAAAAAATCATTGGGAACTCATCTGCAGCGCTAGAGCAGTTGAGAAATAAGGTCCATTTCCCTTGCTAGTAGATATCTGTTCTTGCCTTACAAGAAGCCATACCAATTTCTACCAGATAAGGATCTGGTCCAAACTGCTTAATTATAATTATGCTGATCATGCTTAAGGAATATATTGTGTCTCGGATGCTCTGGGTATAATCCACACTAACCTGATGGGGATTTACCATACAGAAAAGTAATAAGGGCGGTCAAGACCTCTTCAAATGCAGGCTGAGACCAACAGCAAAGTGAATATATTGATGACTGCCATATAAAATATACGTAAGACTTTTCAGAGTGACTAATGATATAGGTGACCTAATCCAATTACTAATAAACAACAATATGAGTGGGTTGCCTAATGGTGATTCACTGGGCCCTGCTTGAGACCCCAGACAGATTTCTGAAGTATGAGCGTTCAGCACTTTGTAAGAAAAGATCAATTTAAGAAACCTCGAGTTGCGCTCCTAAAGTGGAGGACCCTAAATCACTAGTCACGTTGAAAACTATGTTGATGTTGCTGTAATTGCAGGCTCCCAAACGCAGCATCTAGCCAGTTCCACCAATTATACTCCAAGCACAAAAGGCCAAGTGCATTTTTGGTGTAACTCCTCTGAAGACAATCAGCCTTACACACCAGCAGTGGAGTTGGGCCAACAGCCCTGAAAGATATATCCCTGCAACAATGAATGGTTTTAAAATGGGGTGGAGGGAGGGAAGCAAGAAGAGACTGCCAGTCTCCCAAAGACATCATTTATAATAATGAGGGCAAGAGAATAACGATTTCTTAATAAGCAGCATAGAATAACAAACCACATTCAAAGAGTGCTTTTTCACCCTGAAAGTGTGGCTCTAGAAGTGCTTTATGTCTTAGTAGCCTTATACCAAGCCTTGTACTGAGACAAGTATGTCGGTTTGTCCCTCAAACTGTCATTTCCACTTGCACAGCACAGACTTCTAAATGTAGGAGCGATTCTGAAGCAGCAGCATTTTGCACTGCCTGCTGATAGATGTGCAAAGGGTGAGGCAGCTGGTGCTCACGCCCTGCCTTGACTAGGGATTTCCCGATCCCCGCCAGAGCGAGGGTGTTTCTGAGGTAGGGTGGAGCAATCACATGCCAGAAAAACTGTGCCACAATCATTAGCAAGGAGGAAGCAAATAAAATTTCTGTAAGGCTTTAAAGAAGCAAAAACTTTCTTTTTTCTGCAGCAAAAATAGCCACCTGGGATTCAAAAACCCAGTCTGGCAAAAGCTAGTTGTCTAAGTAGCTCTAATCCTACCCCAAAACTGTCTTCCATATGGTGATCATGCATCATCCCAGGGCTAGACCAGCATACCTCCAGGGTCAGAAGATCACAACATAGTTAGTCTCCTGTAGTCCACCTAGAGCACTGCTTGGTGTATGTGCTCAAGTTTTTGTCATGGAAAGTGCTTGTAGAGTAGACATAGCGTCACCAAGGTGCTCTCTGCCAAGCTGCAAAGTGAGGAGCTTCAGAAAATGAAGGTTTTTGAGACCAGCTTCCAAATGGCCTTTTTTTACGCACCTTAAAATAACACTTACTAGTAAGTGAGGCTGCGGGGCACATTTGCAAGGGTGCCTGTTCACTTTCCTACATGTTGCCACCCATCTGAAGTCCTCAGCCTGGCTCCCAGGCATGCTCGGAGCAAGCTGAGACAGCAGTGGAGTGTGCAGGTGGGTTGGCAATGTAAGACCCGGCTGCCGGCATCGACAGGGCTGTCTGTGCGGTGGCAGGAACCAGCCCGTCTCCCCCAGCTCCGGCAGAGCATGCTGCAAGCAGCGCTCGTGGACCTGTGCCAGGGCCAGCCTCCCGTATGAGATGGGTACATTGGGGTGCTTCTCACTTGCTGCTTGTACTCAGATGTTGGTTTGTCCCCCATCCCTCGCACAACTCCAGCTGTGCTCTCTGTGGAAGCGTTGGGCAGAGGATATACCTGCCTCCCACCTACGACCCTTGCTGCGCTCGCTCCTCCCTCCGGCCAAAAATGTGGGCTCTCCTCTCCGCAAAGAAGATAAGAAGCGAGAAAGGGATAGAGGGGAGACTGAACAACAGCTGAGCTTTGGGCCTTCCTCCCGCCCTCGCCACCAGGCACTGCGCCCCGATGGCTGGCAAAGCAAGAGCAAGGCTCTGCTGGCAGAGCAGGGCATGCTTCCCACCCTGCCCTTTCCCAAATGTCCTTGTTGTTCAGAAGATAACTTGGTCTGCAGCACTCTAGCTTAGGCTGTGCTGCGTGCAGGCTGGCAACAGCAAGCTGTTGTGGGAGACAGCTGGCCAGCTCCAGCCGAGCAGCATTTCCACCAGAGCTGGGCTTTTGTCTCCTTAATCCTTTGACCTCCGTCTCACCCACATGTTTTCACTCCCTGTCTCCCATCACCTCCCAGGCACTGGGCTCCCAGAGGCCAGCCCCTGATAGATGGGGCTGGGCTCGCATTGCCTGGCCTCTGCCTACTCACTCCTGGGCTCAAATTTGCTGGGACTCGTCTAGAGCACAAAAGATGTGGCGGTGATGATCACAGAGTCACTGCAAATGCCTTCAGTGTGGCAACGGTGAAGAGAAGGGAGATCTGGATAAGAGAGCCTGCTCTGCTGAGCAAGCTGTGCACCCCCATAACAGCACACCTCCACTTCGAGCCACCGCTGCTGAGTTCGGTTCACTAATCAGCGCATTGCAGCTTAACCCTTTGCTCCGGAAGAAAGCAATATTCATCATATATTCTGTTGGTATTTTAATGCTTAATGAATAAATATGGGGCATTTTGATCTAGCAAAGACTAACTTCTGTATTTCCTCTTTATATATCTCAAGAGCATAAAATCAAAACGGGAGAGATGGGGAAACAGACATGGTAGCTTTTGGAACCGGTTTTCCCCTGGGTATAGTTTTACAACATGTATTTTGCTCAGATCAAGAATTTTGGAAAGTACTAATTAAAGGATTTTCACCTACCACAGCATATTCAGACAGCTCCCAGCCTTTTCCCTCAGAGTCCACACAGACTGCACCAGGAGAAAGACTGGGACTAAAAGGCTCAGAAAGGACAGAGGTGTTGAAGGAAAAAAACCACTTTTTTTTAAGTCCTGGAAATTTATTCTCTGGGTGAATTCCACAGAAAGGGGTAGGATTAAACCACTATGGACACACAGAATTTGCAAAGGGCTTGATGTAATTTACTCTCAGAAACCCAGGTGAGATTCTCATTTGCACCCTGGCCACTTTACACTGTTTTCCCAGTGTAAAGGGGTTGTAAAGACAGCATCAATCATTTTTACACCTACTTTATGGCCATTTTACACAGTTAAAAGGGCCCTTTGTGTAAATGAGAACTCAAGCCCTAGAGAATTTAATAGAGAGGAGATCCTTTCTATAGACTGTGCTAGACCCTCTAATAGGGTCTATTCCTGGGATATAACTCTCCGCTGGATTTTATAGCCTGGCTTAAAGATCATCGGGCTCGATTAAATTCAGTTCTGCAAAACTTTTCCAAAGGCCATAACCCCCGTGACATGCCTGCTCCTCCACCTCGAGCGCACGCAGACAGTGATGGTGGTGCCTGGATAACTGCTTGTTTTTTAAAAGGAGAAGCAGCAGCTACCACTTTCCTCTGGCTCTGAGGCATTTTGATGTTGTGCTATGCAAATACTGGAGCGACAATAACGGCAACGAAAAGGGAACCGAGACGTGGTGCCTTACACGGAGCCAAAATGTCACATCCTCAACCCCACCAGGCACTGAGGTGGCACCCGCTCCTGATGAGGGGGGCTGCACTGTGCGCCCCTCTCCCTCCCCTGCTGCCACTGGAAGGACAGGGGCCAGTGGGCGAAGGGGAAGCACCGCTGGGGCTGTCACCAGCCCACTCCTCCTGCCACCGACTTCACGTGATGGCCATCTGCGCCTCGCCGGCCTGGCCGGCTCTGCGTGGGCACCACTTGGAGCTTTGCCTAAAAAACAGCTCTGCGCAAGAGCGCTGGAAACTGTAATCAACTCACAGGACTATTTTTTTTTTTTTCACGCTACCAGCCAGTGCAATATTTGCTTTGGGGGCCTTTCGAAACAGAAAGCACGCTGCTAGCATGTGAGAGAAGCCGCAGTTCAGGTCCTCTATATTTAGAAAGCCAGGATGTCATACCTCCCCTTGAAATTTTCATAGTCCCCTGCACCCCACCCACCCACACACATACACATGCTTGCGTCTGGAAAATGTTTTTCGGTCTTAGCAAAGGGTGTTGGCTTAGGGGGATTCAAGGGAGGTGCAGAGGAACAACAGCAGCTCAGTCCCGAGCGCGAAGCTCGAAGCCTCCTTAAGGCACCGGGCAGCATGGCAGGCAGTGGGCACCCACTGCTCCCGCCCGGCTCAGGCGGCTGAAGACGAGGATCTCTCCTGTTGTCGGCCTGTAACATAAATCCCAAGGCAGGGCCAAGTTTTTCTGAGACATATGGAAGCCCTCTGACATGTCACGCCAGGCAGCGCTTTACCCTCAGCCAACAACATCTTCCTGACCGCATTTTTAGGTGGCTGCACATGGACTGTAGCACGTGTAGCAAGGGCTCCAAGAAGATGCATTTTGGTGCTAGCTCATCTCAGGTCACTACAGTTTCTCTCCCAAGGGTTTTTGCTTTCTGCTCTGCTGCTGCCTCCTGTAATCACTAATCATTAGCATTTATCCTCTGCTAAATTGGCTCTGTAGTCAAATATTACAAACGATGACTACATCTAGAAAGATTGGGGTACATTTTTCTTTTCGTTTTGGTACCTGATTTCCATGCCTTTGTCCAAGCAAACAGTTGAACGTCTCATCTGAATTTCAAACTTGTTTGGGGTTCTGGGGATTTCTTTTTTCTTTTTTTTTTTAAGAAGATATGGGCAATGCATATTTCATTTGTTACCATAATGCCTTCCCACACCACAAAGATCATCTTCACATTAGAGCATAGACATTAAGGCCTGCTTACAGGAACTGACTGCAGAAGAGAGCGTGGAGCTGAGACCCACCAAAGCTCACAAATGACTCCTCGCTTCACCCGGGTGCACCCAGGTATTCCTGCCTGGCACGGGCGTCTGAGAGCCAGCCGCCGAACGCAAGCAGGAGCCCAGCCTGAGTCAGGAGAATAATCTGCAGAGGGTGATTTGAATACATGCCTCTCCTTCAGTCAGATGTATTATGAATGACAAGCGCTGATCTGACCTCAAGGTACGGGAGATATAGAGAGTGACACCGATTAAGGGAGCCCTCGGCCTTAAGAGCCCTGATTGTCCTGGAAATGAGATATTTGAGCAAGGCAGGTTTTTAACCCCATTTCACTCTCTGTGGCCATGTAAAGAGAACCCTGTTTTTAAATGGCCCAAAGCTGACTGAAGAGGGATTTCTTCTTAAGGCAGTGTGGGATTTCTCTTTCACCAAAACTATGACAAGAGGAAGCCTTTGCCTGATCTGCCCTCCATCAGGCTGGCTGGGAGCATCACTGCTGGAGCCGGAGCCGCACACATGTAGAGGGGTGTGGAAGCCACCCTCATGTCCTTTATGTGACATTTTCTTCCAGTCCCACAGCTGCCAGTGCTGGCACAAGGAGGGCAGGGGCAGCCGGCGGCCCAGATCTGTAATGTGCCCGAGTCAGCCAAGCCCTGCCAGCTATCCCCATTTCTACTGACTATACAGGTCACCAGGGATTTGGTGGGATAGTTTAGGGAACAACTGCAATGAAAATAATAGAAAACAGACATTTACACTTTCCCTTCCACCTTGCGAATCCAAGCAGGCGAGAAGCACGCGCACAAGGGGAACCAAGGGGAGCTGACGGAAAAGCGAAAGCCTTCCATCCCCTTTCACTGCCCAAGCCTGCCAACACGCTGAGAAACAGTGGAACAGTACAGAAAATGAACCACCATCAATCAGGCACACTAATCACTTTGGGTTTTCATGATCCAAGGTGGTGTTAGGCCAGGAACATGAAAAAGAATATATTTGTACAGGCTCCTCCCTGCTGGTCCAAGTCTCCCGAACACCAGAGCGCTGCATCAGATGGGGACCCAGCCAGCCAGGATTTTTGCTGATAGACTTTGCTGTCGCCACAGGAATTAAATTTTGTAACATAACTGGGCTGTGGGTGGGGAAGGGCAGTTTACAGGCTGTAGTCATATATCCATATATATTCTGTTAAGGGTGCTGTTTTCAGATTCAGCATTTTTTCTTGTGTACAAAAGAAAATGCTAGGATCTCAGCTTGCAAAAGTCTGCGCTTCTGAATTAAAAGGAATTGCACCTACACTTTATTTCTAATAAAACTTTTCTCACTCGCTCCAGCCAGGTTTCAGTGTTTCTCTTGCTTCTCCATTTTCCGAAGTGGCGGGACTTTTCCTTGCACATCCTCTGCCGGCCCTGAAAAATGCGCTGGGTCTGCGGGCTGCGTGCGAGCGGTCCCTGCTTAGCCAGGGCAGGGGAGGCACAATTTGCAAGCTGGCTCAAGAGACTTCTCCTGAGCTCTCCTCCAAACATGCTCCAGTCACTGATTATGCCATTGTTCGTAGCAAATTGTCAAAATAATTTTTTGAGAGAGAGAGAGAGACAGTGCTTGAAAATCACACAGGCTAATTGCCTGATAATAGGAGACAAGGGGATTTCATTAGCCGAAGCGGCATGTGCGGTGGTAACAGCCAGGCCCTGGCCCTGCGCTCCCCACGCAGGCCCTGCCACCACCAAAGTCCCTGGAAATTTCACCTGAATAAGGGAAAATTCAGGACCTGCGGGCAGCTGCTGGGGACCTGGCTGTGCTCAGGAGGCATCACACTGAGCAAGGGGGGCATGCGGGAGCACGTGGGATCGCTGGGCGTCGAGGCTGACCCACATCCCCAGTGGAAACTGACCCGTTTTGAAGGGGTCTGTAGACAACAACATGCCATACCAACCCATGGGTGAACCTGTGCCGTTCGGGCATGGGTGGCAAGGGTTTGTTAGGACAGGTGTACGTGTGCCCTTGATGGCATGTGTACACATGTGGCCTTGCAGAGAGGGAGATGGGGAGGCACTATGTAACATGAAGTCTACATGTGGGCGTACATAAAACTACACCAAAACCTGCTGTAGATGGGAAAGCCACAGCTTTATGTAGGTGCATGACCATGTGTGAGTGCAAAAAAAAGGCCTGAATCATGGCATGGCTTGACCTGGGCAGCTGTGTGTCAAAATACCAAGCCTGGTGGCATGCTCCATTTAACACTCACCTCCTCCTGAATTTATTGCAATATCCCACATTTCCAAACAGCTTCAAAGCCTTGTCTACTCTTTAAAGCAGCCTGCCAGGGTTGCGTCCCCTCCCTCGCCTCCCCTCTCAAGCATAGGAACACCCTCCGCTTGGCACCAGGCTTGCTCCGCTCTTCGCCTTCGCACAGCTTCGGGGCCACATATCCTCACCCCAGGAGGAAAAGAGCAGGTAGAATAGAAGAGGAATAAAGATTTGTTTGGTTTGTCTTTGTCTGAGCATGGCAGATCTTACTGTAAGGTTTTTCCCACTAAAAGGAATGTGTTGATTTGGGCTGGTTTGGGGTTTGATGTTTTTTTTTCTTTTGACGGCTGTAAGGACCTGATTCAAGGCCACTGAAATGGAGGAAAAACTCTGTGCTCAGTTCAGTGGCCTTGGATCAGCCCGTGTAGGAAATTAATTCTCACTTGCTTCTAGCTGTGGGCTAACTAATATTCCCATGCTTAATAGAAAGTATCATTAGACCTGCTGCATCACTCTAGAGGCAACACTAGCTGTTAAAGAAAGTGAGTTGATTAAGGGACAGCCTTGAAGACTAAAAATAATCAGGGAAATAAGAGTCAATGCCATATGAAAGCAAACACGCAGTCAGTTGTTATCACAAAGCTTTTCACGTGATGGTCTGCGTGCTGGTCTCACCCAAAGCATGTTTGTTTTGGCCAATCTTAAATAGTACAGCCTCGCATATTGGCAGCAATATATATGGACTGATTCAAGAGCTCAGGCCTGACCCAAAGCCAATGGAAGTCAATGCATTGACTTCCCTGAGGACACCCCATAGGAATCACCCCATGTTTGGAAAGATATGTTGCAGTTAAGTACATTGGTCTGGGCTAGATATAAATCAGCTCTTACAGTACTTGTTTAGGAAAAATGTACTGACGTCGTCACCGTCAAATCTGCATAGAGACAAGTGAAAATATGGGGGTTGTAGCTAATAGGTAAAACACAAAATTAAAATAAAGTGGCTGAAGGAGAACTTGAGCAGTCAAGGGGAAAAGCACCCTGTTCAAATGAACTGCCTTGGCCCAGACAAATTTCACAGTGCACACAGTGATTTGAAGAGGAAGAGAAGGATGGCAGAAACTCAGCATCTCACTTTTTCACAAGCCTCAAAAACATCAAAGGAGATGTCAGAAGGAAAAATACATGGCTTTAGTCCTGTCTGGAAACATGTGGCACAAACTGGGGCAGAAGAGATATTAAACTTGGCTTCACCCCATCTTTCCTCCCTCTTTTCACTTCCCTGCTCTTTGCTAGCATTATCTGGGTTGCTTGGTCCTCAGCAAACATCCAAGTAGCCAAAATATGGGCAGGATTCTTGCCATAACCAAACCATCCAATGAATGAAATAAGGCACTTGTTTCCTGGAGCAGAGGGAGGAGAAGGGGGGGGATTTAAACATTTCTCTGTGGTGTTGGAAACCCACCTTGAGTAGAAGCAGTCCCTCAGCTCGTGCAAACCACCAGCGCTCCTTTGACGTCAATTGGCAGCCAGCTGGTTTGCACCATCCCAGGGGCTGGCTGCAGCGGCGTAAGCAAACAGCTTGGCCCGGCAGCGAGATAGACGGTGAGAGGCAAGTCGAAGTCCTGCACTGCTTCCCTCCATTTTACCGCTTTTCATCATCACCTACGGCATTGTTTTCAGATGCATAAGGGCACAGACCAGTTACTTCAAACATCTCTCGGGCAAGTGGCACATCAGGTGGCAATGCACGGGTGGCACAGGGTTACAGTGGGGCTGGCAGGTGCCAGAAACCTGAGGGTGCATTGGGGTGGGTCCCTGCGCTGAGACCCTTGGGACTCAGGGCCACCCCTGAGCTACGGCGGTGCCCGGGGCAGGCTGCTGGGAGGAAAGCAATGCTCACGCAATTACATGAGAGGCAGGACCTGCCATCCACGGGGAGGCTGCTGTCTCCATGAAAGGGATGGCTAATGTCCTCCAACCTTCAGCTGGTTGCCGATCATATGGCCTAATGAGGAAGGTTTTGGGAGAGTTTGTTAAAGAAGGAGTGAGAAAAAGACTGACTGTGGGAAGTACCAGGGGCGTTCATCTACTCTCCCCTTTCACTCTTCCCACCAAACAGGCTCTACACCCGAAGAGAGCGGGAGCAGGAGAAACCTGATTATTTTTGTCAGACACCAAAGCCTCTTTGCAGAGCGTTTCCTGCAGCGCACGGTGGGAGGAAAGGGAAGCGGCAGCTGCACAGCTGGCTCCCTGCCCTCCCAGGACCGGGTTTCGTGCCGCAGCCGCCCATCCCAACCCTGGTCCAAACGCATCCTGCAGAGGATGGGGACAGCTGTGATGCACGAAGCCGTGTCCCGCTGCTGCTCATGGAGCATGGCGGCCCTCGGTTTCGGGTGGATGTTGCTGCGCCGGCAGCGGGAGGATGAGGCCAGCTGCAGTGAGGAGTGCCTCTGGGGATCACGCACGGCTGCGTTCCTGGACTGCATTTTTCAGCAATGGCAAAGCAACCTGCTCTTTCGCTTTTCCCACCTGAAAAGCCTTCAAAGGCCTTGACTTTCAGAGGAGGAGGGCTCTGCAGCCCCTGCAAGCCAGCTCTGCTGAAGCTGTCCTGAGCTGAACACCCCAAAATGAAGGCAGCCAGAACTGCTGATCAATTTTGAAAATGAAAGCATCAGAGACCCTTAACTCCCGGATCTCATTTCTTACCTATGCTGAGGGCTGATTGAGGGCTTGCAGCCTGAGGTGCAATGCAGGACCCCACTGAAGGGCCTGCTCCTTCATTCCCACAATCAGTATTTTTTTCCAGAAAAAGGGGTGCTGTGTGGGGCTGTGGGCTGGAGCTAAAAGGCGCAATGGACAAAGGAGGCTGGACATGAACTTTTCCCAAGCCAGAACAAGTTTCCCTGCAGCATGTTTGCTGCTTCTGCAGCTAACAAGTGGGCTGTGAGGGTGTGTTGTTATTTCTCTTTGCAACCCAGCTCCATCCTGAAGGCCCCTTCGTGAAGTATCTGAACCTACTTTATAACAGCTCTAATGCAGTTCAAGCAAGGCATCAGCCCACCTGGGACTTGCCATTTGAACCGCATCATTCTATGGGATGGTGGGAGGACATGAATCCCTTTTCCCAAACCTGCTGTTACAAGTTTCGGTTGAAATGCCCATAAAAAAGACAGAGGGCCCAGCTGACCCCCTGCAGTGGTGGAGAAAGACTCATTTCTGAGGCAGGACAAATTTAGCAACTGACTGAGGGCTGTGGGCTTCGTGGGTAGGCACAAGCCCCACCAGACAGGGGCATGGGGTGGGAGCACTGGCTGCCTGCTGAACTTGGGGGCTGCCTGGGGTGAGCAGAGCAGTGGGCAGGTGTTTCCATGAGCAAAACCTCTCGAGAGCAGCTACTTGCTAAAATAGACGCCACGCGATAAACCGAAAAAGAAAGCCCTGCTGCCCAGCTGGTGCAAGCAGCCGCTTGCCTGCGTGCATGGCATGGAGGCAAGCAGCTATTTTTATCAGAGATGGCCAAAGGCCGTGGGAGGTGGTAGGGGCAGCTGGCAAAGGTCTTCCCTCTGTACTGTGCTGGGACTGCACCCCAGCAGTTCCCCTTGCACCTGGGCATCCTGTCTGGTGATGGAGCCAGCCAGCCGAAGGGCTTCCCCTTGCCTTCCCAGAAGCAGTTGTCCTCCTGCAAGCCCCCGTCACCATCAGCAGCACCTTGTCCTCCCAGGATGCCCTTGCTGGCAATGCCCGGCCAGCCCTGCTGGGCAGGGGGAGTTAAACAAACTAAACTAAACCACCCACATTGTGCTGGATGCAGAAGCACAGCCAAAAATAGTGAATCAGCCCCTCCTGCCTTAAATCATGAGATCAGCCTCTGGGTGACCAGAGTGACTTTTTGTGGGTGTGGTGCTCAGGAGTGGCCTGTTCCTCACCCCCAGAGGCACCACGGGGCATGGGGTGCCCCACTTCAGGCTCTGCCGTGCAAGGGAACAAGTGCTTGTGCAAAGCAGCACCCTGGGAGCCGAGGCCTCACCAAGCAAACACACAGACGAGATATTGTGCAAGCAGGGAGAATGGGTGGCTTCTGGGCACGCCGGCGCTTGCAGCAGTGCAGTGCATCACACAGGCAAACCTGCCTCCTCTGGAGCAAGCTGCAGCAGCACAACCCCAAGCCAGATGCTCCAGGGTATGAAATCCAGCCCTGCTCCGAATTTCACTCCCTGCCTTTACAAGCGCTTAGGCGTACCTGTCCTGTGCCTTGGCGCATCAGGAACCCGGGTGCAACGAGCAGCTCAAGCCCACCTTCTGCACCAGGGAATGACTGAGCATGGCCGTGCCATCTACAAGGAGCAGGATGGCCCCAGTCTCCCAGCCTTTGTCCCAGACATACCTGCTTGAAACTGGTGGGGTTTTTCCAGATTTAGTGGGTCATGCATGTTGTGATTCTCTCTCGTAAGAAACCAAAGCAAGTAAAAAAAAAAAATCTACAAGAAAAGTGGAAAAAAGTGGAAACGCTTTTCTTCTTCCTCCTCTTCTTTTCTAAGACACGCTACAGCTTATATCCAAAATTCCCCCGCCGCGCCCCTGTGAGCAGCACTACTGGCGGGGAAGGCCAGCACTTGGCCACACCAGCAGATGCTGATGGGAGGACCACCCTCTCTGGAGCCCAAACCTAAAGCTGCTCCTCTGGGATTATGAGATTCACTCCTGATGGCTATTTGCTCCCTTTATGATTATATTTGCTCCCACACATAGAGCAAATGACCTGTGTGGCCCTGAGCACCACAGGAGGCAAAACTCGCATGGGAAAACCAGCCCCAAGACACTGTGAGAGAGGAGAGAAAAGATGGGGAATGGCTTTGCCCATCATGGACCAAGCTCTTAGACCTGACAAATATCCATGCTGGTATCCAGACCCTGAGCAGGCTGTCACATCTTGGGACTACCAGCCGTCATTTGGGTTGTTTAGAAGCCAGCAGCGCAAGGCCGCATGTGCCAATAGGGGAGCATGAGCCCGGGAAACACAAACCTGGCTCCACTACCAACCTGCTGTATGGCCCCGCTGACCCGTGCTGTCTCTGTGCTCCCGCTTCCAGCCGTTTCCCTCCCTACAAACCTTTTGGCCAGGGATTCTGGTTTCATGTTTGCAAACAAGAGCATGAATCATGTGGGGTAAGCCCGCTGGGGTCAGAGCAGCATTTCTGATTTACACCAGTGTAAATTATTGCCTCTGCTTTAAAAAATGTTGTTATTATGTTGGATGGGGTCCCAGTAACTCCGCAAAGAAGGGAGTGGGAGAAGTTCTTCGTACGTGGACTTCTTATGATTTATTTACTGCCGGCAATTCATGCAACCACTTCACTTACGCAAGGCTTGTGCTCCACACAAGGGATGACAAAGGACACGAGTGACCTGCTGCCCGTTTGGTGCAGCTGCCTGTCACCGGGGCCACGCAGTGAACCAGGCATGGCGCAAATGGAGGCCCACCTCCTGCTCTGGGATCCTGGCAGGCTGGCACCAGCAGAGCAGGGCTGGACAAAAGGCTTGTCCTGAGCGTCCTGGGGAGAGGCCACGTGGGAGAGCAGGGCAGGTGGTGGCCAAAAGCACTACTCTGCCTTCCAGACAAGAAGGGAGAGGACTGCTGTGTGGTACAGTCCATTAGCTGCTGCTCTTCAGCCTCCAAAGCAAGCTGGGCATCTTGTCTCTCTTTCTCTTCCTTGGGCAACCATGTGGAGCTGCTTGGAGAAGCTTCAGCAAAAAGACTTATCCAGGTTTTTGTACGTGTTAACATTTGAGGTGTCTATAGCTTGCGTGCCAAAGAAGAGGACATCCCTACAGCAGATGGTGGCTGCAGAGTACATGGTGCTGTACGAACGAGGAATAAGTTGGCTGCTTCTAGCTAAGAAGAAGCTCACAAGGTGGTTTTACACTAGTGCAAGAGGAAGGCAGAAGAAAGAAAAGGGAAGGGAGGACAGCTCACCAGTAAAACATACATTTTGACCTGAGGTGTTCATTCATCCTTCTAGCAGCAGGTCCAGCGACATCCCTTTGACTGACAAAGAAAACTTTCCGAACATAGGTTAGGGGTCAAATACGAAGCTCAGACAGGAAAAAACTCATGCTGGGTGGAGGATGAGGAGGGAAGAAGAAGAACACCCTTGGGGAGGCAGGTTGCTGTGGGCAGGGCGGGTGCAGGAGGCACAAACAGGCATCCAAGGGGCAGCCAGGGCTGCAGCAACCACCTTGGTGCATCGCAGATGACCATCGGGCAGGATGGCTCGGGAAGAGAGGGCACGGCCCCGTGGGGTGACCCTCCTGCTGGGGCTGCCGGAGCTGTTGGGAAGATTTTGATTGCCTCTCCTTGCGAGAACACATTTATCCATGGGTAAAAATTAGTATCTAGTCTCCAGCCACCATCAATCTGCCATCTCTCATTGTTGGTTAATTCACTTAAAGCAGTCTGAAAAAACATATATAAAGAAAAAGACTTTTCCTTGTTAGTCACCTTCCAGTGATGTATAAATGCTCTGACAGATAATTATTGGTGATATTGATTCTACCTAGGGCAGAAAATGAACAGGTGAGGGCGAAATAGAAAGTTATTTATAAAGATGTAATTGAAACAAAATCTATCCTTCAGGCTTGAGAGTTTAAGGGGGAAAAAAAATGCCTTTGCTGGTATGCCTTTGCTGTCTCTGCTGGTGTTTGGATGCTTCCTCGGGAGCAGGCAGGCCACCTCCCTGAAAACAACTGGCGCCACGTCCTCACACGGGTACTGGGACAGGGGCTGCAAGGGGCCTGGGCGGTCAGAGCTGGCCCCCGCACCCTATTTCCAATGCGAAAGCAGATCACCCTCTCGGAGCTGAGGTCGTTTATTACTCTCCTTCTGAAGCCCAAGGTTGATTTATTTTGATACTGATTTAATTTCCCCTCCATTTTTTGTTAACTGCTTACTGGTGAAACCTGGGAGCACGTTCCCAGCAAGCCTCTTTTTCTCCTCCTGTCTCCTAAGCAGGAGGCATGAGTACTCCACGTCCCTGCCATCGTGACATGGGGCACAGATGGGGGACGGTGCAGGCAGGGGGACGTGACTGCGCATGGCAGGAAAGCCACAGGAGGAACCCTTTTAAAGGGGAGGTCTGATTTGGCTATAAAGCCATGGATGTTTTATAAGCATCTCTTGGGCCTGCTCTAGGCCGAAATAAATAGCCAGCATGGCAACAGCTGAAAATAGGCATGAAAAGCAGCTGGAGAAAGTGACCCTCAGCCCAAGGCAGAGAGGTCTGGTGCAATGCCCATCAGCCTGAGTCGGAGCTTGCTCAACCATCCGCAGCAGGACATCAATAGTAAGATGCATTTTAAAATGGAAACCAAACTCTTACTGTTGCAAATGTGGCTGTTGGTACTTCTTGTAGTGCTGGGACACAGCAAAATACCACCACCAGCAGTGAGTCTCCTCTGGGCAGTGGCACTGGCCCCGCTTGCCTCTCCCTGGCTGGAGACCTGGCTCCCCTTAGGGCTGTGCTTTTGGGTCCTACAGCTTAGGAGCTGCAAGTCTCACCATTGCAACACTGAAGCCTTTTTGCAGACGTAGCCCTCGTGGCTCTGCCAGAGGCCCGTGGGAGGCTGTGCTGCGGCTGCTGGCCCCGAGCACTGGGCTCACTTTCTCTAGCAGCTCCGCACATCCTAAGCTGGGCCAAGACCTAATTTGCTGGCCGCAGACTGCTGGTGGTGCTTGCTGGGGAGAGAAGGCTTTTGCCAAATTGTTATTAAATCACAGTGCTATTTACGCCAACATTAGGCTGTTTGGGGCTAAATGCACAGAAGAAGTTACGTACCTGGGTTCTGCCAGACAGCTCGGGGTGGTGGTGCAGGGCTCTCTTCTTGTGGCTGACTTGCATCCTCGCCCCGCTCAGCCTCTGTTGCTGCCAGCTTTATGGCTCCCATCCTGCATGTACCAGAGGGAGGGAAGACCCCTGGGGCTGCACTTTTGGATCTAGCAGATCAGGAACCACTGGAATGCTGAAGTTCTTTTGCTGCTTTAACCCTTAGTGTCCAAATTGCTTGTCCTTCCCCCACCTAGAGCAACCACTTCTGACAAAGCTGTGACAGCAGAGCGCTATATATAAAATGAGTAAGTGGTCCCAGTTTGGTTCCCAGGACGCCCCCAAGCTTCTGGGCTGTGAGGAGCTGAGCGCTGGAGCATCGCAGGAGGTCACCTCCCCTGCCCCGGTGACGATGGTGAGAACATCTACCTGGAGCCATGTCCCCCAGCGGTGGTGGTGTACCTGTCCTGATGGAGAAAGAGGCTGCAGTTCCTCCGGGGCTATCAGCCTTTCAGCAGCGGTTAAAATAACACAGGAAGGCTTACGAGCAGATGTGGTTCCTGCGTCGCTTCTGCCAAGGCTCTGCTCCACAGACATCAGCTGCGGAGAAATGTTTAAACCGAGCTGCAGTGCCGTATGCCCGGCGTTTGTACGTAAACAGCTTCTAAAAGCATGAGGGGGAGTGTGTAGCTCTTTCAGAGCCGACCGGATGGTTCTCTTGCTTGACATGTTCTCTTCTTGAAACAACATCACTTTGTTGAATTTTGTGGCTTTTTATGTGGAACAACATTAGCTCATCCAAGTCTGTGGTTTATTTGAAAATGAAATTCCGGTAAGGTTTTGTACCATCTGGCAATGTCCAACCGAATCGCGTTTAGCAAGAAACCACTGCACACGTGTGCACAAACATATACACACACCAGAAACATTATAATCATCATAATCAGTAATCGCAGGAAGCTCAGCATCGTCAGGACAAGGGGAGGGGGAGAAAATCAGTGCCCAGCTCATCTCCCAGCCATATGCCTTCTGTGGGGCTTGGCTCCTTCCAGCAGAGGGCATTTTGCAAGCTGTCCCTCCTGCACCGCTTCTACCCCTTCCTTCTGTGGCAATGCTTTTGACGTGAACTTCCAAGTAGATCCAGATGTAAATCAAAGACAGCTGGGCGAGCTGCAAGACAGCGCGCGGTGTCAGATTCACAGCTGCTGTCGGGTCATCGCACGGGTTTCAAAGGAGTGACTGATTTACACCAGCTGAGGACCTGGCTAGATATGTTGAGGAGGGACTGAAGCATACAGGAGAGGTTCGGGACTGAGGTGGTGGCTTCTTGGTTGCTCCTTGCAAGAGCTGAAGCATTTTGTTAGGTGGGACCAGCCCTGCATTCCCTCCTAGCTCCTCTGGTCCAGGCAGGTAATGGGACACACAGTGAATTCTTGACATCTTGTTCATCCATTGCACTCTTTCTCTTCTTCTCCCAGATCTGTGCACACAGAGGCCTCTGACTGGCAAAGCTGAAGGGACAGAAAATGTGGCCATTACCCAGGTACACAGGAGACCACCAAGCATCCATCTGTCATCATCTCCCCTGCAAGAGTTTTGCTTAATCTCTCTCAGGCCTCCCTGCTCTTCCACACTCGGCTACTCACAGACCTCTATTAAATGGGCCTGATGGCTGAGGCAAGGGAAAAGCAATGGTAGGGAATATAAGGTGCTATTTAGGACATGTAGGACAATTTACTGAGAGCCAAACACAAATTCCATCAGAGCCAGTAGGCAGGTTTCCACTCACAGCAGCAGGCACAGCGTCCCTACACACATTCACCTCTATAAACTGGGGGACAGGGGAAAATAATGACTAAATATATGTATTGGCTTTAAATTAACCTTAAAATATAGCAGAGATCTGCTTTTGAGAAAAAGCAATGGAAATCTGATGGACGAGCTCTGCTGGTGAGCCAGCACCACTGCAACACTTCAGAGATGTGGAGGTTGTAGGCACTGCCCTGTCCAAGGGGACTATTTCCAGCAGCAGCTTCATTTTTATACCGCGGTCTGTAATTGCATGCACAGGATTTTTGATGGAAATCATCGTAGACATCTCCATTCAGGACACACCATTGCTTTTCAGTCTGCATCGCATGCATTTAAAACTTGCGCATGTATACCTGAGAGTATTTTTAACTTGTGCTGGACGTGAAGAGAAACCAGTGACCCCCAGGAAGGCGAGGTGCCCACAGCTCCAGCCTGACAGGGGCTGCTCTTGCCTGACTGGTGAGTCCCAGCTCCTTCCTCCACACCAGGTCACCGACACCTTCTCATCCCCTGCCCAGTCTATAGCTGCTAATAAAAGCAGGAATTTGGTTCACCTGAGAACATCTCTTAGGTTCCTGATGGGAAATATAAAATAAAATCAATTCCAGCAGCAAGGGCTTTTAAACCGAGGAACTGTTTCTAAAAGGTGGCCCCAGTGAGGTGCTTCACCAGCTGGGCTGTGGACAGGAGGCTGACATGCTGTGATAATCCTGCTCTAATTCTTTTTTTACAAGGATTTTTTTTTTATAAATATATATATAGTTTTGCCTCCGGCACATGCTGTACTAGCATAGCAGCTCTTTAAGTACCGTGTTTTCCAGCGTACGTGTGAGTGACAGCACATAAAAACAGTAGCTGTTATATAAATAAGGCCAGCACCTCCCCTGCAAGCATCGTGATGGCAGTGGGGAGCGGGGCTGGGGCCAGGACAGCCCGAGGGGACGATGTCCCTGCCTGGAACGGAGGGTGATGAAGGAGGGGGACGACCCTCAGGGCAGCCGTGGTCACCCCCAACCTCCCCTCCACGTCACAGACCATCACCTCCCCAGGGCAGAGGCTGCTGCATCCGTGCTGTTCATCACCAGTGGAGCTCCCTCTCACTGCCATCCTGTAATACAGCAAATGGGTAAAAAGAATTGCCAGTCTAAAACATGAATTTGTGACATCTCGTGGTTATTTTGCCAATGCTGCGTCTAAGGATTAAGGTGGCCGTTGTTTCAGAATGATGTATGTTGTATCTTAATGAGCAGCTTAATTGTTTTACATAGCAGGAGATGGCCAATAAAGTATTAAGAAGCCAAATTTGGCACTTGGCTTCCTTTAATATTAAGATGCAAAAGTCTGATTCGTACTGCCTGTAAATTTGCTGTATCTCAGCATGCAAATACTCCTGAATAATTTAGGCTTTCTTTAAGAAGGCCTGCGATATACCCAGAAAAGATTAATATTCAACAGACATCCATCATCTAAGTAAACACTTTTTTTTCTAAAACTGTATTGAGTTCTCATAAATTCCCTTAATGGGACAGAAACCATCCTGGCTCTTGTTCATGAGGTTTGTCTCTTTGCCTCGGTTTATTTATTCAGCAGGAAAACTTCACCTGCATAAGGCTTAGAAATGTTTGACCCCTTGGAAGGACATGAGGATGTGTTCTTCAAACACTTACCCAGCAGCAAAAGAAAATAAAAAGAGAAAAAAGACGAGGTTGCAGGCCGTGTTTGAATTCATAGGAAGAAGAGATGGCCGTGCCACATGGTCATCCCTAGATGGATATGGCTTTGCTCATACCCTCGTTTGCTTTGGTGGACAGGAGCGGTGTGAGGACCGATGGTCACTGTGGCAATTCCAGGCCGTACGTCGCACATACTTGTGATTATTCTACACATTGTAACGCGGCAGTCAGGTACCAGGACTCCCACATTTCCATTTTGACAATGAAATTCACTGAAATATAAGAAAGAGAACTGAAATGTGCTGTGCTTTAGGCTTAGGTATCAGCAAGAAAAAGCTTTCCCTCTGATATACCTATAAGAAAGATGATGTGAGATGGTGTCAGGAAAGGTGTATGATTCACCCATAACAAAGTGGGTTAAAAAAAAAAAAGACTAGACTAGGATTATAAAATAGGCATCAGCTTTGAAATTGGTGTCTGTGCTCGCAAACCAAGAACTCCTGTTTGGAAACAACCAGAACAAAGCAAGAATGGGCCTCAGTTATGAGTTTTGGCAGAAGTTCAAGTTCATCCAAAGTCTGAGGCAGTCTGTACCAGGTAGCTCAACCCCCTGGCAGGTGAGAACCGACTTCGTATTTTGAACCCAGAGCTCAAATTTCTGTGGGTCCAGGTGCATTTGAGTATCAGCCTTTGGCTCGCACACCTTTTGGGTTCTCGGCAGACCTGGCAAAGGACAAATTTTGGAGTATGAAGTCACGGTGGTAGGTATCACATCACAGTGGGGGAGAATTACCCTCTAAAAACTATTATTCCAAAACTAAATGCCCAAGACATTGATCATTACAGAGGGTAACTGTAAGGGCTGGAGGGAGTGAATCACTTATTAGAAATGATACAGTCACATAGGGAAATGCCAGGTGAGTGGTTCTGGTATAAATTACGCTGCTCAGCGCTTTTGGGAGAAGAAGATGAGTTTCCTTAACTATGGGCTAACCCTTGGAGCATCTTCAGCCTCAGTCACCGTTGGGTTTCCTGGGATGGTGCTTGTGGACAAAATGCCTGTTTGGAGAACCAGAAATTTCCCCATAAAAGCAACAGTTAAACCCCCTGCTTTGTCCTACCAATCCTTGGTAACTCCAGACATTTCTTGCCCAGGGCATGACTCTATAGATACAGCTGGTCAAGAATCCTTTCTGCCAGCGGCACTGCTGGGGAGCAGGGCAGTGTCCCCTGGTCCGGGTGGGACAGGACAGCTTGGCAGCGGGTTGAGCTGCATGGGAATTAGGAAGGACTTGAAACGAGGGGTGGTGTGCTATGGCCTCTCCCAAGGTCAGAGGGAGCCTGCAAAGTGCAAAACGACTGTTAGTCTGTATTTGGAGGATGCTTGCTCTTGTTTGGACATAAAACTGGTTGTGAGAAAAGGGAATTCAGACCCAAGAGGTGCTGAGGTTTTTGTTTTCTCTCCCTTAGCCAGCAAGTGTGAACACTGATGTTTCCGCAGCTGTGGGCAGGTAGCAAGGGGCAGCAAGCTGCTGCTAATGCTCATGTTTCCATACGCTCTGTCACCACTGGAAACATTGCCTCCGTGTTGTTTCCAAATAACCAACATCAGAGGGTAATTTGAGCACCTTATTATCACTAAAGGAAAGTGCCTACATAAAAATCGTGCTCCACAGAAATGCTTCATCAGAGCCGTGTCGCTCTCATGGGTCCATCCCCTCCTAGACGCAGAGGCACCTTGTTCCGAGACACGGAGACATCTCATTCCCACCAACCCTGATGCCTGCCAGGAGCCCCAGCACCTCTAGGGATGCAGGTCCCGCTCCCCGCTCTGGGACACATGGGGCTGGGGGCACCCCAGCTCCCCTTGGGCCCATGGGGGTTGACACACCTGGACAGCCCCTGGGAAAGGTGATGTCCATAAGCACACGCTCCTCCACCTGTCTACCTCCACCGCTCCATTCAACCATGGGATAAAACAACCATGGGTGTTTTCGCAAGCTGTGTCCCTCAGCTTGACATTCCTGTATGACACAAACCTGTGTAAAGCACTTGAGTGTTTGTAGGTCCTGAGCATCACTGTTTTTCTTGGCTGTGGGTATGAGGCAACGGGTGAGAAACTCCATGAGCCACCGTCAATGGAGGTTTAAAGAAAGAAGAGTCCCTGGGAGTGTTTTGGAAGCCAGGGCTTGGTATTTCATTGAAACACTGTGCCTGACACAAGGATATAAACACAGCCATAAAAGAGATCCCAATGTCTAGTCCTTTCATTTCAAATTGCAAAGTCGGTAAGACTATTTATTTCAATAAATAGTCAAGGAAGTATCTTCAATCAAGTGACAGCTCGTTCCCATACTGTAATTAAATTTGAAGCTCGATTACTATTGTATAAGTCAATGGCATAGACAGGATTATTATGGGAAAATCCCCAGGGATGCCAAGACTGGTACAGAGAGGTGGAAGGGAGAGTTCAACATGGGCTTTTACTGTGCTGTAAAGCTGAATGCAGCCTGGGCCAGGTCCTGCTGCTGGGCTGTGCTGGTCCTGCTGGTCCTGGGCTGGACCCCTCGAGGCACGCATCAAGCATCAATCATGCAATTGCCAAAAAATCATGCCTCTTTATTGCAAAGGGAGGTGCAAAGATGCGTGCAGGTGGGTGTTAGCCCTGAGAAAATCACTGCAAGCTGGACATCAGCTTCTGGGGCTGGAGCAGACACTTCTCCCCACTACATCCCTGGTGCAACTGTACCTGGCTGCCTTTTGGCGTGCCGAAGCGTGGCTGGGTGCTGCCAGGAGGCTGTAGCTGCAGGTGGAAACTCCAGCACAAACATGCATTTGCATTCTATTAGCTTGTTAGCCTGACGGGTTGCTGAGGACCTGTTCTCCCCCTGCAGAAGGACGGTTTCTCCAGCTGCGGCAGAAGCACAGAGCCATGCCGGGCTGTGCTGAAGGGGTGGAGGGAGGCAAATCCCCAGCACCGCCAGGGCTGAGGGCCTCCCGGGGTGAAGGACCACCCCTCCCCACCGCTCCCCGAGGACAGAGCTGGACACGTCTGCTGGTGTCCAGCTTGCAGCTGTTTTCCCTCAGCTCATCTCTAGTTACTGCCCGAGAGCTCCACTTCATCCTTGAGGCTTCCAAGTCCTTCAGCTGCTTCTCCTGTTTGTACTGAAGGAAGAGAAAAGGGACCAAAGCCTAAACTGTGTGTTCCCACTCCAGGGGAGAAACAAGAAGAGTATCATCACATTTATTTGGCTTGTATGTCATGAAATAATTTAAAAAATACCTTAAGTTTTGGAGAACCTGGGTGATAATCCTAAACACAGGGGTTCAGAGGGCACTGCTGGGACAATGCAGTGACTGTAACCGGCTCGAAGCCTCGGTGCAGCGTAAGCTCAGGGCATGGTGCACTTCTTGTTGGAAAGTGGGGATGGGGTTTTTTTCCCATTTTAATTTGTTCCTGAAGTTCAAAAGAAAACAGTGCCTCTAAGCTGCCAACAGACACATCTAAGATAATGAATATACTTTTCACCAAAAAACCTGGTACTGTTGGAATAATTTATTACTGCTTACACACAAAAAAATCCCCGTTATAATGCAGTCCAGAAATTACGTGATCATTTTCTTTCTTCAAAAAAGAAAGTTATCTTTCCTTTATCCCTCCTTGCCAAGTTTTGTTGTGTTATGAAGAAGTTTCTTGCCCTTGTTTTTCCTTTCTAGCTGCCCATTCATGTTCCAGGTGTCGCAGCCTCACACTTACATTTCTTTCCAGCTCTGTGTGAAGCAATGCCACGATTGCACAAAGCAACAGCTTTTCATAAGCCCTTTACCCTCCTGCTTTGAGTTACCAGCATGGGACACTGCAGAAAGCCTAATGATAAGGGTTTCAGTGGGAGCCAGGGATTTGACCAGCTCTCCATGAGCAGCCAACGTGACCACAAGTTTACCACGCCACCGCCACACCACCACCGGTACTTGGTGTACAGCAGCACGGTGTGCTCCATGCCCTGCTTTCTCTTTACATGTGCTGGTGGGCACGCAATTATGTCCTCTGGTGCTGGGCGGACATCCTATGGATGTGGGCTGATGCTCCAAAAGTCTTCTCTTCTCTGAGCAGAGCAGCAGCAGCAGTGACTGCTGCAGCTTCTCCTTACTGTGCTCTCAATGGGCTTTGGTCTCAGTGCTGGGGGATCACGTCCAGGCACGAGAAACCAGCCCAGGCCCCATTGTCTCCTCTGCACTTCATCTGCTGCCAAGGAAAGTGCCAATTAGTGCCAGCTGTGCTGGGCTGCTTGTTGCAGGGCCGAGAAGGGGCCTGGATCCGACCCCCCTCTCTTGTTTTCTCTGTGCGGCATCTGACTCCCTGAGTCTGCCCATTGATGTTCAGGGATTTCTTAAAAAAAAAAAAAACAAACCCTTATTTGGACAGCTTGATGTTCAGTGCCCTGTTTTATTTCATATGTTTGAAATATAATAATTATTATTAAGATACAGTAATGCAATAGTAACTCCCCATACTACGAGAGAGCCGAGGAGCCAGAGCAGCCCGGCTTGGAGGATTTGCAGCCCTCTTGCCCCTCCGCACTCACCAGTCCCATGGCCAGTCAATGTGAGCAAGCTGCTTTCTGAGTCCAGCACAACTGGCAGGAGAAAATCAAGAGGCATCTCCTGAAAGTAAATACTGCTGTTTTTCTGATGGTTGCCAGGGTTGGGGTGCCACCAGCATAAGCTGTCTGAGATGTCACCAAACAGCAGCTTCACATTTCCCAGCACAGGTTAGCTTGTTTAGCCATCATTCCCAAAGGGGTTTAAGCCATCCCATGGGATCGAGCTGGGCGAAGGCCCAGCTAGAACTTAAACTGGACAACGCTGTCAAGGATAACAAAAAATGCTTCTACAAATACATCGGCGACAAAAGGAGGGCTAAGGGGAGTCTCCCTCCTTTGTTGGATGCGGAGGGAAACTTGGCCACGAAGGATGAGGAGAAGGCTGAGGTACTTAATGCCTTCTTTGCCTCAGTCTTCAATAGTCGGGCTGATCATCCTCAAGGTTTTCATGCCCCTGAGCTGGGAGATGGAGATAGGACACAGAATGAAGTCCCAGATGTCGAAGAGGTGGCAGTCACCGACCTGCTCCTCCACCTGGATGCCCACAAGTCTATGGGGCCAGACGGGATCCACCCGAGGATACTGAGGGAACTGGTGGAGGAGCTTCCCAAGCCCCTCTCCATCATTTATCAGCAGTCCTGGTCAACCGGGGAGGTCCCAGATGACTGGAAGCTAGCTAATGTGACACCCATCTACAAGAAGGGTCGGAAGGAGGATCCGGGAAACTACAGGCCTGTCAGCCTGACCTCGGTGCCGGGGAAGGTCATGGAACAGATCATCCTGAGTGCCATTATGCGGCATGTGCGGGACAACCGGGGGATCAGGCTCAGCCAGCATGGGTTTATGAAAGGCAGGTCGTGCTTCACTAACCTGGTCTCCTTCTATGACAAGGTGACCCGCTTAGTGGATGAGGGGAAGGCTGTGGATGTTGTCTACTTGGACTTCAGTAAGGCCTTTGACACCGTCTCCCACAGCATTCTCCTGCAGAAGCTGGCTGCTCACGGCTTGGACAAGTGCACTCTGAGCTGGGTTAAAAACTGGCTGGACGGCCGAGCCCAGAGAGTTGTGGTGAATGGAGCCAAATCCAGTTGGCGACTGGTCACGAGTGGTGTTCCCCAAGGCTCAGTGTTGGGGCCAGTCCTGTTTAATATCTTTATCGATGATCTGGATGAGGGGATCGAGTGCACCCTCAGTAAGTTTGCAGATGACACCAAGTTGGGTGGGAGTGTCGATCTGCTGGAGGGTAGGAAGGCCCTGCAGAGGGACCTGGACAGGCTGGATTGTTGGGCCGGGGCCAACTGCATGAGGTTCAACAAGGCCAAGTGCCGGGTCCTGCACTTGGGTCCTAACAACCCCAGGCAACGCTACAGGCTTGGGGAGGAGTGGCTGGAAAGCAGCCTGGCTGAAAAGGACCTGGGGGTGATGGTTGACAGCCGCCTAAACATGAGCCAGCAGTGTGCCCAGGTGGCCAAGAGGGCCAATGGCATCCTGGCTTGTATCAGGAATAGCATGGCCAGCAGGACCAGGGAGGTGATAGTGCCCCTGTATTCGGCACTGGTGAGGCCGCACCTCGAATACTGTGTTCAGTTTTGGGCCCCTCACTTCAAGAAGGACATCGAGGTGCTGGAGCGTGTCCAGAGAAGGGCAACGAGGTTGGTGAAGGGTCTAGAGCACAAGTCTTATGAGGAGCGGCTGAGGGAGCTGGGGTTGTTTAGTTTGGAGAAGAGGAGGCTGAGGGGAGACCTTATTGCCCTCTACAACTACCTGAAAGGAGGTTGTAGTGAGGTGGGGGTCGGTCTCTTCTCCCAAGTAACAAGTGATAGGACGAGAGGAAATGGCCTCAAGCTGCGCCAGGGAAAGTTTAGGTTGGATATTAGGAAAAACTTCTTCACTGAAAGAGTGGTCAGGCACTGGAACAGGCTGCCCAGGGAAGTGGTTGAGTCTCCGTCCCTGGAGGTATTTAAAAGACGGGTAGATGTGGTGCTTGAGGATATGGTTTAGTGGCGGACTTGGCAGTGGTAGGTTAATGGTTCGACCTGATGATCTTAAGGGTCTTTTCCAACCTTAACAATTCTATGATTCTATGATTCTGTGATTCTATGAATATATGCCCATCCTCTCATGACTGATGTGCTGGTGAGGGGTGTGCAGGTATGTTTGAGCCTGAGGTGGGATGTCTGTCCTCCTCTGAGATGTCACTCTCAGCCTCAAGGTGCATCAGGGTGCACTTCAGCACCAGGGCACCGTGCACCACCCATGCCATCCTGCCCTGCTGGGGCTGCTGGTGGGTAACCAGGGCTCAGGCGATGCCTTTACAACCTGGGACGGTTTGAGCTGAGGCAGTACAAACTAGTCCTATTTCTAACAAGAGACGACTTACCTTCAGGGTCACAGCACAGGGCTCTGCATTGAGTCAGGCAGAAAAGCTGGAGGTGGAGATTTTGCTATGGAGTGGGGGCAGAGCAAATGATTTTTTTCTAAAGCCTTTACTTCATCAAATGAATCACTTTCCCCAGCCTGTCAGTAATTCCCAGGTGCCAGTTAGCTCTTCTGGATTCATAAATGGCACGTGGAAAACACCTTAGCCAGTCATTTAGCCATAGCGTATTTGCAATTTATAGCTTACTTCCTCAGAGCCCTGCTAAGTCATTAAGCAGCCTTGCGGTTTGAGGAAAGGTTTAGGAGCCAGGAAAATCTGGGATGAGTCATTTGTTCACGCACTGGTGACCTGAGCAATCAGTTGACCTCCTCGTGCCTCAGGCAGACTGGCTGTGAGACTGGCCATGAGGAGCTGGCTCCCCTGCAGATGTTGGGGGCTTGCCTGGCTCCAGCCAAGAGCAAGCCCCTGGCCCCGGTGACGATGTGCAATGCACGGCCTCGGCGTCCCAGAGCCGGGACCCTGCAGAGTTGCAACCGTTCAGGCTCCCTTGGTGGGGATGCCAGCCTCAAGCCCTTTGAAAGCCAGGGAAAGACTTTCAGAGATTTTGGTGCGCTTCAGATCAGGACTTGCTCGCTTCCCTCCAGCGTCTGTCTGGCTTTTGAATGGTTTGTATAATAAGTTATAAATGACAATTAAAACATAAAATGAAGAGGGGACCAGATGGCTCCAGGCAACATTTAAAAATACCAAGACTATTTCTAAACGCAGATCACCAGATCCAAAACAGCCCTGGGCAGACTTAGCTGAAGGTTATTTGCTGGCCTGGCTGAAAGGACGTGTGTGGTCTCAATCAGTTCTCAGAAGATGCTGCTAAAATGACATTTGCTGGCAAAGGCAGGAGGGAGGACTTGGGCAGTCCTGAGGACAGGGGCATTTGCTCCTCTCTTTTAAGGGGGTTGCGGAAGGCTGTTGGGTGAGCAGTTGCAAAGGCAGGTTAGATCGATGTCCCTGTTTCGCCTGGAGGAAGGTGAAGTGCTGTGCTGGAGGTCAGATCAGGGGAGGAGCTGTGCGGTGTCCTGACTTCCCAATCATCTTCTCCCAAGGATGTGGCTGCTCACACTGTGGGTATTATTGCTGTGGATACCTACCACCAGCAGTGACAGCGCTTTGTTCCCTTCCCTGCCATCTTAGCTAATGTAACTTCTGTCTCCAAAAACTTGGCCAGACTGGAAAAAATACAGGAACCTCATAAGATAATCTGCCACTTGACTGGGGAAACCGTGGCTGTGAACCTCTGGCTGAGGGAAGGCCACTGGAAAGGGAGCTCTCACCAATAAAACTAGGCAAAATGAAAGGCACTTCCAGGAAAAAAAAGAGGTGATCTGGCACCACAATAGCTGCCTAGATTCAGTGTCAGTGCAGCTGAGCCACATTCAGCCCATGAGACAACTTAATGCATGTCTTCCTTGCCTGGGAGGCGATGGGCCTGGTGGGGAGGTAGGCATGGGTCTGCCTCCATAGGCTCTGCAGCCAAACGCCCCAGCCACCACGCAAGGCCAGGCGCCTAGAGATGCGACCTGCTGTTACGATGTCTGTGCTGCAGAATAAGCTTCGCATCCAGAGGTTGCATTAAACTGGATTCCCCTCTCCTGGAGAGATGGGAACCAGCATGGCCCATGGGGAACCAGGTTCGTTTGACCTGGACATAGCCCTTGGGCTGAAGTTTGAGCCAGACGAGAACCAGCTAGCAGATACACCCCATGTCTTACTCATGTGAAGACTTCCAAGCCAGGTTAGCTACCTTTTCCAGCTCTATGCCACAGCTGACAGAGAAGCAGATGGACAAAACTCTATGGCCCGCGCTATACAAAATACTTGTGTAGATGATCACAATGGCTGCTTTCATCTTTCTAATTAATAGTTCCATTTCGCCATGTTAAAAATAAGTTTGATTATCATTTGCTTTTCTTTTTCCTCTCTTGTATGCGTTTCCACCTCCCGCTTTCAGCTGAGCCCGGAAGCAGAAGTATCACGTTACTATGAGAGAAGCTAGTTTTGTGGTATTTCCATCCCATCCAGAGCCAGGGAACACAGGCAATTTTGCAAGACAGCTTGTACTCAGTAAATTTCCAGCTCAGTTTATATTTCTGTATTTATTTAGATTTGTGCTAACCATGTAAAAGAGCACTCATCCCAAGTGAGGTGCTGTGGACAAACTTTCAAAAAAACAGATTTCATAGACCAAGGACCCTGAGCAACAGGCTTTTCACTGGACTGGTAGCTTCTGGCTAAGTCCTGTCTTCTGAAAAGACACCCAAGATTGACAAAGACATGAGCAGTCAACTTCTGGTAACGCTAACTCTTCATGATAACTCGAGAGTAAACTTTTAGTAACTCCCACCAGTAAAACCAGCATTTCTGACAACATTTTCCTGTACCCTTGAGACCTTCCCTTGAACTTTCTTTCCTTCCCTTTCTTTTTCCACATGATAAATTGTATCTGTAACACATCGCGTTTACAACTCTCACAGTCTTTGGCTAGATGCATGATACCCCTGCTAGCATTTTCCCACATCCCAGCTGAGCAACCGGGGATCTAGGCAGATGTTCACGTTTGCATGGGAAGAGCACGACGGCTCCAGGGACTAAACTCTCCTCTCTTGACTCCTCTTCTCCTTCAGCAGCGAAGTCCTGCCACAGGCAGAAAAATCTGCATTTCCCATGGGATGGCAGCGCTCACAACACCAGCTGCTCTGCTTTTTTAGGTCTGCAGCCAACCCGCCGTTACTTCTGCATGCCAGTGTTCCCAAATACCCTCAGATTGAGTTGCATGTGCGCAAACCACACACGCTCATACGTAACACATACACCCTCAACTCTTAAAACAGAAAGATGAACGGTTGGGAGGGTTTTTTGGAGGCACCAAGAATTCTGCTGTCTTTATCAAATTAGGGTGAAAACTTTCATGCCAGATAAAGCCACTGTTACAGCTCCCTGGTGGGCTACAAATGGGCCTGAACCAACCTCAAAGCCAGCAAAAGTTGAGAAAAAAAATACAAACTCTGAGCCAACTGCCATTGTCCAAGACCAACTCAAGACTGAAAATGTTTTTTTTTTTTGAACCCTGTTTCAAAGTTGCCCTGTGCTCTGCTGAAGGCAACTGCGGGTCTCTGCAACAGTGCCCGAGTTAGCAGTTCCCGGGTGTTCCATGCCAGAATGCTGGCGGGGCGGGGAAGAAAGAGCAAGCAAATATACCCTTCTGTCTTTGGTAAGAGAGCAAATGCTCCTAGGAGAGGATTGTGAAATTCAGGTTGACATATCACAGTCGAAGGCCATTACACAAAATTGTGACAATGTGCCAGAGTGCATGGCTTACGTGGCAACTCGATGTTACTGGAAACAAAGCCTATAGAGCATGTTGCAGACTTTGGGGGCCAGAAGGGAGTATTTTATAAAGGGATTTGGAACCTCTGGGCTGTAACTGGATCCCCACGCCGCTCTTGCCATCTGGATGAAATTGCAGGGTTTTGCATGGGGGTGTGACAGGGCCCACGTAAAGCAATGCCTCAGTTGGCCCCGTAGCCTTGCACATGGGTGTGAGTGTTGCCTCGGCAAAGGCCATGCGGCTGCTCCCCGCCGCCAGCCGCAGCAGCAGCCCTGCTCCCCGCTTCCCAAGGCAACGGCACAGCTGCGCCGGTGCCCTCCTCCACCGCAAGCCACCGCAGGGTCAGGGCTCAGTCTGGCCCAGGCAATGGATCTCAGCTGGCTCCCACCACCAGGGCATGGTTTTCTTCCAGCGGATTAGGTTAAAATTTGGAACAGAAGCCATTCATTTCTTCCTATCAACTTTGCCATCTCCACAGTTTGTTTAACAGGCTATAGAGGGCTTCAAACTCCAGCCAAGGGGTTGAAGATTGTGCAATAATTTACCACAAGAAGGGATGTTAAAAAAACTCCTGCTCGTACCAAGTCAGATACTGAATGTGTTAGTTGACAACATGATCTATGACATTTAAACAGAATTATTAAAGTCATAAGGACAAGACACTGCCAGTTTGATGGTGCTCCTACAGATTTAGCTTATTGGTTTGGCTTCTCAGGTTCTGGATGTGCCCAGGTCTCACCTTACCTGAGCGCCAGTAGATGAAGGCAGAGAAATGGTGAGAGGTGGGGGGCCACGGAGTAAGAAACCTACTGTACAAAAAAAAAAGGGTAACTGTTGGCTGTTTGCAGCAAGAGAAACACGTTGAAATAGCAAAGTTATAAAGGCTATTTGTCTTGTGCCTTGCAGCTTCCTGCTTCGGACTAAAAAAGTACAGCATATAAATAGAGCGGGCAAGTGTGAACCGATGATAGCAATACACTACTCCACATTTAAAATCCCTGGAGCTTGAGTTTCTTTTGAGTCGTTTGGGATGATTTTGTGCAAATACGGATGTTCAGTATGGGCGCCTGCAAACAGGAGTCACGCTGCCGGTCGCTCCTGTGGGCATCCCGGGACAGCAGAGAGGTTAGCAGCCTTAAATCTGTTTTCTCCACTTAAAAATAAACTCGGCAGCTCCCCCCCCCCCCAAAACAAGCATGCTCTTTCCAAAGAAAACATCCTCGCCTGCAGACGCTATTGTCACAGCAGCAGCAATGGTGGAAACGGAGGAGCCGAATTTGCTCATAGGCCGCACCGGTGTGAGCCCACTGACATCTGCACAGCTGATGCCAAGGGAGACATTTGCTCCCTGAAATGCTTTTTGATTAAAATGTACCTTTGGGGAAAACATTTAATAAAATACAAGCCTCGGTGTTAGGTTCTCAGTTCTGCATGTGGAACTGCTCCCATTTGGGCTTAAGAGCTTCTGCTTTGGGGGCTTTTTTTTTTAAATATGACTGTAATCTTAGGTTGGAAGTTTACTGTATGAAAACCCATTTTCTCTTAGGACATACTTTTTGCAGAATGACCTAGGAAACCTAGTGGCAAACAAGCCCCTTTCTATTTCACTTTAAAGTCATACCACAGAATATAAAAGAAAGTTAATTCTACTCAGAAACTCAGCAGGTTGGTAGAACAAGTGCACAGAAACAACAGCACGCTCTGCTTAATAGGATTTTTCTTATTAATTAATTAGCAGCCTTTTTCTCATTAAGAAGAGACCTCATTCTTTTCCTCATAAATACTGACTTTCTGTAATAAACACAGCTGGGGAAAAAAAAAAAGCACTTATATGTCATAGTTCTCCTGTCACAGGTTTGTAGGGCGCTTCCTTTTTTCACAAGACCACAGATTTCCTCACCCTGAGTTGTCTCAGTTGAAAGAGACAGTGGTTGTCGGCTGTTTGTCTTCCTCAATCCTTTTACCTAGAAGAGAGGGGAAAACCTCCGGTCTCTCTCTCAACGTGCTACTTGAAGGAGCTACATGGAAAAAAAAAAAAGAAACAAAAAAAAAAGAAAAAAAGAAAAGAAAAAAAAAGAAAAAAGGAAAAAAAAAGAAAAAAAGAAAAGGAAAAAAAAGAAAAAAAAAGGCACCAAAAACCTCACACACACAAAAGCCCCCACCCTAGTAAGAGAAGTCACACCAAGCCTTGAGGCCTTTAACCTCTGCGTCTGTATTATTTGAGGGCTGGATTCCCAAAATTAAGGTCTTAGACTGGCACCGGGAACGCATGATGGACAGTGAGAGGCTCCTAAGCACCACCAGCAATTCTGTCTTGAAAGGCCGCTGGCTGGTGAATACCCCAATCCCCTACATGAGCATGCACATGAGTGTGCATATCGCATGCTCTCTGCTGCTCGCGAGCACAGCTGGCTGACAGCCCTGGCGGGACTGCCCTGCTGCTCCCCTGGGGGACATGAGGATGGGATGTCACCTCGCTCCTGCCGACTGCAATACATGGTGCTCAGGATGCCCAAAGCCTCGTAGTGAGTTGCCAAGTCCTCAAGTCAGACTCGAGGAGGCAGCGAGACCTGACGTGCCTCAGGCACCAGGACGTTTGGCTTGAGCCTCTTCCTCTCCGTCAGTGACACTCACATCCATCACAATCCCTGCGACTGCCCACCTTCAACCCGGGCTGCCCCTGGCCTGCCAGTTAGGGACTAAACAAGAAGCACTTGAGCAAATTATACACCTAACTGCCGCCCAACCTTCAGGAAAGGTGGCAATCCGACCCATTCTTTTCAACGGAACAATTTCTGCCTGAAATAAAATAAATCCTCGCTTTGATTGCTGGATTCAGCCTCCATCTATTCAGGCCTGTACTGATGCTGTCTGCTTTGTCACTTAGAAGAAATGGATGCATACCCAACGCCTGGTCTCCCATGCAAGATGACCAGCCTGGATTTCCCAGCAGTCTTCAGCAACACACATTTCCCCGCACCTCTAGCACCAAGAATAAGTGAGACAGATGTATAGAAAATGACACATTTTATTAAAAGTTACATTCAGCAGCAATGGACATATTTACTTAAGTAGATTTTAACTGTCAAGGAGCTTATAATTATAAATCCCCCTAAGGCATTAAAAGCTCTTAGATGTTTTTAACTTCTTTGCAATCATTTCATGTAAATAGGTAAGGTAAATGATGCTTGCCTAAGAAGAGGATACCCCAGCTGCATTAAACAAAGATACATATACAAATATATGTATAAAACAATGATTTTTTTTGTTATAAACTCATTGATGGGGATATTTCACAATCTTTAAGGCTTGGGCGCTGGCCCCGCAACTATTATTCATGTAAGAAGTCTCCTGCTTAAGTTACCACGTCGAGTGTACAGATCGCTCACACGGATGAGAGTTGCAGGGCAGGGCCTAAGCTTTGGCAGAATCAGCAAAAATGTCAAAACACTCAGTGAAATATATTTACAATCTGTGCAAGTAGCATCACCTACTGTTATTGATTACGGAGGTCTCTCTCGGAAGCTATCAACAGCAGAAAGGCACCGTGGCAAAGGCTAATCGGCATCTGTTAGCTCTTAGTTTTTGACGTAGCTCTCCCTTCGGAAGAGCAGCATTTGGGCTCTTGAGCCTTGGGGACATCATTTGGGGTGCGAGACAGAGAGAGCACCAGCAGCACACAACTGCAGGCCTGAGCTCAGGGCACAAACGCATCGAGTCTCAAGTTTTTCCAGCTCCAACAGCGGAAACCTCCCTTGATGTGCAGTGGTTCATTTGCTTTTTCCAAGCGTAAACAAGAAAAATGCCAACCACTTCCAGTATTAGCCAACCACCCACCCCCAATAAATAGTGATCGTTTAATTTATCTTCGTTCCATTAAACTGTGCTTTATACCTCTAATAAACATTTGTGTGAGGAAGAGGAAATTGCTGTTGAAACAGAAGCTGTGACAAGATCTGATGAACTGCATAAACTAATTTGAATTAATACAGCTGCAGGGTCTGATTCTCTACCAATTTACCGCTGACTTTACGTTTGCATGCAACTCCTTTGGCTTCGTGATGTACAGTAGATCTAGCCAGAAAGGCAACCCTGGCTTTATGTTATGCTGGTGGCTGGTTCCTGCATGGCCTGTGGCTGATGCAAACTCCCAGAATCAATTCACTGCAAGTCTCTCAGTGCTGAATGCCAATTGGTACATGAAGGCCTGTCCTCACCGACAGGCGAGGCTTACGGAAGGGGTTTTCACCACCACAGCGATGCTGGAGCAGTAGCATCAAAACCTCATACACAGTAAGCGTGAAGGAAAGGCACACTCCAAGCTTTATTCCTAAAATATCTCAGTCGTTCATTGAAGACAACTGCTTTCCTGTATTCTGCTTTGACCTAGCAGCTTTCCTACCATCAGCTCCCCATGCCACAGCTGCATCTGCTCTGCTCTCCAAAGACCCAACTGTTGTCTGGTCTTTGGAGTGGAAAAGGTTACTCCAGCCTCGGAAGCAAACACGCAGTTATTGACCAGCTCAGCCCAGCTCCCGTTGCCTCCACGCACTCCCTCTGCCTGGGAAGCAGCTGACATCTGGCTGTAGTGAGGCTGCGAGCCCAACACCCGCAGAGAAGTTGTAGAAAATTTAGTCTCCCACCACTCACTTCCATTGGCCTTGTGCCATTTCTGATAACCGCCACTTGCTCTTCACCTTAGCACATGGAGGCAGAGTGCTGGCTGGATTTGAGAGAATTTCTTACAGGAAAAATAGACCTAAACCTGGAAATGGCCATCACCTGTCACAACCGGCATGCTCTATGGACTAAAGGAAAGTCAACAGAAAGAGATTTTCTTTCCATAAAATACACAAATCCCTGCTTTCCACACAGTTTTTTTGAAGGACACAATTGAAGCCAATGGGAAATGTTTTAATGGTAGAAGAATCAGACCCTAAAGTATATTATTTTTACCTCGGCCACTTCACTGGCACAAAAAAAGAGACGGTTTCCAAGAACAGGTCGGAATTTGGGATGAAGACAGGGAAACGCCCCTTCCTTCCCTTTACTCTAGGTCTGCTGGTTTGAATTGTGCCTTAAATAAGACAACAGCATTTCTTCAGGGAGAAACTAGAAGTAGTGGAGCCAATAATATTTTCACCTTTGATCAAAATGGCTTTTAGAGCAAAAAGGAAATGTTACAGGGGGAAAATCACTGCAAAAATATTTTGGTTTAAAAAGTGACTCCATGTAATGGAGGTGCATTTTCAGATGCACCGAAGACAATTAGGTACCCAAAACCCACTGAAAATGAAAGTGAACTGGGACCACAACTCCCACTTGTGCCCCCAAAATCTTCTCCTAAGAGAGAGAAGAGCCCTCTTGGGCTCTGTGGAAACCCTGTAACTTTTCCTTTAAAGCCACCCCAAGAAATACAGAATACAGCAGAAACCTGCACAGCTGACTCAGCTGCCGCCTTTCGTAGAGCCTCGAGCTGGAAGGAGCTCCTCCGGCATTGCCCCCCGTCCCCCACCAGCCAGGCCCATGGGGAGAGGCCACTCCTGCGAGCCCCTGAAAGAGGAAGGGTGGGCAAAGGCAGGCTAAGCCCATGAGCTTTAGCTCAGAAGAAAGCTGGCAAAATATGGTGCTTATTTACTCAAGTCAGCTCTCGCTGAAGATGAGTTTATGGAAGGTAATGACACCATTACAGCTCCAAACAGAAAGACATTTCTAAGCTTTAAAAAAAAAAAAAAAATCCCATATGCGCTTCAAACTACAGGTGTAATTTTTTTTCCTGAATCCTCCACTGGAACTTGAATTTAAAACACAGTTTAACTCCTCAGTATGTGAAATCTCACGGCCACATTAATCGAGAACATCTGAAGCCAGGAGAAAGAAATCACTTCCAGTTATGTTGTCAGTGTTATGTGCATAACATTCCCACAGCTGTAGATCCATTGTGCTCCATGTTATAAATAAGAAATTGCATGGTGACAGCTAAAATTCAAAAGCGTTAATGTTTCTCTTTACAACTCTTTTTCTATTTTTTTCTTCTTTTTTTTTTCCAGTCTTTTGAGGTTTCTCCCCTTTCCCTCCTAGTAGAAGTTACTTGAAGCAACATTATTGCTTACTCAACTGACATACTTAACGGTAATTAAAAAATAGTAAATGCCAAGCATATATGAATAATGTTGCTATTTGGCAAATAAGCCAGAAACAACTTCTAGTGATTCCGAACCAGGCTGTCGTATTTGTGTTAATAAACATTTCTCCTTCTTCTGCTCATCTTGGTTATCCCAGTGCTTTAGGGAGAAGCCTGAAGGCAGCTCTAAGGATGCGGCCAAACGCTGCCCTGACCTCCATCGCACACGGCAGCTACCACCGAAGCCATCGCGTTGCAGAGTGCAAACGCAGCTGAGTCGGACCCCGTGAATGAATACAAACGAGCTCCCTTGTATCTCTCGCATTCTAGGTTGTGGTCCCTTTCAACCATGAAAAACAGCTACAAATTGTTCCCAGAGCTAAACCACTTAACATCTTGGCACTTGGTTGTTTTTAACTTTGTAACAATAGGCACTGTTCACTCCTCTCAATCTCAGCTTTTTATTCTATAATAAAGCAGGAATACTGATGAAAGGCTAGTCACGGCTTCTCCCTGTGGTATCAGGGTGGTGGCATGTGATGATTCACATGGGGTGTGTTTGATCCAAGAAAGCCCAGCCTCTGCTTATTCTTCCTTTGTTCTGTCATCTAAGGTGGAAAGGCAGAGAGAGACGAGTTGAGAATTTTTTCTTTTTTTTTTCCTTTTTTACTATTATTTAGCAGTCACAGAGCAAGATACATATAAGCAAAACAACAGGGAGGGGAATTCTTTTCTTCAGCACTGAAAATTACAAGTAAAAGATGCCTTTGAAGTGGGAGATCTGTTTCCTGCAAAGTATGGACATTTTATTCTCATTTGTACATTATTCTTATCCAGCGGCAGGTCTTACAGCCTATTATTTGTGCTGCTATCGTGTTGTGTAGCCCTGCAGAGGGTCAGCATTTGCACTTGGTGCTGTACAATCAGAGAATTAAAAGATGGTCCCAGCCCCAGAGAGTTTAAATTTAAGCCAGGAGAGAACAGATTCAGCCAGAGAGAGATAAAAAACCACCAGGACAGTATGGGTAAGCACAATAAGCAAGGGTTTCAGCAGATCCAGCCTAAACCTTTGTTGAGTTTTTCACAGGGAAAAAGAGTTTTAAGGAGGGATTTGAAGGGGAATAATTAGATAACTCTGTTGATGCCACTGAAGTGCTTCCCATAAAGAAAACACAAAGATGCTTTTCTGAAACTGTAATGAGCAAACCAGAATTGACCAGCATCTTTAGCAAAAAAGAAGCTGGCCTTTTGATCCTGAAATGAGAGAAAACACATAAGGTGTTTTAGGCAGGAGCATGGCTTTAAGGGAGGCCAGCAGCTTGTGCTCCATACAGGAGCGAAGGGGGAGCCGCAGGAGGAGCACAAAGACAAGGGTGACACAAGCAAAGCAACAGGCTCAGCGAATTGTTTTCGCAACAGCACCGTTGATTTTCTTAGTGGGGGAAAAAAATCCAAGTGTCGGATTCAGAAAGCTTTTCTACTGATTCCCATCAGTACGCAGCTATTTCTGACGCTACGCCTTTTTTATTGCCAGCTTATGCGGTACCTGCATATGCAAAGCCCGTCACTGCTTCTGCAGTTTTCCCTCTGTCCTCGCACGCTCACCGGGAGGATTTCATAACTAGTTCCCCCTCGGCTTTTCTCCTTACCTGTTCTCTGCTGTTGCTAATGGAGTATAATTTCATTACAAACCCATATCAGTGTATCTACGCAGAGAGCTTACTGGAGGGAAAGATAAACCTTCCTAAGACAAAAGTCTCTTTTGTAACACTGTCCTGACTGTGACCTGATGAAAGGCAGCGTGTTCACCCACACGCGCTCAGGTTGCTACCCACTGCAGGACACTTACCTGTTCCTTGAGCTCAGCAAGCTGACTGGAAAGCTGTTTTACGAGGCTCATAGTTGACTCCAGCCTCTCTTGCAGGTTCCTGATTTCATTTTGCTCACTGTCGCCTTCATTGCTAACCAGGGACATGGCCCTCATCCGAGGGAACCAGTCCAAGTTCTTCTCCTACATGGGTATTAGAAAAATTAGTAATGTTATTAGGGGTTTGTTCAGTGCTACTAAACTGAGACTAGAGAACGAAAACTCAGAAGGACTTCTACTCAGTGGATGACATGCAGCAAGTGAGCTTAAGAAGCAGTAAATTCAGAAAGTATTTTACACAAGCATTTTTATTCTTGGTTCTCCTTAGCTACAAAGAAGGCACCGACTGCAAAATCTTGGTCCCCCACAGCTGCACCTGTAGTACAGCGTGGGCAGTGTCAGCACATTCATTCGCGGCTCTGGCACGCAGAAATGCCCGCTGTGTCAGCTCTGGGGAGACTTCTCTGGTACACTAGCACCAGGAAAGCCTGAGTGCTCCCCATGCTTTGCTCTTAAGTGTATGCAGGGACACATTTCCCCACTGTCTCTTCAGCTTGGCTGGCCTCCATCTATTTCGGCTGTCCTTGCAGCAATGTCAGCAAACCAACATCAGGAAAACAAGCCAAGCCAGAGTCCTCTCCAGACTGGCCTGGAGTGTGCCTACTGCAAGAGCAGAGGGACCTTGGATTGAATTCAGCTGCCCACAACAGAAGATTTGGGCTCCTGAGAATGGCTTAGGCTTCAGCGTGCTATTCAGATTATACACTTTAGGCAAATGCAAGCATAACTCCGTGGCTCACGGCTAACCGGCTAGGGACCAAGCACTGTATGGAATAGCATTGAATTGGGTGTTTCTCTATTCATGGACTCAGGCTATGAATTTAATCATGATAAAAATACTGTAAATAGATGACACAAGTCAGGAAGGTGCTGCGTATCAGTATAAGCCTGAATTGTCTCCATGGCTCGGGGGCACAGATATTTGTGTGCAAAGCATAACGGACGGAGGAGTCTGGAGGGTGCAAGCCTAGGAGGAGTGGCAACCATGTGGCAAGTAACCTGATTTGCCTTAAGGCACAAGACAAGGGAAACAGGTCCTGTAGCTGGTGATGCATTACATCAATGCACCTCTACCCTCCACCTTGGTGGGAGTGGGAGGATGTGGTTAGATCATATGTATGGTGTTTTGCAACGGGCCTCTAAGGACACGTGCACCTGATAACTTTAAAAGAGAAAAGAATGAGCTGGAGCGTGTTCCAGACTACTGCACTGTGAATGGTCCCACACAAACAGCACTGTATCAAAAGGAAAAGGAGGAAAAGAGGAGAGGAGGAGAGGAAGAGAGGAGTAAAGGAAAGGAGTTATTTCCAGAAGTCCACCTACAAGACTCCTGGCAGGAAAGAGCTGTGCTACTTATGTTGTCTGGGATTGGTATTTGGTAAAGTTTTAAGTGCATCGAACTTACTGTAGTCTCAGACTTTGCCTCACCATGAAAATACAAAAGCCACCGATGATTCTGCAGTATTTACAGCTGGGCAGCCCAGGGCAGCTGTATGGGAGCAGGTTCCACACGGGCTGGTCTGGCAGAGCTGTGAGCCCGGGGATGTGCCAAGTGAATACAGCTTTATCATGCTTCCAGAGAGACTTGCTTTCAACTACATAGTGCTCTGCCCTGATCACCAAACCCTCCCCTCCTACAGGAATATGGTTTAGAAACAACCAAGCTTACCCTCGGTAAGCATGGAAGCACTTACGGTATTAATATTTTTCCACTACTTGTGTTAGCTCAGTCCCCTGTGTTACCCTGGGTAAGACTAAATGCCAAGCCATAAGAATTTTGGCTTGCTTTCTTCTTTTTAACTCAAAACTTCCAATGAGTTTTTGTCCGGCTGTGCAACCTCTGGTCCTGTTGCTAAAACGACAAGATGTTCAGGGAATAAGACCATGCCCCTCCACTGCATTTTGCAGCCCAGGGCTCAGTCAGCCGTGTGCGCTGGTGGAATGAGGCCTCTTTCCCCGCTGCCCACTTTTTTGAGCCTCGTGATCTCATTATGACAATTTACTGTGGTTACGCATGATGCCATTTTCAATGGGTCATAACTCATTCAAATCAAAACCTGTTTTCACCAGCTCTGCTGGTGAGCTCGAAAGGAGCGCACGTGACCCTCCCTGCTGGATATCCCCAACGGACACACGGAGTGGTAGACTCCTATTTCTGCTGCATGCGTTTCTGCTTACAAGACCAGCATTCATTTTCTATGAGTACGCTCCGATATTTATTTTAAATTTATTTTGGCTAGAATCTAGCAGAGCATTCATCACGTGCCTAGCATTAAGCACAGGTGCACTCATTTATACTAAGCTTAGTTTGTGCACAGTGCCTTTCTGGATCAATGCCTTTTTTTTGCAAAATGTTTGCCAGCAAATTTGTCTGCCACTACAGGCACAGAAAGTGAATTCAAAGGAGCTACAGTGAACAGAGCTGCACTTGTATCTGAATGGTTCCTGGAAAGCTCTAGTATCTGCACCCATTACAGCTTGTCTTGCTTGAAGCACCTGCAGATACCAAACACAAGGCTGCATGGCCGTAGGAGCCAGCTGAGGGGCTAGGAGCCCTTTCTGGCAAGGCTCACCATAACGCCCAAGTTTCTAAAGCCAGGTTGCACAGGGAGAGCAATCCGGGACTCCATCATTGCGGTTCTTGTGTTTGCAGAGTACTGCTGCCAGGATTGTGAAATGCACTTTGCTAGTTTTGTTTTTCATCTGCCACTCCCTTGCTTCTCCAGGATGCAAGGCACAGACCACCGACTGCCTTGGAAAGATTTTTGTGGCCTGACCCTCCACCGCACTGCAGCATCCAGAGGAACACCACACAAATCCATGCGGATGCCAGATGTCCTGGCTCAGTGGGCTTGCCTCTCTCGAGGCTCCCAGTGTCACCTGCTTTCCTCCTCCTCAGAACAACATTATACTTTCTGGGAAGAGGCATGACCAAGAGCAGGTGAAGACAGGGACAGATCACACAGCACCTCACCTGTTGCCACAGGACGCTGTGGTGCTGATAGAAGCTCTTCAGCTGGAACCACTCTGAACCACATGCCAGCCCATCTTGGCCACCACGAGCCCCAGAGTCACAGGAACTCAATGGCAGACTCCACTCATTGCATGTGCCCAGCTTTGCCTTTCCAGCCATGCTGTGATAATCTCTCCCAAGAAAGAAACCCAGTTGTGGTTTAGTTACAGACCAAGAAAATCTGGGCATTTTTTGCCAAAATGTTGTGGAGGATCAAGCAAGGACTTGATCCAAGTTCTAAGAGAAGCTGATGGGTTTGTGTGGACCAGAGATCTCATGAAAAGATGCTACTGACTTCTATAGCTTTTCCTAGCAGCAGAGAGGCAACAGGTCAAACAGCTGACCACAGGCCTCTCACTTGGTAGTCCCAAGTGCTGTGTTGGGTGCAGGCAGGACTTTGCTTCTCAGTTCTCAACTGCATATACATCTAATGAAATTAAGTTCAGCTGTGTATCTTTGTCATGCAAAGTACGAGAAAGATTCAAAATTCAGTAGGTCGGTACAAAACACATTCTAGCCTGCCAACCTGTCTCTAAGTAAAAAATACTTCCCTAGCTTTCACCAATACTTCCATTATAGTATTATAGTGCATGCAGTAGGCATATTCCCTTGCCAAATTGCATGCTTTTGCCGGTCAATATTATCTTATTTTTTCATTGCATTATGAACTGCAGAACTTTATTAAAGGGCAGCATGAAAATTAGCTCTGGCACACAGCCCTATTTGCTGAGTCTACACCACAAACAACCAGCAATTGCTGCTGGGGACAAAAACCTTTTGATCACAAACCTGTGAGGATCCTGAAGGTAAATTGGACAAGGCTCCTCTGCTGAAAATTTTAGTGATCCGTAAGTGTTCACGGGGGGACAGGCACTCTGTGACTGCTCAGCTATGGGAACACTATTTTTACTTCAAGGTAATTGCTTGCCAATTAACTGGAGGTAGTTAACATGTTTGTACAACCCCAAACATTTGTTCTGGGACTTAAATGTTTATGGGCTCGGTCCAGGGTTCACCTTGACCAACTAACACATGTTAAAGCTATAACATGCCTGCTCTACACTGCAGGTGCGCTCCTGCTTCCCCTTATTTGACTTGTGCAGGGATGGGATTTTGCAGGGTGCTATCTGTCATGCCTTAGCTGTTACTGTTAGAAATCCAACCATTTTGCCCAGGATAGAGCTCACTCAGACATTTTGAACACGGCCTGGAGCCGAGCGGCAATTTGGACGAGGGAGGTAGGCTGCTGGCAGGGAGCAGGGCAAACCTCTGCAAACAGCTGTCACAGGACTCAATCAGCAGCTACCAGGTTAGCGCGAGGTGACTTAACTCCAGCAGAAATGAGATCGCAAAGGGTGAAGTATGCGGATGGGACACTTAAAAACAAAGTAGCCACCTGGACACAGAATTAATTGTTAAAATGTACTGAAGCCTTCTTTCTAAGTAACTGGGGCTGAACGCAGTATATTGTTACTGTTATTTCATTCTTGCACAAGACAACAGCTATCGGCAGCCCAACCGCAGCAGCCCACCTACGGATCACAGCATCTTCCCGCTCCACACTCCCTCTGCAAGCGTAACGTGTGCCTCGCAGAATTCATATTTAAGTATACATCTGTGTCCAGGGCAGAGAGTCAGCCAGACAGGAAGGCTGCAGGGACAGAAAGGAGCCGCAGACTCCTCTCTGTCAGTTCAGCTGCGGGGAAAAAAAAAAGGAGAAAAGGCAGGTGGGGATAGCCAAAAGGCTGCCGGCCAAAGAGACTGCACACGAGCAGAGCAGACATTTCATGTGGCGATCCAGCATGCTCACTCCCTCCGTCCTCCCCCCTCAGCTGGCGGGACTCCAGTGGGAATCACAGCTCACCCGGGGCGAACACCTCTCTGCAAGGTACTCCGGGTACACCTAGCTGTGAGGTGCTGACGGCGAGGGCACGCACCTGAGAAATCTCAGGGCTTAGAGGATTTGCTACTCGTGTTTTCTGAGAAACCTCAAACCCTTCTTCTCAGAGAGGCATGCTCAGAGCAAAAGTCTGTGTTTGCCTCCTGGAGTTTTCTATGCAAGTTTCTCCTTCCCTTCTGTGGGCTTTCCAAAGGGAGGGCAGAAATACAGGCTAAGTCCTCCCTTTGGTAAAACATTGCCATTTTTCTGACTTTGCTAGCTTTGGTTGAGCATGGATGGAGAAAAGACTGAAGAAATTTGTTTAGAGTTTCTATACTTTGTAAAAAGTCTCTCTCGAGCCATCCCTGTCCTGTTGGCACAGCCAACTGGCTTCAATCGAGCTCTCATGCTGAGCTGAATCCATGCCTCCGGAGTAATTGGCAGAGGGACGTTTCTTTAGGAGGTGCTGGTTTCACAGGCTAGCAGTGAGATGCATCAGCTGCAACCAGCAGGAAAGACTGGGCTGAGCCTTTAAAAAACAGATTGCTAGATAACAATGAGAGAAAATAGGTCAAAGAGTAGGATGAGGGGGATGAAGTAGAGGAGTAAAGGCAGCCCAATGCGTACTTTCTGCCGGTGCCACTGCCATGGGTTCAGAGTGCCACGCCACCGTCAGCTGTACCAGACTTTCATTTCTCCAGCAGACTCTAATGCAGTGACTCTTAGCCCTTTCTACCCCGTGACCCCTTGTTGCAACATGAAAACAAGCCGTTTCAGGACTTCCCTCCTATCTATTCAAAAAGAAAAGCAGTGACGACTGCTCATGTCTCCTCCTGGGTTGTGACCTCCCCAGCTGCACGCCTCAGAGCAGGAGACGGGCCTCCATGTCCCCCAGCCCACCATTCCCCTGTCTGGCACGGATCCTTCGCTCCTTGGTGACTCAGCCAGGCGAGTGAGACGGCCGTCAGGAGGGTTATTTGTTACCTAATAATGAGGCTGAGAAAATGAGCATGCTTAAAGCCCCCTGAGCTCCTCAGCTAGACGGTCGCTGAAGGGTGCAGAAGAGGAGCGTGGACATCGCCATGAAGGTTTGCTACCGGTGCCTCGGTGTGCTGCGCTGGGCGGTTCGTGGTATCCCACCCTGCAACACACGTTCGTTGGCGTGCAATGAACAGCATCCAACTGTGGCAGTGTGGCAAAAGCCTCCTACAGCTTTAGAGCGACTGTAGCCTCCCAAGTGCCCACTGGGGTGGTAAAACCCTGCTGCACCGGCATTGAGGGGAGGCACCGCCGGTCACCCTGTGGCCTCCAGGCTTGAGGAGCGGCACTGCCGGGAAGCACGGCACAGCTTCGCCCTCTGCGACTCAGCTGCACCCTAGGACGCGTGCCTCGGCATGAAGGCAAACAAACCGTCGGCATTGCTGCTCTTCGGCAGGCAGCTCGTGTCCTTTCAGGCACGAGAACGAACAGGCCGTTCACTCCCCTTTTTTGAGCCAGCACCTTGAATAAATATTTTAGCGTCGGGTACAAAGAGATCTATTTACTGAGAAATTATTCTGTATGTCTGAAATGTAAATAAGTCCATCCATTGCCTTCCCAGATCTGTTGCCCATATAAGCAGAGAGTGATCAGTCCAAACGACCTTTTGAAAGCTATTATTTTTCTGCCTAGGGACAGAGTCTGGTTCTAAAAGTCTGTAGTTGTGTAGCTCCTATAGCCACCTTAAAAAGGGATTTTAAAGATTTAAACTATCTTGTGCTTTAGATGACACAGGGCAATAACCACTTTGTGATTTAATCACAGACAATAATAATTTGGTTCAGTGCATGATTCAGCTAATCCACAATTTGATAAACGTTCATCCTAAACTACAAACCCAAATAGCTTTCTGCAAATCCTGTTTGACACTTCAGTGTTAAGACTGTATTTGATAAGCAATCCGTGCTGTACAAGAATATAGGGAGGGAAATTAGGAATTGTTAGGCATCTATATGCATCCATGACAGTAAATCAAGGAAAATAAAAGTAAACCTTGGCAATTACAGATAAATCTTTATGCAACAAGAAAACTCTTAGTTCTGGCTGGGTCTATACTGGATTGATACATGCCTACAGCTTCCGCAGCTCATGGAAAAATATAAAAATCTCTTTCCCCCTGAAAGAAGGTTGGAACCATAACACAGACCCACCGTCTGCTTTAGCAGCGTCATTGATGCATTTACTTTCATTTTAACTTGGCTGAATGTTTTTGAGGGCTGCAAGAGAATCTATCACTGTAATTCTGAATAATTGTGAGTTCTTCAAGACTGATATCCAGGCCAGTGAGTTATAAATGTCTCAGTGTTTCAGTTATCAGCATTCCCACTTGTGATATCCCTGCAAAAATTATGGCGAGGAATGATAATAAACCTCAAATTGCGAAGATTTTTCGCTGATGCTGCATGTGGCAGTTTCAATCCTCAGCTTGAAACTCTGTAAAGGACCCTGCTTTTTCAAGAGCAAACCCCCCAAAATTTCTGCTTATCAAACACACCTAAGGGACTTGGCATTTACCTCCAAGCAATGGAAACAATTATGAAAATAATTTTTTACAGTCGAGACCATAAGTTTGAATGTGATCTCGCACTGTTGTTGTACGCAAAACCATATGCAAATGCTAAGTACCTGAGTCAGCAGTGTGCCCTTACAGTGAAAAAGTCCAACCACGACCTGGGCTGCATCAGCAAGAGCACAGCCAGCACATCGAGGGAAGCGACCCTGCTTCAGCCCCGAGCAACTGTACCCCAGAAGGTGGAAAGCAGAAACCGAACTAAGCAGCTTTGTCACCAGTGCACTGAGACTGCGCCTTCCAACCACCCTCCAGGTGGGAACCTGGGGGACCCGCAGGCGTGCAAGGACCGCAGTCGGCTGGGGACTCACGAGAGTTGCATGGCACAACTTTTGTGTGCTTGGGGGCTCTAAGCTTGTATCCTACCCCAGCACTACTCTCCTTGAAGCTACATTTGCTTCTTGTGTCTTCCCTTCCCTGCAGCACATGTTCATTTCTCAACTGTTGATTTCTTCTGCTGTTTCAATCGCTCTCTGCCACCTTATCTCTATCATAACCCTGAGAATTGATATTCTCCTCTGCAAATCTTCAAGAATCCCAATACTACGATCTGAAGCTAGGATTTGGTGCTTAATATTTGTGCCCTTAAAATAGATATAATTATAGATGTGTGCAAAACACAAGTTTATTTTTCCACATTCCTATGTTTTTATGTTGTTAGTGGTTACGGGACATGCTTTAGGAAAAACACTTCAGATTATTCATTTAAAATAATGAAATTATTTCTGATATAATCCCTGGATCTTGTGCATAACGAAACAACATCTGGTAGAGAGATTAGAAAATAAATGTTCTTGGCTCATATTTTTTTTCTTTTGTTAAACAGATGTTGTTGATACAAAACGCAGAACTGTAAATCATAGCCTGCATGTGGACACAGACTGTCACTACTGAGCAGAAATTTACTGTGGCTAGATAGAGATTTGAAACAGCAATGAATCACTGGCTTAGTAACTTTATTCACGTGGCTATGGTTTCAATATTCTGACATTAAGTGCACATGTCCTTAAAAAAAGAACCTTTTAATGGCAGCATGGGAGGATCTGGTTTAGTTCCAGCTGTCTCGGTGGGGGAAGCACAGCGTAATGCAATGGCAGCCTCTGCGCAGAGGCACCTGGCAGTTCTCCGTCTCCTCATTCGCAGCTCATTGCGGTGCTGCTATTGAATCCCGCAGGCTCAGCTCCCCCAGTGCTGAGAGCGGCCCCTCTTGGTGCCGCACCGTGTAGGGCACCCCGGTCACAGGAGAGGGGCTGAGCTGCTCATGCAGCCCCACCACCACCACCAAAATGCCCGCAGCTCTAACTTCTTTCTCCCCTTCCTTCCCTCGCTGCCCCCGACATCGTTTCAGCAAATTCACCAGTCGTTTGCCACGCTAGCTCATACCTAGCTGAATGGTAACGATATTTCTGCTTCCCATTAACTGCATTTAAAGTGAACAGAATTACGATGTTTCTCCCGCCCCTTGCCATTCCTATCGAGCTGCTTGCACTAGCACGCTGAAGCCCCCCTTCTCCTGTTCTTCTTTTAATATTGATTTTCTTTTGCAAAACACGCTAGCAGGCGCACTCCAGATACTGAACTCCAGACAAAAGCCCACTAATCCCACTGCAATGTAAACATACCCTACAGTATCATGCCACTGCTGGGGACAAAGATGCTGTCTGCTCCTTAGAGACATACTTACCATCCAGCTGGTAAGGACACCACAAATTTTGACCCGTTTTTGTCAATGTAAGTGCTGGTTTGATCCAGTGGATCAGGGTCTAATTCCATGGTTAAACTCCAAACCATGACCTCTACTTCATATCTTTTGTAGCACAGGATTCAAGCACACACTTGTCGAAATTTATGGGTTTTTTTCACATTTAGCTTTAATTCTCTGGCCCTGTCACCTTGTATTTTGCAAGTACTGTCCATTTCCTAGCTTTAGCTTCAATTTGGTGTAACAGAATCTTTGGGAAATACAAAGACTCAGCTGGAGACTCGTTTTTCAGAGGCTCAGGACTTGACCTTGTTCTCAGCTTTACACAGGCAGAGCTTCGCTGATTGCAGCATGATTGTTCTGGTTTAGGATACTGCCAGAGTCAAGGCATTTTGAATCCTGACCTGAATGTTCCTGCTTTGGGCCCATTTTGACTCTGATGTATTTTGCACATGGTGCAGTATGAAAGGACAATTTAAAAAACAACATTTTCTTTTAAAATAAGTAAGAATTATTACCTACCACCAATGGGCTATACAGAACTGTTTTTTTAAGCAACAATGTGATCATGCATATACCATACATGTGCATAAATGTACATACTCGAGTATCAGTCGGAGGGGAAAAAGATCTACGTTTCTCTTTGAAGCGTCTCTTGACAAAATAACACCAAGCAATGGCCACCTTTCAGCCTTATGGGCCTGAACACTATCAACCTGCTCTCAAATCGCTTGCTCTCTTCAAATGCTTGCCTGTGGGTTTTGTACATTCCTCTGCACGGCCAGCACAACTCCTTGCCTGCACAGACACGATGGCCAAGGAGAGGCCCCTTGGCAGATCTGGCTGCGGCTGGGTGAGAGGCAGATCCCACAAGACGCCACCTGCCTACTGGGAAGCACAGAGCACTTTTATTCCCTTTGGAAAATAGGTGGAAACTAGCAAAACTGGGCCCTCAAGGTGAAACGCCTATTCGTTCAGGTTCATGTCTACCGTGCGCTGTTTTCAGAGGCTGCAAGCATAGATCAATACAAGAAAAACCCACCATGGTGCTTTGTGAACCTTTATCTGCCTTTACTACATTTTCATTTAGTGCTCTTGCTCGCATTGCTAGGAAAATATTGAAATGGATCCTCTGTACAGATCTGCTTTTCCTTTTTCTTTGTTTTTTCAGCCCAGCATTTAAATAGTTTACTCTGTTCAATTAAAATGCATTTTCTCTTGAGAACAAGCAGATGATGGGTTTCACAAACCTGGAGTTACAATTTTCCGTCAGCAGCACCCAGCAAAATGAAAAACAGAGACAAAATATTTTAATCACATGTGTATAAAATACACAGGGTTCATTAAATACAACTTAAAGTTGCCTGTTTGTTTTGGAGACTCTTTAAAGCTCCTGCTACCCCAAACTCACAGAAGTGTAATGCAATTCCTGCTCTATTGAATTTTGTAGGATGGCTGTAGTGGGTTCCATTATATATAAATTGGATGCAGCTAATTTACAATCTCCGATATATACTTTTATCTCAAAATGCCCTGTGAGGCAATTGTGTAAAGTACTTTATCAGGGATTGTTGTTGGTAATATTGCAAGATTTCATGATGTAAAAAATACATCAATGTCATTTAAATTGAACAAAATGGTTCCCGTTTTTTTCCTGTAGAGCATTTTTAACCATCTTCTCCACAAATTTCTTCAATAAATACTGTACGAAACAAACATTTTGCACTTTGTCCCACAGATACAATTGCCAACCTGATTGATTTCTTTCTCTACAACTAATCTGATTTCTTTAGGCTATATATCTTCTCTTTTATTAAGGATGATGCAATCTTTGCTTTTTATCATACACACATCCACCACACTAAAAAGAGAGCAGATTCCATGAACTAGCCTTGCAACCAAATAGAAAAACCTGACACACATCTCATAAAGCTGATCCCGAAAGATAAATGGTACAATGAGACCAAAGTTATACAAATTCAAAAACTTATCCATGCAGAGTAATATGGGCTAGTGGATTTTTCTTCCCATGACAGACAGAGAAAACAAGTAACTTCATCATATCTTTAACACCTTGTAAAACAAGCTCACACTAATGTTGCACCCAGCTCCCCCAAATCTTGCTGTCTCTGAACTGTGAGAACTCAGAAGCAGAACTATATTTTTTGTAGCCTTTCCCTGTTTTACTTCTTGCAGAATCTCACCGCTATGTTTTGAGTCCAACCAAAGTTATGCTTATGTACTTTAAAATCGTGTTCCTGGTAAGGCAACAACCTCAAACTCATCTCCCTGTTCTTTTACTAATTGCCCTTACGTCTTTGGGCAAACCCATAGTCCTTCCTTTCCTCAGCATCTGCAGTTATCTGCCTTGGCTGGAGACAGTTTTGGAGCCTCTTTCCCATTCAAGAAGCCAGAAGCTTAGTACCACTGTATTACAGAGAACAATAATTGTTTTCAAATGTTGCAATAATATTCTGAAACAGCACTGAAGTGTTTTGTGTTTGTTGCTTCTCCCATAGTGCAAAATCAAATGAATTCAGTTTACACGCTTTGGGATCTGCTCATCACATTGTTCCTCTGGGGCTGAACTTCTTATCACTATCTGTGACCCCAGTTACGGTCCAGTTTTCATTAGGCAAAGCCATACACAGCCAGTCCCAGGAGAATCAAGGCTCTGTTACTGCCAGGACTTTAAGTGCAACAGTAGGTGCCTATCGAGTGCCTTGGAGAGCCTTTCCATCATTTGAAATCACAGAATAAAGGTCTGCCCACACACAGATCCATCGGAGGCCACATGCTTCTTTAACAAAGGAATAAAAGATGGCTTTTGCAAGCTGCCTGGAAAGTTAACAGCTCTAGTCTCTGGCAGGTCAAGGCGGGAGTGGATTCCAGCAGGGAACCGCAGCCCGTGTCCTGCCAGCAGCACTGCTCGGCTTGAGGGTGCTCCAGCTGGAACACCTCCACTCCATGTTCGTGGGGATGTGCAAGTTTCAAGGAACACAGCCTCGTGTCCAGACCCCTTCTCGAGTTTTTAAGGCCAGCAGCAAACAAACAAACAGGAACCCAACTCGGCTCATTTATTTTAATTTGCAAATTGAATGAACTGACGTTGGAAGGAGGACAAGGAGGCTGTGAGTACATTGTATTATCAAGGCAGAACCCATCTTTATAGCAAAATCAGTCTTCGAAGGCTAAATACTGGTCAACAGACAGGTGGCCAAATCTTTTAAACACAGAGGAGATCAAGCTAAGCTTACAAGCCACAATACCAGAGGGTCCAAAAAGACTAGTGCTGGGTAGTATCAAACCACTGATTCCAGACCTCGAGGGGAAAAAACCCAAATCTCAATCAATACACTTTTGGGGAGTTTTAGCCTCCACCCTGTAACTTGCAATTACATTACAGCTTTTTATTCAGAAGTGACTTCAAAGGAAAGAGGAAAAAAGACAGGGCTGTGTTGGTGCTGGGACCTGTCTCATTAGGAGTTAATAAGAACGTGAGGGGCTGAGCACGGATGCAGCAGGGACGCGGGCACCGTGCAATGGCATGGCTGTTCCCTCACCCAGTCAGCTAGGGGGATGAAGGTTATCAGCACACCCTCACTACACACAGCAAATCTGCCTGTGCTGCAGCATCTGCCGTTGATACCAATCTTTCTCCCGCTCCAGCTAATGGCATCATTTCTAAGGAGGCAGGATCAGATCCGTGGTTTCCCGTTCAAGCAACAACAGGATAATTAATTTTGCCTGTCTGTAAAGAATGTATATAAACTTAAAGCCACTAAAACCTCAAGCTTTTACAATGAGGTAGCAAATGAAGCCCACCTTTCCCTTTATTTACTTATACCTCCCACATCACCTAGCCAAGCAGGCCAACTAAATTATTTATGGCGGACCAAAGAGCCCATTTCTGAAAGATGCTGAACTCTTGAAGTAGAAAAGAAGATGCTCAGCTCTGTTGTAGAATACGAGCTTTGTGCAAAGATGCAAAGTCCTCACATGATGCTAACTTTTTGTGCTTTCAGCAACACACAAATGAGCAGGAAATCAGCTAATTAGGCACGTTACTGTAATTGCTTATTTTATGAAGTGGAGAGGGAGGTGTTCAGCACTTCTGTGAGATAATAATGTAGAGACAAAATTGTACAGAGAAGCAAAAATAGCAATGGACTACCTACAGAAATGAATGTTATTTTTGAACAACAGGAAAAGCAACAAGAGAAAAATAATTCAATACCTAGCAGCAGGAAAAACAACAATGCCTCAATATATTCTGTAAATGTAAAACTGGATAACACTTGGGTATATCAGGGGAGAGGGACCTCCCCTCATATACCCAAGCAGTGGTTGAACCTGAGTGAAGCACAATTCCAGCTCTATTTTAGTGACTCTGTATCACCACTCAATAGCTCTGAGATCCTCCGTGAATTTGAGGCAGGCCTTGATGCAGAAAAAGGACTTTCTCTGGGACCTGGTGCACATAAACTGAAGCCCTGAACTCCCCACAGGGCCTGTGTCCACGTGGAAGGACACAGAGAGCTGCATTCTCACTCGCTCTTCTATTTTGAGCACAACAAAAAATGGGAGCCGTAAATCATCTATTTAGGCATATTTCTTTAATTGCTTATTTTATGAAAACCCAACTGCAGACAAAACCAAAACTCTATTTCCTAGGAAATTAGCCTGTCAGAGAGACCTCAGATCTTATTTAGCAGCTGGCTTTTGTGCTCTTGGTATTACTACCATGATAAGTAATTACTTATAATGTGACATGCATCATATCAGTCTTTTAAAAGTAATTAATAAAAAGTTGCATAGCTTAATGATATGAACATACATCTCATCCTTGCAAGTTTTGCTTTGATAACATCTGCTAGTTTCTGGAGGAAGGCCAGTTTTGAAAAGTAAAATAAATCAGTCCTAACAATGGGAGCATTATTAGCTTCCCAGAAGTTATAAACTCCATGCCCCACTCCAGCAGAGCATTTGTGTGCACAAGTCCTGTAGGCATTTTCAAGTCTGTGAGTTGCCATATCAGAAAATTCATGTTGAACTAGAATTTATGGTAATGTAGAGGCAGTTTATTTATAGTGAGCCAGTTTAAGAACTGCAGCTCACCGTCCCTGGCAGATGTAGCTGTAGCAGTTGAAGGGGTCACCCCTATCAGCTGTGTGCCCTTTCTCCCTGCTGATAAAGAGGCAGCAGAATCAGTAGTGTGTCCTCTCCTCAACCAGTGCAGTTCAGACTGGCATGACTTCAATGGCCATCAATTTTCACATTAGTACTCCAGGCTGCGAACTGCAGAAGCTCAAAAGCGAACAAACACATCGCTTGTCCTCCCCCCTCTGCTATTGTTGTGGTTAATTGCAACAGAAGGGTATGGTGGACATATGGGGGAGGAAACTTCTTAAATTGTCTAGGATGAATCACCAGAGTGCATGTGAAAACCACCCGGAGTGTCTTCCTGACAACCAAAGTGTCCCTTCTGCAGCATTCATGTTACTTTGGATTGACGTTTCTCTGGTTTAGGTCATTCTCTCTACCCGCACTGTGTTTAACAATCCTCAGATGTAATAGGAATGAATATCTATAGACTAGAGATAAAAATTAGCAGGGAAAACTTTTGCCTCCAAAATTCAAAAAGACGATAGATAACAGAATAGAAAAATCCTGGATGTCAGAACTTTTTTCCTTCTCCAAAGAAGTTATATTTTAAGAGCCGAGGTCAACAGCCCTCTTAGTACATATTATTTTATTACATTCTTTGACAAAAATCGAAAGCAGCAAAGAACAGCTTGTTCCACAAACGCCGCTCCTCCTCGCCCGCCTGCTGTCAGCATGATCTTCCCCTTTCCTTATGGCACTTTTTCACTGCTTTCCCCTCTCCTGTCTGTATTTCCTTTGGACCTGCCTCCCCTAGAGCCGGGCTTCCCCGTGGTTTGCTTGGGGATGGCCAGTGAATACGTTGGACATCAGGCTGGGGGTGCGCACCAGGATTTGGCATCAGTGAAATGACTTCACGTTAACTAACTAACCAACCCTGGGACAACCTCTCACTGCCCCAAGGTGTGAAAGGACATGCAGCCAGGCTCTTGACCCACAGCTGTCGGGCTCTGCAGGCTCCTCTTGGCTCACACTTTTGCTGTTTTGACAGTCAGCTGCTTCTGTTGAGGTTGGGTATAATGAAAAAAATCCCTTTGCAGGCCACGCGCTGGTGTGCCAGGGACTATACGCAAGCAACTCCGGCTCCAGGAGGGAGCTTGTCCCGTCCCTGCTGCTGCGCTGGGGGGTCACAGCCACCTGGAGCGACTCTGGCCAGGACCTCGCAGCATCACTGCTGAGACCTGAACCTGGGGAGCAGCTATGTGCTGCCACGGCTCACATCACACCTCCGCTCCCAAGGTGGGAGCACGGCAAAACGCAGAGCAGCAAGGCAGGAGAGAGAAGGATGCCGAGGGAAAAGGGCTTGTGCTGCCCAGCACACAGCATGGGCAGAATGACAACTATTGTGAGGCTTCGCAGTGGCTCATTTGGCATTTTTCCCAGTGCTGCTTTTGAATTTAATACCCACTTCTGGGTATCTAGTAGAAAAAGAAGGCAAAAATATGAGGCTGGAAGTAAGAAGCAGCGAGACAACAGCACCAGCTCAAGTAAGCACTAAATTCAGATCAATTTTCAAACTTCAGTGTTTAAAACAAACAAACAAAAAAACCAACAAAACAACTAGAATTTTTCAAAATGGGGAATGCAGTTTTCCTCACGATATGGAAATGGCCATAATATTTGGTAAATATGTCTTTTATTTAAGACTTTAAACAAAAAAATAATGAAAAAAGCTGACACCTTCAAAATATTTAAAATGAAGTAGTTAAAGTATTTTGTCACATTACCGATGACGGGTCATTGCTGGGACACAAAAGTGCTTTTAAAAGAACTGAATAAGAAAATCACTGTTCAGAATTTCAGACTGGTGTTGCTCAACCTGTCTCTTCTACTTTGTCTTTATAATGTTGATGGGAATTTTGCTTTTGATTTCAGCAGAGGTGTTGGGATCCTGAGTAGCCTGAAGAGAGGCTTAAGATTAGGAATCTGCCTTTCAGGAGGGATACATTTACAGACGAAACAAGATGTAAAGGAATATTTTTAAGATACTATTGTGGTATAAAAGGCTCATGGTCCCAATGACCACAATGGCAGGCGAACAGAACCTTTCATTTCCCACCAAAGATTGCCTTGCTTTAGGGAGATGGTCTAACGCGTGGCAGTATCCTTTACTCTTATGAACATAGGCTGGTTTTAGAGCAGTTTTCAGCTGATTGAGGAGTTATGTAATTGCACCAATTACATCCAATTACATAATTAGAGTAAATAAGTAATAATATAATTAGGTGCTGTAATTATGTAGTTATGACAGGTAGCACTAATGCTGATAAAATCCATTATGAAACTTGCTAAGAACTGTGGACAGGGCACGCGAGAACAAAACTTTGAAGGCTTCGTTTGCTGAAGTCTTTCATTCTTACAATGGGCAAAATACTTAAATTACTATGCCAATAGCCTTTTATTTTTGCAAATGAATGGAGGCACAAATCATAGGCTAATTCATATCTCTCGGTTTTGCTGCAAAAAATTCAGCAACTAATCATCTACATTTTTTGCGTCCATTTATCTATCTGCAGCACCAAAGCTGAGGTGAAATCTGTGTGTACAAACTGCACCTCTGAAAAGAGAAGTCTAAAAATTTGGACATTAACCTTCACTGTTCCAGTTATCACATTAAACTGTCTGCTCTGACAAATGGACACAAGGAACATTCAAAGATTGCTGTATTGATGTAATACAAGTTATGTGCATCTCTCTGGCTTTGCGAGGGATGGTATTTCTGGTCAAATGGGTCAGATAAGAAGTTTTTTTCTGCAGAAATGAAAATTCAATGGGGGAATCATTCATGCAGGTTCTCAGTGCAAATGCAAGGCATGTAGCCAGCTTTTCAAAGTTTCTGTCTTTTTGAATATTGTTTAATACCTGTCTGACTTCATAAAAGAGGTCTGCATAACAAACAAATAATAAAACCTACTGCCCTGATTTAATATTCATTAATATTTCACCCGATAACTGATATAAGATAGTGTGCAAGAAGAATGGGCATCACTGGAAGATCTGAAGTGCTTTATTCCCATCAACATCTTCATAAAGTAACTGTCTGAAAAGCTAGAGGTGTATAAACTGTGTGTTGTTTTACAATACATTTTATGCTTGATGCTTTTTTCTAAAAAGAAAAAAAAAAGTAATACCTTACTTTATGAAAGCTGGATAGCTACTGATTACTTCTGTCACTGCTCAGAGCAGCATGCTAAGCACTGAAGCAAATACAGAGCTGCTGGGAAAATCAAAATCACAGGGTGCATTAGGAGTTTGCAGCCAATGTCCACCATCCAGAGGAAGAAAGCAAAAGAAGTCCTCTGCTCCCAAGGTCTTTTGAGGCCAGAGACATGCAAGATAATGGAAGTGCCTTGAAACAAGCCACCCCTGAACAGAACTACAAGTGAACTTGGAAACCTGCAAAAATATTGCCTTTGAGTGAGGGGTGTGTACAACATCACCTACATGTTCCTTTCCCCCTCTTGAACTGGAAAACTGGGAAAGTGAAGTTAGATGCATAAATAATTCCCATCCCTTTTGGGACCCAGCCTTTCAAATAATATTCCAAAACAAGAAAACCACAGTATTCCTGTTTTTTTCCAGTTGTGCTATCAGCAAGCCTTCAAACCAGATGCTTCACTGTTTGCTGGACAAATGATACATAAAAAAGACTGAGAGTCATTATATAGACAGTCATATTTTTGGGTCCTGATGGGTCTGGGCAATGGAGAAAAGAGACTATCAGAAATTGTAGACATTTTCACTGGTGCTTAGTTAGTTCTGATAAGCACTCCAATGTTACTTTTTGCAATACTTTGCAAGACAGTAGTAGACAACTACAAATAACAGCTGGTTCCTAACTACAGTTGTAGGGGTAGTGAGGATGATACTTGGAGCTAAACTCGACTTTCTATTAAAGAAGTTACTGCAGCATACTCCAAAATTTTGACCTACGTGTATTTAAGGATGGATCTGAGCCCTGAAGATTGGATTTGGGTAGAAATTCTAAGTAATCCGGCTGTGAAAACACAGAATTTGGGTATGATCCATTAAAGCTACAGAGGCGGGCATAAAAGGCACAGCTAATCATAATAAAAACTAGTAGAGCTAAGAGAGCTTTTCCAGGAGTATGATTCATGGAGTTTTTTCAGCCGTATTCTGTATCACCTGAAATATAAAATCTCCACCTCCTGAGACTGCCCTGTTCTTCCAACCACCCTATTTTTATAAATATTTGTCACATTCCCATACATCCCCAGTGAGCCTCATTCAGCAATGAGTCAGTTCCGCTGGCAAGCCCCAGTTCCCTTGTGAAAGGTTAACTTGAAGTCTGCCTCCTTTGTGCCAGATCCTAACCAGAACCTGGTCTCTTACCAGGCACTTGGTCACCTCTCCCAGCATCACAACAATGGTCACTCAGCTTTCAGTCCGTCACAAAGTCTGAATCAGCTTCTCTCTCTGTCTTCAGGACAAAACCCATACCTCAGGCTGAACTTCTGCATGGAATGTAGCACATCTCACATGCTACATTCATTACTATCGTGCTGCGTTTGAAACACACCAAACACATACACTACCCCAGCTCATACGGCTGACAGCTGCAAAACTACATCTGAATGTTTTCCTTTTGACTATTCTTTTGGTCAAAAGCAAAGCTCTATCTCTAAATCTCTTCTTCCAGCTGAATATCATACTTCCAGAATACTCCACTCTTCCAGTCAGATTATTTTCTTTCATTCCTTGTACCACGTGGTATACAGTAATCTCTCTGGCTCCAAGAGAAAGAGTCCTTTTTTGTTCACTTAAGCAGTTCCAATTGCTTCTGCTACGCAGCACTAGTATTTCTGCAGCACACCTTCCCTAGATTTTGTACTGGGGAATTTAAACTACACAAAGATACAATTACTAATCCCACACCAGCCACTTGTAGTTTGTTCAAACATTTGTTTCTCTTTCCCCCCGCCCCACTTCTCCATTCCCTCTTCCATTCCATGCAAGCTTTACACTTCTAGGTCCATATATGCCTCTCCCATCATCCAGAACAACCATTAACTTTAAATATACCCACGGAAAAAACGAGCCTTCCTTCAGAGGGCTTAATAATCCCAAAATCTGGATCACTACTAACCACTTAAACCACCAGCATTCTGCCACAGAGGAACAGGGGCTCTGAGAAATTAGTTCAGTGCCTGAGGTCACATGTGTTTTGGTGCTTTTCTGTTAATATTTTAGATATTCAAACAGGAGTTCCCACCATTAATGCAAACGCAAAATACATTAGTGAATTACATTAGAAAAGTCAAACCACTGCTGCCACAGGATGAATACACTTACTATGAATATTAATGCATCCCTTGGAATGAAACATTAATACTTAGCATACATACTCGCGAAGTTTAAAATCATACAAACATTGCAGGGAGAGGAAGAGAAGTAGAGAAGGAATAGACAAATGAGACAAGCCCTAGAGTCTGGAGACGTTATTGATTCCACGAATTAAAGTGCATTTCTGAGATAAGCTAAAATATTTTCACGTGTAAGAGGACAACTTGCCACTATGAATAATTTCTTGTAATGGAACAGAAGGTACGGGCATTTGTTTTAGTTTTTCTATCTCACCCATCATACTGCAGAAGTGTAGATCCATTACTGCCTAACAGTATAAATGCCCCGAGCTGGGAAATGAGATTGACAGTTCAAAATTTCCATGGACACAGGCTGTTCCTCTGTACCTGAGCACTGAATTCCCATTACTGGCCACACCACCTTCCCATGTAGTGCTAATAGCACTTACAAAAGCCCCATTTCATCGCAGCATTCAAGCAGGCACTCCTGTCTAAACACAAGCTGTTCTACTAATGCGAGTTCTTCAAGGTAAGCTCTGCGTAAGCCTATGCAGTGGGTGGGAGTCGTCTCTGCTAACTTTAGCCAGCTCCCAATTAGGCATCTTGTCTAAACTAATCATTTAGGCTCTCAATGGAGTGAGAAAAGCAATGCCAGGGTGAGTCACCTCAGCTATCCTAGACACCTGTCTTAAGGTAGGATAAATAACCCAGCTTTCTGCACTGACAGGGCAGGGAGCTGGGATCAATTTAAACCAGGTGCCTGACTTGAAGACAGCTGAAGTTAAAGGAGAAGAATCTTCCCCTTGGCTAAACTGAGGACTAAAAGGGCACCAAGCACTTCGCTAGCGAGGCTGGGTAGTATGTATAATCAAAGGCCCAATGAAGGATAACAGAGCAAATACTGTCAATAAGGAATGTGGCTCCAGAAATGCATAAACAGCAAAGCGTGATGCGCATTTGGTTACACCCTCCCCTGGGATTCAGACATATGCCAGCTCTGCAACCACAGACTCTGCTGGCACAGGCCCTGAGCAGAGCAATACCTGCCAGGAAGTCCATGCGAAGAAAATGCTGCACCAGAATATCCCAACAGGTAGGAAAAATTCCTCAAAAATGAAGCCCCAAGCCAGGCAGCCTTGATAATCCATCCCTCTCTCTCACCAGCACAAATCCTCTTTGGTAGCAGGCTGGCAATGAAATGTAATCGAACATCTCTCTGCCCCAGTGTCATCAAATTTCTCTCTCTGAATCCAAGTCATAATCTCACTGCTTCATGAGGCAGTTTCTGTAGCTCTTCAAATCCCTGCAGCAGCTCTTCTTGGTCTTTTCAATAGCTTGTTCAGAGCAGTCATAGGAGAAAAGCACTAGCCCTCAACACAGACCCTGCGTTTCACTGTTCAGCAGGAGACGTTATTTTTCTGGACAGCAGCCCAGAGATACTGGACAAAGACGGAGCAGCAGCAGATGTTATGATGCATGCTCTTCTGCCCCTGGTTTGGCTAATGAGGCAGCAGAACCCATAGAGCATGAGAGCACAAATGCCAAACCGGAGACTGTTGCTTGTGCCTTCATCTTTTTCATTATGTTTAAGACTGGGCTTTGTTGCAGACTAAGACACGTGAAAAGATCTTTAAAAATACAGATCGATGCCTCCTATTGTTCAGAGAGAGGGAAAAAGAAAGATATTCTCTGCTCTAGCTGCAAGGAGCATCTCTCAGTTGCATAAAGCACGTGCCCAAATTGACTTACCACAATCATTTGTGCCACGTAGCTCTCCGGGCCAGTGTATTCAGTTGGATCTTTAACTTTGACAAGAACTATAAAGTACAAATAATGCCACATGTTGTGTTCTGACTTTATATGCTCCTCAAATGAAACGGTCTTGTTATCAAATTTGTCTCTCTCCAGTCCTGCAAAAAGACATGAATATAATGGAAAAAAATAAACTTCAACATAAAAATACCCAAATCTGTTAAATATGTTTGAGAAAGTAACCTAACTTAATTTAAAGGATCATAAATTTGAAGGATCTTAATTTAAAAGCTATAACCGCATACAGTAACTGCCAGGCAAGAAATACCAGGCCAGAAGGCATTCCTGACAGAATTCTTTCAGCGCAGTGTTTATTCTCTTCTGTGATATTTCCTCTTAATAACAATAACAATATAATAAATATGTTACAGTTTTACAGTGCCTTCTATGCTGAGGGCTATAAAGTGCTTTACAAGTGTTGGCTCTGATTCTTTCTAAATGTATACTGGTAAGCACACAGCATGCAATCTAGGTCCTGATCTTGCAAAGATTTATGCATACGTTTTAACATCAAGCATGTGAATAGTCCCACTTAAGCTGCGGTGGGATTGTTTGTGCGCTTAAACCTAGCAGCGAGGGTGAGCCTCTGCAGCTTTGTAGTCACACAGTCTTTACAGAGCTGTAGTCATAAGAAATTTTTATTTTTTTCATGTAACGGGTCAAATCTCTGAAGAAGAATACCACAGTGAGGAAGGACAGGATTCACAAATGTTTGCTTTCCTCCCTGGATCTCTTGTGGAGCCTTCCACAGACACTAAGGCGGTTGTGCTCTGCACAGCGTTCATTCCTGTCAGTACAACCATGGGAACAACACCCAGCCTACAAAAAAGAAGGTATTTCTAAAGTCCCCTAGGGGAGTGAAAGTCTGCCCCTCTTTGTGAGTGCACCTCAAAATAAGCACGATTTATCCGTGGGTTTTGTGGGGATGATTTTAATTTAACTCCTTTGTTCCCCGTTTCATATCACCTTCTGAAACATGCGGATTTTGCCGTTGTTACCCTTCTGGAATGCACTGTGCTGTGAAATAGCAAGCTGTACTTTCATCTGCATCACGCTTTGTGAAATAAAGTCAGCAGCTGCACCATCTCCATTAGTGGTGATGATGCGAGTGAGAGACATGGCTCTTCTCCCTCAGACCCTGGGTGGAGACTGTGAAGCCACCTCTTAGCAAAGCTAGCTTTTGACTCCTAAACCAAATCTTTTTCCTACTGAGAGGGAATAAATTTGGAACCAAACTCTGACATTTTTACAGACTTTCCTTGTAGAAGATAACCACCCCTTAGGTTCATGCTTTATTTATTGAGGAGTAGTTCATTTTACTCCTTTTCCCATCAAATGTCTCAATAGCTCAGTAACACCTACCACAGATGAAACAGGTTGTCTTTAGTATTTCCTCCTTTTTCTGCTTTTCACTCCTGAGATCAGCAAATGTATCAATGATGACTCCAAAGATTAGGTTTAGAACAATAATTATGACAATGAAGTAAAACAGAAGATCATAAACAACTCGCGCAGCAAACAAGGGCTCCTGAAACAATAAGATTGCAATAAGATATAAAAATAGCACACCTCTAAAATATTAAACAACATTTTCACATTAGCTCAAGAAAGCTATGGCATCGTTCTTTTCACATGCCAAATTCTGCTAGCCTTTCTCACAGAAATAGAGAGGGACTACCTATGTGACTAAGCAAAGAAGATTTGGCTTCATGTGCTGGTATCGGTTTGGGACTCCTGTTACGTTGTTTCACACAGCAGGAAGAAGAGACTAGTGCGTATTGGATGCAGTGGAGATGCATTAGAGTAGTGCTCGATTGAAGATAACTACCTTGCCAACACAGAAACAGGGAGATGCAGTTTCTAGTACCCACTGAGAGCAATGATAGCTCTGCTTAATACTGCCTTGTGGCATACAGGGATGTGCTTATGGTATGTCTTTGTGGAATACTCCACACTGATGCCAAGTTTGCGCACCGAACAACTGGAAACCAGGGGAGCGTGCTTGCGTGATGCCAAGGCCAGGCTACTATACTCTGTGCCCAAGTGGAGCATGTTAATGGTTTTAGCACTGTGCTAATGCAGTCATATGGCTTTAAGCTGGCTCAGAGTGGGCAGACCAAGCTTGTGTCTTTTGGGAACACAACATGCACATGGACACACACATACATAGATGCATGCATGCACACACACATGAAGTGCTCATATTCCCCATTTCATCACACTCTTGTTTTTACATTTTAATTACTTTCCTTCTTGCAAAGGCTGGACTGGACTCCCATTGACACCTCTAAAACTAGCAAAGCTGTTCTGTGGCAAACAGGAGACAACACTCAGTGTAAGGAGAAGGAACATAAAGCCCAAGTCCGTTTCTTCAACATGATACTGAAGTGGAAGTCACTGATTTTCTCAGTTTTCCACAGCTTCATTGGGATAATAGTGCTATCCTTTGTGAAGTGCTTTAACGTACTTAGCATGAAATAACTGATTGCTAAGTGGCAAGCATCATTTTCAAAGTCTGTAAGTGTTTACAGACTTCATGGGGATGAACTACAGTTCCAGTAGAACATCCCAGTCTATGAGATAGGACCTAGATTCCTACTACCAGCACAAGGAGCTCTTCCATCCAGATCCAAGTTATTTGTCTCTGGACTCTCGCAAGCTGAGATCCTACTTGTGAATTTAATCCTTTTGCTAGGGGTCACCAAGCAAAGTGCTGCTAGATTGCCTTTATTTATGATGTTCTTTTTGAACTTAAATGAAAATGCATAAAACCACACAGATATTATAAGTAGTCCTTAAGTGAACTGAATTTTGGAAGAAACTTCTGGAAGAGGACATATATGACGATATATGAAATTCTGTTTTGACTTCACTGCTAGTTGAGTACAAGTAAACAATAGGACCTATTCCAGGGCAGATGTCATGCTGAATTTCAGCTAAAAATACACCTTATGTACTACAGTGGAGAGTCTTGACATATACTCATCAATCAATCCCTTTCAAAAGTTTGCATGTATAATTCCTAGAGTAATAGAAGAGCAATCCAATCCAGCAACACTTCTTAGCAGTGCTTGGAAGATTACAATATGCTCCAGTTTTCTAGAAGGGGTAAACTACTGCCTAGAGTTCCTTTCTTCAAGTATCATCATCACACCACGCTTAGCTCTTCCCGTTAAATATTCCATCTGGGATGTAAAAATTACACGGATAAATCAACTGTGTGACATTAGAGCAGACTACATACAAATACTGTCTATAACCTCCAAAAACTGACTTTGGCATTCATGAGATGCACAGGGAGTAATGCATTTCCTCAGCCAAAACACTTACATCTTTGGAAGGCTTTCTGAGCACGTCTCCCACACCACCACCATTTCGCAGGCCTTGGTTTAATACAGTCACAATGCACATGAGCAGGGTGTCACAGGTCCTTTCTATTCCATCTTCCTCCTCTTCACCTGCAAACAGGAGAGCAGCAGCTTTAGGAACCACAGCATCAAATGATCACTCATCAAACAAAGCCACAATTCTGTATTGGAGAAAGCAACTGCAATACACATCTGCCTTTCATATTCTTCAGCTAAAATTTCAGTGATCATCCCTATCCATTTGCACATTGCTGCTGGTGACATACTTAGGCACATCAGGCATACTTAGCCTGAAGAGAGACAGAGAAAATCCCAAGCAGTTCTCCCACCAGTTACTCTGTTAATGACCCAGAGCTGCCGTCTCTATCACGGGAGTACCCCTTTTCCTTGCAAGTACTCCCACTGGTTTCAGTATGACTGCTTTTTCAGTGGGCCTCCTAAGTGCGCAGCTGACACATACAGGAGAAGCAATATAAACAGAATTAGAAGCACATTTGTAAAAGGATTGTCTTCCTGTGAAATCATTCCTCTACCTACTCATGTACGAGCCAAGTCATGTTAGCATTTCAAATCATTAAGGAGGGGCTGGCTTTTATATTAGTAAATCTGTCCATGATCTTTCCACTAGCCCACGTGCCCAAGCGCAGGTCTGATACACATTAAATGAAAGACTCTCCCTGACCTCAGCTTGAAAATTTGGATTCTATTCTTATCTCTGCTGCAGAGCTGCTGCGTGGTTTTGGCCGAGCCACAGAGGGTACTACTGTGCAGGAGATATTTGAATGTGCAGAGGAGCTGGGCTAGAACACCAGTCCCCAGGGGGACTTTGTCCGCCCTGGCCAGAATTCCTCCCACCACGCACTCACCCCCATGCTGCGCCTGCATCAACAGCCTCCTTTTGAAGGGCCCTGCTTGAGTTGTTCCCTGTGTCCTGCTGGCTTGCACTGAGGGTCAGGACTGTGACCGCCATTTCTCCTGCCTTTCTTTCTCTTTAGGGATACATTTGCTTAAGCGGTGAGGGCAGCGATTCTCACTTGGTTTGCTTCATGCACTTATTGTAACATGGTTTAATAAATAACAACATCCTGCTCCGATAGTTAACTGAAACAGCATATTTAACAGCCCCAAACCACCACATCTGGGGCACTGAGATAGACTTCGATAAATTGAATTGACTGAAAGCAGTCACATTACAGACAAGCAATTTGGATTTAAAACATGGGTTCCCAAACGATTGGTATTTGCAGAATGGAGCTGGTATCTGCTGCCTTTGCCATCACTGCTTTTGCTATGCAAGGAAACTGAATGAGAAAGAACTCCTGATTTAAGGAACTCTGAGTAAGAAGAAAAGCAAAAGCAGACATCAGGATAGACTTCCCTGTTAAACTATATGGTCATTACAGATACTACTACCACTAATAACTCCATATTTTTAAAAAAAATGCTTAAATATTGAAACGGAAAGGACTGAAACAATAAAACCTTTTTTTCTCTGTCACATCTGGAAATTTTTTACTAGGACTGTGATCTTAGTCATACCAATTCATCTCCTCTGCTTTTGTACCCTGCCTTTATTTCCTCATCCAAATATTACTCCATCAATTTTTTTGGAGCTAATATCTGTGCTTGAGAGGATGACTATCCACAAGATAAATTAAAAACATTTATACAAGCCACAGATTCTATTTCTTTTAGGTAACTACAGAACAAGATTTTCACTGTTCACAAGACCAGGGTCAGGTACTGGGAACAGCAGATGGTCAGATTCTGGTGAAGGGCGAGGATAAACCAGGGCTGTGAATGGGAAGCTGCAACAGCAGAGAGAGTTATCTGCTAGAAAACCTAACTCACAGCTCTCCATGTCCACCACGATGCAAATTCAGAGCAAGCCCAGACGCACGATACCACTCATCAGCTGACTGGCACATCTTACAACACAGAGAATCAGCATCCCACATTGCACCCAGAAGAGCAAGCTCAGGTTGCTCTTTGCCAGAGAATCAGACAGCAGGCAGCCTAAAGTTGGCAGAAACCTCCAGTGCAGTAATGTAGGCTGTGGGGAGTGTACACACATCCACATGTCTACTCCACTTCCACTCCCAGACGTGGAGCAACAAGAGCTACCTTCAATGTGGGAGCCGGATAACCCTACGGGCACATGTTCTGTCCCAGCTGGTTTGCCCTGGTGCTCAGCAGCACCCACAGCTCAGACTCAGGCCCTGTCAACACAGACTATGCCCATACTACCAAAAGGAGTGGATCTGTAGAGTCAAATGTTGCTACAGACCCAATGTCGACACTAATTGAGGTTCAGGGGGTTTTATTTGCAACCAGCTCCAGCCTGGTGAGTGGCCCATTAGTGGCTAGACACCATTAGGTAGGCTGTCCTCTGATTAAGTTTAATTCAAAGATAATGCAGGTTAAGCACTAAAACCACCCCACAATGTTAATCACTGGGTAGTAAGTGGGATGGTAGGAAGATTTACTTCAAAGATCCTCATCTGATGGCCCCCAGCTACCTGGCTTCTGGGCCTGATCTTCAACACAAGCACAAGCAGGGGAGACACACGAGTGTCCACATGGATCTAGCTGAACTTGCACAGAGAAGTACCAGACCTGGGAGTGGAATGAGTCTTTAAAAATGTCCCCTTTTACAAACAGATATCTGTGCACCTTTCTAGCACAGGTCCTTACGGGCTACAGAGCGCAAAGAGCCACATACTGTAGGATGTGAAGTTCCTTTAAGTGATCAAGCGCTTCACCAGGCAAAGACTTAAGTGATATGGAAATGCCTTTGGAGTGAAGAGTGGGAGACTCCGAGGGAGATGAGATGAAATATTTTTATGCCGACAGCTCAGTGCAGCAGTGAGGAAGCAGGCTGTAGACAGGGGATGCTCTCTGAGCGGAGCAGATTGGCTCCCAAGTTAACTCCCTCACCAACATGGGCAATGACTGAGCACATGTTCAACCAGTGAAATTCAAGGCAGAAGCACAGTCTCACCAGAACAAATGATTAGTGGTGATCTGATCCAGAAAGCAACATATTTATGTCTCCACTCTGGACCTGAGATGCTATTGAGAACATTTTATGTTTCCTGCAGACAGCTGTGGACTTCTTCATTGTGCTACAACGTGAATCCCACCAAATCTCAGGATGAACTGCCTTTGCATTCCACCGTGCTCACGCTTTTGGCAGAAGAGAGATCTGTCTCAGAAGACGACTGAAGGCAGAGCACTACTTTTTGACAGGTGATTCACCGGCTGAGACGAGCAAAACTGTTCTTGCTGAATGGTGGTTTTTTAATGTTACTGGATTAATAAAACTTCTCCAAGATTAAGTGACAGTGCACTTCGATGTTTTGCATAGCCCCTTTTATTGTTTAATTTTAAAGAAACAGTATCCAAACAATAAGAAATGTGAGATTTCTATCATTTCAAGAGCTTGGCAAAAGCCACACTGCATCGCTTCTGACTGATTGATTACTTTTTGAATGCGGCAGCTTTGCCAATAGCTCTTAGACTGTTTTCTCTATCCAGTCAGACAGATTCCCATGTTGTTTATGAGGCCTGTTTTCACACCAGCTGGGGAGAAAAAGCCTACTTTTATAGCCCTCTCCCCAACACCCTTGATCCTAAAAACTCACAAATTAGTAGTGGAAGAATAAAGCATGCAAACAGTGTTGTACTGGAACACAGGATAGGAAGGGACTGCTTATGTCCTCAGTTTCAGCCCCCGGCAACCGCAGGCAACTGTGGCAGTAAATATTTTAAGCCTGTAGACCATCCACTGTGCACACACACACTGCAAAGGCCACAACACACTAAACCAAACCTAACATCTGTAGTGAAAGACCAGCTGCCACAACTGGACTGTACCACAGGAAGAGAGCAGGACAGATGGAGTAGCACCACCATGAAAGGTCCCTGTCTAGCAGAGCATTTGGCCAACAAAACTCCTGAGTAACCTTGTAGCCTCAAACTACAGAAGAGGGCAAAGCACTCTGTCAGCTTGATCTAGGAAAAATTCCTTCCTGACCCAGTATCTGGTAACTGGTGTCTGGTAACTGTCCCAGCAGGACACACTGATCACACCTTTTATTTTAACTCAGCATATTTAAAGTTCACAGGGTCCTTCTGAACTACAGATCAGATTCATAATGCAGGTATCAAAGTAAAACCAGGCGGACTCATCTGCTGAACCAGAGCAATTAAGCTCTTCACTTGCCACAAGCACGAAGCAACACAACTTAGCTACCGTAAGAAAGCCTTGCAACAGTCTGTATTTCCTTGCATTTGCCACAAGCTAACAATGCACAGATGGACTGCTGCCCGTGCTTAGCTGAGCCACAGTAACTCATTAAGATATAGTAATGTCTTGATCCTGGATCTGGGCTCTTAGGTCTTAGGGCTACACTACAACCTTGGCCTAGAAGCATGTAAAAAATATACACAAAAGCTTGCTGATACATGCTACGCCATTAAAATCAACTTATGTGGCCCTAAATGGATCTAATAGCAGCTCAGTGTGTGCAAGTGAGGATGCTGAAGATAAGCAGCAAGTTTTTTCTCTCAGCAAAGTCAGCTGGAAAGAAGCGACCTGTACGTTAAAGCATAATGATTCAGCAAGCTCTTTTAGTAACAAAATTAATGTCAATGCAATTGGAAATCAGGTGTGGGAAGCACTCGCATTAAAGGCAAGCTGCCAACCAAGCTCCAAGCCTTGCGGAAGTTGAGCGCTTCTGACTTACAACAACGATCATCACTTCTCACACTAGCAAAAGTCTCTGCAATAATAACACACAAATCCCTCCGTTCTAATTGACCGTCAGTTTGAGGGAACTTTTGTACTAACCTGGGTTAATAATTGGGATGCTTGTGGAACAGTTCTCTTTTGCACAGGCTCCCACCATTGATGTAAGGGTTGTAGTGGGGACTTCACCAATACCTGTGGAAAAAGCAGGATATGGACAAAAAGATACTGCATTGATACAAAGTTTTAAATTGTTATTTTCTAGAAGTGAATCACTGATTTGAAAAGTTGAGAAGAAAAAGCAGAACAAATTATACCACCAATTCCTCCTTCCTCAGTCTGCTGCAACAGCTCAAAGCAATCACAAGGATCAAAACCACAGTTTTATATTTACTGTATATCACAGCTATTCCCATTTCATCTCCAGAAATTAATGAATCTACATCAAATGCTGCTACTTCTGGTTAGAACAAAATATATTCAAAGCAAGAAACAACTGTCAGATACGAAAATAATGTCAGTTTTAAAACCATTAGATAAATTATTCACAAAAGCTGACAAGAAGGACACCAAGCTGATGTTCAGTTATCCTGAATGTAGAATATTTAAGAGTTTTCAAGGATTATAACACAGTTTGGTACTCATTTGTAAATATGTATGGGTTTGTGTAAAACACTAATTTAACATTCCCAAAGTGGGTAAATGTGTACATCAGCTTGATTTTATCAAACCAATTTTATCTTGTGCATCTTCAACAATTTTCTGCATTCCAAATCAGAGATACAAAAAGGTTTAAGGAGAAAAAAATGAACGCAAAATCATACAACCAAAGTAACAATCTAAGACAATCTGTGTAACACAGAAAACATCCGCTCTGACTTTCTCTTTGTGCTACTTTATAAAGAAAAAATTTAAAGCACTTGTCTTGGGATGCATAATGTTCCATCAGTATATCGTCAGCATATTTTCTTCATGAGTTTTTGATCAGGAATGGCAATGTATAAAGCCAGCAAGAATATACCCACACCACAAAAATCTGCCAAGAACCCAAGAGAAGAAACACAAACACACAGGAACTGCTGCACCGGACCAGACCAGTGCTGCGTGTAACCTCGCATCTGTTCTTCTACGATGGCCACAATTATCTTTCAAAGGAAACTTCACATCGTAAGTTCTGTCCCAAAAATGAATGGTAAGTCACATATAAGCCAACTTAGCCCTTTTAAAATGATCAGTGGCAAAAAGCAAGGTGTGTTAAAGAAATCCATCAAGTTCCTTTTTTTTTCATATGGTATCAAAACAGCTACATGATTACACCATGTCCACGAGTCTTGAATGAACTTTGCCTTGTTTGTGTGCTTTAGGTCCTGAAATAAGAAGTTTAGGAAAAAGCTGGCAAACATGGAGCGCATACAGTCTGGGGTGGACCCCACTAGTTGTTCTGTGCTTGTGTACAGGTCTGAAGAGCTCAGCATCTGGGAAAATCATGCCTCTCTGAATTTAATCACAAGCTATTCTCAGGTATTTCTATGCAGACAGTTACTTCTCTGCCCATGCTCTCAGCAGGCTGGTTGGCAGCGTATACAAAGATCTCAACAGACCAGACCTGGCTTTTTTTCTAGCAAAGCAAGTCTCTAACTCTCTGTCCACATTGGTACAATATCTCATTCCAGAAAGTTGAAATCCTGGCCTTTTTAAAACTGGTTAAAAACCTCCCAGTGATTTTACTGAAGCCAGGATTATACACTAACGGTGATGTTCGTGAAATACACACTGAATTTAAAAGATGCTCCAGGAAATCTCCTATCAGCAGTAGTTTGGATTCTGTAATAAATTTCTGCTGGATTAAGCTTAAAAAGTAATCAAATGAATACATCTACTGAACATGTTAAGATCACGTGCCTCATGCAGTACACAGAAAATACTATGAGCTGCTTTTCAGGTGGGTAGAGAACCAATAGAATACACTTTGAGTTGCTCTTCCAAAAGCTTAGGAAATGTAGTTGGTTTTTTTTTTTTTTGTATTAGCATGAGTTAGAAAAGAAAATGTAATAAATCAACTGTGAGTGTTAGATTTTAGTATTTCAACAGATAAATCTAGCCTAAAATAACCCTACACATTAGATTTGACCCAGAGACTTCGTTTAGTCCTAAGGTATACGGAGTTAGTTCTGCTACCACGGACACAAATAAAAAAATTAAATTTCCTTAGAGGAAAGTTAGGTTAGACAGACAGAAAAGGTATATGTCAGAAGCAAATTTTAACATAAAAAACAGTACCTGCAACAGGGGTCCTGATTTTCAATCTGTCAACCTCCATGATAAAGTCATCTTTCAAGAAGAGGAACCCAATGATGGAGAAGAGATAAACTAAGATGAGTGCTAGCACTGCAGTGAGGATAATGGAACGACCATTCCGGGTAACACTTTTTATCACATTTAGCAAAGTCTCTTCTCTGTACACCAGATCAAACAGCTGGGAAAAGCAGAGAGTAGAGGAAAAATTAATACAAATGAGGCAATATATAGATGCTACATAGGAAAACAATCTGAACTACTGAAACATACATCTAGTCATGTTCTGAATTCTCAGCTTCATAAACACACAATTCACATTGATTTCAGTGGGAGCTGGGCATGCTTATAGGAGGAGAAAATCTAGCACAGAACTTTAGATTTTAAGACAGATTACAGCAAAATCCAAAGCCACAAAGTATATATATGAGCCTGATCTAGATGTGGGTAACGGTTACCAACAAGATCCATTGTTTCCCCATGTTCAAAACCAGGCTAGATTAAAATTAAAAAACAGTGTCTTCATACTATGGATCTACAACTACAAATTAATTTTTCATGTTATCTCCCATCTAATAAACATGCATGGGCTGCAACTCAAAAATGCACTCATGTATGCAAGTAATTACATGTTTGTAAACTGTTCCTTTGAGCTCATGGCATCATTTAAAAGTCACTCACATGCACAAGGATCAGAGCCATCTCTTTTTAGGACAAAGTTAAATTCATTGCACTGTTTTTATAAAACCAGAAACTTCTATTCTTCTTTACCCTGCGCTATGTGCTTTCCTGGTATTTAACTTTAAAGAAAAGTATACATTAAGATAATACTGCTTTAAATGTCAAAGGCCTAAAATAGCAATTAAACGTGCTAAGAGCTTTTCAGGAAACTATAGCTTTTTTTCTCTTGCAATTCTATTGATGTTCTATGGTGCTTTGGACCTTATCTATAATGTATGTATTTCCACTTCAAAACACACAGATTACAGATATAAAGTGACACACTATGATTTATCAAAATGGTCCACAGAAGAAGGTATTAGTCACAATTCACGAGATCTGAAATCCACAGCCTTGTGGAAGGCTTAATAATAAAGGAAGAAAAAGGAAAGACAGTTATCATTCATTCTGTACAAGACAAAGCTTAAAATGAGGAAAAAATACTAGGGTTTAGAGTATTTCCACTACAAAGTGAACACCTGGAAGTAACTTGGGAATGTGAACAATTACAACATCCATGAATCATGGACATTTGTCAATAGCAGTCACTGAAAAAAGTACATAAAATGTTTCTTAAACTACTTGGCACTTTGCAAAGTATTTTAAAGTAGAGATCACCTTACTCATTGAAGGAATAACACATAATGTGCTGTGCATTTTTTAAGCAGGAAAGTAACATCCATTTGAAAAGTGTCCTGCAGCTACAGCCATAAAATCTTGGCTCCTTTGAAATCTGTCCAAACTTTGAAGCTGACTTTAACGTCAAGATCTGGAAAACCTGACTTTAACAGGAGCTCTACCAGAGTAAGGACTGAAACCCTGAAAATTTTCGTGTGCTTAACACACCTCTGTGAAATGCTGGGAGCTCACCACTCTTCAGGAAGCTGAGAAAAATATGACAACAGGAAAGTGAACCCATGTAAATGACCACAATTTAGTCAGTCTCCCTACAAGTTTCACACGCTCCAGTATAAAGCAAAAGGATTAGAAAACAAGAGCGGTGAAACACCTTTTACTGCGATTCAGCATGAAGGGAGCAGTTAGCTGAGTTTAGCATAATTTTGTATGATTCATCTTCATTGCACCTGTATCATATTATAAAAAGGCATTCCATCTGGGTAATGGCAACAAAAGAAAATGAAAGTGGGATACATTTAAAGCGATGAATCTTCCTGCTACACCAGAGGCATGCCGACCCGATTTCCCAAGTTATATATATATATATATACACATATATATATTTTTTTTTATTAGGGCTGCAAGATGAACTGAGGAATGGGATCCTTTGCTATAAGTATGATGCAGACAGCACTGGACAACAACTGTCCCAAAGAGATTATGACTGACACTAGATACAGGAACAACGTACACAGAATATATGTGTGCTGAGGAAGGGCTGGAGAAAGGAGTGGGCCGTATGATGATTGTCTGAAAAGAAATGAGCAAACTTTCAACTCTAAAACAGATAAAATAAGTCCTAAAAGAAACAGGTTCTAATGAAAACAGCAGCTCCTAAGGGGCAGCAACACAACGGCATGCTAAAAATACACGATTTGGCTTGATTGTCAGGAAGAAATTGAAGACAGCTGCATGGGTAACGGTATTTTCTATTTTTGCAAAGTTTTCCCCTCCACAGAAGCACATACTTACCAGGAAACTATAGAAGAATTCGTGCACACAGAGGCCCAGCATGCAGACGAGAACATATGCTACGTGATAGAGAAAAGCCATGTCCATGATGACTGCTCTGTAGCCACGGGTAAAAGTTCCACGGTTCCCAACAAAGCTCACCAGAAACACTATTTTGTTACAAAGCTGTGGGGGGGTAACAAAGGCTAGGTTTATTCCATCAGAAAAATCCTGTTATTTATTGTTTGCATTGCTGCAGCGTGCGAGAAGTCTAGATAGGTTGCTTTCACTAAATGCTCAACTTTTAGATAGCTGGAGTGAGATGAGAGAAATCCAGCTCCCAAGGTAGACTGGGAATGAGCCCATGAGAGTAAGTAGAAGTATATCCCCCCTCTAACACTGCAGTGTGCCTCATTGCATTGTGATTTATTTCTATAACATTAGTGAGTAGGTAGGGCAGGACTAATGTCATAAGGCATTAAAAAAACAACTGGGGAGTGAATTCCTAACAGTTTTGAGTTTAGACCCAAGACCACGTAAGAGCAGTTGGGCATGCTACTACAAAGAGAACAATAGTAACACGAACAGAAAGTGTGTGGGGTGTGTGTGAGATCTACCATTTCCTTCAGATCATGTTTTTTCTATATAAAATCCCTAAAAAAAAAAAAAAAAAGTATAGCATTTAAGCAACAACATCAGATTCTCCATTGCTCCTGAGTTTTGCCTGCACATGAACAGCAGTGCAGAAGTAAATACAAAAGGGGCTAACCTCATCTGTTTGGTAGTCCAGGACAAGCAATGAGGACTCGACATGTTTTTTTCTTTCACAAATTTGACGTGAGCAAGCGCTGCTTACTTGCCTTTACCTTTGACTATATATCAGGGTAGTTTTAAGTATGTGAAATTCTCACAGAACTGGTGGCAAATAGCCCAATACTTTGCTGCCTCGTGCTAAGGTGAATTAGAGCTGCAGCAGTCAGGCAGAAATCTAAATAGATGACTTGTGAGCATGACCGCATATCTTACCAAACTCAGTAAACATGCAAACTTACTCATGTCTGAGTTAAGAGATCTGGAAAAGGGATGAGAGAATTTTTAATTTAAAAAACTTTTTTCTTCTCAAAAATATATTTAAGCTCACAGAAACATCTCACAAATTTATGTCAATTTTACTGAGCATATTGGTAGAAAAAATTATTCTTTTAACATAAGAAACTGTAAATTTGATTCCCCTTATTTGGCACTATTTCTTTAAATTTCTTATTGTTTTTATTTTTAAAATATTTGCACATGCACAAAACCAAACCAGCTTTTTTCTGAGCTTCCCATTTTGCAGATACTGCTGCTTCAGGATGACTGGAAATGATTCATTTTTTTGGCTTAACCAGTGAACCAGAAGCACAGCTCTAATCAAAGGCTTTTTTTAATAGGAGACCCTTAATATCTCTGCTTCTGCTGAAAGGGAAATTCTGCTTGCTTTTTAAGTACTTACATTAGCAGCACCAAGAAGTATCAAGGTAGGACCGAGCCCTATAGTATATATAGACCTGAGAATAACAGACACCAAAAAGGGTCGAATACCAACAGGCTTGGAGATGAAAAACAGCATTGCTGTACAAAATGCCACTGCTATCCAAAGGAGGAGTGAAAACAACGGAGAGAGCGTGCCTGTATAGAGGAGAAAAGGAGATTTGAGAAAGGCATCATTGGAGAGTCCATTTTTCACCAAGAAACAGATCCAAAAGACCAATTCCTTTGCCAATATAGCTAACAAAAAGCGTGATTCATGCATCACAACTGCTGACCACAACTTGCCCTATTTGCAGTAAGAACTATTATTGTCATAGTATTGTTGATTTTTGCACAGGTAATAATAAGAGCAGCTAATGAAATTTCCATTAAAATCCAAGGAGTGCTCAGAGATTAAACAGTTTACCCTTCTCCTGGAGCAAGCTACTAATCAGCTCCCTTCTGCAGGGATCATTAGGGCTCCTCCAGTCTAATTCCATGATTGCTCAGCTACAGAAATAGCGGGTCCTTGGGGTGGCGCAGCAAGTGGCACCATGCTGCACTGTCACGTTTCGATCCCCAACAGCACCAAAGCACCCCGGTTTTAGAAAAGCAGCTTTCTTCTGAACTGCTGCGGGTGTTCAGCGGGAGCCTCCGCCTCTGCACAGGAGCAAGGCACTTGCTGCAGCGGGAGGCAGCCACGGGGACTTTGGCAGGAACAGGCAGCATCTGCATTGCCAAGAGCAGCTGAATAGCTGTGCCTTGCTCCTGGGGAGGCAGCGGGTCCCGGGTCTTGCTGAGCTCCGGCGGGCATGTGAGCCACTGCCTTCAGAGTCAGTCTCTTTGCTGCTCTGCAAGACGCTGGCTCCAGGCTTTCCCTGAGTTTTGAGCGATGCCCCTATTTTCCCCTCTCTCCTCTGCATAAAGCCCTGGAAACACACCATGTTGCTGTGATATAAAAAGCACATTCAGATCTCGGGGCACTGTCACACTTGTACACTGACTTCTATTGTTATCAGATGAACTGAGAGGTCAGTGATGGGGGAGAAGGGAATAGAAAATTTAGCTAGATTCACAATAGAAATCATGCTATCTCTTTGGCAACAGATACACAGCTGAGCAGCATCAGTGGGATTAGAAAACAATGAGATGGGGCCCTAGCCTCAACATTCAGATGGCACCCGAACTTTTCCAAAGTTCAGGAATGTTTATATCCTTGGCAGGAGGTTCAAGGTCAGCTCTGTCGGTTTCTTTGCCAACGAGATTTGGAAACTTTTAATGGATCCTAAAAAATAACTTCCAAGTGGATCTGAAAGGTGAGGCCAAAGCACTTTGTTTCTTTAACAAATCATTTCTCCTTCTTCCCTACTGCAGGTCAAACAATTTCACGTCGCAGAACCCACACCAGTAATGTGCGCAGACATGCATGCTGGAGGCAAGGAGTCCTCATCTGGAGCACAATTTCGCTTATGTCATATGATGTAAGAACTGCAGAAATCTACTGAAAGGCAGCATTCTTGGGATGATTAGATCAGGCCAGGCACCTCAGACATCTGTCCGAGTATGGGGGGATTTACACAAGGTAAAGGGGAAAAATGGGAGACAAACTCTGGCTGTCAGATTAGGTTTTGGTGGAGTGGGAGGGTGGAAGTAAGGAGGCTGCCTCATGACCTGCTAATTCCATTTGGCCACACCTATTGTTTATTGCTCGGGAATCGCTTTTGCTCTTACAAGCACTAGGAACTGGAATCCTGAAATGCGCTATCACTGAAATCACTGGATTACTGGGGCCACTTAAACTAATACTATATAAATCTGCAGTTCAAAATAAGTATTAATACCTACTGATTGCAGACCAGAGGATTTCCATGAGTTTAAATTAGCTAAAATTTAGTAGCTTAAAAGGTTTATTTTTAACTCTTTATTTCTCCTCTCATCCTGCATGGGGTCTAATGTGCGTGCACTCTGGGCGACTCTTCAGTTTACAAACAGGAAAGCACTGAGTACAAACGCTTCCCTTTTCCACAGCACAGCCCTGCAAACTTTGCTAGGCCAGGCTGCGGAGATGCCTGTGCTGTGATCTGCAGAGACCACCCCGCAGGGTGAGGGGGCAACGGGTCTCCATGCCAATATACTTTAATCTGCTGCCTTTCTGTTTAGCCAGCCAACAGGAATGTTTGCTGGTGCCAACTCTGGTGTTTGTGAAAAGCACATGTATCTACTAGAAGCTGGACTGCTTCCACCAGCCCAGTTCACATGCCATCAGACAGAGGTGACTTGCAGTCACATTACTGACTGGACTGGACATGAATCAAAGACCCAGAGGTGAATGGCTCTATTCCCATTACCAGTATTCTGAACTATTTAGTCTACTTTATCCCAATTAAGCTTGTTTTGGATTCAAAGAGGCCTCCCACTAGTCTGCTGCATTTATTTAATGAAATTTATTATTTGCTATATTTCCTGTGACATGTGATGAAGCAGAGACAGAATCATAGATTTTAAGCATATTTTTATATAACGCATTTATCCTCTGCAACAATTATGTCCTTTTAACCCAACAAACAAAACAGCCAAAACCCAACAAGCTAGTTTTCAAATCATTTCATTCCGTATGTTTTTAAGACTGCAAGTCATTCAAAATGGTCAGTTTTAAGGAATCTCTGTCCCTCTGCTGCCAGGAATCCTTCCTTAGCTCAGAAGCTGTAACTGAATGTGTGCAGTAGTACACTGCAATATGGCAATATTAAAAAAAAAAAAAAAAAAGAAAAAGAAAAAGAATTAGCTCAGATCGTCTAGATAATCTTCAGCTTAGCAGCTCTGTTCTGTCCATTTTACTTCACATTGCATGGGACATGTGACACAGAGAAGATCAACTACCACATTTCAGACAACATCTGGTACCTACTTAGAAGATACTAAATGGCTTGTGCAGATATGAGCATACCTGAAGATGCAGTTTTATATAACTGTTACCTTAGAATTCAAAGCATCTAAAATTAAAAGGAAAACCAAAACCAAACTCTACTTGCCTTCATCTCCATCATCTCCAAAGGGGTAGAACAGAGCAACTGCTAAATTGATGAATACAGCAAGGTTGAAGGAAATGCTCCCCCAGAGAGAGATGTGTCTGGAGAACCAAAACAGGGGTGGATTATCTAGAAAGGGGAGAAGAGCAGCGATCAATGAAATGAAAGCAGGCAGGAACTCAATCAGTAATGGCCTCAAGGAAATTAAAAAATACAGATTAATGAAGAAAATATGCAGATCTTTAAAATTAACTAAAATAGACAAATATTAAACATAGGTTTGCCATAAAACATCGTTTCAAGCAGGGCTTTTAACCCAAAGATCCCAATACCTTTTATTATATATCAGAGTTTTGCTTCTGCTAAGATTTTAGGACTGGATCTTTGCTTTTGCAAAGGAGTCTTTTCACCTGCCTCTGAAACTGTAGCCTCTGTGCATGGAGACACCAAATCAAGCAAACAAATAGATTTTGGCACTTTGCATGCCAGTCAACCAGAAGACCCAGAGCAGGTCATCCAGATGACCCATTTGGACCAAGTACACTGATGACATTATTCAAAGAACGATGGAATAGGCAAGGTTGCAGAATGGCGGTATTTTCCCCACCTCTGTCAAACTAAATACATCTTGATCTACTTTGAGGAACAGGTAAAATTTGGTCTGACTGGGATTTGGTTCTGTGAAAGCTGACTACTTCCTGCATGGTCCTCAGATGTCCAAGGTTACCTGCTGACAAACAGCTCTGTACTCCTGCTTAAAAGGACTCAAATGAAGTCGGGATCTCCATATGTGAAGTGCTGTACAAATACACAGAAATACCCTATATCCCAAAGAACCTATAACCTAGTTAGAAAAGACTAAAAAGGGAAATAGGGCAAAACAGGGTTAAGATTTTGTGTCCAGAGTCACAGAAACGATTCAGCAAAAAGGCTAGGAACAAGATCAGAGGGTACTAAGACCCAGGCAAGCACTTCATATATATGACTGCACTACAATACATTTAAATGAACATTTAAAACAAGATTCTATGTGCAATGGTGTGAAAAAATTTCTAGCCGCAGAGGTTTATTTGAAGACGATGTATTCCTATTAATTAGATTTTAAAGTACTGAGAGCCTCCTGCAAGTATGCAGAGCATATTCTTGACTTGCCTGCACCCCAGCTAACTTTTTATAAACAGTAGACTCCTTCAGCTGCATATGACTGTCTCAGGCTTTAGTCTAAATAGACTTTAATTGTGATTGGGTAAATATTCAGATTTCATTGTGATAACCTTATGCTGTTGGCTGCTGAGATTTAAGCATTTGGAGCCACTGCAAATGACATGTGTCAATTTAAGCAATGCAGACTGCATGCTAACAGACACTTGGCTAAAGAATGAACTGAGCCTCAACCTGTATTATCTTTTCAACTAAAAAACTACATGGAGACTTGTGGGCCATTCTGCTGATGAAAGGAATTGAGGAATTTCTGTTCTGAATAAAAATAAACCAATTTTCTTTGCTTATAGCATTAGGCAGGTCTGGTCTATGTAAGTGTAGGGTTGGGCTCTTATTTGTGTTTCTTAAGCAAAAAACACAGATATGATTTTGTTACTAGAGTAATTTTTCTACAATATTTTATTCCCAAATAGACTGTGCAGATAGGGAGTTATTCTGGAATCATTTATTTTTCAACTTCTATTCTGGTCAGTTTATCAGTACAGACAAGTTCTTACAGTGCCACCAAGGGAAGCAGACCTGGGCTGATAGGATTCACACTGAAAACTCACTACTGCCTCTGAAAATTATAGCCTGGGAATTGACATTCATAAAAACTGCAATGAACATTCATGTTTCTATCACGTTAAGGATGCTACATTAAACCATATTGCTTTGACTATCCAAACTCCCTGCTGCTCTGTCCATAGATGCTATTCTTCACTTTCTTCCTAATCAATTGCATAATGCTGCTGTGAGTAGCTCATGTGTGCCACCCCAATGGCATCTACATTTTAGCAGTGAATGAAGTGATCACTCTCGTGTATTTTTATATATACAGACACATATAAAATACAACTTTCTTCCTTATCCCTCAAGGATACTGTGGATGCTTAATTAGTTTGCAGCCTTGATTCTCTGCTCCAAAAGCAAAGGGCAGAGTTGGCAGTGGCTGAGCTGAGAAGAACTTCCTGTCCCCAGGACATCAGCAGTGGCAGCACCCCCATTCCTGGCAAGGGCCGGCGGCTGTAATGCCCACCAGTGAACTAAACAAGAAACTCAGGGTACCTGGCTTCACTGCACCTCCTCTTTGGGTCCCTGCTTTGATCTTTCCCCCGTGATCTTGACCGTGCCTGTCAGATCTGCAAGCGGCTGAAGGTGGTACATATGCCTCTCCCACTACCAGTATGGGCTAACAGGCTGGGACATACTGCAGCTTAGTCAAGTGAGACTGATGTGAACTGGCAAAGGGGAACTGACTCCATGGGAGTCAGGCAGATTTAAAGCAGCTGAGGTTCTGGTGAGAGATGTTTTTAAGTGACTGACATTTACAAGATTTTTAATGATCTTTTTGGAATCTGCAAACCTCAAATATGCAGCTACACATGTTTTTGTTAAATATTAGGGGCCTTGGCTTAATTAGGTGCAACTCTATTGAGTTTAGTGGAACTACACCCAGTTCATCCATCCCTCAATTTAACTTCTGGAGTCCAAAACACCATCTTGAACACATTACTTATATTACTAACTGCTCCGTATTATGCCTCTTTTATGGTGGCATGCAAGTGTCTTGGCTGACCTACACTCTGCTGGCCTACACTCTCAAGCCCTGAACAGTTTTGCCTGTTGCAGTATCGGAGTCAACAGAGAAAAGTGTATTATTAAAATGAAAAATCTAAAGGCTTAAAAGCAGGGTTTTAGCATAATTAAGCTATTTTTTGAAATTGCAATACTTACTCCTAATTTTCTTTTGCCATTTCATCTCATTGTACAGATCCTCTGTCTGTTGGAAAAAGTCATTGACTTTGCTCCCTTGTTCATCTCTCTCTGTTGTATTGAACACCCGACTTTTGGATTCCCGAGTGAGGAATTCACAAATATTGGGGACAGGGAAGACTATTTGTTCCATTGTTCTATCGTGGCGAACAATCTATAAAGAAAATGCACAATTTTTTCAGGATCAGTGACTTTGCAACCATTTTGTACTATCTTTTCTTGTTCACAGCTCTCCTTTTATTTATAAATTAATGCATAAATTATTTGAACATTACAATGAAGTTGAACCAATCAATCCTAAAACAAACTAAACCTGCTTTTCTATCTTCAAAAGCCTGCCTGAAAATAAGGTGGCAAGTATATGTCTCAAGCAAAACCTAGGTCCAAACTTCCCCCAAATATAAAAAATGTTCTAATTCAGAATGCTTCAATTTTGCAATAAATTGAAACAAATATCTCCCAGTAAACAGGGCCAAAGTTCAGGGGCTTTCTGCTTGGATTATGAAATTCCTTTCTCACCTTGAGTCTATTTCTATGCTGAGATAAGTTGTGAAGGTGAACGTGCAAAAATAGCACCTTGTTACTCAGACAGCACCCATATCTTGTCAGTCTTTATCTGCTTACTTGGCAAAAACCAAGGTTTTGCATTGTTTGTATTTCAGGGCCTACCGAGTTATCATTTAGTGAGCTAGATTTTATTTCATCTCACTACATTGTCATCAAAATTGCTTCCCCATTCTGATCATGGACTCTGCATTACTAATAATAGAGAAATGGGTAGAAAACTCATCTTGACTCTTAGACCCAAGTACAGCCACCAGTGAAAAAGAACCCACTATTTGACTTTCAAATCAAACAAATGAGATACCCTGATATAGAGGAGCTATATCTGAAGTGCCAAACAGGTCTAGGTCTGCTTTCAGTGAAAGACCAGCAACATCCATTTGATGTAGCAGCAATGCTGGGTTGAGTTTCATTTTTCCACTCACAGTCCTGCATTCAAGAACCCTCCTTTCTCTCTGTTAATTCATATTTATTATGTGAACATACATTTATTATGTGAACATACTAAAACCCCACCTGTCTTAAACCATTTTTAAGAGTAACATATTCAAGCACATTTGCGTTAGAGATGAAGGATAATTATGCTCGTGTCTGCCCATGAGCATGTGCACTATGTGAAATTTGAACAGGCTATTTTGAAGTGTCCTAAGTAAATACTCGTGTCTCAGGCCACCAGTTGTGCAATGGGACTATGTGACCAGCAGCTAACCTGGTAGAGCAAGTGGAGGAAGCTGACAGCGCATCTTCAATTCCACCAGGGACGCAAATGAAGAGGCTGGCTGCATGTACTGCTCTGCAGAATGAGATTTAAAAAGCCTCCCTGAGCATAGAGGCCTCCATATTTGCTCGAGGAACAGGCTTTGCAGCCATGAGGTTTTAGGAGATTTCAGAAACTACACCAGGAAGAAGCTATTGGCCACATAATAGCAGACCACAGTGCTTGTTTAAAGCCTAAATTTACAACCTTCCCAGATAATTTGACTGCTAATTGCTAAGAGATACCTCAGAGATACCCCAAAGTATTAAAATACATTAAGAGGAGCACTGAGCTGCCCTCTGGACAACTACAGCCATGGAGCTTACATCTATCTTGTGGTGGGATAATGTGATCAGGCAAAAAGGATGGTGGGAAACAGAGAAGGCTGTCTTGGTGGCAGCCAGGACAATATGGACCTGAGGCGCTTGTGTTAGACGGCTCCCTACACACGCAAGCTCAGGTCCAATGTTGATGAAGCCTGGGAGCCCACTGAAGGTAAAATTATTGGCTCAGATTCAGGCTGGGCCTGTGTGCAACCATACTGTGCAGTTTTCATACCCACCCACTTTTGGACTTGATACAGCATTTCCGAGAGAGCGCCAGATGCCTCTCCTTTCTGCAGTCTCTCGCAACAGCTGCCTTTGTACCGCAGAAATTCTTCTCCTTACAAAGTCACTAAGGACTAGAGATACGACACTGCCTAACTCCTATCTTGATGCCTATAATCCCATGAAATGTGTAAGAGCACAGGAACTGATATAAGACTTAAGAACCTAAACACCTCTGTGGATCTTGATCCAAATCCAATCCATGGCAGGGGTAAAGTTTAAAAGAGAGAACAGAACTGATGAACCAGGCCAAGCCTTGGTCTTTTAAACAAAAGCCATACTGAATGTCTACACCACTTCAAAACCTCTTTGTACTGCAGCCAGGCTTTTAATCTGATCAGTTAGCATCACTAGCTTTGAAACTCATGATTATTTATTTGAGCGATGTACCATACAAGATTATTCTTGACTTCATGACACAGCTACTATCCACAGTTGTTACTTCCCTAACACAACATATTTGGTAACACAAAGGAAAGCTACTGTAAACTGATTATTTGGAGCCACTTTTAACATAGGTGCATTCCTTTTTCTCCCATAGCCAAAAGCATATTATTCAACCTTCTCCTGCTCATAAATAATCCGCACCATTTGAATAAGCTTTGCTGTTCAGAAGCTTAAGAAGAGGTGATACACCATGCACAAGATGCAAACTTGTCTCATATTCAATCTTCTAGTGAGCAATTCTTTACCTCTATCTGTGCCGTATGATTGGCATAATACCTCAAGGCTTCATCTCCTTCATCTGGATCTGACCCTGGCTTCAGCATCTGTTGCAATGTTTTATTGTGACGAGCCAACTAGAAAAAGAAAAAAAATCTGATTTATGTCCTGCTGCTATGTTTTCAGGTTAATCATCTCCACTTAACTAACACAAATCCTCCTTCCCCCGCCTCCATATACTTACATGCTCAACCCAGTGGGGCTCTTTCCACAGATAACAACAAAAATGTAATTACTTGAGAACAATAGAAATAATTTAGTCTTAAAAGTCAGCAGCAAGTCTTCAGCTGAGATTTATGAAAGGTAGCTTAGCCTGCAGCCTAGATGGTTTTTGGAGGGCTTTTGACAAATACCAAAGAATTAGACCAAATGCTTCTTTTCACTTAAGTTTAGACACAAAATTTGCATACCTCTGACTAGGTAATTACTGTGATTTCAAATGGCTAAACTGTTCTTCACCGTGTTGTAGGTTGGTATTTCAGGGCTGCCAAGATAACATGCATAACTATTTCAGAGGCAGCTGGACTGCAGTGGTAGGCAAATACATTTTTAATTGTACAGTTTATATACATAGCACATACGTACACACACACAAACACATAAATATGTATCTCCTACAAACTTTTTCAAATTATATACATGACATGATTCCTAAAATACAGCTGTTCTTGTTGAATAGTAAATATTTTAAAGGCTTCATAGCTGCAGGAAGTTTAATACTGAGAATGTCAGCAAATGCATTCATGATGTCCCTTAGGTCAGTGAGAAACAAAGACCTAACTACAAGGCATGAGGAAACACTACTAAAAATCCAATTTTCCCTATATCATAGTGAGTGTTTTTCATCCAGAAACTCTGAGGTGTTTCACCTGTTTTAAGGTGGGGGAAACTGAGGTAGGAAAAGAAAGGCTATCTTGCAGACGTGATCCAGGTGTTAATCACTACACTGACTATTACCACAACAGACTGGACACAGACATTAGAAACGAGGCAGGCACAGCACTCAAAATGACCGCACAGCACTCAAGGAACTAGGCTTGAAGTGATGATCACCACAGGTAGATTAGGATTGTACTACATGAAATAACACAGTATGGTGAGGGATTATAAAATAATTGCAAAGCTACAAAAAGAGTGTCAGGGATCAAGTCTAAAAGTAACAATGGATCTAAACAGATATTGTAATAATCTCACCAGAAAATGATCTCACTCATTTATAAGCATGTCTTGCCATCCCCTTTTTATCTAAGAACGGGGGGGGCGGGGGGGGGGGGGAACGGGACATATACAATTTACTCTCTTTATTTAAATTTCCTAGAATCTACTGATCAAAATAAATTTTCTTCTGGATCTTGATACAAACTTATTAATTAAAGATGAATAATAAATGGAATTTCCAAAAGCAAGAAAATACCAGAAAGGAATATTCAGGAGGAACAAATGTACTTCCTACAACCTCCTCATGGACAGCAGCCTGCTTGGCCCTGGCAGTAGAGCCCCGAGCCAATGCGGCAGAACATCAGCCTTTTATAAAAGGGTCACAAGCAGATATTCAGGGAGACATGCAAAAAATCACATGGGGGTCAACTGCAGAGCAATATTCTTTCCATCAAGAATAGATTTCTGCCTTGAATAGTTACTTTTTTACTCTATCTAGCAAATGTTTGGATAGTCTCATTACACTTGTTAATATCTTATGCAACTTCCTCTTATTTTTAAGACTAAAAATGTTCTTTAAGACTACCCAACTAGTTCTTCTCCTTCACACAAGCTGTATAACCTGATTCAGTCAGTAGTCTTCGCAGTATACCCACATCTACTTAGCAGGACAACCTGAATTCATTTTGTAGAGGTCTTTTGCATTCCACTCAATAGATGCTCTAGCATCATGGAGAAACAAGATGAGCTTGTGGAAACAGGGTAGTTACTGCTTAAAAATTCCCTTTAAACAGTATTACTATTTTTGCCTTTCAGCTTTATTGAATGTCCCTCTGCTTCTGTACTTACGAAAGGGCAAACAAGAACGCCCAATTCACCTTCTCTGTATCATTCATCATTCTGTACACTACTGTCACGTCCTCTCTTATTTGTCTCTTCTTTAAATTAAAACAATCCCTATCTTTCCCATCCCTCCTCAAACAGAAGACTTTCTGTGGCTCAATTATTTTCCTTGTCCATCTCCAAATACCCTTTACTTTGGCTATGTCTCTTCTTTAAGATACGAAGAAAAGAACTGACTAGGTAGAATGCAATCACACCCTGCTTGGAGTGGTGAATTAGCATAACCAGAAGCAAATATATTCCCCCTTTTTTTATCTTCTGTAATACAGAGGAACTTTGTCTGTACCTTGACCCTTTTTTCTCCAATGTCAACTATTAAGATTTTGAGTTTTCTAATAAATGACAAGTCAAGGATGCATGGGTAGTTCTTCTTATATTAAAATTACACCAGTTTGGAGAAAGGGACATGTATAGATTCCGAAATTTCCATTAGTACCACAAAAAACTTTCTATAAACATACTTGAAATTGTATATAGAATTGGAAATGCCATTTGTAAACCATATGAAATCTCACGGTATTGCTTCCTGATACACTTTTAAGTGTCCATAACTTTTATTGCAAAAGTATCTCTTGATAAATATCAGTAACAGAAGCTCTTTTACCACATGGACTAGAAGAGAAAACCATCTCAGCCCTCTCGTGCTGTAGTGGGACTGACTACCACAGTGTGTTAACAGACTGCTGGTGATTTGAGACAGCGCTGATGCAGTGCATATTTCACTATCAGGTTTCATGTGAACAGCAGCCACATACTTTAAAACAGCGTGTATTCAGTGATCATCTTTATACTTTATTAGGCTGCGCTTTCAGGCAGTGACTGTCTTGTGCTGATCTGTGTACAGAGCCTAGCACCACAGAGCTGGGGCTTCCTGACACCAGCACTAGACAAAATAATCTGAAGAACAGGCCAGGATTTTCTGTACTAGCACTTCAGCTGCCAGCAAAGACACATCGGAAACAACCGGGATTGCTGACCAAGCTGGAGGAACTACACCAGATTTCAAAAGGGACACCTACCTAAAGGTGTCAGCAACAGGGCTAGGCAATAAGCGCTTAACTTCATTTCTTTCAGCTTCCCCATCTCTCTATATCCACTTACCTTCTGTAGTCTAGACCTTCAGACAGTAACCTCAAGGGCAAAGAGTCTATCTATTTTCTGCTTGTATTGCAGTTCCTATGTGGGACGGATTCCTCTATGTTGCCGCAATAATAAGTACTGCTAATATTTCTGTATTGTCACAGCTACATCGATGAAAGAATGGTGTGGACAGCAATCTGTGAAAGCTCAGATCTGAAGCAGAGGCCCACAGTAAGACACAGAACAGCTTTAGAAATGCTATGTTATTTGGCAACTACAATGTTTTCTGAATCTCTGCTTTCATGATCCTTCCTTCACCCTGTAATGAGCTCAAAGGCCCACATGGGCAAAGGGGACTGTGTCAACAGACTCCTTGACCAGCGCAGAGCTTTTTGTGAGATCAAAGACACAGCAATGAAAATAACAATGTAGTGACAAACTGTGAACCTAAAATATGGAAAGCTTATCCAAGCTGATCATACACCCTAGGTGACAGTCTGTGACTGGCATGTAAAGGCTGTGCAAATATGACATTTTTTCATATTTAACTCCTGTTATGTAGTGAAGTGTTATTTCCAAAGGGCTGCACGAATCTTTTGGGGCAGCTGAAGGACCAGACACTGGATAGGCATGGACAATAGCAACTATAATGAAAATAACAGCCCCATTTATGTTTGCAAAGCAAAGCTCAGAAATGAATGGCAAGCATAACTGATACAAAAAATAACCATCACTAGAGCCTGAACTTGCAGAGAGCCCCCAAAAAATCACCTCTGAGGAGAGAACTCTCTCAGTCAGTCATTCACTCACCCATCAACCATGCCAGTGACAATATTTTAAATGTCAATGCTGTATTTTACTACTCATTAAGGCATGTAGGGACAAGGAAGCAATAGCATACAATGGAACAGTGATTTCCAAAGAGGGGATGTGTAGGGCAATAGCTATATGAATAAAGATCATTTGGCTTTCAGTCAGTTCCCAAGGAAGGACTGTTGTTCATCTTGAAAGACTTTTACTTCAAAAATTTGGAAAACACTGTAATAAAGCATCAGTATAAAATGTGAAAGATTGAGGACAGACCAAGAACACTGAAGACATTAATAAAGAAACAGTAGAGATAAATGACAGAATTACAAGTAATGCTCAGTCTAAACTCCTCACACAACATGATTATAAAATCAGATCTGCCGGTCATCTGGGATTCCATATATGATGAGTAGCATGGAAAACCACAGCAGACCCATCTTTTGCAATTAACAATATATGGATTTTCTGCAGACTTTTTGTTTTAAAGTCAAGAATTTCTTGAACAAAAATGCAGTTATTTAAATGTTCTCAAAGAAAAAGTGATTTAAAGCTGTGAATGTTCATGTCATCAGCCTGTCAATAACTCATTGAGTTGGGACACTAGATTGGTTTGGCAAAATATGTATGTACATACGTGTGTGCGTGTGGAAAAACTGCTGGGAAAAGAGAAAGTAATTCTCCACTCTTCATTACCTCTGTAAAACACAGACCCCTTCCATATTTTTACAAGAACGTGTCAGTCCCTCGTTGTAACTTGTAAACTGCAAGGCTCTCCTCTGTAGCCCAGTCCTCATTGGAGGTGTGAGGTCTAACCCAGTACACAGCCAAGACGGTTGTCAAAACTCCTGCTGATTTCAGCAGGCTTTGCTTCAGGCCCAAAAAAGGACAGGAGTCTGAGAAACACAAGCTAGAAACAGCAGGCTGAAGACCCTCAAATTCTGTGCAATGTATTTCACTCTCTAGCATTCTGAGACTGCCAAGCCTGGGTGGTAAAGGTGACTTTTAATGACTAGAATGGTATAAGGGTATCTAAATGGGTGAGGCTTAAGTGTCCTGTAAGCAACCAGGGTTTTCATGGAAGAGTCACTTCACTGACAAAGTGTCAAACACGTTAAACTGATTTTCTAGAAAAGGCCTATGGAGTATTACTATAAGCTCTGGATAACTGACTGAGAAGCACAAATAAAGACACAAATCATTTCTGTGCCTTGAAACACTTTATGTTTACAGTATTACAAACATCTAAAAAAATAGAAACAAAATTGTTTTAAAAAATTATTATCCTTGTCGCCAATTCTCTCGAGTTTCTTCTCAGGGTTGTAAGGCAGCAGTAAGGCTGTTATCTGATGGGGGAGATACCTGGTACACAGGCATACCTGACAGGGGAAGGGCACTGCGTTAGGCAGCAGTTGGGAGCGTGATGGGGACTGGGGCTCGTTTTGGGGAGAGAACTGGATGTGTGGTGCACTTGCAAGCTATAGCACTGCACATTGCCCTCTCTGCCCTTACCCCGTGCCCCAGCTGCAGCTCACTAGCCAACCCTCTGGTGTGCCAGTCAGCCCCATCTAACGTGCCAGGGCAGAGAGAGGCCACTACTCAGTCCTGGAAGTTCATGAACTGTAGACCTTGGGGAAAGTGAGGCAAGAGCTGTTTGTACAGACCTGATGTCCAATGCGTGACATCTGATAGAGCTGCTGTAAATTATCTTCATCTCTACCCTGTCAGTAACAAGACCTACTGCAGTGTAGGTTGCCAGCCCAAAGGCCAGTGGTCTTTCACCAGGGAGAAACAAGGCAAGATATAACTTGCAGCAACAGCAGAATAATTGCATCTGTTCAGATTAGTTTTACCTTGCTGTGCAGACAGACTCATGCAGCTGGGGCTCAATCAGAGCCGCAATCTCTTCCTCTTTTTTCCCCTTACATCCCTTGGCTCCTGGAGCCAGGTAGTGTGAGATCTGGCACCACCAAACCCCCTTACAAGGGGAAACTCCAGTCATCTCACTGAACACTTCATTTTCTGCTCAGAGAGCAAGAAAGGATAAAAAAGCTGCCTGGGGACTGACAAGAAAAACCCCAAGGACCGAGAAACAACAGCAAAGAGAAAGTCAAGGGAGTAGCAAACAGGATGGGTGAGAAACAGAAGAGGACAGGAGACAGGAAATGAAATCCTCTTCCTTGGCATGCCAGGACCTTACCACACACCAGCTCCCTGCCCAGGGCAAATAAGAACACTCCTATTCCATCAGTAAACAAGGAGAGAGAGAAAGCAAGGAAAAAGGAAATGTCATCTTAACCATAACTGAGCAGAAATTTTTATTCCAACTGGCTGTACTAACAGTAATAACAACTTCTCAACTCCCCATGTTCCAATCAAAACTGAATGGTGCTTTCTGCAATACACAGGGCAACTTCCTTTCCAGAAGTCATTACAGTTTTATAGAGCGGCACCTTTGCACTCTACCACAAAGCAATCTGTTAACAAACATTAGGAACAGCAGGGATGGAGCAATGGGAGACTCTCAAATCAAGTATTCATTGATTTCATTTAGATGATTATACTGTACAGAGCAACCGAAAGGGTTTAGAGTTAATCTTCCCCTGATGGCTTGCGGTACATGAGCAGGGCCCTGGGTGGTCCAGACGCTTTGGATTCTGTTGCTGGGTCTTCCATGGCCTCGTGTAACCTCTGAGACATCACTTCTCCTCCCCAGCCGCCACACGGGGCGCACTACAAATTATGGATAATAGTGATCTGCCTCACAGAGAAGGGAGAAATAAAACACCTCGACATTATCACGTAAGAGAAACCACCAGTTAAGTGATCTCTATCACCATTATGTTTGCAGCCCCCATAGTAATTTTTTTGCTATTTTTGCTGTGGTTTTGCTGTTCTTTTATCCCCGATGAAAGCCAGCAGAAGACAAAATGACTTGCTAATATTTCAATGAGCTTTACTTCCATTTGATTTCTTTGTAGTGTCTTTCGCAGGCAAAGCTTACTTGCAAAAAAAACCCCAAAGTGTATGTGTGGGGAAAGTTCAGGTCAGATAAAATGTGTTGCAACAAAACAAAATTAATTTGAGGGGGGTGGGTGTGAAACATCTCTGCAGGCTACTTGTAAACTGTCATGGGCAGCTGTGCCTATACGAGCCAAACTGGCTCAATGCATACACTGGTCACATTTGGGTTTTGGTGTACACTGACCATACTGAACATAGGATGTGGACAGCAGTATGCAATTCAGAATGTTCCAACAGGATGACACAACTGCACTTGTAGACCGCCTCCTATGATTACTGTAAACAAAATTTTGGAGAGTACAGGATGGAAGGACATAAGGAGATGATGGAAGTGTCAGACATGATTACGGCAAGATAAAAAGAAAGTTCAATGGAAAAGGAAGAAAAAGAGAGCGGAGTTACTGCGACTAGTCTTCACAGCATAACAAAGAAGAAGATCCCAGCCACATGCAACTTTTATGAAAGGTAGATAAAACATTGCGCCCAAAATAAGACCTTACTGGCATGCTCACCAACATTGTACAGACCCAGTCTCAGAAAAACCAAAACCAGCAACAGCCCAGCAAGCATATGGATCCCAAATCCACGCAGCAAGAGAACTGTTCACCTCTAAAACCCACCAACGCTTTATATACATACAAAATATATACATAAACCTGAGATAAGAGAGCTGTGAATGGCATACCCTTTTCAGGGACTCTCAAAATCCTTTTGCTATCAAGCACTTTACTTTCTAGGTTTCTCTTCTTATTCAGAGCAGCGATTCTCTGCAAAATAGCTATCTACTGCTGTCTAATATGTGGCTTCTGAAGAAAAGGAAGGCTAGCACAAACAAAAGGAGGAACTGCTTATGACTTATTTTGGGGGCAATGTGGTGAGGGGAACCACAGTTTTAAGTCTTTAAGACTTAAATATGGACATATTTCCTTCTGTAAGCCATAAGACTAGAACACGTTGACTGGCAGTCAACTTCCCTTCCTCTGGCACTAAGAGTAGAGCAGAAAGTAACTCATGGGTTGATACTTCCAAAATGGGCTCATCCTCTTCTCCAGGGTCTACCCAAACTACACAGAAACAAGCTCAGTCTCTGACCTGAAGTGTGAGTCTTGCATCACTGGCTCCCTTCTCATGTTAAGTCTCATCTCATACGTTTGCAGTATAGTGCCATGGTGTCTTTTGCACACCCCTTAAGATGGATGCAGTTCACCAACCCAAACTATGATATAACCACCAGCTCTGCTACATGCAGTTATGGCTTGGAAGACAGCCACTGTACATACACTGCACTTGTAGAGGCTGGAATAAGCCACGTATGAGTCTTCAATGAAGCACATTAAAGAGGTTTAAGTCCTCAGTTGCAACTTGGTATCATGGCTCAGCCTCCATGATTCAAGCACTTGAGTATGGCCATTATGTGGTCCTCTTAGTTGTTACAGCAATAGCAAAGTAAAAAGTCTGTTCAGAGCCAATCCTGTTAGCATCCCACCTCTTCAACAGGTATTTCCACAACACATAGAAAACCATAACTTGGTCATTCAGGGTAAAAACCATATCAGACTAAAGTAGCAAGTAAACAGCTGAAGCTGCAATCTGTCAAATTCACAAAAGACATGCATTTCCTAATCTCTGCAGGAATCTGATGTATATACTTGTGAGGTACAAAACAGGGCAGTTACCAAGTGTGGAGATGGACAGGAACTGAGAGATGTGTCCCTTCAAATAATTACAGTAGTGAGATTTTCCATCTTTTTCAATCATGTTGTTGAATGTTTGCCTCATCCTCCAATTAGCAGAGCAAAATATCTTTAAAAAAATAATTTAGGGGCATAGGAACAGAGAGAAGAGAAAGCTAAATGGTGAGTTGCTCTTTCCAACTCTATATTATGGCTACTGTCCTCAAGAGAGCACTTTCACCCAGCACCTATGAAGTAACAGTTCCCGGCGGGAGAGTGAAAGGGTAAAAATTTCACCTCTCTCCTCATCAGACATTCACAAATAATGATGCTTCACCCAATCAACTAGCAGCTAAATGGTGCTCTGCAGACAGACTCATAGAAAGAAAAGGCTGGAAAGACCAAGTTCATTTAAGGCTACCACAGATCATCATTCATACAAGAAATTCTGAAAATCCTTGCCCATACATAATGGGAGAGAAGCCATTTCTTTAACCTCAGGTTGATTAGATGCTTATCTGTGTGCAGGTCTGAAGGTGTTTTACTCCTGTAAAATTATTGGTTGTCATAAGTAACTGATCACCTCACTTTTGGTGTAGAAAAGCATAATCAGCTGTTAAATCTAAATTTCACAGCTGGACACTTTTAACCAGTAACTCTTAAAGCTGCCTCAGAAAAAGTGCAAGGTGGACCTCATTTTCAGTTTTCTGCGCTGTGTTAAGTGAAATAAAGAGGATGGCAACTGAGGTAGCTCTGCCTATTTGTAGATTACAAATTCACATCTTGTCTATTCTGGAAAACTCTATGATGACTGAGATACCTAATTAAATTATGACATCAGAGGAGATGAGAGTTAAAATTGAGCAACTGTGAGGAACAGACATATTTTGACATTCTGATTAACGCTCTTTATTTTTGTTAACCTGTAATTACTTCAATGACTACTGAACAATTGAGAGGGATAAAAAACTATGTCTTTGTTAGAGAAGACATCCCCCCCTTGTTTTTAATTAAGGTGTAGGATTTCACAGTACAGATATCTGAGGCCTATTAAAACTGCTCTGATAATATTAAGTAAGACCAGACTTCACTTTCATGATATTTCCAAGGTTACCCTCACTTCCCCTCAAAACAAACAAACAAAGCAAGTTCCTCCTAGCTTAGAGTAAAATGTTTTAGTTATGCTTTAGATACAAGAAAAAGAGCACTTTGGTTCATTTGAAGGTCACCTCTAATGGAAAAGCCCCAGCTCTGCCTCCAGAGCAAGCCTTTACCTACAGTAGACGATTACAGTTCAACACTTTGGGTAATTCAGCTTTCTTAATAAGAGGAGTTTGCTGCAATCTGAACGAAGTAAGTAGCTACATTACATACATCTGTAAGCAGACAATAAGTACACACTGCAGTTGAGGGCAACTGAAAGCGCAGTCTACTTTGAAGAGTGACTTTGTAAAGATGGCACCATATGGTTCCACATTTATTGTCTCTCGATGCCTTCTGGATTGAGTTTATTCAGTTTACAAGTAAAATGATTTTTAATTCTACTTAACGCTCCTCCACGCAATTTCAATCAAAAAGCTTTACATCAAGCCATCCTCTTTTTCACCCATATATCATCACTTTTAATGAAGACTGTGCATGCCAAATGCAAGCGGGGAGCTCCAAGGTAAGAGTATGGTTTGAGGGCAACAGGTCGTCTACTAGTATAAATCAGTATTGCTCACCTACTTTCAGAGGAGGCATTCCCATGTAGACCAGCTGAGGATACGGCTAAATGAAGACCCATTCTTAAAGTGGGAAGCTAAGTAACTGCCCTGCTAGTGATACAGAACCAAAGGAGAACTAAAGTCATTCTCCCCAGCCCGTGCTGCTTCAGATAGCAATGAAAAGGTAGTATGTTTATTACTAATACAGGACTGCAAGTAGAGCCTGAGAGCAGAGAACGTCTTAAACAGTATGTCATTGTCCCACAGCCAATTTTCAGAGTAAAACCACACACTAACGTGGAGATTTCACAATGCAGACATTTGACAAAGAAAGGATATTTCTTCTGGTGTAACGTCTGGGCCCCGACACCAATACAACATTATTTCCCAATGACAAAAAAATCTTGTAAACCACAAAACACAAGGACACAGGATTACAGAAGTTAAAGATAGAAGAAGAAACCCACAAAGCAGAAATATTAAGGCCACCTGTGCACTAGTGAAATGCACAGTCACCACAGCCAAACAGGATATATCCCTCATTAATATTACATATAATAAAACACACACATATGTATAATAGACATTTGATCTTACTCTAGGGAAGCAGAACCAGAAAAATGAAAATAAGCTAAAACCTTTGTGGCCAGCCTACAGTAAAAAGCTCTAGCCTGAATCCCAGCAGCTCTTAGCAGCCTAAGTCAACAGGACACCAGAGAGAAAACAGAGGTCCCCATGTAGATACCTATCAAAAGTCACAACAGGATTCTGAGGTGAATGCTTCCAAGGAGAAGGGGAGAAAAAGAAAACATTGAAGGACAAGTTGCCAAGGTTTTAACCTGAGACCTAACAACGAAGCACAAGTTGCCAAGGTTTTAACCTGAGACCTAACAGCAGCCACAGACATTTGTTTAATCTTTCAGGTGCTCATTAGTGTCAAGCCCCTGTGGCAGTCTCCATACTGTCTCTCTATACTGTAGCGGGCTGCAGGTAGAGTTATATACCATCCTAATGAGCCGCAAGGAGGGTGATGTGCGTCATTGGCTTCTGTTTCAATCTTGGCAATCTAAGTGTAAAAGCCTTGCAACAGCTTCTGATTCTGCTGACATTTAATTAGCCAGTGTCATTTTGATGCCATAGCCTGTCTCATCAGGATGATAACTACAAAACAACATGTGGAGCATAAAAGTTCTATGAGAAGTTTCAGGTCTGGCAGCCAAGGATACGAGTCCCCTGACAGTCACAGTTCCTGGGACTGGTCCCCATTAGCCCTTTGTTTTGGCACCACTATCAGCAAGAGCTTCTCTGTTAAGGAGAGAGAAACAAAAAAAACCCCCCAAAATGCAAACCTCAGCAAAGCCTTGCAAAAAACCTTTAGCTTGAAAAATTCTACCTGTCCTGCAGAAAGGGAGCACCCTTATTGCACAAACTCACAGCTATTCATCCTGAAAGACGGGTTTATCCTAAAGGACAGATTTGATCATCTTCTGGCCTCAAAAGGTAGTCAAAAGTAGTATTTAAGTATGTATTTTTCTCCATTTGCCATCAGGTGCTTGGGAAGACAATCTCCAACACCACCTGCCAACTGCTGCTTGCTCACATCAGTTGCAAAATTTGAAAATGGTCATTGCTACACAAAATGCGACTGATCTTTATTTTCAGTCAATATAACCAGTGATTCTGGTATAGTACATCCATTTACACCAGACAAGCTCAGACCTTTTTGTATTTGGGTCTTTTTTCCAGCATCCTATTCTCATACCCTAAAGACACCACTTTTTTAAAGTGTACCAGTTAGATGTACAAAAATTCAAATAAACCAAGCCATTTCATTCACGGAACAGAATCAACTCAAAATCCTTGTCAGTAGAACCTAGGCACAACCTAATGTTTTATAAAGACAGACACTTATGGGACTAATAGGCCACAGCTCCATTTTTGAGCAAAGCATCTACCTGAGGCAGAGGATGGGCAGAAAGAGGTCAGCAAGCTTAAAAATTCACTGAAAAAGTGTGGTCCCCAGATCTCAGCTCTTCTACAGGATCCTTGCTGGAGCTGAAAGTTGCTTCCAAACTGGATGAGGATAAGCCTATCTTTTAGACCAAAATGCTTTGGGAACTCACAGCTCCCACAAGGACAGGGAGACCTCTTTTAGGCAAATGTTGTGGGCCAGTAACGGTGATACCACGGTCAAGGGTGAGGGTGTTCTTGGAAGACTTTTCCACTTGGCTTCTGCTCATTTCTTTTCCATGGTACAACCATAATGTTATTGTTTCAGCCAGTTAAAGCCCACTGCAGACTACTGGGGGTTGTAACTGGTTCCACCTGTTCTGCATCTTAAATAGCTTTCCAGGTGTTTCTTTGCTCTATCTTACAGAAGGTGCTTGTCAATGCACAGTATTAAGTAATTAATTTCTGCCTTCTTCACCAACATGTCTTTTTAAAAAGTCAAATTTCACCCGAAATTTACCCCTGACCACAGTCATACTTACTTCACGCAGAATACTGTTTTGTCTGCCTGGGACAACCCAGGCAGTTCAGAAAGCTTTGGATGTGCATACTAAAGGAAAAGTTACATGCAGTGATCCTATCTCACATTTAGAGGCACACATTCACAGTGTTACTTCTTGTGTTCCCCATACATTAAACCATGGAAAATCTGCTCCCATCATTTTAAGCAAGGCCTTGCCATGGAATTCTTTGTCCTGACTTGAATTATATGCGGGTCAGGACAAATGGATGGGTACGAGAATTCACATTTACGTTATAGTATGTTTTAATAAACATATTTTATTTTATGCATACACACACAAACACTATGGAAAAGGAGGACCAAGGTCTAAGTTTATCTGTCTAAACGTTAAAATACAGCTAAGTGAAGGAAAGCCAGCAGCTGCTCCAAGCTACAAAACCAAAAATAACTACCCACAAAAAAACTTAAGCCTTATAATACCTCCCTCACACACATGCACACACTTGTATCCGTTATCTTATGAAAGCTCTTCTTGCCTTAACAACCCATAATATTAGCAGCACAGGAAAGTTTATCTGAAAAATATATGTTAGCACGGTCTCTTTAAAAGACTCTTGGAGTACTAATGTGCTCAGTGATTATGCACTTCTCAACTGTACTAGCCGATAAATGCCAATTGTCCTCATTAGCAAAGTAGCTGGGATCGAGTGAGCATAGGAGGAAACCCAGTGTAGCAGTTAAAGCAAAGCACTGGGGATCAAGCAAGCTGTATGTGCTTCCCATGACAGCTAATGATTTGCTCTCTACACCTGCTTCTGGCTTGGTGTCTTTACCTGTAACACGAGGTAATACCACCTACTTTAAGAGAGGGGGACACAAAATTAATGAAAGCTTTGAACTGTTCCAAAATCCTATAAAAAGGAAGAGTAATTCTTTAAATATTTCTGAAACTACTATTATTATTGTCATTTATTTTTTCTGCTGTAGTATATAAGAGTCCCAGAACCACGCGGTTCTAGGCACTGCATTGATGTAGAAAATAAAGCTGGTCCCAGCCCTTGCTGTACTCAAACCCGACGAAAGATATAGAATGACAGGCTAAACAGAAACCCAGAGAAACAAAGGCTTTGTGCTTCTTAGAATTTTACATATTTGGAGAGCTAAATTTTTTATAACTGATTTTAGTTTCTCCTTAATGAATGTATCATATCCAAGTCTCATTAGCAAACCAGTCCTATTTCGAATGTCAAAAATAGTAACTTCAAAAAATAGTGTGCAGTGCACCACTACTCCCAAACTATAAATCCATGCCATCAATTATTACCATTTTAGTTGCCTAGTTAGCAAATATTCTTCATGTGTGTACACTAATATGCAATATACTGCATGAAGTAAACATGCAATAAGATGTTCATTTGATAAAGCTTGCCAAGTTTGATAAATAAATCTTGATTCTGCTATTAATATATTTAATATATTAACAAATATATAAGGCTGAATGACTTATTTTGCTCAGTCCATTTAAAATTAGCACCAGAGAGGAAGGAGTATGACTTACTCATGATGTCCAGTTGCTACAGTGTGCTTAGTAGTACCTGCAGCAAGAACCTTACAATTCACAGCAAATCCTGCCTCTTTTCCCTTGGTTTATTTTAAGAACTTATCAATGGAAGAACACTTCCAACTGTGTTAGTATATCAGAAGATAGCCTAGTTCAAGCTCGTGTCCATTTATGCTGTATACCTGCATTGATATCAAGCAGTGTTAATTTCTTCTAACCTTATAGGGTGGAGGAAATGACTTTTCATTAAGCCTTGGTGCCACCAGGAAATTATATCAGTATAAGTAGTTTTGGTACTCCATTGGGATTTAAATACATTTTTAGCTTAACCTCATAAAAACGTCTTCTGTTTACTTGGAGATTACAAAGATATTGTGGAATTCCAAGACCTACGCTCCCTCTCCAGCAAGGCATTTAAGCATACGCTTAAAATTGAGCATTTGAGTAAATATTTTGCTTGTCTGAGAGCCTCAGAACATGCATCATGAAAGAGATGACATGCTAGATCAGTACCTCTATACTCCTGCAACAGCTTTGGGAACCAGATGGAGGAAGTCACAAGGCACTGAAAATTTGAATATTTTGTTACAGTATTACAATTTGCTTCCCACTCCTTCACATCCTTCTAGATCAAGGACATGTCTACACAGCTCTACAGGCAGATGAAAGTGCATTCTTCCCATGCTGCAAGCTGACTAGAAACTACGTAGTTATTTCACGTTCTTCTGAGCCTCATCAATAAAGCCCCTGCTGAAAGGTACAGCACATTAGCTTGGGCTTCGTGCCTGATTTAGACAGTTTGCATCTAGCTGAAAAACACAGAGAAACACTCCAAAGTATTTTCTGTTAACAGAAGCAAATATATACATGCATGCAAACTATAGGAGCCTGTGGTTATAACCAGTGCCTTATCTTACTTCATAGTAAATGTAAAGGGGTCATGAAGCTCACAGAAATACTACTAACTCCAAGAAAGCTTTTTTTAGTTTACAGACTACTGAAATGCTTTGTTATAACTAACAGGTAGCAAGCTCAAGCAGTCACCTGAAAAGCCAGAGAATTTCTTTAGCCTTTTATGATTTCTTTTTTTTTGGATAGCTATTTAAAAACTTGATTCTCCTACACTAATGCTTCTGCACACAAGAGGTGAGTAAGTATTTAACTTTTTTGTGCTACTATGTCAAAAGCTTTTGTAATCTCTACAGAGACATCACATCAAGATGAAGTCTCTTTGCAGACAGCCTTACTAACTTTGCAAAACAAAGTGTAGCCTGCTTTAACAGGATCCTTTAAAAGGACAGCAATAAAAATAACACACCAATTTCCTTTGACAGAGGCGGGAAAAGAAGAGGTGTAAGAGCTGATGGAACTATCCATAACACACCACTGGCATTCACCAGAGACTATAGTAAGAAATTAGCAATGTCAGGTTAAGGCTTGGCTCTGAGCATGACATTTGAACAAGACAAAGAAAACAGAATCTTCTCCATGGATTTTCAACAGAATTGTGAATGCTCTCTACCTAGCAATAATAGGCTTATTTTTCCAGGATGTGACCTCAAGCACCAGTTTGTGTCACTCTTCCATGAGCAGCTGTAGAACAGCTACGTCTGGAAGGAGCCCCTACCCCAAAGCCAGGCTGCAGAGTCAGGGTGCAGCTCAGGGTAGTTCCTCATGAATAAGCCAGTTCTGCTTTGTCTCAGTGGCGCTCCCTTCTCCTCTCTGCTCATAACACGTCAAATGGGAAAAGTGAGGAGCAGCAGCATCCAGACAGCCTGGAGTCAGTGCAGGGGAAGCAGCACAGCTATGGCACGTGGCAGGCTGGAGGAGGATGAAGAAATAGGAAAGAAAAGAGGGGACAGAGAAACACGTGGAAGAGACGTGATAACTGTCATGACATGGCATATTTAACCGTCAGCCTCTTACCGTCATGTCCCAGGCTGCTGTGCCCACACACACCTGTGTGTGTGTGTGTGTGAGAGAGAGAGAGAGAGAGAGATGTACGTGTGCATACATGTACTTGCATATGTGTGCCTGCGTACGCATTTGGGGTAGGGGCTGGGAGGCTGTAAAGGAGATTTAGTAACAGAAATCTCAGCCTTGCTTGTGACATATTTATAACTTTCTATGCACTGCGGGTCAAACATTTACAAGAATGCCTTTTGCTTCTGGTAAAATCAACCACAGGAAGGGCAAGGAAGGATGTAGTGGTGGCAAAATGCAGAACCCACCATTGCCCTGAAGAGTGCAACGACAAAAACTGAAAGTCTGAGCTCCCCAAAATAAACTGTCTGCGTTTGAGGGCTGTAACAGCAAAAAGAGGAACTCTTGGTCTTTATTCTGCTATTACAGAGGGACCAAAAAAGCTGTAACTAGAGCAAGTGGTCACAAGCAAGTGTCAGGAAAGTGACTGAAGAGCCACACTGGCTGTAGAAGAAAATAAGTCAGATGAACTGTGAAACTGTAAGGAGTACAGCAAAGAAATATTATGTAAATCAGGTCAGCTAAGCCGAGTCGAAGGCCCAGCCACCAAAAAGCCTCTTCAACATAGCAAAGCACAAGAGGGTGTTTGGAGAGTGGAGCCAGCAAAGGAACCCAGCAACAATGGCCTTACTGAGGAGGGACCATGCGTGTATCCTGCCCATCCCAGGGTGAGCAAAAGGGCACACATGGAAAGACTTCGGGGTCAAAGATCAGCAGTCCTGTGCCAAGAATCGTAACTTTTCATTAGCAGAGGAGAGAGAAAGGACTCAGATTGCCTGCCCTTCCATTGTTTTGTTTTGATATGGGGCTTGACATGGGTGCAAAGCTATTGTAAGCAGACACATGTACTGTGTCACAGAAATGCAAGGAGAGGAAAACAGTCTTTTTTTTTTTTTTTTTGTAAAAAAGATGGATATTTTTACAGCATACAGAGCCAATCATGCCATTTAATTCTACAGAACAGGAAGGAGCTCAGTAAATTGCTGTAAAAATATCCAGCCTTATGCAACCACAATGCCAACTACGGATCAGGCATTTGGAATAGCTGTGGAGTGGCATCATGCACCTCCCCAGCACCCTGAATATGTATCTAGGGACAGAGCTTAATCTACACCTCAGCTAGCTAGTGTACCCTTGGTAGTGACCTCTTTTGTAAAATGACCCCAGCAGTCACTTCATATATAGTTTTAGGCATATATTCTACTCCCCAAAACTTACCTTCTGTTGTCACAAACCCTGTTAAGTCACTTAACAAAAACTGTAGGCAGAAGACATAAAATACCAACATTTTGATTTGGCAGGCATTTAAATTTTCATTATAAGCATTCATACAAGGAGTAAATAGTCATACAAGGTAAGGAGCTACAGACGCTTTCTAAAAATTCTATCATCTTTGATGGGTATCTTATGTACAGTCCTACATACAGCACAAGAGTAGAACACGGTCAACCACAACAACAACATAATAACAAGACTTACTTATTTAAATGTGCTGCAAGCATGCGAGCATAACTCAGTAGCTGTTTTTGTATTCCTTGCTTGAAAGAAACATTGTGTAATACTAGTGTAACTATAGATTGTTTTCTTTTCTTTTTCCATTGAGTATTCAATTCCTAACAACACTTAATAAGCATATGTAGAACACTCCCTATCCCCGTCTATTTATTGCTTCTTACTTAGTAAAAACATTTTTTAAAAAATTTGGCCCTTACATGAAATACCAAATGCTATCATTTATGATACAATCAAGAACTGTGTGGTCTTTACTTTTCTAATTTAAAAAATCTTTCCAATACTCTTAACATAATTGAAAGATAAACTATTTTTGATACCAACTCCTCTGAAGAATTAATATCCCATTAAATAAAAACCTTCAGTGTACATTCTATCTTTACCAGTAGAGAAGCAAAAGTGATCTGAAAAAGCCTGAGGGCACTACAACATAATCTGAAAGGAGAAAACAGTAAGGCCCAATTATTCTTATTGGCTAACTAATATATCTAAAATAATAGGAATCTTCTCAATTCAAGTTCACTTGGTATCACAACTGAAGCTAATACTTAAAATACACCAATAAGGATAACGTGATTTATGATTTGATTGACATAAATGAGCTGTTAATGTTAAAAGAAAAGAAAGCTAAATGGACATTAACTGCTTTGCTATACATCATTATTTCACACAAATAGAGCCTACCAAATCCCGTAGAGTGTCTACTCACACAGTGAGACTGTTTACTTGTCCTGCTCTCAGCAACTTTCCAGATAAAGTCATGTTGTACACAAGCATGAGCCAGAAATCACATGAAGGGAAAACTCCCCTTTTTGATCAGACGGGTTTTGTGTGGAGTTTAACCACATAACTCTTTTCTGGAAGCAGTCACACAAGAAATAAGACATACCTGATGTGCCAAAATATAGATATTATGGCCAACATCTTTTGGGGAGATGCCATCATCTCCATTCTCCTCCTCATGGTCACATTCGAGGCCTTGGTTATATGCATTCTTCATCACATCCACCTGTAACACAAACCCAACCAAGGAAAGATGAAATAACTGTCATTCTCAGGCAAAAAGCACCTATCGCTGTGTTTGAACATGCTCGCTTTGTTCAGCTCAAGCCTGGATGGGTGCCTTGCAGTCCTGCAAGAAAAGCAAGCAGTCTGAGAAACACTTTCTGAATAAAGACAAGCTTCAAGTATTTATGAAGCTCCAAACTGCTACATTTCTCATCAGCAAAATTTCTGCAACCACGAGAAAGGAACAGGGATGCCGAGCCTTTCTGAACAGGTATTTTCACAAATGCTTTTAAAGACAGATCTACAGATACCACAGGTAGAGTCTGGCGGCACCTAAGAGTGCAGCCATGATCTCTCTCTGGCTAGAGCTGGCTGCAAGGTCACTCAGCATTCTCCACAGAGTTTAACAGAAAAAAAAAACACTAAACCAAAAAGAAAAGAAAGATACAGATCTGGGCAGGGTGCTGGGGTAATTCCAAAATATTCAAAAGCCTCTTACAGGACTTCTTACATGGGAGGGGAATCCTACATTCCCCATGCAGGGCCTGATCCTGCAGCTGTACCCTAGGGACGGCCTCATCATGCTGACATGGCGATGACTGCCTGAAACCAGCAGGCCACTGGGCTCTGCCCAAGTGCAGGGGCTGATGCCCACAGATCTCCCCACAAAACAGGTTTTTCAGTCACTGCTGTTACATGGTCAATTGGATTAGAAACAATTTCTCCAGACTTACAATCTATTTAAAATTCCTGGAGACCTACACAAGTATCACGGTTGTTCCAAAATACAGCAACAACTGCTTGTAACTGTCTGTTTGCTCATGAGACATATATATATATATATATATAACATACAACAGACATACATATAATACATACTTTATATATCTACACACATACTTCTGTTATCACTGTTTCACAAACTGTACAAGCTTAATTTCCCAGCCCCTGACAAAGTGTACTTGAAAACAGTCTACCAGAGTATGATAATTTAGTTAGGAAACAATTACAGAAAAGTGCTTGGAACGGATAAAAATAATGAAGTCGTAAAGACTGAAATCATGCATGCTTGATCCTTTTAAAGTACTTTTTGTGAATTAGTACTATCCTGATACATTGTGTCACTATATGCTGCCAACACTTTTCAGCTTAGATGCAGATGATTTTAAAAAAGTTTTAATGACAGATATTTTTTCAGCCAAAAGATTTATGAATATTCAGAAGTTTTCTCACCAGTTCCCTTGGTCTCATGTTGAAAAGGATTCTTTCCGCATTCTCACTGTCATGCCTGCTTTCCATAATAGCCAGCAAAAGCTTGGAGGCATTGTTCTAGAGATACAAAACCAAGTTAATGCAAATTTTAAAATCTATTTCATGGATTAATGACCCTTGCATTTGTTTTAATTGAGATTACGAGGACCACTTTTTTAGCGGATAAGATTTTAAACTACTCGCATCTTTTATTTTACTGACATATTTAATAGGGTTTTTCTCCCATTTTAATGTCAGCATACTGTAAGGCTAACTAACCCTGCATGCTATATTGGAAGAAGTATTTTAAATATTGAAAAATATTTGACTTAAATACAGAGCCTTGTTCTATACTGTGCACAAGAAACAAAATCCCATTTCCTTTTCTTATTGCCCACCTAGCAATTTTTGCCATGGTTTTCTGTTAAGACAATACTCCACAGAGGTAATTACAAAATGTATTACCTGGAAGGTTTCCTCATTCAGTCAAGTTTCCTTCCCCTTTGGTTTTTAAAAAGTCTGACTGGTTATTATTTAAAAGGCTATAAAATAAACTGTTTTCATACATTCCTGGAATTTTGTTTCACTACCAAATATTCCTGGGGAGCGTATAAATATTCTTTACTTTGTCAACCAGCTGCTTTCCACCGAGACCTCTCCCAAGGATTAAACAGCATGAGCTTTAGCAGCAGTAACCCAGTAGTGCCTTGAACTTTGGAGACCTGTCTTCTTCCAGTTAAATCAGACGTTGTGAACAGGAGAGGAAGAATGGTTTTAGTGGTTTGACTGCCTTCTGGCAGAGCATGGTTGCCTTGGTTCACCTGCCACAGCATCCCCTCATCATCCCCCATTACAGACCGAGCTGTGTGAATACTCAGAAGTAGACCGCAGTCCAATGATACAGGTAGGGGCCAGTGAAACTCTGAACCATCATACAACCTCATTCTCAGCTGCTCATTGCCAGATGTCAGCAATTCAAATTGAAATTTCTCACAGCAAGGGTGTGCCTCAGACAATTAGTATGGGCAATTTTGGAGGAAAAGGTCTCAGCTGCCTTAGGGACTCAGGCAAAAAGAAAGATGTTCTTTTCTGCATGTTCAAGCAACTTCTGTTTTAAGCAGCCTTTGTTTCTCCAAGTTTTGATAGCAGAGCTGAAAATCTGGAGCACTAGAGGCCAAGATAACACAATCACGCAAGTTGTAGTCCCCAGGGAAACCCAGCCAAATTTGTTCAACTCATAAGCATTTTTTAAATTACAATTTGAATACTATACTGTAGAAACGTGCTAGTTTCACAGCTAAAAACCCACAGAGTTTCTTCTTGGGGGGCACAGAATCACAAAACCATGCAGGCTGGATCACAAAATCAGGCCTTTGAGGCTCTCCTCTGGACTGATCTTTCAGCAGTCCCACCCCCTGCTCAAAGCAGGTTGCTCAGGGCTGTGTCAAGTTGAGGTTTGAACATCTCCAACTGGAGGACTGTAGGATGAGAAGTCAGCCACAGAAGGAAGGGATAGATGGAAGGAGGGTAGATTAATAGAATGAGGATTTATACATGACTGGGGAACTAGGACCTTCTGGGAGAGGAGACTGGGAGTTGAGTTAAGAAGCCAGGAGAGAGGTGCCTGGGCTTGCCAACACAAGAATGAGATAAGGACAAAGAACAACAGATGAGAAGAAAAGAGCAGACTGGGACTGGCTGATGGAGAATGGGACTCCATATGAATTTTTCCATAGCTCCCCTTTCCTTTTGCTCCAAAATCAAATCAGGACCATCCATTGGAAAGATCTAGTCAGACTCTTTACCTTGCAACCTACACTGCAGAAGTTTAATGCGCACAGTGAATGAGCCCAGGTGAAGGGAAAGGATAGCATTTTGATTAAGACTCCTAACAGGGTGCAGCTCTGAAGAACTGGATGCTCCTTTTTCTGCTGCAGTTTCCCTTACAGTGGTGACCAAGTCAGTTGTGGTAGCATTGGTAGGATCTCAAACTGAGGAGGACGGAGGGCGACAAGACAGGCTGCCAGGTAGCTTGAGAAGGAAGAGGAGGAAACAGTGGAGGAAGGCACCAGTCTACTCACTCATGGATGAGGAGGACTTTGAAGCCATTTCCCAGTGCAGACAACCCTGGGGATGGAGAGAAGCCTGCTGCAGTGAGAAAAGGTAGAGGGTGGGTAGGACTTTGTGTCATCAACAGCCAACTTCTTGCTACTGACTCAGCAAAAGTGGCATGCCATAGCCTAGAATTACAGCAGGCACGCACATCCTCCAGTTTTTTTTCTCTCTGATCACTTGCATGTGACGTTGAGATGCTCATCTGACCACTTGTTCTTCATTTTCTGCATGCTTTGAGACCCTGGGATCTGATTTCCACTCCCAGATATCAACGAGGAAAAAGAGGTCCATTACTTGGAACATACAGTATAAAGTTCTTCATAACACATTAGTACTGTGAAACATCAGTTCCCAGGTGCTACAAACAGGACAGCCCCAAGTACTTCTGCCCTTCACTTCTCTTTACCTGGGTTTCCATCTCATCTCCTCATAAGAATTTTTGAAAAATAAATTAATGTGTCAAGCAACTAGATACAGTGGAGTAAGGTGCTATGACAAAAGCCAAAAAGACATTCATATTAGACTCTCTCTACACTTAAGACTGATAAAATCTCTTCATCCTGCCACTATAAAGAGTGGCATATATTGAGGTCATACTGTGTGCCAGGGCTTAAATCCTGGTCAGTAAGGAAGGCCAGGGGGTCATACTCAAAATAACAAGAAGCAGAACAGAACATTGGCCATCTGTGCACTTAATGAACACTGTCTACCCTGCTCACTAAATGATTCGGGAGTCCAGTGGAAAATATAATCCACGAAGATGTAATTAAATACCACATCACAAACTATGTGCAAAACAAGCTAAATTAAGATGGCATGGGAAAATATAATTCTGCATTGCCTTTGCTTTGGTTGGGGGTTATGAGTTCAACATATAATGTTCCCTGAAAACAGTGTCTGAGCTTGTTTGTATGTGTAAGTGTGTGGGCCTATATACTTTGCATTCTGTATTTTCACTGCAAAATTTATGTATTTACAACTTCAGAATTGCCTATGAACACTGGCAGATTGTCGATGTTAAACATTACTTGGTAAACTCAGTGCTATATTATTTGGATGTGTTGCCACTCAAAATAAAAACCAGTGACTTCTTAACTTGGATCTAATTCTTGACAACACATCTGGCCCAGCACTGTGTCCAGTTCTGGGCTCCCTAGTACGAGAAAGATATGGACTTACTGGAACGAGTCCAGCAAAAAGCCACAAAGATGATTAAGGGAATGGAGCATTTTTCACGTAAGGAGCGGCTGAGAGCTAGGACTGTTCAGCCTGGAGAAGGAGGATCTTATCAATGTGTATAAATACCTGACGTGAGGGAATGAAGAAGAGATAAGAAGAAGAGAAGAGACTCCTCTCTAGTGCCCAGTGAGAGGACAAGAGGCAACAGACACAAATTAAAACACACATGAAATTCCATCTAAGCACAAGAAAACACTTTTTTACTGTGAGAGTGATCAAACACTGGAATAGGTTGCTGAGTCTCCATCTGTGGAGACAGTCAACTGGACACAGTCCTGGGCAACCTGCTCTAGCTGACCCTGCTTGAGCAGAGGGGTTGGACAAGACGATCTCAAGATGTCCCTTCTAACCCAAATGACTCTGTGATTCTGTAAAATCAGAATAATTTCCACAGTTTGAGCCTCTGGTATTATTCATCACAATTTTTGCTATTTAAGTAAGAGTAAGGCATATATAGTCTCCTATGAACAGGGCCAAACTGGTCCTTGCAGCAATGTCACTAAACTCCATTTTTGGTTATTACATAGAAAAGATGTTCTACAAACATTTGCCAGCTTAATGATAATGGCAAATCAAAATGGCACTGGAGTTACCGTAGCTAGGTCTTTACAGGGACTGAAATTTGGACTTCAAAAGAACTGTCTGCATGTTCGAAGTTAAATGTCTGCTTAAGTGTTTTGCTTGAGGGGGGTCTGAATTACAATGCCATTCAAAAATCTAATTACAGTTATTAAAATCATATGTAAAGCACTGTTGATTCAATGTTTCATTGTACATGATATATAGTTATATTCATTATTTTATTAGATATCCATAAAGTTGCCAATATGACACAATGCAGCTACCACAAAATATTTGCTGGTTTTGGGTAGGAAATAGGCCATCTGCAATGCAAATACTTCATTTGGAAGGCAAGAAAAGGCAATAACCCAAGGCTCCTCCTGGACAAGTTCTACCCTACTTGGCACGCACTATAGCTGCAGAGCTCCCCTCTGCATGCAATGGGACACAGACCAGAGAAACTTATCTACAAGCCTGTCCAGCTCTCCAGAGAATACAAAACAAAATTACAAGCCCTCCCACTCTACTCTTTGCCCTCCCACTCTACACTTTGTCCTCCCCCTCAGAGGACACTGAGGAGGGAAATAAAATACAGTTTACTTTAATCTTGTTTTCAACTTTATTTGACATTACAGGTCATCTGATATATTATTCTTTTTTCACAACATCTCCTTCTCAAGTAATTTTTTATGAGTTTGGTATAAACAGAGAATGCCTGACTTGTTACATGTCTGTACAGTGTTGCTATTTATCAACCATGTGAGATTTTATGCCCGCAACATAGACTCTTCATGCTAGCTATATTGTGTCTGTTTGATAGGATTTTTTAAAAAAACAGCTGAAGGCATACTCCCAAACACAACAGCGGGTCAAAAGGCCTCTGGTAGAGGGCCTGATAAGGACTCAGAAGCTGAGCTGAATTCATTTGCAATGTTTGTTTTTAAAGGCTGCTGAGTATATTATGCTATGCTAAGATTAAGTAAATGTCAGGTTGCCTAGAGTTCTTGCATAGGTATGTCTTCTATTATTACTCAAATTTAAATAAACAAATTTACATTTACTGTACCTTTAGCTGAAGCACCAAGTCCATGCAGTATTTGCCAAGAGGGTTTATGTCATTCAAGATGAGTGCAATTATAATATCAATCCCATTAGATTCATGGGTGGCTATGCAAGTCTGCAAAATAAGAGAAGAGAAAGGAGTTGGGGGGAGGGAGAGGGAAGGAGGGGGGGGAAAGAGGGAGACAGGATGGGTGAAGGGAGGGAGGGAGAGAGAGAATATGCACATCAACGAATTTCCAAAACAAGGACCCAGAACTTGAAAGACCTTGTAACAGCAATGAACCTCCCAGCCAAAGCAGAGCAGCCTGAAAATGTGCCACAAGAGGTGCTGGGGGAGGCTTGTGTAGTACAGAACTAACCCCAACACTGCCAGTAGTGAAGTACACAGCTGGAAAAAAGGTGGTGCAAGCTAAAATATGCTTGCAGTGAATCATGCAGGACTTGGCACCAAGCGGTACAAGTTAGAGACAGCAGCCCACAACAGCACTGCCAGATTCAGCTGAACACACATGCAAAGATGCAAAAGACATGCCTGAATGTAGGCACAATCAAATCTGCACACTCAAATTCTTAATTTGCATTCAGCAACCAGCATTAACATCGCTGTTATAGCATGAATTGTTTGCAAAGATTAAGGTTTTCTACATGCATCTGGACATGTCCTGCACAAAAGGACATTTCTGGACATGGAATTCAAAATTGTAATTATGACCAATGGTACTTCCCAAATGCTTTTACAGCAGGAGTCCCAGACCTTCTAAGCCTTGTAAATAAGTGTCAGTTATACAAAAGCCTATGGTATTTTTTTCTAACAGGTTTTTAGGACAATAGGATAGGAAAAGTTTTCCAGAAAGACAGAGAGAGGGGAAAAAAAGAAAATGACAGTGTGGAGCATTTGCTTCTGAAATACACCGAATCAGACTTGCAATTGGTGTAAAGTAGCATAACTCAAATCCTGAGTAACTTCCCAGCTGGTAGGTCTAAGCAATCAAGTGTAACTAATCATTCCCTTCCGTTATCAGTGTTACTCAAGTAAACTTGCTGGAGAACAACTTAACTTGAAACATAGGTTTTGGGTTTTTTTCATCTCTAGTCCTGTAATTATTCTTTTTTTTTTCAGATGTTTTTCCCATCCATTATTGAATCAAATATCACTGTTCAAAATTTAGTCCACTAAAGGATTTTTGTTTGTTTGTTTTTAAAGTATTAAGTAAAGGCTGTTGATTACCAGCAATGGCAATAGAAGCATTTTGTGCTTCATTTGTGCACGATAATGAAGTAGCATTAATACTGCATGTATTTCTTTAGCTATTTCTACGATCAAGAATAGATTGCCTCTGTAATTTCGCCCACCGCAATTTTCCCATTGCTAATCCATAGTAAAAATTCTGAAATTTCATCCACTGTGACAACGATACTACAATTCTCTTCAGATCAAATATAGCAGCATGTAACTACGTTCTTTACCTTTCTATACTGCCTCCGCATGGCACTAAAGAGACACCTACCAAAAGTCACAGCTATATGACTTAAAAAGACTGCATCAAGCAAGGCACAGAAGATTAGAAGCATGATCTTTAGTCTCATCCATTTCACTACTAATATCATAATTAAAGATGCTGATAGGTTGTATAGCAGGATAGTAAGTTAAACTTTGTGGCAGTTATGTGAATTAAGGAAAGTAAATGTTAGCAACCTATATAAACACCAGCAAAGGCAAAATGTATGAAAATGAAGAAAATAAGATTATGTATGCAATGTACTTCCACAACTGTGACTCAAAACCCAACCTCACAAAGTGAGGTTTAAGCCATGGACCCACTGACATAAGACATTAAACTCTCTCCGAAAGGACTGGAAACCCTCCACGTAAGCAGACATACTACAGGAAGAGACTATATTGAACTCTGACTTAAAAGGATTGCTCAGGCCTTATGAAAGCTTGAAACGTGTTAAGCCTAGTCATAGCAACTACAAGTGAATTTATGTTATTAAGAACACTGAAAGGTTTATGATAAGCACACAGACACCACACATTCAGGTATATTCTTCTGCATCCAAAAGTTACTTGAGTCCTACCTGATTTTCATGGCATGGACCTTGGCAATATTCAGTCAAGCTTTCCAGCGTCTGGTTCACAAGAGCCACATTCCTCTCATTGATGTAAAGCCCCAATAAGCCCAGTCCGCCTGTTGTGCTTCCACAGATACAGTCCAAAAACTGAAGGGTCTCACAAACAAGGTTGTAATTTGTTTTATTGTTCTGATGTCTTAAAAAATTCTGGTGGATGGAGAAAAGGAACACCAAAAAAACCCCAACAAAAACCCAAGAGAGTTAGAGTCAAGTCAAACACAGAGTCTTTTTCATTAAAACGTTAAAGGGAACAATTTACAACCATATGACCACTGTACCTTAGGTACTGAAGTACACTACACTGTAGAAAATATATTATGCCTTAGTGCAGCAGTTGAGAACGGATAATTAAACCAGCAGAGAAAGGAGGGCTTAGGAAAGTGAACTTTGCAAACATCTGTCTGTCCTGCATACCTGCCCCCATCCATCTATTATGACCCTTCTCTTGGAAGCGTGTTGCCCCACAGCTGAGCAGGTATGGTGGCACATTACGACTGCTCCTTGGCGGCGTCAGTGCAGGACGGTAGCTTAGGCTCAAACCACCCCCAACACTGCTTTAAGGGAGGCTGTTGGACACAGCACTGAGGTATATTTGCAGAAAATTCATTTCACAAAGGTTGCTATGGGGACAGTAATTGCTACCAGAGGAACTGACAGCAGGGACACACGTAGCATCTTAAAGCCTTCAATCATAACACCTAGGGAAAAGAGCAGTACCCAAACTTTGCCCAGAAACTTCCTGTGGTCTTCAAGCCTGTGGTAAGTGATCCACCATTTATGCACAGAAACTGTACTAACAGGGACATTTAGACACTTCTCAATTCCATGTGCCTATGCTGTGGTCCCCAAGCAATTCTGAGGACATAAACATGAGCTCAAACAGAGCACGCAAGTGGTTCTTGAAAAGGGTTATTTTATCCCTTGGACCAAAAGAACAACAACATTTTAGACACTCCTATTCTGTAACAGGAGCCAGGCACAGGCATGTTTTCTTGCCTTATGAAGTTCCAGCTCCTGTAATACTTCTTTTGGAGCTCAGCTCAAAAACACTTTACCTGGAGCTCTCGGTTGTGGTTCTCGCACAGCAGCTGAAGAAACCTCAATATTGGCTGCATAATTGCAATGGCAGGGCTCATGATTGCTTCTTCTGTGGACTTCTCTTCTGCATTTGCAGCATCTGTTCCTGAGCCCATAAGATCTATTTCTGGGTCCATTTCTCGTCTATACACAGAGTAAGCCTTGGACGTTGCAGAAGATGCTTCTGTTAACTGTCCTTTCATACCCTCTTTCAGATGCAGGGTTGAATCCTTTACTGAAAAGAAGATAATTTTCCTTCATTTTTTAAACTCTCTCTCCTCATTTGATTAAACAATAAGAAAACAATAATAATGAATGCAACTTTTTCTTTGTTGGTGCCTAACTTTTCGAAGACCTCTAGGCAACTTATAAAGAATATCAAAGCAACATTCATGCAGGGATAACATGTTCCAAATAAACCACAAACCAGAGTGAAACAGAACATTAAAACAAAAAGCCCTACTATTTCTCTCCCATATACAATAAATGATGAGAACAATGGAAGGACCACAGGGTGGGAAATCAGTTCCTGCGCTTGCTCTTGTGAAATAGCCCAGTTAGCAGCAGCCTCTACTTCTGCTTCTCTAAAAATATGGTTCTATATCTTCTACTGGTGTAAACTGGCATAGCTTCACTGATTTCATCAAAGCTAATTCCTTGTAACCAGCTTAAGAGATGGCCTATAATTTAGAGAAAAACAGGCAAAAGATGCAAATTAGCAATGATTAATATTAAAGCCTATTGATCAGTGCAGCATAGTATCAGTGATGCAGTACATGGGTTTGAATATAATGCCTCTTTTACATGGGTGCCTCCTTACCTCTCTTTTTGGGAACAGATATGGTTAGGTCACTATCATCATCTTTCTTCTTGCTCCCCAAATCAATAGTGTTCACTGTCACTGTCGATCGTATCTCCTGCTGAGCAGCCTTCATGTGGTCATACAGGACTTTAAAGAATTTTTCTGACTTTTTTTGCTCCTTCAGTTGCTGGTAAGTCGAATACTGCAAAAAATATATTCTTTAGATATCAATCTTCTAAGGAAAAATACAATAATACACTATTTTTTTGTGAAACAAATGGTGAATAATTACTTCGCTTACATAGAAAAAATGTTGGCCACTGCCTAACCAGTTCTTTCACAAAGTGATATACAAGGCTGGTAACAAAGATTGATGATAACATTTTAAAATTTGGATAAAATGGTGAACACTGCTATTTGCAATCTTTAAAATGTCACAATATTACACTTGGAAGTTAAATTACTTTGTGACACTCTCCATTTCTCCAGACATTCTAGAGTTATAATAGTCCATCTACAAATAATAGTCAAAAGTAATTCTTACTATTGAACAACAAGAAGCATGAAGCATCTAACGTGTAATATTATAGCTTAGATTATATAAATTTGTTGTGCTTCACATGAAATTGGAATTAATATTTTAGCTTATTAAGTCCAGTCCCTTAATATTATTGTCAACCAGGCTGAGTACCATTTTCAACAGTTTACAGACTCCATCTTAAAGTAAAAGCCTTTTACAGCCCCTAACAATTCATTTCAGAAAGCTGCAATAAAATCTCACTTCTTTAACTTTTTCTGGATACTCTCTAAGGGTCACAGATCATACTATCTTTTTTTACAGAATAAAGATACAGGATGGGATTCCTTTCATTTAACTTTTATTGTCTTGCAATGAGGTCTAAGTTGGTTATTTAGGCTCCCTTCACAGGCAATGATGAGATATGGGCAAACGCAGGGAATAATTCATACCATCTGTCCTTTCTTATGATAACTTTGCTGATCACAGAGTAAGAATAAAGAATCATCCTATTTTGCTAAAGTTGGGTGAGAGAGATATCATTCACAAAAACTAGAATCTGTAGTTTAAAGCAGTTATTTTCTATTGACTGGGATACCAGTCTTCTCAAATGGCCAGCTTTTCTCTCTTTGAAGATTTTGATAAATGTCCCTAACCGTTTCCAGAAAATAACCTAATTTTATTTTATTATAGACTTGAAAGTATTGTAATTTTTAATTTCACAAAGAGAGATATGAAATAACTGGAGATAATGCTTATATGGCAAAGACCAGATTAAAAGAAGCACTGTGCTACACTGAAAGGAACAGTTGAAAAATGTTGTCTTCTATTGAAGAGCCTGCACTATGAGATATTTTATAATAACAGGGCATATTTACATTTGTATTATAGCGATACATATTATAGTGATAAACTTCACAGAACTCACAGCAAAAAGGTTCTTTTTATTTGTCTCTGGACTACATGCATTTGAAAATCAATATGTGAATAAGTAAATGAAATAAGTACCTGTGTTTGAGTATTTCCACCTTCAAGCAATGCAATACCAAGCAAAATGCCTTCTGAGAAAATTCTGTCATTTTTGGTGTTTACTATAACATCTATGACTAGTTCTGATGCACCTTCTTTATCCAGAAGGCACTGAATATCAAACATGGTTACCCCAGACTTATCTGAGTCTTGTCCTGAAAATCCACCTGCAAATTAGACAAATACATACCATTCATGTTTGTTTCACACATTTATATGAAAATAAATCTATTAGTAATAATAATTTGTCTTATGCACACAGTAGCAATGTAATAAATTTAATTTTGAAATTCTGTTTGAGGCAAAATTCCCCTTGATACAAACAAGATTTCTGTGTGAAACTGCAATGTGGGGCTCTAAGAATAAGAAATAAAACAAAACCCCAAAGCACTGTTCTGTCATGATATTCAGACAATAAAGAAGTTGGAAATGACACTGATTCGTCCACCGAACCCCTTTTTTAATTCCACTGCTGCATGCACTAAACTGTGTGTGTGGTCAGTGCTCTGAGACCACTTTTAAATCTGCTTTTCAATCTCAGGCCTATGCTATACAAAGACTGCGTACTGGTAAATCCACTGTGGTTATGGGTATGACCTTCTAGCTAAATGCTTTTGCCCATATAACTCCTAGACCTTTAACATCACGATGACGTTAAGAACAGAGACTTGAGTTAATCCAAATTAAAGGTGGTGTTTTAAGGAATTTTGTTAAATTGTATTAGCTCATTAAATCAACCATCTTTTATTATCACAGATTATCATCCTTCCTGCTATACTTACTTTTATACAGACGTAACTGCATCTACTTCATTAGGAAAAATATAGTACTGCTTTAATCAGTCAGTACTGCTTTGATTAAACTGATTAAAATGGTTCAGACTTTATTTGTGATGAAGCCACACACACATACACTCTTTTCAGAGAGAGAACTAAAAAAATAGTAAATTTTTACTCTCCTGTTAGGGCGCAAAATTTGGTGTACAGGATATTAAGACTGTAAACATTTCCAGTGCCTACACTGAAATAGTCAAGGAGGATCAGTTGAGTAACATTGGGAAGTGCCCACAAACCTGTGCATGCCTTTAATATATGCTGAAAATGCAATAGCAAGTATTTTGACCTGGCTCTATATCTAGCTTCTCCCTCATTTCCTATGACATACATTATTTTGGGTTTTCTTAGAAACCACCCTACCGTAACTCCCCATGCCTTCTGTAACAGAATCATACAAAAAATTAGGTTATAAGGGACCTACAGAGATCATCTACTCAAACTTCCTGCTCACGGTAGTTAGAGGAGGTTTGTCAGAGTCTTGTCTGGTAAAGTTGTAACAAGAACTGACACATTCTGCAGCCTCTTGGGGAAATATGTTTCATTGCCTAATCAGTATCTTTGTGAGAAGCTTTTCCTTATATCTTTTTTTTTCATATATCAATAAAGGACCTGGAATTTCAAAAATGTTTTTGGTTTCCAGAAACAGCAACATCTTTGTTCAAATGTTTTGTACTTTGCTGAATTTCTGGATGTGGATTTACTGGCAAATTAAAATGGTGTTACCAATTGGAACTGAGTTGAATGATTTATTGGGGGACATGGAGAAAGTCTCTACTTCAGTACCGCCAAATGTACACCAGCCATCTGAGACAAGTGCGTGCAACTTAAAAACGGGACAAGTCTGATACTACCTCTCTTCTAACTGGTTACAGAACGTGTTTGACTTATTTACCAACTGAATCCCTGGAGCACTTCCAATGTGCCTATTAGAAAAAATGGTGCTGCTAATTTTGTTCTCTTTAAATGATCTGTGTTGATTTACCTCCCACTTGTGCAGTTTTGCTGTAGCTGGCAGACAGGGGCCCATTCATACCACTTCCATATTCTCCTTTAAAGTAGCGATACAGGAGTATTTTCCTTAAAGTGTTGCCCTTTAAGAGAAAGATAAAAATAGAAGAAAGTAGAGTCGTGGCCAATTTCCTTTGTTTGAAAAGCAAGCTGTTTAACATAGATACATAATTTATTAGGTCTTTCCATTATAATTAGTAAGCATACAAATAGTAAAGTTGTCCAGAAAACAAACATTTAATGGTCTTATCGAACAAATCTCATGGGAAGAATTCTAAAATACTGTTGTATAAACTTCCTTTGAAATTTCTTTTAAACTTATTGATTCTAAATCAAATACCTCCACCTCAATAATTTTTACTGGCTCTCTGTAAGATGCGTATAGTGAAACAAATTCTACAAAGAGCCAATGCTCTGCAGACAGTGTGTCTGTGCCCTGCCCTGCCATGGCAGTACTTTCTTCCTATTTTCTGCAGCTGAGTAGTATCACTCCCTTTTCTCTGATCTCAGATAATCCAGCTGATCATCTGAAAGAATCACATGAAATATTAAAACATTCTCTGTATCTCCTTGTTCCTTTACTTCCAAAACCACAACCAGGCAAAATTTGCATGCAGCTCTCTGAAGACCTTCCCTTTCATTTTGCATATGTTCTGCAACACAAGACACACTGAATTAAGAGTGGGGGTACCAATTACTTGGTGTTTTTATTTTGCCTTCAGTCTCCTGGGAACACCTGCAGTCAACAGTCAGCTTTACAGAGGCAGTAGGTGACACAACAACTGTAGGTGTATGTGTAACCTAAGATTTTATAAAGAAAAAAAAACTGCAAGGTCTCTGATGACTACCGCAGAAGGGGAAAAATTGTTCATTTCAACAGCTTGGTGGTAAAATGGGACGACTTCTTCCTTACTTTTACTCACCATACTGGTTTTAATGAAAAACAGTTCTTAAAAATACGTGCACCAGAAGCAGTTTCAGTACTTACCGGCTCACCAGCACCTGCACATTAGTGCAGCAGTCAACTTTTCAATCAAAATATCTCTGTGGCCACCACAGACAGCAAGGAGTGGGGAAGCAAGTCCCAGAAACACCTCAAGAAGTGCTACTCACATTCCCCCTTCTCTGTTAACTTAGCAATATATCCAAGAGCAACCACATGCCACGGTGGGGCTTCACTGCTTCATGGACCTCAAGGACAATGGGCTTGTCCACCTCAAACAAGTGCCAGAATACAATATGTGGTATGTGTAGCCTAACACCATTCCTTCCTAGTTCTCGTATTTTGATGTTTTCACTTGATAAGTCTATACAGAGTTCCCTCAAACAGCCAAGTGCAAGGCCTATAGTAAAATATCAAAAGCCATAAATACAATGGCTGCAAGAAAAATAAAAAGCATCACCTACACATCTGTGGTGCCAAGGAATTTACTACGTGGGTTTTCCAGGTAAGCTTAAGCCTGCATGCTCTACACCACAGAGGAAGACAAAGAACCAGACGTCTCTCAGGACCTCACACAGAGACAGATTCCTTCCCAGCCTAGTTTGTGATGGGGTTTAACCCTGTGTGCATGGACAAGATATGCTAATAAAGCTCGTAAGAGATTTCGAGACGGCTAAGACCACCAGCTCCCCCTGCTCAGCATCCTGTCTCTAGCTGTGACCACACTCCAGTGTCTTAAGAGGAAAGTGAACCTCATTTTCCACATCTCCTGAAGAACCCACACATATTACTGAAGAGGAAAAAGTTCCCACGAGAACTGAGAAACTGGACTAAAAACCAGGATAGAGTCCCTTTTCAAACTCTCTCAGACATATATATCACAGAATCATAAAATCGTATCACACAAATAGGATCATAAAGCAGAAATCCTTCCTAACTCCAGACTAGGACCCGATCCAGAATGGGTACTGCATTGAGACAAGATCTTTTAATTAGAAAGGCTGGCATTTGCCATACCACTTGATTAACCACTCAGCTTGAGGCAACATCCTCAAACAGCAATCTATGCAGTCTGTTGATGACTAACAGAGCACCATGGTAAATTATATAAACAGTGCAGTCACAGGAAGAAACACCAAAAGCCCTCTCTATATAGTTAAGAATAATACCCATGGTCACAAGCTTTATTGTTCAATCAAAACAGCCTTTATTTTATCAGGAAGAACGTTTAAGACCATGAAATAGCATTTGACTAATAAACTGAATGATCTAGCACTTGGGTCTTATTGCCTGGAAGTGAGTAACTGTTGGCACATCTCAGATGTTCTTCCTGCCTTGTTACCTTCAAAGACACCAGGAGGAGCAGTGATATGAAGATGCTTCTCCAGCTGGCTATGGAAAGGGGAATCCTGCTCCACCCATATCCAAACTAAGGCACAGACTTCACTTCTTGTCCTAAGGAGCAAGTCTTAGTTATTAGGATTCCTGCTCTCTTTCACTTCCTCTCTCAACCTCCCATGAATCCAGACAACACTTACAGTTCTCAGAAGCTAAAGTGTCAAAAGTCAAGGACATCGTGTTTGAAAAGCAAGAATGTGGTAGAACCTCTGCTTTGCCTAACAGCTGTGCCAAAAAACACGCCCTCAGACTCAACCCACATATTTGCAAGCACAGGATCTTCATCCCCTTTGTGATGACCCCGGGCAGCCACACGACTTCCCCAAGTCTTGTGAAATTAGCTGCCACTACAAAGAGCGGAAGAGCCCAGCAGTATGAACCGGAGTTGAGAAATGTGCAAATGCTCATGCAATGCATCAGAAATGCCTGTCACCTCCAGCACGTAACTCATAGAATGACAGAATCATAGAATAGTTTGGGTTGGAAGGAACCTTTAAAGGTCATCTAGTCCATCCCCCCCCTGCAATGAGCAGGGACATCTTCAAGTCAATCAGGTTGCTCAGAGCCCCGTCCAACCTGACCTTGAATGTTTCCAGGGATGGGGCATCTACCACCTCTCTGGACAACCCGTTCCAGTGCTTCACCATCCTCATTGTGAAAAAATTCTTCCTCATATCTAGTCTAAATCTACCCTCTTTTAGTTTAAAACCATTACCTCTTGTCCTGTTGCAGCAGGCCTTGCTAAAAAGACTATACTCATCTTTCTTGTAGGCCCCCTTTAAGTACTGAAAGGCTGCAATAAGGTCTCCCCACAGCCTTCTCTTCTCCAGGCTGAACAACCCCAAGTCTCTCAGCCTGCGAGGAGAGATGTTCCATCCCTCTGATCATTTTTGTGGCCCTCCTCTGGACTTGCTCCAACAGGTCCCTGTCTTTCCTGTGCCGAGGGCTCCAGAGCTGGACGCAGTACTCCAGGTGGGGTCTCACTGGAGTGGAGTAGAGGGGCTGAATCACCTCCCTCGACCTGCTGGCCACACTTTTGATGCAGCCCAGGATACGGTTGGCTTTCTGGGCTATGTGTGCATATTGTCAACTCATGTCCAGCTTTTCATCTACCAGTACTCCCAAGTCCTTCTCGGCAGGGCTACTCTCAATCCCTTCATCCCCCAGCCTGTATTGATACTGGGGGTTGCCCCGACCCAGATGCAGGACCTTGCACTTGGCCTTGTTGAACCTCATGAGGTTCACATGGGCCCACTTCTCAAGCTTGTCCAGGTCCCTCTGGACGGCATGCCATCCCTCAGGCGTGTCAACTGTGCCACTCAGCTTGGTGTTGTCTGCAAACTTGCTGAGGGTGCACTCGATCCCACTATGTAATTGATGAAGATATTAAACAGCACTGGTCCCAATATGGGCCCCCGAGGGACACCACTTGTCACCCATCTCCATCTGGACATTGAGCCCTTGACCACTACTCTCTGGATGCGACCATCCAACCAATTCCTCATCCACCGAACAGTCCACTCATCAAATCCATCTCTCTCCAATTTAGAGAGAAGGATGTTGTGGGGTACTGTGTCAAAGGCCTTACAGAAGTCCAGATAGATGACATCTGTAGCTCTTTCCTTGTCCACTGATGTAGTCACTCCATCATAGAAGGCTACTAGGTTGGTCAGGCAAGACTTGCCCTTGGTGAATCCATGCTAGCTGTCTTGAATCACCTCCCTGCCCTCCATGTGCCTTAGCATAGCTTCTAGGAGGATCTGTTCCATGATCTTCCCAGGCACAGAGGTGAGGCTGACAGGTCGGTAGTTCCCAGGGTCCTCCTTTCTACCCTTTTTAAAAATGGGTGCAATGTTTCCCTTTTTCCAGTCACCAGGGACTTCACCTGACTGCCATGACTTTTCAAATATCATGGAGAGTGGCTTGGCAACTACATCAGCCAATCCCCTCAGGACCCTGGGATGCATCTCATCAGGATCCATAGATTTATGTATGTTCAGGTTCCTCAGGTGGTCGCAAACCTGATCTTCACTTACAGTAGGAGGAACTTTGCTCCCCCAGTCCCCATCTTGTAGTCCATCCACTTGAGAGGTGTGGAAGAGAGGTTGCCAGTGAAGACTGAGGCAAAAAAGTTGTTGAGTACCTCAGCCTTCTCATCTGTTGTTACCAGTTTGCCGGTCTTGCTCATCAAGGGGGAATACGCTTTCTTTGGCCTTCCTTTTCTGGCTGACGTACCTGTAGAAGCCCTTCTTATTATTCTTTGCATCCCTTGCCAAGTTCACTTCCAGCTGTGCCTTGGCCTTCCTGACCCCATGCCTACACAACCAGGCAGTGTCCCTATACTCTTCCCAGGATATCTGTCCTCCTTCCACTGCCTGTGCATTTCCTTCTTGCCCTTTAGTTTGACCAACAGGTCTCGACTCAGCCATGCCAGTCTCTTGTCTTCCTTTCCTGATTTCTTACACCTGGGGATCGAGAGCTCTTGCGCTCTATCGAAAGTGTCCTTAACAATCACAGCTGGTGAGTGAGCCAACCATGGAAGGCACCCTGCTGGACCTCTTGTTTGTGAACAGAGAAGGACTTGTGGGTGATGTGACAGCTGGAGGCCATCTTGGGCATAGCGATCATGAAATGATAAGAGATTTCGATTCTTGGAGAAGTAAGGAGGGAGATCAGCAGAACTGCTACCTTGGACTTCTGGAGGGCAGACTTTGGCCTGTTTATGAGCCTGGTTGACAGAGTCCCTTGGGAGGCAGTCCTGAAGGGCAAAGGAGTCCAGGAAGGCTGGATGTTCATCAAGAAGGAAATCTTAAAGGCGCAGGAGCAGGCTGTCCCCATGTGCCGAAAGACAAGCTGGCAGGGAAGATGGCCAGCCTGGCCGAACAGAGAGCTTTGGCTGGAACTCAGGAAAAAAAGGAGAGTTTATGACCTTTGGAAGAAGGGGCAGGCAACTCAGGAGGACTACAAGGATGTCGTGAGGTTATGCAAGGAGAAAATTAGAAGAGCCAAAGCCCAACTGGAACTCAATCTGGCTACTGCCGTAAAAGACAATAAAAAATGTTTCTACAAATACATCAGCAACAAAAGGAGGGCTAAGGAGAATCTCCACCCTTTATTGGATGCGGGGGGAAACAGTGACAGAGGATGAGGAAAATGCTGAGGTACTTAATGCCTTCTTTGCCTCAGTCTTTAATAGTCAGACCAGTTTTTCTCTGGGTACCCAGCCCTCTGAGCTGGAAGACAGGGAAAGGGAACATTCTCCTGCAGAAACTGGCTGCTCATGGCTTGGATGGGCGTACTCTTTGCTGGGTAAAAAACTGGCTGGATGGCCGGGCCCAAAGAGTTGTGGTAAATGGAGTTAAATTCAGAGTCCTGACTCTACTCTTCACCTGACCCGTATCCCTCAGGACTGTGAACTCCACCAGTGCATGATCACTGCAGCCCAGGCTGCCTCCAGTCTTGACATCACCAATTAGCTCACTTGCGTTGGTGACCATCAGGTCCAGTATTGCATCCCCTCTGGTAGGGCTGTCTATTACCTGGCTTAAGAAGTTATCCTTAATGCATTCCAGGAGTCTCCTGGATTGCCTACAGCTTGCTGTGCTACTTTTCCAGCAGATGTGGGATGGTTGAAGTCCCCCAGCAGGACGAGAGCCTGCAAGCGCAATGCCTCCTGTAGCTGGAGCAAGAAGGCTTCATCAACAGGTTCCCCTTGACCTGGCAGCCTGTAGCAGACACCAATCACAACATTCCCTTTGTTGCCTCAGTCTCTGATTCTTACCCATAAGCTTTCAACCTGCTCATGGCTATTCTTCAGAGACAGCTCTTCACACTCTATCCATTTCTTGACACAGAGGGCAACCCCTCCACCCCTCCTTCCTCGCCTGTCCCTTCTGAACAGCCTGTAGCCATTGATAGCCGCACTCCAGTCATGGGATTCGTCCCACCAAGTTTCAGTAATGGCAACTTGGTTGTAGCTTTCCTGCAGCATGGTGGCTTCCAGCTCCTCCTGTTTGTTGCCCATGCTGCATGCATTGGTGCAGAGGCGCTTCAGCTGGGCTGTCAGCCATGTCACCTTCTTAGAGGAATACCCCTTAATTCCTTTGAGGTATTTCACTGGTGTTTCCCTGTTGGCTCCGATTACCTCAGGAGCCCCTGGCTCATCTCCATAAGACTTCAAGTGTGCTGCAGTGTAGCCAGCATGTCTCGGAGTAACAGGCTGAGGGCCCTTGCTAGCACCCCATCCCTAAAACCTTGGTGTGTCATCCCACAGCTTGTCACGGGCAAGCCTGATACTATCCCACTCCCCCATCAAGTCTAGTTTAAAGCTCTGTCAATGAGCCCCCGCTAGCTCGTGAGCAAAGACCCTCTTCCCCCTTTGAGAAAGGTGAATCCCATCTGACGCCAGCAAGCCTGGCGCTGTGTAGACCATCCTGTTATCGAAAAACTGTGTGAGGCACCATGCCAGAAAATGTTGGAAAGACCCTGCTCCCAGGAAAAGTGCCAATCCCACTAGTGTAGATGTCTGGGTATGCTTTTATGGGAATGCCAAAAAACATAGTCAAGAACAGGCCCATCATGTGGACGAGAGAAACTGCTGCCAGGGCAAGTGAGACAGCCATGCCATTGATGTCCTTGTAAACAGTTTCCTAACTTAGTACAGCCACAAAATTAATATTGCCCAAAAGCAAATCATCACAGCAGTAGCATGAATAAGCAGTTTGCAGCAACTATTACTGACACTCACATTACTGAAGCAGAGGCCAAAAAATAAAAGCACACTAGGCAGCACAGTGCTACCCTCCCCAACTAGGTTTCTACATGTGGCAGAAGTCCCGACCTTCCAAGCTGAATCTCTCCCCTGACGGCTACAATACGCTTTCTTTTATAGCTCTTATTAGGGTATGGAAGTGGCATGTAAACATCACTCAGCTGACTGCAATCCTTCTATAATGGCTAGAACATTGTATAGCTTTGAAAAAAACACAGTGAAACATAACAGTCTTATTGTTACCCATGAATACCACTGTATTGTCTCTAACAAAAGCTAGGATAAAGACAGAGGACACAAGAAAGCAACAACTGGTTATTGTTGTTGCAGTTTTAAATACCTAGGGCTTGACAGACAGAAGTTTCCAATAGGGAAAAATTATTCCAATAGGAACACGTAGACACAAACAAATTATGCTTTCTCAGTCCATATTTCATTATACTAGTTGGTCTTTAAACTTGATTTAAATGCCTTAATGCAATGGTTTATTCACTTTCCTTCTCTGAGCCTGCAAAAGGCTGGTTCCACATAAGGATGGGGTGTTTTGCATGGGGAAGCAATGGCTGAGCGGGGTACGTAAGGCTTATTGTGGATACCTGCATCAGCACCAGCTCACTGTCTAACACTGCCAAAAATTATTTGTCCTGTCTTATATAACTTTGCACACTTCTTAAGGAACTGGAATGATATTTATGATGTTCAGAAGGCTGAACTAGATGATCTGGTCATCTTTTCTGGTTTTCACTCTACATTAAAATAATGAAGTGGAAATGCACAGATTATCAGTCATAAAAGAGAATAGGCAGCCCTGTCCAACAAATATTTCTATGCTACAGTGGATGATGCTGTGATTATATTCCAGTATTAGTCCAGGAGGATGCATGGAATTTAGGCATGTTAAATCTTCAGATCTGAATAACTTGCAGCCAAGTATAAAAGAGGAGCTGGCTGGGATCTCTGGTCTACTAATACAGGTTTTCAGAAAGTTTGGAACAGAAACAAAATCCCAGAGAACTGGGAGAAATCTAATGTGCAATGACACTCTTAAAAAAGTACACGGGAGTACTTTTTATACTTTTTACTGATATCAAACCCAAAGTGAGTTTGATATCAATTCTGGGAAACACAAAGGAATGTCTGATTTTGGGCTCCATTATTACAAAATTAAAGGAAGCTACCATAAACCGATGGCAGTTATAATACTGGCACCATGTTGTAATAATTGCCTCAATATGGGTTTAAGAAAAATAGACCTTCTTAAACTTCTAGAGATTATCTTCTGGTTTTGCTAATAATGAAAATATCACTCTGGTAAAGTCTGATACAGTGGTGGTGTGACACAATCCTGTAAGGCAAAATTTTTTACTAGGTAACCCTACAAGGATAGTTATCAAATGGCTTAACAGCTAAGTGACTGACAGAGTTCAACATGCAGTTTAAAGCAAGAAATCATAAATGAATGTATGGGTTTCTAATGAGCAACCTCATGGAATATTTATTGTCTGCCTGATTTTTTTTTCAATGAAATGGAAGAATACAGAAAATAATTATTAATAGTGTTTAGAAAGGACACAAGAAGAAAAGGGGATGAGGTCAAATCACTGATAACAATTTAGGCATCTTTTATTAAACCAACTAGAAGCAAACAATATGAGCCTCATTATGTCCAAACCTCTGTACATCTAGTTATAGAAGTAATAACAATAAAATGCCAAACACCATAAAGTGGAGGACTCTGTTCTAGAAGGCCATGACTCTGGGGAAGAACAGAAGGTCTTGGAGAAAAATCAGTGGAACGACACCTCCCAAAAATCACACAACTCCGGAAAGGATAAGAAGAGCTATTATGTGGGATTCGTGAGATTATCTTACTTCTCCATATGCAGGGGCACAATACTGTAGGAATACTGCATCACAAGTTGGTGTCCACAATTCAAGAAGGCGGCTGACAAATTGGATTAGGTTTGGAGAAGCTCCATGAGAGTGATTAGAGAATAAAACATGCCTTCTCATCAGAAATTCAAGGCTTTCAATCTACTGAGCTTATCAGTCTGAACATGAACCACATGAACTCTGTTTCTGACTATCTACATGAGAAATCGGATAATGGATGACTTCAGTCTACAAGATAAAGGTGTAAGACACACTGGTGAGAAGCTGAAGACAGAGAAATTCAGCTAGAAAAGAGGCAGAGGCAGTTGGGTTATTTAGTTTGTGGGTTATCATTTTTTTTTTTTAATATCTAGAACAGTGATGGCATTTAGCTATTGGAACAGCTTAAGAAGAGGTGTGATAGTCTCTACTGCTGGCAGTTACTAAATCATGACTAGGTGGCTTCTCAGACAGAAACTATTTGAAGATCTCGTGGTCTACATTAGGAGAACAAGCTAGGTGACAAAAATATGTCATCTCACATAATCTATAAAGACATCAGGCCAACTTCTCCTGTAGTAAATATAGATGAGGTTAGAAGCCTGGCTTTCTATGAAGGCTGTTTGAAAAACCACCTACTTTACACATTTCTTCTCATCATTTATAAGTGAAATTTCTACTCTGCTTGGTCTGAGTGTCTGCTTCAGGATAGGTTTTTTGTTGTTTTTCACCAATTTTCACATTATTTTGTTCCCTTATTTCCTTTGGAGACGAAACATGGTAGGGGAAGGATGAGTTTTGTGCAAGTGGCTTCTGTGAAGATACCAAGCATGGAAGTTTTATAACCCTGTAAAATTGTGATTCAACCTGCTCTTGAAATGTAAGATGGCACAGACATCATCTCATCTCCAAAATGGATCAACTGAGGCAGCTGCCACACACATGGTGTTGCACAAGCATGAGCTTGGAAGAGAGCCCCAGAGCTTTGACTCCTAACACGTCCACAAAGTGGAAAATTTCTGTCTTCGTGATGCCAGCAACTTCCAGGGGGGCTCACAAGTTGGGGGAGGTTGTTTATTTTGGGGGGTTGTTTGTTTGTTTTGACACAGAGTGAGCTTTTTCCTGGTTTTGATCTTTTTGCAACAAGATGTTTTCATAGCCAACTGATAGTTGAAACTGATATATTTTCACCAGTAAAATATGACACCCAACAGCAGAGTTATTTGCACACTGGGGCGTTTAGTCACCCCAGGGAAAAAGCACTTTTAAATATGAGGTTGGGTGCAGCTGGTGTCCAGCTCTGCTTCCACTAAAATCAATGGGAGATTTGCCAGCAACTTCAGTAGGAGAAGGAGCAGACATGTCCTTTGCCCGGCAAAAGTTTTTATACAACTCTAAAAAGAAAAAAAAAAAAAAACAAAATACGCACCAGACTTCATGACACAGTTCTCCTAGGAGAGCAGAACTGGCCACCCACACCTCTCAGCTGTCTCTCATTAGGCAGAGACGCCCCACATTTTAAATGTGCCATTGTTCAATCCTACACAAATCTGGTATTAATCCCACTTGTCTTAATACAAATTGCCTACATCACAAATGCTAACTGATAAACCTGAGGTTGTAACTAGTGCAGAGATTCATTAACAGGTTCAGATAAAATAACAAACCACAAGCACGACCCTTCTCTAAAACCAAACTACAGTGGTTTAAAAAAGTAGTTCATTTTTTTAGCAGTCTTTTAATTCTTCTTTCCTTTGCAGTTCTAGGTTCCATAGAAAGCTGGAAGCTTAAGTGCCAAAATATTGCAAAACAAATGCTATTGCCAGTCTATTTTCAATATGGATAGTGAAAAGAATACTGGACACATTGCAAGAAAACCAGTTTTTGCCTGGTAACTGTCCAATTCTGCACCCTGAAGAAACTCAGGAAAGTGTCATATTAAAAGAAAGATTTTTTTTGGCAGTATCTCTAAAAAGTGTCTCCACTATGAATACAGCGGGAGGGAAAAACTGTTTGGATTAGTGACAACCTCAGCATTGGGGCATTCAGACTTAGACTGAGAAGAAAACATTTTTAAAATACAGTTTGATTTTGTATATTATAAAATTTTACTATTGACCCATAAAATATTACTAGCTGTCAAGTGTCCATCTTTTTGTCCAAGTATAAGATCTCTAAATATAGTCATGGCATTTGTATATATAGAACAGGTCTTTCTTGTGGGCAAATATTATTGTTAATATCTGTCACTTGTCCTTGCTTATTCGGTTACATGGTTTCCATCTCTAGTCATAAATTGTGCACTTACAAAACAGATCATGTTTGCACCTATGTAATTTTTCCTTTGCAACTTTCTCCAGTACAAGACAAAGCATTGAGACACATAATAACCCAAGTTCTCCACTACTGAAAGAAAACAATGTAAGATTTGATCACGATTATTCTGAAGCATTTATGACTGCACCATCAATAACATACTGTAGAAAAAGACCAGATCTGAAAAGCATAATTTTCAAAGACTAAAATTATCTAACTCTTATGCTGCAGGGGGTAAACTGTCAAAGTGATGCACAGGGAGTTACGCACACAAATCCTATTATTTGTTAACAGGATTTCTGTGTGGAACTCCCCATGCTCTGCAAGAAAAATTTACCCCTAAGTGTCCTAATGTGAATATTTAGCAAAACAGACACTTAATTTCCAGATGCATACTTATAAGCACTACTGTGCTTTGACGTTTTAAGACCAATTTGTAACAGGTAGCTAGGGAAAAATAATAGAAGTGGCCAAACAGTATTTTCGTTACATTATTCTGTTTCACCATGTTGCTATTACGTTGAACTTCAAAGCCAAAGCATTACAGATACCCGATTTACTAGATAAGGGATGCACTGCAGACGTACTGCCTGTCCTATTTTGAATTTGATATGCTATGATCTTCACTTGTTGGCTCAGGATTTTCAAAGTGGCTCAGGAAGCACTTCTGTATTTCAGTTTTCACCTGCTCGTTTTTACCCATCACCAGCTCCACTGATTTCTCAACTTCATCCTTGTCTACTAGTAAAGATTGATGAAGACACTTCAGAAATTCAGAATTTGTTTTCCAGGTACTCATGTCACCACTTACATTTGAAGGAACCTATACATTTTCTAAACCAGGTTATCAGGATTATTCTGCAATCCAGTTTACCAGGCCTCTGGAAATTTTTCAATGGATTTGACCAGAGTTCTGGGTTGTATCAATACCAAATGAGTACTTCACGGTTTGGGGTTTTACTGGGGAAATGTCATTAAACTGTGACTTGTGCCACTTTCTCCAATCTATACAAATATTCCCAGTTAATATTAATTACTCAGCTAGGACTGCTCTGTATGTCTATATTATTAAAAAAAAAAAAAAAAAGATAGTGATATTAAAAGGAACTAATTCTCAGCATTTACTACCTTGCAAAATAATCATTGGACATGTGCCTTGTCTCAAAACAATCCCGAGACCTCATCAAAACCAACCATTTTTCCTTTAATGCCACTTGTTCCTGCCTGAACGCCACAACATTCGGTACACATAACTGACAGATTCTGTCCTGCTGTAATTTACAGATGTGCTTTTGACAATGGTCAGCAACCCTATCTACAGTGCCCCGAGAACTAGCCTGACAAAATGACCAACATGCCTGATGCTTCTGAGAAATGCCCCTTGCGTTCTCAGATGAAAACAGATGCCAAATTATTGCTGATTTTTTGGACTTCAGGCATTAAGGAGAAAACCAAGTGTCTGTGTCTACCTCCAAGTATACTTGCATTTTTAGGTGCTTAAAGACTGTACAATATCAGGCCTTAAATAGCTTAAAAGGAAAGACCTGAATTTACTTTAAATTCTTGAGAGGCCAACATACAAAGCTGGGTCAAGTAAGTTTGCACTCCTACAGTCTGGCACAGACGGTGGCTACTACAAAGGAAAACAGCTGGTCAAATCATATTTAAGCAGCTCCTATCCGTGCAGCAAAACAGGAACATCTAAAGGAAGCCAACCTTGTGGCAGTTCAGGACAGCAGCAATATTTAAACTGCCAGTGTTACCAATAGTATATGGAAACATAGTCTTAACATCTACGTTGCTGGAAAATGAGCACACATCAGCTCAAAAGAATAGCTTGAATGGGATCAAGATACAGCATGAGATGTCCTAAGTGCTAATTGCAGTCATAGGCAGATTCTCCCTTTGCTCTATACTGCACAGCATGGCAAAGAACACAAAGCATCTTCCTCCATTTCTAAGCAGAGAACAATTTCCACCTGGAGCAAAGCCAGCTACTGCACTGATTTCACTGTATCTGTGAAATCAGGAGGCATTCAGACTAACAGAAAAGTAGAGCAAAGTTAGACAACACTACAAATCTAGCACTTGGTCTTTATTAGCTATCCATTTTGACAGGGATCATTTGAAAATATTTGTAATTCATGTTCCCTGGTTTTAAAAAAAGTAGTAGTTTGAATAATTTTCCAGTAAACTTAATTGAGAATTTTCCATTAATGCCAACTCTCCCAATTATATTATCCTTTTCACAATAGCTGGAACTTTAAGCTTAGCACCTAGAGTTATGTGCTTGTATAAAAATTCCAGTTTACATTAAAAAACAAAACAAAAAACCCCAAACTACACACACACACCCCATAATTTCTAGTGCTCCTGGTCTCAGAAACAGTACTTGGAAATGTGAAATCTGTGTGGCCAGAGCCAGAAGGCCAGAAAAACAAAAAGAAAAAACTCCAAAATATGTTGTTGGGTTTTTGATAGTTAAGAAACCAAACCAAAGTAATTTCAGCATTTTTAGGAGCCTGCCTCATGACTTTGATTGCCAGAGGTGGTAAATATCAAGTAAATATTTAGCAAACTTTTCCAGCAGATTTGTTGATGCTGCACGCTACGAGGAGCTCAGATCCTTGCTACCGACTCTTAGCAAGGACATAGCTGCTGACACTTGGCTATCGTCAAAAGCGACGCATCTCCTCTCCCTCAAACAGCAAATCAGCACATCCACTGCCAGCAACAGAGCCCAAGTAACTAAGAATTAATGGTGATCCAGGATTATGAGGTAAGGCCATCCTAGAAGGAAAGGAGCCCTCGATGAAGTATGAGAAATGGTAATCTTACAACTGAAATGAAGTTATTGAAGATCTGAGCTCTGCTTCTGTTCTGGCAAAGGCTGTGCTGCCACATGGAAGAGTTGGGCTCTAGGATAACCTGAGTGCTGAATTACTTGGGAGGCTGGAAAAAAGTGTTTGGCAGGTTTATTCCCCAGGAATAAGGAATCAGGTCTTGGTTTAGACCGAAGGTTAGGCCAACCTACCTCAACTCCCATTAATGCCATTAATAAGTGAGCAGGCTAAGCACCTATCCAGGGCCAGGCAGGGTATATCCTGGCTTTTACCTACTGATTCACAAAACTGCAGTGACTTGGTGTTGGAGCTGGTCTTTCTTGGCATAGCTGAAGTTTTTATAACAGAGCATCTCTTCCAAATGACAGGCAGACATTCTGGTTTTTGAAGGCATCTTTTACCAGGAAAAAACCCTCGGTTTTCAAAGCAGTTCTCAATCTTCCCTTTTAAATTAGAGGCCAATATTAGCTTTCTACTCTTGGAGTCTAAGATTTCATCAGTTCAAACAAATAAACCTAATAACGTCCTTTGAAGAGTGCCATGGAAATAATTCTGACTTTGCTTAACACTGCAGCAGAAGTTTCATAAACCGTTTCTATTAGCCAAAGTTGCTGAATGAAACTGAAATGTTATTAAGAGAGTAACATTTTGTTTTTAATAACTTTTGGAGGTATATTAGCTGTCATACCAGAGCTCAATAGCTTCTTAGCTGTCGTCTTATTTTAGGAGCAACAGCAATTTCTAAACGCTAAGTTTGACAAGATCAGGAAAAAGTTCTCTTCTAGGTTGAACAGAAAAAAAAGCCCCAAATTCAAGCAGCTCTAAATTGGTTGAAAAAATGACCAAAATTTGCTTGAAATTACATCAGCTGTTCAAAGTTAGAGACAAGGGAAAGACGAAGACACATTTTCATGAGGCTGTCTCAGCTTTTCTCATTCCCACTACTAAAAGACAGGTTCATATTTATATAAAATTTAATATGCAAGCTGTTCACCCATAATATTAAATTGCCCCTTTATATTTAATATTTGCTAAAATTGCTGAGTTATTTGTGTCAGAGTTAAGATTGCTGCACATGTGCAGTAGCTGTTTCACTGTAATATATTTCAGTATACATTTATCATGAAGCTGTTGCCATTATAATGCCTAAATTTCTATTGCTTCCAAGGGGAAATATATTATCACTGGAATGTTCCTACATGCACAGCATGTAGCTATGGAAATACGTCATATGCTTCTTTAGAGCTGTTAAGTACAGCATAGATTGACGGTGAGCCTGCAGAAAACCTGTTCTGGAGGTCCTATTGACTGCAATTTTTTCTACTGTGTTTCAAGAGTACTGATATCCATGCTAATGACATCTCTCTGATAAATGCCACGCAACATCTCAACATTAGGACTCCATGGCATTATGACAACCAAGATGAACTTTACAGTTCCAATAACTGGAAATTAGACTGTATACACATGCCAGCCAGTCGGTGCTTTGAATAAATACAAAACAAGACCCACCAACAGTCTTAGGGGCTACATAATTCACAGCTCAGGCTATTCTGATTATTAGTAAAATCCTCTGTTCTGAATGCAGCATTGCTGCTGCACTTAGTTAGCATCTCTGTGAAAACCTTGTTAAAAGGTTGAGTAGGGTGGGAAATAGTATAGACTAAGTTAGTGCCCTAAGTTAGATCAAAGGCACAGTTTCATCTGAAGTTCTGTGTTTGCTACAGGTTGCCATCTACTAGAAGGCTCAGAGAAGTGCTGGGAGCATACAAAGGTGTGGAAAAACTGTGGTATTAAAGACTGAAATTGCTCGCCTTGGAGAAGAGATGAAAAGATGTGACGGCAGTACAGAAAAGTATGAATGGTGAGGAGATGGGGAGGTCGGGAATTCCTGTTTCCTCTCCCACCTGAGAAGGGGCCTTCAATGGAATGTAAAGGTGGTCAATGAAAAAGTGATAAATACTTGTTAACCCACACATAATTAGATGGCAGAACTCATTGCCATGGGAAGTCACCAAGGCCAAGAATTCAGCAAGACTGAAAGAGGATTTGGGCATTTCTATAGACAACAAGCAAAACCAGTTACAATAGCTAATGTTAAAAAAACAACTATGGAAAAGAAGACAAAATCTTATGCTTTAGGGGCAACAGATTTATGATCTTACTGTTAAGGATTATCCCAAGACTTCACGAAGAATAGAAAACTTCAACTCTGCCTACAGTGGGGATTCTTAGACCTTCTGAGACATCTGGTGATGGCCACACAGAGAGACAGCACTCTTAATCCTCTGGTCTGATCCTCTTTGGCAATCCACATGTGTTTAAAACAGAACATGAAGTGTACCAAGTCTATTTGTATTGGATCCAAAAACCAGTGCAGTGCAACGTAGATTCAAGAGAAAAATTGTTTTTATGAAATCTCTGATGAGGAGACACCCAGAGGAGAGCACTACAGTGACCCAAAATATCATCTGGAACCCTGCATTCAACAGGCAAAAAACAGAACTGCCATAACAAGAGAGCACATTACCAAAATCCTAACATGAAAAATGTATGCATTTCATCTGTCTGTCTTCATCTTTGCTTAGCAAAATAATGCTGGTTTATATAAAAATGATGGCAGGTAGAAAGACTTTAGCTTTTGACAAAAGGTAGCTTCTTAGAGAGAAGCTCTAGGCTCCCTTCTTCAGTGAGACAACCTCCTGGTGTTGACCTGGGTACCCACGCTCACTTGCTCAGCCAGGTAACTCTCCAAACTTGTCCTGCCTCCCACAGATGACTTTTTTGTTCTTGTACTAACAAAGTCCAAAATACCTCATCCTCTAAGACACTAAAGAATGCCTTTACATGTGGCAGAGACAGCCACAGCGTCAGACTTCTCAGTTCTGATGACAGCCTATGAACACCAGATCCCTTATTTAGCCCTAAATAACACTGCCCAGAATGTCACCATTATTTAGTTCCTTTGATTAATTACAACTTTGCAATGACTTTGTTACATAAATTGGTTTTCTATACATATTAAGCGCCTTTCTGTCTCCCTGTGAGTCCAGCTGATGATGAAACGGCTTTTTGACTGCTAAGGATTGAGTGTCATGCATATGCCTCCACCTACATACTTAATGTCTTTCTTTGGCCTAAAATTCATTATATGTAGAAACAAGTATTAGTATTCTAGCTGTGGCAACCAGAACTACTGAGACTCGGCCAAAAGCTTGACAGATTTATATAGTGCAGAAGGGATGATGTAGAAGACCAGGAGAAGATCTGGATTTTGTCTCTCCTGCTTTGCTGTCTTCCATCTTTTTTCTTCCTTCTTGTCCCCTCTGCATTTGCCTTTTTCCTCCCTGTCCCCTGGCTGTACCAATGACATATTATAATACATGTGACACTTGATTTGTAGCTTCTCTCCCTCAGTAACTCTGGTAATCATGCCTCCTTGTTTGGTAAAACAGCTCTGGAGGAGACTGGAAAAGGGCAAGCGAGCATTTGGGAAAGAAGCATCTGGTTAAAGGTTGAGCCTGTTCCTCCTCCTGCACACTCAAATCACTAACCTGAACACTCAGAAGAAACACACTTGATAATTCATTATAGCAAAAGCATTGGAACTGACAGAACAAACCAAGATGAAGCAAAATTATGCCAAAAAAAGGACAGGACAAGCTTAAGATGGAAGTAGGCTGGCAGGTGAAAAAAGTTCCAAGCACGGCATTAAGTTTTGCAGAGAATTTTCCTCAGGCTTTGGTATATACAGATAAGTACCTCAGACAACAGCAAAAAAATCATTATAGATTAGAACAGAAACAAATCTTCAGTAAGATGGGGAAGGAAGGAGGACAATCTGTGGACTTTAATCCTGGGGCACCCTCAACTACAAGAGAAGTCAAAGGAAACTGAGTGTACTGAGTACCTGACAGAGGACCTAGATGAAATCGTGCTATTGTAAACTTCACATTAGGACGATTCTTTGGTACTAAAGTAGAAACTTTAATTTGGAATTTCCTTGCTGCAAAGCTCTTAACGTTTTCAGCACAAGACTTAGGTTTAATTTGAATAGGTCTGGGCAACAGACGTATTTATATTGCTTTCACTAGCAGAATGCAGAGGCTCAAATTACTAATTAAATACGAATTTCTATTTATAAAAAAGTCAGAGCCAGCGTCTTTTCAAAAATACCTGACGTTTAAGGCAGACTAAATTGAGTCAGTATCTGGGAATGTGCGTGCTCTGACCTGTGTGAAAAGGCAGCCTGGGGTACCGTGTACAGGCAAGACAGTTACCATGGATACCTCACTGCTTTAGGTGTAGAAGCTTAACATTACAAACAACTTTGCAGCATTAGGCTACTGGCCTCATAAAACCGCTGCAAAATAACAATGAATTCCAAGATAACCATTATGATCTGTTTCTTGACATGCGAATATAAATCTTGTATCATAAAGCAAAAGACAAAGCAGGATTGACAGGAAATGGCCAGATCTTGCAGGCCTTAATTTACAGTCCGCTCCTGAAAGATGCTAGGGTCCTCGGCTTGCACTGATGATAATGGGACCTGCAGGTAGGCAGCTTGTCTCAGAATACTGTCCTCCTGCCTAAAGTTTTACCTAAATTATGACTCCAAACTTGAGCCAACACAACACAGGCAGAAGGAGATGCAGCCAAATAACTCAATTATTGATTATAAAACGCTTTCCCTTTTAAAGTTTCCCTTTAACAGCGCAAGTTACTTTGTAAATATCTACCACAGGGTTTATGGTACCACGCATGCTGACTACATTAAAGGACAGCTATTTCACCTAAAATGTTATCCTGTATTCCCACATCCTCCAAAGATCACTGGGTCTTTGTGGGGAGGTGCTAAATGTGCCTGTTGGGCAGTAAGCTGTGTGCCTACTGAATGCCACCAGTACTCGAGAGATGCCATAGATTTCTTAGCTGGACAAGCACGGCTTCACGACTGCAAGCCCATCTCTTGGCCTAAATACCACTCCACCTGGCAGACAGACACTCTGAATAGAAAAAGAAAATCTGCTTCATACCACTGTGCCTAATAATGGCAAAGTATATTCGCCCCTGTCCACCAAACTATCTGATCTATTGATCCAACAGTCAACCATTTTTCAGACAGCGAATGCATCTGTCTCGTCCTTCACGTAGAGCAAAGGGTCACAGGAAATCACTTGAGACGCTTTCTCCTGCTTTTGGTATCAAGTTATACACAAGAGAAGTTCAGGTGCGGGTGAGGCTAGTGTTACATTTCAGGGTATGAAAAGTCCATCTCAAGAAGATTTATGATAATATAAACTATTCCACAACTAGGAGCTCACATGGATCGAATGCAGTGCTCATAGCTGGCTCTTACATCACTACTTAAGATGCTTCTACAACAAGATTACAGATGTATTTATTGCAAAGCTGTAATGGTCAAACAATTTCCAACGTCAATGGCCTTTCACAAGGCACGGCCGCTAAACAACAATGTGGTGGAAGAGCCGCTAGGTACAAGCTAAGAAGTAAGCAGAGAAATTGGAGCTGATCTCAGATGCTGATAGGTGTGCCTGTCAGCTCATAAGATTCAGCTGAATACAGACGTGCATACCTACAACGTTTCATAATCAAATAACATGTATTCCTCCAACTTTTTGCAGACCTAACTAACAGACGAAAGTGGACTCCTTCCATGCTTTATCAAATGTTTTTGGCAGTGGGTGAGTTTCCATACACTGTACTAAATTTTGCACTGAAGGAACCCTACATTTTTGCTAGGACAGAACCATCTTTCAGCCTTCGTGGCACACGCTGTATAAATGCAAAAGGGGCACGAGCAAAAACTAAACTCTCTTCATCCAAATGACTAATACCCTAGATCTGCGCCACAAGAGACCATTTTTTTTAATATCAGCCATTCTTTGTGCCCATAATTACAAGAAGGAATAATATAGATCACATAAATGCCAAAGTAACTCATTCTACCTGCAAACTAAGTACCCAGATTTGAAAGTAACATGGCGCCAAGGTCCCACTTAGCTTATTTGAGAGCAGAGTGGGTGCTTAGGTCCCCATACAGTCAGTTATTGGCAAAAAAAAATCCTTAGTTTTGATCTAAGCTCTCCACATCAACATTTGTACTACAACTACCTTAGTTTTGCAACAGTGAGCAGCAGGTACAATGAGTCTAAACCAGTAAAAAACAGTTTCTTGGTGGGCAGGGGTGGAAAACTTCCTATTACTTACGACTGATCCTTTTATGCTGCTCAGTTAACACAAAGGAGGGGAATCCAGACACCAGCCCACAGTGAACACTGAGCAGGCAATGCTAGCAGCAAGGGTACAAGGAAAGTGTGGATGGAGTGATCCCATCATGGCTCTAATATCATTAGAAATCTTTTCTCTGGCTTTAACGGGATTTGGATCAGGTACAAAGGAAGCCACGTTACATTTCCCTGATCTGCTGCTCCTATCAGCAGAGCAAAACAATCAAATCCCAAATATATATTTTTGCATGTCTGCACTCGATGAAGGACACACCCCCCCCCAAATCCACACACAAGCAACCTCAATAGTCATAAGTCAATTTGATTCTTAATATATTAATGAGAGGAATTAGTAAAGTAGGTAAGGAAGTAAAGAATTAAATATACAATTTTAACTTGGTATTTTCCCCTCTAACAATGTTCCTGTGTATTTTAAGGAAACAACCATCCAAAAGAAGCCTATAAGTGGCTAGAGCTGTAATTATAACAATATTAATATTAGCATCCAGATAGAGGGAAATGAGGTACAGAAAATGCACATTGAAGCCTCACATGTAACAGAAGCTATGCCGCACACCCAAAACCATTGCTAACACTGTACGAGTTGTAAGAAGTGCCACCTGATTTTTCTGCATGCTGCCTGTGCTACAGTTTAAAATCAAAGAGAGTATTTTAAAAATATTTCATTATGTGCAATGTGGGCTGAGGTTTGTGGCTATTCCTTGCCCTTCTAATGAAGAGATTAGGTAGATTTACAGCAAGACATAAACTCCTTGGTGTTTTCCTAGAGAAAGAATCCCACTCCTCCTCATTTAAAAGCTGCTAGCCTTGCTGTAGGTGGTAATTATGTTGAGGGTGAATTGCTGTGGTTTCTGTCTGGCAACACACAGCACTGGCACATGCAATCCCCACACTGTCTGGAAACAGCATTACATCAAACCATCCAAGCTAGTGGCTTACACAACCAGCTATAGCTCTTTGAAATCTGTCAGCTCCAGCGACTTGCTGTGTGCACTTCTGCTTCTCAGACATCAGCTTCATCACGTTTATCACACAGGTATCGGGCTCCTTTAAAAGTAAAATTTGGAAGCATCGACCTTTAACCTAACTTAAAATCTTAATTCTTAAAAAAAGGAAAAAAAATCTACATATCAAAAACAGCAAACAACTGCTCAATTTTAACACCAAATCTGAACTCAGTTCCTGAAAGCCTGTGGGAGCATCCATGCAACACTACAGAGAGGAACCTCAGAAAACACAAAACAAGACAGCACCACAAAGGGAAGCTGCACAATGCTGCTAGTGAAATTAGTTAATGAGTTAATGTGGAGCTAGTCTAGGGATCCCTAATGCAGGGCAGCACTGCACGTTGTAAGCAGGCACATCCCATAGTGAAATCTAAGAGCGATAGATCAGGTTCTTAATTAAATGCAGTTCTGCTGGGATCCCTGCATCAAAATTAAAAATCACTGAGAAATCTCAAATCAAACATAGCATTCAACTTCATGTCTCCAGCTGTCAGGCAGCAACATCATGTTCCGTGAAGACCTGTGAATAAGTAGTTTCCCCTGAAATTGGTGGGACCAGACACAAAGCAGGGAACTGCTCAGCCCAGGAACAGCTGTATCTGCCCCAGCATCATAGCTGTGTGTTAAGAATGCAATAGCCTAAGCCACAGAGTCACTGCATTTTCTACACAACTTGAAAACAAACACGTTGTACTTTAACAAGAAATGCTGTAACTATGTCCTTGGAGGATTGTTGTTCTGTACCAAAGAATTATTTCCCTTCCCTCCCCTCCTCCACTACCCTCCCCCATGAATTAGCAAATGAATTTCTGCCACAAACCCTCAAACCATATTCTTCCCAATCAAAGAATAAAACGATACCCAAGAGAGCAAGGCAGCACAGAACCAGTGAGATCCTGCAGACAGCTAGACTGGATGGAAAGCTCCTGCCACAGCCACACACAGATGGGCACACACACTCAGAAAGCCTATGGGGGTAAAACAGGACAATACCAGAAAGAGGATTACATCCAAACGACATTGCTGGAAAATGTTCTCCTGGAACCGGACAGCTGAATCATCTGCGACCAGACCAAAAAGGATGATACACAACAAAAGACAGTACATGTAATTTAATAAGTAAGCACAGATTTATTTTTTTTGTTTCCCCTGACCCTGCACTACAAGTTTGGAAACAATTCCTTAGGGCAGGGTCCATATTACGGGAGAATCCAGCATATGCATTTATGGGCAAATATATTACAATCTGCATATATTTTCTGGGGAAATGAAGCCTGAAGTTTTGCTCAGGGTCTGCGCTTCAGTGTTTTAGCAAATGGGGGATGTAATGTGTGCCTGTGAACTCAGCCAGAATACAGATCCAAGAAGATGGGATTCTTACAATGTTTTTTGTAAGATGCAGTGCTACAGGGCCTAAATAAAAAGCTTTTCAAAAAGTCATTGCACATAGCCTGAGAATAAAGTGCTAGTCCCAGCAGTAGCCGCACAGCCGGTATCCACATTGTACAACAATCGCACAGCTCAAATCGTGACTATGAAAGGACAGCCCAAGCAGCAGGTGGGATGGAGGGATGGCAGGGGAGTCCATACCCGAGCACCTCTCTCTCCAATCTGTCTGTTCATCAGTCATGTCACACGGGCTGTTCCCCTGCAAGGAACAGCCAGAGGAACAGAGAAGCTAGAAACGCGGGTCCCAGGCAGGGGAAGCAGCTGGCAGGCATCTGTAATTGAATTCCAGGAGGACTTGGTCTATTTTTAAAATTCTCTGTAGGTTGGCTTTTTTTTTAAATTTTTTTTAAACAGGTGAACATTTCCAAAACTCAACACAGTTTTAAAGTTTCATTATCTACATCTCTGAGTTCCAGCACTGTGTAAAAATCGTGCGATAGCAGCAAAGTACGACCAATCAGAACCAGATTCTAAAACTCTGCACCAGGGAGGAAGAAAACGAATCCATTCTATCTTTAATTGTATATTGCAAGGATAAAGAACTTTTGTTTTGAAGTGCAAACACACAAACCTCTTCTCCTGTATTTATACCCTAAACTAGAGGGACTCTGGTTTTCTACCAACTCCAAAATAAAACAAATTTCATTGTTATTATTTATGTGCTGTGCTTCTGCAGTATCTACTAACCCACAGCTCTGAGGGCACATTGATACCTAAGGAATGAAGCCCTACAAAAACTATCAAAACGTGAAGATTTTTGTTACTTTCTTTCCATAAGTGGTATCTGAACAATGTGTTTTCACGCAACCAGTCTAACACCATACCAAGTCACCGGCAGAGCTAAGCAGGACTCCTGACTTGCTCTCATTCATAAGCGATCTGACCTGTTCAAGTTGTATTTAGAGCTTTCCGCACCTTTAGAGCTCCTTTATCTCCTGTAATACCTGTTAGACGATAACCAGAGTCCTGAAGTTCTCTCACCACAGCTTGGGAGAAAAATGATCATTTATTCTGAGAGGGAGCACGTTGTTAATCTCCAGCTGTCAAGACCTCTGATTCTGCTTACCTGTTTGGGCACTGCCTCTGCTCATGAGAAGCAGGGTCTGGGACCACTTCCTTACCCTTCCTTGGATGGATTAGCGATGGATGGTAAAAGGATCCTAAATACAGCTCAGAATGGCTAATATGAAGCAGGAGAAACCGAAGACTGCTAAAGCTGCACAGAGGAAAACTTGTTTTGCTCGCAGCACAGTCCAGTCTGAGCTATACTCATTTATTTTCTGAGTTGCTGCAGCAACTTAAATTCTCTGATGATAATGAGCAGTCACTGACTGCATCACCAACTCATTAAAGCAGCTCAGTATCCACTCGTTAGCAAACACATTGATGCACTCTGGATTTAAGACCTGCTGGCTAGCAGAAATGTAGCATATGATATTTGTTGGGGTATAATTTGTATTATTTTTGGTCTGATTCGTGTAAAACACTCCTTATGTAGCTGCAGCCTACCCCCCGGTCTTTTGATAGTGCTAGATTATGCACAAAAACTGTTACTTTTAAAAATAGTCAGAAGATAAAGCCAGAGATCATTTTTCAGCGCTTTGCAAGACAGGGTTATGTAACTATGCATCGCAATGTATATTTAAACATCGGTATGTCAACTGCGTATATAGAGAAAAAGTGAAAGAACAGAGGAAGAGAAATAGGAAGAGAAGACCTCTAAACACGAGAAAACATACCACTTTGTAATGCTTATTAATAAGAAAGTGACTCCAACAATAACTTCCTCTTAGAAATATAATAAATACAGAATAATAGAATGCGTATCATATAAAGTAATATTATTTGCTGAATATTCCCCAAATACACAAATGGTATACCTGATGTTATCAAACGACATGGATTTTGTTGCAAGCACAGCTTTATAAATGGCTATTTTCTTATTATAGTGGTGGCAGGGGAAATGTTTAAGAAGAAAATGTTTTGACTGCCACGCAATCAGACTGCCTGTAAACAGTATATCCGGGCCCTTAGAAAGCAGAGATTTAATACAGCTTAAAGTTTCCGAGGGTTTGGTTTCTGCCCAGCTCCTGGGCAGCAGTATTATTCTTTTAAAGGGCAAGAGAATGAACATTAGCTTCTGTCAGGGGAGGAACAATGAAATTTCAAAATGTACTTTGGAGAAAAGATGGGGTGAACATTGCAGGGTGGGGGATAGGGGAATCGCTGATGTGTTTTTCAGTTCTGTTATGTCAATTTGTTCCTTGGCTACTTATTAATAAAAATTGTTGCTTAAATTTTAAGCTGCCCCGGTTCCTCCACAGGGTTTTTTTTCCTCCCCCTGCAGTCACACGGCCTTTTTTTTTTGCAGAGAACTGGATAAAAGGCAAGAGGTTTACGGCAGGAACATTTGCCGCTTCATACAGACAGCCCTGTGTAATGCCACAGGGGAGTCTCACATATAAAGTAATTTATGTGAAGTCCTAACAGGCCACCTGCATGCACAAACTTTAGTGCCTGCAAACCCGCATCCTCTGCCAGAACTGTCAGCCTCGTGACGACTAACCTGTCAATCAGCCCGAAACCCGAAGAGTCAGCTTTGCTGCCGGCTCACACCGCTTTCAGGGGCAATGGCAAACCAGGGGAGGGCCACAGCCCTCCGCCAAGCAGCGGCAAAACCCTGTTCCCTCATCTTTTGGCAACGGGAGGGCAGAGGAGGAGGAGGGACCATTGTTTGTTCCCCGTTCTGCCGCTGCTGTTGCAGCCGGGTTACATAACGCCTGGTTCCGGGCTCCCTTCGGCGGCACGGCGGCGTCTGCGCCAGGCCAACACCCGCGCCGGCGTCACGGGAGCCCAGTTACCCGCCCGGGTGCGGCTGGGCGGCCCGCTCGCTTCCCGCCGCCTCCCCGCACGCGGGCTCCCGACCCTTCACCGCCCTCTCACTGAACGGTCGGGCCGGCAGCACCGCGGCCCACGTGACGCGCGCCCGCGCGCTGCCAGACACTGCGGGCGTTACATAACGGCACCATGCCGCCGCCGCCGGCCGCGCGGGGGCGGGGGGAGGGGCGGGCACGGGGCACGGGACGGCGCGCGCCCTCGCCTCGGCGGCTCCGCTCCGGCCCCGCCCCGCCCGTCCCGTCCCCGCGCGCCGCTTCACGTGCGCGGTCACGTGCCCCGAGGGCCACGGCGGCGACAGCGGGCGAAGCGGGGAGCGTCCCGCCGGGCGGCCGCGGCGCTACGCGAGTAGGTAGAATATTAAAGGTAAACCCCTGCGCTCGCCCCCCTCCCGCCGACGCTAGCCCCAGGGTAGCGGGGGAAGGCAGCCTGCGGCCCCGCCGGACAGCAGCCACCTACGGGCGCCTGGGGCACGGCCCGCTTGCCGCGGCACCGCTGCGGGGGTTTGGGACCTGGCAAGGCCCCAGCCGGCTGCCGGCTGCCCCGCAGGGCTGCGGGTCATTCGCTGCTCTTCCACCTCCTCCTCACCGTGCCCGGCCTTCGTCCTAAGCAGCAGCCGAGCACCTGCACCGAGGTGTGGGGAACAGCCCTCTCCCGCTTCACGCATACTTATCTCACCAGGTATCGTTTCCCTGGAGGGATTTTCCACAAAAAAGGCAGGTGCTATTTAATAACGGATCTATATTAGCTGTTGGGGATTACCTGTGCCCCCCCCCCCGTCAAAGAGGAGGGCTGGATCCACTTCAGGCAAGGGGTTTCCTACCAGTGTCACCACCTGCAGGCCACCATCACTACATATAGGGCCCACGGATCACCGCTGGGTGCTGGGAGGAGCGCGGGGTTAACCTGCATCCCAACTTGTGCCGGCCTCATACCCACATCCAGCTTACTGACTTGGAAGCTCCTTGCCACCCCTGCTCAGCATCAGTGCTTGCATACCACAGGGAGGCTTGCAAGGGAGGGTACTACATACAAGTCCCTGTGCTTTGTCTTTTCTTTGATCACCCTCTTGGGCTGCAGATTTTTGGAGCCACCTTGACCCAGAATTCTTCCTTCAGGAGAACAGGCATTGGAAGTCAAGTTGGCCAACGCAGCAGGAAGAGTCTCTCAAGTCTGTACAACTCAAGAAGCGACTCTTTTCATGTATGCCAACATTTCAGCAAATTTAAAAAAGCACGCTTTTTCCCAATAGAAGCCAACTTCAGAACAAGAATTTATGTAGATAATCCAAAGCCAAGCTTACTGAATCAGTGTTTGTTAAGACTTCATACCATTTTTTTTCAACAAATCTTTCATTCACAAAGCCCAGGAGCACACCGTTTGCTTGATTTAAGGAGGAGAAAATGGGCACCCTGCCAACTCCTAGGTTCTGCACCATCATACGCAAAGTCCTGCTTCCACTTTCAGAGAGACCTTCTTTGAAGGTGACTCATTCGGTCCTCTGGAGAGAAGCCCAAACCAGGAGCTAGCTTGTGATACTTAAAAGTACCTTCTGCTGCACTGAGACATGTCCACAGCACCGGTACCTCACTGGGCAGCAGGCTCAGGGCAAAAAGCGATGCCGTATTCGAGTAGCCCGTCAGAGGGGAGATGGGGTCCCTTCCCTTGTCCTTCAGCAACCCTTTTCACAACAGAAAAATCTAGAATGAACTAAGTCCTGGGCCCAAACACAGTGTTCATCAAGTCAGAAACAAGCATTAGGGCAATACACCTATTCACCAATTTCAGGAAAAACATAAGACAGTTTCCCCAAGGTGGCTCTTGCTCAAGTCAGATGGGCACTGTAACTTGTTTTAGCTGCACACGTGCTTTTCTAGCAAGAACGCGTCTGAAAGAGCCCCTTTGTGCACTGCTGCAGCTGCCCGGCGGCTGGTTTGCTACCTCCTGTGGCTTTGGAGGCCCCTGCTGGAAGATGGAGATGTACGTGCATGGCGTAGTCCAGGGCAATAACGCTGCTACTTTTCAGCTGGCAAAGCTGCAGTGGGAAATTAATAGTTCAGAATCGTGCAGAGGGCTTGAGAAAACACTTTTAATTTACTCTGATTTTATTACCTCGTGGTTCTTGCATGGGGCAGAGCCCCAGCTGGCTCAATAGTAAAATCACACTACATAGGGCTTAGTAGCAAAACAGACAGATAGTGATCAAAGTACTGAACTTAAGACACAGAAGCCATAAACTGTTGGCTAGTTCAAAAGAAAACATTATCACAGCAACACTTCCTTTCCTGCTCTCAAAGAAAGTCTTTCTTCAGCTAAAAATCAGAACAAAACAGAGAAAAGGAAAAAATACGTGCAAAAATAGGAAAGAGAGAGATGGTTTAAAGTCAGGGGATTTTATTTTTCCCTGTTTCCAATTGTTTAGAGTTTAAAAATTAGGTTAAATATATGTTGAATTAAAGTATATATCAACTAGTTGACTTCCTTTTTTTTTAAAAAAAAAAAAAAGGAAGTAAAAGACCTGTATTTAGATTACCTGGTAAGCTAGAATTTGCTACTGAGTTAAAACAAGCTCTTTCAGTATCATAGGTATGGAAATAATCTGTTTATATAAACAGCTTCAAGTGACTCTTTGCAGACCACACTCTGGACAGCAAACCTTTCTAACCAGCCTCACAGAGCATCAGGTAGGACTCCAGAAGGAGCCAGCTCATCTGCCATCTCCTAATCCTAGCTCAACACGTGTGCTCAGCATGCTCAAACGCAGACAGCAGTGCTGTCATTTGACTCCCTTTCCTTTGGCTGTGTGGCATAGCAGGTTATTTGCACACACAGGCAGAAATAGGTAGCACTTTGCCCAGACTTCTGCAATAGAAATTACTTGTTTGTGACTAAGCACACCACAGCCCAAAGTAATCTCTTAAAGTTGTTACTCTGGCTGATTTTTTTTTTTTCATGCAAACATTTCCACACAGCACCAGAACAAAAATCCAAACTCAAATAACAAAATCAGTTTTTCTCATGCATGATGTTATTCACTGTAAGAATACTTAGATGTGAAGAAAAAGAAGAAAAGGACAGCTTAAACTGTTCAACTTCCATTTTTCAAAAGGCCCCTTCTAGGTCCTTATGGTCAGTTTTATTGTCAGAATTAAAATGACTACACGAACAAAATGCTAGCAACAACCAGGACAAATTTAATAAAGCCTGTGACATATAACCAGAACAATCCTCTGTGCCATCCAGGCTAAATTTACTGACCATCACCCACTTTATTGCTAGCAGTGAATTACCACTGTTATTTCCTCTGCCTCACAAAAGCAACCTAGTTAATATGGGTCTCTTCGCAAAATCAAGGGAGCTCAGGCTGTATACTCTGTTCTCCAGCAACATTTCTTAGCCCCTTTGAAAAAACTGCCCTGACTAGTAAAAGAGGAAGAACTTCCCAACAACGTGCAGGACTTCCAGCATTTGTTTAAATGCAAAGATTTTCATTTTTAGAGAGTCAGTCAAATATTTGTATATTTAGAAGAGTGTGATTTCCTAAAGGGCTGAACTACACCCAGTAGAGTGGCCCGGGGGGAACCCTAGAGCTGAGAACCTCTAGCTGGTCGTAGCTGAGAAAACACCTGGTTCAAGCGGAGCTTGTGGTTCCCCTGGAGTCAGTAAGAAGTCTTCATACCAAAAGACCTGAGAGTCAAGGTTATCTAAATTTCTTTTGCACCCAAGACAGACAGACTGGCATCCAGCCCTACTGGATGTGGGGCTAATGGGACACGAATGCTACCATATACAACTAAGGAGTCAAAAAAACAAGTTTTCTCCAGGAAGGAGGAGGAAGGTAGTAAAAAAAAAAAAAGGGGGGGGGGATGTAAAAGGCTTGCAGGAAAAAGGAATATAAGGAGAGATCGCTAGTGCAACTGCTCAGTACTTGGGGACAAAATGTTTTGGACAATGCCAAGAGGAATTTTCAGAGTGATACCGTCCTCTCCCCAACCCCAAGTGACAGCTCTGCATCTGGAGTTATCAACACCAGCCAAACCTTCAGAGCACGTTTCCTTCTCTCACAGCTCAGCCAGCTCAAAGCCAGCACAGCCTCTTGCTGACATCCACACCGTGTCAGCACGTTACGCTCGTGACTCTGTACAGCAGAAAGCCTTTGCACGTGTGCGCTCCGAGCAAGACCCGAGCGATGGTGAAACTGCATTGGGAAGAAAATGGATTAATCGGGCCTCGCTGGCAAGGTGCCACGTGCTGCCCATGAAAAGCTGTTGCAAGGTAAACAAGGCACAACCTGCACAAAGTGTTCATTGCCATAAACTGAAAGAACACTTTCAGGCTCTTCCCAACAAAAAAGCTCTCTGCAAAAAGCCTAGGGGTCAAAGTGACACCAAGATAATTAAGCTCATAATCCTCAGGGCAATCACCAACTCCAGAACAGGCCCCTCATTGAGCAGCCTGGTCAACGCACATCATTTAGATATTCTGGTCTTTTCCCTGCGAACTCCAGAGGTCAAGTAACCATAAATGAACCTGGCTTTCATTTAAGTAAACAAACACATGCATAATTCAATAAAGCATATTTCAAGCTCTAGGATTTGTAGAATAAAATTGGAAGAACAGAAACACTAAAGACTCAAAGAAATCCCAAATAAACTACTTGGAATTAAAAAATCTCATGATTTTCAAGCCAAATCTCGTGATTTGTTTGTGGCCTGACTCAGGGTTTTCAGTGCTGGGGGTTGGCAACTCTGACTAAGCAGGGATATGAAATAAGAGCGAGAGTGACTGCCCGCCAGGCTTCTGTTTTCCTGGGACAGAAGACAAAGCAGCTCTGACAATTCCAGCTGGCAATACCATCCAGGCGCTCCTCCAAGGCCAAACATGCTGGGTAAAATCCTCATCAGACAAAAAAAAAAAATCCTATCAGAAGCAGTTACTGTGGTTGCTTAATAGCTGTTTTCCAAAGTTCAATATAGCATATACTTTCTTTTTCTTGAAAAGGGGGAGAGGGGGGAGTTGGACCACATTACGGACTAATCCCTTGCCAGATGTCATTAGTGATGAAGTCCCTTAGAAATTACATCAGTATGAAACAAATCAGAAAACAGTGAGTTTCCATTTCCTCCTCATGTCTGGCTAGACAGAGACTTCAAGATCAGCTTTCATCTACGGCCTGGAATCAACCCTCCTCTGCGTCTTGCTTAGTGTGGCAGGGGTGTTAAGCAACTAATTGCAGCCATTAAAAAGAAACATAGGTCGCTCCTGCTCCCCGTCCCTGTCAAATACCGACTGCTTCATTAGGCTTCCCCAAAGCTGCTTCAGCACGTTGCAGTAGTCTCTCCCTGCTCCCGATGGAGGTAGGTGGCTCCAGCTGGGGCACACGGCTCCAGCCAGGACCCCTGCATCCTCCTGGGTGATGCAGAACCCTGAGCCTTCCCCTCTCTGCTGATAACCCCAAGTGTCCCCTCACATCTGGTATCCAGCAAGACAAGTCTGGCCAGAGTAGAATCGAATTTCCACCTTCCTGCAACGCTCAACCCTCCCTACCTGCTCACAGGGTGATAGAGGAGGAGCAGAAGCACAGAAAGAGGTTGAGAAGAAGGGTCTTGCCAGTTCTTACTGCTTTTGCTTCCCCTCGTAAGGTAAGAGCATTGCCCATCCTGGTATCTGAAAGAGATACATCTTTAGTTCTTTGTGTTTGGACTGACTAAACCAAATAACAACATAAACTGGGTTTTTTTGTAGAAACTCAGTTCCTGAAACACTTTTCTGAATCGTAAATCTCAGACTAAAGCAGTTTATGTAATGCCACCTATTCACACTGCCCTAACTAACCTTAACTAGCCATTCCATTATAATGAGTCCATTATCCCCCGCTTTATTGTATTTTCTCTTAAAACAGAGATCAAAGATTTGGATCTAGTGGCATCATGCCGATTTCATTTTTATTACTGGCTCCCTAGGTCTATCATAAATATTCATTGGCCATCCTTAATACAATGCATTGAATTCTGCTCACTGCTATCTCTGGTGCGACTGCAAAGTACCAACAGGGTTGTTGCTCAAACATATTAAATAAAGCAACGGCAAATTTGTGACAGTCAACAACAAAAAAACGCAGAAAACAAAAGAACCCTTTTCCCCTTCCAAGGAAATTCAAAACCAAAGGAGACATTTTCTCTCGCCCCCTCCACGACTGCAGACATTTGACTGCTGTGGGAATTCAGCTGTGCAGAAGCAGCAGCAGCAGCTGATCTGCTCCCACAGACAGGAGACATTTTTGAAAAGTCCACAGTTGCCACACAGTGGCCTCTGCGATACTGCAGCACTCCTCTGTGCTCACCAGTAAAAATTATAAATGTTACCTGGCAGTGATACAGAAACTGCTCGGAAACGTGGACTTTCTGTATAGCAACTAATACTTAAAAGGGAGCAGGAGGTGTGTGGGGAAAAACATCCTCCAGGCTCACAGCCAGGAAAAAGGTTTATGCAGTTTTATCCTCCTAACCCCCAAGAAAAACTGCAACTATCCCAAACTTCAGGATGCCTGTAATTTGTTTCTCTCCCCATACCCATCAGTCCCATGTTCCCTTGAGCTCTCCTCCTCACCTCAGTGTAGCTCCTCCTGGCACCAGGCAGGGTATGAAAACCCCTATTGCACCTATGTGAATTGCTCCTGCTCTGCGAATAAGCACGGACGCAGGCCTCTTGGGATGTCAACTGGATACTTTAAACAAGCACCAATCACTGAAATTAGGGCGGCCATGGGAATTACGTTTTTCCTCACGTTAAGTAACTCTGAGAGCATTAACGCATATCAGACACTTTATATTCTAAGCAAGAACATCTACTCCGTTAAAAACAAAACAATATGGTCGGACACAGAATGCACATTCAAATATTTATCTTCTAATATGACTCCACCATGGAGGTAATATGCTGCTCATTGAAAAAAGAGATGGAATAGGAATAAATAATCTAAAATAAATATTTCTATTTATGCATATGAATATATCCTCACACAAAACTCCACACACCTGGAGACGTGAACCATATGATAAAACTGCTGACTCATTTTACCTATTAACCTACGACATGCCTTCGGTCATTTACCTAGCCCCTTGCCCATCTAGTATCTGCTAGAACCTTCCACTAAATCCCTAAAAATCTTGGCTGCTTTATTCATGATTTAAAATATACAAATAAAACCAGACAGAAAGAAAACCTTGATCCTGATGCCTTCATGATGCAGAATTTGATTCAAATAACTATAGCGAGAATGGAATTTAACTTCTAGATGAACTGATGTCTTTAGTGAAATCCATCCCACGTGTATTCAAAACAACAACAAAAATAAAATCCAATTGTTGGTGTTCACATAAAGGATCCTGATCAATTCCATGAATTTTGTACCTGACTAAGGTGAGATGAATCATATTCAGAGCTCTGAAAGTTTCATTTGTTAAATAGCTCTCTTCCCTTGTACTCTTCCATTTGTTTTTAACTAAAAGTAATAGAGAAGGATGCCAAACGGTTTGCAGGCAGTTAAGATTTTCTTGCTGGTTTGCTTTTCTTAAGGTCAGATCCATAGAAAGGAACTGATATGAAAAAGAAGGGGAAAACAAGGAGTATCCTTATGTCACATACACTGTGTAAAGGGGAAATTCCAGAGCAGAAGTCGGGCAGTTGAAGTTCAGAGCAAGGAACAAGCTACTCCAGTTTGTTATTGTTTGGGCTGATGCTGTCTAAATTGGTATCTACAGAAAAAATATTTTACAGTATCAGATGCTCCTTTAGAGGAAAGATGATATATGTGAGAAAGGCAGATGATACAAGTTCCAAAACAATTTATCAATCAGGATTTGGGGCTTAATATTTCTGAAACAAAGCTGGGTAACAACATACCATATTCTTAAAATTTGATATATATGAGCTGCTGAGAGGCTACAGTCTTTCAGAAGAAATGTGTTTACAACCATGTGTTTTTTCAGCCTTGGCATCCTGCCACTAGACTTGTTTGTGACTTGGAGAACAAACAAACAAAAAATAACCAAGGGTTTGAAACAAAGAAGAATAAGTACCAGTGAGTAGTGAACACCATTGCTCACTCAACTATCACCTGAGCTAAAAGTACCTTTAAGCCTCTGGAGAGAATATATTTGGATCACAGTGACAGTTTACAATTATACATATAAAAGAGAGGGTAAAATCATGAATGCACCCAGTTCTGCGAAGTAGTTAGGCATGTTCTTCACTCCCACCGCAGCAGATTAAAGTGCTCTTGCCTTTCACTAGATCAGGACGTTACACTACATAAGAGGTCAGAAGTGCTGTCTCCTACCTGTCCTTGATATATGACTTTCAGTTTAAAGTTCTTGTCCAGGTCAAGAAGAGCAACGCACTCTGCCTGAAACCATCCTTGACACAGACCACGATAAGCACCTCACAGCTGGCCCAAGTAAAGTGGCTTTGAACAGGCTTCTGAACACAAGCAGATGACAGGCCAAAGCTGGACCAAATCTCTGAGGCCTGTTACTTACAGAAAAAAATCTCCCCTTAAAAAGATGCTTTTCATAGACCAAGTACTTACAGGTTTTTGCACTAGCAACGAAATAAATCTCTCTATAAATGCACGTGATTGGAAACCCAGCAGAATATCTGGGGGATGTCCCCCACAGCGTACAGCAGTATTCTCCTTTAGTCGAGAACAACGCACATTACAGGAGGGATCAGGGATACCGCAAAGATGAGGGATGCTACTTCAGAACAGGCTAGTTGATATCCTGTGTCAAAGCACCAGAACCGTGCAGCAATAACAAGATGCCGTAGTGGCTGATGGCCTGAGGCGCTAAGCACTACGGCTAACACCACCTAGCTAGTACAAACAACAGCATCACATGCCTTGTGGCATCTCTTTGCTTAATTATTCCAGCTTGAAGCCTAGAGGGGGGAAAAGTGAAACTGCATTGGTTTGTTTCTCTGTAGGTTTTTATTTCTTTGGCTTGTAAAATGTCAGCATATGGGTATAATGAGAAATTACCACACTTTAAGGGTCTGACCACATTTAGTGTTTAGTCTTGCATATCTGAAAGCTCTGATGCTCCTGCTGCTGCAATTACTGGCTCAGAGGATTCACAGAAATAGCAAAGCTTGAATCCTCCACCGCAATGAATCAGTGCAGGCTTCGGTTCTGCAACAGACCACCACCTTCACGTAAACCATCGCACAGATGGAGGGGTTTGTCCCAGTTGTGTTTGAACTTTTGGCCATAACTTCATCACTTAACTGTCACGACAAAGCCACAACAGCGGCTTCCTGACCATACCAGAAGTACGTGCTGGTCACAGCAACCAGGCTGGCACTGCTAGAGGTAACCAAACATTCTTCCTCCCTGCACCTCCAGTCCGTCCCGTCCCATCCCCCCCAAAAAAAACCCTGTGGCTATTTTCCAAAGGAGAGAGTTTTTAATGCAGGATACTGCAAAAATGTCCTTTACCAGCTGAAATGTACACGTGATTTTTTTAAAAACTTCAGTATAAACAGCATTGAGCTTAAACGTTCTCCTATAGTATTTCTAACCCTCTCTAACCTTACAGCCACACTGAGCTTAGTGAGGAGAATGGCCTATTGACAACGGGAAAAAACAGGCTAGTGCACAGGCACTTTTATAAATGAGCACAAACAAAACAGCAGACATGGTGAAAAATTAAATGTAATTCTTCAGAATGCCTGCAGTGCCACTAATCCAAAATGTGAGTAGTAACACAAATAAAGGAATTTTGGATCCTGTTCTGCCTCCCATTTAAAATAAGCATCTTTTTAAGGTATAATACATTCAGCAAGCCCCACATATTCAGAATTATTCTCTTTTTTCCCCTTTTATTTTTACCTACATATGATATTTATCTGAATGCTGCCTAATTCACAGATGCAGAGAAGTAAAATCATCTTGAAAAGATGAGGCTATAGAATACAATGCAGTTTAAGTTGAGAATGTCTTTGATTCAAAGAGCTGCAACGCTGGGACACTGTAGTGGCTCCCAGCAACATCTCCTGGCTTCTAAGACACATTGAGACCATTTTTCCCAGCAGAAAAAGACCTGCAGCTCCCACTGGTTTCAGCTTGAGTGGTAGATCAATACATTCATGTACTGGGACTGTTGCTTTTGACAAACTCATTGGAGGTTTGTCAACAGCTCCCCATGAAAAAGTTCAGGTCCTGGCACAAAATGACGAAAAGCTGATAGTGGCCATGTCAGGGACTACATCTTACAGGAATAAAATACATTTGTATTTGCACCAAAGCTGTACTATTTTTTCACATGTATATTTGGTGCTGTTGCTGAAAACAAAGAAGAGAAGATAGCTTACATTTCATATGTAAAGTGGAATGCAGAAACGTTAACACTGCAAAACGAAAGGCTACAAAGCTACTTCCATGATTTTAAATCATGAAGCTAGTGCAAACGTATAAGAGCAAAATAGCATTTTTCATGAGTTTTTCCAAAAAAGCAAAAAGCACAACTACTTATTTCTGACAATTAAGCAGCTTACACAGTCTTTGTTCTACTGACACTTAAAAATGCAGTTTTCAATTATTTATACTGTAGTTCAACACCTAAAGCAGGCAAAAAGTATAAAATCTGTGTTCTGCAGCACAAGTAACCCTTACTGAAGGGTTCAATCTATTTATAATAGCGTTTCCCTTAGGAACTACCAGTTGGCAGGGTATACAGGCTTGGATTCTGCCATATTCTGTAATGCACTATCATCTATTAACACTTTGCTCAGCCAATAATGTTACACTAAACTTGTCATATACATACGTTATCAGAGAGAGTATTTTTTTTCCCCCAGAGATGCTGACTTCATTTAAGAACAGTTGGGAAATCAGAAGGTTGTCCATGCCCAAGGCCACTGGAGTGGGTTAAGAAGTTGCCATATGAGCATACTTCGGTCAAGAGTTCAACAATTTCATCCAATTCACTGATGGAGGGTTTAATTTAAACTTCTGAACCCTCTTTGAAGCAGCTAGGAAGACTCACCCCTCCTGGCCCACCAGCTCCGTTGTAGGGACAGTCACTTGCAGAAGGGCAGCAAAATAATGCTAAGATTTCAGACTGCTCCAGTCATTTGCAAAGTGAACATGCATCAGTGGTCTGCATGTCTCAGGTGCTTTTGAAAATGTTACTCAGATTCAAACTGAGACATGTAAGTAGGTCTAGAGGCAGCATTCACACAGAAATTAAACTGAAATCATAGAATCATAGAATCATAGAATTGTTAAGGTTGGAAAAGACCCTTAGGATCATCAGGTCCAACCGTTAACCTACCACTGCCAAGTCCACCACTAAACCATGTCCTCAAGTACTGCATCTACCTGTCTTTTAAATACCTCCAGGGATGGGGACTCAACCACTTCCCTGGGCAACCTGTTCCAGTGCCTGACCACTCTTTCAGTAAAGAAGTTTTTCCTAATACCTAACCTAAACTTACCCTGGCGCAGCTTGAGGCCATTTCCTCTCGTTCTATCACTTGTTACTGGGGTGAAGAGACCGACCCCCACCTCACTACAACCTCCTTTCAGGTAGTTGTAGAGGGCAATAAGGTCTCCCCTCAGCCTCCTCTTCTCCAAACTAAACAACCCCAGCTCCCTCAGCCGCTCCTCATAAGACTTGTGCTCTAGACCCTTCACCAACCTCGTTGCCCTTCTCTGGACACGCTCCAGCACCTCGATGTCCTTCTTGAAGTGAGGGGCCCAAAACTGAACACAGTATTCAAGGTGCGGCCTCACCAGTGCCGAATACAGGGGCACTATCACCTCCCTGGTCCTGCTGGCCACACTATTTCTTATGCAAGCCAGGGTGCCATTGGCCCTCTTGGCCACCTGGGCACACTGCTGGCTCATGTTTAGGCGGCTGTCAACCATCACCCCCAGGTCCTTTTCAGCCAGGCTGCTTTCCAGCCACTCCTCCCCAAGCCGGTAGCATTGCCTGGGGTTGTTAGGACCCAAGTGCAGGACCCGGCACTTGGCCTTGTTGAACCTCATGCAGTTGGCCCCAGCCCAACAATCCAGCCTGTCCAGGTCCCTCTGCAGGGCCTTCCTACCCTCCAGCAGATCGACACTCCCACCCAACTTGGTGTCATCTGCAAACTTACTGAGGGTGCACTCGATCCCCTCATCCAGATCATCGATAAAGATATTGAACAGGACCGGCCCCAACACTGAGCCTTGGGGAACACCACTCGTGACCAGTCGCCAACTGGATTTGGCTCCATTCACCACCACTCTCTGGGCTCGGCCGTCCAGCCAGTTTTTAACCCAGCTCAGAGTGCACTTGTCCAAGCCGTGAGCAGCCAGCTTCTGCAGGAGAATGCTGTGGGAGACGGTGTCAAAGGCCTTACTGAAGTCCAAGTAGACAACATCCACAGCCTTCCCCTCATCCACTAAGCGGGTCACCTTGTCATAGAAGGAGACCAGGTTAGTGAAGCAGGACCTGCCTTTCATAAACCCATGCTGGCTGAGCACTATGGTGAAAGGCAAAAAAGATTTGCTTAAAAAATTCAAAAATTCTAGGCCAAGGTCCTTCTGGTTTTGTAAAACGGGTGTAAAAATGGCCAGCAACAAAAAAACAAACATAGATGGGGCACATCTAGTCCCAACACAGTCGTTTCTGTCTCTCCTGTTTCTCCTCTTAAACAGTCAGTCTAACGTAGGCTTTTATCTATACCACAGTAACTGTCTGAACAGAGGCAATGTCGACTTCCTCTGCACACTGCTTTACCCAAGTGTTTTAACACTGTTCTGGAACAGCCTTCTGTAAGAGAGGGCTCGTAAGATCAGGTTTCATTCCAGTTAGTTACCTAATCAATACAAATAGGACTAGGACTTAACGTAGAACTCCCGGGAGATCGCAATAATCACCCACAATTACTTATGAAAGCCAATCAATGATCAAGAGGTTGTGTGTGTCATTTATATACCTTAAATCAAACTTCTGAAATTAAACTTTGATTCCTAACATGATTAGATGTTGCGGCACTAAGCAGAACAATGCACGAGCAAGCACTGCCTCAAAGGCTGACTGCAAGGGCAACCAAGGATGGAGCCAGGAGAGCACGAACAGCCCTGAAACACATCAGCAAGGCGAGGTGCAACAACGGAGTTCAGACAGTGGATACAGGAATAGGCATAACAGTGAAATAAGCACCTACAGCTATCTTTTCCTCCTGTTCCTTCAATGAAACAGGCTACCTTCCAGCAGTCAAATGAAAGATAGAGACAGTAGAAGGCAAGGATCCCAGACCTGGATCTCAACTGTGGGAGATGAAGGGAAGAGAGAGGAAGAAATTTTATAAATTTTTATAAATTTTACAAAGTACGTTATGATGGGTGATCAACAAACTCAGGCTTTCTGTCAAAATGGCATGTGTCCCTGTGCAGCTTTGTTCTGGTATTACCATTACATAATTACTACAATAATTTTTTTTAGTATCTGCATAACATAGTTGAATAACTTTGCAGGTAGTGAGATCACAGTTCAAAAAAAAGCTGGAAACACGCACAAGAGGCTATTAATTGTGCTACTTTTACTATTCTGAAGTCCATACCATGAACAACGACTCATAGGAGTAGCAAGTTGGAGAAACACTTGCACACCATACAAGCTTGTTTACTCATTTATTTGTTTGCACTGATTCATTACGTTCCTCAGAGTAAAATCTACAGGACTTAAGACAAAGCACAAGGGAGAAATTCTGTTTCCTGAAGAGCTCTTCCACCCACCATGCCCTGCCGAGACGGTGGAGGTCACACGAGAGGTCTGGGCATACACCTCTTACGTCCACTCCTGAGAGTCAGGGGCCGGGCTGGCTGGGTGAAGAACCCCTGCATACCAATGGAGCACACTCCCTCTGGTGGCTTCACTCAGTCTCACTTCATCAGCATCCACAACAGGGTACAAAAAGCAATTAAAACAGGCAAATTTTTTGTTTGCTTGTTTTAAGCCATACATTAAAGCGTTGCTCCCCTCCCGTAGTCCTGAGATGACATTAACTTTTGGTGAGCCTATGCAATTGTTTTGGAGAGGTTTGGCAAAGTTCATCATAGCATGCAGTTACAAAAGCAAATTAGTTTTTCCATGTGATGCAGTGGCATTATGGACCCAGAAAGCTATTAGAATAAGTATGAATAATAATTAAGAATAATAATATCTGCTTCACCTGTGAAACTCATTATAACATTAAAAATATTTGTCTGCCCAGGCCTAGCCACATTTTTCTTTGAGCAGGAGGTGAAGAGGAGGTTGATTTTCTCTGCATGCACTGGTTGCTTTTGCATAGAACAGGGCTGATGTTTTGCTATTGCTGCCTTTGTCTTCATTTCACTGTTCTGCCTTGAGAATTTTTTTATCCTGTCTAGCAGGTTGCTTAGAAGCCTGGGCAATATGTTCCCATGTCCATATGTTGAAATCAAAACAAACAATATACAGTCAAAACAAAGACACTGTGAATATATCCCATTTCTAATATACGCTCATCTATCATAAAAGAGAAAAGAGTGTTTTGGTACTTTATCGCATCATATGACAGGACCAAAACATTTACCTTTAAAAGTAAAAGCTCAAACACCAAGAAATAGGCGTGGGCATCTTAACCACCATCGACTTTATTTTTCTTAAGGTTAGATTGGGGTTAAGATTGAATCTCACAGCTAGTATATCTGAATGGTGGATAATTTTGCCAGGTACAATAACATGAATAAGCATTGTTACTTAGACATCTGAAAATATTTGGGTGTAAATGCCTAAGACAGTGAAACAGTGCGACACTGGGTTGTAATCAATATTTTTTCTCAAGGTAAAGTGAAACCCATGAACATACTTGACTAAACATGTCAGCTGTGAACAAATGAAAATGACAGCACTGAAAGATTAGAGAATAGCTCTATGATTCATATTTAAGAGTGAATAATACTGAAAGAATTCAGAGAATACTCAGAAATACGTGTAAGAGGAAACCACACAAAATGCACAGGGATCAGGCTCAAAAAGAAGGGACAGCTGACATGTAAATCTGAATCTAGCTACGGATACCCACAGGCACAGGCAAGATGAAAGAGGTATTTGAAAAACTTGTTTTTGCAAGAGAAAACTGGGCAATGAGGGGAGAGAGAGGAGTGCAAGAAATAATTAGACACTTACAGAGTACAGACTGTGTCACTTCTCCCCAAAACTGGCAGCTCTGCTTAAACCTTACATATTCCCGTCACACATTTACTAGCATTAAAAAGTGTATGGCATACAAAAGTCTGGCACCACAGGCAGCAGGGAAAAACTGTACACTCACAATTAAAAATCCCTATATTTCTAATTGATCTTATGACAGATAGTCAGATGTGACATAAGAAGACTAGTCTCCAGAAATACAGGATATCCAATATATAATACTCATATATAGTAATACTCGCTACTGCTAATTCATTTCCTCTTCCTTGCCTTGACTCTTGTCAAGTCCCTGATACAAAACTATGTAAGGCAGAGAGTTTCTTTTGTTCCAGTCTTACTTTCTGCCTTACCACGTTGTTCCTAAGACACCACGTTATCTTTAAAACACGTACGAAATTGAAATCATGTCAGATTCTGTTACCGTCCTAGAGCCAACATTTTAATACCATGCTATTAGTTCTATATTTAATACTAAAATGGTAGCAGTACCTCTTCCGCAAAGTTAGTTTTCTTGTCAAGCATTTCTCGTAACGTCTGAAGAATTTTAATGCAGAGCTTTTCTTCTTTCTCCATTAGCTTCTTTGTGTGATTAATCAACCTTAAAGTAAAATATTAAACCTTAAAGAGCATTGCACATTGTTGCTAAGCCATACTACAATTTCTTTATGCAAAAATTGCCTGTCACTATATTTTTCCTCAAGGAAAGGAATTAAAAGTAGACAAGAGAAATCATAATTAAAAAGGAAATGGGACTTTCAAGGTGTTGTGAGTTTTGTGTGTCGAGTTTCTATCTTACCACCCATACAGAAGGCAGAATTCTACATCCACTTTTTACGAGTGCTTCCAGATTAAGATCCAAACTTGCTATTTCATCCTTTCTTTATTTAAAGGTAACCATGTGCTTATTTTAACCTTTATTTAAAGGTAACTAATGTTCACCACACATCTTGCAAACTTTAAAAGCTACAACCTTTACACCTTCCAACCTTGATGATGGTTATATTTATTATATAATTAGCAAATGGCATCCAGCCAAAAGGATCCCCAAAAACCTTACATGGAGGCATTCAGAAATGCTGATATTTGGATGAAACATACCCATTGTTTACATTTGCACAACAACTTTACAAGACTGTTTCAAGTCAGAAAACAAGGTACATTTCTGACTCCCGCTAAGACCGTGATGGGAGTTTGGGTTTCAGGCAGCTTAAGCCAATACCAGAAGCAGCCTTTCTGTCTCTGTGCAGAGCAAGTCCTTGCACTGGTTCACCTCATTGCTGGAGAAATGTTTGTGAAAACAGAAGGGAGGAGGAAATCTGAAGGCCTTGGACAGGTTTTTTTTCCATCAGTCCCAGTGCTGGGTTATAGTGGATAGAACAGTGTTCATCAAATTATGGCCTAGGATCAGCCTACAGCAAAGGCACTGCGGCCACCAATTTACACTGAAAGATGGCACCATTAATGCTCCTAAATCACAAACAGTCACCAAAAAAAATGGTTGGGAGGGCTGACACTGCATCATCTAGACCAGTGCTCCATAACCCAACAAAAGTGATTATATTTAGATCACTGCTATGTTAGTGCACTAATGCCATCCTGGGCTCAGTGGAGACACGACGCAGGACTCTCCCACTGTCATCTTCACCAATTTCATGAGCTATGAGTCCAAAACAATGGAGCTCTCGGGCCTGCAGTACTAACGATATTTGTAAAGAGTTGCATCTTTATCACAGGATTGCTGCATAGCTCTGCAAAGCATTCCTATGCCATGGAAGTTAATCAAATAAAACAGAAAACTGTTTATTGCATTACATGGGCCATGTCCAGCAGCCCTCAACTTGATTTGATGCTGACTTTGAAAGAAGTTTGGACAGAGGGGATGGGATAGGACGAGCTCAAAATTCAACTGAATTTTTCCAAACATATAAAGTATATTGTTCTAACACTACCTCTGCAGAATATGCAAAAAGCCAAGGAATCAGGAGAGCTGCCAAATGCATTCATTTCCCCCCAAGTTACCTCTGTTTAAATGATAGTTTCTCAAGGGCAGCGAGGGCATCTCACTTGAGGACTAATAAAAAAATTGCAAGACTCTATTCCAATGCACAGACTGCAAATAAAACATCTAATAATTCAAGACCAGGTAGGGGTGCCAGTGAAATGTATTTTTAAAAGAGCTGTTGGCAGTTTAAAATAAAAATCAAAAGATTTATTCGCTTTACCAAAAAAAAAAAAAAATCTAGCCCTGAGCACCCCACCCTGCCTCACTATGAATTTTTGAAAATTCTACCATGGAAAGTCTAAGTTTCTGCTGCAGATTGGAGAAACTTAATAGCAAAGTAGCCCATTAAGAAAACAGAAGTAAGTTGAGCTTGTTAGTAGTTTTAACAAGCTACTAACATTCAATTTCTAGGCAGGCAAGGCAAGCAACCTCTCTCTCTACTCCTCTCCAGACTCCTGAACTGCTGAGAAACATAAAACATGCAGCAAAAGACCTCAGTTTAAGCTTTCAATATGAACTCAGACACCTACATGCTTAAGTCACTGTTCAAAATCAGAGGTAAGCGCTGTTGAAAATTTTAACTCCCTGACATCTTTTCCAAACAAGCAAATAGGCCTCCCCTTACACCACTTACTTGGACATGAAAGCACCACATCTTATTCTGGCATCGCTTCCCTCAGGAAAAAGAAGTTCTGGACTGTGCAGCACATCAACCAGCACTGAGAATTCAGCTTGCATCATGGGAGTGAACTGCTGTTCCAAGGAGGACACTACATCCTAGGGAAAAAGAAGAAGAATGTCATTCATAACTATGTCTGGCCAAGAAAACTAGAAGAACATTGCTACGGAATTGCATGATACTGTGCAACAGGCTATTCGACCCACTTCTGACAGCCAGCAGCAAGAGCCCATGTTAACCCAGGTGACAGTAAAGCAACCTCATGCCTTTCTTCATGCCACTCCTCAAGCAGGGGGAAGGTGCCCATTACTATCTACCTTGCTGTTCTCTCTCAAATTTCTCCTCTGCAGTAATGCCTACAAAACACTCAGCAACAGTCCGGATGGTGCTGTGCTGGAAAAACACCGCTTGTCATACATGGTGTTAGTGTATCACCTGAGGTGTTGCTTCCTGGGCATTTAGGGGTCCTCCATTTGTCTGGGTCCTGCTGTTTTCTTAGTTCATAAACTCCTGATGTCATTTAACCACTACATCCACAAGGTGATCTCCACCTTATAGGTATTCTCTAGTAACACAAGTCTGACATAATGGCTCCTAAAACCCCCAGTACCTCCTCTGCAGCCAAAACAGGACACGTGGCCATGAAAAGGCAGAAAGGAGATCCTTCTCTGCAAACCACTTTGGGGAAAACAACATACTTCTTACCCCTCTCTATTGACTTCCGTAGGAGTCAAATGCAGATCATGGATCAAAAGGCCCTGTTGGGGGCACGTTGGCTTCACTTTGCACAGACACTAGAGAAGAGCTGAGCCCTCTGCTCCCCCCACCTAGAAGTGCAAAGGTCACTGTAATCCAGAACTAAAAATGCAATGGGTCTATCTCCGGTCTTTTCCACATCTGACACACATAAATGCACTACCACAACTACTGCCCAAGCCATTTGCTATTTTTGTACCTGTAGTTTTTCTATTATATTCCTGTAATCCCAGGCAGGCCCACCAAGAGCTTCTTTAAAACGAGGTCCGCTGCGGGCTGACATTCTCCACCCCATGGCTGCCCTCTGCACCATGTTAGAGTGACTCTTCATGAATAAGGTGTTGACCTGACTGTCCAAATCCACTGGAATTGCAATCCCACGGTTCTTTGCTTTAATAGGAAGAAAAAATAAGACATTTACAGTGGCAAAAACTTGAAAATCTTATGAAGATCATGGCATGCAAAATCCTGGTACTCTTTAAGTTAAGAGGCAGGGGGATCTCACTTCAACAGGTTTTCAAAATAAGGACCAAAAACCTAAGCTGGTAGACATCAGCCATAATCTAGTTAAAGAAAGCAAGCTGTACCACTTTAAATGAGATGAGGATCATTTCCAGTATATATTTTCATAGGTACAGGCATTTATTTTTTAAAACAGAATAATTTTTTTTTACTAACTTAAAAAAAAAACAGATTCAGAGATATTAATAAGAGTAACAAAAAGAGTATGCATTATTATTTCAACAGCTAGTTTTACTCTATTCAGAAGTAAATTCAAAAATTCTTCTTTCTAGTGGACATACGCACATTTAGCCAATTTATCCCAAGTGCAATTTGTTGCTTTACTGTGTATTTCTCTTACAAAGACCTTGAGAAACCAAGTGCATACAAATTAAATTTGAAAAAGACTTGTCTCCTCTTCTCTCTCCCTTCGGTTTCCTATACAGCCAGGATTGTTAAACCATGGGGTTCATGGATGCCACTGCAATTTAACCAGTAGTTAATAAACGTGATAGTTTAACTGATAATTAAACAAATTTAACCAATGGTTTAAAAAATCCAATTTTTTTTTTAGACTTTAGGGGCAGGAAGTGACAAAAGAGAGAATACTCGAGGAAAAAAAAAAACAAAACAACCTGAGGAAAGACTTGCACAAATTCTTACAGGGCATCCACTGTTAAACTGCTATTGCATCCTGAACTGTCGTTTGAAAAGGAAATTTGAAAGACAATGTTAGAAGGTATATGCCCTCTCCCCCACAAAAATCTTTGTGTTAGCTGCATCTCTCCATGCCACTGGAGATCAGAGTGACATTCTTCTACAGCTCAGCGTGAGTGGTCTGAAATTCAACAAATAAGCAAGAGATCGATGCAACAATATCTCTGTTTGAAAGATTAGGTCACATTCCAGTGATTAGGCTTTGTATTCTACATCATTTCACTCAATTTCCATGGCACAGTTTATGTTTAATAAAAACTTAGAATTAAAATGGAGAAGAAGTTCTAGTTCAGTGGTAATAATGACTACTAACTGATTTTTCAGTTTTCCTTATGGAATCAAGGTGAACTTTCAAAAAAGCGTCAGCCCATGTTACAGTTCTGCACAACGTTTCTCTGAGGCATTTCCCCACCATTCTGCACTAACATGCACACTTTCCACAGTAGCGGAAGGCATCAAAAATATTCCAGCCCTCCCTCCCAGTTCTTAAAACGTATACAACTTTAAGTCCTGAACTTGTGAAGTCAACAGATGCCCTTCTTTGCTAAACAGCCTATGCATCAAACCCCACAGGAGTACGTGCAAGCAGGGAGGCAGGCATACAGCTCTGATGAATGAAGGCTCCTGTGCTGCCAAGCACAGTGAGTCACAGATCCCAGGCAGAAACTTTCTCTTCCCCTGAATACTATATTGTAATGGCAGCATTTATTATAAACCTAAATTTGGCTGTGACACCTCAACCCCCAATCTCCAGGCTACGGCAAGAATGCTCTGTCACGCGTGTCCTCATCCCTTTAATAGTTCCCACAGGTGCAGGGCACCCTCCTCTCTTCCCACTGCAAGGGTGTATCCTGATGCAGGACCAGGGCCTCTACCTGCAGATTAGGCTGTTTAACTGGGATGGAAGAAAGATCTCTTATTCTATTTCTGGGAGGCACTTTCTTTTAAACAGTTTGCCATAGGGAATTAAAAAAATTTTTTCTTGGGTCAAGGTGGGAAGACACATTTCCCCACAACTGTAGACAAATCCTCAGCAGCAGATGTACAGCAGCTTCCACACTGGCAATTGACTTTTCCTTTCCACTCTCTATTTGTTTTGAAGGCAAGGTTCCTGATTATCATGAGGAAAACACCATGTATGGCTGGCCATTATTTCTAATGACTGTTTTTCCATATTATTTGACTGGGTTATTTTTCAAAACACATTTGCCCTGTTGCTGCTTACTTTATTACAGAAGTCCATTAAAGTTCTGCCAGTGTGGGTAGGGTGCTGCAGCCTATTAATCCAATTTATTGTGTCCTAATGTCAATCACTGGAATGTTATCGGACAATGCTCACTTCTCAATTAAATGGTATGTATGCAGAATCCTGATATATCCAGGAATAAATTTAGCAATGGGGAGCATGCCGTTCAGAGGAAAACCCAGACTTCTGCAGTCCTATAGATGCCATGTGAAGTTAACAACTTCCATCAGTGTCTGAGGAGCAGTCAAGGACTATGATTGTTCAAAGAGTTGCAGCTAATTAAAACTATCACAAAGAAAACCAGAGACAGAGGAAAAAAAAATACTCCTTTGTTTTGAACAGTTCTTATATGTATAATTCCATTTGTAATTAAGATTTGTATTGGTTGTCAAAGGGCACTGTTGAAGTCTAAGCTATAAACAAAGCCTTTGTCTTCTGATTTCTTTGCAGCTTGTAGAAAGTTTATCTTTCATTTGTTTCACATTTCATTATTTAAAACAACATGAAACATATTTTTACAATTTGGAAAGCTGATGAACAAATGTGAACATAAATATTTATTTTTAATTTAGGTGTTGTAGGCTGCTTTCCTCTTCAAAATGTGTCAATCTCCCTTAAAATATGATCATAAAATATTTAAAAGTATGTTTATTTTTGTTCCACTTAGAAATACTTTTGGACGGCACTCAGACTTGCAAAGTAGGGTTAGAGCTGGTAGACAAAGGAGCTAGGAGGGGGTAAAACTGTGTCTTTCATCTGACTAGTGAGCTTGGGAAAAAAGCATGCTACATGGCTGGATGTAAACTGGTACGATAGGTGTCAAGCGGGATACTTACCAGGTTGGACTAGAACATGTCTTCAGCTAAGGTAAATTCTGCCTTGCAGTGGAGGGTATAGCACAAGCTTATATACCGCCCAGTTCCTACCTAGGGCACCCTGCACAGGGCTAATTACCCTCTGAATACACTACACTTTTGCCAGTCTTAGACGAAATGCAGTTTGCTGGGAAATCCTTTGCACGACTAACTCTCAATCTGCTGCTCGCAATTCTGCTATCAGCCGTAGCCACAGTTGAGCCAAGATAAGCAAGCAAATGGTACCCGTGGAAACAGTAAGCAGCACAGTGCCGCCAATGCAGCAAGGTAACAGTAAAATGTTCTGCTGTGTGCTGGATGGTTCTGTGTGTATGCAGTGCATCAGCAGCTTTCCTCTCCTTTACTGTTTAAGCTATGAAAAAGTACTCTGAGATGGGGACTCAAAAGAAAAAGGGCAATATTAATGTCAAGAATCAAGTAGCTACAAATCTATGAGTGAGCTGCACTCCACCGAAGTCCCAAGAGCACAGTCCAACTGCTAACAGAGGGGCTGAAATGGGCTGGCTGAGATGTATTTTGTTAAATTACCTGCATGTAATAACAGAAATTGGAAGTAAAAGGACCTATTTCAGGAATGCTTGCAGAAGCACTGTCCTTTCACTATACTGCCTACCTGAGTCTTAGGATCAATTTAGTACGAAGGATTTCCAGGATGTGGCCCTTGCCTGTCATTTTCCTTGGAAGCCCAATCTTCAGAGTAATCTGTCTTGCCATAAGGAAGCTTGCTGTTACTCTTGATATTCCCACCTAGTGCTCCCTAATTTTAAATTTCACTCCACTAGCTTTTGTAGCATCTACAAAACGTAACAGTATTTAATGGCTTGACAGCTATTTAGTACACTTTGCACTACCCTAAACCATCCCTGGTGTGGGCTGTCCGGAGGACACGCAGGCGTTTCACCCCTTAGAGCCCCTCAAGGAGGAGTGTGACGGGCAATCTGGGTCATGAAAAAGCCACAGCTGTACCTGGCTGTGAAGCCTTTACTCTTCTTGCTGTTTACGCCCCTCTGGTAGTTGCAGACAGCTATATCATGTTCTCCCACACTTCCCAGTTGTCACTTAACGGAGCGATGCATATTTAGTTCAATTAATTTTGCTCCATAAATCAGTCCCTCCAGCTCCTTAATCATTTATTGACTGCTTAACAAATGCATTTGGATGGAGACACACTAATGCTAGCAACAGCAAGACTTTTTAAGGGAAATAAAAGCTTTGTGTAGACAAGACACAAGCCTGCCAATCTTGTACCTTTCACTTGGATGTTTTTTTCCAACAGAAAATCTACGCTAAAATATTTATCAGTCTGTAAAAAGATCATCATTGAATTTTTCTTGCAATTAGGGTAAAATAGAATAAAATATGTGCTTCGTCTGAAATGTATTCTTCTTGCTGTCAAAAAAGTAACAACAGGATAATTATTTTATTTGAACTAAAAATTGAAAATGAAGGTCTAGCTTTTTATAAAATGGAAAAAAGATTTTAAAACTCAAATAGGAAGTGAAATAAAGTATTTCTGAGGCTGAAAAAAATTGTTACAGGAAAGTTCATCTATATGGACATTAAAAAATGCGCAGTAATTCCAAAGAAGCAATAAAATGTAACCTAGATTTTATGTTTAATGTTTCCTGTTTGTAATTTGTCAGGGAAAAGGAAAAGGCTTTAGAGGACATAAAAGCATGGTCAAGAAGCACCACAGGAGAGTTTTTTGGATTCTGTACAAAGGGGTATTGGTGAGCTGAAACTGGGGAATAAATACTCAACTAGAAAGGACTTCATAACTCCTTCAAACCATCTGCGCTCTGTTACAGACAACCCATGTTCTTCAATATATTTTGAAAAATGTATGGAGCCCCATTTAAAACGAAGCTAGCTTTTCTGCCTTCCCTCCTCCCTCCATTTTCTCTTGGCCCGTTGACCAAGGACATCCATCCAAAGTTGGTTCCAAACCTCTGATTTACAGTCTAAATTTATTTAAGTTATTTACAACCTAGTGTAATTTATGTCCAGTTGTTTTTGGGTCAGCACTGTCCTTTAGCTTAAATGTCTCTCTTTGTTACTATTTATCTTCCTAAGTACTTTTGAAGAGCAACAACACAGGCCTTTGTTTTGCTAGGCAAAACACATGGGGCTCCTGTAGTCTCTTCTTGTAATACAGTTCTCCTTTTCCCCAACCGCCACAGTAGTACTTCCTCTGTACCCGTTCCAGTTTTGAACTTATGAAATAGCAATTTACAGGACTCGCCTCCAATTTTGTAGGATGGAAACAAGGATTCTCCTTTTGCTTCCATCATCCACAGCATCCTAGAGTATAATCTGATAATGACTAATGTAATTTGGCTTGCGAACAGATTTTTTTTAAAGGGTCTGCCAAGAGAAATAGTCTAACAAAATGCAGGTTCCTATCTGCCACTGTTTACTCATCTGGGAAATTCCAATTATTTCATTATTGGTGGTAACAGCACAGACATACACATACTACACCCTTGGGATACACAGACAGTATCAGAGGGAAGATGCAATTTGTAAAAACATAAGGGAGAAAGCTAGTGGATACCACAAAGACAAGAGTATAATACAACTAGATTCGCCCTTGTAACAGAAAACTGATGCTTGGGGGTGAAGATATAAGAATCACCACTTAATTAAGAAGCAAAGACAGTTCTTTGCATGGGTCCTGAAAGACTGGTCAGGCCTGGGAGAAAGACCTGCTCCAATACAACTTAAGACATACAATCCAGATCTTCAGTTGCAAGGACAGGAGATATTCCCCAATTTTACCATATAGAAAGACAGTAGATGTTGAAAATGCAAACTTTGAGACTGGCCTCCACCCTTCTCAATCTTGCAAAGATTATAAGATGTAGGAACTGGAAGTCCTTTGATAATGAATTCATTTGAAATAAATTAAACTGTTAGACCTCTTAGTTCCTCTGTTTTCACAAAGATCAGGGGACCTTTTAAAAATGTTTCATTTGTAGCTATTTCACCAGTGAGATGGAAGCTGTTCTGATCATTCATTTTTTGGACTATATTTTCAAACAAAAGCTCAGTCCTATGTAAAAATAGAGAAAAAGCAAAAGTGGTATATGTATAATGTGTTAATTTCATTACTGTGATAATCTGCTTCAGAAGTCTATATGAACAAGACACATTAATATACATATATCATTTCTTAAGTAATTCATGCCAGGTAGCCAAATGTTTACTGGGCAATAAAAACCTGATGCACGTTGGTATCTGTGTGTTCCAAATCTCTTGGAGCCACAGAGGGGTCTGCTGAAGAGGAGAAGCAAGCCTCTATGCTTCTTGCTAAACTGGAGGCAGACAACTGCCTGGAGACAAAGCAGCAAGTGAAGCTTGAAAAGCTTATGAAGTTTTTCCCTAGTGGTCAAGTGGAGTTGAAGTACCAGGGTTATAAGAAATTAGCTTCTGCAACATATCCTTTTGTTGACCTGGAAGATAATGCACATTCTTACAGTGCTCATAAGATGACGGATGTAATGATCTTAAGCTCTTGAGGCAATACTTACATCCACCTGCCAGCAATGAACTAGTAAGCACTGAGCAGAATGTATGGTGCTTAAACTTGCTCTGAAATGGGTCTTTTAAAAGTGCATTATTATATGGATCTTTGATATCTTGGGAAATCTGTGTATGATCTTTCTTACTCCTGAGATTCATTTCTAAATCCAGGGCTATGACACAAAAAAAAAAAAAAAATCATGTTTGTTCTTTCAACTCTATGCTACATTTATTTTCCATCAAAAGTCTTTGGTCCCTGCTGTAAATCTGTCCAATACTCTATCTCTCTGATACAGGCAAAATCTTTCTAGAGGTTTTCTTTTTAAACCCTGCTGTGAAACATGAAGGCCCTAACATTAAAGCTGTCAGACTCTCAAATCAAAAAAAAAAAGAAAAAAAAAAAAAAAAAAAAAAAAAAAAAGCCCGAAGAGTGCTCACAGATGCCTAGCCAAAATCCAAACCTAGTCCACATACACAGCCAGCAAGAGGCAAAAAAAAGGCTGCCCTGTTTGTATTATGGAAGAAACCTCTGCCTTCTCAAAAAGAAGCACCATTTTGTGCCACCCGATAGAGAAAGGCACCAGGCATGCACTGTAAATCACAAAAGGGCCTCAATTTTAAAAGCCTCTGGTATCCCCAGCTGGGGCGGTTTTTCCAAAGCTTTGAGCAGCATAGAGCAGGCCTACTCAATTAGCCCAGGCAAGACATGTTTGGCACCATGCCTAAAAATACTGAGTATCACCGGTTAAAATTTCTGCTAGCCAGCCAAACTTTTGCACAGGTGTGTTTTAAAAACTCTCCTTCCACTTCTTCTCCAGCTAACTTGCTCTTTGGGGAAATCCCCCTCACCTGTTCTCTCGTACTCCCTTTCTGCACTTTCAAAATACAACACCAAATAAAAATGTGTGGCAATTTGCTAACACAACACAATTCAATTTTACCATGCTTGATATTGATATTAGCGATGAATCCTTAAACAGTTATTATGATATGGACAAGGGAATCGGCAATTTGCATGCCAACGCGTGCTTTCCAGGGGCAGCTCTGAGGCTGCCAGGCCTGTGGCACCCCCAGGTGATGCCCAGCCTCCCTGTCCTGCTGCCACTGCAGGTGGCATGAAGGTCCCGGAGGAGGACACAGGGTGATGCCCTTCACCAGCAGCTCAGCTCCACTCTACCACACCTGAGAGCGCCCAGGGCATGGCTGGGGTCCCATGGGTAGGAGGGCCAGAGCAGCAAGAAGTTTGGACCTGTAGGACAGCGCAAGAGCATACTTATAAAAAAACAACTGTAAACCATCTCCATAAAACAGAAAAAGGAATGAAACAAAAGAGAAGACTACTGCGGAGCTAGAAATTAAATTCACCAAATAGGGAACTAAGTCACATGTCTGAAGAAAACTCCAGACATCAGCCATGCCTTGCATTCGAGCTTTCCCCTTGGCTCCCCCAGGAACAAGAGGCACAGAGAAGATTGCCTACTGAAGACCACCAGCCCTTTCACGTGCTGGCGCACCTGGCCAAGAAGCTGGATCTGTCAGCCCCATTAAGGCGACCCATGCTTCCCCTGTCAGGCTGCTGTGGGGACCAGTTCGTCTTGACTGTCTCGGCACTATACTCAACTGTCTCCAAATACCCTCATCTCAGTGAGATAATACAGTGACCTCTCTGAGCTAGAATTTTATTTTAGACGTAGCTCTACAGAAATGAAGATACCGAGCTGTCTAGAAGCACATACAGGGCATGCTCGGTCTCAAAAATACTCTCACCTGCCCTCCTTCTTCCCCCTTTCCCCAGACTCCTAAAGAAGTGATTTGATGACTCTTTCCAGAACTGCCAGAGAAGAGCAGGGATGTAAGTGTTAAACACACAAACAAGGATTTCTAGGGCTAGAGCTTTATTTGAGACTGTAGGAGCTGCAGCATAAAGGAAATGAAATGTCTTCAACTTCCAAAGTTCTCTTGCCAGATGGATCCATAATTAAATTATTTGCACAACAAATAAAACAATTGAAGGTTGCTAAGTCTTTAGGTAACTGCTTATTCTCATTCACACAAAAAGTTAATGAGATGTTTTGGCTAAAATGGTAACTGATACTCCTGTAAAACTATTCCAAAATCTAAATTTAGAGTCAATTGTTACAATGCCACAGATGCTGCAGATGGTTAAGGGACCCTCTTTTATTGTTTTATCATTATTTATTAAAACTTTTAAAAAATTGAATCAACAATAGAATTTAGCCAGTTGCTATTTATCTCTGCCTCTGCTCAGTTTTCTTTAACTATTATTCTACAAGTAATCAGAATGACTTTTAGAAACTATATTGAATAAATAGAAGACTTTAAAATTGTATTCACAGAAATTTAACTTAAGAATGAACTTCAGCCAGTCTTAGTTATGTACTGGTGAAGAATCTTTTGTATTTTAGGATAAGAGGTTTTAAATCGTCCACCTTAACATGGTATTTGAATTTATTTGAAAGCATGTAACTTATTAGCTGCCCTGAGGACTAAATTTGGTCTCGGTGCCAGTGCAAGGCAATATTGCCCTGACAAGGCTGCCTGTGTAACAGTAGTAAATGAGTGGGCCTGATGGTGAGGAGTAAGCAGAGAAGCTATGGAGTGGTACAGTTGTGGCTTCCATTCCCAACTCCCTGATGGGACAAAACCTGAACAATCCTAGGACCGTGATTGACAATAACAAACGCATCTCCCAGGAACTGAGGGGAAAAATGATGTGTGTTCTCCGATGCACAATTGCTATGCATCACTATAACAACAGCTTGTGCAAATGTAGCCCAGCACAACTAGAAATGCCAAGGTTTTCTCAAAGCTTATGTTGTGTTTTAATATCATAACTCGCTCGAGGTAAAGCTCAACCATCGTTCACTTAGCAAACATCTCTCTGACCTACAGGTTTCACCTAACAACCCTATTTGATGGGACAGATTTGAATGGGTTATAAAAGGAGGAAGAATTTAGCCTCAGAAAGTGGGATTTCTGAAATCACCACTGTCACGCTTTCAGGATGGTAGAGTAAAACTAAAAACTGTTCAATCTCAAGTAAGCCTGATCTTAAAACACAGAGAACAATAATGAAAGTAAAACCTGGGCACCTACCCACTTCAGCCAAAGTCTTGATACATGACTCCACTGAGGCTTTCTGCGTTGGGTTCGGCCAGGTACAGTTGTAAATTCTAAAAGCAGACTGCAGCAGCTGAATAAAAACAGGCTGGTGTGTCTGAAAGCAAAAAGATAAACATGGAATTTTACCCTTCAGAATCTCCTCACAAGTGCCCTAGGGTTTGACACAACGTAAACCACGTGCAAGGGGTTTTCAGCTTGCAGACTCAAGTTACAACTCCATTAAATTCTCTTTGCTCTTCAGGACTGGAGGGAACAAAAATCAATGCTGCGCCCCTAAAAAGGCCAAATCATGCAATTTTTCCTCAGATCACCACTGATACCAAGCAAACACAGTACAGAGCAGAAGGACGGAGGAGTCTTCCCAGTTCTCAGGTATGTGTCCCTTTTGTCATAGGACACAGTATTTTTCTCATACAAATACAAAGATAGACCGTTATTCTGCAAGGATACCCCCTCCAATGAATTCACAAGAGCCAGGAGTAGATCTGGCCATATTGAGCTGTCTACTGGTTTAGAGCTGTAAGTGGTAAAAATTAAGAGTAAGTGTTTTAAAGAAGAATTAAGCTGCTAGCCAGTGGCATGAGAGGGGACAGAGAAATTAAAGGTGGATGTAAAGATCCAGCATTCCTATCTGGGTAGCAGAAGGTATCTCATTAACAGTCTGAATAACATATTCGTCTGTGTCTCTTTTCCTTACCTGGAGGCTGGTGCTGTTATCTGAAAATGGCGAATTGAAGAAGCCACTCACAATGTTCATTACGGGCTCAGTGACATATTTCTCCAGAGATGTGTCTGCATGTTTACGATCTGTGGTTGTGTTACAAACCTACAGGAATGAAGGAGGAAACAATGAGATTTAGTTCTTTTAAATAAGCAAGCTTTACTATGTTGTATTTATTACAAGTCACATAATACTACTACTTAATACAAAACCAAATTATTTTTATACAAAATCTATCAGAAAGAACGATCTTAAGAGTTCAAGCTGTATTTGTGATAGCTTATCTTTTTTCTTGGAGGTCCAGGTTGTCTTTTGAATACCCTTCTCTTCTGAACTAGCTCTTTCTGGTTGGCTGTCTATTCTTTCCCACACCATGAAAAAAGATCCCCCTAAATCAGCACATTGCATGCCACTTACACATTTAGACAGATTCAAGAAGAAAATGGGCCTTTCCTCCCATTGTGGGGCTGGTTGGAAGAGGCTTTAGAAACAGATGAGACATAAACACCTTAGGTTAGAAAGATTTTATGTAACGTTTAACTTCTCTCTACAATCAATCACCACAAATGGGTGGCGAAGGTGAAGCTCATTTGCAGGAAAAATGTTAAAAAAAGAGGAAAAGAAAGAAAATAGCATAGTCAATACCAACAGCCTTTAGGATCGTAAACTGTAAGACAGGCGGCATTACTTAGGAAAGCCACATGGGGAAAATAGGAAAGACAAGCTAAAAACAATGAAAGAAGAGAATGGATGGTACTGGGACAACTCTGGAGCACAGAAGGATGATTAAATGGTGGGAGGATGTGGGAAGATTTGTACAAAAGATTCCTGAAGACACCCTTTGGTACAACACTAAAAGTTTGTTGCTGCATAAAGATGTCATGCTTAAAGAAAGCAAAAAATTACTGAGGTGGATTGCATCCTTCAGTATTTCTTTACTTCTTTTCAAAATTTGTGAACATCCGTAGAGAGTCGTGTTGACTTTGCGTATGTCAGTGTGAACAGTACTAAAAGGATCCTTCAGAGAGCCAAACAGTGAGAAAGGCAAGACTGGACAAATAAGTACAGACTATACTTATACTACCTCTTCAACAGCCTTTAAATAAGCAGTTCTAGTCATGTTTAACAAGAAATGAAAGGCAAAGCTGTTCACTCTTTCACCTATGCAAGCCACAGACTACTGTAATGTTCTAGGGAATCTATGTGAGAACAGAATTTATTCCGTTTATAGCCTTCACATTACTACCTGAGCATTTAACACACAAACACGAACCTGTGTGATACGTACTTAGCATTACATGGCTTTATGGATGGAGAACTGAGTCCAGAGAAGCTGAGTGAATTGCTTAAGGTTACAGAGAAAAGTTGGTGACAGAAGCAGAAGGATAATCCGCAGCACCTGAACCTCACACAGGGCAAACGTGCTCCCTAATTGCACAGTGCCACTGGCACACTTGGACACCACAAGACAGCAATTTCACCAGGAGCGTTTTGAGGAAGGTTACTGATGCAACATCCAAAAGCACCCACGTTCAGGGGAAGACACAGCTCACAGGAACACGAAAGCATTTTGAGTGTAACACACAAGCATTGTCATATGGTAGGCAGAGGAATAACCGAAGATAACTTGAGACCTACAGAAATGAGGCATCTTGAGGAGCTTTGCTTGTCTGCTTTTCTAAAATGTGTCAGATAAACAAGTCATGCCCCCACATAGTGCATTTTTTATCACCCCAGGAAAGGAAAGATTTTGGTCAGAGAAGCAACAGTGGCTAAACTGAAATAGCAAACTCTTCAGCCCTTCAGTTTTGGGAAAAGTATGACACCACCATCATCACCCTGAGTCCTCGTGGAGGTAACAGATTCAGTTAATAATCCAAATTTTTTCTTAAAAAAAAAAATCATAGAACTAAAAACCTCTTGAAGTTCTTCTGCTTTTAATTAATCTGCATGCCAATTTTGGCTGGAACCAGTAGCTCTGAGGCTTAGCACTCATGATCCCAATGGGAAGACAGGAAGCTGTGCAGTGCTAGCACGGTGAATTCAGAAACTGCCAAAACTAAATTCCAGAATGCTTTTAAGCTTTCCCCTTCACTTGTCTAAAAAGCAGAGCCATATGTGGGGATGCCACTCTGCTCCAACACCGGTCTGAAAAATTCTCAGCGCAGAAGGAATTCGGAAATCCTCTCATTTGTTCTTATCCCTCTGCCCTTTGGGGACTGAAAAATGTTTCCCCGTGGAAGAAAAAACCTGAAATGCATGAAATGGAGATGAAGATTGAGAAAGCAGTGTTTAAAAACCCCTTAAGAGGCTTTGGGACCGAAACTCACATGAATAATACTTCAAAAATTCTGCAGAGAAAGCCAGGATGACTTTACAGCTGTCAGATCCTGGCTCTTTCTTTAATCCTGCTCAGACTACAGCTGCTGACTTACAGGCTGGGCCACACGCAGGAAAGGGAAGCCTTTCCTTCAGCAGCACCCACTTTGCTTAGTGCACCGCTTTAAGTCATACGCGGGAGAAAGTAGGTTGGCAGAAACTGTAGAAAGAGGGTGTCTTCGAAAGCGCGACTGCTTTTGGCAAACTGAATTTATACATGAATCCGCCTCATGCCTACTTTGCAATGTATCACGGTGTTGAAAGAGAATGACAGTTGGGGACTAAATATTTCCTTCCTGGATCCAGAAACAGATTAAAAAAATCGGTTACTCTTTTTTTTTTTTTTTTTATAGAACAGCCAAGAATCCAACCTGAGGATAACACTCTCCATCTTTCGCCTTAGTGCTCTCTAATAACAGACTGAGACTCAAAGCTCACAAACTCACCCATTGACAGGCATTTGTAGCAGCTAAAAGAAAAGCATTTCCCCTTCCCCCACGCAAAAGCATCCCTTTTAGCTCACTGGAACACAGAGGATCAAAGGGCTCTTTTTCTAAATGCTTTGAAAGCTATTGTAACATCTTTCATGAGGCTGACAGCATTCTAACTGTCCTGATAGCTACCTAACGCTGATGTATTTATAACACACGGGCTCTGCCTGGGCCCCAGAAAACCAAACCTGAACAAATACACTCAATAAGCTGGAAGATACGGCTACCCACAGAGACCTGGCTGAAGAGCAGGGCAGGCCAGAGCACTTCTGACATGCTCTTGCAGCCGCTAACCAGGACATTAAAAGGACTAATTAGGCACCTGCCCTGAGGGCTTTGCAGGAGAGCAAAATAAACCTGCATTTTGCCTTTCAGTGCCAACAGCACACACACACACACACACACACAAAATACAGCATTAATAACACGCTCACTCTTCACCTCTGAAGACCTGGAGTCTAATTTCTCTTATGAGAAGGGTATGTGAAAACAAGCTCAGTGGTCACTAGCATCAGGACAACTCCACATCATTTGGCACGGTGCAGTTTGTCTCCAGGCTCATGACGGGCGCTGTGGACAGAGCCCTCTTTCTACATCTCTGCTTCTAGTCCAAGGGCAAAGAAAATTGGTCACGTTCAAGGGCTAGAGAGGGTAGGCTGTTTGGAGGGTCAGGGCCAGGACACGTCAGGAAAGGGCAACCCAGAAAGGGAATTTAACAGGAGAAAATACTTCTTAGGGTAAAAACAGCAAGGTTAAAAATCAGAATCTCCCTCCAAGAAGGTTTCTTATCTTAATTTTCAAACGAGCTTGGTTTGTCCAGAAGGGCCTTCACTGTAGAATATGACCACAGAGACAAGACAAACAGCAAGAAAACAGGGTTAGTAGAGATCTCATTACTGCTGAAAATGGCTACCATGAAAAAAAACAGAGCACAAACATCCCTGTCTTAAAATGTTCCCAGGAAAAAAAAAGAAGAAAAAACCCAACCATAAGTTCTGTGTTTCACAGAGAAATGAACAGGTCCCAGTGCCTATCATATAGCACAAGTCTTTGCACTCATTCTTCTTTTGGCCATAATTCATGGTGTTTTCTCCCAATAGGTTTCAAATAAATTATTTTGTGGCACACCTACTTCGTGGTAAATATCCGCTGCAGGTCTGAATTGAAATTCTTTTACCTTTTTTTCTCTAATTTCAACAGAAGGAAGAACACAAGGAGTGAGAACTTAAGGATTATAAAATGTAATGGACCGTGGACTGGGAAAAGAGAGGCATGCACAACAACATGCTCTATAACATCTCCAAAATACTGTCCAGCATCAAAGATCAAATACAGTCTATCAGCCACCAAAAACCTGTGGTTCTGCTTCTCAAGCAGAAAGAGCAACTCCATTAGTTGGTATTAATATTAGGCTCTTACAAGAAGCATTACCTGCTAGAAAAGGATATGTAATGTAAGCTGTAATCATTATGTCACACAGGCTTCCACTCATGGCTCTACTACTGTATTTTATCATTCCGGAAGTCATAAGATTTCCCTCGTTTTCTGCCTCCAAAATACCAAGGAATGGAAGCTTAATTCAACTTCTGACTTGAAATTTAATTTAACAAGTAATGACACCATGAAGCTCACTAGGGCCCACAGGAATTGAATGCCTATGGTACTAACTGTGCCCCATAACCTTGCAGCCTATAGTTTATATATGAATTAGTGTTCTGAAAGACCATAGCTCTACACCTGCCTCTCACATCAGCGGTGAGAATGTAGTGACAGTAGAATAAAAGACAAAAACAGGCTAAAGTGAGATTAAAGAAGGAACATGAGCCAAAGAACTTCTTGATCCCTGATCCTCACTGTACTAACAGAGTAAAGCAAGAAGATTACAGATTAGGTTGGTTTGTTTTTTTTTTTTTTTTTCAGTCACCACCATAATGACATGTAACACATGCTCCCAGAAGACGTACACTGACTCTCAAAGCTATACATGCATCCGATTTATTTTTCTGGAAGAAAAGAGAAAGGAACATGGGTTCCAAGGTGCCCTTTTAGAAAGGGAAGACTGCAGACCTAATTAGCAGGTTAAATGATGATAAGTAACATAGAAATGACCACTCATTAAAAAAACAACCACACCCACACCTATTCTATTGTCGACTTTGGAAAAAAACAGTTAATAAAAGAAGTTCACCAGAAAAAAGTTATTGCCAGTTCAGTTGCCACCCATGACTATACTGTAATATTTAACATCTCATGAAGCTTACCCTTGCCATATCAACAAGGAAGTTCTCAAATAACTTCCAAATATGGTTACTGGCATAGATTTCTTTCATTTCCACTTCAGTGTCCACATAACAGTGGTTAACAAAATTAACATAGGCTATTTTCACCTGCAGGAACAGCAAAAACACAAACAATATGAAATAAAACATTAACATGATGTTTTCTATCTGAAAAAATAGTGAACAGTAAAGATGATCCTTCAAGTACTAACAAACACTAATAACAGTAATAACGCATATGTGCAGTTCTGAAGATTTAAGGAGAAGCACAGCAAAAAATGCATTGATGTACTTACTGAAAGATCACACGAAGAAAAATGGAAAGGTTTTGCAAACATTCTTACTCTAACAATAAAACTCCCACAAAACAAACCAATAATAAATCTGATATTTAAATTATATTAAGACTACAAGGGCTTTGCTCCAAAGCCAGAAACTGTCAAAACGCAGGACACCCCTGCATTTGCCAGTTGACTGCTGTGGGTTGATGCCTTGTGACAGGCTTGCCAAATATCAAAAAAAAAAAGTCTTTAGCAGAGCTGAGACTGCAATCCCTGTATTCCCACAATCCTAAGGCAGCACTTGCATTCGGGGTGGGTGTTACGCGGATCTAAATGGAAGAGAAAGGTTTTGCAGCATGGGGACTGCAGCCACAGCAGCAAAGGGCTTAACAGGAGGACTGCAGTCTCACTCCTCTCCCGCATTACAAGTCTGCATATGCCTATCATAAAAATGGATATCCAGTGCCTGAAATGTGTAGATTAAGTATAAACATATGCAGATACACTGAAAATTTCTTGTCATGGTCAAAGGAGAGAAGATAGTTCCATATGTTTAATGCAGTCAGGAGAAAACTCATGTCAGACTTTTAGGTTTCATTTGTTTGGGCTTTTTTAATTAGCATCTGTTGAAATTAATGTTAGGAGGAACTTTGGAGCAAAACAAACATTTTTCTTTTTAAGAAGAGAATCAGTTGATCACAAGGGGACTTTTTCACAGCACGCAGGGAGCCTTTACTCCTGCAGGTCCCAGCTCTGTTGATATGAGCCACATTTTTCCACTAGATAGCCTGCAGAAATCCGTCTGACCAATAACACGGGGCCAGAGCAAGCTCCTTGCAAAGACTATGAAAAGATTTCTTCTGATCACATCAGGTTTGGTGCAAACAAACATTCCCCTTCTGATCAGTGTGAGGTATCACAGCCCTACTGAAGCATGACCGGTAGTAGCTGCAGAATTGGGCCTCGATATGCAGCGAATAAAAACATTTGCTGGACTGCAACTGAATTTGATAAAACGAGACTTCACCCAAAAGTCCCACTGACTTCAGCATGGCCAGAATGTTACCCATCATTTCCAACAAATTCAGGCAGTGGCAAAACGTTGGCTTGACAAACCACTCAGCTGAGTCTTCGCAGCTACAGCCAGAAGTTATCAGAGCATTAAACTCTGATAGTGGCTGGACAAACCCAGGAAAACAAAACAAGGTGTCTGCCCCAAAAAGTTAACAATCAAAGCATAAGGGACAAGGAATTTTCTCTTTAAGATAATACTGGTTATCCTTTCTTACTTATTCACCTTAACAAATGCCACCTGTTTCCAGTGCAAATATTCAACTTGTCAGTATATTATAAACAAGAAAACATTTTCTGAGTTTCTAAAAATGGTAAGTCTGCTTCCTCACTCAGTGAATCCTACCTCAGGTATGCAGTCATCATGGGTCACTACTCTCACTATATCATCCAGTGGCAGGAGTGAATTGCACTTGATCTCTGTGTATACATTCTTTCCTTCTGTACAAGCCGCTAGCAATTCCACTAGGGTGATGTGATATGCTAAGGGTCCGCTCTCGTCTGCTCGATCTCGCTCTGAACACATCATTTGGAGTAGGACTGGAAATGACGCTCTGTCGTTGTAGAATATCAACACATCTTCACCACCATTTATCAGCTGAAAAAGATATCACAAAGTTTTAAGCACCCTGCACTGCAGTCACTTTGGACTCAATGATCTTAAAGGTCTTTTCCAACCTAAATGGTTCTATGATTTTCTTAATTTCTTATTTTGTTCTGCCTTTAAGTATGCAAAGACTGTCTAGCTAAAAAAAAAAAAAAAAACCAAAATTAGTCTGATGTGGCTTACCAAATGCACATGTTAAAACAATATCCAAGGCAAACTTCTGCTCTTATCTACATAAGTGCAAATCTGGAATAACTCAGCAAGGAGCGAGCTAATGAAAGGTGTATTTGAAGTTTAATTTCTATGTAGCTCTGTGTTTACCTAAGACAGTATGCCATCGTTATTATTCCTATCATCTCAATGTTTGTTTGAAGTTAATTAATTACCCTCACCTCCTATTTTGAGGCCACGATGCATTATTATCCGTTTTATAGATAGGGACTTGAGGTGCAGAGAGATTAAATCTTCTGTGCTACCTCACACGAAAAGCCTGTGGCTCACCCAGAATTTAACCAACCTCTTCTGTGCCCTTGCTCAGCATCGGAAACAAAGGACGATTCTTCCCAACCTATGCAAATTTGGCAGGTGGGTCTTGACATTGTCAGTGTCATGCCAGCACTTCCATTTAACAGAAAATTGGTGTATGTGATAAATATTTGATCTTGCTACAAATGCATTGCTCATCTCAAGAGGATCCAGAGCAGAGGTGGATGCTGGCAGCTCCATCTCAGCAGAAAAGTTTTGCTATAACGCTGTTTTGAACCCCCCGTACACTGAATATACCTGCTGTCAGCACTGCTCTGTGAGCTCGAGTGGAGCTGGGACAGGACAGTAGCCCTGTCTTCTCTCCATCACTTTCCTTTTAAGCATAATGCACCCCTAATGCGGGTGAAAATAAGCTCCCATAAACCCTTGCTAGTACAGAATACACCTTGGCAGCACAACAGCCATATGTATTTTGTGAATAAGGCTCTTGACATATCCAAGCCTATACGTGACATGAAATCCTAGCTTACTGAATTCAAGGGGAGAAATAAAGGTTGGTGGAGCTGTTGAGAAATGGGAAAGCAGCAAGAGCAGGAATGAAAATTAGTCTCCCAGAATGAAAACTCAAGAAACATTTCATTACATTTTCCAGGGTTTCAACATTTCAAATTTTGAATTTACAACTTTTCTGATCATGTTTTCCCTGTTGCTTGCTTATTTTTACTTTGACAATTGGATGGAGTGAGTTGTGAATTCAGTCTTTCCTGCAATTCCTATTTCTCGTTTATCTTTGGGTTTCTAAAATGTTTCTACACGTGACTTTTCAAAATAGACATCTTCTGGACAATCCACAGTACAGAAAAAAAGTTTTTAAAGAGACAAGTGCTTGGGAAGGAGGAAGGAGACAGTACAGGGAGACCCAGATACCATTAATTTCATTGCACTCTGGGGAAAAAAAAAAAAAAAGAAAAAAAAAGGGGGAAAATATGAGTATTCAAAATGCTGGAAAATTGACCTAACTTTTTAATACTCGTGTCTAGAGTACTATGCTCTTAGGACATTTCACATACAAAATAATAAAAAAAACAATCAACACCAAGCCTTCTGGGAAGGTACCTGCTCTGTCACTTTCTATTAAGTTCTTCACCACATTCCCATAGTTATTTTCCACTTGTGCACATTTTGCACAGAGGAGAGGGAAGACGACTCTTTCCGTGTTCACCCAGAGTTATACTCTTATGTCAAACCCAGACCTAATCTGTACCAGTATTGCTTGATATTTTATCATATCAAGCCAAACTGACCGCTCATCCTTTCATGTACCTATCGCTGATGAATGAGGAAGAAATACCAGGAGATAGTGAACTTGTGAAACATGATGCTGCTTGGCACGCTTGCTACATACTGACTGTGAGAAACCACAAACCGAAAAAGACAATGTTGCATCAGCACAAGAGCTAAGGGGGACAAGGTAAGCATCGTAAATGCAAGGACAGAAGACAATGTCATCCCCTTTCCCCAAGTTATCCACTTTTAAATGTGATTTGTGAAGAGCATCCAAACATTGATCCAAGCAGAGAAAATGATGTCCCTTTAAAAGCAGAAAAGGAAGAGAAGTATCCAGTGTCAGCCAAAGTTCTCGCTGAGCATCATGAGCTCAGTGATGGGGGAGGAAAAAAAAAAAAAAGCCAGCCACATATTCTTCCACTAAAGTATATTTTCAACGAGTTAAGAAATCTGTGGAAGTATAATGAAGTCTGGTCAGTATCGGAGCAGCTGTTGACGCTGTGTGATGTATCACTCCAGAATACTGTAGGTAATAGGAGACTCTGCTGCCACATTGATCTGGTTCAAAAGTAAATTCTGCTTTCCCTTTTGTAATAATGTTTGCACTGATAGGCACTGTTCTTCCAGGAACCTCAAAGCATGCTTGTAATGAGAAAAAGTGCCCTAAGGAACCTTTCATGTTGGTAAACATCATTACTAGCACTTTACAGACATGGGGACCCACAATATGAGAAGAAGTGAATAAGCCAGATTGGGAATGTTCAACATATTTTGTGAAAGTACTCTTTTGCAATGGTGCTTCTTCATCTGTATGCACTTTCTAAAACATGTAAATATGATCAGTTTATCCCTTACTCCCAGTAAACAGAAATAAGCTACAATATACTTCCCGTGGGTAAAAGAAAACACAGGAGTATTTGAGGCATGCTGTACACTCATACCCTATCTTGTTTTGTGGTAAATTGTTTATATGCCCCACCTGAAGGCACAGAAAAAGTTACATCACTTGTTTAAGGTCACCAAGTACATCTCAGTTGTCTACTGAGAAACTGTCCTAACTCCATGGCAAGTTCCAACCATTTGGCTACACTGTTCCCTTTATATTGGATTGCCATTCAAGCGCCATTCAAATTTCACTATTAGCATCCTTTTCTAACAAATCATAATTACTTACTCTTTCATCAAAATAGGGGTGCTCCCTCCCCCCACCAAATTCCTGCAGGACCCATGATGTAAACGTCAAATCCGAGTTCATTTTGATTTTCATCATGCAGTCAGCTTGAAAATGTAATATGACAATTTATCTTTGTGCTATTATAGGTCAGTAACAAAATGTACTTAAATTGAGAAAAATCTAAAAATTTTGTTTGATGAGAAAGTAAAAACCTACAAGAAGCTCTGGTGGAAGGGAAAAAATCTAAAAGCACAAAGGCACAAGAACTGTTTGAATTATGTAAATCAAAGGCTTGTAATTGATATTGCATGTTAAAACACTTCAGTCAAATTGAAAAGGTTGAGGTGCATTCCATTAAAGGTTATTCATGTAAGCTGAAGCTTTATTTTCTTAATTAGAAGTTTTTCCTCTTTGTTGCTGTGGAGCAAAATTTCAGCAGGGTTTAGTTTTGTTCATACTACAACTAGGGCTTATCTCTGTTTTCTTTGTGAAGATGTCTCTTCAAAAAAACAAAAAAGTGAACTTTGTAAAGAAAAATGTTCCTTGGACTCTGATCCTACCTGGACTTTTCACCGTATTCAACTTTACCCACTTATTAATCTCACTGAACTGTTAACATAATTACAGTTAAATGCACAAGTGTCTGCAAGTTGAAGACTTCATTTATCATGCACACTATATATCAAATCCTAATTGCAGAGAAGTCAATTAGGTATTTTCCTAGTAACTTTATTGGCATAAAGATTTGTCCACAAACCACTCTGTGGAATTTACCGGGTCAGACTCTGAATCTAGCTAAAGCTAGAGTAGCTCTACTGACTCTCACAGAAATGCTCTGGAACAAAAGAAACAAAAGCAGAAACTAGTACCTAAAATTGTTACATGGTTAAATGCTAAAAAAATGGTCTACAACACTATTTAGACAAATCCACAAAGGTAAGAGCCTCTTATAGGGCAAAACCATGCCACAATACGGTAAGTTTGGTGCATAAATGGGATCCTAACTTACAGTACAGGAAAATGAAGGTTTATGTAACTCTGAGATTTCCATGCTACATCATCTACAAATAGACATCTCTGTATCACCATGCTAACACTCATGTTTTCTTTCTAGTAGTTATACAGATGGCCTTACAAAATTAGATTAAACTCCCCAAAACGTCTGCTAAAATATTCATTATTTGTGATACCATTTAAAATTCTAAAGCAATGACGCCATTATATCCCATTGGTATCAAGACCAGAAAAAGCAACCTCAAAATACTAGTGTGTTAAAAAGACATCGCATGAGTGATTAACATATGAACCCTTCCCTTACCTCTGTCATTACCATGTCCTGGCATTTTTTCACGTATTTGCCATCTGCTTTCACAATGGTCTGCAGGAAACGCAGGTACTCCACGTGACGGCCATGGGTCTCAATGCAGTGTACAAAGTGCTGCACCACTCTTTCACTAATTTCATTACACAGAAGGTAATTATTCATGAAGATGTGCCGCATGGTTTCAGCTTCCAGGAGCTAAACAGATTAAAATCAAAACAGCCTTATAAGAAGAGCAGATTTGTTTTGAGATTGAAAGATTCACAGAACTCTCGACTAGAGAAAGGCACCTTGGTAAAGGGAAACTGGAAAAGTCCAATGTGCACCAGCCCAGTGATTGACCTTAGGGCCTAGCTTTCATTTATGATGGGATTTCTCCACACTTTCCTACGAGTACAAAATGGTCCTAAAGTGGGCATGAACAAAATCTGTGCCCAAGGTGAAGACACACACGTACACATGCTACACTGCTAGAGCACTCTATAGGGACTTTGGTATACAAGACAACTGAGACCACATTCATCCCACTCACCATCAAACTTCGCATTAAGGCAACCAAATAAGATGATTAGCTACCCCTGACTGCCTCTGTGCTTGACAGAGGCAGGCATTTCCAGCCGGCAAATCATTGCACGTGCAGTCTGAGCACTCTCTGAGAGAACATCTCTCTCCACGTTAACTACAGAGGGAGCCTAAGGCTATGTTTCTATCTGTGAGTAGCACAGTAGCAAGAAAGGGATGCTGCTGAGGACCCAGCATCCAGACTTCATGCATTCTGGGAGCTTTTGCTTCAAACGTCCTCTAGTTTGGTCCCTTGGACTAAAGGCTCATGGGAGTCAGGTGTGCTCCTAGAGTATACCTTTCTGTTCAGTGTCATCTGAAAGGAATCCACACCAAGTTTGCTCCACAATGTGAACAAAAGCACAGTAACTGGGATGATCAGAAGATCAGCTTCAAAAGAACAGAAATGCAAGTGCAAGCAGGCTCCATACTTGGCACCTGAATTAAGTGTCAGTGTTGGAGAGGATGGAGTCCGGGCACTAGTCCCCGCTGTGGTCAGCTCAGCACCTTTCACTAACTTCACAAAAAAAGCATAAATAAAAAATAACAGAACAAATGCTTCCTAATGTACACAGGCCAGGGGTCTACAATCCTAATACACTCTTTCTAATAAAAGCATGTTTTGCTCAGTACACCTGCCACTGAGCAAGGTGTCATTCTACATGACTGTATCTGTAAACACACACATACATATGTACACTTAATTTTTAATTAAACAAAGGGACCATGACAAAGAGGTTTATTGCAAACACAATGATTTAATAAAAGATCAAATTTTAGATTGTCTGAATCAAATGGAAGCATCTCCAACAAAAATGTATGGGTCTAATTCTGCTATCACACAAGCTTCATGAGAGCATAGTCACAGCATCTTCTACCCTGACTTATAGTCCATCTGTGAGTGAGTTAGGATGAATAAGATCAGAGTCTTAGATAATAAGATCAGAGTCATAGATACTTCCAGTAAACCACACAGGTAATATTGTTTTCCACTTTTAAAACTGCAACATTAAAAATAATGACATAAAGAGAGAAAAGATATGAGAGAGAAGGCAGAGAGGGCACAATTTACTTAAATTATTTATTTAGCACTGTCTTTTTTCAACAAGTCCAAATTTACTTCCGATTATAATATTCTCCTTAAAATTAAATACTTACCCCCGGCGTCAAGAACAAGTTGAGATTTTTGTGGAGGAGAACTTGATTCTGAGGATTTCCTCGACAGAAATTCTGAAGGAAAGTGTGGGCTAGATTCATAACTTCATTCATCTTTTCATCGCTCTGCAGAAGAAAAGACAAACTAATCAGCTGGGAGTACCTAAACATACTTGTTAAAACTGCACAATGTGAATTCAGCTAGGAACAAAGCAATTCTCCTGAGCCTTTTATAGGGCAGGAATTATCCCTCTGGCAAAAGCAACTGATCCAGTTTTCTTCAGTGTCCATTAGTGGCTATACCTTACTCTGAATCGACTTGACCATAGGGAGTCACAAAGGTATGGGCACAAACTCAAAGTAAGATTTCCTCATGCATGGTTATAATTTCCTAGTTAAAAAGAGTGCTAAGTGGCTTGATTTTCAAAAAAAGCTCCCTAGGCTGCATTGATTTTAAGCTTCTAAAAAGCTTTGGCTTTTATATAGCTACATATAGAAACAGATGTATGTGTGCATGTGTGTGTACACCTACACGCCTATGTATGTTCATACACATACTCCCACACAAATTTATGTCTAGTTTCATCCCCATTTCATATTCCTCTCATATAGTATCCTACCCATGATTTGATGAACCACCTATACGGACAAGCACTATTTTACTGAAGACAGCTGAACCCAGTGTCTATATCATAACATTAGTGTGTAACACTCAGGAAAACGTAGCCCAGAAGAGGTTTTATCTCCTCTCAATGCTTCCTATAAGATCTAGAAAGATGTGCTCTTTAAAAGGCTGTGTAGATCATTTGTATGCTCAATGCCACTAAATCAGTACAAAATCACATTATCTTCTGAAAAACTTGCAAGTGGAAGTAGGTTAGAGGCTTCCACCACAGAAACAAAGAAATTGTTTCAGACTTGATCCTTGAAAGCTTTTTGTCCATCTTATGTATCTATGATAGTACTCACATCAGTACCCAACAGTGGAATTTAGATACCCTGCCAGAAGCTCCATTAAATCAATACTTCTTACTGTGCAGTGACTGCAGATCTAAGGTTTGCCTATTTCAGGAATAGGATGATAGTGCAGTGATATCCAGGTACCTGAGGCAGTAAACGTTAAGTTCTTAATAAAACCTGTTCTATGCAGGCAGCCATATTTAAACTTAGGCCCAAACCCATTATTCTTAAGGTAGAAAATGGCATCATCATTTCACGTTTGCACCATAGTTGACTGAATTCAGTTAAAAAAAATATTCACATTGCTTCTTGGGACTTTTGAGGCCTTTCACTTTATTGAGTTCATGTTCTTTACCACTAAAATTATGAGAATAACCTTTTCATAGGGTATCTGCAGAAGGTCCAAGACTACCAAGTGGGCGCCCATATTTTTCAGCAATCGCTGCTGTTGATTCCGACATTTTTTATTCTGAACACAAAGTTTGCTGAGTCGAATCAAAATCTATAAATAAACAAACAAATAAATAAGCATTCAAGCAGCAAAGAACCAGGTATGTCACACAAAACCAAAAATACATTCTTTCAAAATAATTACTAAATCTACTTATCGAACAAGTATGTCAAGCAAGTTCTTAGCAGATACACCAACCTCTTTAACAATATTGTAGTTATTGCTTTTGTTGCTGTCTATCTGGGGTTTTTTGGTCCCATCCTGTATTGGACTCAAAATATTTGACTCCTGTAACAAAGAACACACAACAAGTGGAGATGTACTGCAATTTCCTCAACATGAACTAATTGTATTTAATAACAGTAAGTGAAGAAGTATTACAGCAGCTCATAGGGAACAGATATAACACATATAATAAAGAAAAATACTCGTTTATTCTTTATCCACTGGTCCAGTGAGTGAAAAGATTCACATTCAAGTCCTTCCTTTGTTTCAAATTTCCAACATGATTTGAGGCAATTACTCTATGCCTGCATGCTTCTGATCCTCCTAAAAAAGAGTACGTCCCTATCACAGACTAGACATCCCAAAGAATTTAGCTACTATGAGAAAAGGGACCATAAGTGTATTTCAATAGCCACCACTTGTTCCAAAAATCTCTAATACAGCTGGAAAGATTACAAAGTCTGTGTATGTGAACATTAAAAAGTCTGAAGAAAGAGCTTAAGACGACGTCTGTAGTAGAGAAGTAGGGTGGAGTTCTCAGCAGCACAGGAACAAGTAGCATGTGGAAATTAGAGATGTTCCTCCCATGAAGAGGACACTTCTCTGGATGATACAGGAAAGGATTTAAAAACAAATGAGAACCTTATGTTAAACTGCAATATCCAGTCATGACGCTGTATGCTCTGGGCCTTGGCTCTTAGAAAGCCCCAGCTGGGTATGATAAATAAGAGAAATCAAGTCAGCAAGTAACTGCCAACACCCACACACCTTTCCATGCATATCTCAATCAAAACACAGAAGAACATCTACACAAATACTGCCACTTAGAATACTGGCAGTGGTTTTTCTTTTTTTTCTGCTGCCAGCTATGGTAAGCCTTTCTTAACTGGAAACACAAAGAATTGAAAGATTGCACGTTGGATGCTGAAATTATTAAGCATGTAGAAAAACTGTAGCAGATCTCGAGACCGCCTCACAGTATAACCACAAGGATGTAAACCAGTGTAATAGCATAAAAAAGAACCAAACAGGTGCGCTTCTGAGTTTCACTGTGTCCTCAAACTTCCTACTGCTTCAGAGAAGAGAATTATGCTAAAACACACATGTGCACGCCAGTCTGAATGTTTATACTTCTTGAAACCTCTCCCTGAGCTTTCTTAGCTGATGGTGAAGATGAGGAGTTCTATAAATCCCATCTGGTCTTAATTTCCAGTGGGGCAAGAACAGCTGCATCACTTGGCCATGGAAGCTGTTTATTAAAGTGTCAGCACCGCTGTTCAGCGTGGTCATGTTGATCTATGCAACAACAGTGGATTTTTATTTGTTTAGGTTTGTTAGTATGCATGCTGCCTTCTCTCTAGCTGTTTGAATCAATACTTTGGAAGATATTTCAGGCTCTTTGCTATAATTAACCACCCTCCTCTGCTCTGGGACTGTGGGTTAACCAAGATTAATTTACCTGTTACTTTTATCAGCATTCTTCCTCAATCAAAGTAGTTTTATAATCCACATGAACTATATGTCTTATCTGGAAGTGCTGATCAGCATTAAACTACTGAATCTATCCTTTCTCTTAACAAAATAAAAACGTGTTTATTGAACCCATAAGAGTATGCCAGGGATGTAGTTATCAAGAGATAATCACACCGCTGGGATACCAGGGACACTCAGTTGCATATCTTGCCTTGTTACGCCCCATGACAGACATTCTCTGTCACACTTTTCCATAGGGGACAGGGAGTCATAGAGCTGGCACTGAGAAAGGTTCTCGTCTGAGTACCCCATCTTTAGGAGACAGTATTTTCTGAAACAGACTACTTCCTCTATTCATAAAATTCCCAGGATATCATTCTGCATCAGTCTTAGGATCCTTTCTTTCTAGCCCCCAAATGGAGCCCCAGATTCCAGCATTCAGTCCGAGCAGTTCCCCGCCGCTGAAATAGTCTCACACATCTCAGCAGGACAGCTGTGCAAGGCACTAGTCAGTGTCACGCTGGCACAGTTTGGCCCTCCACAGGCTGTATTTACATACCAGGGGAAGGAGGGGCACTCTCAGAAGTTTCAGTTCACAATCTCAACCTATATATGATGTTTCAGGAGATGTTCGTTTAAACGTTCCCAGAACCAAAGCAAACTGCCACAGACCAGAAAAGGAGGAGAGCAAGGGAACACCAGGTGCTTAAGGGTGCTGAAAGTTTATACCCCTTGAAACCTCGCTGAACTTTTAGTGGATGGTGAAGATGAGAAGCTCTACAAATGCCACTGCCACTGTACTCCAGCTTCACCTGAGAGTCCTTTCACTGAGACTATTTCTCCTCCTCAGATCTGCATTTCTGGTGCTACACCACCAATGCATCCTCCAGTGACAGGGCAAGAAAGACCACACTTTCCATAGTCCATGGTATCTATACAGTCTCAGAACACCCTTCCTAGAAATAACCAAGTAGACAGGCTTTAACTGCTTTTCCCTTCTCAAGCAAGGCTTGGTTACTGAGATCAATTTCATCATTCCTCCCTAACCCTATGTGGTGTCTAATTCATGTCTGACCTAACTCCAAGCACTTATTCCTATAATTCTGATCTCCAGTTCCTATCAAGATGATCCTGCATGGATGTAAGATTTGTTGTTTTTCCTGTGGAGAACTCTGGATACTTTATTTAGAAGAACATGGCCTTTTTTCTACAAATCCCATTTCTGGAGTCATATGACTGAAAAAAAAAAAAATTAAGTCTCTAGCCCCACCAAGTTATGATAGAAAGGTGGAAACAATTACCCAAAAACACTCAGAAGCCTAAGGGCAAAAAATATATTTGATTTTTTCAAGCTCTTATGACAACCTTGCAACGTGCTTCGGTGAGAACAGAAACTTGGACTTAACATAAGACTGTTCTGGAACGTAACTTAAGCCCTTGAGCGCACTTTAATGTTGTTTGGGAAAAATTAAGCACAGGCAAATGAAGTGTATTCCCTAGAGGTTCATCCAGCTCAGTACTGAATACCCAGCATCCATTCCAAGAAAGCATGGGATCTCACAGGGATGTTTATCTGCTTGAAGCTAGCCACCTGCTTCACACATTGTAGATTATGACCAGCACCTCACCTCTTACGTCTGACTTAAGATCTCAAAGAGAGTATTCGCTATCTAAAGTAGTTTTGCCAGGTAAAAACATTTCCTGGCTGTTAAAGAATAATTTAACAGCGGAAAAAATAACGGACAAGATTCTGAGCTATTGTAACCTGGCGCAGCTCTCATGGAATTACCACCAGATGATCTAACCAGTTGTGCAGATTACATATTACTGTTCTGATACAATACTCTCTCAGATATGCCAGAGATAATATTGTGCATCTACTGAAGCACTGATAATCCATACAGACCAGACATACAGACCCACGGATGCCTCATGGGAAAAAAAAACATTGAAAATATCCCATTTAGAGATGCTTCTGTTTCAAGCTCATTGTTTTGTCCCCTCTTCCTGCAGTTTCTTTGCTACTGGGGCTATCCATAGGAATAAAAAGCATCTTACTAAACTTTAAAAAAAGTATTATAGCTAAAAAACATTGTAAATATCCTGCTATAATTCTGTATCCTCTTTCCCCATTACCTTTTCCATTCATTAAATACATAAAGGAACATTTTCTTTCTTACTAGAGCTATGCTTGAGGAAAGTAAGAAATCCCACATACTTAAGCTCATAAAGTCCAGATTCCTCCCCCGTTCTGACACCACTAAATTCAGCTAAGTTATGTCAGAGAAAGAGTAGGACCTACACTGTTCCAAGAAATTAGGATTCTCCCCTGAAGTGCTGGATTTTCCCCCCACATGAAGCCACCTAAAATCTGTCTTCCCATCTGAAAGGCCAAGTGTACATCATAGATATATGCAAACATCCTGTGTCTTCTCAGTGGCTCTTACTTTTCCTCAATACACTGGCTTCACAACACTGTATAACCTCCACTTGGCTTCCTACTAAACTTCCCCTGGTGGCTTCCTTGCCCATTTTCTTCCCATTAGGGGAGACTCTACCACAGAAGAGAAAAAGGAAAGTGCTGTCTCAGAAATCACAGCTCTTCATCTCTCCCCACTTCCTCTGATGAAAATGGAAAAGTGGGAATAAATATTAGTGGGAAAGCCTGCTTTACCTACTATTATGCCACAAACCTCAACCATAGCAACTCTTGCAACACCTTGCATTTTCTTAAAGACTCACACTGGAGTTAGGTGATTACATGAGGACCTCAGCTTTGACTGAAGAACAAAATTAAAAATTTAAATTTCAAAAAAAAAAAAAAAATCAGGTCTTCATGGTTCCAGATTCAAATTCTAAAGTTCCTCAGATCACGATATACCCTAAGAGCATGGGGTGACAAGAGTCAAAAAAAAAAAAAAAGTTTGTTTGCCTACAAAGTCTCAATATTCTTAGGTCAGTTTGGTGGAGAGTGGATTACTCATGATGTTTGAAAATATGGGTTTGATTGTGCTCCTCCCCCCTAGTTGCAGGAACAGGTACTGCCTACTCCTTCTTTCTTCCAGCAAGTCAACGCAACTGCCACCATGTGATCCCTAGATTACTTCCTTGGCCACAGAGTGATGCCACACACTGTGCCTTGCTCACTAGCCAGAACAGAAGGCAGCTCTGCGACATAAGAACACAGTCACTGAAAGCAGCCATAATACTGCACGTTCTTGCTTTGCTACTTTGATTAACCACATCACAAATTTGCAGTTGTTCATTAAACTACCTATCAATATTGAAACAATTCTAGCAGCAAAGGCTTTAAACCCACCTCTATTGGCTCTTCTCCCCCTTTGGTTTGATTGTCTCCCACCTCTCCACTCTCATAATTGCTGCTCTTCTCAACCCACAATTCCGATTTTTCTACAGTCAGACGTAGCTGATCAAGATCAGCCTTGATTTGCTTGTAGTTATCAACATCTTGATTAGACACCAGCAACTGAACCTGGAAATACAGAAAATTGTGAAGCTATTACAGCAGTAGCACCAGCACTTATGCCTGGGTAATTTGCCTGACGGTTTCCATTCTAAGCCTCTCTTTTCAGGTGCTTTATGTAACCTTCCCTATGAAACTGAAACATGGCATATGCAGGCTTTTTAACCCCCATTCATCAAAAACCTTTAACAGAGCCAGAGACTGTAGGTGCCTGAAACAGGATAGTTTCAACATCCACAACATTCTCTCACCTTCTTCAATATACTGCGAAATATTTTCAGCACAAGCACAGGTTTACAAGCTCTTGAGTTCTATGCAGAGTTAGCTCTGATGCAATGATTATGGATCCTCATGGTATTCAAACAATACAGTTGCATGGTATTAAAACAATACAGTTGCATGGTATTAAAACAATACAGGTAGAAATAGCTTATCCCATCAGCACAGTACTCCACAAGGAAGGAAGGAAAAAAAAAAAAAAAAAGAAACCATGGTATGACAAGGAATCAGGACATCCAAAGAAAAGTCAGAATGGCCAGCAACTTTAGTGATCACCTACATCACCATAATCAAATATTGAAAAATAACATATTTTCAACACTGTTAGGCCAGCTTAGAAAAACTTGTTTGAACAGAGCTCATGAACTGACTTTCAGGTTCATGTAATTTCCCACCATCTGAGTGGTTGCCTCTACTAAGATTAATCTCACTTCTTTTTCTTTTTTTTGTACTGCTCAAAATTATCTGGGTTTTTTTCACTGTTATTTGTAGTTCTTGATTTAGGATGATCTACACATTTCCCTTCTTTGTAATGCTCTTTGCTCTCCCAAGTTTATTAATGAAGATAATATATAAAAGAACTAAGAACAATCTTTACAGTAAATCAATAAGAACTATTAAGAAATCACATTTATGCAAAAGATTATGGTCACATGGCAGATAAGAACACTGATAGGGACGTTCTTTTTAAAAAAAATCACTACTTGCAGACAAATATTCACTATTTTGTAATATAAAGTTTTCATCACGTGCTCTCTTAGCTTAGTAAAACCTTGTTATTTTAGAGAATTTATGAATGCTGTTCATCCACAGACATTCATATTCCATGTTCTCTACAGTCTTTTTCTTTACTTGTCAATTAGCCTTTTCCATCCTTTACGAAAACACGTTAAGCCCTTGCTTACCTGGGAATAACAGCTATTTATGCAACTAACCAGCATGGCCTAACTTCAACAATCTGGTTGAAGGCCATTATGCTACACTGCAAAAACATTAAACAAAAGCTTTCCAGGTCTTTATCATTCATCTGTTTTTAAACAAGAGAAACCTCCACATCTTACATAACGGTGAGACAACACGCTATCAGACTCCTGAAATAAGCATCAGATGGTCTCATCAACATGTGTTATATAGGGTTATGCAACAGAGATGTCTCTGTCATCCAGCCCCATGACATCAGATCTCCCCATCATAATCCACTGACACATGGAGCCTGCACATGCACCGTTATCAAGCAGAAAGAATAAAAGCTGAAAACAGGCTTGGCTCTATTACTCCCTTCCTGTTATTTGGGCATAGCTGTATCATGCAGTGGAGCACAATGCAAAGACACCTGAATTAGAACTAGAAACACCACATGAATAACAAGAGAGCTTTATAACCAGCCTAAGTAGCTCTGAAGACAGGAAAGTCTTACTGCTGACACTGGTACACTGCTTGCAGAACATGAGCTAACAACTCTGTCTCTGAGGGATCGCTACATCATGCCTCGCTGTGAAATGCATGTGTCCCAGCTGTCACCACGGACCTATGTTTTCAGTAATGAATGCAATGCCAGAAAAAACTATTTCTGGGTGCGCAACTATAATACACATTAGCACGTGTTCAACTCTTAACGAAAAAAAAAATCTCTGCTGAATTTGGACCTTTAAGGAAATAACACTGTCATGCTACGAACAGCAATTTAGGTAAGTAAAGCAGCCTTTGGAAAGACTTTCCCCGCAGTCAGTTTCCTGGAATAAACCTATGCCCATCCATACCTGTTTAAATGCTTGCAGAACTTCTGCTCTCTGGCTGAAGTGCTTAAATAGCAGGTGCAGAGCACCTGAGAGCAAAGGAGGGTAGTCATGCATGATGAGGTGAATGAGGACCCGTAAAAAAGTTCTGCCCCCTTCATCATCAAGCTGAACCGCATTCTTCTCCTTTCTGCAACAGAAAAGGGAAAAAAGGACCAAATAAAGTAAAATAAATAAGAAAAAATAAAAGCTTTTGACATAAATATGCCTGTACACACAATTTCCATTTGACAGAGCTCTTAAAACCAAATCACATACACTGCAGGATGGAAACTATAAACATCACTTTAACATATTTTAAAAGGACTTCAATCCCACAGTTATATGCTGTTGCAGCAATCTTGTAGCAGAATGGACACTAGAGATGAAAGTAAGTATGTATGAAATGTGTCAAATGATGTGATTAAAATCCATATTGCAAAAACATTCATTTATGGCTTGGGTAAGTTGTGCCAAGCTCATCCCCAATCCAAATTAACTGAAGTAAACAGCATTTCATCAGAGATTAATTTGGCCCTTTCCTTTTCACTCCTTCCCTTTTCAGCTGCTATTAAAATTTCATTTAAGAAAAAATAAACTCAAAAATAGTAAGAATTGCCAAAACCATCATATTTCTGGAATCATATTTATAATCTGCAACAGCAGAAAGCAGATTTACACTTAACATATCAAAGCAGAAATAATGGTTCCAAGAAACCATTCAAGTCTCTCTGTTCATTTTAAAGATGCAGATGCCGAGGGCTGTGTGTTGTTTTACATTATGTGAGTTCAGGGAGAGGACTGGAGGGATTGCTCTCACTGGCAAAGATTGAGAACGCATAAGGGACTGAGAGAGGAAAGATCAGAACGCCCATACTGCGGATCCTTCTCCCTAGCTCCAAGAAAAATTTTAAAGTCTATGGCCTTGTCTAAATGGAATTCATTTTTACTGGTATAATCATAATTATACCCATAAAATTAAACCAATATAGTGATAATGGTAATAACTCTCCAGTGGAGATATTTTCCGTACTTTTTTATTTTTTTGTTCACAGCATAGCTGAAACCACTGCCAAAGCTCTGCAAGCATAACTTGTGATCTACAGGCCTCTGGTGGTCCAGAAGATCATGGCAAGTGGTCCACAGTGGATTTGAGGAATCATATGAAAGAGATTATTGTTGACATAACTTTCTTAATAAGTTCAAAGACAAGGTGCAATGACAACTGGTCATGTAATCTACGGGAAATACTAAGGGTCAACAGTAACCTACTGATCCAAGAAATCTGGGGCTACAGCCATAAGGTACACCAAGAAAAGGTCTTTCTTTAAAACCACCCATGTGAGGCATTATAAGAGAAATAAAAAATTAGTGTGTTTTAGCCCAATACACCTGTACACCATTCCCCAGCTGCCTTTGGGAACAAGGCAAAAACTTTCTACCAACTCTTGAAACTAAGAGGGGGGTCATTTCCAATCCCACAGCCATCCATACCCACTGGGCTGTTTGCTTGTTTGAAATCCAGGTCTTTCCTGCACTTTTCTGTCTATGTAATAAGTAGTCTTCAAAGGAAGAGAAAGAGGTATGAAAACACACACAGAATAAACAGAGATTGTCCATGAGAAATATCAGCGTGAAGAGATGAATATAGAGAGATAAAACGTCAGATAACATACCTGCCAGCAAACATGGTTTCAGCCTGAGCTGCAATTTCATCTATGTCAGGAACAATTGCTGGAAAACAATCAAAACAAAAATAAACTTTAAAAAGCCAGTGATAATTGTTTAATCTGCACAGCAAAAAAGAACTCTGTTTCTCTCTGAAGTAGATGTTATCAAGTAAAGGTCTAACTACACATTCCTGAACTAGGCAAAATTCACTATCTGCAAGAGTGGTAGGGAAGAAACAGGACAAGGGGCAGAGTAAAACTGTGTATTACTATTACCGAGGGAGAGCCAAATTCTAGTGATGAACCAGAGCCCTATGGTGCTAGGAGCTGTACAAACCACCACCAGTGACCCATAAATGACAGAGAATATGAAACTTAACATTTTTTTTAGATGAGCCAACCCCCACAAAGCAACTAAATGAGACACATGAACTTTAGAGTATTTATCATAAGCCAAATCATTTACGACACCATCATTTTGCTTTAGAATAGCTTTAACATACCTTACTACTTAAGACTTCAGAACTCCTTAGCCACCCCCCTGTTATACAGCACCTCCAATTAAAGCAATTCTCCCCTACTTGAAGGTGGTCACATAGATGGCTGTCAGCCTTTGGAGCATTTCTGTGTGCACGGGAACGCTCCCTGGAAAGCCACTCCATTCCCACACCACATTCACCTCACTTAAATCTGTCCTCATCCAACCCCAATCATTTTTTCATGATCTACGCTGCACTACATTTGTCATCGTGCAGTGTTTTGGGAAGAGTACAAATAAGAGAATAAATTCTCATCATGGGAAAAAGGAATCACACTTTTGTTAGAGGAGGACAGGCCAGCAAAAATCTTATTTTTATGGGATTCCTTAAGATCTTCATTTTTCCACAAGCTTTTCAACTTTAAGCGGCATGCATCTTTCTGGTGTAGTTGAATTCATTGCTTGCAGTAGCCTACACAGAATTATTTTACATTGCAATACAATAGCGACATGTACCTGAGGCAATCCCTGGTGAGTCAGGCGGGGATGTTGTAGAGCTATCAACGTTTTCATTGTTTTCCCCAAACTCCCTCTTATAGATAGACAGCATGTAGGATATTCTATAGTCCAGTCTAACACTGAGAATAAACTACAAGAAAAAAAAGTTTAAAATAAGACTTTTCTTCTGCCTTTGGTAACATGGGTTAGAATTTTTCTGTGGTGGAACATATAGGGATACATGATTATTTTAAGTACATATGTCCACTACAAAAAAAAGAATCCATTACATTCATCAGTCTTCTATGATTTCTTTCTTCCCTCCAACCATCCTGAGACATATTGAACTCTAACGACTGCTGAATACTAAGCAGCAGACTGGATTTGTCCAGGGGCTCCAGCACGCTGCCCTGTCCTCACTGCCTGCGAGCCAGATCAGTACACTCAAAACCATGTTGAATCCAATTATTTTGTATTTCAGCTGGACTTCTAATGCCCCATGAAGATAAGAAGTGGAGTGGGGTTGAGAGTAAAGATGACAGGCTCAAGGCTCAGCCTCTCAGATGTCTGACAGCCAAGGGCAGCGATGCTGCAGTAACTCCAGGCTCCCATGAAGTGAAGCACAAGCCTGGTGTTGTCTTTTTTTTACATTGCTAGTGATCATCTGAGGATGTGAGAAGCAAACAGCACGTCCTTCATGAGCTCCTAGTAGTGTTGCCAGCATGCGGCAAAAAAAAATTTGGCTTTGGAAACTACCACTGTAATGGTAGCAGAGATCGCCCTCACTCAATGCTCTGCTTTCTTCTAATTGTTGGTGCTGTTTGCTCCTCAGCTGTGAAATTGGAAACTCATACAGGAAAAATCCTAATTCAAACCTGGAAGTGCTGCTTTTATATTGGAATAGTGAGGAAAATAACTTGGCTGGAGACATTAGTACCAATTTGAGGACTGACATATATACATCTGACACTTCACCAACTGAGTGCCCATCAGCCGAGTTTCAGCGTTTCCCACATTTATGCTCCTTGCCCACAGTAAACGTAAGTGTACAATGACAGAGGTTTAAGATCACTTAACATATTTTACAATTGGGGGGGATGAAAGCACATACGTTAAGCTACCAAGACTCAGGCAACAGGTGATGACTTAGCAAATGGTGGCAACCTGTTCCTTTGATCCCTAACTAAAGTCAGACAAGCTTCCCAGACCCAGAGAACTGTAATAGGATTTGACTAGGGTAACTAGGACTATGCCATCTAAAAGCAAATAAAATGTCAATTTAAGAAACAGTATCTTACTTTCTTTAAAATCTTCTAACAAAAAGAAGGCAAGTTTATGTTGGTTCCATGATCAAGTTACCCTATAATTGTACAAGTGAGATTTTTAAAAATAAACATTTCTCAAGTCCACGCATAGTCAACTAAGTCTATCAGGCCATCTGTTTAATTCTGGCTGATGGCAGAATGAAACTGTTAAGTAAAAAATGCCTTTACTTAAAGGAATAAGAGGTTATATTGAGAATTAAATTATTATAAACTGAAATATTTCTTAGAATAGCTTTAATCACCACTGTACTAGCTTTGCATGATAATACAATAAATCTAAAATATTCTTACTTGCCTTTTAGGGTAATAGCACAGCAATGAAAGGTAACGTGATTTAAATTAATCCTTCTTCATTGCATATTAAACAAAACTGAATTATTTTGCATTTCTTGTGAACTAAGGTCATATATATGCACATTTACTGTGACTCACCCAACACATGACAACGTGCTAATCTGCACATTGCACAAATCTAAAGGTGAATGCACAGGACGAGGTTGGTGTCCTGGAATCATCCTCCTAGGCATCAACCAGTAGACCAAGACAGTATGTAGAGAAACTCAGTCAAAAAACAAATGAAAATGAGAAGCAATACACATGAATGGTATTATTTAGGTGATATAACTTCATAACACTCTCTCCTTCACCATAAGCCTTCAACTAAAGGAGCTCTGGAACCAAAGCAGGCAGTGTTGCAGATACTCTACCAATTGATAGTCTTTCAGATGACAAGTAATTAAGGTAATCTAAATCATTTATAAGCAGTCAGAACAAATGGAATCCTTCATAAGTGACAATGGTACCAACAGATCTGCAGAATTTATAGAAAACAGTGAAACATTCCTTCAGGGCATAAGTACTGCAGAAACTGGGATTTGATATACAGAACAAATGTGTACCACTTCACTTACTAATAGCACAAAGTGAAAATTTTGCCTCTCAGGAGGCATGCTAGTGTCATATAGCTTGTCAGTTCAGCTGGGAGAATATCACAGCAGCCCACAGGCTATTCTCAATCTAACAGTGGAAATCTGAAACGGACTTCAAAAGTGCACGGCCCTGCATGACTTCAGCGGGTCTAGGTCCAATTCCGCCCTGCACCAAACTACTGTAAAGGAAAAGTCAAATACTAAAGTCAAATAATCTACCCCAGGGTAAAATGAGCATCAACAAGACTGGAAACAGACACACTGTCTTCAGAAAACATTAGCGAGGCAGATTAAAGGACAAGTTCCGCCTTTTCACAGTTACAGTGACAGAGTTTCTACAGCATCTACTTCCTTCAGAAATGAAGTAGGTGTAACAGTGAGGATCACAACTGTGCTGTTGTTCACACAGAGGAGTCATCTTCTTCATATCAAAGTCTGATTTCTACAGTGATCAGCCCAGTGAACAGTAAGGATGCAGGTAACAGAAACTGCCACCATGTGAATAAGCAAATAATTGTGAAATGGCTATGTAATATTCCACCAATCATTATTACCTGCAAAATCTCAATGATTTTCAATTTGGTGTCCATTACAATCACATCTTCACTGTCTGAGGTGCTGGCTTGCTTGCTTGGGTGAATGCTTGGCTGTACATCAGGGGCACTGATGGGAAATATAGATCCTCTGCTCAGTACCATTTGGGTCATCATCTCTCCTACACCATGGATGGTCCTCATAACATTGTTTCCTATGCATTAAACACAAACACATATATATTTGCCATCAGTAAAGCTTGCTTGGAAAGCTATATGTCACACATACACCCATGTCATCAAAGCCCTTTACAGTCTTAACAGGCATATTGAAAAATAAGTTCTCAATTCCTGAACAAAACTTAGGAAGAGGAATTCATTCAAGTTACCCAATGGTTTGGGGACAATTTTCTACGCCGATTTTCCAAGAGATCATTTCTTACAAGGCAACAGACAGAAAAGATGCCAAAAGCTTTCCACAGCTCTGTTAATATGTTCAAGAAATAATAAAAAGTAGAGCAGAAGGAATCTCAGTAGTTTACCTAATCCATTCCTTTGTCTGAAGGTATATTATCATAGAATCATAGAATATCCTGAGTTGGAAGGGACCTACAAGGATCATCGAGTCCAACTCCTGTCCCTGCATAGGACAACCCCAAAAATCACACCATATGTCTGAGGGCGTTGCCTCTTGATTGTTGTCAGGCTTGGCGCCGTGACCACCTCCCGGGGGAGCTTGTTCCAGTGCTCCACTACCCTTTGGGTGAAGAACCTTTTCCTAATGTCCAACCTAAACTGCCCCTGGCATATCTTCCTGGCGTTCCCTCAGGTTCTATCATTGGTCGTCAGGGAGAAGAGATCAGCACCTGCCCCTCCTCCTTCCCTTGTGAGGAAGCTGTAGACTGCAATGAGGTCTCCCCTCAATCTCCTCTTCTCCAGGCTGAACAGACCATCTACATCTAAAACCATTTCTGAAAGAGGTTTGTTTAACCTGTTTTTAAGAATATTTAAGCATTGCATATCCCATATTATACAGCATCCCTAGGCAAGCAATTCCAGTACTTGACTATGTTTATTGTTAGAAAACTTTGTATTTCAGTTATATGTTCTGTTGCTGCACTTTATGACCTTGCTTTGCAGACACATGGGAGGAGTTCACTTTCCATGCATACTCCCACTGATGTCTTCGCCATGATGGCTGGACATAATATATGTGCTTGACAGTAAGGCTGCTTTTGGCACTGCAGAAGCTGGAAGGAGACTACCCAAGTATCTTATATGTCTCCTTATCATGTCTCATATATCTCCTTATATGTCTCCTATCTCACTAGGAGAGAGTAAAGATTTGAGGCTGCGCAAGTCTGATCAATCTCTGTATGTGGTCCAAATGGCAGCCAACAAACCAAAGCAAACTGACACAACTAGCCAGCCATCCCCCTTCAAAAAAGTCCCAGGAGAATGTTAGGCCCTGAAGGCTGTCCTGAAGGTCAGACTAGTATCTTGTAATCACAGTGTCCTTCGTAAGTTATACCTGGGGGAAAAAACTATTTTACACTCATGTGGCAAAAAACTTTAGTCCAGTCTAGTTGCAATGGTACCTATGCAATGGTACCTATCACTGATGCCAGTTCAGCAAAATCTACCAAGAAATACCATTTGTTCCCATAGATTATACTGGTCGGGCTTTATAGTGAATTTTGATATGAAAAGCATCTCGGTGAATCAATGACTATCTTCTTCCAAAGGTGGGGAGAAGAAAGAACGAGCGTTTTGTGCTACCTACCTACATGAATTAGTTTCCTCTCTTGCAAAGCACAGATCTGAATGAATGGAGGATAGGAAGGGAATGATCGCATCTCTTCACAGAAAGAGTGCCAAGACCTAGACTACACCAAAGGCAAACAAAAGAATGGAGGAAATGTAGCTTTGCTGAGGTAAGCCTGAATAGTTCTTGTATGTCTTTTAGTACACTTTAATCACCACGCAACTGACAAGTTTTACTCACACTGAAGAGACCCTCCTCCCAGATAATCTGCTGTAAAAAGCCAAAGATGTATTTTATTTTGTTAGCAGTATCTTCCTCTTATGCCCTTCTTTCTTCAATCCATAGAGCTCAAGTACTGCATGCAGGGAAAAAGGATGCCTTCAGCCCTGACTTTAAAAGGAAAACACACAAAGAATTTGCTTTTTCAAAGTGAATGAGGCAGATTAGTGTCACGTTTGAGGTCCCATTCAGCATCCAGTCTGGTGTGCAATCACTCTGAATTGGTCTTTTGAAAATAATACTTCAAGTCCCTACAAAGGAGGGAAAAAATGTATTTCTGACTTCGCATGATATTAGGGAAAAAAAGCTAGAAGTCAAACTAAGAGCTAGATCCTCACATTAGGCAGGCACAGAAAGTTCTCCTAACTGCTTACACCAGCATAAAGCAATAAAATCATTCCAAATACCCTTCTTGCTGCAAAATGAAAATGGTGCATTTTCCTTTCAAATCAAGTAAGACAGCTGGGGAATAACACAGTATGGATCTCTCTCTCTCCCCTCCTTCCCACCCCCTTTCTTCCAGTGTGCTAAACATTTATTTGCATTGACCATCATTCAGTACACCCATGTAAAGCTAGATTACTAAGTGGAGGACCTTCAAACTTTAAAGTAGCTTCAGCTGAACTGACTTTTTGCATCTTCTTCATCTTCAAACCATGAAATAAATGACCTCATTCATATTATCCTGTCCTTAATGCTGACTGATAAGCATACAACGAGACCTATAGGTTGTGCAGCTGCTTCGTGGCCTGTAATACCCCTGCTCTACATCTCAGTTGAGAAGTCATTGTCCTCTCCCTCACAACATATTTTCAAAATCCCTTTCACTCAGTTGTACAGAGGTGAATACAAATAGAGGCACTGCTATTTGGAAAGCCCAGGAATTCTTTATAAAACAACTTGAGTCAATGGGGCTACCAGCTGATAATTGAACCACTTAAGTCTAAGACAAGTCCAGAAGATATTCTTCTCGAAAACCAGATACAACTTCAGTTTGTCCTAAATGAGGCAGAAAAATTCCACTTTATCTAGAAAAGTTCCTGCCCACCCTTCAAGACTGAAGTCCACCCGGTGTAAAGTTAACAAAAAACGTAGCGTCTTTTGGACAAGGAGTCAGACAACGTCTTGGGCGGACATCATGTTTTTGGAGAAAGCAAGCTGGGATTTTGCCTAGAGCATACATCCTGCTTATTTCCCAGCTATCACTGGGGTGCTGCACAGGCACAGCAGGGAATGGGATTCAACTCCCTCTGTGACCAAGGAATTACTCACTCTCTCTGCATTTCAGGACCACCTTGATAAATGAGGAGACTGCTTTCTCCATCTCTAAAAAGGACAGTGAGAGGCCTGATATAACAAAGACCGGGAGGCACTCAGCTAATGTGATGATGGAGCCTATAAAAGCATCTAGGAAATAAAAAGAAATGAGATGACTGCTGTCCTTTCCTCTTACCCGCAGAACACCAGTGGTAAAAGATGGTACAAACCAGTGAGTGGTAGCTATGAAGCTGCTTCCCAACAGCACTGGTAACAAGGATAAACCCCTCTGTCCACAACATTCATTTACTATTGACCTTCATGGAACTGAACTAAACAGCCAGAGGCAGGAAAGCAAAGGAGGATTAAGATGGTACTTATTATCACTGCCATTTCAAATTGTATTTCATTAATGCATCGGAAAGGATTTTAGTGAGAGAAAAATCTACTTAATCCAGTTTAGTATTTACAGTTTAAATGGGTAGTGACTCAGTACTGCATTATTTCTGTCAATAACAGCAGTGAGACAAGGTGTCATGGGTAAACCCATCTTGGAAAACTTTTTAACTGGCTGATGCTGACTATTATTTTCAATTAACTCAGAGCAGGCTTGGGGAGAATGTTCCCAGGTGAAAATAATACAGCAACTAGAGCAATTCAGCATTCTTTTCGGGAAAGATTTTAACAACTATGTTTTGTAGGGTGCTGATGAAATGTAACCATCTCTTAGGAGCAGACAGCCGTCAACCAGCACATTCATGCATGGCAATAAGCAGCTGACTGTGTCTCAACACTGGGAGGAACTGCTCTGTTCTTCGAAAGAAGCCATGAGGATCATTTATGAACATAAAGAGTGGGCAGACGCTTCTCTTCCAAAAGATCCCCCAGTAAACAGCACTCATGGTGCTCAGTGTTATCTGTCCAGCCTTGGAAGTCTAGACCATGTTAAGCATGGATTTAAATCTGTCACTCATAAACATCAGGGGCCAGCAGCAGTCTTGCTAGTGAGTCCTTTCTTCTCGCTATGCTTTTGTATTCTCTTGGCTTTAATACAGTTATCTCAGCAGGAAAGGGTATGAGTCTCTGAGGTAAGGCATGCAGAAAGGTTATTGCAGCTTAAAAAGTGACTGACTGCATGTCAGCTAAGCCTGCAACAATGCAAGACAAAATATACTGGCTCAATAAAAGAGATTTACGTTCTTAGTACATATGCACACAATGACTAAAATAACGGAGCTCTGATCTTAGTTACAGCTCCAAAGTGCTTCCTGAATATCAATGCCCGAGGAAAGATTAACTTAGTGCTTCAGCTAGTTAACTGAGCTAAATCAGGAGAGATAGCAAGTAGATGTGAACCCTGATTACTTTTGTGTGCACTTTGCTAGAGATAAGTGAAGAGAAGCCTGAGCTGTGCCTTCATATGGTACTGCCACCCTTAGCCTGCTGACCTCCATCATTTGTTGTCTTCTTTGAGGTCAAGGTATTAACATTTATATTTGGCTGAGAAGCATGGCAGGGAGAGAACGGTCATTGCAATGTTGTAAGGTGCTAGTGTGTGTGACCAACCACTTCTCTCACCAGCAAAGTACTGCAAAAGTGCTCAGAGCTGTGACTGACGAACAGAGGAAAAGAACGCAAGGCAATCTCCATTAATCTTCCTCCAGTTTTCCCTTCCTCTCCCCAGTTCTTCCTCTCTGCTCCTCCCTCTGCCAAGATGAGTCAGATGCCAAGAACCTTCCATAAGCAGTGGACCCATTAGAAATGCCTCCTGTTGAATGTACGGTCTCATAAGGTTAGTCAATGGAAGAGTGAAATCACTGTACGCATAAGTGGTAATTTAAAGGAGCTGCAGATTGACAGGCACTGAAAGAGGAGGAAAGAAGAGAATGCTTGTCATGTTTTCAAAAGACAACTGTGCATCTCCTTTTCATTACTTTTTATTACAGTGATCACAACTTCCTAATGAATATCAGTTTCTGTCACAAAACTGTAGCACATAATCTCATACAATTTGGCACGATTGACAACACAGCGGCCTCTCTGAGAAGAAAGAGTTTTCAGAGAAGTCAATTACAGGGAAAAAAATAACAACCACCCAAGTAATCGAAACAGTGGATAATTTGACACTTCATTTTCTACACAAACATATTTTCTTGGTAAGTCATTTACTGGTTGCAAAAATTCTAAAAGCAGAATATAAGAGTAAACAACAATCTGCTATGTAATACAGCATGGATGGTGTTACAAAATACCATATTCAGAAAGACAAACAACTGTCAAAGGCAGCTGGCGATTCATGCCTTTTTTTCAAATTGTTCCTAGGCAATTGCTATGCCGCATCCTCAGTTTGCTCTCCAGTACCCACAGCATTTTAGGTATTTCACAAACAGTGCAGAGAACTGTGCAGTAGCTGAGCGTGAATACAGAATGGATGGCCTCAAAGGCTGGCAGATAGCCTTACAGAAAGTAGCCCTCTACTCCAAAGATAGCCCCAAGACACCAGGGAACTGACTTGCAGCCTTGTTTATTTAAAGATTAGCTATACACACCTGATCTGGTCCCCAGCTGCCACAGAGCGATAGAGTCTGCTCTTACTAACATTATTGTTCAGTCTTCCTCAACACAGATATAGGAAAGATGGATTCCTAGGGCTCAATTTTCAAAACTGCTCAGCCATTTTTAGCTCAAGCAGTTTTTCACAGTGCTCATCTCCCTGCTCAGAAATGTAAAAAGTGCCTATATTTTCGAAAGGACTTTAACACCCAATAGCACTCATTAGGGACTGGAGAAGCTAGATGCTCAATGTTTCTAGAAACTAAGTATCTAAATAGGAGCTGACATATGATAGGTTCTTCAAGAAATCTGGTACTTAATGACCTGAAAAGACAAATGTACATGCATCCACTGCTCCAACAACTTTCATTAACCTGTCCATAAAAGCCCAATGCATTGTTCAATCTTGCTTATATAAAAAGGGCGGAGGAGAGGAGACAAATCAAAGGTTTTGCAGAAATGGGGCATTTCTCACATTGTCTCTGTAATTAAGTTAACAGAGACAACTCTGATGTCATCAAACTTGAGCATGCTTTTGACTAGGACACCTGACGCTTCAAATTCTTCCAAACATCTCCTAGAAAACACTTCCCTTCCAGTGCAGCAGGGCACAAGCCAGACAGCATCTGCTACCAACGTACTTAGCCCCTCCCTGCCATGCCAACTTCTTTCACCACAGCCCTTCCGGCCTCCTTCCACATCCACAACACAATGAAGTCCCAACACCCTCTCAGTCCTCCTCAGCCACTCTTATTTTTCCCATGAAATTAACTTTTACCAACTATAGCCCTGGTGAGGCAAAACTGAATTTTGCCAGTGCACTGGGGCAGCTTTAGCCTGGTTTCCAAGCTCACTGCTACATTAGAAGACATCAGGCATGTTGCTGAAAGTCCAAAACTTTTAACCATCATCAAAGTCAGTTTTCAGCAAAGCTGACCTTGTCTCAACCCATGCCTCAGCGTAGTTGTGTTCAACTAGGTTTTAAGACAGTACTTATAACAGCAAGTCACTTTCCCGATGACTGCTGAAATTGGAGCCTTGACTCCCAACGGCCTTGACTTTGTGGATTTCAGTGAGACCTATACTATTGCTCCACCGTAAGCTTCTTAAAGTTTCAGTGCCATCTTAAAGCATGCAACACTGCCAATCCTTGGGGATTCTCTGGCAGGGAACCGTATGCACAGCAGTATCTAGTTACCAAGGGCTAAATTAAAAACCCAATGGCAGCTTTAGCTCTACACTTCTTTGCCTTTGTTGATTTGGCTTCACTGCTTCATGCAATTTAATTTTTCTGCGTGAAAAGTTATAGCTGTTTTTAAGACATATAATAACAACACTTCAGTACCTAAAGGAACACATTTTATTTCGAATCCTTTAGAGCTATATATTATTTGCCAGAAGCATTAAACCTTACAGTTCTGTTTGTGAAAGAGGTATTAATTTTTACAGGTTTTCTACAGAATTTGCTCATAAACACTGCAAAACCTACCATAAACAGGCCAAGAATCGCACTTTATTTCTTCATTAAACCGTTTTTCTTCGCTCAATAACTAGCTGACCTCAGGTAAGCCTCACAGAAAACCTAATGCATGACATTAAGGGCAGAAGGTGAGGCCACTTCTACATTTTATACAGCCCTCAAAACTAATGAGGAAAAACAAACAAAACCCCCACAATCTGCAATGCAAATACATTTGCTACCCACCCCCTGAGTGAATCTGGCTACCCCAGCCTCCACTTACCTACAGTATATCCACAAGCCCTCCCTTTTTGCATACAAATTCACTGCTGCCCAGCCATGGTGAAACTCCACCAAGCTTCGCATTCTCCTGACATTCTGCAGGGTCTGTTGATGTTGCCTATCCCCAAAACCACAAAGCGGTGTCAAAAATACAGCTTTCATGCCATGGACATTAGACGAAGGAAAAAATACACACATCAGCATGCTGGCCTTGAAAGTAAAAAGCATCATGGGAATCAAGCCTTCTAGCCGTGTTACATCTATGAAACGGATATTGATTCCTAGAAGAGCAATGGTCTCTGGAATCACATTAATGCACAGGCCTCATGATAAGGGAAAGAATAAGGAGGAAAGAGAAATGGCCCATGCCAGAGAATTAAACTCTCAGACTGACCTCCCCTTTGGTCTGACAATATTCCTCACTGAACGGCAGCTGCTTCACTATAGACATCTGTGACTAACACAGCTAACTTTCCTAAGGGTTAAATCTTTTTTCTCTTGTAACCCTTTTTTTGTAAACTGCTCGCATAAATTATTGCTCCAGTCTGCCAGGCGGCCAGCGCCTCATTAGCTCTGCTAATCAAAGTATGCCTCAGGAAGATATTTCAAATTGTTAACTAGACAAAAGAGCAGCTAAGAGACATGGATGCAAGGCTGAGAAACAATACAGTCTTTTCTAATAGTCCTGGATGAAATCTGGTCCTTCTTGGTCACAGAGGACCCACAGGCACAGTAGAAATGGCAGGTCCAGCCTTGTTCTCAACCTTGTTCTAGTAGTGGTCTGGTGCTTCTAAGCAGCGTGCATCTCCACTTGCAGCCAAGAGGGCTGGAAGAAAACGTATCAGGATCTATCAAAGGGGACAATGAATGGACGAGGGTCCCCTGACACACTGATATACAAGCACTCCTTTGCAGAAAGATGGTAGCCTACCAGTGCTGAAGTCTTCAGGAAAGAGTGGGGGCTTCCCCATTCTGCCCCCTGCCAGGGTCGAATCCTTTGGGGTACATCACAACAAAGCAGCAAAGCTTACAGCATGACAAAGGGGTCAGACTCTTCATGATACATTTCGAAGAAATGTTCCACAATCTCAGGACACCTATAGACAGATCTTTAGTCCCTTCGGTCTACAGGAGGGATATGCTACTAAGCTAAAGACCGAGACATAACGTGAATGAGCTGGGATATTTGGCTACCAGTTTGAACAGGTAAAAGGTGGCATCTGTTGAGCCAGTCATGAGCAACACATTTCATGTGAGAATCACAGAGACAGGAGGAACTGGAGCTTACACGCAGTTTTTAAAACATGTTTTTGAAAAAGACTGAGCATAGCCTTCCTTTGTGGAAACAAAGGCAGCTGAAAGACTGATGTCAGTGGACATCAGTCAGGAAAATTGTAGTCATTTACATAGAGCTCCTGAGGGAAAGACATACCCTCTGCAGATAACCTAGATTTGTCCCACCAATTTTCAAACTGGTGCCAAGCACTGTGGAGTTGCATCCCAAGACATATGCAGCTTAAATTCAAGGATGTATTTCCTTGCATGTCATTATTCTCATTCCCAAACAACATTAACTAAATAGCACTGAGCTGCATGGCAAACATGTAGCTTGCCTGCTAATACTACCACGTCATTTCATCTTTCAGACCTGACATATGCTGTAGCTGCATGGTTTGACTAAAATCAGCTATTTGAAAGATCAATCGCACCTAGAGAAAGATGTGCGTTTTAATTCACAGAGAATAAATAACCAGTATTGGACAAGGCAGATTGGCTCCTGACTCTGGAATGATACAGCAGGGTGCACTTATTAGGAAAGCAATGACTTTACCTTTTAATTAAAACTGCAAGAGATTATAATGTTCTTGAAAGGTGCCAGAATGACAGCACTACTAAATGAAGTCCTCACTTTCTCCTTAGGAAAAAAATGCCTCTTTAGGATACAGGTAGTATATTTTGTAAACCTCATCTTTTTTTAGAATCTAAAAAGGGAAAAAAAAGAAACAAAGCAGCTTCAAATAACCTCAAAAAATGATTCAAAGTTAAGACACTGAAAAAAAGAGTTGGCTGCCACATTTTCAAGTCAATTAATTTCTAGGATGCAATCTAGTTAAGAAGCATTTCCAAAAATGTGTATCTTTTTTTTTTTTCCAAGATCCTACCTCACAAATGTTTCTAGCCAACTTTCCCCAATCTGTCCTCATCCAATAAGGTCACACCTGAAAACTACATGCACACTAATTTAATTCTGGTTAAGGTAATTGACAGTGGCATTAAAATCAAGCTTCTTAAAGGAAGTAAGGCATAACATTAACAATAACATAAGGCTCTTTTCAGAATCTTTGCAGAACCAATTTCTCAATAGAGAAGCTTGCACACAACATCAAGGACTACCTCAGCCATCAACATGAGTCAAAATTTAAGCGAAGGACGGAAAAGGACATCTTGAGGTAAAAGGTTAATTAAGTCTTCATGCAACTTCCACTAAGCCTAAAAGTACATCCCATTTTGCAGATTTGCTTCAACAGTTCAACACTTGTCGTATATACTTCTTTACTTAGCAAGTGGTTTTACTGAAATAAGGGGGTCTATTTAAGAAATAAATATTAATCAGGGAAGAAGACTCCAGATTCCTGGTTGTAAAGTTGGTTGTTTCAATTTTGAGGTGCACAATTCCAGGCAGACTTCCCACAGCCAAGACCCACCTCATTCTTCCCCCCACTGTTAATATATTTCTACCCATTCCTAAAATCCTGACTACAGATTTCATGATGTGGATCAGTTGCCAAACCAGTAAAGAGCCAACCTCACCAGTTTCCTACAACTCCACATTATAGGAATCAGATGCTGGAAGCTTTTGTTGCTACTGACCTGGAACAAATCAATGTCAATAATGGAAAGGCAGTATACCTGTTCGTCCCCAGATTTATTCAAGCACTGAGTTTCCCATAGAAATCAATACTTTTTAACAAAAATAAAATGCAAGACCTGTCATGTAAAATAAATAGATCCTACCCAAAATTCTTAACTTCCATAGAGCTGACACCTTGGATCTACCACAGCTGCGGAATAGCAATTACATGACAATTCCATTTGGTCAAACCTCTTCTCAAGTCATTTATCCTAGAACCTGAAAATCAACTGCATTTCTGAATAGGCATAATTATTGACAAAATATTGCTGTTAAATATTCATTTAATATTAATCTGTGTGTCGTGGTTTAACCCCAGCTAGCACCTAAACACCAGACAGCTGCTCACTCACTCCCCCGCTACTGGTGGGATGGGGGAGAGAACTGGAAGGGTAAAAGTGAGAAAACTCATGGGTTGAGATAAGAGCAGTTTAACAATTGAAGTAAAATAAAATAGAATAGTAGTAATAATAGTAGTAGTAGTAATAATAATATACAATAATAATATACAAAGCAAGTCATACACGATCACCACCTGCCGACCAATGCCCAACACGTCCCCGAGCAATGATCGCTGCGCCCCGGCCAACTCCCCGGTTTCTATACTGAGCATGACATCATATGGTATGGAATAGCCCTGTGGCCAGTCTGGGTCAGCTGTCCTGGCTCTGCTCCCTCCCAGCTTCTTGTGCACCGGGCAGAGCATGAGAAGCTGAAAAGTCCTTGACCAGTGTAAGCACTGCTTAGCAACAACTAAAACATCAGTGTGTTATCAACATTATTCTCATCCTAAATCCAAAACACAGCACTACACCAGCTACTAGGAAGAAAATTAACTCTATCCCAGCTGAAACCAAGACACTGTAAATTTACAATAAGATAGTGATGAAATTAAAATATACAGAGCCCAAGCTGGTATTCAGCAGCACTTTCCTACATTAGAGTTACAGGATCAGGCCCCTAGTGCTTGATAAAATTTAAACACATTTGTTTATACTATTAAACCATGAGTCCCAGGCATCATGGCTGGCTTTCAATGTTTGTAAAAACTGGGTTTTAGAACTACACTTCAAAGCTCTAAGCTTGAAGTATGAAATGCATGTTCTTACTGAATTAAAGCTAATGCCTAGACATTTGTGATCACTGACTAGATGCATTAAAAAATTAAAAAAGAAACCCAAAACCTCACAACTTTTATAATCTCCAAAACTACTCATTTACTTCCAAACATTCACAGTATATACACAAAATCACAACAGATACAATCTTACCTTTTTTTTTTTTTTTTTTGAAAAGAACATCAGTGTAATTAGAGTTTTGTAACTCAGGGAAGCTAACTTTCCCTAAGAAAGAAGCTGTGTAAATGTGCACATTCCTAAAGCAATGACGTGCTGGAGGAACACCTACCTGCCATACTCTGTGTTCAAAGGTATGATATGAACATTGCAAGTATTGGACCTGCCAGAGAGGATGAGAGTGAGACCCTTGCCACAGTCTGGAGAGATATGGGAAAACAGAATCTGACCTATTCTAAAGACAGGAAGAGGTCACCTTCTCCCCTAACTGACTGGAGGGAGGGCTCCCACCATCCTGAACAAAGGCAGGGAACAATCTATCTGTCTGTATTTTATGGAAGTTATGAATAAGAAAACACTTCCTGGAAAAAAAAAAAATCAGCGGACCATCCTGATTTTAGAAAATGCCAACACATTTTCAAAAACCACTGAGTTACTTTCTATTGTAATCCTTTTTACTTAATAGCCTAACAGATCAGTATTGTAAGTAAGGGACAATAAAAAGCCAAGACAGGTAACTGATAAAACAACTAACAGATGTTCTCAACAACTCAGTTTTATAACAGAGAGGCTATCTGTGTAAAAGGCGAAGGGGAACCTTTGATGTACAATCTTATAAGTACTATAAAATCGAAAAACAATGTATACCTACAGCTTTGCCTGGTGAACAATCCTTACTGTCAGAGTGAGGGGGGATCTAGAGGAAATTCCTGAGACTAGTTTCTCTGTTGGCCTGTTCATTCCTCAGGATCCCTACTGGATCCTGGACAAGGTGGATTCAGACTCCACAGGACCTAGGTAACATCAGAACCTTTGGGGTCAAACTTGTTTGGGTAGAAGTGATTGCACAAGATGCAAAACACTGTAGAATCAGACCCCTGGTCTCTCCCCTTGCCCCAGAAGATAAAAAAGTACAAGAACATCATTAAGACACATGATCATCTCAAACAGGCCTGTTCCAGAAACCCTAATACAGCAAGGTCTCCGTGCCCAACACAGACTCAAGCCCAGTCTCAAGTCAGGACTCACTTATCCTTAGCATCATCTACAGTCCAACGCATGCAGAGGCACAGAAGTTCCAGCCCACCACCACCACTCAGATAGAAAACATAAGCACTTTCTGTACCTTACCGTGGGCTCAAGCTCAAGTTCATGAAGTCTGAAAAGACCAGACACAGAAGCAGCCAACTACACTACAGCACAAGCCAGCAAATCCCCTGAGCTCAGCTCTTTCTAGCTTAGTGTGGACACATCACACCTCAGCTACAGCTAAGTGATACCTAGCAAGGCAGAGAGCACACAGGCAGATCAACGGTTCTGTGTGTTTAGGGCCTCGTTCAAACCTTCTCATTACCTTGTAGCAAAGACACAATCAGGATTTGGGTGCAAGACAACCACAGGGCTTGTTTTAAAGGACTGCTACCCAACAAAAGTTTTTAAAAAAAAAACAACAGGAGGGAAAGGAAAAAAAAGAGTAGAGCCAAATACTCAGCTGGCGCAAACTCTCACAGCCCCAGGAACTAGAGCAACTTATGCCAGCCAAACTCCTGCCCCTATCGTCTGACTCATTCCTCACCAGAAGGCTTCCACATAAAATAAAGACAGGCAAAAGTTACAAACAGTTGACATTTCAGCCACAGCAGTTGTCTCCAGAATGTCAGCAACTACCGTACCTGGTGCTTTCTTCTTGAGCTCCCTCTCTAACCTTAATCTGCAACTAAAGTTAATGCTGATTGGGTTTTATGTGTTTTTTCTTAATGGAAAGTACTCCCCTGTTTTGCTTGAGTAAGGTGTTTTTCAGACATGAAATATATTCTTTGGGAGTGAAGTTCTATGAGCTGGGTGCTCAAAAATAGTGAATAGGAGTTATGAAACTGCCTGAACTTGTTTTAAATTATGCATCCTTGTGACATATACATCTTCATAGCCTAATGCTGCCCATGGATAGGTAAGTATGCACCTCCAGAAGAAGAAGGAGGAACGGTAAGACGCTTGGGCATAGCAGTTAAACATTCAGGATCATTCTGTCTCAACTGCAAAGTGAATGAAGAGTTTATGTGTTTTATGACCTGTCAATCAGAAAAGAGGGAGGCTGAAGACAAGATATGACCATCCAAAGATGGTCATCCTTTTCTTTTGTCAAAGACTGCAGAAGGCCTCTCCAGCAAGTCTTACAGCTATTTCAACATAAGAACATCTGTCTCTCCACAGCAAAATTACAATGCCTATTTTTAAGTCTAGACAGCACAGCTAATATCTCTGTCTTTGGTATCCCTTAAGATGGCAGACGTGACTGACAACAGTCTGAGCTAGCAAAAAACCCTCTCTAAAGCAATGGGCTTTCTAGCCATATAGTTAGCAGGAAAAGGGAAAAAAAAAAAAAAAAACAACCACCAACACACAGATAATTTCCAAAAGAACATCAGTGGATTGTCACATCCTAACCTGAACTGGTCCAGTGTTTAAAAGATGAACATCCATGGAGACAACTACAGCCAAGAAAGAAGTTTAAAGAATCTGTATAAAGGTGGAAGCTAATCAAAGACACACAAAAAATCCCACCTTTGTTCCATGCCTTTTTTGCTGAAAGAATGTGGACAAAAACAGATGTGTGACAAAAGTTTCCAACAAGGCTCCAGTTAATGGTTGAGTGTTACTAACAAGGCTATTGAGCTTCCATTTGCACAGTGGTGACATTTTCTGCATTCCTTCACACTCATTTATTTCAGAGTAAATTCACTGATTTGCATGGAATTGCTCTGGAAATTAGTATAACTGAGAGCAGGTCTGTTTGCACTTAATGGGTGGTTCTTTCCTATCCTATATAGCCTGAAAGGAAACCCTTCAACAGAAATAAAAGGGAATCAAGAATTAAATGCAATTGTATTGGTAATGAAGGTGAGTAAAAACATTGAATGAGATATAAAACCATGATTAAAGACTTGAGCAGAGAGAGAACTTAACTGAAGAACCACATCTGCTTGTTCCATCTTGCCAAAATGGCAAGATTGTATCTGGAGTCAAACTGTGTCCAGAGTTTCCTGCATTTAAGAAGAGACTCTGCAATGCAGTATTTCAGGGACGAAAAAGGAAAACATAATTCTAAGTGTCTGAACATACAGTGTTCCTCTAGTGCTGTAGAGGGACTGCAGCCAGCTACAGCATGCCTTAGTGCGCACAGCAATGCAGGAAAGACCTCTAGGGGCTTTCAGGGAAGTGTACTGGCAGTGATGGAAGAAAGAGAGAACCAAGCATAAGACTTCTTAGCTCAGAGATGACAGAGCAGACAATGACAGTCTACACTTTCCAGAGTGTGTGAACCTCAAAGAAGAAAAAGTTATGAAGGATGGCACGCTCACACAGGGCATTTGTAGGAGTGACTGAGCAAAATGATGATTAGGAAAACTCAAGGCTGGGAAAAGGCCTCCCAGAGAAAATACAAAATAATTGTTGTTTGAAACAAGACAGCTCATCCTTTTCGGTGCTGTGGGCCAGGTGGCAGCACAATGACACTTACACTAGCCACACAGTAAACCAGAATTTGCCATCAGCCAGCCTCCTGGACCCTCAGCCCACATGACTGTCACACTTCCCTTCCACACCCAGAGGAAAACTAAGCTGCTAAGTTTCAGCACTTTCCTGGCATGCTCATTCTTCAACCCAGCTTTAAGCCATGGTAGAAAAGGCAGTGGGACATGCAGCATTGTCCTGGGGTTGTCAGACAGGCACTCTGGTCTGGGTTTAAAAAAGAATATTCTAAATTGACAGACAGATGCAGAGGATGGCCTCATCTAGACTTCCATCTGGTGCTTCTGCAGTCCTGGGACCAGTAACATCTTATTCTCCCTTCAAGTGAAGTGCTAAGAAGACTAATAAACACTTGTGCCACATACTAGCCACCATAATTGCTGTGCCCCGGCAAATGCTATCTGCACTTGCTTGGGATGTTCAGCACAAGGGACACTGAGGACTAGATCCACATTTGAAAGTTCGGTTCTGAACAAGCAGCACCAACACAGTAACCACAAGTCATGAAGTCTGCAGCTCTGTTCAAAATGGTTCCTTTTTGGCTGGCCATCTTAACATATCCTGCAATACATTCCTGTACGTGGGTTTAAAGAACCTTGAAAGATCAATGAGACATTCCGTAAATTATTTCCACCCTAAATAATGAATTACACACTGGAATAACAGTCTTTGCTGCTTCTCTCACCTCCATCCTGAAACTTGCTCAACCTTTCGAAGTATGATGATATAGGAACTTGAACGATATCTAGAATTGCCAGCAGTGTCCGGGTCAGTCTGAGAAGCTCACTAAAACTATAAAAGCCAAAGTATATGAGGTTTCGAGCCAGATGTACCACCTATGAGAAAAAGAAATTAAAAATGAAGGAAGTATCAGCATGTGGTATTCGGCTGTGCAATACAGTTGCATTTCACACAGCAACTTTCACAGAGATCCAGATCTAGAGTGCATTCAAATTATACAAGTCTTTCCACTGATTTAAATGGGCCTTGGACTAAGCCCAGTGACACAAAATGTTTTTCAGAGTTAGACAAAACAATTGGTCAGCCAAATTACAGGAGAGAGCAAAACCAACATGAGATTTAGGAGGGCTTGAAAGGATACAATTGCAACTGGGAAAACAGATAAGACTGAGAAGCAAGACCTCAGGAAATTGTTTAAAGAGGCAGCAGCTGTATAGAAGATGGAAGTCAAAAGAAGAGTAAGATGGCTGTGGTAAGTTTGCATAGAGGTGATTTCAGATGACCAGAGACAGAAGTGACAAAGCTTGGGAAGTAGGCTGGAAGGAGAACTATAAAAGCTGTAAGCATTTCCCCTTTATTCAATGTTATTTGAACCTAGAGGATTTAGGCCTATCTAAAGTTTCTGTCAGGAATTTCAAACAATATTTAAAACACAAGATTAGGTTACTTAGAGTATTTCCTTCAGTGTCACATCTTACACAGAGAATAGTATTTATACTGAAGAATCCCTGTATGCTAATTGACTAACGCGGAAAGAAAGGGTATATGACCATTCACCCACACACATATCCCTCCTCCTGCCACTGAAACACAACCATCTCAGGAAAAGGAAGGAAAAATACAGCTGTTTGACAGCAGACAGTAATACTATTTTCTGCAGTAACAGCCATCACCAAGAACACTGGAATTAGGAACTGGTGCTTCTTTAGGACATTTTACATGGACGCTTATTCTGCAACTACCTTTACTTTGAAAGAGCCAACGTCAACTTAGCTGGAATGAGGAGGAATACTGTGAGCAGGACGCAGATAGCTGAGAGGTACCTCAAATGTAAGTTTATTTTTCTCTTTGTCTCCAAAGGGAAAGGGCTGATTTACAACTTCTTTCAAGTACTCTTCTACAAATTCCATAGTTAGCGCAAACTTCCTCTTCATTTCATTCCTCGAAGAGTCTGTGAAAGAATCATACCTACAAGGCACAGAAGGAAGAAAAATTAAACATCTCCAATATCAGGATCAGCTGTCATTAAAGAATAAACAAACCAATCACAATGCTATAGAATTACTGTCGGTTCTCTGTAAGGAGAAGGGGTAGAGGTCAGCTAATTCTGCACAGATACACAAAGATGGCAGACAAAGGATGCAAGGACACAAACCTTCCCTCCAACAGTACCAGGAGGGGTTGCAGTGAATGGGAATAATGGAGACAGGAAAATACTACGGTTCTGGCAGATAGCACTCAAATCTTGCTGTGGCAATTCAGTAAGTCACTAAGTCTCAGCTGTCCTCTCTGCCCATCAGCCAGAGTTTACTATTTCCGCAAGGAAGACAGCAGATCAGGAAAGCAGCTCGGGACAGCCAGCTTCCTCCTTTGCACCACCAACTAGGACTGAATTGTCATATACGTTAAGAGTCCTTCATCTCACTAAAAGAAGCAATACCATCTGCTGCACTGCTGTACTACTTCCCTTTTCTCTCTTCAGCCAGATACTCCCTGTCTGGGTCTAGCCCAGTGGCGCTGCTCCATCAAATCAATTAAGCCAGAAAGGGTTTCCACTGAAGTCAATGGGCCCGTCTCCCATACTTAAATTTAACACATGGTTAAGTACTTCACTGGATGGAGGCCAAAACCTCTGTGAACTATTCTGGGGCAATAGCTGTACCTAACTGTAAATTCTGGCTTTCCAAGTGTGGCTTTCAGTTGAGCTTGAAGTATAAAACTGACTTAGACTTCCAACCTAGCAAACGTGTAATGTTAGACACAATTAGATTACTTCAAGTTCAGTTGGTCTGAGGAAAGGCCATGTCATTTTTTCCCCAGCTTGTTCCCTATAAGAACACAGTGAAAAATGAAACTGAAGGATTTCCATGTAAAGCTACTCATGGAAGTTTCCAAGAGTAACAATAATTCATATTTCTATGTTCTGAACAAAATACCTTTCACATACATGTTGTGTTGACATTAGACACCTACAACCATTTTGTTCTCTAACCCCTACAAAATGCTTTTGTACTTTAGTTTGCAACACTTTCAACTCACTCATGAATTGTGATCTTAGTAGGAATTTCAGTCCACAATCTGGCATATCTGACAGGTACCACAGATTCCTGAGGATCTCTGTCCACATGCATGTGTAGCATCAGTCGGCAAAAAGACGCCCGGAGGTCATAAGGGAGGCTTTCATCAGACATACATCGTAGGATCAAGTCTACTGACAGCTGTGCAGAAATTTGGTTGATAGCTAGATATTGGCGGTCCAGGCACATTCTTGCAAAGAGGTTCAGTTGGTACCTTAAAAAAAATAACAACATACTTGATTTCTTTGAATACCATGAAACAACATACCTCAGAATCTCACTTTACAAGCCTGATGTCAACCTTTCTGACGTAAATGCTAAAAAATGACAAGTGCTAACCAAGGGACCGACTTGCCATTAAAAATACTAACATCAGGCTCCAGCCCCTGCGAAGGCTGGGCTCCCTTTGAAACTCAAAGGGAGCATTGTTCAATGGAAGGCTGAAGCATTTGGACTATTTCTTTTCAATCCGTGTAAGACATGATCCCATCTCCCCTCTAATCCTCAGTACATGCAGGACACTCCTTCCTCAGAGCATGCCTTGCTTCTAGGGCAGCACAACCTAAAAATATAGCCCAATAAATAAAACGTAAGAGGCAAAATGACAGGGAGACATAAAGCGCTGTCATAAGCAAAGGAAACTCAAGATTTGTCTGGAATAGACAGCAGAGATTGTGATGTTTCCTACAAGAAAAAAAACTTGAAACAAACTTTTAATCCCAGTTTCTGGCATGACCAGTTTCCTTTTTTGAATATTGGCAAATGAACCGGCTAAGACCAGCACCAGGCTCTTCAGAAAGTTTACATTTTCTTCCATTTGAATAAGCAGTTTTACCTGTAGTAAGTAAGAACTTCTAAATCTGCTTTTGTGCCCTCCTTTGCCTCCTGAGCCAGATGCCTGATGGCTTTGCCATGAGGCTCCTTATTACTGTCAATCCAGTAAAGCCACACTTCCTCTTCATCAATGTCATCCGAGATGACTGGGCATTCCAAGGGATTGTCCATTTGTGTCGAAACCAGCCTGCAAACACAAATCATTCACAATGGAGCCACTAACAGACTGCTATGAATGTACAACAGAGCAGAAAGAACAAAAGGGTATGCTCCAATTATGGATGCTCACTTGGTCTGTATGAGAATGTCAGCATTCCCTGGGCTCAGCATAAACTTGCAGATGAGTTCCTGAGTTACTGGTATTGCTGTGGTGTTAGATACACACAGGTCCGATAGATAATCCAAGAATCTGCAGTCAAAAAAACACAGATGCAACAGAACATGAGACTTAAAATACTACACAGAAACATTGCAGTAGAAATCTCTAGCATCCATCACTAATATGCTCAAGGGAGCTTATATCGTGAGATTTATCAACATACGATCTTTGCTCATTCATACTATTGCAACTCACAACAGATAAAGAGGAGTAATAGCTTTAAGAGCCACCCTGAATGGTGCTGAACAATCAGAGAGGGAGAGAAAAGAAAAATATCCCAAGTGTGACATTTCTCAGCAAATCGAAGGCCAAAGAGTTGTGCCAGAACTTAGGAGCAGCCTGAGGCTGTCCTTAAGCTTGGCTGGCAGAGGAGCTCCATTGAAGGCCCTCACCCTTGTCAGGAACCAAAAGCAAGAGTACACATTCTCACCCATCTTCCCCATCAGGTAACACGTGTCTTCCTAACCCAAGTAGCAAATAGATGTTACTTGTGCTCAAGATAGCCGTGTGCCCTCTGAGGAACTCCACTGCACTGGAGGAGTCCACACTTCCACCTTTTAAAGATGCCTTTTAAAATCTCTGAAGTGACACGGCCAACAATTAGTGAAGAGTGAATATCTGGCAGGACCTGAAGACAGGACCTCTGCATTCAAAGAGGTCATTCCACATAAAGCAGAAATAACAAAGCTTTGCATGGAAATCAGTTTCCTATGAATTTGTCTCTTGAATTTAGGTCTTCTGATGTTTAACAAGGTTCAGGCTGAGGCTTTCCTCACAGTTGGGACATTCATTAAGTATCTGCTTCTTGTCCCTCTCTCATGGATTCCTGTGTGTGTACTAACAGTAGTCCATATTGCAGCCTTTCCCTCACTGGAATATAAAAAAGGCCTCTTCCCTCCATGTAGCTGCTTCTTTTCACAACATTCCTAAGAACTGCGTATCTCTGAGCCAACCACTCCTCTAGCAAATGTAGCTAAAACTGGGCAAGAGGCTCAAGAGCCGGGGGGGGAGCAGATATGAGCAGGTACACACACGCACAGATCATATATTCCACTTCCTTAGAAATCCAGGTAAAAAATTTGACCATCTACTATCAGCCATTCAAGGATCCAATAGCTTGAACCTCTACAGGTGACCATCCTAGCAGAAGGAATCAGAGAATCATCTCTGCATCAGCACAGACCACACTCCCCACAGAAGTCTGGGAACTGCAAGGGATGAGTACAGAAAACATTTTTAGGGTACACTTAGGAACAATGTTACCTGTCGCTGAAATGAAGCTTTGTGGCAACAGGTAATTAACAGTGCACAGCAATATTGCATCACAAAGATAACATTAAGTAAACAGCACATAATCACACAGAATTTCCGGGGAGTTACCTCGTTGGAGCTAAAACTTGGAAAATTTCGTAGCTCTCACGTTTCAGATAATACTACCACCTTTCTTACTCACACAAGCAGTGCTGCAAAAGTCTACAAGACTCGCCATGAAAATAAGGGCCTTTACTGTTCAGATTGCACCATCTTGGCAAGGTGTATTTTTCAAACATTTATTGCTCTTGGACTTCAGCCTTAAAGAAGTGAATGTATATTTTCATGCACAGTAATTGCACAATTTAGTTATGCATCAATACTATGACATCCTCCACCACAAAGTGATGCGAGATTGTCAATAAACAGTATGACCGTTCAGCACTGACAAGGAGCTGATGTCATGTGGTTTCCTCTTAGTACTGACCAAACCCAATACAGTTTAGCATGGGAGAGGCAATGAGATTACAGAGCAAGGCAAAGTGGCTGCAGACATATAGAGAATAATTGAAGCAATGAAGCAGCAGGGCCTTGAGCAATATCCTTAATCGCTAACAGAAAAATGGTAATCACAATTACAGAGGACACTATTTGGCCTTCAGTACGTTAATTTCTTATATTTGTATTACTTTGATAATTTTACAACTGAAAACCCAATGAAAAAAAAATAGACAGATTTTCCATTTAAAAAATCCATTTCCTTTACATTCTGACCTAAAGCTAATAAAAAAAAAAATTCCAACTGAGTGAAGTTCAAGGCCAGAATTTTTCATTTGGAACAAGATCTGGTCTAAAACACATGTTCACTGGGATCTTCACTGTCCTAAGCCCCTTTCAGGTCTGACTTGGAATCAGGACCTGCAGGAAAACTGATATTAATAAAAGCTTAGAAAAATTGACATCTGTGTCATCTGCACCAAGATTATTAGCAGAGGAACCAACACAAGTGGCAGTTTCATAGAGGAGCTGCAGACTTATGAGAAACTAAAATGTCTGTTTGTCTCTCTCTGTCCCAATCTGAACTAAAACTAAATTTTCAAAAGTGTCCTGTAATGTATAGACCTTGCTTTTCAGTAAGCGCAAGTTCTGAAATGCAGACATGGTCAAATCCCAAGAATTACAGGTGTTTCTGATATTTTCTAGCATGACACTACATGTGTTTTTTTGTCTGCCAGGTCAAAAAAAAATTAAGCTGGGAGAAAGAGACAACAAAACAATGAACAGCAAGCAGATTCACAGCTACTGCAAATATAAAAGCCTATCAGTACAGAAAAAGAATGTTACGTGGACCGCTTCAAACCTTGGCTCTCGATTTCTCCTGAGTAAATTAACAAATGTCTCTATTTCTTTAGCCGTGATGTGTTTCTCTAGCAGTTTTCTGTTGTTGTGCAACAAAGCTGTGATGGTGTCTTCTGCCAGAATATCATAACCAATCTGGGACTGCATGATGCAGAAGTTCTTAGCAATATATTCCTGAAAAAATGAAAATTCCCATGATGACCTGTTAAGCAGTAATGTTTTTCTTTTAGAACCAGAAACATCCAGCTCAATTAGCAATCAAAATAACCCTCAAAACTTTCCTCTCTGAACTGGCCTGAACAAAAGAACATCTGAACACCTAAAATATGTACGCCAGGAAACAGATTCAATGTTAGGGATGACTAACTCTCCTTATTCTTTCATAAACCAAAGGAATGAATCCATGAAAATATATACAAAATTCCAGAAACGGCAGCCAATTTTTCCAAAAGGAAAAACCAAAAGGTTTTTATAACGTTGAAGAAGCTTGCTTTCCTGAGTCTTCCCTCCTCCCTTTCTCTCCCTCCAATACAGAAATATTTCTGTAAAGCATTAGAAAGAAAACAAAGAAGCCACATATAGCAGTTCAATCTTTTATCTCTAGTCCCTTTAGTCCTATAAAGTTAGTGCAGTTTTCCCCCACTGTAACATGCAAAGCACTTGACACCATGTTCTGAAATACTTCTTGCTCACAGGGAGTCTCCAGCAGTGGGAAATCAGGCTATGTGACAGAATAACCTCTGGTCTGATTCACTGCCATCCCTCTACAAATATTTAAGCAATAGAAACAGACAGTTTTGCAGACTTCTCACTTTATAATCCAGAGTCCAGGAGTGTAATTTTAATAACAGAAAGCTCATGAATGAAGCAGTGGACCCCAATCTCAGTCTAAGCCTGTGAAAGTATAAGATGAACCTATGATATTCATTGCTGATCATTCAATTCATATACAAATGCCTACAAAACAAAACCACTGCTCCTGAGCCTGAGGCAGTATACGACAGTGACTTCTTACTACTAACCTACACAAAACCCAGTCCTTTCACCATTACCACAGAGTCCCACTTGTAAGTGCAGAGAGCGATGTCAAACTCAGGATATATAATTTTCCTCCTGATTTCTATAATTATCTTGAATACCACTGACCTGGTTCTTCCTATAGTCCTGTTGGGAATGTCTGAGAACTCTGTAACATAACCTTAACATGTATTTGTATGGAGCATATCTCTGGTCACCTAGGTCTTCAAGTCTCAGCATCGATCCTTCACCTTTGTCCTTAAAAGGAGCTTTGAGGATGCCGAATATCTGTTCAAAATCAAAATCACTGAGAATGAAAATCAAACCCAGATTTTTGCTTAACTTAAAGCAGTCAATGGAAAAGTCCTCTGACAGGATCAGCACAAGGGCCTTATCAACCAAAGTCAGAAGTGAATCACTGCATTTATCTATATATGACTAAATACAAGTGGGGGCACAATCTCAGACATTACAGCATTACATTTCCCACCAACTTGATTGACATTGCTTTCTCTTTACTGCTATCCCCTATTTTAAACATTGTTAGTTAAGTGCCTTAACTTTGGATAAATGAAAGGATGAAAAAAAGAGGACAATACTGGCTGCTGTCCAATTTCATCCTTTTCCCTTTTTTTCTTTTAATTTCAGTAGGCTACTTAGAGAGAACATTAATTTTGATTTACATGCAGGTTGGTCCTCATATAAACAAAGTCAGAGATCCAAAGGGCATCAGAATTTTTCCTATATGGGGAACACTTGCAGGATTAGGACCACGTTGCAAGCTTGTTTCAAATTTCATCAACAATTTGCTATCAAATGTTGTCTTAAAAGTCACTGGAATCACATGAAACTAACAGCCAACAGACATGGCCCCTTGTGCTTCTATCTGATTCACAGACCAAGAGGCAAGCCTTGCCTAAGTAGCGTCATATCTATCCAATCCAACCAGACATAAACCCAACATGGCATAAGCCAAGTTACCCAAAAATAACATTTTTTCAAATCACACTCTCCTACAATCTGTTTGTAAATACAAGCAAGTCATTGATACAGTAGGACATACCTGAGCCAATATATTTTGTTCCCTCATTAATTTTTGTCGTTCCCGGTTTGGCTTGGTAATGACCACATCCAAAACTTCCTGCCCATTATTAAGCACATCAGCAACAAAGAAAATGAGATCTTCCAGTAACTTGGTTACAAACCTAGAATGAATAGACAAATCATTATTATATATAGTCATTCAACAATTGCTAGGATTCATTAAGAAAGAAAATCACCTTTTAGAACAAGCTCTATCTAGCGCAACGGAACTTCAATCACTGCAAAGTTAAGTTTGACACGTACTTAAGGCTTCCAGACCTTAGTTCAGCAGAGGCTTAAATCCATCACAGGGATGTTTACCAAGGCATTACACAACAACCAGAGGGAAAAAGGGAGAAAAATACAGGATGCTGGATTGATGCAGAGTATTCAGAAATCCAAAATCTGTACCAGCTAGCCTCAAGGCCCAGGAACAGTAGAAAGACACTCTTACGCAGCCTAGCAAGAATTTTTATACTTTATCACAGACGTGGGTCTGTCAAACAAGATGATGGACTCACCAGAGGAATAAAAACATTCTGCCACTAGACTATTTCTCTACTGACCCAAGAAACTATTGAAAAATTACTATATTTGTTTCACTCTGCTGCACAAAAGAAGATTTGGCAGAACCAAGTGCTAAAAAGGACAGAGGTAGTAGTAATTCCTTCTCTCCTACCTTCAGAAAATGCAAGACAAAAGTGGTCATTGCTATTGTTACTAACATACCTCACCAGGTGTGCACAGAGAGAAGTACAGATGCCCACAGATTTCAATGAATCTCCCTTAAAAGAACTTGCAATCTTTTACAAACAAAACCCAGCATGTCTCCTACCCTGGGGAAGTGTCATCAATTGGACAACATCTAGTCTATAATTACTAAACCTGTGGGCATGCTATGAAAGTGGCAGGAAGATGCTCAGTAGATTTTCAAAGTCAAAGACACAAAGCTTCCATTTCCCACAAGAGGGCTGGGCTGTTCAGCTAAACCCTCCGAGTGAGCTTTAGCTTTAAAAGTCTGTCATGGTTTAATGCCAGTCAGCAACTCAGCACCACGCAGCCGCTCACTCACTCCCCCCCGGTGGGATGGGGGAGAGAATCGGAAGAGTAAAAGTGAAAAAACTCATGGGTTGAGATAAAGACAGTTTAATAGGGAAAGCAAAAGCCGCATGCACAAGCAAAACAAAGCAGGGAATTCATTCACTACTTCCCATCGGCAGGCAGGTGTTCAGCCATCCCCAGGAAAGCAGGGCTCCATCACGCGTAACGGTTACTTGGGAAGCCAAACGCCATCATGCCGAATGTCCCCCACTTCCTTCTTCCCCCAGCTTATATACTGAGCATGACGTCATATGGTATGGAATAGCCCTGTGGCCAGTCTGGGTCAGCTGTCCTGGCTCTGCTCCCTCCCAGCTTCTTATGCACCTGGCAGAGCATGGGAAGCTGAGAAGTCCTTGACCAGTGTAAACTCTACTCGGCAAGAACCAAAACATCAGTGTGTTATCAACATTATTCTCATCCTAAATCCAAAACACAGCACTATACCAGCTACTAAGAAGAAAATTAACTCTATCCCATCTGAAACCAGGACAAAGTCTCAGCCCACTGGTGGAGAACAGCAAGGTGTCCCCCCAACAGAAAGAGCAGAAAAAAGGCAGATGTAGGATGGAGCAACCAGGAATAAACTGTTGAGGCCCCTATTTACCTAAGCAAGAAGGTGATAAGACAGGGAAAAGAGGTTTTTTTTTAACAAAGGAAATCACAGGAACAAAGAAATAATGGCACTATTCTGAAACCACTCCGAAATGTTTTATGTGTGTTCAACCAATCTGTCAACATCAAGACTCGACAATACTGCCTTGCAGTGACACAGCAGTGCAAGGTTAATACAGGAATGTCACACCTTGATCATGTCGTATCCCTCTCTGGTTCAACTCAATCATGAAATGGCCCATCAGCTTTTCAAGGCTGAGTACCAACACCCAGGCCATTACAGATCTGCCTGTTACGATAAATCCTCCACCTGATATTAAACCATCTGGTCTAATTGCTACTGACAACCAACAGCAAAAATTCAGTTTTATCACCAAAAATTAACATTTTCAGCAAAAAGCTGTATATGATGCATGGTGGAATAGAAGTTACAAATCAACACTGCCAGAGATGCTGTCTAATATTCAGTTTAACCACAGACAGCTGAAAACAAATAGCGAACTACATCACTGGCAGTGGGATATATTTGGCTACAGTGTACAAGAAAATCTCTTCATTCAGGGGCGGGTGTGAAGAAAAGACATTCTAATAGCGCTACAGCTGAAACATAGATGAATACAAAGGGTAAACACCAAAATTATGTAAAATAGAAAAAGAGAGCAGGGAAAAATAGAAATAAGAAAGGAAAGGGACAACTGGGGCAGCTTCCCAGTCACTCGAGACCTTCTTCTACTGCTCTTGCAGCATGAATGTGCAGTACAGTGAACTCCACACGAATCAAAAGTCCTGCCATGCTGCCCACTGTATAGATGGCTTTCTTGTACATGAGAACCAAATGCAATGGATGCCCATATTACAGCTCAGAAGTGGTTTATCAAAGGAAATTAAGAAACTTTGCATTTGCCCAGGGAGCTACCCAGTTATCTATGTGGCCAGTGAGCTGGGGAAATGCTGTTTACCCCCATTTTACAGATGAGATAATACAGACCAGCCTGAGGTGCAGCAAGGACGCTCTGACAGAGATGGAATCTAATCTCAGGCTAGCACTTTCAGCACTAGTGTCCTCTCCCAATTGCCTCTATGTCCACATGGATATTACTAACTTATCCATTAGTGTGATGCCATGATGTCACAAGTAACCAAACACCAGTTAAGGAGGGAAAAAAATAAAACTCACTAACCTCCTTTCATTCTGGGTTATTGTTCCATTCTCCAGCTTTTTAACAGTTGATGCTAGAACCTTGTTTGCGTCATTGGCAAAGTCCAAGTCTCTGACCTCAGACAGAGGAACTGATACAATGGCAAAAGCTTCCTTGTCCTCTTTTGTTTGGCACGTCCCAATCTGCAACGGTTTTTGGTTTCATATGGGTAAGCAATCCTCTTACCTTTATCCTAATTATTATGCATGTTTTTATATGTTAGAAGTGAGATCACCAGTAGAGAACTTCAGGAATGAGTCTGGGATTTCAACCCCAAGATATACATGTTTACCTTTAACATCACAGGCCTCTCCTCATCAGTGTCTATTGGAATGCTGGTGCTAGTGACCCAAGTGTTAGTGCATAAATGCCTCAGTCGGACATATGAGTTCCTGAAGGAGAACAAAGCAAACAACAGGTTAGATGGATCAGTCCTGAGCTAAAGTGGGCAAGGTGGGATGCAATGCAATACATGACCATGACATGAGACTTGAGGGCATGAGTCACACCAGCCACTCATAATAAAAGGGTGAGGGAGACCTAAAAGATACTGCAGTATCCTTTTCCCTTGTCTCCTTCTTTCTCACCCAGAACAGAGCTGCAACAAGAACAAACAGCATCTTGGGATTATGCAGAATGCTGTTTTTAAGTATTTATATAAGCCTAGGAGTAAAGTATTCCTTAAAGAAAAAAATTAAAAAGGAAGGTGTTATCAAATCCCATCTAAATAGAAATACATTTCATGAATAAAACCAATTATTTTCTTGTTATTTTTTTCTGCAAAGTAACAAACCCTTTCAACCTGTCACAGCACAAAAGCCAGAAAGTAAAACTGACCATGGTTTCACAGCTTCACCATTATGATCTGCAAACCCTTGTTGCAGGGAGCAAGCATTTACAGTACCAGGTCTCAACTGAAAATCAAGTGCACAAAGAGCAGACACGAGATTCTTCTAAATTTTTTCCATATGATAATCTGTGGTATTATCAAAAAGCAGAGCTGAGAAATCAATTACAATTTTTACTCTGAATTCTACTTTTTAAATATATTCACTGTGGTCTTCATTCACGCTCTCCCTTTCATTCTGATGGGCTTTGAGTATTCAAGTAAGCAAATTATCTGGCAAAACTTAGCATAGCAAATAGACTTCAAAGCTGCATACATCAGTATTTGCAGGTACCCAGCTTTAAAATCCACCCTCATAACAACTAGCCCCAAGTGTCTGTGTCTGCATGCCCATTCAGTCACAACCAACACTGTGTGACTTATCTAGCCAATCTCAGCTAAGCAACACAGTTGAAATTTCAAATATTCACAATTAAAACCCAGAAGCCACTTGCTGAATTCATTTGAATAACAAATGTGTTCAGTGGCATCATGATCTGTCAGGGAAACAGAAGCCCAGTTCACCATACACGTTATTTTGTTGGGAACAATTCAGTTAGATCTATTAGCAGTACAGTTTTTTTTCAAACAGTGCACAGGGCTCAATTCTGTCCTCATATATATCTGTGCAATATTTAGCCCATTATTTTTCTCTTCACAGGCTCTCTTTAAGTCTCACTTGTTTTATCCTTATAATTATTTTACCCAGTCACAGCAGCAGTATCATGTTTTATACATCCCTTGTTTATCCATGAACACTCCTCAAATTTTAACTGAAGGATAATACTAGCTCGTGTTTGATTTTTTTCTACTTTACTCACCAGCATAATGCTAGGAAGAAACCCTGTCAATGCAGCACTATTTTTTGCCCCCTTTTTTTTTTTTTTTTACCTTGGAACCAGGCAATCAGCTCTCTGAAGAGTGGTGGCATCCAGTTCAAAGAGAGATGCGATGTCATTTCCATGTGGCACAGAGACCAAAGTATACATAATCTTCTCCCCTGCTTGGCGTTTCTTCTTTGAAGCAGGAAGGTCGCCGTCTCTCTGCTGATTAGGCACAAGGGTTATTTGCTTGCATCAGGGCCCATTATAAATTCTCCAATTACCTTGCGGGCAAGTAATACATCTGAATTGTACTTTTTTTTTTTTTTTTTTTTTTTTTTTTTTTACATTCTAGTAAGAATGTACTATGACTGGCTTTGGAGTGTGTAACACAAAGGATGCACTTTGCCCCAGGTACGTGGGGTCTCAGACAGTCATTATAACAACAGCAGGTCACAAGCTACAGAGAGGCTGCAGTACTGTATACATTATTACTTGACACCTACAACTTCAAAAAACCTGCGGTAGTTGCAGACCCTTCACTCCCAATAGATGTAACTACACAGTGCTGGTTTGGAAAGGGCCAAACTTAAAAGAAGAGAACTAATGAAAATTGGATTTTTTTTAAAGCAGGGAGGGGATTAAAAAAGTAAGCAATTTGCCTAATTCCACTGCTGTTTTATTTAAGTTTGCTCATTTCTTTCCTCTCATATGGTCAGAATCACAGCAGCACACTTTCCAAACAGCAAGAGCCAGAATATCTGTTCCACTAAGATCAATTGTCATTGGAAGGGGGGGACAGACAAAGCACCAGCTAGATTGTATCAGACATCTTAGCACAGGCTGATAAGGCATTGGAGGCTGGATCCAACACAGGTCTGAGTGTGCCCACTGAAACTGGAGAAGTTCACTCCCTTCGAGAAGCCTAGCTTTCAAGTGACAGATTTTTGTTGTGTTGGTGCCTCAAAAGAGGTGTGCAAATCTAAGGTGGCAATCTTCCTCCCACCGTCTGCTGAAGGTCCATGGGAATTTTGTGACACAGCGCCACTAAGCAGCCATCTTAATCTTTAGTTACCTACACATCTTTGTCTTCACAGACAGCAACCTACCTTCCCTAAGCACATATCTTTGCTTGAAGGAGTAATTCAGAGTCTGTGCCCGTAACCACGCAGCAACCAACAGAATTACTGGCATAAGTAAAAGCTGCTCCTCTGGGGTGCTGAGTTACACATATTACAAAAGACTAATAACCAATTAAGAGACTGGCAGCCCAGGGCCCTTCACGTACACAAAATATATCATGGAGGGGAAAGAAAAAGAGGAATGAAGAAAGCCAAAAGAGAAAAATCAAACACTGGAAACCTGAAATACTATTATAATGATTTGTAGCGCACCACTAGGGAAGAGATGTACAAAGCAATGTAAAGAGGCTAGACTGTACTCGGTTTGCATTAGTACCTTGATTAAAGCCAAACTGTAAGGGATAATCAAGGGCAAAGCTTTGATTATTCATATTGCCAATTGATTAAGCAACAAAATCAAGGATGAGTGAAACTATGTAAGAAATACCTAGTTATAATCTCATTTCAAGGCACTTTTTGAATCCTTCCAAAACATCCATTTTTTCATTATCAAGCCTAAAAACGGCCAGCTTTCCATCCCAATACTTCCACGAAGGACAGAGACAGTAGGAAAAAAACAGGAAGCAATCCTCTCAGAAATTTTTCTTAGGCTCATCTACTGATTAGAGTATTGTCACTTGTTTTTGAGAGGAAGGCTTGCTGAGACAAAGGGGAACCATCTCCTGTGTCTTGCACAAGAGTAAACTCTTATCTGGCAGTCCTCACATCCTTCCATACCATCTGCCCAAAAATATTAAACAAAATTGCACATAAAAACTTTAGCTGTATGCAAGGATTGAGAAAATAGCCAAAATTTTTGTGATTTCCATATACATTTTGTTTTACAAACTCAGGATGAGACCCAAACTGGAAAGGCAGGCAAACTGTAAGAGAATCCTCTTAAGAGCTTAATAGGTGTGAGTCAGAGTCTAACATCAAATGAAAATCTACTTCCTAAATTTCCAAACAAAAATGGAAAACTGGAAACCCAGTTTAAAATTCAAGAGGTCTGTGAAGGGGTGAATGGCACAGGACAGTTTAGAACAGCATCCAGACTTTTTGATATTTCCCATAAATTACATTCAAATCTAGTTAGGGTTTCCCAGAAACTACCCACTCTACTACAATTTCCAAACTGAAAAGGCTGGTATGCAAAAAGGCAGGACACTTCATAATTTTATTCATTTTTTTCCCTGGGGGTCTGGGAAAAATACAGACCAAAACATGAAACTATATTCTACTCTGTGTTATGAAGGGTTTTTTTAATCACTCATGGCATAACGTCTGATCATCTCCAATAGGTCATTAAGCATGAGTATATATGCACATGTGCAGGTTTCTGTGACAGCAGCAAAGCCAAAGGCAGGTCTCCTGTGCTTAAGTAGTTCATGCTAACCACAAGCTCTGTGGAGAAGTTCATCCTGCAGTTTGGGGCAGACTCCACTCACTCACTAGTTTCCTCAACATTTGTATAGATGCTATTGAGCAACAGAGTTGGCTCATCAAGCCTAAATCCCGCCAACCAGGCTTGGCACCTGTCAAATCAGACCTGGCATATGAGCAAGAGCTGGCTTTCTGAAAAGAAAGTCCACTTCAATGGAGGGCAAGACAGTGTCTGTAACACTGCCAACTGCAATGCAAAGCTTAGCTGAGCAAAATCAGACCTCTACAACAGCTGTACATTAGTTTCAGACTGGACTCCAGCACAAACCTCAGAACACTCCTTATAATGTTATTTTAGGATCTCAGACACACCTCACAACCCAACCTGGATTATAGATGTTAAGCACTCGTCAATGAAAAAAAAAAAAAAATTTAACAAGAAGTGACCCTGAACTTGACAGCTCTGAAAACAACTTACATATATGGAGTATGTGAATGACAGAGCAACAGTCATCTCATATGAACATACGTGGATTTATGTCTGAATTTCTGAGTGCATGTACACATACCTCTGTGAGAGAGAGAGAGAGAGAGAACTCACACACACTTGCACACAGAAAGTTTCTTATGATTAATTAAATGTAGTAAGCCGTCATCAGCATCTGCACTTAACCTAGCCATTATTGAATCAGCAGATGAGTCTATATGAGGATGTGGAAAGAAGTGAAAGTATTAGACTATTTCAAATTAATTAGACAATATGATCAGCTCAGGAGAAGCACTGCATTCCTAAGCAGATGAAAACAAGATGACATTTGCTCAGGTAAGAAACTGACATACGAGCAGATGCAGGCAGCAGAAACAGATCCAATGAAGAGAAAGGAGGAAAAGAACTGTAAAAGGTCTCAAATGTAGAGAGGAGGAAATTCAACTTAAAGCAGTATGAAGAGGAAGCCAATGAACAGTTTCAGAGACATTGGTGATGTGGTCAGTGACAGCCAAGGAAAGCACTCCCAAGACTTCTTTAAAAAAAAAAAAAAAAGGCAGGTATAGAGAAGCGCAAGAACTGTGGGTAAAATAATATTAGCAAACAGTAAATTCACCAAGGAAAAAAAAATAGTTTTGATTGTCCCAAACTACTGGCAAACTAGTGACAGGCTGTCTCAAGTCAAATCAAATACATATCCAAAGGGAAGAAGGTGGAATCATCTCACTCTGTTGTGCACTGGTTAAATCACTCACAAGGATGAAGGAAATGCACGTTCAGCTCCAATTCTGCCTGGCGGGCGTCGGACCTACACTTTCCAAAAGAATGGCCCAGTCCAAATACCAGGTGGTACAAAGAGCAGAGTCAGCCTGCTCTGCCTAACAAAACCTAAGAGTCCATGCAACTAGAGGGCTGTTGGCCCCGAGTCACCAGCCTCATTCTGTGGCAGTAAAGCAAAGCACGCTACTCACACGCACAAAGGGACTTGACCAGGAGGAGGAACTGAAAATACCCCTACCATACAGCCAGCAGCCCTGACACTCTTCCAGGAGGACTCGTCTAGGAAAGCAAAGGCTGAGAGTTCAAAAAAGGAGTCCTAGCTAGTGAAAATAAACAGCCATTTTGGTGAGGAGTGGAAATACTGATCCAGGCTCACAGCAAAGTCTGTAATTCCTGGGCTACCACCACTGATTTGCAGTGCATCATACAGATTTAAAAAGAAGCTTAACAAAAAAAAAAAAAAACACACCACCAACAGATATAATATGGTGCTTGCAATTTGAAGGGCAAATTTAATGTAACTGGAGACGAATTCCATACTGTAATCAGAGACAAAATAATCAGGTACAATCAGATTTGTCTTTCTTGAGACTTGTAGCCCAGCAGATAACCCTTCCTCACAGCTCCTAATATAATTTGCTAGTAATTGTGACCTATCCCAAATCCCCATTATTCACCTCAACTGGGTATCATACCTAAAATTCAGGAGATTTACATGGAGTTTTGCTTATAGAGGGGCCTTCCTTTCAATTGCAAAAAGCAATACAAAAACATGACAGACCTGAAATACCTTTTCTTTTAGCAACCCAATCTACAATTCCAATTGGTAAAGACACCTCTTGTGGCATAGAGACAGACAAGGATAATGCCCTGCTCCTGAATGAATACATTAAGCTGCACTACAGATTTCAGCAGAAATTAAATTTAATAGCAGCCAGAGTTCTGAAAAATGCCTGTTAAATCCAGTACAATGTGGTATCTCAATATGTTAACCCAGTTTAGGAGGCTCTTACAAAACCAGCATTTTCAGAGAGCGGTAATGTGAGCAGAACTCCATAGGTTAGATGATTTAAAAAATTCTATATGAAAAGAAAGTCGAGTAAATTAATGGCCAGCCTTGCTCCTGCATGTTACGAAGCCCTGGCAGACAGCACAGCAGTTAGCCTCCTGTAACACCTTCACTGTTGACTCATTTGTGAGTCATCGCATTTTTAGCAGAGACATCACGTTGCAATTCTGTTGTTAGGAGCCAGAGACATTCTGTAAGAAACAATGTATGCGCTTTCAGAGCTGATTCAGACCTGTGTGCAGCAGCAGAATAATAATAATGTGCCGGCATCCGTGTCTCCCCTTCTCCCCCCAGCCTATCAAGTGGTCTGACTGCTGGCTTTATATAAGCAGAGACACTGCCATTTTAAAGCTGATGACATTTCTATTTTTATTAAATGTTTTTAAAATTGTTTATTGCCAGGTTAATTCCTAAACAAGCCTTTAAAAAAACCAATAAATTCCCCAAGCCTATTCTACTTGTTTAAACTGCATCACCTGTGTCCCACATTATAAAATTTTAATTAAACAAACTTAGTTGCTGGAAGGTAAAATAAAAAAAAAAATAATTTACAGTGTTTATCAGAAAAAAAAAATCACTTGAGTTGGAAGCAAGGAAGAAAACTTCGAATTGCAGAGGTGTTTGGAATTCATAAATATAGATAAACAGAAGTCAAAGGAGGTGTGTCAAATTGTACCTACAGTCCACGGTAGAGCTGTCCAACTTCTTTACAGAAAAAGTAAATGCATACCAGTCTCAATCCTAAGAAAAATCTCAACAATAAAAGCCAGTTTGGAACTGGTTAGGATTAGCACAGTCTCATGAAAACGCAGACAAATGGAGTTAAGGTACCTATCCAAAGACAGCCTTTAATACAAAGGCGCTAACAAATGCCAGGTTCCCAGCTGTTCTTGACATTTCCCCAATGTTTACAGCATTCTTCTGGATGCTGTAAATTTCTGTGATTAGAAATAATAGACTACTTTGCAGCATAAAATAACACCAATTTTGGCTTTAATGGGAGCTGTAACACAGAGCACTGAGTTTTGTTGCACGATACGCTACAACCTCCTAGACTTCAAGAGATGAAGAAGCCTTTTTTTGATAAGGCCTTTAAATCACAGAAAGGTCTTCCCATTTAAAAAAAAAATCTTCTGGAGTTCAGATGTGAGAAAAATATGTATAAGGAATATTAATCAACTCATTGTAAGGCCAAATTTTACCAGAAATAAAAGCAGTGTTTCACAAGACAATTTGGCTGGATTCTCAAGAAGCAGCCCATAAATGAGCAATGAACCGCAGTCCAAACATAGCTTTAATGCTTGGGAACAAAAGTCCTAGTGACTTCCAGTAATATTTATGTTCACCGGAGCCAAAACCCTTTCAGACTTTTAAGTCACTTAAGGCAAGGCAAAAAAGATGCACTTAGGCAGAACCTAGGTGCCTATGCCCACTACTGCACCATGGAAAATCCTTCTCCGTTGCTGCTTCCTAAAATTCAGTTGCCTAAGCAACTGTGATCAGGACTTGTAAACCAGGCAGTGAACATGCACAAGGAGCCCTATCGCACATTTAGGAGCTAAGGGTTGGCACGAAATGCACAGATGGCTGTGCCGCCTTGAAAACCCAGACGACAGAGAAGGAGCTGGTACCCTTTTATCCAACAGAGTAGCAGAGAAAAGAAAAACACAGGCTGCAGACTCAGTTTCTTCCTTCGGTTGAAAGAATTCAAGTTTGGATCTCCCATTTCCCTGCTACTCAGTCTTCAAATTTTGCTGGGGTAGGTCCACTTCCACCTCCCCCTCTAGAGCAGATTTACTTCATGGACAGTATTTCAAAATTAATTGCTTCAAAAGATGAAAAAGAAGATGCCTTTGCAGTGAATCAGTTAGGCAGTCACCTGGCAGAAGAAACACTAGATGAAAACCATGGAGCAAGGAAAGTGTGCGTGCTCTAGGTTATGTCCATATTTGCTACGAGACTGACATAGCTGGCCCTTAAAGAACTAAAAATATTGTAAGATTCTTGTACTTTTGAGGGATAATTCAAAACACTGCATCATTGTAACATAAAAGAAATTCCTGCACAGGGATGTGAAGCTTTTCTGCTCAGTTGCTCAAGGCCAGAATGAAGGCTTAAAATAGCCATTGCTGACTCATGCTATTTCCAATAAGAATATAAAGGGGTGAAGGATCCAAATGGATTTCTACCACGCTAAAAGTGCCTGTAGGCTTGGATTTACATGGAGGTGTTACCAAATGTTGTTAGGAGTTCTTTCACAAAACATTGTTCAAAAGAAAGTGCTGACTGTATAAACTAAGAGAGACATCAGTTTTGATCATCAATCAGTTTTGATTAAATTTTAATTGGAAGTATTTGTCTAAGCTGATTTATCTAATCTGGATTCTTGGTTGAAACCAATACCCAGAAGGATTAAGCCAAACTGTTAGAGAACTCACCTTTAGCATTCATGTTCAGATTACTCTTGTGCCTTCTTCATTACCCAGTCCAGGGAATATTTAACTATTTAGATGAACTGGAATTGCTACAACTGGAAACCCTATACTATAACTAAATTAGTATAGTGTGGTGCAATAGGATTGGATCCTTGGTGACCAGGACCTAACATCTACCCTATACACGTTTTCATTGGCCTTACTTCAGACTAGCTGTAGTCTGGTTTTCTGGGCTGGGCACCCATGAAAGGTTGGAGCACAGTAGATACACACATCTCTGGATGTATCTTTTTACTTTCATCCAACAGATACAAGTTTACACGCTCTGAGATTGCTCTGCAAAGTGAATTGGAGTGTCTTAAATAGGGAATAATCTCGAGATTTGATTCAGAAGTCCTGTCATGATAAGAACTACAATGTTAATGCAGATGCACGTCTATGAGATGAGCTTTATTGTTCACAGAGCAAGAGAATGAACCCAAGCACTTCCAAGTAAGCACCCTACTCACTGGGGTATTCTAGAACTTATCTCGATTTCCATTTGAAAGATCCAAAGGCTTCAAGTATCATTCCAATACAAAAGAGAAACAACTGGTGGAACTTCCATATTTTCACGAGAGAGAATTCTCATTTCTCTGGACAGCTTAGCTGTTATTGCTATATTACCATTAATACCAAATACCAGGGAAGATGGAAAACCCATGTTGCCAACTCCTACAAAAGTCTCCATTTTTATTAAAATTGCAGTCCTGAAGGCATGTGATTATGTAAGAATCTTGGGTTTCATTTCATGAAAAATAAAAAATTCTTCCCCATGCAGAGAAAAACTTGAAAATGTGTCCTCTAAAAGAACAAAAGCCAGAAGGCAACAGAATGAAATTAAACTGATTTTTTTTCCAAAGATCTCAGTGTTTTCAAGGCAATCTTATGAATTTGATGGAGGAATGATTCTTTTTTGGACTATTTGTTGTCTCAGTAACAATAAGATTCCCCCAGGGTTTTAACTCCACTTCCTTCCACACATTATAAACTACAACGTGTGTGGCCTTGCCTCATTAGTTAGAATTAGCTAGCATGCCCTTCACACCATACAAGGCAAAGGCTGTTGCCTCCTAGGCAAAGGGCATGAGGCCTTTGTCCAACCCATCCACACTGCAGCCAGGACAACCTGGATCCTTGTGAAGGTGTCATGCTCAAGTTGCCTGAAGTGTGGCAGGGCTCAGACTAAGCCTGTGCCTGAATATCTGCTTGCACGTATTCAATACAGGCAATAAAAAGGGTCTCAGCATGTTCTTAGGTTTAGAGCCACACTTGACTGACAAACACATCCCAAGGGGGCTTGTCTCTACTAGCAGAGCCTCTGAATTGGTACTGGCACATAAGTAACCAGACTTGCTTGTCCCTGGTTTTCTTGCTAAAGAGGGTGGTGGGTTTTGCCATGAAGCAATACATCTGATTTGAGAAGAATTAATACATTTCATATCTGCAGTCACCAAGCAGAACAGCTTCCAACTAATGCCAATCTGATGCAGAATTTGAATAAGCTTCCTATCATTTGCCTTATGCGAGGGAAAACTTTCTGTAACGCCAGTTCTGAGTTGCACCCTAGCTTACACAAGATATGGAAAACAAACCCAGCAGCCGTGACACGTAAGTAAAAGGAAAGCTATGAAGGACTTTCATATGTTGGGCTGTATTGCGTTAAGGATACAGTATTTCCCAGATTATATGCAACATATAAATTCCACTTACCAAAGCTTTTCCTTCATTATTACCTTCTGGATAGTGTGGGTTAAGCTGGAAAAGAAAAGAAGTCAAATACTATCTTGATAGCTTTTAGACATTTCAGAACTCAGGGGAGAGGGGTTGGTTCAGTGCTCTATTATGTATCCACCCTGCAAAAGGACAGCGGAGTATTTAGAAGCACTATGAGAACAGGACTATAAGAATTACCTATTCAGTTTCTGACTGACTTAACTGGCTATGTCCTCACTTCAAAAAAGTGCAGCTTGCAATCAAGTTTGTTAACTCAAGAGAGGAATCTCAAATAACCAAAACGAATGACAGAGAAAGCACAGACAGTTACTAATCTAAATACAGCAAGTTACAGTTACCCACACACGCAACCACTTCCAGGACTGACCTTGAGCAGATATATTGAGACAAAAACTGACATGCTTCATGTCTACTGAGATTTTACAGGAAGACAGTGAACTCCGAATAAACACATCTTTGAAACAGGAATGGCAATGCCACTACAGACAAGTGTTTAATTACCCTGTGATTCTGTTTAACCATTATTAATGGGGATAATATTTTCTATGTCATACCAGGATTATCAAGCATTAATTAATAACTAAAGTAGTATGAGAAGCTTGGATGAAAGACACTATATAATAATAAGTGTAAAGTATTACTATTTAACAGTGTTTAATATGATTTTACTTTTGACAAGGGAAATACGTAGACTAGAAGATGAGGGATTATGTAGGCAGATATATACTCAAATAAACAAACACACATACACCCACATACTGGCTGCACATGAAACCTTTCAAGATTTGACTTACATAATGGAACAATTTTGCCTCAATATTTACCATATTCCCTGACACAGGATATGCCTTCAAAGCATTGGAAATGCTGAAGTGAAATTGTTATATAAGGTAATTTAGTTTTTAAGCAACGACAGCACGTATACATCTTACAGATAAGTACAGTCATTTTCTTGGCTTGAATTTGGCATTACCAGTGTGGAAGAGCCAGAAGTGAATTGCACTGGGCAAGCTGAATGAATCCCAGTAAATCTTTTCAATATCACATCATCATACTTGTAACATTACACAGACAACTATTGTGAAGAGGTTTTATTAAGTTTATAAGGTTTTTATTAATACTGTATCATTTATATCCTTTTACCCAAAAAAGCCAGCTGCTCTCCACATCATGAGCCTGAAGAAAGGAGAACTTTTAGATATTCCTAAAATTGCTGAAAATACCTTCCCTCTGTGTCATGACTTGATGCGCTAACACAGAAATGACCAAAGGTTTATTCTCCTGTCTTCATTTCAGTATTTGCATTAGCCACTCTGTTACCCTCACAAATCTAATTTAGAGAGCCTGCTTTCCTCTCTGCATTGACACCTATCCCAAATTTTGCGTTTTGCTCCTCTGTGACATTTTCACACAGTCTCCTAGCTCTGACTCCCACCTACTTCTGTTATACAGCAACAGGAATGGGAGATTAACACTGAACAACAGACAACTAGAAGATATACAAATATACATACATGTATGTATGCATCTATATGTAACTGTTTTCATATCGTTTTGGTTTCTTCATAAGTTCTCACACTTCTTTCAGCATTACCTTTGTTCACCTCGCACCTTAGAATAATTCTAGTTGCCCATTTTAACAGCCAAGATCAGCTTTCTACCTTTGGTCCTTCATCAAGAACAGAGAAAATTACCAGGCGGTGCTCCTTAGTCACAGCAACACACACTGGCCTGTCAGCACAGGTGCAGAGAAGGTACAGAAAGGCTAAATTCGATCCTACCTTCAGATTCTGCTGGTTGTAAGTAAGCAGGAAAAAGTCTGGGTCATCTCAGGTTTGTCACTAGACTCAGCACAGAGAACCGTGCATGGAGGACTAGATCTTCAAACAGAATAAATCTATTCTGTTTCATTGAAGGGCCCGAGTGAATGCAGTTGTCTACCCAGTATGAATTGGGCCTTGAATTCTGCTATTCTTCAGCTGTTTGCTTTCAACATAATGATGCTTTAAAAAAAACAAAAATATATAGCAACAACAGGAGAAACTAGGAAAATCTCTCTCCCACGCCACTTCTTGCCTTCTTTAAAAATGACTAAACAGATTGCCCTAAAATTTCCAAAATAGTTCACTTGTGGACAGAAGGCTCAAACAAAAAATAAAGTGCGTCCTTAATGATGGGTTTTCTTGCCCCACCATAACAGAAATAATAGAACTAAAAAGATGTTTAGAGAAACTTTTGAGATGCTAACGTTAAACAGCAAACGCGATGAAATGCAGTTTTAGGGCTGACGTTCACGGCCCCATTTTTAGCTGTGCTGAGCAGCTGCCACTTTCATTTTCATTTCAGCTGAGGTTGTTGGTGCTGAGCATCTCTGAAAATCAGACTATTAGCTATTATCCCATACTATATTCTCCAGGTAGAGGGGCATAAATCATGTAGTGTTGTATGTCATATTACACCTGTTCTGAGTCCTTTTCAATATCCAAGTACAGCAGAATGAGCTAAGGACACAGCAACAGTCTTAAGACTCCAAAATCTATTGCTTTTTTTGATTTATGTAAGATCACCTCTATGTTCTTCAATAAGCCTCCAAAACAAAAGAATCCTTGAAAATAACAACATTAATAACTTTTTTTCCCTTGTTGCTAATGAAATCAAGTAAAATTCTTTGCAAGTGTTTAGAAAGTAAGAATACTATGCTAAAATGGGCCTCATTTAAGCTCATCCATCTTCAAGCTTTTTTCTGTCATTGGATGTGTTGAAGTTGCAATGTTACCGAAGTGTAGCTGAAATATAGTAGTGTATATTTCTGTAAAATGCCACTGGAAGGTGCATGCAGTCAATACACAGTAAGAACACAACGCATTGTAAACTGCAGAACTCAAGCAAGTGTGATTGTATAAATCATTATTGTAATAACTGCATTATATGTTATGGTTTTTTTAGAGTATGTCTCCAACAGCTTCTTTTCCAGTGCAGAATAATCCAGAAATCCTAATGCTCCACTGTTTGTTTTTCAACAAACTTAGGTACAGCCATTTTTCACCTTTCCATGGATGGAAGAGAAAAAGATACCACAAAATGAGAGTTCAGCTTCCTCATGGCTGAAAACTAAGCATCATCAAAGACCTTGAAACTCATTTCATGTTACAGCACGCTCATGAGACTCACTACAATATCCCAACACTCACCCATTATGTAAGGCCACATAACCTAACCACCTGAGTAAATGGCAATTGCTATATGGTGGTAAGGAAGGTGCCATCTACATCAAGTAACACAGACTGCATTAGCAGAGAATAACTAGGGAAGGGCAGAGAATTCACATCAGTGAAGCTGTGAACCAGCCACCTGATAATAGCTGTACTCTTCCTTCACTCCACTGTCACATGGAAGGCCAGCTCTATTGTGAGGATTTTGCAGTTGGGCAAGGCTAAGATAATCAGCTCCAATGACAACAATTTATGACACCACGAACACTTCATCATTTCAGTTGTTTATTCATATGAACCCAGACCCAACTCTACACATCCTCCAGCCTACATAAAATCTCCTAAACGCCAGAAAATATGGCTACCGCATCAACTTTTCTTTCACATCACAGCACCAGGGAAGATAACTATGGTTTCACACACACAGGTTAACAGCGCACACTGACTTACATGCTGCATGAACTTTTCCTTTTGCTAAGGCCCTATCAACAAGTAAGTACCACTGTAACTGCAAATGCAATTTTCACAATATAGTTCACAGGAAGTATCTGGGACCTCAACTTGTCTTGGACTCAGCCTACTGGGGAGAAGAGAGCTTGGAAGCAGCCTAGCAAACCTGTCAGCAGACAAGGACAGTCGATGCCATGAGAAGGCCACCACCGCACAAGATCATGTATTTAAACACTAAAATCATTGACTGTTTTGGCATTTATAGAAAGATTTGCAACTACAGAGAAGATAATACATTCTTTAAATCTAAACAGAACTTGCATTTACTTGCACAGTTTACTAAGAAGCCAAATTCCCAACTCATGATCTACACAGGGTATTTGCAAGAGCCTGAAGGTCAGGGTCAGCATTGCAGGTGGTCCTCCTGGGTGTATAAAAACTGATGTCTCTTAGATAGATTTCACATTCAGCCTTTGTACATGGTGGCATGTATATAGAGTAGACGTATGAATGTGTACATATACCAATATACTCATACTGTGAGAGCACCAGAGGCCCCGGTAGAGAATAAGTGTGACAAACACACAATAGAAGCCAGCTTTTAGAGGTGGAAAACTGAGGTATAAACAAAGTCTTTAACCATTTCTGGCTCAAATTATTTGGAAGGGTAAGGAATCGCATTCCTGAATTTTTGCCTAATGCCCTCATAATGCCCTCCTGTAGAGCCTGCATAGTAGGAAGACAACTTTCACCTATGCATGTTTGTGTGTTACTTCTGGTATTTGGTGCTCAGAGAATGCAAGTGCCCTGCTAATCCTGAGAGGTATCCCATTAGATCGAGTGCCAGAAGTCCCAGGCTCTGTCATCTCTACTGATGACGTCTCTACTGATTACCGCTAGTCAAAGTTATATCTTAAAAGATTTCATTACATAAGACTTTAACACTGCATAATCTCCTGAGGTTCTACTACTGAGCAGAACAACTTCTAACTAATACGTTATTTCTGGCTTTAATTTTATGTTTACATCTTCACATAGTAAGACATGCTTTAGAGTCCAACAACCAAATTATAAACCTCAGTCCATACTGTGGACAGCTTGACATTTCACCTTTATACTGAATGCTGCTTTCCTAGGCAGAGGAATGCACAGAAAGTAGCCAAACAGGCTATTTTTGGACACTCTTAATTAAGAAGGAGAGAGAACAGTTTGGGGAAAGAAACACCCATGCTGATTTTAATCAAATTTTGTTGACTAGGTAAAGGATATTTAAAACGTCTTGTCAGGGAAAGAATTAGATTGCCAAATTTCAGCTAAATGAGCAGTTTAACAACTTGGTTAAAACCCACATTTACGAAGGAAACCCTAACAGACAAAGATTAAGAGGATCTAATTCAACACACGTAAACAGTTCCCATTTCATTTGATAACCAGCCTGTTAACACACAGCCTGTTACCCAATCAACAAGAGCAAGTGTTTCAGAAAAAAAAAGCCATCACAAAAGAAAAAAAATCCACTTCTCAAATCTTTCATCTTCATTAGGCTTGCTTTGTTCTTTGTTAATGTCATACTGATTAGCTTTCGATAAATCTAAAGGACTTTTGCACAATTTCAAAGACTTCAGTGGTATTCAAAGGACTTCTGCCATCTTATTAACTTGCTGGAGGAAGACTGGCTACCACTCTACCTCGATAAACCCCATTTAACATTGCCACAGCATCGGCACAAAGTTCCTGATAATCATCATCTGAGCAAAGTTTAAAAATCTTAAAAGGCCTTTTATTTCAGGATTGTATTTTGTTGATGTTTTCCTTATGAGCCGTGTCTTAGCGGATCAGACGAGTTTCCAGGGAGCACTAGGAGAGCTGAATCTTTTTGTCTGCTTCAGGCCCCCCATACGGCACAAGCAGAGTGAAGTGGCAGGGACAGCCATCCCTGCATGGGGGAATGACCTGCTAGTCAAAAACTGGGATGAGAATCAGCTCTGACACCTTCCTGTCCCAAATATTCACCCTCATCATAAGAAGAAAGTGATGGTGGTTTTAGCTGCTGTATAAGAATTGGCAGGCCAGTGTTTTGGTATGCTTAAATCACCACTGATTTAAAGGTCTCACATCAGCGGCATAAGCTGGAGCTGCTACAACATGTAGCTCTACGTTAGGCCAGGAGAGAGTGGTGACTGGGAAGTCCCTTTGCTTCTACTGTGATCAAGGGCAGAGAACCTGACCACCCACCAACGCCTGGTGCTCAGCCCCACGCAGCCGTATCCCATTCTGCAGAGGAAGTCAAAAGAAAGAAAAATGTCTAAGAGATCCTTCAGTCTAACCTGTATGCTGGGCCACAACCGCAGTATGAGCTTCAGCAGCTCCATGCCAACATGTGCTATATGAAAAAGCATCCTCATCTCAAGGGTTATGTTCTAAATATTAACACCTTTCAGTGGTTCTCCCAGAAATAATTAGGGATGATTCAATTAGACATTACTGAAATGTCTGCCATTAAAAAAAACCACCACACACACACAAAAAAAACCAACAATAAAAAAAAAACAGGGAAGCCTTCTAAACCTCCATCAAGCATCAAAAATAAAGAAATAGGGGCACAAATATAACTGAATAAAAGCTTCTTAAGTAATCTTGAAATAATAAACAAAAAAAAAAGCACTAAAGAACAGACCACATGTCTCCATTTGCTGTTTTGGAACACATCAAAATGCAATACCAGCAGATGTTGTATTTTTAATAACAGAAGCAGTCCTTATAATGACTAAACAACAATAAATGCTGCATTAATGGCTTCACACTTCCCTTCCTCCTAAAGCTCATATGTATACAAACACGGCTCAAATGCAGCCAACTTCAGACAGGACTGAAAAAGCCCAGCTGAACACAGGCTCACAGATCACTACTGCAAAACCAGTTGGCTGGGGGGAAAAAATCCTTCCTCCGAGATCCAGATTTCTGAAGGTATCTGCACAGTGACAGATGCAAATGTTGTTCCTAACTTCCACCAAAGTCAAGACAAGTCAGGTCAAGAAATTTAGCTGCACTCTTAAAACCCTGGGAAAATCTAGCCCTGAGTTTTGCTAAATGGACAGCTTCTAACTCTGTCACTTTAAAAAGCCATATCCAAGTCTGCCAAACAGGTCAGACTGGCTCTGTAAATCAGTAATCCATCCTCCTCCTCCTCCTCTAGTCTCTGGATCTCTTCCATCTCCTCATGCATAGCTGTAAATTATCCTTCACTCCTTACAGAGCTTTAAAACAAAAACACACTCCTCCTATGAGACAGTGAAAAACAGAAATAAGGCTTACGGTGCTGAGTTCACCCTGTCACCTTGGCAAGCCCTTTTTCTTACAAGAACCTTTAATCACTGAGCCCAACAGATAGAAACTAATCAGAATGCTGTATTAACATTTAATGAAGAGACTGGAAAAAAACGACTCAGAAGATTTTGAAGCAATCTCCAGGTAAGGAGGTCCTGCAATACCAACAAATTAAATGTGTGAGCAGATGCGTGAAGGCCTTGGTGGATGCTGCCATCTCCTGGTACCTTCTCCAGTTTACAAACTGTTATCCTTGAGCAAAAGGTACCTACACATCTTAAACAAGGCCATTTTTATCCAGTTATTTGCCTTACTGTTTCTGAAGGCAGAAGGAACCACAGAGCATTTACCACTATGCTCTCTTGCTTTCCATGAGCTGTATGATCAGTGGAAGAATAGTTTTTTCTGCAAAGGTTTGCTTCCATGTCACCCCAAAAAATACCACTGGAAAACGGTGGTCCCTTTTTGCTTCCTGAACATGAAAGATCTCTGTCAGTATTCCAATTTCCAAAAACTGGATATCAAAAGGTCGAAATTAGGCCTAAATTAGGCCTAAATTATGGCCTTCAAATATTCAGTCTCAGTTGCCTTAATAAAACATCCTATGCAGTACTCCATTTTCCACAGCAGTTTAATGTGGTGAAAGAAAAATAAGTCCATGAAACGACAAAGAAATTTTCTCCAGGGCTCCAAGGGGTTAATCCCCATTTATAGTCTCAAGTTTAAGAACCGATTTCCCTCTTACATTTTTTTTTTTTATCTTAGCTAATACTGAGGATACTATTACTCATACAAATATGTAATCTTTCTTAAAATCTCATTAAATGCTTTGTTTTCTATTCTTGTGGCAGCAAGTTCCACTTCTTTACTATGTCCTATTCAGAAGGCAGGAGAGGATTATTTTCTATCAGTATTAACTTGAACATGCACTCGGCTGTCTTCACCATGATCCAAATCAAGTGATTACTACAACAGGATTAAATTTATTATGAACAGTATGGCTCTGTCCACCCAGATAAACGCATATTATAATGATATAGATCATACGGCAGGCTAATATTTTTAATACTGAGACAGAACAGAAATCCATTTAAAAGACTGTAAACCAAGATTAATAGCAGTTCTCAATTTTAAGTGAACGATGTACATAAGCTTCTCTGAAAAGAAACTTTGGCGATTTTGACAGAAAAGTAGAGTGAGATAATATGGGAAGAAATTATTCAGGAAAGACGAGAGAAATACGAGTAGCTTTTATCAGCCATTGATTCAAGGGTTCTCAGCAAGTGGTTTACAGCAAGCACCACAAGGTGAAATTCAGCTGACAGTCCCACAAGGCAGGACCTTTGACACTGGCTTCAGCAGTTCCTGTTAACCCACCCCAGACACTTGTGCCCCCCATGCCTTAGCTCAGTGACCCTGTTTACAGCACAAACTATTCCCTCTTCCCTGCACCCTGGGGTCTCTGCCAACACCACCTCAGGGACAGCACGTTGTGTCATGGGACCACAATCAAATACTTGCAGAAACACGACATTTCTGCAAGCCCACATTGCCGCTGAAGTGCTCTTACCACTGAACTGCAGCCTGGGTGAGTTGGACTGGACTTCCTGTTCAGTTGAGAATATTCATACAATTGTCATTTCATCTCATGTGCATGTAACCCTGTGCTGCTCAGGCCAACTGGCTTCAATCATTCCTACCTTCGAAAGAAATTCCATTGCGCATCTAGTGCTAAAATAACCCCAAAGCCGTAAGTATGTTTCATGTGGAATTTTAACAAAAGAGTTTAGAATAAAACTCTGATCAGAGTTGATCCATTTTACAGCTTAAACCCTGCACTTTCACTCTTGCAGAAAGAAGAAAGCAAGCCCTGTAAGAAAGCCAGAGTTTTCCAGTGGGACATGCATCGGAGATGCACATCAGATTGCTACTTCTGCCCAAAGCAGCTAGCTAGTGGACAGCTTTATCTCTGTGACTTGTCCATCACCAGAATAACTGCTAAAAAGAGCTTGCCATCCCAATTATCCTGTACAAGCCATTTATGAAGTATATTCACACGTAGAAGTTAAAAGTGGCTGTTGTGGAGGCTTCAGTCCTGCAGTGGTTAAAGAAGTCCGGGGGGTGGCTGCACAAGTGAAATCTGTTAGAGGAAGTCCAAACCCACCAGTTCACTATCTGAGACACCCTTGACCCCTGAGCACATAAATGCTCATGTTCCACTGACTTCAAAGACAAAGCTGCTCCTGAGAGCTTTACTGAATGAGGGCCTTTATATGAGCAACAATTCGGTTTAATGAACAAGGCACACTACAAGTCAGAAAAACATGTTTGGTTCTGCCATTACCTCTGAGCTCACTGCTTCAACCTATTGCATCGGCCAGCCTGTTCTCGCTCTTCTCTTTCATCTAGAAGAACTTCAGGGCACAGATTACCTTTTGGAGCAACACCAGTACTCTATGCACTATCTTGGAAGACACAGTAATAATTTGAACCCTTGTTTATGGCCACAATTTTAGAGAATCACAGAAGGTAAGCATTAAGGCTGCCACCTTACTTGCATTACCTCAAGTCATTTAGTCTAGTATAGTTAATTCAGTGTTAAAGACAATTACCTCACCAGATTTACTGTCATATCTTGGCCAAGGTATCTAGTAACTCTAGTTTAGTCTATTCAACAAGTAAAACAGAATTATCACAGATTTTTCCTTACAAATTCTGCACTTGATTATCTACACGTTCACAGTGTTTCACAAGCAATGTACTGCGGTTTATCTATTGTCTACTGCAATATCTAAGACTAGCACGTGATTAGATATTTGCATACATCTTTTGTGATTGTTTTAGCAATATCCATCTCACCTGATAAATTTAATATGAAGTGGCAGACTTACCCTGCATTTTTTGTATGTGCATATATGTACGTACAGGCACACGTATTTCTGTGTAACATCCTCATACAACAAGCATTAATAGTTTCAGTACAGATTACCCAGTTTAGAAATCACAGAACTGGAGCTGCTGTACACATGAAAAACAATATTAAAGGTGCATGTTTTGGTTCAGCACAATTGATAAGCTGATATTCAGTTCAAAGAGACTTTTATCCTCATGATTAGAATATTGAAAAGGGTAGGCGTGTTCATGAGAAAGGCACAGCTGTGTGGTCCCAACCTGCAGCATTTGCAAGGCTGTTCAAGTAAATTGCAGCTCGCTCCCACACACAGATAGATTTGGGTGCGTTCTACATGTGGTACATGCACTGAAAAGACTTAAAAAAAAATTTGGGAAAGTCTTTGTTACTTTGAAGCGTTCAATTTTCACCTAACCTCACAGCCTCTCTTCATAAATATAAAAATTCAGAATAACTTGGGTCATTTTGCTGTAACCAGGGCTAAAAAAAGAATCTTCTACAGAACTTTTTCTAAAAGACTGCTGACTCTGTGAAGATGAGAATAAAACTCAGCAGCCTGGATCTTAGCTGGTGACTTAGTGTCTAAATCTCCTGCTAAGGATCTAGCTCAGCTCTTTTGAGTGAAATCAAGCCCTTCTGACACTAACAGCAGAACTCCCACTGTTTCCAAAGAAGACAATTTCTATTTCCAATTTTTCAGCTGAGTATTTGGTTCCACTTTTTTATGATTTCAATGTTTTGGGAATGTCTGAGCCAGTGGCTTCAGGTTTCCAAATGCCAGACACGTAGGAGACATTACCACCTATCCAGATTTCCGACGTCCCAAGTCTTACCACCAAACATGAAACCCTTTCTTCAGCATATCCCTCCTGTGCCTTAAGTAATTGTGTGAGAGCATACATGCATCTGATGTGTCAGACCGTGTCCTCAGGATGTGCATAGTGGTAGGGGAATGACAATGCAGCTATGTGCAATTAGCAGATGTCTTCTACTGGGTCTTCTTTAGCAGTGGGTCTTTCAGGGTGGCTCACCTTCAGCCCATAGTCTGGAAGCAGGGTCTAGGTTGCTCTATGGTATTAGTAGGTCTTAAGGAACTTCAAAGCATATTAATGAAAATTAGTCTAAGTAATGCCAAGTGGAAAGAGGATTAAAGAAAATGGTACTACTTGAGACTGTGTCAGAAGTCAGAGGTATCAGAGGACCCTTAGTCTTTGAAAGTTAAGAAAAGCTGGCTAAGTGTGATTCTTAGGAACATGGAATTTAGGACTTACACATCCTGACTTCCTTCTCTCAAGTTTATAAGTATTAGATTTCCAAGTACTCACCTATATGTTTTGTTTACTCAACAACTGTATTGCCTCACTTTTTTTTTTTTTTAAACTTACTTACTGTAGTATTGAAACACCTTTAAGTTTACTAGTTTTAAATTCCTGAATTCTCTGTGGCAAGTGTCTTCAATTTTCTTAGTCACCAGATCATCCCCTGGTCTTAACAAGCTGCAGTGGCATCCCTCAGACCCACTGAGTCACAAATCAGGCTGACCAGTTACATCTGGCACAGGAAGCCTCAGAGAAAAAGAGACAGCACAGCACTGCTCACACAAGGCACAAGCCCAACTGTGGAGGAGCAAAAGGAGACACCCAGGTGAAGGACACTTCTGCTCATTGTCTGAGACTTCACCCATGCAAGATTCCACTGCAGAAGTCCCCGTGGTACACATCAAGCTGATTTACGGAAGCATGAAGTAAGGAAAAGATGGTTATAAACCGTGATTAATCCTGATTTACAACAGCTCAAACTGTGACAGAAATTGTATCATTAGCCAACAAGAGAATGCTTAAAAGATTCGTGAATTTTGTTTATGTGTTTGTACTTATTATTCCACTCTAGATATATTTATCATGGAAGCTTAAACAAAATCAGGTCATGGCAATGTGTGACGCTGTTGATAATGCATACCATGAGTAATCTTCCTGTGCTGCAAGAGCACAGATAAGCGTTCAGTAAGCTTTGCCCAATTGATTTAAAGTTAGCTCATGCACATTAGGTGTCTGCCTGCCTGTTCATAAATCTTTGACGTGTATGTCTGGCTGGTGTGTTGTGCCTGACATGTGAACTGTGTAAAATACAATTCACAGGTTTTTATTACAGCAGTACCTTTAATATCTCCACCAACAGATATTTTACACTTCCTAGATACAGTAGCTAACGCTGCTCTCCAGTCACAGCATATCACCTCTGTTCAACTCAAATGCTCTTCCAGCTCTCACTCTACTGTGCCAATTGTACATTCCATATTACGAGCCTTCCTGATGGGTATTTCCTTTCCAGAGGTAGAAAGGGCCTAAGCTCAGGTTCGACATTCAGCGTAGTGTGACACGTCTTCACCTGAAAATTTTTCTCCTGAGAATCCCTGAGCAGATGAGGTATGGTGGGAGAAGGAAGCCCATCAGTCAAGAGTGCTTGATGCCTTTCCTGACTCTCCATCAGCCTAGCTAGTCTGAATAAAATTTTTCTGCTAGGGGCATCTCTCACTGTAAACAGAGAAGAAAAAGGAACAGTCTCTTAGGTAGGAGTACTGGTTGCCACTTGAAAATTAGCTATTTTTTAGCCAATATTAACTACACAATAAAGCCAGCTGGCTTCAGCCAAGCCAAAGTATAGCTGCAATATGGAGGCAGCAGCGTAGAGCAGAGCAGTTAAGACATGTTGGCCCACTGCCTTTAAAGGGATGATGCTCTTCGCCACTCAGGCCTATCAGGTTTCTAACTTACACTGGGAGCTACTGCTAAAACCAATGAAAAGATCCAAATTCCATTCAGACTTACGTGGAAAATAATATCAGTATCTGAACTGGTGGTCCACTATTTATGTTTTGACACCAGTTTTGACATAATTAGAAATAAGTAAAGGTTTGATAGCTCCTGTTTGTTCTTACTCTGAAATCAGTGCAGGCTGTGACAGGAGCTGGAAAGTGAAAGCAGCACCCTGGGAATACTAAGGACTTTGCATAGAGAAGTTGCACTGCTGTAAACGTAACTCAATCCAGTTAGAGCAAGTCTTTTTTCAGGGATTCCCTAACATATAGTGATTTATAACTGGCTTTTGTAGTTGTAAATTTTCACACTCATGCTTGCAAGCATAAGTCAAAGAAACAATCCTGCATAGACTTAACTAAATCAGTGGGGAAAAAAAAACCTACTTCTCATTCCATTGATATAACTTGGACACAGACCAGTTCTAATATGGATTAGGTATGACTTTAAAAGTTCACAGCTTCTTGCAACCAGGGAAAAATCCAAGGCTCTGCTATTGCATAAAATTGGTATTATCTGCTCTCTTCCAGCTTGTCAAGAGCCCTATTTTACTTTTAAGGACAATTATGGGTCTTAAAAGATATTAGGCTGCTCTTTTGGGGAATCACAACACTATTTTGCCTTAACATAACATACCAGATAATAACCAGACAAGTTTCAAGATCATCCTCCTCCTGGACCTTCTGTTCCACCAAAAGGGACAAAATTTCCTCAGACCTTTCTTTATTCAATTTTTTTTTTTTAGCCAAGACAAGAGCGCAACAGCACAACACTGCAACCTGCTATAATCACAATGCACTCTCATGACACCAATGGTCATGACAAGTTTGTCCTTCCCCAAGTTTCTAGAGAACACAGACATGCCTTGGACCACATGCTGGCTGGCAGAGATCACTGCACTGAAATCAGCACCATAGAAACATTTTTTCAAGAAGTCTAGAGCCTGCAGGGGAAAAAAAAGGAATGACAACCCCTGAATTAGAGCATCCGTTCTAGTGCCTGCACACAGACTTCTTTGATCAAGCTCAATGATTACCTTGCATTCGGTTCCACTCTAAAAGCTTTAATCTGTATATGGCTGCCTGAGCCAGCAAAGAAGAATATTTAACTGATCACAACACTAATCTAAAAATCAAGGGCAAACAAGAGCAGAGAGATAAATGAATCCAAGGATTTTCAGGGTAAATATGGTGGATATTTCACAGTGGTGTTTGCACTGGCTGCCATGACAACAAACAGCAGATTCAAGATTCAACAGCAAAGTTGAAATTAAGGTTACATGTTGTCTTGAACTCACCTACTAGTGTCCTGTAGTTCAGAAAATTTTCCCTGCAACCCTTGGATGCAGCAACACAGCATGACACAGCAGTGCACATCCAGTTCTCCCCATTAAGACCTGATGTGAGATCTTTTCAGAGACCTACATCGTGGACCTACCTACTATGGCACTTCTGAATTAGCAGGACATGTACAGTACTTGGTTAGGCAGCAAACAACCACTTGTTTAATTGACATTCTTACCTCTGCAGCTAAGTAGTTTCCAGTTGCCAAATGCTTAAATCTAAACAAGCTGTTCCACTGTCCTGCCCCTCCCCGGCAAGGGTCATGATGGACAACCTAAAAGAAAAAGTACAGATTTGAATCGTGCTCCTCAAGATCATACTTAGATCACTGATATTTCTTACAGCTCATTCCAAATAAAAATATGTAAACTACATAATTACAAATAGCCTACCACAGAGAGGAATTCTGTGTTCACACTAAGCCCACCATAGATAACAACTACTTACATTTATTTCTTGCCAGGAACTACTCCTCCTATTACTTTCCATGTTTTCATTATTCTACTCCTTGCAAACATCATGAGCCAAATTTTGCTTTAAAGTGACATGGTGTGAATCCGGAGCTCAAGAAGGTAAGAGGAGCTGCTCTACACTTGCATAGGCACTACTTAAAAGCAAAACTCAAACCCTCTTACCTTGCTTCACCACTTATACCAGCTCTATTTTTGACAACACTAGGGCTTCTGACAAATTTTCATTCAAGTGATAAAATATCCTCATATCGTTTGAAATATCCCAGGTTATTTCTTTTTCCCCTTGACTGAGCTTTAGGTCATTTGCTACCTTCAAACCTAGCAGTGCCTGTCTCTCTTAAGGAGTAATCTCAAATAACTAGAAGTGCAATATACTCTATTCCATACAATCCTTACTTAGACAAAAATCAACCATTTGCCTGAGTGAGGAGCTCTGTTTTAAAGCGCACAAAATTTGTTCAGCACATAAGAATTTTTGGGTATAGGAGTTACATTCCCGTAATAGCAAGGGTTTGAGACACATCAGTTTTCAATGTTCCTCAGTTAAACAAAAATATATTTGCTAGTCATCTTCTCAAAATTGCCCCCATTCAGCAACAACACCTTTATTCAGCTTAACTTTAAACAGATGTTGATATGCCCTGTTGCAGAAGGATGGACTCGATCACATTTGTGAGATTTCTTGTCAGTCATGAATTTCAATTTTCTATATTGCACATGAAGTCAAATATAAACACCCAGAACTCTGGATACATGAGTGTCATTTGATTGGCTTTGATAAAAATCACACCATTTACGTCAAGTCTGAATTTGTCTCTTCATCATTTTAGCGCAGGTAAATATATAGTAAGAAAACATCCTCTCTCCACACACGCACAGCAATAAAGCATCTCTTCAGTGCTCATCCTACACAAGCTGCTTCATAAAATAATAATAGTTATGGGGAGGTGTGTGATGATATCAAGAGGCTATGAATGATTCGTGTTGTGGTAAAGTATTTTTACTGAATCGTGGCCTTCAGGTTCTAAAATATTTATAAAAAGAAAAAAATACCTCTATTTCCCACAGCGCTTTAGAACTTGTTGCAGAAGTGGCTGACTGACGTAATGTAGTACGAAGGAAAATATGTTGTTTCTTCTCATATTCGTCACAGGTCAGAAACTTCTCTTGCTCTGCATGAAACAGCCTAACAACATCTCCCTAAAGTAATATGAAAAAGAAGCATTATTAAGTGGTAGGCAAAGCCCCTAGACTCATCCTCTAGATCTGTACTAGCTCCAGTGATGTCAACATAGCTGATGGGAAGAAATCATTTATTAGTTTCCTATTGCTGGAGCAGGTACCAAGTACAGAGCGTACAATCTCAGCACTGAGTCTGGAAGTCAAATGAGATAATTCAGTCCTGCAGGAGACCCATGCACTTTTGTGAAAACAGAACTTGTTTCAGAGCAGTGTAATGAATAGTGGGCAACAATTAACCTAAAGGTGATTTTTAATTCTAGCTAACTTTACTAAATGGATTTTTTATTTCTAATCTCTCTCTTAGTATTTAGGGAAAGGGAACAGATTTTTCTAACATCGTATTATCTCACCTCTTCTACTCTGCAACCAAAACCAATGCCCCCTCTCTATTTCTTCTGTTGGCATCATTTTTGCTTCCTTCTGCCTCTCCTCAAGGCTTGAAACACTATTGCCAAATGGGTCTGCACAGATATGCCATTTTCCCTTTCAAATTCTTTCTCAAAAACTGCTGGTACCTTGATACATACTGAAAAATAGCCAGTTGATAATGACTTAAGGTACAAGTGAGGACAAATGAAATGTGTTTCTTTAAAATGAAAATGTAAATGATCTCAGGGAGTGATTTGGAGGCATGAAGCTGTGCAATCCCTCAGCATTTAAAGCTACATTGTCTTATTACAGCTATTGTCATCTTTCATGCCTCACTCCCTTCTGTAAGCTTGTTATACCTGCTTTTAGCATCTTGGCATAAACTGAAGTGTCACAGCTATTCTGTACAGAGATCATCATTCTGGGCTTGAACTTCATCTTTTCTCATGGATCCTCAGTTGTCTCTGGGAGGGGGAAGGGGCTGGAATCCAGACAATTTCACTTAGTAAGACAATAACACAAAGGAAAAATATTCTGGCTGTTGAAGGACAGTAGTGAGCAATCCTCAACAGCTCCATAAAGTCCTCATTTCTTCTTTTATTCACCATGTAATATTTCTCTACAGTCAAATATGGCACCATTTTTCAGATTCAAGAAACAATTTTAAAAAATCATACTTACTCCTTTCAGTACATCATCTCGATAACTACTGAACTTCATAAACAAAGTTATTTTCCAGCTTGTGTTACAGTTGACAGCATTTACCTTTGGGGGGAAAAAAACCAAACACAATTACAGTCTTAAGGGGTGTTCCTTTCTTTTTGAGACATTCTATTCTTCTAAAAGACCACATCACACCTAGGGTGGCAGGGGACATGGCTTAGCTACATATTTGTACAGTTCCTAAGATGGGTCCTGAAGCTCTCAAGTGTTAATAATAATGATGTTGATGTTGGAGAAGATTCAGTGGGCAAAATGCTACTCTGTCTGTTGACAGCCTACCAAAGACAACCTAAAGAGATGTTGGAAGAGCACTTACTCTTACATGAGTGAGAGCTTCAAATACTCAAGCAAACCTCATGAAGCTTTCAGTGCCAGGCAGAACTGTGCCAAGAATAAGTATATTTCATCTTGGTTTTTTGAGGCCAAGCTGGAACCAATGTCTAATACTGGCATCTGGTCCATAGTGGGCTCATGGTGGGTTCTGGTTACCAGTAAAGAACAACATATAATACATCTCAGATCAGCAGTTACCCCTCCTCCCTCCACTGAACTCACCTCTTTGCAGCCAGGGTTATCTAGAAGCTCAATGTTGCTGGCATGTAGAGGCTGCCCTGCATTGACTGGCATGAGAACAACTTTATCTCCCACAACCACCTGGAAGTCAGAAATAAAATACAATTTAGACCTATGTAATTATCCAATAAAATGAAGTAATGTTACAGTTTTAGAAAATTACTCAAATGCATGCTCTAGGAATGGCAGTCAGTGAATTTATTTGCAGACAATTCACACACCAGCTCTGTTCACTCGTGCCTCTGCTATTTCTTGGGTTCAAGATTTCACACTAATGAATCCTCGCGTTCTCAGTAAGCACATCACTCGGTTCAGCAGAAACTTGAGAACATGAAATAGATACGAACCTATGAATTCCAAGAGCAGTTCAGTTCACCTAAAAGTTACATTAACGACTCTCTATCTTCCCAGCCAAAAGGCAGAGAAAGCTTAGAAAATAATCTGTAGTCAGACAGCAAGACTCTTTTCCCTCCCTTGCTGTCAGGCAACCTTCTCCCATCAATGTATCTTTCATTTCACAAAAGCCTTAAAAATTTGCCTGCGACAAGACTTCTTTAGCCCAGTGAATCCCCAGCTCTGTGGACCATCTTCTGGCAAATGTCATGACTGGCTCAGGAGTTCTGCGATTCACACTGTATGACTGCAATCTGGAAAGGAACATAAATCACTGGAAACTCACAGAGAGGCGAACACACTCCGTCCCCTCTGCTGTTACTCCCTAAATGGTGTTTGGAGCTCAGCACAGGCAGCAGGTAAATCAGCTGAGAGACTTTCTATGAGAGGAATTCCTAGCTGACTCTCTGCAAGCAAATTCCCATGCCCTTGCAATTCTTTACCTATGTAGACAGGGAAAAACAATATATGAAAAAGTCTTTTACCTAAAAAGTGCTTGAGACATGCATATGAAGAATTCAATTCATACTGGGGGGGATAAATAATTTAAAAAAAAAAAAAATCAACCCACATACTTTGGTTGGCACTAGGTCCTGATTTGCTTATGTTGTTCACAGCAATTTTAAGCACACACACAAATGAAGACAAGTGGCTACATGTGATTTTTGCTATATGGAATGCTGCACAAGCCATGCTTTCTTTTGGAACACAAATAAACAAAAATACTTTCTGCGTTGACCAGCACATTTCCTATGAAAAAGCTGAGCCCAATTCAGCCTCGTGTAACTTCAACACAGGTGAATTTGGCCCACTTATTGCAGAGGTGAAAAGAAGGTTGCCTGTTTTTTACCAACACAGCTAAAATAAACAGTAGCAAAAGACAGTGTCATCATGCTCAGACTACATGTAGAAATCCTGTTTGATCCAAGCAATGAGAAAAAGTTCACTAACGGAACCAAAATAATGACAAGATGCCTTTAAGGTACGTTACTTATGCAATACATTCCTGCATGCCATGCTTCACACAGACGTTACTTACAGCCCATTTTAAGAAGTTATGACCAGACAATTCATTAATCAAAAAACCATCAGGCTTGCATCCTGCAAAGTGGAATCAGGACTTCAAAATTATTGCAAGTACACCAGGACTATAACAACTTAATTAGTAAGAGAATACATTATTGAGCATCTTATTTAAAAAGAAAAAAAGGAGGGGCAGGGGGAAGGTATCTTTGAACGCAAGCCTGTGACTACCATGGAAATAACCAGAGGAAAGGAGACGTACACAACTACTCTGCTGTAGGCACACATCTGAGGAAGAACTGTTATGTGGGGTCATGGTTTCTGTCTCAGTCTCCCATCCTGCTCCAAGTCCGCACCAGTAACCTGCCCTCAGTGCTGGCCAGCTCTGCCAGCTGCCACAGAAGCCATGAGATAGCCTATGTTCTTTCCTTTCGTCTTTTTCTTCTTGTTTCAAACCTCCATAGGTGGCTGGGAAGGAAGGGATAGAGGCAACTTCACAGCACTTATTTCCTATACACCCTCCACCAGTGATGCAGAAAACAAAAGCAAAGTGAAGAGGGAATCCTGTTCTCTTATACATGGCTGCCTTGGGCAAGCTCTAAGTCTGCTCTTTTGAGTTCCTCCCGCCCCCTACCCAGTTGATTTCTGGCTCCAAATAATGCCCCAGCATGCCCAAAACACTGGAGGCAGAGCACTTGCGTGGCCACGTGCCCATATTTCTGCCTGTAGAATTGTACTATATGGAAATTATAGAAGACAGAGCAATGTATTCCCAAGGTTTTACTCTGCAAAATTAAAATTTACACCAACTCTTTCTCCTCTTCCTCAGCTGCCCTTGGGCACAGCTGGGCACAGGATGCTGTAGACCAGCAGTGAGTAATAGTTTGACAGGTCTCTGGGACTTTTTCCTTACATACAGACATGAATTCGTTAAAGTTACATCAGACACACAGCTTTTGACAAAACTCTTACCCTTTCTGGTCTAGGTAAGAAACTTCCAAAGAATGATTAAATTCATAGCGAAGCCAATGAGAATTCAGCTTTTGAATTCAAGATAAACCTACAAGGTCCTTCAGTCTTAGATGCAGTGAAGTTCTCCCCACACAAGGTAATTTCTAAATTCATGCAACCCTACTTGTCCATGTCCTGGTGGAGAGGGTACATTGAGAGTGCTGACTCTGCTGACTGCGTTCTGTCTTCTGGCTGGGGGGCCAGTGCTGGCACCACTTAGAGCGCTTCTGTCGTTTATATAAACTCAGCAAGCCCACCTGACAGCTACATCTACCCCGCAATCAAGAAGTAGGAGCAAATACTCTAGTAGAGGTGCAGTACATCACAAAGATTGGCAGTTACAAAAGGTTCTATTAGCTGTGAAGATGCAGTAGCCGTAATTTCAGTTTGGACTAACTATCCAAGTAGGTTACCGGGCACACCGAAGGCTCTGCTACTCCATCTCCATTGCTTTTATGTTATAACCACATCTGCCAGTGGCACTGCTGACACACTTCAAAGATCGGGAGGATTAACAGAACTTTCCCACAGATGGCTGGGCATTCCCCAAGCCTGAGACCACCTTCCTTGGCATGCTGCAAGATCAAGCTTTCAAACCACTAAAATGGCAGACAACTGAAAATGCAATCCATGCAAAGCTAATCCTGCTGTCAGTGCACATTTTGCTATTCAGTCAAGCTGGAACCAGCTCTAGCCTTAATCAGTCACCTCTTCCATTGAAGGAGAGCTGGTATATGCTTAATAAAAAGTCTGCATAAAATATTGCAGTTATGCCAATTACTATAAATTTTCGGCCATATTTTTTCATTACTTTCATTGACTTGCATAACTAAGCAGATGCTAATGAAGCCCAGCTAACCCCCTTCAGAAAAATAATTTTTAAAATATTTCACAAGGCTAAACAACTGTGATGACTTACCAGAAAAGTCACACACATAACTTCCTATATCACAGCTTCCCCCAGACTAAACCACCTTCTTTTCTTTTAGTATACAAGGCATATTTGGATCTACCTCACTTGGGTTATCTGACACACAAGTAGTCATCCAAGCAGTAATTCAATACTCACTCCTACTGTTCTAAAGACTTTCTAAAATGTATTTTCTTAGGGAATTTCCTCATTATAAAACAGAAACTGAAAATAAAAAAAAACCCAAAGTTTCCAAACAGAACAAGGGCCTGACATACCAAGCTAACTCCATGCACTGAGAAACTGGAAGAAGAAAAATATACAAAAAAATATAAGTCCTTTAAAAGCTAACCTAGTGAGTGATATTAGGTGCTTTGTAGATGAGTCCCCCAGAAACTAGCTTTTTAATCGGCACATCTCTGGGAGTAACTGAGAGGGAAAGAGTGGGTACAAGGCTGGAGCCTCTCTCCGTCTGCGAGAGTCAAATGAAGGATTTCCCCCATTGCTTGCTACCCCTGTCCCCCTTACAACAGCTGCCTAGTTTCTGTACCTGTTGAAGGGGTGGAAATGTGCCAGAGCAGTTATGAGAAAGCTACCAAAGGACTAATATTTAACACTGGAAGTTTGCAAAGAAAATTATCAGATCTGTTTGGGGCTGGTAGAAAGCAGGAAAATCTTGCGTCTCGATATTTCCCTCTGTAAAATATAATGGCAAGCTCCCAGCTCTGAAAGGCAACACCTGGTGACAGAAAATGAGCAGCAGGCAGGTTCCAAAGGAGGCCATTAAGTTAGGAGTAAACCTGACGGTTTCCCACACAGCCCTTGTAGCTCAGAGCCTGTCAAATACAGCCCTACAGGGAACAAACTAGGAGAGAGGTCTGCGGAGTGGGATGTTACAGCGACCACTGCAATGATTTGCAAACTTTTCAGACCAGCAAAACTGCTTCCAAACTCTTACATGCCCACAATAGTGTAAAATTGAATCAAAAACTCTATAGTGCTGAGGATGGCTTATAAGGCTTAAAAGCATTCTGCTGCTCTCAGCTGTAAGGGCTCACGATAGCTTTGCAGATCACAATCTGGGAACCCCAGGTCCTCACTCTGGAGAGCATGACATGCACTTATTTCCCGGGCATGAGAAATTAAGAAGATGCTGAACTGATGTTATTCTAAGAAATTAAGACAAAACCTTAAAGCAATAAGTCACCTTTTTTTCTTTCCAAAGAGGGAAAGGAATACCAAGTTAATGTTTGATCCACAACACTTCTTTTCCCCAGCTGAAAAGCCATGCAGAGGTGCCCCAGAGGGCTACTCATGTTTGCTGCTTTTCTCTGCAACAGGCTTGGGGAAAAGGGGAGCTTTTCACATACCCTTCTTTCCCTGCTCCACGCAGCGATCAGACTATGACTTTAGGGACTTCTGACCAGGAGCTGGGAATGCAGTCCTTCCCCTCCCCACAAGAGATTGCCAAAAGGAGCTGCAAGCAACCACACTCATCCTGGATAGCATCCCAAGAGCTGGGTAACCACAAAGCTAATGAGAGAAAAAACACGAGAAAACAGGCATTCCTGTCTGCGATCCTGAGAGGGCTCTTTCACTGATTACTTCACAGGGGAGAGTGGCCAAACATTCCCAGCCAGGTCTACAATATAAAACCACACAAGTTCATCATGTGCTCTTCCCAGAGGCAGGTCTGAATTTTCCATAGCGGGCACTTAACCAAGCCACAGCCAACTGAATGAAGAACTGAGTTTTGATCTCATGGCGCAACTCTGCGCCATGCAAATCTGCAGCAAAGAGCTCTCCTATATATTCTTCCTCTTACCAATACGCAAGACTCCTACTGAAACCTACCCGGAAAAGACCCACCAGACTATCCAACCCAATTCCAATCAGAGACGCCACTCTCATGTTGAGGAAGGATACAGATTCAGAGAAGCCTGATGTATCTCCTATAGACATTCTCTGCTGACCTCTCGAAAAAAGTTTTGCCCAGAATATTTAAAAAAAAAAATTTAAAAAAAAATTTTACCCTAGTATAAACTATTACTTGTTATCAGCTTTGTAAATCTGCACACAACAGGTGGACTTAGCAAAGATGCCCCAAGACAGGTCAGCAGAGGCTCAGATGAATGTGCCAATGTTTCAGATTCCAGACCATGTAATTTGGTAACATTTTCTAGTTACACGTAAAAGCTAATAGTCCCAAGCGCTGCTTAAAATATTTTTTTCTGAACTTAATCCATTATGATTTATGCCAGTAGCAAAGAAATCATGTGTCTTCTGGAAACTTTCTGCCTTCTCCCTCTTACACATTCAGTATTTCCACTTACATTGTCACCTTCACTCCTCAGTTTCCAGAATGGCTGGATATAAAACCAGGATCCCTCATTCCCTGCAGCATCCAGAGACACCCGCATAGCGTTCTTCTCTAGCAGAGCCGGCAATCTCTTATTGACTGTGAGGTACTTGTTACTTTTTATGTGCAGTAGCTGTGAACAAATAGTAATTTAAAAAATTAGTACAGCTGTTGCTTTTTCTCACTTCAGTCAAAAGAGGAGGTGCAGGCTTTCACACTGCAGCGATTTTTCATAACATACATAAAGACAAAATAAAACTAGAAGAGGGTTATCAAAGTATACTGCAGTTTATGAAAACAGATGCTATATCTCAGATTGAGAGAAATGTGTCAGCGATCAATATTACAGCACATACTCCACAGGTAGGGCAAGGGTTCCTTAACAGTGTTACCTTCAGGAATTTCATCCATTACAGGAAAGTTGTACTGCACTTAAGAACATAACTTCTGTCTCGTTTATACGTCATGAAGTTCAAATGACTTCAGTGATTTAAAAGGAGCTGCACAGCAGCTCTATAATATGATTTTGAAATAAATCTTGAAAATAAAAGATATGTATTTACATTCAGATTCTAAACTGCAGCAGCAAAAAGTTACACATAAAATTTATATTATGACATATTATTTAAACATGAATATGCAGCACTTCTGGTAGGCTTTAAAACAGACAGAAAAACACAATATTGTAAACTTCACCAAGTTCTGTTTACCTGACCCTTGACAATCCAGATTACAGTGGTTAGTTTCATTTTCACTGTAACCTTGAAATGAAACAACTGTTTCCTTTCCAGCTCTGAGAGAAGGCAGATGGATTTCAATAGGCTTACCTGTATGACATTGCTATATTTTACAATTTCGCCCAACAGCTTCCTGTTCTCGCTTTCGTTCTGTTTTTGTTCCAGTTCTGCTGCATGCTGCAAGAGAATGATTATTTCTTTAAACTCTACAAAATCAGTACCTGCATTCAGCTACCAGAACAGATAGTGTAAAAAGGAAACAGCAACACATTTAAAATGCCTCCTCCAACCTGCAAGCACTACTGCACTGAAAATATTAGCACCCAAAACCTGCTGCAGCATAATTTTCTGAACTATGATCACCCAGACCCTGGGTAATGACTCTGGTTTTTTTATTACCGAGAATAGAAACTCAGTTACAATTTATGGATCACGCCTAAGATGCATGGTACTTTAAAAATTTTCAAGCATGAAAAGTTAATTCCAGGTGCTTTATTTCATCCTGAAAGAGGAAAAAGAACAGCCTATGATTAGCTTCTCCCTGTCACCGTTCCTTTTACTTGTTGGGTTTTTAATTGCGTACAAATACATTAACTTGATATATAACAAAACAAAACTAGTATATCAACACATTGCAAAATCAAGGCTAAGCACAATAGTCTGGGTCAAACACAGCCAGCGAAGAAACTCTCAGCTCCGAGCTCTAGTTGCTGTGTAGCTAGCTCTAGCCACACATCATGTGCCTTCCTTGCTGTTTTTAACTGGAAGCACTGGCAGCCTCTCCACTGCACATGAAACTATCAACCAGGTTTGATATGACCTTGTTTTCACTTAGTCTTAAGCATTCAGTTATAACATCAGGCCAGCTCTTTTTCAGAGACAGAGGAGTTGCTCCATCCACACTGTATTTGATGCAAAATAGAATCTGCCCAATGGTTCAGAGAAGAATTGCCTGGACTGAAAGCAGGCACAACTGCAATTTTGAGGAATTTCCAGACTAAAGCATTGAAAACATCTCTTTGTCCACCCCTCTGCCTAACTCCTGGAAAGGACTTCTAAAATAATAGCATGATTTAAACCAGGGCCCACTCCTGATTTTAACAGCTCCATTTTTACTTTATGAAACTTCTGAAAGCAATATTTTGCTTATAGCAAAGGCACAACCCTGCACCCAAAGTAAGACAAAAACCAGGGCAGGGGCAACAAATGCCAGTCAGGAGGTAGGAGAGCTAAGGAGAATATAAAGTTGCTACGGTGGCATAATAATACCTATCATGGTGGTTCCCAAGGCACTTGTTGTTATTCTTTCTCATTCTATTGTAATTCTACAGCCTGCAGATTGAGATAAGATTACAAATACAGATGTGTCTTACTTGAAGTTTCTTCAGCAGTGCTGCTTCTGTATGGTTTCCTTGTTTGGCTTGCTTGGCTTTCCAGTACTGCTTCTGGGCTGAATATCGGTTCATAGGACATACCTTGAAAAGGCAGTCTGTGGAAGATTGAAAGAAATACTCATAAGTGACGTTGAAAGACACTTCCTTAATTCTTAAGTATGCTTTGGTTGGTTTTCTTTTTCCAGAAATGCCTAGATACCAGTGTTTAAACATAGTCACCAAGCAGCTTGATGGCAATAATACCATAAACAGGGTGGCAGAACGTCTGAGTTGAACCTAAAGCCTTCAATGCCCCACACGTGCCCACTCTGTGCAACCTCTCTGCAACCTCTGTAAGAGTCCCAGGCTGTGAGCCTGCCATGTGTAAAACTGCCTGCTGCTTTATTAGCGTTCTTTGCTGCAGCACAACATTACAGATGCACTGTTTGAAAGCATGTGAAACCTTGGAAAAAACAGTCCTGCCTTCTGTATGCCATACATCTGGCTGCTCTGCTCCTTCTGGCACTGCTGAAACAAAGGATTGCACAGACGTTCAGCTGCAAGCCGCCAAGGAGGTTAACACAGTGTTAACACAGATCTACATGCACCTTCACTAAGACTTATTAAAAAAAACTAACAGTAAAAACAACAAAGTGACACAAACTGAACACCACCACCGTCCAACAGACCAGACAAAAAACCAGGTAAGGAGGGAGGGAAGGCCACCCAAGAGGAATTGCCCAAGTGGGGTGGCTGTGCAAACGACAGAGGAGGAGATACACCCTGAGGAGACTGCAGCCAACGGGGAGCCGTGGATTAAGAAACGAGGAGCAGCAAAGGAAAGCAAGTTGTAACACACTGACCCCCATCCCCTCCCTGCAAGGAGCACATGCAGTGTGCAGCGAGGGGACTGGGGACTGTGAACGGGGAGAGATGTGTCCAGGGGGAAGCCAAGGGGTGCTTCCCTAAGTGCCTGTTCAATTGTTCACCTTTATTTCCCAATACTGGAATCAATAATTGAAAGTTAACGTTAATTGGCAATAAACTAAATTTTGTGAAATTCCCTGACTCAAGGCTTTTTGGGTTTTTTTGGGCCAGTGACAGTCCTATAGACTGGAAGCAGAGGCTCACGATTTATCCAAATCCAACTACTTTTAGAGCGATAAATGATACCTAGTCTTGCATGGTCCCAATCATCAACTGCTCTAAAAGCTAGGCTTGAAAGACATTTTACTGAGCAGATGTTGGTAATTGTCCTTTCACACCCCACGTGTATCAACCGGCAAGAGGAAGGGACAGGAAAGTATTAATTAGCAATCAGAGTTTTGCTGTGAGACCAGTAAAGACATATAGGGCTGCAGGTGTATTATAGTGTGAAACTCTTCCCCAGCGTGGGTTGCAATTTATAGATGTCAAAGGAAAGTCTGTCCCAAACTGTTAGCCCTCCATATTTAACTGTCACAGATGCCCAAGCACTCTCTGAGGACTAATCCACCCCCAGAGGAGAACGACTTCTGAAGAATTTCCTCCCTGCTCCATGTCAGGGTCTCAGGAACGTAGAGACAGGAGGGAAGCAACTATTCCTACCTGACTCCCAGCCACTCAACCGGTGGCACAAGCTAGAGCCAAGTAATAGCGGCAATGTATCCTACTTAGAAGAGGTTTTGCCCCAGGGCTGGATTAAGAAGAAAGAAGTTCCTCTTCTGATCCCGCAAGCACGTCTTGCAGGCGCTGACACCCCAGTTTGGCCAGAATCAGCAACATCGCTTCTCTGCTGGTCATCAGGCAACTTTCCCACAAAGAAGAGACTCTGCAACACCACCGGAAAGCCACATTGCACAGAGTATGGCACAGACAGTGCTCCTCACGAAAATACAGAAAAGAAAGAGTAAAAGATGAGAACAAATACGCTAGCTCCGTGTGAGCAACATGAAGTGCTTATTTACCATCACATTCAACACAGTTAATGGTATACGCATCACATAGCACAGAATAATTCGAAAACAGTCCTCTCTACCCTCAGCTCTCCTCCTGCCTTCTCTGAAGAGTCCCTTTCCAACAGCACTGTACAGTCACCCTCACCTCTGTTATCAAAAGGTGCTGCAATATGAAATAGCAACCGCAATACCAACGCTAAGTACACATTCCAGTTACACACTAGATCTATGTGTAGGTGACCCTGTTGAATTTACCAACCTTGCATGTCATTTTAAACACAGTGTAATCTCGTCAGTCATCCATTACTGTCACAAAAACGTCAGAAGGGGAAGCTATAGGGAACTATCCCGAAGTCATGGACTGGGTTTTTAACCACTGAGTCAGGTCAGCAGCAAACAGTTTCTATTTTACGGTGCTGTGCTACTCACTACCTAATTCCCAGAGCAAGTTTAACATCTGCAGTTGCTAACTACCTAGGACTTGTTCCAGCTCTCCAATCCACAACAGCACATGTGGGAAGTCCCGTCTATCATACATGTGATGAGAAAAGTTTCCGAACTGTTCCACCCTTAGGAGTGGAAATTCAAGTGTCAAACTCACAACCTCTCTGTAGAAGATGCTAGATACCAAGGCAGATCCTATTCTCATTTTCAACACTCTCAATCCAATGGAATTACTTTTTCACACAGGGAGAAAGAGGAGGAGATTTAACTCCTCTGAGATATATCTTCCATATATCCTCCAACATACTCATCTCTTCACAGTCTGTGAGGAGTTACTGAAACCATGTTACAGTAGGAACACCTCTTGTAACACAACAGGAGAGGGAAGGGAAATCTAGTGTGAAGACTGGCCTTGCCTTTCCTAAGTAAAAATGAACTATCATTACTTAAAATAAAACAGGCAGCACTCTCAACTACAACCAGGCCCTGGACACCGAGAAGGAAAAAAAAAAAAATTACAAAACGCTGTGTACTGTTAAATCATACTGTATGTTGTAGGAGATTTTACTTTGAGTGTTGGGATTTCAGGTCATAAGACAAAAAGTCCACTATTATTTTCTGTAACAATCTATAATTAACATGCCTTCTCAGAAGACTTCATGAAACACTTATTTCTCTGAAGTAACAATACCTTCTTTTTATAGGACCAGTCTTTGCTTCTCAGTTACCCCCCACACATCCTGCTACTTGAGTAAACACACCGCTTCCCATCCTCATGCAAAGTCTCAAAGCACAGTGCTACCTCACTGCAGAGAAATGCAAGATGTACACAGATGGATGTGCAGTCACTACTGTGTGGGTCTGCCTCCCAAAGGTGGGTGAATTTTTCCTAATGATAGTTCTCAAAGAAAAGGAAATGTAGAGCAGGCGCTAGATAACCTGAGCCACCATGCAGCTCCATCTGTAGCCATGCTGCACAACACAGCTCTCCTGACTTCCAGTCTAGTCCTTTAGAAGTTGAACTACCAAGAACTTTTTTTAAATCAGTATTATTTCAATTGTATTTTCCTCAATTTATAGACTAAAAAAAAATTTCATATTCTTTGATTCCAGACAAGCTTTTCCCTATTTTTTTTAAGATACCGGATACATTAAAAATAGGTCATCTCATTATTTTTTTCTGTTTTTTTCTACTAACTTTTATCAGAGTAACAATAGGATACTATATAAATTCAAGCTTTGTGGTCTCAGTTGAGAAACTGAGGCATAAGATTACAAAGCAACTTTCCAGCATACACAGTAGATCAAAAGCTCAGCCCTCCTGGAGGTCAGTCTAGCAACCCACTCAGGAGACAGCCCGTCTCTTCTAACTTCTCCATTCTCAGATAGTCCCAGTTCCTAACTCATTACTTTACAAAGCTTTACATAAATGCTTCTCTTCCTGAGGACGCTAATTAAGTAGGCACTATCAAAGGTAAACAAATAGCTTTAAAGCAAATAGCTTAAAAGTATCAGCCAGTTTCACTTACTAAACTTTCACGTGTTCAACTTCTGCAGTTTCATCAATTTTCTCTTACCCACAAAATCTTCCAGGCAAAATTTCAATTACTTGTGCACAAAGTGAAAATGGAGAAAATAAGAAACATTGCCCACCCCAGCCCAAACACACATTTTTAGAACAATAAAAATCACTTCAAGGTTTCTTTACAAAATGGAAAAAAAGGGGAAGCTCTCCCTGGTCACACCTCCTACACTACACCTTGGCTTATTAGAAAGTGGGAAAATATGACAAATTATCAGTGCTGAGACACATATCAATTACTTATTTTATGGGGGGAAAAAAAAGACATTTATTAATCAGATCAAAAGACGGAAAGCAGCAACTCCCAGAGTACAGGAGGCGATCTACGGAGGATGCACTTAGCACCGAACTGACCATCTGCCTGAGCCTGCCAGTGTGCACAAAATGCCAGTCTTCAAAAGGCAATAGTGGGTGGAACAACCACACGCAGCACATCCTCTGAGCAAAAAGCAGCTACACTCAGGAAGTCTGAAAAGGAAAATAACTCATATTATGCCCTTCAAATGTTTCTTACTACTGGATAAAGATGGCTTAGAACAATATTTGTCAGATGCTTTCTCTCCCCGCCCCCTTTTTAAGTGTTAGAAATTCAACTCTTGCCCATCATGGAACATTTCCATGATTTGCAGAACTAGAGACATTATTACATGGCTTTACTTAAACCAGCAGGCTGACAAACGGGTAAGTGGAAGTGATAGGGCTATTAAATCACAGTGTGTACAAACCTATGTGTTTTGAAAAAAATACAAGAAGGTAAAAAAGAGCTGAAGTGAGAATGGAAAGGGAGGAATGCGAAGGAGCAAGGAGTGGGGCAATGAGGAGTCCTAAGGAGGACAACAGAAAAAGCCATCAGGAGTCTGAGAAGAAACTGAAAGCAATTATGGAACCCAGAGAAACAAGAAGAAAACACAAGGACAAACTAAAATGATGTAGAAGGCAAGTAAAAAGGAAAATGGCAGACGGTAGAGGAAAGGGTAGGAGGAGGAAAGGAGAGAGCGCAGAGGAACATAATGGAAGGGAGAGAAGAAGAAGGAACAATGTCAGAAAAAGCTTAGAACAGACTAAAAATTGAGAGAAAGGCAAGAGGAGGATATCTAGGAACTCAAGCATCACTTTCATTGCAGATGCCTCAAGAAAAAGGGGTATAAAATGTAGGGAAGTTTAAATCAGTTTAAGAACTTAGGTCATTTTACATTTAAAATAGACGAGAGACTTGCGCTTTTTCAGAGTTGCTAAATTTGACCAACAAGTAGGTCCTAGCTGTGCTATTTTACACCTTGGAAGCTGAAAGTGTTTCCCACTGCAGATAAGAGCATCAAGCTGAAGTGTGTTTAAGGTCCTAGTCTAAGGAAACTTGCGGTTCTGTTGCTCACAATGTGACTTTTCTTTGGAGGTACAGGACTTCTGGCACACACTGTTCTTCCTAACCTCTGTGAACCTGGCCCTGCAGCAGGGTAAGCATTTCCATCACGACACTAAGTGCTTTAGCTCTCACTAGCTTCAGTTAGAACTGGGACAAGAAGCACCTGGCTTGAACAGTCCCTTAAACTCAACTGCAAAATAGTAAACGCTTTTTTTTTTTTCTCTCAACAGACACCAGGAAACACATGTGGGACCAAATTCTGCCCTCCTTTGCACTGATGCAAATCTGGATATGCACATTGATGAACACAGAGCCACTCCAGGCTCATTCCAGTGTGACTGAAGGGGAAATCTGGACCACAGCTTCTTTGTATGGACACAAAATGAAAAGCAACCATGGCTTTCCTTAGCTTAACAATACTCCATTTTGTAGGATGTTCTGAAACAACTAGAATAGCTACCACCCACTCAAAAAAAAAGAAAGTAAACACATAACAAAAATGAAACTGCTATTTTGAGACACCTCTTTACGTAGGCTTTCAGTTCAGGCCAACAACTCAGTACCTAAATTTGATCTCTGAGTGAACTCTGTAGGAGCGATGCAAGTAGTTAGAAAACACGGTCTCTCTTTTTTTTTTTTTCTGTTGGGGAAAGGGTTGATAAAATATTACCAAAAAAGAGCAAACATAGTCCTCTGATGTTAATTTTCAGAGTCAGTCCTTGGAATATAAACATCTTGTTAGAAACATGCCTTTCTCATACTACTTTGACTCTTAGGTCATGCTCTAACCTCAAATCAACACTAGTTCAACTACCAGTGATAAAAACATTGTAAACCATACAGACAGCAGTTCCTATTACTAGAGAGGCCCTACTCTTCCTGCTGTTAGATGCTATTTTTAGTTGCTTATGTCTAATCATTCAATTAATCGTTCATGCCTCAGTCTTCTTTTTATGTCAAGAACCTACTTAAAGCAGTTTTTGTTTGTTTTATTAACTTTGCTGTTTTAATTGAATGCTATTTCCCAGAAGATTCTTGGGGGGAAAAAATATGGGGTTTGCTTACGTTTCTTGGTTATAAAAACAACATTTAGCAACTCTTTTTGCCTCAGTGCTGTTGAGCAGAGCTAAGAAATTTAACAAAGCATGGTAAAGATGTGCTTTTGGTTGCTCTCATAATACAGACACCTCTGTGCCACCAGGCACTAAATCTCAATTAGACAGCAAGTTTCTGCTCTGTTCTCAGCAAAAAACCCTGCTATTTTCACACTTAGAATTTGACTTGTAAGATGAAGGAGGAAACAACCAAATGATGGCTTTATCTTTGCTGCAGCCATTCTCCTGAATGATTACACATACCTGAAGCAGCATGAAAATGCTACTAGATGCAGCCCCTAACAATATAGCCATGAGGTTGTAGCATGGTGGTTTGCATCAATTAAGGTGACAAAACTCACTTTTTCACTACTTTAGCTTCTCCTACAGATGTTGCAGTTCATCCAAATTTGCATGCTACCACAACGCTAGCAATAGCTAAGCAAGCCACTTCAAAATTAAGTCAGATATAGGTGCACCCTAACCAGAAAGTAGTAAGGAGTGACAGGAAGACAGGCTGCTGGAGCCAAAGGGAGCTAAGAGGCAGCAGTGAGGAAGAGGAGGAAAGTAGCTAGTAACAAGTTTTGGGGCAGGGAAGAAAAGGGAGAAGAAGGGATCCCCAAGAAGTGGAGGATCTGAGTTAGAGGAAAGGAAAGGTTAGATGCTGCAGGGAAGAGGGAGCAGAGGCAACTAAAGATAAAGGGATGTGTTATGCAAGCAACAGACAGGTCACAATAGGGAACAGAGCCAAAACTGTCTACAACTAAGAAAACATTCCCCTGCAGAAGCTGGGATGTAACTCAGGAGCAGAGTCCTTGCATTCCCCCAGCAGCAGCAAACAGCTGTACGTCTTGTCTGTGCCTCATCCCCTTCTGACATCTGATCTACATACACATGTACTACTGCCACCACTCATGGCGTGCCATTAGCGCTGAGAGTTCAACAACCTTGCACCCTGGATCAAAGTGCCCTGACCTTCTTGATGCTGTTGAAATAACTTACTTTTTTTTTTTTTGAGGGCGGCAGGGGGGGACAGGACAGGACGCTCAACACACAACACTATCAGCTTCTTCCTTCTTCTGCCTTTTCAAGTTAGGAAAGAACATCACACAACTGCGATAAAAGAACTCTACTGTACTGAAGTTATAAAATCAAGCCCTCAAACGTTAGACAATGAAAAATTAAGGTTGTCTTTTTAACCTCTGTTCAGCTCCTTGACTATAGGCATTTGGATGTATTCTGCAATTATACTACCACATGCAAATCTTTTCTGGTGACCCCTGTCTCATCTAGAAACCTCGATATATTCTACTTTATGATCTTAAAGGTCTTTTCCAATGTAAACGACTCTACGATTCTACACTTTGGGAACACCTCAGGGTGGTAAAGTGACAGAAATACTGTCCAAAGAATCCCCACCTGAAATTCTGTGCAACCTGGAAGCTGTGAATTAAACATGTATTTGCAGGCAGCAAGAGGATGAAATCACACTTAGGTAGCCTGAAAGCCACACTGGAGAACTAGATGCTATCCCCATCTCTGCTCTAAAGTTATTCCATGACATCACGCAAGTGATTGAAATTTATTACTAATAGTTTCTAAGTATACTTCCTCACTTTCTCAATTTCCAAGATCTGCCGATGTGCTGAATGCTCACAGCTGGAACTGGAACCAACTGCTGATGTTTCCTGAATATATAATGGAAAAAAACCTTGGATACTCTGGGAAAGCAGAACTTCAGTCTCTCAATGTTTTAAACGCAACTTTTTTGTGATAATAGCATATACATACTACAGTATAATAAACACTGGAAATAAAATAATAAGGTTAAGAATGTCAGTGTAACCCCTTGAGATAGATACAAGCGGGCATGAAACGCGTTTCCCTTGCTCTAAACCGGGCAAGCCATAACTGTCTTTATCTCATAACAGGTGTGAATCCAAGCCCATTTAAGCCAAAAGAGGTCTGGATCAGGCTAGTAAGGCTCTACTTTGGCACAGCTAGAGCCAATGGCTTAAATCAAGTACAGACAAGACTGAGAGGTTTTATCTCCTTCCCTGCATATAAACACACAGAACTTCTGATACCACAGGAGTTATTTTTTAGCATTCAAGAAGCAGAAACTACATATTGTCAGTGCATTGTTATTTTTTCCAATAAGCAAAAGAGCAGAATTATCCAAATCTACAAGGTCATGTCTACAAAAGTTGAGAAAAATCATGTAGGGTTTTAAGCAAAAGCAAAACAAAAAGCTGACAAAATATTTGGGGGTAGTCCTTAAAAATGTTTTCTTATCTTTAAAAAAAAATAAACAAACCAGCAGCTCAAGTAGTTTTGAACCTCACCAGCTTGTTTCCCATTTACAGTAAGAGCAGGGCTGGAGCAAGGAGTTGGTGGTCACACAGCAAGGGATCAGCATTCAGTGCACAGAACAGAGCAACCAACTCTCGGACTACAAGAAAATTAGTCCCTTTCTCCATGTTTTCCACCTACCCCTCATGCTTTTGCTGATTTGGTATTTAGTTCTCAAAATCTGTCATTCACATTCCACTTTGAAACTTCGACAATGTGTTCACAAACCATGAAGGCATCTGGGAAGTTACATGTCTGGTAAGGCAAAGTGCCCAAGGAGTTAGAACATGCATCAGTTGGTCATTAAAAAAAAAAAAAAAAAATTATCCCCCATTACTGACCTCTGAACTTCTTTGGAGGATTAGCAAGGTCACCTGCCTCTGGCTGAACCACACACCGGTCATCCACTAACCTAGAAAAGCAAAAGTTATTACACTTACTAAAATATGCATTTGACATCAGCGTACACAAATGGAGAGACATCCCTGTCACACCATAAATACAGAAGCTTACACATTTCTCCAATTTAATTCAAAAAATACCTTAGAAACTCTATTATTCAGTTACTAAGCATAACCAAGAAAAGAAAACTCTACATTTTCCTTCAAGAAAGAGGATTACTTCTATTGCACTAAATTATGGCCTATGTTTCAGGTCCCACATCATTTAAATCTGATTAAAGTCCCTTTTGTTAAACCGTGTACATCGATGTTACATGTAAAATTATTGTTTTCTTTCATTTAGAGCCCACTAACCCTAAATCAGAAACAGTTTGTTTTTCTGCGGCTGTCAGATTTTCACAGCCATTACCCTAGGACATAATTCAAAATTCATCAAAATCAACAGAGAGACTCTGAGCCACTTAAACGAGCCCTGGAAAAAAGACCTCAAAGAAAAATGTTGGGAAGGCACACTTGTATCTGATACAAGAAAGGACATTTCAAGCACTGCAGGTTAGCTTGGCCGTACACTTGCAAGCTGTCCTGTGCTTGCAGATTCCTGCATCCCCACTGAGGACTTTTAAGGGGATGCACAGTAAGCAGCCTTCACGTGGGTACAAGAGTATATGTGGATCTGCTTACAGGATCAGGAGGGTTCTCCAGTGACCTGCTGTTTCATAACACTGTTTTATCTAGAATTTGAATCTGGAATCTGATAAAGCACCTTGGATTTTAGTCTTTAAACATTTTGCTATTCTTCTTCACCATTTCCAATCTTTTTCCTCTGAGGAGGCATGTGGAATTAAGATTCAGCTCCGATCAAAACTCACAGGACCACATTTTCCCTTGCTAAAATGAACAAGCATTTATTGGATCCACAGCAGAAAATCTAAATAATAAATCAAATATATTTCTCACAATATTTTAGAAGTTAAATAAACAATAAAATTCAAAAATATAACTCATTAATCTTATCACAGAACTTCCTAAACATAAATTCAGCTTCCTTTCAGGAAGCATCCTGTAAATAATCTGCCTGTTTCAAACAATTATTCAGGAAAATCATGTTTAAGGACACACTACTGCCCTGCCACTTCACAACAGTCTTAGCAGCATTTTCTGTGGGAAATTGCCAGAAAAAGCACAATTTGGGTTCAGGCAAATTACACAATAGACGCATTCAGTTTTCACTCAAGTTGGTGAAGGCTTTGCATCTAGCCATGAGCACAGCAAGACTGATCCCCCAGCATGCCCATGAGTTTTCTACCTCTAGCAAGCTGACTGCTGACAAGCTGCCCACTGTGGTTGCAGCTCCCAGAAACAGAAGCGAAAACAAAGAATTTTGGAAGTCAGCAGCTCGGATCCCGTAACATACTTGGATGCAAATGTGAGGTGTCAGTGAGGAAGGAGAATTGAAGTAACAGTTCCAGGAGCAGGCAGGGGACCTCGCATGGCCTTATGGAGTTGTGTTTTTCACAGTCCAGGTTAGGCCAGGCTTAACAAGAACAAAGCGAGGTTTGGAAAGCAGGACTTAGGAAAAGTCAGTCCTGTAAGATGCCCTCTGTCTATGATGGGCCAAAGCTTCCTATAAGCAGCGCCTGAAACCTGGAGTCACAGAAGAAACAGGGCTGGAAAGGATTACCTTAACAGAAGCTATGCCAAAGGATTTTAACGCCAAGTAGTACTTCCCCATCAACAAAATCCCTCAAAGACTTTCTGAATGAACCCATGAGGTTTGACCCTGAAGCACTGTCAGAATGGAGGACAGTACGTTGGAAGTTTGCGTTCCTTGGTGACAACTTGTGCACCCTCGTGACAACTATAACTGTGGATGAAATGCAGAACTTTCATCATGAGGCCACATCACCATAACAAAAGCCATATAGAAAACAAGGTGTTGGTGCTGAGAAAAACAAACAAGATCCTGCACACTCTCTGAGCCAGTTAGCTGCAGTGTTCAAACATGTTAGACTTCCAAGGCTCAGAAAAGAGACATTAAACAATTAATATCAATCACTGTCATTTAGGCATTCTGTAAAAGCACAAAGGTAAGGACCATAAATGCGTTCTGCAGTCATTAGGAACCAAAGACATCAGACAAGACAGAGGAGAAAGGAACTGGGAACTGCTGCTACTCCCATCCTATAGACACGAAATGACAGCACAGAAAGATTAACTGACATGCAGCAGGACAGTGGTGTGACAGACCACAAACATCATGTCCTGAGCCCTTACTCAGTGCCTCAGCTTCCGACACCTTTGTTTCTTACAAAGTATCTTACAACACAGGACAAAAGTCTGGATAAAGCATTGCTTTGTCTATACAGCAGTCTTCCAACCATTTAATCCCCAAAACTTCCCTATAATAACATTCATCCTGTATTCCAGCAGTATATCCTTCAAAAAGAGTTCAGTAGCTACTTGTTTACTGTGGAGGTGCTTGTTACAGTACCGTAGTGAGAGCCGAGTTGCACATTGCACATGAGGCAAGACTTGAGCCTGCTCTGTAGACTGGAACAGAAAAGGCTCTTCAAACGCAGACCACTTCCTCTGATGATACACAATTCAAAATATTCAAATCCCACTTTTTATACTGAGCCAAAAGGCAGCTGTTGGTTTGTAACTGAAGCCTGCTAGGTGGCTGCGTTAAACAACCAGTAATTCATGACCTTTGTAACCTGCAAACAATCCATTTGAGATGTGTGAAACCGAACAACAGGCTTGACTACAAAAGGTCCCGGGCACCTGCAGCTTCTGTCAGACCACGGCACAGCATGTTTTAAGATTACTCGCTTGCTGGTTTGCATAGGAGGCCAAAGTGCACCACACAAGACTTCTCTGATAAAGACAGAATTTACTGTACAATCAAATTTGCTAGCTATTTAAATACTGATCTAAATTATTATGCCAATATTCAAGCCACTGTATCATCAAAGAAGCTTTGGCAAACTTCAAAGGGTTTAATTTTTCAGCTGGACTGCAGACAATGCTGCTTTGTGCCCTCCCTTGTCATTCAGTACCTGGCAGATACAACGTGACTGCATTTCAGTTTTTTGTATGTTGGTGGCATATAAACGACGAAGGAGTTCCCTGCACGTGTATGATATGATTTTTATTTGTGCAAGTTCTTCCTGGAACACAATAAATATCTGGTTTATGCACAATGCCTCCAAGTAATTGTTGCACTGCTGTAGTAATTAAGTTGTACAGTAGCTCACTGGGGCCTAAGATACATCATCAGAGAAGTCAAAATAATAATTACAGCCCTGGACTTTACGCATACTCCTTTGTATTCAGTAATTGCAAAATTAGGGTCTGAAAGTAACAATGTTCGTGGGATTGCTTGTCTTAGATGCCCCATCATTCTCCCACTGAAGCCAGCAGAAGTTTTTCCACTCGCTGCAGGGGAAGCAAGGGCAGTTCCTGGCCATGCCGCCGCATGCAGCCAACCTCACAGACTAGCAGGTATTTAAGCCATTAAGACCTCAAAAAAAAAAAAAAAAAAAGCCACATTAAACAAGAACTGAAACTATCTAAAGAAATGCCTAGGAGTTAAGGTGTGCTTCTCAGCAGAGGCAGGGGAAGAAAGTAAAGGCAGCTTTCAACTCTCTGTTAGCATTAGCCAGGATAGTGCATCGTATCATGTGAAGTGGTTAAAGCACGAACCTGTACAGAGTCCTGCACCTATCTTCCTCTCCCTTCATTTTCCCCCATCATTTGGTGGGGTTAAATGTGTCCTTTCTCACCACATGCAAAGCCAAACATGGGTATAAGCATTCAGTTTAGTAATACCTTGCAACAATGAATTCCATGTATAAGGTAGCACCTGTGTAAATGTATTTACAAGCAGTTTCAAATACAGCGCCTCTCATTTTTGTTGTTTCAGCAACAAAAGGACAGGATCAACTTCTCCCTATACTATTCACCATTTGTATTCAGAACTTGTGTAATATAAACAACTTCACATTTCCCATACAGCTTCTAATATCCCTCCACTCCCTGGGCACTGGGCAGAAGCAGGGAAACAATAACTGGCAGTAATTCCCACTAAATCTTTCTACCAGGTAGAGCAGCAGCCTTTGTAGGGACTTTCACTGAAAGAAAAAACAGAATGAGTCTGTGAAGAACCAGTGGGGACTTACTATGTATTTGGGGAAACAGGAGGAAGGACGCACCGACAGGAAGAACAGGACCTAGCAGTAGCAGTGAAACTGATAACGCAGGTATGTTGGCAGAAAAGACTAACGATACCTGGGTTTACAGGCATGAATCATATATGCTGGATGAGTCTTCATGTCCTATAAGCTCCTCTGATTACCTAACACAGGCTGAAGGTAAATACACCAAAGGTTTCTAGGAACTTGCAGATGTAGCGCAAGGGTCAAGGAATAGTTGTATAGATAAAATCCTAGAAAACCTGTTCACAATGATGAATTATTTTAAATTTACTACTGAGATAGAGTTGCATTCTGGAAGAACAAAAAAACAATGTAAGAAAAAAAATAGAAAAGGAATGATGATGGATTTAATGAATTTTAGGGCTCTTTCATAATGTAAGATGCTTTTTAGATTGTCCAAGAAAGCAGCCACATAATATTTATTTATCCTAGCTTTGTGCTTTCAATTTAAAAAAATATCATCCCGAAATATATTTTGTTTCTGCCTACCAACAAAGACTTCAACTTTTCACAGCCAATATTATTAAGCAAAACAATACCTAAACAAACACACAAGACAACACACACAAATTCTCTCATACATGTTACTACACATATGTGTGTGTGCACGCACGCACGTAAATTGTTAAAAAATACAGGACCCAGCCACTGATGTCTAACTATTACAATATTGGGGGATGAACAGAACTCAGCTTGGTACTCTTTACACATATGTAGAGTATTCTTACTCCTCAGAAAGCTTAATAAACTAAGTTAGAGGCAATGTCTTCAATCTAAGACACTCTCTCAGTTGCTCAGCTTTTACTTTCTTAATGGTATCATCATTTTGCTGATCTTCTGAGCAGCATACGGCCTGACAGCAGCATGGAGAAGGGGCAATGTTGACAACAGACATCAGCAAGAGGAGCTGGACATTTTAATTGCCAGTGGAGCCAAGCAATATCTTTGTTCAACATCAGTTCACAAATCATGCTGAGGTTGCATCCCAAAGACACAACCTCAACACTCCTTTGTGAGCAAAGGACCAGCCCTGAAAGCCTCCCTTCCTTTGCTCCTCAGACATCCCTTCACATACACAACCTCCTTATCAGAAACACTCCTCCGGAGCACCTTCCACCCAACACACTTCTTCCCCTCCTAACTGCAGCTCTCGCCTACAAAGCCTCTCCCGCATTCCACACATCCCAGCACACAGTAAGTGCTCAATAAGATAGGTGCTACTCATATCACTAAGAAGCCAACCAATAACAAACAACAGGTTATTAAAATTTTGCTGCCCTGGAAATCAAGTATCAAATAACTAAGTGCCAAAACAATCAGGTCCACCCAGTTCTTCTCCAAGTCCACCCACTTTTCATTTCATTGAGCCTCTTATCAGGCATCTAGGTCAGCCCACTTCTTGCTTGCCTCAAGCGGTCTCCTGCCAAAAATCTACAGTCAACATACCTCACCCTTCCCAAAATATGAGTTCATACTCCTTTTTGACTACTAGTCCTGATTCAAATGATTTACAGCTCTATGACTTAGCTCCACTGTACAAAATTTGTCCTTTTTCCTGTCTCCTTCCTTTCCAAAGCCAGATTTTTCATCATCATCTTTTCACATCTGCAATCTTTCAGGATCTCCTACATTAACCCCAGCTTGCACAGAAAATAAAAAGGATCTTCCTTGCACTTATAGCAGGGCTATTAAGCCTCTGTACTATTTAGGAAGATTCCACATTAAAAATCCCTTTTGATAAATGGGAGGATCACAGTACACAATATTTAAACAAGAACTGCACTATGTGCCGATGAGGTGCAGCAGCACAGAGGGAGACTAGAAAGTCTGACTCCCGCCGGCCTCAAACTTTAGCAATTTTATCCTTTCCTTTCTGAACAAATTTTAATTGCTACAAACACAAAGCTTAACACAGATTGAAAGAAGCTATTAAATGAATACCCCTACTCTGGGAAAACAAACTTGTATGCATCTAAAATATTCCAAACTTCTCAAAGTGTCTTAAACAGCAGACAAATTTCATCATAAACCATCCTTGGCATAAAACAAAAATGTGGGTGCATTTTATCTCAGTTACACAGATCAGGAACACTCAGCCATTCTCACCATGCTGAAAAATAATTGTGCAGGTCACTTTGAATTGTGTTATCAAATGTCATGGAGACAGAAGGGCAGAAAGACAGACACCAAGCATATACTGGGAAACAAAACAACAGCATGCAAGTAGGCAGCTCCACATTTGCACTAACAGTTGCACTAATAATCAGCCCTAAAGTTTTTTTCCCTTATCTGATAGTGCATTCATATAATCTTACTGTACTGTACTGTAACTGTACCTGCAGGCTTGCGTGTTGGAGAGGGAAAAAAAAAGCAGAAGTTTTGGCTGTTCAATTAAGTAATCCAGCTATAAATCCTGAATGTCACTTTGTTATTCTTTTGTATTATATCCAGTCATGCTTTTAGCATGTAAAAAGTTCAGAAACCTGTTCAAGTAGAATTTGTTTATTCATTTTATAGTTACAGTTACGCTGAAAACATTGTGCAAATTAAAATAAATTATAAGAATCGAGTTAAAATAAATTATTACAATAGAATAAAGTGTTATTTGGGGATTACAGTGGAGGGGAGAAAACATGACTCTTAGATTTTAGTCTCAATTTTACAGTTTTCTTGGCCTGTATAATAGGCAAGTCATTTCCACACAGGGAAAATGGTACTGAACTTAGCTTGTGCATACTAATTTTTGCCAAGCAAATAAACATTTGCACAGTATTTCAAGATCCTCACATCAATACAACATACATTAAGTCACTTTTCAGCGGTGCCAAGCATACCTATTTTCTGCTGTCAAAAGGGGACTTGGGACCTGGCAACGGGAGGAGGTGTGACAGCCCGCCCCACCCAGCTCATTCCCCAGTCACACAAACTCCTGCTACGCTTCGAAATACTGGTGCTCTGCTCCCAGGCTTGTTTTGGCTTCAGTCTGTCTCAGTACCTTTGAAAAACAAATTACATTCCCATAAAACCAAGGAAATGTCTGATTTCTTCCTTTCTTTCTTTTTTTTGTTTTACATATGAAAAGTAAAACTCTATCATACAAGCATGTTGTGATAGCCTAAAGGCATTCAATAGATGAAAATCTTGCACAGGAAAACACACTCTTTTGGATGAAATTTGTATTGAGACATTCTTTTAAAGCTAAGAAATGGAAAGGATAAAATGAGTGTTAGGAAAGCTTTCTGAAAGCAGCAATGGCTTGCAGAACAGAGACCCACTAACAACACGCATCACCTGGGAAACTGGGCAATTTTTCCATTACTAACATTTTCTTATTTGGGTGAAATCCTGGCTCTCTTTGAACTTACTGGCAAAATTTCCACGCATGTCTCTGAGGCCAAGATTTCACCCCAACGACCCTACCTTCCCAGAAGTGTACTGGGAGGGTGAAGTGCTGTTTAAATAAGAACCGGTGTCAGCACCAAGTGCATGGCTAAATGGGAGACTCTTCAAATGGAGGGAGACCACCACCACCACCAGCGAGCTCACCACTGCCAAACCAATCTCACCTGGAGATGGGGTAGGACACAGCAGTCTGGTGGCCTCAGTTCAGCCAAGTAAGCATAAGGTGTCTAGCTCAAGCATAAGGTATCCACCATCTGAGATCCTTTTTCAGTCAAGACTGAGAGACAGGCACCTCCAGAGGGCAATAACAACCTACTCCAGGTCAGATGAGTAAAATAGGAGGATGAAACATCCTCTGGACATGGCCTTCCTCTCTCCCTTGTCTATTTGCTACTTGCATAACTTTGAGATGACTACACTTTGGAAAAACATGTTAAGTGAGACCCCCAGCCATCTCAGGACAGAGGTACTAGCGCTCTGCAAGGCTTTCCTCCTACCTCAACCTGGACGCCTGGCAATTTTTCTTGTGCCTGGCTGAGACGCAGATGAGAAACTCAGGTGGACCTGGTTGAGATATTCCTCCTGCCCCCATCCACCTTCCTTCTGTGCACCCCTCAGCAAAACAAGACTGGTAACACTGCACTCTTGGAGGTGCGCACTCACTGCCAAGTTTCCAACAACCAGAGAAAAGTGTTATGTTGATGTGCCTACACATCAGGTACAAAGAATATGCATCTCCAAGTCTGCAAAGTCTTTTTTTATTTATTTTTTTTTTTTTAAAGATAGCCAGCTTGACCCACAGTGTACATTCAAGGGTGAGGATTTTTATGCTGATGCAGTTTGTCTCAAAAGATTCCAGCCACTGAGGTGTGGTGGAACAAAAAGAGAAAAACCTTCCCCTCAGTTTCAATTAAGCTCGCTCAACTATTGGTGAGGAGGACAGTTGTGAAGGACTGTTTCAGTTAATTGTACACAAAATGAAGAAGGTAAAGAAAGCTGTATTAATTATTACAATTTTTTTTAAACTGGAAATTTGATCATTTCAAGACAAGACTTTAAAAAGTGTGACGTTGTAGAAGAGAACATATGTATTAAAATACTGTAGCTCTTTGAGCATATTATCACACATTAAAATCCACAAACGTCATCATTTGCGCATCAGCTGTTCAACAGTCTATTTGAAGTATTATCCCACATACAGTATTCAACTGAGGCTTTATATTCATGTTCTTCAGGGCAGAGGCCACATACCATAAACATCCCTGATAATCCCCCAATATTCCCTTTATTTTAGGAGCACCTAAGGCATCCTTCATCAAAGTTTAAGTACAATCTAACTTCTGCAGCTCTTCTACTTAATCCTTGCTCCAAGTAGCTACATATTGAATTCAAATAGTGTAACAAGTGTAGGATTCGGCCCAACACAAACACAATGCTTACTTAGAAGTAAATCAGAAAATCAAGATTAAACACGTAACTTTAACTCTGCTTGCTTACACCTTACAACTACCCATAACAGGTCTGCCACTCAGCTCTCCCAATGTAAAAAAGCATGGATGAAGTAGAATTACTAGGTATATTGACATAACATACAATGGAAACACTGACACTGTGACCACTGCTAACTAAAAATGGGATTTTCAGGACTATGCAAGCCTGCATCTTTACGTGAATTTTAGGCATGTAGTTCACTAATCAGTCCCTATCAGACTGGTACATAGTGACCTCAGAAAAGAGGTCCTATTAGTAGCATCACTGGTCTCAAAGTCAAGTAGACACGCAGAACTCATTGCAGGGTTACCTATTCAGCCAGAGACAGCAAAGCAAAGCCAGCAGTAGAGAGCAAATAATCACAATCAAAAGAAATTCTACATTCAGCTTGCACCAGAAGAATTTGTGCTTTTTGCTCAGCTTTATTGATAGCTACATTGCACGTATTTGTGATCGTCCACTTGAAGGGACTGTTCTGAAGTACTGTGTGCTAGTGAAAGGAATCAGAAAGGCTGAATTTGCCACTGTTAACACCATTGAATGAAAACAGACAGAAAGGTTTACCCAGAAAAATACTGTTGAGAAATGCCGATATCTGTCCAGTAATCAAAGAAGTGACTTCATCACTGAAAATGGTAACGAAGGCATTCACACCTACACATCAAAACGGCAACACTTATTGTAAAAAGGAAACCTAAGCAAAAGGAGAGAATTAGGAAACTTACATTTGGCTGAAATAGCATAATGTAAAAATATTGTTGTTTAAGTAGACAAACTAGCCTCAACTGCTACTGTAAGGTCTCTAACGAACCTCAACAACTTCTTGGACAATAACATATATATAGACAAACACACACATACACAAATATATACATACACAAATACATACACACAAATTATCAATCCTGCAAACACAACTTGGAATCTAGATCCTGTAAATCAAACCAAGCTCTTCTCCATTTTGTAACACAAACGGTAATAATCCAGCAGACCAATTGATGTCACACTGTGTAAAAATGTGCATGGAAAACATTTCTTAATCAAAACACTGACATTTTACACATTTTGCAGTGTTTATTTCACACAGCAATGGCAATTCTTATGTGCCTAACTTTTTGCTAAAGTAAAAAAAAAAAAAAAAAATCCCTTTTTTAGGTAACACAGATACCGAAGTACTCTATATTACAAACTTTATTGTATGTCAGGATACCAAATGAAGAAAGGACTCGCCTCATTTCAAAGGCCTTCAAATGGTGACAAGTCCTGAGCAAGTGTGAACATGTGTAATTCCACTGAAGTTAGTCAAACAGCACTTTTCTACAGCAACAAAGCATCTGAGCCAGTGCTTTTTATATTCTTTCTTTAGTGTTCCTTCCTTTAGCTGCCCCAGAGGCGGTCTTCAAGGCTGACCAGAACTACTGTAGCACCACAACCATGCAACACAAGTTGGGCCCCCACCAGCCGCGGCTCCCTTCCATGTGACATGCTATACCCTGGCACTGGGGACAAACCTGGGCTTTACACCAGGAACATGAACCATCCCCAACCACCTTCTTGCCAAGGCAGCGCTCTGGAAGTACGGTGCTGCCTGGTTTTGCTTTCAGATAAAAGGAGACAGCTCTCATTTTAACAGCGTAACCACCATCAAGCTTGTAACCAACACATAATTCAGCTCCCAAAATCCTTCTGCTGGTTTCAGCATTTACTTCTGCCTCCAGGGACAATGACTTGGTTTGCAGGAATTCACTGAACGATGTCTGCTCACCCTTTGATATGTGTCCAGCTCTCACTGATGGTAATGAGAATTACGAACGGTTATTAAAGGATAAGAGAGCACTTCACATCAACACGTGTTCCAATTCTCTCAACAAAAGATTTTATTTTTTTATTTGCATTTCTCAATGATAAATGTTTACAAATTTTTGCAGTTGGGCCAGGTATTTTTGCATATTCTCTTTGCTTTCCTGTTTCTTCTGCAGCAAGTTAAAAAATACCTTCCAAGCAAAAACCAGCTGAAAAATTACAGTGACTCTATTTACTTGTTTTTAAACTGAGCAGAGCCAATTTCCTACTGGGAGAGAACATTTTGGGAGCTGTTCCAGATTCTCTCAGAGCTGCTTTCCCAGTCGCTGGGAACAGCTCTCGGAGCCTTTTGCCACACCTATACCCAACCTGTACACGCTCGCTTAAGAGAGTTACACGTACCCGCGCTAAGCAGCAACCTGAAGAGGAAATGCTTGGGAACGCTCCTTCCATGGGGGAAGGAGTTGGGAAGCAGGAGAGTCAAGAAACAGCAGCCATAAGCAAGATGGCAAAATAGTAGCTTCTCTGCAGGTCTGTGGGCACGAAGGTAAAGGTGAAAAAAGAGCCAATGCATTGCTGCGCTACTTACGTGAATCTTTCCTAACTAGCATTTTAAAATGGGAAAATGCCGTAATAGGCAGATTCAAATCTTAAAACTGCTTCAGACCTTTCTCAAATTGACCACAACGCAGGTTGGTGTCCCCTCTGGTTTTAACACAGCAAGGGTATACTCACAACAGCAAATTTAATATCCCCAAGAACGCTCCCAGGGTCTGAGGCCAAGTGGCATGGAAAGTCTCATGTCTGCCTCAGCAGACCCCAGCGTTCAAGCCGGCGTGGCTGCGCGCTCCAGGAGGAGCTTCCAGGAACCCTCCAGCCCTGTCCCTGCACAGGGTCTGGGGACAGCATTAGTGCCAAAATCGCACCAGAAAACATTTTTAGCAGTTTGCTGGTACAGACCATCGCCTCCCAGCACCCCGGAGAACATGTGAGCATGTGTTTATTAATACAGACATAGCAGAAAATTTTTGGAAATGGTCTCATCCTTGACCTAGCACTTCCACCTGCGCTCTCAGTACTGACATTATGCTGAGCTGGGACAGGATGGGATTCGTATCACGACATAAATACCAGAGCAACGACTCTGCTGAACACCGAAGAGCGCTGACTCTCAGGCTGTGCTGTCAGTCGTCCAAATGTTATATCACCTACTAAGGTGTGTCTTAACAACAAGCTCTGTTATAAAGAAATGAGTTTGGCCTTTTACGTTAAGGCCCTCCAGTTCTGCAACATTCTTTTCAGCTGAAGGAAATGCTTCCAGGTCTCCTCGTACAGTTTATCCTGACACCGTAACAGAGGAAAAACGCCTGCAAATAATAGCTTTCTATTTGGAGAACTGGAGTCCTTTATGACTTATGTACGCTTACTGGGAATTAACTGGCAGAGAAACAAAGAAGTCACATCTTCTAGAAGAGCCTGCGCTTCAGTGATACGGTAAGTGGAAGAATGGCATCCACTTCATTTTTCCTTTTAAGTGCATTACAGCTGTACACACACTTATTAACACTCATGTTACAATCCCATAAAATCCGTGGATGTTAAAGATGCAGACTATGTTTTACCTGGGAAAAAGGAGCATGGTTCCTCCTTCTGGATCAGTGAGTGGAAAGTACTGTTATTCTCAGACACGATCCAGGCACACACAACGCACCTTCTCCCTCCTGTGCCAAAGTATGTATCTCATAAAACAAAGGCAAACCAGCTTGAGGGTTACAACTAACTCTTGTTGCAAAAGTTTTTCAAGTCAAAGCAATCAACTCTAGAAACTGCAATGGTATCCCACATTTTATTCCAAATCTTGTGATTTTTGGTACCTTTTATATTGATCTGCTTCCTGATGCTGTATGAATATATATTGAAAAACCCTCTACTTTCATTGAAAAGGAAAAGAGCACGTGTTCCTTGCTGTCACCACTGCCCAGAGAAATGTGAAAAACATCCTCCAGCTCTGAAAGCTCAAAAACTAGAAGACCAAGAGAACGAAACCATACGTGATTACTTTTTTAAAATCTTGTGATTTTTCAAACCCCTCTCTTTTGTTTGTGGGGGATCTGACGCATAATTTTCAGAAACAAACAGGAAGCACTGCAGACATCTCCAAGTATTTCCTCTCTCCACCCTCCCACCCACCCCCCTTGTCTTTTACTTAACTTCTGGACACATTATTATTCCTTTTGCTATGTCAGCAACGAAACAGCGCTGCTCTACACCAGCTCCAGTGTGCTAAGGTACACGAGACCGTCTTTTGCCCCAATCAAAAGGAAAGGCGTCCTTCCTCCCCTCCACAGGCGTTCACACAGCCCCCCTCTACACCAGCTGAGAAAGTGAAGCCCCTCCACCATGCTTCACTCCACTGCAGCCACCACAGCCTGCAGCATCACCTTGGCAGCCCCTTCCCGGCAGCAAGCAAGGGCTCCCTGGCCGCTCTGCCCGAGGAAGCCCGGTACCCAGGGGCTGGCAGGGGCAGAAGCTGGCTGTCGGGATGCCAGGCACTGGATGTGACCCTCCCCAGCACCTCCCCACAGGGGAGTCCCGACAAGTGGGACTTGGAGCAAAGAAACAGGATGAAGAAGTGTTAGAAGGTAATGTGCCGGGAAAGCTTTTTTACCTCACTTGGTTTATTACAGTGCTTCCTTTCATTGTATACATGGGAAAAAAAATCATTTCCCCTTCTCCGTTCACCACAAGGACCTGTCACAAAGCTGGGCAAGCAGCTGCTTAGCGCTGGCTGGCAGGAGGCATTGTGGAGGGAGGATCTCAGGGTCAGCTCCTCGGCACCCAGAACAGAGCCCTGACTGCAACCTGCAAGGAACCGACAGGAGTTTTTTAGCTTGCCCTGCTAGAGCAAGCATTTTTCGATGACCATGGGTGCCCAACACATGCCCTCAACCAACAGGTGGGTGGGGAAGGGGCAAAATATGACGTGAGAAAGGCAGGCGGTAGGACAGCACACTGACAGAGCTCCAAGGCCGCAGGGAGATGAGGCACGAGGGGGCAGGAGCCCTGCACCTGCTGGAGTCGGGGGGGGGGGAAACAAGATGAGCAGTGACACACAAAAAGAAAGGACCTGGTTTGAAGACAACCATGCAGCTACCACAAGGAACTGGAGCAAGGTGAGAACGCAGTGGGTGATGGAGTAAGTAGTCATCATTGCTTAGTCCTGCATGACCAACTCTCACCCAGTGTGGTGGGGACCATGGAGCCATGCAATAGAAAGCTACCTGCTTCCCTTTTCAGAGATGTCAGCTCTCTCAGGCTACTCTTTTTTATTTTCTTAATGGAAACAAATAAGTGGGATACATTTTAGCAGCCCTTCCCAGGAAGAACTTGTTCCACCTTTCAGGGTACTTTGTGTCTTCCATCTCTTTGTGTCAGCGTAGGGTCTTAAATGTAATTACAGGCAAGCCTGAGACCCTGAGGTTTATATCCATGCCACCCCGGTTCCCATAGTGACTTTGACTGTAGCAGCAAGGCTGCTCTGCTACTGGACAGTTTCCCTGCAAGGGGAACCTGGACACAAGAAAAGCATACCAAAGTTCACATCTAGTTTCAAGTTAAACAAACTAACTGGTGCACACAACCCCCATTTAAAAAGTCCTCCTAAAGTGAATCTAATATTGTGCAATAATATTCAGCACACTAAAACTATTCTAACCTTTTCCTTATCGCTCCACAACCCTCTTGGACACATTATCACAAGAAGTTAACCTGCTGCCTGGCACATTAAGATTAAAAACCTGCTCACTGTCTTAGCTATGATTCCCTATTCATTTGTGCATAGTAAATAATACTACTCAGCTATAAGCTGATCTGAAAAGATAGTACAGCACCCCACTCAAAAATCAGCTCCATTTTTATCACCTTTCCAGATTTTATTACATAATCAAACAGCCAAAGGACTATCTCTGTGGTGCAGCTTTGTGGGTGGTTACACGGTTCTTTCTCCAAGTCAAATAGCACCACATTGTCTGGGATAATCTCAGCCACTCACATAAACAATTAGTCTGCTATATTTTGATTAACACTTCCGTTTAAGAGGACATTGAGATGCTTCAGCCTGAGTGGCAGAAGGTCTCGCCTGCTAAAACAGACGTGCTCTTCTCAAGCTTTTTCTCTGGTTGGAAATCATAGCTGCCAGCCTTGCCCCAAGTACCTCTCTGAAGCAGAACTCTCTTATTATTTTCTGATTTGACACATGGAAATAAAACAGCGTGAGTTCAAGGTGATGCCTGACACTTTTTTGAGTTACAAGACTCATAGATCGCAACATTCAATAAAAGGACTAAGTTGACCCAAATGCAGGAAAGGGCAAAAGTAAACATTGAGCTAGTTCACTAATTTCATGTTACAACCTTTCAGAGCCTTACTGTCTCTAAGCAACAGTCAACTCCGTTAGCACAAATCATCTACTAAATTGTTTAAGTATATGAACTCATATTGCTTAGAGAGAGCTAAGAAGCACTCACGTAAACTGTTTTGATAGTGAACAGTGATGTGCAGCTACTGATAAAAAATAGTTTGCAGAGTAAATGTATATCTGCAGCCTCAGTGGTTTGAAAAACTATTCACCAAGTCAAAAGGCACTATAACCTCTGATACCACAGTCTACTCACATGTAAATTCTTCCATCAGTATAGTGCCCTAAATAAGACATCAGAAATTAACTGCTTTCCTGTGATCCATTAAGATATAAACAGATATTGGTTAAACCTAAATGGATAATCTTTCTTAGAAAAATGGAAAGCAGAGACAAGGATTTATTCCACTGCATGTATGTGCTGCTTGCTACTCTGGAAACTTAAAAGGAGTACAAATTGTTCCTGCACCTCGCGATGTGCAGTTTGTCTGGCTGGTCTGCAGCTTTGTGTTAGCAATTACATGAATTGGAAGTGAGCTTGAGCCTTTGTTGTTTGTTTCTTCTAATCTTCAATCCAAAGAGGTTTTAGAATGTATTTTTGTTTATTTTTACTTTTCAAGTTTAATTTTTTTTTCTAGGAAATGAGCACCAAAAATAACTATTTGTTTGTATATAAAACTCTGTGTTTATACGGAAGAAAAGCTTGTATCTAACTTGTCATCCTGGAATTAGAAAAAAGTATCATAGCACTTATACTCACCAAGGTTGTGAATAAGTTCCTGCCAACTAACTTTGTACAGATCTTGTCATAGCTGTGGAGCAGACTTTCAACTTGCTTTTGGGTCAGATTCTCTGCTGACTTACTCTGGCAACGCAGTGCCCAGAAAACACCTGACCGGCAAGCACTCAATTCACCACCTGCAAGGGATGGAACAAATATCCCACTTTCCCTCCTCTCAACACACAATAGCAAAGGTGGCAGAAGTACAATAAGACTTCCCAGCACCCACCAGCAATCCCCTCTGGCCAAGACCCATTTGAAAGCAGTTGCTTCCACATTAGGGCTAATATGATCAGAAATCCAGACACAGAAAAATTCATCTGGCCACTCAGGTGCCAGTTTAAGGTGGGAACACCAGCCTCCAAAAAGAAAATTCATCATCTCCAGAACACAAAGAGCCGCTAGCCAGGTGGGGCAGCGTTGATGTGCTGTCCATTGCCCCTCCTTGGACAGATCAGCCTTTACAGAAAGGATCTCAAGTCATTTACATCTATACCATTATAAAGAATCTGTCAGCTTCTTCCATGCAATCGTCAGTCCCTTCATCACATGCACTGTCTATCCTGAAAGATCCTACCTTCAGTCTAGGGACTGGGTAGTGGTGGAATCATCAGCCTCCTGAGCTAAATCCCTAATCTGGGAAAAGACCAGAGCACCTCCTCCTTCCTGCAAACTAACGGGAAACCAAAGCTCGTTGGCATCTCGAGACTCAGACTCAATTTTTCAAACTACCCTAGAAGCAGAAACCATGCATAATAAGATTGACTCTTCAGTGATAACAGATAATCACTTGTTGTCTACTATTTGGGTTGTGTGGACCCCTTACTGCTCAAATTTTCCCTTCAACATCCTCCCACCAACCACGCAAACTGCAAGTGCTGTGGCAGAAGCAGTGGCAGTGGTGCAAAAGATACCCTGAAGCATGCCATTGCCAGCACAAACTGCTCTTTCAGGACACCAGAGCTCAGTAACAGGGGCAAAATAGGCTTCCTGCTCCTCCACAACTGACACAGTGGATTAAATGCTGGAAACAGGGAACCACAGTGAACCACCTCAGGCTGCATAGCCCAGAGACCAGGACCAAACCCCACATGGAAAGAGCTACCAACATACTTCACTGAATGCAAAGGAAAACCGTCCTCCCTCTTCTCTTCAACTAGACTAAATAACCTACCTCATTTCACTCAGAAGAATTCAGTCTCATTCTACACAAAGAAGGACCAAGAGCTCGTGGAAGATATTTAAGGTCCAGCTTACAAAACAGATCCATATTTCTTCTGGCTGCAAAAGTCAGGGAGAAAAAACTGCACCTGTTTTTAACAGAAATAATGAGTGCCCTCACCAATCCTTAGAAAATAAGCACTCGGATCTGATCCCTCAAACTAGCATCACGTAAAAACATCCTGTTCTTGAGCAAAAAGAGCCAGAACATAGAAATTCTGAAACTCCTTCAACAGGTAACATCATCCACCAACCTAGATACCCATGCAGAGACCACTCTGACAGTATCTGAAGACACTTGAAGACATTTCATCACTCAGGCAGGTCTGGGAATACAATGTCTTCGGTATCCTCGGAGGGCTGAAGTGATTGGAAAGAAGACCTGACAAGATATTTTAAGTCCTTTCAGGCTAAAGGGATAAAATGCCTCTAGTTTTTCTATGACCTCTACTAAACTGACATGGTAGACGAAAAGCAGCTACTGAAAAAAACGCTCTCTTTCACCCCAGCTTGCTGGAAATCTTCATTCTTTGCTCTAGACATGAACCTGGTCTCTTTAGTCCATGCACTTGTCACTACAAGCTAGACTATTATAATGCATCTATCTCAACTACATACAAGAAGGAGGCACAAAGTGCAATTGAGACTGAATTCTCCTTGATTCATTATGCCTCACTCACATCGTCAATCGCTGGACTCCATACACTTTCCTGTAAAAATGTGTCCAAGAGATGTTCATGTTACCAAACAGGCTTGCACAAGCTTTTCCAGTCTAGTGTTTGATCTTCTGCACAGTCCACATCACCTCAAAATTTCTTTATAATAAAGAGATTTGCTTTATATTGAAATAAAATAACTTCTGGAATAGAATTCATATTCTCATCCACTCCTGTTTTAAGTCCCTCAAAGGCAATGGGATATAGTGCCCTAATTTCCTTGAGTCTATAAAATAAGGCAGTTGAAGGTATGAGTCCATAATGATCCTTTCTACCACACCCATGAGACTGTGGGCACGCTGAGATAGTGCAGCTTTTATGGAAGCCTACAGTCTCAAAGACTTAGCGAAATACTTTAAAATTTTCCTTTGATCCATAGATGGCTTACTCTTGACTCTAAATCCACAAAAATCATCCAGCAAAGTCTCTTCTATTTCCAGTGCCCTTTGGTGCCTGACTTTACATGCATCAGGCAATTTTTTGAAAAAAGTCATGACTATGTCAATGGACAGTCATAACTATCAGTTCTCTGGCAGAAAAGAGCTAAGCTCCTCAGCAACACACTCCATTGATGCCCCCACAAGATACTGTTGCACTGGGGCTCTCTCTCTTATCTATCTTGCAAACATCACGTTTCCTGCAACATTTTCCACATCCTGCTTACACTTCACCAAACCATACTTTTTTCAAATCAGCTATGACTCTTGCAGCCCCCCCAATTTCAGCAGTTTCAAAGCCATGATATAATTTCTAAATGAATATAACTTCCTATGTACTATCTTATTTCTAAACTGCAAGCTTCCCTGATGCAACCAGAAAACCTTGATCTTGCCACTCAGAGGGGATGCCACACTTTAAGATGATTGAAAGAGCCAATTATCTCCCCAAATACTCTTCTGGGAAAGCTTTTGGCTGCTGTGAAGTCCATTCCAGGAACAACACATTCTTCAAGTGGATGACGCAGGAGGTTTTGCATCTTATTCAGGACGTTTTGCAAGTTATGAGAAGGAAAGAAAAAGTGATCTCTTTTTCAGCAGAGTCATTCCTTGAAATAATCCTTTGATCTTCTGCCTAAGGCAATATCTGCAACTAGCCTCCAAAGAGTTCGTTTGGGTGAGACATCAAGGTCACCCTGCTGCTCCCAGATCTGTGAACACCTGTGAAAGCACAGCCCTATTAATTCCTACAACCAAATGGTAAGCTTTTCTCGAGATGCCTCAGCATAGTCCTGACCGTGTACTTCTTCCTTAGATAAATTACAATGAAAATGTCTGAAATTTTAACCACCGACAGGAGTTCCCCCCAAGTAGTTAAAAAATTTTAGCATACTTTGTCACCTTCTAAACGCCCCTTTGTCTTCTCATACCTATGTTTCCACACCTGGATAACTGATCTGCAAGGTAAGTGATCTGCAAGATCATTTCTAAAGTCAAGTGTCTGCTGAGGCTCAAACACAAAGCAATCCAAAGCTTTCCTCATCTATATTTTGTGGAAAAACAGATCAGGACCACAGCAAATATATTTTTGACCACCCCATTGACCCACCTGGCTGTTTGAGAGCAGGTATATTGCCTGCTCATTTCCCAAACTTGTCCAGACAGCTTTTAATTGCTGCCCATAAAAGGTTTCACTTTCACCTGCAAATTCATTCAAAGTGTTCACTAGGAAACCTCTTTGTTTTGACTCCTTCTGATGCACCCAGTTCTTTTTTCAGATGGCATTTTTATTATTGCTTTAATTCTATCTGCAAGGCTTCCGGTTCTTGTATTAGAAATTACATCAATTCTCTCTGGTCTCTTTTGAGGGTGCAGTTTTTTTCTGTGATTGCTTCTTGTACCATGGCTCCACAAGAACACCAGTCACAAATTTCCCTTTTGGAAGTCGGATCCATCTCATGATACCAGGTTATCGTTAGTCACAAGCAATGATGTCAGTTCTGGAGACTTAAGGGCTGTTTCCACTATAAAGAAAAGTTTGAGATGGTGTCAGGTATTTTCTTGATCATTTACTCAGAGAGAATTTATAAATTCTTGTTTTCCTGGACACAGGAGAAATCAAACAGCAGGAGTTTCTTTGATTATAGTTTTCAGAGAGAACAGTGCTCAGTAGCACACTCTCATTTTTATTGTCCTTGGATCAACATATGAGGTTTTCTCTGGCTATGACTGAGGTTTTTGTCCTATGTTCTCTGTAGTTCTACTCGCTTAGGCCTGTATAGCTTGCCCTGTCAATGCTGAATTTCTTTCTAAGAAGCTTCTTGGGTAACACAGCTCAGCTCTTACTCAGGCTTTACCAAGTGTATGGGCTTTGGGTGGTGACTTCTATTGCTTCAGCTAGCTGGCTGCAGAAAGGAGGAAGGATTTTATCTCGCACCTCCATTACAAATGAAGAACAGTAATTATACTTACCAGTGTCAATGAGGTTCCACCCAACGTATGAGCATGACAATAATGCCAGCAAGTGTGAAACTCTTTTCAGCACACTTTTTTTCTTGTGATGATAAACCTCATTCTGCATTTTTAGATATATACTTAAAAAAAAAAAAAACCACGTTTGACACACGAAGACTTTAATAAACTAGCTAGTTTTGTCACAACTGCCTTACTCCCAGGCTTACCATGAGATAAACCAATATAAAACACTTATGCAATTTAGCATTGAACATCTTACCTGATCAACATTTATAAAAAGAGCACTGGCCCAGAACTTGGAGTCTCTGATTATATTCCACAACTTGTCAACAACTTTGTGCAAGTCGCTCCTCTGCTTGTGTCCCATCCCTTATTACAATATTTCCCTTTAAACATACTTTAGATCCATGGTTGAGAACTCAAACCAGCACTGTCCCACTTCCAGCTCTACTCAAGTAAAATGATTCTATTAAGAGCAGCCTAATCGCAGCAGACATTTTCATCTGCCATAGAAAGGAAACGGACCAGATGAAATGGGCCCATGGACTGGGAGTTTGAGTCCACCAGCCTAGTGCACAGTATTGCTTCAAATAAGGTGTTAAGAACTTTACATGTAATGGTTTTACTACATCCTAGATATTACAGGGCGGGGGGGGGGGAATACAATAATTGGTCCTTACATTCAGTGGCAGAAAAACCTGTTCAACTACAAAAGTTAATATAGACAAGACTTATTGCCTGCCAGGTCCTGACCTTGTTTTGTTTTTGCAAGAGAAGCCATTGCTAACACAAACTGAGCATACCTCTAACCCAAACCCTGCAGCTGCCCAGGGTCCACAGCAGCGCCCTCTCTGAAGAGCCAGATGCCTGCCTCTGAATGGTTTAATGATCAAATCCTAATCTATCTTTTGGCACTCCTGAAGATCTAGCCTGAGAAGTAGAAATCTTAACTTGGATCCTCTTCAACAGGTTCTTTTAAAAAATTGCCTCATGACATATTTGCAGTTTAAGTCTACAGATTTGCAGGTGTAGGACCCACATCTCAGACCACCTACACAGGAAATAATGTCATGAAACTGCCGGTATTTTGTTAGCAAACTTCTTCTGAGTAAAAGAATATATCATATATAACAAAATGCCACCTACAGCCTGACACAAATAAATTATTACTTCCTCACCAACAAAAAAAAAAAATCCACTAAATTTTCTGTATGTAATTTTGTACTTTTATCATTTAAAGGCAAGGATTTTTTTTCTGTATTCTAATATTCTTTATAAATGACATGCTACAATGACAGCAATGATATGTAAGGGTATCTACAAAGATACCTGAAAATCTTATTTGAGACTTGGGGCTTCCTGTATTCAATGAAATAGTCAGCTTTATTGTTCTTACAGCAACACTAAAATCTAAAATATTTATTACATCAGTTCATTACTTATGAAACCTGTTTGACAGTAAAGCTTGACTTACTAAGTTCTGTCTTCAACCTGAGAAGCGTTACAGACATTGCCCTACCTGATTTTGACATCAGCAAGCCTGATGTAAAACCTCATTTTAGAACAATGAAATTCCACAAAACTCACCACTTAACCCTGACTTTTCAGCTCTCTGTAAAGAGTCAAGCTCACTGGGCCCTGTTTTTCAAATCTGGAACAGGAGTGAAGCCTACGGACTGGCACCCTCACGAGTGGCAGAGAGCAGGGAGAGAACGGTGCATTCAGCTGAAATTGAGTCCACCTTAGCAAAAGGCAATAACCTAAGTCAAAAATTGTCCAAGATACCGAAGTGAATATTACTAACAGGCAGTTAACCTTTTTCACTCAGCGCAGTTTGTTGGGGTTTTTTAAAATGAAGGAATGGGGTTTTTTAACTTTCTAGGTAGCCTTAAAACGTTCACTCTTTGATCAGAAGAATGGAACTTGCTTACTGATGCATTTGAACATTTTTCACCACTCGTAACTGTAGAAAGAGCTGCTCTTAGCGTTTTCAAAACTGATATCCAGTCTTTCCCAATACGTTACTTTTCCTTCCTCTCTTTATTTATTGTTTCTGAACAATAAAAAAATATTAGCCAGATTGAAAAGGTGACTGAGAATATTCTAGCAAAGCACACTACTGTTTCAGTTATCTGGAACAACTGGGGAGTCCGTCAGAAATCTAAGCCCAGCTAACTTTAAAATGACATCAATAAGGTCATGCAAAAAGCACTGTTTCTAGTCTCAAGTACTCACATACCATTAGTTACCCCTCCCCCAACCTGCAAAGCACATGCACTGATTTTAAGTTAGTGGAAGAAAATTACTCAGGGCACTTCTTACACACGTTTCATTTGTGACCGTTGCCATTTTCAAGCTTTTCTCCACATCCACGAGGGAGAAGCTGAGGATATTCAAAATTCATAGAGCCCTGGGAGTAAGGACTTTACAAACAATGTCAGGTGTTGCAAGATTCAGGACAAAACTATACTGGTCACATTCAACTTAGCTGCCCTCTAAAGCTGCCTAGTTAAATTTTCAACATCATAGTGCTCAAGATTATATAACTACACACAATTTCACAGGCATCGTGATGTAGATGCACACTGGAGCCAGGCAAAATTCCCCACACTGAAATGAAACAGGTTGCGCAGGGGTGGCTGGGGATGCCTGGGTGGCTTGTGCCTGCTGCTCCTCCAGCTCTCATCCAAAGCCCCCTCAGGAGGCAGGCAGACACAGCTGGGTGGCTCGGAGCCTCCTGTGCTTGACCTGCCTTCTGCCCTGCACACAGGAATACCAGCACAAGTTTACACTGAAAAAAGGAAAAACCCTAAGAACTGGGCTGCTGTCTTTTAACTGTGGGCAGTAGGTATAAAAATTTGGGGCTTACCATGAGTATAAGCGGTTGTTTTCCTAATCCTGCGACTGCGTGCTTTCAGCTGCCCCTGCAACATTGATTAACTTGTGTGTGTCAGGTGCAGGGAACAAAAAGCTGTTTGAAATTCAAACGAGTCTCCAAAAGAAAATCAAGATAAGAAGCCCAAGCATTGGATCATAACAAGTTTCTGTATTTTGAGATTCATATAAAAAGATTTGTTTTGGGGTTGGTTTGTTGATTTTTTTTTTTTAATGACGTTGATTTTTATCTGCCAGAGGTCAAAGAACAAAAACTTGATTACTGTGTTTTAATATCAATTCTTTGTAGTAAGCTTAACTTAGAGTGTCAAACGATAACCACCACACTTGATAATGCTCTTTTAGCCTTCTGCCAAGTAATTTCATATAAATTTCAACTCCATGCCTTCACTCATGTGGCAGCAACAACCTAAAGAGGCATTTCAAATTAACTTTCCAAAATTTATTATATTAGATTACCGAAGTACCACAATTCATTATATATAACCTTAGCTGTTACAAAAGCATGGGGCATCACACGGACTTAGCAAGTCAGCCATACATTGCAAACAATAGTATGGGACCGCATCAGTAAGGACTGTTGTGCTTTTACACAAAGAACTGTGGAAGGTACCACAGACAATCTTAAAACTGCTATTTCTTTCTGAGGAACTGACTGTGTAACTTGGACATTCTCTTGGAGAAGGTAGTATTATTATGCATTTTCCTAAACAACACCAAAAACCCTGGGGAAAAAAAAAATGTCAAATATTCAATTGTTGGAGACCATACTAGACTCAGCACAGACCTCCGCCATTTGAAGAATCAAAGTAAACAGCGGCAGCAACAAGCTGATTTCTGCCACGTGGAGTAATCTGAAAAGAAGTAAGACAATTTGCCATAATTTTCATAGCTATTTTCTCTCAGCAGGGGACTGCAGATCTCTCAGCAACTGTCCATCTTCTTCCGTTCCTCTTCGGCCCTACTTCCCTTCTAACGCATGTTGCCTTTTAGACCAGCACATCAGTTACTGCCCCACCACACACACCTACCTCTTTCCAAACACCCTTGCTCTGCTGATTTCTCTACCGCCTCACCCCTCTGCACCCATCTCCCCCCTTCTCCTCTTCATCGCCCAGGGGCCAGCGAGGGAGCACTGAAAGGACAGGGGAGACTGTTTTCCCGTTTTCTTTTCTGCAACCTAGAGCAACCCCATGGTCGTTCATCAGCCAGCAGAAGTAATGGCAAGGAAAATCCTGCTCAGGCAATGTGATGGGCCTGTGAAGCCCACGAAGGGCTGGGGCAGCTTCAGCACAGGCAGCATCTCAAGTTGCCAAAATCCAAAACGTTCCTGCTAGCACGAAAGGACCCCCCAAACCAGAAGCACAGAAGGCAACAGGAAGAGGGGGAAAAGCCGCCATGGACATGGTTTGCAAAATCTGCCCGAAGTTTATAATGACAATTCACTTAGCTGGCTAAGTCAAAAGGTAAACCTGAGCAGAAGAGCCAGCGCTGCCGGAGCCCTGGAAGGGGCGGCTCGTTCTCAGGTACGCTGCAGGACAGTGCAGCAGCGCTCACACAGACAGCCCCAGGCAGCCCAGCCTGCTCAACACTTTCGGGTCCTCTTTATTATTAAGCAATAAATAAGAATTGTTTTAAAAACACATGCTTTGGACAATACTTTTTTTCTATTCAACAGCAATCAAAAAAATGCAAACAAATGAGCATAAGAGGTAGACAGAGATTCAGGCACAGACAGACAGTTGGAAAAACAGCATTAAAGCAACAAGACTATTCCTGACACAATCTTTTGGCTACCACAGCCAAAATCACCCCTCAAAACAAGACATGAATAACAAGTACATTTTAAGCCTGTGTTTTCTCTCTCTTTTGCTTTCCTCAACTCTATTTCCAATTTTGCAACCAAAACCATTACCTTGCTAGAATGTAATTTCTTAGTTTAAGTTTGTTTCATATTTGAAGTGAGCTGAGAAATTATTTTTACAAAATAATTATTTTTACTTTATTCTTACAGAAATTATTTTTGCTTCTCCAGAGATAGGGAACGCAAAGCAGCTGGTCAACTGAAGCTTTTCTCCACCCCCCAGGAAAGGAAGCTGGAAATCCTGGGAACTGGGATTCACCTCCCACACAGCTGCAGGTCAGGTTGGGGCCTCTTGGTGCCCAGTGCCAGCAGCGAGGAGAAGGTGCCCCTGCCAGGTAACACCCGCTGCCCTCCGGCAAAAGGCAGGTACGAAGACAGCCCATGCGGTCATAGGGGTCTGAATGAAAACCTTCCTCAACTCACTGCTGTCAAAACCTGGGCAAATTTCCAAAGGGGCAGAGAAGGACAAGCCCTCCATGCTGGCAGAGAAGTGGGTCTGGAGACAGCGCTGCAGCTCAGGGAGGCTCTCGACACACAGCTGCATGATCCTTTTTTTTAAAACAAGGATAACCGATGCATTTTTGCTTATCCTGTTCTCAGAAATGCCATTTTACTTGAAGCTTTCCACACAAAAACATTCAGCCCCAGGCATCTACCTTGGGTCCAAAAAGTCAAGGTTTAGCATCATTATAAACAGCCGAAACCAGGACCTGTGTTAGAAAGTATCTACACATCTACATAGCAGTGGAACTACTGATTCAAGTAATTAGATGGAATCAGATTTACAAATAACAAATGAAGGTTTAAAAGAATCAGTCATAAGGGGTTTTATGTCCTTCATACAATTAAAATATGAATCGCTGAATAAGTGACAAAACACAACACAGACAAGGAAAAGAGTAGAATCCTGAACTACCATTCACTTCCCTTTCTCCGTTTTTTCCATAAATATCCCTAATCAAGTATATCAAAGTCATATGAACTCCACCAGTAACAGACCTGTCAAAGCAAGCAGAAACCAGACTTTCAAGTGCCTTAAATACACGTGCAGAGGACAGGGCTTTGTGCTATTGCCCAACAAACAGGCTCACACTTCAGCCAGGCAGCAGCAGCAGCCTGCACCACTAACAATGAAGGGCAGAGGGTTTCCAGCACCTCGCGGTACAGCAACACGCCTGGCTGAGCACAGGTTCACGTGCTTCTTAGGAGAGAATGTCCCAAGCTGGGGAAGTCAAAGACTGATCTGACTCTTTCTTCTGTGGCCCTTTTAAAATATAGGATAACCTTGATTTCTAGCGAGTCAGAGAACCATGTAAAGACTGTTTAGTTAATCCCCTCATTATGTAAAAGGAAGGTAAATCAGACTTAAAGTCATGCAAGTTAAACCATCTCCCCTCTCCTTCCTGACTACCCCCCACATTGCCCATAGCCCAGCTGAGAACTACAGAAGTTGCAACAGCCACACCACTTGTCTCAATTCAAAATTCGAGTCCTCTCTTATTTCCATTACTACCACACAGCTTACGGGTAAACTCACTTTTACATTAAATCAATTGGTTCTTTCCCTAACCCCAATTTTCTCTCCACTTCTCTTTGATAATGAGCTCTTTGAACCAAGGATATTACATTTTAGCGTACAGTCTCATAAATCATAATACCATAATTAAGTCTAATCCTATGTTCCTACACACCCAAGCTGCGCTCTGTGTGCGAGTAAAACTTCTGAAACAAACAAACCCCCTCCGGGGCTCATTACTTGCTGCAATCCCATAAGGGTGCTTTGTGGAAAGCTTTGTCTCATTGTTTATTTAAAGACGGCACTGTTGTTAGAATATTTTAAACGAGCATCAAAATAAGTTCATTATAAATGGCAAAGCTGGAGCGGTGCCTAATTGCTAATGTGAGTGGATAATTACAGAGGATATAAGCTTTGATATATGCATTGAATTGCAAGGTATGCAAGATACAGAGTTGTATTCGTACGTCTACATCTCTGCTTATGGGCCATTCATTGTAAGATCAATGAAGGTATTTAATAACGCATATAATATAGCTTATGCTTAAGAAAGTTATCACAGAAAAGAAATAACACCATATAGCTGAAAAGTGTCATATAATGGGCCAAATTATGTTCCCAGGTACACTATCATACATTCAAAGTAGCTGCAGAATTCAGACCAGTGCTTTTGCATTAGGAAGACAACCAAGAGAACATATTTCTGAAAATGGTAATCCTATACAGTATTTAAAAAAAATTAAGAAACACACAATCAAACCTGTCAAATCTCATTGGTACTGTCAGTCCCGAGGATAAAGTACCTAGGTAATAAAACACACAAGTACTTTTGCCCACAGGAAAGCTGAAATTCATCTTCCCTTCCCTTTTCTAGGTATTATTTGATTCTATATGTATCAGAATTAAATTATGAGTAATTCTCGTTATGTCACTCTCACTTTCCTCAGGCTTTTTATTCTTTCCAGACTAATTATGTTTTGTCAGCTGGCACAAGAAAGAAAAATTTGCTAATAATTAAAGGACGTATACTCTGTTCCTTAACCATAGCTTACATTTTCAGACAGTAGGAGAGAAGGGTAAAAAAAAAAAAAATAAGTGCGCTGATGAAAATACTACATTGGTGTGCTGTAAGCATCATCAGTCACTACATCTTTTCTGTTCGCACCATTCCTGAGGCCACCAAGATGACACATTTTAGCCTTTGTTGTATTTGGAATATTTTGATTTATGCTGTTCCATAAGCACTTTCTACTTAATCTTGTCTCTTCACAAAGTATGATTGACTCAATCTGTGTGTGAAGTCCAGCTTCAATAAGACAACTAAGGCACAAAAGCCCAGTGAAGAAGCCCAAATAAAACTGTGATACTCATTTCAAATAAGAAAGTTCTGGCAAGCGCTTCCACAAATTAAGAGAAGCTGTTCAAGAAAAATCAACATTAAACTCAAGAAAATGAGTTTGAATACTCTACAACACGCTTTTTGCTGCTAATTAGAAATAAGTCTCGGCACCCCTCGTCATCCATGGCCATATATTACCCACCAGGCAGCTCCTGCTGCGTGCTCCATTAATTACGTTCCATGAGGTTTCTCGCTGCTATGGCACAGAAGCGCATTTATGGAGGTGAGACAGGAATGCGGCTGCTAATGGTGACTAACAGGCCCATCGTCAAACTTTCCAACAGCTGATGCTGGTTGTTGTCGTTACTTACTTTTTTTCCGCCTCTCCAATCGAGAATACTTTTTTCCCCTCATTGTACCAACAGTGATTAATAGCAGCTCTAATTCCCAGCATGCATAATTGACAACATTTACAGCCAAAATACTGGGGAAGGTGGCCTTGAGGTTCAGACACTGGTCTAGGACAATTTAAGATACCTGGATTCATTGCTGAGCTCTGCCACGTACCTCCTGTGGGACATAAAGCCTCCAACTGTGCAGAAGCTAAAACACACTAAAAGCTCAAAAATGGGAAAAAAAAAACCCCACATTATTATCACAGTTCAATAATCCAGTACCAAATATATCTTTAAATGGCAGAAAGCTACCCATGGATGTATATTCCTTTTCCCAAACGTTTCCTTTTCTGTACTGAATTGCAAGACTGTCAGTTCATACATACAAAAGCATTCTCCTTTTTAGAAAGGAAGGGGTGGGGGGAAACTCAGAGGGCCTTGAGATTGGAAAAGACAGATTACACATCATCAGCACCTCAGAGCAGCATCCAAACCTGGAATAAGCCCAAAGCCAAGCAGAAAAAAAGAGCAGGGGATTGCTTGGACTCTCAGTACCTCAAGTAGCCAAAGACCTGCAGTAGCCAATGGAGAATGCTCAGCCCTAAAACCCTCTCCTGTACCACTACCCAGAGGTGCCCCTCTCCACTTGGGATCCACGTCCTGGAACATCCTCCTGGAGACAGGTGGTTATACCTCTTCTTCCAAAAATGGAGCACACCTGCTCTCTTTTAAAATATGGATAGAGGAGGAAGAATTCGGAGCAGCGCTGCCTGACTTCCCTGCCCCTGCCCCCATCCCACACTACAGCACTAACCCCAGATGCGGAAGAGAGGTTCAGTTCCCTCTTCTGACTAAGGATCAAATCTGAAAGCAGAGCCCTCACGCTCACATCCAACAGCTGTTTATAGTAAAGAAACAGGTCAGAGACAAAGACAGGAGCACAGCTTTCTTCCAGCTCAGAGAAGTGCCCCAACCTTTTGGGTCCTGTTTACAGAATCTCGTCGTTCCAGCAATTCTCAAAGCCTTTTTGTGGAGGGAAGTGTGGAAAGGCACTCCTGCCTTCACCTAGCACCACTCAGCACGCTCACCTGGACACAGGGCCAAGAGGCACCGATCCCCTGTCTCCTAAACAAGGAGGCTGGAACCTCCTAAACTGCACAAGAGGAAGATTTCCACACTCAGGTTATAGTAGATATTAACCTGACCCTACACTTGATCTGAACAGCTCAGCTGCATCTTTCTCTTGGCTTTAAATTTCCTAGGGAAACTGAGTATGTATGTGACAATTTCTGCACTAGCGAGTGAGCAAAAAATGCATTAAACAGCCTTTGCTTAGAAATCTCCCTCAACACTAATCTGTTGAGCTGGTTCAGCTCTTCAAGGAGTAAGGTCTGCTGACGTGACAGACCTCCCCGGCTTGGAGAGGTGCTGTGCACTTTATCTTATTTATAGAATGGCCTCACTCACGCTTTGTTTAAGAAACAATTAGCCTTTGACAGCTTAAAATGAACAGGACTCTCTCCCTACTGCAGAATCACTAGGTCTGAGCTGGATTTCAAGTTCTTGCAACCGCATGAGACTACCCAACGGTCTCAACAGTGTAAGCGACAAGTTAGTTTGCCCAGCACCTCTCAAAAGAGCACCCTGAGCAATACAGGCAAGAGCAATAAAACAAGGACCCGCAGCAGTCAAATGAAGCAAGCAAGCAATCATTCCCGCTCCTACCCCACTTTGTCCTCACCAACAAGAGGCACCTCTGGAAGTCGAGGCCACCTCTTTTCAGATGTTTGCAAACAGAGGACCTGCAGGGATGCAGGAGTTTAGCAATGGTTGCACACCATATGTGCAGCTGGGCAAACTTCTGCCCCGCGCGTACAGTTGTTTTTTCTGCCTCTTGTGTTGCTGCAACCAGTCCAAAGGCAGTAATTGCAATAGCTGGCACAGATAACATGACTTGGCATCACAACTTTAAATTTCAGTCCAAGCTCTTGTACCACCAGCAGAGGGGTCAGCATGCCCATTTAGCAGACATAGGAGTTTTCCACTGGTGACTTCACATTTCCTTCAAGGCCTTCGGCTCCTCAACTCCAGCCTCCTGGCTCTGCGGCTGCCTTTACCATGCCAGGGAGCGGGGCACAAAAAAGCTGTATTGAAAAGCTGACAGAGCTACATCAGCATTCCTGAACTCCTGGCCTGCCGCTGAAGGAGACACACACAGAGGAGTCCTGTCTCATCCCAGGTAGTTTTCTTGAGCTGGGTTAGCTGGCTAAAAGAGAGCCTGGATAGTCTGTTAGTTAGGGTGTTGGCTTGAGTTCAATTATTTCTTCTGGTAAAGAGCTCCCACATGCCTTAGGCAAGCTTTGATCTTGGCTTCCCATCTATAAAACTGGGGGTAAATGTCCTGCCCTAACTCCACGGGATGAGGGGAGGATCAGCAGTCTGAAGACTGCGACACAGGAATGCCAACACGTACTCAAGTGACACACAGTTGCACAAGCACCGGTCACAGCAGAAATGTCTAGGACTGTAGGCAAGCAGGTGTTCTCAGAAATGAGGAACATCTCTCAACATAATGAAAAGTAAAAGTACGGCAAATTTAGCTTCCCCCAGATAACAGAACACAGCAATGAGACAGAACAACAAAACCAAACAACTCAACAACAAATTATACCAACAAAAAAGAAATGCTGGGGTTACAAGAATAAGAAACAATATCCAGTGATTAGCGGTTGCAGAAAGCAAATGTTTTCACACAGGATTTAAAATTACAAGAGTCAGCAAAACAAAAGGAGATGTGAGACAAAATAGAGTCATGGATACAGAAGGCACAAAATAAACAAATAGAGGAACAAACCATGGGAAAACACTTGTCAACAGATGAAATGAGTGAAGAGTAAGGATAGGAAGTAATAATAAGATAAAAAATATAAGGGACCTTGAACACCAGCTCTTTTCCAGTAACAGTACCACATCAAGTAACTTAGACATTCATTGTCTGCATTTTAATACCGCCCTTACCTCACCCTACAGTCCCCCACTGGAGATATCTCAGGGCACAGGGAGCCTCATACAAAACATACATACAGGGGTAATACCCAGGCACACGTTAATTAGCAGCGGATCAGCCTTAGCAAGTTGAACTTTTATTCTGAAGGTACCGCTAACATTTAAGCGGTAAACTTAAGCAGTAAAAAAGCGACACTGATATTTAACCAGAGTTTGAGCTGCCTCATCAATTAGATCCCTACAAGTCTTGCCGCACAGGAGATGTTTCCACTTACAAAGGTTTAAGGACGTGCTTACTTTGGACGTGCCACAAAGTTACTGAAACTACTGCAGCTCTCCTAGGAACATCAGAGGGAATCTCTGCACCCTCAGGGCGTGTCACTACAACCAAACCACGGGATGGTTTAAAGAAAGATATCAGTGTATTCGTATCATCATTCCCTGTGGTTTTCTGTCCTGGAATCCAAAAAGGTGATTTAAAGCGGTCAAGGTTAATAAAAACCTCAAGCAAGCAGGAGTAGTTCAGTGAGGCAGCCACAGCTGAACTACATCTTTTCACCCTGCAAAGCGAAAGAAGAGCTCATGGAAAAAGCATCCCCAAGAAACTACGTATCTGATTATAAATATCTGATCATTAACAACCACAGATAAGACTTCAGGCGAACACAAACCAGAAGTAAAGGGATGCACGTTTAACGAGCCCATTACGACGATGAGGAAGAAAGCAAAGTTTTTGTCCTTCACGTCTTTGTCAAAAATTCTCAGACGGGCAAGAAAACAAAGCCCCCCCCCCCTCAAAAAAAAAAAAGTTAGCTATAAATAACGGCTACGCTAACGCATTTGGGCACAGCACAGGGTTACTTCTGCACGGCGGGTTCTGGCAAACGCCGCGTATTCCGGTTTGGGCTGGCCCGGAGGCGCAGCCCCGGCAGGAGCCGGGCGGGGAGCGCGGAGCCGCCGCTGCCCCGGGCCCCTGCGAGGGAGCCCCGCTCGTTCCCCCCTTCTCCCCGTCTCGTTCCCCCCTTCTCCCCCGCCCGTCGCTTCCTCCTCCTCTCCCCGGCTCCGCCGCCGAGGTGGCGGCGGCGGCAGCGCGCGCTGCCGGCCGCTTCCTGTGCTGCGGCAACCGGCGCTGCCCGCGGGTCGCCACCCGGCAGCGGGCACGGCCCGGTCGCCACCGTCGCCCCCCCGCCCCCGTCCCCTCACTCACCCCAGCGTGCTGATGAACCCGTTGACAGAGCCCTCCGCGTACAGGGACACGATGTCCCCGATGTACAGAAAGCTGGACATTTTCTCAGACATTTTGGCTCATTTTTAGTTGGATTTCGCGCTCCTCCTCCCCTTCAAAAAAAATTAAAAAAAAAAAAGAAAATAAAACAGGATAAAACCGCTGCGGGGGGAGGTCGAAGGGACGAGGCGCGGCGGCGGCGACGGGCCGGGGGCTCAGCGCGGCCCCTGCGGCGCTGCGCGGGCTGACAGGAGCGCGGCGCCGCTGCCCTCCGCGGCCCGGCCCGGCCCGGCCCCGCCGCGCCGCCTCCTGCGCCGGCGCCCGCCTCCGCCTCCCGGCCCCGCCCCGCCGCAGCCGCTGCCAGCCCCGGGCAGCGGGGTCCTCACCTTGCTGGAGCGGGGCCGTGCGCCTGGGCTGCGGGTCGGGCCGCCTTTCCTCCCCCGCCAGCCGGGAGCGGAGCTCCGGGGACCTCGGGAACTCCCCAGTAACTCCCCGGGGCACGCCGGGGGACTCTTCTGCCGGGGGAAAGAGGGGACCCCGCGGGCTCCCCGCGCCCACCAGCACGCTGGAAGAGGGCCCTGCAAGCTGCCCACCCCAGCCCGGGGGCCGGAGGGGCTCACACGGGGCTGCGCGGCTTCGGTCCGCGGCCCGAGGCCGAGCGCCAGCCCCCGAAGGCAGGCGTCCGTCGGTGGCGTCAAGGGTTGAGTCCAAAGGAAAGGCTGCGGCCGGTGTGGGATGCTTATTCTTAAAAACACTGTGCATTCTTTAAACAAAAACGTAATTGCCACCGACGGTTTTAAGAATCAAAGTATATCTACTTTTCCTGACTTTTCAGCTATATTTTCCCTCCCCGAGATAACTCTCTTCATTACAGACAAACTCAGAAGTAGTGCTGGTTACCCAGTGTATTTTTCCAGCAGATTGTTGGGATTAAAAAAAAAAAAAAAAAAGGAAACAACAACAACTCACCCAGGTCTAACAGCCTGATCAAACACTAACTCTGAACTAACTCTGAAACAATAAGAATATAAATCTGGTTGCAGAAATGTGCAGGCTGCTGGAAGTGAATAATAAGCTGAGGGTTTCATGCTTGCGTTTAATTTCCCACATCTACAGCTTCCAGCCTTATCTCCCTTCTTCCGAGCATAAATTCTTGACATCAGAAACGCTGCGTTGTCAAAGTAAAAAAAAAGTTTTGCCATCTAGATGTACAGAAAAAATTGTTATGCCATTCTAGAGTTCCCTCTCTTGCTCTTTTATGGTGAATATTTTGGATTTGTCTCTTTCTTTATATCCACCACGGTACAAAGACACCACCAAAGATCTGCACTTGCACTCTGCTTACATATGCATACATATGCAGGCCCTAGATCTGATACTGTACCAAATTCTTTCAATTCGGTCTCCTGAAGTAACCACAATTATTAAAACATTTCTGGAAAAAAAGAAATATGAAAAGAATGGGTGCCAGAGCCCTTGTTCTGGGACCAGCCCCTGCACAGGAAAACCAAAGATGAGGTGTTTCAAGCTGCCCAACACACACATATTAAATCCCAAAGCTGGACTAAACTAAAACATACCAGAAATAGAAACTGAAAGTCAGAGCAGCACAAGGCACTGAAGGGGGAGAGAAGCTAAGGCTCCCTGCCCACGTGCCGCCCAAGTGAAAAGCATTGACCCAGGGTCCCTCCCAGGAGGGACCACGCGGAGGGCTCAGGTGGTTTTATTTCATGAAAACCTGGTTCTGGGCAGTTTGAACCCAGGGCTGAGCAGCAAAGGCTTTACAATGCATTGACAGTATCCTTTGCCCTCCTGACTCTGTATCTCAGCCATTTTATACCAGGCTTTAATGGCCTAATTAAGATGCTTTAACCAGGGAGGTTTCACGTTTCCCAGCAGTAAATGAAATCCTGGCGTGCCTTAGATCAGTGGGAGTTTTCCTGAGGATGGACTTCAAAACGTGGCCGAGCAGCAAGTTTGCCTGTCCTTTGTATGCCTGGGAGCAAATCCCCATTTGGGACCATTCCCAGCCAGGAAGGTTCAACTCTGTTGCCTAAACATAGGTTACTGGGGCCATTGGAAGTGTCCTCTGCTACCCGAGACATCCCTGTAGGTTGTCAGCAGGGAAGCAGGACTGCTATGCCCTTGACAGCTCTGCCTGCAGGCAACTGAAAGGGGCCCGTGTGTTTTGGCACTACAAGAAGGTTAATTCAGGTCACTTTACAAAATATTTAGCATTTGCTTGCTGTGGCAAAGCTCAAACTGATAGGAGTCCTACACTTGCAGTCATCTTTGCCTCTTCCCCCCCCCCCCCCCCCGAAGGAAATCAAGGCACAGGCTGCGTTCTCCTTCATTTCTAGTCTTGTTCATCTTGGCTCAGGCTGGAGCGTGCCAGCAGCTGAAAGCTGTTACCACCTCCTAGCTCTCTAGTGATACGTATGAAATAAACTGGAAATCTCAATCCAGTTCTGAGCAGCAACAGCTATTAACTAGAAATGAGTTGTATGAAATCAGCATTGTTCTGAAAAAAATGAAGGTCAAATCCTGGAGGTAGTCAAGTATTTAAGCAAATGCTTCATTTTAAACCTGTCTCGTTGAAACAGTCCAAAAATCTCATTGAAGTTACCAGATTATTTGCACGCTGAAAATAAGCAAGCACTTACCCACTTTTGTAGACCAGGTCTTAAATTGGTACGAAGATCACCCTGCAAAAGCAGATCTGAGGAACCCTTGCTGATCCTCTCCTTACACACAGAAAACTTAAGTAGTGACGAATGTTCCTCTAGCATCTTTAACAAGCATTAACCCTCTTCTATCAAAAATAATGATTGTGCCTCTCCGAGTGCTAGTTTTATGAAGATATTATCTGGAAAAATTTAATTAAAATGAGAGAGATTTTATCATAACAAGTCTACGTAGAAAAAATAAAATGTGGTCAGAGATGGTAATGGAATATTGCTTCATTTATCTGGAGCAGAAATAAACCAAATTGGTTGATAAATATGGATCTTTTTACTACAGTTTTTAACCTTGCAGTTAGCTGCAGGGTGAAGGTGAGGCTGCTTAGTCAATAGCTGGAATATGTTTTCCATCAGTTATCTCTGGCAATCTTTTGTTCCAAAGGTAGGAATACAGGCTTTGCCGTGAAACAGGACCCAGATGCAGAAATCATCAGCTAGTGCTGACAGCCTGCTCCAGCGCACATATTACTCTGTACGTTGTAAAAGTGAAGAAGTCTTTCTTACTCAACTTCCATTTCTAGTCTATTACTTATTTTCAAAGAAGAAAATATTTCTGGTGATGTTTGCATCGGTATTCTAAAATTAGATCTCTATATAAAAGTATTTGGCAGTATTTTAATACAGGGAAATTTTACCGTGATCTCTACATCCTAGATTTTGATGTTCATTCCAGTGCTGAGGCATAGAAGAGAAGCAATTTATCCACAGAGAGGTCAATAGAAACACCCCATTGCAGCACTGAACATCCACTTTAGATGTGAAAATGCACAATAGTAGAATGACCTCAGACTCAAAAAAACCTCATCATGTAAATAGGCTGACAGCGTCGTATTCTCGCTCCTTTTCCACCCTTCACGTCTTAGGAAGGTGTCTGAATTTCCTGCTCATCTTGTCTAAACAGGGGAGGCTCCTGACAGAAGTTGAATTTTTTATGGATTTGAAAATTGTCTGATTGGAAAGACTTTAATCCCACACCTACACAACCTGCCTCTTGTATGAAGTTACAGATATATAGGCCACTTCAGCAAAAGCAAACTGGACCAATTAGAGGCTTATACAACAGGCAGCATTGATGTTTGTTTTCATGAAAGCAGAGGATAGTGCTTTCCAGCTGCAGGGGAAAAGGGGGAAGAGAAGAATGCCTTTAACTGTTTTGATACAATAGATATAGATGGGAGCAGGCCAAAACCCAGGCAGGCACCCCAGAGCTTTAACATGCAAGTATATGGAAGTTTGGACCCAAAGCCTTGGGTTTGCTTCTCATCTTTCTAATGGGGGTGGGGAAGAAGAAGAACGATTAAACCATTCCAGCCATTTAGCTATTTAAAATCCAACTCTGATTTTAAAGCCCATCTGTAGCTGGAATATTTTTAACATACTTATCTCAAGCAACGCACAGCTTACTTGAGGAAGGCCTGGCTTTTAAAGGCACCTAATGAAGTTTCCCATACAAGCTGGAGACGCCCATTACCTTGTGGATATTAATATTTGAGACAGCCTAGCTCTTCCTTGAGCACAATGGCATTTCAAAACACTTGGCCTACAAGTTGAATCAGAGAGCGCCAGAACAGCTTATTTTGATAATACCCGCACACAAGAATTGATTTATTGCTGGTAGTGCTTTGTTTTATTTTGCCTATAGCAAACGTCAGAGTACTAGATGATTTCTTGATAGATAGATAGCTGTGGGGACTCATTTTGCCTTTTTTCTCGTCGTGGGAGTTAACTCTTTACTGATGTTGTTTTAAACAATATGTTGGTATTGGTGCCATACAAAATATTAAGCATCTGGTTAAAAAAAAAAAAACAAACCAACAAAAAACCAAACAGAATACCCTGGGGAAAGAGAGGCCTAACAGACACGTGTGATTTAGTAACATAATAAAACAGGAGTGTAGCGAATCATGTAAAATAAGCATCATATTTGACCAAGACTGAGAAAATCAGAATATGGAGCATTCAGTGCTGGCCTACCCACTCTATTCAACCTGCCTTAGCAGGAATAGGAAATTCTAGCTAAATTTGTAACACCTAGTTTTATAAAGGACTTTCTACTGGAGGGAAACACATTTTTCTCAACATTAGAGGTGGCCCTGAAAATGAACAGCTCTCACAAGTGACCTTTTGGGGGTTTCACTAGGGCACAGGTATGAGCTTTGCATCCTCACTATTCAGGCACACTCGTTCACATTATGGTGTGCGTGCACGGACAGTGACTGGCTGACTTGCTGTTCGCTACATCTGCATTTACAAGAGCTAATATATGTATTAATTCAAGTATTTAAATAGTCGCTGGCTTGCTATAATAATCTCTTGAAAGAAACAAACTTAGAAATAATGAAAACTGAAGTTATTTGTGAATTAATTATTTAAGTAAAAGGAGTTTAGATTAAAGAGGAAGCCTGGACGCCCTTCAAACTGTGGCACAATAAAACAGCTATGTAAATAAACTTCTGAGAGCAGCTCCAAGCCATTCAAGTGAAGATATTTTTCCTTGCAATACATTCAAGCCTTTTGAAATAAGTTTCCAACTGTTTAACGACCAAAGTTATTCATTCAAAGAGCCAAATACGAAAACTTGACCAAAGCAGAAAGTACAATGTGCCTTTCTTTGAGAACATCTCTATAGAAAGGATGCTTTATTTAGAGGATTCAGGAAGTTGAAGCGTTGCCTTCTATCAGCTCGCGACCACAGAGCGAGCATCAGGAAGCGCACAAAAATGAACTTACTATTCCTATGTGGAACAAGTGCCAACGGTTACACCAAGTTTGCTTTCAACCTTGCAGAACTCACTGCCAGCCCCCGCAGACTTGTTAATCAGGCAGCGTCTCCTGGGGTTTCTTTTCTGCTTGGCTGCCTAAAAATGAAGGCTTTCCCTACAAAATCAAGAGAGAGACATACCTTGTTTGAATTTTCTCTTTTGCTGACTGTCATGAGACTTCAGAAGGTTCAAACCTGAAAACGCAGGGAAAAAAGTAAATCATCTTCACAGAGGAAATGAAAAAAAAAATAGTCTCCTTTTCAGTCCTAGCCCACTCCTAACCATGACCTGTGCAACAGAGGAATCAGCGGACCTGTAGAATACAGCGACTGTAATTACAAAGCAATTGTGTTTTGAGTCCTGTCCTTAATACCATATTACCAGCTGACCCTTTGGCAGTGGTTGCAGTGTGGATACAGCATAGTTAATACACAGCAGTTCTTTAAAATATTTATGTATGAAATCATACAAGCAACGATGAACATTTTGATTGATGTATCTCACTTAAACTCAATATCTTAATTTTGGAGTAAAAAAAAATTTACAAAGGTTTTGCGAAAATTTCCACAATAAAGTCTAAGAAAAACAACAGCTCTAGTAAGAAGCCTAAAAATGCAGCTATATTTGCAAGCTGGATAAAGTGGCAATAGTTAGTATTCCTAAAGAATACAGCTAATGTATTTAAAAAAGTGAAAAAACTCTGTAATTGCAGTATACCTGCAATTTAACTGCAATCATGGAGCTTGAAAAAGCATACCTGAGGAATACCTCCCTATCTTTCTTAATTTTATCATGCAGAGCATCAGGAAAGATGTTTCAAACCTGTGGAAGCTTTGCACTTTAGGACTGCTTAAAAAGCCTTGTGCTTTTGATGTTTTTTCTGATCAACATTTTTTTTTCTTATTGAAAAGTTTTTCAAAATTAAATATTGCTTTTTTTGCAGGAAATGTCTCCTTTCACTAGCATACTGGCCGTATTACGTTTTAGACAAAAAAAAAAACCAACAAAAAAAAGGGCTGTGCCAGCTTTTTTTTTATTTTTGACCACATTAAAAATTACCAAAGGAGGAAGAAAATTGCAATTAGTTTTGCTCAAGCAGCTGTCCCCAGGCCCATCCTTCCTGGACCACACCAATATTTCTAACTTTGGGATGAAGTGCAGTGCCCTTTCTGGTCTGTGAGAATGCCTGCTGGTAAGCGCACCGCCGAGGATACAGCCGGGTTTGGGCAAGGAGATGGCAGGAAAACCAGCTTTTCTCAGGAGACCCAGTCTTTCCTCGTGACAGCAGGGGCCACAGATCTTCACCTTAGGCCTATTCTAGCTTTCAGATGGGTAAAATAGACTGAAAATAACATGTTAGGAAGGTGAACGCAAGTCAACAGGCTTTGGGTAGTTGGCACTGCCTTTCCAGAGAAGTCGTTAAGGGAGGTCTGGAGGCATTAAAACCAAGTTAAAGAAATAACTCCTCTCGCTCACTCCTTTCTAAAAGCACAACATGAAATATCTGATGTTTCTCAGAAACGTGTTGGGAAAGAAAAATTAGAGATCAGGAAGGCTTCTTTTTTTCTATTGATTAATGTGTCTAGAGAATTATTTGATAGGGAGTACAAGGAATCCTCTTTGACAGTCTCAGCCCACCATGCCCTCACCTCTGATCAGCATTGGTGCATCTGGGTTGGATCCTTCCAAAGTCTCTTCCACTTTTACCTGTCCCAAATGCGGATTACTTTCCAGGACATTATGGAATTATTTAATTAGAACAACCAAATTATGGGGCTAGGATACCAAGTAGGCAGAAAATGTCTTTGAGGCCAAACGTGGACCAAGATTTGAGGTTCACGCCACCAATATTCCAAACTGATTTCATGCCTAGATGATGGAAGTGCCCTATATGGGAGATGTTCTCAAGGGATTTCTGTCATCTCAGCCCCGTTGTGCCCAGGAAATAAGAGCTTGAATAAGAATGGATTCATAAGAAACAGGTTGGGTTTTTTTAAATTAATATGGAATTAACATCATCAAAACACTACTGCACATTTCCATCCCCAGACTGGAGTTTCTCTCTTCCTCCCAGTCCAGACTGCAGTGGATTGAAACAAAAATCTTGTCTAAAAGCATGTTGAATCCTGAACTGCTAAATTTACCTGGAATTTAAAAAAAAAAAAAAAAAAAAAGCCTGCATTCTAATCACATGGAAATGCCTGAACTACTTTTTCATTTAGGAATGCCTCGTGCATTTACCTCTGTCCTGCACCATGCGTCAATATTTGACATTGTACTAATGGTGTAAGCCGTGAGTCACAAAACAGATGATAGCAAAAAAGTCTGCATTAAGTTCATGCCTTGTCCCTGAGGAGTTGGGGTTTTTTTGTTTGGGTTTGTTTTTTTTTTTTTTTTTAAGTATGTTCCTCATTTGGGTGTCTTCCTTAAATATTTTAAAAGTTAGCATAACACAGCTGAATCCTGGAAGGCTGAGACATGCAATTTCATATCCTCTAGCATCATAATATTTAAATAGATACATGATGTGCATACTTAAAGAAATCCTTGTTTCAGTGCTATAAAAAAACTAAATCAGTGAAATAACCTCCTATTTCTCAGTAGCTCTTACAAGATGATTTGCATCTTAGTAGTAGTTGAACTTAGAAATATGGACATGTTTAGGAAATTAGATTTTAACTAATCTGTAGGCAACCACAGAGAAGTGCATTAAAAAAGCAGAATCATTACCCATCATTTCCATTTTGTCAATCTGAAAAAGGAAACGTTAGCAGCAGATAAGTTATTCTGCTAGTGAAATGGGGTTTTGTTTAAAAAGCACAGAAGTGCATATTGTTAACACGTTCTAGGCAAAGAAACTGTTAGAATTAGCTAATAGAAAAAAATCTTAAAATGTACATGGATACATTTAGCACCACACTTGGCCCTATCTCCTCAGTGCACTGCAGTAACATTAAATTGCTGGTTGAAACCAGATGGGAAACATAAAAGTCAAGCCTGCTATCTGACATCAGCACAATTAGCACCTCTGTTTCACAACCCTGGCTCCAGCTGTGGGAACTGCTATCTTTTCAGTGGCAGGGACATAAATATACAAACAGAGGCAATGTCATGCTTGTTGCATGCTCGTTATTCAATAGCTGCAAGTGCTAAGATTGTGCTCACAAGATATACACGGAGCGGGACTGGATCATATCAGGGCACAGGCTGGATGGAGATGCACCCACAGATTCACTAGAGATGTAACATTTTCATGAGAAAATGACAGTGTAAAGGCAAAAAGAAGTCCCAAAGAGAAAAAAATGTTGATTTCTATCAATTTTCTCATCATAGTACAATTTGCTGCCTGACATCTAGGAGAAAAACATACTTCCCATGGCAACCAGAGCCTCTAGAAATCCCCTGAACTGCACCTCTACCAGCTGGGGCCATGTGGCAGCTGTCTGATAAAGCAAAAGGAGGACAGGCAACTGCTTCCACGGTCGCAGCAGAATGGAGCAGCGTGAAGATACTGCTGAACTGCTCCAAGGCGGTGAAGGTGGCAGATGGTATGGTTCATCCTTGGTGTCATTTCTGCTACAGTAATATGATATGCAAAAAAAGCAAAATGAAATCTGCAGCATGCCAGTAGAGGCTGTGATGAAACCCCCTCTCCCCAGCACGTGCTGCCGAGTCACTACTGACCTGCGGCACAACCACACCCCAAGCTTTCATTTAATCCTCACTCATGTCATCCTACCCATTGCCCTTGTTACCTCCTGTTTTCAATCTCTTCAACAGCTGCAAGGCCACTCCATCCTTCCGTGGCAGGGACAGGTAATGTCTGTCTGCCGCTGCTGCTTCCTGATGTTCCTCATTTCTCCTTTTCAGTCCCTGGCTCCCAGACACCACCTGCGAACATCAGGGAGCAGAGAGGTTTTTGAAGCAGTGGAGAAAAGAAGCCCTCCCCCAGCAGCAAGAATCTTTCAGTGTATTCTGATAGTTAAAAGTTTCCTCTTGGCTATCTCATCTGAAAAACTGGTTTATACCCCATTCCCACAGCGCGTAAGCACTGCACTAATGAACATATCTTGACAACCACCATGTGAGAAAGCAAAGTATTACCTGAGTAGGGTGCAGCACAGGTGAAAAAGGGAAGAACTGAGATATCTGAGGAGAGATTTATGAATTTAGCCACTGAGAAGCAGGCATTTAGGAAGATTTTTTATTTTGTGAACCAGCCGACCTGTTGAAGCACTTGCAGAGAAGAGCGAGACACCAGTGCTTAACTTGCCTACCTACCTTTGAAAAGTCTGGGAGGTTCCTATCTGAATCTCAAATGCTATTGGAAAGAGCATTACATGATGTCTCCAAAGGCAGTGACAAGACACAGTGGTGGTGTCTCCAAGTCCCAAGTTAGTGCTCGAACCACCAGGAAAGCCTGGCACTAGGAAATCCGCTGGTTCTCATACTTTAAATCCCAGGGATACAACAGGGGCAGGGGTGGGTGGGGTGTATTGTTTTAAACTCATCCCATAGAAAGAGAGAATGCAGACTTGACTGACTGGCGTAGTCCTCTACAGACAAATTCAAATTAATATGTTTTTACCACAGACCATCCACATCCAGTTGCAGTATCTATTCATCAAAGCAAATGCTCAGAAACCCCGCAGAATCGGAGGCAGACAGCCCAGAGGGAACAGGCTATGACAGGTCAGGGACACGATGTCTCTCCATGGTAAATATTCCCCCAAAGAGTTACATTCGTGGTGCAGAACCACAGGAGGAGTGCAGGGATTTGCTGTGGTTTATTTTGCGTTACAAGTTTTCATTTTGATTTTTACAGCTAGCGTGGAAGTATGATACTTTCTTTGATGCTTAAGTCAGAGAGTTTATATTACAAGGTGGCAAACCCTACTGAAAGGCTGCCATACACATGGCAGAGAATGACCGCCTTCACGTGGAAGGTGCAGCGTTGGCTCAGCTGGGACTCTCAGAACTGCGGTGTTTGCAGTGTACTGGCAGGTACACACACCCCTCTCCTCCCTGTAAAAAGAAATCACAGGTTACTGTGCAGAGAAAGGAAACTTGTTGCTTTTCTTCAGATGCCAAACTAATAATTGGTATTTATTCTTCATAGGGCTGTAGTACCTTGGAGCCCTTGTCAGTCACTAGGACCCCAGCGTGCTGGACACTGTGCAAAGAGACCAGGCAGCAATTTGGCCTTTATATACAACCTCAGGTAAAGGCTAGGAAAGAATAATGAAAAATTAGTGGTCAAGTGCACATCTTGTTTGGTCCCTGAAGTGCAGAAGAATTTTTACCATTTTCAATGGGCTTTTATTCAGGTTGTCATCTGGTGTGGTGCCCACTGGTCTATCCCAGACACCCACGTGCATGCACACACACAGCCTCATCTGCTGACAAATTTCTTTACATCACCACACATCAGTTTACTGTTGAAAAGGGGATAATTTAAGTTCCCTGACCAAAATCCATGAACTTGCTACAAAATTCATACGCTTATTTCCCGAAAAATACCAGTGTATCAGTAACATACGTTAATGGCAAAGAGAGATATCCCCAAAAATGAAAAGTAGGATTCAAATTAAGGGGAACACCCAGCAAATAAAGGAGCCAGCTTATGTGTTTCTAATGAAGTTAAAGATTAATGAGAAAGACCATATACAGAGAACGTGAGGAATCATGTACAGTTTGTATTGTGCGTGGAATTAGCTGACTGTGCATTGCATAAAGCTCAGAGTAAATGAACTACACCAGGGAGCTCTTGGATGCTCTTGACTAGCAGCAAATCAGCTACATTTCATTATTTCCCACTGATGCTCTTACTCGAAGTGTACTCAACTCATTTTTAAACAAAGTCTTTTCTGTACCCAAATAGCAAACAAATCACTGATTAAAAGGAGAGATAGCGTACCCAGATGATTTGCATCTATCTAACTGCACCTCAGGTCATATAATTATGCATTGTAACACCACTGCAAAGGGCTTGAACTAAAATTCCCCAAAGACAAAGCTAGTAATTGCTGCAAAATGAGGTTACTAATTTATTTTTTAGTATCACTCCCCGAGGGGTGTTGTGATGCCTGAAGGTCCCCAGTCTCCAAAATAGGGGTAGATTTAACTCTAGCCTTTTCCAAGTTATTTTGTGTTTACTGATATAAAAGTGTTTTGTGTTTTTTTTTTCTCCTCCCAAATCTGTGTGCATGAGACCAGTTTCACTCCATAGCTGTGGAAACCAAGGGGCAGACAAGGCCAGAACCAGAGTGATGTCCCCTAAGTCCTCGTTGCTTGGCCTTCACAGCGAGATGCAACAAACCCACTGCTGACAATTGCGCTCCTGGCACCAGTGTTTGCATCCCAGCCCACCAGCTCTGCAGTGCAGGTCCTCGCCGCTAGACCTGCGGAGCGATACCATTTCCATGTCCACAAAGGCCTCGCCTCTGCGCTTCCTCCCAAGAGCACTGGGGGTAAGACGACAACTCCAAACCTGCACGAAGGCGATGGCAGGCAGGAGAGGCAAGCTGCGACTCCTCTTCAACAAGCTTAAAAGTTATATTTATGTGACAGTTATTTGGGAGAGGGAGGCATTACTAGTCACGGCTTAGATTAGAGACAGGAAAAAAGTGAAGCAAATATGACTTCGAGTGGAAAATAATTTGGCTTGTGGCACTTTTTTTTTTTGCAGCATTTATTGATGCTCATTCAAAAACATTTGTTTTTAACTGCTGTACATCCTCTAAAAGCACTCTGTGGTAAGTCTCCCACTCCACTGACACCTTCAGCAATGCATTTGAAGAGCCAGCTTCCAGCCTCTGCCTGAGATTTGCTGCCCAGTCCACCCAGAACCACCTGGCCTTAAACATGGGAAAAAGAGGGAGAGAAAGAAATCTTTAACGCCCAGCTGGTGAATATTCCTAATGTTGACAAGGTCCAAATAATTGCATTCCCCATGCTCAATTACATTTATTTGCTACGTGCTCAACAGGTGAGAGTCCTACATGTGCAGACATATATAAGAAACCTCTTGAAAAACAGTTTTAAGGACTGCCTCAGAATGAAGCCCCCTCCTCCTTCCCAGCTCCTACAAGCTGCTCTCTCTCTGACCAGTCCAAAATTACAGGCTGAGGTGTCTAGAAACAGGAATCCACTCCAACCTGTATTTTCCCTGGGGTGACGAGACAGATGAGGTTTCTTCCAGCCTTTCCTCAAATTGCTCCTGCCAGGGAGCTGCCCTGGACTGCAGCAAGCTAAACCCTTGGAAGAGGGGGAACGTCCTTTCCAGACCCTCTAACAGTATGGTCCCAATGCTCAGTAACAAAGTGGTGCGGGGGTTGTTAAGGGTTGACATTTTTCTCCTGTTAGGAGAAAAATAAGGAGCAAACCAGGCAGTGGCTGTATTCCACTGCATAAACCTAAGGTTGGCCCAGACTTCATGTAGGGGTGCAGTTCTGTCCCTCTGCTCATAAAATTGTATATTGGAACATGAAAAGGTTCAGAGAAGGGCAACAGTGGGAAACCAGCTTCCATTAAAAACAAACAAGCAAAAACCCCAAAACCCACAACAACAACAAACACAACGCTAAGTGCACAGACATTCTCCAACAGTCTACCACATCAGGACGGGCATGCAGAGAGTCTCCAGGGACTGACGTTTGCCCCTCTCTGCTAACGCAACTAAGAGGTGCAGAGCAAAGCCACAGAAAGGAGCCATGCAGAACAAAGCAAAGGCCCATGGTCCCTTGCTCAACAGGCAGTGCATCTGCAGAGCTCCTTCCCCCAAGGATGTGGTACCTTGCCAGAAGTTTATATAGGTCCATGGGGAGACTGCGAAAGTTCACAGAAATCAACCAAAAATTGTTGTAAACAGAGACACCTTATCCAGCCCATGGATTTCCTGAATTGGCTGGAGGAGACATCACTGCATACATACCTTGTTCTTGCTTCTCCTCAGGCATCCACCTCTGACCATTGCTGAGGGGAGAGGATACTGAGCCAGCTGAATCGCCAGTCTGAGCCGGTGTCGCCATACTTGCATTCCTGTCACTACTGAAGAACATGTCTAAACTTTAACTGCTTTTAACAATTCTGGTCTTAAATCCATTTAACTTGCTTAGAAAGGCTAAGTTTATAAAGCAAACTGCAAGAAGTTGGGCATGCAGCTTGCAAAGCAAAGCCAATTATCATCACCTTAACTTACCCAAAGAAAATCCAACCAATTTAAAACACACACACTACATACATACATACATATATATATATATATATGAAGAGAGAGTCTCATGGACTACTAGTGGACAGAATTCTCCTTGGGATTTGTCCTCAGCCCCAGCTGAAGCCTGGGAGGAAGCAGTCAGGCTCTGCAGTACTGTTGAACGTTTTCATGCAGTGGGATTCAGAATGCTTTGTAACCTGCATGCCAAATTTGGCTCTCCATAAGACCACATAATCCTGTTGGTTTTCAGCTGGGTTGCCTCCTTGCTTAAAAAACAAACAAACAACACACAGATTTTCAACTGCATAAGAAATGCTTCCCACAGTAGAGCCTTCTCTGGGGCTTGTTGAAGGTGGTGTCCTATTCCAAAGGTTGGACCTGAGCAACCACTGGAGTGTCTCATCATTGCCTGTAACACCACAAGTGAGAAATAAAGTGACGCCAGGGGCTGTGGCCTGCCAGCTCCCGAACCAAACCCGAAGCCTCAGATGTGCCACGGGAAGAACTGCCTCGTGAATTTAGGATGCGCATACAAAAATGGATCTCTGAAAGCACAGCAATCCCCACCACCACTCCCAGCAAACCTCAGTCAGACAAAACTTTCCTTCACGCTTGAGTTGGAATTTAGCCGGAGCAAAGACTGATGAATCTCATTTCTTGTTGTTTGAATAAGGAGAAACACTGCTGATATCCTGGCAGGGCAGGCTTGCCTGCCCTGCCTGCTCCTGTGTCACAGGGACCAGCTGTAGAGACACAATGTTTCGCTCAGATCATTCTTTGTAATTACCTAGACTATCTCTTGTTTACCTTGGTGGAAACACCAGTACATGCAGAGCATGGAGCGTGCAGCGCTGTTTTACCTGCACTGGCAAAAACACACAGAGTGAAGATTGAGAGATTAAAAAGAAAGCTTTTTCAGCATTCTGGCTGAGCTGCTCTGGAAAACATAGGAATTTGGGAGCAAGGATGTGCATAGACAGGTCTGGAGCACTTCAAGCAGCTGCTGGCTTTGCCAGCTCATCTCCTTCTTCCAGCTGCACCGAGCCAAGAGGGAGGACGTGACATCATCAGCCTCCTTTAAAACAGGCGTGATGAAATGAAGCACAGCATGGTTACCCTGCCACAGAGCAGCTCATCAACAAGCACAGCTCTTGAAAGCCAGTGCTGCAGATGGGGGACCAAGGGATTTGGTTTCTGCCACACCGGGGTGGAGGTTTCTGGCTTGGGTAACGAGGGGTCCTTCCCTCACCCGCCAGCAGGTTCTCTTCAAAGCTGTGAGCTGCTGCATTGTTTTCAGAGTCATTTCATCCTGTGAGCAGTGCCTGGATTAGCAATGCTGCATACAGTCATTTGCAGACCTGTTCTACCTCCAGTTATCCCCAGGTGATCGCAGAGCCCCTGGTTTTGGTTTGGGGTGACACATTTACAGTCCCCAATACCTGCCCAGCAGCAGTTTGGCCTAGTGGAAGTGCTCAGGATTTACATCCCAGTGGCGTGACAGAAGCAACTACACCATTTGTTTTAATCATAACAGTCTAAAGATTGCTTGGGGGATCTCTGGGAGCTCTCCAGCTGGGCTGAAGGGTGAGGAGAAAGGGGAACAGAGGGTGCTTCTTGCTCAGCACATGCCTGGCCCACTCCAGCCTGCTGGTCCCGTCAGCTCGCCCACCTCTAAATTTAGGTGCTACAGTCCTGGTCAGTCCTTGTATCAGCCATGTCTGGACACGAGAGGTAGGGGCCTCTTCTCGGTCTCTTCACATGCCTATGCTCTACTGTATGCTGGTGAGGCAAAACTGCTGTGCTCATCCTTTCTCACAGAAGGTGCTGCAATGGGGCTGCCACTAATGCACATCAAGGAGACGTAGCTAGACTTTAATCAGACTGCATCATTCAAAACCAAAAATGCAGTTAGAGAAACAGCAAGGCTTCAACCCTTCTTTATCTGTCTGTACTCAGGTGGGGGAAGGGAAGGGGAGCACAGGAACTTCTGCAAAAGCAAAAAAGGAATTTTTACAAAATTTCTGAGGTTCAAAAGCTTAACTTTGCAAGGCATATTGTTCCCCAGGTAAAAGTAGCTGGTATTATTTAAATTCTTGTATAATTAGGAAGAAAACACTTTTTTCTAGCTAAAGTCCAAGTTGTCTCAGGAGAAAAGTTCCAGAAGTGTAGACTAGCATTGCCTCTGCTGTACCACTGCCATGTTTGACTCTTCCAGTCTCTGTCCATTTTTCCTACACTTTCTTAGTGCAGTTTCCATGGTCTCATCACTCGCCCGTTTTCCATCCTATGTGACCACTGGATTTTTTCCCTCTCCATTCTCTGCTCCTGGGCTTGCTCCTGCACAGGCAAAACCACCAGCCAGCCTATGGCAGATCAAAAGATCCCAACTGTCAGTATTCAAACCGACTCCAAGGCAGATAAAAGCAGCTTGCCTGTACTCTGCTAACTGCACAGACAATGAAAGGCCGTTTTCCCACATCGCACTTCATTACCAGAGTCACTGACAACATGAACAATCCAGCAGAAAAACTTGATCTATCCTACAATGCCAACTTCACTATTTTTCATCCTTTTCTAGTAAATCTCAGTTTGGAAACTACAGTGCAATAAACATCACTGGAGAAAAGAAGTCTTCAAGCATAAAACCAGCACAAAACCTACAGTAGCTCCTTAAGCTCTCAAAATAAAGTTTTTTGTTTACAGGTGTCAAATTCCCAAGGAAAAATATCCATCTTACTTATAATTTAATCTCCTGAACTGTAATTTATCTACTGAAAACAGAGCTGATTAATTCCCATGTGTATCAACTCTTTAAAAAAATGCTTTTCTCCTCCTTTTCTAAGAGAAGAACCAATACCAAGGATTTCAGATTCTTTTTTTCTCACCCACGATGAGAAACAAAACCTTCGGTCTGAAGACCACCAAGCTCCAATGAAAGATACTTGGTTTCCAACATTGCATCTAAGACAACTCTTAAAAGTTTTTTGAGGGAGCACATCCAACACCAGTATTTTCCTTTCTTTGACACAGGTAATCCTATGTGACAGCATATAAATATTTACTTTTCCCTCTTTGCAAGAGAGATGCCTTACACAGGAATGCATTACAGAAATTGTGGTTTTGGTTTGTGGTTTTTTTTTTTTTTTTTTTTTTAAACATATGCTCCAAAGTTGACACTACCTTGTGATCCCAGGACTTGAGCCCCTTGCTGTTCCTGGCAAAATGAGTTTACAATGCAGCTGTACCACTCCTGACATAAGCATTAACTGCTTCCCTGATCGTCCCTACCGGGAGACTCTTGGACAATCTTACTCTTTCCTTAGGTTACATTTACAATAGCTCTCCTTTGCTTGAGGCCAAATTGGGCTGGTTTTTAGGGTATGACCATCTGGTAAGAAAAATAAATGTTTAAGTTGCTCTGCTCACCGAGTAGAATACTAAAGAGGTGTAGATTAAAAAATAAATTGTACTTTCAACAGAAATAAAAGCCGCTCCATGACACACTCATCACATATTTGTAACCACCCACCTCCAATGCCAGTCTGCAATGACTTAGGGCTTGCTGCTAAAAGTATTCTGAGGGAGAGGACAAAAAAAAAAAAGTTATCAGCAGGAATTCTGTTAATGGTCACCAAAAGCCTTTCGCTAAATCATTTCCTGTCCTCTGAATCCAGCTGGAAGCGTTCGCCAGCAAGAAGGCGGACACACAATCGCATGGCCCTGCTGCTCGCTGCCCGACAAACGGAGGAAACTGCGTCCTATCATAAATCTGTCAGTCATGTACCAAATGGGTATCATGAGGGTTGGGTTTTTCTTCCCCCATAATTATCACTTGGCAGACACACAGAAGCAGAGTTTGGAGATAAACTATTTGTATCATAGGCTTTTTTCAGTGGCCCAGCCCCACAAATTCAACTTCTCGCAGACCCAATGCCAGAGCAGTGAAAGAGGCTGATTCAGTGAGGAGGGGATCAGAGGGAGCTCAGGAGACCTGCCCATAGCCCCACTCTGCTGCTGGTCTGCAGGGTGAGCTTAAAAGATTTCTCCTTTAAAAAAAAAAAAAAAAACAAACAAAAACCACCAAAAACACAAATCCAAACAAAACCAACCAGACAGACCAATAATACTGCCCTTTTTTTTAGGTGCTGTCAGTGGATGAGCTAAAGATCAATGATATCAAGAAGTATGAAGTTAATTTATTTAATGCACGCTGATCATCGTTGTTTTGACATGTTCAGGCATATTCGAGCAATAGGTAAGTAGGCAGAAATAAAATAAACAAAGAAAACATCTGTGAGTTTCAGTAACAGAACCACCACACCCAGACTCCTGTCTCCATACAGTTGGTCCTGAAAAAAAAGTCAACATTTGCCCAGTGGCCTGGTGCTGGATTACAGATAAAGAGGTACAGCCACAAAGTCAACCAGTCCCGGTGAAGTCCACAGGACAGAGCAGGGGACAGAAGGGAGACGGAGACACCAAGAGGTAAATGGCAGGAGCTACAAAGGAATTTGGGGAAGCAGGGAGGTCTGGAGGCCATCCGGCATGTGGGCAAGGGGAGTCCGGGCCAGGGGTGGACAGCAAGGTGTAAGGAAAGCCCATGAGTATGGAAAGAGTCCTTTAAGCAAACATTTTGGATGCTGGAGGTTGCTAGGCAGGGTCTGGGTGGCTGCCCGCACCCAAAAAAAACCTAATCACCGAAATGCTTTGCTGCTTCCTGCCAGGGGCAACTTGGGCAAAGGCAAACAGCGGCGGCCGAGACAGGATTGAAACCCAGCTCTGCTGGCTCTGGGTCCAGCACCCAGCCAGGAGGTCACGGTGGTACTCTCGCCCTGCTTTCAAAAGGAAACAACAGCGAAACCTGTTACCGTGGCAACTTTGAGTGGTGACTGTTGCAGGAACAAACATTATGTATGCAAATAAAGGCATCCAGGCACAACAGCCTGCAAAAAAAAAAAAAATTAAAGAGCCAGACTAATATTTGCCAAAATAAGAGCCTGAAGTAAGGCTCCTAGATCCATAGCTAGGTCTTCAAATAAAGAGGTTTCCAGAACCTCTGAAGGACCACAAGAAAAGAAATTGAACTTTTCCTAAACACTTAGCTAGTTTATCTGATGCCCTATCAGAGCATCAAAACCTACTATTGAGATCTGGCTTTGAAAATGCAGCCTCACAGAGACTGCTACTATGTTTTTATATGAGCAGTTACGAGGCACAGCTAAAGGCTTTTTGCATTATTTCACGCATAATTTCATTTCAGGCAAGCAGCATTTATACAAACTAAGTTGGTTTGGTTTTCTCCCATCCCTCCAAGTTCAACACAATTTATAGTCTCAGGCTGATTCTTATTGTGCTGCACATTACTCTTTGCACAAGAGCATAGGGTAGACATGGGTCACAGTAGGCTTCTTGGCCTCATCTTACGTTCAAAGAATACTAAAAAAACCTCTACCAACTAATGGGCACAAATCTGTGCTTCTGTTCAGAGGAGATCCCTTATTGGAGAGCTACAAATGTTACAGAGGCACTGTGCAAGACCGTGGTGCGTTGATAGACCTGTAAGGAATGTGCACGCACAGCCCTTTCCCCCAGTATACTTGACTCCAGCTCCCTCACTTTCCTTAGTGTTAAATTCACTCAAAAACTCAAGAGCTGCCCCCTCTCTTTTTTTTTTCCTATTACACCGATAAGCCTCAATAAAGACCCTTGAACACCTCAACATGAGTCACGCACGTACTTACCAGGGTCTTGGAGCAAGTCTCAACCCACTCTAAAATCTGACAAACTGTTTTTTCTTTAATTTGTGACATATTAAATATTCAGGGATTATATTCAATCCCCTATCAGAAGTCCTGACTTCATCACTGATAAGACATATGATTCTTCAGAGACATGCAAGCAGACTCGTGGCTGTCTCTCTGTAGAGGCCTCAATAATTCCACAATCATTGGTTTCACACACAAGACAACACTTTTCTTGAGCTGTGGTTTTCTGGGCAACACTTGAATTCACCTACAACAGGGAGAAGATTGCCATAAACTGAAAAAAAAGTGAGGCAGAAACTCTGGGCCAACCCAACTGAAAGGAAGCTGTCAACATTGTCAACAAATCAAGAATGAACATAAATACTACTTCTACTGTAACTGTATCTCCTTTATTTTAAAGAGAAAAGTATTTTTAAGTGATATTGCACTTTTTTTCCCCTCCTTGTTGCTTCTTTGCAACAGAGGCAGCCTGAAGTGTTTTGTGGAGGATATGAATTCTTATTCTGCTTGAGTGTTCTTAGAAATAGCAGGAAGAGCTCGCCCAGGCAGCCCTGAGGGACGCAGAAAACGGGCAGCCTTTTTTAAAAAGACGACTTCCAGGAACTGACCTTCCACCTTGGCATCGTGAGGAGATGAAGCTTCTGCAACTGCAGCCTGCCTGTCCTCCCCGAGAACCCAATCCTCTCCCCAGCCAAAACGCCTGACCCAGTTGTTAGCCGGTTTAGAGCATGTGCAAAGGGAGAGATCTTAAGGATGCCTTGAAAATTATGTTCTTTCAAGTTTTTTTGAAAACTAGAAGTTGGGTAACGGACAGAAATCCAGAAGTGTGCCGCCACTGAGGGAGGGGAAAGCCAAAACCAGCCCAGCTCAGCTCCTCGCTGCCCTTCCCCACGGACAATGTGACAGAAGACAAAGCGGAGATCATTAAGAGAGACGAAAGGGAACTGCAGAAAAACCTGAAGGAAACCAGACTCCATTAGCTCCATTGCTCAGACAGCAATTTGTTTAGTTAATTGCTGAAGTAAAACAAACATAGAAAGAAAAACATCTGGGAGGAAAAATTGGTAAGAGGGATCTGACTGTAAATTTGCTTCCTATCCCCCATCAGCCAACAGCCTCTCAGCTTCTGCAACACAAGAAAGGCACAGGGGTTTCAGCTGTTATTTGTTTGGTTTTTAAAGAGCACACTTTAGGACTCGCTTTAAACAACAAAGAGGGGTGAAGGAGGGCAAACAGACCGATCGCCCCATTTCCACCACCTTTGAAACCACCTGAAGGTAAACAAGGTGCAGTGCACACCCTAAACCCAGGGAGCCTCTCCTGCACTGGGCACCGCTGCCGTCCCCTCTGCGTCTTTCTCATTACTTTCAGGCAGGGCTGAATTAACTCTCCTTATGAGAAAGATCCACATCTGATCACAGGGAAATGTGATTTTTCCTTCTTTCCAGCAAAGCAGATAGGAATCGTCTAATATAAAGACAGAGCAATGGCAACAGCATCTGTATCAGCGGAGGGACAGCGCTGGATTTAACAGAGTGCTTTGAGCCAAATTCTGGGCTGGTGCCAGGGGAAGGGAGCTCTGTCCCAAACTGTCACATCAGCTAAGAGCAAGGCTAAACCGAGCCCATTGAGCAAGACAAAAAAACATTATGAGGTTATTACAGCAACTTGTTTGAAAATTTGCTGTGGGAAGCCAGCAACGCCAGCTGAATGCAAAAGCTGAGCCCGGGAGCAGCAGCAGGCACCATAAATAAGGTTCTGTCAGCATGGCCATTATAAACCTTGTGTTCCTTGTTTGGTACATAACCCACCCCCTTTAAAAAAAAATATCACACGAGGCTGGAACTTGGCACGCCGGCCTCCATCCTGCCGTGGTGTTTGTACAAACCTTGGCTCTGCTCAGGCTCCTCCATTTGACCAAAAAAAGCGGGGGGGGGGGGACAAACAAAAAACAGGACTACATTGCCAAAATACTTCAGTCAGTAGCTCCATGTGCCACGAAGGACAGCTTAGAGTAATATCAGCTGATAGGATTTCTAAAATCCTTTTTGAAGTGATGGCCTGTGTTTTTATTAATGGCTGGAGAGAAATGCAGGCAGTTTTAAAGATTTGCATGTCTCTCAATGAATTTAACAAAAGGTGTAAAGCCAAAAGTCCTGCTTTATGGGCAGCTCTAGCACCATCTCCTGTCTCCCTTCCTGTAGAGTCCAGCATGAAAAACAAAACCTCCCTACAACAGAGCATCTTTATTCAAGCCAGTCTAGTTACTTTTTCCTTATTAAATAGCTAATAACTTTGAAAAGGCCAAAATTTAGTATTATTTCAAGTTTTATCAAAAGATCATCTTTCATCCAAAAAATGGAAGCTTTGAATTTAACCCGTTTTCCTCATTTTCAAAGAAGTTGAAATGGAAAACAAAACGACGGCACTTTAGAAAATGAAATCATTGAAGTAAATTCTTTCTTCTTAGTTTTTAACTCTCCCTAGGAAAAAAAAAAATCTAAGATGAAATAGTGAGGGCTTGTCTGAGCAGGAAAGTTTTATCTGCTAGATATATAGCTGTAACTATGTAAGTGCCTAAGTCCTTTTAACTACAACCTCTTCCAGCACAGTTTAAACACTTTGCAATGTCATAAGCTAAGCTTTAAAGAGGAAAAGAAAACCATAATTTGAAAAAAAATGCTTGTAGCAAAAGAAGAGTGTTCACATGGGTAGTTAAAACCAAATTTAAGCCTGGTATAAATTCATACCTTGGCTTTCATGTTTAAACTTTCCCACGTAGACAATTTCTCAGAGGAAATATGAGCGTTTGGGAGGGAAGTGAAGTGGGAAGTGAAAATACTTTCCCACTGCAAAGCAGAATGAGAACTAGAAGCAAGTAAAGGCAAGGTTTAAGAAGCAGCTTTCCCTCAGATGTTGTTCCTTTGTCCTTTCCACTCTTTACCCCGTTCATTTTAAAATTGGAGAAAAAGAAAGAAAACCTGAGGCAGCAGCTCAAAGATAAACACCAGCATGTTTACAATTTATAAAATTAGGGATTTTTTTTTTTTTTATTTTGAAGTAAGGCATGAAAAGAAACCCAACTCTTTTTCTGACACTTATCACAGATACCAAAACCTTGACTTTCTCCATAATTTGCATTAAGCCACACTAGACATCTGCCATTTGACCCCACTGAATAGGCAAGGGGGGAAGCAACACCTCAGTGATGACACCAGGCTTCCTCCATATCGAAAATAAAGTGTGCATCCCCCTTTAAGACAGCCCTACCTCCGGATAGAGCGGTGAGCTGTTAAAAACAACCCTATTAAATAAGTGAGGTAAAATGAACACTTCTTGGAAATGAGTGTGTTTTGTGCCCTGAGACTTTTTATCCCTTGTGTAGAAAGGGTGCGTTACCATGATGACACTAGTTCTGGCTGGCCTGTCTCACAGGAGCGACATCAGTTTAGACACACGGGAACATACAGGCTCCTTTCTTCCATCATATGCATTTATGTCTTTCCCAACACCCAGTTACCAGGTTTCTGTCTTCCAGAAACAGACGATATGTTTTTGTTTGGACTGTTGCAATAAACATCTCCCATATTTTGCATAAGACTCAATGCACCAACAGCCAATTTGCAGGCCTATCTCTATATGTTACTAGGCAACTCCAACACAAGAGTCTTTTCCTGGAATATAATGGAAGTCAAAGGAAAAAGGTGGAAAACTCCTATACCGAACAATTCCGCAGATAATGTGCTACCACCAGATTTCCTATTATGTCAACCAAACCATTCTGAAACTGCCTGGTAAGTTATCAAGGTGCGGACTCCAGGGCTGTCAGCACTGCCAGGTTCAGATATTCAAAAAAATAATGAATCAGACCTCCTAAGAGAACCCAAAATATTATTTTTAAGTCACCCTCTGCTTGCTGAGTTTTCTGGGGATACTGGGAAAATATCTAGATTTCCTTTGCGGCAGAGAAGGCGGCTGGAGTATCAACGTGTCTTAAAAGGAAGTTAAAATTGCCAAGCAATTCCTTGATTCCAGGTGCTGGGGCTTCAATAGATATAAAAACGAACCTCATCAAAAAACATTAGCTTTGTGGTAGAGGCCATAAAACTCAACCATTCTAGGCTATTTTGGATGTTGCAGCAGACCCTGAAGCCCTCCAAGCAGGCTTGCTAAACATCGCCCAGAGAAGTACTGGACATTTGCTCCCCCTTTCCTCGAAGCAGGAGTGACAAGAGAGCACCTTAGGCAGGGGCAGCACAGGGAAACAAGACAGTCATGATTTCCATTATACAAGTTTGTGTTTCCCCTCCCTTGTTTGATCACTGAGTCTGTCTTGGGGGAAAAAAAAAAAAAAAAAAAAAAAAAAGAAGATAAAGAGTATATCCTTCAGTTGTGTTCTTTGGTGTTGCAGATAAAGATTTAGGGCTGGGTTTTTTTCCAGTTTCAGAATCATATCTGTGTAAATGTAGTACAGACTTGTAGGAAAAAGATTGTGTCTAAAGCTAGAAGTGAAGCAAAGTAAGCAAGCCTTTTTTGTCTTTACAAGTACTTACAGGTGCCCCAAAACGATCCTGTTTGATTCAGGTGAGCTTTGGATTACACTTACCCACCTTTATCTATGTACCTGGTTCAACTGAGTCTGGTCATGAAATCACATGAGAATGAAGTTATTCCATGAAACTTTTGATATCTCTTGGTTTTGGTTGGAAAAATCAATACTGTAAGGCAGGAGTCTTTGTTTCTGGGTGAGCTACATTTGTTCACAAGTTTTCCTGCATTTAGCCATAGAGCAGCACTTTAGATGGTTTCTGGTTTTATCAAAAGGCATTTACCCTATAGACTGCCACATGCCTCTGTCGCAATTTAGCTAGAAAAATCAATTATGAGCTCAGTAATTGTACTACAGTGAGAATTACAGAAGTCTCCAGAGAAGTTTTAGAAATCTAATGATTTTAAGCTTCCTTAGCACATTCATGCGAAGTTTTAGTAAGTTTATATCCAGAGCACCGAGATAGCACGCAATGTGAAAATATTGTGCCTCACCTGACACTACAGAGCAAATACAGGATATTTGCTGCTGTCAAAGCCAGTAGGTCAAAAGTTACTAAGGAGGGATCCAAATAGGTGAAACACTCACTGGCGTTTCCCCACCTGAAATGCAGGTGGGTCCGTGGGTTTTGGATCCCTGAATTGAGGCAGATGTTGCCCTTCTGGAGGTGGTTTTGACTACTTTCATCTCGCAGCAACCAAGGGATCTCAGAGCGTTCCCATCATTTTAGAGCACACTGATGATTCACGCATGGTTACATGGCAATATTTACTAAGCTCTCAGGAGGCAAATTCATTAGGAGAGATTAGTCAGCTGTCAAGCACCCATTCCCTTGCATAAGAATTATATTCTCTAAATAAAAGTTCTCATCTCCAACTCGAACTTCCGCCCCACCACCTACTCGCTCTTTTCACAGTTTCATAATCAGTGAATGAGGACATGCCATTATGTTTTTAGAGATTGCAGAAGAAAGGAACATGGGAGACACTGACAATGAAGAAATGGAGATTTGAGTGCAGCATCTTGTTTCTCAGCGTAACTGAGCATAATGAAAGAAACACAACTTTTGATTTACTCAGAGCCAATCACAGTTGCAACGGAAACAGACTTGGCTGGATACAGATTCATCCCCGTCCAAAAGCAGCCAACAACCTCAAGCACATTCACTGAGCTCTGCACACCTATCAGTAGGGCAATTGGTTTTCTGTTTTTTTCAGAGTATACCTCCAGTAGGACACACTGCGGGCTCTAGTAAAGCACTGTGTTTCAGGAGATATCACACAAATTTTGTCTATGTATGAATACCTGGAGCATTGATTTACATTACCATTTCTCACCCTATACAAAGCATATTCCACTCATTGCTAAATTGGAAGGGATCTGGGCAAAGGAGCGTGATAGAAAGGCTGGCAACTACTACAAAGCACACTGCAAACACATCCACAAACAGAAGGAAGTAGTTGTGAAAAACCAGCAGAGCAAGACCTCATTCCTAGATACATGGCCATTGAGTTTGTAGAGCCATGGTTTTCAAGATATCCTGCTGCAAGAGCTGTAAAAAGACAAGAGTACTCACTGCAGTGCTTCTGCAGTCCTCTGGGTTCAAAAGATTGTTCATCGTTTTCTAGCTGTATCGATTGGTTTAGTAAGCGTTGTTGCTGCCGCCTACAGGTATTTTCTTCTTGTGTGCCTTTAAAGAAAGCTATCCTAAGCAGGACAGACCAAGCATATTGTATGCCCTTCTCATCTAAAAGTTGGAAGCCATTCGCAGGTTTATGAGAGCCCCACACCTGCAGGAACTATTTTACTACTTATTATTGCTTTTATCTCCTCTTGAAAAAGGAGCATCACATGTAGCAAAAGTCCAGCCCTTGATGCTGCAAAGCAAAGGATATTGACTCTCAGCCTGCCTTTGCCCTCACAATTTGTTTGCCGTATGCCATACTCACCTTTCCCTTTGCTACCACTATACCACAAAATCCTGGCAGGTCAGGTTACTGCGCTGTTGATCTGGCTCTCCTCTAAGCCATATGTTGAAGCCCCCCCTGATGAGGCCCTAGTGTAGCATTTCATCTCCTAGAGACCAAGTGGGCTTTTAGCATGACAGAAGCAGAGATGGGAACAACAGCAAGTCTGAAGGAAACTGGGTTAAAAAGCATTATGAACTGGCTTTGTGCTACATGTCGTTTTTTCCTGAAAAACCTTCAGCTGAATGGAGCGGCTATGGTAAGTACCAAGACTTTTTAAAAGCCTATAACCCTCCCCAGATGTCACTGTGGCCCGAACAGACCAGCAGGGTTGTAACGAATGCAATGCGAAGCTTTGCCACATTTGACAGCTTTCTGCTTCCAGGCGAGATGAAGTTGACTGATCTGAAGTGCATGTGCATATGGGTTTGGTTTTTTTCTTTCCCCTACAGCTCCAAAGCGCAATGACGTAGCAGCAGCCGGCTGCCAGTGGCGCGCAGCCCCGGAGGCCCACTGGGTGAGGATGGATGCCTGCAGGGACCCAGCGGGCACCCACAACAGGTTTCCCGCCTCAGGGTCCCCTTTGCTCCTGGGGATGCGAGTCTTACCCACGCTCCCTCTTCTCTTTGCACTGGTATCTGTCTGTGTAAACACGCCTGCTGGGGTTGCCAAGGGATCAAATAACAGACATGAAGAAACAAAGAGCCTGCAAGGAATCCCAGACGCTACTGTCCTTATGGGAAAAATATTCTATTATCCAGTGCCAGTATTTGCCTTTCAGGGAACGATAACTCAGTACAAGGTAATGCTATTAAATACACTTCTTGGTACAATCCTGCAGCAAATGGGCATTCGCTTCGTGTTTAAAATGAACTCGTTAAAAATCTCCTTCTAGAGAAGTGCCTCAGATGTACTAGAAATAAGTAGAACTGATGGTAAAAATCTCACTATCATTCACCGCCAACGTAGCAGTTACGTACTAAGCAAATAAAGAAAACCCCTGCATGACAGGTATTTTATCTACCTGCAGTCTGAAGAATGCAGGGTCTTAAAAACGGACAGTAAGTGTTGCCACTACATTAAAAAAACACACAAAACAAGCACTACATGAAAAACAAGGCACTGTGGTTTCTAGGTTTAAGTGGATCATTTGTGGCAGTTCCTGGACTTCTGTCCAGTTACAACTTGCAATATATAAAACTAGAGCAGTAACACCATTTCCTATCTCTAATTCTGCTTATCTGCCGTCCTCTTACGGAGCAGGTCACTTTAGCCAGTGGTGCAGATTTGCCAAAATGGTTGGACTTCAACCCCAATACAAACATGCTGCAAGGACTGCCAATGGCAGGGGAGAGTGGAGTGTACCTGCTGAACATTGCTGCCTCTGGAAGGACGCGTGCCCAGAAAACACCGAGAGCTGCTGCAAATTTCACCATCCACGTTCAGGACAGCATCTTATTCCTGGACACAGAGGGGAGCTTGAACCACATGCCAAACAGCTACCAGTGAGTACTGCTAGCTTCCAACAGCTTTTACCCTAATCAATGGGAGGGAAAAAAAAAAATTAAAGATAGATGTGCTCCCTGACACAGGGGTTTTTTTTCCTACCATGGAAATATGACATTGAGGAAACAAAACCAAAGCAAACAAAAAACAAAACAAACAAAAAACCACCCCAATCTAAAATATTGAATAAGCACATGTTGAAACTAAAAGCAGGAGGCTTCATTGCCCCAGAGCAGCAGTGCACAGCAAGCACGGGCATGAAGATGGCAAGCCCAGTGGCACTGGGGCACTGATTTTCCAGGTTGCCCCTGTACGGGTGGCATCCAGCCTCCCTGCCCCAGTTAGGAACTGGAGCTCTTCTGTCAGCAGGGAGAGAGGCAAGCTCCCAGCAAGGCTCTGAATTGCCTCCACAAGACACCGTCTATTTCCACTGATGGTGCTTTCTTAATGTAAGTACCTACATTTGATGTCTAATGGACTGGGAATATCTCTTAAGTGAATTACTTCCAAGTCTACATAATGAGGATAGTGTTTGGTAAATTCAGACCGTGCTGCTGTGTTCTACACAAGCAATGGGATCAAACTTAGAGCTCACTGAAGTTAACGGAATGGGGAACATTCATATATCCAGTAGAAGGAAGTTTTGGACTTAGAGGTAAAATTTCAAGTGATGCAGGTGCATAAGATGATAGACTAAATCCAAACAGGTATCTTCACAAAAACAGGGGGGCAGATAAATAGCTCTTAACCAATGCAATTTTGGACTTTCAATAGCAGGTGTGGGAAGGAAGTTCCCATCAATTCTGCTGAAATCATTCTCTCTACTGGAGCAGAAACCCTGGAAGTACAGGAACGCCTCTACATCGTGTGCACGATGGCCGAATATCTCCACCTGGAGTCCTCCCTGCTAACCCTGTTGCAGTACACAGATTCGGCACACAGAGGCTTGCAGAGCCTAACCGTACTGGCTGAAGACACTGGGCAGATCGACTTTACGGTGAACCATTACGTAGGACTCTTCTGGCCTGTGAAGTGTGGAGAGTTTGCCGTGCTCCACGAATTCATCCAAGTCCTGCGACACAACATTGACTCACGCCACCTCTCACAGCTGCTAGGATATGAAATTGCAGGCTGGAGAATACTTAAGAGAGGTGATTATGAAAGAAAGTCTCCAAGACAACAACGTAGGCGATTAATGATCACGCCAACACCAACATTAAAACCAATTAGAATTACCCAGAGACCAGCTGCAGGAGATGCTTCCAGGCCTTTGTCCTCTACTGTGCCAAGCCGCTTACTCACACAACTTGCGGTACCACCTACTCAGAGTTTATCATCTTTCTGTGAAGAAAGTATAACGATGGCAAGTTACAAGATGCAGAATAATATCCATCTTATAAGTCAAGAAAGTTTGGTCACCTTAGAAATAGACTCAGCATGGGACATGCCAACTAACCCACCAGTATCTATTATGTTTGCAGACTCTCATATTCCAGATCTTTCACCTTCACTGATTGCTAAAACAATGCTTCTCTTCACTGAACTGGAAGTGCTCCCTACTAGAGCTTCTGGCACGTCCTTGCTGTTAGAGCAGCCGGAGCATCACGTGCCTGAGACAGACTTATATTTCCTTTCTAGTAAATCAGAAGTATCCACATACCGTTTCCTACAGGACATCACTTCAGACACAGACCAGCTTTCCAGGCCCACGTACACTTGGGTGATAAACACTCTTCATGAATGGCCTCACAGCTCAGCAGAGGCATTTCCTTCTATGACAGAATTTCATGTATTTTTGCCAGAAGCAATGTCAGTATCAGAAGTGCCAGATTACAGCGATGAGGCAAAAAGCCACTTTCCAGAAGTTGAAATTCTTTCTAGTGCATCCCTCTCTCTAGAAACACTCCCTTCACTATTCCCAAAAGCTTCAGTAAGAGCCACAACTTTGTCTGACTTCACATTTCCCATCAATGACACGTTTCTGCCTGTGCCAGCAAGTAGCGGTCTGAGCCAAGCATTCGCTCATGACTATGAACAGTTATCTAAATCTTTTATGACTGTCCCACAGCCCAATGGGTTTCCATTTGCTGGAGGGAAAAGCACAGTTTCTCCTGTAACCCAGAGAGAAGCACAGACCATCTATCCCAAATTGAATTTCAGTCCTGAAGCCTCAGCCTGCTTTTCTAGCACATTACACGGCACTTTCCCTAGCAGAGCCGAAGCATCTTATCAACCAAGTCTGATCATTCTTTCCCATCCTGATGCTGCTCCAGTTCTTACTCTGCCAGTAGACTTTTCTAGTTTTGACATGTCTGAGCTATCCAGACCAACAAATAGACTTCATTCTTCTTACGGCGGCAGCATGCTCAGAACAGAGATGCAGTCTGCAAGTATTTTATCCAGCGGCACAAAGGAATTGCATTCAGACAGAGATCTGGGAACAAGAAGGATTTTGCCAAACGTCACCGAGCCTACCCTGGAGTCACACAAAATCTCAGACATCAAGTCAGATGCTGTAGAAGTACCTCTGGTGACTTTATTTATTACCACTTCTCATCTGTCCAGCAGTATACCAGGTATGTTTAAGATTTGACTTTCCATTCATCTCCTTTCCTGCCCTGAGAGTCCTGACGGAATAGTTCGACACAGCTTCTTCTGCAAAAGCATGACTTCACTGCATGAGGGATGTGTCAGCAGCAGTGTTCCTCGTAGGGGAAAGTATTTTTTTCGCTCAACTTGATTCAGATAACAGCTCAGCTGAACAATCAGACCCAGCTTTGGCCATCCTAAGGAAAGATGTGGACCCATTGAAAAAGATCTGAAGGTACACAAGGATGGTCAGGGGTCTAGAAAACAGGACAAACTGAAATAATGAGTCTAGAAAACTGAGGAAAGATGCAGGTTTATGTAACATTGTGCTGAAAAGATGAAAGAAGTGTTGTCAGTATCCCCTGGGAACTGAAGCAGTAGTCACGACCTTCAATTGCAGTTAAGATGATTTAAGTTAGACATTAGATAAACTTTCTCACAGTAAGGATAATAAAACAGAAGAGATGCTTGGGGAACATTGTTGAGGGTTTTTAAGAACAGAACAAAAATTATTTATCAGAAATGACACAGAAGTAGTTCAGTATCCTACCAAGTGAAGAATTAGACCAGACACCCTTTATAGTCCGCCTTCTCCTCCAACTGCATGAAATCTGTGACGCAGGCTCAAGTATATGCTAGACTACAGAGATGGTCTGTTTGTAGGACCAGTTGTATGTCTGTATCAGCTTATATTACATCTGTGTAAAGGTACACATGGTAGATCTTAAATACTTACTATGTGCAGCATTCAGAGACAATGTGCAGACTATGTGCAGCATTCATTCTAGAGTGACCTGACTGCCTGTTTTTGATGCATTGACCTTGTTAATGCCCTTCAGAACCATCTTCTTTGTAAAACTTTACTAGACCTACCTTAAGTCTATACCCATAGCACAAGACCATAGTGTGAAATATTTAGGTCTGCAATCAGGTGTCCAAGCAAGCATCTGTCAAAGCCCACAGATGGACAACGCAGCCCTAACACGATACTGTTACTAACACTCTTGCAAACACAGGCCATCTAGAGATGTTAAAAAATATCTTTCTGCTCCAGTGAGAAGAGCCACTTGGGTGAAGAGTTCCCCCATTTTCTAAAGGGGAGGTTGAACTCTAGCTTCCTTCCCATGGTCCTTCCCATGCTGGCAGTTTTCAATCACACACCCTAAAAGCTTTTAAACTACATTCCCAACCCTATAGCAAATTATTAACATAAGATCCCTTTTACATAAATCTGAACAATCTTTCACCTTAAACTGTAATGATCTTCTCATTTTCACAGAGGTGGTTCGGACACTACTGCCATCACACCAGGATCCAAGCACCTTGCTCTTTCCCACATCTGAAAGACTACAGTCCATGGAAAGTGCATGGATTCTTCCTTCATTTTCTGTTTCACAAGAGCTTCAGAATATAACCCCAGGTAAAAAGAAGTTTACCTCTCTGGTCTTACTTCTGAACATAGCTGTCATCAACCTTTTTATCCATCTTGCAAAGTATCTCTCGTTTCCTATACTAGAACCCATGCAGCCCCTAAACTATTATGACCTAAAGATTCGTGTCCTTCTGAATTAATCCCCCCCTATTATTTACATTAGGTAACATATAAGGAGAGGATAAGATTAGGGCATGATTTTACTCAATCTTGGAAATTGGTCCCTATCCTAAAGTGCAGAAAACACAAATAAATGAGATCCAGAAATGGCAGGAAGCAAGGAAAATTTTTTGTCACAGTTTGCAGAGACACCCTGCATCCTGATCTTCTCCCTTACTCCTTGAGCCTGACAGCAAACTTCACCTAACAGTCACAGAGAGATTTCCTTTCAAATTTGTCACCACATTTGATCATCCTACAGCTTACTTGGCGTCCACTCACATATTCATAGGAGCACGTCAAACTGGACAGATGCACAGCACTCCAAGTAATCCTGTCCCAGGCGGGTGTCTGCCTCCTCCAGAAGTGGGGTGATGCCGAGACACCCAGTGCTTGCCTGATTAATCTGAAATTATTCTTGATGCTAAACATAACTCAATGGTATAAAGAAAAAAACATTCTCATGAAATCTCCCCTCTCCCCCAAATCTATGATTAGTGTTGGAAATAGAAGATGAAACAATAACATATTTTAATAATTACCTCATACACGAGCTCCATTTCAGAATTTGATGACAGAGCACTCGGACATCAGGGCTGTGACCGATTCTTTGCAGAGTTAAGAGTTGTTTCTTCAGGAATTGTGTTTCCCAAGAGGACACTTCATGTGGAAACATAATCATGAGCTTCTACACTTTCTGAGGATCTCAGCTTATGCAAGCACACTCCCAGGGGTTCTTGGAAACTTAATGTTGGGAATGAAGGCAAATCAAGGCAATGCCTGATGACAGCCCTGCTAATGAGGCATCTGTGCTACAGTCTTTGATAGGTAAAGCATCACAGTACCAGGCAGTCTCCCACTATGCAGCTTCGAACTGTAGTCCAAACTCAGATTTTAGTAGACCATCCACTCATACAAGGAAGGGCCTTGAAGTTTACATAAGCTTCCCATAACACAAAATGCAAAAAAAAAAAAAAAAAAGATTCAAGCAAGAACTTTGCAATAATAGGAACGCTGCCTTTCTTTGATATTTAAAGCATTAGAAATGAGACATACTGAACTGCCACCATGAAGTAAATGCATCACCTGAGAGGCATATTGTGATATTTCTGTGTAAAGGTTACTGGAATAAGAGATTATTGTTTGGGAAGGCACTATACAAGACCTGACTAAGGAAGAATAGTGTTGTGCATATGTACAACTCTTTAAATAAACATATATCTAAATATGCTTAAGCAAATGAAGTTGTTAAGATGTGATCAAGGACGACACTTTACAGGACTGTTATAAGCTTAAGTTTCAGTAGAAGTGAGGCAAGTTCAGAATTTCCCTTATCAGTTCTCAGCACCTGCCACAGTCATTTGCAGGTCAGAGGCTGTGTGAGGTGATAGGCACGCTGTCCATTGAAAAAAAAAAAAAAATGTCATCCACCCACTTGAATCCAGGCTAAGAAAGGACAATAGCTGAAGTGGCTTGCTTCTGATTTACAAGACATTATCAACTAGTTATCACACGATGTAAAGCAGATTGATTTTTTTTTTTAAGACAATTTATCTTTTGCTTTCTATATTTTAGCTTTGAATTAATCTGTTTAAGACTAAAATCTAAACTTGAACCTTTTTAATTGCTTTTGAGATTATCCTCTGATTATATGTTGAATTGCTCTTGGTAGCATTTGGTTTGGAAAAAACACAGATTAAACAAAACAGAGTGCTTTAATAGATTTTAGATAGTTATCACCCATGTATTTTCAGTCTAAGCCTCCCAAGGACTAGTACGTGATCCCCATTTAAGGATGCTGCAGAAACTCTAGATTACCGACACATTTCCATCTTAATGCAGTCAGTGAAAGTATTTATAAAAAAAAAAATCTTCAAACTGTCTTCCAAAATGATGCCGTAGCTAAGTGGCTGTGCTCAGTTACTCATTTCATAGGAAAGAATTATTTGCAGTGTCTATCACAAAGGGAAATAATGTCAGAAAGGCAGTGGGGAGTTCTGTTGACCCTAAACAAAACCCGTAAGAAGTATTGTTTCTCAAAAAGGAGTCTAGAGGGCAACATAACACTTCTCTTCTGAAAAGTGGTAGATGATATAACAAGGGGCAATAGCCACAAAACTGCATCTCAGGAGGTTCAGACATCAGGAGAACTTTTTCACTTGGGGGTAACGTAGCAATGGAACAAGTCACTCAGACTTGGGACCCTTCATCCTCAGAAGTTTTTAAGACTCAGCTAGGCAAAGCCATGCTTGATCTCATTTCGTCTTGGCTACAGCTCTGCTTTGAGCGGGAGGTTGGCTAGATGACCTCTAGAGGTCCCTTCTAGCCAACATGCTCCATAATCCTGAGGCTGATGGGACTTCTTTGCTATCATTCAGTATCAGATAGCTATTTTTCTCTCATAATTCTTTCCTTTTCTCCTTCCTCTCTAAAGGGCAAGCAAACACTTCCCCAAAGGTTGTTCATTCCATTAAATTCCTAACAGCAACTATCGGATGCTTCTTCTTTTTTCCCATACCTGCCAACACATTTTACGATGAGGAAGACGGCAACTCAACTCAGTTAGCTCTACAAATTATTCCAGCTGATGGCTCTCCATTGGGATCAGAAAGCTGGCTGCAATTTAACACCTCTCAGCAAACCATGCATGGCTATCCCCTCGATATTGATTTCCAGTACTCGCCTCAGGAGTTTGTGCTGTCTGCTGCAGATTCAGGAGGACTGACTGCCTGGGAATCCTTCACCATTGAGCTTCTGAAGCCCACCAATGTACCATGCCACCTTTACACCGTCAGAATAAAAAACAGCTACTACTCTTTCCTGAGAGAGAGGAAAAGGATTAGTTTGTTTCTACAGAAGCTCTCCCTCTATTTGAACTCCAGCAGTCCCAAAGACATCATGGTGACTGCTCTCAAACCTGGGTCCACAGTAATCTCATGGTATAACAGTCTGCTGTGTACAAGTGCCAACAGATCTTCCAGCTGGTGTGCAAAAGATGAAATCCAGGAAGCACTAGAGAAATTAAGAGTGCCGGATGGGTATGTTAGCCCACATTTTGTCCAAGCAATGTTGCCAGAATACAAAATTGATGTAATTTTCAACATTTCGTATAGTGGAGTCTGTTTTCCCACCACAAAGCCATTCAATGGGTCTTTCAACAGTACTGTACCTACACTTCAAGACAAGAATGACTCCACGATTAGGAAGACCCCATCTGCCTTACTAAGTAGTGTTTGTGTCACTGTTGGGGTGGTTCTGGTAATATTGGTTTACTGGTTTTCAAAGTATCACAGGAAAGTTCCTGGATCACAGTCTGTGACTTTTCAGAGAAACTCCCAGTTAAACCATGCTGATGTGGAACTGGATGTCCTGAAACCTCGCAAAGCACCTGTACACGAGTGCAGGGCTTCACCATCACCTCAGTTATGGATACCACCTTCAGTATCACTTACCTCCCAAGAGCAGTATTCTAGGTCAGTAAGACTGCCTCACATCATACCATCTTTCCGGCCACCAAGATACCAGCTCCCCCCCCATTATCAAGAGGGTATGACTACCCAGAATGACCAGGGCAATATCCACAGACTTAAGTTAAGATCTTTTAAATGATATTAAGAGCAAATCTATAAAAAGACAATGTGTACTAGAATGTACTATCCTTATTACTCAGAAAAAAAGTCTAAGCAGTTAGTGATTTTATCATTTTTCAATTTAAAATAGAACATACTTAACCTATGCCTGACGAAGAGGCAGTAGCAAAATCAGAACCCTGAAACTAAGTACTAGAACAAAATGCCAAGTAAAGCAGGTAAAAGAATCTATAGATGAGATGGGTAGAGCAATATGCCTGTACAAGTCAGAACACGAACATATACATCAAGCTGATGCTGGTGAGAATGAGGGGGTCACAGCCAGTACTGAGTAAAACTAACTCCGTTATGACTCCCTGATTCATAAATACACCTTTTACATAGAAGAGGCCGAACTGTCAGAAGGACCATCACAAAACACAATGTTTCCACTGAAATTCAAAGGTGCTACAACCCTTGAGTCTCTATGCCATCTTGGAATTTTAGATTAGTATTTTCAAAAAATGCATCTAGTAATTGTCCCTCTCTCATGGGTGACATTGTCCTCAATCGTTCAAAACTTTTTTAGTGTTTCTATTAAATACATTATATGTAGCATTTATAAAGGCAACAACAGCTACTTAACAGGAAACTCTTCCTGGTCAGTAATTTTGTAATGTACTTTTTAAAATACATTTTAAAGTTACAGGCTTGCTTTCTTACAGTAAAACTGGCTCTCTTGTCTGCTTCCACCCATGACAGTTCAAGGACCATAGGCAAGAAAATGCGTAAAAGAATTTCTAAACACTTTTCAAGTATTTTGAAATACTTTCAGTTTAATAGATTAAAATAGACAAAATTTAATCCATAACTTAATTATGGATTAAACTACTTCATCCATAACTTCCAATTTTAATCTATAAACTGTTTTAGAACTGAGAAAATCTTCCTTGAACCTGAAAGCACAGTGTGAAATAGGACCAAAGTACCACCACCTAGAAAGGAAAGGAGAGACATACAGAATGCCCTTTCCAGAACTGCCACAGGACTTTACTGGAGAAGGTAGATCCACAAAGAGCCTCAGACCACAGACATTACAACTCTGGAGATACAGTTTCACTAAGCTGTCTAGGCACAAGAACTCACAGGGTAACTCTCCTGTCATGGTGTGCTCTTGCTGACATGGTACATAGTAGCCACCTATTGCTCTGATGAACTCCGACTGAGCAAAAGGTATCGAAGCCACCCTGTATCCAGTTTGGGAGCAGGCTGCCGACCAGTCCAAAGGGAATCCAGCCCAGGGACAGATCTGGGAATGGTCCACAACCAGGAGATGAGAACAGCTCTCCAGTGGTCCACTATAATGTTATAGTGCAGATTAATGTTTGCAAACAGCCGGATGCCAGCATGACGTACCAACACAGGTCCCTGCAGCCTCAGCTGGCTTGCCTTCTCTCCAAACTTAAGATTTACACCACCCAGCAATCCCAACGACAGTACAGCTCAACCAGTAGTCATGGCATAGAAAGAGAATTTGAACAGCTCACTAGCCACAAGTGTACCATGAGCTACAGGACCAAAGTATTTGAACAGATTAAATTGTATTTGTGTGGACATTGTACACATATGATCCACCTCTAGTTACAACATATTTGTGGGAGCAGATGAACAACACGCACTGGTTAGCTGTGCATATGAAAACGTTGCTAACATGTTCTGTTCTTTTTTTGGGACAGCAGTTGCTCTGTGAATATGATGGTAGTAACAAGGATTTACATCTTCTTGCATGACTGAGTAGCACTTGTCTGGGTTTACACTGTTCAGTAACTTTTTGGATAAATACAAATTCTTCTAGACGACTACTTCAATGCTTTCCAGAAGCCATCCAGCTATAAACCAGCTCTAAAGTTTGATGTAAAAATCAACAAAGCAGCAGTAATTCACTGTAGTCAATAGTCTAGACATAAGATTGGAAAAAATATAAATCCAAAGGATTACTGCAGGAAACATCAGCCCTTGTAGTATCTCATGTCTCAGTAAGACTCTTCAAGTACTTAGAAATACAGGCCCACAGTCAACCACCTTGGAGAATCGGGCCCTGCTCATTTAATCACTTAACAGTCTTACCTGGCAGATGTTCCAAAAGTGGAAAATGTAATTAGTAAACAAACTAAACAAATACATATTTTAATAGCAGGTGCAGTATTCTTTTCCTCTAAGTATTTAATTCCTGTGCATATTTAAGGACTGCAGCTGAATATTAATGGCACATCAGGAGATGCAATACACACAATTCCCCAAGGCACAGGATAAGCTCTTCAGTTATACTTCTCTCAACTAGCAACAAATTGCAGAAAGCTGACATTTACTGCTCCCTAGGTTCCAGACTTTAAAACTCCTTTAGTAAAAAAGAGAAATACCCAAACTGATATGCAGTACCATCTCATTAAAAAACCCAGAAACTTATGAGAAACAATAATTCCATAGTAGTTTTCTCCATCAGAACATTTCAGACAGGATATCAAGAGATGCGGTGATGCAGGACATCCTATTTTCAATTAAGTAGTGAAAATAAAAGTCTTCAGACTTTAGGATCTCCAAAAATTACATGCTGCTTCTATAAAAGCTACATAAGTTTTAGAATATGGTAAAAAATATCATGCAAGTACTCTTTAATCACTCTGTAAAAATGGTTCTAAAATCATTTAACAGAAAACACATCTGCATCACAGTGGCTCAATAGTCACCCTGAAACTATACGTGGCACTTTAACACAGCTGAAGAAAGGACTCAGCTACCAATGTAAGCAAAGAATACTTGCATGATACTTGTGTTCAGATCTAGTCATCACAAACTACGGTATTTAAAGTTTCAGGTGAAGAAATATGAATATATTAATTTAGTTTCAGAAAAGCTCGAAGACATGTCTTAAATCAACTTAAACTATAACATATCAGATCTGTGAGACCTTCAGTTGCTTATACAAGCTAGCATAGATGCAGATCAGAGGAAGGTTGATATACTCTGAGAGCTTAGCTATTCATCTTTCCTTAGCCCACTCAAGCGGACGCATTTGGAAGCCAACTCAAAATCTTACAAGGGATTAGATCACACAGACATTGGGTGAGAGAGTTTCCCCATTTGAGAATTCTACTCTCCATTAAGAGAAAAAGAGGCTCTACTCAAAGAAACTGAAGACAGATCATCTACTTTGTCATTTCACAGCCATTAATATTCAGAATAAGTCTCCCCATGACATTCAAAAAGCTTAGACCTAAAACCACAGGTATCTTAGAGAGCATATTTCATCAAAAAAATAATTTAATGATTAGCAAAAATTTTATTTTACTTTTGCTTACAAACAAAGACTTAACTCCAGCACAACAACCTGAAAGGCTTTGCTTTCTAAAGATCATTTCTAGTAAATTTTTAAAAGTCCTTAAACTAACAATTTTTATCTGTAAAACCACTCACTCTCCCACACCTTAGTTGAAAACTAAGACTGGCATTTTCTCAGCTCAGTGACTAGGTACTCAGTGTGCGGTCTTTTCCATAATTCTGGACTCCTGAGGAAATGTCATATAAATAAAATTATTCATGAACCAAAATTAACAATATTATCAGTTAATTATCAAATACTTGATTTTTTTTTTTTAAACAGTCATCACTGATTTTGAAATATTAAACAATACTTATGGGAAAGGACTCGAAACTCTGACTAACATTTTTGATTACTTGATTTAGTCCATGGCAGCACAGGTTTTCTTCATCCTAAAAACATGACTGTAAAATACTTCAGGACAGCTCCTATTTGCACACTATTCATTTAATGTGATATGCGGATTTCATATTTCATAGCAAAAATAAGAATAGAAAAATGTAAAAGCCAATCAAAACAGAGCTATACAATTGTACTGAAACGGTACCAATATCAATTCCAGCATTACATATTTTTTGCAATTCAGCCAAGTTTTGTCCAAAGAAACAAAATTAATCATCACTGCCGGCCTGCTTTTCCATTTTCCGTCGTTTCCATTCTGAAATGAAAGACAACAATTGGTAAGGCTTGTTATTGGAAATACAATCAACAGACTAAGGGGAAAAAAAAAATCAGACTTAAATATTTTTTAATAAATATTTTTTACTTCACTAACAATCCTGTCTCTCCCTGCCCCCAACAGACACAATCTTATCCCCTCTTACTACTTTTTTTAAGCAGCAATCAGTACATAAAGGAAAGGTTTCTGCAAAGAAACTTCCCAGCAACAACCGCAAAAAGCTATCCATTATCAACCTCACCAAAAGACAAAAGCCCATATTCATGTGACTACAGAGAATCTACTTCTAAAATCTGAGCTTTAGCAGTTTGTTTCAAGGTCTTCATTTTCATCCTTCTTACACTGATCATTGACTACCACCATCTTATTTACTTAAGAGGATGTTGGTATGATTTTTCAGTATTTTTTGACTACTATCAACTTCATTACAGCACAGCATAAGATTCAACCACTCTATAATCGACAGTATTTTTTTATTAGCCATTCCTTTGGAAGCTAAAGCAAGCAACAGACTGGCACAAGAAGTCTCAATTTAGCTACCATTTAACCCCTTCAAGTTTAAGAGTTTTGCTGCAAGGGCAATCACTAAGGCACAAGGAAGATAATTTATCAGCATTGAGCCTTGCTCAGCATAGATGCAAACAACTGAAAAGCAAACAGTGCTGTAGTTCTTCATCAATACTGAGAGACGAAGGAATGTATTTATACATTTTAATCCTCAAAAGAGTAAGGAGTCTTTTTAATGCTGTAATTGAAGTTTTCCTCCATACTGCATATTAGCATATTACTACTGCTAAGATATTTGTAGTGATGCATTTACTGATACAAACCCATTTTCTTCTTTCAGATGTTGATATAGCTCAGCTTTATTGTTGACAGAGTTCAAACGACCAATAAATTCCTGGTGTTTCCTAGAGTTGGCAGTATTAATCCTGTTGCTCCATAAAGACAGCAAGGACATTGGCCCTAAAATTGCAAGTAAAAAGAGTCTAAGTGATTTAATTTCTGAATTCTTAAACATTACATTATTATAAAGGCTTAGAAGAAATTACAGACTATGGTAGTACAACATATTAAACCCACTAATTATTAAACAACCTTATAATAGAGGCTAAATACAAAATATGCAAAGTGATAACAGCTGAGTAGTTGCTTCATATGCAGAATCTGAACATCAGCTCAGCCATTGCGACAAATAGCTCACACCAAGGAAGAGAAGTCAGTGTGAACTGCCCATTCCAACAACTATACTGTTTAGGCACGTTTATATTTATTAGTCAGCAGGAGACAGTGATTTCTGATACCTGTCCTTAAATAGCATTTCTGACATACAGTAGCTCAAATAGCACCAGCAGAAATTTGTCCAACCCCCTGTCACCCCAAGTGCCTATCAGTAGACCCACACAGTATCTTGGTATCTCTCTTTTTACATAGACCTGTTGAGGTTAACATATTTATCACGAATTTCTCAACATTGAGTGTTTAATTAAAAATTATCCTCTCTTACTTAGCTTTAACTCCAAGAAGATTCATCTCATTCCTTTAGAAAACACAGACTGATACAACAACTTCTATCTTTATAAAAAAATAATCTGTTTCAATTCTTCTGGTTTACCTTTTGCCTTTTCAACTGTGGGCATTTCATCCATTGTAATAAGAGGCTTTTTGTTGGGTGGCTCAGGAGAATCAGGGGAATCTTTGATAACTTCAGCTTCTGCTAGTTCTTCTTTTTCACGATCCAAAAGACCTTTTAACCTTTTTGAGAGGGAAGGAAAACAGTGAAGCAAAATATGCTAGAGCAGCACATATGATTCGTCATACCATTCTGTACTCCTCAATTATACACAACCCATATCATAAGAAAATTTCTTTTGACCCCTTGGAATAGGTGAAAAATAACAGGGAAGACTAGCCAAATAATCCTCTGAATAAAGCCTTAAGTAAAGGGAAGGATCTTAAAATATAATTTCACTTAAGTTAGTTAGCAGTATTTGTATTGTAGTTGTTAAGACAGCTGATCATTCTGAATTTTGAAGGAAAGACTAAGTAACAGTGAATATACAAAAATACCACACTAATTCCTATTATCTTTTCTATGTGAATTCAGACCTATTCTATACCAAAACCCTTTTATCTCAGTCCCCATTTTTGTTCCACATGTGAGAGTAAAAGCAATTGTAGATACGGATTTGATCATACACAGAAAGGCATGAAAGGTCATCAGCATAGTGACAATAATGTAGGTGAAAAGGTCCTTCTATCCTAAATGATCATAGCATGCACAAAACATAGGCAAATTAAGCTTACTATCATGAGGATTTTTTGATCTCTTTAGAATAGCCCTTTGAAAGACAGAAGAGACTGACAGATGCTGACCACTTAGACAAGTTACAATAACAACATGAATTATACACAGTAAGTATATGAACAATCAATCCTGATATTCAACTAAAGAGAAGAGTCAAATCAATCTGGATTGTTCATGTACCTGAACAATAAACTGTCTACAGCTCAAGAGAAAATAACTGCCTGTGTGAGTTTTTGGTCATGCTTTATATTTCTACAAAGCTGTTTAATGTCTAATAGGTGGTGTGGTTACAATAAAATCCAACAGCAGTGACTCCTCAAGCTGCAAAGCCCTGCTAAGTGGTCAACACCTTGTTCAAGAACCATACTGCTTGTAAAATATGTTAATTTGAAAAGTCTGATAAGCAGGCACCGTAGTAAGATGCCCATTTCCCAAGCTTGGTAACGGTGACTGATCCAAAAACCTTGGGATCCACACTCACTGGTAGTAAGCCAAGGTTACAAGCATGAACACATCAAATTAAAACCTGCAACTGTTTCACCACAATTCCTCTCCCCTTTGAGGCAGGGCAGGACAAAAATTACTATGCTACAGTTTTATTTGACTTTAGAAAATTTACCTTTCTGATTCTTGCCATGGCTTATCTGATTCATAGTCTTTGCCCAACTTTTCTGATTTGTCTTCTTTGTCTTCTCTCTTTCTACCTCGTTTCTTGCGCTCCTCTTCTTCTGGGGGTTTGCTTCTACAAGCCATCAAACATTCTAAGACTCGCTGGTGTTTATCAGAGTTGTTTATGTGTGCTCGTACAAGGGTCTCCAATTCATTCCACATAATCCGGTACTGTTCATCTCTAAGCAAGGCCAGAAAAAAAGATAATTACAGGATTACCTAGACCATTAAGCCATTGATTAACTTAAGGTTAAAAAACAGACCTAAAGAAACAAACAAAAAACACCCCACCAAACCAAAAATAACTCTGAACAGATTCTCTGTCCTCTTGTAGTGGAGGTCCATCCACCTGGGATTACTCCATGCTTGAAACTTGAAACCAGACTGCATGTAACATTTCCCAATTCACATACAGAGTTTGGTTTAAATTGAAACGGACTATGTGCACTGAAATCAAATTCTTAATTTCCACAAGATGGCACTGCCAAAAGGCACTTTGAAATCCTCTCAGGTGTTCGCTAACTATGCAATGTCAGGATACGCAGAGGGCCACTCATGTACTGACATGCAACTCAATTACTATTTAATTCTTTAGATGAAAAAAAAATAGCAAGAATTGTACCGTGCTACTGTAAATAACTTCCAGTCATGTGGGCAAATTCTATAGCTGAATTTCTTTTCAGCCAATTCTTGGAAATACAATGCACACACCACAATGACTGAGATAACAGGATATTCTATGCTTCTTTTAAAGGAGTAGCTTTTATTTTAAATAACTGTTTCGAAAGGATTTGACTATTCTCATATAACCCGATTTTAAAGCATTGTTCATTTATAATATGCTTAAGTTTTCCTTTTTATTAATTTGAAATTATTCCGCTTTCTCTGTCCTAGCTTGTATCAATCTCTTACCTTTCTTGATGACTATCTTTGCTTTCATATTTTTTAACATACTCACAATTCTTGGGTAATAAAATTATGTATTTTTTTTCCTAACATACAGCAATATCAGTACTGTGACAGACCCTAAATGACGTAGGCAAAGTATTCACAGCAGTTGTTTTGCGTACATACAGCATTTAGTTTACTACATATTACCATTGACCAAATTTTAAAAATTTGGTATGAAAACGGTGTCAGTAGAATATTTCTAAAAAAAGTCCAGCATCAACAAAGAGAGATATGCATGTAACCTTTTTGGACCCTTTCCTCTGGTACCAACTGTTGAAATTGGCAGCGGATCATTTTTCCTCTCCATGTCTACCAAATTGTATATTGTTTTTTGACAATTCAGAACATCCTCATCAGTCATTGCTTCTTTTACAATCACACTGGCTAATGGCACTACCTGTAAGACAAACCAAAAGTCAACGACGAGAAAATCTGTATGTCACAGGAAAGAAACAGAAAGAAGAAAGAAATCAAAGGCAATGAAACCATGGAACAACACACAACAGAAACACCCCTTCTTATCCTCAACTTAGTAATAACTCTGAGCAGATATAAGCAGATGCATGTTTTCTTTACCCAGCAGCGCTGTAGCTGTCAGGTTCAAATATTCCACCCTATTTAGATGGCAGTCCAATAATCTATTGACATTAAATGCAGAGTACTTAAGTGAAAATACATCTGAAAATAAACTGATTTTGTGGCAAGTGATTTATCATAAAATAGAGTTAATATTTCATCAAGCGGCAAGGTCAAACTTCATCTAGAACAGAATAAAAGGTTACAAACCCCAGGTTACTTACAGCTTGCATGTTGAAGATGGTAGTCTGAGAAATAATCATAGGCCAGTAACGAGTATGTTTCTCTAACTGATCTTTTGCACGTTCCAATGGAATTTCGAGGCTTCCATCGATCTTATATCTGGGCTCTAGAAAAGGAGTTAATCGGTTTTCCCTCATAAATTCACCAAAATCCTAATGATAACCAAACAAGATACAATTAGGCATTTCTCTAACAAAGTAACTTTCACTGAATGGGTGAAACAGCATAGTCTTGCTTATCACTAACCATGTACTATCCCCACTGCTAAATTTGACCCTAACAACCAGAGCCCTGTTTCTAGCTTTCGGGGTGAACACAAAAAATAGCTGTATAAAAATATGGGTTAAAAACTGATGCAAGTGTTTTGATGAGGAGGCCTTCTGGATCTGCAAGGTATTTCATGTCTGGTAAGAGTTTTATTATGTTTTTCTGGAAGCCATTTCTGCTTGTTTCCAGCAGATACAAAGGGTGTGTTGACAAAAAATAAAGGAAAAAAAACCAAAATGAATGCCAGCTGATTGTCTGCACCATATCCAGGGTTCAAAGCTGACAACTTCATCTTTTCTATTTATTGTACAAACCATTCACATGCAATCTATCCTTCTGACAATAAGCAGGATATAATCCTATGTGTATCCAGCCCATAGAAAAAACTTGCTAAGAAAAACATTATTCTAGAATCAGAGCAAACTTTAAACACTCAGAGTGCATAAGGAGGCAAGTACTTCCTCAACACAGAAAGGATTCTATGAAGCAGGCATAACAATAAGCAGATGCACTACTTTGTACTAAATATGTATCAGTAATACAAACAGTTTGACCATGCAATCCACTCCAGCTCTCCAGAAAACATAGCAACATTTACTTTACACATCTATTGCACTACATCTCTTGTCATCTGAGATAAGCAACAACTTAAGAAAAAAGAAAAAAAAAAACCAAAAGAAAAAGAATCTTACTGTAATCCGGTAGTCAGTGACTCTTCCACCACACCCTTCGCTAATTGATGGGGGATCTTCTAGAATTGATCGCGAGCTGCTTAATACATGCAGAAAAATTTCTCCTCCATGGCTGCTGAGCATGTGACTAATGACTTTAGAACCAGACTTGCGTGGCTGTTCCAACAAAACGGAACGACCTGTTGGAAAGGAGATCAGTTTCATTAGTTACTGCGTGCTGCAATATTAAATTAAAACTACATATACACAATACACATTTGTACCTAGCCAATAGACGCTGAATCCATTAAAGTTGTTTTTTCACCTAGCTGAATGAAAAGCAGCTATCTCCTTTGTATTCACCCCATGTCTTTACACAGAACATAATGTCATATGCTCTTAAATTTTACACAGAAAGATCAAAAAGCCTCTCTCCTGGACCAATCACTTTCTCTGTAGGACATTATTCTTAGGAAAAATATGTATTTGTAAGACATTAAAATGGCATATTGTGTAAGGACAATTTGCTATTTTTAATTATTACAGATTATGTTGTGTACTAAACTTATTTGGCCCTAATGCAGAAACTCTCTCATTAAAAGTAATTTCTAAAACGTAGCAAAATAACCTAATTGAGTATAAAGGTATCAATTGATACTATTTGTTAATGCTTAAAATGGCTACCCTTTTTCAGACAGAGAAATAAAACTGCCTTTGTCTTATTTCCAGTAAAATACAGTAAGAATAAAAGGGTGCACTCTCCAAATAAGTTGGTTATGAGGAAGCAAAAATAGAAGATCAGAAGAGAATGGTTATCTGAAATATGTTATTAATTTTGGTTCTAACCATTTTTATTAATCAAAGTACTTTTTCAGTACAGAATCTTTAGAGAAAAATACATAAAAATATAGTGTTCAGTAAAACCGCTGCACTTTTATTTAGACATTCAAATGACCTGACTGAAGAAAATATCCCATTAAAAGGATGTTTGTGATATAATTTTGTTTGCAAACTGTAAAAAAAACCCCATATATGATTAACATTGACTACATATTACTTTTTTGGAAGAAACAGCTTTGGCTTACCTTTTTAACATGTATTTAAATGGCAACCACTTATAGCAAGATTATTCATGGCAATGGGCAAGATCTTGCAGATAAGTGAAAGATAACTAAATCTAACCTACTTTTTGACCGATCCCAGTACTCATAGGTATGCCTGCTTCAGTTGACCAACACACTTAGTTGGTCATAACCCAGTTAAAAGATCTTTCTGAGGCTGCCCAGCATCTGCCAAGAATCAAGCATAGGCATAAGTTGCTAATATTTTGCAGCAGTCAGAGTAAGCATTGTGATGGAGTGCACTATCACCTGCTGAGAGCAGTGTTTCTTACTAAATAGTATAAAGTGAAAAGTATTCTACCTCTGGATTCAGAAAAGAACTACCAGAATTCAATACTTGCTCCTTCTTTACATCTTTCCGCCCATCTTCAAGTTTCAAAACACATTCCATTTGCCTTTGAGTACATTTAACAACTTTCTTCTCTAATTTATATGATGTTAAAATAAACTTGACATTTTTGCAGTATATAGACATTTACTGCTATACAAACCAAAATGTGGTAAGCGCTCCATTCACAATATTAACAATTGAAACATTAAATAATTAGCCAAGGACACAAATTTACCGTTAAGGAGAAAGTTAGTAAGGCATGAAGAAGGTCTGCTATTTACATCTACTGGTGAAATTCTGTACGCTCCAGTGCAATAGTGTAATTCTGAAAAACAGATGAGTAGAAAAGTTGAGAGTGTAGTTCCACATACAGAAAAAAACATTCCACAAAATAAAAGAAAGGAAGAAGCTATTCCACAATCAGCAAAACTAAAAAGTCTAGCTGTCCCTCGATCTAAAAGTCTGCTCCTTTCACCATCTCCTTGCAATTGTTTCAGTACCCTCAACTCCAAGAACCTAATACATTCCCAAGCCCTATTTCCAGCAGGACCTCCAGTTCTTTATCTCCTGAATCATTTCACTTTAGAGTCAGCCTCCTCTTATGTTTCTTACCTATATTTTTGACCTGCTGGCTCAAAGAGTCAACATATCTTGCTGATAGTCTACAGGGTGCATGAGCTGAATGGCCAAGTGGTTCCTGTGTTACTCCAAATCCTCCCTGTCTTTCTCTCTTTTACTCAGATTTGGGTAGAGATCTCTCCCTTACTCAGATTTGAAAGTTACTATAGAGGGACTAGTCTACTGATAGTATCATTACATACATTTAATTTACTCACAAAGCTTTTTACTTAGCACTCTAAAGATTACACCAAATATAGTACTTTGATACCCTTCCCCCCGAAACAAGAATTAAAACCAAAGAAGAGTCAATGTCTCAAAGCTGCTGTGTTAGAAAAAACACCTCTGCAGAACTGACAAGGTATACTTGGCCCTGTAGGAGGGGCAAATAATTACTGAACATTGTAGGCATGGAAAAACTTCATGATACTTAAGAGGAGATTGAAAAAGGCCACCAAGAAAAACATTACTAGCCCTCTCACCTCTTACACAAACCACTGATTAGCCAAGATCAGGAGAGCATCATATGACCATTAGTAAAGCAGGGTGCAGTCAGCAGCAAGGTTTATAGAGCAAAAGGTAAAACCAGCATTAACAAGAAGCAAATTACCTCCTTGTTCAGATTCTTATCAGTGTATGGAGAGAACAGTGTTCAACACCAGATAGAATATCAGTTTTGTAAGATACCACGTTACCTACCCACGCTATTTGTTCGAGGAGTACACCATTTTAATGTTACAGTCTCTTTAAATGTGCCTTCTCTGCTATTGCCACCTATGTGATTATCACCTGCAATATAAAGTCAAAAAAGTGCATGATCAACCGTATTTTCTTTATTACAGCAAACACCTCTAAACTTTTAAGGTACAAAATATTTGTAACATGAGCATATACAAAATGCAATCTAATTTTAAAAAGTTAGATATCTAACTTAAGCAAAGAAATTATTAGCAGTGGCAGTTGAAAAAATAACCTTTTAAAATCAGCAGCCATTGCATATATTTTAAAAACCAATTCAGCAAACAAAATACTGCAGCTCCAGAGTATGTTCCATAGGTTTGACTCAACATTTAGAAAGTTATAGATATGTTTTATCTATAACAGGCAACTTTGTTCTTCTAAAATGCCTAGGACTTGAAGACAATATCTTTTTTTAATTTTCCACACAGAATTTGGAACCCTTAAATGTAAGAGCTGATCATTTCTTACACATAATGTATCCCAAAGTCAAAACTGAAACTGATCTAAAGGGACATTTGACAAGTTGGGCTTTTTGGGGAAAGAAGTACTTGGTCTCGTCATCCAGTACCTTTGCTATGTCATATTCAATCTGAACATCTCTCAACATGTTTTACTGGTCATAGATGTTTTATCACTAAAATATTTTCATACAACGTCTCACCAATAACTGGTCTAGCAAAAACCACCCAAACGCCTTAAAACAGACATTATCAATACTCCTTAACACATTAAACTATGTTTCTACCAGTGAGTTTTGCAATCCTTCATGATCTTTGACTCATTATCTCAGGAAAGAATTAACTGAGTTTTGCGTGAAGTTTCAGAATTACAGTAGCACAGTCACTTAATATGCTTGAATCCACAATAATTGGGAGGAATGAGACACATACATCAACATGCAACATTGTACGTAATATGTAAGGGTTTAGTCTAATCTTTTCTGTAAGAAGCTTTCCCTTATTTCATATCAGAGACATTTACTCCCAAAAGATTTGTTTGATTTGCTTATTAATCATGCAGGTAACTTGCAAAAGTTTATTTTTTTCAGTCAAATTAAAATAACTGGAATAATTTTAGGAAGTCTCTCTCAGAATATCTAAAGTCCAAACTTATTTAATCTAAAAATTTTCTAGCAACACTTCACAGAAATAAGATCAATGTAACTGAATTTCTACTTTCCTAGCACCAGAGCTATTACAGCTGAAAAGATTTATTTAATAAAAGTAAAAGAAACCAAAATTTACAGGATCTAAGAACAGACTTTTTCCTCTCAAAGTTCTGATGGAAAAAATTTGGAGGAACTGCAGAGTTTGCTTTTGGCTTTTACTAAGCAGACTTATTCCTTGAGCCAATAGGTATTACAAAAGTATTTCTGAGCCCTTACAATAAAGTTTTATGCTTTCAACACGGTAACACAAGTTCAGGTGAGTCTGAATTCATTACTGTAACATCCTATTCTTTTTCCTCAATCTTTAATCATACACTCCACTAAAATATGGAGCACAGTACTTGTAGATGATAATGCGGAGTTACCTCCTTTTCCTCAAAGTAATGGTAATCCCCATAAGAGGAAAAAAGCAAACACTCCCTAAAATGGCTACTTATGGACCATATGATTTCAAATTTCAGAAAAGAAATATCCACTCTTTGTCAAATAACTCTGACATAACTGATTTGTTAAATTCTTCACTTCTTAGAAGTTAAACCGCAATCAACTTTCTAATATACCGTAAAACTATATAATATAGTTTCAGATAGTAAAACAAATATCTACAGCCTATATCTAAATACATGGATTGTACACACATAGTAAATCAGACTAAGCTTTTAATGGTACTGAATCATATAACAGAAGTTACAATCAATGCAGTAAAAGAAAATAAAGCATATACAAGCCTTTAAAAGCTTCAAATGAGACTTCAGCACTGAAAAGACATACAGTCTAAGTATTCCATAACACACTGGCATAGGCTGAGGGTTTTTTCCACTGCTTGGCTTTGCTTTTAATTCTACTAATACAGAATTTTTAGCCTGACTTATTAACAAAATTTTACATCAAGCACTGTTTCTTGAACAAAATAGTTTTGCATAAGGCTTACTGTTGTGTTTTTCTAACCTCAGGTGAGTTATTAAAAATTCATCTCAGAAGAATACTAGGTATTAATTCCAAATTTACAAAAATGGTACTAGGTATTTCAAATACAACAAGAAAGCTCAAAAGCCAAATAACTATTGTCTTTTCCAAAGCAATTACTGTCATAAAAAGGCCTATGGGATGTAAGTGATGACAGTTATTATTACTTAATAGATTAAAAGTTAAATTGTGCAAGGAATAATTTTCCACAAATACCCACAAGAGGTACTTTCTTTTGTAAAATCACTGCACATCTGGTCTCTCATCTACTTTTTATACCTCAATAAGAAGTTGACATGCCCCTCAAATCTCACACAAATATCCTGAACACATGTGAAACCTTGCCTGATTAATTTGACCTGTTTTTTCACTGTTATATCCTTATTACTATAGTAAAATACGCCAGTAATGAGTATAAGGCCAATGCCAACATTACAAATCAAGTTCTTGGATTGCAAGGAATAACTGAAAATATACTAATCATGCTTGAAATTTACATCCATTTGAAGCTCGCAATCTTTCTTTGTGAATACTTCCAGCAGGCTGACCAAAAGCCACTTTTAGAGGACTATTTCTACTTACCACTCTTTAAAAAGTCAACGTGTGCTTCTTTGTGATGAAGAAGCTCCACATCATAGTTGGCTGATGTGTTAGCATGTTGTTCTTCCTTTAAAAGAGAAAGGTAGAAAGAATAAATATAATTATTTTAGCTAGAGGTCACTGTTTTCATAAATAAATGATTCTACATTTACCTTTCACTCCAGAAGAAAACAAAAAAAAGTCTCCAAAGTGCATCAGACAACAACGGGATTGCAATGTTGAGGAAACTGTTTGCTCTCCGACCTGTTTAAAGATGCAGCCATCTGCTTTTCCTCTTTTTTCCTTTTTTGAAACCCTATGGTTTCCTCTTTATACAAATGTCATGACAGGGTAACAGAGTGTACAATATAGGTAAAAAATAGGCTTAACTACTTTTGTTCAAATTAGTGAAGTTAAGGAAGCCTACGACATATTGAATACCATCAGCAGTTACAATTTACTGAGCAACAACAAACAGTCGCTGCAGAATAGATTGGCAATTACTTTTCATAACTAAAAATCTCAAGAATCCAAACAAAAACCCCCACACTTTGAACTTATTATCATTTCCTTGCACTTAAGATATAAGAAGTGCACTTGCAGCTGCAAGTTTATAATTAAAAATGAATGTTTGTAAAGAGGACACTGCATCTTTAAACAGCTGCGGAGGACTAGCAAAAACAGAACAGTAACCTTGGTAATTTATTCCAAGTTAAAAAAAAAAAAAAAGAAAAAACCACAAAGAACCCAACATAGTCTATTACTATAAGGACAAAGCCAGAAGGGAGAGGCATACCAGCAGCACACAGGTCAGAAAGTTACAGACAAGGTATTTGCAAACTTCACATTTATGCCATGACCCATGTCAGTTTCATTAAAGCTGTGAAAATAATTTTTAATTTCATGTTTTAACTTATAAAATCCATACAATATTGCTGGTTTTCAAAGACACAAGTAATGATTGACAGTATTAGAACTTGATGAATTTTTTAAATCAGGAAAGTTTATCTGCCCCTGGCCTTTTTGTTTGTTTGAATACTGACACTTTTGTTTCAATTGTCTCTTGCTGCCTGATCAGAAAATTACTGTAAACTTAATAATACTTGAAATTCGTAGTTGCACTGATCTCCCTCCCAGTAGCGATAAAAAAAATATTAAAAATAGGGACATAAACAACTTTGAACAGAAGATGTTTAATTTAGTATCTTTCTTAACTAGATATATCCCCAGTCCCCTTGTTTCTGGTTTATGGATCTTCAAACTGGAAAACCTACTGGAAAACCTTTAGTCAAAAATCAGCTATTAGTTACAAACACCTTTATGTTGGGTGGGCATGACAATGGAACAGAGGAAAAAGAGACTCACTATGCCACTATAATGCACAAGGGTCAAGAATATCTAAACACAACTAGAAAAAGACAAAAGAATCACAGACAAAGTAATCTGAGGTAAATAAGATTGTATTTATATAAATTAATATAAGCAGAACTGAAATAACACTTGTATTGCTACATCAAAAATTGAGATTCAGCAATACAATATTTTGTTCTGTGATCCTTCTTTATTTTTTTTCCCCTTCTTTATTTTTACTAACCTGGTCACAGACATTGAATGTGGGCTAATAAAAAAACAAAACAGAAAATATGATATGGAGAGAAAAACAATGTAAAAATTCAATTAAAATAAACATTAAAAGTTTTCAAACAAATTTAGAAGCGATGCAGCTAGTTAACACAAAGCTATCGACACAATATTACCTTCATAGGAATGTTAGTTATTGTGGTTGATGCCAGATCAAAGTGCTGTTGTACTAAAACATTCAGTTTTGTAGCCAGATGCCGTCCTGCACGGACACTGTGCACTTCACTGGTTAAAACAGGTGAAAGCTAAAACAAATTGACAGAGTATATAGTATCAATGGATTAGGCTCTAGTACCATGTAACAGTATTATTCATTTGAAACTCTAAAATAAGCACATTTATACTGCTAATTTCAACTAGGGGGAAAAACTACCACCCAAAAAACCCACAGCACGGAAAACTAAGAAGGAAGGAACAAAAATTATTTCTCATTCAGAATTTTGCAGGTTATGTCAGTTGTTATAGCTGCAGTTGCTACGAATTGTCAAAAAAACAGTAATGTGCTAAAAAACTTGAGTCATTAATTGTTAATAGGAAGGATTAGTATCACAACATGGGGAAGAAATCCTCTTATAAAAGGCAGCTCTGGGCCTAGTTTTTCCACTCTTTTACCTGCTGAGTAACAGGAACAAAGTAACTTTTATATACCTACCTGTAAGTGCATCATATATACACAAGGAAAAGAGAAGCCATAAAATGCATTTAATTTTTCCCTAGCCAACAAGGACATTGGTTTTAGGCTTTTAAAAAAAAAATACACAAAAAAACAGTAATAAAGATGACTGTCTTACAGAGGAACGTAGTAGTCAATTTATTCTCTTCTGTTCATATTTTGGTTTTTTTTAGCAGAACTACAAAAGGGTTTTGCAGAAAAGAATCTCAGGAAGCTAGCTATTATTGTCCTTTTTATTTATGAAATTATATGCAGGACTAGATGCCTTTCATATTAAGAATAAGACTTTTTTCTTGTGTCTTTTTCTTTCAGACAGCACATTAAAATACTGAGCAGAGCAGATTGATGAAGAGCAGAATACATTACAAAATATTTTGTGTGTACTTGGTTTCAAACAACCACCACTCAGTATACAAGTCCACAGAGCACATGTGCTTTTGTTACTGAACAACTGAGATGTTAATACATAGAATTTGTTGTACGCATCCTTTTCACCCTTTCATATAATAATCTTTATAAGTACCTGTGGGATACTTCAAGTATTTGATGAACTTCGAGCATATTCTACATTCCTACAATATATTACCCTTTCACTTGGAAGCAGATATGCTTTCCAATGCTTTTCATTAAAAAGGTATTCTGTTTGCTAACACTGGAACAACAGAATTTATACACAAAAGCTCATTTTGGTTTCATGAGAAAACCATTTAACCAAAAGGCTAAAAATGCTAACACATTCGTCTGGATAACATGGAACAAGCAGTGCTGAACAATATGCACATCATTCAGTAACAGATATTTGGGAAAACAGGGCTTGTGCCAGCTAGCAGTTTATGCTTGAATAGCAGGAAAATTACTCAACTAACCTATTCAACACACCAAGTAGTTGACGGTTTTCCATTAGGTTCCTAAATGTGCATTTCCTTCTCAAAAAAACCATCAAACTCAAGACTATCATTCTGTGGCATTAATGGGCTTACTTCACAAAAAAATGAATCATGAATTATTAATGCAAGAAATTCAAGTAATGAAATGAAAAAGGGGAGACCATATATGCACGAAGACTACAAAACAAGAAAACAAAGCATACACTTTAGATGGCAATATGCAAGCTGTCAACTTATCAAAGAATTATCACCTGTACTTTTTCCTACACCTTACCAGAGGCTCAAAACATTATTGCTGAACACTTAATTTGCACTGTCTATTTTGAGTCTGACATGGTTCCTAACCCTTGGATAAATTTTGTCATTTTAAGCTCCTTACCTCTTTTTTAGGACGATCTGAAACAAGGCTGTCTTCACCAACTGGGTAAGTGTGGATTAAGACCAATTCACATTTCTGAATCTGCATTAGACTTAAAAATAAAAACATTCTATTTAGCCTATGGTGTGGCAGACCATCTCCTAGAAATTAGATCAATTCTCCCAAGATTCGTCTGATTTCCAGAACACAAAATCATAAAGATGTATTACGACATACTGTTTCTGAAAGCATTCTGTAGAAACTAGGTTACATCAATGATTTTCAAAAGCACATACTTCAAAATAAGTTTTTATCAGAATAAAAAAAAAAAACAACAAAACAAAAACCTGTGTAACATTTCTAGCTCTTCAGATGCTGTAGCACTATGTTTCTTTTTGGACATATCAATTCAATAGATCCTTAACTGGTGTAATCTGTTCAGCTTCATTCAACTGGAAATTGACACTACAGAGGATTTGTGTCTCCAAGTGTGTGCACAGGTATTAGTAAGGGAATTCCAGTGAACATGAAAACAACTCCCCAAATAGCATGCTTATCTCCTAATGTGGCTGGAAATTTGGGGAGATCAAGACATTGTTCCACATCCCTATCTACAAGAATAAGACCACTTTTCTGTCTTTATAGTGGACTTAGAACCTGCTTCCCTGGGGCAGTATCCTTTGTACATACATGAAAGTGCAATTGCAGCAGGTAAATACAGGGGACTTAGGCTTCTGCTATTTAAGTGCCTAAGGAGCAACCAAGAATAGGATCTCAACCTACTATACACTTTACAAGGCAATACACAGTCCGTAGGCCAAACAGTTCACTGTTTAATTAGACAAAACATATGGTGGAAAAATGACTTCTCAGAGGAGATGCAACCTGTATTTCAAAAGATTCCTTTATCTCAAGGGAAGCATCAGGCAACACAATAACGTAGAAGTTAAAACCTAGTTTCAAAGAAGTTGGCTACTTTAGTCAAAGGAAGATGAATGTAAAATTAATGCAGTTAGCAAGAAAAAAGCATCAGATGCATTACTGATTACAAATATACAGTATATAACAAGGCACAGTTATGTGTCTCGTTTTGGAGCAAGGTGTAGAAGGTAACAACCTAAAGAAATACTGTCCTATGAGGATAAAGGATGACACTGAAAAGCTAATGATTATACATCACCTCTAAGTCAACAATATCATGATTTAGCACCTTCTATTTCACACAGGCATTCATTCCAACAGTTCATTAGAATAAGTTTTAAGTGACAAAAATACATCCATATTTCATAGAGGATATAACAGGCACACACAGAATAAGAGAAACTACATTTGTAAAAAGTATACTCACTGATCTGAATTAGCTGCAAGCTTGTTATGCTCATGAATGGTTTCCTGAACACAATCCTCAAGCATCCGAACATGACTGTCACTAGAAAGAAATTTTATTTTATTTTTTTTATGAAGAATAATCAATCTTCCTGTTCAAAGCAACATGCCACTAAATGCTCTCCTATTTCAAGTGGGAAATTTTTGTTTTGTTTTTGTAACAGACCTCCATAAATGAAACCTTTAATAAGGCAAGAAATGATCTAACAAAGAATGCAAAAAAGCTAGCTAGTTGGGGCATTAATTCATGACAGTCAACGGAAGACTTCTAAAAGTGTATGAATAACTTTTTTTTTTAAATGGTAGAAGCACATTATCATACATACCTTTTTGCGTTAGTAATACAGATTATTCTTCCTCTGTTTCCAACACGTTCTGCATTCTCCATGAGCATGGTTCGAGCCTCGTGCTGGTATTCTGTTATTTTGCAGAGCGCTTCAACTGCTGCAACCAGACCATGAAGTATGCTGCAGCACTCTGGATCTGCCCGAGGATTAGGCGGCCCGACAGCTGCTAATGCTGCCATCAACTAGTTAAAAAGAAAGAAAGAAATCATTATTGAAAGTTACTTTCCAGCCACTTGTTAAAATGATGATTTAAGAGAAAAGTCATCATTATAACTTTTTACATGCAAATTAATATTGTTGGGAGAAAACCAAACAGGGCAATTAAAGACCATTACATGTTGCCAGTCTTCTGGAAAACATTTGGCCCTAAATTATCCTTTGCAATTCACTTATTAAGTGTTACTAAGCCTTGAGAATATAATATTCCCATTTATTACAGAAAAATACCTGGCTATAATAACAAGTTATATCCAATACCTGAAAGAATTTTTAACATTATCAGTTGCCATCTGCTTTTATTTTCTGAGAATTTGGAAATTCAGTTCCTCCCCAAAGCAATTTTTTCAGAGGAAAAGCCCATTCAGTATGAAACAAAACAAGAGCAGAAAGAATATTTACTTTTTTTTTTTTACACACAATTTGCCTATCATGCAAATGTAAAAAAAAAATTTAAAATTCAAGATATATCACCAAATTACAGACAAAATACATAGGTAATTTCTTCATAACATTTATTTTAATATATAACTCTATATTCAGAGCTACTGAATACTTTTTAAATTATGTAAAGCTGCCTATAGACTAGTCCAGCCTCAGGTTACTACTTAAAATTCTGTTACACAATAATTTCAGACCAGATCCACCAACATCTTAATCAACCAAAGTTATTTCATACTGAACATAGTAAGAAGCTGCTATTTATTCCGCAATTAAACTAGACTTACAAAAACAAAAGAACAGTTACAAAGTGTACCTCCTGCAAGTTCTGATCTTCTTGAGTCCAAGAATTCAAGACATGAGCCCCAGAATCACTTACAATGAAATTCACCTAAAAGGATCAAAAAGCACATGTAAGGTAACAGCCAATCCTATAGATAATAGCCATTATGGCTACTTCCCAAAAACCAAACAAATGTGAATTACACCTCTTCCTTCTGATACTCTGGAGATATGTGCAATGACAAGCCAAACTAAAAATAAGACAACAAAACCACAAAAAGCATCCACTCCTGCTGTATTCAGTTACCCCTTTAGTAACATGATCAACAACTTCTTACTCTATTTTTAAGCCACTAAATCAATCTCTACACCAAATTAGCATTGCAGGATATTATGAAGTATTTTAATAATTAGGTGATATTTGCGGTACAATAGCTACAAAATAAAGTGAATTCTAATACTGCAATATTGCAAATCATTCTCCAAAGATTGTCACAGTAGATCACAGGGGTAAATATCTAGCAAGATTTAATAAATATCACATAGTAAAATATGTTCTAAAGATAGCAAAAAAGAGGAAGCACACCTTCCATCTCAATTTCAGTTTCTCACACCACTAAAGCTCCAGTTCAGCCAACTGATTCAAATCCACTAAACATACACTTGATATAATCCCATAATGGGACCTGACTGTATATTAAATGCTCTAAACTAGAGTTTAATTTAAATATTTGTTGTCCGAGAATGACATGCAACTGGACATGCAATCCATCAAGGCAGTGCAGCTGACATCCATCAAATCACTGAAGTACCGGAGGCATTTGCCTGGCCTCTGCCTCAGCTGCTCTGGCACAGCCAGTATTCCACCATCACTACTTTGTACCAATATCACTGTCACAAGGTTGTTTAACTTCCTTTTTTTTTTTAAGGGTGATTAACCTCTAGGACATTGCACAATGGTTTACTCGATAACGGGAAAAGAGCTAAAAAAACCCAGGGATTATTTACCTTAATTTATGATACAATGTTACAGAAGCCACCAGGCACTTATTTTTCTAAACAAGGAGCTGTGTGCCAGGAAGCTCTCCCACTTTTTCAAACTGGTAGCTTCAGCACGATCCTACCTCTTCCTAAAGCCAAGAGTTCTTTCAAAGTTGACACCAAAAACCTTATGAAGTGCTACCAAGTGTGTTTGGAAACAAAATTCAATTTGAAGCAATATCTCACCCAAGCTTTTGTAAACTTATAGCTCAGGAGAACACAATAATAAATCTGTAAGTTACCTTAAAGCACCTCTCCTCATGGTTTGCACTGAGTTACAAAGTGACATTAAGACAATGAAAGGTCCCAAAAATAAATATATAATGGGATTCATATACTACACAAACAAGTTTAAATAGCTATAAAGTGTACCAACAGCACAGAGAAATTTTTATATAATAAATTATATTTGATCTTTTACTCTAACCAAAAGCTAATGATATTAAAAGACTTCATTAAAATGGGAAAATATCCCTTATACTATCAAGTATCATATGCAGTATGGCTAGAAGAACTTACCAGTTTCTTGAAAGGGAAAATATCATACATTATTCTACAGTACTCCATGGATGATTCCACTGAACAGGTCCATAGTGATTTTGATATGGGTGCTAGAGGTATTATTCCTTGGGTCCGATTCTTTACTAGCATATCGAATTCAACATGTTGTCTGCAGGATTCTGCCATATATGGGCAGTGATCCACAACGAAAACAGTTTTATGAGACTCAGAAAAGATTTTCATTTTCTTCCTAAAAGAAACAGATACTAAAATCAGAAAAAAATTGCACAAGGCAAAAAAAAAAATCATATCACAAAATTACTGTGCATTTTATATAGCATAAAATTATCTTACTAGAATATGCAAGTTTTAAAGAGATTACCTCTTACAGTGTTTAGATTACACATTGCATACATTAGCTCCTACAAAACTGTTAAAGTTTAAAAAAACTACAAGAACTCACATTTTAAGGATCTATTTACATGGAGACAAATATCCTCTAGAACTCTTAGTAGTCCGTATATTTAGTAAACTACATTTCTAATCAGAAGAAACTATTTTTTCTCAGGAGGAAAAAATATAGAAAATGTGAAAGCATACTGTTGAAAAGACAACAACGATGCACAGTATTACCCTCCCCACTTTTCTAATTAAAAGAAACTTTTAAGAAAAAAGTACAGAAACTGCTTCCTATTTAAAGTTTATTTCCTAAAATAAGCAACATGGAAAAAATAATTTATGATTAGGCTATATAGACCTTGAGGTAGCATAAACATCAGACTTTTAAGTAGATTTTCAGCCTTCACTTTGCTAGGTACATCTTTTGATTTTTAAATGAATATTTGCATCTGTACTTTGATCTCTCACTGACAGACATACCGAGTCTGGAATTATAATGTAAATTTTTCTTATCCAGGAAGACTCATCGGAGCACCCCTTGTATTATTCCCAACTATGAAGCCTGAGAGCCCTGCAATGAAGCATGGTGCATCTTCCTGTTTCACACCGATAGACTGGGTTTCCCTCTCCTATAGCATCGCCAAAAGAAATATTTCTGAATCGACTATAACATCAGATCCTTGTGTTAGGGTGGGCATCATAACTTGGAGACCCAAGCTACATATAAAAGTTAATCTTAGACTAGTGCTACTTAGACCACTAATCTTAGACCAAAAACTCCTCGTCAACTTCTAGATGTTTCCACAACGCTTCTAGTATAAAAATCTATTTTGTCCACGCAAATCCTGCTGAATTACAGAATACAGAAAACCAAAAAACATATACGAGCTCATTTAAAAAGCTAAGATATTAAAGCAATGGGGATTTACACAGGTCAGACTGCGGGCAGCACCTCGCTCCGGGAGGGCAGGTTTCGCACCCGACCTCAGCAACGGCTGCGGCTGCCGGGGCACGCTACGCCCCGCTCGGCAGCGGCCAAGGCCGGCCGCAGCCTGGGCCGGCCCTGCGCCGGGGGCCCGGCCCAAGCCCCTGCATCCTATCTTGAGCCTGGCGGAGCGCCCGAGGGGCCGGGGAAGCCGCGCCGGCTCCTCGGGGGCCGGCAGGGAGGCGGGCAGGAGGGAGGCGCGGCCGCAGACGGTCGGCGGGGTCCGAAGGAGGGGAGCTGGGTGCCCGGGCGCTGGGGAAGGGAAGTGTTTCTCACCTGGGCCGGCTCCTCCTCTGATGCAGAAGTCCCGGTCCTGCTCCGCGCCGCGCCCGGGCCCGGCCGCGGGCTCGCTCCGAGGAGGAGGGATGAGGCCCGCGGGACGCCCTAGACGGGGTCGGGCGCGGGCGCCTGCGGCCGGGCGACCTCCATGCCCCTCCGCCCGCTTCCTCCGCCGCCGACGGCTCCGCGGCGAGCGCGGGGCCCAGCTCCTGCCTCCGCGCCCGGCGCCCGCGGGGGTGGGAGAAGCGGCCGAAGCCCCCCCCGCTCCGCCCACCCCTGAGGCCGCGGGACCCCCGCGCGGCCACTTACGCCGCTGGCGCAACGGCTCCCCCAGCGCAGGCGGGGGGAGCGCCTCTCCCCTCTCCCCTCCCTCCTCCCTGCCTCCCCTCGCCTCCCCGGCGGCGGCGGCAGCCACCCGGGCCCCGGCGGCTGGCCGGGCTCACGCACCCGCCATGCCCGCCCCGGCCCCACCACTCAGCCCTCCGCCTGGGCGCGGGCCGCCCCGCCCTGCCGCCAGACGCCGCACGGCGCAGAGGAGGAGGAGCCCCAGGCCGGCGATCTCGCGAGAACTGCCAGGGGAGCGGTTGGCGGAGCGGTCGGCCGCGTGCGTCGGCGGCAGCCAATCGGAAGGCGAGGAGCCGGGGAGGCGGCTCTCGCGAGAGCTGGGCGGGGCGGGGAGCGGCGGCAAGGTGTCCTCTCGCGAGAGCGGCGGGCGCTCGCCCGGTGCCGCCGGCAGGTACCGCGGCCGCCTCCGCCTCGCGCCGCGCCGCCCCGCCCACTAGCGGCGACGCACCTCCCCCGCCCCTCCGCTTCCCCGCTGCGGCCCGCCGCCATTTGACAGCGGGGCGGGCCGGCCGGGGCTTCACCCCCGGCGCCGGGCGCTGCCGGAGCCGCCGGTCATGAGTGAGTGGCGAGAGGCGGGGAGGGGGCGTTTGGGGACAGCCCGGCCGGCGGCGGGGCGGGGTGGGGGTGGAGGCCAACGGACTCGTGCTGGGGCGCTCGGGGAGCCTTTGGGCCGTGACGTCACGAGGGGTGCGAGGGAGGAGGTGCCGGTGTCGCGACAGTCCCGACTGGCGTGCCTCAGCATCCGCTCTGGCGGCGGGAGGAGGCGACGCTGCCTGAGAGCGAGCTGCCGCCCCGCCGCCCGCTGCCCTCCCCTGGCCGGCGAGCGGCGGGGCAACGGCGGGGTCTGCGCTGTCGGTGGCCGGGCGGCAGCGGCGGCGCGGGTGAGGGGCCGGGCCTGTTGGCTGCGGGAGGCTCGGGGTTTGGCTTGCGCCGCTGGAAGCGGCGGTGGCGCCGGCTCCGGCTGCGGGACTCGGCTCCTACGCGGAGAGCGCGGGTGGACGTGCGCAGCCCGCCTGAAACTCTCAGAAAGTGCAGCGGGGTTCAGCGTTGCAAAACTGGTAACTGCGGGGAGGAAAAAAACGAAGCGTTAAGCTATGGGAAAAGGCAGTTTTCAGTAAGGATAGCAAAGAAAGAAGAGACAGAAAATTCAAGGAAGGCTGTCGTTGCGCAAAAATCTTTATTCTTTGTGTTGGTTTTTTTTTTTAAGGGCAGCCAAATTTGATAATGAAAGCAATTAGTAAATAGCAGGAAGTGACAGGAAATGAGTATGTAGCAGCAGTATTGCTATGTCGTTTGGGTTGTTGCTCTTGCTACTTGTTGGCCCTGTCGGTAAGATTGCAGACTAACAAATGTGTTTGCAACTGGGCATCACTTGTAGGGTAGAGTTCAGGAATCATTGAGTTTAGCTACTCTAGTCTTCATGCTTGCAAAAAAAGTTAATATACAATAAGAACTGGTTTGAATCAAATATGTTTGATTAATTGGTTCGGTTTTTTTCCCTAAACGTCCAGGTTAACTCACAGATTTAGATCTATTTTAGGACAAGACAATAGTTTTGGTTTTTGTAGGTAGCCAGATGAGCAACTAGAGAGAATTTTAAATTCCAAGGATTAGGGCCAGTGTCTTGCCCAAAGGAATCCTAGTCAAGATTTGGAGCCGCTATGAATTACCCTGATACAAATAATCCTTCTCCTTTTTGAGGTACAAATCCTGCCTGAAAACAGGAGATGGCCTCTGGCCTGCTGAAGCTGCTGCGCTGTGAGGGTGGATAGTCACTGCTGAATTTGCGCGGCCGCATTCCACACAAGGTGCACAGGTGCCTTCTCCAACTCATTCGCTGTGAAAAAGAACGCCGGTGGCTTTGCTACAAACGAGTTTCTTTTTCTCTTGTGTGTGTTTGCGTTGGGTCAAAATGAGAAAGTGCATGGGAGGATGAATACATACTGTGCTTAAAAATTTATATTGATGCATACAAATTATCAGAGGTGTTAACTGCATTGTAGTCTGAATGCCAAATGTATTCCAAGCTCATGGAAAGGCCTGAGAGGCTTTGTTTGTACCGGCTAGAGAAGTCATGATCCAGGAATTGAGTTAAAGACTACTCATCAAATTCGCCTTAAATATGGATCCGATCAAATCAATTTCTGTAACAGTTTAGCCAGCTAGTATGGAAGGTCCTCTTTTGTCTGTGATATTTTTGTAGTCCAGTAAGAACATGAGACCAGAATTGGAAGGAGAAATGAGGAGCAAGAAAAGCAGATGCTTAAAAACAAGGCAGTATGATCCCTATCTAAATAATACTAAAAAGAGCTCAAACTTCTAAACCAGAGTGAATAAATTAACTACCTGTGATAACACACCAGTCTGCTGAAGAACTTGATACCTCAAATACGTATATGCATCGTATGGAAGTTAAAATGAAAACTCTAGTGGATAAACAGGAAGGAATTAACATTACGAATGTGTAGAGGAAACTTGTACATGTCAAAATGCTGGTGCTTTCGGTAACATGTGAATCACAGAAAACACAGGTTAAAACAGTTGTGTTCTGTGCATACAAGAAGCTCACTTACGGAAGCTCCTTTGTCAGTAAGCAAGTCTCAGTCTTTCTGTGACGGCAGGGTCCCTGTAAGACCCATCTACGTAGAAAAAGTAAACTAAATGCTTTTGTATTACATGTGCTCCTCAGAGCAGAGGGAGCAGCTAATGAAATTACCAAATTAAAATGTTTTTGAGAGTTTAGACCTTGCAGGATGTTCTGGGTGCACAAGAGCTCTTCAGAGAGAACATTCCAAATTCTGCTGCTGTCTTGCTTAGTTTTCTCCCACTCTAATGCATGAGGGCAGGATATTCCTGCTATGTTTGTAAATCTTTTGAGGGGAATGGTGGAACTTCTGGTGTTTGAAATATCCTTACTTCTGCTACTTGCCTGGGACAGTGGGAAAAGGTCAGCTGGGGAAAATGTGAGGATTTCTTTAAGCTTGGCTTAAAGATCCTAGGCTATGATTTGTCAAGGTGCCTAAGAAAGTTAGAAAATCAACTTCGAGTAAATTTTTTTTCCTGGAGCTCAGGAAAGGCTCAGTGACCTTTTATGCTTACAAAAATTTCCCCTTTAGCAAACGGCCTGGCTAAGAAATGGATTTAGTTGATCTTTCAGTACCTTAGAAAGTTTCCTGAAACAAATATCAAGCCTTATATTAATAAGGCCCATAACTCTAATAAGCCTCTATAGTTGCTGTCTGATTGCTGAAGGACTGTTCAAGGAGTTTAGGTAGATTTCAGCAGAAAAAGTGCAAGGTTTCTTAAAAGAAAATATAAACTTGGGCTGAAAATCTTGGTCTTGAAACTTAACCTATCAAGAACAAGTATGACAAAAATCAATATAAAGGCCAGTGTTTTGGAAATGCTAGTATGTACAAGCATTTTGCAAGTTTAGCAATTCTATCAATAGGTGATTTCTGCTAACAACTACTGCAGTTAGAAGGCTGGTATTTTAACTATGCAGTCGGTTCTTTTTCTTAGCTAAGTTGCTGTTGTTCTCTATCCTGTTGAAAATTTTACAGTTTCATTCCATGCAGTGATGTTTGTGTTCCTTTATAGACATGAAAAAACCACAAGCCTTTAGTTTTCTGAATTTTCCCAAGTAATTTTCTCTGTCAGTTTGAGCTGTTCCTTCTCTGCTGATTTAATTCATCAAAATCTTCCAGCCCACTTGTAGTCCTTTGGCATTCTCTTTTGTGCTGGATTTATACTTCTTAAAAATCTTGAAGTATATCTGACTGGTAGGAGGGCACATTAAAAAAAAAAAAGGTAGTATTGAAAAATGAAATCGTTAACGTAATATTCCTTTTTTTCCCTCTGCTACTTATAGAAGGACATGGACTGCTCAGTTTCCGTATGTTCAATAGCCATCCTTTTGCACATAGTATATTGATGGTCTCCTCACAACACAAAGTTTACTTTCATTTCCTCGCTCTGATATATGGTCTCAATAGCAAATAAAAAGGAGGAAAACGAAAGGCAGACTTCAGGGTGTTCTTAAGATATACAAATTTTCCGTACTCCTAAAAGACAACAAAATGTCTGAATGTTTCTGAGGGAAAGGTTGTATTCAGCTGCTTTAGACTAAAAAAAAAAAATTATATATATATATATCACATAGATAGCTGTTCTCTGTATAGCAAACAGGTGGTGTTATGAAAATAATACATTTCTAATCTTTAGAAATGAGTTGCACAATTGAAAAAGCCTTAGCAGATGCGAAAGCACTGGTGGAACGGCTAAGGGAACATGACAATGCAGCAGAAGCTCTTATTGAACAGACTACAGCTCTTAACAAGCGGGTTGAAGCAATGAAACAGGTTTGTTTTTCAACTTTGTTTACTCCATTAAAAGAACAACTTGGAAACACATAATTTAAAATAATTTTTGTGTGCTACTGTACAATGTAGAATCAGTATGTTATTTGGTTAATCCTTTAATACCATACTAAGTATTTTCATTATAGGTGTGATTATGATCTAAAAATAGGTTGTTTATATATTTAGTTTGATCCTGTGAAGAAGTTTTCTCTGTTTCTCTAGCTTAAATACTGAAAACTAGCATTTATTTGAAGAACACTGGTAGAAATGGGGTTAGTATCTTACAAACCATTGTGTGGTGTCTTGTGTTTCGCTCTTCTGTGAAATACTACTTGTTTTATTAATTTCAACATAAACATTTAATCATATAGAGGCCCTGTCATGCTTTCTTCTGTTCAGAATACTTTATCTTTTCACAGTTGCCTTTTGTTTCAAAGCAGCCTCTTAGGCTTATTCGTGATCATCTCCATTCTGACGTTGAGCTATTCAAGGCATGTTGTTAAACTGAGTATGACTTTCACTGAGAACTTCTGGAAAAACATAAAGGTGTCTACTGACTTTCCATATGGGAGTTCATCCTGTCATTTTAATAGAACACAGGTCATGTTAATGGGCCTGTAAAATAATAAAACCCTGCATGTGCTTCATCCCTGTAAAGCCAGTCACGCAGAGGCTTCATAACTTCAAATCAAGAGTACTAAATTTACCCATTTGTTAAGAGTCAGGATCCATTCATTCAGGTCCATGTGACTTGTACCCATACAGTCTTGTGGTTTAAGGTATTGGGAAGCCACAGTAAATATCTTGAGGTTAATACCTGATGTTTTTTCTTTACCATATGTACATCAGTTTTAAATTACTTGATGGTGAATTTGACCTGCATTAATTGAAGGTTAAATAATGCCTACTACGCACATCTGAGGTATGAAGCTTGTCTAAAAACAAAGTTGATACTTTTGTGTCTCTAAAGGGCAGTATGTTAGCAACACCTTCAGAAGTGTTTTTGTTTGATTGATACTATTATTTAAAAACAGGCATTATCTTGCTGGTTATAGACTTTGACTGCCATTAGAACTGGTCCATTGTGACTTGTTGAGTAATGCTTGCCTTCAGTTACTCAAATGTGTTGTGGTTTTTGTTTGTTTGTTTGTTTTAATAACTAGTACCAAGAAGAAATTCAAGAGCTCAATGAAGTAGCAAGACATCGTCCTCGGTCTACGTTAGTGATGGGTATCCAACAAGAAAACAGACAGATTAGGGAATTACAACAGGAAAATAAAGGTAAAACGTGAATATTCTATCCTTTACAAGTTCCAGCCTGCACCACTGTAATTAGTGAGACTTTTACTATCTCAAAAAATTGTTCTAGAAGAAATTTTTTCTTCTAATCTCAATTTGTCAGTTTAACTGATCATAATGCAATCTAATAAAGAGTCCTAATGTCCAACCACTGGGACTATGATTAATAAAAAGAGAGAGTTGTGGAAAATTATCTAATGTTCAGCACAAGTGAGGAGATAAATATAACTTCTACAATATAGGTATCTATTTGGAAATGTGTTTTCCCACTGCTAAAAATAACTAATTTAGGAGAACTCAGGACAAGTTGTAGTGTAAGTGCAGTATTTCTTCTGGAATTCTGTACACTAGGAATATGCTGTTCTTCCTGGAATACCTTAGGTATTCTAACAGCTATATTCAGCAAAGGAGTCAATGATCTTGATTTGTATGAATCTTATCTCAGGAGTTATGTGTCCTTTGACTTAGTATATTTGGAACACAAGCATTTTTTAACTCTTATTTTACCAAGCTGCAGATTAAAACACATCTGTAAACTTCTTTCCAGCTTTTGTACAGTGTTGCTTATGGTGGCTAGAGTAAAGCGCTCCTCAGCTACACTAAACACGGCTTATATCAGCTAAAGGGATTGAATATGAAGTCATATTAACAAAAGACCTTCTGTTTCTGACTAAACAAGAATTTTCCCAGGGTAGTCATCACTGAATATATTTGCAGAGCCTATGTGGATTTTATGGTGCAAGGAGAAGGGGACACTCAGTTAAAGGCTTATTTCGGTTTTCTCAAGCTGAAATTCTTTTGCATTTTGTTTCAGTTCTTCTCTCTTTAACTTAATTTAAAATTGTGTTGGTAGAACTACGCACATCTCTTGAAGAACATCAGTCTGCTTTGGAACTCATAATGAGCAAGTACAGAGAACAGATGTTTAGGTTGCTTATGGCGAGCAAAAAGGATGATCCAAGTATAATAATGAAGTTAAAAGAGCAACATTCCAAGGTAATTACTTCATTTTTTTTTTTGCCTTTGTTTTTTTAGTTAACACTTAAGTTAGTTTGTAGTGGATCAGTTCAAAGCTTACTTTGTCTTAGTTTTTATATCATTGTACTAACAAGTCCTAATTTTTATAATGCAGTCCAGGAAACACAAACATGAAAATTTTCATCAGCCTACTAAGTCAACCTTACTAGCTTCTGATTTATTTAAGCTTTTATCAAGTAGCATTTCATTACTGTATCTACTTAATTTACTTTTGTTTTGCCTAGGTCTTTAAGGTGACTGCCCCATTATACTTCCAGATGCCCACAGATCTCAGTAACATTCAAACATTTAGACTGCCTTTAACTTATGCTTGTGACTCCAACAAATAATTAGTAAACCTGTGCTTACTGGGGAGGGTAGGAGGAGTAAGCTTCTTAAATTCAATATTCAAATTGTTTCCCCTAAATACTGTAAATTTTAAAAAATATATTTTAAAAGCTCTTTTGAATATTGAATAACTGAGCACACGCTTTTCCTCTTTCCTGCTTCAGCCCTTGGTTCTTGTTTCAGTACTGATCAGGATTGCTAAGTAGAATCCTGAGATGCTTGAAGGGTGGTGAAGGTTGCTGGTATTAGGTGTGCTTCATCTTATGGCTTTTGAAAACTAGAAAAGCAAAGTGCCGTCAAGCAACGTTTTTGTAAACTATCATGAGGGAGGTATATATGAGTATTCAGCAGCTTCATATAAGGTTAATGTATGTTTTTATAGCATTAATATGTAGTTTAAGCTTTTTTAATGTATTTTCAGGAAAATTCATGATTCTAGGTCACTAGCAGATCTAGACAGGAGCTTTCTAACAAAGTATTATATTACATTTTAAATGAAAGGTAATCATCTCAGAGCAGTGTAACTGTGTAGACAAACATTAGTTCTAAGTGTTTAATAATCTTTGACCTCAACAAACTAAGTCTGCAAAGCAGAGTTAGGGTCTGCATACTGAGAAAACAAAGTTTAAGAATTTTATGTTTTCTTATCTCCTTACAAAATCACATGTATGTAATTAGTGCCATCGAAATCAATGGGACTGCTTAGATTGGTACAAAAGAATTTACTGGATTAGAACTATATCTTTAACATAAATTCCTAAAAAATTATAGGTATGTGTCCTTTTCAGAAGAAGTTACCTTAGCATATAGTATAACATATCTTGCAGCCTCAGGAGAGGGTAAATTTATATCCAAGACAAGAAGGTAAAATTATATCCATCCTGAAATGGACTTTGAAATTTCATTTAGGAACGCTTCTGTGGGTTAAAAGCTTGAGGTAAAAAAAAAAAAAAAAAAAAAAAAATTGAACAATATTATTTAAACAGGAGATTTGGGCTTCAACATTTTGGTTAAATCTGATCCCACAAGAATGCATGATGAAGAGGATTCATCACCCTTATCCTGACACTTAGGATTTCTGGAATTTCATTATTTCTTCTGATCAGCCTTCACATTCAGTAAGATTGAACAATCTTGAAGCAGTCTTTAAATACTTCTCTCCTGTTAACTAAGAAATCCATCATACCTAAGGAATTAATCTGTTACCAGTGAATCGCTTTTCTCTCAAGTGGCAGCTATTAACTTCAGTGCCTATTTACAAAAGATTATTAAAAAGTCAATGATTTCTGCAGATCAACAAGTACCTCTTTAAACACAAAACCAATTTATTTTAGCAGTGTTGTGTGCATGAGAAGAGTGTGCGTTGGTAGTAATGACGCTGATCCAAGTGTGCTGTTTGAATTCACTCAACTGAAACAAGGCCTAAAAACACGTGTGTGTTTTTTTTCTCTCTTTGGAGAAAAAAAACAATATATGGCAAACAAAAAGGAGAGCGATACAAAAAGTGTTCATAGATGTTTGAAGCTATCTTCATAAAGAAACACTTTGATTGTATTGTTTGATATTACAGCATCCAGGTTTTACACATCTTTCTTCCAGACCTTACAGTTTTGTGTTTGCATCTGATCTAACATCAGTGACCTCGGAACAGGCCTTAAATTGTATTGATCAAGAGGCCATGTAAGATGGCAAAACAGGAACCAGGGAGGACAGTAGTATATCTAAGAACCATTAACTCCTTCCCAGTCCTTCTCAAGGGTACATCTTTGCCAACTCATTCTTTTACCACTGATTACAGCTTCCTTTCATGCTAAATTTAGTTTTTCATTGAAAAAATGTTTCATGTAATGACCTGCACTGAAAACTGAGAAGAAAATACAGATTCACAGCAAGTTCTTTCCCTCCCCACCCCCCATCTTTTTTTCTCTCCCCTCTATGCTGTGAGTGGGCATTTAATGAGTAAACAGCTAAACCAGAGCTTTGGCAATTGGAACAGTGGAGAAGAAAGGACAGAAACAGCCAATGTTCATTTTAGTAAAGTATATTTGTTTTGGTCAGGTAAAGTTTATGATTCCAAGTAAGGCAGTTTTTTATGGTAGTTTAAAGGCAAGCTGATCATCTGCTAGATGTATGGACCTCCAGTCAAACTCATAATTTAAAGGTGGAATTTAACTTTAGTCTATACTGTTCTTCATTTCAGTCCTACTGTTCTGCTTTTCCTGATATTAGTTAGTAACTATTGTGAATTTTGTCCAAAGGTCAGGTCGGGCATGGATAGGCTGGCATGATAGTAGAGTTTGTAGAAAAGAGAAATTGAGGAAAAGACAATGAAAAATAAAAGCTACTGGAAATACCACTAAAATATTTGGCTTAACTGAACAGCAATGAATGCCAAAGGCATAGGCTCTTTATCTGGATCTGCAGGGGAAAAGAAGTAGTGACCCTTTAAGCATTTCCTGCTGGTAGGTTGGCCAGTGAGAAAATAAGCTGTCACCTGAACCAACAAGGTCCAGGTAAGAGATCACATCTCTGCAAACAGTGAAGACTATCTAAAATCTAGCTTCCTTGCAAAGGCTGTTATGCCAATGTAAATGGCTCCTATTACCCTACTCCTGGCAGTGGAACAGGACAAGAGCAAACCAAACTACTGCTCCTTTTCCTCCTTCTTGAATCTTTCAGCGAGATGTGGTAGTTATTTATAATAGGAAAGCACCCTACCAGCGTTAATGAATGGACACAAAGAGGTCAGTGAGGACACGCAAGTTGTTCTTACAATTCAGCAAGGACAAGGACCTCTGAAGTCCAGATCCCAGATAAGCTGGAATTGGAAGTGGATTCAAGCAGAAATATCTAAAATAAAGAGCTAAGGACATATCTGAGTTTCGTAACATATGACATAGTAAGGATGACCACTTCACCTGGTCTTTTTAAGAGATAAATGCCTACCCTGGGCTGGTACTGCCTGTACTGGACTTGGGATCAGGTTTCAAACAAATGGAAAGGATGTTGCATACCCTGCTGTTCTTAGGTGAATTTAGTCTTTCTGCATATCCAGAATGATAGACATAGATTCCTGCAACACAGGAAGGCCTTGTCAGAGCAAGCACGTGGCTAACTTGTAGCCGTTTGGAAGATGTGGAACCTGTGGAAGACACTGTCATTCAAGCTTATATAAAATTCTAATAAAAGGGATCACTGTGTGGCAAACGAGATTTATTTAAATAAACAGCACCACAGTGGCTGCTCATGCCGTAAAGTTATAGAGAACTTGTTTTCTCAAATTTATGCCCATGTTCACATTTTTATTAAGTGGCACACCAGTCAAAATGTACATTTAATGCTTTGCTTTTTTTAATAACGCAGAAATTATATTCCTAAAGCTGTCATTATTTTAATTTTCTGTCTTAGGAGCTGCAAGTGCATGTGGACCAAATTACAGAAATGGCAGCAGTAATGAGAAAAGCCATTGAAATTGATGAAAAGCATGGCTGTAAGGAGCAGGAACGTATCATTCAGCTCGAGGTACGTATGAAATCAAAACGGCAGTGGCACAAATAGCAAGGGAGTATGTTACCGCAATTACTTATATTGAGTTACTGTACCAGTCACTCACACTGCTATTTTGTTACACTTCCCTTGTTGGGAGGACTGTAAGTACTATTTTCCCCACTCTAGCTTACTCTCAGGTCTTGCATAGGTGATGCTTCATCACCAGAAATGAGTGATTTATATTTAGGTACTGGCTTAAGCTTTCTCTTTTTTTAAGTCTCTGTGTAGCAAAAAAAGTCAGAAAATAATACAAGTTCATACTAATGAATAAGACACTAGGATGCAAGTAATAATACCCACACCTTTGGCTTTTAAATTTTTTTTTTTTAGTAATAATTTTGTGCTTGAGGGGGGTCTCAGTTACTTATCATTGGAGGGTCAACACTATTGCTCTTTAATTAAAGTGCTAGCAAAGCAATTCATTGTGGGACAGGGTGTGTGGAAAGAACAGATTTTTTTTTTTAAATGCAACATTTGAATTTAATTACCCTCTTAACCATCTTTGTGTTCTGAGCTTCTTTTGATGCTTAATGCCCATTCAAGAGAGCAAGAGGGTCAGAAACCTAATGTTCTTAGTTTTAGAAGATAACATAGCACTACCTGACTGCAAATTGATATTTTAATCCTTATACATACATTTGGAGTAGAGGGGAGGGAAGATTATTAATGTAGTTATCTTGACCTCTTTCTGGAGTTCTGTTAAATGCCTTTTCTTTCTCTGGTTACAGCAAGAAAACAAAGGCTTGAGAGAAATTCTTCAAATAACTAGAGAATCATTCCTGAACCTCAAGAAAGAAGATGCATCAGAGAGTACGTCTCTGTCAGGATTAGTAACAAGCAGTGATTTGAGCCTGAGGAAAAGCTAAAAACTGTGGAAGTCACCAAGCTTCAATTGCACACTTTACAAATGGAGCATCAGGGGTCACTTGTCAAGCACTTGTTACTGAATAGGGCACCAGCAAGCTAATGCATCTTAAACTCCAGTTTAGTGGCTTTTATACTGCGCAAAATAAATTAAAATTGGTATTCTACAAAACTCTTAGTGACAGATTAATTGCCATAGATCTAACTTCAGTAGGAAATGGATTCATGCACTTACTGAATTAGGAATTATTTTTATATGAAGTCATTTTACAGATAAAAGACAAGATTTCACATAATTTATATAAATTATTGCTCATACAAAGTTTCAGCGTACCTATTATATAATAAAGGTAAGATTTGAAGTCTGATCTCTGGCTAAAAAGTAGTAACATATGAATATGCTTTGTGCATGATCCACATTACATTTTTTCCTTTTAGTAAGTTTTTAATAAATTCTCATTTTGCAACAAACCTGTTTAATGGAAAGGGTACATAGGCAGCATAAAACTTAAGGATTTCTGTTATTTAGCCACAGGGTATCCTGTTCAAATACAAGGCCAATTGTTTAAACATAAGCAATGCTTTTGCAGTTGTTCAGCATTTATTTTTTTAAAATTGAAGATTCTTTAAAATACATATACTGAATTGTATTTTCAAACATGAAAAGAGCTGCTCCCACTTTGTTTTCTGGAACACAGGTAGCATAGTATCATTCTGCCTTAGCTTTTACTTGTGTGAGAGAAAACCAGGCTCAGTTCTCTATAGGTAAGAAGCCACGTTAGTCCCACCTATTTCTTCTCCAATTGCCTGCCCTAGCTTCCTGACTGGGAAATGGCAATTTGAAAGCACCCAAACAGCAGCAGCAGAAGGGCAGTTGGGGGAAGGAGGGAGAAGCTCTATGGCAAAGTTGGCAGCCTGCGCGCCTGCAATCAATACTCTTCATTTTTCTTTCTTAAGCACTCAGCATCAAGAAGTTTTTTAGGTTAGTTTCAGGTACATGTTATGTTTGCACTAGGAAAAATTTCAATATGCTATACTGACAAATAGACAGCTCGCTTTTACTCCTGAAACACTGGCAGAAGTGAAAAGGAATTGGCTTTTCTAGATCAAAGCGCAGCTTATATCCTATGCGGATACGGTGGAAGTGCTACACAGGACAGGCTTGTAGTAAAGAGGTGCCGAAATAATTCACATTTGGTATTTGTTTGTCAGACTACCACTTCTTGGTCAAGGCAGCAAGAACATTCCTAGTGTTGATGTGTACCACCACTTTTTGTCCAGCATGTTAATGTTTTCTTTACTTGGAAAGCATACTTGAAGCAGAGTGAAAGCTTTCAACCACAGACAATTGTAGATCTACAAATGCCACCCACAGTTGGATACTTTGGCTGTTTAATAATGAGTTGAAATCCTACTCTGAAATAAGCTATTATTAATCAGTAATAAGTTGCATTTTCAGTTGCAGCAATGCAAAAAGAATTAAGCATCAAGCATTTCTAAGTGTGTCAGTTTTAAATACAACTTCCTTTGACTCAGTACAGCTTCCCTGGGCTCAAGGTAAATGCGCCACAGGTCTAAGGGTGAACTTTCAGTTCCCAGTGAACGACTTTGTAGGGAGCTGAATATTTTTGTTCTGTTGCTGTGAGTTGCTGCCCTCCTTCCCATAGTGCTTTTAAGAGAAACAAGTGACATGGTGAGAAAGAGGAGTGTTTAGCAGAGACAATAAACACTAGTTTTCAGTTAACTGATACATATACCAGGAAATGCAGTTGAAGAGCTCAGAAAGGACAGGTAAATCAAGCTCTCCAAATTTTCACAGCATTTTTTATAAGTGGAGAAACTGCTACTTCTCTTTCCAGAGCATCTTAGCTTGTTTCTAGGCTTATGAGTATATTGAGGACGTTCATGTGCATGGAAAAAGTTTTAACCATTTCCAAACTTGCTAAACATACGGGGGGAATTTTTTGGGGAACATTTTAGCTCAAGCACAAAATATACTTGTCTGCTATTACTATCTGTAAAACTTTGCCAATGCTTCTATAATTTAGATTTTGCATTTCTACTGTAGCTTACAAGCTGGTGACTTATCAGAAGTGACATCTCTTTTTAATGGAGTGTGTTTTGTTGTTGCGAACTTACCGGAAGTTTTGGGTTCAGTTGATTAAGTTATTCTTTTTAAATGTGTCTTTTCAGCCATTGACTGGTATCAGAGGCATTTATATCCATTTAACACTGAATGGAGTTTCACAGCTGACTTTCTGGTTTGTCTTTCAAATACCATTTCCAGAGTTGTACAGCAGAGAAGGGTTGTTAGTCTGTGGCAGTTCTTTTAAGGTTGCTCTATTACGAAATAATGCTTGATTAGTGTTTATTTTTGTAAATTAAAAAAATGTGACTTAATTTATCTACTCCTAGTCTTCACGTTTGATATGTCTCCCCGGTCATTCCCCTGACCTGTTCACTTTAGGATTTTAAAGAACCTTCACAGCATGTGGAGTGACTATTTTTCATTGCATACCTGTTATTTTTGTAATGCAGATGGCTTGAAAAAAATTTATGGCTAGAGTTGTGTACTGTACAGTAAACTTATTTTATCAATAAAGTTGACTGAAAATATGGATGTCTTCATGATTAAAGCAAGGTACTGAAGCTGAAATGAGCCTTGTTAGTAACATGTAAGAAAAAAAGACATAGTTTTGCTATTTACTCAGCTTATTTTTATACTTTAAGGCAGGCAGGCCCAGTTCTAGTGCTTGTATTCATGTTGCTGTACAGCTAAAGAAAAAATCCTGTAAAGTCTTCATTTTCTCTTGGAAAACTAACAATCACTTCTGCACATGTAGTTATTCATCTTTCAGATGAACCACTGGAACTGTTTACTAAACAGAGGAGCAGTAAGGATAAACAAAAAGCAGGCCACCAGACTTTGGTTTTTGGATCAAAACATATTTTGGTACAGATAGGATGTGACAGTTGGGTTTTTTTCTTGAAGATTTAAAAAATCACTTTGACTTGCTTCAAGCTCTGGGTTCCTTTCTCTGTGATGTGTAAATGAGAATGTCAGTGGATTGCATTCATAAGCTGACAACGTAATGTTTTCTCCACTTCCCCATGACTTCTCAGAACAGAAACTTTTTTTCAGTGTCATAAATTCTGTGTTTAAAGACAGGTAATAATGTCAAGCTAAGTCATAAATAGATGTAGCAGCTATTTAACCAAGGTAAAACTGAAGGGCAGCTTGAAACTAAATTGGGCTGTTTTGTACAGCTAAAAGCTTTAAATAGCTCTGGCTTTTTAATAAACACATTGGATTAGAAGGTTATGTTAAAATACAGAACTAATAGCACTATTTTCATGCAGAATTATATTTACTAGGATCCCTCTGTAGATACCTAGAATAAGATTTACGTTGGCTTAGGATGTTTTCGGTTTTAGTTAGTAAACATTAAGCTTTAAAAGAACTTTTGCTGATTAAAAAAAAAAATTCTAAGTCTCCTATTAGAGTATAAACCATGCACTTATTCTTTCTGCAGATACTGATGCCTGAGATGACAGGTGGCTAAATTGGCTAGAACACTGTAGTGCTGGTCACAGTATGACAGGTTGTATACAGTAGCAGCGGGAAGATGAGGCAGGAGAGCAAAAGAAACCCTAAGTTGGAAGTGAAGGAATGTGGTAGAGGAGTAAGTTTTAACAGTAGACAACTTCTTTACCAGCCTTTGCAGCATGATGCTGTTGGTAACGCTTAAGTTCTGGAAGCGGCATCAAGCTGCACACGGCCACCAGAGACCAAAAAGAGAAAAGGCAACAAGATGCAGTGGGAACACCATTGGGCTGTAGGTGTCCCAAAGCTGCCAGCAGTCTGCATGATTGCCACAGAAGGCATTGTCTCAGAGGGATTCCATTTAACTTGGTGTGCAAACAGAACCACCGCATTATTGTCCTAGAAAAAAAAGCTATACACTCTCCCACACATATCCCCAAAGCAGCGCCAACGAACAAATGCCTGCTGTTCTTGTTTTAAAGAGCAGAAAAGTAGATTCTGTATAATGTCAACAGGGGACCTCTTGCTAAACTTCCCCTTCCAGAACACCAAGGTGTGCTGGGAGAGCCATGCGCAGCAGGGAGCTGGTTTGTATCACATGCACATACCTGGTAGAGGTGTAGGTCCCATTCAGCCTCACCTTTTGCCCATCCCACTTTTTCTTTCATTCGTGATGCAGTTGAATTTCATACCGATGACAGAGTGGACCGATTTAAACAAAACTGTTTAGCTTCCACATACTAAAATGTGCTGCAAAATAAAATAGATTTCATTTCAATGGCTGTATGAGAAAAAGGCACTGATGTTCCTGCTGCCTGCAACCACCTCCCTTTCCCAGACACGTTCCAATGCAGCAGCACACCTGTTGGGAGCCAGTGTGGCCATGCCTTTATATTGGAGAACATGATTATTTCCCAAGTTCAGGGGGAAAAAAAAAAGCGCCCTCCTCTTACATCCAGAAGAAGAAAACCTCAAGCAACTGCTCAGCATGGAGGGAGAAGTTTCATAATTCCAGTCTTGAATTGTGCATGCTGGCAACACTCCTCAGAAACAAACTAGAGAAAGGGGGCACAAGGGAAACGAGCAGAACTCCAACTGCAGTCCCTTTCTGTTGTCCTAAGGTGAAGTTTTACCTTTTTTATAGAATGGCCAAATGAATAATTTCCTTACAGTGTTCTCACCACCAAAAATACCTTAAGAAATATATTTGAGGACAGCTATTTCAGCAGTGAAAAGCATTAGATACATTTTTGAAAATTCAGTTGTTGGAAGCTTGACCAATACAAACAGTGATGGCTGCAGGGCGATCAGTGTCTTAGGCTTTCCGATACTACGCTCAGGAACATAGTAAACAATTCTTAAAATGAATCATCATATGCAACTCATTAAATTACTGGCTAGGCAAACCAGCTGCCTCCTACGATGCATACTAGCTGTGCTTTTTTGCTTCCTGCATATGACTTTTTTCCCCAGAGCATTCAGGATAAAAAAAAAAGTGAATCCAGCTTGTTTTGAGCACATTAGGTAATTTGTTGTTACACCAAAGGCACTATGGATAACACAGAAAAGGGTGCTGTTTTTTTTTTTTTTTGACAAGGCAGACTTGTGAAGACCCAGTTCTGAAGCAGGTAGGCAAGTTGTACACAACCATTTTTTCCTCCCACTCCCTCTCACTCCCAAAATGAGCTAATTTATTGCTCTGTTTTGAAGTTGTCTTCCCCCAGCGTGCATGAAAGTATAAAGCCTTGCATACTCAAACAGGAGACAGCTGTCTGCCTACAGCTACGTGCTAGCAGACAAGGTCTGAGATCAATAAAAAAAAATTATAAACAACAAGCATCTGCTTGAACAAACAAAAATGGTATTGGAGCTCTTGTTTCTAAAGAAAACAAACATCAAAGCCTACTAATCAAAGATGTGGGAGGGGACAACGTAATCAGATGAATATTGACAAAATTCAAATGAATAGGCAGGGATATATCAATGCATCTCAGCCACCGAGTTAAGATCACATTGACCTAACACTCACAATACTTATCTGTAGGATATTTACTTGCCAAAAGCTCAACGCTTCCTATTCTGACTATTCACTGGACAAACTGGCCAGAAACTAAAGTTATAATAAAGCTCACGACAAATACCACTGCAAAGATCACATGCAAACCTACAGCACACTGCTGCCAGTTTTAGGAAGAGACGAAAAGCTCAAAAGGCTTAGTGAAAAATGCATATTTTAAAACAGGGCATATTTTCTTCTCAGGAAGGGCTTCTTGTTTTTCAGATAAAGGACAGCTCTAGGCAGGGACAGAAAGAAAGTTGAAGAGCCTCACTAGATAGACAGAAAGATATAGAAGGGTGAGATGTGTCAGTGAAAACTTCCAGAAGGAAGGCTTTGGGAAAGGCCAGTTTTGCATGTGTTCCAGGTTGGAGTAAGAGACAGATACAGAGGGGACCAAAGAAATCCTTTATGCCTCACTTATTTCTTTTGCTATTGCAAAGAAAAGCAAAGGCTGGGTAAGGGTAACTCAGCACTAGTTAGGGAAGCAGGAAGGAAGATGCAGTGGATGACCAATAGCTACAAGATCAGCAACGCTGAAGGATGATTTTAACCCAGCCTGCTGCCTGGACACTACAAGCCAAAACGTACACCTTGCACTTCAGGGTTAGGAGCAGGAGCATGCTAACCTAGTCACCTAAAAACTAAAGAATGAGTAAAAAATACATTAGGGCCTACTTAAGGAGATCTGATAGAGGAAGAGAATGTTTTCTTTGTGAGCAGAGCTTACCAGGAGCTCCAGAGCTGACAAGCTCACTCAAGAGCAGCAGAACACAGCTCAGCCTGAGAGCAGCAGTGAGGAACAGATCTCACATGGGACATAGGAGAGATCAGAGCAGAGACAAAGGGTCCCATTCTTCCCTCTGCAGCATGCAGCACTCAAACAGGCAAATTGTGAAACACTCTCTCCTACCCAAATCCAAAGCCACCAGAGGTCACTGCAGTTGGCTGAGCTTCATAACTAGGCCCTGCTAGGAGTATCAGCAGTTTTACCTACGTGTTAGCTAAGTGCAGTCCTTAGCCTCTAATTAAAAATAAAAACACCCTCCTGAAGAGTTACTGATGTCCGTGCCATATAACAACAGGATTTTGATCCTCAAGCAGTTTTAAACTAAGTATTGCTTTACCCTCTGTTTCAGTGTCCAGTTGCTTGGGACAGTTTCATACAGTTTTGGCAATGCTTAAGTGCCTCAGAGACAGGAAAACAAAACAGCTTGAAAGCAAGCCACCAAACAAGCCAGGACATGTTAAAGTCTCTCTCTGACAGCAATACCAGAAAGATGTCAGCCAGCCAGTGTATTTCACAGGACTGAGTTTTTGTTTGACTGGCACTCCACAACATTCGCATTCTGCTCAGATTTCTCAAAGCCAGGCTCACAGCCACAAACAGCAAGGTATTAAACACAGCCAAAGTTTTCTCAGAAGTCTCTAGCATGGGTTTTACATAATACCCAGTAGCTGAGCCCCCAAAATAGTTCTGAGTGCTTTATAACCTGATGTATGCAACATACTTCTACCAACACTGGTTGAGAAGATCCAAAACCAACAACTAATACCTTTTCTTCTATACCAAGCACTAGCAGCATGGACTATTAGACTGGAGGATCTACACCACACCATTCATCCCAGTAAGAACCACCACTTTGCACAGGATCGGTAACTGCAGAGACAATAAAGGAACATTTATTTTGTGGGCTCCTTCTATAATTTCCTATAACCTGCTCCCAAATCAAAACACAAAGCTTAGGAGGGGAGAGTTTGTCTTCCTCCCCTCCAAAGTACACCTAGGGAAAGCATGATCTGTTTCTATTTGTGGTCATGCTTTCTGAACATTTGGGGAAGCAGATAGGCAAGCTGCCTTACACATGTAGCACTCTGTGAAGCAGTAGTCAGGCTGGGTTTGTGTTTAAAGTGAGGAAGGAGACACAAGAACAAAGGAAGATCTGTTTCTTTGAAGAGATCAGTGTCCTCAAGTCCACTTGTACCACAACCTGTTTTAACTCCTAGGAGAAGTTAGCATGGGTGTGGGAACGAGGAGAGGAGGAAGAGTTTCTCCTATGGATTTGAGGCAGGACTGGAACACATGCAGATCTAGGAAAGCTCTACAAGCAGGTAAGACAAATACCACAATCTGATCATTGCAGCATTATTACAGTGCAGCAGACTGTAGAAAATTCAGTTAAAAGAAGTGTACTGGAGCCATCATGGCAGAAGAATTCTCTACAGCAGCAGGAGGATCATCATCATAGTCCAGAAAGCTTCAGCTTACATGAAGCTTCAAAACACTTGATTTTGCAGGGGAATCACTACCTAGAAGAACATAGTTTAGATTTAGATTCCCCAGGAACAGATACCATTATTTTAAGCTAGCTAACACAGCAAGGCAGTGAATGCTTCCAGTGAGACATTCTGCAGTCAGAACAGAGGCATAGCAGGGTAGAATCCAGTCTTCCTTTTGCAACTGCCTCGGGGGGTACACAAAAGCAGCCTTGAAATTTACCCCTTCAGCACTCTAGTGGATCAGTTAGCATATTCTGTTTATCACTGTTACTCACTATGGCTTACAGAATATGGAAGAAAATTCCCCATATCATCTCTTAGCAGTATTAAAAAAAAAGGACAAAATCTCCAAGTCAGGATCTCAGAAAAAGAGTTCAAAGCCCAGTTCTGCCACAGACTTCCTAGATGATCTTGCAGACTAGTTTCCAGTCAAGAAGTGGATGACAACCATCCCTTTGTTCTCTAGAACCTCATCTGATGAAGCTATAAAAAACAAAAAAGCTTCTTTAGACCATGCACTTCCTCACTGGTTTCATAACATAACCACACTCAGCCTCTGGGTGTCACTGTAACTACAGTAAGTCCTTACAACAGGTGAGCTAAGCTCCCCCCACCTCATCCCTTGAGGGGCTAAGATTTTTCAAAACAAACTATCCCTACAATACCAAAGGCAGAACCTAAGTTGCAGAAGCATCATTGAATTCAAAGAGAACCCTTTAGTTCCAAGTTTTTCAAGACATCTTTATTATAAAAGATATAGAAAATTAGAGTTAAACTTGTTTCTTCCACAATGTTAATCACAGCAGTTATTAAAAAAAACAAAGTAAACATATTTAAGAGCATTTATATACCAAATAAGTGTTTGCTACTTGCCATCAAATATGGCAAAGACATGCTTGCTCAGTATCAGTGCGGTAAGGGCAGGCATCAGCGAGCATCAGTCCGCCAGAGGCCAGGGAAAGAGCTCCTTGTTTACCCCCATGTGCCACACAACAGCACGGTGACGCAAGACCTAAATTGCAGGATCTCAGCCTTGCTCTGCTGTTTGAGGCAGATGTTCCAGCTCCAAGCAATCATGGGATTTGTGTCTCTAAATATCAGATCAGTCACCTCAGATACTATACCATTAAGCTTTCACTCAAAGAAAAATGGCCGGTAAGTAGAGTAATTTTAATATAATTAATTCCTTCCTATTGCCAGGGTGTTTTAACTTTCAGCTAAGTTCCCAGATAAAGTTCTTTTGCCAGTTTCCTTACAAAGAATTGTTTCTTACATACTTACTACCAAGAATTTAAAGCGGTGGCCGAGAACTTGAGTTTCCACCGCTAGGGTATTCACCCATGGTGGTTCCATTCACGCAGCAGAACAGCCATTCATCTTCAGAGAGGAAGGACTATGCACTTTGCTGCCCACACTAAAAGTACAAAGATAGCGAGACTAAGAAGGAAGAGCCACCGTAACCTGAATCAAGACAGAGGATGCAAGACTTCAACTATCATTGAATGCATTACAGCTCACCATGTAAACACTGAGTGTGAAGACCAGGATTGGGCACGGGGGGCAAGGGCAGGTAAAACCAAGGACAGCCTCAGGACTGCTTGTACATTTATGTGAGCCAAAACCACAATGCTCCAGCTTGCATTTTGAAAACGGCTGTTTGTTTTGTTTTTAAGGAAGTGAATAAAGCCACCACACGAGATTGCAATCCTCCACTGAACGTAAGAGTGGTCGCTTATCTGTTTTTATACTACATTCTGCTCTGGGCAGATGCATCCAAATTGGTAAGGAACACATTCAGTCAGCAAGGATCCTGGTCAGTATTTTGCTAGCTGGATGCTGTTTTCACCCCTTAAAGGCAAAATTAAAAGATACATTGATGAAAAATTAAAATAGTTAGTGTTTCAACCAATTCCAGGGAAAAAAAAACCTGCCACTGGTTACAAAAGAAAAAACCTAAATAAGCTCTTTATGACAGCACCATCACAAAAGAGATTATACCAGAGCAGAAACAAGTCACAGGCTGTTCAGAAAGGAAACAAGGAAGCAGACCTCTTGTGTTCTCTTAGCAGTCATCTCTGCACAGAGACCAGATGACCAGCTTGCTACAGAACCACCCAAAAGCGAGGGAGAAAGTCTTCTTGTCTCAGATCAGGTCCACTTCCTGAGCTCCAGTGTGCACACTTACAACAGTTAATTCAGTGCAGTTTAAATTCAAGCCACTTAATTTAGCTTGCAAAGTTCAGTAATACTTCTTGGAAACAATTGTGTCTGCAGCCACACATTTTGTACCTATATTAGAAGGTGATACTTCAGTTCCTGCTAGAATTCCTTCTGTGTATGGTCCTTGCCTCTCATCCCTTGCAATTTGACAGACTGCTCACCTTCAGGAGCAAGTCAGGCAATATTTCAGCAGTGGTTTCCACACTGCGAGGGAAGAACCAGCATTGTACAGGTTACTTTCTAAGGGCTGTTTTATACTTCCCATACCTAAACATCAAACTAGATCATCACAAGATAAATACCTGTACGTGACCATTAGTACAAGATTCTGCAGCTAGACATACATGTGATAGCAGGCTCCGTGGGCCATTGAGGAAAGTCACAAAACAGCATGTAGTGTACCAGACAGATAACTTTTCTTCCAGGTTGGGCAAATACATTCCTCTTACTAAGCAGGACAAATTGGCAGTGGTAAATCCTGCACCACTGGCTGGTTTGCTGATGATCATTCATCTCACCATTCCTAGATTCTTCCTCTCTGTTCCCACGAGTTATCTGGTGGGTTACAGAAGCAACGGAGTTCTTTCCCCAGCTGGCTGCTCCTTCTGAAAAAACTCTTTGATATGCAGTAGCTTGTTATGGATCCTGTCTCTTAGGGGAGGGATATGATGGCTAGGGTCTAAGACATTGGTGCTTCTGCGCTCCCTTTCCCGCTTCCAGGTGAGATAGGGGTGCGGTGGGAAGGGCACTTCACTTCTCTCTCGGCGAAGCTGCACAGTTACTCCGCTAAGGGCCAGCATTGTCCACACTGACAGGATAATGAAGTCTGAAAAAGAGAAAATGAAGATATTACTATATCAAAGCAGAACATTCCTTCCTTTCCCAAGCGCAAACACTGAACAAGTTTAGCAACAGAGAGGAATGAAGTATTGTCTCTGCATCCTCACACGCCTAGAGTAAATCCATGAAAAGGCAAGAACGCACATGGATTTGAGATGAGTCTGTTCAGTCACCATACCAGGCCTTTTGACTGCCCACACTGCAAACTCATCAGCAAGGTGGCAGTCCAAGCCTGAGAAGCACCTTTCGCAAGGGCCTTTGTCACATAACACCTGCTGCAAGGGTGGTGCCTTTGAGTTTACTCAGTACTTCTTTTGGAGGATTAGAATTTATCATCTGGGTGTTAAATCTCACACCATACTTACCATGTTCTCCTTTCTTCCCTTCCTACCCTCAACACTTACTGTTGACAATGGAACCAAAGAGGCAGTGGTTTCTTAAATAAGCATTTCATACTAGTTCTTTAAAAAAAAAGTCTTAAGAGCAGTACTCACCATTTGTTTGAAAAGGCACATTGGTGTAAGCTCTGCTGAAGTTATCATTGAGGACCCTTCTGAGTAGGTCTAAGGTGATGTAAGCAAGACTTGTGTAGACATAACAAGAAATAGCTAGGACCACTGCATAAGAGCCTACTATTCCAGTGGCCAGTATGTTCAGCTAGAGAGGAAGAAAAAAACCCCACAGCTTTAGGAGACTGATAAACACTCTTTATTTCTCCACCTCCTTAAGGCAGTATTTTGTACCAGTTCTTCTAAAAGAAATTGGCTGCATGCACCCACCTGTTATCCAGACATATTGTTAAGACAGCAGAAGGCTACTAAATGCAAGTGTTAGTGGATGCTATGTATATCCCTCCTCCTGAGGTGACAGCACTGATTACTTACAATTCTTGGACAGCCAACAAAAAGCACTGGAATCATCAAGGCTACGGACGAAAAGGTCACCCAGAACACAACATCATCACGGAAGACCCTGTAGTCTCCTGCAAAGACACCATATTCCACATGTAATTTACTAGTTAGCAAAACATTTCCTTTTTTGTAAGAGGTTGGGGGTAAGCTTTTTCACCCCCAAAGATTCTGTACATTCAAAAATCTAGACTACAGTGTGGAAAAGCTTAGCTTTTGAGTTCAAATGCTGATTAAGATGCATTGTAACACAGTTACTCAAAACAAGAACAGAAAAAGGCTGTCCCAGTTGAGTGTAAGTCCTGTGCTGTAAGTTGGGACAGCAGATCTTGTCCATGAAACAAAGATTTTTGATGAGGTATGTGTTATTCATCTGGTAAGAATGAAAAGTACTAGAGTACTCCTGCCCAATCAGAAGCCTTTTTATTGCTATATAGGTTTATAATCTATAAACCTGCATCTATGTATGTTTGACTCCAGAGTATGGTGTAAGTACAGCCATCACAACAACACAAGACAGCAAATTCTTCTGCTTTAGGAAGAGTAATTAAAGTCATTCAAACACTACTTTGTTTCCCCTGCTTTCTAAGGCCTGTCAATGAAACAGAGGGGACATGCTGACCCCCAGCTGAGTCACTGTTTTACCTTAATGAAGAGCAACCAGGGACTGCATGAATTATCACAGAATTGTGGCTTGGGTCAAACACAGATGACTGGAGAATGAAAAACTGTCCCACCAAGGGATCTTAAGTAGAAGAGTTTTGAGATTTAAAATTACAATAGAGAAAGCAGTGTGGCTGATGCTCTGATGTCCCAGAGGGATTCCAGCTCAGCAGCCTTGCTTGCTTTTAAGCAGTTTATCTATGGTTTCTCTCAAAAAAGCCATTCTGAAGACCCTGATGATGTCAATCCAGCTGCAAATACAAGTTTGATTCTTACAGTTCAGTGCTCCCAGAGCCTTGCACTGTAGTATGGTGAAAGGTAATGGCCTTCTTAATCCACAATGCCTTTATGCCTGAAGCCTCCAAGTTAGACTGCAGATTTTCTACTGTGACTTGTCCTGGACAGATAACAGGACAGACAGCAAGTGCTTGCCTGGAGCAGAGCTGGTGTCACAGACTGCTGAGATGGCAAGCAGCTTAAGTAGGAAAAGCCTCAGCAAGTTCTCTGCAGAATAAGCAGTTTCCTTTTCCCACCAGTGCAGGTTCCCTAAGTAGTTTTAATTACAGCACACCTGAAAGAAGGCTTCAGACACATCTCTCTTCCTCCCAACACTGGAAAGGGAAAGTTAAATACAACATTAAGATAAACCAGATAGTGGCATTAACCTTAAGAGCCTTGCAGTGTCCCTGTAACACAGCAGGAACACATCACTCAATAGCCAGCACTTTGCAGCAGAGTATTTCAGTACATACCTAGTGGAGTAAAGAAGACTGTCGACGAAAAGAGAAATCCCAGCACAAGTCCAATAATAAACATACAGAGTAGGACAGAGCCAAATCTCCACCAACTTGCAACCAGGAAAAGCCCTCCAATAATCCCAGCTACTGCTGTCAAAATAAGACGCACTGAAAAAGAAAACGAGAAATTCCAACACACTGAAAACTTCAGTTACTACAACAACGTATTCAGCAGCTTTACTTACATGCTTGATTTTTTTACCTAATGAAAGCTTTCTGAAAAAAGCCAAACAAGAGTATCAGTATTTGCTTCATGCATTTCACTTAGACTCCAGTCTGCAACTGAGGATGTGCTACTGAAAGAGAGGTATAGGACTGGAATGAAAGTCTTGCTACTATGTACATCAGTGCCTTGAGTTCCCAGGGCAGTTATGGTTGCAACAGCTAATGCACATGTATCAAAAAAAGTAACTATGAGGTAGGACAAAGACAAAAGGAACTAATTCTTGCTAGTCTAACAAGCAGGATGCAGACGTTCCACCCTCCTTTTACAGATGAAATTTGCATTAGAACTGAAACTGAGGTCCATCCATTATGGAAGAACTAGGAAAGAAGTATGTTGCAAATTTCCAGAGTTTCTAAAAACCTGTATCTTCCTTGGATAGATACTTAAAATTTGTCTTTCATAGTTGCAGCTATTAATTCTGCATCACTATTTGATGTTGGAAGCAACAGTTACTCTGCTACATATTCAGCTATTACGGTAATCAAAGCTCCGTTCAAGTACCCAGGTATCATCCTCCTATCCTTCCTAAGGCTGGCCAACAACAAGCACAACTGAGATTTTACTTAAGGGATTCATAACAACAATATTTGGAAAGAGCACAGGGTATCCTGACATATCTACTCACCATCATAACCCAGGCCAGTTACCCTTGTAATGAATACAAAGAAGAAGAATCCTGCGAATATGAAGCCCATGAAGAATAAGTCTAGAGAAGAAGGAAAAAAGATTTAGTATGTTGTCATATCACTTTATACCAAGCCCACTTCAGTACATCTTCAGACATCTTCATGTCCTTTCCCTGTTGTAACATATAAGCTCACTGGCTGAGAAGCACTAAAGGAAAGCCAAACAACACTTTGTTCTGGAAAAAGGTGTCCTAAAGCACTTCAAATAGTAAAAAAATTACATATTCATATTGCCCAGCATGCATCCTAGTTCTATGTTTCTGTTCTTTGCATACCAGAAATTTCTTGCTCTGCACTTAAAAGCTCTGATCCTGTAAAAGCAAAGCAGTGGACCCAATTGGCACATTATCAAGTGAATCTTAGTAATAACACCACCATTCTAAGATACAGCAAGTTACATCTATGAAATTACAACCAGACTTACGAGGAAAAAAACCCCAACATTCAGTACCTGTTTTCCAGAATCTGTGTCCAAAAAAGCAAGTGAAGAGACCAAGAATAGCAAGACCAGTGAAGAATACTTTGGTAGAGAGTTTGCCTACAAGGAGAAAGAAAGGGTTATAGAGCATTCCACCTAGTAGTCCCAACAATGAGACTAAGGTAAGGTCAGGCTGCTGTCACTGAGTCTACTGACAACTTAGTAGCTGCCACTCCTTCAGACACACCATGTGAGCAAATCTGCAATGCCTGAACTAACAGTTATCTTGATAGGATCTCCAACAGAATACTGAAGTAGTTCCAGTCTGATTAAGAAATCAAGAGCTTCCTCCTTATTCAAAAGACTGAAGTTTCTGTAACAATAGTTAAGTAGTTGTAACTTGCTGTTTATAACACCAATACGGCTTTACCTGAAAATTCTCTGCTCAGCTTTAAAAAAAGGGCCATCCAATCATCTATAAAAAAATCAGTGCTACAGGATTTGTGACCCAGGCAGCAGCTACAGTCTTTATCACTGCAGCCTTCACCATAGTCTCCCTTTAATATACTCTCCATGCAACTGAAAGGACCAGCTGCATCCTAGTATGGCTCACTTCTGTCTCCTAGGCAAAATTCTTACGGGTTTATTAATAGCATTTTTTAATTTTTTTAAACTGCATGCCAGAATGGCTACTGATTAAAATTAAATCTTCTGAGAACACATTACTTGTGTTACAGTACATAAGAAAATAATCATGAGAACAAATCTTACTTTATGAACCATATTTTACCCATTATTCTTGTCTCTTCTGCAGTCATAATGGGAGTAGCAGCTTTGCTCTTCTGCTCAAAATTCTATCATTATGTAGCTTTGTACAAAGTAGCGTGACTTTGTAGTCATTTCGCTATTGCTGGCATTATCTTCATGCTTATTGTAGGTGACTATCTCCCTTAAAAATATTTGCAAGTTACCAATTCCTGTAAGCACCAGCACAGTTTGAAAAATCAGGCTGGACCCTAATCTAGCTCATGTTTTATTAGCTTAGTTTCACATGCACCATCTATAGTCCTACAAGTGATTTAAGATTATGTATCCAGTTCGAATGGAAAAAGCTAGAGTGGCACTACAGAGTTGAAAGCTATGTATTTGCAATCCACATGTTAAACCTCCATTAAGTTAAACCTTCAATTGCTAATAGTTCTCCTTAGTCTTATTTCATTATTCTACAATTTCTCCTTAAACAAGAAGTAGACTCTGTCATAAAGTAACAAAACATATCCAGTGTAGAACAAAGAGCTCCTTCACACTTAAAAAAAAACAAATCTCAAAAGCACCACGCAGCATGCTGGAGCACAAGAAGCTTGAAATGAGCTGGCAAGGACATACAAGTCCCAACTTACTGAGAGAAGAGCAGTTATCCACCAGGTCAGCAAAGCTGCAGGCGTATGTATGCACAGGTACGTATGCAGCAGAAGTATTCCAAAGAGGATCCCATACTATGACGTTGTAGATCACACCTTGTCCAGGAAGCGAGGAAAAGTAGACATTGGTCTTGTCATCGGTTGTCAGAGTAAGCATCTGGAACAGTAAAGAATATTTTTAATTGCAAGGAACTGCTTGTCACTGTCGGCATATTGATGTGTCCATACAGCTGAGGGAATGGAACACTCAGCAGCTCAAAGATGATGATCAGCAAGAACTGCAGGCAAGCGCTCTCTTATTCTGAACCCTCTCAGTGTTACCAATTGAAGCATTAAAGGCTTGCAGGACAGACGCCACTTCCTCCAACATTACTATGTTTTCTGACAGGGAGAAGATTCTCTCACTCATATGTTTTGCTCCTCCCCATTTGAGGACACAGTTCAGTTTCTCTGTCAGTCTACTAACCCAGGTCTGGCTTCCGAAGCAGGCAAGACTGGCATTCTACTCCCTAGCAAGGCCAGACAGGTCATGGCCACTGGGATTCTCCCCTCCCTGTCCCTTCCAATCTCTTTGCTGGGGGGTAGGTAAACACACGGCAAGTATTTGCTCTTGCACATCAGATCTCTATGCCACTCCAAACAGTGCCCATTTCTAGTCCAGTTCCACTATACTCTCCTCCCTCCTCTCTTCCTTGCATTCCCTGGCCACTACTCAGCATCTGAGGATGCCAGTCCCCAGCATCTATCAGGCATGGTAGGAGACTGTATCAGTCTTTGTCAGAAGTGGCTCGACTTCCGGATTTACAGGCACTCAGTGGCAGTACTGCTATAGGCAAGCTGGCCTCGACACCACTGAAGGAGTGCTGTGGCTAAAGTAGTATTCAGCAAGCAGGAAGACACTGCAATAAGAGCTTGTTTAATTGAGAAAAGAGCGCAAGACAGAAACATATCACAGACCAGTCACTAACATCTACCTAATATCAGAGCCCACTGCAAGAAGCCTCAATTCTGCCACGTTTCAGGCTGTGCTAGCCACCTCTATCCCAGGAGAGAGCAGCTGCCATTTCGCATGCATCACTCACTGTATACTTCCTAGCCAGAAATCCAAGATACAAGCCAGAAGCCTGAAGCATCAGCAGCTTGCTTATGTCACCACTCAAGGAAGATAAGCACAGGGGAGGAAAAAAACTTAGGACAGTGCCACTGCCATGTGCCTGGTACACCAGTGCTTCAGACTTACTTTAATGCCATTAGCTTTGATACTTTGCACCTCAGACATCTTCTGTATGTGGCTCATGAGCACCATCTCAGACAGGTCATTCTCTGGTAAGAAGTACTGGTAGACATCATAGCGCAGTCGCCATCTGGAGTTCTGACCAGTCCCTGAATCGCAGGATGGTGGGTTTGCTCCTCTGCAATTAAAGAAAGATCAGCTACATGCCCAGCCCAAGCCCACAGACATTAGTTTTCAGAAGTTACCTGTCTGAGTTGGCAGTATTTGGCTTCTACTCTTTAGAAGTTAACGCCAGCAACTAATTCAAAATTAGACTGTAAATGTTTGTGAGCACAGACTACAGCAGTATTATGCAGAACTACCCCAATGTAGGTAGTATCTGTGCTGGTACCTGCCTTTACATTTACAGAGGCTTCCTATGAGTTGTCATAAGGAACGAGCATGAGAATTCCAAGAGGTCACAACAGCCAAAGATCACTACATCACTGTCTGTTTTTCCATGCATGCTATATATACAGCTCTGAACATAGTGTTCCCCATTCCCTGCCTATCACCTGCAACATCAGGCACTATTCAGGAAACTATACCTTATAATTCAAAGTCTCAATATTAAACAAAACTCCAGGTCATTATCATGCTTCAGTATCAGTAAAAGAATAAAACTGGCTATAATACATGACTGCTCCTCAAACAGATTAAGTCATTATGAGGAATGGGAAGATCCAGTATTTGCTGACTGCACATCTGAAGTTGCATAACCTCTCCCACAAGACACGACTCTCAACTTTTATCTCTCTCTGTGTTACCTCTCCCCCTCCTCCTTTTCCTCATTTACTTCTCAGTTTGTTGCAGCAAACAAGATTTCTGCCAGCAGCTGGATGGTCAGCCTTTCCAGCAGAATCTTGGTTTATGACCTTGGCCAAATACAGGACAAAGGAGGTCTTGCTCAGTGCACTGAAGTTTTTCCACACACCTGGTATATCCCAAGTTTGCAGGGGCAAACTTGATGTGTGTATCAACCAATGTATAGTCTAGGTAAATATTTGGATCCACTTCCAAGTCAAATTCTAGATTGCAGCCTCCAGGAATAGGATCTAGAACACAGAAAAGATAGGTGTAGTAGTTTTTACTTCCCTCTTACACAGCATGAAAAAAGTTTTAAGACCTCAGCAATGCATGCACTTGTAGGCATAGCCTGCTTGCTGAGCACATAAAATTGTCAGGTTCTAGTCCTGCAGACAACACAAGTAGTTTCACTGTAGTCTAAGATAGGTCCTGACACATATGCACAGCAGTTTTCTACTCTAAGGCTGAAGTCATGACAAGACCATACAGTACATCCTATACATGACTCCCAATTCAGCAGTGATACTAAGCTTTTTCAGCCCATTTCAAAAGAATTTCTGGCATCTCCATCATATGTTTGCACCGTGTAAGAACATCACTTCTGAAAGGTCAACAGTTCATTTCATAGTTAACTTGTAATAAGCAGAGCTGGTATCCCTTAAGAAGTAATAAGGACATACCTTTCTCCATATAGGGAATAGAGATAGCTGTGCTGAGCACCTGGCTAGCATCCAGTGACCGAAGGTACCAAGTACATACGCTCTGTTGAGGCCGAAGGATGGAAACCAGTCCTTTGTCTACTCCAGTTCCTGAGCTGTTCACAGATGGATTCTGGACAGAAATAAGTTATAAAAACAAGTAGTTCTTCTTGAGAAGATTTCCACCACAGCTTGATGTATTGCACAGGAGTCACATTCCTGCCACAAACCTGCAGGGCACACATTTCAGTGCCAGTTGCCACAGATGAGGCATTCAGTCCTTAGCTAGCTAGTAAAAAAGGAAGATGGAAAAAAGGAGCTGGAAAAAGGGAGTGGCCTCTGACACCACACACTGCCTAGTTCAGGCTCAAAAACCCAAGTGGTAAGTTTGAGACTACTAAAGAGTTGATCACAAGCAAATTGCAGAGAAATCTAGCTAGTTGAAGACTACTGCTGCACAGCAATAGAGTGACTAATAAAGGTGTAAAAGGATTGGAATAACCATCACAAAAAGTTGTGAGATGTCACTAAAGAGCATTCTGGGAACCAAAGTGCAGGAGCACCTCACTATCTCCACCAAAATGGAGATAACTATATGACAGCCAGCTTAACACTAGCCATGCCAGACAACGCTGCTTGGTGCCAGGTCAGCTACTGACCCAATGCCCACCAGCACCATCCCTTTCAGAATCACAGGTCTTCAGGAAAGATCAGGCAGCAATGGCAGTGTCACACTCACGTGGCCGGAACAACCGATTGACCTGCAGTCAAATCTATTTTTCAGCATGGAAAATGTCATTCTGTCCAAGAAGGCCACAGTTATCTGAGGCAACACTGCAAGGAAGCACTGTGGAACTGGCAGGCTTTAAGGTCTGGCTCAGCTTCATATTTCTAGAGGCAGACCAGCCCTAAAGCAGTATAGCCACATTTACGTATCACTGCCCTGGGCCTGGTAAGGCCCATGAATGCAAAGAGGATCTGAATTGACAGCAGATGATTCTACCAGTGGTAATCAAAGACTGAACAGGTGTAACAGTAATGCCTTAGCCCTGTAATCCTGGCTATTTCACCAGTACAAAGATGACTGAGCTGGGTGACTTGTGTTACAGGTTATTCATCTCCTAAACTTCCCAGAGTTTGCCTTGGCACTCAATATATTCTCATTTGGAAAATACTGATGGGGAGAGGGAAACTGCGTGGCAGCTGTCAGACCCCCATCTACTACCTTCAGCTTAGTCTACAATCTGCTCAAATACCACTTAGAGCCTCACAGCACCATAAAAAAAAAAATCAGTATTTTAGATTGCATCCCAGTAATGACAGGACAAACTGAGGCTAGTGTATAGCATGAGGAATGCTTATATTGTTGGCTAGAAGTAGCAGCCTTCACTGGAGTACTGTGGAGGAATTTCTCCGTATGCCACCAAAGGAGAATTGGATTCAGGACAAGAAGCTGAGGTAACAAGACATCGTATGTGTAGTGGCTAGATCCCAGCCACATAAACAGCAGACAACTAAACATCCCAAAGTGATCATGTTTAGTGTATAAGGTATCTGGCAAACACTTACCATGAATCTGTTTTTAATTTGACAAGCTGATGGATAGCAGTCAGCAGTCACATTTCAAAAACACCACTTCCACCAAGAACAAAGTGCCTTGAAACATTTTCAAGCCAGCTCTGAAATACCTTTAGCATTAAGTCCTCCTAAATAGCAGCTATGACATATAGGTACAAGAAAGGATTTCTGAAACTAAAATAATACTAACAGCCACGCAGGTATGATATTCATATTATTTATATAGCTTCGGTTCTATATTCACTTCAGTTCTATACTCCTACATGTACCAGAGCCAACTCCTTTGTTGAAAGAAAAGTAGCACTTAAGAACAGAAGTGACACTCTTACCATACCTTATCAAAGGATATCACCACATCGCTTTGCTGGACATGTACTTGAAAAATAACAACAGTCACATTGCTGGCAATGTTCCTGATTACGGCTTCCACTGGATTGGTCTGGTTAAGTAGCACATTTCTGAATTTTCCCAAGGAGAGCTCAAGAAGACCTGCATTACAAAAAAGGAAGACACTTTTTTTTTGTCCAGAGGGAAGCAATTACCAAGGGGAACCTGGAAGCCTCCAGCAGCCCAATATTAGTCAGCTGGGAACAGAGCAAGATGTTGTTTTATGCTACTCTGATCCTGTAAGCTGTATTAAGGTTTCAGAGACTACTATACACAGAGCTATACCTACAAGAACAGATATAGCTAGAGAATCTGCTGTGCAGCCTGGCGCACACCTAAGCACATAGGGCACAACTTCCTGCCAGAAGCTCAGTATTTGATACAGCTGAGCTCATCAGCAACAGAAACTAGCTGCAGCTAACCAGCTAGTGCAATCAACAGCATGTAACATTCAGCACAGTAAATAAGAGGATACTGAGGACTGCTTGCTCTTTGGCAAATACAGGTGAGTATGCTGGTATTAGCCAGCTTGCAGAATACCCGTTAGACCTCCTGTGTGAATTCCCAGACCATGGGAACTGGAGTCAACTTCCATAAGACAGAAACATGTATGTATATTTATTTATGTATGTATACTTACCCACTTTCAGCTACTTCACATGCATCTTTTGCTCCCACACTATTCTTAATAATTAGGATTGTTGGACCTTGATTTCTGTATCTAAAAATCTGACTAATTTTTCCAAGACACAATCAAGACCATTTCCTCTTACAATGAGGAAAAACCCCATGATCCACTGTCATTTAAATTAAAAGAGAACCACAAGACCTAGGATATAAGGTTCTTTGAGAATCAGCTTTGGCTTGTCGTTCAAGTCCTGCAAGAAAGCCTGATTTCTCCCTGTGCTGGGCTCTTGAGGAACAGAGGATGTCAAGGGAGGAAAGAAGTACAGAAGCCACAAGATTCTTTTGTATTGGTGGTTAGCAGGCAGACTAGATGCTCACAGAGCACGCACAATGCCTTTCAGGTTTTTCCCCCGAATTCCCCAGCATGCACACACAGTAGCCCAGCAGATCTAAAACTTATCAAGCCTAAACACATACAGAGTACTTCCTCAATAAAGTTGCCTCTTGTAGTGTAAAGGGTTGATACTGTCAAGTACTCCAACAGAAGCACAGAGTAATCAACAGCACCATCCCATATACGCTGTTGCTGATGACACAGGTGGTCCCCCATTCAAAAAAGGGAAGGGATACAGTCTTCTCATCCAAAACTGTACCCAGTACATTGTAATTCCTTTCCCATTATCTTTCACTCTCCTCTGCCAAGAATTGGCATCTTTGGCCAGCTTCCTTGCCTCTTGATGATGTGCAAACAGAGGTGAGCTCCTACCCTCATGCCTCCTCCACTCACCTCACAGTGGAGGAAAAGTCTAACTCATCTCATCTTGCTAACTTCAACCCTTACATGCTCACCCCCAAAATTCAATTAATACCAGTACTGCATCACCAATAAAACCTCAGCTGAAATATGGGGATCATAAACTGTCTAAGAGGAAAAAAATTCTCCATCTTTCTGTCCCATCATCTGCAGTTTGTGTTAAGGTAGAAGAAGTTTCTACTTCAAGTTTTCAAACAGTAATTAATGTAAAATTAGAGCTACAAAAAAGCTTTGTGTATTCTTCCGTTTCTGACGGAGTGCCTTGAGCAGTATTCAGATATCCTCCTCTTCACAAGACCTCTTTCCTCCTTAGCTCTTAAGTTCTACCCGAAATGCAACTAACAGTATGAATGCTAAAGAAAAGCATTTGAAAGGCACAAACTATACATCTATGCATTCAGAAATCTGGAGTGAAAGCTTAGAACATAGGAAAAATATTTTTCTTTGATCTTTAAGAACTTCAGCACAGTTTCCTGAACTGCAAGATGTTCGCACTTACATGTTATTTTAAGGAAAAAAGCTGAAACCATATACACACTCTCTATGTTCTATATCAAGGGGAAAAAACCTGCATTCGTCTATCTTGTTTCTCCCCTCCACTCTGTACTCATACCCAGAGGCCCCTGCATAAATAAGAACAGGTTTGTCAGCAAGACATGCAGCCACTACTTCAACATGATCATGAGACTCTAAATGTCAGAGGCACTCTCTCAAGTTTAATTAGCGTGGTAAATTAAGGCATGGCGTTCTACATTGCTTTTCTGTCTGCATAATTGCTCCTAAAACAGCGCATGTGACATACATTTTAAACCAAAGTCTGGACAGAAGAGCATAGATTCAGGGTGAAGAACAAGAATGGCTACATCCATCAGACGAGTATTTTTCAGCTTCTTGTTCACATGCTCCTTGAACCACACTTCTGGCCAGGCTTGAAAGATGACTAAAGGGAGAGTTCACAAGCACTGCAGAGCAGCAGAACCTTCTAAGAAGTTTGCTGGGAGAGCAATTGCTACATGGCCACAGACTACAGCACCTTTCTAGCCTTCTCTTTTTCTGTCATTTGAAAAAGTCACTGGTGGTGCTCTGAGGCAGAAAGGGAGCATGGAGAGCAAGACAAATTAACCAACTCACAATTCATTGGGCCTATTGCTATTGCAAGTTCTCAGACAGGCATTAGACTACCTGAGCCATACAGAGTTCAGTATTGTCAAAGATGCTTTGAAGGACAGATACCAAGCCCTCCATGAACACATAGTACTGGCCACGGCATGCAAGCTGTTTCTTTGGGCAAGCCTGATCTCACTGAAGATAGCACACCAAACAGTACTGCAGGTTCAGCAGCACATGCAGCAACGATAAACCACCACCATTTCCATTAAGAAGCACAACTGAAGAAATGCCATTGCTGCCCATACAGGAACAGTCTTTACCTAGAGCCATGCTCAAACACTATGCTTGCCTCAGACAAAGAGGTTCTCTACAGTCAGAGAAAATGCATTTCTACTCTGTGCCAACCAACTTAAAGTGGATATGCAGAATAACCTTATGTAAGCTTTAAGAGGTAAGAAGAATCTCCCAGTGTAGGGAGTATGTCAACAAGTAGTCATATGAAGACATTTAATGGAGATGAAATACAACCTCAGACTGAAAACTAGTTTGAGTAGGGAAAAACATGAGTATACAGTTACATAAGAAAATAAAGGCAGCAGCCATATTATATCAGACCTGTAAGGCCATGCATACATGGATGCATAGCAGAGTCCTGCTACAAGATCTGTCTTCCCACACTAATAAAACCCCAAATAAAAAGACACCACCCTACCCCCAAAAGAAGCAAGAAGATTTATGAAAGCTTCTAAACTTTAATTGCATGCGTACTGAGACTCATTATTAGAGTACAGTTTGATGCTTAAAGCAGATAGTGCCACAAAATGTGGCTTGTCACCAACTGCACCACTCCCATCCCAGAAGACTATTCTGTTCACCAAGTTAGAGGTCATGAGGTCTTCTACAGTCTGAAAAGTGAGGGAAGAAGTACCTGTCTCACCTGCTTAGTTTTACTAATCCACTTTGATTATCACCCAGAACACACAAGACCTGGCCTCAGTCACATTGCTGGCACTGTTGATTAAGATGTCACTTGCACATCTGGGCAATAACACTTCAAGATGCAAGTGACCAGCTGTTCAATACATTCAGACAGCTGAATAGCTTTGTGTGAACCTCTTATTTTAAAGTGTTGTCACTGCATAGACTAAACAGCTAGCATAAACTAAGTCCATCCAGATAAGCTCCCTTTATGAAAAGGGCATTGCTCAATACTGATTACACTATAAATTCACTTTCGTTTTTCCAACACTAAACAACCTGGTTTGGATGTAGCAAACAAGGCCAGCTGCACTCCTGCTTCATGAAGGTGGAGCTCCCTGGGAGGCAACAAGCATGATATATAAAACACTTCTGCACAAATACCAAGTTTGAAGAGCTGCAGTCCATCAGAATCCCAGAAAGGTAATATAGGCCATCACACACAGATTTTACCAATCAGCACTTTTAAAATGAAGCAGGATCTTCTAGCATTAGGAGACAGCACAGCCCATCCCTACAAACCTGGGTGTCCAAGACTGAATAACCACAAGACAATTTCAAATAAGTGAACCATTAAGCAAGCATCCTTGTTTAAAGGGCCTAATGATCAGCTAGACATTGGCACACAAATTACACAGCTTACTAGCTTTTTCATGAGGAAAATGCTTTCCCCCTCCACCCTCAATTCTGCAAGGAAATACAGCAACAGGCTCCTTCAAGGCAAAGCAGTTAGCTTAGTCCCATATTCATTCTCCTTTTTTACATACCGTAAAAAAATTACTTGACTCATGACCCATTTTCAGTCAAGTCTGAGACAAATTGCTTGTCAGCATCTTTTAATATAAGCATTAAGATTTAAGAACATTGAGCCTTTGTTCTCAGACCTGCTTGCCACCATCAGGTGCCAAGCCTGAGCTTCTAGGGCCTGCAAGAAGCAGGGAACACTTGGCTCTTCCCTAAGATCTTGGGCATGAGACTAGGGTGGGGGGAAGAGACAAAGTCTTCCACGCTTGAGGCTGATTCCAAACACTGTCCTGCAGCCTTGCAAAGTATCCCAAGAGCAGATTTCTCCTTTTGGACAATTAAGGTTCATTGAAGGCAAGCTTAAAAATAAAGGAAAACTAAGAAGAGCAGGCTTACATCAGCTCTAACATAAGGGACTGCTTGCTTATCTCTGAACTATCTCTGAAAGGAAACTGATTACTTTTTTCCTTTATTTGAACAGATAAGAGTTTAACCAGAAAAAAGTAAGCAGCTGTTAAATCTTCACAAGCTATACTAGTTCCAGTACACTTACCTCTGGATGCCTACTTTAGTCACATGCAGGAACACAAGGGAATTACCAAAAAAAAAGTCCATGCCAAATAAAGTCAGATTACATCAAGCACAGCCAACAAGTAATTTTAGGAACCAAGCTCCAAATTCTAAGGGGTTTCGCTTATTTCCTTAATTTTACAGGGACAATGGTTTTCAATGCACAATTCGCAAGGTGCTAGGAACTCACAACCACCTGTATGTGGTAAAAAAAAAAAAATCCCACTATTAACCTTGTTCCCTTTCTCATATAAGCTCACGGGTAGCAAATGCCACCTTGTTTCCTTAGAAGAATACAACTCTACACCAGACTCATCAGCCTGTACCGTATCCCCGCAACGGCATAGTAAAAATTAGTCCAGCAGATCCATGTAAGAGTTAAAATGATAGCGGTCATAGCAATTAAGCTGTAAAAAAATAGAAAAAAAAAAAGGGGGGGGGGGGAAGGAATGGGTTCTCCCTGCCCACACCAAAGATTAAGATAACCACGAATATATAAAACCCTTCTCAAGCTCTGCAGACAGCTGCGTCTTCGCTTTGATCCTCACTCTTGCTCAACCCTCGACCCAGGAGCAGGTCGCCCCGCCGCCGCCTGGGACACTCCCCCAACAGCCTCTGCAGGCTTCTCCTCGCAACAAGCCCCTTCCCCTCCATCCTGCTAGATATTGACCCGGCCAAAACCACCCTCTCCCCGCTCCAAGCCGGCCTCCACCGATCGTTCCGGCTGCCTAATGGCGGCCACGGCCCACAGTTTCCTCCCCCCCCGCCTCTCCGCGCCGCACTCACCTGAGGCACCGCCATGGCGCAGGACCCCCAGGAGCCCCAGGAGCACCACGGCGGAAGGCGAGAGCCGCATGGCGCTGCGGAGGGAAGAGGAGATGAAGCTGAGAGCGGGCCAGGGCGGTTAGGAGGAGCTTGGGCCGGGCGGGGCCTGTGAGGCGGCGCGGCGCTCGCGGAGGCGGCGCGGCGCCCGCGGAGGCGGGCGCGGCGCCGCCTCACAGGCCCCGCCCGGCAGAGGGGCCGTTCCCGCCACCCACCTGCGCGAGTCCCTGAGGTAACGGCTCCAACCGCCGCCCCCAACGGCTTTTATCCTCTCCAGTCGCCTCCGCCGGCTGTGTGCCAGTTACCGGGGCGGGTGGGAAGGTTTCCAGGTCGAGGTGGGGAAGGTTGAGTTTAATTTTTTTTTTTTTTAGTTTTTATTTTTAATGTAGCTGACGTTTGGTTTTTGCCTCATGAACGGTGGTGTGAAATGCTGGTAGGCCTCAGAGGCTCGCTGGCGCATGCTTGAAGCACCTCTGGCTGCAAAGGTGATTCATGGGCGCATGACAGGAGAAAACAGAAAGCAAAATAAAAGTCTTTTTGGGGGGTGTGTTTTCGATTTGTTGTTTAGGCCTCATTTATGAATTCGCATCATAACCTAGACTCTAAAAAGCTTCATACAATCACCCCTACTGTGTTTATTTTTCCCCCCAGCTTGCTTTGATCCAGTTAAAATGCAAAAGGTAGCTGTCAGCCTGGCACAAGAAGAACACAGAGATGAGTGCTGCTCCGTGTTTATATAATTTCAGATAAATGGGTGTACTTTCTTCTTGCCTTTGCCTACTGTGCTTAGGAAGCCAGCCTTTCTCCGTCAGGTTATCTAGTTTGATGAGGTTGGTTTTGTTCTGCTCAACGAGGTTCCTGCAAGTCAAACTTGGACTTAAAAGCCTGTTTAGCGTTTGCCACTCTCATAGCTGACCTCTCTGAGTGAGACCTCAGTCACTCTTTATTCACAGCTCAGCGTCCAAGATGCTCACCCGTGGCTCCCAGTCATAGACACGCAGCGCCTGCCAGTGGCTCGTCTCGTGCCGTGAGCCTCACTTATTCCAGGCTCAGTCCAGCCTCCCTCCCTCCCACGCATGGAAATCCAAGAAAGAACCCGTTGACTTCAATAATAGTTGTAAACCCCTTAAAAACGCGTGGTAGGTTTTGGTCTACAGCGCAGTAGTTTGCGACTTGGCTTTTCAACAGAGGAGCATGAAGGAGCCTCGCATCCCAGTTTACACACGCAGGCCAACAAAATCCTAACCCCAGCCATGCCATTGGAAAAACGCCCCATGGCAAAGCGGGTCGCTGTAAGTGGCGGAAGAGTCTTGTGGCGTACGCGTTGCTGCTGGGCGGCTGTGCCGGTGGCATCGCTGACGGAAGAAACCCCCAGAGGCCTCCAGCCCAGCTGCCCCCTCAAAGCCAGACTGTGTCCAACGCCAGAGCAGGTCAGCCATGGTTTCACCTCACCCAGCCCGCAGACCCCCGAGGGCAGCGAGCGCGCAGCCCCCCCGGGCGTCCTGTCCCACCAGCTGAACACCGGGCGCGTACTGACTGGCACAAACCGGTGTTCATTCTCCGATCCACGGGCACAGAGGCCCCTTGCTGGCTCGGAGCCGGATCGCTGGGGACGCTACGCTCCCGGCCTTTCACCGCTCCCCATCCGCTGGAGGTGATGCCCGCTCGGCCCAGGGCTGGAGTGGAGCACCCGAGCGGCGGGGCTGCCTTCGGCCGGCGTCGGAGCGGCTGTCGTACAGCGATAGCTGCGCCTCCCAGTGCCAGTAACACAGCAACGGGGAGGTTTTACTCTGCTACAATCGTGAGCGTCGCTGAGAGAAAGAAATGGGCTCGAAATGCCTGAGCGGAGGCGGGAGCGGGCCTCCTCCTGGCCTGCGGGGGGCGCGCCAGGCCCGCCCGGCCACACCGGAAGGAGGCTCCGCCCTGCCGCGCCGTGCCCCCGGCCCCGCCCCTCCAACATCCAGGCGCCCCATTGGCTGGGCTGGTTGCTGCCGCCCGGTCCGGTGGGCGGCGGCGGCGCCATGGCGGATCGGTTAACGCAGCTGCAGGACGCCGTTAACTCGGTGAGGCGAGCGCTGATCTCTCCCCCGATGTCCGTCGTTCTTCTTACCGGCGGGGCGGGGAGGCTGGCGCTGGGCTGTGTCCCGTCCCGCCTCCACGGCCTCTGCCGCTGCGCCCGGGCCTGGCCTGGCCGTTGTTGGCCGTTGGGCGTGTGAGGGGCTGCGATCCCTCTCCCGGTCCCCTGCCCGCAGCCCCGAGCGCTGGCAGCCCCCAGGCAGGGGGGCATCCCCACTGGCCGTCACGGGCTGCGGGGGGGTGCGCCCACCTAACGGCGGGGTGTGGGTGGGCTGTTGCGTGGGGTCCACTGGGATGCAAAAATAAAATTGAAATAGCTTTAGCGGTGACATAAATTAACGCGCTCTTTACTGCTTGCAGCTCGCAGACCAATTCTGTAATGCCATTGGAGTGTTGCAGCAATGTGGCCCCCCAGCCTCTTTCAGCAACATTCAGACAGCAATAAACAAAGATCAGCCTGCTAATCCAACGGAAGGCAAGTCTGTCTTTCTGCATCTCCTAACAAAATGTGAACATGTTCTGATATAGCACATCTATGATACGAAATCTGTATTCTATTTCATGCTTAACAAACAATTCTACCAGTAACTGGAGGAGGGATTGAATTTAAGTCATAAATTGGTGTCAGCTGCACTTGCTGCATGAGAATGTGATAGTGGAAATGCAATTTTAAGTGTTAGGTAAGCATTACAATGTATTTCTTGTGTGGGTTTCTTTGCACAGGTACGGTAGCTCTACAGATATAAACCAGTTTAATAGGACTGCTCCAAGAGGTTGTTAGCGAGTTGTTCATTACTCCTAAGAAGTCTTTTTAGAAAGAATTAGCGTTAGTTTTATGAAATCATGTACGAGTGTAAAATTCTCCATGTCATAACCTTTTAATTATTCGTGTTTCTCCATGTATCATCTGCTTATGTAATTAATTAAGGAATAATGTCACGTTGAATCTCGCCATTGGCATTTGTGGTTTTATTGTTGGCGGGTTTGGGGTTTTTTTTGAGAGACAAGAAACTGATCTAAGACACTGAAATTGGCAAGCAAACTAAAAGTTCTCTCTCATTTGATAATTTCAAGCTAGTATTTAAATAACCATGTTATTCTACTCCTGAATCTTTTTCCTTCTCTCTCCCCCCCCCCCTTTTTTTTTCCTGAGAAAATTTTACATATATCTTGTATCAGATTAGGTTTGTCTATTAGGATATCAGGGGAGGCTGGTTTGGAGAGCAGCAATGCACTTTCTAGGACAGTTGAATAGTAGTTCTTCATTGGTCTATGGTGGTTTGCTCTCTGATGCTGGAATTAGTTGGAGGAGCTAGCTGAAAAGCTTGGTTGCTTCCTCATCTTACCTGCTGCTGTCCCAGGTGCCGGCATCAGCGTGATGCCAGGAGCTAGAGGCTTTGTTAAGGTCTTAAAATGGTAGGTCATGACTGACTTCTCTTTTGATTTTTCTTTTTCTAAAATTCTGAATATAGTGACTTCAGTAAAGTCATACAGCTGTGTTAGCAATGCTGATGAGGCAAAACAAAACTACCAGTTATGTTTCTTTAGATATCTAAAGTCTTAATAAGAAGGCCTTAAAACCCTTTAGAGGTAAACCTGGTGGTGACCCTGAGTAAGCTTTAAATGGATATGCTGGGGTTTTTTTGTTTTGTTTTTTTAGTTAAAGTCAAGTGTACCTTTGAGAATGCCACTGTCTTCTATAGATTTTTTGCCATTAGAAAGTATTTTCTCTATTGCTTCCACAAATCGTTCATGAACCAAGCAGCGTAAAAAAATACGTAAGATCTTAAATTATAAATTGAAAAGGGCTGTTTCAATATTTCAGTGCTAGTAATGAACTTAATTCAAATTGAATGGACACAATTCTGTATGGAAAGGTTTTGTTTCTGGCTTATAGTGTCTCTTATTAAAAGTCCATGCAGTTCTTTCACTGATATAGCAGCTAAATTAAGGTCTGTTTTAAACTTCCAATCCTTTTCCATTTCTCAGGGGCAATTTAACTTTTTCTGTGGCTGAATATGAATTTTTTTTTTCAATTAAAAAATCTCAAATTCTTTCACTAATAATCTGTTGCTTAACATGATTTAAATAATCCATCTATTTGAATCACTATCTTTACATTGTGTCCTGGTTTTGGCTGGGATGGAGTTGGTTTTCTTCCTGGTAGCCGGTATGGGGCTGTGTTCTGGGTTTAGGTTGAGAACAATGTCGATGATACACTGATGTTTTGGTTCTTGCTAAGTACTTGCTAAGTGGTGCTCACTCTGGTCAAGGACTTTTCAGCTTCCCATGCTCTGCCAGGGGCACGGGAGGCTGGGAGGGGGCACAGCCAGGGCAGCTGACTCAGACTGGGCGGGGGGGCTATTCCATACCACGTGACGTCATGCTCAGTATATAAGCAGGGGAGTTGGCCGGGGAGGGGTTCGGTCGCTGCTTGGGGGACGTGCTGGGCATCGGTCGGCGGGTGGTGAGCAATTGTACAGTGTACCGCTTGCTTTGTATTACTACTGTTCTATTTTTTTTATTTTACTTTAGTTATTAAACTGTTTTTATCTCAACCCACGAGTTTTCCCCTTTTGCCCTTCCGATCCTCTCCCCCATCCCGCCGGTGGGGGGGGTGAGCGAGCGGCTGCGTGGTGCTTAGTTGCTGGCTGGGGTTAAACCACGACAATTGTTTCTAGTGTTCTGGTTTTGTCTAGTGGCAGATTTCTAGGCAAGGATTGAAAAGTTCAATGAGTTTCTAGCTACTTCTCAATACTTAATGTAGTGACTAGGACACTTAATAGTGGTATTAGTAATTTCTTAACTGGCTTACCGTGATGGAGTTCTAGCTGTTTTCTCACTTGTACAAAGCCCAGCCCTTTGTATAACCAGTTACCTTGTTTAATCTAGGATTGGAATCAAACTACCTGCATCTTCTAATATGATTGAGTTCTCATCAGTTGTGATACTGTTGTTCTCTTCATGTAGGAGAAGTTTTAACACCTGCATACTTAAAGTCTGTAGAATTTTCTGTGCTGTGTATGCAGAATTGTGCTTATTTCTAATAATGTATTGAGTAGGCTGACTTTTCTTTTTTAAAGAGTACGCCCAACTGTTTGCCGCATTGATTGCACGAACTGCGAAAGATATTGATGTTCTAATAGATTCCCTGCCTAGTGAAGAATCGACAGCAGCTTTGCAGGTAAGAGTGTTCTTAATCAAAGTATCAAAACATAACTGAAGGCAAACTTCTTCCTTTTTTTAAACACATTTTTTTCTCTCTAGGCCATGTAATCTTGAAAAATTACTTTAATACAAGCCTGAATTTTTCATGAGGGTAGCCTGTGAGTACTTTATAGGCTTAGTGGAAATACTGAACTGGCATCTAGTTCTAAATAAGGTTATACACAGTGAGACTATTTTAAACTTACTTTTCTGTTAGAATGTTTAAGAAAAAAAAAAGGTGCTTTTATCATAACACCACAATACTGGAAACTGCTACCCCCTTTTTTTCCCCAGCTGTTCAAATATTAATACAACAGATGCAACAGTACTGATGCATTGTGGGGGTTTTGTTGTTTTTTCCCTTGGATAATCTTTCATACTCTCTCGCTCATTGGGAGCACATTTCATTTTGTAGCTGCAGAGCCAACACTTCACTGAAGCCTGTTGTTCTTCCACAATGTTTCTGGTTGTTAGAGGGTTTGCAGCATACCCTTTAAGTTCTCCAGTTCTGTCACAAAACAGTTCTTTCCCTTTTCAGTAATAGGGTGCCCCTCTTTGGACCAGCCAGCCAAACTGGGTGCTTTTGTTTCTTGCTCCTTCTCTCTTTAGACCAGAGGTACTCTAGGAAGAGCTTGGGGACAGAAAGCGGCTACTGGTCAGGCAGCTATTAGCAGGTGCAGCCAGTATCACAACCTCTGTTCCCTGCCGTACAGGAGCTGAACTGCTGCAAACAGCTTGTGAATCCTGTCACAATACTCAGCTGTTTCTCACTTCCAAAAAATGCCTTGGACCCATGATTCAAAGAATGCTGCTGTGTTGGGGTTTTGGTTTCTTTTTTTTTTGCTGTTACTTCTACAGATCTTGCCTATTAAACAGCATCTTTTTTTTTTTTCTTTTTGACTCTAACTGCTGGATTTGCATCAAGTATTTTCTTTTTAGAATGCAACAAGGGTGCAAAGAGTGCTGTTTCTCTGAGAACCTTGTAACTGCTTTAAGATCACCTGAAGGTTTTACACCTGGGTTGATAATCTCTAACTATTCAAAGGCATTTTACAAAACACTAATACTAGAGGTGCCTGCTGGGCCAAATACAAATTACTTGACAGTGACATCACATTTGGTTTTAAACAGAGGAGGTTGAATTTGGAAACGTTGCTAGTCACAATAATTCCTGAACATACTAATTGGGCCTGTTAACACCAGCATAATTTCATGTAACTGCATATTTAATAGCTGAAGACAGCTTTCCTGCTGCAGACAAATTACAGGCTTCTTCCATGACTGAGCAGGGTCTGATCATAGTGACAGCTGATGCAGGGAAAGCAGGGTGCTCCAGAAAGAGGAGCTGCTTATGCAATAGGGGCATGCTTTCCTTCGAGGTGATACTCGAACAGTTTCTTGCTCTGTTAATGCAGAATCTTGTTTCACAAGAATTTCTCATCTTTTCTGTTTGGTGTGGTTTTGAGATAAGTTAGCTTGGATTCCATCGCTTACTGATTCTGGTCTTGATTTTTATTTGCTATTGTTTAATTTGGTGCAGTATTAAAGATAAACAGCCTGACATTCTTATAAAGACTGTTATGAAGATGCTTGAAATACTCAATACGCAGTACAGGTTTTGTTGAGAAGTGGTAGATACTTGGCTAATAGAGATGTACTTAGCCTGATCTTTTTTTTTTTTTTTATACTAAGGTTGTCTTGGTATATGTTTCAAATCTGACACTTTTCTTAAATGAGAAAAGGGGCTGCTACACTAACACCCAACACAATTTACCCGTCCCTTTTGAGTTCCCTTGTGGTGAAGCTGGTAGTACATATTCTGTTCAAATCTGCGGCTTACCTGCAGTCAACTGTTTAACAACTGAGATTGAAGTAATTGAGCTGGATTCTAAATTTCAAACTTTTGCCTTTTTGCTATCCTCCTTCTATGTCCCTTTCTCCAAGGGCTATCAAGTCCTTCATGCATATATTAACCTTCACTAAAGACATCAGTGTTGCAGAACAGAAGATGAATATGTGGATAGAATTTGCCAGTTAGTTTAAGCATGACTTCTTAAGGACCTGTATATAAACCTGGATAACTGCTTTAAAAAAATATCAATTTGAAACTATTTTGTTTTGTCCTTTCTGTTACTGAGTTAGAAAATTTTTTTAGTAGTTTTAAATTTCGTAAATATTTTAAAGTATTAAAATATTTTGAAGTTAAAATGTTTTATTTCACTAAATTTTGTGTAACTGAAAAGCAGTTTGGTTCTGAAACAAAATACTGAAGAAAAAAGGTTAAATAATACAGTTTCATCTGAAATATGCTATGTAATGGAAAGGTTTAAATAAGTTATGCTTACATCTTCCTGAGTACCTTTCAGTAAGGGAGTGGGAACAGGGATAAATACTCACTTCTCATCAAGACAAGCTGTACTGAGCCAAGAGTTGTAATATGAAAGAAGCTGACATATCTATTTGGTGGGGGGGTTTTGTGTTTACTCAATGTGGATATGCACTGTTTTAGGCTGCAAACAATAACGAGTTGCTTTGAAGTTGCTAGTATGTAATCGGGGGCTAAAGAGAGAACCTCTCTCTTTTCTAGGGAGCACTAACTGTTCCCTCATCATCCTTCAGTAGCAAGTCAATTTTGTATTGTACTTGAAGATCCTTATGTTTCTCGCTTTTACTTTAAAGGCTGCTAGTCTGTATCGATTGGAAGAAGAAAATCATGAAGCAGCTGCCCGTCTGGAAGAGGTAGTTTATCGTGGGGATATGCTGCTGGAAAAGATACAGAGTGCCCTGGCAGATATCGCCCAGTCGCAGCTGAAGACGAGAAGCGGCACGCACAGCCAGCCCCTTCCAGACGCGTAGCAGCAGAGGGCAGCGCGCCCCTGTGAAACCGAACTGCGGCGGGGTGGGTTGGAAACACGGCTCTGCACCCACGGGGAGGTGTAACGCCCAGCCCCGCTCCTGTGGGACTCTCGAGTGCTCTCGTGGTCGGTAACAACGTCTTTTGTCAAAGCTCAAGCTGCAGGTTTTCTATGAGAAACACTTCTATTGCAGAATCAGTGGTTCTGTTCTAGAATTACGTGTATTGATGTATGTTTCCTTGACTTAAAATATTAATTTCTGAGCTTTCTTTTGTGTTCATAAATAGGTCTGACTTCAGTCTGATTTGTTATCTTCATTACACAGGCCTAAGTCCCTAAAGGGAATTTGGAAGGAAAATATGTTAAGAGTATTTGTGTAATTTGCTCACTCCTACTTTCAAACTTTAAATATTCTTGGTGTATTTTTTGTAGGGCTCAAACACAGACACACTTGAATTTGCCAGAGTTCCATGGAGACAGTGCTAGACGATGATGTGAATACAGTGGTGGCCATCTGTTTTAATTAACAGAAATGGCAATTAAACACTTGTATTACTACTTGGCTGGTTTACCACCCTTTACAGAGCAAGTAAAAGGATAAGTAAACTCTAATGTTTGCAGAGTAAGCGTTCTTGCCATTGGCGTCTCATTTTAAAAAAAAAATCAATCTGCAGGTATCTGATATTGGCATTTATTTTGTTTGTAATTCACAAATGGGTCTTTGACTCCGTTATTGCCACTGACACGCTTACGCTTACTTGCTCGTGCCATTTCTCTGCTTCTGCTGATATTCTGCATTCTTGTGGCAACTGGTGAATGCCTCTAAAGCAGACAGTAATGAGGAAGCATTGGATGATTGGGAAGAAATTAGCAATGAGGAAACTGAAAATAACTTATTATGTAATGTTGCTTTTCAGTGTAAGCAGTGGCTGCCACGTGAATGCTGTGATCATAAGCAGCAAGAGGCCTGTCATCCCCAACATGCTCTAGAGAGTTTTTTGTTTTTATCTTCACACACTGAATAAATTTTTGCCCCTTGTCTTAGGATTCTAGAAATACCAGCATCTCTTTTCATATTTGAAAAAAAAAAAAAAAAAAAAAAACCACCAGATAATGTAGAGTTCCATGCTTGACCTTGGAGTTGAACTGTTAGTCATTTTCTGTATAGTATTATTGTAGGATGCTGTTTATTGCCACATAATATCTGCTCATTTCCTGATCAAAACTACGTACTTCTATGCATTGGACATGCTGTCATTGACTTGAAAGTTACTATTGTTGCTATTGCATGTAGACAGATAAGAGCAACTCAAATATGTCTTTAGCATGCTGATCCTTAAGGAATGAGATGCAGCCACTCACTAGACTGCACCAGTGAAAGGAAGAATCATAGAATTGTTAAGGTTGGAAAAGACCCTTAGGATCATCAGGTCCAACCGTTAACCTACCACTGCCAAGTCCACCACTAAACCATGTCCTCGAAGAGTATAACACGGCACAGGATACATCTTGTATACTGCCTGTTTTGACGATTAAAAAATACAAAGCTGTTCCTATCTGTAACAAATACTAAAACTGAAGTATTTAATCAGACTGGTGTTTAATTAAATATTTAATATTATTCTGTCAAATTTGCATATCTGTAGTCATAAACTTAGTCTGCTATTGTGAGGCTCTTGTACTATCCAGATTCCACAGAAGGAAAAACAGTTGGGGAGGGGAACAGGCTATAGCACAGCCCTAGTTCTGTAATGGGATCTTTACGAAGAATAACTGGGCTGTGGTGATTTACTAAGCCATGTAAATACGCCCTTGTCTTGGGAGGCTTGAGGGGCTGGATTTTCATCTGAAGTCAGTCATGGGGCCTGTTTTTTGTTTTGTTTTTGTTTTTTTCCTAGAAAAATTGCATCCAGTGCATCTCAAGTTGGTTGGGGGGTGGGGTGGATTTTTTTGTGGTGGTGTTTGTTTGCTTTTTAAACTAGTGGACTTGGAAAACTTAGAGTGAAATGTTTGGGCTTTGCTTGTGGATTTTAATTGAGATGTCTTAATTTGAGATTTGTACATTGCTGGAAAAGGGGTTAGATCTTCATAGTAGATTCCCTGGTATAGCTTAACATGTGCATCACCTCAAACTTGTTAACTTGGAAACTTTTGCTGTGGGAGATGGTGTACTCTTCGGTAACAATACAATTCTTTTAATTTCATATCTTTCTATTTTTCATACTTGAAAACTGCTGTATTTCTGCAGCCTGATATTGCCTAATTGTAGAAGCTTTTTATTTTAGGTGCTGTTTATTTGAATATGCTAGCCCACTTTATGTTAAAGTGTGTATCAGTATCAGACAGTTAATCACACTTAGAAGTAAACCTTAACCAGAGGTATAAGCTCCCTAGTAAGTATGTGTGGTTTTTCAGTACTTGTGTCTGGTTTAGTGAATGTTGCCAATTTAATAGAGATGCAGTTTGTGATACAGTTAAAAACAAGTAACACCAAAAAAGCGAGAGCGCTAAAATTGCTCTTTTTTTCATTGAAAAAATGTAATGTTTCAGTGAGTGAGTAGTACTGTAAGATGCATGACCGCACTAGTTCTTGTGTTGTGTTGCTGGACTAGCTGTTGTAAATCTTTACCTGCTCTTTTACAGTCTGCAGCTCAGTCGGTAAGGTTGTATATCTTTTGTTGGGCTCTGACACGAAGAAAGGGGAAAAACACCAATTTGCTACAGCTGTCTAACAGACAAAGCACTAGATTGGGGCTTGGAGATGTGGATTCCTTTCCCCTCTATCACAGATGTGCTGATTTGTCCAGCCCCTGCTGTTGGGGCTTAAGCATCTCTGTTTAAAAAACCACTGTGTGATGGTAGTGATCTCCTTAGGGGGGTACTCATACAAGAATTGTAGGGCATGCAGGATTACGATGTCTACCATTTAGCACCCCAACTTTCAGTACAAAAAAAAGGGAGGGAGGAGGCAAATGCCCTGGGAAAAAGGCATTGTATCCTCCCTGAGAAGTCTTGACTGCCTCCAAACTTTCAGTACGGAAGAGAGGCAGGGTGGGGGGGAAAAAAACCCTGCATAACAGCTGCTAACAAACATAACAGGTTACATGCAAGAGAGCTGTAAAAGGAAACTTTGGTTGAGACAAGAGAATAAATGGAGGTAAAGCATCATGGGAAGAAAACAAAAGTATTGAGCAAGATATAAAATAGTTCTGCATATTATGTGGGACAAGGAGTACTGCCCAGTGAACAAATTGTGCTTTGAAGAAAGATAGCACAGAGCATAATGGAAAATTCCATTGAAAAACAATCTCAACCACTTCAAATGAGCAGGAGCATTTCATGCTGAGAATCCATACAGCCCACAGGCAAAGATGTTGGAATCAATTTAGTAAATATAAGCGGCTGATCAAAGCCTAGTATTCTTTACTATAAACAACCATGCTTGGAGGAAAGGAACACCTCGCAGCAGCTGTTCTCATTTTCAGGTACAAGAATACGGAGGAACTCATACACTTGTTTTTAAAGATACTGGAAAAAGTGCAGTAACAATATTTTAGCTTCATGTCTTTATGAAGTTAATCCTGGCTTACTACTGCGGATGATCTTTGGAGATCTGGGAGCTTCTGCTGTGTGTGGCATGGGGAAGGTGTCCTGGCCGTCCTCGCAGAATTGATATCAAGGGATTTTGGGAGTTTGCAACAATACAGGCCAGAGACTGCCTGTCTGGGGAGCAGCTCTGCTTAAATGGCCTAGGGGTCTTGGCAGACAGCAAGCTGAACCTGTGCTAGGAGCTGGCCCTGGCAATAAAAAGGCCAACAGTGTCCTGGGCTGTATTAGCGGGAGCGCAGCCAGTAGATCGAGGAAAGTGATTACTTCCCTCTGCTCAGCATGTGGTAGACTGCATCTGGAACACTCTGTACAGTTTTGGGCCCCCAGCATCAGAAAGGTGTTGATAAACTACAGGTTGAGCAGAAGGCCACCGCAATGGCGTGGGCTGGAGCACCTCCCCTGTGAGGAGAGGTTGAGGGAGCTGGGCTGGAAGAAGAGATGGCTTTGGGGGCACCTAACAGTGCCTGCCCATACCTACTGGGAGGTTACGGAGAAGACAGAGCCAGGCTCTTTGCAGTGGTACATGGCAGAAGAATGACAGAGAGTGGATGTAAATTGAAACAACAGAGGTTCAGACTGGTCACAAGGGAAAGATTTTTTTACCATTAGGACAGTTAAGTTTTGGAACGTGGTCCCTAGAGAAGCCAGAAATCCTGGGAGGTTTTTTTAAGACCTGACTGGATAAAGCTCTGAGCAACCTCATCTGGCTTCACAGCTGACCCACCTTTGAGCAGGAGGTTGGACTAGACACCTCCTGAGAGGTCCCTTCCGACCTGAATGATCCTATGGATACTAGACACATTAATGGTTTCAGAAAGAACCAGGAAAGCATTAAGCATGTTGTTGTCCCCTTTCTAGAAAGGCAGATCTGGAGGACAGAAAACTTGGTCTGGTATCAGTCTCATTCTTACTGATGAGATTTTGTGATGTAGGTCTCTGCACTGGAAGGCCATTGAGTTGACCTTACGTGTGGTGTGAAATTCCATGCTGTGGTGACCCAAGTTTCCAACAGGTGCCCTTGGAGAGCGTGATATGCAAAATCCACATCCTACACTTACAGAAAATTGATCTGTCAGATGATGCTGACTCACTATTAGACAGACTCCTCTAAAGAAAGAAATTGTATTTCTGTTTTATATAGCTTGTTATGTAGTCTTACATAAGAAATAATGAAAGCCCTGTTTTCAGGCACCAAACCTGAGACTAGAGCAAAAGTTTTATTCTAGCTTTTTCTTCCAAATCTATGGAAGAAAGTTGGAATTACTTTTATTGTCTTAAGAACAAATTGTTGATTGACTGACAGGACCTTTTTACCTCTAACCCATAGGACTGTGTTCCAGCAACAAAGGGCACAGAAACCAGAGTTTGCAAACAAGGCGGTTTTTATGCTCCAAATACGTCAGCCACTGTGCTTTATGGGCTTGCGATGAGCAGCATCCACAGTGGAAATGATCTCCAGGAAGTTTTTGTCTGTTTAATGTAGTTAGTGTAACGTGCTTTGTAGCAGTGTAGCTTCACAATTATTACACGCTGTTTGTGTACACTTACATGCAGGCTTTATGTTTATTTTTGTTTCTTGGAAAGCTTTGTAGGAAAACTTGCTTGTTCATGGTAGCTAAGCAAGCAGAACAGGAATTTTATATTCTCGCTGCTGCTGTACCCAGCCAGCATGGCCAAGTAGCTAAACACATTCAACTCCTGCTCTGAGCACAAAAGGGCTATCATTTTATGACTGTTTAGACTGTCACCCTGTTTATGCTGAATTTCTGTTTATAGCTAACATTCAGGTAGCATAGCACAATAGTAGAAACAGACCTTCCCCTGACTATTTTAACTTGGTATTTACTCACTATAAATATTACCAGGGTCCTGGATTTAGCCTCTTTAGCCTTATACACTTCACTGAAGCCCTAAATGAATTAATTTTTGTGAAGTGGAAATTGGTAGCTGAGTAGGGACTGTGCAATTTGGCTGCAAAACATCCTTTCTCCACCCTGCCCACTTAAAAAGAGAAGATTGAAATAGAAGCCGTCTTTCAGGAAACAACGTACTTCATTCTATGACTGTATGGGAAAGCAATTGACTACATGTTGACTTTCCACAAGTGCTAGAGAAAAATCGTAATTGTTTTCCCAAGTCATGATCCAAGGGAGAGAAACCATATTCATAAAAAGGACAACACCCTTGAAGCTAAGAGCTTAAAAGAAGGGGGCTCTTGCACTGAGACCCTACCAAGATTGTGGAGGTGGGGCTTCCGCAGGTGCCTCTCTGGTGCCTTCTCCAGGTGTCTGCAGAATGATGAATAGGAAGAAGTAACAGCGTGCTTGCTTGGTGCCTGGGGAACTGCATTCAGTGGGGAAGAATGGGAATGCAAATTTTATTTCAGTGCTGAAGAAGAGGGATGTTAAAGGAAAAATGTCAGGACGGTCGGGATACAATTGTACACAACCTGATAAAGAGCACCTTTCTGAAAGAAAAGAAAAAATACAGTTGCCTCTCTTTGCTTCCTTTCCAGAGGTATCAGAAAAAGGTTGTGTTCTGTTTACAGTCGGCCTGCCATTTTGTTTTGAATGCTCACATCAACAAACACTCAACATAAGCAAGTATTAATTTTGAAAACTGGGCAGTTTTTGGATTCTGCAGTTACATAAACCTCTCCACGTGTGACAGTGAGCACTCTATGTGTTTAATGAACCTGGGATTGAAAGGAGAGCTTTGGCAGAGGAGGTTTTCACTTGGTGGTGTTTTAAAAATGGCAATAAGCTGCTGCCAGAAAGCTTTCTCTTGTGCGGCGATGCAATGAGGGTGCAATAATTTATCCAACTTCCGCTGTAAAAAAGCCAGCAGAATCACCCAGCTGTTGTCAAATAACATTTGATGGAGAGGAAGCAAACCCTTTACTTCAGTGGGACTACGTATGTGTGTGTAAAGCTAAGGAAGCATCCTAACTGTCCTAGGCTCTGTAAAATGGGGTGTGTGCCTCTCTGTACATTTACTGTGTGATTTCCAAAGAAAGAGGCACAGTGTAAAATGATGGAAGGGAAACACTGCCGTGAAGAAGAAAAAACATTTTGGACAACTTCAAGGGCAGTGAGTGAATATATAATGTCCACCTAACATCAGACCTCCTGGTGAGGTACCTCCTCCTCTCTCGTGGGGCTCCCACTTCATGGCTCTCCCTACAGCATCACAGTCAGGGCTGGGGCTGCAGCGCAGACATGCCTTCAGCCTCATGAATGTAGAAGCGGAGTCACACCTAAATTGGATTCCTAAAGGAATCTCCTAAAGGATGCACGATGTGATCCTTCTTCCTCAAAAGTCACCGAGTTTGAATGTAAGATTATGCAACTGGTTAAAATTACATGGTTTTAATTTGTACTGCAGGAGCCAGCTATAAAAAGGTGCCTACAGTTGATCTGGGTGAGGTGTTCCAGCTTGCTTTACGCATCCAAGAGCCCAAACCGCACTGCTTTAATAGTCACTGTTAGCAAAGGAGAGCTGAAGTTCCTATGTGCTACAGGGGTCCTGAGGTTTTCAGCATGTCAGACAGATGTACAAGGAGTGCAGAGTGGGACCTGCCCTTGCTTATGCTGACCAACGACAAGGGGAATCCTTCCCGTGACTCCAGCAAGCTGTGGAGGAGGCCCCTGGTGTGCTTAGAGGGAGTGAAATCCTCTAATGAGGCAGAACGAGCAGCTCTGACTTGTTTTGGTGTGCTCAAGCGTGCAAAATGTAATTCTACTCGGTGCATTAGTATTTCTCAGCTGAGAACAATTGTGTTTGCTTCCCTATCTTGCCTCCTCTGCAGGTATTTTGCGGTAGCTGCAGGTGAATGGGTATACAGCCACAGTCACCTGTGTGGTTCCTTCCACCTGGTCCTTAAGTGACCAGTTAAAAGTAATTAATCCCTGCCAGCCTCTCTAACAGGAGAAGGAATTCAGGTGGTGAGGTATGCTAAAAGGCACTGTTTTGACCTTAGGTGTATCTGGGGAGTAAGGGATCAATTTTCTTTTCTCAAAAGTTGTACCATGAGCTTGTATTTATGATTTAAGAAAACTGCTAGGCATCTGTAGATACCAGCATTCCTTAACTGTTATATTGCGTGTTAATAACTTGTTATTTATGACTAGGTCATGTTTAATTGTCTGTCGTGTAATGGTGGATACTGACCTCATCAGAAGTCCTGACTTTGAAAGTCCTGGCTTTGGAATAGACCATAAATTGGTAGGCTAAAATGTAAGAAAGGCATTTATGCCAGGGATACTGTATCAGGAAGAATTCTATGGAGCAGCATCAGAAATGAATCTGGTTGTTTAGGGTAATTAAGTGGTAATGTTTACCATGGTAAGAAAGATTATGCTTATACTCTGTACAGCTCTTTACGCTTGATCGTTACCAGAATAAAGCTGCAATAGCATAACTTCTCCAATAATGAAGTTAAAGTGTAAACAGGTTGTAGTCTGCTTTGTAAAGGGAACTTGTGGTTGTTTTCTGTCGATAACATCTGACACTGAGGTGTGGCAACTGAACTTCAGCAGTTAACTGTACATTTTCCAGACTTAGCCGTCTTCAGCAGCAAATCACATTATGATTTATGGCTTTTCAAAGAGTAATGTTTTTTTTTGACCCAACCGTGAGCACAGCTAGAGCTGGGTGGGGTATATGAATGCTGCGGCTTGCTTTGAAAACTCTCCCTAGTGCTGCACTGGTATGTCTGAACCACAGGTTCAGGGTTAGACTGATCCTGAAATTTAAGTTCAGGAAGACATTATCCCCAGTCTTAGTGACAGGGATTGTTAAAATTATTTCTTACTTCTTTATGACATGGAACTGGATTATGCCTTAGGATTATCCAGGCACTTAGTCTAACGAGTTTCTTACTCCTGTAGGGAATGAGTACCTTAACAGTGCCCTTGATCACCTGTGCTTGCTTCCTGTGGTACTCTAGTATTTGTGGCTCTTGGTCTTTGGTGCTATAGCCTTGTGGTGTGAGATGCTGTTCTGTGGTTTCAGCGTTTGGGCTTGTGTGACTGGATGCTTCTGAACTAAATACAATGAGGCGGTGTGCAAGTGGTCTTGCTCGCCCTGGCAGCCCCTTTCATTTTCATCTTATGTCTAGTCCTTGTTATGGTACTTCCGATCTAACCTACGTGCAAAACCTGACCTCTTTGGCGTTAACACTCTGTCGCAGAGATTTATTACAATACCCCACTGAGGTCAAGGGAACGTCCTTTCCCAGAAATGGGAGTGCGGGACTGCACTGGAATGCTTGCAAGGAGACGCTCCACTGCAGAACTTTTAATTCTCTCTTTTACTTGTGATTCATAATCCTGACGTACTCAGGAACTCCTATACCGGACACAATAGAGCCAGCTGTTGCACTTGGCAGAAATGCATTGTTTTGGTATTTTAACCCTCCATAAACCTACGCTGAGGAGAGAAGTATGTCAAAATTGGTTGCAAGGAGGCACCTTTCCTGGTTGTGACCGCCCTGGACTGTCCCATAGAGCTGGATTCCTTTCTTTCAAAATCTTCAGATCAGTCCTTGGAGAGCACATCTTCAGATCAGTCTTTCAGTCTAGAAGAACAGCATTTTGAAATAACAGAGTCTATAGTAGAGACGGTGTTTAAACTGTTTGTGGTCACTTTTGCTTACAGTTTTCAGGGGATACCCTACGCACCACTCTGTAAAACATCCTTGAGGTCTCATGCCAGGCTTTTTTCTCAAAGATGTTCCACCTCACCTGGAATCGCTCAAATTGTCATTAATCCAGAAGGACAGGTTGAGAATGTGTGGATGTGGCTCATACTCTAGTATGAGGAAGAGGGGAGAGGAAAGACACTGGTCCTTGCACAAATGAATACACAGAGTAAAAGTGCTCCAACAGGAAAACAGATGCAAAGATTCACTGCTTCAACCCTAAAGTTAGGGCTCTGCACTGGAGGGTGAGTAGCCTAAGTTCAGATCCCCTCAGTCAAAATGGGTCTCCCTACATTGAATATAATGCATACTAAACCTTAGGGCTAGATAGGGACTTAGGATGTACAAGGAAAGGATTGCTGTGTGGGATGGAAAGGACAGCGAAAGAGTATTGCAGCAAGAGAATGGGGATGTAGTAGTCCTTTGGTGATAATCAAACTCTTGAATAACCCACTTAGTTGAATTGTGCGTCCCAACAAGTGAAATATCTGCATAGCATCTTGCGACAGGAGACACATTCGTTCTGAACGGGAGTAAGGAGGCAGAGAATTATTTTCTGTGGCTCAGATGAAACAGCCAAGTATGACTGTGACTACCTCTGCTATTTGCTTTGCCATACTTTCACCTGCTTTTTCTCTGAAATGAGGTTTTCCTACAAGAGACTGTCCTGTCAACTTGATCTGATGATTCTCTGGCAAATCAAAATAAGCATAATTAAATATTAAGGAACTGGGCAGGCAACGATGGAATAAATACCATGGGTACTATACAGATCTTGGGGTGAGATTAGTTTGACTGTGTTTAACAGATGCATACTGTTTACCTGATGAAAAAGGTATACTTTGGTATTACCTTCTTTTAGTAATTTGTAAGTTGATTTCATTTTTTAAGTAATTGCTGGAAAGACAGGTCTTAAAACAAACTGCTCTCATTATCCACAAAGAAGGAAGACTGCAAGTGTTCTTCTGGCACTGATACTGGAGGGACAGGTGTTATTCTTTGTCCATTCAAACCCCACGTTTTGCCTCAGAGCAGTAGGAAGAGATTTCCCTTGTGTCCTTCATTACAGTGGCTTTAAGTAGATCTACCTAATGAACCATGTTACCACTTCATTTCACGCCGGCCACAAGATGCAATGACATCGGCTTTGGACAAAACTGGCCTTTGTTACCGGGGAGGTTAACAAATGCGTATGTCATGGTGAAGGATGGCACAAGTCAATCAAGCGACAAACCAATTGAGTTCCCCAATGCAGACAGGGTCTGAGTCTCCACCACACGCCAGCTGTCCCTGCAGTGTGCCAGGATAAAAGGAGCAGGGAAGGACTAGGGCCTACTGTAATCCAACAGGAGTTTAATGAGGCAGGTGTGTCCCTTTGCCACCAGGAACAGAGGCACAAGGATGACCAAAGCTGTGGTGTGCTTTGGACATTAGACTAAAGTATGAAACCTGTTTAGAGTTTCCTGTCTGATGCTGATTTTGTCCCCTGCCTCAGTCAGTGAGGTGCCGCCAGCTCACAGACAGCACAATAATACTCCAAAAACAATGAAACAATTTAACCAGGTTTTTAAAACTTGCATGCCTTAATATTGCAAAGGATTGAGATATACAGTAAATAAACCTTGTGAAATGGGAATAAGTTGGGGGAAAAAAAAAGCCTGATTGACTGAAAGGTTGAGAGCGCCAGAATATGTCAACAACGTGCTTTACTCACTCTTGGCATTAGTGCCTCTGTCACTGCTACAGCTTTCAGAAAACTAGCTCTGTAACTGTCTCTATCTGGAGGTAGAAAAAGCAGTCTAGGCTGACTCACAGGTGTCTGGAAAGGCCAGAATACTTGTCTTGTTGCATGTTTCATCACAGTATTTTCAAGAAATTACTGTAGAATGATGTCACCTAAGGAAAATGTCATCCCACAAGAACTGCCCACAAGTTTGCCTTTATTAAGAAGGCTGAATAGTTCAGTCTGAGTTAATGGTTAGCTGACCAGACATTTCTCACTAATCACAACATTTTCATTACTGTCTTTTTGGAGAGGCAGTAGGACAGGGGTTTTGCAGACTTAGGTCATTCCCAAGTCTGCTATGTTTACTTACCACACAGGTTTGTAGATACCTACTTTGGCATATCAATGTTAAAAATAGCTTCAGGTGCTGAGCAGGGACATGACTTTGAAAGACTTCAGGGAGTTCTCAAATTCGTTCCACGTGTGCAGACATTCAGATGGATACAATTCTTCTTGTCTCTCTTAAGGGTAGGCTGGCTTGACCTAAATACTCATGTAACAGACTTTAACCAGGAAGCCACTAGAAACAGCTAGCTAGGTTTGGTAGCTAATTAAAATAAATAAACAAAGAACAGTTAATAGAAAACAAAACGTGTTTTCAAAAGGTAAAACAGTTAATAGAAAACAAACAAATTGAGTACTAAGGTCACCATATCATTCTTTAAAAACTTCTCTCCGCCTGAGACTGATCATATGCCACCTAAGAACCAGAGTGGGTGTCTATATGGAGGAGAATCTGGTACCCTCTACTTCTGGTCAGTGAATTATGTGCTTGTCCCATGCCTCCTGGGGCCTGTCTCCTTGACCCATCATCCCTTCTACCTTTAAACTGAGTTTAAGCTAAGGCAGCGGGGTTCACCCCCTTGATTTCTTGGCAGAGAGACCCATGAATGCTCCCCCTCAATCCGGCCTTTCCTACATCCACTCTGCAAAGCTTTTATTTACATCTCATTTTTGCCTGGCTTCAATATATTTCTACCAGTCTGTGGGTGTCTGACAGGTGCTGTCTGTGTCTGCCAATCTCCAGTGGCACCCTCACCCTGGTCACCTCCCTGTGCTCCCTCAAAGGCTCTCTGGCCTCAAGGACCTGGCACAGCTGTCCTCCCAAAACCCATTGGCCTCACAGCTGGCTCTGCTGCTCAAAACCCCTTCATGCTGCTATGTAAGCAGTGCTTTCTCCAGAAAAAAACTCAGCTGCTGTCTGAGGAGAGAGAATCTGTAATCAGGAGCTTCCAGAGGAGATCAGAAACATGTTAGCCATGGGCATTATCACACGTATCGTCGAGGTTTGGGGAAGGGGATTCTTTGCCAAAGGGATTTGGAGAAAGAAAGAAAAAAGTAAATAATTTTGATCTTCATCCCTCTCCCCACACCCTTCCTCATTTTTTTTCCTGTGTTATAAATACTTATTTTTGCTTGTGAAGGTCCAAGTTTCTGTGAGCTTATAGTTCTCTCCAGCCAGGGTGGGTGCTGTGTGCGCAGTGGGTTATGGGGTGACAGTGATTTAAAACTGCTCTAAAATATGCTTGTGAAGCTCTGCCCCCCTCTGTGATTTTTAGGCACAGTATTTTCCAGGTGGCATTGCTGGTCTCCTTAAATGGCAGGCAAGCAGTTTGCTGAACTTTTTAAAGTTTTTTAAACCTCTGGCTTTTTCAAGATATAAAAATAAGCCTGCCTTGACCTATTTTGAACTCATTTCTTAGGGACACAATCTATCTCAGTTGATGTTAGAGGTTTCCAAAACCTTTCGGGAAGCATTTTAAGTACAGTGCATTAGACTTAGCCTTCTTTATGGCCCTGATTCAGCACTTATGTATGGCCACAACCTGATGTGTTAGTGCAATACCATTTGCTCCAAGTTATGCATGTTCTGAACTGCCTCTGCTGGGAAGCAATGGATCAGCCTTCTCATCATGCTCCCTGTCTGCCCCCGGACTTACTGGAGAAATTAATGATCCAAGCAAGGGACTAAATCAATTGAATCCAAGCTATAGACTTCTTTAGAGAATGCTAGTGTCAGCTGGAGCTGTTGTAGCCAGCTCTGTTTATTGGCCCACGCACGCTATGCAGTAAAACACTTATCAGTGACACAAGCTTGATCCAAAATGCCAGACCCTAGCATCCCCAAACGCCAGGGAAGACTGGATCCAAGCCTGCCTTTAATGCACCCAGCTTTCCCTCAGGATTGACTGAACCCCTTCATCGCTCTGCTGGAGAAACTCCTCTGCTGGAGGGGCAGAGAAGGCCATAGTAACAGCATGGTAGAAACGTAGGTGGTTCCTGGCCCCCCTGAAGGAAGCTGCTGTGTTGTTGTCACCACTGGCCTAAGGCTGCTGGCCATTTCCATAAGCACAAGCCCAAATGTAACTGATCAAGCGCTCTCTAGATTCCTGAGTGACACATTTCTGCACATAGTAAAGACTCTTTAAGTATTACATGCAGTTTTTACTGGATTTGATCCATAAAGCAATAGGCAAGTCAGGGTTGAAACCTGAAGTAATGTGTGAAATAATGAGTTAACTCCTAAGCATGTTTTTCAGCTTTATCCCTAACTATCTAAATCCCCTTTTATAGCTCTGTGCATATAAATATGTACACAGACACCCCCCACAGGCATACAACGTTTGTCTATGAACACAAATTTGAAGTTGTATTTAACATTTTCTTATTATTCTATGTGCTACCAAAAGATAAAATGTTAAAAGATACCCAAGGAAATGATAATGATCAGGGATCATCTTACTGTCCTACCACTTGTGTTCTTGCAATTATGAGAAATTTCTCTAGGTTGTGCCAGCAAAGGACAGAATAAGTGAGAACCACTTATCACTGAGGCTTCACTGACTGTCATTTCATCTCCCTCCCACCCCTCCTCTATCTCTTTTCTTGGATCCTCCTCTTCTTGTGTGTCCCCCCCTCCTTCCCACTTGTCTCCTCGCAGGATATGAGTAACTGCCACTGAAGTCAAACCAAGTTACTCACTTCCTCCATCAGGGAACTCAGATCCGTAAAGTATACATACTGCAGAATCACACAAACTTTTGCGTGCCTGCTCTGGAGTGGGAATGAGCTCAGAGAGAAGGGCCTTGTAAGGTTTCTAGCACTTCATGGGTTGAATTGGGTGGGAAAAACCACAAAATGCTGTTGCATGAAGTATTTTTGTGTCTGGAGAATGAACAGTCATACAGAATAAACAGTTATACCTTTAAAAACGGATGTTGTTATATAAATTATGTGCTTTTGTGGGAAAAGGACCATAATCTTGTATTTACTTTGAGGTTTCTTATCAGTTCTTGTTCTACCTACATTGCTTAGTCCAGGAAATTGTTCAGCTACTTTCTAAAACAAAGAATTACGCTGGAGGTCAATGGGCACAAAGTTTTGTATTTACAAAAAATATACTGTCAATCGGAGTTAGAAATATGGTCAAATCAGATTGTTGGATCTGAATAGTCCCACTTGTCCATGGTCTTCAGAGATAACAAGCTCCCTGCCCAAGCTCCCTCCAGCCAAGGAGGTCAGTACAAGCTAACCTCCCCAAGTCCTCATCTGAACTTAAATCTCTGTTGTGTCTATACAGAGAAGACCCCAAGGCCCAGCGAAAGTGAACCTTGCACTTCAAGCAGAGTGACTGCATCTTTACATATTTACTCACAACTTCCTATTGACTTACGAACCTCTCTGAACCACGGCCTTACAACCCCTCCTGAAATACACTGCAGAGCTGATAGGAAGTAACAGTTAGTGCTTACTGTTAGTCCTGCTGTCTCCAGGGAGCAGCCTGGAAATCTGGCTGATGATCAAGATAGGAGCTGTTTGAAGATAACACTGCCTCATGCTTGCATGTGCTTGTGGTAGGACTTCAAATAACCCTTTTAACTCTAGGCCTTGCATGAAGACTAGAGTTGAGAAAGACAACCTCTCAAGATGGTTTCCTTACATGGAAAACTCCCATTTGGCTGACCCTGCAGGCAATAAAACTCTTAAGCCTGTAGTAGCACTTGCGGTTATGCTTTCAAAGCTAAACTAGGTACCATGAAAAAATTCAGGTACAAAGGTTATAGAAAACATCCACTCTTAGTATTACTGGATCATGTGCTGAACTGCAAGGACAAAACAGATGCCTTTCAGTCCTACAGAAAAACAGGTTTTCTGCTGGGCTGCAGGGTACAGTTCTCCACTCCTGAAGCTAAGCTTACTGCCTTCAGCCTAGCAAGTTTTACTTCAAGATACCTTTCTCCTTGTCCATCTTTTTAAGATTTCCTTTTCTTTTCCTGCTTCTGCAGTGCTTGCTGTTCAGAGTATTTTGAGTCTCTGAGTGCGACTGAGTGTTGAGAGGCCTCTGAACAAAAACCCTGAACTTCAACACTGCTGTGACTGGAGTCAAAGCAAGTGATGACTTTGAGTATGAGGGCTCAGACACAAAGAAGGATGCTGCCTCTATCCCTACACAGAGCCATAAGAAAACCAGTACAATCATTTATGGGCTCAGGGGGAAGAAGAAGCAGTACAAAAGCTATTTCACAGAAATACATGTGATTTGCCATTCAGATAAGACCTATATCTGCACCTGTTGAAGCCAGAGGTAAACCCCAGGACCTGCAATGTACAGGATAAGAGCATAGAAAGGAAACAGAAGTTTTCAGTGTAGAAGTGACTTAAAAGTGCGGTGTATGGAAGAAACACATACAACACAAAAGATTTCTTTTATTCCTGGCTTCACAAAAAAGGTGAGATAATGATACAGCTGTCAGAAACTCCAGGTGTTTGTAAGAGTTTTTGTGCTCCAAAAGGTTGCTCCCCTGGAGAAAATCCTCAGGATTCCCACAAATCCAGCTGGAGTTAATTAAGACTTCTGGACAGAAAGTGCAGAAAGGCTGTGCCCACCGGTCACCTCCAGGTTCCAGCAGAGATGCCAAGAAGTTGTCTGGGGGGTTTCACTGACATCTCAGAGCAATATCTGAAAATGCTGCTATCCTCAGGCTTGATTTCTGCCAAAGGAGGAAAGTCTCCTTACAGAGCCTCCTATACGGAGTCTCCTTTTTCTGTCATCTATTCACTTGCTCACTTGTGCAGCTCCGAGTGCTTCACCCTTCAGAATAGCATCTGCTTTTAGGGAATGCTGTCAGGCTTCCAAAATCTCTGCCATAAGTACTGCCAGAACTGGCTCCAACCTTTGCCTCATCCTGCCCAAAGGAAGAGCTGCCAGATCAGAGCTGAGAGGCACTTGCAGTGCAACACAGAAGAAGGTTTTCACATCTCTTCCCTTTCCTTCAGGGTTAAATCCCAGCCTCAAGGAAGTGAAAGGCTAAAGTACCATCAGCCGTCCCCAAGTGTATCTTGCCAGGACCTTTTATAATGGACCTACAGTGATGACCACTGTTTGCCTCAAAGAAAAGGGTCCTTAATGAATCTTTTTATCTTCCTTTTTAGAAAATAATCATACTAGTTCTTTTTCTGGTACAAAACCATATTAAAAACAAAAATTTTGGAAAAGTCATTGCAGGTTCTTTTTTTTTTTTCCTGCAGGAGGAAGGAGAGCCACCCTGTTGGCAAACTCTATTTGTTTTTTCCCCCCTAAAAACATTTTTTCTTTGCTTTAGTTTTTGTTATGTTTCAAACCTTTGAAATAAAAACCTCTTCAGTATTATTCATAGTCAAAGAACTATAGACTTTTTTTTTGCTCCGTAACACTGTTCATTGATTTGTATCTTGAAATGGTTTAAAGTATACCAGAGAAGGAGGCTGGGAGGGACAAAGGAAGGGGCGGGTAAGAGGATTAAAAGGACCAGAGAGAGATGGGACACTTTGAGGATCCAAAAATTCCTGAATTCTAATAATTCCATCTCTGCCACAGGTTAGCTAGCTAGACAATACGAGAAGAGAAAGGACTGCTTAATTCAGGTTATATACTGTGGTTTACATTGGAAAAAAATCAATAACTGAGAACAAACAACACAAATACTTGGGGAAACATTTGGGAGTAAAGATGTCTATGCTAAAGGTGCCATTCCCTAGCTCCTTCAGGTAGAAGCTAGGAAAACGGTATTTCTGATGCTTCCCAGAAATGTCTTAGTAAAGCCAAAATGTTTGATATTTTATTCTTATTATTTCTGAACAGGAAAGCCTGTGGGGAAAATGGAGTTTCACCTCCGCTAGGTTTTCTCTGTCAGAAAGAATAGTGCCTGTGTGTGTGTGTAGCCACAAGTCCAATTTGGTTTTAAGCTTGAAGGTCACCATTAAGCAAAGATCATAGCCACAATATTGAGTTATATTTAGGGACAAAAACACAACAAGGAAACAGGATAGGCTGTATTTTGTCAATGTCTGTGACACTTTTATTACCGATTTGTTATTGCTGTGTTATGGGAAAGTCACTGAAGCATACATTATTATTCTCTACTCCATCTTCTTTCCACATGCGTCAAAACCAGTTAAATGTAAAATTTCAGATTAGCTGTGGAAAAGTCTGCACGTGTCTGAATTGAATTTACTCCCAGCCTGCCATTTGTCACTGTCCAGGAGATAAAGTGGGGTCAAGCCGCTACTTGACCTCATGCTTTTGCTTCTTGGAATCCTTGACTAAGACCAGCCATGTGGGTAAAACCCCATCCAGATTTTTAAACACTTTCTCTGCTTATCAGTTATAAATTCATTTTCATTCTTCGTTTTCAAAGTCGGTATCAAGCTATCACAAGAGTTAATGATATTTCCTGAACAAGCATCCAGAAACTGATCATGTCCACCCAACTCTTCCCCATGCCATGAGTCTTCCCATGCTGGTTCAGCTGGTGCTCTTCATATTCCAGCCTTGGAGACAATTAGTTAACAATACGGCTACTATTGAAGAAGCATGTTTACTAGTGCCCAATGAAAGACTCCATTGAAGTCAGGAGAACATTGCCAGAAAGGTAAATGAAACTTTGTACTGGTCTTGTAGGACTGCAGGAGAGTGCTCGCCAGAGGGAAGCACTCTGTATGGCCATGCTTGCTCCCTTCACCAGTTACTGCATGCTGAAGCTGCCTGGGTCTTGTCACATACACAGCTTCTTTCTTCAAGTGAGGAAAAAGATAGTGCATAAGAGTTAGTTAAATGGCAGCAATTAACTTAGCCAGATGTTGCCACTACAAATGCTGGCTTGCTGCAGTTCAGGTCGTTTCTCTTTTGACTTACTCTTTGTTGCTACATTTGTTTATCCAAAATTGGAGCCAAGAAACACTGGACATCTCTTCACATCACAGCAGCGCCACAGGGGATCCTTCCTAGTTTCACGTGAAAACTTATGAGGCTTCGAAGAATGCTTAGAAGTCAAGGGGAATATTCAGCTTGACTTGAATGGTTTACCATTCTGTTTGCAACTATGAAATTGAGATTCAGATTTCAGATTTACTGAGCAAAAGAATCCCTGTGCATCCACTCCTTCGGAGAGGGCACCTGACAGCTCCTCCTGTGGTGGCAGCTCCACAGGGACGAGGTAGGAATACTGACGCTGACATTCCCTCACACAGATTTGAAAACACTAGTCAATGGGACTGTTTTGTTGCTGAAGCAGGTACTTAAGCAAGTGATATCTGTACTTTCAGTTTACATTTTTGTGTGTCATTTTGCCACCTGACTAGCTGCCCTCAAAACTGGTCTTCACTGTTATGGTTTGCTCTCTTTCCTGCATTTATACAAATACACCCAAAGTCATTGCTACACAAAAGCTCTTCTGGTTTAGTCAGGAATTTTGGTTAAGGTCCCTTCGCTGCATCAGAGCAGACTTGTTTGATACAGGTCTCCTGGCACATTTCCAGACAAACTTGTCACACACATGATGGGCACTCTGAAGGCTTGGTTTTGGGCTTTTGATCTTGATCCTTCAGGATCTGAAATTTTAGGAAGAAGATAGATTGAGATCAGACATGATGATAGCTTTCTGTTATCTTAGTATGGGTCTGCAGGTAAGACTACATCTTAAGACTTCCTTCTATCATTAGGTAAAGGAGGCAGAAACTGAAGTGGGTCTGGGTGTGCCATTAGTTGGCCACACGTTTGTAATACAGATAAATGCATAGTCACTCTTTCTGATAGGAACTGCACCCTTCCCGTCACTCCGTAATCTGCTCCCGTGCTTCAGGGAAACTGTAAAAATACAACAAAGGTCATTTATTTCATTTTGCCTTCTCTGGCTGATAACACACTGAACTGACTTTCCTACACCTGCGTTATTCCTGCTGCCCTCCAAAGTGCAGTTGTACCTGTAAGAAGGGTTTGTGCCTGATTTTCCAGAAAATATCAGCCACTTAACCAATTTGTCCCCGCAAGGAAGCTTTTCCAGTCCAAAACGTTTCAGTGCGATTACAAGACGAGCTCCTATTTCTCTCCCATTTCCTTGTTTGCAGTGCACAAACAGTGACCTCACATGCGCCAGGACTAACAGACTTAGTCATCTTGCCTACAACTTCTGAGGCATTAGCTCAATACCATTTTCTAAATGTAGGCTAGCTAGATCCCTTTATCAGAATAAAAGCCTCAGCTCTGATCTTTAACCTGAGTTCCCCTTTTTAACAAGTAATTTAGAAAATGCTGCTTATGTAGGAGGACCACTCCAATTCTCTTTTTCCCCTGGAAGCTCTTCTGCGTGAGCTTATTGTGCAGGCTGGAGTTTCAGCGTACGCAAGTGTTGATCCTGAAGATGTGCATGTTGCCATGTGTACGTCAGCAATGACAACACGTTGCTTCTCTCCACTCCCTCACCTGACACACACAGCAGACGCTGCCGAGAGTGCAGCCTCTCTTCTTGGCTCAAACCGCACCAACAAACCAACCACTGGGCCGAGCAGCAAAGCACCCACCTGGAAGTAAATCCCAGGCCCAAGGGAGATGGGTGCGCTGCCAGCTGCCCCGGCACTGCGATTGTGCTGCTCTTCCATGCTGAGGGAGATCACAGAGGCTGTAAAGGCTAGAAATTTGGTAGAGCCTTCAGTTATCCCCATGTACCTTGGGCTAAGATCATAGTGGGGTGTAATAGTGGGGCCAAATTTTTAGATACTTCCATTTCATGGAGGAGCTCATAAGAGAAGATGCAGCCCTTGACTTGGACCTGAGCAGTGCACAGTATTTATAGAGGCCAAATATCCATTACAGATATGCTCAGCTTCAGAAAGGGGAACTGTATAAAAATGAGGAAGCATTTTAAAAGGAATTAAAAGGGGCAACTATGAGAATGTAAAAATACAATAAGGGTGTCCAAAAAGAAGGACTTTGAAGAATAAATCACAAAAATTACCCAAACTAATGATAAATCTTTTTTTTTATTATTCATCAAGAGCAGAAAACTTGCCAGAGAGTCTGCAGGAGCAGCTAAGGACCAGGGTGCCAGAGGAGTTACCTGCAAGGGCACTTTGTGTAGGAATCAAAGCTTAGGGAATTTCCCATCTTGAAACTCATGTCACATCCAAACAGACCTACAGCTACAGCTACTACCTCCAACTGCAAGGTCCTGCACCTGGGTTGGGGCAACCCCCAGTATCAATACAGGCTGGGGGATGAAGGGATTGAGAGCAGCCCTGAGAAGAAGGACTTGGGGGTACTGGGGGATGAAACACTGGACATGAGCCAGCAATGTGCACTTGCAGCCCAGAAAGCCAACCATATACTGGGCTGCATCAAAAGAAGCATGGCCAGCAGGTCGAGGGAGGTGATTCTGCCCCTCTACTCCGCTCTGGTCAGACCCCACCTGGAGTACTGTGTCCAGCTCTGGAGCCCTCAGCACAGGAAAGACAGGGACCTGTTGGAGCAGGTCCAGAGGAGGGCCACAAAAATGATCAGAGGGCTGGAACACTTCTCCTATGAGGAAAGGCTGAGAAAGTTGAGGTTGTTCAGCCTGGAGAAGAGAAGGCTGTGGGGAGACCTTATTGCAGCCTTTCAGTACTTAAAGGGGGCTTAGAAGAAAGATGAGGACAGACTTTTTAGCAGGGCCTGTTGTGACAGGACAAGGGGTAACGGTTTTGAACTGAAAGAGGGTAGATTTAGACTAGATATAAGGAAGACATTTTTTACAATGAGGATGGTGAAGCACTGGAACGGGTTGTCCAGAGAGGTGGTAGATGCCCCATCCCCGGAAACATTCAAGGTCAGGTTGGACGGGGCTCTGAGCAACCTGATCTAATTGAAGATGTCCCTGCTCATTGCAGGGGGGGATGGACTAGATGACCTTTAAAGGTTCCTTCCAACCCAAACTATTCTATGATTCTACTTTGCGTAACGAAACTTTATTTCGGTAAGCAAATTATTGCTCTTTTTGACAAGCCAGTCTCTTTCTTGCAAATGCCTCCACCCCCATTATACTACCTGATCTAATAAACTTGAGTACTCTGATGAGCGGTTGTGCTACAATAAAAATTTCCTGCTGGGGGGTACTAATCTAATTGCTGGTGCGTACAAGTGCCTGGCAACAGATCTACAGACAGCATTTGAACCACGGGCCAGATGTCAGTGCCTTCTGCACCTGCCTTCTGCAACATGGCTGCAGTGTTGCAGAGAGGATCTCAGGCTGGAGGGAGACGTCTCAGGCCCTTGTGAGGAAGGGCTGGAGGCCACAGTTGCCTGTGGTACATTTAAACACTGCAATAATCGGTCCACATGATATCATGTCTTTTTTTCTTCCTACTTTGCAGATTATTCAGAAAACTGCTCAAAGGTAGCCGAGGCCCCTGTGCGGCAGTTATTCCTACTGGGAAGAGAGGGTAAGGGGAAAGGTATTTTTATAATTCTGGTCAGAGCATAGCCCCAGGGACACCGATGGTGAGGAGTGCGAAGACGTGGCATGTTCATCCCCCAATGACTTGAGCAGCTATCAGGGCCCTCCAGGCACTTTGCATTTTGAGTGGCGTAACACTTCAATACACGTCTCAGAGTCTGCTTGCCCCCAGAACAGCAGGCCTAATATTAAATACCTACTCAGGTTGCTTCAAAGGTGTAGTTAGAAATACGAAATGACCCTTTGAATTGTGTTACAGCTGTATCTGTGACTGTGTCATCCATCCCCCATAGGCTTTTAAATGTTTACTTCTTCACTGAAATATGAGATGAATATTGTGTTACTTACCTCTTCTCCTATAGCAACAGGTAAACTTTCAAAATGTCAGTGACATAGATACACACACAGTAATTACTATTTATCCTTAAATCCTGCTGTCAGAAAATAATGCATACTTTACAAAAATGTGATTTTTCTAAAAATACCTTAAGAGGTCCTCATTGTTTTTGTGCCAGAAATAAACAGAAAAAAAGACCCCTTTGAGTGGTGTGTTACTCATTTGAAAGAGCCTGTGGAAAACCAACATACTTCCTTATTTATCTTTGGGAAGGAACAATTTCATCAGGTACTGCAGGAGAAAATACAGTGCTACATTATGCAAGGGAGTTTCCATTTAAAATAATTGCGTACTTAAAATTCACTCTGTTGCTCATTCAGTAAAGCACTCAGCAATTCTAAAGCTGGAAAAGGCCATTAGTATCATCTTATCTGACCCTCTCCATAACAGAGGCAACTAAACTTCACCCAATTTCCTCCAATAATGCATTTTTTGGTTAAAGCCTATTTTCAGAAAAGGATCTAGTCTTGATTTAAAATCTTCTAGAAGAGAATTTGCTGTGTCCCATGTTAGTCTGTTCCAATGCATAATTGTACTTAAAAAGACATATATTTTATTTTTTCTGGCTTTATGTACCAACCAGTTGGTTTGGTTTATGCCTTCCTCTATCAAAGGGAAGGATGAGCTCATCCTTCAGTTATATATAGTTGTGTCCAATAAGATTTGAGTATAAAAGTAGAAAGACTCAAAGTTTCAAAACTACAGAAGAAGCTTAAGAAAAAAGTGAAGAGGGGAAAAACCCAACCTTTGGTAAAGCTATTTGTTGGAAGCGTATAGAGTAAAGGCGCTGTGATAGTAGATCAGACCATGCCATTAGGAGGGCAGAGTTCTGCAGTCTTCACTAAGACAAAACATCCATCAGTATTTGATGAGAATTTCAGATTTGTACTGACTGATTAAGGATTATGACACAGCTTTCCATACATAAATGTATTTAAAATGTTTCTGATAAGTGCCATATACTTTTAATTTCCCTTCTAATAGCATTTTTTCTTATTCCATTGTTCTAACTGCATAAGCTAGCACAGTTAAAGACATTTAGAAATCTGCCTTTCTTGACAGAGATTTTACAGTATCAAAGAAAAGGGTTTATTACAGATTCAGCATAGCCCTTGAAGTGTTTTTCTGCTAAAGACGTGACTTCTTGTTGAAATGTTTTCCTGAATCAAAGCCTTAATCCCCTACACATTTAGGTCTGACTGATAGGCAAATCTAGTGTTGTGATCCCAGGCTCTCAGATAAAACCATGCATCAAGTAACACTGCAAATACCCCCCATACCATGGCTCTTCAAGCAGGGCAAACCCAGGATGGGTCTGGGAGCCTACATTTTTGTTCCCAAAGGGCAGAGGTTCCTTGATGTTTCTCTCCCACCCAACCAGAGCGCTGCTCTCCTCCTCCCCACCAGCTTCAGCTCTTCCACTGGGGTGGGAAATCCACAGCGTGTGCCCAGAGTGAGCAGGGGCAGCAGGACATGGCTCAGGGCTTGCTGGGCTGGAGCTGTTTAGGTGGCTGAGGCAGCTATTCCACCTTGCTGAGCCAGGAGGACTCAGGGCAGCCTTGCCCAGTGACATGGGGGGCATGACAAGGGTAAACATGTTTATACCTATGTTCCCACCCCTCAAGGCTTCCCTGGGTGACCCACCACCACTGCTGCCTTTGCCCTGTCCTAGCACCTCTCCTGCCACATACACGTCTCTGCTCCGCGCAGCCCTGTTTGGCAGGACTTGGCTGGGTCAGCAGCCCTCGTGCTGAAGGTGGAAAGCACAAGGCACAGAAAATAACCTGACAGGACTGGAAGCAAAACCATTTGCCCTCTCTCAGAGGGCTGTTCTTAGGTCAGTGCAGACACGGCATACCATTTCAGTGTCTTCAGAGGTAAAAAACTGATACAGTACATGTAGAGAACTAGCAGCTGCTGGATGCCTACTTTGAAATGTGTAGTTGTAAGGCCAATTAATGGAAGAATTTCTAGCTCTAAGATCCCTTCTTTATCTTACAAATGGTGGATATTCTGGCTAAAGCATTTGTTAATATGTTTTTCATCTTTTTTCATTTAACTCCACAGTTAACAGCACCCATAATACATATCCCAGAGTCATGATGTCTCTTTTAACCTCAATGCAACTGCATAGCAGTAAGGGCTGTTTTCTCGACAAATTCTCTACTAAGGAAAGGGAAGGTGAGGCTCACTATTTCTGCCTGCTAACAGGTGCAGTAATACAGCATGAAATCAGTTCTTCTCCAGGAAAATGATCTTTGCAGGTATTATGGTAAAATGAAAAGTCACTAACAACAGGTTTGCCTCTCAGAAACTAAACAGTAATACAGCTAACTAGGAAAGGAGGTAATTTCTTTGGCTTTTGAAAGAGCACAGCATGTATCTACTGCACTTGGATTTCTACGTAGAAACACATGAAACAGTGTCATTATTAGGTTCACATTCACTGGATGATCTTCCACCTAACAGTCAAATATTTCAACTTTTTCCAGTTTATCAAATGCAAAGGCAGTTTCTTTTCACCACTGAACAGAGGGAAAGCAGCAGACACTTTTTCTACAGCCTCAATTAAGCAGATGCTGATGGAAGATGAGAAGACTTTTGATGTTAAGGCATGTTCTGGCAGCAGTCCTAGTCCTTACCAGTTGATTTTAGCAAATTGGAAATAAATCTGCAGGATGAGAATTTCCAGAAATGTATTTAACTATGTGAATGGAATGAGCTTCCAATAGACTTTTTACCATATTGGCAGACCAAAAGCAACTCTTGTGTGATTCATGTTCTGTTTCTGAAAGCACAGCATATTTTGACCCATGCAGAGCTTCACAAGAGATGTCCTCCAAAATTCAAGAGACTTATCAAAGCATAAACAAGAGCAGGACAAAAACACTGCAAGTTACATGGTGGCCTGGCCCTCGTAAGCAAATTCAGGCCTTAATAGGAGTCTGGAAGGGTATAAGTTGCAAAAACAACACAGAAGTAATGATGTTTATAAATCATCCTGACAGTGACATGTTGCAACATAGTTGTTTTCTTTTCTTCGGAAAGGGCTTGCACTCATCAAAGGCAATGATTTTTCCAGATATATTCATTTGGCTCCATTTCCCCATACTTTATCTACATGCCAAAATAAATGCTTGCCAAAGATAAATTCACAGATCTGGCAGGCTAGGAGGAATCTCAGGAGATCATCTCGTCCAACATTCTGCACTGAAGCAGGCTAAAAGTATCTGGACACCATCCCTGACACTTTTATCTTCTTCACTTTAAGAAATCGATATCCCTGGGTAGTATGTCCTAAAACTTTGCCAGACTTTCAGATAGAAAGACTTACCTAATATCCTGCCTAAGTCTTTTAGGTGAAAGTGAAACTGATTCTTTCTTGCCCTTCCCTAAATGGACATGCAAAGTCATTTACACTTGTAGCCCCATCTGCGTCAATGCCTTCTAAGCTGCTGTGCCATTTCTCAGTCTTCTCTTTTCAATCCAGTGCCTTCACCTTCCTTTTTATGAGTCACATTTTCTACACCTCTTATCACGTTTGTTGCTTTTCTATGCTTTTCCCTCAACTGTGTCTACTTACTGCTTCCAGCTGAGACAAAGGACTCCAGCTGGGACTTTACCACTACTTCAGAAAGTGGAGCAATTGCTACTGCTGCCTACGTAAAGATAGTTTTATTCTCAGAACAAAGCTTGTCTTCCCCAGCAGTATCTGATTATTGACATATACCTAGCTTGAGCTCTGTAGTGTGGATCATAGAAAACCAGAATTGCAAAGGGATAAAGAGAAACTATCATCTAGTGAATGATACCCAGAAATCTTTAAAAGATAAAAATGTCCAGCAGGGGAGATTTCATGATCATCGTAGACAATCTGTTCCAGTGCTTCACTGTCTGCACATTTGGATGTTAGGATGTTAGGAGACAAAAATGCTATCTTAAATCATACTGTAGGGTCCAGTCAGAAAAATCTCCCTCTTCTGCTGTGATGCTGCCTAGCCAATAACTTCCAATTTTGTGCTTGTCTGCTGAATTTCTCCTCCCTAAGGAGGAAGACTTTGGTATTTGTCTTTGCTGAATTTCAGCTGTTTTGATTTCAGATTCTCTCTAATTTTTCAAGCATGTGTTGAATTCTGATGCTCGTGTCCACAGTACTTGCAACCTTGACCTATGCCATTCCCATTCACTAATATTATGACCAGAGTCTCTCGTTGGTCCTCCAAACTGTCAAGAGAAAGGCTGAACAGAGCCAGGTCCAGAACAGAGCACCACAAAACTTCAGTTGAAATTTGACAGCAAAGAGCTGACGAGTGCTCTTTGAGAGCAAGTTTCCCACCATTGCATACCTTTCTTCTCATGACCCCATCAACACTGTATTTCATTAATTTCCTTATGGGAATGTCATGGAGAAGTGGCAGAAATGTCACTGGGATTGAGGTTATATCACACTAGTTGTATGTCCCTTTTTTCCCCCAGTAGGCCACTTAACCAGCCAAAGGCAGAAATTAAACAGGCTTGGCACGACCCATTCTCAACAATCCTTGTTGGCTATTTCTTTCATCAGTTTATAATCATTTACAAAGTAATTTTTTAACAGCTTGTTCTAGAACCTTCTCAGGAATCAAAGTTACACTGACAGGTCCAAAAGAGTAGCATCTCTTCTTGTATAAAAACACAGACAGAGCATGTGTCCATGGAGTTTCCTAAATCCTCATCAGAATACAGGTCTCCTTTCACACTTGAAACATTGCTACTGTTTGCTCAGAACTTCAGTTTCCACCATCAAATTGATAACGTTGTCAGAGGCTCAAGCGTGACAAGAGTGACATTTCCAGGGTTTTTCATTGTTAAGCGCCACTGAGCATTTGCCAGCTGTTTTTCTCGAGGTTTGTTACTGAACGTAATATATGTTAAAAGGGATTTTACACCAAATGACTAGACACTGCCCCAAATCAGACAGCGATGCCAGAATACCTCTAAGCAAAATCGTGAAAATATTTGTAAGAAAGAGGACAAAATTTATGTTTTTTCTTTCCTAGCTCCAATCTTGTAATTGCTGAGTTATGTTGATTGAATCTTTCAAGAACAAAATGCAATTATAGGGGGTAAAAAAAGGCAGTGTCCTGGGTGGGATACCACATCCTGAATGGAAGCTTGCAATGCTACGGACGTTGTGGTTATAACTCTTCCTAGTTGTTCTACATGGAAAAAGAACTTTGTGTCCCTGCTGTATCTTCCATACAAGTGCATTAGAATTGTTGAGCTATGTTCACATCATTTTCCAGGAAGCAGAAAATATTATTACCCCCTTCTTACAGTCAGGAAAACATAAAGAGACCTTGTTCAAGGTCAAAGTGAGTCAGCAGAGAGCACAGGATGAAACTAAGCTAATCTCATGTTTTAGTAACTAAGACAATGCTCTCCTTTTTTTGGTCCCTTTCAGACAGTGTTCACCTGCATAATCTTATCTCCAAACCAGAAGAGCTCCTCAGAGGTCTATAGTTGAAATACTGGTGAAGGTCAAAGGGAAATGAGCTCTCTCGCTGGACAACCACCTTGTTTTATGCTATATTGATTTACAACACCCTACAGAAACGTTAGGGGGTATGGTGTGACTAATGGACGGTTACTGAAGTTAGCTCTCATACAGCACATACTTTCCTCCAAACATAGCTTTTTAAAATAGAGATATCCCTTACACACCCATTTATGAGGTGAAGAGTCCCCTGTCTCCCCCTGCTTTAATTTTATTATTCAAAATATAATGAAAGGGAGAAAAATCAGAAACGTAGTGAGGTTGGGTTGATGGAGATGTTGCTTCATAGAAACTCTCAGCACATGTCCATCACTCTGGAATCTGAGCAGGGATTCAAGTCTCCCTCAGACAAGTACCCATTGCCCCAAACAGTCATTAGGCCCTTGAACTGAATGGTGTCCTCACCTCGAATCACTACAGCTGGACGCTCCAGAAGAAAGTAAGCAAAAAACCTATGACACACTGGACTGTGGGGACTGAAAGAGAATTTATAGACATGCTCTGAAATGTGTCTGAACAGCAAACAAGTAACTGCACTTCTCTGCCTACAAACTAGTCATACTCTGCTCAGTGAATGCATATGTTTTCTTACCTCATTCAAAACAGAGAAAGTTATTTTTAAGGCAAGAATCTGTGTAGGTGCATTCTAATTTTTGGAATCTCTGAGACTGCCAAAGGCTGTTATGTAGATAAATATTCATTGGAAAAAATACACTGAAAGTACCATTCTACCCTTAAGCTACTGAGTATGCACAAGATAGAGATGACCCTGTGTTCATACAGAAAACAGAATAAAATAAGGTGCTTATGTGGCTGCATCTGAAACGCATTGTAGTTGCCACTTTCATTTACAGGTTTGCATGCATAGCAACAGATACTTGAAAAGTCAGGTGTATGGAATAAACCTTATCTAGAATGCTTTAGCTGACAGATGAGAAACTCAAGGGAGAGCTACTGTAGCAGCATTAGGCAAGAAAACAACTCACAAAGGCTCTTTACAAGGCTGGGGAACATAAAAGTAACAGCAAATTATCTGTGAAGCGGCAAAGCTTTTCCTTTTTTTTCACTTCCGTATAATTATATGTTGTAATATTCTTTCTGTCTAAAGGTCATGGTGTGTTTATAATCATAAAACCAGGTGTTGTGGTTTAACCCTAGTTGGCAATTGAGCACCACAAAGCTGCTTGCTCACCCTCCCCACTCAGTGAGATGGGGGAGAGAATCGGAAAAAAAAAGTAAAACCTGTGGCTTGAGATAAAGACAGTTTAATAAGACAGCAGAGGAAGAGAAAATATTATTATTATTATTATTATTATTATTATTATTATTATTATTATTAAATATATAATAATATATAATAATATATATAATATATAATATATTTTTATATTATTATATATTTTTATATTATTATTATATTTTATATAATATATAAAATATATATATAATAATAATAATAATAATAATAATAATAATAATAATAATGACAAAAGAATATACAAAACAAATGATGCACAATGTAATTGCTCACCACCTGCTGACTGATGCCCAGCCCGTCCCTGAGCAGTGATCACTGCCCCCCGGCCAACTCCCCCCAGTTTCTATACTGAGCGTGACGCCATACGGTATGGCATAGCCCTGTGGCCAGTCTGGGTCAGCTGTCCTGGCTGTGCCCCCTCCCAGCTTCTTGTGCACCTGGCAGAGCATGGGAAGCTGAAAAGTCCTTGACCAGTGTAAACACTACTCAGCAACAACTAAGACATCAGTGTGTTATCAACATTATTCTCATCCTAAATCCAAAACACAGCACTACACCAGCTACTAGGAAGAAAATGAACTCTATCCCAGCCGAAACCAGGACACCAGGAAAAACCTGCTCTTTGAACAGGATACAAACTTCTGCCAGTTATTCTAGCTACAGGCTTGAAAAATTAAAACATGACAGCCCAAAAAGCTTAGAAACTTCAGATCCCTTCTCCAAAAAAAAGAAAATGGGAGGAGTGACCTCCTACATCCTCAAAAGCTTTTTTTTTTCCCCAGGGTTAATTTACTAGTGCATTTGGCACTAGTTCCCGTAAGTCCAGAATACTATATGGTGGGCTGTTGCATTTAGCAAAGTGGCAAAGTATGGCAATCACATTCAGTGTTGTTTCTTTTGATGAAACACAGCAATTTGTAAATTATTTGGGGTAGAAATGGAGTTCATTCTTGACCAATCCTTTGCAAGTACTGTAATAAACAAAGGTTAGAGATAACAGTAAAACCCAAGGACACAGGGCAGGATGGCATAGGTTGATAATCTGTCCCACTGAGATGGAGCTAAGGATGGAGAGAAAGCACTAGTGTAGATGTTGGTTTAATTCCTGGAAGATGTTGGGTAAGTTCCCATTTCTTACACATGCTTGCTGTTTGCCCTTACAAAGGTCACTTAGGACTAGCTCCACAAAGAGATACACGCATTAAATGCCATTGCTGATCATAGAATCATAGAATGCTTTGGGATGGAAGGGACCTTTAAAGGTCATCTAGTCCATCCCCCCCTGCAATGAGCAGGGACATCTTCAATTAGATCAGGTTGCTCAGAGCCCCGTCCAACCTGACCTTGAATGTTTCCAGGGATGGGGCATCTACCACCTCTCTGGACAACCCGTTCCAGTGCTTCACCATCCTCATTGTAAAAAATGTCTTCCTTATATCTAGTCTAAATCTACCCTCTTTTAGTTCAAAACCGTTACCCCTTGTCCTGTCACAACAGGCCCTGCTAAAAAGTCTGTCCTCATCTTTCTTCTAAGCCCCCTTTAAGTACTGAAAGGCTGCAATAAGGTCTCCCCACAGCCTTCTCTTCTCCAGGCTGAACAACCTCAACTCACTGAACAACCTCAGCCTTTCCTCACAGGAGAGACGTTCAATCCGTCTGTGATCATTTTTGTGGCCCTCCTCTGGACCTGCTCCAACAGGTCCCTGTCTTTCCTGTGCTGAGGGCTCCAGAGGTGGACGCAGTACTCCAGGTGGGGTCTCACTGGAGTGGAGTAGAGGGGCTGAATCACCTCCCTCGACCTGCTGGCCATGCTTCTTTTGATGCAGCCCAGGATCTAGGACTTAAGTCTTCCACGCCTCAGTTACTTATCTGTAAATTCCAGACAACAATACTTCCTTGTTTTAGTGTTGTATTAGAAAGATAAGTACATTAAAGACATTTAAATGCTGCAGTGAAAAGGGTCATGCAAGTAGCAAAGACGATAGAAAGAAATGAGCCTCAGTTTCTAACGCCTTCCAGGACTCCTGAGTGTGGAGAGACTGCAGTGGCTGGAGTCAAGGAAGAAAGAAACGACACAGAAGAGAGCTGCCAGTCCCCACAGTACACTTTCCTGGAGGGCAATAAGGGGCGCTTAGTTTGAAAGAGTACATCAAAGTCAGTGCCTTTTGCAAAGTAGAAGATGGCTGGGTCTATTCTGTGAGCAAGATAAAATGCTCCAAAAAGCCTCAGCAGAAACCAAATGCTTGTCATCATGGAACTGTGCCCCCCCCTTAGCTATGGGCAGGTGTGCTTTGATAGCTTCGTCTGTGAAAGAGGAGGGGTGTTTGTGGGTTTTATTTAATACCTCCATCTGAAGGTTAGCACCCTGTGATCACAGTTTTAACCTGATAGTATGCTTCTGGCATTACACCCCAAGAGGAGGGGTATAATGTGAGCAGGGGTTAAAAAAAGGCAGGTTTTGTTCCCACTGGACAAATCACTGTACTTTTCTCTGCCTTTCTTTCCCTGTTCCCAGCAGTGTCCTGGAAGGCTGCAGTCCCCAGGGAGGAGAGATATCAAAGCTTGACATCACTGGGTGCCTTGTTTCTAATTCCCTGGAGAATTGAAAGTTGCTGTTGCTGTCTGATGGCTGAAAAAGGGCTTTCCTAAAATGTTAAGGTCCTTAGGTCTCCAGGACCACAGTAACTCTGCCAGAACTTTCTTATGACCTAAAGGAAACATTTTTGATGGAGGATTTGCACTGGCTTTACAAACAATGTGTTTTACATTCATTCTTTCCATCATTTTCCTCCTGAGGAGAGCTGGTGGGAGACCAGGCAGAACGCCCTGCCTGCATTGGTCAACAGCATCACCCTTCAGAAAAGCCAAGTAACCACAGAGTATGCCAGCACACCAACAAACCCTGGCACTGCACAAAGGAGGATGCAGAGACCCAGCCCAAAAAGGGTTACTCAGACATACCACCACTCACTTCCCTCCTGACTCGGAATGAGAACTTTGTATGTCGGCACCAGTTTTATTTGAGATTCTAACTACTGTATGAATATTGATTATCACTTAAAACATGCAGATCAAATGGATGATTGTGTCTGAATTGCTGTTATTGTAGTCACTTACAAGAAGTCCCACTTCCTTACGAGATATGGTGTGAACCCACAAGGTTCATGGACAATGGGCACAAGATCTTCCTTCTGGAAGCAGCCTACAGTATCCACTGGATAGAGGTTGAGTTTGTACCTTATGTTCCTTAGAAGTGAAAGGATTCTTGTCTCCTCCTACACAGCCCATCTCCTAAAAAAGAAAGGACAGAAATAAATGTTTAAACACACCAGCTGATACCACCATTATAAAAAACAAACAAAAGAAAATGGGCATATTCAGCTGGCTTAAATACCACCAAGTGTCGTCTTTTTCTCGTGTTTCCTGCTGTCTGACTCCCGACACTCTCACTCTGCACTTCCCTCAGGCTTTCTGAATTGCTCCCCAGGGGCACTAAACCCACTACAGGCACAGACATTTAGGTGGAATTTAGGCTAGCTGGAAATGGCCCAGAGCAATTTGAAAACATAAGTTAGAAGACAAAGCCACAGAAAAAGAAAGAAATTTTCTCCTCGTTCATTGATATTCTCTGCTCCTTGAAGACCTGATGCGGACTAATTGAAGGTCTCCGATTTCATGGGACAGTTTTCCTGTAATTTTCATAAGGAGTTTTTCTTGCTCTGTTATTTTTCATTTTGGGATCAGATCTTGGCAAAAGGAGAAACAACTCTTATACAATACATGGTATATTTTCACTTTAGTGATGATAACTGAAACTCTTGCCAACAGGTTTTTCATCCATGGGGTTCTCAATGGCTACCCCCAGAAAGGATCCTTGCTCCCTTTCCATGCAATGAAGCAGGCTTCATAAATCCAGCAGTATTTCAAAATATGTCCTCTAATGGGAGAGAAAACATTCCCCTTCTTTTCCTTCCCAGCCATCACTCTTTTCCAATTTAGCTTTTACCTTGGGGAACAAAGCCTGATGTATCTCACTCTTTCGAGCAAAAAGGAAGAAATGTTCCTATGGGCCTAGATCCAAACACACTGAAGGTAACACAAAGTCTCCCAAACAATTCAACTAGCTTTGCACAAGCTCACCAAAGATAAACATATGCAGTCTGTGTAATGAAAATAAATGAGCATCCGGATTTTAAGCCTCTGCCAGCCCATCCAGTGAAACTCAATGAGGCAGCTGCTGTCAACTTCTTGACTAAGCCAAGCTAATAATGCTATGAAACAGGTGAGGAAATCAAGCTGCAGGTATGTGCTGCTTCTGAGTGGCATCAAGAATTGGCAGGGAAGAGCATCCTGGCACAAGCGCGTGAGCTGGAATACAATAAAGCTGGCTCCATAGCAAACCTAAGCTTTCTTAGTGAGCTGAAGATTTGACAGAGACTCTTGCTTGACAGTGCATCATAGTGATGCCATCATCAGCACCCTAGTGCCCAAGTGAATTATTAAAGCAATATAGCCATATGAGTACATTGCAAAGAAGAATAATTCTTTAGAGGATGGCTTTGTATGGAAAATGGTCCAGCTGTAGATCCTGTTATGCTGGTCTGCTCCTAGGTGGGAATTGTGATCTTCTATCTTATATGAATGCACACAAAAGAGATGGCAAAAAAGCCATAAGGCAGGAGAATGGCCAGGGTCCCAGTGGTTTACCTGAGGAAAACATGGTGCAGGAGGGAATCAGCTGCATTTAGGAGAGACTTGCAAGTAAAAAGCTCTGTGCTCCACAGAGCAGCTGGATGCAGCAGCCAGCTCTCTTCCAAGTGTCTGTCTGCTAGAACAAATACCCGAGAAGAGTGTTCTGCAGCTCTGCGCCACTGCAGTACTCCTTCCTTTGATGAAGCTAGAAGCTGAAAGGTCCTGACCCACTTGAGTAAGACCACTGGTGATGGGAACTGGTCATGAAAGACCCTGTGGTAGCTTCAGCTGGAAGAGGAACATCAAATCCCAGCTGATGATGGCATTGCCTATGCAGATTCCCTTCTCACCACTCTGCCTGGCTTAAAAATCATTCAGCAGTCCTCATTTTCTGCATTTACACTCTCCAGGCTGCTGATTTTCTGCTATTTCCCACACCAAAGAGAAGTGCTTTTCAGCGACTGCCAATTTCTACTGTGGAGAGGTGTCACGTAAATACGTTAATTGATTGGGAAGAGATTTAAGACCATCAAGCAAAATATCTAACAGAAGTTCAGAAAACTCCTCTGATTGCTAGTCTCAAAGTTTTAACTCCAGGTATCATATTTCCAAATGTATTTTGTTTCTATGCTTGCTGTAGTAAGGACTAATGCCAAACAATCTTTACATACAGAGATCCTGTGTGAGCTAGGTCAGGCTAAAACAACACATAAGAGGGCATTCTGGCACACTTCACTAGCATGTTTTCTGCCCCTTTTCACCCAGTCCCTACACCTGAGTCTGTTGGTAAAAGTCCTTGGACTTTGAGAGCTCTACTCTCCTCAGACTTCCCCCAGCTGGCCCTAAGGCCCTTGACCAGCAGAGTGAAACATGGGCTTGGCAGAAGACAATTTTAATGGGTAAATCTAGAATTTTAATCCCAGCTACTGTAACTCACCATTCATTTTGATTTGATTTATAACCCTAATAAAAGCCACTTCCTATGAAGCTAAGCTGCACAGAAGTGGCTGCTATTTTACTGGGAAGTATAAAAAACAACCCTCACATATTAAAAGAGACTCTGAGCCATCAGATGTGCTCTCCAGCATTTATTATCTGATTTGATGTGTTAATGGCTGGTTATTCTCATTAGCTGTTCTCTGGATTGATACAAGCTGTTTTTCTGCACTTAGGCTGTGCAGCCTACTGTGTAAAGGTAATTAGCATGGGGCCTATGGATTAACTGGAGAATCAGATGTCAGCTGTCTTTCCATTCTCTAGCAGTGGCCTGAAGGAAATGATGCTTCTGCAGTGCAGTTAGTTAGCTATGCAATGATGTCAAGAGCCCCTGGCTGAGACGAAGGCACTGATGTACAAACAGGAAGGCAGTTGCTACCCTTATGAACTCGCACCAGGGAAAGACAAGACAAACAAGGCAGGGGTGAAGCAGAGCCATAGAGATTAAGATATTTGTTAAACAAGAATATGCCAAATGGGAGACAGGGCTCTGCAAACACGCTGCTTTGCAGAAGAGTGCTGGCTTTTAAGCAGTTTTACCTGGCTGCTCCACTTGCTGTGACAGATCCCTCCCTTCTGTTAAATAAAAATTGTCCACTGTGTTAACGAAATCTGTGCAAGGATGATTGGTCACTCTGTACCAGAACCAATAAAAGATCGAATAAGAGAAAACTATGGAAAGCTACATAAGCAATTACAGCGGAGCAAGTCTTGTCTCATGAGGCCTGACATTTAAACGCACAGACATTCTCTTGATGTGTGTGAGGTAATGCTGTCCTCAAGGGCAAAATCACCTTAAGTGATATGACTGCAAGAAATATAGTACTTCACCTTATTCTTAAACCATCTGAGAACAGAAAGCCTTTTGTTTTGTTCCTTTGTAGTTAGAGCGGGTGCAGGGTAGAAGCTGGAAACCGAGAGCATGAGCCACACCTACGTCTGATGCTGAAAAGGGGTTGTCTTTACAGCTGGAACAAAGGGCTAACAGACTTCAGCTCTCAGGCATAAAATCCTTGTTCAGGCTGCATGAAACCTTTCTGTTGCCACAAAGTATTATAAAAGGTAGGGCCAGATCCTAGAAAGAACCTGGAAAGAGATCTTGCTGTCCAACATGATAGGATTGCTTGGATGATGCTGATGGATGAGGCAAGGCTGGTAATAGTGGCCTGCCTGCATAGCATGACCAAAACCCAAGTAAAGAAAGGCAAAAAATAGCACACACCAAAAGCAAAATGTGAATTTTCAGATTAGAGGAGGAAAAGCACACGGAAAAGCATAAACAAAGTGTTGGAAAAGCCGAACCTAGTTGCTCAGCCTGGGATCTTGAAAAGAGTCTTTGAGTACAAGGACTGAAAACAAGCACAGAGGGTCAGAGGGATTCAGGCCCATCTAGATCACTTTGAAAAGCCTAATTCAACCCAGCCTAGGTTTGTATCTAAACTGAACTTGCAAAACTGAAATGTGCCAAGGAAGCCATAGGGGCTCACCGTGTTCAATGTGAGGGACATAGGCAAGAGACAGATGCCATTGCTGATGTACACTGCTGCATCCGCAATACCATCTGCTGGTTCACTGGAGAAGCTGGTCAGCTGAACACAAAGGTGCAGACACACCGTGGCAAGAAGGAAGAAAGCCACTCACCCACCACCCCTGGCATCCATATTGCCCCATGCCTGGTGTGGCTGTGGCAACATCGTTCCAAGGCCACTGCTATTGCACTCAGCTTTTACAGTAGGGTCTTCTGACTGTATGGTAACATGTTGCTATTACCAATTTACAAGTGCAGCCCCCTTAACTGCTAAAACATAACCATGTTCTGGTCCTAAAACTAGCACATCATCAGAGTAGCCATGGTATGGACTATGCTATATGCTTTGAACCTGCAGGAGGCTAAATCAAGGCTAAACAACTTATATCCATGGATTACGACAGCCAGTTAATGTCTACTACAACTCCACCTAAACAAACCATCACTACATCAGCCTGTCATATTGACTGTCTGTCAGTCAACAGATGCTTGTGTTCTCCTGGTATACTCAGTAACCCACCAAAAACATTACTGGGTCCTTTTAGAGGAACCACCTAAAGACACAATGCACTGTACTCAGAGAAGGACATTACTTAGTCTATAAAAATATTAATAATCTTTTAGGATAGCAGGCCAGGAACTGATCAGCAGAAGCATCTATTAGCATGACCTCAACAGGGAATATTCATTATCATGCCCAGGCTACAGGATGCTAAAGATTTGACCTGTAATGATGGTTTTGAAGGCGTGTACAATGTATCAGTTGCTACTAGCAAACTTGGTTTGGCCATACAATGGAGATAATATGGGCCCATCCTGACAACAGCTGATTATGCATTCACTTCAAACAGCTCATGCTGAAAAAGCACTGCACAAGCAGAAGGCAGGAGAAAGAAGTTGGAGGGATGAATCTGGCTCTTGTCCTGCAGCTGCCCTACAAGGGCATTCTCATTAGCTGCAGGAAAGACAGAGAGAAACCAAGTGACAGTACATTGGATACACTGATAGTGATGAGGAGGAGTAAATCCTAATCCACCTGGGACAGAAACAGTATCAGGTATTAGAGCAGAGGGCAACTCTCACGATTAGGGGAAAATGCTGAACAACACAGCCACACACAGATCCTAACGCAATCCCACCACTCCAGGGTAATCACTTGCTCTCCGGGCCGATGCTAAGGGAGCACGCACTGGTGGCCTGCAGAGCCATCTTACGTTGACATTCTTATAAACTCGGGCAAGCAGCCCCAGCCTTTGAGGAATAATCATGATAGGCATAATGGGAGAAAAGCAATCTTATCTGCTCATTCCCATGAAACTGCCTGCAGGCAGACGCAGAGCTCAGCAGTGGGTCTTCAGAGGCTATTTCACATTGGTAACTGGAAGATGTCCACCACAAGCAGCTGCGACAGCATTTTAGGCAAGCCAAGTGGTAAATTGATGGCATGTAGTGACACAGATTCAGTCAGCCTCAAAACAGCCTGATTGGGGGCAAGAGAAGAGTGAGCCACATGCTGCCGTCAGCTGTGCCACCGTGTGTGACAGCTGGAGGCCCCGGGCTTTGCCAAGCTGTCAGCCATATGGCAAATGAGGTAGAGAACCATTAATCTACGTCCCCACAATGAAACTCTTCAGATAATGCAAGCGTGGGGCCACGTTAGCACACTGCAGATTTTGCTTCACTTCTCAGTACGAAAGGCAAATCCCACACACACATCCCACGTGCACTTGCTGTTCAGGTAAGTAGGGAAATAGTTCATAGTGCCATTGACCTAATGGCATGGGTGAGTCACCCAGCAAGATGCATTTGGGATGGCAAGGTCCTGCTAGCCACACTTGTCTGAGCCACCCTGCTGGAGCTGGATACAGCCTGGGGCTCTTGCCTTCCAAACTATTTTCTCTGAAGTCTTAGGAGGGTTATCAGGGATAAAAACAGGGCTAAAATTCAAGGGATTAGGTTCTAGGGCTCAAGGAGGATTTGAATTTGGCACCAAAGCCATTGAAAGGGGAGCCCTCTCTAGCCCCAGTGGTAGGAAGCTGATGTGATTGCCCTCTTTGATTTTTGCTTTTGAGAGTTAAACACAAACAGTAAAGGTTTGTCTTCCCCCAGGGCTGAGCTACAGAAATGGGCTAGGATGCAGCACTTCAAATTCCAGACAGACACTGTAATAAAATGTGGAAATTGGATGCAAATTATTTACTACATTTATGGTACCACATTATTTACTGGTACTGCAGTTTGATAATCACAGCAATAATTTTCAAATTACCTTTGTTCAGCATTCACTCTCTTTTATGAGTGCTGAAATGCTTCCTCTTCTTCAGCAGAGAGGATTTCTAAGACTTGTCCTATGCTCGTAAATTGAAACAATTTGCAAATGACTACGGAGGCTCAATGAACTTAAGGCTGATTTTCAAGGGCACCAATAGCAGCGAGGCATTATTTCTCTACAGACACCAGAACATTCAACTAATAATTTGTTGCAGACCACACAGGAAGTCCCATGTAAAACCCTGTGTTAAATTCATGGCTCCTAATGCCCAGCTAGTGAGGAAAAATAAACAAAAAGCCACTAAATCAAGTTTCTTCTCCTAGCATTCACTTGCTCCTCATATAGAGAGACTGGTTCTAACTCTGTATCTGAAGAGCACGCATGTCCCGGAACACAGTATAGTTGAGACGATAATCTGCACCTGATAAGCTGTACCCTGGGACATGTGCTCAGTATTGACTTGCTTAGGTCTAATTGTTGGCTAGGACACATGGCAAACCAGGACATCAGATATGTGCTGGGAGTAGGTGGAAGATCAGAAATATGATCCTGGGAACCAGTATCTTGGCATACTACATATCCAGGCAGGCAGTACTGTAAAGTTGACTATGAACAGAGAACTTTCCCATTAAATCAATTATCCATTAACAAATTAGCCAGAACAACAGGGTGAGATAGGTCTGAGTACTTCAGAATAGACACAGCTAGGCAAGACATCCTGAGCCTCACAACTTCTAAGAGATGCTCAGGGAGAACAACCTCACAGAAGTGATCCTCCATCAAAATGATCTGACTCAACATGAGGAGACACTGGAACATAATTATTGCATGATGGTCATCTTTTGGTTGTGCTTTTCTGCTGTCTGCACACTAGGATAAAGGCAGACATGGATTACTTAACTGGTGATGCACACAGTGTATGTTTTTATCCCAGAGCCATCTATAAACAAAAGCACATTTATATGCTTATTACATATAATGCAATAAAACTAAAAAAGCAAACCCAAAGCAATGAATCACTTCCTTGAAAGGGTCTTGCTTAATCACGTGCATGGTCATGCTGAGTGATGCTATTGTGAGTATGCCGATACATCTTCAGTTTAGTTTTCTCACTGATTAAAAGAGAAATGTCTGTGACATACTCATTCACATTAGCAATTTAACGTGTTGTCTCATTCTTGTGTTTTTGCTAATTAAGGATGTTGTGCATCGTAGGGCAAGATAGCAGGTAGCGCTCCACGCCGTGCAATATATCTGGCACAGATGAGCAGACCAGAAAAGGCCTGGAGCAAAATATGAACCTGCTCACATGCTTTCTGAGGTGCCCTTTCAACTTACTATGGCTAAAAGTGATTGGCCCTTTTACACACCTTTGGATTGCAACCTTGGTTGTTGTCACACTAGGATGAAATTTATCTCACCTAACTTTGCTGTTCTAAAACACAGGTGTCTGGGCTACTTCCATAGGCTGCCTTTCAGGCTGATGGGGGAGAGCGAGGCATCTCCTGGCCACATGCCTCCTTTAAGAGTGGTCAAAGCCAGGCAAGCAAATCCCTCCTATGCCTCTGTACTCTTGCAGGCTAGCAAGAACTGCACATGCATCAGAAGGAGTGTGTAATAGTGCATCTCTGGAGAGACTCTTCACTGGTGCTGGAAAATACTTAGCATTTACAGACCTATTTGAAGTATGAGGGCCAGATCCTCAGCTCATATCTACTCTCATCCACTTGCAAGGGCCACAGAAGCTTGCAAGTACTGCGTTCTCCTAAGGATTTAGCAGTCAGCAGAGGTAATGTGTCATCATAAAATACAAGCTAACATAGTCTTACTGTAGCACCTTTACTCCAGTATTATCCTTACTCTCACTGCAAAGTCAAATTTGCTCCCTATCATCCCTGCACCATGAAACCTATTGGCTTTACTCCAGTATTATCCTTACTCTCACTGCAAAGTCAAATTTGCTCCCTATCATCCCTGCACCATGAAACCTATTGGTCTGCAGCATCCACTAGCTGCTTCTCATCCAGCACCTCATCGGGCATTTGTTCAGTGATTGTGTGTCACTTAAACACTCTGTCCTTCCTTCCTGTGCTGTGAAAACAACGATGCTTTCAGTAACACAAACCAGCTGGGTTTAACAAAGTCTGAAATTACTTACGTATTTCAAATTTACTATCTGTTTTTTCTGGATCCTCTGCATTTCACAGGAGATTTATTACTCAGCCAGACTACCCTTTGCAGTATTACAAAGCAGGCTTTTGCTCACAGGGCAGAGTAGATGTTTGTATTTCACAATCTGCATTTATTTGACAAACTCACAGTGAGGGATTCTGTTCTACTATAACCACAGACTGTCTTATTTACAGACAGGGTAAAACTAATAATTAGTCTAGTGAGACAATTAGGCAAACACCATTAATTATCAAGTGTGTAAACAAAATAGGTCTACATCAGCATTTACAAAGCTGAAGAGCTGACCTTTCCACCATAGCAAGCCTTCGCCTTTTCTTGTCTGCTTTTCTTGTATTTGCTGCTCCGGTTGTGAGGTTTGAACAGACCACAAGATGCCCCTCTTGCTGTCATCCCACTGCTGTAAAAGCTGGTCCCATTTTCAGAGAGTGAGTAGGGAGGAGATCCTGCCTGGTGGCCCAACATGCTCTGCAGGAATGTGTCAGTGTCAATGAATTTCTGACGAAGCTCAGGCTGGTTTCTGGGGGAAACATGCCTGCCAGGCTGATTTACACTGGAAACCAGCCTGCTCCCTGTTAGTGTGTCTGGTTGGCACCTGCACAGCTGTCATGGCATGGCAGGCAGCTCGGGTGCCAGCTTTCCCGAGCTCCCAGCTCCTCAATAGCCTGCCTTTGGTAATAGAGACGTGTGTACCCAAGACCATCCGACCCCTTGGCAAAGAAGAGGTTGTTCCACTTCCCACTGAAGGTATGTCAGCTACTGCTCCCTTTGGATCTCAATATTCTGATCGCCTGCCATTTCTTATGTTTTAGGCGACGTTTTTCACCTCATTATCAGCTGAAGGGCCTGCATTTGTGTATTAGGTGTATTGTATTGTCCAGGACGGCCTTCGTTTCATTGCTGCCAGTAGAATTCAAGACATCTTCAAGATACAGCACAGTGTTGTCCTCAGCTGCCCTCGTTTTGTTATAAAGTCCTCCCTTCCTCTTGAGGCTGAAGATTTCTTACCTGTGTTCAGCTCTTCTCACGGACCGCACATAACAGAAATGAGCCGTATAAAACAAACGGACCAATAGACTGGGGCAGAATGCCATGCTGGTGCGACAGAGAGCAGCAAAATGTGCTGTGCCAGCAGTAGGCTAGGAAGGTTAGGGGAAGAGTGTGAAGAAAACCTAAACATGTAGGACAGGTGGAGATACATTGTCATATTTTAATCACGCTCTGCACACGCTGAGCTTCCATCTTAGGCTGGGTGGCTTCTTCTGGTCCCTGACACACAGAGACTGTCAAGAGCTCAAGCTCTCACAACCGGATCCAACTCTCAGAAGTCCATCACCCATCAGTGCTTCTTGTAATGCTTAAGGCCAGATTTTCAGCTGATTCAACTGTTTTTTTGAGATCATCGGAATGCCTGATGCTGTGTGGAGCAGTCAGTCACCCTGAAAATCCTGCCAAGAAGAATAAAGTGCATGGAGGACCTGTGCTGGTAAACCATAGCACTCCATAAACCAGAATAAAGCAAAGAATAACCTCTGCTGGGAATTCATACCCTTGCAGAAAAGATACCGGTTTGCCAGTGCCACTGTACCTTAGTGAACATGCATCCTCCCATTAGACATTTCATCACAAACCATGAGACAGCAATCCACCAGAAGCTATAAATTTTTTATAACAATCAATCATAAGGGTCCATAAGATCCATCTAGTCTTTTGTTTTTCCCCGATACAGAATTTTTTGCCAAGAAACAGCTTTCAAATAGTGGAAGGACTGTGTTTTGGGTGGCTGATCAGCCCATTCAAATTTTGCTACCTACTGAGGCCTCCACACTTCCTGAAGGATCTCCTCTGTCTACTTGAATTTTGTGTTTGATGGAAATGCTCTTCACCCTCCAAGTCTAAAAAGTGCAGGTTTCAAACACACCTGGTTTTCTTCTGGTTATATCTCACTGTGAAGCCCCAGGGAAAGATCACATGCAATTGGTTTGCATTGGTCTACGTGGCATTTGCTGATCTGCTGGAATCAGAATTGGAGCTAGTGCCCATCCATGAAATACCTCCCATGAAATGCCTTTTGAACTATAAATAAACCTTGAACAGAGTTACCCAGCAAGAGCAAAGCTTCCTAAGGGAGGTTTTCCCCCTGCTTGCAGGGGCCAAGGCTACTTGCTTCTGCACTGGTAAATTCCTGAGACACCTGTATTTACCTGTTACAGTAAAGAAATATAGGAGTGGTCAATCTGCACTTTAGCCCCCAAGCATCTGCAAGACAAAACTGGCCCTGGCTTGTTCAGTTCTGATTCCGGAAAAACAATTATATCAAACCCTGAACGACCCACAAGATGATGAAAGATGTGCTTTACTTGCCTTTAATAAATATTTGGTCACCAAAAATCTGTCACAGGTGGGAACACAGACTCTAGGTTGCAGCCCTCCATGCACCTGCCTTTTGTTCTGCTGCTCTGCCTTTACTTGTCAGTTGCTCACTCCACTACTTTTTCATGAAGGGTACAAATGGGAGTGACCCCAACAAGAGAAACCAAGAGAGGCTCAGGCTAAAACACACACAAGCCTGACGTTAGGAGACTTATTTTAACAGCCTCACTGCAAACTAGTAAACTTACGTTTTCAAAGTAAGCATCTGCCGTAACAGCTGCCTTAACACATAGCTGAAATACGATCCAGTTTCTCTTTGTTTCTGGGCTTTTTCCTTTTCCTTAACATGGGAGTGGCTCACTTGGATTAGGCACCAGACTCAAAGAGTGAGTTCATGCAGAAAGAGAAGCATACAGAGAATCACCTACTTCTATCTCTCCACTGACTTTGAGGATTAACCTTGGGCATACTCCTCTGCATTTCCTTCAAGCTGTTTTGGGCAGTTTCTTGCTTAACTTGCTGCTTTCTCTGAATCTCATTTTCCAATGTCCATACTCTACAAGGACACCTGTACAGGGTACCTCAGTATCTAACTCGGAGCCAGTTAAACTAGACAGCATGATAGACCCCACAGCAAAGGGTTACGTACTGCAGTGCATAGGCCCATTTATGGATTGCTGCCCCACAGAGTCTGTAAGGCAGACAGGAAAATTTGATCAATCCCATGTTCATGACTTCACTCTTTCTAACACTTGAAATAGTAATAGAAAGACAAATTGAGGGTCTGTGAGTATGAACAGGCAGTGTAAATTCCTTCTTCAGCTTAAATACTGCAGCCACCACAAGATTTCTGCTGTTGTTATAAATCCTTAGTCATGCAGCTTCCACCCATCAGCTCTGATATAATAGAAAATACAGGGAACTAATAGCTTATGCCTGTGACCTCTGCATTGATGCTGATGCTTCATGATGCAATTCCTGTTCAGTTCAGTTAAAGCCACCTGCTTGCTGTAAAATTCCTGTGTTGCATTTGAAGCATTTCACTCTGATATATTAAGAGCTTTCATAGGTGATAGGTGGCAACTGAGGTGAGATCCATAAATACAAGGCCACTCTACTCATTCCAGCTTTCAGTTCCTACCTAAAGACAACATGCAAAGGGGAAAGATGTTGGGCGTTTTTTTTCTAGTTTCTCTTCTGATGTAAAAGCAGATATGAAATAGCTTGACTTTACTTTAGAAATATCAAGTCTTGCTTTCATTTCCTTACTGGAGATTTCTTTTGGAACAAATTCTACTTCTTTTTGAAGGGGTTTTTAAACCTTCTTGGGATGATGCTAAGGGAAATTTGACTGTGGTTGCTAAACACTCACAGGATAAAGAACATGAGAAATGTAAACTACAGTGAAGGGAGAGTACAGAATTAAGAGTTCTAGGAAAACAAATTAAGTAAAGTTAAATGCAGGATGAAAGCAAGATATTTTTTTAATAAGTATAATGAAAAGCAGAAATATCACATAAGGAAAAACAACCAACACTATTGGCTATCCAGTCTTCTTTAAAATTACATAAAGTAATACATTTGTGGAGCAAAATCCCCAGTCAGTAGGGGAATACTCAAAAGGATTACAAAAATGTCAAGAGATAGTATAAAAGTGAAAAATGGAAAGCACGTATGAGACCATAGACAAATTACTACTGCCTCAGTCTTATAATCTCCTGTCCTACTAACCTTGAAATTACAGTCCTGTTGTTTTGCAGAATTACACAGTAACTGCCGTAAACACAGTATATTTACACAAGTTGGAGAATGGGAAATAATTTAAAATCTCTCCCAGTAAAGACAGGCCACATTATAAAATGCAGTTCCTCAATTATGAAAAGGGCTCAACCCAGTTAAACAACAGTATTTAGCATTTATACAGTTCTTTCACTTGCAAATGCTTCACAAATATTATCCAACTTAGGGCATAAAAAGTATTCCCAATCCATTTGCTTTTTGACACAAGCTGGAGGTTACTGACCACACAACAAGCTCTGCCCGTGCTCCTTATCCGCTCCAGTGCAAAGTCAGGGTGGTGAGCCCAGTCACTTCCACTGACGTGTACGAGGAACACTCACCTGTACTCTCATGAGCTATTTGGTAGCTGTTGTAGGGATAGTAACCTCCTTCAGAGTGATGGCAACACCCACAAGGGATGAAACCAAGCAGTGTTTTCAAGTGCTCTTTTTTGTAATGCAGATATATGCTCCTGACCTCCCCTTTGAGAGACAAGTAAATATTGTTATTCCTAATGGCAATAGCACTCCTGTCTCAGAACTTCTTTTGGAGTACCATTGTGGCCAGAAAAATTTCCAGCCTGTTTCTTTTCCTATTAAAGCTATTGACAAGGTGAAATGATTTATTGGTGCTGTGTTTCTGCGGCACGGTATTTTGGGAGCAATAAATCTCTGTTCAGACAGATGATGTAATAATCTGAGCTTTCGACAAATTACTTAATATTTCTTGGTGATTCCTAGAGCAATTCATATTTCCTAATTGAACGAGGAAATGCATGGACTATTTTTCCTTACCATGAATCAGTTTCAGGAAAAGGTTAGATGTTTTTTTAATTGTCTTGTCCTGTCTGGGATGGTAAATTGGTCCAGTTGGTCATAAAAAAAAATGTGCAATTTCTCAGCCTTTTCCGTCTGTGGATTTTTACGTACCTTTGTGACTCATACAATATAACCAAATGGAGAAAGACATAAATCAAAGGACCAGAACTGAATCCACATGCTCCACCCTTCTGAAGGAGTTTGAGGCAAACTTCATTCCACCAGCATTGGGATTTTTCTAGAGAGACTTTTGTGGTAAAGTCTGATTCCTTCAAATACACATGAATATGCACAAACGCACACACGTGCGCGCGCACACACACACTCTCATTCTGTAATTTGCACCACATCTGTGCATCTCTGTGATTGATTCTTCTAAATCATAAAAATTGCCCAAGGGATACCTGCTTTATATTTACTTGATATAAAGCTTTAATTTGAATGCAGCAATCCTGACAAGTAGTATCGGTATTTTAACAAAAGTCAGAGCTAAACATCTTTCCTAATGCTACCCGATGAATCAGGAATAGATTCCTCTAGCCTTTATTTCCAGTTTTCTGCACTAACTACTTTGCAGCTCTACGTTGCCAATAACTAATGACTGCCTTGCCCTTTTTAGGTTCCCCTTTTCTTTTTAAGAGTGTACTAATAAACACGCTAACTTCCTCTTCTTCAGGGCTCATCACTTCGTCATCTCAAAGAGAGAAAAGCTTGAACAGAAACAATGGAGCTGAACTCCTTGAACTTTAGGGATAGCGATATCTGGATTCTGTCTCTGTGTTTTGTGACTCACACCTCTTTGTAGCTTTGAGAAGTAAACTAAGTAGATATTGCCTCTGTATCATGTTGTTGAGACAGCAGCCAAGCTAGCCAAGTTATTCTGTCTTCGTGTAAGTGCCTTGCTGCAAGAAACAAAGCAAAACTACGCAGATCATTTGGGAAAGCTACCTGTTCTGCAGGGCAATGCATTTTACCATTATGAAGAAACTGGTGTGGAGAGAACATACATTACATTTCATCACTCTCCCCTCCTTTCCTGCCTATTTCTAGCTGGCTGAGTGGAGTAAATTGCATGAACACTTTGCTGATAGTAAGGCATCAATAAAATATGCTGTGATGAGTTACTGTATGAAGTTCATAGTTAAACAAAATGATCCCTAGTTCCCTGTGCAATAAAATGTACTGAAATCTTGCATTTCTTGTTTGCTGATTTCTATAAAGTTATATGAAATGACAGCAATAGGATTAGCTAAAAAGCAGCATCCAGCCTTTCCATCCCCTGGAATATCTACGGGACGCTTCCCTCTAGGGGTCAGGTCACCTTTTGCTTGACTGAACAACAATGGCAGTTCCTAAATTTTGGCAAAAAAACACCTCGGCAAGATCAAATATTTAAGTCTCTATGTCCATTTAAAGACATATGCTATATGGTCCTTGGAAGACACTTGATGCAAACGAAATCAGAATGATCTATACACAATTTTTCATGCCAATTTCCTTCTTCTTTCAGATAAACATGAGAGCGCTTCTGGGAACTTCAACAGAGATAACTCAACATTTTTTTCTATGATTAATTCAGTAAGGCGTCATGGATATGGCAAAGAGTGCGTAAGCATCAATGATTGTATTTAGATTAACTGCCAGGACATTAGAGCTTACACCATCCAAACTGGAAATCCAATATCATGCTCCATCTTTCCCCAGCCCAGAACCAGCCCACACCTTCATTCTGCTGCACAATCCCCATCAGCTCTGCAGGGAACTGCCGGTGTCAACCACGGTACCAACCACAATTACGGGTCAGCACCTACAAGGAGTCAGACAGATGCTGCCTCAGCAATCCCAGAGATACACACGCTACAACAGGAGAGCCCATACGCTCAAAGGAAAGCAGCTTACTCTGTTGCTTCTCAACAAGGAGATTGTCCTTTAGCATATCTTCAAGACACAGGCTAATTTCCTTAGTGCTGGTCATGTTTCTTCCCAAAGTCAGGTAAATTTTTAAAAGCTCCTTTTGTGAGGGTGTTTATTGGACTGGCATTGAATACAACATAAATCTCCTGCTGTTGGTCCCCTGCACCTAGTACCTATTGTGAACTTTGAGCTTTTCTGGACAGGAAAAATTTATCTCCAGTATCCGGAAAAAGTGTCTGTCCATAGGCAGGGCTATAAATAACAACAACTAATTCAAGTCAGTGCCTATGCTTTGTTCTCTTTAAACAGATGAGGAAGGGAATGCGTAATGAAAATGTGGTCAGTAGTATTTATCACTGAGTTGCCTTCCTCGCTCTGTCAGTTATTGCTGCAGAAGGCCCACTGCTCCATGCCCTGCTTCCTCTCCAGTCCTTCCAAAAATAAGCTGCATTGAGGCCAAAAGTTCTCCCACTTGTTTCCAGCTTGCAGTTAGGAAAGTGTGATGAAGATCCATTGCTAAGAAAGAAAGGGTTCTTCCGTAGCAGACTTTTCCTTTCAGACCATAGCAATGATGCACTGAACATCCAGGTCAACAATTCCCATCCCTGTCCCACAGCAAAGCCAGGATTTCTTAGATGCAGCCCCGGTACACCGACATATTTGATGCTAGATGTTGAACAGCTGGAATGACAGCGAGATCCTGTAAGCTTTTCCTTCTTAGCTAACAAACATGTGGGACCAGTTACTTTCATGCTATGAATGGTGTGTTTGTGTGCACGGTGGCACTTGGCAGTAAGCGCTGACTTGCCCTCCCCGTAAGCAAGTGGGGTTCTGCAGTAAGGTGTTCATCCCCATAAGCACTCACAGCCTGAAAGCAAGTGGACTGGGGAAGACATGCCAAAATCAGGCTAATTAGGGAAAATGGAGTGAATAATTTCTCCACCAAATTGGTCTTCTTAACCTCTTACATAGACACATGTTTTTTCAGATGATTCAACCAATTGATAGTGTTTTGCCCTACATTTAGGGCATAATGCCAAAAAGAAATTCTCTTAACTTCAACCAAATCTTGCCCTATTGACCAGCACAGGCTTGCATAGCCAGCTTTGCTTTAAGCTTTCATTACACAACTTTTTTGAAAGTAAAAATCACCAACAACTTATTATATTTCTAGTTCCCTTTAATTTCAAGTGTCTTAGCTCAACAAGACCTGCAATTTGGCTTGCTCTTTCTTTCAATGTTTTATGGTCATTCTACTAGTCAATTTTCCTTACAACAATAGTCCTTCTCTGTATTTTTAATTAAAATATCATCATTAAAATGCACACATGCAAAGAGACATGAAACATGTACAAAGAGTCCTTTCCCCTCTAAAGAATAACTTTGAAGAACAGATATTGTGGTGATAAAATACATCAATGAGAAGAGCCAATGTGTAAGTCATGCAGTTGCTGCCCTCAGTGCCATCACTAAAGTCACAACCTCACGTGTGCACAGAAGTCACGGAAGCTTCATCCCACACATGATGTCAGAAGGGAACAACCCCATGGCAGGAATAGGAAGGCGGAGGTGACAACAGATTAGAAGAACAGCATCCATTGACTTGAACAGTAGGACTGAACATCAGCTGTAAACCATAACTAGGTAAGTGCTGCCATGTTCTTTCATTAACGATGACCTAGATGGTGCCTGCTTCTCTTAATACATTACCTGAAAAGATCTTATGTTGGCAATAATGAGAAGTATTTCTGAATACTTTTTAAGAGAGCTTAAGAAACTGGGTTTAGTGCCAGTTTTAAATATTACAATAGCTTGAACTTTTGTTAATCATTTTTACATTCAGGTGCTGTCTCTCTAATGACATCCTTTCCTGGCAGACCTCAAAACTAGTTCAGAGGTGTCACTTCAAGAAAGGTGTGATGAAAATTTCACAAAGGGGTGTAGTCTTGTGTGACTTATATCTAATTGAGATGCGTTTGTTGCTTTTGGTTTTTATTGCCTCGCTGATGTTACTGCACACCTAAGAATATTATTACAGGCAAGAGCAGCAGAAATTTGTCACCTGCTTCATGGCATTGCACCCATGCGGCCAACTGGTCCCTGGGAATCTAGCCTGGTTATAGCTGATGCGTTTTATGAACAGCATGCTAATCTTGCAGATCTCAGGCTATTTGCCCTTTCTTATCAGTTCTTGTATCTATCTATCTGCTTCATGAGGTAAGTCCATACCCAGAGTGGATGTGGCAGCTACCAAGTTGCTGTAATAAAAGGTGACTTACCACCATTCTGTAAGGAACTGGTACATTTGGCTACTTGCTCTGGCTTAAATAAGGCATTGCATGGTGCTTTAGATATGAGGGGAGGAAATTACAGCAATTTAAAACAAAATCGGGAAGTTTTACCACGAGATAAGTCAAAACTGCTGGACCAGGTGTGGTAATACTTGAAGCATGAAGTAGCTTTGCCAATAGGTTACTTATGAATTATTCCTTGGTGAATGTTCTTTTTTTGAGGAAGTTCTTAAGTGTTTTTTTGCAATTCTATTCAATTCAAAATAGTTCTTGGACAGAGTAATAGCGCAATGACATAAGTTCTGCCTTCTTGGATTTAGTTGTGCTGCATCATTACATTTATGAAAGTCCAGCTAAAGAAATGTGATTTTTACTGGCAATGGAAGTAGCTTTTCATCTTCTTTTCACCTAGTCAAGAGTAATACAGAAATCCTGCACCAGGCTGCAGACAATTATTTGTAAGGTAGTGGTAGTTTGTTCTTTGACAAGATTAGCTCTGTTCACGTAACTGGTAGAATATTAATTTCATGCTCAAAATACAGCATGTGAACTTGAAATCAAATGAAGAATGGATATAAAAAAAAACAAGAGCAAAAAAGCACAAATGTAATGATCACTTGGCTAAAATTAATGGTGTGGCTTAGTCTGACAAGCCAGAACAGTACTAGGATAAAAACCCTGCTTGAAATAGATTTTTTCTTGAGTGAGGGGAAAGTAGAGGTGGTTGCAGTGTTTCAGTTTCCCAATATTTTATAGAGGACTGTAAGGAATTCTTTTAACATCTATTTTAATAAAAAAGACAGGGCCTTCCAGAGAGGGGAGGAACAAGCAGAGCAGTCTGATTAGCATCTCTTGTGATGAAACTTGTATTACTGTACACCTGAAGTTAGCGTGGAGAGTCACAGCTCTGGATTTTGGCCTAAGCACCCGAAACCATTGTGTGCCTCAGAGAACAGAAGCTTTCACTGAAGTCCAATTTCACTAAATATTTTATCTAAATACTTGCTTACTCTAAGGTATGTTCTGTGCCCATTTTGGCAGCAACTGATGTCTAACAAAAATTATACTAAAAAAGCAAAATCAGATGAGACCAGATGAGAGCAAAAACAACCTCACGGACGGCCTAAGAAACACATTGACAGTAGTTCAATACCTGCATGCAGTTGCCAGAAAACCTCTAATGGTCAACAAAAGGCAATAAAAGCCCTGACTAAATAAATGCACCATTCAGTGTGCCTTCAAGAGCTCTAAACTCAGACTCCAGTATATATCCTAGGGGAAAAAAGATCTCTTAGCCAGATGCCTTAACAGGAATGCATTGCACTAGTCCTACAGCTCTCCAGAAAGCTTCCAGGTGATCACAGAAGTTGAGAGCAGTATGACTGAGCTGAACTTTACAGTATTCATAGTAATATATGGGAAAAAGGAGTATTAAGATATGACCAGGGCTATTAGAGATTGCATCCAACACCATTTCCAGGGAATAGTAAAGAAGAAAGCACCTCTTGCTGGTCGTTACTGAAGAGCATTTTGGGGATTATCAGCTGCAGAAGCAACTCACAGTACCAGCTATGAGGTTTAAACTGTTACCAGTGGATTAATAGCTTTGGAATATAAAATACAAATGCTTTCAAAATGAAAAGAAGGGATTTGAACCTAAAGAAAAACAAATGTCACTGGATTTCCTTAGGCTGCTCTCCTATCTATGACTGATGTCCTTTGACCTCACAAGGTGTGCTAGTCATGTGCAGACAGCCACATGATAAGCAAATACTACTTGCATAGAGAGCCATTTCCCAGAGCCAGTTACAAAAAGGATCACATAGCATTTTTGGCATCCTGTAAAGTGGACACTCATTAAAGTAGCATAATTATTTAAAAAGATGAATTAAAGAGAAAACAAAACTACTTGGAGGGGAGTTACAAAAGTGAAAGAGCCAAACTCTCCTCAGCAGTGGCAGATGGTATAAGATGTGGAGGCCACAAACTGTTCTGGGAAGTCCAGATTGGACATTACAATATGTTTTTGGTGGGAAGGGTAGAAAAACACTGGATTAGATGCCCTTGGAGGTTTTCAGGACCTTGTTAGACAAGATGACCTGTTGTAGTATTGGCTGTAGCCCCAGTTCAAGTGGGTGTTTGGACATAATGATCCACAGAGGTCCCTGCCAGCCAGCATTGCTGTGCTACAGGTTTACAGCCACAAACAGACTGTGTATCTATGAGCACGCATGAACCAATAGAGGCTGGGGGCCAACCAGCTGGAAAGCAGCTTTGCAAAAACGTACCCGAGGGTCCTGGTGGACACCAAGTTGAACATGAACCAGCAATGTGTCTTTGCAGCAAAGAAGGCCAACAGCATCCTGGGTTGCATTAGGAAGACTGTTGCCAGCAGGTCGAGGGAGGTGATCTTTCCCCTCTACTCAGCACTAGTGAGACACATCTGTGGTGATGGGTCCACTTCTGCATTCCTCAGTATAAGCAAGACATGGGTGTACTGGAGCAAGTCCAGAAAAGGGCTGCAAAGATGATTAAGGGACTGAAGCATCTGTCATATCAGGAGAGGCTGAGAGAGCTGGGATAGTTTAATGTGGAGAAGAGAAGGCTCGGGGGGGACATTATCCACATTTATAAATACCTGATAGGAAGATGTAAAGAAGACAGGGCCAGATTCTTCTCAGTGGTATCCAGTGAATGGACAAGAGGCAATGGGCACAAAATACAAAGGATTCCATCTAAAGACCGGAAAAAACTTTTACAGTGAGGGTGGGCAAACACTCCAACACTGGCACTGGTTGCCCAAAGCATCTGTGCAGTCTCCATTTCTGGAGATATCCAAAACCCAACTGAATCCAGTCCTGAGCAAGCTGCTCTAGTTAACTTTCCTTTCAGTGGAGGGCTGGAATATAGGAACTCCAGAAGTGCCTCCCAACCTTATTATGCTGTGAGGCTGTGACTCTGAGTTCTGCAGCTTTTGTTGTGTCAGGAGCATGTCCGCTGGTATGATTGCAATGTGTGGTTAATTCTTGGCTGTTCATATAGTGCAATACCTGAGTTGAGGCTTGACCATAACACACACTCAGAGACACATGGGCTGGCTCTGCAGAGAGCCAGAGTGGGACAACAAACGTAACATCTAAGGTGCATTTCTGTGTGGATGATGCTACGCTTTTCCAGGATGAGCTGAGTTTAACAGCTTTTATGGATCAGAGTTCAGCTGGTAAACTGCTGGCTCTAGCTGCTTTCTGCTCCTGGAATTGGAAGCACTGGGCATCTTGATGCACAGACACCTTGGCCACTCCTCATCTAGCTTAGCCTCACTTATTTTCATACTGAGCATGGGCTGGCTCCATTTGGAGATACTTTCCTTTCTCTAAATTCTGTTCCGCATCTTTTCAGGTTCCAGATTTTTTTCATGAGAGTGTGCCTTCTGCTACACTGTGTAATGTAATGGAAAGCTAACAATGTGTTCATTTCCAACACCACAGCTCCTGAACGCTTTCTTTTTCAGATCAGTAGAAAGTGGTGCATATGACATTATATTGAGGCCAGCCTATGCTGACTTCTCTATGGGAGGAGAAGAGGCTTCTGGCTCTGTAAACTCTCTGTCTCTGGAGTTCATGTGAAAATGAACATGCATACATCTTTAGGCGCAGTAAAACAAGAGGAAAAGAGTGCAGTAATGATTTGCATTATGGTGTACAACACTGAAAAGGATGTTGCATCCTCTTTAGCCTCTACAGTAAAGTCCATTCTCAGCCTTTTTCAGGAGTGTAGCTGCTATAGAAAGCCAAAGAGCATGGAAATAAGAACTGTCCTACTCACGTCCAAATGAAAAATGACACCTTCTTTCAGCTCTGCTTTTATGCCTAGAAATGCTGGTGAGTTGGTCATGGGGTCAAAGATTGCCTTTAGCCCACCATGCCTTGCCTCGCCAAGGCTCTTTTTCTCCCCTGTCTCTGCTTGGCAGGAGAGAAAGTGGAGGAGGAAGAGCTTGGCAGGGCCCTGAGGGAACCAACACGCCTTAATTGTCCTGTCTCTAGCCTCACCTGGGGCCTCTACCGACAGCCTCTCCCAGGGGCCATGGGGCTGTTTAAGCTCAGGCCTGGGCTTCAAGACCCTGCCAGAGCTACACTGTAGGTGCGTTTGTCTTTAGTTCCAACTGTGCTGGCCATGGACCCCCTTGATCTGGACCAGGCCTGACTGCAGACCTGCAACATTGCTATGGACTTGCTTGGTGATCACCAGTGAGTCTGACCCTCATTATTGACACTGGACCTAATCCGGACTTGCTAAGTCATGTTTCCTTGGACCTGCTTCATCACCACAGACTTGCTTGACTCTTGATTGACCCCAGGTGTCATCCCCAGGGCTGCCCTGCTCTCCTTGCTTGGAGGCAGTGGGACAGGGCCCGGCTGGTGAGGCCCCGGCCCTGCTGGCCATGGTATCATGCTTAGCTTCCCATGCCTTGGGGAGCAGCTGGCCCCTGCTGAGCCCTGACAGATCAGGAGGGAGAACTGGTGGCACAGGCATGGTTGCCTACTGGGGAAACCTTACCTGGGCAGCTAGTTAGGCAAACATGGAGCTGCACAAGACTTGCTAGCTCTAAAAGTGGGAAAAAATGCAGCTTGTAAGAATGTCCGACATAGTTGCACTTCTTGGAGAGAGCTGGACAAAACTATAGCAAGCCAATAGGAACACGTGCCTGGTGAAAATGTCCTAGACCATTCAGAGTTGGCCCCAAGTGACTAGCTCCCCTCCTCCATTAGCAATTTATGGAGTTGTATCTTACTAGCAGCTGCTTTGCCACCACTGCTCATGTCAAGAAAATAGGATGTTATGTCCACAATATGCCTGTAAATGTGTGAAAAAGGCTCGAAACTGGGGGCCTGTCAGATCTAAAGAACGAAAGACTAACAGAAGAGACACAGAGCATTCCCTTTTGAAGACATCTCTTCTGAAAGTCTTTCAAGAGTTCCTCTTTCTTCTGGAAATATCTTTTGAGACTTTTACCTTCGTGTTCTGTCTCTGTGAGCCCATAACACTCTGGCCTGCAGAGGTGAAAGCTTTATGTTGTGACTTCCAAGAATGGACCTGGTCCATAAGCTGTAAAAGCCTTGTATAGCATGAGTGTGTGCATGTTGATGCTGGATCTGACTCTTAGCTCACTGTGTATATCTGACCTAATTTTAAATTTGGCGCTGCCTTGGCACTGCCAGCACTCTACTGGCAGCAGCCTGGAGCTTACAGCAGGCTGCCAAACCATCCCGATAAGGAGGACACCTGCAGAGGTGATTATCTGAACTGATCTCTGGGCTACTCTGTCTAGGCTACTTCCTATCATCAGTCTCCCAGGGCAGTTAGCCTGTGAGAGCCAGGCTGGTATTTCAGCAGAGTATGCATGGGGCCAGAGCTAGTGTGGTAGGGAGTAGGGTCCCCTCTGTCCAGTAGCAGAAGAGCAGCAAGCCCAGTTTCCCAAGGTGCTCTTGCCCTATATCTGCCAGTTCCCTTGCTGACCCCATTCCTGGCAGAGGTGGGAAGCACCCAGCCAACTCCAACCCCTCCTCTTTGAAGCAGAAAAAAAACCCTAATTTTGCTTCTGCAGCTGGGATGCCTGGAGACAACTCTGTTGTCACCAGTTTCCAGGCTGGATGGTTTAAAACTTGCTCCGGATTGTCTACATTAAAGTCCAGCCACAGAACTGTACAGAGGTCAGCAGTATAGACTTACTTTGTAGTGCAAGTGAAATGATATATGATGGTCAAACTGACAAATGAGATCTCCCTGTGTCCCTTAAACAGTGGAAACAGTAAACATACAAACAGGACATGGCATAATGAAAAAGTGAGTACCCAGACAAAAATATGTTCACTTAAAGATATAAAATCCTAAATCTTAGCAATTTTGTGTATTTTTCACTAGTAGGGAAGCTTGGAAAGACCTCAATGACCCTCAGTGAGTTGGGGGTTTGGGTGTCCTTTCAGTTTTTAAAGAGTAAATATCACATGTTCAACTCTAAGCAAGAGCAGAAGCTGGGACAGAGACAGTTCATGAAAAGGAAACATCTCCATCTCCACTCTTACTACTATCCAGCACTGGTGTCAGTGGGCTTTGACTGAGGCCTGGAGTGACAGAAGATTGTGTAGGTCAGGTTCAGAGAAAGAAACCTTGAAAAAACAGACACAAAATGAGCACCTTTGAGTATGTATCTTCATTTGTCTTCAGTTATCTGTAGCAGGCTGTAAGAATGACAAGTGGGAAAGGGATGGAGGCCACTAAACGAGAACTTCTTACATATGTTTGTATGTCCTCAACTTGGAAATAAAACTCCAATGAACTGTATAGTCCCCACAACTGAAGAAATCAGATTTTTGTCTATTGCTGTTGCAAGTTAAATGCTCTCACTTTATTTACTAGCCGATATAAATTGCTGAAATATGCAGAAGGTCATCCCTGAGCAAGATAACAACATGAAAAACTACAAGGAGCTAGAGATAGCGAAGGGGGAGTAATGTATATGCAGCTGGCAATCCCTGACCTGTGGCTACACTAACAAGATAGTAACATGAAAAATGGCAGAAATGAGAAACATACGTACCAAAAGAGGGGTTCTGACAAAATGGAATTGATGACTGAGGTAGAAATTATTAAAGCAGCGATATGATAAGCACCAAAAAGAGTAACAGGAAGGATGATGGGACAACAGTTAACCAGTGTGGGTTGTTTATTTGGGAGGGGATGGCCGTGGGAAAGAGGAAGAACCGGAGAGGGTGAAAAGGGGACTATAAGGGAATGCAGATGATGTAACAGGGACTGACTGGAGGTACCTGCAACAGCCCTGCACTTGATCTCTGCGGTTCAGAGGACAATAAACCTGCTGTTTCCACCTTACTCATGTCTGACTTGCTTCCCTGGTCAGGAGGGACCTGGCGTATTTTTCCTTGTGAGGGCCTTCAGTCCTTGCCCCAGTTATGCTGTAGATATTCCTGTTCCCAGCCCTGTCTCTGGCACTGTTTCCCAGTTGGATCTCTGATCCATGTTGTAGGTAGCTTCTACCCTGTCTCCTGGACAGATGGACCTCAGGTCTATGTTGTAGTCTTGTCTCCAGTTCTGCCTTGTGCTGCTCCTGACTGGACTCCCTGGACAGACTCCAGACCTCACCACCACCTTGCCTTGCCTGGGACTGTCGATGGGTGCTGCACACTATTCACATACTGTAGGACTGTGCCCTGGCCAGCGAGGGCATTATCTGTGCTGTGGTCACCCTTGGTCCCAGCTTGTCCTCCCTCATGGAGAAACCCTGCTTTTGCTGCTCCCTGACTCTTCCTAACATCAACAAAGGAAGACCTAGAAGGTACCACTTAGTATCATCATCACTTCACATCTTTGTCTCCTAGCGTAAATGAAATTACTCTCTAAATTACCTTCCAGATCTTATTTATTGCAACAAACATTTATGAAAAGTGAGTTTATATATTCTTCTCCCCCTTCAACATACTTGACCAGTTGTTCACATCTGAAATATTTTCTTCCCATAAGAAATTTCTCCAGCTTCTCTGAAGAATTTGGTTGGTGTTTGCTTTTGCCGCATCTTTCCTTTCCATATTCACTGCCATGATGTTTTCTTAGCATACAATGCTTAGGGTACAGAACCAAAGGCTTCAGTCCTGATTTTACAGTTGCTCCGTGGGTCACTCCTCCACCTCTACATGCAAAAGGACAGGAGTCCCATTAAAGAGTAAGGACTCCTAGTTAGTTCAGCTGATGAAAAACTTGCAGCTAGTGTAACAACCCTAATGTATGCAATCTCTTTGGAAACAGCCTTGGAACTATTGCTTTTCCTAAGAAATGTTACTGTCCCAGGGAGACAGGAGACTACTTAAAATAATAAGAAACCTAAGAGAGTTTTCATCCATGCTTACTCTTTTTTGTATGCACTCCCTATCACCAGGCTGCTTGCTTTAATAGACCCCCTCACAAATCTAGGCTAGATATTTGACTTCTTGTTGTCCTTCCAAAGCTACTCTCTTTTGTCAGTAATCCTTCTGAGCATACTGATTTTTTCAACAGTTTTCAGTTAACTCAGGTGGTCAAGCTGTGGCCATGCATGGCTAATTATAGTGGAAGGAGAAAAATGAGTACATTGATTAACATTCTGTTCCCTTTGGAGAGACCAGGAAATTACTTTGGCAGCTTCAGATTCACTGACACCCTGCTGGCAGCTTATTGCCCGTGTTTTCTGAATTGCAATCATTTTTGAAAAAATGTGGCTGATCCTTGGCTGTTGACCGGGAGGGTGAGAACAGAGTTCCGGGGATTTGATGTTTGATGCCATTTTAAAAAGCTTTTCCTCATTGGGCCCCCTGTGGCCTTTCTCCATAGTGGACTTGAGCATTGCAGGCTTAATTACTCGCTCTGTTTCCATTCGTGCACAGCAGCCTCTGCACAGGGCTCTGCGCTCCTGAGGACTCCAGAAGAATTTCATCGGACGTAATGACAGTCAGAGAGATCCAGCATTATACAACTGGTCCTGCTAAATGTGCCTGGGCTGACTGCTCTACCCCTCCATCACATTGTACTTATTCAGAGGCAGGGCAGAGAAGGCTCCGGAACAAGTGCACAGAAACCAAGAGATCTTTTGTTGGCTTATATTAAGACCTTAAACATATTTTTTTTCCTTTATGGTTCTGCCTTGTCTTTATCAGACCCAACTGTTTTCTTCATGTTGTGACAATTAATTGGATTATTTTCATTTAAAGATCCAAGCCAACAGATAACTGGAATGGAACGGAATTGTTTTTCTTTCTCTGCTCTCCCTCATTAGTAGTCTAAACAAGTGTGAGGCTGCATTAAGTTTGTAACTATTTTGTTAGCTTGGAATCACTTTCTTCTCTTCTGCAGATGTAGATTGTGCTTAGATCATTATATTCCAGTGTGTGGTTGTGGTATATTAAAAGTGAAAAGGCTCGTTACATAATTTATGTTTTCAATTACCTTGACAGTGAAAAGGAAGGACAACAAAGGCAAGTCTCACAAGGAAGAGCAGCAAAAAAGGAAGAAAATTACGGCATGTTTACATATTTTTTTACTACAAAAGTAGCATAAAAAAGGCTACCTAATCAAATCTCTGTGCTGAGAGGCTAAATTGGGAAGATGATAGTATCATTGCAAGCTCTGCCTGCAACACAGGTGAGACTTCAAAACGTCATCCCATTTATTAGGTATGTCTTCACCAGGTGATTGTCTCAATTTCTTATGGGCTTGACCTACAAATGCAATGGTTGACCAGTTCCTCTCCTTAGTAAACTTTGAAAACTGTTACTGAAATGCTAAAACTATTGCTGAAATGCTCACAGTAGTTAGCACTTCATTTGGAAACCTTCAGAGGGTTGCTTTTGAGATGATGGGAAAAGTGCACACTCTGTGTTCACATCGCACACTGGCTGAACATCCAGATACCCTACTGTGTAGGGCAATAGCATGCAGCATTACTTGTTCTTCATTGACATTAAAACTTCAGAATGCGAGTGATCTTGCTGACATAGGCCAGTACACTTGACATCTTCACATGCCAGTTTTAATCACACTGTGCCTGTATGTTCTTGTGTGTAGGACAGACAAATGGACAGTCAGAGACCCCATAAAATTTATGTCAACCAAGAACTGATTCTTGATAGTTTATCAGGACTTCACCAGCAGCACAATTCCTCTCTTACTAGAAAAAAGACTACATTTTCTGGGTATTTATAGGGGCTGTATGTGAGACATGAGGAAACTGATTCTTATACCCCATTTCAAATTAGAATTACACTTTGATTTTGAAATGCTTTGTCTAGAAACTCCTACTTCACGTTAGATGATACACATAGCTAAGCAAATTTGCAAAGAATCCAGCTCATTTAAGAACTGACCTTTGCCAAGTTGAGAACTATTATTTTTATATCTCTGTAGATTTTACTGCATTTAATTGATGTGTGAGAAATACCCAGACCTCAAGAGCTGATAACGTTGCTCCTGCAAAGAGTTCTCTCTTTGCTCCGCATAGCAGAGCCAAAGTTTACTGTTTACTGCCAAGGTTGGAGAAGTGCCCTTTCTGCAACTCTGGCAGTAAACAGCACCTTCCTCACTAGTAGTAGCCTATAGCTTTGAGGAAGGAGCAGAGGTGTAGCAGAAGCACAGTTACGGTAGAAAGAGCAAGGGTTCAAGCACTTGGTTTCCATGCTGGCTGAGAGGCAACACCTCTCAAGAGAGAACCAGACTAGCGTTAAAAATTTGGAGGAGATTTCTCATGTTATTAAACAGCAAGCAGTATGGAAAATACCCCCTATACTGTTCAGTAAGGAAGAGTCAGTAATGAAAGACATCACAAGGACATGCTCCACACACACTGGAAACAAAGGAGAAGCTGTGCCAGTCTGTTAGTGGGTTGGGGAAATCTAGTAGGAATGTGCAGGGACAGTCAGGTACTGCTAAGGGGATGCAGGAAACAGGGAGGGCTCTAGGGAATGGAGCTGGAAAACACCAAGGGAAAGGACTGGAAATGTACATCAAGAATGCAGCAGAGCAGGGGTTGCATCTTTGTGTGTGTGTTTAGGATGGAGTTTTCAGGCTTTCAATTATTCCCTTGAAATGGAGGGTAGTAGGGGAACAAGGCAGAGGAAATTAAATAACCAAAGCACTTGACTAAACCCCAGGATTTCGTCACCATCATCTCCTTCTTCTTTTCTGGACTCACGGTTTTGTGAGTTTTGTGAAAGTTTGGGAGGCGAGAGCTAATTTAAGATTTTCAAGCACTTAAGAGTTTGCAGTGCTGCATTAGTCTTGGATTAGCTTAGCTTTGGGTAAGAAATACCTCCAAAGTTCTTTCTGGTGATCCCTTTACACTGTCTTTACTTCTTCCATCATGGAAACAGTGGGTCTGCTCTTGAGACTCCTTGATCCTTGGAACCGTGGTTTTCTCAGGCTATCTGTGACCCTTACTCTACCCTCTTCCCTCACCAAATCCTTCTGCCTTCAGTGCAGCTGCTCTGAGGTATCCACAGCTGGACCATGCATCTTAGCAACAGAGTGCCTGAACGTGAATGCAAACTTATGTTCTAAGCTTATACCAGCCACTTTTGGACAAATCTTTCATGGTCCTAGAAATATTTCTTCACAACCCCAGTGATGTTTTGAGTCCCCTGCAACTGACCATCCATACATGAAGATATCAAGAGGGAGAGAGACCAGAAGTCCATGGCATTCAGGCAGGGAGCTTGTCACCTTGCGTAGGCAAACTTCAGCCCCATTCTGTCTGACCAGAAACACAACCCTATCCTGTGACCTAAAGTGTGGTGTTCTGAGTTACAGTAGAAGAAATATGACAGGTCCAATTCCAGTCAGACTAGTCTCCATGCCTCCTGTGCCTATTTTGCTGTCCTTGGTTCTCCTATGAGAGCTACACTGGGCTGTGATGCCAGCCATCCCTTCCAAGAAAGAATGTCCTCTCCCTAGGCTGTTCCAGAAGCCCGTGTTCAATGGGATAGCTCCTGTGAGTATAGAGACTTCAGTATCAGGCCCTAAAATAGATGCATTAGGGTTGAAAAACAGAGAACAGAATGTAATGGCAAGTTGCATCATTTCGTTTACATCTTGTTCCAGCTTCTTTTTTTCTTAATTTATTTTAAGAGCTTTATGTCAGACACAAAAGCTGAACTAGATAGTTATACAGCAAAGACAAGCAGAAAGCAAACATTAAGTAAGAAGACAGACTGTGTGGTAAGCTTGCAGTATACAGATGACCTCCCATGTATCAGGATAATGTGAAAATAACAATGGATCTAGGAAAGAATGTGCAGAGAGTCTTTGCTAGGAGGAAAAAAGCATATGGTCACTCCTGAAACAGTATAAGAACATATCAACTATACTAACTGAGAATAAAATGTCTGAAGAATAGGAGTATTTTTGTTAAATATATTATTTTTTATCCCTGGGGTTGACTGGAAAGATTGTCAACTCTAGAACTTTAAAGAAAGGACAATGCTGACTATGCTAACTGATGAAGAATATTGAGCTTCCTTAGTAATTAAAAATAGTTGTTATTATTTAGTGGTTTTGCTAACTTTTTTGTTCCAGACTTTCCATGTTTCTTTGTTTATGGAAAAAGATCATGTACTAAATATGTCTCTTGCAAGTCCACCAAGGATTTTCTCCAAAGAGAATCCAGGAATAATATTTTAAGAGATGACGTTGTTTAAGTGAACTCAGCTATAAATATTTTAATTGCTTACAAAATGAATCAAATTTGTCACATCCTTAACTCCTGTATGAGGAAGTTGGTATCTCTGTGCCAGGAAGAACCATGCTGTGGGTTCCAAATTGCCTGCAAAAGTCACAGCCAAGCCAGAAGTTCATGCTAAAAAATAATAATACTCACATAGGAAAGAAGTAATTTAAATGGTATTGAAAATTAGCAAAATACTGGGTTTGGAAAGAGAAGACATTAAGTATACAAGTTGACAGTCTCTGAGGTGACTAGTAATTTCCTTGATTTTGTATAGCTGAATGAGTTGCTTTGTTCCTTAGACTACACATATGGAAACACAAATGGTTTCCCAGTGACATAGATGCTATTAATATAAAGAAAATTATCTGGGCTTTCAGGAAAGTATAAACTAGAACTTTCTAAGAAGGGGTGTGGAGATACCAGGAGTCTGTAGTTGCCTGTATGGAACAGAGCTGAATTGTTGCAAATGCCTTCAAAAGGCACCTCTTTTAAAAATTTAACTAATGTTACTCACTTGCTGACATTGCTTAACTTTGTTACTGTTTTTAAGAGTCATAGTAAATGGTGTATTCTGACTTCAAATTAAGAGGTGAGGCAAGAAGTATATGCCCCTGAATAAATTCAAGGTTCATCCGCACCTTGAATAGTGAAATTCTGGTCTCTTTACTTCCAAAAATGTAATAGAAATGGAAAAGGTTCAGAGATGGGAAACAAGGATGATGAAAAGTGTGGAATGGCTTCCAGACTAGGATTCTTTAGTCTGGAATAAAGACAACTGAGAAGGTACGGGATATTAAAAAAAAAAAAAAAAAAAAAAAAAAAAGAGTAGCACTGCCAGAATGGACACGCATCAATAGTTTGTTGTCTATGCTGGTACCCAAACCAGGAGCCACACCAAGATGCTCTCTTGGTGCATCTCAGGAACGAGGTTCAGGACAAGCAAAGGGGTGACTTTCACACAACAGACTGTTGAACTCCCATGTTCTGGGAATGCAAGATGTTTACAAGGTTTTAAGAGGAGACTACGCAAGCACTTGGAAGAGCAACCCCTTGGAGTTACTATTTAGACAGACCACATCAGGCTCAGGATAGGTGGAGGGTGGGAGGGTTTTAAAGGAATCCATCGTGAATTTGTTCTGTTCTTCCTTTTCCCTAGGTGTCTGCCCATGATCACCAGGAAGACAGAAATGTGACCTAGACAGAGCCAGGGTCTGAACCAGTGCAGACATTCCTATGTTGTTACATGTTTTTAAATATTGATGACAGTTTCATAAATATGGAGCCTGACCTAGGAAACAACCAGATGAGTAATGTTACTTCTGTGAATAGTCTCACAGAAGTAAACCCAATCAATTTCAGTGTTACCTAAGTTGTCAAGAGTTTGCAGGCCCAAGATCTTCTTAATTGTTTAATTCAACTGTGAAACACTGCATATGAAGTACAGCCATACGTGCCTCCTTCTAAGTTTGCATTCTGCCTACTAAGAAATTACATTTTCTTCTATGCTGCAGCATTTTCTAAGTATTTGATTCACTACTGTGCCCCACAGGAATCAAGCAACTAAAGATCTACAGTACATTCAGCAGGTGTGAAATGTTGTCAGAATTGTACAATAGCATGGTAAGTGTCATAAAACAGATTAAAAGATTTGCGTTTTTTTCTGGCCTTCTACATATTAAACAACAAAAAACATGTACTTCTGCTATTTAGGCAGATCAGAGAGTTAAAGTAAAATTTGGATTAAAAATAGTATCAACAGCAGCTAAAAAATCATAAGACGACACTGGAAAATCTGTGTGAATATTTCTGTATGACTTGCACTATGCTTACCTAGCTCTGCATTATTTCTTAACCAGTCTTAAAAGTTTTGGTATTTTTGGCTCATTTTGAAGAAATGCAACTGGCTTATATTGTATACAAAAACAGTAAGAAAGCAAGAAAGGAAAGTCAGAATTGATTCCTAGATATTACATTGATTAAGTAGTTAGTTGCAAACTACTTGTAATGCCTCCTGTGAATTAAACATTTATAGGTTATTTCTGATGCTGAGAAGGACCTTCCATGGTTAAGAAAACCCAGAATCTTTCCAAGAGACATCTCCAGCATGACTCTGATATAGCAATTTGTATTTATTACACCAATTGACTGCAGAAGAAAGAAATGTGTGTCAAAACCTAACATAAAGGTCCTTGCAGAGAAAAGATATCCCTCTTTTGGATTACAATAATGAGGACAATATTGTTTTGGTTTGCTACAGACTTTCCCCTAAGTTTTTGAAGGCTTCAGAGATTCAGTGGAATTTGACAAGAGGTATTTAGGCTTTTGTGTTTGCCTTTAATTGCTGCGCACCAGGGTGTATCCTGATGCTGCAGCTGGAACCGTCTGAGCAGAGGGTGCAGAATCTTTTGCTGCTTGTTGCAACTTGCAAGACTGGAACATTATGCAGTGTGCAGAAGTATGCACATTTAGAGCAAAGATTTTGTTTCAAAATGTTTTTCTAAGTAAGTCCTATGCCTGGCAACTTAAAGAGCTGTTGCCCTTCTACATAGTGAATAGGTTCTTATACCTCTAAATTAAGGGCTAACTCTGCAAATATAGACAAACAGAAGTTATTGGGCAAACACTGCTTTTTGTAACTGTTAAGTTGCATCACAGTTTTGGTTAAAACATTATGTATTTCTGTCAACTCTCTGTACTTCATTTGCCTGCACAGAAATTATTTGCAGGTTTGGTTCTGCCATGGTTCATTTCAGGATGAGCATTTGGTTGTAACTTTCTTTAAGTGTGCAGACCTTTGAAGACTACGGACATGCTTAACTGTATTCACATTAGCTGTCCCATTGACTTCAACTGCAACAGTGGTGATCCCATTGGAAGATCGAGTAAGATAACCTTCTATGTCTATAGCTATGTAAAAAAAAAAAATTAAAATAAACCATGTCTGTTTTGCAATGGAAAATCCACTAACATAAATACTTTTAGAGCCACATAAAAATAGAAAACATGAAATACTTAGTTTTTCCATAGGTCTCTTAAGTAGCACCCAGTGCTATTGTTACAATGTTGTTCTCTTTTTAATTGCACGACTATTTAGGAAAACTCACAATTCTGACTTATGAGGAAAGTTATATGGAATTACAAGGAAAACTTATAATGTAAACAGAAACGTATCATTCTTCTAAAATAAGACACTGGTTCTTCACATGCCAGTAATTTTTGTAGTCTTAGGTAGGAACCATTTGTTTTCCTTTCCTCTCCTGAAAATAATTAAATTAATAGAAGTTTGTGCCACTTCCCCCCTCACACATGCACATACACAGGACCAACAAAACTCAGTAATTTTCCACTGGCACAACGGTCTTTCAGTGTCTGCCATCTGCTGTGCTGGCAGGACCCACAAGAGGAGTAACAGCAGCAAGTCAGGAACTGTAACGTCATGTTGTGAATATTCATTCAATTTTCATTGTCACAGCTGGTCCTCACTGTCTCTGAGACTGACCTTGCCTCCCCCAACTTCCCTTTGAAAGCTTTAGAGCAGGGGAGCGGACAGAAGCAAGGTACTGAAATCAAAACTCTCAAACACCAGAAATCCCCAGTCCAAATCAGTCCCCATTCCTGTTGGGGGGGCAGGGGTGTCTGTCACTCCCATTTACCATTGTTATTGATAAAGATTTTTAAAGACTTTTGCTCTGGGAAGAGTGGTTTAGTGAAATATTGCTTTTCTGGATCCATAACCAGTTTATTTTGAATTTACTTATCATAGCGTAGAGTGTCTTTTCCTCTCTTGCTAATTCTTTTTCTGGGTTATGTGTCTGTGCTTTCAACATGGTAAATGCGAGTGCACAACTTCATTACTGCAGGCTCCAAATGTGGAAACGGAGTTCAGATATCACAGAGGGCAGTCCCTCCAGGAAGCACTCTTGCATCGCATTCAAGTTAAAACATGCTAATTCTAGGCATCTGTTATTTCAAACCTACCAAATCTAACGCTTCTGAAAACCAGTCTCAGCAGGTAGGTCCACAGTGCTCAGGGAGGTCCACAGTGAATTTCCTGGCTCTGCCTGCAGGCAAAGGGGACATGTAGATCACTCGCAGGTCCTAAGACTCTAAGATCTCTGGGCAAGAAATCTGCGTTAGTGTACAGAGCTCCTAAGGCTCTTGTCTCTATATAAAGCCTAACAAAGTAAAACAAATTAAATGCAGCTGCCAAATAAGTCCTTTTCATCGGCAACTGTCCTCAAGTCAAGTGATGACCCTAGGACAAACTTTCAGCAGCTTCCACACGTTGCAGGTTGTGTCAGAAGCAGAAGACGGCTGTACTTTCTCATTCTTCCAATCTGAGCTCAGAGATTTGCCTTCTACGTAGCCGGCTTTGTAAGAAATCTGTATCACTGCATCCTTGGGGTAACAGCCTTTCCCATAGGTGCCGCCGCTTCGCTTTATGCATCAGGTAGTGCTAAAACCAAAGCAGGGCTTCACTTATCTTCTGCCTGTGTTAACATCCTTACCCTTGTACTTCGGTGGTGGGACGGAAGGACACGAGAGCAAAAGGCCTGCAAATGCGCTATTTCCAGTTAATTCTGCTGTCATCTCTTTGAGCACCTGGGCTCCTAGGTCTGCTCAAGGCAAGCTGAACAGTTGCCTCCTGGCTGTGAGATCCCTTCACAACCACAAGCCCCTCAGTGAACCTCTGCCGCCAGAGCCTGCTGCGAGCCAAGGCTGAAGAGGGCTGCCTCGACTGAGGAGAGAGGCGGCCCCTCCGGCCCGTGGGGAGCCGGGCGGCCCCGGGCAGCGGCTGCGCTCCGGGAAGAGCCGGAGGCGAGGCCGTTCATTCCCGGCCGCCGCTCCTGGGGAACTTTCGGCTGCTTTGGAGGGGAAGGGGGAGGAGGAGGCGGCGGAGGAGGAGAGGGCTGGGGGCCGGGGGCCGCGCCGCTGGCGGGCGGCGGGAGCAGCCAATGGCGGCCCGGTTCGGCGGCGCCGGGCTCTCGCGAGAGCCGCCGAGTAAACATCCCCCCGCCGCGGCCCTCCCGCCGCCCGCCTCCCGCCCCCTGCCATTAGCGCGGAGGCGGGGGCCCGGCTTGCACAGGCGCCGGCTGCAGGCAGCGAGCGAGGAGCCGGCGGCAGGGTGAGTGCTGCGGGCAGCCGGCGCAGCCCTGCGCCCCTCGGCCCGGCCCGGCCCCCTCTCCCCGCAGCGGGGGAGCCGCCTTCCCCTGGCGTGGTGCGGGGGGAGAAGGGACCCTGTCATCGGAGGCTGGAGATCTCCCTCTGCCTCCCCTCCTTCCTCCCCCCCACCGTGAGGCAGCAGGAGCAGCCATAGCCGTGGAGTCTGAGGGAGGGCAGCCTTAGCCTCGGCTGCTGCTCGGCCCGGGGAGGAGGCGGGGGGGGCCAGGGTGGCTCCCGGCTGGGCGGCCGCCGGGGCACTTCGCCCGCCTGCCCCCGGCGCGCTGCCCCTCGGGTGACTTCTCCCCCTGCCCCCGAGCCGGCGGGCGGGCAGGGGCCGCCGCCTCCCGCCGGCGGCACAAGTTGCCCGAGTTCGCCCGCCTCCCCGGGCTGGGCGCCGCCAGCCAGCCGGCCGCTGGGGTGCCCCGCCGCCCGCCGCTCCATCCCCCGGCGGGGAGCCGGGGCTACGCTCGGGGGGCGCCCGCCCCGCGGGCGGCTGGGCGCGGCGCCCGGAGGGAGCGCTGGGGGGCTGGCGCGGCGGCGGGCCGGGGGTGCCCCCCGGGGGCGGCGGCGGCGGGGGGAGGAGAGGTGAGGTGGGCGGGCAGGGGCGGGAGGCGAAGCCGGGCGTGCGTGGATCCGTGCTGTGCGCGGCGGGGGTCGGGCTCAGGCGCGGCTGGCGATCGTGGGGTGGCGTGGGGCGTACCCGCGGCGGGTAGCGTGGCTGCCGGGCTTCGGCGCGTCCTGCCCCCTGCAAAAGCAAATAAGTAAAGGGACAAAATTGTCTCTGTGTTGCGTTTAAAAACCACGCAAACAAACAAACAAAACCGGACAAGTTTCCACTCTCCGGTGAACGAATCCAAGACCTGCTCTTGCAAGGTTTCCCTGAGCCAGAGGAGTTTTGGATTGGGCCCGTAATTTGACAGTCCGGCTCCTGCTCTGTATCTTTAGGCAATTTACAGTGACTAAGTTAAAGTTAAATGCTAAGAACTATGAGCTGTCTCCTGTTTTTGTTTGGTTTTAATTAATCTGGAACGTCTTGGGTTGGAATAATAGAGTTTGCACGCATGCTAAAAAGCTGCCGCCGCTCATGTTGCGCACCTGATCTCCTGTTGCAAAATCCAGAATGGGAATAAACGAGCCTTGATGCAGCCTCTGAATACAAGCAATGCTGAAGTTTGACTTCAAAAAATGTTTCTTATAGGTTATTTGGTGGGATATATTCATGTTGTTTTGCTTTTACTTGCTCTTTGCAGAAGAGCAGTGAAATTTATTTTGGAATTTTATTTTTATTTATGTTGGGTTTTGTCATGTGTGCTGATTCAGTGCTTTGATTACAGTTTTTTGAAGTCACTTGAAGTAGAAGGATCTTGTTTGTGAGCATATATAACACTAATGAATCTCGCTAAATTGTTGTGCGTGTTCCATAAAAGATGCCTGAATATACACAGAAGTCTTAAAAACTGCTTTCGTTCCATATACTTTAGGAACTTAGGGGCGAAAGAGTATCAGTCTTAATTTTACTCAGCAGTTAATTGAGATGCTAGCCCATAGGCTACTAACCTGAGAGGTGATGAGCAGTGGCCACAGTCATTGCATATGAGACATCTGTTACCGTATCTAATAGAATTGATGCAGTTTTATCTTCTGTGCTATATGTAGATATGTTTTCCTGCTTTTGTTAAAAGGTGTCTTGGATTAGGAAAAGTCAAATTTGCATAGTTCTGTGAAACTGGAACTCGGATGTTTTTCACATTACACATGGCATAGTATATGTTCAATTTAAATATTATTCCTTAACAGAACTTAAAAAAATTCTAAAATTAAACATCTTATTTCTCAAACATTTCAGGGGAAAAGAAACCCCCAAACCGAACTAACAGCTAAACAGAATTCAGAAGCAAGTATTTACAGTGGATAGGCATCATGCTTTATTTCTTTCTGCCTTTTTTTGCAGAAAGTTAGTCTTTCTAAAAAAAAAAAAAAAAAACCAACCAAACAACAAACCCACACCCTATCATTGACTTGCAGTGGACTTGGACCAGGCCCCTACGCTCTCAGTGTGCAACGAGGGCATGTTCCCAGGAGAACAGAAGTTTTGGATTTCTGTCAGATGATCCATTGTGGACAAGCCTTCTGGTGCTGACCTCTGAAGGTCTGATCCTGTGCTTAGTGGAGTCCCTGGTGGGCCTCTGGTGGGTTGGAAGGATACGGGATGGCACAGCGAATGGAGTTCAGCGTATGCACAGCTTCTCACGCACGTGGGTGCGGTTTGCCTAGCTATTGTTTCTCAGGACTTCTGTGTAGCCTCCTTTTGGCTCATCTATCTGTATGCCCCTGAAGCTTGAATGGTGGGTAGAAGTTTTTAATCATTTAAGTTACCTGCTGTAGTTTGGGATCTCTCTTGAGTCCTTTAGTAACCACAAGGAGCTTAGTCACAGTTTGAGAAGCACTGTTTTTGTCCACTGTATCTGTCTAGGCAATGGGTTTGTCTTGTTTTTAAAGCTTACCTTCTCCCTATAAATTCAGTTTTCACTCAGTCTATGTTTATTCTAATAAAAATGTTCTTCTTCCCACCAAGTTTAAGCTGGTGGTTAGTTAAAATGTAAAGCCAATTGATAAACTTTGATATTTGTATTCTAGGAGATGCAGGGTAGACATGTAAATTACAGTGAAAAGAATTACTTCTCTGAATATGGTATTCATCAGCACAAAGACTACTAAGCTGATATTACATGGTAAATGGTTTGCTTTTAGTCTCACAGAAAGAGGCTTTATGTGTCTTAGGGTAATGACAGTCGACACAAATCAAACATACTATTGTCCACAAAATCATTTAATCTTCTCTTGTTCACAGCTCATTTCAACATATAGCTGCACTTAGAGCAGACCTGCCATCAGTAGTAATTGCATTACTGTAGCGTGAAAATGTGGGTTTGATAAATAACTGACTGAAGTCTCATTCTTCGGGATGGGTTGATGCAGGATTTTTCAAAGTCTGGTGACTAAATAACACCTTTTGTTGTGCAAAAAGAAGTAACAGTGAGGGTAACCCAATCTAATGTTATGGGGTATGAACTCAGGGAGGAGTTATTTAGTGTGTGGTGTGAATTTATATGGTAAACTGTATTTAAGGTGGGGGATCTTTTCTTGAAGGATCAGAAGTTAGTCGTTGCCAAATGCAGAAGAGTAGACTTCATCATTTGACTGGTACGAAAAGTCCTGCAGCTCTGTAGTTTACAACTACAGAATAACTTTCGGCAGTCCCACTGATCCTGCATCTGCATGAGGAAAGAATAGAACATTCTTCTTTGACAACAATAAAAACAAAACAGGGACTGGGGGGGTGAATGAATTTATCAGAAAAAACTTATTTTCCTTGTCATAAATAATTTGATCAGCATGGGAAGCATTAAAATGGACAGTTGTCATAGTTAATACTGTCTTTTACTTGTGAAATCAGGTAATTTTGTGAGGCTTGCATTAATATCTCAGTACTTTGTAGAGATTAAAAAAGCAAAGGAAAACAGCGGATTGGGAAAGAATATTAATCTTTATGCTTCAAATATCTGGTTTTCTGATTTCTCAGTAATTTTGGCATCAGATTTTGCATTCTGGTTTGAACTGTAGATTGGGAACTTAGTTTGTGATGTATGTCTTTATACCTAGAAACTTGTAATTTGTTAGCTGACATATGGTTTTATGAGAGTTGCAACTGAATAGAATATGAAGAAAGCAGATACCTAGAATTTTAATGTAATAAACTTGCTTCAGAAGACTACTTATATGAGATTTTGATTGTCAAAGGAACAGTTGACGTCTGTATTTTTACTAGTAAAAGGGAACAGTGATCGATTAAAATGTTAGTCTGGGTTTATGGAATTTCACAAGAGTAAGAATCTCCTGAAGCAGTAAAAAGAGAGACAGCTGTTCACCTTTTAGTAACAAGGAACAGACAATATTAAGTAATAGTTTGGCGCGAACAGGTTGCGCAAACAGATTGAGTTTGTCATAGGTGGCAGAATGAATGGGAGGGAGGAAGTGAGGGGGATAACTGATCTATACGGGGAGAGGAACTACATTTAGAGGAAGAGTGTTTATTGTATCGCAGCTTATATTAGCTATGTCTCTTATGTTCCAGCGTTTGAGCCTGTGATCACTGACATGCTGTAGGGGAGCTGCAGACTTAGCAAAGATCTTGGCATATTGGAATTTGTTACATTTCCTTCCACAGAAGTGGAAAGAAAAAAACTTCTTGTTAAAATCTTTGAGCAGATGAAAGGTCATGAGACCTTTTTCTGCTATGTGTAATAAAGATAGCAGTTTACAGTTCTCCGAGAGTACTGTGTGTAATGTCACATTAAGTAAGGCACTGCTAGTGCATTTATAAAATGTGCCAAGGAATTTTAGCAATTAAATCTCCTTGTAGTAAAACAAACCCAAGCAAACCGCCCCCCAGACAAACAATTAGAAAACTTCAGTCAAGTGGGTCCTTTACCAGAAAGAAGTACTTGGTTTAGGGCCCTTTTTATGAGCCACTATAGTAGAATAATGCTTATGAGAAATACAGTTGTGCTTAAGTTGGGTGCAATTAAAATGAAGATATTAGGTCACGCCAAGCCATAGGAGTTACAAATACAGTCAGCTTCCATACAGAGGAGTTTAAACTGGGGGGAGGAGGGAACGAAAGTCATAACTTCAGTAAGACACACGACTACCCTGAAGCTACTGCCAAGAAGGATGCAAACAACAAAAGAAAGTTGCTTGACAGAAGCAGCTTGCTACAAGTGGGGAGCTGTGTGTGCTTTGGGGGCTCTCCTGGTTGTACCAGGTTGGGCTCCATCTCCCTGTCCCTGATGCAACAGAGAGCGAGACAACTTCTCTAGCACACTTGTGCTCTACCGTGAACTTCTGTCGGCATCACTGAGAACCTCCACAGAGGCCAGGTATGTCCTCTTCCTGCCAGACCACTGCCAGTTTGGAAACTCCTGAGTCTGCTCTGTGGGAAAAGGGTTTTCCAGGGGCAGTGTTCATTCCCAAGGTAGATTGGCTTCTGCCATGTATGCAAACCTTGAATTTGCTGGTACCACTACCAATCTGAGCTCAGTCACTTCTGGGGGATCGCTTGATAAAGTGGACCTTTCCCACAGATCACTGTTTTCTACTTTGTTTTTTTCCAGAATGAGTGAAGCTGAATCTAATATTGGGAGAGGCCTGACTCAGCTGCCATGTAACATCAGAACAGCTATAGCTTCTCTTGGTAGAAAGCCTCAGTGTTATTATGAGTGCACTAGTGAAAAAAGAACCTACTTATAGCTGAACTGGTAGTTAAATTCCAAACGATATTTCATTGTCTGCAGGAGAGCCGTTTTGTACAAGCCAGCCAATACATGGATTACCTAGCCACAGAACCCACTTACCATTGTTTGAAGCTGAACTTGGGATTAGCCACTTTAGGTTTCCATGTGTCACAACTGAGCACAGAGGAGAGGATGACAGGACACAGGTGTGGCCTGGTATCTCCCCTTTATTTCCCAGCTCAGAACTACCTCTTTGGCTGATTAGCTAGATCTGAACGAAAATGTGGAGAAGGCAGGAGCAGCTCACAGGCTTCTTCCCATAAAAACTGAGAAAAACCTTTCCTTTCAGGAAAAATTACCATTTTCCAAATTAGCCAGGTAGAAATAGCAGACCTTAGTCCAATGGCATCAGGCTCCTTTTGTCTTGCTTTTTATACTGGAAAAGTGTTTATCACAGACACTTCTTAAAATTTGTTTAAATTATTTTTTTGGAACAAATAGTTGCATAATGTGTTCCCAGCCCTTCCCTCTCGCTGTTGCCTTATGAGGGAGGTAACCAGAACACCAGCCAAATATCAGCCTGATGATGAAAGAAGTGTTCCACTTAAAATGTCACTAATTTTTAGCATGCTGAGTCCTGTATGAAGAGGAAAGCTTGTATTAGTAGCTCCACAGACAAAAGTGTTGTACTGCATTGTTTAAAGGCCGTTGTTGTTTCTTGAAGTTAAAGATAACTGGATTCTTCTGTTTTGTGGTATTTAGTGTTTGGCAGAGCAGGAAAGGAGAACAAATTCAATCACAAGGTAAGGATTTAATAGGAGTTCCTGTTTTTACAAACTGTAGAAACTGAATATGAAGAATGAAATCTGTTTAACAATAATTAAAAGTATAATTTAACAAGCTGTAACATCTGGAACTATAAGAGAATTTTGTGTTCTGCATATGAGCTTCTCGGTGGGACACTAGGCAATCATACAGCAATGAAAGACATGGCTGTTACAAACATGTAACAGCCAACTGTTAAAGCACATTCCTGTTTAGTGGAGTAATGGCTTTTGGTTAACGGGTATTTGTGTAGCAAATGCACTTGGTGAGACTTACCAAGTAAGGTCGCCTTATGGTGCAGAAAGCAGTTAAGTGCAGTGAATTCTGACTGTCAAGATAAGGTGAAAGAAAGGAATTTTATCACTTCTGGTGTCATTAACGTGCATCTTTGTCACTGGGTTTTGTTGATTTTGTTTGTGTTTGGTTAGTCCACTAAAGTGGTAAAGAACTCTTGTTTGAGCAGATGAGTTGATATTCTTCATGACTGACTTGCCATATTTCACTTCTGTAAACCAAAAATTTTGTTGTGCCTAAAGAAAATTTCTCTTACTAAGTTAAGCTGCCTGCTTACAGTTTAAAATAAATTATTTCCTTCACTTCATGAAATTAGTTACAGCATGAATCTTGGTTTCTGCAAATGCTGTAGGAAAGGAAATATTCACATTCAAGTTTGGGAGGGGGGAACAAACAAAAAAATGCTGATTATATTGTAAATACAATTTCTAGTAAAGTCTTATTGTTTAGTCCTTCCCCAATCTTAACAGGCATAGGTAGCATCTTACAAAGTAATGACTAAGGGCAGAGAAGCAAGGTTTATTAAAACAGGAGTTCTCCATGAGTTCAGCTCTCGAATGTCTTGCAAGAAAAGTATATAGATGACCATTTTATATTGAAGTGTATTAGATGGGTTCTCTTATGGTTAATTATTGTATGGAGACTCTTTCCCTACTCTGTCCTGTTTATCTTCTCAGGGAGTTTCATTTAGCAGAGAAGGAGAGTTCATATAAAATATGTATTATGTGAGCATCTCTCCTTTATAAAAAAAAATTATGTTAAGAACACCTGGAATAATCACCTGTAAATTGCTTATGCTTTGAATCATTCCAACTAGAAACTGAGTGAACTTGAAGTCAGGCAACATGACAATAAGAGGAATAAAAATCTGTAGAGCAGAAACTGTTTTGAAGTATTTGAAAAAGCCCAAAGTGCAGAATACAGACATTACATCAAACATTTAGTGATGAGAGGGTAGGAGGATCCTCATAGGGGGAAATAAAAACATCCGTGTGTAGTATAAAACATGAATATAATTGACCTTTAGTATCTGCTTAAAAAGATACATGTGGAACTGAAGTCAAATAAAGCCCCCCTTGATATTCTTCGGCTGAGTCTGAGTGTTACAGCTGTCTCTGAGGTTGAGTTATACAAGTCATGGAGTGGTTAGACAGGAACAGAAGTTGTGCTGTGGTTCTCGATGCCAGTGAACCACAGACTACTGTCAAGCCACAACGCACTCCCAGACCATCATGCACCTTTGATTAAAAATCGCTCCTGTCCCACTGACCAGCTGCATGCTGCTGACAGTGTCCATGGACCACAGGTTGGAAATCACTAAGTTATGATGAGCTGTGGTATGAGGAACAATCATCGTCCGAAATAGTTTCAGGTAAGAAAATGAATTGCAGGTAATTTATTATAGGATTTTGAGAGGGATAGCTTTTAGATTAAGGGAGATAAAGGTCTGGAAAAACAAAACCAGTTATTTTGGTTTGGAAGATGAAGGGAGTAGAGAAGGGGATTCCTTCCTCCCCCTGTTAAATCTTTTTCTTCTCCTTTCTTTTCCCTTGCTGTCTTTTTTTTCATGAGCCAGTGATAAAGGGAAAAGAACAAAGTGGAGTGCTTTAGATGTTCAAGCTTTGCTGGCAACCCTTCAAAGAAATGAGAAAATTTTTTAGCTGCTTTCTTATGTTGCAGCATGCACCACTTCTTGACCAGCTCTAGTTCTCAGTAATTAGCAGTGTTTACAGGCAACATTCATCTATTCCTTCAACAGGAAGGAACACACTGAAGTCACTGTGAGCCCCAGGTGCACAAGGAAACGCAAAGTTCTCTCCAAAGATTTGAGGCCATGTAGCTAAGGTAGTGTTACAGGAGAACGAATGTGTGGGATGAAAACTTGGATTTCAGCTGTGCTGGCATGGTAGTAACATATGGAAGGATGGAGCTGTCCAACTGAGGATTATAATATCGTTACCAGCTAATCAGTTTGAGCATGTAAATCTTGGCATTTCCAGAGGATTGGTTACACCTGAGATGTAACTGAGATGCAAGTGAACTTGTATCAAAGTTTCTTCTGACAGGAATGGTGATGTGTCCTCATGTCTTCCAAGGCTTACTGCTCTGGGCTTTGTCACAGTGAGGAGTACGAAATGAATGCCATACTGACACGATCAGTCCCCCTGATGGTGCTGTGAATCTCAGACCATCAGTGTCTTAGTGGGCTAACCAATATATGGATATTCAAGTTGACTTAATGTATTGCAGCTCCAATCCCAACTCCTTCAATCAATATTGTTGGTGCTGATATTACTGTAGGGTGACCTAAAGGAACTTTCCACTTGTTTTTTCAGGAGGCATCTGGGTACAACCTGCCATGTTCTCTGCTATCAAGGTGCCATTTGCTCTATGTTCATACTGAAAGCATTGTCTCTGACAGCTGAGGTTCATTTGTAACTCCAGTCTTAGGCTTGCACTTGGGTACCTTTAAGCCCGATTTAATCCCAGGAGGCACCTGATTCAGGTTAACTGTTTGCTTTTGCTCACAGACCTGTAAGCCAATTGTGTAGTGGCAAATGAAAAAAGAACAAATCTCTTTCAGTGTTCAGGAAAAATAGATGAACATTGTATCACCCAAACCAGAAATAAAAGAATTCCACATGTCTGAATATACCCTGACCTACACCACTGATTTCAGCTGCTGCTCACAGCTTGTGCTGCAGCCTGGCTGCTGACAGAGTAACTTTGCTGAACACCTTTGTTGGAAACTAGCAAAGAGGCTCCTTGAACGTTGCCAAAAATGCTGCTGCCTTCACCTTCGCTCGTCAGTAAGATGCAAAACTCTGGCCATGGTGAGGGTACAATGAAGAAATATGCTTGCCCGTTATATGTTTAAATAAGCAAAATAACATTCTGCTTTATAAAATAACCTTTACAAAAGCAACATTTAGGAAAAAAGTTAATAGATACACATCCATTTTTTCATGCAGACTTTAGATCACTGCATTTGAAAGGATTGAAAGAATAGTGGAAAGTCAAAAATGAAAAAGGAAGTAATTATGAGGTAATTGGGGGGAAATTGTTATGCTCTAATACAGTTAAGTAATTTTAGCTAATTTTCCCTCTGCCCTTTTTATTGAACAAGCAGTAATATTTAGAAAGCCAATTTTGGTTTTGTTTACAGTCCAATCTCAGTTTCACATTTTGACCCCCAGGCATGGGATGAGCCTGTGTTGTTTAGGGAGCAAAGGCTACAGGAGAAGAATTATGATGACAATTTTGGTTATACTATTTCTCTTTACAAAAAAAAAAAAGAAAAAAAAAAACCTGAAACCTGTTAGTGTTCTTTGTAATTTTTTTCCATGTAGAAGCTCGCTTTTGAAACTGGTCTTGACAGTATCTTTCTTATTTCTATTTGACTGTAATTTTCTCAGTCTGAGAAACACAGCGTAAATGTATTTTCTTGGTTGTTTTACCTAAGTGCTCTGAAGCAGTCATGTCATATTTAAGGAACACTGCCATGCAGACTAAGAGGATAAAGGCTTCTGTATTCTTACTTAGGACATTAGGGAGCAATAGTGAATCTGCATCTGCCTGTGCGCAGTTGAAGAATGCAGTTGCATGATGAGATTTTCTTCTGTCATTGTGGAATCTAAGTGCTTTCCCTCCCTCTCTTGCCTGCCAAGGCAAGGCTGGATTTTACCGCAAAGATGTTGGTAAAGTAAGGTCCACCCCACCCCCCCACCCTCTCTCTTTGAATCGTAAAGTAAATCCTCTCCAGATATTGCAAACTAATAAACCGCAGTAAGAGCAGGGCAGATTAAGCTCCATATTTGTCTTGGATGGAAGGCCAGACTTCTGTCTGGAACGTCTGAATCGGCACTTTGGGTGCAGCTTCCTTCTGTTCAAGGGTGGTGGTCACCTTGTCAACAAAGCATCTGATTTACAAGATGAAGTCACTTACAGAAGTAGGCTCCCATCATAAATGTACATTTAGGGAGGGAAAGAGGGGCTTTTTTGCTTGTGGTATAACAAGTGCTGCACCTGCTTATGCTTTTTCTTCCTGTTTTCTCTTCCTTGGGTAGATCAGGAATGTAGTTAATGCTTGACCAAGAGTGTAGGATTTTTAACGGAAATAAAATTTACCTAACCCTACTTTTTACAAGGAAGCTGCACTGAATGCATTCTAATGACTTTACAGATTAATGGGATCTAGATTAATATTTGCCGATGACTAATCTATGAATAAAATAAGCACTTAAGGATTTGTTTGTAATTCTTGGTTTCCTTTGGTACCTCAGTCAGTGCTGCTTCTAAGCAAGAAGTCTCTTTTGTTGACACAAAGCTAAATCTACTACCCATACTGAATTTGGTGGTATAATTCTCATCAACTTTGAGGGAGAAGGGACTGACAAAGGATAATCCAGCCTCTGTTGTGGATACCTAGGACATTTTTCTTAAGTGATAGGCAGAGAGAGAATATATGAATGTACCAAGATCTTTTTGTCAGTGCTTTTTCAATATTGAAAGATCTGGTGCTCTTTGAGGTACTGACCACATTTGACCCTGCGTACTTCACAGGCATTGTTCAATCAGTTTAGCAGCTGTTTACAAAGCACCAAAATTCAGAAGGCTTTCAGCTTCTTTGAATTAAACAGGTTCTTTTCTCTCTGCTCAACATCTCTAAATTTACTGAGCAGCACCAATCCCCTAATATTAAGTGTGTTGATATTGAGTTACCTTGTGCCATCTGAATGCAACAAAGTTCAAATTAATTAATATAATCAACTGATTTTTCAACACTATTGCTCTGAATTGTATTTGTGACATGTATGGCTTTGCTTTCTAGCAAAGTTAATTCACTGGGATGTATATGATGCTTTCTGTGGGTGTGGGGATTTAGTATGAGAAATGAAGATTGATGTTCATGATCAAAGATTTTGATCCCATATTATCTGTATCCTCTTAAAATTACTCTGTATTCTTAAAGCAGAGTTTAAAATACTGTTACTTTTTCTTAGTTCTCTAAGTTTGTATTACTTGCTTCATGCCCCTTTGCTGGCAAGAGACAAGGCAAATATTCCTAATGATGCAAGTCCTTGAAATTGAGTGGTTTATTCAAGATGAGCCTATGTTTATATGCTAAATTTTCTTAAAGAAAAATACTTGGGAGGTCTTAAACTTTTGTTGGCTCCAGAAAGCATGTGGGATAGGAATATTCCTGTTGACTGCTTTCCTTTTGCATGGCTCTGGCATGTTGAAAGTCAGCAGGTCCTGGTTTTTCCTACTGCAAAAGTGTGGGATTACATGTATTACTTAAAGAAATACTTAGTTCATATTTTGCAAATACATACTGGGATACTTTCACCAAAGATGCTAGGTAAAAGCAATTCGTGTTTTGAAGGAACGTGCTATTTTGAGGGAGGATAATTCATTTTCCCCACCTTATTCAGTCCTTGGCCTTTAGAATGGTATCAACAAAGGAAGTGACTCTTACAGATGCTTTGTGATGTGGTTCCTAATTTATTGAGAGCTGGACTGAGATCCATTGACTCATTTCACGTAAGCCACCAAAGAGCTATTTCCAGTTACTGCCTGGACCGGGTCTTTGAGCTGAAAGATGCCATCTCCGACTGCCAGCCATGCTTCACAAGAAACATAACAAACTTGCATTACAAATATTTCAACATTATAATTCAGCCTTTGAAGTTTTGGCACTTATTTGGCAAAGGATGTCTCCAAAGATGTATTTTTAGCAAACATTATATATAGAGCTTCAGATCTTCATCTTTTTGCTTTATGTGGAGAATATTTTTACTGTCTGTGAGGTGCCCAGAGTTAAAGGATGTAAAAATGACAAGGTGCTCAAACCACAGTTGGATTCAAATTGTCTCAAGTTTGGTGGGAGCTGGGTCTATCCACATTACAGACAGTTGCCCGGTCCTCCTCTGTTGGAGAGCCCAGCGCTCTGTGGTGCAGATGGGGATGGGGGAGGGATGCCACCTATTTTTTTTGCTTCATTTGGCCCTTGGAACATTGTTTAACTCTAAGTCAGATCCATTTGCTGCAGGACTACTATTTGATGAGGCTGAGTTTCTAAAAGTGCTTGAAAAACCTGTTACAGACATGGCCAACAGTTACAGGCTTTTGAGATGATCAGGAGAAGCAAACTGCTAAATCCAAAGATTAATTCCAGGTACCCTCATCAGAATGAGAGTTAGCATTGTATCAGCTGCCAGGCAGGATTCATCTACCTGCCCTTCAGTGCTTAAAAGCTGCACACCCAAGCCAGTTAGTCTTAACAGTCTTCTGTAGTCAATGGAGATGAAAAATCACTAGGAGGAGATGTTTGCTTCTACCTTCTGTGAGGGCGACTGTTTTAGGACTCTGCCACTAGAGCTGGTAGAACAGAGGTTAACATGTTTTTCAGGAGAAAAAGATGGGTACAAGCAAGACCCCGGTGGACTTCCAGTTGTGTGGCCTCGAATGCGTGTATACGCTCTAATACTGCTGTGTGACTTTTCAGTAGTTTTGTATGGCAGTTGAAATTTCAACAATAAAATAATCCACTGGCTTCACCTTAGTAAAATATCCCTGCAGGTGCATGCAAAAACTTGTGAATTCACAGACTCCTTTTGTTTTGCCAACAGTGTAGTCAGAATCCCTTTGTTTTTCTCTAGAAGAGTGCGAGGAATGTGCTTCCTCAGTAGCAGCTGCGAAAGCCCCAGAGCCCGGTGTAAACACCAGTGTAAGTAGGCAGAGTTCCTCTGCAGTTGCACCTCTGAAAAACCCCGGGCCCAGGTCAACTGAGCTTTTTTCTGTTTCCTGCTGTAATTCTAGTTTTTCCCATAGTTCATTGTGCCATTTAGTGTTAAAAATAGGATTCCATAAAACATTTTTATGTTTCTTAAGTGCATGCATTTTATTTTTCAAACGCGTATTTGTATGAAAGCTTGCCAGAGAAACAGCTTGCCTTTCCCCAGTGCTGACCTGATCTGACTGTAATACTAAACGCAAGGTAAGAGTCAGGACTGATGCAGCGATTCCATGTCTCAGCTCTTCCTTCAGGTTTCTGGCAGCTTCTACAAATTACTCTTTGTGCTTCAGATGCTGCTTTGGTGCTGCATAGTTGACTTTTTTTTAAAATTATTTTTTATGTTGGCAGCTGTGATTAATTTTGCTGTGCCTCACTTTCCCCATTTCTAAAATCAGATTGAAATTTTCATCATATTTTGAGAACTGTACGTGGAGAGTGCTATGTAAGCCTATATGTTATCTTGGATATATTTCTACTAATAAATGGGTGGAGATGGAAGGGGTCTGCTCCCCAGGCTGCTGTAGAAACTTATTACAAGGCAGGGTTCTCTGGTCAAGTTCTTCCCTTGCTCATATACCTTTGAAGTCCTCCCAGGATTGGGCCTGGGTTCGTTTACTTTCCTTCATAGTCAGCTGTGATACAATTGCTGACATGCTTTACTAAGATGATGTGCTTTATTTTTCAGTTTTGCAAAGTACCTGAGAGCTGAATGGAAAATACTTTAAAGGGCAAAACATAATTTGCTTGAAAGCTGGGAGGCAGGTTCATCACATAGGGAAGCAGAATAAAGCTTGGAGCTCCAGTTCATTGGAAGAGGAAGATGCTTTCTGGCATTATTAACATGAGGAATAACCCAAAGGAGAGGAAAGCAGCTTGAGGCTTGGTAACAGCCCCAAGAGACCTTTGCAGCTTTGGTCATGCTGGGAAGGGGGAGGGCACACCTTCCCTCCTGGAGGCTACCAGCACAGCAGCTTCCCTATGCTTTCAGGATTTGCTGAAATTTCCATAATTTATTTTATTACTGATTTATTTTGCAAGATTTTACTCAAGGGGATGCAGAAAAAAAATAGACTAGCCTCCAGATCTTGCTTCCATCCCTGTGTTAACATCTTAGACCTGTGGAGAGTAATGAAATTTTTATTATGCAGCTAGGCTAGCGAGGTAGGTAGGGCTCAATATCAATTGGGGCATGATCTGTGGAGTAAAAAGTGCTAGTTTTTGCACAGACCTTTTCTGACTGCCAGGGGTACTTCTAAAATAAGGGATTTTACTTGGTTTTCTTTTTGTGAGTGCAAGTTGAAATGTATTTTAAGACTCAATTGAAGCAATAATTAATTGTCTGAGGAATCACAAATGTAAATGTTTTTGATTCTGTACTAATACTACATTATTAGACTCCCTTCTCTTTATTTTTTAGTTCTTTTTATATTTTCAGAAGAAGTGAAGAGAACATAGCAGAGCAGCTGCTTCCTAGTGATTCGTGAAATTGAGAAGTATTCTCTCCTACCCTGTGTTATATCAATGTGACAAACTACATTCCTGATATTATGTATGGCTTTACCAGGGAAGTGGTAAAACTTTCCAAATGTTGTCCATTTATCAGTACTTTAAAAGACAGTTGATTAATGTTATTTGCATATGAGCAACAGAACGTGTAAACATTGACTGGGGAGTCATTCAAATGAATGCTTTCAGCTGGATTCACAATAGCAACATTTCGCCAAGGCTGAGTGTAGCTCAACTTGGAAATGTTATCACCAAACTTGGTCACTTGCAGTGTATTAATATTTAATTGTCCTTTCTATTGCCTTTTCCCATATATTTTTCCTTCAGTTTCTGAAATCAGAATGAGACTTAACCCTGTCTTTGGAGCAGTAAAAAACATCTCAGTTGCTTATCTTGCCACACATCCTTCCAAATCCACGATATACAGATTAATGCCTCTTCTGCAGTCGACTGTAGTAGTTAACTGGTTGTCCAGTCTGATCGAATGGGCAGCTCAGAGAAGCACAATGACAAAGAAGTGGCCACATGCCTCATAAGTTTTGGGGCCAGGTTAAATGAATTTTCAGAATGAGTTAATAAGTAATTTTTTAATACTACTTTAGCATCTTTTCTCTAAAGAGCTCGGGTTCTTTGTGCATATGAACTCATTAAGCCTCCTGACACGACCTGCTAGGTACAGGAATGATATGTTTGTTTTCATGTAGGGTAACTGAGGCACACCCTAAGTACATTTCTTTTTTTCTTTCTTTTTTTCTGTAGCATTTGGTTTTGTACATGGGAAATAAAATAGAATTCAGATCATCTGTTACTTAATGCAGTTTCCTGTGTTGTAGCCACAAGAGCATCCTTCCGCTGTACATACATCATCTGCAATGAGAAAAAGAAAACTAAAAATATTCATCACTTCAACACTTGCATCATTGGCAAATACCAGGAATTTAATGTGCTTTTATTTTGCAGAAAGTTTTGTCCACCTCAAGTCACCATTAGCGGTTGTGTTAGGGATACCTTCACTGGTAACTCTTCTGGTAGAGTTGTTGAGTAGGATGAGAGGAGATGCATTAAGGAATGAGTAAGAAATGAGAGTGGGTCTTAAGGTGGATGTTCCTGATGATACAGATACTGTAGATCAGATACCAGGCTTTGCTCCGAGTCTTTGCTTTCGGCATTCTTTGGGCGAGCATAAAACTATTCACATTCAAGCACAAATTATGTCTGTGTCTGCGGCACAGTGTGGACTTCTGCTCCATGTCAGCATTGCTGTTTGAGCTTGCTTGTCTGCGTTGGGCTTTGTTCAACATACAGGAACCCAGCAGTGCTCCAGGAGGAGCACTTGGTATGGCTTCCAAAGCAAGAAGCAGCAGCACGTAGTACAAACCCTTCCTGGTCTTTATGAATGACCTTAGCTATATCTACAAAGAGTGCAGCATATGATACACCATCTAGGGTGTAGGTGTTCAGCTGTTCATCATGATCAGCCTCACCATAACCATTTTCGTCAATATCAAATGAATTGTGTTCCCTAGTGTTGCAGCTTAAAGTAAAGGGGATGCGAGAAAGTAGTCGTAGCCTGTCTTTTGAGAGCTTTGCAAAGCGTTCCTCTCCATCAGCCCATTTCCAAATGAAGCCAGGAGAAGCTGGTGCAAGAAGAATGTGACTCATTGGTGAGAGCATTTCTTTAACAGTTGTCACGGTTAGGCTCTGGGTTTTATGTTGTACCCTGTCCAAATTACTGGCCACTGAAAAGGGACAGACCTGTCCTCCCATCACTGCAAGTGTATCCAAACCCTACTTGGATGTAGTCCAAATTTGGGTGCCTGCAAAAGGGACAGTCCTGTTCTCCCCCTTGTCCTCTGTGCCTATCCATGTTTCATTACTCTTCTTTCATGAAATTTAGCAGTTGTGTAGTTGGAGGGTGGGACAAACCAACTTGCTGATTTTATGGAAAAATGGTCTCCTTTTTACAAGGGGATGGGAGTGGTTGGTAGCTTAGGTTTGTCAGGCTGCTGAGTTCACCTGACTCGCCTATGGCTGCGTTATTGGGAAAACTGTAGGAGTGTGTGGCCAGGACTGGAGGGATCAGCAAAGTGAGAGGGAGGGACCTCTCTCTCTAAGAAGCAATTCATAGACCTGCATTGACACTCCTTAAAACAGAACTTGGCAGCGATGTCTATCCTTTCTGTGTAAGGGCCTTGTGCATGGGGCCCATCCCCATAAGGAAATGTTAATGTTAAATAATATTTCAAAGTGGAAATGATCTCATTCTTCCTACGGCTTATTTGGGTTTTTCTCTGGTTACTATTTATGGGAAATAGCTGGTTGTATCCAACTTGTCAAGCAATTCAGATTGCTGCCTGAAAGACTTCTTTATTTGCTACTCCACCAGCCTCCATCTTTACGCATTGTTTGCACTAAACTGGTATTTCCGTTCGAATTTCCTGCAGGTAACTGCACTTGTCCTCGTCTCCACTTGACAGATAAGGAAATGGAGGCACAATGACACTTAGTCACCTTACAGGGCAATAGAGACTTACACCTTGAAAAGGAACAGTGAGAGCCATTCTGCAGGAACACAAGTGTTGCTTTTCCTTCTACTTTTCTGTAAAGCTCATACCTGTGTATGAGGTGACCTGTGTTCCATCAAGAGTCCTTCTTACTGATGAGTCTTGCTCCTTTTCTCAGTCGAGAGCATGCTTAGCCCTCAGGACATGCTACAAGATTGTTCTGAAGGCTTTCTTGGTGGGAAAGGTTTGCTCCTAGAGACATTGTCGTCTTGTTCTCTTGCTATAATCGATTTAATCTTGAAAGTCTGTGAAACTGGGCTCTTTAAGATTATTATTCTTTTAACCTGGAAATTGGCCCATTCTTGCATAGCTGTTTAACTGTAGCATAGCAGCTACATACAGCCTTAGTATCTTTTAGGAACTTAAACAGATATCCTCTGTTCCTTTTCCCTCTCACTTTCTCTTGCAGCTGGATATAGCCAGAGCTTTTGTCCACACCCTGCTTTTGCCTCTCTTGTCCTTTAACCAGGAAACCAGATAATCGAATCAAATCTCTGAGTTTAATTTAGAGGAAAACACCCATTTTGAGTGAGCTTTCCCAGGCCAAGACTGGAGAATGACCTTCCACAGGGAACTAACGCCCATCACAAACCTCATCGTTCACCTAGGTGAAAATCTTTTATTTCCTTTTCCTTTTTGCCTTTCTCTTATCTTCCTAGAAGGGTGGCTATGTGATTGTATAGGAGGGACCATGTGTGTATGCACATATCTGTAACAAAGCACTCCTCTGGTCACTCTTTAGCCCTAGAGGATATGAGCAGTAGGGATGTTAAGCAGTAGGCTGCAGGAAGACTCAGATTTCATGAAGGCGAGGCTCTGTGAGTTTGCCACTGAAAGAGCTGTTTTCCTCTATACCTTAACCTCTAAATCTCAGAATGATAAGCCCCAGCTACCCACTTGCAGTGTATTTTTGTTCTCAAAGTGATATAAATGTTGAAATGCAAAACCGTGGTTGTATTGACTGTTCTCCCCTAAACCAGTCTGATAATAAGACAGAATGGTAATCTTTTCTCTTTTCAGTTATCTTTGTTATCATTGTAGGGATCAGATGTTGCCATCATGGTTCCTTCATGAAATAATATTTCTTTCTCCACCACTGGTACCAATGGCCAGAGCTCCTGTTGGTTTGGCGGTAAGAGTATGGCACAGCTCTATCCCCACTGTTCCAAATGGGTTCCCCAGCTTCAGGCACTAGGAAGATGGTACCATGTATTCCTCTCTTACATCAAGAGACCGCACACATCTTTTCATCTCTATGTATCCTGGGCCTCATCAAGGTAGCCTGCTTTATGTGCCAACAGCTGTCTCCTTCTCCAAAAATCATAGTTAAAGAAATGAACTGTTGTAGTGGGATTTGAATGGGCAAACATCTGCTCTCCAGTATTGCATATACTAACAAGATGCACTACCTGCATATGCAGCTTTTTAGGGCCAGAGGGATCTGTTGTGCTCATTAACCCTGACTACAGGCATTGCACAGGCCATAGCCAGTCATTGATGTTCTGCGTCTCATTTAGCGGTCAGCTCCTTTGCTGGCACAGACCTATCATGTGTAATTACTATACTTAATTTGATTGCTGTGATCTAAAAAGAGTCTAGCAAGAGTCGGGGTTTTGAACATACACCAGTAAAAAGAAAAACAAACGTAGCGCCCTTTTCTCCTCCAGCATTCTCCAATGCAAAAATTCCTCCTAGTTCCCAAAGGCGAAGCCCCCCTCTGCTCCTGCCTCCCTAGGCTCCTTAGAAAATAGAAAGGCTTTACAGCATCCCTAAAATTCAAGAGTAGAGTTTCTTGGATCAAAGCTGAAAATGTATTACAATTTCAAGGACACTTTATGCAGGTGCCATGTTAGAAGCTGCTCCTCTTATTCTTTGCTTCTGCCCTAAGTTGTCTCTTTTGGCGATGAAAGAGCCAGATGTAGAGAAATCCACTGTGACTGAATTTTACTTTTAGACAGTTGTACATGTTTTGGAGTGGGATGTATCTTTCATTAGACCTGAGTATAATTTTATCCAGAAAACCAGTAACTGAGGAGGAAGCAGATTTTTGGTCATTGACCTTGCTCTAGTCGTAATTATTTCCTGATTCAAAACATTGCTGCAAAATATTTAGCATGGGCTTTTTTATGCCAGTTAATTTAGCAGATCTTAAAACAATGTTTTCTTGAATATACCTGGATGCAAGTACCTGCTAAAAGCTGAGAAAATGCTTAAGTGCACAGGAATGCAATTACTTCGGTAGATAGAAGAGCTTCCTGTTTTTAAACACTTATAAGAGGACAAAGATTTGCAACACTGTGAAACTTGGGGAGAGCCAGGAGAAAGGAAAGATACAAATAAGCTAAAGCAAGCTATGAAATGCCATTTCACTGCATAGCATTGTTAGCTTTTCAGCAAGATACTGATTTATCTTGTTAGCAATAAATTAAAATACATCAATTCAGATGCTGCGGTAAACCCTGGAAGAGAGGGATGGCTGCACGGGGGCTGCAAGTCTAGTTCCCTCATCGTGTCTTGTGCTTCATTTAGTCACCCAGGGTGTTGTCCTGAGCTGACCTCCCATTTGGAGCACTCCTTGGAAGACAGAGCAGGGTGTGGATACACCAGCACCTCTATTCCCTTCCTCTTTCTAGCTCTAGCCCTCCGTCCTTGCTGATGGAGCAGAAGTACCAGCCTTATTTTCTCCCCTCTCTCTACATGAGGTTAATGGGGTAGGTAGGGGACTCCTATCTTGCAGCCACACACACACACGCACAGTAAAGCAATTTGAGTGGGTACTGCTAAAACCCAAATGATTGGATTGTCTTAAAAAGCCCTTCTGTAAAGAAAATAAAACGAGTTATTTGAAAGGACTGAGCTCATGAAGATTTTAGTATGTCATTGCAAGTCATTCAATGCTGAGTGAGTGGGCTAAGTACAGGATGTCTCAAAATGTACTCTTAACTTTGGGACAGAGCTATTGATAGTAGAGCATAAAGAATGTAATTGTATCCAAAGGCTGAGGCAAGTGGAGCTGAGATGGAAGTGACCTTATTAGTGGGTTTGTGTTTCTAAACTTTAGGTGACCACTCTCCCATTGTTAGTGAAAGCAGAGGTTATGCTGTTTGGATCAAAAGTTTCTTTGCTACTTGAAGTGGACAAAAGATTAAAAGGAAGAAAACAAAGTGCATATATTTTATATAGGTGTAGATATACATCGTTTATATATATATATATACACACCCATAAACGTATATATTTTTGTATATACATACATTTCACCCAGCCCGTATCTTTTCCTGTCAGGGAAATGAATTTGTGTTTGTCAGCCGTGCTTGCTGCTCGTTGGAAGTGGCAGAGAACTGAATCACGGCCACTGTTCATGGGAGACTTCTGCTGCTCAGCTTTGTTGAATAGCAGGAAATCCTGGAGTGCAGCACAACTCCAATATTCAGTTTTTATTCCATATTAGGAAATATTTCCTTATCATTACTGCGGGTGTGTTGGAATGATTTGTAAGATTAATTTCTGTGAGCCAAATTAAAAGACGAGGCCCTGTCGCTTACTTCTGGCTTTCAGACAAACTCCATGGGAAGGAATGACGAGGCTCAGCCTGGGGAGGGGTGGCCCTTTTCAATCAGTATAGGTGAAACCAGCCTCACCAAAGCTGTTTTAAAAGAAGTCGGTTTAGCCCGGTGCAGTTCCTCAATCTGGGTTACGCAGCTTCTTGTGCTGGCACAAAGCATTGAGTGGCAGCGGGAGAGAAACAAGCAGATGGTTTGATGGAAAGTGGGACAGCTTCTTTCAGAAACAGTACTGGCTAATGCCAACTTACAGTGTGCGTACAACCGTGGCCTTTGCTGGGGAGGGGGTTGTTGGTGGTTTGCAGCGGGGGTTTTTGCCTAGTCTACTCAGAACCCCTCCTTTATGTTTTGGGGTATTTATAGGTTTAGGAGTCTACCCCAAGATAGGAAAGTAACTTCCTTCGCTTTGAAGGTATCTCTTACTTGGGTGCACTGGGTGAAAAGCTCTTCTGGGGTTTAGGGGCCATGTCAGAGCCAGCCGCTGACACCCCAGGTTGCTCTCTGGGCCTCGCAGCCCCCCAGGTTTCGCTGGTGTCATCGGTCCCCGGAGCGCAGCAGCCGCTGAGGCCGGAGGACCTGTGCAGCACCTCCATACCCAAGTCCTGTGCGTCTGTGAACGTCTCCTCAAGGTTTTCTCACGGTCGTGGGGGCAGGGCACTGGGAGCGTCCGCTCTTTTTGGTTTACGAGCTGGGGCTGGGTGAGCTGTGGAGCACCCTTGCTTTTAGCTGTGACTATAATGGGCGACTTACCCAGACGCTCCATGGGGAAAGCAAGAATGACTTAAAATGGCTAAAACATTTGAACATCTTTTGCTTTTAAATAGCAAAGCCTGTTCCGACAGGGCTAATTTTACTCAGTTTCTTAGTGCTACTTTAAATAGAACAGATGTAATTCATTCTGTAACTTTAAAGTAGCAAAACTTATTAGAACATAACACACATTGGGGAATGAATAACAAACTAAAGGAAATGAAGTATATAAATGAGGTAAATGAAATGCTAAAGTGTCAGTGACAGCTTGTTGCAGTCTTGTTATTTCATTTTCCCTTCTCAGATGGGGACTGTTGTAAAAACGGGAGGGTGTCAGAAAGATCTGGTCTTGGCAATAACATCGAAGAAGAATCTGTGTGTGCAGTATCTGATTTGTTGTGTTTGGCAGGGAATGTTGCTTCCTTCAGGTAGCATATTAAATAAAATAGGGGCTTGTGAATGGTGATACTACTGAAAACATGAATTATGTAGGAACATAATATTTATTTTTCTTTCTGAAACATACCCCAGAGCAGTGCTTGGCAAACACGCTGATCTGATAACTGTGAACTTCAGTAACAGCAGTAGCACAGCTAGCATCATGCAGATGCCAAGAATAGGAATATTAGGTCAAAACCTATTGAGGTGAAGGTTGGTTGTTTTTTTTTTTTTTATTGGTATAAGTGAACTTTGGACAAGGCTCTGTTCTGAACATGGAAATCTTTATTTATTAATAACACAAGCATTAAGATCAGGCTCCAAGAGTTGAAAAATATTGGCCCATATTTGATGTAGATTGGAGTAGTGGGGTTTTCTTATTTGCTTGCTGCTTGGAGACTTCGGGATCCTGTAGTGTTTTGTTTGTTTCTGGAGGTTTCTCAAAAGCTTTGGAAGTGGATTTAAAGTAGGTTATAGAAAAAGAAGGCAGGGAACCTCTCCAGGAAGAAGTTCAGTATAAACAATTGGATGGTGAAAATACACACAGCGCAGTTGCCAAATTTGTGCTAGCAGAAACTGTAGTGTGGAAAGTCATTTTCCCTCCAGGCTGATACCACAATATGACCACTTTCTCCTTCTGTTTCATCACTGGAGTGATCAGCTGTTGTACAACATTTTTGTCTTTGCTTTTTGTTTGCACGTCAGTTCATACCACGTACAGTTGCATGTTTCAGAAGTTGCCCAGGGTGCCTGGGCGGCTGCTGCTCCAGCTGCTGCTCCTCCCCTCGCTCCTGCTGGTATGTCACACCACCTCGTCCTGCTGAGCCCTTGGTTGCTTATTTCATTTATCTGTCCCTGCCCACTGCCTTTTGGTGTGAATCATGCTGTTATTTGTGTATGGTGGCTTGGTTTTTTTCATACACATATATATACCTCCTGTCTCTCTTGAAGAGAATCCGAACAATTTGGAGACAGCAGGGCTGGTGCTCATACTTGCAGCATGGATACAGCAAGGCTTCTTTCCTAGATAGCACTTAATTTTTTAAATATAATCTTTATCACTGGTGGTTTTTTAGTGCCCAGTTTTGCGAGTTGGTCTGTTGTGTTGTCTGTAAGGAGCCAAGCAGCATTACTAAGTCTGCTTTAGCTTCTCACCCAGAAGAGCTCCAGTACTACACACGGTGGTGATAGCTGGCATTTCTGAAGGTACTCGCTTTATTGAGCTGTATGCGTTTACTTTGGAACAGGTCTGGCACAGAAAGCCTGTCTCTCCTTTCTCTCTTACTTTCTAATTCTTGAAAAATGCCATTTGTATGCTTCACTTCAGGAGCAAGGACAAAATGTGTCGTGCTGAGAAAATGGGAAATTTGAAAAGCAGAAATATGTTTCGGTATCTGCCTTACCCAGAGGCTTTCACTCAAGAGCCAAGTTCCCTTGGAATGTACATGGAAACTTTATAAACTCTGCAGTTTCACCCTTTTTGCTGCAATAGTGAACTGCCTTCCTAATTGCTGGGCTTTAGGGGTATGCTTGGGTGTATAAGTGTGAATTATTATTGGCCTTTCTATGAAGTGATGTAGCTGTTTTGGGAGGAAGGATTGGTGTTCCCTGTCCTGCTGAAAATGTATGTAGCTTTACGTTTTTAAATCCGAATCAGAGACCTGGCAGCATGACATAAGTAGTATCATTCTGTGATGCAGTAAAAAAACGTGCTTTTCTCTCCAAGAGAATTGTTATGTGGTGTTTGCTCCTTGACTTAAATATGCACTAAGTAATGAGTCCAGAGTAAATTTATTCTAGGGCTGCTGTATAATTATATTACACGCATGGTTTCAAAAATAAGAATATTTCCATTGTGTGACTTAGGTCCAGATTAATTTGATGGTATAGATCCAGCCTTATTTGATAGTAAGAACAAGCTATGTGATATAACACAGTTGTGCAGGAGACTTGACTGTAAAGAGACCGGCACCTTCAGACCTGTTCTTACAGAAGTGAAGTCCAGTCGTGATATCCACTCTCTAACTGGCACAGACTTGCTCTTGTGCTGGCAATCTGTGTAAGGGGAAGCAAGAATTGATCAAATAGGTTACTGAAGTATCCTGAGAAATGGGGAACCCTCTAATAAGGATGATAGCTGGAAAGATTGGTTTCAGTTTTCACTGCTTGTAGCATAGTCTCACATAGTTATATTCTCACTGAAGTGAGAAATCATTAAAAAAGTAAATGCGAAAGGCTGGAAGAATGTTAGAAGGATCTGAAATGATGAAGTTACCTGCTTGGGGGGGGTGTGGTGTGTTGTTTTTTTTTGTGTGTTGGTGTTTGTGTTTTTCTTGTGTTTTGGGGTTGTTTTCTGTTTGTGGTTTTTTTTGTTTTTTTCTTTTTCCTATTGAAGTATTTGAATCTTCACCACCACTACAGTTCAAACGTTTGGTGACGTGAAGTGTTATGATTATGCTCTCTACTCCACATCCCTGTCCTGTTGCTCCATTTTACAGGCTGGAAAGTATGCCATGGGGTTATAAAGCGAATTTTTTGAGATCTTGCAGCACATCTGTGTTGAGATCCTGTTTCATCCCCTGTTATCCTTTTCTCTTTAAAGTCTAGAGCTACCTGGATATGTAGAAATAGGCTCTAAAATTACTGAGGGTGTCAAACCTCCATCCTTCCTTCCTGCCAAGCGACAGCTCTGTGCTCGCTCTCTTCTTCGTACATCATGGATGTCCTGAGATGGAGCTGTAGAGGCTGGAGATGATGTGCGAGAGGCTTGGATTTTGTGTTCTCATCCCTTCCTGATTAGAAAATGATCCTGCAAGGTGCCAAGTGTTTCTTTCAGGGGAGAACAGTTCTCCAGGTGCCTTGATTTCTTCCATCTGTCCTCTTCTGAGTTGTCATAGCAGGTGGGATTGAATGCCTCAGTGATTTTGCTCTGATTAACCAGAGCCTGAATCCAGTAGTCTAACATGAAAACATTAATGATGGACTGTGGGAGCTGCCAAGAAGCACCCTGGAGAGGATGTGAGTTTTGAGTTACCAGTTGTATAGCAGAAGCTGGGTGTCGTGTTTTCACCAGTGGAAACACTTTCAGGAAAATCAGTCAAGGGTTTGACTTAGAGCTGTTGTGATAGATGGGAGCGCAGACTGAAGTTGTAGTAAATGCTGCTTGGCCTTTCTCTGCTTCCCAATCAGGAAAGATCAGGGAATAAAAAGATCAAATATATGCTTGGACCAGGCAGCATTTTTCTACCAGAAAGGAGATGGTTGATCAGGACAGACTTGCTCAAAGGAGACTCTCGATAACTCCAGCTTGTTAGCATTGGGCCTGCTGTCCCCTTTCTGCTGCTCTATCCTGCTCTCCCTTGTCCTTCAGGAGCATCCTTTGCCTCCTCCCTGCTATGCTGCTGTCCCACCTGCCCCTTGGGGCAAGATGCCCCCTGGTCACCCCACACCTGTAGCTCCTCATTCCTCTCTCTCCTGTGCCCACACCATAGATGCTTGCTGCTGAGCAGAGCAGGCATCAGGAGAAAGGCTCGCGCTGCAAGTTCAGCCATCCGTCCAAGAGGCCTGGGCTCAATTTCTGGGCCAAGCAGCACATATGGCGTCTCTGCTTCTGGCAGCTCCAAGAGGTTGTCCTGCAGGCTGCACGCTGCTCAGTGTCTCCTGTTGATTAGGTCGGTTTGATGTCTCTCTCATTCACAGCCAGTGGTGTATCATTTTTTCCAAAGTAACAGGCCCTTTGGAAAGAAAGGTCTTCTGTCTGGCTGGTTAATATGACCTTCTTCGTGGTCCAGGGAGCCTAATGCGAGGCCGATGATGCAGCAGGAGTAGAATGGTTCCATTATGCAAATGGCATGAATTTGGGTGAATTAGTAGTTTTTTGAGGGCCTTTCCAAGAACTATGGGTGGCACCTTTTCAAAACGTTCCCGTTAATGTGCTGAGGTCAGTAGAAGTAGTGTGTCGTCAATAAAAGGCCCCACTTAAAAGCTTCTTCCTTCCCATCCCTATCCCCTCCAGCATCACTTGTTTATAAAGGTCATACTTAAGGATTTTTACTTGGTTACTCCCAACTGAATATTTTGTCTGGGATGTGGATTTGTGCTTTGTTTGGGGGTTTGCTAGTGGAAGCAGAGAGGCAGGAGGAAAAAGGACGAAGAGGTTTTCTGGGCTGTGAGTCGACGTAGGATTTTGCGGGGTACCTTGTGTCCCCTGCCAGGTCTGTGCTCTTTTCCACTTACTTTGGGGAACCTGGAGAGCTCAGGGCACTGCTTGGTTTTATAAAGTTGATGCCACACACACACGCATGCACCCCCCTCAGTGACAGAGCTAACTGGGGCCACCAGTTGCAAACTGAGCAAATGTAAAGTAAACTTTAAAAAGTTTAAAAAAAAAGGAAATGCCATGCTGTGGTGCAGCGTGGTCTGGAGGCAGGGCTGGTGGGGTGCCTGCAGGGTACGTGGGATGCTGGAAGCAACTGCTTCTGGTGATGTATCCCTCCTGCTTTGGTGGGCTCACGCCATGGTATGATGGTGAAGTTGATACAAGTTTCTTCTCTGTTAAATAGCTTGCTTTGAGCTCGCTAGCTTACAGATTGGGTTCTTGTCTATATTTTCCTACTGTAGAATGACAGTGAGGGTCAGCCCTGCTATTTATAGCATGGTGTGCTCGCGCCAGAATTGTTATCTCCTTTTTACAGGCTTAATAAAATCAAATGACTTAGATTTGCTATTTGGTAACGTCTGCATTTGTGAGTATAGGAGCATGGGGAAAACAAATTAACAGGAAACAAAATTACAGTGTTATTTTATCCTACCAGGAATACAAGACGTGCAAAGGATAAACACCCTGTTGCTTGCCAGTGCTAGAGTACACTCATTATACCTTAAGTAAAGGTTAATCCATTTCAAGCCTGGGTTAATGCTACACTATCCTGACACTCCAAAATGATCAGAAGGCGGGTTTTTACTCTTATTAGCTCATTTCTTGAAATAACTTAATCACAGATGCCAGCATGTGGTCAGCAGTTGCTCAGTTTGATTTGGGTGTGTCAACATGCTGTAGGTTTTGCTCTCAGAAACCTGGTTTATATTTATCTTTTCCCACCTATCAAGAGAGAAAGAGAATGCAATATTGTATAACAAACTCAATACAGAGAGAAGAGCCAAGTTCTCCAAGAAGTGTCTAGTATGGGGTGCATGTTTGTGTGAGGAATAAACCCCTTAATTTTTAGTAAATATTATTAACAGTTCACAGCTCTCATCTTTCTTTATTAGAAAATTGAAGGGAATAAAAGATTGATTAAAAATAGAAATATTGACATCATCATGAAGCAGCTGTAGTGCTATTAAAACTTCACTGTATATGTATAGAGAGATACATTTTTATTCTCAGAACTCTGGTGTCTTGCGCACTCCAAAATACACAGCTAAAATAATATCTACATAATGCTATAAAACGCCTCTATTTGTGACATAGCAGCTGTGTTTCTGGCAACAAATATCTTATTGTCGCACCAAATCCAATTAAAAATCCATGAGATGAAATACCATCTTCACAGGGGGCAGCAGGCAAATCCAAAACAAAAAACCCAGAGCAGAAATAAGCAATCTTCCCGTCTGATGTAGACATGCAGTTTTTCTTCTGTATGAAACTTTTAATCGGTTCACCTTAAAAGGTATTAGGATATGCTTGAAGATCATAAACCTAATTTGGGATTTGCCTTCCTCAAAATCCCCTAGTGAAATAGAAGGATTACGTAAATAATCAAAAGGAAGTGTATGTACTTCTGTGTAATTTTCCAAAACCAGCCCCAAAACAACCTGAACAAATGAGCATGGGGCTGAGATGCTGCTATTTGTGGCTCCCATCTGTGAGGCTCTCCTAAAGTGCCTCAACCCACTTCCAGGTAGGGCATGAGTCCTAGGACAGGCTGTGCTTTGGGTTTTGGTTTTTTTTAAATCTCCTCTGGCTTCCCTAGAGCTGCTGCAAGGGACTCGGGACTGCCCTAAGATGTCTTTTCCCAGCGTTAAAAGCGTTATTCTAGCACATCCAGGTTCTTTGGGTTCAACGTGAAAGCTATCAAAGAGAGCAGCCTTTCTTCTTTCCTCTTTCTTCCCAGTTTTTAAGTGCTCAGTGACCATGTGCCCTGACCTATAAGTACTTTACATGGTAACGTATTTACAGCTGCATAAGAAGACATCATGCACACACACACAATACACACACACACACACAGGAATTTGAGAATCCAAACACAGGGAGCTCTGTAAGGAACAGCTGCTCCAGAAAACACTCGCTTCATCAGCAGCGTGAGGTGGTCGGAAAGGAAATAAGCAGAAGGACTTGCTGCCTAATGGCCTTGTGGTGGGGAAGCATTTTCTATTCCTGGTGGTTGGTTGTCACTTTAAAAACCCAACCAAACAGAAAAACAGAACAGCAACAGAAGTTTTCCATTTAAAATATGGCAAGTCCATTATTTCGTTTTCACGGGATAATTTCTAGAAAGCCCCCCAGTTGTCCACATGTAATTTTGTTGAGCGGCTTTATGATTCAAAGATATTTAATGGCTATCTTCTGTCCTTGAAACAGCTTCTCCTCTGGGTGGGATTAGGGGATTTGTCCATTTACTTTTTTCACTTTATCCTTTCTGTTTGGTAGCACCTAGCATTTCTGGACTCTGAAGTTGTCATAGAGTTGTGACATGCCCAGCTGTGGGAGCTGCCTGGTCTTCCTCTTGCTTCCCCCTTTCCTTTCTGTGCTTCGCCACCTCTTCCCTCCCCCAGGCTGGGCTCAAGTCTGCCGGAGGTACATTTTCCTCATTTGTGGGCAAGCGCTGCCCATAGCCTGCATAATTCTTTGCTATGATTCACCCTTTGTTTTGCCAACATGTTGTTATTTTTTTTAGAGAGTGGGTAGTAAGTCCTCCTGCTATCTTGGGATAATTTTATAATACAGTTTTTTAATGGACTCACTTACATCTAAAGAACAGTGCCTTCCTTGTGAGTTCTATAGTGTCTAAGAATTTGGAGATGGAGAATAGGGAAGAGGAAAAAATATATATACACATATATATATAAATTTTTTTTCAAGTGAGTAATGATTTGCCATGCTCTGTTTCAGTACATGTTACCATGGCGATGACTGCAGGGACTACAACATCCTTTCCCATGAGTAACCACACCCGGGAGAGAGTGACGGTGGCCAAACTTACGCTGGAGAACTTCTACAGCAACCTAATTATACAGCACGAAGAGAGAGAAACCAGGTACTGGCTCTGCTTCCTCTCACTCCTCTTCAGCGTTTTCTGGTTGGCTTTTGGCAGTGTTTGTTCAAGGGCACTCTGATCCCCATGCACAGAGCAGTTCTCGGAACCTTTCAGCTGCTGGCTGTGCTGGTAGGCCTGTGAACATCCTCTGCTACTGCACCAAGCAGTCAATGAGTGACCAAGGACCTCGACTTTTGACGTTCTCATACAATTTACCTGCTCATCAGACTATTACTACTTTGCAGAAACCGTTCTCTGCAGGGTTTTATTTCGCAGCACGTGTGAGGTTTCCACTTCTGTGTGTGGGGTTGGTGACCTCCGATTCCTCTGCGCATGCCGCAGGGAATAAACTCTGCAGAGGTAGATGCTGCAGAGCTGCTGATTGGCGGTAACTTGGTTTTGTGTAAGGCAGTGGCTTGTGGTGTCTATTCATGTTCTGCAGCATGGAGCTCATGCCGAGATTCATAAACCCTGCGGAAGGGAGTGTACAGGAGGGAGGGAACAGGGCTGATAGGAGAGGTGTTTGACAGGGTGATGGGGTAAGGAAAGGAGGCAGAGAGCTGGGGGTGGCCTGGGGTGGAAATAAGGGGCAGTAAATAGCATAGGGTTGGTGATGGAGGGTTTGAGAGGCTCTTGGGTGGGCAGGAAGAATTTTGGGGATAATGTAATACCCACTTCTAAATTCTTCTGTGGTGGTGTTGACTGGTACTCCTTGCGAGGGAGTATGCGTTGGTCATCTCCACTTTAACTTCTCTCATCGGTGCCCAATTCTGCCTCAAATGTGGTGAAGTGCTACTTGAATTAAGTGTCAAAGCACCAAGCATTTGATTGTAATGAATGTTGTGTTTGAAATTGTCATCAGCATGTGAAATTATCATTCCCCTGGTAATATGTTTTTAATTGAGGGGCTTTCAGCTGAGCAGCAGGGTTTCTCTCTTCATCATATTTAGTCATTATCCCATGTAATTGAGTTGCTTCTAGTTAGGAGAATAGGCTGTCTACCGAGGGCCTTTAATTTAGGGGCTCCTGCTGTACTTCTCAAAGTGAGGAAAGACGCCAGCAGCCTCGCACCCAGCCTTTGAACTCTTGGCTGCTGCTAGTGCGTAACCAGCTTTCTGAAAGCTGCACCCTGACAGTCATAAAGAAGCATCCCGCAGGTGGAAAAAGAGGGGTCCAGCAAACGTGTTGCTACATGCTGACCCTTGCTGTCTGTGGGGTAATCCCAGGCTTCACTCCCTGCTTAGACCCTCCCAGCCTGGCATGGCACCAGGTGGAGGAGCCCGGAGACCGGTGAGCTCTGGCCCAGGCAGGACACTGGGAGCAGATGATGGTGAATCTGGGGGGGTAGAGTTAGTTGGCATGAGGGTAAGGGGAGCGTGACCAGGGAAAGGTCAGCAAGGCTGAGACTGGGGGTGAAAGCTGGAGCTAGCTGAGGTGTTGGAGGTAGAGCTGAGATGGAAATGGTGAAAAAAAAAAAAAACAAACCACCAATGTTTATTCTGATTCATAATCCTAATTGATAAAACCAGCCTTACTTCAAGAAGATTATATGAAGAAATATAAGTCATTAGAGTGATTATATGTTTGGACTTTTAATGCCTAATTCTGCAAATACGTAAGTATGTGCTTAAATTTGCTTATACATTTTCAACAGCTTTGGTCACAAATGTGTAAATGGATGGAGTGGGCAGTAAGTCTTCAAATTTCCATTTGAGGCAAATTCTTTAGTATCTGGAACATGTGAAGTAAAGGCATTGTCTTGCTGTAGTTTTATGTTTGTTTTTAATAAATAATAAAAAAAGTAATCTCCTGTTTCTGCCCTTTGCAGGCAGAAGAAGCTAGAAGTGGCTATGGAAGAGGAGGGCCTTGCAGACGAGGAGGTAAATACGACTTAAGTAACCTTTGAGGAGACTGCTTTGCTTTTGTCGCACTGCTTCAAATTGGCATTTCAGGAGCTTACAGAAACATTAGCTAGCATGACTTTAAGTTTCATTTTGTAAATGAATGTTGCCCCTGTAAATAACTTGTTCATTAGGGAAGCTGTGAATACATTTGAATGATACTTGCTTTTCCTGCCACCCTGTCCTGGTTTCAGCTGAGGTAGACTTAATTTTCTTCCCAGTAGCTGGTGTAGTGCTGTGGTTTGGATTTAGGATGAGAATAATGTTGATAATGCACTGATGTCTTAGTTGTTGCTAAGTAGTGCTTACACTGGTCAAGGACTTTTCAGCTTCCCATGCTCTGCCAGGTGCACAAGAAGCTGGGAGGGGGCACAGCCAGGACAGCTGACCCAGACTGGCCAAAGGGCTATGCCATACCGTATGGCGTCACGCTCAGTATAGAAACTGGGGGGAGTTGGCCGGGGGGCAGCGATCGCTGCTCAGGAACTGGCTGGGCATCGGTCGGCAGGTGGTGAGCAGTTGCATCACCTGGGTTTTGCTTTTTTTTTGTTGTTGTTTTCCTTTTCACTATTACGATCATTATTATTTTATTTTATTTCAATTATTAAAACTGTTCTTATCTCAACCTGCAAGTCTTCTCACTTTTACCATTCCGATTCTCTCCCCCATCCCATCGGGAGGGGGAGGGGGAGCAACCGGCTGCGTGGTGCTGAGTTGTTGGTTGGGATTAAACCATGACACACCCTTAGTCATGAGACATGTGGCCGCAGCAAGTATATAGCATGCTTTTCAAAGATTAAAATTGCTTGCCATTATGTTTGGCCAGAAAAAAAGGTGAGATGTGCTTGGAAGGAGTGGGTAGAAAGCAAAATGCTGAACCATTTTTTTTCTTGATTTAAACAATAAACTGGGCATACCCTTGCTCCATCTGGATACAGGTGAGGAGGGGTCTCTGTCCAGTTGGCATCTCTCAGAACTTTGGTCAATCAGTTGCTTTTCTGAGGTTCATCACACTACAGCTGCCTGTACTGCCTTCAGGACAGGCAGGCAAGTAAGTAGGAACAGTGCCTCAGTCATTTCTGAGTTTGTGTGGCTGCCCTAACTTGTAGGAGAGGGAAAAGCAAGTGTGGGTGCATAATGCCATCTTGTGGTTTTAAATAGCACTGTCATCCTAGTACAAAATCTGGCAGGTGCCTGATGGAAGGGTCTCGCTAGCAGTCTCTGAGATCTCAGCATCTTTGGGAGCATAGGTCAGCGTTTGCCTTCTCTCAGGGTGAATCCTATTGATGTTTTTATAGAACAAAATATATGACAGGATTTGGACAGATTTTTCTTTCAAATATGAGTGTTTGCCTGCCCAAAAACAAATGGATTTTGCTATAGATAGTGTAAGTTGGATCTCTGCTGCCTGTTAGGCTCCTTGTTGCCTGTCATCACTCTCTTCGGTGGGGTGCAAGTTTCAGCTTTTATTGATCCTTCACACTGCCCAAAAACAAGAGTCCTTGCCTCACTAGTGACTTTGGCCTTTGGACTGATGTACTTTGTTTGAACCAGTATGATTTTTTTTTTATTAATTTTTATTACTGTTTCTTTATATCTAAGTAACAAAAAAACCAAAACCACCCCCCCCCAAAAAAGTGAAACTGGGCCTGAGGCCTCAACATAAAAGACCGTGCTCGTGGACCGTGCTTTGAGAAATTTAGAAAGACTTCTCCTTTTACATTTTCTCTGTAATCCTAATGAGAGGGAGATGGTATATCTTGACTTTACACTGTCAAATGACTTATAAATTTCTGTGCATGTGTCTCCTTAGAAAAAACTGCGCAGGTCACAACACGCTCGCAAAGAAACAGAGTTTCTGCGACTGAAGAGGACTAGACTTGGCTTGGATGACTTTGAATCGTTAAAAGTTATAGGAAGAGGAGCTTTTGGGGAGGTTTGTGGCATTCTTGCTTGAACAGGATATTAAAATTGGATCGAACATTAAAATGAAACATTTTAATTACAGAATAAAAAGTTCCAGTTGGGGAGTTTTATTGCAGAAGAATAGCTATTTGAGTAACTGTACAAGTGCAGTAAGTCCAGTAATGAATTACATGCATTGATTTCTCAAGGTCCCTGGAAAGGCCCTTAGTTTCCCACAGCTTCCTATTAGCCCAAACTGATGTTGCCCGTGTGGCCCCCTGAAATGATGGATTTGCAGTTGCAGAGCTCATCTCCATAAACATTCTCCCAGACCTGTGTCACATCACAGTCGTATCTGCTCCTGAATTTTTAGCGTAAACAATCTCACAGCTACCCGGAATTTAGTGTGCCTGCTAACTTTTCCTAAAACAATAACTACTTCAAACTATGTGTTCATCACTAGTATTAGTGTTGTACATGGTGTAGAAATATTTCTTTTTTTCCATGTGTTTTTAAATGTTTAACAAAAGAACTTTTCCATGCCCAGCAATTTTGAGCCTTCTAGTAGATTTCACGCTGAGGTCTAGTTTCTGAGGTAGAGAAGATTGATTGGGTTATATTTCTCATTATAGGTACGCCTCGTTCAGAAGAAGGATACAGGCCATATTTACGCAATGAAGATACTAAGAAAAGCAGATATGCTGGAGAAAGAGCAGGTTTGTGTTGTATAAGTCCCCTAGCTTTCAAACTTATGCTGCCTGGAAAACTGCTGAAGTTCTATGTGGCAGATACTACTTGGTCGTATTTTCCACTTTGAAAGCCCCAATAATGGTATAGCAGTCCCAAGCATCTATGGAGTTGCTATCACAGAATAAGTAGAAGTTAGGAAATAAGGTTGTGTAACAGCATTTTTAAAAATGTTTTATTTACAGCCAATTTGGAATAGTGACAAAGATTTTTTTTTTTTTTTTCTCTCTTCCTTTATCAGTGCAGACCTTACAGTACTTAATCTGTAAAATTGCATTTCAAGGAAAATGCTTCTTGAAAAGTAATACTGTGCCAAAGTAAAAACTGAGAGTACTTGTTTGTTTTGATGGTTAGATACCGACAGATGTCACATTGTTCATTGGTTTTGTTTTCCTTTTTAGTCAGGTCTTGTCTTGTTGTTAGTTTAGTTTGGTTTGGTTTTTGCTTTTACTTTTTAGTTAACAATTCACTGCAAATTCCTGGTGGGACACAGTAAATACTTTAGCATCACAAAACAAAGAAATAAGTGTGGATGTCTCAAGCGAAAGAGCAGATAAAAGAGGACTTTCCTTACTTGTCCAAACCTTACCCATCATTTGCTCTTCTATTACATTTCCCTGCTTGTACTTAACTTTTTTTTCCTGGCGCAGGCTTTTTGTCTCCTCAAGCCCATGCCCTGAATATAGGGAACCAGAGGAGCAGCACATCCTGCACAGCAGCCGGATGTGTGTGGCCCTCTGGTTGAAGTCCTGCCCCCATTTCATAACCCGATGTGGCAAGGAGGCTGAGCTCACACTCTCCATTTAGTTTGGGACTGTAATCTTCCCTGGAGAGTGTTTATCTGCTGTAATTTTCATTGCCTGGTTTGTTCAATGGAAGGCAACACAGGACACACATACAAGAAAATTAAGTCTTCCCCCCCCCGCCCCCCCCCAAGCCTGATAGCACAGGGAGATATCCTGGCTGTGTTTTAAGCAAGGTTTTAATACTGTATTTTATAACTACATTGAGGAGTGAAGGGTGGAAAGAAATATTTTCTCATGAGAATAGATAGAGCTAGATAAATCAAAGTTTACTACGGAGAGAACCCATTGCTCTATGAAACCCTGTGAAAAGAAGACATAGACATAAAGATGCTCCTGGCCAGTAGAACTGGGGAAGAGATGCAGAAGACTCCGCTGATTATTGGAAATAGCCCTCAAAGCTGGAATAGTGGTACATATTTCCTCTCCAGAAGTTGCTTTCTGGTGTATGAATAATGAAAATCTTACAGCTGCCAAGAAACATTTTTCCATTTCATTTTATTCCTGTCATTTTCCTTCAGGGTGAGTGTACATTCTAGTGCAACACAAACCTGTCCTCCAATTTCTATTACTCTTACTTTCCAGTGAATTCATGGGGTAGCAGCTCTCAGTATATTTTTTCAAAACCTCAGCTGGGACTGGAATATCCTGAGCAAGGTCAGATGTTCCCAAACTCACTTGCCCAGGACCAACATCAGCAGCAGTGGTGGCTGTATCAGTTCTGGGCCAACTTCGTGCACATCACTTGGAGGAATGGCTCAATCTTCTCTTCCCTTCCCCACCCCCACCCCCCCCTTAAATAGCCCAAGACCCTTACCATTTTTGCACTGCTTTAATACTGGCCACTGAACTCTTTGCTACCTGCCGTCATCTGTAAGGCCTGAAACTCATCCCAACCCTGTTCCCACTTGGCCAAGGCACTTGGCCAAAAAATCCAAAATCAGGTTTTGCAGGAAGTAATTAGTTTAGGCACTCTGTCACTCTTGCTAGAGAAGATTCCCCAGGCTTATCTTGCCAAGTTTAAACTGTGAGATATCTGTGTAGAAGTAGCTATTAGTTTTTTGTTTCTATGTATATGAGAAATCTGGTAACTTCTGACAGGAATCATAATGCATCTACCATTTTACCTCTTGGGTTTTGCATTCTTTAAGACCAACTCTGGCCTTTTCCAATAATTTTGTCAGTATTTGCACCTTGAGTTGCACATTAAATTTTTGTCTGAGTTTGCAGTACTGTATAAAGCTCTGTGATGGTCAGCTCTGTAATTTTTTTGAGTGTTCCTGTTTCATTCTAGGGTATCGTAAAAAAGGGAATTACACTTTTCCACCAACTTTTTCAGTTCTTTCCAATAAACAGAAACAGCTTAACAAGCTACACTTTGTGTTTCTAGAGACTGCTTCTGCCAAGTTGTGTGAACAGTTATTTTCAACATTGAGTTGACTGCTATGGGCTTCTGCTGGGTATTTTGTGAGGACTTTGTAGGATGTAGTAAAAACTATGAAAAATATGAGTATGAAAAGAGTATGAAAAATAGTTTATTCATTAAAGATCGTGAGAATATATTGTAGGACTAGGAATATAATATGGCGTTCCTTGTTGAAATATTTAAATTGACCTTTAATAATAGTTTTGTTTGTTTGTTTATTTTAGGTGGCCCATATCCGAGCAGAAAGAGATATTTTGGTTGAAGCAGATGGAGCCTGGGTAGTGAAAATGTTTTACAGCTTTCAGGATAAGAGAAATCTTTACCTGATCATGGAGTTCTTACCTGGAGGTAAGCTGTATGTTGTGGTGTTAGGTGATAGAAGTATTTCTTCCTTAGCTTTTGCTGTCAGCTTCATAAAATGTTAGAAACAAACATGCTGTGTAATTTCTTACAATAAAAAACTTTAATGTTTTTTTAAATGAAGTCCCAGTAACGTAACCACTCCTGATTTTTAGGGGAAGGAGAAAGGTTATGGAGAGGTGTTAAAATAGACTTGGATTAAATTATTATTCTGATCCAACGTTCTGCTTTTGACTGCTGAAGCAAGTAAATACATGCAATACACAAAGCTAGTCAATACATGCAATACATGTATGATGCATTAAAATTCACTGTATCTTCCTGGGCTATCCAATTAAGATTCCTATTTAGGATTTTCAACAGTTTTACATCCAGTTTACTAAAAAAGTATGTTGGGTTTGTAGGTCCTTGCAGTAATAGTTTTATAATTAGTAGCTATAAGGCCAGTTACAAGGTTAAATTTGGATTCTACTGGGGTTTCACATAGAATTAGTCTTGTGATTAAAATGTTCTGATTTCTAAGCTGCATTTTCTGCTCTGTGATTAGGTGACATGATGACCTTACTAATGAAGAAAGACACCTTATCAGAAGAGGAGACACAGTTTTACATTTCTGAAACTGTGCTGGCCATAGATGCTATTCACCAGTTGGGATTCATCCACAGAGATATTAAACCAGATAACCTTCTGCTGGATGCTAAGGCATGTAACATACATGTAAACTGCCTATGCTTTAAACATCTCAGTCTGCAGATAATGCCATTTATAGTGGTGCTATTCGGTGGGAACCAGTAGTGCCACAGTGGTGACTTTAAACTAGCTGGAGTAAAGGCAGAAAGTGGTCATTTTCTTTTCCTTGTAGAACACTAGTATACTTCAACAAAGCAAAGCTGCCCTTGTCTTTTGTTGGAAAGCCTTTTAACCCTTTTAAGGCAAGCCTTTAAAGTGAGAAGACTCACTTAGGGTGCCCAGATGCTCATAGTCATACACATTAAGAAACGATACGCTTAGTTACTTCAAGACAAATGAAAGCATGAAACATTCAGACAATGCTAAATAATCAGTTCAATTCCTGCAGTTATCTCATTTGTTTTATTACCCACTCACCAGTGGAAACACTCTGTTATAGCGAGCCATGAAACGGAGCCAGTAAGCATCATACACAAATCTGTAGACCATCTAGCACTGATGTCTGGAAACCTGATTAAAAACAGGTTACCATCAAAACAGAACAAAGGTATTTTGTCCTGGAGGCATTCTCAGTCTCAGTGGTATCCAATTCAAAACAAAAACCAGGTGAACTATCTGCCCTCAGCGGCTGCAGAATTGCAGATGTAACTATTCCCAGGGGGCCATAACCCTTTTGAGAGAAAACACACTCTTGCAGTACATCAAGATTCAGTCATTATTTGCCTACTCGTCCTGGATTAGATAGTCCTGTGCGAGTCCGTGATGGCCTGAGAAGGCAAGTGCAGTTATGAAGATTTTCTTTTTCGAGCACTGTTGTTCTAAATTATGTTCTTATCTTCTCTGATTTTTTTTTTTTTAGGGTCATGTAAAACTGTCTGATTTTGGGCTATGCACAGGTTTAAAGAAAGCTCACAGAACCGAGTTCTACAGGAATCTTACACACAACCCGCCAAGTGACTTCTGTAAGTATAAGCTGTCCTACTTAAACATTTAAATAGTTATGAGCTGCAGCTATGCCACATCATAATTTATTTCTGCTGGGTTAAGCAAGATTGGTCAGGCTGGTTGCATTTACTTGGAAAACTGGAAATGCATGTTCCCCAGGACACGGAAGCATTTCACAGGAAAGAAATGATGATTTCTGCAGTGTTAATGTATTTTTGCACATTTGTACACAGAGACAAATAAACATAATGTAATGTATCTATATTTTAATTATTTATCATAACAGTGTTAGTGAAGTTACAGAAATACTCTTTCAGAAGGGACATAGGTTTCATGCGCTGACTTACTGAAGTCAGTGACAATCTCATGAAGCTTTTATTAGGAGTGAAGTTGTTCATGAACATGCCTTGGTGACACATCCACATTAGTGTTTTATTCTACAAATGTAAAATTCCTCTGCAGTTCTTCTTGGATTCTTCACTTGTTGCTTAAAAAAACATTGCCCGTATCTGAATATATGTTGTCAGCTGCAACAGTAAGTGCTGCTGATCTCAGATCAATCTGTAAAACTTTTAGCAAATTCTAATTTAGAATTGCTGACCATGTGTCCTATTTACATGAGTTTCAGCTGCATATTGGACAGTAGTTATTCATTTTCCCATCTCCAGTTATAATCAAGTATTTGTTTCTAGACTAAAGCATTCTAAAGATACAAAACAGTTATTCTTTGAAAACAATGTTATAAATCTTTTCTTTTAATTCTCACAAATGCATTTATTATCTAATAACTATTTTGTAAATTAGCATTTCAGAACATGAACTCAAAGAGAAAAGCAGAAACATGGAAGAAGAACAGGCGACAGCTGGTGAGTTAATAAAATTACGTACAGTTTTTTTTTCTTTTAAACTATTTACAGAAAATGTTAAATAAAAACTTGGCATTAATGCTACTGGTTTTTAAAAACTTGAAAGGCCCTTATCCCTTACAGATGTTGCTCTCCTCTTCAAGCTCCCAAAATTGCAAATAACTGAAAAGAAGGTGGTCTAGTGATTCTGGTTGTGGAGTAGCTCAGAGATCAGGGTTGCTTTGTCTGTCTGTTTTCAGAGCTGTGACTAGCAAGACCCTGCTCTTCTCTATGCCTTTGATTCCCTTACGAGCACCTGGACTAACTAACCTCAGGTGTCAGCAACTGCTTAGCAAAGCTGTATCTTGAGTTTGTCTCCTAGACTGCCTGGTATTGACACTGTGTGTGAACACCTGTGTTTAATTCCTGCAGTCCAGTGTCACAAGAAGATGCATAGCTGCGTGGTTCTTTTTTAGAGAATTGTGGGGAAAACTTGTTTGTCCTTCTGCTGAACAGGAATGTGATGGAAAGGCAGTGGAGGGTATTGGTCCTGGAGTGCTGCAGCCTGGGTTTATAATGAAAAGTGGTCAAGAAATAAAGGGAGCTCTGGCATTAACCAAATCAAAGGAAAGTATCTGTCAGCCAAGGGATTTCAGAATTTCAGCCCTGCTCATGATTTTCACCACATAGCAGTTGCAAAAACTTCAGTTTTCAAATTTTGGAATTTTTTTTATTTTGCACACTCTGTTTAAAAAGTGATATGCTGCAGTATTCCCAAAAAGCTGTTGCGTTTTTTTCTTTCCTCATGAGACACAATGAGATTACATTGCAATCGTGCTGCCTCATAAGGGCTGTATTTCACACCCTTACTCCGCTTGGAGTTAGATCCCTGAAAAGACTACATCTCCAGGTCAGTAAAGACTGACGTGGCAGAACTGTGTGGTGAAGCTAGATGAATCATGAGACAGTCCAACAGAGAGAATAAAAGGCCAAAATGACAACTTGGATCAACACTGTTTGAAAAGGAGCCATATTCTTGGTTTTTCACTGATTCAAAACTAAATGTTTTGGCTCTGTTCAATAAAATGAAATATTTTGTTTCTGGTCAGACCAATGACAGTAAAAGATTTTTCTGGCAAAACTGGTTTTGGTGGACTTTTTTGGTTTTGTGGTTTTTGGTTGTTTCTTGGTTGTGTTTGTTTTTTTTTTCCTTTCCCCCCTTGCCCCGTGCAAAATTTTCCATCAGTAAAGAGAGATTCCCAAATAGCTCAAGATTCAGTCCTTAGCCGGAATCATTTAGGCTGCACATTTAAAAGGTTAAAAGGATGGAGCCTGGGTCCAGTAAGAGCTCAAATTAATTTTGTAATAAAGACAAGGTAATATATGGAACAGCTAGTGTATCATGAGTGTCACACATGGGAATCTACCACTGGTTATCCCTTTTTTAAAAAAACAAACAAAAAAAACCCCCCAAAACCCCCCCCAAAAAACCCTACAACAACAACAGAACTTCTTGGGTATTTTTGTAATGTGGCTACCTGAAACTTTAGCTAATATGACCTTCTGATATTGCAGTGGGAATATTCTATGATTTTGTCACGTTTAGGAGGATGATTTCCATTTATTTTCAAGGTTTTCTGTGCTTACTCATGTAAAAGAATAATGTTCTTGGGATTTTAGATACTGTGAATTCTCAAATTAAGCATTCTTGTCCATCCAAATAACAAGATCCTATATGTGAATCACCAGGAAAAGGTTTTGCAAAGTGCAAAAATGTAGTATTTATCTTCTAAAGAGTTTATTCTTTTTTTCCAGGCATATTCTACTGTTGGAACTCCAGACTATATTGCACCAGAAGTATTTATGCAGACGGGGTACAACAAGCTGTGTGACTGGTGGTCTTTGGGAGTGATTATGTATGAAATGCTAATAGGTATGTTAAAGACCCCAACTTAAGAATCATTAAAGGGTTCAAAGGTAACAAGGTCTGTTAGTTCACAGAGTCTGATCCCCTGCGTAGTGGAGATACCAGAATTTCATTCAGTTCTGCCTGAAGTAAGCCCCAAATTCAGCTTCCGGAAAACTCTGAAGTCCTCCTACCTTTCCAAGAAGACAGCAAGAGATGATGCCTCAGTTAGTTGTTTCAGTGAATAACTGTGCACTATTAAATGTTTTTGAGGTTCAGTCTCATTACTTGGAAGTAACAAAATAACCGTTAGTGTTGCATTACAAAAGAGAAAACTTTTGGCTAGTACTACTTGTTAGATTTGGGAGTGGTAGTGGCAAAAGCAGAGGCCCAGGTCACTTTCCTCTTCTGAGAAAAGCTTGTCAATTTTTCTGTTTGTTTGTGCAGGGTATCCACCTTTCTGCTCCGAAACACCACAAGAGACTTATAGGAAAGTTATGAACTGGAAAGAAACGTTGGTATTTCCTCCGGAGGTGCCCATTTCAGAGAAAGCAAAGGATTTAATTCTAAGGTCAGTGACAAAAGCCCACTTCTGGCCACTCTCCCAGACATAGTCATCTTCCATTAGGTTAACTTTCCGTTCTGCATGAAGGAAGCTTTAGATTGGAGGGAAAGTCGGTTTCTTCTGTGTTGCCATCCTTGATGGATTTTTTTAGTCTTTTTCCCTTTGCCATTTGTTTGACATGAAGGAATAAGCTGTAATAATCTCAATTGTACCACGGTATCAGGAGAAATGGAACAGACTGAAAAAAAAAAAAAAAGAAAAAAGTGATTAACACAATTTTTCTCTTCTCGGAGGGAATTAGAAAATAACCGCTCACCAGCATTTAATGCACTGAACATAAATCTTGGGATGTTTTGGATTTACTCACTTTTTACAAAATGACAGTTTTTAATCCATTCAGTTTGCATTGAAGTTTTTGCGAGGGCTTTTGGTGTCAAGGTCAGGCAGAAATGATCTCTTGTCCTGGGAGGTTTGGGGGGATATGTTTTTTGGCTTTGATTTCTCTCTCTCCCCCCCCAAGATAATATTACAAGCGTACACAATTTTGTTACAGGCAAAAAGGGGAATGTACTTCATAGGCAGAGCCAAGAACTAGAATTTATTATGAGTCCAAGCAGTGCTCCAGTAGCATACAACAAACATAACAAATACAACAGTTATTCTTAATCCAGTTACGGTGATACTAACAGTTCAAATTATTTAATTATTGCTAATCCTCATTAATAAGTTTGTGCATAACAGTGTTATTATGTTTTCAGTGTCTATTTCTCTAGTGTTCTGCTTAACTTCTCCTGTGTGTTGTCAGCATCCTGAGTTCTTTGCTGGAAAGAGTACAGCATTGCTGCTGAGGATTTCTTCATCCTCAGTCTTGGCTGTGTTTGGGGCATTTTTAGATATTTCAGGTAGTTTACTTGTTAACATGTCTTGCTCAAGAATTTACTTACACAACGACTACTTGAATTTATTACTTTTTCTCCATATATGGAAGGATTAAATTAGGCTAAAACATCTTTAGTTATAGACAATTTACTAAAATGAGGTCAAAACAGCAGGTTAGGCAACAAACACCTGGCCATTGGGTATTTTGTCCATTACAGCTTGGACAACTTAGACAACATATATTTCAACTTAAAGGAAGTAGCAGACAAAGCTAAAGTTTTTTTATTTTTATGGATACGGATAAAATGAAACTAAAATAAGCTCAAGTCCAGACAAAGCCTGACAAATCCCGAGACCTGGTCTGGCTAACTGTTGTTACAAGGTTTGAGGTCTATTATTAGTACTTGGCATCAACCAACTGGCTGGGCTGCAGTAGGAAGATAAGCAGGTTTTTTTTTTTTCCCAGGTGACACTCAACTAAAAGGAAAAGAACATTACAGTCTATAATTGGAGAGAGTTTATAGCCTAACTTGCTACATCACTAAATTACCTGCTGAAAATTTCACTAACTAGTGAGAAGGTGACCTTTTTTGTATTGCAGTGTATTGATGTGAGAAGTGCCTTGTGAATCTAGATGATGTGAACGTGTGGAGAGATTATGAGTTTGGGATAACTAAATCAAAAACCAGAGGCTTTGCTCATGTAGGCAAACAGGATTTCATTTAACAAAGTCCGTCTGACTTTTAGAGCAACAGGAGGCCCACGTCCCCATGCTACCATGTGCTCCCCATTTCCAGGAGGTCGTCAGGTGATGCCACGCTTGGCAAGACCAAGCTTTTTGTTTGAAATGGGCATTTTTTCCTGTTATTGTAAGCCTCCCTCTTTGTGTCACTGTTGACACCTTTTGCCATCCTCAAAGAGACTGCAAGGACAGTGTAAAAATACAAAGCGGTTGCATCTTTGCTAACACATACAAAAGATAGCTAGGATTTAATGACATCCTAGGCTAAGCATTGGTATGCTCACCATCTCCTTGATGAGATACTTCAGAGTATTTTCCAGCCAGCTAGGCAGCAGTCCAGGCAGGCATCAGTCCAGAGGAGAAGGGTCAGCCTCTGCTGCTCCCTGGAACAAATCCCTGATGTCACTGAGTTGCTGTCAGAGAGCTTCTACCTCCCTATTTTTTTTCTTTAGGATTTTATACTTTTCCTTGTTGGTGTTTTTCCTCTTGCCTACTTGAGCAGGTAACGGTCCCCATCTCAACAATCCTATCTCTGTCTCCAGTTTCACCTTTTTCTTCTTACTTGACTCTACAGACTTTCTCACAGCTGCTTCTCATAAACTGACAATTTCTTCTGGAGTCTGAGCCAAGGTTATGCAGCTGGGCCATGTCAGAAGTAGGCCTTGGGTCTTTGTACCACCAGCACCTGGACCTCTAAGGAGTGGGAAGAGGGGAGGGACAGCAAGAATAGGGACATGGCATGTTTTGAATGTGTCTGGCTCATTGTAGTTCCAAAATGAGACATCAGAGAGTAGCCCTGTTTCACTAAGTGTATCCGTTCCTGTTAGTTTGACTTTGAAACGTGGATTTTAAATAGTTGAGAACATGCAGAGGAGTTTTCAGTGGTAGGGACTTCAGCCTCCATTCCAAACTAATCTTACAGGGCTAGAACTTGCGGCATCTTTTCACAAACTTTGAAGATGGAGATGCAACAGTTTAGAAGAGGTGTAAGTTACTGTCATCATAGCTTTTTTGTTTTGGGACTAACAATATTCTGCTTCTACTATTTCCCTTCTCTCCTAGATGCAATGGGCTGCTTCTACATTACCCCAAGTGATGGAACAATTTGAAAGAACTTCCTCAAATTCCTGATACAGGATACCACAGCACTTTTATTTGCTGTTGCTTCTGTCTGCATTTATTGTAACATTCCCTTTATTTTTTCTGCTTTTTCAGGTTTTGTATCGACTCGGAAAATAGAATTGGTAGTAATGGAGTAGAGGAAATAAAAAGTCATCCGTTTTTTGAAGGAGTGGACTGGGGACATATCAGGTATTATATGTACACATTTTGTAGAGAGAATAAAAGCCATGAAAGCAAGAATTTCATGTACTATGATGTCAAGGATAACTCTTTCCAATTTATCTTTTATTTTGAAAGGCAGCTACTGGCAGTAGGTGGATGACAGGGAAGGTTTTCAGGCCTTGCTGACATTCATAGATCTGATCAGAGTCTAATTGTCTTGAGATGCCTCAGATTGCCCCAGAGTGCCCAGGATGGAAAGAAATTGTGGTAGGGTGGCTGTGTTATTCCTGATGTATATGCTCTGATATCAGCAGAGAGCTCCTCTTCCAGTACTAATGGGCTCTGCAGTTATTGCTATAATTGACTTTTTTTGTAATAGGAGCATGAGAAAAGCCAACTCTATTCCAAAAATGCAGGGGAAATAGATGAATGAAGAGGAGAGGCAGCAAGTAGGAGGAAAACACAGGGCATGTCTTTACTGCACACTGCAGATACTACACCTGAGTGAACTGGTATGTCTACAGAGCACTGGGCAGAGGCACTGACTCACCTCGGAGTCGCAGCCCCTGTGACCAAATTCTGCTGGGCCAAGCCTGGGCAGAGGGCCCGGCCAAGGCAGCCGTACCAGTTCCAGCCTCAGCTTCTGCCTGCAGATGCTGAGGTACATCTGCACGTACCCAAGGTGGTAACACCTTCAGAGCAGACGCTGGTGGCCCCACAGCTGCCATCATTTGAACTGAAAGTTACTGTTCAGCTCTCTTTAAGGTTTGAGGTAGTCTGTTCTTTCAGTAATACTGTAGTTTTCTACATGAAAATCCATACTGTGGGTGTGTGATTGTCCCGCTTTTGTACTTCTCATTTTCTCTGGTGCAGAAAGCCTCATTTAACTTATCATTTCAGTGTGGGAGACATTAATAAGCAGCAAGAGCAGTAACATATCTGTTCATGCCACATTTGTGTTTCCCTGTTCCACCCAGAAGTGGATTTAATTGTAATTGTTGTAATTACAACCGTAATAAGTTTACAGGTGTAAATTAATGACTTTCCCACAGTGCCGTGTTCCAGTTTGAATGCTTTCGTGGGACAGATCACTTAAGCAACTTTGAAAGCCACCTTAAGACTTCTTAAAGGGCTCTCTAATTGTTCAGCTAATAAGCAGGAACATGTCAGAGCCAACTCATTTTGGATGAGAGATACTGGTGACTGAGTGTCAGAACTAGGAGCTACACTCGAAAGGTACTTGGATGAGGTCCAGGCTGATGAGCACTGGAATTGTAAAGCAACACATCTGATGGCTCCAAATGCAAGTAAAATCCTGCTTGGCTGGGTTTACGAAACGCAGGTAACCGCAGTGGTTTTTGGTGACAACCAAGATCGTAGCGATAGCTATATGGCAGATAAGTGTGGAATGCTGTTTCAGTCAATGGGAAAATTATGTTTTCCCCAAGTTTGCCAAGAAGATATAATAGGAAACCAATAAATCTCCCCATGATGTCAGCAAGCAGGCGAGTCAGATACATCTCTGATGGACTCAGTGGAACCTTTGTGCTTTAAGTTAAAGGGATGTTGTAACTGTAAAAAGCTAAGTTAAACAAAACTGGAACGTAATGTATCTTTTCCTAGTATTCACTATTCTGGCATTTATTTCTATTTGCAGGGAAAGACCAGCTGCAATCCCTATAGAAATTAAAAGCATTGATGATACTTCCAACTTCGATGAATTTCCTGAATCTGATATTTTACAGCCAGGTGAGACTGCCATTGTAAATTCCAAATTTCTATCTATGACATGCCAGAATACTCCACAGATGCTGCTGCTGTTGTTGTTTATATTCATTTTTCTGATACCCTAATCAAGGTAATATACAGACTTGATCTAGAGACTGTCTTTCAAATATAAATGTAAACCTATGATCTCTAATAGCTTCTACTTCCTTAGAACTTTGGAGGAAAAAAAAAAAGCCCACAGATTTTAACAGTTAAATCTATTAGTAAAAATGGTTTGCATATATAACAAGCACAGAAAACAGTACAGTTTTTCTACCATACAGTCTGTCTAACCAAATTCTGGTAAAACATTATGCACTGATTTGCTTTTGATCTTTAATGGCTTTTGAGTTTCATGCCAAACATAAATGTTCACATATTTGCGGGCAAAAATTTTCAGACAGATCATTATTTAACATAGTGATTTATGAACCTGAGTGGCTCTGGAAATCATGTAAGTTTTTTTTAATTGTTAATTTCTATTGGCAAGTAGTAGGAAATTTATATACATAAAAGCCTTGATTCTCTGATGTGCCAAATTCTCCCAGCTCCCACTGTTTTCAATTAATTATAAATGGCTTAAAGATAGGCAGATATATAACAAGGATTAATTGATGACAGATAAGCGTAGGTGTGCTAACAACCATAAGAATTATCAAAAAGCTGTGGGTTTTTTCCGAAATGGCTTTTATTTAATGGCAAGGAAGTTTGTCCTTTTAATGCAAAAGCAATCAGTCTCCAGTGCCTAAGTTCAGCTGTTTAAGTCTGTATTTGGATAATGCCAAGTACATTTGTATTGGTTTTGGCATTTCAGACCCCTGAAAATGTTACTGTACATCTAGATACTTAAATATAAACATCGATATCGGTGTGTTTGGCATCTTGAGTTGAAAATATTGTTAGAGAACTCTAAAAGCAGCAACCAGAGAGCTAAATATAGATGCCCACTGCAGTGAAGGTCCACGTGCAGCACGCCAGCCATGTGGGTTGTTCGTAAAATAAAAGGAGGCTGTACAAGCCTCACTGAAGCTCTAAGCAGGGAGGAAGTCCTAGGAGAGTAATATGTGCATGATATGCGTAGTTCTCTTGGGAGAACTTGGATATATCTTTTTTTCTGTTTGCGGTGAGGATAACATGATATGTATACATGTGTGTGTTGTGCATGGAGCATCCTAAATGTTATGTTTCTTATAATTGTATATCCTGTGGGTGTTTCAGAGGTTCCTGTCGAGGTATGGGAGCCTGTTATGGTGTGTAGACATACTAAATAAACCTGAAACCCAAACAAACAAGAAAAAACTTTCTACTTCAGAGAGATATGCTGAAATTATAACTTCTCAGACCATAGACAAAAGGCAACTGACCTGATTAGAAACAGGATTTCTTCAAGGAATTTCTGCTGACTAGGGAAATCAGAGTTCAGGGCTGCTTATGTCAGTGCTCTGTGAAAAGTCCTCTCAGAAGCAGCGCGGGTTTTAATTGTTTTGTTTTTACTTTTGTTTCTGAATTCTAGTGCCAAACACAACGGAACCTGACTACAAATCCAAAGACTGGGTTTTCCTCAATTATACCTACAAGAGGTTTGAAGGGCTCACGCAGCGTGGCTCGATCCCTTCCTACATGAAAGCCGGGAAGTTGTGAAACAAAACACAAACCCACAAAAGAAATAAAAATACAAACCTCAGGTAGCTGCATCACCAGACCCGCTTGGCGTTAGTTATCAATACATTGACTCTGGTGCGCATCAATTTCACAAGGAAATTCTACAGGATTAGGATTTCTAAGACTACTACAGGAATTAGTTGGCAGTGCCAGCTGGCTTTTTTTTTTTTAATATTTGAATATTTTTGTTAACTTTATTATACAAAGGTACTGGAATAAAAGGAACGTACATCCCTTTAACTGCACTGCCTATGTGTGTATAACGGTTAATTATGCCTCTCTGTACTGTGGCTTTGTTTGTACTGTAAACCATCTAATCCACCCAGGAGTAAAACATATCATTTTATGCAGCATTGTTATTATACTGCTTACCTGGTGGGTTTTAGATATGCAGTATAAAAAAAACATTGCCCACATTTGCAAAATTCTCTGAGCAGTTGCTCACGGGTGTTCCATTTGTGGTCTGCAGACAGCCCATGAGTGTGGCAACATTGAATTATTTTAAATAGCAGTGTCCTGTGGGCCTACTTCTACCCTGCCTACCCTCGCTTCTCCCCACTGGAGGGCTTTATTAGCCGATCATTCCTTCTCTTTCTTCCTTTTTCCACTGTGTGTGATGGTGGAGACAGTCCTTGTGATCTGTTTAGTGGTATTTCTGCTTTAAATGATAGCTGATGGGTATTACTGTTTAAGATGATGATGCCTGCTGGCAACTTCAGAAGAAAAAAGGAATCTTGAATAAGAATTATATAAGGATTTTTAACAGAAGGGAAACATTCTGATACCAAGTTCTAAAAAGATGGCAGAGTTTCCAGGACTGCATTCCTGCCTCTCCTGTAAAGCAGATCATCTTTTTGCTACTCATAATTCAAATAGCCTTTTCTATCTGTGCAAAACGTATTCTAGAAAAGTGATCGAATTGCTGCTTTTTCTTTTTTTTGTCTCCCTAAGAAGTTCTAGGCAGAAGGGATGCCGTTCTAGCCTTTTCTTTCCAGAATACCCCATAGCGGCCTCTGCCAAGCTAGAGGAAGTGGAGTGCCCCGCTAGACTCAGACTCTCCTGTGGGCTCCATCTTCTAGCATCTCCATCTAATGTGAACCATGGGATTACAAAGGATCAGCTGAGTCTGCAGCCCAGTTTCCAGGAACCACAACCAACCACAGCTGAGTTGGGCAGAGCATCTAAATGCTATTCTCCGCAGTCTGCAGGATGGTGACAAACTGACAGCAGAGGCAGGTCTCCTTCTCCTAGGTTGAGGAAACCGAAGCAGAAATCCCCCCCCATATCGAGGGTATGGTTTTGCTTCTCAGCCCAGCAGCAGTTCAGGACTGAATTGCACTCCTTGAACAGTTTGCAATTATCTGGTCGCTGGCAAATTTATCTAGATCTCTGCCTGTACTAGCATATTATCTGCAGTACTTTGCATTTATCACAGCACAGTAGAGATCTTTGATGTCATTTGCTGGTTACAAAAGAGTTTTACAGCAATGAACAATTCCCCAGTAATTGAACAAGCAGAGTCACTGTTGCTGTCTTCCTCCTCTGAATGCAAGTGAAAGGCACTCTAAAACCGCTGCAACGCCCATCGGAGTGAAGCACAGGATGTTTTGGCATACAGTAGGAAAGACTCCATTAGACTGGCTTTTGCAGCAAAATGGAAGTGACTATTTATAAAGCCATTACAGAAATATTTATTGCTGTTAGGCACCATGGTATCAGCTGTTCTGAATTATTTGTATGCTTTGAAAACACACTGGGGTGTTCATCTGCTGCATAAAAGACCATTTACCAGCAAGATTTCTGTGCATCAGTGGCTTTCTGATGCGCATGTAGTCTTCCCTGATCCAACAGCTCCAATATTTTGTCTCCCTTCAAGCATCTAATATCTGTTATTTATTCTGCATTTCTACCAAAAATTTTAGTCTTCAGCTCATCCAAGAGGAGTAGCCAGTGCCTCAGGGCCCATCCAATTTATACAGTGTTATATCAGAACATGGCTAAGCTAAACTTTTGCCTAAATGCTAGACTTACGTGGGAACAGCTCATTGATCTCCCAGTTTTTCTTCCCAGACCTTACACTAATTAACACCCCTTTACTGCTGTTGGGACAACATCCCTCAGAAATTTTCCAGTGTTGTTCTTAGCCTTGCCAATGTAGTTGAGCTTCAGCTCAACCTGTACCCATCCAAAGACCGTCCAAAAACAATAACTCGTTTAAATCCACGTTTATACTTTCAGACTTTATTCTGCCAGTGCCCCAGCAGCTTCTGAGGCTTCTCAGAAAAGGAAATACCTTTTCTAAGGCCTTCAGTCCATTCTATCAAGACAGAGAAGCTTGGGCAGAAAATATCTTGAGATGCAAACTTGGCCTCAAAGGACACTACTATTCAAAAGAGAATTTTTATTAGTTTTAATTTCCAGTTTCATTTATGGGGCACTATGTGCACCGCAAGTGGAATTCCTGTGAACACCACATTTCAAAAGACCACAGTAACCCTATTTGCATAATATAAAAAGAAGTCTTTGCTTGAACTTGCTAAGACAAGATGATAAGTTTCATGGAAACTGCAAATGCTCAGTAATACTGGTAATTTTTTTTTTCTTGTGGGATTTGGGGGAAGGGAGATAAATACACGCTTAATTTACAGCTATCTATTAAACAACTATGTCTGTACATACTCACTGGTTTACAAACTTGGGAAAAAGCTCAACCCTTACATTTGTAACACTAAAGATAACTCATTTAAAATTCTGGATGATTAATCATATCAGTGCTCACATAGGAGTTATATCCATAGGGAAACAGCCTGCAGCCTATTTAGCATAAAATCCTGTATTGTGGTAGTTGATTTTTTTTTTTTTTTAAACACAGCATTATTTTAATAAGTCAAGTTAAACAAAATATTAACTACTGCTTTTAGGATAATCAAATTTTTTTTAAAGGTGAAACTGTGACACTGTAATGGATGAAAGAGAACAGAAGGTTAATCTACACTGGCTTTCAAAAAATGGAAGTGCAACATATCTTTTGTTTTGTTATTTTTGTCTTATTCCTTTGGATGGTTGTGTTTTTTCCTTTGGCGATGTTTGTCATTGTGCCATTTATTTTTCTTATTCTTGGAGTACCAAAGATCCTGAAATGGCTTGATGATTGCAACCATGTGAAAATTTATTTTCTGGAAGTATGTTTTGTTAACTTTTGTTAAAATGTGGAATTGTGTATGCAAATTTTTATCAGAGGTTTGCTGGGAAGTTAACCTATTCCAGCAGGGAAAACTTGAGTGCATCGATGGAAGTGCTGAGCCTGAATCCAAATTCTGGATCTGAATACCCTGAAACTGGGGAGGAAGCTTGGATTGGGAAACACAGCTGAGCTTCTGCACTTAGTTACATCTCCAATCAGTGTGAGTGAGTGGCCTTAGGTACAGGACATCAGCAGAGGTTGTTTCATGTGCAAAAGGAGTTAAAAAAATTGCCAGCATTCAGAAATCAAATATTGTTGATACTGCATTTGCACTGTTAAATTTGCCTTGCTGGAGAGTTATATAAGTGTTATTTTTATAGGTCAATTGTTAAACACCTGAGCCGTTGGATACAGTATGATTCCATAGCATCTGACGTGGGTGAATTCACCTAAGTGCAAAGGGGCTTGCTGAAAGCTCTCCACACTACTAAGACAAATGGGCATAAGCAGTACAAAGGGTGTTGTGTCGGCTCCTTCTAAAGAGGCGGCTTTCCTCCTCTGCAACAGCAAGTAGGGAATACTGCAGTTTAGCCTGGTTATACTCTAATGCTTAGGAAGTGCTCTCACTCTTTCAATAATATGAGCAATTACAAGCATTGTAACATACTGTACCTTGTCCTTTTAATGTTGATATATGGCAGCAGCTCGTTCTTGGAGTCAAAATGGCAACTGCTATATTTTTCCTAGACTGTTTCATTAGTTGTGGTTGGGAAAGTTACATAGAAGCATTATAAAAAATTTATATGAGGCTTTTTACAGCATTTGAAAATAAAAGTAGCATTCTTTTTGTAAAGTTGCTGGTTTTATTTTTTCACACCAGTGTACTGGATTTCTCTTCCAGAATAGGAGGCACCTAAGGGACTGAGACACTATTTTGTGTATTCTCATGTTGAATTCCATGGACAGTGAAAACCCCAGTGTCCCTACTCTCAATCAGAAAGTAGGGATTGCAAAAATTGCTCAACTTGTACCAACTGCACTCACATGAAACTACTTCTAAAATGGTTATTGCTCTTCCCAAGAGACTTATCTTCTTCCCTGTAGGCCATAATTTATTCAAGAAAGACTTCCACGGGCAGTTGTGTCCTTTGATTCACTATAGAAACAATTTTGTCCTACTGTTCCCAGTTTCTTGCTGAGTTTAGAGCAGTGGCAGCAGATGCAGTTGTGAAATAGTCATGTAAAAAAAATGATTACAGAGTTGAGCAGCTGAAAGCAAAGAGGAGCTAGCAGCTGGTGACTGGCCTTCTCTGGAGCCCTCCAGTGAATAACAGCCTTCCACTTGAGAACTGCTGCTCTCAGTAAATGATACAATTTTAACAGAATTTTACAAATTCTATTTAATGCGATTACACTTTTCTTCCAGTAACCAGATATTGTCTCACAGAGCTACATATCATAAGGAAATGCAGGCTTAGTTCTTTATCTCTTTGCATTACCAAATGCAGTATTCCCCAAAAATACAGCACTTTAATGGCAAATATAAAGGCTATGCCTTCAGCGTGTGCAGAATTTTTTTTTATATCAACCACTTTTAAATATTATATAGTTTAGTGTTTATAAAACAAACTGCAAATATCTGTTGTGCGTTTTTCATGTCTTTATTCTTGTACAAAGTGTACCTTGTATCTAAGCAAAACCATTATGCTTTGGACAATAAAATGTCTTTTCTGACAATCTTCCTATGGAAAGAGAAGGGAGGAGTGTTCAAAAGAGTTTGTCTCTTGCTGTTGGGAGTGATGACAATAGTGGTTCCCAGCTCTGGACTACACAAGGATGTATTTGCAGTTCAGGCAGTGCTTTATGTACTTTCTTAAGGTAATTTTATTCATCACACAGGTAAATTTTAAATATCAGAGAGGTTCTAAAATGCCTATCCCATAGCTGAATTTCAAGGATGAAAGCAGGTTTTAAATGTGGGTGCCAGTAGACCGTAACCTGTCAGCCATGCTGGGTTCGGCAGCACTAGGCTCTGCTGCATAGAATGCCATTCTGCCTAAAAGAAGTTGCTGTCTGAAAGATACCAGGTATATTAACTATTGGGACAGTTGAAGGGCAAGTTAATGTATATATAATACAATGAACTTATTCTCTGTTAATAGTAATGGCACTGGGATTTGTATGCTTCATCACACAAGAACGCTTCTACAGTCGGTGTGAGGGGAAATGAATCTTTACACATGCAGAGAGAGTTCATCTCACCGCCTCCTACTCGTCCCACCATATCTTTACAGATTATTTGATAGCATGGATGTTACTGTTCTCTGGGAAATGGGGCATGTAGGCTTGAACCCTCTCATGCTAAGGAGGGAAATCAACCCAGGTTTCTCATTTCCCAATCAAGTCAGAACCCTGCTAGGGACAGCTTGTTTCTGATTTGAACTGACCCTTGATGCCACATCTTGTTTCCGTACCAGCTGCTTCAATCTGTTTCTAGCAAGCCACCATCTGCTGCTGCTTCTCTCTCCTCTAGGAATAAGCGCTCTCTGTATGTGCTGTCCCCAGGCAGTCCACCTCCGTTGGTAGCGGTTCCTTCCCGTCCAGGTGTCTCTGCCCATCCTCCCCCATCCAAAGACAAAATCTTTGCCCTTGCCTCTACATTTCCTGCCCACGAAACTGAGTGATGTTGAGAGGGCAGCTCATCAGCAGAGTAAGTGCTGTGACCTTGAAGCTGTTGTGTAAAAGTGTAACCACAGCCCCTGCTCCACATTTTGAAAAAACAGACGGCAGCTACAGATAGCAAGCGTTACATGCACACCAAGTCTATATAACCCCTTGTTTCCTTCCAGGGATTGAGGCAGAATCTGCCCCTCAGTGTGGATGTACGGGCTGGAATATGAAGGTAATGGAGCTCCAAGGGGAAGCAGATGCCAAGATGCTCCCCTGGGCCATGTCCATGCACGTGCAGCCATCCGCAAAGCTTGGAGACTCGAAATGGGAGCACTGATTTGAACATACCTCTCTCTAGTACTCAAAAACTGCAATAGCTCTGCTAGTCTTGGACACTTAAGTTCTCTACGTAGTCTACTTCTGACTTCTATATATAGTTATTTAATCATAACAAATGATCAGATAAGAACTCCAGTGACTTTTGATCATGACGGAGTGAATCACTGGTAAACTAGACGCACATCTCAAGATTTTCAGTCCAGCAGGCTGCCTTTGAGGTCTCATCCCGCTCCCACTGATGTCAGCAAAAGATCCCTATCTAAAGCCCAAAGAAAGCAGTGAACAAGCATGGTCTCAAAAGCAAGCTGTTTGCTGATGCCGTGCTTTTACATTTGTTACAAACAAGGCAAAAAGATTTTACTATCTATAGAATTCAAATGGTTGAAAAGCAGTATGTGAAGAGGATGTCTTGTGGCTTCAGTTATGAAGGTGACAAACTTGCAGGGTACTTCTGCTATTAAGGAAGAAAATATTACCTATTTTGTTTGATAAAATTAAACCAATACCTCAAGGGAACTTTGCAAAATGTACAATTTATTTAAATGCATTTTTCTGGAATAGCATAGTACGTCATTGTGGGATTTGACCCAAACTGGGCCCTACTGTGGATTTTGCATATTCTAGGAAGCAGACAGATCAGCATGACTTCTTGATTTGTGAAGTTCACAGGCAGTGAACAATGAACATGTTGCATTCTGTCGGCAGAGTTCTGCTGAGTGATGTTAGACATGCTTATGGGCCCACTCTGTGCTACAGTCGGTTGGTTTCTCTTCTCAGTTAATTTGCCTTGACTTAGTGGCACAGGTTTAAGGTGGCTTACATTTCTGTATCTTTGCATTGTTCCTATACCAGCTGTTTAAGATGAGGCTGTTAACACTTGAAAAGATCAGGAATCTGTACGGCGGGTGACAAGTCTGCTTTAATCAAGGAGAAGACTTTCAGACAGTGATGTAATGCATTGTCGGGACCTTTGCAGGCAAGATGGATGACACACTTGCAGCTTGGAGGTTCACCAACTGGCTCTGTGCAAACCCAAGAAAAGGTGTTTTGTCCTTGAAGACAGCTGCCCTCACAGCTGGTTTTGTTCTCTTTTAGCCACAGCAGAAAAGGCACTGGGTGGGATCTCACTGATCCTAGAGAGGCAGGACTCAGCTGGGGGGCTGCCACTTGTGCACCATGGGCACATTTCAACTGCCTTTCATTTCAGCAGGCCCCCTAAGCAGCTTTATTTATCCTTGTGTAGAGATTTGTAACAGCAATACTGTTTTTCAGAGACATTAGACATTAGGCTCTTGTTAGGCATTCAGAAAATACTCATTTCTGCCAGGAATGAAAAGGTTATTTAAAAACTGAAGATAATTTTGTTTTTAAATCCAAAGTGGCACCATCAAATTGAGAGACTTTTAGGCAAGAGATTTACAAGCAAGTGAATTAATTTGTGGGCACAAACCTCCCCAGCCAGGACTCCAGAATAATGTAGGCACTTTGGAAAATGCTAATCTTTTTGACTTACTTTTGTTAGACAACCACAAAGTAAATTGATCATCCTACTGGCTCCAATACCGAGATTAGAGAGGGAGAGCAAGTAAGATTTGTAAGCTCTTCTCAAGTTAAACTTGTTTCATCATGCAAGGAATTTGTCTGTGATTCATAGCTCTTTGAGGCCAGACTATATCACTATCACAATCCAGTCTGCATAACATAATCTATGCAACTTCACTCACTGTATTGTGCCAGTGTAGCACAGCCTGTTGCTGGCAAAGCCTGAATTCTTTTGTGCTGGTTTTTTGCTTCTTTGAAGGGCTTCTGGACCAATTATTGAGTGGAAATACCTTTAAAGAGCTTATTTTTGTTATTGGCTGATTACAGTATGATTATGCTATTTATATAATATTTGAAGGAAAAAGATCTCTGATTTGGGGAAGAACTTTTGCTTTAAAATGATAGCAGATTTTACATAGGCACAGAATTTATAGCAAAGTCAAAAAATTGCTTGTGGTGCCCTTAAAAGTAACCCAACGACCTTCAAGCACAAACCACAGACAAAAAAATGTTTTGTAATTGTATTCATTCTTCTAATTAGCTAGCCTGTTCACATGTACTCTATAAAATGTACTTGATTCAGGACACAGGTATTGTTCTTTACTTTGAGCCATGTAATACCGTGGTCTGAGGGGAAACCATAAACACTTGTGTTCTGGAAGAGAAGGCTGTGGAAAATCTGTATTTGTATTTACAGGTATGCTGAGTAACTTCAGTTTACCGCTATTAAGTTTCAGTAGAAAAAAGTTAGCTAGCTAGCCCTAAGCAGTCACCTAAGTATGTTTTTATGTGAAGCAATATAAGTCACTCTAATAACACAGTTAACCTCTCAGTATTCCCTCAGAGGAGGAGAGTGCTTTTTTCCAGTCACTCTCAGCTTCTGAAATAGGTCTCTCTTAATTAAGAGTGGCATGCATGGAGCTAGCTTGGCCCCAGCAAATACACAAAGAAATCTGCATCCTCTTCAGGATGGTATCTCAGAGAAATGCTGACTGGATGCTCTTCCTGTGCTGTCTAACGGCTAAGACATGCTATGCTTCGCATGTCACTAATCATTTACAGAAAAGAAAAAAGAGTAATAATACAGACACCTTTCTTTAACTGCTCAGTCTCAGGCAATTATTTAACTGCTCTGAGGTTTGATTGTTATTTTCACTCCTTTAGCAAGCTGTTGTATAAGCTGTTTGGAAAAAAGAGGCTATCCTTTGCTTACATAAAGCATTCTGTTCTCTATAGCTAAAAGCTACTCAAGAGAAAGTGCTCACCTAAAAACGGGGCAAAAATATCAAGTGTGGCCTACTCAAAATCAATGCCTTACATAAACTGGGATCCTATTCTGCCAAGACTCAAGGCTAACTATATGCTATAAACACCAGTTACTGTCATATATGAAATGTATGAAACGTTCAACAAAGAGGCCAATCATCACTTTTGAATAAGAAACAAGTATAATAAATGATGTTTAAAATCTGTGTTAATGAATTGGCAGTGCATTATGTTTATAAGAGCTCTCTAAGTGCCAGGAGATGTAATATTGAGCATGGATGAGAAATACACAAAAGAAGACACGACAGGTAAAAATATTGCTGAGGGATTGATCTGGTTTTCTGGCCTAGACATACCATAAAGTGCCAAAATTTCTGCATTCATTGAATTACAAGTACTTCTATTACTGCACTAAAAAATATTAAATAACATGCGAATAAGGTACATTAGCTCTGTTTCTAGTGAGTCAGTTTAAAAAAAAAAAAACACCACAACTTGCATTTTTAACATCTTCATTGAATGTTCCCATATGGAGAGAGTTTGTATTTAATAGCTGTTAAGCTATTAAGTTTGTTAAAACAGTTTTCTGGAACTATTTAAATCTTTTAACTCACTGAGGTTTATAACAATGGCCATCTTCAACTTTCTGTGGTTATTGAGTCTCTGAAACATTTTCAGTCAATGTGGCTGACTCACTATTCTGAAATCTCCTTAACATTTGGGTGTCCACTGATGATGCAAACCTGGAGAAGGGAGCTCCTAGCTTCAAAACTGGGGCAAAAGAGTATTTTAGCAGGGCCAAACATGACATTTAATCTTCCTATGAACAATTTTTTGGAAATCTTTTTCAATATCAGTTGCAGTATATGAATAAAACAAATGTGCATTAATGACAATGATTTTCTCAAAGATGGCAACATTGTCTAACTCCTGGTTTTTAGCTCTTCCTACTGCTTTTTATTTTATGTAGGGCAGAAGTGGTTTGTAATTGCTTTTCTCCAATACAGATTCTCTAAGACCAACTGAACTCAGCATGGTGGAATTTATGTATCACTGCAATAGTAACTGTGGGATTACATACCACTTAAAATTCTGAGAAAAAGTTGGATTTTCAAGGGAAAAAAAGCACCTTATGAAAAATTGTGCATTGAGAATGTCATAGTAGCGCAATTGCATTTGTTCAACAACATCCCCAGCTGGAACCCACGATTCCCCAGCCAGGTGAGCATATTCTGTTAGCGCTGTTCACCCACTCTGCCCTTCCACATGCCTAGTCTAACCCTTGGGCTTAGCTAAGGGCAAGATGCTGAGCTGCCCACTCCCATATAGATGGGGGGCTTCCAAGTCAAATTTGAAATGTGTTGGGAGCTTCAAAGTATAAAAGACGGCACAAATGGAGTTCAGGACTGCATCTGAGTAATCGTTCTCAAGATTATAGTTTGGAGTTTAGCCAACTAAATTCTGCCTAAATCTCAGAAAGCTATGACTGAAACACATCTTTGTCTTCTGCCTTTTCCCAGCTCTATCATTGACTAGGGAAGTTACTAATCTTCCACCACGTTTCATTAAATTCATAGGTGTTCAAATGGATTTTGCCCATGTCATTTTGTGAGGATTTACTTTCTCAAGTTTTTTAAAGTGTTTTGGCAGACATACATGTTTATACATAATGAAAATAAAGACAATACTGAACTGCTGTCTTAGATGGGAAAGATTTGATGAGGCTTCTGTTTCAAGGCATTAGCTTTCCCAGGATAAAAGGCTAACTTTCCTACACAGAGAAAACAGACATAGAAACAGCTGTTTTACACATATGAGGTTTTTGTCCAGGTATATCAAGCTATAGTAAGAATCTTTAGCAGGACTTCAAAATTTCCTTAATTTTGAAGGGGGAGGAAAAAAAAGCTTTCTTTTTTTTAAGGGAGCCAACAGTAAACAGTCTCTTGTAATTTTATAAATAACTATAATCACCTGTAGTCTTACCACCAGTGGTGAGGTGCTTATAAACATTACCACAAGAGTCCCTCTGCACTGTTTCTACAGCTCCAGACTCATTGTTTGGTTGCATGTGACTATCCCCTTGAAGAAAACAGCCTTTCAGAAAACTATCTTTCAAGCAATTTATTTCTGCAAGAGAAATTTTATAACCCATAGCTTTGTCTTAACCCTTTGCATGCTTGCAGCTTCCTTGGATCTGGACAGATAACTGGCATTCACATACATATACTTCCCCTCAGCATAATGTAGTCAATGATCAAAATACTTATGTAACTAATTTTCTTGCTTTTATTAAAACCATGTGGATCTTTTTTTGTGTATTTAGTCACACTTCCTTTTTCACTTTTAGCAAAGGATGTTTTTCTTTTTGTCTTAAGAGTAATTTTATTATGCCTCCAGACCCAAAAAGACAATCACGTGCCTGCAGCTCAAAGTTAGAAATTTTAACGACTTAGATATTAACCACTAGAACAGATAACAAAAGAATGTAATAGACTTTACAAAGTATTACTCCCTACTTTTGTTAGTTCCAAAGGAACCCCCATTACTAATAACAGAGAGAAGCTCTGAAAGCCCACAGAACAGTACACCTGCAGAAGTAGCTTCCTTCACGCAGGTCACCAATCATCTGGATCCAGCCTTACTGGTGAGTGATACCAGCTGCACTGTACATACAAGTTCCCTCATACCTGAGTCCAACGGGTAGAAGCAGGCACATGCGCAGCCCAGGAAGATGGCACAGATAAGGATATGTGAGTCCTAGGCGATAGCCTATCCTGCCACACCTTTAACTGGAACTGAGCAAGCACAGGGTACATCAACATTAACAAGCAGGGCAGTACAGGAAGAGCAGTTCTGTCAAGTGGAACAGGCATTGCTGAGGTCCCAATGTCCACGCTGTACGTGTTGTAGAGGTTTCAGTTCAGACTAGCTCTAGCGGGGTCTTGTGGAGTGAATGCCTGGGTACAGCTGGAGCACATTAAGCTCTTAGAAGTGCATCTTATGGTCTCCATGTAAAAGGAATAGACTTTGCATACATCCAGACTACTCCAGGATGTGAACCAAAGCATAGTGAGGATAATGGGCAGATTCATTTCAAAAGTGCACTCCTGGTATTAGCAGGAAACACAGCTACAGCCCCAGCATCTAGCATAATCCAGGTCCACTAGCACAATTTAATATACTGGTAAAAGTTAACCTTATTTTTATGCTAATTTTTACTGACATGTATGACTGTTCTCTGCCCTGCTCTGACCACACACTGGACCAGATGACGCAAAGAGGCCTCTCCCAACCAAAATTATTCCAAGATCCTGATTCTTCGTCAGAGAAGGTGTCCTCTGTACAGCACCCTGAAAATCACAGAATAGAATCACAGAATCATAGAATCATTTAGGTTGGAAAAGACCTTTAAGATCATCAAGTCCAACCGTTAACCTATCACTGCCAAGTCCGCCACTAAACCATGTCCCTAAGCACCACATCTACACATCTTTTAAATACCTCCAGGGATGGGGACTCAACCACTTCCCTGGGCAGCCTGTGCTTGACAACCCTTTTGGTGAAGAAATTTTTCCTAATATCCAATCTAAACCTCCCCTGGCACAACTTGAGGCCATTTCCTCTCGTCCTATCGCTTGCTACTTGGGAGAAGAGACCGACCCCCACCTCGCTACAACCTCCTTTCAGGTAGTTGTAGAGGGCGATAAGGTCTCCCCTCAGCCTCCTCTTCTCCAAACTAAACAACCCCAGTTGCCTCAGCCGCTCCTCATAGGCCTTGTTCTCCAGACCCTTCACCAGCTTCGCTGCCCTTCTTTGGACACGCTCCAGCACCTCAGTATCCTTCTTGTAGTGAGGGGCCCAAAACTGAACACAGTATTCGGGGTGCAGCCTCACCAGTGCCGAGTACAGGGGGACGATCACCTCCCTGGTCCTGCTGGCCACGCTATTCCTGATACAAGCCAGGATGCTACTGGCCTTCTTGGCCACAACGTAACAGCTACGCAGGCCAAGGCAAAGCAATTTGGGGATTTTTCCCCGTACTGCAAAAGTCAGAAGTGGCCCGCACCTACCCTGGCTCTCCAACATGGCAGAAGGGACCGGGGGCACTTCCATCACGTATTCAACACGGCTGGTGTGCCGTGGCCTGTCCAACTGCCACGACACACTCGCGGGTCTCAGAGCTCTAGATGAGGGCCGTGCGGGTGGCACCAGCCTTCACCCACCTTTCACCTCCAGCCCTCCTCTGTTCGGGGATGAGGGAAGGCCGCCAGCCCCAGGCGCGGCGCGGCGGGAAGGGGGCCCTGCCGCCACCCCCGACCAGCCGCCGTTGGACACCGGCCGCTCCCGGCTCGCGCGCGGCCCGAAATCTCGCGAGAAGTGTCCCGCCGGCCGGGCGGGCGGGAGGGTGGCGGCGGCGCCGCTGAGGCGGCGCCAGTGAGGGGCGGAGGGGGAGGCTGTCGGGGCGCCTGTGAGCCCTCCCCCGGGCCGGCAGGACGGGCTGTTTCTCCTCACCTTAGTTCGCCTCCTGCATGCCGCCGGTGCCGGGGGCGCTGTGGAGCGGGGCAGGGGCCGCCCGCCATGGCCGAGGCAGGAGCGGGAAGCGCCGAGGGGGCCGAGGAGGAGCGGCGGGCCACTGAAGGTGGGGGCCGGGGAGGGGGCCGCTTAGGGGGCAGCCGTTGGCGGGCGGCGGCTGGGTGCCCCCCGCCCCGCTGTAACGGCTGTGGGTGGTGCGTTGCACTGGGGGGGGAGGGAGGGGGGCGAGCGTGGGTACGGGTGGGGTCTGTCTGCCTGTCTGCCTCCGTGGTGTGGAACGAGCGAGCCCTGCGTGACTGTGGTTGTGAGGTTGGTGCCCGTGGTACAGGGGCAGGGGTGCGGGTCTCCAGGCTGTGCGCGGCCGTCTTGGGGTATAGCCTTTTTGTGAGGGCACTTCTGTCTCCTCATGTTCCCAGTATCACTCCGTGGTGGTGGGTTTTTTTGGGGTTTTTTTTGACTCACTCTGTGGTCGAACACGGGCACGCCGGCCCGAAGTATGACCTGGGCGCTGCTAACTCCTTTCTTCCATTGAAGTTCCGTAAAGGTAGACAGGGGTGGATGCAACGGCGTTATATTGTGCACTTACAGAGAAATCCCACGTATAATGTTCACTCTCTGCTTCTGTTTATTGCTGTTACAGATGTGTCATCATACTGATGTGATGTGGACTAAAATTTTTTTTTTTAAGTTAGTATGTAGTGTACTGATGTACACTTAGCCGTTTTATGTGTTCCTAATACGCTAGTATGATTTTCTGTAGGTAAACATAATTTAGTATTTTAGGTACAGTGATTTTGGCTTCTGGGGGTGGGTGTGTGTGAGTGTGCGCACACGTGCCCACGCTTGTATGGTGACCAAGGTTTGATATTCCTTCCTTGTTCTTAATCATAAGTTTCTGGTAGTAAAACAAGACTAGTTGTAAACCACCAGCAGCTGTTCCTGCTCCTCCTGCTTTGAACCGAGTATGTTGCTTCCCCTCTCCGAGGAGAAAGAAGTGTTTTGCACAGGGTTTTGAAAAACAGAACTGAGCAATTCTCTCCTAAGTCATCATTGAAGTTCTGTTTAGTTAGCACCAATTCTTCTAGGTTTAGTAGTTGTTGTTTTCTAAACGTCTTTTGGGTTATGTGTGTTTTAATGTATATGGGGATCTTGGTTGTCTAGAATAATTGGCCTTTTTTTGTCTCTGCTGCTTGATTGTTGCTTACAAAATTACTGGTATAATTTTGTAGCAAGTAATGTGGTGTTTGAAAACAAAGTGAGGTTTTTGGTGGGTTTTTTGTAGAGTTTTTGCAGTATGCTAAATTGTGCTTAAAACAAGGATTTATTGTTTCTATATCACGCACATGCTGTAAGGAAAGGAAATAATAAAAATAAAGAAAACCCCAAATACGCAGACATTTCCATTTACAAATAAATTTAGGAAAGCAATGAACCATAGGCTTTCATGTTTTATTGTGAAAGAAAGCCCCCTCCCTGGTTTCTTTTATTACCCATGTTTATACCTACTCTTCCAACATATTTTGAAGTAACAGGTTTTTTCTATTAATTTTTTTTTAAAGATAAAAGTATCTTAATTTCTGTGGAATAGGTCCACACTACGGTTAGCTGCTTAATAGTTTTTTTCACTAGAGTGTACACGTTATTGTTGGTATACTTGCACATTATGAAAAACAAACTCTAAACTGGACAGTTCACATCAACTAAGAATCAGATTCATTGTAAGAAGAAATAATTTGGTGGGTGATTGTCGGAAGTGAATCATTGTGAATACTCTGTTGAAAGTTCCCTGTTTGGACCCCCGGACCAGTTAAAACCACGTAAGTTCTGCAGCTGACTTGATGGGAATCAGCATTTTACAATAATATGAATCAAAAACTTACAAGAAAACAGCTACCCTCTGTTCCTTTAGCAGTATACGATTGGAGAGTTTGGGTTTTTTGTTTTTTTTTTTCAGTAATGAACTATGATATACGAGACTCGATTTCTATCAGCGACCTGGTTTGAGCCTGAAAGTGACTGGGAAAGCAGGGTAGCCTTTCAAGGGCTTGTGTAGTATCTTTTCATTAGCTAGTTATAGTCATACTTTTTAATACACTAATAGGTCTGGCCAAATATTTGGTGTTTGAAATCTATTAAGTAAATGTATTATTTAAGTGGTAAGTTGTGATTCTTGACTACTTCTGAGTGGTGAAAATAAGTAAAAATAGATGCAGAAAGTAATCAGTTGCCTATGTTAATGTTTGATTTAAGTTTCTGTAATTCAGGATATTATAATTTTTCCTTTCATCATTTGGAGATATTAAAAACAAATCCAATGTTCTTAAGTTAACCTATAAGAGTTTATTCTCTGTATAGTGTTGTTCATAAGATGGTTTCATTACTGAAGTCTCTGTATCTTGCTCTGGCATTACACATGGTTATAAAATTGGGGACACACACACACACACATCTGTTGTAGACAGTACGTTTCTACTTTTTCACAATGTAATTGCAGTGAAAATTGTTGCCCCAGCTTTCAATGGGAGATACTGTGGGCTATGATCTGGATGCCAGACTTGCTGTAACTAGTCTGAAGACTAGTTTAAAGCTATTTTAAAGCTCTAAAATAAATAAATGCAAAGAATATTTAATACAACTCTCAGCCATGTTTAGAAAATATGGTTCTTTGTTTTATATCTGTTCAGATCTGCAGGACCTGTAAAGTGATGCATATCACAGCACCTGCAACTTCCTTTCTCATACAGTACTGTATGTGCGTAGGATATAGGTATAGTTTTCTCATTCTCTAATGAAAATCTGCAGTAAGAATTCATTAAAATAATTTTAGAAAAATGACTGTATGTCATGTAAATGGTTTTATTTTACTATGGAGTTATTTGAGATTATTTGACTCAATAGCTATCCTGTGTGTGTGCTGCATCTATAGATAGATATGTCTGTAATTGCTTAGGTAATCAGAGACATATCTTAAAAAAAAATAGCGTGTTAATTGTGACAAAACTTAAGAATCCAACTTGACATCTTGGGTAGTACTTCAGTTTAGAAAATTTACGTTGCTTGTGTGCCTAGATTTGTAGGGTTGTATATATCTCTGCTTGTTTGTGTGACTGCACTCATAAGGACTTTAGTCTGAGACCCTGAAATCAAGTAAGTACTCAGAGGCTGTGTGCACATTAGTGTTTTGGTACAGAGCAATAGCATTGGTTTGAATTGAATCTCATCATCCCCACTTACTGCTCATTGGTTTGGTTTGCAGAGCAGTTTTGGTATAAATGAACTGGACTCCTTTCAGAAGAAACTAAACTAGAATTTTATTGTAGCTAGGTTAATGCTACTCCAGGCACATACCAAACATACTCCTACTCCAAACATAAGGGGCTGAACCAGTGGTTTGTTCTCAGACAGCTTTAAAACACATGAATTGTAAGGATTTTTGGCCCAGTGAACCAGACTAAATGTGATTTAGTGTAAGCTCCCTGAACTACTTACAAATTAGAAACGGGCTTCAGCACCAGCTGCCTCTCTCTACTGACTTGTTGCTGTTATGCCATTGTATTTACTACTGTAGACATAGCCTAATAGCTTGTGTGAGTAGATTTCAATTTTAATACCTCACATAGTTAGACTAAAGAACTCTTATGTGCCACTTGCACTACAGTCACTTCTAACATAATTTTGACTTCTTTAAACTTGTGAAAGCTTGAATTTCTAGCTAAAGGTTTTTGTGCATGCCAGGAACATACATTTGGAAAATACACATTTTAATAGCCTGTGGCATCTGTGGTCTTAGAAATTTCAATTCAAAGCAGCTTCTTTCTTCTCCTTTCCTTCTGCCAGAAAGTGTTTCAAAATAGGAAGTTGGATTGAAAGTGCCTTCTTATTCTTAGAAAGGTTGTGCCAGTGTTACCACTTTGTTAGCTTAAGCAGCTGCAGAGCTGTGACATTTCTCCAAGTCTGGTGTGTACATTTATTCACAGACTATGAAGAGTGCCACCCATAAGTTTTATAAATGTACTTATTCGTTGACATTTTATTTCAAGCATATTTTACTGTAATATCCTGATAGATGGATTCAGATGTTCTTTTTTAAACTGTCTAAATGAGGACTGACTGACAGCTTATTTATTTATTTATTAAAACCTACATGACCTGTATTTTTCTGCTGATTTTTGGAGTGCTTATGTGTATCCTGTATGATTTCCTTTTAATGATTTTAGAAAGTCAAAATAATGTTTTAGTACTAAAGTAATATTTTAGGAGAGCCTATGAGGAGTAAACCTAGCCAGAACAGCTAACCTTGCATGGGGGGGTGAGTGGGTCATGATGTGGTAGTGCATAATTATGGCAGTAATTTTGAAAGACTGTCTTGGGCTTAAACTTGTTGCATATGACACAAACAGGTGCTGTCTGTGGCTGTTATATTTTAAGAATTGCACGATAGTTCTATAGCCACCTTGGGTGGGATTCATCTCACTTATCTTTGGATGTCTACAGAGTAGTTATCCATGTCTGAGCTAGTTACTTTGGTCTTTGTATAATTACTGAATAGAGGTAGGCACTCTTGGACTGTATTTCATCTAACCAACTGTAGGAATCTATTTTAGATTGAGATGAATCACCCTAGAAATGTTGTATTTCATCTAGCCAACTGTAGGAATCTATTTTAGGTTGAGATGAATCACCCTAGAAATGTCTTCTTCCCTCCAAGAGGGTCTAGAATGGCTAGTTCAGATGTGGACATCTTTATTTGTTCAGATGAATCTCACCTTTTATGGCTGGTGGAGTTTGGCCATGAGCCTTTCCTAATAGATTGTGTTTGTTTAGGAACTGAAAACCTTAAAAGTGTTAGTGGAAAAAACAGTTCAGGAATGTGGCATGCGTTTGGAAAATATTATTGTCAGTAATTGGAAAAATGTAGCGTCTCCCAAGCCTTGTTTCTTAATGCATTGCATGTGATTTACACAGAACCTTGCTGAACATAGGAATACGGTTGATTTCGTATGTCTTTACTTCATATCCCACTCCTAAACAGTAGTTCCATGTAGCTCATTTGCAGTTGTTCACGTCCTTGACAACCCCCTTGGGGACTGTATTTTTTTTTTCTTGTAGGAAAACATGAGAGAGGTGGTAGTTCGGTAGGATATGGTCTTGTATGTTGATGTGATGAGAACTGTATATATTGATAACCATTCCGTAAATACTTTGTTTGCCTGATTATGAAATATACTAAAGTTAGTGTTAAAATAATAGGTTTTTATTTCTGATACACTTACTGGGAATGAGCTATTTTTCATATGGTGTGTTTGTAATATTTGGGTGGTCTTTGCTTTTTCACAGAGAGAATGATTACAGTGGGTTTTTTTCAGTATTACTTTCATCTGTCCTAATGTGCATAATATGCTTTTAAAATATTTTTAATTTTTAATATAGATAAACATATATGCTTAATACTGAGAGCCAAACATAGATCATAAATAGACATATGTATTTGAGGAACTATTAACTTACCATTAAAATTCAGTTATCAGTATGCCAGGGCATTAGCAAAACTTTGAAATGAACAGTAATAATTTTTTTTAAAAAAGCGTCATTTCTCAGTTGGAATTTTATTTGACTTGCAAGCCATACTAGTGTAAGTAATAGCCTTCGGGGTAGTAAAACAAAATACCTAGTTGTATTAAACTGTTTCTAGTAGTTTAAAAATTGACTAATGATTTCACTTCTCCAGGAAAATAAACTTGCAATAAAGAATGGTCTTTCTGGATATCATTTTTCATGAAGCAAGAGTGCTATGAAATTGGGAAACATTTGGTTTTGCTTCATATGTTCTTAGGGGTGTTTGTTTTTGATGTTAATGGTATGAAAATGTTCACAGAAATTGAAAATGTAAGAAATTCAGCCAGTTGCACAAGTGAAGGGTAAGAATCCAGCTTTTTCCTATCATAGAAGCACACCCTGGTTATTGGGGTGCATTCTAGCTCATTCTCTTTGTGAACCCAAAGATTTTTAAGTTCTTTATCCAGCTCTCCCAAAGCGGTATAGCCGGAGAAGTAAAGAAATCTTTCATCACAGACTACACGAGGTTAAGACACTCTTCAGGGAGAGAGTAAGCACCTTGAAATCACCTAGTATCATAATGGTAGCTATTATAAAGCCCTAAGAGATTATTTTAAAGCGCTCTTACTGACTTCTCAAAGCTGACTTAGCTTTATGAACTGTTTCTATCTGCTTCTTGTTCAGTAGGTATTAAAACGATTTGCTCTTGTCTGTTAAATTCCAAATAATTACTTTTCTACTAAGTTTGGTGGTTCTGAAGCTTTACATTTATTTATCTTTTTTGTTTTCTTTTGCATTGTTTTTGGTTTTTTGGGTTTGTTTTGGTTTGGGTTTTTTTGAGAATCTTAAAGAATATATGTAAATAATACATGCTGCATGCTGTACATGTCAGGGATCAATACAGATTCTTAGCCTTATATTTTTGTCTATGATCAACCAGCTATCTTACTGGCATTAAGTTAGATGGCATTTATCATGGCATTTAGTTTGTCACAGTGATAGTATTTAGGATTCAATTTATCACCTAAAAATTGTAGTGTAGACGTTCTTAAAAGGTCATTGTTGCTGATAATCTAAACATTTTTGGTTTTCTTAGTTAAGAAAAAAAGGGCGTTGTTAGGAAATGTAGAGGAGATAAGTGGAGTATTCAGAATTTGTTGCTTGATTGTGAGGAAAAAATAGTAGTTATTTTGATAATATGAAGGATAAATTGGAAAAGCTGTAAATGATGCATTTTGTTTTGTTTCTTTAAAGGGAAGTGGTTTAGGAAGCAGGCTGGCCATCTGTGTGCAAAGGAGAATTTAGGTCAGTGGGTCTGCTCTGTCCTGCTTTGTTCCAGGACGAAAGGATCTGTTGTGCTGAAGGCATTCTTGTCTTTGACACATGTAGGTTTCTGTTTAGTATGTACTCTTCCATGAATATTCGTGAAGTATGATTATACTTCAGTAGCTTAATCTAGTAGTTATAGGCTGCTATGACCTAAGTGAATTAAAACTAGTATTTATAAATAAAGAGTTCCTTTGGAATTGTTGGGGTTTTTTGTTTGTTTTATAATTGCACAAATTTATAGTAGAAATATAAAGTGAGATTATTATGAAGTGATGAATAATTATAAAAATATTTCAAACATCTACCATTTCTGCTCTTGTAGTATTTATGATGTCATTTCTCTTAATGTATTTTTAATATCCCTAACTTGAATATGTTGTGTATTTGAAGAAACCAAATTTTCTTTCTGTTGCAGATGCCCAAAGACTGTTACTTATTTGTCAAGTATTTATTGATTCTTTGAGTTTCCACCTGTTTTTTTGGAACTTCCTGTGTGACTTAAAGAGCTTTCTGAAATAAAACAGGGGCTGACTTTGTGTAGTCTGACTTGGTAGAGAGAGGATTAGTGGAAGACTAGGCAAGCTGTTGTTCAAGTATTAGCCTATTTTCATTTAACTCTCCAGAGTCATGTTTCAACAGAAAATGAGGACCTACAAGGTAATTTTTTCTGGTGAAAGATGTGCTTACACCTAAGAGGAAAAGAATGTACACTGTGTATCGTTCTTTTTACACATTTTTTACCTATTGCTTACAGACAGCACAGATGCTAAAAAAAAAAAAGAAAGCTTGCAATAAAGTATCCAGGTTTTCTTCCTACTGTATTTTACAAGGACTCATCTTGGGTTTTGCCTCCTGCTAAAAGTAGGAGATGCTCAGTTCCTTAAATGACCTCTCCCAATCCCTCATCTATCCCTTCATGGAGATAATTCTTTATTTTTTCTAGATGTATCACATAGGATACTTTCCTTACTGGCACATGAAGCCTAAAGGAGTGCCTACATTTGCTGAAACAGAGTTAATTTTGATTCTGTACCTAAACATCGACTGGGTGATTCTTTGTGATAGCTTTGCATTGATATAGAAAAAAGTGTAATAGTGCTTAGATTCCTTGAGACTGTTTTCTTTTCCCAGTAGGCCGCTAGGATTATTTTGGCTTGTGACCTCCTTTCCCACCCAGAAACAAAGCAGTTTTCCTTGAGAGGAGAATTGTGAAGGGAACTTTGAGGTAGAACTTGATAAGCTTTCAAGACTCTTCCGACTTACATGACTGACGTTATGTGTAATTGTAGATTTTATGTCAGAAATATAGTTATGGCAAACTTTCATTTTTTTGGATGTCCGGCTTGTTTAAAAAACATAGTTCACTGTATATTTTTTAAGTTTAATTTAGTGTTAGTCGCAATATTTTGATCTGCTAACTAATGCCACATCTTGTGATTTTGCAGCAGGATGTTTGAGGTGCTGGGGGATTTAAGTGTAGTCTGCTAAGATTGTGTAAGGAGGAGAATAAGTGTATTTTATATTGCATTGGTGTGTTGATTAGGTTGATGAGAGCTTTAACAGGACTATGGGAAGACAATGTACTCTTTTCTGTACTTAGGTTGTAGCAGTGCAACCTTTATGTTTTTTTTTCTGTCAGAGGCATAGAAGCCACCCACGGACAATTTTTTTTTTTTTCCAAATGAACGTCGGAATGGATACATGATGATAGCTCTTACTGGACACTGAGCTTTTTTTCTCATTCACAGATAATTTCTCAATAGATGGAAACCCATGCATTGCTTCTGGAGTCCCCAGCTTCATGAATCCAATAACTAAGCCTGCTACCACTTCTTTCAACACTTCTGTGGCTGAGATTCCAAGGAAGCGCAAAGGAAGCGATTCTGATAATCAGTAAGTAAACAAATTCTGTACGTGTCTCAACATAAATTTGAGACATTCACCTGTTATTTATGCAACATGGTAACTGTCTAATCCTCTTGCCTTTATTTATTACCATTATTTATTACAATTTCTTCCAAATGCATTCTTTGACAGTCCTGAGTTACTAAAAATAGAAAAAAATAATCTTTAAACCTAAGGCATATATGTAGAATTCTATAATGCCATTTCCTGGCCTGAAATGTCTGGGTAATGTGTCTCTAATGCTGAAATTTGAATCCTAACTTTTTTCTTTTTTTTTTCTTCCTTCTTTGCCTGCTAGTAAGGGCAAGTTCTCTTTGCAGTAAATTGTTATTAAGTTGCTTGAAGTCTCACAGGTGCACACTAGAATATCACCTTAAAGCGTGAAACAAGATTACTAGTTAAGCTCTTTGATCTAGAACTGCAGAATCAGAACTGCTTTTTCAGTGACCAGGGCAGCCATTTACTTAAATGTCCAGAATAGACCTGTGACCTAAAAATGAGGACTGTCCTACAGTAGTACTCAGTCTTTTTAAGTGGGTCATACTTGATGACTGAGATGATACTACTACTGTTTTCTCCTGTTTTGTAACTGCCAAACAGATGCCGGTTAACCAAATAATCATTTACATAGAAAAATATTTTTTTAAAAGTCTTCTATTCAAAGCTATATTAATCAACCAGAAGTAAGGGACACAAGTCAGCCTGCAGATCTAGTCCATTACAAGTATCTCCAAACTAGCATGGAAAATCCACCTTTAAAAAAGGGGGGGAGGTAGGAAATTTACATGTATTTGTGATTATTAAAGCAATTCTCTTTAATCACTGCTTCTTTCATATATAGTCCATTGATGTACAGAATGTAGCCGTACTGTGAATGTTGATATAATTGTCAATGTGGAGATTCAAGTGTATCTTGTAGGTCACTGAAAAGTCCAGAAATACATAAGTTTCTGAAAAAATAGTCTCCATTCTTTTTCAGTAGCACTTGTTGATTTTTACCTGTTCAGTAAAAGTGCTGGTTCATCAATAGTATTTCCCTGAAGTTTGGATCTCTCTCTGATTTTGTGAAACTTCTGTCATAAAAAAAATTCATGTCCAAGTTGAAATACTGATTGAAAAAGTATTGTTTTATAAGAACTAGTAATTAGTTTCTAAAAACTAATGTTCTTGCTGAAAATAACTTATAAAATGGGGTTTCCACTAACATCTTTCTGTGGCTTTTTTTCATTGGGTATATCAAGTCATCTTTTTGTGCTTCAAACTACATTTTATTACCTTTTTCTGCAGGGATACAGTTGAAGTTGATGGTGATCCTCAGAAAAGGTACTTTTTATAAATGAATCCATTTCTGTTTTCAGTACTATAAACATGTCACATTTTCCTGTTTGGCTAGATGAGCTGTGCAGTTTGCCTTAAGGAATGCTTTGTCTAAGGGCAGGTCTTTGTACAGCACAAGGTGATAAACATACAGCTAATTAACAGGATGGATAGGTCCATCCAATGTTAAGGTTTTCTGATATTTCTTTCTAAGAAGACACTCTGACTTGCTTATAACTTTACCAGACTTGTTAGTATTGAAGTTAAGGTAAGAATGGGAACGAATGAAAAGTAACAGGTAAATAAGGAGACTAGGGAAAGGTCGCATACTCTTCTAGGACTGGTGCATGTAAACATTTTTGTTTGTTTTAACCTTGTCAAGTGCTTTTTAAAATAGAACTACCACAACTATGTTAAAATAACACTATTATAAGGTGACAGAGTTAAGACTGGCTGTGCAGCATAAGTAAACTCTTTGTATATATACGTTATGGGATGGTTATTAATTACAATTACTTTGTTGTGATTTTTTTTTCCTGCACCTGATTACCTTACTTAGAAAATATATTTGTTTATATGTAGCTGTGCAGAATTCTTTTTTATAAAATAGAATAGAATATTCCAGTTGGAAGGAACCTACAATGATCATCTGGTCCAACTGCCTGACCACTTCAGGGCTGACCAAAAGTTAAAGCATGATGTTAAAGGCACTGTCTGAATGCCTCTTAAACACTGACAGGCTTGGGGCATCAACCATCTCTCTAGGAAACCTGTGCCAGTGTTTGACCACCTGCTCAGTAAAGAAATGCTTCCTAATGTCCAATCTAAACCTCCCCCGCTGCAGCTTTGAACCATTCCCCTGCCTCCTGTTACTGGGTACCAGGGAGATCAGCACCTCCCTCTCCACATCCCTTCCTCAGGAAGCTGTAGGGAGCGATGAGGTCACCCTTCAGCCTCCTTTTCTCCAAACTAGACAAACCCAGAGTCCTTAGCCGCTCCTCACAGGACATGCCTTTCAGCCCTTTCACCACCTTAGTTGCCCTCCTCTGGATGCATTCGAGTACCTTAACATCCATCTTAAACTGTGGGGCCCAGAACTGCCCACACTATTCAAGGGGAGGCCGTAACAACACTGAATGCAGCGGGATAATCACCTCTTCGACTAGCTGGTTATGCTGTGTTTGATGCACCCCAGGATGCGGTTTGCCCTCTTGGCTGCCAGGGCACACTGCTGACTCCTGTTGAGCCTGCTGTCAACCAGCACCCCTAGATCCTTTTCTGCAGGGTAATCAGTGTTTGGTACATGGCTTATTGGGTAGTATAAAAATCCTTCTTTGGGGATAAAATTGTTTGTTTCTTTGTGGATTTTTTCCATGGTGCTCATGATGGAAAAGGGTGAATAGAAATACTTCTGTCTTTAAAACCTCTGCTTCCATTTTAGAAGAAATGGGGAAGTATGTTTAATAAATCAATTGAGAAAATAGAGGAAAAGGTGGCATTCTTTATTTTTTCCTGATTAATACACATTCTGTTCTTTCTAGTACCAATTAAGTACACCTACATTATAGTCATGAGGTAGAATGTCACGCTATGTTCACGTAGTTAAGGTAGTTTTAATCTAGCTATTTATATCAGTAACAACACAGCTGTTAGGACAGAGGCTATATAAATCCATTGAAGGCTGTGACTGATTGCTTGAGTACCAAATTTGTTCTAGTTTCTTGCCCAAGTGGAGCTCCTGAGGGAGGGTTAGTTAATAGGCCACATGCTGCATTGCAGTTGGTCTGGCTCCTCTTTGCCTCTTCTCTCACAGTTAGACAATGTAACTTCCGTTGGAGTTCATAGTATAGGCACATTTCTGGTAAATGTTTCTTTTAAAATGAAAGAAAAATATTAGTTATTGTTAACTTGTCTAAATCTGAAACAGTTTAACTGAAGAAAAATCCTAGGGTCTTGTGAGCCCAACCTACTCCTATGTTTGGGTTTACCAGACTGTCTAGAAGATTCCTGGGTTCCAGTGAAATCTCAGGTTGAAGAGCTGGATCTCTGAATCGTGTGCTAATTTGGCTCTGGCTGCTGGATCCTTGCTGGGGTCAGTGCTTAGTTACAGGTGGAAGGAGCTTTTGGGGTCTTTCCTAAAGCTGTAATCTCCAACTGTCCTTCTACTTCCATTTCCTCATAGGAAACAGCTGCTGACTTATTGGCCTGTCTCCTTATAATCCTTGTGGTACAATATATGTCTCTTCTAAAATGGCTCTAGCCTCTTCATAGGCTAGCAGGTCTCTCCTCTGGAATGGACTTTAGAGTACTGCATGAGCTGTTTTCACTGCTGAATTAAAAAAGCCCAAAGAACTGCTATAGAAAGATGAAAAATATTTGTGTAAGTTTTTCTTTTAAAGAAAATAGTAGCCAGTATTTGTATAGGAACGACCTCTCTGCAAGTACCAAATTGCTCATACTGAATTGGCAAGATACCTATTAGGCCGCGTTCTGAAATTCTTAATAGATGGTGGTGAAGCATACAGTGATCTTAGGGATGAAAAAAGATCATTGCCCTTGTTTGAATCATCCTTTATATTTTCCTGCTGCCAAGTACTTGTCATGATACAGACACTATGATTGTCTTTCATTTACAATTTTATTACATAGACTTTCCAGTCATTGCTGTATGGAATGGGAAAATACTCAATTTTTACTTTTCCTGACCGTGAGGAATTAAAGTGTATTTTAAGACCAGTCTAGGCTAGGGTTACTTTTTTCATCTTTTGGCAATAAGATTTTGGAAATAAAAATATGAATAGATGATGTCTCCTGTAAATTTTTAAATTAAAAAAAAGAAAAAAAATCAAGCCTGGACTTAAGTTATTTGAATGTTCCATTAATTTTGTTTTCTTCAAGGTAGAAATAACCCCGTAATTATGAAATATCCCCATAATATGTTCACGTAACTATGAATATTGGAAGTTATGCTTTGGTCTCTTTCTATTATGCATCACTTGCTAGCTCATTTTCGTATTAGGAATTTTTGTGGGTGTGCTTTTGTTAGAGCCATAGTAAATTTGTAGCATTTTCTGTATCTTTTTGAATTCATGGGAGAAAAGAAGTGCCGAGTATTAAATATGCAATGTAAAACTATATCTTGTTTTCCCTAGGAGTGAAGATGAAGAACATGTTAAAATAAAAGATTTCAGGTACTAATTTACAATAAAAGCATGTTTTGCTAGTAAATACTAGGATTCACAACAGTAAAATATGAGTTTGCGGGTAACGTTCATTAAAACTGTCAAATATTTAACAGTAAACTTTTCCTTTTTCCCCCTAAATATATAGTAATTTTTAGAGCCTCCTTGAGGATTTTATTTTCTACTAATTTTAATGAAAGTTGTGTTGCAGAATATCTCAGATGGCTTAGCAAAAACCTGAGGTTAGAATTTTCAAGGTGAGAATTAAATGCAGTACGCTCAAGTTGTGTATAAAGGAAGGAGCTGATCCTCAGTCTGTATGAATTTGAGAATTGTTTTTTCTAGATTTGTCTACACTTGGAGGTATTTAAAAATTATCCCACATGAAAATGGATTCAGCTAAAGCATGACAAAGAAGCCTTGTTCTGGAACAAGTTTTTGCATAGGGAATTATTCAAGGTTTGCCATTGCACTTTGCATTCACATCTTGCCTGAATCCAAATGGAAACTCACATAAAGCACTTGTAAGATTTGAAATGCTGTGTGACTGAATGCAGTCATGATTCATCCAGACAAATACTTTAAACTATAGACAAGCCACTTAGTAAAACTACAGCTGCTTTATAAAGTTGTTTTAAAAATAAGTGTCTTTCATTTGTCATGTGAGCAGAGATGTCAAAGCAGAAACACATAACCCACTCTGCTGTCAAAAGCATTGTTTATACAGTATGATAACTAATAATTATGAAGTATTCTTGTAACTTAAATTACATGGAAGAAATGAAAGTGTTCCAAAATATATTTACAGGTTCTTTTGTTTAACTCAAAAATTCATTTTTCTTTACTGAGTATCCCAGATTGCTATACAAGATAACGTTTTGTACATTGGCTTAATAACTTTCATGTTGTATTGTTGACTTTTTTTCCTTAAGTTTTGGTTCATTTAAAAAATAATTAGAAGACACTTTGAAGCTTTGCTTAAGTTACCTCCCTCCAGTGTTTCTTTTCGCAAGCTTATTGGAGAACTTGCCTTTCTCCCTTCCCCTTTGTAACTGGGGAATATGACAGCAGTCTTTTTGAATCATCCCCTCATCACCTGAATTTCTGCATTCACCTGTTCAGGTTTCTATAACTTCTTACTGACTCTTAGAGATGTGGAAGATTGTTCTCTTTCCCTAAATGTTTGTATCTGTGTTCCTGGGGTTCACAGTTCGAGGAGCATACACAATATGTTACTTGACTGTTCCTACCTGACATGAAGGAAAGTTTGGGTGAACCTGTAGAGTTGAGAATAACTGATAAAATTAAATTTTAAAAAAGACTTTAGAGAGAGAAAAGCTAATTGCTTGGATGAATGACCCAGAATTATTTGTGTTGAGGGGGGATTTATTTTGGGGAAAAATAATAAAAATAATAGAAGACTAGGTCTTTAAAACTGTAGTTTGTTCTTTCTCAACAGGCCAGATGTAGTTAACTTTATTACCTTTAATGCTTTCTGTTACAGTATGCCTAAGAGGAAGAGTTTTGGAGATCAGTTAACCAAAATATGTTGTCCCCCAGTTTGGTTAACTACCACCGTGTCTGGTCTCAATCAGAAAGGAAAATAATCTTCATTTTAATTGAGTGGCTAGCTTGTCTTCTGGGTAGGGAGGGAATAGAATGAATTAAACTTTTCTTGATCTGCTAGAGGATGTTAGAGGGGAGGAGATCAGCTAGAAAAGCTAACATACTCCACTAGAAAGAATTAAAGAAAAAGTGACCTGGGATATAAACATACTTGTAATGTGCAGTGTCATGTGCCTTAGAATGGGTTTTCTGATGAAAACTGTCCAAGAAGAGAAGCTCTCTTTCTGTGGTTGAGTTCTTGGACAGAGGTTTACCAAGAGATGAAACCTGAGACAGAAGGTATGCACAGAGGCTGAAACCCTTTCTACCACCTTATCAGGTGGATGAAGGGGAAAGCTTTCTGAAATCCCTCTGGTAAAATTAGGTGAGGCATAGCTTTTTCTTTCAGTTTCCACTACATCTATTATAAGCACCTATAAATGTGTTGTCTGTTGCTTGTGCTGTGCTATGAATAAATGCTTGTGTTTGTGTCTGTCTTCGATCTGAGTAATTTTTTAAGGTAATGAGACAACAAGAAGACATGGTTCATCTCAGATTGTTGTGAGTTTGCATAAAACAGAGTTCTGAGATGCTTTAGCAAGTGCTTAGAGCATTCTGTGGTTTAAAAAAAAAAAGAGAGAAAAAAAGTAGCAGAATGAATACCCCATCTTAGTTACACAGGCCAGGTAGAGAGAGAGCCAGGGAGCAGAAGTGTCTTCCAGTGATAACTAATGACATCAGAACTTCTCTGGTATACAGTAAGGTGTCAAGGTATTCACTTGGACATCAAGGGTCACAAGAAGAATTTAACTTTTATAAGTCTTCATAGCCTCTTGTTCCTGCCACATAGAATCAAGTTGTTGCTTGAGATATTTTTTCCCCTCAATATTTCACATCATTATTGTGACCATTGCTTTGTGCAAGTGAATCCAATTCAGTTGTCAAATACAAGTAGTGTCTGAAAAACTGTTTCAGTGCAGTAGTACTTCTTGTTATATATTCCATTCCCAAAATTGAATTGATGAATATTATGGGGAAAATCATGTGTTCTACATCTTTCTTAAAACAATTTTTCTTTTTAGAGAGGCTCACAGTCAAACAGAGAAACGAAGAAGAGACAAAATGAATAATTTGATAGAAGAACTGTCTGCTATGATACCTCAGTGCAATCCCATGGCACGAAAGCTAGATAAGCTTACAGTGTTACGAATGGCTGTGCAACACTTAAAATCTTTAAAAGGTGGGTTTTAGGAAAATAATCCTGAAAGTCCTTGTTCTATCAGGAGTTATACTGTGTATCATCTTTGATGTTAAATAAATCAAAGGTCATTTATTTTATATTTCCTTAGTGAATTCAGTTCTCAGTCTGTTCTTCATGTAAATTTACGTGTTTGTAGCTTCTAGAACTTCATTTCTTCTTTTTGCTTTGTATAGCAGAAAAGAAGCCACCCTTTAATGTCTGATATTTTCTTTCTGCTAAGGGTATACCTTGCAATTGGGTCACTCCTTGATTCTTTTTAAAAATTACAGGGATCAAGCAAGTCTGTTTTTCATTATTTTCGAACCCCCAAATTAAACATGTGTTCTGTGATCTCTCCACTTCCCATCATACTTTCTGGAACAGTAATATCTGTGGTGACTGATGCCAACAGCTATACTGCTTATAGAGAAGCAAATGGTCTTCATACTCCTGTTTGTTACTGCCGTGTTTGTGATTGCATCAACGCTTTGTCTTTATATTGGAATTTCATGTTTATCTGTTGATTTTGAAATTTACATCATCATGGAAAAAGACCATTAAAAAAATGCTTACCTAAAGAAACTGAGGTAAAACTATCAAGAAAGAGTTGTGGAAATGCTAGTAATGGCTAAAAATTATTTTAGACTACTTGCCATGGGTGCTAGAACAGTAAATGTAGTGAGTCAGTCTCATTACATTTAGTGAGACATTAAATTTAACTACAATAGACTGTTTTTTGGATTGTTGGATATATAGCACTAATGAAGCATTATTCATGACAATTGATAACATTGGAGTTATTCAGATTCAGCAAATGTTAAGGATTCTGAAATAGGCCTATGAAATGTTTCTAGAAAATTCAGTTCTCATAATACCATTTCTCTAGCAGTACATTAAAGATGTCTGAACAGAAGTTTCCTTGTTTTATGCTAAATAAAGGGCAAGAAAAAATTGGTTGTGTGCCCATATTCGTTACCAGCATATGTTTATGAGTGTTTTTTATTTTTAATATTTTTAGAAGTTTTAAATTTATTTTTATTCAGCTTTAGTGGTTGCAAAGAAAATCTATAAAACACAAAACAAGTATAACTCTGTTAAAAGTAAATTTAAAATACAAGTTTCAACATGGCTACAAATAATCTATTTTTCAGGTTCCAGTAGCTCCTATACAGAAGTCCGGTATAAACCTTCATTTTTAAAGGATGATGAGCTCCGACAGTTAATTCTTAGGGTAAGTGGAAGGAAACTCTCAGTTAAATGATGTCCTTATTAAAGCTTGCCATTAACTTGAGTTTTTAGTTGGAGAGTGCTTTTTTTTCCATCTTTTTCTTCAAGCAAGTGCTTTGATGTACTTGATAAATACTGGCTTATAAATGCTGTACACTATACAGGCTTTTTCATAAAGGGGTACAGAAGATGATTTATGAGCATGGCAGACAGCAGCCCTTGAAGGAATAATAAATCTGTATACAATCCGCATACGTAATACATAAATTTTTTTTATGTTGATACTGAAGTCTGCATGCAAGTATAGAGAATGCTTTTAATTACACATAAATATAGTTGCAATTGTTTGTTCTCCTTCATTTAAATTTTTAAAGATGTATTTTGAAAAAGACACAGAAATAATACCTGAAAGATCTTTCTCCTTGTTTTTGCACTTTGTCATATACCCATACCTCTTTACTCTTTCTCTTTTGCAACTATTTTTTTATTCCTTTGCTTCACAAAGATCTGTAAGATGACTCCCAAGTTAAGCTGTTTTGCAGCTTGACGCCTCTTTTCCCAAAGCTGTGTTTAAGAAACTTAGCTGTCTATAGTTGAAGATCCAATTTGGTCCTTGCAATCTTAATTGCTTTTTGGTGTGATTTAGAACTTATTTAATTTAAAAAAAACAGGTTTAAAAGTGTGCTTCCTTGTCATCAATATTCATTGTATATTTTAATTTTATTTTTTTAAAGATATTATCTTTATATTTTCAGGCTGCAGATGGATTCCTATTTGTGGTTGGATGCAACAGAGGAAAAATTCTGTTTGTCTCAGAATCAGTTTGCAAAATACTTAATTATGATCAGGTGGTTATAATTGAGTTTCTTGGTTTGCTTTTACCTTGCATTTTGTTAGAAATTTTGAACTTTTCCATTTTATTGTATATTACTAAAAAACAGTCCTTGTGTATCATTTCTTGGAATTTCTTTGATTTAACCTCCTTCAGCGTAAGGCTGGATATCCTGGAATGAAATATTTGCAAGTACAGTCAGTGTTCCTGACCTGAGTAATAGCACCAGATTTCAATTGATCATCCTTAAGAAAACTGCTAGTCTGAGAGGAAGGGATAATTTGAAGATGTCCTAATTTCTATCTCCAAGAGATTTTCTTTTAAATGGTGAAGTGATTTGGGTTTTTGGGTTTTTTTAGGCCAAGGAAAACTGGTAGTTCAGCAGTGGAAGTTAATTAAGCTTTCCTTGGTAATGCCTTTATGCTCAGATGCACTACATAATACCTTATCCACAATAACTATCCATGTATATACTCTTAACTTGAAGGAAACTGATACAGTGTGAGGTAGCTTAGCCTGTAGAATAAGAGAAATGGAAAAAATATAAGTACCTTCCATTAGATGACATTTAACATCATGGACAATTACCACAAATAATCAAGGCATGATAACTTGTTCCTGCATCTATGACTTCTGTTCCAAAAACAGGCTAAAACACTTAGTGCTTCCATCTGTCTACTTCTATAGCTTTGAAACCATTTGTTCATTTTCTTCAAAACGGAAGGGTAACCAATCTGGACTCTGTTTTATAGGTTTTGTTTTTATTTTTTTAAAAAACCAAAACTATATCTTTTTAAATGAAGGTTAATTGAATCATCGTATGGGAACAAGCGTAAAGCAGATTTTTTTAAAATTTTTTTTTTTAAACTTCTACACTGAGTTTACTCAAGGACTAAAAAGTACCTTTTGGAGTCTCTCACATCAGACATACCTACTTCCAGACCCATAAGATCTTTGCTATTCAAGCCAAAGAGGTTCAGAGAACATGATTGACTTAACCCATGAATTTATTAGCTTATTTGGGAATCGTTCTAGGTCATGAATCCCATCCTGCAGCCTAATCTGTTACACCTGTATATTTTGACAAGGCTGCTATTAGCCTTTCTCAGTGGCACTCAGCATTTTGCCTTTGCATTAGGGTTAGATGGGGGCTGGGCAAATGAAAGAGGCTGTATGTTTATCCTGTTTTCTTAGAAGCCTTTCATTAAACCCATTTCTGACTCTGGCTTATTGGAAAAGTGCTCTGCTTTATGTATGCAGTGATCACTTAGCAAGTGGCATGGGTCCAAAATGAGTTGCAATTTGAATCTAGAATACTGCTTGTCAACACAGCTCCTTTCTACCCATTGATTTGACCTGCTGTGGTGAAGGTAAGCAATCAAAAAACCCAAACTAGCCCACTTCTGTGAGAATTCCTTCCTGTTTCAAAAGAAAGTAGTGCTGCCTACAGTAGTGCAGCAGACCAGTTACTTTGGATAAGCAGAGTCAGCAGGTTGAATGGATCCCAGCTAGAGAGAGACCTGTAAATATCCCCTACTAAGGAGTACTGAAGTGAGCTGACCCCTGCTTCCAGGCAGCTCTTGGCTCAGTGGTGCTATTTTGTCCAATCAAATTAGAGCTCAGTCATTAAGTAGCATGAATATTTCTTCCTATTTCCATACCTTCCCCCCCCCCCCAATAAACTGTGAGTGGAATTATTTTGTGCATAAGCTTCTTTGACTGGGATCAGGAATCATATTATGTACATAAATAAAATATTTGGTTTTACAGAACTGGTTTTTAACATCCAATTAAAATGGCTATTTTGCAAATGGGAGGTAACAAATTATGTTTTTACTTCCCAGTTTTTATAAAAATAATATTAAACAAAGGCAAATTAAATGTGGATCAAAATATTGATGTTTAGAGTAACTGTGGTATTTGACTTTTTTTTTTTTTTTAAATGGTGTAGAAAGTTGTTTTTCTGAGATAAGTACTATGTATGGGGTCTTGTTCTAAAACAATGTGGTTCTTATATCTTTTGGGTTTTGGTGGGTTGTTTTGTTTGTTTTTTTTTTTGAACAGGCCAGTTTAATTGGACAAAGTTTGTTTGATTACTTGCATCCAAAAGATGTTGCAAAAGTTAAGGAGCAACTTTCTTCTTCGGATATCTCTCCTAGGGAAAAGCTCATAGATGGGAAAAGTAAGTCATATTTGAATATGCTCAGATTTTTTTAGAGAGATGTTAATAAATTTAGTTGTTATGCAGGACACATTCATGTGTTCATATGTGCATGGATGTACAAACTTGAGGTATAATTTCTATGAACCAAACATATTTGAATGCTTATCTGCTGCTTAGAATACACTTAGAGTTTAAAAGCTAGCCCAGAAAAGAATTTATTTTAGATAATAAGAATGACTGACTGCAATTTGCATTGTTGAACATTTACCAAGATGTGGTCTGACGTTCTTCCTACCAGGCATACTACTTCTTTTTCTTGTATTTGATAGGTCTTGTCAATACAAAAGACCTGATGTAGTCCAACATGGAATAAAATACTTCAATATCAAGAATCACTGTCTTCTCTGAAAATGCTAAGTGTCATCCTAATTTAACCAAATCTTATTTTGTTTACAGTAATGTCTAATACGGAAAACGTTATGTACTGTGCAGCTAATCACTATTTTATAGCTGGCTTTTATAAGCATCTTTGTAGTTCTTCCTTGTACCAAATAGAAGTTGAATATTTATAAAGCATATTTATTAAAATACCATTCAAAATATCAAGAAGGGTTTAAAAATAGCTTGGTAGTTCTTTTTAATTTTGCAATCTGTGAGACAGTCATGTTTTCTTTGCCCTGTTTAAGTTATTAGACTTTTTTCATTTTTAACATAAGGACAAAATTTAGGCAACTAAAGAGTAAGGAGAATGTGCTGGAAGCTAAAATGAAGAAAAGGCCTTGTATTCTGAAGTTTTATTGTTGGATTTTGGTTTTTTAACTACTTTACTAAATTTTTGTAAGCTGGCTTGCAAGTACACACAGATTTTCAAGCTGGACCAGCTCGACTGAATTCTGGTGCTCGACGTTCCTTCTTCTGTCGGATAAAATGTAGTAGGACCACAGTCAAAGAAGAAAAGGAATGCTTGCCCAACCCAAAGAAGAAAGGTATTCAAACAGTGTAGATGAAGTGGGGGCTTTCTGTCTTGAAACTTGGTATATTTAAGTTCCAAGTGAGTAGTGTGACGCTTGTAGTTATCACTGAATTCACAAAATAGCTGTAGAGAAGTGTAAATATGTACTGTAGACACGTTTTGAAAAACAGTCTAATTGTACTCTTTCTCCTCCCTATTCACTCCTGGAAAAGAGGGAGGGAGGAACCTGAGTTACAGTGGCTGTTTAGGAGCGCATGGTCTGTTGTAGTCAAATTTTAGAAGTCTCAGGGAAATTTTTGAAAGCACTGGAGCAGATCAGAAGAATGAAACTAAAAAACATATGTCTTGAAGATAACTGTGAATAAGGCCTGCACAATCTACTGTTTTGAAGGAAAAAAAGCAAGTAAACCAACTTTTTTTTTTCTGATTTACTTTGTGTTGTGTGTACTTAAAATATGAATTTTCCTTTTTTTTTGCTTTTAATAGTAAAGTTAATTTATCAGTGTAATTCCATTCATTTTTCCAATAATTTTAATGTAGTTCATATTTTGGTATGCCTGTACAGCAGTATCTTCTTGTCAAGTTTTCAGTGAATGGATCTTTTTAAAGTGTATTTTCCAGCTTTTATTTAATGCCTTAGTATTGATTTTTGCAAAGGTGTGCTGAAATTGTTTGACCCTGAAAAAAAATCATCCTACTTTTTATTTTCCAATGTAACCTGTTATTGTTGAGATATACCATACAATAGTAAATTTTAAAATAGGTCTGTCATTGTAAGTAAATAGAGTTCAGTGTCCCTTGATGTGCCAACTAACTTGGTGAGATAAGAATTTAACGTGTGTAAAAGTTTCTCAGGAAAGCAGTATTGAGGGAAGGCACCTTGACAATCTGAGAAACTGTGACAGTCACAGTAGGATAACTCAGTTTTTTTCATTTTACAGAGTTATGTTTTCCGTAGTTGATAAGGTTAATGCAGTCAAATCTATTCAAAGCATAATTTGTCCAGAATACAGATATCAAGAATTTTTTGAAAGATAGTTACTGTAGGACACATAATGTCATCTCTATGCCTTGATGCATATGAGGATGTTTACATGTTACATAGACAGCGAAGAGTCTACCAGCCATAGGAATAAATGACAGTGTATGCTGTAATATAAGAGTTTTAAAGTATTTGTGTTCCTAGAAAACTGAGGAATTCAGAAGCCTAAGATAAATAGAAAATCAGCTAGGTTGGTTTGGGTGATCTCTGGACTGATTCTTTTAGCAATTGCAGTAGGCAAGATCATCGTGTTCACAAAAGGTAAATTGATTTGGAAGCTACAGTGTGCCTCTCTAGTTTATTTTAATTTACAGTACATATGAAACTATATTAAGAGAGGGTGATCTCTGGGTTACCAGACTGTTGTTTTACTTTCTTTTCTGCCAACACCTATAGCTTATCTTCCTAAATCTTACATAGAGTTAGAAGCACTCTCTCCAGGTAAGCCAAAATGAAATAGTACAAAATTAATTAAAAAATACTCTGTAAAATTATCTGTAGCCTTGTACAGTTGTTGTAGGTAAGCATAAAATGTAGTTGCTGGTCTCATGGTGAACAGAATAAAAAAAAAAGTAATTCAGTTTACTTTTGGAACCATAACTGCTTCTTATTTCATTTCTTTTTATTAGATCACAGAAAATACTGTACCATTCACTGTACTGGCTATATGAAGAATTGGCCTCCTAATGAGGTGGGAGTAGAAGAAGAAAATGATATAGAAAAGGACAGTAGTAACTTTAACTGTCTTGTTGCAATTGGGAGATTACACCCTTATATTGTTCCACAAAAGAGTGGAGAGATAAAAGTCAAAGCAACAGAATTTGTTACACGATTTGCCATGGACGGAAAATTTGTTTATGTAGATCAGCGGTAAGCATTTTGTTCTTTAATGAAGAGAAAATGAAAATGACACCGCTAGTTAAACTTTCTAATACTTCCTGTCAGGACTGTAATTTCTCAAGCAGGGTAGAATTTCTAGGTGCTGTGCACAGGAAGCAGTTCATTCTGAATCTATGAGTACTTGGGCTTTGGTTTTTTTGTCAAACATAAAACGTAATGTATAAAAGTAAGTGTATTGTTCTATAGGAAAAGATGAGATAGCAAGATTAAAATATGTCGTAAAATGCACTGATATTTATTCATAAAGAAAAAAATCTCAAGTTAGAGCTTCATAGCTATGCATATGACTTAAGTAATAAACACTTAACCAAAAATTATTACTACTTAAAATCTTACTATTTGTTATGCATACATTATATCTAAATGAGGTACCAAATTATTTCATTAGAAGTGAAAGCTAAGTTCCTATTTTCTGAACTTTCTAAATCAGACTTTTATTTGTTATATAGACTGAGTTACCACTTTGCATTTTGAATTTCATTATTGTCATTGGAAGCTTTTTATTGCTTTCAGTCATCTTGTCTTTCATCTAAAAGTGTCAGTTTAAACCTATTCCTTAAAGTGGCAGAGCAAAATTCAACTACTGAATTTTTTTAATGACTCATTATGTGTGACCCGTACCCTGATTGGCTAATGGGAAGACGTAATGATCATAAATGCTTTGTGTGTACATGTGGTTTGCATGTTGAAACACTGTTCTTTTGTCTTTGACTTGCCATTCATTGCAAATGGATAATTTGCAGTGAATATTTCCTGTTGTCTTAGAGCTATACTAATGCTATATCTTTTTCCCAAACATGAACGCAAGCACCTATTTCTTTAAGTATTAATTTTCTGCTTCATCCGATACTGAAGAAAACAAGCTTTGCAATTGTTTGAATCCGCTGTAGTTCATGTTTTTATTTCTAACAGTGCAACAGCAATTTTAGGGTATCTGCCACAAGAGCTTCTAGGAACTTCTTGTTACGAGTACTGCCATCAAGATGATCACAATCATCTAGCTGAAAAACATAAAGAAGGTACAAAAATAATTGGTCCTCCCAGATTGCATATAACTACATGTAACTACTGTGTTGAAAACAGTATAAATCAAAAAATCAGAAGCTGAGAATTAATAAAATGAAACAATCTTAGCATTGTCCTTTTCTATGTCTGCATTAAGGCATGCCTGCATAAAGCTTGTAATAGAAGCAGGGAGAAACTTCTGTTGACTTCTGTTGTCTTGGATCTTGGTGCAGTGCTTTAATCACAAGGGAATAATGTTAAAGCTTTTTTCAACCCACTGCTTCAATTCTTTGTAAGAACGAGGAAGGAGTCCTGAAGAGCAAATGTGCCTAATCATGTAATTAAAGACACCGATGATGAAAGTTCACCAAGTCAGGAGTCTCCCTACTAGCGATTTGCAGAAACTTAGTACTTGGGCTTTAATTTAAGATTAATAACATTGCTGAAACTGTAGTTCGATATTAGCAGGGGTCCTGTCCTGTCAGTTGTTCTGGCATTTAATTTGTATTTCTAGCCATCAAAAACATTTTGGGTTTATGATGCTATAAAACAGATTATTTTTTTAACTTTATCTTTCTAAGTATATATATGGTGATTACAACTCCTTTCTTATCTAGTGTTGCAGAATAAAGAAAAAGTATTTACAAATTCCTACAAATTTAGAGCAAAAGATGGGACTTTCGTTACTTTAAAGAGTCAGTGGTTTAGTTTCATGAATCCGTGGACCAAAGAACTGGAGTACATTGTATCAAACAACACTGTGGTATTGTAAGTAATTCATGATATGAATTCCCATGTTATTTTTTGTCTTAATTACAGTTATTATTAACAGAAAGCAACCTGTTTAAGAAGCAGAACAAGACTAGAAAATATCAACACTGCACAAAAAGTGGTTGAGTAACCTGGAAGAACATTTTTTTGCATTTACCAGTTATTTTTATTTCAGCCTTAAGTTGTGGATTTAACTCTGAAAACTGTGCTATTTCCAGTAGAAAAAATGCGGTGAAAGAGTTCCTTATTAAAGGAAGAAAGGAAGGATCTTTTAAGAAAAGTAGATATGAATAAATGGAAATGTGAAGTTAGTTCTGCTTTTCCTTCTGCGCTTTACAAGACTTCATGTGTCAGAATGTGGAGAAGCATAATTGATAGATCATAGAAATGCAAGGCAGGACAAAAAGATACTTTCCAAATTGATTGCAAGGGAGGAGTCTGTGAGACAGTAAATGTGTGTGTTTAATTCTTCGTTCTTTATTTTTAATTATTCTTTTTCATTCTCTGTGCCTTGCAATGGAGCTATAATTTGGACTGTTCCAATGATACTGAGGATCTTTGCCAATGACTAGGTTTTTGAGAGGGGGACAGAGGGGATTTTTATTTCCATTAAACCAAGCTGTCAAGGGGACCTTTTACCCATTCTGTAGCTGGCTCATGTCTTAAGTCAACATCACCCACCTACGTTGCCCATGTCCTTTTTCCTCAAGAAGACAGAGAAGAGCAGTTAAGACAGTCTGTGCTGCCCAACAGCCAATGGCCACTTTTGCCTGCCCTGGAGATCTGGGCATCTGCAACTGTCTAGAGAGGGAAAGTTGGCAGCAGCAGCTGTGGGCAGAAGGTAGCCACTGCCCTTTCCTTGTAGCAGTTGTTTCTGATTAACTGGTCTCCCTCCTAGGAGTAAAAATGATAGCCTTGTTCTCTTGTCATGGAACACAGACATATTGGCCTTTCTTCTTTATTTGGAGAATAAGTAGAAACAGATTTGTTGTTTCTGTTGCTTCAGAAACAACAGTATAAAGGATTGAACATTGAAACATGAGGAATATCTTTTTTTTTTTACTAGCTTGAGAATGTTAGTTTTTACTTTGTGTAAAGTATTATTGAAATCAAACATAAATATGCTGAGTTTTGCCTTTGAAAAACTTGCTGATTTTTTTTTGTTTGTTTGTTTTTTACTTATTTAAATCTCAGAGGTCATAATGAGTCAGCTGAAGAGCAAGTCCCCCACGGTTCCCAGCCAGCAGAAGGCAAGTGTTGCTTCTTACAGTTATCATAGGTGCATGTCCTGATCAATTGTTACAAATTTAGATTTATTTAGTCCAGGAATTTTTTTATGCTAGGTTGTTGTGCAAGGAAGGATTAATTTTTTTTAAAGCTAATTCTGATGACAATTTCTAGTTACTCACAGCATCCTAATTCATATCATTCACATAACTGTGATCAGAAGGGCTTATAGCATATCTTTTCCTTCTAGCAGCTTCTACTATAGCTAGGATTTGGATTGACAGGATATTATGCTTCTGTCACAGACCCTCTTCACATTTTTCCTGTTTTTTTGAAGAAATGCAATTGTACAATTGGAGTTTACCTATAGAATATAGGGTGATACTGATATTGATATATATTTTGTTAATATTTTTCTGCTATGCATAGATTCTGATTTCTACATGCTGTTTTGTCATCTTGCTATAAGGTTTTTTATTTTTGCTTTTAATTTTTTTTTTAATAACTGATTTCAGTTTGTGAAAAATCCAAGGTTTTTTTTTCTCACGTGTTTTGCGTTGTCTGTGAGAGAGACTGGAGGTGGTAATGATTAAAGCTAATTTCGTTACTGGAGATCAGCAATTTTCACAAATATATTATTCACTTATCTTTATATTTCACATGAGACTTACAGTGCCCTCCCCCATGCGTTAGTGTTTTAAGGAATTTAATTTCTAAAATGAAGTGATCTAGAACAAGAACTGCTTTAAAATGAATCCTTGAGGTGATTGTTCCTTGATGCGTAATGAAACTGCTACAAACTTAAGTTTTTATTTTGTTTTTTTTAACTGTAGATGCTGTAAAACAGTCTTTAGTAAGTGTACCTGGAATGTCTTCTGGAACAGTTCTTGGTGCTGGAAGTATAGGAACCGAAATTGCAAATGAAATATTAGAATTGCAAAGGTAATAAATGCTTAACATCATACATTAGGCTTTTAAGTAAAGAGAGAGGAGAGTTTTATATGTGATTATGTGGGGGTTGTTCAAGTTTCATTTTTATTGTGTTATATATATAAAATATTTTTAGTTTGACCAGTGGCATTATGAGATAGCAATTATAACCTAATATTAGTCTCATGCATAGCAGAACACATCACTGGTGTTGATAAATAGTTTTGTTCTGGGCATGCAATTTCCTTTGTTAATGGAAGTATTATTTAACTATGACTTCAAAAGCATTACTGTGATGCAGCTTCTTCACATGTTGAAATGGTTAGATAAACCATTTGGGAATGGAAAATCAGTTGTCTGTGAGTAGTGTTTATATTTTTCTGATAGCGTTGCTCTGCTAGGAAAACTTTCCTTGAAACAGTCCCCAGTGGAGCGCTTTCATAGCTTGTCTCGTCCCTTTCCTGATTATCCTGAATGTAGACTAAAGTGAAAGCACAGTTCCTTCCCAGTACCCAGCCATAGATTAAAAAAACCTCACTGCGTCATTCCAAATGGGAATCCATACAAGATTCAAATTGTTAATTAAAGATTGACTGTTTTAAAACTAACTAGTTTAGCAGGGACACAGCATAGCCAAGGAATTTGAAAGGAAGAAACATAATTTTAATGTGAAGATATCTTTACGTTTTTTTTGTGTTGTGCACCCACAGTGGTGCCTGACTTACTTATAGAGGGAGAGGTTATTACTCTATGTCAGTTTGCACTGTATCAGCATTTGTTGTCTAAGAACATTTTTTAAAAAGTCTCTAAGCCATCCAATTCCAGGACTTTGGGATGCACATGCACAGAAGTTGTCTGTTTTCAGTCACAACTCTTTCAGGAATTAAGGCTTCATCAGAAGGTCCAACCACTTTTGTTAAGGTCAAATTTAGGATAGTGGTACTATCATCTCATCAGCACAGGACAAGTTATCTAAGTGTTAGCTTTTGATAATGAAGCCGTCCCTCAGACTTTAGATCTTATACTTCCAGTTCCAGGTAAAGGAATGCCAAGAAATTTTTATGACTGCAGAGCAGTGTGTTCCAAGTTCCCATGTAGTTCTTTCCACTGGCACTAATATACTAAATATTAAATCTTCCAGGAAGAAGAACGCCAGTTTGGGCAACAATGGTAGAGGTATAAGGAATAGTTTCATATCATAGAATATCCTGAGTTGGAAGGGATCCACGAGGATTGTCAAGTCCAGCTCCTGACTCTACATGGGGTAACCTAAAAGTTAAACCATGTATCTAAGAGTGTTGTCCAAATGCTTCTTGAACACCGACAGGCTTGGGGTCATGACCACTTCCCTGGGGAGCTTGTTCCAGTGCTTGACCATCCTCTCAGTGAAGATCTTTTTCCTAATATCTTCCCCTGATACAGCTTTAAGCTGTTCCCCGCATCCTGTCACTGGACACCAGAGAGAAGACATCAGTACCTCCCTCTCTGCTCTCCTTCATAAGGAAGCTGTAGACAGCAATGAGGTCACCTCTCATTCTCCTCTTCTCTAAGCTGAACAAACCTAGTATCCTCAGCTGTTCCTCATAAGTCATGCCCTCTAGTCCTTTCACCATCTTTCTTGCCCTCCTTTGGGCACATTCTTATATTTTTATATCTTTCTTATACTGTGGAGCCCAAAACTGCACACAGCACTCGAGGTGAGGCCACACCAATGCTGACTCTAGTGGGACAGTCGCTTCTTTTGACTATATACTATATATAGTAAGCGCAGCTTACTGTAACTTACTTATATATAACTTACTATATATACTAAGCACAGCTATACTGCACTTAATGCACCCCAGGATACTATTGTCCCTCTTGGCCACCAGGGCACATTGTTGACTCACATTGAGCTTACCATCAACCAGACCCCCCAGATCTCTTTCTGCAGGGCTGCAGTCCAGCCTCTTGTCCTCCAGTCTATACATGCATTGATATGCCATAGCATAGTCAGCTTTTGCTGTTTCAGTAGTAGTCTGACTCATCAGCTTGTCTGTGAGGATGTTATGGGAAACAGTGTGAAAAGTCTTTAAAGTCAAAGTAAATAACATCCAACGCTATCTCCTCATCCACTGAGCTAGTCACCTCCTTGTAGAAGGCTGTCAGGTTCATTAAATGCGATTTCCCCTTTGTAAATCCATGCTGAAGTCTAGGATTCCATATTACCACTTCACAATGTGGTTGTCTTCTCAGCTGTCTCTTCATCAGAAGCCAGTATTTAATTTTCTGAAACAGTAAAAACCATGGTCAGAGCCTAAGAGTGTGATGAGTGACAGTGGTAGATGTTTCTTTCTCTATTTCTAGTATTTTGGAATCGCCTTCCAAGAATGAAGTCACATCCCTTTACTAGAATAATCAAATTGCACAGGGAATCATTCATTTTCAATGGAAGGCAGAAAAGAATAAGCACTTTAGTTGTGATGGGCTGAAAAGATTGCTACTTCAAAAGAAAAAAAAAAAAATCCATATCACAGCATGTTGGCAGGTTGCTGGGATTATCCAGCAAAGGAGAAGGAAAAGCACTGGCAACAAAACAACATTGATTTCCTCAACAGCAAAGATGGGATGTTACATTTTGGTAAGAGCATTGTTAATGTCCTCTTATTAGTACCACCTATAGAGGGAAGGAGAGTCACTTTTTATTACATCTTTCTGAAGACTGAAGTAAGTTGGCAAAAGTTCTCATCTCTGACTGTTAATGTCCAGCATGACGCAAGAGAGTGCAGTTCTGAAAAGAACCCAGCTATGGAAGGGAACAGTTGTACTGTGTAACTGGGATCTCTGGCATCATATTCATCCTACAGTCCTGTATCTTGGGGGAAGATAAACTAGTTTTTATCTCCATAAGAGGAAGAGGTGTTCACAAATACAATTGGCCATTGAAGGCCTCATCAGTAACAAGTGAATGTTTCTGGAGATAGTCTGGATGTAGTTGCTTGCACCCAAATGTAGTTCAGTTTTCCAGAATTTTTGCTGAGAACAATGCTGTATTTCTTTCCAGACGAAGAACAGAACTTCATGCTGTTTCTTCATTTTTCTTTTGTGTGAAATCAAGTTACTATCTTGCACACACTGAGGCAATCAAAATTAGACAAAAGAATGATCAACAGAGGCTAACACCAGCTGTTTTTCCTCAAATACCTTTGCGACTACAAACATAATCCAGTAGGATGAGTGCATTTGCTACCTGAATCTGCTCTCTGTGTTTTTTTAGTATCAGAAAGACACAGATAGTTCTCAAGCTGTGCATCAGACATCACCAAGTTTTTTTTTTAAATTTCAGGACTATGTCTACAGCTCTGTTTACAAGCACATCTGAATTGAATTAGCAACTGATGAATGATCATTTCAGTTACAGCAATGCTATAAATCTATTCAATCTGGAGTTTCTGTCCCAGCTTTTAGAGATGGCAGTACTGCTTATCAGATGGTGCACTGGGTATTGGAATGTAGGGAACTAACAAATACTCCACACAAATAACTCGACTTACTTAAGATAGGCTGTTTATTCACACATTTTCTATCTCTCCTCCAATCCCTTATCACATTTTGGAAGTGACAGAAACAAAAGCATCCAGAGTGCCCCAGTTCTTCTATAGCCTTGTGCTTTGGGAGTCAGGAAGAACAGGGGGCGATGGGAGCAAGCTGGCCAAAGGGTCCTGGTACGACATTTTCACTGTTAGTTTCATATATAGCATGTTTGATGAGGGAGAATGAGCAGTATCTCAAAGAATTCTGGTAACAAACAAGCGGTCTTTACTTTTAGTTGGAATTTTATGAATATATGGAAAGATGGGTATAACAAAGTAATAGTAGAGGGAGCATTAGAAAGATGCGTTGTTTCCCCTCCACCATTTAGCCAAACTTCCTTATGTTGTCTGTATTCTGTATGTATTTGAAATGTACCTATTTGTCCCAGTGTGCATAATTCTGAAACCTGTTACTCTTTGGTCTGTCAGTACTTGTGATTCAACAGAAAAATAAAAGTGTGCTCAAGTAATTATGATCCATGGCCTTTATTGATCTCTTCTGCTTTTTATGTTAGCAAAACTTGCAGCAGGAGAATTTAAGACATCATTGTCTCCGATTAGCTGGCTTGTGCTTCGTCACTGGGTCTGGTGGGTTCTGCAACATATAGGCTATTTTTCAGTTTATAATCAATATGACTTGGTAAATCAACTAAACATATACAATTTTAGGTTGCATTCTTCACCATCTGGGGAGTTAAGTCCATCACATCTCTTGAGAAAGTCACCATCCCCAGCTTTAACTGTAAACTGCAGCAATGTGAGTATGTCACTGCCTGTAAAAATCTGAATGTAAAAGGTTAATGTTAGGTAGCTCAAAGCCTATATTTGAACAAAATTACCCTGACTTGTATAATGTTTCTGTAATGTAATAATTGTGACTAAATTTAGGATTTAATTCTGTCCCTTTTACTGCTTCTGTTCTTTCAGGTGCCAAATAAAGAGTTGATTCAGTTATGTCCTTCGGAAACAGAAGTTCTAGAGACTTCAGAACAAAACCAGGGTGCTATTCCATTTCCCAATAATGAACCTCTCCTCAGTAAGATTTATTTCTCTTGTGGGTATTTTGGGGGTTGCAGGGAGAGATGTTTCTGATAAATTGTGTAATTTTTGAGTGCACCACTTTACAACCATGTATAAATTGTAGAGAGATTTGTCTGTCTCTCTTAAGATGAGAAGACTCTTAAAACAGATGTGTTATCACTGGAAGGCAAACAGCAAAATTTGATCAGTGATTGAATCTCATGACAAAAATAACATCCTGTAACCGAAGTTTACCATTGCATTCTTGCATGCCACAGTTTTAATTAGGTACTTACTAGTTCTTCCAGAAAAGAGAAATGGGTAAGGAAAAGTATTTCAGTGCAATATAAGGGAACTGTTTGTAATTTCTGAGCTATTGTCCTTTTAACACTTCACCTCTTTCTTAACTGCAAGCTATGAATAGTCAATACAAAGGGCTAGTCAAAATGTTTCAGAAAGAATTTTTTTTTTTTTCTTTCCCCTCCTTCAAGCATGCACTAAGGTAGCAGTTTGTCTGGATATAGCATTCCCTGACCCTGTAAGCGGAGGATGCCATTGTATTATTTTTAACATAAAAGGCAAAGTGCTATAAAAGCGATGTTTATGCTTTTCCCATATTTCAGCTCTTATAAACTTTTCAGTCTTCCTTTTTTATTTCAGTTACTAGAGTTTTATTTTGTTATTTATTTATAACCTATAGCTCTCTTCCAGTTTAGCTATAAGACTTTTCTATAAAAAAGAACTACCAAAGGAAAAAATAAGCTAATCCTCAAATAAGGGTTTGGAGAAGGAAGGGGGGGGGGCGGACAACAACAAAAACAGAAAAACACCAAACATTTATCCAAGATAGGCAAGGAAACGTTTTTCATTGATACTTGAGCTAAAGCATTTTACCTTACTGTTGTTAAAGGCAAGGGTATAGCATTGATTTCTAGAGCTAACACACAGTAACTCGTAAGGTTTCAGGAGTTCATCCGGCATAGTACATCAGATGAGAATTCAGGTACGTGATTGTGTTTCCCACTGAGGTGACATAAAGTAGAAAGCAGTTTTCTACTTCAGTGACATGAACTTCACTGCATGGATACAAGTTTTATTAGCTAGCAGTTGGAGGTAGTCCAATGGATTGGCAAGACTTAAGTCTTCTTAAATCAAGTTATGTATGTCCTTGTAACTGTCTGCAGACAGCCATTATTTCTATTACTTGTTTGGGGTTTTTCTAACATTTACATGTAAATGTTTGCCTTAACTTCAAAGGAAGGTGCTGTTTAAAACCAAATATGTGTTGAAAGTTACCATATTCTTCATGCTTTGTACTGCATATGTTAATGCTTTAATAATTTTATAGGTGGTAATTCTCAGCTGGACTTCGATGCAATATGTGAAAATGATGACACTGCTATGACGGCTCTTATGAATTACTTGGAGGCTGATGGAGGACTTGGGGATCCAGCTGAACTCAGTGATATACAATGGGCTCTCTAGCTTTGCTTTTACAAAATAAGAAGGAATGTAAAATCCGTAATGCACAACAACCGTACATCCTCAGTACTGTATTATAATTTTTTAATGTTTCATTTGAATTCATACTTACTGTCTATATATTTTTAAAGACTGAAGCCTTGTTCAGAGAGAGACAGTTTCTGCTGCACCTATGGAAAAATGCAATATTTTTTTCATGATGGAGACACCTTGAAATTTTAATATTGAACCATCTGTAACTGGAATGCTTGAAATGCATTACTATATTTTTGCTAAGAAGCTTTAATGAAAAGGTACTGTACAATGTACAGGAATATTTTTTCTTAGTTCTAATACTTAAACTTTTATTTATTGTTTTTGTTTCAAATGGTAGAATATTGATTATCCATGTTACTTTCTGTAGAAAAAGTGAGTACTACTGTACTCACACAGTTTAAGAATATTTGTAACTGAAATTTCATTGAAATGGTGACTTGCACACACTACAGTTGTAAAATAAGGTATTGTAATTCTCAAATGATGCGGTTTGTGATTCCTTGCCCTTTTCAGAAGTGTAGTTTTGTAGTCAAAAGTGAAAATAAAGCATACGGTTCTGGGAGCAAGGATTTGAATTAGGTCATCATAACAGAGAAGAGAATTTTTTGAGAAAAATATTCACTTCCCCAGTACGCAAACATGATAAGGGTATAAGAAAAGAGCAACAAAATCTTAATTACTATTTTGTATTATTTGTAATGTATTATTAGAGGGGCAGCGCATATTACCTAAGAAAAGGAATGCTATAACTGTAATAAAGCACTTCGGTCTCATCACTAGAGAAGTTTGGATAGATTGTCTTGGTTCCAGAGTGAGGCTAGCACTGTCTATTAGTGAAAAAATCTTAAAATTTTATAGTATCTTTTATAGTCTCTATGTTTTTGGAGAGATTAGGGTGATTTTCTATTGCTTGAGTCTGTGACTTTTTAAAATATTTATGTAAAATAGTACTGTCTATAAGTAAATGCTATATAGGATGATCATCTTTTGGGGGACAGCTTTTGCAAGAATTGCATTGCAATTACAGCAAATTACTCAAGAACATGGCACTTAATAGGTTGTTTTAGAACAATATAGCATTAATATATAATACGGATCTTTTTATCTCTGGTATTAAAGGTCTAGACAAATTTTTTGCATCAATTATATATCATAAAAGCATATTTTTTCTGTTTTTTTTTTAATTCGGGTAATGAAAGAAAGCATTTGAAGATATTTTATATGTGTGCATATTTTTAATACAGTCATTTAAACACAGGCACCACCATAAACACTACTGCATTTGTTTTAACACTAAAGGTGAGCGATAGGCAGCCTGTTTCAGATCTTTTTACAAAGGCTGAAGTGTGTGAACAAGTAGATGTAGTAGCCAGTAGATGTCACACTTCTACTGTTGGGTAACAGCCCTTTCCTGAATGAACATGTAATTTTGTCATGCACTGACTTCCTATGCTTTGACAGAGCAGCTTTATATCTTATAGATATGAATCGTTTTGCAAATGATGAATTATTTGGTGACATCTTGTCCATGTTTTCTAGAACGGCTTGTTGGATTGATTTTTTTTTTTAAAGTCTATAGATTTTTTTTTTTTTGCATTTAACTTGCATGTGATTTCCTGCATTCAAATTTTTTTTACAGACATGGGGCCAAAATTATCTGTTCTCTAGCTTTATTAGAATAAACTTTTCTGTTTCTTCACAGAAAATTAATTTTGGGCTATATCATGGAGCAAAGTGAAAAAAAATAAGCAGGTACTTTCTAAGAATTGATAGAATTCTATTTATATAAATGAAATTTGATAATTTCAATCTTTGCCATTGTAAAATGTATTTTCTTTTTTCTATTTTATTCTAGAAATAAATTCTAAATAAAAGAAGAAATGCTGTCGCTAACACAGATAAATTAGTAAATAAATAACTTAAAAGGACTTTCCTCAACATACTTTCTTTTTTAACTGGATTAGTTTGAAAATGGTGCAGATGTTGTTATTGAAGGAGCATATTTATTCTCTCACAAGATTTATATAACCATCTAGAGTCAAACCACTATTTTTGGATACTACTTGGATTTCCCTAAAAAATAAAACCAAAAATGTAACTTTGAGTCTTTTGCAGTCATTGATTAATATTGTGGCTCTCAATTTATTAGAATCTCCCTTTACTATTTGTGAATTTTTTTGGTTTCAGTCTTAAAAGAAAAAGTGTCACTTGTAAATATTTATGATGAATTAATACATACTTCTTAATACAGTTGAGATAGTATGTGCTTATTTCTGTTCGTATAACAATACAATTCTAGTAAGATACGGACAGGTTTTTTTTCTTGGCATGGTGCAGGTTATCAGAGGATGTGGTTAAATCAGGTCAATAAAATGTTATTTTGATGCGCTGCTGTGAGTTGGCTGACAATTCTACGTAATACTGAATTTCAATATGAAGTACTCATGCTTTCAGATCCCAGGCTCATTCCCTAAAAATGTAAATGGGGAGGTTGAACTAACGTGGATTTTGGTAGCTCAAGATGGTATTCCCTAGCCAGGGTAACTTTGTAATCCAAACTAACGTGCATTTTCTAGGTACTAAAAACCCCTGATGCTGCAGCTTAATTGGGCCGCCTCTGGAAAGGAGAGTGCCCGTAGGCTGTACCTGAAAGAGCCTGTTGGATCAGAAGCAAACAGAGCACGTTGATATGATTCTTAGAGTCTTGCTGCAAGTAGGTATGGTACGTGATAAAGCAGGCGTCAACAGGCTCTTAAAAGCCTTATTAGTTATCGAGGTTGTACTTGGAGATGGGTCAACTAATTTGTTACTGCAGGCACGTATGGAGTTAAAGATAAGAAAATCTTGATGGGAGAGGAGTTCTGATATAAGCAGCAGCTTATTTGGGAAACCAGTTCTTGTGTTGACAGGAAAACATGAGAGAATCCTTTTCAGAATTAGGAGAAGAGAATAAGAATGTGGTAGAGACAAATACCATCTGGGTGTTGTTGGAATGAGAATGTGATCTGGCTGGGTGGAGGGTAATAATCACCACCAGCCTGAGTTAGATGAGAGGCAGGCTGCGGGATGGCCTGGACTGCCACGTGGCACACAGGATTAAAACAGTGCTTCAGAATACCCTCACGTCTTATGGCAGTGGATCATGAAGATGTCAATGTATTAAACCTTAACTTTTGAGTTTCCCGTAAAAATATTTGACGGTTGTGGCGTCACGGGGGATCCTTTCTGTGCTCTTTCGGGTGTAATTGCTTCGTGGGATTCCCTTGGAGTGTTTAGTCAAGTACAGTGCTATTGCATGCGTCTAAAGCAGAGCTTCAGTCCATGTTTCTTTCCTGTGGTGCACTGTAGTTCTGGACTTGTCTGTGGATCTTACGCCTTTTTTTAGAGTATTGGAAAATTAGGCTTACTCACAAGCACAAAAAGCTAAAATTAGTCATTTCAGTGGTTGCTGACAGTAGTGTGTTCCTGTTCATGATCCGAACTGAAATGAAGAATTTATTCTTGCATAAAGTGATGCTGCTTCTCTTGAAGCCCTGACTTCTGACCTCTTTCACTTGGTCTTTTGCTTCCTCTTTGTAGGTTGACACACATCATGTAAATTCATAAAATGGGCTGGAATTCCAGGAAGCAATCATCAGCTGGAAAGCTTTGTGCCATTTAGGACTTCTCTGAAGATGATCATTTTATTCCTCATCCCTGATGAGAATTATTTTGTTCTATACAAATATGGAGGTGAAGAGGATACTTGGGGGTTATAGGTTCTTGCAGGTTAAAAGATGTAAAACCATGTTTCAGAGCAGCAGAATTAGAGGATCCAGGAAAAAGGCAAGTGGAGTGGTGAATGAGCTGCTTGAAATACAGCTTCTGCTGCTGGGGCACTTTCTGTGTGTACCTTGTTTCTAGAAGGTTCATCTAGATCCCCTTTAACATGACAGATGGCTATCATGACTAAATTTTCTGGGTTGTTCCTGGCTTAATTGCTTTCAGAAACTTCATATCTTCCTGGTGAGGAGAAGACAGAATTCCTGAGACACGACAAAAATTCTCACATCCCTTGGAAGTAGGCAGTTTTACTGGTGCAGATCCTGTCTCTATAGCTCTTCTTATTCAAGATCCTGTGGAACTGCTGCCAAGCTATAGCAGCCTACTACATTTAAAAAAAAAAAAAATTAAAAAAATTAAGGGCCCTGAGAGCTATGTATGTTGCGTGTCGGCTTCTGTGAAGTGCTTTTGTTAAATGGGAGAAAATGGAATAAAGTACCTCAGCGTGCTTGATTATATTAAAGGATAAGTTCACGTATATGGGCACTTACTACACATAACTTTTTATCCTTCAGTTGTTTTCATGTCAAAACCTCTAGAAATAAACACACAATCTTTGGAAATCATACAAAGTTTTGTGGGAAAAGTCTTCCTTGTTTGTTGCTCTCATAATGCTGGCCCTGTCTGGGTGGTAGAAGTTTTCTTCCCCAGTATTTGCAGATCCCAGGTGTCCATGACCTGACATCAGTAATCTGTCCTACAAAAAACTTGGGGAACTTAGGCACAACTGAGAGAAAATAATTAATAGGCTCTTTTGTAACAATGAAGTATATCCGTGTGTTTCTAGAAGGGACTGTGAAGTGAGCAGCAGAGCCTTGAACAATACAACATCTCTGGTAATACGCAATGCTTGTAAACAACAAATCTGACTTCAAAGATTGCTTCTTTCATAAATCTTACAGATAGGGCTATATTATAGAGAAGACAATACCAATGGGGCTTTAGTATTTAGACAAAATAATTTGAGTTCATAAAAATTCTTTGACAGGAGTGGTTCCATCCTTAGACTTCTGATCTTGTCAAAATAGGATGATAAGCAAATTGGTTTCTTAATCCCTCATACTTTATATACATTTGATTTGCCAGGTCTTTAAGAGTACTCTCTTTTTTCTGGACAAATACAGTAGCAGTATCAGATAATGCTTTTGTTATCGTTAAAGAGATGGTAAATCTCTTAAAAAAAAAAAAAAAAAAAAAAACAGAACAAAACCACCAAAACAAAACACCAACACAAAACAAAAAAACAGGCAGGTGAACTTAGTGTTGTTTCGGCAAGATAACAGTCAGCAGCTAAACACTTGTTCTGAAGAGCTGCGGGCTGGTTGCTCTTCGTTCTGCATGGAACCTAAGAGCAGCTACAGTGTTGAAGACCGCCTGTTCTGCTGTGGGCAGCGATGGACATGAGCTGACTCCTAAAGCCAGTTAAGAATAGGATAAGCACAGCAGCTGCTTCAACTGCTTTCCGCTCGGGGGATTTCCTGAGCTTGATTTGGTTTGGCCATTTGGTAAACCTTGAAGGACGTCTATTCCAAGTGTGTCTGTTGGACCACTCCTCTGTTGAGCCCATGGAAGCTATGTGCGCCCGCAGGGTCCTTTGCTAGGGAGTGCCACAGGCCTCCTCCCTCTTCCTGCAAGAGCCACTTTGCTCTGTTCTGGCTCCTGCTGCCTTCACCTGCAGACCACTGCTTCATTTGTGGATCGAAGAAACGACCAACAGTTGTTTCTTACCTTCTGTCTCTATGCTATTCATGACTTCTTAGGTTTTTATGACGGTCCCCCTTTATGAACCCCTGGCTTTAAAACTTTTTAAATCATACAGTTCTTCAGAGCTGTCTTGCTCGTGGTTTATTACAGTAATTTACAGCATGCTCCTACATAGTCTTTTGGAAAAAAAACAAACATGTATTTAGTCTCCTGTGGTATGTTTTAACTCTTGGGGGCATTTTGTATCCAAGTTCTGTAAGGAACTTGAAGTTTCCAACATAAAAACATGTGTTGTATATCTCAGAAATCAGAGGTCATTATTCCAGAGTTCTTAGAGTTGCTTTGGTAGAAAGCCATGGGAAACGCTCCAATGTTGTGGGAGTTTGCAGATAAACAGAAAGATCAAATGGAGTGAAAATCCAGATACAGTTGCAGGAAAAATACACATTTTTTCACAAAAAAAAAAAAAAAAAGGACAGTCAGGATAACTACTTATATAAATAATCTAAAATGCAATTCTATACCATGCTACAAGCAAGACACTTGTATGAGCGGGGCTGTGGCATGGTGCTCCCTCAGTTCCTTTGCGATAAAGCAAAGGGGGCTGGATTGTTTGGTCTCCTCAATCTCCATCTTTGCCGTGTTTAAACCAAGTATTTACTGACTCTGGTAAGCTTTCTTATCACGATCACTTTAATGGTGTTTCAGATTTGGTGATAAGCATAAGGGTTAGTAACTTTAGAAATGGTGAAGAGGATTACTGATAGCGGTCTGAGGGGAAAATATTTTCAAGTGGATTGTTTTCCTGCTTAGGCTAGTATGCAACTGCTGCCTTTTCAGGCAGTCACTGAATAATCAAACCCGTTTCAAAATTGTTGAATTTAGGTTTCTATGGATTATCTAAACAGAATTCGAAACTTCACCTTATCAATCTGGAAGGAGCTGGGCATGGTGCTGAGTGGAGCTTGCACTGTTGGAACGACGTGTTTGTGTTAGTAAACATGATCCTTTTCAGAAGGACTGCAAGTTATCATTTCTAACTCCTCATCTTGCTGCTTTCGGCCTGGTTTTGGTACCTTACTTTAATCAAGCTAAGACATTAAGACAGGGTAATGGGGAATAAGGCTTTCAAAATTTGGATTTGCGACATTTGCAGTCTTGATGACTGTCCCACTCAAATACAGAGTCAAAGTTGTTCAGGCATTTTTGGAGCAAGAAATTTGGAAGATGTAACTTACAGTCCAGTAATTTACATTTTTATGGGAGGAAGCTTTTCATAGGACAGAACTTCTAACTTGTTCCAGTAGTCCTAATTCAGCCCATTGTATGTCAAGAAATAACTCTGGTTACTGATGTGGGAATTAGGCACGTGCTGTATGGGATGACCAGATTTTCTTTTCCTCCTAAGTGATGAGACTTGCATAGGTATTTTCATTTGGTCACTGATGTGCAAGGAAATTTATGTTTGTAATTCAGTGAAATGCCCAGTGTAATCTCATGTATGCCAATGGGTGATTAAGCCCTTCCTTGCCATTAAACACCTTGGGAAACTTCTTCTAGCCCTTCAAATAGCTGCAATGGAGAATGAGCTTTTAGCTCTTTGCAATTTTGTTTCTTCTGAAAGTTGAGTTTCACTGAGAATGCAAACCAGAATTTATAGGATTTTTAAGAAGTCCCAAGTGGACTTTAACATTGCAATTGATTTATACTAGCAAAAACTGAGTGCAAACTTGACTCCACAACAATCAGCAAGATTCTTTGCCTCTGGCTTCAGCGTGGCCAAGATCAATATGAAGAATAATTGCAAGGTGACTGTTAAAACTGAACTTCAAAGTAGAAAAATGGGCTGGGTATAAATCCTCTCTACAGACAGGCTGTGTTTTCTGTGTGTTTTTCTGTTCTTTCTCTGCAGCTAACATTAGATAGATGTATGAGCATTTAGATACATAAATCGATGTATATTTAAGTCACATAGGCTGCAGATGAGATCATCATAGCAAAACTTCCTTTGTCACTTGTAGATATAGTAATGTATCTTTTAATGAGACCAAACTTTCTAAATGTTGTAGCTTTTCAGGAACTGATAAATTTAAGTCATGTACAGTTGTTGATAGCTAAGAAGGAAAAAAAAATGCAGCAATGCTCATGTACTGCACTCAAGTTTAGTGCCACTGTTAATGACATGGAGAGCAAGTTATATTCAAAACCAGCATTTTGGCAAGATGTTTGTGTCGAAACAATGAAATTAGTTCACATTTCACATAATTTATTTCATAGATAAAAATAACAGCAAAAAGGTTCTTCAGTATTTCTGCTGAGGACGCAGCGTGTTTCTGCAATCTCAGGGAATTGTGTCTTTGAATAGTTTTTAAATTGCGATTCGGCATCGTGGTGGCAATACAAGTTGTATTCTAGCTAAGATATGCAGATGTCCACTTCACATTTAAAATTAATATAAAAGGTTTTGCAAAAGGCGTCAATTGTTCTAGAGTCTTAATGATGTTGATTATCATTACACCCTTTCATGATGGCTAAATTGGTTAAAAAACTGCAGTCCTTGGTAGCTGTTCAGGAGGAGTTCTACATAATAAGATGTCCATTTTATGAGCTTTAATTTTGAAATAGTGGCCTAAAATTGATTATACATGTTTGATTTTCAGCTGGAAATAGTATAACCAAGAATTGGTTTTAAACAAGCGCTTTAAAAATATGTGCTGTGTATGAAAGGATTTTTTTTTTTTAAATGATGTAGCATTTTCCTGCAGAAGGATCCCTGCTTTACTGATACTCCTAATGATGTGATAACGCTGTGCAGTACTGTCTTGAGAAAGTCCAGGGCTGGTTCTGAACAGGCCGTTTTGTAGATGGCAGAGTACAGCACCACCAGCGCACCAGTGAATCCTAGAAATCATCTAGTTACGATAGCAAAGCCTGCAGGACTAACGTAATTGGCTTGTCTTCCACCATCTAGCTTGGGTATCTCTACAAAGCACCACTCAGTATGGTGTAAACATAGCCTAAAAGCTTAATCTCGCAGACATTTTAACATAAGTAGCTTTATTCACTTGACTAGCTCTGTTTAGAATTAGCCACAAGTTTAAGTAAGTATTTGCACTTGGAGCGTACAAGCTAGAATTAAACTCCACAGAGTAAATGGCTTCTTCAGTTGGTGGTTAAGCGAAAGCTTGTGGCAGCACAGTAATTCTGCGCTGGAAGTAAAAAAGAGAGAAAATAAGAAAAACAGGTGGAGGCACAGACAAAAAAAAAAAACCCACACTTTTTAGCAAAGGTTGACAGCATCAAAATTAATAGAGATATTTGTAAAATTGTAGTTAAAAATTAAGTAGAAGTGATCTGCACCTCAATTTTAAACCTAACTAGATTTTTAGTGCAACAATTTCAGTCAAAATATTTCTCAAAGAAATGCACAGGATCATTAACATTAGCAAAGGTATTAATAGCATTTTCTTGAGAATATATTTCAATAAACACTAAAAAGTCACTGAGTTCTTTCTGCATCAGAGACAACACTCTGGAGTTCAAGGGGCATTTGCTGCAACTTCAGGACAAACATTAATGACGGGCTGAGCAGAGCTTCCACTGCAGTAATAGGAAACTTGGCTGAAGAGCAAAGCCAGGATAAACATGTGAATTCAGCCATCGTTCAGCTTAAGCAAAGCCATACAGAAATAGCTGCAAACTTTACTAAGCAGATGTGACTTCCCTTTTGTAAACTCGGGATACCACTTCCAGATTTTTAACTTTGCCTATCGCTTCTCAATGTTATAGCTATTCTTATGATTGCTGTGTATTTTTAGCAATTAATTTACTTTCCTAAAGCCTATAAACAGAAATGAAGACATTTTCCAGCCCTGCCTTTTGAAACTTGCACCACCGTACAGGAATAAGGGTAAGACTCGTGGGGCCAGAAGGAGACCGAGGAAGGGAGCACGCTTCTGTTCACAAGAATGAATGACTCTCTCTCCTGAAGTGATCACGTTATGTGTAATCTAGCTCAAGATGAAAACTGATCATTTATGGCTGAAGTTGTTTTTTCTCCAACTAGGCGAGATCTTTATGTACACCTGAATCGTAAGGAAAATGACGATTGATTATTGGTTGGGATTTGAGTCGCCCAGCTGGCCTCACTACAGCCGTTTCTCTCCTTAAGCCTTTCTGTGGAAAAGGAGTGATTTTAGTACTCTGACTTGGCTTGTATTTTTAAAGTGTGTAATGGAGTGAGGTGCCATCTCTGACCGCACTTCCATGAGAACTGAAGGCCTAACCCTCTCATGCTTCTTCAAAAATATCTGCTCTTCGGTCACTTGCGCATACCCATGTTTTGCCATATATAATAAGTCTTGGTGTAAAGAAAAGTGCAAATTAAAACAGAGACATACTCAACAAGACTGACACTTTCATGTTTGAGTGGTACGCACTACCCCCAATCTCACTGTATGGCGTAACAGAGGTAACTCGGAGCTGTGTCTCGCCTCATCTGTCTTCTGAAATAAGGAGGATTCAAATAGGTTTTTACCTAGTCTTCATAATGAGAAACCTGCAGTGAGACTAACTTAAGCTACAAAATCTCATTATCTGGGTTTTCATTTGGGGTTATTCATCAGTACGGTGGCAGAACTGCATCACTTAAATGAGTTTAATGCTGAGAAGATGAATTGGATCATTGAATCTGAAACCCTGCTAGGAGAGCATAGGTGTTACTGCTGTTTGGAGCTCACCAACATCTATTGCTGTGGGTTTTTTACCTGTAGTTTTGGAAAGGGGGTCTTTTTTCTTAATCTTTTACTAATGTTAAAATAATGTGGATTAATAATGTTACCAATGAAATGTGTCTGCACCAAGGACTGTCATGACGTAGAATAAAAATACTTAGCATAGGTATCTGTAGGCATAGGTTTGTGTACATTTAGATACTGTGCAACTTCAAACATTACCGCTTGAACCTAGGTGTTAGTCTTTTTACAGAAGTAGAAACTTGGATATAGACATCAAATGCCTTGGTCCCAAGGCTCTGCTAAAAGATCCTAGTCCATAGACTGTTTGATGCTGTGCTCTCTCTCCACACCTCAACTTGGATGCTGAGATATTTCCTCAGCCTGAGAGGATGCATCAAGTTCACCTTCGGTTTCCTTGGCTGCTTTGCCAAGTTTGCAAACCCAGGTTATAACGTGGCACCAGTTGTGATCCTATTTGTTTTGTAGTACGTAAATGCTTATGCTTCAGATACTGGGGTGGGCCTACTCACAGGTTTTGATCCTCATGGATTTAGTAGGTTTCCAGTTTGTAGTCAAAAGGAACTGTGCAGATGAAGAGATGTTTGTAATTCTCAGCTCTGAGAGCCTCCAGGTAAAGAGTGATCCCCACAACGGGGGCTTACGACAGCAGGCAGGAAACAGAAAATGCTGAGCTGAAACAAAACAAACTAGGAAAACTGTTGGGTCCGTGACTCCTCAGATCTTTATTCCAAAACCAGTCAGGATCTAGAGCCAAAGTCAAAAACCTACTCGCTGTTTTCATTGGCATGATAAGGTTGAGACCATCAGCTGTGCGAAACTGTATTGCTCATAAAATCCCATGCTTTTGGGTAAAGGGCATGAATGAACCGTCCTGACTGCAGTAGCTTTGCTTCTTGGCAATGGCTGGGCAGATGGATGGACTCCAGTGCTTTAACATCAGTGCCTACAACTCCATTTGCCCTCACGACAGCTACTGAGAGTTTTTCCTCTACCGCACAAGGAGCTAGGGCAGGTTCTTTAGACACGTTGAAGATTGCATTCAAAGACGTGTATTGATGCGGAAATTTTTCTAAACCCATGAAAGGGAAGGAAAATAGGAGGGAGCTTCCATGGCTATTTTTATTCTACCTTACATCACATACACAAGGGTACAGAGTTCAACAATCATGCATTTTAAACAGCTTGCCTGGTGTTTGGGATATGTGTCTAGTTTTGCTGCTTTGCTACAGGCAACCTGCGTGACCTTTGGACTTCACTTAATACCATTGTCTCTGTTTCCCACCTGTGAAAATAAGGCTCAAAGTACTCCACACTTCAAAGGCCTTTTTTTTTGAGGATAATTGCTTTCCTGTTATGGTAAGAACAATCATAAAGTGCACAGGGCAGAGAGACACCACGCATTAGTGATACTCTGCTAGTTTTCCTGGGAAAGCAGCACATATGGGAGAGTTAATAATTGCCAAATGTAATTATCGTCAAGCTAAGGCTGCATTTCTGAATGATATATAGAGTAGGTAGCTAATGCCACACCAGTATAAGGAAATCAATGTTGTAGCTTGTACTGTAGCTCAGGGATGAGATGGAAAGTTCTTGCCAATGTGTTAATGAAATAGTATACCATGAGGTTAAAACCAAGAAGAGGATTATTACAGAACACTGGAGAACTTCAAGACCTCGAGAAGTCTCTTGTCTCCTGCTGTTGGCTCTCCTTGTCTGATGAGGAACACTGCAGCTGTAAAGTAATGATTTTGTTAGTAGCTCTTCTTGAAAAGCAGAATAAGCGTGATGAACCAAACTTCAGTTGCATATGAGAAGCTGCACTTGCACGCAGCGACGTCATTTTTCAGCTTGATTAATTAAAGTTTAATCAATAGCTGGGACACAGCTGTTGGCTAGAAAACCAGCATATGGAGCTGATCTGTGATTGTCTGAAGAAAATAAGAATTTGTACGCACGTTAGCCCTACACTTCTGTTACAGCAATTGCTGTTTATATTTAAATCTTGCCAGATTGACAGTAAGTCTGAGTTCTTACTGTGACTTGACTTTTTAAGGTTTTGGAGAAAACGGCATGTGAGGATGAGCTTTGTGCTAATAGTGAATCCAGTGCTGTGCTGCTATCTATAGTATTTCCTGTCTCACAACAGCCCACCCAGCTCTCTCCTCTATAGCTGAATGTTCAACCCTAAGTAATGATGCACAGACAACGTAATTCTGCAACGTAGCACAGTGCCAATGGCAGCTGTAGATTTGCTATCCCCGCATGTTAATACAGGCTACAGAGGCTTTAGTGTCTCACTGAAAAGAATCGTGTGGCCAAAACATGCTGCTTGGGAATTGCAGATTTACCTGGGGGATTGCTGGGTTTGTACTTGTAATTCTTCCCTTAGGTGATTTTAGCACATGTTCCCTGTAGTTATTCCCTAAGGCTGAGGGAGGTTTGAAATTTCTAAGAGAAAGCTATGCATAGAAGTACCTGAATCTACATACTTCCCCATCAGATGTGGCTAACCTCTATCCATTCTTCATCATCAGATATTACTGCCAAGTCACCTACTTTGAGATATAGCTAGGATTAAGGGATTCAATTAAAAAAATCCCACCTTTAGTTAAATGAGATTCCCAAAGTCAGGACTTGCAGTGCCTTGTTTACTGCCAGTGACTGAGCTGAGCAGTGCTGTTGCTGAAAGAGTCACCCAGGACATTCCCATCACAGAGACAGCACTCAGATTAGGCCAGAAAAAGCATAGGTTTCTCTGAAATTCTGCAAAAAGTTGGTTCCAATTACTAGAAAGCAGATGGGAACAGAAGATTCACCATCTTGTGTGCGTAGCAGAGGCCGGGAATGTGCAAGAAACCCCAATGGCTCAAGGGGGGATCCTCCCTGGGTACCACGCCTGCTCCCCAGCTTGCATAGCCACACAAAATCGCGGCAATGACACTGTCTTTCTCAGTATCTGGCCTAATATGTCACTATGAGAAATCTTTGATTTCACTGACAGCTACAGACGGCCACAGAGCCCGGTAAGTCCTCAGTGAGCGCACCAGTGCACGTGCAGCAGAACAAGTTATTCCAAACAAAGTTTGTGCTAGCTTGGGTTCAGAAATGTCCCCCCCCAGATCTGCCTGCTCTGGCAGGTAATGCTTTGCTTTAAATACCATTCTGTGCTGTTTTGACATTTCCCTCTCCTGTAAGCTACAGAGCTTGTCTAAAAAGCTGGAGGGGCTTTTTTCATGAAGTGGGAGCATTCAAGCAGCTAGGCAGATCTGCTGTGGGGCACCAACAAAGAAATGATACCAACCCTCCCTGACCATAGCGCGGATGCAAATTTCAGCTGTCAAAGAGATATACACTTGCTCCTTCTGTGCCATCAGGCCTCCTGAGGATGGAGGCACAGCTCTGGGGTGTCCTGTGGTTATATTATAGGTTCTTGCCTCCAGAAGCTGCTTACATAGTTTCAAACAGAAGGTGGCAAGTATCTGCAACAGGTTATAGCAAGGGATGGAGGAGAAAGACAAGGGTAAGATGACTGGAGATTTCCACTGTGTCTCTTGGCATCTCTCCTTGGTGAGGATTCATTTCTGGTTTGTGTTCAAAATGACACCGTCCTTTGCTTCCTCAGTCCTTATACTGCCCTGCTGGAAGAGCTGCTGCCCTCCGGCCCAGGCACAGTGAGGGAGAAGACAACATTTCCCAGGCTACCTCCTCTCATTCTCCTGCTTCCTATAGCTATAGGCTGTGGCGTCTCATTCAGCCATTTTCACCATAATACTTTATTGATGCTGGCAGTTCAAATCATTATTTACAGAGATTATTTCCCCCTGTGAAACTCCAAAAGCTATTGGCAGGCCTGCGGAATGCTCAGGCTAGCTGCTTCCCCACCGAAAGCAAATTCCAGGTTAAATCAATCTTGGGACCTGACACAGGGGAGGGGACGTGAACTCTAAGCAGAGCGAGAACTCGCTTCCAATGCCCCTTTTTTGGAAATGCCGTGGCTACATTCAGGTTGGATGAGACAAATTTTTTGAAACTGCCTGAAACTCATTTTGGTTGAAGTCACTGGGGGCCCGTGTCAGTCTCCCAGTTCTCCTTTGATGTGCGTCTCCCAGCTAATGCAGGAGCAATCAGCTGCATAATTTTTATGAAAAGCAGGAGTGCAGCTTGCCTTAATGTCCTTCTATATGTAAAATAAGATATGTTTAATTTAAAAATACCACTGCATACTTAATGCAACTTTGGTAGCTGACAGCCCAAACTGATTACCGTAGCCGATAGGGATCCTGCGGGCTGAATGATGATAGAGGACATGAAAGGCCTGTGATTTTTAAGTCTTTTTTTCCATCATACTTTATCATAAGAAATGCAGCACAGTTTCTGTCCTGCGTTACTGAAATGGCCTCCGTGATCTCCTGTGCTTGGGGATGGGATGGGAGGGCTCTGTCACGATTTGAAAAATTTTGCAGTAACTTTCTTGTAATGAGTTTGTTAACAGGAGCTGACAATGAAATGCCAAACAATGTTCTTCCAGCACACAGGGTCTGGGGGATACGTGGTGCTGGGGCTGGAGGGCTGGAGGGCTGGAGGGCTGGAGAGCAGAGCTGCTGGCTTCTGCTGCTGCCTTCTAACCTTGGCAAAAGCCTTGCCTAAGTTGCTCGCTTTTGCTCGGCCTTAGCGATAAGGCAGCAGCAAGACTGCCCCTGGGGAAGGGCGTTGTGGCCCAGGTGACACAACCCCCCCCGGGCAGGTGCCTGCAGCAGAGCTTAGGTAGACCATGGGCCCCGAAACAGCCGCCCGCCGAGACCTCGCTCAACCCCGTTCAAAGCTGCTCAGCCGGCGGCTGCTTTGCCTCAGCCCGCGGGTGCCACCTCAGCACCTGTGAGACAGGGGACAGGGGAGCAGGGTGGCCATGCGCAGCCTGTCCCCAGCCAGCCCAGGTGGCAGCAGGCCCCTGCCGGTCCCCTGCAGGGACAGCAGGCGCTCTGGCGGCAGCTGAAGAAAAGAGGCTGGCCACCGTGGCGGGACCTGGGCCTGGGCATCTGCAGGGGAGGTGGCAAGGAAGAGCTTGTTAAACTGCCATCATCTGCTGAAACGTGGCGGCTGAGAGGTGCCCCCAAGCCACACTTTCGCCATGAGCTCGCTCCGGTGGGTTGGCGGGACCCCTGCCCCAGCCACGCGTGGCCAAACCTTCTGCCTGGGGGCCACGCCATGCCCAGGTGCACCAACAGGCCTCATCCACCCCAACGCCTTCCCCCAGGCCCCACAGCCCAGGGCACCATTTTGGCACCATCCTGGGCCTCGGCCATGCCTCTGCCCAGCCCCAGCCCCGCTGCAGCTGCTCACGGCCCCCCCTCGGGGCTGGGACGGGTGTCAGGAGCTTTAATCTGCTCCTTAAATTCATTTTCCAGCTCACTTGAGTGGAAAGTTTTGTTTTGCTTTGTTTATTTGGCGGAGGTTTGTCCGGCATGGCAGTCAGCGAGCCCCACGAGGCTGAACAGGCAGGGAGGTGGCATGGCAGGCCCTGGGCGACGCGCCGGCGCTCCCGAGCCACCGCCGTGCATCGCTGACCGTGCGTTTCAGTAACTTGCTCTCTGTTGTCCCAGCTCCAGGAGACGTGACTAACTGTGCCGTATGCCAGAGGGGTCACCTGCCGCCGCGGAAAATACATTGCTGTGAGTGCAGCGCATCGTTCGGGAACACCTTTTAAGAGCGTATGTATCACATATTTATTTCACATATATCGTTCTCCCCTAACAAAGGTACTATTACTTACACGTGTATAGATCCTGAGACTAAAAATAAGCGTGGGCTGTAGGAGGTGAGTGAAGAGGAGCCAGCCTGAAGCCAGCCAGCCCGCACCAGCGCATGGTTAATGGAGCTAGGCCTGGGCCAAAGGAGGCAAAGAAAAATATGTACCCATCTCATGCAGGAATGAGAAAACAGCAAATTTACATGGCAGCGTTTCGTGTTTTATCTCTGCAGTGCCCATGTGCAGGAGTGGGAGCCCGCTGCTTCCAAGCGGCCTGGGTGGGTGCCCCAACACGCTCGGCCTCTGGCTCGGTTCATGGCTCGGTTCTCAGCGCGCACACACTGTTCAAAAACACTCTCTCCTTCAGTATTTTTAACTAACCACTCAGACCATCACAAGCATGCTGTCCACGGAAGAAACAATGCAAAGCTCATCATAGTGTATTTTTCATTAAAATGTAACTGATTTAGAAGGATCATTTGCAGCTGGTGAATTGAAGTGCTGGCTGCTGCTGAGAGTGTCCCTCAAAACATAAGCACGAAGAGAGGTGCCGCTTTCATTCCTCGCCTTGATTCACAGCTTAGCGAGGAACACAAGCTTTTTGGTGTTTAGTTCCCAGTCACTTTCTCGGCTTTGAACTTATTGCTATTTCTGTTTCAGATTATTCAACTTGTTCAGCTCCAATATTCTTTCTGCACATGTAGAAAAATCACTTTTATCAAAAGCTGGTTCAGTTCAGCCAATTCTTGTTCCAGATGTTCAGACGGTAATTCCATCAGTTCAGTGATTTTATGTTCTTTAAAACTTTAACAGCAAACGTTTATGGTTTTCACCTTGAATTTTATTTCATTCATTTAAAAAAATATATATTAAACTTACGTTTTAATACCCAGTGTAAGAATGTCATGCTTTATTTTAAATAGGCTTACGTCTTAAGTAGGCTATTGAATTAGTAATGAATCCAGCTTAAGTGTTTACTTATGTATATGTAAAAGTATATGCATAAACTTTAAAAGAAAACAAGATTTTTAAATATCATGCAGTCTAAAGTCCTGATTTCCAAAGGTTAAGGGGGACATTCATGTTTGCAAAACATTTGCCAGAAGATAATGGTTACCTCTGACTCCTGTGTTATCTTAAATGTGAAAACATCATTCCTTGGATGCCTAAGATGGATTGAAACTTCTTTTGAGTGTTCCTTGCACGTGTTTTGTATATGAATTAAAGGCCCCATATCTGACCTTCCTGACATTTTTCTTTGAATTTTAAGGCGGTTTATGTACAAATATAGCAGTGCTGTATGCAGTTATACAAGAAGCCATGTGAGTAAGGGGAACTGGAGAGTTAAGCTATTTGGAAATGCTTAAGTAGTTCTTTACTGAACCCAGGATTAGAAGAAATATTCACAGATGTTAAGAAGAAATTACAATAACTTTGATCACCTGAATTTGAAACTTTCTTTAAGAACCATTTTAAAATAAAATATTTATTTTAGGAACCAAAGACATTTTGATAGAAGATGGACATAGTTGTTCTCACTGAAACAGATCTTCTGCTCTTGGAGGTCTTGATGAAATCTGCAGTGCACGGCACTCTGTTACCTGAATTAATGGAGAGCTGTCTCTTTAAAGATGTTCTCAGAAGTTTTTGGCACAAAGACAAAACTGCCACAACAGGACCGCTGATGCAGGATCCCAGCCTTCATGCCTGTGCATTAGCAAATTGTGCATTAATGAGCTGATAGGGCTAGTAAAACCATTTTGCACAACGGCGTTTAGCCAACCAGACGTGACAGCTGCAGGTGTTTTCATGAAGCCAAGCTGCCAGAGGAGGTGTGCCTTCCGTCTTCAGCAAGATTAGACTCAGAGTAGAATTAATCTCATCTGAGACGCACATTGGCTTATCCATCCTTACGTTGTTTTGTTATGCTCGCCTGTTTTCTATGCTTTGCTTTTTCTTTTGCACGTGTTTAACCTTCCATCATTCACAAGCCCGCTCACTCCTGCAAGCTGTGTTGCATCCAGCCTGTCCATCTTGTCCCTGTGAAGGAGCTGTGGTGGCAGCAGGATACCTAAATTGAATGCAGAAGGTACAGCTCAACGAGACAGAGCCACCCCGCAGCCTGGCAGTGCTTCTGTGCTGTTTGCTTGCCACTGGGCATCCATCCCAGCCTTCACCTCCTTACTGGGTCAGCGCTGCTTTGACTGGGCTAAACGGTGGATGAACCCATTCGTGCATTCCCATGAAACAGCTCAATATTCTGATTTTCATATTAATTTGCTTAGCTGCTGTTCTTGGAATATTTCATTTAATGAAAATCCTAAATATTCATCTCTTCATCCCAAATGTGTTGCTCTGTTTCTCTCAAAATATCAAAATCAACACTTTGCTTGGGATGGAAGTTAAAACATTTAAGCAGCCTTAATAGAGACATTGTTGAATAAATGAAATCTGAAAAAGCATTTTGACATCTAGATTTAAATTGTCTGTGTAATAACTTCAGTAAGATATTCAGCTACCTTTGTAATGGGAAGAGGCAACTATTTCTCCTGAAATTTCAGATAACTGAAATTCAGTTCATCCTGCACACTTTTTGATAAGAATGCCGAAGTGTGATTTTAATTTTTTTCCCATTGTTTGTCTCATGAATGGTCCTCGAATAGTTTGTTTTAGGTAAATAAATAATATAAATATTTTTAGTTCTATAGGTTTAGTGAAGTTCTATTTATAAGCTGTTCATATCAGCCATACTAACTCAGATAAGACTTACTCCCCACTTAAACAAAACCCCTCCATCTCTTCTACTTATCCTTAACACAAAAAGACAGGGATCACAAGTGATGTGAAGAACAAAGATCATTTTGATGGTTTTTCTAACCTAAAAAATAGGTATCTTCCACGAATGAAAGCTTTATTCTCCTCGTTCGTAAGGTGTAAACTCTCTGGAGAGACAGAGAGGGAGACCAAAACCAATAGTAGCTAAATTGATGATCACCATCTCCTTGTGCTCCCCCTGAGCTCTATTTTCCACATTTCTCTCTTCTTCCTTTCAGAATAAAATAATCCCTGTTTCATGGTTGTCTGTCACTTTGCTTAGCGCATGACAAGCATCACGTTGACTGATATGCTACGACAGCTTGGTCACCGTCCTAATCAGCCCCTAAGATTTTGCTTACCACCTCTTGTTTCTCTAGAGCAGAAGATTTTAGTACTTTCGAGTGATTGACTTGCTTGGTGCTTGCCACCTGAAAGCATCCCTTCCTACCCTGCCTGCGCCCGGGGTGACTCAGCCTGGGAGCCCGGCCTTGTTTCCCACCTCCATGAGTCACCAGCAAAATGCACTTCCAAAGAAGTCAGTCCAGGAACAAACAAGGTGCACATATCTCGGGTTCTTGGAAATGGGAAGCAAAGGCAGTTCCTGCTCTCGTCTAGGCAGGATGCTGTCGCCTTCCCCCACGGCCCTGGAGGCCCTAGTATTTAAGGAATGTCTGAACCCGCGTTGTTTCCCTCCCCTGAAGGCCAGTTAAAGCCTGAGCCTGGAGGCCAGCTGACTGAGCTAGCTTTGACACTGACTCATTGTGTGATCTGGAGTAAGTCACTACAGTTATGTCTACAGTGTGCCGGGCAGAGATATCTGCAGCGCTGGAAGCGGGGCTGGCACCGCACTGTGGCTGCTTTTGCCAGCTGTATGGCAGAGGGACGGGAAGGTGCGAATGCAACTATTCAGCTCCTCTGTATCGTGCAAACGCACCGCCTTGCTCAGAGGTTTGCTCAGGAATCTCTATGGCATTACGCTGCGGGCTGAGACATCCTTCACCTCTTTATCCCTTGTTTTCTTCATTGGCACTGCAGAGAGAGTAACTTCTGTGTGGTAGTATGCAATATTTGAGATTCTTTTATGAAGGGCACTTTATGGCTGTACTCGTGCTTCACTTGCTGGAAAGCCCCCCTTCATGCATTTCCTGAGGGAATGGGAATGTGAAAGTCATTATGAAAGGAACGAAAGGGCGATAAGGCCATGTCTGTACGTGAACAGTGCCAGGCAAACCCCAGCAATATGAGCTCAGAAATAGTGGGGAATGAACAGTGAGAGTTATCCTAGTGGTTGGGGCACAGAAGCTTAAGTGCAGGGTGTCATCACTGGCCAGGCATAGACGAAGGGTAGCAGTGGGGTCAGACGTGATTAACAGTGTGAGTTGTACAAGGGATGAATTTGGCTGCATCTAGAAGAAAAGTCTCCTTCAGATTAAGCAGATGCTACAAACTGAGTTTCTGGCAGGGTTTTCCGTAGGCACCAGGAGAAATGCTCACTGTCTGTTACGTCCTGCTGCATCCACCGTGCCTGCTTTCTTCTGATAACATTTTGCAGCACTTCATAGACTCGGGTATTTGCCTTGCTGGCTGATCATTGTGCAAGCTATGCGCGTCTGTATTTCAGTGGAGATGTGCTTATTTGGTACATTCCACAGCGAGGTCTACCGGTAAAAGTTAGTGCCGCTACCTACACGCCTGTTTTTGACTACTCTTACACCACTAAGTTGTTGAACGTTTTTCCTGTGTCTGAGGCTAAACACTTTGAGCACCCAAAGGGCTTCTCTCTAGCTCTTGATCAAGCAGCCGTCTTTACTGAGTATACCAGAAAGCAGCTTCTGAGGGTAAGTATAAAAATTATCTGCCGATACAGAAACAGAGAGAATGCTGTGAAAATTGCATGTGCATGAACTTAATGAGTATTTCAGCCCAGTTAAGGTACACTTACAGCTAAATGAGTGAGTGGGAGACCTCCAGGGAAAGAAAAATAATGTTTTGTAGGCCTGCAGAAATTTAAGAATGTAAAACTTACTTTCAAACTGCAATCTCTCCTCTCTTGCTTTTAATGATTCCAATCATTCAAAATAAAGGGAAGACAAAGCCCGTCTGAAACACCCAATCTTTTCAACAGCTACGCTGTTGCCACTGAATGTGTACGCTTTCCTCATGCCAGGAGGTTTTCTCTTGCTCACGTTTTACATAAAAGGTGCAGCATCTTCTCCTTATTATTATTACCTTTTGTGATTTCCAGATACACACTGACACATCACTGAGGTTCATCTCAGTGTTCCAGCTGAAGAAGTTCCTGCAGCTAATTACTTTTTCACCCTCATGGGCGTGTAAAGTTTTACGGGAAGTTTTCTTGCCCACTTGAGAAAGAACTTGAGTTTGCTTTTTCCTGGTTTCCAGGGGCTAATTGCACAACGTTCCAGATAAAATATGCAAGACTGGTCGTCTCAACAGGCTGGTGACGGCCACACCGAGCACCTTGCCGAAGACCATATGAATAACGCAAGTGTGAAATGACGTCTTCTCTCCAGCACTTTCTGGGAGCCTTGGTTTTATCCAGCCTTCAGGATGACTCTTCACAGACGGATTTCACTGCTAACCCCTAGATCACAGATTCTCAAATGGAAAGGTGATGTGCTTTGGCTGCTGCTGGAGGCTCTCAGGCCTGCAGGTAACTCCACCCCAGAGGATCAGGGGCACCTGAAACAATCCCATGCACAGGAACTGATCGGTCATTTCTTAGGTGGCCGCCTTCCTTCTGAGGGGTTTAAACTAGAAACTCTGGAGAGAAACTGCTCACGTGAAGCCCTTCGGCCCCAAGCAGGTCTCTCTGGCCAGCGCAGCAGAGCCACGGCAGCATCCCTTCTGTCAGTTCAGCAGCAGGCTCAGTGTGGGGCTTTTCTTACCGTGTTTTCAAGAGCTTGGCTGCAGGAAGACTCAGGGATGGAACAGCCGAGGTCAGAAGTTTGACCGTTCTGGGGGGTACAGTTTGGGGGCATTGTGTACTTAGGCTGCTGTGGATTAAGTCGATCCTTTGGGCACTGAATCTCTCCTCTCCTCCTCTCCTTTTTAGGAAGGGATTGGAGGGGAATTTAAACATAAGGAAGGTTAAATTATTGATTTGACAGCTAGAAACTGTTTGTGCAGTGCTTTGTCCTAGGACTGAACATAATGTCATACCAAAGCTCGAGGTTTTGGCTAAAACAATTTGCTCTGCTGAGCATTTAACAGTCAGGATACTTCAGGTAGCTGAAAGCCAGGACAGCTTTGACAGCGTAGCTGCGATAGTTGGTCAGAAGAGCAAACATTTCCAAGGTAGATGCAGCTTCTAACAGTAAAATTGTGCTTTTGCTGAGAGAGCAAAATGCTTTCTTGAGCTTTCTCGAGCAAAATGAGCTACCCGGACAAAAGCACCGTTTTCTCTGCTTATACCTACATCTGCACAAGGTGCTTTTGCTGGCACAGCTCTGCTTTCAAAGGATCTTATCTCATCACAGCTCTGGCTGACACAACTGTGCCAGGAGGCTCGGTAGCAGAGACCTGACCTAAAAACACCCTGGCTCAGCTTCGGGGTTAACACCCAGCCAGGAATAAAGAGAGCGACTCACAGAACCCACTTTCTGAGCTGTCCTGAAATGAAAGACATGCACAGCCCAGGTGTGTGAAATCATTGCCTGTTGGGAAGGAGACCCCTCAGCTCTTCCAGCTGCTGCGTTTTGGGGAGTGGGGTTGGTCTAAAGAAAAACTCCTGGGGCCCAACAAGGTGCTGAAGTTTAAAACAAAATAATTAAAAATTGGCTGTGATGCACGCAGCTTGTTACTGTATTTCAGAGCCCTGCCTGTGAGCAAGCACGGATACTGAGGCGTAGGGCTAATGACCATTGCGCTGCTAAAACCAGATGACTTCCAGAGGGGAGGAAAATTGAAATCTGGATCACTACAAGTCATTAACACTCGTAATTAACCAAGGTGAGTCACTTAAACCATGTAAAATGAGATGGTAACGCTTGTGAGAATGTTGTAAGGATAACTGCGTTAAAAACTGAACTACGTTTATCACTCAGCAATGAGGATCAGGCAAATCCACAGAATAGATGCACTGCAGATTTAATAAGAGTGCTATTAATTGCTGTTTTGCAAGGGGCTTAGGCTGATCTCAGAGTCACTGCCAGTGGGAGGGATGGTCCTGCTCACGCCTCCACCCCTGACACCCAGACCCCTGCTTGTGCCAGCGATCCCCGGGGCTTGGAGCGCGTGTCTGCTCACCCCGCTGATCCAGCTCAAACATAACTGCACTGCAACGCCACATCCCTTAGCTGTACCACGCCGCGAACGCGCGGAAGGCTCAAAGTACCACCCGAGGAAGATCATGTAAGAGAGTGTATGCCGTGCCTTCAAAATGCTTCTGACGGCTCTCGAGATACTAGGCTTGATGCCATTTATTGATTTGTAACCAGGGAGACGGTACGTGCTCCCGTTGCAAAGCAAGGGAAAGGCTCTTTCCCTTCACCTCCACAAGCAGTGGAGAACGCTGGAAAACTCTTACTCCTTGTAACCTCCCGCGGCCTTCACAGGAGGGAAGAGCGAGGTGTTTGCCTTCTCAGAGGCTGCTGCCTTTTCACAAAGGTGGAGAAAATCAACCTTTCCTTGCAAACCAGCCTGGAGCGAAAAGGGCTAAGCTATTTTGGGAGATGAGAGAGAAGCAAGCCAGAAAGCCTCATCAGAGATTTGTCTTAACTTGCAAAGGTATTTTCTTCGATGAAAGAATTCAAACAGTTGTTTGAAATGGTCTGTCAGCTCAGATTTGTTTTCAGAGCAATCTCACTCATACACCATCCTGGACTAACAAAGCCCTTCCACATTAGGTTCTTTAATAAGAATCTTCACTTTCTGAATTAAAAATTAATTAAAGTGTAAAAAAAATCAACAGAACAAGCGATTCAGAAAACAAAGGCTGATGAATGTTGGGATTCAGTGGGGATCAATATTTGTTCCAAGTGCTTGTTATCAGGCAAGTGCAAGTCCGGCCATCTCAGGAGGGACGGAGCGCTGGGTGCGGGAGCCCCGTGATTCAGCCTGGCGCTGAATGGCACTTACCCATCGGCTGACAGCAAACTGGTAACATTTGCTGGAGATTCAATGAGGATTTGAGGAAAACGGGTAAAAAGACCAATTGTAGAAACTGATGCTACAGCGTAGCATGGGCACTTTCCCATTTTTGTTGAGAATTCAAAATGTTTATTTTCAGCACGCTTTTGAATGGAAACTTCCACTTTTTTAGAAGTCATGGTCAGAAACTAAGTACAAGCAAATCATTTTTTCCACATACAAAAACATTACATTGAGAGTTTTGTCTAACCCAGCCTTTGGCGGAGGGAAGGAGAGGAAGGGCTCCGAGAATTAAAAAAAGTTTCGGGTCAACTCAAAACAAAATGAATAGCTGGCTGGACGTGGCTGCCGGTTGCAGAAGAACCGATATCCGCAGGCCCTGCCGACCATTTTGAGAGGGCGGCGTGGCTGGTTCTCGGCGTGGAGGCGAGGCAGCCGACGGGGCGCACCTGCCCCCGCTGCCGGCGTTGCTGCGGGGCTGGCGGCAGGCGCGGTGCCTCCCTCCCGCTGCGGGGCCGGGCCCTGCCCGGGGGACGGGGCCGGCCCTTCCCGAGGAGCAGCCCAGGGGGTAACGCGGGCCGTTTCAGAGGCCGGAGCTGGTGGCCGAGGCGAGGGCCCGATCCTGAGGTGCGAAGGCGGGCAGGGAGCGGGGCGGGAAGTGGCCACGGGGCCTGGGGAACTCGGGGGCCCGCGGCCACCTCGACCCCGACCCCGGGGGGGCCCCGCCGGCAGGAGGCCGGCTCTGCCCTGCCCCTCCCGGGGCAGGCGGGCGGAGGCTCCCGTCGGGCGGGGCGGGCCGGGCGCCCCGCCGTGGGCAGGGCCGAGGCTGAGGACCGCCGGGGCCGGGGGGGGAGGCTCCGTCCCGGGCCGCGGCGCCGCGCCCGCCCCGCCCTCCGCCCGCCGGCGGCGCCGAGTGACTGCCGCCCGGCCCAATCAGGGCGCCGGCCCGGCCCGGCGCTGCCGCCCGCCCCGTCGGGGAGGCCCGGCCCCGGGGCGGGGAGCCAGGCGAGCGCCCGGCGTGGCCCGGCCCGGCGCGGCGCGGCCCCGCTGGGTCCCGGCCGCCGTGTGCGAGGCGGGGGCGCGGGCGGGGCGGGGCGCGGGCGGGGCCAGCCGGGACGGGGCGGGCGGCGGAGCGGCGCGGACCGGACGGCGGCGGGGGCTGCCCGGAGCCGGCAGAGGCGGAGGCGCGGCCGCCCCGGGAGGGCCCGCCGGGGTTTGGGCGCAGGTAAGGGGCGCGCCGGGGAGCTCCCGGGACCCGGCTCCGGTGCCCGCAAACCGACCCGAGCCCGACTGCGGCAACTTCGCGTCCCGGCGGGACGAGCCCCCGCCGTGCCCTTCCCCGCGGCTGCCTTGCGCGGGCGGCGGCGGCAGCGCGCCCCGACGGCTCCCGCCGCGCCCTGCGGGCCCCAGCGGGGCGGGCTTCTCCTCGCCGCCATGGGCCCGCGCCGCCCGCCCTGCCTGAGGGGAGCGGCTGTCCCCCCGCGGAGCGGCGGGCCGGGCGCCGCTGCGCGCCCCACGCGTGGGCTGCGAGCCCGCCGTGAGCCCGGCGCCGCGGGTCGGGCGGCCGCCGCCGGTCCCCTGGAGCGCCGCGCCCCGTGCGGGGAGCGGGAAGCTTGCGGGGCGGCGGCGGGGAGAGGCCGTGGGGGTGCCGGGAGCCCGCCGGCCCCCGCGCTTGCGGCCCCCCCCTCGGTCGCGGCCCGAGCAGTGCGGGGAGAGGGGGCTTCCCCTCCAGCCGCCCCCCCCCGCCAAAACCCAGCCGGCCCCCGGCCCTCAGGCCGTAGGTGCTCCCCTGCTGCGTTTGCGGCATCCTGGCTGGGAGGGGCAGGGAGAGCGGTTTCAGGGAGAGGGTCGGCAATTAGCTTCTGACCATTTGTAACTTATTTACGTGCTGGAACTAACATAGCTTTTAGGGAAATTTTGGGGAGAGGTAGGCTCCGGTTTAATCTTTTCAGGCTTTAGTAGGACGCTTCAGCCACAAGTACTTTGAAACTTCAGTTGTGAGTTTTATCTTGAACCAACAAATGTGTTTTGATTTAAGGCCTGGGGTTCTTACATCCTGTAATTATTTCTTCTAGCTCTATTTCTTGTAGGTCTGTGACTTTTAAAAAACTGAAATAGCTGTGCTAGCTCACACCCTGGCCGAGGTGCAGCCATAGCAGTAAAAAGGTGCTTTATACCCCTGTAGTTATTTCGGGGGGGGGGGGGGGGTAAGCTACGGTGTTAAACGCTTCGCTGTGGTATAACAGCGTGTGCGTGCTCTCCTGTGGAAGTGCGGCGCTGCTGATCTTGTGCAAAAACACAGATGAAATGTTTAGGACTCAGGCTTGGCTGCATCTGAGCCTCCAGAGACCCTGCTGGCTCTCCTTACTTCAGCCCAAGCGCAGATACTACCGAGAGCACAATGCGCAAGCCCTGGTATGTATGGCAATGGCAGCACGATTGAGCAATATGAGTGTCTCTGCATTCCAAAAAGTAAACAGCAAAAATGGGTCACAGAGTGAGAATATTCTCCATGCTTACATGATCAAATATCTGAGAGGAAGATGTTTCGGTGTGCCAACTCCGGATTTATTGCTTCTATTAAAGGTAGCAGCCATAGCTTGAGGATTTAACTTTGTGAAGGACGAAAGTGACTTGCAATTACAATAAAAACCACAAGTACGGGTTTCAGTAAAACCGGTGCGCTCAGTGAGGTGGCATAGCAGGTCGGTTTGACAGGCATCTCAGAAACCAGGAAAACTGAAATCTTGCTTAAACTCTCGGTTCCAAATGCAGCAAGCATATTGGCCTCTTAGTTTCTTCACATCAGTAAGAAATTAAGAGACAAAGTGCTCCCTAGTTCAGCTTAGTACCCCTCCTGGGGGAGTTTTGACAGTAGGGTTTAGCACAGTTTCTTGAAAAGCTGTATCAAATGGATCAGCTCCTAGAAGCAGAGGGAGTTGTTCGGCTTGCTGGTAAAGATGACTGTCAATGGTGTGCTGCGCTATTCATAAATTAAGGTCGGTGTTCCTGTGCTGGGAGTAAGACGTTGAAGTTTCCCTCCTCCCCGAAGGCAGCGGGAGCTCCATGTATTTGCCTGGCTGTGGAGCGGGGCCCTTAGGAGTGGGTTCCCTCTTCAGCAGCGTTGCTCCTGCTTTGAGGCACGCTGCCTTTGAACAAGGTGCTGTTAGGTGTTCAGCAGCTACTGTAACCCTCTTAAATGAGGTAATAGCAAGAGCCCAAGTCAAAACACGTGGGTCCAGATTCAATCAAGTGCTTCCTCAACTTTGGTGAGTTTTGCCCTGGGTTTTCATCCATTTGCTGGATCAGTTCTGGGTTTAAGAGTTCTGCTGAAGAATATTTAAGTTGATACGTCCTGTGCATGTTTTCTGCAGCAGATCTGTGCTCTGCAGCAGATCCGTGCCCTGGAAAAATTGGTGAGTAACGTTTCTGCTTGTCCCTGAAACAGGGTGGAGTGTCTTAAAGTCGGGGGTGTCACATGGGGCAGAAAGCCATGTTGAATGTCATCTCTTTTTTTTCCTATTTAGATGCAAATCCTGTTTCCATTTTGGGCTATGCTGCCTGTGCAGTGTAAAACGCTTTGCAGGAAGGAATGGGGTCCTGATGAGAATGTCCGTGGAGGTGTATGGAGAGACTTTGCTTGTGACCTGTGTCAATGTGAGGATGACGTTAACATTCCTGAAAATACAGCCGTTTCCAGGTGGTGCTGCCAGCCTGTCTGGTCTCTTCGCTCAGTGGTGATGAGGAGGACAAAGTCTGGTCCCTGCTCACTGTTCAGGTCTGGATGGCCTGAGGACAGGCAACACTGTGTGCTATGAGGTGCACGGTACAGCATCCTTCAGGAGGGTTGTGTCTCTTGAATCCATCCAGATGGGGTTTCTGTCATGTTTCTGTGTTTCACTGCTTCAAGGAGCAGTTTCAATGAAGTGAAAATCCTTCCCCTGAAGAGGTTTAAAGGCAAAGAAGGTTTAGTCACTTTCTTGACAGTGGTGTGATTGCATCAAAATATACCTTTGGCTTACTCAGGACAAGATAACTGTTGCTGTAAACTCATTTGAATAACTGACTAATTTCCTTTGTTGTGCTTTGCATTATGTGTTTTTTGTGAAGGTGGGGGGAATGCGGAGAGGTGGCTGGATCACAAGTCTCATACAAGTGGTCCAAAAATGTATCCCTGACTCCTGGGGTGGGGCAAGAGGAGCGCAAAAAAATAAATGGCTGTGACTGGGGAGTCCACTGGTTTGCAGTAGTTTTCAACAGAGAAAGTAAGAGCCCAAATAGAGCAAGATTTAGGGAGGTAATGGAGCATCCTGGAAATTCCTGTGTTGTTAGAGGTGGTCAGAAACCCCCCCCCCCCCTGCTGCTGAATTTGCATATTCTTCCTTAAGAAGGTGCTGGTAACCCCTGCCTCAGCTTGTAAGTGGTGATACGCAAGTTACGTTGGTATAACTGAGACAGCTTCTTCTTATACTTGCCTTTGTTATTTTCAGGCTTCAACACAAAACTCAAGTTATGTTGCTTCTTTAAAGCCGTACAATTACGATCTGACCTATTTCTGTCTGGCCAAGCCACATCTGTAAATATATAAATGCAAGGAACAGGTTTATTGGAAGGTTCATGTGGGTTTTGTTGTGTTCAGCCTTCTTGTGTGGAGCTTGTGCATACAGCTGTGCGTTAAGAATACATAAAAACACTTAATACCTTCATAAATGAAACCACTTAGTACCTTCCTGTACTTAGGCTGAATAGTGGCCCCCCTCCCCCATTTGTAATTGTGAGAGCCCATTAGTCATCCCACTAGCGATTTTGCTCTTGGATCTAGCCCAGGAAAGGTAAACTACATTGCCTTGCCTTGTGTTTACTGCTGGTGTTTATACCCAGACATTTATTTAGTACCTAGTATAAATTCCCACCCTGTCTTGTCGTACTCTAAATACGTTTGTGTGCCCAGAACCTAACTGGTGTGTTGCAGTGTCTCCTTAGCAGAGGTACTGTGCCTGGGTCTCTTCCTTTGTCAGTCTTTGCATTTGTGCTGACTTTTTTTAGTTTGGGTAGGACTAGGGCATCAGCCTTCCCTGTGTCTTGGTGGGAAAGTGACTGTTGGTGCTGCAAAGTTGACTGCTGAACGGGTGAATGGAGAAAGGACGGCCATTTAACGACAGCTTCAAAAATCAATGAAGTTTATTGTTCAAATAACTCTTTGAAGATGGCAGGTTTACAAGCATTAGTCTGAGAGACTACATCTCTTGCCCAACATTTGGAAAAGTTAGCATCCAATCCAGAATTAAAGCTTGGTCCTTCTTTTGGAGGACAGTGTTTCTCTTGCTGTGGGGTTATTATCTGCAGTTGTTGCGTGTCTCCAACTTCAGGCAACTTTAGCAGATGATCACGCTAAGTTGTAACATCTCTCTCAGTGGGTTTCTGGTAGGATCTTTGCTTTGGATCTCTCCTTGTTCTGAGTGCCCTAGTGAGGGTGCTCAGCTGTGAACACACCTCGAGATGCAGGGAATGATGCATCCATTTTTTCCCTCTTTTTTTTTTTCACCTCTCTCTCACAGATGGACTTCTGTGTTGGTTCAGCTCAGGCTGAGGATAGTGGCCGTCTGTTATTTTTCTAGTAGTGTTTGCTGCCAAGATAGTACTTTATTTGTGCTTAAAGGTTGGAATTTTCCGTTAATAATGCAGTCATCATACTGAATTTGCACTTGCTTGCCCGTGATGTGTATTGCCCTTGCTATGGGCATATATGATTTCCTGACATCCTTTAGCTTTCAGAGCACTTTGTTCCTCTGTGACTTCTGCTGTACACGAGAAAAGTGTGGTGGGCTAAAGCTTTATCCTTTTTCCAACAGCTGAGCTTCTGTTTCTGTCAAAAGGCCAAGATAAACCAATTATGTAAAGAGCTGATTTCTTTCCTCAGTGGAAATATATTTAGATACAGGTCTTGCAGCCAGTCGTAGCCTTTCTTGTCCTTGTCCCTGTCTGGGCAATCTTCGTCGTTAATGGGGGAGGCAGGTGGAGAATTTGGGAAGGGCTTAGGCTGTGCACTACGGCCTTGCAAACCCAACATATCCCCTGGGTGGGAGTCTTCTTGCTGTTGAGTGCTTGGCCCCTCTGGACTGACAGCTAATGCTTCGTCAGAGCGCTCTTCATTAGGGGTGCTGTCTGGGGGGAATGCTGTTAAATCTCCCCCTCGTGCCTTGCATGTTGGATCTTCTCCCGCATGTCATCTCAGGACCATGAGGAATGGCCCCCGGTGAAGACCAGAATCGTCCTCCTCTTCAAAAGCATGGTGCAAGTCTGAATTTTGCTAAAACCGCTGGGAGATGCAAAAGCCTGGTTCCCCCGTATCACATAAGAATACTTAGGCAGGGAGATGAGATCTCCTGTCCAGCACTGGGCTGGAAACCGGTGTCCCAGTCTGTGTTAAGGTAAGGATGCTCACTTTCCCTTCTGCCGCTCTGCATCATTAAGCAGTGCGGGTTGTGTCAAAGAACCAGGACCAGAGGCCATTTAAACAGTCTCTGGCTCGTGGTGTTTGAGGGAAGATAAAAATAATAAAAAGTGTGACTTTAAGCAGCCATTTGCATACATCTTGATGGTAATCGCACTTCCAGTAGGCACAGTGTTGTAACTCTTGCAGGTAATTCTTGCATGAATAAAATCCCATTGAATGCTACCTGTGAACAAAAGCTCCAAGATCAAGTACACTGATCCAAAAGTTGATTTGTACTTGCATCTTTCTTTATAGGCTTTTTCCTAAATTTCAGTGGAAAACTTGAGATGGCTATTGCAGCATCTGAACTCTAAACTGGAGAATCTTTGTGCTGTCAAAGACAGCTGTCTAATTATGTCTCAGATGGGAAAAATCTGATAACCGCTAGCATGAATCAGCACATTTTAAATCAAAGCGTTCTTGTGGCTCCAAATGTGATGGATTTGGGAGTACAACTTCATTTGCTTGCCAAACCAGCACCAGGGTCTGGTTTTGGGGATGAGGAAGGGCGGTTGATGCTGTCGCAGTTGTGCACACAGCTGTCCATGCGCTCTGTCAGCGGGCATGGTCATGGGAGTCTGGTTCTCTCCCAGCTTTGTGGTTGGGAGTTCACGAGCCGAGGGGCTCAGTCTGGCGCAGTGCGAGTCCTAAGGATTTCAGACCAAGTTCCAAAATTCAGAAGGAAGGTCCTTAATAATAACAACATCTTTCCTTGCTGTAGAGTGGTTCGGTGAGTGACTTGGAGGCTGTTTTGTTGGCCTTTGCCCCTCAACGCAGAATTTGGCAAAAATGTCAGAACTGGTTTCTCTGTCTGCAGCGGTAAGGAGCAGTTAAGGTTTATGATCACACTTGCGCTGAAAGGAGTGACCAAGCCATGGCTTGCAGGCTGTGTGCGCTGTTCCCGGTAGTTTTTGTGGCCTGTGGTTTACTGCTGGCTACCTGAAGAAGACCTTCTGCCGGTTCTGCAGAGTGTAATGCTGGTAATTAATGTCTGCCTTGAAAAGCAGGTGAGGAAAAGTGTCTTCATTGTAAAAAAGCGCTGAGCTGTTTCTGTGTTTCTGAAAATAGTTATTATCCCACGCAGTTGTAGCACTTCTGGTCTTGGGTTCTGTGCAGCTTAGCAAGGACACAGCCGGCGTGGGTTTGTAAAAATCACTCTTGCCATATGGAGACTGCCAGAATCTGTTTACCCTTAGGCTTGGATCAGGTAGTCTACTCATATGGAAGAAGTCCTGTGGAGATGATGTTGGCAAGGAGAGGGAGTGTACAGCCTATTGGGATCTCCTCAGCTTGAGCGTGAATGGGTATTCGTAGGTGTCAGCCATGTGATTGTGCTGTTTTGCCTTATTTTGGAAGCTTTTCTTGTGGATTTGAAGTGTCTCCTCTACCACCCTGGTTTAGGTTTATAAACCTGTGCTGAAATGTAGCGTGGGTTCATCTTTGTCCGTCTCAGAGGAGCGTTGGGAGCAAGCCTGGTGGGGAGTGCGCTGCATCCTAGAGCTGCTGTGTGCAGGGTGCGAGAGGAAGCAAAGGCTGGGACGTGGATGAGGCTGTGGCTGTGTGGGATCAGGGAGCGTTCCTGGTGCTGTGACCTGCATTGGTTTCCCTATCCAAATGTCCAAGCTGGAAAACATATTTTACAGTGGGAGGTGGTGGTCTGATGGCTGTGCTCCCTGTGCTGCTCAGCTGGGGCCTTTTTGATCTCTCTCCTGCACTGGAAGCATCTCCAATAGATTTTTGTTAAATGGGAGGGGAGGGATGGTACATCAAGCTCCTTTTTTAAGAACCAGACAAAAATTTCATCTTCCCCAAAATGCTGGTACACTGAAAGTGCAAGGCGCTCCACACCATAGCTGACAAGTGCTTTGTGTAACCTATCTGCTGGGGACCTCTCTGTGCTGTGAGGGGGGACCTTCATGTTGCAGCTGGAGGCTGACGTAGCCATCCTTGGTGGCTTCTCTCAAGATCTGAGTGTAAATGGCTGTTCTCCTGGAACAGGGTGTGTATTATAGACAATTTCAGCGGGTTAGTGGCTTACATAGAGGGAGGGGTATAAGGACATGTTGGAGCAGCCAAGGCACACTGAGCGTTCCAAATTCCTGCCCACATCTGTACACATAGTGGAGAAAAGGTCTTCTTCAAGAAGAGGTGGGTGTGTTGAGCAACTAATCTCCAGGAAAGGCACATGGTAGCTAGATGCCTCCTGGTGGGTTGGGGTGCTAGCTTTGTTGTAGTATCCTCTGTCCTGCTTCCAAAACAGGATTAAGCAAAGGAGACTAAATCTCTGGGAAGTTGGTTTTGGTTCAGAGCAGACCTGAAAAGGCTTGTCAGTTGGATCTCGGAGCCATCAGCATTTTTTTTTTCTCCACTTAACTGAAGCTTGTTTAACTTGTGACAGCACTTTTAATTTGTTATATTTGTAAAGGAAACATCAGGGGAGGGTTCAGAAATGCATATTTATGTTTCTTGGCCAAGCTTAATTTAGCTCTAAGAACCTGTTTTTCTTATTTCAATAAAGAAGAATGTTTTGTCTTAGGCTGGGATTTTTTCCTATATATTTTGTGGGTTTTGTTTGTTTTTTTTTTTTTTGTTTTGGTGTTTTTTTTTCCCCTCCTCCAAAAAGTGCATATAGTGGGTTATCTTGGTCTACACCTTCCCTTGGATGTGAAACATGTAATTAACAGGTCCTAACCAGAAGTATCCTCTTGAAGGTTACCTCACTCTTCCTGGAGCTGGTGTTGGACCTCCTATGTAGTGCCGGGCAGGACCACTGCAACCTCTGAGGGTGCTGGCACAGAAATATATTTTCAGGGCTTCCTCAGGGCATGCAGCACTACCAGGAATTTGGATGCTGCTGGGGAGCCCACGTCTCTTCCCGCTGCTCGTGCTTGGGAGGGCTAGAGCCCATTTTTGTGGGGGACCCCAGGGCAGTATGTGCAGCATGGCTCTGCTCTCCCAGCGAGCAGGAGGACTGCTGCTGGGCTGGGGGTGCGGATGTGCCCCCCTCCTGCCCCAGTGTCCCGGAGGGAGGCATGCAGCCATGCGGCAGGAGCGGCCGAGGCCAGGCTGTGCCCCACGGCACAGGGACAGTGCAGTTGTGTGGCGTGCTTCTGGCGCCTGGTGGGGTGTGTGACCGAATTTGTGGTACTGCTGCGAAACTGGTATGCTACTGGTGGTGTTGGGGTGGCAGAAACATCTGGGAGCGACCAGCTATGGGATGGGGCAAGTCCCGGGGCTGCCCCATGGTGTTTCTTCTCTGGTTGACTTGCCCCACTCCCGGTGCAGCCCTGCACTGGCAGGCACTGGGCCTGGGGGGCCTCGCTGGCTGTTGGCTAGTAGCGCCAGCTACAGAAGTACATGGCAAAGCTGTGACCAGGGTGTTGTGAATGTGGGCTGATCTGACTGTCTCTGAGAGCGGTGAAAGTGTCTGTGTGCCGTCTAGACCAAGTGCTTCCACCCACAGTGGCTGGTGGCACCCATACGCCCTGAGGGCGGTAATGACACTCCTCAGCCAGCTTAAAGGATGATTAATGCTTCTCTGCTTTCAAGCCTTCACACGAATTAACGAAGCAGTATTGACGATGTGGTTGCATAGACAGATGGGTGTTATGTGAAAGGAGCAGTAACAGGTCTGTTGTAGGTGCAGATGCATCTGCAGCAGCAGCGTCTTGCTCGCTCTCCCTCTGTTTGTGGTATTGCTCAAGAGTGTCCTTTTGGTGAACAGCCGTGAGGCTTTAAATGCAATGTGGAGATTAGAAGATTGAGATTTGTTTTCAGGGTGGTACTGGTAAACTTCCTGCAGCTTGGTGTTGGAGATAATTCTGCAGCTTCTGGCTCCATTGTTGTGACTGGGTCTAAGGTGAATTTAAGAGAAATATTTTGGTCAAACAGGCTTTCCTTTCTGTTTTATCCAAAGGGAAAAATCTGTTACGAGTGTGATCTGTTGTTCTCATTACTGGGGGAGTTTCTAAGTGGGACCTAAATACGTAATTATTTGCACGTCCTTATCTGTGCAACGCAGTGTTTTCCAGGTCAGTATCTCGGGCTTCAGACTTGCTTGTCATGATGTGCAGTCTTAAATCCACGTATGCGGAAACATTTGATCATAGAGATGTCAATATGGTGAATGACATTTCTCTCGGGATCGTTTTGGGCATCACGGTGGAATCGGCCACTGAGGACCAGCGTTTGCTCAGCTTACGGCACGCTCTTGAGCTGCTGTCGGAAGGAGGGTGAAGTGCACGGTTGTCCGACCAGTCTCTATTGCAAGGCTGTAATGCCTGGGGAAGGTGGAGAGGAGGCACTGATTACCTGCAAGGCCTGCCAGTGATGAGGCTTCCACATAAGCTGCTTGGAGGGAGAGGGGACATCTTGTAGCCCAGCACGATGATTGCAAGGATGGAGCCCCACCATGTCTCGGGAGAGCTTTGTGACAGGGCAAAACTGCAGCAGGCCCTCGGTTGGAGAGTGCCTCCTTCTGTGCAGGGTGATGGCAGTGGTAGCTAGAAACATTTTTTCTTTTGGACCTGGTTGGGAGGCTATCCCTCTGTTGCCTGCATGCTTTACAGTGGTGTATGTTTACCCCCTTACTTTCAGAAGTACTAAAGCAGGACCTGGAGTTCAAGGCTGCCTTCTGCAAGGAGCCACCATGCTGCTGTCTCCATCTGAAATGTTTCCTTTTTCTTCAGCTTCTTGCTCTCAGACCTTGTGGTACTTAAAACTCCCCCTTTCTTCCTCACTCTTCCAAGGAATTTTACAAAGAAATCAATAGCTGTCTAGTTATGACAGCAAAATGAAAAAGGCTGCAACGTCTCCATAGCTACCTAAAAAGAACTTGTAAAATGCTGGTGGAAGAGAGTGCCCTACAATTATCCCATACATTCCTTGCATGCGGACTGAAAATTGTTTGCATTAGTTAAGTAATCGCTGCACACTTGTCTGGTGAGAAATGTTTGTTTACCACAATAAATTTTTGTTCCTTTAACCCTGTGAAGCTGAAAAAAAAGAATTTGTTTTACGTAGAAAACTAACTGACCTGAACTCTTCAGTAGATTAACTGATTGTAAATGTTCCAGCTTAATCCCACTTGGTTTTTTTTCTTGTGTTTCATGTAGCATCTGAAAAGAGACAGCTTGTGGCAAATTAGCCAGGGTGAGACTACAAAAAGATTGAATTATTCCTGTTTGAACAGTTCCCAGCATGCGAGCACTTGCTGCTTGGTTTGTACATCATCTGTGTCTTGAGTTATCCTGCCAGAGCTGCTGTGACTGGGGTGAAAGTAAATAACCTCCAACTGGAAATCTTGCCTTCGATGTAAATGATAATTTATTCATTCATCAGTAAAAATATCATGGAGATCTGATGAACAAAAATTGTGGTTGGTGTGCGTTTGAGTTTCTTGCAACAAATGACTTTCCCTGTTGTGTTTTCATGAAGAGAAACTGTTTGACGTGCTGTCCTGTGCTGTCCTGAAAAGTCACTTTGCTCCTGGTGAAACCCAGCGCTGGTATGAAAATGCAGTTGTCAAAACATATGTGAGGTCGTACTTGGCGTGCGTCTGTGCCTTACGCCGCTCCGTTCACTTTGGGGCATGGTATAAAAATAACAGGCTGCAGAGTTAGGTCTGCTGCGTTTAGGCAAGGCTAAACTTACTGTCGGGCATCCGTAAATGCAGAAGTAGTTGAAACAAGATGATGTTTCTGTAGGGACTTGCCTTGATATACTGATGTATTGCAGTGCCTCTTTTGGAGGGGTGGGACTGAAGGGGTAGGGAAATTACATACATGTGGCAATAGTTTAGGATGGGCTGCCTGGTTGTTTAGGACAGTGTATCCAACTGGACTGCTCATGCTAAATTGGAATTTGGCTGTGATATTGTGGTTAATTCCTCTTCTTACTAAATGTGCTATATCATCTTTCTATGGCTGCGGCAATTAGGGCCTGGCTTTACTGTTGCACATGGCGGGGAACAATATTTCCCTTAGATCCAGCTGTGTTCATATAGCTCCTGCAAAGTGTGCGTTTAGGAGCGAAACGGGGGGGCTGTCTCTGTTTTCTGTGTTAAAAGGAAGAAATGGGACCCCACCGTCTTTCTTCTGAGCCGCATTGGGTTTGCTGTCCCTTTTGCCTTAACACATTGGGCCATTTGTGGGTAAGATGTTATTTGCCGTAAGCAGAGGGAGAAAACACAGCACAGTGGATGAAATACCTGCTACAGGCAATGAAAGTCCTGCTTTTGCCTTTAGTGAGACCTCAACTTTGCGTTGTCCGACTTGCCATGTTTTTCTGGAAAGAGAGAGATTAACAGAGATGGAGACCCAGTGATGGCCCCAGTGAAGATGCCTTTGCTGTTGTCCTCTTTGTCTGGGTGAGATGTTAGGGAGGGTGAAGCGAGGAGGACATCCTGATACTGCCTCCCTGCGTGGAGGGGCAGTGGGGTCTCTGCTGCTGAAGTCTTTGGGCTGGGAAGTGAGAGGCTAGGAAACAGGCCCCATGGAGGGCCTGGGGTGGAGTGGGCTGGGCTAGCGGTGGTAGAGGTGGGCTTGCTGGGCAGTGGGAGCTCCTCCGGAGCCAGCTGTGGTAGAACAGGTGACCCTGCGGGCTTCAAGAGTTAGAAATCACAGGGTCAAGGATACAACAACAGCACAGTCCAAAATACTGTCACTTGACATAAATATAACAAAAGACAACCCTTCCAGGCTGTTAAGTTTTAGATCGGGTGTGCTTGGCTAACTGGCTGCCCCTCGCCATCCTTGGTGTTACAGCTATCTGTTTTGCAAGCCTACCTCGCCGTGCCGCTGCCTGGCTGGACCCAGTGTCCCCTGTCCTGTTGACCACTCTGAGGGCGGTGAAGAGGAAGAAGGGTGGCCTCGGCAGCCGAAGTGTGTGTGACCCTCAAGGGCCTCCATGGGCCCCCTTGGAGGACGCGCTCCTTACGCGTGCTGCCACCTGCCCTGGGGTCTGTCCTCTAGGTGCACATCCCTGCCCTCTGTACCGCAACCTGCAGTCTCCCACAGGCCCGCGGGAAATTCGGAGTGCTGTAATTTATGTGGTGTCCTTTCTTTAATCCTTCTTGTCTAGCTTGCACTGTAAAGCTTTGAGGCAGAGACTTTGCTTCCCATATCTAGAGCCTCATGCCTGGATCTGGTTGATGTTTATACAGAAGTGCAAGGGCAGCCAGAGGTTCGCCGGGGTCTGATAGAAACCATACGTGAAATTAATCCAAATTAAACTGTACGCATTCCGCAATAAACAGGAGGTTACAGCACGGACTCAAGATGCTGCATAGCTTTGAAACTATGAAGAATGAGACGTGAATCCTCCTTAAAAAGTTGGCTGTGCCTGTATGAGACTTGACGAAGTTTTGAGACAAGCCAGTACGCCAAGCTCTCTGCGTAGGCGTTTGCAAGAAATGAGGCAGATTTATGGGAGAGGACTGCGGGTATAGGGAGGCAGAGGGGTGCTGGAGATGAAGTAAAGTAGGTAAACACGGGCCTGCTGAGGGTGAATCTGTGGTTGTGGACCTGCGCGCCCCTTCCTACAGGGGAGGGAGAGGTCAGTTTGCGTGCCCTGCTAACATGGGCAAACGAGCCAGTTCAGTTCGCGTACGTGACAGGATTTTGCACACCGTTCTGGTATGCCTGCTTCCTCCTTGTGCCCTGCAGTGATGGAGCGTGTGGCAGGGATGTGGAAAGCAAGGGAGAACAGTCTGGTTGAGGCAGCCTTCGAGTGGGTACGCAACAGCCCTGCTCTTGCTGCAGAGCCTCTTGTGGAGGTCGGGGAACGCTGGAGGTTGGTTGGTAGCCAGACTGTCAACAAGGAGCTTGGAGCTTGGCACTTCCCATGACGGTGGGAAAACGTGTTTCTGGGGCTGGTTCTGGCCCTTGTCCCCTTTTCTCAGCACTGGGGTGAGGGTATGGTGGACTTCCCAGTGGTGATGGCATTAAGGACAGTCTCGGAGGCTGGGATGATTTTCCCTGGATGGAGTCGGAGTCAGCCCCTGGGGACACGGGGCTTTGCTGGCTTGTGTCTTTGGAGTGGGCAGATTTCTCCCAGTGAGGGTTTTGAGCCTTGTGAGGAACAAAAAGCATACAAAAATGTGCATGGTCTGGGAGGTGTGCTGGTGTCTAAGAGCAGTGGAGGCAAGAGATGGACCGGTGTAATTTTACAGTCTGGCTTACGCTGGGCTTGAACAATCAAGCACTGTGATGCTCTGGAGGGTTTGCAATGCCACTTGCTACTTGCAGAGCTGGAAGTGGAAAGGGATGGAGGCCACCTAGGAATTTCAAACCGCAGGTCAGCACAGGAACACAGGAGTGTTCCTCCATGGGAAAGCAGCGTCCACGTGGTCCGGCTGCCTCTCCTGCCCACACGGAGACTGCGTTGATCTGGTGGATTTAAACAGACTTGCAGCCTTTTTGCAGAGCTGTGATGGCCGAGGAGAGGCAATTTCCCAGTGAAATGCTGATTCTTAGCTGTGATCCTGTGTGCTAATAGTACCTGTATTGGAGAAAAGGAGCAATTCTGTATTATAGCGTTTGAATTGTTCATGTTGATTTTTTTCAAGCACGCTGTTTAGGAATAAAGGATGGAGGAAATACTGCTGGTGGCGAGGAAGGAACTTTCTAACTGCGCTTATGGGTCCCTCCTTCCTATGGGCCCTATGCTCAGCATTGGGACCGTATTAACTACTTGTGTTTGGATTTCCAGAGAAGAGGCTTCCTCTCAAGACTTCCTATTGTAATTCACATCTGTGAAGTTGAATGCAGATGCTGTCTGTCACACTGCAAAGATTCATGTCCAGCTGTGTATGTACAGAGGGGGAGAGATGTTATTTTGGCATCTGCAAAGACAACTTACTAAAAATAGGCTAAAGCCCATGAACCTGGGAGCAAAAGTAGTTGTCCCAAAAGTCTTACTTGATGCATCTTTCTTTTTCTTTTTCCCCCTTAAGGAACACTTATTTGGAATGTGCTGCGTGTCTCGGCATTTGCACAAAAGCTAGTTGTGCTCACGCCGGAGCTGCTGCTGGGCAGACAGGGCCAGGCTAAGCTCTGTTTCTGACTGCACCGCTTGTTCCCTCTGAGGCTGGGATATATTGCCTCCCTCATTTTCACCGCTTTCCTGCTATCAGGCCTTTTGTCTGCCCTCCTGCTTTTGGATCCCGAGCTCCTCCGAGACAGGGCTGCCTGACTGCATAGCGTGCAGAGCCCTTGCAGTGTATGAGGGCAGACCACGTGGCTGAGTGGGAGCAGTGCTCTTCAGGGGGGCACAGGTGATCAAGCGGCATGTGGAGAGGTCGGTATGATGAAGCGAGGCCTTTCCTGTGGCTTGGGCTGCTGCCTCTGGCCATGGTTTATGTATTTGGTATGGGCAACTGCTCGCATGCACGTAGCAGGCTTTGTCCCTCGGCTTCTTTGTTGTTTTGAGTACTCTCTGTACCTTGATGCTGTCTTTCTTTCTCTGCATCTCTTCCCCTCATCCCTCTCGTGTGCATCCTGTGAGGTGACCTGTACTGAGGAGTCTCTGCCAAGACCCTGTGCAGGTTTTGGGAGCCAGGCTCCCTCCTTCAAAAGGCTGGGGCCTCCGGCAGTGCAAAGCTGGCTTCATTTTAGGAAAACAGAATAAAGCAGATCAGTATTAACTTGCCTTCACAGAGTTGATCCTGGCTGTGGCTCAGTTGGATTATGTTAGCTGGTACCCAGAGACTTCCAGATTTTAAGACTGTGAAGCAACTTAGCCTGCAGAGCGAGCGGTTGCTTGGCTGTGCTCTTGTCATTTTCTGTTCATTGACTGCATCGCTGGAATAGTACGGGGTGGCGTTAAATTTCTGCACTAGGCTTTGAACAAGACCTTCTGTCAAAATGTTTGATAAACCACCTACTGTAATGCAGAATGCTGGTCTGTCTTTTTGCAAATTGAATTGTCGGAGAGCTCTTAAAATTATTAAAAGATCCTTTGTCTTAATTTAATTTCCTGTAAAAGACACAAGCTGGATGAGTCAAAGAAACAACGCAGACACTTAATCCACATAAAAGCAAAATTTCCTTATCTGTGCATGTGCAATACTTCAAGGTTTCCAATGGCATCATGTGCAGGGAGGAAGTATAAAAATACACATAAAACCCCAATACTTTAAAATTTGTCCATTTTGAAGAAAGCATTTCGTTGATGGGGAACCGAGTAATGAAAAACAGTCAAAGCAAGAATGGAGAAAGCATCGATTTAATATCTTCTTGGGGTGATGGGAGGCAGGAATTTGTTTCCCCATTGTCTTTTAAATGAGTTTAAAACTGTATTCCAGACAGCTTCTGAATGGTCAAGATTCAGTGGTGATTTTGTGAGCAGAAGGGCTATTATTTGGGCTCTCTGGCTGTGTTCCAACGCAAGGGATCCAGAGTCAGGGTGCAATGCCTCCTTGTTCTAGGCATGCGTAACTGTTGCCTCCCCCTCCTGTTCCACAGGGACCGGCAACTTCACCTCCCCTCTGCCTGCCAGTGTCCTTCAGAACTGAGTTAGGCCTGTAGCAGTCTTGCCCATGTATATTGAGCTTGATACTGGCTCCTGCTAGCAATGAAGGGCTTGGGTGCCTGAAATACTAAACGGTGCTTTCGCCACCCCTCCCATGGTGAGTGGCTGAAGAGAAGAGCTTGTCGGGAGAGGTGGTCCCAGCTGTGTATCCCAGCGGAGCTGACCCCTCTCGAGTGAGTCGAGCTCCAGTGACCCTGGGCATCCTTTGAAGGAAGGATACTGCTCTGGATAGCAGTATCTGTGCTTGCAGGATGCCAAGGAGGCTGAACGCTCTGCTATATTTATATACTAAACTTTAAATATATATATAATCTCTATAAATATTTATATACAAAATATGCATATTAAAAATGTTCAGTTGCTTTCTGAATTTGTCCACAGGGTACAAGGGTGTTGTTCCTGTGCACCTGTGTGCATGGCAAGGGGAAAATAGCAGGGAAAACTTGGAGGGCTTAGGGATCCCTGAGTGTTGCCCACTTGCACTGGTGTTTAGGTGTGCTTAATAAAACTTTTGCCTCTGTTTCCTGCCAACTCAAGTTAAAAGTGCAGTGCTCCAATTAAAGATGCAGATGGGAGGTCAAGTTAGGGGCAATTCTTGAGTTAATTTTTCAATGTAGACAAACTCTGTGCTAATTACTCTGTTTATCTAAGTCCTGCAGCAGTTTAGCATTCTTGTTCTGTCACTTTCTTTCCCTGTACCCTACCCTCCTGCTGCAGTGCTGTTCAAAGTCCATCTTGCTGCAGAAGTGGCTGCCTATCAATAATACATCAAGTGATGTTCCTCGGGCTGTGTGTGCATTGTAAGAAGTATTGTGTGTATAGCTGCTTATATCATTTCCAAATGCTTTTTATAGCAAGAAGCATGTTAATACAGTATGGTTCATCATGAACTGAATTTACTACTTAGTAATATCACTCTTACAAGTACCAAGCCTGCCTGAAGCTGGGAGCGAGCACAGCACGTGCATATTATCTGGTTGGCGTTCTCTTTAACTGTGTGTTGTGAGCGACCTTTTCTGTCTCCCATTGCTGCTGCAGACTCTGCTCCGAAGGAGTCCTGAGAGAAGCCTGCTATGAGCTTGAGCAGGTGCCCTTTGCAGGACTGCTCTGTAGACCAGCAGTCCTCCACTCCTGCGCCATGAGAAAGGACCTTCTCGCAGTATCTCTCAGTCCGTCTCTCTGCTCCCGTGTAATGCATTTCTGAGTAGAGCGCTCTCCATGTGCAGTGTGGGTGTACTGAGCTGTTCTAAGGCGGTGACCTTCCTCCTGTTCCCAAACAACGCTGCAGGTCACAGGAAGTACAGCTGCATTGCTTGGAGTCTCCTAAGTTATTTAGAAGGAGCTCTTGGGAATAAAGGCTCTTATTGCTCTTTTTCTTCGTTTTTTTTTTTTTATTTCTGTCTGCTAATAATCTTGGCTTCTTGTTCACTGTTCTCTCCCTTTTCAAAAAGACTACGGAAATAAAAGTTTCTTTTTTTTCTTTCTGAACTGAGTTTGCTACAGTATCTGTAGGGCAAATAAATCTCCTATTTGCTTCTTCCTGGCATAAGAATACCTTTCATTTGAGAGAAACTATAAATCTAAAGTAATGAAAATTATAGTTTGACCTTTATTAGTTAGGAAAATAGTGATGTAATGAAATGGCTACTGGGAGGACCAGTGAGACAAATCATATGGGCCTTTGTCATTTTCCTGGCTCTGCTTTCCAGAAAGCCCCACACTTTGCCAAAATTAGTTCCCAGCCGTCGCAGCTATAATGCTACACGGGGCTTTAAGTTTGCGTTGACATAGGTGCTCACCCGGATGATCAGCCCCGTCAAATTTAGACTGAGCAAAGCCAGAGGGATGACTGGCAAGGGGTTGTGGCAGAGCTTCCTGCTGCCCCGTCCGGCCTGGAGCAATCTTGCCCACCAGAGCTGGCAGCCGCTCATGGGAGCTGCTTGTGAGATGTGCCTGCCTGCCACCCAGCCCTTCTCCCTCCCTGGCTAAGGAGTCTGGAGCAGGAGAGCGGCAGGACAGCCATGAGGCAGGGAGAGCTTCTCCCTCCAGGCCAGGTAAGAGGCAGCATCCTCGGGGATGGCTCTCAGGTGGCCACATGGCCCCTCTCTCTTCCTTCGGTCTTCCTCCCTTTTCCCACCCCACCCTGCCCCTTCATACTGTCTCGGGGCTAATTGCAGCTGCTTGGGAGAGCAAACAGCTCCAGCTCCTGAATCGGTGGGTACACGTATGTCTGGATCGTTCTCCCTCGGGGTTCATGACTAGACCGCGTCTTCACAACTCTGACTATAAAGAATCTGTGACCAACATGAAAGGACTCAGAAAACACTCAAAATTGGTTTAGCCCTACCCTGGCACCTTCTCCCTCTGCTTTCATGATGTGCAAATATGAGCGTCAGAACTTGACTTTCTGGGACTAATCCAGCCTTGGCTTGAGGAAATGGATATTTAGGTGGTGCTCCATTAAGTCAGTGCTATAGCCCTGTAAAAAGTGCCTTTGAATCAAAACTGGCTCCTTTATGTTGAGACAGAGAAAATGCTCAGCGTTAGCCTGGGTTAGCAGACCGTCCTGTTGGTCTTGTTCGATGCTCTCTCACTTTCTTGACATTGCAGCACCGTTGGGTCTTGCCTCTCCTTGGCTTTGGTTTGCACAGTTGCCATATGGGAAATCCCAGCTGCAGTCCTCAATCTGCTGCAGATCTGATGGAAAACGTTGTTGGGAAGTGCTCTAGTAACACAAGGAGTTGTGAAGACTTGTAGTGGCTTTGAAAAGACACTGAGGATGGATTATGTGAAGATCAGCCTTCAAAACCGTTTCCTGGACCCTCATATATTTGTTTGGTTTTTTTTTTTCTCTACTAACAAAGCTTATTTTTGACTCTATCAGCATCCTTGTACGGAGGCTCAAAGATGACCTGTGCTGATTAGAGCTGATTTCATGGTATGGATTTGCATAGTCTTAACAACATAACAATGTGCAATTTTAATTAAAAGTAGTAGAGCCCTTGGATAGGAAGTCAAAACCTTAATTGTTAATACAGTACAATTAAGTTTCTCTGTACCTAGCTAGTAATTAGACAAAACTCACTGCAGTATGGGAAGGCTGTTTGGAAACATAGAAGCGTAGAGGTATGTAGAAGAAGGTCTTTGCAAATACCGACTGTCTGAATTGTTCTACTCTTAAACAATTTTCTCCCTTTTGTCTTAAATAGTACTATTCTTGTGGTTCAGAGTTTGTAACTACGGCCTATTCCTTTGCTTGGGGTGGATGGTTTTAAACAGCTAAAGCAATGAGGTTTGAGTGTAATGAGGTGCTGCAAGCCAATGATTCGTTTTCCCTTCGTTGGTGAGTGTTTACAGAAATTTTGAAGGCTCGGCAAGGACTGGGACTTGGCCGGAAGCAAAATAATCTGTCGTGAACACTCTTGAACTACAGGGAAGGCTGGATACAAATCTGTATTCCCTGTTTTCGACCTGCTTGTAGAGAGTGGTAGTGCAGGACAGTGATTATTTCAGCAGTAACCTCTTTATTGTCCAGCAAAATGTTGAAAAGGCTATAGTGAGATTGGCCTTGAAAGTTTGGATTGCATGCAGAGGATGGTAGTCTTAGCATGGAGTAACAGCTCTGGGTTTAGGCCGTCTTTTCTTGCTTTCCCTGAGGGAAACCTGAAACAATATGGTAAAGTGATGTGCTGGAGCCCCCGGATGAGTTGGCAGCAGAGCCCCGAGCCTGAAGCCAGAAGCCTGTGGCTTGCCAGGCCACACTGCAGCGTAATTACCAGATAGCATTGCTGCGACTCTGGGGGCAAAGTGAGTCAGGGCAGACCGACATCTGCATTGCTGTCCTCCTGCGTGTGGTACAGGTCTGTAAGAGGGTGTCTGTCGTGCTTTCCTTTCCTGCCCTTGTTTTACATGGATGCGACTCCTTTATTGTCGGATAAACTCCATTTACCCTGCTCTGAGTGGAGAGTTGAATTCTTCAGTGCTTTCTTTTTTTTTAAGGAAGGAAGTTCATGAATTTCTTTTGGCAAGAAATGCCAAGTAAACTCAAAGATGTACAGCTTCCTAAAATACTCATCTTTTCCATACAAAACTTGATGAAACATTGCATATCTCCAAGACATTTTCTAATGGCCCAACGTGTCTGGCTTCATACAGAACATCTGAAAGAAACTTTTGGAAAGGAGACCCAGGGAATAAATGGCAAATGAAATCACTTTACAGCTCTGTCTCATTGGTATTACCAGGGGAAGAGGAGAGTGATTACTTCTTGGCAAATTAGGCTACATAAAGGAGTTCTATATAAAGATTATAATAACTGCCCGAATGAATAAGACTCGGTGATACAAGCAGGACGGGGAAATGCATTATCACCAGCTGCATTGCTGCCATGTATGTGAGGATTACTGTGGTTTAATGAGCCTGGCAGGACTTGCAATAAGCTGTCTTAGTAATTTCATCTTGCAGCAGGTGATCTCTCAGCCTGTGGGTCTCCAGCTTGCATAAAGAAGGGGGAAAAAAAAAATCCTGAACTAAAAAAAACAGTGGTGTTGCATGTTGGCGGCCCTGTGCTTGAGATGTGTTTCTCTGCAGAAGAGAGCTTGCTGGCTTCTCCATGCAGCAGGCTGTTCAGCGTTGCACACACAGCTCGTACAAACTCTTCACAATCTGTCTGTCTCTTCTCTGCACTTCGTTCCTCGTGCTCTTCTGATTCACCTAAATCACCCTCTGTAGAGCGTTGCCTTTATGTAGTCCTGTCTGATGCTCGTCTTGACTTGCGTCCTCTTATAAATTCAGGGCTCTGCCAGTTTGACATCTGCTAGACCTTGTCTTTGCTGGCGTTAGAGATGTGCTATACCCAAGGAGTTACCTTGATAAGTTACAGAAAAGTAACAGTATGGCTTGCCTTCTCACAGACTTCAGTGAGGTGACCCTCTTGTGCTAGTAGTTGTTACAATAAAATGTTTTCCCCAGTGACAAGACCCCAGGATGCTCATGGTTCAGTGATGGACAAATTAACTCTATTTACTGTGCACAAGGTAGTAAACGAGGAATGAACGGGAAGTGAAAGTTGTGTTGGAGGTCAATAGCAAGGGTTTTTTTGTAGAAATCAAAGTAAAATGGCCTTTGCCTCTTTTTGGGGCAGTGCTCCTCTTCCTAATGAAAATCTTAACAACTGACTGCTTACGGTCACAAAAGCACTTAAGGCAGCCACTGGAAAGTACTGGGATACAAATTCAGAACAACTTAACCTGTATTCTTATGTCTTCCTTTGTAATGTACCCCATAAACCCCAATGTTTTTGCAAGTGATGACTTGCCCTGTAGATAAAGCAGAAGCTGTATTTTACTATTTGGTCAAGTATGGGAGGCTATTTTTTCCCCTCCACAAATTTATAAGATTTTAGGGGATATTTCAGGATAAAAGTAACTGAGGCAGAAACATGCTGTCACCTGAAAGCCTTTTCTCTATACCCTGACACCGTCATTGAAGCAATCTCTCATATTGTCTTTGGAGGGGGCTTTAATGAGAGTAAATCATCATGTACAATAACAGGGGTGGGTTGGATTGCAGACGGTGAGAGGTATGATGGTGACTTTCTCTGAAAGGACCTTGTCTGCTTCTTTCATCTCTGTTGCTTCCACCATCTCCTCCACGGGACAGCAACGTGTGCTCCTAGGTCTGGCTCGAGGGGACGGACTCTGCAGCCTTCCGGTGAAAGGCTTAGGTTTTGCCCTGACTTTCTGCACAGGGGATGGGGTCTCCCTGTGCTCCACCACCTCTCAGAATATGCTCCTGAAGATGGTCCTTTCCCCGGTTTACATGGTGGAAAATAATCAGTTTTAAGTGATGTTGAAGTCTTTTTGCTGTGGCCCAAATTTTACAGAGCAGTTAAAAATCTGTTTTGCAAAATTGCTGGATTCTAGGAATATCCTTATGTAGGATGTTTAGTAGAGACATCCTTGTGTAGGATGTATGTGGCTTCTAATATTAACTGTCCCCCATGGGAAGGATGGTTATTAGGTGATTTCTAAATGAAGATACAATGCAACACATACTTAATGGTGCACTTGTTTGCCCCCCAGCATCTTGTAAGTAGTTCTTTCACATCCAACTTTCGTTTTGGAGTCTAAGCAAAGTTTGCCTCTTTCCTTAAAAAAACAACCAACCTCCTTTCCACAAACCAAACCAACCAACCAATTAAATATGAAATATTTATTTATTCATAGTTCATGTGAAACATGAAACTAGCTTTCACTGAACTAGTTTCTGCTTGGCTGCTATGGTGGTTAGGGCTGCTTGTTCTTCCATGAGAGTGAAATCTGGGTGGGTGAAGTAGGAGAGTTAATACGACCAAGTTGAGTGGAAAGCTCATAAGTGAAGATACTGCTTTCTGGGGTCAGATATCCCCACCCGGCTCCTTTTCAGGCTCTGCTACGATCCACTTGTTGGTCATAATTCATTGTCGTTTAAGGCTTATTGTTTTTATTGGATACCTTTATTTTTATGCTCAGGCTCTGTCTTGTTCCCAGCCCCAGTGTTTCGAAGCTCTATTCCGTAAACCTCACCACCTTGCTCTTGACACACTGCAGTGCTTGGCTCAGAGCCCTGGGCTGTAGATGCCAGCGCCCTGCTATTAATAAGAGGAGTCAGACTGTTGCAGCTGGAGAGAGAGCATCTCATCACAGGACAGATCCAGTGCTCCTGACGGGAACAGTGTCTTCTCCATGCTTCCGTCAGGACACATGTTGCTCTTGATCCAGGGCGTTTGCTGCAGTGATGGAGCTGTTTGGGCTGTTGTGGCCATCCAGCCCTGCCTCCGGCAGAGCCTGCCAGCTGTGGTCACGCAGGGCTTCAGTCTGAGGGCTGCCTACAGTGGCCTCTGACAAGTGGGCTGCCATCGCAGACATGGTTTGCATGTTAAGACCGTGGAGGGAATCGAGAAAGCCACTGCTGGTGACTTTTTAAATTCTTGTGTAATCAGTCTGAATGTGAAGTGATGGTCTAGAAGGGGACAATGATTTTGCATCTCATTGTTTACCCAGTGAGTCTTGTGCTCTGCCTGCATCTTTTGTCTGTCTTGAACTGCATCCTTGGTATTTTCCCTGAGAGAAAAACTGTTTTTTCTGTTATTGCAAGACACTGACCTCTTTGAAGGAGAAAGACTGAAAACTAGTGAAGCTTTTCCTTTGAGGATAATGCCCTGTAATTGTTAGTGAAAGGGTATTTAATGCTGGTGGCAGCATCCTTACTCCTTAAATAAAGTGCTGTAATAGGTTAGTTATAAAGAAGATTCTTGAATAAAATCAAACTAAACCAGAAAGGCTTGTGGGGGCGTGGGGAGGAGATATTTGCATTCTGCTTTCATGGTGCAGAAGCGTTCGTTTCTAACACAAATAAAACCTCCTGCTGTCTATCCGCTAGCTGCTAAGCACAGAGAGGAGTAGGGTGAGCCTCACTTGCCACTGGTGGCTGTGGGACTTGCCCTGGGGTTGCTCAGCCCTGGCTGGGGGTAGATTTCCACCCTGGCTCTGCCATGTGCTCTCCTTGCCTGTCCTGGCTGCTTGGCACCTCTCAGGGTAGTCATTGCTTGTTTCTGGCGCTCCCCTTCTTCTGAAGTAGGGATAATTTGATTGTACTTTGGAAAGGGCGTTATCGTGCTTGTAGGTATGGAGATGGCAAAGAGCTGCCACCGACTATCCCTCAGGCAGCAGACTTGACAAACCCTAGCTCTTTATGGTATTTTTTCCCCTGTATGCGTTGGCCTTCTGACCACCATGACCTGTGATCCTTCTCTTTGGACTGCTTCATCTTCGCTCTTCCTTATCTCCAAATTATCTTTTCCCTCCCTTTTGGCTTGGTCCATGGTTTCTCTTCAGTGTCTCTCATGTTGGCCATGCAGGAGTCAGGTGCTGGATGCCCACATGCAGATGCTGACGGAGCAGCTGCTGGGCCAAACAAAGCAGGGAGTTGTTGACTTCTTGCAGCAGAGTTTGACTCTGTGTGAGGCTAATTTGGATGTGTCTCCTCTACCTACATACAGGTTTCTCCCAAAGATGTAAGAATGTGACACCTATTCGGATCTCTTTGCCTTCTGCCAAATGTGGTCAAAATTGACTAGCGAGTTGAAAATTTAATAGGGTGAGGACTGACAAAGAACACTACCACATAAACTTAATTTCCTTTAGAATCCAGGCCAAAAATATGTGGTGAGGGTTTTATTCTGCAATCATGTGCTTTAAAACTGTGTGGAACAACGTGATTAGTAGAAATGGTATTTTCAGGATTATTTGCAGTGCATATGAAAACACAACAGCTGAATCCTGTTGTGTGCATGTATATTAGCATGTAACGAACTTAAAAGGGCTGAAACAACTGAAGTGTCTGTATGGAGAAATAGCAAAATAAATGTGTAAAGCTTTTACTTGTGAAGCTGGCAAAGCATCTAGTTTTTGATCGTAATTTCTACGTTTTTTAACTCAAATCTCTTGGCTGCCTCTTCTTAACATCAACAAGAAGAATGTATTTTGTTCCTTTTCCTGCTAAGTGCTTTTCAGTTTTGCTGTTTGCATAGCTTCCACCTCACTTCTCAGCTCTGGAAACAGAGGTTGGATGTGTGTGCCTCACTAACAGGATTTTGTAAGTTTGTGGTGTTGGAGCTATTCGAGTTCCTTCTAGGAATGGCAAAGTATTGCTGTTACTGAACTTCAAAGTGAAGGATGCCCATAACAATTCAGGATAATTGAAGGGGGGGCATCTTCCTGGAAAATGTTATGGCAAACCTTATATGTGAGCCCGATCCCTTTTTGTTAAGGAATGTCTTGTGCTTATTTCTAGTAGAGTTGGGAAGGAAGACAGAAACGAGTGTGTGGCAACACCAGTAGATTAAGAAGATGAACGACACTGGTAGAGCAGCACCTTGTGCATTTGATGGGAGCATACCAAGGTTGAAAGTGTCCCATAAATCTCCAAGAGGCACATGGAGGCTTTTCTTGGCTCTTTGCATGCGTAGAAAAATATGACCAAACTGGCGCTTGTGAGAGAGAAAACACTTCGATAATCTTTTCGTGTTAGTTTAGTGATAGCAGTGTTACAGCCCATTGTGATCATCTCACCCTAAAAAAGCAGTTTCCTCTAACAAAACTCTTGCAGCTTCTTGGCTTCCAGAACCAGGACTGCTTGAGACACCAACTGGTTATTGGTATTTACACAAGGACAGAAGTGATGCCTGAAGGTGGCTGTCCACCCTGTGTGCTCCAGGTTGCCATGGGATTAACAAGATCAGTGGCTTTAGTCACCTTGGTGTCAGCAAACTTGACAGTAACTATGAAAGAGGCAGAATACTGACAAGACCAGTATTTGGTGGTATCACATTTGTGCTATGGAAAATGTCTTCCAGGAGATTGAATTCTCTCATATCTGATTGCACAGACTTCTTATCGCGCTGGGGGCGCTGGGGGCATGAGATCTTCAATTAAGTTCATAAAATAATCTTCCATGTCTTCCAGTCACTTCTACATCTTCCCATCAACTGACGTCTGCATTTTCACAGATGATAAACCGCATATAACCTGTTGCTTTGTCTTGTAGAATAAAAACAAAGCACTAGCTGACAGAAACTGCATGGAGTGGCGCTCTAATTCAGGGATGGACTCAGCCAGTGATTAATATAAAATCAGTCATAGATTAGTCATAAATTTTTTTCCTTGCATAAATCATGTCTAGTTTCACTTAACTCTGATAAGTTAGTGATTTGAAAGCTTTTATTTAAACCTTCTGCAGTTTGTTCTTGCTACTGATCTTACAAGTATTTCATTAAATGGTCGGTCTGGTGTTATTCTTCTTTGACTGAGGAGATTATTTGTAATATTTTATTATGCTTCCAGAAAGTGTTTCTTTGCTGTGGCAATTGGCTATGTTGTCTGTATGATCCAATGCTGGTATGTTGATTCAGTGAAGTTTGTGCTTGTACCTTGTTCAAATGTACTGTTTTGTGGTAGGAAATGTTGTTGTATGAGATATCGGCTGTTTGGGTCACTGGAGTTAATGATGTGGTTAGTTTTGCCCAGGTCCCTTTAGTTTTCACTTTGGGTTTCTGTGTGTGGCAGACCCCTTGGTTTCGGATTGAAACTTGGTTTTTAAGCTCAAGGCTGGCACTTGCAGGATGGACAAGTACTGTTTCGGGTTTCAGCTGTGGGTGCAGTAATATCCAGAACCAGATTGGTTTGTTAATGTGGATGCTGTGTGTTTTTCGTCTGTGTCAAAAGATGTACAACCTTCTAGAAACCAAAAATAAAGATAAGGGCTAAAGCATCTGTGGTTTATGTGTTTGTCTAAGTGCAGCCAGCCTGTCCCATCATAAATAAGAGATCTGTTACATGGTCTGCAGCAGTTGAAAAATGTATCTGGGGACAGGGTGATTTAAATGTGAAAGAGATTGGGTGTTGGTGGGTGATATTTGGTGTAGATAGATGTTGTATACAAATGAAATAGAAATTATTCAAGCTGCAGCCACGATTACTTCCATTCAGGTTCAAACCAGCCTTTGCCCAAAGGCCTTTTACAAAAAATTGTACCATTAGTGTACCAAAATAAAAGACATGCATTAATGTCTTTTTCCATGGAAGATCATTCGGTCCCCAGATCATTCAAACTATTAGTGTTTCTTCGTTGCTTTGCTTCTTGGCTTTAAATCCTCTGCCTGCCTTTCCAAGGCAAGATAACTGGACTTGATCAGCCTGCATTGGTGACTGCCTTGGAAGTATATGTGTTATTAATTTTCCTTTACAAATTTTTGAGTCAAGTTATATGTAGTGGCTATTGATTCATTCTTTAAAGAGAAAAAAAAATGAAAGGAAAAGTGGTCTGTTCACACAGACTAAAGGCAGAGTACACAAGCACCAGATATGCTTCTGAAGCAAGAATCTTCTCAACGTAAGCTTTAAAAAAAATTAAAAAAAGATGATGCTTTGTACTGCCCAGCATGAGCTAGGTATTACCATTGGAAAGGATGAAAGTGTATGGCCAAGTTCTGCAGAAGTAAGTTCTAATATATATAGATCTGGGGGAAGCCGAATAATGAGATTGCAGAGACGCCTGTGCGTGCCTTGACAAGAAGGAGCTGTGCCTGCGTGGGAGCCTCCGTGTACGCTTGTGTGAAGCCACGGCTTGGCCGAGCTCCTGCAAGTGCGTCCGGGCTTTTGGGAAGAGGCATCTTGGCTGCGGGTGGAGGGTGGCTGGAAGAAGCTGAGCGCTCGCTCACGTTTTCTTGCCCCAAGGAGCGCGTGTGGCCAACAAGGGGTAGGCAGAGGAGGCTTCTTGGCAGAGGAGGCCTCTTGCCACCTCTTCTCCTGGCAGTCAGGCTGTGGAAAGGGGTGGCTGTCAGAAGAGATCCAAGGGATACTACCTTGAGAAAGCAGAGGCTCTCGCGTCCCCGCTGTGAAGGGATGAGAGGTCAGGATGGGCGCGGAGCTGCTGGCCGCCAGGGAAGTGCCGGCTGTTGTCAGATGTTTCCTGGAGAGGCAACCGTGCCTGCTTTGAGCTGTCAGCGTTACAGGCAGTGTCAGCTCCGGTCGCAGGGCAGAGCGGCTTGTCTGAACATTCACCGTGGATTTCAAAAAACACTCCCTGTCTAGGAAACTATGGCCACCCTCTTTAGTAGTCCCCTGCGGCAGGCTGAGCTTTGCTGTCTGGCCGATGCCATCCTCAGCAACCTCAGCCCTTCTGCCCAGCTCCCTCCTTCCTATGTGATTTTTTTGGTGCTGAAAATCCCAAGTCCATTGCCCGAATGACTGGCCCACCAGTCTGACCACATCCTCAAGGTGTAAGTGGTCCAGTTACAAAACCTGGTAATCTTGAGCAGGGCTGGCCCTCGCATTTGTTTCAGGCATGTGTCTGTGTGTGGGAGGTTTAGCTTGTGCAGTGCTTTGGGGTTGGAGGGGGTGGTGGGAGATATTTAAATACAAGCTTCGAGTCCTGTTGCCTGTGGACAGGCATTTTCTTTTAAAAATATAGGAAGAATGTCATAGTAGCTTTTTAATTAAAACACAAACACGTAGACATGAAGCAAGTGTGTGGGAAGGAGGAGTAATTTGCATTGGGCTGTGACTACTTGAGTCCCGTGTTACAGAGTTGTTTTTGCTCTTAGTAGAGAGGAGGGGCTCTCTCAGATCTTGTAATGCAGGCAAAGCAGATCTTTATTTTTATCTAGTAAAAACCAGACATAAACCAGATTATTTGCTTGCAGTACTCTTGCATTCTTCCAAAAATGTTCCTGAAACAAAGCTTCTACTAGGCACAAAGCAAAGAAATGGTGCTGCTGCTTTCCTGGTAAACCATGCCCCTAAATGCAGGGCAACACGTGAATTTTTCAGATCTTTAGGCACAGGGTTGTGTCCTGTTTAAATTCATACAGGGTGTAATTGCATGCAATCATGCTCCTTTAATTTGAAAAAGAAATGGGTGGCTATTGTAGAAACCCCTTGATTGGCAAGGTAAAATATTATTGCTGAATATGCAAGATTGTAGGATTAGGATTTGTGTTTTCTTCCTGGTTTAGAGATTATGGTCTGGAAAGGACAAAAAAAATTCACATCTTGCACCTTTCTCTCGTTTTATGTTTGTCTTGCAGTACTGTTTTTTCCTGGGGATACTGGAAAGGTTCCTCCAGGGCATCTATATTTGCGTTGTTCTCCGTGTGAAAGCGAAAACACAATTAACTTTTATCTCACCTGGCTTGCCTAGTCCCATACTTCTTAAATGATCGTTCCTAAAAATTGGCTCTTGATTATGAGTGTGGTTTTCTGGGAGGTTGTTTCTTCGATACTGAAACTGTGCTTGCATTGAACTTGGTGTCTGCGGAGAGCTCAGCTCTTGCTGTCGAGGCTGGAGAACTCCCATCCCCCAGAGGCCTGGCTGCCCATGTGCCCTCTCATCGGGGCTTTGTGGCACATTTATCATGTGCGATGATAAATCACACATGCCGATATTCCCTCGGTTGCCGTTCTTGGATAATTTACTCTTCTAGCCAAACCAGAAAAATTCCACCCTTTCCCAGAAGTCCAACAAGTCCCAGTTTTCACCCAGTGTCCCTGAGCTCCAGACTTCTGCCGGGGTCTGCCAGCCTTCCTGGCATCCTAATGCAGGTCGCAGGGTAAAGGCCCTTGGATCTCTATGTCCTGTGCTCCGTTCAGCCAGGAGAAATACGGGGATGAACATCACGGCCAGCCCTATGGGAATTACTTTTGAAAACAGTCTTCAGAGGTGAGGGTGTGCAAGAGAGGTTTCCTTAGCTGTGGGATTAGAGGGAGTCTGACATTTCTGGTGAAGTTCATTAGTAAAATTTAAGTTGAGTTTGAGGAAGGAAGGAGTGGGGAAATGTAGACCACTTCCCTAGCAGCCTTTGAAACAAACTGAATCCTTGTGGTGACAGCTGACAAGGTAGGGTCTAAGGCAGTTAGTTCACTTTTGAGAAACACATGCAAGTGTTCCCTTCCTCATTAGACAGCGAGCGGCCATACAGCGTGCCCGAGGTGTGGGCTGTGTATGTGTAACTCTGACTCTGCTGAGAAGGAAATGACTAAACTTTCTTGTCAAACCACAGTAACAAAGAACATCTTTGATTTACCAAAATAGTCATGGTAGAGAGGCTCAGGAATAGCTGTGGTGCTGCCGGTGCCCTGCGCCGGGAAGAGCAAATCAATCTGGGATCTGCACTCGTGGGGAGCACGACTCTCCCATCCTTAAAGATAGCATTGATGGAGGGAGACAGACACACCTGGCAGGGCCGGGAGGGAGCTTTGTTCTGAAAAGCTGCTGGGACTTTCCTGCGCTGTAAATGCTTTCTGTGGTGGGGAAGACGATGAGGAAAACGGGGCAAGGCTGTTGACTGCCTCCGAAGCGGGTATCAAGAGGGGCAGACCAGCTGTGACAGTGGACGGCTGGCTGGCCGGCCAGCCCCACGTGGTGGGGTGCAGCGTCAAAAGCCCGCAGCCGCTGCGGTCTGCACCTCCTTCCCCTCTGCCCGACTGCTGCCTGCGGGTCCTGGCAGCCTGGGCAGTGGGAATCCCAAAGATCCTGTCAATTTGTGAGCCTCGCCTCACTCAGCTGGAGTAGAGTATTTGGAATGAAGGGGAGAAGCTCCATCTAATTATAGGTTTTCCATTTCAGCCCTTGGTATTACTTTAAGCAGACTTAAAATAACACTGTTAACTAACTCTTTTCCCTAGCTTTGTAGTTTCATACATGACATTCTGCACTACCCTTTATAGAAACCTCAAATATTTTTTTTTCCCTGCCTACCACATTTTGTCTTCTTTTTCCATCTGACAGATGTTTTTTTCCTGTGTTGCACAGGGCTCAGTACATAATTATTCTGTTGCAATAGCCTGAAGCCCCAATCGTGTGATGGAGTCTGCTAGCACAGACTCATATATCCCTGTCATTTGTGTTCTGTGTAATTTTTTTTTCCCTGGTGTTTTTGTTAAATCTAGTCTAAAAAACTGCTCTGAGAAGCAATGAGCACCCAATCATTTGTGTGCCCTGAGACCATCTATTATAGCTTTTTAGTATCTAGACCTGAAAATGCTTTTTTTTTTTTTTTTTTTTAAGTGCCCATCTCCTAGTCATGCACAGGCTGAATTCTCTCTGTTCTAGTTTACACCTTCTGGATATTTGCAGTTGCTCTTTGTTGCCCCAAGTCAACAACTAGTTTGTCTGTGTCTCTTTAGCCCTACATTTATTTTTTTTGAGCTGATTCTTTGCTTTCTGATCACGTTGCTTGTTTGTCCTAAACTTCTATCAATTTGGCAAGATCTGTTCTCACTCTTTGCGTGATTTTTGTTCGGAGAGCAGCATCTCAGCATGCTGGCACAGCATCTGCAGTGGGGGTACACTGGAGTGTTCCTGGTTGTTTCAGTCCTTCTACCAGCTGTATTTCACTGAGCACTCATGTATGAGTTACTGATTCTTGGGTCTCTTCTAATGGGAGCTCATGTAATTGCCTAGGTTTGGAAGTTTGGAAGTTTTTTGTTATTGGTCTCGAGTTTTATTCCCCAAACTTCCCTTTTGCATTTCAAATTCAAAGTTTAGCCAGAACCTCCTCCCGGAACAATTTTGTCAAGCTTCCCACACCAAATAGCTCTTATTTTGACCACAATCTATAGATGGGAGTATCCATGACTAAAACTTTCTGTCAAACCACAGTAACAGAGAACATCTTTGATTTCCCAGAATAGTCATAGCAAAGAGACTCAGGAATAGCTGTTGAGAATGAGCTGTAGGATTGGTTCAGTGCTATGGGCTGCTCTGACTTCCACTGGCTTCACTTAATGCTCTGATCTCTAGACGTTCCATGCTCTGGGGTGCTTGGTTGGGATTTTTGGTGGTCGCAATAGTGAGAAGGAAGCCTTGCAAGGCATCGTTCACTTTCTTTGTTTTGTGTTATACATGTGTGACCAGCTGGGAAGGTGGAGGGCAGGCACAAGCCAACCGTATAATGTAGAAATACTGAGAGATAATGTTGCTGGGAATTATTTGGAATAAACAAGCTCATTTCCCCTTTGTACGTCAGTTGTCATCCTTTAATCTCTTGGTATTGGCTTTTTTTTTTAATGCTGTTATGTACATTATCCACTGTGCTTCCAGTATCCTGTGTCACTTGATGATAAACTTTTGTAAGATATCACTGTTAAGTCACCTCAGACTTTGTAGTGATTAATTAAATTCTTTATTTCTCTCTTTTCAGTGTCAGAAGTTTATATGGATCACTGGTACTTGCTCAAGGGTGACAGTGGAGATCAGCATTAAGTCTGCTCCTCTGGGTGAGTAATCTAACCCACTGCATTGCTGATGTCTAATATCTATGTATCTGCTCATTTTTTGCTTGATACCTTACACAACAGCTCCTTTAGGCTTTTATTTCAAATGTCATTAAAATTACACCGTATACGGCTTCCAACAGGAGTTGTAGAAGAATGTCATGCTACTTCTGCTTGTATAGACATCCATTTATTTGGTATCTTCTAAAGGATAGCCGTCACTTAATACAGTCTGAACCGCTGTTTAGATTCAGGGAGGCTTTCCACATTTTAAAGACAAGGGCTTTGGAGTTAACATATGGACTGTGGCAGAGTAACAAAGTACATTTTGATTATGCAAGAAATAAAACTGAAACGACCACCGGAGCTGTTCTGTGGCATATGATGGGCTCAAGCAGTGCCAGTGCTGCAGTACGAGGCCCACTGGACTTGCCATGCCTGCGTGATGCAGCTGTGCTGTGTGTGCACGATTAATCTGACTCAGCAGGTCTATGGCAACATGCAGAGAAACTGCCAAGAGCTTTCAGATTACTGGGGCAAGTTTATGTGAAAACGCATGAACAAAATAGACTATCTGTTGCATTACCCCTTGGAAACGGCCCAGTTTAGTTGACTTGAAGGAGTGGCATTTTGCATTCAGTCTAGACTGATTTCATCCAAGTAGCCTAGGTGCATGTCAGAGCTGGCAGTCTTGTCTTGGGAACGGTTATCCCTCATCTACTTTGTTTTGGATATTACAGTATGATCTAGTGTGATTTAGCATCCTAAATTCCAGCTGGCTCTTCATGTGGAGAGCTGGGTCGAGCTGCTGCATCGGCACTTCAGCCATGCACCCTGCAGCTGGGATGTGCTCGCCCCGTAACACCACTGCTGAGGTCCCACCTGCTTGCTGGGTCTCTCCTTCTGACTCACGTGGTTGCTCTGTTTCATACTCTGTACAGACGCTTGCCAAGACCCGTGTCTACTAGTATGCTGCAGCCTTTGTCTTGGCTTGTTGCCCTCCAACTGCTCTCATCTCTGAACCCCTCATCCTTGTCTTATCACTGGATGAGGAGCGTGGTATTTGCTTGTACCGTCCTCTCTGAGGTGATGTGTGTTAGCCCGCCAGAGGAGCAAGCATACCTCCCTTCCTGAGATGCATCTCCATAAGGCTCTGGCCACTTATTTGTTCATCTGTCCAGGGCCCCTGAAAGTCTACCTATGTCAGCTGTCAGCTTCTGTCCCACAGCTGTACTGGGCTGCTTCTCAACTGCTGTCTTCATGCTTCATGAGGCTGTCTCCCCACTCCAGCTGGGACTTGTTGCCTTCTTGTCTATGCTTTCTGTGGTGGATGGGCTGGATCCCTGTCCTGTTCCCCCACACACCATGTGCAGCTGCTGCCCACACACCCTGATGTTCCTTGCGCTGCCCGGGGGCCAGCTGAGATGGTCAGTGGCAGCTGCTGTTCCTCACAACGTTTAAAAGCCTGCAACCCAAGAGGGTGCCCGCCTTGCAAGCACAGGTTTTCTAGCAGAGACATTGGGCTTTGGAGAGGACGGCAAACACCTCCTCTGCTGCCCGGGACCAATGGTGTGCCACTGCCGAGGGCTCGGGGCTCTCCTGGCTTTGGTCATTGCTGCTCCCTAGTGCCATCCTGCACCACAGGCCCGCAGTACATGAGGACTGGTGTCTCATTTGAAACATTATTTCCCTTCTCTTCCTCCCTTTCCGTCTTCATAGCCTTTGGAGCGCCTCTTCATGGATCTCTGACCCTTCCCACAGTAAATCACTGTGTGTGAGCTCTCTCTGGGATTCACAGGCTGCCTGGGGTCTCGCACCGGACCTGGAAAGAAGTGGGTGGTGTTCCCTGTTGAACCCTAAACTCCAGAGCCAAATGCTTTTATTCCCTGGGTTTTTAATCAGAGGTCTGCCGGCGCCAGGAGTGGTTATCACCTATTGTCTCCCATCCTGGTTGCATTTCTTCAGTTTTATTGCTGCTTATCAGGCTTGCTGGGATTACACTCCAGCTGGCCCTGCACTTCAGCTGGATTTGAGTCGGTCATGGCTGTAAAAACATTGTTAAAAGTCAGATGTTGGCTGGCAGCCATGTTCCTGCTGGATGTGTGTTTGGAGACTTTCAATATGCTGGCATCACCATGCAGATGTCTTGCCTTCGCTGGAAGTCTCTACCTCTTTGCTCTCCAGATGCTGTGCTGGTTTCCCCTCCCCAGGAGCAGCAGAAGTTTGGGGACCTAAATCTGGTTTGTTTTCCCTGTCACTTGTGCTCTTGCTCCTGGGAAGGCGTGTGTGTCCATGTCCATCCTAGGCGGTAGTAGCAGGTGCTCAGTCCTCCTTTCTCTGTTCCCATAGCTCTGGTACTGGCGTGTTTCTGGTATTTGGAGGGATGCTGTTCAAGTCAGACGCGTTGCCCTCAGCAATCAGTCTGGAAAGCTGGAAGCGATTTCTCCGTCCCCTGCTTGCTTTCACCATTAAACAAACAAATAAGATCCTCTCCTAACAAGATGGCAAGAAATCCCCATTCCTGACTCAGCGTTGACAAGAGCAGCGGGCTGTTTTTCAGGCTACTGTATGCTTCTCCCAGCCAGGGGAAGGAACATGGGCTTCCTCCTTGCCTTGCCCCAAGTTCAGCCCAGATGTCTGAGCTCCGATCTCACCACACAGAATATGCCAATGTGTTTGGCGTGGAGTTTGGTGCCTCTGCCTGCTGTCTCTATTTAGCTGTAGAAGCACAGATTCCCATCCCGTTGTTCCCTCCCTAGCAAGTGCTGTGGTAAACATGGTGCTGACAGTCCAACTGTGGCCCACGGTAAGGCAGTGTGTATAAGTAATACGGAAAAGCTAAATAAGGCTTTTAAAATAATCCTTAGCAGAGAGAGCTGCTTTAGTGTGGTGCCATGAAGACACAGAAACCTGGCTATGTCCATGTAGCCAGATACAATCATAATTCCTGTGACTGCTGCTCTTTCCTAGCAAAATCCACACAGGTTTTCAGATACCTCTTCACCTTGCTCCACCAGTTCTCAGGACTGCTGTGAATTAAAGTCTGCACTTGCTGGCAGCAGATTGTCTGGGTGTCCAGAGCTGAGATGGAGCGTGCGCATGCAGCACTGAAACAGCCCATGTCCAGTCCGTCCTCTTACAGTGCCTGCGTGCAAAAGGCAAAAATTAGTATTTGTTGGGTTTTGCTCTCCCCTCCGCCCATGTCACATTGAATATGGGAGGGAAAGAAGTACAAGGCTACTTCTGTGTACGTCTCATTATTGCGTTTATTAGCACTTGATGACTTGTCCTACAGGGTGTAGCCCACACATAGCTTCTCTTGGGCTTTTAATAGTCATGCTAAACTGAAATGTGCTCAAAATAGTAGTAATTTAAATCGCTTCCCCAGAGCCTGTGACTGCTCTGTATGTTTATGGGAGGTGTAACACTGCCTGCGGTTGGGGTGCAGGGGGTGCCCAGGCCACCCCCAGTCCTGTCCCTGCCTGGCTGCTGGAGCAGAGGGGTTGTGGTGTGCTGGGGCAGGCATGGGGCTGGAGCAGAGGGATTGTGGTGTGCTGGGGCAGGCATGGGGCAGAGGCCCATCAGGGCCAGGGCACGGGAGTGGGGCAGGCATGGGGCACGGCACAGCTCACACTGCCGCAGCTTCAGGGCACGTAGGGCAGGGGTATCGCCTTCACGTTGACGTGTTACCCGAGACTGCTGCACAGCAAAGGGTCCAGTGCAAAGTAAAATTCCTCATTTGCAGGAAACGTGGTGCCCTCCGCTTGCCCAGACCTCCCCCTGCCATAACCCAGTATGTTGTCGGAGCAGTATTAGGGCATTAAATGACATGGGGATACTGATGAAAGGCCAGTTTTGACCTGACTCCCCACTGGGTTCGGTAAGAGTTAAAACCGCACATCTGTTTGTTTATTTTTGAGTTAACATTTTTCTTGTGTGAATGACACCTCCTGTCCCATGTAAACCCATCAGCTGAGCAATGATCCTCGGACTGGAGAGGATGGAGGAGGAGAGTGCCACCCTGGTGGGTGTTGGTGGGGATGGAGGGAGGGAGGATTTTTCTGGTTGTTTTTTCCTCCCTTTCTTCTGAGAGACAGTATTGCTGCTTGCAGAAAGCAGTATGTTATTATGCTTTTGCTCTTCACATTTTATGTGATGTGGTTTGGGTAACGTTAATGTAACTTAATGTTATGCTCACCCACAGTACTGATGGTGGCTCTCTGATATACATAAATCTCTGTAGAGAGAGAGGGAGTTGTATTTATCTGTAAATAGTTAGCATACTGCCCTGTTTATCTAGCATGTGACCTCTCTGTTGCACACTTCATTTCCCTGCCTCCCTCCCATCCGGCCCTTTTTATTTAATTGACTTTAGCAGTCCTGACAGTCACTTTATATTCAGAAAACATAAATTCATCCCCCACAAAGCTTTCAAATCTAATTTCATTTCTTCCCTTACTTCTTTGAGAAATTCCTTTTGCTCTCGTCAAGACTGAGAACGTACGTTTTCCCTGTTTATTTAGGCAAGCTTATTTTTGTCTGCAGAAACCTGGGCAAATGATATGTTTCTTTTCTTGCATTTGTAGCCCTGTGAGGTTTATGTATTAGGAATAATCTTTGTGAGCTGGAAGATTGTCCAATCTGTTTTAAGATGTCCCACTTTCTGACTATTGCATCTCATTAGAAATACAGTTGGCTGTTTGCATGGCTTTTTTCTTCTCCTGTATAGCTTGGGGGAGAAAATGTATCATTTCATCATCTAGTAATAACGCTTGGCACTTTGTTTGCGTCTTCAAAGAACTATATGGCTATGAATGGAATAATTTCTATAACATTGTGTAGTAGTTTCTAATTATTATTTGTCCCATTTTACAGATGGGGAAAATGAATAAGAAGTCAAGTGACCTTAGGCCATGAGAGGAGAAACAAAACCAACTTGAGGTCCTGGCTCCCTGACTTGTACTAAAACAACACCACACCTCTTTCTTGTTTAAACTAAGGGGGGGGGAAGGAAAGTTTGATTCCCATTGACAACAAAAAGAAAGGGAGAGCTGTTTATCTTTAATAATCTTGCCTAACCTTGTTAACTATTTAGTTAAGCGCATTTGATGGTGGTGGCTTTTTGGTGTTTGTTTCTAAATACATTGTCTGGCTTACTGATGTGGTTGTCACTTCTCAGTGTGTGGTTGGAGGTATGTGAGGAATTGTCTGGAGTTTATAAAGGCGAAGCAGCGTGTGAATTGAGTTAGGGTTGTTGGGGAGGGTGTCGCTCACACCCCATGGGCTGGGGGATCTCTCTGCTCCTTCCCTCCCCCTTGAACCAGAAGCAGTGGAAACCTTTCCTGTAGTATTTGGAAGTGGTGTCCCCCCGCTCTTGTTTTCCAGCTGAGGCTGAGATCGGAAAAGTGAGGCATCCTAAGTGGGGACTGTGTTAACATGCAGCATATATAGAAACTAATCCCTGTCTCACCCACCACATGCCACGGTAGGATTTTTTTTTTTTTTTCCTCCTAGTGGGCTCTACTGGAAGTTGTTGGCTCAGAGTGGTGTTTGGGATTACTTCATTTGCAGAAATAATTTTATACAACTGCACTAGGCTATAGGGCTTGGTGTGGATTTATAGCTGCTTAATTAACTGACAAGACCCCCAAATGTGTTGCATGCCATAAAAAAGGGGAGTGCCATAAGTAGTGAACTGTGGAATTACGAACTCTGTTACAGAGGAAGTCATAGTAACAATATTGTTGACCGCTTGTTCAAAGTTAGTTAAAACTTCTTTTTTCAGGAATTTTGGCTTTTTACAAAGGTGCTTTGGAGCATCAGGTGGCGTTAGAACAGTTTAGTCCTCTTGAGGAGGACAGATAATCTGCTTGGTGAAAAGTGTCTTGGTGCAGAGGAGCACGGAAATCACACGAAGAATTTCTTCATCTTTCTTTGGAAAATCCCACGGCTGCTTCTCTGCAGGCTCTCAGAGGTTCCCTGGCCACGTTCTGGCTGGCTTCAGATGCCTTTTTTGATAAACCTTCTGGTGAAAGTCTTGCATGACTTAACACAGCTTTATTCTGGGCATGCCCTGCTAGTGAAGGCGGTGGAGAAAGCAGCTGTCCTCAGCCATGCGCTCTATCTGGGGATGCAAAACTTTGCTGAGCCTTTTTTAGAGGCTCAAGATTTAACTCCAAGATTGTATTTAGTTTTCTGTTTCTGATGAGTGGGACAGATATTCTGATGCCTTAGATGGGACCTTGAACGATGGACAGCAGCACCACAGTATCATAGCCAGTATTTTTTTCTTTTCCTTTGAATCTCTTGTGTAGCTGATACCTCATTTGTACGTGCTCCCTTCCAGTGTTGAACAGAGCTGTCCTGAGCCATGGCATGCTCACAGGGCTCTGGTTTCATCCAGTGTTTCTTGTGATACCCAAATTGCTGCTTACTTGTCAGCTGACTTTTTGAGAAGCTGAATGTGGCTTTTCACAAATGTGGATGCTTTTCCCTTGCTAAGGCTTGGAGAGCCACCAGGGCTGGGTTGGGACCTGGACTTTGCAGCAGTAAGCGCAGAGCAGCTCGTATGCAGGCTTTCTTGCTTTACTTGCAGGGTGCGAGCCCTTGTGGTGGTGTCTTTGTGTCTCTCCTTTGTCATCTGACAACTTCTCTCATTAGAGTTTGATTTCCGCTGCTGAGAAGAACTGTCAGCAGCTCAGCGTGTGGGGAGCTGCATGTTTGCCTTGGGCTGTTTTGTTGCATTTATTTTTTTTAATTTTGTGTTTTGTAATTTTTTTTTAAAGCATTGCATCCGAAAATTGTAAGCACTTCCAAGAATGTGTTCAGGGCGAGTTGCTCAGATCATGCTGATACCCTTACCAAGGAATTTTTTTAAGATACTACAGTATCTCTGTGTGTTACTTGGGTATTTGAAATTAAGAGAGGGAGGGAGCTACCTGACTATCTGGATACTTCTTCCTTCTCCTTTTCCCCCCCATTGCAAATTCACCAAAACTCGGGTAACTTCTCAGCTGTGAGAAGAATTGCATGTCCTTCTGCTCAGCAGAGCCTTGAGAGATGGATGCTGTGCCTGGCCCTGTGTGGCGGCTGCTCCTCGGAGCACCATCGCCCCAAGGTCCAACACAGTAGTCGTGGGGCTGAAGAGGACTTTTCCTGCCATCACCTGTTTGTGGCTGTGGTTGTGCCAAGCACAAGAACTGAGGACAGGGTTGTTTGGGATTTTTTTTTTTTCATGCTTCCTCCTAACTGTTTGTGAGCAGCAAAGAGAAGGGAGAAGCTGTCATGTATTAGGAGTTGATTGCAAATCACAAACATCATGGGCACTCAAGGGAGTAGGAGAGTATCAGGAGAGGGAAAAGGGTAGTGGGAGAGGGGACATCAGCTTGAATGGAAGGAAAGAAGAAGTGGCAGGTGGCAGCCAGAAGGTGATCACGGCCAGAGGGAAACAGGGGGCAGGTACTGGGATGGATGCCTGAGCCACTGTGGTTCCCCACGGTGAACTCGATTACTACCCTCCCCCGTTTTATTGGTATAACTAAGAAATTCCATTCTGAAATAACATAAGGGAACACAGAGCATTTTTTTCACTTTTAAGATCTTAAATTTGCAACTTCCATGTTAAACCTGCCTGCCCAACAGCCCATACCCCCACACCCTCACGTGCAAGCCTTGCATGATAGCTGGACTTCTTGTTGCCCCCTTTCTTACAGTTTTACTTGGCATAGCATGTCTATAGTAACGTGACTCTGGGATTTGGGGTGGGTTTGGGAAATGAGTACGATTACAGTGACAGGTGATGATCTTTGATTGCAAAATTAAGCAATATGAGTTGACGTTTAAGGAAAGCCACCTCAGTGGCTGCTTCAGGAGGAATCTCTGTTGTGCCGTGGGGTGTGCAGGATGCCGGCAGGCACGCGCCTTCCCTTAGGACCGGCTAGGGCATCCCTTGACTGGGAGGTGATGGCCTGGGTGTGCGGATGGCTCTTGCCCAGAGGGGCTTGGACAGGAGCCCCCTTTTTTTTTTTTGCCTGGAGCATCACACCACTGTCAGAAAACGCTGGGAACTTTTAAGGTCTTGAATGGAAAACCAGCTGTTGTCATCTTTTCAGTTCTCCTTACAACAAATCGGCTGGTTCTCCATTTCTCCTGTTTTTGAAAGGCTGAGTTGACGCTGATGAGGTTTGACAAGTGATAACCAGGGAGCCTGGCTGTGTTCTTTTTTGTGATTAAAGCTATAAGCTGGCCCTTTGAATCTAACAAGGCAGTAGCTTCCAGGTTGAGGTATCTGGAAAATATCAAGGAGCAGGTGACAAGGTGTGAAAGGCAAGGGCTGCTCTGAGCAGCAAGACTGCTCTAGAAACCTGCTGGGAGCAGGGACTGGGAACCGAGCGGTGCTCCACTGGTAGTGATGGCAGCACGAGTGGTGCTGCTTACAACTAGAGATGGGCTGAAGCAGGAGCTCTGTGGCAAATCTCCCTGAGCCTTTCCGTTTGTGTAAGGGAGGCTCAGATCTATACTGCATAAAATTGGTGTTTGTCTCAGCCTGCTTATCTGCTGACCAGCCCATACACTCAGTCCCAGATGTTCTCTTATCTCAAAACCAGAGATGCACCTGAAATTTGTCCTTTCAGGATTTGGAAGCTTTTTTGATAAAGCTGTCTGTCTGTAAGCGTTTTCAAGGACACGTCACACTTTGAAATCATGGTATTAAAATAATTGCCTTTGAAATGAAGGGAGGGTCATGTGCCCTACATCAGAAATTCCTCTTGGTGCTTATTAATCTGGTATATAAATGTCATGGCTTACATCCACAGGGTGTTTATATTGAATTTTTAGCTGTATCAGTATCTCTTACTCTTCAGAATAAATGCCATATAATCTGGTTATGAGCAATATTCTTAATTTAGATACCAAAAATAGGACATAGACAAATCTGAGTTACTGTAAGAAATTAGAAGAGGAAATAGCCTTGCCTCATGAGGGGAGATCAAATTCAATTGAATCATCTGGTGTTTAATGTAATGGTAAGGCCAGAGAATTCAGTCTGTTTCATTAGGATAGCACAACCATTGCCATATTTTTCTCTTATCTTTGTTTTTTTTCTGAAGGCCTGATTCTCCTCTGGTACGCCTGTACTGAGGTGTGTAATGAGAGGGTAGGCTGGGAAACATCCTTTCTTTTTCCTGCCCCCTGAGCAGATCAGTGCACACTGATTTGAGGTGCATAAAGCAGTAGGGACTTAGGCTTATCCCCCACCACCAAACCCATGGTTTGAGGGAGTTGAAGTTGTTCCTTAGAGACCTACAGTGAGCGGCACTGACAAGGACAAGATGCACATTTTGGGAGCAGAATCATCCTTGCTGTGGCAGGTGGGCATCATCCAAGACCTTGGACGTCTGAAACGCCTTCCTCGCTTAACCAAGCCAACAGTCCTATGCCTGGAGGAGATTTCTTTTTTCATGCCCTTAGCAGCTGTTTGTTTTAAATAACGACAATGAAACTAATGATCATATAAGCATCGATAGCTAATAGTAAGCAGTACCTGAGAAACTAACAAAACTAATATTGCAGGCTGTCCCTGCAGGTTGATGACTGAGTGGCCAGTGTTCTGCTCCTCACCATGAGTGGCAAAGGCTGTTAATTTTTAGCGAAGTTGCTGTCTGTGTGCTGGGCAGGTGGGTGAGCTTCCTTCCAGACTCCCGGCTGCTTCAGTGGAGGCTTTCCCTGGCTCATTGCCTTCTGCAGGCACAGCCTGCTGTCCCACCCTGTGAGCTCTCTCATACGATAGAGCAGCCCTTGTTTGCCCTGCTTCACTGAGTATTTTTTGGTTGGTTTTCTCTATGGAGTCAAACTTATGGGTCTCAGTGGTTCTATGTAACCTTAAGTAAACTTTACCCAGAAATATCTTGGTAAAGAAGTTGCTTTTCTGTGTGATGGTGGTGTCACACTGAAGCAGAGTGATCTGGAGCAAGATCAGTATTGGAAGAGAACGTGTCTTTGTTGCAGACTTCCCTTGGAAGAGAACGTGTCTTTGTTGCAGACTTCCCTTGGGCCCAAACACCTACGCCCCACCCCCTTAGCTATGCTCTGGTAGTGCCTCTACCTGGAGAAGGAAGGAAGATTGTAGCCACAACAATCAGGATGCTCGTGGGGACTTGTTTGTGGCAGAGGTCATGTCTGGCAGCTGATGGACTGAAGTCAGTCAAGGTGAGGAGAACTGGTATTTTACTGTGGACCTTATAACAGAGGGCTGATGTTACTGAAAGCACCCACAGGTTGTACAAAGCTGGCAGGATCTGTGTTTTGAGGTCCTGTTTTGGTCACTTAGCCAAACAGGCAGCCAGTGTTAAACACGTTCCCAGTACCATTGGCTTCAGTGGCATTAGGAGCATGCTTGTCACCAAACGTGGGCTTACGCAACTTGCTGGGTGGGTCTTGCTGAAAATATCCTGTGCCGATGGAGAGACTGTCTCTGTTTCAGGCTGTGGTTCAGCTAGGTTGTCAATCCAATTTAAGGGGACCAGATTATAAACGCTATGAAATGCTGAGCTGATGTAAAGTTGCTTTGCTGATAAGGAGCAGCTCAAAATATTTTGAAAGTTCAACTCTGCTGTTGGACTGGGCAACCACTCCTGGCTGCGCTCACAAGGCTCGGTGCCAGCGGTGTTTTGGCTGGTTTGACTGCTTGGCTTGATGCTGAGCAGTCAAGACTTGGATGTGCCCTGGGTGTCATGCTGCCCGAGGCAATGGTAAAGCAGCTGTGGTGGTTCTGCTGGGGCCACCTATCTGGGCAGTGAACAGCCATCTCCTGGCTGCGTGCGAACAGAAAATAGGGTCGTAAGTTTCATCAGGTGCCCCAGTGTTGCCGGGAAAACCAAAACCAAGCTGATGGCTGCTCTGGTGCCCTTTGTATCTGTTTCCAGCTCCCAGCACGGGATGAAAATCCACCAGGCGTGGATGCCACTCTCTTCCACATCTCTGGCTGTCTGGGGGAGAGCCTTGTTGTCTATCAGTTTTTCAGCCCCAAGATGGTCTGGCAATGGCAGTCTGCAATTGCCAGCTTCCAAGCGCTCGCAGGAGCCTCTTTGTAGATTTGGTGCTTTTCCATCCAAGACCTTGCCACAGATTTCCGTTATTGTTGCCTTGCCTTTCCTCTCCTCCATCTGCTTCTGATCCTCCTCAGTACAACAGTTTGCTACTCTTTGTTGCTTCCCTTGCAGTTTTGGACACTTTCAGAAGTTAACACTTTTGCATCCTGTGAGTGTCTAGAGTAGCTAGCCTTGCCTTCACTTGCATGTTCCTGCTTCTTTATAGCCTATCTTGCAATTTCCTTTAGGGACCTTCTTTGCAGCTGTGCTCCTATTCACAAGACCTCTGCCAGCTGTGCTGCAGTACTCCGGGCAGAGACGGGAGGAGTGATGTGCACAGACCAGCATGAACGTGGTATCGTGCTCTGGATAGTTTCCACAAGCCCTTGCTTGGATCAGGTGTCTGGTGCCAAGGGGTTTTTTGGTGCCTGGGTGCAGTGTTAAGGTTATGCTTCCATGTTCAGTGAGGAGTTGTCAGACAGTGATAATCCCCTGTCACTAAAGGTAGGGACAGCACTGCTTTGTGCAACTGAAATAACTGCCTGTTGGGAGAATGGGAAAGAGAAGCCCAACAACATCAGAAGAAACTATTAGTGTAGTCAGTTATGATGGCAAGAAACCATGTATGTACACCACAAATAGTAGTAATGGACTATGTCTGTCTTTAATGCTTCTACTATCTGATTAGTTGTCAACATCTGTTAATTTCTGCTACCACAAAATATGTAGACAGTTCTGAGGTTTGCATTATTAAGAGTGTGTGTTGTGTATAATTTACAATGTATTATGACAGCTGTAGCGAATGCCATGATCCACACCATGGAGCACTGAGATATGGCTGAGTTGCTATCTCCTGCATTATCTAGAACAAATTTGGAGCCTTGCTGGTGTTACAATAGGAGAGGAAACGTGTGTAGTCATGTTACTCTCATTAGGCATTTGCGTACGGCTCTTTGGAGCGCGGCACAGCGCAAGGTCTCTGGCCTGCAGCCACATCAGCTTCTTGGGATCTTGTCAGATCTTGCAAGCAAAGGAGCTCCAGGCTGGGTCACAGTTCTTGGACAAGAAACCTCCAAGGAACAGGCTGCTATTGCAGAGATACTGGAGACGTCCTTGTTGTGCCATGTGTGTTTTGGCATGCATGCATACTGGGTGTGTTTCTCTTTTTTTATTGTTACTTGATATTTTCTTACTTTGGAAGAGCACTGTATTATTTTCTAGTGTTCGTGGGAAATAACACTTGATTCTTCCCTCCCCCATAGTGTGCCTGGTTCTAAAGGATTTGAAGGTGAATTGCTTGAAATCTGCAGACAGGTATTTATGAGATAACGATTGCTCAGTTGCAAGTTCAATATCCATCTTCACTAAGTGTGGCCTTAGTAGCAGCATGGAGCTGCGCTTGAGATTCCTGGATGCTATTTCAAAGGGGGTCACTGGCTTCTTCCCTACTGGTGAGAAGTTCCCACGAGTGAGAAGTTTGCACAGGTAGATGAACATGTGCTCTACTCAGGTAGGCTAACCCATTAAAATAGCTGTGAAGACCAGAGTAACAGGAGTCCCAGCTCAGGTGAGCAACTTTTAACCTAAGCTCTTCAGGGCAACTGGGTTAGCTAAGCTGTTTCTTTTGATTTAATGCCCAATTTACTTAATCTTTATGCCTGTCTTCAGTCAGTTTGTCTCTTTTGCATTTGGCAGCCGGAATTAGGAAAATAATCTCTTTTCACGGCGTATCCTTTGTCTTGGCAGGCTGCTGTGTAGATGTTCAAAATTGCTGTCCCCAGCTAAGCTGGAAGTTTCATGCCTTGGACCACACTGCTGTAGTACCGGGAGAGCCTTGGGCCAGGCTGCCGCAGTGCAAGGTGTCGTGTGAGTACGGAGCAGGTGGTCTCAGCAACCAGGAGCACTGCCGACTATAGCCCGAGGAGTGCCTGTGGCATGGGAACTCACCCATAACCGTGTGAAAATGTTTCCTTTAGCTGGAAGGACTATCATAGCTGTCTGGCCATGACTTCTCAGTACTGGTTTCAGGCCTGAAGAAGTCCTCTATCCCAGGATCTGTCGGTTTCTCTCCTTCCCTCTGCAGGCTCCCAGGGCAGCCCTGACTGCTGGGGCGCTGCCTTCTGGGCACAGGTCCCCTGCTGGTCACTCACTGTAGGGTCAATGCTAAATGTCTCCTCCCGAGGCCCCCAGGCACATGGTCAGATCAGATAGGCTTCATTACGTATGTACTCTGCAGGCTGCCCTTGGGGCGTATGCTGTTGGAGTGTCCTAGGTACCTTACTTAGGCCTATCTCTTCCCTGCTGAGTATACACTCATGTGCTAAATCGCTTCCCTCCATGGAAGGTCACCTCTTTGATGTTGACCTTGCCCTTCCACTGCTGGGTCCCCTATTTCAGATACCTGGGCATCCTCTGGCTCTTTTTCCTCCTGGTTCGGTAGTTAGGCAGTGTATGCAGCTTAGGCAGTCTAGTCCTGCCCAATTATAAGCTGTAAGGGACCACGGACAAAGTCGGTCTTTGCAAAGAAACACCCTCGAACGCTGGTAGTATCTTTTCTCAGTGAGACCACTGCTGCAGCGAGAACCTCCTGCAGCATCAACACAGGGCACAGGATTTGTCCCAGGGTCCATCCTCAGCTGTGCTGAGTTGGAAGAGGGTGACCAGAACTGGGAATGCTCTCCAGCACTGAGGACAGAGTTGACGTTGCAGTGTAGCAACAGCAAGTTAAGGTTTATTCTCCTTAAACAAAGATATTTCCATAAATCATAACCAGCTTTTGTCTGAGTAACATTAAAATAGGTTTGCAGAAGCTTCGAAACAGGCACAAAAGTGTCAGACGTGTGGCTGAGCATCGGTGTTTGTTTCATTGCTAACTGAGCCTTGGTTAAGAAAAATGGGATGCCATTTAATAGTTGCCTTGTTCATGTTATTTTCCTAAGTCTTTTTTTACACACAATAATGCAACACAAGGAATTAAACCCTACTTTTTGGAAGGTTTTTAATTAGCTGACAGTACTGATTCAGGTCTTGCAGTCTGTAAAATACAGCACATCATTTCACACTACTTCATCTTGGATAGCGCTCCACTTTCTTTTTAAAGACGATTTAAATAGAGGGGAAAAAAAATTAAACCAGAGCACAGAAATGGCAATTTAGTATTCGTGACATTTCTCAGAAAGCTGCTTAAGATTATCTCCTTAAAATGGCAGATTTTGCCTGCAAGTCAAGTAGAGGAGCAGGAACTGATATTTTATTAAAATACTATGGGAGGCCTGAATGCATTTATGATCCTTGAGACATTTGCAGGAAACAAGAGCTTGCTGTTTGGAACTGTCAAAAGTTTTAATAAAGGGCAAAAAACAAATCCCAAAGGCCAACTGCATGACTCGGGCACCTCCACTTCCAGAGATCTGGTTGTTACCACACCTGTTCCTGGCCTTTTTTTTTTTCCCCCCTCCCCCCTGAATGTACCTGTGGAACTTTTTATTTTAATATTGGATGTTGAACCAGAATTTAGATGTGCTAGAGTGATGATTGCCCTTATTCATTGTTAAATGTATGGCCAGGTGGACTCTCTCTTCCAAAAAGTAATCAAGAATTGATTGAAAATGAGGAGACCATGGCTTTCTCAAGGATCTGCCATGTGGACAATGCTTTTTAAATGTTTTTTCATAGAATTGAGAGTTATTCTGGGTATTTTCCTTTTCTCTCACCTCCCAACATCAAGGAGTTGGGCTTCTGTCACAGACTCTTTACTTTAGCTTGAAAAATGGAGTTGGAAAAGTTGGGAGATCAAAAGATAATTTGCTAGGTAAGGTCTATAACAGCAGGTATAGTTGTGCAGAGCGTATTACTGTTCCATTTCAGAAAGCACTACTTTGGCACTTGTAATAAACTTGTATTGAAGGCAACAAGTTTAATGTTACCCATTCATATTTTCCACTCAGATTGTATTGCAATAAATGTTACGCTCAGAAAATGAGAAGGAAACCCTTCTTTTAAATTTCTTACCTTCAGTCACTTTTTAAGGTAAGGTATGTTCCAGTTGGGGGAATTTATTGTTAATGAAATACAATATAATGACAATATATTTTTTTGAGGCTTTAACAGCAGTAATCTTGCACTTTGTTACACGCAAGTGATCCTTGTGCTTATGTGGATTTCCACAAGCTTCAGCAGGGCTTCTTGCTGGACTTGCAGCTTATTTGCACACAGTCTTTATCTTCAGTGATCAAGTAAGGCTGTTTCCCTGGCTATAGCAGTTCAAGTGTGTAGCGAATTGCAGGAGCACCCGGTTTATGCAAACCTGAGTGCACAGTCGCAGTGGCTGGTCTTAAAAGTTTGTCCTAGAGGAGTCCTTGCATTGTAGCGTTTAAGCAGTTAGAGCTTTCTTGTAGTCTTGCTTTTTGGACTTTGCTAGAAACCCACTAATAACAGTGTTATTTCAGTAACACAGTATTTCCAAGGTGTTTCAGTACTTGCAAAACCAGTGTACCAGCAGTGAGCACACTCATATTGATTGATGCATAGTAATTCATTTGCAAAAGTAACAAAGTTTGTCAACAGGACCTGAACCGCTGTGAAGTAAAATATCATGGTAGTTCTATCTTACCAGCAAAACCTTGAAGTAGATGAATCCGTCTACATAAGGGGCAGAGTTTTGTGCTGTAAGGAGGGTAATTACGGTAGGGATTTTGTAGTGCTGCTGGAGGGGCTGGGAGCAGCAGCGGACCTTTCTGTGAGCAGTTCAGCATACTTGTGATCTAGAGCTGCCCCCGTTTCTGTCTGGTGACTGAAGATGCAACCTCACATAGCTGCTTAAATGCCTCTGCTGCAGGCAGAGTATACCACTGTATAGTGGTAAATAAATGATGAGCTGTCCCGAAGAGGAGCCGTACTATGATGGGACCCCTGCATGAAGATGTATGATGATTTACATCCTGAAATAAGCAATGTTTCTTTTCCTAAACAGGGCTGAAGCTGTAGGTCTACTGTATATGTAAAGTAAACATTCTTGGCAGTTTTGGATTTACTTTTCCCTTTTTATGCAGCAGGATCATCGTAGTTGGGGCCTTCGCATCACCAGTGTCTTCTGCAAGCCCAGACTAGACTGTCTCAGTGCTTGCTTTCCATTCAGCAGAGTAAGAGTAAGATCCTCCTCTAAGGGAGGATCCCATCCTAACTTTAGCCAGGGAAACAGAATCTGCAGTGCTTTAGAGCTAAATATAACCCCCTGGAAACAGTCCCTCCAGTGATGGTTCAGTAAGCACATGAAAAATAGTCAGTCCCAACAAAGGGAAATACAGAGGCAATAGTTTTAAAATAATTATTTTTATAGATCTATTGTATATGAAGCAAGAATCAACCTTTTAAAACTTGTTTAGTGCTTGAGAACAAACAAGACTTATCTGTAGGTAACTCCTGAGCCTCCACGTATACCAGAAAGGATTTGGCCCCAGATGTTTGCGTGGTTGCTGAGGAAGCTGCTAGTTCATGGTGATGACGAGAAAATAAAATGATTTGTTTGCTTCAGTTTATTTGGGGTGGGTTTTTGGTTTTGTTTTTTTTTGGCATGGTAATAGAGGACGACTTCTAGGACCTTCTTTTTTCAACTGGTCCAGTGAGGTCCTTGGTTGAGGCACGAAGACCTGGTACGTCTTGCCAGACACCCCCTTTCCCTTTCACTGGCAACTTTCACAGTGTTTTGGGAGTCCTGTTGAGTTCTCCCCCTTGCCTTTGAAGAAAACCATTGAAAATGATCAGCTCACCCCTATTAAACTTCATAAGGGCTTTGACAGTGCCGGTGGACCTTTGTTTTTCCCATGAACAGCCTCCTCCCTCCTGTGGCCTTCATGAACTGGGTGCTTCCATTGATCACAAATTCCCTCTTGATGTCAGCAAGACTGTTTGCATCCTGCAGGTTAAACCTGTGTTGTTCGTTGGGACCAGGATCTTCAGCCACAGGTGGGACTGGGGCTGTACCCTGTTTCTATTTGACCTTTGATACATGAGGAACTCCTTGGCCAACTGGTACAGTGAAAATCAGCATATAGTTATTATATACCTTTCTACAAGACTGAGTCTTCCCCCCCACTCCACCCAAAGGTTGGGAAAGTGTGAAACACTTTTAATGTCTGCTGCTTTTAGCATGAGATGTCTTATTTGATTTGTATGTAAGTAGGAAAACTTTGAAGTGTTGTTGAAATACAAAGGGAAATTACTTCAAAGAAGTGTAACATTAAAAGTGTATCTGATCCCTCGAGGTTTTTGAAGTTTTATCTTGAGATTATGTATTCAGAGGAAAATTTGTATGGAAATACTAAGGGTCATTAATTCATCCAAAACATTATGAGTGTTGCCAGTCAGCATGCATTGAACTGTTTTGATTTCACATCGTGGCAGGCGAGCAGTCCTTCACCCATCTGTCTGTGTCGCCAGTGTCCGTGACGCAGTAAGACGTTAACATGGTCTCTGATGGGGAAACCAAAGCACAACACTGCTACAGCGTGAGACTTGTTCAGTACTGTTAACCCCATGTTCAGCAGAGATCCCTGGATATGACCAAATAAACCTGCAGTGTGTTAAGCTCCCCAAACTGCCGATTTGCATTGGTCGCTCTGCTGGAGAAGGGCCATGGTGGTCCTTGGGAAGCAATGGGGTGGTGAATTACAGATTTCTAATAGATATCTTGAACTTTGGGAGAGTTCAGATGTTGGATCTGAGCTGCTTACGGTTGGGCACCCACTCCTGTAAAAACATGCCCAACTGTGCTGGATGAGGAGGCAGTTGTTTTTCCTTTTGGCAAACGAGGATTCTGGCATCTAAGTTTTTAATTGCAGGAATTATACTAGCAGTTCCCAGAGCTCAAGGGTGAGTGGGTGTGTGTGCAGGAGGAGCTAATCAGACGTGTATAAATCATGGGCTAGGCAGAGCTTTAAATCCTAGATGTATTGTTCCAGCCTTGCTGTCTCGTCTTACACTGGGGCTTTAGAAAGTTAGAAAACTATAAAGTTACACAAGAACCACTTTTTCCTAATACAACTATGAAACAGCAATGAGGTTACTTTTGGTCTTTTTAGGTTATAAAACCAACTTTTAATTAAAATAATATTAAATGACTTGTATCGGTTTTGAAGCTTTATTTTAATTACATCTGTAGGTTGAGGGAAGGGAAATAGTTAAGAAGCCCAAGCTTTTTTTTTTATTGCAGACTTTTAAAAAAAAAAAAGCCAGTCAGGTGATCCTGCTTCCCCCATCCACATCCCTTCTATGCCTTACTATATTACATGTCAAATAAGGGGCTTCCTGTGTTCAAACTTTCAGGATATTCTCAGATCACATCAGACTTCCTTCAGCAACCATGTGGTTCAGTAATATTTTTTTCTTTCTTAATGAAAACTAAGATCCTAGTGGAATTACTTCTCTGTAAGATCTCGAGTTTTGGGAGAAATAGGATATTGCAAGGTTTATGGTGCAAAACTGGCTTTCCAGCAGAGTCTGTAAACCTGACTGGCATATCAGAGTTGTAGACTGGCTTAAACATGTTGCGGCTACTTAATAATGGAGAGGGGCGATTCAGCTCTTGCACGGGACAGTATTTCTACATTATTGTTGTTGTATGATTTAGCCACACCTAAGTTTGCTTCAGACTCGTTGACTTGGATCATAGCACCACTGGCCTGGGCAGCACAGGGTGGGTGGTGCATGTGTTAACCCATCCACTGCTTATCCTGTTGCCTGAGAAGGCTTTGCAGCCCATTGCTTCAGTTAGACTGCTCTGGGTACCTGAACCAGGTGGTTTATAGGTGTGTTTGCACTGTACTACTGCAACTGGATTGCAAATTTTCTTGCACCGCTCTTAAAAGTTATCTTATTCTCCATTCTAGTGCATTATAGCCCTGTCTACTAAAGGCAGCCTACTGTTAGTAAGGTCAGTAATAAACCACACTTTATTGCTATGTCTAATGAGACAGGCATTTTGCATTGTTCCACGTAATTAAAAAAAAATGTTTCACACTTAGCAGATTATCTGTAGCAAGTAAACTCAGTCTCAGTAACCTTGTTATCCCACAGAAATCTAGGTGGGTTTGTAGCAGCTGCAATTCTGTCCCCAGTTGGGCATCAAACACGCATTGATGCAAGTATGTCTTAAGTTTCTGACTGCTAAGATTTTTCTTCATCTCATGAGCTGCATCTTCCTCTGTTGTAAAGCTGGCACTTTCTGCTCATCTTGCTGATGGGGCCATGGGCGATGGGTGAGATATTCCCCCTCCTACATGTGCACAGAGGCTTGGCCATGGGATGGAGAGTGGCTGCTCACTTCCATCCCTAGGTCTTTCTCTCTTGCTGGAGAAGAAGCAGAAAGAAGTCACCTTTTCCTCTGCCACCTCCTTTCTTCCCAGTTTCCCTCCTCTTCCTGCTGCAGAAGAAAGGGAAGACAGTGAGACTGGGACCAGGTTTGTTTCATGCTCTGTTCCTGCAGAGGTCACAGCTCTGGCTTGATGCTGACCTCTTGCCTCCCTCCACCTTGCTGGTGAAAACCCTTCTACCCTTCAGTGTCACCTGTACTCCATGACTATTATCTGCGTAGCCCTCCAGCTGGCCCCGGCACCAGTCCCGTTCCCCTAGCATGGATACCTTTCTCTTGTGAGCTCCTCTGAGCCCCAGGCACAGCTCAGCTCCTGCTCCGCTGAGTTTTCTTAGCCTTCGGTGATGCTGGAGGCCAAAGGCCACCAGGGCATGAGAACGTCTTCCCACAAAGGACAGTGAGGAGGTGTCAGTCTGACAAGAGGAGGGAGGTTGAGATGGGATGGAGAAGGCAACACCTCTACCCTGAAGAACTGGCTGTGGGATTTCTTAAAAAAGAAGCAGGCAGCAAGAGAGCTGGTTTCTGTGTCCTAGCTACAAAATTGCCTTTGTGCTGAGCAGTGAGGCTGGCTCAAGTGTAGGCAGGACACAGGGCTCACTAGCCGAGCAAGGGCAAGTTGTAGACAGCAGTGAGGACAGCGTATGGCTCCTTAAAGTTGCACTGTAATGATAGAGGTTGGGGGGGATTTGTTTGTTGCTTCACACCAGCATGGCATTCAGAGAGAAGAGAAGGACCCTTTGCTCGAGCTGAGAGCGCGCGGCTTTTGCCCTTCATCTGTTGGCACTGAAACTTCGGTGTTAAAAAAGCAAGACAAAATCAACAGCACTCTGCCCCCTGGCTGAAAACAAATTAAAAAGCTTTGCATACTCCAGCATTACCGAAATCCCTGGTTATCAGACTCAGGGCTGTGTTGTCCTAGGGACTGGAGGTGATATCCTGGGAAGGGGCATGGGGAACAGAAGCTGGTCAAGGGAAATTATTATTATTATTATTATTATTATTATTATTATTATTATTAGCAAAGGGCTTTAATTTAGGAGAAAAGAAAATGCAAAGATCCACATGTTTTTGAGGTGAGTGAGACGAAGCCAGAGTGAAAATTGGCCTATGTCATCTTATTTTTCACTTTTTCCCCCCCTATATTTTTCTCTTTAAAATTCAGTCCCATCCTATTACATGAAGGGAAGAAAAAAAGTCCTTCACCATGCTGAATTTCACCTTGCTTAATTTTTAAATTGCTAAGAGGAGAGAGATGGCGAATCATGCTATATCAGGGGATTGTCGGTGTATCAGTGGTGCAGTGGTTGTACTGCCAACCTCAAGTTCTCATATATCAGGAGTCTTTAAAAAATATCCTCACACACAAGGCATATACTTCAGATATCATACTCTTCTTTTACATGTTCCTCCTGGAAAAATAAATCTTAAGATAACAAAATCAGAGGCAGACAGAAGGGTAAGGACGTAATGCTGGGACTTTATATGGAAACTTTCCCCATGTAACACTTGATGCTGTGGAATTACAAAGTATTGGGTTTTCTGTTGTTCTTTACAGGAAGTTGGTAATTAAACACATGAAAATAGTGTTCAAGCTAAATATATTTTATTTACTTTCTGGGCTTTTGATGGTAGGTGCCCTCTGCTTTTGCTTTGTGTAGTGACAACGCTGTAACTGTGGATCTGGAAACTCCTAGACCCAAAGGTACAAAATCTAGAGCCAAACCCTTTCAGATTTGGAAGTCTGTGAATTTGGTCTTTAGATCCAGCCCGTTAAAAGAAGGCGGCATGAGCTATGAAATTTGATCTGAACATGAGTCTGTGCTCGGGATTTGGTGGTTGTTAAGGTATTTCGAAGAACTACCTTTTGGACTCGTAACCAACAGTGCCTCTTTTGTTTTGTAGCCTGTGTGGCCACAGCATGTCAATAACATGTTGCTGGGGAATGTGAGGCATTTCCTTGCTTGCATTAGAGCAAGGAATGAATATCTCAATTGTTTTTCTAATCAGTGGACCCAAGCAGAAGATGTGAGAAAATAACATATTGATTTCTCAGACTCTTAAGGTGAGTAGTTGAAGGTATTTGCTAAATAGTTAACCGGTAAAACATGAACAGCCTGAAGTGAAGTATATCTGTGGGTTTTTTTTTTTTTGCAAGCCTCCATTTGACCTTGGAGTGCTTGTGAGTGACGAGTGAAAGTGAGCCTGAAGAGTGTTTGCAGACAGGTATTTGCATTACATGGCTGCTTTGCAGGTAAGGTCCTGCTGCTCTGGCTGCCTCCCTGTCGTCTAGCGAGCACAGAGCTCACTTGTGCATCACAAAACAACGTAACCTGTCACCTGCTGTGTTTTTTAAATTCCTTTCAATTACAACAACAAAAAAAGCTGCTGGAGAATAGGGTAGCAGAGATAAGCAACCAGAATGATTTCAATACTGCAGACCAAAATAAATGGTTTGTTTTGTATTGGATATGAATCTAAGCCATAAACCTTGGCTCAGAGACTTTGGGTGTTTATATAAGCTGTTTGCTGTGTGTACTTCTGTCAAAGTATCTGAAGGATGCTTATCTTGTCAAGGCTTAGCTTTTGCATCATGACTAATGTGTTTAACAAATTTTAAGGCAAAGTGCAGAACGTAACTAAGCTAGTTGGTAATAAAAGTCATCGTGTGATTTGAGGTAAGTTTGTCCCAGGAATAAACAATTATATCTTGGAAGGACTTTTGTGCTTTGTGCTCTTTTAATACTTTCAAGTCTTTTCTATGGCTTGATACCTTTTATCTCAAGACATGTCTTATGTACTGGGGAATAGGCTTTCAGCCTCAGTGTGCTTCCATTCATTTTTATCAGTTAAAAGAAATAAATAATGTTTGTTGCATAATAAAGAAATAATGAAATTCAGGGAACAAAGAAAGGATCTAGAGTTAGGGAACAAAGGGACATTTGTTGCTTTTTTGTAGTCCTTTGTAATAAGAGAACAGTATTGCTTTGATGTCATTGACTAGAGTTCAGCAAATTCAAGAAGAAATTTATTTATATGTATAAAAATAAATAGACGTTATCAGTTTAAGTAAGCCTTTGCCAACGTTTGTGTTGTTTTTTATTCATGATAACGTTTATCCTTTTTGCACAGTCAAGCGTTGGGCTCTTGGAGGGTGCTGAGCCTGCAGGCTGGCGGGGCCCTGAGCCTGGCCCCACTGCGCTCCCACTTTGAGGACGGGGCTCCTCGTACCCGTTCCCCCAAAATGGAGGTCTTGTGTGTGGAAGGACCAGCCAGAGGACGTGCCTGGTCTCACCAGGCCTCCTCGCTTCAGCCTGTGTGTAATGGCTGTTCAGCCATTGTGGGGCAAGAGAGCTCGGGTGCCTGCCGGGAGGAGCTGCCCGGGAGGGAAGCGAGCAGAGGGACCTGCCTCCACCTGGCGGCCAGGGCCTCTCCTCAGGGAAGGGGGGCAATGTCCGAATTACACAGCTCAAAGCATGTTTGGGACCTAACTAGTTGCCTGTCCCTGCCTCATGCTAAGATATTTCTCTACATTATTCCCATTAAGATATTTCCAGCATTTCCTAATTTTACGTTTTAAATGTCATTTGTTCTTCTCTTGCAAAACACGAGAGCAATATATTCAAGAAGGATTCATTTTCTTTTTTAGTTTCTTCTTTCAGGGCTGGAAGGTATGAAATGGAGTCTTTTTTATCTTAAAAGAAATGTTAATGTCTTCTAGTGTAAATTAGCTGAATATATTCATTATTAAGTGTTAAAATGCTACTGACTGGTGGCACTATAGTTGAGTATCTTCAAAACATCCCATGAGAAATTGTGCCAGGGATTTAGACTGAATTCATTTGAAGCCCATTTTATTTGTGATTGAAACGTATTTTGCAAATAAGTCTCTGTGTGTTCATGTTTCTCTTCTGGCCAGCCAGCCAAAGCACAAATAGATGTGATAATATGTCTGAAATGGCATTAATCTTCATGAAATAGAGCTTTGCCTTGTAAAAATTGATCGCTAAGGGTGTGTTGTTTCAGTGTTGTGAGGCAAGAGAGACGAATCCAGAAGATGCTTCAGACCTCTCGCAGTCGTCTCGTGTAGGACCGAGAACACAGGGACGTTAATTTTGACAGCAAGGTGAAATCTGGGGTCTTGCTTTTGCTGTGGAACAGGTTTTTTGCCTCCACCTTCCCTGTAAAAGACGTCTACAGTTTGTTAGTTTTTTCGTTGTATTTTTGTGGTAGACTCCTCTGGGGTAACAGCCTGCTCTTGGGGGTCCTTTTTTTATTCTCTACAGCTCTCAGGAACAAGCCCCAGTCAAGTTTTTTCATTCCTGTGTATCAAAATTTCCTGATTTAAGGAGTGTTATATAGGATTGGGAGAGCTGGGAAACTCAAGTCATCCATCTTATTGCATCATATTATAAAAATAATCTGTAGCTGATGCTTTCTTTCCAAACGCTGTTTGCAGAGCATGTGCACAAAGAGGAAGGCAAGTGGGACGAAAGGCCAGCCCCTGCCCTTCCCTGGAGAGGTTGCACGTGGGGCACTGTGTGTCCTTTTGGCCTTTGGACCTGTTAGCAGGCAGCTGATTCTTCTCAGCTCTGCGAACCTCTGGGTTTTAAAGCATGGTGTGTTTTGCAGGTGGATGTCCAGAATGAGACCACCTCAAAATAAAAAAAAAAATAGCCTTGAAGATGTTGCCCCTAGATGCCTGTCTGTGTGTTGTTTGATCCAGGAAAGAGAGAGCCTCTGGATAGGGAAACTATAATTTCCTACATATGTAAAATGTTTAAGCACTTTTTTTTTTTTTAAGTCTGCCATCTTAATTAAATATCTGATTTTGAAATCTATATTCAGGCATCTTTCCTGATTGCATCCAGCAGACTGCAGTTCCCATTCACAAAGCCCCTTGTTTTTTTCTAGCTTTCCTTGGATTTATTTGCAGGGCAGTGTTTTGTTTTCTCTGTAAGCCATTTGGAATACATCTTCACAAGCACTGTACCCGGAGGGTTTGTATGTCATTCAAAAATAAAAATAAAAAATCTCCACCTACTGAAAAGTGAACAGCATAGCCCTAGCAACCGGCTGGTGTGTTCAAACCAGAGGAAGGGACATTAAACAAGTAAGACCAAATAACGTCTTCTCTGTAACAGCCAGGGATGCAGTAGAAATGCCAGCTAGTGATAAGATTAATCATAACTAGTAGTGGAGATAGCTGCATTTGTATTTTATTTTTATTTTTTTAATGGTGGATTGTAAATACAGCCTTGATGAAGTGATGCTTATTCTTGTCTGCATGAGCAAGGTATTCGGCTGGGAGTTCTAAAAGGGGGACCTGCCTCTGTAAAAACAACCCCTCCGCCCCATCTTGCACTGATTGTGCACACAGGAAGGTAAGTGTCGTCGTTGTCTTGGAAAGCAAGAGAAAACTTATTTTAAATGGTCCGTCAGACAGGGTGCTGTCAGTACTTTCCTGCCAGGTGTGTTCTCGATGGCATTATGCCAGGGGTGGATTTTGTGCCTCTGCCTCTCTGTCTCCTGTGTGCACCTTGGTTTCTCATTCATCTGTCGTGTCATAGATCCGTCTGTGTTAAAATGATGTTTCCTTTTTTTTTTTCTTCCCTTTCTGCTTTTGTGGATGAAAGGAATTTAAACTGCTTGACATCATCTGAAATACTAGCTATTCCTTATTTTCCTAAGGAGCTCAGTTGTGCTTCTCCAAGGTAGATTTTCGTTCATGTTTACCTGACTGTGTGGTTTTCCTTAGTCACTGCCAACAAAAAATCCCAAAGCCTTGAGTTTTCTCTTAGGTTTTATTTCTATTAGGCCAATGCCATAAAAAGCAAAGAGTAAAGAAAGGAACACACATATCGGGAAAGCTCTGCTGTGTTAGTGGTCAGCCGAGGCTCCTCTCAAAGTTTGTGAAGTCAGAGACAGTCTCTGTGCCCTTCCGTAGGCGCAGGGATCAATCCGCTGATGTTTCAGTATTGTCCGCTTTCCTGTAATCCATAAAGGGCTGTTGATTTATGACTTCTGTATAATAATTGTGTTTCTTTGACTCCCTCTGCACCTCCCCTTTCCACCCTCTTTCTCTTGCAGTTTGTTGTCTTTTCTTGTTTCATGAAGTTTGGTTCTTCAGTCCGCTGGTGTATGAGGTCTTTGATTTCCCCCCTGCCCATCCGTTCCCCGTGTGCTGGTGATGGTGTGCAAAGCATAAAAGCGATTCTATTCCCTTACCGGGGAAGGATGCCTCCAATATTATTTTTCGATCACAGCAGTTTTACTTCCTGACTGCTCGATGTGCTGCACTGTGCTGGGAAGGTGGCCAGAGCAGGATGTGCTATTCCAGGCTGGTTTTCAATGACCGCTTTTAGGACCAAATAACCAGGGAAATAGGATTTTGTTGCGTCTTCTCCAGCTGTTCAGCTTGGGGCGCTTTTGTTCTTTTTTATTTCACCTCTCCAAGTTTCTCAGCTGTAGGCTTGGTCAGACTGCTAGCAGATGCTCCATGGGTGGTGGAAGTTTTTTTGCAGATCAATGTGTTTGCATGGTCTTGCTTCACTAAATTTTATCTTAAAATTTCTCACTGCTGCTCTCAGCAGCACATCTCCTTTTGCAGTAGCAGTGGAGGAAGCCCTGTGGAGACTGATGTGTCTCACTCCTTGGAGGAAGGACCAGGTAACAGTGGCGTAGATGCTGGAGGTCTCTTGGATGCTGTTGGTACCACCATCTGCCACTGCTGCTCTTGTCAGTAGAGTTGTCTTAGGGATTTTTGACAACCATGGACAAAACCCTTGTTTAGGAAAAGCAAGAAGGGCTTTATTTGGAAACATGAGGAGTGGCTTGTGCCTGGATGAAGCACAAGGATGGTGATTTTTCTGTGCCTATGAGCCATGGCTTTATTATGCAAGTGTAAATTAGCTGTTCCTTGCCCCCAGTTAATGTCTTTCCTGGACAGAAGGTGAGAAACAAGGGCTGCACTGTGAACAAACGTGATTAGGGAACGCTCTCTTCCTTAGTGTGTTTTTAGCCTGTAGTAGGCTTCTCCTAGGCAGCCTCCTTGGTACTGTATTTAATGCTTGATGGTGAGCTGCACTGAGCTCATTGATGGCTGAGATGGGAAGGCACCACTGGAGGTCTCCAGCCCACCCCCTGCCCAAAGCAGGAATGCCCAGGGCAGGCTGTGCCATGCACGGTCCAGTCGTGCTGTGAGTGGCTCCAAGGATGAAGACCCCAAAAGGGCAACTCGTTCCAGTGCTTGCCATCCTCACAGTAAAAAAGCTTTTTAATTTTTTTTTTTCTTTTTAATGCTTAAGTGGAATTTCCTGTGTTTTAATGTGTGCCCATTGCCTCTTGTCATGTCACTGGGCGCCACTGAGAAGAGTCTGGCTCCATCTTCTTTACTCCCCCCGTGAAGTGTTTATGCATGTTGGGAAGACCGTGGGCACTCCTGATTCCCAAACATTAATTGGCCGTTGCGGGTTTGTGGATGCTTTGCATTGTTGCTCCTTTTCCACTTAGAGCGGTGAGGAATCAGTGTTTTGCCTGGGGTGGCAGCAGCCCTGGGCTTTCTCTGTGTGCTCTTTGCCTTCAGAGAGAAATCCACTGCAGGTCGTTCACACTCTGCATTCATAGGCACCTGTATTTGAGCAGGACTTGATTGCCAGAGCCAGGAAATCCTAAAGGAGAAAAAAAAAAAGACTGTCTTCAGTATTGTCCAAGTGAATGTGTTTGCAAAAGCTGCGTTTTCTGCTCATTTTTATCAGGCATAGAGGCACCGGACCAAATGTCTTGTAGGATCTGCATATTATGGTAGGTATTGTACTGCTTGAAGTTTAATATTTACATTGGGTTTAAAGTTGGGGGCTTCCTCCTTGAAGGCTGGAAGTCTTCAATTACGATGCTACTGCATTTTTTAAGATCTGCAACACCTTAACTTACAGGTATTTTGCCTTTTTAAAGTTCTATTGGCTTTTCTGACTCTGTAACTAAATAATAAAGCAAGGCATTTGCCAAAAGTGCAGTAGTCTTTGTGGTGTTGTTTAAAAGTTAGCTTAGAGTTTGGACCTACTTCATGTAACAGAAGTTTTGGTATGGAAGATGAAATGTTTGTTTTAAGGATAGCATTTCAGAAAAGCTAGCTGGCAGCCTCCAATAAGAGCTCCTTCCCAGCTGGGTCAAACCAATAAAGTGACTCGTAGGAGGGAAAACTCAGTTTATGACATGAATTTTTGTTTTGGTTTGTTTTTTAGTAGACTGTTTTCCAGGACTTATGCCAGAGATACTGTGAACAACTTTCTTAATTGCTTATGTTGGGCCAAATGTCAGCAGCGTTGCGGCATAATACAAAAACCAAATGGCAGGGTATGCAAAAGGTTAAAGCGAGTTTTCCTTCCTGGTGTTTGTTTAGCTTTGTTCCCTAACTGTATTTGTAGCAGAAGTAGTCACCCGTGTCCTAGATTAAAGCCATGGCAGTCTGGGCTATTTTGGTGGCTTGTGTGTCCATTGTGCTGGGGTGGAGGGACTGGGTACGCCTCTGACCTCTGCAGCTCCACTTCAGCAAAGTACCTAAGTACATGCTTAACTTGTAGCCCATCGGGACTTCAGGTCTACTAGTTTACCCGCCCAGGCAGCACGTCTGGCAGGTTCGCTTTGCCAGACTCTGCTGGAAATATTCCTCTGGGGACCGCTTCTGGCTTTCAAAAGTTTGAGGGTAAGATCAGATTGCATCGTTATAGTGTGAATCTCTGCTAAGCTCAGAGCAACATCTTCGGAGGGATAGTCTGTGCATGCACGCTATGTCCAGTGAGTCGTGGGCATTTGAGATATCCTGCCTGTAGGCAAATAGTTGTGTGCCCAGGACTTCTGGATTGTCAGACATCCAGAAATCTTGGGCAAATGGCTAGACTCCTCTTTTTCTATACCAGCAAATTCTTGGGGAGAAAAAATACAGCCAATAGACACGTGGTTTATTGCTGAGTTGCAGCTTCCTTTTAGCGATAGAAGGCCTGTGTCTTCTGTGCAAGCTTCCCTGAAGGTGCAGTGTGGGATTTCTGAGGTGCTGTATGGGGTGCCCCTTCAGCGGCATGGACCTGCAGGCAGAACAGGCCATGAGCTGACCAACAGTAGGAACTGGATCATCACATTGGTGCTTTGATTCTTGGATGCCATTTCATGCCTGGCGATGAACACCTCCAAGTCTTGTTGTGGTCAGCAAACGGCCCCAGTCTTCCTGCTGGGCTGGTGACAGTGGTGTCTGAATTCAGAGAACACGCAATGAAATGAAATTCTCTTTTGCAGACTGAATCGCAGACTTGAGGCTCTGGATCCAACTCACACTATCGGTGTTTTATTGCTCCTTATAGTGTAACTGGTGATTGTCCCTGAGAAGAGAGAAGATGATGAGTGATGCAAGTGACATGCTCGCTGCGGCTCTGGAGCAGATGGATGGCATTATAGCAGGTAAATGCTTGGGGCAGCTTGTTCATTTAGCTGTTTCAGTCCTCCTTTTTCATCCCTGGAGGGCAGAGTTTCAGGGTTAGAAGGGAATGTGCTGGCAATTATGTTTGGTGTCTTCCATTGTAGCTTAGTGATTACAAATAAATGGAGTGGAGGGATTGCACAGACTCTCACACACAGACACAACTAAATGGATTGTAGTTTTTCTCCTACCCTCTATCAAAATGCTGCTCAAAGTGGCTGAGTGACACCGTTCAGCTGGTGCACACAGCACCACGAAAGCCAAGGATGAGGCATGTTTCAAACCAAGATGACTGTGTTTAAAGAGCTGCTGCAAGGCAGGAAGAGTAAGTTTGCCCAATACTGGCTACTCTGAAGAGTTAAAACATGAACTGAATTCTCTTTTTTTCAAAATTTGAATGTTTTGGGCCCAAACATTTGGCTTGGATCTGCCTTTAACATTTGAGTTTTTATAAGTACCTGTAAATTGTAAGTAGACTAAGGAGAGGCATCACAAAGTATACAACCTCTGCTTTTGAGTCTAGTGAGTTAGAAAATAATATAAGTGCACAACACGGAGGAGCAAAGCAGTAAGAAATTAATAGTTTAATCCTATTCCAGCAGAGCTGTTCAAACAGCTACCCAAACTGAAAAAATATTCTGCAAGGATAGCAACACAGTTATAAAGTCTTTAATAGTTCCACTTAAAATAATTTCCCTTAGGGAAAAAAATATCATGCAGTGCGTGCTTTGTTTGAACAATAACTCTTCTCTGCACTTTTCCTAAAGATATTAAGAACACATAGCAGGAACACATGTAAAGTGGATTCAGTTGGATCATAATGATCTCTAAAAATACATATAAGCTGTGACTTTAGTAATTTCCATAAGTAGATACTGGTATTTGGATCCGATCATGTATCCGTGTTTCCAAGAGCCTAAGTTGGTTATGGCAGGATGAGGTTTAATATAAAAATAAAATGTGATGTTGGGATGTTTAAGTCACCACAGACTTAATTTACCCGTGTATCTGAACAGACTTACAAAGTAATATAACAAAGGGATATCAACTCCTATGCTGTTGTGGGGGTTTTTTAATCTTCACTTTTTTTCAAAGGGAATTAGCAGAATACTTGCATTTTTGTGGCTTACCAGATGAGGTGAATGGAAGTTCGTGGAAGTGCATATATGGCATATCACTGTAGTTTCCAAAAGTTGACAGTACAAAAGCTGATGCTCTGTCATGAACATGTCTCATTGTGCCGAGGCATTACAGTATTAAGGTCACAAATCAGTGTGCTGGAATTATAGTTGGAAGTAGCTAGGTTGACTTAAATCAACCTTAATCTTGAATTTCTAGTTTCCTTCCTTACTTAATATATAGCAACTTTTAATGTAGGTCAAATATACATACTGTGAGTTTATGCAAATAAGAGATTTTTCTCTTTATTAGTATGCAAATGTCAGTGCTACCATGTCAAATTGTTGGGTTTAAAATTTATTCTCATGTAGAAGTGATTCACTCTTATTTATCTTCATATTTTTCTTTAATCTTTTAAAAAAATTTCCAGTGCCTTGGAACAGCGTAATGTATTTCTGCCTGAAAAAAAAGATGCAGAGCACCGTTTCCTCTGGAAACCATCAGTGTCCCGCTTGGGTCATGCAACCCCTACAGGGTGACTCAAAGCGTTAGCAGAGCCTGTTCCCCCCGCAGTACCTTCCGCCTCCAATACATCCCAGGGAGCAGGAGCCCAGCCTGTGCCTTGAACCCATGGGCACGGTGGTGGCGTACATGTCCTCTGTCAGATCAGCCCACCTCCTTCCTGGTGGAGCTTCTGTCCACGTAGCACCACTAGCAAGGGCTTGCCCTTCTCCAAATTGCTGCGTGGCGCAGGCAGAATCCAGCACCAGTGCTGAGTTTGGTTTAGATATATGCCTGCTGGCAGCAAATACCGCCTAGCATTTCTCAGCCTTGCTGCGGGTCTGACCTGCTTGCCTCGTGCTTGACCCTGTGCAATTTTGCTCCCTCCAGGTTCGAAGGCACTGGAGTACTCCAATGGCATCTTTGACTGCCAGTCCCCCACCTCTCCCTTCATGGGGGGCCTGCGGGCGCTGCACCTGGTGGAGGACTTACGAGGCTTGCTGGAGATGATGGAAGCAGATGAGAGAGAGGGGCTGCGCTGCCAGGTCCCGGACTCGACGGCAGAGACTCTGATTGAATGGCTCCAAAGTCAAATGGTACAGTCTTACCTTGTTTTACTCGTAATGCGCTCATTTTGTGTATTAGCTAGACCAGCTCAGGCAGTGGGGCTGTATTTTACGCAGGGCATTTAAAAGTTTTAGAGTAGGTTTCAAAGAACCAAAGGTGGTTTTTGGCTTTTTTTTTTGGTTTGGAGATGATGCTGTGGGGCCTTGGAAAAGCTGTAGCACAAATACCTTGTACAATGTGTTGGCCTGTGTTTTTTTTGATGTGCCACCGTGCCTCATTTTGGGGAGCAAAAAATTTTCAGTAATTGGAGTTTCATCTCAGAGGTTTGGGGAAAGTCATTTTTATAGGAATCAGACACTTAAAAGGGGGAAGAAAAAAAAGCTGTTTTCAATATGAACTTTTCACTAAAAAGCATTTTTGGCAGCATATTTTCTACAGGGACCAGTGGTGTTGCTGAGCTTCCTTACCTGGTTTATAACAGAAGTGAGTTCTCTAAGCTCAGCATCCCTTTAACCTGGAAACCAAACCAAATTTTTATTTTCTCCGTTTGTGACAATCTACCAGTTTTTGTCACCCTTGCTTTAGAAATATACCAAAATATACCTGACAAGGCTGTTCTTTCCCCAAGACTTCGATTTTCCCAAAAAATCAAATACTATTCAAGTGCAGGCTACCTGAAGGCTACACTGGGAAATAAAATGTTGTGCTTATCCGAAGGTGAGTTATATGGCATCATTTTCAAAGAACGCACTGGTTTTACCTCCGGATGCCCTGTGACCGGTGACTTCCTAGCAGTGCCAAATAGGAGTCCTTGCACTCGTGGTCTGTGGCAGGGTTTGCGTTGTGGTGGTGTGGGTGCGCACAGGTTTCGGCAAAGCTCCAGGAGCGGAAGTCAAGACTTATTTCCAGAGGCCATGCTTCAGGGTTTAAGTCAGCCTGTAGCTGTAACAATGACAGCAGCAGTAGGTGTGCACTTCTGCAGATGTTGCAAAATCCGTATCACAGCAGTGTCCAGGTCCTCCCGTCTAACACACTTGGCATTGGCCAAGGTAATGCTGTACTGCTGAAATGGGGATGCCAGATCCGATGAAGGCTGGGTCCGACGCAGGACAGGCCACTGTGGTGGCTCTGTGCTGCACCCTATGCATTGCTGCTGTTGGGACAGGCAACCACCATCACCTGGTCCCTCCCCAGGACGGGCATCACACCCCCTCAGAAAGGGTTTGGTCACCCTAGAGTCACGGCTGATCTCGTGTAAAACGTTTTTATCTTGATACACAGATTTATTTCAGCTCTCAGTTGCAGCCCAGAGTGGTAGGTGTGGGACTGTGTTTGGCCTGTGCTCCCCAGCCACAGGTTTGGCAGGCGTGGGGCTGGGGCTAGCGCTGGGTGACCCGACATGCCATATAGTGGCACGCGGGCTGTGTGCAGTGCGGCAGGAAGAGACAGGGACCTGGGCTAGCACAGCCAGGCTCGCTTGCCCAGCTCTTGTGGAAAGGTTTGAGGGGAGAGCTTTCTGTCCGCCGCGCCCCCCCCCCCCCCCAGCTTTGAACTGCACATTTGAAAATGCATGAAACTTAATGAAGCACGTGGGAGCTTTCCCGCTGCCTCCAGTGGGATTTGGATCTCGCCCCCGCTGTCAAAGCATGGCAGCCAACGCTGAGATCAGGAGGAGGAGATGGGAGTGACATTGAAGTCAGATCTTTAAAACACGCAGAGTTCCTGCTAACATCAGCGTTTCCTTCCTCTCTAATGTACAGCAGTGAACATCGCTGTAAGTAGCCTGCTCTGTGCGGAGCAGAAATCAAGGGACATACCAGGTTTCATGCAAGTATGGGTTTTATAAATAAAAAAAATGTTTATATGCCTAATAAACAGCCTTGGAAAATTAACCTCTCCCCATGGTGTGCATAGACATCAGTAGTCCACGCTTAGTGATGCTCATGCACCACATGTTGTTCTGGAGTAAAAGCACCCAGCAGTGTGGCCAGAGGCTGTAGTGTCTGTTGAGATTAATGAGGTGAAGGCCAGTCATTGCCCCTTGTGGCAGCAAATGTGTGATTTAGGGATGCCTGGCTGTTAGGATCTGGAACAAAGTCCTTCAGACCCGCGTGACGTGGGTCATTGCATGGCAATGAGACAGTAATGGTTTTCATTGTGGCCATGGGCTGAATCTGGGAGAGGAAGGACTCTGTTGTGCCATTCAGCTTAGTGCCTTCTGAGCGCTGGAAAAGATGTGCAGGGGTTGTGTGTGCAAAAGGTTGCAGAAAGTAGTTATTCCATCTATGCTTCTCCTCAGTCTGCCTGAAATTATTCCCCTGTACCCTCTGGAATCCTTAAAGCCCCTAGTACGAAAGACTGAACATTACACTTTGTACTGTGCTGCAAGTGGGGGATTTGCAGGTGTCACCAGTTCCCTGTCCAAGCAGGAAGGTGTTAGGTGAAGTGCGTGGATGATTTGCAGGAAGGCTTTCTGCAACTGTGCCCATCCTTATCGAGGAAGGGAAGACACCTCCTTGGTTTGAAATCAGTTTAATCCTCCACGCATGAAGTTGCATCCACCAGGCTATTCCAAGCTGCTGGAACTGGTGCGTGACATCCCATCTGAAGCTGTAAGCAAGTCTCTCATGTCTCAGAGGAAAACAAAAATAGTGTTTGCTGCTGCCAAACAGTGTGTCACAAGAGAGAAATCCTCTCCTGGCCCCTGCAGGGAAACCGCTGATGCCCTAGTTGGGAAAAGGGTCTGACAGCAATCTTCCAAAGTTGCTCGCTTCTGTAAAACGGGGCAAAGCATTCAGTTTTGCTGTGCCAAAATTGGCTGCCCCGTGTCCCTGCACCGCTTCTTAGTGACTGCTTCCTTTCTGCTCCTCTCGGTGTGTAAGTCTATGCAAGCACTCAAAAAGGGCCAAAGAGTTAAAACGCCTCATGCTGATTTTTTTAACTGGTGGATGCCAGATGGGCACGTGACACCAGAGCACACATACAGTGCCCGGACATCTGGCAGAGCTCTGCCAAGAGAATCCATCGGATGGTCCCCACGGGGAGCTCGGAGAAGGTGAAAATGCAGGTCTGTGCTGCACAAATAAGCCAGTTTAACTGTAACACGTCGTTTCTAGTTGTCCGTCTACAGCTCAAACCTTATCTCTGTGTTGCTGAAACCCTGCTCACATCTCCATGTGTACATGGATGGCAGGTGAATGTCGTGGTTAAAATTACAAACGAGGCTATTTGTTCAAAGTCTGGAAAGGGACTGTGGGCTTTCACTGGGGACCAGACCTGAAATCCATAGCCAGATCATAACTATTCCAAACTTTTGGAGTTTTTTCAGATTTCTCCTGATCAACAGAAATGATTAATATATTCTGATGCGTGCTTTAATAAAACATGTGCTGTACTCTGTGAAAATGGAGCTTCTGGCTTGAATATAGACAGCATGCAAGTAATCTGTAACATCGTCACCAGTAACGACCATTTTAAATGAAACTCTGCCTTTTGCAAGACCAAGGCAGCCCTGTTGTGTCCAGGTGGAAGTTGATAGATCCATCTCTTGAAGAATAATTCTCAGAAAACTTGCTCCCAGTCATGAATGTTGCTCCAGTTTTTCTTCAGTTGAAACAAACAAGAGACAGTCTTCTTTCTGGTTATTATTATTTTCCTTGACAGTGTTTTTTTGGTGTTTTGTTTTTTTTTTTAATACATCTTATGCAACAGTCTTCCCAGAAAGAAGAAACCAACTGTGTCTTGTTAAAAAAGAGGGTGAAGGGTAGAAGTGGGTGGACAGTCCCTTCCCACACCTCCGAGCCAGCTTCCCCAAGCTCCTGATCTGAACTTGTGTATGCAGGCCCCATTGTGTGTCTTCTCCTCTTTAAAGGACGTGCTTCTGGAACAAAAGAGCCAGGATAATGTTTTTTCTTTAAAATCCACAGCAAGTACAACTGCGGTTTTAGCTTCAGAAGTGACTTTCTGAATTTGAATATATATATTATATTTTTTTTTTCACTCCAGAAGTGAATTTCTGAAGTTGACTATAAGATCATTAAAGCAAAACAAACTTTATGGCCTCCAAAGGTTTCTTGAAGAACATTTTCAGCTCATCTGAAGATGATAGTTAATTTGAGCTGTGGTACCCATAGTGGCTTGTGCAATCCAGAGTGTTGCTGCTGTGAATAGCAGATCTGTCATTTCACAGACCAGCCTCTGATTTTGACACTTCTTCAACAAGTTGGTTCTTCCAGAGAGTGACTGGGAGTAATGAGAGTTAATATGAAGGGATATTAGATTTCAGAGAGAAGTTTTCCTTGCTGGATAAACATAGCTTGTAATGTTACAGAGATATATTGGCCTATTTGGATGACAGGGTGGTTTCCAAGTGGGGGAAGTGGTTTGGTTAGCCAGAAATCATCTCATATTTCTTATTCATGGAAAAATCTTGTCTTCAAACCAAAGTTTGTTGTTTGATTGTCTTAGTGTGGGCGTACAGTGCATTCATTTGGCTCCGCTTGTGCTTATGTTGAGTTTAGCTATCGAAAGGTCCTATGGTAATGTGCGGCACATAGGCGTTTACCACCAAACACCTGTTTGAGATCCCTCCTCAAGTTGTAATATTAAAGGAGCCTTGTGATACCCTTCCAGTCTGTCATCATAAACTGCCTCCAGGCAATACTTTTTGTCCGTGAGAGATCTACCTCTCAAAGTTCTTGAAACACAGGACCCTGCTTCTTGCTAAAGGTGATCATCCAGACTGGTGTGTTTTTAACACTGGAAGATAATACGGGCTCATTTATAGCATGTCTTGGCATGGCATTTTCATGCGTCGTGGATATGAGTTTGTTGGCCTTAAGAACAACCCGTGCAGTCCTGTGCTGGAGCCCTGATGGCAGAGCCATCAAAAATCACCATTCCCAATCAAAAATGCTTCAGTCTGGCTTAAAACGCACAGCTTCTGCTCCTCTTCTTGTCTGCTCTTTTGTTCTGGGTTATTCAGTATTCATATTTTTCAGATTTTTATCTATCCGTGTTAGTTGTAAATGTTTCTTTTTGATAATAAAAGCTGTGTTTTTTCAGATAATCACAGGACTCCCATAGCTAGGCGCTCTGGTCAAAAATACCAAGGGTTTGTTATGCTGCTGCTGTTACTGGGTAAATTGAAACTTAAACATGAGGACAGAGGTTGTTTGTTGTTGCATTTTACGTGGCTCTTAAGTATGACATAAACTTGAGGCAAGCCACTCGTGAGACCTGGAACAGTTGAGTCAACTTTTTCCTTCCTCTGTTTTTTGGCACCTACAAGTGAATTAACGTGTACTTTTGCAATTAATAGCCCATCAAGAAAAGAAAATTCCCTTCTGTCTACATTGTAGTCAGGTAAAGGGATCAGAATCGCTCTTGTGTGGTTTTGGGTTGGATGATTTCCGCAGTGCTGGCAGGGTGCAGAGGAGGGGGTTGCTCTAGCAGGGGGCTGTTCAGCGAGGAGCGAGGGTCGAGATGGCCATCTGCCACCTGCATTGGGTTGCCCTTACTCTGGGTCAGGTTTGCACAGCTCTGCGCCCCCCTGCCTGCATCCTCCTCCGCCTCCCTGCCTGGCCTTTGTGTGTTGGGATCCCAGTGGCAGGCTCAGGTTGGAAGAAAGGTTGATCTTCCCGGGCTTTGATGTGTTAATTCCCCAGAGGAGCTGCTTGCTCCGCCTGAGGAGCGCTGCTGCTTCGCAGCTCCTCTTCCCACATCTCCCACTCCGCTGCCACATTCGCCTCCGTCCTTGGTTAGACGAGGAAACCTGCTGTCACTTAACCTCTCCGTCTCGGTTCAGAGGAGCCCTGACGGCGCCGCTCGGCACGGCGGGCGCCTGCGGTGCTGGGGCTGCAGCTCTCAGCCTCGGCTGCCTGCCACAGCCACTCGCGTCCTTGAATGCATGAAGATAGTCATGACCAGCATGGAGTATAGCTGGGACATTCACGGACACTGCGTCTGGCTAAATAAGGTAAGGGTATCTGTGTTTGTTCTGGCTCTTGCATTTCTTCGAGTGACAAGCCATAGCTGGGCAATGCTGGTAGGGAATAAGCATTTTATCTTTCTCTTGTATCAGATACCAGCTGAGCTGCTGTTGAAGAAACTGCATATTTTGAAACAGTTGCATCTTCCCTATTCAACAGCCGTGTTATTTATATTTAGAAAATGTTTCAGGTAAATTCCTCAGAGTGAAGGTCTGTCTTAAGCTGGCTTCCTTTCAGAATTCACTTCTATTGTAGTGAAGCCTTTAAAAGGTAATGCGGGGGTTTTGAGTGGGTTTTATTCCCCCCCCCCCGCTTCCCCCGGCTCGTTCTGTAGGGAGGAACTAATCTGTAAACTTTAGGAAAAGCTTAGCAGCGCGTCTGTCTGCCTGCTGCCAGAGCATGTGGAACAGGCTGCAAATACTCAGAGCGATGAGTAGGGAGGAGTGAAATGCAGGAGATGCTGGCTTGGGAGGGCAGCGGTGGGCTCCCATGCAAACTGGTTAAACACGGGTACGGATTGTGTTCAGACAGATTTGACCAGTATGAATTTGGGACGGGATCAATACTTACGGAGGGTAAAGCTGTCACGGCTCTGCATGACACGGGAAATGGTGGCGAATACTTTGCTTGGAAAACCTGGAGGGTCTGCCTGTGGCACACCAAGCGATGTTGAGGCTGGAGGACCCCCCCTGCAAAGGTCTCCCTAAAACTCAGATTGAGTGAACAGGCAGAACAGTGGTAGCTGTGCTTAGCTAAGCATAGGTAATGTGTATGGTAATGATCTGAACAACATGAGCATGTTGATGAGCTCTATTTTAACTCCAGATGGTCAGGAAAGAGATGTCAGGGACAGATCACTTGCCCTACTGTTGACTGGGCTGTGGTGGTCAAAACAGTCAGTGCAATTTGCCGTACAAGAAAATAATGCTGTAGAGTGGCAGCTCCTTCTATACAAATCAAATTGCATCTTCAGCAAGAACAGTGTGATTTGTTCTGCTTATTTTGTCTCAAAAGCAGAAGAGAAAATGAGGGTATCAGCTGCAGTAGGCTAAAAATTAGTTTTATTTTTGAAAAGAGAATTGAGCAATTGAGAGGAAACGGATTTTTTTTTTTTTTTTATTAGGATGCTTAAAACAGCAGCTATTAGAAACTTTCCTGTGGTTTGGAATGCTAACTCACTTCCAGGGAAAATGGATTAAAGACTGAAGGCAGGCAAGCTGTCGAAGTCTGGTGATGCATCTACTTATTACAGGAATAATTCCCTCCAGAGCAGTGTGGATTTTTACACTTACATGATTGTAGACAAAGCTAACACACATGTTTAACAGATTAGCCGTGGATTGATCTTGCAGAGTTTTTAAGTGCACTGGATCTGATCTTATAAGGCATTTTAAGTAATGCTTAACCTCAAACTTCTGCGAAGCCTCAGTGGCATCGTGACAACTGTTCTTTTGTTTTTAGGATTAAGATCAGTATTGGCAAATCTGCATTCTCTTCCCATAGTGTTTTGCAGTTAATCCCTAAATTGAAAACACATGCTAAACCTAACCACTTAATTGAACATAGATTTTAAGTTGCTGATGAAGAGGAGCCTTCTTTGGAAAATGGCAAAGCTTGTCTTACACAGCTAGTAAACTATGTTAATCCTGTATTGACTTCAATGATACAAATTTGATCCAGGACTACCAAGTGCCCCAAATACTCTTGCCGTTGCTGTTGAGTCAAATATTTACTGTTCTTTTCTTTTGGTTTTTTTGGGTTTGTTTGTTGTTGGTTTTTTTTTTTGTGGTGGTGGTCGTTGTTGTTAAAGCAGAGCCATTGCTCTGCAGAGTGAGTAGTTGCCAGGCTCAGTCCCAGGGGAGGCTGCAAGTCCCCAGGTGGAGAGAAGCTCCTCCTGAAGGACACACCGAGTGTTGCTCACCCAGGTTCTGCACACACCAGGTCTCCTGGCATCTTTCAGACCTCCCTGCAGCCCATTCGTCCCCGTTGGGGCTCCCCCCCATCTCCTGATGCACTGCTTTCCCACATCCACTGTTTGTGCATTGTCTCTCTCCATTCTCTTCAGTCCTGCCCACTGCCATCATTACCCTGTTCTTCTTTTCATGTGTTTCATCTCCTCTCTTCTTTCCTCATCTCTCTGGGAAGAAAATCATGCCAGGTATCAACTTTTTACCTTTGAAGACAGCACAGAGGAGATATGCGGGAAGGAATCGCGTGGCTGTTGCCCACAGGTCCCTGATCTCTGCCCCACCGTAGGAGGTGCTGGGGCTGCTGCTCTGTGAAATAGCTGCTGTGACCTCTCTGTGTCGTCCTTTCTTCAACTCTCATCTTTTTCCCCAGTGTAACCAAAGTCCACTGACTTCTTGCCTTTTCATACCTAAAATGGAGAGTTAGTCCCAGGTATTATGTAGAAGTTAACAACATTTCAGGCAAAAAGCAAACTGCTGTTGAGTGGTACACAAAGCTTTCTGTTTTCGGTATATCACAGGAGATCTGTTTTTATGCAGATTTTACAAAATATTTCTGGCAACTGCCAGCAAAGACATCTTTGTATTTGGTTTTGTGGGAGAACAGCCTTTACTCCATTCCTGTTTGGGGTTCCCATCGCCTCTTCCTTCTTTCTCATGGCAACGGCAGCTGTGGCCTGAACTCTCACTCTCTAAATGCTCCTATTTTAAAACCAAGTACGACGTGCTGGGCAAAACAGGATATTTTTTTGAGGAATGAGAACGGAGTTTAACAACAAAGGTGTCTTGGCAAGATGCTATGCACAATGACTAACATTCTGCTTTAACACCTCGTCGGTTTTCACAGCATCGTAAAGACATTTTCATCATAGTGTGAAACCAATACTTACCTCGACATATTTTCTTCACGCAGTCTTTGGTTTTAGTTAATTTGTGCCTGGTTACGCTGACTGGAGGTATCAGGAGGTTCAGTGGTGAGAGCGCCTATGTGGTGGTTGGGAGGCAGGGAGTCAAGTCTGTGCTTTGACAAGGACTTCCACGTGAGCGCCGGCACGATCGAGGGGCGTCTTTGCATCTTGGCTACCTGCTGGTAATGGGGGATGAATATCACTTTCCTACATCAGAGACACACTGGATTGATAGATGTGTTGTATATTACAAAATACAGACACTGTATTGGTGGAGGCTGAGTAAGTGCCTGAGATGTGTTGGAGGTCTTTAAATGAGAAGGGAGCTACAGAATAGCAAAAGTATGCAAAAACCTCATTTTTTTTTTATTTCGCATACAAGTTACAAAATTTAAAGCATAATCTGCTAGTTGAGCAGCTAACAAGTTTATTTTGGAAGCTCTTTGACTTCTTTCACCTAAATTAAAACTGTTACAAAACTGAAGATCTCACTGATCCTGAATGGAAATCCTATGGCATGAGATAAATTCTGGTAGAGGTCAGGGGAAAACAGCAAACTCGGAAGTTTAGAGTACTTCTGCCTTGGTGCTTAGTTTCTTGATGGTCAGAAGGCCTAGTAATTTACTTCTAAATAATTCAGATTCAGGGTATCATTATGGTGTGAGGTATTGGTACAAATTACTAGAGAGCATCCTTTCTCAGTCTGCTGTAGCTCTAGTGGTTTCAGGGGAGATGTTATGGTCACCTCGTAAAGGTTAAACATGTATGCTTGGGAGACACATTTGCAACTGTACGCTGATTTACAAGCTGCCAGGACAGAGCCTGATTTCTTGAGGAGAGCGCTAAGGTGAGGTCAAATACTTTGTACCCCCTCCTGTTTGCTTTGCAGCTAATCTTTAAGTGGTGCTGGTGGACATTTTTTTCCTCTGGTTTCAAACAAGGCAGTTTCTCCCGTCCCCCAAAGTCAGGCATGTAACTTAGAAAAGGAGTTCTGGCTGGCAGGTTTCCTGAGGCATCCTCTGCAATCAGGGGAGACAGGCTGTTTGAAAGGGAGATTCAAAGCAGGAGCCCGAGGCTTGCAGCTCCTATGTGGGGGTGGCCTCTCATGGCAGGGTTGTGCTGCAGACTCACCGGGGCATGAGCATCAGTCGCCCAGTTTCTTTTCATCACATATTCAGAGGGAAATCAAGGCCCCTCAGCTTGGTGGGAGCCTCTGTACTGAGAGCACTGGATTTCAGAGCAGCTTCTCAGACTCTTCTAAGTGATTTATGCAATGACTGGAACAAGAATTTCTTTTCTGAGCTGAGATCTGACTGTGGCGTCCATCACAAAGTGCTTAGAGACAGCTTTGAATATGGATAGAGTAAAATCCTTCTCGCTGCTCAAAAGCATTGAAGTTATTATGAAGAAAGGAAGTTGCTGATTCCTCTGAACTCTCTGATAGCATTAACATGTATTCTTGTTTCTCTTTAGCCTCAGGCAGCTTTATAAAGAGATGCGTTTAGAGTGCAGACGTTCACCCATACCCAATAAAATGTGCCTGATGTAAAAGGATGTCTCTTACTGTGTGTTTAGAAAAAATTGTTTGACTTGCAAGAAGCATAATGCACATTTTGTAGATTGTACATTGATTTTTTTTCACTTGCTGAATGTTTTGGGGTATTTGTGTCTTTGCAAGTATGGCTTAGCATAGTACATCATTGAGCACAAATTTTGTTAACAAAATGCTGAATGCACAGTAAGTGACTTTTGCAGAATTGGGTCACCAAAAGGTTCTTCCGTTCTCATCTTTAAGCTTCTGAACAATTCTTGCCCTGAATGGTGGTCGTGTATCCTTTGTTGACAGCTTATTTGATTTGTAACCCTTTGGGGGCTGAAGAATACTTTAAATCTGTTCTTGAACTGTCCAGACTAAAATACTCCTTAAGTGTGTTGATAACACTGAATGATGCTTATCATATGATAGCTGACAACACAATATTTGCTGTCTTTTTCAGACTAATGGACATATATCTGGGAACGGAGATGTGTATCAAGAAAGGCTGGCTCGTCTGGAAAATGATAAGGAATCTCTTGTTCTGCAAGTGAGTAGTCACCTAAATTATTTTTTTCTGCTCTTGCATTCATAAGACTTTTTAATAGTATGTAATGAAACCTCTGAAGATTTATTTGCTATTGTGTCATCTTGGACAGTGTTCAGAAGGCTTGCTGATACCTGAGAGTTAACACAGATTAAGGATAGGTATGAATTTAGATTGCAGGAAAAATCTAAAGGGCTTTCTTTCTGTGTATCTGATCTCTTTTTGGATCTTGTTAGGTGAGCAGGTCTGCAGAGCGACCACCTTCTCACATTAATGTTTGTCCTTAAGATCACCATTTTCACATGCTGTCCACATCAGGTGACAGATGTCCTGTCCTCCTGAAAAGTGGCAAAAGCTGCGGGACTGGCCAGCAGGCAGGAGGAGATGAGCAGCTCCTTGAAGGTCCTGCTCACCTGCTGCTGGGCTGGACTGGTCAGCCCTGAGTGCTCTTGCCAGCTGGCTTACTCTTGCCATCAGAGTTGGGGCTACCTGGCACCCCTTGGTCTGCGCAGGCGTCCTGTGGTCCCCTGGCATGGACCTGGCCTAAGGGCTGGCTGTGACAATGCTGAGCTCTGCTCTAGGCAGCTTACCTTCGTTCCCAGCAGTACTGCAGATTTCCTCAAAAGAGCCTGTTTAAAACAAAAGCTTAATTCAGAAAAGGCAAAATGGGAATCAGTCTGCAGTCTCAGAAGTGTTGTCTTGGTCTTGCCTAGCCTCAGTCTGTGCATTTTAACCTCCTTTGCTTTTATTCTGAAAAGGAGAAGCTGTACGCTATGGTACACCATGTGCAATCGCTTGGAAAGCAGAATAAATTGTATGTAGTGAGGTTTAGCTATTTGGTTGTTAAGGCAGGAGCTAGTGGGTTTTAGTTAATGTATTGTCACAGCAAAGGCATAATTGTTGGCTGTAAAATGCAGCAGCCAACCCTTGCGAAAACTGCCAGGACAAGTCAGGAGGGGAGATGCAGGATTGCATTGCATCCGCCAGAACTTTGGCTGAAATTCCAGTAAGCATGAGGGGAGAGCTTTCCTTCCTCTCTTGTCGCCTTTGCCACGCGTTGTGTCCACAGCAGAGCTCTGCTGCTGCTCCTCCTCCCGCCGTGGTCCCATTTCATCTGTGGCCCAGCCAGCACTGTTACTCACATACAGTTCTTCAGGTGACACACATGGCATGGGTGCAAGGTCCTAAATTTGCATCCCTTTTTCTCCGCTGTGCAGGTAAGTGTGCTTACAGACCAGGTGGAAGCCCAAGGAGAAAAGATTCGGGATCTGGAGTTCTGTCTAGAGGAGCACAGGGAGAAGCTGAATGCCACGGAAGAGATGCTGCAGCAGGTATTTCACAGGCACATGTCTGTGTTGCTGTCTGTCTTCATTCTGTCTTGATGAACTACATTTTGCTTTGGTGAGAGCAGTGCACTTCAAGGTGTTACACCCCTTGATGTCTCTTAACTAAGTGATAATTTTCTACCATATTTGCTTTAAAGTCTTTGTACTTGGTGATGACAGTGCTGCTTTACGCTGTAGGAATCCAGTCCTGCTCTTCTTTGAGCCTTTCCCTGCTGAACTTCAAAGAGACTTGGATTAAAGCCTCTGGCAGGATGGGTGGGTTCCCCTCAGAGCTCCTTGCTGCCCAGAGCAACTGTGATGACAGACAAGCTTTTTTCTCGTCCTGGCAGCCAACCCATGATAGTGCCCCCGTGATCTCAGATGCATCCTAGGTGCCTGGAGTCTGTAAGATGGGTAATAGCTGTGTCCCAGGGCTTCAGAGAGTGCAAGGAAGAGTGTGATGCCTTTCCCCCTGAAAGAGGCCTTTAGCTGTACAAATAAATTACTGATTTCTTCCCCTTGGATGAATAATTCTGTTCTCTTACTCTTTATCTTGAATCAGGAGCTTTTAAGCAGAACATCCCTTGAAACTCAGAAGCTGGATCTTATGGCAGAGATTTCCACTCTGAAGTTAAAGCTTACATCTGTAGAGAAGGATAGGTTGGACTATGAGGACAGATTCAGAGACACGGAGGTGAGTAAAACCCAACTGAATAAATTGTGAAAGCTGTATGTGGCTTCACGTTACATGAAAATTTCCTGGGAATTTTTTTTTTGCCAGGCAAGAAGGGAATTCATCTTTAAGGTTAAAACGTATATCTTTTAAAATAAAAAGTGTCCTCTTTGGTAAATGCTGGTTTTACACAGAAAGATTTCCAAAACCACTTTTTGATTCTTGCCATCAGATCTCAGGAGGGATAGCGTTTAGGCTGGATTTAAATAAAATCACGAACGTGCTGCACTCTCCTGTCCCAACTTGAAACTGTCATTGTCTTAGTAAGGCATGTCTGAGGCAAACGCTTAAGCCTGCTGCAGGTACAAAAAGCATGCACGTGCAAAGACATGGCACACTAAAAGACATAACTTCTGGTTTCAGTAACAGAGAGAATGAGGTGACTCAGTGTGAGGGCATTTTGAAGCCTTGCTTCAAACCCCAACCCCACAGAAGCCCAGGACCCAGAGGCCAGCAGTTACTCACCTCAGCCTGGCTTCAGCCCAGCAGTGTACAGTGCCAGGCAGAGCTGCAGCCTGCAGCTGCCATCCCTGGCAGTGCTCTCCTGAGGCAATTGCCCTCTGTGCGCCGCAGATCTGTGTAGCTGAACCTTGCTTGTGTTTGAAGCCAGGAAGCCTCAAAGCAGGTGGGCAAACCCATTTTTTCCAGGAAACTCCAAGAATCAGGCCAAGCTTTGCTGCCAGGGTGACATACCCCATATCAGAAATACCTTGGAGTCTGCCTAGGAAGCAGAACAAATTCCAATTCTGGTTCATCAATGAGCTGAAATGTCGGATGTTTGTATTGTGGATGTTCCAGTTGTCATTCATTTCTAGAAGGGAAGAAGCCATAATGTCATCACAGGAGGCAAAATTTGCCCTTTCTACTTCAATCAGTGGTTTATCAACTCCCTTCAAGTTTCATACTTATTTTCCAGTGAAGTGCCGTTCCTCATTTGTATTGCAAGCATAAGAGCGAAAGTTAGGCTTGCTTTTTAACTACTTTCTTTGGGCCTGTCTGAAGTAACACACAGACCCAAAGAAGTCCACAGGTTGAAAACTAGTGACTGAAATCATGTTCAGCTTTGAAAGGTGGCGATCATTTACATAGTGATGGCGCTGTCCATTCCTGCAGCGTAGCACATCTGGGTGCTGCCAAGCTGTGGATCGGATTCATATTGCCTCCCATTACCTTTTCCTCTAGTTCGATACCAGATGCTATGTGAAGGATCACAGCATTGCCTTAAAAGCAGCTGATTTTGCAGTACAGGCAAGTACTGTGCATGGCAGTGCTGGAGAAATTGGCAGGTGGAGGGAATTGTTGAAGGTCATCTGCATCCATCGGAGGTGTGTGAAGAGCTGGCTGCTTTTCTCAGCTCCCAAGAGGTCTGTCTGCCCACACAGTGCTTGGCTCCGTCATGAATTACAGCATGCAACAGATAACTCTCTTCACCTGTACGCTGACACCTATCGTAAGCAGCCCAAACAATAAATAAATGAGTTGACATCAGCAGTAAATGGCTTTGGTGAGGCAAGGTTTGATCCAAATGACTGCAGTGAGTGAGTGCTTTCAGAACTGGATTCTACTGCATCTCCATTTGTAAACACCCTGTGGTTTCTTGTGCTTTCCAAAACAGGTAACAAAAGTGACTGGGCTTCGGGTGATTTGCTTTCTCTCTTTCTGTTCTTATTGAATATGATTCTTTGCTGAGCTTTCCTGTACTCTCCCTTAGTTCATTTCCCTCCTGAACTGCAGTCTCTCTGTAACTTAATACCGCAACTCAGCAATTCAGACAGCCGACCAAGAAGGTGGATGTGCAGCTACCTCTGTTCCCAGAAAAGTGGTTAGTGTGAGGACCACAACATGCACTGCAACTCTGTAGGCTTGGTGCAAGAGGCCTACCTGTGTGGCAGCTCTGAAGACCTTTCTCTTTGAAATACCTTGAAATATGCTTAATGTCTTTGATAAAAATAAAATAACCTAAACTATGTTTAAAAGGTAATTACTATAATTAGGAGCTATATGTATTTATTTCCTGGATATTTATGCTAGAACTAATGAACTATTACTAAAGTGTTCCTCCCTCCCTTTGAAAACCAGAATGACGTAGTGTAGTATGATGGAAATTATTATGTTGTTTCTTCTTTGTTTCAACGCTTTATCACTGTAAAAAGGCTTAGGCTTAGACACTGAAAGGGGTAATATGTCTTAATTTCCATTTTGTTCAGTAGAAAAATGAATGGCTAATTAGTTGTAAGGGTCTCAGCCATGCGAAACCTCTGACAGGTATTTTGGAGGCAGGATTTATTCAGAAGTACACAATGTTTTATTCAATCTTGATCTAATTGTATTCCTGTTTAAAGTAATAGATGATCAATTATTTCATCAGAGCTGAGTATTTAAATGAATATTTAAAATACTCTACCACAAAACACATTATGGCATTTACATGCAGTGTTCAAAATGGAAAAAAATTTCATACCCAAACTGGGAAAGAAAAACTACGAATATTGCTTCGGTTTTTATTTAGGGAAAAGAAAGTGAACGTTAAAAAAATTAACATCTTTAAACAACTTTTGCGGAGCTACTGTCTCCTACAGAATTACCATTCAGATTAAATCCTTCATATTATCCAGTTTTGACTTATGTCTGTCATTGCAACTTCCCATTCCAGCTTGGTAGGTTTCTCATATTCACTATTCTTTCTCTAAACAGATGCTTCACTAGATGCGTAAGCTTTTTTTTCCCTTTGTGCTCTAGGACTTTCCTGTCTAGATGTTCACAAATACACAGCTTTTTCAAAGCTAATTGTATACTTAATAGAGATTTAGAATTGTTCTGTTCTTTAAATCATTCCAGTCTTTCCACTTTCTCAGCAGACACCAGTATTATTTTCCTTAAGGAGCACGGGTGGTCTGAGTTGGGCTGAGTTTATGTAAGAAAATATCATATGAGGGAGTTTATTTAGGGAGGACTCCATAACCAGACATGGTCTTTGAAGCAGCAGCCAGAGGTTAAACTGGCTCACTCATGGGGAATTCTTCGTAATTTAAACACCACCAGTCTCCTTTGTGCAGATGAATTTCTGAGTGGAGCAAAGCTACAAATGTAGTTTGTGTTTCCAGTGCCAGTAGGGAAGCCTCTGACCTCTGAAGCTTAAAGTTATCATCATTGCTTTTTTGTGCCTCCCTGGCCCTGCCATGAAAAGCACAAGTAACATGAAGCAGGGAAGGAAAAGGCTTTGGGAAACAGGAGTCTCTCTGTTCCACCCCATCAGCTCCATTCATGGATCCCTGCAAGGAACAGCTGTTGGGTGTCTGCATGGAGGGACCTGACCCTGGATCAGAAGAGGACCATTTAATGGCTCTTTCCTGCTTTGCAGGTTTTTAAGACAGGAACATGCATTATGCCCAGGGCAGGTATTTTAACCCGTTTATGGGTGCCCGAAGAGGAGGTGTTAAATGCAAGCAGAGCGGGTGCCATACACTGGCCACCATGTGGGTGACTGTTTTACTGCTGGTTCATCCAAATCAGCCAGCGAACTCAGTGGGTTTTTGGTCTGATCTCAGATCCTGATGAACTCGTACAACACTGTGAGTGCCATGGGGACATACGCACCTCAAGCATCACACGAGATCCCAAAAGCTCTTCAGGTCATAAGCAGTTACAATGGTTGGCACCTTCAGGTTTCAGACAATGCTGTGATCTCCTTTCTGGGGCTGCTGCAGGAGGGGACAAGGCACAGTCCTTGCTGTGAAAGGTTTGTAGTCAAAATCAGTTGAATAGAGAATAGTGCAAGAAAAGAGTAAATGTTTCAGGGCAGCAAGCAGGAAAGTGAATGGGAGGAAACACTGGGAGGATTAGGATTTCTTAGGGAACCTCAGTACCTTTGACAATCTCTACCTCCGGTAGCTTGCCCAAAGTTAAATAGTAATTCAGTAGCAGAGGAGACAGCCCTGTTTGGGCCTTTTTTTTTTTCCTCTGCTCATTTATGCAAGGCTTGGCCATCTCTTTTGTACTAATGAGGGTCTATATATAGAACCTGGTGAATCTTTAATATACTCCTCTGCCTCAAAAAGATGAGGATGAATGTCATTTACAGTTACGGTGTTGTAGATAACTTAAGACATGAGTTAAATGTTGCACTTGCAAGAGAGTAATTGAAAATATTTTTAGGGCAAAGCATGCTGTTAGGACTTGTATTTAGTTCTGTTTAACCCTTTAGCAAATTGTACATTATTTTTGGTGACCAGTTACCAAGTGGTAAAGGATCCGATTACCCATGAGGCCCATAACAGATTAAGCAGAAGAATTTAGTTTCTGCTACAGGATCTTACACTCTTGGATTCTGGTTGCAAGATTGCTGTTTTCTGTGACATTGTGAGTGCATCTTTACATTTCTGTTAATTGATATGAGTCGCGCTAACTTTTTTCATAAAAGGAGCAGAGTTTTGTTTTGTTATTCCTTTTGCTTAGAGGGGCCTTTTGAATACAGATAACTGGTTTCCTTCTTCTCCTCCAGTATTTTAAAAGTCGCATAGTTCACGTGATAAATATGTGGGCAACAACCTCAGCAGTTTTTGCTACACTGCATATTTTGACATTGGATCATGCCAAAGCAAAAGCGATGGCTGCAGGAGAGAAAAGCCCAAAACAAGTCAACTGTCATAGTGTCAAAGCTGACCATCAGACCTGGGAACATAGATTTGTTAGAGATCTTGAACACTTGGTGTTGATAAGAAAGCTCAATCAGACTGACATCCATGTACATTTATACTGTATAGTGATGTGCTTTGTAAAGGTCACACATTGAAGAATCGGTGAGGAATTGCAGGTGTATCCAAATCAGAAAGTCATACATTAGCAGTAGTAATTACTAATAGCATCAGAATGTTCTGTATTTTTATTTTCCTTGTAGTTCTGGTAATTGAGCTTGGATCTTGCTAAAGAAACACAGATGCTGCTCTGTTGCCATCGGATTCATTAAGCACAAAATAATAACCAGAGGCTTGTAAGCTCAGAAAATGTGGTGTGGGGCTGGAAGGCAGGTGTTACCGGGGACCCATGAATACCCTCTAAAAGTCAGCTGCTGGCTTGTTAATTTATAAATTATAAATCTCTACTAATTATACAATTTAGCTCTGAAAAATTGTGCTTACAGTTGCTAGCTCAATGTACAGCGTTGCTTGACATGGATAGGATTTGCCTTACCATGTAGGAAGACAAGCCAACCTAAGTACCATACTGTCGTCTTGGTAGTTTAAAAGCTGTTATACTGCAGTTCAAGTTCTCTTATGTTTTCTAGGGTGCACAAAGAGCTTATCTCCTCTTTTGAAGAGTTTCCTGGTGATACAGCATTACAGTAGCTGCTGAGAAACTGCTTTTTCCCCCCCCCCTTTTTTTTTCCTTTTTTTTTCACACAAACGTAACACTGATCTGGTGTCCATACATAAATTAAAGGTCAGCGAGACATACATGAGGCAGAAGCTTGCTGGACACCTTTTGAGTTGTGTGAAAGCCACAGGTTTCTGGTAATGTGTTCCCCTGCTGAGCAGGAAGATCCTTTTCCCAATAAGCTGTGCTTTGTTATCTCTTATATGGAGGGACGCTCTGTCCTGGCTGTCCCCCAGGCTTTTTGCAGGTCTGCAGCTGGCCACTTAAGATCCCATCTCCCCATCTAGAGGACGGGAGGTTTGGAGAAAGAGTGCCTTGCACCTTGGTGGGGCAGTCAAACTCGGGGTTCGTTTGACTACTGCAGGAACGGAGCTGTAGAGCTGGTGGCACTCGGGCTGACCTCCGAACCTGGTAGGTCTCTCCAGGAGGATGGCCAGGAGGCCAAGCCATTCTCCCGAAGAGCTCAGATGTGAGTTGGTGGTGGCTCCAGGTTTCTTCCAAACCAGGCTGAATTTGCAAAGCTCAGATGTATGGCACCATTGATGCTTAAACACATATGCCTTTGTGCTTGTAGAAACCAGTGATGGCTCTTCCATTCAGCCCTCAGTTAGAGGGGCTCTTTTGAATGGCAGAAAGGTGGATTTACACTGTAATCACTTCATATTTTGAAAAGGCGGGTGGCAGCTGGCAAGCCTGGGGTGGGAGGGACTGGGGAGGGGAGGATGTGGCTGCTGTGTATTGAAGGACGGCTGCTGCGGTTTTCTATTACCCACTCATAGCGGTGGATGTCCAAGCAGTTGAGCAGCCAGAGGGGCAGGAGGCCTTTCTTGGCCCTCAGCACAGGGAACACAACTTCAATTTATGTCTCCCTTTGTCCTCTGCCCTCTTGCATTTAGTGCAGTAATGCAGGAACTGAGAAATACAGTCCCTGGATATCTAGCAAGCTCTGAATCGCTTGACTTAGCTATGAATTTGGGTGGTGTGGTTTTGTGTACGGAGTGCTTTTTATTGCTGCTGTGTTTTTACAGTCCTACCAATAGGTAGCTATTGTTCTGTTTTGTTTACTGAATTTCTTTGTTGTTTCTGGTCTTGTTTTTCCCCTCACTCAGGACTTGATCCAGGAAATAAATGAATTGCGGTTGAGAGTGGGAGAAATGGACAATGAAAGACTCCAGTATGAGAAAAAACTGAAAACGACCAAAGTAAGTGAGGCTGAGGGGAAGAAGCAGAGATGGGTGTAAGTCAGGTTTTAGAAGTTCACTCTCTTTTCCCCAATCCTTGCCTGCACCCTGCAAAATCCTGAGTACACTCAGGCCCGAGAGTTTCATGGTACTTACTTAGCAACAAGGCTTATTTCCAAATTTCATGCTATGGTTTTCAGATCTGGACATTGTTTTTTATGAAGGATAACCTACCATGCAGCTGGCTGTTAAGAGTAGGTTTATTACCTGTTTAGACCCTTGTTTCACATATGTGTCAAGAACCACCAGTTGCAGTACATAAGGCATGTGCCATAGGTGAGACCAAAGCTGAGCATTCATTTTCTCCTAAATGTACTAAAAATCAGCCACTTCTGAAGAGAAAGCATTCACCTAAGTAATTCTAGCAGCCTGTTTCTGTAAATGTCTAACTTCTCTTTGCCATTTAGCCTTGTCTCTTTTCTATCTTTAGTTTTCTCTCACTCCTCTGTCTCTGTTACCAGTCTTTAATGGCCAAACTTTCTAGTATGAAAATCAAAGTGGGTCAGATGCAGTATGAAAAGCAGCGGATGGAGCAAAAAAGCCAGATGCTAAAGGTGTAGTAGTTTCTGGGTAACATTGGGCCTGTTTTGAATCCTTCATGTTCCACCGTTTGACGGTCTGTCTTGCATCGTTCTGTCATGCTCTGTTCTTCATTAATTGCTGTGTGTTGATATGCAGTGCGCCCTTTCCCATTAGATGTGGAAAGCTCTTTATGTAGATATTCCTTGTAAACAGCTGTTATATTGGATGAGAGAGGATTTTAGTGTGGTGAACTTTGCATAGGTTACACATAATTGAATTAGACTTGGGTTAAAATCATTCCCCTTCCAAGGGAAGACTGCCTCTTCTGTAGCTTACGTCCATTATTCAAACAGAACTTTTTCTCACCTCTTTAGAGAAAATTTATTCATGAAAACTAGCTAGAAAATAGTGATTCTTTTATACTGTCCCCTCTCCCATGTGTAAATTTACATGTCATGTTTCTGATTCAGGGGAAGAAATACACATCAACAACCACACGCAGCTCTAGTTGCCCATGGGTATAACAGCAGCTTCTCAAGTGGCCAAGGGATGGTCTTGTTTTGGAGAAGCCTGGGTGCTACGCTGGCAGAAATCCCATTAAAATCAGTACCAAGTTGGGGCACTGGAGGATCGTATTGCCCAACCACTGTTCTGGAAGAAGCTTTGATTTCTTGACAGTTTTAAGATTGATCTATTTTTTAATGATACTTTAGAGCAAACAGGAACCAATTTCAGGAAATTCTGTAGTCTGGGCCATAGTTTGGGTCACAGACATCACTATATATTTGCAACAGATCTTTTGAGGGAAGCTCAGGAATATACCTAAGCCACAGTATTCTAGTTTGGTTTATTCCTTTAAGGATTTAAAACTTCAGTTAGAGGCTGTAAATGCCAAAATTATGAGTCTTGCCTTGTTTTGTTTACAAACTGAACAAATTAAATTTTCAGTGTTGGGTACATTTGCACTGAGGGTCCTGTCTTGATGATGCTGTTGCACAAGATATCCTCGGACATCAAAGAAACATGTTACTAAACTGGGTAGGATTTGACTCAAATTTTAAAAAGTTAAATGCTTGGATCCGTGCCAGTCACTTGGTAGTGCAGATGGTTAGATCTAAGTTAAAATTTGACAGCATTTATCTAATACACCCCAACTCCCCCAAACACCATCTGTCTTATTCCCATGAATCTCAACTCTAAGCTTCCTTAATGCTTGATCAGCAAATCCAGACTGTGGCAGAGGTACCACATTTTCGTCTGAACTGCTTTCCAGTATGTGTTTATGTGCTTGATGGTGTCGTGATTGATTTTTCTTTCATAGAAGCAGTGGTTATTTCTGAAACTGTCCTCAGCCTGGTGTAAGCACAGTTCCATAACTGTCCAGCTTTGAACATGCAAAATGCCCTATAAGTAACAAAATAAATGTTCATAAATTTTAGCATTCAGCCTCGTCACCTGCACTTTTTCTGTCTCTGCAAGGTTAAATAATTAAGAAAATTTCCTTTGTTGGTTTACTTTTTCTTCTTTAAATTTAGATGTAAAATCTGACACTTTTGGACCATAGGCCCCATGATTTTGCCCTCTTATGGACTCAGTGGTCTGTTGTGATGTTCAAAGTCAGTTTGGTGGGTGTACCCCCAGTCAGTGTAAACGTCAGAGGTCCCTCAGTCATTTCCACTGGCTGAGGACCTGTCCGCTGTGCTTCATAGGAGGGAATTTTGGAAGCGTCTCAGATGCGTGTGGAAGCTGTCACTGAGTGATTCTGTCTCTGTTACAGGATGAGCTAGCAGCTTTGAAAGACAAACTAGAGCAGAAGGAAGCTGAGGTAAAAAGGTTGCAAGAAAAATTAGTTTGCAAGCTGAAAGGAGAAGGAATTGAAATACTGGACAGAGGTAAGAAGAAGGGAGGCTCTCTTACCCTGTCCTCCTCAGTCATCTCATCTGAGGTCATGTTTCCAGGAATGGATGTATGGGAAATAACAGATAAAAGCCTCAATTTTCTGTCTTTGTGTTTACTTCTTTTAATATATTTAGTGGGTGTTCATGATGCAACTGCTGAACCTACTGTCATAGCAAGTTCTTGATCAACTTTAAACTAGTACTTTAAAGTAATCCCTACATAGCTCTTTACGTGGCTTGCATGGTGCCTCGAAAGATGCAGTTTATATTGGCAAAGAAATTGTTAAACTAATTTCAACAAGTTCCTCCAAAAGATTATGTTGAGAAGGAAACGTTCTGTATGGGTATCTATGCTGGCCTTTGCTTGTACACCCCTTACTGGTAAGGAAGGGGAAAAGCATACTGCAAACCAAAGTATGATGTGTACCAGCAAATCTTCAGTGTGGACCTAGCCATAAGTAGGTGAAATTGAGGACTGGTTACGGATCCGTGCACTGGATAAGTGTAAATCCTAATTGAGCTTGAATTAGCACAGAAATTTTACATGTCAGAATTCTTTTTATCAGTATTTATTTGGAGGAAACTTAGATTCGGGAACTTATTTAAAAATAGAAATTTGTCTTTAAAGCCACACAAAAATTTTGCACAGACTTTTTTGACCTGCTGCAATTTCACTTCTTAGTATATCTCACTGATAGTTATTGCTGATTTTAAGATTGCGCTTTTAAAGTATGTTTTTTAGAAAAATAAAGCCACAAGAGATTAATAGTATCCTCCCCTGACCTGAGGAGGAAAATGCTGTGTGTAGATTGTCACATTTTATTATAAAATGGTCTGTCCTCAAAACCACTGCGTGAGATCGTGAGATCACTAAAAGTGACCACACTGAACAGTGGTTCTTTTTTTTTTTTTTTTTTTAAGAACATGTAAATGTGAACAAGGTCTGACTTTATTACATTTATGACTACCTACATAGGGCTTTTCTTCCTGGGGGCTGCTGTGTATGTTGAACTCCCATCACCCTCTGGTTCACAGCTTTAGTTTAGTTTTTAGTACAGCTCAGCAGGAGATCTTCTGCCGTGGTGAACCATAACCATCTTTTTTCTGCCTTGGACTAATACTAAGTAATGCTGTTTGCAGATAACACAGGTTATCTGCCCCATTAGCTGAATTGCGCTTTCTGAGCAAATATGCATACATTATCACTTAGCTGGCTTTTGCCAGTAAAGTGTTAACTTAAGAGTAATCTGTTGGCATAAGCCTTTTCTGAGGCCTTACAAGTGAAAACATACAGTTGAAAAATATATCCTTGAGACAGGTAGTTGTGTATGAGAGCAGTGAGACTGTTTTTTGTCATTAGGAACATTAGCACCAGGGGAGTGCAGGTTGAAACCGTGAACTGGTTGCTTCTGCAATAATACGTGAGGAATAGTTGACTCCTTAAGTTATCAATATTGTGTTAAAAGTTATTTAATGTCATAACCTTCATGCTAATTTCAAATCCAATGGATTTTCCTGCACAGATGAAAATTGTAAAAAGAAGCTCAAAGATAAAAGTAAGGTTTCTGGTGTCTTTCCACAAGCATTTGCATTTCAGAAGTGCTTTCCAGAATAGCTTTCTGCATGTGTTTGCAAAACTGCTTTAACAAACATTGTTAGGTTGCATCATCTATAACCCTTAGTTACACTCACAGTAAAATTTGAGAATAAAGGTGGATATATCACACTTAAAATACAAAGTTTTCTGAAGAAAAGCTGATAGACAAAGATTTTTGTCTCATGGAGACTCACAAAACAGTTGCCTCTCAATAAAATGCAGTCGCAATCCAGTAAACCAGATTTTCAGTTAGCATAATTGAGTGAAAATCATTGGAACGGGATCAGTTACTGTTTTAGCCCAATGTGTCTAAATGTCTTTCATCTAGAAAGCCACTGAGGCAGCTTGTTTTCTTCTTGAATTTCATTAAGGAGGAAAATGTTCTTCCCACTCTGTTTGTTTTTTGAGAAACTTTAGGAAGTTAAAACAAAGAAAAATGCTTTCTTGCCTGTGAATTTGGCCACCTGCCTATGTTTGTAAGGAAATTCAAAGTTTACTTCATTTATGCAAGGTAGATTTTTAGCAAAAGTTGAGATTATTTCCATTCTTTTTGAATTTCTAGTCCAGAACACCTCCAAAATCTAACCTTGTTAGAACATACATGTTTCCATGTATTTATACTTCTTTGTAAATAAGGATTATAGATGAAGCGCAGAACACTGTCATCTGTATTAGGGACCTTTTCCAAGTCTGAACTACAATATATATTCTAGCATGACTGCTCATCACAGCAAATACTTGTATCATTCCATTGTGCTGTCCTCATTTCTACATCCGTACTGAATTAAGACTAAGCATCACTGCACAATGCTTTCTTCGTCATATCCATTAATCCTATTGCTTTGTATAATGGGTTTTTGAGATGCCATTTGGGGTGTTTGTTGACTGTTGTAATGAGGATGTGTTTTATTGCACTCCAAATGTAGTATTTTATATTTTGGACTTATTGTTTTGCAGTTATTTGAAAGATGGAGATAGTGAAAGTCAAGCAGTAGTTTTACTCTTGACTTTTCCATTTGCCTGAGGCTGGGAGGGTGGGTAAGGAAATTTCCTGAATTTCATCATTCCCTTGATAAAAATGTCAGAAAATAGGTTTTGAAGAAAAAGGGGTTTCTTCTATATATTTCCATCTAAAATAGAATTTATGTGGCTTATGTTTTGTCTTTTAAATTGTAAATTTACTTTCAGATATTACTGAGTTGCTTCTCGGCTTTTTGTTTTTCTTATTTCCTTACACTGTCTTATTTAAATTGACTTAGAGAACTGTATTGTGTTTTTAGATATAGAGGTACAGAAAATGAAGAAGGCGGTAGAATCTCTAATGGCAGCAAATGAAGAGAAGGTAACAATGTTGTTATTTTTTCGGTAATCATTTATCAGATTGAGTTAAATCTCTAAGAAAATCTTCACATATGAACTTGTCACAATTCAATTAAAAAAATCAAATTTGTAAGAATCAATGATTTACTATAGTCAGAAGCACTGCAGTGCCTTTAAGGGACTATAACTGAGCATTTATGAGCTCTGTTGCATGTACACAGAGTCCTTACACTGTTGTGTCATTCAGTGCAGCGCGACTGCAATTTACACCGTATTCTGAAAATGTAAAGAGCTCTGTACAAGTCCCATGAGATATCACAGGCTGCGTTTCCAAAAGGGCTTTCAGTAAAGTTAGGATTGTTTTCATGTATGGTTTTGCGCATTCATATGCATGTGCATTTTGTAGGATGTTTTCTTTTGATCTCTGAAGCCCTAAATCCTTTGATTACTGCTGTCTTTGTATGTGGCAAATTTATTATACTCTACCTTTGAGCTGAAATCCACTTTCAAGGCTGGGACAATTCTGGTGATAAACCAGATGATAGTTTTTGCTAAATACAAGTTTTGATATTTCAAAGCTTCTGAGAGCTCTGGGTCCTGTCCCATCCACACTTCCCACTTCTTTTAGTCTCAAAACCAATTAAACTGAAGCATATCTAGTATTTGTATTTCTTAGTTTTGATTTGCTGAAGGAAGAAGCACAGTCTCAACTTTCCTTTATTTTAGGATCGGAAGATTGAAGAGCTTCGGCAATCTCTGAATAGGTACAAGAAAGTTCAAGACATGGTGATATTGGCTCAAGGTAAAAAAGGTATTGTACAATCAAAAAAACCCTAAACTCTACTCTCATTTACACTCTGGGTGCATTGTGGTAGTGTTATATCGACTCTTAGATTTACTATCTTTGGAGGCATTTCTTAGGTAGAGTAAAAGCCAGTTCTTCAACTGGTGTGAACTGGTAAATTGCCTTTTTTTGTCCAGGCAGCTGCACATTTGGGTACTGTCCCATTTACCATCTGGTAGTAGTAACTATTAATGTCACGTTGCTTATTACCCCCTTGTTAAATTAGTTTGAATATGATAAGCTCTCAGGTTCTTTTCACAACCTCCTGAAATGCCTTTCAGGGCTGGCTGCTACATTAACTGCTAAAAATTGCTGTTCCCCTCTTTTGCCTGTATTCCTGGGGAGGGGTTGGTTGCTGAGCAGAGCAGCGCCTGAGCATGCACGTTCCTACGAGCCAAACTAGCACCTCCCCAGTGGCTGTGCACACTGTAACAGTCATGCCCGAGAGCTGCAAAAATGTCCGTAGCAAAGTGAATGTGCTGCCAGGAGTGTGTTGCGATGACACACCATGTCTTCGGCATGTAATGAAGCCTTCACAAACCACCACGTGTAGCAGCTGTGGAATAGTTCTCCTTCCTTACCGCAGTAAGGGGCCAGGCTGGCTTTTCTTACTAGTCTTTTTTCACACACACCCAAAAAAAAAAGCCTTCTCTGCCACCAGATAATGAGCTTAACTGTGTGGCTGAAATCATAGCTATAATATATACCGTAACATCTAACAGTCCATTCCATATGTTCCAAGACTGGTGGAGGTTTCCAGATCCAGGAGCTTTTGTCCCCCAAAGGTGATAAATGTTGAGGTGGTCATCAGTTTGATGTAATTGCATTGAATTCTCTCTCTCCCCTTTCTCCCTTAAAAGACACTCAAAAGAAACACATGTACAACATTACACTGAAATTGTTCTGGGTTTTCAGATGAAAACACTTAGAAAATGTGCATCTCCCTTCACAGCAATAATCCTGGCCTGATGGGTTTTTCCCTGCATCATCCTGTTCTTTCAGCACTCAAGTTGCATTTTGTAGGTCACTGTCCTCTGAAAGACCTGTCTCCAAGAAATTCTAGACACTAGTTTTCTGATAATGTATGCACATATAATACATGCACAACTTAAAAGTCTGCACCCTACAGTGTTGTATTACTGCCTTATGGAAACCTCCTTTGTCATTGAGTCCTCTGAAGGCCAGAGAACGCCAACCCAGCCTTCCACAGACCTTGAATTGACCCGAGCTTATTGCCTGAGCTTCTTTAGGACAGATGAGGGCTTGTGGCTTTTGTTGGCCATGCAAATGTTGGAGGTGGAAGACCTCCCTAGGAGAGGGATGTAGCAGCCCACAAGGATCCTTTCAAAGAGTGAAGATTGTCAATAGCCAGAAATGAGAGAGGAGGCAAAATATGTATTTTTGTGGTGGTGGATTCAGTTTGGGCTCTTGGGTCTGCTGTCCTGGGCCAAGGCAGGAAAAGTGGAGGGCAGAGCCCCATCTGGACATGCTGCCGAAACTGGGGCTAAGACCCAGGGAAAAGAGATTCCTGGTGCCCCTCTTTGCTTCTGCCTGGCTTTTGAGAGGCCATCCCTGTGGGGAGGTGGTGATTGCAGCAAGGAGATCCTGACCTCTGCTCCTGAGGGCGCCAGCTGATTTGCAGGGCCACTTGGAAGTCCTCGACCATGCTCTCCAGCTGCCTGTCCTGCTCCCCCACGAGCACTGCAGCCCTGAGGTGGGTGCAGCAGTTGGTTCAGGGAGCAGCTTCTCTTAGTCCGGCATCATGCACATAAGCCTGGATGGGAGCTGGCATGTGCCAGAGCACACTGGGCTGAAAACTGTCCGTGGGCTTTGGATCTTGGTATGTAAAGGACTTTCCTTGCTCAAAACCACTGAGGGGCACTAAGGACACAGCTGCATGTCTTCGATCTGCAAGGCTGGGAAAGCACATTATCAGCGAGGGAAGAGGAAAGGTGATGATGAGGGCAAAACACTATGCTGAGTGTTGGAGGAGAGGAGTAGCATTTTTTGAATAGGTATTGCTCTTTCATGCAGTGCTCTGCCTTCAAAGACAGGAGGGGGTTAAAACAGACCTTGAGTCTCTGGGAACTGTGCTTTATGGTCAATTTGTGGCGCGTGGACAGAGATTTCAGGTAGTGAAAAACAGGCAAGAGAGGTTATTGCTGTGAAGAGACTTTGGCTTGTATTTGCATCAGATCTTTGGCAATGAATGCTATGTTTCTGCTCACTTTTTAGAAAGTAATAGTTGCCTTTAACTTTTTCTTGTCAGTGTCAGTACTCTGGTATCAATGACTAGTGTGGAAATCCAAGCCTTTTGGTAGTACTGAGGCAGTTCAGGAGCTGCGAGTTGCTCACTGGGAGCAGAGGGTGCCAGATGCTGGTGCGGGTTACGGCATTAACTAAATGAGACACACTCAATTTGTGGCAGTCTGCAAACATAATGTAGTCACTTAAAAGCTGGCGTTAGACTCTTGTGCAGTGAGCTGCACTTTTCCCATGGGTAACCTGAAGATACCATAGAGACATCTTAAGTTTCAGGCAGACTTGACCCCCTCGTCTTTCCCTAGTGAATAAGGGAAAAGAAGTATTTAGTATGAAATTCCAGAACACGGGACAGGAAATAACTACTCCAGTTTATTCAGCTTGTTGAAACTGATCTCACTAAATGTCCTGAGGGCATTTGCTGGGCTTTTTGCTGTCAGATGTATGTCCTCCCCCTGCTCCAACCCTGCTATGTTGTGGTGGTTGAACTGGGAAGTGACATGTGGCAATGACTCCCCTTCTCCTATTGTAGTCTGTCCTAAAAATAAAATAATCTTAGCCTCTTCCCTTTTTGGCTCATAAATGAGCATGCCGGCTGCGCCTTGCATGGGAGCGAGGGTCATCGTGTATCCAGAAGTGAAGCCAACAAGTTTCCATCTTCTCTCCCTTCAGGCAAAGAAGGTGACAGTGAAGACTTCTTGAATTCAGGGTCTGTGTCCACGGTTTTATTGGACACACCAAGTCTGACTGACCCAGAGAAAAGCCCATCCCCAACCCCAGTAACAGCATCTCCGATCCACGATGAGTTTAACATGAATATTCATGAAGAGGTATCTTTTTTCCTTCCTCATTTAATGCCATCACTCCTTGAAAACATTGCTCATGCTGGATTCATATTGAAGATGCCAAAACTCAAGTTTCTGAAAAGATTTTTTCTGGTTGCACAGTTTTTAGTAATGTTCCATATCATTTTGGAGAATGTAGTTTTCTTGTGAAAGCTGCTCAGGAGTTTCATTTGAGTTCAGTTAAATTTATTTTTCTTAATCATCAAATGGGTTCAGGAGGCAGCAAATAGCTCTATTTATCATGAGAATGGGTCTAAAATACTTCTCCTAGTTTCCTAGAAATTACTTTTCATATCAAACAGCTGTTTTAAGAGCTGCATTTAATTTGTCAGGAACTTGAAGTAAACATGTTAGGACTTTAAATATATCCTGTCATATTTAAAAGGATGCAATCATCATTACATCCATTCAGTTAAACGGTAAGTAGGTTGTAGTCCGATCTCTGATTTTTACAATCACATTTTGCAGTAATAAAACTAAAGATCTCTTCTCTTAAAGCTCTGAGTCAGAGCAGAGACTTGACTTACTTAACTAAACAGCATGAACACACTATGAAGAAAACCAAATTAAATTAAATGTTTAGCAGCTTTTTGGTATTCTCTAAGTGTCTGAGGACAGGAGTAAACCTGAAAAGTGAACTACCCTTCATGGGGTCTGTGGTAGAGAGAGATTTCGCAGGCAGCTTTGGGAGACTTCTGAGATTTTTGTCTATGCTGTAGCTTATCTGTGCAGTGATTCATGTCTTATCTTCAGTGTCATCTTTCAAGTAGTAAATCATTGTGTTACAATAGAAGGAAAGAAAAAAATAACTTTTAAAAATCTTATTTCAGATCCTTCTTTTCATAGTTTATATGTTCCCCTTTTTTCATTTATGACTGCTTTAATTTCAGCTCAAAACAGTGCAACACGTATTCTTAATTCTTTTTAGAATTCCTTACAGATCCACACCAGTATTTTACAGATTTCAATCCCTTCTTTTTCATCAACATCCAAGAGCTCAGAAACTGTTGCAGAGAAAGTGAAAACACAGCCTAGGCCAGAGACTGCAAGTGAAATGAGGTATTATTGTTTCCATGTATTTTTCAATTGTAAATCCAGTATTCTGTGACATTTAATGAGAGTAATAATCTGTCATTTACTGTATTGTCAAGTCATTAAGTCAGTTAAACAAGGCTAGTATTCACTTGACGAGCTATAGCAAACTAAGCTTATGTTCGTGAAGTGCATTGATTAAATCTTTTCCAGTAAGCAAGTATTAGTTTGGTTGCTGTTGCTCGTAGCAGCACTGATACTCTATACCAGCTGCTTCGCAAGAAATGAACAGAAGGAGAGAAAAACTGATCTAATGTAATGAAGGACACAGAATCATTATTTTTTATCTAGGTTTACATCATCTAGGTCTGGCTGAGATAGTGTTGGCTGTGCTAGCACAAATGAATTCCTGATGATTTGCATTCAGACATTTTCCACAGTTGCTTAAGATTGGTGTAAGGCACTGCCAAAACTGGAACAAAAGGACTGTCACCCTCTAACCTTGAGCTGTTAATGGAGCCCCAGAAGGAAAGCCAAGCGGTGTTTCAAAAGATCAGAGAAAGAGATATCCTTGCTGCCATCCTTTGGCATGATGAAATGCACAGATATTTCTTCACTCACTCTTCTGAGAGCCCTGCCTGAGATTTTGAAAGCTGGATGAAATATGTAGGCACAGCATCCCAGGGAAGCCAGGGTGGGGATGTGTGGCTGCACCCCAGGGCTGTGGCTGAGCTGTGGCACCCAGGGGCCCCCATGCTTGAACCCAGTGGCAGCCTCCTGGGTGAGAAGTGGTCGTCAGCTTCCTCCAGCGTTTCTAAGCCTGCACCCTCCTTGCCCAGGTGAAGAAACCTGGCCCCTGCAGATCTAGACTGCCACTGCAGGGAGAACTGAAAAGCACACCGGACTCACAGTTAGACAAAGGCTGTGCTAGGGTTTTTTCTTCTGGGTCCAAATCCCTGGCTTTATCTAAATGAGTATCAAATACTAAGAATCCAGAGGCAAGGAAATCTTGTCGGCTTAAAACCGTCATCGATCTCGATGTGAAAAATCTGCAAGCACAAGTTGATGTGTGATTTTTCCAGTTCCGGTCAAGGGAAGCATCCTATCCAGAAGACCAGCTTTGCTTGGTGTCTGCTGTGCTGTGTGCCTCATGCAGCCCTAGCCGTCACCAGCAGGGATTTCCTGTGTCCCGTCTTGGAAAACAACCAAAGCACTGGCCTGCAGCAAAATGCCCCCCACTGTGGGTGACTCACAGGGAGCCGGTGACCTCCACTACTTGGTGCTGCTGCAGACCCTGCACATGCTGTAACCTCTGCATTTATTTAAGCTGAATAGTGCATTATTGTCACTAACTTACAGTGTGAGTTGTCTTTCCTGGGGCTCTTGAGCTCACCTTTGTCCTTTATCTTTTACAAGACTTGCCACTGTAGAGGGGAAAATTTGAAAATTTGCCATGTGTTAACACCATAACAGCTGAAGTGAAAACAGGATTAAAGTAGGCTGAGATGATTGATAGGATTTCTGTATCAGCAAGGTATTTGGACGGGATCCCCAAATGCCTTACTTTTTTCATATCTTTTTTTTGTTTTTACAGTGAAGGAAAATCAACAGGTTCTTCCCCAGAAACTCAGCTGTGTGATAGTCCAGTGTAAGTATCATAATCAAAAATGTTTAGGAAACATATTTATATGTGATTGTTGACTTGAAACCCCCCTGTGCACCTCCCATATTTTACATACACATGTAAATATGTCAGCTAATTCTAGCTAAGATGATATTTAGTGGTGGTACTTTTCTGCTCATGTCCTTTGTTTTCATGAACATTATTTTCCAATGCTTTATCTGTGCACATGTGCAGTTAATTTCTTTTACATTGTGAAACATCTCTAATTGGGTTGCAGACTGTCAATATACTTCAAAATTTATAGTTTTCCATAGTGCATGTGCACGTGATTTTCTTTTTTCTTTTGATAGTGGGGGAAATGTGGTCAGTTGACTACAATGAGAAAATAATTTTAATTTCTGCCACATAGCCAGCCATATTCCTTGGGGAAGTCAGTGGGACTATTTATGAACTCGAAGTTGAGTCACAGCGATTTGTTAGTAAGGAGCCTAAGTCAACAGAGTTTGTCTGGTACACAGTGTGAGGCTCAGCAGCTGTTTTTCTTTCAAGTGACTTAGTCAGTGCCATGAGAATATTCCCAAAGCCAAATTCTACTCCCCTTTTGTTGGTATAAAGATAGGTAACTTTGTAAAATTCAGTGAAGTTACTCTTAATTTATACCTGGTTGTGGGAAAAACTTTAATGGTAACTTTCTTTTCAACCAGACTTAACTGTTCTAGACTGTAAATCCCACTGGAAGTTGGGGGATATCTGGTCTGAAATGGAAAATGGAACTGAAGATAAAATACTAAAACACACATGCTTGACTTAATATGCTTGGCTTCTTTAAGGATTAAGTTAGTCAGAAGCCTGTTGCTAAAAATACTGTTTTTCATAGCTTTTGTTTATATCACTTCCTTTGCCTGTGTAACTTTGCTTGTGCTTCTGAAAATATAACATTAAATAAGAAGCCAAAAATATCCAAAGGTAGGCATCATGTCACCGAAGCATTAGCAGCAGTAATTACGATGTGGAGGTTCTTACAGTATCTCATCAAATCACTTGGGCTCTGATTAGTGCATTGATTGCCTTAATTCAAAATGTCTTTGGTTTTAGTATATCTCCTCATGTAGTATAATGCTTTCTTTAAAGCTGATTCCTAAGAGCATGTTTATCTTAGGAAATTTAATTCCAGTAACTTGGCTTGGTTTTTATGTTGTTGTTTCAGAACTTCGCTGCAGAAGTCCAGCAGTCTGAGCAGTTTGAGAAAAGAGACATCCGAAGTGGTTGGTTTGGTCTCTTACTTTCTCCCATCCCCTTAGAAACAGGGGTGATGTCTCTGTTGTGACAGTGACCGTGTGGACGCTCTGTTGCCTCCTGAAAAATTCTGAGTCAGAGTAGGGCTTCTCGTATCATGTGTTAGCAATGGTAACATACATGTGACATCTTCCAGATTTTGTTAAAGGAGAAAATCTGTCCTTGAAAACACAGGTGCTTTTTTTTTCTTTTTTTTTTGCATGAGGTGTTTACCTGAGACTCTCTTGCTGTGTTTTTCCTCAGATAATGAGGTATTTTTTTTTAGTTGATATGCTTTTCTGATTTAAGACAAGAAGAAAGTAAGTCCTGCAACCACTTCCTACCTGTGTTTAAGGTGAATAATTTTGGAAGGCCATGTAATTAATGCATTACAAAATACAGCCTGGGGTGACTATATGTTTTAGGTGGTCAGGAACAAAATACTGGGCCTTTGTATGTCTGGTGATAGCTTCAGTTTAGGTCTCTTTTGAAGTGACCAAAAGCAGCTAGCTTCTAACAATGTCATTAAATCAGGGCAATTCCTGTGCTCTTTTTTGACAGCTTAAACTCCTAAAAGCTCCTGAGTTCCCTGATACCCAAGCTGCTGAGCTGTGCCCCTTACAGCTCAGGAGTGATGTTGACAGGACTGAAAATGTTACCAGAACGTAATGATAAGAGCTAGAGTTCATGGGTTAGAGGGTTTTTTGGTTCGTTTGGACAGCCAAGGAGTGGAGGCTGCGGATGTTTTATCTACTTGGCTTCTACCCTGTCTGATTCCTGCTTTGGGTCCCCTCAGCCAGCTGTGCCCATTAGTGCCTTAACAGACCGCATATTGCTAATTATGTACACAGCTAATCCTTTACAAAGTAAACTGAAGCAACCATATTTTCATGTCAGCACACTGACCTCAAAGAAAGCAAGAATTAATCTGTGTGAAATACAGCTCTGAAGAGATTTATTTGGGGGGAAAAATAGACAGAGAAGGGTATTTCAGTCAGAATTTAACTCAGGGTAACCATAATGAATTGAATACTGGCTATAAACCATGACTTTTTAAATGTCTATCTTAATCTTTCCCTGACAGGACAGAGACTCTGCACAGAAGCCAACAGAGGTAACGTGTGTGCGCGCTCGCGCTTGTACATAGAGAAACAGAGGCAGTGAGCAGGTGTTGAAAGGCTCAGTTGTGTGAAATTGCGGCATGCAGTTCCAGAGGGGGAACAGCAGACCTGCAGACAAGATAGCGAGGAGTATGTGATGGTTGTCACTTTCACTTCAGTGTCAGACTTAGTGTCTCACACATTCTTGTCTTCTCACACATGGATTATCTTTCAGTCTGGTTGAGCATAAGGCTGCCATCTAAGCTAATGTTTTCCCCATGTATTCTACCACTAGATAATTAGCAAAGCTAATCATTAAGTATTTTACGGACTCTGTAATTACCTTTGATTAGCGTCTCTTTAAAAACCTTTGGCTTTCCAAATTGTTTTCTGTGAGTAGCAACTGTGTTCCTAAAAGGACTGTTATTGCAGAACAGTCACCCCGCGGTACCATATGGCCATTGTTTGCATGCAACAGTTATTACCTATAGGAAGACCTGAGCAGAGACAACATACCTCAGGTACCACTTAGAGGGTGAATGCTGTATCGATTCAGCAAAAGCCAAAGGATCGTATTTGGATTGTGAATTTGGTTTGCTTCCTCCTTCTTTTAAAGAGACAGTGAAACAACCAGCAAGGGTAAAACTGCTGCTTTACATTGGTTAACTGGTGTGTCTGGTGTCTGTCCTGGCATTTATACTCTTGCTTGATACTTAATTTCCTCTCAGCTTTGGCAGTGGACATAGTCAATTAATCCATTAATTCTGAAATTGCAGAGCAGTGATAGACAGAAAGAGCTGTCTGACACTTGGCAGAGAACCGGTATACTGTGGGGGTCTCATCTCTCTCTTTGCTTCCCACTGCCCCTACAGCTACTGGTGGGGGAGACGGAAACCCTGGAAAGCTGGAAAAGTTCAAAGCCTTCCAGGACTGTATTTTTACCTTTTTCATACCTGTAAGCCAGCCTTGCAGAAACTGAGAAACATCTTAAAGAAGACATGTTACTCTTAGAAGGTAGTGATGGTAATCCTGGGTGCTGAACATATTCAAATAAAGATCTTGTTTATGTTTTCCTTTATGGCATTTACATTCTGTTTTCTTGTAGTAACAAATGAGAGAGACTCTCTAGATTATCTGTCAGCAGTCGCTTTGCAGTCTCTCTCAAAAGGCCTTTTGCAATTCCCTGATATTGAATCTTTATTTCCCTAACTTAAGCAGGTTAAACCTCCTGTGGAAGGTAATAATTTCGCAACCCTCCCTCCAAAGTCTCCTCATGGTGGCACAGGCGATGAGGATAGTTTTGGTACCCGTAAAGCCAGATCTTCATTTGGACGAGGCTTTTTCAAGATAAAAAATAACAAGAGGACCGCGAGTGCCCCCAATCTGGGTAGGTATCGTGCACCTACGTGCAGAGTCTGTGTATTTTGAAGGGTCTTAACAACAGCTGTAACTGTCTTAAGAAGCAGGAAGGCCAGCCTTAGTCTCACTGTGACTTGGTGACACTTTTCTCAGTAGAATGTTTGGAAAATATCAAACGGCAACAAAAAACAAAACAGAAAAAAACCTTACTGATGTAATGAAGTATTTGATCTGTTTCAGCCTCTGCTGTGATATCTCCCCTGGGACCTTGTAGTGGATTGCTGCTGTTTTGAAATGCTAGCTGTCTGGCAGTATTTCACACATGGGATTTGTGGGCTTTTTTTTCCCCTGGCTCCATCCTCAGTTTATCTTTCCTAAGATTTTCAGATGTACAGAAATGAGGCAGCAGCACTCAGTCTTCCTCTTTATTTTATGTGTATTTAAGCAGCCTTTTAAAAGAGATGGTGACAACAGGAACAGGATTGACAAGTTATTAAGGATCATGTTGATTTTTGGACCTCTATTGGAGGGGGAGTTGTTTTGGTATTGTCATTTGATGACATGTGCACATGACAAGAAAATAAACACAGTGTTCTGCTTAATGCAGAAGTCGCTGTTGCCACCAACTGAAATCCTACTTGCATTCATTGCTCCAGTTCAAGCATCAAGTGAGTCTGTGCATCAGATCTGCTGCCATTCATCTAAAGTTTTTGGCTTTTTCTTGCACGAGATTTAGGAATTTAGCCATCTTTCAGAAGCCTGAAGGGGGATAGCTTCTGCTTTGTTGAGCAGAAGGGTCTCCTGTTCTTACTTACTCAAAGACAATTTTAGACTTCTGTTCCAAAGAAATAACATACCTACACATTTATTATACATTGCCCATATTTGCCTGTGACATATAGCATGGGAGCTTGCTAGCTTACTTGGAATAGATGTACAGTGTATTCTGAGGGTTAGACTCTTTGCTTTGGTTTATTTAATGTGTGTTTTTGTGTAACCACTTGTTTCATCCTGGAAATTAATTTGTCTAACAAAGTGGAGTACTTGTGGCTTTCGTAAAAGATTGGAAGATGGGCTGTCTAGATCAGGGTCCTGTGAATTTGAGTAAGTTATTTATGTTGTCCAGATTTCAGTGTTTCCATCTGTAAAGCTGGTGTCCAGATACTTGCCACCTCACAGGAGCCCGCGTGAGTCACCTGCCCAGTGTGTCATGGAGCAAGTGACCTCCCTGCACCGAAGTGACCGCGGTGCTGTTTTACCCTCTCCACCATAGAGCTCTACTGCATTTCTTTTTTGTGAGAGGGGAATTAACAGTGAATTGGTAATCCTAATCTCTGTGTGAATTCAGCATTGCGTGTGGCGCATGTGTCTCATGTACCTCCCTCCTTTTGTCTTGTATTTTGCTGATGTATGTTTTGAACTGTGTTTTACCTTGTCCCTCTGCGTGTTCTCTCCCGTTGTGCTGCGTGTGGTTATGTGCGTTGTTTGGATATCTGAAGATCGCAGTCGAAGTGCAAGTGCACCTACGTTAGGTATAGTAATCCTGCATGTCTGCGCTGTGTTGTGACTGCTGCTAACAGCTGGTTATTGCCACACACTTTTCAAACCAGAACTAGACACCAGAGCTCTGCATCAAAACTTTTGTCCATCACTAAAAGGAGTTTTCATGTAACATCTGCCCTCTGCTAAAAGTCAGCTGCGCCATTTCTTAGTAACTGCTACTAATGAGAGAGATTGCGGGTTAATTTGCACAGACCTTTGCCATAACTTTGAGCACAAAGTTACCCACAGACCGAGGTAGCAGGTGAGAATTGGTGATGTTGAAATACCGGAGGCGCCTTTGTGCTGTCGTCTGTCCTGGAGCCCCTGGAAGAGCTTAAAGGGTGGCAAAGCAGGGAATGAGGTATATTTCCCAGGCGTTCACTTGGGGGAGTTCTGGGGGGAAGGATACGTAATTCTTCTTCTAAGATGTAGTTATGTTTATTATATAATAAACGTATGAGAAGTAATTGGGGCAGATGGGGATGGAGTCATTCACGTAGTAAAAACCAGTCTTGTGAGCGTTCCCTGGGTGGTTCTGGCAAGGGCGGGTGAGACCTGCAGGGTCCTGCCTTAGCAAGCAGAGCTGTGTCAGTCGGGGTGGTTGTACAGCCACCTGCTGTGCCCCTTGCTGACGAAGAGACCAAGTGCTCTGGGGGCCCTCTCAGTTGCCCATGTGGCCCCTTAAATGTCGGCTGTTCTACGGGGACGTGTCAGTGCGTGAAAGGGAGCGAGGTAGAAGGAGCAAACATTGCAATACCCGCAAATCTCTGCTACTAATGCACCCAACCTTGTCCTGGTATTCTCTCTCTAGAACGCTGTTTTAAATGTGTTTTTTCTAAGCTAGCACTTTTTCTTATACAAGTAAAGCAAAAACCACAAATGCAAAAGCCTGGTTCAACGTTAGTGCTGTCTCTCACTGGCAGGATCCCCGTATTCGATAGCGGTCAAACCAAAGTGCTCAGAAATAATCTTTTATGTGACCTTGTTGCTTCACTGCAAGGTTTAACATCTAAAGCACCGGTGGAAAATGGGACATGTTCAAATATATTCTGGCTGAATCATCTAAACTTTGCCCAGCAGAAAGATATGCTGGTGAAGCCTGCAGTTAGTTGCTGTTTGTGGCACGTTGTGGCCGCCTCAGCGTTAACTCTGTGGCCTGAGACCACATGTCCCAGCAATATATGCTCTCCCTTGATTCATGTAACTTGTTTGGTTTTCTCCTGGAAGTCTGAGAGTCCATTTCAAAACCAGATGATGGTCATCAAAATACAGAGCCATGTTAAAAGATAGTAAAAGTGGTTACAGGCCTGACTGTCAGCCTGCTGCAGGCTGCCTTGCCATGGCTGCTGCATCTGAACAGGCTCGTGCTGTCACTGTTCCTCAGCAAGTAAGTGGCATAAACTCCATGTGGTGGTTTTATTCAGCTATCTGGCACTTGCTGGCACATCTCTGCTTATGTAGCCTAGTAGATATTGCAATTCTTTTATTTTCTTTTTAAATGATCTTAAAATAGTTTTCTTCTTTGTTAGTTTAGCTTTTACTAAACAATCTTGTGACAACTTCCCTTTTGGGGACAGGAGCCCTCAGGTTGTCATAGAAAACAGCAGCTACAGATCAAAGATTTAATGCTTTTACAGTGGGTGGTAATGTGTAGGGTCTCTCAGAGATGTTCTATGCATCCCTCGAAAGAGAAGATCTAGTTCAGACAGAGCCTAAACTCCCTGGTGTTTCTCTGTAGAGGAACAAAATATTCCACACTTCCCAGAAGTGAGGGGAAAAGGGCTCTCCTGCTCCTGGGGCAGGAGGAGGAGTTTGTTGCTGGAATTTCCTGGATGGGGAACTCATAGGATACTGCAAGTTATTAGGAAAGATGCCTGCAGGGAAATTATTTATTTTTCTGTGCTTTGGGGACTGGTGGTTTGGTGCCCTGCCATGACACTGAATAGTTCCTGGGCATCCATGTGCCTTGGCTCTGTCTGTGAAAGCACTGTAGGAGTGCTCCCCAAGGAAGAGTAAACTTGGGATTTAATTCATTGATTGATTCATGAGGTGGTTTTTGTCCACCTTGGATGCAAGGCACTTAACCGGTGCAGAGCATTGCCTTGGAGTGTTCCCAGTCAGGCCCATGAAGGAGGAACATGTGTTGTTTCTCTGGGATTTTCCCATCCCTCTTTGCCCCATTTTCTTAACATGAAGCTCTCAATAATTTTAGCAAGAGTCATTTCCGAGTTCAGGAGTATGTCTGTACAGTCCTGCGCAAGTGAGTCTTGACAGGGCTTTTGCTTTCTAATAGCTGAAACGGAGAAGGGATCTGCAGATCACTTGGATCTGGCTGGTTTGCCCCCTCGCCCAAAAGAAACGGATAGTCTACAGATGACTCCACCTTCTCCAGATTCCAAGAAAAAGGCCAGAGGGATCAAGAAGTTATTTGGAAAGTAAGTAAAAGATGAGAAATTACTGTTCTCCAGAGCTGGGTCTTGCATGGGGGTTTGCTGGGAACACATCTTCCCTTTTTCCCCCTCTAACCTGTGGCTCCATGGTTTACTGTCTGAAGAGCAGGAGGCAGTGTGGCATTTGAGGGAGCTAACAGCAGGTCAGTGGGGAGTGGAGGAAGAGCTACAAACCCCGCAGGAGATCTTTCTTATATTGGTGCAGTAGTAGAAACATGACTTTTCCTTAGCCAAATGTGAATATGCTTTCTTCCTTTAAACTAGACTTAAAAGAAGTCAGTCTACTACCTTCAACCCAGATGACATGTCCGAGACGGAGTTCAAAAGAGGAGGGACAAGAGCAACGGCGGGGCCACGACTGGGCTGGTCTCGAGACCTGGGGCAGTCTCACAAGTAAGATGAGTGGTGCAAAGTGTGCTGGTGCTTGCCTTCCTAGCAGCTCCAGTCAAGCATGGGGTCCAAAGGAGAAGCACAGTGCCAAAAAGAAATGTCCCCTCTCCTGGCAAGTGGAAGCAGGCAGATCCAGGCCGTTTCCTTCTTTGAGAGATGTTTTTTGCAGGGTTGAGGTTGGTTTAGTGGTGGGGTCCTGCTGTGAGCAGAACCTTTCTTGTCCACGGCTTGACAGGAGTGCAGCTGTGAGGCTGCGCAAAGCGGGGTGTGAGCCCTCATGTGGCAATGACAGATATTCCTCTGCTACCTTTCCTGCTGGACTTCTGGGGATTAAAAGCTAAAGTAAAACATTTTGGTCTTACTTCAGAGTTTTAGCCACCCTAGCAGCAGAGGTGGTTGTTTCAGTGGTATTAATAGACTGTGTTTATTGTGATAGTGGCAGGAGATCAGCAGCAATCAGTGCTTCATGGTGCTGACAGTTCAGAAGTGGAGACACCCTCTGCCTCATGAGGCTCACCTAACAGCCGACTGTGGTGCATGTTCTCCCACGGAGATTGTCCCAAGTCCCACAAAATACTCATGAATTAGGCTTAGGTTTTGGTTTTATCATTAATGTATGAGAACAGGAGATTTGAGACATGGGATTTATCAGTCTTTTTTTGGTAAAATCTTCTGTAGTGACCTGGACATGCCATTCGCAAAGTGGACGAAGGAGCAGGTTTGCAACTGGCTCCAGGACCAAGGGCTAGGCTCTTACATTAGTAATGGCAAACACTGGATACTGTCTGGGCAAACGCTTCTGCAGGCTTCTCAGCAGGATCTCGAAAAGGTGAGAAATACTGGAAACGCTGCTTTCAATTAAACGTACAAAAAATTGCTATTTCTGTGCATGTAAATCATGTCTGTAAGATGCATCCAGTTTAAAAAAAAAAAAATTAAAATTTTGTCATCTGCAGTAATGCCAAATCTGTTTCTTTTTAGTTGAAGTTTTGTAGAAATTTAATGCTCTGTAATGAAACTAATAATTACAAATATGTGATACAACTTCATTAAGCGTGGACATATCAATCAACTATGCCACTTTAAAAACATGCACACAAGAGTGCCTCATTATCATATGGGTTTGTAGATTCATTAGCATTTGTGTATGGTACAGTTATTTTATGCCTGTGTGGGAAAGGTGTAAAAAGCTACTGTTTTGGTCTGGCTATATTTTCTGCACATTTTACACAAAGAGGAATGAGGATTTGTTACACACAAGGGTGATCAGTTTCTTTGTCTTAAATCATTATAGAATTGTTTACCTCTTGTTTTCTAAAACTAGAAACATTAAAAAAGTTGATTCAATCTATACTTTGAATCCACAGTATTTGCTAACATTTGAATTTTCAGCTTTTAAAAATCACTATATTCACCAAACAGTAACCCTGTTTTCTCGATGAGGGAGTGAGCTAATTCAAAGAATAAGAAAAGCGTGATATGGACATAGTGGCTTGTAATAATGTTATCAGAGGTAACATTAACTAGCAAGCACTGGTGAAAGTGTACGCGGGATTGAAGAGATCCTGGAATGGCTGCACTAGCAACTAAACTGGGGAAGGTGTTATGCATTTGGAAGTATTAATATATGTCAGTAATTCCTGGGACCTTCATGTGCTCTTAACTAAATAATTCTTTTAACCTTACCTGCCTAAGTGGGAGGGAAGGAAGTAATCCCATCAAGTATTTTTCTGAATGCTAACATGTTGTATATTGTAGGGGTTTTTTTAACCTGGTATGAGAATATTGTGGCTGACATTTTCATACAGTTTGGAATGCACCACGTTTTGAAATTAATCCACCACAGTGGGTGGGCCTTTCCCTAGTGCTGAACATGTGCTGAAATGATGCTGATGTTCAGCAAATAGAAAATACACCTGCCAAGTCACCAGCAAGTGCTGTGTACAGTGTGACTCTCTGAAACCATTTGTAATTCAGCAGAGGGAGAAATAAAGTACAGTATTGTCTCTAGGTTTGCTGCTTTCCTTCCTTTCACAGGAGCTTGGGATAAAGCACCCGTTGCATCGGAAGAAGCTTCAGCTTGCTCTGCAGGCACTCGGGTCTGAAGAGGAAAACAATCATGGAAAGCTGGATTACCACTGGGTTACCAGTAAGGTTTTATTGCGCACTGAAGCAGCAACTTTTGATTGGGGTTCCTAATTGTGGCTAATTTGGGGCTCAAAGAGTGAGAATAACACTGACTGGTGCTAGGTAACTTGGCTACCACACTTAACATGAGCGTCTGTCTCTGCCTTAGGGTGGCTGGATGACATTGGCCTCCCCCAGTATAAGACCCAGTTTGATGAAGGAAAGGTGGATGGCCGAATGCTCCATTACATGAGTGTGGTGAGTAAATGTCATTTATTTTCCGGACATCTTGTTTGTGTTCTTAGTTTCTCTCCACTTTAATGCACACTGGTGTACCATATAACTCACTAAAGACCAGGTGAGACTAGAGAGACCTGCTTTCACTGTGCCTATTGTTGTGACGACATAGATACTATATTCACTCAACATCCTCCTCCCTCTCCATCCCAGCCTCCATCTTCGTCCTGCTCCCTTTGGGTCAATTTGCGGCAGCAACCTTTTTTGCACCCCACAGCACGGGATCCATGCCCTACCACACACCTCTGCAAGCAGCCTTTCCCCTTCCCACATTCACCTCCTGTCAGCCTCCCCCAGGCCTTCCCCCAGCGGCAGCCCTGGCCCCAAACACACCCTCCTGCCCCTGCTGTAAGGGGGACAGGGGGAGTCCAGGCAGCAGCTGGCCCTGAGAGACAGCTGGCTGTGGCTGGAGAAGGGGTGCTGCCACCAGCCACCATCGCCAACCTTCTTCCCCTTGGCCCTCTTGTGCGAGCGGCCACTGGCCAAATCCCAGCTGGTCCCACAAGCAGCGTGCTTGTGGGGTGCAGAAGGGCATCTATGGCTGCTTGGGCAGCTCTCGTGTCACAGCCAGCCATTCTCAGTCCCCTCTGGGCATCTTATGGGATCCAGTGTCCACAAGGAGCCAAAGACCTGGATCGCAGCGATCTGCCTTATAGCTTCCTAGAGCAGAAAATTGGCGCCCATGTGGATGTCGGCAGACCATCTGTGTGTTACTCTGGGCCTGTGTTGAAAGTTTTAAAAAGGAATATAGAAGTACCATGTGGTCGCCATCTGCGCATGTGAGTTTTGCCCCAGATGACTGGACCTACCGAAAGGAAGCTAAACTTGGAGCTTACTCTTACTTGCTTTTGCAGCGTTGCAGAGGCTACACCTATGCACACGTAGTGTACCAAAAGTACAGACTTCAGCAGCTAAACATCTCGTGTGTCTCGTGAGACTTTCTGATAATAATTTCGAAGATGTTGAATGGTTCATAAATTGGGTCTTCAAATTTTCTGGATAATTGAAGGGAGAAGGCTGAGGGAGGTCAGAGTGTCAGAGGCATCACTGCCATTAAAAGGATATGTCAGAATCCCATATATATCTGTGTGCTTTATTGCAGTGTTTAAAGGACCCCTTGGAACTGTAGTGGGTGTCCTGCGTTAAGCTAATGCTAATAGCTGTAACCTATAGAAAACAGAAGGCCTGATACTACCACTCACCTGCAAGTATTTCCTATATTCTTTCCAGCTTCAAAGAAACTATCTTAAGGTGGAAGAGCAAACACAGTAAGCAAGAGCCCTGACTCATGCATGAGAAATGGGCAATCTTGTGCTTAACAGTTGTGCGTGACACTGATGTGCTCAGGCAGCGTCTGTAAGTACACAAAAGTGTGCAAATTCTGTGGTCACAGTTCATGCAGATGGGCCTTTGCTCTTCAGGTTGTTGTTAATTAATAGAAGTAGGTGGAATTTTTTTCTTCAGTGAGCAAACATTCGGTATACTTACCTATTCATATGGATGCTTAGGTGAAGAAAACCCAAGCAATTTCCTTTGAAGAAAATTGCAGTTTTGAGAGCCAACTTGTTTGAAAACAGGCTACATTTAATAGCTTTTTCATAATATATTTCAAAATGCTTAGCGCCAGCATCAGCTCCCCACTTTACTGCTGGTCAGGTAAAGCCAACCCAGCAGGTTTCCTTTCTGTAAGGTCTCAGGTAAGATGAGATAAGACCTTTGTTCTTCTTTGGAGGCACAAATGCAAACTGAGCATCACCGATATTAATTCCTTCTATATAACAAAGAAGAAATCAGTCACAGTCCTGTTCTCTCTTGAGCTATGCCATGGGCAGAGTAAAAGTTACCTTTTTATGCCACATTTGCATGTATTTTGTATAGGCTTTACAATAACTCCAGGAGGAAGCCTAGGGTTGATCCATCTTAACTCTCCTCCTGTAAGACAAGCACAGCGCTGCTGAGGAACTGCAGCCACTGCCCAGGACTGACCTGCCTTGGCTACCTGGCATGGCTTTGCTGTTGAGTCCATTTTGGTCAAATGTTAAGTACTCGCTGCTTACATAGTGTGGTTTGGTGTTTGTTTCCTTTAGTTTTTTGTGTTCGGACATTAATATAAAAGTAGGAGGCAGTTTCTTCCTTCTGCTTCTTAAGTCTTGGAGATCTGATGCCAGTAGGCTCCTTTGAGCTTCATCTTGTGTTGGGAGACTTCACCACTGTATTAGCTGGATGAGGGCTGAATGCGGATAAAATGCAGCATAGGCTGTATTGTAAGGGAACTTGTATTATTCGACAGTCAGTCTTTTTTCTATTAAAAAAGAAAGAAAAGTAATAGGTGGACAGAGGAGGGATCTGTAGCAGGAGCTTTGCCTTTTAAATAGATATTCTTTCTGTTACTTTCCTTTAATTGTAGAACACTACGGATATTTTTAGGCAGAGTTTAACCATCAAATTATAACAGCAGCTTCTGTGTAAATGATCAACTAAATACAGCTATAGGCAAAGAATGAAAGAGATACTTTTTAAAATCACATGAAGTTACCCTGATTTAGCAAACCACAAAATAGAAACTCTAATCTTAGAGTTTATTTGGGCAAGTGGAGAATGTAGTCTTAAATATTCTGACAAAATAGAGTCCAGTACTTCTAACACGTAAGTAATGCTAAAACATATTAAGCCAGGTTAACCCTGGCACAAGGATGCATAATTTATCTGTCACCCAGCTTGCACCAGCAGAGATTTGGACTTTGGGACACTTAATGGCAATGTTAGGACTCAGTTACAATTGAAGAGCCTGCCTCAGCAGGAATGCAAGTCTCGCAGCATTATGACCACAGCTGCAGTGCATGGGAGCTTTTTCTTTTGTAGCACTCCTCTGGAGCAGCAGCAGCAGCCAGCAGGCTGGGAAGTCTAGCCAGGCCTGTCACATACTCCTCCTTACAAGCTTTTCATGGCTTGGCTCCTTGAGTGAGAGAGAATCTGATTATTTTGTTTTTTAAATGCTAAATTTCTGGGGCTAGTTGTTGGAATGAAACCAGGGGCGGGCAAAATGTGACGACATCTGCATTGCTTAGTTTGCAAGCCTGTCAGCAGGTCAGGGTGTTGGGTAGCACCAGCAGCTTTTTTTAATCTGTGAGCCTCATTTAAACCTTCTGTCTCCTTCACCATTGTCCACCACATGTGTTCCGTGAGTTGAGCCCCCTTGGGTGCCAGAAGGCTCTGTCTCTCCCCTCCTCAGTGGTTTGAAGGAGCCCTGAGTACAAGAAGGAGAAGAGGGAACTTTAATGGAGCCAAAGCAAAACTCCTGCTTGCTACTGTAGTCATGAAGGGGGGAACTCGCCTCTCACGGCTTTTGACATCCAAAAGCTACCTGTCTAGTCAGAGGCAGTCACCATGCTGGTTCCACCAATAAGCACCTTTATGTGTATTAACTCCCCCTTCCTCTTCGACAGGATGACTTGCTGTCCTTGAAAGTTGTCAGCGTCCTCCACCACCTCAGCATCAAAAGAGCCATTCAAGTTTTGAGAATAAATAACTTTGAGCCCAACTGTCTGCGCAGGAGACCATCTGATGAGGTACGGCTTTAAGATGAAACCGTGAAGAGGAATCCTCTAGAGTTTTTCCCTGGTGTTTCTGGTTATTCCTGCTCTGCCCTCTCCTCCTTTCTTCTCCTTCCTATTTCATTCTGTTTCATTTTCAGTTTCCTTTTTCTCATGTTGTTCTGCCAAGTCTCATGCTCTGCCATCACTACGTGGAACACCACTTTCTTTCCTCCACCTGTCATGGCCACAGACTCATGTCCTCTTGCCAAATCTCCTGCTCCTCTTCCTAGCCAACAGCTGGCCATTTTGGCTTAGTCTCTGATGTGCTGTCTGGAACATAAATCATCTTGAACTCAGTGCACTGTTGCCATGAGTCTTGTGTAACTCTGGAAAATTGATGGCTGTGTCAAAATTTTCTGTGTAAAAGGAGTTTGGCCCTGTTACCAGATGAGAGAGTGCCATCAGTTTGTTTTGGAAGCAGCGTATGCTGGATAGGGCAATATATCTTGAAGCAATCCAGACTCTTGGATTTAAATTCACGATGTGTATCTGCAAGAAAAGCACAGCAGCTCATGGAGCTAGTTAAATTTTCAGTTCTACTGGTAGAAATTGCAAGTAGTCCTAGTGCACAGCAGGATGATCAAATGGCATGAAGCATAATACAGATCTGCCCACTGTCTAGATCCATCTCCACATTGGTATTGCTGCAAGATAGAAATCCAAAAAGAAGTTTTTTTTCCTCAAGCGTGAAGCGAGCTCTCATTCATTAAGGGCAGGAGAGGTTTGTTTCAGTAAAGATTGGGGCTGGGACAGCTGAGTCGGGAAGTCTCTGTAACTGCCTGTTCCTCCTGTTCGCAGAATAACATCACACCTTCTGAGGTCACCCAGTGGACCAATCATCGCGTGATGGAGTGGTTACGCTCTGTTGATCTGGCAGAGTATGCTCCTAATCTGCGGGGGAGTGGCGTGCATGGGGGACTGATGGTAAGGTTTTAGGCTGGTTTATTCCATTTTATTTAAAAAAAAATACGGCTGAGAATTGCTAGTGCAAAGTTCTGACATTATCTTTGCTGCACACACCTTATCTTCTTATTCTGCTTAATAAGAAGTCTCTATCAAAATTTATTACCCTATAGCTTAAAGGACATGAATGTCTTGAGCTGAATTAGTGTGGGCAGCAATGGGTTTGATTATCTGTATTTCCCCTCACAGTTTAAGTATGGCATTCTCCACCTGCTGTCCTCTGACACTGTACACTGCTATCATGCTGTTGAACAGCCACCGTCTTCCTTCCTAGACCTGGATATGTTTTTATTTTGTGAGGAAGCCTTGTCACTTTTGTAAAATCTGTGATTTCAATGTCAAAAGAGGATTGTTTTTAATTGCTCTAGCATCAGATACTCCAGGCAAGAGACTTATACTTACAGAAGTTTGTTGTGGTGATTAAGAGGTATATCCCTGCTCCAAACATTTTATGTCTGTTTATTTTCCATCATTCCTCTGGCTACGTTTTCCAGAATTAAAGGGGATGGTGGGTAAACGTTTTGTGGCAGCTTCACACATTACATGAGTTGAGGGTGGATTTATCTGTTCCTTTCTTCTTACCTGTCAATATGTTTCTATTTATAACTTAACAAGGAAAGCCTGGAGGTAGCATTTTATGAATCCTTTAACTAGTTAACTCTCTTTTCTCTCTCTTTGTTGTATGTTTCCTCTAAAATACAAACAAAAACCCCAAAGTAGCCTTAGGAAGTGACCAAGATAGGTGTGCCTGTTGATGCCCTTGAGACCTCATCAGACAGTACTGGCTTCAGCTGGATTCTCTCTGATTTGATTAATAGGTTTTGGAGCCTCGTTTCAATGTAGAAACCATGGCACAGTTGCTGAATATCCCACCAAACAAGACGCTACTGAGACGGCACTTGGCGACTCATTTCAACCTCCTCATTGGGCAGGAGGCGCAGCAGCAGAAACGCGAAGCCATGGAGTCCCCAGACTACATCCTCTTAACAGCAACTGCCAAAGTAAAGGTAGGTCACTTGATCTGGGTCGGTGCATGAACTTCCAGGCAGACATTTAGATATCCAGTGTGCTGGTTTTATCCATGACTGGAGAGCAGTTCAGTAAGGTCTGAGAAAAGGGGCTGGCTGCTGATGAAAGAAGCACGAGAGCAGGACTCGGCAGATCTGGGTTTGACACTTGTGTCTACCATGAACGCGCCACATCTCAGCCTCTCATATGCACAGACAAGAGGTAGCACTCTTGCGTGTTGTCCTTCTGTCTGTACAATAAGATGTTCGGGAGGGAGACTGTCTCTTGCTCTTTATATGCTCATGGTTTAATGCAGTGGGATTCTGATCTCCTTTGGGATCCTTTAAATGATGTTGTCTTAACAGTGGTAGAATGAGGGGACACATCTTGTTCTTTTGGATGCCACTATCGTGAAATACAGCTCTTCAGAAGATCTTTGTTTAGGAGAGCAGTGGGGTTTGGACCCTTCATCACTGAAACACCAATGCAAGAGTAAGAGATCTGTTAATTCTTTGCTGACTCTCTAACTTCTTGTCAATTTTCTCTTCACTTGTAAGCCAAAGAAACTTGCCTTCAGCAATTTTGGGAGCCTGAGGAAGAAGAAGCAAGATGACGTGGAAGAGTATGTGTGTCCTATGGAGCTGGGGCGGGCATCCGGAAGTGGGTCAAAGAAGGGTTTTAAGCCTGGCCTGGATATCCGAGTATACGACGATGACGATTTGGACAGGCTGGAGCAGGTACACCAGTTCTAGCAGTTTGGAGTCCTTGACTGTGCTGTCAGGTTCGATGGAAAAACCTTCCTTTTCACAGAGAAACCTTCCTTTTGCTTTGGCCCGTGAAGGTCCTGACTTCTTGCAGTCACACAGCACCACTAACAAATGTGTCTCTCAGGCCAAGGAGGTTCACGCTGTGAATGCAGTGCCTTTAGGACCTACTCTGGCATAACTGTCCTCTTCTCTCCTGACAGGGCACGCTTCTCCCTCCCTCTGACCATACGGAATGTAATCAAGCAGTTGCATTATTTGCTGCACTTAATTGCCACTCTGTCGTGACATACAGTGAATTTATTTTTCATTCATTATTCATTATCTGTTTTTTGTAGATGGAAGATTCAGAAGGGACAGTGAGGCAAATAGGAGCATTTTCTGAAGGCATCAACAACTTGACAGTAAGGCTTAAAAATGGGGTCTGTGGAATAAGATCAATGTTTCTGTAAGATGGATATAAACCCCTTGGCAGTCACTCATATTAAATAGCAGTGCTATTAATATAAATGTTAATATTAAATAGCACTGCTATTTAATACAAATACACTAAGTACAACTTTTCTTCACTATTACTGGCTCTGTTAAGCAGCTGAGTTTTGTAGTTTTGGCGGCAATTGCTTTGATTGATTTCAGTGCATAGTGGGACCTAGTCTTTGGATAGAGTGAAGCGCCACTGGTCTCTGAGGGCTAAAGTATGTCAAATACCATGCAAACTATGGGTACAGTGAAGCCTCATCAGAACTAGGGGTCAGATGAGGTCCTTAGTTTTGTACAGGGAGAGAGGGGAAAAGAAAACTTAGCGGTTGAGGAAGATACCCACCCATCCTGGCTGTGAGGTTCCCCCACCCAGGAGTGGTGGCCCGTGGTCACCAGCCCTCTTTGCTGACTCTTCAGCCTCCAAGGGAGGGCAGGGGACAGGGCACCCAGCTCTAAGCTGGAGGCTTGCCCTTGGGTGGTGGGTTGCCAACTGAGAGTCATGGTGCGTTTTCTTGGTGGAAGCCCAGCCCCAGCCTGTGCTCCCCCAGCCGTTTGGGCCAGCAGAAAGGGGACTGAGCCACGAGCTTGTCAGGAACCAGCACGGGTGAAAAATGTCCTCAGCAGAACGAAGCGGTGGCTGGCAGGGCTGATGGCACTGTTTGCTGCCGGGCACAGGACTGGACCGTCCCAGGTGCTGGATTTTAGTTGTGAGGGCTGGAACCTTGACTCTTCCCTCCTTTCCTTTCTAGCACATGTTGAAAGAAGATGAAATGTTTAAAGACTTTGCAACTCGCTCTCCTAGCACCAGTATAACAGATGAGGACTCCAACGTGTGACAGTAACCACCAGGCACTGACAAAGGCTCACTTTCCTGTGTGCAAGAAACGTCATCATTATACATGACGGGCAGCAGATCATGTACATTACATTGCTCTTGCTTCTGTTTGTTAGAAGTAATATTGGGGGGTGGAGAATTTAAAAAAAAAAAAAAGAGGAAAAAAAAGGTGCCTACTCTAAAGTTGCCATAAGAAACACCCAGACACTGGTGAATGGTAATTGTTTTTACTATATTTATGTACAAACTGGTGATATGTTTCAGAGTGTTGCATTTAAATTTACGTGGTATCATAGTGCTCCTTTTGCTTATTCACGGCCTCAGATAATTCTTTATACTGTTTCAAAATAACAAGATGTTAGGTAGAAGTATTGCGTCTGTAGATATTGTGCATCAGCTTTCTCTAGGCTCTCAGCTGAAAAAAGTTGTTACTGCTCTTTTTCAAGTGCATTTGTTCAGCACAAATAGCATTTCTGCCCTTCCTACGGTATCCAATGTAGGATTTTAGTCATCCATGCCTTGCATAAACTCCCCAGTAGCTCTTGCTGTTGCTCTTATTTTTATACTGTTTTATAAAAAAAAAAAGGAAAAAGAAGTATATGAAGTACATATAAAAGCAAAAATTTAAATTTTGTGAGATAGAGTGATGGAAAGTTCGAGGTGTGGGGGAAGGGGAGGGGGTTGTAAAAAGATTATGCCAGTTTGCATACCAGCTGGTTACTGGAAAAGGCAGGCTGACCTTTGGAACTGTTTGCTTTCATTGCTTTTTACTAAGTGCACAGTTTAATGATCTTCCATTTGGGGTGAAACAATTATAAAGCATGTTTCTTCTACCAGTGACTCTTACGGAAACTGCACATTTTAAAACGTCTTCTTTCTTGTTCCCAGCAGCAGTATTTATAGCATTCAAACAAGGTTATTAAGACTCTGTGACTTAAAAAATTTCCTTAAAGTTGAGAGTACTCCCTGTGTATGGAAGGGATATTTCTGTGCTGTGACTAACGTAAAGATGGTGTAGTTGCAAAAAAAATAAAGTTATATAGAGAAATGTATAGGAAATATATTATTTCATAATATTAAACCTAAGGTGGGACTTCTCAAAAACTCAAATGTCAAACATGTTGCTTGTCATTTTACCTTCTTAAAGCACAGCTCCTCTGCTTTTTAAGATCATCAGATTTTAAAAATCCTAACTAGCCAGTGGAAATCTTTTGTCAGCCTTTCAGTATTGTGAGGTGTCCTAGCCAAAAGCAAACAAAGTAACTCTGTTTATCACAGTGGTCATACGTACGGTGTTGAACGTTGCATGTATTTTCGCACAATGGCATGAAGCTTCTTTGCTTTGTAAAGGCAAAAAAAGTAGAGCTGGAATTGTTCCTTGCAGTGGTGTGTTGCTTTACCAAGCGTTTGTCACTTGTTTCATCGCTCTCCCTGCTGGACGTGAGACCGTTTCCGACACGTTGCTGGTGTGGTGCAAGGGATGTTAGATTTGTGCTGACTTCGTGGGTATTTCTGAAACACTATTAACAAAGCTAGGAAAGGAAGAAAGGTTCTTTCAGGGGCTTCCAGGGAGCTCCCATCAGATGTCGGGGTAGACTGGAGACATATTCTAGCATTATATTATTGTAACCTGATAAGCTACTATCAGCCTGGTTCTTTGAAGGATGTGCAGTGTAGGCTATTATTTATGTACCAAGAGGAAAAATTTTATGTGGACCGGTTGTGTTATACATAATATCAAGTGCTGCCATTTTCTCTTTAGTATCTGGAGCCAGGCAAACAATCATAATGTATACATAAAATAGTTTGTGCTGCTTACCATTCGTCTACCAACAAATCACAACTGATGCTTTATTCCAAATTCCTGACTAAGTAATGTCTGCAAATAATTTGCCGTCTGTTGTTTCTTCCTCTGCAGTCTTGGGGGTGTTGGAGCTATTTTATTCGGGCAGAAATACCACATTGTGTAACGCCTGCCATCAGCTTTAAGGTGCAAATGCTGGGATGTGAATTGAGGGCTCGCTTTCTGTGAGTACTTTGCAATATGGTTATTATTTTACGTATAAGTTGGACTTAAGAACCTGCTCTCCCAAATGCTGCAGAAGCACTGGGAAGATGTGGTGCAGGCTTCTGAGCAAAAGTATTTCTCCAGATTCACTCTCACTAGACGCTGGCTAGTGAAATTAATGACTGGATATTCACAGGGGAGAAAAAAAGGGGGCTAGGGACACATTATTATGCGCTGAAACAGGCACAAACAAATACTTTCCATTTTCTCTTCAGTCCAGTGCTATTAGCAAGCGTATCAGCAGTGGCAGATGATGGTTTATTTTAAGTCCAGTGGAAGTAGCATTCTCTCCAAACAACCCTTTTCCTGCATTGACCGGTTGGAAACCAGGTAGTCCCTTCGAAGCTGCCTGTCACCTGACCCTTGGTTATTTTATGGGGGTGGAATAAGAAAGCAAGTGATAAAGTCAGCAAGTTTATGTGCACAATTGATACCGTTGGAGTATTTTAATGTGTGTGTGTTTGAAGAGGGCCACATAACTACTGTGTATTGCCATGTAAAACCCAATAAAGTCTGTGGAAAATGCCAAGTGTTTCTGGAAGCTGGTTCCTTTTCAATGTGTCCTCTTTTTTTCCTTTTTATTTTCCTTGGAAGCTTGTTTTGTACTGTCTAAAAGACAACGGAGGGAGAAGGGGCAAAATCGCACATTTTTTGTGGACTGATTAGTTTGTTTGTCAGTAGTGCCTGCAGAAAGACTCAGCTAACAGCTAAGAAATCAGCTATCCCAAGTGTTTTTACTTATTTCTGGGATCCAGATACGAACCATCTTGGGTTGTTTGGTATGGTGTGATTAGAAGGTGTTCCCCGTTGCTCAGTGTGTGCTCCTTGGTGAGTCCTCGCAGGGTGCCAAAGGAGGGACCAGCTCTGGCCCTTCTCGCTGTAAAGGGCAACCGTCTCCCTGCCCGTGCCCCTCGCAGCCCTCGGCAGTCATAGGAGCTGCGCCCGCTTTGCCAACAGGAGTTGAGCTTCCCCAGCCTACATTTTGTTGCTGGAGTGCAGGTACAAATGATGAGTAGTGTTTTGCCCAGTGTAGCCCAGATAACAGACCAGAGAATGCAGAACCCCTCTCTCGTGACGTTCATTTCTGTGGTTTTGTTCATCAGCTCAGCATTTCAGTGGGAACACTGAGGATAAACACTTTGAAACCTAGAGTCTAATAAACTTTTGTTGTCTGTTTGTTTACCGTGATGAGGAAAAGATAGATGTGTATCGATCAAGAGCCAATGGAGATTAAACCCAGCTTTTTTCTGTTTGCTTAAATTACATACGTGCTTAGGAATGGAGAAGTAATACAGAATAACCTCTGGAATGACTTTCTGATTCCCATCCACTAGGTATTGTTGCATCCTGGCTTTCCCTTTAGGAGAAGTTGTACTTCCCCTACCTGCATGCTTTTTATACCTTGCAGCGCTTTGTTGTTACGAATGTTTAGTGCGTACTTAATGCTTCACCTTAGTATTTTGGCATTTTCATTTGCAGCAAGAGCTTCTCCTACTAAGCCTCTTTATCCTGAGTTGGAAGGAAGAAGATAGTGCTCTTTGAGGCAGCTAAGAAGAAAAACCTTCTGAGTTGCCGGTAGATTTGGAGCAAGGAGAGAGTATTAGGTGCTGGGGAACCCTTGAATAGAAAGGAATTTGGAGTTATGGTCAGAGATAACGGGAGAAGCAGCAGTGTGATACCTGATCATAGCTGTGAGAAGGAATGGAGATGGGCCCATGACACATTTGAAGACCTGTGGAAGAAAAGAGACGTAATGCGTAGGACATGATCTGTTTTGTGGAGAGAGGGACCCAAGGGCAGGAGCGGGACTGACCAGCCTGTGCCCCTGAGAAGGTGTTTCCCTGGGGTGGCAGGAGCACACGAACATCTGTAGGCAGAAGGAGAGAGAGATCAAATGAAGATGTTTTGAGCAATGAGAGTAAAGAGGGCAGAGAAAGACAGATCCTCAATGCTTTTTTCACCCATTCAGAATGAAGAGGAGGAGGAAGGGCAGCGTTCAGCAGGACAGAGCCTGTTTCTTGAGAATGGTGGTGAGATCTGGGCCGATAAAGAGACCGTAGTGGTGCATTTGGCACCAGCAACATCCAGAGCTGAACAGCGGTGGTTCCTCCTGCAGTGGTAATGTACGTTCCAGCTTTCACAGCTAGGGAGACTGGATGTTTTAAGGTTAGGAAGCTTGTTTATTTGTGGCTGTATTTGATAGTTGTGCGTGGTGGTGCGTTGACTGTCCCAGCTTCCCTGAGATAATCCAGTTACGGGCAGCAACAGCACAAGCTTCTCAGTCCAGCTCAGTCCGTGCGCACTTCTCAGTCCAGCTCAGTCCAAAAGTCCAGCTCAGTCCGTGCGCATTGCCAGGGCACAAATAAAGCCACTGACAGTAGCAGCAGTTAATATTGGGATACAGGCAACGGTCCATCAAAAAAGACTACCACGTTGATACCTGAGAATGTGGATTGAGGCTCCTGGGTGTTCCCCTTTTCCGTTACAAAGCTCTTGAATGCTCCCATTACATAACAAGGGAGAGTCCTTGGGGATAATTAAGTTTTGGGCCCCTGAGCACTCCTGTCTAGACAGCTAGGCGACACAAGAACTGAGTCTGCGCAGAAGCAAAGGTCAGTCAGCGAACACGGTGAGGAAGACTATGAGCCTTCGTCTGAAGACCCCCAAGGACCACCTGAGGACCACCACAGAGGATGACTGCGCATGCGGATCGGACATTTACATATGTTAATAAGTTCCAGGAAATCTCATGTTTATGTAGATGAATTCCCGGAAATCTTATGAATATGTATGTTTTCATGGTATATAGTTGCTGAAAGTCCGTCAAGCCGGCGGAGCACTTATGGTGGAATTATCCCCAGTGCTGCCCGGCGCCGCAATAAAGAATGCCTGCTTTCTAAAACTCCAAAATAAGTTTTAGGGAGTGAATTATTTTGCCGCTTTCCGGTAACAACGTCATTTCAAGCACCCTGTAGAAGTCTCCGGGTTCGGATGCGTACCCTTCTCTGGGGGATTAAAAGAAAAAGGTGGTTTCATCTCCAGGAAACACCCAGTGCCAATAAAATGGCTTCTCTGTATTAGTCCTAGAAAGGAGATCAAAGGAGATAAGATCAGACTGGAGTGAGATGGCATCAGCTAAAGAAATGGTGCCGGAATTAACAATAAGGAAAACAAGCACAGATGAATTCAGTAGGTATGAAAGTTACTGGGCCTGTCGGGCTGGTCGCTGCTCAGTGAGCTGTGGAGAAACACACCCAGGAGAAAACCCATCTGCCCCAAGGGACGGCAGCCGGCTCGCAGAGCTCAGCTCTGCTGCTGCCATGACCTTCATCTGCAGGAGGCAGGTAACCACGTGCATGCTTCGTAGCTCTGGCTGAGCCCAGCGCCTGCAGGGCCTTTGCTGGAAAAGGAAGGGACTTCGCCGCAGCAGTCTGCATGAGAAAACAACCTCCTCCTGCACAGAAAATGGGCCAGAAGGTCTCGCACGAGGACAACCAGGAGAACAAGGCTGAAACTCTAGTCAGCTGTGAAGTCTTCAGCCAAGGTGTGGTCCATGCATCTCAAAGGCTGAAGGACTATCTTGGTTTCATGGATCCTCAGAGCAAATTCCAGCCAGCCACAAACACGCTGAGTGAGATCTTTTTGGTCAACTTCATCAGCTTCTGCGTGGAAAAGGGAGTGGAGGAACGTATCACAACCAGCAAAATGACCAAGCAGCAGACCTCCCTGTTCGGGGTGGACTGGATCTGGACTCTGTCTGGAGCTGACAAGCAAATCAAACTTCAGATCGCCGTGCAGGCTTTACAGCTGGCCGAGCTTTTCCATAGCGAAGGTGGCCCCGCTGAGGCAGTGGAGGACTGCTGCCGGGAAGCCGTGCTGGCAGATGAGCGCTTCCGAAACAGGAGCAGGTTTGAGAAGCTGGCAGAGTTCTGCCGCCTGGTGGGACGGGACTGCCTGGGCTTGTTCGTCATGTTCGGTGTGCCAGGGAAGCCCAAGGACATCCGAGGAGTCGTGCTAGACAGCATTGCCAAGGAGGAGCAAAAATGCTGCCTGTCGGGCAGGAGTGCGCTACGGCAATTTGTCACCAGCACTGACAGCTTCCTGCCCACAAAAGACATGTTGGAAAACTGCCTCGGCGCAAAAAACAGACCAAAGGAGGTGGGCAACATGTACATAAACTTTCTGTAAACCGCCGGTTGACAGCAGTGGCTCTGCAGGCCCGCACCAGAGCTCAGCTCTGCCTCTCGCACTTTTCTTCTCGCACGCCATCCCTCCACCCCTTTATTTCCCACCCTCTCCTCCACCCATCGCGGTCCCGTAGCTCCTGCAGTGGCCAGGCTGAGTCAGTCTCTCCAGGTTTTAAACAACAGGATGTACCTGCCAGAAAAATGTGTTTATAGAAAAGCGCGTCATTTTTCCAGAACATTTTGTTCGCCAGACGTGAAGTCTTGGCTGGGGCCGATGAAAGCTTTATTGCCCGAGCCTTTGGGAGGTCGTGTTAGACTTGACTCACAGCCTTTGGTTACTGTGTGGCAGATTTTTTCTGTAATGGGAAGTTGAGGCTGTAATAAAGAAAATGCACTGGTGCTGGTCAGATGTGCACTGAGCTAGGATGACGCTCGGTCGTCCTTAAAAATGCTGTTTTGGAGGCATGAGCTGGTTCACGACTAAGAGGAAAAGCCCTTCCTCATGATAGAAATGGGCTATGTGGCAGGCCCAGTCCTTACCGGCCGGGTAAAAGTAGGTCAGTGCCAGGCCTGTTCTTGCTGAGCAGCTGCATTAGGTCAAGGTGTGGCAAAAAGCAGTGGCAGGTGTTATTGGGGCAATAAACCCACAGGGACGGAAACCTGGCCCTGCAGGCGCTGGTGGGAAAAGCTTTTGCTTTTCAGGGCAGCAGAGGCAGCTCCTGACCACTCATGGCAGAGCGCAACAGTCTGGAGGAGGCAAAATTATTTCACTTTGTTTTCAGTAGCTTAACAGCATTTATGGACTGATTTATTCCATTTCCCTCAGCTTTTAGTGGACAAAGTGAGACTTTTGGGTTGCACAATTGTAATTATGGTCTTTTTGCAGTTGTTAACCAGTGAAGGAAGACCTGATGAGTTTTCAGACTGGTAAATTCACTTTGTTTGTAGTAGTAGTAGTAGTTTGTTTGTCTGAATAGTTCTGTTGGTGCAAAACTCTGCCTGTAGTTTCTTATAATTTCATTCATTTTATTTAACAGAATAAAAATAATTTCAAAATTTATATATTATTATTTACTATGTGAGTTATAAGATGAGGCAGCTGTGACAACTGAGAAACAAAGGCTCTTATTTACACAGCCATTGAAAAGGGCATAAAGAAGCTGTCGCATCAGGGGCAGAAGTTTTCGCAGCTTTCCATGGTGTAGGGGTGGGGGGCTGAAAGGAACTGAAATCAAAGCAAACACACACAGAACTGTGAAATTTTTGCTGAGTCACAAACGTAGCTGGGTATGGGGAGGGAGGCCTTTGAGTTTTGAAATAGTTCATTGAGAGACAGTTGTTTTTAAAGAGCTGGCATCATGGTGCGGGTAGCGGGGGTTTGGTGGGACAGAGGGGATGGTTCTGGTGTTTGACATCATAGAAAACGTGCATAGCTCTGGGGTTATGTGCAGAGAGTGAGGACTCTGTGCCCATTCAGGAGGGTTGGTTTGGGATATTTTTTGCCTGTTTCAAGTAACAGCGTAACCAATACTGTAGCTGGATTGATTGGTTTATAAAAGCCAGCAGAAAAGCTTTAATTTTGCATTAAATTAGTAGCTTTCTTATAACTAGTGCAGGTCTCTTAAGTGATTCAGTTCTGTAGGAACGCTGTCTCTCTCTGAAAACTGTTTGGGCTTTTTCCTTTGGCTGTTTTGCATGCTTTTCTGGAGTTGGAAAGGGAAGGGGAAAAAATCAAGATGTCTTGACCATATAGAGTTTGGACTATGGAAGATGATACACATTGGGGCAGTTGCTCATTTGGTTGATGTCCTCCCAAGTGGCTCTGGTACCTCAGAGATGTCGCGCAGGCTTGGTGTTTATTCGGGGAGGCAGGGTACGTCGCCCAGGCTGCGCCACACTCTTCGCCTCGTTGCCCTGAGGGTGTTTAGCTCAGGAGCTCGGGCCCTCAGCAACGGTGGGAACTGGCCAAGACTCCATACTATGGGTAATAATGGTGAAGATGCACAACAAAGTATTTAGCGATGTAAATTTGACCACGGCCATTTATTCAGCCAAGCTGGAGTCTCAGCTGGGGTGACTCACAGCCATACCACAAGCTTCTGTAACTGCACATGCTGATTTACCAGGCAAGGTGCTGACCTCAGACAGTTTAATCCCATGGTAATTTGTGTAATAAGGTTATTAAAAGCAAAGTGAAGGGGTTGGGTTGGTTGGTTGGGTTTTTTTTTTCCCTTTGGCCATCGTTTGCTCATGTATAGTTCAGTATAATGTATAGTTTATACTGTAGTTGAGCTCCAGAGCTCACGGAAGCGTAGTTCAGTGAAGAAAGGCTAGCAGAAGAGGAAACTTGCAGCACTGCTGCTGTTGGCTGGTACTAGGCTGGGTAGGTCTTCGTAACAAGAAAAAAAAACCAGCAGAACACCTCGCCTCACCCTTTTTAAAGAAACATTAATTTAAGGAGCATGATTAGCTTATCACAGGGTACAGATATCTACCCTGCCTGAGTTTCTGAGGAGTTTCTGACTCAAGCAGAGATGACCTGGGCCCTTGGTGCCATGCTTTATTACTCCAGGAGGGTGTCTGGCATCGCCCCCTCCGCTCCCCCGTTGCAGGAGCAGCAGTGTGGGCTGTGCACCCAAGCTGTGCGTGTGCTGCGTGGACGCTGCCTGCCAGAGGCCTTTGTCTACAGCCATCCTATCCCTCAGCCACACAGTGACCCCCCCTCCCGCTCTTCCTCCCTGGGTGCTCCATCACCAACGCACCGCTGCTTTCTCTTCTATCTCCCAGTCCCTGCTGGACAGACATGTCCCTTCCGCTGCTGCAGGGACTCTTGTCTGTGGTTAGCGCAGCACGGGACCCTGCTTGATAGCATCCACCACAGGCAAACAGTTGCAACAGTGGTGATTTGGTTAGAAGCTATGGGCTTGCAGGAATTTGCCGCAACTAGCTGCCTGTGTACGCCCCTAACGCCCGTTGCTGAGAGCCAGGCTCAGGCCAGGTGGAGAACAGCCTGATGCAGATGTCTTGTGATGGATGCGCTGGGAGTGCTGCATGCTGACTGTGAGAGATCTGTTTAAAAACAGGGTCCAGGTAATTCAAACGGTGGGGTGGGGTGGCAGGCAGGGCACGATCCCCAGCAGCACTAAGCAAATGCTACCGTGACTCCCTTACGCTGTTCAAGCAAGGAAGGGTGCAGATCCCTGCGGCCCCAATCCCATTTTGCTGTTGCCCCACTTGCACCCAACCCGTTTGTGTAAAACCCAAGGGAGAGCCGGGCTGCTGCGCTGGCTTTGCCCAAGCAACGCTCCTTCTCTTCCGCTTCACTTGGGCAGGAGCAAGAGGAGAAAAGCTCAGGAACCATATGAGGTGCCTTTCTGTAAGCCAAGTTATTTTTACCAGAAACTTTCGGAGGACGCCATTAAACCCCTGAGGCGATGTGTATGTCCTTACCGGTCATACAGTGCCTTGAAAGCCTAAAGCAGACAGGGCCCCCAGACACAGAGGCAGCTGGGAAGCCAGGACAGGCGAGGACTTGCTTAGGACAAGCAGTCACTTCAGCACACGCATCCCAGAGCCCAGAACCAAGAGCTGCTTGCAGCTCCGGCCCCGTGGGGGTGACAGGGCTAACACCAGCGCACATCAGCGGACGCGCAGCTGGGACTGCGGCGGCACCATGAGAAGCGCAGGCTCGAGACCTGGCTCCAGGAGTGAGATTAAGGAACGGCTCATTTCTTACCTCCTTCCTCTCAGATCCTCTCTTGCAACAGGAGCAGCACCCAGAGAAAGACCCCTGCCGGATGCAAGCCCGCCTTTGCTACTCGCGGGGGGATTTCTGCCTTTGCGCAGCAGTGGGTGAAGGGGACCCCCCTCTGCCAAAGCCAAAGCAGCGGCAGCCCTTTCGCTCCTGTTTCTCTCAGGAAACTTTCCACAAAATACCTTTCATGCGGGAGGTTCATGTTTCCCCAGCTGCTTTGTAACATGGAGGTTAGCAGTACTCAGCGCGTCCTGTCAGAAAACTGGAGGAATACTCGTATTTTCTGTAAGACAGATGAATTGGCTCAAAGGAAAAAAAAAAAAAAACCCACACTAATAAGTAAAACTAACTTTTATCACTGACTTGTTTAAATGCTGTAGTACGGGGCCATCAAGCAAAAGGGACTGTGACACAGTTTTGTTTCACAAAATTATAGATTTTATGTATCTCTCTTTATTTCTGAAGAGCCTCATTTTCACAAGGAAGATGTACAAAATAAAGGTAAAAAGAGGAGACTGGAGTGACAGGGAGAAAAAGGGAGACAGTTTACTCCTTGACTCGTCATCGAAATACAGCAGTTTTCACCAAACTCAAACAAAAGAAAGAGAGAAGCACTTGGGTAAACAAATCTAACAGGCTTGCTTTTTTTTTTTGGACCTTCACTTTACAGAGGGAGCGTTTTACAATTCTAGGTTGTCTCTTATGAGGTTGAAGATGATGTGTTCAATGACACACAGGTGATTCACCTGCAAGATAGATACTTTATTTCTTACACAGATGTGAAAAAAGCCAGTAATTGAATAAGCAGAGTTAAGTCATATAAAATAGTTGATGCGTAACCAGCTAGAGTTATTTTTTACAAGAAAACTTCATTAAATATAATAATGAAAAAAATCTATGCATATCCCACAGTGATACAAACCAGCAGCAAGATAATTTCTCTCCTATTTCTGCTTTTTGCCTCCTAAAAAAGGGACTGAAACTTACTCAAGTATTACTTGAACTGTGGAGCATAGTATTAAAGAACAAGTTTCAGAAGCGCACATCAAAAATTCAAAACTTCAGAGGCAAGTCTAATTAGTAAAATTAATAAAATTAATAACAGTATTATCCATTTGCAGTTCCTTAAATTAACTGTAGTATCTTTTTCTCCTTTTAATTCATGCTGAAAATTAACCTTTTAAGTAAGTGCACAGTACCCATCTGTTGTACAGGCACAAAAGAAAACATGGCAAGCTATAATCTCAAATACCCACCTGAATCTTTAAAAAAGTGGTACTATACGCTGACACTTGTAGCTAACTAGCATCCACATTACTTCATATATGATTAAACATCCTTTCGGTCTCTCTGATCTCATCACCAGAACAAGATTTTTAGTTTCATAGATTCCTTGCAGGACAGCTCTAATCCCAGCAGCATCTCTGTTGTTTAGAAGCAGAAGGTTTGGCACACAAGATGCCTTAAGTTTACTAAAGATTAGGTAAAAGGCGGCTGTAAAAAAAAGTATATTAAAAAAAAATAAAAATCAGAGCTACAGTAAACAGCGTCTAAGAAACAGTTTTAGATTCGGTGAGACGTTTGAATTTGCTGTCAGTTTGGTGACTGACTTACAGCTGTTCCCATGCATCCTTACCAAGCAAAACCCTTTGGAGCTTTGCCTGAGCAAGAGGGGCAGGCGAGTCCCCCGGCTGTGCGCGCACCGCACCCGAAGCTGGGCGACCTGCTGAAACCCACGCTGGCAACGAAACCTGAGCTCCCTTCATTCCAAATCCACCTCTGGGAAACAAGAAACTAAAACTAGTTCCATTTTGCACCCAGCATTTTTTTCACTGCACAGGACATGCAGAACACCTGCTTTTGTACGCCTATGGCACCACCTGCTACTTAAAGGTAAATACAAAAGGGGGTTCTTTTTCAGTATTCCACACACATACAAGCAAAAAATTCCAGCTATTTGTGGAACAGTGCACAAAGCCGCCTGCTTTCTGTAGTTTCTTTCATTGCCCAGGGATGAGAACCATGACCAGCTGGAAAAGTGTTTGCATTTAAGAGAGGCTCTTCCAAAATACAAAGGAAACAAATTTTGTATTGGTGTCTACCTCTCTGTTTTGGTTAACAAGGCAGCTTGAACAACTTCAGTCATAAATGGTTAATTGTCATCCTTCAACTGAACAAGAATCTTTAAGCTTCCGATGTTGCAAAGATTACGCATACAAGGCAAACACTCCCGGCCCTCATACTGTAAAAGCTCTGTAAGGATTATAATTTGGCATAAGCAAGGTGAATAATCCAGCACATTCTGTATATTTTCATACCAAATAAAATACTGGGTATGCACAGTGTTAGGAAGCAGGATATTACTGCCATTTGATTACAGCGCTAAGAAAAAGCGTAGATGAGTGTTTACTGCCCTAAGCAGCTCTACTGTCCTCCCTTGAGATGGACTATACAATATAGCCGAGCACTAGGCATCACTACCTTTCCACAATACAGTTGTTTCTGTGCAATCTACAGTACAGTTTTAGCACAGTGGAGCTTAAGTGTCTTACTTGCCAGAGATTCAGAAAAAATGAAGCATTTTTAATGTCAATGTGGCTTCCCAGCACTGTGCATCAGCCATCTCTCGCTAACTTTGTCCTGTTCCCTGTTAAATGTTTTTTCTTCCCTTCTACACAAGATCACTGAATTATCAGTCTTCTTCAGAAGGCGAACCTCATGTCCTTGGTGTAGCCCAGTTTGTCCAGGTTGGGAATGCAAGCATACTGGATCATTGGAGGAGGTCCACACATGAGGATCAGAACATCGTTTTGAGGTGGGGGCAGGTGGTCTCTGATCATCTCTTGGTTCACAAATCCTTCGCTGTAATCCCAGTCTGTTAAAAAAATGAAAGTAGGGGAAGGGGAACAAGGAAAAAAGGAGGAAAAGATAGATACGAGTCACTTTAGAATGAAGCGGGGGGGGTTGTCGGGTTTTTTTAGTGACATTCTGGGCTGTAGCATTTGTACACTCCACTCACATTATTGTCCTCAACACGGTTACGCTACATGGAAAAACTGCCACCTCTGCTTTTAAGATGCAAAACTGATGTATGGAGAAAACAAGGGCTAACTTTTATTAAAGCTTGCTAAAAGCCCCAAGGAAATCTCAAGCAGAGCTGTGAACAGAATGTGGATCTTCTCAGCTCCAGCACTGTGAAATAACAACATCCATCCTCCTCACCCCACTGTTTACAAGTTCACTAGGGGAAATCTTGCTGATGAAGTTGCTCCTGGTTGGAACACTCACAGTGCTAATCAGTTCATACTAGGCTTCAGGTTTACCCATCGCATCCCCAGCCCTGGATGCAAAAAGCTGCTGACCCAAACCTTTGGGCACAGTAAGACTGACACATTTTTCTCCCACAGATTAGCCAAAAATTTCCAGTTTTCGTCCGGTTTCACGTATGGTAGTGAAAGTCTGCAGACTTTCCGTGTTGAGGGGGTCCAAGGAGGAACTTTTATTGCAACTGCTAAGATCAGTTCACAATTCACAAATATCAAAGGAAACGAACAGTGATTAGAAATTCCAGGAGAACGCCAACTGCAGAAGATGACATGACAGCAACAGCCTGTGGGGACAGCAAGACCCTTCCCCCCACCCTACCGGAGGTATACTCTCGGTCACAAGGTATGAGAAGGCATATGGCTTTTCCTTCTCTGCCCCAAACTACCACTGAATAGGAGTGTGAGTCTATCCTGATGTGGGTGGGCATGACAAGGAATGGTAAGAAAGGAAAACGACAAGGAATGACACGGAAACTATTAAGCCTTTTCACAATGGCAGTAACTATTTAGCCGTTTCTTCCTCAAACTTGCCAGCTGAGGGAGGCACATTCAGCTAGCTCATCCTCTCACCTAGACCAGCCAACCGTATCATATTATCTTTAAAACTGGACTGTACAAAGCTGGAACAGTATTTTCATTGAGAAACACTGTTAATACAAAGGCAATTCCACTGCCTAGGAAGATCAGCTACCATGAACTGCCATACAATGACAGCTACGTAGGAGTCTGCACTTGGCCGCATCTCTGGGAGATACGGTGCCTCTGACGCTCCCACTGCAGCTGCCTTAATGCATGCTCTGAACACGAGACAATGAGATAATATCTTATATTTATGTCTGTGGGGAAGGAGAAAGGAAGGTCACCTTCCAGAGTAAATAATGGTAGATATTCAGGTGTAGCCATGGGAGGAACGCTGCCCTACCATTCATCTGAGGTGAGCTTTGTAGCTTTGGAAACACTGCCTGATGACCTCTGAGTTTCTGTGCATCACTGTGTGAAGAATAATACTACTGGATGCATTCAAACACGATTCATTAAGCAAGAAAGATGCTCAGAAATACGCATATGACATAGCATGTCTCATGTCAAACAAACATATGCATTAATACTCATAACTTAAGCTTCAGTGGAAGTAGCATGTTAGATCTTACTTTCAGGCGCTTTGTCCAGTGTGTACCAACACTTAAAGCGACCGGGATTCTGAACCTGGATCTCCTCTAGCTCAGAACGTAACAGGATATCCTTCTCAGTCTGCAGGATAAGGAAAACAATGATTACGCTCTGCATTTGAGTGCAGCCCTCAGATGACCACAGAGCATTAGCTACTCTACAGCCCCGTGAGATGGAACGGATTATTCAACTCCATTTTACAGGCTGAAGAGAGTAAACACAAGTTATTTCCACAACTATCCTGTAGCACAGCTAATAAAAAGGTTCATAACTTTCCCAAATCCTGGCCATGCAATGCCTTCCCTCTAAAAAAAGAAAACAAAGCAAAACCTGTATCAAAACACAGAACCTTCACTTGTTCAGGGAATTAGTGGTAGCATCAGAAGAGTAAAGCCCTCTTTTAGCACTCCTATTACAAAAGCAACTTTCATCAAAAAACTAACCATGACTGCACACAAGTATCTCCCTACCCCCCCATACTGTGCCATTCAGTCAGGAAAATGCCACTTCAAATTTCATCAGCGCTGCCATACAGAGATTGCTTGGTTTTAAAACAGGATGTAGAAAAAATAGCCAAAAGGGTATTGAGTTCTGATTGGAACAACAAACGTTACCCAGGGTATCAAGTTCTGCTCCTCCCTGATGCAACATCATTGAAGGCCAAAAGAAAGCCTTATTCCCATAAGAGCAGCTGCAGTTTGGGAAGGAGGGAAAAGGGTAGAGACTAAAAGTGGTACCATCCTCTGCAGCCTTAATAATTTGGCACTGAGGACACCACTATGTCTGTAACTGTGGGGGTAAGGAGGAATGTGCCAGCAACTATTGCCGAGAGGGTGCCTATTTCTGGATCTGCAGTTGCGTGTGTTCCAGAAAAGCTATTACTGGGTCTGACCAACTCAAAGCATGCTAGTCAGAAGCACAGTACGAGCTCACGTACGTTGGCATCTGTAATCCAACACAGCTCTTTCGGGAGGGCCAAAATAAAAGATCAGCAAAACACACATTAAAAAAATATTTTAAAATATTTTAAAATACTTAATATTAAAAAGCATCTAGTCTGCAGGCTTTCCTGACTATTTGTCATGAGGCTGCTTTATATTTGTGCAGTCAGTGGGTACAAGGACTCTTTAAAGGCAAGGACTGATGCTTACACCGGCTGTTGCTAATACACAGGCAGCTGTTCCCCGAGTCCTCCCTGCAGGAAGCAGTACGTTTTCTAGGCTGCTAAAGCAGCTCTAGCCCCATATTAGTCATTCTGAATTACTCATAGCAAATCCTGGCCCTCCTGCCCTGACGCCAACTGCACTTTATGCCAACTCCTAGAGCTCAGCAGAGACCAGCTGCTGCAGCCGCACCAGAGGGCACCAGCAGGGCTCTTAAGGAGGCCTTACTGTAATAAAGCATCAGAACAGGGCATCTGTTGGCACTTGGATCATAGCTTCTGGGTAGAAAAATCTTGGTTTATAATTCAGATATGGTACAAAGGAAATGAGGACACACTGAATATCAGAGGAGAGTGGAATAACAGAGGAGAGCCTCAAGAAGCTAAAAACCATAGGCATGAAGTGAGGTTCACCACAAATAATGGCTCATAATCCAGAAACAAATATTCATTATGATGGAGAAATTTAAAAGCAAAAGGATTAACACCAGAACATCAGGGAAAGAAGGGACGTTGCAGTTGAGCAGCACACCACTGTTTGGGTTGCCCAGTCATCTCAGAAATCTCTGTCGCAAGGATTCCATGGATGGGAGATCTTCCCTTTGTCCAGCACAGCAGTATGATACACCTCAAAGAGCAACAGAAACGTGTGACGAACTGACAGAGGGAATGGAAGGAGAGAGCCATGCAGAATCACAGCTCTGTAGCTGAGGGAGCTGCTGGAGACCACTGTTAATTTTAGCCTCACCTAAGGTGTTCTCAAACAGAAAGATTCCACGTACAAACCCTGCTGCAAAGTTGGGGAGTTACAATTGCTGAAGGAGCCAGATGTCCCCCTCTTTCATGTTTCCACTAAGAAAGACAGCTCTGAAAGTCTGCCTAAAACATTAATAATTTGCACAAAGGAATGCAAAGTTTTAAAACATTTATAAACTGGATTAGAAACAGAGCAATGAGACACAGGAAAGCGAGCATTAGCTGGGAGGAAAGCAACATTTCTGTAGTAACACTAAAAAGGCAATTCATTATAGTGCTTTTATATGGGAGTTTTCAACTTTTCAGTTCACTTCTCCCCTCGAGGTTTGTATTTCTGTACGAGGCTTTCTCAGCAACAATTTCATTTGCTGAGTGGAGTTCTGTTAGTTAAGTAAAACTTTATAAACAGAAAAAAGGACAGAATTACCTGATTAGCAAACAGCAGGTTACAAACAGTAGGGTCATCTTTGTCTTTTATGATTGCTCGAATGATCTGCAGCATAGGCGTTATCCCTGAAAGAGAAAGGCAGGTCAATGATACGAGAACGCGAAGGAGCAAAAGAAAGCACAAGTGAGCACGTGAGAGAAAATATGAACAAATACATCTACCAGCTGCCAGAAACCAAGGATGAACCTTTATATATACGTACCAGTCCCACCTGCAATCATCCCCACATATTTCACTTTCTTAGTAACTGGTTCAGCTTTCTTTTCAGGCCGAATAGCAAAATTGCCTGAAGAGAGAGAGAGAGATGGAAAACATTGAAGCAAGCAGGAAACAGCGTCTGTGATCCCTTCCCAGCACGTTCAGCTAATTGACTTTGTTTCAGCCCTGTCACCCTTCCCCCTCCATAAAGCAGGAGCAGGAAAATTAAAACAAATCCTGAAAGATGATTAGAGCTTGTAAGACACCTGATGATAACATCAGACACTGGCGCGGGTTATTACTTACTCCTGACTATAGCAGCAAGCCATCACTACCTGTATTTCTATTTGCTCACGTCCCATACCCCAAGTGATACTCAGAAGCCCAGATTCTGGAAACAGTTCTACACAAAGGAATTAATCTGCTCATAGAGTTTATTTACCCCATGCAGATTATTTTAAGGGAAAACCTGAAATATGCAGGGTGTATTTTTCTGTATATTTATCTCCTCTTTTTGAGCTGATTTGCCAGTTTCAGCCAAATCTGACAGGGAGTTTGACACTGCCCAAAATGTTGTATTTGTCGTATTCACACATCTCTTCATCCAGGATAACACAAACACAACATACAAAGCTCTGGAAAACCACGTGTCTGAGTTCTGCTGCTCACAAAACTGCCAGAAGGTTTTTGTGACACATTTGCGGCTGCACTATGCCAAAGTGAGATATTTTATATTGGCATAAAAGTACTTCCTACTGATAAACTTCATTTTCACTTGGGAAATTAGCACTGGACAGCACAAATACCGAGTGTTTTTATCAGTGTATAAACTACGTTCATATAAGGAGGAAGAGAATTACCTTCTTTGAGAACAGTATCAATAACAAGCACTTCTATAGTCATATAACAATCCCCCTCAGGATGGCCGTTGACTTAAGACACTAGCAATTTCTTTTGTGCAGAGATGCTAACAACAGAAAAGAATCCTGTCTAGTGGGAGAGGGTGAGTATACGGAGAGTACCAGCCAGAATAATAAACAGAGGTGACAGCTAAGGTTCAATTCATGCAGTATGTGTAATCAAAATGTAGCCACAGAGATTCTGCCCTTCTACTCCACTCCGGTGAGACCCCACCTGGAGTACTGCGTCCAGCTCTGGAGCCTTCAGCACAGGCAAGACAGGGACCTGTTGGAGCAGGTCCAGAGGAGGGCCACAAAAGTGATCAGAGGGCTGGAACACCTCTCCTATGAAGACAGGCTGAGAGAGGTGGGATTGTTCAGCCTGGAGAAGAGAAGGCTCTGGGGACACCTTATTGCAGCCTTTCAGTACTTAAAGGGGGCTCAGAAGAAAGATGGGGACAGACTTTTTAGCAGGGCCTGTTGTGACAGGACAAGGGGTAATGGTTTTAAACTAAAAGAGGGTAGATTTAGACTAAAGGAAGAAATTTTTTACAATGAAGATGGTAAAACACTGGAAGGGGTTGCCCAGGGAGGTGGTAGATGCCCCATCCCTGGAAACATTCAAGGTCAGGTTGGACAGGGCTCTGAGCAACCTGGTCTAGTTGAAGATGTCCCTGCTCATTGCAGGGGGGTTGGACTAGATGGCCTTTAAAGGTGCCTTCCAATCTAAACCATTCTGTGATTCTATAAAGACTTGAACACAGATGGAAAAAACTGTGACCAGTATTACTACTACTTTATAATGTTTTTTCTGTGGTGTTTACTCTGGATAAATTATATCTTCCAAGTCAGCCTTGCCTTTTCCTTTGTAGACAAGTAGGCCATTTGGTCCTCTGAAGTCAATAGTATCCCCTATTTTCAGGCTGTCTAAGTATTGAGACATCTTCCCTCCTTCAGGAAATTTCGGATGGATGCTTCTAAAGTAGATCTGTTAAAAATAACAATGAAGCGATTAATCTCACAGCTCAAAGATGAGCATTTGCCCTTCAAGTATTTAGGTACCCATACTCCTCATGCAAAGAACACAATTACTACATAAAGAAAGAAATACTATTAATGCAGATTTGAATGACAATAAAAGAGAAGCACTGAGATTTCTGAAAAAGATTAAAATGCCACTCTTGCCCCAGTTTTGATCAGATTGGACACAGACTGGCAATTTCTCCATTGTAGTTCTGTAACATAGAAAATACCTCTAAATAATCAACATGATTTACACCCAAGTTCAAAAGGGGGAAAAAAAAGGCAAAAAAAAAAAGCCACTGTGATTTCAAACAGTAAAACTTCTGAGAAAGACCCCTGACAGCTCAGTTGCAAAGGGGTTGTACCCAAACCTTCTTCTTGGGATGCTAACCGTTTGCACCTCAAAGTCAGAGTAACAAAAAAGGTGGATACCAACTAATTCAGCCACTCACCAACAGGTATCAGTGGGTGTAGTTCCATTGCTGGAACTGCGCCGGATTTTTTGTTTTACATCACATGGGTGTGAAAGAGTTCAAGCTGAGACTAGCTACACTTTTAAAAGAACAGCATCATTTGCATGCATGGAGAGCCACACTGGGAAGAAGGAGTCTTGTGAAACGTTTCTATCTGAGTCAAAGATTTACATTTTTCCCTTGTCATGTCTTCAGTGTGCAACGCCATGCTCATGAAGATAAGTAGGTAGTATAAGGCAAATTAACGTCTACCTTCACAATAAATGAATAAAGTGTTATTAGTTGTAAAGAAGAAAAAAACTTAAGAGTAAAATTCTAAGAGGAAATCCAGTGCAGATATTCAGGTTTTAAATTCCTGTCAGCCTTAAATATATTTGCTTAGACTAGCTACCAAGAGACAAAACAAAAGTACATTACCACAAGACTCAGAATTACATTCTTGCCAATTAAATCAGTCATTCACACTGTCTGGATCAGTAACGATAATGATCACTGCTCTTAATGATCATAATGACCATATTACATTAGCTTCAGAAGAAGCTGACAGTTCAGGCAAGGCTAATTCCTTATTTCAGAAGGATTAAAAAAGTGTGTGAACATCTGCAGGTCTACACAGAGTTTGGAAAATTGCAGTATGCAAATACAGAAAATTATGCAGCATCTCATGAGACCCACTCACTAAAGAAGTGCTTACAAAATGCCATATGGATTGTAGGTAATTGCAGATCACTTGTTACAATAGTGGAAGCCCGCAGTGGCACATACCTGAACAGAAGCCAGCACATCGGACTTCACACAGCACTGCAAGTGTAAAGGTGGGCTCCGAAGTTGCCCAGCCTGGTAAAAGACCATGTCATTCTCACCTTGACAACAAGATCCACAAAGCCCTTGTCATCATCACTGGAAACTGGAGTGTAAGGTCTAACAACCAGAGCTCCATCAATCCGTGCAGACAGGTAGATATGCTGTCCTGTACACAGGGAAGAAAAAAAGCAGTTTGCTTTCAAAAGATTTTTCTTTCAGTGGATGTATTGAGTGGGCCTGGACGGCAAACACAGTCTCAAAGTTCTCCTAACTACCTTGTTTTGGGGCACCACTTTTTCCTCTCTCATTTTCCTGACATTGTAACACCTTGCCAGAGTTGTTAACCATGCAGATTCTACCTGGAAGGGCAGACAACTCTGCTGCTAATTTTATGTGTTGATCATATCTGTTCTGATAGCTTCGTGCATTTACATTTACCAAAGCCCTAACTGTACGTGAGATCTTGCAAAAGATGTGATATGGCTCTCCTGTACAGACAAGTAAAAAGGACACAGGAGGGGAAAACTGTCAAGTGCTGTTCACACTTCTTTATTAACATGTTAGTTATAAACTGGTACAGTGTAGTTACAACTGAGTTTATAACTGTTCTTACTTTGACCACAGATTGCTCATGTCTCCCAGGAGGTCTTCTAGCTGCCATTGCTAACGCTGCCTAGACATAAAGCACTTTTCTAACCCTGCTATTCCTCCAGCTTAACATTTGAATGTAGCGATCACGTTTCAATCTGTCACATATTCACTGAACTCTCTACAATAGTTTCTTTTCTCAATGTCTACGTTTTTGATAAGAAAAAACTAGAATTAACTCCTTTGAAAGGTCTTCCTATAAAATTCCAATACTCTGAAGAGACCTAAGTGAAGAATACCTAGAGGAGGATTTGGTTTTTGTTATTTTATAACCACCAGGTCAACAGAACAAACTATCTCTTAAGACGAACGCAGCTCTCCAAAGATGGTGCAGCTCCTCTGCCTGTTATGGGAACACAAAGAGGGGATTTTACCGGGAGTTGGTTTGCCAAACCAGAGGGCCAGCGAGGCAAACCAGTGGGTGAATGAAGATGTGCTACCTGGTGACTTGGGAAATGAGCAACCATAACTCACTTGAAGCTGTACACGGACATAATGTAAAGGTGATTCTAACAACCCTCTCAGCAAAGCCTAAACACATCTGGTAGCATGTTTCCTGCTAGGGAAGACCTGAAGGGAGCTGCAGCAGCAGCCTCCCACTCCTCCTCCAGGCAAGGGGTGGCCTCACCGCCCCCTCCTCCCAGGAACAGACCCATGGTGACCGCTGCAGACTGTGAACCTGGACAGACGGGACTGCTGTTGGGGCATGTCTCACAAGAATTGGTACAAATCCCAAAAAGGTGCTCCTCCCAAAGGGCAAACATGCCTTATGCTCTTACCTGTTAGAGCTTTACCCCACCCTGACAGGACAGCCGCTGGCAGCCTCTGCGTGGGGCCATACACAATCCCACTCTCCCTCAGAGTGAACTGCGTTTTTTCCTGTAACGCTCCAGCTGGTGGTAAAAGTGAAATGCTGGTGCTGGACTACACACGCAGAGTGCACACCAGTAGCTGTCCCACGGCTGCCAAGCCTGCTGTTCCCAGCTGCTTTTACCACCCTCACCAGCTTTCAGCGCTCTTTGCTTCCCAAGTCTCACCCAGTAAAGCACTCCCTCAGTCACCCACAGATTAGCCCGTGCAGAGCACCGTTGGGAGCATGACTATGCTGCTCCTGGGACGGTGCAGGGCCAGGCACGCACCTTCTCGGGCTATGCTGAACAACTGGCTGATTTGCTGTGACCTTACTGAAACACTGGAGGAAGCCATGGCATCCAGCAGGCCAAACTCACCCGGGATGGCTTCCTTTCTGTAAGCGTGTAGGACAAGAACAATTAGAGGTGAGACAGCTCTCTCCTCAATGTTCATTATGGGCAAGGGAGGGAAACTAGCTTTACCCTCATGGCTACTTAACTGGATCAAGAGAATAATATATCCCAAACAAGAGGGAACCTAAACACAATGGACTGTAATGCTGGAAAGGTGCTGAGGACTACCACGAAGCACCTGATCCACAGATCATTGCAACAGGTTGTTAAAGCAGAAGTCCCTATTAAACACAAGTCACAATTAAATGCTCTTTATGTAAGCACTAGGAAACAATAGCACTAAGCTATTATGGAAGGCAACAAGCCACATGGCAAGGCCTAAGGAAACATCTACCCCATGGTGATTAAGAAGTTCCACGGGACTGGCTGCAAATTCAGAAGCGAGCAGATCATCTGGTAAACTGCATGTGTTCGAGGAGAAGTAGCCGAGAGCTCTGCCTCAGGGGATGGAAAGGGACCACAGAGACCAAGCACCACTGGAATAACACACACTGGAAAGTTGAGACTGGAAAAATACAAGTAAAGACCAGTGTTTGTTTCTACTGTCTGCACAGAAACAAGCCGGGTGCGCACTGTCTGTAAGTAGACAAGATTTCAGACCCTGCAGATGACTCACAGCATGAGGATAATCTTGCAAAGCTCTAAATACCAGCTCAAGCCATGTGCACGGTATTTGAAATTCAGCAGTTCAAAACACAGGAAAAAAATCCCCACAAAATCTCTTATAGTATAGTATACAAAGCTTGGATTCTCAGTAAGAAAAGACAGAACATACCTACAGGGAGACCCAGAACGTGATCTACGGAAGGGAGAGCAAATCGAAATCTTCTCGTATCATGACTAACTTCCTGAAAGAGGAAAATAAAAACAACAATCAGCTATGTTGTTGGGATTTAATCATGGAATCATAGAATCATTTCGGTTGGAAAAGACCTTTCAGATCATCAAATCCAACCGTTAACCTAACACTGCCGAGTCCACCACTTAACTATGTCCCTAAGCACCACATCTACACATCTTTTAAATACCTCCAGGGATGGGGACTCAACCACTTCCCTGGGCAGCCTGTTCCAGTGCCTGACAACCCTTTCAGTGAAGAAATTTTTCCTAATATCCAGTCTAAACCTCCCCTGGCACAACTTGAGGCCATTTCCTCTTGTCCTATCGCTTGTTACTTGGGAGAAGAGACCGACCCCCGCCTCACTACAACCTCCTTTCAGGCAGTTGTAGAGAGCAATAAGGTCTCCCCTCAGCCTCCTCTTCTCCAAACTAAACAACCCCAGCTCCCTCAGCCGCTCCTCATAAGACTTGTGCTCTAGACCCTTCACCAGCTTCATTGCCGTTCTCTGGACATGCTGCAGCACCTCGATGTCCTTCTTGTAGTGAGGGGCCCAAAACTGAACACAGTACTCGAGGTGCGGCCTCACCAGTGCCAAGTACAGGGGGACGATCACCTCCCTGGTCCTGCTGGCCACACTATTTCTGATGCAAGCCAGGATACTATTGACCTTCTTGGCCACCTGGGCACACTGCCGGCTCATATTCAGCCAGCTGTCAACCATCACCCCCAGGTCCTTTTCAGCCAGGCTGCTCTCCAGCCACTCCTCCCCAAGCCTGTAGCGTTGCATGGGGTTGTTGTGACCCAAGTGCAGGACCCGACAATCAGCCTTGTTGAACCTCATACAGTTGGCCTCAGCCCATCGATCCGGTGTGTCCAGATCCCTCTGTAGGGCCTTCCTTCCCTCCAGCAGATCAACACTCCTGCCGAACTTGGTGTCGTCTGCAAACTTACTGAGGGTGCACTCGATCCTCTTGCCCAGATCATTCATAAAGATATTAAACAGAACTGGCCCCAACACTGAGTGTACCGGTGTACCCCAGCTGTCACCCCATCATCACAAATGCTCATGATTTTGTTGTAAACCCAATACCCTAGTCTGGCTTCCTGCAGGATTAAATATTTGGGGGAGAGCAGCATCCTAACTGAAATTTTTGTATAATGCAAATATGAACTCCTCTGAATGTGGCAATCCTGCAGAGGTCAACTTTTCATTCAAACTCCCTGAAAACTTAACTTTATCTCAAAATATTTTAGAATTAATACAGAAGTAAAAATAGAAATAAAACAGACAAATGCCAATAGTGTTTTGATGTATATTTAAATGTGAATAGCAAAACTTAGTAAGATACTCATATGCAGATTAAGACTAAACGATAACTTTCTAAGTAGTATGAACATGTACGTTGCCTTCTGTGAGAAGGCCGCAAGATAAAAATTAATCAGTTCTTCAGTTCTCATTTAAAGTTTAAATATGCGAGTTCAGAGCCAAAAAATTTTGATTTTGATGTCTCAAAATCAGATGAATTAACCATTTCAATGTAGCAGATGATTTTGGAAAACACTAGTGGATGTTAGGAAGTAGCAACCTGGTCCCCTTTGCTATGCTAAGACCTTTAAAAATATTTTCCCTATAAAAACTGAATTAATCGTTAATTAAAATTGAAAAGAGCACTCTATTTAGATAAGAGCTTTATTATAAAATTATGACAATTTATGCAGTCCAGCTGGGATAATTATTCCAATCTTTTACTAGGAAAGTCATACCTTGAATAAAATTTCGGTAATGAGTAAATAAAATGTTATTTCTTATACTACGTAAGTTTTACCTCTTCAAAATCAGGTCACATTCACGGGATTGAAAAAGACAGCCAAAAAAGACAGAAAGAAACAGCATACAGCCTAATGCTCCATCCAATGACTTCCTTTTCTTAAAGCCCTATGGGACATAATATCCTTTCTAGACAAAATTTCATAAACATCCTATAAAATATTGTAACCCTTTGTTTGTTTGTTTTTTGTTTTTAAAGTAACCAATGGAGACAGACTTCTTTCTCATCACAGTTTGTCTAGTCTTCACTACAAGTTCTGGTCACACTGATGAAATTTTCTTCACAATAAATTATTTTAAGGTAAATGCTGAAGAAAGAAGGGAACTGAGTGGCAGTCTAAAAAGGGTTTCTCTGTACTCATGTCTATTCAGGAACAGTAACTGCCATTGAAAATTCCGCTAGAAAGACAGCTAACGTGGATTTAATGCTGCTGCTCTCGCACTGACCGCTGCTGTTTCTGTATGAAAATTTCAGCACCAGCTTCACTACTTCAAAGCTGGATTTTGCCAATAATCCTTTATTTTAAGATGCTGTCTTAATAGCGTGCAGAAAGAACAAAGTTCTGAATTCCCAGTTAAACACCTCATCAATTAAAGTCGAGATAGCTTAGCTGAAGGTATCTGAACGCAAGTATTTTGGTGCATCACAAGAGACAATAGCGAGAAACAACTGTCAAGAATTGACAATTGTGAGAAACAAAGGCTCAAGAAATTCCTAGTACCTAGATCAGCATGCCTATGCCTTGTCTCTGTTACACGGCCAAGACACCAAGCATGCCATTCGGCAAGTCGTTAGTCAAGGCTAGAATAAAGATTGCCTTGAAACACGACAGACAAGCCATTTCCAGCATGGGGTCATCTCCGCTGCATTCCCCAATGCCATCATTTGGCACTGCCCCAAGCACCTGGAAGCCCTCGGCCTCTGGCTACCAGCATGCATTTCTGTCTCAAGTTGCAGGTGCTGAGGCTGTTTTCCACACTTGCAAAGCTGGAGAACAGTTTTTGCAGGCTGGTGCTTTGCTGAAGCCACTGAAAGGCAACAAATGAATTATGCTTACCATTACAAAAAAAGCCCTGAGGATGTGGGCTTTTTTAAAGCATAAAATAAATTAGCATACCTAACTATATTATGACAGTTTTTTCCCATGCTAAACACTAGGAAGCAGCCCTGTGACCCCTATTTCTCCATTCAACAGGCGGAAGGTATGGCACACTCAGTTTGGGCAGATGTTAATGTTTCAGCTGGTGGGTAAAAGGCAGACAGCGGATAGAGGAAGAAAGGCTTCTGCTCGCAACAGCTCGACAAAATGGTATGCTTGATTCCCAGCTTTCATATACAAAAAACTAAGCTGCATTAAAAGATACATATATGTCAAACTAGGCATTCTCTAGACCAGTGCTTTTCAAACTTCAGATTGCAGACACTGTTAAAACTGTGTCCTACGTAACTGTGGAATCCTTCTGAAATTTCACGTACGTGTATTGCTGTATGGCAGCCCAGTACATGTGACTCAGATTTCCGTTGCAGTCACTGGTCCATTTTCTTTAGCTGTGAAATCAGTCTAAGCGGTTCCTGCCACTTCCCTTCCTGGTCAAGCTTCTTGCTCCTTTGCTTGGGCCACAGTCCACTAAGAAGAGTTTCTGCAAGGCCATACTCTCAACTGTATCATCGAAATACATCACGTTAAAAATTACAACCCCCAGCTAGTCCCAAAACAGGGAGTTAATTTGTTTATTTTTTGTTTTAAACACAAATCATTTTGGTGCTCTGCTGGTGAAGGTACCAACAGCTTCATAGTCAGAAAAAGGAAATGATAAATATCAACATGGGAACAGCAGAAACTTCAAAAATATGAGGGTCTTAGGCTGGGCAAGCAAAAGGAGCAACACTACAAGGTAAAATCAGCGTACTGAAATTCCTCTTGCAATGGAAGGTAAACTCTAGCCAACCACGCAGATGTCTTGAGGAGGCTCCACAACCACACTGAGAGCCACAATTCTGTTCCCAAGTTACAATGTTTTTGTGTAATGACAGGTGATTTTAGATTAAAGTTCTCATCTACTTCAAATTTAATAGCTTGTAAAATACAAACTGAAGCATGTCAGAAAGACTAACCCATTTCATCTTTCCCAGACAGGTAGATATGGCAATGTTGAGAAGTTTAGTACCAAAGATCAGAGGGTTTGCACTAGATTTTTGGCAGGATGTTAGAAGCTACTAGCACTTATTGTACCAAGTTATTATTTTTCAAAATTAACTTCTGTTTCCAGGACACATTTCCCGTTTAGGCAAAAATTTATAAACATTCATCAGTCAAATATTCTCAGTTGATCCAAGGTACCACATGCACCAGCATCTGACCTGGTTATGTAAGAGCTGTTCCTCCATCCCAAGATTAAAAAAAAAAGCATACAAAAAATAACAGAGTGAGGAAAAAAGTCAGTAGTTAGCAATAAAGAAATCAAGTGAACTGTGAATTCTCTTCTGTTACAAACTGCTACAGCCGAAGCCTGCAAGTAGCTTGATTCTCAGAAGCATGTGCAGTGCCTCAAGCTCCCCTCCCCTCCTGCAGGTCAGGCAGACTGTACCTGCAACCATGTGCTACAGATCTCATGAGAAAGTGGGGAGTATATAATAATGGTGTTGTTGCAGTATACTTGGGAAATAAATTCAGTAAGTACACACGGGAAATAAATTCAGTAATGCCACCCAGCCCAAGCCACGGGGAAGCTTTTAGTTCCCACGAAACCAGGATTTGGAATGACAGGACTTGTTTTCTTTGACAGACAGAACAAATGAAAGCCAAGCTATCAGTGCACTCCCTATACCTCAAACAAAGTTCTGTTCCAGTCCAAAGTCCTTTTCATCAAAACTCTTCCGATAACTTTCTGGTTAGCTCATTGACTTAAAAAGTCAACACTAAAAATACCTTCAGGTGTGCTTCACACCTGAAAAGCCAAGATTTCTATCTCATGCTTTTGATGGTGAGTTTATCCAAGGGAAAACTGGACTTTTCACCTTTCGTGGCTTTGGTCCCATTCCCACAAGTTGAGTTACCAACTTCTAATAGCAAGATCCACCCCTGAAATGGTCATGACTTCCCTCTGAAAACCCGGTTGAGCAACCCGGGAGGTACAGAACGGCTTCTACTTCCAAGAGAGAGAAAAAGAAGCTGAGACAGCCCAGGTGCTGTCAGGACTCATCATTTAAACACCTTTCTTCCTGTAACACATTAGAGTACATAAATCCAATAACAGGAATCAGTATCAACATAGTTCTGGCAACTACTATGCTGAATGCTACTGACCACGAAAAAACTGCCTGCTCTGCCTGACAGCATGACTGCCAATCTAATAGTGCAGAGTTCAGGAATTTCTGTTGATGTACTCATGACATGAGACACATGTGACAGAAACTACGAGTTTGGTCATTTTTAAAGCAGCATTCTCCACTCTTAACTTGCTTGGAAACAAGCTGCTTGCAGAACTCAGTTATACTAGGCAATGAGCATTTATAAAGAAGTCCTTTCCTTAAAATACAAGTATTCGCCCTGCTGCAACATTACCCAAGATTTAAGAAGCTGTATGCATTTCACAGTATCCCTGTCATGCTCTGCACTGTACATGCACTTACCTCCTTATCAATCAGCCTCAATGCATACTTCACTTCAGGATCCTTCAGAGTAATCGCAGGACGGGGATTCCTGAAAAGCCTCAGGATGGTGGTGTAGATTAGCCATAATGGGTATGTCACAACCCGACTCAACTGCAGCAATACAGAAAGAGTGTTAGACACATGTGCGTAACAAGAGAAAGTTATTTTGGTGAGAAGGAATATGGTAGCATGACATGACAATCTAATTACCAAAAAACTGTGTTTCTTTGTACTAATATGAGCAGGAAAAGGAAGTATTAAAAAACCACCAGCCACACAAATTTGCTTTATGAATACCTGGCGTTACTCCTATGTTGAGGCACCTTGCGTACTAGCAGAGGGCTGCCAAACCTGGCAGCTCAACAGAAGTGAGGATGCCTCAGCTCCATGTCCCAGGTCCACCCGTTAGCAAGGCTGAGCACGTATGTCCAGCAGGCACACATACAGACACACGGACACAACACATGCCCAAATACACGCGTGGCTGGCCACACTGATCAACACAGACAGGTGCTCACACAAACAGCACCAGTGGCCTCATCCTGTTCCCCTCCCTGACCGATCAGGATGAAGGTCCGTTAGTGGGAAACACATATACACATGTGTGTATAAGGTGGATCCACCAGTAGCTAGCTTAGTCTTTGCAGCAGCTGTCCCCAAACTCCAGTCTCCCTGTTTGCTGGCATCTGGATGTACGAGCCGCTGTTGCACAGACCCCTTCACACACCATCACATACGCTGTGGACCTCCGAGTAATTGGGGGTCTCACACTCAACCACAGACCCCACTCTCTCTCTGGCAGCTGGCCAGGACTGCTGGCCCCTCCAGCAGCCAGGGCCTTCGGTGGTCTCACCCTCAGAGATGCACACACGCCTGGCTCCCAGGCCACCTCACCTACTTGCTGGCTAGTCCATTTTGATCTTTGCTAGCCATCGCACACTCACACTGGGTGCTGGCACCACAGACATACAGGCTCTCCGACCTGCAGTCTGGTTCCAGGCACTAGCACTTACACCTCCACACAGAAACGTGTGTTCAGAACAGCGTCCCTTTCCCAGGAAAGCAGCTATGGAGGAGTTTAATGAGGACACAGGACAGACTGCGCTGACTGGTTGCAGGACACAGCCAGGCAAGGGTACAGAGGAGGCCTGTTTACGCAGGGTCAGCCTTTATGCTTTTATTTTCCCCACATTTGTTCCTCCCCAAATGGCCTCGATCTCTGCCTTTGGTTCCTCCCCTAAACATCCCATGATCCCCAAACGCTCTTCCCCTGCATCCCGTGCCCCCCCAGCCTGCAAGGGGAGCCAGCCTTCCACTGACACGTGCAGATGGGTGTCACCCCTGGCCCATGGGGCAATGGCTCCCCCAGACAGCTCTGGGAAGGGCCAGGGCTCATTCCTCTGTGTGAGTTATTGGGGCTCCCCTGCCTGCCAGCATCTCTGTGCTCCTTTGTGTACATGTGTGTGGACATAAGCCTTCCCGAGTTGGCTGCTCTCCTGTGATAAGCCTGGGAGTAGCCAGGTCAGGGTATCACCTAGGATCCCCACCCACCGCTGTGCCCCTGTGCTCCTTGTTGCACGCATGTGCAGGCAGGCTCCTCAACCATGTTGCCTAACGCGCACCACTGCTTTGGGCCTTTTATATGACAGCGCTTGGAGGCAGACAGAGACATAGTCATGTAGCCTGCTGCACGGATGAGCTTCACCCCCAGGCTGAAGCCCCGCAAGACGGGAGCAGGTTACGCCCCCGTGCCACACCATGCTCTCCATCCCCGACACCACGCATGGGCTGCCTATCCAGGAGACACAGAGTGGCCACACCAGCCCAGGAAAGCACAGCAGAGACCATGCTGCTGCAACTACAGCTGTGTGGACAAGAGGGAAGGAAGATGTCACCTCCCCGGCCCAATGCCATATGCCTTGGGCACTTGGCGGGTCTACGAGGCTGACGATGGGTCCCCCACAGGCTACAAGTGCAGAGCCTGCCAGGACCGTGCTCAGCTAGAGGCCCATGCCTTCATCTCTAGTGCCTGTTCCCAGGGACAGTCCTGTTCTTGTGAGTTTAGATAACCACTACAACAGCCTACAAAGTCACCTGTGCAGGTAGACTTGGTCTTAACTTAGGACAGGAGAATAAACTGAGCAACTACTTACAAAAATCCTCTCCACCTCTGTAATTTGTTATTCAATGCTTTAACAGAGGAGAGGGAAAAAGCATGACCATGGCAGGGTCGGGGGGAAGCAAATACTCTACTTCCATTCTTAGATTTCATACAATGCACTAATTAATTTTTGGAAGAGCTCAAAGTCCTGCCCAGTTAGCTTTCACTTTCATTTTATTTTAAAGGGACCTGACCAGTCTTTTAGAAGCACATTTCTGCAAGTGTGACAGTTCTCAGGAAGCTATTAAAAAAAAGTCCTACATTATTATCACTAAAACTGTGGCAAGTGTGAAATTAAAAGAGAAGGGACAGCATAAACTCTCCCTTCTTAAAATGAGGCTGTACAGGTTTAAAATATATTAACACTGGGTATAGCTTGAAGGCACACCATGCCATATACACACACTGCATTCTTCATTTTTATTTGAAAATACTGAAATAGCTCCACATAGTTTCTGAAGAAGCTGAAGCTTACAGGAATGTTATTCCTTAATTCCTGCAGATCCACCAGATTACTGCAGCTCCAGGAATAATTTTAGCTGTTGAGTCACAAAAAAGGGGGGAGGGAGGGGAGTTGTTAAAGAAAGTGACAGAGCAGCAAATAAACTGCCTAATGAGAATTGCAACAGGTCAATGAGACCTGGTAGAGATAGCAAGCTGAATCTGCAGCAGATGATGTTTCAAATAAGACATTAATATGTTAAAATAAACTAGTTTCATTTACAGATGTGGCTATCTAAAATGGACCAAAAAAAGTGCAGCTGTGGTCTAGCAAAATTGCAGTTGAAAATGGGAATTCAAAAAACTTAGGCTCAGACCCAACTCCAACACTAATGTATGTCAGTAAACAGAGGATCAGGAAGGCAGGAGGAAAGTGGAGTTAAAAATATTATCTCTGCAAGTCAGCTTCTCCACCTGTGTGCAGAGATAAATGTTTTCTCCCATCTTTGCAGATCATTTTTTGGTCATCAGATGTCAAGTTAAAACTACCACAGCTGTTCAATAAATGAGATTAACACACTCTTTCCCCAAATGTGCACAATCATCACTTTTTGAAGCAATGCACCAGATCCAAGTCTACTGGAACAGAATGCAGTTTAATTTTGACAAATACTTTTAACACAGTGTTAGCCTCATGGAAGGCAATTTGTTATTCATGGTCAATTAGTGCAAAAGCCTCATGGGACTGAGCCTGGAAAGAAACAGCACACCCACTGATTCAGATAGCTATTTTAGTTCCTTACTCAGCTGGTGGGCAGAAAAACGGGGAAGAACTGAAGGCTGAATGATTACAGAAAGTTATCCTCACTAAGAAATACATTCTCAGGGTTAAAAGTGATCTGTATACTCTTACCACAGGGATATATCAAGATATTAATGAAGATAACTGCACTGTAACCATGGAAGCTGCATCAGATCTACAGCAGCAGAGGAAGCGGCTGGCTGACTGTAAGGCCAGAAATCACTAAATGAAGACCTGGTGGCTCATAGTTTCCAGCTGCATAAATCTCTGCTAATAGAGATCACAAAATAAGTAACTGAGCAGGAATTTTTATTAATAGAAACATACTTCTGTGGGATAACAAAAAGGGACACAAGAGAAAAGCCACAGCATCGAGATTGCCAGCCCTTTCCACTAGGGCGTGGTAAGCAAAACAGTTAAACGCACAAGCTTATGGCAGGACACTCCATCACCAAACTGCCCTACAAACACACAAACCAAAGGCTTCTTTGGCAAGAAAAATCTTGTACTCTCAGCTCCAATCCCACCTCCCCCACTTCCTCATTCAAATCCTATTTTTAAGTGATCTTAGTTAAACATTCTTCTCATCTGTTTTAGAAAATGACGAGGGGATGAAGGGACAGGCATTTCTTCACTTCTGAAGCTTTAGCATCTGCCTTATCCTCTTCTGTTCAAGCAACCTAAGTAAGCAGCTGTACCCAAACTAGCGTTTCCACCTCCATCCGGCTCCTCTCACAAACCCAGAGCCAGAAATGCTTGAGCAGGTTCATCAGAGGAACGAAGCGATGTGTTGGGCAGCTGCGGAAAGAGGGTAACGATGCACGCCACAGATAACAGCACTGCAAACCCACCGCTCAGCAGACATGATCTGGAAAGAGCTCTCCGCTACAACAGCGGCTGCCAGGCCGGCGGTTTTAAAGCCACCAGCACGGACACTGAAAAGCTCTTCAGGGAACGGAGAGAAGGCGGCGGCACAGGCCACGGCGGCCAGCACAGGCACCCCCGCCCCAGGCCGGCACACACGCCCCGGCCCACGCCAGCCCCGAGAAGGCCCAGAGGCACCGCACCACTGCCGGGGGGTGGACAGGCGGCTCTCGACACGGACACCCCCGTTTTCCCTCCCGGATGATGGATACGCGGCGGGGGAGGCGGCAGGGGCCTCGGGCACCCTGTGACACCGCCCAACGGCCCCCGCTCCCCTCAGGCATCCAGAGCCCGCCCGCCCCCGGGCCGTCAGGACGGGCGGGGCGGCCGCGCCTCTCCCCTCGCCCGCGGCCAGGCCTCGGGGCCTCAGCTCGCTCCGGGCCTTGGCGGGGGGAGGAGGAAGGCAGCGCCACAGCAGCCGGCCGCCCGCTGCCGGGAGGCGCGGGACCCGCTGCCCGCTGCCCGCCGCCCGGGGCGGGTCGGGCGCACTCACCGTGCTGAGCTGCGCCCCCATCGCTGCCCCGGCCAGAAGCGAAAGCACCGCCCGCCCCGCCCCGCCCCGTGACGTCGCCCTGCGCCCCGCCAATCAGCGCCGAGCCGCTACCGCCCTCTGGTGGCCGCCGGCGGACTCCCCCCGCTCCCCGTCCCGCCGCCCGTCCCGCGCCCGCCGGGGCCGCCAGGGGGCGGCCGCTCCCCGCTGAGGCGCCCGGGGCGCGGGGGCGGAGGTCGGGCCCTGGCGCTGGGCCCTTGGCCCGGGGAACGCGCGGCAGGGCCCTGCAGAGGTGGGGGGCGGCGGGCCGCGGGAGGCGCTGCCCACGTTGTTTCGGCTGGTGGGGTCCTGTGGGGAACCGCGGGCTCGGCTACCGAGGCCCTGAGGCGGCGCTGCGGGAAATGGCCGCGGGCCGCAGGCGGGGCGGGGGCCGCCGGTGCCTGCACGAATCGCAGCGGGAGGCGTGGAAATCACGCCGAGTGAGATCCCGCGGTGTTGCTTTCGCCGCGGTGTGTGTTCGCCCCCCCCCTTCCCTGCCAGCACACAGCGCCCGCAAGCGGCGTTTGTCTTCGTGCCGCCGCTTCTGTCAGCCCGCCCCTGCTGCGTTACCAGACCGCGCGCCTGGCGCCCTTTTGCCCTGTATTAACTGCATAAACAAGGATGGGGGAAAGCAAGGGTAACGAAATTACAGTATCTTCCCTTTCGAACCGGCAATCGAAGCCCAGCCATCGTTTCGAGGAAAGAAGGGGATAACTTCTGTATGTCAACACCACAATTCGTTGTTATTATATCAAATAAACTCCCCAAGCCTCAGCTTCCCCCGCTCGTACCGCTTCAGAGTCAGCACCCGCGCACAACTCGGAGCAAGGAGAAAGGTGCCAGGGTGCCAGGATGCCCCGCGCTGGCACTTCTGCATCCTTCTGGGGATCTGCTCCGTCTCGTCTGGACCGGTGGTGGCCAATGGCCCGATTCATTAATGGCGAAGTTTATCTGAAAAGCCCGAGAACTGAGCTGTGCAACAAGAAAGGATGTTTCAGCCAGACTGCCTAAAAGTTTGGTTTACATCGATGTGTACAAATTAATGACTAATAAACAAATGCGTCTTTGCATCTCTGCTAAACATGAAACGCTTCAAAGCTCTTTAATTAATATGTCTTAACTTGCAGTAAACAGGCCTCGATAATTCCTAGACGCAGTTTCTCCTTACAAAATCAAGGAAAGGCAAGGTTGACAGTCCTAATATTAAGATTAAGAAAACAATAAAAAATGTCTTCCCTTAGCCCCTCAGCTCACACAGGGTACTGAGCCACCTGCGTCCCCAAGCACTTGCTTTCTCCCAGCCTCTGGGTTTGCCGACTGTGCAGGCAGCTCATCTGGCTGTACGAACATAAGTCAGCCGTGGTTTACATATTAAACCTGGGAATTAGCACTGGTAGATAAAGGCAGGTTAACAGACCAATCTAAAGGTTAGCAGGTCACATTACTGCACAGTCTAGGTAAAGACATTTAGCTGCAGGAATGGAGTTATTTATTCCTGGCATTTCTATGAGAAAAACACGCCTGGCTGTGTAATCCTCTTACTTTTCCCTTTGAGGACAGCTGCTGCACCAGAAACTCCTGAGTAAGCGGAGGGATTATAACACCATTGGCTAGAGAGAAGGACTTCAGGATTGAGAGGCTGAGGGCTAGGAAAGTGGGGAGGTAACTAAAAGACAGGCTGGGTACCGGGACTGTGGAGCTTGGTTGGAAACAATCTGTCAGGTGAGGCTCCAGCTTGAGAATTAATGCTTAGGGAAGGGTGGAGACCTCAAAGTCCCCAATCCCTGCTGTCGGTGAGCTCTGACCGGGCTAGGTTCCCACTGACCAGCCCAGACTGTATCCCCACTGCTTTTCAGCGTTGGTCAGCTTGTGGGGACTTGGCAGCAATAGCCAAAGCTCCCACGGAATGTCCAGCAAACTCAGTTTCTCAGAAACTTTCCTCTTCCCTATATCCACACGCAAAAGGTGCCCCAGAGGCCTGCTCTGGCTTCTCTGGGGAAAGGACTGAGCCTGCTGTAGATCTGCATGGTGTTTGTTCTAGCTGCCAGCTTTGACTCAAGTCTCCCTGCATGAGCCTGTCCAGTGCAAACGTGTCCTTCGTGCATGTGTGAGCCCCGTCAGCTTTGGTCTGGAAGCCTGTAAAGCACAGTGTTCTCGCTCACCCTCTCTAGATCCACCGAAGAGGTTTAAATTAACTCTGAATGAGCCCTTTCCCTCTTCAGGGAAGTTTAGGCACCTGACTAGAGGTGACAAACCAGCACTTATCCACTGGCCACCTTGGTTAGAAAAGCAAAATACTCAGGCCAGAAACGCACAGAGATGCCTATATGCTTTAGAAACAGGTCTTATTCACAGGGTTTCCTTGATCCTTGACCTTGGCAAGCATCTGGTGCTTGAGGTGGTAGTTTTGTTAGGCAAAGCGTCTTCTGCAAGTCTATTGCCCCATTCCTTTGGAAATGCTGTTCACATGTGAGTGAGACAGCGCCAAATACTCTCCCCATTCCCTTGCGCCAGAAAAGAGGAACAGAGAGCAGGGGGAGCCTGACCTCAGCTCCCGCGCAACAAACGTACGCTGCCCTGTGCAACGGGTTTGACAAAGCATTGCCTAGTCTCTTCAGTAGAGAAAGCCAACCCACGGTGTTAGCAAAGCCACTTTCTGGACGCTCAGGTTTTCTTACTGCCTGCATTAGACCCAGGAATGACCCAGATTCTGCGCTGATCTCATTTGCCTTTCATCAGTACTTCATTTCTGTTGGCAAACGCACCCTTTTACACACTTTGGGATCCTTAAGTTTTTCTTAGCTCAACAGCTAAATCATAGGACAGAAGTTTTACAACAGATTTAAGTACACGTTTGGTTATGAAATCGCTAGCGATGCAACTGATCTGACCTGTAATTTTATCAAAGACTAACTTAAATCTGCTGACTCCAGTGATGCTGCTGCTCGTAAATGGGAATTGCCTGGGCTCCCATCTGGGCTCTTTTTGCTACTGTGGATAAAGGAGTTGCAACTTTGTTATGGACAGGATATGCCCACTGGTTTTTGTATTTTAAATGAAAGCCTAGGAAAAGACTTCCTGCATTCAGCTGCTAAACACAGGCACTGTATTTTTGTCATTTATTTTGCTTACCCAGAACTGCAATACATAGTAACAAAAAATGCTAAAGAAAAAATTCTGTTAAATTAAGGATATTCAATTTTGAGATACATTAATTTCCACTACCAGTGTCAGAAGGCAGCTTCACTTTTAAGTGAGCTAGCTGCATGTCCTGCCCCCTGTGCAATTCCATGTGGCAGGCATCCTCATTACCTGCAGCTTTGTTTGGCTCTAATATGATTCTTTGAAGGGGTGCATGGACCAGAGGTGCAGAACCATTTGTGTAACTGGTAGCCTAACATCAAACCATTTTGGCTTCTCTATATACATATATACAGTTTAAACCTGAAGCTATGTTTTTCAGGAATTAATTATTATGAAGAAGAAAGTTTTTAAAGTATCAATCAAAGAAAAATAAGCTTTAAACCATCTGAAGGTTAATTTAGCCACATAATGAATGCACACTTCCCAGGACAGGCACTGGTAGGGGTACCTGCACTTACTGGCACCTGCCACCACTTGCTTCCAGTGGTGCATGCAAAATGCTGCCTTTGAAAAAATATTTCCTGGTTACAAAGCCTCCTAATATTTACAAGGTTGCAACTAACAATTTCAGCTGTAAATAGAGAAGCACACGTTTTTTTATTTTTCTTCCCCACCTCTAATTTTTTTGATCCCTGATTTATTATCATCTTCCCCTCTATTGTCAAATAATAACTGTATATAGAACAGCAAGACTAGAATGGCCCGTCCATCTCAGTCAAGGCTTTCTGACTTGAATAGCTTATTTCTGGGCCCAAAATTCATGCAGAGATCTAAAAAATCTGTTAACAAATAATCCAACGTAACTCCAGAAGCAATGCCGTGACTCATGTCTGCAGTTCCGACGAGGATCTCAGGTTTGTATCTGAAAACCCAGGTGGGAGAAGGCGGTGGTCGCCGTGCGTCTCTCTGCCATCGCCCTCCGTATTCCCTGCCGTGCTGACCGTCTGCAGCGATGAGGCCAAGCAGGAGCCTGGCAGACGTGGCTCTGACTTCCTGGTCTGAGCGTGCCTGCGCCGCGAGAGGCTAAGACGTGGTACGGTCCTTACACTCCACGTCTTCGCGTGGGGCTTGGCACCTCCTGCTTCTCCCTTGCCTCCCTGCGCTGCCTGTCATTCTGAGTGACAGTCCTCAGCGGGCAAGCGGAGTATAAGAGGGAGACGGCTCCATGCCTTGGACTACCAGAAGGATTTCTGAGCTTCAGGTTGCATTTTCCCTGCTCAGTGTCTTTACTAAGAGAAGAACTTCTTCTTGACTAATGGGTCTTGACTAATGGCTAATGGGTAAGAGAAAATCATACTAATTCTTCTCTAGCGTGAAGGGCAGTGGGGATGGGATATATTCGTCTGGGAGACGTGTAAAAGGGAGTTTTGTGAAATGCAGCACTGCAATAACCCTGCTTCCTCTTTCTATTCTGTTTTACTAACTCACCTCAGCATAAAAAGTTGATGAGACAACTGAATCATAAGCTGTTTTAGCTAAAATAAGGTGATGCTAAGATCAGTTTTTGCTTAAACATAGCTGATAACATAGAATCGGTTCTCCAAATTTCACCTGCCTGCCCAGGACCTTGACAAGAGTGTTTGCCAAGTAACTGCACACTCTTATGTTTGTCCCTTGACAATGCATTTGCCTTTCCACCTACAAAACCTGTCTTTTTATCCTTCGGTATTTCAAATACCAACTTTAAACTAAGAAAGTCACCAGACTCAAGTAAAATACACACTGGTGTAAGAGGAAAATTGAGATAATTGCTTGTGTCTCTATTAACCATATAAGTTGATGCATGTATTTCACAGCATTTGAGGCTTTTTTTTTTAAATTATTGGAAATTCCTTGTAAATGGCTGCTCACCAGGCTTTCCAAATGCTTTTCTTCTCTCTGCCAAGATTAAAGGCTTTTTAAAAATTGGATGTTATTCAAAGGATCTCTGAAGGTAAATTTACTTTAGAGAAGATGTTCAATCAAACCTTCTTTGCAGGGCTCCACGTGACCCATTTGCAATACATGTTTTTCTTGCTTTGACACTGTTGACTTGCTCACATGACTCGCCACTGACCCTTTAAGACTTCATGTCTTGAGACTTCATGTCTTGAGTCATATGTGATTTATAGCAATAAAAGACTTCTTCTTGGGGCATTGTTTTGGACAGAATGAAGGTTTCATACAAGAAAATAATTTGGAAAAGCAGGCACAGCGTGTGAATGTTTCACTTGAAAGCTATGATAAAATGGAGATGTTAGATGCTGGTGCGTCTGAGTGACTATTGCAAAGAGCTTCCCCCAAAAGTTTTCTCAGCTCTTACAAGTGCAAACTAAGTGTTCTTGTTGTTGGGGTGGTGGTTTGCACCTCTTAGGACATCCAAGCAAGATTCCAACTGGACAAAATCCAATTGGCCAAACTTCTTGCACAGAATAATTTATCCTGTGTGAAAGCACAAATCTAACAGCTGAGAGATTTCATCACAGGGAGGGGATTGAGAATTAATGATAAAAATCTCTGGTTTGAGTCATACATGCAATCGTATTGAAAACCAGAGAGTAAATATGCAATACTCTTTTTCAGGAAAACCTTACCTAAATGCTGTGTGTCATGGATTTGCATGAAGGTGTTGGGCTGCTTCTCTTTGAAGTTGTCTCACCCCATATGTGTAAGCTAAGTTTATGGACCTTTTTTAAAGAAATACTGTCCAGACAGAATTTTTACAAGATGACTATGTAAGTTGCTGAACAAGTTCTTTGCTGTAGCAGGGATGTCTTTTTCTTTATTCTAATCTTGAGTTACAGTGTGTACAGGTGCCCTGCTCTGTTCAAAAACTAAAGGGACAACAAAAAGGAGAGGAAAAGTCCATGATGATATTGTGGTAGCACCCAGCAGAGAAAAAGGAGAGAAAAGGCTTTTATTTTATAAAATTAAGTGACTTTAGAGTTTTGGGACACATTTTCTGAATGCGGGAATGCATTTAGTAGAAGTGTATTTATTAAATAAGTATGAGGATTGAAATCTGTAGGTATGCTTTTGCTGTAACCCTCTTCTGAGTACACACCTTGCGATTGCCTCCATGAGCTCATGCAATATTCCATAACATTTCTAGAGGAGGAAAGATCAAAGAGAGCTCCACAGTCCTATACAGACAGGACTGTATAGGACAAATCTGCCAAGAGCAAACCAAGAACAAGCAGTAGGTATTGAAGGGATGACAGATTTCCTGTATAGGTGACTTTTACCAAAATACATACATACTAAAATATATGTATATGAAATACTATATATATGGAACAAAACATAAAAAAAAACCCAACTGATATCCCCTCTAATATTTCACATACCTTGGATGTTCAACAGACAGCAGACTTCTATCCACCACTGGTAGTTTTACTTCCAAAGTAAAAATCGTATTAAATGTAATATGGCAATACTCAAACAGATGGCATAAGCTGATGCAGATGAGTAGACAGCAGGAGGGTTCAGAACCCAGGAGAAAAGTGATCCAATAAAATTAGGTTAGTCCAAGGTAACACGAACACAGACGGTGCTTGAAGTTTGAAAAACATCTCCGGCACTGTTCTGTGAATTTGCTGATCCTGTTCTTGGGACTTCAGCTGAGCTGGTGAGATGAACAATTTTCTGTTTAGTGTCAGTTTGTAAACTCTTTTGAGAAGGAATTGCTCTTCTTAAGACTCTGGAAAGAATGTGGAAGTACAGCTGAAAATAAATAAAAATGCTGCTGTCAGTGGCTTCTGTGATATGCTGTGAGGCTAACTCCCCATGAAGTCGAGCAGGTGCCTCGTTTGGGCTGCACAGCCAGTATTGATAATGATGTGATGCCACAAGCCACACTTCTGCTGTATCAGCAGAGCCTGGGGTTTGGGCAAGGGCTGAGCACAGCTCCTCTGTGACAGCCTCCTTCTGCTGCACTGACAGATCCATGCAAGTACTTGTTCCAAGCAAAAAATCTTCCTTCATATTCATGTTTAACCCTAGCAAAAAATATATCCTTTGGCTCCCATATACTACAATTTTTAGTCCTTTTCCTTCTTTCAGGTATTCACACCTATTCAAGCCCTGTTCAAAACTCAAGTGATCTTGTAGATTTCCCATCAACAATGATCTCAAAGTATCACAGAGTCCGAGCAAAAACGCAGTGTCAGTGCCTCTAGCGCAGCTGAGGTACATGATGGCTCAGATTCCCAGCTGCAGCCAGACTGAGGTGTGGCAGCCAACGTAGTTACGGTTGTCTGCCCTGCCCTTCTGTAGGAGGTTGCTTTCTGTTGCACTCTAAATAATCATAGAATCATAGAATCGTTAAGGTTGGAAAGGACCTCTGAGGTCATCGAGTCCAATCTGTTCACCTAACTGCCTGGTCCACCTCTAAACCATGTCCCCAGGAACCACATCCACAGGTTTTTTGAATACCTCCAGGGACTGTGATTGTACCACTTCCCTGGGCAGTCTGTTCCAGTGCTTGACAACCCTTTGGGTGAAGAAATTTTTCCTAATATCCAGTCTAAACCTCCCCTGGCACAACTTGAGGCCATTTCCTCTTGTCCTATCGCTTGCTACTTGGGAGAAGAGACCGACCCCCACCTCACTCCAACCTCCTTTCAGGCAGTTGTAGAGAGCAATAAGGTCTCCTCTCAGCCTCCTCTTCTCCAAACTAAACAACCCCAGCTCCCTCAGCCGCTCCTCATAAGACTTGTGCTCTAGACCCTTCACCAGCTTCGTTGCCCTTCTTTGGACACGCTCTAGCAATGCTGAGTATAATATGAATATCATATATGTTCTTTATGCTTATCAGCTGCTGCAGCTTATCCTGTGGTGCACTGATGTAAACTGGCTGCTTTTGGCTCTTAACTCAGGGATATGAATTCCTTTGGGCAACAAGCTCTCAAGGAGTTAAGCACAGATTGCTTACGCTTTTCAGGATTTTAATCTTAGGCTGTATAAGCTCCATCCCACAGTTACACAGACAATTCTGGAGAAAAAGGATTGCTCAATAATGTGGAAAAAAAGTCTCAGGTCTCCAGGCACAGTTTGCTACTTTCTGTTTCCTTCAATATGGAGCGTAGACCAGCAGTTTCTGAGCCAGCCACGAGCGTGGTCCAGGACAGGCGAAGGCACATAAAATCTTGCTGTGCTGCTTCTAGACTTAATCTCCCACTGTTCGATTAATGCCCTCTTTTCTGCTGTGACTTCTGTTCCCTCCCTGCCAACAATGGGGCAGGTGCCCGCCTGGCTCACTTTTTACGCTTCCTGGCTCTCAAGCTGCCTCACATCAAGGCTGCCACGTCAGAAGACTGTTCGTGATCTTACCACAGTATTTGTTTGCTCTTTCTGCTAGAGAGCATGGAATTTGCCACTGGCTGGAGGATGCAGCGAGTATCTCCATCCTGGCCAGAACAGAAGGAGAAGACATAACAGTAATCAGTTAGGAGGTTCAGACTTGGGCTTGAAGGTGCCTTGGTTCAGTGTGGGAGAACCAGTTGTTAAAATCATGGCAAGTTGTCCAAATGGCTATTTGAAAGAAATGCCCTTCTTGACAAATTTCTGCACCTTTTTTCTTTTCTTGAGAATATCTGCTTTGGAGGAGAAATTCAAAATTATTGAGTGGTTCTTTTCTGGGCTTCAATGCATGCGCTGGTTTGTAACTGATTCATTCAACTGTCAGTCATTTACAGATTAATCCACTTGTCTTTCTTCTCCCCTCTGTCTTGATCCTATGTGTTAGTGTGGACGTAATGCCCTTGAAACTGGAGCTACCTTTGGGCGGTTCATCACAATAACAACCCTTCCTAAATCTTCTTGATAGACGGATAGATAGACTTGTGAAAACTATACACTGTTATGGAGGACAAAATTCCATTAAAATGAGGAAAGGACCAGCCTGGGTAGGTTCATATGTGCATCAGAGATCAGTGCATGAGAGAATTTTATTGTATGCAGACCCTGTGTTTAGAGTCTCAGTCATCCTTCGTCATGCTGACTTTATGGTAGAATAACCACACGTATGGGTGAAGGAAAGCATCTCTAGTGTGGAGCCTTGCAGGAAAAAAGGTAGGAAGAGCTGTATATAAGATTGCCGCTAGAAAAACATCATAGAGAGAATTCTTTGCGTCCTGTTTTGTTGTGTAGTGTTGCTGCACGCCGATAACAACCTCCTGCTTGCCTCTGGTTTGTGCATAGAATCCTCCTGAATGAATCACCACCATCTTCATTTTTATTTCAGTGCATGGAAAACTGCAGGAAGGCTTATTAACAAGAACGTTGTTAAAATATATTCTAAAATAACCTTAGGGAAGGCTCAAGTTTCCTTACAGGTTACCTGCATTCTTTAGATATGAACATGAACCATAAGCTCTATGGTTTTCAGAGCTGCACTGACAGGAAGGTGTGGGGAGAAGAGAAACCTCTCCTGATGACAAGCTAATATCCAGAACATAGAGTAACATTAGAAGACTCTAGAAGTGACTTGCAGAAATAACAGCATGTGTCTTTTTTAACATGTGTATTTCTCTGGATTTCTTGGCAGGAAGGCCATAAATCATGACCTTTCTAAACTTTTCAATGAGATGTGGGATATGGATGTTAACCGCCTTATGCCTGGGAAAGACTACACAATTGACTTGCAGGTAACCACTTGCTAAGTCACATGAGGATTAAGGGCAATATGGTAGTGTAGGGTGAGGGGTGGGGTGGAGAAAATGAGATGGGGAAAAAAACCTTGTGGGTCAAGATAAAGGCAGTTTAATAAAAGCAAAAGAAAAGGCTGCAGGTGGAAGCAAAAGGAAAACAAAGATTTATTCTCTACTTCCCATCAGCAGGCGATGTCCAGCCACTTCCCAGGCAGCAGGGTTTCAATATGCATAGCGGTTGCTCCAGAAGACAAACATAGTAAATAACGAATGCCCCCCTTCCTCCTTCTTTCTCTTAGCTTGTATTGCTGAGCAGACGTCATATGGTATGGAACATCCCTTTGGTCATTTTGGGTCAGCTGTCCTGTCTTTCTCCCCTCCCAAGATCTTGCCCACCCCCAGCCTACTGGTGAGGGGGGGAAATGTTGGAGAGACAGCCTTGATACTGTGCAAGCACTGCTCAGCAGTAGCCAGAACACTGGTGTGTTATCAACACCCTTCTAGCTACCAATAGAAGGCACAGCACTGTGAGGGCTGCTATGGGGAAAAATAACTCCACCTCAGCCAGACCCCTCTTTCCTTGAGAATGCCCTTTTTAGAACAGAAACTTGAAAATCATCAGGAAACCCTCCTTTCCGTTTTGGATGTGCTTATTAGTAACATTGATTAAAATGCCCTTAAATGTGGCCAACCAGAAGTCTTTGAAAACTTCAGAGCATCAGGATGCACCAGTCCAAAGCTGGTGGAGCTGCATGGAGCTACCTCGGCATCTCCCTGGCACTGGGGCGATGGCTGGGGCTGCGGTCATGAAGTCATGAAGGAAGAGAAAACACAGGCTGAGCCTGAGGGAGCCTACTCAGGAGTTGAATTGCTTAAGCATTATCATGGAGGACAGGAGAATTAGACTGGCTAGGTTGGGGAGTAGGGACTCAGGAGAGAAACAACCCCTCTGCTGTACTGCATGGCCTCATAAACTATATGCAGTAGGTCTGTGGGTTACAAATGAACAGAGAAAGAAGGTCTGCAAATCTCCTTTTTATTTCTTTGTGGTGGGAGGGAGCTTTGGCTCTACATTACTTCTCTTTATCATTTGTGATGTATACAGCATAGTAGCGCAGCTGGTTACTGATTGGAACTGAGCTATCACATCGGTCATCACAATTATCTCTGAAAATGAGTCAACAGAGAAATTTCAGGCTCTTACAGTGCCAGAGATTATATCTTTTTTCTTTATGCTGGCAGTTCTTCTGTAATGTCTTCTCTTGTTTCATAGGAAGACTGTTCCTAACAAAGAATCCTGATAACATGTTTTGATTATTATAAAAGCAGGCACTGTCTCCTCTAAAGACATCTTACTTCTTTCATTGTTTTACTCTGGTGTTTCTCCTAGGGAAAAGCAGGTGCCACACAGCAAGGTGACGGTGCTGTCCAGGACAGCGCAGCCAGACATCTGTTTCACAACGTAAATGAAGAACGCCTCAAGAGCATAAAAACTTTTGCAAGTGAGACCCATTCTGTTGTTAATGGTGGAAATGACATGAAGTATCTGTGTTGGTTTTTATGTGTTTGCCTAAAATATAACGTCATATATAATTTGGATGGTGGTGAGGATCATCAGGCCACATGTCATTTGAAGGTAGTTTCCACAACATTTGCATGGAGGTTACCTGTAGCCTCAGCCTCGGGAATAACAACCCTTTGTGCCTTAGCCAAAACCTGAACTTCTCTGTGGTTCTTCCACTACAAAGTGAAATAGATGAGACTCTTGTCCTTGCTTTGAAGTTGTTCCATGTATTGAAAAAGACGCCAAAGTCATCTTTTCTCCTTTGATGACATTCTAGCCCTTTCAGATAGCACTAGGTCCACAGCTACTTCTTGCATTTCTGTTGGGGGCTATACTTCAAGCATGTCTATGAATGTATGCTTCCTTCCCTGATATTTCTTTTCTCCGGATAGAGTTACATTAAGCTGATTGAACAGCCGGCATAATGGGGAGCACTGTTTTTCTCTGTTCCCCCCCACTCCTCTCTGAGCCACACAATCCTGTGTCTAGTGCGGGCAGCTCTGGTACTCACCGAACCCTACACCGAGTCACTTCAGCTCACTAACCTGGCAGGATACGACTTGGGTTTTTTGACCTCGAGTATTTTTCTGTCAGCGTGGTGTGCTGAATCAGCCCCCACAGTCCACTGTGTGTCAGAGCACGAGTAGATGAAGCGACGGGAGGGCACAGCTGGCAAAAGGGGTGCAAAGGAGAAGAGGAACCCATCCACTCAGTGGCTCAAGCCGTCTCATGTAGGTTTATGCTGTATTATTCCTCTACTGAAGTAATGCCTGCAAAGCCTTCTGCCAGCATAGCTCAAGTTCATAAGCCTATGCCTGTAATTTTGGTGATCAGATATGATTTGTTTTGGAAGAAGGTCATTATTGCTTCAGCACTTTGTTCCATAAGGAAGCTCCATAGCGAGCTGTTTATCTTAAAAAGTACAGCGGTGGTCTGGCCTTGAGTCACCTCTAGACCTCCACTCAAGAGTGTACCTGAGAATGAAATTTGATATATAAAGGAATGTCTTTCTCTAAGGGCTGTCAAGGCATATTATATGGCATCTTTTTATGATGGCAGTCTCTAATGACTGGATCACACATATGGTTAGGCATATGGCCTGTTCATCAGGATGACCATGCTGAAAGTTTCTCTCTTTCTGCAGCCTTTATTTCTTTATTGGACAACTATGAGACATCAACCGGTGTAGCAGAAGTAGTGACTCCAGAAGAAATAGTTGAAAACAATTGTTTTCTTGATGCTATCTTAGCAACAGAAGTCATGAAAGTGAGTAACACAGATCTCTTTCAGTCACTGAAAACACTGAATTATAAAGTAAGTTGTGTATATATATCTTGGTTTTCTATCCTTCAGATAGCTCATGAATATCTGCTTAAAAAAAACCTAGCAAAGCCAAACCTTGCCGATTTCAAATATCAGCTCTATGACATCTGGTTCCAGCTCTATGCCAGGAAAGAAGGAGACAGGTATGTTTGATGGATATGGCCCCTGATAATCTCTGCACCATTCTGACTCAGGTAAATATAAGCCCGAGTGCCATCTGTTACACACAGAACTGGAAGACAGCCTCAGAATATGGCCTAAATCAGGTGTTCTTTGCTCCCACACCAGTCGTGTTTAAAGACTTACTGATCAGATACTAACAGTATCGACCCTTGGGGTACACCGCTGCTGAATTGCCTCCAGCTGCACTTTGTGTCCCTAATCACAGGCCTTCAACCACAGACATTCATCCACTTTTCAGCCCACCATGTCATCCACTTTTCTAATCTGTACTTCATCAGTTTGTCTATGAGACTGTTATGGGAGACAGTGTCAGAAGCCTTGCTAAAATCTGGATAAGCAGCAGTGATGCATCTGTGGCATTTACTAGCAACCTTCATCATCAAATACAAATTTAGACTTAGTAGCTAGATTTCATTGCAAGTTTTGTGCAAAGTAAGGAAGAAACCCCAGCAAATCCAGACAAATAAAAAAACTGCTCACAAATCAACCTAAGCAAGCTTGTGCATCTTCTTGCCTTTTACCTCTGCCAATATGAACTATCTAAACACATAAAAGACCTATATATTATTCTTTGGTTTATTACAGACCTGATTCCTGTGGTTTTGAACATGTTTTTGTTGGAGAAACAAGGCGTGGTAAACAGATCTTAGGTCTGCACAACTGGGTGCAATTTTACCTTCAGGAAAAGCGCAGCCAAATTGACTACAAGGGATATGTTGCTCGGAGGAACAAAACCAGGGTAAGAACAAGCAGGGTGCCTTTACAAATAAGACTAATGGATCCAGAGATAAAAGCTGGGGTAATGAATCAAGGCACAACGATGTAATCATAGGCTCAGCTGCTTTGAACGTAACGTGCCCAGGTGTATATAAGCAGAAGAAATACTAGCATGCCCTCAAGTCCAGCTTCTTTTTTTGCAAAAACTATTTTAGAAAGTAGTGCTAGTGTCAAGAAGCTTAATTGAGATAAATGATCGTGTACACTCCAGAGGACAGGGAAAAGGCTGTGCTCCATCTATAGCACCCTGGCACAGCAAGGATGAATCTTGAATTTTGCATTGAATCTTGCAATGGCATCAGAAATCTGGAGCTGGATATTGTATCTTTCTGGTCACAGCTGTGTTGGACATTATTCTCTTCTTTTCTTTATGCTTTCAGCCTGACAAAGATGACCAAGTTTTGAGCATCCAGTTCAGCTGGAAGGGCTCGGTCAAGCCAATTGGAAGCACCTTTATTGGTGTCAGCCCAGAGTTCGAATTTGCCCTTTACACCGTCATTTTCCTGCTGGCTGAAGAAAGAGTCACACGTGAAACAGTGAAGATAGAGGAATATGAGCTACAGATGGTTGTTTGCCGCCACGGGCACCACATTGGAACAGCATATCCAGTACTCCTCAGCACCAGTAGTGAAGACTAGTAGGTAGTGATCAAGCAACGTTTCTTTTTTTGCAGGGGGAGGGGGGTGGTGGACATGGACACAGGACTGGATGGCAGATTAAGATGATGTGTGGTTTTATACAACTCATTTTGAGTAAAAATTGATGACTCACTCGCTTTTGGTCTGCAATGGAGTGTTTAATCAATAGCGTGCTGTGGTTCAGTGTCTGACAAACCTTGAAACATACTACTGCTTCTATTAAAGGCTGGATCAAACATACATCAGCCTTCCTTCATGCATGATAACACTGTACTTTCCAGCAGATAATGGAATGTAGGAAAAGGCTATATTAAAATGGATACACTCCGTTAGCTACTACATATCTGAGAGACCAATAACCCCACATTGCTTACATTTTGCCTTCCAGACAGGAACTTTGATTTGACAACAGCAGAACCACAGTATGATTTTTTCTCCTCTCCTAATTGCGTAAGAGGTTAATTTCAAATGCATTTTTACAATTACAGTGCCCTTGACACACAGGAAACATTCAGATGTGAGAATGGTCATGAAATGAACAGCAGGTTGCATCGGCTTTGCCCAGGTTTGCTGGAAGCCACAGTAGGCTTTATCTCACCTAACTTTAACAGACCATGGTATAGGCACCTGTCCGGGTCCCATTGCAGGCAGTGAGGCCTGCAGTCACTTCTCTGCTTGCGTAATCTGCATTAGATGAATGCGTAACCCATTGACTAGATCCCCAGTGACAGCAATAAGATGCCACTGGGGACACTGGTCCTAGTCCTCGACCTGGTCACTGGTCCTTCTGCTGATGTGGACATGTCTGCCCCTGTTCTTCCAAAATGCGTTCCGTACTCCAATGAAAGGAAGGTAATGCTTCTCCTTCCCGTACCAATGCAGAAACAGGCAGATGCTGAGACCCTCTGAGAGTGTGACGAGGACTCGTTAGATACTCACATGCCACAAGAATTTCTCCAACAGAGCAAGGATCTTTACTCACACTGGTAACAGAACTGCTTTTGGCTATTTCTTTTCCCAAAGAGGACCAGAAAAGTTGGCCTGTCACTGTGAAATGTAAAAGAGGAGACAAGATCATTTGAAATAAAGTACCCTTGGAAACCAAGAAAAACTTTACACTGAGCCGAGCAGGGATTTAAAATGTTTTACATTTCTTAAAGCAATTTTCTTATCCTCGCAGGCTCTCCCAAAAGTTCACCAGCCCTAAGAGTCTTTACCTCCCGGGGAGTTTGGTCCTCAGCTCCTCTAAACCGTGGCCTATAGCACTGGCTGGCATTTATTCACATACTTAGAAACGTTACACAGAGCAAGCCAAGGGTTCCAACAGCTGTTGAAACTACACGAGAGGCGTTTCAGGCCTGACACAATTGAGAGAACAGCGATAGAGGAGGAACTGGTAGGCACCAATGAACAAGGTCACCCATCCCGGCAGCATCAAGGGCTGCTGAAGGACAACAGGAGAGTCCAAACCCAGGTTCTGGTGTAGATCTGAAGCACGTAGGATCGGAGGCAGATATCGGAAATGGTACAAAATCACTGAGATGGCACACAGAATACCTGCTCCGTGGGCTGGAAACCAGCTGTGTGGAAGGTGAAAGAAGGCACTCGGTTTCCTTCAGGTTGGGGAACTTCCCTGCAGCCAAGGGCCCACAGGTCACATTACAGGCCCTGACTGCTCTTCAGAGTCCTTCTTCATCTTCGCATATGTGGCAGGGCAGAACTGAGAATACAGCTGAGCCAGAAAAGCCTGGGACGTGATGTCTAGCCTTGTCCCGTGGCTCAGTTTGTTCCATACGTGCACCGCGTAGGTGTTCTTAAGAAGCTGGTGAAGCTCTGAGGAGTTGATTGTATCAAATAACTTCTTCCAGTCCTCCCAGCGAATAGGATAAAAGGCTTCTGGGGAAAGAGCATGCACCCCTTTGCAGCTCATGTTGTTCTGGATATTACTGATGGAGCACCACTTCTTGAAGACACGAGTTAGGAGCTCTGGGCCCTGGTGAGCCCAGATCCAGCCATTGTAGTTATCCACAAAGTCCTGCATGCAAAGCTTCATGAACTCATGCTTGGGGGTGAAGGACAGAAGGGCCCCATTCAGTACATCCTGAGACTGCAGACCGAGGGCATTGGTGAGGTTCTTCAAGTTCTTAAGCACAATGAAATCGGTGTCCAGGTAGATGCCACCAAACTTCCACATGATGGTAATTCTGCAGGCGTCAGACAGGACGGGTAAGAAATAAGGTTCCTTCTGGTGCTCAGACTGCAAGTACCACTTTGCCAGAGGCGTCCCTGAGAAAAGCTCCACCAAGTCCAAGGGCCGGATTTCCACGTTGGGGAAGCAGCTCAGCAATGAGAATGCCCAGTGGTTGGGTAACGAGGCGTTACCATTTGCCAAGCCTTTCATGAGCACCACAACCCTTGTCCCAGGGTGTGTCCGGGCTGCTGACTCCACAGAGCACGTGAACAGGTAACTTGGGTTTGTTCGCTCCGAGGTCTCCACAAAAAACACAGCCCCTGGTGGAGGAGGGGGCCCACTAGCAGTAGGATGGGGAAGGTAAGGCAAAAACTGATCACACCTGCTTTGTGCAGGCAAGCTGTAGAGCTGGCCCTCAGCATCCTCCCCAGTTCTCCAGTAGAACATGGCAGTGGCAAAGAACACAAATGAAATGGTGAGGATAAACACAGCCTCGAGTCTGTGGCTCAGCACCACAGTGGTCAGTTTTGGCAGGCAGCTGGACATCCTGGGCAATCTTGCTCCTGTCAGAGCCTGCTCTCCCAAGGCAACCGTCGTGATCTGAAGGGGAGAAAAGAAGAAAAAGACACTGACAGTCAAGGCAGCAGACCACCAGCCTTGGGGCAGTGCCACGGCAGAAGAGAACTCTCCTTCCTTCACCTCAGGGCAGCATGCTTAAATTATGCCTTTTGGTCATTTATGAAACAGTCTCCTGGCTTCTCCATATTGTCACGGGGCCTTCAGGTCCCACATCAGAAACTACTGCCCATCTTTGGATCCCTCTCTTTCAAACACAAAATAAGGATAAGTCTCTCCTTTCTGTATATCACAAACCAAGACTGATCCTCAGTTCTGTCCATGTACATTATCCATGTAAGTTGTGCTTGCCACTTGGAAGGCTATACAGCATTTGACACACAAATGTCATACTTTCACGGTGGTGCACAACAAACTCTGGGAACAGCATTAGAGATGTTATCTATCATCTTCTAGAATTTCAAGTCATTCTGCACATGAGACATATATTCAAAAAGGCCTAGGACAAGGAAATAGGAATGGTCCCTATGAATATTCATGGAGCTCTATCAACAGACATTGTGTGGAACTGCTGCCCTGATGAAAATTTTTTCTCATGACGAGAGTTTTTTCCCTGATACACGACCTGTACTTCCCCAAAACCAAACACAATACTAAAATCCCAATACTGTCGTGAGTTCCTACCAAGAGGCCTCAGTATCCCCAGCTGTTGAACCAGCAGTTGCTGCCTTTCAAAATCAACCACTCACCCCTACAGAGAGCCTGGCTCACTTTTCATGGCACTGTAGCAAAGCAGAATGGATGGATAGTGGGAGGGAAGCTTGACACAAGGCAGCTTTGGAGGCAGATGCAGATGATAAGGACAAGAACTGCCAGGTAAGGAGAGTTTCAAAGCTGCTTCCCAAGCCTGCTCCCCTGCCAAGTCCTCACTTCTACCTCTGCTGGTAGATGGTGCTTCCTAAGCCAGCTGTCACCAACACAGGATGCAAAGGCCATGGTGTCTGTGACCTGCTCAGCTCTGCCAGTGGAATCATCTGGTGATGGATATGCAATCCCACCTCCACCCTACCCTTTCTTCCTCACTTCCTCCTGCAAAATGGGGGGATAGAGAGGAAGAGATTATTAACAAGGAAGCAACAAAAAAAGAAGTCATTTTAGCTACATTCTCAGCATTAGCATCAGCATTTCTGCCCTTGCCTCCCCTTAAAGTGAAAGACAACAGAACAAGCACCTCCTGGGCCCACAAATGGGGCCCCAAAGGTCAATGCGCAAAAGCACATGAAGAAGCAGCGAGAAGGATTGTGGCATTTAGGACAAGAGGAAACAGCCTCAAGTTACACCAGGGAGGTTTAGATTGGATATCAGGAAAAATTTATTCACTGAAAGGGTTGTTAAGTATTGGAAGAGGCTGCCCAAGGAAGTGGTTGAGTCCCCATCCCTGGAGGTATTTAAAAGACGTGTAGATGTGGTGCTTAGGGACATGGTTTAGTGGTGGGCTTGGCAGTGCTAGGTTAACGGTTGAACTCGATGATCTTTAAGGTCTTTTCCAACCTAAATGATTCTATGATTCTGTGATTTCTCCTGCCTCCCTCTGCTCCACCGCCAAATCTAAATCCCCATGCTCCAGGACAGAGAGCTTCAGGAAACAGCAAAAGCTTTCATCTGTAACCAAACAGACAGGGAACAGGACAGAGAACCCAGCTGGCACAATGCCATTTGTCATTCACCCCTGGTTACTGCAACGCAGTCACATACTAAACTCCCCATGTAACCAGAAAATAACTTGCCAGCCACACTGCGAACTTTCCAAATGCAACAGCACGGAGCCACCGCTCTCCACTAGGCACTGGGGCTTTGGGGACAGAGGAGAGGCAGCCGATACACAAATTGTCAGCGCTGGAGTCCCAGAACATTTTCTTCTCCTGCACAGAAATGCCAGCGTGTGCTGTGGGTGCTACCTGCAGTGAAAAAAACCCACTCTGCTTTTTACATACCTATTTCCCCCTCCCTCCACACTGCAGCCTCTTGAATCCTGCAAAACATTTTTAGCTTGGTGAACTGTAAAAGAGAAAGCAAACACAGGCTTGAGGGGACAGAGCCTTTGCTGTAGAGAAGACAGGAAAGCATATCTTTAATCTAACAGTGAGCAAGCTTCAAGGCTACATGCATATTTTTAGTAAGAGGAGGAACTTCTACTGCAGTCGCACTTCTACATATTTAGAAATACATTTCTGCTTCTGTGGCGGATAAGTGGACATTTTAGACGCTGCATTAGCCAGTCCATTTTTTTCACAAAACAAACACAGGAAACCTGGCGCTCTACCTTCCTCTGAAACTGCAAGTCCCACTCACAGAAACTACAAATACTACTCACCTGTCCCTGCTTTCAAGACACCACAGAAGGCACTGCTCAGCTGGACAAGATCTTGAAGAGGTTAGTGTCTCTGAGAGTGCCTATAACTCTATGGTCTGGCACTTCCTTTTTGTGAAAGGAAATGGTGAAAGATGGAGTCTAAACACGTGGTGATAACATGCAAATCAGGGAGGATATGACACCATACATTCAGGTAATACATTGGCTGAAAGAAGGGTCAGGCAGCTGATGGGTCATTTGGCTGTGCTGTGAAGAACCCCTCTAATTAGGAATGAACCAGCAAAAAAAAAGAAAAAAAAAAGAAGGAAAGGCTTATCGCTACACTTTAAGCTTTATACTGTGGCAGGAAACCGCTTTGCTGTTTCCCAGTGCTCACGCTGCTTGGGTGGCTGCCACGAGAACCGAGCTGAGAGTCTCATAGAGCTGCCTCCTCCCACCCCAAGACTTCAGTTCTGAGTACTGCCTTGAACACACGCTCTTTCGACCAATTAATTTACTCATCCATGTGGGAATACTCCCTCTTATGCCGGATACTTCATTGCATTTGACTTTTTGCCAAATTCAGGTGTCCCTCACTTTATGACAGAGTTCCCCCTTGTCCCTGTGCTCCATGGCAGCTGACCTTCCCTTGCAGAAGACACGTGGACGCATTCATAAAATACCACCTTTATCCATACAGCCGCTAGGTTTAGGGTTTAGTGCCGTTTCTACTCAGTTGCCCGCAACAAACGTCAGGCCTATTGCTCTGTGGCTTCCCAGACCCCTCCCCCCTCCCCAAATCCTTCCAAGCACTGCAGCACCACCGATGGACTCATAAGATGCCAACACTGCGGAAGCTCTTTGGAAAGCACCTTAAGCTGTTCCCAGCCCTTGCATCGATGGAGCTCTCCAGGCCTCAGGTCAGGCCCCATCTAGTCACAGAATCACAGAAGGGTTGGGGTTGGAAGGCACCTCTGGAGATCATTTGTCCAAGCCCCCAGAGTCACCTTGAGCTGAGGACCGTGTCCTCTTTGCTTCTGACCTTGGCCGAGGACAGAGACTCCACAGCCTCTCTGGGCAACCTGCTCCAGTGTGTCACCACCATTTCTTTCATTCTGATTTCCCCTCTTTCAATTTGTGCCCATTCTGTCTCATCCTGTCACTGGATTCCACAGAGAAGAGGCTAACTCATCTTCGTTACCCCACCCGTCTCCAATCAGGTCCTTACACACTTTGACAAGACACCCCCCAAGCCTGCTCTTCTCCAAGGAAAATGATCAGAGCTCTCTCAGCATCTCTTCGTATAGCGCCTGCTCCAGTCCCTTTCTCATCTTAGTGGCCCTTCTCTGCACTTGCCCCAGTATGTCCCGGTCTCCCTTTTACTGGGGAGCCCAGAACTAGCACTCCAGATGTGTCTCACCAGTGCTGAGTAGCAAGGAAGCATTGCTTCCCTTCACCTTGCAGGCGATGCTCTACCTAATGCAGCCCAGCAGGCTGTTGGCCTTCTTTGCCACAAGGGCACACTGCCGGCTCCTGGACAACTTCTCGTCCACAGCACCATCAGGTCCTTTTCTGCCAAGATGCTTTCCAGCTGGTCAGACCATGTCCTTCTCTCTTCAAGTCTATCCCTGCATTGGCTCTGCCCAGGTTTGCTGGAAGCCACAGTAGGCTTTATCTCACCTAACTTTAACAGACCATGGTATAGGCATCTGTCCGGGTCCCATTGCAGGCGGTGCTGCCTGCAGTCACTTCTCTGCTTGCGTAATCTGCATTAGGGTTAGATGAATGCGTAACCCATTGACTAGATCCCCAGTGACAGCAATAAGATGCCACTGGGGACACTGGTCCTAGTCCTCGACCTGGTCACTGGCCTTCTGCTGATGTGGACATGTCTGCCCCTGTTCTTCCAAAATGCGTTCCGTACTCCAATGAAAGGAAGGTAATGCTTCTCCTTCTCGTACCAATGCAGAAACAGGCAGATGCTGAGACCCTCTGAGAGTGTGACGAGGACTCGTTAGATACTCACATGCCACAGGAATTTCTCCAACAGAGCAAGACCCCTGCTAACGCATATTCTCTGACAATACATGATTTCCAAAATACTGCGTAGCATTTCATGTAATTTTCATGACCTTGCTTGCTAAATTTAAAAGCCTGGCTAACCCATGCAGTGCGGGAAATATGCAAAGAAAAAAAAACAAAACAAAAACCCCAGTCCATACAGACACTGTAAAATGTACAGAGACACCCTACTGCATACGGTAAAGGCTGACATTTAAATGATAGCCAGTTTCCCTTTGTCCTGGTTTCAGCTGGGATAGAGTTAGTTTTCTTCTTAGTAGCTAGTAGAGTGCTGTGTTTTGGATTTAGGATGAGAATAATGTCGATAACACAGTGATGTTTTGGTTCTTGCTGAGTAGAGTTTACACTGGTCAAGGACTTTTCAGCTTCCCATGCTCTGCCAGGTGCACAAGAAGCTGGGAGGGAGCAGAGCCAGGACAGCTGACCCAGACTGGCCAAAGGGCTATTCCATACCATATGACGTCATGCTCAGCATATAAGCTGGGGGAAGAAGAAGGAAAGGGGGGACATTTGGCATGATGGCGTTTGGCTTCCCAAGTAACCGTTATGCGTGATGGAGCCCTGCTTTCCTGGGGATGGCTGAACACCTGCCTGCTGATGGGAAGTAGTGAATGAATTCCTTGCTTTGCTTTGCTTGTGCGCGCGGCTTTTGCTTTCCCTATTAAACTGTCTTTATCTCAACCCATGAGTTTTCTCACTTTTACTCCTCCGATTCTCTCCCCCATCCCACCGGGGGGGAGTGAGCAAGCGGCTGCGTGGTGCTGAGTTGCCGACTGGGGTTAAACCACGACACCCTTGTTCCAAGCACAAAATGGATAAAACGTAGTACAAAGGGAACAGACATGGAGGACCTTGTAACTAACTCCTCTGTGCAAGGACTTCACCCAGTCCGATGCTGCTGGATCAGCACATGCTCACGTCTACTCTTGGTGTCCCTAAGGGGTTCTGGAGCACCTTGCAGTGAGAAAGGGGTTCCTGCCCTCCGTGACTGTAAATGTGCTTCACTGGTATTTTCCTTGGTAGCAAAACCACAGACAACACAAAAATGCAAACAACCAGAACTGGACGACAACTGGATGACTGGGTGATGGTACAACACGAGTTGTACATGAAGCCAACCAAGCACCACCGGTTTCTGCGATCCTCTGTTTTTCAAATTGCAACAGCAGATACTCACAAGTCCCTGAAACCTGGCAAATCATTCCTAATAGGAAAAAATGTACACTGTTGAGCAACGTTATTATAGAACATCATCAGATCTTTGTGACAGTTCAAGTAGTGATAAAAAATGGCAAGAAATAATCTGTACAAATTCTTTAAGGGCATGCATTTAGCTATGTCACAGAATGAAATGTTACATTCTCAGTTCATACTGAAAGCAATTAGAATTGCTTTTATGTCATTACATTAGAACTGTATAATTCTCAGATTATGACTTCTGTGGAACTGCTCAAACCTCCAGGCCTAGACCTTAGCACAACCAGTATAAACCACTGTCTTAGCCAGAGGGGATCAGATGCTGGGGAAGCATAGGAGAGTTGCAGCTCTTAGCGTGGGACCCAGTGCTAGAGGCACCGAGACTGGGGCAGGGCTGGAGAGTCTGGTACAGCTGAGATCGGCCACAATACATCACGAACATCCAAATCTAGCTTCACAGGCTAAATGAAAGTTTACCATGGTATACCTTCCCTTCTTTCTTTGCCTTATCACTGCTCGTCTTTGTTGCACAATTTTAGTGCTACTTCAACTACCTTTTGCCATTAAACTATTCAAAATCTACATTTATGCTGCATCAAGTAGAAACACAGCAACATAGCTCTCATCAGCCTGAGAAGTGATTGCACCGGTTCCAGTTGTCTTAGGAGAACGAGCCAAGTACCGTTGAGTTTAGTGATGTCCCTTCAAGTAAGCATGTGGACATATGAACAGGAAAACACTGGAGGGGGTGTGTAAATTTGCTACAAATTCAGTAACAAACCAAAACTGAAGAGAGGAAAACCGTAGAGGAAGAAGGTCCGGCAGCTGGACCTGCTGCATACCCAGGTAGCTGCTGGGGTCTTGAACAATATCACTGATGACAAGCAGCCTGATAGGAGTATTTCTGGGACCCACCAGAAAACAGCTGAAGATCCCCATTTTCCCCACATTTACATTACCAACAAGAGTAGAAGAGGTAAGGTTTGACAACCCCAACATTCGGTGGGTTGCTAATCAGTCTGTTCGGCATGGAAGAGCAGAGCGGTGCCAAACAGGGAGGAACCCACCACCTAATTCCCCTAGTAGTGAGGGGAATTAGTAGTTAGCGTTTTAGCAACAGCTTTAGAGCTCCTCCCTCTGACCCTAGCGAGAATGGCAGACCAAGCATGTGCGAACATTTGAGGCGAGATGAGAGTAAGTACTGTAATTGTAATGGGTATATTAGACCAAGCCATAAGATACTGCAGCTATATACAGAGGATGCTTCAGGTACCTGTCTCTTATCTGCGTCTTTTGTACTTAATCACAACTTCACCTGTCCAGAGCGAACCCTGCAATACCCAATTTCACTTACATGCTCTTTAGAACTAAGTTTTCCCCTGAAATAAAAGAAAGAAAAGTGAAAATACCCACTCGTATAGCTCTAATGCAGTGCTGGATAGACACTCCGTGGGGTAAGAAGAATTAAAAGCGAGCCACAGCAAAGAGACAGAGGATATTAGCAAGTTTCTGCAAAAAAATCAACAGATTGTGGGGAGAAATGATACGGCAGTTTTTATAGCTGTTGATTCCCAAATCACTGTACAGAATGTGGCCAGAGATGTGATGGCATCTTACTGAAGACATCCAGAAAAAAATAGACAGACTCTGTCTGTTATTTGCAACAAAGAGCTGTAGCCCAGAGCCCAGTGCTGTGCTGCTCAGCTCTCCCTTCCCCCAGGAATTAAGACTTCTACCAGGACTAAGAAGTACTAGACTTGCGGTTTCTATCAGACCACCACTGAGGTGCAGGGCAAGGAAACAGCTCGTTATTTGTTCATCCTCACCTGAAATCACAGAGAATTAGCACTTCCTCAGCTTCACTCCTTGGGGTCTCTCCACACTACTCTTATGCACAAGAGAGCTGTTCTGTGGAAAACCCAGTCTTAGACTTGGTACCCAGCTGTTTGCAGCAGCCTCGCACAGTGACAAGGCTAAGAAACCAAGTCAGAGCTCAGTTTCAGACTCACCCTGGAGCTTTCTATCCCTTGCTATTTTCGTATCCTTCTGGACTTACGGGACTAGTCGGGGTTACTGGAAATGGACCAAAACCAGAGATTTGCAGTTCAAGTCTAATCCCTAGTTGTGAGCATTAGCTTTCACCTGGGCCTTAAAATTTCCTAGGAACCATTCTGGGTCTGCGTCTGGGTGATGGCCCAGCTGAAGTCATAGCAGCCCGAGCCCCGAAAGGGCACAAGAGCTAACCAGGAACTCCCTGTGCCCAGCGTGGGACGAGCCTTTCCTGTCAACTGTTAGGTGCCGACCCCCGTACATAGTCAGCTCTGCTGCTCGCTGCCCCAGTAGAAGGAGGCCATGTAGTTTGTGCAGGCTTAGCTGGTGCCCTTGTCCTCAACTTCAGAGCTGCTCTCTCTAGTTTTTATTCCCGGCTTGGCTCAGCTCTGGTAATCGCAGGTTCTTTCCGCACCATCCCACGCCTACAGGGAGCGGCTGGGATACAGGGAGCGGCTGGAAACATCAGTTCCCAGCGTCAGGAACAGCCAGAGAAGAGTGGACTGAGTGTGGTGTTGCTGAGCTAACTCAGGAATCGTGTGGGAAGGGAGGGATGGAAGGATCACGTCGGAGGGTGGACGGATGAAGCAGGGAGCACAACTTGCTCCGGCACTGCTGGAGGATCCTTCGGATCCCACAATGAAGTGACCACAAAGCAACACGCCAATGGATCACTCCACTGAGCACCTTGTCCATAAAGGGACTGCTGCACAGAGTCCTCTGCCCAAAAGGTCCGGGCCTGCCTGCAGTTTAGATCGTACTCTGTAGTACTGGAAGGTGAAAACCGACGTGCCCATGACGTAGCAGGTAGGAAAGGATTGGGGAAAAGGTCTGCAAGAAACCACCTCTCATGGCTACAAGAGTCCAAACACATTCTGGTATGCACTAGCTCTTTTCTTCATCTCCTGCAAAGACATTATGAAGATGAGGATTAATGCAAGGCAGAGAGGCTGCATTTCACTCACAGCACTGATACTGGCACAGCTACACAGATCCTATCCTATCTCCCAAGAAAAACAGCACAAGCTGAAAAAAAGATCAAATGTGATTAAAACATGGCGGGGGGGGGGGGAATCAAACATGAAGCGATAAATCAATCAGCATTTCCCACAGTCGAACCACAGGAGTTGAGATTGCCTTTAAGATACGCTGTATTTCCCTATAACGCAGGCAGGGGTCAGAGACCCCTGAGAGATCGGACATCTCTGGCCAAGGGCTGCTTACCCTCACAGCACCAGGACCAGCCCCAGCCACCAGAAAAAACACTGAGGAAATACCCTCTAACCACTGACCCAAGAAACGGCCTAAATTTCAGCAGGGCTACGCTGCAAGAGGAAGGGGCAGGATTTGGCCACGTTAACATAACGCACGGGGATGGCTCTTGCCGATGCGGCTGTGGCTGCGCTGCTCTACACCACCTGAGGAGCAAAGGGCTGGGGAGGCAGGAGGAGGGAGGGACACAGGCCCACAGGAGCACAAGACGCCTCTCCCAGAGACGCGTTATTCCTACCCAGCCCAGAAACAGGGGCAACAAGGCACAGCCCGTCCCAAATCTACTCCGTTCCCCCGGCACTGCTCAGAAGGGGGGACGCGGCCCCCAGCCGCTCAGAGCCTTCCGGAAGGTTCTGCCATGGCAGCACCATCACCTCAGCTGCTGCCCCCAGCCTGGCCGCAGTGGCGGGGCGCTGCCCTGGCACACGCCCGTGGTCTGTGGGGCCTGTGTGGCTCCGGCAGCTGAGGAGGGAGGGCCGGCCCACCCGCCCCATTTGCCATGGTTTAGAGAAGGCTGAGCAGCAGGAGGAGCTCGAGGAGGGACTGGCAAAGTGCTCTCCTCCACGGGGGAAGATGGCGGCGGGGCCCCTGCTGCCATGCGGGTGCCCTCCTCAGCGCCTCTCCAGCCAAAGGCAACTCTGGGGGGCAGGCAGCACGTCCTGACCCTCCCCATCAGCAGCTCAACCGTCCCCCACTGCCATCCCCTGCCCCGCTCCCCACAGCACATCCCCTTCCTCCTTGCCCTCCTCTGCTCCATGACAGCCCTGGCCAGCCACGGCTCTCCTGCGGCCCCGCCATGGCCGGGCAGGCTGCAGGAGCCTGCCAGCCCACAGGTGAGACTGCTCTGCCTTTTTCCTGCTTCCTCTTTGGTGTTCCTTCTCCAGCGTGGACTTATCCTCGGGCCACAATCCCTTCAGAGGTACGCCTGCTGCGGCACAGACATAACCATGGCCACAGATGCTTCGAGAGGTACCTGCTCTGGCGTGGGCTCCTCCACGGCCACAGACACTTTGGGGTGTCCTGCTCCTGCATGGACTCATCCACAGGTCGCAGTCCCTTCGACTCGAGTTCACGCTGGAGTTCCAGCCTGTCCAGGACAGCAGCAGGGATGCCCTGGCCGTCTGCCAGCCCAGGCGCATGGCCATTGCTGTTATCAAAATGTTCCCAGGCACGGCAGAGTAAGATGATAAGCAGTACAGCAGTACAGCAAGCAGCAAAAGCAGAAAAGCAGCCACTAACCAGCGCTAGACTCGAATATACAGTAAGGCAAGCAAGCCCCATGGCAAGCACAGAAGCCTGCCGATTAATAGCTAAGCAGCAATAACAGCTATAAATTCGAACTAGCACGTTCCCATCAAATCTGCCGTTATCTCGAACCCTTCAAGCCCCACGTTGGGTGCCAAAAAGGACCGTCGTGGTTTAATCCCAGCCAGCAACCAAGCCCCACACAGCCGCTCACTCACTCCCCCCGGTGGGATGGGGGAGAGAATCAGAAGAGTAAAAGTGAGAAAACTCGTGTGTTGAGATAAAGACAGTTTAATAGGTAAAGCAAAACTACACATGCAAGCAAAGCAAAACAAGGAATTCTTTCACTCCTTCCCATCGGCAGGCAGGTGTTCGGCCATCTCCAGGAAGGCAGGGCTCCATCACGCGTAACGGTTACTTGGGAAGACAAATGCCATCACTCCGAACATCCCCCCCTTCCTTCTTCTTCCCCCAGCTTTATGTGCTGAGCATGATGTCATATGGTGTGGAATATCCCTTCAGTCAGTTGGGGTCAGCTGTCCCAGCTGTGTCCCCTCCCAGCTCCTTGTGCACCCCCAGCCTACTCGCTGGTGGGGTGGTGTGAGAGGCAGAAGAGGCCTCTGTAAGCACTGCTCAGCAACAACAAAAACATCCCTGTATTAACAACACTGTTTCCAGGAGAAATCTAAGACATAGCTCCATACTAGCTACTATGAAGAAAATTACCTCTATCCCAGCCAAAACCAGCACACACATACATGTGCTGATGTTAGTCCTACTAGGTTGGCAATACATGCGCTCCCTTTGGGAGCAGAGTTGCCCACATGTATAGCTCGTAAGTGCAGTGGGATTTCTATGCAGTGAAGAAACAGCAAGTACAGAGTAATGGCAGAGAAAAAGACATTCAGACATACATCAAGGTATCATACCATCAGTGACCGATCATTTTTCCATAGCAGAACCATAGCAAGTTGCCGTATAAAGATGTCAGTACTTCACCATTATACTACTGGTATCCAGTCTGAAACAAGACTTACAAGAAATGCATGACAAGCTGCACATTTGAGCGTCCTGCATCTTTGCACAGCCTTCTTAAAGCAATTTTCTTATCCTCGCAGGCTCTCCTAAAAGTTCACCAGCCCTAAGAATCTTTACCTCCCGGGGAGTTTGGTCCTCAGCTCCTCTAAACCGTGGCCTATAGCACTGGCTGGCATTTATTCACATACTTAGAAACGTTACACAGAGCAAGCCAAGGGTTCCGACAGCTGTTGAAACTACACGAGAGGCGTTTCAGGCCTGACACAATTGAGAGAACAGCGATAGAGGAGGAACTGGTAGGCACCAATGAACAAGGTCACCCATCCCGGCAGCATCAAGGGCTGCTGAAGGACAACAGGAGAGTCCAAACCCAGGTTCTGGTGTAGATCTGAAGCACGTAGGATCGGAGGCAGATATCGGAAATGGTACAAAATCACTGAGATGGCACACAGAATACCTGCTCCGTGGGCTGGAAACCAGCTGTGTGGAAGGTGAAAGAAGGCACTCGGTTTCCTTCAGGTTGGGGAACTTCCCTGCAGCCAAGGGCCCACAGGTCACATTACAGGCCCTGACTGCTCTTCAGAGTCCTTCTTCATCTTCGCATATGTGGCAGGGCAGAACTGAGAATACAGCTGAGCCAGAAAAGCCTGGGACGTGATGTCTAGCCTTGTCCCGTGGCTCAGTTTGTTCCATACGTGCACCGCGTAGGTGTTCTTAAGAAGCTGGTGAAGCTCTGAGGAGTTGATTGTATCAAATAACTTCTTCCAGTCCTCCCAGCGAATAGGATAAAAGGCTTCTGGGGAAAGAGCATGCACCCCTTTGCAGCTCATGTTGTTCTGGATATTACTGATGGAGCACCACTTCTTGAAGACACGAGTTAGGAGCTCTGGGCCCTGGTGAGCCCAGATCCAGCCATTGTAGTTATCCACAAAGTCCTGCATGCAAAGCTTCATGAACTCATGCTTGGGGGTGAAGGACAGAAGGGCCCCATTCAGTACATCCTGAGACTCCAGACCGAGGGCATTGGTGAGGTTCTTCAAGTTCTTAAGCACAATGAAATCGGTGTCCAGGTAGATGCCACCAAACTTCCACATGATGGTAATTCTGCAGGCGTCAGACAGGACGGGTAAGAAATAAGGTTCCTTCTGGTGCTCAGACTGCAAGTACCACTTTGCCAGAGGCGTCCCTGAGAAAAGCTCCACCAAGTCCAAGGGCCGGACTTCCACGTTGGGGAAGGAACTCAGCAATGAGAATGCCCAGTGGTTGGGTAACGAGGCGTTACCATTTGCCAAGCCTTTCATGAGCACCACAACCCTTGTCCCAGGGTGTGTCCGGGCTGCTGACTCCACAGAGCACGTGAACAGGTAACTTGGGTTAAGTTGCTCCGAGGTCTCCACAAAAAACACAGCCCCTGGTGGAGGAGGGGGCCCACTGGCTGTAGGATGGGGAAGGCAAGACGAAAACTGATCACACCTGCTTTGTGCAGGCAAGCTGTAGAGCTGGCCCTCAGCATCCTCCCCAGTTCTCCAGTAGAACATAGCAGTGGCAAAGAACACAAATGAAATGGTGAGGATAAACAGAGCCTGGAGCCTGGGGCTCAGCACCACAGTGGTCAGTTTTGGCAGGCAGCTGGACATCCTGGGCAATCTTGCTCCTGTCAGAGCCTGCTCTCCCAAGGCAACCGTCGTGATCTGAAGGGGAGAAAAGAAGAAAAAGACACTGACAGTCAAGGCAGCAGACCACCAGCCTTGGGGCAGTGCCACGGCAGAAGAGAACTCTCCTTCCTTCACCTCAGGGCAGCATGCTTAAATTATGCCTTTTGGTCATTTATGAAACAGTCTCCTGGCTTCTCTGTAATGCAGTCACAGGGCCTTCAGGTCAATGCACAACTGAGGGGGAAGCAGCAAGGAGGACTGTGGCATTTCTCCTGCCTCCCTCTGCTCCACCGCCAAATCTAAATCCCCATGCTCCAGGACAGAGAGCTTCAGGAAACAGCAAAAGCTTTCATCTGTAACCAAACAGACAGGGAACAGGACAGAGAACCCAGCTGGCACAATGCCATTTGTCATTCACCCCTGGTTACTGCAACGCAGTCACATACTAAACTCCCCATGTAACCAGAAAATAACTTGCCAGCCACACTGCGAACTTTCCAAATGCAACAGCACGGAGCCACCGCTCTCCACTAGGCACTGGGGCTTTGGGGACAGAGGAGAGGCAGCCGATACACAAATTGTCAGCGCTGGAGTCCCAGAACATTTTCTTCTCCTGCACAGAAATGCCAGCGTGTGCTGTGGGTGCTACCTGCAGTGAAAAAAACCCACTCTGCTTTTTACATACCTATTTCCCCCTCCCTCCACACTGCAGCCTCTTGAATCCTGCAAAACATTTTTAGCTTGGTGAACTGTAAAAGAGAAAGCAAACACAGGCTTGAGGGGACAGAGCCTTTGCTGTAGAGAAGACAGGAAAGCATATCTTTAATCTAACAGTGAGCAAGCTTCAAGGCTACATGCATATTTTTAGTAAGAGGAGGAACTTCTACTGCAGTCGCACTTCTACATATTTAGAAATACATTTCTGCTTCTGTGGCGGATAAGTGGACATTTTAGACGCTGCATTAGCCAGTCCATTTTTTTCACAAAACAAACACAGGAAACCTGGCGCTCTACCTTCCTCTGAAACTGCAAGTCCCACTCACAGAAACTACAAATACTACTCACCTGTCCCTGCTTTCAAGACACCACAGAAGGCACTGCTCAGCTGGACAAGATCTTGAAGAGGTTAGTGTCTCTGAGAGTGCCTATAACTCTATGGTCTGGCACTTCCTTTTTGTGAAAAGAAAAGGTGAAAGGTGGAGTCTAAACACATGGTGATAACATGCAAATCAGGGAGGATGTGACACCATACATTCAGGCAATCCATTGGCTGAAAGAAGGGTCAGGCAGCTGATGGGTCATTTGGCTGTGCTGTGAAGAACCCCTCTAATTAGGAATGAACCAGCAAAAAAAAAGAAAAAAAAAAAAGAAGGAAAGGCTTATCGCTACACTTTAAGCTTTATACTGTGGCAGGAAACCGCTTTGCTGTTTCCCAGTGCTCACGCTGCTTGGGTGGCTGCCACGAGAACCGAGCTGAGAGTCTCATAGAGCTGCCTCCTCCCACCCCAAGACTTCAGTTCTGAGTACTGCCTTGAACACACGCTCTTTCGACCAATTAATTTACTCATCCATGTGGGAATACTCCCTCTTATGCCGGATACTTCATTGCATTTGACTTTTTGCCAAATTCAGGTGTCCCTCACTTTATGACAGAGTTCCCCCTTGTCCCTGTGCTCCATGGCAGCTGACCTTCCCTTGCAGAAGACACGTGGACGCATTCATAAAATACCACCTTTATCCATACAGCCGCTAGGTTTAGGGTTTAGTGCCGTTTCTACTCAGTTGCCCGCAACAAACGTCAGGCCTATTGCTCTGTGGCTTCCCAGACCCCTCCCCCCTCCCCAAATCCTTCCAAGCACTGCAGCACCACCGATGGACTCATAAGATGCCAACACTGCGGAAGCTCTTTGGAAAGCACCTTAAGCTGTTCCCAGCCCTTGCATCGATGGAGCTCTCCAGGCCTCAGGTCAGGCCCCATCTAGTCACAGAATCACAGAAGGGCTGGGGTTGGAAGGCACCTCTGGAGATCATTTGTCCAAGCCCCCAGAGTCACCTTGAGCTGAGGACCGTGTCCTCTTTGCTTCTGACCTTGGCCGAGGACAGAGACTCCACAGCCTCTCTGGGCAACCTGCTCCAGTGTGTCACCACCATTTCTTTCATTCTGATTTCCCCTCTTTCAATTTGTGCCCATTCTGTCTCATCCTGTCACTGGATTCCACAGAGAAGAGGCTAACTCATCTTCGTTACCCCACCCGTCTCCAATCAGGTCCTTACACACTTTGACAAGACACCCCCCAAGCCTGCTCTTCTCCAAGGAAAATGATCAGAGCTCTCTCAGCATCTCTTCGTATAGCGCCTGCTCCAGTCCCTTTCTCATCTTAGTGGCCCTTCTCTGCACTTGCCCCAGTATGTCCCGGTCTCCCTTTTACTGGGGAGCCCAGAACCAGCACTCCAGATGTGTCTCACCAGTGCTGAGTAGCAAGGAAGCATTGCTTCCCTTCACCTTGCAGGCGATGCTCTACCTAATGCAGCCCAGCAGGCTGTTGGCCTTCTTTGCCACAAGGGCACACTGCCGGCTCCTGGACAACTTCTCGTCCACAGCACCATCAGGTCCTTTTCTGCCAAGATGCTTTCCAGCTGGTCAGACCATGTCCTTCTCTCTTCAAGTCTATCCCTGCATTGGCTCTGCCCAGGTTTGCTGGAAGCCACAGTAGGCTTTATCTCACCTAACTTTAACAGACCATGGTATAGGCATCTGTCCGGGTCCCATTGCAGGCGGTGCTGCCTGCAGTCACTTCTCTGCTTGCGTAATCTGCATTAGGGTTAGATGAATGCGTAACCCATTGACTAGATCCCCAGTGACAGCAATAAGATGCCACTGGGGACACTGGTCCTAGTCCTCGACCTGGTCACTGGCCTTCTGCTGATGTGGACATGTCTGCCCCTGTTCTTCCAAAATGCGTTCCGTACTCCAATGAAAGGAAGGTAATGCTTCTCCTTCTCGTACCAATGCAGAAACAGGCAGATGCTGAGACCCTCTGAGAGTGTGACGAGGACTCGTTAGATACTCACATGCCACAGGAATTTCTCCAACAGAGCAAGACCCCTGCTAACGCATATTCTCTGACAATACATGATTTCCAAAATACTGCGTAGCATTTCATGTAATTTTCATGACCTTGCTTGCTAAATTTAAAAGCCTGGCTAACCCATGCAGTGCGGGAAATATGCAAAGAAAAAAAAAACAAAACAAAAACCCCAGTCCATACAGACACTGTAAAATGTACAGAGACACCCTACTGCATACGGTAAAGGCTGACATTTAAATGATAGCCAGTTTCCCTTGTTCCAAGCACAAAAAGGATAAAACATAGTACAAAGGGAACAGACATGGAGGACCTTGTAACTAACTCCTCTGTGCAAGGACTTCACCCAGTCCGATGCTGCTGGATCAGCACATGCTCACGTCTACTCTTGGTGTCCCTAAGGGGTTCTGGAGCACCTTGCAGTGAGAAAGGGGTTCCTGCCCTCCGTGACTGTAAATGTGCTTCACTGGTATTTTCCTTGGTAGCAAAACCACAGACAACACAAAAATGCAAACAACCAGAACTGGACGACAACTGGATGACTGGGTGATGGTACAACACGAGTTGTACATGAAGCCAACCAAGCACCACCGGTTTCTGCGATCCTCTGTTTTTCAAATTGCAACAGCAGATACTCACAAGTCCCTGAAACCTGGCAGTGTAACCTGGTTGTGTAAGGATGGGATCAGGAAGGCCAGAGCTCAGCTGGAGCTGAACCTGGTGAGGGATGCAAAGAACAATAAGAAGTGCTTCTACAGGTATGTCAACCAGAAAAGAAAGATTAAAGAAAGCATACCCCCTCTGATGAGCAAAACTGGCAAGCTGGTAACAACAGACGAGGAGAAGGCTGAGGTACTTTTTTGCCTCAGTCTTCACTGGCAACCTCTCTCCTCACACCTCCCAAGTCAAGGGACCATATGATGGGGATCAGGGAGGCAAAGTTCCTCCCACCGTAAGTGAAAATCAGGTTTGCAACCACCTGAGGAACCTGAACGTACATAAGTCTCTGGGTCCTGATGAGATGCATCCCAGAGTCCTGAGGGGATTGGCTGATGTAGCTGCCAAGCCACTCTCCATGATATTCGAAAAGTCATGGCAGTCAGGTGAAGTCCCCGGGGACTGGAAAAAGGGAAACATTGCACCCATTATTGAAAAGGGTAAAAAGGGGGACCCTGAGAACTACCGACCTGTCAGCCTCACCTCTGTGCCTGGGAAGATCATGGAACAGATCCTCCTAGAAGCTATGCTAAGGCATATGGAGGACACGGAGGTGATTCCCCTGATCTCTACGACCTTTCAAGAATAACAAAGAGTGGTCTCACAATGACATCAACCAGCTCCGGCAGCACTCGTAGATGCATCCCATCAGGTCCCATCATGTTCATTCAGTCCTGACACACATTCGATGGACATGGTAATGTGCAAGAGACTGGGGCATGCATCCCTCACAAGGAGGGATTACAGTGTAGAGAAACATCCCCAAGTTCCTCTTACAGGTAGCCAGATGCAGAAATTAATTTTGGTTTGCTTCAAACTGATCTCTGAACTCCCTTTCAATCTCCCATCTCCTACTGACCTTCTGCCTCTCTAGCAGGCTTTCTATTCCTTCCGCAGTTGGAAAAAAAAATAATAATGTTGGTAGCTTTAATATCATTTGTTAATTGTTTTTCAAACAATGCTTTCTATAGCCTAATCGTGGTTTCATATTTAAGTTGCCAGACTTTATGCGCCTACCTAATTTTCCCCCTGGACATAAATTCCACTTTGTGAAGAGTACTTTCTTACTTCGCGTACCTCTACCAACATACTGCAGAGCCATGACAGCTGCTATTTGGCTCCATCATTACACGCAAATTTAAAGGTCAAGATCTTGATAAGGGGAGAGCAGTGGATGTTGTCTACCTTGACTTCGGCAAGGCTTTTGACACTGTCTCCCATAACATCCTCATAGGTAAGCTCAGGAAATGTGGGTTAGATGAGTGGACAGTGAGATGGATTGAGGACTGGCCGAATGGCAGAGCTCAGAGGGTTGTGATCAGTGGTGCAGAGTCCAGTTGGAGGCCTGTAGCTAGCGGTGTTCCCCAGGGGTCAGTACTGGGTCCAGTCTTGTTCAACTTATTCATCAATGACCTGGATGAAGGGACAGAGTGTACCCTCAGCAAGTTTGCTGATGATACAAAACTAGGAGGAGTGGCTGATACACCAGAAGGCTGTGCTGCCATCCAGAGGGACCTGGGCAGGCTAGAGAGTTGGGTGGAGAGGAACCTAATGAAGTTCAGCAAAGGCAAGTGTAGGGTCCTGCACCTAGGGAGGAATAACCCCATGCACCAGTACAGGTTAGGGGCTGACCTGCTGGAAAGCAGCTCTGCAGAGAAGGACCTGGGAGTCCTGGTGGACAACAAGTTAGCCCTGAGGCAGCAATGTGCCCTTGCGGCCAAGGCAGCCAATGGTATCCTGGGTTGCATTAGGAAGAGTGTGGCCAGCAGGTCGAGGGAGGTTATCCTCCTCCTCTACTCTGCCCTGGTGAGGCCACATCTGGAGTACTGAGTCCAGTTCTGGGCTCCCCAGTTCAAGAAAGACAAGGAACTACTGGAGAGAGTCCAGCGGAGGGCTACGAAGATGATTAGGGGACTGGAGCATCTGTCTTATGAGGAAGGGCTGAGAGAGCTGGGTCTGTTTAGCCTGGAGGAGACTGAGAGGGGGTCTTATCAACGTTTACAAATATCTCAAGGGCGGGTGTCAGGAGGATGGGCCCAGACTCTTTTCAGTGCTGCCCAGCGACAGGATAAGGGGCAACGGGCACAAACTGAAACACAGGAAGTTCCATCTGAGTATGAGGAAAAACTTCTTTACTTTGAGGGTGACAGAGCACTGGAACAGGCTGCCCAGAGAGGTTGTAGAGCCTCCTTCTCTGCAGATATTCAAAACCCACCCGGACGCGATCCTGTGCAACCTGCTCTAGGTGAACCTGATTTAGCACGGGGGCTGGACTAGATGATCTCCAGAGGTCCCTTCCAACCCCAACCATTCTGTGATTCTGTGATCTCAGCTTGAGCTATAATGGCAGGGTGCAGCTGAAGCGACTTCCTCCTGTAGTTTTCTCTTCTGGACTATGCCTATTCATCTGAGTTCCAGGCATGGCTGCAAAGAAGGTACCAGAGAGACCACAAGCCAAGTGCAGGCAGGGAATGGTCACAAATACTTGAGAGAGATGAACCTGAAGTACATGAAGACCACAGTGACAGTGTTCACAAATGGCATATCCAAACAGAGCATGTGGAGAGATTTGTTTCTCCTCTTCTCTCCTGCTGAGGACAAACCAGCCCTGGGCAGATCTCAGCTCCCAACATGTATATGATTAAGGCAGATAACTACGCTTTCCCCCAAGAAGGGCTCTTAACCTGCTTTGCACCACAGCCTTCCTGGACTACACATTTTGAGGGGAAGGAGAAGAAACAGGGAGAAGAACAGGGAGAAAAAGAGCCCTACTGAGCATTACTGCGTATCCTAGATCACCCCCAACACAAGAGCTCCTGGCGTAGGAGTGCTCTCAGCCAGCACAAGGCAAATAATCATCATTCAGTTTCTTCCCAGGAGACCAGGTCCAGGATTACCCTACTGATCCTTCCTTACTGCTCTTCTGTTGCACTGTCCAATTCAGCATCTCCAACCCCCACCCCTGCCTTCACTCCTTGATGTGCTGCACACCTGGGTACCAGCTCACCTTCATGAGCTCAAGGACAAAGGAGACAGGGCAAGAAACAGCTAGTGCCTTCTCACCACTCCCCATCATCCTTGACTGCATATCAGCAATGAAGAAAGCACAGGCAACTATTTTACATCTCAAGGGAAAACTGCTTTCCCTGGCTCTTGACTCAAGGAGTCACAATAAAACTCCTCCGCACACCAGACACCACCAGTCCTTTCACAGCCTCTCAAAATGCTGCCCTGGACTCCAGGGTCTTTAGATCAGACTCTGAAAGGCAGGTGGGAAAATGAATAGTTCCAGCACAAGCTTTCCACTTTTAGGTCCACAAGAGCACAGACACTGTCACTACTAAGGGAGGCTGTAGCCCATCACCCAGGGAAAAAGCAACACAATTTCTCATGGAGTTTCCTATTCCATTACATCCAGACCTTCAGAGTGAGACTAAAATGCCTTGCTTCAGATAGACTGCAGGTCATGAATGATGCGGCAATACCTGGCTGGATTAGGAATCAGTACCACCCACTGTGCTTTCCTCTGTTCCCTCCGCTCAAGTCCCAAAGATAGCATGTAGTCATGGTCTGCATAGCCTTCTTTCCACATGTACTTATGTTCAACTTGTCTCATGTTCACTCCACACTCCTAATTTTAGCGAGTCACTTCAGGACATAACTTTAAAATGCTTTTCTGCATAATAACTAACAGATTGCTCAGACCTACCACCAACGCCTCGCAGAACAAAATGGCACATCTTGGCAGAGAGAAGTAATAGTAAAAACTGTATTTATTTTTCTTTCACAAGACAAAGGGAAAAAGGCCAAAGGCTGCTTTGGTTTGATTCTCTCCTTATCAAACCTTGGAACGTTGGCTCTACAGGGGAAAAAAAAAAAAAAAAAAATAAAAACAACAACAAAAAACCACTTCACTTATCCAAAAGGCACTTTCAGAGAATAAGCAGTGGTACATCAAGCCAGATATTCGTTGCAGTGGGTCCCAAACACTCCCATAATCAGTTCATGGTATTCCACAGTAGAGTCCCCTGTTATGCCTTTGTAATCACCAACCACCATTTTATCATCTCTGCTAGGGGTTCCTAGCTCACTAAGATTTCTGTTGTTTAGCCCAAAGGGCCCAAAACAGAAAGAACCAATAGAAGAAGAAACCATGCCTCACTGACCACACACTAGGCCAGGGCTGACAATTTTGCGGCTGCTTCTAAAGAAAGCAGTGAAAAAAGCCCACAGAGTAGTGACAGTGAGAGTAGGGAGTGAAAACAGCATCCATTTATACCACTTAGTGTGTTGAAGAATGCTTATACAATCAGGAAGATCTGCTGTTTCCCCCCAGAGCCTTTGTTCTTAAAGATGTTCAGTGTTGGGAGAGCTGCAGACATTCAAAATCCTGAATGCCTCCAGAATATACCATAAAGCTGGGCAGAACAAAGGGGCAGCACTACATACATACACGCATGTGGCGCCAGCCACTGGAGGGGTGTTTCCAGCACCCTCTTCACTCCAGAGTAGCTACTTGTACACGGATCTCACACCCTGCCCAATTCATAGGCAGGTAGCTTTCAATCAAAGCAGCACTGGCCTCCAATCAACACTGCATTAAAAAAAACTCAAAAAAAAAAGGTGCACACCCTCCTTAAACTCCCACAGCCACATTCCCTGAGGGACAGGGAACTGTTTTGTAAAACTGATGGGCAATTCGTCTGTCGTGGTTTAACCCCAGCCAGCAACTAAGCACCACGCAGACGCTCGCTCACCCCCCCACCGGTGGGATGGGGAAGAGGATCGGAAGGGCAAAAGGGGAAAACTCGTGGGTTGAGATAAAAACAGTTTAATAACTAAAGTAAAATAAAAAATGGAACAGTAGTAATACAAAGCAAGCGGTACACTGTACAATTGCTCACCACCCGCCGACCGATGCCCAGCACGTCCCCCAAGCAGCGATCGAACCCCTCCCCGGCCAACTCCCCTGCTTATATACTGAGCATGACGTCACGTGGTATGGAATAGCCCCCCGCCCAGTCTGAGTCAGCTGCCCCGGCTGTGCCCCCTCCCAGCCTCCCGTGCCCCTGGCAGAGCATGGGAAGCTGAAAGGTCCTTGACCAGTGTGAGCACCACTTAGCAAGTACTTAGCACTACTTAACAAGAACCAAAACATCAGTGTATCATCGACATTGTTCTCAACCTAAACCCAAAACACAGCCCCATACCGGCTACCAGGAAGAAAACCAACTCCATCCCAGCCGAAACCAGGACAGTCTTTCTCATTTTTATCATGAAAGAAGAGACAAATAAACCTGAGACAAAGAAATGTTGCATGCACAGTCTTTTACATTTTTCACCATTGCCTTGGCTAAACTGAGCAAACCTCGCATTGCTTATGGTTGACCTGGGAAACAGAAGAGGCCTCAGACAACTGCAGTTCTAGAAACCATTTGAGTCACACTCAGAGGACTTGCAGGAAGCACCACGTGAAAGAGCTGTCACCTTGGGGCCAGGTGACACTGAAGATCTGACTGACTCGTGGTCATCAAAGGGGCCATTGGACCACCCCACTGCTGTTCTGAGGCGTAAGAAGAGGAGGCACACTGGAGGCAGAAAAGATTTTACAGTAAGATCATAATCTCTTAGTAGTGCAGGAGAGGGGATGGCCAATGCACTGCTCATCTGCATTAGCCCTATTGTAGTGCCAAGCTCATGGGCCTCAGCGATCCCCTTTAGAGTGTGATGGGGACCAGATGTAACGATGCTGATGGTCTCGACCTTATTCTTGTTTCTCACTGCTCTTTCTCCATTATTTTCCAACAAGAACTGTAAGAGCATCAATACGTCCTTTTGGCCATCAAGGCAAGGGACGAGTTTTCTCCCACAGTGTGTCCAACAAACTTGCCTCTGTGGTGGGAACCCTCAAAGGCACAACAGCACCTTGCGAGAGATATGTTAACTTTCTCCACTGCAATTCAGGAAGATGCTCAGGGAGAAGAGTAAAGCTTTCCACTGCCCTCCTCAAGACCTCCCAAGAGAGATCTGTACTCCCAGACAGTGAACTGCAGGAGTACTCCAGGCTACTTGCAGAGGTCCACCATAAATGACTCGTAAATGGACTTGAATTTAGACAGTACAGGTTCCCTACCAAGCTCTCTGTAACCTTGGAAATACTTGGAAATACCATGCCCGTCCTTTAGGATTGGTCCAAGTGCTGAAAGATCCGGTGCATCTTAGATGCAGTTATGGACATTTGGTCACAGAGAAAAACTCAGTGTAAAAGATAGTTCAGCTCTTCCTGTGTCAGGTGCAATTTAAGGTGTGATTTGGACAAGCTCTCCTGCTCATTGCAGGGTGTTAATTTGCCACTACTACAAAATAAAACATTGCTGCACAAGAGCTCCTTCTAAATGATAAGCTGGCCTTAGATCCTCATGTTCCGATTCACACCAAATTTCCACATCTTCAGATCTATGACACTGAACAGAGACTGCAACATCCCGGTCCCTGCTCCAAGTCTCCTCCACAAAAGGCTTCAGAAGAGAAGGGAATGAAAAGAAGTTGCTTTAGCCCTTTCTTTCTCCTCTGTTTTCCTCTACATTTTTCTCAGGACACCTCCTCTAGCACATCCTTAACTTCCTCATCGGTTCCTGTTCTTTGCTCTCCCATCCTTTCGTTGCTTTGAGGACCGCACTTCAGAAGAATCAGGCTATGAGATACACACTTCTACAAAGGCTTCTTCCAGGTTTACAGCTGTAGAAAGGGGCCTTACTCCTCTGAAAGGCTGATGGAGGCTGCCACAAGTGGCCCAGCACTTGCTCCCCTCTTGAGATTTCTCTACCTGACCAAGCAGAGCAGAAGAAAGGTCCTGCAGAGAAACAAAATGCTGCTGGTAGGCAGTTAAAGTCAAGACAAAGAGCTGCACAGACATCGGCTGAAGCTACAGGCTCCACCTACACCCCACAAATGGCTTTTATCCTCAACTCCCACCACCTCACTTCAAAAGTAGGTTCATTTGTGATGAAACAGCTGGAGAGTTGTGGGCTCCCGGGCAACATCTCTTAGCTGACCCTTGAGTCACTGCCGTTCAGAATCCTTCTTCATGATATCATATGTAGCAGGGCAGAAGTGAGAATGCAGCTGAGCCAGCAAAGCCTGCGATGTGATCTCTAGCCTTGTCCCTTGGCTCTTCTTGTTCCATACATGCACTGCATAGGTGTTATTAAAGAGGTGGTGAAGCTCTGAGGAGCTGACCACTTCAAAGTATTTCTTCCAGTCCTGCCACCGAATGGGATAAAAAGCCTCACGGGGCAGAGCACTCACTCCTTTGCAGCTCGTACTGCTCCGAAGACTCCTGATGGAGCACCACTTCTTGAAGACACGAGTTAGGAGCTGTGGGCCCTGGTGCCCCCAGATCCAGCTGTTGTAGTTCTCCACAAAGTCCTGCATGCAAAGCTCTATGAACTTGTGCTTGGGCTTAAAGGACAGAAAGGCCCCGTTCAGTACATACTTGGACTGGGTACCAAGCACATTGGTGAGGTTCTTCAAGTTCTTAAGCACAATGAAATCGGTGTCCAGGTAGATGCCACCAAACTTCCACATGATGGCAATTCTGCAGGCGTCAGACAGGACGGGTAAGAAATAAGGTTCCCAACGCTGCTGAGCCTGCAAGTACCACTTTGCCAGAGGCGTCCCTGAGAAAAGCTCCACCAAGTCCAAGGGCCGGATTTCCACGTTGGGGAAGCAGCTCAGCAATGAGAATGCCCAGTGGTTGGGCAATGAGGCGTTACCGTTTGCCAAGCCTTTCATGAGCACCACGACCCTTGTCCCAGGGTGTGTCCGGGCTGCTGACTCCACAGAGCACGTGAACAGGTAACTTGGGTTAGTTCGCTCCGAGGTCTCCACAAAAAACACATCCCCTGGTGGAGGAGGGGGCCCACCAGCAATGGCGTGGGGAGGAGAAGGCACGGAGTGAGCACAGCGGATTTCAACAGGTAAGCTGTAGACCTGGCCACTGCCCTTAGGGTCCTCCGTGATTCTCCAGTACAACAGGATGGAGGCAAAGGACATGAACTTAAAGGTGAGGATAAACAGAGCCCTGAGCTTGTGGCTCAGCACCACCCGGGTCAGTTTTAGCAGGCAGCTGGACATCCTGGGCATTCTCGCTCCTGTCAGAGCCTGCTCTCCCAAGACAACCGTCGTGATCTGAAGGGGAGGAAAGAAGAAAAAGAAATTGACAGGGAAAGCAACAGACCACAAGCCTCAGGACAGTACTATGGCAGAGCTGCATGCTGAACTCTCCTTCATGCTGGCATGCTTGAATTACACCTTTAGGTCATCTTTAAAAAAGCATCCTGGCTTCTCCATGCTGCCACAGTTCCCACAGGGCCCCATCAGAAACCACAGCCCATGTTCAGGTTGTGAGGTTATGTGACAAAGCTCATCTGCACACCCACAAAAAGCTCAGAGGGACAATGGCAGGAGGGGGACCCCAAATATACCCTGTTGGGCTACTCCCAGGTCCATCACAGGGGCCATCAGCCCATCAAAGGCCCATCTGCCCAAGCCCAGAGGAGCACAGGAGCACAATGGCAGGCAGGATCCCAGATCAAGGACTTCGGAGGAACCAGCGCCTTGCCGGGGCCCCTCCCAGGGCTGTCCCAGTGTCCAGGCATGAAACCCCTCACCACAGTCACCAGAAGCAGCTCTCCAGATCACCTTTCAGTCACTGCCTAGGGGTGTGACATACTATGGCGTGCAGTGGAAGAACAGTTTGGAATCACACAGGACTTATTATGAGATATTTAGCAAAGGAACCAAAGGCAGGGCAAGGGAGGGATTTAGGTGATTTTGGGAGGAACAAGAGTGGGAAAATAGAGGTGTAAGGGGATAACAAGGGCCAGCTGCAGGTAAATAGCTTGCTGGTCAGTACACTTGTCTGGCCATGCCCTGCACTTGATCAGAACAGTCTCTCTTGTCTTCTTATTAAATTCCTTTCTGACTCTTTCCTGGGTGAGGGCTTTCAATTCTGTGTGCATGTGTGCATATTGGCGTGTGAATGCAGCAACTGGAGTCAGACCACAGGTCAGAGGGCCCGTGTGTCTGTGGTGCCAGCAACTGGAGTGAGTGTGGGTGTGCAAGTGTGCAATAGCTAGCAAAGATCAAGTGGACCAGCCTGTGAGTATGCAAAGTGGCCTGGGAGCCAGGAGCACGAGCGAGTCCCTAAGGGCCAGCTCTGGGTGCGAGAGCACCTGTGTGTCTCTAAGGGCGAGAGCACAGAGGGGTTGGCTATGGGACATGGAAAGTCCTGGCCAGCTGTGTGTGTGTGTTTGATGGCTTGTACCAGCAACTGGAGTAGGGCTGCGGCCTTGGGGACTTGTATGTCCAGGTGCCAGCAACTGGGGAGACTGGGATCCAGGGGCAGCTACTGGGCTGAGTGTCTAAGCCCAGCTGCTGGAGGGATCCACCTTGTACATTTGTTTATGTATATTGTCACTTGTGGACTTCCATCCTGTCCAGCCAGAGACGGGAGCAGGATGAGGCTGTTGATGCTGCCTACGTTCGTCTGGGTGCTCCGAGTGTCTGCCTGTGATCTGTGTGGCCAGCCATGTATATGTACACATATATGTAGTGTATACGTGTGCTTTGTGTGCATGTGCTTGCTGAATACATCTTCAGCCTCACTACTGTCTGCACATGGAGCAGCAGCAGTCTCATCTCTCTCGGACTGTTGGATCTGCTATGATATATTGTCCTCAAGCAAAGATTACTCTCCTTCAAAAACAAAATATGGTCAAACCTCTCCCTTTGTTTATCACAAACCAAGACTGACTCTTACTTCCCTGGATGCATACTGTGCTTGCCATTTGTAAGGAAATACAGCACTTATTCCATTTTATCTTCATCAGTCCATTATTTTCAAGTCAGACATGTACAAGAAGAATCCTAGATACCAGGATTCTAGATTCTCTTTTGTCCTCCGGTTGGCTGCCTGACACCTGCCAGTGAGTGGGACAGCTGCTTTTGAGGTGTTTCATTTCCCCAGAGGAGAACCACCTGCCAGCTTTCCCCAAAACTGAGAACTCATCTAAAACCCCAGTGCTATCATCTGTACCTGTCAAGAGGTCTCAGCTCCCAGAATCACAGAACAGTACTTGTTTCCCTTCCATTTATTCCTCAGTAACCACCCTGTGTCACGTATTTGCTACAAAGCTCCACAACATGGTAGTGTTTACTATGTTCCTTCACGCAGCACCTCTGTTCTTGACCATGCTCTTAATTTTATATTTAAGCCTCTAGACTTGAAGTACTTAACACGTTCCTTCACTGAAAAAAATAATCAAATTTTCCCTTCTTTCACCATTTCAAACCACACTTTGTGAAAGAGAATCAAACGTTACGACTGTTAAGCCTTCAGTACAGCAGTCGTCTTTAAAAGACACATTCTCCTCTTTTCCCACCTATTCTACCCACAGAACCAGACCTTCTCTAGCAGTAGGCTCAAGTGTAGGGTGACACTTATACACCCTCCTGTCAGGCAGCTGAGCTGGGATACACAGTGCTATTTCTACTTTTACAACCCTCGCGTGACTGCAGTCCAAAGTGTAGATTTAACCACAAAGAGATCTGTTGCAGCAGATGGAAGAGCAGAGCTGAGTTTAACTCCCAGAAAGTAAACAGTTTCTTAACAGTCTGAAATGAGGTGTCCCAATGCACAGTCTAATTGAAGGGCTCTGTCATCAATGTGCCCATGCCTTCCTCAAAGCCTGCACAGTCAAAGTGGTGCCAGGCTCTTAATAAAGAAAAAAACAGTAAAGCTTCACAAGGAATATACTCTTTAAAGAAAAAAAAAATTGTCTGAAAGATGCAAAACATTTTAGTGTCTTCTCTGCTTTAATCTCTGTTTCCTTTTTGGTAAAAGTTTGCATAATTTAAAAGAAATAAAAATCAATACAATCCAACAGTAAAAACAGAAGTTTTGCGAGACAAACCAAAAATGTGCAGAATGTAATAGAGAACTACATTATGCCTGCTACAGGTCAGCTTAATAACAGAACAGAATTTTCCATTTCAGATTAATCATTCTTCGATTGAAAAAAAATCTCCGCTGAGATTTTTTGACCTCTCAATTTTTTTCCTCCATTTGAACAAAAGCCTTATCATCCTGTAATTTTTCAACACATCTTCAGTCTCTCAGAGAGACCGCTTTTGAGCGTTTCTACTCTACCTGTAGACAATAACACATCATCCAGCCAGTAGCACCAGGCACTGGCTTGCGTGGGAACAGCCATGTCACCATGAGCTGCCCTTCCCCTCTGTAGCCTCTGCTTTCCTTCAGACTCTAACAGGGTAACACACATTTTCTTTCCATATAGTTGCAAGAAATGGCAAGACCCTGCCATCTCCCCTCCCTCTGTTCTCTCCCTTTTCTCTCTATCGCTCCACTCGTGTTTGGAAGGAAGAAGAGTGAGGGAGTGAGATTTTTTTAACCACATTACACCTGGAGTACGCGGTATAGTTACTGCTAGGCTAGTAGTACTGCAATAGCAAAGAGTTTGGGGGTGGGAGAAAAAGAGATGGCTATGCAAGTCCACCCTGCAGAAACAGCACATCAATGGCAAAAGTTTACTCCAGCTCTGCCCCACAACGAATCTTTTACAGCCTGAATCATAGAATCATAGAATGGTTTGGGTTGGAAAGGACCTTAAAGATCATCTGGTTCCAACCCCCCTGCCATGGACAGAGACACCTTCCACTAGACCAGGTTGCTCAAAGCCCCATCCAGCCTGGTCTTGAACACTGCCAGGGATGGGGCATCCACAGCCTCTCTGGGCAACCTGTTCCAGTGCCTCACCACCCTCATAGTAAAGAATTTCTTTCTTATATCTAATCTAAATCTAGCCTCTTTCAGTTTAAAGCCATTACCCCTTGTCCTATCACTACCTGCCTTTGTAAAAAGTCCCTCTCCAGCTTTCTTGTAGGCCCCCTTCAGGTACTGGGAGGTCTCCCTGGAGCCTTCTCTTCTCCAGGCTGAACAACCCCAGCTCTCTCAGCCTGTCCTCATAGGAGAGGTGCTCCAGCCCAATATAAGGGTTTGCAAATAAAACTGCACCTATTCTATGGCTTTTGCCTACACAACTTGTTCAAAGGTCACTGCTCGTGAACACCTGCAACTGGCTGGTGTTGGCCCTTCTCTGGAAAGCTGTACATGGAAAAATGCCACAGCACTGACACAGCAATAGAGGGGTATGCCAGTCTCACACATGGAGCGGGGAAACTCTACCCAGATTATGTCCACATGGGGTTTGTACTGTCTGGCCATGTCATTGCTAAACCACTTTACATCCCAGCATAATGAATATACTGCCATAGGCAAAACGTTCTTGACTTGGGGAATTTCACTTAATGTGATTTATTACAAATTAACATAAACTTTTAATTACTGATTCAGGTACTGAGAAAGAAAAAAAACCATGACCAACCTACAATTAAACAGACACTTTGGGAAACACCTTTCCTCCTCTTTCCCCAGGCTCATCTTCAGTCCAACACCTCTCCTCCTCCCTTCCTAAGCTCAACTTCCCGTGTTTTCACCGTGGGTTACACTCAGTCTGTCCCAATTCCTTTGGTGAGGCAACAGGAGGCAAAGGAGGCTGTGGGTCAGTCCGTAACAGTTTCTTTTGGCCGCTCCTTGCATCTCAGTTTTCCTCTGCTGCTCCTTGCTTTTTACTGCTCCTCTGCTCCAGCATGGGTCCTCCACAGCCTGCAGTCCCTCAGAGGTGTCTCTGCCCCTGCATGGGTCCTCCGCAGGCCACAGATCCTCAGGGTGTCCCTGCCCCAGCATGGGTTGCAGTCCCTCAAGGGTACCTCCTCCAACACAGAGCACCTCCTTCCAAGAGAGCGCCTCCAGCCATGTCCCCAACAATGTCCCCTTCCACACATCTCCTCCACTTCTTCCTCCTTTTACTCCGGACATGTCTCTTCCTGTATCTCCTCACACCTCCTTTTGCCTGTCCTCTTGTGTCTCCTCTCACATCTCCTCCTGCGTCTCCTCACATCTTTGCTTTTGTGTCTCCTTTTACTTGTCCTCACACATGTCCTTTTGTGCCTCCTGCCTCACGTCACCTTTTCATGTCCTTTTTTGTGACTCCTCATGTCTCCTTTTCTGCATCCTCACATGTGTCCTCCCACGTTTGTCCTCATGTGGGCCCTTTGGTGTCTCCTTTCTGTGAGTCCTGTCCCTAGCAGCTGCCACCCTTTCTTAAATACATTTGAGCAGAGGCACCGTGTGCTGCTCTGACCAGTCACAGTTTTCGTGTGCAACGGGCTGTTTTCATCTGTTTTGGAGCTGGCTGGAACCGGCACAGGGCAGCTCATGGCCCCTTTCTGCACAGGTCACCCCTGCAGCCCCCGGCTCCCCACACCCTGCCAGTTACACCTAGTACAGAGTACTTCGTAATGTTTAAATACAGAGAAGTCCCTAGCTTTTTTTTTGCCCTGTAAGGGTGAAATCTGGATTCAGATGTTGGATTACCAACTGCTGAACAGTTCTTCACTACCGAGTGCAAACAAAACCGATTATAAAACACATCAGGTGGTCCAGGTTACTGACTTACCGAATGACTCATGTATTTATTGCCCTTTGTGGTAACATCTGCTTCTAAAAGTTCCTCATACAATTCTTTAGAAATTCTTTAAACAAAGAAAGAAAACGAGTGACTGTAAGTGACATCATCATTTACCTACTTACAATGGAAAGGGCTTGCCAATTATTTATCGATGGCTTCATGTCCCAGAGAACTTATTTTATAATTTGCTCAAGCCTGTCAACAGCTTACCCGAAATGTCTCCTCAGCACATGCCAAATGACTCTCGACCAGTTAAGCAGGAAGGTAAGGACGTCCCAGCACTGCCACCCCATCTGTACAGCCTTCTCCAGAGAGCAAGGCTTTGTGTTGCAGCTAAAGCGACCTAAGGAGAAACTTCCAACAAAAGGGGGATTCCCTCAGGTATCTGAGGCAGAAAATTCCACCTACAAAATAAATATGAAGCTTTTTTGATGGTTTAGCTCTCACAGAACAGCTTGACTGAAGCACAAATCTTGGGAAAACTGGGGGAAGGTAGTTAAGACAGCACTATTGCTCCCTCAACGCTTCTCCCTTACGAGCAGTGGGGAGACAGCAATGTCCCCGTTTCACTTCTTTTAAAGATACTCAGCAGCTGAACAGGAGAGAAATATCTCAGGCAGTAAATAGGTGCGGCAGATTACAACAACTGTTCCAGCAACAACAGCGAAAGCACCGAGAAAACTACAGACACTTCCATGGCAGTGCCAACACCTCTAGGGCTAGAGCAAAAGCTCCATTTCTTCCTGTCGTGTCCGCTGAAGTCTTTCGCTGAAGCTACAAGATGGCCAACACCACTGAAGTCCTGTCCAGTAATTGCGACTGATGACACAAAACAAGAGGAAATGACCACGAGCACAGAAACGACTGCCACACCAAAGCAAGCACGCAGCTGCGTTTGCTTAAAATTCACTCGTGTTTTTACTTTAGAGGTGCTTTGTGACTAAAAACCAAAGCAAACATTAATAAGCCCTCAGCAAGGGAGTTTCCTGACCCTGTCAGAAAGAGGCACTTTAAGACTTTGCTGGGACAATGCAGAAATGACTTAGCAGCAAACAGGCACCACAGCAGCGAGAGCCAAGAGCCAAGTCCTCCCTCACTGAAACCAGGCTGCACTTTCTCATGGGGCGGGGGACAGATCTGTTGAGTTCATTTACTGTGGTGCACACACAAAGGAATAAACCTGTTTGTTATTTTAAAGTACCTTTAGTACAGTACTTTCTGTGCAGGATGGTGTGCCACATCCCAGCATCAATGACAACATCCATCCCACAAAGTGGCCTTCACATGCTGCCAGATACCTCCTTGTATTTCAGCCCCGATGGTTAGTTAACCATGGCTGAAGCAATATGCTGTTGGCTCAGCAAGGCACAGAGCATGCCATTCAAGAGTTTCCACAAGGCAGACAGGGCTGCAATTCACTGAAGGTGACAGAATAGAAGTTTAGAGCATTTCTACATGGGCCAGGTAAAGTGCTGGTTTTAAATGCTTTGTTAAATATGCTCCCTAATATTAAGCCCAGGATGTTTTCCCAGATTAACATTAGAACAGATCCAGAGTCTTTTTGCTGCAGCTTCATGGAGAAGGTCAAATCCACAATTCCATTCCTCTCTGCTGACAAGTTTTAGCCCTTGCTTTTTTTTTTTCTTGGAAAGCCATAACAAGTTTTTTGGGCGTGCACCTATAGCTTTTTCCTCTTACATTTCCTCTTACATTTTTCCTCTTACATTTCCTCTAAAAGCTGCTGGAAATGTAAGTCACAAGAAAATACACAAAATCTTGAAGTTTCAAACTAGTATCAAAGGGCAATTGTCAAGGTAGACTTAAGTAACATTTGGTGCACCAAAATGAAATATCTTAAGCTTGAATCTAGAGCTAAGGGAATTTAAAATTAACCAGTGGGCATAATTCCCATCAAATACTTTCAGCGTTAAGGCATCCTTAAGTATAACAACAACAACAAAAAAAAGCTGCTGAAAGTTCACATAAACCAGTTCCCAGTCACTGTGTTTCAGAGCAGCTACAGATATGCATTTCCTTCCTTTCAAGCACAATGGAAAACGGAAGCTTGCAAAGCTTTCATCAAGATCAAATTAGGAAAAAACCAGATCTACGGACTAAGTGAATTGTCAAAGCAAAGCGTGCAGCGTCTTTCAGTCCAAAGACCATACACAACACTGCTCTGCACCGTCCTTCCGCTTTCATCCCTTTGCTCTTTCAAGTTTAGCACATTTGCCAAGAACAATAAATAAGAAGTGATACTCTGAATTGTTACTATGTGCTGTGGAGGGTTATGGTCAAGAGTGGTCTCTAGAAATACTTGGAATAAGGCAGCCTGCAGCAGAAAGGTGGACGAAGGACTCATGTTTGGAGCCATGCTTTTTGGTTCTGCCCCCGTGCTACAGATTGTACGGAAGCAGATGCAGGTCAGTTAGTATGAAGCCATTCACACCATCACAGCCTAAGGGGGAAACACGGTGGCCTTTCCAAAGGGTACACCAGGTACTATAGTTAACACATTTAAAATGCCTTGACTTTTTACACAACCTGAATCTAAGTTAAAGTTTCTTGCTTATTAAGGCTTCCCCCAATACTAATACTGTACATATGAAACACCAAGAGATAATGCATTTGATTCTCTTCCCTTCCACATACTTCATGATAATACGCTATTTGCACTTAGCTCAACCAGTCCGTATCAGGATCATATGTAACCTCCCCAAACACACTCCTTTTAAAATTCAATGCTATTCACGCTCTTCACATAGAGAATTTAGCTACCTGATCAAGAGCAGAGATTTCAAATATTGAAATCATGACTGCCTGCTCAAAGGAATACAGGGCTGAACTGCTCAAACAAACACAGGGCTGAAGGGGAGGCATCGTTTCTGACTTGCAGCTTTCCCCAAGCCTTCCAGGGAGCTCTGCAGGTGTGAGCAGCACCTCTGTGCCAGGCCACCAAGGTGTGGGCCGTGGGGCAGGAGGGCCCTCTGGTGGATATCTGCTCCTCACCCCTTGGGGACACCTCAGGTTACCCAAAAAGCCCCAGGAAGGTTAATTTCCTTCTTAACTTTACAAAAATCTGTTGCTAGTCTTTAGACTATTGAAATATAAGACTCTGCGTGTCCTTGCAAGGATCTCAAGTGATCTTGAGTATTTCTTAGTGAAGCTTCATGAGCACCAGTAAAACACTACGGCCTGCTGTCTTCCTGAGATTTCTATGCCTATTTCATGAATAAAGTGATAAGATTTTCTCGCACCTGACAGCCACAACAGCAGAACACACCGCAAAGCCCCCAGCACTAGCTATTGTACAGCTGGCCAGCACTCCCAGCTGCAGAGTACAGCACCCCAGTGATGTGGGAGCTGTAACCTGCCTCCTAACTCAAAAAGTCCTGTGGTAATTCTAAGCACACCCCTCATTTTCTTTTTCTGAGCCTCCATCCCTCCTCACAGTGGGCCATAGCCCCTTCACTTCCTCATCGCAGGTGCATCCTTCCCCACTTTGCTCTGCTCCACACCTTCCTCCCCCCTCTGCCACGGTCCTTGAGCCCCGCACAGGAGACATTGGGGAGCAGCAGCTACGTAGAACGGCTTCAGGAATCAGAGATGGCAACAGCAAGCATCACCAACTCAGAAACCCTGAGCTGTGAGGCAGGACAGCAGATGGAATTGCTCAACAGAGGAGAAAGCACTGTATGAGGCAGCCAGGTTGCAGGCAGGGAACCGGGAAGGAGCTCAGAAACGTGGAGAGGGCTTTTAAGCTGAGGCTCTTGCCCGTGACGTTGCAGCCATGCCTATGTCTGGCCCTGTACCCCATCGATCCGGACCCTGCCCTACAGACTGACCCCAGAGCTGACTTGCCCCCGTGGCTGGGCCTCATATGGGGCTCCTGGCTGAGCCCGCTGCAGCCCAAGGCTGCCCCACTCGGCTCATGGGGGCTGGCATGGGTCAGGGAGGGCTTGCCCAGCCCCCTCGTTCCCCCAACGGCTCCCCAGTATGCTGCTGGGGTAACACCATATAGCATCAGGGTACTGGGCTCCACTGTGCCAAACCAAGGTCTCTGGGGGATGGAGCAGTGAAGGGTTTCATCCTGGTGGGAGCACCAAGCAACGCAATGAGTGCAGCAGAGCGAGGAAAGATGCCAGGGTCACTGTCAGGCACAAAGGGGAGCAGGAAGATTCATGAACAAACCTGGGTAGAGAGAGGCTGTCAAAATCAGGAACCCAGCTACAGTGCATCATCAAAATGGTATCTCCTTCCCCCCAAAATAGTACAGGAGCATCTTATTCAGCAAGCTGTCAAGAAAAGTTTCCCAACACTTTTTATTACAGCTTAGCATTTGCATCTTCTTTAACTGAAAGGAGCAGGTTTTGTACCTCACAGCTTTTAGGTTTCAAGAAACAGACCACACAAACCCCTCATCAATATTTAAAATAAAAGAGAAGGCAGAATTTGGCTGCAGAAAGCTGCTGGAAAGGACAAACAGACAAAAGGGACAGATGCTAGCAGTAGGTCAGCTAGCAAACTGATACAGCTCTTTGCCACCAACAGCTTTCACATAGTAGTTTCCTATTACTGCATGTTAGTAGAAAGCCATGCACACTCATTGTATGACAGGGCTGGAAACTGTGTATAAAATGTAAGTCTAAACGCTATTTTAACCCTCACAGCTCAAGCAAATACTGGCACATGGCTAGAAAAGGAGCAGCTCTTTGGAAGGATGTGCACGTACAAGGAGAGCGCAAGAATACGGAAGTCAGAACGACGCCTGGTTGGGAAGTGAGCAAATCCTGTTAATCACCACCATTACTGCTGCCTGCGAGCTTATGCAAGGGCTTCACAGAAGATCTTGCAAAACAGAGAGAAAGCACTGAAGATGCTGTCCTCTTCCACAGGGAGGTCAGTTGTATGTGACCAGGCATCCAGCAGCATTAACAAGTGAAGAGAGAGTGTATCAGAGCACGCTAATGACTAAACACTTCAAGCCTAACAGGCCAACAGGCAGTGATTTTTTCCTTACCCTAATCTGGACGACACTTTCTTTCTCTGTTTTTAAAACCCAGAGACATGCTGGAGAGGAAAGATGGTCCAACAGCAGGCCACTACACATGGATTCAGGGGATTTCTGTTTATTTTGGTGCTCTGAAACAGGTTTCTTACGGGCCAAGAAACAGGTCACTTAAAACTAAAGCATAAAATCTCACCTCCGCCTTGAAATCATAGTGAAGTAGATCTCTAAATTTCTTCAAGGATCTTGGGGGGTGTTTTTCTGTCTCAAACACAAGTTTCCTCCTGTGAACATGAAAGAAGTACTTTCCTCCCTGGACGGAGCCACTGCAAGGCTGAATATATTCAAAACTGGGAGATCTTAACCCATGTATCTTGCACAGATGGGAGGTTTTGTGCAATTACACAAAACATACAGTGTGAACATTTTTCTTTTTAACTGCAAAACCGAAATACTAACATGATTGTACTTAACCCTTCGCTTGCAGGGGAGCGGTTGGTTCACAATGCCATAATCTGAAGTTCCACCAGGCTTCATTTAAACTGTCGGGCAGAGTTCCCAGCCCCATTTTAAGGTAATTGTAAAAGCCAATGGAGACAAGCAAAGAAGTGAGTTACAAGCAAAGTGAGTTGGTAACATATCACCTGTTTCCCAGTGAAAGCACCACCCAAAATAAGATTTGTGAATTTGTTCTGGAATGTGAATGACCCAGCAATATAAGGGGTTTTAAGTGTTTTGGCAGGAGTGCCCGTGGAAAGAAAAACAACCCCAGATGAGAGCAGAGGAAGGGATCTCAAAGCCAGAAGACAGAGTCCAAGCTTTTAACAAGCATGGGAAGCACAACCCTTAGGGAGCTAAGCGATAGTACAGCTACGCTGATTTACTGAGGGGCTGCCAGTAAAGACAAGAGGGGTGTCCCCAATCTCTCCTGCCATCATATACTGGAACTTGATCCAAACCACAACAGCACTGATGGCAAAACGTACCCAACGCTATACACGGCTCATCTGGTCTCCCCTCTATATATGGAGCAGGCACATCTGTATGATTTTATATGGTAACTGCGCCTGGCAGACAGCCGCTTGCCTCTATACTAACGACCAAACAAATGCAACAAAAGCAAGATTGAAGGAGAACTACTCATAAGTACCTCATGCCAAGGTATCTGTTGATGACACAACAAAAACAAGGCAATGGCTGATGGTTGCTACAGCAAGCGGCCCCACTCCCTTCCTCCTCAGGCTCTTGACGCTCCTCTGACCCTGCCATGATCTGCCCTGAAGGCTAAAGCACCAAAAAGCCCGTTCTGCTGAAGGATTTGATTTTCTTACTGGTTTAGTTCCCAGAACTGGTTTTGCTCTACGGCAGGGTGAGACAGGCACAAACATTGGCACAGAAAGAGATGCAAGAACAGGCAGCCAGGAGGCTGCAGCCTTTTAGTATCACCGAACTTAGCTCTGTGGTAACGCCAAATTGCACACCGAGGCCTTCACAGTCCACAACTACTGAACTTGGCCCCGTGATACCCCTGAGCAGGAAAGACTTCATCAGAGCCACTGTCCAGTGGAGACAGCCAATGCCTTGAGAGCCAGTGGAAATCCTGTGAGAAGGAAAACTTGGGGCAGAGCTACCAGCTGCTACCCAAACTACACACCTAAAACTAATTCATGGCAGGCAGATTCCCATTCACCCAACATCACAACCTCCAGCCCTCAAGGATGACCGCCAGCTTTGTGCTGTCAAACGAGGGGCATGTGAACAAAAGAAAGGCCTTTGCGTATGAATTCCTAGTCCGTGCTTCCTCCTGCGGAGCCTGCGCCTCGAGACGCTGCTGGAATTGCTACAGGAACCAAAAAAGGGGAACTTGAGTTCTATAAGATTCGTTCCTCTGACTCCCACGGCAACAAAGCCCATGCGTAATAGTGCAAAACCATCGGAGCTCAGCAGAAAGTAGCAGAGGGTTTCTTCAGGGTTAAGAAACAACCAGTCTATTCTGAGCAGCCTCTTACGCATTGGGAAACAACATGTTAGTTTAACCAGAATAGTTCAGTCTTAGCCAAAGCTTCTAAACTCTAAACTTCAGCAGCATTACTAGTTTTAGGTTACTACAGTTACAAGAGTTACATATTATCTTATGCCTCTTTCGTAAGGGCTTTCTTTCCCCTCCCACCACAGCAAGCATTTCTACAGCTCTATTGCGTGTCTCCATCTTTCTTCCTCAGAAATTATCTGTGCTCAGACTCCGACGTTTTTCAGGGCACATCTGCCTGGGAACACAATGGCCAACTGCACTCTCCCCTCTCACCAGTTCTGCTGTCTTCCCACCCTCTCACCCAAGCCAGCCAGTCACTGCTGGCAGAGAGGAGCCGCACATCTCTCCAGCCCATCTGACCCTTTTCTCTTCATCGTCCCACCCCGCTGCTGCCGTTCACCTGGACCCACAGCTTCACCATTCGACTCGTCCTGCTCAAGCAGGATGGAGCCTTTCCAGCCTGCAGCACACACGGGCCCTGTGCGCGCAGCTCCCTTCCCCACGGCTGCTATATTCATCCGCACCTTCGCCAGCTCCCTCTGACACCAATGCCAGAAACCCTCACAAAACCGTGCAGGGATCCGAGAGAAGCTCCCCTTCACAAACCTCAGCCGAAACGCCTTGCCACCGCCGGGATGGAGACCCCCCCCCGCCTGCCTGGACCGTAGGCACTGCTATCTGCAGAGCTCCGACCGGGCACGGCGGCCGCACGGAGCCAGCTCGCAGCTGCCGGGAGTCCCGGCTGAGGGCAGCCCGGCAGGGCCGTGTCCGTCCGTCCGTCCGTCCGTCCGTCCCCGGCCTGGCAGCCCTCCCGGCCGCCGCGCCCGCCGGGGCGAGCGGAGCCGCCGTCCCGCGGGCAGGTCGGCTCCAACCCACGCGTGAGGGGGGCCGGGGACGCGCTGTGCTCGTGGAAAAGTTCCCCGTGGAAAAAAAAAACACCTTTCCCCGAGCGGGGAGGGAGGACGAAGCCGCCCAGCCCCGGCCGACGGGCAACCCGAGACCCGCGTCCCCCGCCCTCCGGTTGCGCCCGGGCGCCGTCGCGGGGCTGCACCCCGCGCCCCGCAGCTCCGGCCGCGGCCCCCGGCCCCCCCGCCCCCGCTCACCTCCGGGGCCACCGCTCCCTCCCCCCGCCCCGGGCATCACCAACGGCGGCCGCCCGCCCTCCCGCCTCCGGAGGGGTCCCGGCCGTACCCTCCCGGGGCCGCCCCGCCGGGCCGGGCCGGGCCGGAGAGAGCCGGCGGGACACGTACCCGTTACTCGCCGGAGACGCGGGGCCGGCGCCGCCGCCCGAGCCGCCCCCGCGCCCCGGAGCAGGCGGCATCGCCCCCTCCGACGGCACCGAGAAACGGCGCCTGCCTGGGCAGGGCCACTGCCGCTTTTGGGGTGGAGGACTGGGGCTTTTTTTAATTCACAATATGCCATTTTAAGTTGCTGTAAGGCTTCCCCCCCACCCCCGCTCTCTCCTCCCCACCTCCAGGAATTGAGTCTTCTCTCCCCCACGGCCGGTCGGGAGCTCGTAATCCGATCCACGCTTTTCATCGACAATTTTACCTGTCGTCACGCTGTGATACATCAAGCGGAGCGCAAGTCGCGATCCGTGTCGGTCGGGCACGGCCCGGGGGCGGCTGGCAGGGGGTTAAACCCCCACTCCTTTGAGCCCTCAGGGCCTGAAGGGCTGGTAAGCTATGGAGGTGCCAAGGGAGATGATTACAAGGTGAACAACAGTCAACGAAGACGTGAAACTGAAAATTTTAGTTAAAAAAAAAAAAGGGGGCAGTCTGCAGATGAGCTGCTTACATGTTGCAAAGCAAGTTTCATATCCACCCTCAGGCCAGAGGAAGTTTTGCCTGAATTATTCCTGGCAAATGATTGCTTAACAAGTTCTTAATGAGCATAAATAAAGAAGGGAAATTGGGGCTTTCATTTAGAAAAGCACGACTGCAAGACTGTTATGAGGTAGGGTAACTTGTGCGGGAAGATCAGCGGAGATTTTGGGAAGCAGGTTAGATGACAATCATCAGGAATGGTTTAGATGGAGGTAATCCTGCTGGGAGCAGGGGTGGGACACGAGCTCTTCTGAGACGTTTTCCAGCCCTGTTTTTTTACGATTCCCATGATACGGCATGTTACCTACGCGTTATGAAACAGTGTACCCATGAAGAACATTTCCACGAAAGAAATTTTGACATTTGCTTTAAACAAAAAACACATTTTCCCCACAATTAAGTAATCTGAAACTGCTCCCCACCCCCTGAAATAATGTTAAACTATTTATTTCATAAGAACGAGCCTTAACCAAATTGGAAGTTAAAATGGATTTTGAGGTATTTTTGTCTGCCCCACTGAGCAGAGTTTAGATTAATGAGACAGAGTCACCACCGAAGGTGTCGATGCCTACCCTCCTTGAAGCGAGGGATGGGGCCAGATGACCTCCTGCGATCCCTTCCCACATCATTTTTTCTGCATTTCTGAGCTGCACAAGCAGCACCCTCAGCAGCCTGGGGCGCTGAGCCCAGGGATGCTATTCATCACCCGGTCCCTGGGTGAAAGCAGGCATCGGATGCAGGGGAAGGCAAGATGGGGTTTGTGAACTTGGGCGCGTTCAGGGGCAAACAGCTACATCACGAGAGCTGGTAGGGCGAGCGCAGTACCTGCCGCGCTGCCGTGCACGGGCGCCCTGTGAAATGGTAACAGCAGCAGGGAAGGAGGACCTGAAGCCTGGAGATCTCTCCAGAAGATTGCCAGAGCCAGGATTTAGCTTCTGTGGGGCTACCACAGGAGAGACGGTGAAGTCTTAGTCTCTGGATATGGAGATGTATCTAAACAGCAGAATTTGGATCACACGTGTGCCTCTGAGCCATTTCATCATTAGGTCCTGAACTGCCACTGGTTTGGATTTGCCTTAAAGCGCCGATGTGCAAGTGGCACAGCTGCCCGCGTGCTCGAAGGAGGCAATGACCTGGCAAGTACCCCAAGGAAGGTAGCCAGCCCTGCTTGCAAATCACAGCCGGGGTACACTGGGTCTCAGGCAGCCCAGACAGGCTGTGGGAGGCACATGACCTATCCCCAGCCACTGTAAAGAGCATAGCACCATGCAAATCATCCTCTAAAGCACCTGGCAGAACAAGGGCAGCATCACCTGTGAGCTAATTTCACAGCTGCAAATCACCTGAGTAAACAGTTTTTAAGTGCTTTCAGCCTGGTTTTGATTTGACGAGCAATTTCTTACCCGTCTGTCAGCCAGTGAGGTGGCTTTGGTTTGAACTGGGAGAAGAGAGCCACTGGGGAGGGTTGCTATGACACTACAGGTGGCTTCATCCTCATCCCTGTTTCAAAATAAGCCAGCAAGCTGCTGGCCAGGGCTGAGTCCTGCTGCTGGAAAGGTCTGTGCATCAGCCGCCAAGGCACCGGTGCTGGAAAGAGCTTACACAAAAATTATTCCTGTGAAAGAGGCGTAATCACAGCACTGGTCTCTTAGCCTGGGAAATAAGTAAATGGCTTACCGAAGGCAGGGAGGGAGAAGGGTGCAGCATGGCTGGCGCTTAGCAATGAGATTGTAAGGTCCCACGTTGGAACCAAGGTGGGAGGAGGAGGTGGAGGAGGGAGGACATGTCCATTCACTGGGGCAGAGGAAGCGCATGCCAGAGGCTTTGGGTCACCCGCATGCAGCGCAGGGGGAAGGAAGGTGGCCAGCGGGGTCATTAAGCCCTTGCGGTATCAGTCTCCCAGATATTACACATGCTTTACTGCTGTTATACATACCTTTTGCCTGATGTACAGACCGTAGCCTAGATGTTCGTGGAGCTGAAAGGCCCAAAGTGGCAAATGGGCATAACTGAGGGGACAGTCTTGCCCTTGGGGCTGTTTTTCCCTGCCCGAGGGCTGCCTCCGGCAGGCACCGGGGACGTCTGGTGCAGTGCTGCTCCCGCCTTTCCGTCCAGCAGCTCCTCACGGGGTCATGTCGGTGGGTGGCTCGTCCCAGGGGGCTGCAGATGGTGACTCGGTGGCCAGGCTGAAAGATGCCCGCATCTGCTCTCCTTCCTCCCGCTGTTCAACCTCAGCTGTGGGCTTCACTCCTGCTTGTCTCTTATGGCTTCAGTTTTATTCCCTTCTCTTCGGAAGAGCAGAACAAACCCTGTCATGATGTGGCCACCAGTGCTTGTCTGGTCTTCTCCTGACAGCAGCCAGATTGCAGACTGAGATCCTTAAACCACCTGCCTTTTTTGTGCTATGGTGCCAAAGGGATGGTATTCCCGATCAGCCATAATGCAATCAAAACCGGAGCATGTTCCCGTTGCCAGGTTTTCTTGATCAAATTTCTGTGAGAGGAAAGAAGAAGGGGAAAAAAAAAAAAAGTGCATGGTTTTGCTAGCAGACACTCGCCCCTTGAAATGAAGTCACTGAGCCTCTACCAAGAGACTTTTTTTTAAATGAAGTTGGCAAATAACAGATAAATCCTTTTAGAAGCATTAGCTCGGTGTTGTTAGGAGGGTATCATATTTATTGATCAATATTCACCAACGAGGGATGCACTCTGATAAATTTTGCCAATTGAGTCGTGTGATGATAAGCGCCATGTCCAGTGAGCGGATTAGAAATGAAGGTGTGATAAGAGGGAAATTGGAACAGCACGGTACCTTTAGACAGAAGGCAGGACGGCTGCTACATAATTTAAACCCAAAGGGACGTGTGCTGCCACAGGCATAAGAGCCTTCTGCTGGACGAAAGGCCAGGAGCTGTCTGCTTTGCACAAAAATGGGCCAAGCGCATCTCCGCTTCAGCTTTCTACCTGGCCGAGATCACTGGGGACAGGAATCGGTAAGGGCGACCCCCGTGTATCTATAGCTGGCTGCAGGAAGATCTGGAAACATTTGGGTACATAGAAATCAAGGACTTTTTTTTTCCCCTCTCTGTAGGAGCCTGAGATTGCAAAAGCTTTCCCTGGCCCAAGTCCAAAGTAAAAGAGTATCGAATTAATAACTGCCACCAAATTGGGTTGGATCGTATTTAAAAGTTTTGCACTGATTGTATCAAAACATTTTAATTTCTATTGTATTTAAATAGCTCAAAATTCAAATACTGTTTCAAAAGGAATAATTGTTTTGAGTTACAGGGAAAATGTTTGCTCAGAATGTGTCAAATTTGGAAATTTTTTTGCCAACCTTTATTTCCCTGCATCACATTTTCTTTCAGTTTCGGTATTTGCTAAAATTCTGTCCTTCCTGCCAGAAGGCCAGTTTGAAAGAAGTGTCAGAAAAACCACAGTAATTGAAAAATCCCAGAGTGACTCCACCGATCATAGCGATGATTGTCTAGGCCAAATTTCATAGCTAATAAGAAGGGTCCACATCCATAAAGCTGTGTAATGCTGACGGGGTCACTGGAGTCAGTAGGAATTGCCAGTTCTGCTAAATCACGTGGCTCTGATTGGGGCACCGAGATTAAATTACAAACGCACAGTGTTTGTCTCTCCTCTCTCCCTGCATTTCCATAGATTTGTTAATATGTTTATCGCTTATCAGACTAATATTACCATCCAAGGGCATAATGTGGAGTTTTCCTAACATATGGAAAGCAGTTGCAGCATTTCCCAGCTCCAGTGCAGCATGCAATAAAACACTCTTGTTTTTCACAGCTTAAACCTACCGTGGGGTGTAGATATAATTAACATGGTGAGAACAGTCCTGAAAATGACTGACCGTTGTGTTCCTACACAAATAAAGGTCATTAATAAAGTCCTCTGTTACTCCTTTGTTCAATGTGGTCTTTAAGGATATTTGTTGAGTTAAATATTACGCTTTAAATGTGAATTACTCTTTACTCTGAGGCTATTTGGAAGTAAAATACATTTAGAACGATAAATGTAGGCGGATGCAGAAGGTCCATTTTCAAAAAATCTGCCTGGCTCGTTATTCATCCGGGGTTGCTCTCTCAAAGAAGTCATAAAGCGCCTTCCAGAAAGAGGAAAAACCTCTACCAGTTCGAAAGCAGCATGTGACTGTCCGACATTTCTGAGCCACCGAAGCTAACTTGTGAAACAGGCAAAAAAAAAACCTCAAGTAGAGGAAAAGGCGTGGATACATGCATGCCCATCAGCCAGCCCACAGGAATATTGTGTAATAGAGGAGTTTTTCCACTTCTTTGTGTGTTGCAAAGTGTTTGACATTTGTCTGGGCTAATTCCAGGAGAGCTGTCTGGTTTTCCTGTTGGCGGTGATCCCTCCTCGGTCCCCTCTGGACCGGAGGAGCAGAGCTCCAGGCTCCTGAGCATGAGGCCAAAGCCTGAGTCTACAGGATTAGCAGGTGCTTAAGCACTGACCTAGCCATGTACTAGAGGTGCTGTATAAGCCAAAAAGCCCACAACACCTACGCAAACCAGAAATTACTCTCCCCCGGTGAAATCTGTCCAGCTCCGGTACAGGGCATGACAGCAGGGTTAACAGACCCACCGAAATGCCAGGGAAAAACACAGTCATGGAAGATTTTCACTCCCCCTGAGAGAACCAGTGCCAACACACAGCACTTATCAAGTTTAAAGTAAGTATTTAACTAGTGAAATAGAGTTCTTTTGTTCACACACAGGACTGCTGACGTTTATTGAGGTTTTCCTGGTCTCCAGCAGGCCACGGGTAGCTGATGTTGATTAGGTAACATTTTCGGCAACTTATCCTTTCCTTAAAGTTTAGACGGTCTTTCCCAGGCATTGTGTCGGGCTTAGTTTTGTTTGGTTTTAATGTGAAAAGTAGAATTCATAGCACACACATAATATTTGCTGTTTCTTCTAATCATTCGTCCTAGCCACCTCTGGATTTGATAAGGAAGGAGAGCAGGAGCGAAAACCAGAGCGGTTTTCCACAATAGTCATGGAGTCGGTAAACACGGCGGGACCGCGCTGCTCTGACTCCCGACTGGCAGGTAACTCACGTGTTCACTAGTAACAGCAGGCAGGTCTGCCTTCAGCCCTTGGTACGACAACAGAGAGAGAAGGAAAAATATAATTGCTTACAAACCAGGGGAGGATTAGGAATTAATCACACTGCCGTGCCTTGGGAAAATGTTTTCCCGGATTAAGAGCCCAGAGCAAGCACAGCCTCGGGACAGCCTAGGAGATTTTTGGACGTCGGACGTCCCCTGCGCCATGAAGCTGCAGTTGGCGTGAGGAGGACGTGCCCACGCTTTCCCCAAAGCTGCTGCCGCCCAGGGCTCGCCCACCGCAGGCAGCTCGCTTGGAGAGCTGCGGCAGTCAGGGGAGCCTCAATAAGCATTGCACATTTTTGCTTTCCCTGGCTTCAGAGCGAAAATAACAGCCAATCTGCAGTTGGTTAACAAAAATAAAATGAACCTAAAATAAAACGAAGCTAAAAATGGCAGAGCTGCGCGCAGTGGCATTAGCGGTTTGGGGACAGTCAGCTGGAGAGGCCAAACTTGTGCGTGTCATGAGCAGGTGAAGTTTGAAGGACCTTTCCCAAGCTGTGATTTCTAGCTCCAAGGTGGGGGTAGAAACTCATACCCTCTCCAGGTTTTCGTCTAGAGCGTCTAAGGCAGCAAATGCCAGGGTTGCCAGGAGTCACAATTCTATAATTTCAGCTCTGATGCAATACCTGGCCCTGGGAGCAGCAGTAGGGATTCCCCTGCAATAAATCAGCACTGACAGCTGAGCTCTCCCACCCAGAGCCATCATTTGCTGAGGTCGTGGCCCCTGTGCCAGCCTCTTCCCAGCCCTTTTACTCTGTCAGTAAAGGCACAGGTCCTAAAAGAGGCAGCTTTGCCTCTTTCCAAAGCCGATGAGCTGGCAATATGCCCAGTGTGGATAGCAGGCAGCTGCAGCCTGGTCAGGTTGGTCTCTCCTGGTGCATCCTCCCTGTGCCTTCCCTGCTCCCTAAGGGTTTTCAGGGCTCCTCCTCTCAAACCAGAAACACCACAGGCACCAGGAAAAGCCTCTCCTGTGTTTTACACCCCTTCTGCTCTGTTCAGCTCCAGGGCCAATGCCGCAGCCAGGCAGTGCTTGCTGCCCACGGCCAGTGCTCCTGCCTGGGTGGCAGCAACCCCACACCATCCCTGTTCCCACAGCTGGGGATGGCCCCACTGGCTTCCCTGGGAAGGGGCACCTTCCAAAAACCCCGGTGCTGCTGCCGCACCAATAGTGATGAGAGCACTGGGATAAGCAACAGCACAAAGACCAGCGGCGAAGAGAGGATTTGTCGATGGCTGGTGCTCATGGTCCGGGTGCTGCCGCCCAGCAGTGCCTGCCCTCGTGTAGACGTCACCTGCTCCCAGCCCCTGCCTTTGCCATACAGGGAGGTACAGACCTCTGCAAAGCAGCTCCCTGAAGAGCGGTGTATTAAAACAAACAGGAGCTGACCTGGGGGAGCCTCTTAACATGCCAGGCTGTGAACCACGATGGCTCAAAAGGGCTTCCCAATGTGCATGTCAGCTCTCCCTGAGGTGGCTGCCAGCATGTCAGGTGCAGGAGCCAGTGCCGTTAGTCATCGTGGTCACTGAGGCCAGAGCTGACTTTTTGTGCTCTTACATACTACAGTAATAGGTAAAAATAACAATCAAGACCCCTCCTGCCGTCCTGGGGCTTTGAGGATACCTAAATCATTTCAGGTACACGGACATCTTGGTTCCCAGCTAGTAGCTTCTTAATTTTGGATTTCTCTTAGATGCCCATGGCTCCATGTGCTGGATGTCAGAACAAGGTTTGCACCCTGGCTGGAAGCCTAGAGGAGGGAGCTCAGCCACTTGGAGAGACTTACTAAGGGGGTACTTGTTTCGAGCTATCGTCTCACCTTTTTTTTTTTTTCCCCAATAACTCAACCAATCAATAGATTATTACAGTAAAAAAAAAAAAAAAAAGTGTTTGGATTTGCACAAAAGATTTGGATACTCTACCAGGCCAGGGTTCGACCTGTGTGCTGTATTTAGTGCCCTGACTTCCTGCAGCCAGCGCAAAGCTGCTGCACACCTGTATGATGCGCCCGGCTCATTTGGCAAAAGCAGCTGCTCGCGCCCCTCTGCTCCAGATCCCGGGTCTCCTCACTGCTCCAGTGGGCTGTCCCTCCCCTGTGGAGTGACATCCACCTGCAGGAGCCTACCCACGAAGTTGATCCGGTTGCTCAGAGCTCTTTCTGAGCAACTGGCCAGCAGCAGCTGCAGATGTACCCCACCGACCCTGCAGCACACCTCGGCAGCACCCCTGCCTGCCCCGCGGGTACCCCGGGCACGCCGTGCAGGGACAGGACATCTCGTTGCACACAGTTTGGCCCATCATCCCCGCAAAACACGTGGGATGCTCCCGCTCAGCCCTTCCCACGGTGCCCTGCTCTCCAGCTCTGTCTCTCTCTCCCCCCCAGCCCCTCAGCTTCACAGCACCCCCGGGTGATCCTGCCCGTCCAGCCGCAGGAGGCAGATCGCTTCATCTGAACAACTTCATGGCAGCTAACGATGGCATGCTCCGCTGGCACTGCCTGGTCAGGATGCTCCTTCCAAAGGCCTTGAAAAAATACAGGGTGTTTTGAACTGCAATAGTAACTTTTAAATGCCTGCCTTGAATAGCTCTTAGTCTTGAAGCAAGTTTAAGAAATTAAAAAAAAAACCAAACCCCAAAACCCATAATAAGGAACAGCAGCAAAGTTTTCAGTTTCTTATCCCTCAAATTCACCCTGCACCTTTTTTCTGAAGAAAAATGAAGAAAAGGTTCAGGGGAAAAAAGGCAGGAGAAAGGCCACCGACTGCAGTCTGCCTGACAGTTTTTTTGCAGTATGTGGGTTTCGAGGGGTATTGGGGCTCAGCCAGGGGAATTGCACCACGTGTCAAAATGCAGGGAACGGGCTCTTTCTGCTCTGTCCTGAGAGCAGGGATGGACGAGAAATCATTTTAAAGTTGCTTGTGAAATGGTGCGCGGGTTTGCAGATCACATTTTCTTTCCTTTTCTAATGATGCCAGGGGATCGCCTCGCCCATGAACATGAGACCATCTGGAAAATGTCATCCTGCGCGTTATTCCCTGTGCCAGAAGGCTATTTATAGATAAAGTAAATCATGTTGTCATGATCGAAACAAATAAGGAAAGGCCCCAAGAGAATGGAGTGCCTCCGCCCCTGTCTCTGTGCACGGCTTTGCTCTATGAAGGGACACCGGAGCCTGGTGGCCCCCCATGCCCACGGGGTACCATCACCCCCCAGAAGCTGGATGTCCCCACCGCACCATGGAGGACTGGTGCAGGACCAGCCAGACATGTGTGCCCAGCTGCAGCGCAGGGCTGGTGCGTGCAAGACCGTGCACCCTGAGGCATCCTTGTTTTGTGAGCAAGCTGTGGCATGAAGCCTGCCCCGGTCCAAAAGGCAAGCGAGACGTCCACTCCCCGGCCTCTCACCCCGACTCATGTCCGAAACAGGCTGAAATACTTCGCTGGCTCAGGTGCAGCCCCACCGCAACGCGTGGTCAGCACAGCCTCACGTTATGATGGCAACTGCCAGCACTTCTTGCACACCACCACCACCGCCGCGCTGCCTCTCCTTCAGCAGCGTACGTGCCGATAACAGAAAGCCAAAGGCTTCGCTTAATCTTCACCCATCCTCCAAAATCCTGCTTCAATACAGCAAACTGAGGAACTGAACGTTTTCATCTCAAAAGCCAGTGGGTTTTGAGGAGCAGACAGGAGCGCTCGAAGCGGTCCCTCCCGCAGACGTGCCCTCCCACAGCCGGGCTCCCCCTCAGCCCCTTGCCCAAATTCGCTGTATGTCACTTATCTTTGCCTCAGCTGGGATGGCCAACGGCGCAGCCACAAAACCACGTACAGCTCAAAGGTTTGTATGTTTTGGACACAAAATAAGGTAATTTCAAAAGAGTTTCTCACAAAAAGTGACACCCTTCCTCTCAGCTGCGCAATTCAGAGTATTAAACATTTGAACATAACCCACATAACAACATACTGCCTTTGCCTTCTGGAAAGCACAATCCAATGAGTTCAGGCCAGCTCTTGTTACAGACTTCCTAAATTTATTCATGGAAAATTAAATATTCGCTTTAGATAGGCAGATATTTGCACATCCACATCTCCAAAATGGTTTCAGGCTCTCCGTTTGTAAAACTAATCAATATCATTCGCTTTGCAGCTCCATGATACAATGTTACGGTCATGGAAATGAAATGAAGAGCATATGACTGACCTACCAAAACTCAGGTCTGTCTTCCTAAATGCCTCTGGCGGGGGATCACCAAGTGTCTGTTTTATCCTGTATTTCCTTCCCACCGAAGGTTTATCTCATCATTTCCAGGAGCGTAGGAAACCATGTTGCAAGACAGCCCGTTTTGGCCCACTGGCGCCGCGCTGGAGGGAGGGCAGCTTTGGTTTTCAGGGGTGCTTCCCTGAGGGAAAGCCAGGTAGCAGCGCTGAGCAGGTGCCACAGCCCACACAGAGGCAGCGATGGGGCCATCGATGCCAGGATGGCCTTAACCGGGCGCCCGCTGTGGAAAAACTAGTAGAAAAATAAGTCGCTCTTAAAAAGTGACATGGAGACTTATCTCAGTAGAGGTTGTACCTGAAACCCACCCAAACCAACTCTAAAAAAACCAAAATGCCTGCTCCGTACCTGAGAGCCCCTTGTGCCCAGCATGGCGCCGCTTCCTTTGCCACCCTGGCATCTGTGGCAAGCGCCGGGCAGCTCCAGCTGCACATGGCACCGCGGCACCGCTCCCGCCCGCAGGACCCCCAGGTGCCTTACAAGCAGTTAAGCACTTGCATCTGTTTCAGACTAGGGACACCCCTGTGTGAGGAGGCCGAAATGAGGCAGCGGCAAGACTGCGTGCTGCCAACAAGAAGCAGCCGCCGCAGCCCTTGCCGGGAAGGCCGAGAAAGCGGGCAGGAAGGGGACATTCTGGGGGAAAGGTGCACCGATGGGTTACGCCCACACACAAACACCTGCAGCTCACTGCGGCAAGCTGGGACTTGCCAACCAAAATGGCTGAGACAGCGTGGGAAACCACTGACGCACCACTGGCACCACCCCGGCAGGATGATGGCGGGAGCGAGACCTCCCAGCAAAGCACCAGTGAGCGCAGCCCCGGGGCAGTTAACCGTTGAATGTCGGTGGGAGCGGAAACCGTGGCGCTCGAGGGGCACGGCCACCCCCTCCCGACCCCGGCTGGCCAGAGGCACGGCCGTGTCCACCAGCAGTGATGCATGGGTGGCCCCAGCTCAGGTCATCCTCAGCTCCCAGCCCAGAGGTGTGGCAGGGAGGTTTTAGGTCAAACCCCTCCGTGTCCTGGGGAAAATGAAGGGAGGAGAGACAACAGAGTAATTTGACAAAGGAACCAAGGGGTGCTCCAGCTAAACAGGGCTCGCATTGAACAGGTAGCCAGATTGAGATGAAACCTGTCCACGTTTCCACAAAAATGTAGACGTCTTATTTCCAAGACGTGCAAACCAGGAATGCCTGGTTTTACATGAAAATATTGATACAACATTTTGAGTGTTTGATGAAGAAAAGATGCTCCTTGGGATGCAGCACTTTGCAAATTACAGAGAAACAGCGACGAGCCCCGTGCTGGGCAGGGGGACGTCATCCATCTCTTCAGTAGACAGTGTTTTCCCGCCGCCTGGTTTGGGGGAAACTGCTGCTTTATCAGACGAGTCCTGCTGACTTTTGCTCCTCTCTGCGGCCGTGTACCGCACACACTTCCTATGCAAAGTCCCAGCACTTTCAGTTACCAAAAGAAGGAAACAGAAAGCTGCAGCTGCAACAGAAGGCTTTTTAGAAATATTTTAAAACCTCAAAAAACCCACCTGGAATTAAAAGAGGAAGCCATTTTATACAAGGCACTACAGTGCTGTGGTACTCATCCCAGCAGACTTGCAATTAACCCAACAAGCCCACGAACCTTCCCAAGCACGCTCCCAAAAATCAAGCACAGGCAAAACCCACCTCAGCAGACCCTGCCTGCCACTGACCACCAATTTTTGGAGCAGGGCAGGCCCCTGAGAGCCTCCTGCTCATCCCAGCAGCCCAAGCCACAGCATTTGAACATCTGGGGTTGTTCAGCCCGGAGAAGAGAAGGCTGAGGGGAGACCTTATTGCAGCCTTTCGATACTTAAAGGTGGCCTAGAAGAAAGATGGGGATAGTCTTTGTAGCAAGACCTGCTGCCACAGGACAAGCGGTAATGGTTTTAAACTAAAGGAGGGTAGATTTAGACTAGATATAAGGAAAAAATTTTTCATGATGATGGTGGTGAAACACTGGAACAGGTTTCCCAGAGAGGTGGTAGATGTCTCATTCCTTGAAACATTCAAGGCCAGGCTGGACAGGGCTCTGAGCAACCTGATCGAGTTGTGGATGTCCCTGCCAATTGCAGGGGGGTTGGACTAGATGGCCTTTAAAGGTCACTTCCAACCCAAAGCATTCTGTGATTCATTTGCTCCCCACAGACCTCCCAGCCCCAGGGGTAGGTGCCTCCATGGCTGTGGGTGGGGGCACACAGCCGCTCTGACCCCACCTGGCTCCAGGGACCCTTGGTGGAGATGTCACCCCCCTCACGGTGTACAGACACAGCTCTATACTCCATGGGCAGATTCTGCCAAAAATCACACCGGGTGCCACTGATGGTCCTCCAGTACAGGACACCCTTTTCCTGTCGGGACAAGCCACAGTGGCCATGTCCCTGCAACAAGCGGTCGGGGCCAGAGGGCCAGAGCTGCTCATCCTCTTACCTGGAAACCCTCATGCCAGGAAGATGAGGAAGAAGCTTAAAATCGCTCTCCATCCGGCCACCTTGCTGCTGGGGAAAAAAAAGAAAACAGGAAAAACCCAACCAGGCACCTGCTGTGTCAGCAGCCAGTTGCCCCCTCTCACCTCTCTTTGTCACCTGGGACCCCTTGGGGTGGCCGGGCTCTGCACATGCAGCTCTCCTGGTTTGAAAAAAAAATGTTTAGGAAGTGACATTATCTTTATTGTCAGCTAACATACTCTTTTAAGTCAGCTTTTTATTACTCTCCAAATACCCTGCTGAGTTTTCCGGCAATTAAAATACAATACAGACAAAAAGCCTTGGGGGCCAGCTGCGGGCAATGCATGGACAGGCTGCCAGTGCTGCAGCTGCTGGAGTCGGAGCTGGAGCAGCCCCTCCAGGTCCGGGCGCAGCAAGCTCTTTACATCCACAGTGCTACCAGCTCACCTGGGCAGACTGCGGGCACCATTTGGCCTGAGCTGAAAACAAACAGAAACTGCAAGCACTGTTGACCAGTGCAAATAAAGGCTGGCTTTAATGTGTTGGGATGTACAGGTGTGCACGTGCAGACTAGCCGCACCTCAGTGCAGGGACCCAATGCTGTTATCGTGGCTCCTGCCAAGGCCACCTCCGAGGTTGTGGACCTGCTCTGGCACCCAACCTCCCACCAGCCCTGGGTCTAGATGGAGAGATGGGATTTTATTTATCTGCTTCTGAAGGAATTGCTAAATTGGTGGCTCAGTGCCACAGGAAGCACCCGTGGGCGGGGGGATCTCCAGTTAGCCCAGCTGCTGCGGCCAAGGAAAACCAGACCCCTTCTCACCAGCGTGCCTGTGGGGCTGCTGGCCCGGGCAGCCTCTGCTACTCATGCCTTAGCATTGTGCCCTTCCTCCTCCTCCTCCTCCTGGCTCTGCTGCTTCGTCTGCAGCAGCCCCCCTGCCACAGACGCGGGACAGAAGCTGACCCCGCTTTCAGGTGCTGAGTGCATGGCTGAGGCATCCCAAGTATTTCTTTTCTCCTCCACCCATCTCCGAGGCTCCTTTTTAATTAAGTAAAAGATTTTTCGGAGCAGGGTGTGGGTTTCCATCCTGACCCAAGGGCGCAGGAATCGAGCGTGGGAGCCCAGTCCAGATGTCTTTTAGCTATGGCTCCCTGTTTCTACTGGGGGATACTGGGCTTTCCCCCCGCTGTGTACTGGGGTTACAGCCTCCCCTTCACCCCGCACATCCCCAGCGAGGGGATCTCTCCTCTCCTGTACCAGTGGAGGAGGAAGACTGGAAGCAATTTGGGAAATGTGCTGTAACTTACCCTGCGTACGTAGTGAGGGAGAGGCCAGGAAAAAAATAAACCAACAAAAAAATCCCCCCCACCAAACCCAGAAGAAGCTTTTTCCAACACAAAGTACAGATTTGGTGCCAACAAAACATTTTGTGGATTCCAGACTGTTCATGCCAAAAAAAGAAATGGGGAAATAAAAGGAAAGAGTCAGAGAAAAGAAAATTTCTTCCTGGCATTTTTGATCAGTCTTTTTGGTTTTCATTTAAGTGCATATAAGATGTCCTTCAACTGAAAGGTCTCGGACTTGAAAGAAAGCATTGCCTCTCAGGTTGAACATGGTATTTAGTTTGATCCAAAACATTTTATTTACTTGTTTTTCACTTGATATTTTTAATTGCTTTGAGTCAGAACAAAACTTTTCTTCTCCAGTTTTTTCAAAACTAATTAAAAAAGGGAATTATTCACGTAGCTCTGTATACACTGCTTTGCACGATGGACCCACCGGTCTCCACAAGAGCCTGTACTCACTCATGTTTATTAGCATTTACATCCTGGTTTTGATGCTTCCCAGAAATGATGCACTGTTTTGTTTGAAATTCTGTAAGGTTTCAGAAAACTCCTCCTCCCTTCCCTCAATATTTCTGGTATGAAGTCTGCCACAGGAAAGGCTGCAGCTGGAGTTAAAGCACCTGTACGTGCCCTCTCGCTGGAGAGGGGCTTGCCCTATAGCCCGGGACCTCGCTCTGCGCCGCTCCTCTGCCGCCGGCAGGTGATGGGGGCTGCGGCTCTTCTCCCACGCACCCACAGCATCTCATCGACTCTCTGAAATCAGTGAGGCAGCTTTTCCTCTCTCATCGATGAAGATAGGCCAGTGTGTCCAGGGGATGAGTCAGAGCAGCCACCGGTTTTTTTCACTCCCCGAGGTGTCTGGACTTCAATACCAACCTTTTCCTTTGCAGGGAACAAAAAGCGCATTAATCCAGAGCGGTGCAGGAGCCAAGACTGAAGAAAACCAGGCTGCAACCCAGGCCTGCTTGCTCTGCCTGGCAAAGACAAGCAGCTCTGCACTCCTGCACGCTTGCTGCCTTCACTGCTGCTCAAACCCACCTCCCAGGCTGCAGAAACCTGCTGCAGCCTGGGGAGATGCTCACAGATCCAGCCCGCTGCGGGGTGCTGCAAAAGGTGGGGCGCTGCAGCTTTCACTGTGAGAAAGGGGGGGGAAGAAAGCATTGAGCTGTATTTCTGTGGATGCTTGGAAAACTTAGAAAAAAGAGAAAAAAGCCAGAGAGGGTGATGTTTGAGGTGAGGCAAAAAGCTACTGTAAATACTTGCTATTGATTTGTTGCATCAGCTCTCCTCTGTTAGCCACATTTGATCAGAACAGCAGTTATATCTCAGTTATCCGCTTAAGTAATGCCTTACTTAACATTTCTGCCCACTCCCTGTTTTCTCAAGCCTGGGGTGCGTGCTGTCCCACCTCCCTCACCCATCACATCGGTCAGCGTCTCGTTTCAAGCAAGCGCATTTTATTTGCATTTGAAGCCTGCAGACTGGGTTTGTAATAGCTTCCAGAACCCACCGTTTAGTGGTGGACTTGGCAATGCTAGGTTAACGGTTGGACTCGATGATCATCTTATAGGTCTTTTCCAACCTAAATGATTCTATGATTGTTTTCCATCAAAGCCGAGGGAACGAGATCCCGAGGCCCAGCGGCTTCTTCCCCGCCCAGCTCGGCCAAGAAAGCTTTCACATTTAATGCTGTGGCTCTGTTCCTGCATATTGCAGCGGCTGTAAAACAAAGCTCAGACAGCCTCAGACAGAAGCGAGCGCCAGTGTACATATCATAAAAGCAATTACCAGTGAGGCAGAAGAAACACAGGCAGGAGGGAGCCAGGGGCAGCAGGGACAGGCTGAGCTGGGGAGACGGGGTGCGGCGAACAGCAGTTTGGGGAGCTGCAGGATGACCCGGCTGCACCCAAGCCCACACTCAGTCTCACCGTGGCTAAAACCAGGTCAGTGCCAGGCACCCCATATGATTGTATTATTAATTCCTCATGGAAACATTTACTGTTCAAAGCAGCACAAGTTAATAGCTGTGCAGGAAGGAACTAAGGAGTTTTTGGGGAGCGGGGCTTGGGGCAGCAGTGTCCCAGCTCCCTCTCCAGCCTGAGGAGACCCAGGCGACACCGACCAAATGCAAACGCCCCGCAGCTTGCCAGCCGGCTGCTCCCAAGGGCCCAGCGCCTGGGTCTCTGCTGGCTGCGAAGGGAACTCAGACACCAACCTGGGGCATCGATCTCAAACCAAATCCCAGCAGCGATGCCCGGTCCGTGGTGCACATCAGTATGAATGATGCCTACAGCCACGGTGTCCAAGAGCCTCAGCTCTCCATCCATCCCAACTGGTCATCTGGGAGAATACATTTGAACCGGTTGGTGCTGCCAGCAGGCCTAGCACTGCTAACATCAAAATAACCAGCAAAGGGCATAGGTGAGGGGGGAGCTGGTGTGACAGGAGCACATCTCTGTAGCTCCGGGAACAGGGAGGGAAGTCACTATGACTAACGTGCCAGAGGCTTCCTGCTGCCACCGTGGAAACAGCCCTGCTATTTCTGAAAACTTCTGACAACAATTTTCACAAAGAAGTTTTGCACTTATCTGTTAGGTCTCGGAAAATGAAGAGAAATTGAGCATAGAACTGAAACTGGTATTAGATAAGCGGTATTAATGTCATTAAAGAATGGGAGAAATGAAACCACTATAAATATGCACAGTGCCTTAAAGGGGTGGGTGGCTTCGTAATGTTAAAAATAGCTGCAAGGCAAATCGCTCGAGGGGAAAGAAACGAAGCAGAGAAGGAGGAGGGGTGGAAGAGCTGAGCAGGGGAGGAAGACAGAGGCTACCACACGCAGCCTCGCCGGACTGGAAAAAATGGTTGCTGAGAAATGAGCACAGATAGCTCTGGAGAGAAAAAAAGACGGGGGGGGGGGGGAGAGGAAGAGAAGGCAATGTGAGCAAACACGACAGAGAAGGTAATATTTCTGAGGGACACAGGACATAGTTAATACCGTCCCGTTAGGAAGGATAAAGAGATAGTAACATGAAGTCACCCCTCCAGCAACTTCTGGCAGAAACCAGTTCAAACCTAGATGCACTCGAGCCCTTATCTTCTGTGTTTCCCAGGCCAGGATCAGTGAGCTGTCGGTCCTTCCCTGCCTTGATGCCCTGTCCTGGGTTTCCAGTCACCGTGTGTCTTCTTGCTGTGACAGAAAGCCCAGGGCAGGGAGGTGGGAGGACACAAAAGCCCAGAGTGGCTGGGCCAGAGCTGCCAGAAAGGCTGCAAATGACTGCCAGAGCACAAAGCCTTTCATCCTTACCTCCAAGGTCCTCCCATCGCCTGGCACCGAGCTACAAGCTCCTCCGGGGAGCTCCTGTGACAGACACCTCTGGCATCACCGCAGCCAGGAGCAGGGAGGACGAGGTGCATCCTTCTAGGAGCGGTTTTCTTCCCTCCAACCCTGGCAGCCTAGAATGACCCCAGCCATCCTCAGCAGCGCAGCCCCCTCCCGCCACGGCCGTCGCTTCTCGGCCCTTGCATTTAGAAAACAAGCTGCTGTCAAAAACCCAACCAAAACAAGAGAGGCTTCACAAAACTCTCTCCCCTCCCAGGGAAGGAACGTGAGGCAGGTGCCGGCAATGCCACACGGTGACAGAGAAGTCTCTCGGGCAGGAAAAACACTGTGCGAGAGGATGAGACGTTCAACAAGCAAAAGTGGGATGCCAGAGTCCAGACAAGCTATCATGCATGCCTTTTAATCAAGTATTGCCCCATCTTGGCCAGCTGAACTGCTTGGCATTCATTTGGTAGAAACGTCAGTAGTATAAAAGACACAAATAAGGTGCACTTTGGGGGGGGGGGGGGGGGGAATCAAACGACATTTGCTTTTATGTATTTTAAATCAATTTTCCCCAATTTCATTGATAGTGTCTCATGAATCATACAGCAAAAGAAATATCCTAGTTATTTGCATGCTGTTGATGCATTTTGTCTCCTTTGTTTTTCAATTGGTTTGTTCATCAGAGCAGACTGGTTTCGTTTTGTGGTTTTCATGAATTAGCATAGATAATGTTTTTAAAAAAATTTTAACCTCCAATCCTACTTCAGTAAGATAAAATAAGACTTGACCCATTTCCCAGACTCAGGGCAAACGGCTTTGTAAGGTTTTAACATCTTCATACCATACCGTCAATTTCAGAAAATAACCACTGAATAACTTTGTAATAGAAAACTTCCTTTAATTTTTTAATGTGTTTGGATATAAGTAGGTAATAGCGCTGTGATTTAAAAATAATTATTTTGGCAATTGACTTAGCACTTAAAATGGCCATAGCAGTTCGTACCTCTAAGCTACAACACAGGCAAGATTATCTAAGCTGAAAGTTTCCTAAAAAACGTTCAGTAAACTTCTTAGCTGTAAGAACAAACCCAAACACCACCTCACCACCCCCAAACCCCGGAGACCATACAAAGCAGAACCATCTTGTGCATGGTGGCCCTTTACTCCCTCGCACGAGCACCCCTCCCACCCTGTGCAGCACGTAACACACATCTCCGCTTCCAGTTAGGAACTGCCAAGTCTGAAGGATTTAAGGACTTCACGCAATAAAAAGAAAAATCATTTCAACATTATTCCACCCAGAAGTACCCAAACCCTCTTTTTGTCCCCTAGTTTCCCTTCAGATATGACTTATTTTTGCAGAAAAGAGGTATTATTTTCAGTATAAACTCATAGACACGCTTTTTCCCCCCCCCCCCCCCAAGAGCAGGATGTTTGGGTTCACTTTATCATTGTTATGTTCCTTAATTCTGCCCCTTGAAACCTATAATCACGTTTTCTTTGCATGTCAAGGACAGTTGAAAGCAGGGGTTTGGGAATACTACAACGGCCTGTGTAAGTTCTTCATCTGGCCTTCACGAACCAGATAATGGTGGTGGTGCTTACCTTCAGCACAGGTCTTCAGAGATGAATTGGAGCTCTCGTCATGTCTCAGGAGAGACTTCTCCCAGTGCAGTGAAATCCTATTTTCAAATGTGGCATTTACAGAAGCAGGACAGAAATGTGCAGCTTTCCTTAGATCCACTGGATAACTGGATGTTGCTGCTTGAGTACCCACAGTTTAGTCATCCCTAATAAAAAGCAGACCCGGCAGGCTGGGACATCAGAAACCTTCCCTCAGACGTGATGGCAGCAGTTTGTCTCCATGTCCATAACAGCTGCCAGGTAGGTCTCTGGAGCACCTTTAAAATCCAGCTCAGAGCAAAGCTGTCCTGAGTTTGTAAAGAAACTGAAATAGCTGGGGGGTGTCAGTGGTCTCATTTCCTCCTCACTGAATTTAGCAAAGGGTTTCAGACAGCAAAAAATTACAGAGACAAACATCGGCTTATTTTTAAAACGAAGACAATTTTGTGTTAATCAGAATTAGACAAAAGCAAATTGTTCCTTTCTCAATTCAGCCAAGCTGGGGGAGAGAGGAAGAGCTCTTTCCCCTATGAAAAACCCAGCCTTGATGAGCATTACCCTGCATCTGAAGCTGGGTTGCTGTGATCACCTTCATTCTCTTCCTCAAGGGTCGACTCCCAAAATCTTAGGAAAACTCACTGAGCACAGCCATGACTTCATTTACCTGGCTGGCAGAGCCCACTCCAGCAGTTGCCCCCTCAGTTCACCACGCTCTGCTGCAGCTACGCGGTTCTGAAAAACTGGTTCACCTACATGATCTGCAGAGCACCTGAACCAAACCCCTCCCTGAAGCTGTGCTGCCTCTCAGTTTGGTTTTTCTTACCCAGCTTGTTCTACGGTTGAACAGGAGGGCAGGGAAAGAGGGTGACAGAGCATAGCCCAGGAGCAGAAAGGGGCATGTACCAAAAACCCACCGCTAAATCCATCATTAGATTACTATTAAACAAGGAGCAGCATCTGCCTTATCTTAGTAAGGCTCTCAGTTCCACGTCAGTTATACCCTGTTGCAATCAGATATTACAAATGCACTCCTCTTCGGTGGATGTTTGGTGTTAATTAAGATGCTAGCGAGAAAATTCACCTATAGCTTTGCCTTTCCTTTATTTTCTGATGTTCTTGATTACGAGATGAAAAGGGTGGTATTTAGTATTATAGAATAGAACAGTCATCTTCAGATATTGAAAACAAGGAGCTGCAAATGTGGGTTGGAAAACACATGCAGTCCGGCCCCTTACAAATACAATACAGCCCATTCACTTCCAATTGGTCAAGCTTCTTGTGAACTGTGCGTCTCCAAAGCGTCCTATTAATGCTTCTGGATCTCCCAGCATTGCTCACATTTGTAATTGCATTCGGCATGAATTATTACCGTGTCAAGTAATTTTGATATAAACAGGAAGGAACTGTCAGACAAACAGGAGACATTATGAGCACATTATGTATTACCAGAAAGGAATGCAGAAATTCATATCAATATAATGAGAAAACTGAAAAAGAAAGCGGCTGCCTCTTCAATGGCTGGCTGCTGTACTTCAGAAATCCAGCTCTACATCAGCTTTTAAAAGGGATCCCTATGCAGAGTTAAAAGTGTTCTCTCATGCTCAAGCACTGCAAGCTTCACAGGCTGCCTTTCGACGGAGCCGCTGCTCAGTCAGAGATTGCACAGAGTGTGGGGGATGAGTATGTTTGGATAACAAATGAAATCTCTCTCTGAGGTCCAGTTTTGGCTGGGATGGAGTTCATTTCCTTCCTAGTAGCTGGTGTAGTGCTGTGGTTTGGATTTAGGATGAGAATAATGTTGATAAAACACTAATGTTTTAGTTGTTGCTAAGCAGTGCTTATACTAAGTCAAGGACTTTTCAGCTTCCCGTGCTCTACCCAGTGCACAAGAAGCTGGGAGAGGGCACAGCCAGGACAGCTGACCCAGACTGGCCACAGGGCTATGCCATACTGTATGGCGTCATGCTCAGTATAGAAACTGAGGGCAACTGGCTGGGGGCAGCGATCGCTGCTTGGGGACGGGCTGGGTACCGGTCAGTGGGTGGTGAGTGGCTGCACCACTTGTTTTTCCTAAGTTTTGTTCCTCTCTCTCTTTGTTGTCTTTTCAATTTTTTATTATTATAATATTATTACTACTATTATTTTATTTCAATTATTAAACTGTTCTTATCTCAACCCATGAATTTTCTTACTTTTGCCCTTCAGATTCTCCCCCCCGTCCCACCGGGGGGGATGGTGAGCAAGCGGCTGCGTGGTGCTCTGTGCCAACTGGGGTTAAACTACGACAGGAAACCCTGGCAATCTCGTTTCCTTTCCCTTCTGTCATTTGCAGTAATAGGTCCTAGGTCTCTCCCTACTATAGGCACACGTTTTGTCATGCAGCTGGTCTTTACAGACCATGACAAAGGAGCTTCTCTTAGCAACGTTACTGCATCAGCACCTTCCCTCTCCATAGGCCAAACCTCTGAAGCACTGGATGGAGGCAAGTAATGGAATGGCAATGCATGCATCAGTGTAGTTTCATTCTGGAATATATATATATATAATTTCTGAGCAAGCTGTTCTGCTAGCCCTCCTCGTATGCACAAAGCAGTGCACCACGTTCATTTCCCTAAGGGTTTTGTTCCTTTAATCATTACAGTAACAGAAAGCAAGAGAAAACCACATCAATTTATAAATACAAATGCCGTTTTATAGATTGGCTCATGAGTTGATGAACAAATAAAGCACTTAAACTTCAGACTGCAGAATTCTCTGTTCTCACGCTATAGGATCCTGCAGTGTTGGGATGGGCACATCTCCATGTCCCCATCACCAAACCTGCCTCCTGCGTACCCGAATCTTCTGCGCCTTGTCTCATGGGCACTTCTGCTGTATGCCTTCTCAGACCAGCCTGTCAACAACAGAGTTATTTTCTCTACCCTTCACCACAGAAAGCCACAGCTCTTCCACACCAGTCTCCCAGTCAAGAGAAAATGTAGGAGGCTTGCTGTAAGCATATGGAGCATCAGTACAAATGGCGGGGAGTGGACATCCATATTGCTCAATGTAAAGCAGTTACACGGGGCCCAATCCAGGTGCCCACCTGTAGATACGTTAGATGCCCTTGTGCTCGTGATTGATGATGCAGCATTACAGGAGACCCACACCTTCTGGTGTCGCAGCCAGTGATCAGGCACGGTATACTAAGACTTCTCTAATGGCAACAGATGTCCATAAGTAGGCAACTAATTTCAACTCTCGTTAGCTAGGATACAGAAATAATTACCTTTAAGATCAAAACCTGCTTAGAGACAACTGAAGAGAACAGAAAGGTCAGACTAACCACACAAAATCCAAAGCTACAAATGAAGAAGTAAGTGTTGTAGAGCTTCAGTACGGAGCAGCAAGCCAAGCTGAAGGCGGAGAGAAGTTCCAAGTCCTCTGTTGCTCCTTTCCTTTTCTCTCTAAAAACAGGGAGGTTGAAGAAGGTGCACCCTTAGGGGCTTGCAAACTGGAGGCCAAACTGTTGTTGCATAGTTTGCAAAGAGGACGGGCACAACCCTGTACTTACCCACCAAGCACCACAAGGCTCTCTCTGCTTTGACTGCTTCAACAGGGCTATACTTCTCTGTTTTCACATCTTCTTGGGAAGAAAGCAACAGTGCTTACCATGTAAAGAGAAGGGAAAGTCTCACAGAAATTCAAGTTGAAAAAGAACTATGAGATCATACTGCTTTGTGTGGGAGACCACATGGCTAGACTCCTTTGACGATTTTAAAAAATAGACACTGACAGCACATTTAAATGGAAGGCTCTAAAATTAGAAGTAACGCACTCTGACAGCTGATCTTGCAAAAAGACAAAGGCAGTGCTACTGTTTGTCTTTGAAGTTGTGAGCAGCAGGACAAAGGATGACTGTGATTCTTCTCTTTGTACCACCTCAGCGACCTCCAGGTCTGTAGGACACCGGTTTGACCATTACTGATCAAAGAGAACCCAGTCTCATATGCATGGATATGCAAAAAAGCTAATTTGTGTAGAAGCCCCTCAAAACCAAATCAAGCACACACCATTTTATGTGGTCTTCAGCTTCACCCTTGACTTACAATGACAGCTAGACTTTGACTCAAGAGCAGGACAACAGCAGTGTTAAAATACACATAGCTAAAGCAACGTTTACAGACTGCTATGCTACGGAGTCACTCAGCTCACTCTTGCACTACAAAATCCTTCTAAAACAAAAAGCTTAAATCAGCATCAAAATGGCTCTGGAATTGCTTCTCCCAACAGTGGAACAAACTGATGTGTAGCAGACCACAATGACAGCATTGAGCATTTCCATTGAGCATTTGCAAAAAGCAAGAGAAACAGACGGTAACAAGATTCCCCCCTCCGCCCTTCATGGTTTACTCAGGGTAGGAGAGTACAGGTCTCTGCATCAAATTAATGCTGGTTCTGGTGTTTTAACAACTAACTTTAAACATTTTTCTAACCCTTTCAATTTTACCTTCAAAAATAAACTCTCTGAAATATAAAGTATTAAATAATCCTCTTTCCCCTCCCCTTATATGCAGTGTCCTTACTGGACTTTAAGAGGAGGAAAGTTTAACTTCAATGGTTCACAGTTGCTGCTGCCATCATGCAGGCCCAGCTTTGAAAAAGCAAGAGGTACAACTGTAGTAAGAGAGGATTAAGGGAAGAAGAACTGCAACCAAATGCAACTGGTGACCAGTGCCAAGTGTCACTTGGAAACTTGTCAGAAAACCAGATCCAATGCGTGGCTTTATCACGCATTCTAAAACCTGTGATGCTTGCAGCAGCATCAGTCATTTGCCCTTCTTATCAGAGGCTGACACATGTGTTTGAAGGCAAGATGAGAGAAAGGAAAAGGACGCACAAGAAAGCAGGAATGCAAACCTCAGTTTAGATTTAGACTTTTTCTCCCTTTGATCCAGTCCAATCAAATCCTACAGCATCAGAGGTGCCGTGGCATCCCGAAGTCCCAGGAGACTAGAGGAGTTAAAGCTGACTCTTCCAGTGTACGTGGCAACCCCTCCCCACCTCTGTTTGATGAAACACAGTGACAGCTCATGGGTTTATTAAAGATGCAAATAGGTGTACTGGGGGTCAAGAGCGATTCATCCAGCCATTACGTCAAGAGAACGTCAAGAGAACATATTAGCACTACACAGGTTGCCATAGAGAATCTACAACAACAAATCCAATTTATGTTGAACTGCACAATATTCCTGAAAATACTGAATTGTCATTCACTGGTAAAAGAACTTTGTGGTGTAATCTTCAGACTGCAGCAAAGAGGAAGAAGTCTATACATCTGTTAGAGAGTTGCACATGTTTTATGGCATTTAAGATAACCCCATAGTTGTTTCCTCCTAGAATTTCTTTTTATTTTGTACTGAAAATACTATTTTTTCATATTTTTCCATCTGTGAGTGGTTCTCTGTATTGCAATGATCCATAAAAAATGCACGCAATTATTTCAGTGTAGGTGATCTCGCATACATTTTTATATATGAGAAACCATGGGAGGGGACAGAACTACATTTTGTCATACTTCACTGTCTTAATTTAAGCAACTGCATCCATACACAAATGTCTAAACTTGCAGCCTAGTTATCAGAGGAGCAGCTCTTCTGCAAGTCACTGGATACTGCTGGTATATCTCAACTCTGAAAATCAGACCATTTATTACTTGTAATAAATATACTACTGTGTGTAGACTTAACTGAAAGAGTAGTTTGAAAACTGAGGGTTGTTACCTGTAATTAGAGAAAACCAAAGCAAGCCCTGACCAGTACATTTGCTTGCTATATTAGCAAAATCATCTCTACAGGGTGGGAAAGGAGAAAACAAAGCAAATCTCTTATTGTAAAGCTCTACAGTTAAGCAAAACAAATGCTTACCTTGTACTACTCTCAAAAAAGAAAGAGCATTTTTGGATTAATAAATCTAAATGCAACAGCCACAAGAGAAAGTTACCAGAACTAAGAGTTAGATATAAAAGGCAGCTAGAAATTAAAAAACAAATACAGCTATACTGTTAACTGTATTTCAACACAGTATTTCAATACAGTAACTTATTTTCTACCCCAGCCTTAGAGCTGTGATTTCTAAATCACTACAGCAATTTAATAAGAAAGCTAGTTTCACTAATTGAAATTAAAGTCTAATTTTACCAGATCATTGTATAGACAGAATACAGATGGCAGTATTTAGAAAGCTGGAGACTGGTGTCTGCACATAGAAATTTAATTAAAAAATGAGTTTATATCAACTGTTTTTATTAGGTATCAGCAGTTTACAAATTTGAATTAAGAAATAAAGTTACAGAACGGAATTAGCTTGAGCTCATTCTTGGTTGTGAGGTTATTTTCTTTAAGGTCATAATCATTTTTATACAGGATGTCATGAGCAATAAATTCTAGACTGTCTAAAACACAGCCCCACTATTTCCTCATTCAGTATTTCATAATTTATCAAAAAACTAAGATTGTTCTAAACATTTTTAACAAGCATTTAATTAACTACTCTATTAGGCCCTTTATATATTTTGATTTTTTTTTTTTTCAATTTGTACACAATACAGGTTTTAAAAAAGCACTTAAGGATTCTATATTGCAATTTTTGTAACTTTCAAAACTAGGAATAAATAGATTGTTCCCATGACAAGATGAAACTGACTATTCAATATACCACATCTTGTCTTCTCCATACCTCACATTTAAGGACACAATTTTCTAGCAGGAATATTGTTTTAAAACACTAATTCCTCATCATTTTAATGCACATCAATTTATGACTGCAAGAGCTTCTACTTCCTGATAAGCGCAGGTTTAACATAATTCTATATTTTGCTACATTCCACTAAATACCACCTCAGCATACGCTTAATTTACATTTTCTTCTCCACAGCTTGTACGACAGTCAGAAGACAAGTTATGTCTGGCAAGTAAGGATGCAACTGCACTGAGGTTTCTATTAGGAAGCCTCATTTCCAATGTACGTGTTTCACCCTTCTTTCTCTTTCCTGCCTCACAGCCAAAACCAGTAATAAAATAAAACCTCTAACATTAAGGTCACTAAGAAATACAAGACTGGGGGGGGGGAGCATATGCAATGTAACAAGGTGCTAGAAGATTTCTGCTCTGTAAAGACGAAATAGCAGTAAGAGGCTGAGCCAGAAAGCTGCACGAGGAAACAAATATGCTGGAACAAGTAAAAACATCAACAGTCTTAAGGCAACCTTCATTTGAATCAGCAGTGTGATTACTTGTATAGGTGAAGAGAAATCCTTCTTTAGTGTACTTAATTATGTCGATACAAAAGATGTTATGAACCATATCGATCCTAGAAAAGTAAAAAAACCAGACATGAGTATGTTTTCCATTGAAAAGAAATTAGTTTTATTTACTTTTGTACAATAAATAGTAGTTTAATTCTTAAAGACTTAAAGAAAATTGACCAACGCTTCTGAGAACTGGAGTTTACGGTTAAACTCCTGGATAATTAGCCTGATTTTCAAACCCCAGAGAGCTCCCACTGACCTCATATAGAAATGCAAACTAACTGGAGCATGAAGCATGCTTTGCACTATTGAGACCAGCATGTCTTAATTTTGTGCACAAACATGGATCAAAGGTATTACTGTCAAGTCAATTAAAGAGTCAATACAAGAGTTGGGCTAGACGATCGCTGTAGGTCCCTTCCAACTAAACTATTCTATTCTGAGTTATGAACTATTATTACTTAAAAAATAAAGTGACAGCAAATAACTTCCATGATGGAATTTTTGTTTCAACTGTAAGAAAAGAAATAAACTATATAAGGGAAAAGGCAAAAAAGACATTCTAAGGAAGGTGAGCTATCAGCTAGAGATTTATTTTTTAAAAGATAAAGATCTACTGTCTAGCATGAGAGGTCTACAAAGCTCAAAACCAAATTCGTTCTTTCTTCCCTAAAGACGATTCAACTGCAGGATCCATGATACTAAATCCCTACAAAAAGACTTTAACTGATGGTTAATATATTGTAATATTTTTACTAACCTGTATAGATGTCATGACCCCATTAGCAAGTACAGAAAGTTTTCCAGCCACTGATTTCACTCCTTGTTTAAACTGAGCTATATCAGGAGCTGAAGGCAAGACATTTGTAATATTGTAGCTTCCTAAAAGGAGAATACACACACAAGAAGAAAATAGAATTTTACATTAAAAGCAGTGTTTTTGTCCCCCCGAAGAACAATATACTACTAGGAGCACTAAATACCAATGTCTGATTGACACTGTAAAAACCACTAAGCACAGATCTCAAATTTCTTAAAGACAACTTCCTTTTAATTTTTTTCAGTTGTTTATAATTCCACCCAGAGTGTCATCATCTACACTTTGTATTCTCAGCTGAGCAATTAATGTTTGGACAATATATGATTTATTCTGCACTTTCAATCATCTGCTGCAATTTTAATTTGTCTTGTATCCTAAACAGCTGGTATTACCTTGCAATTTAAAGATGAATGCACTTCAGTGGTGGCTGAAGTGATGAACCCTATTTGTGTGCATGCATAGGTATGCTTTCCCTGCTGTATATACAAACGTATTTGCATTACTACAACTGAGGCTTGGAAAATTCTATAGAAATTATGGTAAAGGTAAGTAAGTAAGTTTTAAAACTCCAAAACAAAGCTGGCAATCCAGCCTTCCTTGAAGCCAATATAGTTCAGTCAGTAAGTGTTAGCTCTACTGCTAGCGTGAAAAGTATAGGCCTAAAGATAACAGAAATGAAAGATGTTTCAAAACTAACTGCATGATACGTATTAACGTGCTAATGATTACAATCACCCACTCATTTGCGAAAAGAATTACTGGCACGCCTTGATATTACAAATACCTGATACTGTAAAAGGCAGAAATGGCAGTAAACCAGCATCACAGAGCTATGATCTCAGGAATAAATGGGGTTCCTGAGAAGAAGCATCCCAAGACAGACCATTTTCAAAATGGAGACTGCAATCTGTAGCCTTAATTTAGACACATAGCCAACTGATAGCCATGACCAGTTGGGACACAACTGGTAACTTGTGAGCAGTTACTGAATCTCAGACAAGCTCGTCCAGCCACAGGCTCCACAACCTGCACAACTCTTAACTCCTTTTGACAGCTGCTCCATACAGAGCGTTGCTGCACGCTGGTGGCCCTTTCTTCTCCTTTTTGTCTTTTTGAACGGGGTGGAGGAAGAAGAGAGAGGGAACCTGCAGTTCCTTAAGGCACCTGCCTCATTAGCAGGCCGAGACAGACATTACTGTAGATAACTTGATTTCCCTAAGCTAAGCAGCTGGTTCGTAGAGGTAGATGCACAGTTACATTCAGAGAACTTCCCACCCCATTCTTTAGAGCTGGCTAGCAGCTGTTTCTACAATGCACGGGCACACTTGTTTATAGATTATTTTCAAAAATTCACTGTCACCGAGACAGCCCTATTTCTGGACTGTAATTTTGACTTCCTTATGATCTGTTCCACTTATCAAATGCTTCAGCGTTTTTGTTATTAAAGTAAGAGTCATGGAAATAAAACTTTCAGATATAGATAACCTGAGAAAAGCTCTAACCACTTCTCAGCCACACAAATTATCTCATGTTTTTCTGGTTATGTATGGTTGTCTGAAAACCTTCTCGTAAATGACACGGGAAAGCAACTCCTTTGCTTGTGACCTCCTTCAAAAGCAGCACCTACAAGTCAGCCATCTCACATGCCATCTTTCATAAGCAACAGGTCTAAAATAATGCAAAGTAAAAGGGTTTTCTTGCAGCCCCCTCTTCTTGATAAATAGCTCCTACAGCATTCTATACAAAAGCAAGCATCCCAAAACTGTTCAGCCCTAAAATCTCAGCAGTGCTCATAAAAACAACTTTAGATTCAAAGGACATTTTATTCTGGCAAGGACCCCAGAATTACAGCAGCGTTTTTGTTGCCAGCCTCCAGTCTCCTGATTACCTTTATTTTATGGAACTAATGATGGCCTTGGCAATAATTCAACACCAGAGAAGCTATCAGTGCAGGAAAATTTCTCCAAGAAGGGCCATTGTCAAAAGATAGTCTTTGGGGTGGGGGGTGTAACAGAAAAACATGCGGGAAAGGAAGATTCTGTAGATTGAATATAGTGTGAATTTATAATATACAAACCAGTAATTCCTGGTGTATTTTTTCCTCACTATTATTTTAGAGCAGTTAACAACCCACAAAATTTAGGAGAAGTTTAGTCTTTATAATATAACTTTAAATTTACTGTTGGGTTACATGCCAGTCACAGAGAGTAACTAACTTCAAGTTGCAGGCAGGTATTTTTCATTCCATTATTAGGTATCTCTGCATTCCCCCACAAGACCCAAGAATCTTTCCAAGTGGTAAATGATGAATAATCGTGTGTGCACAATTCACGTACACATAGTAAACATTACACAATTGCCTGTAAGTACCCTTATGCAGAATATGGTGAGAATTTTATCACATATAGATATATGTGTACATAGAACGGCACATTCATATACATACACACACACACAGATCTCTCTCTCTCTCTCCTATACAATTTGCCCCATCTTTAACTTATATTTATCTTTTCCTAGTTCATTGTCTTATTCATTACTGTGTAAAAACCCCACAAATTACACAAATTAAAGGAAAAATTAATTCCATATAAAATAATTTATACGCAAGAAAATTAAAAGAAAAAGGACGAAGAAAGTACTATTCAACAATAGCTAGATAACAAAATAATTTGTTACCACAATCCCATATGTTATTGAAAACATTATTGTTTACAAATTCAGAAAGAAACACCTTTTCTTTGCTTATGCTCCCCGTCATCACACGTATGACACCATGTTGCAAATATTCTTTCAAGTGGCGAAAGTACTTAACTGTGATTTCTGCTTTTCTGTCTCCTCCCTTCCTTGGATTTTTCTTTTTTTTTTTTACATTTCAATTGACTACAATCCAGCTTAAGTAACTGGTAACAGGAGTTATTTCGCTACTAGCCAGTGTATTCAAAACTTGCTTCCAGGGGATCAAAACTGAACAGTCACATGGCTTTTTTTCTTCCAGCTTTTCCAAAGTAAAATCAGATGCTGCACAGTTTGCTTTTCCAGCCTATTTGTAAAATTACTCACAGATTTCGAGTTCTTCGGTAATTCTTTTTTTCCATTTCTTTACAAGTTACAGAATGAAACCCAACTGATCAAGTCAATAAAATATTCCAGTATTTCTTACCTTTTTTGTTTCACATTACTGCACTATCCAAAAAGGGTTTTGGAAAGAAAACATGAGAGATTTTCAATAGCCTAACAGGCTACTTTTCAGTCAATCTAATCTAATACTTCTTCCTTTCTAATTTGATGAACTATACTCCCCAGTGTAAGGTGTTCCAACAAATCTTTTAAACAGAGAAACCAATTGCAAAATTTCCTTAATAATTTGGCAAGACCAGTGTTAGAAGCAGATATCCCAATGAATGGATATGCCATGCAACAGATTACACAGGAATTTCAAGCCCACTAACATTTTATTAATGGTTCCTCTTAGCTTCAATATTATATGACAGCTATTTTCACATCTATAAATATAAGTTAGTTATGGTAACTTATAAAAAAATCTACCTAATAGTCAATTTAGGTGTTGCCTCATTTGTTTTTATCATCAAATATGACAGTTTTTCTTTGATAAAAATTATTTACGATATAGTCGCTCTATTAACAAGTCACATAAAAAACCAGTATAATATATTGAACTTACTGAACTGAAAATACAGAACTTGAATTTTTTTTTTGTTTGTTTTAAATAATGACTAGACCCGTTATGCTTGTTTGACCTACTAGCAATACTAATGCATACTGCATTTTGCACACTTGCAGAATACAGCAACAGCTAGCTGATACTGGAACTAGGAACAGAGTACTGGAGTATTTCCCGCTGCATGCTACAGTTTCTCACTCTGTTCAATACGTACCTGCTGGTTGTTTCTTCTGATCTTCAAACAAGTCAGCTGAACTTATAGAGGAGCTTCCAGAAAGTCTTTCTAGTCGAGCCCTTGCTTCATACTAGGAAAGAATTGAGAAGAAAAAGTAACAGTATGCTGTCATCTTTTGGGGTCATGTCAGATAATTTGTGGGATTATAGATACAGTTTTAGAACATACAAACCCAGCTGAAGTTGACCATTCTGAAAGCTGTTCCCATTTAGTAGTTTTCACATGACTAACACTGTGAGTTTGTCATCATCTGGACTCATTTCTGAGTTGATCAAAGAGTGACATTTACCATTGCAACACCAAGAAGCCTACTCACTGTTAGCTACCCTAAAAAAGGCAGAGAAGAATACACTACACAACCATTAAAAACGATGACTAAAAAATGTGAAATGCAGTGGTTGGGTAGGCTAAGGAAAAAGCACTTCAGTTAGCATCATGTTAACCCTTCTAATCACACGATGCTTTTAATTAAACTTTTTCCGAGTTGCTTGGGAATGGTAATACCTTGATTACATTTTTTTACATTACTGCTTACATATTGTTAATTTTTCATTAAAAATAGATTTTTTTAAAATGATGCCTCACCTCCAAAATGCAACGTAATATTAATCTGGTTTTTATTCCTAGGCTGATTCAATTACATGTCATTTGTTGAACCATTTATCTGCTTGCTTAGCCTTACAATAGTAACAATGTTTCCATGTAACAAATACAGAGGGGACAGCTGTTTTAACAATGGTTTGTTAGTATCAGTTTGGGTACTTAGAACAAAAGAAGTAAGCCTTCACCCAGCATCAGGCTGATTCTTTCAAAAATAAAGACTGCTGGATCATAATATACCACTTCTATCAGAGAGGAATGATGTTCGAGGTAAGGTCCTACTGGCAGCTGCAACTCCTTAGGAAATACTAAACTATCTGAGTTATCAGAGACTTCTACATTTCTATCAAATGAATATTCAAGTGAACATAATTCAATAAGCATACTAATTCTACCAATTTTAACTATTTATTGCCTTCTCTTTATACAAGAACACCATGTTTATAGTCAAAGAATATTTTAACATTCAAAAATATTTATCACTGCTTTCTACTTACATCAGCATGATCTTGCCTTCCAAAATACATGTCTGATGAAATTGCTTTTGCACTGCCAAATTTTTTTTGTGCCTCATCTGTGTTTAAAGATGGTTCATATTCAGGCTTACGACGAGATGTAGGCCTAAAAGAAAAATAAATGCATTAGTGAGCATAACTTTTATTTATATCATGGCAGAATGCAATAAATCAAGCAAGAAGCACTATCATCTTTGTTTTGTGAAGCCTAAAAGTATAATTGTGATATTTATTTTAATAAAAATTAAATCAGTATGAACCCAGGATAAAGAAATTCAGTTAACTAAGTTGATATACCAGCAAATAAAATTCCAGTGACAGTTTTACAAGATGGTGAATATTATAGCATTTCAAATTCATTAGTCCTGTATCTTTATTTTCAGAGTTCATTGAAGCAAGCCAAAATTATGTCAACAAAACCTCAAAAAAACCAAAACACAATGTCAGTGAACTTCACATTTAAATGTAATAGCACAAAAAGGTTCAACATCCTTTGAACTGTCACTGCCTTCCACCTGAAACATACATATTCAACACTTGCCTTTTTATCTTTTTTTTTTTTTTTTAAAATAAATGCACTCAAATAAGGAAGTAATAGCATTACGGTCATGAACCCCTATTTTGTGTAATATGCACCACCAGTCCAGTCTGTAGGAAACAACAGAAGATGCTTGTGCTTAAAAAAACCAAGTTGTACTTAAGTGCACAAACTGCATTGTACGGGTAAATAAAAATACAGGTAATAAGAACAGAAGCAGAAAACACCAACCAAGCACACAAACCCCCACATTCTTATATTTTCCACTTGATTACAAAGATAAAAACACAGTTCTCAGAAAAGAAACATATTCATTTTTTATCATCACAACAGTTAGACCTGTTGTTTGCAAGTATCTCCAATACCTTCATCCTGAAACCCTACAGTTTCATTCATCTGGTAACTGGGTTCTGCTTGGTTCATTAGGCAATAAACAAAGCAAGTACAGCAAGTATGCTCTCAGAACAGTGCAAATATTTGAGTTTCTCTCTACATCTTTTGTCTCCTTTTTTTTTTTGCTGAAACACTTTGGAAATTACCTCCAGTACATATACTCTACAGCACTGAGCAAAATGGTGCTTAAAATAGAAATAACTAAACAGGAAATTCAGCTTACAAAAGAAAGTCAGCCAGGATCTCCCTTGACTGCTGATGAAAGTTATGGTCAAATTTTCCCTCTAGACTGAAAAAAATCCCACTACTATGACCAGGACTGAAATCATATTGACAAGCTTGGGCTTGCTGTACAAAAATCAGTTTTGTATACCTGTCTGAAAATCCTGTATTTTTTGAAGTTAACATTACATCAACATCTCTACTGTTATTTTCTTTCTTCCAAAAAGAATCTGTATTGTCATCCCATTTAGAGAAAGTGCTGCTCCTCAAATCTGAAGAATCATAGTACCTAAAATAAAAGAAAAAAAATATTGAAAAAGTAGGACCTTTATATTGTTAAATAAATACTGCTTTAATAAGCATTCACTAGCAAGTAAGTTTTCAGCACAATGGTAGTTGTCAGTGAATAATTTGGATTTCATAATCTTGGTTAGAAGCTTTGTGCAGTTGAATCCAATGGATTTTTGGGTTTTTTGCACACATATTTAACCGAATGAAAAGTTCATCCTTTCTTTAGGCTGGATATAGTCATGAATATGCAGTGACTGCCTGAAAGATCTGGTCCCATGAAAAACAGCAGAGCAAAGTTCTCAGCACTTCAAAGTATTATTTCTTCTTTAGTGTCAGGCAACACACTAGGAAGAACATTGTCAAGATACCTGGCTGGTTTAAGAGCTTCAGGAGCTAAGAAAGCTTCAGGATGGACCCTGTGAGCAAGGCATCATGATGATCCTACAAGGTAAGGCAGGGTGCTCAGGAAGGCCTGGTGCTCTTGACAGTCTATACTAAGAAACCAGCTATGAAAAAAGCCACCACAACTTTCGAGGCACTTTGAACACTCCAGAGATCCAAGAGCACCTAACCCATGGCATCCAACTGTGCTGCGGTTTCACGTGGGGCAAAGTTTTCTAACTAAGGCGCTGACAGTGGCTAATCTCACAGTTCCATACGAGTCAACCTATAAGCTATGCAAACAGAGAATTTGCTCCCATTTTCCAAGGCATCAACAAACATAGTTCAGAACAGTAAGGAAAGCCCTTGTCTCTGGTTCTGTATATATTTTTAATACAAATATTAGTATTAAATACCTCTGACCTTTGTAACACATTTTATTAAAACAATGTTAAATAACATATTTCTTAAAAGTGAGTCTTAATTTAATAAGACACTCTCCTCTTGCATATCAAAACTGCAGGGAAAACACGAACAGAAAGAAAAGAGAAAAAAAAATTAAGCATGTTTGTCAGTTCCAGTGGTACCTTATCTTGACATTTTCCCCTTTGATTATCCACACATATCTAAACTTATATGGAAAATACTTGAAAAAAATTCTATTAAAATGCCAAAGATTAAGAATTTCCCTTTGTGGTTAAATAAACTTTCTTAAAGTTTGGATATGACCAGGATAGAGAGTAAGAAGATCAAAACGACGGGAGGCTAGCAGAATGGAATCATTCAATAGAACAAGCACAGGATATTAAAGCCCACATTTGTATTTTGTGAAAAGCATCTTTAAAAAAAAAAGTTCTCCATGCTTGTGTCATGAATAGTCGGGACATTGTTTTTGCAGTTTATGAGACAGACACCTTCAGCAGCAAAGTCTCCCAGCTCTGCACATGTAAAATAGCAGGGACAGATCTGGAATGAACTTCTAGAAAAAGCAGGAGTCTCTCCCCTTCTCTCCTGACAGACAAAGGGAAGCACATTTAGGGTTCTGAGCAAAGGAGACTCACTGCAACGCAATCTTCGTCTTCACAGTATCAACCCACAGAGTGGACATTACACCCAGTAGATTCCTGAAGGTATTTTTTCCTGCTAAATGAGGCTTTTTACCACCTCCACCTTTTGGATACAGGTGGAAGATCCAAAGTAAGAGTCATAGATGAAAGTTGAAAAGAAAGGAAAATCACAAAATCTATTTTTTGGGGCACATCACTATACCAATTCAATCTTTCACTGTTCCTGTGACCTTAGGTTGTTTTCAGTGCCATATCACATGTAAAATAAATAAAAAGAAAGCAGAAACTCCCAGACAAGAGTGGTACAGCACCAGAAAGTAGTTGGTATTCCAAATTTCTTCATTCAGCTGCCTCTCTCCCTTACATCAGCTTAGAAACATGGCAAGGCTTTCTTACAACCAGGGTCATTTTCTTTGGGCCTGACTTCTCAGTTTCTATGTCATATGTTCCTATGGTAGCCGAGTGTAGAAGCACAGTACGCAACCAGCAAGGAAGCTACTACATAGCAATGCTCTTATTCCTGCCCACCTAATGAAGAAGCCACAGCAATCTTTAAAATTTCCATATGGATGTGTAATAACAAACAAGGGGTGTGTGTGTGTGTGTGTGTGTATATATATCTCCAATCTCACAATGGCCATCAAAACCATGGGACGGGGCAGGGGCTACAACAGCTGGTTTGAATAAAATTACTTATTTTCTCCATCCTTTCCTTTCAGATTTTCATAACTTTGCAAAATACTTCTTCAGCATTTGCGTGGGGTGAAGGGAGAAAGAAAAACTGCATTTAATAGAAAATAAAATTTTACCTTTTTATGTTAATAAATATTTTCTTAATTGTAGCAAAAAGAAGAATTTAAATCCAAGGATTTTGAGAGGCTTCAATTATATATCTAAACCTTGAGACATTTAGCTTGCTTAATTTACAGATACTTATCAGCACTCTAATATCCAGCATGATTATTTTGCTTTTGGGCTTATGCTAAGATGATATTAAAATTACTTTACCTCTATTTCAAAGTCACAGCTTGGAATAAAGGATAATAACCACCTGACAAACCTTACCAAGTCCAACAACCTGACTTTATACTTTCTTTAAAGAGAATGAATTTGTATACCAACTCCAATTAGATTCTCCTACTGCTACTGCTGTAACCAGAACAACAAGAGCTGGGAACAGCTAGGTTACAATTTATCTTCTAATTATTGAACCAAAACACATTACAAAGCCTCTTCCATAATTCATCCTTTGCCTGCTAGTAGGCTTATGAATAATTTGAGACCAGTAACAGTTCCTTTCAAGGAACAAATAGAGAAGCACTGAAATGATACGTTTTACTTTACAAGACTGTTGCCAGTTTACTTGGTACCACATTTGCATTTCTGCCACTAGTGATCAACACTACAAAGTAACGACACAAAAGCCTTTGTGGTTTTATTTGCCTGTCTACAAGTAATTAGGTACAATTTTTCATGTTTCTGTGGCACCAATCCAATAAAGGCAGTTTATAAAAGCAACACCTGTTTCTACCTATCAGTCCAGAAACAGCTGTTGCATTGCAATTAGTGCCTGTAGGACTAATTCTTTTTCTTCTCCCTCCCAACAGCAGTATTTTATAATTTGCATTGCATTCATGCTCTGATCAAAAATTTGTCAATTATTTTTTGCTTATATTTTATGTTCAAATACATAAAAGTCTATCAAATAAGACTGCAGACATCTACACAATACATCCAATGCACAATACCTCAAAAAGATGTAAGCTTTTACATTTGGCATGCATCCAGTTAAAAGACTGATGCAACTGTAGTATATCTAGTATCAGACTTTGATACTTGTTTAATTTTAAATTGAAAGTTGAAGACAGTACCACAAGGCGGTGGCGGGGGGTGGGCCACGGACACACGACACGAGCACAAGTCATTCTGACAAAAAATTCACTGGATTCAGTATACAGCAAATAAAAGTTTATATGGCAACTGTCTGTGCAAGTAGAGACTAGATCCTGAACAAGACAAAAACTTGTGAACACATAATTCAGACTGCCTTCTCCTCAGAAAAAGTAACACCTCTTCTTTATAAATACATCTGTCATTGAGGTAAGGTCAACTATTTCACAACTTTTCTGATTCAGATGTCCCCTGAAAATATGCTAGGTGTGTAGACATGTTCAATTGTCTTCTGTTTTGATCTTAAGTTCCAAATATATTGTGTATATTTGAATATGTAACTTCCATATACTTCCACTGCCACTCAAAATAAGAAGCTTATACATTACCTTGAATTGGAAGAGAAATACGAGTCTTCTACATCATCGGTGTACTTTTTTTTTGGCTTTGCAATTGCAGGTGTTTCCTGCTCTATTGTTTGCATATCTGAGGTGACTGAGTGAGAAATGCCACTGGGGACAGGAAGAAAATAAGTATGTAAAGAGATGACAAAGCTCACACCCTAAAAAAAAAAGAAATGAAAGCCCAAACCTAGTTTCTGAAGCTTGCTGGTAAAACCCAAGCTATACAAACATTTAAGAAGAGAGAAGGATTTTAAAAAAAAAAAAAAAAAAAAAAAGCCCTGGAAAACTCAACTGTCGTTCTTTGAAGTAGTGACAGGACTTCTGAACACATAGACCATTCCAACAACTAGAAAACATAGCAATGTGACTTCTTCAGAGTTTTGGCTTGTAAAAGACAGACTATACTTAGGTTGGTACCATCCACTGAAAACATCCTGGCTACCTGCCTCACAGTCAGCTAATGGAAGCAAACACCTTACAGACAGCTTACAATTTAGGTTAACACCTGACTGCCAGGTTAGAACCTAAATCTATCAGAAGCAATCCTGCCCCTTCCCCCTGACAGATACTAGATTCTTTGATGATATTAAGTTTCCATAACACACTTTAGTACATTTTTTCATTTCCTAAGTAAAATGAAGGATAACTGCATAAAGCCACAGAGTATTTTAAATACAGTTTACAGAACTTCACATACCTTCTGTTGCTGCCAAACCCCATGCCAAGTCTCTCCAATTCATTTTTCTTCTTACCAGATAGAATTAACTTATCTTCTTTTGTTTTAATATCAAGATCTCTGTAGGCCAACCGTAAAGATGATACGCTAGAACAAAACACACAGTGAACATATAGCCGTAAAATGCTACACTGAATGCCTAATCCAATAACATTGGTAGAAAATTAACAATATATATTGTAGCACTATATTTTGTACGTTCTGTGTTTACTGAAAATATTAATTATTAATTGGATTAAATTCCAACTATAAGGGTGGAAGAAAGCCAGTAGAGAAGACTGTCTAAATGGTACCCCAGCCTGTGTATGGGCAGGCAGTCTTTTTCAAAATGAATGTGACATATGCTACTGCTAAAGTTCAGGACACAGTTTTCCATCACCATTAAGTCAAACTGAAAGAGTCTTTTTTTCCACATCCTTATTCTATGTGATACCAAACAAGTGTCAAAATGATTCAGCTCTGACATGCTACAGTACTGTGGCATTCATGAGAGTAATATTTTCCCCTAACGCACCGCCTGGCCCTGCTACATCTCCCTCCCTTCACCCCCTTCATGCTCCTACTGGTTTTAACACCTGTTATACATGCACTCTTGAGACAAGTGCTAAAGGTAGACCATTCTTCTTTATTGATGCTGCCCTTCCCTGTGCCCAAAAAGGTGTCTCAGAAGAGGGGAGGAGAGAGTCTTTGTACTCCCAAAATGGAATATATTCTGTATTGTGGAAACTTGGAAGCATCCAAAAGTTTTCATTTTCTGCACAGCTGGCAACACGTTTTGTCATCTGCAACATCCTCACAGTTCAGATATAGTAAGCTGTCTTTCTGAGATGCTGTGAACCATCCTACACCTCAAAACAATCTTAACTATTTTCCAGTAACACCAGTGTAGCAGAGACAGAGGTTTTTAATGTCGATTACAGAATTGTAGAAACACTCCTTAAATTTAATTTGTTAGGTTAAAAGGGATACAAATAGTAATTTTAATGAGCAACGCAGCAATATTTTAATTCAGAAGTTGTGACTGGCATAAAGTACAAATGAACACTATCAGAAGAAAGGTAAATGAGATTTCGGATGCTGCTGGTAGATGCCCTGCTGCAAGCAGAAAGGAAGTACTGAGTCTGAAATCCCTTGTAACTTTCCATCCGTTTTGTGCAGAAGCAGGAATGAAAAGAAAACAAGTTTTTGACTAAGGAGTGTTTTCTTCCAGTGTATCTCCTAACTATTTGATTACTGAAACAGGCGCTACCCAGCTCGATGTTTTCTGGTCCCACACATACTGACTTAACTTTAACCACGAGTACAAGATGCCCCTACCAAAGTTCATTCCCTGCTGGCTAGTGCATCTCCTGCGAGACAGGAGCTGGGTGGCTGAGCCTGTTAGAATGCCGAGGGCACAGCATTCGGTCTTCTTCCTTCACAGACAAGGGATGTAGGTACCAGCCCGCTATAAGGAATGGGACAGCAATCCTCCACTGACGAGGCATTTCAAAGAGGAGGAGAGCCATCTCAATCTTGTGATGATTAGGTATCCTTTGATTGGGGCTTCCAGAGGACTCGAAGCCAGAACCAAAAAATCACTGCGTCTTATGTTCAGACGCTTGTAACAATAAAAGTCAGATACAAACCAGGATGCATCTGTGGAATGACTTTTGACACCAATAAAATCAGAAAAATATACCTTCAAAGCACAGAGTATGTTCAGGGACGTTTAAAATCAATTCTTATAGTTTAGGACTAACTGTTACACAGAAAATTGAACATGTTCTCTAAAATTCAACTTGAAACCGCTACTAATAAAATCTACCCAGCACTTTAAGAAGAAAGATTAGCAGCCCATCTTATGAAACCTGTTTTATGAACATGAAAAATATTTGCTGTTGATTAAAACAGATAGGGATACTGATCATTTTTTTAAAGTAACTCCAGTTACCTATTCTCTTGTCAGTGCACAGCAGAAAATAAATTGTGTACCAATTATAAAATCACATTTTAAGTTTTAAGTCTCACCACTCTTTCTCCTTCTAAGTACCAGACTACAAAAGCATTGCTTCCATTCCCGCCACGTAACAAAGCCACATTGAATTAATTTCCTAAAGCTCATTACTCAAGCTTTGAAAATTAAAACCACGACACAAATTAGTTGGAAGCAAATGCAATTTTAAAAGTATTCACCCTTCTTTAATTTTGGTATATACTGCCATCTACAGTTAAAAATCCAAAAATTTAATCTCAAGGGAAATACAGTTATCCTGCCTCTACTGGGATTGGATCCATGAACTTATGTGTATGTGCACCTCTCATGTTTGCAGGCATTTTTAGACAGTTCTGGCCACTGCAGAAAGGTTGCAGCAAACTTATACTAAAGGTTGCCTTGGATCTATATAGATTTATAAATTTCTGACACAAAAACTGAATCACTACTTGGGACTTTCTTCCGAACTGAATTATATCATCAAAGACAGTACTAATAAAGAGTAACAATAAATAATAATGAACAATCATTTTTCTTGTTATTTAGTAGTCCATTCCTCCAGGTCACTCTACTGGTAGCTTTTGGCAACCACTGAGAAGCATGACTTTGTGGTAAAAAAACTTCAGGAAAAATGAATGATCCCCTTCTGATTAATGTTTTTGATGCACACAAAACATCCTTTTCTGCAGAGGCTGCATAAAAGTGAGCAAAAGGAGTAGGGAGGAGATTATAGACCAAAGAGCTTAGTACCATGAGCTCCAAGTGATCTTGTAACTATGTAATAATTCAGAAAATTTCTCAATAGGTTATAAAGATGATGCATCTTAGCACTTAAGAGAGGATGTTGAGCTTTACAACAGTAAAAGTGTACACTAACCAACTTTTTAGTAGTCTAATTTTGATGACAACTGACAAAATGTTAAAAACCAAAAACACACAGCAGAGAAATGGAGTGGAAGGAACCAGGAACAGCACCTGCTGAGCTTTAGGGCTGAGTACTTATTAATTAAGATGGCCTAACAGATTCAAGGCCTCAGACAAAAAATATTCAAAGGGTTTTGGTGAAAATGAAGGCAGTTCCAGTATAAAACAGCTGAAACTTAAGCAGGCAATTCTAGTCATACTTAAACTACCCCCTGCCTTCAGCATAGAAGCTCTTACCCAGTAAGTACAAATAAAGCTGAATATTTTTATGTTCCCCACACTCTTAGACAGACTGTTTTAAATAGTATTCAGTTCACTACACCAGAACAAAATAAACTAGGTAACCAGCAGGAGGTAAAGAAAGTTCAAGAGTATTCTGTGGTAATACTTACATTTAACACGTTTTAGATTTATTTTATGTTATTCACATGTATTAGTAGAATGTCTCCTATTTTCTATGTTAAATGAGAATAACACTAAGGTTATATTTAAAGATAGCACTGTGCTATTTCTACAGTAAATGATCCACTGTAGAAACACATACGTAATGGCAAAAAAAAGGGCAATGGGGGAATTACTCTTTGGCCTCATCCACATTTGGGATTTTTTTTAAAGCAAGAAATAAAAGATTTATTTGCATGAGCTAATCTCTGGTAGTATTTAAAATGTTGACAAGTACTTCATTAACAAGAAATTAGGCTTCATGTTTTACCATTGTATATATAATTCATACTTACAGTGGCTCTTCCTTCTCAGTTTTCTTACTGCTATGAAGATCCTCTTGTTCCTTCCTTTTATCTACAGCTTGTGCTTGTTTCTCAATCTCATTAAAGCTTTGGCTGCTCACTTTTTGTGCCCCCAAACCACCTTTTTTGGCACCAAGCTTGATTTATTGAAAAACAAAAAAACAAAAGCCCCAACATTATAACTGAGACAATCACCTCAACTGACTTAACAGTCAACTTTGAATGCAACAGCAAACACTATACTCTGTTCCAGAGCATATGCAAACAGCAATGAATATTTGGAGCAGAGAAAATATCTTTTCATGTTTTGACCCTCTACATGCTTCCTCTACTAACTCTTACAAATTTAGTTAGTTCTGCAGTCAACCATCACAGGGTAACGAAACTATTACAGTTTTAATTGTTCAGAAGTTGGGATGTTCAAATAAATGCTGTAATATATAGCACAACTTTAGTTTCTTAATAATTATTTTGTTGCATAGGAATAACATAATAAAATTTGTTGCAATGGAACCATTTGGTGCTCATTCACTTAATTCACAATTTACATTTAGAAGTGGCAAAGATTCTTCAGTTAGTTCTCACTGGCCAGTGCTAGTGTATTATCTTAAGTATTGATTTATTTATATTTTTAATAAACGTGTCGGTAGGTATTTACTGATTTATGGTAGGAGAGCAATATACAAGTTTTGTATATACGTGTATGCATGAGTAGCCTTTGCAGGTGACAAAGCCTTGTAAACTTTTTTTAGATAAACGTCAGCTGAGAGGTTCCAGTTTTGCACTTGTTCTTTTAAAATAATTCTATTTCTAGTAAAATAATTCTATTTCTAGTTCATATTACTTCAATACAGGGATACACATTCTTTCATTCTGATTATCAAAGATTTAAAAAACACTTATTATTACAAATTTGAATAGATACAATGATGCTGATTCAGACAGCGGCACAGCACTCAAAGCGCTGTTCTTATTCTCCCGTGTGTTTAATTCCTCATCTGCAACACTGCAGAAATATTAATTTTCACAATACATTTATCTTAACTTTTTAACACTTTGAAGTCTTCATGTAAAAGCTCTGGCCTATGTACCTAGAGTTTTAGGCTCTGACACTACAGTTCACAAACTGTACATGCACCTGTGAATCCAGTTATGTTCTTCTTACTGTAAGGGAACATACCTGCATAAACCATTTAGAATAAGAAATTCCTCTTGCGTATTAGGGCCCTCTAGTGGGAGCAAGAAATAATAGGTTTCAACCTAAATGACTCTTCTGCTCCAATAAATCTTCAAAATCTTTTGCCATCCAATAGGCCAGACTTAAAAGAAGTGACTTCCTGTAACATATTGACACCCTAGTAGCCTAATTTTAGGGCTATTATCTTGGGACTCAGGAGTCAAACATTCAAGACCTAGCTTTTCCTAGCTAACTTGAGTTGTCTTATTCAGCTTTCAGGTTTCTTGAATCATCATTCTCAGATACTCAACTCTCCTCATGCCTTCTTTACAGAGACCAGATACCCAAGTGTTAAGACCTCATGCAGAAACAAGTCTGTAAACTATCTTGAAACTATCCTGAACTGAATGCAGCTGCAAGTTACCTACAAATACAACCAAACACCATACCACTGCATGGCACGAGATGAGGACTGCTCCAGAAATACATATCTGAATGTCTCAAACTCACCTCATATTGACAGATCATGCCACGCATGCATATTTAGCCACTCAAAAGTGCTATTGGAACTCCCTCTGTTTTCAGCATTTGCTACAAAAAGTTCTCAATGCCAACTAACTTAGGTGAAAGCCTGAAGAAGCCTTGCAACCCAGCATCAACAAGTGAGAAGAAAGGTTACAGGGCATCAGTGGAGTTGCAGGGACAATAGTTGTGAAAAGAACTGAAGAGAAATGGGATACCAACCTTGACATCAATATATGCTTTGACATTTTTGTTTTACTCATTTTTGAAAAGACATCACCTGCTGTTCAGGTCCAGACAGCGCAAAGAAAATGACACTGGGATATACATGTGGAAGTCTAGCCAGTTCAGTGAGCTACATACAATGTAAACAGACTTAGAATTTATCTGAGATCAGAAAACAACCCACAGATCTGAAGCACCCTACTACATAACAACCGCAACCTGTTAGACAAATTCGTCTTAACAAGAACCCATTTTCAAGCAGCCCACTGGCTATTTTGATATAGATACAGTTTTCAATTCCATTTTAGTTTCATAAATCATTACTGATACAAGTCCTGTTTAGTGCTAAGTTACATGATACATTTCCATATTGCAACCTACATATTTCCAGAGATCTATAATACAGATAAAAATATGTACTTATGTATATACACTTACCCCCTTCTTAGGTTGATTTGGCTTCTTTTTTATGAAGGTGGTGTTCTCTGCAAGAATTAAATGTGCGTTACTTGACATATAATTTTATTAATTCCAGAACTGCAGAAGATAATTTCCACAATATCAGACTCAAAACAGTTTTTGGAATTTATTTTAATGCCTTGAAGTATTACAGTTTCTACACTAAGAGACTGAGATACTAAACTGAGTTACAGGGAACGGAGCTGTGAAAATCTCCAAGAAAATGGGGAAACTGCCTCTGACTGACGATATGGCATCTCTTGCAAATACATAATAGGAATAAAATTACAGCTCAGTTTTCAGTTGTAGACACCTGCTAGTAAACAGAACAAGAATACAGGACTTGCTATTCTGAATCAGACTAGAGGTCCACCTGATCCCGTACCATTTCCAAAATTAATTGTTTCCTGGATGGAAAGGTATTGGCTATGTTTAAAACCGTCAATGATACAGATAAAACAAACCTGTATCATCATAAACGAAATCACAAACATTATCAGAAGTGACAATATACTCTGTCACTAGATTGAACAGCTTTGTTCAACTGCCTAAGTACAGTATTGGGAGTTTGAAAGTTACAGCCTTAATGCTTTGTATTAAATCTTGAAACACAGAATAGAAACGAACCTACATTCTGCTCTGCACGAAGTCTGACACAACTCCTCATCTTGATATTTTTAATGAGACCCTAATAGGACTCACTACATTCTGTAAGGCACCTAATTGTGCCTTCTTAACAGCCACCCTGAGCCACGGTCAATCTCCCACAGTCACAAATTTTCAATCAACAACTCATATTGAATGCTTGTACATACAGAAAAAGTGGTTTGAGCTGAAATTTAGTTGGAAACAGGCATACACAGCAGAGATACTCTTCCCGTAAGATAGAACTTGTGATGTCCAAAACAAACAAGAAAAGCACTTGTTTTATGAGAACATATGTTAAAGACACAAGTAACAAAACCAGGAAGTGTATGTGGTTAACTATTTTTGCTAGTCTCCAGCTCTCAAAAAAAAAAAAAACAAAAACAAACCAAAACAAAAAAAACCACAAACCCAACCAAGTGAATATAAAAACAATCATGAAGACCATACCTTCTTGAAGCACTGAGTTAGACCTGGCCACCACTTCTTTACTACCCCTGTGCTGCTGAGAATCAATGCTCTTTATTCTCAGAAACCTGCTCCTGCAGGATGACCCTCAAAATGATAAACCACTGATGTATTTTATTCTATTCTGTTTTCCTCAACTTTTTTTTTTTTTACTTACTTACAGTATGACACACTCTTCAGTATGAAGTAAATGAAGACTCTGGACATTGAAGATATTGTATTACAAATACAAGATTTTTCCAATTTAAATTTTTATGGTCAGTTTTCTGAAAAGGGAGCAAAAACTATGTCTAGATCGAAAGACTGACCTATGACCAAACATGATGTGTTTGCTTAACATAAATAACGGGCCATTAATCACAGCACGATGGTCTGTTCCACCTGTGTGCTTTAAATGCAGAACTTAAAGCAGTCTAACAGGAGGTGTAAAACATTAATGGTCACCTTTATTAGGTGTGATACCTGTAGTATTTAAATTCATCAGGTTGGCTAAGATAAGATATATAAAACCAGAACAACACTGACTAAAATTAATTTCTTAGAAGGAGTATACTGTTTAACAGAAGAAGCTGTAACACAAATTCAGATGTTTCAACTCACTCATGCACACTGATATTAAAGTAAGAATTCCACATCTCTTCCCAGTCATACATTCTCTGTACAAACGAATATTGAAGTACACTATACCATTACCTAATGCAGCTTTTGGTGATGTACTAAGGCAATCAACACTTGGTCCATGTTCTGGTCCTAAAACATAATGAATAACAAGGATAAGAATATCAGAAGGCTCTTTAGAATGCTTAAAACAACAAAACACAACTTAGAGTACTCAGGGTACTGTTTGATACATATAGTGTGATGTGTTATTTCTATCACAGCTTTACCAATCACTAAAAGAGCAGAAGGCATCCGAAGATTCATCTGATGTCTTCTGAATTAAATTTTAATTTGGATTTCTATTAAATATTATTAAAGGAACATGCAGTCTCACACATTCTAGCATAACCCTTCTAAAAAGTACTTCCTCTCCAAAATTCCTGCGTTATTAGCATGGTTAGGTTATTTAACTATTAATGTAGGGTAAAAAGAGTCTAAACAAAGAGACTACCAGAAAAATACAGCTTCTTGTTAACAAAGAATCAGTCATACCTTCATAGCATTCTGGAATATTTTCTGAAGTTTTCTCCTGTAGAGAAACTGTCTCTGGCTCGGATAACACCCACTCTGTATTCTTTGCCTTGAAAAAAATCACAAAATCAATAGTTCACAGAAAATAGAATACAGCACATAAATATGAGCACTGAGCTCAAAGACTGCCTAAGCACCACTGATTAGTTAATATTATATATATTGGTTAATAAGTGTTTTAATTGTGCTTTAGATTTATCGTATGCTGGCTATTAGTTTTCTTTACTCATAAAAGTAATACAGTACAGGAAATCTGGATCATTTATTTACTATAATCACCAAACCTTCTCCCCACACTAAGCTCTTACACTTCCAATTTTCTAACATTTAATTTTTGACTGTGAGCAGTCCTCTCAAGTCTTCCTGATGAGTGCTCTCACTTCCCTCAGACACATCCTCCTCACCAGGCAGGCTTGTGACCTGGTCACAACAACATCTGCTTAGTATTATGTTTTCCATCAATGTCGTGCCACTGCCAGTTCATGCTTATTCTTCCCTAAAACCTCAATCTCAAAACTTCCTGACATCTCTCTCTCAAAATATCCATACCCAAACAATCTCTTGCCCTGAGGTACAGACTGTTTGTCTCTAACCTCCTGCCTTTGCAGCTACCCAAAAAGTTTGCTGTGAAAATTTACTTCATCCTACGCATACATTCTCTTAAGAGAGTTTGTATCAAGTTCCTACTTCTTGTCCTCAACCTCAAAAATATTTACAACATTTCTTTGCTTAAATTTCTTTTTCTTTAGCTTGCCTCAGTTTATGCATTTCCCACTCAACTGCAAGCATTCTTCCAAGTTGCCTTTTGCAAACAGAAACACTCCATTTATTTTTCTGCTATCAGGACAGATGATCTTCTGGTGAAGACACTAGATTAGAATTCACATTAACTGGGGTTTTTTTTTTGGTCTTTGCAATGAGCACTTATGAGTAATACAGCAATCTTCCCAGTCTGTAAAATGTAAATACTCTTTCACTGTTTCAAAGATGCTGAAATTTATTTTGATATGACATTCAAATATTGGCTGCAGTAGAAGTTCCTACAATAAAAGAAATAAATAGCAAAGAGGCTGAATTTCCCTTTAAAATGCACCATTTTTGAAACCTCACAAATACAACAAAAAAGTTACATTTTGAAATGTCACAACTGAATAACCAAAATAAAACAATTTTTCATTTAATTTACAGCTTTTTTCATCCTTAAGCACCCCACATACACTAGAAAGTCACTAAGAAGTCATGTCATTTTTACTGTGTTCTTTCCCCAGGTGCAGATATGAGCAACTTGCATAGGTTTTTATTACTTGCCGCTAATACACATGCATGACCACAATGCCGTGCCAGGGGAATTAACATGCATATGAACTGGTGAAGAGTTTTCACAACGGCTAATCTGATATACCCAAGCTCTTTGAATTCTTCTCTATCCCAAAATATGCCTCATGATCATACTTGTGTTTTAGGGGTTTACGGACTACAACTGTACTAGAAAGCAAGTATACTAGAACACGTAATATTGTTCCAATATTTAGGAATACTAGGTGTAGTAATAACTTAATTGCTCTAAGTTTTAAGATCACAATTGCTGAAGTTGTTTTCACTGGTATTTTTCAAATACCAGACTCAAGAGAGTCTCTGAAACATTAATCTGTGAAATAAACACAGCATCTATCACCTTAAGGAGGTAGGATCAAATAAACGAAAACCAACAGTAGCCTTCAGAAATTTCCTTTAACTTTTTCAAAGAGTAAGTATTTTGGAGGAAGAAAAAAAGCTTCTGTTTAGCAAATGTTTTAAGAACTGTTAAACTTTACTGATTAAAAACCAAAGTTATCACACAGTATATTTAAATCAGGGCACTCCCAAGCAAGGAATCATGAGTCCAAGTGGAATTATATGCCTACAAAAAACCATAGTTACATTGCACATTTAGCTACTATTTGGGTCATTCTAAATTATCACGTTAGAAAGTGGTTCACATCCAGGAAGAATTTTGAGACCCACAGAAGGAAAAGCAGTAGATGTTAACTCCCTGACCTACCCTTTCTCTATAAGGTTTTCTTTCGGGGTTTAATATTCATTGTACAGCACACAGTTAACCTAAGTGTTTAGAAAGCTAGCAAGAATTAAATACAGGTAAACTATACCTTGGGAGAAACATGGGATGCAAAAAAATCTTCCTCTTTATTTTGAGGTGACACAGGTGGCATTCCACATCCATCTGTCCACAGCTAGAATTAAAAGACAGAGAGAGAATTTTACAGGACAATTGCATGAATATATTTTTTTCAAATGTACTAACCGTAAACCTACTCTTCCCCCCCCCGCCCCGGTTAAAAATTCATTGATTTTTTTTGTACATAATTTTTCCTTACAAATTTATTCGAGTTTCAGTATATGACATTCCTTTTTTTTTTTTATTTCATACATCTTTGATGTGTTCCTTCACATTACCCATTTCCTTCCTAACAAAATGCTCAGTATAAGCTCTGCTGCAGTAACACTGTCAATATTTAGTATCACTAGAGCTTTATAATAAGTAAGTTTTTTCATATTCTCATATAAGGTATTTTCTCCCTAATATTCTTATTTTGCCCGAAGAAAAAAAAACTGAAAACATAACACTAGCAGTCATCGGCAACAGTTTTCAGAATTGTGTCAGTGTGGTCTGGTACTCTGATGAATTTTCCCACCTAGTCTCAGAGTACCAAAACCTCTGCTACAGTTAAAGCAGAGCTTTTCAAGATGCTAACTAACATTTTTGAGCTATACCTGATCTCAGGGCAGGCTGGAGGGCCCACAGTGCCGCATGCCATTCTTAGCATTGTGCAGGACAGGACTATAACCTGGGACCTGCACTCCAAGGTTACTCATATGTAAATAATTCCTTATGGTTCTTCCTACTACGTGCAAAAGATAGATGACCAAAAATAACAACCTCTGTCAAAAAGGTTACTGAATGTGCAACAAGCTTACCTCATCATTCAACAATCAACTGAATCAGTAAGTTAGGGAAGAAATTTTTTAAAATGTGACAGGGGAGGGGTGGTTGGTACTAAATCTAATTATCTGAATAATTTATTTCAGCAATTTAGGTATCACATAATCACTTAAGCTTGCAGTACATAATTCAAAAGTATATTTACTAAAATTTTTACAGAAGAAATACATAATTAATATCAAACAATCAGATGGAATCTGTAATTGAAGCAAGGTAATAGCTGTTCTTCAAAGTGTCATTTAGGAAACTTACTGTCAACTTAAATGCACATGGTATATTATATTTACTTGAACATGTTTTATAGCTAAAGCTGTTTAGTAAGTCAAAAGAAATATTCTCTGAAGTTAGTGATGTGAACTATATTGTCTATAACATTTGTAATATAGAATCATTATAATCCATTAAATTTCATGCTATTTGATGCATAGATTAGGAAAAAAAAAAGCTTTTTTGCTTTTCTTTTAATTCCCACTCATCTGATCAACTTCAAATGTATCAATCATGGACTTTGACAAGCTGAATTAAATAATCAAAACATGCTTTCTGTGTATGCAGAAGGGAACTGTTGTCAAACTTATTTAACACCTCAGCAAACTAATTCTGCATACTTTGCTAAGAACTTCTTCCTGTCAGCAACCTAACTTAAGGTTTCCATAGCATGCATGAACTGTTTCACTATTTTTTAAGGGAGAACAGCAACTTCAGGACATATATAACTTGCTAAGTTTTCAAAAATTATTTTTGTAGGAAGAAAAGCAAAAAACCCATGTACCTGTTCAAATCAAATCCCACTGAAATCAAAAATATTTTGCAGTTAATTCTATTAGCACTTTTACATTCTTTACATGCTGTACTTCTCAATAATAATTCAGTTCCAGAAAAGCAGAAATAAAACCACTATATAGTTCATGGAGAAGTGCTGACTTTTTTTTATGAAATACCACTAATATAATTCTGGAACACACTTGCAAAACAAAGCAGTTTCCATTTTGAAGAATACCTAAAGTTTCTGCCTGGAACTCCTGTAAGTTACTGCAAATGTTACAGTTAATGTTTTGAGTAACCCAGAAGTGACCCTGAAATATCAGGTATCTCAATATTCTTTTTCTCTATCTCAATATTCTTATGTATATTCTCTATCTCAATATTCTTTTTCCAAATAAAAAAGATAAGCTACAAATAGTTTACACCCCAGCTTGCCTATTCACTACAATGTGTATCAGTACCTCCCAAAGACAGATATTCTTTTGCATTACTAACTAGAAACTTAAAATGGCTGTAGAAGGAAAGAAGAGAAAGTTTTTCAGAAATCTAAATGACATAGGGGACACACTACTCACATCAGTACCATGCTTTCTTGTTGCTTGTGTTGCAAGAGATTTAATCTTTTCCTTGTAAAGCTGAGCACCACGACTGTTGTACTTTGCATTGGTATCATTTGTTGTGCATCCATGTTGATGGAAAAAAGCAGACTATGAAGCAGAAAACAGAAAATGCTATAAGATAAAACCTTATGGCATTTAACACAAAAATATATTGCAATGCAGCAAAATAGTCTGCTCCCCTACCTAAATGTAATCTTTTAAATTATTAAGTCTATGTAGGCCTCCAAAATAAAAAGAAAACTCCATTCTGGCAACCTCTCTATGTATAAATAAAAGAACAGAAAAACCAAATGCATCAGTGGGACATTTTAAAAGCATATACAAATACAAGCTTCCCATCATATACAAAGAATCCTAGTTCTGAAACTAACTGTAGAAAGGAAGAGGTAATTGATTGCCAATACCTGTGCTTCAAAGGACATTCCTGATAGTCTAAAAGGCATTACTTGGCTTCATCTCTAGCATGCTACAGAAAACAATGTATGTTCAATAGCATCAAAATGACTGTATAAAAATGGTCTTCCTTCAAAAGAAAAGTATATGTATGCACATATATATGTAGGTATCTATATATATTTATATGATCGTGTATTTATAGAAAAGTATCAATGAAAAATTTTGTTCATATTTACGATCTTAAACCAAAAGCAAATCAATACACTTATATCAGAGTTCCACAATCGGGAGAAAAAGAGAAAAAAAAAAAAAGTTGTTTGAAAGATGACAACGTGGAAAAGCTGACCATTTTTTCAGTACCTAGAATTAACGAGCAAATCATGTCATATGTTCTTGCACAGAAGAACATGTCAGACTATTACAGTAAAACATAACAAACAAGTTTCTGATAGGATCAGCAAATCTAGATAATCTAATGTTATGATCTCATATGCTGCAATTGCAAAGCATAAATCTAGTACGCAAGTACCAGACTTTGTATAAAAATTAAGCAACAACCATGCAAGAGATAATGCCAGTCAACTTCTGTGATTACAACAGAAACAGTCGTAAACATCACAGGTGCCAAAATTACTGTGCATTTTTTTATTTCAATATATACACCTATCAACTTGATATCCGGAGCTTTTTTTCTGTAAACCCTAATTCCAAACATCGTAGAGAATTATTCTGAAAACAAAACAAACTTCAGATTTTCTAGCAATCCGATATGTAGCTACGAAGCTCAGGACTGCTGTTATCCAAGATTCAGCATGACCAGGCAACTATAGAATACAAATGATTAATGTTAATCTGACAGTGCTTCTAAACGGTAGTTAGTAAAAATAGAATTTGGCATTTAATTGGAACAAAAAGGGGATTATTTTTTTAACACAATTAGAGGAAAGATGTTAATTTCATTATTTAAATGTCCAGACAGTTTACTAAACTTGTCTTTAAAGTTTCAGGTATTAATCTTCCTAGGTAATCCAAAACAGGCTGCTGTGAATTTGAGGTATTTGAGGGGTGGGTGTGGGTATATTAGACCTCTTGGTACAATATATGATAGGAAACAGTGACATCCAAGCAGAAAGACAAAAAGTCATAAAATTAAATAGTAAAGGTTTATTGTTAAACTTCTGGTAATATGCTTTCTAAGATTAACTGAAGTACTTTTCAAACTTTGCTGTCTCTTCCTTCTCACTGCCTTAAAACCTTTTGCTAAAAATGAAAGTATTTTTCATGCAAAATCTCCCTCTTCTGATTAGTCAATACTGTGATTTTCATGTACTAAGTTGGATAACAGAAACTTGATAAGTAAATACACTTAACAGTAGTATTAATACAGACTGGTGTAACTTAGAAAGGATAGGCAGAAGAAAAAGAGGGAGAAGACATCACTGTTTCTCAAGAAGGCATGCAACTGCTCAGATCTGTAAGCCAGAGACAGTGACCTGCTCAATGTGCAATTCAAAGAAAAAGGTTTGATTGGAAAATGCAGAAGTGGAAGATAAATAAGAATGATTCTGAATTCATCATTCTTTGTCTGGAAACAGAAAGAAAAAAAAAATAGAAAAACCAGCAGAATATGAAAGTGTTAAGACTTAAGGAAAGCAGATTCAGAAAGCTCAAAACTGTTAAGAAAAAGCCTATGTAAAGCAAGTTTTCTTAAAGAAACAACATTTAGGACAAAGCACAAATGAAGAAAGATAAGGGGCAAGCATTCATGGAATTAGAAGAAAAGTAGGAATTGCTTAGGGAAGTTGCATGTTTCCTCACTGGGTGGGTCAACTTAGGGAAGCAATCTCAGTTATTGGTGGTCTATCTTTGAAAAAAAAATGGGAAAACAGGCAAGATTCCAGAAGAGCTGACAAAGGAAAACATCTTCTTTTAAAATGGAAATTGGGAACAATACAGCAGTCAACATAACTTCAATTTACAAAAATATTGTGTAACAAACAAACTTATTTGTAAGTACATAAAAAATCAAGTTGAAAATAACAGTCAATATGAATTGGCCAAAACAAAAACACTGCTATTTCCTCTCTGTCAGTGTAGCATGTCTTATCTTGACTTCAGTTGTACCTCTGGTCTAAGTCAGATCTTGACTTCAGTGTGACTTTTGACAGTGACATTTTTGGCATGATATTTTCATAAACCATGTAAGGATATATGGTCACAGGAAAATGCCTGTAAGCTAGGCTTACAAGCTGTTGGAAAGACATTGTTCAGCAGCTGTCAATGTTTCACTGTTAAATTAGACATGTATGGACAAGGAATCTGATCTGGCCTTTTCAGTGATTTTTATTAATGACTGCTAAGAAAAAATAAAACATTTACAGACTGTACCAAGGCAGAAAAGTTGCAAGAAGTATGGAGGATGAAATCAGCATTCAAAGGAATTCTGACAAATGGGGGGGGGGGGGGGGGGAGGGAGGAGATAAATGACCTGGAAAAATAAAAAATATCCCAAGATGTGAGCCAATAAGGACAGACAATAGCTTTCAAACCTAACAAGCTTCAATGTGCAAAGCAAATACTCAGGAGTACATACAGCATTTGCATTTCCTCCAACTTGCATGCATCTCAGCTGAAACCAAGACCAATTGGAATCCAGTTCTGTAGATCTAAACAGAAGGACACATTTTTCATGTTATCTCCAAAGCTATTAAAAATCTCTCTACCTCTTTTTTTGGTAAAATGTTTCTCTCCCCCGCTTTTTATTTCTAAAGTGAAAAACATGCATCTATAGAAAAAAAAAATCTGCAACAATACACAATGTGCAAAACAAATTAATAAAGTCATGTAGAACTGCCACAGTTTTTCAAACTGTAGAAGTTTGAAAAAAATGCACCCTCTGGCTGACAGGCTTTCTCATTTAAAAAGCATCAATAAGATACATTTTCAGGAATCACATTTGAACTTTGTCAACAGCAGATGACAATCACATGTAATGGACAAAGTGACAATTCAAATGTCGTATCACAACAAAAATTTGGGGCCCAGTATGAGGAGAATTAATACTGTGATCATTAGGAATGGATTCTTGAGAGGCCTCTTGTAACCCTCTTGTATACACTAAAAAGGCGGCTGAGGAAGAATATGGATTTTAGTTGATGGAAAATGGCTGCTTTTACTTGCAATCCATTCTTGAACGCATTGCTGTCACTCACTTCAAGCAGAACCTTCCATTTCAAATATGTAATTATTTATTAGGCCAAAAAGGCCCACAGGCCATCAGTGAGGATACTCACCTGAAATGTGACGAGCTCAGGGTGCTGTTTTACTGCACCAGCTGATTGACTGAGCTAAACCGTTGCCAAAGAGGGGAACCCTTTACACTGCCCCAGTATTACCACTCAGGTGACACCATAACCAACTATTTCAGGAAGCAAAGCTGGCAAAATACTATTTAGCTCTCCGAACTGGCTTGCTAGGGGGTCAGATTATGAGCAATACACTGTAACACTGTTGAAGATGATAAACTAATATTTGCCTCAGTCTTGATTTGGAGGAACGACAAAACACTTCACTATGCTTACTCCGTTCTTGATTTTCATCATCATCAATGTAGAAACAAATCTGCCAACACATGCGCACTACTAACACAAAAAGCAGTTAATGTGAATGGGTGCATGGCACAAATTCTACTGAACCCTACCTATTTACCTAATTCCCAAGCAGCTACCAGATAGTCAAAGCCAATACAAACATTAAAAAGGTCTGAATCAGTAGCTGAGAGAAGAACGGGTTTTCCTCTCTGAGCAGGTATCTGAACAAACAAACAGAAACATTAAAAGATGCAATTTTTACTACAAAAATATACAAACTACTTACCGAATGAAACTCAAATGAACACCAAGTGATCGATGGGTCCCTGAACAATCAATACAGAGAAAAACTCCATATGTTATGCTTGCCCAGCTAGGGTTCTTCGCTCCACAGTCAAAACACACCTTAAAGAAAATAAAGATCAGTAACAGGACTTGAGCATAACCATGTCTTACAGTTGTATTACAGGTCATGCTAACACCCTTGCAGTGATCAAACTTAATTAACTCATCCTTACAGCATCTGTTGACATGACAACTTGATATTATCCTAATTTTATAAATATAAAGCGGAGCTATGCAATCTGCCCACACTTGTGTGTCTTTGCCCTAACTAGACAGGATTATATGCCTTCCCAGTTTCTGACTATAACCAGTGTACACATGGGCCACAGGCTGAGAAACCGTGGGTTAGAGAACCCACATCAGTCTAGTTCAAACACATATTTAATCCAGTACTTCCACCACTACTGAAATACTAAAGCATTTAAGAAATATTTTTCCAAGGGCAGGCTCTCATCATGAGGTACCGCTGAGTGTACTCCTTCCTCGGAACGTACAGGTGACTGCAATTACCAGCAGCACTAACGACATCGTTATCTACTTTGCTGTATGGAATCCTTGACCCTTAGAGCAAGCCTCTGAAATCCAGCTGTGGGAAGAAAGCATCCATGCTGTGCACTGCCTAGCCAAGCACTCTCTGCCAGACATGACTACTTGTATGATGTATCATGTGTATTGCTGTATCAACCTTTTAACTGTGACATAGACTGGTAAAAAAGCAAATATGCCCACAATTACTGCACAGACAAAACCAAGAATTTCTTACCCTCTGCCACCATGTTATACTCCTAACATTCAGCCAAAACTACAAGAGGTATCCGTGCCTACATCTCAGACCACAACTTTCACGTTGTTTCAGTTATTCTGAATTTTGTACTTCTTTGGCCAAGGAAAATAAGAACAAAAAAATTACCTGATATGAATCAATTTTCAAATGCAAGGAAGAACACAAATTTAAACAGAAACAGTTATTCCCCTAGTTAATGTCATGTGTACACATCTATTCCTGTATGAAAGCACTTCATTATCTGATCAATGCTTTTTCAGTGGTATTTATAAAGGCTGCAAAGAAGTCCTTCTACAGTAAAAGCATCCATCTATAGGTACACTCAGTGGCATCTACTAAGAAATAACTCTACAGAGAGACAAGCTTTTACACACAAATCGATGGAGTTCCAACTTTATCCTTTAACATCTTCCTATAAATCTAATGCATGATCAGATAGCAAGGGAAGTCCTAGCTATACACAGAAAGAAAAAAAAGAAGTTTATTCCAAGTCAGCTGGGGACAGACAGAACACCCCACAAGCAGGCCACAATGCTTCCAGCACCTCCTTTGTCAAGCTGGGAAAAAAAAAAAAAGGTTAAGAAGTCTCCTTGCTAGAAACTCCATTCATACAACTAAATAGGGATTTTTGTCTCTATTTTTGCGTACCTACCCAGTCAAACAAGCCCTGAGTTTGTGCTCAAATCAACTCATCTATCATCCACCCAAATTAATTTCAAGTACACACCCAGAAGCAGTTTGAGGCTAAACTCCTCATAGAATCATAGAATGTCCTGAGTTGGAAGGGACCCACAAGGATCATCGAGTCCAACTCCAACTCCTCGTTTTAGTGTGGGTCTATTTTAAGCTTGTACAATCCAAGTTTATCAGGCACAAGCAAAGTTCACCAGCAGGTCCAGCATTAGCTCTTCTGACATATGAACACTTCAGGTCTGAGCTTCAGTTAGGCTAATGACTGGTAACACAAACAGAAAGCATGGAGGTCACAACTTCTGCATGTTCAAGTCCCCTTTTTCTCTCTCAACAGAGACTTAACATTGATTAATGTTAAGTCATTTATGTTTCCCACTGTTGTATGTGGAAATGGGGTCATTCACTGACATACGGCAGAAAAAAGAAATAAGACAATCTACATAGAATGAGTGACAAAAGGAGGGGTTAGAGGGAGGCCCCGAAACAAGCACAAACGGAAGAATGATATACAGGGAGTTACGGAAAAAGACGACTGAATAACTCTTCATGTATGCCGTATTCTAAGAAAACACACAGCCTTAGTAGTCAGAACTCATTATCTTTTCCCAATTCTCTCAATTCTTTGAAGTAGTTCCTTAAAAAGCAACATGAGCCTTGTCTTCATTTTAAATTGGCTATTTTCAGGCTTTTTCTTACAAGGCCAAAAGGAGGATGGGGACAACAAAACAAGAGAAGATTCTGCTTGAAACCAAAGAGAACAGAACAGCCCTGATCTCACTTCTAATATAGGTGAGCAAAGCAGACTTACAGTCCTAAGTCTTGTGGAAATTCCCTGGAGCACAAATGGGAAATGAAAATCTTGAGTATGAGTGGGTGGTTAAAAAAAATCCGATGTTTAAAAAAGTTCAGTTATAAACATCCCTAAAGATCCTCCTCCCCTCCCCAGTACAACATAAGCACTTCTTAATTTCAACATCTTAAAATTTAATTGCATCACCTTGGAAGCTAGCTGCCATAAAGCGGTATAGCTCGGTATCTTCACTCACGCAGGACTCTCTATCAACTATTTACCAGACACCTGGGAAAATTATTCATGTGCATAAAAACTGCAGCTTTTAGAATTGTAGTGCAAGCAGGAACATCTAATTTTCTTGTGAAAGTAATAAGAACTGCCATTTCTATCATGTTATGCAACAGAAATAGCAGCATGTTTCATTAACATTTAGACTCATTTTGCTTAGTTTTCTCAATTTTTAAAGTGCTTCCCACCACATAAATTTTAACAAGAACTGGGGGAAAAACAAAACAACAAATTAAAACCAATTTCAGAGCCACCCTACAAAATCATTTCCATATCAAAACCAGATAAAGTGTATTTTCTATACTGATTTAGGCACAACTAAGATATCAACATCATTATAAAAATCAATTTGAAGGATATGCTTAAATAATCGATTGCTTTTAAAATACACCTGCATTCTTTTTGATTATTTTTTGTTAAAGCATTTCAGGACAGCCTAGATTCAGTAACAGTTACTTGGAAAAAAAAGAGCAAAAGCCCTAATTGAGATGTTTGTACCAGAGCAAACACAAAGACTCAGGTACAATCCACAGCAAGCAGTCATTAAATCATACAACATCCACCTTGCTATGTTAATAAATAAATACCTATGTTAATAAATAAATACATAATATACATTGTTATTAGATATGGAAATGTAATTATATATAGTCTACAGAAATGTTAGTTTTGGCATTTCAGAAGAGGTGAGCAGGTTCAGCAAGTTCATCCCTGCAGTCACAGTTACGGAGACACTTTCAACCTCCCATGTAGCAGGGCTACTGCCACAGGGTAGCAGCTCCGCATCTCCTTCTGCTTTCCATTCCTAGCATCCAAGGCTACTGTACAGCTGGCATCAACACGAAACCAGGTAACACTCAGGAGGTAGTTTCACACGCGGTCAAAGGTGATCCAAATCCGCACAGCTACTCTCTTAGTTACCAGCCACCCTATGCAGATACGCCTGCCGCCTTCTCTTGCGTCAGCAATAATCACCACACTTGTTGATCCTACTGGAAACCAGCGCTGCACTGCTTTGACTCAGAGCAAAGGTAGGTCCAACTCACATCACAGCCACATGACAGCAATGCCAATATAAGGGAGGGAACAGGAGCGTTTGCCACAGGAAAAAGACAGGACTGCCCATTTTGGAAGCGTCACAGTCTTAACATGACTTCAGTGAGACATGATAAGCTACACTCTACTCTGGGGGAAAAAACCATGCCCACAACACACACCATAATCACAAAACTGAACAATTGATAAACCACCACCACAACACGCAGACTTAGTTTTCAGCCAGTTCAGATCCTTGATCTGGGTCTCCAAGCAGAGACATGAATACTATCATCAATGAAAGAAAAAAAAGAACCAGAGAGAAGGGAATGAAAAACTACCATTTTCAGAGGAATAGATTTATGCCAGATTAAAAGAGACTGTACAGCACAGCCTCAGGGTGCAAGTCTTCAAAACAGGTGAGCTTTACAAACATTTAACAATACTGGGTAGCTTAGGGACTATGAGCATTTTTATACGTACAAAATACATCCTATGTAATTGTAATAAGTTTGTTAAGTATCATCAGACAGCTCTATGTTACCCAAAGACAAACCAAGAACTCAAAAAAAGCTATTTCTCATGGTATACAAAGTAAACTAAGATCAAATTACAGGTATGTTAATTTCAAATAGCAGTTTAAACATGCTACAATCCACAAATTAAACTGCACATTTATTGAAATGAGAATTATTTTCCTAAGCTTACGTGCACTAAGAACCACTGCAGAATGCCTAGCACAGTGTAAGTGTACATGCCTGCTTATAGCAGGCAGTCAGTAAGCCCAGGTGCTGCACTGAAGAGATACCAGTTCTTCCCAAACTGTATACATAAACAATACAGTTAAAGCATATTACTAAGGTTTTAATACAGAACCTTTCCAATATTTGCATTTCTTTCCCATGTCTGTCTTTCCTAGGAGAAAAGCCCTACAAATAAAAGGGGCAGACCGCATAAGAAGAATACAAGGGAAAAGAAACAAGATGTAATTAAACACAAGAGAATAAACTGATGACAGCAACAACTTTTACTTAAGAAGAGTGGTCAGATACACAGGCGTGGAGCGTTGTGCAATCTAAGCTGTTGATGTTTCCCACTCTCCTTCCCCTCTGTCTTTCCAGGTCAACAAGACTGGGCTTCACTGCAGTGTTAATGAGTTCTCTGCACCTGAGCTGCTTCTTTCAAACTGACCTAGTGTGAATGACAGCACGCACTGTGCCAATATTGCTTTGTCAACATTGGCACTACATTTCTATATAGCACCTGACATGACTGCAAGGAGAGACGGATACACTTGAGCAACCACAGGTACCACCACCACCTTACTAAGTCTAGCAGAGTAACGACAAGTTCAGAACTGTTCCAGGCACTCCATCCTCAGGTTTTCCACCCTCGCCAGCTATGGGCAGTACCTTCTGATTTTTTCAGGATCACAACACAAAGAGCATCACAACAGCATTACAGAACTACTCAATTTCTTCGATACAGTGCCAGTGAATTTCAGGAGCCTATAAAAGATCTTCTCTCTGACTCTCCCTGTTGAGACTAGGACCTTTCCTCGATTAACTTTCTACCCCATTGCAAAGGCAAGTTTAAGAATGCTTGTGTCAGAAACCAGTTGGCAAGCGTTCATCTTTGAGTTATGCTTTCTGAGAAACCAGACATGTGTCCGCTGCCTGTACAGTCTTAATCATTTGTGTTCCAAGTGTGGAAGTCAGTTTTGGACCAAAGACAGACCTCCAGACTCATATTCCCAGAAAACAAAACCATGGTGTTTCTTCATAATTGTTTCCTAGTGTATTTCTCAGATACGTTCATGCTATGTATCACAACGCCAATACAACGGAGCAGAAGGCACTGAAAAGCAGCACAGGAGCACACAGCTGCTGAAGGCGCTTCTGCTGCCTCACCTTGCAGCCTGAGGCACCTTTCCCAGTTCGCAGCTGGCCACCGCGCACCTTCATGTGTAACGGATGCTGAAAAACCAGCGGGGCTTTACAACGCTGTAAAATTAAAGTTGCCACTGGACGAGTCCAACGTGATGAGAAAACATGAAACTTTTATCGCCACAGAAGCGGCTGTGCCACAATGGGCTTTGCTTCTTTGATTAAAAAAAAAAAAAGACAAAAGAAAAAGAAAAACACATTCAACACTCAACGCTGCCACTGTTTTGGAACTTGCTTTTTATTTTTAGCAGAGCGGACCCTCCTTCCAGCAACCCTTAGACGCCAGGTACCCGAGAGGAGCTGCGCTTTCCTAACTGAAGGCTTAACCCAAAACGCCCAGCGGACCCCGCCGGCGGGCGGGGGGGCAGAGCTGCCCACCGACGCCGACAAGGGCTTCCCGGGCCTCCGCGACGGCCGCCGCCGCCGACCTGCCCGGCCCTGCCCGCCTCTCACAGCGTCCCCCCGGCGGCGGGCAGCCAGGCCGGGGCGCCGGGGGCTCGGCGGGGCGTGGCGGGCGGCGGGCACTCCTCCTCCCCGCCCCGCCGGCAGTGCGACGTGTCACAACGGCGGAGCGCAGCCGTTGCCTCCCCCCCTCGGCCCCGGCCCCGGCCCGGCGCCCTTACCTTGTTGGTGGGGATGGAGCGGAGCCGCTTGAAGATGGCGGCAATGTCCTGCTTGCTGGGCTCGCACATGGCGCCGGGCGGCAGGTGGGGGCGAGGCGGGAGGGCTGCGAAGGAGAGGAGCCGCCGCCGCCGCCGCTCGCACCGCCGGGACGCCCCACGCCGCCGCGGGACGCTCGGCCCCGCCCCGCCCCGCCCCAGCCGGGAGGCGGCCACGCAGCGCGCGCGCCCTCAGCCCGGCGGGGCGCGGCCCGCGGCCGCCGGCGTGGCGCGAGAGGGCGACGCTCCCCCCGCCCGCCGCCTCCTGGTTGCCCTGGAAACGAGCGGCTCTGCTGCGTCAGCACCTTCCGTTGGGCACTCCAACCGTCGCGGGGGAGGGGGGGAGCCGGTGGAGCCGGGGGCGGGAGAGCGGTGTGAGGCGGCCGGCGGTTCGCCGTGAGAGGGCTGAGGGACGGGAGGCGGAGGGGAGGGCAGGCCACGCCGGCCTCGCTTCCTCGGGGCCCGAGGCGGCAGTGGGGAGCGTGGGGCCTGGGGAAAAAAAAAGCCGCGGAAGAACACTGCCGCTTGCTCCCTTCCCTGGCTGTGGAAAAAGTGAAGCGGCGGTATTCCCCTCAGGACAGGGGATAGAGCACATTATTACGCCTATGAATAGACCTGTTTCTGCTCCTGGGCTCAACAAGTAGGTTGTAAGTGCTCTGTAAAAATATTTGTTATGGCCATTGCCTTTCTTCACTAGCATTAAAGTACACAGCCAGGGAAAAATGAGTCAGTGCAAAACCAGCAAAACACAAAGACGACAGGTTTTAATTGCTTTCGAAAGCAGCGTGTTCAGATCATAAACCTGAAGTCATAAAGCCTCTCAGAACAGGAAACAATAATAGAAATATAATCGGGAACTGTGTAAGATACTGGTAGCCCTACTTCAAAAACCCTGAGTGCCTGAACCACAGGCAATTGCATGCAGAGAGCTTCCGCCACCCCTCCCTCACACTCCACCTTACAGGAGGATGATCATTGCTTGGGGCACGAAGCTCAGCAACGGCAGAGATGCCAGACTAATCCACCCTTTTGCTGGAACGCTGGCCGGGATGCTGCAGAGGTCCTGCAGGAGCCGCTCCAGGTCCCTCGTGGCCAGCACTGAACTAAAGGTACTAAGTCCTTAAGGGTGACCCTCACAAAACAGCACAAAGGCAACGTTCTGGCTCTACAGAACTCAGCTCAGCAGCGGTAAGGTGATCCATGGCAGGATCTTCAGAGTTTGGCATCTTGGCACTCTTCTTCAGAGACCATCAAGGCTCACAAGGCTGTATCCCCTTCTCCCTTACTATTCTGACATAGACAGGTAAGACTGCATAGTTATCCATACATGGAAAAAAACCAGAGTTTAGACAAAATTTCTATAGTTCTATCATTTTCTTTCAGAAAAGTCTAGGTTGTAAGGGACCTCCAGAGATTGTCTGCTCTAACCTCCTGTTAAAAACAGGGCCGTAGATTGAGTTATCTACCTATCTAAATAGTCAAGTTCAAGGCTTTGCATGAAAATCTAGCTTCAGCCCCTCAGCCTCAAACCCGTGACACCTTTAGTGCCCCAAGTACAAGAGGTTCACTGTCTCCCACAGAAGCTAACAACCCCAGTTCTTACCGGTGGGTGGGGAAGTAGTTCAGGGCGATGAGACCCGTTACTGCCTGGGTTCTGGCCACGCCACACGAGTTGGGCACGCGGGGAGCGCAGTCTCATGTGCTGGTTCAGGGATTTCTGCTGGAGCATGTGCTGCGTGCTGTCCCCGCGCTGGGCCCTCAGCACTTGCAGCTCAGAGGCACGCCCTGGCCCTGTGGTGCCTTGCTGATGGCTAGGAGTCAGTTGCTAGTTATCCTGACGGGCAGCTGAATGCATGAACATTTTACTCTTCTCTTCAGAGCGTGGACAGTTGCTGGCAGCAGGCCAGCAGCCCCTTTACTCCAGATTAACTTTGTTCAGTTTGGCACTATCACAGGTAGGGAGCCTGATCAAAGTATAAGCTAGCAGTCCAAAAACCCATCTGTATGCATATAGCTAAGCAACATTAGGACTAGACCTAAAACATTTGAGCCTGTAGAAGCGTAAGTTGTTGCCTATTCCATACCAACAAATATAATCACCTCCCTTCACAATCACTTGGGATCAAAAATGCCTAGGCTAGAGACCTCCCGTTACAAAGAGAAGCTTGCATTTCAGGAAGACGTTGCCCGTGTAGCCATAGGTGCTCCCTACAGTGCACTCCCCTCCGGAGATACTTGCCAAATCCCATCTGACTGCATGAGGATTGCCATCCCAGCCTACAGTCGCTGGCCTCATAGGGAGAAAGAGCTGCCAAGAAATTTCCACAAAGGAAAAAAGAGTCCATTACATCAGCTTTATAAGTACTGTTAAAAAAAAAGCAAGGAGGGGTACAATCTTGCCAGTTAATTGGAACAACTATCATCAGAAAAACAAGGTCATCCTGAAGATCGATCTGTCTGGCACGATCCTAGAAAAGGATGATGTTATTTATCATCCCATACTTTCCCCAGCTGGACGGCTGCCTCCCCAGGCAATGGCACACAAAGGCAGCTGGCTCCTGCCACTGCAGCAGCCCAGGAGACCCACAGTGTGTCTTTGGGAAGCACAGGCCGGTAACACCGTAGCAGGGCTGGTTCTTCTGTCTTTTGCTGATCTCCCATTTCAGGGAGCGGTACCTCTGCCCCCGAGTTGGGGTGTCAAAAAGCTGCTCGCTGTTCAGAGCCACCTTGCACACACAGCTCCCAAGTCTCCATCCAGGCAGTGAGAAGCGCCCCGGCCCTTGATAGTGCTCAGAAACACAGCGCACTGTCCCCACCTGCTCTCACACAGTCCCTCTATCCTAAGGCTGTACAATTCAGCGTGTGCATTGTGCGCACTAGATGGATTCCTGTTTGCAGACTACAAGCTCAGCTGGTTGCTAGATGAGTTCGAGACAGGATGGAAAAAAAGCATTTAGCACATGCTTATGAACCTGAGGGAGGTAAGCAGGTCCTGGAGGCAATCTTAAAGCAGCCTCTAGGTTGCGTGAGAAAGGTAATACAGCGAATGGAGGTAACAGCAGAAGGAAGGCATGAGCTGGTCCATTGCCATCAGGGAAAAGGCAGTGTTTGTAATTCACTGGCTGGTCTGCACCTTGCGTAAATAAAACAAAAAAACCAAACAAACCCCTGCCTTCAAGGGTGCCTGTAGATTGGGCACTGGAGCGTCCTCTACTTTGGTGAGCAGCTGTTATGTGCAATACAGGTCCTTACCCAGACCCAGTAGCAGACCAGCACTGTGAGCAAGACTGACTCCCCCAGTCTGGCAGTGCTTATGTCCTCAATCCTCAGCAGATGTTCATCTTGACAAAAAACTGTCCAAGGAGCACAGATTCCTTCCCCGTTCCCGTTATCCACAGCATGTTGTGCTGTCATTTTCCATGTCCATAAGAAAGAATGCCGATTTGTTCAAGATATTTTGGAAATTGCCTCCATATCCTATTCTCTCCCTAATGGTGACCTTCCCCACTCCCAGGGGAGAAGCAGACTTGATTCTAAATAATGGAAACCATCAGAATAAGCCCTGAAAGGTGAGGAATGTTTCCAGGGAGTGGAGGTAGGCCTCTTGTTCTTCAGCAAGTTTGTGGTTTGAGTGGATTGCAGAAAGAAGGAAGGCACAGAGAAAGAATAGCAGCAGTAGTGGGAAAGTGGACCACAACTGCTGCTTTGCCTGTTATGCCTCAGTGTAGTAATGTCATGTCTTGCTAGTGGTTTCCAAGAATGCACATATTTCCAGTCCCGGTGCATACAGAACCATTTAAAAATTGCTTCCATGCCAGCTGGTCTGCCAAACATACACATGGGGGAAGACGGCTGTATGCGTACCCTCAGAAACAAGTGCCCGGGAAGTACAGCATTCCCTAGGCAGGCTGTATTATAAGCCCTCTAATCAGGTGCAAACACAGAGCAATTTATTGCCAGCATGCCAGAGTATGACACTGGTGGTGTTTCACAAACCCAAGGGCTCTTACTCTTACTAACAACCCAGAATACAGTTCCAATTTGATACGAAGAAAAGATTTCACGATGAGGAGAATCAAACATTGGAACAGTTTTCCCAGAGCAACTGAAATCTCTGTCCTTGGCAGTTTCCAGGACCCAACCAAGCAAATTCCTCAGCAACCTGCTTCTAGTTCAGTGTTGACTCCACTTTCAGCAGGAAGTTGGAGTGGAGACATCTTGAGGCCCCTGCTCCCTGAATGGTTCCATGCCAGTATTCCCTTCTTTGCAAACCCAGGCTAGGCCTGAAACAGATGGGTTGTCCCTGTAATACTTTGTTGACACCCAATTTCTGAGTGCCAGAGCTACTGTGAGCTGATGCAGCATAGGCAAAGCAACCTCTTCCAATACTTGCTTCTACTCTCACCTATCAAAACGCTGCAACAAAAGTCTCAGGCTCCTGGATCTTGCCAGAGGGTCCCGCCAGGACATATGAATACAAAGAAGGATAACCGTTCAGGATGATCTCTTGAGAACTGTCTGTTCTCTAGATCTTTGGCTGATTTGATAGCCACAGATAGGCACTAGCATCTGCATGGAGTTGTGTGGAATTACAGGTTCAGTGGCCTCACAGCTCTAAAATATTTGCTGCCATTCCCAACCTTCAAAGCTTTTAGTTCTGTAAAATTCTGTTAGTGCTGTTATCCAGTTATTATCAAGCCTCCCGTTATTTGCTTTCTCCTCACATTGCTGCTGAGAAACGACAGAATATAGGTACAGTCCCAGGTCCTGCTAGCTAGATCTTCATTACCCTCCCAGTACCACAGGTCCCCTTAGAGCCAGAGGATGTGTATGAATTGTGCTTGATATCCTTTGGGAAACTTGGTCACGCTGAGCAAAATTTGTCACTGCTGACAGCTATATTGTGCATCATGAAAATATGTTACCTCATGACAGTTGTAGCTCAAGAAGTTTTAGGCCAGCCTCCCTCTGCAAATGGTCTCCTCAAAGACACAACATAGTCCCAGACGTATAATTCCAGTACAAGTAATCCATACAGAAAATCTCTTCTGTAGAACAGAAAAATCAAGCATCCAAAATGCCTCCTCCCACAATATGGAAACAAAGTTTAGTAACTACATTAAAAACCAGTTGAAACCAGTTTAACACATCAATAATACATTTTTATTTAGTGCTAATGCATTGTTTGTACTGATAACATCAAGAGGCATAACCACTTCAAACAGGTGAGGTTTCTTGGAGCTTTCCACTCTTGAAAGTGGTCTATGTCTCAACAACGTGGCCCAGTACAAAGCCAAAAAGCTACTATACTGTAATTTACAGACAACCCCTCTGCACACTCAATACTCAGCTGTGCTTAGGTAAGCCTGTTTGTATTAGAGACGCAAGGGACTTGCAAAGCTACAGTTGGAAGTAGCATCCCATTGCAAAACCCACCCATGTTTGCTACATGATAGCATTTCATCTATGCCAGGGCAATCAAATTTCAGTGTTTTCTGCACAGGGGTTCTAGAAATGCCTATCATCATAGTATTTCACAAATGATATGGTTGTTTACCTCACAGGGTTGGAGATTTCATGGGTCATGCGGAAAGGTGATCTAGCTAACAGGTGACTTGGATTTTCAAAAAAGTTCATGCTAATGTCTCATAAAAGCCCAAGTGAACTGCCATGAAATAAGGGAAATGATCATTTTATAAATCAGTTACTGACCACAGTAATAAAAAGTGGGAGGTTACCAGCATGTCCCCCAGCAGGATTCATGCTTGGACTTGTAGATTTGAATATTTATCTACAAAAGGGGTGAGTAGAAAGGTGGCAGTTTATTGATATTAAATTATTTATGATCGCGGAAGTGGAAAACAGCTGCAAAAAGATCTTGTACAGTACTGATTGACCAGATAAAGCAACAAGGGAATTTCAAAGTCAAATGCAAAATAAAAATACACTCTCTAATGGGGTCAGAACTCGCTACGACTAAGAATGAACATTACTGCCTCTCTTTCTGGGACTGATTACAGGTTCTCTTTTCTGAACTACTTCATTTAGATCTGTATGAACAATAGCGTGGTGTTCAGTTGTTGCCAAAGCAGTAAACTGAATTTTCAAAAATATGAGGAAAGAATTAAATTTTTCTTATTTCGTAGGACCAAAGAGACAGATTGTTGAAAGTCAAAAATAATATGGCTTAAGTATCACTATGTTGTCCTGTTCCTATACTCTTCCCAAGGCACCCACTACATACTGCTGGCACAGACCTTGTCTGACCTACTATAGTCATTCTTAGAGAATAGGTTACACCTTCTGAAATGTGGACAGGTGCTCAGTAAAACTTTCAGATGTACTTAAGTACTCTCCCCTGAACAGAAGGTTCAAGAAGCACCTGAAGCGTTTTTGAAATTTTGTGCTGAAGGATTAATATAGTATCGCACAGGAATCTGAATTTCTAACAGGAGAAAACAAGTAGAGCAGGCTGATAATGATACATACTGACAATTAGCATAACAGATGCAGCTCCAGGAGAACAGGAGGTGCTGCTGCTGGACATCCAACCTACAATATGCCATTCTCTATTCTCTCCATTTTCTTCTTTGTTTTACAACAATATACAGCTAACACAAACGTTATTTTAAAAATCACCCAAATCACATCAGATTAGTACCAAACCATCTCATTTATTGTCTACTCCGATTTCCCACTAGAAGTCTCAGTATTTCTATTTATCTCCAATTATGAAGTCTGCCTTAATTTTTGCTTTGCAAGTGTTACGAATAAAGACATAATTGGAAGAAAGAAGATATTAGAACAGAGAAAAATCAGCTCAGCCATGGTGAGAACAGTTTTAGTACATCAGACCAACTTCACAGACATCTCAGCAAGAGATAATAGCAATGGATTGGTTTATTACACTGAGGGTATAGCTTTGCTTTTGGCATCTTGAACTGCTAACCTCTACACCTTCTCTAATAAAATAGCCTGTTATTTTCCTGAAAAGACTCTCTTGCTATTCTATTTTAATTAGACAAATTCATCAGTGTTATCAATTAGTGGAAATAAATACCAGTATTACACTAAAAAAAGACAAAGCACCTCGTTTGTTAAGTGATCACTGCAAATACCCAGATTAGAAAGTCAACAGCCATTGTGAAACAAGGCACTATGTGTTTTCAAAGCATTCAAGAAATGCTATGCAAATGGAAAGTATTTTCACGCTGTAAGTTTGAAACATGCTCAAGGTTACAGCAATGTTCAGGTAGCTCAATCAGTACAACCAAATATACACTAGTAAGTTTTGAAACATACTATTTCCCTTCAGAATTTTAAAGGAGACAGAAGGGACAGGATGGGGAGAAATTACATTCTGAGCATCGTATTCTCCTTTTATACCTTGTAAGTTTAGTCCTGTGAAAGTGAAGTATAGCTGCTTAAACCCCGGATAAACTTACAAGGAAAATTTCTCTACTGTTGCTCAACAGGTTTTGTTACTTACTCACTGACTGTAGCAAGGCTTTTGACACAGCCTCCCATAGCATCCTGACAGCCAAACTGGTGACTAAATAGACTGGATAGAAAATTGGACTGTTAAGCTCAAAGGGTTGCACACTTGGGCATACAAAACCCAACCGACATCCCGAGGGATGGATACTAGGGCCAATATTACTTAATGCCTTTATAACCTGGACAATGGGACAGAACACACTCTCAACAAGCCTGCAGCCAATAACAAATTAGAGAGATTATAGAGGGCCATTGCTCAGAGGGAGCTCAACTCTCGACAAACTGGCTGACAGGAACCTCATGAACACCAAAGGCAAATGCAGTGTCTTGTACCTGCCCAGAGTTACTCCATCTCAACAGGACAGGCTGGATGCTGACAGGATAAAAAGAAGCTCTGCAGAAAAAGACCTGGGGATCTGACTGAACAACATGAATCAGCAGCATGTCCTTGCAGCACAGGCAGCCCACAGCACACCAGGCTGTATTAGCAAGAGTGTGGCCAGCAGGCTAAAGCTACCTAATGGAAAAGTGTAGAGAAAATGGTGCCAGACTCTAAAAGGTGCACAAGCAAAGTGCAAGAGGAAACATGAGAAATTCTGGTACATACAAGGAAAAAAATTCCTCACAGTGGAAGTGATGAACCACTACAACAGGTTGCTCAGAGAGGTGGTGGACTCTTCATCCCTGGAGATGTTGAAGACTCAGCTGGACAAGCCCTGAACAACCTGCTCTAACTGGACCTGCTTTGAGGTCCCCTGGCTGGGCTTGGTAGCCTCCAGAAGTCCCTTGCATCCTCATTCTAAATTTGGCTATGAGGAGTATATTCAAACTCTGTATACTAGATAATAAGATCCGATCCATGTTCTTAAAGCAAAATTCTCAACTGAATTAATCTGTGCAAGGTAAACAGGTGTCCATTCAAAATGAGGATGAAACCAGTAATTTTCATTTGACGAAATCCACATCTGTTTCCCAAAGTTCTCATTGAAATGAAGAGTTTAAAGAGTTTCAAGCACTTAAAATGGCCTGTTGTTTATCCTTGTTTGTTACCAGTCAAATAACTTATTTAAAAAAAATTTATTATTTTTTAAATGTTTGATAAGTTTGCCATTAGCTTCTGCTACTTAGTATGATGGAAGACTTTGTCCAGTTTTGGACACCCTCCCCACCTGCACTCAGTATGAGATCCTGATGAACTTGAGCCAAGTGCAGTGGAGGGACATCAGGGGGATGGAGCACTTGCTCTGTGAGGAGAGGCTGAGGGAACGGGGCTTGTTCAGCCTGGAGAAGAGATTAGTCTGGGGGTCCTACCAGCAGCCTTCCAGCACCTACAAGGAGGCTATCAAAACGACAGAGCCAGGCTCCATCCAAGCACAGCGTAACAACACACAATGGTCATAAACCTGCAATAAGACAGGTTCTAACCGCAAATAAAATGAGGAAAAAATATTATAATTAAGCATTGTAACAGTTTGAACAGAGAGGTTATGAAATCAGTCTTTGGCAATTTTCCAGACTAGTTCAAAGGCCTTGAGCAACCTCGTTTGAATGCAGAGCTGAACATGCTTTAAATAGGACACTGGACTAGAGACCTCCCTTGGTCCCTTCCACTTGGATTCTATGATGCCTTCACCAAACTGGACATCCAGCATAAAAATCTAGTACTTCATTTAGATTAAAAGATGCAGTATTGGTGGGGGAGACGAGATAAAATTTTCAGCTAGCCATCACAAACACTACTACATTAATCACTACCAGTCAACAAGAAAACTCTCACAAAAGGCAGAAAAGATTCAGATATTATAAAAAAAAATCCAAGCTGTATCAGATTTGACTATACCACAGAGAGCAGCATCACAGTAGATTTTGCATACCCATAAAAGACATGGTCTCCTCTTCTTCCATCAACATTTTGCTGGAATGCCTTGCCAAGAGCCCCTGTGCACTGCACCTCCCCCTTTTTGTTAACAGCACAATGTCACTAATGTTGTACTCCTCTTTGTGGCTCTTTTAGACAATGCACGTTTTGTCACCTTGAATTGCAATGAAACGCACAGATTGTTTGCTTCATAAAACTATTTTCACATACATTGAAATAGTAAGAGGTGCATTCTGTGTATTTAAGAGATTAACAGATTTTATTGTTTTCTAAAATATTTTACAATACAGAGACCCAAACCAGTAATTCCTGACAATTTTAGTAACCACCTTGTGGATGAACAATTATGTTGATAAGTTTTCCTTGACAGACACATACATACATACATCCACTTTCTAAGCTTGCACATTTTGATTCATTGAAAACGATGACTAAATATAGCTATAAGCTCAAAAAGCAAACGATAAAGTCCAAGACTACCAACAGTGTTTTATAGTTACCTCAAATAGATTTGTTAGCTTCATTACAGTGTAACTTCCTAACATAGCCTATCTACTTACCTGATACTTAGGGGTTTTTTTAAACACAAATCTGCTGTAATTTTATAACCCAGTTTTAAATGTCACAAATGCATACTATTTGACATGATTACAAATGACCGAGCTGTAACTGCAAACAAATGTAGATTTTACAGTGTTCTGCTACAATAATCCATGTAAGGACTAAAGCCAGTTAATATTTTGACCCACAAATTTATCCACATATATTGATTTTGAGTATGTTAGTGTATTTACTGTACTTCTGAAAAATCTAATCACAGAATACTTTGTCTATGGTACAGTAATGAATATGGCAGGAAAGCAGATTTAAATATACCTATAATTTAAACTCTTAAAACAGTCTAAATCTTATTGACATCAAAAGGCTTGATAACTAATAGCCATGCTCTTTATATTTTGGAATATCAAACTATATGTACATATACACAACATAGGCTCTTAATAAAAAGCATTTAGTCTATTTTACAGTCTTCTCTGTTCAAAAAATTAGTCTTTGCAGATTTAACATTTCAAATCACCCAAAAATCATTAGCAGTTTAAAGAATATTTTTTTTTTCCCCTGCAAACATGTGCTGGAAATAGCTACTATTCTGGGGTTTATGCATAATTTATCTTTCTTTTGAGTGCCATTTAAGATCTAGATGGAAAACTCTTAGTTTAAGTGTCAAACCACATAAGCAACATTCATAATAGAATCCCAACTCATGACACCTGCAGGTATCTCTGCTACAAATAACCTTCTGTAACAGATATTTATTAAATACAGTATTTGTTTTACAACTTCAAGCCATGCTGACAACATAGAAAGATTACTACAACATGGAAAGAGTTTTCATTCAGTCAACTGGCAACTAAACCTCTGTCATAATTTAAGTATTAATTGATAAATCCAAGCATACAAAAAGGTGCTTACCTACATAGCATTTAAATAAAAAAATACTGCATCTTTCAGACATTGCTAAGAACAAATAGAAAATTAACTATAATCTTTAAAATTCACGTTGCAAATTACTGAAGGTCACTTAAAATAACTGATTAAACGAAAGTGAGCGTAAGCCACATACCTAAGGTAGGATGAGGCACAAGCATAGGAAATGCAAAAATGTTTAGCAGTCACAATAACAGACCATGTGGGAAGAAAAAGCTTAAAAAGTATTTTTGCTATCATACTATTTTTTCAGCCTAACCCCTTTCCTTTGCATTGTGCACAAGTTGTGAAAACAATGTCAAATTATTAGTTCAAACTTTTATCTTTAAATCACCATGATTTCAGTATCGAGCTCTCGCCTCTTCATTAAAATATATACACTCTATACATCATTCAGCTTCCTCTCACTTTAAATATATACTGTACAGGCCCACAGAGCTTTTGTAACACTTCTGTATTTAACTTTGTCCTTTGTCACTGGATTGGTTCTACATAGTTTGCTGGGTATAAACCAACTTGTCCATTGTCCAGACGTCCTTTGCACCAACCCTGCTCATCTTCATTCTCCATTTTAGTTAACTCATCCCCTGCAAAAAGAAGGAACATTGTTAACAAGCCGTAACCTTTTAAGTAACAACAGGAAGATAATGTGGCCTTATCTATATGCCCACTTTTCTTCCCCTGCCCACCCCAGGCCCCAGTAGAAAGCCTCCCTTCTTTGCTCTTCATGCTTTTGATACTAGGAATACCACTTAGAGATTTACATATGGGATGAAAGGCCCCCAATTTCAAGAAAATAGGAAGAAGCAAGCTCCTTTGAAACTAAAACATTACATTGATGGCATTTCAAAAAGGTCATAGCATTTTTTTAAAGCACAATGAAGAATGCAAATTTTTGAAGTGATATACAGTATTATTTCACTATAAGATCAAAGACTCCCTTATATCTAAAGGTTGTGAAGAGACAGAGATAGTTGTGGACAGTACAACTACCTCCAAACAAGCAGAACAATCCTACATTTTTGGCCCTCAACAAAATGTCAGTGCAAGTGAAATAAATGTTTCATTAGGTTTACAGTAAATATATACTCTTCTAAGAGTTTGTGGAACATAAGGAGGAAAATGCTACAAACATTAAGACATGGCAGTAAAATTCTCTTGAATTATACTTGCAGCTTTTCAGTATACCACTACTAAGTTGTGATGCAGAAAGATGTAAAAGAATCTTATACCTTACACTTTGTTACATCTCTCTCCCTCTCCTTTCCTCATCTTTTTAAGAAATACAAGGATTGGGATTTAACTTTCCCTTTTATTGCTCTAGCTTTATACTGCAGGAAGCTGATGATGTAGCTCCAGAAAAAATAACTAAGAATTTGTTTGCTAACTTACACAGCAAAAGCTGACACTGATTATCCATTCAGACTTTTATGAATTATAACGTAACCTTTATTTATGAACTATAACATAACTTCATTTTGACTATCATCCACATCTAATCTTCTACATCCTCAGGAAATACATTAGCATTAGAGAGTCTGCGGACTCCAAGATGCTGTATATGAGGAAATGAATGTCCACCTCAGCCAGGCAAAAAAGGCCAGACTAAGTAACAATTATTTCCTCATGCACAACTTATTTGTGTCAAATTATTTCCCTAGATAAAACTGATTTGTGTTTCATCTTAGTTAGCAATAGGAAATACATGCAGAAGATATTAACCACTTAATACAGCCCCAAATGGCTGTAAATACACAGCCTTGGTATCATTTAGGAGAACAAAAACTAGCCTAGAGACTATCAAGTCTTTGGCAGAAATGGACAAGCTTCATATTAAATCTTCTCAGATCTCTCTCTTCTATAGCTTGTCTGTTAGCTAAAAAAGGTTAAAGCCTCATCTCCTCTAGTTTCTAAGTTTACCAGATAACTAATAAAAGAACGGTATGAACAAATGTTTGGCACTATGGACTGTACTTGGCTTGTGGAGACGTCTAACAATTTTTTCCACCATTTCTAGTGCTGCAGAATGAGAGTGTACAATTTCAAGCTTTCCTGTCACTTCTATGAAGTGTATTTTAATAAAGAGTGATAACAATGACTATCAAAGCCACACTGCATTAACAGTAAGCCCCAATGCAGTTGCACTTGTATTAACAGCTAAGACTTGGAAACTCGGTGATCTTGGAGGTCTATGAAAATATTACCACTTTTAAGTGTCATCTGCACAACAGTTACAACGAAAACAGCCTTTAACAACTGCGATAAACACAGCATACACAATAACACATTTTGACAACATTGCACGGTGTACATTTACTGTAGATATTTATTCTCAGCCATGGCAGAGACACAGTAGGGTGAGCTAAACATATGGTAGATGGTTGTGTCCCATCCTGTTACATGATTAAAAAACCTCTCATAAGATGTGAATGAATGAAGTTGTTATTCTGCTTTGGAAGCCTCCCACAGTTTGCCAAGAAAAAAGACAGATGTATAAAGTATTCCACTAATAAAAAGGAGCTTCATATATTAAAGTACATTTAATGGACCCTATGCAGAGCATATATACTACAGCATGTACCTAGAAGTGATCACAAAAGCTTTGCAGGCAAATTCTTTGAATATCCGAGGAAGTCCCATCTGAGAATATCCGCGTACATTTAAACAGATCCCTAAAATGCATTAATCCTCTGCTGACAGCTGCTTAGGAGTCTGGGCATAGTCTACATAGAAGCACAGGAGCAAGTACATTTTAAATTGGCTCCTGCATGACCTGGCAAATTTTTTTCCTTAGTCTTTTGTGTGTTCAGTGTAAACCTAGTCACATCAATACTTTGCCTAAAACCTAAGTAAGTTTGACTGTAGCCATTTTATAATTCAGCTTCTGTAAGGGGATTCATAGTCTAGCCTGTGATCCCTTTCCTATGATTGGTACAATCATATATCGTGGTGTTAATACATACTTTAATGCTCTTCCTTCAAAGGTATTAAGCTATTTTAAGTTAAGCCTACATACATCTCTTACAGTTCAGACTTCCTGTACTTCATTTCTACAGACCTCACACTGAGAACCACTTGGTTGAAATAGTTTAATGCAAGTCACACAGCTGGTACTAAAGCACAGAATGCCTAACTTTGTATTTAACCATTACATCTGTGTGTATAAACATTGCATAGTTTTGCCACTGAAAGGCTCATTACTGTAGACCCTTGGAATGCCATCCTGTTGCTTGACAGGCACAATACATATATTTCAAGAGGATTAGCACACTTCCATTCCCGCTGAGAAAAAAGGAGCAGTTAAAGTCTACAGAATGAAGAGTAATTTTAGCTGCTGTGCATTCCAGAGAAAGTTCCAGATGTTTTGTTACTGCTCTCCTTCTGTCAGGGCACAATTCAGTAAAGTTAATGCACAAACAACACATTCTTCCTCTCTGGAAGCCTACAATGCTTGTCTACAAAGAGGAGTCAGATGCATTAATTTCACTACTAAAAAAGGAGGATGGCGAGTGAAAGGTGGGAGCACCACCACCTAAATTGTGGGGCTTTTTGGTTTAAAAGACACAAACTGCATTTAGAATATGACCTGGAAATACACTGTACTGAGCACCACCTTTCTGCATATGGAGATAGAAGTCTAGCAGTTCACTGAGTAGCTACATCATTGACTTGTTTACTATATTAACTTTAAGCCTTAACAACCACCTAAGACCCACTGTAGATGGTACAGAAGTAGCATACTTCTTATGAACCCCAGCTGAAAGTGAAGTAGAACCAAAAGTTCTCAAACTTTCTTTCAACACTTGAATCCTGTTGTTCCTCTACAACTAAGTCAGTCATTACAGGAGAAGAGAGTAAATCACAAGCAAATGGGCAAAGAGACAAGATCAATAAGATTTCCTAACTAATTTTCACAAGCTGAAGTTCGGTTTGCTTTTGTTAAACTACTCATGCAATCTTGTTTTGGAATTCCTGGTTGGTAAGCTTTTCGTGTGCAATTATGGGCAAGACAGTAGAACAATTGGCTGAAATTAGAGCTCGAAAGGCATGGGCAGGGTGTAGATTTCACCTTTCATCACTAGAGGGTGCTGCCTCCGGGCTGGCCAGGTTATGAAAAACTTGGAAGTCTCCTACTTAGGGGGCTGAGTAAGCTGCCCAGGTACTCGCTCAGCGCACAACGGTGGGTAGAACTAGCCCAGACAAACTGGAGGCAGCAGCATCCATGGCGTGCAGCCATCGTACCCTTGTGCCAGCTTTGTATGTGTGGAAACATACTGTGGCATGGGTCTCTCCTGTCAGTTGCCTCTATTCTGTTCTCTCAACTCCTATAGCAGTGAGGTAAAAAAGGAACAGGGTTTATGGCTCAAGGGAAATACAACATCCTAAGGAGGGAGGTGTATAGTGAGTGTACCCTAATATAATGCAAGAAGAAAAACAGGTAAAGACAGTTACTGTGCTTAACATACACTGAAGGGAGATGGAAAGAAAGAGGAAAACATTATCTGTCCGTGGCTTAGTTTTCGACCTTAAAAAGTTAGCACTGTAGGAAGCTGGAGGCCAAAAAGGGATGCTTCCAGTTTAAACAGAAAAAATATCAGTTGATTAGATATTGTTTTAAGATTAGATGCTGTAGTGTTTTCCTTTAAAAAAAAACAACTTTGTAGGGTTGGCATTTCTAGACAGCTAAAAGCAGCAGCTGTTACTGTCACCAACTAAGAAAAGGAGGAGACAGGATTATCAGTTCTGCAGCTCATTTTGTTTAACACAAGATGGTAAGAAAGAAATATCCCAAACAGCTGCATCCCAACACATTCCAAACAGGGGATACTAAGAAGCGCTATCAGGAGTGGTGAGGGTTAGATAGGATCCTGTAAGTGGAGTTGTACATTCAGGGAAACAGGTGACTTCAGAAAATAAAAGCTGAAGAGAAAAACTCCCCCCAGCTTTTCTCCTTTTGATAAATATTTTAAGTGAATGCTGTCAACTTACCAGCTTTAAAGCTGAGTTCATCTTGCTCTTGGCCCTCATAGTCATAGAGCGCACGTACTCTCACCTCCATTGCAGGAGAGGTATCTTCATCAAATGGATTGGTGTCTCCATTTGCATCAGTGGAAGAGAATGGATTGTTGGACTCTTCATCAGACCAATCTGTAGGGTAGCTTTGGTTTTTTTCATAGCTGCTAACACTGAAAACAATTTTTGAATTATTCTTTTCTGGTCTTAAAATAGGAGACTAGAAATACCACTAAGATATCAGTTCCCCTAAGTAAGCTTAAACTCCACTCTAAGGCCCAGTTTTGAAACTTTATTTCTAGTATCTTCTCACCTATCTTTAGCTGACAATGCCTCATTAAAAAAAAAAATAAAAGCATTCTTGCAATACATTTACAAAGTTAGAAAAGGGAAAAAGAAAAAAGATATCAAAGACAACATCCCCACAAACTCCAAAACCTTCTCTATCAAGAAATCTATATAATCCACAGGATTATTTACTCTAGAAAAGTAAAAGGTACGCAGGTAGTAGACGAGAGGAATTATCTGGTTTAGGATAAGACATTTAAATTGCTTTGCAGAACCTTCCTCCCAAATCTCTATGCACCTCTACAATAGCTTTCAACACTTTTTGTATGTTGCAATCCACCAATAAAGAAACTTCATTATACTGCAACAACTTGATCATTTAAAGAAAAGTTCACTGTTGAGCATGCACATGCCATTTAAGAGAGTGGTATGACATCCTTAGTGTGTATACTGAAGTAACAGGCAGCTGCTTGAGAAGGTCCTAAATAAAAAGAAAGCAATCATAAAAGCAGATTTGTCCAGCGAGAACACACAGAGCAGTGAAGCTCCAGAAGCAGTTTCACTAGAAAAATCCATCAGTTTTAACATTTTATAGGACTGGTAAAGGAAGGAAAAAAGCAACAGCAGTTTTTTAGCAACTGCCAATAACCCCAGTAGTTTCAAACCAAAGATCAAGGCAACAGATATGGCATCTGTTAGGAAAGACAAGTTAGGTTACCGTGTTGCTTACATAACCACTTAAAAGGACTTCATGCACTGACCGGCATAGTGTTATAGAAACCAAAAATAGAAAACCCTGGATAGAGAAAGTGCAAGTGTGAAAACAATTAAAAAACAACATTTCACCAACTTTTTGATCTTATTGTCCTCCTTTTCACTGACAGTACTCCCAGTATCTTCTTCATCTTCAAAGGGATTGTAACTTGATTGTACTGACTGCACTGTGTTACTCTGGACACTAAGACTGCTAATTTGGAAAAGAAAGAGCATTATGGTGACCCTATCTGTTTCAGATTAGAACACTGTCATCGGTGTCCCACTAAGCAGTTTCTTAGCAGACCCCTTCTCCAGCCAAAAAAAAACCAACCAAACAAAAACCCAAACATCTATCAAGTGTAGCATAAGACCCAAGAAAGTTCGGAAAGTCTCACATATGATACATTCTTCCAGAATTAGCATATCCTTCATGGACCATAATTTCTTTTTCTTACTGCCTGCAATAAAAGGCAGTGTGATTTTTCTAGCCAGTTTCATTCCTTTCTATAGCAGCTGATGTTAACAGTTTTGTATTAATCACATCCAGAATTCTGAAGTGACTAAATATTTTGCAAGCTAAGATTTCAAAATATAATTGTCATTTCTGGAGATGGGAATATAGCAACAAACTACCAGATTAGCTACAGAAAGTTCAGTTTCTCATGAAGTTTGGTTTCTTTTAATTCCCAATGGAAAGAGAACTGTAAAATGGAGAATAATTCCCAAAATATTTTGTGAGCTGCAGAAACACATCACTAAAAATGCTCACAAATAATTAACATTTGGTTGGATAGTGACTTTTTGATCCCGTAGAGCTTACGGTACTTGAAGATAACAATCCTGTTCAATTAGTCTTTTTAGGCATGAAAAAGAATACCTGCTATGTTTGTTAGGCTGTGAAACTTGATCTCCCGTCTGATTAATGCCAGTCAGAGTCACTCCATCAGAAGCCTTCTTCTTTTCTCTTCTACTGAGAGTGCGATTCAGATCTGCAGACCACTCCTATCAATGAATCCAAAATGTGATTGAGAAATTTAATTGAACAAGTAATTATCATATTTAATTTTCAGACTGAGTTATGGAACATACATCTATACATACAACAGTACAAATAATTATTAAAGAAATAAGTTACTCTAAATGTTTCAGTTATAGTTCTCATCTAGTTCCCACCCTAGCAATGCAAACAGATATCTGTGCTACTCGCAAAATCCCAAGGTTACCTGCACTTCCCTGCTTAGTATTCTGAACACCTTGAAAAGACTTAAAATAGCAGACATCTGGCAGACAACTTCAGAAATCAAAGGAGTTGGCCAGTGCAGCTTTTAAAAAGTTGTACTGAGAGGGCTCACTGTTTCAAATAATGCCAAGACATCTGGCTTTAAAAGGCAAACCTTACATTTAATTTAAAAAGGTATTATAGTCTAATTTAAGACAGGGCTTACTTCTCAAGAAGTGCTCCAAGAATGACCTATGAGGAAGCTTGTTTTTAACTCATTGTACATCACTTCTCCTATCCCTAAGATCTGAGCCCTTACAGTACTTCATTCTAGGTTTAGTGAAATTTATTGTCCTTAAAAGCCATCCATAAGAGTTAAGGCTCAAATCAACACAACTGTTGGTAAGACTCATGATGCCATTTGTAAAGTATCCCCTCCTTGATGTTTTGAACCATTCAGATGTTGCAGGAGGCAGACAGACAGGCATGAGGAGACCTACACACAACTTCTACCTATCAAGTCAAACTAAGCTGCATACTGATATAAAGCAGGAAACAGAGAACAAACGATGCAACCAAATATCCTATGCTGAGACATGTTTCATCTCAGAAGCCTTAAAGGTAAAAAAAGTCAGGAGATAGTTTGCTATACAAAAGGTGGCATTTGAGATAAGTATTTAACAGGAAACAAAGATGTTGCGAGTGGCTATTATACTGGTTTATACATGTAGCACAGTCAGTCTTAAGTGATTTCTGGCCAACTTTTCAGAGATACCTCAATATTTTAACTTTGTACAAATACATATTGGATTTCTGAGTTACCATAGTTTAAAGACCACTGACCTAAGCATATTTGCAGTTTATAATGCAATTTCATATTCATTTGATCATGACTTTTTGTTTTACTTACGTCATCCTTGTAGCATGTAAATGAGAAAAAACTTGATTAGAAAAATAGTAACAACAGTATTTAATCTGTTAATTATAATGCTTATGAAAAAGGATGACAATTTCCCCACACAGAAGTAACTGTAGTTCAGCATTTCAGGCAAAGAAATTCTGCAGTACTACTAGGAGTTTTTTTTCCTCAAACCTAATCTAAAGTTACTCAATATTTTAAAAACAAGTGATATTTTCCACTAGGGCTAATAAAGGAACAGTGTACACTCCAGCGCTGATGCTTCCACTCCATTGATTTAACGCCTAGAAATTATTTCAACTAAACCCATGATTCTGGTCAGACAAACTCATCCCAGTTCCAGCTATTTGATAATCTGGTAACATGATCTGCACTGATACATTTTGGTACTTGTTTCTTGTAGGCTCTGTTAGCAGAACACTACTTAAAAAAAAAAAAAATCCTTTCTTTTGAAGATGGCATTCAGCAGTAAAATTACCAACTGGTTAAAGGTGGAACTTTTTTTTAATATAACAGTATTGAAAAAACTAGTTAAGACTTACAATACCAATTTTCAGGACTGATTGAAGTATTTAGTTCAAACTTTTTCAGTCTTTGCTGCCTACACTATAATTACCTGCTAACAGCAAGGAGATTCAAGTCTGACACCAAAGGGGAGAAGTAAAACATACAGGATAACATATACAGGTGTAAGAGGTGTATCAACTAAACCATGGCTTACTAATGACTTTAGCTTAAAAAAAAAAAAAATTCACTATAGAGTTTTCTGTTTTACCCCTTTCCTCTTTAAATAGGTGCCTGATATAATCACCTCCAGAAGTTGGGGGATGAGGAGAGCCCAATGGAAATCAAGAAAAGAAAACTACTATGACTTGTAAAAACAAAAAAATTCACTGCTGGAAGCCTGAATTTAAGAGTTACACCAGAAAGGAATATGACAAAAAGCAAAGAGGAAAAAACAGACAAAACAAGCCTGGGTTTTCAGTACTCTGACCTTACCTCAAACTGAGGCCAATTCATTGACATCCCTGGACCTTGATTAGCTCTAAACCACCGCAAGTCTTCAACAGCATCTGCTGTTTTGATATTCTGTTCCAGTTCACGGTAGATATTTTTGTAACTGCAAAACAATGTCTTCAAATTTAGTATAGCATTTAGAAACATGGTAAATCCCCTAGTCAGATTAAAAAAAAAAAAAAAAGACTATTTCAAAGTTCACAATAGTATTGAAAAAAACTTACAGCAAGACACTTTTTAAAACTGACAGACGTATTAACTGCCTGTAAAAAAGGCAGAGTAGTCCAACAAGTAAGCTTGCTGAAAGTTCACAAAACCATAAAATCCTTATTTGCCAGATTTTAGAATTATGACTCTTGTGTAAAGTAACTTAATTGGCTGTCATTAAATGTAGGAGTTACATAGGAATGTATTTAAATTACTGAATGCCAATCTTGAAATTTCTTGAATTTAAAAGCTTGGCTACAAGACAGTAGAAACTGTTTTTGTGACAAATCCATAGCATTCTATGAAAACTCCTGTCTTGATCCAATGAGAATTATAAGTCATTATAAAAATAAAAATATCAAACCTGAAGCAGAGTTAAATGGGTTAAACATTTTCCTACGCAGGTATATCTGCTAACCGCTTTTATTGTTTTAGGCACTCTCTGATTTTACTAACTGTACTATTTATACAAAATATCAAACACTATAAAAAAGAACCTTACTACTTTTACTTATCTCTTAGTCTAATTGTTTTTCATTAAAGTTGAGTTCTCATAAGTATAAAGTATTTTACAGAACAGAAGTCATGTTGCAGATACAACTTTGATTCCCTGCTCCTAGACTATGCACTATTCGCTCTACAGACTGTGACTATAAATACAATTGCTTTATAAAAAAATAATATGGTGCAATATGGAACTCTGAGTATAAAGAGTTCTTAACACAACAGCTACAAGGCTTAAAATAAGAGACACAGAACTGCCAGTCTGTATTCAAGCTAGAGAGAGTTTGGGAAAATCCTTCCAGACCAAGTCACACAAAATTTAGAATTAGAATTCATTAGTGCTACATTGTCAAAGAGTCAGACTTTCAAAATATACTTATAAATTTCTCAATTTCTATATATTACTTGACTGCTTTAACATGTATGCAGTATGGGGTTTTTTTTTTTCCTACATCAGTGGTTCTTTTAATGTATTTAAGCAATAGAAAGGCATGTATTTTGAGAAAGGGAATATATAATTTTGAAGGATACACTAGCCATCAGTTAAATCAACAATATGCTGGAGGTCTACGTCTGAGAAAACAGGACAGGGCTATTTTCTGAACTGTGCTCTTCAGCACTATTAGTTCCTTTTGGGGGTTTATTCTACACTTTTTATCTCTGTGTATTCGAAGAGGCAGAGATAAGGAAACAGATAAACAGTTACAGTTGTTTTATCCCTAGTTTTATCCTAACAGTTCTTTTCTTTGCGCCTTATTAACATACCATAAGACACCACTCCAGGACCTCCTAAGGAAATCATTGCCTCTCCACTTGGTCATCTTCTGTAGTCTTCTCCCAACCTTGCCCTTTAAGTCAACTATTTCTCATATATTTCTGTTCTGTAGTTTTTTTCAACCTAATTAAACTGAATTCTAATTGGCAGCAATCCTAGCTATCTATCTACTCTGAGATTAAAACCAACCTGTCTTCCACAGTAGTTCCATAAGAACTTTGAAGCAACCCAAAATTATAATGATGCTAAAATAAGTGATCTTGCCTTTACCTATTGCTTGCTCTGTATTTGTTCTTGCCCCTATGTCACCCCCTTCACTTCTGCCAGCACTAACATTCGTGTGATTGCATAGCAAGTCAGTTTGGAATACCAATCAGGGTTAAAACCGAACTAGATTCTTCCTGCCCTAGGTTACCTTGATCAGCTTCTTAATTCCACTGGTTGGACTACCATAAGAGTTTTGTCACTAGCAGAAGCAGCAACAGAAATGAAGAGACAGCCAGGAGCACACTTTTCTCCTTTTAACTGAAGTGCCAACCAGAGTGCACACAAAACACTGCTGTTTTAAGTGAGATGTAAAATTCCACTAGTGTTACAGCATTTGCTGCAAGTATACCAGTGTCTGTCTTCTCAAATGCAAGAGAAAACAAACACATTATAACCACTGTCTTGCTGATATACTGAAGTAGCTTCATATCAAAGTGGCCTGTAGTAGTTGACGACATGCTACACGGTCTGACGAAATAAGCTGCATGAGCTCTGGTTTGAGTTCCCTAGCAGAAGTTTAGATTTCTTGGAACGTAGTGAGGAGGGTCGAGGCAGAAAGAACAAAGTACAAGACATGCTTTATACATACCACAGTATAAAGATCAGACTTTGAAAATAAGATGGACAAGAGTTCAGCAACAGGCAACCAATAGATCTTTAACATTTATCCCCTAGTTAAGGTAATTCCTTTAGACTGAGCTCTAATATTTTAATAATAAATGTGTTTATGCCACAAAGTTCATGCTGTCTTACACTAATAAATTCTAGTTTGTTCTCCAATAAACATGCAAGATGTATTACACCAAACCCCTCCGTTCCCAATCTTCGATCCAGCATTTTTTGATTCTAAGCTCTGCATTCTTTTTAATTGGCACACATTTGATTATAAAAATACAACAAAAATGAGAGTTTCTTGGTTCATTTAACACTGTGTTAAATAAAACTAGCAAATGTTAAGGATAGATGCTAATCTGCTCTTAGACAAAACAAAGAATTAAGCTTTCACTTACACTTTAAATAAATTGAAGCAACACATTAGAAACAAATCAGATTCCAAACTCTGATCTACTTGAAGTATGGATTATTTTTCACTGAAAAGTATTAAGCATTAATTTTGAAGTCTTACACAGTTTTACCTTGCAACATTAGACAAGTCAAGGTGTTTTTGAACTTCCAGTAATACTTCTCGAAAGAAACGTAAGCGTTTTTCCTCAAACTGCTGACACTGTTCAAATACCTGCTCCATGTTTTCCATATATTGAGGAGTGGCATTATCTAATTCTTTCAGTGATTTTTCATACTTTTCTTTTGTCTGGGGGTGGAAAAACAAATCGTTAGCAATATATTTTAATACTACCCTACATAGCAGACTTATCAATGTAGTAATAGCCAAGATTTAGACCAGAAGTTCCCAAACTTCATTCTCTTTTCATGACCACTGTACCTATGTCAGGTCTCAATGAGAGTTACCTAACAAAACTGCAGAACAGTTACAATAAAGCTCTAAGCCTCTTCTCTGGCTTTTTAAGAGAAACCATGACAAATGTTAATGTAAACTTAAGATAAAAACCAAAGGAGCCACAGAGTAAATCAGAGCAGGCAGTCTTTCAAGTTACAGGTCTCTTAATTTAATCTCCAAATAATTTCAAAGTGTTGTCTTTTCTCCTTCAGTAATTTACATAGTCCACTGTGAGTTATGACCAAAAAACCAAACATTGTATACATCCCTGTGAACATAAATTGCCTATGCTGTGAGCTCAGTTAACAGATGGAACCTCAGGCTCTACACTAATCTACAGAAGTAGTCCTCAGACAGGAATTAAAAGATCCCACCCGATGTAACATCAGTCTTCCAGATCACAGAACAGAATTCTTGAAGGGAAAAGATGTCTTTGAAGAAAGTCACACAAGAAAAGCCTCTTGGTAGCAGCCCACCAAAGAGATAAACCAAATTGAGCAATAGAATGGCATTTCCAAAAGTGTATTTACTTTCATTTAAATGGATTATATCAGCTTACTTTCTTAAAAAAAATGCATTGTGCAGTCAAGAATGACTACAAGTTTAGATGTTGTCAGTAAGTTTTAAGTGCCTGTCTCACAGTCTCTCAAGTGAAATAACTCAACCCTCACTACTAAATGAGTGGAACTCTGTCCTAGAAGTTTGCTGTCTTATTCTGCTTTGTTCCCTGATGAAAGTTCTTATGTGAAATAGAGGCAAGACATTATTCATTCTTCACAGAAGAACCTGGCAATAACATATGCTTTGGAGAAAATGCTAAATTTTGGTATAGGACTGTAAATGGAAGTGAGCTGCCCTGCAGTTCATGGCACATTCAGGAAGGAAAAAAAAAGCTTAAATATGCACAAGCTATAGGTTAAAAAGACTGCATACAAACAGTATGTTAGCATACAGTATTACCTTTAGTACATCTTGTTTGCTTCTCTCCACTTTGTCTTGTAATTTCTTAAGTTGTTCAGGATTTAGTGCTGGATCAGCTTTGCTGTTTGTTTCTCTGGATATAGCCAGTTTCTCCTCTTTGCAGGCCGCATGGTATGCTTTCTTTGCAGCTTCCACCTACAAAGTAGATTTGAATATTTGCATCTGGGACAGTTTATACAACAACCATCAACTGAATTTTTTAGCCTTATAATCACGTTGTAATGAAGAAAGCGTCAGGTTTTGTTTCAGGATGTTGGTTTTGGGGTTTTTTTTTTGTTTGTTTGTTTTTTATTTAGGCCAAGAAGTGAACAATACACAAGAATCAACATAAGGAAATTATTGTAGTACTTATGAATCAGCATTCTCTCACCATACAAGAAATGTCACTTATACAGCTTAGAGAAGTGTGAAACAGACTCAAGAAAAGGTTTACAGGAAGTCCTCAATAGAACATTTTTTCTTCATGCTCATGTTCTCCTGCTCCCCTTCTTCTACAAACCTGTTATTTAAGAATAATGTTACATGACAGGGGAAAAAAACCACAAATGCTTTTCCCCTGCTTATTTCTTTGAGCAATTCGTAACTTTCAAATGCATGAAATCAGATACTGTTAAAATGACAGCTTAAATTCCACCTTTCCCACATTTTCACTGAAGTCACCAAGATTAGGAGAGACCAAGAGAAAAATACTTATTTTCAGAAGAGGACAGAAAGCAAGAGATCTTTTTGAGAAAGGAGGGTCCAGCAGAGAGAATAGGGAGTTTACTCCCTTATAGAGATTTGAGACATTAATATATTGTAACACAGGATATCTAATACATAATCTACTGCTGTACCTCTTTCAGCTTTTTTGCCCAGGGTTTCTGAGCTTTCCTAAATCCATCTTCTGCTTCTTTGGTTTCCTTAAATCCTCCCATCATTTGCTTATGAAAGGCTTCCTTCTGCCAGTTCTTGATTTTTTCAAAGTCTTCATTCATCAGTGAACCTTTTACTTCTAGATGTAGTTCACTCACTTTTTCAGCTTCTGACATAAAAGCACACCAAGCCCTTTCTACTGTTCCATACTGTGGGCCTAAACACAACAGAAAGTGTCATTCTCAGTAACCATCACCCACATGGAACTTATATTCCCAAGAAACTACCTGAAGCTATTGACTTATATTCACTTGTAAACAGCAATATCGATGCAAACCTGGAAGAGGGAACAGTTTCTTTTCAGATAAATTTAGAATATTACAAATTTTTACAGCAGAAGAAATAATATTCATTTAGTCTGGCCTCCTCCCTCTACCATGATTCTCAGTATTCCACCTATTAGCTCCTCTTTGAACTGCCTTCAATTTAACAACATACTTTTTGAAGCATGGATAACCAGGAAAAGACGAACTATTTCAGAATATATTAAAATGGTATCAGATTAGCCTTCCGCTAGAGCAATGCCTAGCTTTTTTATTACTAGTCTTTTCCCCCACAACCATTGCCCCCTTATTATTCAGATACAGTTTTCAAACTGTGTTCTATACCATTAGTTACCTAGAAACAGCCAGTTCTCTAGAACTGAATCTATTTGGATACCTCAACACTGGCAGCAAGGTTCATCTGCTTCAGTAAGAAACAAGCACACTAGCAAAGGAGCAGGGCCTTGTTTGTTTGTTTTTAATCAAGAAAAGCTTGATCACTTGTTACATTACTGAGCCTTTTGCAAAGACTCAGTATAGGCTAAAAAGCACAAAATTTCTACTTTGTACTTACCAAAACAAAAATATACAGAAACATTTTTTTCCCATTTGAGAAAGTTTTCAGAGTTCAAAATCAGAATGTATTACCTTTTTCCACAAGCTGTTTCCACCTTTTTGCCCATTCTGTAAGCTGCTGAGCATAGACCTTCTCTATTCGTGCCCGTTCATGAATACAATTCATAAGATCATTGCAAAGTCTGTGACCATCATCAATTCGTTTTACTGTCCGCTTGTAATTTCCAACCTGTAAAGAGACAAATACTTAACAACTCCAGCTTGAAAGCTCTGAAAACAAGATAAAACTCTAATTAACACAAATACTGTTACCTAGGAACAAAGTAATCTACTAGCAGGAATTAATCAATTATAGCGTAAGGTATCTTTCAATTAACCTTAAAACCTAACTGCAACACCACCACAAAGGCCACAAGTTCTGTAAAAAAGTTATTAATTTTAAAAGTGAAAGCTTTATTATATTTTATTAGTCCTGCAATGTAATTATGGGCAGTCATCACAATTGTTCTGCATTATTATTGCTTGGTAATGTTTTAGATAATCAAGATATGTAACACAAATACAGTATTTCCCTCTTCCATGTGTATTATTAAGTACGTGATGCCTTAATTTTATGCTGTGTTTAATCTTTCAGGATTAAAAGACATGCAAAGGAGTATTGCAAGATCTCTATCAAGCATAATAGTTTTGTTTTTTTTTTTAAAGAATGCAGTATGGAAAAAGCACAACTGCTATATGTACAGCGGAGACCAGATATGCTGTTTGTTATAGCTGTGCTTCACTGCTGACAAACTACATAGCACCTATTTCAAAAGTATACTGTAGATTTTAATATGGGAAGATACTGACAGCAATGACATGGAGCTCCTATACCTAGAATTAACTTGCAAATTGTAAAGAAAAAACAAAAATTGCTCAATGTACAAGCTACAGAAGGATAAGGCTATGGAGAAGAATGCACACTATATAATGAAAATCCATTATCTAATTAACACCCCCCTTTCATTTTTGTGTATGCACCAACATGGAGTCACCAATCTACATAACCGAAGGGAAAAAAAAAGCCTGCTCCCAGAGTAATATTTCCACTGATTTCAAGGTCATTCAGGTTGGCCTTTGTAAACATTACACAAGACATAAGAACTTGGTTAACAGAATTTGCACAGCCTATTAAATATCACAGTCAGTTTCTTATCTGCCCTAACCACCTGACTGAAAAATAAAGATTAGCAGTAAGGCAGTAGATTAAACATTCAAATACTTAAAGCACGTTTGTAATTTTTACATTTGAATCATATCTGATTCACATTTTAAATACAGGAAACGATCCAACTTTTACGTTCACATTTATTCAGAATTTTGTAAGCAGATGTACATGCAAGCCATCTGCTTAAGGAAAAACTCCTCTAAGTATATAGGGAAATACTCTTAAAAGGGGAAAAAACCTGTACTGAGTGCTGGAAAAATAAGTGACTGTGCTGATAAATAGAGACATATGTTAGGACTCCTTATCAAAGGGCAGGGGGGGAGAAATCAAAACCATCAATGACAGGACAAAAACAATTCCTTTAGATAGTGGCCTCAAAGCATTAATTTGGGCATGGTTTTGGTTTTGGACTAGATCCGTTTCAACAGACCAAAGAAATGTAGGTAGCATCTAAGAAAAGGATTAGTTAGCAGTCACTGATTTGTCTAAATCATGTAAAAAAAGTACACACACACACACCCGCCTTTAAACGTAAGTCACTATATAACTGAAGTAGCTACCAGCATCACAAAGAAGCTGACACCGAAAATCAAGATAGTCAATGCATCCATGTGAAAATGGATTTCATCTATTAACAAAAGAGTATGAAAAATAACCTCTCATTTTCATGAGAAATAAAAATTGAGAAGTAGGCAGTTTCAAACTAACACTGTACACTAACAAATAGCATATACATATGTAATCAAGGCATTAAGAAAATTAAATACTTCAATGAATACTTTCTAAAGCCTTTGTATTGGAAGGGAAAATCATTCATCTGCTCAAAATTACTCCAGCTGTAGGGTCACAGCCAAGCAGACTGTTAAAACAGGTTATGCTAGCTTGGCACAACTACTGAAACCTTATATTAGCATCAATTTGTGTCTCCAGTTATGTGCCCAGGGATTTATGTCTCTAGCATGAACATTTCCTTTAATAAATTTTCACTATTAAATTAGCATTTTAAATGCTAATATTGAATGGGAGCTGGCTGCCTCATGGTATTTTGTGTTGTTTGAGCAAATTCTAACCTCACGGTAATATCTAGCAGTTGCCAAATCTCAGGCAGATATTCGGAGAACTGAATTTAGCTTACCTATTACAGTCTACTCACTATTATCGCATAAGGCCATCTTTAAAAAGCTGTATGCAGACCATAGATAATTCACTTGCACTACCTCCTTCTCCACAGGAGGACTGAAGGAAGCATCATAGTTTAGAATCAGTATAAAGAAGAACCAGGCCTACAACACTAGAAAATAACAACCTTGTATTCCAAAGAAAGCCTTTTATACCAGTATTTTCAAGGAAAAAAAAAGTTCACTTGATTTACGAAACAGTAGTTTAAAGTATGTTAGACATCACATTCACATTTCATGCCCTATGAGGAACGTTAGAATTTTGGAAATACAGCATTTTTCTGTCTTTCACGACACACAGAACATAAACTATATACTTGGCATTTAAGATTTTAAAAACCTAGTGGTCTATTTAAAAAATTGCATTTTAAGTTATGGACACTGCAATGACAATTTTTTTTGAGAAGTGGAATGTGCAGCCTGTCACTGTAGGAGGCAGGACTTGGAGGTATGAGAGCACAAGGTATTTAGACTACAGAGCCAAGTAAAGGGAAAAGAACTCTAGTCTTTATGCAGCCAAGGAACTACTAGGTTAACTGTAGATAAGTTAAAACAATTAAATTTAAAACCTATAAACACACTAAAGACACCCTGAATTCTGGAGAAGAAAAACATGACTTAATACATTGTTTTATACAAGACTATTTTCTCCAGTTCCTGAGGTAGACTGCAAACAGTCTGCAAGACTTCCCCCTTCCTCTTCACATGAAGTATTTGAGCTAAAACAAAAATGACATTCTTTTACTTGTAGCAACTGACCAGGAAAAAAAAAATCCTGTCTTTCTGTGTTTCAGTCAGGGCCACATTTACATAATGCCTTGCAATTTTCAGATTTCTCGATTGGCACTGTTCAGTACATGAACATATGATTTTGCTAGTTAGAAAAACTTTCTGATCATTCTGAGCATTGGGCTATTTCCTGTTAAACAGACAGCAGGCAACTAAGACATGAAGTTACTAGTTTCCTTGTCCTACAAATGAAACATTTGTTTCAGGAAGGTAAATTGTAAGATTAAACTTTCTTACAGTTTCAAGAAGAATGAGCGATATTTAAAAACTATATCCTGCTTTCATTTTAGCATCAACACTTCACCCATCTGAAAGAGACATTTTATTACATGATACCAAATTCAGTTGCTGTTTACCCTTAGTTGCCAGCAACACTTCAGAAGGAAATAACCCCAAGAGTTTATTTCTTCAAAATACCACTATAATGGTTACTTTCTTCATGCAATCAGTGAATTCTGTGAAAACTGTGATTCACAGTTTTGTGTCACACCCCCCTTGCCCCGCTTTTCTAAGTTGAGTTAGCCACCAGTTTCCCCTCTTCCACTGCAAGAAATACTGAGCTTTGCTACTAATAAGCATCAGTTGATCCTATTTTGCCCCATTTATCTCTTACAGGTATTATAGATGCCTTCAGATCTCCATTTTGCTTAGTCAAGGAAACACTCCTTCTCATTTTGATATTTCCTCTCATGCATGAACACAGCAATGTCACCTCAAATCCTATTTTGTATAGTTAGCGGTCCTGTCCTCTCTCCTTTGTGACCACCAGTGTACTAATGTAGCCAAGCACTGTCACTGGTATGATCTTTAGTGGGAATATTTAAGAGCTTACAACCTCATTATTTTACAATTTCACAGCACTAAACACAAAAGGATAGTCTTAAATTATTCTAGTCTTCTTTACCTCAACTGATTTTTTTTATCATATTCATAGAGCAGGATAAAAGCCTATAAGGAGTTAAACACACTTAGCAGGTTTTTCTGGTACACTGAATGAAAATGAAGGGTATTTAAATTTGTTAGCAGCCAAGAAGGTGGCAAATGTTCAGCTATTGCTAAACTCCAGTCAGTTAATTCTAATATATCATGATAATTGTTATAACCACAAATATTTCAAGAGTTTCAAATGCCTGAAGTAAGATTTGATGTCAACTCTTTTTCCAAGCTTGCCTAGCTTATTCATAACTAGTCAGCCTTTATGAACTGGAACCATTTGAAAGAAAGTCAGTCACCATAGCATACAACAAGGTTTTTTATGGGCAAATATTCATAGGCAGGAAATACAATAATGAGCTTTGAAGGCTTATGTCAAACCCACACATACCGATGGCCAATATGGGGACACACTTACTATTTCCAGCGTTCCATTCAACCATGACTACAATTTCTTTCCAGCTACGTCAAACAGGAAGTTTCCAAACATTTCAACCAGCATTAACATCTATAATACTGTGGGTTTGGGTTTTTTTTTTTGATAAAAAGAGTTATCTTGGTGCATAATTAGCACATACACAGTCCAAGTATCTATGAGCACTAGCTCTGTGTATTTAAATTTTGTAAGTTTACCCAGATAAATTCATGACTGGTTGCAAGACAAATCCTGAGGAAGCTTTTAAACCCACAAAATCTAAAGCCAAACATACCAGTAAGCAAACACCTGGCAATGTAAATGGAGAACATTATGTTGCTCAATGTTAGAAGGATTAAAAAAAAATGCATATAGGAGATATGACAGGAATCTACTATTGCAGAGTCCAAACATTTTTAAAATGAAAAAGCAAAAAACAGTCTGCTTCATCAGCAAAAAGCATTCACTGACAAGTAACTGAAATCCCTCAACATAGGAACACCTTTTTAATATTCAAGAGTGAGTTTTGGGAGCTTCTCCCTCTTGAATTCCCTGCATCTAACACACACCCCCTCAACAGATACCTCATGTAGATGTTGGCTGACAGTAGCAGGCATGAAGCACAGCTATCAGAGTATCAAATGGGCAGGACCAAGACCACCTGAGCAGACAGCTTATAATGCAGTTTGTGGGAGGGATGTCTCAGATCAGCTGCCTCTGCTATCCAGAGTGTCAGGTCTGGAGCTTGTCTTGCCTTGGGGTTTTTTTGGGAGAATGGGAATGCATGTGGTGGCCAACCTTCCTCCACCCATACTACATAGGGGACCAACTTCCTCTTTTTGAATAAGCTGAAAATCTTATCTTGCTAGTGGATATCTCAACAAATACTTCAGAATGCAATGAAAGCCATGTGCTAAGCACCTCAAAATGCACATCAAATCCTGGCCTCCAAGGGAATCAGTCACAGGCCTAAGTTCATAGAGCTAATGCCAGTTGCTAGTTCAGCAGCTGTTCAGAATGACTAATTTTTTTTTTTTTTTTTTGATATGTACATGTTTTCACAGGGCAGTTAAATACCCCTGCAATAAATGGAGAGGGCGCCATATTGCTGATGCTAGCAGAAAATAAGGGAGAGTAAGGATTCACATCCAGGGTATAAGAGGCACAGCCTGTGAGGGACCCATGGCTCATTAAAAGTAAGTGCTTCCACAGGCAGTGTAACTGGTCCTTTTGATGTCTTACCTTGCAAGATATGCATACAATTCTACTTTGATCTCTAGGAACACTTACTCATCACCTTTCCTACCTTCACAGGTATCTAAGTGAACAATAGCATTGGTCTCTGCTTGCTTGAGGCATTTTTCTTCTAATATGACCATAATAATAGTGATTAGCAAGCATAAGACCAGAGCTTAATTAACAAAATGCATCATATTCCATTTATTATTAATATATCAAATTCTTTCATGTGTATTTCAAAACCACTTCAGTAGAACAAGGCCAATAGGGTTGTCTATTTCTTGTGTTTCACTAAACCAGTGCAATCTTGGAACCAACCAGTTTTGCCACAGTCTATTTTTGGATGCCAGAAAGTGGCATGAATGATTATGACAAACAGATGTATTTACAGCAGTCATGCAAATGCTGAGAGTCCATATGATGAGAAAGAAATACGAAGGGTTTCAAATTGCACATTGGGTTCCAAATTTTCCACTTTCCCTTGGAAAAGTTACTGCCATCCTGCTCCAGGCTATCAGCAATAACCTTTGACTACCCAAAGCACGCCACCCTTGCCAGCTAAGTAACACAGATGAAGGAATCCCTTCTTGGAGCATATCAACAAGATTCCTCGGTCTTAAAAAAATTGCTGCACCCAGAGAGAGCCATGATACATCAAGGTACACTGAGGCTTGTTAGAAAGGTGAAGAATGAAAAAGAAGCTTCCATTTCTTAAGTAAATTAAGGCATTACTGAACAACAGTACAACTGAAACTTTGATGAAATCCTCCACTATTATTGTGGCAATTATCTTTCAGAATGTCTTATTATTTTGCAATTCCTTGCTCTCCAAGCAAGCTTACATGAAAACGTGTACAAAATTTTCTGTCTCCTAAAGTACTTGTATTTCATAAACACCTGGACATATTAGAGGAAAATAAAAAGATCTGTTCTCCTGAAAAGGATTTATCATCTTGCTAGAAGACAAAAAACTTTTAGTGGTACCTTGGAAAAAAGTTCCTCAATTTAATTGTGAAAGCTGCTGCTATTTCTATTTCATGCTAAAGAAAGATGTATATTTCTGAAAGCCTAATTTTTTCAGTTTTATCAGCTGTTCTGATACAAGATACTACCTATGCCTAAACCTTGTCTTACCCACATTTTTGACTGATACATCTACAGCAAGTCAACACCAAGAACACAAGTCCAAACAGCAACTTCTCCAGTTCCCTTTCAACAAGACAACTATTTCCTAACCACAAACCTGAACCTGATAAGAGTATCTATGTAGTAATTAAAAATACTAGTCTTTAAAGGAAACTAATTACTATTCGTATTGGATTTCAAGCATTGAGCTTGACTCTCAATGCCGGAACTAGAAGTTTCCATGAACAGTACTGAAATAGCAACCTAATAAAAAAAGCTTCATAGATGAAGTAACCTGCATTGAATTGCTCCATGGACAGTCTGAACATAGGCAAACAGAGAAGGTTAGAGCATTAAGTTTAGTACCATGCAACCATATACCATAGATTCACATTTTCAAATGTGATCAAACTGCTAGTAATTATCTTTGTAATAAGGAACCCTAGCAAAGGCAGTGACAACTCCAAAAGAAAGCAAACACTTCTAGAGCCAGAAAACTGATTAAGAACCAAGTGTTTTATTTCCTAAAGACAACATTGTATGAAATTTCTGTCACCAGCAATGGCAAAAACTTTGAAGTTGGTTTATCAACATTTTATTCAGTACAGTTCTTATTATCAGCTCAACAGAACGTCAACATTTAAGAAAAAAAGTGGTTTAGTTTCAAAGATATGCAGTGAGCAAAAAACAGTTTTCACAGTAAGTTCTTCAGATAGGTCCCACACCCAGCCACCTCACTCTTTCCTAAGTGTCTTTCAAGAAAAAGATGGGCTTTGCAGCACACTCCAAAGGTAAATAAATTTGAGCTATTTTGGAGTGTGAGGGAACAAACTCAAAAGCTCACCCTGCCAGACTGCCTCTTCTGTGCCATGGCCAGGTTTAAATACATTCCCTGCTTTCAGCTGTGGCAGTAAAACATAGCAAGGTGGCTTTTAACAAACTGCAGGCTGTCTTTGAAAAAGAAGAAACCTATCCTGTCATATATCTTACAGACCTCTAATGAAAGGGTGCAAATGACAAAATCTGCGGTAACAATACAACTTCCAAATTGATTAAGAGTTCTTTACATCTTGTTACCTGAGACATGAAGTACTGAGGCTGGCATTCCAGAGACACTGCGTCTTTTCTAATCAAGTCAGACAAAATACATTGATCAAAGCAGTTTAGTTATCCATTTTGAGAAAGACTAAGACTAGAACTCAAAGTTGCTGTCTTCAGAAACAAGATAACCAATTCAGAACTGATGGAAAAAGGACAAGTTTTAGACTAAAATTCAGTCAAATTTACTTTGGAAAGATAGCTCCAAACCACAAGTACTTAAACAAGACTTTGGTAATTAAGTTTGACAGGCTTGCTGTTAGTTTCTGTGTGTCACTTAACACTGAAGAGTTATTCTTAAGTTAAATTTATTAAGACCTGCACAGGACTTCCTTTACTTTAGGTTCCTGTCCTACCAACAGCAGAAGCCTGCCAAACCTCCTCCCCCCTCTTAACTCTTGATCTGAAGGATAATTCCTGTCTTGTTTTGTCAGGCTTCTCTGTAGAAAGGCAAGGTTTAAAGTCAAATGGTACATTCTGCCAAGGCATTACTTGGCCTAAGCAAACTGCTGGATACCTTAATTATTCACTCAAACAAATAATCATAAGTATATACAAACCAAAATACATTCCAGGCTAGTATCAGGCATGCATGTCAAAATGCAGTTACCCTCACAGAAATGCACAGGAGTGCAGAGGTCACAAGAAAGCTGTTCCTGGATGAAAGCAATCACTCAAAATATTCTATATCAAGGCTACACTGCAGTGGACAGCACAGCTTTAGGTACTTTACCACTTTCCCTTATGTTGTGCTTTAGTCCAAGTATTTTGTTCAAACCCCACTGTCCCTGCCACATGATGCTACATGCAACTATAAAGGCTGTCAACCAAAACCTAAGTTCCACGTTATTCACATTTCTCACTAGAATAGGGTATTGCCAAGACTACCGGTCCTCTGAATAGTTTAATACCCAGTAATAAGGAGTCATCCTGTAAGTATCAGAGTGCAAAGAAACAGCAATTTCTTTGCTTAATATATTGTCTCAGCTATTTCCATTGAGAGAAAAGTTTATGTGCATGTTTTTCTTAAGACAGCTTTGTAAACATGTTTATTCTCGGAAACTATACAGACTCTGTAAATTTACCAAGTACAGCATGCATGAAGGTCAAAATTTGCTACCATGTCAATCCTTCCTGTTAATAGTTCAGCATTACTATAAAATCATTTATATCAGAGTACTCTTTTTCATGTTTAGTTCAAAGTATCTTAGTGTATCCATAAAAGTTCCATCTCCGCAGAATGCCAGGGATGTCATACCACATATTTTTCAACTCTCCATGCAGTTACATAAACATTTAGGCATACCTACTACAGTCTTTCAGCTATACATACAGCACTTTATGACAACCTGCTGTATCTTTTGAACTCTCTAAGCTATTCTTTGTTGGTTTTTGCTTTTTTTTTTTTTAAGCACAACACAAATGTCAGCGGTGATATTTTAAGCACTAATCAACTAGAAAACTTTTACAGCCTCCCCTCTGTTTCAGTCAAATACCACTTGGTTTCAACATACTGAAATTTCAAGCCTTTAGTCGCTTTGCTAAAATAATGACAAAGCCTTTACATCCATATTAAGAACAAAACTGTCTCTATTAATGGTTTTTAAAGAGTCAGTGTTTGTAGCCACAAAGCCTCCAAACTTGTCTGTTTGTCCTAAGAATCAAACAGCACAAAGCAGAGGAACAGCAAAACAAGTAGTGTTTCCTACATAATTCAATACTCAAAACTCCAAAATTCAGTGTAATATTCCCTTACTTTTCCAGCCTGACATACTCAAAGTTTCAGAAAAAAAATAAACTAATTATTCAATCTGAAATTTTTCCTCTTAACCATTTTAACATAACAACCTTTGTGATTATACATCCAAAAAGAGGAAGAGCAGAGAAAAGAATTAATCCTATAAAGAAATAAACTGATTGCACTACTGAAGTCTAACTTTCTTTTATCCAAGGATAAATAAAGATACACTCATGCATTACACAGTAGTCTACTGACATTGCTTATGAAACACACTGCAGTTCTGACCTTTTGGAAGGAATACATAGAAAAGTCCGAAGAAATGGATTAAGAAGTAGTGTTTACAAAATGGTATAAAGTAAGTCACCAATAGCACAAACGAAGAACACCTTTCACCCACCTATCATAAGCATCAAATACATTTAAGCTATGCTTCGTAAAGGTCCTAGCTTAGGCTAATTGCTATTTCTGATTATTTATCATCCTTTAATATTAAATACTTGAGTTCACACTTGTCCAAACAATCATACTAGTTTACAGAATTCCCATTCTCATCCATTCATCTTTTATGCTTCCAGACACAATTACTTGATGGAAGACAACAGCTTGGTACAGGATAGCCAGACAGAAGTCATGTTCTCCTGCCAAGTATAGGATGCCCAACACATCAAAAAAATCCCCTTTGGTCCAAAACTCTCTTTTCCTGCCTGCCTCCTTGTTTTATTTTGAAACACTTCTATCAAGGAAGCCTGCCCAGAAAGTTGCTTCAGCATAAAATAAAAAACACAGAATAATTGAGGTTGGAAGGAACTTCTGGAGATCATCTAGCCAACCCTGCTCAAAGCAGGCCTGATAGATCAGGTTGGTCAGGACCATGTCCAGTTGAGTCTTAGACACCTCCAAGAGCAGAGGTCCCACATCCTCTTTCCAGTCATACTACAGAGTACCCCTACAACAAAAGGGCTTATGACACAATCCAGCAATTTTAAAACCACCTCTTTATAAATAGGATAGACATATCTAACATAATAGTAAATATGTCACCTCAAAAAATGATAGTTGTCTACTAAAGAACCTCACTGGCATTATGTCTTTTAGATAGTGCATCAAAAAATAATGGGAGATCTGCATCAAAATGCAATATGCCCTCACCACCACCACCGGTTAGTGGTCTAGAAAAAACTTTCATTTAAAAGGAAGCATAATGTTAGGTCACCAAAACCAAGCTGTCTTACATAGTCTCTAGTAACAGAAATATTCAGACATTTTCCCCCTAGCCATTTTCATGTTTGCTGTAGTTCAAACTCAAAAGAGCTCCCAGTCACATGGTAGAAATTTGCCCCACTGAATACAGTTCATCTGGACAGCATACTTACTTCCAGTGACGTTGGTATTGACACTGTCAAACCTTTCTTTTTCTTGCAAGAAACTTTTTTAGTGAAATGCTTTCTGCTTTATGAAGTTTGCTCTCTTTAAAGCTTAATCAAGTTATCATAACATTTGAAAGCCTTCTTCAGATTTGGGCAGCACAAATTACTGATATTACAATATGCTTTGTATTCTTTCTGCATGTATGCTCTTACATTGAGATAAGCATAAGGTAACTTCTCTCAAAAAAGTTTATACTTGTATCTAGACACAAACAGGAGACATGCAGTGCATTCACACACTATCTTACATTTGTAATTTACGTACACTTACAGTAGCCTTTAACCAGTTAGTTTAGACTTAACATTGATCACTCAATCCCCTTGGTAGTTTTAAAAGCTACCCACCCACACCCCTCTTCGGCAAGAAAAATTGACAAAGGTTCAATTCTGAATTGCATACCCTACCCAAATGGATGATCCTCAAGTTTGTACCAGTTAAAAACCATTAACAGAACTAGGCCAAAATCTAAAACATCACTTCTACCCTGAAGGCTATTTCTGCAGATCAGAATAACCAAAGGCATCTTATATTGCAGCTCTCTCCACAGTTTACAATGTGCAAAAATCAGATTTTCTATAGTAGGAGTAAAAAATGAAACCAAAATATTGTGATAAAACATTCGTGTTACCTCCCAGAAGCTATCACTAGAAACTTCTACTCCAACGGAATCATCATATGAGCCAGACATTTCTATGTATGAAGAACTTGTAAGTAGTCAGAGCTTAAACACCTTCAGAATCTGTAAAAAGACAGAAAAAAATATTTATGAGCATTATTAATGAAAATACATTATCAAAAGAAAAATGAAGTTATGTAACATCCTTCAATTCTTTGATATCTAGGGATGCCAAATAAAAACAAGAGGTAAACACACAGGGCATGTACATAAGTGCGTTTCGCAACAGAACACTATTCTACCACACAAAGTTCTTGGCTAGTAACTACCTGAACTACTTGTTATTTTCTTGCCACCACTCTTGTGCATATTAAAGCAGATAATAGATTCTAAACGATGGTATGATGCACACATCTACTGTTCCACATGTACCACGTAAAAGGTTATAGGCTCCATGACGGAAGGTCTCCTTGAAACTGACAATTACTTTCCCTAGAAGTTGAAACTCCCACACCTAGTTTTACTGCATTTTACGTGACCATATTATTTCATTGTTTTCTTTTAGCAAAACAAACAGAAAAAAAAAAATATCATCTCCGAATTCTGATCTTTATTAGAAGTCATTACTTTAACAATTCAGGCATTCTCACTTATATAGACACAGCTGCATGGAAGAAAAACATGACCTATTCTCATCGAAGGAGATGACTGCTTATAAAGCACTGTGTAGAAAAAAAATGTAGGGTTACCCTAAGCTAACAAGTATCAAAAACACTACTGAGGCAAAAATTCAGGCACTTATATCCACAAATGCAGTTTGCGGGGTGGAGACCAAGAGGTAGGAGAGGAAGGAAACAAACAGCTCCCTCCCACAACACACACATGCAAATCCCTGCCTAATTGCTACAGATGAAGTCATCAAGTTCTCCTGTTATCAAGTTTGCCTACAACTCCTGCCAGGGCTACATATGGGTAAACAGATTTTACCCCCACCCCCCCTTCTGGAATGAATACCTTCATCAGTAGACTGAGGTGAAGCTCCCGCTCTCTTTCACCCTATGAATCTTACTTCCCTTATTGCAATAGGGACACTTCAAAAGGAAGAGTAGAAAATGCCTACAAACCTGGTCTGCCTTGCAACCTAGTGGTTATGACATGCTGCCGAGAGAAACTGAATTGAAATCCTCCAAGGCCAAGGGGAATTCAACACTAAATTCGCATTTCTTGGATACTCGGAAAATAACTGTACCATAAGGGTAGGCATACACCACTTGTTTCTAACAAGAGTTAGCTACTGAAACAAAACAGTTGTTTGGACAGTTACAGCACAAACAGAACAAAGAACTGCTCTGGCTGGGAAGACAAGCTGTTTCTCCAGAACAGCTTTTCATCCAATTCATTTCCATAATCCAATTCACAGAAAGCTTAAATAGCCCTAACACTGAATACAGAACTGAAAGCTACAACAGAAACATCAATTGTTAGATTTTTATTTTGAAGAGAGAGCCAAAAATACAGGAAGTGGTCTGCAAAATGGCAACAATTAGAAAGGAAGATATCTTGAGATAGAGTATTTTTACACATTAGCGTAATACTCTTCAGTGTGTTATGTTATTGGTAATTACCAAAACCCCCACTTTTCCACCTGTGCTTTTATCGAACCAAGAGGGAAAAGTGCGTTAAAACACTGTGCAATTGTCACTTTCTTAGCAGCACACCTTTACATGGAATGTGTTCTTTCCAGGTAAATTTTGGCCCTTGCAATTCTTACAATACATCAAGGTAAGCAAAGATCACAACTATAAGCGTTTATATTTTCTGATAGCCTTTCTTAGATAGCCATAAGCAGCACAAGGAGGAAACGAAAGTGCAATAAACTTGCAACTAGTTGGACAAACTCAAAAAAATAGTTTGACATTAAACAGCTTTTTCTAAGAGTTTGTTTGTTTTAAAGTTTTCACAAAAATATAGGATTATGCAGTGGTATCTTTAACCATAATTTCTGGTATTATTTTATCTGATTAAAGGGAGACCTAGAGCTTAACGACAACTTGTTAGATTAATAAACGTTGCCAGCTAGATTCTGTTAACTGCTCATGTCCTCTTGCCTTTTTTCCCCCTTAAGGCAGCACTAATGCTCACATTACTCTGAAACCAAGTAAGCGATTGAAGCAAGCGTGTGACCCAGGCACGCCATGCAGAACAAGGGAAGGAACAAGACTCCAAAGGTTCTCAGGAGGGGTTACAGTTGTTCTTCTATAGTACACCAAGATCTTTTAACCAAAGTGTTGACTGCCATTTGGAAGAGATCAGGCAGACAACTGTAGAGTTCAGTGTCTTGGAAAAACAAACCCTTATGCAAAAGTATAAACCTAAAGCAAAGTTTCCACAAAGTCACCCATCACACACACCCCCCAGACCACACAAGAAGTATTTTTCCCCCCTCCAATTACAAAAAGAAGAGACAGTGAAAGTGTTCTGAAGTAATAATACAGTGTCCGCTTACCCTTAACAAAATAGCCTAAACTATACCAGTGCTGGAAATTTAATCTGAAAAGCTACATGGAAAAATTGGAAAAGCTGAAACAGAGGAACATTTTCTTAAATGAGGGAACAGGTTGTAGGGACTTTTTTAAACTTTTACTCCTCCTCAACTAACACTACATAATACACAGAGCTATCCTTTTTTTCCATAAAAGCACGAAAATGATCAGCACTCAGGAAATTCTGATGGATTTAAGGTTTTTATATGCCAAATACTATGCTGTGAGAAAGTATGAGCAAGCGTATTTAGGGAAATATTATGAAGTCATAGCAACAACTGGCACAGAAAAACACTATTTGTACAGCACTACTTAAAAATAAACTGAATACTGAGATAGGAACATTAAGCAGCATGAGTCATGCTACCCTCATGAAACAGAATTATTACAGCAGCCAGTCCTGTAGCACATTTTTTGTTAGGGTTTGGTTCTTCCATCCTTCAAGTGAATTTTCAGAGGTTTCACAATGAAAGTTCATTGCACTTTGATTTGCAGGGTCTTCCATTTCACTATAAAAAGTAAACCTATCAACAGCTAAGACTGTCAGTATAAAATCTGGGAAATTTCGATCAAGACGACAAAAGAGATGAGTTCTGCATGGATTCTCCACTAACGATCACCTGCATCTCACAAAGCTGGGGGTTCTTTGGTCAGCTAGATTGCAGCAGAACCGATAACTTCATAGGAAAGCACAGTGCACACCCAGTTCCTGTATTCCCACAACAGTTTGGCTTCATCCACTCTGGCCTTTATCTTCTCATTCCACAACTCCAGGCCCAACTCTTTAGGAGTACTGACACAGCCTTTTTCTTGTACCTCAACTACTTGCTGAGCAAGCAGTAGCACAGTGCTCTAGCAGTTTCCACCCGCCTTCACACTGACTGGTAAACCAGCTCACCAAACAGGACAGATTATTACCGAGCTCACATTAAGATTTTCTTGAGCAGGTATATCACTTTTCTCCCATCCAGCTGTCAATTTTCATAAAACTGAGAAGAAATGCTCTTCTTTAACATTTGTCTGAAACTGATCAATTGATTCAAAAATTATGGAAGCAGGAAGTTAGAGAAGGCAATAGTGTAAGCCTCATTTTCATCAGAAGGCAGACGACAGATCTTCACTGAATAGAAACCACCTCTGGCTCATGCTCTGTGCTTTTTCCTCAGCGTGCTCTTGGCCAACACAAATGAAATCTCATAACTTTCATACTTTTCAGGATATTTTCTTCCCCTGTGTCAAAGAACTTTGGAATTTCCATTAAAAAACAAAATATCAATATTTTATTAATCATCAAGGCCAAAGGTCGTAAAACAAGTTTTTACCTGTGTCACCACAGGCACATAAACCACCAAATGTGAAGCAGCACAGAGAAAGCCTTACCAGTTCAGAGCCCTTGTTGCCTTTTGTCATAAAAAGTCCCAGCACATATTAGCTAAGAGAACTTACATAGGCTAAAAATAAACCACAAAGTTCAACTGAAAAAAGTGACCATATAGTGACCATATACTAAATAGCACATACTGCAAACAGCTACAGAAATGGTGCGAACAAACACGGCTCAAGTTTCTTGACTTAGTGATTTTTAAGCAATTCTTGTAAATTAGGATACATTGATCTTAGACACAAGGAAACCAACCAATAAATAAATGAGACTTTTTTTAAAGCTTCCTCTTAGGGAACATTCTAGCAATGCTATATGCTAAAGACCTTGAATTTCTTCTCTACTGCTAGTGCCCTACAATGTGAAAAGAATTGCTATAAATATCCTGAAGGCTTAACACATGAGGATTTTAGAAAACATTAACTAATAATGAGCAAGCAGACCTTCAGATACCACACACAAAAACACCTGAATAGAATATGCTGCCTCTGCTCTCAAGAAGTTGGTTTTGATGCTGTTACCTTGAAAGCAATTTACAAAAATCCTTGCTTCATTTATCTTGAAATACCAGATATCTTTTTACTCCTTTTTTCTTCATGTGTCAGTGGTAGAGATTAGCACAACACACAACTTGCAAAAGTCTGTGCAAAAAATGCAGACTTAAGATGCTAAAATAATCCAGTGAATTCCAAAGCTTCTCTTAAGGTGTTTTCCAACAGTAAGAGGGGGAAAAAACCCTTCAGTCTATCCCCCCCAGCCACCAATAACAGATTTGTTTGATGAACTCTTACTGTGAAACAGGTAGGGCTGTTTGTTGAAAGATAAGATTTTAACATTCTGAACTCCCTTGGAAGATGATGTTTATTTTGATTAGCTAATTCACTATAATTCAAAAAGACAGTATTAAAAAGAAAAAAAAAAAAACTAATTAAAGTCTCAGTGCTGCTTACTGAATCCTACAATGAGAAAGAATACATTCCCGAGTCTGATATTCCAACACAAAGAATGCCTGCAGACAAAACACTATTTCAAATACTTGAAACCTGAAGGCAATACCACACAGCCTTGTCCTGCAGACCTGATCAACATTTCCCAAAATGTACAATCCAGATGACAAACAAGAGACATGACTCCTTGTGCCTTACTTCCAGAACTTCACAGTTTCTGGAACAGAAAGATCTGACAGAAGTTTTCAGTGCCAACACGACATAATACTTCTCTCTTCCAATTATTCTCTCACGTACAATAGGCTGCTTTAAAGCAAGGCAAACGCTAGTATGATAGTTCTAGGTGACAAACTGGTACACAACAGAGAAAAATCTCAGAATCACAGAATGACAGAATCATTCAGCAGGGTCAGCCCAGGTTGCTCAGGGCTTTATATAGTCAGGTCTTGAAAACCTCCAGGGACGGAGACTGCACAACTTCTCTGTGCAACCTATTTCAGTGTTTAACTGTCCTCAAGAGGAGAGACAGAAGAAAATAAATTAATTCATACTTAGAAACCCAAATGGTCTCTTCAGCCATTAATATTATCCTTATGTTTTCTCTAAGGACTCTACAGAAGCAAGCTCAGACAAAGACAGTCTACTAGCCTCTAGAAGAGAGAAGTACCCGGCCACATTACCTTTTAAGCTTATTTTTTTGAATGACAGGACTTGTCACTACAGACCTGACTCAGCAAGATTCCAAGTTTCATGACTAGGGAGTGGAATACTTACGTATAAGGACACCACTCAACTTGGATTAGCTGCTCATAAAAACATCCAGCTATAGTATTTTTCCTTATTACTCACTGAAGTCTGAGGTTTTGTTCCACACAGAAGAGCAAGAAAATGGGACTTCACTGTACAGAAATAAACATGTCCTATGCTTTAAGTGCAAACCATTGCGGTTTACTAGTGTAGCTACCACAAATATGCTGTATCTTGTATTCCCTGGTTAAATAAAGCAATTTAGATAATGCTTCCTTTTCTATTCTGTCCAAAGAACTTGCTCTATAAGAGTTCCCAGTTTCTTCAGGGTAGCAATTTGTTTACTGTTTACATAGATAGAAAAAAGTGACATGACATTAGCAATATTGTGAAATCAGATACTAAAACCTGCTAAGAATCACAGCTATCGACACTGAAAAGTCTATAAATTAACAGGACAATTATAAGAAAAAAGGTTGCTTTGGTTTACACATTCAAGTGACACCAAGGAATTCTAGCCCCTGGGTGCAGGGAACAAATGCATCAGACCATGATTATTCACTACTACTCAGTGCTGTGAACTCTTCTAATTATAACCAGTAGGTTTGACTCCATGTTATTAATAGAAGTCAAGCCTTAGACTTTTGAAGGTAGAGTCTCAAATCAATGACTTTGGCCTAATTCTTATTCTTCAATCTATAAAATAGGGAGAATAGCACCCTCTTTCACAGAGATTTAAAAAAAATCCCTTAGTGTCTGCCAAGAAAACAATTACAGCAACAAATACCAGAGAAAAGTCCGTAAAAGGAAATTGAATCATTACTTCCTGGGGAATTCAGCCTGTATGTTAAAGTTAGCAGAGCCACACACCAAATGATTTTTTTTGAAAGAAGTTGACAGCAACCCATTTGGTGAACCCTATATCCTGAGCACCGAAGGAAGGAATCTAGGAAATGTACTCCATTACAAACTGTGTAAGCATATTTCCTATTATGCACACTCCTCTGAGACTGGGAGCAATATTTATTCTTATATTTTCTAGTTTGAATACCTGAGTGTTTTGCCACCTAGACATTTTTCACTTATCAAATAGCATAAAATGACATTAAATAGTACAGAAGCTACTAGTTCGTACTAGCCATTTATAACCGTAAGAGTAACAAGAGATTCCATGCACTTCTGTGGACCGCTGGCAGCGGGAAAAGGAGCAAGAAGCAGCCAGAAGCTAGTAGGAACCGGGAGGGAGGGAGGGCATGTGAGCCGACAGGACAAGAGGAATGGCCAGGAGAGAGGAGCCACCTGACTTCAGCCCAGCTGGAGGACAGCAGAGCAAAGGGGCTTCTGCAAGTGTGCGATTGCTTCTGGGTTTTCCTCCCTCCCCATGCTCCAGTCAGCAATCAGAAGTTGGTGTTAAATGCCAATTAAGTAAACCCCCTGAGTCGAGGCTGCTTGGTTCCCAACAACTTCCTCACTACTGGATTATATTCACCCATACTCACGTTTGTTAAATGCTGTATGTGTAACATGCAATAGAAAAAAAACCACTGAAAATAGCATTAATTCACTGCCTAAATATGCAAGCAGTGAACACACATTCAAGCCATAGTTCTAGCACACATCAGAAGATAACTAAAGCAGTTAAAATTTCCTTGATATTTACCACATGTAAAAAAACCCCACACAACTATACTGAGAAGACAGTATCTCAAATTAAACTCTCCAGGCACATCAACACTGTGTGACTGAAATTTTACAACGTATGAATTTCACGATGCATAATATAAGGACTAAGAACAGCTACTTTAGTCATTACATTTTATTAAGCACAGTTTGAATATTTTATTAAATAAATGAAACTTAAAATTACTGATTAAGCTTGATCATCTCTGAATAACACACACAGCACAGAAATGCATCTCTGAAGTGCAAGGCAATGACCCAAATATTGTCAAACAGACTCAGCCTCCATATTATGTTCCATGCATGTACAAGTATTATCTCATTCTCACACTCTGGAGAAGACAGGCTCAAGTTATGAGCCACTGTTTCTGTCTGGTTTTATGTTCAGAGACAATATAACTGAACCCTTCAAGCCTCTTGGGGAATTCTCTCTTGGAAACACATGCCTTTACTGCAGGCATGAGCAGCAATGGCAGAGTGACGTAGCTGTCAGAGAACTAGCTCTCATCTCCTATCCTTTTTCCCCTTAATTTGCTGTTAGACAAGCTGGTTTTTTTCAGATTCAAGACCTAGCTGTCCTTACGAGCTCCTACACACTGCCAGCATAACCTCCCTCTGCATTTTTCCAACTAACCAGGAGACGCCTTAAATAGCGAAATACTGACTTTGGGAAAAAATAATTTTTTACTCTCTGCGTGACAAACTACTCTGTGTAGATGTATTATTTTAATTGTGCGTTTTTTTTGTTTTAACCAGTAAAGTTATTAATCACCTTCAGAGGCTTTGCAGAGGTTTCTCATTTTAAGTGAAATGGACACTGACCACAGGAAATTACTAACACTGCAAACTACAAGCTTTGTTATAGCTATGCTATTTAGCTAAGGACACAAAGTTGATACATGGGGAGCTTTAAAATATTTGGATATACTTCAAACAAACCTTAACATACTCAGATTACACTTTTTGCTTAGCTGAAGGTATGAGGGATGATGCAGTAACCAGAATAAACCATGCGAGGGGAAAAAAAAACCCAAACGTATCTAGTTCTGCAGATACAAACTGCACCTGCATTTACAACACTCTGCTCAAAGCTTGATAGCATTGTTAAAACGCTCCTGCTGTACGCCAATCAAATATATGACCTAGGGCATGCCAACATTGAAAGTTTCTACTTTAAACCCCTAGTACCAATCTGCACGGACATTAGATCATCACTAGGTTTTAGTTTTAAAATATCCAAAGCTGGTAAAAGATTTCATTGTTTAACATGCTTCTGTTGCATTTAATCAAGGAAGTTTGGTTTATTTTTTTATAATGACCACCACTACGCAACACTAAGTGGTTAAATTTGAAGTTGATTCCCATGAAAGTGTTCTGATACAATTTTTTTCTATGCCTTGCAAGTCAGCAAAGGAAAAATCAATTACAGAGAAGCTTGAGCAATTATGATTCATACCATGAAAATGCAAATGGTTATCTTCAGCTTTATTCAGGCAGAATTGTGAAGACTAAGTTCAGAGCTCTTAAAATTATTATTTCAGTGACAAAAAAAATGTGCACACTATTTTCTGTTTTTCAATAAAAACAGTTTTCAACTCCAGCAGCCTACCACTGAGCAAAACCTCCAGCTTTGCAAATTTAGTTCCACAAGTGGCTAGGTACTGCAGGAGAGATTTCAAACTACAGACTCAACAGTATGAGAATTTAATAATAACAACAAAGACTTAAATTTCCCTAAGCCAAAATTTTACCATGCCAGAATTTCTAAAGTACTGTTTTGGGTTTTTTTTCCTGCATCTCCTCTTCTCTGTAACAAGCAATGAACTTTAGGTTATGGAGTATTAAGCATCATACAAGTTACAGAAAAATGCTTGTAGAGATTACATGGAGTGCTAAGCAGAGACAAGGAGTCATCTTTTGCCTTTCCAACCTGGTATTGAAGTCATGCTTGTTGCTAAAGAATAGCTCCATGAATTTAAGTGTCATTAAAAGGAAAGTACGTTACTATTGAAAGTGTTTCAACATGGACACACTTCCGTATGTATTCTTCATTAAAAATTGTGCATTTTCTTTTACTTTTTGGGAGACAGAGCTCTTCATTTCAAATACAAGATACTGTCTGAATACAAAGTGATACTTACTGTGTCCTTAAGTAGGGAATGCATCTCAAATTACTTAATACACTGCAAGGTACTTCCTCCTACATCACTTTGTTAGGCCTATGCTGAAGGCCAACACAGGGCCTTCAATGCAGATGGAACACAGAAAAGAGGTGTATTAAGTGGTTCTCTAATACAGGGATATTGTTAAATTTCATTACAAGTTTTAAATGATGGAAAGGTTAAATATAATGAGTTCCATCCATGCTGTTTTACACTCCTCAAAAATGGAGCCTGTAACATTTTTTAACACCATCCTGTATTAAGAAAGGAAAGGTAAACAAGGAGCTAATCCCTACTACTTCATGAAGGGAAAGGGCATGATAATCTGAGGATTATCATTTGAGGATATCCGATTTCCTCAAATATGCTTCTGAATACAGAGATCTCGGGACTGAGGGCTCTCAGAGCAAGAAATATAATTAGAAGTTAAATAGACTGCCTACAAGATCTGGAAGTCTCACTCAAACACCTTCTCAGATCATTTCCTGTCTTTCAGCATCTACTGTAAAATCTAATTCTCACATTTTCAGAGCTCCTTTAAAACAAGCAGTGTCAGAGAGCATTCTAGCTTTTACAGACTTGAAAATCATGATGTAAACTCAAACATGTATACAGCGTTAGAAAAGTGTGACAAATACAACAAAATAATTATGATTGTATGCATACAGCTGCCACAAATCCTGTCAAAAGTATGAGAAGAATATGTAATACAAAATGAAGGTTCTATGAAATGTATTGTATTCCCAGTACTTTAAAAAACTTCAGATATTAATTTAAGATAAACTTTGATGACCTTGCCTAATATTTGAATTTTGAAACTATAATGCTTAAGTGTTTCTTCTCACACAAAGCAACTCCAGTTTCAACAATTGTTTAAAACTCGATAGTACTAGTAATTACATCCAGAAAAAGAGAACAAAAGACCATCATAATTAAGAATTCAAAAACATATCTGCTAAAAAAGCTATTGAAATGTACCTTTTTAAAACCACACCCTCAAGTTATCAAAGGATAGAGATACCATTTTAAAAGTATTTTTCTGTTTTAGAGGTCAGCTTTAATTTTGTCGTAAAAAAACCAAACACCAATGCCAAGCTATGACATGCATTTAAATTAACCTGCAAGATAGCCCTTAGGGGTTCTGAGCAAATTTATCTAGAGTATCCAGCAGCCAGAAAAAGCTTAATTTTCTTCTATAATTTCCCTCAATAGTATATGTGATGCATATACAGCATAAAAGGAACTGTGCAATTAATATGTATTAAACAGACATTATAATTTGTTTGATACATTATCTAATTTAACCCTTATTTAGCACTTGGTTTTTAGGCTAAAGTATTCAACATAGGCCTCTAAACTCTTGCATTACCATTAAAATTTTTAAAAATTCATAAGATTTGGAGAAACCTGAACTCACTACAAGAATTAGCTAGAGCCAAAGGCTCAGCTATTTCATTTCATCCCACTGGATGATAAAAACACCTCATCTGTTTCTATGCTATGCTCTGAAAATTAGTGTCTTCAATTTAGAGTAGTTTTGATATACCATACAGAGTTGTATCTTGTTTCCTGGATCAACAGCACTTCTTGGCAAATTAATTCTCCCTACTGAAATCATTATTAGCAACACTTCCTTCAGGATTCTTCTGTAGAAGAAAAAGGCAAAATTAGTAACACATCTGAAGCTGAAATCAAGGTGACCTTGATACAAGAAAAAAAATGGTTGCTAAATCACATGAAAAGCCCCAAACCACAAGCATTATGTCTTTACTTCTATAAGTTGTAGAATATGTATCTTATCACAAACTCATTGTATATTAATCAGTAACCATTGAAGGGAGACAACTGTTCCCCAAATTCTCTCTTCAAATTTTCAGACTGATTTCTATATTGACTGTTCTTAAAAACATAAAAGACGACACTGTAAAATAATGGAATTTTAAATTAAAGTACTGTAGTTAGGGTAAAAAAAATTTTTTTTTAAAAAGCATCTCACAATATTGTTTTATAATGAATAAGATGAAGATTTTATTAAATTGTTTTGCAAACTGATCGTGGCTTTAATCAATATTTAATTTTTGAAACAAACTCTGGAGGTGTGCTGTCCTGTTGAGTACCGAGTACTACATGCAGATTATTCAGGTAACAAGCGAAAATACAGGAAAAAGTACACTTGAATAGTATCCTTCACTGACATTAGGTACACAATCTAACCATAAAACATTAAAACAAGTAAAACATCCTCCCATTTCTGTTGAGATGCACAAAAGAGAATCAACGTAAGAGAACAACTTCACAGTAGACTTTTTGGTCACAAAACACTTGTGGTTTAGATTTTAAACCCTGCAACACTTTATTATAGAAGAAATTTCCCATTCTAAAGACATACTTAAATTGTAGATCTAGGAAAGGACTGTAAGGTACCTAGAGCCATAAGACCTAGGTATTATGCTATCTAGTATAATATTAAGTGGTCATCCTCTAAATAAAGGATCTGTAAAACTTGTTTCTTTGAGAGCCTCAGGTCTTTCTGATCGAGCTAAAAATCCACATTAACATTTTCTTCACTGCAGAAGAAAAGCACATCAAAATTGGCTTTGAGTAAATTTTTCCAGAAAACAACCTGAAGAACTCAGGACCACTTGTCAACTAAAATAACTTGAAAGATCAAGTAGTATTTTTTAAAATCAGAGGTTTCCATTATTTAGGTTTGAGTGATTAAAATGTTAAAGTGCAAGAAAAACTTCAATTTGATTAGAAGCGTTCACCCTTTTCTAATGTTCACCTTTGTAATTCCTGTGACATCACCCACTAATTCACATGTCCTGTCAAAGTCTCCTAAAATTAAATAAACCTTAATATTTTGGCATCCTCCCCAAATAAAGAAAATTGAGATAAATATGCCTTTAGGTTTGTTTCAAAGAAGGGAGAAGGGGGCACAAGACCACACGCCTTCAACTTGCCAATTACACCTGGTAAGCATTTAGTTAGCAAGAAATCTTTAAAGTGCCCAGATACTTAAAAAAAACCAACAGCCAGCCCTTTAGGTAGTGGAATTAGATGGCTAGTTATATACACTCGTAATGAAAACTTATTTTAGCAAATTCTTAAGGGAAATAACTAAAGCATACACACTTAATACTTAAAGCAGAATTTTACGATGGTGCAAAAAGAAGGATAGTGCAGAGGAATAGTATTGATGCATTCTCCAGCAGAGAAAACATGAAACAGTATTTACAGCTGCACTGACAAAGAAAAGCTGCAGAGAAAAGCGACACGTATACAACTGTTCTAAAATGGCATGTAATTAAGAAGCAGAATAGAACATTACGAGAAGCACTGCCTCAGACATCAAAACTGCCTGAAGATAAAGGGTGCCATGGTACTTATCTGACCACACAAGTACCACAAAACATGAACACTGCTCTACTTGAAAACAGAAAACCCCACAGAAGTACATAAATAAATAGTAATACAATAACAATTCCAGAAAGAGATGTGTGTTTTAGACAGCAGACTGTTTGAGCCCAGAACCATCATTTCAAACATGATCAAACACATCCTCTTACATTCAGACAAACATTGCAAAATATTATTCACTTGGCCAAAAATATGAATATGAGCTATGACACAATATAGTAAATTTTTGGTAGGAAAAAAGCAACTATGAGAGTTGTTTGGCAAGTCACTGGATATACTGTTTGCAAAATACTTACCTTGAAAGACATGCCTTAATTCACTTGCATTTTTTCCAAATATGGAGTTCAGCAACATAACTGCACAGATAGCTACAGTACCTGCACAGCTTTGCCTGACCTCCATTTCCACAAACAGAATTCTCTCATCAAAGCATACTTCATCATTTCCTGTGGGCTGATGAAAACCTTGTAGCTCAAGCTAAGGTCATTTTTTTTTCCCCCCACATTGCAGCTCTTAAAACAACACAGGGTTTTCAGTCATACACATTTCTAATGGTTCCGTACAGCCGTAAAGTTGAATATTCAGGTTTACTATAATCTTTAGGAAAGACCACAGGTAGCCCATATTAAAGGAAGGTATTTTTAATTATAAAACTGGCTTCAGTGGAGAACAGTGTTTTTAAATACCTCAGTGAAATACGTAGGTACATTTTGCAGATGCGTTGCTTAGGAAGCAGCTGTGTTGTTTCAGTGTTTCACAGTCAAAAGCTGTATTTTTCCATCTCAGGAAATATGGGGCTGTAATATTAATCAATGAAGTACTGACGTGCATTGAATAGAAGCATGTCTAAACCCTTAAATTAAGGTGAAACAAGCTAGTCTTCCTGAATCTGAAGGTTACATTAAGGAGCTCCTGTTCTTTACTTCAGGAGAGAACCAATTCAGAGACCTCATTTGACCCAGATCTAGCCCTGAGACTGTCTCTAACAGATATTTGTTTCCAAAGACTAAAGCACTGTTAGAGATTGTAAATCTGCATTAACAACATGTCAGCATACTCTACCTTTTATTATTCTTAGAGAAATACACATGATCATGCTTGGGAGAAACTAGTAAGACTGATTGGGAGAGGGGAAGCTAGTTGCACAGGTGGACCCAGATGAACCTGTGCACTCTTCAAGTATTAGTTAACTCATCTGTCGTTTTTTTTTGAGACGTAAATAAAATCAAGAAAAAAGAAAAATGGGAAGTGATGGTTTTCTTCCCATGGAGAAAGTAACAGAAAGCACAAACAAAAACAGGCCTTCCTATACAGTGTCTCAGAAGGACATTACTGAAGATGATAGAGGAAGAGACTCCAAGGCCTAGTAAAATAACTCAGTTTCTCAGACCACAATGCACTCATATTTTACTTAATTTAAAACAGTGCAGAGACATTACGTTTCCACACAGAACTCCTTAGGGCTGAATGGATTATTCTCTACTAGGCAAAAAGATCGGCTTTCTAGGATAGCTACTCAACGTATGTAGAGTAACAGAAATATCTTACAACATCTGAAATGTTTTGCTAGTATAGCTTTTGTTCAAGGGCCCAGCGTAAGCTAGTACAGAACTGTACCCTTGATACCTGAGAATGCGGATTGAGGCTCCTGGGTGTTCCCCTTTTCCGTTACAAAGCTCTTGAATGCTCCCATTACATAACAAGGGAGAATCCTTGTGGATAATTAAGTTTTAGGCTCCTGAACACTCCCCTCTAGACAGCTAGGCGACCCAAGAACTGAGTCTGCGCAGAAGCAAAGGTCAGTCAGCGAATACAGTGAGGAAGACTACAAGCCTTCATCTGAAGACCCCCCAAAGACCACCTGAGGACCACCACAGAGGATGACTGCGCATGTGGATCGGACATTTACATATGTTAATAAGTTCCAGGAAAACTCATGTTTATGTAGAAATCCTATGAATATGTATATTTTCATAGTATATAGTAACCGAAAGTCCGTCAAACCTTCGGAGCGCTTATGGTGGAACTATCCCCAGTGCTGCCCGGTGCTGCAATAAAGAATGCCTGCTTTCTAAAACTCCAAAATAAGTTTTAGAGAGTGAATTATTTTGCCGCTTTCCAGTAACACCCTAGGACCCTTGCTAAAGCAGAAATGAAATCCCCACCCCAGAACTGCTGGCTTAGTTCAGAGCTGTGAAACAGCTCTAAACAGTAGTTTCAATTATTACAATTCTTTCTGCAGCCATTATCCACTCACTGTCACAGCCCTGCTGACAAAATGCAGGTCAAATTATCACACAACATTACTCAATTCTCAAAATACATTCAAGGGTAGTTTAGTATTTGGGGAAAACACTATCAATGTAAAAATTGCTAATGAAGATAGCCTTACAACTTAAAAGCAATATTTTCAGCTGTGATCACTGTCAGATAAACTTTATACATCACTTCAGCAGTGTCACTTCTGGAACTGATATGGAATTTATCAACCTCTGCAGAATGCAATTCATAAATGTAGAAAGAAAACAGCAACAGGCACACATAGCTTCGACTACCCTTCTTTCCAGTAAGTTAAATAACCAATTATTCTTTTAGGAACAATAAAAGATCTGTTCAAGTGTTTCAAAATCAATGCTATACTGTAACAGTACAAACATGTGACAGTGTTTCATATTTCAGATTAAATAAGATTAATTCAGATTTTAAAGCAAACTGAATCCAGCTTCGAAAGAACAGTCAGGAGCATTTAAATTGTTTGCTTGTGTTAAGGTGGGGGAGAAGGTTGCTTAATACTTAGTTTCATTAACGTGGCCACTGAAAAAAGAAGCTCTTGAATTCTGTTTAAGCAGATTTGCAGCCCAGTGAATCTGAGGTAAACTTTAGCCAGGACTCCTCCTGTTTCTAGGCAATTTATTTCTCTGGTCCCGAAATGGTAATTACTGCAAAAAGGACAGAAGACCTTTACTTACCACTTAGTAATCTACACAAGATGGGCTGCTGACCTAGTAGAATTAAATATCCCCTACAAACTTTTTTTTTTTTTAAATAAATATAACAAACTGGCTCCTTACCATGTACTAAACTCATTGGTCTAAGCCACCTGGAAGTATCACTTAAGTATTAAGGTCACAGATCTCATTTTATGGCCTTCCTTGTACACATAATTTGACAAGCTAAGCTAGAAACAAGTTCAGGTTTTTTTGTGTGTGGTGAGGCTTTTTTTTTTTTTTAAAATCACATATATATTTTAGCACTAAGGCAATTGAAAAATCTAAAGTTTTTAGTGTACAAAACAAGGTGCTGCTTTAAAACATGAGATCAAGGTTAGGCAAACAAGGTGGTGAAAGTTTTTCTTTGGTTCTCAAGGTTTCACTAATCTTATTAAGGGTTTAGAAAAAAAAAAAAGACAGAGTAGCCAGTCTTCCTTATGATTTTCAGAGATCTGGATACATGTTACTTGTCCTTATATAGCTCTCAAACACACAAATCACTCAAACGTAGAATCCCCAAATGCAATAATGTGAAATGAATGCTTAATCTGGTCAACTAATCTCAGAAAGAGTTGTCTTTTCTACCCTTCTCCCGCTTTTCAGGAAAAGGAAAGCTTTTTATGCTGTTTCAACTAATGCTTGACTGAAGTACAAGTAGGTCAGCCATCTACCCTACAATCTAAATTGGACTGAAGTTCAAGGGAACTGGGACAAGAGGCCCCATTAGCTACCAGTTCTTGCACTTGCAATTACCATTGTGTTTTTTCATTTAATAAGGCTGAGCCATCACTGACTATGGAGCATTTAAACAGCAGCCTTTAACCTGCATCTCAGCAACGATTAAACAACAGAAAGAAGAGAGGTAAATAATACAAAGTTCAATCTAGTGCTCTCTCAAGATTAGAATCTGGGAAACCTTACTGTTGAAAATGCAAGTATGCAAGACTACTTTTAAAATATCTGTGGTCCAGGTCCAAAGTGGATCACAGTGTTGAAGCAAAGTATTAGTAAAAGTACATAATACACAGCTTCTTCCGTTCGTCATGCATGCTGCTGAGGAACTTCATCATTTTAAATGGTTCCACAATGATTCTCAAAACCAGAATCAATTGCTACTAAAGGTAGTATTATACACTTTTTTTGCTTTATGAACTAACTTAATCTAAATTCATATGTCAGTAATCTCTACACTCACAAACTAGTGCTATGATAGTTGTAACATGAGAAAAAGCAGGCACAAATAGTTTAAGAATAAAGTGATCACATTTCATAAGCTATTTAGTTTACTGCAAATCATTCTACACATTGTAATCAAACTGAAAAAATGCATAACATTACATTAAAATACAACATCCTATTTTAAATTAAAATAGAATTCAATTGGCATTTTTGCATGATGCATAGTAACATGAAATAATCAAAATAGAAAAGGTTAGTATCATGGAATAAAATCATCCTGGAATGAAAATATCAAGCTTGCACACACTCAAAAGGAATGGCTTAAGCCAGATTTCTAAAATGTACTTTGTGCATAAACCATATATATACCGTTTATATGCACACACACATAGAAAAACAGCCAATGGAAAATAATTCTCCTCAGTACTACAGATTTTTTGTGCCATTAGCCATCAGGAATGTTCAACAATCTTATAAAAGGTACTACCAAGGTCCACCTCCAACTCAAGATTTTACTAACTAGTTAGTGATCTTGTACTTATGAATTCAGCTTGAATGTCTGAACAGATTACACACTATATTTCCCTGTGAAGTGCTGGATTTGTCCTCCAAGATTTGAATGCACTGTATTTGCGCTGACAGCTAGGATGGTATCACCACGCCTATGTCCAAGCAGGGGCACGGGGTGGGGGACAATGATGTATAGACAGAACTGCACCATGACACTATAGAGGCAGGGTTCTGTGTCACTGGTCACACTAAGATCTCGGCCAATGTTCTAGAATAGTTTGTGGTTACTGAAATGAGTCACCTGTCTACATATGGCTACGGTTACAAAGCCATATCTCCATATGGCTCATCAGTTAAGAGACTCAGCAAAGAAATCAAAAAAGAAAAAGATTGAATAGTTCAACAGCTGAAACAGCTGCAAGTTGAAAGCTTCAATTATGCAGAAATACCTTAAAGGTGTTGCTGAAAATAAGATTTCTATTTGACCAAATATCCCCCAAGAATAAGAAAACCAAGCCATGTGCTTACCTAATTAATAATAAACTTCACATTTAATTATCTTTACCATATGGTAGTGGGAAGAATAAAAGAGGTATATAAGATTTTAAAATACTGCAGAAAAAAGCTTAGACAAATAAAGACAATGAAGCATGATAAAAATTGATACACAAAATATATTATTTATAATATTTACAAGTAACATATAATGATCTTTTCCACAATCATACTCTTTAATGTCACAGATCAAGTCAAGAACATTTCAGCTGAGAACACCTGTGAAACTTAAGTACTGGCATTTTCTACTTCTGGTTCTGAAGGCCTAAAGCCTTAATGTAATCATCGGATATAAACAGCATTAGAAAAAGTAAGCCTGCATCTAGAAAAATCTCTTAAAACCTCTTCATTTCTTGTTTCTGCACACCATTTTTCAATTTTCATTACTTCAAAATACAGTGGCTTTACTGGAGGGGCAGGCATTCTCCCTTTAGTTCCTAGCACGAATCAGATGCAAACTGTGATCTACTTAAATAGCAAAGCATACTGAATCCAGGAGGCTTTAGATTGACAAAAGCCCAGCTAGAGCCACAAAGCTAATGTCAGCTCTAGTAATAAACAGTACACATGGCAACTCCTCAGTCATTCATTGTAAGCTTTCTTGGGAAGCCCAGAAGTTTCTCTAACCCACTAAGAGAATCCCTCCAGTAACTACAGCTATGATCTCGGTAACATTTGTTTGTTTTTAATAGAGGCAGCTAAATAGCTGCAGAGTCATCATCACAAGTAACCTTCACACAATCAAACTAGGTCTCAGACCACTGTTTTAAAGAGCGATCAACTGTCCTTACTCCTAAAGCTCAAGGGTACAAAGCACTAAAAGATCAAAGTAATTTCAAATATATTTTTAAAATATACTTTGGGGGATGTTGTGGTTTAACCCAGCAGGCAGCTAAACACCACACAGCCATTCGCTCATTCCACCCCCAGCGAGATGGGGGAGAAAATCAGAAAAAATGTAAAACTCATGGGTTGAGATAAAGACAATTTAATAGAACAGAAAAGGAAGGGAAAATAATAATAATGATAAAAGAATATACAAAACAAGTGATGCACAATGAAATTGCTCACCACCCACTGACCAATGCCCAGCCAGTTCCCAAGCAGTAGCCACCCCCCCCGCCAACTCCCTCCATGTTTTTGTTCAGTATGACATCATATAGTATGGAATATCCCTTTGGTCAGTTTTGTCCTGGCTGTGTCCCCTCCCAGCTTCTTGTGCACCTCTGGCCTCCTCGCTGGCACAGCAGTGTGAGAAGCTGAAAAGTCTTGACTTCGTGTAAGCACTGCACAGCAACAACTAAAACATCCGTGTGTCATCCTAAATCCAAAACACAGCACTATGCCAGCTACTAAGAAAATTGACTCTATCCCAGCCAAAACCAGGACAGGGGATGTATATTTTGATTTACTAAGGTTAATTCACAACATGTAAAGAAATGTTTCAGACATATGTATAATTAAAAAAGAAAGAACACTAAAAGCATGAAAGAGATGGTGAGTCTAGCGGTAAGGTTTTCCTTGCCATTGAGTATTATTAACCTCTGGTACAACTATCTGAAGGCTACACACACACACACACTCCTGTAGCAAAGTTTCTTTCTTTCCTTTTGTGATAAGGAGGCTATCCTCACAGCAGAAGTAGGAATACTAATATTTCTCTTTAACTTGAAATTCAGTCTATACTGAAAGAAGTTGTACAACTGTCCATACCTAAAAGATAAAATAGCTGCTTCGCTGAGGCAAAATATCTGTATATTTGATGCATCAGAGCCACCCCCAAAAAAACAGGTATTATACTTAAAACGTAATTGTATTTTACCACATCTACCAGCATTAGTAAAGAATGTGCTATATATTCAATAGCTTAATAACCTTAAGTTGATTCCTTAGACAACATGCATTTCTTCTGTACCTTGCAATTTATGAAACTGAAATTATGTCCAACTCTAACATCTTCAAACAAATTACCTACCCTTTTCCCCTCATAACTGCTACAAGGAATTTGAATATTCAGTATGTTTCATAGGAAGAGAAACTATTTTATAACCGAGTTTACATTTGCCACACTATCTTAAAAAGCCTGTAGCCATAGTTCCAACCCAAAATGCCAATTTGAAAACAAAGAAGGCTAATGTTTATTGATCCCCTCACAGACTGGTAATACTTTAGCATTGGAAACACTTTGCTCCATTTGACTCAGACAATCAGTGAGCTAGTTAACTGTGACGAGGGACAGTCTACCAGACTTTGTTTACAACAGGAAAGAAGTCCCTTTCCTTTCAGCTTCCCGGAAAATAAAGGTAAGATCTATTCACATTTTCAACACTAGATTTTATGGAAAGTCAATGCAATAATTGATTAGATTGGCAAAAGATGAAGATTATAGTGAGGGCCACAGGGATCCTGAAAACAAGATCAGTTGATGAGGCAGGACTCTACTCAATATGTCAAGTAGGTTTCCAAAGTGTTCAATAGCCACACTTTGCTACAGTAACCAGATCCCATAAGAAATACTGCAGCTGAATATTTGTCAATTTATAATGATCACTGAATCACAGAACAGCCCAGGTTAGAAGGGACCTCGAAAGATCATCTGGTCCAACCTTTCATGGGAAAGGGAGCCTCGATGAGATTATCTAGCACCCTGTCCAGTCACATCTTGAAAACCTCCAGTGATGGGGAGTCTATAAGTGGTATCTATCAATTCATAAGACATCTTCAAATTCAACTTCCAAAAGACAAGAACTAGATCACAATCAAAAGAGCACCATTCTCACAGCCAACTACGTTTCATTTGCTTGTTTACCTCCTGCACACAAACACACAACTGTAGTCCATTTTTCTTTTTTTCTTATGCTAAAGTAGAATGCTACACAGTTGAATCTTGCAGCCAAAGCCACTAACTAATCCTTTAACTACAAATTCTAATACTTGAAGAAAAATGTCATTGTTACATAACATTTTTCTGGTATAACACAGAAAATTTAAGCTATACCTAATTCATGTAATGATATAGGTTTTCCATTATAGTCCATTTTGCATAATGTAAATTTGAAATACACAAGTAACTAATAGCTTGAAAGAGCACTTGTTTGGTACACACATACTCAACAAAACAGTCTTTGTCTGGGCTTGTTACGTCCTGGTAGAACTATCTGTTTCTTATCATATGAATATACTTTTATTGCAACATCCCTTGACATAAGGTTTGTTCTCTTCATTACACCCCCCCCCCCGCCCAGTATTTGCATTGTTATCTCATATTACCCTCACACAATTATTAAATATTCAATTATCTGATCTTGTGCTTAATGCTGCTCTGAGAGCATAGGTAATCCAATAGTACAATTCTCAATGCAAATCACAAGAATGGGAAGAGAGTCAGTAATGATCAATGCCCAACTACGTTCCCAAAAAAAGGATAAAGCTCTAAACCCAAAATATTTCAGTCTTGCATTTCTACCACTGGCACCTAAAATTCCATTCAAAGGGAGGCAACTATTCTTTAAGAAATGTTTATGTGTTTATTCTTATTTTTACACAAATGGGAGAATTCTAATGACACCAAAGCATTTTCTGCTGAGCCAACATTTTGTTACAACATAGTAACAAAACATTTTGTTACAACATAGTTTTGGACAACATAGTATCCCTACTGTCTGGGAAACGTAAAAGTCAATAGAAGCTAGCACCAAGTAGGACAAGTAGGATGGGTAGAAAGGAGGAAAAAAAGTCATACTAGTATCACTGACACAAAATAATCAGAATACAATGCTATCGAAAGGGTTCTTTTAGCTATGAGAAAAACTTCTGGCTCAAGGTTCAATATATGCAAATACAAATCCAGCACTTTTGCCTATAAGATAAAGGCATTGAGAACTTATCCAAATTCTGAAAATATGTAAACTCATCTTTTACAGTCCTCTAGTTAGGGTATTTCAATAGTAATATTCTAAGAATTTATTCAACAGTTTCAGGATCTGGATGCAAGTTACCATCTGAATTCATTCACCTTAACATAGATAACCAGTAATTCTGTATAAAGTTTTAAATTCTACACAAAATCAGTAGAAATCCAATAACAAATTGTTAAGTGGATTTTCAAGTAGTTAAGTTCTCTATTGCTTCAATATTTAAGTTTCAGTAGGCTAGCTTTAGACAAAACTTTAAAGTTGTTCCATTTTCATTTTATGCATTTGACATACGTATGCCAAATCCCTACTTGTACTTGTCTTTCACCCAAGATGAAGATTTTTTTTTTTCTTAAAATAGAAAAAAGCATTGATAAAGAAAGTTAACCAATGGGGAAGCAAGATTTTAAAATGTCTTTTTAAGCTTATGTAGTTAGATTTCCAGCATCCCTTTTAGTATTCATAGCTACATAAAGCAGTTAAGCACTTAAAATTGGGCGATGGTGAAATACACAGAAGACACAACTTGCATTCCTTCCTCTTTTAGGGCAGATACTATAGCCAGATTGAGATTTTTCACAGTACTCCAAATTTAAACATGCACACTGACTCTGATGTAAATGCCTAGGTGCAATATGCTATTCTTTGCACAGTCCAATAATTCTCATGGGCCAGCATAGCTGCATAACTAGAGAAAGTAGCTCAAACTTAATTCAAACATTCATGTGATCCATTTTTCCTTGACAAATTCAAAACACATTTTTAGAGAAGCATGTTTATAAAATCTTCAGTTTTAAAGAGCCAATTTGTACAACAGCTTTTCATGGTATTTTTTCCTACCTAATAAATTGCATTTCAGTGAGTATTCTAGCCAAATTAGATATTTTACACATCCCTGAATAATCTCATAGAAACTTTGTAAAATTCACAGTTGAACTACGAACATCATTCGCAACTCAAACAAATAACCTGGAAATATATGATACTAGTACAGCATTATTCATTCAAAAAATCTGGTATTTTACCCATATGCATGAAATGTGAAATTAACACTGCAAATGCAAAAAATACATAAAACATGCACAATGAAAATACCTTTAGATGTACTTGAAAACATCAAAACCTGTTCAACTCTTTCCATATTTCCTTGCCATGCAGTAAGATCTCTTGGAAATGGCATAAAACCTACTAAAGTTATTACTGTAAAACTAGTAATTTTGTTCAGCAATAAATTGGTAGGCATTACATGCTAAATTTAGCACAGTTTGTCCTTAATTACACAAAGGAAAGTGTTTCTGCATGTAGAAGCAAAGATGCATCCTATCTAGACTGTTTTGCAAGAAAGGGGAGGCGAGCAAAAGGGGCAGAAACATGAAAGATCTCCAATTGCAGTTTCTGTTTCTCTACAGGGCTAGTAAAAAAACCCCAGCTAATTGGATCCTTAGAGAAAGTTAGACTACTTATTTTATTAGACTGATCAAAGTCTAAAGCAAAGAAGCTATAGGTTGTCTTGCACAACCCTAAAATAAATCCAGAATTAATGTATATTTATCTATTTGCATATATCAATTACTGAACTGCTACTGACTTGACAATGATTGAAATTGCACAGCACAGATTTTACTCATGATACCCATACAACTCACAGGATTTACATTCTACCAGAAACTACGTAATAGCCTGATCTAAACCAAGTGCTAAAAATACAGTAATTAGATACAGACTAGACCCACATATTGTTGTCTAATATGAGGATACTACAAGCCAAAGCAGAAGCAGCTGCTTATATGCTACTTTGGACAAAGGATTTCTTAGCCAAATTCAAACCAATTTTAAGGTTCTCCTACAGATCCTTTAAAACTATATGGATTGTCCTTTAATCTCCTCAAATTTGCATTTAGGAATACAAATAACAGATTTGGTCCTACCTCAATGAACAGACAAGACATTCATGATATCCAGTGAATGAACTTTCACCTTTCCCAGTGCAGCGAACAATTAAACAAAGAAAGGCACGAAGTGTTCTGCAATACTGCTCTGTCTGCTTTCTTGGAAAGATGTTCTCTGCTAGCCAATCTGCGCACCTGATTCAAAAAAACATCAGGTGGAACAGCGCTTTGCTGAGAATGGCTGAGAAAGCAGACTGGGCAGTATCATAGAACAAAAGTAACAGGAGGATCTAACTAATGCTATTCAGTTATTTTCGGGGGGGGGGGGGGGGGAACCAAACCAAAAACAACCAGCACATGTTACAATAAGGTAAGGAAGCAGTTTTTCCAGTCTAGGAAATAAAAGACCTGGCATGGTTTTTGTGTATACCTAGATTTTTCCCTGGGGGGAAAAACAAAACAAAACAAACCCCAACATTCTAAAAAAACCCACTTGATTCTTTCCACAAGATTGACTCACTTTTGAAAATTAAATATTGAGTTGGAATTCAAAGGTAGTTCTTCAAAACCTGGTTTAACAATAAAGTGTTAAACAGATTAATTTAAATCTTCTGCTAGAGTTTCAAAAATTATTTAGCATTCACTTTTTTTATATAAATACAGCATTTCATTACATAAGAATATATATCAGTGTTACACATTAGAAACATTTAAGTTACTTACAACTGAATATTTTAGAAGTCAAAAGGCAAAGACTTTTAGCTCCTTTCTACTTAGAACCTGTTCAACTTTGAAAAGTATTTGAACTCTGTCTTCTAGTCCTTCCACATTAAAATATTTTAAGCAAAAATTCAAGAAAAAAACCCAGCAAGTTTTCCTTTAAATTTATGAATTCAAGATATTTGAAACTTATTACCTATTCAGCCATGCATTTAAAATTGGTAAAAATCAAGAAACAAAAGTTTAAGTGAATTTTCAATTCCCTTAACTATAAATAGTTTAAGGGTACAGTCTCTAGTCAGTAAGTGTTAAATCTTACTCAGCTATATTTCAACAGCTCATATAGCACAGCTTCAGCTGCTAGGATGAGCAACACTTGCATTTATATACACTACATTTTTCTTATTTTATTACATCCTGATCATCTTTGACATACATGGGATTATAAAGGCACCTATACAAAAACTTTTTTACACCCACCATTCACTTTACAGCTGAACTTCATCGAAATTAATCACTGTACTGCTCATCTCAATACCTAACCTGATCACTTTATTACGCTATAAATTTGCTCTGCTGACAGATTGATCTGGTCTTCTCCCACATCCCCAGCCACTCCTCCTGACCCATCCCTATGCCGTCGGTTCTATTCAGGAAGCCAGGTGCTAAGCTTTATCCAGCTGAAAATTACTCTGCCCAAAATAAAAAGTTTCTTGCTGGACCAGGGAACCAACTCCAGTCACAGCACAGCCACAAAAATAGTGCCAACACAGAGCACATAGCAAGAACGAATAGCTGGGCACCAGGGAAAGAACCCGATTTCCTGTTTTAGTAGCAATGCAGCCTGCCACTGGTTTTGAAGTTACTTGCCTTATCACTGTGAGAAGAAGTGGCAACAAGCTTCTGAGCTAGTTTAACAAGTTACAAGATGTTGAGCTACCAAAAGGAATAAAAAGTACACATTCAACACAAAAGACACTCTTCAGAAAGTCTGAGACCCCCAAAAGACGGGCAAAAAGATATTTTCCTTGTTTATGTGTAAGTGGTAGGCACACAAGAGATTAGATTTTTGCATTTGGGAACATGAATCAAGCCCATTTAATATCACTGAAATCTCACTGTACAAGTCACATGACTGAACAGTTTGTAAGTGGTTATAATGTAGGTAGACAGGATTAAGTGGTCAAGAAAGGAGTGGTGACACTTCTGCAATAATATTCATTACTCGTTTGAATTATTAATGACTTTAAAGAACACTAACACTCCCCAGACATTCTGGAACATCTTCCAATAGCTCATGTACCACATGGGCACTAACTGGTATCTACCAGAGACCACTAAAGCACACTAAACACCACAGAGCAGTCAGCTCCTTCTGCAGTGAGCTGCTGCTTGAAGGAAAATGCCACATTACCCTGGGGCCCTTTGGTCCCACTGACATATGTTCCACGTTTTACTTCCCCAGTTCTAAAATTAGTATGGAACTTTACATACATTGTAGGTGACAATATCCTAACTCAAAGAGCATGCTGCATTCAACACGAAGGACCTCCATGCGTACCGTACTTCAAAAGAGAATGGATGACAGAACTAAAAGAAGTGACTATCTGCATAGCAGTCCTGAGCTGACTCAGACCATTTCCAGCATCAACTGAGAAGACCCAGATTTGGCAATCTGACAAAATCATATTACTTTATCATGCAAGAATCACAGTGAATCACACAATATTTTTTAATAGCTGTCCCCAAAGCCACATTAGAAGAAAAAAAAAAAAAACACAGTAGTTACAGAAATAGCTATACATGAAGTGGAAAAGAGGGGAAGTTCATGGTAACAAATGTAATAAAAGCTAGGAATGATGAAAGACAACAGAAAGAACACAGAAATAGTTGTAGTGGTAGACCTCAAATATATTTAAAGTTCCTTTATTGTCCTTATTATACCAACCTTAGCAACAATGCCAGTGTTCATAAGGTATCAACACTTGAATGTAGTAACAGAGGCAGAAGATCTATGAATGCCAAAAAATAATCATATTTGAGTGATATGATTATTAGCCCTCAAATTAGAAATCAAAAGGGCTTAGGAATCCAAAGAAGCATGTTCAAAGTAGCTTTTATTCAAGAATTTTAAAATATCATTTGGGAAGCTCTAAGTCATGAACTTTTAAGAAGTTCTGAATAATGGGGAAGTACCAGAAGGCTAGAGAAAAACTGATGTCACAGAAGCATTTTAAATTAGTTACTATTACTAGGTTAGTTTACTAAAGACAATTCAATTAAAATGGAACAAGTAAGATTCCACTTGAGCATAACAAGTTGATAATTATTATTACACAGGTAAAAAGAAAAATCAATACAAGCAACTTCTTAACAGCATCCTCTTTTTATGAGGTCACCATCCTGAGTGATAATGACTATGCTGAGGACATAAGTTTCAACACAGCATTCAGGTTGCTATAACAAGGTATTCAGATTAAGATACAGAATGATACAAGCTCAGTCTGAAATTACATTTATTTTAAGCTCTCAACATACAGAGTCAAGAAATATTATGAATCTGGATGTGTCCACCGAGCTACCGCTAAGCTATTTACCGTTATTATCAGTGACCTCAAAAAAGAACACGAATCATGACTGATCTACTGCACAGCCGATTTAAGGAAAATCCTGAGGAAACAGTAAATTACAGAGAGTCCAGTGCTTATAAACCTATTTAGATTGTTTGCCAAAATGAGCACAAGCTAAAGACACTCACTTGGAATTCACATTGGGCTGTACCAAGACAAAGTTTAATTTTCCTGTCTCATAAAGATGGCCTAATATTTTAAGCATCAAGTTTGAAGAATTCTGAAGTGGAGAGGAATACTCAATTGAACGTGCTCAATGAATTGTAGGATATAAACAAAGCGCTGTGAGGTAGGCAGCTGGAAGGATGTGTTATCTGACTATACATCAGAGAGAGTGCCCTGTTTCAGACAGCAGGACTAATCAGCCAACTGGGCAACTAATGGGGTTGTGGTGGACTCTACATCCATTCTTTCTAAATGGGAAGTTTTCTTTGTGACTATATCAAATTCCAACAGGGATTCATTCACAGAAGCCCTATGGCTTGTCTTTTTCAGATAAGACCAGATGATTACAAATGGTTCCTTCCTGGATTAAAATCTATTAATCGTTCTTTTGCATTTGTACTGTGTACTACTAGCAACTGGATAATCAAAATCAAACTACTTGAACATTTTAAGAGCAGCAGCAATTAAAATCTGTTTATACAAAAGATCATCTCTTTAGATGTCTATAGAATGTCAATGCATGATCCACAGATTAAAAAGTGCCTATTCATTAAAGCCATCTCCAAAACATGCTCCTGAGGATATATCCAAAATTGCAAGAAAAGAAGAAAAAGAAGAAACAGAAGAATAGGAAGTTAATTCTAAATTTGCAAATAAGTTTACCTATCCTGCAGACAACATGAGTGGGGTACATCTTGTTACAACATCTTAAAAAAAAAAAAATCTGCATCAAATCATCGCACGTATTAAACCAAAAGGCATAACTTCTGATATAATACAACTGCCATCAAATTCATTGTTAGGCCATGTATTGGGCTTGCATGGCAAGGTTTTGGTAGCAGAGGGGTTACAGGGGTGGCTTCTGTGAGAAGCTGCTAGAAGCTTCCCCCGTGTCCAATAAGGCCAACGCCAGCCGGCTCCAAGACAGACCCGCTGCTGGCCAAGGCCAAGCCCAACAGCAATGGTGGTAGCACCTCTGGGATAACATATTTAAGAAGGGGGAGAAAAACCTGCACAACTGCAGCCAGAGAAAGGAGTGAAAATATGTGAGAGCAACAACTCTGCAGACACCCAGGTCAGTGAAGAAGGAGGGGAGGAGGTGCTCCAGGCACTGGAGCAGAGATTCCCCTGCAGCCCATGGTAAAGACCATGGTGAGGCAGGCTGTCCCCCTGCAGCCCATGGAGGTTAACAGTGGAGCAGATCTCCACCTGCAGCCCATGGAGGACCCCACGCCGGAGCAGGGGGATGCCCAAAGGAGGCTGTGACCCCATGGGAAGCCCACGCTGGAACAGGCTCCTGGCAGGACCTGTGGCCCCATCAAGAGAGGAGCCCACGCTGGAGCAGGTTTGCTGGCAAGACTTGTGACTCCATGGGGGACCCATGCTGGAGCAGTCTGTTCCTGAAGGACTGCACCCCGTGGAAGGGACCCACGCTGGAGCAGTTCATGAGGAACTGCAGCCCGTGGGAAGGACCCATGTTGGAGAAGTTCGTGAAGGACTGTCTCCCATGGAAGGGACCCCACGCTGGAGCAGGGGAAGAGTGTGAGGAGTCCTCCCCCTGAGGAGAAAGGAACAGCAGAGACAACGTGTGATGAACTGACCGCAACCCCCATTCCCCATCCCCCTGCACCGCGGTGGGGGGAAGAGGTAGAGAAAAATCGGGAGTGAAGTTGAGCCCAGGAAGAAGGGAGGGGTGGAGGGAAAGTGTTTTAAGATTTGGTTTTATTTCTCATTACCCTACTCTGATTTGATTGGCAATAAATTAAACTAATTTCCCCAAGTTGACTCTGTTTTGCCTGTGATGGTAGTTGGTGAGTGATCTCTCCCTGCCCTTATCTCAACCCACGAGCCTTTTGTTATATTTTCTCTCCTCTGTCCAGTTGAGGAGGGGAATGATAGAGCAGCTTGGTGGGCACCTGGTGTCCAGCCAGGGTCAGCCCACCACAGGCTATCAATGGTACAGTAACAGTATACAACTTGTTTCACTCATCTTTCCATTTAGGACTCTGTTCGCTTAAGACAGCATGAAAGTTTGCTTTGGGAAGTGGCGCTATGAATCACAGGTTATTGGTTGATCATATTTTATCCATATGTGCTGGTTGTTCCTACTTTCAATTGAACCAGCTTTCAAAAAAGACAAAAACCTCAACTCAAAGCAAGAATGATTTGCAGCCCTAAAAGTTCCCCGGGACAAAAAAACCTGCTCGGAGAAAGCAGAACAGCATTAAAACATACTCAACTTGGTGTAAACCAATGGAAACACTAGTGGTCTACCATAATAGTGGAGCAATACAAATAATCAATGAGATGCTAATACTCCCAGCTGTGGGCATAAGAGTTTAATTGAAGAAATTTAATTGCCCAAAAGAGGAACAGCTAACCACTCAATTTATTTCTCACTGTGTTTGAATCACACAAGACTGGCAGCGTTCTTTATATGAAGTTCTCTCCTAACACACAAAAATTAAAGAAGAGTGGTTTAAAGGAAATGGTTATCCATTTTCAGTTCTCACACGTAAAACAGAATGCTCACATTTTGGAATGGAACCATCACCTCAACCCAGCAAGAACTTGGGAATAATTCCCTTCAGTTAAGTTCCCCCTAGAGCTTAACCAAGCTGTTCAAGCTCCTTCAAGTTAAGCACAATTGTATGTTGACCAGTTATTAGATTATTTGGATTGGTTCGATTATTTCAGGTAAATGACAACACCAAAAAAAAAAAAAAAAAGGTTTTGAAGCTTTTATCTGTAACTATTAAGGGACAGACAGAACCTGAAGACTTTGGAAAAAAATCCTTTAAAAATGTTATTCAAGGACTGCGGAAGTAAGCGTGCCTACAAGTTGATGTTGTATACATGTGGTTCCATTAAATACAAAGAGTTGCTTGTTACCTAGACTTGCTTGTTACAGTTTTATCATTTATCAAGAAAGAAGCATTGTTCCACTCAGCAGTGATCCAGGTATCTGTCAATTTGCCAAGAAAGCCTCTATTAAGGGAGAGGATCAGAGGCATAAGTCAAACTAAAAAAACGTCCCGTTTGTCCTATGACTCATGGCAGATCATTTATTGAAATCTGTACTTCACGTTACCCCTTTTAAGGGCACATTAAACATATTCACCCTGCACCCTTTATTTGACCTATTAAGTCAGAAATTAAAAAACAAACCACATAACCTTAAAAGAATAGTGAAGTAGGGCTGTGCATCTGCTATTGAGAACAAATAAAATTCTTATTTCAATATTCACCTACCATTACAACGCTAAGTAAGAAGTTCTGTGCAAGTTGGTTTTGGAACCCAGAAACCTTTCGCTATGCTCAGAAAGCAGAGTTTGAGATGCCAGGTAGGAGAACTCTGCTAGTGCTTTCAGAGCTCAGTCAATACACACCTTTTGTTGTTACAATCACCAGCTGGCAATGCATCAGCCTGATATGTGGGGGAGATTAACTTATTATCATACATAAAAATCAGATTTATGACTCCTATTTGTGCTACTCATACAAAGATGCAATAATAACAAGACAGAATATCACACTTCTGCAAAAAGACACTTCACAATGAAGATTACAGGAACGCCACAGTCACACAGTTTTAATATTAGTAAACAACCCACTACTTTATAATCAAAAGCTAAGAGTTTGCAAGTACATCATGATTCTGTTACCTAAATCACAACAGGCATGAGAAGATATTCAAAACAGATACTTGTGAACTCCTCTGAGTTCACAGTGTCACTTAAAACTTGCGTGGCAGCCATTCTCAGGGCATCTACTATGTCACATTTATAAGTTTATGTCAAATGATTATATAAAATCCAGCCTTTTTGGTTTCAGTAAAACTGTTTGAAACAAATATTTAGTGATATGATTTGACAAACTGTTCTTATCCTCACCTTTTTTGCTGTTACATTGTAGTCCGGTTTGTTATTCACAGTCTGGAGTGTATGATAAAAGGCAAAGAAGCTTGTTTAAAATTTTTGGTCTGTAGATGACTTGGAATTACTTCTTAGCTTAAAGCAGAGTCCTACACAAGCAAAAAGGGTTAACGCCATGCATTAGCCCAAAAACAAACAATGCAAGATACAGGTTTCCAACACTGTCAAAATATTTACAACATGTTGTGTAAGCCAGAACAGTTTTTAAATATTTGCATATTCTAAAAAGTTGAACCAAACCACATCACTTAAAGCCTTAGAGACATTTTCTTTTTGCTTCAGAGCTCATTACTGTGCAGTGTTACAATATCCATGCTAGCTCTATCCCTATTTACTAATTAGGGCTGGGTACCTTCTCAAATATTGACACATCCTGTCCACCAAGATTCACAAGACTCTACCAATGCACCCCAGTTTACAGTGGCTCAAGCAGAATCACTCGCACTCCAAGGAGCACACATTAAGGCAGATTCTAGACCAACATCATAAGAGAAATTTTGACTGTTCCCTTCCCCTAAGCAAGGTACCTTGCAGGATAGCACATAAAGGAATGACATTCAAGGCTCATGACAAATTTGACTATGACTGTAGACTGGGAATCAACCCCGGGAAACAACAGCCTTTTTACTATCGACTTGAGGTTATTCTTCCCAACCCCAGTGAGCCAACTAGCCAGGTAATATTCACATTAAATACACCATTCTATTCAACCACAGACTCAGAATACTTAGCTCGATTTATCTCTGTACAGTTACATCACTGTTATTTCCTGCTTTCTTCCTTTTCATGTCCCGAGAACAATTAATTGTTTCATTAAGGCAAGCCAAAAATTGGTAATTAGTTTTAATTGAAAGGAACAACACCACTTCTTGAAGTTTTACGGATTAAGACAGAATTTGAGTTAAATCCTATGTTACAAAAAAGTTGTTCATCTCACAGACTAGTCTTCAATTCAAGCATTAGAGACTTCATTCCAGGTCTCAGGCAACAAGTCAGTCATTAAATCTTAGAATTTCTTTTAAAAAGCAGAGATCCCAAGAACCAACAAAATACTACTCCAATGAATTAGTTTACATGCATGTTTAAACAAATCTATTAAAAAAACCCTTCAATCTGCTTCTACCGTTCTCCTGGCTTATTGTATGAGAAGATGCAACTTTTTCCAGGACCTGCTACTCCCACATTGAGAAAACCATGCACTATCTCAGAAGCAGTAAGCTACCTTCTAGCTAATTCATATTACTCCCACAGATTCATACAAGCTCAGGCAATTCTTGACGAGCAGCACTGCTAAGCATTTTATCCTTTGCCATTCCTATGACAAGCACAGAAATCTCTTTTCCTGCATTTACAGGCTACCGAGTCAAGTCACAGTAACCTTTAGGCTCATTTTAACCACAATTGGGTAAGCACGGAATTGACATAAGGACATCTTTAAGCGAGTAGCTTGCTCAGCTCTAGAGAAGGAAAAGGTACCTATATGCTGTATAAACAGACCATGAGAACAAAACTTCTTATGCCTAACACTAAATCATCCAAACACATCACCTGGTAAAAATACCAGGTTCACAATACTGATTTTCAGACCAACATGCAAGTGCTCCAATACAACAAAAGAAAGCAGACATCTACCCATCAGAAAAATATGTCATCTAGGTATTGTATTACTTACAAACAGTCATAGATCAAAATGTTACCCAGAATATCACTGCACAGTCAGAAAGCCATGTTACTACAACGGTATTTCAAATGCTAAAGGAATAAAAAAGAAAAATTAGAAAAATACAATTAAATATACACTACAAAGTAAAATGAAGTTTTTGTTACAGACATTACTATGACAGTTAAAAAAAAAGTTAGAGAACACTTAAGACCATCCACAAAGGTGCATACAGCTAACAGACCATCCACAAAGATGCATACAGCTAACATCAAGCCCAGCAATCATAAATGCCATCTGTCAGCTCGACAGTAACTACTGCATCCACTTGCAGCACGCCATCTTCAAAATGAGAGAAAAAACATTGAGTAAAAAAAAAAAAAATTCCAAAACAGTTTTGCCTATCAACCATTAATAAACGATTTCATCGCTAACTACAACTGTGCTACGTATCTTCCTTTTAACACAGATATTGTTGCTTGATTTGTGGTATGCAGTTTAACCCCCCAGGGCAGTTTTTAACGTTTATTCTAGTACGGCACTACACAACACACAGACCCTGAGCCAAAGAAACTGACTCTAGAACTGTAAACTATGCACCGAAGGGAGTTTGGAGCGCTTGAACGCTGAACAGCCGTGCCAAGGTTAACACTACAGAGGACAAGGTAGCACCTGCACTCCTCTCCTGCTTACCATACCTAAGCTGTCATATAGTATAATCAGAAATCTCTAAAATGATGCTGCATTGTGCTAATTACACATGCCCCGTGCACTAATACATGCTACTGCTTAAGATGATTCAGTCATAATTGGCAGAATATAACTGCTATCTTTGAAGGCAAATTGCAAGTTTGACAAAAATATAATTTCAGGCAGGTACAAGTATGAAAGAGCAAGCACATTAGCCCTCGGTGCTAATAACCTTAATAGTTAAAAACACAATTAAGAAGTTTTGCCCATCTGAAATATAGCTGGCAAACTGTTTTAGTTACCTCTCACCTTTAAGCAGAAATACAAGTCTCCCCCTGCTCCCGGCCCAAGAAAGCAATGAAGCAATGGTTTTATATTGGTCTCATCACAGACAAATGAGAATGATCTTTTTGTTGCACTAAAACCAGAATGAAAACTGCGTTGCTTACGTAATGCAGTCTTCACTATGACTATTATAATAACGCACTGTTAATGTTTTTACCTTTTCAAAGTAGTGGAAAGGTTCTGTCTTTAGAGAAAGGCTGAACAAACTCTGGAATTAAATCCACATTAGCAGAAGGGAAAAAAAATCCCTCCTGTAGCAAGAGAAAACAGTCTTATGGCAACCTTTCAAGCAGTCTGTTGTGAAGTCGTGGAGTGCAACAGAAGAAAACAGCAGTGTCTAGCACATCATAAGACTCATTTTTTACCCCAGTCTGGGTCACGTACAAACGATCAAACTTACTGCAATAGGTACAGGAAATGTGAGCAATGGTGTACGTGTTTTAAATTATCCTAACTAATCTACAGTTTTAATCATGAATAGCTACCAAGAAAACTGAACATTTAAAACTGCAAGATTACATTTAGTTTTCAGATATTCAGTTTTCAAACATCCAGTTTACAAAGGACAGCATATGTCACTTGCACCTTTCTGGCTTCCCTTAACTGCTAGGGCAAAAGGATGAAGCCTCAGAAGACCGAGTCTATCAGCTTCTGAGTCACTCCAAGCAGAGACGGCCAAGCAGCTGGGAAAGATGGATACAGCAAGCCAGGCAGACACTGTAGATACCCAGTCTTTCTCTAACCAGGTAGCCTCAATGCACATAAAGAGACTTCTGTCTCTCATGCAGACGTTTCACTCTGGGAGATGAGGAGATTCTTTCCGCAGGCCAAAAAAGGGAAAGTCAAGAGAGAAGGCGGCAATGGCAAGACCAAGAAGCCTGACTTAGCTGTGTCATTACCGGCACTCAGGAGGCTGTGAGCCGTTTAAAACCTCACTCTCCCCCGTAGAAACACTTCCTCCCACCAAATCAGCATCGTTACCTGCCATCATCCAGGACGCCAGGATTTCAAAGCCGGGAGGAAAAACCCAGTGGCTCGATTTTAGGTCTCCCTCCTCGCCCTCTTTTCCTCCCCCTCCCCTCCCAAAACCAAAGCCGTCACCACCACCGAGCGGGTCACTAAACTTCCCCGAGCGGCGAGCTCTTCCCTCCTACGGGAGCCGAGCCTCCCCACAGCCCGTGTCGTCATCCCTCGCAAGCCCCAGCCCTGCCCTGCCCCGCCAGGCGCCGTGCAAGGAGAGATTCACCTTCCCCGCGCCCGCCGGAGAGGAATCCCGACTCCACCGCGGGGCTCGCCGGCCGGCGCACCCCGCCCCGGCCCCCCGCTCCCTCCCCAAGACGCCCGCCGCCCCTCCGCCCCGCCTCGGCACTGTCACTCCCGTCCGCCCCTCGCCTCACCGCAGGGGCACCGAGCCCCCCACCCGCCCCGGCACCCAAGGGCGCCTTCACGGCACGCCCCGCCCGGCCCGACCCCGCCACGGGGCACCGGAGGCGCCGGCCCCCGCCGGCCCAGGCGCGACGGCTGAACCAACCGCCCTCCCCGCGCCCGCCGGTGGGACCCCACCGCCCGCCATTCCGCGCCCCCCTCCCCGCCCCCGCCGCCAAAGGCTCCGACGGGGGTCTGAAGCCCGGCCTCCGCCTCAAGCCTCTCCCTGAAGCCGGGGCCCAAGACGACGGCGCCGCCCTCACCTGAAGCGCCGGGAACTGCCCGTCTCCTGTGCCCGCCGGCGGCGAAGGAGGGAGGGGGCTGAGGAGACGGCGAGAGAGCGCGGAGGAACGCGAGTGCAACCCCGCCGCACCGACTGCCGCCCCCCGCGCCCGCCCGCCTCCCCCGCCCCTCCGATTGGCGGACGCCCAGCCGCCTTCCGATTGGGCGAGGGCGAAGGGCAGGCTCCCGCCCCGCCGCTGCACATTGGCTCTCAGCGACTGCCAATTAACGCCGCTTCCTAGTCGATGGCTGGAAGGGGCGGCGGGGGCAAAGGTAGCTGCCGGGGGGGCGGTAGTGCGCGCGCTCGCCCGCCCGCCCGCGGCCGGCGCGAGCTCCCTAACGGCTGTCGGCGGCCGTTAGCGCCGAGCGCGCCTCAGGGTGGCCCCGCGGCCCGTCCCCGCCGCCGGTCCTGCGGGCCGAGCCCCCGGCTCGGCGGGCACCTCATGAGGGGGCTCCGGCCGCGGCGGGGTACGCGCCTGCGCCCGGCGGTGCCAGCGGCTGCCACCCCGCGCCTGCCGGGCAGCCTGCCCGCCCCGACCGGCTCGCCGAGAGGGCAGCCGCCGCCTACGTATAGATAGGTATACGCGCGGTGGGAAACGGCCGACAGTAACGCTGCGGAACGTGGCAGGGCGCGACGCGAATAAAAACACCGCGCTTATGTCCCCTTTCCACTGCGGGGGACCGTCAACGAGCAGATTTTGTTTCCCGAAGCAGAATTTGACCGAGCCGATAGATCCCGAAAAGTGACAGGGACTTTTCGAAGCATGAAAGTGGGGAAGGCTTCAAGTTCCCCTCTGATCCCGCGGCAGTCCCGCCGTGTAACGCAGTGCCCTCTAACACCACAATGCGGCAATGATGGTGCTGCATTTATTACGCTTCTCCTCGGGCTCCTGCCTGTCAGCTGGAGCCGCGTCTTGCCGGGGGAGACAGCGCAGGACTTCGCGGGCTCGTCTGTCAGCTGCATTTGAGACAGCGGTGGCTCAAGGACGGAGCCACCTTTAAAATAACATTGCTGATTTGGTTAAACCTCTCTGTGCGCAGAGGTACGCGATACTTGAATAGTATCACAGGCAGAACTGTTATTCCAGCCCTTGCCTATCTTTCAGACTTATTTGCTTTAGACAGAGCATTATTTCAAGTTCCAAGCAGCAGCCGTCACGGTAACCTTATTTCGTCCCTTCAGCCTTTGCCTTCTCCTCCACCAATTTCAGCGTTTCCCTCCCATCTGCCCTTCTCATCACTGACCTGCCTCCAGCGTTGCCCCAGAGGACAGCCTGGTTTGAGGACAGCAACAGCTCTGGGTCGTTGGGTAGGGCTGCAAAACAGTCTGAAGAGTACTTTCCTCTTGGCCATGTTTCTTATGCAAGTCTGCATATAATCAGCATAGACGCCAAGTCTTCCTGTACTCTTTCACTAAGTGCGTGACTCATTAACTTAAGGAGTTTTAAGTTCACTGGGAATTTAGATTAGCTCAGTAGGACTGTGAGACCGTAGCACTGGGGTGAATTTTACCTTCTGAAGGAATGTCCTTAAAAAATTGATTTGAATTAAGTGCAGTTTACTGCAAAATTTGGTCAGGTTGGTAAGCTTTCTAAGATTTAACATGATTTCCCCCTCCCTAATCTCCTTTTCATCTCTCTCCTGTGTTGAAAGTTAAAAGTTCACATTTGAGAGGAGGAATCTTGAAATTTACTGCTCTTTCTTCTCTCACTTCTGAACACAGATGCGCTTTAGTTTTCCACACAGTCTCTCCCACTAAATAGGAGATCAAGCTTTGCATAAACCAGCTCTTTTTACAGGAGATTACAAGTGATATATATAATTGTAAATACAGCTCTTTCTGTATGGACACGAATAAAGCTTCCGTTTTGCCTAGAGCATTGTCAAAGCTGGAAATCCTCTCTGCCAGAACACTTAGACTTTCTTCAACCTCAACATCAAAACAGTCATTCATCTCTTTGTATGGTCAAATAATGCTCAAACTTGTTCAAAGATTGAAGAAACAGAATAGGAATTCAGTGTAAATCATAGCGCTCCCTGGTAGAACTAAGATCATACTGTGATGAAAGGGAATTCCCTTTCGGCAGAGCACAGAAGTTCAACCTGCAGCCGGTGGTGGACTGACACAAAAAAACCCCAACTATTCCACACAGAGTGGATTGAATACCACCTTGTGCCCCCAAAATCACTTCACTGTGCACAAAACCCGTGTGAATCACATGTAGGCTACCACCTGTGAAAATCAGGGCTCCCATTCTCGTATTAGGCCAGCGTGGGGGCAATGACTGTAAATGGAGCACGAGGTGTATATTCAGCCAGCCCTGAGTCTGGTTGCAAAAACTACCAGACAGCCTTTTAACAACAAAGAAAATAGCGCCTTTTTCTTCAAATCAGCTATTCCCATGCACAGACTTTGCTAGGCCTCTGCAGTGCTTATACATTTTATGTATATATTATGTATATCACATATATATTATGTTGTAATGGTGTATATATACACAGTATGTGTTTTCTTACTATATTTAGATATATACTTACTATATTTACATATATATGTTTACTATAATACATATTTTTAAAATATATATATACATACAGGTACAGTAAATTTAGCTCTTGTGTCACAGTGCAAAGGCAGAGGCGTTGTTTTGGGAGTCCTCTTCATATGAAACTTGAACTGGTTCTGCCTTCCAAGGGAATGGAGGGTGATCAGAAATGAGTAATTTAGACAACATTTTTGTATTAACAACTGGATTCAGATTTTAACACAACTTGAGAAATAACAATTGTGTTTTTCAGCTTTCCACTTAAACATCTTTATAAATCTATTAACACCTTTATAAATGCTATGAACCATCTTTATAAGTGCTATGAAGTTATATTTTTAGAGATAAAAAGGTAAAGGCAGGACTATTAATTGGAATAAAGAAAGTTCACCAAAAGATAATTTATAGGAACATTTTAATTTAATGTTCAGATGTTCCTCGAGGCACCACTTTAGGGAACAGTATTTTCAAGCTGTTGAATGTTCTCTTCTGGTTGCAAGATGTTTCCTATGCTTTTTACATTTGGATGAAAAATGCTTAGACACCTTTGGAAGCCAATAAGATAATAACAGCTATCAGAATTTCAAAAATACATTTTTAATTGGAAAGTTTTTGCCCCTTTTCCAAGTGTACCATTTGAAACAATTTGGAAGGAACATTATCAGAGTCATCTTAGTCTACTTTTTGGATCAACACTATTGATCTTCCTATGAATTACCTCTAAAAGCAAGAGCAGAATTTGTCTGCATTGGGGTTAATACACATGATGGTGCAGTAATTTGACTTCATTACTTATAGTAACACAGTTTAATGTATGTATGAATATATACAGGCTTGAGGCCACATGCACTGAATAAATATATATATGCACTTGAAAAACTGCTTGGGGAAATACACCTCGGTGCTTAATAAAGTATGATTTTTTTTCAATTTATAAAATGTAAATCATCTTTATGCATATTCAAACACTAAGTTTTTCTTGTAGTGGATTAAAAGAGATTAGTGGTCTAATTATATCTATCATCAGTCATGCAGCCTCCCAGCATGATGACACAATTATGATGCCATAAATAATTTACTGATATAGTGAATAACACTTTAACATATTAATAATTTTGATTTTAGTATTTTGATTTTTTTTTCCCTAAATATTAAAATTCAGTTGTTCTCTGAACATTTTCAGTAATGTTCAGAATGCGACATCCTGGGAAAGATTATCTCAGTCTGTTTTCTTAGAAGAAAGGCTAACGGTCTATGCAGCCCTGCTGGTGAGCATTTGATCTAGACTGTTAGGAACAGGACAGGAAGTTTCAGGGGGAAGAAAAAAAAATTCCTCTCTCATTTTAGATAAGTATCCCACGGTTATTTTTACTTTTAACACAATCTATTTTTAAATATGCTTCTTGTGTCTTCTGCTGTCCTCAGAAATTCCATGTGTCCTTTTAAGCACTAATACTTTCTCTGTAAAAAAATTCTGTCTCTTGGCTTCACTCAGTGCAAATTTTATTGGTGTTTCTTGACTCTTGCAATAACATTTCAGCATGCTCTTCAGAACGTTTCTCTCTAGCTAAGAAAGCCCAGGTGTTATATGTATTTATTTATTTACACTTTAAATCTAAATTTAAATCCTGAACCATGTTTTGATTGCAAATGTGATGCCATTAGTGATTATATATGCCAACCAATGACACAGAATTTCAGAATATTAAATTTAATTCCACTCAAATCAATCAATTTCACTGTTTCACTGCCCAGCTTTCACTGGGAAAGAACTTTTCACATATAAGACATGTTCTTGTTTGAAATATTCTTTATTATCTCCTTGTTTTTCACATTCATGTTTTTAATTAGTGTTTCATGCTGTCCAAACATTTCTATTTCACAATAGTTTTCTATGATTATCTCAGATGTGAATGATATGCTTTTAATAGGCACAAAATTTGAGAGTAATTAAGGCATAGAAGACTCTCTGTCAATGGTAAAGGTTTCCCTATGTCATACCACCTGGGAAAGTTCTGGCTATGGACTGCTTCAAGTATGGAGAGTTTCTTTAAGCTTGCCTAAGCTTTGATGGCAACTTCAAAAAAGTGGAAGAAAAATACAGTCTAGCACAAACAACTTCCTACTATTCAGTAAAAACAATCAGATTTTCCAAGATACTAATTTATGTTCCCATTTCCTCTTAATAATCGCATTTTTAACAAAATTGTGGCTAAAGTCAGCTTTTCCCAGCTATACGCATTTAATGTATTTGCTGCAGAGAATATAGGAATAAAGTTTTTGTTTGTTTTTTTAGGGAACCCTACAGGTTAGCATAACTAGCTATGGACACCAGCATTATGTTTTGATATCTACGCACCAGATGGCACGGAGTCCTTCCCACTGACCTGAAGGCTTGGGTGAGCTATTTGAATAAAGCAGGTGCAAGATATAAGTTGCCTTCTGTTTTTTCCACTTAAGTAAACTGAACAGTAACTACTTCGGAAACAGCACTAGTTTATAATGACAGAGTAAAGCCCTTCCTTTACTACAGATAAACGAGCTCTGCCTGACATGTTCTGCTGCTGAAATGCAGAGCTATCTATCTTCTGTGAAATGTCTATTGTTTTGCTAAGTTTATAGCAGGAAGTGAATCAGGAGACGGGGACATTTTAGGCAGAAGTTCTATTGTAAAGCCAACAGCAACAAAGTAGCTTTAGGGATAATACTGTTTCTTTTACTCTAATTAAGTTCCTAAAGCCATATAAAGAAGCTATTCTGTGGGAATCTTATTAATTCCTTCCATGTCAAAGAATTAATAGGGAGAAAGGTTAGTGCCCAGGAAGCAAGCCCCACTATTCAACTCTAGCAATAAGCTCTTTCTACACTGATGTCATTATAACAATTCCCGTAGCTGTTTAGAGCTTGTCTATTTAATTCTTCATACAATACTGTCGTTATGCCAGTGATCACTTGAGCATATGAAGAACAGTATTTTAGGACTGAGACGCACATTTATTTTAGCTGTGCCTGGCAAGTTATTACACTGGCCGAAGTCAGAACTTTTGAGAACTGTTATTTCTGATTTATTTTGCTCCACTGGAAGCCAAAGCGGTTTCTTTATCCTACAGTTAGATACATTTGGAGGATGATTGGCCTAGGGCCACGGTTTGTTACTCAGAACTAAGAGCTCATCTGCTTGCAGTCACTCAGATTTAAGCCCGCTTAAGCCCTCTCAGTCAGAGGTGAAACAGTCTTTAATCTTTTGGAGAACTTGGCTCCGGCAAAAAGACTTACCTTACCTTTGAATGAGAGCGTCCACACGAGGTTTAACATCTTTTATTATACGTGTTAGCATCACACCTTTAGTCAATTCCCCTTAACTCCTATAGCAGACGCATGCCCCAAGTGGCATACGCATCTCTCCAGTCACCTCAGTTCCAGCTGATGGCAGAGCATGCCCCAGGCTGTTACCAGCTTGTACACCACTTGGTACCATTAGTTCTGTCCTACTACAGCAATAGATTTAGTTAAGGACACAGGACTGAAAAGTTTAAGATTTATCCCTGAGTAGGCAATTGAAGTTTTCATTTCCAGTTTCTCTTCCTCCTTACCAGATTTTCACCTTTACCTTTCAAGGCCACGTACAAACAAGCATCTCACAGGGTGATACCCACATACTACCCTCCTCCTCCCCCAGAACTATTAGCTACCACTGCTTTTGTTTCCTTGTCATCCTCCTGTTTCTGAGTCTGCAGACAAGCTGCTTCATGCAGAGAGCAAACTCTCATTCCAGCTAACACAGAACATGACCCTTCCCTTATTCAAATTCCTTCAGAGAACCATCGTATTTTTCAACAGGTCTTACGTGGAAAAAACATTATGTAGCAATGGAAGTTCCTAATTTTGAGTTTCTCAAGAACATTTATTTCACTTTTGTACATGAGGCCTCAAGTTCTTCATAGAAAAGGAAGACTTCCTGCTTGTTTATAGTTTTTGGGGGTTTGTTACTGATAATCAGAAAGCCAGTCTTAGTCATCTAGAGTTTCATGTTATTTCAGTTTTGTTCCTTAAAACTCTCTTTGCGTACATAGGTTTTTCATGTATTAGAACTAAAAATATAGTCAGGCCTTCAAACTTCAACCTCTGCAAAGAGCCTGTTGGAAAAGGAAATGAGGAGAAAGCAGTCTGATGTATCTCATCACTAGTCTATTGTTTTTAAAAGGAAAGTGGAATGAGATCAGGAAGAGAGGGTCACTGTATCTGCAGTCTCTTTGACTTCTTGCTCTTTAAAGAAGAACACTGCATTACTGAATTCATGTTTCGGTCAGCGGGATAAATAACTACCAATACACTGGTTGGACACATAACTGTAGAATCCAACATCAACATTTGAAATCTAAATTCTAGTTCTGAGATTAAGTACTACATAGTCAAAGATTCCTGTTGGAGCTTCCCCCACCCCCGCAATTAGTAATACTTTAATGTTTTGATTTTGAGGTAATAACAATAATTTACCTATATTTTACAGAGATATTTCATTCTCAAGTGAAGCACTTGAAATAATGCTTTCCTAATACTACAGTGGCCACATAGAAGGACTTGCTTGTTCCAAATTGATAGCTCTGCTACAAAAAATATTTTCCATACAAAATACTGCTCTGCAAATACTATATGTGAATGAAATATATCTGCTACACACTGGGACAGAAATCCTTATTCTCTGAAAGCAATAGTAAGACTTCCACTGATTTAACATGATGACAGTTTTTCAGAGGTCAGGACTGGAAGAGATGCATTATTATACTGAGTAATAAGAGTGCAAGCTCAAATGAGTTGACCCTTTCCAAGCCATTAGAAACCCCCCAAACAATTAAATAAGAATATTAAATATTAGTAATATTACAGGCAGTGCCATTCCTATTCTGTCTTGTCAATACCTGTGTTCTGGAGGCCCTGCTTCAACTCGCTGCCTAGCTGTAAAGACACCATTGCCAACACAGAGTACCACCTACAAACGAGTTTGGAAGAACAAGATTATTTAGACGCTACCATCGGTTTGGGTTCATTGTGAAATTACAGCTAAAAAGTATCCCCTGGATTAAGTCTCCAAAGCCTTCTACAGCAATAAATCCAAAGAACCCAGGCCTGGTTTTGCTTTCACATTAAGCCTTTCCAAAAGGGAGACTGAAAGTCACTGTAGCTCATTTAGTATGTCGAGACTTCTACGTACTCAAAAAGTAACAGTGTGAAGCTGACTTTTTTACCAGAATCTGCATGTCTCAATATACCTCTTCCCTGTAAAGTCCCACCAGTGTAGGCTGCACAAACAGGAAAGAAGATAGAGGGAAGGAGTAATCATTTTGTTGTTGCCATCCTTGCCAGTGCTACTGTTACGATAGAACAAGACTACAACAACATCCTGTGTCCAAGCTACTAAAGCAATTAATTACAAGCAGTAGAAATGAAAGTGAGAGAAAGCTCCATCTTCCTTCTATCAGAGTGTCCTTGTTGTGTTGCCTGTCTGTAAGAAATATAACCACACTACAAAATACTATTTACTACAGTCTCATAGGTCCTAAGGCTGTCACTACTTCCTACTTTACCGCCAACTGCCTGCTGGGGGTAAAGCCGGAAACATCTGCCCACTAACTATCACATCATTAAAACAACACAATATCTGACCATGCATCTGCTTAAGAGTAGCTTACCTGTCAAGGTTCAAATATACAAGCAAGACTCACACTTAGGAACTCAAAAAAAAAAAAAAAACCCAAACCAAACACAAAACCCCAACCCTAAAAAACTCAGACCTGGAATTTAGATGAGCTTTACTATCCTGCAGTAATCATCTTTTCTTAGCCTTCTTTCAAGAGCCAATTTGAACATGCTTTTGTAGAGGCCAGTGAGAAGATTCAAGTCTGATGACCAGAGAATCAGTTGGATTTTGGTCTTTACTTTAATGGAATACACAAGATTAATCAAGATGAGGATTACACTTGGAGTGACTCATTCAGTCTACATATTTCATTCTTCATTGCAAGGATGAATCCCAGATCATGTGTAAGGATACTGGTCAGCCCAGCCCACACCTGCCCTCCGTCTTCCCAGCCCAAACTGCTCTTGCCGGATTGTGTTCAGACTGAGAGTCATCAGCACCAACTGTCCCAAAGACCGCAGTTTGCGAGCAGCTGCCCTCTTCTAGGAGGACCTTCAAAAGCAGGAAATGGACTGACATTTTCTGTGGTGCAGGTGGTCTGTTTTAGGTGTTCAAGAAACTCAAAACTTTTGGGAGAGGTTAAGTTTACTTTGTGTGCACTTTAGTGGCCTGCCACATAGGAGGGCAAACCACGTAGCCTGCTGTGGCAGGCAGACTGAATATCACTGCACGAGTGGCATCCAGATTAGAGTGTATTATGGTTACATCGACATTTGCAACTCTTGGTCTCCTTTGTCTTTCTCTCCCCAATACTCCACCATCAAAAAAAAAAAAAAGGGAGGAGCGGGAAGGAGAATAAAGACAACCAGAACTGCACATTGACATTTATAAATAACTGCCCAATAACCGGTGGAAATGCAAGTGGAAGCAACAGCCAATCACAGACCTAACTAGTTTATTTATATGCTATGCTGTTAGAAGACTGAAATACCTATTTTTAACTTTTGCTCTATACATTTTGGTAGCTAATCATCACAACTTTTGTTATCAGAGCTACCAGAAACAGCTTACCACGTGCAACAATATTTTTGTTATAGTGCACACAAAATATACATATATTGTACTTATATACATGCATAAATACATGAAGAGATTCTGGTGCAAATAAGGATTTATCATCGGCTTCAGGCAATGAGATTTATTACAGTAAGTAGTTGTTCTGTCTGTTTTTCCACAGACATGCATTATCTTGAAATAAAAATTAATGGCTAGTGAAATGATGCATCAGTATACCATTTGAAACCCTCCCTCAGTCCACGAAACTTTCTACCTTTAAAGAGTTAGCAGCTCAAAACACTTAAAGGAAATAATAAAAAAAAAAAACCCTCAGCATATAAAAAGCTGCTTTTCAATTTCTTAATACTGGTTATCAATCATTAACTGCATTAACTGACAATAGCCTCAAGTCCATGTATTGCTATTTTTTCTAGTTGCTCTTCTTTTACTAGCAAGAATCTGAACCATCATTCTGACAATATTAACACTCACCACTACCAGCCTTTTACAGAATCCACACCTCATTGTATTACAGGAGGCTAGGGACAGGCTACTATAGGAAATAAATTATATCAAGGACAGCAAGGGGTTTCTTTCAGAATGCACATTTTGAGTTGTCATCTTTATAAAGAAAGTTCTTAATCATTACTGAGAGAATGTTAGTTTATATAAAGTATATACATATAAAATAATTATATATACATACATACTATATATATGTTATTGTAATAATCACCAAGTCAGTGTATGTCTAGTACAGTTCCTGTTTTTAGAGTGTTTGTTTCACTTCTTTTCAAAGGCTGTATTGTCCTCTTATAATATTTAATATTTGCAGTACAGTAAAATAGAGGAATCTGTTCAAAAACTGCATTTTTGTTCATGATGTCTTCCTACCAAGAGTGCAGCTGCTTTTTCTGTTATCACTTCCAGGTGGTTAGTACAGGCTTTCCTGAATCTCTTGCACGATTTCCTTTTACTCCAGTGGATTGCCCAGAACGACTCCTCAAGTCACGATCAGGCCCATCACTTTGCGCCATCTCTTCATCATATCTGAAAATGAGATAACCCGTTTCAATGCCTTGTTCTGCTATTCACCACCCAAACAAGAGTGGGTCCTCTATATTCTAACTTTACTTAATATCTAGCACTGAAATTTAATACAAGCTGTTCTACACACAGGTTTACACATGCATAGTTTGATATGCAGCTATTATTCACAGAAATATACTACCACGTGATGTTACAATACAGATCAACCGAAATATCTTTGGCTACTTTTTGAAAGCAACAAATCATCTGGCAGCTTTGGTTAAACTCTTGAGTTTGTGAAATTTCATGCTTGTGAAATTTCCCATGTACGTCTGTATTTCTCCTCACTACGTAGGTCTGTGGTTAAGCAGGAACATCAGACTGCTGGCAGTTTAATAAAGTCTTAAGCTATTGCTTCAAACAGAGGATTGTTAGCTGCAGTGTTAAAAAACTCCACTGTTGCATCAGAGAGCGAGTAGGGAAAGAATGAGGTGAAGAAACAACAGTGTGCTTAAATTCAATGCATTTGATGACATGGATTTTGTAACACTTAACCACAGTGACAAGTAGTTCTTTAAATATCTCAGCCCATTATGGCCTCAGATAACCTCAGTATATACTTACCTCTCAGCTGCTACACAAATTTCAAGCAGAAATTGGCTACAGATGCATAATTGTAATTATCAAAAAGATAATATTACAATATTTTGTAGAACAGTCATAATATATACTGAGTTACACTATTGTATAGGTATTCACAGCTACCATGTATATAACATTCATTAAAACTTAAATCATAATTCAGGCAATATTTTTATATTTTATATTTATATTTATATTTATATTTATATTTATATTTATTTACTTATATTTATCTGTCTTTACTGGTATATAGAAAGAGTATTTAAGATCAGTGTGAACTAGTGGATCAACTATATACATAACCGCATTCCTGACATACTGAACAACTGTATCACTAGTGCTAGAGGACGTATCTGAACATTTTCTCAAAAAATAGGAGAAACTGTATTGTTGAAATGGTATTTAAATCAGTGTTCCTCTGCATAAGACCAATCAGTCCTAGATAAATCCTTCAGACACTCCAATACAAAGATCTCCATCTCCTTCATTTCTCTCTTTGTAATAGAGATTGGGGAATTTAAAAAATATCTGACAACTCATTATTATTACGTCCCTGAATTACAGGAGTCAAGAGGCATCCATTTCTATGAACTGAGAGAAAATCGTATCTATTTTATCTATTTAACTACCATCTATATGTTACACTCAATACAATTAAAGTTCTACACGTGTAGAAGATAAACACTCTCTTTGCCTCTGTCCCTCAAATCTAGCTGCTGGAAGCTCAGAAGGTGCAGGCAGGGGCTTATCAGACAAGTAACATTCCCTCTGGAGATGAGGCGAGGCAACTCTGCTTTAATGCACTCCCACCTCCCATGTTGTTATTGCAGCTCCAAAAAAAATGAACTGGTACTTTGTGCCCATTTTTTCACATCAGAATGAAGTTCACCTTATCTCTGTGGTCTACATTACACATTAAAAAAGTGAGGTGATTGAAAAACATTTGCATTTATATAGAGCATTGATAAAACTTACAAGACTTCATAATTGCCAAGAACCTCTTTTGGTGGAGATTTATTCCATTTACAGTCTGGAATTTCCCCATTAGGCACAGCAATGTTAAGTGTGTCATTAATAAGATTATACTTCAAGATGCGATCATTAGCAGTACTGGAAGTAAGAGAAGGGGAAGCATTAACCTACAAAAGAAAAAAAAAAAAGGTCAGCGTCAATTTTTTGAGTGGTATATAGTTCTCCAAACAGCTTGTGTGATGCCTATATGCAAAGTTTGGGAAATTAAGACTCAGTGTCTCAAAGCACATCTTTCAGTTCCTCAGACACTGGAAGGAATCCCCCACTGGACATTTTTCTTTTTATTTAAAAACAAAAGCACCACACCACTAACGTCTGCAGTGTCAGCCTGAAGATTTTTGTTGACCCTAGATTCACCAGGGCTAATCAGACAAGACATAGATTTTTGTTTAATTTTCTAAGCTTACATGGATACAAAACCCATAAATTTCAGTGTTTACAATTTGCTTTTTCACTCCAACAGCTGTTATATACAGGAATCTGTGGGTTTCTTCTAGGTAAACAGCTTTTATTTATGTTCTTATTCTGAGTTCTCCCCTGTTAAATTCTGAGCTGGAGAAACAAATACATGCTCTCTATTCAAAGCACTACATTGCATCTTATTTTAATTAAAACTGGGGTTCATTTAACATATCTCTTGTGTTCCACATTTACTATGGAGAAGTGGTATCAGAACAATAAACAGATTTTTTTTTTTTTAATAAAGTCCATTTACCTTTGATCTTTCAATTAGATTGCGAAGGAAGAGGGCTGGATAAATTTTATGTTGAACATACAGATCCAAAGTTAATACACTAAGGAGAAATTTATGTGAAAAAAAAAAGCCTTCCAAATATCCTGATTATCCTTTGTGTGCCCCTTTTCTTTCCTCTTAACCTGCAACATTAAGGCCATGACAGCATTTAAAACTTAAGTTTGATGTTATTCTCCATCGAGCCAATGCCAATTTTCCAGCTACTTAGACAGTATCTAATAGGGCTGCTAACATTCAGACTGCCTCTGAAGTCCAATTGTATGGATGCACTGGATTTAAAAGACAAAACAAAGCCACAATCACATAGAAACACCACACAAATAGGAAACAAAAGCACATGCTACCTTGGTCATCACATGGCCTATTTCACTTTCCAACATTTTTCTTAATCCACTTACCTGAGGAACAAAAGATATTGTTTCAAAAGAGGAAAGACTACATTGAAATCTACTTTGTTTTATTCTGTGAAATGAGAAGGAAGTCTTTTTTTCCTGCATTTTATGTAACTTTACCTCAATTAGCCATGGTTTAAGCTTGTCATCAATGATAATGTCATATCCATAACACTCAAAGCAGTGTTTATCATTATTCATTACAGGCTAAAAAAAAAAAAAAAGAAGACAAGAATATGTATTGAAATCAACAATTCAGTAAGTAACCTGATTACACACTTTGTTTGCTAGAAATCACATGCGGTTACATTATGAATCTTCTACAACAGTTTTCAGTGTTGTAACTCTAATATAAGCTTGCTAACTAGTAAGTTCAGGATTGCCTCTTTTTTCCAAGCTGTAAGTAAATATTTCAATATTCATGATTGCATTAATGCCAAGTTACGTTAATTTCCTATTATGCTTCTAGTGTGAAAACAAAAGTGTTTTCATATTTTGCAAAAGTAATAACAATATTTAAAGCCTGCACGCATCAGGAGAAATCAGGAAGTTTTAAAATTTACATAACACAGCTTCACATAATCGTGAATTCTTTAAACTTCAGAAAAAGGAGACTTATTCAAAGACATTTCTTTTATTATGCTGCTGTAACTATGTAGAAATTTGAGGTCAAACAATTACCAGATACATTTTTAAATTATAATTAGCTCAAGTCAGCTATGATCCCAAAAGCCAAGAGAGACCAAGGACCAAGTTGTGCTTAGATGCACATCCTCTAGAGAATCAGTAGTTTTCCAGCATCTGCTAAACATTTGCAGTATGCACGGTAAGACTTTCCTTCTACGCAAATCTCATCAGATCTTTTAAAGAAACCTTTGTAACAGGTTAGTGAGATGTTTTCCCGTAGACAAATAATGAAAGCTTTTCAGTTCTTCAGGGAGTGAAAGGGGGAAGGAGGAACAAGCATCTCTCATTGCATTTGCCATTGTCAGAAAGACGGAGGACCAAAACATTTCACGCTCAGTAATTTTCAAGACTTTTTCTCTTCTCTTTTAAGGTTCTGCTAACATTTGGATTAAATCCCTTTTCTTCTCACATCCAATTTCAAATATGATTGCACAGCAGAGGCTGAGTTGAGCCATGCTTCCCCACCTCCCACTGATCCTGGCTTCATGACCTTGTCCCTCTCTCTCATGCTGATTCTGGTGTTCATCTGGTCCTTCAGTGAGGTGAGTCAGCTTATTACACTGGCAGAACACTAACCCATCAAAAAGGCAAGACAGTAATTGTCAGTTGGGCGAGTGAGCTGATTAAAGCTCACGACGGTGCCAGGACCAGCCCAAAGAGATGACAGGACCATGCACTTTGGAACAGGACAGCCCTTGGCACGAGTGGGCCCTTCAGTTACCCCAGCTGACCGACAGAGTGATGCTTGCTCTCTAATGTAATCACGGGATATTACCCAAACCTAGAAAGTCACTCAAGCAGAGGACTGGTTGCTACTTTTCTTTTTTTTTTTTTTTAAATAAGAGTTCATGATAACTATGTGACTTGTGTATAAAAGAGGTGAAAGTAAGTTATGTAACTCTGTTGAACTAATAGCCTTACATTTTCTTTGATAAATTGTCCTCCAGAGCTATTTTTTCTTTGACACATTTGTTATTGCTGAAATGACGTCATGCGCCTTGGCAGAGCTTAATACTATTCACAAGGGCAGTATCAAGTCATATTAAATAGTTCACAGAGCCCTCAAGGAGGTTCATTCACTTCTTCAATATGCACAGATAGCTCACCCGCCCACCCAAGCTTCAAGTTCACTCAGCTCAGAGAAATCAAGAGATAACAGAATTGCAGAAATCAGCATCACCACCATCACTCAAATAGCAGGAAATAGATTTTAGGGGTTTTAGTGGCAAACGCGCTTTCACGGTTATGAGAAGCCTGCAGCCGTAATGCTATCGCTGGCAGCATTCCAGGAACAGTACTCACCGCAACAGCCTTCAGTGACTGCACAATTATCCAGTGAATTTCATCAAATAATTTGTTTGTGACTTCCTTTCCACGGGTGCTCTCCAGATACAGGCGTAAGTTACTCACTGTCCACTTGCCTCCGTGGATATGATTGTAATCATCCTGAAGAGTTAAGGAGTTAATTCAGTCTAAAATTTTGAAGTTGTTTGGCAGTTTTGTTTCATTCACACAAAAAGCCCACTTAGACTTACATACAAGTATCGCTCTAAAAACAAACTCAGCAAATTGCTTTTGCTCTTTTACAGCTTTATGAAGACTTCAGCTTTACTTTGAACTGCCCTCTATATAAACAACAGTTTTTATTATAGCTGCATATGTTTATATCACACATTGCAAATCAAGTAACAAATCTTTCTTAGAAGAAAAAAAACAACTGGTACTTTGACAGTTTTATAGTAAAACATAATTTATGATTTTGAAAGTTTTAAAAGGTGAAAGGAAAGAATTGAACTTTTTCTTCCTCTGGGGATAGGGGAGAAATAATTGAGTGAGCAAGAGCTAAATTTCACTGAAGTTAGCTGTTTTAAAATGCAGCACTTGAAAGTGCTTGTCTGTGTTTATTAATTTAAAATGTGACTTGTCTGTTTCCCAAAAGGCAAACACAGTATCTTCTTAATGGTGCTGCTGACAACAGTTACATTCAAGAAGACAGTGAAATGACACCTGAATTATTTTTAAAGGTTAATTTTTCAAGTAATTCAGTATTTTGATATAGAAAAAACACTAAGTGCTACTGAAACAGAACAGGGGAGATAAGGAGGTTACCTTATATTTGTCTTTTCAGAGGCTATCAATGCTCTGCGTTATATTCTCTTTAAACAGAAAGACAAGAGCAAACTGAGGGTATTCTTACTGATGGAAAGACACACGTTCAGCCCTTGAATAACTCTCAGGACAAATGCTTTGTCCCTTTATAAAGGTTCTCCTCAGAGCATTTCTAAGAATTAACAATTGTATGCCTGCTAAATTGTAAAACACAGAATGCATAGAGCAGAAAAAAGTTCTCAGAGGAACGAAATCTGTCATCCTCTAAGACAAGGTCAGAGAAGCCTCTATCTATATTTAGGCTTTTTCTACAGCTCCCCTCTTAGTAAATTTGGAAAACTAGACTGTACAAAAAAAGATCTGAAACATGGTTCTCAGGACTTGCTGCATGGAAAAAATGTCTTGAGACCAGATTCCAGCAAGGGAACAGAGATCAAAGTTTCAACCCTCTTTGCATTTCAGAACAAGTACTCAAATCAAGATAGATTGCAACTGGGTAGAGCGTTACACAATCACAGCTGTTTAATTAGAAATACTAAAACAAAGTAGAATATTGCGCTACATAGAAGATCACTAACTGAAAATAATTAAGTAGAAGAATTATTGTTGTTTTGTTTTTGTTACACATGCAGTGAATAATGACTTAGAGCTGTATTTTCCAGCACAAACATTACGATGGGTATACTGACTTACCCTCCTTCCTTCATTTTACCCTTTCCCCCTCCCCCATATTGAATTGTACGCTTTTCAAATTAGGGATGTTTTCCTGTGAGCTTGTAGGGTACGAACACACTGGAACTCTATGGTTCACGTACAGATTAGAGTAGAGATTAACAGCTAGAACTGAAAGAGTTTTCCCAGACCTCCTCATAATTTTGATAAATTACTTGACAGTTCGTATTAGGTTCTTCTTCTAAAACTGTACAGCCTAAGTGCCTCCAAAGTTACAGGCATGTTTAAAACAGGACAGATAGGATGGATAGAGTGACTTCACATTAAACTTTTCTCACTTCCTTCTGCAAAACTCAACAGATATTAGTGGTTCAGAATGTCTAAAAAGTTTTTCCAATACTCTAGTAATGACTCCACATTTTCAAGCTGCTACTTCTATACCCATTTCTGTTGTCCTTTCTTCTCTCAAAGTGACCTCACCACTACTTTCACTTCTATTTGGGAGAAGTCTTGAAGGCCATTCTTTAACTGGCAGAGAAGATGAAATGGTGCATAATAACAGGGAAGGCAACATATCACATGCCTCACCTCTTCACTGCTACTGGCAACAGCACCATACAACCTCGAAGTTGTATGGGATCTGCTTTCACCACAACTAATTCTCAGTGTGCCCTGTCAAACCAGAATGTGTTCGAAGCACTTCACAAATCAGCACTGGAGCAAGAAAATGTTTGTAGTACTGAAAAATGCCATATTTTGACACTTACCTTGGTTTATAACTACCACCATAAGTGACATTTATAATTGACACTGTTGTTACAGGAATATCCAGATAAAAACAGTTCTGCTATGCTGCACATCTTACAGAACAATAATAGACGAGGCACATTTAGCAAGGTTGCAATTTAAGATACATTATATAGATCCTGTGAGTGTATGTGTATACACCTTTGAATATATATGCATGAGTGTATGCGTACGTGTATGTACATACACGTTCGTTTTTCCATACTCTGAAAATAAAACCTCTGAAATTAGGAAGTGCGACAACAAGAGTTTTAATTACTGTAACAGAGGCATAGTTTATAAATCACAGACATCCGCTAAAAATGCAAAAGGGACAGTCATCATCATCAAGTGGATTCCCTGAAGAAACAAGGCTTGGGCAGTGATACTGTATGCCCATCTGTTCATGTCACCCCTGACCCACTAGCCTTTCCTCCCACTGGTGAATTTCAGCCTATTTTGACATAGGGAAGTGCTGTCAAAGCCATTAGGTTTCCACATGTTTTATGAATATCAATGGCAAATTACAGGACAGAACTGTTCTGCAGGCAGAACTCCATCTTCGTCCATTCAAGAGGAAGCCACCAGCTGGCCAGGCAGCAAACATTTATCTCCAAGCTCGCAACTGCACATTCCCTTTCTCACCCAGAGAAGGAAGGTGGGGGTGGGGGGGAAACATAGGAAGAAGCTGCAAAGTACTGTGATGAATAAGTGCTGGATATAGGAAAGCTGAATTAACTGCTTGGGAGAGAGAGAAGGAAAGGGAGATCAGGAAAGCGATATTAAAGTGCTATTATAAAATACAAATCCACAGGAACCAGGCTTCATTAATTCCACTGCTCACAGAATCAATTGCTAAGCGAGCATATTAGCATTTAAATGACAGGGGACTTGAAAAAAAAAAACCCCTGCTTTCAGCTACTGCAAGTCAATACTGAAGATATCACAGTCTATTACAGAGCTGCAACTCGTTATCTTGCATACTTTTGATCTGAAGTCTTCTGAAATTTATTTATTTGTAAGTTCAAGTTGAAGTATTTTAATTGCAAGACAATGAAGAATATGACAAATAAAACCTTTTTATTCCAAGTTTTTGGGACAATTTAAGAAAATCAGTCTTGCTACAAAAAACCACCTAAGAACTCAGTACACTTACCCCATGTTTCTGAATGGCAACATTTGTAAGATGTACAAACATGTTATCCAATTCACTTGTACTTGGTGTATATTTTACTGTGCAAAACCGGCAAAATCCAAGTTTATACCTTAAATACAAAAAGCCATTAAAATGTGTTAAACCCCAATAAGAAATAAGGAAAAGAGCATCCTAGGATACCATGTACATGTTAAACTTCTTTGTGCAACAAGCGCAACATTATTTTGACTACATTAAACATTCTCTCAAAACAAAATACAAATATATACAATCTTACATGTAACATCTCAGTGGACGGTATGTAGATACTAAAACATATAGACGAAGATCAAATTTCTTTCCACCAATAAGTAATGGATTGTTGATATAGAGAGAAATCACATAGGCTTCTTTGGAAGACTGAGATACAAACCTGAAAAACACAAATCATGTTGCAGAACGTGACAATTGCAAAGATGTAATCTGACAAGTCTTTTTTTTCTTTAGAAGCAGTCTGTAAATTTTGGATTGACTGAAATCTTGCATCTTTTGCCAAGACAATGTATAAAGTTGTAGTGGTTAATAATACACACTTGGCACCACGCACTATGTACCAAAAAAAGTTAAAAATACTAAACAGATGACCAAGATCAATTAACCATTTAAACTCAGTTTTGAAGCTGACAGGGTAGCTGACTGAGCCATTCAGAATGCAGCTCTACAAGCCAATCATTTCCTTGGAAAGCATTAGAGCTTGGCATGGTTCAGACAAGCAAAGAGTATGTATTACATTACCTTCATCAGTCAAGGTCTTATACTCCTAGAATATTTGTATTTATGCTTGGTGTGCAATTGCAAACCACTGTGAAAAGCTAAGATAACTTTCAGATTGTGACATTCTTCAGATTCCAAGCCAAATAGAAAAAAAAAAAAAAGAAAAGAAAAAAAAGCCTCAAGTGATAACTCAGCCAGTCACTTTCTAACAAGAAAAAAATTAACATTAGTTGTGTGGTCAAAACTTTTACTAGTCAGAGAAAAACATAGATTGCTAACCTGTTTCATCCATTTGGAAGTAGATCACCAACATGAGGTGTATTATTTTGTGCTCCAAACAGAAAATGTATTTATTTCATATAAATGCGTTCTTCCTTTGTACTAATTTAAAAAGCGAATTAATATATATTAAATAATTATTGAAATTGCTTAGGGAAAGATTTTTCTCTTGCTTCCTGTTATTTAATACTATGAAGCAGAACAATTTATTTTTGTGCAATTTTTTTCCCCAACAACGCTGAAAGCATTTTTATAAAGAATAGTTAATTGAACAGTTCTTTGTACCTCCTCATACCAAAACAAATCATATTAAAATCTGTTTGAAGGAGGAAGTCAGATAACAACTGAGATTAAATGCAAAAGTAACTATATAATGACAAAGAAATAATAATGGAATACTTTTCCCATGTATCAGACAATTAGCGTGTTGATGTGGTTTGCCTGATTATAGAAAGTACAATAAAGGGTTTGGGTTTTAAGAACTTACGATGATGTTTTGCTATCTCGAGACCATTTTTTAATTTGGGAGAGTTTATTGATTAGAAATATTCCTTTTCCTTGAGCTTTGCCACAAGGTTTCATAATCCAAGTGCTGGAGGGATTTTTTCTGAATTCTTCAACAAAGAGATTATAATCGGCAGGAAGCATAAAAGTAACAGGAACAAAATCTGAGTTAAGGAAAAAAAAAAAGGTGCACAATTAAGGACACTATAGCTGATAGGGCTATTGACACATATAGACTAAAAAAAAAAAAATTCTGTCTTCAGTTTTCCGGTCTGGCATGATCCACCTTCATTAAGACTCATGTCGCTTTTTATCTCATTTAAATTCTAGTTTGTAGTTTTTACTTATACAAACAATTGCAAAATATTGCATGCTGCTAACTTCAGATTAACAGATTTTAATTCACATGAATCAATTTTCTTCTTCTGTTTATATGCTGTGAAATTAGAGTATTATATACCATTCCAACTTAACTTTATAAAACTTTCTCAATTTCCTATGTCAGCTTTTACCATTCTGATAACCACCTTATCCTCTGTGCATGCAAAAATGTGAATGTTGATGTTGCTTCCCCTTTGGATGTGGTAATTTTTATTTCCATGTAACTCCCCTTAGTCATTCTTATTTGCTCCCACAATCAGTATTACCATGCTTACTGAAATCTAAAGAAAAGCATTTCTCGCTTTTTGCTACCAGATTATCTTCACTTCCATCCATACAAAACTGCTTCCTTCTTACACGGATGAACAGTGCTTTCATTTCACTTTCACAAGATGTAAATCAACACAACATATCCCCATCTCTGTTTCACTCCAATGCTTTCTGACCTATGAAACAACTTTACTCTCCTCATTCCTGATCTATTGCTGGTTTGGTTTGGGGTTTTTTGTGGTTTTTTTTAAATTTTGTTTTCTAGCAGTCATTACTTGTTCTCCAGCTTTACCCAAATTTCTCCTCTGAAGAATTTCTTCATTCAGTTCTGTCTAGAGCCTTTCTGCAAAAGCTTATTTTAGTTTTTGCTCCAGTATAAGATTTTCAGATAATGTTTTTTCACTTTTGAATTAAAGAAACTCCCACCCTGTCTCATATGAAGTTCCAGAGCCCTTTGGTTTCACCACTAATCTTATTGCAAAGTACCTCAATCCCACAATTTTCCCTTTTCAAAATAATAATAAAAAAACCCCAACAAAACAAAAAAACCAACAAAACCCCAACCAACCAACTCCTCCCCTAGACTCCCCCCCCCAAACACAAAAAGCCTAGTTACAAATCTATTTCTGTACCTTTCATTTAAAAATAATAATTTCATTATCACTTCATCCAATGTTGCTTCAGCTAATGCTGCACTGTTAAATTCAGTCTTCTTTAAGGACCTTACTACTTAAAAACCTAAGTCTAAATACAACTTCCATGCATACAATCTCATTTATTCTCCTCCTTGAATACTGCTGAATACTAGCAGGTATGCAGTGGAGGCACTGGGCCTTAGTGCTGTGGTAATATGATAGGAAAACAGAAATGTTCAATCTTTTATTCCTGCTTTATCTCTAATTTCAACAAAGAACCTGAACGAGTGGCATCCCCTCTATTCCTCTCAAATTGTAAAATATTAGTCATTACCCTTCAAAGCAAGGTTTGTGAAAACCTTGAAAATGTAGTATTTCATATGAAATGTTCACTACTACTGTTTTTACCACTTTCCCAATTTTTGTGTTTCCTTATGCTCTAATGGGGAGGGGAGGGAAAGGGAGGAGAAGACAGAGAAAGAAGGCTGTTAGGTTTGCAGAATGCAGCAAACAATTTTAGGATAAAGTGCACTTTATTTAATTGACAGGGACAGAGCATTTCAAGATAGTCACTTTAATGTTCTAACACTTCAGAGGTTCGGTGCTTTATGCACAGAAAAGCTACCTCAATTCCAGGTTATTGACCATAGAGGAAAAAAGATTAATGCCGATAATGAGAACCACATACCCAAATAAATATATTTCCCATTTTCATCCTTTTCAGCAAGAGGACTTCCTTCTTTCTCTAGTTCTTTCCTATATCGCTTGATATTCTTTACCATCAAATCTTTTCTGGTCAGTTCATAATGGTTTGGAAAATGATTGACAATTTGGTCATCAGAGAGGCGGTAACCAGTTTCCACACTGAAAACATTTCTGATTGTTTGCACGCTCATCCTGAAAGCAGAGACAGATACCAAGTGATTTCTCCAAAGAAACACAACTCAGGAGGACAAAGTTGCATTTTTTTTGTTTATTACATTCACTTCATCTTTTCTCTCTCATTTCTCTTTGTAGTGTAATATTTTGCTGCAGTGACAATCCAACATATCCTGAACCTCTATTAGCAAAACCAATGAAATCCTGCCAGAGATTTTATCGATCCCTCTACTACTACTGAAATTGGGACAGACAGTGAGGAAAGGAAGATGACGACTTGGCCCTACTGGACTCTGTTGATAGTCAGGTCAACCACCAGCAGGACCTAAAAATGACTGATACTCACCCAAACACTACGGAAGCATCTTTCTAAATCTAGTACTTTGCTCTCTGGAAACTCAGCTTTCCTCTTAAAAAAAGCCACAAAACCAACTTCCTACTGACTACCTTGTTATCCAGATTGTAAAGGACTTCAAGCGTATGAATTGAAAACAGCGATTCAGAGATCTTGCTAAAAACACCCATAAACACCAGATCAGAGGCCTGCAGGGACAAAGTCATCAAATCAGTTATCTACTTCATTTTTCACAGAAGATAAGAGCAGGGCTATAGATACGAAGAATTTTCTGTATTAGATGTCTCACATTGGAAATTTAAGAATATTTCCTGAATGCCATCAATCTGCTATATTGTCATTTCAGGAAGAAAAAACAAAACAAAACAACCAGTCACACAACAGTTTCCATGAGTGCCCTGTTCCCCCACTCCCCCCCAACTGCATTCCAAAAGCATGAGCAGATTACTAGATTCCTACCCATTTAAATAAGTGGTTCACAAAGGGTACATTTGGCAGCATAAACCGCCATTCTGTTGTATTTGAAAGGGACAATATAAATTGTTTGGTTTACTTTTAGAGTATTGTTTCTGCCAATTAATAGATTACTGCATTCTAGGACAGCATTTCACAGTCTTCTATTAGACAAATGCCAAATAAGAAGCTAGATTATTTACTCTTGTCCTTTCACCATTATCTTGGTTTAATTCCACATTCACCCTCAGTATTGAGATGTTGAATAATTAGTCTGCATATAAATCATTATCATGAAGGTGAAGGAAAGTACAGTTCTCAAGGCCTTTATTACAGCAGCCTGCACTCTGGTAACAGGACAAGCCTCCGTCACATTGATAAAATAATATTTTATCATATGTTGGAGCTGTGTACTCTTGGATTATTTTGCTTAGGTTTTGTTGTCAGAAAATTTTGGGAAAAGATACATTCAAAGATTCCCCTCAGGCCACAGATCCCCTCCAACAGTAGAGGAAAAATTCTCCTAACTGCATACAAGAAATTTCAATAAAATCAGGTATCACATTTCGAAACAAAAACCACTGAGCCCAGCCCTTCCCCTGGGCTTTTTATAATTGGTATTCCCAGAAGTGATCAATATCTTGCGAGGTCAGTGACTTTCCACTCCCTGACAAAACCTCTGGCAAACTGCAAAGATACATGAGATCAGTAGCATGGGAATGGATCCATGCAGTTGGGACCTTCTGCCCTGAGGACCACCAATGACTTTAGCAGGCCTGCACAGATACAGGAATCTGCCAACACAAATCTGAGCAGAAGACCAGCAACAGCATAAGACATTACAGGAGCAATGAAACAATGTTACGCTCTTAGGAGCACCACAGTAAATTAATGCTAATTTCCACATCTTTTGTTTTTAATATGCGTTTTGCTATATTACTAGTGGTATTAACATAAGATATTAAAATACTTTACAAATTTAGAAATTGTATTTTTAATGTACTTACCAATAAAAATTCCAGTCTTCATTTTCTGCCACCTGAATCCAGCCTCTTTTTTCAAAGTTGTTTATTAGAACAGATTTTTCTATGTCAGTTACCCACTTTACTTTTCCTGCCATTATCCTAAAGCAGAATCAACCTGTTAGTAAAGAAAAGTTTAAAGACGTGAAGTTGAAAACAGGAAAGTCAAAGGGGAAGAAAAGTGACATCCAGAAAACACTTTAAGTAAGCTAGAAGTAAATTAATTGAAAAATCAAGGAAAATAACATCTTAGGTTCAGTCTGAAACCCTACATTTGTCAACTGGACAACTCCAAACAAGAACACTAGTTACAAGGATCTTTCACACTCCCCAGCCAATCCACCTTTTATGAATGGGCACACAGCTCGTGTCTCCTCTTAAATATACTAACAACAGAAATCACTGTCGTACACTTACTGAGTAATGTTTACAGAACCAAGCGTAGAGCACAGACATTTTATTATTTCTAACCAAGACTTATATGCATATATCTTTTTTGAAGTTGGAGAGTTCATATGGATCACTTAGTGACTGTAGACAAAAAGAAAACGATTCCAAGAGAAACCCCTTACATGCCCTATCAAGAATCACAAAATACTGAAAGGAAAGGAACCAAAGTAACATTACCAACTTTGTGTTGTCTTCTCTGTATTTCATGCAGCTATGATTTTGCTCTAGCTGGGGGGTGGGATAAACTGATATGATCAAACCCTTGACAGCAGGATTTCCCCAAACCTAAGGCTGTTAAAACAGTCCTTATAAGCTGCATTTCAATTCATGACACCTAGGTGTCACTTTCTACATTAGATCTCTCACTTGTCCAGATCAGCCTTTTCTGTTAGGATCACACAATCATTCCGGTTGGAAAGGCCCACGGGGGGGGTCTCTTGTCCAGCCTCTTGCTCAACGAAGGGCTAGCTATGAGCTCACATCAGGTTGCTCAGAGCTTTATCCAGCCACATTTTGAAAACCTCCAAAGACACACAGCTTCTCTGGCCATCCTGTCTCACTGCTTGACTGGCCTCATGAGGAAAAGGTGGTTTGCTTTTTTTTCCATATATTCTGAACCTCCCTTCTTTCAGCTTATGCCTGTTGTCTCTCATCTTCCCCCCCTTCACCATGCTAAAGAGCCTGAGTCTGTCTTCTTGATAACCTCTCACAGGTACAGGCAGGCTGCTATTAGGTGACCCCAGAGCCACCTCTTCTCCAGGCTGAAGAAACACAGTTGCCCCAGCTCCTCCTCACCAGACAAGTGCTTCAGCCCCCTGACCATCTTGGCAACCCTCCGCTCAACTCACTCCAGTTTACTGATGTCTGTCTTGTTCTGGGGGGCTCAAGTTACTTTTGCCCTTCCTCTGATATATTGTGTTACATCCTTGCCCTTTTTGTTTGAGAAAGACAGCCAAGTCTAGCAAGGTGGGAATGTACAACAAATGCACTGAAGGAGGAGGGAAGACAAGCCCAGCACCCACAACTGCTACCTCTCTGAAGGGCAGGCTGAAGGTTTCTGACAGCAGCAGGCACTCACCTGCTTGCAATCCCCTTTATAAGGGCTGTTTGGCAAGATCCCCTTCACATGGTGTCTCATATCATGCATTAATGTAATACCAATGAAGATGGGGGCAAAGAAACATGAACTGAAGCACGCCGTCCTTCGTGCATACATAGTCTAGAGCCAAAAGCCTACAATCCAGTTGATGGCCACGAAGGATGAGGAGAAGGCTGAGGTACTTAATGCCTTCTTTGCCTCAGTCTTCAATAGTCGGGCTGATCATCCTCAAGGTTTTCATGCCCCTGAGCTGGGAGACGGAGATAGGACACAGAATGAAGTCCCAGATGTCGAAGAGGTGGCAGTCACCGACCTGCTCCTCCACCTGGATGCCCACAAGTCTATGGGGCCAGACAGGATCCACCCGAGGATACTGAGGGAGCTGGCAGAGGAGCTTGCCAAGCCACTCTCCATCATTTATCAGCAGTCCTGGTCAACTGGGGAAGTCCCAGATGACTGGAAGTTAGCTAATGTGACACCCATCTACAAGAAGGGTCGGAAGGAGGATCTGGGGAACTACAGGCCTGTCAGCCTGACCTCGGTGCTGGGGAAGGTCACGGAACAGATCATCCTGAGTGCCATTATGCGGCATGTGTGGGACAACCGGGGGATCAGGCTCAGCCAGCATGGGTTTATGAAAGGCAGGTCCTGCTTCACTAACCTGGTCTCCTTCTATGACAAGGTGACCCGCTTAGTGGATGAGGGGAAGGCTGTGGATGTTGTCTACTTGGACTTCAGTAAGGCCTTTGACACCGTCTCCCACAGCATTCTCCTGCAGAAGCTGGCTGCTCATGGCTTGGACAAGTGCACTCTGAGCTGGGTTAAAAACTGGCTGGACGGCCGAGCCCAGAGAGTTGTGGTGAATGGAGCCAAATCCAGTTGGCAGCCAGTCACGAGTGGTGTTCCCCAGGGCTCAGTGTTGGGGCCAGTCCTGTTTAATATCTTTATCGATGATCTGGATGAGGGGATTGAGTGCACCCTCAGTAAGTTTGCAGATGACACCAAGTTGGGTGGGAGTGTCGATCTGCTGGAGGGTAGGAAGGCCCTGCAGAGGGACCTGGACAGGCTGGATTGTTGGGCTGGGGCCAACTGTATGAGGTTCAACAAGGCCAAGTGCCGGGTCCTGCACTTGGGTCACAACAACCCCAGGCAATGCTACCAGCTTGGGGAGGAGTGGCTGGAAAGCAGCCTGGCTGAAAAGGACCTGGGGGTGATGGTTGACAGCCGCCTAAACATGAGCCAGCAGTGTGCCCAGGTGGCCAAGAGGGCCAATGGCACCCTGGCTTGCATAAGAAATAGTGTGGCCAGCAGGACCAGGGAGGTGATAGTGCCCCTGTATTCGGCACTGGTGAGGCCGCACCTCGAGTACTGTGTCCAGTTTTGGGCCCCTCACTACAAGAAGGACATCGAGGTGCTGGAGCATGTCCAGAGAAGGGCAACGAAGCTGGTGAAGGGTCTAGAGAATAAGTCTTACAAGGAGCGGCTGAGGGAGCTGGGGTTGTTTAGTTTGGAGAAGAGGAGGCTGAGGGGAGACCTTATTGCTCTCTACAACTACCTGAAAGGAGGTTGTAGTGAGGCGGGGGTTGGTCTCTTCACCCCAGTAACAAGTGATAGGATGAGAGGAAATGGCCTCAAGCTGCGCCAGGGAAAGTTTAGGTTGGATATTAGGAAAAACTTCTTTACTGAAAGAGTGGTCAGGCATTGGAACAGGCTGCCCAGGGAAGTGGTTGAGTCTCCATCCCTGGAGGTATTTAAAAGATGGGTAGATGTGGTGCTTGAGGACATGGTTTAGTGGCGGACTTGGCAGTGGTAGGTTAACGGTTGGACTTGATGATCTTAAGGGTCTTTTCCAACCTTAACAGTTCTATGATTCTATGATGCGGACAGAACACTATACAACGAACAACATATTTACCCCGTCTCTAAGTAAGTGGTGAAGCCCAGGCTCCCAGGATCTAGGCCTGATTGATATACAACTATTAAGCAAGCTAACATCGTGAGCAAATGATAATAACTGATAAAGTCAAGGGTAGACAGCTCTCATAAGCAGTTTCAATGTTGCTGTTTAGTCTTTCTGCAGTTCATTCCACAAATTACTTTTACCATTGCAGCCTAGTGAATTTTCATAGTTATGTTTCACAGAAATCAACTGCAGAGAAGTGCTGATTCAGAAGAAAATCTCTTTGAGCCAAAAGCAGGTTCTTTGGCACACGCCTGTCCCAAGAACAAAACCCGCCATGCAAGTGAGTGGGAGAGAGCGGAGTTACACACACATGTAACACCATCTACTGCTCCCTCTACATATACGTGTAATTTTCCATTGAAAAGTCAATTAAAACTTCAAATCACCTCTACTAATGTAGTACTGTAATTAATGCAAGTAAGTAATGAATGTAGTTAATACAATTCCTGTAACTAAAATATTGGACTGGAATTCAAGGGGTCTTTTCCTTGAATTCCAGGTCCAGTTTCCAGGGCCAGACATGGAGATGTACATCTGCTAGCAAGATAACACCTCTATGGTTTCTCTCTTCCTGGGAGGTGTAGCCCATTACACAGTGCTCCCACTTTTTCCTTTCTAGACTATTTAAACTGCCAAACTCCACAAGGCAGAAACATTTACTCTTAGACTTCAATTTTGAAGAGCTTTAGACACACTTGTTTTTATTCACATCGGTAAAACAAGTTGAAATCAAGGTTAAATAGACAGACAGAAAAGAGTATATGCAGTCTCAGGGTCTTTTTGTGTGTGCTTATACAATACCTAGTTCTACAAGGTCACAATCTTTCTCTGAGCCTTCCAGATACTACCAAAACAAAAATAAATGAAACAAAGGGATTAATTTATTTGCACTCAAGTATGTATGATTCACAAGCAGTGACTCACTAGTACCACACACTATCTTGTTGTGGTTTTAAAAGTTCAGGGATTAGTCAGCTTGGAATAGAGTTGTCCTTTCAAAAGGAAATGCATTAAATGCTACGATAGCATTAACCAAACAGAACGTAAAATTTTCAAAAGGCCTTAAAACGTGTCCTCCGCATCTCCAAGCTACCCCATTAGGTTTACCCACATCCAACACCAATGCTATACCTGTTTCCCTGTCACCTGACTCCCTGGTCTTGCTCCCTGCTTCCCAAGTGTGTCTCACTCCAGCATCCTTAATACATAAGCTACAACTACTCTCAGGGCTTGCTCTTCCACAAATGCTGCATCAGACAAATGTAGCTGCCTGCAACTCTGTCTTTATAGAAGCACATAGCTGCTGCCTGGCACAGATTAAGAGACTGGGTGCAATGCCACAAGCAGGGCTACTTTGCCAACACTTGTAATGCTGCAACCTCATTTCTACCCTGGGATGCAACAGCTGTCACAGCATCCTTTCTATAGGATTCTTTATGAAGAGATTTCAATGCATGCTACAAAACCTATGGCAGGGAACCCTGAAAGATTACATGTACTGATCCAGCAAGTGGATTCTGTGGTAGCAAGTGAGGCTGCTCCATGACTCATTGTGCTGTCTTATGCCCAGAGGCCGCACTGTTTGACTTCAGAAGCCAGAGACAATTCAACAGAAGACTCACCCACAGGAAGGCGAGTTAAAACTAAACCGAAGCTAAAAATTGAAGATAACCTCTACCACAAATAAAAAGAAAAATTACAAGACTGTAATTCTTTTCCTGTTTTGGGAACTTTAGGCCTTACAGATCCATCCCACTACAGGAGGATTGAAAGGATAGCAATACAACAGCAGACTGAAAATTAGTCCTTGGTTTATGTGGACAGTTTGATCATCTCAGATGATGTTTAACTGGCCTGTAAATAAAATGTTCTGATTTTGTGTAATTTGATTACTGAAACCCACAAACAAGGAGTCATAAAAAATAACTTATATTAAGTTGTACCAAAAACTTTCTTCAATAATATAATTTTAATATGATGTAATTTTCTACAGGAATCCTCTAATCCGCCATTAGGTGTTCTAGCTAACCTGACGCAATTGCACGAGATAACCATGCATTCAAACTTCTGGTCAGCTGAGATCCGTAGTTTCGGTAAATGTCAAAGAAGAGCTGTAGAACGCAGCCCTAGCCTGCATATAGTAGGGTAACGGTACAGTAAGTCAAATCCTTCTCAGAGCACCAGACCCCCTACTCAGGAGACAAGTATATATTGTAGGCACAGCAGGCCCGACTCTTCCCCAAAACACTGCCTTTAGTGGTCACAGCAACAGCATGCAAACGTAAGGAAGCCTGGCAGAAGCCGAATCCAAGGCAAGGGCCTCTCGCCCTGGCACAAATTCACGAGGTGATGGTAAGACCCAAAAGCACCCCGATTCTTCCTGGGATTTACTGCCCCGAGGGAAGCTACTCAGGCCGATCGCAGACCATCCTCTTGGGCTGCAAAACAAGCGTAGGTACCTGGTGCCGGTGTCAGCGGCACCCGATCCAGCAAGCTCTATTCACTTCTAACAGTTGAAAGCGTAATTGTGGTTCGTTATTAAGTTTATGACTGGAAAATCCAGTCCGGCTGACGCGGTTGTGCCACCGGAGGAGAGCACCGGGCGGGCCTGCCGGAGCGAGGCCCGAAACCCTCGGGATGATAACAAGGAGCCGGCGGCGGACAGAGCCGCGCCGCTGAGCCGTGGGACGCCGGGGGCCCGGATCACCGGGCACCACAGGAGCAGACGCAGGGAACCGCGGCGGAGGCAGCCGGGCTCGGGCCTCCACCAACGCCTCACCCGCGGCGCGACACGCCATGTCGCGACAGCTGCACCAAGAGGCTGACCCCGACCGGCTTTGCCCCCGTCCCTCCCAGGCACCCTCCGAGAGCGGGCCCGCAAGGGGAACCTGGGCGAGACGGTTACTTCCCCCCTCCATCTCCCAGGAAGGGCTGCGATCCCACAGGGATCTTCAGCTGTCGCGACAGCCCCGGGGGGACGACCCGACCCAACCTGCGCCCCCGCGCTCACCTGCCGGCGGGAGGGGCGGCCGCGGCTCCCCCTCACGCCCAGCCGGCCCCGCCGGCCGCTCCCACCGCGGCCGCCACCAGCTCCTGCCCCGCCCCTTCCGGCGCCGCTCCCTAGCAACCGCGACGCGACGGGGGCGGGACTTCCGGAGCGGCGGCGGCGGGAGGGGGGATCGGTTGCCAGGGAGGCGCGCCGCGGCCCCGCCCCGCGAGCGCGAGGGGTTGCGCAGCCCGGCGCCGCCAGCGGCCATCTTCTCTCGGTAGCGGGGAGGCCCGCCGTGCCTTGCTCTGCTCAGGGCTGACAGCCGCGTCAGCCCGAAGTCTCGGTAGCCGCGCTGCGAGGGAGGAGGGGTGCGGAGGGTGCCTGGCGAGGCCAGGGCCCGGCGCAGGCCCTGAAGGGAAGGGGCGCGTTGCCTTTGGGGCCTTTGCCAGGCCCTGGCCTCGCCCGCTCTTTTCCGTCGCCCTCTGAATGCTGCGAGCCTGACAGGAGGGCCCTGAAACCTGCCCAACCTTCTCGCTGCCATCGACAGTGCCTGGGGCTGTCTTGATCTTAAGCTGCTGTGGCCTGGGCCTGCCCCGTCGTCAAAAAAAAGTCCCTGACAGTCATGAGTAAACTGAGGTCATAGCATGACAAAACATGCCTAGATGTTCCCAGAATACCTGAAAAAAAACAGGTCGCTCGGATGCCAAAGCTCAAGTCCCTGTTCGAGCACATCAGGTGGTAGGAGGTTCATCGCCATACGGCTGTAGGAATACCTTTTTTTGTATTGATACTGACGCGAGGAAGTGTGTGAATTTTCCCCCAAGTGATCAACAACTATAATTTGCAGTGAAAACTGGGTGAGAGAAAGTGTACCTAAGCACTTACGGCATTAGTGCCTGTGTAGAGAAGCCTGATTTACGCACACAAAATTCATTTCAAAATGAGAGATTATGTTAAGACACCTGACATATATTAAGGTTACTGACATTTTGTGATGGGCTCAATACAAAACAGGTATTACATAACAAACTCCAGAGATCTGAAGAGTCTCTGAGGAAAAAATAAAGGGAAAATAAATTATTCATTTTGTAAGACAAATGACTTATTAAAAAACAGATCCATCAAGACAGTAGCTGAAATAAGCAGTTTGCAGTGCGTTGGCGTACAGCAAGTAACTCTGATACAAATCCAGGTCCCTAAGAGCCTTAATTCCCCAAATAATCTGAATATAGTAAATATGCTCTATGATTTACCATATCATCCTACAGTAATAGGCTCAGTTTCAAGGATGCAACTATGAAGAAACAGTTACATTTAATAATTAATGTAACTGAAGCTGTTAAATATTCCCTAGTTTAACTATAAAAGCAGCCGCAAAATGCAGTGTCTCTTCCTTTGGTCATGTGCGGTGGAAATTTCCTGGCACCGCAATACCTCTGGCAGCAGAAGAGAGCATGGAGCGAGAGCATGGAGCAGCCTTCACAGCCATCTTTCAACCAAGAAGGTACGTCTGCTGTGACAGCTGGCAGCAAGAAAAGTGAACCTGAATCTTCTCCTTGCTGTCAATCCTTTTTTGTCCCTGCATCCATCATACCTCAGGGGAGAGCTGAAAAAGTACCACTTTTTATGTGTATTAAATAATTCATTAAGGACAGAAACAGTTGTTTAGGGTTTTTTATGCAAGAGTCTTTTAGCTTAATTCAGCAGTCCTTAATCGAAGTTACAGTTCCATGGTATAAAAAGCTGTTGTTTTGCTGTCTCTCTGAAAATTACATTGACAGTATTACATCACAGCTAATAATAGATGCTCTAGTTATTAATATTAATGCATCTCCACTTTGTAACATTATTGTTCCAACAAGGGAAGTCAGGGAGAATTTGAGAGCAGCTCAATAATGCTTGCTATTACGGTTTCAGGAAATGCTGTAGCAGCATCGGCGTGCTATCTTTGTGACAGAAATCACTCCTACGGTGACATTTGTGTATTTTATTTTAAGCTTGAGTCAACTCACTGAATTAAGCAAGATTACCTGTATGTGCAAAATTAAGCCTGGTTTCGGGAGGGGAGCTATTATTGATTTGAAGCAAAGTAAATATGAAAATTGAAATATCAGCACTGGTAAATAGGCCAAAGTTTTGGCAAGAAGTGATATTACGGAGGTTAATTTCCCTTTTATTATATTGTACTTTCGAGGCAATTTTCATCTAGCCTATTGCATGTGTAAATGTAAACACCATCCCCACAACACAGTCCTTGGCATGAGTTGGAAGATAAGCGTTGTCATGTTCATTTTACAGATGAGTAAACCTCACGTACGGAGCTCGGGAGAGGAGAGAAAAACATCCACGTTACGAGGAGGATTACTATGCACAGCGCAAAAAGACGTGGTTTGCCTAAGTGTATAATACACACACACAGAAGCCCTTCTCTACATTGAAAAACTTTTAGCCGCGGAGGTCTACGGACACCCCAGCGTCAGGTGGAGTGCTGCATCTGTGCCGCTGCGCTGCTTCTCCTGGTGTTTACCTCCACTCACGCAGCGATGAAATCATACTATCAATAGAGGGCAAAGTCCACTCTCGGGCATTACCCGGTGAAGCCTCAGCTGTTTGATGTGACAATAACCTCTGGAGCAGTAGGGGGTTTTGGTGCTTTAAAGCTCTTCAGCAGTAAACCGTGCTCTCCAGTGATGGGCGATACTGACGGAATCAGTCACCACGCCGTTATCAACAGCACAAAAGGAAAACTCTGGAAGTCCCATGACCTCACTAAACCTTTTGCACGAGGTCAGCAAGGTTTCTGCAGCTGCCTTGCTCTTTAACCCCGCAGTACCTCTGCGCTGGCTGTGCTGCCGGGGCTGCTGCGGCGTTCTGCCCCGGTACCCTCGGCACAGCTGGGGACGCATGCCTATCTCAGTTGCTTCTGCCAAGCTGAACAAATTAAGAGAAAAACCGGCTCCTCCCTGTTCAAAAGCAAACAATACCACAACATTGCCAACATTTTAAAGACTATCTTTAAATTACGGAATACATACTGAAGGCCAAGGGGACTCTAGAGCAGCACTGATCTCTGCCACCAAACCCAAAACCACACCGAAGCCCCCAGCCAGCGTGGGCTCCGGCACACTCAGGGTGCTGAAAAAACCACGCGGGCCCGCTTACAGACAGGCAACGCCGTTTGGCAGAGGGGTCCTTCGGCAAAAGGGGCCCGCGGGGCCCGGCCGTGCCGCTCGGCATCGCGGTGGCTGGCGTCCCACCGCGGCGGCGTCCTTCCACGGGGCCACCCCGGCCCCGCCGGCTCCAGCTCGGGGCGGCCGGCGCCCCCCAGCCCCGCCGCCGCAGCCGCGCCCGGCGGCGCCAGCCCGGCCCCGGGGGGCGGCACGGCCCCGCTCCCCCCGAGGCGCTTCTCCTCCCGCCGGCAGCGGCCGCCCGGGCCGCCGAGCCCGACCCAGCGGGGGCGGCGGGTCTCCCCGGCGGGGCGGTGCGGTGCGGGGCGCGGAGCGGAGCGGGGCGGGGCGGGACGGCGGGCGGACAATAGGGGCGGCCTGCGAGCGACGCCGCGGTGAGTGGCCGGCGCGGTGGGGCCGGGCCGGGGCACCCCCTCTCCTGACGCCTGCCTGTGTGCCCGCAGGGCGGCGGTGGCTTCCAGCGCGGGGCGCCGAGCGGAGCCGAGCCGGGCCGAGGTGAGCGGCGGGGTCCCGGCGGCAGAGGGGCGGCGCGGCGGCGCCTTTCCTTGAGGCGGGCGGGGGGGAGCGGGGGAAAGCGGCCGGGCTCTCCCAGGCGGACGCCGATCGCAGCCCCGGGGCGGCGCGGGGGGCTGCGGGAGGCCGGCGGTGCCGGGACCCGCCGCTTCACCTGCGCGCCCGGCCCCTGGGGTGTGGGGGGTCCCGGCACGTTTCCACAGGCAGCCCGCCCCCGGGCACCTCCGCCGGGTCTGGCGCCGCAGCATCTTTGGGCTCGGGAGGGGGCATCGGTGTCCTTTAAAAAAACACTGGGAGCAGAGCGAGCGGCCGCAGCCGCCGGTTACAGGCAGCGCCGTGCCCGCGGGCGGTGGGCACGGCCGGGGCCCGGGGCGGGAGGCGGCGCGGCGCTGAGCCGCGCCTCGGCAAGGAGCGACCTGTCCCGGCTGCGCAGCCTCCGGCAGCGACGTCTGTGCCCTTCCAAATGATGCTGTGGGGACCTGTGCGCTTTGTAGTCAACTGCTATCTTCTAAGCAAATGAGGAGCAGAGTACGTGTACTTTCACTCTTAGCAAAGCAGGAAATAAGCCCTCAATATAAGTTTAGGATGTATAGCAAAATGTGCCACCCATAAACATTTTTAAATGTTCCTGAAGAACTCGTTTGCTGTATCTGTACACGTGTACAACAGTGCTACTGATAACAGGAATGATGTGCGACAGCAGAGATGGATAAAGAAATCTGTATGGCAGTATATATTCGGTAACGTTTAAGTCATTTCACAAGGAGTGATTACAGGAGTGTGGTGAGTTCTGTGATTAAGCAGGTTTCTAGGTGTTTAAATTGCAAAGTGAGTATTGGCCTGAGTCTGCTTCTCTAGGCTGTAGCAGAGAGACATATGTATAAGATGACAGAATGATCTCCATTACTGTTTTCTGCCACAGGTACATGGACAAAGTTATTTTGAGTTAACATATTGTGGGTATGTGATTCCCCCCCCCCCCCCCGCATGTCAGTTGACTGGGAGTTAGAACTGTGTATAATGAAGAAGAAAATCAATGTTTGTTCAAGGTGTTTGATCTCTTCTGATCTCAAAACATCTCTGCTGTAGAGACCCTCTCTCTCTGAAAGGAGAAATTTAAGAAAAGTGCCTGCTTCACCTGGTTGGTAGGTGTCTGTGGTAGCTCTTTTTAAGGATTTTTGTATCAATATGCCATTGACCATAAGACCATTTAGAGAGAACTAAAATTGAATGCACTCAGCTCCTGCAGCATAACAGCCTGCTAGCCAAAGCAAGAGCTGGTGGGAGCACGATACTAACCGTGAGCTTGATCCTGCAGTTACCAATGGGAGTGGTAAAAACCCTCCTAATGCAGGATGGATTGGAAATGAAACTGGGAAGCCAAATACTGAAATCAAAATTTATATGAGTAAGGGCTACAAATCTACAGGGGGAAAAAAAAAAAAAGTGAAGAACACATTGTGTTTGAAGAAATACAGTGCTGTATCGGGGCAAGATGACTCCTGCGCATAAAACCTTCTTTGTTTGCTCTTCACAGTCAGTTTTATACATTTGATCTATTTCATAAGACACCCTATTTTTATTGTTTGTTAGTTGCACTGTCTGCAAGATGTGTGGAATATACCTTACCAATGGTAACTTGGTAATTTTATTATGTAAAAATACCACTAAAATATTATGTAGGTGAACTAGGATTTTAAGTCATAGTTATTTTATTGCAGTTTGTAACACTGTTACTGTCAGCATTTTACCAATACAGGAAGCCTAAGTAAAACTGAGAACAGCGTGGCATTTTAATTCTTTATACTGATGTGCAAAACAAGAAAGACAGCATAAATAGTGATGTAAATTTGAGTTCTTAGACTTAACAGCTACACTGTACCTGCACATCAACACTCTCATCTTCCCAATCTGGCAGCAATAAGTGGGATCTCAGAGGCACTTGTAGGAGACCACCAAAGGTCCTAGAAGATGCTGAGTTTTCTGACCACAAGTCCAATAAAGTGTCCTTGTTAAATGGGACAGGATGCAGGTGTGAGGTGGCAATACATGACAGTGCGTGTGCTGTGCTGTGCAGCGCTAAGGGGGACTAGGTGAAGGAAAACGGCAGCCCGTAGCTATCCTGAATGTGCCAGCTTTTTAAGAATATGAATGATCATGTTTAAATTAACAATATTATTTGGTCCATTGAAGCTAAGCATCTGCCTAAGTATTTGTATAGATTATGACCTTGGTGATCAGCATCCTTTAATCCTGAATTTAATATCAAGGCATGAATTCTGTAATCTGCTTGCTGAGGGTGCCAGCAGGCTCGTTGCAGGTACTTCACCCTTCAAGTGGACGGGATGGTAGAACAAGGTCTTTTAAGTACATCAGATATTTTTTTTTTCAATTTGATTGAAGAGATGTTAACGTTAGATTGAAGTATTCCAATTTTATTATGTAACTGTATTAATAATTGTGAACATTGTGTGAACTTTTCTGACTACCAATAACAACTTTTCTATCTGCATCACTTATTTTAGGAGCTTTCAAAAGTATAAAAAAAACTAAGCTAGACAATTTTAGAATAAACGTCAACAAAGAAACATTTTCCATAGCTTTATGGTTCATTCATGGATTACTGAACTATATACATTGTCATACTTACCTCCTACAACTTGGCCACGCAATTCAAGTAACAATTTTAAATAAATTCTTATTTATTACAAAAGAATCTTGACCTTTTGGTGAGACTGAGAAGTGCAAAGGGCAGAAGATGTTTTGAAAAGGAAATGTAAATGTTAGAGCAGAAGCTTTCTGACTTAATCTAAACCTTAACTCTTTGTGAACAAGTAGAATAAAGACGGCATCCCTGAGATACGTGGCACTGTCACAAAACAAAAAATCCGAGTGTGGCAGAAAAAATGTTGCATTTTTTTAAAATGGGAATGGTTAATTTCAGTTTGATATCAATATATCAGTGTTCTCTTCAATGTTCTTAGTTCTTCCCATAAAACTTGGGAATTTGTTTTCCTTTTGATAAAAGCAGAACCCCCTCGTTTCTCCGAGTATTTAGAAGCCGTTGAAATAGGCTTGTGAGCACTGAAGGAATCAGTAGACTCTTCAAGGAAAATGATACTTTGTAGGTTTATCAAATCGTGGCTTTTCAATGTGGACATAACTGTACCATCTACTTTTTAAGGTGGAAACCTCTTGTTGTTCTCTACAGTCATATATTAAATGTCACAGTAAGGACTGGTGCTCTCTGAGTGCTCTAACAGACAACATGCAAATGCTGAGGATGCATAAAAACCTTGAGAGATTCTCGAAGTCTTGACTCAGAATTTCAATCAGGCCCCCTTAAACACTTTCAGCAGAGACTGAAATAGAAAATACCTGTGCAAGCTCTTTACTTCAAAAGGTTTCTTCCATTTAGTCTGCTGTATGCACTTCTTTCCCTACCGAGGTCACAGGACTTGCTTAAGGAATACATTTTTTTTTTTTAAATATAATCAAACGCTTCATTCCTATCCTATTTTTGAGGTAAGAGAGCCTATGTTAAATTCTCAGTGAAGGCATGTTCCAATACTGACTTACCGAGCATAAAACCGTAAATGAAATTAAACGTAAGAAGCAGAGCGTGTATTTTTTAGATTTACAGGAGTGTGCCTTTAATAGCTGTTTGAGGCAATATTGAGAAGTGTTTATGCGTAAACAGTCTCCAAGGTCATTGACGTTAAGCTGACTGGGAACACAGTATGAGACAAAGAATTAATTTATCTTTGCTCCTTGACCTGATACTGATTTAAGAGTTAATCCAGCAACCTGCACTATTCAAAAATGAATAACGATGACTTAACCTCTCATCTTTTTAAGAGAAACTGAGGTTGCTGATGGCTACCTTGTGATGTTTTGCCACAAGCCGTGGTGGTTCAGGAGGCAAGCCTGTGGAAGCCCAGGGGTCTCTGCGAGGCAAGGGGCAGAGATATCCCATAGCGACGGCAGCGGTTCCCACCGCCTGTGTGCTGCCGGTGGCTTACAGCTTCTGACTTGCAAGGGAGGAGGTCAACAACCGAGGGCAACCACTGCTAATCTGACAGGGGTCATAGGGGAGCCTAGGACTTAAAAAAAAAATATCAAACCAAAAACCACCTTGGGTTTTAAAGAGTATATTCTGCCTCGCTGCAGTAGCCTGACTGTCCAATATCCCCATTTCTCTGTAACCTTAACTAGCTCTTAATCTTCGGTCATTTTATCAAAGACTTGTCCTTGTAAAATGGCATAGAGATTTGTATTTGCAACAGTGAGGATGATGTCATGTTTTGAAAGAGTTGACTATGGATTGGAGGTATATATGCAAACAACCAAGCCTCTATTTGTTTTTCATTTAAATTTAGTTTGCATGGGCAGCTGGTAGAATCTGAAACAGTTTGAGATATGCTTTGATACCTCGGGGGTAAAGGACAAGGGTCCTATCTGGCAATTCATATTTATGTAGGTAGGTGCCAGGGATTTTGAGCCTGAACATTGGAATTAGATTATCAGTAGTAGTTTTCTGCTTTCATAACCAGCTTTAAAACATACTAAATCGCATATTGGAATTATTAATAGCTTTACCGTGTCATGTCTGCACAAAATACATAAGATTGCATGCGTAAGACATAAAGTGCACATAAATTATACTATAGGTAAGTCATAAAATACATAAAGATAATACATGAACTATAATTAATGCATTCAGTGCATTATACTGAGGTATCATCATGCCTGTCGTCTTAAAAAATATTACCCCAGCAAATCTAACCAAACTGACTACAAGTAAATTTCAGGACCTTTTGTTTTCCCCAACTCACCTGCCGGCATACTTGGTTTAGCAACATGTTCCTTTTTCAAGAAGATTTTCTGTTCCCTTTTGCTAGGTAAAAAAAGACACAAACAGAAAAAACTGACTATGCAAAGTAAAGACAGCGTCAACATACTCTTTCTACTGAAGATGCTTGATTATTCAATCATAATTGTGTTCATAAAAAGCCATAATTTCCATCATATAATTAAGCATTTAGAGGGCTGGTTTTTTAATTTGGATCTAGGCCTCTGTTCAGCAAAACGTTAAGTATGTATTTAACTTGAAATACATTATTTATTCTGCTGAAGGCATTTCACCATTGAAACGAAGCTTTTTAGTTTGCTCAGTCAAAGCCTTACAGAGAAGCATGAGCTTTTTGGTCTGGTCGCTAGTTTGGAAACGATCTCTGTCGCTGGCATGGGATCCTGCTGCCGCTTCCTCAGAGGCGTTGTGAGGACTCGGTTGTGGTCACTGCTCTCTAAATGACAAGCCATTACTCATGCACACGTACGACCTCTTAGTTTCTGTAAACCAAAATCAGTTTGCCTTTTCTTTCTATATAAATGAGAGAAGGAAGGAAAGTGTGAGATGGGTGGTGGAAGATAAACACATCCTGCTTTGGAGAAGCAGGAGGGCCTGCAGAGTGTGATATACGCTCCTCTTGCCCAGCTCTGTACCGATCCGAACTTGAGGAACGAAACAGGGCCATATTAATGCAGCTTTCATGTGCGTGTCTATATGTACCTGTATTAGATGTTTAAAAAAGATGACAGAAATCAGCAAATAGCCTCAATTTGTTCCTTCCTTGCCAAGAAGGCAATTGCTAAGCTTTGCTTTGAAACTAGATCAGACCCACCTTATACATCTTCAGGGCAGCGGCCCAACCAGACGGCCTTTGTGCCAACACTGTCCGTCCCACAGAATACATTATAAATCCCCTCTTGGTTGGATTGCCCTGACTCAAACATTGAGACAAAGTGGTGGGCAAAGCCAGCATACCAGGCTGCAGCTGAGTTGTGGAGAGCATGACCCAACAGCTACGACAGTTTCTTTTTTAGCCTGTGGGAGGAAGGTATTATCATAACAGGTGTGAGGTAGCATATGTTATGCTTTGGGCTTTTGTCATGGTATTGTATGGTTTGTTTACATGTCTGAGTTCTGTAGTGCATTGACTTATTATAGGTCTTTTTCAGAACACAGTTTTCATCTCTCACAGATATAGACATTTCCATTGTGTGGCCCCGTGAATATGAAACTAGCATCTAGTCTAGAAATGAAAAAAAAAAAAAGAAAATACCTTTTTTTAGATTTTTTTTTCACAATGCACAGTTGTAAAGGCTAAGAATAGTTAGTATAGATGTGCAATAGAGAGCTGACTTTTTACGCTGGGTTTTAATACATTTTATCCACTATAGTACTTGTTTTACTAGAAACCTTTAACAACTTTCTAAATTGTGAAGAAACACGATTAACACATTTCCATTTGTTTGAATCTCCCTGTGGTACCCACAGGCTACAGGAATACATCGCTACACACCTAGATGTTTACTTTGTATGTCTGAGCATACAGTTGGGTTGTTTAACCTCGAAAAGTCCAAAACTGTGTGCTTTGACTGTTTCTCTGTGCAGTCCACTGACGCTAACTGCATCCAGAGAACTGACACTTTGGCTGTCCAAGTGAGTACTTCAGCATCCCTGGGATCCTCCAAACCTTGCTCAGCCATTCCCAGTTTTTCATTCGTGGACCTTCAGGACCCCTTGGAGCTCCTGCCTGAGCTCTGGTGGAGTTCTCAAACCAGGAGCTGCCCTGGGTCATCCAGTCCATACCGCAATAGCGTAGGTGTCACATCGCACCTTGCACAAAAAATGGAGAGGGCTGCCCTTGTGGGAATGTGATCAGCTGTTGACCACCACTCCACCCAGTAACCCACTGGTTGAGGTGTTTCCCTGGGAAACGGAAGAGTCGGTTCAAGTACCTGCTCCAGTGAACATGGATTTATTTAAAGTGATACAGCTTCAGTGTGTGGTATGTATGGAGCCCTGGCACCTGATTCAGAGCTACAAAGTCCTTGGGGTGACCTGGTATCTGGAAACCAGGTATGGTGCTGGAATGCCCAAACTCCCTCTATGGACAGTACCCTTTTCTTCATTATTTTTGTTTGGACTGGGGAGAGAGACATACAGCAACGCATAAAGGAAGTGTTTAAAACAGGATAGGGCATCTCTTGAAGCAAATACAGCACCTGAAACTACTCTCTCGCTCTCTTTTTTAAAAGATGATCTTATCTAATTAAGCCTTTTAACTCACCTGTAAAATATGTTCAGATTCTGCCGCTCTTACATAGAAATCCATAGGTGCCCCCTTGGAAGAAAGGACTGTGGTATTTCCCCACAGGAAGAGTTGGGTCATGCAACTCCCTCATAGCGGTCGCAATGAAATTCAGAAGGCCCGATCCCAGCTCCTCTTTGTCACTGCTAAACTACACAGCTCTTCAGAAATCTGGATACATTGAAAATCCTAGATTATAAACATTTATACGAGTAAAGCAGAAATGCTACAAACAGAAGGAAGAACCCAGAATATTAAACTACAAACTGTATGGCACGTGATAACATCTACCCAGCAGAAACTAGTCCATAGCATGCTTTTCCCCAGCCACATTAAAAACATCGGTAAGAGGAGCCTTCAGTTCTGTAGAACTGAGTATATTTTCATTTATTTAGTATTACATTTCTGTGTGTTTGCTTATGCAATAATGTATAAACATTAATTATTAATAATTTTGCTTTGTGGAAAATGTAAATTTCATCTAAATACTGAAAGAAGATCAAGGCTCCCTCTGCACACAAAGGCCCCAACCTCATCCCGAGTGTGAAACTTAAAGAAAAAGAGTTTATGGGGCTGCAGAAACATGGCAGAAGAAATCCCTGCATTATGACAGATACCTTTTGGTTGGTTTAGCTCCATCTCTGAGAATATTTCACGTGAGTTTGATTCATTTGCCCCGCAGAGTGTGTGCTTAAAAGGAGAAAGGAATCCAGCCAGCGGGAAATCCCCTTCGTTGCTGCCCAGGATCACTCCATGGACAAAGGGGGGTCAGTTCTGTAATGATGGAGCTGGGAAGCGAAGAGATCATAAAAAGCTGGCCAAACCCATGCCAGATAAAAACGCAGCGTCTCCAGAAAACTGTCATTAAGTTCATCATCAGGCACCCTCGAGACAACACGCAGAGCCTTCTGCCGCAGCAAATGTCCAAGGGGCAGAAGGAGCGTTACCTGCCCAAGGGCGTGCGTGTAGCTTCAAATAATCCCAGTCCACAGCTCTTGATGTCATTTCTCTTGATAAGCCAAATAAAACAATCGCAACGACTACGAAAACATCAGCTCCACTGCAAGCTCTGCTGCTGGTGAACTGAATCTCTTTAGTGCTTTTAAGGGAAGTGTTATCCAAATACCGGCAACTGATTTTAGCGGTTCCTACTGTCCACCCTTCCATTTGGAAAGCTATTAATCGGTTTAGTTCTTTGTTATATTCTATTTCTGTGGTGAGCTGCTTGTCATTACCATGGTGGTTGCCTCCAGCTGAAGATGATGTGTAAACTCAGCCCTAAATTAAAGGCTTAGGAAAACCTGTTCAAGTTGTCTGTTTTAGGTACTTTGCGGCCTGGGGATCTCCCTCAGTTGGAGTGATTTAATGCCAGGCAGGTCGTTGCAAACAGCACAGGAAAGCATCTTGTACTAAGTGAAACTACTGAGAAACTATACTTACCTACACTAGCTATATTTATCTAGATTTTCCAATTTCTGGGCTGTTTTGAGCCAATACGAAGCAGCAGCCATCTAAATGCTGCATGTTTGAATTACTGTACATCTGTTGGGTCACTGAAACTTTGACTGCTCTCAAAATAGTTACCTTAGCAACGCTCGCGTTCTGACTGGAGAAGTAAAAAGGGTAACTGTAAGAGCGCTTTAAACAATTTCCATCTGAACTGAGAAGACCTTGTGTAACAAGAAGCCATGGGATTGTCTTTCATGACTCGTTGCAGAATAAGATGTCTCAAACAAGGAGAATCCCCAGGCACTTTGTCCTCTCCAGCTACCCCAATGGAGCACCAGAAGAGGAAACCTACCGTAACCTCCGAACAATCCCAGACACCACAGAGCAAATGGAGTTTAATATCAGGTATCACGCTGCATTAATACTCCTTCTGTCCTCCCTGTCCTCCCCCCCCAAAATACAAACCCCCAGACTTTCCAGAAGTCTTTGCTAAGCCAAATAATCATCGTGGATACTATTGGAAATGGAATAGATGCAAGTGTAGATAACCTGTAGTGCTTAACACTGACCATGCAAGATTATGCTGCATTAAATGTCTGTAAGTTTTTATCCTGCACAGGGACACAGATGTGGCTCTTCATTAGTAACCCACCTGTTATAGCAAGCAGCTGAGGAAGACATTTTTACATAATTCTCTAGGCGCCTCTCACAACAAACTGATAGTGCTGCTTTGGGTTTTTCTTAATCCCATACATACATTTTTTCCAGTTCAAGAGTCAGGGGCTGCCTTTCCCCTCATCTGTGAAAATTCCTTTCTGTGGTTTTTTTTTTTGTGGTTGGACTGACCAAACCAAGCCCATGTTTTTTTAAGCAGATCTCTAGAATAAAGCTCTTAAGCCCCCTTACTATTCAGCAGATCTCGTAAACAGATCTCAGCAGAAATACAAGTTAAAATAAAAATTGTATAGTCGTATTATTGTTCTACCAAAAAAAAAAAGGACGAGTGCCTAAGAGAAGATAAATCTAATTGAGAATTTTCATCAGGAAAGTGTAACCAGTTTTTGGCATTTTGGCATCAACATGGGCCACACACGTTGTAGTTCGAGGTTCTGCAAGCCCCAGGACCTCCCTAAGAGCCTTTAAAAGGTTTTGGTCAGTTCATACCCTGGCACCACCCATTAGCTGGAGACCCACGCTGCCTCGTGGAAATCATTGAGGTAAACCTGTTGGATGACAAAGCCAGCAGTTATGTAAGATGAAATATTTTGAAAGGTCCGACGTGAAGGCTGTTTCAATATTTTGACTTTGGGGAAAAAAAAAAACAACAACCCAAACCAGAATTCCATTGCCTTGTATAAAGAAATTAGACACCTGAAAAACCAGGTTTTTCAAAAGTGCCAAATATGCAGCTTTCTGTGAAAACATCAAAGCACTTCTGTATGCATATAAATATGGGCGTAAGATGCCTAATCAATAAAACCATAAAAAACAGGAAAAAGAACCCCTGAATATTTCACTTTTACATGCCCAGCTTAGTCCAACTGTTAGGGGAATAACTGTGCCTGACATTTGCAGAGTGCTTTTTAGAGAATTGCTGTTGCAGTCTTGTCCTCTGTCCTAGTTTTGGCTGGGATAGAGTTCATTTTCTTCCCAGTAGCTGGTGTAGTGCTGTGGTTTGGATTTAGGATGAGAATAACGTTGATAACACACTGATGTCTTAGTTGTTGCTAAGTAGGACTTACACTAAGTCAAGGACTTTTCAGTTTCCCATGCTCTGCCCGGTGCACAAGAAGCTGGGAGGGGGCACAGCCAGGACAGCTGACCCAGACTGGCCACAGGGCTATTCCATACCGTATGGCATCATGCCCAGTATAGAAACTGGGGGGAGTTGGCCGGGGGGCAGCGATTGCTGCTCAGGGACGGGCTGGGCATCGGTCAGAGGGTGGTGAGCGGTTGCGTCACTTGTTTTTCCTGGGTTTTGTTCCTCTCTTTTTTTTTTTCCTTTTCACTACAGTTTTTATTATTATTTTATTTTATTTTGTTTAGACTATTAAACTCTTCTTATCCCAACCCATGAGTTTACTTACTTTTGCCCTTCCGATTCTCTCCCCCATCCCACCGAGGGGGGAGGGTGAGCGAGCGGCTGTGTGGGGCTTGGTTGCTGGCTGGGGTTAAACCACATCATCTTCTAACGTGCGCATCCCGAACACGTTACAGCTCAGCTACCCAGGTTGGCCGTCAGCTGGCCCTGATCGGGGACGAATTTAACAGGACATACCACAGGAAGTTTGAAGATACCCTGCTTCACCTGGCACATGGGTAAGTTACCTTACTGGCACTGTCAGTCTTCAGATCCTTTTAAAAACCATGTTAGATAGATAAGCGGTAATGTTTTGTTAGATAGATAATAACATTTCTGTACACAAAGTAAAAAATTTTATTGCTAGTACTGCTGCTTCATACAGAACCTAAAAAACCAAACCAGATACTGCGGCTTGTTTTACGAGGAAGAGCTTTATAATGTAAACTGTTTCCACAGACTACAGCCGTTTACAGTCAAAAGACTTAAATAGTTTCTTGGTATTTATAATTTCACAGTAGCACAGTAGTTTTCTAGCTTAGCCAGTGTCTTCAAGCACAACTGAGCGATGAGAGGTCTGCAGCCTAGCAAGCGTGATGCTTCAGGGATTAACATGTTACCGCATGTCAAATAACCCACCATGCACATACAAGAAAACGTGGCTAGACTAGTTTGAATTGCTGGTTATCTGCTGTGATCTGACAGGGTTGTCATGGATAGTTATTAACTGCAGATTGACTGACATGCAGTAACGGCCTAACCTAAGATACATCATCTGTGCCTGAACCCCCAAGTATTCACGTGCGGTTCTACCTCTTCTCTCCTTGCTTCAGGGAGAGGACAGTCACTTATTGCAGACTTACAGAGAAGGCAATTCAACTACAGCCGTGTTCCCGGACACAGCATATAGTCATGTAACTTCTGCCTCAGTAAAGCTGGATTCATGCTGCAGAGAAACCCTGTGGGATTGCTGTGTCAGGCCTGTATTGCTGCCCCGAACTCCGATTCATTAGCGATCAACAGCTCTCGTTGGGTTGCGCTGTTCTAAGTTTGAAACACGAACAAAGGCACAAGATTGCGGTTCAGGAGCTCTGCTGCATGTTTCCTTGTGTGATGTTAGTGATCAATTAATTCTGAAACCAAATTATCTTTAGCTTTCAAAGCCCTGAGTTGCCTGGTCTTCTTCCTAAATATTTAGAGAAATACACACGTACACATAGACTTTCAGGAAGGAACATACTGGAGTTTTGGGTTTCTTTTTGTAGTTTTCTAGACCTTGGTATTTTATTTGCCATTTTTAGAATAAATTTTCTATCCCCATGCTTTTTTTTTGTTTGTTTGTTTAAATCATCAGGGTTGCTATCAGTGTTTTCCAGACATGGAATATTGTTAGAAGTGATATAAGAAGCTTTGGAAATATTTTGAACAATAACTGGACAAAGAGGATCATTGGTTATGGAAGCTGGGTATGCTTTCTCCCTTTTCTCCCGCCTTTTTGTTGACAAGTAGGTAGCAGCAACACCTAACTCCCATGTAAGTGTCAATGAGCAAAGCATATAATGTAGCTCTAGGCTCGGGTTTATTCCCTAGTTTGTTGGTGTCCCCTCATTGCCCCGTTTTTAATTTTTAGGCTGAAATTTCTCATTTATAGACAAAGTATGCCAAATGGCTGCCAACAGCTGCCCAAGTCCCACACAACTCACGGGGGCTCCGTGCAGATGGAAGGCATCTCCCACTGTAAGAAGCTGTAAGGGTGTACTCTAGGGGAGATAAGCAGGCCTGCTGCCAGCATTGTTTTACCCTGTGTTTACCCCGGAGAAGAGAAGAGGGTTATTTAGAGGCTGGATATGACCCTGCCCCTGCAGCAGTCGCAGTAGCCACCACAAAAACCAGACCCCGACGCACAGAACTGGACCGCATTCTCGATTTCACACTAACCTCACACGCAGGCATTCTTGTTAGCTTTTCTGCACCACCTTTTTGCTGCTTGTAATTTCTAATTACCTTCTCTTTTCTTCCCACAGATTTGCAGGCTTCCCTTCAGGTGCGTCTGCCAGAAGCTGGTGCCTGCAGCCTTGCTTGTTGCTGCCTTTTGGTGGGCCATGAATTATGGACTGCAGAATTAACACAGAGAATTACAACAGGAGGTCATTGCTGGACTCTGACCAATATCATTAACACCCAGGTGGTGGCAGTTGGTTTGTTTTTCAAATTTACACTGATAAAAATCTCTTTTATATTTAAAACCCAGGCTAGTGCGGGGTCACTGCTGTTTCATACCTTTTTTAAAAAAGACAAATGTTTAAAATAAGGAGGTTGTTGCTGGATAACTGCCTGACTTGCTAGTTTTGAAATGTGACTCCAGGCGATTAGAAAGTCTGTCTTTTTTGTGTTTGTTTTAATGCAATATAAAGTGTCTATTTCATATAAATGAGTTTCTTAAAGAGATTCTGGATGTGGGGAAGACCGAAGGCATGCTGGACATCCTTTAAATTTTAACATTGTAAAAGCGATAGTAAAGATTAAAACCATGATACTTTTTTAAAATTAAATTGTTGCTTTAAATGTTCCGCAGTGTTATCTACTTTATTTTCCAAGACTGTGCTATCACACATTAGTAACAACATCTTGTCTTGTACATTTTGTTATCTAAGACTACAGGACAGGCTTTATTTGATTCTTATATAGTAAAATTAGCATACGAAATGATAGTTTATTGGAAAAAAGAGTTGTTCTGAAGAGCTAGCAAGCAAGTTCTTTGGGTTGGTAGTTGAGGGCCACTCAAGCCAAGCTATTACTTTTCCAGAATTTTTCAGAAATCTACTAATAGATTTTATATTCTTCTGCCTCTTTTCAAAGTAAAACTTTGAGTCGCCCAGAAAAAAAAAACAAGAATTGAATTTGGAAAAGGGTTTTTTTTTGATGACGCATGTCTTTTTGGAAGGCATGTGCTTAGGGGGAAAGAAATGACGAAGGGAAAGTTGAGCACAGCGTACGGGATGGAGATGGTGCAAGCATCACCCTCGCATACTCCACAGGCAGCTTTTAGGCCACAGTGGGCTTTCTTCTCTCTCGACAACACGCCCCAACCGTACCAAGTTTTTCTCTCTATCTGGGTGCATCTTCCCTACCAACTGCTGTTGAAGCTGCTTTTCACTGTACACAGTTACAGACTCTCTCTCGGCGAGAGAAAATGAAAGTGCATCTCTGTGGTTTGGGTATTCCCCTCAGCAGAGGGGATACCTCCTTCCTGCCTACTCAAGCGACTACTACAGTTAGCACACTTTTGAAACAGGAAAATACAATATTTAGTGGCCTAGTGATTTAAGCGCTCGTCTGAGAGGCTGGAGTTTCAAGTTCAAGTCCCTGCTTTAAATCAGACGAGGAATTTGAACCACTCTTTTCTTCAGTGGAGACAGAATGCCAAACACAGTCAAGTTTAAGCAGGTTGAGGAATGTGTTTCCTCTCTTTTGTGAATGGTGCCCAAATCCCATTATGATCCTAACTGCTCATCTCAAAAAATTCTTCTGGGGAAATGTTGTGGTTTAACCCCAGCTGGCAACCAAGCACCACACAGCTGCTCACTCACCCCCCACCCCAGCTGGGATGAGGGAGAGAATCGGAAAAAAAAAAAGTAAGACCCGTGGGTTGAGATAAAGTCAGTTTAATAGGCGAGCAGAGGAAGAGAAAATAATAAGACTAAGACTAAGGATATACAAGTGATGCACAATGCAATTGCTCACCACCCGCTGATCGACGCCCAGCCCATCCCCGAGCAGCGATCGCTGCCCCCCGGCCAACTCCCCCCAGTTTCTATACTGGGCGTGACATCATACGGTATGGCATAGCCCTGTGGCCAGTCTGGGTCAGCTGTCCTGGCTGTGCCCCCTCCCAGCTTCTTGTGCACCGGGCAGAGCATGGGAAACTGAAAAGTCCTTGACCAGTGTAAGCACTACGGAGCAACAACCAAAACATCAGTGTGTTATCAACATTATTCTCATCCTAAATCCAAACCACAGCACTACACCAGCTACTAGGAAGAAAATGAACTCTATCCCAGCCAAAATCAGGACAGGGAAAAAGAAAAGGAAAAAAAAAAAGAATATTTCATTCAACCAATTGATGTTAAAGGACTTGAATATCAATCTTTGTCAATCTTTGATTGACTACTTTGAAAAAAAAGGTACGCAAAGAAGGTACGTGGAGGGTGATGGCTCCAGCATACCCCGAAAGTCCAAGGAGCAGCAGCAGCAGCAGGTTCACCTTGTTTCAAAATGCCCCTGAGCCGATTTGCCCTTCAGCAGCAGGTATGCAAGTTTTTCCTCGAAAAGCACAATTAGCGCATCTGGAACCTTAGTCCCACTCAGGCCAGCAGCTGGCCAGCTGAGTTGCCCATATAACCAAAAACCAGACACAAGTTTCATCAGTGAACCGACTGCTCTGCTGAACTCCATAACAGCAGTGCGACAGAAAATACGGTAAAGTTATTACTTAGTGAAGGGTAAAAATTCCCATCAAGAGTCTAGTAAACAATCTATGCATGCAATGTAATAAAAGTACCAATAGCCAAAAATTTGACTCTTCCTGGCTGAATGACTTTAATGCCACAAAATAATTTCAATTATTTCCAGATAAATAATCTTTATGCCCAGCGGAGCAATGATAAACAGGAGCCTGCTGTGCTGCCTGTTCCGCCTGAGAGCTGCGTGGGATGGCTCCGCTTTTTCCACACTCTTGCAATCAATAATGTCACATTTTGAATCAGAAGAGAGGGGAAGTTCAGCATCCAGCACGTACGGAGCAAAACACAGGAATATAAAACACAACGACACCAACAAAGCAAGCGAAACACAAAGCGAACAGAATCCGCAACAAGAATTCGCGCAAACTGGAGTGGCACAGCGAGCAGTAATTACCAGGCTCCCCTCTCACCTGCGGAGCTGAGCAAAGAGCCTCTTAGTTAAGGCTCTGGGCTGTGACTCAGGAGACCCGAATTTAATTATCTTTTTTTACTGCACACTTCCTCATGTGACAGAGTTTACGGCACTTGATTCCCCCCCATCCTGTTTCTGCTTGTTCCTCGGTGAAGGAACTGCGCCAACTTTACACATCTTAAACGTTCAGTCTCCGGAAGCAGAAGGGATAGATGAGTAAGCACATAAAAGAAATGCAGATAACAGTACTAAGATCCAGGGTTCTTCATTACTCCGCGTGCCGCTCTCCGCCTGGCCACAGGCGAGTTTTACAATGCGAGACACCCTTCCGCTCGTTTACAGCCACACGCCAGCGTGGCATCGCGCTGCCAGGCACTACGCGAAAGCAAGCCCTGAGCGCTCTCGATCCAGCGGCATGGAGACCTCCATCACGCTTTTTTAGCTGCTACAAAGTGCAACATCAACACAAGAGCACAATACCGCTTGGCTTCTGGTTTTGAAGACACGAGGCTCAGCGAGGAGCTGAGGAGCAGCCTCAGCGACGCGCGGCTTGCTACCTCGGCTCAGGCGGAAAGGCTGCACAGAAGAAAAGCAAAGACCCGCGCAGCGCCTGCGGTTCCTTCTTGCCGCTGATTGAGCGGGCCCCACGAGAGCGTGGTGCTCTTAGGATACAGACATCCCTTCAGCACTCTGCATCTGACGAAGGCGCAAAGGTTATCCGATATTCGGCATCTGCAAACAGATCTTTAGCATGTTTCGCCCAAAGAACTTTTATTCCAGGCAGAGTATGCAATGTCAAATGAGGAAAAAAAATATATTTATGGTAATAACAATACAAATTGAAAACAGGGCTCCAAAATTTCCACAAAAAAATTAAATAATTTTAAAAAAAGTCCAGAAAGTATAAAGCACTACACTAAAACCAAAATTAGTGCCACCAACATGCCATGCTCAGTTCCAGCTGTCGTAAAAGCTGGTTGCAAAGTCACTAACGTTGCGTTTGGGCTTACAAGATGTAGTCTGAAACTTCTAACACAGCACATAATTCAGCGTTTAATAATATGAAAGGGATTTAGTTGAGACATTCTAACTATCTAGTGACGACTTTGGTACACTTTATCGAATAATTAACACCTTACCTGTAATGAAGGAGCCTTCACTGAAATAATTTTTGTTACAGTAATCCCAGCCCTTAACTGGCAGCCTCTAATAGTCCAATGATTAAGCTGACAAATTCTTCTGTATTTTACTGGTCATTAATGTTTACATATGCCAAAAGTGGAATTTGTACTATAAAGGTAGGCTCAGCTGCCAATTTCAGTTCACAAAAGAACTGTTTAATAATACACTCCACTAAGCAATCATAGTTGAGGCCACTATTTTTAATTCACCTTCCCTTTCAGAAATGTGAAATTACAAAATGATTAATACTGTAATTGGAAGTTATTCTGCATCTCGTAATACAATATTGGAGATATGCATGATCATTTAAGTAATATATCCTAAATTTTTCCTCTATATCTGTTAAATATACCATTAAAATACCAAAAATAAAAAAGAAAAAAAGCTAGAGTTCAGCTGAAGCTTCTGGTCCCACTGTAATATGCACCACATAACCCTCCCCTGCTTGTTTGTCCGTGATCCCCTAGCAAGTCCTGGTCTTTCACGTTGCCTAAAGCTTGCAGTACCCCTTACAGCCAAAGAGCAAACCAAGCAAGCGTACGTTTTCTGTGCGCCCCACAAGGATCTTGCGCAGGCAGCGCAATGTTGTAACACGACCGGACCGATTTTAAGAAGCCAAAGGTTGGTTAGAGAATCCAAACCCAGGGATTTGGCGCCAAAGCCGTGTCGAGTGCCACCTCGAGCACTGCATGCCCCGAGGAAGGCGCTGGAGGCCGCGTGTGTGCTCCCCCCCGGCCGGCCCAGGGACCCGCCACCAGCCCTCGCCCGTCCAACCGCAGCCCACGCCGACGAGGCAACCGGGCAGCTCTTTCCGGGAGGGCTCGGGACAACCCGCTCCTCTCCAGCTCATCTCCTGCTGCCGGAAAACGTACGAGCTGGCAAAACAAGAACACGGAGAGAACCGAAATACCAGCATTCAGATCCTCCTCCCCGGCACTCTCTTACCACAGGCTTCGCCCTGTGCAAAGGTGCCCCCGAAAAGATCTTTCCGCAAAGTTTCCAGCGCTGCTGTTTTCTGCTCCGTCAAGAAAAGTCACCCGAAGGGCCGATTCAGCCCACGCAGCCTCAGAGGCTCGGTCAAAAAAGCCCTGCACCTCTGGGGAGGTGGGGAATTTTGGTAAGCTTTTTCTTTCAGTGAAACAATTCTTGTGCAACTTTGCACAACCAATGTGGCACTGGACAACTGGAGGAAAATTACTTCCATCCATGTGTGGACGATAGGCCAGTAACGATGCACCCCACAGCATTAAAAATACCAAGAAAAACTTCATAGTTTATTTATAGCTTAACCTTAAGAAAATCACGTTCGTAATAACATCTTCTGCCTTACCCATCTGCTACCTGGCAATACGGACACAAAATAAAAGAATTTCGCACTGATGAACATCCCACAAGTCAGTCGAGTTAGAAAACAGGAACATCAACGTACCGAGAGCCGTACCAACCGGACGGCTCCTCTAAACGCACCCTCAAGCCCAGCACACAGCCCTCCACAACCCGGAGCCAACAGCCCGGCCCTACCCCCGTATCCATGCAGAAGATCCCTGCACCAGGCAGCCAAAGCTACCGACTTTAACTTGAATTCACACCCCCGAAAATTTTTAAAAAGGAGAAAAAAAAAAGAGAGGGGAAGTTGCTCATAGGATTGAGGCCAAACAGGCGGCTATTTGGCGCATTTATTGGCAGTTTTGCAGTACCGACACAGACAGAAGAGCCAGACTTTGCTCTCCCCTTCCACACCTGAGGCACACAGGGAAGGAAAGCGTTCATTGCGATTACGGGCACGGTGCTCTTTTCATCACGAGAAGCCATGAATGTTTAAGACTTCCTCTTTTGGGAGCACAAAGTTATTTTTAAATTAGGCAGAAAAAACAAGTTGCGTGGATTTTTCTCAAAAGGCTACTTAGGTCTCTGCTGCTTCCTCATCTTCCAGAGCATCTACATGGCTATATTGTTTCCAGGCCTTTAAATTACATTTTTTGAGAACGGCTCCTAGTTGATTCCCGGGCCCCACTTCGTACGTGTAAGGAAATTCTGTTCCTTGCTTTCTTTCGTATACGGAATGCATGGTCTGTTCCCACATAACAGGTGAAACCACCTGCTTCGCTAACAGCTTCTGAATGTGCTTAGAGTGCATGTACTTTTTGCCATCAACATTGGAATAGACACAGACCAGAGGTTTCTGAATCTCAATCGATTTTAGGACTTCAGCCAATGGCTCTACTGCTGGTTCCATAAGTCTGGTATGAAAAGCCCCACTGACTGGAAGCATTTTTGTACGTGTAAAATAATACTTTCGGGCATTCTCCTGCAAAAACTCCAAAGCCTATAAAAGAGAGAGAGAAGTGAGAGTCTTGCACGACAAAGGCTTACTCAGTCACCCCACAAGAACCACCTTATCTTGATACAGGGATACAGGACTTATCGTGATACAGGGATTCCTTTCCCTACCCAACAACTGAGCACGCGCCGGGGAAAAAAACCCACAGATCAGATGCTCTTGTTCGGGCAAGCTCAGGCCGTACGTAGCTTCCACGCAGAAGTGCAAAGTACAAGTTTTAAAAAAGGAAATGTCAAATTCAACTAAAGGGATCGTTATTCTGAAGCAATACCTGTAAGTGTCCTGCAATGACTCTGCTGTCTGGAAACAAATAGTTTGAAATTTCACATACGGGGTTTTCTATCCCCAGCGATTCACAGTGTTTACGGGCTTCCAAGCAGGCAAATTTGTAATTTGCCTCTCGCCGACCGATAACTGATAGCATTCCGCTGGGGACGGCTTCCGACGCCTTTTGCATGGCTTCGGCACGCACTTTCACCGCGTACAGCGCTAAGGAGAAAAACAGAGATGCTCGGTAAATACCAGCCCCGAGAAAACACCGCTAAAGGCGCCTTGCATCTGCGCGCAAGAAAGGGCGGCTGTTCACGCTCATGACACGTCAATGCTTTTAATGCTGTATTACACACGTTAGAGTGAACAGTGGAAATAGAAAGTAAAATTTATCCTCTAATAAAAAAAAGCAGGAGGGAAACAGCGGTCACAGGTGAACGCTTTGAATAAAGCACGGGGCTGGGGACCCGCTCGGGGGTTCACCGCCTTTCCCGGGCACCTTCGGCAAAGCCCAGGGCTCCAGCGAAGACCAGCGCCGCGAACTCCCCCACGCTGTACCCCGCCGCCGCCACGCAGCTCTCCACCACCTGCACGGAGACAGACCCGAGCCCGACATCAGCCGGCCCCCGCGGCGGGGCCCGGCCCGGGCAGGCCCCGACGGGCCGCGGCCCTGCGGGAGCCGCCTCGCAGCCGCCCGGCGGGGCCCAGGCCCGAGGCGGTGCCCGGGCCCGAAGCGGGGCCCGGCCTCACCCCGAGGGGGCCGCGCCGGCCCGGCCCGGCCCGGCCGCCCCCCCCGCTCCCCGCCGCGGCGCGCCCCTCACTTTAGGCTGCTGGTGGTTGAGCTTCTCCACGGCGGCCAGGGAGGCGACGAACACGGCGGGCTGGCAGTGCCGGGTGCGGTCCAGCTCGTCCCGCGGCCCCGCCAGGCAGAGGGAGAGCAGGTCGTAGCCCAGCACCTTCTCGGCCAGGCGGTACATGTCCCGCACGCCGGGGTACCGCAGCAGCCCGCGGCCCATCCCCACGAACTGGCTGCCCTGCCCGGGGAAGAGCAGCACCGTGCCCTCCCGGGGGGACGGCCGCTCCCGCCTCGCCGCCGCCGCCGCCGCGCCCGGCTCCTCGGCCCCCACCGAGCTCTGCAGCAGGTCGCTCAGGCTCGCCGCCCGGTCCCCAGCGCCGGGGCGGGAGCTGCCCCGCCGCCGCGGTGCGCCGCGGAGGCCGCCGCGCCCGCTGCAGCCACCAAGCCGCCATGGCGCCGCGGCCCAGCTGCCCATGGCCGCCGCCCGGCCGCCTGCGCCGCCGCCGCGCCCCGCGTTGCCACGGGAACCGGGCGGCCCCCGCCGGGCGCCGGGAGGGGGGGGAAGGAGGGAGAGAGGGAGGCCGGCCCCGCCGCTCGCCGCCCTCGGCCGCGCCCGCCGCCCGCGGCCCGGCCCGCGCCCCGCCGCGCCGCGCCGCTCCTCCCGGCCGGCGCCGGAGACCCCTCCCCGGGGCGGGCCCGGGCGCCACCGCCTGACGGCAGAGGAGGCGCGACGGACGACGGCGGCGGCGGCGCGGGAGCGGAGGTACGCGCCTCGGCCCGGGCAGCCCGGAGCGGGGCCGAGGAGGCGGAGAGGGCGCCCCGTGGCGAGCGCCGGGCGGCTGGCGGCAGCCCCGCCTGCCCGGGCCGGGCCGCGGGCGAGCGGAGGCAGCGCCCCGGGGCGGTACCGCACCGCCGCTCACGGGCAGGGGGGACTTAGCCGGGCAGACACCGGCTGCGTCGCCGTGCCGGTGCTTGGCGTGGAAAGCGCGCTTTTTTTTTTTTTAAAAAAAGGAGCTAACTAGGGAAGCTCATCATTAATTTTGGTTCTGCATATGAGTTTTCCAGGGGCTCTGCCTTCTCACACGGGCGCGTTTACTCTGTGCGCTCGAGTGAAGCTTATTTCTGGCCGCTGTTTAAGTAAAGGTGTTTTCTTTCACTGTAATTTGCTTTTAATTGGACGTTTCTTTAAGGGCAAGAGAAAGGGCTCGGGTCTTTTTTTCTTCTGAATTTCCAAGTAATGCTTGCAAATCAGCACAAAATGCACTTTACTAATTCGAGCATTCACTAGCAGGATTACTCAGAAAAAAAGTGAGAGCTGCCATGCCAAAGCCGCAGTTGTGCAACGACTTTGCATCACTTCAGGTTATGAAACCGTATCAAGCAGCGAGTCAAGACTTCTTCACAGAGCAGTTTAAGAAAACAGATTGTACTGGTTTAACTCGGCAGAAGGAACATGGGCCAGAATAGCAAGAAATTCTGTTGCCTTTTTATTCAGGCTGATTCAGAAGGATCACAGCGAGCAGATTTTGCTCACTTTTCTAATCTCTATCTTATGCTGCAAGATGGTTTCCTCCATTTTTGTCAGCCTCCAGGTAGAATACTTGGAAGAGCCAGCGAGCTTCTCAACTTAGCTGAAATACGCGGGCAGTAATACAGGATATATACGACACATACGTGACTACATCCCGCTCCGTGGCTGCCTCTGCCGGCAGCGTAAGCGGCGATGCCTCTTGCGCTAAGCTGAGAGGGGACGCCGGGTGCCAGGCTGGCCAACTGAGGTAGTGCCTCAGTGAAAACTCTGGGGGTTGCTGCTCCTCTCGCCGCGTTCAGCTCGTGTGCCAGAGCTTCCAGGCACCCCCGGCACCCCGACAGCGAGCGCTGCCCCGTTTGCCTTAGGCCACCGGATTACAGTTTGCCCTACCGGACGCCCGTCAAGCCCTGGGAGGTTTCACGGTTGTAACCTTCACGTTCGGTGCTTTCGGAGGCAAAGCCCAGGGCAGAGCCCGGCTCCTGCAAAGCACCGCAGCAGCCCGGGTAGTAAGGCTGTGGCTGTGAGTGCCCCTCAGCGCTGCCGCTTTGTCTTTGGTTCGCTCTGAAGGGCGCAGACCACTTGCAGAGCACTGGAGACTCACCAGCGGTGGCACCTCGTGAACGTCCCATTAAAGCGTCCCTCGGATGTGGCGCTTGTTACGTTTTACCCTGTTAAAAGAATAGCTGGCAAGCTGAAAAGAGCCAGGCCTAGGCAGCACTTAAACTAGAAATATCCAAGAGAAACTTAACGTTTTTAAGAATAGATGTGAATGATGCTTTCCAAGTGGGTGAACAAAGAAGAAGAAGAAAAACCTACAGCAGGAGGTTGGGTAGCTGTTTGGGAGGAAGGTAGTCAAAGAGGTGTTTTGTCTTTAAAGTATGCTCTCTGCAGAGGATTTTATACAAACATACATAGGGAAAATTAGAAGAGATTGAGCAGCAAATGGCAAATTATCACCTGGGAAGATTTTGTTCTAGCGTACATGTCCGTTTCCAGCATGCGAATCTTCAATAAATCATAGATTGATTTGCACAACTCCTGCTCTGCCATTTTAAACAAAGTGTAACCCGGGCAGTGAGATTTGGTGTCTCTAAACCTGATGAGTACACCTTGCATTATATCCTGAAATAAACAGCGTATTTTTTATTTTTAAATACATATTGTAAACGTATACTATACATTTATATGTTAGATATTTATATTGCATTTATGTTATATAATATATACTGTTTTAAGTTTCTCTATTACTTGAGATTAGATCACAAAGATAAGACTGCTTTTTTTTGTGGTATTCTGTGTCACAGGCTGTGACAGAACTTTGGTTTTAGCGTTGTGGTTTCCCAGGAGTTAAAGCCACAAGAGACATAAATAGCTTATCAATATAAGTGAAGTACGCACCCTTAATTCTTCAGACAGCTATCTCAGGAAGAAGCCTTTTCCCCGGGGAAAACGTGCAGCTGCCTCTCAGACCTGGGTAGAACCTCATCTGCCCTCAAAAAAAATATACTGTAGAGGATGAGAGGGAGAGTGTATGTATGTCTTGGGGGACCCCCCTTCAGTAGTCTGTTCACAGCTCTGTCAGTCTACCTCAAACCAGCGGGGACGAGAAAACCCAGAAGCACATGGGTGATTTAGCCTTGCCGAGAGATTTTTCCTCCGTGTTTCTAATGCGATAGCTATAATTTAAGCCCCATGCGATTGGGTAGCCAGCACTAAGTTGCACAAGAAAGGGATTAGTCGGAGGTTTATCAGGACAGGGATACACAAAAATGCAATGAAAGCAGTTGCTCTTTCCTTCCTTCTCCTTACCACTGAGCGAGCTCTCCCTGGGAGCACCCAGAGAAGGGGAAGGCACCCACCTGCCTTTCTGAGACCTGCTCGAGGCAAAGAAGTGCGTTAGTTCATTTTTCATCAGGCTGAAGCAAGGCAGCTCCTCTCTCATCATCTCTCTAGTTCCCCCATAGCGCGCCCCCCATCCCTTTTTTGGGTGCGCAATGTTTTTTCCAGAAAAAGGAGGACACGGAAAGCTTCTGTTTGATTTTCTGCATGTTACACCACCACAGAGAAACAACCTGCAAAAAGACAGAAGCCCGGTAGGCAGCAAGTTGCAGTATTGGTTCTCCCCCCGCCCCTTTATTTCTCCTGTTACTTTATGTAGCTAGAACCATCTCTGGGCAAGTTGGATGTTTTGAATACCTAGAAAAAATGTTTTAACATCTGTGTAAAACAAACTGGCCTGCTGCAGCCCTCACTGCGCTGCTGAAACTGCCTGAAGTCAGACTAGGGCTAAACAGAAAATGGGCAGGATGATGAAGAAAAGGTTGCAGGGCAGAGATAAGAGGTGGAAACAGAAATAGACAAGTTAAGTGTGTGTGGGGAGAAAAGATTTCCAGCTGTGGTGGAATTAGAGGCAGATATCTGCTGGGCATGCTGCAGATACCATCCACAGACATCCCGGTTTCTTCAGTAAGAAAATCAAGGTGCAAGAATATTGTGCAACCAGATCTCACCCTGAAGTGGAGCTGGGATATGATTGGGAAAGTAGTAATTATTTCTAGGTTGTGTAATACAGATGCAGCCAGAGGGGCTGTGTTAGCAAGCCTGTGCCGTTTAAGTTATCACCCACCAAATAATTTCAGGATTATCAGCTCTACGCTAAAAGGAATTCAGGGCTGATAATCCTTTATATACTCTGTGATTACATCACTTTCAGAAACTGTACTGGGCATTCTATAAAGGTTGCACGAACTCGTGCTGCACAGCTAACCAAACATGCTACAGCACCGACCGAATGCACCAGCTCTCCAGTACATCCCTGCCTCTTACTTACTCTCTGACTAAAGACCAGGTAACCAGAGGAAGATGGACATGGCTCCTTCCAAAATCAAGTAGTGCGGCTCCCCGAGTTAGCTACTGCTTTTTGTGGGAAATTGATACTAGTATTTCGTTTCCTGGGAATTAAAATACAGGAACTCCTACTGCTGATGGACAGCTGTGGTCTACTAGGCCGAGCCTACCAGCACATTCTGATTTCGCTGCATGGCTTCGTTCCTTTTTCTCCTTGGTACTACGCAAGAGACAGTATTTTGCCATGCCTGGGAAGTCCTGAGAAATACTATTGGAAAACACAGTATATCATTAGTAGTAAGAGTAGTCAACAGACTGGGATACCAACATTCAGTTCAAGCCAGTATGTTCAATCTCTTCGCTTCTATTTCTTCCCCTTTCCTGTTCATGCGCAGCTTCGCTTTCCCTGTTTCTTTGCTTTGCACCTTGCCCATTTCTGTTTGCCTGCCTGATTTTCCTTCTCTTGTCACTTAAGAATTATTTCAGCATTCTTCCTCCAACATATGCAGAGGGACAGACGCATAGCTACATCATTTATTCACTGATGACTGCAGCAGAGCAGTGTTTTTCCAATTTGCTAGCATTTAGCACTTTCAGCTTGCAGAATGCTTTCAGACTTTCTTCCTTGGGGAGAAGCTGACAAAACCCCTGACAAATTCCAGTTGCTTAATACCTGCAGGAAACCACCCTGATATTGTTACATCCAAATAAAGCATAAACCCCTTTGGGTCCTTGCTTATCACTTTTAAAAAAAAAATATTAGAATTTGACAGCCACACTAGAGCTGCACAGATGACCAGGGCTTTACACGTGTGTAGAGAAGTAAGCCTAGTGTTCTCTCTGCAGGCAAAGCAAGAGCGACAGGGTTAAGAATTAGTGAGATCTTAGTAAATTTAAATTTCTAACTTAACCTTTGGGAATTACTTATCTGAAGGCAACCAAAGAGAATCATTGTGCTCGGAGCTCTTGTTCCCATTACACCTTGTTGCTCCTGCACATAGCAATTCCTTCACATCCCAGTAAAAGCGGAGTCTTTCATGCTGTCAAGACAGGTGACAAGTAGTGTATGCTGCGGCTGACAGCCTGCTCCCTCGGGAAAGTAACAATACAGACCTAGGCGTAGGAGAACGCATTAACTCCTTTGCTCCATTTCAGACACTCCCTGGTAAACAGCACGTAGAATCCATTAGGCAGGAAGTATGGCAGCAGTGACTACAGCAATGAGCTATGCGGATTTTTTTCCTCCCTTCCTTGTTGTCCGTCCTCCACCCAAGCCCTAATCGATACTGTTCCAGCAGACTAGCACATCATTGTTCTCCCACTTCTTCTCCCCAGCCTTAGGTTCTGAATTCTTCCCTGCTTAGTTTTTCTTTCACTCATTCATTCTTTTGTTCTCTTTTTGACTCTGACTGTTGTACCGCTTTGTCCGCTGCCTTTTTGGTGTGCATTCCTACTCCTTGCCCTCCCACGACTCTCTCCTGAGGCATGCCCGCAGCCCAGCAGCCTACATGCCCTTTCTTGTTTACTCCTTACAAACTTTCTAATCCTGCATGCTTTACCAGTCCCTCCACGCTCTCTGTTTTGCCTTCAAAATTCTGCTCTGCTTCTATCACCAGGATTTTTCTTGATCCCATGCAATCTGGCTTGTGGTCCCAGCCACTGAAATCTCTTCATTAAATCTGCATAACTATATGGGCAGACCCCTGAGAACAGGGACAAAAACCATAATGCAAGAGAGCTCCTTTGCTGGCCGAGCTTATACCTGTTCTCCAAACAGAAATCCACTGCACCAGCTGAACTGCAACACTGCAACGTCATCTGTGCGCCATTTCCTTTCAGTTCAAGCATATCTGTTACAAGCGGGATTTCCTCTTCCCCGCTCCCTGCCTCCTCATCCCAGCAGTCACAACTATAGCAATAAAAACTTTTAAACATAGGCCAAGACAACAGCCAAGTCAATAAGGCACTTCTCTTCGACAAGCCTCTGAAATACTGGTTGCTCCAAAACATTATTTTCGCGCCTGGGGCTCCCACAGTTGCTCTTTCCCCACTGCTGCAATCTCTTAGGATTCCTTCCTGCTGTCTCTCCCTCCTGCACAACAGACAAACAGGAATTGGGTGTATTTGCCTACTGTGTATTATTTGAAAAAATAACGCATTTCGGTTCTGCCCTTTGTTATCATACCTCTAATCTGTCTACATTTTAGCAAGCTAAACACAGCTCTTCTGTAGCATTTGGCTTTTGGCCAGAAAATCTGCAATGAAGCTTTTTCCTGCTTACTTGCTTACTTTTTTTTCTGCTGCCTGAACTCTAACTAAAGCAGCGTGGCCTACCAGAGCAAGGCATTACTTAGTCTTACTTCTGTAGGCAAATTTAATCCAGTACACTTTATGGGCTTGGCAGCTATGATTGCTGCAACTGAGTGCTTCATGAAGCCGCCACAGGTGTCCTCCCCATTTATCCACTAAGATCTCCTTCCTTGTTTAGCAAAACATCATTTAAGTACTTATCTTCTCCTTGTCCTCCCTGGTGTTTATTTTCTGAGGCAGCTTCTCAAGTGTCTGCTACTAATTCACATCACTCTTACTAGCCATTGAGCATCCGTAGCACTGTTTGGAGGCTAAAAATGCAACATGATGTATAAAATTATTTTGCTTGAGCACAGGAAAGCACACACAGTTTTCTTACTCTTGACTACGCCATTCCATTGAGTGAGCGGACCTTTTGGTGAATACAGAAATACACGCTTAGTGCCTTTTTTTTTTTCCTTTTCTTTTCCAAGTGGAGTTCATCTAATATCAAACTGCTTTACTCCTCTGGCATACTTATGGGTGAAGATATTTATGTAGGTAAAATTCAGTAATCTTGGTGCACAAAACTGAGAGGGAAGTAAAGGCTTTACTTCTCCCCCTCAATGTAAATGATAGGTCCCTTTATGGGGGTGAGTGTTGTCCAGTGAACCCGGTACAAGATGCGTTCATTTCAGCTGCAGTCTTTCTCAGTGACAAGACCAGGCTGGGGATCAGATCCTACACATATATATTTTTAAAATTTGCTAAAAATGGAAAATTTTGTAGTTGCATTTTAAAATTGCTCTGCCAATCAACGTTTGGCTTTGTTTCAGATTCACTGTCTCAATGGAAGTGGTACCAGCCTGGGCCCCAGCAGTGGGTTTCACACTCCTGCCCCATGCAGGAGGATTTTTAGGAAGCAAGATAACCAAAAAGGAAATCCCGGTGTGGTACAAATCTCTACAGAAGCCATCCTGGTGTCCACCTAACTGGGTGTTTGCTCCTGTTTGGGGAACTCTCTATACATCCATGGGGTATGTTTTTCACACTGTATTAAGGCATTTATCTGATCTCAAAGATGCTTATTGTATAATGCTGGGCCAGAGAACTATTATTGTATTCCTGTGGCTGTGTGTTTGTAAGAAACCGTGTCAAGCTGCCTGTTTAACAGGTAAAGACATGTTTTGGGAGTTGTGTGTGGGTTTGATAGGACATTTTGTATGCACAAGTATCCACATCAAAAGAAGGAGTTTGAAAAGCTGCCATTAATTTGCTTTCTTCATTCATTCATTCCGAGGGGAAGACCTGCCAAGCTGGCAGCGATGGAGCAAGGCAGCACTGGGATTTCTTCTATGTATGTCCTTCAGTCGCTTTAGGAAAATTAAAAAAAAGAAAGGGGGGGGGCAGACGGGGGGAGAATTAGGATAGGACTAACAGAGCTCAATTAAAAGAAACCAAAATCAAAGCATACATGTCCTTTCAAATAAAACTGCCAGGCTGTTAAACTGTAAATGTTTGAAACCATCTACCGTCTCCTTATTTAACTAGTTTAAAATACTTGACAGCACAGCAATTGCTGTCAAATGAACAAGGAATCACAAGGCCAAATACCATTCCCACAGGAACCTTAAAAGTTTAATAGTACTGTATTTTGGCAGCTGTTACTTTTAATAAGATGTCGCAAAAATATTTATAGAGGTAGGTTGTCTCAGGAGATTGTTTGGGCAGTTTTGATACTCCTCACAGACTGCTCGAGAAGCTGTCCACCCAATATGATGTGCTTTTATGTTACCTCTGGTGAGCTGTGCCACAGAGGAGAGGTCGCGCTCTGCTCCTAGAGCCTCAATGGAGGTCAGCGCAGCCCCCAAGGACAAAGCGATGCTTTGTGTCTCTTCTGCACTCAGTCACTCAGAACTAGCTACATACCAAGATTGAGCATGTTTTTTCCTAGCTATCGAATACACATTGTTGGTAGTCCAATAGTAATAGTTTTTAGGCTGCAGTATGCCTTTTATGGCTTACCCCTCCATTTCTTCCATCGTGACAATACATTTTAAGTGATTTATAGTTTGTATATAGCATTGGCTTAACTATATAAAGTTTCAAAGAGACCAAATCTTTTCCAAGTTAACATAACGTAGTCGTCCTGCAGGTTATCTTAAATACCACACCACCTGTTGCAAAATACAGCAATGATGCAATGTCTGAAACTGTATCTGAATCCTAAATTGGCTCTTACACATTCTCTCATTTTGGTTTCATTTTCTTTCCAGAAAAGCTTTATAGTTTTTATAGCCTCATGTACTGTCCCTCCTTTCCTGTCACCATTCTCTTTTCTTTCTCTTACAGAGCGTACTTTTAACAATTGCTCTCTACTCTTGTATATCCCAAGAGTTAACATTTGAATCAGATCATTACTGTCCTGTGAATAAAAAAAATGCCTCTTATGAAAGAGACAAGAGCTGAGTGGCTTTCCCATGAAGGGCTTCCTTCAAGTTGACGGCACAATTTGTAAACCTGTTTCTGGATTCCTCATCATAAACCTGGATATCAAGTTAAACACCTTAAAAATCCAAATTGTGACAGCTTATTACTTACTTTGATAATGTCAGAATCAGTATATTCTGAGGTGGATGGTCCCGGTTATGTACTATACGTCTAGCTCAGTGAAAAGATCATATTTATTACTAGGCCTTTTCTTCTCTCATCCATCATGTGCACACATTCCTTGAATGATCAAGACAGCTCATTCCTTTAGAATCTCTTGAATATATTAAAAGCAAGAAATAACTAAAAGCAAGATTTAATAAGCCTTTACATGCCTTTCTTGACATTTAGCTTCCTAGCAGATTTGTAGATCATGATCTTGGTCTGAAGTCAAAGTTAGAAGTACGAAGACTGTAAGTCCACACTGTGGCTCTGTAAATCACTTAGGAACAGATTTGGGTCCTGATGCATTTTACAAAGATAAACTGTTAAGTTTCTAATGCTTCCCCTTTTTTTTTTTAATACTCTCTGCAATCAAACTGCCAAGATATCAAAGCTGCATTGTTCAGTCCTTATGAAAGTAATGGCCAAGAAGCAAGCTTGGGTCACTAACTGGGTTAAACAGAAAAAAAAAAAAATCCTTCCTGTATGACCTACAAATGAAGACAAACTCCTTGCAATTACTCCTATGGATGTTTGTCTGCTCCTAAAAAAATAATGCTTACAAGTCGGTCTCCATCTTTGCTCCACTGCCAGCAGAAATACGTATGAGCCCCCTGCTGTCCAGCATAGTGCACAATGCAGTTGACATTCCTACCAGGGTGGAATCGGCATTGTTACTAATTCTGAAACAAGGGTGTAATTCCAGATGCTGGCATTTTATCCAGGGGATTCTACTGTAGTCATTTGGAATGGCTGTGCACTCATCTGGATTGAAATCTAGCTGATGTCTAAAGGGAAAGTCAAACAAGAGCAAAAGAAATAGTCTTAGGTGATGGATGCTCCCTGTTCTAATCAGGCTCCTTCAGTGCAAAAATGAATCTTACATTAGTAAATCTCCCAAATCCTGAGTGTTCCTGTCTTTAGCAGCTTACATTCTGGGATCCCTCCAGTGAACTGTTCTTCTGTGGCATTAAGAAGATCTGTTCAAAACCTTGAAAATATTTTTGGAAGATCTTTCAGTAGCCAGGATCCTGCAGGCAGGAAGGGTGCTGGATGCTCCTTGTGGTTCATTCTTTCCACAGAACTCCTAAAATCTTTGTTCTCCCCATCTTTGTCCCATTCCTTCTGAAAAGTGACTTAGAGGGTTCCTCCTGCTCTAACACATCCCCATACTCGCCTGTGCTTTGGGATGCCACTCAATTCCTACTCCTCCTATATTAATTTCATCCACTTAAAAAGTTAGGTTTTTTTTTTTAATTTATTTTTAAAGCACCATCTCCCAGTATAAAAATTAAGTTTCTTCACTATTTAGAGACTTACTTACCTTTTACCTTGCATCTTAGACTTGCTTCCATTTCAACATGGCTTTCTCTTTTAAGACTGAAATGCAGTAGGTCATCTGCTCCTCTGCACCTAGAAGTGAGAACTCTGGTAGGACACGGAATTTTTCTCTCTCCATATTGCTATCTGCAGTAGGTGATCAACCCTGTGCAGTCAGTTACTCTGCTTAGTAGTACCTGGATATCTGCTTTTCCGAATGAATTTAGACCCTAGCACTGAAGTAACTTCATTTGATCAAGAATGTGTGCTTGCTTTCTAACCGAAATACTGAATTACACCTTACATTTGCTTTCTCCAGATATGGCTCCTACCTGGTGTGGAAGGAACTGGGGGGCTTCAATGAAAAGTCGGTGGTTCCTCTGGGTCTGTATGCAGGGCAGCTGGCATTAAACTGGGCATGGACTCCAATATTTTTTGGAGCTCACAAAATGGGATGGGTAAGTGGAAAAGTCAGTTTTTTATCATAGGCTTCTGCTGTCATTTGCAAGGTGCTAGGACAAAGTTTTGTGTCGTAATCTTTTCTCCCTGAAAATGAGCCTGAGTACAGAATATGGCTTGCAGAAGTTTTCTCAAATTCTCTTTAATGCATCCCAGCAGCCACCCGAGAGAATTTACATATCTACAACATCCTTAAATGTTTAGATTTCAAGAAGCTCTTTCTGCTACCCTTTGATAAGAGGTTTGTGTGACCAGAAAATGTAAACATGTATGCCTCACTAAAATTCCCAGGTGCCTCTCACAATCAGCAGTGATAAGCAGCTTATCATAACATCACTCAAGTAATCAGCACCCATTTTAGACAAGATTAATTTTCTGCAGTCTGAAGAGAAACAGCTTGCCTCAAAAATAAAAATTGATAATAAAAATAAAAAATATTTGCCTGGTTCTCTAAATATATATGCAATGCTGTAATAGTGGAAGACTCTGCAATCCACCATTGATTCATTCACACCGCATCTCTTCAGGCAGCATCTATGACATGAAAAGACTGGATAAGTTTACTCAGCTAAGTGACTTGCTCAAAGTCACACTGGGTTTGTAGCCAATGTAGCACTTCCCGCTGCCAAAAAGAGAGGGTATGGGTGAGGGGGATTTTATTCTCCCTCTCCTGCTCCCAGCTGCAATGCCCTTTCTTGTGACTGTTGTATCGTTTTATGAGTCAATCCAACTCGTAACTCGTCAGAAATCTATCTTTTTTTGCTGGCTGGTTTTCTGAGAAGGAATTAACTCACAGAGGGATCCAACAAGTGCTAGAGCTAAGTGGAAAGAGCCACACAAAGACTATCTGGTCAAGCAAATGCAACAAGTAAAAGCAACACTAACCACCTTCCTGTGTTTCAGGGCTTGGTGACTCTCCTGCTCACAACTGGTACGGCCACAGCTACAACTGCTTCCTGGTATAACATCAACAAAACAGCAGCTTATTTGATGGTTCCTTATTTAGCTTGGCTAACCATGGCGTCTGCACTCAATTACCGTATCTGGAACGACAATCGCAACAAGAAACAATCTGAATAAACATTTTTCAGCCAAAGAGATTTTTTTTTTCACGAGAATTTTCTAAATAAAGTTATGGCCTTATTTTATTTTTAGCTGAACTACTTATACCATTAGTTTGATAATTACAAGTTGACAAAGCAGTACTTGTTTAAAACAAATATGTCTTTACTAGGCAGGTCACAAAGGGGTGTATGCCTCACTGAGTTTTATAGCAAACTAAAAGCTAGTGCTGATTGAAAAGTGCTAATTTTCTGTGTTATAGCATTACATTTTATATGACAACAGCATTTTAACTATTACCAGAAAGAAGCGTGAACTGCAACTTCATTATGTTCAGAGGAAGAAATCCAGCCATATATTAACACTGCTTCCAGAAAGCTGCTCCTAACAGTGACAGGCACGATTGTGGCCTGAATCTTTCATGTTTACCACTAGACACGGCGCTTTAGTGCTAGGACATATCCCACTTCAGCTGCCAGATATTTATCTTCTGGTCATTGTACTCTGGAAACGTTTAAGACGAGTTTTTTTTCCACAATTTGTGCCTTCCAACTTTGAAGCACTGTACAATCTAGTGTCAGCTAAATGCATTAAACTACATGTAAACTTACTAACCTTGTTCCTCAGTTTTTATTGGTTTTAAGTGGTTTTAAGCAGAAAAATACTGAAGGTGACAGGATGCTATAGCCTCAAAGATAGCCCCTTCATCTCTTCTCCTCACCATTGCAACGGGCAAGACAAAACAGGAAATGCAGAGCACCTGGACAGAAACTGAGAGGACCCAAATACTCAGCAGCCCCCTGCCCACACCTCTGAGGCATCACCGGCAGCACTGGCCAAACAGCACTAATGTACTCCACCTGCACCCTCAGTGTGATGGCAGTTCACCACTAGACCTTGCCAGTGGAGCCAGCAGCCAGGCCACGAGTGGGTCTGTTGCCCAGCAGGGCAGTACACACGCTGTAGCTACTAGTGTCTCCTACCTGCACCTTCTCACTTCAGCTGCTTAGAAATAGAAACAATGGTTTCTCCTCTTCAGGGTTATGGTAGCTGACATAGTAAGATCTGGGATGCTTAGTTCAACCAGTTGCTTCCTATAAGATAAAAAAAATCTCTTTTGTCTAAGAGCACAACAACAGACTATTTTTTGCCTGTAGCTTGTGGTTCCACTGCACAAATCTTACTACTTTTTTAAAGTCATTCTTATGGTTTGCTAAGTGTGACATCATTTTTCCCCTTGCGATGAGGGAAATGTTCCCCTTTTCTCTAGATCCACAGGCACTTTGTTACGTTTTCAGGTACTTTGAAAGGAGAAAGTGCCTTTTGCTCTCCTACAAGTGACAAATACATCTGCTGAACAGCACTGCATGCCCCCTTATGTCCAGTCTCAAGCACCCATTACTATGTTCTGTATCACAGACAAACTTTTTCCCTCCATTCGAAGTAGTCACACCATCTATGTTAAGCACTTCACCATGTTTCTTTCATCACATTTAAGTAAGGAGTCCAAAAAAGTTCTGACTCATGAACAGGAGACTGATACGGCTGTCAGTACCGCTTCTGGCTGTGCAATCCAGTTCTCCCTGCTGCCGCACCTGTGCAGTGACTGAATTTTCATAAGACACAGATGGTTTATTTCTCCAGCCTATGTTCCAGTCAGTGGAAAGAAGTAGGTTTCTGCAGACCAGCCTGAAATAGCCTAAAATATCCCTCTCCATTCCTGATCAGGAGGGATAAAATGCTGCATATTCGCAAAGCTTGAAGCAAGGTTTAGAACATTTATACAATTTTATAACTGTACTTCGCTCTCAAGCAGATCCTGATTGCTCCAACTAGCTTAAAAAAAATACTACCCACATAATATATACTTCATGATGGACAGCAGAATTTTTGTAACTTGTACATACGTACCAAGCAACGTAAATACAGCCTAAAACTGCTAAATTTCAGCCAGTTACCCTGATTTGAGGAGGGAGGAGAGAATGGGGATGATTAATTTCAAACTGACACCCTATTCCCAAATACCTCTATCTTATGCCCTAAATTTGAAAATCCAAAGACTGCTTGGGCTTCTAGCAGTTTCCCAGATCCCTTTCATTCCTTCAGGCTTCTTCTGCATTCCCGTGCTGCTCTAGACATTGCAATCCTTCTCACTTCCTGCCTGACCATTTCTCACAAATCTAGTTTCTTTAAGGGGCAGGCTAAGGACAACAGCCAGCAGTACAGGGTTCCTAAGTGTTGTGGGTTTTGTTTGCCTTTTTTTAAATAAGAAAAATGGGAAGAGTCATCAAATCTTTCATCTCATTACCCTCGTAGTTCATTGCACTGAAATACCATATCATTTTCTTATCAGAACATTTCACATCTTTGTATAGCAGATGGATAGATATGAAAGATACACGAACATGATTCAGTAAATTATAGTTTTAATGTTGACATGATGAACTAGTGCAATGTTTCCCAGCAAGCAATCAATCAGGCTACCTGAGAAACAAGTCAATTGCTCCAGTTACTGTCCTATTTTGAGGTCTCCCATATTCAATAAACAAGATATTTGGTCAACGCAAACCAATGATTTATAGAACTAAGCAAGACAAGGAAAATGTAGACAAAATGATTATCAATACAGTATATGGTATATGCATATTCTTCTGATATGACTTTTTTTCCTGGGTCACCAGTATAGGAAAATAGTTGCATCAGCAGCTCATAGAACTGAAATATAAATCTTGCTGTTAAGCATATCTGCGAAGGAAATTAATAGAGTCAAGCCTCCTGTGGCTAGACAATGCATGTCACATGGCAGCTGTCTGTTTCATCCAGAAATAGGGTGCTGAAGACATCATTAAAAAAGGTAGGGTGGTATTTGCAGGCTCTATCACAGTCAGGATTAAAGTTCACCTCCAGGATCTGAGGCTGCATAATTCTTTTCCCTGTAAAAGGGGAACAAAAACATTGCCTCTTAATACAAGCTCTATAGAGATCCTGAATCACTCCCCATCTTTAAGCCAGAGATTATAGAAAATGCATACTGGATTGGGAAAAGCCATCTTTTATAACCCAAGCTGGCAAGCTGCTAAGGTGTTTTTATTTCAGTGGGTTTGGTTTTTTTTTTTTTTTTTTTTTTGGAGGGATGGAGGTCTGTTCTACCATCATTATCCAGAGGACAATTATCCAACAGATTCTGCAATCACTGTGCTAATCCAATGCCTCATTTAGAATGAGAACTTGCAGCTATTTAACAGGATCTCCTCAATACAGCTGTCTTGCTTGACAGTCTGAAACATCTTCTAGAAAAGTCTGCTTCTCCTTTCACCTTTCAGTACAAACCTTCCTCTCTTAAAGCTCTTAGATATCTCCCTTTCTAGTTCTAGCAGTCCTGTTCCTTTACGCTCCAGCCACTCCCACCTGCCACTTCATCTCACTCCTAGAAGGGAGTCAGGAAGTTTAATTTTCTCTTAAATCTTCATCAGTACAGTTCAGAGTTCAGAATCAAATGCATTCTGTGCAAAGAGAAACACAGGATTTTAATTCCTGTCTGGTGTTGAGATCATAAGTGAGGGTACAAGCTTCTGATGCATAGGTAAACGCTACTCTGCTCTGCACAGAAGCAACTAACCTATTTGTCCATAGGCTGCCTACAGCATCACAGCCATGACTTTGGCACCCACGCCCCCATCTTCAAAAGGCCAGGGACCTATGCAGTTCAGCCAGGGCTGTAATGTGAGGCTGGTCCTTTTACTACAATAGTTTTCCTCAAGCTAGTAATAATAGTGAGTTGCTTTGCTTCTCCCATTCGAGACAACTCTGGGACAGCTGAAAGAGCATTCAACATGGACGTAGGAGACTGAGATTCAACCCCTTGCTCCACCTGATCTGAACAGGAAAGGCTCAGTCGTACACCTCCTGTTTTTCAATCACCTCACTCCATGAAAGTGATTCAATATTGACAGAATCAGCCACTGCAGGACTGGGCTAGGGGCACCCACCCAACATAAAACATCTAATCACTCCTCTAGCAAACCTGGGCACAAGCAATGAATTTTTCCTGTGTCCCAGGGACCACAATGTCACAAGAAAAGAGTACGCTCAGTTCTGTTTAATACTCTGACAGTCCTTTTTGTGTTGGTGCCTCTGCTGCTTTTCTGCCTACAAGAGACACGTATCTGGGTTGGGCATGTTTACAGCACATTTTTGAGCCTCCTGGTGAGATAATAAAGAATTCATCCTGTTCGGCAAATTTTGCTACCAGTCCTCCACAACTGGCTGGAAGAGAGGCTCCAGGTAGTTAGCCATGCTGTCACCCTAACACGAAGCAGCTTCATACACATGTTCTTGCAGACACTTGGCAACAACTGAGTGACAGTCCTGAGGACATCAATAGCACTGAAATGGTGAATGTGATCCCTTTCCCACTTTAATAAGTAACTGTGCATTGAAGACCCTGGGGCAAGCCTGGAAGCCACAGACAGTAAGACACCTCTTTAAGGTTTTCATAAAGAGACAGGTATTTCAGTCTCTCACCATAAATGGGAAAGAAAACTTGCTGCTGTCAGAGAGTGACTAGATTGCTGTGCAGTTGGGTTTTTTTTTTGGTGTGTGTGGTCTTTGGATTTTTTCTGTATTTTTTTGTTTGTTTTATTGTTTGGGGTTTTTTTTGGTTTTTGTTTGTTTGTTTGTTTGTTTTTAAACAGAGAATGGCAGTGGCAGGGGCACAAGGGAAGCAAGGACTCAGCCAAGCACAGTTAACAGCTCCCCAATCATTACTGTTAACCAGCATGGCAGATGCTAACCCCACATGTCTGCAACTCCAGATACACTTTGATGTCAGTGGGAGGCACAGAGATGCAGCTCACACTGCTTGAAAAACAGTAAGAGTTCAGACAGAAGAAATATATTTCTGAAAAGGTCCACAAATATAAAGAATTCAACATTCAAAGAAATTAGCTTCTTACCATCTCTGCTGGTGTCCCATTTAAGCATCAAGTCAACAGCATATATTGCTCTTGATGATGGATAATCACAGATGCCAAGAGGTGCAGGTTTAGCTGAAGCAACTTGGAACAATTCAGCAAATGCCTTAAAAATATTTGCCTAATAACAGAAAAGGGTCTCTGAATGAGAAGCGAGGTTCCATAAAAGCAATAATTCATACAGCTTCTTAAAGAGTTTGTATAAATTACACTAGTCAACAGATGAAAATCTGCACAGTATTAGCTTCTAAATGTCCATTTAGACTTAAAGACAATACAGTGAAAGTGCCGAGCACCTAGCAATATCCATGGACTTTTCTGGGGTGCAAATCAGTACTATGGAAATCCTGAAAATCGGCATTTAATATTAGAATTAACCCCCTTCTCAAGCATTATGTACAGTATTACACTTATGTGTAGAGGAGTGGAAAAAGAAAAACTCAGGAGAGTTGTGTGAACTCCAGCAGTACAACTGTGAAGTTCTGACTTCTTCCTGCCTATTAAGTTGCATTCTAGCTTCATTTTGTTTTCTTCTGCAATGAAAAATCTTCTATCCACTTACACCCCTTTAAAAAGGGTGGTGGGGACACGGAAATTTTAAGAACGTACTACATTGGTATTTTGAGACACAACCAGATATCCAATGTGAAAATCAAATAAAACAGAAAGAACATACAGGTGTGAATTTTAGCATTGAGTTTATACTGCAGTGAACCATTCCTTCTGCAAATGAAAAGATGGTGTAATACTTCCTATTCTCCACACAGTACTACTTTGGGTAACCTACAGCACATATTTTGACATCTCTCTTTTCACCCCTTGTAGTCTCTTCCAGGCTATTTTAAACCTAATGCTGCAAAACCTGTCATACTCTGAGTATTGATTGGATGTGAGGTTCTAGTTAAAACTGATGTAAATTAATTTATGGAAATCAACCCACAGTTGGATAATTTATTCACTTTTGAAAGCATACACACATGTAAATGCTCACCTACCCTTCATTCTGCATCTTCTAGCTCCTGATAGATATGGAAGAATGCAACAATTCAGTTTTGTGCATGTTTCTGAACCATCTCTTCACATTCAGCTTTTTCTTTCAAGCATGAATTACAGGCAAAAAAAAAAAAAAAATCAATGAGAAGGCCCTCATCTGCCTTCCTGCATGTTTTATGGAACTATAGTATTTGGAGCTGCTTCTTTGCAGATAAAAGATGCCCTAATATTAGGGAACGACCTGTTTTCTTGTGAAAGGTCATTAATGCAATGACCAGGGACAGGGCTCTCGCCAGCTTGCTAACACAGAGAAGCTGGGGCAGCAGCTGGAAATTCTACATGGCAGTCTCAAAGGCAAGATTTAATTTAACAAATGGGGGTTCTAACTTCCTAGCTCAGAGATACTATGTTGGCAGAAGAGGGGATCTTTAAGAAAAGAAAGAAGACCAGCCTAACTTGTTTTCTTTTAAATATGTCACAGTATACAAATGCAGCCTCTGCACTATCCAATCTGGCAGTGTAACCCTTCAAGCACGTTACCCCCGGAGCAGGGGCAGTGCTTATTTCTATCAGCCACTTGGGCACAGCTGGGCACATCCTTGTCTTGTGAGTGAGCTCTAGTGCACTGCACAGCAGGCTAACCTGAAAGCATACAGGGAGATCTTTAGACCAACAGCTCTGCTTAAAATAGATAAATCAAAACCTGTGATGCCATTTCACTGAGATTACTATATACCGTAATTTCCTATTTACTTCAGCCTCCTACTTGTTCTGACAGCTCCTTGTCTTGTGAAGCTGTTTGGAACAAAGGACACGAGAGCCTGAATACTTCAGTGGTTCAACTTTTCAGAATCCGAGTTAATATTCTACTGAAGAGTAGTGAAGGCTTTGAAAACAACTCTTCCACAGTCCCATGAGCAACATTTGTAGTGATTAGCACACTTTATATTCTGGAATTCCCTGCCTTTTTGCATGAAATACTAAGTCTTCACAACCATGGGCTTAGATTATCAGCAACCTTCTGTAAAAAAAGATGGAACTCGCAAGAAAAAAGGTCCAGCTCCCAGGATCCTGAGGGTAGTCAGGACTGGCTTTATTACAAAGTCCAATATAAGGAATTCTCATAGTGTAACCATGAAATAAAATTCTCAAATGTTAACAATAAAAGTTTTTGAGGGGGAATTACACTAAGTAAATAAATGCTTCTAAAGTAAAGGTTAACCTTTGTTGCCCTTTGTGGAACTGATACACATGAAGTATGTCCTATGAATAAAAAGAACCAACAACATTTTTGGAAAAGCTAGTTTGATGAGTAAAGAAAGATCCATGAACATTTACACAACAAAGACGAATTGCTGACTTACTTGTACTGTTGTCCAAGGATATTCAGGATATTGTTTTTCAAACAGAGGAATAAATTCTTCGCAGTGTACCTAAAACAGTTTAGCAACATCAAAGACTGTTTTGGTTGGGAATGACTGAGCAATCACATGACAAGGGAATGGAACATCAAGTATATTTTTCTCATTCATATAAACCCAGGTAGAGAACTAGGGAATTGGACAGCTCCTGAATACCTTCCTTGTTCCAGTATTTCTTGTTATAAAAGATCACACTGAAGTCCTTGACAATGATTAGCTGCCATTTTAATAATTCTTTTACTTATCTCTACCAACGTGGGTTACATTCAGGATGCAGGTTTGTATTACCTTATATAATCACAGATGATTAGGGGCCCAGAGGGGGAAAAACTTAGGAAAATATTTGCTTAGGGTACTTTCAACACACTGACTGCTTGTTTAAGTGGAGGTGAAATAGGTTATTTGGTAACAGTCACAAAGGAGGCACTGGAAGATTTTCTAACAACGGAAAGGCGAGGGAATGTTTTGGACTGTTTGCTTACCTGTTTTAATGTTACACCAGGAGCATAATTCATGACTGTGAAATGCTTCTCATAGTCATCCAAGTCATCAAGTGAAAATGCCCTAAGAAATAAAACAATTCCTTAGTTTCCAATGTATCGGATTTAATTCCAAGCCCCTCAACACTAAGGAAGAGAACAAAATTACCGATTTGAAAAGCGCAGCCAGAATACATCATAGATATACAGCTTGAGTGGTTTTATGGACCGCAGCAATACAACATAACGGATGTCAAATTTAACCATCCCCACATCTTCTCGGTGAAACAAGACTGGATTCTCGATATATTTGCATACTACCTACAGAAAGCAAAACCACTCACAGTAAATATAATTCAACGGAAATGAAAACAAAGTGTCATTGGATCTCAATGACTTAAGGTATCCTTGTACGCATTTCAGCTTTTCTTTAGAAATGTGCACAAATATACAATGTTGTTATGCGAATAGGTACTTTTTAATCAAACTCTGACATCAGGGTGGGGAAAGTGGAGCCAGAATGTACTGGCTTTTTTAAAAAAAAAAAACAAACCCACAACCAAAATTAATTTTATTTATATTTTCAGTGACCTTGTTGTTTTGAATGAGAAATGTGAAGCAATTCTTTGTGCATTTCTGCATTCCAGAAAATACATGCAGTCCACACACCAACAGAAATAAAGCTGAAGTGACACTCTGACGTATGACCACACATTGCAGACTCCCTATAAAAAGCTCCATGATTCATCTATTGTTGGCGAAGACAGTACTTTGTGCCACTGAGCAGAGCTGTGGATCAGCAATAACCATCAACCAGGGGACAGAAGCAATAATGTTCCAAAATTTATGACCGGTGCTAACTATAGCTAATGTGTGTTCATCTGCCAGTCTGATGATTAGTGTTAAAGCAGCACCACACTGGAGTATTCGTTACTGCCAGGGCAAGTTTTATTTTTTAAATAAGAAAACACCAGGGGCTGAGTTCATCACTGCAACAAATGGAGCTGACCAATTTGAACCTGAATCAATTCCGAATTGATCGAAACTGTATGCTTATGGCTAGCATACGAATTTTGAGGAAAATAAATTTCCTTCTTTGTATTTTTAAACCTTTTATGAAGCAGTTTGTTCAGCTCTCCCCTTTCAATCACATTCAAAACAATGCTCTCTAACCTTTGGGCTGCTTTCCCTATGCCTGATGATATTGTTAAGGCTGTTGGTGATGTGGGTATCCAGGCTTCTGGCCAAGTTCCATGGTTTGCATATCCAGTGATTGTCTTCTCCTCTGAGAGAGAAAGAGAGAGAGAAGCCAACACCTGTAAATATCCACCTCATTCATCTGCCTGAACATCCACTTGAACTGATCTATGTACTCCCCTGAATAAATACATTATATAGCTTATAAAAAGGCTACAGTACAAGAACTAAGGACTTTTGACTGACAGCTGGGAGCAGTAAGCCTTGGGCATAAAGGGGAGAAAAGGCAGCGGTAGCTTTCACTGATCTTTTCAGTTAGGGCCTAGCATACTCTTACTGTTTATTTCCTTCTTCTGCATCTGACTCCTTCAAAAGGGGAAAACAACCCATCAGCAGGGCAGCATCATCATGAACAGGTCATGGTGTGGAAATCATTCTGCCTGGAGTGCGAGAACATTCTGGCAGGGTATGGTGCAATTTTCTAAGTTGATTCCCTAATAATACCTCGAAATCACTCGCATTAAATGACACTAACTTGTCTCTCTGGGAAGAAATCACACAATATCTCAACAGTTCATACTGAAAGAAAATGAAAGTACACCACCATCTTCTCACTTTCCAGTAACTAGTCACCGCAAGGGGCAAAATTGTTTGCAATACCTTTGAGGAAAATAGGCAACATGCTGGTCTTTCAATGCATCTTTCTGAGTAAGGACAGGGTGACACTTGATGCCTTCCTTTCCTCAACCTATTAAAGCATCCTGAGAAACTTCTTGAGCTTCATGATAAACAGCATAAACTGAGCTGAAGTTAGTGGTGTTAACTTAAGAGGGTCTGTTTTGTTTGTTTATTTGCAACTTCTTATCCCCTCCTTTCCATTCCCTACATACACATTGCATTTACGGTCAATCCTTGGTATTAAAAAGGAATTAAGCCACCAAACACTAGGGATATATGGAAGGAGCACTCTCTCCTGGTCATGCCAGTCAATAACAGACTATGTAGACCAAAGAATGGCCAAATGAAACGCCTGGCAGGTGGCACCATAAGCAAGCATCACCAAAGAAGAAACATTTCAACCAGAACACTCCACACCAGGCGTAAGAGGTTATTCCACTAGCAGTACCTAATGCTCTCCTTCTCTCTTACCAAAAGAAAATCTTAGTTTCCATCCACTCCAAGGCAGCTGTACCAGCAGAAAGAGCATGGATTTAAAACCCTAAAGCTCTACAACTGCTTTAGGCTAACACTAAAACTCGATTTTACTTTCACAACCTTACAGAACCCAAGTACTTTAAACATTTGCCACTCTGGCTTAAGTGCAAGAACAACTGCTACTGGTCCCCTGGAAAAAAAAAAAAAAAAACAACATTTGTTGCAAACACATTTTGATCCTTTGTATATCTGTTAAATACAAGAGTTAAGATCTTGACTAGACAAAAAGCAACAGCTTCAAATCCGTATTCAAGTAATGGTGAATTTTCTGTGTTTCAAAATGCATTGCTTAACTACTCTTACATTAAAGAAAAGATGTAAAAAGCTCACACTTTCCAAGTAAAATTCACTTGAACATAAGCACAGCAAGAGCAAACTCATGGTGGTGTAACAGCTGCCAATCCCAAAATGCAGGCTACTGGTCTTTGAGGAAAGCGGGATCAAGAAAGCACAAAATGTAAGGAAGTGGAAACACGAGCCACCTTCTGTCGCGTTGCTGAAAGTAGCTGACGAACTGAGGCAATTCTGTTTGGAGGTTAAAAGTACGAGGCAACCATCTTGGCCCATCTGGTCCTCCAGCTCGTCTAGAGATGGATGCCAGGCAGTCTTTGACAGTCAGGAGGTTCTCACATGGGAACTGATTCAGCATTACCTCAGGCCTTTCCTCACTTAGCTTCCTACAAAACAGAGAAGTTGTTGGGTGAAGGAGGAAGGTTGGGCAGGCCGTTGGGAACACAGCTTTTATAGCAACAAAAGAATTTGTATCATCAGGGGAACAATTGCAACCTATAATCTTTGAAGTGCGAGAAGTTGTAGAGGATGTCTGCTTCTCCCTCGTTGTCTGTGAATACAAAACGGGGATGTGTCAGGTTGTTGAGGACTTGCTGAATGTCTGTGAAAACCCTAGAAGAAAAAGGCATATGAAGAACAATGTGAGTTTGGTTTCTGAAACTGATCAACTCTTGCTTAAACAGAAAAAAAGTTTTAAGCTTGGCTTCCTACAAGAATTATGCTTTATCAATACACACTATCTGTGACAATCTCAACCCACAGAACGTTTTAAATTCAAGTGGGACAGATTAAAAAAACCGTATTTTGAGACAGAAATCTCAAAGACAGTTTAGCTCCTACAACTTTCACAAAAATAGCAATTCAGAAGACAGCGATTAAGTCCCTGACAGAGAAGCACTAACATGAATTCACTATTCTACATTAACAGTCCCTGAGGAAGACCTTGTAAATGCCTTTGTTGCTGGAAGAGCCCTAAAAATCAACCTGCTGTCATTCCCAAGAAAGAAATTCATAGGAAATGTTGTCAGTTTACCTCAGTAGCTTCAGAAGGCTATTTGCAGAACTTCACACGAGACATTTCAAACAATCAAAACATATGAAAGTACGTACATTATGTATGTGCAGGAAGTACACACAACTTTGAGATTTAATACAAATCCTCTCCCAGCTCCACTAAAAAAACCACACCAAAACCCAACCCAAATGTGATACACATTACAGAACATAACCAAGAATGAGGCAAGATGTTGCATATCTTAGGAAATTCCCCTCTCAAATAAAACCAGTGACCTGGCTATCTGACATGCTAAAACAAGCAGATAGCACTATGGGTTATTTTGATACTTTTACAGCTTAAAGTGAGGTCACTTAATTCAGAATTCGGCATGATGACTCAAAAAGCAAGACTGACAGAAAACAGTTCTCATGGTAAGGGAACATTTAAACAGACTAAGCAACCACTAATTTTTTCCAAGAGAAACCACTATATTCTTCCTCTTCTCCAGACCTATTCTTATCAATTGTGTAACTTTCCTCTCCTCTGCTACTAACCAACTGGAAAATATATTCCCTTGCAAGACACTTGTCTGAAATAATGAACTGTAAAAATAGCCCAGTCACAGGGGGAAATATATTCTTTTAAAAGAAAACTATGTAAGATGTTTTGCATAGCTCCATGTGTGACATACTACAACGGTTATACTATTTATGCTGGACCCTAAGACTAAGACAGTGGACTTCACTGTAGATGAAGAGAGTCAGCCTGGCATCCCCATTAAAAGAAAAGAAGTCACCAATCTTTCCCCACTGTTGCAAGAGAACAAAGTTAATATCTTCATACAGCCCCACTAGCATTTCTTTCTGCTATGCAAATATCCACTGGTTTGGAGCAACTTCTAGTCCTTGCTGAAGCAAAAGGGAATCAAAGTGATGACCTGAAGATAAAAGGCCTTATAATGCTGTAACAAAGTCTTGAAGCATCCAACATCCCCACACAAATACGCACACAAGAACACACACGACACAAGAAATACTAGAGTTTAAGTTGCTCATACAGTCCCAGATCAGTCCCTTACAAACACACCCTACAATACAAGTTATCATCCCACAGACACTAGTCCTGTGTAGCTGGATCCAAACCTAGCTACATGGTAGCAAGAGGATCATCAGATCTACACAATGGACACATTCAGCTTGTTAAATCCACTCAATAAATGGGAGCAGCAATAGGTTGTAAGTTGTGGGTTCTGCCCCCCTCCCCCCCCCCTTGTGATTAAGCCCCTTTAGCATGGTATGGAAATATTTTGCCAAGATATTACACAATTTTTTGTGGCAGAGTGCTGGAATGCTGGCCTTCAGGATTCCCGGCTTCCGCTCCAGGGTATGTGAGTGGTGTCTGGTTTCCAGCTCAGGAAAAAAGGTAAAATTAGCACAGCCAAGCATAGAGTTTGGTACACTCATTCTGAAAAGCAATGTGGTTGGACAAAACTTGTACAGTGTTATGTATTTGGCGTACAGCCATGGTTAGAGTTGGGCTAAGGCTGTGCAATCATTTGGTTAGTTATCTGCAAAAACAATCCAGCTACAGTTGCCTTCTCTAGGACAGAAATGAAGCCTCAGTTCAAAATTAGTGTTACGCTGGAGCTATGAAAAGTCACAGATAGGACTCCTTTGCATATGAGCTACCAGAGAACCTGAATGCACTTACAGGTAAAGTTCAAAAAAAGGTGTTTACTGAAATTAGTGGAAGTAACTCAGTAGGGGATCTTTGGGAGTCAGAAGAGTAAGGCTTCCTTCCCCTCCAGTTGCAGCTACGGCAAATACCTTTGAGATCTCCATTTCATCAACTGATGGTTCTCTCAACAGTTTTTCCAACTAGGGTAACAATGAGGCTGAACTATAGCCTAAGGTATTAAAACGCATTAATTGGTGCTTAAGGCTAAACAAAAACATAAGCCCTGTGGCAAACTCCCTTACTGCAGTCAGAAAGAGGCAATGGTATGAAAAATGCTTCTCTAACAAAGGCCTGAGGCCAAGGCCTTTGGCCTTACACTGCATGGAAGGACACCTGCAGAGCCTGGCAGCATCTGATAACTCCAGTAAATCTTATTCCACATCATTTCCTAGACATCATTTAATCAGTCAGAAGTTCCCTCCTCCCACGCCCTTTTATTTCCATGTTTCCAAATATATCATTTAGTAATAAACTCCCACTGTCAGCTGGGCACCAGACACTTTTCTCAGCTGAAGAGCAGAGTGTTCTTTACACAAACGAGGGGTTCAGCTGAAAGGTGCATCACCTCCTCTTGCACATCCAAACATCCATTTCCCCCCAGTGTTAATTCACTTAAATGCTCTACGTAAGCTCTACACCACACAGAAATACAAGTAGTGACCTGCATTCAGTCACTCCAAACAGCAGGCTTAAAGAAAGATTCTGGCACTCTTTTTTCCCCCAGTTAAGTATTAAAAACAAAGAACACCCTTCCTAAAAAAACTAATACTTCTCTTTCAAAAATTCCCCACTACCACACTGAGCTGCCTTTATAGATACACAGAAGATAGTGGTATCTTCTATAATATATGCTTATCAAAAACTATTAGAAAGACCTCCCCGCCCCCCCCCCCCCCAGTAGCTTACAGCTATACACAAGATTTCAGAGGTGCTACTCACATTAATGATAAAAAACCTGCTTTCTTAATCTTGATGTTTTGCTAAGAAATTAATGTGCTAGAGCACTCTGGATTATGTATTTTAAGACTTGCTTATAGAACACAAAAATGCAGCACAAAAGAAACAGGGGAGCTCAATCTATCTTTGCCAAGTGCAGGAAGACCACTGAAATAAGCTGATGGAGGTTAAGATTAGAGGGAAAATAAGGCCATTCCTCTCATTCCAAGTTTCTAAGTTACTCCATCCATTCTTTATGCAATCGTCTTACCATAAAAGTCTTGGGACAGTCAAAGGCTCTGGAAGGCAGATGATTTAATTTCAAGAATGAAGATTTCATAGAAATACTATATGAAACCAATGTTTTTCACTGCTAATACCTACCACTGAGTTTAGTGGTGAGGTTTCCTTAGGTACTCTAGTATATCCAGTATTAATGCATACATTTGAAAAAAAATCAGACCTCTGCACTGAAGAACACAGACTATAAGGGCAGGCACCTGACAACTACTGGGCTATTCCTTTGTTATCATCTACGGAGCATGTAGGATTTCCTACAATATTCCCCTGTTTTTAGTTAAATAAGTTGGTACACATTCCAATGTCTACTCTGATAATACATATCCATATATATATACATAAAAATACAGACAGATAAGAAATGCACCAAGTCCTGTTCTGGGTTTGACAGATGACAGAACCTCTACACTACAATACTGTGGTACTAACCAACCTACTTTGGACCTTTCATTCCGATATCAATGATACACTGAACTGAGGAAGCCAGCTAACCATACTTCCTGAATGATTTTTTTTCCCCCTTGTCAAACAGAAGGCCTAGCAGGGATGCTATGAAGTCTGGGATTAAAGAAGATATTATTCAGTGGAATTGTGCAAATAAGATAAAACATGTTAGATGTTACTTAATTTACTCAAAGCATTTAAAGCTAAGAAGCAGTTATGAGAATCAACTCCCAAAGGACAGAGCTGACAAGACCAATCAAAACAAAGAGTTGTCATCTCATAACAGTTCTTTGGGCATCGTTAAAAAATGACTGATGTAGCTGAAGAGGAACATGAAAGTGGAGATCAAGAGAAAGAGATGATCAACCCCATCAAAACTGGAAGGACTTTTCATATGAATTTTGTCTTTGAAGCATTTAGTTCATTTTTCCACCTTTTTTCCAAGCCAGCACTCTGCACAGCTGGATAGAACTCTCTCCCTAGGGCAGCAGTTACTATTAATACTACAAGACCTACTTGAACCTATAATTTTGCTATATCAAACTACATGTACTTGCACCCCTGCTTTTTAGGATTCAGGTTAAAAATTTATTTTATTTTCCCATTCTCTGTCTTAGGTCTACTTGGAAACAAGATGACTAAGAATTTGTCCCAGGTTCTAAACTTTCCAACCTCATGCATTTCATTTTTTCTGAATACCCTCAAACAGTGGCAATACACAAGGCAGAGCATATACATTAACAGGCTACACATATCTACCCAGTTTCACACGTTCTCATCTGTCTGTCCATCACGACATCCTTAAAACCTTTAATGCTCTGAAAGAGGCCAAGAGCACTGGAAGACTGCAACTCCCCCTAGGTCATCTGGACTCTGAGATGCTACCCTGCTCCTGAAGAAACTTTAGTAGATGAAATTCAGAACACAAAAAGGACCTTCTGGCCTCCTGTGGAGGCCAAGCTGCTCTCCTTTCTCCTCTCCAGACAGGAACCAGATGAAGAAGAGAGGAAAACCCTTAGGAGTACATGGACAAGGTGTTGATGACATTCCTTAGAAGCAGAACAGGAAGGATTTGGCATGTGTTTCCCCCCTCCTTCCCTCCCTGCCTCCTTGATGTGAATGCCATTCACCTGAAATATGAGATGCAAAATAAAGAGGTAGCAGAGGAAAATAAGTCAACATTTCCCAACATCCTCACTGTTTCTTTCCAACTCTACTAGAACGCATCTACCTTTCACTCCCTTATCTGAAACAGAGGCAAGTACACTAGATGAAAAAACAGCTTATGCTTATCCTCACAGTCTTGTAATCAGAGATCTAGTGAATAACAAATCACCTCAACACAAGAAGCTAGGGTGTGAGTATACCTATCAAATACATTTTAGCCTAACCTCATCCCTTAAGCACAATGTTGCAAGCAAGAACTTGGATCCCAGTGTCAGACTACAAACACCCTGGAGTGCAACTCCCAGCACATGCTACATAATACTACGTTTTTCTGGAATAACACTAGTAATAAGGCAGTCTAGCCATGCAGTGCCCTGCTTTTGCTCACAAAAATCCCTTATCTTTGCAATGCTCTTCCAGTTTTCTTCTGAAATAGTTTCACACCATATACCCCATTTTTGTAGTAAGGCATATATCCAGTTTGAAACATGCCCCGTTTTGACAAGATTCCTGTTTGGCAATCTCATCTGAAGAAGGGGAATAGTCTGTTATAGTCACACAGCACAGAGAAGCACATGTACCCCTATGGACATACATGCTATAGTGCAAAAAAGTCTTCAGTCTTTCTCAAATACTTTAGTTGTACTCCTTAGTTAAAACAGTGTTACAACATCATGCAACTTTTCTTTCACCCAGAAGGTGGCACTTCCTTAAAAAAAAAAAAAAATCTAAATTTATTTTTAGAAATTCTGTAAGTGACAATCCATTTACTCTGAAGAATCCAACAAGAACAACTATTAAGTCAGAATCTCAAGCAAGTGGCTACATCTAAACACACGTCCAACTTGCCTCTGTTGTTCAAGGCTGGAAAAGGCTGTTCAGCCTCAGCACACTGCAATTATTATACTTAATCTTGGTAAAAAAGCATTTTGTTTGCAGATACGTACTTGAAAATTTTGTCTTTGTCATAAACTGGTGGGTTTATCGCTATAGGCAGTTTTTCCTTGTTTTCTGCTAAAATAGCCTAAAAAACAAAAAAAAAAACCATAAAAAGTTAATACTAGGCAGAATAAAGGAGCAGCTTTAGGTCAAACTCGACAATATTCAGCAGATATGAACAGCAACTTAGACCAAACTGAATTTTAAAGTGTGCCTAATCAGGTTTACAAAAGAAGTGATTGAAAACCAACATAATCTTTAAGGAAAAGCTACAGGTAAAATATTCTGCATGACTCAGTGTTCATCCAAGTGTTTTATTAGCAATAGCCTGTTGAAGTTTAGCCTGTTGAAATTTTCTCAAATGATAAACATTTACAGATAATTTTCTGCAATTCCCTATCTCCATATAAGTATTTAAATACATGTATACAGGTGCATTTGTAGTCACAGTAAAAATACAGTCCATCTGCATGTCTCATTGATCCGTTGTCTTCAGTGCAAGTGAATTCCACCAAAGCTGCATTATGAGAAATATATTATGTTGTGTAATATGCTGCTCAGGGGAAAAAAAAAAAAATCAGTACAAGAGCAGAGGCAGAAGGGAATCAGAGGCAGAAGGGAATCAGAGGTAATAGGCTCTAGTAAAAAAGGAACAAGAAATATAGCTTCAAGACCATGGCTTATCAACACTGTCAAAACACCCTGAGAAATTCCTGTTTCTCCTAAGCATTAAACAGAATATCAAATCACAGATGATCATATGCAGTAAGAGACAAAGCTACTGTATTTCCAACAAAATGGAAGATTGACCATTTAGCCATGATGTTTTATTACAGATAACGAAAAATATTATAGGGGGCTGGAACCTAATTCTGCTCCTGTAAAAATGAGCAAAAGGCTTTTTGCAGCCTTCAGCAGTAAATATGCTTGAAAAATCTCACTCCATCTTTTACAACATCTCTGACTGATAAAAGGAAATACACATTTGGATCATTGCTGATACCCTGCCAAAGGAAGTATCTCACAGAAACTCTGGGATGGGAGAAGTGCATCTTGAGAAACCAAAGTAGCTGCTGTTCTGCAACAGCTCCCTGAGTTCCAGCTGCTGCAGGCCGTCCTCATAAGTTGCAGTGGTGAAATGTCTGCCCAGCCTTAGACATAACTCTTTACCTTTAAGGTTGTTATAGGGAATACAATCATACATAACTGGAAAACATAAACAAAACCACAATTGTAATCAAAAATCTCAGACATCACCTTCTAAAATAGATTGGACAGTACAAATACAAAACAATTCCTGCAGTCACCTAAGAATAGGAAGGGAGCCTGTAATTTTAAGAGAAGACTACAGTTCTCAGAACAGTACCAGAGGATTCATTATTGTCTTTTCTGCAACTCGAATGCAGAGAGCTGTTGCAGAACAGCAACTACTCTAGTCTCCCTGAGAGATACTTCTTCTATCCCAGACACTTCATTAGAAGCCACCTCCCCTGACACTGGTTTCTGCAATCATTGCCCAATCATTACCCATAGTACCATTAAGTTACAGCCTTTGTGGTCTGTGTTGGAGACCAGAATTAGGTAACAGAACAAAAACCAGGTGAAAGTTAAGTCACAACGTTGCTGTAACAATGCTGTGATTCTTTTGAGTAGAACACTGAAGCTTTCAGGTTTATTTAAAGGAAAATTAGAATAAGAAATATAACATCCTTAGCTATAGTAAAAAACCAACAACACAGCCCATTTAGCAACATATGATTATTTGCACATAGTAAAGCAGTTGCAGAAATTGTACAGTGATAGCAGCAAACGATTTTGAAACAGTATGACTTGCATAAACATTTAGAAACATTTTCACACAACTGTATTTCCCTGCAGAACTGCTGGCTCACATATTAATGCTGTGAACAGATCTCTGAAGTTGTCTGTATTTTTTTGTGCATGCTGCTCTGCCTTTGTGAAAACAGGGGAATTGGCAGTGTCAGCAACATAGTATCTCTTTCTAGCCATCTCACTTTCGGTGTTTAAGGATGTGCTATGCCCTAAGCTATTCTTCACTAGTCTGTCACCAGTTAAGACTTTAATCTACAGCCAAACATTCTAGAGCAAAAGAAAGCTCTGTTGGTTGGTTCTAGCATCAATATTTTGCTGTCATCTCTTCTGAATAGCTGAGTGGCAGAGACAAAGTAAAGGAAAAAAAAAAAAAAAGGATGCTTTGAGAAGATGTTTTTAAGGTGGGGTGGTAAAGGAGGATACTGTTTGCCTATTTGCCACACTGTTCTTTAACTTGACCTGATCATCCCAAAACAGAATTAAAACACATGCAAAAAATTGCCTTATCTGAGATCCAGGCACTTTTGCCAAGAGAACACCTGTAAGACAGGAACTATGGGTGTATTGTTGTTCCTCATCTGTAAATGCGAAGTACATCTATCCCACTTCCAAAAATGTAAAATCCCAACCAACCAATATGACTTAGGTTACAAGACAGCCTAACTATTTGGAATGTACATCCTTCTTTGGCAGAAACTTCGTTTCTGACTTGATATTCTTAATAACAAGCTGGATTCAGCATTTTCTACCTGTCCTCTATGAAAAGAAACATACAGTTGGGGTATAGGTTCATCTTCAGAAGGAGCACTTTGAACGATGCTAGTGGCCAGTACAGTGTCCTCATAAGCATCATGTTCCTTCATTTTTCTTAAAAAAGAACCTCATGAAGATCTGGTTCATGAAAAGGAGATTCCAAACAACAATAATTTCACATCCTTAAATATCACAGACCTTTAGCAGAAAGGAGAGCTCTAAACAAAACAGATGAGTACTTTATAACAGTGCCATCAAGCTAGACATTTCTGCTCCAGTATTTAATGGTTCTAAACCATAACATTAAATGAGTAGCCAGGTTGAAAAATATAACCACTCTTAAAATACTATAAAATAAATCTTTCTGTAATTCAAGACTGACCAAAAGTGCTGCAATAATAAATCCAATCAGTAAGTGTATTAGACAATGTCTCAAATATCTAACTGGAAGGTGGGTCCCTCATATCAAGTACCTCGTATGCTTATAAGAAAAGTTATACAGTACTGCAGTAACATATTTGAAATAATTTGTGTTGCTTCAGTTTTTAAACAGTTAAATATTATGCTTAAGACATTTCTTGTCTCAACATGATTTCTTTGAAATGATTTGGGTTTTTTTAGTTAATAGCTATACTCTAAATTAATCTTTAAGCCTAAAAAGAAGCAAAATCAGAATTCTTGCAATGTTTTGACACACTACCTCTTCTTAAAAGAGAGAAAATACGAGGTTTGTTAAAATTATACCTGGTAATGCTCATCTGATGGCTCTGGCGTAAAACAGTTGACATCCAACACTTCATTAGGTACCCATGGTAATAAAACACACTTCCTGATCAAGCGATCTGTTTCCCCATAAGCATAATCACGAGTCACTTCATCTGCAGCAAAACAAGGAGAATGAAAGGCAGTTCCTAGAAGGTTCTCCACTGAAAATCTTCCTCATGCCACATCACACCTGTCCTGGTTTCAGCTGGGATAGCGTTGATTTTTCTTCCTAGTAGCTGGTATAGTGCTGTGCTGCTGATTTAGTATGGGAATAATGTTGATAACATGCTGATGTCTTAGTTGTTGCTAAGTAGTACTTACACTAGTCAAGGACTTTTCAGCTTCCCATGCTCTGCCAGGTGCACAAGAAGCTGGGAGGGAGCACAGCCAGGACAGCTGACCCAGACTGGCCAAAGGGCTATTCCATACCGTATGACGTCATGCTCGGTATATAAACTGAGAAGAATTGGCCGGGGGGCAGCGATTGCTGCTCGGGGACGTGCTGGGCATCGGTCGGCGGGTGGTGAGCCAATTGTATAGTGTATCACTTGCTCTGTATATTATTATATTATTATTATATTATTATTATTACTATTACTACTATTCTATTTCATTTTACTTCAATTATTAAACTGTTCTTATCTCAATCCACGAGTTTTCTGACTGTAACCCTCCCAATTCTCTTCCCCATCCCACTGGGGTGGGGGGAGTGAGCGAGCGGCTGCGTGGTGCTTAGCTGCTGGCTGGGGTTAAACCATGACAACACCAATAACAGATGAACAGTTAATAACACCACAACTTTTTAATTTAAATGCAAAATCAGAGATAATTAAAGAACTACATTAAAAAGGGTATTATTTAGAATGCAAAAATTAGTCCAAAACCATCTGACTTACGTCAGTTTAGTCAGACAGCTGGGCACTTATCTCCTCTATATGATGGGGGCATAAGGTGGCCCCCAACCAAGATTACAGGAGCAAAGGGTTGGCCTGGCATTTCCCAATGTCAAGTACTTGACTTTGTGACTCAAAGCTATAAACATAGACTTTTAAGGAAATTTTTTTTTAAACTCTCAGATGACCGAATCTGTAGTTTCGTTAAGACAGTGATGCAAGATTTAAGTTCTCTGTCAATAAAACATTAACAACGTTTTTTCATGGATGAAGGCCTCTGTCTCACATAAATTATGGTGCTAGAAATATCAGGCAGAGAACTTTTAAATTCGATAGCACTGCAAATATGCAGTCATTTTGGTCTTGAAATATTTGTTCTGCTGGGAAGTGCTCAATGACTTGTAAGAATATGGTGCATCTCCTGTTGCAGGCATAAAACCAAAAAAACCCAAAAAACTTTACAGACACGCACTTACCACCAGTTTCAAGGTCTCTCAAAGGCCAGAGAATAGTGTAAGCAATTTGTTGAGGCATATAAAACAGAGGTGCTGTCGCAAAGCTAGGCTGATCTGAATGCTGAATGCGTGATCCGAATTCATCCATAATGTACCAGACAGGAACCTTCTCCTCGGCAGTCTGTACCATTAAAGAGAGGAGTGAGACATCCTGCACATATCAATTTCTAGAAAAGCACCACAAGACAGAAGGTACTGGCAGCACCCCCTACACCATTTCTGTTTCCTACTCCAGCCAAGATTGTGAGCAGGTGCGAAGTACAGAGTAACACTCCCACCCCTGCAACTCTGAGGCTAAGCCAGCCTAGCACCCAGCCACTGCTGGGAACAGCATCTTCCCATCTCAACTCCACAGCCCCATCCTCTTCCTTATGCTAGTGCTATTGCTTACCAGACCTGCTTCCCCTCTACCAAACTAGCCAGCTCAGGGGGCTAAACCAGCAGAAGGCTGTTTGTTTTTTTGGTAGGGTTAGGTTTGCTGCAGTTTCTCTCAGAACCAGTTCACTACAAGGATGAGTTGGAAGTTTACAGCTTAAGAGTGAAGGAGAGAAGAACTGCCCCCTGCAACAACAGCTGGCTGTAAGAGTGGTGAGGCTGCATCATCAAACCATCCCTTCCTGCAACACTTGTCATGATAAAATCCTCAATGAATGAAGAAACTTTAAATTGCTTGGTAGCACTACTGTTGCCCTTTTACAGATGCAGAAATGGAGGCACAGAGATTAGACTTAAAATATTCAAGTAGCCCAGTGCCAGAAAGGGGAATAGAAGACAAATTCAGCTACAAGTTGAATTAATTGTCTTCCAGAAAAGCGCTTTTCAAGTGGTAACACAGATAATTCCACCTGACTCATAAGCCATTCATGACAACAAGATGGGAAACAAAGACATAGGGTAGAAAGACTGAGAGATACTGTTCAGATCTCCCTTTTATTAAAAAAAAAAAAAAAAAAAGAAAAAAGGAAAGCAGTCACAACTAATTCCTTTCTCAGGGATTTTTCAGGCCTGATACTACTGTGAGCTAAGCTGATACCTGAACTGATAAAGGTGTCCACTCCAGGGAACAACCTCAAGCCCCAGAGTTAAGAGGTGCAGGCTGGTCATGCTCATACTGCTCAGGGTTAGCCCTGCCCATTCTACATAGGGCTTGGCCCAAAGAATTTGCCTTTCTCCTCTTTAATCTAAAATAGCCTAGGAGGTACGTTGCAGCCCCTACAAAAGAGTTTTTAACTGAACCCTGAGGGTTGCATTCCCTCAGAAATGGCATGTATGCACTTGAGGGTGTTTGAAGGCTCAAGACCTGCTGGTACAGTGCTGAGGGACCAAACCTGCTGTGGTCTTATCCACACTACCTAAAAGTAGCAGCAGTAAGCTATGCCCAGAAACGCTTAGGCTCCATCTTGAAGCTAGCTGGTTCTCACTGAACTAACATTTACACAGTACAGACAATCAGTTGCCAAATACAAACCAGGAAGTTATTTGACAGTGTAGATATATCCCTACTATTTAAAGCACTCTATACAGGTGAGGAAAACTGCAAGCATAGCTGAGACACACATGTTTATGTGAGACAGTTGATTCATAATAGATTCTTTCCCTCACTATGCGAAAGTTTAAGTAGAAAAAAACCACATAACATACTCTCATAACATCTCCCCCTTCTAGCCCCCTTCTTTTGCAGCAGATTCTTCCCCTGCCTATAAAAACACACTCAAAGGTCTCATCAGAAAGCTGACAGCAAGCCACTGTGCATTTTAGCCCTACATGGCATTTACTCTCCTTCCAAGTAGAAGTTTATTCTGAAATGCCTGTAAAGGACCTTTTTTGTATTGAAAATGTGTCTTTAAGAGCCATATGTTGGAATGTCTTCACTCAGGATTGCTCAGAACTTTTTAGCATCCTAATTAGGCTTTAGAGACTTACCCCTTGAGAAAGCTGGTAGGTCTGATTGTATTTCCACATTTCCTGCAACACTTGCTCAATACTGCCCTCATCTGGGATCTCTCCGTGAAAGCCGATTCCCATGAGATTTGTCATTCTGTGCAGTAAGCCAGGTACATGAAGTAGCTGCTGGCGGGCATGTTCAACACGGTATGTCCAGGCGTGGTCGATGAGGAAAATGCTTAAAGAGAATTTTGGTAACATTACAACGGTATATTTTCACACGTAATATAGCCAAATACTCTGTGAATAAGAGCTACATTTCCTTGTAGATGGTTTGATAACTAAGTCTTCTCTTACTCCCAAAGTCACTCCCAGAGTACACGTTGTGACACTACAGGTTAGGAACAACTTCCCAGCAGTAACTGCCACTCAGTTTTTGTTCTAGAAAGCTTATTGTGTGTTTGTTAGTATTTCCATGAAAATGAGGAGCAAACACAGGACAGGGCACTCAGTTTGTAAGCCCAGTTCCCTTTAAAGGCCAGGAACACAAGAGTTTCTTCCCTTTTCATCATTATTAACTCCACTGCATCAACCTGGTATTCTTGCCTGAAGAAGGAAAACAATACATCACTTTGCAAAAGTATTTGAAGATCTTGTTAGCCATGACTTCTGTGACATCTACCATCATCTGTAAAACTAGGTGGAGAGATATGATCATCAAAAGCCTGTATCATTTGCTATGAAAAAAAAGAAAAAAAGGATTAAGTTTTAAGTTTTTTTGATCGTTTCTCTCTGGGGTTTTTGGGGTGTGTCCCCCCCCCGCCCAGGTCTTTTTAGAAAAAATGCATTGTTTTAAACGAATTACCAATCTAACCCAAAAGAAAATCATACACAACTGGCACAGCTTCCCTTGACAAGTTTAACCCTTGTTTAGGCTACATGTTTTTACAAAAAACACAGTTATTCGAACAGAAGGGTTCTCCACATTTTGGTTATATCCTCTTACTGAACCAAGTCAGAGAAGAATCTGAATTCTACTTGCTAAAAAAAAACCCAAAAAACCACCCAAAACCAACCCAACAAAAAACCCAACAACCCCCTCCCAAACAAAACCATCCCACCACCCATATTTCAGAAAGTTAAAAACATGATAGCTGTCATGTACACCAACTATCCTTGAACAATTATTGTATCTCAGATTCCACATACAGAAGAAACCTCATTTAATTTTAAAATTAAAGACTCCAGAGAATGCTAAGGTCAAGCTCTTAGGAAATCTGTTAGCAAACAGGTGTGCTGGTGTTCTGCTCCTACATTCTCACACATCTGAACACTGCAAAGAAGCCCAAGATATCATAGGAGCTGTTTTGAACTTTATAGTTTGTGTTCTCAGATTTAGAAAGGCAATGACTGAGGTTAGAGCAGGCGTGTATAGGCAGATACCTATGCTCTATGTTGTTTTTACTCATCAAGGCTAAATTTAAATCTTTAGACTTTGCATGTTTACCTAAGACCTAAAAAGTTGTGAAAGTTCTGGCAAAAGAAGTTTTACAGAACTGAGCAGAATTGTGTTTAGATCTCCAGCAGAGTTGACTTCATCTCACTGCCATTTATTAATATATGACAAATGGCCTGCTCTATGTTTGCAATTAATAAGAACACAAAAAACTGTGTTGTAACATTAAGTTGTTTTTTATACAACTTTTTTCTAGTTTTATAGCTGCATACTAGTCTCATATTCACGACAGATAAGTTGATTTTGAAGAAAGCCAACAGTAACTCGATGTATTCAATTATATATGCATGCATAGCATCCAATCACATGATCACACTGTTGAACTATATTCTAGCCAACTGGAGGAAATTTAATAGTGCATGGATCATTATTTTGAAGCTGCTTAGTACCTCCTTAGCCTGAGATTTGGGGAGGTCACAATTATTTCTTCAATTTTTTTTTCCCCAAGGGCACACAGTCTTGCAAATACAAAGTTTTTGTTTTCTTTCTGCAGAATTCATTTCAAGGTTGCGCTTTCCCTATTTTCTCCCTCAGTTTACTAAAACTGATTTCTAAGCATCTTCCTGCATGATTTAAAAAAGAACAATGTTAAGATACTTGCACTCCTAGTACCCTTTGCAAGATGTGCCTCATAGCATGCACCTTTCCTCAAACAGGCAGCTATGTCTTACAGTAAGAAAAGAAGATTTCTGAATAGGATCAAACAAGTTTTAAAGCAAACTGTCCGTATCATTTTAGGGTTTAAGACTACTCAAAGACTGAACATTAGTTCTGAAAGCACTACTCACCTATTGGGATTGGAGGCTTGAAGCCCATTCTCATTTGTTACGATAACTTTGAAACAAGGTTCATTTCCAGGATTTGGTTTCTTTTTTAATTCTTCTTCCATTTCTTCATCACCTTCTTCCTCCTCATCCACCTCTTCTACTTGCATTATACCAAAGTAGTCACCAGCATCAAATACCTGAGATTGAAAGTGCACAAAATATCAAGCAGTTGGTTGAGGCTGTACCCCGATATACATAATGCAACACTGAAAGGCACTTGTAGACAGTTTTGGCCTGCAATCCAATAAAATTTGGCATTTTTAATTTAACAGATAAGTGAACAACAGTATTTATTCTTTCACATTTTAATAGAGCTGTTTGTTTGGGAAGTTTCTTTAGTTAATATTGGCAGGAAGCTTTGTTGGTTTCTTTGGTACCAATAGGACTACTGATGATCGTCTATTAAACTTCTCATAAAGAATTCTAGAAGCTGAAAACAGAATATATTTGCTCAACTTTTGCTAAAACCAACAATTTAAGACCTGCAAACCCAGGTATTACCCAGGCTCCACAACCATACTAAAGTACATTAAGGCCCCTGAAGAAAAAGAGCTTTTACCACTCGTGTTCTGAAACAGTTAAGAAATCCCAGCAGTTTCCCGCCCTCTTCCTTTCCTACACAAGGAACTGCCTGTGCTCACTCACCTCCGGATGAGTTGGGAGATTCCTTATACTGCTGCAAGGTCTATACGCTTATCTCTACTGATATGCTGAAAGGGATTTGTTTGCATTCTTGCCTACTCCGGACATAACACCTTGATCTAGAAACTACATAAATTAAGTCGGTTACTACACAGGTTTCCCTTCTGCCAAAATCTTGCCAAATGTTGGGCTTGCATATATTTTGCAGAACCACAACTCTGCTGACAGCTTTCATGATTTCAAAGTGAACATGAGCTTTTAAAAAGAAAAAAATGTGTAAAGCCCCAGAAGACTTTTCAAATCCTTTCAGAGAGTTATTTTGTTAAGTCACTCACAATGAACCAGGCAGGAGCAGACAAATCATTTGTCTCAATCTACTCTAACTAGAAAGTAGCAGGGAGGGAGAAAGACCTAGAAGCATGACCTTTAGAGTTACTGGTTTAACATGTCAAGCCCAGGTACACCTAGCCTCTGATGCCACATTATTAGAAGTCATTACTTCTAGACATTGACAACTTACTGGCTGCAAAATTCCAAAGGCCGTAACAAACTTTTATTTGTTCAAGTGAGTGTTCCTTCAGGATAATTATTTCTGCTAAGCCCCAACAAAGAGGGGAAGAAATCAACTCCACACCTGTAAAGCAAGGCCACCTAGACAAAGCAGATAGCTGCCCAAAGACAGCTAACACGGGAGGAAGGTGGTGGGGAAACAACACCTACTTCAGATCTTAAGCCACAGCATGATATCTTAGACCAGATCCAAGTGGAGAAGTACCCGAAACTCTTTTCTGAGGATCAGGGGATGGCATTTTCCTTTGGGCTGGGGGAAAGAAAAAAGATGCCAACAATGTGTTGGCTAACTCCACATATACATTTTTCTTAAGGTAAAGAAAATTACTTTGTCAACAAAGTAATTTTGTTGTAAAGTAATAACCTCACTATTAAAAATACACCTATTTTTTTTAATTAGAAAGTGACTTAATATCATCTGCTTCAGCAGGCATCAAAATAGCTAGCAATTCTAATTTATTCCTAGTTTTCCAGTTTTGCTAGAAGAGGACAACATTACTCAATAGTAAGCAATACCATGACCTCTTGCTGTTACAATAGTAGCCACCAACGTTTCTTTAAGTCTGCACTCAGTTGCCTGTACAATTCATAGTCATTCTAAGCTGAGGTAACCACAGGCAGGTCCCAGCAAAAGGAAGAGTCCTTCCTTGCGTGGCCATCAATGGTGCTCACAACTTATTTTCATCAGGTTAGCTCCCAGCTGGATCAGCTCCCTGATCTGGCTCACCGCACAAGTGCTAATCCCAGCCCATAACAGGCAGCAAAAAAGCACACCAAGGCACACACATTCCACTCCTCCTTGAAGTGATGCTTTGCTGCTCCTGCTGTTGGATCAAGAGCTGTCCTCATCAAGGTAATTAGGTAGCAGAAGAAACAGCAGCTAAGTGACTGGCAGACATTAGAAAATTAAAACCACAAGTGTGATTTACCGGAGCCCACTTGACACCTGCTACCGTACGGCACTATATGCTTTCTACACTTGACATTTTGTCTTAAGGAGTTTGTGGGAGTGGGGGTATGAGGTGAGCCAGCTGCTGACTCAGAGACCAGCCTTCACTCACCACAGGTTCCACCCATTCACCAAACATCCATGATGAATGTTAATATCAAGTCCTTCTACAACTAAGGGAAGCTGCCGGCTTTATATTTTATTAAATATCAACCCAGGACTTAAAAATGAAGGGACTTCAGATCCTCTAAGCCAAAGTTTTGACTTCTCCCTCCAACAGGGCATCAGTTGCATGAGACTGTAGCAGTTGCAGTTAGCAAAAACTCTCCACTTTCAATACCTTCTCAGCAGAATTATGCTAAAAAATTTCTCCTTGAGAGTTTTTAGCCTTGAAAAAGTGAATTAGGTGTATTCCTCACCTGAAGCAATTCATGCTTCTTGGAGCAGCAGCTCGAGACCACCTTAATCAGTGGCTTTTTGTGAAGTTTTTGTTGTTTTTTTTAAATTCATAATTGATAATGCAAACAGTTCAGTAGTGAACTGATGAGTTTGGCACAAGTGCCTGGTGGGCACTGTGGACACACAGCCTGTTGAGTGGGTGGACGACACTGCTGTCCTCCTCTCTTCCTCCCTCCCTTTGAGGGTCTGTCACACTGTGAACCTACTAACACAGCTGTTCCACTAAAGGAATCTTAAGCTACTTAAGCAAAAAACAGCTGGATAAGATCCCGCCACCAATTTGAAAAGTATAACCTTTTGCTTGAAGCAGAATACAGAGAACTCGCATGAAGTACTCTGCCAGAGTAAGTAATAATCTCTAGAAGACAGCAAAGGGGTAGCAACACATTTCAGTGCCACAACTATTTGCAAGCAAAACATGGTTGGGCAAAATCACCCCCTCTTTATATTCAGGTACAGTTCCAACCTAACAAACCTAATGAACCAGAGAATGTGATAAGAAAGCAGGCACATGTCATGACAATTACCACACATGGGCATCTTCAGCAAATTCCTTTCAGGCACAACACAAACTGCTTTGAAGGCCACAGGTAGCCTCTAAGCAACAGCCTGCCTCCCCTGCTCTGGAAAATAAAGTCTAGTAGTATTGATCATGCTGCATTCCTCCTCGTAATTAATTAAAAGCCTCCATTTCTAACTGGGATGAAACTCTAAGCAGTCCTTTGCCAGCGACATCTCAGGGCCACAGAAATCTTGCTGCAATACACAGAAGCCTGCCACATATCTTAGCATACGGCTGGAACAGAGAAAAAGATTATGAATAAAATTAGATGCAGGCACTGTATTTCCCAGGCTTATAACCAGGCTATATACGGTTTCTCCAGTAACATAAGAAAAAACCACTATATTGGAAATAGAATTTTAGGGTTTAGAGTAAATTATTACATATGCATATGTTTTGTTTTTCAAGTTTCTGCCAGAAACGCGGAAAAGTTTACTTCCCAACAGACACTGAATGCTAAATGCAAAAAATAAATAAAAGCAGGTTTCTTTATCTGGCAGATATACCATGTTTTGAACGAGCAATCCAATTCAATTCATGGTTACACAATGCTCTCAGAAGGAAACCTGCTCCAGCAGATCTCAAGATAAATGAAAAAAACCCCAAACCCTTCACTTCTCTTGCAGGCTTTAAGGTACACATAGGAGGGAGGGTGCGTTCACTCTGTATGTTGAAGCACGTGTGTGTGTTGGAAAACAGCTGCCTGGGCTGGGTTCTAGAGGTACTGATGTAAGAGAGATTTTTATCTTTATTACGGATGCAAATTTTCCAAGTTCAATGCTAGAAAGTTTTAATCTTTGCAACAGGTTAGGACAAATGAAAAATTCCTCCCACCTTCACATGTGAAACAAGGAAACTCATCCTATGCTCTATGTTGCACTGATTCCGCCCCCCCCCCCCGTTATTCTTTGCTACCTAGACTCCCAAAACATTTTCACCCTTTCCCTTCACCTCCTTTGCTTTCTTTACTGCTGCTCCTCCAGCCACTCCACATGATCCAGTTCTAAGTAAGGTACTGTAGCTCTGTCTTTACCTCCTCAAGAGCTCATCCCAGTCCACAGCACTCCTCACAGTAATTTTCCCTGGACATCCCAGTCTTCTCCATATCCTTTTGCCCTTCTTCTGGGTAAAACCCAGAAGCTGCAACAGTAGATACAAGCACCATCAGCAGCCTAATTTATCTTCCTAAGCACACTGAAATCATTAAATCTCTCTCTCCACACGCACTGGAACACTTAGTACAAAAGAACACGCTCAGCCACCACTGCAAGCAAAATGAAACAGAAGGAGCAGCCTTCCACCTTAGGGCATATGCTTTCTTCATCCTGCCTTTCTCTGTCCCAACCTCTGTAAAAGGATCAGGACTATGGGTCTCAACTCTATTCTCTTACCTTCTCACACCCCCCCCCGCCCCCCCAACAAAGTTGGTAACATGCAAGGATTTCAGCCACAGGACACAAATCTTAAGCCTGTGTTACGTCACAGCACAATTCCAAAGTTTGCCAGCTACCTCCAGCTTCATGATACTGGCATATAGCAATGCAACAGCTTGCCACTTCAGGTTTCCTTACCAGCTTTATACTGCCTTCTATTTCATCTTGTTCCAGTACCTCCCTTGTCATACCTTCCTATTTAAGCAGAGCAGTAGATATTCCCTGCTCCAAGTCACTTGCACGTATGCTTGTTGAGAGAGGTATAATACAACAGGAAGTTTGTGACTGGGCCTATGCTTGAGTTAACGTAGATTCATTTTCTCTGTAATACACATGTATTCCTGTTATTAGCAGTACCAGACACACAACAGTTAGAAAGCAGCAGGAACACAGTCAGACCCTTCCTGACTGTATGTGCTATAAACACTCAGATTATATCATGACTTGCTATGCTTCCCTCCTGTCCCAACTTTAAAGTTGAGATGGGGAAAAGAAGCATTCAAGTAATTAAAGAATAGTTTACTTGTACATGTGTGTTAAACTACAGTCCCCTCTCCTTCCCCACCGTCCTATACTTCCTGTTCAATCTTCTCATCCCATCTTGCTTGCTTCTCCACTGCTCATCACGCCCTCCTGCACCCCACCACTAGTTCCCTTTTCTCCCCATACCCTGAGGTTCCCATCAGATCTCCTTCTGTCCCCAGGACTGAAAGTTCACAGTGAACATAAAGTTCATTCTTATTTCCTTCTCCAGGTAGACTCCTCCGGACTCCCCAGAGCACTCTCAAGTCTCCAGACAACTAGTTTCGGGTTGTGTCTCTTTCCTGCCTCAGTTCCTTGTTCCTTTACTCCAACAAATCCAAGACAGCTTTCCTCACCACTGAGGCTGCCTGCATATATGCAAAACAAAAAAAAAATTTCTAAACTCAACTGTGTCTTTACAAGCTCTTTGTCTAAAATGACTCCTTTTCTTGACTTTGTTTCTCTTCCCTTCCTCATCGCAAAGCTCCAGGGAGCAAGCAGATGTTTGCTAAAAACATAGGCAAAAAGGGATTCTCCATCCTGGAGTGTGCCTGTGCCCCCCACACTCTCTTTAGCTCAGGGCCAGGTCCAGAGACTCCTGGTCTCAGCTTCAGCTGAAACATACCCGGCCCCTGTGAAAGGATGGTCTGTATGCTGCCTGGACAGGGCTACAGCAGCGGACCTCAAAAAGGCTCACAAAGGGCAATGTCCCCTAATTTATGGCATTGCATCTATAAGTGGCAATTTTACAAAGGCTTACAACTTTCCCAAAATTTGGCCTGATAAAAAGTCACACGGCATCACCGCTCTAAAATGCTCTACAAAGCAGCCCTTGCGTTGTTATTGTTTTAACCATTGCCAGAATGTTCTTCTGCCACCATCCCTATTCTCTGCAAGAGCTGAATGACTTTTACTCAGATCAGGAATAAATGAACAAACCAACTGGCCAAAACCACTCCAGAAAACGGCCTGAGACAGGCAACTCGTGCATACACACGATGAGCTGACTGAGTTAGCTCTGCACAGTTACAAATGATTGAGAAGAGGGCAGACCACTGTGGAAGTGAAGAGAGCTGGGGAAAAGAAAAGCCAATCCAAATCATAATATATTAACATATGACAACGTCCTGACTTCACTACTACCACTGTTGCTTTTCTAAAGTCCTCCTTGGCAAAGAGGTCTGAAGGCTTCAGGACATATTCATCACCTCTCTCCGATACTGGGTCTCCAGTTACCAGGATCCCCAAACACTTTCAAGCTTTACGCTGACAACAGTAAGACGAAATCAGATATGCACAATACATCTCATCTCTTTTACAGTCCCCAGCTGCAGCTTCGGTAACACAACGGGCACGAAGCTTTTCCCACCCTCCCCTGCAGAGCAACCTCTTGGCTCTCTTCTTCACTCCGGCTGGGAAAGGGGGAACCCGCTCCCCACCACGGCTGGCGGGAGGAAAGCCTGCTCCCCTCACCATCGCGGGGGGGGGTGCGTGTGGTTGCTTCATACCCAGCTGGGGAAGGGGGGAGAGGGGACCCCACTCCTCGTCACTGTCTCCTCACTGAGGGAAGCCCCTTCGGCGGGAAACACCGCGCGGTGTTTCCCGCCGAAGGGGCTTCCCTCAGCATCGTTCCCCCCCCACCAGGCAACGGCCCACGGCCACCCACCTCGCCACGCAGCTTACGGCACAGGCTCTCCCAGTAGCGCGCCGGGACCCTCGACGCCCGCAGCGCAGCCCCGTGCAGGGCCACGAAGGCCGACAGATCTTCCTCACCCTCTCCCGACATGGCCGATCGCCGCCGCTACCCGCTGCTGCTGCTGCCGCCGCCCGCCCCGCCGCAGACCGGAGCAGGCCGGGTGAGGGCGGCCCCAGAGAGGGAACGGGTGGGCGGGGGGGGGGGGGAGAGCTGCGCGCGCGTGGCGGGGCGTTGCCAAGGGCGGGGCTTTGCCGCGCGGAGGGACGGTTGCGGCCGTTGGGCGGTGGCTCGCCTCAGGGCGGGCACGGCTGCTTCCCAGTCTCCCCTGAGGAAAAGGGGGCTCGGGGGGTTTTAGTCTGCTGAGCAGGTGTGGTTCTGCTTGTGCTTTCTTCTCCTGCCCTTAAGCTTTAATAAAATCACAACATTCGTAGTGCGCTGCTGGCCACAAGATATTTTGAGTTTCCCAGTGTTGGAGGATGGAGGGGCTTTTTGGGAAGGCCCCAGCCATAGCCTCTGAAGTGGGTTACAGGTGGGGTGCGAAGCATGAGAGGGACTAACTACTGGCCACAGCCACGGGAAATGCTCTCCTTGAGTTGTGTGTGCAGAGGAAAAACTGGCACCGCCTACGATGCCAAACAATTTTTAAATTAAAGCTTTTTTTTTTTAAACTGTAACAAGTGAATTCTAACGCTAGGCCTCTCTTCGATATCTGTCGGCGTAAGAGGAAGGTGTGTTCTTTGCAAGCGCCTGTAGGAGGGAGGTGGCTTCCCAGTATTTTTCTTGTGTTGTTTAGAAGACACTTCTAAGAAAATCCATTCCTTCTCAGAATTTGTAGGGAATAGCCTAAACCAGTTTAAGCTGTGCCTCCCTAAACATTATTGGTAACTTCGGTGTCAACTCAGGTATGGTTCTAAAGCTAGAAGAGCGAAGCAAGGCATCTGACGCTGGCGGCTGCTCCAAGCACAGGCCAGGGCTTTGCTGTGCCTGCTGCTGTGGCGCCTGCATTGCTCCCTGTGCGGATCGTCTGCTCCAGCGACTGTGGAAACTGCTTTTCCTCAAATCAAGCCAGGCACCATGCTGGGGCGGGTGTCCTACAGCCCTGGAAATAAAAGGCAGGTTCTAGAAATAGGAATTTAGGGTCAGTAGCTGGTCAGGAAAGCCTCAAATTCATGGAGCACAGTCAATAGAGAATGTACATGAATGCCACGTTGAAGAAATACCTCTTTGCTCACTGCCCTGTTTTGTGTTGCTGGACTGGTGTCCTATGTAACTACCGAGAGCAGCGATCCCTCTCTCCACCTAATCACAGAGTTACCAGGTGGAGGGTCTGTAAATTAAAGTGCTGCAATAGCTTGGCCAGGCACAGAGAGAGTAGAAAGAGATGATTAAAAACAATGTCTACGTGCTGCAACTACAGATCACCGTTCTGCAGCTGAGGATCCAGCACAATCCTCAGGTGGGATATCTGAATAGCAAATGCAAGCAAATCTTCCTCTTTGCCTGAGGCTGTGTCTGCCTCACCACGTGCTGTGTTCTGTTCCCACACTTCCCCAGCACAAAGGCTTTACTAGGATGTCGCTAAGGAGACCTACCTCATTAAACAGTGGAAGATCAAAAAATAGTTGTATTTCCAGTGTTCCTTGACTGGCTTCCTGCCATGCTACTCTCAGTTTGAGGACATTTTAGTTAATATTGTGGTTTGGAAAAGGAGGATGGCTGTGGTGGTGATCTTGCACTAGTATTATAAAATGTGAAGACTAGATCACGTACCAGTCCTCATGGGGATCCTGGTTACCGAAAAAGATCCCAGTGCCACCCTTCCCTCATTTCCGTCTTTGCCTAAGACTCAAGACCTGATGGCATATTACATATGCACACAGTGTGATACAGTTCTACACAGTCTACGTCGAGTATATCAAGTTACACGACTTGGTATTTTGCATAGATTTTGCTCACTACACCAAATGTTGTCTCAAGTTGGGAGTGTTTACTACTGTTAATTTGAACTGGTTGGTTTTTTACTTCTTTTTTGCCAGATGACTTTATAAAAATAAGAAAGTTCCCAGAAAATATATAATAATAATTTTATAGTTAAGTCAAACTTTTTAATTACCTAAAAAAAAAAAAAGTCAATCTTTTTTCCCTAGACAGACCAAGTAAGAAAAGTGAGATATATTTTCATTCCTTTATTCAGTAGAGCCACGCTGATCATGCCCAGTCCCGAGGCAAGGGGAACGTGATCCTGCTCCAACATGAGATTTACACAATTCCTGTTCTCGCCAAGCGCAGGCAGGTGCGCTCTCAGTGCTTGTTTGCACTTCTACTGCACTTTGGGTAGGAGCTCTGGCCCCTGGCCAGCTCTCTGTGGTTCCGGGCTGTTTGGGTGAGTTTGCAGGTCTGGGGGCAGGCTACGCTGCTGCTGATAAACTCCGAGTAGTACTAAAACACAGTCAGAATCACTGGGGTTAAGAGTAGATAGCACCCTGAGGCACAGAAGCAACTCTAAGTGGGCTATTCCCGACTTTGTCCAACAGTTACCTAACGCGGTCTTACTCAACTGCTGTACTCGGCAGCTTACCCCACTTTTTTGCTGGTTTTCCACAACAGGAGTAGTTCCTGGAGCAGGGAGCGGAGTCCAGCACTCGCCACTTTCCCGGCACCGCTTCAGCTGCCAGGCTGCACAGTGAAGCTGGCGGGAACGTCGTTCCTACTCCGTGGCCTAGATCACCTGTGATGCCAGAGCCGTAGCCCAGAGATACCACTGTCAGCCTCTCATTATGAAAGGTATTTGTGGATAAACTTTGTAAAGAAAAAGTTACCACAGTAATTCTCATTGTTTTCTTAGGAAGAGTGACTAATTTACAGTGCCTGAACAACGCAGTCCTTACTCAGGCAAAGTGCTTGTTAAATTTAATGGGTTACTTTACATAGGCATTTGCAGAGAATGCAACAAATTCTCAGCAAGGCTGAGCTTACTAGCACTACCCCAGTCTAAAATAAGAGGATTTAGCCTTCTGGCACTATCTGTAGGGGGCCAGCCCACGCAGCCGTTGTGCCTCTCTGTCACAGCAGTCCCGGTGACTTATCCACCACTACATTGTTTAGTTCCTGCCCTGTAGCAGCCTGTAGCAGGAATTTATCATGAGTTGGCATACGTGAAGCAGCATTTGCCCCCAACAAATACAGCTAGAGTTTTACAAAGTTTTGTGAGTCTGGCAGTTTCTGGCTTTATTCCAAATGTTTATGGCTAGCTGATCACGATAGATCTGGTGTGCATTCCTGTTGTGGTTTAACCCCAGCTAGCAAGTAAGCCCCACACAGCAGCTCACTCACTCTCCCCCCTGGTGGGATGGGGGAGAGAATCAGAAGAGTAAAAGTGAGAAAAACTCGTGGGTTGAGATAAAGACAGTTTAATAGGGAAAGCAAAAGCCGTGCGCACAAGCAAAACAAAGCAAGGAATTCATTTACTACTTCCCATGGGCAGGCAGGTGTTCAACCATCCTCAGGAAAGCAGGGCTCCATCACGCGTAACGGTTACTTGGGAAGACAAACACCATCACTCTGAACGTTCCCCCCCATTTCTTCTTCCCCCAGTTTATACACTGAGCATGACACCGTATGGTATGCAATAGCCCTGTGGCCAGTCTGGGTCAGCTGTCCCAGCTCTGCCCCCTCCCAGCTTCTTGTGCACCTGGCAGAGCATGGGAAGCTGAAAAGTCCTTAACTGGTGTAAACTCTACTCAGCAACAACCAAAACATCAGTGTGTTTTCAACATTATTCTCATCCTAAATCCAGAACACAGCCCTATACCAGCTACTAAGAAGGAAAATTAACTCTATCCTAGCTGAAACCAGGACAATTCCCCACTTCATTTTCCTGTTGTTTCACGTTAGAACCTTCCTCTTTGGCAGCATGTCACGGAAACCTTCTCCCGAAGAGAGGTAGGGATGTAAGGGGCAGAAGAGACCCTCAACATAATAATAAAAGGGACATGAGGGGACGTATTTCTGGTGCATTTTACAATAAATGCTGTAACATGTTATCAAAGAAACCATTTGCTTTCAAATAAACAACTTTCGCAATAGTGAAACTGGAACTTCCAAGCATGGAAAGCAGAGATGGGGGCTTAGATGAGAGGAACATCATTTGCCGTAAATACTTTATCAATCATAGCTGTATTTGTGAGCCTAAAACCTCATAGATGCTATTGTAAGAATGCAAAATGTATTCTGCATCAAAATAGCAGTGATTGTGTGTAGCTTTTGCTTACCTGCTTTTGTGGATGGGTATATTTTTGGGAAGGTACTGCATCCCTCTAACTGCAAGAATCCCCAAAACAGCATTTACTGCGCTTTACACTCACCTGGCAAGGAACCTGTGCAGAGGCACTGTCGGCAGCCAGCCGTGAGGCTGTGAGCATGACTCTGTGATGAGCCACGTAAGGCTCACACAGCTGTGGGGGCATCAGCTCAGAGCTTCGAACTGCAGTGATGTCTGGGCATGTAGCTGCACACAAATATGCACGTACAGCTGTAGAACAGACTTCCATATATGCCATGGCTAGCAGCTGAACCACTGACAGAAGGAGGAGAGAAAAATAAAGGACCAAATTTAGTTAAGTTTGCAACACCCTGCTGTCAGCTGGTGTCCATCAAGGGCCTTATACGAAGTCTCCCATACCCTGATTACTGTGTGACAGTGGGGCTGCACTGTCCTGTTGTGTGGCTGGATGGGCACCTGCGTGATGAGGTAAACCCGTGTTTTGGTCTTGGGGCGGGTGTACATGTGAGCGTGGAGTTTGGAAAAAGCCCTGGAGAAAAAAAGCCTTGGAGGGCAGCTTGCAGGCGGATGAATGATCTTAGCAGGTTGGGCCCAGTCTCTGGCCTAAAGGTCTGACAAGAGATCAGTGTCTTAAGCACAATAAGCCAAACAAATTGTCTGGCATAAACAATACTTTTACTCATTGTATCCCCCAAGAAACATATTTACTGCATTTATATTATGCGCTGACATAACACACAAGTGCAGGTGTTTTAATTTCAAAGACACTCTTGCTGCTCAAGCAACACTGAGGTGGAAGGATGCTGCCCTCGTACTGGCAGTACAATGAAAAACCAGCTTTCCAGGCAGCTCCAAGGATCTTCACCTTGTGTCACGTCCATGTAAGCAATCCAGCGTGCTGCCCTTAGTCCCAAGGCATCCTGCTGCACCTCCACAGCCAGTGCTGCAGTTTGTCACAAGCTGCTTGGGTGCCTTCAGAAAGGCAGATCCCTGTCCCTCCTTTTCCTGTGTCTTTAGGCATACATAGCCTGTTGTCTAATATATTACTTTTATAAAAATATGACCGTTACGTAGGAATACTGTTGTACAGACAATACAAGTGAGCTGGAGGTGATGTTATTCTGCATGTTATTCTATGTGTTAAGAAGTGCTGTTGGAGTGTAGGAGATCTCACACCATGCATCAGGCACACAGCAGAGGTCACAATGGGTATGTGTCACCTTCGTGCTGGAGTGGCTCGGGGTGCTGACGGGCCAGATGCCCAGCATCCCTCTCCTTGGGCAGTGCTGGGGCTCTCCAGAGCAAGACAGTGAGGGATCTCCTCAAATGATCATAAAAAAGCCGTGGCTAGTATAGTGCTGACTCCTAAATACCAGATTGGATAAAAAGCACAGATCAGCACTTACGGTACTTCTCGTGATTTATGTTTTAAACATAGAAATATTTTGTAGCAAAAATAGTCAGTGGCTACCTAGAGCAAGCGCATCTATGTTTATGTTGCCCGCCTAGCAACATGATAGAAGGAAATTTATTGGGGCACTAGGCAGCAACAGCAGCAGCGAGATGCACACAGGGGCAGGAGAAAGGAGACTGCAGCCGTGTTAGCTTCATGTGCTATAGGAGTTCAAGCACGGCTACGTAAAACAGAGGGAGAAAGAAAATGCACCCAGGGCAGGGCAATGTCTCCTAAAAATGCTCTGGGAATGATGTCTGGTTTGCAGCTTACATACAGATTCAGAGAAATGTTGCCAGTGGCTCACAGCTGACTGCGCACTTAGATGTTATTTTTAAGAGGCAAAAATAGCCATTTATTATGATTGTACAGGACAGACCCCTCTGGGACACCAGGAGTCAGTCAATGTTGATGGCTGAGCAAAGAGACGAATATGCCCAGCCTGCCTTCACTTACCTGCTGGGTCGCGCTGGAATGCTGTTCGTCAGGCCATTATGTTCTGTGAGCTTGTTGGGAAGTCATGGAAAGGTCTGAAATGAGAATGGACCCCTCTTCCATTCTCACCAGGCAATGCCTACTTCAGTAAACTAGAATCTCCTGCTCTTGTATGCATTGTCATGACTGCTGAACTTCCAGTGGCTTTTGCCCTTGTACACAGATACTTCATTATCAGTAATTAATTTGACTTCCAATGACCTTTAGGAACTTTTGAGTTCAGCTTTTCTCTGTCTTTGATAGCAGCTGACTTTTCCTATTACTCCTTTAAAGCTCTGAAGCTATGAAGAGAGCTGAGCGCCATCTGACACGGCACTGTCTGTAGTCTGATAAAAGTGATGTTCTAACTTCTTGGAGCGTAATGAGGATAACTGCCCATATTACCTAACTGGATCGCTACTAGCTGAAAAAGGCAGTAATTGATTTTTCGCAGCCAGTCAGAATGTAGCTGCCTCTCTCTTTATGCCTTTCAAACCTGTCAGTGACACCAATAGTCACCAGTCATACTGATAGTATTTATATCATTTACAACATCTATAAAATCAGCTGAGCATACAGTCGTACGATTAATGTTTTCTCTTAACAAGATAAACTGCTTACATGAGAGCATTAGCAGAATACCATGCGCCACGCTGGTATGTACATGAAGCGTCCTGCCTGTTCTACAGTAAGTGGCTGCTGTAGCGGTAACAATGCTCCGCAGGCTGTGCTTATCACCTAACAAGCACTGCTGAGTGGCAAACCTGTTACCAGGCGTTATCAATTGAATTAATAACATCCATGCTTTTTGTCTGGTCTAGCATGCTGTGTACCCTTAATGACAACTTGCACTTCTTAAACTGCAAAACATGATTTAAATCAGATCTGAGCTATTGATGTCACTACAGGTAGTCTCTTTTCTGTCAGTCTGTCATCATCCATTTTCATCATTACCAGCATCAGGAGTTTCACTTGAGCCACTGATTGTACAAATGCTACTTGCTTTGTAATGTCGGACTGCAGAAGTGTAACTATCATCGTAAAATTCAGCAGCAAGGAGGGCCTGGGCAAATACACTTTTTCTACAGCAGGGCTAGAGGGGGAAAGAACACTTTTGATCTCTCTTTAAATCATCATTTTGGGTGCAAGCGTAGTTTCCTCTCAACCCAGTCCTCAGTGGGACAAGCAGCAGGTGAGTTTGGAAGTCGCCAGTCTTCTCGGCAGCTTGTGGTAGGAATAGCCCATCAGGCCACCAGCAGAAAAGAGCTTCCTTCCTCTTTCTTTGAGGCAGTTTCTCAATAGAGGGAAAGGGCACCTGCATGAGATACACACAGTCGCATCAGAGTTATTTTAAGAAATGGTTAAAGGTCCTGGAGGGATGTTGGTGATGTGGTGCTTTGCTGATTTCTTCTTGCTCTGAACAACTCCCCTTGAAGTCTGTTTGGAAGGAATTTAATTCAGTGTCCCAGCACTCACAAACTGCAGTTGTTTGATGAGAAAGAAAAAGCTGTCTGTTGCCTAAAGATGAAAATTAGACCGAAATATGTAAATGCTATCAAAAAAAGAGACGTTCTCTTCCGATTCCTGTCTCCATTACACTGGTGCGTGAAGCCTTTTCTATGTACACAAATAAATGGCAGGCAGGGGTATCCGTTCCATTTTACGTTTATTATGAAAGTGATTTTAACAAAAGTTTTATTACATGCTTCACTTTGAGCTTTGACATAGAAATCAAAGCTATTAATATACAGAGGCAAAAGGAAATGTATTTTCTTATAAGGTACATTTACAACAACATTTTCTACTCCAAATCTGACGGTATTGTTAAAATATTGGTAAAGCTTAGACCACTGTATTTTATTTTCTAAGTATCAAATTTTGTACAGTTATTCACTATCTTTGCTCTAAACTATCATGGTACATTTCATATGGAAATAGCTGTTTGTACATAATTTACATTGGTAATAAAGCTTAGAAGTCCCAGCAGTATCTACAAGGGTTTAGTTCAAAATGTCACTGTTGCCCAGTGATTTACACAGAGCAAATTGGTACAGAAACCAACATTACACTCCAGGTATTTTCCCCCAAAATCTAGCCTACCAGAAATTCCTGCTTAACAGATGACGGACATGATCACAGTGAACTTCATGCAGGTGAAACTACCATGGACATTAGTGGCAGTTTTGCCCAAAAAAGGCTCTGTGATCCGATCCAATACGAGGTTTTATCACTTCTACTACTACCTAGGAGCGCAGAGAGACTGTACCTTTCCTTATCTTTATACTGTATTTGGTCGTAATCTTTTGAATTCCCTTTTATTTCTGAGTTTTGTGTTTTTTCTTATCCTAAAAACAGAAGAAGAACTAGCACTAACTTTAAAACACATATTCTTTATATGTTATGAAAATGGTAAGCACTTCAGAATGACACTGGAGAGTCAATGCTATCGAAATTAGCAGGTTAAATTGCCCCACAAAACTCTTCCTATGATGCCAGCGAGACTGCAGAAATAACAGGAGCGGTAATCTGGAAGGGTGAATCTGACTACTGACCACATCCACCCCACTCTCCCAAAGTACCTTTTTAATCATCGTGTTGAGTATCTGCTGCTGTCAATGCAAATTAACGGCCTTTCTAAGGTATAAAACATAGAAAACAATATGTACAAAATAATTTTAATTCAAAAAGTCACAAAAACTCTAAAAAAGACATTTCACAATCATTAAAATAAAGTTTAATTAAGCAAAGCCACTTCTTTTTCTAGATATTGAGAAATTCAGCTAAAATTGAATTGCAATTGTTTGTATATCTTTAAACTTGTTATCTCTGCTTTCTGAATACAGATGGTTTAAATTATTACATCTAAAGGTAATTCTGTACATTTTACTCTTGTATATTACATATTAATTTTATAGATTAAAAGCTTAGTGATGAAACAGAATAAATAAATGAAATAACAAACTGGAATTGTATATATTCAGATACTTAGATAAGTTTTTTGACATTAAGAGTTTATTTCCCAGTCTGTTTCTATTCAGATGAAAAATGTTACAGTAAAACATGAGACTTCTCTCTGAATCCAAGTCTCACACTGAGGAATAAGTTCATATTACCTTACAGAAATTTCCCTTCTTCCATAAATTCTTACAGGAGACAAAAGTCCTTTTTTTCCCCCCAAGTGCTTACAACAGTCTCTCATCCTAGAAAACTATTTCATTAAAGTCTCAAAGTATCAAGAATCTATAGTTACTGCCATTCCTATCATCCAGTGGTTTTAAACTATGAAAAAAATGCAACTACTTGAACTCGTGACACAGGTACAAGTAACTGCGTGTGTTGCTCATTCCCATCATTAAAAAGGGAAAATCCAGACCCCTGAGGTGGCTGAGAAATTTGCCACTGGACTCAGGTTGTTGAAGATTTTGCTCCAGCTTCTTTTTTAAGAGCATGCAAAGGTATTCAGAGTCCAGACATGGGAACTGTCACAGAGCAGTTAGGTTTTGCTGGCAAAGACCTGCCAGCAGTTCCTGTATAAGAATCATACCACTACTTTTGCTCCTGATGTTCGTAACTTGTTATCCGCAAGATTAAAACTGGCTTATTTATAGATAAGACTGACCTGAGAAATTTGAATCTGTTGGGCATGCTTACAAAGGGGCATGGGCGGGGTTTGACTTTTCCTCTTTGAATGTTTAATGCGTGTAAGCATGTTTCGTGTTCATGTGGCATCATCCTTGCGTTCTGCTTACAGACAGAGGACTGCAGGTGAGCTGAGCTCTTTCAAAACCAGCTGACAACTCAGAATGCAGACTCTCTGAAAACTCTGTGGCCAAGCCTGTATTTATTTAAGCTAGTCTAAAACTAAACTAATCTTAAACTAAACTAAACCTAGCTTACTAGGTAAGCTAGTTTTAAGTAAGCTTACTTACTTTTAAGTAAGCTTACCCTAGTATGAAGCTGATGTGTAGGAAAGATCAGTCTCAATCTTTAGGAGCTATAACACACTGATTTAACTTTATTCTGTGGGGGAGGTACAATGAGGAAATAAATTTCTTTTCAAAAGTTGGTCTTTAGATAAAAATCTAATGTATGATGAAGGAAGGAAGGCAGGGCAAGAAAATGGGCTGAACGAAGACTTCGGCAGCTTTAAATGCAGCTTTGGTGAGCTAAATGTTCAGGCAGAATAAATCTTGCTATTGTGCAAGATGCAGGTGGCAATCTATTGAACATGGAATCCCAATGCTTCCTGTACTGAAATGACACACTCAGGCACCTTGCCCACAGCAATCACTAATGAGCGCTTTCAAGAACAACTTAGGGCTTGATTAGCAACTGCTGATTGTTGCAGTCTCCTGGACCGCAGCAGCTATGCAGGTGGTGATTTGGTGGCACATGAGAACGTTTAGGGATGATTCACCACCACCTCACTAAAAATAAGTGCAGTATTTAAAGCAGAAGGAGAGGCTTAAAATGGTAAGTGCTACAGGTGCCACTTTTAAGCATTTGCAAATTGAAAATAAAATGCTCAGTTTGTGATGTGGAATTGGGCAATCACAAATGGACACTTCTTCAGCCTTCCTGTAATAACACACAGACATGTTGCACCTATCCTGCATACAAGGTCTAATTCTATAAGAACAGATACAGGGTGTAATTATTGAATATGTTTAAATGCAATATTTCACATTTAGGGTAAAAGCCAAAATTGTCTATTCTGTGCTGTATGGATTCATTTCATGAAGCTGGTTTTCTTAAAGGCGGCCACATTTCTCCTTGTATGGTTTTTGATTCCCAAACGTGTCTAGGTCTTCTGCATAGAAGATGACATTGCTTGTTGTACCGTTATTGTGTAATAGCAATATGTTCTCTGACTTCTGACAATGAAGACATCCTACATCTACATTAACAAATGAAGAGCTGAGCTCGCCTTCTGTTTGGTGACTGCCAGTTTCTGTAACTATAAATCTAGTATGAAAATCAAAGCATTTTTAACTTTTAGAGCTGATGTAAAAATTCTGTGCTGTTGTACAAATCAGCTGACATCGGTTCAGACAGTCCTATATACCACTTCTCATTACTCTTTTCATTAGAAATTTGCACATCCAAGGGCATTTCTATGCAGAGCTGCAAACAATCAAATCTATATTTTCTAAATATATCACATATGAAACCCCTATATATTCAGGAGCATTTCACTGTATACTTTTGAAGGCCAAATTATGCTCTTTCTTTCACTGCTCTCAGCGACACAAAGTCTGCATTTGCTACAGAAGTCCCCGAGCACCCTGTCCTGACTGTGGAGTCCATGCCCTGAGATGGCTCCGGGGAATATGAGCTAACACACACCCTCAGGTTGTCTGTCAGGACGAACTAGACAAAACCCTGGTTTTGTCTAATGTGGTTGTAAGTCAGGGCGAGTTGTATCAGAACTAAATGCAGCCAGTCCCTCCTGTATTCACCTCTCACAGCTCCACCAGGTCCCACTAACAGTGGCCACAGCTGGGACGCGTCCCTCTCATAGTTGCTGTCTGGCAGTGGATTCCCCATGTAGCTAAGAACCTGGAAAATGTTACGGTGCTGCCAGTGGCTTCTGGACTCGTAAGGCAATTCCTTTCAGCCCTGTTGCAGAGAGGAAGTTTGTCCTGCGTGGCACCAGTGTTGTACAGTGGTATTATGTCCAAACTCGTGGATTGTTAAGCAAAAATTTTAGCAAGGATTTTACTAAACTCACTGCACAGCATCAGGTTCCAAAGTTTGCTTACTTAAGTTTGAAATACTAAAGATTGCTGTAAATTGTTCAGCAAATGAGGAAGTTATTTTTCTCCACGTCTTTCATATCTTTTCCTTCATATCCTTCAGTAGGATGGCTGCAATCCTGACCCATTCTAATCATTCTGAATAACCTATCAGACTTTGAAATACTGTTTGGCTGAAGTAGCTTTTTAGCTATACACTTATACATAATTGAGTACCTAAAATGATTTTTGCTTTTTTAAGATTTAATTTTTTCTACAAATAACTCCTGTTAAGGAAAAAAATACATGTAACTTTTTTTTTTCATTCCAGGCATGCACGGAATCTAGGACTGATGAGATGTTCTCCTTTGAATGTCCACCTTTAGTGTACATTTTATTAAATGAATATGTAATAAAAGGAGTTTCAACATCCTCACAAAAAGTTAGGTTTAACAGCCTTTAAAAAAGGACCTTTATGGAGATGTTACATTTTGAAACGAGAGTTAATATATAAATATATATATATTAAAGAGAAAGCTCGTCAAAGACCTAAGATCCATGAGTGAAAAAACTGAGTTGTTAGACCCTAAGTTAAAACTCTTCAGGCATAGAAAGAAAAAAATTATGCTTTTCAACAGAAAAGGAAAGAAGGCAAGCAAAATTACAAGGTGGCCAAGGAGAAAAACTCCAGAGAATACTTAAGGTGTCTCTTAGAAATGGAATATTCAATCACTTGTAGCTACAAAAAAAGTGTAAGAAGTTAACCATAACCACCCTTAATGTACGTCTTTGTGAGCATCCAAGGGTATGCTAAACTACAGGGTAGATATGCAAAAAAAATGCAGTAAAGCAAAACTGCATCTTAGTCTTTTTCTGAAAGGATGTTGGCGTGATAGTTAATTTCTCCATGTAATAAACTTGTAGGATCAAAAGGGAAAATGATATACAGAAGGAAGGGACTTAAAAGTAAAGAGGCTGAAATACTAATAAAAATAGCTACTGTCTCATTGAAATTAGCTCCTGGGCCAGGAAACAGCAGGAAACACAGGATTTATCATCATCTTAACCCACCCATACCTGTCACACTCTGAGGAAGGCCTGACCTCGAGGCTACTGCTCTGTGGCAGACCGTACAGCCCCCGTGGCTGATGGGCACTGAGGTTGCAAATTCGTGAGAAAAGGAGGCGCCAGGTCTCTGAAGACTGCAGGGCCTGCCCTCCAACTCATCTGCAAAACTGTGTCCTGTTCACCCCCTCACCCCCCTCAGAGTCTGGGCCTGTGACACAGGTATGTTCCCAGCGCTTTAGAGATGGCAGACCCAAGAAAAACTCCTCCCTAGTGAGCTCCTCTCACGTGTGTCGTCCTCAGGGGTAGCCCTGTTGGTCTGCATGTGAGGGGTGCCCAAGGAAAAGGCAATACCTGACCCTTTACTGGACAGCAGCTGCATCTTCACTGATGCTATTTTTCCTGGAATAATGTATGTTGAAAGAGATTGCCCCAGAGTAAACCATTATCCAGTATTATAAAACTCCAAAAGGCTTCAGTTTGGTGTTAACAGAAGTGACAAGCACTCGGAGAAGTCATTTAATCATCTAAGCAAAGTTACAAATAGGTATGAGTAAATAGGGTGTGTGGGAGTAAAGATTTAAAAATGAATAATATTTACAGTAACTAAAGATAACATTACTAATGTACCCACAAATAGAAGTATATATTTATATATTTATATATTGTACTTAGTTAGATGCTCTATTAACGGAAAGAAAAACGAGACCACTACTGTTGGTTTTCATTTCTCACCTATCCTATTGTAAATGCCTTCAAAGGGACCAACTGGTGTACGGAAATCCAGAGCTAATTCTGTTTCAATGAAGTAATTGACAGTGGCAAACCTCTGAAGAAGTTTAGAAGAGGACAGATAAAAACATAAGGACCTTAGGGCACGGGACTCAATCTTATGTAATTCATAACACAAAATTATACATCTGTTTCTTTTTTTTTTTTCTTTCTTTTTTTCCCTTTTGATTTCTACTTGGACAGAGGTTCCACTAAGCCACAAATGAGAAATAACAAAATTTAGATTGTTTTGTTTTCTTCTAAAGATTCAAATATAAACTTCAAGTGCAATTCAAAATCCAAATATTATTTATACTACATACTTCTTTCTACAACAGAACTTATCTGCAGGTAGTTTAATCAGATTTGAATAGATTCCTTCTTTGCTTTGACAAAAGTTATTGATGATGAAAAATAAGAAGCTAGAAAGAATATTTTCTACATAATGTAATTTCAAATGGAAAGTGAAGATACACTAGTGCCACACAAATTTGGATCTTCAACTAGATGCACTCAGGGATGCGCAATTTTTTTTGTAGTAAAAATCTCATTCAGAACATTGGCTTTTAACGATTATAAAACATTATAGGTATTCTTCAATATACAATTGAAAACAAAGACTGCAAAAAAGGGCCTTCAAATTAGCAAATGTTTCTACTATGGAGGAAAGACAATATTTGACAGGAATGCAAAGTAACCAAAAATTGAATACCACTAGACTATTTGTATGGTCGTAGAAATCTGGAAACTTTTGATCGCAGTAGCTTTATAAATGATCTTGGAAACATCTCTTTTGACTCTTGTGCTGTGTACTTGAAATAGTTTTGTGGGTGTGCCAATACATCAAAGAGAGCTTTAATCAGTTTCTTGTCCTATGGGAGACAACATAAATATTAGATAAAAATAGGGTTTGGATTTAGTGTCTGCACAGCTTTCAAAGTTAATGAACAACAATCAGGTCTTCTTTGCAAAACTTGATTCTGGGTAAAGTAGTGTAAGGAAACTACGTTGCTGTGGAGTTTTATGCTGATGAATCTCTCTACTGCGCCGGACTTTTTTTTGCAATTAGCATTCCTGGAAGGTCCTGAACTGAGAGGGTAGCAGCTGGGTTAACCACAAACCAGCTGCAGAAGTCAGGCATTAGAATTACAAACTGCTTCTGACTGCCCTTCCAGCCTGTTTCATGCTGTTGTCCAGGGCCTTCCCTCCATGAACAAGAGAGAAGGCTGGTCTTCAGTGATGCTGAGCTCTTTAAGGACCTTCTCCTGTAACCTTGGTAAAGCCTTGATTCAGAGCCTCAGCTGAGCCTGTGCCTGACCATATACACTGCAGCTGGGACCTGAGCAACCTCAAAACTCTAGTGAGAGAATACTGGCAGGGCTGGGGCAGGGACGGCCAGGGCAGCTGGCTGTTAATCAGTTCCTGTCCTTCCAAGTCATACTGGCTGAATTTTGCCTTCTGAACAGCCTTTTTTCAGTTTTAATCAGTTAGTTGTTAGAGGTGGCAGCCCAACAGCCTTCCTCCACAATTCTCTCCAATGTGTTGCTTGTGCCTTTGGAAAACTATTTCATGGATGGCTTACAATGCTACATTATGGTTATGTCTTGTTGAGGCAGGACAGTGATTTAGGTAAACGCATTTTTTAATGCACAGGAAATTCTAACTTAATGACTCATTTAAACACATGCCAGACTGAGGCTGAAGAAGGCTCTTCAAGCAATAGGTTCTTCACTCTTGGTTGACTAATTTTTCTAACATACAATCATGTTAGCATACATTTCATTTAGTTCCTGATTCAGCAAACAATGTACGCACGTGCTCAGCCCCGCTGAGCTACTGAGTTTGTGCTGCTCCAAATACCAGCATAAATCTCAGAAGACAGAGAATTTAATTTGGGGTCACAGCTGAGGTTTAAATATTATGACCCTATCAGGGTAATGAGACCTATCTTGGGAAAATATTTAGTAAAAGGAATTCTTGGTTAGCCTCAGATAAAGCAGAATTTTCTTACCTTTAGAATTTCTTGATGATTTTCTGATGCATATAATCGTCCATCTCGAACAATGTCTTCTATTAATTGTTGGTAATCCTCTGCAAAATAAAGAGTAGTTGAGTGATATCCTTTGGGAGGATAATAGCCAGACACTAGCTAGACCTCCTAGTCAAGACAGAGCTGAGAAATGTAGTATCCAGTTAATTATTCAGTGTCTCTCAAGCTGCTGTAGTCTAATCTAATCACATTACAATTCTGTACTGCTTTAGGACAGAAATTTTGCATTATCCTTATAAATACTAACTTAGTGCCAGAAAACTACTCCCTCCAGATAATAATACTTTATTATCTGCACTCTAGAGATGAAGAAACAGGACCAGGGATATGAAATAACTGTCAAAGGTTATACGTGAAGTCAGCAGCACAGTCAGGAACAGATCCTCATTTTCTGCCCTGAGAACAGTTCTCATTTTGATTCCTGGATGACCAGCTTAATACAGATTTTCTCATCATTCACAAAATTGCACTGGTGTTTGGAAAAGAGATGGACTAAGAGCTGCCAAAGGTATCACAGAAAAGTCTTTGTTTCATTAAAACGGAAATCATCCCAAAGTCCAAAATATACAGTCTAATGCATAATTTATATGACAAGCCAGACTGTTTTAAAATGTGGATTTAGGAAAGTGGTTACTGAAAGGATATTTCTTTTTGCATCATTGTTTTTCTCTGTTGGACTTGTGATTTTATTAATTTATAATTTTCAAAATTGTGTGGGTTACCAGTAGGACCTGATGAAGGGGCTTCCTAAAATGCACACCAATTAATGGTATTCTCATTATGTATAGGATAAATACCAATTAAAAGGAGTCTCATTGAATTCAGTGGTATAAGGATTAAGTTTAAAGAATTCTGTGTCACTTGCTGTCCATCCTTAAAGTATTAGAAAAACTAATAAAAATAAAATCAGGCATTATTTCAAAGTCTTTGCAGCTGGTTTTAAAGTAATTCACTGGACTAAAAATGAGTTACATCAAGTTTGTCCTCATTCTCTTCCTGTAATCAGTGTAAGAGAGATTCTAAAGGACAATTTTCTGTAATTCGGATATAACACGAGGATGGAAAACAATCCCATTCTCACCATCGTAAGTCACATAGGGGACCTGAAATCCTTTGCCACTGTTCCCTTCATTTGACTTGAACTGAATCCAGAGCTTCCTCGATCTTGAGGTAAATGCAATAGGTCTCTCGTAAGTCTGACAGGTTTCATATGTAGTAATTGAAGTAGGAGAAGCTAAAAAGAAGGTTAAAGAAAAAAATGTTCTTTATAAAATAACTTTTTCCACCCTTCCTGATCTAGAGGTCAGAAATGTCAAATTGACAAGACACTTCTCAGCCAATGTATTCCTGAGAGCAGAAGTTTTTTGTGACAGAAGGGATGTAGTCTTTACCTGTCTATAAGGAGAAGTAAGTTTTTCCACAAAGGTAATGGGAACCCCTCTGTCCCACAGCAAGAAGCTTAAGTAGACAGCGAGGTGCCAGAGATAATTTTTGACATTTATAAAATTACTGTCCATATTACTTATTTTGTGTACTACTCTAGCACTGAATTCCAGGGTTCCCATATGCTGGGCCCAGATAGGTAAGAACAAGTCAGCTGCACCCCAGGCAGATGTGGCGACCAGCTCCTTACATGCCCAGTTTGGGGAGTTCACGTGACAGCAATAAACCACTTATCAGAATGTAATAGCCTGGTGTAGTGATTCTGACCAAAAGGCCATCGCACACGAGGAGTCAGTGATCCACAGAACAGTTAACCTGGGTGTGGCCAGCCCTGTGCTGTGCTGCGCGTCCAGCGTGGCCTTCAGGCCTGCGCTGTGCTGCACAAATCCCAGGGCTGCAGGATAACCTCAGCCAGCTCGTTGTAACGAGAGGAACTTGCAGGCAGCTCCCACTGGTGATGATGCTACTGCGTGGCCTTGCCTTTATCCAGAAGCGCAGCAAGAAGCGCTCATTGAGAACATTGTTTCTGTTTGACAGTAGAAATGATAAATAGAGTTGTTTCCTTTTAAGAAAATCCTGTAATAGCTTGAATGACTGAAAGGGCAAAACCTCTTCCATGGACAGGGTCTGCCCAGCACGCTGCTTGTGGATCAGAGGCCTATTGTTCCCACCATCTAAAGGGACGTAAGGTTATCTATGCTATTCTCTCCTTATAATGATAGCTCTAATAAATAGCATTTTAAATGATACCTTACAGAATCTCAGTGCCTTTCTTACTGGGATCATAATGGACCAGCACCTCCCGGTGCAAAACACCCAGTTGTAGGTTTGGAAAGAAAATGTCATTTATCTATACTGAAATGGAGCTACTAGGCTGGGCACCAGAAAGACCCCCATTTGCCCCTAACATAAGTAACAGATGGAGGGTGCAGGATGTCTTCAAATCATTATAAATATATCATGAGGCTTCTGTAAGTTGAAATGAATTTCAAACAACAGGAAAAAAATAGCTTCTTACCTAGTTCAAAAAAACCACTCCATAGCCACAGGGAAAGTAACAAGCATAACCTAAAATCTGAACTTGCTAGGGCTGATTCAACTTTCACCAATGTTAGCAAAAAGAGACCATTTGAATTGAATGGGATTTGGATTCTTGAAGTGCAAAAAAGTAGATTTAACTGTAACTCTGGAACTGCCATCGGTTTTTCCACAGTAACGTTAGCAGCTGACCACACATGAACTATGATAAATATTCATAAGATCTATTCTTATAATGCCAAACATACAGTGATCACAAGTCACAGCTCTGAAAAACTGCCCTCATTTTCCAGTGCTGTTGTTTTGGTACTGTTATTGGTACTGAAGTGGAAGTCAGACTTTTCCCTGATGTGCCTGGCTTTACTTACTGTTGGAACCACAGTTTGGGCTTAGAAGGACAACTGATTTGTTTTGCTACAGTAAGTGCTTTGCTTTTAAAAAACTGATCTAGACAGATATAATTTCCTTCCATCTATAGTGAGCATGTTTCTTCTTCTGATACATAGAGATGTCAACACAAGCCCTCAAGGATAAAAAGTGGTGAAAATTGTTTTAGCAAATGAAATACACTGTTTTAGCAAGTAAAATATGCTGTTTTAAACAAAGCTACATATAAACAATTGCCTTTCAGGTTTGGTGCTTCTTGGAGATTTAGCAACAGATCACCTACATAGGACTGAAGGAGGAGTGCATCTCATTGGTGTCTTAACTTCAGAAGCTGTTGAATTAACTTTGTAATCAAAGACACAATGCACCCCCCACTCCACATAAAATTGGGAAAACTGTGGATTTCTTGAGGCTGTCAGGTGTACCAACCTGTGCCACTGCACAGATTTACCAATAACTGCAGCATATACATACTTGCAAAGGATAAGTGAGAGCACAGTTTGTGCATATGACAGAAGATAGCTCTCCCAATATAATTTAGTTTAGCTTTGTTGACTTCTGGAGTGGCAGTGATTTATCCCATGTGATAACTGGGCCAGACAGAAGCCCATTAACTGCTTTGTGATTCAGCCAAGACACTTGAATAATTAATATCACTATGTTAATTGTTATTGGTACAGTGTTCTGTTTTAACTTGCTGTGCCAGTTCATTCAACAGTCCTTTTAAAAACACGGGACAGATGAAGACAGTCGTCCCTTCAATATGAACTTTCCACTCAGTCAGTTTGCAATAAATATTTATATAACCCATGTCTGGCAACTTACCACTTTTTCTCATTACTAAAACATCGCCGCATTCATCTTCAATTGGGAGAAATATCTCAGGTACTACAATGAGTATTCTCCTCTTTGGCGGTGGATTTATATTCCAAATGCATTCAACATTAGCTGGGTAGTCTCCAGGATAGTTGGGTGATTCAATGTAGCCAGTATAATCTCCAAGTTCTCCTCCACAGTGCTGGTCTGTGGAGAAACACAAATTAGCATTTGTGTTAGCTGATTAGCTAATTTGAGGTGTTTTTCTAGATCTGTCAAGAGCAAGTATAAACTCTTCCGTGTGGCTTCAGAAATGTATACATTCTCCAGCTGCCTCTTTGTTTAGCATGGAAAGCCTTTAAAGGAATACTTGATCTGCAGGGCCGCTCCAACTGATTTGCAAAACCTTAATCTCTGGTGTATAAACTGATTCAACGCTTCATTCAGGCTGCTTCAACATTTGATTAAGAAACGAACACAGCTAAGTAAACATGATCCCATTGTGGAGGTACTCACACAGTGGTTACCACTGAGACCATGCTGACATGCAGAAGGTATTCTCGTTTAGCTTCACTTGTTTTTAAACCTGATTTAACTGAATGAGTGTGATGATCCTAATAGCCAACCTTACCTTGATTACAGATCTGCCTTGCTTTATCTTAGATTAAACCAGTTAACAAAGAATCTCCATTGACAGATCAGTTTTAGTTTCTGAGTTTTCAAAACTCCTATTGAATTTGCCACAGAAGCCTGATTCAGGAAGTTACTTAAGCTTGATCTCTCCAGGCCTACTCACCCACATAAAACTAGATTTATGTTTAAATATTTTGCTTAATCCAAGCCTCAAAGATTATGCAAGGTCAGAAACTGCCTTGAAAACAAGGAGTATCTAAGACAGTGAAGTCACAAGGATGGTTTTATTTTATAGGAAAATCATCAAACTTCTTCAAATTCCTTACAAATATCTAATTTACTCAAATTACATTAGAAATAATGAAGGGCTTCAAAGACACATGGCACATAATCAGAATAAAAACTTACGATAGACTTGCACATGAATAGTTAGTTTAGATGACATTACCTAATTATTACAGAGACGTTCTCTTAAATTAGCATGGTAGAGATGAAAAAATTGCTTGCCTAGAAGAATCAGTCATTCACAAAAGATCAAATAAAATTTCACTGGAATCCTTGGGGATGTTTAAAATGGTAACTGAAGCCAGGAGGCTGAGTACTCCAAAAGAGCCTATGACAAGATTTCACTGTCATGAGCGATTACCTGGCAATTGCAGTATCATGACCATACCTCCTAGTATTTTATAATTATTATAAAATGGCAGTTACTCTGATAGAAGATGTTGTGCTCTCCAGAGACAGAGAGGAATATGCATCACTGAAAGACAACTTACAGGATCTGTGAAACCAAAAGCTCTGTAGTTTTAACTTGTAGGTGGCACTCTGCCAAATTACATTAAAGCTAAAACAACCATATGCATCAAGTGGTACTTTTCCAGGACTTTTTTCCTCATTGTTTTCCCAATTTTTACTATTTCCTCTGGCAGTAGACACATGCTAACTAGGAAATACAGAATTGAAGTTCAGCCTGACAGACGGAACCTTCAAGTTGCAGTTCAGATCTGAAGATACGCTTCATCTCACAACTAATATAAATGCAACTTACTTTTGCAGTGTGTAACATTAGTGGAGCCATCAAAATCTGTACTTGTGTTCCCAGGGCAGGTGATGCAGTAGTTTTGACCAAACTCAGGCTGGTATGTTCCCACAGGGCATCGGATACATCTGTGTGTTGTGGAGTTGTAGTAGTGTCCAGGAGAGCAATGAACTGTAAGGTGTGAGGTGTATTATTTTCAGAAAGTAGCAATCTTCAGCGCAGAGAGAACTTTCCTCTACCCTGGACATATCTCATGATCCCCATTCTGCAAGATACTTATTAGGCCATAAAAGGCAAAAAAGGCACTAGCTCCCTGTATTTCCCATTACAAAGGACCTTCTAACTAGAATTATGTTCCAAAGACTAGAGCTAAGCCCTTACGAACTAGTAACACGAGCTACGTATGTCTCTCCCGGTATTTAATACAGTTGCTTCCAATGAGTTTGTAATAAATGGAAGCTGCTACATATTTACCTCAACAATAAAAATACCTTTCACAATAGCAGGAGAGACGTTTCCATTAGTGTCTGTTGGCCAGCGCCAGCATGTCATTCCAGTAACTAAAGCAAAATGCATTTGGGCAGATTCCTTCTTCAGCATTTGCATTGGAAGTTGATGTTATGGAACACGCAACGTGTTGCATGCTTACAGTTTCTGCCTAGCCCATTAATAATCAATCCTTAACTTCAAATAATTTCTGTAGTGTTTAGTTTTTCTAATTTGGTAAATAAAAATATACAGGATGTGAAGGCTAAAGCATTGTCTAATGCAAGTTTGTCTTATTTCTTGCCATGCAGCGGGGCTGATTCACTTACCAGTTGCAGCACTGACTCGGTACCTGCCTATGGTAAAGTCCAAAGAAAACCATAAAGCCGGTTCAGTCTCCACAACCTCGGGAAATCGTTTCTAGTTTACAGATTTCCTGACCATTTAATTTAATCACACACCGTGTTTCTACATGCAGTGACTATGTTTGTTTTGGAGCCTTTCAAAGCCCCTTGGCATTGAAGATTACAAACAAAAGGGCAAGCAGCGGGAATATGAATCGTGGAAAGATTTTAAATTCACCTTTGGTTTCACAGTCTTGAAAGGAAACAGCACCTTCATGCTTGGTCACAAGCCCACCGCCACATGGAAAGCAGAGGGTCCTTCCTGGTTCAGGCTGGTATGTACCAAGAGGACAGACTCTACAAGGTTTAAAACCATCTGAAGAATAGTGCCCAGGAGAACACTGCCCTAGAAATTGAAAATGATCATCTGTATTAGTAAGCCGACTTTTCTGGACAAAGTACAAAACCCACTAGTAGTTAGCAACGCTTCCTTTAACTTAAACACATGGCATCAAGACAGCTGCAGATCAAATTCTAATCTTACCTGCTGATGTTGTATTGTTCCTGTAAGTGCTTCCTAAAAGCACCACCAGTAAATACAACTAGTTTCTTAATAAGCTCTTTGCTACCTGTTTCTGTTTGTGTTTTTTGTTTTGTCCCCCCCCCCCGCAAGGGCTCTATTGAGATGTTGTTAGAATACTTTGTACTTTCACCAAGTCTTTCATCTGAGAATTTCAAAGCACTTTGTAGGAAAGAATGGAACTTTGCACCATATCTATGAAGGAAGTAATTGCTTTTTTTATATTTCCATTTTATAGATATGGAAACAGCAGATCATGGGATTTACCAGACTGGATGGGACCAGTCCAGCACCCTGTCTATGAGAACAGCTGACACCAGCAGCTTTCCAGGTAGGTGTGAAAACTAGTGCATGTCAGAAGTTCTTCTGCCAGAAAATGGTGATTTGTGTAAACTGAAGCACTTTGTGAATGAGTCTACTGACAGATACAAGGTAGTTTCAAAACTTGCTCTCCAGGCAATTTCTGGTAGGCGTTTGTTTGGCTTGCTTCTTGCTAGCTTGAGTACTTTACTCCTTGACAACCTACCTGAGAATCAGGATGTCAAGTTTTTCAAAATTATGACATTAATGCATATCTTCACACCACCCCAGCCTGGGCGACCAGCACTTTGAGATGTCAGGTGTTCCCTGAGGTTGCCTAATCCCAATACTTTGTAATTTATCTTCCCTGAGAACTGAACAGCAGGCAGAAACAACTGGCTTGAAAACCTGAAAGTTGTGAGAGCTCCAGGTGGGGTTGGGGTCTCTTAAGAACCCTGATACTTGCTGAGAAATGCTGGGGGGCACCCAGTGTCTTGGGTACTTGGCACTTGGGATGAACTAGAGCTCCTGAGCGAAAGCAAAGTTCAAGTTCTGTCCCCGCAAAAGTCAAACTCCTATGGACACCTGTGGGACCAGGATCTCTGGGATTTAGTTGCGCTTCCATCCCAGCTGGCTGGAACATGACCGTATAAGCTGGCTGTTGTGACACAGACCTCTGAGAAATATTATAATATTACTAATTTGAAGACAATTCTGCTATTGTTTTTATAGCAAAACTGATCCATCTGGTCGGGTCCAGCTGGTCACTGGACTTTAACGTGAAGGCAGTTAATGAAGGGTGGATTTGGGTCTGGATTTTAGTGTGAAATTTAAGTACTTGTGACACGTGGCTTACAGACATCCGTTGAAAGAAGCGGTACAGCTGGGTTTTAATACTGCTAAATACCTGATGCTTTCAGCACTACTATGTGTCAGTCCTTAACTGTATACAAGAATGAGCTAACTTGCTCCCTTCTTTCCTTCTATATTGAAATTGCCAACAAAATCAATCTGAGTTGATTTCCCTGAGAAACGCCCCAAATGACTAGGTTTCCTAATTGCGTTTTGGCCTTGTACCTACATGGATCGCATGTAACTTAAGTATCACAGCATCTTATTCGCTTGCAGCTACAACATAGAGCTCTACACAACAGGCACTTAAAATCTCTTACAGACTTCTTGTATGTGCCTCACCTGTAGGGGTGAGGATTTTAGTCACAACTTATTTGTTACTACACAGGCATTACTGCTCCAGAAGATATGATGCAAAAATACTGTTGACTACAGGTGGTGAGTACATTTCTAACAAAATCTGTGTTCATCACAATACACTGTTTCATCACACATGCTGACACATTTCATGGACACATACTGATTTTGATAAAATCTTTGACAGGGAGGTTTATGAAGTCCAAAGCATATTCTCTCTTGCCACTTTCAGAGAAAGAGAAAAGGGAAGAGTTGAGCAGAAAAACAGACTGTTGTGATCTGACAACAAACATTTTGAGACAGATCCACTCTGCAAAAATAATGAGAAGGGTTTCTTTTTGTTGTTGTGCAGAACAGTAATTCAAATGCAAGTCTTGAAACAAACCAGTCTTTTTCCTCCAGCTGTTGTGCTGCTGTGGTCAGTATACTATATTCAACCTTTATAAACTCAGATTTTATTTTGATTATCTATTCTTGTTGGATTTTGGCTAAATACAAGTCAACATAACGAAGATGCACAAGCATTTCAAGAATTTCTCTGTAATAGTTCCTTCATACAGTAAATCAGCAAAATCTACCATATGTTTGGGCTGGAGACACTAGAGTTATTTTTTTATTCAGTGGATGGGGAAAAAGTAGCAGTTTCTCAAGTGTCATTCATTGTGTGTTCTCTCGAGATATCCTTGAAGGAAGCATTAACGTAAATTACATGGATGAGTTTTAAAGTTAGAACTTGTGTAGCAGATAGGACAGATCTCTTTCGAAGTCAAATAATGTATCTGCTATAAACTAGATTTTGCTCATCTGTAATGAAATAAGGTAAAGAAAATAATTAACAGTTGTGTCTTAAAACCTTATCTTGATCAGGTTACAGTAGAAGCATTAACAACTTCACAGCTCTCTTCTGAAACCAGGTATTACCATCATTATCATCTAATTTATATATCATGACGTTGAGTCAGAGATCCTACCTCACTTGCCAAAAGCTACAGTGAATTCAAGCAGCGTTGAAACTTGCAATCATTAGCTCTGAGTCCAGGTTACAGATTCCCGCAGCATAACTATCTCAAAATTATGATTGCTGCCGATTAGACCAGGTAAGCAGCATCTCATGCAAAACATTAAATCATCAGGTTCATTAGACTCACCAATACCAGTCCAAAGTAATCCATCCCTTTGGCTCACAATATACCTGACGAGTCCTTACAAGTCGAGGTATGTCCAGATTCCATACCTGACTCGAAGCAAAGTGCTTTGCTCGGCTTGCTCATTTCCATACCATAACTCACATTGCTGCAGCAGGTCCCATCTTCTTGTCAGCAATGTCAGCAGATGGAACAAGCCAAAACATTTTGTGTATTGCTTGTAAGCGCACAGAGATTTCTTCTGTTACCTTTACAAGACAGAAGTGTGGAAGGCTCTCCCCTCTTTTAGCCTCCATGCCTCACAGGCTGTGTGGCAACACCTAATCCTTTTATAATCAAATTAAACTTGCCTCCACATTCTGACACGTTCCGGGCGCCTGCTACTCCCTGTCCATCGTTACTTGGGCAAGGCTCACAGGTAAGTTGACCTTCTGTGTCTTGGTATGTTCCCGGTGAGCAAGGAACGCACTGATTATGTTCTCCACTATAAAAGGTGCCCGTGCTGCAGGTAACTGAGAAAAGAAAAGGGGAATCTACATAAGGACTTTCATTTTCATCACATCATTTGCCTTTTTATCAAACATTCAGAGAAGATGGATCTCTTTGGCCCCAGTATTATAGTGGCATATGTTTTGCATATGTTAGTCCAGGATCCTCACCTGATGTAAACAGGCCCATCTCCACTGCAGTCTAGGTCAGTTTGCATCAGGGTGAGATCCTTCTTCTATTATTTAAGCCATTAAATGGCATTGTACTGCACTGAAGCGTTTATCAGACATACGTTGTTAATAAAGCTGATGCAGTCTTAAAACAGTATATTGCAGTTTAATTAAGATAGTGGTGCATAACGTATGGGAAGTGATGCGAGTTTTTAGTTTACACTAGGTGCATTTATGTGTTGGTTTTATGGAAGATGACTACAAAAAGTCTGTCACCTGAGATCAGTTCTAGAGATTTCTCTGAGGGCAATGTATCCCGTGTAATATTTTATGTCTCTTGACCCTCAGTTACCCCAGCTGGAAAGCGTTTTAAATATAGATATGAATCCACATGCTTTTCTTGCTTCAGCAAAGCACGTAACTGCATTAAACGTTTTTCTCTGCTGGATACAGGTAGTTAAAATGTATGGGTTTCTAGACACTAATAGCAACAGTCTTTCAATACAGTTTCTAAATCATCGTTCCTATATGATGAAAACAGCCTCTGAACCAGCTCATTAGAGGCAGCTATCAGATCTGCACTTAACTATTTCTTTTTGCTTGTAAATCACTTGGTGTCTAAAAGAAGCTGGAAAAACAGATATGCCGATTTTGAAAAGATGACTCTAAGTGATCAGAAAGCTTGCAGTGCTGAGAACTGCCATTAATAGGTGTGCGCTAGCACCTTGCCCTCAGTAAAGCACTAGAGCCTGATAACCTTGGAAAAGGCTTAAAGAAATTAGGTATTTTACATAAAGTTAAAATAGATTTCTATAGGGTTTTTTTTATTGGGACCTCTTGGGTGGTAAATATATCCATGGGTCATGGATTATTTGATGGTGAGGAGAGTGAGGTAGGCGATATAAAACCAAATACACAGCATCTAGGCAAACACCACTTTATTGTTTACAGATTTGTAATTATGTTTTCATAAGAAGCTGGGAGCAACTGGGAACTAATTGCCAACATTGCACTGTGGCAGGCCTTGATACATACCAGCTGACAGCATGGGAATATATGCCCATATATGCTGCTTTTGTTTTCCTGCAATCATTTTGAACTCCCTTCAAAGTCTTATGAACCGTCAGCAGTCCGTGCACATATGCTGAGTAATATTGATCTAAATCGTCTGTTATCTCATAGATTTCCTGCCTGGCTCAGTAGGGACAAGTTAATTTTGGATTGCTTCTTTTGGGGGATATGGCTGAACAGAGTTGTTGGGACTTACCGCATTTTCCATCCTGCAGCACTTGCCCTGTACTGCAAGCTTCGTGCCCTTCAGTAGCTTTAGCTGGCTTCTGAGCCACTTCATATTCTGTCCCAGAAAACTGAATGTAAAATTGCTGTTTATTAATAGATTTCCTCAATGTTTTGATTGCAGTTTGCAGCTTCTGCTCCATCCTTTTCCGAACACAGTCAATGTTACAGGTGTCTAGATGGGAAACGATAAGAAAACTAGAAGCAATTGAGATTCATGTTTACAAAGAGGTGCTTAACAAAAAGCTTAGCCTGCATCGCACTATGACACCTCTGTTTGCTTCACTGTCTTCTCCAAATAAATCATAGAAGCAGCTCACTGTATTCAAAATCAGGCCTTTTAAAGGGAGAAGACAGTTCATTGATGTCCATCAAATTGAGTTTCACAGCCTATAAGGGCACACTGAGTGCTCAATATCTCTAACATTAGGAAATGGGGTTATACTGAGTGCACAGGGAGAGGGCTGCAGAAAGCATCAATCTGGCCAGCAAAATCAAGTTGGCACTGTGCAAGAATGTTGTACTCTGTTGTACAGCGTAGCGGTGACTGGTGCTTTGTGCCCTGCTAGAGGAATGGTGAACTTCCCACTGTGTTGTACTTCCAGATATGTGTTCAGTTTGCCACCACTAATGTTTCTGAATTTTGTCTGCTCATGCTTTATTCAGTTGATTAGGAATTCTCCCCACTTTCCTGACTGAAATATGAAGGACACAAAGAAAGGTGCTTTCTGGCATAATTACTGTTTGAATCACTTGGCTAGTGAGGTACCCCCCCCGGCTTAAGAAACCTGCCTTTGAGGACTGACGTGTTTATAGAATTCAGCCCATATTTCTTTGGCTGGATTTTATAGTGTAATATTCCATCTCATTAATAACTTGAAGCAATGCTTCTTCCTGAAGTTTGTTATGAAAGCATGAATTTACCAAATGTGTGATTAAAATGTTTGATTCTCAGACTAAAGTTTCAGCAACTTACATTTTGGAGGATATTTTTATCATTGTTGTTGTGGAACTTCTATCTAATCCTTACGTTTTCTGTGCATCAATTAGCACTTCTGCTGTTCAAAGAAATCAGACTAAATTAAAGTACATGACTTGAGGCTTTGAAGGAATTTTGCTGCAGCTTCAATCTTTGTTCCTTTGCCTTAATTTCATACCTGATTCTTTTCAATTAAATCTCTGAAACTTTGCGTTTGGAAGGCTGTTGAATGAGACTTGCGCTAAAAGGTTTGCGTGGCAGCTTCATGAGATAGCATCAAAGAGATTCTAACAACACACCAAGGAACTGAATTCTGATTTCTCTCTGCAGACAGATCTTTCACAAACCTGAGACTTCTTCTGACTTCATCTCCACTTCAAACTCTGTGGTGATATGGGACACTTCTTTTGATGGTGACTTGCGGCCTCGGCGTTTTTTCTTGGAGGAATCGCACTTGAGATTCACAAAGGTCACCTGGCAGTTGTCTGTACAAGGGAATTGACCTCCTTTGCATAAGAGAAGCAACACAGAAAAGAAATCAAGTAGCAAAGTAGCAAGTGCCAGGCTAATAAGCGATCTCTCAGCTGGGTTATCATGAATGCAATGACAGGCTTCATAACATTTCACATGCGTTGTTAGACACCTCCTTCTCTGTGCAATTTGGGGTTTGCTCATTTTGCTAGTGAATCCAGGAGGCAAAAATACCGTGTGGTGACGCTAAGGTGCGCAGTGGTACCTCTAATGCCTATAATTTCCCATCTCTTTTCTGCATAAGGTTTAGAAAGCTCTTTACAGAAATTAGTTAAGACCAGCAATACTATATACAGTCATTTGATGGTTAAACAAAGCAAGAGAGTCAATTTTCATAAATTCATGAGAGCAGCAGGCCTGGGACTAAAGCATAGCAGCATGGGCCTCTAGACACTACCAGCTGGTATTCTGTCTCTTTCAGCAATGACAATCACCAGATATCAAAGGTTTTAAAAGCCTTTGATTGGGAGGTTACAAAAATATATTGGAAGGCTTTACCTGAGGGGAAATCATAGAATCATTTAGATTGGAAAAGAACCTTAAGATCATCGAGTCCAACTTGTAATGCTACCAATTCCACCACTAAACCACATCCCTAAGCACCACATCCACACGTCTTTTGAATACCTCCAAAGATGGGGACTCAACCACTTCCCTGGGCAGCCTGTTCCAGTGCCTGACAACCCTGTCGGTGAAGAAATTTTTCCTAATATCCAATCTGAATCTCCCCTGGCGCAGCTTGAGGCTGTTTCCTCTCATCACAAGCCAGAGGAACTGAATGCCCTCGTCAATTATGTGTAACCACTGAGGAGAAAGGCTACAATCCGTTGGGACTCAATCACAGAAGTATCCTCTCCCTGTATAAAGCAAGCTATGCGAAAAACATGCTTTTTGTGATAGGCGATGGACCTTCCAGGTCAGGGAGAAATTTCTAGCACTCAAGCCACCAGAAGGATTTCATTCCAAGTGTGTGCTGTATGATACAATCTTACTGTTAGACCCAGAAGTTCAGATGACATAACAAACACAAAGCAAAGCAAGCAAAGGTCAAGGAAATGCGTCCAAGATATATGTTCCCATGGTGACTGTATGGACCAAAACCCCCAACTTCTATGACTTTAAAAATGAGTCTGATAATCGTATCATATTAAAAGAAAAAAATACATAAGGACAAGGTAAGCATCCTGACAACTCAGACTTCTTTTAAGCCAATACTTAGAAAATTAGAGAGATAAATGTCTAGATTGCAGGGTAAAGATGAAATATGAGTCTAAACTTTAAAAATAAAATCTTTAAACCATTATCATTTTTAGGATAGCTATTTTTACTCTTCTCTGCTCATATATGACTCCTCGCTCACTAGCAAAAGTGGTGGTAAGACAGATTCACAACAGGGAATATATCAGTAGCAGACGTTTGCTGTAAGCTGCTAAGTTGCTTTAAGCAACAATATGAACTGTTGCAATGACACCAATACTGTGTATTAAAATCCAGAAAAATTTCGAGTTTAATATTAAATTTAAATGAACTCCAAATATTTTTAAGCTGTGGAAATGCACAGCCATAACACCCACTCATTAATTGTCCCTGTCATGATATCAAGGGGATGGAGGACAAGAAATAAACATCATGAAGATCTGTTAAATACATATAACTTTTAAAATCTCTTTTATGTTCAACTTTAAAAGTGATGTTCAGAACTAATAATAATAAAACCCCATACCTAGTCATATGGAGTTTTAAAAACATTTGATTACTTTGATTCAGCCTGGCACAACATTTTTTTTAATTTCAGATTTTTTGGTAATTATGTCTAAATCTTCTAAATATTTTTTCTAACATCATAACTACTCACTCCAACATAACAAAAGATCTAAGGCTGTGTAACATCAGATTTTGATTATAACTTTCCTGCTTAGGGGTTGTCTTTGCTGCTGCAATGGGATGCTAATCCAGCATAAAACAAATAAATAATAGCTTTTGTTTTCTTTTATAAACCTCATTTGGGAAAACTAAACCAAACCAAACTGACATTGTTTCATGTAACTTTTTGCATTGGTCATAGCTTTTTTCCTCAGGATACTTCTGCCATTACCAATGCCAGAAAAAGGATCACCTTCATTTCAAACTCATGTACTTCTGAACCAAGATTTTTCAAAGCAACTGGTGACGTTTCAGCACTGTCAGATCCAAACCCAAGGCACTGTTCAGCTCGAGTGTGAACCTTGGCCTGAACTTAAATTCAGATCCAAACGTGAAAACTACTACTTTTTTTCCGTCTGCAGTGTGAAAACAAAATATGCAAACAAGCAAGCAAACAAACAAAAAATCAGAATGCTGTTACATGTTAGAAGAAACCACATACCTAAACCAGCTTGCTTCCCAGAATCTTTTGTTTTTTCTTTGCTGCGAGGCCGTAAATGGCACTTTGCATCTTTAATTTTAAAACGAGCTTTCTGCTTGATTGGAGGGGCTAATGAATCTGTTGATGTAAAGTAAAAAAGCTATCATTTGGGATGCAGACGACATGAAGTCTGAAACTTATTTTTGAAAACAGACTCAAAAGTCTTCTTGCGACACAGAGAAGAGACAGCCCAAGAGTTACACACCTTGTACAAGAGGATCCATTTCCCTAAGTTCATTTTTTCGCATAAGCACTTACTCTTGAGCCCATAAAGATCAATGAATTTGCTAGTACTGCACATACGTTTCCCCTCCAGCAGGCCTGCGCATCTTGGTGAAATTTGGGTGAATTTGTCTCCTACTATGAAAAAGGTTAATTGCCACTCTTTTTTTCTGACTCTCTGTCTGTGACTTCCCATCTTATTGTCTGTAGTTCTGCTCTTACTAATACCAACCAGGAATAAGATTAATTTAGTGGAGCTACGCTGTTGGCAGTTGAAAACCATCCAAAGGAAACGTCTTTATTTGACTGCGGTCTATGGCTTGCAAGCTTTATTCTTCAGCTTTAAATCCAACCCAGTTATGTCTTATGACTTTAAAGGCTGTTATACAGCCATGCGCTGCTCAGAAAATGTAGCTGCTGGCTGACTTCCTCACAAAGCCCATGGTGGGAAAGGCCGGGCCCGGGCCGTCACCTGCCAGCCGCTGGGGGCTGCCCATGGGACCCAGAGCGGGTGGAGGGTGGTCACAGGTAAATGCCACAGCGGGGGCCCCTCTTTCCTTGGGAGGGCCTTGCTGAACCAGGGCTATAGAGGTAGCCTGCCCCCGCGCCACAGGCAGCCACATCTGCTGCCGTGCTACCTCACTGCACAGCATCATACCTCCTAACGCATTCCAAATATGTAAGAAATAGGTGGTTAGAGAACTGGCAAATTGGAGAGAAGTACAGCAGGTAATGACAGATAAAGCGGGCTGACACTTCCCACTTCTGGATGCTGTTTCAGCTGCTTCTAATTTTGCCAGACTTCAACCATTTTGAGCTGAACTTTTTTTAATGCTGAGTATCAGCTTTAGGACACATTTTGAAATGTGTGCAAATATAATCCAGCCATTTCTGAGAACAAGATGAATGAAACACAGTATGTGCTCATAAAAGTCTCATACCCTCTTTATTGGGAATCCCCAGTAGGAGGATCTGTGCTCCTAAGGAAGAACTTCGCAGGTGAGGGCTGGGACCCCCCATAGCCTTCTGCTCTTGTGCTACTGATGGGTCCCTCTGGCTCACTTCCAGGTCTGGGAAGAAATGCCATTTTGATATGCTCGCTATTGCCTTGCTGGACTATGGAAAGTAAAGTATTCTCAATATTTGTCCTTATTGAATATATCTCAAACCCCCACTGCTCCTATACTGACCTACCAACACAACGCCACACTGGAGGGCAACGCTGCACACTCCAGCCCTCAAGGAGAGGCTGCAGAAAAGTGAGCGTGCGCATGATGAAACACCGGCTACCTTAATTCTGGCCTTGTGTAACCTGGGAGCTGCACGTCTTGCAGCTCCCAAATGGTCTGGGGGACCTCATCACCCACCTCCTAGACAGCAAGGCCTGGGCGAGCAGGAGAGCACCTACCTGCGCAGCTGGGCAGGGTTGCGTTGCGTTTCTGCTGAGCCTTGCCTTGCTGGACGGGAATGCCACAGCTCAGTGTGTAGCTGTTCTCCGAATCTATGGGGCAGAACACAGAGTCAGCACCTGTGGCAACAGCCTCGCAAAACATCTGCTCCCCTCGTCACCCTCAGCGTTAAACATTTGGTGCTTGAACAAACTTATTACTACGGCTAAATAAGGAGACATTTTAAGTGCTGAACTTGGATTTAAATGGCTGAAATAGTTTGCCAAAGGCTGCTGCTTCACAGTGTTGACTACAAGTTTTGTTTCTTCCAGCACTGAAATGTTAAATTTTATAAACAATTGACATGAGGTTAGCTGTAAATAATTCCATGGTGCGCAAGTACAAAATATTTTGTGCTTGTCCATGGCAGAGTCCTTGTGCTTTGATCACCTCTGTAATTTAAAAAATAAACCACGTACTTTAGTAATAATTTTAGCTTCGGACTCTGGCAGAATTTATTGGCAGAAACAAAAAAATAACATACTTAGAACTGTAACAGGGTTTACATACTGCACAGATAAAACTGTCTATTGGTGCATACAAATGAGATAAACGCATGGTTCCAGTAATCTCTGCTAAACTGAAAATAAAGTGTGAACAGCTCTACTGCATATAATGCCAGGACTAACATGAAAAGTAGACACCCTTGCGGAAAAGAATCCTGTGTCAGAGCCAGAACATATATGAAAAAGTAATAGCAACCTCCTGCCCCACCTGCCCTGCAAAACTGTGTAGATGAAAATTACCTGCAGCAAATGATAAAAAAAAAGAGGGGGGGGAAGATGAGGTGCCTGAGTTTCTATAAATAGCACTCAGCTGAACTATTACCAACAAAATGTATTAAAAACCAGCAACTGCCAGCAACTAATAGAGAGAGATGTTTTTTCCATACAGCCTCCTGAGACAGATTTAGTTGTATCCCTTTTGTATGAGACAGTGAGACGGGTGTAAAGCTGTTGCTGTGTCATCCTTTGCTCCACTGGCTGAGCTGATGGAAGTTTTATGCTACCCTGGCTGGTGGGGGAGCTTCATCACGTGCTGGGGCAGCCGCAGCGTTAAATTGCCCAGCACGTCCCACTCCTCCTCTCCTGCCCCTGCCTCGCGTTGTGCTCACTAAGCTGAGTTCCTCTCAGGGGAACCCTCTGCTCTGGGGGCCGTTGCTGCTCCTGCTCAATCACACAGTTCCAGGGTATTTCAGGCCATGATGCAGAGTCCATCATTTTAAGCAGATGCCTGGATGGGCACAGGGGACTCTACTCATATTGAAAAATATGTTACCAAAAATCAGCAGGAATTCACTGAAATCAACTGTTCAGATTTCCCCCCCCCTTTTGACATAGCAATCTAATATATTAAATTTTTTCTTTCGCACCATCTGGTTAAGGTAGTTGTGTGTCTTAGATTTTTGTTAAAATTTTTCCCCCTCAAACGACATCTCAAATTAAACAGCTAAGGGCCAAACCTCTAATGTAACTGACAGTCAGCTCTGCTTGTATTTAATGATGTGCCTGTTGCCCCAGTTTAATTTATAATGATGTTTTGCTCATTTACAGTTGTCTATAACAAAAACTGAATGCAAGAGTCATGAATACATTAGCAGAGAATAAAAATCATCAAGTCACATTCTAGACTCAGGAGGACAAATATTTAGTACAAACCTGGAACAAAGAGAGTGTTGGATGGGCAGGACAGGAAGCAGCTCTCTATGCCTCCTGTCTTACTACACACTAGCTGAGCCTTGGGAGCTGGCTTGGCATTCGGGAGACATTTCACCATCTCTGAGGAGGAGAAAAAAAAAAGAAAAATGAAAAATGAAAAAAAATCAGGCACTGCCCAAGCCAGAACCTTGTGCATCCACTTGCTTGCAGCGGTGAGGAAAGGTAGAAGAGGCAACAAAGCAAAACCACAGGCCCAGGCATTTCTGAAATAAGCACATAATAGGGAGAGAGTAAATGGATCTTGAGCTTGGACTTGGAAACTCCTTCACATTTTTAGACCTAAACTCTAGATCAGTCTTTCCCTCCTGTCCTCCACTTTGGGACTGTTCAGGTCCAGATCTACACTCTGAGAGGCAGGGGTCTCTCTAATTACGAGCACAATTCTGTGTGCACAACTCGATCACAGAAGCAACAGGTAACAGTAATGACCCGAGATGTCCTCTCCCCCGTTTTGGAGGCACAGCTCTCTGGTTTAACAGGCCACGTACCACACCACGCACAGCAGTCACCCTCACAAAGATCTGTTTATTTAGATGACCGCTAAAATGGTATTTTCCACTTCTCACTCCAGCTCTTGCAGACTTTGTAATTTCAGCTCCATGCTCAAGCTTCTGGAAGTAGAAAACTTCCCAGCCAGGCAGAGGTGAGGCAGGACATGCTAGGATGGAGATGGATAGTCCCGCCGGTCCTTTCAGCCACTGCCGAAATGCCCCAAGCAATGCTCGAAGGGACACTGTGACAGACACAGACATCAGCCATTTCTCATCGGCGCCCACCGCACGAGGCACATCGCAGCTCGTGCAAGGGAAATATCCACCTTCTCCTCTTGGCTTCATGGCAGGACAAAGACAGAGTATCCTGCAGGTCTCACAAGCTGCTCTTTGTATTTGGGTAAGGGATGGTTTGTGTTTTAGCCGAAACTACATAAAGTTGTTACAAATTGTTGCTTCACCCTGAGATGATGGTATGCCACTGATAATTCTAATCCTGCATTTATTTTAATTGGACATCTTCTAGGACTGAAGTGTTACTTAGGTACATCTCTCATACACAAACGACGAGGCTCATTCTCGGCTGCGGCCAGCAGGTGCCATCACTGCCTGCACTGAGGCAGCCTCACCACGTCCCTCCTTTCCCCCAGAGATTTAACCTCTCCACTGACTGCTGGCCAAGGGCAGCTGGGCACCTCTTCAAGCAGGTATTTCACACCGCATCAGCTGGTTAAATCTCAGCCAGGAGTCTGCAGAGCCATTCTTGCTTCAGCCCCGTAAAAAGCACCTCTTCAGGTACATATGCTTTTTCTTTGACTGTTCCTTGCTCTTTCTTCCAAACATGCTCACCTTAAAAGATGGACTCGGCTGACTCTTGTTTTGCTCGTGGCTGACTGTGCTACTGCAGATGTCATTCTTCCTACCCCTCAGCTCACCACTGAACCACACCAAGGTAGGGGGGAGATCAGAGCTGCAGCATCTGAGTCCAGTAGGAAGCAGCCAGACTGGTTTGGGTCCACCAGGGCTTGGGAAGAGCCCAGTAAAACTGGGATGAAACAGACCAATTCAAATGTGGTAGCTGGAATGAGCCTTGCCTGGCTTGGCTTGAGTGCAGAGGAAGGGTCCCAGCAGCTGCCAGCTGGGTCGTATTCCTGGCCTCACTAGTGGTCAAATATAAAAATATACAAGTCCCTTGAACACGCCTGATGCTTGCATCTCAAGCATGGGAATCATCATCTGCCACTTACCTCCCTCCTAAGGACTTTCATGTTACGTTGGTGATGTTTATAAAGAAATTATTTCTTTGGACTGAGGACACAAGCGCAAACTGTCATTGCTGAGCAAAAGAGGATTTTGTTACTGCAAGCATCTCCAAGTCATGTGGCATTCAGGATCATTAGGTATCACTCTCCTCCTTTTTGTTGTGCTTTTATAACAACGTAGAACGCAGTTCCCTCTAAACAATGTTGGTAATAAAGGCAGGCGATCAGCAGGGAGATGACGCTCATTTTAAGCCTCATTAAATTCATCAAATAAAACAGTGTATATCAATAGAGAAGGGTGTTCTATTTTCCATCTTCCAACTGAGTATTACAAATAATGAAGAGAAATTTACAACTAGGAAAATATTCTCAATACAGTCTCTTACCATGGGACCAGCATTCTTAGCAGGTTGAGAGGGGATATAGCACAAAACTTCTGTGGTCTAACTATATACCAGACCTCAAAAAATTTTAGTCCCAGCTGTTAATTTACAAATTCCTTTCCAGAGGACTAACTGGTACATTGCAAAGGAGACCTAGTGGATAACTGAAAAAGCAGAGTTAACCATTTTTTACTCCTATAGTACTTGCTCTTTATATAGCAGTGAGGGTAATTTATGTAGAAGCTAAGTAGGAAAAATGAGGTACTTAGTTGTGGTTAAGACAACAGTCAGTGGCAAAGGCTGAAACCCACCTTGACACCCCCTTCCCCCATCTCGACGATAAAGTGCTTTCCATCCTGCTGTATCCATGTAAGTGGAAAATGCCATAATTGCCTCATCATGCAAGAGGCTGGTGCAGTGCTCTGCACTCCAGACTAGAGTGCTTTCCCGCAACATGTGCAGAGATTCCCTTAAGTAATGTCCCCCTTTATTGTTCTGGTTTGCTCCCAGTTAGGTATTAGGCATCAGCCCCAAACGTCTCTATGAGAATCAAACAAAACCAACCGAACAAACCCCCACAACCTAAATTTGACTATGCAAGACCTAAGGTATGCTATTCCTGTTACAAAACGTGAAAACGGAATTAAAATCTCACAGAAAATACTTTGAATGGCTGGAGCCATGGCCAAGATTTGCTGTGCTTCAAATTAGACCCCAGGGAAAAAAAAGTCATCTACTAAAAGGATACACAAGAATGATGACTGGAACAGATATTCAGATTCGCCACAAAGTGGCACTAGCAGCAAGTGCCATCATTTTAGTGGTCTCGGGATTCGTGCTCATTGCAATTAATACTTTTGACATAGCTACTGTCAGTGCTTTATATTAAACAGGATACCTTTGGTGAGAACTTGAAAAATTGGGGTATGGTGCTGTGACTGTAGGTAATAACCGGAATACCATGTGCTACTTGTAAACAGTTAAATATTTTGAATATTCTAAATGACTCTTAGAGGGAAAAAGAGTTATATCTGAGGTCATAGAGATGGTGTCAAGAGATAAAAAAGGAGAAAACTATAAAATACATAAAATAATAATGTAGGAAGACTTAGATTTGTGTAAACAGACTCATACAATTAAAAAAAAAATCAACAGAAATAAAATCCAACATATTGCCCATTCTCTAATCCGCCTGTAGTTATATAGTTATATCCTAGTCCATGGACAGCCAGGTATTAAAGGCTAAAATGAATTTGGGGATCTGTATTGCGAAAATGCAGCATCCCTCAGACAAAGCCACGGGCTTTTCCACCCTCCTGGAGAACAGGAGCATCACCACAGTCACCTCGGAGTCAGCTCCCACACTTACCAACGCAGTCCTTTTTATTCCAGTGCAGTTTCTTTCCAGGTGGACAGACACATTCATAGCTCCCCATTGTATTAAGACACCCATAGTCACAGCTACCATTGCTGATGCTGCATTCATCAATATCTGAAATGTAATTAGAGTTGAGAAGAGTATTAACGGTATGTGAACATGTACATTGTGCATTAAGATATTATGTGCATAAGGATATCTGTTTTCTACTATGTCTTTTATATTTCAGTCTCTATAAACAAGTATAAATGCAGACAATACTCATGTCAAACAGTTTTATGTACATTGAATGTATTTGTCCTTAGACACATACTTAGCTCCTACTCTTGCAGAGATTTATGCATATGATACAATTTACTTGTCAGGACTGAAATTCTTGGAAGTACTCACAAGATACAAAACACTCTCGAAAGTCTCTGCAGCATCTGGACAATAAAGCATATTGCATTATATGGAAAAATGTCAAAGGTGTAAACATCTGTGAGATTCGATCACTTTTGCATAACAGGGAGATAAATTCTGCATAGTGATTCATAGAGTTTGCTTTTAGAAATGATTCAGATGGAGGAAACTATATATTTGATAGGAACCTAGCAGCTGAAATACGGTTTATTTAGTCTTCTACTCCTCAAATAAAAATGAAAGGTAAGAGATTGCAAGAAGGCAAAGCAATTACCAGATATTTATCGTTGACATTCCACATAAAATCTTTCAATTTCAGATACATTAGAAAAATATTTAGTCAATATGAGGTATAACCTTTTTAGTCTATGCAATCAGCATTTATATACTTGTGGCCGATACGTGGCCGATCTCCCATCTCCTCTCCTCCCACCACCAGAAAGGGTGTTTATCCATCATGCTCAAGAGGAGTTGTGCTGCCATGTACCCACCTCTGGATCACGCTCAGGCACATCTGGGACGCTAGATGGCACAGGCCAAAATTGTGATAGGGCACCAGTGAGCCAGCAGTTGCACACTGCTGCTCCAGACTCTCTGATTTGCTAGAACAGCCATAACCTAAAAGCCCTTGCTGTGGACCACAGCCCTGTTATTTAGGTACTGCACCAACCTCAACAAGTGGTTTCTGCCCTTTGAGCGCAGCTACCCGTCTGCTTGCTAAAACGGTGGCATCACTGTAATAGACTTTCACAAGGCACGTAGGCTGCACCGTGCGACGTGCTCAAGTGAGCTAGAATGACACCAAGTCAACATGAGATATACTGAACTGCTAACACTCTGGCTTAATGGTAGGCCTCAAAATGTAACTGTGGAAGGGAAATCATCACTTCAGGTGCTTCTAAGGGAGGTCTGGCCATAAAGGCTCACAGGCTGAGTGCCTAACTGCCTTTCCAAACCACGCCTGAGCCCAGGCTTGAATTCGGATTGCCGTGTGCTTGGCGCTGTGTGAATCCATAGGGTTTGCAGGAACACAGTCTGAGTTGAAGGCAGTTCTCCCCAGGCACCAGTTTTGGAGCCCAGCGACCCCATCTGAAGCCAGAGGGTGAGGTAGAGGCAGGAGGTGAGGCTGATGAGGGACTGGGCTCAAGCACACACTTAGGCCCTGCACCGATTAAGAAATGCAGGCCTAGACATATTAGCCAAGGCTTCCTCTGGCTTCTTGGGGCACTTGATGGGAACATGAGAGTGTTTACTGGGGCAGCTGCTGTGTCCAGAAATGGCTTTCTTTTTCTGATGCCCGTGTGGTTAAGCAAAACTGTAGAAAACATGGAGTACAGGCACAAAAGAAACAGAGAAAGACACCCTAATGCAACAGGCATGTTTCTAGAAAACATTACAATTTTTGAGTCAGTCAGGACTTCTGGAGGTCCTGGGTCAGCAGTTCCAAAAACTGACGAGGGAGATAGTTCCAGAAGAAACTTTTTCTGGGAAATTTTGTACCTAGTAGCCAAGCTTCTACTGAGTGCAACAGGGGAATCTGCTTGCTAATCCATACTTCAAAACACGCATTGAGTCCACAGTGCTCCTGCCACTGAGCTCTGGCCGAACTGTTCAAAGACGGGCTCTGGCTGTCAAGCACCTCAGCCCAGAACCAAGCTCCTGAAGAAGCAGCCAAATTCCCGAAGGCGTTGAACAGTCCTGCAGATTCTGCTGACTCTCCTGAGGTCGCTTAGCGAGCCGATACAAACTGCAGGTAGGGCTTTACATAAACAGGTGGTGTAAGTGCTAGCACTGTCCTTCTGAAAGACTCCCTTAGGATACATGACTTTTATTAGACCAGATGTCATGAAAAGGATCCCAGAGAGAGCGACAAGGGTTGCCCCTCAGCATGGAAGGCCCAGAACAAGGACGTTGCCACGTAGTTTATTAATTACTAGCAGAGGGGAAGCAAGATGGAGAGAAAGCTTATTAAGAAGCAAGCTTGCACCAAATCTTTTTGAAGGTTCTCATTATTTCTCCCTCGTTTTGACTTCTGCTCGGTGCCACATGGATGGCAGCCAGGGCGAGTTATTTGTTCCACTGTAAACATCACTCTCCAGGGAATGACTAAAACTAATGATAGGCCTGAGCGGCAAAGCTCAGGGCCTGGACAAGTCTGGATTCAGAGCTGGAGTTTTGGATCTGCCCATTATGGAAAAAAGCAGGAGGTTTGGATCTGGTTATGTTTTTGCCCAAAGTTCAGCACTGAGTATTTCCAGTTAGAGTTTTGGTCCTACTTCAGTCTTACTTAAAAGACTGAAGCTGAACTGAGGCTGAAGATTATTTAAAGACTGAGGCTGAATGCCAAACTTTGAGGCTTTCCCTAAATTAATACATAAATAAAGTCATTAAGGAATTAACAGTGAAACTGAAGATCAGTCTCTCCACACCCCACATAGGTCCCCAAAACTTTCAGACCCTGATTTTGCTTTCCGAACTGCCCTCAAGCGGAGTCTGTTTCCAAACTCTTTCCTTAGATGGACTCCTGTTTCTCCTCCTGCCTGTCCCTACTATACAATGAATTCATTTGTTACTTATCCTGCCCTATACAAGAGATACTAACGTACACCCCCTACACCCTTCTCCCAAAGAGAAGCCAGGCAGAGACATCGCTAGTCGTGTCTCACGCTAACCCTACAAAATCAGGTGAACTCAGCACTCAGACAAGTGAGGGGCTATAGCACCTGTTTCTGCTACATCAGTTTGCATGGTACCAACCAAATCCCATCAGAATGGAAACAACACGAGCCTTTGACTGTATCTTTGTGACTCAGTCTGTAGCACAATTTCCTTAGGAATACCGAGAGGACAACTCTTGCATATAATACGTACCACAATGCCTGCTCCACAAATTAAGAGTCATTAGGGCCCAACGCTGTTCTCAGCAATTCCTCTAACGTTAGGCTTTCCCTGGGTTAAGTCTGACTCAGATCAGAACCTGGCCTGAATACATGGATTTTGTGGATTTAAAGTCGGGGCTTTGTTTATAGTTTGATGCAAGCTTTACTTCAATAATTAAATAATTAACTATTAAGCATCTTTTAACTAAACAAAACCATTTAGTTTTACATTTGAAAATAGCACGAAGAGTTTCTTTTGTGTCAGTATTTTCTAAAAAGTAATTTAGATTCAGGGCTTCCAGGTTTTATTATAATTTTCTCTTGTCAGTTTTGTGTAATGCTGATCTGATTAGTTAAAAGCATAATTTGGACTTCATACACTTAACAAATCCCTCAAAAACCCCCTTTGCTCTCCTTTGACCGGTGTTCTGAACACAACCAAAACCTACCACACGTATTAAATGTTCAGGCAGGAGACCACAGCAATACCTGGGGGCATTAGCCAGGCCGGTGGCAGGCAGTCTCGTACTGCGACACCCCTGGCAAACACTGGACTGAGTTTGAGTGCTCTGAAATTCTCCTGCCTTCGTAAGTAGAAGTTGAACCTCTAATTTGGTCATTGCAGTAATACCGCCCTATGACGCGCTTAAAAAATATCCCTCTCCTGGATAACCAAACGCTACAGCACCAATTCTTTCCAGTTATGCCGAAAAGGTTGAAGAGCTGAAGTAGCTGCACAGAAGACGGGCAGAAGGTACCCCACGGCCTTCCGTTGTGAGTTTCACAGGCAGTTTATGCTGCAGACTGATAAGAACAAATACCAACAGAGCCACAATTTGTAAACTTTGTAGAACTGACATCCTTCTGCTATCCTCTTTGTTGCCCAGCATTTGAAGCCTTCCTTCTGTAAATACAGTTGTGACTAACCGCACCCCTGTGGAGGTACCGACTGGTACTCTGCGCCTGTAAACTCGGTAAGGAAGCTTGCCCTGTACAGCGCCATGAACCCCAGCCATGAGGCTGCTTTGCGATGGTTGTGGAAGAACAGCTGCATCCACGCAGCAGCGGATGCAAGTGCCACAGCTGCGGGCTTCTCGTCTGTACTGAGACTGCTATGTACCACCATCAAAAAATGCAAGGATGTTGGGTTTTATTTATGTTCTTCTCCTGGGAATCCTTCAGCAAATTTGAGATGCTGAAATTTTAGTCACACCCAGCTCATGCTATTTTAGCTTTATTTTAACTTTATTGGTTTATCTTCTTCAGTTCTAGAATCTTCAGCTAGAAGGATGTGTGGCTCAGTAAACAGTTCACAAAGCAAACAAGCAAACAGGTAAGCAAAACTCAGTTTCCAAACCTCCACAGTGCGTCAGTCCGTACAAGGTGTAGCCTTTATGGCAGAGGCATTCAAAGCTTCCAGGGTAGTTGATGCAGGTGTGATCACAGGTCCTTTCGAAGGAACACTCATCTATATCTGAATTCATAGAAAAAGCATTACGAAATTAAAATTCAGTCAAACCGAATGGCTGGAATTTCACATTCAGCTGCAAAATCTTGTTACTGATAAAGTATCAGGTATCATCCCAGGTAAAATCTGAATAAAATATCATTCTCATTCCTCTAGTGCCTTATAAAGAAAGGACTTGCAGGTACCTGGAGAAAGGTAAGAAAAGAGAATTGAAGAAAACCCATGAAGGCTGTATTATATATGTTCACCATTAGATGGCAACCTTTAACTTCTGATCATATTTACCCAGCAGGGCTGTGGGGGTATTAAGGTTTTGGGGGGTTAGTGGCACAATGGAAAAAAGTTTGGGGCTGAATCAAGTCATTCCCTCTTTCCTTGACCACTCCCCTGACATCTTGCCCAGCAGGACAGGGAGTCACTCGCCGACAGTCACTCCCTCTGCCTACGCAAGGCTGTACGGACAGTTGCGCAGCTACGAGGGGGTAAGCAAAACAGTGCCCGAGAATAAGCCGGTGTCAGGAATGGACAGGCTGCACCTAAGGCACAGGAAATCTTAGTCCAAAGTCCGCGTTCTACCTCATTCAAGAAAAGTTGACCTCTTCCCCTTAAAAAAGTCAGGCATCTCTAATTATCACTGCTCACTAATGTGAAACCCTTATTTACACGGTCTCTTCCACCCACCGGCCTATGAGGAAGTGCTTAACAGCACGCTGATTTAAAGGTAAAAAGGTTTTGCGGAGCAGGATGATACAAAGGTTTATTTGACAGCAGTCATGACGGAATGGACTTGCTGAAAACCGTTACGTTAAAGGTACCTCAAATAGCAATGTATGCAAAATAACAACGCTTTTGAGCGAATTTTATCCTCAAACAATTGTTTTTTTAAAAATCCTCTTCAATGATTAATTTTTCTGTTAAAAGGTCAGAGAAATTAATACAATGGCATTATTTGAGAGTGGTAATTTCAACAAATCTCATTCCTCCAATATTCCTGAGGTATAAATGAATGGAATAGTATTCCTCTAATAGCTTTGCACACTGTCTAGAGTTGCTTATTAAGAACATAACCTGAGCAACACCATTACTATATATAACTGGGACTTTCATATTGTATGTGCTTAGAAAGCTGTGGGTGCTTGAAAAAACTTGAAAACTCACCAATACTTAAGGGTATGCTACCCAATTCCTACATCCAAGTATTACTTATATAGTTTTGATGTTCAATGAGACATTCTAGGTCTCATCCTGCTATTATAAATGCAAATACTTCACTTCAAGAACTATAAAATTAAGATTTTGTGTATGTCTACACAAACCCAAAATCTGTGTGAGAGTTAATGCACAAATTTAGAATGTTGTAAACAGCTATATTTTTATATGATCTCTGATTTTAAGTGTTTCAAAACATTCATACAAAAGAGAATTCACAATGTGGAAAGCAACTGTTCAGGCAAATGCATAACATAAAATGAAATACACATGATGAACAAAAATCTCTGCTATCCAGTTTTGTGTGTGCATCACAATCACTTGTCATGATCGAGTAGCCAAAACCAGACCACTGAGATTTTCTCTTTTTAAAATCTATTTCATTTTAATGCATTTTCTATGCATTTTAAAATATCATTATTTGAGTTCTGAAAGTAATTTCTTTTTAAGGTTTCCTTTATAGCCTTGGAAATATGCAGCTTTTGAATACACATAAATGGCAAACTGTTTCAGTTTTCTCTAAATAAATACATAAAGTAAAATCATTTGGGAATGAACACTGCAGTTACAGTTTTAAAGGACTTTTAATGCATAAGAAGCCAAATTATACATCATGGTTTCATTCATGTGTAACCTTGTTCGCTACATGGTGTTGCAGGATATGTACAAAAGCAGTTCATTTTCTGGCCTCTGACTTACCTTGGAAGGCTCTTTTGCAAAAATGATTTCATATTTCTCAACAGTGATCTTATCCTGTACTAGTTTAGTCAATGGGGTTTGCGCACTGCTTTCACACATACCGCTTTGTGTTGTTACGTATTATGGCTTAGGCCTTTGCAGGTTTTTCTTTACATTAAAAAGGATGCATAGCCCTCTTTGCCTGGGGAAACAACAGGCTGTCTAATAACATGACCGGTCATCTGCTTGCCAAGTAACAGGCGCTCACAACGGACAAATGCGTTTCTAGTACACGAAATATCAGCTACTCATAAACTTATATTGCTTGCACTGGCTGGCAGAGATGCTGAAACAAACACTTTTATTATAATACAAAGACTGCTATTAAAGGCTTTTTGACCATTTAAACCCCTCATGCCACCTCCTACTGCTGTTCTCATAAATTCGACCTCTGCTGAATTCAGCATCTTGCTTTGGCTGATGGAACGCGGAAGGCCTCCGCACAGATTTCTCCTTGCTTAACGACAAGCCCTTGGCCCCCTCTCCTCCTTGCCTGAGGAGGGCAGGGCCAGGCGCTGCCCAGCTGAGCTTTCCACAGCGCCCTGTCTGCAGAATCACCAGGCCCCTGAGGAATTCAGCACTGGTCATAGAAAAGGGAGAAATATGCACCACATACTCTTCACTAAAAGGAACTGGTGGCGTGATACGGGATGCTGAAATCCTCTTGCACCTTTTCTTTTTTTTTTGAAAAAACCCCTCTGAAATCTGTGTTCTGGGTGCTGTTATCCCCTCGCTCCCAGAAACTTTGAAGTTGGCCCTCACACCTTTGTGGTGCTCCACAATTCTTCACCGCATTTACCCTGAAAGGACGTGCTTATTTCCCACCACCCTCATGATACAGGTCTATCTCATGAGAGACTGAGGAGCAGGGAGTTACACCTGGTTTTCACCTTCACAGCCCTGGGTCTCAAATCCTGCTTACCACACAACTGGGAAGGAATGCAGGTATCTAAATCTCGTCTCCTCTGTACAAACACTACTACAAAATCTCGTAGCATTATTTACTGAAGAGAAGCCCAAAAATACAAAAGCAGAGATGTGGCAGGTTACAGCTAGAGAACTGAACAAATAATTTCTCTTTCAGTTTTGTGGTCATCCCATCCACCCCACCCCCCCCCCCCCCACGTACACACTCAAACACACACACATTTTTGTATTGGGTTGCTCTAAATTTCCCCCCCCTCCCACACACCAAAATAAATACTGAGAAATTAACTTTCTGGGTCTGAGGTACTCTTAAAACAATTTAAAGTTATTTAAATAAAGGTTTTGAACTGTTTTAACATGAAAAGTCAAAATGTTTTGTTTTCAAGGAACTGCAGTGGAAAACTTCAACTTGAGGTTGAAGTTTGTATTCTATTTTTAGTTGAGTTTGGCATGAATTCACAAATAGTCCAAGCTGTCTCAGAAAATTCAGATTTGCTAATGCACTTATTTGACATCAAACACATTTTTTTTACTTTCACTTAGTGAAAAATTCATATCACGTTCACCACTGTAATCAGCATAGGCAGTTGTGCCATTTCAGCATATTGAGTGTCTTCACAGCTTAACTGTTTGAAGCCTCCAGGAACTACGGGGCTAAACTGATCTCTGGTAGTACAGGACCAGTTTTCTGCCAGAGGTAGGGTTTTTTTAAGATTACTAATGGTAGCATATAAATTCTAAGATGAGGAACTCCCTACTTCATGGCAGTCGACACAGTGGAAGTGCCAAGTTGAGGAGTTGGAGCAGACGACCTCCAGAGGTCCCTTCCAACCTCCGCCACCGATCCACGCGCACGCTGGCAGCCCCAGCCCTTTCTGAAGGCGCTCTCTTTATGGTGCCCTGTGCTACCGAGAGCTCTCCTTCCAGTCGCCTTTTCCATGACATCAAGGCATCATCTCAGACTGAATAAAGTCCAACATCTCTTCCATCAGTCCACGTTCTCATCTCCAAAGAGAATGGTTGAACAGTGGAAGCACTCCTTTCTTTTTGCCTAGAAGGGATTCAACTCGAAGAGATTGTTCAATGGTTTAATGAAAGAGCAGGATTTCCCTGTGTTTTTGAGGCAAGCAATTGTTGCCAACAGTGGTCATGCTTGATAATATTTGTTTGGCTCTGTTCCTATTATTTCAAGTCAGCATTTGGATTTTATTGTTGATTTTTCAATCATACTTAGCAATTTTTTTTTTTAGTTCATCCTTTCACACATTAAATGATCCCATAACAATCTTTATTTCTCTTGAATCTAACGTTTGTTAGTGGGAGTCAGATTGTCAGTACTGGAAAGTAAAGTCTTCCATCTATCGCCAGAAGGGAGCTACCACAGATCGAATTTCTTCTAAGTTTCCTCACACAGATGTGTCTCAAAGGTGACCTGAGGGAGCAGGGAGAAAGCAGCTCATTTTCCATGCTCATTCAAGTCCCTGCCCTTTCCACTGATGCTGCCAGTAGGCTCCCAATTACAGTAGCACCAATTGTTCTGGTGGTTTGTGTGATGTGGACACTGACTCATTTGTGGACGTAGAGTTCAGGGCACCAAGAAGCCATCACACAGGAATGATTTTTGCTAAGTCTGAAACTGAGCTGGATTCCTACCAGCAGCTCTGAAGTGAAAGGCTCCTTTCTGTACTCTGCTTCCAGTCCTCAAATGCAGTCCCCTGTATTCTTGATTGTCATTGCTTTCTTCTCTAAAATACATTTCAGAGTAATTAAAAGAAACCAACGATCAGGAAATTAAAGTGTAATGCAGGACATTTCCGAAAAGCATTAGCATGGCAAGCAAGCAGCTCAACACTAAACACACGCAGGTGAGGCTGGTAAATAGCACTGGATTTAGAGATGTTTTGGGGACTGCAAACTGATGTAGAAACTGCTGTGACTCCCTGACAGAACGTACACATGCAAAATTCACTCGCACAGAGGCACACGTGTGATTTGGGGGTTGTGGTTATAGAACTGAACAATTCAATGCCCAGTTTGCCCAAGCTCACATTAAAAAATTATTGCAAAAATAAGAATTTCTCCTTCTCTTCCTTAATATCATTTTGTTTTAATATTAATAACAAGTGAAGAAATTGGTTAGAGAAAACTGTCACCACAACAGCTTTTTCTCTGACACTAGGTTAAGCAACTAGGACAATTTATGAAACTGGGAGCCTCCTTCCAAAACACGGGCCACATATGATGCTTGAATAAGAGTTTGGTCTTGTTGCTTGGAGTATTTTCCACGTGGTCTGAAAATAAACATGGCAAGGGGAGATCACTGTGATTTGATGGCACTGTTTGTGATCCAGAGAACAAGACAGGAGGGGCTCAAAGACAATCAATAAAAGCTATAACAGGGATCTGGGACAGAGCGCAGACTGTAATGATTCTGCTAAGATTGATTAATTAATAATGATTAAGCAAAGAACCCATCTTGTATTTGATTTGTCTGTGTTCAGTGAGGCAAGACACGAAATACATACTAGATCATTTCATATATGCAAAATATAGACATGAAATTTGAAGATACTATTTCAAAAAGAAATAAAAGAGACAATAAATACTTTTTGCTTAGAAAGTAAAATGAAAAGAAAAGGAAACATCTATCTCTACTATAAATTCCTTCATCAGTAGAAGCAACTCATGACACCCTGAATGCTGGTAGAGCACTTCAGTCAAAAATGGTCACAATATTACAGTAATACTTTGAGGTGCTATCACAGTCACAACTCCATACACTCCCAATCCTCCCAGTTAGCTTCAGTATACCTTCATTATGGCAGCAAAGATTTATATATATCTCATAACTGCTGCCCAGGATGCTGTGAAGAACATACACGGAGAGGAATCTGTGGGTTTCAGAGTCATGTGTTAGAAGCATTTGATCCCCAGGCTGGAAGCGGTGGCCCAGCTGTCCCACCACATTGCGCACAGCAAAGTCACTGCTCAGTACAGTGGGGTTATCTCCTAACATGGCCACATTCTCCTAATGCAAAAGTCTACACGATATAGTTTTATTTTGTCTGTCTCACACACCCTTGGTTTATTTTTAACTCTTAAGCCAAACGCGGACTCGGCGTGGAGTACCCCACTCAACGGATCACGCACACAAGCCAAACTCAAGGCTAGCCAGAATGCTTTGTGTTTGCTTTTCTCAGCTTCCAAGTCACCGGCTCCTCTGAGAAACAGAGCCTTTCCTTTTTCTCATTCATTAAGCACACATACATTGAAACTCTAAAGAAGTGCTACATGATGTTTTTAAAATAAACACTAATGCTATTTTATATGTATTTTGGCTGAAAGTTATTTTCTGTCTTGCCCCCGTCCCCGCTGATTTCTGCAGGGAACTGATACCACCCATGTAATGTTGTTCACCTTACAGCCTAGCCAACGTGGTTTTCAACAATATTTGACAGACATTAGGGAAACCACATATCTTAATCTGAGTGGTTGCTGGACCATAGGGAGTCATGATTCAAGCTATGTTCTCCAACAAATGCTGGTTTGAATTCAGTATTGGGAAAGGTATTATTTTGCTACAGCAGCCATATGATGGGGTTTCCACCACATCTCACGTTTTCTGATCCACAGTGACTTACCCCTGTTCACAGTTAGTAAAAATGCATCCTCCATCTGAGAACCTAACTCTCTAATACACATCCAACACTGACCAGAAGGAATGGCTTATAGCTAACTTCTCCTTATGTTTCAAAGTCTACAATAATAAAACCAATGAAGAGGAAGCATGGAAAGATGTAGTAATGTACAAACCTTCTACTTCATTACCTTCCCACTGAGTGCTTCAGGAGCAGGCTAACACAAAGGAAAAAAAAAAAGCCATAACACCAAACCTTTAAAAGTGATTGAAAAACCACACCCATTCAGACTTCCCACCGCATTACTGACTTGCAATCAAGTCAACTTGTTGCTGAGACTTAATTGTTAATAACATACTAATGACCTGCAGAAAAAACAGATCTGGCATTAACTGCTATACTTCTAATGTGAATGTAAGTGCCTAAGTAGCACAGTCACATCTTGTATTTCAGAAATTTAAGTGGAAACTGTCCATTATGACTAACGTTGACTTGGACCAGAGCACGTATTTATTTAAGAACTTTATTGCTCACAGTTAACTACGTGATTAGTGAAGACCAAATGTAACACACTAATCAGGGAGTGAAAGACTTCTGAAGGAAATTGATTCTGCTCGCAAGGAAATGTGCTTTTTATTAGAGATGATTTGTTCTTAGAATGCAAAGTGGTAGTAAAACAAATAAATGTATATAAACTGCAAAAGAAACCTGCAAAATATACTTGAGACAGAAGCAATAAATAATCAGAAACCTGTGACTTATTATGTAAGCATCCCACAGAGGAGGTATTTCAAGGATTTAGCAGTACAGAATGAAATGACTATTACTCAGCTTCAGGGATAGGCACACAGTAGCAGTCAGTGACACATTCTGCAGAATCTTTAGGTCCTGCTCACTCTAATACAGGTAAGACCTCTGTTCCACGCATTATTTAAACATGCTGCCACGGTTCAGTTCAGTTCAGGAACAGAAATTTGCTTGGAGCACATTAGAGCTAATCTAGTTTCCTCAGATCAGACAAAGCATTTAATTGTACCCTTGATTCACTCGTACCGAACAGTACGTCTCTGATCTCTAGCAATAGATTTAGCCAGTAATGCTACAAGCAGGTCTGCGTCTCGGTCCACATGGGAACCATGGAAATCGGTGAGGACCTGCAGCGGCACCAGGATCATGCAGATGTGCCTCCAGTCACATTCCCACTGGAGGAATTTGGGCTTAATTTCACTTCTGATCTGCAACCCACAGAAGGTACTTGCTGCCCCAGAGGGCAACACTTTCTAGCATGGCAGTGGCTGAACACGGACTTCAGTAATTATGACACATTCCTTCCTCTGGCTTCAAGACACTGAAGCGGCTACTTTCTTGCCAGCTACTTAGCAGCCTGAGCTTCTGCCCCAGCAGTAGGGTCTCCATGGACCTTGAGCCTGCCAGCTCTTCCAGGCCGGCTAAGCAAGAAGTGCTCTGCCAAACAGCCAAATGCCCTGGAAGATGCAACTAGGCCACAGTTTCCACTTGTTGAATCCAGCATGGTATGCAACACCAGGAGTGGGAATTCTATCTCTTCCAATCCATAGCTGTACCAAGGACCACTAGTGTTATCATCTACCTAGTTCTGCCTCACGGCCCAGTATCCTTTTATATCTCTATATTTTCATTCAGTATTTTGAGATCCTGGAAACAGCTTGTCTTCATCTTACTCCCAGCCTGTCTGTACCCATAGTAAGTTCAATAACTTGATATGTCTGTTCTTGACGCTGTCAAACTGCTGATCACTCTTACGAGAGGCTGTGTCTTTGTCTTCATACAGTACTAAATGCAGTATTAACACTCTACAGCTCTGGTGCAAGTGCAGTTTAGGGAGCCACAGTTGTCTCTGTTGTTTATCACTACGGTCTGATGATTTTAGATACTCTTATTGTGCTCCAAGGAATATCTGGGCATCACTGATTTCTCCTTTCTCTGTGTGTTCTCACACTTCTGCTACATGTCCGAAGTTGAATGATGTCTTCCAAATCCTAGCAGTGTGGATATTTATTGGATAGAATATTTAGATAGAATGTTTATTTTGATAGAATGAGTATATTTAATGCCAGCAAGATGACCATACTCATTTCGTATGACCTCCTGCACTTAAGCAGCCTCTAGCATTTTGTGTGGCAACGTCCAAAAGCATCTCTGCTCCAGAAAGGATTGTCTAGGTGTTTTCCTGGACTGATATCTTAGACTCCTCCATCAGTTTAATTTTTAGAGTTCAAATTGGTGCGATCCTTTTTAATTGCTAAAATTGGTAAAGGCTGAATAATTTCTCTTAAAAGAGTGTAATAAGTACCTGATCCTTCCAGGAATCCGCAGGTACCTCTTGATAATATTTTTCATATTATTTTGTTGGGTCTGAGGTTACACACAAGAAAGCAGGATTCCAACTAAGTAGTTCCCATGGGCTGGCTGGCTGCCTCTATTAATTCATATCACCGGAGCAGCTCGGTTCAGAAGACAGTGATCTTTCATCGGCCACTTCAGTGGTTAGAGGAACTGCAGTAGTCGGATCGTTCTTTGATGCTATGCACCAAAGGGACAACTCTTAACCCAGCAAACTCATTGCCCTCATTAACATCAGAGCAACTCATTTCCCACTGTTTGCCTAGAAGTTACAGCAAAGGGAACTGCTGTTGGGGAGAACAAGACAGTACATTTGGGAGAGTCTTTAAAGGCAAATGGCAGCTCGTTTGTTTTCTTTATCTCTGCTATCAGACCTTATCAAAAGAGACCAGTTGCACTTTCTGGAAACCACTGTGCTATCTATCTCTGGGATTTGAAAACAGAAGGAAAGCAGGTTAAGAAACGAGACTTGGCAATAAAATTGTAGGCCTAAACTGTTTGCTCCCTCTCCAGAGTAAATACAATCCTTTCTTTAGGAACTCTTCCAAGGGAGTTTTATGTGATCTCATGTACCAACAAATTAATTTTCCCTTCTCTTTTCAGTTTCTTTCAAAAATTCCCTATTTAATTTTCTTCCACACAGAGTCCACAAGCTCATTCTCTTTCACAAGCTTCCCTCAGGGCTTCCTCAGAGTCTGCAGAAATGGGGCTGCAGAACGACATCTTAATGCAGTAAATACCTATTCCCTATGTGTTCCCCTTAACGCATGTGCCAAGTCCACTGACCACCATACATTCCTCTTCCTGTCAGCACTGCAGAGCCAATTCTGCTCCCAGTCACTGAGTACAGTTTTGTTCTGCCTCATTCATCAGCCACGGAACTATGTGCTTGCTTTTGGATCACCAAAAGCTTTGCCTGAGGGGCTGGGAAGATTTATGGATTTGGATGGAAACTGCAGAATTTGGCAATTTCAGCCAGGCAAAAATTGGCAGCTAACTTTGGGGTCTTTGGGGGTATCTTTACCCCAAAGATTGGTGGGATTTGGCCCAAGGTTTTTTATATTTCTATAATGAAATACATCATCATCATCACCACTATTATTACTACATTATTTCTCTGCTGTTGGGCAAAGAAAAAGGTTTCCAACATTTTTCCCTACAGCATTATGCAGGACCCCACCAGCTTCTTTTTTTGTAAGAAGCACCAAACTAAAAAACAGAATAATGGTAGAGGATTACCTGATAAATTCCCTTTCTGGCAGATAATAATTTCTTCTAGTATTTTAAACATGGTTTTGCAAAACTACTTGCTAAATCTTGGTACTGCAAAGAGAGCTGGAGATCAGCTGTGGCAGCTTTTGCCCATGGGACTGCTGAGAAGGAAAAGGTGCCCGGCCTCAGAAGTGCCAAGCCAAGCTTCCCCCTTCCTCTGTTTCTTCAGCTGAGGGGAACTGCTCAGCAATTCTGAATTTGGTCAGCTGTCCTAGCAGAGAGAGGAATGAGAAAACCAATGCTGGGTCCTGAGGCTTTCTGAGTGGCAGGCAGCAGTACGTTTCATATCTAATGAGCTAAGCTTGTTTCTTCTGTGCAGACACTTCACCCCGTCACTCGCATCAGGAAACACATCCAGAACTCTCCCTAGCTTCATGCTCCCTGAGGCCTCTGACCATATTTCAACCAACCCTACCATGGCTTCTCCATGTTTGTGAAATCACTTGACAGATTGTCCTGGTTTTGGGTGGGGATTTTCCTCCTAGTAGCTGGTGTAGTACTGTGTTTTGGGTTTAGGATGAGAATAATGTTGAAAACACACTGATGTTTTAGTTGTTGCTGAGCAGCGCTTACACTAAGTCAAGGACTTTCCAGCTTCTCATACTGCCCTGCCAGCGAGGAGGTTGGAGGTGCACAAGAAGCTGGGAGGGGACACAGCCAGGACAGCTGACCCAAACGGGCCAAAGGGATATTCCATACCATGTGACATCATACTGAACAAAAAACTGGGGGGAGTTGGCTGGGGGGGGCATGGCAGCTGCTCGGGAACTGGCTGGGCATCGGTCAGTGGGTGGTGAGAAACTGCATTGTGCATCACTTGTTTTGTATATTCTATTTTCCCTTCCTCTTCTGTCCTATTAAATTGTCTTTATCTCAACCCACGAGTTTTACCTTTTTTCTGATTCTCTCCCCCATCCCACTGCGGAGCGTGGAGTGAGCAAATGGCCGTGTGGTGTTTAGCTGCCTGCTGGGTTAAACCATGACACAGATAACCTTAGTCAACCAATTTAATGACCAGCTGCACCAGGTGTGTGAGCTTCTGGAGCTGGGGAGAGGCCACAGATCTGTGCTGTGGCTGAGGATGGATCACCTCCTGTGAGTCTGCACTCCAAGGTGCCTATACATCTGGCCCTGTGGCACCCCCTGTACAGCCTCTCTGTACAGACACCCCCTAGACACCCTCACATTGAGTATTCACATACTCCAAGAGAAGAAACTTGAGGGATTCACATCTGCCCTCAGATAGGGGAAGGGGGCAGAGAGGGCAGAGCCCTCAGCTAGAGGAGTCTCCCCAGAGGGTTTGCAAAGAGACGCACCGATCACCAGAGACAGCTCTGTAGATACTTTCAAATAGAGAAGTTAAAAAATAATTATTTTTGCAGGTGAGAAAGTTTGCTGGGTCTATTATGGAACATGAAAAAAACCTACTAATAACTAGACACAATGGCATAAAATTAGTAAGTCTGCCCAAGGTCACAGACATGAAGGGGAGCCAAGGGAGCTTTTTCTATAAAAGCATTTGGAAAGGAATATTTCAAATCGTTACTGGTTTTTGCTATCAAGCTCGTCACACTTAGCCTCACCGTAAGCTCATGGCAGTTGCTCTCACATTACTTTTTCTCCTTACTGTTATCCTTGTGAATAACAATTTTTAAAAGGACTTCTAAAGGATTTTTAAAAGATTTAAAAATGCACTATAGGGATCTGAACCTGAGTAAAGCACTGCTATCTTCTAAATACAACTAAAGCTAATAGTATAAAAAATGCATAAGTACATTTAACAGTATCATTCATTTTTAGAACCTATTACTTTTAAAATCAATAGAAAATGAGTTGAGCTAAGCACTTTGTCAGATCACAGTTTTTTCCTAAGAGCTGCAAAATCTCCCCACTATTGGATCAGGAAGGGCTGGAACTGCTTGGTGAAAGGCCATGTGCCAAACAAAGTCTATGTACATTTGCAACCTTTCAGTGATGGCAAATCAGAGAAAGGTCAACATAGCTGTGATAAATGAGCCTGACTTAAAACTGTACCTCCGAATGCTTAGCCTGGAGAATGAAAGTGCAACTACAGTCGATGGTATTTCTGATAAGTCAAATCTGTTATGTATACTAGCACCAACAATGTTGTAGCACTGTGGGCATCAGGATGTATAGCTCTCGGATGCCCTGTACAAGCACTTTGGTGATCAGTCTGTGCAAACACATCTTCAGTGCTACGTGAAAGGAGCACACATGTGCTAACAAATGCATTGCTCTGCAGATGTGGGAGACCACCATCCCTGATGCATCTCTGACATTCCCTTTATTTGTTTCCCACCCTATGTACAGATTGTGTCTGACACAAGATTTTGAAAAAAAGTTATTTATGGTATGAAAATAAAAGATCCTCTTGAGCCAACTTGCTTGTACGGGTATTTCTACATGTGACAACTGGACACAATCACTTAGTGGCAACACAAGGGCCTCCAAGCTTTGACGGCTGAATCTGCTGGGATACGAGGTGAAAGAGATATAAAGACAAGAAAGGCAAAAGGCTAAGTTTCTGTGTGATGAAGATCTTGAAATTGGAGACTGAAGTTGTGTCAATGCTTAGACTGTCTGTAGACTTCCCAGACATTACCCTTGCTCTTGGGTCTATGCTTACCTGTCTAGCTCTTTCTCACCCCTCCCACCCCTCTCCATTACATGAGGGCTTTGTTGTGCTCAGCCTCCTCTTAATCTGAGGAACCCAGTAGGAGGCAATTGGCTTTGACTCCTATTACGTTTATCCTCTTACCATTGTTTTGCTAGGACAATCTAAAACGCAATTAAAGTCAATACTTTCCCAACATTTTTTAAGAAAACAAAGTACTTTCATCAATACACTGCCGAGATTTTAGAAGCAAACATGTATCCTTTTCCAAACTCAATCATTTTCCAAGGCAAAGGCAAGTTGAGTTATCTACTGCTATTATGGCAATAAACTGTGCTACTACTTCAAGTGCTTGGGGTAGGAGAAGCCATCTATCAAGAGTAGAAGTGCATTAAAAGAAACTTCAGGCAGGTTTATTTGTTTCCTGCAAACATAAACATGTTTAGTAGTCTGCACTCTGCTCAAGCCACTATTTACACAGCAACTCTGTAAAAGCAGATTAACAGCCTGATGAGACAACATAAAAAAGGCTTTACCCTCTCTGTATCAAGCAAGGAATATTCCCTCTGTCCTGCAATACACTTGATTTTGAGATGTTTTTCTGAAAAGAGGAAACTGTTCTCTTTGCTAAGGGTGTTTGTCTCCATCACCCTTTCGTAGGAGCTGCTAGTGAGACTTCTTGAAGGAATAAGGGACTAGTCTGGGTGAAAATGTGCCTAGTGTTATTTCATGGTGCTGAAAGAGCAAGTACAACAACACAGTTTCAGTTTTCAACTGAAAACTCAAATGCAGCACTTCACCTCCCGTGGACCTGACTGTGCTTTCCCAGCTTACTTCACGCTCTTGCTGAAGTCAGTGGCCACTGAATATACACAAGAATTGCTGTTCTCTGGCTTTGCTTCAAAGGCCTGTTTAAAAACTCTGCCCAGAAAGGCTGGCCTCTGTGGAGTCGAGAAACGGCAGGTATCCCTCCGAAAACACTAACAGAAATGTTTTGCAAATGTGCCTCCGAAGAACTCCACCCAGCAAAACCCCAAAAGATGCTCCTCCATTCCACTGCCTCTTAATATTTGACCTTAGATTTTTGTTTTCATCTCACCTGTCCTAACTAAGGCATCTCCAAGTTATCAAAACAGGTAGTTGCAGTTCATAACATGGCTACTGGAGGAAAATCACACCCCTTTGCTTCAATAGGTTAGGCTTTTATTCTCACTAGAACAAGATAAACAAAACAGGGCCCTTTTAAAAGGCCCAGAAGGGTAGATGCAAGCACAGGAACATTAAACTCTTCTGAACATTTGGGATAGGGTTGTCATTTTATTGCAATTCTGTATAGCACTTAGTGTAAAGGAAATCTGACCTTAATCAAGGTGATTAAATGGTTGAGCACAGTAAAATGGCACTATCTCAATGTGCACCACTGCAATAGTGGAGAATATATATACATATAGTCTTTCTCTGGTTCTCTTTAAAAACAATTCCTATTGAATTACAGCTTTCAGCACTATTTATCAACGGATTATTGTTTGTGGAAGAATGCTACCTTCCTGCTCAAGCTATTCCAAGGCTGACTCATATCCTGGTAATTCATTAATACATAACATGATTCTAGTCCAGTAAAATCATTTCTGCACGATACACATCATAAATCCTACAGCATCAACTGAAAAATATATCTCAAATTCTCTTTCTAAACACTAACGGAACGTTTTGCTTGGCTTCCCACACACATAATCAAGGGGAGGGGGGCAGACAGAGCTGTAAAAAGCAGTCTGAGAGCAGTATACTTTATAGAGTTTAACATAGGAATATAAGAGCTACCATACTGAATGAGACCTGAGGTCAAACTAATCTAGTATCTTACTTCCAACAGTAGCCAGTGTCAGATGCTTCATGGGAAAATAGAGGTGGAATAATCTGTCCCATCTGCCCTCCCCACATTAGGTCTCATCCCATTAGAAATTGATTTAAAGCCTAGATTGTGAGGTTTAATATTCCTTCCAAGGAGCAGCAACCAAAGAAAATTCACCTTTAACTTATGATAACACTGTGCTGCAGAGAGGAGAACTGGAGCTGGGGGGGGATGCATTTGTTTTCGTGTTCCAGCAGACTTAATTGCTACAACCAACATGGGAGATACTATCACTTGGCAAACAAACTTGTACTGGCTAGATCTGTTTTTACTTCATGCCTGGGGCATTTATTGTTTCTGGGTATGATCTTGCAACCCTTTTTTTCTCACAGAGGCAGACTGTACCACTATTCACAATCTCACTGACATGAAGAGTAAGCACCATGTGTAACAGAAAGGGTTTGAGAAGTATTCCTTTCATTGACAGTGTAACATGTTGCTTCCCAGCAGAGTATTTTTTTAATCTGATGCTAGAAGCAATATGGTGCTTGTCATAAGCAAGATATTTTTGTAAGGCTCAGTGACACAGAACGCCTTAGAGAAAATCTGCATAGGGAATGAACATCACCAGTGACAGGGAAATCATCTTGAATTTTCTTTCTGTGAGCTAGTCTGATTTCCACAAGCAGCTCCCAATATCTCCTCCAGTGCACCACCGATTCTCACTGGTTCTTGAGCTACACTGGCAGCTGAACCAGCACTGTTGTTTATATACCAAGCACCTGCACAATTAAATATACTGGGCCAGACTCAGCTGGACTGGCTGAAAATCAGCCTATATCAAGTCAATGCATTTTATATCTTACAGCACGCCTATCTGATGTGGATGAGTGTCTGAGTGCATCAAGGCAAAATCACTCTCCTTCATGTGTATCACACAAATGAGTTGATAGGGGAATGGCTTGAGTCCCTTCGTCAATCTTTCATGAATCACCGCCGCACTGGCACTGACTTGCCCTGTTCAAGTGGTGTAAGACAAGAACGTTCCCTTGGTGTGATAGCACTAACTCTGCTGAGTACAGTAGCCTCCTCCCTGATATAAGTGAGAGCAAAATGAAGCCCTGGATATTTTCTCTGACTGCTGAACACCTCAAACTTACAGAAAATGCACATGCAAACTCAGGCAACAGTCAGCGAAGGGACTTGTAAGCCTGCTTGCTCCTCACCCCAGACAGCAAACGCTCTTGGGGATCCCCGCTGCTACCTTCCCTGCAGGAACACAGGCAGCAGCACCCTCATGGCTTGCTAACACTCTCCATCTGCTAGTTCAGTCCTGACCATGAGGGTACCAACCTCAGCGAGAGGTTTGTGTGGGTTCAGGTAAAAATGTATTCTAAATATTAAGAAAAAACCCCACGCCAAGCGGTGAAATTTCTGCTGGTGTCCTCTTTAATACCATGTCACCTGGCTGTGAAGCTGTATGTTATTGCCACTCCAGAAAGAAGGGGAAGGCTAAATAATGTTACTTTTAGTGAACATTTGCTTCTTTTATTTATTTAATGAAGGGGAAAAGGAAAGAGAAGGGGTGGACCAACAACAAAACCTTCGAATATTTTTCACTGGAAAGTTGGCCAAACCGCAATGTTGATGCATTGAACCTGAGGGGTCTGGGCCTCACCCATTCTCTTTTACACTAACTTACATGAAGCATTAGTTCTAGCACTGATATGGATTAGCTGAAGGGTTTAATCATTCTCTTTACTGCTGTATGGTGCAGCTGTACCCATTTAACATTTCTCACAGCTCACTGCCTCCGGGACTGCACCAGAGTATACTCTGCTATAACTCAGAGCAAGAAGAGTTGGGGGAGTAGCAGTAAGGTAAAAAGATAGCTTGGCTTGGCTGGGAGAATCGTGACATAAAATTCCCCTGTCCTGCAATAGCCAAGGAATTTCCTCAGGATTTTAAAACTAGGACATAGGACATGGGATTCTCCCTGTCCTCTGTTTTCACGGTGCAATGAGAGATAGAGTGGGGCAGATGCTCCAGCCCTGACCTCTACCCATGCATTTATTTAAGTAATCTAAGATGAGTGACTGTGTCCTATATAAATCAATGCAAGGGGTGTATCCTCATCCTGAGACCTTCATCAGGTTATGTGATTGGGACAAGGCCAGTTGCTTTACTGGGTTACATGATCAAATGTGGGTGGCAGGTCACTGTCATGCAACCCAAGGGTGCCATCCTCTTTGTCCCCTTTTTTATTTTTTAATTTGGTCACTCTATGTCAAAGATGTCTGGTGATTCAGTGCTGCCTATGTGCATGCACTGATTTACTTGGGATTAAACTGGTCCTGTACAGTCATATTTATCATCAATGGTTCCATACAGAAGAGTATAGTGAGATCTTTGTAGCTAATCTTTGTGGGCTTCTTTAGGCCAAAAATAATTCCCACAAACACCTTCTATCTGTCCTTCCCTGTATGATTAATCCTTCATTTCATACCCATTTTCAAAATGGAGATACCATGCTGAGAGATTCAAATCTTGCCCTTGGAAGGCTAATAGTGCATATTTGGTATAAATAAGTGAAAAGGTGGATGTTATGAGAAGGGATTACATATCCAGTTAATATGGCAATGTTTCAAGACCAGGCCTGTAGGATCCTTGGATCATAGACAGTTACTGTATTTTTCAAGGTGCTATTTTTCTTTCATTCTGGAATGAAAGAAGGCTTCTCTTGACAATTATGCATTGGGAGCCCTGTGTAAAGCATCCCTCTACCAACAGATCGATCATAGGGTCAGTTAGGTCTAATCACATGAAGTTCTCTGAAATGAAGACCTATTTGGCAGTAAAGAAAGGCCAGCCTCTCATTTAACAGTATTATTTTAGGATTGCATAGATTACAGTTCTGTGGTGCAGTGGGCTAACGCCGAAGGCCTGAGGCTGGGTTCAAATCTTATTTCAGATCATAAGTAAAAAACAGTTGTGGATGACAAGAGTTGGGAGGTATATCCTGTAACACATCAGAAAGCTATCACAAACCTTGCTACACTCATCAAGTCTGCTCAGAGACAACCTGAGAAACAGAAAAACAGAGCTGGACAAGGTTTGAGCTGTTTTGCAGGTCAGCATTGCAATACGCTGGCAGAGGAAAACTGCCTCACTACCTGCTCACAGTATCCTTGGCTCTAGCCATTACTTCCAGTTGCTCCACTCCATGAGCATCGAGTTTTTGAGGAACACTTGTCTGGAAGTGAAGCTGATGAGAGAGGAAGGGGGGATACAGTGGGGCATATAAGAAACACATTTGTTTTAAAGGAATCATAGAATCATATCATAGAATCATAGAATTGTTAAGGTTGGAAAAGACCCTTAGGATCATCAGGTCCAACCGTTAACCTATCACTGCCAAGTCCACCACTAAACCATGTCCTCAAGTACTGCATCTACCTGTCTTTTAAATACCTCCAGGGATGGGGACTCAACCACTTCCCTGGGCAACCTGTTCCAGTGCCTGACTACTCTTTCAGTAAAGAAGTTTTTCCTAATATCCAACCTAAACTTACCCTGGCGCAGCTTGAGGCCATTTCCTCTCGTCCTATCGCTTGTTACTGGGGTGAAGAGACCAACCCCCACCTCTCTACAACCTCCTTTCAGGTAGTTGTAGAGGGCAATAAGGTCTCCCCTCAGCCTCCTCTTCTCCAAACTAAACAACCCCAGCTCCCTCAGCCGCTCCTCATAAGACTTGTGCTCTAGACCCTTCACCAACCTCGTTGCCCTTCTCTGGACACGCTCCAGCACCTCGATGTCCTTCTTGTAGTGAGGGGCCCAAAACTGGACACAGTACTCGAGGTGCGGCCTCACCAGTGCCGAATACAGGGGCACTATCACCTCCCTGGTCCTGCTGGCCACGCTATTCCTGATACAAGCCAGGGTGCCATTGGCCCTCTTGGCCACCTGGGCACACTGCTGGCTCATGTTTAGGCGGCTGTCAACCATCACCCCCAGGTCCTTTTCAGCCAGGCTGCTTTTCAGCCACTCCTCCCCAAGCTGGTAGCATTGCCTGGGGTTGTTATGACCGAAGTGCAGGACCCGGCACTTGGCCTTGTTGAACCTCATACAGTTGGCCCCAGCCCAACAATCCAGCCTGTCCAGGTCCCTCTGCAGGGCCTTCCTGCCCTCCAGCAGATCGACACTCCCACCCAACTTGGTGTCATCTGCAAACTTACTGAGGGTGCACTCAATCCCCTCATCCAGATCATCGATAAAGATATTAAACAGGACTGGCCCCAACACTGAGCCCTGGGGAACACCACTCGTGACTGGCTGCCAACTGGATTTGGCTCCATTCACCACAACTCTCTGGGCTCGGCCGTCCAGCCAGTTTTTAACCCAGCTCAGAGTGCACTTGTCCAAGCCATGAGCAGCCAGCTTCTGCAGGAGAATGCTGTGGGAGACGGTGTCAAAGGCCTTACTAAAGTCCAAGTAGACAACATCCACAGCCTTCCCCTCATCCACTTGCGGGCCACCTTGTCATAGAAGGAGACCAGGTTAGTGAAGCAGGACCTGCCTTTCATAAACCCATGCTGGCTGAGCCTGATCCCCCGGTTGTCCCGCACATGCCACATAATGGCACTCAGGATGATCTGTTCCGTGACCTTCCCCGGCACCGAGGTCAGGCTGACAGGCCTGTAGTTCCCCGGATCTTCCTTCCGACCCTTCTTGTAGATGGGTGTCACATTAGCTAACTTCCAGTCATCTGGGACCTCCCCGGTTGACCAGGACTGCTAGCAAATGATGGAGAGTGGCTTGGCAAGCTCCTCCGCCAGCTCCCTCAGTATCCTCAGGTGGATCCCGTCTGGCCCCATAGACTTGTGGGCATCCAGGTGGAGGAGCAGGTCGGTGACTGCCACCTCTTCGACATCTGGGACTACATTCTGTGTCCTATCTCCATCTCCCAGCTCAGGGGCATGAAAACCTTGAGGATGATCAGTCCGACTATTAAAGACTGAGGCAAAGAAGGCATTAAGTACCTCAGCCTTCTCCTCATCCTTCGTGGCCAAGTTTCCCTCCGCATCCAACAAAGGAGGGAGATTCTCCTTAGCCCTCCTTTTGTCGCTGATATACTTGTAGAAACATTTTTTGTTGTCCTTGACAGCAGTGGCCAGTTTAAGTTCTAGCTGGGCCTTCGCCTTTCTAATCTTTTCCCTGCATATCCTCACCACATCCTTATAGTCCCCATGAGTCACCTGCCCCTTCTTCCAAAGGTGGTAGGTTCTCCTTTTCTTCCTGAGTTCCAGACAGAGCTCTCTGTTCAGCCAGGCCGGTCTTCTCCCCCGCCTGCTCGACTTGTGGCACATGGGGACAGCCTGCTCCTGTGCCTTTAAGACTTCCTCCTTGAATAACATCCAGCCTTCCTGGACTCCTTTGCCCTTCAGGACTGCCTCCCAAGGGACTCTGCTAACCAAACTGCTAAACAGGCCAAAGTCTGCCCTTCTGAAGTTTAGGGTTGTGGTTTTGCTGGTCCCCCTCCTTACTTCTCCAAAAATCGAAAACTCTACCATTTCATGGTCGCTGTGCCCAAGACAGCCTCCGACCACCACATCACCCACCAGGCCTTCTCTGTTCGTGAACAGCAGGTCCAGCGGGGCACCTCCCCTGGTTGGCTCGCTTACCAGCTGCGTCAGGAAGTTATCCTCCACGCACTCCAGGAACCTCCTAGACTGCTTTCTCTCTGCCGTGTTGTATTTCCAGCAGATATCTGGTAAGTTGAAGTCTCCCACAAGAACAAGAGCTAGAGACTCTGAGACTTCAGCCAGCCGCTTGTAAAAAACTTCATCTGCTTCCTCATCCTGGTTGGGTGGTCTATAACAGACTCCCACCAGGATATCTCCCTTGTTGGCCTTTCCCCTGATCTTTACCCATAAGCACTCAACCTCGTCGTTACTTTTGTCGAGCTCAAGACAGTCAAAACACTCTCTGACGTACAAGGCTACCCCACCGCCTCGCCTTCCTTGCCTGTCCCATCTAAAGAGCTTGTAGCCATCCATTGCAGCACTCCAGTTGTGCGAGTCGTCCCACCATGTTTCCGTAATGGCAACCACGTCATAGTTTCCCTGCCGCGCAATGGCTTCCAGCTCCTCCTGCTTATTGCCCAAGCTGCGTGCATTGGTGTAAATGCACTTGAGTTGGGCTATCGATCTCTTCTCCGACACAGGGCGTGCCACCCCGGGCTCGTCCCTAGAAGGACTGGTTTTATCCCCTTCCCCCTTCGAGTCTAGTTTAAAGCTCTCTCAATGAGGCCTGCTAACCCCTGAGCCAGAATCCTTTTCCCCTTTGGCGACAGGTGAACCCCATCTGCCTCCAGCAGGCCCGGTGCCATGTAAACTTCCCCATGGTTGAAAAACCCAAAGTTCCACCTCTGGCACCAGCCTCTAAGCCATGTGTTGATGAGGTGGATCTTCCTGTTCCTTTCCATATGTTTCCCAGCTACTGACGGGATGGAGGAGAACACCATCTGTGCTCCTGATCCTTCAAGTAATGGCCCCAGTTCTCTAAAATCTCTTTTGATTGACTTTACACCTCTATCAGCTACCTCGTCACTGCCAACCTGTACAACCAGTAACGGATAATAATCAGATGATTTGACCAGCTTAGGGAGCTCCCTAGTAATGTTTCTTATCCTCGCCCCAGGGAGGCAGCAGACTTCCCTATGGGATAGGTCCAGTTGGCATATCGGGCCCTCTGTTCCCCTCAGAAGGGAGTCAACTATGACAATTACCCTTCTTTTTTTCTTACTAGTTGTTGTTGTGATGTGTGGGGCTGACTGGTTCCCTCTAGTCAATTCCCTGGATGGTTTACTATCAGCTTCTTCGTCCTCCCGGCCCTCAAGGTCCAGAGCCTCATACCTATTGTGTACGGGCACCTGGGGAGGTGAGGTAGGCCGGGAGAGGACTCACCTGCTGCGCCGAGCAGGGATCTGTTTCCATCCCCCTCCGTCTCTTAGGTCCCCTCCTTCTGCCTGGTGGCAAGAGGGTAGGGGAGCCTCTCCTTCTCTTGGTGGTTCCATCTGGTGTGCTGGTCTCAGGGATGGTAGGGAGTGGCTCCACCAGTCTATCTCCCTCTCGCACTCCCTGATACTCCTCAGCCTTGCAACTTCCTTTTCAGCTCAGCCACCAGGCTGAGCAGATCGTCCACCTGCTCGCACCTCACGCAGGTGTTCTCTCGGCCACCCTCTGTTACCATAGCAAAGCTCTGGCACTCCCTGCAGCCAGAGACCTGGGTGGCCGCATGTTTTAGAGGGAGCTCTGTCTGCTTCGCCACGTTCCTTCTGGCAATGGCTCTCGTCCGACTGGAAACCATGGCTTGAGTCTCTTCTGAGACGGCGTAGACCACAAGGAGAGCTCACCGGCTGCCTGCTCACTCTGCCTGCGCAAACTTCCGCGCAAACTGCCGCGCCACCCCCTTTCTGACGTGCCACGCCTTGTTTGCCCGTCCTGTTCGCTGCGTTCCTGGTCGCTCGCGCTCCCTAGGAGCCCGTTTAAAAGAAAACAAAGGAAACAAAGAAAAGCCCAAATACACAAATAGGATAGTGGATATGCTCGTGTCTTTCTTCTGCAATGAGAGGAAAAAAACACTTCAAATCAGCTATACTTGGACATTGGATAGCTTTGTAGTGTTAAGAAACCCCAAACATGTAGCAAAATGTACCCACAGAAAATCACTAGAGGGAAAATTAAATATATCATGAAGCTAGGGGGGCAAATTCTGTTTGGGATTTCCTGTTGTATAAACCCACACTACTGAATTTCCTTTGGACAGACACCAGCACTACCAACAGCAGACTATGAGGCCCCGTATTCCAGTGGCTAGTTACAAAAGACTCAATTGCATTCGTTTAAAATCTGGTAGGAAGGCAGCAAAGAATAACCAATAGTCAAACAGGCAATACATCAAAGCAGATAAAAAATGCTGTCACCTGCTGTGTGCGAACACATGGCCTTAAAGAAGCCCCAAAGATGCCAGACAGCCCATGCAGGTATTCCACATGCCCCAGAGGTACTTTTGCCTGGTGGACAATCATCTCCTTTTACAGTGGCTGTATCAATTCAAATGGTTGGTGAAAAGGCTACTTATGGCTGACCATCATGTCTGTGAGATCTAGCAATCATCAAGCCCCACTTAAGCCCGCTTTGGAGGCTGCCAGTGGACTAGAATGATGCAAATGCCTTGAACTGCCCCCTGCAAAAGTTTAAATTCCTCAGCGTAGGAGGATTTTGGACAGAGGTGGAGAGGGGCAGAGGGCGAGAGTGTAGATTTAGCAGGCCAAAGTACTACAGGTTGATCACTGGATGTTCCCACTAAAAGCACTTTTCTGAATGTAACTTATCGTTCCAACTCTACCACTACCTGGAGAGAGTTACGACAAATGTGTGTGCTGTCTCTCCTTGTCTTGCTTTGCAAAAGGCAGTTCCTACAGCAGGAAGAGAAAATTATTTATGATAGAATTTCACACATTTTTCTGGGTGCTTAATGAAGCTTGAACTTGAGTGGAGCAGAGAGAGTGCTTATTGTTGAATTTTTTTCGAGATCACTGCACAACAAACAGAAACTGAATAAGCAATTAAGTTAACTGGCTTTAAAACTCATATTGGCTGAGGATTAAGGTAATTATGTCTGCACTTACACACATTCATTGCAGCTTTAAACAGTCTTGCTTGCTGTTTTGTTGCTGATGTGGTTCTAAAACTAATCTGAGTTGTTGTCCTGCTGTTAATTACTACAAAGGTTACAAACATAAGTTCTCCTTGCTATAAATATAGCTATGTTATTTGCATTATACGCTCAAAGGAGATGTCGGCCTCTTTTGCTAGGTTTATACAAACAGATCCAACCGTTTCTTCCTGTATCAAAGAATTTACAATACCTTAGACTTAAGGGATCTGTTAAAATAATACACAATAGATGGGTTTGGTATTGTTGTACAGTGATTTCACTGTCAAAGGAGAAAAAAATCTATTTTTAAGTTTGCGTGAAACGAGAGACTCTGGGAAAGCAGTGTCAGTCTCCACAATATCACTGGCAGGGCAATGTGGATTCTTCACCTTCTGGGTTACAAATAAGTTTCCTTTTAAATGGCTGGAATGCAGGAGAGGGGAAAGGAAGGGAAACCCACACATTCTCCGTGTCTAACAAGGAGCCACAGCGTGAGAACCACTCCCTAGCAGAAGTAATCTGTGATTGACAATGGTTTTCTTTGCAGCTAGGGCTAAAAATGGTTTAGCTGTAAACAGACAAACGCAGAACGTTTTTTAATGCCCTTCACAAATGCAAGGGCTGCTTATACAAGCACTTGACATGCAGGGTGGCTAGCTAGTGGCACCAAGCGAGCAGCAAGCTTCAGATTTCCTGCAAACTGAGGAATTTTCATATCAGGGTATGAGCACAAACACAGGAGAAAAAAAATTCTTGTATTGGGCAGATTCACAGAGGGCAGATTCACAAAAACTGGAGGTTCATTCTCCAGGCTGTCCAGTCATTCATATGTGTGATCTTAGGCAAGATGCTATATTTGGCTTCACCATTCCTGCCTGAAAAACTGAGAAAGAAATACCTTCCTCTTCACAGAGAGAATGAATGTGTGTAAGGCACTTGGTACGATGGTGCAAAGTCTGAGACTCTGATACAATTTCCCCACAATCTTAAAGTCTCCTGTGAGGTCTCCAATGAAAGAATATCAAGGAAATGAGGTGAGGTGGGACAACCTCAGAATTTCACAGGAAATATGAAGGAATCTTTTTATTGAAATACATAAAATTGCCTTGTGCTGAAGTTAATGATCATATGAAGAAAGTTATGCAGCAACAGCTTACTTGCTTTTTCAACAGTCTTCAACAGTGAAAAATGTTGCTAACATGAACTATATCTCCGTGGCTTTGTTCTTCTTCACTGATTCTTTCCTGTGAATCAAATACAGTTACAGACTAATCCAGGGATTCAGCAGGTTGCAAAAGGGCAAGTTTACCAGCTGTTTCCATGGGCATTTTGCCTAAGGTTAGCAGAATCTGTTCCTTGATATTAGTGATTAACTCACTTGGAGATGAACTCCCTATACACTAGGGACACCACTGGAACTAAATAGGACTCAGCCCCAAACAACTTCTAAGACTTCTGTGGTCTTCTAAGACTTCTAAGGTCCTAAATAAATATTTGGTCCTAAATGAGTATTTGGTAAACACGTTGACTCATAACTGAAAGAAATCTTTATTTTAAAAATGAAAACCAGAGGAGAAAGGCAATGTTGACAGCGAGATCGTAAGTCATAGAAATGCTATTATGAATCAAAACAACGGATGTAACATGAATAACAGCATCTTTTATAAATACAAATTAGACTTTTCTATTTCACGCATTGGAAAGGCTAATATGCCCAAAACAAATTTCCCTGAATCCCTCAGTAATGTTCTATGGTCAGTGTTGACTGGCTGTTACTAAAAAAACCCATGGATGATTTATATTCCAGCAGAGTCACCAACCCCAAACCACATTTTACTGTCAGACCTGACATTAATAACTATAACCACTTCCACTAACTATATTCCCTTTGCAGAGGAAGAAGCAAAGTGCAGGTGATTCATACATCAGTGATTTCTTGATCTATATTCCCTTTCCTTCTTTCTTTATTAGCAGGCCTACTGACTGCATGAGTCACCAATTATCACCTTAAGCACCAGACAGGAACGAAATTATCACATGAAGCAGGCATCAATACCGTGTTTGCTGTAATCTGCCTCTGAGGCCCAAATACCTCAGACTTCAAACAGGAAATAACTTCGTCCTCCCCATTTCACAGGACGAAGAACCAGCGTTTGTGGGACTGAAGGAACTTCTCCAGCCCAGAACTTCTCTGGGCTTGCACTAATCTATCTGTTATAGCAACAGATAAGCTACAGTTGACAAATCAAAGTACCACGTAGAGGCAGACGGAGGGCCTGCCCTTGCTCACTGACAATGGAAAATGTAGGATGGCCAGATCATGTTTGTATTTCCATGCCCGATCACACGAAGGAGAGGAGAGGAGAAGATCAGCTACTGCTTCATTCCTTGCACAGTATGTACTGTTACCGGCAACTCATTCAGTAGCCCAGGCACACGAAGAAACAAAACTCAGCTGAACAACATTTACAGAGCTGCTTCTAGTTTCCCATTATCATAATAGAGATCTGATTATTTCTAGGTAGCTTTCAAAGCCTATTACTAAGACTTTGCATAATGAACAAATAAATTTTGCACCAGCTCTTGCCTAACAAGAATGCAGGGCTTGACTTTTCTCTTGAGTTTTTCACTGGTGTAATTACAATGACTTCAGTGGTGAAACCTCTGACTGATACTGCAGTGAGAGCATGTCACAACGCATGAAATTCATGAAACAGAAAGTATTCCTAACTATCTCTGAATACATCATGAAGGGAATGTTTCTTTTTAACATTTTGTCCCTATTTTTAGCAGATACATCAAAACCTGACAACTTACCCTTGTCTGACATGATTCTACGATGTTATTTCTGCCTAGTCATGTGGCACTAACTGTGCCACTCTCAGTCCTTCCCATCCTGTCCCAGCTTGAAACCAACCTTGCACTGACTCCTTTGTGTCTAATCACACCGTCAGGGTGGAGTAGGCTTCTCAGATGATGGAAGTACCAATGAGACGCAATGGAAAATCTCTTGAATTACATATGTATCTTCAGACCTTGGTTTCTCTTTTGTTGATGAACGAAGAACCTCTAAAATACTAATGCTGTTTCAGACTTCATAACTTTTATGTGTTCAAAATGCATGCAAATAATTATGTATTAATAAAAAGGCAATTCCTGCACAAAATTTTAATTAAATATGTCTTCCTTCCCCTTCTCTCTCTCCTGATGCATGCTCATCTTTCTAGCCTTTTCTAGGATGCTTTTCAAGAGTAAAGATACAGAGCTCAAATGCTTAAAGTGTCATTTCTCCAAAGGTACATGGTTAGTACTTGAGTTGGAAATGGTTATGCACTTAATTAGTCATAGAATATCTAACATCATATGACTTAGATAACAAATCATGACACACACAGCAAACAATATAAAACACACTTCATTTGATTTCTCACAAAACACCTCCATTGTCCTTCCATAAACAGATTCTGTCAGGCAAAGGTGAGTTCACAAATTAGACTCTTTTTTCAGTTTAAATGTTGCAAATACTCTATGCCAACAAGTTACTCTAAATGACTCTGGTGTAAATAAGATAAGCCTCTGTACCATTAAGATCATAGCAAATTAGAGGATTTGAACATAAGGCTCTTTGCCTGAGCCTATTCCACTACACCACATGGATTTTCCCACTTCAGCACGACACTGGCATTCCTACTACTAAAAACACCAAAACAAGACATTTCAAAAAATCTTCTAACCCCACCTCAGAAAATGGGAATCTGGTAGGTCTTTTCTAACTTTACTTCCTGTGACAGTACAATTAAAACCTGTAGGACAAATGACTTAATTAAAAAAAAAAAAATCCACTGAAAATAACATCCTTGTTATAAAAGAGTAAAATAAATGAAGTATTACCTTGGCAGGTCCGTTCATCTGTGAGCAGTTTATAGCCTTTCTGGCAGCTGCACTCAAAGCTGCCAACTGTGTTTCGGCAGAAATGGTCACAGCCACCATTGTTTACCAAGCACTCATCAATGTCTGCAAAGAATGAATGGGCAAAAATTTAGTTCATGGCAGCAATTCAGTAGTTCAGGGCAGCAGTCTACGAGTCTACTCAGATCCCCAAGGAGGCTGCTGTCCCTGTTAGGAATCAGGCTGGTCAGATATATCCCTTCCCAATTCTTTCTCACGAGGCTTACAAAAGAGCTATAGGCTGAGTTGTTCTGGAGACAGAGGTGTTTCTCTCAGAACTGGAACCGCCACATGACCCAAGCTGAGGCACTCTGATGTTAGAGAACATTCAGGGAAGCTTCTTTGTAGATGTAGTGGCCTGCCTGACAGAAGACTTCAGCCTGTGTAAGACATGAATCCCTTACCTTACATAGGAACTATCAAAACCCAAGAACACGTGAAAAATTGAAATAACCACAAACATGAAGTAAAACATATTTGAATTCTGAAAAAATACTTCCATTATCCCTACATAAACAAATGTAGGGATACATTTGTTGGGAATTAGCATTATATGCTAGTTTGTCCATTATGAACAGTGTCACTGAATACCCATTTTTATGTGTCTAACTTTTTTGATTTGGTATAATAGAAGAGCAACTGCGAGTGCATGTGAAATGTTGCTGCTTCGGTTGTTCTGAAGGCAGAGCACCTATTGCCTTTATTTGAAAGTCATATATATGTATGAAGGATGGGATCAATGGCTCTTACTTTAAATTATGATTACGAAGTGCATCGATGAACTTGATAAGACGTCTGTTCTGAATTTCAGACTGGTGATTCTACTTCCTCCACCTTATCACTTCTCCCAAAGGTGTTGAAGAACTGGAACGGCCAGTCCCTTTTCCATCCCATAAAAGCTTGTGCAAGAAGTATATAATAGGTCACAGAACCGAATTTGAAATACAGGGCATCTTTCCATCCTCCCCCACTTAGAAAACCACAGATCCACGTTTATTTGAAAAAGAAAAAAAGCACTTTTTTTCAGGAGGAGAACAGTGCCAAAAAATAGCTCTTTTTAGGGATGCATACAGTGAAGAAGTAATATGTCATAGAGCCGTGGCTGCCCACTTCTGGAAGTGAAAACAAGATCTTTCAGAAAACCAAGTGGAGAGTGATGTTTCCTATTGGAAACCCTTTTGCTATAACAGCTTTGAAACTTTGAGGTAACAGCTGGCCATTTAAAAAGCAAATCTTGCAAAATGCAAATCTAGGTGCCAAAAGAACTAATATGTGGAGATGGAAATTTATCAAGGACAGCATGATGCTGGTGAATGTAGGGCGCATTTAAAAATTGTTTGAATTTAGGATAACTTTTAGTGGATGTCATTCATTCATTTTTGAAAACATACCGACATGGGAGAGTAGTATGGCTCTTACCACATTTCTGCATGTAAAATATAAACAGCAGCAAGAGGAGTGAGGAGGTAAATCTAGAAATTCTAATAGCTGAGAGGCAAATTCAGCCCTCTTTTCTAAATGGCACTTTGCTGCACTGACATTGACAGAAATATGCTCAGGAGGGTGTAGTACTCAAATAAGCAAGAACAATGTATATTGTTATAAAGGTTTGCTATGAGTTGCATTTGCGGCAAAGAGAAATCAAATTTGCTCTGAGACCCTCTGAACCAATACTACTGCTTATTACTTTTGTGTCTGCTTCTGCAGAGGGGTGGCTTTTGCATTCAGTCCTATTAAAAGCATGAGGGTAAAAAGGCAGGTAGCAGCTGTGGTGGTATTATGCCCTGAGGGCTTTGCACAAAGCCAGCTCAAATCTTTACGTCTTGGGTAACAAAGTTCTCAAAGTGACCTGAAACCAGGAGTCGCATTTGTTGTCTGTGGTCCTCCAGTTTTGATGATTAGGCTAGCCAAGAACAGATAACCTGAGGCTCCCAACCTGATAAATCTGGGAAAGAACACACTGAAGGTTGCTCTACATAATACCACAAGACTGGAGGCACCAACCCATTTGGTTTCTGCTGTGATAACCAGCACAGGTCAAGATCAGCAGTGAAAGCACAGGACTTGTTGGCCCAATTCCTGCGGGCTGGCATTTCCCTTTGTAGAAGCGATTCCTCCCAGCTCCAGTATGTGCAACTGGGACTGTGCTGCACGTCTTATGATGGATTACCACAACAGTCCCATCCTTTTGCACAGCACAGGTGTACCCAACTATAGTTTAGCTTGCCCTGACAAAACTGTTGGACAAATGCAATTGTGAATTAAAATTACTAATATATTATGCATCATAAACACACAGAGCAGTCATCCATCATGAAGAAGATCTCTTTTACCCATGATAAGAACAACATGACCTTTGGGCTGCTCTGCTGCCTGAGACTGCTTCAAGCAGAAATTACTTGCAGCCTGTCAAACATCATTCTGAAGTAAGGATTGATGTTTTAAACGATGGCCCCTGGATTTCACATGTTAAATTCCAAATTCCAGTCTCTCTAACTTTCTTTTCAGGGTCTCTGAAAACCATAAGGGACAAAAATGAAACCCTCCTGGCCTCAGAGGGTAGATTTGAAGCTGTTAATCATTGTAATTCCACTGACAATGCAGCATACCAGTTTTACACCAGCAATTCTTTGGAATAATCCTGAACCAGGATCTGGGTAAAACCTGGGAGAGTCCACAGGAAAAGAAAGTATTTATTCATTTCTTCTAGCTGGAAAACATGACGTGGCCTTTTGAAACCAGGACCATCAAAACAGAATAGAGGTCAAAACTGTTAGCTGCAAAAACATTCTAAATAACACAAACAGCGCCAATGTCTCTGCTTTCACTGTATTTCTTTCCACGGCCATAGCGAGACTGACAAGGCATGTAAAAATTATTTCACTCTATGGAGAGCAGTGCATTGCTGCATTTCACTTGAAAGAGAGCAGTATCCAACCGTATCATGTCTAACTGGTTCATAGAAATTGCACCAAGTCTATATCCTCATTATTTTTCTTTCCATAGCTATAAATAATTCATGCTATGAGCCATGTGAAAATAAATGATTCCACTGTGTGAGAAGGTGAGGCCCCATTTATCTTTAAACTGACTGGTACCCAACTTTGTCAAGTGCCTGCTGTGAACTTCACAGAGAGTATGCATGTCTGCCTATCATGTAGGGAAAGAAAACACAGTGGAAACCCATCATGATATCTCTACCAGCTTTGAAATTACTCAGTCAAATCTCCCCATACTATTATTGGGACTGTCTGTAGAGGAGTCATAAACCTGGTGTCTTCAAACATAGTTCTCAAGTGGCTCCTTTTCAACTCATGAGCAGGTTGCAGAAGAATGGCTCAAACTTTCCACAGTGCTCTGCTTCCCTGCATCCCCAGGGATGCAAAAATATATGAAGAACTGTATTTCTTCACGCAGGGGGTGTATGTAAAATGCCCTGGTGATCAGTGTTCAGACAACGTGCTGGTCATTTCAGACTAGGAGGTCTGATGGGCTTTCAGTGCATTAGCAATGAAATCCCAAACGATTTCTCTTAACGCAGTAAGTCAATATTGTTAAATGATACCTTGCTCATACAAGCTGCTGATCTGCTACAAATACCAATTGATGTGCCCAGCACAAATGGGACACATGCAGAAATGGAAAATACAGACCAATGAAAAACCACAGAAGCATTAAAATTTACTAGTCAAAAATGTCAGGTGAAGGTATGGCGTAACAGGCAACTAAGCACTCAAGCCTCCCATTAGCCCTGAAAATAGTTCATTCCCCTCCCCCCATGCCATTAAAACAAAAAAAAAAGCAAACTTATGATTTGCACAAAGGTAGCTAAAACCTTCTTTAAAGTTGTAATATTTGGGGGGAAAAAAAACAATTGTAAATATTAGTCTGGAGATGGAACTCAGCAACACCATCGCAAAAGTTGTGGGCCTGTCTGAACTCAGAAAGAAACCCTGGGTCATCTTGCTATTCAGAAATAGTGGAGAAGTTCCATGCCAGCTTCTGTGACTCGCTGTCATCTCCATGGGCATTGTTAAATGTAAGTCCAGGCTTGCAGCAAATCCCAGAAGCAAAGGCCTGGCATCAAGGCACACACTGTGGTGAAGTCAAGCACGACTACTCTCTGCATCTGCTTATGTGACCTTAGCGCCTTGTGGCATTTGCTAATAAGTCACAGTTTTGGTACACAAATCCAAGTACTCTTTTAAAATGTCCTTTGTGGTTATTTCACAAAGCTCTCCATATTCTTTTGGACACTCAAAAGCTAATTTCAGAAGAATGGAAGGGGTAATAATTTTAGAAGAATGAAGGAGGAATAAATAGAATAAAATATTTCTGATATAAGTGATTGTCCTAAGTTTTCTGAGGATCTCAAAATATGAGAGGCAGTGGAATCAGCTTTAAATAAAACTTTTCAGTTTTAAATAAAGGAACAGAAACTCAGATGGTTTGTGATAAGTTGCATAGCCACAATTTGACTAGATGAAACAAGCAGTCTGTTATTTTTCTTTTCACATCCTTATGAAGATTAATGGGAATGACTGCTCCTGTTCCACTTGTACCTTTTTAAGCTCTGCTTGGCATAATTCATATTTGGAAGGACCTGGTTCTGATCATGGTGCATGTGTGCATGCATGTACGCATGTGTGCATATAAACTCACGAAGATTTGCCTTGCTGCATACCAGTCAGAGAACAAATTAAAAAGTAGGTATTTTAGGCAACTTAGAATTTAACATTTCACATAAGCTGCTTAAAGGCAACTGAAAGGGTAATCAATGTGCAATCTTCACTTAGCTGTTGAACAATGATGGATATGGAGATTTCCAAAGCCTCATCACAGGCGGAAGTGAGGCTTCTCCTTTCAATGGCTGGGCAAATATTTGAACTGATTGTGTCTGTCTAATCCTTTGCAGTTTTAAAATGCTACCTAGCTCCAGGAAAATAATATACTCCCAGATCAATCTAAAATGATTACGCAAGCTTCATACCGTTCTTGTTTTTATTAATGACAGCATGTTAGGATTAATAATGCTACTACCAGCATACAGTGGACATTGATATAGACATATTTACTGCAAAGCGGGCTAGTCTGCTACTTCTTCTTATTCCCTGCTTTCATAATTTTCCTTTGCTTTTCTTTCCTTCTCTTTTCTCATACTTCTACAAATCACCACTGTCCCCTAAACCTTATAACTAGTGTTGCCTTGTTGACACAGGTATTAGTTCCCTGATGCATGCAGACCACAAAGTACTTTAGAAAGCAGCCACAAAACTTTTTAACCCCGCGTCAGAGGTGGGGAAATAGAGGCACAGAAAAACAAACTAACTCATCCACACTTGAATGCAAGCCCAGCGCACAACCCAGCAGGCTACCTTGCTTGGACAGTGTGTCAGTCAGCGCAGGCTTGCACAAAACACAGGTTGTTCTACATGTTGCTCTACGTTACAAATATTATCAAAGCCACCAATGCTCAAATTGCAATTATTTTAATATTTGCCTGTCACTTTGCAACAAAACTTGAAATATATTGAGTAACTCAGGACTTACGTAAGCATAACCTATCAGGCTACACTTGCAATGCTCTAAATAAGACTTTCCACAGTGTCTTAAATAATGCATGCCAGGGATATTTTATTAAGGTATAATTTCATATCCTCACACTCACTGGATTCAGTGCGACTGTGAGAAAATCTAAATCGAAGTAGAACTTAGGTTCTGCTGTTCCCTCCAGAGAGCGTTGAGCCAGCTGTTGTCTGGTAGTTTACAGGGAGTTAGAAGTCCTAGTTCCAGTTTTACAATGGGTTTATCTAGCAGTTTGGGCAAGTTGTAACACTCCTCTGCTTTACTTCATCTGTATAATGGGGTATTGGTAATTATCACTTGATATTTTCAGGACCAATACTTTAAAATCGATTATTATAATTGAACAAAGCATTATGAATCAAAGTAATTTACCATAAAAATTTTTCAGTCAAATTACAGTTGTTCTTAATTTGCAGTCTGGGCTTCTGAATGGTTTGATACATCAGCATGTTCCATGCTGGTAGTGTTTTGCCCTGGAATATTTGGTGAATATGTGCAGAACTGTACGGCCGTCTTTACTTTACGAAGTACATGTGCTGTTCCACCACTCTACCTGTGACTGCATAGTTCATTGCCTCTAACATGTTTGCATGTTTTGGGGAGGAATAATTCTATTTATGCAGTGTCTTCTACTTGAGGATTTCAAAGGCCAGCATCTTAACAGCTTCATTATATTAAACCTACATGACATTTCTGCAGGAGAGATAAGTTTAATTAATTCTCCTTTAACAAATGTGAAACTGAGGCAGGTAGGATCGTGTGTGACTTCCCTGCATCAGATAGCTACAAAATGAAATAAGGCATATATTACAGCACCTCTAATTTGAGTTTTGCACTTCAGCGACATCTTCATTTTCCCTCCCACAGTGCTAATTAACTGTAATGTATGATAATCATTACTGAACTGAAGTTCCACTAAGTAGCAAACGAAGGTTCTCTGTTTAATTAGCTTTATGGCTAGGTTGTGGGGCAAGGCATTTTCCTAATTAACAGAATTAAAACTCGACTGGGCAGACAGGAATGAGTGTAATTAAAATTTAATCTCCCTCATCCTGAAAACAGGCTGCCCACAAAACAGAGAGCTTTGTGTAAATGCTCTTAGAGCATGGAAAGGTTGAGGCAGGTTTCAACACATTTCCCTCATGTCACTTTCTCCATTTTCACCTGTTATCTTTGCAATTTCACGAAGAAACCTGTCTTCCAACCCAGATGGTAATCTGTCACGCATGGATTTAGGTGTCAGCTATTCTCCTCCAGGACATATCCACTCTGACATTATCCACCAACCAATCAATAAGAGAGTCTGCCAGGCTGCCAAGAGATCAATCACCTTGTAAAACAAACATTATGTCCTATTATTTTCTTATTACAGTTAATTAGATTTATAAAGCACAAAAAGCTTCCAAAGTGAAAAACTTAGAAATGCTGTCAGAATAGTTTAGACCCTGATTTCTCATTTGTGAAAGGGAAGGGATTTACTAAATCTAATGTGAAAAGAAAGGATTTTCATTTAAAATTTTTGCTGAACACTGAATTCCTTTTCAAACTTAGAAACATGTTAGTGCAATGCTACGAACCCAGACAGTGCAAGCTGTCTTAGGCTGTGACACCAGAATGTGAAGTGGACCGGAGACATAAAGAAACAGACTGATAGAGTCTTCTACTGTCTAGGCTGAGCTAAATGGAAAAACTAGCACCACCACCCCCCCACCCTGAGCCCTTGGAATCCCAGAAAATAAAGTTAGTTTTCCTCCTACTGTAATATTTTATCAATCAAAACGCTTTTTATAAAACACTGGAGAGGGAGAAATAAGTGTGCAGTTAAGACTCCCATCTGTATGTGAGGACAACACATAACATCTCTCTGTTTTACAAAGCATGTGGGAAGAGCAGTACATCAGACTCTGGGAAACTCGGATGGTAACAATGACCGTGTAAGCACATGCAGACCTGGAGGCTGTGCTTAAAATGGTGCTACAGAATTGTGCAAATACATTGGGCTGACTACTTATGTACCTTAATTATTCACACAGCCACTATGACCATAATAATTCTACGTCTAATGTTTCTGCATTTTACGCAGGAGGAGCTGAGACAGAAGTTGCTGAAGGTTACACACAATGGCAACAGTAAAGGAGTTAGTTCAGTGTCTCTTAAGGTATAAATCAGACAAAACTGGGGAGCTGACATCCCTGGACATCTCTGTACTAGGTCTCACTAAAAAAACAAGGCCTTACTCTTACAGTATTCAATTTTTCCATGTAATCTCAATGAAGAGCACAGGGGCAAGTGAGCAAGCTGTGCACTACTGGACCAAGAAACAAGAATCCCTAGACTTAGCATATTAACTCAATTTACCTTTACTCATAGTTGTTTTCATTTTCCCCCTTGGAATCGCTATCTGCTCAGGAAAGTTGTGTGCTTGTTTCCAAGAATCTCAGTTTGCTTCTAAAAATTGTGTTTGATTTTATCAAACAAAATTTAAAAATAAAACTGGTATTAGGACAGCTGAAGATACTGATGTTCTCTCTAAAATCCTATTCAAACGATGCTAGCTTTCCTATGATTTCAGCTTTCCTGCTGAAAAGGACAGCTGAATGCAATTAGTCTATGATAATTCAAATGCCTTGTAGCTGATAATGAATCAAAGAATATTGGCTGGTGACCAGAAATTAACCCTCCAAAACTTCTTGAAGACATTACTTTGACCAACCAGGGATCAGTTCTGTATCAGGGAAGACAAATACTTCACTGAGAGTAGGATCGAGCTGTATATAAAACAAGCTGTATTTTATGGTGAAAAAAGCAATAATAAAAGAAAAAAAATACTGTAAGTTTTGAACGTTGGTAGCTATGATTATGTGAGTAGTCAACTCCCAAATTACAGAAAGCACAGCACAGCACACTTTTACATAATAAACTGTGGTTGCTGATCCTCAGGGAGCTTTATATTGTTGAATAAATGCAAGGTCTTTTCAACAACTGAAATGCAAAATATGACCCTCCCAAGCATTAATTTAAAGGATTTGGCATTTTCAAAGGGGAGGTTCACAAAGACAAATAACAACTGCAAGTTTCCAGGGAACAGGGATATTGCCTAGTCATGAAAAAAACCCTAACTTAGTACACATGAATTTATTTTGTGGGAATAGATGGAACCCTTGGGAGGGAACGCAACTGAATGAGTTACATGGCAGCTGACTCAAGTCTGCAATTTTTTAATGGAAGATAATCTGTTATATTATATTTGTCTGTCGTGAACAAGTCTACAGCAGACAAATGAATTGTATGTCTTTAACCTAAAAAAAAAAGGCAATCCCCCCAAAATAGGGAAGGGGCAGTGAAAGCTTCACACACATACTGGAGTAGATAAATTTGCAGCAACAGTTAGAAGGCAGGTGGTATCCACAGTTTTATTTCTTGGATTCCGCTCTCCACTCTTCTTTTTTTTTTTTGTCTTCCATTCCATTTTCTTCTTTCTGACAAATTTCACCTGTGTTGGTATCTAAAATTTGCATTTCTTCTCATTTTTTTAAATCCCATGGGTTTATCATTTCATTTTTCCTCACTGTGGCCTGGAATTTCAATTCTCTCTTAGAAAGTCTGGATCAAATTATGTCTATATGTCTAAAATTCACTGTGCTGATGCCCAGTCAACATACATACCCATCAGTCAGTGTCCAATTGCTCACTTTCCTGATCCCCTCCCTACGCTTCTGACCACCTGCAGCCACCTACCACCAAGAGTCTTCTATCTTTTCCTCCCCCAAATCCCACACATTTTCTGCTGGTGACCAGCATCTTTCTGTCTCTGCAACATCTCCTCCACCACCTATAGTTTTACCACCAACTCTGCTGACCTTTCCCCTCTCTCTGTGCCTCCCTCTGCCCCTCACTCAGATGCTCTGTCATGTTATCATGTGCCACATTTGCCTCTGCACCAACAGTCAACTCCCTCTTTTCTTTAAAAAAGTGGGGAAAAAATTAGAATCCTAGTTCTGAGTCACCTCCCAGCCTTATCAAGCCTTGAAGCAGTTGTTTCCAGGGAGCAGCGCTGGGCCAGATGACTGTGGCCCCTCACTGGACATGACACAGAGCTTTCTACTGAGCTGCTGCAGCTGCCTGCCAGATGCTGTTACCATTTTCCTCACACTGGGTTGATCTTATTTGTTCTTTGTCTTGAGACTGGATAACATCGATGTAATCATAAAATGTGGCCTCGGGAATAAGGCTATCATACACAGGCTTTAATGTTTGCTTCTTTAATCCACATTTAGGTAGCTACTTTGAAAATGTTTTTGTAGCTACCTAAGAGCTTGTGCTCTGGTCTGATTTCCTAGTCTTAGCCATCTCTTCTAAAACAAGCAGCTCTTTTGATAAACTGAACTTGACCATTGCTCCTCCATCAGTTACTCAGTCTTCCCTTTCTCAGTCCTGATCTTTATGAGGTTTTTTTTGGACACAGATGGTCTTGCATCTTGCTCAAGTCCTACCAAAACAAAAAATAACCTCAAAACTGCCTCTGTTATTTAGTATTCCCTTTTGGCTTTAGTCTTCCATTTGTCACTCCAATCAAATAAATTTAGAAAATTTCCTTTGCATCTTCTTTCACCAACTACAAGCCTACCTGTTACCTCTGCAGCATAGTCCGTGCATATGGTTGATTCATATGCCAAAGAATTCCCTGTAGAAGCATTTATTGGGTTGCACTATGACACAATCTTCTCGGTACTTTCCCAAAAGAGGTTACAGAGTGTGTGTTCTCAGAAACTCTTGCCAGTACTCAAGCACTGAACAGAACCACTGTTTTCATGACAAAAGTCCTCATTTTCCTCTCATTTAATGTTGTTTTCGTTACTTCCTTCTTTGGTTAGGCAGCTGCATCTATTGTTTCATAGTCCTAAATCACCCACAGTCTGCCTTTGGTCACCTCTATGGCACAAATGCCTCTATTTTCTTAATTATATGGGTTTTGTCAGAAGAAGAGGAGTGTTAGGAAGGGGAAGAGACAGGGAGATCCTTTGCCGCTGCTGCAACATGTACCCAGAAAACTTGTTTGTTTCCATAAATCACTTGAGCAGTTTGAGATTCACACAAACCTGCCTGTACCAAGAAGCTATCTGCTTGCTTCCTGAAAAGAGCATGTGATCTCATGATGCTTTAACTATGCAGAAGCACTGGAAAATGGTCAGAACTTGTTTGTCAGAAGGCATTTTAAATAAAATTCAGCTATTTTAATTGAACATTTAATCTGTGCATCACATATATAGAAAATGACTATTTTTGTTCCTCCTAAAAGCACTAGTTTAGTTACTAGAGGATCCACATTTTTATTACCATCATTCTTCACATCAGTCTCGTGTTCATGAATTTATTTAGGGGCTGACTTCTCATGCAAAGCAAAGAAGTTCCTCCATCCATTCTCCATTCTGTGTCATACAATTTATGCATGCACACATGTAAGAGGTTTCTGTATTTAATTTTTTTTCTTGTTTTTAGGATAAAAGATGGACCTCAGCCACAAGACTTGTATTTGCCTTGTGTTCAGCATGGAGACAGCAAAAGTATTTTTTGTTTTGATTCATGGCTGTAGTGGCTTGTGATCATATCTGATCTTTTCTATTTTCTGATAGCTCTTTGCTTACATGTACAGAGAAGCAAACTCGAATGGTGCTTATGTTTGAACATGCACTTATTTCTAGTTACAAACACTGGTAAATTATTATAGCTTGAAAGCAGAGTCATGTAAGGGGTCTGATGGAAGTAGAGTTGCTGTATAATGAATTATGAAACCTAGATCTTGATTTGACTATTGGGAAGTTTACTCTTGGTTTACGTTGATGAGAAGCAGGGAGAAAGTCATCAGGGAGAAAGAATGGCTCAAAATAAACCACTTCAGTAAACACTTAAAGGTTGTTAAAAGACAACACATACTTTAATAACTAACTTCTAAAATCCTACCCCCTGACTCCAGACAGCTTGGGAACTGGCTTTGACAAACAGGCTACTAACTGCTGTTGATAAAAATCACGGAAGTCTGATTCCTCTGGAGCAGGACGTTTTTCTGAGCGAGTGACACAGAAGGTAGAAGGAAACCAGAGAGGAACTGGAATTTTGTGCTGCATTACTTTCACATGTGAGTGGAGAACACAGGCCTCTTTGCACCACTGTATTAACATCCACTTTTTTCTTATATTTTGTTTCTATTGTTGAGATGAAAAAGAGTTACTTTATTCCTCACTGGTCAGACTCTGCAGGGAAGTGGAATGGGTAACCCAGTTCAGATATACTTTCAAGGCAAGTAAAGTGGATACCCTACAGGCTGGGATTAGACTATTTGCATGTGCTTATGAGCATGTTATTGCGATAGGATATGAGTTCAGAGGGTGTCAGCTGTTCCATGTTATTTCCCAATGCACATACCTTTAAGCTTGTGCAAACAGGAGGTAGCTTAGCCATATGATGTAAAACCTCTAATCCCATCAGGAATTACCAAGGCTGATGCGCTTATTTTTCCTTGGGGTCACCTATTCTTCTGACCATATTCTAAAAAATGGGACACTGTGGGATTTCCGAGAGAAAAGGCACAAGGTCCAAAATCAAAGTTGATGACCACTGAGAGCTGATGCACAGAAGAGAGGACAGACATTCTAATTTGGTATCCATGGCAGGGGCAATATGGGCCTTGGGGATCAAAGGAAGAGTCACAAAAGGTGCAGTCTATACAAAGGCCTGAGGATGACAACCTCTATTTTAAAAATGAAATAGTAACTTTCAATGACTTTTTTTCTGAGGTTCTTGACTTGAAATCCCACAAGGATTCAATTTTCTGAAATGTCTGAGGAATATTCCCCTAAAAAGCCTGAAGTGTATCTGGCTGATCATCTAAAAACCTTGTATCACTTGCCACTCTCAGGAATCATGGTTAAAATGTTCTACCTGCTTGGGTCAGCTTCTTCATAGAGGGTCTAAGCCCTCAGAGTATCTCAATCTGTTTCCATTTGCAAAGTTTTGCATTTTTTTCCAGTGGAGATACCAAAATAGTAAATTAAAGCCTACTGAGAGTAATCCTGTCTTTCCCTTAGTTACTTTTGACAGACTCTAAGAAACATGCATACTATTTGCTCTGGGATATCCCAGAGCAATCCAACCCAGATAGCTTTATTTATGCACAGCAAGCAAAGAGAAGCTACTTATTAGCTTAAATGAAAAGCTGTTCTCACTAGTTGTCACTGTACCTTTGACTGAGAATAAGGCTAAGGGATCATTTTCCATATGCTACTTTCCAAACCAAGCTATGAATATAAGGCACTGTATCAGCAGAATGTTAACAAAATTTAATGTGCTGTACACCAAATTACTCTAGCATCAAGCAGCAATGGTATGAACCAGTATTAAGAGCAAGAGTACAACTGCTCTATTAACTACATAAATTATTTTAAAGATATGCCACAGAAGTAAATGGCCATTTCAGGTGCTGCAATTATCAAGGGAAATGTGACCAGAAGAAGAGGGAATAAGACAAGCAGGTCTCTGCCCTTTCTGGCTTTGCCAGACGTCCTCTTCAAAAAACCCACTGCTGCTTGTAATCTTGTGACTGACATTTATGCTGACATTTGCTGGTACTGCAGCACTTCGACTGCAATGGAGGTGATGACTGCCAGCAACTTACTTCATTTAAGTTTATTCTTTCACACCATTTGCATGTATGTTTTTTCCCTTTTTTTGAGAGCGCACTGGAAAATGCTAACGGCTCACTATGGCTAATGGCTCATAATGCTTATGTTCCTCAAAAAAAGTATGTGTCTAATGTGGAGGAAGCTAAACTGACCTCTTCACATGTCTTTAAAAAATCGTCATGTTGCTAGAGAAAGGTGAGCTGGAAAAAGCTCTTTTTGTAGGTCCCAGAACCTGCTCTGGGTGCCAATACAATACTTATTGACACTAACGCCATGTAATGTGGAGCAGGCACCAATATTCCTTTCACTGTGTGGAGCATGACAGATATCCCACTAAAGGATACTGCTAGTGGGAGATGCACAGAAAGTAGCCTACTGAATTCAAGTAGGACTAGTCAGGCAGCTATGAACAGATTTGCCTCTATAAGCAACCTCTAGAAGTTTAAACTCTTGAGGAGACCATTTAAATTCCTTTTAATTTACAATGCTGATGTATGCGAATGAATTCAACAGGGAACGTAATTCCAGCTTTATAGGACAGTAGGAAGTTATGCAGAACTTAAATATATAAATTCTGTGGCTGTGCACCTTCAAATGGAAGTTATACTCTTCAGCAGGGAATTTAGGTTACCTTTCAGCACGCTATTTTAGCGATGTCTTCTCTAATGCTTCTTACGCATTTATGAAAAAGTCATGTAGACCTTTGGTAAAACGATGGTCTCACTTAAACGGAAACCTAAGAATTTTCTGTGGCAACCTAACTGAGGAAAACCTTCTCTATTTGGGTGACTACTTTCAAGGAGGTCTCTTTATAGCTAAGGAAGAAAACTAGAACAGTGCCCAAACCAAAAAATAAAAAAAGTTCATTCACATGAATTCATTTGTGCCTGTCTTGCACCTGCCTCTTAGGTGAGACAAATTTTAGTTCAGAAGACCTGCTCCAAACCTATATAGACTTGAATCTAAAGTCACTGGGACACTTATATGATGTGAAAAGTGTGGTCGTATGTGCCACTTAAGCTCTATCTGCTTTGATGTAAACTTGACTGATTGTCCTGGTTTCAGGTAGGATAGAGTTAATTTTCTTCCTGGTAGCCGGTATGGGGCTGTTATTTGGGTTTAGATTGAGAACAATGTCGATGCTAAGTACCGCTAAATAGTCGCTAAGTAGCGCTTGCATTGGTCAAAGACTTTTCAGCTTCCCGTGCTCTGCCTGGTGCACGGGGGGGCTGGGAGGGAGCACAGCCAGGGGCGCTGACCCAGGCTGGCCAGAGGGCTATTCCATACCATATGACGTCATGCTCAGTATATAAGCTGGGGGAAGAAGAAGGAAGGGGGGGACATCTGGCGTGATGGCGTTTGTCTTCCCAAGTAACCGTTACGCGTGATGGAGCCCTGCTTTCCTGGGGATGGCCGAACACCTGCCTGCCGATGGGAAGTAGCGAATTAATTCCTTGTTTTGCCTTGTTTGCGTGTGCAGCTATTTAACTGTTCTATTTTATTTTACTTCAATTATTAAACTGTTCTTATCTCAACCCACAAGTTCTCTCCCTTTTACCCTTCCGATTCTCTCCCCCATCCCAAAGCGGGGAGTGAGAGAGCGGCTGTGTGGTGCTTAGTTGCTAGCTGGGGTTAAACCACGACACTGATGCATATATTTTACAGAGGTTATCTTGCACAGGGATATATTTTACTGTCAAACTTTTACTGGTATGTAAAAAAAATGTCAGGTTGAGTCAGGGATATTAACTAAATAAAACCTGAGTTCATCATAGGTAATTACTCCTACTGCAAAAACTTCCCCATTTAGGCAATCAGTGAAAAAATGTACTACTCTGAAACTTATCCAGTCAATCACAGTCAAACAAAGGTAGTATCATAACCCAAGCAAGCTAACAGTTGATGTACCAGATTAACAACTGCATCTTACTAATAATAAACAATAAAAATGACCTGCAACTCCTTCTGGTTTTCCTTTCTAAAAAAAGAGGAAACACTTTCAGTTTCATATGAACTGATCGGGACTGACAAGATGCAATTCTAAAAGTTTTAGTCAATTTAATCCAATTTAGAGAAAAAAACCTAAAACAAATTTTAAATAATTTCGACTAATGGAATGATGGAGGAAATCATAACTGTTCACAGATATTCTGCAGCCAGGAAATGAAGCCAAATTGGCCAGCTAAGCTGTTCATTGTGAGCTTTTCACTTAGTGTTAGTGTGTTCTGAATGAAAAGAGAGGAAAGCCTTCAACATCTGAGACATATTCTTGTACCAAACTGATGTCAAGCATTAATTTTAAACATTTAATTTAATGAAACCTTTCAGTTCATATTTAACAAAACATGACATATTTTGCTTCATTGAAACTCATTCTGTAACAAACTCTTTCCTCACAGAAACAATTCCATTTTCAAAATTTAATTCACTTTCAGGGTTTCATTTTTTTGTATCCAGAAACAATTTAAAATGCATTTTCTTGCTGTAATAGGCTGCAATTAAGAAAGATAAAAAAGAGCAATTACTATGTCAACCTAATAAAGCCAATGCAAAAATTCCCTTTTATTTCACTAAATTTTGATTCGGTCCTTTGACTGAAATTGTTCATTAGTTTCTACGCTCCTGCTCTTCTTTTCTAGATTGCTTAATGATAAGGAAGGTTAGAGAGTTGAGTTAGGGGACAAACCATTCAACGTTAAGGCATTTCTGATGCTCCCTCTGCAGCACAGTCGAGTATTTAAGCATGTAAGTGCCACATTTCTTTGCTGCATCTGAATGCGAAAGGGTGGGGGCCTGTTTCAAGGAAGTAGAGAGCGCACCACATTGCTGGGTAACCATGACAATGAGACAGCAGGAAGAAGAAATGTTTGCCTAAACAGCATCCAGTCACATAACCCCAGCGTAACACCGCTCTAGTTAAACAATATGCCAGAGGGCTAAGAAGGGCTTACTTAGTGGTGCACAGTAAATAAAATGCCCCATCTCCAGGTGGAGACATGCAGGGACCTTTCTGTCTCCTAAATACATGCCCATGAGATCACCTGGGATTGGCAAAGATCTGTTTGTGCACATGAATTAATACTGCGGTATTTAGCCACAGCTGGTGGCAGATTATCAGTGTAACAACATACTGCTACTAAAACCACTGGCATTCTGGCCCAGCTGAGTATCTACCTCCCCAAAATCCCACTGTCAAGATTACGTATGAAAATGATGCAAACCAGAAAGTTAGCTAAACAAAATAATACACATCTTGCTATTACAAAACATCTGTGGGGTACTGCAAAGTTAGGTGGCACTTTATAGATGTTTATGGAAAAGCCATATTTGAGATGTGGCTTTTGATCCATAACCCTTAGAAATCCAGTTAGCTTCTCTTCTCCTGCATAAAAATTATATTTGCTCTGCCATTTGACTCTAGGAGTTCAGCAAGTGCTGCACTCTGCACAGTTCCTCTGTGTCTATAAGTACAGTGCTGGGAAGCTGCATTATTCTGGGGCTCAAGAGTGCCTTGGGGGCACAGTTTCTTTGTCAAATCCCTGAGGCAGAGACGGAGCACATCAGACACACGGTCCTACATTTTACACCATGCCAGAAGCCTGTGGCCATTCCTCTTGCTCTAATTCACTTCTTAGAGAACCCACACAGAAAGCCCCTGTCTCTCTCAGATGTCTTTTGCAGTCATTCCCAGTCCTTCTCTACTCTAAGTCCTGGAAGAAGAATGCTCCCTTGCTCAGCTTGTCTTCCATCCTTCTGTAGCTGCCCTCGGGCAGACGAGTCCTTTATTGTTTGATCCAGTTTGGCAGCTGGATTTAAACAATCTTCAGAAATCTGTGCTAAATCTAATCTAGTCTGACTTCACTCCTCCTGAACCCCGTGAGTTTTTTGCAAATGAGTCTCCTGCTTTATCAGCTACATAAGTTTTATTTAATATAATTAAAATGCTAAACTGATGAATCTTCTCACTGAGGGCAGATTACAGCTGGATGCATGACAAGGGTATTCAGCAGGAAGGATGCATAGAAACCAACAAGCAAGGGAGCTAGGGACCACAGAACCCCCGGTATGCACAATATAGGGGATATTAAATGAGGGTAGGAGGCAATGAGCAACAAGCATCTGAGGCTACTGCGTCTTTTAATCCCCTGGCTCCCTTTCCGTCTGCATTAGCTGACTTCTGCGGGACGACTTGGTAGGCATTTAAGGAAATGAACTCCACTGTTTTGTCATGTGTAGCACAATAATTGACAGCATCAAATGAACTCCGCATCAAGCTGGGATCACCCAGTTACAATGGTAGGAGAAATTAAATAGCATTAATTGGAGGGAGAATATAGAACTCTTTCTGCCTGGGATGTGTCTCTTCTCTTAGCTGACAAAAGCCTCCATGGTTTGGCTTATTAAGAGCCAAGTTGATAGGAAAGCTGAAGGGAAAAGAGGAGCATTCTCCATTGTGTGCCAACGCAGCTGAGGGAAGACTTGAGTTTGAGACTGACTTTTAAAGAACAGCAAAAGGTTAATGAATTTTTATCCCAGCCACCATTAATACATTCAAAGGTACCTCTAACTAGACCACAGACAGCACTTTTGCTCTTATTTCACTACAAGATCAGGTAAGTGTTATATGTAAGGGAGAAAGAATCGCAGGGGAAAAAAGATTTTTTCGGCTTCCAGAAACCAAAACAGTCTTCTGCTACAGTAGTCTTCCTACGGCTATGCAGCTACCTGTACATATTCCATGTTAAAACTTTCTCCATAACATTTTTCCCCCCTATTTTATCGACATTTGATATAAACCAGGCTGCACTCTGCATTAACAAAAGGAGCTTGATTCTTTGAGGTACAATGAACTCTCATTTCCCACTGAGCCTGTGAAAGAGGTTGACAAGCGAAACTGCCGAAGGTAGGTCCCTTGTATTCCTTGGAAATTGCTTTCCTGCACCCTCCATTCTCTGATACATTGGGAAAGGGCCAGGAGAAATACCAGAGTTTCAGTCCTGACTCAGTTCTGTACTCTGTGATTTGAATCCATCCCAGCTTTTAGGATAGAACTATAGAATATGAAATATGATATCGCGAACAAAGCGTAGAACAATTAGTTACATTTAATAGGGTTTATTTCCCATCTTTTGGCAAATAAAGCATGTTTGCATATACTCTTTCTTAAAAAATTACCTTTCCTTTTGTATGTATACTTGCCTTTTTTCTCTACTAAACAGTTAATGACATTCCAAACTACTAAACAAAAACCTGTGAACATTTTGGACAGTAAACTCTTTTTCTCATTATATGTCTATACAATACCTAAAACAGACGTGTCCTGATTTTTGAACAGAACTATCTAGGAATTTTTGTTATTTAGAAAAATAATATTTTTTTCTTTAATTTAAAAAAAGAATGTTCTTTAATTTACCTGATTCCCTTGTAAAAAATAAGGAAGAAAAGTGGCAATAGATTTCCATAAAATACCAGTATGGTAAAAGCACACTAAAATCACTTACAAGTGAGCTAGAATTACAGATTAACAAATTACACAATGTCCACCTCAGAGCACTCAAAAGTTCAGATGTTTCTTTGAGTCTTATTTAAGCCTCTTGAATCTAAGCAACTACATAATTTCAAATAGTAGCTGCACTATGTAAAATGTCTTAGAGAGGAAGATGCCAAAATGGACTGAAAAATCGTAGACTTTCCAATGAAAACATTCTTTTTGGTCAACATTATTTGCTAAATTCAACCTAAACACATTAATCATTTTGCTCAACCCACAATTGCATTTTTTGGTTAATATATTAATTATCCCTCCAACTTCTCTCAGCTTGTCTTACATGCCCTGACTCTCTACTTTCCTTTAATAAATAATGGCATATCTTTCTCCAATATTTAGAAATATAACCTCTCTTAAATTGATGCTTCTATGAAAAACCTCACTTGGAGATGCTGTGACACTTGATGGACTTGAAAACTCTGCCCAAGAAAGGATGTGACAGCTGCATGATCCCTGAAGATGCTTTAAAGGGCATCCAATAGATAATCCATTGCTCGTACCACACAGAAGTAATGCTACAGCTAGCGGGAACAATGAACTGTACATATGAGAAATTGTGGGCCAGTCAAATCAAGGAGAGTAAAGAGAAAAAATATCAAAGGAGAAAACTTGAACTGATCACTCTTTTCTTTTGTTTCCTACAGAACTCAGAGGAAGGAATATGTGCACACTGAATTTCCCCACCCCAGCCTTTTCCAGGCTTTACCTATAAGCAAGAGGAGCCGAGAAGGCATCAGTGTCACTCCACCAAAATGCTCACTTTTGCACTCAGAAGATGTTAATCTTAGAGAACAGTCTTGACTAAGGGCTGCCTGCGAAAGCTACGGAATAAGCTTCACTGGTCAGTTTAAGTGCAGGATCCTTTGTGCACAGATTTAAATGGGAAGTTACTTTAGCTTCAGGGAAGCAGAATCTAGCCCAGAAATCTCACAGTGCAATACATTAAATAAACATTATTAATTACAGTTAAATGCAAAACATATATTTTACCATTTTATGATGAAGAGTATTTCACAAAATGTCAATAAACATTAAAAAGAAATGGCCTGGTTGGTTTGTTAAACCATGTGAGTTAATTTCCAGTTGCTGCTTATTTTAAGAATGTAAGAAAGAATCTGCAGCATCATAAAAATACAGATTCTGTTTCTTGTATTTTCTTCTCATAAAAAAGGGGAAAAGAAAAAAATGTGAAAGGGCTTAGAGCTAGGGTATTTGGTTTGAGGATCAGTGGAATATTTCATTTTGTCTGGAGCACTAATTATAGACTTTATTATATAAATATTGTTTCATATTAGTTCTATGGTCAAACTTCTAAATTTAGAATTAATCTTTTTTTTCATGATGCAGTTTCAATAATAAACATTATGATCAAGTCTAGGTGTATGTTACAGTATTAAAATGCCTCCTTTTTAAGCACTCGGTGGAATCACTGTTACTGCTCTGCTATGGCTTAGCTAGTCTGCCTGTAAAAATGAAGATTTATTTTTATGTGGCTTGAACTAAAACGACTAATTTTTGATGTGTGCTCACCCTTAACTATTAACATTGTGTGCAATGGCAGTTTAAATGTTTTATTTTCAAATAAACAGGCAAATGGACTGTTATTTCTATAAATACTAACAGGATCATGCCCAAGCACTGGGATTTTTCAGCCTGGAGCAAGAGGAAACCGCACATTTTCTGTTTATTTTTGTGGGTTTTACTATTTTAAGTAACATCAAGCCCTGGACTGAAGATATTCTGACATTTCTGGTTACTTTGAAGGAAAAAAGTCCCAATAGTTTCTTAGCAAGTTAGGTCAACTTATGCTAAGTCACTGAGTGATAAAAAAGTGCCCTTTGTGACAACAATGTATGCAATGTCCTCCTGGATGTCCATCACCAAGTACCTTGCAATGGAGCTCAAAAGAAATACATAGGAAAATGGGAAAATGGCTGATGGAGGGCCTGCTCCTACTAACATGTATCCAAATCTACTCACGAGCATAGTGCCATTAAGTGTGATTCTGCAGGGATATTTGAGAACTGTCCCTGTCTCCTTAACTGGGAACAGATGTTGACAGTCATATCAGATGCTCTTTCTGTTCTCTCTTCCCCGACCTCAGTTTTAACATACTCACGAAGGACAAAATGCCAAGGTTCTTATGCTGCCTTTGGTACAGTAAAATCTGAGCATCAGCTGTATGGTTTAGACTTGCGCACTAGTAAATGCTGTTTTGGTTTTCCTTTGTAGCTGGCTACTTGTGTTTTGAAGGGGCAGAAATGGACAATTGTCTGGGATTTTTTGTGCAATACCTCTGCGTCTTTTGCTTGGCTTCACTTAGTAATAACCAGTTGATTATCTGCAGGTAACAAAGTACTGGTTGAGAATTTTAACTCGCTTTTTGAACAGACAAATTCAGACACCATTAGGTGACTCAAGTTTTACAAGGGTATCGACTGCATCCTTTGAAACTGAAGGCTTTTTGCAGCCCAGAGTTGTTCCTCTAAATCTCTGGTCAGTTTGAAACAGTTTGACCTCTGTATCTCATTTCTTTGCAGTAATAAAACCCTCTAATAAATAGAGAGAAAAATGATTGAAATAGGTAAATACAGAAAAATTAGGGAAAGAGAAAGCTAATGAACTCAATTGCAATCACTATGCCAGTATTGCCTTAACTTAAAAGTATTGATTAAATAACTGAATATTTACATCTTGTACTGGCACTGCTGAAGGCAAATGATGCATTGCAAAGCAAACAGAAGCTGACCTTTGCACGTTTTCCCATCAGGCTGCAGGGTAAATCCAACCGGGCAACTGCATCGTACCCCTGTCGCGGTATCCTTGCAAGTCCGATCACAGCCTCCATTATTGACAGCACATGTTTCTGCAGAATGAAAGAGAAAGAGAGAGAGAGAGAGGGAGAAAGGGAGTGTAATGAAATGTTCTGGGGGAGGGGAGAGGCACCGACTCTTGGGGGCAATATTACAACATTATAAAAGCAATCTAAGTTTAAGCAAGCCAACTGAAGCAAGCTCTCAAGGTCATCAGGGCCCATGTACTGGTTTTGACTGGTAAATCATTTCCACAACTCATGATTTCTTTCTCCCCCCAAACTGGTGTTTTTATTTATTATATTTAATTAGTGCTTTTGAACTGTCTTAGACAGTGGGATGGGTTATTACATATGAAACAAGTTTAAAAAGGAAAAAAAAAAGTGATTGCCTTTAAAAGCAGAACCAAACATTCAGTCTGTTTCCTATCAGTCAATGTCTAGCCGAGGCTTTTTAAGGTTCATTTTTTTAAATGATGTTGTAGGCATAATGAACTTTAAAAAGCAGTAGAAAGCAAAGCAGAGTGCTAGACTTGGAACTGAGAATTTAAAATCCTTAGTTAAGAAAGAGTTAATGGAAAATGAACTACATATATCACTTTGACAAGAATCTACATGCCCAATCTGTTCTTACTGAACTACAAGCAAAAGGCATCTGGGTTTTGTCCACTTAAAGCTTTTTGCAAATTGAAAGGAGTTTGGAGTGGGTGGGAGGGCATAATTGAGGTCACTGAACCCATTCCAAGCTGTGTCATTGAAATTTCCCAGTGCTTGTAGTATGTAGAAGGGTGGCTGGGCAAACACAGGCAAGAGAAAGCTGCAATACTTCTGAGCTTTTACAACAGTGGGCAATGACTATTAGGTACCACTACATTAAAAAAAATCTTCAACTTCATTACAGAAAAAGCAAAAACCCCTCCCTCATTGCCGTTATTTTCTGTTACTCGTGTGTGCACATGCGCACGCTGTACACATACATACGCACACATACACACACACATCCATAAAATAGATAAAAGGCAAGTGAAATGATTAACTTTGCTTTGATCAAGAGAATAGAGTGGATGTAAGGATGCCAATTTAGCACGTCAGTTTGAACTGTGCATTTATCTGAAAAGTATTTACTCCAGAGAGCAAGTCCTTTTAATAGTATCTTTTTCAGTTGCTCTGGCTTTGATTAAATTAAAATACCCCCCTGCCCCCCAAGACTGCCATTATTCTACTCAGCTCACCTCATTCTGCCTTTCCCTAAAGAGGCTTTGTCATTACCTACTCAGATTTACAGACCCTATTGCTGAATATTCACAGTCTGTGTCACAATTGTACCCTGTGGACAGGGTCTGACAATAAGCTATAGGATATGCTAATCAGGAATTGCCTTAGAACAGTACATTGATCAAAAATTATTTACAGAGAACAGAAAAGGCTTTATCTTTCAATTGACTAGTACGAAAAGATTCTTATTTTAAAGTAGCCTCTGCTAATGCCCTCAAGGTGAACTTAGACTGGCCCTTTGGAGGGACTTCACTGAAGAGAAAAAAAATGTAACTGTTTTTTTTTCCTTTTGCACTGGCACAGACCTCTACATCAGTTGTGGAATAAGCTCCTGGCACTTAGGAACAAACTGAAAGCAAGGCGTTGGGGCACACATGCACTAACAGCATGGGACAGAACTCTGCCGTCCCTATACATTCACACATGCTCTACTAGACAGATTTTAAAATTTTTATGCCATGTGTGCTATGTAATAACATCATGTAAAAAAAGCAATCAGTATACAAATGGATTTGCATATAACTGTCAGCAAGCACCGCTAACAAATGGATTGACATGTTTTCTGGAACAGCTTTCTGAAAATGAAGCCGAGTCTGCAACTCCTTATTTTCAGGCGGAGTTCTTGCTCACCTTAGGTACGACTTGCAGGACCTGAACCTAACTGTTTAAATAATATAATTCTGATTTTCATTTACTCCCCTGGGAAGGACTATTTTATAGACTTAAGAGGCTGACACTGCTGCTTGAAGAATTCTTCTGTAAATGACAATGCTGGCATTTCCATTTGTATGTGAATGTGTGTGTGTGTCCTCATACGGCAACATATCAAATGATTTTATGTTTCAGAGAGAGGAAGAAGTTTCAGGTCATTTAGAACTTTTTTACTGGGGTACAGTCTAATGGTAGGATGATTTGCCAGGAGTAAAAAGTTAAGGTTAAAAAAATGGGAAAAAGTGCTGAAGATGTACGTTTGGCATGGCACTGCAAAGAGCAGTAAATCTTACGTTAGCAGATTAACTTTGGCATATGAAGAATCCTTTATTGCAGTTCATCAACATGAGATGAACATAAGCAGTAATATTTCTGCTTTCTGGATGACATCCAGTGAAAATGAATAGACACAACAATTTTTTTTTCCCATGGCATGGATGACTGGATCTATAGGGTAAGGGTCATTCAGTGAACAAGAGTTATTTCGATGTATAAATAGAGGGAATCAAGCCAGCTTTTCTTATTTTCACAGAGATTTAGTAAAACAAACAAAAAAGGATAAATACCCTTCAACTTTTCTGGTGACTCTGACTTTAATGCATGACGAACTCTAACAGAATGAAGATCCAAGTGAGCAAGAGGACATCTGACAGTACCTCTAACATTTCGGATAATTGGAGAGATGTATTGATGAAATTCCTTAAACTCAAGGTCATGAGAAAATAGTGGTAAAAGAAAGTGAACATGAATAGCAGAATGTGGGAAAAAGGTATTACGAGCTACATCAAATAGAATAGTTGAGACCTATATACAACATAAACCGAAGCGCGTCACCACCTGTGCTTCTGTTAGAAAAGACTTCAACTCATTTTTCACCTCACCACTATCAAACTTTAGTATATATTTGAAATGCAAATACAAGTTTCAGATCTCAAATAAAGAGCAGAAGCAAATTACTTATTTCCAAGCTATCACGCTGGAGAAGCTATACTTATATGAAAGGGAAAGAACGGATGTTCAAAATCTGGATCAGATCTTCATGGTGATATTGATCCTACAGACCATTTTCCACTGTTTTTTTCCTCTGTGAAAGGCAACCTCAGCATATTTATTACTCTTTTTTTTTTTGTTTGCTTCAGACTTTTTGGCACGTTTCTGATGTTTTTTGTTCTGATGAGGGAGCAGAAGAAGAACTGGAAGACACCAATAAAGCAGTGTCATGTAACTGCCATTTATATTCCTTCTGAATTATGATAAAGCTCATAATTTGAAACTATTAGACTTTACTGTGAATTCAAAGTGATGTTTGCAGCCCCACTTACATCCTTATTGAATTCCCACCAGAAAACTCAGACAGAAACAGGGATCTAAAGAGAAGGGCATCTATTTACATAAGGCAGTCTGAGACAGCTTACATTGTGTTTTTCCACTGTAAGCTCCTAATTCTGGAACAATATCTCATGTATCTGCTCCCTGGATCTCTAGCTAAGAAGTAACAAAAATCATTACCAACATGCTACACCTATGGTCTGCTCAATTAGGATATTTATTGTTTTAACAATAGTCCATTGCACTATGGGATATGCACTGCTTCTGGATATTAAAATATCCTATTAAAAAGCAGAAGCTTGAGCTGTTGGTTCTTCTGCACTGGATCAGGAATGTTGACTAAGTTACCAGGTGAAGTTACATGGGCATTCAATCCTTTAATATGTCACTTCAGTGTCTGCAAGGGTTTAGCAGTGAAAGATCAGTTCTCCAGGTTCTGGTTCTGAAGGTTTTGAACTAAAGCAGAATCTCTACCAGGTGACAATGCAGCCTGGTCACTTTCTTAAAAAGAAGACTGACACCAGACAGGATTTATTTGGCTTCGAATACTATTAAATGCCTGAAACTCTGAACACATGTGTCATGGTTTGGGAACATCTCTGAAAACCTAAATTTCAGCTTCTTTTATGAACCAGGTAAACATAACCATTCAAAATGTAAGCTTCTATTCAAATCCGTTTTTTGGAAGTGGCCAATTATTTCATAAAGCCATTGAAAAACTGCCTTGAAGACAGACGTCTCCAAAATCTGCCTCCGATTTTTGTGACTTCATTTTATCTCTATGACCAAAGAACATGATGTTATTTTAAGGGTATTGCTCAAAATTAGGCAAATCTTGGAATCTTCATTATTCACTTTGGCAGCCTGGGTCAATTTGAACTGAGATCCAAAATAATGTCTTAGGAACTGAGATATGGTGCAAAGCAGAACAAACTTATATAGGTCTAAGAGACTAGAAGGGAGACATCTGAAGATCATACAGTAATATATGGCTTAGTGAGGTCACTCTCTATAATCTTTGATAAGTCATGAGGACAGGGTAGGGTTCCTGGTGACTGGACAAGGTAAATATCAAGAAAGGCAAGAGGGGGGATCTGGGGAGCTACTGGCCAGCCAGCCTCACATCAGACCCCTGTAAGTTTATGGAGCAAATCGCCCTGGAAGCCATTTGCAAGCACATGAAAGACAAGATGATTGGGAACTGCCAGCATTGACTTACTGAGGGCAAATCATGCCTGATTAACCTGACTGCCTTCTGCAATGGCATGACTTACACTGTGGATAAGGGGAGAGCTGTGGAAGTTCACCTTAAGTTTTGCAAGTCCTTTGACATGGTCTTCCATAGTATCCTTATGGCCATAGTGGTGAGAGATAGACCAACAACATCCTGGCTTGTATTAGCAAGAGAACAAGCAGAAGATCAAAAGAAGTGATCCTACTCCTCTATCTGGTGCTTGGAGTAACAAAATCTGGAGTGCTGTGTCCAGTTCTGGGCACTGTAGTGCAAGAAAGACAAGGACATACCAGAGCAAATTCAGTGAAGGTCTACCAAAATCATGTTTAAGGGCCTGGAGCACATGACGAGGCTGAGAAGCTGAGAGCTGTTCAGCCTTAACAAGAGGAGATCTCAGAGGAGATCTTATTTCTGCCTACAGCTAACTAATGGGACAGTAAAGAAGATGGAACAAGACTTTTCTTGGAGGTGCACAGTAGAAAGACAAAAGGCAACAAACAGAAGTTAGAATATGGCAAATTCCAGCTTGATAGAAGGTAAAAATTTTTACCATGAGAGTGGTCAAACACAGGAACGGGTTCCCAAGGAAGCTGTGAAACCTACGTCCTTGGAGATACTCAAAACTCAACTGGACATGGCCCTGAGCAACGTGGTATAGTTGCCCTTTCTTTGAGCAGGAAGTTGGATTAGATGACCTCCAGAGGTCACTTCCAACTTACATGAGTCTATGATTCAATGAAACTGATTCACATATCCTACAGAGACTAAAGAATCTGAGTTTCACTTTTACTTTATTTCTGCTCTAGAATACTGGCAGTGAAGAGAGACAAGGGAAGTACCATGAACACAGCAAGCAGCATGTCAAATTCAAGGGCACAGTTCATGTCTACTCAGTATCCTATTCAAGCTCAAGATCTCTTTGGAATCTGGTACATTCATATCACTGATACATACTGCCGATACATATCTGATACATCTAGTATCACCAATGACAGTAAACTAGGAGGAGCTGTAGACTCGCTCAAGGGCAGAGAGGCCCTACAGAGAGAACTGGACAGACTAGAGAGCTGGGCAATCACCAACTGTATGAAATTTAACAAGAGCAAGTGCTGGATTCCCCAGCTGGGACGGAGTAATCCTAGTTATACCTACAAACTGGGGGATGAGAGGCTGGACAGTAGCCCTGCGGAAAGAGATCTGGGGGTTTGGGTTGACGGCAAGTCGAATATGAGTCAACAGTGTGCCCTGGCAGCCAAAAGGGCCAACCGTATCATGGGGTGCCTCAAGCACATCATAGCTAGCTGGTCAAGGGAGATGATTGTCCTACTCTGCACTGCACTGGTGCGGCCCCACCTCAACTACTGTGTGCAGTTTTGGGCGCCTCAATATAAGAAGGACATCAAACTATTAGAGTGTGTACAGAGGAGGGCAACTGAGATGGTAAAGGGCCTCGAGGGCAAGACTTATGAGGAGCGGCTGAGGTCACTTGGCTTGTTCAGCTTGGAAAAGAGAAGGCTGAGCGGTGACCTCATCGCAGTCTACAACTTCCTCAAGGCAGGCAGCGGAGACGGGGTGCTGATCTCTCTCTGGTGACCAGTGATGGGACGTGAGGAAATGGAATGAGCTGCATCAGGGGAAGTTCAGATTAGGAAAAGGTTCTTCACTGAGAGGGTGGTTGATCACTGGAACAGGTTCCTCAGGGAAGTGGTCACAGCACCAAGCCTGTCAGAGTTCAAGGAGCGTCTAGACGATGCTCTTGGTCATCTGGTTTAGTTTTAGGTAGTCCTGCGAGGAGCAGGGAGTTGGACTCGATGATCCTTATGAGTCCCTTCCAACTTGAGATATTCTATGATTCTATGACATTTCCAATAGGAAATGCTCATGTTTGGAAAGTTGGAGCATGGAAGTAGAGACCTAAATTTCTTCCCTAGCTTCCCATAAGCTGCTATGTCACCCTTGGCAAATTACTTGTGTCGGAGCTCACAAAAAACTTTGTGATATACTGGTCTCGTGCAAAATAGATGCAGTATTTCCTATACTCGTAAGATCTTCTGAAATTCATATAAATATAAAATACCATTGTTTTTATTGCTACTAATAGTACAGAAATTACTACCAATAGTACCAAAATTAAAAGCAAGACTTGACACTTGCCACTGTTAATTTACTTTTTGCCCTGATAATATTTATTCCTCTGTAAATGTAACTTTTTAGAGGCATAAGAGAATTTAATCTTTTCTGTCCACTCTTAAATTCCTTTAGATTAGCATAATATGTAACAGGGTTAATATGAAAAAGCATTATATAAGAGACAGGTTGGTGTCTCTGTTTTGTCTTAACCAAGGTCAGTCATTTTGGATTGGCTTTAATTATGTTCTACTTAAAAAAATTAATCCCATAAACTCTGGAATGTGTGCATATACCTGCACCTATATGCAAAACTCTGCTTTCCCAGTCTCAGTCAACCTCTAAAACATGTAATACACTCTTCAGTGGGATAAAAATTTGCTTAAGAAAACATAAATATTCAAATTATTCTCTTAAAAGATAAAAAGATTTTAAAAACCTAAAGATGCTGTACATGGGTATAAGGAATGAAATGGACAAGTAACAAAGTGATCAATTGTATTTTTTAAGAAGACCTAAACTAAAATAAGCTTCTTTGGGTGGTAGGCAAGAAGGTAATTTCAGAAAGAGGCAGGTACCTTCTTTGCACTGTAAAGGTGTAATCCTGCCCATCACAAAAGGCTGAGCCAGGTGGCAGTCATGAAGAGTCCTCAGGAAAAGATGCTGAATATAACTTGGGCTTGTACTATTACTGCCTAAAAGCACAAATGCTATTTTGCAGTCACTGTGCCATTCTGCAGGCCACCAAGATACCAGTCAATGTAGTGTATTTCTACTGTGTTGACCTGTGCTGCTGTATCCTGAGCGAGATACAAGACAGAAGAGTGCTATGTGGATCTCTGCATGAGAGAGGATGATCTTAATTTCATGTTATGGCCCAGAATGTATAAAAAAGTATAGAAATATTGCACTAGTGATCAATGTCACCTCCCTTTGTCTGATTAATATGCAGCTCTATCACGAAGAGCCTTTCAGCCACAAGGCATGAAAGCAAAACCAAGCCATCTAGCATCAAGCTGTTTCCTTTGGAGATATGGAGAAGTGATTCTCTGATCTTTGATCTTTTCTGTTACCCAGCATGGCAGTCTGCAGCCAACAGGATCCAGAAGCTCTATTTGTTTTCCAGCTCTTGATCATGACTGGAAAGAGTGGAGAACAACTGTAAATGAAAGAGCTGTTTTCATAATGTGTGTATAAACATGCAAAGAAGCCTTAACAGAAGAATAAAAGTGGTCAGCTCTAGTGAAAACAAAAGAAATCATTTATAGCCTCAAGTGAGAATGGAGAGGGAAGCCACTTAAGTCATCACCTACATTCAAGGAAGTCTTGCAGCAGCTGCTGTCTTGATCATCTGTCTCTTGGGAAAAGCATGAAAGGAACAGTCAATGGCACCTTCTGCCACAGCAAAAGTTGTTCTTGGAAGAAATGAAATGAAAAAATTCTGTATAGCTAATGATTGCCATCTCCTCTGAATCAGAGAGAAAGGTTACACTGACCTCCTGTCTTAAGGCCTTGTGCAGAGGAAAAGGATTTTTTGCAGCAACATGTAGGCAACAAAAGATTAGGTTTGGTCACATCTGTAGGTTTATGACATCAAATTCCAAAGACAGTGAAATCCATACACTGCAAAATGTGCAGTGTGTGCCCTCTTTTCTCACTAATTAACACAAATTAGTAACTGGTTTGAAGGTAATTGCTGTTGGAAACATGGAGAGGCAGGTCTGTGCTGATTCTCAAATTTAAAAGGCCATTGAAGTGTTTAATGCTGTCCAAAGACACAAATCCGGGCAATGTCTGACTTTAAGACAAAAGGGAGAAGAGATAGCAGTCCCCCAAAACAAAGAATGTTTTCTAAGTTTGCCAAATTTCTGTAAACCATTTAGGTTGACATGGTAAGAGGTAAGTACAGCTGAAAGGAAGACATGAAAAGGGAAAAATGCTTGTTTTCCCTACCTAGTTCCTATGATTGGCCAAATGATAACACTGACCATAGGGCAAGTTAAAGTAAACTAACAATTCAACTGCCTTTCACTTGGAATTCATTTGCAGTAGCCTAAAGCTCACTGAGGTCAGCAGAAACAGGGTGGTTGGGCTTTGCTCCCAAAATCTGTACCACATTAGAGAAGCTTATTTTGACCCAACTTTTATGCCAGCCAAAGAGCAAGTCATGATGGAGCAGCCTGGAATTTAGCACCTGTGAATTTAGAGTAGCTATCAGGTCCTATCAAGTAGGTCATAGCCCAAGCAAAGTTATGAGTAATAGTGCTGAGTGTAATCGTATCTACTTCTGCACTTGGCTGAATTTTGCACAAGATCTGAACACAGTATCTTATGCTCAGAATAACTGTCTTAAATTCAGGGCTCAGACACATGAACAAGTCAATCTTGATGTAACTGAAAGCTAAAGGTTGCAAGCAGAATGGCAGCTTTAGAGCACTCACTGTTATAGCCAGTGCAACTATGAGGTATATGGATTACCTTAGACCATTTTTTGCTAATGAGGTACCTGTGAAGTAATATTGCCTGGCAACTGGAGTGGTAAAAAGGGTTAAACTACTAGCAATCTTTGTTCCTCAGCAGATGTGCTGTAACTAAAGCTGTTGTAAACTGCTACTGTGTCTGAATCAAGAGATAACCTGTTTATCTATCCTAAACACATAAAAATCAGTTGATTTGTCTGTATTTAATCCACAGTGAAACACAAACTGACTCTCCAGGCTATGTGTACAAGACAGCAAAACTTACATATGTAAGCAAAACTAACAAGTGAGGAAAGATTAAGGATATCTGTGAAAGAGAGCCAAATATCTGGCAATCTGTAAGTATGAATGCTGAAAAGCTGAAAAATGCCCCGTTAATGTTCATCACCTTGATAGCTATCACAAGAGTTGCCATTCTGTCCTCATTTGCTTTATGTCCTGCACCGATTCCCAACAGATTTTACAGTACATCTCAGCAGGAATGAAATTACAGAACCAGTCCTAGATAGTGCACACAGAATATCAGTAAGTCCTATCTTAAATTTAAACTAGATTTATTTTTTTTAAGTAAGACTTCAAAGGAAACTGCCAGGAAATGGGTGATTCTTTTAAGAGGGAAAAATGTACATACTCAGGATTGTTTTTATTTTGAGAAGGCCTAATCTTAAACCATTAATTGCCATAATCTGTAATGATTCTTTGCATCACTGTAGCATTTTGGAGCCCTCATAAGGACCAAAACAAGTATGCTGTTGTGCCAGCTACTATTAAGTTACAGTTACAAAACAGTTACGATGCTGAGGTATTAGAGCAGTTCTATGGGAGGGCCAGATCCTGCTCAGCTGAGTGGTACTGGCGCCCTCACCTTAAAGAACATTGAACTCATTCAGTTTAATACAAAAAGTATCTGGAATTGAATTAGCCCGTAACTTGTATCTCATCTCCTCTCACACCCAAAAACGCTCTTTGCTCAGTCTGGCTCAAAGGCAGCCTGTGCTGACAGCTCATCCGCTTCCTTCACGTTGGTATCACAGCACAATCTCCACCAAACACAGCTCTTTCTCAATTTCAGGTATACTGGGTTTTTGCACAGTACACTCTTCCTCTTAACATTTATGTTATATAGGAGACTCTTACAGAAATAATTTTAACCACTAGTGGCATCACTGCTATATGCAGGTGAACTGCATGACCATGCTTAATAACAAAATTGGCTAAAAACCCACTCAAAATCCCACTCAAATTCTGACCAAAAATATGCAAATTCTGAAAGCCTGAAACTTGGAAGAGATTAAAACTTAACTCAGGAAAGGCAATTTTTTTTTAAATATTCTGTTAGTTATACAGATGAGCCTGCCTTTAAGTAAGAGGGACTATGCAGTATGAGTAAGAAAGCAATGAGACAGAGAACACGATAAGACTGCTGCTGCTATCCGTGAAAAGAATTTTACCGCAAGCGGCAGTACATGCGGTATTATGGCATGAGATCAGGGTAGAAGGAGGGACCCAAAGGGCAACAAGCACAAGGAGAAACTAAACACACAACTAAAATATCTGAATTTTCAGTTAAGTGAGAACTATGTTATTCTCATGCAAATTATGCTCTGTGATGCTGAAAAGATAGAGAAAGAGCATTCAGAAGAGTATAATGAAAGAAACAAATAGCTGTGAACAGATGAAGGAGAAACTGAAAGAGCTTCATATTCAGGGAATGAAGAAGGTGAGGCAGAAAGGGTAACTTGGAGGATGTGGAATTCTTCACTCCGTTATGCTTGTCTCCTCACTTCCTTGCAATTTCATGATTGGTAGAATTTTATTTGCATGAAAATAGGATGAGAATTCTGCACTGCCACATACAGAATGTGTGAAGAAACAACTAGGTGAATCTTGCACTGAATCATGAATCCCGCAGCTCTCATTTCAGAAAAGTTTGACTTCTCTTCAGGGAATACTAGATATTTAGGGAACATAACTTGATAGATCGGATCAGGCGTTTTATAAGCACCAGATGAGTCCAGTCCGCTCCCTTAAAAATAGCACTATTAGTTGTGATTGTGGTGCTTTTTCTAAACAGAGAGGCTACATTTAAGAAAAACTGAAATACTCTGAACGTTGCGAAGGAGCATTATCTCCTGGCCTTGGACAAATCCTTTCATTTAAAATGGAAAAGCAAAACAATGGAAGGTACTGGTAGGAATTCTGGATAAGGTCAGAGTCTTTATCATCAGCAAAGAAATGAAGAAAAGGGATTTTTACAGGAAATAGCACACCATTCACAAACTCAATGAATAAAAGTGACGATAACTCAAGATGAAAGGATCTGCCCTTGAGAGAGAGAGAATGCATGAATGACCTCAGGGATTCCTTCCCCCTGTTTTCTATGATTTCATATAGCAAAGTAGAACTGACAGAAAGAGTTAAAGTGAGGTCTTGGTTTCACAGTTAGTAACTGAGTTAGAGATCCTCCTGGCAATACGCCTGTTAATAATATGTTTTAAATGCTTTATTGATTAAAGCACAAAAAGATTGTGATGCATACAGAGCAACACACTTGGCTTTCTGACAGTGAGCATTTCTAAGTCAGATAAAAGCCATTCAGAGAAATAAAGACGTATTTTAAGTAACTTGAAAGAGTCCTAGGAGGCAGTACAACAAAGCTAGGAACTGAAGTAGATACTGAAAAGGTGCTCTTGGCTTAAAGTGACCCTTGGTAGGCAGTAACTACGATAGAAGTTAATTGCTTTGGAAGAACACTTGAAAACAAACACTAGCTTGTCCATCTCCCTGTTCTTCGAGACAGAAAACCGGGAGTAGAATCACCTGGTAACTCTCATTCCATTTTGAAAGAGAACCAAAAATGAAGTCTGCAGAATCCATTTTCAATTCACACTGGAATAAAACAACCTAAGACTTTTGGGAATTTTCTAATGGAAAACCAGAGCTCATAACACTCTGTATTCCAATGGCTTGGTAGTTAGGGCATCATCAGATTACAGGATTTTTTAGGTAAAGAATGCATGGCTCAGTAAGTTCTACAGTTGTACAGCTCCTTCCTGAGCTGCAAAGGAGCTAAATTTGGTTCCACCACAGAGTCCTGAAATCCAGAAAATCGTGGATTTCCATATGAACTACACAATCATTGTGTGTTTTATACAGTAATTCAAGACAGAGATTTGACTTTGGAGAAGTTATTCACAGTGAACCACCAGAGAAGAGATCTTTGGATGACTGCAAGAATGACGGAGGAAGGTTTCCATATTGATACGATGTCATTGTACACATGACAGGAGAAAATCACTTTAATTATGACACCCTGGTAATTCTAGTTAACTTTGTGGATTCTATTTTCCTGTAATCAAGAAATATCTGTATGTCTCTGCTGAAAAGAAAACAGTGATTCAAAGAGATTAAGTGCTGAAATTCCTAACAATCAAAACACCAGACTGGAGGCAACAGTTTGGGTCAGGTAGGCACAATGGACTAGAAAGTCTACAAGAACAGTTACTCTACGATTCCAAAAAACATAAGCCATAACACCCCCTTGCTGTTCTACCAAGCTTACGGTCTTCAGTGGAAAAGACTATAACCCTCAAATTTGCAATGTGTCATAGGGAGAGGCAGAAGTAAAAAGAAGACTTCATACTAGAGAAATTAGAAGGTTTTTATCTGTTATTCACATGCATGTTCATACAGGGCATAGATCCTTGCAAGTTAAGACCTAAGGTTTTTTAGCCTTAAGACCATACAGTCCCATACCATCAGTTCTTCTCAGCTCTGGAATCTCAAGAATTTCCAGGTGGACTAGGAGAAAGGAAGGGAGGAGGGTGGCTGACCACATGAACGTGCATATGGACAATGCATCTCAAGTAAGTGACCTTGCCTTCTCCTCCCATGATTATCAATATGAAGTTCACGTGTGCCCTCTGTAGTCCCTATTTTATGCAAGCTACCTGAAGGAGGATCTTGATTCATCAGAAACAGGGAATGTAGAGGACTGCAGCGATAATCTGGGGTGGAAATAGCTGTAACTAGGTACGTTCCTGCTACTGAGGCAATCAGGTGAGGGGTGCTCCTAAAGGATCTGCTCCCAGACAAATAAAAGTCAAAGCATGTTTGATGTCCAGGGTGAATAGGGTAGCCTAATCCTTAGATAATTGTGGTTTAGGAAAAAATACCATATGGCTGATTATTAAGCTCAGATGACTCAAGGTACATAAAGTTGGGTACCACTTTAGGATCAAATGGGTAAACCTAACTTAAGAAGGATCAGCTCTAAATTTGTAAATCTCTCTGACTATTTGATATAACAGATGCTAAAATGTTTGCCTTTGCTGCAAATGCAGTTAAGTGACGACCACAAGCTCAAATTGTGTTTTTTTTTTTTAAATATGATATGAGCAGCTCATTAAGTGTCATTGTACGTACTGGCCTAAAAAATCTCCTGAAATCAAAACAGCTTTGGTCAGGACAGGATAAACACAGTTACCTTGGCTGATGTTTCTAGGTAACTTCAGGAGGCACAAGACTGGATAAAAGAGCTGACCAGCACACAGAGAAAGGAGTACCAGCATGTCATGAAAGTGGCCAAAGCAGGACCTGCACTTGTGATCTACTAGTCTGAACTGGCTCTGGCTATCTGCTGCAATGTTTGAGATCTTTGGAGTTGAACTGATAGTAGAAGTACACTTTCCAAAGCAAGCCCATGTTAAGGCAAAAAAAGAGATGATTCTGTCCCATATAACATGCAGTGATGTTCTCTGTCATAAGTTAATCCATGGGAGAAATGCCCAAATTGCAACTTCCACAGCTCACATCTCTAGCGATTACTGTGGAGAGGAAATGGTCTTAGTGGACTGCACACTCGGCTCTCAAGGCAGGTAGCTGCGTGCTCATTATAAATGGCTGGAAGGCTACTAAAAATGGACGAGGAGCCATCTGCAGAAGTCAAATGATTCTTGCTACAACAAAGGAAAATACAGAACTAGTGAAAATACTACCTTAATTGCTGATTATGTGCCATGAATATAGACAGACCAAAGCCCTGCCTGTAAGCCACTCTTAGGAAATCGGGGATGGAGTGTACACATGTAACATATGCCAGCCTGGCAAAGCTGGTCCTTGTTGGTGTGAGTTTCCAAATGACTTGAAGTTCTTCCTACGCTACAGAAACAATCTAGACAGAGGTAAACTTTAGCAGTAACAAAGTCCAGGATAGTTCCAATGCACTTCACGGTTTATACAAGCACTTCAATTGACAGCAAAGTAATTTGTAGGGATCTTGGGAGCCAGCTTCAAGGGAAGGGAAGAGAATTACATTCCCGCATTTGAGGTGGACTGCAAATAGCCTTATTGATGACCCAAGAAGTCCAACTGCAAAGCCTTAAGCTGTCCTGACACACAATGAGTTGAACATGTATTGTGAAGGAATGAATTTCAGTGCAGAGTTTGGGTTTCTGAAGACACTTGTAGCGATGGTATTATTGCCATTTGCACCATTATCCTGGCCTTAAACATGCAACGGAAATTACTGCGCTTCCTTAACTTCAAGATGGGCTCAATGTCCTGTTGCTCTTTGCTATACTGAAAAGAACTTTGTAAAACTCTCTTCTTGAGACAAGAAGGAACCAATCTTGTATCTTCTAGGGCCAGAGGAAGACTATTTTATTGCCAAAGTGAGTTCTTACAACAGTGATCTCTGGAAAGAATGGAAAAGGTAGATTGAAGATAAGAGAGAGAAACGTAGTCTTGCAGTTGTTCTGAAGCCACTTGGGTTCAAGCTCAAATGAACCTGATACATTTGACTACTAAAGAGTACAGGGAGGGAAATGAATGGTGAGAAATGGGTCAGGCCCACCTCTTCAAAAAGTGCTGATCAGAGGATAAGATCTAAGAAAGGCCCTGGAGAGAACATCACAGTTGTGTCATTAAAGCACCTCAAGAATTCATGCAGTCTAGTCAGGCCTGTGATGATGACAACGTAGCAAGTGACTGCATTTTTAAAGACAATATAAAAATATATCATAAAATGTCTTGGTTCTAAGAGCTGATGTAAAGAGTAGCCAAAGAGCAAAGCCTTACCTTTGATCAGGAGACAAGGAATTCTTGAGTCTTAAGACCAGACAGTTCTGCAGTCCTGATTCCTCAAAGAGGAAGTTTTCAGCTGCCTGTCGTATCTTTGTAAGCAGTTGACTTATTTGTAATGAGGCAGCCCAATGGCATAGCTGATGCTTTAAAACCTATTTTTGTGTCCACAGTATCAAGTTCTATGTAAAAGAAAGTTTCAGGATATCAACAGACAATTGCTCCATAAAAACCCTGTAGCCTTTTCAAGTGAAAGACACACTCAAGAAGAGAGTAATGCCAAGCCAGTGAGATGTGATAATTTACAATATATATAATGATAAAGCACTAGACTACTGGATGACTCATCTTTACAGTTGTAGACTGTGGGGCCACTGGACTTATGAATTCTATCCAGGGCTGCAATAGCAAAAAGAGATTTGGAAACTGGATACATGAATAAAACCAACTTCCATCGCTGAAGATGTGACACTGGACAAAGTATTTTGAGGATATGTGTATTAGTAGGATTGAGTGGAAATTTGGTACTTCTAAAGTTGTGTGCCCACACTAGCTTTCATCCAGGTAGGCAGGGCATGATATACTGTGTTTCAAACTGATGCTGGATTTAGACTGAACACTATGTGAAATGCATTAGCACACTTCTCTAATCAGGTAGGGCAGTCTCATGCTATGATGCTGTGACAGGAAAAACAGTCCTGGCAAATAGGTTCTCAAGGAAAAGAAGGTAAAGGAGAGTGGGGAGATCTCTGTGACTGCTCCTAAGAAATACACTGAAAATATTTTCAGAAAAAGTTGTGTTGTACCATACAAAACAGAGATTTGAACATCATTTTAAGAGCTGAAGGCAGTGCTCAACTAACTGCAAGATAAACTATACCAGATGTTTAAGAAGACCTGAAGACATTGGTTGTGCCCTACTGATTTATAGTAAGTGCAAGGTGTTCTGCAACAAGGTGGATGTGAACATATCCTACAGATAATGGTAAGGCTCTGGTTTTAAATGCTTGGATGTGTGCACTTCTGTAGGATGAATGTGCACTTTCCTTCCTAATCTACAGAATGTACATGGCTCAATGTCCAGTTTATAGCACCCACCACAGAACTCTGGCAGATGGCAGAACCTCACCAAAAGCCCACCCGGAGTACAATTAAGGCTGCACTTCTTTCCACTCTACAATGGCAATGGCCCAGGGGGAAGTGAAGAAAATGTAAATGAGCTGTATGAACAGCAATAGGGTGCAGCATGCACTGATCAGAGAAAAGTCATTCAGTGCCATCTCTTTAATGAGAGCGCTCTTTACTCTGATCCCAAGTGTTTTTCTCTGAACAGGGGAGACAAAGGACAGCTGGAAGCCTTTGGGGTCTTTCCAAACATTATGAAAAAAGTTGAATGAAAATTCCTAGGAATCACTGGATGGCTCTAAAGGAAGGTTTCATTAGATCATTAGAGAAGACCAGTTTCTTGTCTACCCCACAAGATCTAGATAAAAATGCATCTAACAGGAAGGAAGGAAGTTTATTTATCTACTTTTCTCTATTTAAGATTTAGCCACAAGTCACAGGACCACACCATGACTAGGACACAGGCCCCTGTAAGAGTCAGTCTGAGCTACAGAGGTGGCCATTCTTGCTGTAGCAAAATGAGTGGCATAGGCAGTCATGTCTGACAGCAGTCCTGTTTTCCTAAAGTAATCTCATGCAAGCTTATTCTTAGCCTTGGCTGATATTAAGGGTTATAAAGATCATAGTCATTTTAATAGCATGCAGCAAATGACAGGGGACTAGAAATTATCATCTCAGGGCTTGCAACTGAAAGCATCTTTCATCAGACTACTAAAATTACAGAAAGCCATCTACTTTTCCTACTCTCCCAAGATTGCCTGCAGGAGGGTCAAAAATCACAGTCCATTTACAAAAGCTGGTAACAAAATTTCCTGAGGAGCCTTCCAGTACTTTCTAAACCGGCTGTTTAGAAAGCATCCGAAGACACATGGAATTTCATGGAAATGCCACTACACTTTTGAAATGTAGTAAGACTCCATTAAAAAAATAAATTGTGGATTTTTCTGAGCATCAGAAATTGGTAGAAATAAACAAGTAGAAAAGTCCCTAAGTAATAAGCCACCCACTCAGATCTCACTTACTAATTAAATTTCTTTTCAGCTCTAGTTAATGTTTTTCTAAGGAATCAGTTGTTCAAACACAGCATGTCCATAAACTCTCAGCTCTTGGCTGATATCCGCTAATACAGGAGGTACTGAAGAGTTAAACAATGTATTTTGCAAATTGGATTTTTAACTATCTCCCTAAACCTATTTCTAGAGCCTATGTTCAGCTTGGAACTTGCAGACCTGGTGTAACTAAGAAGCTTGTTGCTAATCGTAACTTTTAAATTCGATTTGCCTGGACTCTTGTAAACAGTGTGAGCTTATTTTCAGGTTGGATAATTATTTTTATTAGAGAGTGAGGCAGCAACGCTGTGCACTATGTTGCTCAGTCCCTCTAAACCATATTGTACGTACTGCTAGTGGCTGGGCAAACTCACCGTTTAGAGGTAGAGGATTGGATTTTCCAGTGGCCTAGATGCCCTTTGCACATTTTTTTCCTGACTTCCTGTGAGACTATGGGTCTTATTGAAATTACAGCTAAAAGTGTTAATAGCACCTTTAGAAATCAAGATGAGCTGCCTCATAGCTTTTGTTAGCTTAAATTAATTTAAACAGTGCATCATAAACAATAAATTGATATGGGTCACTTGCTAGGTCTGCAAACCAATTGCAAATTAACAATCATAGATCGTCTAAAAACAAAGGACATATGCCCAGGTTTTCACACAAGGGAAAATATTTTACCTCAATCTTATCATCTAATACCATTTCGGAGTCATAACACCATGCCACTTCCTACACAGTGGTTGTATGCTGGCCTACGGTTAAGCAAATGGTTTGCCATGGGTGACGAGATACAAGTGATATGGAAACTTTATAAATATTGTCACCTACTGTAACTATTAGCCCAGCAATCAACTAAATACTCAAAGTGAGGCTTCTGGTCTCCTAGAGGTGGTTCTTCCAGATAGGTGTGGATGCTTACAGCCAGAGCTGAGCTTGCCAAGGGCTAGCAGGACAGTATGCAATGGACTCAATGGTTTTAAGAAATGAAATAGCAACCAGGAGGGAAGAGAGCAGAATCTTGTCCTGCCAGAATCTCTTCTGTGGGTGAAGAATCCCTGTCTTGTAAACATCTCACCAATGCTCACTATGTTTAAAACCTAGTGGAAATATTTATATGTGGTGAGTAGTGCATCAGAATGGAAAATAGAGAATAATAAACCACCTAAAAACCTCCAAACCACTGGCATCATTCAGCAGTCTGTGTTACCCTGTGCTCTTTGTCACATGAAAAGAGTCTGGCAGAGGTCCAGCCACTCTACCCTTTCTATTCCCAAAAGGTCATTCTCACTAATGGCCATAAATGTAACATGAAGAAGACAAGCACAAGGGTGCACAATGGGTTAACTTAGAGCAGAAGCTAAAGAATTGTCTTCATTGTTCAATGCACTTCCTCATCCCTTCCACTCTCAGGCTCCAACAACACAGAGAAACAAGCCATGCTTCAGTCTTGAAAGAAGAACATACGGAAGCTCACTGGTCACTAGGGAAAGATCTTTCAGTGGTTACTAACATAACTGCACAAAGGAAATAAATGAATTTCCAGTCATAATATTTACATTTCAATCAAAAGTACTGCAAATTTTAAGTAGGCAAATACAGTTGTTCATTTAACACTGCATATGTAATAGAACATTATTTTATATCATCATCATCCACTTTTAAGTCAATAGGCAGGTCTGCAACATGAGATTTTTCAAGAATCCTACAGCAACACATACACACAAACACACACAAATCACATGTAAGAAGTAGCTTGCATAAGGTAAGTAAGGTTAATGGCAAAAGCTTCTTTCTATGCAGAAGAAATTGAACATTAAAGCTGCAGCATTAGGAAAAAAAAGTTTAAAAACAAGAAATGAAGTTGTACAACAGATGAGAACTTAACAAAATTGGTGACCTTTCCACACAGATGAAGTCAGGTTAAAAAAAACAAACCAAACCAAAACCAAAGGGACCAAATGAGACCAAAAGAGAACCTCCCCCCTCACACACATACAGACAAAAGTGAGAGCACAACAAAGGAAGTGGAAGAAAAGTGTTACCCATAAGTAGCCGCCGTTTCACCCGCTTGTCCACATCAGCTACTGACGTGGCATTGTACTCAGAACTCTCAATTGCAGCCTCATCCTTCTCTAAAACACAAGTAAGGGACAAACATGGAGCAGTTGGTTAATCACAAGCCCAATTTTCCACTGCCTAAGACAGTTTCTTGGCATGGCACAGCCAAAGCCAAGAAGCAAGGCATGAAAGCACTAAATCCCCGTTAGAGAGTTAATTCCCTTTGAGACCCCAGGAAAAAATTAAAGGGTGTTTAGGGAAAGGAGGGAGAAAGAGGGGGAGGAGGAAGAATGGTGAACTATGAAGTAATTAACCACATACACGAAGCTGGATTCCTACTGGAGAACAAGACAGCTAACATGAGTGCCCCAGAGAGGTGTTAATGATGAAAATTAAAATTCAGGGATGCTAGTTAAACAAACTACCGAAGACAAACTGTGAAGTGATTCGGGCTAATGGTGGCACCAGGATCTGAAGGTGGCAGGCAGAAGACCGAGACAGACAGAGAGAGCTAGAAGAGTCCGGTGATGGATGGGCACGGATGCACCATAGTTTTGTACACATTGACACATCGTGAGGAGAAACCAAACAACAGCATGCAAATTAAACAAAAACAACAACAAAAAATAAACAAACAACAAACCAAACAAACACAAAAAAAGATCAATTTGGGCAGTGCTGGTTGCCTGCTTGTCTATGGAACACTACTAGCTAAACATTCAATGCTAGGAAAGATGTTGCAAGAACAGGGTTTAGTAATTTTATAAGCATGCAGTAAGCAAGATGATGTCAGCAAAAGTAATTTTACAAGGTAGTCTCTGATATCCTACATGTAAGAGTTTCATACAGCATAATGAGGACTTTAGTTTGGTTATGCTTCATTAGAAATACACAGAAACAGTCACAAGTGTCGGAAGAAATGATCAGTAAGTGAAACAAAAATAAAGGTTTCTGATACAGGAGAGCAATGGAGAAGCAGCAGCTGGGTAAATAAAATGATTTATACAGAGAGGGAAATGCTTATTAGGAAAACAAAAAAACAAAATGCAAGTGGGGACTTTCACATGCAGCAAACAAAAAAATAAAAGGATAAGTCAAGCAAACGAGACAAAATATGTTAGACAAAGGGTCAACAAGTATTTATCTGGCATTGCAGAAGTTTGCATTCTCGCAGTGATGCCTGGAATACATACACCACTGAAGACAGCAAACACTGGAATCACTGAAGTGAGGAGGAGGAGGAGGCTGGCAGGTTTTGTTTGTGGCAACACTACATGGTTGAGTGGTAACAAGAAGTTGTTTTGTTTTGTTTTTAACAAGTTCTAGATGGGATCAGGCTGCAATAGAGGCTTTTGTTTGAGTTTTTTTTTATTTTGCTCTGTAAATAATTAATGAACGTCAGTTATCAGACAAGACAGGCAATCAGGAACCATCACCAGAAAGCAGGAATAAAAATGTAAAAAATAAATAAAAAAATTTAAAAGTATTCTAAGAGAAAGAACTACTTAGAGGGAAGAAAACCAGCACAGGCAGTAATATGTGACTTACATCACAAGACCAAGGAATGTAACATGGAGTTGTATGTATTACATTACAAAAATGGAAAAAAAAAAGTAAAAAACAGGTACAGTGTACACAGCTTTTAAAATCATTTTTACATGCTGGACAAAATAAAACATCAATCCAAGGATATTAGTGAATGCTAATAAATAGAAGATCAATTATCCATTCAATAAAACCTGCTCTCAAGGCCCTCGCTCTTGCAAATTCTCTGCATCTGGAACTGCCACAGGCTTCAGGGAGGGTTATTTAAACAGAGGGACTGTAGGACGGAGTCCTCTGTGTTAATCAAAAGTACTAGCTGAGAGATCCCGTAAGCTGAGAGACAGCTTGTGTATACAGCAAGGCAGAGCCCAGCGCTGAACCTTGTTCAGCTCTACCTCTGCCAACATACTCCTCACCCTACCACACAATTTGTGCAGTCAAACCCATCAGAAGTGAGTGAGGCTCTGGGCAGCCACTGAGGTTTATGCCATGGATCTGACCAAGGGATCACTAAAGATAACTGACAGATTTCCATGGGTTTCAAGTGCTCTGTCTTGCAGTATTGATAAGAAAGATGATAAATATGCGTCCATGCTTTTTTAACCTCAGGAAATTACTACGAATTTGTAAGAATTTGAAATTAAACAAACAAAAAAAGTCAACATAACCACAATGCTAATGAAAACCATTATGGGTTTTAGGTTCTGATCTGTGAATAAGAATTTCCAAATTTTAACTTGCAGTATGCAAAAATATCCTTTTTTATTCTAAAAACAAAGCAGAGTGGAAAGAAATGGTGTTAAGCAAATAATAAATTTTATAATCATAAATGTTTGCATAGCATCTCCCAAGATGCTCCATCTCTTGAACGGCTTTTTCCTACTGATAATCTGAGTGCAAGCTTATTCACTACAAGCGCTGTAATTTTTAGAATCATAAAACATACAACAGGGAAGAAAGCACATTGTGTTGATTAATTTTCCCCAATAACAGTTTAGAAAAGAGGATCATTTTCCTCACCTTGCTTATGCAAGGAAGTCTTGACTCATGAAAGTGAACGGAAGAGCTGAACTTTCATACATAATTATGAATGTTCTACACCTTTTAGCTTCAAAAATTATTTGAGTTACGAAAAGAAATAAAAGTTACAAAGGAGTAACAAAGGGATACTTAACAAACATTTTGACAAAACACGCACAAATGCTTCTCTCTCTGTATAGTGTGACCTTAGCTACTACGTCCAGGAACTGCTGTTATACACTTCTCTCAGCAATGGTGCTAAATGCCTGTGAGATACAAACACACACGCGCGCACACACACACATACATATGTGCACATATATATTCTATGAGGACTATGAAATAAAATTTGCTGCAGAGAAGTACTCACCAATGCAGGTTCGGCCATCTGAATGTAGGGCATACTTCTGATGACAACCACACACAGGACCAGTATCTGTGTCATCACAGGTGTGTTGGCAGCCTCCATTCCCATAGTTACAGGTTACTAGTTAAGCCCCAAATGAATGTGTATATATGTATATATAAATAAAATGACAATGAAACCAATTAGTCTTGAGGGCCTTTCAGAATACAGAAGAGCAGTAACAAACCAAGACATAAGGCAACATAACAATTGTATTTGCAGTTATTTGCATTTCTTCTTCTTTCTGATCCCCCTTATCTTAGCCACGCTCCTGTCTCACACCCTACTTTCAATCCATGCAGTGAAGAATAAAAGAGAAAGAAAAAAAGAAGCATGTGCTACTTTTCCCCCAGTCTATTTGTATTCATAATTTTAATATGAGTGGTTAGCCAATTCCATCTCTTCCTAAAAGCTACATGCTTCATGTCTGTGATGTATACAGCATGAAGAAATGAGCAGTCTACTAATACAGACATATATTTTCAAGTCTACAGATAACATTTCTCTTTTCTTTCCCCTTCACTTTTTAAGTGGAGGAAGGAGAGACCAAACAGCAAGAGTAGAACCATATAAGTCTTGAAATCTATTATTTCAAGTACTAGTCCTCCTAGAGCAGAAGAATGTTTAAAAATAAAACAGGAAACGTTTTATTTTTTCTTTTCTCCTCTGAAACAAAAAATACATGGTTGTTATGGCCCTGCAGTGCTCTGGCCTCAACTAGGAAGGAAAAACTGGAGATGTCACTTTCACTTCCAAGCATACAGTGCAAAACGGCTTCTAGCAATTAAAATGTCCTCCGGTGACAAAATACTAAACATACATTAAAGCAAATATTGTTCACGACAGAGTTTTGAAGTTTACATGAATTAATAGATTAGATTAAATTTTCTTTGTCACATGATGGACTTAATTTCTGACTATTAAGACAAACCAGTTTTTAAATATTAAGCTGGCTAGCGCCATTAACAATGCCTCTCATTTGCCCCTGTTCCATTTAATCCTTTGCAGTCACATAGCTGGATGCTGAATAACACAATTCTGATCTGACTGAATTCAATTTACTGTCTTTATATACAGGTAATTTGGACTAGGTTCTTTATCAGTATGTACATACTGGCAGATACAGGGGAAATCCAATATACCATTATTCAGTTATATCATACTCATCATTTCAGAGGACTTCAATGTTTTGAAATGTTACAGTAATTTAAATACTGGCTACAGTAATTTAAATACCGACTCCTACTAATCAGAGGAACCTCCTCACAGAGGTCTTAGCAGAATTTTCCTTCTAGATAAGAGAGTTTATAAAAGAGCCAGGGTAGCAAATTGCAATATACAGTAAAACTAAGATAATGGTTAACAGGATTTTAAAATCATGTATCTAAATCTAAACTGAGGTTCTATCTAATCCAATAGGGCTAAGCTCATATAATTTCCCACTGACCTCAGTGACTCTGCTTTAACGCTAGTGTCTTAAAATGGAGTAGACTGGAATCTTCAGTCACAGTAACCAGAACTGAAATATCCCACCTCTGGTGTGAGTGTCCCAGTGCTGAATAGTCATGCCACTCTCAGTAATCACTTAACTATCTTGCTTAAAATGGAACAATTCTAAGAAAAGCAACTGAAGGAGACCCACCACAGCATACCCAACAGAATTCCCTTTAAAACCTCCTGCCAGCGTGAGAACCGCAAGTTTACACCCGTGGTCCCTGAATTCTGGCAAAGATCACAACAGGAATTGTCCACCTCCCAGGTGAGTCCAGACCAGAGGCTACTACAGGTGCAAGCATCCTTGGTCCTTCACATCGTACACTTCGAATAAAATCCTTGTGTTGTTCAGAGATAGAGAGGGAATAGTCTCGTGGCCTAGTGGTAAGAACAATCCCCAAGAAGAGGGCCTGCCTGGATTCCTACCTCTCCTCCCAGGAGTATCGCTGTTCTATCCAACTGGAAAGAATGCCAATGAGAAAGATGGAGAGCAGCCTGTTCCACATTCCCTTATTGGAGCCTGACAGTTTGGGCACTAGGCTGGAAAACGGGATTTGTGGGTTCAGTCCCACCAGACAGAGGGAACTGAACTCGCATATTCCAAGTCATAGGAATCCTAAACTTCCAAGGAATTACATTAAAAAAGCTCCCTAAGCAACAACGACCCTCAGGCATTCTTTCTCCAGTTTTATAACTTGATTATTAATTTTGTTTTTGTGAAAAAATACATGAAGCAAACCATTCTGCTTTGCATCAAATGGAAGCAACATTCCATTTCCTTCAATATACAACAACATTTTAGCTTTTATTTTTGATGCAGAACAAACAAATTAAAAGTTTACATCAATTCTCCATTTTTAAACCTCCCACTCTTTTTGATGCAGTCATGCTGAAAAATCATTTCTTTCCTCAACACTATGCCTGTCCTTATTCACCTCTCTTCTTTTTGCCCGTTCTTTGATTTGCAGTTTTTTGGGGTTAATCTTTTTCTTGTGGCTCTCTCTCTATGCCACATTATGTGTGCAACAGCAACTTCTTAGTTAATCTGGAGGTAGAGAAATACTGATTTGCAGCTTAGCTGAGAGCTAGAGGAACAGACAGAGGTTGTTTGAATTGACTGACTGCAGCCTGACGGCAAACATGAGCTCTTTTCTGGCCGGCTGTGCCTGGGATTTGATCAAGCAGGGTCAGTAAGTGTTACAGAAGGCAGCTGCTGGCAATATCCATGGTATTGGGCGCGCACTGGCAGAGCTAATCCAGGATAAGGTAATTTCCGTCCACCTAGCCTCCCCTCCTTCTCGACCCCATAAGCCTCTTGGACTACGTGGAAGTTCATTCAATGTTTCTATCCCTGTTGGACTGCTGTGCCATCACAAATTAACTTAAAGTTGTTGTTTATGCCAGATGTTTAAATACATTTCTAGCCAACAGTATTTTTATTGAGGATTTTAAAGTGCAATCAGCAACAAAGTGTGTATTTTAAACAACTTGACTGCGGTGGTTATTTTTGGCATTCCTTGCTGAAAGCCTCTGCTGGCAGAGATCAAAATACCTAAACACGGTTTCTCTGATCCACGTAATATGAAGGACTTCTCCTTACTATATTTGTCTATGAAAAATTGCACTAGACTGATGGGGTTTATAGTAAATCCTGCAGAATCACACACTTCTTCTATAGTTTCCCTGTATATTAAAGTTACCGGTTCCTGTTCTACCCAGTCAATGAACACAAATGTAGGCCAGTTCCTTTTCTTGTCTCTTAAAATATTAGTAAATCATGTTTTTGAAGGATTTGAATTTCTGTCTAAACTATAATTTATTTCTTTATTTTAAGCAACTTGAGACAGAATTCTGGAACTTGAGAGCTCTGCAGGTGAAACTGGTACAAAATCCAGTTGTAAAATATTTCATTTCAATTTCCTTCCAGCCTTAATTCTGTGGCAGTGACACAGTGAGAAGCTTCTTTTGCTTAGAGGAAGAAAACCAAAATTATTGAAAAGCAAAGGGACATCCAGATCTACTCCATTTTTGTCAGAAAACATTAAAGCAAAATTAATGAGAAATCTCAAAATTATTTCTGATAACTGTGGACTCTACTGCTATGCAAAAGACTGTGTGCTCATTCAGAGTCTGTGACATTAAAAAGGCAAACAAAAAGAGGCAAAATGGTAACTTCTGATAGACACAGATCACCTTCAAATATTATAAATCATGTTGCAATCAAAGGGATGGAAAATACTAAGTAATTTTTCTTTATTTTACCAAAGGAAAATATACACATATCTGTTAGATATACTTATCCCTACATAGCAGATTTAAAACCAGAGTAACACCATTGCTTTTGACACTGCTTCAACATTTGTGTAAGTCTTAAGTGTAATCAAAATGCTGGGCTCTTTCCCTTAGTGGGAGAAATACCCTGTACAACTGGCTAAAACCAGTATCTCATAGCGAAGGCTTTGCTTGTGTTGGCTACAAACATGAGGAGAAACAGCACACAAGCGACTATATGAGGTGTCTAATGCTGGTGGCCAGGTTACCAGTCTGTTCTCCCAACATTGTTTCTACTGTGAATGAAGAGCTATCATAGAATATCATAGAATAATCATAGAATCATAGAATGGTTTGGGTTGGAAGGGACCTCTAAAGGTCATCTAGTCCAACCCCCCTGCCACGGGCAGAGACACCTTCCCCTAGATCATGTTGCTCAAAGCTCCATCCAACCTGGCCTTGAACACTTCCAGGGATGTGGATGAGGCATCCACAACTTCTCTGGGCAACCTGTTCCAGTGCCTCACCACCCTCATAGTAAAGAATTTTTTCCTTCTATCTAATCTAATCTCTTTCAGTTTAAAGCTATCACCCCTTGTTCTATCGCAACAGGCCCTTGTAAAGAGTCCCCTTCCAGCTTTCTTGTAGGCCCCCTTCAGGTACTAGAAGGCTGCTATAAGGTCTCTTCAGAGTCTTCTCTTCATAGCAGAGGTGGTCCAGTCCTCTGATCATCTTTGTAGCCCTCCTCTGGACTTGTTCCAACAGGTCCATGTCCTTCTTATGTTGGGGGCCCCAGAGCTGGACGCAGTACTCCAGGTAGGGTCTCACGAGAGCAGAGTAGAGGGGGAGAATCACCTCCCTCAACCTGCTGGCCACACTTCTTTTGAAGCCCAGGCTACAGTTGGCTTTCTGGGCTGCAAGCGCACATTACTGGCTCATGTTGAGCTTCTCATCAACCAACACCCCCAAGTCCTTCTCCTCAGGGCTGCTCTCAATCCATTCTCCGCCCAGCCTGTATTTGTGCTTGGGATTGCCCTGACCCATGTGCAGGACCTTGCACTTGGCCTTGTTGAACCTCATGAGGTTCACACAGGCCCACCTCTCAATCCTGTCAGGGTCCCTCTGGATGGCATCCCTTCCCTCCAGCGTGTCAACCGCACCGCACAGCTTGGTGTTGTCAGCAAACTTGCTGAGGGTGCACTCAATCCCACTGTCCATGTCGCTGACAAAGATGTTAAACAGCGCTGATCCCAATACTGACCCCTGAGGAACACCACTCGTCACTGGTCTCCACCTGGACATCGAGCCATTGCCCACAACTCTTTGAGTGCGACCGTCCAGCCAATTCCTTATCCACCAAGTGGTCCATCCGTCAAATCCATGTCTCTCCAATTTAGAGACAAGGATGTTGTGTGGGACAGCGTCAAATGCTTTGCACAAGCTATGGGGCATCCTGAGCTGAAGCCCTGACACTGGTGTTTCAAATAGCCTTCAAACAAGATTAATTCTTTTCGCTGACTATAATGCTCAGGCTCTTGAACTGGCCAGCCACCTTTCAGGGCCTGTGGGCTGGCAGCATGGCATAATCTCCCTAACTATCCACCTGCCTATGCTGTAGGCAGCAGCATCTATTCAGTTTGGCTGGGCTGAGCTAAGCATTCCTGAGACACAGCTTTGCATGTGGGCCAATGCTTACATCCATAGAAATATATGGACTAGTCTTGAAATGACGTTTTGATGATGAAAGACAAGAAACAACTGTCTGGAAGAGGAATGACATCTTAAAGAATAAAAGGGATTTTAATGTACTTATTCCACTAAATATTGATATTGACGTTGCACGCTAAAACCCCCAAAAGATAGAAAGTACCAAAATTCAGCCTCACTCTCCAGGCTAAATCCTGCTTTCAGTGCTTCTCTTAACTTTCATATAATCCTTTTTCTGGTCTCTTCTCTCTGACAGGCCCATGACAAGGAGTATTTGAAAACATATGGCCAAATATTAAACCTAGCATTTAGTACCCACTAACCCAAAAAATCCCCTAAGACAACAATGTCCTGGTCTTGTCCATATGTGGACTGAAATATATACTATGGCTCAGATGCCACAGAATTTGCAACAAGCCAGATCTTTTGTTTTTGTGGCATGGCTTTCTGCAACAGTTCAAACCAACATGTTGTAATTCCAGATAAATTTAAAATTGCACTGTTTTTCAACTAATTTGGCCATTAAATATATAACTTATATAAATACATGGACATCTCTTTCTATGTGATAAAGCTGTGCATGCAACATTGCTTGCATTATCTATTCTAGTATTGCCTTACATTTTTAACGTTCTGGACATCTCTGTACTGACAGCAAATAGCTGCATGAGAATGTCATCAGCAGGAGCTGAAAAGCTGCCACTTGGCGTAGGTGGGACAGCATTTTATTGTAAACATACTAGACAGGATTTTTAGAATTACTTAGCACTAGCCCTCCTGCTTACTTAAATCATTATTATTGGGGGGGTGGGGCAGACAGAAATAGCTGTAGTTAAGGTTACCCAGCATTTTTCATTAAAAGATTCAGCTTTCACTTGTTTATAACTGCCAGAATGACTTCTTTTAGGTTGCAACTTGCAGGTATGCATATCTGCTTTAGGTTTCCTCTTACTTTTTCAAGTTCCAGCTAAACCGATCCAGCTAATAATGAGATTAACAAAAAATGTCTTGGTTTATTCATGTTTGGGGAAAAAAATCTTCAGTTTATCAAAAACTTGTACCACAATCATGCTCAGGAGCAGCATCTTAAAATCTATCATGGATACAGATATCAAAAGAGGAGATCATTTCTCCTGTTTTCTCCCTGTAATCTGGAACTGAATTCACTATTCCTAAGTCTCTTCTTTCTGCTGCCAGCAAGTATCTATAAAAATCACTGACAAAGCATATTCCTCTTCTAATGTGTACACAGAAGATGGTAGTTTACTGCTGCTTTGGATCTAAAGGATGCAGCTCTTCTGAGGAATTATGTATGGATCTGTATGATTCTGCTTGGTGTATTTCTAGATGAACCTCTTGAGGTCCCTTCCAGCCTCAATGCTTCTGCGTTTTCCTAGTGTGGTGGGCAAGACTTTTTTTTTTGTAACTGAGGAGTCACATGTTTAAAATTTACACTAAGAAACTGTTAAGGTTGCAATATTAAGGACTCAAAAGCCACAAAATACCAGACTTCTGGTATATAGACTTAATGTATCATGATAACCATCCTTAATGACAAATGCAAAAAACACTCCTTATTCGGTGCGTGGTGGAGCTGAGGAAAGTCAGGTCTGTGGAAGCAGCTGGAGAATCTTGTCTCATTTGCTGCAGAATGAGTAGTAAATCAGAAAGGGACTGTCAAGAAAGGATGGTCTTGTTCAGACAGTGAATAAAGCCCTAAAAAACTCTAATAGATTTCTGTCCCTGCCATGGAATTCCTACTTAGGGCTTGGCAAGTCACTTGAATCACATCTATTACAGGTTACTAATATTATATTCCTTTCTCTGTATATTCCTTTCTTCTTCATTTGCAACTACAGCTGGAGCCATAGGGAGCTTGGCTTTGATCATACTAAAGTGCTATAAATGCTAAGCTGGGTTCTGGGTGTTTCTTGTTAATCACCTATCACTACTAAACGACTTTGACATTAACGTCTTTATATTCATTTCCCATTTGTAAGATAGGCAAACCAGTACTTGTTAACTTGACAAGAATGTTCTGAAAATACATTACCAATGCCTACAAAGCACTTCGATATTACAGTAATGAGTATCATGGGAAAATCCATGAGGAAATTAAAAATTTTATGTTCACAATAGGGTTTAAATACTGTGCAGCAGGCAAGGCATGACACTGAATTATGGAGAGGAAGCTATTGAACAAAAGCCTGTTTAATGAGCACTGACCATCATGTACACTGAATGAAGCAAGACACCAATAGTGACTGCCTTATTAGCGTGCAATGATATGATCAGGTGATATGTAATCATATAATTAGGATGTAATGACAAGTTTGTAATGCATGCATAAAAAGCTGGGAGCATCCCTCCAATTTTTTATGCTTTCTAACTTATTTTAACGTCTTTTTTTCCTTTGAGGAACACATATCTCATTTCTAGTGGACTTGGGCCAATATGTCTGAAAACCTCTCCCAGTATTCTGATTCAACTGCAAACTGGCTGATAAAAATTCACCTAGTGAGGTACTGGTTCTCTGCCACTTGTTCACATAAAAAAACAGAGAAGCAAGCTCTGACAAACCCTGAAAGGCAGTCTCCTGGAGGGACCATGATAAATCAGAATAATTGAGAGGGATACAGGGATATATACTAGGGGTGTATCAGACCCTACCAGTCCCTGGTATACAGGGCTACAGACCCAGTCCAGGCTGACAAGGGGCAAGTGTCTCTTTTTCAGCTCTTCATCATAGCTGTACTCAGCACTTGCAAAGCTGCAGCTCAAGATTTAAGCCAATTCCACTGAAATGGTTAGCTGTGAATAAGTTTTTTTAAAAGTCAAGATTTGGTTTCAGAACTAGACCTTTATAAATAGCCTGCTGTAATCTCACAATTACTGTCCCAGGCTATCAGGCTACAGCTTTTTACTTCTTTGCGTCTGGAAGGCCTAGAAGTACAGTTATTTTAAATAAGACTCTGGAACATATTTGCAGAATGTGCTGTGGGTTTAGGGGTTGGTGTACTCTGCAGCAAGCTCTGCGGCCTTGAAAAACTCAGCGTCCCTTCTTAGAGGTCTGTCAGCAAAAGTTCATTATACTTCCAACTACAATTTGAACACCACAGGGCACAGAATGAATTCAAGTTTTTCACTCTATTAAACCTTGAGGCATTTAGAAATATTGTTCTAGAAAAGGCCCTAATTCTTCTGTCACCACCTTACTATGAAAAAGGATAATGTAATTCTTAAGGAATGTACAAATTTGTGGAAACAAATAATAAACAACATAAATAAACATCCTCTCCCACTTTACCAATGTAGCTGATGTTGCACTGCAATTAACAGCATGCCATGTTCACTTCTAATAAACACTGAGAATGGAAATTAGGCATAAAGGCAATTTTTCTCTGTGCTTTTTGCCTTTGGCTCTGTGTAGCCTCTTAATACCGAGGAGCAATCAGGCTGTACAATATCCTGTGGCATTTCTTGATAGTATTCAAAGGTGATCCTTTTGACTTCGTACTTGGGAACTAATATCATCTAAGCGTGTTTATACAGCGGAGATCTCAGGAAGAAAAAAGTTGAAGCGTAAGAAAGGCTATCACAAAAATACTGGCCCTATGCAAAGCACAAAACATGTTTTATGTTGATTTATTGCACTTCCTTTTTTTTGTCTCTCACAAAGCTACCAAGAAGGAAAGCAAGCTATTGGAGTCAGATCTAACACTCACTGAAGCCATCAGAAAGAATCCCATGCAATTTGGAAGCTTTCACATGATCATGCTAAATTACAGAGGGTCAATTATTTTAACCTATACAGAACAATTTCCAATTTTGTGGGCTAATGAATATCTGTATCTTCAGCATCCCAGTGTCAAGAATACATCACTCAGGGTTCTTCTTTGAAGAATGGTATATATATGATACACCTGCATGTTTTCCAAGTAATAACAAGAAAAGTAGCCTGTATGCAGTGGAATCAGGACTAGAGCAAACATTTCTATCCTTTAAAAAAGAGGAATTAACACTCTTAATTTGATAGCTCGAGTGGATTTATCATTAAACCCATTAGTAGATTTATCAATGCATCTATCATTGTGGACCTTCAAAATATTGCGAGCTGGAATCCTGTATGCTTTATTTGTTTTGCTTTACAAGGAAAGCCTGGATTAAACTGATCCCTCACTCTTCTGCATTCATAGGAAGGTAGAAGAGTTGATACCATTTTGATAACAGAGTCACTGCCAACATTCTGTTATTCAATCCCTCTTATCCATCCCCAAGTATACCTTCTACAGAAAAAAACACAGTACTAGAATTACAAATCACCTTTGGCCAAAACAAAGTTGATTTCTTGGCTTCTGGAAAATAACAACAATGAAGAAAATAAGACATTTGGGGACATTTGAAATTTAATCTTCATCTACCTACATTTGCAGTCCTTCTGGTTTTTGGCAAGTTCAAAGCCAGGCCTACATTCACAGGCAACCCCACCTTTGGGCGTCTCCCGGCAGATGTGTGCACACCCATGATCTTTGTTCATACAGTTCATACCCTCTGTAAAAAATAAGGAAGAAAAATGGAAAATATTAGTACTGAAATAAAATTACAAAACAGTTATACACATCCAGTCCTTCAGTGATTTTAACTGTAATTTTTATTTTGCATCTGGACTGTGTTCCACAAGGCAAAAGAATGCAGCTGAAAAGAGGTATACAATCAACAAAACAGTGATATAAAGGACAAACCTCCTCTGGGGCAAATACAACAAGTACTACTGTGGAATACAGGGTGTCTCTGCTGCATGTAGAAACCCAGGACTTGTGATTTCCCTATTCCATATCCATACTCTAATCGTTCAGGAAAATATAATGGATTCAAAGGATACTCCAGGAAGTTGTCTGTCCCACAGGTGATTATCAGTTAAATAACTGAGCTTATTGTTATTTTTTCCATGTATAAATTTAATGGTTGTTACTGTCTGTTTATTTGCCAGTTAATGTGCTTTATATTCTTTAACACACAAAATCTACCAAAGATTATATCTGAGCATTTTTGCTTCAATCTGTTTCTTCGCTATTTGTTATACATCTCAATCACCTGTGTCATCCACCATAAGCACAGCCAATCTCCAACAAACCTACTACCACTTTTCTCTTTGACTCTATTAAACAAAACATACTAGCTGTTCAACAAACGTCCAAGTGCCATGGGTGGATTCCTGTTAAAGTTTATGCTAAGGAGCAGTATCAACCAGCTTTCTCTTAATCATCATAGGGCCAATTTTAGCTTTCTAAACCTTGTAAGTGATTTAGATACTGAATGCGCCTTACGCTCTTAGAGGCTTTCATTATCGAGTTAATTCAAATCCCACATATTCACAGAAATCTTGAACTCAGTCCTTATAGGTCAGCATCTAGCATTCCTTCTGTGAAGGAAGGCTAGCTAGATTTGCATTACAAAGCCTTCCCAGACTTCCCCTTGGATATCTGACCTGGAAAGGAGAAACAAATTCTCTCAGAGTACACTGACAGAGAATTCACAGCGTAACTCAGCTTACTGCTGTGAAAACAGCATGTATTCCCCAAAACACTGGTGCGTGCAACATCAGTGTGGACTCAGCAGCTCATCTGTCACTTTGTAACATGGCTACTCCTACCTATTCTAGGCTAATTTCTCAAAACAGCTCCAGTGTAAAATATTCAAGTTAAATCTACAGTGACAACATACTGTAAATAAATGTTTTTTCAGGGCTGTTGCAAAGTTTTTGCTTCCAAAGGTGAAAACGATCACTGCCCTCCCTTTTTATTCTTACAGAAGCTACATGAACGTACCTGCCACCTCCGGCGTCTACACACACTGCCTTTAGGCTGAGGCTGGTCTCACACTATCAAGTACTTGAAACCAAGCATCAAGGCTCTATGATGAATTTGAGCAAAAGTTTCTCTGCATACAGAATAGTTTTTAAGTGAATACAAATAAAAGGATTAGTGTGTAAGAGAGCTACTAAGAAACGCTGTGTACAACATTCTGAGGAGGAAATGCTACAGAGATTGCCTCAGGTTGACAGAAGCTAACAGCTTCAGAAGTTATTTGCACTGCTTGACTTTACCTCAGAAAGGTTTATATTAGCAGAGCAATGAAAAACACACATCGCCAGTCCAAGTGGGTATTTTTGTTCATCTCTCCTACAAAAAATACCAGGATCTTAAATCTCACTGCCTATGAAAACCAGCAGATATATTTCTCTTTTCTAAATTCCCCTCTGTGTTAGCCTTGATGAGTCTAAAAACTTGCCAAAACACAAAATAAGTTATTCTCTGTAAACTGCAGCCTGGACAACAGATGCTATTGGAAGATATAATACATACTCTACTATATACTATACCATCCTATACATTGAAGTGAAGTATGAATGTTTTGTTTGGCTGAGCAGATATAAGAAACCTGGGAACAGCCTTACTGAAGGTTTTTGAGGCATTTTATAATCTCTTTCTCTCCACTTCTCCCAACAAAGGATTTCAGACACAATGTGTTTGACAAACTGCATTCCTGCGCACTACGCTATGTTCAGAAAAGGTTCTGGGAAAGATAACACATGCCTGATTGAGTCACACTGCTGAGGCAATGAGAAGAGAGGAATTAGATAGATGAAAGAAGATTATTTAATGGCCCAGAAGTGTAATGAAGCAAGTGATTTTCAGTGTTTACGTACAGATACTGCATATCTGCCATTGTTAAAATCACTTGGGAAGACAGAAATTGTGCACTGCTAAAAATATAGGGAGAAATTGAAGATCAGAATTATTACGTTCTGAAACAAAAGTGAAAGACAAAGCAGAATTTTATGCTGGTATTTGTGTGTAAGACCACAATATTTCAGTTACTGTATTAATAATTTCAGTTAGTGTATTCATCAGGTAGTTGGAGCTGTAGGAAAACTATTTCAGTTCCATGTTTAGCTGGAGAACACCACAGAAATCTTCTAAGCCTGAAAACCATTATTTCAGAAAACTTAAATTTTTCTGGTGAAATGAAAGACCATTATTTTTCAGTCAAGAGCAGGAACTCAACCACAACGAAACTTCTCATTTATATTTTAGTATTTTCAAAATCCCTAAGAACTAAATTATAAAAAATTCCTAAACAAAATTTTGTTTAGGCCTGAAAAAAATTTTAAATAAAAATGCAGCAAATCAATGTTGTGGCTTGTTTAATAATGTAATCTAAACCAAATTTGTGTTAATTTGCAAATAGTTTTAATCATTCCAAATTTTAATTTTTCCGCAAATGCAGTATTTGGCCAGATGTCTTCTGTATCAATCTACACACACAAATGATTTATGAATCATTGTTGATACATAAGATCTACTTTTTTTGCAAGCTGACTCTTCAGACAATACTGAACCTTTTATGATATAGCATACAAATCACACTAAAAAATACAAAAATATGCTAAACACCTTCCTAATACTAGTTTAGTTGCTATACAAATGCATGTAAATGGGAGAGAAAAACACTCCTAAAATGACTTTGTTCAGTGTTCTCTTTAGCAGGATGTGGTCCAAACTCTAAAACGAACTAGAAATACATAGAACACCTCACACATATTTTCCTATATTGGAACGGGATGGGTGCACTGCTGGTAGTAAAATAACTGGTCTGCTGACTGCACATCACTCTGCTATCACAGAAGTAGTAAAATGTCTGAGTTATCGTCTCCCCTCACTATCACTTCCTAAGAAAGAAAGTTTTGCCTTATTTTAGTTGATGTTTAGCAGCCACCTAATGTGCACATGCTTTTTACATAAGGAGCCAAGAGTGTGAATAACAGCACGGAAAAAATTCCCCTGATGTTAAAGGGGGATGTTTCTTAACCATCTCAGTGCCTGCCTCGGTGTTCAGCCCCCCTCAGCCCCAGGACAAAGGGCGACCCAAAGGGGAGGTGGGCAGCGTGCTCCCAGACCCACTGGCACTGCCACGTGCAGGCAGCCAGGCGGCTCCTCTCCCCAGTGATGGGCAGCGCACAGCTCCAGCAAAAACGCTGTTTTCCCTCTGGGGTCAACCGGCACAATCAAGGCCAAACAGCTTGATTTGTAGAGATGGGTGGGATACCAGTCATTCAGGTAAAAAACACGATCATGGAAAAACTGAGTGGATTCTGCTGCTCATTTAAATGTGTCTGAAGTTTTTCTCTTAATCGCCATAAGCCCCAGCTGAGCAGAGGGGCCCCAGCACCAACAGGAGTGTCCTGTGCTTCACATGTTGCTCCTTCCTAGAGCTGACCAATGTAATGCAGAACCAGGGAAGAGAGGAGAAACACCTATGAAATTATTCTAGGCTTTTCCCAAGACAGTACAGTATTATGCCCACAGCAGTTTTACTTCAGTATGTCGCATAGCCTGGGCAAAATATCAGGCAATGGATCTTCCCACCCAAACCTTAACCAGAAAGTATTTGCAGAACTACACCTTTTACTACACAGCCTTGTGGCCTCCCTGCCTTTGCTGTCATGTGCGCACCTGCATCGCTCTGGTTTCGAACGCAAGGAGTTGTTCCTAGCTGCTTCTCTTGATTTTTGCAGTGATCTGTGTGTCCCAGCTTCTAGAATTGATGTAGCTATGGGTCAAGTGAGAAACCATAGCTCCCAAATCAAGGGAAAGACTAAATGTTGATAAAAGAGAAGTCTGTACACCAAAAAATCCTTACTTTATTGTCATGACACTAAAATGTCCAATGTTGAAAGGTTCCAGGTTTTTCATGTTAACTGTTAATAAAAGCAGTACCTTAATTTAATATGCTGCTACTCAATGTAGTCTCTAAAGCCTAGCACAAAAATGGGTGCATGTTCTCTTTGGCAGTGCTGGCAGACAGTAAACCAAACTTTTCAAACACAGACACATTCTCAGCAAATTCACCTTACAAAAAGACAGCAAAACAGAATCCAATGGAAAATATAAACGGGAAGAGAAATGCCACTTAAGAAAAGAAAACACTAATCTAATTAAACTAAATCCTCTCTCAGCATTTTAGATATGACTTGAGAAACTCTCTCCTATTGCATTCCTGGATTTTTTCTGACTTTCAGTTACAAAAGATTGTTCATGGGAGAGTGGCAGACATTGTTTTATGACCTACAATCCACATTCATTTTTGTTCCTGGCCTAGGAGAGATTTGGGTGTGAGTCTACTACATTAATCCAGTCTGCCATCTAGTTATCACAAATCTCTTAATAGTGCTGTTCTGCAAAAAGTTCAGTCTGATACAATGACCTCTCCATTGTATTACGCTCTAAAAATGTTTTCAGCTCAATGGCTCTGAAAGTGCTTAAATCAGGCTGACTGTGACAGCCTTTATTTTTCATTAACACAGCCTGTTCTCATCTTAATTAAGACTTCTAGCAATTATTTTCCTCTGGTTCATCATATATACTTACATTATCCTCTATGTTGTCATAATTTCACCTACTCTGTATTTATACTGCTGCTATTTTCTACAACTTAAATTGCACCAAAGATATAATGCAGTAATAACTTTTAGAATATTGTCACAGCATATGTGGTTGAATGTGGTAAGAAAATACAAGAAATCTTGAACTTAACCCATATATACACACTGACATGCACAGTAGCACGTGCATCACTTACACTGAATCCCCAAAATTACATAATTGGATTCTCTTTTTTGTTAAGTTAATTTTAGCACTAGGTCCACAGTGAAATCTCTTATTACAGTTGCACCCTTATTTAACAAAAAAATGAATCTTAAAAAAAAATCATTAGAAAAGTTGTAGACATGATTTATGAAATTCATACTTCACACACAATTTGTATGATTCTGTTCTAGTAACTTCTAAAAGAGTTAAAAGACATTAAATATAAGTTATATGCAGGTCATTGAATTGCTAGACTCAGATAAGCCACAGTGTTTAATTATTTATGAACTGTTATATACACTTTTGATGAACATACCCTGTATGTAAAGTAAAGCATAAATCTTTATAACACAAAAAACAAGCAATTGTTGTGGTTAGTTTCTCTCCATCAATCTTAGTTATAGGGGATAATTACTTCTGCTTGGGTAGGGGATACATGTGGTGCTACAAAACTGCTACCTTTAAGACTTTCAGAACTTTTCTCTTTTAGAGAACTGCTAATTTAAGGAATGGTAGAGTGCAACTGTATCAGGATCAGTTGATACAGTTCAACTGTACCAGTATGTTTATATATCATAGCAAAATATAATAATACCAAATATATTGTAATTATAATAACTATAAAGTAAGAAACAGAATGTAGCATGAAATATAATGTCTTTAGATCACCTGATTGTCACTTATGGTCATTCTCTCAATGCCTGGTGCTAGAAAGAAGGGAATATATCTTCAGCAGTAAAGCGAGGAAAGAATACAAGAGGAAACAAGCGTTCTCATTTCAGCTGTTTACTAAACTGTTAACATAGTGGGATTTTTTGTTTGTTTGTTTTCTTTTTAAAAATTCATGTGAGAAACTACAGCGCTACAATAAACCACACTGCTCAGTGACCAAGCAATTTAGAAGACTGACAGAGACAACTCCTCTCCCAGAGTTTTTGTTTTACTCTGTTAGGGATGGAGGCCAAACAAAACACACTAAGTTTCTGATGGAGACAGGAACATGATGTTAGTGAAAGTGCAAGATGGCTGTTTCAAGCCAAATGTTACATTATGCATGTAAATTTTGGTCATATAAATGCAGTTAGATGGTTGGCTATCCAAAAAAAGCATACTGTTAACTTTTCAGCTGGCTTGTGGAAAGCAGCTCCTCACTACACCTGTGAGTGTCCCTGCCTTGGCCTTCTAACTCCAGCATCTTGTGTGCTTCACAAGAGTGACGAAAATCAACATTTGGCTAAAAAACCCAGTTATAGGCAACAAATACATATGGTCAGATCTTGGCTCCATTGAAGCCGAAGGATTGTTTTCCAACAGCCTGGATCTGACCTTCACCTTTATGCTGCACGGTTGCATCAGATCCTCTGGACATTTCTGGCTCACTAATAAGGGCCTGATTCTGGGATGTGAAGAATGTTTGGGTGAGCTTGGCTCCCCAGTGAGAGCCTAAGATGCTCTCATCTCAAAACAGAATATGTCCTTACCACCAAAACCCACCAAGATTTGCTCTCTTCAGCAAGAAAATGGAGAATAAAACTAATTGGTTGAGGCAGCTACCCTTCCTCAGCCGATCACAATGTCAGGGGTACAAAGCATCCATCTAGGAATAGACCACTAGAGCTAAGTGAGAAACCTCACATTGGGTATGCTGGAAATGTAATAAACTATGTCATGGTCTAATGTTTTTTGTACTGTTAACTGAATGAACACAAGACTTTCCTTCCATCTTCATTCCTGAAATAAGTTGCTTGGTTCTGCCTACAGCTTTAGGAAAATACAGTTGTTTCAGTGACTACAACTCACCCCAACAGAGGTTGAAAAGAAAAGGAAACAAATAAAGCAGGCAAACTGACCCAAGGAAACAGAATTCTACACTATTAAGTAGGTTTGTTGGAGAAATCCTGGACATCATACAAGAAAACAGCTGCTGGTATATTATAAAATAAACAAATTCAAGTTTGTTTAGCAATTACATGTGTTTTCAGTTTGGATATAAAACATGCTTAGGGACAGCATCTTCAGCAGGCAGGCTTGCAGTCTGATCTCTGACAAGATGTTCCTGCTCTGAGTGGCAGCCAGAAAACCACGTGTCATCCAGCCCTGAACAGGGGTTTTGTCTGAAGATTTAGAAATAGGCATGTGTCAGAAATATAACTTCATTCTGTCAGCAGTAAAAGCAAAGATTTGCAATTCTGCAAAAGTACTGTAATTTCAGAAAAGAGGATAGAAAGATTAAATGAATGATGGGTGTGAATGGACCAAGTTTAATTTAGCAGAAAAACTATGCAGGTAGGGAAAGGAAATAGATTCAAAAATTTCCAGAAAATGTAAGCAATTCCTGTGGGACCAAGAAATGAGAATAAGAAAGGCTGGCTGAAATCCAGCTGAGGTTGCTTGTGACTGACTTGTGATTGTGTGATGGCTTTTTGGTGGATCACATGAAAGAAGTTTGGCAATCTCAGTCTGTTTGCTCCATTGCAGAGCTACCAATAGAACCTGGTGCTCACTGAAACCCCTTCCAATAGTCTCCATTACCTTCTCACACATAGATATAGTTTATCTCAAAGAAAATTCAGCAAGATAGCCCTGGGAATGCGTGTTGCTGCTGCTCTGGCAGAACCAAAGCTGTCAGTCTCTGGCAGTATCTACTTGGCACCTGACATTACCAATGATTTCACACAAAGGGAAATAAATGGGAGAGGAAGAGGAAGATAAGGACAAGAAAGGAAAGCAAAACAAAACACAGTCAACACTACTACAATCTGCTTTTAATTTTGCTTCATCTTTAAATTCCAATTCCTTAAACAGCAAAGCAAAGCAAATGAAAAGTTTGGTTTTCAGGGAGTCACTGCCACACGGAGTCCAGTGGCAGACAGAGATGATGCTGAGGGCAGACAAGGCCATGCAGGAGGCACAGCTGAGAAATGAGCTTTCTCCATTTGAGTCTTCACCACCGCTGTCATATTTCTTGGTGCCTTAGTGGGAGCTAATAAACCTTGAGTAGTTCTGATACCCTGGCCCCAGAAATGTGGTGCTACAGCAGAGCTAGCAAGTGATAATGTATTACCAAGGCACACTCAAGTACCCTGAGATGGGTAGGAGCTCAGTAACTACAAAAAAGTCCCAAGTTGTCGCAAAAATGAGAAACTCCCAGGTTATTTTTGAAAATACTAGGCTTTTGAGCCTCATAGCATACTAGAGATATGAAAACCTGGCTCATTCTTTTCTAAAAGGTTCTCTCTAGGGATAAAAAGTACCTATTTATAACATGGAAAAACTGTAGAGCATTAGACCAGACAATGGCAAGAAAATGTTTTTCCCTCCCTGGTCACAAAAATTCTCCACCTCCTATCAAGAGAAACTTCTCAAAAAATGTTGCAAAGTTTTTAGTCCTCCAATAAAAAGACTTAAAATAATCTCAGAAAGAGACACTTTCCACAACTATAAATAAATCATTTAATTGAAAGTATGGCTTTTCATTAGTGTTTCATGAGAAGGTTTTGAACCAGGTCTAACCAAAGTTTAAATCATTATAGTATCATTTATGAAAAGATAAGGCAAGAGATGGGATGATGGGATTATAAAAAGAATCCTAAAATCTTGTATTTTTTTCCTTCTTCTGGAATCTGCACAGCTGACATGAGACAGCCTTGCTTTCCAGAAAGAAATATTTCTAACAAAATATTTTAAAAGTAAGTATTTCTAGGGCACTTTTTCAAACACATAGTGTATATTCAAATAGATAGAATAACAGCAAATATTTCAACAACGCTTTGCTTTGCAGGAACTCCTTCACATCTCAAACTTTTCCCAGGAAAATTTTGTAACTTCTTGCAACATCATGTAATTAAACATGAAATGAATATGTGCTTGATCAGCACCTTTGGAAGCAAGAAGAGATATTTAGCAGGTTTACTTTCCAACTGTTATTTAAGAAAGCTGTGTAGTAAATAAACATTGCAAAGCAGCAGGATGAAACAGATTCTTCTTTTGGGTTCCTATTAAGCTTTAACTAAGACGCTTCATTCCCCATGGAACCAACCAATGACGAAGGGCCCTGGATGTGTGTGAGGGTTTACTTTCAAACTCCAAGTGGAAGAATGACCTCAGCAATGCCTACTCTGCATTGGAAATATTCTCACAACTCTCAAATTCTTTTTCAGGGAAGTAACAGTCTCCTGTGGCCTTGACTTATAGGCACTACCTTTCTAAGGCATAATAAACCCCAAATCAGACAACATTGTCTGAAGAAATCTGATATTAATTTTGCTATTTTAGTAAGATTATTTTATTACCATGAACACAACACGCAAAATGATACATGATATTATATTTAACTGCATATATTATATACTATTATATAGATATGTATCATTATATATGGACTAATTTATATATATTATGAATATTTGTAATTATATATAATGCTATATGTACTAATGCATATATAACCTATTTAAATCCAAAAATATGTTGTGCAATAAATGAAGACTGTCCACTGCTCTACAGGTAAATATGGAGCACAGACCAAATGATTATCTTACATTAGGCCTATCATTTTTGTAGGGCTAAACATGACCCAGTTTTATATGCTGAGCATGACGTCATACGGTGTGGAATATCCCTTTGGTCAGTTGGGGTCAGCTGTCCCAGCTGTGTCCCCTCCCAGCTCCTCTGCACCCCCAGCCTACTCGCTGGTGGGGTGGTGTGAGAAGCAGAAAAGGCCTTGACTCTGTGTAAGCACTGCTCAGCAGTAACGAAAACATCCCTGTATTATCAACACTCTTTCCAGCACAAATCCAAAGCATAGCTCCATCCTAGCTACTATGAAGAAAATTAACTCTACCCCAGCCAAAACCAGCACACCAAGATTGAAAACTCATTCTGTTATTTTGTTCCTTACAAAATAAAACACTGACCATGATGTTAAGGAATCCATAGACTTGCCCCCGTGCAGAAAGGACCACGTAGCACAAAAATGGTCATGTCTCTCAAAGATAAGGGATAAAGCAATAGTTTCTAGCCTCCTGTTCATTTTTTCTGGGGGTCGCTTCAGCTCTAGAAAGCTGAACGTGAAGCAACATCCATACGTAGCTGTGCTATGGTCCCCAGAGCTTCACATTTCCATCAACATTTTGACAGTAGAAAAATGCAATGGTGTAATTTATTGTCCAACAACCAAACAGCTGATTTCCACCAGCTGCGGCAACTTTCAGAAAAATCATATGCAACCTGGAACTAAAATTTTAACAGTATTTTTGGAGCCATTGAGACAACTACAGTTTCTCTCAAAAATGAGATTGTGGGTATACTTAAGTAGTATGTTTGCACACAAGTTCTTTTCAGGTGCAAAGCTCAAGGTCTGTACAGCTCACTTCCATGCACCACTGGTGTGCAGGAAATAGTTTGTCCCTTGGGGAAGTCAAACTGGAAGGTGTACCCTTGGGTGCCAGAAACAGCACCACAGAGTGCAGAATGGATTTCAAACTTGTTCCCAATTTCAACACATTCCCTTCTTTTTTTAATAGAAACCTATTATTTCACTGATGAGTATCAATAAAGTAATCCAACTCAGAACTGCAGTGAAGTCAAGAAATAAAATTATAATATGCCTTAGAAAATGCTATCGCCTCTAAAATGTTATTCTAGCAAGACTGTCAATACCTGAGGACAATGGAAGATGAATATGAAAGGCAAAATATATGTTTGCAAACTGCCTTGTGAATGGGCGATTCGATTTCCTATCAAAATGTGTTAAGATGTGTGTAGTGGCGGGGGTAAAGGCTAAGTTATCTGGAGTATTGTCATAACTAAATAACTACTTTAATAAGCTCAGAGTGTTTGGCTCCTCCATTCTCCTCTGTCTCTTGATTGATTATTTAGTGGGTCTGGTGCTAGAGCTCATAAATTGCAAAATTCTTTCAAGTTTTTTTTGTCTTTCTGATCAAAGAAATGTTTATGTATCCTTCCCATACTGTGTCTCTTTAAACCATTGGCTTCTTCAAAGTGTTTTTTTTTAACGCCATAATGTGATGTACACAGAGAGGTAAATGATGTCAGAATCCTTTCTGCCCCAAACCAGTCTGTAAATCTTCAGAAAAGCAAAGTTCATGGGTGCATTTAAAAGGGGCACAATCTGTTTGTGCTTAAAAGAAAGTCCCCCTTTTTTTGTGTGTGCAGAATAACAATGCCAGAATGTGTTATTCCAAAGAACTGTTGCCATGGTGATGCCATCAATAACATCATTTTCTGCATCCTTGTTCTTTAAACACATAAGGAACGCAACAAGCATTGGTAAATGTGAAAAAAGAACAATTACGTTTTCTCTCTCAACAGCAGAGGAAGCCTTTTTTTCACCTCATCAATAGAAAATTATGTAGAAAGGAATAATAAAGACTGTTACAAGAAGCACCAAGAAGCCTATTAGTGACAAAGGCTTTTTTTTTTTCTTTCCATGAATAATTACAGCTCTTCAAGAAGAAATCAGCCCAGGCTAAGGACCCTTTGCAAGCTTTAGATGGTAAAACAAACATTTGACTATACAAGGATTTCCCTTTCATGTACCTTTCCAAGGAAAAACAACTAAAATCCAGAGTGAAACGGGAGGGAGAAAACCTAAAGAAACATCTGCTGCAATTAAATGTAAAGAACCCTGCACATTCACCTAAAAGACTCATATCAAAAGCAACTAGATTAGTGACAGAATCATAAATTTCAAGCCAGCAGGTTAAAGTCATCTGCGGTGGGAAAGTTTGGCTCTTTAAGTAGTATAATAACAGGAAGCTATTCTGATTCTGTACGAACAGGGGAAAACAGGATTTCAACACTAGATGTGTTACCAAACAGTTGTAAAACACTGTTAAGTTTAAAATCTCACAGGCCAAAGCAAAATGGTAGATACACTTACTACACAAAGTCAGTTCATAAATAATGGAACCTTTACCAAAGCAAGATTTGACTGCAGGGACTTTTAAGAGTCACGTAACATGTAATTAGGGAGCCCTTCTGAAACATTACACTTTTTGTCCTGACTCTGATGGGTGACATGCAAATGGGAGCTCTGAATGTGCTGGTTGGTGTTTTCTACACAAAGTGAAGGTCAACGTGTTGTGCAATGGCTTATTAATATCTTTTGGGCCTTTCCCTACATACCTATACTAAGGTCAGAGGCTGAAGATGATGATTGGAAAATCTGCTTCTTTCTCCTTGTCTCCAGGTAGTAAAAGGAACATAAGTAAGAGAAAAGTGTGGAGGAAAGAAGAGTGACAAATTTTAAAGGTAGTTGGAGCACGTGAGTTGGAGATGAGAATAGGAGTTGGTAAGCTCAGACACACATGTCTCAATTAGACCGAAGGGCTGTCAGGGTTAATGACAGCAAAGATACGTAGCAGAAAACTTTAGTCAGGTTTAAAGCAGTAAAATGAATTTACTAAGATGATGCAATTCCAAACTCTTGAGCTGAATGAGAATGGTCTATGAGTAAAAGATAACAACTTAACCATATGGCTGCATTTACAATGGAAAGTCTGAGCAAGTTAGGAAAGGGAATTCAAGATGTTTGAATTCTTTTCCTGAACATGTTATTGTCTTGCGTTGTCCTTTGATTTCTCACTGCTTCTGCCTCTCCACCTCTGAAGTGAGAGATAACGCTTGCTCATTTTGAATAGCTCCTTCAGCTCTCCACTTGTTACTGTGGAAATCCTAAAGGAATTGTAAGCCAGTAAAGATGAACAACATACAGACATGGCGGGAACCAATTCTTTTCCTTTCTGTTTTAGAGCCTCTGCAATGTTTCAAAGTACTCCACTATTCAATTCCGTTTAAATGCTAACACTGACTGGATTCTGTTTCATGGAAAATAAGCTTCCACATTCTGTCTAGATTTCAACGCATTTAAGAATTGCTTAGAAAGCTCTGTTGAAAGGCTTTAATAGGGCAGCTAATGGGCTAACTCAGCTTATCTGAGGGGCTATTCACCAAATTCCCCAGAAAACAAAAATTAGTGAAATCTGTTTCTCAGTATCCAAACATTACCCTTTATCTCTGAAGCCAAAGGAATAAAAGACAAATTCTTGGAAGGAAATGTTATGATTCCCTTCTCTTCTGGTCTGCCTAAGACTTGGAAATAAAATGTCTACTTTTGTAATGTTCTAGCTGGACTCAAGAGGCTGAAAGCTGAACGGCAATTCCCAGTTTACCAGTCCCTCAGATCAACACTCCTGCATGGTTGTCAACAAAACAAACCAATGGTTTTGACGAATTGGTAAGAGTCTCTTGAACGCCTCTGGGATACTTTAAAGGCCATTGGAAGTTTATATGCTTAATTTATGGAGTAAGTATTAAAAGTGTACATGTGTTTTGTTAAGCAACAGTTTCTTAACTCTGTTGAACTCTGTGACTGGAAGGACACTTAGTAATTTTAATTGCTCATAGGTTACCTCAGAATGCATGCAATACATAAGGGTCACTTCAATGTGAACACATTCTTGCGGAGATCTTTGAGAAACTCTTCTTTAATTTTTATTCTGAAGAGAGAAAAAAGCTTCTGAGATGAGACATTTTAAAAATATATGCCACTGCTTACAATATTATTCTCTTTCATCAGTAATTAAAAAAAAAATTAAATTCCTTACAATAATCAGGCATCAGCTGAATCATTCTCTTCTTCTGTCCCCTGAATCCTCAGATGGAATTTCCTCCACTTGATCATGTAAAATTGTACCATTTTTCAATGGAAAAGCAGAAGGAATGATGTCAACATTTAAACTCCCCTATGCTAATATATTCTGAATACTAATGATGCTTCTCAAAAGAGAACGATCTTTCCATTCTAGGGATGCTTGCAGAATGGAAACCTGACGATGAACCCAGAAGCATGCCTTTGTGGCTATTCAGAATTAATAGGACTTTCACTGTAGCAAAAGGCAGACTATCACAAAAAAGCAAACTACGTCATGCCATATCACAACTAAAACTTCAGTTGTTTTCATGGCCTCTGCAAGAATGCATCCACCTCTACATCACCACCATTTCTACTTGAATGGGTGCATTTCCCCTACACTTAAGTCACAAAAGTATTTTTTAAATGTTCTCAAAGACAGCATTGAAAAGCTTTAGTGACATATTTCTGGCTGCAACCTGCACAACAAAAAGCTAGCAAGTATGTCTTACAGCTGGGCTTTTATCACCACGTAGGTAACAGGGTAGACTTTTTGTGACATATCTTTGCTAAGGAACTTGCCAGATCCTTGGCTGAGAGAAAAATGAAAGCTGTGAGTGCGTGGGCATTGCTCAAATGGAGAAAGCAAATGAGAGATGGGTCCTGGGGAAGAGGCAAAATAAGGAGATGAAGGATGCTAGACAGGAATGAAGGGTCAGTCAGTCATTGCCACTGAGTCTGAGGATTTGGACAGAGGCCCGTAGAGGACATGAGTAATAATGCTGGCACACAGCATATAAGCAATCAGGAGAGAAGGTCTCGGGTCACAGGCCCATGCTGGAGAAGGAAAGGGAAGTCCCATAAAGGGAAGCAAAGCTGGTTTTGATGAAGTCCTGGAAGTGATGTAGTGTGGACATGGAATAGAGAAGTCAGTGTGCTTAATAGACTGGTAAGTTAAATTCCTTGAATGTAGAATAACAGGAAATAAATAACACGGAAAAAGTGGGATAATGGAGAAATGAATGGAAGGGATGGCAGACAGAGGGAGTCACCGAATACAGCCTTCAGGCTTACCAGAAAAAGGTGTGCCACTCAGTTTTATTTCATGTTCCTCAATGACATTATATGACAATTGCTTGCATGCCAACGAAGTTCTTGGCTTGAAAATATGTATGGTTTTCAGCATCTCTAATAGAGTTTTGTGGGAAGGCTTGATTTCATCTGCTACAGTCTTTCTCACCACAGCTCTGTATAACCAGGCTGCTTGTGGGGTGACATCAGACCAAACGAACATTATGAGCGTTCCTTCTGACATTGGCATATGGACCATCATTATCAATATCCAGCAAAGTGTAACAGTGGAAACTCTGTATGTTCAGAAGCAAAGTACTGGGCAAACTCTTAATCTGTGATACAAACAGGAGTTTCAGTCTCCAGGTGCTATACTGGATGGGCTTAGCATTCTTGAGTGCTGATGAAGTTAAGTTCTTTGTGTATTTAACAATACGTTTTTTATTTAAAGAAAAAAAAAAAAGAGCTATAATTAGCTGGGTTACTACCATAATTTAGAATAATTTGTGGACCTGGAAAGTTGCCACAGGGTGTGGGTTGTATGCCATTTTAATAAATGTTGTATGTTGGTTTAGGGTATCACTGATGTGCTTTTTTCTACACTCATTGAAACAGTAAAGGAGACAAAGAATATGCACTTAGGCATGACTTCAAATTTAAAAATCTAGTTTGATGGCAATCCACATCCTTAAAAATTACAGGGTACCATATCCAAATGAAACCCAACACATGCGCAACAAACTCCAGCTACCTCACTTGGCCAGCTAAGGAAGAGAACACAATGCTACTTTGGGATGTGCATGTTTACCAGACTGGAAGTGCTAACCTCCCTTTTTGTGTAGAACTTGTTCTGCCAAAAGGGATGAAGAAGATAGGCCAAGTGGTGGGTGCCAGAAAGCAAAACTGGGACAGCACCCCCTAAGCCCCTCGGAGACGCTACAGGAAGCCTTTCTTCTCTCCCTATGCCTGCAATTCTTCTGTGAAGCTGCTTTTACGACCTCGCCTTCACAATGCAGACACACAAATTTATAGGTCTGGCACATCTGCTAACCAGGATTTGAACTACCCTAGCCTAACAACAGTGAGCTTCCCAGCACTAGGAAGCCATTTTACATTATTTATAACATTGCTGCTCCGCACTGATGCCACCGAGTTTCCATCTTCAACTTCACGGCATGAGGAAAAGGACAGATATTTTCCTCCTATCTACTGTTGTGAAACCCTATTGGCAGCCACTCTACTTTTTTTCTCCATGATGGTAATTGCCAGATTTCATAAGTACTGAGAGGGTTGCTATGTTACTTTTGACCCTGACTCTTGTCTTCTAGGTCTTCTCTCTTGCATGCAAGTTTTATTAATGTCAATGGCCTAAGAAATAATAAGGAATCAGACTAACGTTAGGTAAAACTGCATAATCTTATAAATAAATAGTACTTTGTAAGAGGCTTTGCACTAATGTGTTTTTCTAAGATGACATTTGCACTTACAGTCCTACAAAATAGGGTTTTTTAATGAAACATTGAGTAACGGAAGATTGATAATTTAGAAGAGTCATTGCTCTTTACATGGAATTTATGATGTTGCAAGAGCTTTCAGATCCAAAAGCTATAGTACAATGCAATAACCACAGGCAATCTTTTTACTCAGCACAGAACCACCACCTTATTTCCTTATTAAAGGAGTAGCTAGGAAGGGGTATCTATTTGAACAAAAAACTGTCATTGACTTGGTTGCACTAGGGTTCCCAAGCTGCTAATGTCAGAACAAAAATGAAACTGTTTGGAAAATGATTTTGTGGTCATAGATCACAAGCCACCCTAGAAGAAGTCCCTGAGGAAAGTATGAAAGGACTTCTAAATGAAACTGCTTGTTGGGACAGAAAATTATACAGGTTCCTTCTTCTAAGATCATGCAAACTAAACATGCTATCTACTTGCTGAACGCTTACTGCAGCTATTGCTTCTACGTGAATGATACAATGGATTAATTTATTGTCATGCTGTATAAATTACCATTATTGCTGTCACTGAAAATTATTCAACATGCATTGTGATCACCTGGCATGGCTTATTTAGCACAAATTGTGAAAGCTTATTTTTTAATTATGACCTCTGCATAGGTACCTTTTTAAGAGAAACAAGTTGTGGGCAGATCTGTTATCAACGGAAAGTATTATATTTAGTTTAATATTGACAACTTCTTTGGTTCTGTAACAACTTCTCAGAGTTTAAAACTGAAGAAGTAAAGTAATTTCTCACCCTCTCAGACAAGGTCAAAGGCCTCAAGTGCTAAACTTCATTTTCTAGAATTAAGGATAAATTAATGTGCATTCCTATGCCATGCAGTAACATGAAGAATCAGTGTTACAGGAACAGTGTCAAAGAGAAAACCGAAAATAGGAAACATACCTAATTTAGCCAGAGTTTTCTAGCATTATTGAGATTGCTTCTTGATAATTATGCCTGTTTTCAATATCTTCAGAAGTTTTCCAAAGATAATAAAGAAGTCTGAAGAAAATTAAATAGCATTGTTCTCATAGCATTGTTCTCATAGTAAAGCCAGTTAAGTCAGCGACTTTAAACGCTACTTCTCACAGCAAAAATACTGCTTCCCAGAAATCTCTAAATCAACTGCATCTTACATGAACAAACAGTAAACCCACATTTGAGACTACTTAGATTATAGTAGTAACTCTGAAGAAACTAAGGGATGTGAAAATGGGCAGTCTGTATTTTTACAATCCATCTCAAATAGTTTCTGTCTGAAGGAGGAAACCAGTCTCTGTATTCTCCCTGTATGGTTAAGGGAGCGAAATAAAATCCCCTAAAGTCAGAATCTCTCTTGGACATGTGACATTAAATGCACAGAGACAATGTGACTATCCTTCCATTACCGCAACCTCTTAAAGAGTTTGTTGGTGAACTACATTTTTTCCAACATAATGCCAGATGAATGTTTTTTGAAAGATGATTAAATACACTCACTATGTTGGATAACAGCCAGCTATCATGTCATTTTTATGTCACACACAAAAACTGTTTCAGCATCACAGACCTCTTTAGTTCTGACTCCATGGACAGATGAGAGACAAAATAGAAACAGTATATTCATTTTGGATAAAATAAAGCAAGCCACTTCTATAGGCTTTCATGAGTGAGAAGGAAGGCAGCCTGTCTCCTGGTTAGAGTCATACAATCTGTGGCAAAAAGCGCAAATGACCCGATGAACTCTTCATAGAATCATAGAATGGTTTGGGTTGGAAGGGACCTTTAAAGGTCATCTGGTCCAACCCCCTTGCAATTGGCAGGGACATCTTCAACTAGATCAGGTTGCTCAGAGCCCTGTCCAACGTGACCTTGAATTTTTCCAAGGATTGGGCATCTACCACCTCTCTGGGCAACCCGTTCCAGTGTTTCACCACTCTCATCATAAAAAATTTTTTCCTTAAATCTAGTCTAAATCTACCCTCTTTTAGTTTAAAACCATTACCCCTTGTCCTATCGCTACAGGCCCTACTAAAAAGTCTGTTCCCATCTTTCTTATAAGCCTCCTTTAAGCATTGAAAGGCCACAATAAGGTCTCCCCAGAGCCTTCGCTTCTCCAGGCTGAACAACCCCAATTCTCTCAGCCTTTCGTCATAGGAGACATGTTCCATCCCTCTGATCACTTTTGTGGTCCTCCTCTGGACCTGTTCCAACAGGTCCATGTCTTCTAATACTCTTCTAATACTGCAAATAGAAAAAAAGACTTGGACATCATGAACAAATTGTGAGAAAATATTACTGAACAGTCATATGACTAAGAGACTAGAAAAAGAGTGCATGTGGATCTGTGTGCATGTGTCTATGACAACAGTTTAGCACATGACAACCAAAGAAAACATCATTTGTTTCAAAGGAATATAGTTTTTTCAAAAAATACTGCCCAGCATCTAGATTACTGTGTTCAACTTCAGTTAACTGTGATATTCCTGTCCTGTGCAAAGTATGACGAAACTGACGAAACCTGCTGGTTCTGAGACAGTCTGAAACGCAGTCAAAGGAACAAAGATGTCAAGACTACGTCTGATGAAAATGAAAAATTTAGAAGTGTAATATACTGGCACAGTGGAACAAAAAGCAGATTAGCAAAAGACTTAGCACCTAGACCTACAAATTACAAAATACAGCAGAAAAGCTGACAAACCTATTTCACTCAGAAAGTGCAACAACTACATCTAGAGAATCTATCAATGCTTCCTCACAAACTTTCAAGTACTTTCATCCTACTATTCTCTAGCTTCCTTGCCACCAGTATCACCGGTGACCATTTATGCCATGGTTGTGCCTCACCTTTACATGTTCATGTCAGTCAATGCAAGCACCAAGAAACACAGGTATCAACTATCTCTTAAAGTTGTTGCCTTTCATTTTGGAGGTATGTAGAACCTTTCTTCAGCTTTTAGCCACTGCACTTTATTATAACAAGTAGGCTCTCTTTCTGAGCTGCCATGTGCAAACTTAATAATGAAAGCTGGAAGTGTAGTACTGAGGGTGTCAGGTTTGCTGGCTCAACTGGCTGTGTTGTCCACAGAGACTGCAGTCCAGAAGCTTATGATACTAGAGAAAACTAAGTGATTAAAACTACCTGCATGTTGAAGAAAGTGGAGGACAAGGAATATGGATGGCATAGAAGGTTTTTCACCCTTCCTTCAGGACCCTCCTGTGTGAGAACTGGGCTGAGCCCTTCCTTTGGGCAGCTGCAATAAGGGATGCAATAGGAAACATGAGCTGAAAACTCAACAAATAGAAGAATTCCGGGAGAAAAACCATGCCAAAAACTAATGGCAATACTTTACACTGAGAGAATGAGTACAGAGTCCTGAAGTATATTTGACTTATGTGGTAACTACACCAGTAAATATCATAGGTAGGGCTTCACAATAATTACATGTCCTTGCAGCTCACCTGATAATTACTCTCAATTCGATCTCCAAGAATTTACCATGTATCTGCTCTGTGGTTTAGAAGATGAGATAGTTATACAATTTGACGGTATTTTTCAGGGCTAAACCCTACTATTACATGGTGTGGTACTTACCACGAGTCATCACCAGTATGGTCTACACAGATATTGGTTCTGAGCAATAAAATTCCATATGATTGCAGACCTGAGTTAGAATGCAATAGATACTTTTTTTTTCTTAATGCCCAATGCACGCCTGAATTTTAAATAAATGCCCATGAGTGTTGCATTCCCTTTTTAGGCACGCTTTCAATGAATTTCACACAGCTATTTTGCTGGCAAAAGCATTTGCTGAAACAGCAAATTTTAAGCTGTAATTACACATTATTTATGAAAAGAAATATTTTGAGTGTATGGGAGTAAGAATTCACACCTAAGCTCTGATTTTCAGAAATGCATTTGCCTGGCCATGGAAAAGTTATTTCTTGCATGATCTGTGCTTTTAATCAGAAATCCATTTAAATATAAAGAAATTGTGAACAGCTGCCAACAAAAAAAGCTGCAGATGAAGAAGTATTCAGGTAAAGTTATGCCCTTAAAGGCTGCTCAACTGGACTGAGTACAGGAATACAACTCAGGAAGCCTGATCTCTTGCAGTCCCTGAGGAAATTCACTTAAACTCCCATGCCTCTGTTTTCCTCTTTGGTCTCTTCTGCCTATTTGGATGGAAAGATCTTTGTGTCAGATTGGTACTTGCTCACTGCCTGAATGAATGGGCCCAGCAACACAGATCCAGGAACAGACCCACCACTGCTAGTCATCATGGTAATATAAACCATGAAGATATGACTTCTAACGAAGCACGTACATGGGGACAGAAAAATTGGATTTAATCAAATAGCCTATTCTTTATGAATTAAGGCTCTGAGCTGTAACTGCTGGAGAGACTAAGCCTCCTCTTTTGTGCTACTGCAGCACTTGAGGTCTGATACAGTACTTCTACTAATCATTACTACTACTGGATTACAGTTGGGCCACTGAATCCAACCAAGATCAACTTCCTTTCAGTACCCATCATCTATAACCAGGAAAAGAATCCCTGCCAATGAGTTTAGTAAAGATGATCAAAAACATCCATCTAAACTTTTTTCAAAGAATAACAGCATATTTTGGTCCAAAAATAATATAAGCTTTTCTTTTAACCATCTAAACAGATCTGCCTACCAGAAATGAAAAACAATGGTTTTCAGCAACAAAATTAAAGTGTAGAGAAAAAAGGCTATGGAAACAGTTCTACTTTGCAGGCTTAACTTGAAATACTGGAATATTACACAGTTGTTCAGAAAATGTTAGTAAGCATAAAGCATGTTGTAATTTTGTAAGCAGCCAGTTCTCTATCTGAAAGTCCAAATGGCTTTTCTGCTAATTATTTGGTACAATTTCTAAGGGTGTGAGACGAGTCCTTCCAAACATTGGCCCCTCCAAGCCCATGTGAATTTGCTTTCAGGACATGGTAGTGATTCTTTTAGTCTGGAGATAGTATTTTGTATCTTGTAAATTTGAAGGTTGTTTATTCTTTGTTTATGCATCTAATGCTCAACATGGACATACCAGAGTGAGTCCAGTGAAGAGCTACGAATATGATTAAGGGGGTGGAGCATTTGACATATGAGGAGAAGCTAAGACAGCTGGGATCATTTAGCCTCAAGAACAGAAGGCTCAAGGGGATCTTATCAACGTGTATAAACACCTGACGGGGGAAGTAAAGAAGATGGAGCCAGACTCTTCTCAGTGGTGCCCAGTGACAGGACAAGAGGCAATAGGCACAAACTGAAATACAGGAATTTCCACTGAAATATAAGAAACACCATTTTTACTGTGGGGATGATCAAACACTGGCACAGGTTGCCCAGACAGGATGTGGAGTCTTCATCCTTGGAGATATTCAGAACCTGACTGGACACAGCCCTGAAGAACCTACTCTAGCTGATCCCACTTTGAGCAAAGAGGTTGGACTAGATGATCTCCAGAGCTACCTTCCAACCTCAACTATTCTGTGATTCCGTGAAAACGAAGAGATTCCATTGCCATGCGGAGCTCATGGAACTTGTGCTACGCTTTACTGACATGTGCAAGTCTTACTGAAACAGATATTCAAATAATAAAATAAGATGTTTTGATTGCAGATCTTTAAAAAAAAGATTTCTGAAGGTGGACCTGATATGAACGCGTTTCACATAACGATCAAGTGAAAACACTGTGCATAAAGCTGCACTATAGACAGAATATATCTATGTATCTCTATGCATTCTTGTGTAAGATGTACAATGTATTTTCTTCTTTCTCCTAACAAGCCCATATCACAGCATGACATGCTTGTAACATCCCAGTCTTTCAGCTAAGACTGGAAAGGCTGGAAAAGGGTTATGTCTGACTCACTGCCTCTGGATTTAAGTCTGGGGACAGACTTTTTAGCAGGGCCAGTAGCGATAAGACAAGGGGTAATGGTTTTAAACTAAAAGAGGGTAGATTCAGACTGGATATAAGGAAGAAATTTTTTACAATGAGGGTAGTGAAACACTGGAACGGGTTGCCCAGAGAGGTGGTAGATGTCCCATCCTTGGAAACATTCAAGGCCAGGCTGGATGGGGCTCTGAGCAACCTGATCTAGTTGTAGATGTCCCTGCCAGTTGCAGGGGGGATGGACTAGATGACCTTTAAAGGTCCCTTCCATCCCAAAGCATTCTATGATTCTATGAATGGCTCTCTGGGATGAGGTATCTAAGGCACAGGCTGTGCAGTCTTCAAAAAGCAAAGCCAAATGTGGAGAGTTTCAAAATAATTTGTATGTTATTTTAGAATTTGCTTTGTAAATAGAAGAAAATTATTGAAAGGGAATAGAAAAGAACTTCACATAGTACCCTAGTCTGGTAATGTAAAGAAGAAGGGGAATACATGCTCAGAAATCTTACCTTCTCTCCTTATATCCCCTCCTGAACTAAGAACTGATCATTTTATGTGGTGACTCCACTGTAAGAGTTTGTAAAGAAATTTACCCTAATTCCTGAACAAGAGATTTGAGCTTCAAGGTCACTGGGGAACAGTTTCAGTGCCGTGCAGCCAGAGACAATTTTTTTCCATGTTCATTCAGGGGCGATTTTAGAAGCACTTACATAAGCTAGGTGTCTCCAAACAATTTTTAAAAAGTTTTTACATCGTTTTTCTCCCCCCAGCTCAGTGCTGGACTTCTTCAAAAAGAGACAAATATGGACAGAGAAGCACAGCACATTATTCTGATGTGGTTATATACATTCATTTCGAGGTACTCCTGGAGTTACAATTGCAACATAGATCCAGAGAACACTCTTTTAGCTCAACCTTTTTACACACCTCCCCACTTCCTTACCTACATACTTATCATCATATCATCAGAACACCAATTATAGTAAGTCTTGCTGTCATAAAATTATTGAATAATTTAAGTTGGAAGTTGCCTTTAAAGATCATTTGCCTAAAGCTTCAAAGTCAGTCTGGGTCTTGCATTGTTGGATTTTGCTTTGTTAAAGGAACCTATTTCTCAGCACAGCAAATTATGAACCATGTTGTGCTTGGTGAAATAGCTTTTTTAAATATTTGAAAATTAATTCTGAGGATTTTTATAATAAAATTGTCAGCCATTTGTTATGCAATTACTGCTGAGTTCATGCTGGTGATATTTGTCACTTTTACTTTTGCCACCTTAGCAATGTGCTTTTATTAAAAACTAATTAACAAAATAAACCAAGTTATCTGCATGGAGGAGATACTGAAACAGTATCACCTGAAGAACAATTACCAACATCTCTCTCTCTTCTCCCACTGGAGATAACTACCTTATCATCCTTTCTTCCCCTGCTCACTACAGCCAATGTTTCCCTTAGTGCATCTAGTCAAACATGGATCGATTTTGCTCAGTTCATATTTACTTTTGAACATTCTTGTTTCTATTCCAGACCTGAAGATTTTAAATGGTCAAAGCTTGCCAGGTTTTCCACATCTATCAAGTAAGTCTGAAAAAACACTGTCTCTTCCGAAAATCCCTACCTTTCTTATGCCATTAGATGATCCCAGCTACGACTGCCTCACTGTTCTAACAAGACATCTGCAACACACTGTGAAGGCCTCCATAGTTTGGGTAAATCCTTGGCTTTAAGATAATGTCAAAATTTGTTGAAATTTCAATATAACTAAGTTTCCACTGTTGACGCTATTTTAAATCCTCCCTGTATTTTGCTTAGAAAAAGGCTGGAGAGAGTTTCGACATCTGACTGCAGTCAGCTCCTGTTTCTGCGAGCTAGGGCATGGTCCTTAGATGCCTGGAAATCTGCCAAAGCAGCTGTCATCTGGGAAGAGCTCAAGTACCCCTTGCCTATGGTTAAGCTCTGCTTGTAGGGTGATGAAAGTCAGAGTTGGAAGAGATCCCCAGGTGTGAAAGGAAAAGATACTTGCAACTGATCATCCTAAATTAAGTATTAGATCCACACTTTCCTACCCTTGATGCTGCACTGGATTCACAACCAGGAAATACAAAGTGCTAGTATCCAAAACCAAAATGCTGTTTTGGGGTAGAGGGGTTCTTTTCTATGTCTTATGTATTTGTGGGATATTCACTTCCAATTTTTTTCTTTAATGTGTTCCAAATACTAGGTCAAATCTATGTGCATCTGATAAGAAACTTTCAGCAAGTGAACATATGCTGTGGAAAGAGCTTTATCCAAAGTCATATCTATTGTTTATGTGGTGGAAGAATATAAAAAACAAGACACTATATCTCTGTGCATATGTGGCTAGGTATTTAGCCATGTACAGAACTGGCTCACTGGGAAACTTTTCCTTTATGACCACATAAATCTTTTTCATTAAAATCAAAGTTATTTATGCCTAGGACTACCTGTGCTTGCACCAGACCTGGTGGGCTAGAAGAAAACCCTGCCAAGACCACAGAATAACCCAGCTCTCCAGGGATTCCTAGTTTGTCATAAGGAGTGGCTTAAGAAAGCAGTTTTTTGAAGTCAGGTTATGAGTCCCTGTGGGCCTCCTGTTTATTTTATAAAGGAAAAATTCATGCTACCTCTTTACCATATAACCCAACACCCATAGACAAGAGGAAATGCTTTGACAAAATTTACAGAAACTTATCTTTGAAAATTGCAGAATCTTTTACACCTTGCTCATGCTGCTGCATGCCCATTAAAGAAAGACAACTCCCTAAGATTTTGTCCTGAAGGGTATCACTCTAGGAATGAAATACAACAGTAGACATTGAAAATACAACAGTCATAAAATCCTGAGCAAATATTTGTGCTAATGAAGGTTAAGGAGTTGTCAGTCCTGAAAACTGTAGTCCTCTATTTATCGACAGTCTAATTTCAATGCAGGCAGCTGGAGTGGAAGCTTCCCTACACTGGTCTGCCAATGCTTTCAACCCTGACCTAAAGAGACCCTCTCTAGAAGCAAGAAATAATTCATTCTTTATGCTTGTTTGGCCCTGGATTTATTTCAAGCAAAGGCTGCCAATTCCACTGAATCTGTACACAGTGGTTTTATAATATGGTCTACAGTCAACTGGGATCTGGACTGAGACCACCTAAGTCATTCCATTAAAACAACACACTGTAGTAGAAATAGAGTGCTGCGAGCCAAAGGCCAGAGCTGTTATCCACTTCAGCTTATTTTTGTGATTGGAAGGTGGTTGCAAAGGAAGGGAAAGCAAGCTGGGTCACACCTAATAGCCTTGAAAATTGCATAGTAAAAATTAGGAGGAAAGGTCAGAGAGCACTAGAAAATAGTTTGGACCTTTATATACTTGCATCACCTATTATTTTAAACACAAGCATTCTCTATTCCTTTTATGAAATGAGATGCATTCTTCTTGATGTCAGTATTCACTTGCTGTAGGCTTGCTGACTCTGATGCAGCATCCATTGACTGAGACAGTGACTTGGCTCCTTTTTTATTTAGGCCAGCTTTTAGAAATGGACGTCTTAGTATTCCAGGATCTAACTTTTGGTTTCTGCTTAAGGAGTACAATTTTCAGAAATTACTAATTACTCAGTAATTTTCAGAAAGTACTAATTACTTCTGAAAATTTTCAGAAAGTACTAATTACTTCTGAAAATTAGCCCATTTAATGCCAGGCTGTAGCCCACCGGACTTACAGGCACACCTGTCACTTCCGAAAAGCAGAAATTCAAATGGCTCCAATCTGAAGCCCCATCCTGCTTTTTTTGAAGTTGTTGGCAAAACTGTTCAGAAAGAGATTGTGACAAAGGGCCTGAATTAGACAAAGACTATTTGTGTCAGTCTCTAATATAGCCTTTAATTTATTCTTCCTTAGGTGTGTACAGAAAGAGAAATTTCCCACTGTTTAGAAGGGTGAAGTTTACTTGCATTATGCCCATGCCATCTGCTTTAGGAACACACCTGCTACTCCAAAACGTCAGCTGAGAATATAGTTCTGTTTTATGAGACCCATTCCTCCTGTAGTTAGAAGTTAATTTCACTGCTGACATTTGTGAAGTACAGGCTCATTTCATGATATAACTAGAAGGGGAAAGAATCAGGTGGTACAAAAAAATGAATTATTTGCAAAAAATGGTTTACGTATATGATTTATGACAACATCTATTGCTTTTGCAAGCATGCTCATTGTAACCTTTTACACCTAACTAAATCATATGACAGGAATTTGTAAAGCAAGCAAGGTAACAACACCCTCCAGTAGAATAGCACAAATAGAAAAACTCTTGGAAACTAAACAAAAAATTCAGTGGTTATGTGTTTAATCCTGCTAAATTCAACATAAAGGTGCACTGATATCCGTAGTGTTGGATTAATCCCATAACTGTTTTATTTGCTCAGAAATATACACTTCAGATGGCATGCTTTAAAAACAAAAAAAAAGAAAAGGACTAATTTTCTTTTTAAATTTTTCAGATCACTCCTATAGTTCCTTCCTTCAGAACTGATCAGGTGCATGACAGAGGCCTTAATACTGTCTAGAACACAAGCTACTAGTACAGTCAGAACATGGCTCCATCCATTTTCCCTTGATTTTATTTCATAGAAAGACAGCTGTGCTAACTTTGACCAAAGAATCATATTGATATCACATTGCATTATCTTTATGGAGTAAAAGTAAGTATGCTTCTAAAAGTTTGCAAGATTGGACCTAAACCAATGACTTAGTAAAAGGATAACAGAAATTTATTTCTGTAATTCAAACAAAGGACTGAACAACACCCCAACGTGGCATTTTTCACAACATATTTCCATCCTTTTTCCCTGTTATTCAGACATCCTGACACCCTTAACAAGTTCTGCTACTTGTATTTTCCACCTCATATCAGTACAGAGCTGGAGCTTTGATACTTAGTCTAATTGCTTCCTCTTGCCTCACCCTGCACCTGTATCCACTTAATGCCTCAGGAAAGCAACAGAACTGTAGAGTACTTTGCAGAAAATGATGTACTTATATTGAAAGTAAGACCATAATATCAGATATGGAATTGTTGGGCAGCATATATGAAGCAGTTGGAAGGAAGAATTACCAGCTGCAAAGACAGTAGAAAGGACCAAAGCCATATGCCTGCTTAGTTAGCTGTAACTGGGCAGAAACCATCACTGTATCTTTTAAGAAAGGGAGAAAAAGTGATCTTTTTGTACTACCAAGTGCAACAAAAATAATCCTTCTTAATAGTAAGCCACCCATACGAAACAAAGCTTTATGTCAATTACTGTATTTGGAGAGAGAGAAATATAGTCACAGATTTTCTTCAGCTACACTCAATATTTACTTTGAAACATATTTGATGTTTTTGCTAAACAAGTCCTGGCTTTTAATTATTCAAAAATCTCTCTAATGCTTCATATTTTGTGTGTGTTTCCCTTACTATTTTTTCAAACACAGAATATCATGTAATCTTCAAGTAAGCAAACTCCCACTATTTCTCATGGCTCTCTGACAGACATCAGCATGAATCTACATTGTTTTGGATTCACCCCTAACAAAGGTGGAAGCAAATTTATGAAGAAACATCCACTTTTACTCATTATAATAAATCTAGGCTGGCTTATACATGCTGGAAAGTTTAAACTATAGATTTCACCTCCCGAGGAAAAAAAATAAATTCAACTACCGAAAGAAAACCCCAACCAAAAAAGTACCCAATGGACCTCACCTTCCCTTACTTACATGGACACCCTACTCCAAACCCACAGCTACTAGCAAAACCTTACTGTATTCTGATAACCAGTAAATTACTGGTTAGATATGGGTGGCAAATGGTGACACATGCAAGTAAAATAACTGGCTCTATTTAACTGTTGGCTCTATTTCCAGGTTGAGGATTAACTAAGCTGCTGATCAGTTCAGGTCAGACAGGTCTAACTGCAAAATCACATAGTATTGTACGCTCACAAGGTCATCTTCCATCAGAAGCAATTCGCCCATTTTTGCATGCTGGGTTGTTAATAAGATTGACTGTCCCTGACCTAACTTCTGCAGAGGTAGTCACAAGCCTTTGTACTGAACTTGTGATTGCTCTGGAAGGGTTCATGGGCTTGAGCACAGCATGGCGTGTGCACAGGACAGCCCAAGCAGCTCACCTGAGCCTGGAGGACCTCGTGAAGCAACTTCCCAGTAAAACTGTCAAAGCGGGGGTGTACCTCTGCATGGCTCTGCAGCTGCTGCTGGGCTCCACGTTGGTTTACCTGTTCCAGTCAAGGGCTGTCCATGCCAAGGCTAGACCACATGTATGCAGTGACATTAGAGTGACAGGGTAACGTACAGGTCTACAATATCATGAAAGAATGTGTGAGAGTGCATACAAACCAACAGTTCTCTTTCTCTTGCACCCTGGCATCAAGAGGACACCAAATGGAGGGAGCAGGAGCCAGGATGAGACAAACAGGAGGTGGCAGTTCTTCAGACAAGAGGCAGTAGGCCTACATGGATTTGAAGGCAGACAAGAAGAGTATGTGTAGGAGAGATCCTCTAATGGCTACAAAGCAGACAAACCACACCAGGCTTAGGAAAACCCCTTGAGCTGGGAACAGTGCCAGGAAGTATCACATGTGCCTGTCCTGCCTTTTCTCTTCCCTAGATACTTACGGCTATTACTGGAGACACGATACCAGGCAAGATGGACCCATACTCTGAACAAGTACTGCTGTTTTTACTACATAAGAAGAGTCCCTCTAGCGTGTTCCCTGTGGCCTACATACTCAGGCTTTTTTTCCCATTATTAACAGATTGTTGCATTCCACACTTTTCCTGGCTAACAAAGAAATTATTTTACTCATAAGGCAGATGAGACATTTCTTAGTACTCTCCTTTTTAGCCTTTCTGCTCCTAATTCCACAGAAATAAACTGGCAAGTAAGCACCAACTCACACACTTGCATATTTGACTCCCCTTTACTTTTACCCAACAACTTTCTGACTGAAAACAAGACCACTTTTCTAGATCATTAAGGGTGGACTAGACTCATAATACAGAACACGAAATTGGGTATATATATTGGAAAATACTGGCAAATATTTTTTTAAAAGGCTAAGTTGCAAGAGTATTAAAGAACTTTAAACAAGTTTTACCATATAAAATTAAATTTGGGGTGCAGTGGAGTTTTATTTTAGAATTTAAAAGGAAAATTTCTTTTCAATTTACTTAGTGTGGGTTTAATTGCCACTGAGACAAATATTACATGCATGCTATATATTTTACATGTCTATGCATTCTGCTTATATCCGTAATACCAGGAGAATAAATCCTGCTCCTTGCTGCACATAATACCAGTGTTCCTGGTGGCCTTCTGGAGAGGCTTTCTGCTCTCCACATAGCCCCAGCCCCTGAACTCAGGTGCTCTGAATCACTTCTTGGTTAGAGTTCATAGTTATTCTTATTACTAACTTGAGCCTGAATGCTGAAGCTTTGGAGAACCTGTTTCCCTCATACCCATAAGGGGGGTGGCTTTGTGCATCAAGTCTAAAACACTTCTGGTTTTTGTTTCGTTTAGGTTCAGTAGATTTTTTTTTTGCAGTTTTCCTGGCAAAATGAAGCATCAACAGTTTCATTTAAAGACAATCAAAATAGTTTTTTCACCTGCAACTATTTCAGGTATTTTACCCCTTTTTTCCTGAAAATCTAAATGAAATGTGTGTGTATTTAATTTCAAAATATTGTTTCTCTGTCTGAATAAATTTTCTGATTTCTCTGTCAATTTGCTCATCATTCCAGATTACATAAACATGATTTTTCAATGAATAAACAGTTTGTCTGTGAAATCTTGCCCAACACCAGTAGTGAAGGCTAGAATTCTAGTGAGCCAGAAATCAGGAGGCAGCGTTCTCTCCCTAGGGAGGCCAGCTGAATACCATGCTTCCCTGCCTGTAAAGTAGGGATACACATCTTTTGTCTATCTGAATGGCAACGGAGAGTCTCACCCTCTCAGTCTTTCCCTCTCTATACAGAGTGTAGAGCAGTTAACACAATAGACCCTGACCTAAAAGCTACTGTAATACAAATTAATACTAGTTTTCCACAAGCACTTCAGTAATGCTGCCTAAATATATTTTTTGGCCACAGTACCATCCACAAAACAAATGCATCGCATTAGAGATTTTCACCACTTGTACTGCAATTACCACAGTGAAGCAAGTCTTTTAAGAATCTTAGTGGTATAAAAAGAAAATAGCATCATCTTGTTCAATGCCAGCTCCTCTGCTGAAATATTCATCACCTAAGTGATAGTTACGTGCTTTTTCAAAGTGTAAAATGCACAAGCTTTGCCACTGGCAGACTATGTTCTTACTATGTTTAAACCTGTGTAGAGCAGCCATAATTGTTAAGCATGGATGGCCAAAAACTACAATAAATTTTAAGAGAATATATATTTTTATTCAAGTTATGTATAGAACTTTTTAAAAAGAAAATTAAGAAAATCTCAGAACTGAAAAACGCAAGGCTAGACATCTGAACTTTTCAAGTAGCCATTACTTTAAAATAAAACGCAGCTATAGTTACCAAATAAATGAACTGATATTTATTTTTATTACTTTTTACTATTGGTACAATTTATTATTACTATTTAATGGATATTTGTTATTATTGTTGTTTACAAGGAAACGATGCTCGTACAACTGTGCTGTCTGTCCGCCTGTCAGTCTTTCCACTGAGTCACTTTTGAATCCACTGGGCAATCCCAACTCACTTAGCTAGAGGGTGGAGGTATCAAAGATAATTACATTCCTACAAGCTTTGTGCAAATTGGCAACTACATAGAGAGGAGAGAACCAGACTGGTATTGCCAGCCGGGAAAGGCTGCAACATTAGCGCAAGAGCTACCCGGTTTACCTGGCATACCACCTGCTCAGTCAGCATGCAGGAAAAAAATAGGACTTAGTGACAAAAGCACAGCTGAGAACCCACCACAGCATACGTGGCTTCTGTCTTCACAGGAGATCGGGGACACAGGAGGGGCATGGTTGGGATCAAGGTCATAAAGGAGACAGAAGTAGCAGGGGTTCTTGTGTGGGCATGGGTAGGGAGAAAGTGTTCCACTAACCATGAGGCAACAGGTCCCAAACCAGTTATTTTCTGACTCCTGAATCATTCTTCTTGATAACAGAACCATAATGAAGTTTCTTTATGGATGCAACCTGAGCAGTTCTATATAAGAAATCTGCAGAAATAAGATAAGCAGAGCGCTTCACTAGGTAAGCTCCTGGATCAAGTGAAAAGTTAAGGCAACTTCTGAAAAAAAAGGAATTGATGAGCAGAACTGGGGCGTGTAGGTGGTATTGGATAAAAGGATTAATTTCAAATAAAGCATTCTATTACATCCTCCTTGATCATTCTGTATCCATAAAGGAGGTAGAATTTATCTTATCAGAATGACCACTCTTTTGGTATTTGTCTTTCCTGTAAAGCCGGTTAATCGCTCTGCTGCTTCCAGTGATGCAGCAGTTAAGGGTTCAAGTGTCATCATGGATGCCCCACACGAAACCAGATAAAGTGAAGAAGATTAAATTCATGAGCAATTTTCCCTTGAAAGGGCACTGACCTAATATACTGCCATTTGTTCTCCTGCCAAGAAATCCTGTTCATTTCAAGCCAATGCTCTAGAGATTCATAGGGTCGAAACCTTGTGGCTTCAAGATACAGTTTCAAGTGTTGCATGAGATCTAATGAGACCCAAATGACTACACCTCTCTGCAAAATTGCCTTAGCTCCACCCTGCTCAGGCACTTTGCCCTGAATCCCACTATCTCCACTGACTTGGTTCTAGCAATTCTCCAAGGCATGCTGTGAAACTCCCGGCTTTGCTTGGATATGTAGGAGTGAGACAGAGCTCGTGGTTTGGTAAGAAGATAAAGAATAGTGCTTAGACTGGGTAGGTTTTATTGCTGTTACAATAGCTATTCAAAGCACCTGCTAGCGTTTGTTTATTGGTACACTCTCTTCATATTCCGACCATGACATTTAGGGTCAAGAGGAATTCTTACTGTAGGTCAGTTCAACATCAATCATTCTGGATCTACTGTCTTTTATAACTGGGCACAGAACACTAGGGTAATCTGGGAATTTCATTTAAGTTCCCCATGACTTCAAGGATCTAGGGAACTGGCAATGGCCTGGATTTTTTCTTACTGTAGTAAATTATAGTTGTGGCTTTTGGGGCTCTACTACAAGTTTTGAGTTTGTTTTGCTGACAAGCATTTTGTGGCTCGTGGTATTTAGTTGCATCCGGAATAGATGTTCTGTGAACCCTTTTGAACTATGTATCTCTTGCAACTGACTTCAGTTGATGGCCCTGGTGGTCTTTTCTAGCCATATATTGTTATATTCCTGTTATTTGTTGACTGAGGTTGCTCAGACAACAATTCAATGAGGTGTCATGCTACAGAAGTCCCTGGAATTAAAAAAAAAAAAATCTAAAAGCTTTGTAAGAATAAAAGGATCATTGTGTACATTAAAAAGCTGTAAATGGCAACTTCAACTGTAGCTAAACACAAATAACTAAATTACTTATTAAGCAACTGATTTCTTTTTGCAAGTATATTTTTCCTTTCAAATTTTCTAATTAGTCAATCAATGTAGAAATTACTCAAGATTGCATTTGTGCTGGGAAAAAAAAAAAAAAAACAACCCAGAGCCTTGATCTGAATAAAATTTTAGGTCTATGGGATTTTTATTTTATTCCTAAATATCTTGCTCTGAGACCTATTAAAACACTCATTGTTTCAAGGCACGATGTTTGATGTTTGTAAAGCGTATTAGACAGATACTTAGATGCTTTATATTAAAAAGGCAATGATTGGCTACACAAAGAACCATACAAATACCTTTTTAATTGAAATCTTTCCATCTCCCCTACTTTCAAGTCCCCAAAGGTACCAAGCTATGAATTTCAATGAGGGCTTTGCACAGCAGTATTTAATTAGTGCTTTGCTGTCAGCCTTTCTCCCATCACTCACCTAACCATTCTTGTTTCTACAGTGACACGTAACAACAATTTCACATCATACAAAAGGAGCAACATTCTTTAACAGATAACACGAGTCTGAAACATATCAGTTCAACCTAATTTTGGTATGGCTGTTTTTCAAACCCATATGGAATAGTGTCTGTTTTTATTATGGAGGTAGCAGACCTTCATTCATTCAAGAAAAAAAGTGTCATTCTGTACCTGAAGGAACCAAAGGCTTCAACACAGAGCTACAAAGCATAATCTGAAAATTAATCCCTTGTTTTAGAAATGCGTTGCTGAGTAGTTCCTTGTAACGGAAGCAGTCTGTTCTATCACTATTGCACTTCAGCTGTCAATCTAAAAGTATCGCCATGAAAAAGTGTGACTAAAGCTGAACCACAGCAAATGATGCAGTTGGACACAGGACAGTATTTTGACCCACTTGCAGACACTCTGCAGTCTCTTTTGGTTGAATGTTAATTGGTAAGTTCTCTCCCTAGCCGAAGAAGCCTCTTGCATTCCTTGCCAAGTAAACCCTAACACAGTACAGGTCACAATTAGCACCTTTTATACCTTCTGGCTAAAAAGGAGACTGGCCACTAAGCCTGGCTTCATTAGTTCATGATGTTATCCTCTTTCAGTGGGATCACAGCAAGGTGATACACCCAGGCTCAAAACCTTTAGTGCTTAGGAAATGCTAGTGCTACACTACAAAAAACTTCAGTGCATTACCTAGATTAGGCACATTGGATGTCCCCTCCATTTTCTACACTGGCTTGACACTGAAGTGTCATCAAATTCTTGTTTCTTATCCTAAGTGACTTCCACACCCAGTTTCTCATCATCTTCAAAGGAATTAAAAAATCCATACTGTGAATCCCCCAGCTAAAAACTCACTTCTTCATTGAGGTGTAATTCTCCCTGAGAAAGGTAAAGTTGGTTTATGACAGACACACATCATTCCTGGAGGTGAATGGAAGAAGGGGAAATGAATTATGAGATCCTGTACACGCTTCTTGTGGAAAAGATGAGAATAAGAACAAGCAATATGTGATAGAAATAACTGCTACTGATGATGCAGATTAATATTGCAGTGTTTTTATGTTAAGATGGTTAGGATACAGCAGTATATATGGAATGGAATAGTATCACAGCAGACTAATGCTGCTTGATCTACACCCTGGAAGTGTAAGTTCAGCTCTTGAAGTAAACTGTAGAAAGAGATCATTCAGATGAATGTTCCCATATGTCTTTAAAGAAATTTCAGCATGACTGACGATTTCTTGCTCAGAAATGGAGTAAAAGGGATGCTACCAGCAAATAAGAATGAAGGATTTTGAGACATGTGACAAAGGGTACTTATTCATGCTACACCTACCTTTTCATAACATTTTTCCTTCTTTCAAGTACCTTCTTAACATTACACAAAATACATTCAGAATCACCAGGTGATTAAAGCAATAAAATATTTTTCAACATCTGATTGCAGGCAGAATTGGGAAAAGATGTGGTAGTATCCAGAAATAAGAATAAGACCCATGAGGAAAGCTGACAGTACCACATGAATTGCTCACTATGGTACACCTTTCTGTCCTCAGTCTTGGCTACAACTTGTGAGTCAGTATCAAGACACTAATTTTGGTAAAGAGGGAGCAAAGAAAATGAAACTAGCAGTAAAAGCCACAAGGCACCACAGGAGGGTGCTACACACAGTCACTGTATTCATCTAGCAGGAAGAGTTGAAGACAGCATGACTTTATGCTTTCCACAGAGTTTGAAAGCAGGAATAAGTCCTTTTCCCTCATAGCATCTCAAAGTTAATCCATTTACTTGTAATCAGAGACTCAAAACAAAAGGACAACAGTAGCATTCGCCTGAGATCTGTGTCGGTCATAATGATACTGTCAACTGAGGCCCGTTGGTAACGTTGTAAGGAGTGAGAATTAGCTTAGCAAATGACTGATCCAATGCAGAGAGTTTAATGATTGTATAAGTATTTTATTGTGCCTACATTGCGTTAGAGAATAACTCCTCTCTACCTCAAAACATCAGCAGTTATTCTTTACATGCTTAATATCAATATATCTTTGGAAGACTCCAGGATTCTTAGAATGAAATTGCTGTATGAAGGGATATACACTTTTACAAATCAGCATGTAACAATACACTGACTGTCTACAAGTACAGCTATATTTTACTGTGCCCAGATATGTTTTCTTTCACACTTCCCACTTACTTTTCAGTGGATAAACAAACCCACAGCACTGTACTGTATACAATACAACACAGTTACCACTAACTACTTTTTCCTGAGGCTGTTTACAGCAATTTAAAATAATAGTTTTGAACTACGCACCCCCTTCCCCTCTCAACAAATGAAAGACAGGTTGTATTGCTATATAGAAGCTGATTAATAGGACAGGGGCGGAAAGGATCCCAGGAGATTTCTCCTAACTTTCTGGGGTATAAGGAACTCCCTTCTATATCCCAGTGAAGGTAAGAGACCTCACCACAGTAATCTGATGCATCTTGCAGGTCCCTGGCAATACAAAAACTGCGTGTACTTTCTTTAACGTATCTTCTAGCACAATGGAGGGTCTGTTGTCCAACTTCCCAGATAAGTATGACATATCCTCCCCAGAACCTGTCTCTTCATTGCCCCATCTCAGTGGGGCTTCTGTTCAGAGTCCCTGGGTATGGAAAAAAGGGTATGCTAACCCACAGAGGTGGCTGAACTACTTGCCTCTTCTTAGGTAGGGAAAGGGAAGATAATGCAAGGGAGACTTCCAAGCAAGATCTGGAATTCTTATTCTTCCCCCCTATCCCTTTAACATCACTCATCCTTTTTTTGTTCTGTCATTCTCTGACCCTAATCTAGTTCCATCTTCCTGAGGTGTCCTCCCTCTTTGTGTTGGTTTTCTTGCTAACTCCCTTAATCGCAGAATATCTCGAGTTGGAAGGGACCCAGAAGGATCATCGAGTCCAACTCCCAACTTAATGTAATGTTGGCCAACAGCTACTGCATTGCCAGCTTTCTTCTGTCATAATATCCTTTGCAAGTTACCGCTCCAGTTTTCCTCTCTTTACCTACAGAGTAGCTACCACTTGCAACTTTGCTTTCTCTATAAACCCCTCTTTCCTTATTTCTCTCTATGACAGAGCTTGCACTCTTCAAGCAATGAGTCCATCTGCTGTTCACTCTTTGACCCTGGTTGCTTGTTAGCATATCCACCCTATACAACATCAAACTTTTGCCACCACCTGTCTCTATCCCCTCTTACTTGATGAGTTCTAGTTGTTCTTCAGGGAGATGGTGAAGTGAGAACAATCCGTAGCTCCTCCTTCTGTTCACTTGATTCTAGTGGTCATCACTACTGGGAGTATCACAGTTCACTTCCAGAAAAACCCAGAGCATGCTGTACATACATCCCATACCGTCCATGTGTTCAAGCACCTCCATCCAGAGGTAATAGCATTTCCTAGGATCACATCTGTAAAGTACCCTGGGATATTTCAGGATGAAAGGTGCTCTGTTAAAAAATAGGTAACTACCTCAGAAGCAGCACTGTGAGAAAACAATACATACCAGTGCCTTAAAATTACTGCTGGCCTACTAGTCCACACAGGAACTCCAAGTTAATGCAACCAAGCAGTGGGGATGGCATCACGATGAAGGACAGAAAAAGGCCTAGCAGGCCAGGAAATAATGTCAACATGCAAGATAAGATGCAGTCAGCAGCACTGCTTGCTGCAAGGTGGAACTCTGGCGCTATTGGCTCTATTGGGGCGTGACCTTGCTGTGACAAAGCCACCATATATTAATCAAAAACAGAAAACAGGACCCAATGTAGCTGTGACACAAATGGGCTGGTGACTGACAGCACAAGCAGTGCCAGCGGAAGAGTGGAGATAGCTTGCCTGGTCAATTTGCTACTACAGGAGAAGCATTAATATAGAAGATCACAAACAATTTAGCAAAATGAGAACTCATCTGCTGCCTAATAAGTTCTGTACAAACATGTATTTTCCCAATTCAAATGCCATTGTCAAAATTTCACTCCAAAGGAGAAATTTGCCAAAGACATGCACAACTACTCTCCCAAACTGCAAGCTGGAAGCATGGAACTAGGCAAATGTTTTCAGAGAAGCTTCTGTCAGTCTGCATTGAATACCTGTTGCCACTATCACTCTAATTATTTGGCAGCTAAATTCTGTTTCTCACACTGTCTGGGACATACCACAAGGAAAATACATTCATACATTGCCACTTTCACAACAGAGAAAAAAGTATGGCAACAATGGCTACCACATACACTTTTTCTTTAGGGAACAGAGTTTGGATGGGAAGAAAAGGGGAAGATAATTCATCTATCAGAAGGCAATGCAGAAATACTAACTACTGAGAAGATATTTTTACATACAATTTCATAAATAAAGAAAACAGGCTGCTGGTCACCCTGTACCCTATAGAAATACTGGAAATGCAAACTGTCTGGAAAGAAGAAATAGAATGCTATACCCTGGTATGTGCACTAATTCATTAACTGCTCTGTGGCTCCAATCCAGCAAAACACTTAAGCACATGAATAGTCCCAACAACAAAAGCCTGAAAGCCTGACCATACATTAAAGTAAAATGCAATGTAGGCACAAGCCTCTCCCTTGCTTTCAGAAAAACCTACAAAACCTAGAGAACAAAATCAGTGCTACCTCCCTTAGGTATAGCAGGCAAGGAGTGGGGTCACAGCAGCCACATTCAAGGACAGCTTAGGAAAATATATTTACAAAATGCATATGTATTTGTATATACAAATTTTAAATACACATACATTGGTGGTATTACGTATTGTTTTCTAAGCATTGGAAGAGTCCAGCATATCTGCAATATGAAAGGGCCATTTAGCTATGAAAAAACTTCCAAACTTTTTACTGGGTTTGCTTTTATGGGAAGATAGTTTGCCACTCTCTGGAAATGGAATATATTGCTCTGTTTTCCCTGAGTTTCCTCAGAGAAAGAATCTGAACAAAATGTCAGCCTGAGACACAAAACAATCCTAGCTTACACAAATCAAATGTCAGGGTTCAAGCGAGCGTGATGATAACATTTGGTGGGGGCACGAGGGAGAGAGATGAGTGATTCACAGTCTGGAAGGCGACGTTGCAGGGTCTAGGTCAGGGGAAAAGTGAGAGGTGCTGGGGAAAGATGGGTGTGGAATGGAGATGATGAATATATTGCCATTTGATAAAAGTTACCTGCTATCAAGATTTGCTCAAATGGTGCCATTAAGGCATTCAAAAAACATTTTCCAGTAACCTCAGGCAACAAAATCCTTTATTATCTGAGCAACAATATTACCAAGAGGACCATTTAAAGCACAGTTATAATTTCTCCTTTTACTATCGTTAGGATTTACATTCACCAAAATAATCCTCCTGCTTCTCTGTTCAAATGCTACAACCAGCACCAAACGCAGACACACAGTGGGCATGTAGGCAAACACATTTTCCACACAGCAGCAAATTCAATCCCCTTCCTGTCACAAACGGTTAATTTTTTTCTGGGGCACTCAGCATCAGATTTCATGCGGAGGCACCTGAAATAGCAGTCCTATGTTATTAGCCATTTAAGACCAAATGCTATCACCAACACAATGAGTGGAAGCCTAATCTGCAAGTTGTACTTCAGAAATGAATGAAATGTTTATAGGGCAGTAGTGGTGTGAAAGTGGAAGAACCTGCTTCTCTCAGAGGTCTATATGCTCTGCTGGCACATTCAGGGTGAGAAACATCCAGTGTGTACACAAACCACTCTTGCTCTCCTATCATTGCTCTTTTTCTGTGCATTGAGGCTCATTCGTCATTGCAGAATACTTTCTTCATCTTAAAACTAGCAGGCTCTCTTCTGTGCCAAAGTGACTACCTCAGCACCTGTTTATTGCTATGCTACAGTGCGTACCGACTTCTTACTACAATAACAATCATTAGTAGCATTTGGGATTAGTAGACTATGTAATTGCCCTGCAAGCATATTCTTCAGTACTGAACTGCCTTTAATCTGCTTATCACCTATCGGTTTCTTTCTGGCACTTTTTACCCTCTTTCTCAAAGTTCTGCATAGGTCCTAGAGACACTTCTGTCCTCTAGATTAGTGAAAGGGTTTGCTAAGGTCTTCCACAGAAAGTGAAAAGTTTACCATGATAGTACAGTTTTTCACAACTTTCTTTACCTGTGCAATGGTGTAACGCAAAGAAATAATCATCATTTGCATCACCTTCTGATTCAATCTCTGCTGTTGGCAGATGTTCAGTCTCTTGGTGCCAGTTCAAATCCTACTGAAACTGCTGGGAGTTTGTGGACTTCTGAACCAGTTTGATCAGACTTGCATCTCATTTCCACTTCAGAGAGAACACTACAGCTGTGACTGAAGCAGTCTTTAGCCTCTACAGATTTCATGGTCTAACAAAGCTATGTTATTTCATCCTAGTCTTCATGTATACACCTAACTGGTATACCATTTTTTAAAAAGAGCAATCAGGTGAAAGGATAGGATGAATGAAGATGAAGATACATTGGTAGAGCTGCACATGGAAATAAGCATGGCATCTGCTAGCAGCCTATCTGGTTTGTAGCCATCCCTGCCTTTAACGATCTAAGAAAAGAAAGGTGAAGAAAATCCTTCGGAAGCTATAAGCTGTTTGCAAGAGGCCAACAAGACTTTGAGACAGTATATAGAGTGCAGTCAATATTGCTGTGCAAGGGTGAAAACGGAAAAATAGAATTCTTCTTGATAAGCAACTCTATTTGATTTCTATACTTTAATGAAAAGCATCAGCTAAACACTGAATATGGATTTTAATCTGGGCAGTATTTGTTGGTGGTCAAGTTAAGCAGAAAAAACCTGGCAGTTTTTCCTCAGATCAGGTCATATTGGAAAGCAAGGAAATCCTTTTTCTGCCTGTAAATCGACGGTGGAAGTCCAAGGAGAGAATAAATACGGAACAGGAAAAACGGGATGTCACTCAACAGCCACACTTCTGACCACAATGTTGCTTTTTAGATAGCTCAACTTAGTATAGCTCAGCACAGAAGTATCTCCATGAAGTGAGTCATAATAAACATTAAGAGAAAATGAGGCCTTTACAGGTGTTTTTAGAGGAAATGAAGAAACAAAACAACCCCATAAAATATTTAACCAAATGACACATAAATAAACTTGGAGTCCTTGGAGATATATTTACATTCTGGGTTTGGGCACTTGATAGCTAATAGCAAGAAGTGCATTTGATGGACACTCAGAAGTGGCACCATTTACATTAGGTCTAGAAAGCCTCAGAGCCAGGTTAAAAAAAAATGCACAGTCTGGACAACAGGAAAATTCCTTTAGCCACCTAATGTCCCTATTGCATGAAACTAATGAGAACAACATAAAAAACACCAAGGGGCTTTCCTGCTCCCACCAAGGCTCTACTTTTAAAGGATCTAACTACTGAGAATTACCACCACTGTTCTTTGATTTTATTATTTTTCTGGCATTTTACTCTACCATGGGGCTGTTTCATGGAGCATTTCAGTGAGCTCCTGAGAGGTAATCCTCCAGATTAATTCAGAGTTCATTTGGCCGATAAGTGGTCAGCTTCTCTGAGAGATAGCACAGGAATGACAGCTCACTATCTCTTTCTGTGAATTCTCGGAAGATTGAACAGCACAAGGTATTTTCAACTAATGCCAACTGAAGACAAATGGTAACTTAGCCAAATGCGAAAAAGTCATGTTGAGATCTACATAGAAAGCCCTTTCAAAATAAATCTCCAGGTAAACATGCTATTTAGGATTCAAGAGAGAGACACAGATTAGGCTAGGAAAGTATTGCTCACTAAATCCTGGTTTAAAACAGCTTATTACAGGCTTTTTTTAATGACATGTTTTTCAGACTCCAATTAGAGCAGAGTAATTAAATGTCCATTAAGGAAGCACTTAGGCCAAATGATAGCTTTTCCTTGCAAGCTTAGAGGGAGTTCTGAAAGCATTTTGTCTGGAGAGGTGAGAAGCAGAAACACAGTACTGGAGAAGACCATGCAGCCATGCAGCTCTACCCTGCAGGGCAGGGTAGGCCAGTCTCACCTCAAGCACAGCTTGAATGCTGCCCTTCGGCAGAGCTGGCAAGACCCTTTTTTTGTTTTGCTTGGCCTTTTCCTGGAAAGCTCCCCCAACACTGAAATATTTCACCTGTGAAAGGAAACAGGCGATTCAGAAACACTACCTGGAATATGCTCCTTCACCCGGCAAATCAGGCTTCGTGTTTGAGCTGTCTCTTGTACTACGTGCCCAGTCTCTCCTCTTGATATGGGGGCTTTGATAAAGGGACATTCATGCTATGGTGCAATACAACAGCCACCTACGGAGGCAGACAAGGCTGCCTAACCACCACTACCATATAGCACCAAGGATAATACCTCCAGGCATAAATGCTTCAGAGTTTTGATGTCTTTTTTCTATGATTTTTTTAATATATGTAATTATTATTATTCCAGGAAAAGCAGCTACGTCAGAGAACAAAATTTGGTTTAGTGGAAAAATACACTTCTTTCAAACATAATGTTGACAACATTCGGTTGAGCTGTTCAGGTAGCTATATTCCACTTCACTTTTCAGAACCTACACATTCCCAATGTCAATTTGGCTGCCTTCCCAGTGCACGGGCACAGTGCAGAGAGTCATCAGGCATCCTGAATTTCAGTAAGAAGTCAAGCTGCCTGGCACCATCAGAAATTGTTCAGTTTACAACAGTGAGCCAACAGAGAACAAAAAGAACAAAAGTGTAGGGAGGAAAGGCGGGAGAGGACAGGATTTGCAAAATGCACCGTTATCCACCCAGCTCCCTGTGCTACACTTTGATCTCTAAACATGTACATGTAATTCATCAATCACTGATGTTAAAGTGCACCAGGGATGAAAGAAGGGAATTAAATAACAGACCAAAAGAATGGGGCTCAGGGTATCTGCATTCTGTTCCTAGTAGGAGCATACATAAAAACAGATACTCGGTTTTACAAAACAGATCTGGTGAAATCAACACAGTATCAATTAAACTGCATGCTCTGTCAAACGATTCCTTCACAGCTTTTCTGGAAAGCTCATGGGATTTCTACAGCCTTCCTGTATAACTCTAGGCAAATTATTTAACTTTTCTGCCTTCCATATCTATAACTTACAGCACATGGCATAACAGCTCCTATTTCAGAGGGGGTTCAGAGTCCTGAGGTAGTTTTTGTAGACTCCTGCGACATCCTCTAGTGAATTAGTGATTAGAAAAGCAAATAACTAGGAGTTCACTTCTGAAGCAGGCAGAATGAGAAATGCACGGCATAAGAACAATTCACATCACTGCTTCCCTATCTTGGCATTTGTAGCATTCCAAACAAATGTCAGTTTAAATAACCAATTCTCATTACACTAAATACTGAAACGCCAACACCGATCATGTGAATTTCTGTCAAAAATTACTGTTTGAGTAAGGAGGCTCTTAGTTTTGGCCTGTCTAGTACTTTGCAGTTTGATATGGATTGAAGATAGCAGCTATTGTATTATCCTCGGCCCATGTTAACTGTAGGCAGAAAACCTGCCAACTCTGGTAAATCACCAATGTAACATGCTTGCAGCACACCGTACTGGATACTATTGGCTTACATTGTGTGTGCAGTGATTTAGTCAGCTATAAACACAGAGAAGAACTTCTAAAGGAGGCGCTCCATAATAAAGAGGCACAAAAGTGCTGTTGCTTTTACTGAAAGGTGAATGCTTTATGTTGGAACAAGAGAAGAAAGATTATTTGCAGCGTCGCAGCACTGGTAAGTCAGGCAGTGCCTTTTGAAAGTGCTCGATCATACTATGCATGATGCACAAAAAGCAGGTAAACTGATTCACTGCATAAGCTGAATGCTCTTACCAATGGTGAACATAGTTCAGAGAGTAACTCCAACAGCACATGATGCTTGCCTCCCTGTTACACTTAACACCTCTGTTTCTGCATTTTTTGACTCCTGGGAGAAGTAAAGGAGTTGAACCCTTGCAAGGGTATCATCCTGATCACTTGCGCACGATTGCAGGTTGGTTTTGCAATCTCAGCACATGACCCATTCCACTGAAAAAAACACTAGCTTTCAAAGACATTGCTGCAGCTTGACTATACTATGACTATACTGTGGTTTATACAGGAGACGAGTTAGCTAAATGGAAATAAAACTATGAGAGAAAGGATACTGAAAAGAAATGGCATTAGCGAGCCAGGGAATTAAGGAGACAGAGAAGTATAGATTTTGCCTTGTGCTAACTGTTTCACACCCTTCTTTTATTCTTCAATCTATTCTCCTCCACTTCATCTCATTCCCCCTTGGGTGGCTGTCTCTCTCCCTCCTTCTCTTACTTTCTGTTTACCTGACGTACCCTTGTCTCACTCCCTTCTTCCTTTGTGCCCCCTCGTAAAAATATCTCATGGTGCTACTACAATGTTTCTGCCACGAAAGCATTCACAGTGACTATGTGTTTTGTGCTGTCCTCTGCCCTATGTTTGCCTTGTTTACTCAGGCTGTAAATTTTCCCAGTTTGTATGAGGTCTCACACAGTTTGTACGAGGTCTCGCACAATCTGGCCCCATTCTTGACTGGTGCTCAAGTACAAAATAATCAAAATACCATCAAGAACAGTAACAAACCCAACAATTTTATGACCCAGATACTTCTAAGACATAAAGCTTAACAGAGCATGCAAGTATTCTTATGCTTGAAAATAAACATGGCTATTAAATACAAGCATCTTCCTTCTTATTTCCATTAACTCCTAAATTATTTCAGAATAGCTCAGAGCAACCTCAAACATAATTACATGGAATTGAATCATTAACAGAACTCATGAAATGCGTAGTATGCATACCATATACAGGAGGGTAACAGTATATATGAACAGCTATTTGGCATTCATATCTTGAATTCCTCCTGGTTTATAGCCATTGCGGTATCAACCTCTAGAGAGTTCCTGCTGAATCGCATCTCTGAGATTTGTCATGAATAGCAGAAAAGAGGACCAGTGCCTGCAACATGGTCTGTGGCCGATTTCTCTGCATAGTGAAAAATACGAGACATACACGGACAGATCCATAGTGAGTACAGTAGGTATGAAAGATGCTGAGCATCTTTACACAGTATTCAGAGCAGGCTCTGAATTCATCATTGTATCCCTGATGGCATGAGAGAGACACATCATGACAAACACAATGTATGGTATACTTAAAACAGAGTCCATTTGTTGTGTGCATGTATGAATGCAAGCTTTTTTCCAGTACACTCTGGCTTAATATTCTTCCCAGATCTTTCTCACCTGATGTTTCAGTCAACTGGATGCTAGAGGCCTTTAAAAAACATCAGCTCTTTTATTTAGTATAATCCTGCTATATCCAGAGCAGACAGTATGAACAGAACATTGGTTCACTTCCAATGCTATTGAATGATTGAGTGTGAAAGCCCCCTTTGCATATTTTCTCCCTTTAATTTTTTTTTTTAATGTACTACTTTCCAGTGTGTTTTCCCATTCGTGCGTACAGCTTTCCCACCTTGTCAGCATTGCCAGTCAGTCAGTTGCTGAGCTACAGACTGTTTGCTGCACTTTCTGTCACACAGGTGTGGAGAGATTTTTGATCTGACTTACAAATTCCCTGCTCCCCCTGGCAAGCTAGCTGGCTGTCATGCTGCTGCAGGGTGTTTCAAACAGCTGCTCTTTCCAAGACACACTTTGCATCTCCAGCTTCATTATTTCTTACACACTTCTTTTCCCCCTTTAGTTTCATCCTTTCCATACCAAAAAGCATTGGCAATGGAGCCATGCAGAAACGATGACTGTACCATTAAACTATTTCAGATTCTGGCTCATTGAGAAATTATCTGCATGTCCTAGTTTATCACTTATTCAGTCATGTTCAGCTGTGCATCTACTTTTACTACTGTTCAAGCAGTACATGCAAGTTGCACATGTGACTTCTAGATTACTTACCAGTTGATGTTTTCTAGCACATATAGGCTTTAATTTTTTCAGTATTATTTTCTTTCTTTTTTATTTTTAAAATATTTTTTTCTGTTCTGATCAGCACACTTAAATCTGGGACCTGTTACAGGACAGCTTCTGCACAACAGTCTTAGAATTCAATCCCAGATTTTGGCAAAATCTGGCAATCTGCTATTGTTCCTGAGCATTGGGAGATTTCTCCTTTGAGTTTCAGTGAACTCACCACCATTGCATCCTGCTAATCAGCTGGTTTACTAGTGCACTCAATTTCAGCTCAAGCAAAGCAGCAGAGGGTATTGACTACTCAACAAAATTTGGGTTTCTTTCTGAATTGAACCTAATTCAAAGTCCCAGAAAATTTTGAAGCACAGTATTTTTCCTCCAGAAGGCAAGTGAGCTATAAAACTAAGGTAGAATATGTAGAGACTTCATCATATTTTGCTGAGTATGATATGGGTCTGAATTGATCCCTAGGAACTCAACGAGAGCCTGCAACCAACTCTACTTGGCTGTATTTAACTCTGCAACTTGGGATATACCAAAACTCTATCTTGATTTCATATCCTGTGTAATTTCCTCACATCCTGGTTTCCATCTGGACTGCTCTGAGGAATAGGACTGTCGCTGCTCTAATGGAGTGAATCTATCCTGCAGTTCAGACACAGTCACAAGAGCTTTAGACAATACTGTAATATTTACACCTCAGTTTTCTTACCTATAAAAGGAAGATTGCAGCCTCAGGTTTCAGGTGCATTTAAAATTTTTGTAAGCCAAAAGTGACATGCGTTTGCCTCCAATTCTATGACATCCTAAGCAGTCACCATTTAAGCTGACATTTATTGAAGGCCTTAATGTGAAAAGCTGAGGGAAAAAAAAACAACAAAAAACTACTGACAATTTTGATACTTAAAACCCTGGTTTTGCAGTTTTATTTGGATAGACTTAGTTTTATTTGGATAGTACTTAACGGGTAGCCTCAAAGAGGATGGAGGCTCTCTTTTCACAGGGAGCCACATGGAGAAGACAAAGGGCAATTGGTACACATTGCACCCGGAGAGGTTTTATCTTGACATAAGAAAGAAATTTTTTACAATGAGAGCAATCATTCACTGGAACAACCTCCCCAGGGACCTGGTAGTGTCCCCATTGCTGGTGGTTTTCAAGATGCGACTACACAGGGCACTCGATAATCTCATCTAGGCTCCCTTTCCCACAAAAGGTTGGACCAGATGATCTGTCGAGGTCCCTTCCAACCTGGGCTGTTCTATGATTCTACTTACTCTCACATCTAGTCCTAAGCTTTCACCTAATATTGTTTTTATGATTATATAATTACTGCTTCCCCTCACAGCTGAAATTAAGCCTTTTTTCCTGGATACATTCTGTATCCTATATTCTGTGAAAGATAATCAATTGAACTATTTATTCAAAATGTATCATGGGAGTGTATAAGCAGACAAGTTTCTATTACACTTAGGTCATACTTTGTGTGTTTTATGAAAAAGCTTCCAAGATTGCAGTATGTTTGTCCAGATAAAACTTATGCTGCCTGAAAGGTTTTATTACGTTATCTAAAAGCATATGAATTGATTTCCTTAAAATTTACTTTACATATACTCTACTTTACAATCATATTAAGATTCCAATTTAAAAAGACAAATAGGACTGTTCTGCTCCAGTGAAGGGAAGTTCTGCTCCTGCCTGTACTTGGGGTAGCTATGGCAAAGTATATTCGACTAATGGAGTAATTTAACCAGTTACATCATCATGAAAGAGCTTTCATAGTTGAGATGAGAAACCTTGTACTTCATAAAGTCTGGAACAGCGCTGGCAACACTTAATTATTTGAAGTCACCCTTCCACATTAATCTAAATATGAATAGATTATTGTGCTTTCTGTAGAAAAAGCACCTCTGTCCTCTAAAGTGCTTTGCAGAAATTCTGAGTCACAATAACCTTCTCGCCCAGAGTCCCACAAGGCATCAGCACCAGAGATGGGAATAAAGTCCAGAATCCCAACCTGTAACCTTTCCTGCACTGACTGGGGATCATGCTTCCTCCTAGGGAGTCCTAACACGTTAGCTACAGCTATAAAATTGCACTGAACTAAGAAAACAGGTAAGGAATAAAAATAAATCATGGAAAGTAGGAACAAAAAAATTGAACAAAAGTGGTTTTATAACCATCAGAACAAGAAGAAACTTGGTAGTTTGATGTCAGCTGACCCAAGGAGTCCTATGCTACTACTGCAAAAATAACAAGGGTTTAAACATATAATCAAATTTAACAAGTTACTATGTATCAGCACAAGCATAGTAAGCCATTTCATAAGCCCACTTAGCCCATGACAAATGCAAGACAACGTGGCTTAGCACGTTTCTCTTTCCCCTGGGACTAAACTGTTACATTTTTAGTGCAGAAAGAGACAAGCTGGTTTTAAGACTCTGCAGCACAGTAATTTGCTAAGTTGCGGTAGCCTGACTTTATGTCAAACTCCCTAACTCTGCTAAGGCTAATGGGATAAGGGGAAGTGAAAAAGCATTTCCTTGGCAAATGGTTTTTTAACAGGCTTGAAAATGATGGTGACAACCGTGTAAAAAGCTTTTCCACCATTTGACCAGACCATCATAATTCCCAGCCTTGTACAGCCTGGCACTTCTCCACCTTTTCTTGTCTCCCCTTATAATTACCACTCCTAATTGCACCTGCCTTTTTAGTTTACTTGGCACTAGCTGTATAAAAACATTGGCAGTGAATGATTAGCAGATATAAGACCATTAGTACAACTATGCTTTAGGTAGACATTCAGGGGATGGAATCTAAAACGACAGAAGTCTTCCTAGCCACAGAACTCCTGAAGTATCTGGCTTGTAAGCAAACACCCTTTGTGCTTTAGGAGACTTGTCCTCTGGAGGTGGGACAGCAATGGCTTTCTATCCTGCTTCAGCTGAGAATTTTAGTTGGCGAGGCAGTTTGTAGCCAGGGCTCCTGACCACAACACCTTTTATAGTTGTAATGCAAATGGGACATACTGTACCCTTCATTCCGATCATTCTGAACTTTGAGCAGAGATACAGGCATATAGCGAAACTGTCTATTTTGATGCTTTTTATGCCCAATTCAGATTTTTAACCAACTTTGATATCACTGGGACTTTAAGGATGCGCTCAGAGGCTTTGCTGAATTGGGGCTTTTGGCTTATCATCAAATTAAGGGAAAACATGCTGTAACCCACTCACCTGACTCAGTCACAGCTGTAGTGTACGATACTAATCTCCACATTTATTAAACACATGCTCCCTCTGGAGCTGGAGATGATACAGTAACAGCTGGTTTATTCTGGTTTCTTTTTAAGTCATGAGGAAACAAACACAAACATGTCTCCGGTGTAATTCACAGTGCCCACACCTACTACTGCAATTAAGATGTACTAAGACAAACAACTGTCAAGTTCTCCGTATCTTTTACAATCCATTCTCTCTCCAATTCTCTCTCCCCATTATTGCCATCATTATTGTGAGTAAACTAGTACTGCAATCTGACTCAGCAAAGGGAAATTAAGTTTGATGCAAAAATAAATGAGGTAAGTTGTACTGGACATAGTATCCTCCCCAAAGATGCTGAGATTAAACAGAAGAAATCAGTAGGCATGTAATGAAGACCATGAAATAAGGCAAATACTGGGAAACCAGGGTTTGCCCTGACTTTAATGTCAGCCTGGCCTCCCATTGGTATAAAATTCATATTTCTCTGTTCATCATTAATCCCTTTTGTCCACAGGAAATAATAAGAACACTCCTAGATGGCAAGCAAACATGTCATTTGGGACACAAGGATGATACTAAAAGCCCCTACCAGGAGCTCCAGTGTGGCTTTTAACCACAGCTTGTGGGTAGGAGCACAGGGGTACAATACATCCCAGAAATACTGGGACAGGCACAGAGCATCTCTGGAAGCTGAGGAAATTCACACAGCAGCCAACAATTTTAAGAAGGGTGCCTCATACCAGAAGACACCTTTCCCTTGGCTGGTTAGTGCATAAAGGGACATATTCCTTCCTCTGCTCAACCCCCAAGAGAATATCCAATGCGCTTTTTCAGCTCCGAAACTACCACATCACTTGAATGTGCTGATGAGCTCAAAGCATGTGATCAGCACCAGCCCTGCTGATGGCTGAGGCAGGTGAGCTGGGCCTGCAGATGGGGCATTGCCGAGGCTTGATACTGCTCCCTCCATTCCAGACTCACCCAACTCCAAGTATGTCCCAAGCACCTTGCAATGCTTCTTCCTTTTTCCCAAGGCATTTGAAAACAGGAGGGAAAAGGTGGTAGCAAACTGCATGAAGAACCTTGTGGTTGATTGTTTTAAACTAGCTGAGTCCCTGAAGAGAATTTAGGTAATGTCAAGGACACCGAGATCGTGTGACTGCACATGCGTGTTTCAGAGACAGAAAAGTAATCCCACTGCAATTAATGGATCTTATTATGCTCAAAGTCAACAAGCTTGCTAAAGGGCTTTGGCAAGTCAGCGCCTTTGTGTTTGGATTGCAATGCTAGCTGTGTGGTGTGCCTTTGTCCCCTTCAGCCTTGTTTACCAACAGAGGTATAGACACAATCTAGCCCTAGGCACAATTCTGGCTAAGTATGTTAATGTGTATTTTTGCGTTCCAACAGCTTCTGTAGCAGCACTTACAAGTGAGACAGATGAAAGTGAGTAAACACAGATATTAAAAAAGGCATTTACTTTCTCACCACTTATGTTTACTATTTGCAGTTCAGTCACCTCTGACAACTGAAACAGATCATTTCATTTCATTTCCGTCCTCCAGCATACCCACCCGATGTATTTGTGTGGGGGATCATGGCACTACAGTGTAATGTTTGCTGTTATTGTAAATTGACACTTTATTTTTGAAAAGCTACAAACTGTTTGTTCATGAAACACTTTGCAATCACCATCGGTCTATTTGGTGGGTTCCCTGGTTTCTTCAGATCTAAAATAATTTGAAAATGTTGCTTCAAATTAAACGTCCATGTCTTATATGACATTTTCTTTGTAAACAAGCTAACACAAATATATTATTCCCATGCATATTTATTATGTGCACACAGCAGTCAACCTTCAAATTCACTCCCCCAGTCCTTCCGGCAAACTAGGAATCCTCTGCCATAAAAACTTACCCTTTTCCCTCAATAAATCTGTTCCTTAGAAGAAACTTTTGCTTTTAGAGTCTCATTTTTCATTTATTTCATTAGTTTGCATCTCAGATAACTAAATTATCTTTTATTACAGCTGGGAACTTTTATAATGTGCAAATTGAAATAATGATTGTATCACAGTAGTCTGCAAGTGGTTTTCATTAAGCCTCCAGCTACTATTCCTTGCTCTGTTGGATATCTTTGTGTCAGGGTTACTTTACGCTGGACAGAAATTTGAACAATTTAGGTTAAGAAGAATGGTTAAAAACCTATTAGATAACAACCTTTAAAATGCACTGGTTGATGCAGCTTAATTCTATGTTCTTGTCATAATCAAAATACCTCAATTGCTTAAAACTTAACAATCATGCTAAAACGTGGATCTGTGAATATATTCTGTAGATTCACATTTCTGAAAATCAAAATTACTACTTGTCTTTACAATTCTGTGTAAGCAGACACACAGTGCCAGAAATAAATTTATATTTCTGAGATGCTACACTACGTTTTGCTTTCTTGTCAACAGAGTGACTAAATTCATACTTTATGTTCAAGTAGGGTTTTCTGGTTAATTCTAGTGACTTAAAATAGTTCAGAACCATTTGTGTGGCTTGTTGAAATTTACAGCGTGCTTACATTGTTGATCACCAGACTCATCTCGCTACTTTGTCATTCTGTATTGCCTATTGGTAAATGAGTTTACTAGCGTATATTCCCATTGCTGCCAGGGTCACCAGAAGTCTGAATGAACACATAAAGAGTCCACTTAATTGCAAAGATTTATAGCTATGCTGTTTTCTTTTCTCCCTTTCCACTCAAACTTGTCTTCCATGTCTGACATGTATAGAAAAGGGAGAGCTGCTTATTCTAGTCAAAATCGGCAGCAGACAAGGATCGCTGTTTTGCAGGGATTCCTTATTTCTACTGCTAGTGCACAGGCAACAGAGAAGCAGCTTTCTAATCCACCCTAGACAGGGTACTGAACTAAAGAAAAATGCTGTGTTGGTATAATATCAGCCATCATCAGTCTGCAATGAAGCAATGAGTTACATGACTGGCAAAAAACCATAACCTGTATAACTTCCAGAAGCAACAAGCTGTTCATTTTGATTTAAGATACCATGCTCTCTAAGGTGGAAGACAGGTGAACTATTATACAATAAACAGATGAGAAATTTTTAAGTCTTGGAAACTCAGAAGCAGAAAGTTGCCCTCTGAAAATCTGCCTCTGCCTGCTCAAAGAGCCTGCTGTTTGAACCGAGTATCATTTCTATGTCAAACTACAGCCTTTTCCCCTGTCTTATTTATGGCTCTGCTACAAGTTTGGGTAGCAGAGGAATTGATCAATTCCAACCAACCAGTGAAATGGTTTTGGGAGCTCTGGGGATAAAAAAAAGTTCCCCCAAACAGTTTCTGCATTTCTGATTGAACACAGTTATTCTAAAGAGCACAATTTACACACTGAAAACTTACCAATGGAGCGATGAATGCAGGTATGCTGGTTATCACTCAGAAAAAAGCCCTCTTTGCACTGACATTCATAGCTGCCCATAGTATTTACACAAATCTGCTGGCACCCTCCATTGTTATCCTGACACTCATCAACATCTAGAAGAGAGAAGGAAAAAGAAATGCAAGATAATGTACAGATGCAGAATATACATCCAGAAGAGCAAGGAATCCACAAAAAGGCACACTGTAAATTAAGCTAACGAAAACTATCCCAACCCCATCAGAGTTAATCCAAATTAATCCATCCAATTCTTTTTCCTGCATCCTAGGTCTAAAGTTAACATAAAAAAACAGTGGGGAGGGGAGTCCAGCTAAGTCTCCATGCATTCTGAGCTGCAAATTGATTTCCAATGCACAATGAATGTTAACGTCCTAAAAAGGCTGTGACCCCATCTGCCAAGTGTGGTGTTGCACCCTGTCATTCCCACTCCACTTGGAAAGACATACTTCAGGCCTACAGTAATTTCTAGCAGTGGTAGCAGGCAAACACAAAGGGCATTACTGGGTGAAAAGAGTCTTTATAGAGTTCTGGTCTTGAACAGAACAGCATGTTTCAATTACTGGAGTCATAACCCCCTACTTTGTCAGTTTGTTTAATGTTGTTTAATGAAAAGAAGGCTTCTTAAATCTAAATGTTCCATGTCTGTATTGTCATTTTAATAGGCAAATATATAAAACCACAAAGGCAGCATTAGCTACTGGCTGTTTTGAGGGTCCCTGCCTACCCCCCATCACCTCTCTTTGGCATAAAAGTTTTTATGCTGTTGTGTTTAACAGAGACATATGTTTCAGCATTGGGAAACCACTGCCACTAAAAGATATCTGACCCACATTCAACCTTGCAACTCTCCTGTTTTGCTCATAAAAGGTATATCATATCCATTTTCTGTTTTTTCTTTGGATAAAAGCAACTTGCCACCTGAAAAATCCATGTTTTCCTTTTTTATGGAGACTCTGCAACCAGTTAGTTATTTCACAGTATGTGCCAACATGTCAGCAAATGAGTTGGTGTGCGTTTTGCTTTCATTTTATTTTTGGAGGGGGGGGAAAACACAACAAAGCTAAATGATCCACAACATTCAAAACCTCAGAAGAGCTGGCACAGGTCCTGCAGAAGTTAATTCCTCCAGGACTGGCCACAACACACTGAGGTAAAACCAAGCTGCTTTTGCCAGTACTCTTGCAGGCAAGGCCAGGAAGCTGTGAAAGGCTGGAGAAACAGCCAGTAACTAATGCAGGAACGCCAGCTAGTTCCGGCAGCTTGCTCGGCTAAGCCTGCTATTGCTCTTTGTGCTGGTGTGCTGCCTGCACTGCATGGGACAGAAATTGTAGCTCTTTCTCACAGAGAAAAAAAGCTCTAGGGTAATTACAGCAATACCCAGGGAAACCAGGCAGTCTCATCCTGTCTTGAACTACAATGCATGTGTGTAGACAGTCCTCCTTTTTTTGGGAGGGCATAGGAAAAGGAGAAGTGAAGAGTTTCCCTGCCTACTGCAGTGTAAGAAGGAAAGATAAATAAGACAACTTTGTGAGACCCTTCCTCTGTGAGTCAGCAGGCCTTGCTGCCCTATTAGTGCCAACTCAAACTTGTTCCTTCAAAACAGCACACTGGAATCTAGATCCTCCTCTCTGGAAGATTAGTTGAACACTTACTGAAGGAAAAAGTCTCAGTTGGTACACGTACAAACCCCAATTTTTTTCTACAAAGTACGCGGCCTTCCCAGCGTTCTGTTTATAGTATCACAAAGCAACTTGAACAATTGCCTTCCAGCCCTGATGAATAATCTGAAACAAATGCAATGACTTATAAACATTTTTTTCTGCTCTTGATAGCAAATGCTGGTGATTTACCACTTCCGTAAAGAAACAGCTCAACTTACCACCAAGCCCCAAATCCATATACTGGAATAAAAGTTATTACAATTTAAACTCTTTGAAAAGTTTTACTATGAGGAATTTCTTCTAATTGTTTTCAATTACTTGCCTCAAAATTATTTTAATGTGCATTTATGAAGAGAAGGAGTTGAAGAAAGGGAGGAGCTGGGATCTAGAACTACTATCTCTCTATCTCCATACTACATGCCTTCCAACAAATCTTGGCCTTGTGGTGTAGGAGTAACATTTTGCTTCTCAGGCCTCAATCCTACTAGGGTCAGGCTTTTTGGAGCACTTTGTATGACTGCAGTGTTAAAAGGCAGTATTGCTTATTATCCACCATACCAGGCAATCTATTGGACATGGCTGCCCGGAAAATATTTACTGAATTATTTACTCGGTAAACTTTCTTTCCAATAAAGTCACTTTATGATCAGCCTATTACTAACTCAGGTTAGAGAATGGGGTAAAAAAGTCATCTGAAGTTAGGAGAGAGAACTCCAGTGAGCTCAAGCTTTGGTAGATCTGGCAGAATAATTCCTTCATGTATCTGAATTTTTTCAAAGCTCACAAATGAAATAGCTGCCAAAGAGGCTTTTTCTTTCTTTCATTGTTTGTGCAACCCTTGTTCAATGCAGCTCAAGTTACCCAGCTGAACGTGTAAACATCAGTAATGCAGCATATGTAAGACTGCATTTTGGACCAGATTTTCTAGAGATTAAGTTCCACATAAACACCAAAATAAGTAGCCAGGTTTTCCATAAAGCTCTCCCGGCTCCAGTTTTGGAGGCTCTACATGTCAAACTGGGCTGTTGGCTGTTTTGAAAAACTGAGGGTGGATCCTCAGGAGCTTTAATTGTTGCCACTCTGTGTGACAGTTTACACCTGCTGGAGACCTGCATCCCAGGGCCTAACTCTAGATATAGGAAAAAGGTCACTTATGATGTAAAATCCCTTCACTCAAACATCTACTCTAAGCCCCAACTGAACTTATTTTAAAAACTGTTAAATTTATTGAGCACAAATACAAAGTCACTTTCTTTATTACTCTACTCTTTATAAAAATGAATTTTTTTTAGAGCAAACAGACATTTCTTTTTTGGCAATGTTTTACAGAAAATCAGCTACCACTGGTCATCTTATCCAGGACCACGGATGTCTCCCTGAGGATGGTAGCCCCAAGGCAGCAGCTGCAGGTCTCCCTTCCTTTAAACTGGTGTATGGAAACTCAAACCCATTTCCTAGGCTCCTTATCTGGCAAAAGTTCTTTCATCCATCTTGGCCTCACCACCTGACAGTGTGCTGGTTCCTAAAGTACATTATCCACTGCTTACGGGAAAGCTGAGCCTCAAAATCCTACTGATGATCCCAGGGTGGAAGCTGGAGCAAGGTTTCAGGAAACCTACACAATCCAAACTCACAAAAAGATGAAAAAAGGTTCTCATCTGCGCTGCGCTCAGATGGTTATCCCACATAGCTGCTCCAACCCTCATCCTCAAAAAGAGGAAGAAAAACTAGAAGAAAGTGAATATATGTCCTTAAGCCATTCTCTGTAACCCTTATCACAAAGAACTGTCCTGTGATTATGTCTACCAAAGACAATCCCTGATGGAAGCATCTAGAAATAACTCAGTTTCCACAGCCCTTAACTGCTCCTTACCAGCACAAATAAATAGCTAAGATGACAATCAGCACAAGAGCTAGAATTCCTTAGACAGAGTTTAGACCAGAGTGACAAACCTATGCTTCCAGGGAGATGAGGGCCTGGACTTCAAATTGGCCAGTCATCGTCAAGGACAAGGAATAAGAGGAGACAGCTCAGGGAGAGGCTGGGAAAGGAGAAATATCTTTCAAAAGAGAAGGATAGATAATGGATGCATATATACATACATATATCTATATATCAGAAGCATTATGCAAATTAATGCATATCTGAATTTGCATAAGATCTCTAGCTTTTTGGCCCACTGCCTTCACATAATCAAACTTGTGTTCTGTATCTTGATAAGATGAGATCTTCTAGAGAGCGGTAGTGTGGAACAGTATCAAAGGGTAGGAAACATTACAATTGATAAAGATGGATGTTTTATTTATTAAATAAACAAATGCTTTTGGTTTCTCATTTAATTTATCTGATGAACTTTTCAAACTAGCTCCACTGGTATTTCACCCTGATCTGGCTCAGAGCTTCCTGCGGTATTTGGCCTAAAGAAGCTATTCTGATCGAGTGTCCTGTTTGGACACCATCGAGGCAGAAAGGTCCGCTAAGGGTACCTGAAACCAAAACCACAAGCAGGAAGATACAAAAGTGGAAGTGCTACACAGAGTCAATGTCAAGAACAGTATATCCACTGGCCACTTCCTCCCATGATCTTCTCTTCCTTCCTTCTGACATTTTTCTTTCACGTCAGCATTTTCATAAGCACTTAAGCCCCTCAGAAATCTGAGTCTCAGCTTCAAAGTCTCCAAAGCATTTGGGAGCCACAGTACAATTCACTTATTGTAGCATTAAGATTCTTTGGAGACTTCTAAAAACAGGACTTTGACTCATGATCCAGGGAGATGATCCTGCTAGCTTTTCTCTAAGCTACTCTTTGAAACTTTTGGAAGATTTCTCTAAGATGCCTATTTTACCAGTGCAGAACATCATGATAGATAGATGAACTACTGATAGATGAACTACTGATAGCAATACAGCAGACTTTCCTCAAATGTTAGCAACAAAACTCCACTGAGGATATCTTGTATTTGTAAGAGAAATGATTAGCAACCACAAACTCAGAAAACACGAGTGCCTGATTCTGGAATTTTAAAATCATTCTATTCTGAATATTTCTAATCAGAAAGCTGGCTGAAAGTCTCATAAAAAAAAATCACATCCCTGCATTTACTATAGTCATAGTTATTCTTATACCAAAAGAACACCTAGCCCAGCATCCTCTCTTTGACACTGTCCTGTAGTTGATACTCAGGAGAAGACAGTAGAGATGGGACAGAACCATTGCTGGCATGCTCTCCCAGCTTTCAGCAATCATGTACCTATTAACCTTCCTAAATCACTTGCTAGACCATTGTCACTGCTGGATCTTTCCTGTATGAATTTGTTTAATCGCTTCTGAACCCAACATGATGGGGCAATTCCTTCTGCAATTTAATTATGAGTTACATAAAAAAGACATCCTTTTGTGTATTTCAAACATGCTGCTTCATAATCTGAATGAATGCCCCCTAATCCCCTTATTGTGAGAAACAGTAAATATTCATTCCCTACTTGCCTTTTCTGCATCTTTCTTGATCTTACAGATCCCCCTCAGCCTTGTACTGTCTACCTCATCTATCTTGAGCTCTGAAGCACAGCAATACACAAATGTGATAATTACAGAGACAATCTGAATGACTTCAGTATATCATGTTTAAAACAAAAGGTGCTTATTTCTAGAAGTTAACCTGAATGACGGCAACATTTGGCACACATTCGTCTCACTTCTGTATTCCATTCCCTCCAAGTACCATGATGCTCTCCTGGAGTGGGTGTCTTGGAAGATCTGATTTCAAGATAGCTGTGGAAGCCCAAAGAGTAAATCTGGCATGTAGGAGTGATGCAAGTGGTATCAGATTAGAGGTTGTAGGCAGGTGTTCCTACTGGAATGGTCATACAAGTAGCGACATGCTGTCAAGGTAGGGAGGGTGATACATTGCATCAGCTGAGGGGGCTATGGAAACAGGAATCATTGCTAATTGAAATAGCTGCTAAATCATCTTTCTTAGACCAACTTTATATGAGCGTACAAAGGGAAATGTTAGAAGAAAGAGACACCACTACCTATGTACACAACATTCATATCACCAGGAGATCTGAAATCAGACTTCACCAAGAATTTAAAAACAGGGCCCAAATTTTCTACTATTTGCACATAAGGCTAGAATTCTGCTTTTTGTCCCCTTTTTTCAGAAATTGAAAAATGTGGTGAAGAAGAGGAAAAGGAACACCACACCCTTGAATCCAATACTTCATTCACTACCACAGCTGCAGAAATCTTCACTAGGGCCCTTGCTGAGAAAAGATCCACCTGCAAAAAACTGGATCCTACAGCAGTGAATGTTTACTGGAGTAGACATTAAAAAAACCCAAAAAGCATGAATAATTAGCTTTCCCTGAAAAATAAAGCACATTTTACAGAAGAGAAACATGAAGTACTAATCACAAGGATGTTCTTGGGTGATGAATACTAAAATCATTCTAAAATGATCAATGAATTGACCCCTAGAACCACTCTTTTCTTACATACAAGGATACAACACCTAAAATGATGCCCACGATCTGTCGTGGAGAATCCCATCTCTTAATGGGCTACAATCACCTATCACCTCAACACCCACTGACTAGGCTTCTTGTTTGCCTGCACAGTTATAGATGTGCGCAACTTGAAAAGGAATGCTTAACATCTTTTTTCTGTAGCTATCTTGTGACACACAGTGGAATTCCTTATATTTCACACTACACAAACAGAGTGTAAATGCGGCTGCAACAGGCTTCTTTGCTATATATAGCATAGGAAATATTCACTTACTGCAAGAGCTTGACTCTGCTGCATGTGATGCCTGCCCATTTGCTGAGCTGAAGTAAACAGCCCCATGGACATTGTGCGAATGTTGCATTGAGTTCAAGTCTCTTGATGTCACTTGTTTATTCCTTTCTTAAACAACTGGGCACCACTGTTTGTCCTTTTAAGACATCAAAACCCTTTTCACAGCTTTTAGCATTTCCAAAATAAACATTCAAGTTAGTTGTAGCTTCTATCCTCTCACTTGGTAATCAAGTCTATTTTTTAGACAGATACATACACATGGTGGTCTCCTAACAACAGTGTTTAAACACAGCAAAGTTCCCAATCAATTATCTTTTTATAAGTTATCCATTCTTCTGATACAGGGCTTTAAAACCATTTTGTATGAATTTGATCCCACTTCTATTCATCTACAGTGCCACTGTCTAGGAAATGCCAGCAGCCTCCAGCTTGGCATGAGGCTCTTACTGTGAGGCTCAGACAGCCCCGACCCCATTAGCAATAAGCTTGCAGTTCCCACTGATGCCTAGCTGCACGTAGGGCACTCCAAGTTGCAATGCTGGATTAACAATCCTCCATAAACTAGAAGGAAGGAAGTTAATTAAAGATGCAAACAAGCAGCTGTGCTGATCAACTGAAGGAAAAATCTGAGACAAGTTGAGTAAATTATCCAGTCTGTTATCATAATGTCCCTTACTTTGTCTTACCCCTGGGTTTCTCTGGACCATCATTAACTGCTGCAGGCTCAACTGAAGAAGTATTCTATATCCTTCTTCCAAAATAACTACTGCTTACACCTGCTTCCTTTTACATCTACGTATAGATCCTGCCAGGATCAGAAAAATCTGGTTTGGGTTAACTCAAAACTGCTTTTGTTTGTTTGTTTTTATTTTTTTCTTACAAAAATGAAAAATATTTTGCGGTGGGTCAAACAAAGCATATAATTTAACATGAAAAATGAAACATTATTTTCATTTCAAGTTGGTAACATTCTCCAGGTCTATACAACATGAAGCATTTTGTTCCTGAGCTCTGGTAATAGAAGTCAAGGAAATGGCTGGATTAATGATTTTCTTTGTTATCTATCAGTAACACAGTTAGGGGAATCTCTAGATTCCGATGAGGGATTTGAACTAAGCATTGCAGCATCCAGTCGGCTACGAAGTCATTCTCACTCTCTATATTGATAATACTTCAAGTCCACGAAAAGTGTTGTTGCTGTGTTACACAGTACAAGCTGGATTGGTTGGTTGGTTTGTTTTCAGTACCTGGTTTTAAGAAAACAGCCTTAGAAAACAGCTGGACACCTGTGCACCAGCTAAGCAGCAGCAGCCACCCATTAGTACATGTAACCTGCAGTAAACTGTGTGAGTGCTATGCAACTCAACAGATGAACACCATCAGCCACATGCATCTTGTAAAGAAAGATCCGCATTGCCTTGGTGGGTAAGAGTGCTGGGAATTATCAATGTAAAGCAACAGCGGTCAAAAAACCTGACTTCAGGAAAGTCATAACTATGAAAAGAAGGGATGAATTTACTAAGTTGGGACCTGGCATGGTAGTGTAAAGCCAAAACAAACAAAGAACCCAAAATATATCAAAACAAACAACCACCTCATCCCCACCTTCCCCATGAAATTCACCAGAGCTGTATATTCTTTTCACTAGCACCTGGGAACATATAAATGGATTTCTCTAACAGCTATATAACAGTGTGTATTTTTTCTTAAAGTACTCAAGAGTCATGGTCTTCTGTTGTCAGTGTCCAATATATGAAGTTAATGCATCTACTCACTTTGCAGTTGTACCAGATAGGTTAAATACAAGAGAGAAAACCTTGTATTTCATGCACAAGTTAATCTGTAAATGACAGAATCATACAGAGCTTTCTATGAGCAACTTATTCCACTAAATGCCTTCATACCTTTCACTCTAAGATACTTGATGTTCGTTGTACAGAATCTTAAGTCAGAGGGAAAAGTATTTACATATTAAGGCAAGTGGACTGACCATCCACTGACAAATTCTGCAACTTGAAGTCCCTGAAGTCCCTCTCAGGCATGTAGCCCATATGAAATTACCAAGTGGATGCTTGTTGGAACCTTTTTATTTGGAGCTCAGTTTCCTAGAGTTCTTCTTTGAGTTCTGATTCAAAATTCAAATACTCAAAGCAAAACTCAGTCCATACACAGGATATTCATGTCATTTCAGAGCACAAGAATGAGTTTTCACATTCTTTCACTGTGCAGTCATTAACAGGCTGAGTCTGTGGTCCCTTCAGAGCCTAATCGATACTGAATTTATAGTTAGGAGGAGTTCTTCTGGTTATTTTTAAAGTGAGTAAAATCAAGTCTCTTAGACTTCCCTAAGATGTTTCAGAGGTTTTTATAAGTACTGAATAACACTCAGTGGCATATTGACAGTCTCAGGCCTATTAAAGAAAACGCTGCACTTGCACAGGCAGTGGATATCATAACTCATATCTGGTGTGCACGCAGAAGTTTTGATGCACTGGGACCGGGGTGCTGAGCATCTTATATAATCAAGCCCCAAATGATTCGTAAGTCACACGACAGAAGTCTGGCTCCCTGTCCTCTAAGTGCAGCTCCAAGCCTGTCACTATAAATCACTAGTGGGATCCAGAACCCATTCTTTGCTGTCATATTAGTAATTTTTATTGTGTCTCTGACAATTTTAGAAGCAGTTTCTTAGTTATGCCTTCAAAATAAATAACATAAATAATTAAATAAATGACATGTTTCAAAGGAAATCATTCAAGATCCCCAGTTAAGTCTACATATACCAATGTATATACTTATGATACTGAATTGCAAAAACTATTTTTCAGAAGGTAATACTGAAATATCGCTACTCTTTATTTGCTAATATATATCTGAAAAATATGACTCTGGTACTTTAATGTAACAGTATAAGTTATGAGCAGTGGAAAACTTTTCAACCTGTATTCGTCACAATAGAAATACACTAGAAATACTTGCAAAAATCACTTAGGGATTTTTTTGTTGATTCAGATACACAAAAATAGATCACCTCACTTTCAAGTTGCTTGTATACTTATAAGCACGTTACATTGGAGAAACTCTGTAGGAGAAAAAAATCTTGTAGAAAAATGTAGTTCTTTCCCATTCAAGCTTATTTAATCAAAAAGAATTATAAAAAATGTCACCTATGAGTTTTCTCTGTTTAGTATGTTGTCTGATAAAATAGATAATACAAGAAAAAAATCAGCATGAAAAACCATACAGTGTACCCTACAATAAAAAAAAGTCTCTTTTTTCCCCCTGAAGAATTATACAATTTTATATTCACAATTTTCAAAGTAAAGCCAACTTTCAAGGTCTTGCAACAGAAATCTTGTCCTCTCTGCACAGCTCTTCTTATGAGAGGAATAAAACCCATGAAAGTAGGCTCGCTACTAACGCATGACCTAGAGTACACAAAGCTAGAGGCTCCCAGAACTCTGGATGCCCTATTCTTGTTGAGGAGTGTCTGTAACACTGCCATCTAAATAAATTCAGCAAACACATCTTTCCATTCTTTCGAACTCTTCAATTCTACTGCCATTCTGTTTTAACTAAGGTATGACCACTCTGCTGAAGAGGCTGTACTATACCCTAATAGTCATTGCTATAGCAACTTTCTCTTCAGTTAGAATTTTATTTTGTTAAGATGGAGTAGAAAAGCTTTGCCCTGATTCTCATTTCTGCTCCTGTCCTACAGCACAATACCGTATGTCCACTCTGGTCTTATTTATTTAACAAAGTATATTTCAATTGTTTCCAAACATTTCTTTCCGTATCCTACAAGGCCTCTTAATCATAAATTTTGCTTTAATCCTAAACCGTCCAAATTCTCTAAACAATCATTCTTGTAAAGTATGTCCAGTGACTTTTTAATTAATGTTTTAGTTAATGAGTAATTATTATTACTATTATTATTATTTAGATGTTAGCTACAGTCATCACAAAGTCATATTAAACTATGCTACCATCAACTAGTCCATGTTTCTTCCTGCCCCTCTTTTATGCAAAACTGCATCTTGTGCTACGATACAATTCCAGTAAGGAACGTGTACACAGGGAATATTTTGAGATACTTGAGAAGGATCTGGATTGAAGTCTGCACAAGGTAATGGAAGCAGTAAAAATAATCCTCTATATTGGTCCGGTAGTCTGATTCAAACTTTTAAGTTTGCACATTGTACACTGAAGTCAAAAGAGTAACGTCAAGATGCAGAAATTCATGGGAAGTATTAGACAGCAAAAGCAGGGCACTACAGAAAGCCGAGACCCTGGAATCTACATAACAAGGAAATTCACTACCAACCTTTCATCTGGTACCCATCCATGCTGGAAAAGAGTTTTGTTTTCATTTTCTAATACAGTAAGCAATTATGCAGCAGCTATTCTTTTTGATGGCTATTTCTTGACTGTATAAATGATACTGTTCATCATAAATCAACACTGCCAAGAAGTGATTGCATTCTAAGCATGGTATAATGACAGTGACTATATTTGAAATCAGAGACCAGATGACTTCACTGCTCTCCTCTTTGCCTGATGTTTTTTTGTAATCTACATGAATTCAGCGTTTTAACTGGATCTATGTAATTTCTAGGATTGACAAAGACACCCTTCCATGAGGGAAGGCTTGAATGTCATACACATCTGACTGGTAAACACAGCCATTATAGGCTGAAATCCTGCACCCTCAGGTCAATACATGTTCTCCCTTGCTTTAAGTAAGAACTAAACACAATGTGGCTCCCAAAGCTTTGGTTAATTTTAATATATTTTATAGTTTTTCTCTTTTAGGCCACGCTGGCTTAGAAAGTTGCTATTATGAGAAAGTTAAGATGAATTAACACAAGATACGAAACTAATACAAACAAGATAAAGCAGTAAGGATGCAGAATAAATACTGCAGAATAAAACTCTGACTGCTGAACTAAGACACAGACATCTATAGCCATATCAGACCAAATAAGAGCATCCATATGGAATTTAACTGATTTAACTTATACATATTAACTTCACACTCTAAGCTGATGATTCTTTACTTTCCTCAGTGTTCCATGTAGAGAAATCTTTACTGTGATTGATTACCTCCTCCAGGGAGTAAGTATTTTAAAAAAAAAAAAAGACTCAGACAACAAGAAGACTTGCAGAAACAAGAGACTGAGATTGATGCTGCTGTCACATAGCTCCCAGTTTCTTAATTTATTATGACAGTCTGAGAATCTAACTTCATCATTGACAGCAACAAAGATTTATTCCACACTTTTGATTATTTCCCCATACCTAACAAAAAACCTTGGGCCTACGCTGATTTATACTCTCACTTGTTTTGGTACTTCTCAGATCACATTGGCTTAAGAAAGCAAACATATGGCAAATTAACATGTAAAGAAAGTTATATCTCATTTGAACTCGAAAGATTAATGTGGGGTGACTAAACATTAGAGTACTTTTGAAGGGGGAAACTTTCAGATCCAGAAATAGAAAAAGCAGGATAAGAAATGCAGTGTGTTCAGATCCTAGCTTCAGAGAGGGCTAGATATCAGAGGCCTTTCCATCAATTGCAATGAGAATTCCATATTTTTATTGTATTTCCAGAGTGAACATGGATGTATTTTCAAAATTAGTCTCCAATTTTGGGCTCCAGTCTTCTGATCGCAACAATCCTATTTTCAAAGATGTTGATTAGCTGAAGTCCATGGGAGTGCACCCATGAAAAAACAGGGAGCAGTTCATCTGAGCTACAGTAAATATATACTTTAGGATGAGGGCAGTCATGCACACAAAGTATCTATTTCTCTCTAGTGACTCCATGGTGAGTACAGATAGACGGCTTGTATGCAGACATCTACACTCCATCAGCTGAAGCACAGCCTAGGACATTTAAAGTAAGTGATTCTTAGTTTGAGGGCTTCATAAGCTTTATAGAAATGTAGGGCTTGACTTCTTGGTTGTTAAATGTTCTTCAAATTTGTATGCAAACACCATGATAATGATTCTCATCCGTCCATCATGGAACCTGCCATGAAGAGAGGAGGCTGCCATGGCTCGGAGTCTACAGTTACCAGGTGCCAGAAAACTAAATCTGAGGTTCAGAAGAGGAAGATCATCAGAACTAACATTATAATCCCATCTTGAGAGAGAGATTTAATTTATTTCTGTGATTGTCTAGCACCACTTGCACCACGAAGACTCTCACAAGATGCGAGCAACCAAGTAACAAAAGTAAACACATATATACAGAAGTTGTATGTAAACATCTAATACAGAATTTTATGTAGAACATTCACTTATCATCCTAGCTATTTGTATTTGCTCAGCACCTAGTCATCGGTTAGCGGAAGGCATTGCAGAATAGTAGTACATGTTCCAAAATCTGATGCATGCCACTGTACCACAAAGACTGATACTTTAAACTGCTGCGATGAGTCACAGCTGTTATCATTCCTCTAATGTACAGACCAAGCAAGACTGATAAAAGATCTGAAAACAGTAATACAGTAAAAATTAGTTCACAGAAGAAACATATTAGAAAGTAACTTTCTTTGTCATTCAGGCTTGCATCTGAAAAACAAAGAACTTTAAAAAATGCACTGAAGTTTTTCATCCTGAAAGAATGCATTTGTCACTAAAATTCAGTTGTGCAACTTGCAGCATGGATTTTTGTGTATGCACTCACTGCAGCTTGTCTGGGGGAGGTTCAGTAATACCTCTGGGCCCCCATTTGCAGGGGTCCTCTAATCCCAAGGTTCTTACTATGCTCCAAGGACCCAATCACTGCCAGTCATCATTTGCAGAAATACAGAACACATAAAGATTTAAAACATACAGATACATCTATTGTTAAAACTTGCATTTCAACACTTTTCATCCTGTCTGTAAATATATATTATATAGGGCCCCATTCCCATCTTGTGCCTGGGCCCCTCACATTTAGAACAGATCCCTGCTACTCAACCACTGAGCCCTGATTTGGGAGTCTGGCCTCCTTCTCTTAAGACAGAAAATAACTGCCAAGTCCTGAAGTTCTGCTCAAGCAAAAGTCTCACTGGAACCACTGGAAATGAGTAAGAGCTTCAAGATTTAGATTAATAACTTTCTCTACAAAAATACCATAATTTTACATGTGTTTTAATAAAAATGAAGAGTTATGAAAAGAAGGCTATTGGGTTTATTCAACCCTCCTCCGTCTGCCAAGGAGCTTAAGATTAGCAACCATGAAAATCTGGAAGAGAGTTTATGACTGATAATATTATTAGAGGCCCTGCTGATGTGCTAGAGGAGGACAATACTTAACTGTCGGCTCACCTAATAGTCTCCTGGAATTAGGAAAGAAGGGCAAGGAAAACTGGAAAACAGCCAAGAAAATGGACCATTTTTCAGCTTCTCTTTAAAATATTTGTTTTTATGAAACTAAAAACAACGTTCCAAAAGCTGTTTAGTTTTATATTAAAAATATTCACATTAAAAAAAAGTAAAATCTATTTGAACTGTTGGGAAACATAAAGAAAAATAAACATCAGTAACAGAAGCATTCATTTGGAGTTCAAGCAAGCAACACATTGTGCACAGCTGTCTGGAGAAGAAAAATAAAGCTAAATTAAAAGGAAGACATTGGACTCTTTAATCATACCAGTGATTATGCAATCCTAAATGAGTTATGTACCAGTTCTTGACATTTTACATCTGGGAGTTTTAGAAATGATTTCTCATACACTTGCAACTCTCCTCCCGCTTCATGTTGATAGGCAGATTAGGCCATAATCCCCCATCCCAGTGTATACGTTCAGACAAACAGAAGGGTAGGAATAGGTAGATTTTGGGTTCTAACTGTTTTGGGTCTGTTTTGAAAGAAAAATATAGAGCATTCATGAAAGAGGATGAATGATATGATGTGACATATATACACGTGCATACATACTAATGTTCTTTTTGTCATCTGAGTCAGATTACTACTACCCAGTCAGGAATTAAGCCTACATGCCAGGGTTAAAATCTCTCTTCTCTTAAAATAAGAAGCACTGCAAGACAGGAACTTGGGTTTAGATCCTAACCTCAGACCTTAGAAGAAAAGAAATTGTGTGATTTCAAATATGAACCTAAGTTTTATACTGATTGGGGATCCCAAGGCCCATTTTATAACAGGCAGATGTTACTTCGAGGCCTGTGACCATCTGTTCCTGGTCTGTCTCAGAAGTTTCTGCTTTAGCTGCAGGCTCCCAAATGCCTTGCTGCGATTGTCACTCTGCTCCACCTACCAGAGCTGGCAGACTAGTACCACTTCTGGAGCAGGTTCAGTTGCTCCAGGGGAAGTGCTACCTCTCCTTTCCCATAGGGGCTTCCACGTGACTTAGTCACTTTGTCAAGAAATGCAAAATAGCATCCGAGAACAGACAAATAAAACAGTAACGTCCATTTTTCAGGCTGGAAAATCAGGCCTTCTGCCCAAAGCACACCTTCAAGATTGTGGACAAAACCAGGACTTTGCTATTCAGTTCTTTGCTACTGAATTCACAGCTGACACTGTGCTTGTGTTTTTGTCTACCATACTGAACATTCAGCTTTTGCAGAGAGCTCCATGGAATCTATAATGCAGACTAGTAATTGCATTTCTGGCTTGATTTATAATCAGAAGTTCACTCTGCTTCCCAGGACTCTTCTCAATCAGACACAGGATTAACTGCTGAAGAACCATAAACTATACTGGCTCATCAAAACCTACTGTAATAACTGTAGTTATTTTCAGGAGGTCTGACATACAAGAGAATTAATTGAGATATCATATTATAGTTGTCCAAATTTAGTAATTGTTATTTTTCTGTATGAGAAACAAAAGTTACACAGAATATTGGAAGTAAGAGTGTGTAAGCAGGGATTCAGAAGGGTAAGGATTCTATTCTTGACTATGCTGCAGACATCCAGACATCCTGTGTGAAGACTGAGAAGTAACTTAATCTGTTTGCCTTAGTTCCTCATCTATAACACAATGAAAATTATCCTTCTGTTCCTTACAGGATTTTCTGAGGACAAATCTATTAGTACTTACAAGGTGTTCACATATGTTCCTATATCACAGCAATTAATACCACAGAAAAACCTATACATAAAATAAACACATACATTATGATAAATTTTTTGTCCATGCTCCTCTGTATCTTTTTTGATGGTTTCTAAGAAGAGTTTACAACCTTCTTGAGCACACTTACTAATCAAAGAAATTATAAAGAGCAGATGACTTCATGAAACCTACACTAATCTTTAAAAGACTATCACAAATTAGAGCTAAGGAGAAAACAAAAAAAAACCAACACACAAAACAGAGAGAGATGAGTAGCACTTCCTAGCTATTCATATTTATATCTGAATAGATAAGCAAAAGAAAATCAGCACTCCATGTAATTCCATTCTTTAACCTGAAATATTTTTCACACCCAGATTTGGTTTGACAAACAGAAAACAATGAGTTGTCTTGATTTTTTAGGAAGAATTTCCTAACTACATGTACACAAAACTCTGCCTCCAGGAAAAAAGGATAGAAAAGCAGAATATGGAGGAAGTATTACATGGCTTTCTCAAGTAAGAACTAACGACAGTCAGCTTTTGTGGCTACATATTTTTCTTGCACGCTTCTTTCCCCATTTTTTCACATTCTGATCAGAGATAGGTAAATTCCAGAAGGCTTGGAACAGCTGGAGTATCAGCTGATATGTGAGCCCTTTGGCAAGGAAATTTTGCAAAGCAAGGCTCTCTACTTTCTGATCCAAATAATCATGGCACTCTCTTCCACTTTCTATTTTCCAATGCTGAATAAATTTGTAAGACTTAGTCAGGAACACTAGCAAGAACTGCTTTCAGCAAGGTCTCCAGCAAGCTTTTCCTGGATAAATCCCAAGGTTTAGTAATCCAGGATAAACTTCAGAACTCTCTTCTTTGGTGATGCTTCAGACCAACACAGCACATAATACTCTCCTAGGAGCTTACATTTTTATACAGTAGGTGAGAGATTAATGTAAGATAATGGCGCTCCACATGAGAGTCCTTCAGGAGAAAGGAAAAATAATTCAGTGCTCTTTCTGAATTTCCCAAGTGGAGAAACCAAATACTATTGCACTACCTCATTCACTTCAGTGGGGATACAAAAACAAAACAGTAAAAATCTAATTCTTTGCAGCAGCCTTTGCTGGATTTGATGACTACTGCATCTTCTTTTTCATCTTCTCTTCCCTAGAAGAAAACGATAGTTTTTCTTTCATTCTTCTGGCATTAGCCATGTTAGATTTCATGATCCTTATGGCTCCCTTCCAACTCGAGATATTCTATGATTCTATGTCTTCTAGATCACTCATTATTCTCACTGCTCTCTTTTGGCTTCATCCAAGTGCAATGCCCTAAACTGAACAGTCCTCCACCAGCTGAAGCCTTACCGCTGCCAAAGGAGCAGAGGGTTTCTTTCGATATGACAATTCCTATCCCAATAGCTTGAAAGTAAACTAAAAAACACAGGAAATTCTCTTTTACCCCCCTGGGTACATTCTGGAGTCGCCATAGTGGCAGCTATGCCAAGCTCCCCTGAAATTCTCACTGAGAAGGAAGACAAATTCTCAGGCCTTCTCTATGGCATTCCCATCCACTGCATATCTCACTTTGCACAACACCCAGCCTTACAACACTGGGCTCAATCTACCTCCTCCGCTGTCTATCTGTCTTACTGAAAGCCTCCAAGAGGATGCGAAGACAGAGTATAAGTATGGCCAACTGCCAAAGAGGCCTCCAATCAATAACGCACTTACACATATGCAAAAGTCCAGTCTTCTTACTTAATATTAAACCAAGAAAGTAAAAAAACCTAGGCAAATTAGAACACCTTTAAGTGTCATGCGGAATCAGAGCAGGGAGTATACTTTGAATAACCAGTTTTAAAGGCATAGGTCTTATCCATTGATACTCTGTAGTAAAGATTCACAGATTTTACCAGATATCTGAGAACAGACTCTGATTTACTACAAATGAGATGGGTAAAGTGTTTGGCACTAATAAGAAGGACGATGAGTTATGCCATAATCTCTCCCTAAAAGCAAGAGAAAAATTGATAGCGTGCCTCAACATGTGAAAGACACAGAGAAGGAAAAATCAATTTATCAGTAAGACCATGGAGAAAAAATGATCAAACAGGAAAAAACATCTGGACGCATGAGCTAATTGCTTATTAAAAAAACCCAGACTGGTATTTAATTTATGAGAGGGGAAAACATATTTCATGACTGGTTTCAAATGAAGGATAAAGAAAACCTATTGCATGAGACCAAATATTAGTCTTGCATCCACTGAGCAGAATTTAGAACAATTTTGAGAAAGAACTACTGCTATTTCAAGTGATTACAGTGCTAAAATAAATTATTTTTAGGCAGACAAGGATCTCATCATAGTTTGAATTCCCTGTGGTGTCATTTCATGTTATATTTGAGAAATTCCTCAATAAAAATGTCAAATAGAAAGCTAGTTGAGTTCCCCTGAGGACAGTTTTGGACATTTTCCAGTACAAATTTTAGCCATGAATTCTTAACCAAACACCTCCTCCCAACAAATAAATAAATATGAAATTTCACTTGATTAGAAAGAAAGTGAGAAATGTTGAAACAAGAACTCAGGGAAAAACATTTAACCTGTCAACTGCATTTGATCTAATTAGTTGTGAATACTCCAAGTTTGTAATTTATAAAGAAGATTGTAATTATCTTGCTATACTGACTTTATTAGAAAGACATCCAGTGAAGGTTTAAAAAGGAATGTAAACCCTGTCAAGAAGAGATGGCTTAAGATTTTGCATAGACTTCAGTCAAGCAAGAGATGCAGAAATCCTGATATAACGGTCTTGTCCACTACAATCTGTTTCCTAGAAGTTCCTAGATGGCCTATAGAACTATCAGTGAACTATCATGGGGTCCCATCCCTAGGCCTTCTATCTAAAATCACTAGACAAAGATTTCTGGTGATGTGTGCATGATAAAATGCAGTCCAAGTCACTGAGAGAGCAGTTCACCGATCTAAACATCGGAGTCAGATGCCATTTTAGATTCTTTATATTATTCCATCTAGCCTCCATCTCACACTCCAGATCTACTCCTGTACACATCACATCTGGCAGCACCAGGGTGTCCTCACTGGCATGAAGCTCCTATGTTTAGGCAGTCAAATTGCCCTCTAAGAGTTCTTGCTGCCTGGCTCCCCATGTGCTGACAAAATGCATCCCAAAGGTAATGCCTGGAAGGACAAAGGATGGGGGAGAAGTAGGAATAGTGTAGCCTGATGTTGGGTCACTCCAAGCAAATCTTCTATCCAAGCACATACACATCCATTGTGCCGTATGAGAAGACGGTTCAGGCAGGGTTTTCAAAATCAACCTACGGCAAGTTTTATAGGCTCATCTACAAATTCTATGGAAATGACATAATTCTATACACGATCCACTACAGCCCTACTTAATGTGTATACTGACTTAATTTCAGCATGCTGATAAAAGATTACATGCCTTTTCTAAGAGGAACATAAACTTGATACATAGAATATACGATATGGTACCTAACTAGCACTCTTCATTTTGACAGTTCTGTAAAGTCCTATAGAGGTTGGGGGCAGGAGAATCAGTAAAAGAATGCATTGAAAGGTGAAAAACATTGCCACTAATCTTATGAAGAGCTCTTTGTCTCCTTATAATCCATGAAAAATAAGTGGTTTCTCAAAAAGCAAGAACAGGTGGAAACCAGTGGACTCATCAAAACTTTAATTCCTTTCAATGCCTAATTTCCTCATGGGAAAAAAAATACATATCTTTGGAATAAATTAACCAAGTTTTACATGCTGAGAAAATTTTCCAAAAGGTTACAGAAATATTAACTTAATCATGTGCAAATACAAGGTTTGGTTTTGATTTGAGACCTCACTGCATCCTCTTAGAAACAGCCAACTGCATTTACACATTTCTGGTAGCATAAGTGAAGGGAAATACAACTACGCCAGAAGGGAAAAGACTAGAACATCCCCCTTTTCAAAACTGATACTGAGCTAATGGGCACAAACAGGCTATCCCAGCAGTCAGTATAACCGATAATGCCAGCTAGGGACTAAATGATGACAGAAGAATGAAGTTCTCTCTTTTCTAGCAACGGTGTCCCAAATCTGAGTTAGCACACAACAGGCAGTCATAGCAAGATCTGCATGGCTGCTGTCAGGATTAAGAACTTCAGTCTGAGACCTTACAACCAGACACTTTCATCCTCAGCAAATGAACTCAAATTTTAAAGAAGGGAGAAAGAGGAATGTGCCTTGATTCCCTTTTCAGTGCCTCTAAGTAAAAGCTGTTATTTTACTGAGACATATCAAAGACCATTCATTAGCTGGAAATAGTCAATCTGCACTTGAGGAACAGAAACTTCCCCTGTCCACGGTCTCAAAACTAGAAAGGCAATTGTGACCTCTTTTAGTGTGCTAAAGTTGCACACTGGGAGAAAGGGAGCCCTTTGCTATTGTTCCCACTCATCTGTTCACTGAACCTCTTCTAGAAGCAACCTGGTTCTTAACATTTTTGGGGTAACACAAAAAGTCAGCTCAGAGTATGGGCCCATGAGTATGAGCAGACACCAATTCTAAAAAACCTGAAAGATCTCTTGGCAAGCTTTGAACACCACTTTCAACCGTAGCCACCTGTTAAGCACAATGGTTTATATTATTGTAGGTCTTTTTTTAATCCAAAAAAAACAAGTGGCTGAATAGAAATTAATGAAAAGAAAATCAGAAATTTTACTATCTCTGTAGATCCAGCCTATATGTTTCATGACCAGAAAGCAACAACAGAGACAGGAGGAGTCCAAATAAACCCCACAGATCTCCTGAAGCATTCATCCTTTGTCAGGTCACTCCTTTTGCTGTTCACACTTGCTAACCTACTTTTCCCTACTAATATGGGAATCATTTGGAAACAAAGTTGAAAATAGCAAGCTGTTTGAAACAACATACATGCACAGTTATTTGAATTCCAAATAGCTGAACTATTTGATTATGTTTGTGTCCTGTTTTATTAAGAGGTATTTATGAACTTTAGTATAAATACAGTTTTTCTTTCTTTTTTAAATGAATGTCTGGCTGCTCTTGTGTAAGAAATAACTCTTGCACAATTAATCATTTGACCACCTCAGGTTGAGGCAAATAAATCTATTTAGTCTGTTCTATAACAAATGAAATTTGGAAGTTTCAGTCAAAAGCCTGTCAATGGTCAGGATATATAATCCATCTGAACAAATATTACTCAGTTTGAAAATGAACCCAGTAGGAAATACATCTACTGAAAGGCTAACCAAATCCTTGCTCAGTAATTCTAGTTGTTCCATAGCTTCAGTGAGTGCAGACTGGTGTTACTAGACTTTATTATTTCTGGTTCACTACCTGATTTCTTGACTTTTATTGCAAAGAATCTCAGTTTTTACCAAAGTAAAGGTGCTGCATGACACAGAAGAAAATACCCCGTTTCTGCACTGTTTTATAAACATAGCCTTAAAATGAATTTGGGACTGTACCAAACACTGGTTGTTGCATTTATATTGGGGATATTGAGAAAAATAGTCCCTAGGCACTAGGATTTAGCTAAAATGACTACCAAGTAAGCAGGTACGGGAAACTGGATATAGCAGTCAAAGTTCATTTCCAGGTAATTGGTGTGAAGAAATTTCGAAACAAAACAATATACTTTTTTAACTTATAGGATAAACCCAACCTATTCAAATCAGAGCAACGGACATGAATCAAAAAAACACATCCAAAAATCCTCAGACTCCTGAAGCAATTAAGATCCTGCTCTGTACATGGCTGTGTCCCTCCCCTTTGTAAACAGCTATTACTGATAACTGTTTCTTTGCCCTGTATTATTGTCCAAGTATTCCTTCATCACCCTTGCACTTTTAACATTCTGTAATTTATGTTCATACAGCATATCCTACAACTATGCTACCCTAAAAGGGAAAAAGAAGGGAGGGGGAGCTTTAAAGATATGACTGGAATTACAAAAGTTGGAAGAAACAGACCAAATATATTTAAGCGGATGGGACAGACTACTTTTCTTAAAAAAGAAGCCCAAACATCCAGCACAGGCTTTGGAGGTCAGGGTTTTTTTTAGCAATGTTAAAGATGGGCAAACTGATTTGAGTATGTTATGATTAAGAGTGCCAACTTTAAGGGTCTGGTCTAAACCACACTGGAGTCAACGGACAGGTATGAACTTATTCAGTGTAATCTGGATCAAGTCTTTACTGAAAACATACCAGATGACAAAATGCAGCAAGGAAATCAGGTCTTCTTACCACAGCCATGAAACAAAACTTTCTTGCCAGCATTCACTACTTACCAAGACAGTTGTGGCCATCATGGGCTAACATGAATCCATCATAGCATGTGCACCTGTAGTTGCCTGGAATGTTGATGCACTCGTGGACACAACCCCCATTGTAGAAGTCATTCTCACATTCATCAATATCTAAAACACAAAAGGAGGAAAAAGAAGCTTTTGTAAAAAGAGAATATTAAGAATACAGAACAATTTCTCCAGCTGAGCATGATCTTTGAATATATGCATGTTCCTAATCTTTCTATATACTTATATTGCATATTTCACCCTGATGGCTCAGGGAATTACTGAATGAATATATCAGGGTCATATATGGCCGAAAAGCAGCAAGCCAATGTACGGAACACTCCTTCCCAAAATAATTGTAGTATCATGACAGTAAACAGTATCATTGTCAAAAATTAAAAAGAAACACTTGATTTCAGTACATTTTTTACATTTAAAATGTAGTTTTGGGGGTTTGTCTTTAAAATAATCAAGCAGACAAGGAGTTAAACCTTGGACTTTGTAGTAACGAACAACTATCTGAAACATGCTATTAATACGGCATAAGACAAAAGAAAAATATGCCTTAACAAAAAATTGTCTTCTCAGAACAAGGAAGATCTGGTATATGCCTGACAATACATAAGGCTGTAGTTCTGTACAATAAACCTTGAAAAACATAATTTGTGAAATAGCTGTCACAGTCCACTGAGCTCTATGCAGTAACTATTGATACCTTGATACAGTTTTGTCTGTCTCTTCCTCTTCCCCCACAAAATAAGCCCTATTATCATTTTCTGTACTAATTCATGTATGGCAACAACAACAACAAAACCAACAGGAAGTCCAATGTTTTGTTCTTAGAAGGTATGCTAGAATTATTTTTAATTACTTTTTGTACACTGGCCTGTATCTGAAAGAGTACTATGAATGATAAGAGAGATGCATTCTGCTTCAACTACAAACAATCCTGTTATGATCTTCCCTCCCTTATATAAAAATCACTTCTTCACTCACTCTAGAAAGTGCAAACTTTCTTCTTTTTACAGATTATACCTTGGCTTATATGTGGAATGTCAGCATCACAGTCACTGCTGCGAACCATTCACTGGTGCACATGAACCAACTAAAAATACACAAATAATTATAGACAGCCTCATAGCTTGATAACTATCAGCTCTAAATCTGTGGTGTGCTAGACCAAAAACCCCAGCTACTGTTCCTAAATTAGACAGTGCATGATAAATGGATAAAGTAATCTTTTTAGAAAATCACCTGTTAGTACATCAGAGCTATCCTGGCTGTTCAAATGTGCCTTCCATTGCAGAGGTGGCTGAAATATTTCTGTATTAGGTTCACATTCACATAGCCTTTTTTTTCCTTTTTTCTTTTTTTCTTTTTTTACTTTTAAAAGCACTCCAGGAAAAGCTTTGCTACCTGGTATCATATCCAGCCACAATCCCAAGACAGCAAGGTAGTTTGGTAAAACCAGATTCTTCTGAAAAGCCAGCTCAGACTCAGTCACTCAATGCTTTCAACATTTCTGGCCCTTGGATTGAGTTTGGCTAGCTTTGTCCCTCCTTGCACAATCCTTTGAGAAGTTTGATCTGTCAGAGCAGGGACAGGCTCCTCCCAGGTTTTTTTGCAAGCCTTCCCCCTCAGGTCTGCCCCTCCCAGAAACCTACCTTAAACTCAGAATAGCCCAGGTCTCCATCCACTTCCCTCCAACAGCTCTGAAGCCCTCTTTCTACAATCTCCTTGGCAGCTTGAAACTGGAATTATGAATTTGACTTTATCTGCAAAACCAGTTAGCTTTTTTGTAACTCAGCATTCAGCATCACAAAAATGCTGGAAATAAGAAGCTGGAGAAAGGATCTTCCTAACAAAAATATGACCTGCTGCTTAAAGGTAAACTTCCTAGTCTTTCAACCACTGCTCTGTTTCAGAAAGTTCCCATCCTTTACTAATGATATCCAGCCATCAGTTGTACAAGTCCCGAGTCAGCACAGCCTGTCGGATGTGCTCTACGGTCTGGACTCCAGTATGACAACAAAAAGATACGTCTGTGATTTTTCCTGAAAACATTAACCAGCAAGTCAATTACTGCGTATTGGGCTCATTACGAACACACCTGCAACATGGCAGTGCAAAGTCCCTGAGAAAACGCTGTCCTTTATTTACAGCCCAGCGTGCCTGGGTGCATATTGCCAAAACATTACAGTAAGGTTTCCACTTAGCAGATATTTGCAGCTTCTACAACCATTCATGAATATTTCCAGATACTTCTTATCATTCTCAGGCTACAGGGACAAAAATAGAGCTCTACAGGAATGCCATGTTTTAACAGGCCAAGTCAATAATCAAAAAGCATGTAACGTGATTTTGATATCAGGCATGTTGGGCGTTCCTTCAGGACACTCAGGAAAAATGGTAACTTAATTTTAAGACTTGTTCTTAACTTTTATCCAGCACCGAGTTTCTTCAGAAAAAGGAACTCAGAAGAAAGTGTTATCAGTTGTTGTGTTACTCAGCATCAGACTGCCAAGGGCTGATCAATTCATTCCCTTTTTTAAAGCAATGAATCAAATAGGACTATTTGTTTAAATAAGCGATGGGAGAGCCTTCAAAAAGGACAAAAATAAAAGAAATGTGAAGCCTTTTGAGTGCCTACCCTTTATATAATACTTATTTCTAAAAAGCTGTACTGTGATTAGCAGCACAAGGTGCTGATGTAATACAAATACTGATGTTCCAGAAAGGGTAATCTAACAGATACATAAACCAGAAAAATAACAAAAGGAACAGATTCTTTTCATCTATCTCTCTCAAGGAGTTCCAGTTGCGTTAAATTTTGCAAAAGGAGTAGAAGATTACTTCTCCTTTTTGTACCCCAAGAGCTGTACAAAACTAGGAGTGGAGCCAAACATTCTACCTATTTTTAAAAGCCATGTTGTAGGTTCTTCAGTGTTTCTTTCCCCCCCAAAACCACATTGCTATTTAAGAGACGTCACCTGGCAGGCTGACTGGAATTTCTATCTCCAGTATTGCTAGTTAAACACCAAGGGGATAAGAATGTAACACTTTATTTTAAAAAACAAAAACAAACAAACAAACACCCCCCCACCAAAAGCATTCACAAAGCCTGCAAAGTCCAAATGTTGAACTTTTTTCAAGCTCCAGCTGCATCAAGAGAAAAGCAGACAACATGCCTGCAAACAATGTGAACACCACCCCGTCTTCTCTTCTCATATGCCTGCAGGAGGACATTCTTTAAAGAATGCCTCAGTGAAAGTGCTGAACAACTATAATTTACAGGCAGAATATTATATCTGACATGGCAGGATATGGCTTCCTTAGTAAGCTTAATATAGGGATAAAAGCAATAGGAGTACATTCATACACATAAAACCTGCAGGCTTGCTCTTAATTTTATCTATTGTAAAACTCAAAATTTGCAGGGGCCAGCTATGTTCATTTCCTTTTGGTTAGGTCATGTCCTATTATTCTTTTTTTTCCTGTAACTGATAGAATTGGGTGTTAATCAAACTCTTGGCTCCAGACACTTCTAACTCAGAAAGTTAACTCTTCCCACTAATTTTGTAGCTTCAACTATCCTTAACATTTTTAGTGTTTGATCCCTTAATATTCTCTTTCACCATGAAGGAATTACCATAACATAAAAACGAAAGAAGAGAAACAGAGAAATGTTGCCATCCGACCATGAAATCGCTGTGCTGGATGCAGGTGCATAGACTGTTGAATTAGCAAGGTTTACTGCAATTTAGCTCTCAATGGGAAATCTAAAGTTTTATCTATGCTGACAAAATATTTACAAAGTTTTCACTCCAGTAAATTCTGCCTGTGCAGACAGGCAATGCTTGGGGTGTCCAGTGAAGAAAAAACCTTAAAAAAGTATTGCAATTTCCTCTCTAACAGGAATTCATTTCATATGGTATTACAATGGTATTACTCCTGTAATAACAATTACAGGAGCTCTGGAAAAAAATTAAATGCACCAAAATGATTAAGAAGGTGTAGGGACATTTATAATAATGAGATAGTCTGCCAAGAACCCATTTGGGCTTACTGTGTTCAAATGAGACAACAACCCCTAATGCCAGAGCTGGATGTATACAACCACATCCTCAGCTGTTGGTGAACTAGTTTTGACCATCTCTTTCTGGAACTGGTTTGGGAAATCTCCAAAATCTGCTGCTTGTTTCAGAAGTTTTAATGGACAAAATCATCAGGAAAAAAAGATAAAATGAAGCTTGCTTACTTGGGTGTACTAGTAACTGTACTGGTTCAGCTATTTGCCAAGGTGAAAGAAGCTTGGAAACTACTAATTCCTTCTGAAAAGCAGAGGCGTATCTTTTTGTCACAGCCTGGAAATAACTCTCAGCAACCCCAGGGAACACAGCGCTGCCATGCTCTGCTGATGTCCTCTTCAACGAGCAGTGGTGTTACTTAAACAGTACATACTCTAATGGACTGCAATTACTATATAAGCATCCAAGAACTTTTTTAAAAAACCTAGACAAATATCTGAGAAAATCCAAGCATTTGTTACTGTGAGGAGTGCTGTAATTTACTGTATTTTAGTTATAGAAAAAGAATCTGAAGTTGTCTTCTTTAAGTGACCTAATTCTTTTTAGTCTGAGGGGACCTGTATCTACCTTATACAGATTGGGGTTGATTCTTCTTTCATTATTACAGGTGAAACTGACGCTTTCCCAGAAATTTGTTTCATTTGTGTATTCTGCAACAAAGGGATGGCACTCTCAGAAGTCTCACAAGGACACCCTGCAGAGAAGCAGCTCTTCCAGGAGCACATACAACTTGACTAAGAAATGTTCAAAATAAAACACGAATCAATCTCTTCTGCCTCCAGTATCACAGTAATTCAGCTTTCTGTTTCAGCAGAGAATAGAAGACACATCAGCATGCAATAACTAATGTCCAAAAGACAAACCAAGCTGTAAAACAGAGTGAGGAAAATGCTAGCTCCCATTTTGTCTAAACATTTTCAACAGTGTCATGAAATTTGCTGCATGCTAACCATCTTTTCCAAGCACTAACAATCTTTGCTAGAAGGTGGCATAGACTTTATGCCAGAAAAGTACAAAATCTACCTTCAGCAAAATCCATTCCCACTCTTCATTATACCAGTTGCCATTCATTAAGTTCCTGAATGTCCAAAAATCATTACAACACATATAACAAAATTTATTTGTCAGCACAGCTACAGATCATTATGGGTGAAGCTACCAAAATCAAAGCAAATGTCTGTGTGGAGTTGATGAATTTTGGATCAATGTCACAGCTAAACTTCACAGAAGCCTTATGGCTATTAACATGCAAAAGAAGAATGGCTGAGGCCTGAAAGTCAATGAGCCAAATTCAGCTTTTAGTGTTGAATTCCACAGATTTCTACAGAAAACGGGAAAGTGTGCATTGGCACAACCTTTATCTTGGCATCTGTCAAGGCCACAGATCCCAATGCTCACAATGCAACAGAAGATGTTCAAACTAGGAGTAGGATTGGGTAAAATCTGTGTTCATTTTAAAGTATTTCTTGACTACTAATGTAAGGGAAAGATCTGGATTTAATTTAGTAAACACAAATTTCAATTGACTTTGAAAGGAATAATTTACGTGCTTGGACATTTTAAAATAAATAGCCAAAGGAAGCTGTCTGCCCACATCAATTTATTCTAATTTAGAGAACCACAAACAAAACTTAGTATACAGGTATGTTATGCAGATGTGGAATATTTCCTAAAGGAGCTGGATCCATAAAAGAGCTAGAAAAATAAATATTAAATTCTTTGTAAGTGTATCTTGATGGATAAATCCACATATTTATTCAGTATCTATCTGAAGAGAAAAATATTTTGGTGTTCATCTTTATCTATATATCTAGCTGCTTTAAACAAAATACTGCCAAAGAGGCATTATGGAGACAGTAAACAACATTGTCCTTACAAACTTGCCAGCAAAGAAATTGTGGTTTTACCTTCCTGCTCCATGAGAGGTTGTTGCTAGCCCCCTACAGAGGACAAAGCATACCACTTCCAGAATTCTCTATTATCAGTGGTCTTCGTTTAAAAAAGTCATACTACAGTTCTGCAATTGCAGCATGTTGCCTGCTTATCCAGAACTGGTATGCAGCAAAGGACATTGCAAAATGCTGGAACACATACTTCCATGTGGTAATATTTTGCACTTTTATGGTTTCTCTCTTAAAAGCTTTCCAAAATTTTTACTGGTTCCTTACTGAGTTTTGGTCACTGTTTCTCCTAGGACTAATGCACTATCCTCATTTACATAGAAAAATACAAGAGAAAAGCCCCACCCCAGGTTCCAAATCCTACGCAATTAAGAATAGAGCTACAGTACAAACAGAGCTGTCTTACGTTTTATGCAACCTTGATCTTGGATGCTTGGAAAAGAAGTGACCTTGTAATATCCCAAAGTGAAATGCCCTGAGGTGAAATCCCAATCCTACAAAAGTCAAGAGGCATTTCTGCCACTGGCTTCATGGAGCCAGGAAGACATGTTTCCTGGGACTGACAGGAAAGAGATATGCAAGATGGGATCAGCACTGAAATTTCTTGTTTCCACTTCCAGTTCAGCAGCAGTGTGGCATCAACACCGTTACTTCACTTTTAAGGAAACAGACAGAAATGAAGTAACATGGACACTGACAAGAATACAAACGAGTTCAAGTCCTGGATCATAATCAGATCAGCATCTTATTCTTTTTAATGACTGGATTTGGGGACTATAAAAGCCATTAAAATAAATAAAAACAACATGGGAAAATTTATATATACTCTGTTTCTTTGGCAGATTCTACATGTAATATACTTTCAGCAGTTATACGCACACACTGGATAAGCTAAACCTAGGGCATTTGTATTTCTCATATCAAGTTGCACTTTCCTTACGAAGGGAACCAGCTCCAGATCTAAAGGCTGGGAAAAAAGCTCACACATAGGTTAAAGAGTGTTTTGGTTAAGTGCAGGCCAAATTTGCCAAAAGTTCAGCTCTCTGGAAAGCATTCAACTGGAGCAAGAATACTAAAATGATTAGATCCTCAAGAGGAGTTTAGCATCAGCACATTTCCACATGTTCAAAATTATTCGAAGTCTGGTCAGCTCTGCTTTTAAAATTTGCAAGAGTTGGCCCAGCTAGATGTATGAAGAATCAGCTGGGAAAATGTTATCAATTCCACTCAACCTAACCTGCTAAAATACCACTTCCCTCTATGAGTTTTGTGACAGCAGAATTTGGCATCTAGTCCAAGTCCAAATTTTACGAAGAAAATATTGACATATCAAGATTCATTCAATTTTTTTGTACCCCAAATGAAACCTTGACCTTCATCTCAGAGTGAAGTCCGTTTCTGAAAATCCCTTCCCAGGAAAAGCTTCATAAGTCACTTTTTCTATAAGAGAAAACAAATTAAAATCTATCATTTGTTACATCTGGTTCTTCCTGAGGTAACATTTATGAGTCAAAAAATAAAGTAACATCTTTATTTTTTAGATGCTGTGACCTTGGAAATGTTACGATCTAATGAATCAAAGAGGAACACAGTGCAGTTTTTATGGCTTGTCATGATGTTTTCAAGACGCTTGTGCCCAAGAAAACTGTAAAATTTGATAGCCATTAGGACTCCTCTGAGAGCCAAGGTCAAGGGTGAGCAGGCTGGGAATAGGGTAAAATCAGAAAAAGCAGCCTGATGTTTCTCAGTGGAGAAAGGAAAAAGAGCAGGTACAATAGGTTGTTTAGCATGAGTTTTTTTTCAGTGTAAATCCCTCAAGAGCCTTTCCACTATGGGTACTCCCCCTCCAATGTTTTTCCCATTAGTGCATCCACAAAGAAAAAAAAAATTCAATTTTACAACTTCCTTCAAAAATGTCACAAACCCGTACTTTCCAGTATAAAAACAGCAATAAAATGAAAATGCCATGCCAACTTAGTGGAGATGATTTGGATGCAATCTGTGGTATTGTTGGGGTGTTCTTCTGGAAGCCATTTCATACAGTTTCCAGAAAACATCAAGTACTCTGTAGCAGTTTTATTTGTTTCATTTTCTTCTGTAATGGCTGAGCACAAAGTTCATCATGCTCTATGTCTTGCTAAAGTACTTGTCTGAAAAAAGGGGGGGAAATGGAATACAAATCAAGCTATGTAGAGGTGTGTCCAGCTGGTTAAACAGCACATATATTTGTTAAGTGTGAACAGCTTCATATTTAGAACTATCTTGTCTAAAAACATTTAGGATGCATTTGGAAGGCAGATGAGATATCACCCCATTTATCACTGGCCATAGGATGGGGCTTTTTTACTTTCTATTTGTTTAATATTTTCTTCTCTGACCACAATTATTATCTCCTAATTTTAGAGAAAGCACAGAGACACCTATTGCAGATCTTTATATTGTCCTGTGTCTAAATTTGTTTCCTATTATTATGCTGATCACGGCAAGCATGAATCGAATTGTCAAGTTGCACAGAGTAAGGATGGCCTTATGAGAGTCATCTTCACTGCTCAGGAATAAACAGACAAGCTTTCAGACACACAAGTCCTTCTCTAAGGAGGCAATGGAGTACGTGAACTTCTGAGTTTAACAGCTGTAGAAAAAGCAGGTGTGTTCAGCACTTGTTGTTTTGCAAGTTTTAGTTAATGATGTTCAAATATTGTTTATCATACAAAGGGAGAATTAAAGAGTTAGTTACATTTAAAGACTCTAGCGGCTAAACAGTGTCAAGCACCCAATGCTGTAAGCAGAATTCAGCTGACCCAGCTCACATATTGTTAAATGAAACAAGGCAACAGATTGTGAAAATCCAAACTTTCTTCAGGGGCTGAATGATTATATTTTACATTTTTGGTGAATGACCATCACATTCTTCATTCATTGATAAGAAATATGGTCTCTGGAGACTCCCTTCCTTATATTTTTCTTAAATTCACCTTCCCTTCCTCAGTTTCCTGTCTCCATTCTCTTTCCTGTACCGTTCCCTCCTTGCTTAAACTGCTAGTTCAAAGAGTTAGAAGAACATTTTTAATGGCTGGACATTGATATGCCAATCAACAAGACAAAATAATCAACCCCTTTGATTCATTCTTTCAGGATGCTTGCAGTTCGAGGCAGGTATTACTGCTTCAGTGCACATGTACTTTGCCAATGGGAAGTTACCACTAAAGTACAGGGGAATGAAAATTACTTAAAAAAATTAAAAAAGAACACAGAAACTAAAAGCTGAGATTCTGCATTCACTTGGTGCAATTTGCCAGCCACCTAAATACTCTTTATAGTGGCATATTTAACATTCCAGGAACAGAGAGGAGATCAAATAAATGACATGGAACGCTTTTCATTTAGGACCTTACAGAGTTTTTGACTGCTTAATTCACAAGTCTTCCTACTGCATTAACATTAGGTTTATATAGTGTTTTTTACCTAAAGTACCTTTGGGGGGGCCTAAAACCTTTGGACAGCTACAGTCATTTATGGAAAAAAATAATTAAGCAGAGTTCTTTCCCTGGGGAAAAATATATTTTCCATTCATATACCTGACTATTAACCCTATGTGAAATTTGCCATCTCAACCAGCACAACGGAAACTTATCTGGGACCATTCCAGCTCCATTCATGGTTAATACAGTATTTTTCTAGATAAAAGCAAAATTATTGTTATCCTGCATTACGCATCTTGAACCCTTGATTAGAGTTTGTCGTGGTTTGACATTTTTCTTAATTGATATTTAAACAGATTGGCTACAAGTTCTTTGAACTGCAAGTGAGATGCCCAAATAAAGATGGATACCTGCAGAGCACATAACAGTTTTAGAGTCTGTCTTTATTTAGTAGCTGCCATGCCCGACAAGCTCAAGCAGAGACATTTCCTGTTCACAAGCTGTTATGAATGTGAAACATGACATTTGACAGGATTTTTCCCACCACTTTAAATCACAGCCATTTCCACCACAATTCCCTCTTTTAATATAATGTGAAATGTTTGATTCCACATCTAATCTTGCAAGTTCTTGGAGATCTAAAGGGAGAATATTTCTGTGCACCTTACTGCCACAACTGGTGTGCATGCATCCTAATGATTATCATTTTGGTAAGTCATGGCAGGAGGTTATTCCTAGATCTTTAAATTGAAATATGCATCTAAAAACTTTGAGGGAGATGTTTAAAACAGTAAAACTAGCTGATTAATATAGTCATCATTCACCTACTTTTTTTCCAACCCCTGTAGGCATCTCCCTCATTCTCAGATTGCATACCTCCAACCTTCCTTTCCATTTCATTTTTAAATTTCTGTCCATTGACAAAAGAAAACAATCCCAAGCTTCAATTCTGAAATAAATTTCCTTATTACCTGTCTGTGGATGAACATTAGCTTATTTTCTGGGTCCTTCATGTGGGAGAATAGAAGGTGGCTGTTCCTTATTGCTCATTTCAGAACGAGTCAGTGGCAGATCACTTACTGTAAAATGGAAGATTTCTTGATATCATATAGGACATGCTTCATTAGTCCCTGGCAGATTAACACTACCTTGGTTTCAGGCTGAGACAGCTAAGGCCACAAGCAGTATGAAAGGCTATATAGCAGTGGTTTTGAACCTTCTTGGATATGAGGAACTGTTATGTTTTCCAGCAGAGGTGCAAATCCTTGTATAGCAAATTTATGTCTTCTGAGAGCCAGCTTACCCTTTCAAACTGTTTTTTCCACATATGGCTTAACAGTAGTCCTTGGGCTACTGCAGACTCCTGGCTGACAACTGTTCTACTGTGCTGGTTAACCACTTGCAAAATATAATGTAATTTATATCATGTAGGATTTGTAAAATGTAGGGCTTCCTGTCATCCTGTATTACTTGGTCAAACTCCCTGCTTTGTATAGGACACATATCAGACATTAATTTTACCAGGCTACAAAAACTCCCATGAGAGTGCCATACAGTTAATCTATGAGCAGAGCAACTCTGCATTACGTACACTGTTGTGCACTGCCATGAGAGAATCATTGCACACACTCAAGTGACCTGTTCAGGGCTGCCTTTCATTTCGACATTTACTGAAGTTGTATGGCTACTTCTAAACATGATACACAGGGGATCCATGGATTTGTGTCCCCTGACAATGCTGGACCTAATGTTATGAAGCCCAAGAAACCAACTCTGCCTATTATTTTGTCACCTCTTCCCCGAATGCAGACAAATTCATACAGTTCCCCAACAACACCCTTTATGAAGTGAAGGCTTCCCAGCATTTTGGTTTGCAGACAACAGCAAAGAGCAGCCTGTAAGGACTGCTGCTCTAAGTCCTTCACAAGTATGAAGACTCCAACTCCTCACCTATTAAACAGCTGCTGACTGGAGGATAACTTGCATGATCAAAGCACAGATCCTTCTTTGTTTCAGAATCATTATTTTCATTTTTGCTGTAAATAGTTTTTTCCAACTACAGAAGTGTTTATCTGGACTAGGAAGGTCCACATGATAGTAGAACAGCTGTAACACACATAGAATGTACTGAAAAATGAGAGTATGAGTCATTCATTAAACTTAATGAAATAAAAGTCCCTCGCACCTTATGGTAATTAAGACTCCAGAGTAACTTTGGCAAGAGTATTATATTAATAACAGCATGTTGCCTAACTTCCAATATCAACCATTTTACATTCCACTTTTCTTATCCAGGAGATAGTACTGGGGATTTCATTTTTTCCTTCTCTTTTCTATGGTGGTGTGCACTGATAGCAAGTCTGCTTAAAAATTATTTCAGTGCACCAGCCTAGATACAGATACATTATCTGTATATAATTTATGTTTTCAGGAGAGTGGTAAGTACTCCTTTTTCTTATGAGTCCCTTGCAGGGCTGTGGGTACTCAGCATCTTTAGGAAACAAACTGAGTAAAATTAGTTGAGATGACCCTACATTTAAGAGAAACGTCTCCTTTATGAGCTTGATACATTTGCTTCAAAGAGATCTAAGAAGACTAAACTGAATAGAAATTAGATCAAAGATTTACAAGAATTTTTTAAAAATCTGAGCTAGGCTTATAAAATGTTCAAACTCATTTTTGTCCATCACCCTTCAGCTTTGTGCACCATACAGAAGGTAAAAAAGTTACTAGGTTACAGATTTTGTTATTATGCGAGAGTTGAAGATGATCAAGTCACATTTTGTTTCTGTAATGACGAATTCAACTTGTCACAGAATTGTGTTTCAGAATCACAACTTTCATTAAGTTAAACCTTATTAAACCTGTGATAATAAAGATAATATCCTAAATGTCAGTACACACAAAGCATTGTCTGAAACAGTTCACAGCTCTAAGAGCTATCTCAATCAGAAGTCAGTGGATTTGGGAATTGTACAATCATGAAATGTGGAATTATTTTCAAGATGCCAAAACATGTGGCAATTTTGCCACACAACTCATAACTCTGGCACAGCCTCTCAGGTTCTTACCAACAATTCTATCTCCACAATGTGCATAGTACCTGCCATGTAATTTTGCTTGGGTGTACAGACCGAATGTAATTTTGTTTGGGTGTACACACTGAACATTTTCTGTTTTTTGAAAGTGTGGCTCTGGTCAGTATCAACAAGAAGCCCTGCTGTAGTAGGTCAGAGCAAAAGGGTTTTATTTTCAAACAAATATTACATTAATGCCATTTTTGGATTCAAGCTTTTTATTCCTGAAACAGAGAACCCTGTCCTACTGATAGATGCTGACAATTCTAAAATTTTATTCACAAAGAGAGTTCATCAGTTGTGATGTAGGCTCTCCTTAGTCTTCTAAAAAGCCATGCAGAAATTGGTCTTGTGAGCCAGAACTCTATTTATCACCAGAGACAAATAATAATAGAGAAAATCTGAAAACCACCGGTAAGCAGCTTTTGGTTTTTGACCTGTGGATGTGTAACAATTGTCCAGCAGAGATGCAGATGTACAGATCGTGAACACCAGCATGGAACCCATCAGCTTTTCCATCATTACCCTTTACAGACTCTTCAAAACAGTGCCTGGACTCTTTGGCCAGTAGGGAAGTAAGCAAGAGCAGGGGCTCTCTGAACAGTTACATACTCTCCTTTGCCTGGCATGCAGGGGTGAGGGTTAGATGAGGCCAGGGCAGGCTGTACAAACACCTATTTCATCGTGAGGAAAAGCCAGGAAAAACGGTTAAGGATGAAATTTAAAATTCAAACATGAAAAACACCATTTCTGACCTGTGAATCATCAAATATTTTCAATTATAAGCTGTGCTCGCATCTGATGTTTGGACAAGAAAGAAAGATAGAGCAAACAGATGCAATCAACTAGCTTTGCCAAGAAATTAGACATTTCTGTTTCAGCGTTCAAATATCCTGTACTAGAAAGCACACACAGCTTCCAGCAACGTTAATGCTATTCAGTGAAAAAAGAATGAAACTGCAGATATGGAAACAGTAACATGGGCATTTGCCGAAAATTGAAGAGAGCTCATATTCATAGCCTGGAAATTTTCCTTTTGTAATTTTATGCAATTATATTTGTTTGTTACATTGGGTAGGATGTTAGGTAGAAAGAACCAAAGAAGGCCTACAACTTCTGTGCAGTATTCAAATAATAATATGCATTTGACAGAATGCACCACAGAAAGCCAGGCAATCTAATTGTACTGCCCTCCTCCCCAACAATACAGGGATAAAAAGTGGATTTATATAAATTATAAATATTTGTTTAGTCCTGTAGAGTTATTCCCAATACTCTCATTTAGATGATTTATCATGAGATGCCTTTTACAGCAATGCTATTTTATTATGCACAGATAGGCAAAATGCAGCAATCTCTTGACTATTAACAACCCAATAAACAGTTTGAGTTTTTTTTTTTTAAATTGGACAGTACATCCAATATAACGCTAGAGATTAGAGAAGTCACTTTTTGAAATGTTCTTGATGAATTCCCCATAATTTTCCTTCCTCCTTCCCATCTTTCTACATAATCCCTCTTTTAAGGCTATATCTGGTGTATATTCATAGTATTTCTAAGATACATAAACAGAAGTCCAGGACAGAACACATTACAACATCCTTGGCTCTCCACTGAAAACAGGGCACCAAGGCCTGACTCACCCATGATTAATACAGGACTTCACCCTCCGTAAAAGTCTCATAATGAAGTAATAGGGTAATGGGTGTTTATCCATGGCACCTGGTTTAACAACGTAACCATCTAAAGTTAGGTTGAACATCCAGATTAAGCTTTTCGAAGTACCTATTCATTTTTCACAACTGACTTGAGACTCTCCTTAACGAAGTCTCATTTTCAGAAAAGTGGGAAGGCCAGTCATTCTGAAGATGTTTGTAGTTGCCAAGCCAAAAATTAGTATCTGGTTTTGTAGGGTTTGGCTATGTAGAGAAACATGGTGTGACACTCATGGTAAACAATAGTAGATGGGAGGCTGACAAGAGATGGGTGTATATGACTACCTGCTCCTGTACAATCCTTTTCCAGTGTAGTGACAATGGTTAACCACCTATCTACCAGCTGTGAATTTTGCAGAACACCTGGAGAAGCAAACATACTCATTTTCCCTTTCTATTCTGAAGATGCCATTAAACACAGTGATCTGAATGAAACTTCTGGCTCGAGAAGTCTCTAAATCTCTAGCTGCATTCTTCCATGTCCCGTTTTTTATAATCTATCCTAAGCATCCACTATTGGCCACTGTCAGAGACTGCACATCAAGCTAGACAGATCTTTAGTCAAACTTGGTCTGGCCAGCTTACACACTTTTGATATTAAAAGATAAATACACAGAGGTATGTGGCATGGGTAGGGACCAGTGTTCTTTGAACCCACTGTAAAGAGACCCGATTTTACCTTCCTGTAATGGGTATAGTTTAACAATTTGTATACTCCATCAGCACAGAACATACAACAAACTGGACAATAAAGAGAAATTCTAAAAAATGCTTAAGGTATATTCCAAAGATCTGATAACTAAGCAAACGAGACTGACATTCAAGAAGGTCTGTCCGTCTCCATAACTGGCACAAGTGACTTTTCTTAGAAGTTACTTCTAAGTGCACATAAAGGTCTAGCAGGCTCAGTGTAAAGGACTCTTAATTTGCATTTAGCTTATGCAAGCAGACAACTCAGCTACTGGAATTAAAAGTAATGCAATTTAAACAAAGGTATGATCGCACGGTCTAGCAGTGCTTCCTCAGTAGGATGCACCAAGAAAAATTTTAAGGCTGAGTTCTAAGAAAACACAATTAAAAAAAATCAGCTTTTTCCTAAAATAAAGTTGTGGGGGATTTGTTTTGGTTTAGTTTAGTTTTTTAACTATATGCCTTCATAATGATCAAATGATAATACTGCAGCTTAAAAATCCCATGTCCTGGTTAAATTCAAAGCACAATTGAGTACAGAATATTTTCCCTTAATTTCAATGGTGTTTGAATCTCACAGCTGCAGGCTCTTTGGCCCAGATACACCTCATCCAACTTCACACGCCTACGCTATAGATGTCCACATCTGTGTTAGAAAGAGACTATTATTTTCAGGACATGATTTATCTGACCTATTTTTGTCTCCATTAATACAAGGCGAACTGCATTAAGGAAATTCCTACTTCTCTCTATCAACTACAAAGGTAAAGCAAGGTGAACCGCTTAAGTATACTGATGTGTACTACTGAGATCCAGATTTGGACAGACAAAATCCACCCTTTGTCCTCTTCAGATACCCCTGAAATGAACAGAAACTCTACCAGTATACCAAATGCTCAATAGATAGAGCCAGGGCCTCCCTCCCAACATAATACACTTTATTTTTACTTGAAGTTAGGTCCCAGAAAGGAGGGCAATGTGAAGCCCATAATCAACTGTCTGAGCATAATTTAAATGTTAAACTAAATGAATTATAGGATGTATTATTAACAGTCATAATTATATGCCTAGTACAGCAACGAACTGAAATGACTGACTAGCGTTCACTTGAGAATAGAGAAATGCAGGCAGCTAATATTTGTACTAATTCACATGTTAATTTTGTAACTTATGACCCCAGAAAACTTTTAAAACAAAGGGCAGCAACATATTTTCAAATTACCACAAGAAAAGTAAAGTAATCCCACCCCCCACCAGTCAAACAATTTTACAGCCAGCAGAAGGCACAAAACCACATGGAGGAGATATTTTTAATTAAGTGCAATATAAGGAGAATAATGGTTACCCGTATTCAGCCGAAACAATTATAATCAAAAGGGCCTTAGCATTTTAAAATAAGCCATTTAAGAAAGGCTTACTGTTTTAAACATAGGCTGTTTCCGATTATAAAGTAGAGCTTTTAATTAAGATTAGTAAGGCCTAATTCAAGCTATAATTTGGTTAGTTAGCAAATGTCTATTAAAACTGAGCAATTAAGGTTAAATGGGTTGAAGCATTTAAAGCACTCCCCCCTGCTTCAAATACTATAATAGAAAAGACCATGTCAGTGACTAATTCAGACCAGAAGACATGTATTTCCCTTAAGTTTTATACTTCCTTGTTGATCATAAACTTTACTAAAGAAGAATCCATTGGTAAACTAGATTCTCAGTGGAACATAACATTGTTGTATGTTTCTATGTTACAGCTTACCATGCATAATTTAAAAAACAAAATATAAAATACGAATTCTGTAATTTTATAAATACAGTATAAAGTTTGCTCCTATTATGGCTTTTCTCCCTTAATTTTATATAGTTTGGTAATAAAAATATGTAGTAAACTTCCCAGTAGCATATTTCCCCCTTTGATAGTTATATTCATACTTAGCATAATGGTCTTAAGCGCGTATGTTGTGTGTGTACTTCTGACAGGTAAAGGTAGACATATACTATGGTTTGTATTACTTAACATAAACCGCCTTTCAAAGCATTCCCACCTCACCTTCCACTTCCCATTTTCACAGCTTCTTCAAAGACTGAAATTCTTCCTGCTTGGTCTCATCTTTGAGATCAAGTTATTTTAGCAAGTTCAAGCAAAATCAGCTGAGCAAGCTCGAGACCTGTATTTCTGAGGGCATGACACACACCCACACATGCCCCTGCCCAGCTGTGGCAGAGCCCTCACCCAGCAGTTCTCACACTTCCCTCAAGAAAAAGAATTTTTGAAAGATTTCAAAACAGAAACAGTGAAAGGATGTAAAGCGCCAGAAGCATGAAGAAGATACATCATTTTTATACAGGTTTAGAAGTGACTGTTAACATAAAACTTAAGTGACAATACCTTGGATTTTATCCATATCACAAAAAAATTGTTTCCTAGTCAACTGGAATGGTTAATCATACTACAAACAACAATTTGAGGGTGTTGTTTTCATTGTTAAAGCTTTTGAGAGAACTGTAATAGACAAGTTCTTCCATTCTGAAGCCATAATCTCCTTAGATGTAAAACTGCTTGCATATAGAATAAGCCGCTTTCTTTTTCACACAATGAAACAGTCTATACCTAATGAAACAAACTATACCCAACCAAACCATTTTAGTCTTCAGGTTCTTATTTCAGGAAAACAGGCTGAGGTTGTCTATTCCTGCCTTATACTCATTCCCTACCTCACTCTTACAAGTCAAAACAGTCACAGGTCAGAGTAATTCTGGCAGCCCTCTTTCCCTCATTTATTCCTTGCACTCTGCATACGTCTACACACTTCAGTCTGAACAGAGGTAAATTCGCTTTCCTAGGAATTCAAGCCAAGCAAAAGCCACAGGGCTCCAGTTGTGTCTGCCCTCTGGTAGCCACATGGTTCACAGTTGGCCGCACTAGTGAAGCAGTCTCATGGCTTTGTGTCTGTCTGCAACACAGGCCAAGTGAAACTTCCTTTCCCCAGTGTGCCCATGCAGACAAAGCCACTATGAGAGCCCTTGGGAAAAATCTTACAGCAGGCAGAAGCAGGAGCAATCAGTTCGGAGCACCTGCCTTTCCGCTGTGTGGTATAACGAGACCAGTATTACGGATCAGATGAACTGTACCATTGTGCAAGCAATAACTGGGCTGGTTTAAGAGAAAAATGGCATGTGGGGGGAAGGACGTTGAAAGAGGAACTTTGATTATATTCATCTTTAGACAGGTTGGAATGCATCAGAAAAATTGAAATTTCTAAATAAAGTCAGACTTAGGTGCTTTGTAATTAGATAAAAATATAGGCATGTCTCCAAATCACAGTTTTCATGGAATCCTTTTCAAGAAAGTTTAGCAAACAGAAAAGTACAAAAAGAATAAAGGCACAACTCTACTCAGTAAAGACACTACCATCTCTAAAGGTATCAAGTCAGATATCAAATTCTTCCTACATACATGCTGCCAAAAAAAATTAGATATGCATCACCTATGCTCCCCATTCAGCAAAGTAGATACCCACTTACTTCAAGCACTTTTTCACTGTAACAGGGAGACAACTTGCCTGAAAGTTTTGAATGTAGCCTCCACTTCCAGATAATGAAATGAGAACAAAGGCACTTCAGTGCAATTTCCTTCTGACAACAGCAAGAACTAAGATGCACACCAGTTACATCCTGTAGTATTTTCAGCAATGGTATGTCCAACAAATAACTACTCCTGCAGAGGTTCCCATTCTCTGGTCTCTGAAGCACATTCTGCAGCAACACCCACCCACCCCCAAACATTAATAATCACCAAATCAGTATTGTGCATCACTCTTCCCCTGCCTCCAGTTAAATTTTTGATGTTCTGTGAGCACGATGCCTTGTTAAACATAAGGACTGACAGTGGTTCATGCAGACTAAGGCATGGGAACAATGGTATAAGGAGTTTAGCAATCTCAAGCTGAGAGACTAAATGAAAATTGGCTTTTGTATTCTCTGAGATAACAGCTCATCTGCTTAACAAATTGATTACAGGAATCAGAACGATCTGAAGGTCATTTCATCTATTTAATATTTCTGATTCTTTGGTGGCTGTACTGTAAAACATCATCAATAGTTGTGAAAGCATGGTCTTGAATTTGATATGTTATCTTTGGGGTCTACAGCACCAAACAAACTGCTCATGTGTTAAGCACTAAGTTCAGGTCCAAAGCACCTGCAAGATGAACGTCTTACATCAGCTTATTAAATGATCCAGATGGGGTTTTTTCTATTCCTTGGTCATTGAAAGAAAAACCGTGATCTTCTACAGCTCCAGAGACGGAGCACTGTAAAGTAAAATAAGACAATATCTTCAATTTAATAAAGCACTTAAACAGAATTACTTTAAAGGATAACAGCTTCTTAAGATTAAGCACATGCTCAAGTACTCTGATGAATCAAGGCATTTGAACAAAACAACTTTTCAAACTGTAATGTAACTGTATTCCTTTTGCTGAGCATCTTAAATGTGTAGAAAAGTCTTGAGATTACAAGGGGGCCTGTCAGACCCTATCTTCAGTTTCTTATAACTCTGCCAAACATTTATGTATGAGCTACAATTTTTCATGCAAGGTATCTGCTTTAAAGCAGGTCTTTTTTTCAGCTGAAATTTAAAACAAATATATACATACTAAAACAAACAATGAAAAAAACCCAGAAAGTTGGCTTTTTTCTAAAGTGATTATATGGAAAATTCACTGCTTTATTATGTTGAAAAAAATCTCCCCCAATTACTTGAACAGATTTAATGCTCTCAGAGTTTGTTTCCTGTAAGGAGGCGGGGAGTTACCTTTCAGTAAATTTCTTGGGACAGAAGAAGCTGGCCAAATCACAGCTGAAAATTCACCAAACAAAAAATAGCCATTAAAAAAAAAAAAAGCCACAATCAAATAAATTCACAAGTTCAGCAGGTATCTGCTGAAATGTAGGTAGCTCAGGTTTCCAAAATGTCCTTCTTGGTTGGTATTTTTTCAGCCTTAGGCTGTAGTTTCACAACAATGGCTCTAGAAACTAAGCCAGAATAGGAAATCTATTCACCTTGTCCACCATCACCTTCTCCCCGCCAATGTGCTGAGGGACAGGTGAACTCTGAGCTGGTGGTAGGGGCCAGGAAAGAGGTGGAGAAAAAGGAAGAAAAAGGGAAAACTCGGAGAGGTGGCAGGAGCTGTTTTGACTTGAAGACAGAACTCAAGGGAAAGGATCAGCAAGGGGTCCTCAGAGCTTGCAGCTACCAGCTCTCCAGGCCCAGAGGTCTTGCTGTGGGGCACTGGCTCTCAGAATAATACTGCTGTAACTGCAATAAGCCACTGAGAGAGAGGACAAGGGAAGGAAAACTGAATAAAATAAAAAAGAAGCAGGTGAAAATACACTAGGAGAGGACAAAAGAAAGAGAAGTAGGATTTGCAGTAGGGAAATGATAAAGTTAAGAGACAGCTGAGTAAAAGAATATACAAGGCAACATAATGAAGACTGCAAGGAAAGGGGACTGCACCAGACGTAAAGGTGACAGGTTGGAAAACAAGGAAAACGGGGCAGTGTCTGGCAGGTGTATAAAGAATGAAGACAAAAGAAGGACAGACTCTTACATATTGAGCTTAGTACATTCTATTTATGCTCCTTCATTTTATTATCATTGTCCTGGCAGATAATTTACACTGTATATTTGGGGGAAAGGAGAAGTTCCTTCTAAATACCAAGTTTACATCACCACAGGAGGCCACCCTGGGTTCTGCAGCTTAACAACCGTTGAGACTGATGAAATTTTATATATATTTATAAGTTCCCAGAGTACCCATAGACCATCCAGCGGACAGGGAGCTTATCAACTATTTAGATAAGCGTCCTTGGAAAAAAACATATTTTTTCCAAACTGAGAATTACATGTAATGCTGCTGAAGAATGAGGCCATATTTCTAGCAGCATGGTATTTGTTTATGCAAAATATAGTGATATTTGTATCCAAGAAGCATTTCTGGAGGGCGGAAAAAAAATTTGGAGCAAATGTTCTTTTTCTAAGTAAAAATGGAAGATTTCCAAACTGGACCACCGAGGGAGCTGTTCACTGAAGCAGCATTACGGGCTGCCAGAAGGTAGCTCTGAGAGGTAGGACAAGGTAGGGAGGAAAAGGGGGAGAAGAAAACAATAGCGTGTGTGACACATGGGGACTGATGGCACTGTGAGCAGTCAAACGGGTCGTGTCATCCCAACTAAGGGATACTCTGGTTTTATTGGATAAACTGCTGAACAAAGACAGAAAAATAAAGCCATCTGAAATAAATAAATACATTTTAAAAATCAAGGCTCAATCCTGGCCAAAACAAAAGCCCTATTCAAGGAAGCATGAAGGAGAAAAGAAAAAGTTATCATAAGCTGTTAATTCACTTAGGCTGTAATAAAACTCTGTTTTATTACGGAATGTTCTCAGGAGTATTTTCTTGCTTGCTACATCTTCTCTATCCCCTAAGAAACTTCATTTCCTGAAGTAATTAAAAAAACTGGCAAGCTAGGAATCGAGTATTAAATGGTACCAGACAATTAAAAAAAAAAAAAAAAAGCACAGATATAGAAGACCTCAGAACTGGATTCTGGGAAACACTTTTATCAGCCTAAACAAAAAAAAACACGCATCAAGTTACCCAATCGAATGAGTATGATTTACAGAGAGGAAAAAAAAAATGTAGTTACTAGCTCAAATCAAAGAAGCTAGTTTATATTCTCCCTCCCCCATTTTTGACAACATGCACTGCTTCATTCTGGAAGCTGTTTTCAGTGAAATCCGCACAATGCCTCACCCAGAGTAAAGCTATGATCCATGTGAATAAAACTAGGAAAGAAGATTTGACCCTGAAATAAAAATCACCACAAAACTGGGAGGTGGCAGAGTAACTCCTCCTCTGTGCTCAGATGGGCTGCTGCAAGCCAACAGGACAAAACCAGCATCACAGACTTGTAGCTACAGATCTCATCCAGAATACGGCCATTATGGGAGGGTGACGTGAAGTTCAACACATGACATCAATGTCATCTGTTAAGGTATTGTAACTGTAAAACTAGAAAGCACAGCAGCTTCAGTACCTAATATTCACTGCAGACCTCAAGATCACTGGACAACCAGTTCCAAAGTAATTAGATCAGTGTCAAAGGCTCAAGCACTAAACTGAGATCATGTGACAAAATGGTTATACAGAAAATAACAAAATTAGAATAAGGATATGAACAAAGGATGAAACAATATTTAAGAAAAATGTTCACATTCCATCCTTGTGTAGCTTTTCAGAACAGGCAGACAAAGGATGTAGATATTTGTGGTGTTTTCAGGGGAAAAAAAAATGCAACACACCAAGACAGAGCTATTCAGAAAATCCTTTGTTCCCCTGACAGATACGTAGTGGGATATTATTAGGAGATATTATTAGCGGATTTGACCAAACCAACTTCCCAGAGCACCTTCTTGCAAGCAATAACAGCAAAACTATGGAGGTAGTGATAATATTCATCCTGAAATGAGTCAATATTTGAAAGATCCCAGAGGATGACCCTTCCCTGAGAGAATGAATTCACCTTCTATTGCAATTAGAAGAATCATCAATCAGGAAGAAGTCACTTAAGCTGCCTTGTTCAGTGGCATCACTGTTATTCAGCAGTGAGACAGACAGCACAAGCCTGAGCCCACTAGAGTTGTGCAAGCATCAAGATGCCCAAGTTTCAGAAACCAAAGGACACCCAACAGTGCTCATTTACTCTCACACATCATTGATAAAGACGGTCCACTTAAGAAAGAATTGCTGAGAGTGGACTGACGGGACACCATGGAGCTCTTAAAAGAAATGGGATCATTGTTCCATTTAAAAGACATCCAGAAGCCCCGTACTTACTTATCCCTGCAGACAAGAGGAGGTTTCAGTGCGAGATACTGGACCAGGAGCTGGGAAATGAGAACTCTGATATGTCCTGTGCTGTTTCCAGGTTCATTGATTCACAGCAGCCCTGTCACAATATTTGGATTCATTTTTGAAGAGCATGAGAAGAACACAGCAGATATTTGAAAGACTATAGAGTAAAATTAAAATCCAATGAGTGAGACCCACTTCTTAAGAAAAAGATAAAATGGGTGAACACGATTAAAATTGTAAGAAGAACATTAAGTCAGGCCTAGAGAAACAATCATTATTACTCAAATGGGAGTTATTAGGAGATAAATTTTCTGTTTTTCCAATGTCTAGGATGTGTTTAAAATACTTTAAAAACAGATCTAACAAACAGGTACAAGAAGAAACTTGGCCTCACACCCACAAAATTACTGAAGATGATAATGAGTGGTTTATCTATACCATTTCTGATTCATTGTAAATGCAATGACCTATCATTTTATACTTTGGTGTATTGCTGCAAGCACCGTGAGTAGTTTAAATTTTGGCTTAGGGACATTATTGCACCTGCAGCATGAAGACAGAACTGCCTGTGGCATCACAAGAGTCTCAAACATTTGCCAAAGTAAGAAATTCACTAGCCTGTTGTTTCCACAAAACTAGAATTCCTAGTTCAGAAAAGGGCTTTTAGTTAACAGTTTAGAGATGATCTATACGATGCTCTCTGCTTTTCTGTCTGCAGCAACAGATCATGTCAGAAACAAAGCCAGATGTCACAGAGCATCAGTGGAAATAACAAAATCTAGGTATATCAATGCAAGTATTTTTCCAGATACCCTGAGTATTTCCATCTACTGTTCCCAGACAAACGTTAGGAACTATGGCAGAAGTTGTGATGAGCAGCATACCAGCCCCAGATTAGAAGATGCCTTGCTAGATCATTTAGCTGTACACGTTCCAGAAGCTTCCTTCAGCTAAGCAGACCTTAGATGAGCACTGGGGTTCAGAAAGGACAATTAGTCTGTGTTTCCAAATGGACATATGCAGAATATAACCTCTTGTGGGGCTGAATATACCTGTGATTGAGGCAGGAATGGTTTCTCTCATTTTCAGATTGTATCATGCTTAAACCCAGTAAGGTGCTGTCACTGGGGTAATCAAGAATAACAGCCCCCTTTGCAGATTACTGGGACCACCTGCCCGTTTACCTGGAATGATTACTTACAGTAGGAAAAGGACTGCAAGTACATCAACATATGACAAACTTACATCGCTAGAACTCTAGAACTGCACAGGTCTACTCAACTAGCAGTCAAACAGAACTGCTGCTGATATAGCACAAATTTCCAACACCAGCAGAAACCTGAAAATCACCCTTTCAAGACAGACTCTGCCAAGATACTTTGCCATGGTACATGTATGGTGACCTCAGCGAGAAGTCCATCAACAGCATGATGAAGCTTCACAGTAGGAATAAGAGAAAAAAGCACAGCTGAAAGTTGTAAGCGTTTCTCTTCTGTACAAAGAGTTCAAGAAACATGACAACAACTGTATGAGACCAATTACTAAAAGATCTGAAGAACAGTTATGCAAATACTATGAAAGACAGTAGAAAAAAATGCACCAGGAGGGAGATCTATTCAATAAGGGAAAGCACAGAGCAGAGTTTTGCAACCCAGAAGCAACAGGAAAAATCACACCCACCCAATCACATCCTCTATGTACCGTAGAGAAAGAGTCCTACACATAAGGTATCATCCAAAAGAAAAATAAACTACAGTTAGAGCAACTCACTGAAATCACAGTCACATTGGGGATAAACAGTAGGCTGAGGGAAAAAAATGTTTAAAATAGAGAATAAAGTTAACGGACTAACTGGATATAAATGGACACAGATAAACATCAACCAGAAATTACACAGAGTATTTTAACCCTTAATGGCGTGAGGGTTTGGAATACCCCAAGAAGTAGCATGGGCAAAAAAAATTAACTAAGTTTGAGAGCTAAACCCCTTCATAAACTGTTCAATGACAGAGTACCCTACAGCAGCAAACGTGCAACGTTGGCACTGGGGACAAAGGAGGCCCTGTCAAGGCCTAGTGAACCTCAGGACTTGGAATCCTTTGAACCCTCTGGAATTTCCATTGCTTTGACATAGTTTTCCAGGTAGCAATTTTATTGAGATACCAACCTGTAGGGAGACCAAAAGTCAATGTAGAGAAGGTAAGGACAAAGACCTAGGGAGTGTGAAAGAGCATGCTTGCAGCTGAATGCAGGCCACTGCAGTTGAGATACTGACTAAAATCACAACAGGTAAGATTTCCTAGGTAATAGTAGGTCTGCCAGGGCAACTAAATCAGTTATCAATGAGTAGATTTTGTATATTGAATAGAAATGGACAATCGAAAGCAAATATTTTTTTAAAGATTGCCTAGGTTGGACACGCTATTCTGTCCTACGAAAATGCCAGCTAGTGAATTTGTGGTCAAAGGATATTGGGATATTATGTGATATGGGGAAATAGCATCACAGCAATGCTGACCATATGGCTTGACAAAGCATAGCAGACAGCTGGTTGGGGAAAAAAAAAAAGTAGACTGAAATCTACAGAGGGAAGCAGGAGACAGGACACAGGAAGAACGAGCAGCTCTTCTGTCTGGAGAAACAACTGTGGTCTGTGGAAAGAAACAGGTCAGCTGGTTCAGGCAAGAAGGCTACCCAGAAAAAAAGAAAGAAAAAAGGTAGGGTAGATCTGTGAACTGAGAAGTCATCCCCAATCCTCAAGAACTCTGGAGAAACCCAGTCCAAAAGACATTTTGGGAGAAAAGCAAAGTTCAGAAACAAATGCCCTGCTAAAGGAATTTAACCAACTGTCAAGAAAATGTTTCATTTCAGTATAATTGCTGCTAGAGCTCTCCACATGTCTAACTTAAAGGAATGTTTCTGTCTTACGTATTTCTCCCTGCCCTTTAGGTCAGAGGAGCAAAAAAAGCACAAAATCCTGCACAAGTGGCTGGGCTCCACATTTACTGCATTAGCCTAAAGATCCCATTTTTTTAAACTATTCATTTTCTTTGAATAAAAAACTATAAATAAATACACGAGAGTACACAAATACATATTCACATACTGGACATATTTGTAAAAATATGTCCTCCATTGCTTTTATAAAACTTAAGAATCATCTGAATCATGTTAGTTCCCATACTCTATCCCTTTCTCTAAAAATGGATTTTAAGTGAATGAAAGCAATACTTAAGACTGATGTTTAAAGTAAATTAACATGCACACCTTTCTAAATTAATTGTAATGCCTCAGTATAACCTAAATGGGAAGCTCACTAAAATTTATTAGAATAAATCTGATCATATAGTATAATTTCTTTAAGCTCACTGCACTATATAAATTGCAGTTCTGCTTGTTTAGTAAAAATCTAGCTGTATATGAGAGCCCACACTATAAGGGAGTTAGTTACGCTATAATGAATGTTCTTTAGACATGAAGCAATACAGGTAGATTGCTACAAACTTAGTTAAAGAGGCACATTATCTCTACAAAAGACATCCTTTTCTCATAGGTAACTAGTTTCAGTGATCAAAAAGCTTATTTAGAAAAGTTCAGTTGTAAAGACCCAGAATAGTTTAATGACCCAGCTTTGGTTTTGGCACAACAAAAACGTTTCGGTGTATTTCACCTTTGTTATTACAAGCACAGTCACTTTTATCTTAAAAGATAATTTTTAATGGCTGATTACTGGTGTTGTCTTGTGACAGAATATTAAATATCAGTCAATACTCCTAGTCTGTTTATTTTTGTAGGTTTTGAATACTTGACCTCAAGATGCAAAATAAACCCACTCTATGTGAACAACAGACCTGAGGCAGATCTTAGGTCTGCCACTGACTTCTATGACCTTTCCTTCACCTCTATAGTTTTGAGTTTACTCACCTATAAAAAGGACGTAATGGTATCTGCCTGCCACTGAAGGTACATAACTTCAGTAAGAAAGTTTCAACGTACTTTGGGATCAAATTAAGAGGTACTACATAAGTAACCTAAAATAAGCTCCAGAAGCATCCAAAAAATTTTCAAGCCTTCTGCTTATCCCAAAGTTTGATATTAATTACAAACTTAAGATATAGAGCTGCCGTAAAATCTTTAGAACTGTTACTGTAACATTGTAAAAAAAAGTTATATATCACGCATAGTAATACTTGGTTTAGACAGCTTACATTCATGTACCTGACTAACGCTGAACAAGTAACATCCATGCAGAATGTGTTGCAGTCTGCCCCAGCTTACTTATCAAGTTTGTCAGACACTAAATGCCGTTACATATGAGTTTGACATCAGCTACAGAAATCCCATGATTCTGTACATCATTCCACAGAGAAATCTGATTTTTTACTACTTACTGAGCTCTGTTTTACTGAGCCAAGATAAGTCGGGCAAAGAGAAATATGTGTATTAAATAAGCATGAGTATCAGCCAGGTCTACCATAAAACAGAGTTCAACAGCTAAAATATGAATAGTTAAAGCTTAAGGAAACTTTTGATGTGGAAAACCAATACAACAAGAAGTACCAATTCTGAGAATGCTGTAACCTCCACAGCTGTGGCCTTGAGTACATTTTCTCTGCACAGAGCTCTTTCCCTGGAAGGGATGAATAGAGGAAGAAGTGGTGCTGAATGATTATTCTGTTTGCAAGAAAGAAAATCTGGCTTCTAAATGAACAGCAGCTCAGAGACACTAGAGCACCAAGAGGTGGACAGTAGGAATTTGCCTCTGTCAATTTAAGCCCAAGACAGAAAAATATGACAACCACAAAAATGCTTTATGAGGGCACTTGAACAAACACTTTGGAAGTCCATGGAGAATAATATGTGGTTTCAAATTTTTGTAGACTTCAGCAGAGTCATTTCTAGGTCTTTAATCTTTTTAATGGACTGGCCATATACGTTTTGAAAAAGTTTCAGTCTGCCATAGAAAGAGAGAGACTTGGAAGGAGAAATTTTATAGCTGCTAAGCATCTACAAGTAGGAAAAAAATAATAATCTTGCATCTTTTATTTGTAAGGCATTCTGCTGTGATTACAATATTCATTCTTTTCACCAGAGAACAATCTCTCTGCTGAGGTTCAATAGACAAGATGGAGTTCATAAAATCTGAAATATGAGCGTACACAGTGCCTAATAAAACATGCTAGGTCTTTTTCAGTTGCAAGGATTGATGTAAGGACATACAGAAGTACAACTTTTTTGAGTCTGTGTTAAGTACAGTAATCTGAAATAGTTCCTTTTAAACTAGTGTTCCACAGATTAAAAATGCATGCTCACGACACATGAATAGCGTCAAGGAGAAGCAAGCTCCAGTGCCCTGTTCGAGGTGATACAGAAAAACACCTACTGCAACTGGCCCGGGGGGGACGAGGCTCTCGTTGGGTGAGAAGAGTGACGGCAAATCACACGTCAGTCAGGCGGAAAGTGCAAGCTTCCCAGTGCCTCAGAGGGACCCGAGGAGAGCGAGCGGGACAGCCCGCAGCACCGCGCCGGGACAGGGCGGGGAGGCCGCAGGCCGGGCGGGGGCGGGCGCGGCCCCGCGGCTGCGGCGGAGGGAGGCGGCCCCGGCTCCCCGCAGCCTGGCCCGGCGGCGGGAGCAGGCATGAGGCCTCCCCGGGCGCCCGCAGCCGGGAGGGACGGCCACCCGCAGGCGCGGCGGCCCCGGCTGCTGGCGGCGGCCGGCCCTGCCGTCCGCTCTCCGCCGGGGAGCGAGCCCGGGGCGCGGCGGGCCCACGTGCTCGGCGCGGCGCCTCGAGCGCCGCCCGGGACGGGCTGGTGCTAACCCGGGGGTCGCCTCGGTGGGGAACGCCCCCTCTTTTATTTTTAAATTTTTTTAATTTTATTTTTAAAAGGAGGCTGGCGGACACGACGTTTGTGATGCCGGACAATTAGCAAAAGCAGCAGGGGGATGCTTGCCAATAAACACCGAGATTTGAGGTTAAGCAGCTGTAAATCTGCATTAATCGTTTCAGGAATTCAGCTATTTACAAAAGCTTTTAAAGAGCAAACAAATAAGAGAAGGGAGGGGAGGAGAGATAGGAGAGGAGCCGAGCCGTCCTTACCTTCACATTGTTTCCCTTCGCCTTTATAGCCTGGCTTGCAGATGCATTTGTAGGATTTCGGTGTGTTTTGGCAAATTGCATCGATGTGACAGTCATCCGTAGCTTCTGCGCACTCGTCAACATCTGGAAGCACAGAACGAACCCCAAGGGGACAGATAAGAGGCGAGACCTGAGACACAGAACACCATCAAAGAGAGAGATCCCCTTGAAGAAGCCGTTTGCTGGCCTGCCTCCCGAGTGGCGTCCTGGAAATGGGAACATCTAAGGTCAAATAACTGAACAAACCAACGCGTTACTCCTCTTAAGCCATTTGTAAGCACTGCTCCTCCGAGCTAGAGGGACTCGGTCCCACGTTTCTGCATTAGGAAATCATTAGACATATTAGAAATTGGCGTCTGCTGTATAGGTCTGCTACTGGAGACCCACATCTTAGTAAACCAAGAGAGTGATTAAATGACCTATAAGAGGAGGAAAAAAAGCCCATTTGCATGTACTAGCAAAGAGACCTTCTTAATTTAGAAAGATAGACCCTAGTTTAAATAAACTCTGCTGGCGGGGGAATGAGAAAAAGAAATATTTGAACAGCAAACCCACATTAATCCTTTTTATTAAGAGGCAAAAAAAAATAAATGGAAGACCATATGAAACTCGGTAAGTCAGCGCGGAGAAAAGCAACCTGCAATAATATCATCTACATAGACTAAAAGTCATTTAGAAGGAAAAGGTCCCAGCAGCCTTCCCGGCCCCTGCTCGGGCGGGCGCCTTACGGGTGAGCGGGACTCTGAAAGGGGGGACCCTGACTGCTTTTCTTGTTTTCAGGGTAGGAAGCCTTTACAAACATTTCAGTGACGGGCATTCGTTTTCTCCCCCCGGATTTAAAGAGGATGGGGGAGGGAGGAGGATGAGAGAAAGTCGAGATTTGGTAGTCGTGGGAATGTTAATGAAGTGAACACAGAAGGAGGAAGAAAAAAAAAAACGCTCCGACCTATTCAGCGACGGGGTGTGCTGTTAACGTGGGAACATTTAAAGCCCTGCCTAACCTGCCCTGCCCTGCCCCCCCGCAGCCGGTCCCCGGCCGCCCTGTCACCCGCAGCGCCCTACGCCAGGGGCTGCGGCGGGGGCCGGGCCGGCGGGGCCGCCGCGGGGGAGGCGCTGCCCCGGGGAAGGCGCTGCCCCGGGGAGGGCGGCCGGGCCGGGCCGCCCGCCCGCCGCTGTCAGCCGCGGCCGCCGCGTCGGTAAGGCGGCGCAGCCGGGTTTCCTCGCCCTGTCAGGGGAGAGCCACATCTGGTGCCGCCGGGAGGAGAACGGCGGGCGGCAGGGGAGCGCTCTGCCCGGGAGGGGCGGGCTGCCGGCCGGGGAGCCCCTCGCAGGGCTGCACGGAGCGCGCCCCCCTCGCCTTTCGGCAGCGTCGAGGAGCGGGGGGGTGCTGCGGAGGGAGGGGGCATCCAGCGAGAGGCATGTGCCGCTGGTTTCGTGCCAGTGAGGTGAACAGATCCTCAAAAAAGGTGCGCTAAAGTGGGAACGGTTTTATTGTTAGCGTGAAATCCTCACGCGAACTGCTTCAGAAGTGCTCACTCAGCCGTCTCCAGCGATAAAACACGGACCCCTCAAAGTCACGGGGGCGGGAGGAGAGAATGATCCGATGCCGTGGCATGGCACACAGCGAAGAACTTCTCCGAGAGGGGCCGACCAGGACGGGAATTGCCTGCGCTCGGCATTGTTGTTGTCATTTTTTTTAAAGAAAGAGGGGAACGGTTTCCCCTTCCCAAACGCAGAGCGTTGTATTTTCTGGAGAAACGCAGGGCTGCTGTAATCTCTTCCCTTCTTTCTTGTCCATGCGTTTATTTTAACCGCTGAGCCGGTTCAGATCTAGCTATGATTTACGTGAATTCGCTTAGGGGGTCCGAGGGTGTTGCCCAGATCAGACACAGATCCAGTCAAGCACAAAAAGAAAAGAAGGTGATTTTTTTTTTTTAAAAATGCCTTGGTTCATACTTTTGACTCATTAAACCGGCACCCATCTCCCATCAAGATCAGCAAAAGTGACAGCTGGACTCTTTATAATGCCGTCAAAAATTCAAACTGCATTGAGCCAAGGGGGACATTTCACAGCAACCAGAGGATGCCTGGGAGTCAGGCGTGAATGCCAATGAGTCAAATGAAAGGGCAAAACCAAATATGAGCCCCTGCTCTGCTCCACATCTCACATTGCATTTCTTGGACTTCAAGAACTTCTACGCTGACTTCGTTCATTCTGTTGTATTTAAACTCTGAGGAAAAGGGATTTTTCCGCCCCCCCCCCCTTCACCTTAAAGGATTTCTTCCAGCATAACTTCAGAGACTGCATACACATCTTTAAGAAATTACTTTGGGCTTACAACATTCCTAGGCAGATGGGGTCTTTGCTTGGCTTTTTTAAAAAAAAAAAAAAAAACCACCGGAGCAAACACTTACTACCATTACTGCTATTAAACAGATACGAGCGCGGCTGTTAAGACAGCAGGTCTTTGGGCTAATGCGCAGAGAGGGAAAACCTGTGAGGACGTAACAGCCAACGCCTCCCCTGCAGAGTCTCTAGGGTTCAGCACAGATTTATCTCGCAGGCACTTAAGGAAAGTAACTTTTTCTTCCCAGTCTCTCCCTCCAGACGTCCCTTGGCTCCGGCAGTGTCAAACACGCGAGAAAACGCCTCCCCACCACAACTTCCAACACCCGCGGCACTACCAGCGGCGAGAAGTGACCTCCCCCTCAGCACCTTACACCAGGGAGAGGAGAGCGGACGAACACGGTCCCCCCGGGGCCACGGCTCCGCGCCGCCCGAGCCTGGGGAAGGCGGCGCGGCGGCGGAGCCCCCTCTTACCTGCGCCCCCGCTGCCTCCCGCCAACCTGCCGGCCCAGGCGAGAGCGAAAAGCAAACAGCAGCGCCGCGAAAAGCAAACAGTGCCCATGATAATGATGCGATCCCCGGCCCCCGGTGCCTGTCTGCGATAAGGGACGCGCTCGGGGCCGGCCGCGCGGAGCCGCCGGCGCTGACGCCCTGACAGCGCCCCGCTGATTCGCCGGGGCTCCCGCGGCGGGGGCGGTGCCGGCCGCCGGGGCGGGCCGGGGCGGGGCGGGTCGCGCCCCCCGCCCCGCCGCCCCCGGGGCTGCCCCTGCGCCCCGCCGCCGCCGGGGTGGGGGGTGGTCGGCCGGGCGGTTGAACTCTTCCCCGCCCCGAGGGATGTCCGTGAGTCAGGCGCGCCGTGCCCACCGGCGCGATGCCCGCGCCTCCCAGCAGGTAGGGAGCCCGCAGGGAGCCGCTGGGGCCGTTACCGGGCTTCGTCCTCGGGCGTCCCAGCTGCGCGAGCTTTGTTCCCCTCCGGGGCCGGGGCGCGCGGGCGGACCGTTAGCGCCCCCCCCGCCCCGGGAGGGCGCCCCCCCCCGCGGCCGGGGGCGGCTCTGGGGCGCGCAGCCCCCGGCCCCTCGCAGGGAGCCGCGGGGCAAGGGCTCCCCCCCGAGCGGCGGGCTTTGAAGGCAGACAGTCCGGCGAACCCGGCCGCCCATCTCCTTGACAACCGCTGAGGGGGATTTTTTCCCCCTTCCCGGGCTCAGACGAAAAGAAAACTTTTTTCTTTTTGTCCCCCCTGCCTTCCTCTTAGCCTCGCCTAACTCCTGGCGCTGCCTTTCCCACTCGCCTCGGGTCATTACCAGCCGCTGGATTTCCCCAGCGCTTTGAGGGCCGTGCTGCAGAGGCGCTTGCCCCTCTCCAGCCGGCCGCCGCGGCCAGCCCTCCCCCGGCCCCGCTGCACTCGAGGCAACCCCGGCTCCGCAGGTGACCCGTGCGGCCACGGCCCGGCCCGGCGAGGGCCGGCTCTCCGGCTCTCCCCAAAGCCATCAGGGAAGCTGTAACTGCCCCTGCTGCAGACATGTGTTCATGAGTGTCATTGTCACCACCACCCTGAAGGAGAAAATCCTTCCGTTTTAAACCCAAACGTGAGAAATTTGCCCACGCGGAGGCAAGTTTCGTGACCCTGAAGTCTTCCAGACTGCTTTTAAAGGACTGAAATAGCTTGCAGACATCCTTGTTCGGACTTTGCACCCCTATTCGCTTCACACCTTGTTTCTTTCATAGACACCGCCCACCCCCCCTACTAAAATGCTTTGCTACTTTAGGTTCTAAGTCCTCCTCATTCCTCAGCGAGGCTGTCCGTTGTGCGCCACATCCACTTGTCATCCGGATAATAAATACACCCCGCCAGAGCCTTAGATGCCTCTTTTTGTCAAGTTCCTCCCAAATGCATGCATGTTTCAGTACAATACGCTTGCCCAGAGAGTAGCACTATTAAATATCTTTAAGCCTGAAGAGACGGGAAGAACATGTAAGAAAAGTTGCTCAGCCCAGCTGCTTGGTTAGTAAAAGTACACGCCACTATCTTTTTCCTTCATAAAACTAAGTAACTAGTGCACGGCGCAAAAGCTGTTTGCTCTCCGAATGTTTACACCTCTGCTTTGGGCATTCCCGTCCTTAATCCTTTAGGGGTGGGGCAGGGGTATTATTATTTTAATTCCAGTCCCTCATTTTTGTGTGAATCCGCTGAGGTGCAGTTGTGAATTCCATGCTCGAGTCTTCCCATGGATACACCGAGCGTTTCTCCCCTGTAGGTCCCCAGAGGGATTACCTGGTACCTTAGAGCTCCACCTAGTGAGTTTTACGGCATGCTGTAGCACAGCGACCATCATCTCGATAATTACGTCCGCTGGTAGGGTCACCTTTACCTTCTTAACACCACACGCCGATCTTTCTGGAAAGGCTCTTATTTTCAAAGACTTTGTAAGTATGAGTTTTGTCCTAGGTGGAAAATAAGGCTAAGCCTTCCTACTAATTTTTAAAAACATGTTTCATAATTGGCCTTGTCATTCCATTTCATGAAATCATGCTACAGTTTATCATGGGATAAGTTGTGCAACAAGCTTATTTTCCACGAAGGAATTCACTAGAAATATCTAAAAATGAACTACCTCAGCTTTCTAAGTCACAGTGTAATAAAAAGGTTTGCTAAAGCAACAAAATACTCCAACTGCCTTGGTGACTTGCTGTCTAGCGTGTATTGTAAGTGTCATGTTAACCGCATCTGGTTAAGTTACTCTTAGAGAAATCACTACACTTCTGCCTTTTATCTTCCCCAATTCTATGCATTTATGATCTGTACAGTACTAACGCTACCTGTAGGGCACTCAGGGAGTCACCTTGATCCAAATATCACACCATCTATGTATGTCCTCGTATGCTCCAAGGGTGGCATGCAATTGAAAGCTGGAGATCCTTCATATCAGGTGTCCATCTTCTAGCAAGCTTGCTTTTTTTTAACTGACAGAACGTATGAAGAAACACAACAGTACAGTGTTTATCAAAAGAAAGCTTGAACCTTAAGTCAGGATCATCAGGTACAATAAGGAATATGACCTACAGTGCCAGGCTGAGTATTTCCAGAAGGGTCTTCAGCAGTTTTCCTTGCTAAGGGCCACATCCTTGTGGACTTCCACCTTTTCCACTTGTAGTTATGCTTCTGTGCTTGTTTATCATCATCTAACATCATCCCTACATCAATTGCACAGATGCTTCCATAAAAAATTTAATATGAGAAGTAAGGACCAGGCAGCTTTTTCCAATGTGGAAACTGAGAGCCAGATTCATGGCCATAAATCTGCTCTGTGTAACGAGGGTAAGCAAGAGCTACCCGAACTGCAGGTGGAGGGGGCCCAGCCTGGGAACCACCGCTGTTGTTTAAGCTCTCTACCAATGTACTCAGGCTCTGCCTGAAAACCTCTGGGCATCCTGCAGTGACAGCTTGCATGTTAGTGGATTGCATGGGCTTCTAATGTTCTTCCATACTAATGTTTTTAAAGCATGTGGGGAATATTCCAATAAAATAATAATAAAAGAGATACGTTTTATTAGGACCCATCTCTTTACAGAGTAGAAGGTCCATAACACCTGTGTATCGGGAAGGCCAAGGGCATAAATAGAAGCGTGGCTGCAGAACAGTAGCCTCGCCTTCAGAACACCTTCTCCCACAGACAGGCACCATTCCAAAAATACCTTGAGAAGACAGAACAGCATCTGCAGAATTATTTTGTTTCCCAGTTGGCTATTTATGAACACTTGTATATTGGGGCCAATGCTGCCTCAGGAGTCAAGCCAAGCTATAGACAGGGCTAGGAATCACAGCAGGCGCTGGACAGGCTGTGCAAACTTGAGTAAATTGCTGTACCTCTGTGTTTCTGTTTCTCTTTCTTCCTTCTGCACATCTTGTCCATTTAGAGGGCAAGCCCACTGTGGTGGGGCCTGTCCATCACTGTATTAATACAGCACCTTACCAAATAGCATACTAAACTTATTTTCTCTGCCTCCCCAATTAGGGCTTTCATGAGGCCAATGAGACATATAAACCCTGATAGAAGAATCCTGTTATTTAAGTTCTTCACTTTCCCTGAAGTGTAATATGAAGGACTGAGTGAAACCTGGCTCCCTTGGATAGGGGACAAGGAGGCGATATGCCAGAATTTGTGCAGGGAGCATAGATACTTTGAACCTTGGACCATGTATCTCCAAACTTTATTTAAATCTTTTCTATTAGGAAGAAAGAACAATGTCAAACCAGCTCTCCAAAGCAATATAGACTATTTTGCATTTCTACACGTACTTAGGGGAAGCTTTTGAAACTAGAGGCAATGGACATGGATAGCACTATGTGATCAATGCTATGCTACTTCTTTCCAGGAAAATACAGCATCTAAGTTTCCCAGGAGTTAAGTAGCAGCATGCAGTTGAAGTATTTCAATGATTTGTCCTTGTACTTGGGAGAAAAGGAAAAAAAAAAACCCCAAAACAACAACAGTCCACCATAATCCATAGCGAAAATTCTATACAAGAAAATTCAGTGTCTGAGAGGAGGAGAATATTTTTTATTTTTCCTTGGAGGGGATGGGGAATTATATAGCAGCTGCTGTAACAGTTAAAAGGGGCTATTTATTCCATAGCCTTGGTGAGATTACAATCAATTTTATCTCATTGTCTCACCAGTGAGACAATGGTTGAAACCTTGTGGAAGTAGTGGTAAATTTGGATATTGTGGGGAAAAAAAAAGTGTCAGTGCCAAACTTTGAAGACATACATCAATGCATGCTTGAGGACAGCTACTCTCCTATTTCTACTGTGATGTTACCTTCCACTAAAACATGTCACCTGCTTCATCCAGCTGACGCTCCCCTTTCATTACCAGGGTATCAAGAGAGATTAAAACGCATACAAAAACATTTCCTTAAACCTGTAAATCTTTTAACATAGTGGATCATGATATGCCTTATTGAGCATTGCGTATCTACAAATTCATAAGCTGCTTTCCCCTTAACTGTCTTATGAACAGTTTTCCATTCAGAAAAATGCTTTAGCAGCTAGAGAGAGGGGGGAAAATGTTACTAGAAAGAGTAATGGAGATTTTTTTTTTTCTTCCTGCTTGGATTGTAACCACTGAGAGGGAAAGACGATAATATTAATGAAGAGCTGGAACATACCACCATCACCACAAACAGTAGAGTAGATCCTCCATTACTGGTACTCACTCCATCCTGGTAAAAGGCATGTTTTGCCAAGATGAAGGTTGTATCTCAAACAGGTGAATGAGGACTTGATGCGTAAAGAGCTGGGTAAAACTTCATGACCTGCATTATGCAGAAGGCTGGTTACAGCAGTCTCCCTTAAAATGAATAAGAGACACCTATGGAAGCTGCAAGAGAAATTGCACAGAACAAGGTTGTATGTACTACCTGTTATGAGATTACATCACAACAGGTGGAAGAAGAGGACAAGGACTTGTGGAAACATGAAGCTGAAAAGGATATCTTTCTTAAAGTCCTGTTTGTTAACTCTGTTGCCAAAATACTTTTAGAGGTGGTGATGTGTCTTCATGTTCACAAGGAGATGGGCGCAGCATTCTGCAATGGTTTGGTTTTAGGAAGTGAAGGCATAAGGGAGCCAGAAGGGAAATATCAAGGAAAAAAAAAAAAATGAACCAAACCCTAAAAAAAGGAAGACTAGGGAAACAGTAGCTGAGCATTCAGATTTCTGTGCCAGTAGATGTTATAAAGAAAGAGAATGGATGGTGAGAACACCCTCCCATTTAAAGAAAAACCATAACAGCTGATGGAAGCTAAGCCCCAGCATATTTACGTGGACTTCACAGAAAGATGTAGAAGGTGCTAAAATGCCAGCATCGAATCCTATCCTGACTACAAAGGGGATGAAGAGAGCAGGATCCCATTACTCTTTGTCCATTCACTAACTTTAGACCAGAGTAGGATCAGAATTTTAACTCAATGACTTCTCCACAGAAGCCTTCAAAACAGTGACTTTATGCTAGTACAAGTTCTGGCTCCTGATCTAGTACAGATTACTTACCATTGTATTCTTATAATTGGCAGCTCAGTTACTCTCAAAATAAATTTCACCGATTATTGTGATTGCAAAGAAATATGTTGTATCGCTGCTGTTTTAACATGCTATCCCCTTGAACACCCAGGTTTGCCCGGTCTAAAAAGGTCAAGCAGCTCAGAGGAATGTACTGTCTTGGGTGTTTTAGGCCTGTGCCAGTCATTTTTAATCTTAAATCCTGGATAGTCATTAACTGCTCTGACTGCACAGGACAGCAACAAGAATTCTAGTAACTCAACAGATGAGAAAGCTTTTGGGTTGTTTTAGGAGACATTTTATGATCAGTCTTTTTAAAGTGAACTTGTCCTTCAAAAATGGCTACAGCTGGCCCTGATTTCTTCTTCAAAGCCCTGATTAGGGCACTCAAGCAGAGGTACTTTCTGTTGTACCCTTTCTTACTGTTATCCAAGATCTGCAGTCAGTTATCTGTGTGCTTTCCTGGTCTAATCAAGGCCCTGAACATGCAAGGAACACTGAAGCCTATACATATTCATCAGCAGGACTACTCTTGCATATAGACTTCTGCAAAGATTGTCTCAGCAGGCTCAGAATCATATAGTGCAAGATAAAGAGAAGGGTCCATGGCCTCTACTCACAGTCCCTTTATCCTTCAGCTTAGGTGAAAACCAGATGCGGGGAGTAACATGGCTCTAATCCACACGGGCAGTCCTCTCTGCTCTGTAGAGCGTATCGTGACAGCAATTCTGAGGAAACAGTTGATTCCACTTCACAGAGGCCTTAATGTGAAATTTTATTTTGTTCCAATTCAGAACCCTGCCTACCCCCAAAAAAAACCCACTCCCAGAAGCCCCAAGACTTGCGGAGGCTGCAAATTTCAACTGCAGCCTGACAGAGCAACTGCAGAAGTGGGTAAGTTTGCAGGACATCTTGCCAAGTCATGGTAGGATCATGTAAGACCCCTGCATCAGTTCTTTTGGACCTTTCCTGAACTCAAAATGTTTCAGTTTAAACGTTAACAGCAGCAACAAGACTCTGGGAAAATTCCAACAGAAGTTCTTTAATCAAAGTTTTTCCTGACTTCACCATTCCACAAACAATTTAGGGTTGCTTCTCAGGACACCTTCACGCAGACAGGAAAGAAAAGTATCTGTAATGCAGCCTGCTCCTGCAATTCTCCTTTCCCACCCACCCATCCTGCCACTGAGGGCTAGAGTGGTATTTGTGTACTGATTCAAAATTCTGCATTCTTCAGTGAGGCCCACAGTACCAAATCTACTCTCAAGACTTTCCCTTTGATTTGCCATAATCTGAAAAGGGTCCGATGCTGTTGAAAATCAGATAATTTCATATAGCAGCATCTGTTCAATTTACTGCAGGGAGAAAAACTCTCCCATCAAAAACATCTGGAGGACCAAGGACCAGGTCAGGCCATCAATCCCTTTACCAACCCAAGTCCTAGCTAGCTATGTACTGGGGAGCTATGTAGTGGTGGAGATTTGCATACAGATTTCCTAAAACTGATATGCTTATTTTAGTGCAAGTGTATAAATGTCCTTATCCCCTTCTTCAGCTGCAATCTTTACTGCACATGATCCACAGTGTAAGAACCCATTGCTATATAAACTTAATCTTAAGCAAGAAGTATGTTGCTAAAGAGGTGCTTTAGATCAAGCCCTGAATTTATCCAGCAAGTCTCGTGTCTACCAATAACAACTTTTATCCTAGACAAAACCTGTGTTGACCAAGTAGAGTTTTATTTCAATGTAGGTGCCTATATTGAAATATAAACACATGTAATTCTTTGCACTGTAATTAAATACATTTTAATTCAGTTATTCTGTTCATCCAACACAGCTGAATTGAGATCGGCTTTAAGCAGGGAGCCTGCATCTCCCCTGCTTTGACTGTAGCCTAGGCCTCTTCAGCTGTGACAGATGAATATAAAATACTCCAGCTGTCACCTGGAAAGACAAGCGAGTATCAGGTAGATGGCAGCGGAAAGCCTATAGTCCTATAGCATGAGGACTGTGGTGTTCACCTGATGAGAAATGACTAGCAGAGCAGCACCACAAGACAGTCAAAGGTTCAAAATGAGAACAAGCAAGGTCCTGTCTCCTACAGTCCTGTAGTAAGCAACTCTGTTGCCATCTCTAGCTATGCTCAGATTAGCTAAGGATTGTGACAGATAAGAAGTTTCAACCACTTCCCAGTAAACAGAATAGTGCTTCTGAACAGAGAAGCGTTCAAAGCAGGGAGATGATTCTCCTCAGTGTCTCTTAAGAGAGAAGGAGAAAAGAGACTGTTTTATCTCACAATAGGATCTTTAAAATACTCAGATGAAGCTTCTTTAACTACCAGAATATTGCTTAACTTTTAATAAACCTGAGCAGATTCTTTTATGGAAGGATAAGCTGTGTTCCTCACATTTTTAGATATTCAAACACTTAAAATGTTGATGCTGAGCACTATTGTGAGCATTACCCAGGGAAGATGAGCATGTTTTAGTCTGAAAGACTAGCCAAAGTAAATGAAAAATAAAAGTTAGACCTAAGAATACAGCTGTGTGCTTAGGGTTTTAATGGGCACAACACAAATAAAATTCAGTTCCCATAGAACTATGCAGTAACAGGCAAAGAGCATGTTTTGAGTAGAATCATGCTGTGCTTCTCAACACCAGACAAATCTGATAGAAAGAAACTAGCATGATCATTGTGGTTTAAGAGAAACTTCCACCAGAGAAGATAGCACAGAAAATACTCAGGCTCAAATCTTTGCCTCAGACTTTTCTACATCAACCAATGCCTCCCCCTTCTTAAAAAAGTAAGTCAATACACCCATGGGTGTTGATATTTGCAGTTCTTCTAACCTGAGTTTGCAGAGAGTTTATCAAAACAAAAGGTCAGCAAATCTTCATTTCTTCTGCCATATTTTCCCCAAGTCCCAGGATTGTATTTCAGAGTCCTATTCTGACTGCAGGTGGGATTCCAATTGCTGTCAGGGAGCCCATGGCTCCTGGGCCATGCTCATGCAAACACCAGCCTCTTTTCCCAATACTGCTGTGAAGGATTCAGCAGTGATCCCTCTCCAGCACAGACACTAAACATCCCTCCCCAAACCCCTCATACTGAAAGTCTGCTGCTGCTCTGTGGCAGAATGCTTATCTCACACTCACATGTTTTCCCAGTAATCACCTTTAAAGGAACCAGGAATCAGGGTAGTCTAGTAGCCTACTGCATACTTAATGGCACAGCCTGCTCGGTTACACACTTGCAGAGGCTTTTAAAATACATCATCATATCCAAATATACAGCAACAATTCCAGAACCATTTGGAAAACCCAATTATCATTTTCTGCTAAATGAGTTCTTCTCCCTAAGGGCTCTCTGGAGGAGCTAATGCTTTAGTGCGCTAAGCTACCTATGAGATAGCTGAAGCTCAGACTAACTCAATTCCTGACAGGCAGCTGCAGTTTCAGGTGGTGTGAAATGGAAAATAAAAGAGAAGATTATCAAATAGAATTAAATGCAGCATCCTCAGGAGGCCTTGATATAGAAAGGGTAAAATTCCACTCACCTTAATCCTGCATATTATCCTTTTCAACTGAATGGACATAGCTGTATGAACAAAGACAGCAGGATTTGGTCTCATATGCTTACTGCTTCTCGTTTCAAATTACATGAAATGCACAGTGTAGACCTATTAATAATGTTGCAATTTGTTAGTATTATTATGTCATTAGAGATGGACTGGATTAACACAGGTACACTAAATTACAGTGAAAGTAGCTTACAGAAGAGAACAGGATGGTAAGACTGGTTCACAAAGGTGCTCAAGAAAGCTCATGAAATCAGGAAAAATGCATATATCGCTAAGTGAAAATACAGGAAGCAGAAGCTACTGACTGGTTGTGAGCTCCCAGATAAATTCTCATCTTACTTCAACTGAGCATGCTTTAGTTACACATCTAAAATCATTTTGAATTAATTTCAATCAAACACCTACAATGAAATTATAGAAAACCAAAAATCAGTACTCGTCCCACCAATTTCCAGGTGAATGTAAAGAATGCTTGGACACCAAAAAGGCCAAATTAGGTGTATGTAGATCTACATAGGTCAAGAGCAAGACTGCAAATAGTACATGTAAGATCTTGCTGATGTTCAGAACCTGCTTTAAACACAGTATCTCAGGTTTCTCTCTTTATACCTAGAAATAGACAACTTAATCTACATGTAAGTGTTTATTGAACTGACACCGAACATGGTGATATCTACCTTCTGCAGCTTTCCCTGTAGGTTTTGTCTTCAGCTAGCGTGTGATTAAACATTCAAACAGGGTCTCAATTCTCATCTACTTTCTATCTCTGCACGTCCAGCGTAACAACTCAGAATAACGTAGAGCTTTATTCGGACTTCAGTTATGCATTCAAATTTGCACCAAGGGCACGCAAACCCTGCCAGATCTAAACAGCAAGACAAATGACTCTGCAGAGTGCAAAACAGTAGCGTCAGCCCCGTGGGAAGCTTGTACTGCATGTCCTAGTTCAAATTGAATGCCGGGGATGTGTAGTAGAGCCCACAACTGTATCTGTAGTGGAAGGATACCACAAGCAGCTGGGCGACAACTGCAAGCGCTGCCAGCTGTGCCAGCCATAGTCATTCGTCCATCACTTTGTGCTCCCGTTGCGTGCCAGCCATGGCTTGTCAGCCTGGGACTGCACAGACTGTTTTGGGAAGAAAGCGCAATAGGAACTTTCTCTCTAGGTACCGAAGTTACATAAATGTTACTCCACACAAGGAACTGACAGGATACAACTCAAGAATGACTCCTATACCAAGCTATATAAACTCCAGCAGGTTTCCAATTTGCAATTTCAAAAATTATTTATGATGAGGCCAGTGTTGTACAACTCTCTTCTGCACAAAGACATCAATAAATACTCATGAATTAGGTCTCATAACACAGAAAAGGGGAGTATTATTCTCCTCTAGTAAAGATAAGCGGAAGAACATACAGGGAGGTTAAATGACTTTCTCAGCTTCACATGGGAAGTTTGGAAACCCAGAAATAGTCAGAGTCAAGACTTTCAAAAGGATTTCAGGTGTCTCCATTATACAACTCAGAGTAGCTTACTGCAGGGACTGTGAGCTCCATGCACGTTCGAAATCAGGCCACTCGAGGGGGGTCCACAATTAGGCGACCATTGCTACTAATGACCTTGGCAAAACTTAGTCCATATTCTTGACTCCTGCTCCACAGTTTCTGGTACTACAAAGCAGAGTGTGCTGTCCTACCAAGATACAGTGGGAGCTAATTAAAGACTGTAACTTATCCTTAGCCACCCAAAAACTAAAGCTCCATGTTCATTAAGCACTGTTTTGTTTTCTAATCTGTTCAACGGAGCTTAAATACGTTATTTTTAGACTGGAAATTTGGGATAAGTCCTGCGTTTTGTAGAATAGTTATGTTCCAAGAAATCCTTTCACTCAAAAATAGATGATTACAACAGTTTCTATAAATATAAATTGTTTTACAAAGACAGACATTACAGTTTGTTCTAGTTTTCACTGAAATTAAGCCAGCAAATCTTTCATGCCAGTACTATAACAATAATCATGCTGATAGTGTTATTTCAGTTTACCAAAGCCAAAATCCAATATGCTACAAATTAGATCAAGCACCAAATAAAATTAAGCAAAAGATAAGCAATGCTAAAGGAAATGAATACTAATAAAAAAATGAAATGTTTACATTTCTTTGCTGGGTTCAGATACAAGCTCGACATACACAAGCAATCTTATGTTGAACTATAGCTTTATCTCCCCCTGTCATCTGCCCCCTCTCCCTTTTTTTTTTAATTTAAAAGCAGATTTTGCAGACAAAGATATTATGAGAGAGCACATTTCAATTGTAAGGATACTGGTTTTAGGACAGGGGAAGGAAAACAGGGCTCAGACCAATTAAAAGCTTTAGAGAAGAAAGGCAAATCAATTAAAAATGCCAGAAGGCAGACATTGCTTAAAAAGAGAAGAGACTTTGACAAATTTGGAATAGCTGTGTTCTACAAGGTCCATAGTGGCAAACAAAAATAAGTTGCATTCATACCCGCAAATATTCACAGAAGAATAAGTCATCTGATACATCATGGATAACATAGATCTATGCTTTCGCAGGCTGAATAAACAAGCCACATGACTGAGTTAGTGTTTGGTGAGTACTTTGAAGACGAAAAGCAATGTATAAAATGGGAGGTGTTATTCTTAAGACACCCAAGGCAGCCAGCCTTCAAACTCAGCTGCTGAATTATTAGTCTTATTGATCTGGCATTGCATTATTTTTTACACCACAAAACCTGGTAGTTACTCAATAGAACACAGGCACTGAAAAGACAGTACTCATAAAAATATTTGTAATTTGGGACTTCAAAAAATATATTCCAATTTTGGCAACTTACTAGGAATAAGAACCAAAACTGCCATTGCTGAATGTATCCTTTGACTGTAACTATAATTTAAAAGCATTGTCCGATGTAATTTCTTCTTTTTTCACACAGTGATTCCAGGCCAATTATTTATCCCCCCTCCCTCCCCCCCCATAAGAATAGTGTTTTGAAGTCAGCCAATGAAACATGTTTTATTTAAGGACTATATTCCTAGAGCAATGGATTCTTTGGAGACCGAAAGGTTGCAGAGCACTTCATTAGTTCCACATAATGAAAGAATGGTGCAATTGAAGGAGGTCTCTAAGGGAGAATGGTGTGAAAATTAGAGACCCGTCTGCTCACTTGCAAAAAAAAAAAAAAAAAAAGGAAAAAACGAAAAAAGAAAAAAAGAAAAAAGAAAAAAACTGAGAAAAGGAAAAGGGGGGGGAAGGAAAAAAAGGAGAAAAATGAGAAAAGGAAAAAAATTTGTGGATTTTCTAAATAAAGCACACCGTCTCCATTCAGCCCACGGAGAAAGGGTGCCTACTCAATCCTCTTACCGTTGACAATATAATAAAACCAGAGGAACTTTTTTGAAGTAGATCTGCACATTCCACATTTGGATTGAGGGGCAATGGACTGTTTAAATTGCTATTTACATTTCCAGCTGTTTTACCAGTGATTTGCCCAACTTAATAGCTCTTTAAGCTTTTAAACAAGAAAATAGCTATTCTCACGATTCAAAGAAGAAACCATGGTTATTTCAGACTGCCTCTATTGTAAAAGGCTTAGACCCCTCTGTCTTTATAGATGCCCTTCCCTTTATAGTACTTCCCTTTTCCATCTCCTCCTACTTTCTAAATCTTCTTCCATTTTTTAGTTCACTTTATACATTATATACTTTTAGCAACATAATGCATCTTTGCTGATACTGCTGATTCAAGGAAAATGTTTGCAGGCAGCCACCAAGGTTCCCAAGAGAGACTTAAGTTAGCAAGAAAATTAGATTTGCGTGTATAATCTTCTGCTAGTTGTTGGGGAATTAGCCAATGTTAAACAAATGTTCTACAACTATCAAAAAATGCATATTTATTTATCCACTTTCCTCTGGGGATGTATTAAAAAAAAACTAGAATTGTGCACAGGCATAACGTAAACTGTATTTTCTGCTTATTTTTCAGGCGAAGTGGAAGAGGAGGGCAAAGGGGCAGTCCACAGATAAGAATAAGACTGAGATGAAAGGTTAAAAAGGGGAGGGGGGTATTTCATAGTGGTTCTTAAAACCACTGCAATTATTTTGTTATAATTTGAACCCATTAGCTTGTTTAACCTGATGCTAATAAATTGTAAAATCACGAAGAAGAAATTAAAAAACAAAACCCACCCCCTCCTGCTTTTCCCCTGATCAAAGTTTCAACATTTTCTTTTTATTAACTCTAAACGTCCCCTCTGTTTACAGATGATTGCAACACTAGTCAGATAGTGGGGCAAACAATCAAATCTAAACCTTGCAGAAAGTGGTAGCAGCAACTCTGATTAAAATTTTTGAAATTAATACAGTTCACTAAAGAAAATTATAGTAATGCTTGGAAAAATGTAAATTCTTTTCTTTTAGATTGTACCCTAACTTCAATATTTTGAGAGAAAGGAATTGCAACTGGTATAACGCTAAACATCTGTGATTTTGTTTTAGAGGCAACACTTCATATTTAAAAGTCAATATATCCTAAACTAAAAATCTTTTTTTTTGTAAGGCTTGTAAAAGGTAGTTTATGATCCCCAAACTGGCATATAGGCTGCTGACGAGCAAATGTTTGTCCTGGTGTCACGCACTGGCACGTCACTGACAACATAACAGTTTCACTAGGCAAGACAGGACCAAGAATCAACGTGTATTTGAATTACTGTGGTTATAAGAAAACTGGCTTGTAACTGGAATATCTGTTCCCTTCAAAAAGGAAGGGAAAAAGTCTGCACACCTGAGTCACTGAAAGGTGACAAAGTTCTAGAGAAAGCAGGTAGGACATGGTAAAGGTAAATCAGGTGCTATCTTTCCCTGCAAAGAAAAAAAAAGATCATCAAACAGCACAAAAATCAAGGTCCAGTAGGAGCTAGAAAAAGCTGGAAAAACATCCAAAAATTCTAAGTACAATTAGACTTTATGAACTTTGTCAGTGAAAAGAAATTCCATTGACTTCTAGCACTCTGCAGGAGGGTTGCAAACAAGCAGTATTTGGCAGAATTTTTTCTGAAAAACTGTTTACTTAGATTTTGAAAATTCTGAGGCAGCTCTGCTATTAATGCCAAAAAGAAAACAAATATACACAGAGTGGGGTGCGGGAGATTTTGTAAACATCTAATGTGACAAATCCAGCCCTGCTTAGAGGTACTGGTGAAAAACCAGCACTCTGCCTAAATATACAGCATAAGAACACATGAAAATACTGAAAGAATGGCTTGAAAGGAAGTTCCTTAGAGCAGGCATTCATCTCATGACACTCAGTTCTAAGAAACTTTATGATTTCCCACCCTACACAAGACAGATTTTTGGTTACACATAAAGCAACTCCTGTTTCTACCATGTTTCTGTTACCACCGTGTAGCAGTAAGAAAGGAAGACTGCAAATCAGATCTTGTTCTGTGCCAAGCAGTTGCTCTATGAATTTAGGTACACTAGGTTTATTCCCCTAGCCTTGGTTTCAACAACTAAAAATAGCACTAAGATCCATCTTCATGGAAGTTCCTAACAAACACAAGAGGAGAAAAACTACTGTGTACAAAGTCAAAAGAATTAGCTTATGGTCTAAAGTCTATTAACAGCCAACAAACCTGTGCAGTCGAGTAGCCACAGGAAGTCACGCTTTGAGTAAAAATATGTTTGAAAGTAAAACTTTCCAGCACTGGGCAAGATTAACAGCAGATGCACTCCTGTGAGCAGCTCCACTAAACCCAACTATTTACGATAATGAAAATGGGTACAATCACAGCTGAAGGATCAGGACCCATTCCTGAGCTGCAGGAGCTCTGTATTAGAAAATGCATTTGTATTAAATCACCGTGACTACTTTGTCACAAAGATGGAAGTTTTACTGCCAAAGGAACTGTAGTAAAAAGCCAATGACTCAACCCAAGCGCTTTGCAGCATATGAACAGTTGCACATTTTATGCAGCATTCAGCTGCCACAGCCACCAGATCTCAGTAATGCCTCCTGGAAAATTTTGTTAGGCTTCTTCCTGCTCCATTAAAATCACTGGAGGTTAGGAAAGAAGGATCAAATCTATTTTGTGTTGCCTGAGGATCTGTTACTGCAGACTCTCAGGTATAGGTCTTTATACTTACCTATTTACTCACACAGGTAAGATTCAGCCCAGAGACTATTATTTCTCTAAGAATCTGCATACTACAGATAGTTCTTAGCACCCACAAGGTAGGAATTAATCTGACACAAGCATGTTGTAAATGTGGATTAACACACAGCTTAGATGCCTGAAAGGCACAGCAACCCTGAAAGGAAATGCAAGACTGGCAGGTTACCTTCACCTCTGATCTCCTCTTCCAATTTCACAGTCTGCCTTCACCACTCCAAAAAAAAAAACCCAAAAACCACACTCCCAAGGACAACCAGGGCACAGGAGGCTCTACATCCTTCTCCCAGCAAGGCTGCTTTGTAACCTCTTGCAGACAGCCTGCCTAAGCATTTCCAACTGGGTGTTAATACACAGGGTGTGGCTGGAGCCACTCACCTCCCCAGGCTCCTGCAGGCTCTCCCTGGTGTGCCTGGGCTTACACACCTGCAGCCCCTCTATCAGAGGGCGTGAAGGTGACTGGGGTGGGGGGGTGGAGGCAGCTACGCCTACAGAGGCTATACAAATGCAGCAGCAGAGGTGAAGGCTGTAAGATGCTACTGATTATTTAACGTAGATATTCCCATCTTGGAACTTCTTGGGATTGTCTTCCCCAAATGACCTTATGAGCACAGAAAGGGATTTATGACTCCAGAAATGGTGTTGCAAGCAGAAAAGTTTAGAAACAAAGGAGTTACTCTAATCTTTATTGCAGGTTGTTACATTTCCAAAGCCTCTCAGGTACTGGGAGATTGTTTGGAGATGAGGGATTGTTTGATGAGATACACCCAGCTAGCCCCGCGTGCTCTCACACTGCAGGAGATGCTCTGAGGTCTGAGCAAATGAGCAAACCTCTTCCCCTGGGTACTGGAGAGAGAAGTCTCAGTATAACCCTGGGCCACTGCAAGGTTCACCAGGGAGGAGCCGGTCTCTAGGCATGGCCAATTTCCAGTGCTTCAGAGGAACTAAGCAAACACTAACCCAGAGTACATCTGGCTAATTGTATAGTGGGAGAGAAAAAAAAAAAATCTTTCTTGACCCCAGTGGTTACCCAGCTAAACCCCTGAAGCATAGGCTTTTATTACAACCATTATCTTTATGCAAATGATGATCATGCTGAGGACTTATTCTGCCAGTTACATATGAAGGAAAGAGCTGAATGAATGATACATTCTGGACAGATTCCTTGGCCAGAAGGGACCATTCATGCCAAAGCCAGTTTGAAAGAATATCTTTTAGAAAGATATCCAAACTGCTTCTTAAAGACTCCAAGTGATGTCAATCACGCTGCCCCCTTTGCCTATTGTTGTAATGTTCAGTTACCCTCACTACTAGGACACTATCTGAAATCAATGTAAAATTTATCTAGCATGAGCTCTTCCCCATCAGACCAGTTTCTGCAAGCCTGAAAAGCAGTGATAAACTGCTTGGTTGCATTGCTCTGTTAACAGGCCTACTGATGGCAGTTTTATAAAGAGCTCTGCCAGCCCTGAACTGCTCTATTTCAGGCTTCGGTGGGATTCATAAGGTGTCAGAGAAATTCTCTCTCAGACGCCAAAAGTTCTGCAAGGGAACTAGGCAAAAACATGGGTTTTCTTCTTGAATGTAAAAAACAGACAGACATATGAGAAGCAAAGAAGCAAAATGAAAATGACTCCTGTTTAAAAGCTATGGCACAGAGCATGGCTGCAAGGCAAACTCTTTTACTTGTGCCTCTGTCCATTCCAGTAATATATACCGACCACACACAAGAAGTCTGCTTGATCTCAACCTACCAAAATGGACCCTAGAAGAAAGCACAAGCAGGGAGAGAAAAAACAATTAGTGCAACAGTAAGTGGGATCTCAGACAGCAGGATGTTTCATGCAGCTATTGCCACAAACTCAGTGTGGTGGCTCAGAGCTCTGAGCGCTAGAAAGGCACAAACCATTAATCTAATTGTAATGGATAAAACGTAGGTTCTTGCCAGCTGGAGATATTGCAACCAAGCATCGCAGAGGCCATCTTAGTCTATGTCTTCTTGTTCCAGAAATGTCCAAGACAACAGAGAAGAGCAGCCACACACATCAGCTGGCATTATGGAAAAACAGCTCCTCAGCAGCTCTGGGATGGGCTTGATCAATAGTTGGAAAATACTATTTGGTTAAACATTGAGTAGTAGCAGGTGCACCTACTATGCAGCTATTAAAATGCCCGTTCCCCCAATCAATTCCTTACAGGGATACTCCTCGGCCTACAGACGGACCAGTTTTCAAAAGCCCTGTCACTTAAGGCTTCGTTTGTCTGGCTCTCTGGCTCACACGAGCACTCACATGAGCACACGTGTACCTGTGTCAGGTTAATCATTGTGCTTCCTGCAGAACACGCTTCATTTTTGCTGGGTGACAGATGCATGAATGCAGCTTCTTGGCTACATCTGGTGCCCTTCTGTGCTCATTTGCCTCTGGCCTGTACTTGCTTCAGATCGAACAGGTATAATTCTTGCTGTTCACACAATCACGCCACACCTGCTGCCCTGCTAGGTGCACTTCCTTCAACTGTAAGTAACAGCCCCGTAGCTAAGAGAGAATTGACTGAAAACTATTTCTATACCTGCTTCCTTGCTGGTGTCTGACTCATGTGTTGAAGTCAGTCTAAGTACAGTACATATAAGCTGAAAAATCTTTTAGTCCCTAAGGCAAGAAGTGCAGCAAAATTTATTTGTGTTCCTTGACATCAGCCCACCCAACACTACTGCTGAAAGTCCTATGCCGAGAGTCCAAAATACGAGCATATATAGAAATTGCCTCCTCTAATTCTTTTTAGGAGGCTCAGAGATAGGAAGCATTAGCTGAATAAAGATGCCAGACAAAGCAAAGAGTTCAGACTCTTATTGCGGATCACACCGAATAGTATCATTCTGTGTGGTTTTGCTGAGTTTCTTTTTTAGTGCATGAACTTCAGTCACTGAAAATACACAATGTGTGTCTGCATGAACAGCCTAACTTGCCTGCAAATGCTCTATGACTTAACATGCGTCGTGCCTACATGTGAAAATCTTTCACAATTTGATTCCCAGACTGTAAGTTCTGACCATCTGTAAATATGTAAAAATGCCCCCAAAATACGTAAACACGTAAAAATGCTCAAAATTCGATCCCCGTCATGCTGTGTTATGTGAATGCAAATATAGCCAGGACTCTGGTCCTCAGCAAGGACAAATCCTAAATTTGCTGCATTCAAAGAACCTCACCCTCAGAAGCCAAATTTACATAAACAAACTATTCCACTAGCTGTGCAGAGGGGAAGAAGCACGACAAGCTGTGAGGTGTAGGTGCAGCCCTGTGAGGCTGAGAACCAGAAGAGACATCAGAGCTTGCACAGCACATCTGTGGAGATGTTGCCTGCATCCTGATATATGTGTGCTGTGGTTCTTCAGAGCAACTGGCAGGAAAGTTTGCTCTTTGCCAGAATCTCTCTTAGCAGAGTCACTACAGCACGTTTCCAAGGCAGAACAGCTTCTCTGGGGCCTGGTATTAACATTTTGGCAGAGTCTCCTTTATGCTGTTTGGGAGCACTTCTGTTCCGAGGCTGGTATATGTACGTGGTATATATGGCACTGAGACTAAATTTCTCATCACTACTTTGCCTTCTGGTGGGAAGTTAACATACGCTATTGCTCAGCAAAGGACAACATTACATTGTAGTTCCCTTATTTAAAACAATAACAACTGTCTCCTGCATAGAAAACTAATAGGCCCTGTCCCCAGATGGCGTAAATTAGCATGGCACCACTAATGTCTGATTTATAACAACTGAAGATCCAGCCTTCCCAATATACCACATGATTAAGCATGTACTTTACTAGCCTGGAAATGTCTTGAGGGCCATGTAATTGTGTGGTAATGAACTAAACTTTTAATTAAGTTCTCATTTTGAATTAGAATCAATAAGTCAATAAATAGCCTTCACTTGATTTAGATGATAAATATGCACAGCTGAGGCTGCACTCTATGTCCTCCCTAGTTTTCAGGCTCTCCTTTCTCCTCCATATGTCAGAATCTAATGAAGGAGCTCTGAAGTATGGTCCTAATATATTATTGTCACACATGGTGATAATACTGGCAGAGTTAGGAGACCGCCAGGTTTCTATTATAAATCCTGTTCCCAAGGTTTTATAACATGTGTGTTTCAAACTGCAGTCAGCAAGGTTGTTTTTACAAGGAGCTGTCAGCCCCAGTGTGAATTTTTGTCAAAATAAAATTAAAAACTGATTTGATTGATTCAACCTGTCAATTTTTTAGGATTTCTGAAGCTATTTTTTGCTAACCTCTGGCATAGCGTGCCTTAGATTTGAAAAATGCAGTTTTATAGCAAGCTTTTAAACCAGACTAATTGCTGATTTTTGTTGGAAGGAGAGAAAGGGCAAATAGGTTTGTATGGTGGTAATGACTCATATTTTAAGGCTAGACAAGACCTTTGTGACCATCTAGTCTGACCCTTTGAATAGCTAGGTCACAGAATTTCACCCAGTAATTAACACATCTGTCCCAGTAACTTCCAGGTTGAATTATAGCAGATCTTTAGAAAGCTATTACCTCTCACTGGAGGGAATGTCACAGGCAAACTATATAATCCAGTACTTGGAATGGCAGAGCAGAAGCTATCACTGCAGACTTCTGCTCTTCACTCTGATTCTGACTCACTGTGTGGTCTTAGGAAAGTAACTTAATTTTTCTGATTTCTCCATTTTTCCGTCTCCTGCAATGAGGAAAATTATATTTAAAAGCCTCAGAGAGGAGGTGGTGAGATGTAATAAATTATTTGAGGAATGCTTTGAACTATTCAGATAAAAGATGCTATTCTGTAAAAGTAAAGAAAGCTACTGCCATATATTGAAATTTGAAAACTGATTACTTTTCAGAATGTGTTCTTTCTCTGCATTTCTGTCATGTTAACAGCTACTGCAGAACAATTCTGGTTAGGTGAAGAACTGAATCTCACAGTCCATTGTTTCAAATATTTTAGAAAGAAATAGCGTAAGAGTTGGTTTGGATATTTTCACTCAACTTGTAATATTTTTCTCTAATAGAAAGAGTGGTTTTCATTATGACCAAACTTCGTCTTAGTTTCCACTGGATAAAGCGCCTTTCAGTGGGACTCTCTCAGGGTCACAAAAACTGTCCCTTTCTTGGCTGTCCAAATATCTGGTAGAAAATTGGGTTCTGGAGAGCAATTGCTACCTCTCTGAAATTAATGGGGCAGTTTGCACTCTGGACTCTCACTGTGGCTGGACACTCAAAAAATAGAGGGTTTCATCTTCAAGACTATGATAATAATGCTTGGCACTGGCATGAAGAATAATTCAGGCCATTATGCCTTAAAAAATACCCAGCGTCATTCAACTGGAATATCCAGGACCTTTTTCGGAGTGCCTTTTACAATTACGTTCCAATAATAACAATCCTTATCTTTTAGTGGCTATATCTATCCTGCTAAACACATCTCCTTCAAAAAGTGATCCTTGGCACTTAGGCTAGTGAGGCAGAGTGACCTGAACACACAGTGGGTATTCTGCTAATCCGAATTGGCAACTCTGTGTCCCCAAGAGATTATTATTATTATTATTTTACTGCAGCTTTCTAATATAAAGTGTCCAAAAAGCAAGGCAAAAGTAGGAGAGTGAGGAGGGTAAGGTCCACAGTCTATGGTACTGCAAGTTCAGGGAAGTGCTCAGCTGAGTAAAATTAGTTAGTTGGCCCACTGAAGGACCATCACAATGAAAAGAGGTATGTGCTGGGGACATCAGCTCTGCACATCTCAGCTCCTGGCCCTTCACTATTGACCAGGACATTTTCTGTGCAAGAGACCACAGCTGGGGCATAATGACTCCAGGAGCAGTATCTCAGTGGAGAACATGGAAGAGAGATGATGAATACATCAAAGTAATCATTGCTGCAGTGTGGTCAACCACTGCTACGTACAGTGACTTTCTTGCAAGACACAAAGTGTAGGGGGAATTCTCCCAAAATAATGATAAAATTTCAGACTTACAGAAGTGGTAAGTTTGGATCAATGGAGCTATATAGCTGGTCTTCACTTGTTTGCCAAGGTCTGTACAGCCAAGTGCTTTACCGATAAAATTTCTATGGTAAGAACCTGTGTTCTTTGCCTCTGTGTTTTTCCAGCCCAGTTGAATTAGAAGTTCAACACCAGTTTAGAGTTCTCAAAGCCTTTGTAGGATTCAAGAGAAATTTGTGTGATGGTTTGGGAGGTCTCAGGCTCCGAATCCTGGTCATGGAGAAGAACACTAGACTGAAATCTAAACCCAGGAACACGCCCTAAGCTTCCAAAGTCGAAAGTAGTGACCAGTCTCTGCCCTGTCCGGGTGGGCTGAGCTGACAGTACAAAGAAAGAGTAGACCAGACTGTAGAAGTAGCACTGACAGCCTGATACAGCTCTACTGAAGTCAGCCTTCATCAGCAGAAATGCTGATCCTTTGTCTACAAACAACAGAAGAGAAAGAAAAGCAAAGCTGTTTATGTTTTTACTTCAACTGGAAATTCTTTAGCAAGCACAAGAAACAGCTTTCTAAATTGCATTCACTAGTGCTTCAACACCTACAGCAGTTCTGCCTGACTCCATACAACAGCTTTGGGGGGGGCGGGGGGCAGGGTCAAAGCCATTAGCAACAATTCTGATAATTTAAATAAGCACAAGTAGTATTAAAGGGCTACTATGATCATATTCAAAGAATGTCACCATGAAGGAGATATTGATGCATCCTGGTTCTGTCTGGAACGTGCTACAGAAAACTTCTGGGCAGCAGGAGCTGGATGAAAAATGCAATTTTTCATAAAATTGAAGGTCAGGTTTTCAGCGAAACGAAAATCCTTGTGGGAATGATTTGTTTGCTGTGATCATTTCCTATTTTTAACTGAAAAACCCAAACCTGAAATCTTTTAAGACAATGCCTAAAAAAGTGGGGTTTCAATGGTATTCAGTCATTTGCTGGGTACTGACATTCTCCATAGAAGAAAAAAATAAAAATCAGAAAAAACATCAGATACTCAACATCCAGGCTGAGTGTATGTTTGCCCCCCCCCCCCCCCCCCCCCCCAGCCCCATCTCTCTTGCTCTCTGTCCAGCTGCTGTCAAGGGCAGAGTCACAACTGCAGCCGTAGTTTATAAGGTGCTTTTGTAAAATCCTTTGCAAAAATATCTGGAAGATTCTCTTCTTATTAGGAAAGAGAAAAGATCTGCCATCAAAAAATGCAGAAAACTGAATAATCAAATAGAATGGAATCAAACACCAGGGGTAGCATGAGACCTGCTAGGTAGGCATTTGCCACAAACCCCCTGATATCCTGTACTTTGTCACAGCACTTGCATATTGCATAATCTTTACTTCACTGTAATGCTTGCTTTACATATTGAAATTATATCTGCCTGATGAGAATAAACAGATGCAAGCTTCTCTGCACAGGTTCTGACCTGGCTGGAGAGGAGCATCCCTGGTTTAGAAGCTGGGTTGGCACAGTTCTGCATTCTGAGCAGTTTACATTGCCTCATGACAAAATCTTCAGGGTGGCGATTACTTCACACATTTGCATGAAACTCAGCAGGACTGGTTTTGGTTGGCCTTGCTAGCTTCAACTACACAAAAATAACAGATAATATGTTTTTGTTCACACACAGTTTCAATGACTTTTAGCAGTTTTAATGTGGTTGTTATTAGCAGGGACCAAAAAGAGTCAGGAAAGGGCTTCTAAAGAGTGCACATTAGCAATTAAAACTTCTTGAGCTGGGGAAAGTTTAGATTCAGGACAATGTTAAACACAGGATTAAACACCCTACATACCATGATTTCAGCAACCATTTAGATACAATATATCAAATTAATTCCTGATTTATAGTATTACAGTGGGGTTGTACCAAGAGGTGAATTTAAGATGCTGACACTGTTCAGTGAGAAATGCAGAGATGTACGCATAAGCATCATAAAGCACTTACAATTTAATTTTTCAGAATGTTTTCCTGTCCCTTTGGGCATCAGTGGTGACCAGAAGTACATTGAAACAGAGCTGGTCAGCAAAGGCTACAAGTATAAAAATACAGAGGAAGAAGAACCAAAAGCCATTCCTTTAAGTGAACAACACTGTTTTGTCACGACTACGTTTGAATATCTACAGTCCAGATTAGTTCTGAGTGTAAAAAGTTACCAGAATCACCTTTCTCTGTGACGTGAAGCTCACCTTTGTCACAGATAATTTAAGAGTATAAATTGCCACATAATACTTATTCATTGCTGGCTCACTATTGAGCCGACATCATTTCCCCTTAGTCCCTAGAGTTGAACAGTTTGTGAAGAGGGTGATAGAGACTGTGGTGTTGGGATAGGACATTGAAAAAAAGGAATGAGAACAGTATTATACCGAAGGGCTGGACAGTTTTCCTGACCTACCTCCCGAGTCCACAGCTGCCTGATGCATGCTTCATACTTCAGAGCATGCCAAGAACAAGCCCCTGCACAAGCTCTGATACAGAGGAAGACAGTGGCTTTCCTGGAGCCCTCTCTTTCATTGTATGGTAGACAGAGGGTTCCTGTAAACACCAGCTTAAGCAACTTTTGCTCCCATTGCCAGGAACTGAGGTTAGAGTCAATAGCTCCTGTGCTGGCAGAACCACGCTATTAATCACAGGACATTTGCCTAGGCAGGGAAGCACACTACTTACAGGTCACAGCTTGGCCAGAACTGATGCAGAACAGAAAACTGAATTTTACTCTTCTGGGTTACAAATATGGGGTTTATTGTTGCTATCCTCATTCCACTAGCCTTTGTACTGAAACTAGTGTGAAAACAGAAGACTGTTCCATATATTATACACAAATGTGAATGTTACTGTGCAAGGAGCTTCACATCACAGTAAGATTCTTTGCTGTAATGTGTCACATATTAACCAACACACGTAAACCATATCCAGACAAACTGCTGGTTACCAGCTATTACTGATGGGATTTTTTTTTTTTAATGTATTCAGGCTTATGGGTAGGTGTCCCACACACCTTTGCACTAATGTTGGTTCCCTTACAGTGTGTAATAGCTCCTTTTTCTCATTTACCAATATGCAGCAGCAGATGGCCAAAACTAAGTGGGAATCGTCAGGGCAGCCATATGGGACTAAGTACAAAGAAATATAGGAAGGTAACCGGACAGCTAACAAAACATGGTAGCACAGACAAAATTAACTTGATACTCAACATTATTTATTCCACTGTGACAGTGCTACTAATCTCAACAGAATTAAAAGCTCCAGAACATTTCATCAATGATGTATGACACAGATCTCTTTATACTGATACAGTCAGCTTCCCACCGTCGTAAGCCACCCATGCAGACAAGCCCACCGTGAACATGTAGGGTGTTTACAGCGGTTGGCCCGTCATGCAGATTAAGTCTGAGCTGGAGCAGCCAATCGTTTTGATCTCCTGGCAGCGTGCAGGGCAGATGGAATATTAATCTTCTGAAATATCACACCATGCAATTTATAATAATCAGGGGACTGATGAGAAAAATCCAGACTGATATTATGGAAAATGGGCCATTTAATAATCGGGTTGCGGCAGACTTAGAGAAATGGGTAAGAGATTCCAGACATATTTGAAGACTTCGAAGGCACCAAGGAAATAATCCGTTTAATTCAATAAGAGTCCAGCCTGGAATTGCCTCATTTGCAGCTTGCCTGACATTTGCTGAAATTTTTGGTGCCAGTACAACAAAATTGCTCTCTCAGTATAATTAAAGCACTCAGTAACATATTATTGAATGAGACATTCAGTGGTCTGACTAAACTTTTTGTTTAAAACCATGGACAGAAAACATTTTAACATAAATGGGACATGAGAATTGAGTAGCAACAGTTGAATGCAGAGACTGGTCAGGACTCCTCTACCTCTTAAGAGGCTCTACCATTCCAGGCTGGGTTCTCCTTGCATTATAGAATGTGACTCCTGCTGTGCTCTGCACTATTTCAAAATCACACTTTAAAAACTTCAATTCACAGTGTATTTTTTTTTCAGACGGACCACTATTGACACACTGTAGCACCTCTGTCCAGAATGGAAGCTTGTTAGCTACATTACAAATCACATCACCACAGAAGCAGATGGCCTGTGGGTGCACGTCACTTTGCACATGCTGCAGCTCCCTATGCAGTGGCTGGCTGCAGGGCTGAACCATAACACAATACTAAACCATCAAACTAATATTTATGACCTTGTTTGTCTTTCTAGGCCAATGGGTATAACCCAACCTCAAGTTTCCACTGATGGAATACATCCTCTGACTGGACATTGACAGGCAATGACACAGGTCTTATTCAACAGCCACTGCCTGTAAAAATCTCACTAACAGCAAGAAAGGAGTCACGATCCACAGCCAATAAAGGTCAAGAGCTTAGCATCTAACGCAAGCACAAAGACAAATGGGATACTCTTCTCTCACCTGTTCAAGGCAATGGAGAAAAATATCTTGTCAACACAGGCTGTCAGTGCACTGCAGCTTGCCCATGAACTGACATCTTAATACAACTAGCTGGTATTGTACCAAACAGTGACTGCACAGCATCATTTGCCTGTTTTTGTGTAATGCAGTGCTTTCACATTCGTTTCCCAGGCCATTTGTTTGCAAATTGGCCTCTTATTTCACCAGTGAAATTGAAAGACAAATCAATATTAGTAAAGAAAGTACAGAACATGCAAAGTGTATCATCAGGGCTATTTGGCATTTCAGGTAAAAGGAATACATTGAATAAAGACTAAAGAATAATTCACCGAAGAACAAAAAATGTCTGTATCATTCCTTGTCATCTATTTGCCCAAAAGTGAAGTGCTCCCGACAGAGAATGGATGGATTTGCTTTTACTCAGAAACACCATCCAATTCTTGAAATGCCAACAGAAAAAAAAAAAAAAAAAAAAATCAGAAAGTATAAATGTGGTCTAATGTCAAACAAAAGATGTAATTTCAAGTCATGAAACAACAGATTTCAGTGGAATGGCACATCCTTCATTCGGTCTGCAGATTGCACCACACAGCTACAAACAAAGCAGTCCCTAAAACTTTGTGGGTGGCAACACAAAGGAGGCATAGAGACCCTCTGGATATATTACAACATTATGGTACAACTCTGTTTATTAAGACAATCTTTCATTCTCTGCTTTAAAATGTCTACAGTTATTTCCCCTCTTCCATACTCCTTTACTTCAGCTGTACAAATGGATTATTTGAACAAGTCTAACGCAGGCCACCCATGGCAGTACCGAGGCTGAACCTCAGCTCTTTCCTGTGGAGGTGAAGCAGGACGCTGCATGGCTGCAGCACTTGTCCCCTCCCTGCCAAGGGGCTGCAGGGCTCCTGGGAAGGACCTTTAAGAGATGAGGGCTACACACCACTATATTCCACTCCCACTGGCTTCTAGCTGCTTCCGTGCAAAGAAAATATAGGGTTTACTGGGTGCCTTACTGAGGTCTCATGGTTTCTGTCCTTGGGATTGCTCCTGTCAATGGAAGGAGGCTGGCAAAGAGCTCCAGCGCTGCTGCCTTGTTAATGGGCAGCCACCTGAGCAAAAGACCACCCTACAGGAGCAATTGCCCCCCATTATAGGGGTGACAGTGATGAGAGGGGCTGAGCAACTGTACAGGGTGATTGAAACTGTTTGCCCTACAGGAATTCCAGTCCCTTAGACATACTCTTCCATATACAAGAGCAGTGACACTTTTCTCTCTTCGTCCTGTCTTTTTCCTTCTTGCATACTCCCAGGTACCACTTGTAATTTCAATTCATAGCCTAAAGCATTCTACAGAGGCATCATTCACTACCTTTCAGGACACAGTGATTAAAGTCACCAACAATGAGATTTTTCTCGGTCTTGGAATGTTTTTGCTGTCACACATAGCTCACATAGGGTTTGTGCAGAGTTTTTTGTCATAATTCTCACAGGAAAATGAAACAATTTAAAAGCAGAATAATAGAATGATGGTGATGCAGTTTGTTGCTGACCTGCTGACCATTCTATACTTTTCTGTGCTTCACTAGCACTGGTACAGCATTGCTTCCTGCTCCAACACTGACGCAGAGGTGATAATTATTTGCAAGACTGCTTTCTAGCTATCCAGACAAGATACGCTGGTTAAAAAAAGTACATCTCAAACATCATCCTTGTCTTAGAAAGTGACTAAAGGAATCATCAAAATGCATATCACCATCTGGATCAAGTGAGGATTATTTTGGTTTGTATAACTTGCCAGAGAATTGCTGGGTTATAAACACAATTGAACACAAATTGGCTATCATAAGTTAAGGCAAGGAAAAAAGCAGACACTTTAGACAGATGTGCGCCTGTAGTCCTGATCTTTATGCTGCCAATACAAATAAAAATGATTAAAGCAGAGATGGCTGTAATTGGCAGTCCCAGGTTTTTGAGATCAATAGAGCAATAAAGAATGTATAATGCAACTTTGGGTTAATTACTCTACTTGGTGTGGCCAGAACTCACATCCGTTTTTAAGTACAATAATTCTCTTGGTAGTTGCATAGGCCCAGGATACCCTGACTCGATCCGTATATAATATTGGTATGTCTGATAGAATTACAGAATAATACTCAAAAACCTACCTGGTGGTTTCTCATTCTGCCAACATTTGACAGCTCTGTGTCAGCCTCAGGAGACCATTGAGTCCATGCGGAGTAAGGCACGGTACACTGCAGTGGATTATTTGGGTCTCAGCTGCAGAGCTGCGGCATCTTCCTGGTTTCAGAAAGGATACAATAGCTCCATGTGAGTTGGGGATATGACACTTTCAGGACGACCAAGGCAATTGCATTTTGTATCTATCTCTCTTTAGTTTTTAAACCAACGACAGGAAAAAGGCTTTCAATGTTCTTTTTGGAACAAGTGAGCAGTGGTAAACGATGTGGAACACTCCAAAATGCAAAGCCCGAAATTAGTAAGTTCTTGACCAGGCTGTAGATTTTTGCTGCTGAACTTAAGGCCATGCATTCACTGCCATCTCTTTCCCTTCCACACACCCAAAAATGGATGTTGTTATACCAAATTAGCAGGAGAGACAGAGTGGAACAGAGGTCAGGGAGTTAAAAAAAAAAAAGCCTTTGTACCCCAGTAAGACAGTCTCATCATGATCTCTAATTAGGACTGGTGATCGCATTGAAACACTCTGGGCAGTCTTAAGGCAGTCTCAAGGGGGTAACATACAAAACCACATTCAGCTCACTGTAGAAATTGAGAAAGAGCCTTCAGATAAGAACTGAAAAAATATTTTGATTTGTCACTTCAGCTGGCTTCTTAAAGGCTATTTGTAGAGGTACCAGTGCATGCAACCCTGGTCCTGCAGCCAGAATCTGGTTTACCGTCCTAGTGATGCTGCAGTCAGAAAGGATTTGACTTCTTCACTGTGTTGTCTCATTGAGGTTGCATAGAGTTAAGATGGTATTTTTTCCACAGCTACTTGAAAACCACCATTCTCGTGAATAATGTCTCATTGAAGTTGCATGGAGTTAAGATGATGTTTTTTCCACAGCTACTTGAAAACCACCGTTCTCGTGAATAATGTGGTGCACTTTGTATTAATTTGACACAGTTTAAGTTACAGGTATTAAACTGCAAGTAAATTGCCTTGAACAGTTAATTAAGAGGTGTCTTTCAGCTGAATACAAATTTAGGATTGGTCTTCATCTCTGAAAGTTACCACCAGTATCAAACTTACAAAAAATGCAGGCTAGCAGAAAGCACCAGAGCACAGCAGTAAATCTGCAAAGCTATTAGTCTTCTAGACAGCTGTTACAAATACAGCAGAAGCTGATGGATCTACATAATCTCAAATGTAAAAAGTCATACCTTTCATTCAGAGGAGTGCTTTACAACCGTTAATTAAACCTCATGACACTGGAGGGAGTTAGTAAAATGCTAATGCCAGTTTTGCAGATGTGTAAATTAGCCCATTTATCACTTGATATTTGAATGTACTTGATCAAATCCAGGGGAAACTGAACTGGAACCTTTGTATCTATTGATTTTCTTATGCTAGAAGATATGATATCTCCAGAGACTTAGAGAAGGAATGTTCCATTTAAAAAATGAAATTACTTGGAATAGTAAAGCCTGTTTAATCTTTTACCTTTCCCCAACAAAATTTAAAATAAATATTCTCCCTCTACTGTGCCTAACAGTTCAGAAAAAAGACATACAAGTTTAGGAAGGTATGAAATAAGTTACTGTCCTTTTCCTGTAGAGATAATTAGAGATAAGTGTGGTTAAATTACCAGCCTACTTTCAAGTCAACCCATTCCTAGATGCAAGGCAGTAACACTAGTGCACAACAACATATGACTATGATTTCCAAGGAGGAAGGAAAGGCAGATGAGAAGTAAGTGAATTCTTGATTTTTGGAGAATTTAGAAAACCTCAAGCCCATTTGCTCTGGATTACAAATTTAGTTAACACTGGAAGCTTTCAAAAGATGAGACGCATTGAAAGAATAGATGGAATAAAATATTTGGTGTTGCGCAGCCTCAGTGCCACACTTGGTAAAGGGTAATATAAGATGTCTGGCCTTTGCAGTCAATAGACACTTGAATGAATGGCAAAAGGACTGGTGATATCTCTAGCATATGGCACTTTTCAGAAGTGTTAAGGAAGGCCTGATCTTGTAATTTAGTGGGCAGGAAAGCAGCTGAAGCTGAGCGGTCCTAAGGCTTTCAGCTCTCTGCCCACTTCCCATCTGTTTCAAAATCAGGACCCAGCAAAGAATACATTGCAGAATAATCACGTAACTGATCACACAAAATTACATGGTGCCTCCCCATAGAGCTGTATCCTATTTTGGTTGCAAAACCTTTGGGAAAACATAGCAGATGCTGAACAGGTAACTCAAAGGGACAATGAAAAGAGCTGGCAAAGCTGTAGAAGCCTGAATATGATTGCTACTAACGTTACAGCTGTACAACTTACTAAGCCAGGGGTAATCAGATCTCATGTTCCGGGCAGAAAGCTGAGTCCTGCACCACCTAAAGTGATGCTTACCTCAGTTCTCTTCAGCCTTAGTTAGTCATGTTTTGGCTAGGTAAGCTTATCCAACTTCCTTTGAAGCATCATGTCCTGACAGCTGCTAGGAACAAGATATCTGACCTGATAGGTATAGCAAATCCTAAATTCCTGGAAAGGCCTCCTTTGAGCCTACTCTTTGGTATTTCCTTTCCTATGGAAATGGGCAGAACTGTCAGCCTCCTTGGAAACTGCAATTAATCCAGGGTGAGGAGCTCATTGCCATAACAAAGATGCAGACAAAATTGTTTTTTCTTCTCAGCACATCTACTACTCAAACATTCTCGTCAAGCCACACACAGTAGGTTCAGCTTTGAGCTTGAAGCCACAAAGTGCTCCAAGGCTGTGCTCTTGACCGTGATGCCTACTATAAAGTCCTGCACTAAATAAATCTCCGACGTGTATTTGGGACTTATTCACTGGAAGGATCCCAAAGTGTTTTGCATGCTATATATAGGAATCACTTCATCTGCCACCAAACTGTGGTTACATCTGAAGTGAAAGGGAGGGCAGAGAACAGAAACACTGCAGCAATGATGTGAAAAACAGGTCAGCTAATTTTAAAGGCAGATGAATTGTCATTTCTTGAGCCCAAATGAGAGACTTTGAATCCCACTTATTTAACAGAAGATGTCACAAAAATCTTCTGTGATGCCCTATTGTCAGGTTCTTGGCTCCCCATTACTGCTGAAACACAGTGCTCCTGTGCAGCAGCTCTGATGTGCATTTGTCCTTTAATCATAATACCATTATTTTAAATATAACTGGGAACACCAGGAGGACTTGGCATGACGACACCAATTCCAAACACTGGAGATAAGGCAGCACAGAAGGAAAGATTGATAATAAATTACCTGACAACAGACATCCCTGTAGCTCCAGTGCTTCACAGTCACTAATGCACTCATCTTCACAGCAACCCTGTAAAGATAATCAGTTACACAGAGGAGAAACCAAAGGCTCAGGAAGACTCACATCCTCCATAGCCAGCAGCTGTTCTTCAGGTTAGACCCCAGTGTCATAGCCTCATCAAAGCCTCTAGGCAGAGGCTGAGGATTGGCCCCTCTCTCACTGGAGACTGGACAAGCCCCACCAGCACCTCAATTGCTCAGGCCTAAAGTACTCTCACGGTCATGGAATAGGCCTGACAAGGTGCAGTTTGGTGGCTTCACTTCTGGCTGTTGCTGCAGGAATGAAGTGTGTTCTAAGACCTCTTCCTAACTGCTGCTAGGCTGTACCCAATCTTTGAGTTCCTATTTATCATTGACCACGGAGCTGGAGCTCTCCTTTGGCTCTTCCCTAATGCCACATACTCCATCTCACCCTGCGGCATCTAACCCCTCCCTTCAGCTCAGCGTAACAGCTCTCATTGGGAATGAAGCATCTCCAAAGCAGCAAGAACAATGCTAGCGTTGGAGAAGAAAGCCAGTGGCTCACCAGAGCTTTACACCATCAACAGCTTTGAATTGCTGTCATTCATCTTCTACCTATCACCATGTTGCAAAGGGACTACACAGCTCACAACTCTGGTAATCGGTTCTGGAGCTTTTCATCCTGAGGTTACAAGTTCACCGTCTCCCTCAGTTAAGACTGAGAGCCACCCTTTGGTGCTTTCACTGACTTAGATCTGTTGGTTGCAGGACAGTTCTCTCTATCTGTTTCACCAGAAGAAGTTTTTTTAATAGAACAGCATTGCTTGCGTGCAGCAAGAGTGGGGCCACTACCCAGGGGAAGACCAGGAGACAACACGATGTGGGCCGTGATCTCACCAAACAGGCAGTCCTCCAGCACCAGACACAGACAAGCAGAGCAGGATGGTGACAGCAACAGGTCCTCCCCAGCAAGCATCAAGCAAGATAACAAGGCAGGTCCAAGGTCAAGCTAGGAAATCCAAATACCACAGGAAAAGCACTGCAGACAGGCAACCCAGCAGCACAGCTCAGGCTGGGAACCAAGGCCCAGCCTAAATGGGCAGAGGGTGTGGTGGGGGCTCCAGGTGAGGCCAGTCACGGCCACTAAGGCCCAGGGTGTTGCCCTGGAGTGACGGTGCCTATTAGTGTTCTCAGGGCCCTGACAAGCATTTTGGGTGAATGCTTCCCAAAGAAGTGTGTTTTTATAAAAAAATCTGAAAGCTTTTCACACAGATCAATTTTGGAATTGTAGTGTTGAAAAGCATATAAAGAAAATCTCTGCATGGGATAAAAATGCACTATAATTTTTAAGGCTTTTACTTTCAACAGAATTTTATGAGGGATAGAAAAATACAAAATATTCCTCCTTGTCTTTCTCAAGCAGATGGGAGATGCACAAAGCAATCTAGCACTGTGTTGGATAGAAATGACCATGAAGAGAGCAAGATCTTTCTTTCCTATCTCCAGAAGACTAGATGTTAGGTCAGTGAACCTGTAAGAATAGTTTAAAACCTCCAGTCTTACCAGGAATGTAGGATTTGCCACACTGGATCAATTAATTGACTCCTCAAGTGAGAGGAGTATTTTTGCAAATACACGGTGCTGCAAAGGAGCTGAGCAAGCTTACTTGGAATTTGTTCTGTGAAGTGAACTTCAGAGGCAGACTGATACCTATTTCAGAACAGTATGAACAAAATATATGGTGCTCCTAGCAATGAGATACCTCTGCTGTAGATAAGGCTAACAGTTATAAATGATGAATTCACTTGCATTTAAAAACAACAATGAAAGTGAAAATCTGTCTTTTCTCTGAAGGATACATTTAAATTCAACCGCTTCTGACTGAAGCAACTACATAGTTTAAATCTTCCTGGCTTGTCCATTCTGCATTATTTAAAGCATTTGTGACTCTGTTTCCTAGCAAGCTACTTCTAAGAATATAGGCAGTCCAGAAAAGTTACATGTAGTTGAATCTAGTGAAGACGTGAGTTTTCACATGTCCTTCAATATTTGCAATTTTTTTTTTCAAGACTCAGCTTTCAGGGTCATGTAAGCATGCAAAAAATCTCAACTTCCATTTAGAAAAAGGAAAAAAGAAAAAAGAAGTAGGTTTTTAGCCCCTGTGGTTGCAGAGAAACATTTTGAAAATATGGATCATAAATTCTCACAAGTCAGAAGACAAACAAAATGAACCTTATGTTTATTATTTTAAAAATTTCATGATTTTTAAGCCAATCACATAATTTGAGGGGTGGGGTGGGTGTCTGCTCCATGATATTTGAATGCCTGGTTTGGAAATGCTGGACTTTATAGTATTATTATTTCCTACCTATTTTATATTTATAGTATTGAGGCCTAAGACTCCAAGTTTCAGCAGAGTAGAATGCTTTCTTCTCCTGAGGTGATAAATCCCTGAAAATAATGGAAATACTGACAGAGCTTTAACTCTACTGTCTCAAATGATACACTGTGATTTTTAGTTTCTAATTAAATGCATATTTCTTTCAAAATCGGCTCTTATATAACCTGTAAATCATTTTGGTGGCAGCTCAGAGGGAAATAAGGGGAATGTTGATCTTGGCAAGCTTTATCTTGGCAAGAAAAAAAGAATTTTCATCTGAACTTAAAATTCTTAAAACCTCTTATCCAAACAATATATATACTGGGTAAAAGAGTTCTTTAAAAGGAAAAAAAAAGGCATCAGCCAGTTTAAGCTTGCAAACAAATTGACAGGTATTCTGCTGCCTCCCTGTGGAGACTGGGATGCCTTCATCTAGAATTTCTTTTGAAAGTAGAATCAAGTGCAAGAGCATTTTCAGTTCAAGCCAGTTTGCAAGAGTGTTTCTAATTACCTGTCTGGTTAGTTAGTACAAACAGTGCACTGGAGCAATACAGGTGAATGCTGAGGATGTCAAAGTACTCACTGGTCAACCCACAGGAAGAAATGCCATTAAGGTACACTCTGGTGCGGGTGGCTGCACAGTCCCCAAGGTCTGTATCTGTTGCTGGACTAGGGGCTAGGGCTGCACTTTGAGTGACCAAGGAACTGCTGTGGCATCCTGCTGCACGTTCCCACTAGTCCTAAACTAAGCTTAAGAAGAAAAAAAAATAGTTTTCTACTTGTTTAGCCCCAAACCTGCTCTCTAGAGTTAGTGCAGGCAGGGAAGCAGTAAGCTGGCAGCCGTGCTGAGTTAGATGGGCTCAAACTGCTATGAAAATGTAACTTCAATTTCGGGTCTCCCTCATCCCTGTGAGGCACAGCAACGTGTGTTTCTATTCTGTGCCACTCCTGAGGAAAAACTATGGAGACAAATAACTCTGACCCTTCATTGAAAGAGGAAGACAACACTCATTTTACAGAAGACAGTAGCACAGCCAAGAGATTCTGGAGAAGCCTTTTGTAAGGAGAGAAGCATGGTGTTGCCCTGGAGTGACCAGGCACAGAGCATCCGCAGAAGGGGAAGATGGGGCACCAGCTGCACTTCTTGGCTAGCACTACAGGAGATATGAGCTGCTGTTGACTCAGCAAGCACTGCCTGCCAGAAAAAGGTCATGTCAGCAGGTCAGCATTGCCCTGCTTGCCCTTCTTTAGCACTGGAAGGACTGATGAGACCTTTGTTGTTTCTTGTCTCTTATTTCTACTTCCCAAATTTCTTCAGCAACTGGCACTCTCACTGCCGTGTGATCCAGATGCAACGGAGCCTTCACTGGCATTTCTATTGGGGAAGAAAGAAGAGATAGTGATCGGATTCCACCTCATCTGAGCCACCCGAGTGAGCCAAACCATTCTCTGAAGATGCACTGCTCCTTAGTTAAGAATTGCATTACCATCAGGAGGGATCTTCCTCTACTGATTATAAAGGAAGCTCAGGGGAACTTCTTGATTTATGTGCCTGGAATTATAGGGGATTAAGCAACTGGATAAGCAAGCACCAGACCCCCTAAACATACTCAGGACAACATACCACTGACCATATTAGCTTCCCTGTAGCGCTTTCCCAGGAATCATGATAAGGCGAGTCCACAGGAGTGCAGGTCCTGGGGAGTTATGCTGTTTGTCCGCTGCAAAGCAGACAGTCTGCTGTCCAGGCCCAGGCCAGCACAGGCTATGAGACCATTGCCTCACACTCAAGTCTTCCAACAGACTTTGATGAAGCCACCAAAACTGCAGAAGGCCATAAAGCATGTTCTGCCAACAGTTAATGAAATATCATTAAGAATAGGTATTCCTAGCAACAATTTCCCACAGAAATTTTCTGTCACATCTTCCTCATATGGCTTTAAACATGAGGGCATGCCTAGTCCATAGAGTAATAATGCAGAGCAGGACATCTCCCAGCTTAGAAACTGCTTAAGGAGATATCAGAGCAATCTACCTGCAGAAATAGCTTAATCTCCAAATATTCACAATCTGTTGTTTTATTAGCATTAAATGTTGCAGCAGGCTGAAAAATTATCAACTCCTAAAAATGTAAGACTGCCTTTTTGGCACAAAGAGCCTTAATCTGCACTTATGTACAAATCTTTGTCATCTCTCTGACCACACTGATGTGCAGACATTAATTCCTGTTTTGCTTCTCCCTTTCCCTGACCTTTTTTTATTCCTGTGAAGGTGGCACATTCTCACAGGGCGCTACTTGTTCTTTCTAGGACAGCCACATGTCCAGGGCCAACATGGACAGTCCTGGAACAGGGTCTTTACCTAGTGACCACAGCCCCATTGAGTTCCTAATTACAGAAAGAGCAAGAAGGACATGGGATCTCACCTGATTTACACCCTACATGCTGATGATGTGAATTTACTCATTCAGACCAGATGTCAGTGGAGCAAGAGACAGCAGCACCAGCAATGGATCCATTTTCCACTTCATGTAACTATGGAAGCTGGTTGGCAGGATTTTTTTTTTCCTGCCAAATTTCTCACTTTTTTTTTTGCTTCTGTTGAAACCCTGAAAGAAAATTTCAGTTTGCAGATTTTGACAAAAAAAGTGAAACAACTTCCGTAAAACAGCAGACACTTCAGGGAATGGGGAAGTTATTTGAAAACCTAAGAAAAACACTACTATAATTCCTAGTACCACTTTTAAAAGCAAACACTTTTAATGTTATTTGCATCCGTCTTTCTCACAGGAAGAAATATTTTGGAAAAAAAAAAAGATTTTTGGAGGGGATTTATTCCAGTTCTGTGCTCTCTAAACCCCTTCTTCTCAAAGAAAAGGGCACAGAACTCAAAATAGAGTGTGTGGGTAGAAATGTTCTGTCACCATTTTTCTTCTTCCATGGAATAAAAAGGAAAACGTAACAAAAAGCCCTCTCATTTACTTTCTTCTCATGCATTCTCCATCAAAAAAAATTTGGAACATAAGCCTTCTCTCACATTTCAAGTAAAACAAGGAAGGCAAATCCCTTTTCCAAGGGAAAAGATAAATTATGAAGAAAAACGGGTTTTGGTACTTTCTGTTGTTTATGCACTTTTTCACCTGTAGGTAAGGAAAAAGAATGGGAAAGTTTTACAAAGCAGGAATTCTGCCCCCTTTGCCAAATAAAAGAACAGGACTGTTTTTAAGGAGTCAAATGTTCCTGTTTCTTCAAAAGCCTCAAACACTGTCTCAAAAGCTTAAAAAAAAATCCATAAAATATTTACTTTCTAATGCATCACTTCTGAGGCTATGTTAGTGATTAACGAATGACCTAGAAGAAGATGCCATCTAATGACTTATCTATATATTGAATGAGCAATCTATCTATGTTTTTATCTGTCTACCTACCTACTTATCACATATCTGAGTACTGCCTGGATACAGATTTTTCTTCAGGCTGTGGCTGTCAGATCAGACTCTCTGCTTAGCATATTAAAAACAATGGGCATAAGGATTGAGAGCTTGTTAGAGTGGTAGAGATGAACTACTACAACTGTGTGTGGTGTGGTCTTTAGCAGAAATACTCAAGTGCATGTTTAAGGCTTCCAGGACTGAGGATCTGAGCATTGCCATCCTCCCCTCCACTCTCCTGAGTATGATACACAGTTACCTGAAGAGTGGGAATAGGCAGAGGATGCATGTATTTCCTTTCTTTGGAGGGAGGGCGTTAAACTTCGGGGCTTCTTTTCACAAGGTCCCATTCCCACGTAGGGCAATCTGCTGGATCCCAGTTCCAGCAGCTGAGCACAGGGCTCATAGTTTAGGCAAAGGACTGGCCACCCATCGATGGGAAATTGTCTGAGGCAGGCAGTTTTTCCAGTTAGCCTGAAAGGAAAAGGAAGATGTTTGGGCTACAGCCTGTGTGTAGTACAGTTCATTTATCCCCTTTCCCACCTCTTGGAAGGGGAAGAAAATGGCTCAGTTTCTTTCTTCACCTACACGCACAATCTACCTGGGGAACTTCTCGGCCCCACCAGATTTTGGCTTACTGGTGCTCAGGCAACCAGGTGCTTTGGAGCAGGTTACCGTGAGCAGAGGGTGAGACCAACTGCCCCACGGAGAAAAATTCCAAGAAGGCACCTCGCCGGGGACACTCACCCTGCAGCGGCTCAGCAACGCTCCTCGCCACAGGGCTGCAAACCTCTCCAGCGAAGCCGGGAGGAGATTTACAGAAGAGCTGGGAGATTTACAGCAGAGCTGGGAGAAACGCGGCAGTTGTGCTTGACTTGGTGTGACTGATGCTGGGGTCCCCGTGAACCCCAGACTCGCCGCCGGCCCACGGAGGGGAAAAGCGGGCATAAGGAGCCAACGGGCCCCGAAACTGAAGAAAACGAGTGCAGAGATGAGCGAAACCCGTCGAGCTCTGCCCTAAGCAAAACCGTCGCTTTCCACCCGCGCCGCTGCCCTGCGGCTCCCTGAAGGAGCGCGAACCCGCGGGCCGCGGCCTGCCCCCGACTCGGGGGTCGCCGACACGGCGCGGCCGTCGCTGCGGCCGGGCTCACCCTTCCCGTTCACGTTGGCTGCAAGGAGCCGGGAGGCGCCTGTCTGGCCGACCTCCCTCGCTGCCGCTGACAAAAGACGCGAAAGCGCCTTCGTGAGAAGCGCGGCGGCCGCCTCCGCCGGGGGCGCGCCCGGGCGGCCTCGCGGGCCCGGCGCCTCACGGCCGCGGCGGGGCCGAGGGGGGCGCGGCGGCTCCCGCTGCGCGCCACCAGGGGGCGCCGCCGCCCGCCGCTCGCCTCAGCCCCGCGGCGAGGCCGGGCTGGGGAGGCCGCGGGACTGCGGCCGCGGTGTGAAAACCTGACGCGCTACCTCGCGTTTTGGGGTGAGGTTGGTTGTTTTTTTTTTTTTTTCCTACGTAAATCCTTGCCTCGAGGCGGGGGCGGACGGGAGGGGGCCTCTCCCGCCCTGGGGCTCCTCCCGCCTCTGCCCCCGCAGAAGGGGAGGAGGCGGCTGCCCGTTGAGATCTTCCCTTCGGGAGAGGAGGCGTGAGCCCCGTGTCTCTGTCGAGCACCATTCGCCGCCACAGGAGATGAGGGTTTGTATTTGCCAGTTTTTGACTTTTTTTTGCCCCCTCTTACGGGTCAGAGTAAAAACAAATACTTTCAGGACCTCAGAGGAGATGCCTTCCAATACCTCCCAACTAAATATCTTGAAGACCCTGTTAAAAAAAGAAAAACAAAACCAACCAACCAGTTTGGAGGGGAAATGCCTTAATAAAACACACTTTATTTACATATTTTTCTTGTTTTTACCTTGGTCCCGGGTATTAGGAAAAATGGATGATGTGAACACTCACTGAGTCATCACCATGGTACAGGAGACCATTTTTCTCTTAAAAAATAATTAGAAGCAGCTATTTCTGAATTCTGATTGAAACAGCTTTTTGTTTATATTTTAATGAAAAAAACCCTGACATTTTCACACTTTGGTCTAAAAAAGAGAGGATTTCTATGAGTACTACTAGCTTGTTTTGAAATAACAAAAGAATAATACATAGAAAAATGGAAAGACTGATAAACGAAGCCTGTGAAGCAGATCCTTGATTTTTTGCCCAAAGAGAAAAAGATAATTTCCCTCATTAAGTATTGATTTAAATGAAATTGATTTGAATTTAATGAACAAAATTAGATTTTTTGAAGTAGTTCTTAAATGGCAAATTTCTGGCCAGTTCTGTCAGTTTTGCTATATTTGTGATAGTCTGCAAATTTCTCAGTTTCAGGGAATGTTCTTTTATTTCTTAACACTTTTCAAAGTCTGTTTCTCTCTACCTAAATAAGAATGCATTAATTATGGTAATGCTGAAGAGAGTGGTGGAATACGGACTTCCATGCTTTCTCTGGTTCAGCTCTATACGTTTCCATCCATAGGTTTACACATCTACACATACAGATGTGTCCGGAGCAGTGCAGACTACATGGAGTTTCATTGAGACAGGTGGATTAAAAAGTCAGGGCTCCCGCTTCACCTCTCTGCTGGAATAAGTCTATGCTTCCATCTCTGCGTAGGGAAGCATGCCTGTACCCATGCTTGCTCTCAGCAACGCTACTTTTAATGCCCTCAAGCCACTCTACAGAGAGTAATCACTAAGTTCTCCATAAAACTGTTCAGAATTCTTGTTCCAAACCTTTCCTGAAATAAAAAAATGATGTTTCAGAGAGAAAAATGTTGCCAGAAAAATCATTCAACACACTGATTTTTTCAGTGCAATCCTAAAGAATTCTCCAAGAGGTTAAAATGACTGAGTTGAATGAGTTTCTTATCTTCCCTTATTCCTTTTAAACAAACGCATACCTAAAACAAAAGAGTATCTGCCTAAAGGAAGATATTAAAGAAAAAAGCCTGGTTTTTAACTTGCCTTTGATTTTCAAACCTTTAGAATTTCTATATTCAAACTATTCTCTGCAATCACAAAAGCTGAAAACCAGCCATTTTTGAGGGGGGGTATAATCATGATTCCAGCAACTGAGGCGCCAAGGAAAATGCCACATATTGTGATGAATTGCAAGAGATAGCAGCCCTTGTGAAGAGATGCTCAGATGGTGGGGAACAGCAGCAAAAGCTGTGGCAGTAACGTGCTTCACTGCCAGTGGCTGAAGAGGCAAAAATCAAGGCAGAGACGACGGACACGGTCTGGTGTCCACAGAGCGAGTCCCCGCACAGGCTGCCCTGGGCCGGCAGCGGGACAAAGCCCACGCAGGGGTACGATGGGCAACTTTGTTCATCGCCAGCTATTTCACACAGAGCACTGTACTGAAGGAGGTGGCCCTAATGCCTTCTGCTTCCTGGCTACCGCTTGCTAAACTGCCCTCGAGCTTTGCAGGTATTTATAAGCACTGTTGTTTTCAAGTGGGGCTGGGGACCTCTGTTCGGAAGAAATTAATACATTATTTAATTTGGAAAGCATACTAAATTCCTTTTTAGTTCATTACACTTCACTCCCCAGTGAAAGCAGCTCTGTCATTACAAGTAAAACTGCTTTGATATTTACCTGAGCTCAAAGAATGCCATTTCTCAATCTTACTAAAGAAGACAAGTAATAATTAGGAGGGGGAACATTGTCTGAGGAATAAAGGATAATAACAACAGCAGCATTGCATCTGTTGTTAAAATACTGAAATAAAATAAGACTAGGCTTGTACCATCCCATTTTCTTCTACAAACGGTACAGATTTAAGGCTGATTAATCTCTTGTATGGCGTTATTACCAGCTTTTTAAAATGAATGTTCTTGCCAGGTCAGGTTTGGGAGATGAAAGGAATATTGTTATGACAAAAATTAAAAAATAAACAAATTAAAATGACACGGGTACCTATGTGTGCACCTTCTAGTGAATCATGTATCACACTCATCCACTGCCTCTGCTGAAATCTGTGGACAGAAAAGATGAGACTTTTACTGGGATCATGGTCTGTGGGGGGAGTTATGTTCCAGGTAAGAGGTACTCCTCTGTGACTCTGTTCACTCATCATTTGCCATAACTATTTTATCATAAATTCTCTGGATGTGGAGACTGTTCCTCCCCATGAGTACACAGAGTGCCTAGGATGGTGGAGTTTTAATATCAGCCTAGGCTTCTGTGCTCTGCTCTAATGCAAATAATAAATGAAAGGCTTATTGTGCCTTCACACTGAAGACAGTGCCTCAAACACAATCATGATAAATGCAAAACAATCTTTCTCATTTTATCCAGGTCTCTTTTTGTTCTGCCAAAACCACGAACAAAGAAGGAAAGAAAAAGAAGGTAAAAATAGCACATTTAGTCTTGCATTCCTGGTAGGGCTTTGATGACAACCACACACAGTGGATTATATATACTTCACTTCCCAGCTAATAACATGAACCATTCATTCCTTTCCAACAGACTATACATTCCAAAAATATTTCATGTATGTTTAATATACTGATTATTTCCTCCATCATGTTACTAAAGGCAAATTAAATATACCTAATAATCCCTTCTAGTTCTATAGTCCCTTTCATCCAAAGGTCCCAAAGCATACTACAGTTGTTAATTGGCCATGAAAAACACCCTGCCATGAAGCTGTGTGAATAAATGATTTTGGTAGCTGAATCTAATATACTTTTTGGTTTCAGTATGACCCATGGTAATACTTTTGGCTTTAGGGAAAGGGAAAACATTCCTTTTCAAGTGAAAGGAAACGTTCTGTTTGACCTGAAGTGTTTTATTTCTGAAAAATGAAAATTTGGAAAGAAGTGGCCAGATTCATAAGGAAAGTTGTTCAAATAAAATGGAGGTTATTATTTCCCCTTGTGTAGTTTAGTGGCTAGGACAGTTTTGGAGAAAAAGAAAAAATAAGACCTATCTTCAAATCCCCTTTCTATTTCAGAAAATTATCTTCTCTTTAGTTAGGGCTTTTCCAGGAAAGCGGAGAATCCATTAACTTCCCAAGAGCCAGGCATCAAAGGTATGAACTCAGGTTTGCCCCACAAGTGCTTTAGGTACAAGACGGAAAGTTTAAGGGCGCATCTGAACATTGCTTAGAAGTCCTTTGCATTGCAACTCAAATCACTCAATTTCTCTTCTATTTAGATATATTTTCACCTGTTCCAGTAGTTTGTTTCTTCCCCTTTTTCCTCTTTGCCCTAGAAAATGTTTTTTGCAGGGGAAAAAAGTTCACTCTGTTTTATTCTTCATTCAGTTCCTTTTTGGTCGAAGTAAATCAAGGCATAAGAAGATTGTGTGACTTGAAACAAGTCACTAAACTCTGCGAGTTTTAACATTAACATCAGTGAAAGCTGGATGGCATCCAGAATGACTTATTGGCGGACCTGAGACTAGACTCAGGAGTCCTCCCTTGCGGCCTTCTGCTGCAACCTCGCTACACACAGATGCCTCAGCACAGTTGCAGAATTAACAGGCTTAGGTTTTGTTACACTTTCATTTGGATAGTGATAAGACTATTCACTCCGTAGATGTTCTTTTATGTGGTTTAACATTGTGGGAAGTAATGAAACAAAATTAAGGATAGTAATTAGGAAAAGTGTAAACAAATAACAAATTAAGGAAGCTGGAAATTATTGCCTAATATACATGCAGAATGTAATATGAATTTTGTATACAAAGCCCCCAACTTTGTAAAATCTTCTGACTAAGCATCCCTTTAGTGGATTTAATTTTAGTATGTAGTATGTATGCAGCATGTTTAATGACATTTTCTCTCAGATGCTATTGCTTTGTGATTTGGGTGTCTTGAAGATTCATTTATCTTCTAATTCTAGTTGCTCCAGATCCATAGTCAGGGTCCTTCCATTAATCTGGGCATGGTGCAAATGCTGAGAAGGGATCAGACCCTGCCCCATGGAGCTTACATGGACACTGTAATTCCATCTTCTTGTTTTCTTCTTTAACTCTGAATTTTAAAATACTTCTCTTGTTATTGTCCATATTTAGACAAAGCTAGTTCTGTAATTCTTTACATTCACAGTAAAATCCAAACAACATGAAGGTTACAATGTGTGCTCAGACCTCTTACATTTTACAGTGTCCCATTATGAGTCATGCTTTCTTAGTGTAATTACACTTTAGCTAAAGCCCTAACACAATCAGATATCAGAAGGATGTTTTTATGTCACTGTCATTTCACCCACTTTAAAGAAATCACTCTCTTTAAATCTTTTTACCTGCTACAGCTTTGGAAAGTTGCAGTGCCCTGAGTTCTTGCCTTTGAAAGGATTTGCATCAGTGACACTAAGAGGAGATTCTTCCAACTTCCAGATCTATTTCAACAGCTACCAGTTGTACTGCCCTGCACCCATTTTGTTTTGTGGTTTGAATAAGGTCCAAATTTCCATGTCTCAAGTGAGTCTTTTTTTAAAAAAAATTTCTTTTTGTTTAGTCTTGCTTTTATAAAGTGCCCAACATTATTGCCAAATTGATTCAAACTGTGTGAGCCCTGGAGGACCTTAATAGAGTGCCCAAGTTCTGTGTTTAGACATGTTATTACAGCACCCCTATTTGCAAATTGGCCGGCCCGTGTATCAATGACTATGTGTTGAGTGCTTGCCACTGTACAAAATGCAGACACAGATGTGACCTCTGCCACCAGAGCTCTTTGTTCTTTCAACAAAAACAATAAAACTGAGAAAAGAAGTATCCAACTTCTCCCTCTATACACACTGGTACAGAACTATTTTTTCGATTGCCTTGTGCTAAGTTACAAAATCCTCAAATCTACTAACTAGTAGAACTTCCTGAAAGCAGTTTACACACATAATTTTATATGTTTAAAGGATACAAAGACTAGTTTCTTTGCAGACCTAGTTTGGCAGGTGATGGTCTGAACAACAACAGAAAAGAGTGGGAAACACCTGATGCCACCTATATTCTTATACCCATGTAAACTTCATCAAGGGAGTGCTTATATAAGAATGCATTACGCTTAATAAAAGGTGTAGTAGGTGAGGCAACGTTACCAGGAATGACAGCGTAAGACAGTGAGAGAAGATGAACAACAAGGTCTGCAACAATAAAACAGCTGAGATTAATACCATGCCTACAAACATTAGAAGTTTCTTTCTAGGCTTTTTACTTGTGCAGTCGTGTTCTTGGTGTGCACATGCACATCTGTCCCTCCCAGAGTACCTCTACAAGTCATTAACAGCTTTTAACCAAATTTGTCAGACAAACTGGGTAACCGAATTCTTACAACATTAGTGAATTCAAGTGACCAGAAACGCTACAGTTGCCTCTGCTGAGGAGAAGAGTGTAATTTAGATTAAGATATTTTTAGACATGAATTATCCATGTGTGGGAGAATGACCATACAAACATCTCAACTGTGAAAAAAGTTTCAGTCAGAGATTGCTCTTAGACACCATAGTCAGTGAATGACGAGAGGCACATCTCCATAAAGGACTAGGGTAGTTTTAAGGAATGGATTGTTTCTTTTGGACATTCCACATCATTAATGGCAAAGTTCAGAAGAATGGAGAGGTTACTGCAGTGCAACTGAGGGGGTATCTGAGGATAAGTGAGGCAGCAGGGCACAGCATCCAGCACAACGTTCTGGTTAAAGGGAAGATAGCAGTGAAGGAAGATGGTCCATAACAGTTTGTAAAAGTAGGGTGTTTGCTGGGTTCAAGCTTATGGATATGTCAGCAGACAGGTACTGAGTGCCAAAAGGTAACAGTAATGAGTTTATGCTTGGTGTGAAAAGCCAATGCAGTGGTTTAAAGTGGGGAGGGAAAAAGAGATTGGACTATGAGACTAGCACGCAAGAACTGTGGCTTCTAATGGCTTAGTTTGGGTAAGTGAGGTTACTGTTACAAAGCCAAAGGAGAGCAGATGGTAGTATCTATGACAAGATACAGCATGGCAAGGACCACTCTTTTAGCAAGAGAAGAAACCAATGTCATGTTTTGAAGAAATATTTGGCAGAGTAGGGAAAAGGAATGAGGTGTCAGGCCACGCTTCTCAAGTTGTGAACCCCTTGGACTAGTTTGGCTCCAGTTTGGCTTGTTATCCTATCTGCATATAATATCACCTTTCACATGATTAGCAAAAGCTGCTACATCACCTCTGCTTGAAGGGGAGAAAGTCAAGCATATGGCACCCCTCTCAGAAACAGGAAGGCACTTAAAGATTCATTAATCATCTAGAAATACTACCAAACCTACCTTTGCTAGGGGGGAAAAGGGCTGGTAGGAAATTATAGTTGCATGGGATGACTACTTCGCTGAAAGGTATGTATTGGGTTTTGACCAACAGCCATTTAAAGAGTAGAAAAGACAAGGCTACTTAAAAAGTATATTAAAAGTAAGCAAGTGAAAAAGATGAGACTGGAGGGATTATCTACTTTGATAAGAAAGGGAAATTTGTGCGGAGAAAAATGAAAGGGCAAAAGTTAAAGAAGGTAAAGAGCATATATTTAAATTAGATATTCAGGGTGAGATTTCAAATAAACAACTGCTGATCTCAAATAGATTGCAGGAAAATGTCAGGGAACATAGGTAGAGGAATACACAGAGTCACAGTCTCGGTTGTGTATAGGTACAGGGAACAGGATTATAGGAAAAGTAACAAGGACAGGGAAAACACCAAATGTGGCGGGCAGCCACCAAGTGGAGAAGAGGATGTGAAAAGACCAGCCACTTAAGTTCAGTAGTATGAAGACCACCTCAGTCAGAAGCAACTCTTGGAGAGCTGGAGTCACTTAGAGATTACAGTAAGGTGTGGAATTAACGCAAGTCAGCCCAACTTCCACTTGGACTTGAGTGTGTGCAGTGGTGGAGAGGGATGTCATATTGCACAGGTTATTCCAGACAGCGACAAAAAAAAAAGCAACCCAGTCAGAGCAGGCTGGAGAACTGCGACCCTTGGGAGCACAGAGGATATTTAAAGTGGCCAGGGTTAAGGATAAGGAGAATGCAAAGGGTTTGAGTATTCATTTGGTGTATCAATAGCGGGGGGTGGGTGGGATGGGGATGGAGAGGAGGACAAAAATAAATTAACATAAAGGCAGAGAAAGACAAGAAATTCTCCCTGTAAATCAAGAAAAGCAACAGAAAAAATAAAAAGGTGGAGCCGAAAAGATTAAAGTAATGCACAAAGCAGAAAGGGGACAGATATTTCCAGGTCAGCAAGGAAAGATATCTTAGGGCCTCATTCTGAGAGATAATTTTTGTAGGAAAGATGGACCAATATCTGGTGTGAGAGTATTCTAAGCAAAGTAACAAGAGCCAAACACACTTTTCAGTGTAACTTCAACACCACAGGTAGGATTACCCCCTATCTCTTCTTTGTTGAAGCCATTCTTTTTAGAAACAGTATTCTCACACCTGCCTGAGTGTTGTAACTCTGAAAAAATGGATGTGTGGTATTTTCTACTAGAAGAAATACCGTTTTCAAGAGTGCAAAAGTGAGTGTAGTTAGCATTCTCCCTTGTAATACTATATAAATAAGGTTAGCTTACCCGCCTACACATAGTACATTTAACACATTGAAGACAAATTGACTCAATAAATTTTCTTGTCATAGAAAATAGTGAGAACATGTTGATGACATTGAAACAGTAAAAGACTGTATTCTAAATGTTCCAACATCTTTGACACATTATTTCTGAGGTTCTAACATCACTGGCATGAGATTCCTATTTTCCAAGCTTAATAGTATCATCTTTCATGCTTTTTCTTGGCACCATGAACAAAAATGTTCCTACTGTGGACTTTCCTTTGTGCTTGTCCCAATTCCTTAACTTTAGCATGCAGGATCCACTTCTCTCTGTGCCAGTACTTTCCCCCGCCGCTACTGTCCATTTGCAAACAACAAGATGACAGACTGGATCCATATGCTGAATAGAGGAGAGAAATTATTTTCTAAACCATCCTAACTATTCTAGCAAGTAATGCATATGTGTTTTAACCCCTCTTACCTGCTGAGTCAAAACTTTGGGCATTGCAGGTTGTTCCAGTTAGGAGGAGAAACTGGCTGGTGAAGGACCAGCTATTTCTCTGATGCCATCTGTTTGCCTGAAGAGGACTCAAATAGCAGGAGACCGTCTCTGCTCACGATGCCAGTCATCTAACACAGTTCAGCCCAAAAAACTTTCCTTTGGCTTTTTGTTAGGACCATATTCCCAATACTTGTTCATTTTGCATACTTAGCTTTCTCATCTGTATTTTTCATATGCACATACTTCATTCCCTTCAAAGGGATTCCCACTGAAGACTCTGTGGCCACATACTGTAAATTCCTGAACAGCTTTTTGCATCTTTGGTTCTGGACAATGAGCTTTGGATTGAAATCTCCATCACTTCTGCTGCACAGTTTCATAAGGGAGCTTTATAGCTTCTTATTACTTACTAGAAGTATAAGGCAGCAATTAGGATCAGATTCAAGGCAGTTCATAGCCACATCTCATTTAACCTCATTTACCAGTGCTGCTCAGGACAGAAGGTTGACACCTATAAGTCACCTCCAAAAGGAAATAAAAATAAAAGGGTCTTTCTAGAAGATTCATTACAAATTATATCATTTTAAGCAGCTGTATTCTATCTTTCTATTAGGATGTTTTCATGTGCTACTCCAAACCAATTGTACCTCATTGCATCTGTCATTGGAGTTTTCCATTCCCCACCCAGATTTCTTTCAGGCTGCTTGGAGGACCCTCTTACAACAGGCTCCTGAGTCTGTTGTATGAGCAGAAATTGCTGGCTGAGGCACCCCACACATTGTGTCCTAATGGAAGGGGCTTGTTACCGAAACAGCTTTTGCAATTTCAAGGTTGACAGGTATTCTCTCCATCTTTAGGATGAGAAAGGCAGGAGAATAATCTTAACCCTGGAAATGGTCTCAGTTGGACATGACAGTTTATTTCCAAGACTGAACCCCAAATTATCTTCTATGACACTGCTTGTATTCACATCAGCTCTATGCAGGGTCCTATCCAAGGTTTACTCAGTTTAAGGTTTCCAATCAGATCTGGCTCAAAAGCAAGATTTGTGGTTCAATGGAAATTTGAGGGGGCTTTTCAGATTTGATTTCAGTCCAAATCAAATCTAAGTGAGATATTTTCAGGAATTCTTCTGAACTGGAAGTTCCCCAAACCATTCAGCTGCTCAGTGATTATCACAGCTAAAATGAGCATTGACTTCACAAAGCAGTGATAGGGACTCAAACTCCCAGTTCCAAGTAGTTCCATCTGTGATTTGCTCTGTGGGGAGGACATGATAGTCTCCAAAGTTTGCCAGAAACTCAGGAACTGTCTTGGATCCAGTGAAACAGAACAGGACTTGAGATGTTAGAAACAAATCATCTCTGTTTCAGGAATGGCACTGTTGCTACTGAAAAAGTGTCATCTGTGGCACACCCTGCAGTCCTCATCTCTCCAGTTGAGAAACCCCAAGCTGTTGAGAAACCCCAAGCTTCCTCCGAATCTCTCAATGAGAACAGTTATGTGAAGTGCTGGTGTACTCTGGGTCTTGCTCCAGCACCCACACCCAAGAGCACAAAAGTACTCCTGGCTCACACACTAGAAGAAGCATCAGTAGTAGATAGTCCCATTTCTCAGAGGTTGTCTGTAAATATATTCCAGCAAGCATAGGACACTTCAGTTTCTCCTTTTGGAATTAAAAACTTCTGAATGACTGTCATGGTTTAACCCCAGTTGGCAACTAAGCACCATGCAGCCGCTCGCTCACTCCCCCCCGGTGGGATGGGGGAGAGAATCGGAGGAGTAAAAGTGAGAAAACTCATGGGTTGAGATAAAGACAGTTTAATAGGGAAAGCAAAAGCCGTGTGCACAAGCAAAGCAAAGCAGGGAATTCATTCACTACTTCCCATTAGCAGGCAGGTGTTCAGCCATCTCCAGGAAAGCAGGGCTCCATCACGCATAACGGTTACTTGGGAAGCCAAACGCCATCATGCCGAATGTCCCCCACTTCCTTCTTCTTCCCCCAGCTTATATACTGAGCATGATGTCATATGGTATGGAATAGCCCTTTGGCCAGCCTGGGTCAGCTGTCCTGGCTCTGCTCCCTCCCAGCTTCTTGTGCACCTGGCAGAGCATGGGAAGCTGAAAAGTCCTTGACCAGTGTAAAGTCTACTCAGCAAGAACCAAAACATCACTGTGTTATTGACATTATTCTCATCCTAAATTCAAAACACAGCACTCTACTAGCTACTAAGAAGAAAATTAACTCTATCCCAGCTGAAACCAGGACAATGACCTAAATAATTGTTACTCTACAGGAACTCCAGGTAGAAGATTGGCAGAAGTCTCCAGCCCCTAACCAAGAACAAGGAGCACTAGCCTGCGCTCCTACAAGTTTAAAAGGAATATGAAATGCTAATTCCTGCCTCTTGTTGATAAGAAAGCCAGCTGAACTGCCAGCATCCACTCTGAATTCCTCTACTATCTCATCAGAAGTTGGTGCACTGAGATCATAGTTATTTAATAGATTTCCTATATTATCACAAATCTACAGAAACACTTTTGATTCAAAATTTCTTCCCTGACCTGTGTATGACCCACCCCAAAAATTCCAAATCTAATTCACCCTCTGTGCTACAGCCTGCTCTACTTCATGTTTGTAAGGGAACAGGCAGGGCAAGGCTGCTCCCTAAAGGAAAGTGAGCCAAGGGGAATGCTCGGGCCACCAAGGCAGGTGCCTCACTAGCTAGGGCCCATCCCACAGAACTCAAGGGATGTAGCAGGACAAACCCAGAGATCATGGCCAGGTCCAACCAAGAATCCAGATCTTAAGGCAATGCCACGGTGATGAGGCAGGTCTCTGGTCAAGCTAGAAAGTCAGTCCGTAGGTCAAGGTTAAGATCAGGTCCAAGGATCACCAGACAGGTCCACAGCAACAAGGCAGGTCCCAGGTCAAGCCAGGAAGTCAGCCCATGGGTTGAGATCCAGATCAAGAGGCTGCACAGCATCACTGTAACCCATCACTTCTCCAGCAAAGCTCAGGGAGAGGCTGAAAGGCCAGGCCTGAGCTTAAATAGAGCTCCTGGGCCCATGAGTGTGGGTGAAGGCCTCAGGTGAGGCTGGTCAGGGTCATTAAGACTTATTAATGCACTCAGGGTCCTGACAATGCCTTCCCAAGTAATTTTTATGCCATTTTGTGAACTAGTTCAAAAACACCAAGCAAATAATAGTTACTAGTCCTTATTCAAGAATATTAGAAAGGTCTGCTTAGTAAAATACCGCCCCACAGAGGTTTCCCCTGTCTCTTAAAATTTCCTGGCCACTTTTTCTACATCTATATTGTAACTCATGCAAAGGAAATCATACCACTTTGCAACCCCTCAAATATCCAGCAGTTTTTAAATGATGACATTACACTATAGCCACCTTTTTTCAGTGGATCTAGAGCCAGCTAACAAAGCTGATAATCTACTGCTTTCTTCCCATCTTTTATACAGAACTTGATTGTAAACACCGAGCCATTCCCACTGTGAACACAGCATTTTCACTGAGGTATGCTAAGGGAGAAACTATATTCCAGGATAGCTGTTGCCAATAGCAAAGTACTCTGGTATCAGGTTCTCTCTGTGGGAATCACTTGGTTTCTTGGGAATCCCTGTAGCCACTGTTCCACTGCATTTGCACTTTTGCAAGATACAGGAAGGGAGGAAACAATCGTCTCTTCCCAAACACGCTCATTCCCCTGAACAATCAATTCTTTGCTCCTTGCTTGTTTAGGCTGGCATTTGCAATCAATCCCACAATGAAGCTATCTGGACAAAACATCAATAGCAGTCAATATGTTAAGTCTGAACCCATGCTTTTGGCTTACTACAAAACTGTAGCACTACAGTTATTCCAGTCCACTGCTGGTCCGTTCCCATCACAAGCTTCTTTCCATGCAAGTAGTTGTGAACATGTTCTTTAGTTTTAATCACTGGCCGAGCATACGATAATTTTTCCCAGGAGAGTTTAGCCATTGACTCTTAATAAACTGTCATCCTCTCAAGTTATTTACATTCTTCTATCAATATGCAGTCCATAAACACTAGCATCTGTGTCTAATTGAAAATGAGGTTTGAAGCCCTGGTCAGTTAACAGAGAAAATGTCAGAAGAACCTTTTCATCTCCGAATACTACATCACACACTGACCACTGAAATAACATTCTTTTCCTACCCCTTTTATGCAAATGTTATGTAATATTGTGAAACACAGAAATAAACCTCCTCTGGTAGGATTAAAGTCCCACAAAACTGCACATCTGGGAGTCTCTGGGGAGCTGGCTGGTGTTCAAAGGTCTTAAGAGTAGAATTTCCTTCCTCACTGTTCTGTGTGCCAGACCTAAATTCATTCTTTTTAACACAATTCCTATTGCTTTGGGTACAGTTTCAGACCAGCAGCTTTGAGCTGATCCCAGCATATTTGTAAATAGATCTAATTTTGTTCAAAGATACTAGCATGTGCTCAGGGTATTATCTAGGTGTAGTGAACAGGCCAGGAGTAGTTCTGGACCAAAGACTCCTCTGGTGGTCCCTCAATTGTAGCTGCCCACTATGAAAATCAAAGGCCGTCACATTGAAATGCTGCAAACCGTGCTTGCAATAAAAGCAGTTTTTTCTCATTTTTAGGGCCAATTTCTATTGCCAATCTTCACTTAATATTCAGTCTGAAAAATCAGATTAAATTTTTATAGGGTCTGGGGAATCATCTATTCATGGTCATTCAAGGTAGTTTCTACACAGGAACCAAATCTGCCATCATTTTTTTTCTAACAAGAATTATGGTTGACACATAAGAACAGCTGAAGGCTCAGTTATGCTCTCCTAATAGGCTTTTTCCATGTCCTTTGTGGCCTCTTCTTTCTTTGCTTGATGGCAAAAACAGATGAGGTGGGAGTTTGATGTGCTGTTTTTCCCTCTGATGGCCTGGAGCTGGCTTGGAACACTGCAGCCTCAATCTTTGCTGAATCGAGGAGAAAATCATGACACTTAACCAAAAGGTCTTATGGGCCGTTTTGCAACTGCCTGTTTAAAGCAACAGTACATCAGAACAAATCTAACAGAAACCTTCAACTGCATCTCTTTAGTGTTCCTCCTATACACCATTTGCTCCAGTGGGTTTACATTTTTAGGTTTTACATGCATCCCTATTTTCCTTTTTGCTGTTCACTGCACATTAGCCACATTATCAAACATATAAAAATTCACCCCTGCTCCAGACCTGCTAAAAACATAACACATAAGATCCTGCTGTAAACTTTATCTAAAAGATGGTTTCAGCCAAAGGTTTCTTCCTCTGGAAGACTATCACCATACTGAACTGCATTTAGTGTTGCAGGACAGTTTGTTCACAGTGGTAAATTACTTACTCCACACTAACAGATCTTCAGAGAATCTGGCACAGGCTGGATTTATAAGGTACCACCTGTCAGCTAACAGTCACTATTAGTCACCAAAATTGCACAAGCAGACAGACTCATTTAGAGTCTAGTTAGCCAGGCTGGCCTAATAATTGTCATCTTGGAAGCTGTGTCTACTTTGGTCAGTACCCAAGCTCCCTTTCGTGTTGCTCAAGTATGCGCTGGAGAGGGTCCTGGCTCTTCCATGCTTTCCGTGCGGAGTATGGTGCCCCTTGTTTCTGGCTAGCTGTATAATAGCTAGCATGCTGTCTTCTGTCTGCATGTAGTCAAACTATTTCTTTGCATTACTGTAAATTTACTTTGTCTTATACACCAACTGCATTATTTTTATTAATAGCTTGAAAAATGTGACAGGCTATCATGCCAGCGTGTATGCTAGCCTCAGAGCTGTGCTTACAGAGCTCATGGCAGTCAGTTCTCAGCCTCTGGATGAGTGCTTTCTTCCCATCCTAGAGCACTGCTGCAAGGAATGACAGGTTTATGGGTAAATTCTATTGCCTTTCTGAGGGCCAGCAGCTTCTTCACTTGCCTTGGTCCAGAGAAATAAATATAAATTCATCTACTGACAATTTATGTACCTCAGAAATGTTCAGTGGTATCTGTGCATTCCACAAACCTCCGCAGTCCTCTGCAAGTGAGGTGAGGACTCCGGTTTCTCCCCCTTCCTGACTCTTGGCTATCCTCTAACTCCTACAGATTTTAAACCAAAGGCCCAGAACTTCCTCAAAGATCAGGATAACGCCATCTCTTTCCAGTGGGTAAGGTGTGCAATGCCATTCAAGCTGTACGTTATGACCCACAGCTTTTCTGTTCCTTTTCCAGCTGTCCCCTACCAGGGAGATAACAGATCATTTGAAGGAGAAGCTAATTATTGCCTTTATGCTTAAACCAAAGGTGCAACAGAAGAGGAAACACTTGAGGCCTTTCACCGGGCTGCAACAGAGCGGTTACTCAGATGTTGGCCGTATCATCTTGCTGAAGGTCAAACAGTGCAGCTGCTGTGGTGCTAGGAAAGGAGAGGAAGAGTCTACTTGTGGTTTTCTCTAAGTGGTAGATACACACTTCCCTTACCTCTGAATTTCCTTGTCATGATGGGTTTATTTGACTGTATTGTGTGCTTCTGTGATTCAATTTTTATGTTATTAGGGCGAGTAAAATAAAGCTGCAGCTTTTCTTTTGCTGTATTAGTGCAGTTTAATTACATTTGGGAAAGGCGAAAAGGAGAGTGGGAGCTTGCCAACATTAATGCTGTCTGTCATTCACAGCCCATTGATGACAAGGAGTTGAAAGCTTGGCAGTTACTCTGGTAATCAGCAACCTGGCTGATGACGAATGGAAAAGATTATGTGAAATTTCCTGAAAGGAGGGAAAAAAGAATTCTCCAAAGAAATAAAATACAAAACAAGAACAAAGGGCAAAAAACCCAACCCCCAACTTCTAAATCCAACACTAAATCCTTTTTATAATGTTTACATGAAAGACACTACATGAAGCAGTTATAATAAATGAAAATTTTCCACTAGTAAACTGTGTTTAATGTCTATAAAAGGGATCTGTGTTCCTAAAATAGGAGCAGAAATATGTCCACTTGATTGTTGAAATGGACTTTTTCCCCTGAGCTGAAGGATACGTATCACTGGTGAAAAAAAAAGAACACCTTTCATCGCTATAGATGGCATCTCAGTTATGTTTTTAAATTTATAGCACTGAAAAGAAGCTCATCGTTAGCGCTGTTCCAAATATATAACTCCAGACCTTTCAAAATACAAATACTTTCTGTCTTCTTTTTTATTCACTCTACTTAATTTTCCCTTTTTAATACAGGAGAATGCAGACATTTCATCTTACTGTTAGTAACAAAAGCAACTGCTGTTCAGGCTTTAGAGTTACCTGTAGTACTCCAGCCTCTGACACAGTAGTAAACTTCAAGAAAAACTCCAGTTAAATGAAACTGGGAACTACATCAGTGTTTAAGAAGGAGAAATTCTACAGTAGTTATGTGGTTTTGCTGTGACTTGTACAATGGATGATTTGTGACATTTCTCATTTGTCTTAATTAAAAGCTGAATATAATTCCAAAGCCATTTTTGGCATCTTTGGGATGAAAGAATGCTGGCTTGTCTGAGGTTTTGTCCTGTCATTTTCCTGTAGCTGCTGGATATACCTACTCAGTTTCACAATTCACATAATTGTGCTTTGGGATTCCAGACTTCGGCTTTTCATTTTGCTCGTGATGGGCAAATTAAAAGGCCTGATGGCATCTATAGTATTACCAGACCATAGTTTTAAGAATAAGAAAAAACCTGTACAATTGGACAATGTACAATTGTTGGCTTGGTATGCAAGCAATTGTCAGACTTTTGTCTCTTCTATTGTCAAACACAACAAAATACATGAAAGAAACAAACAGCTTTTAATCACGATGTTAAGCAACTCAGGCAATTTAAAGTTTACCAGCAGGTGATGTTGACTATGCAGGACTGTGAACAGGGAATTTTGCTTTCACACTGTTGAACAGAGACATCACTATGTGGCTTCAGTCTTTTTCTCCACAGGCAGAGTACCGCAGTTCCATATTTTATGAGGAGTTGGGAGGGAACACCTCACCACAGTTGAAAGAAGATCACTGAGGTTTACTGGAAAACTACATGAGACTGATTTGATTGATATGTTTAGTGTTAAGAACTAGCTATGTATTTATTAGATTAAAAATATAATACATGTTAGAGACCTCCTCCCCACTAAAGAAATAACAATGGGATATTAGTCATGCATCAGAGCCAGTTTTAAATTTCTGTAGAAAAGATGTAAAATTTAGTGTAAAAAAAAACCTGTAACACATTTTTTTTGTGTTAGCAGTGAAGTTCCACTGAACAGGTCTCTCCATTCTGGGCAATGAAGAGGTAAGGCTACTTTACAGACAAGGCTTCCTACATACGTCATTCTCTCCATGTGGTAATTATGCCCAGGCACAACCTGATGTTTTTCTGTTTTTGTCCAGGTTTTATGGACATACAGCAATGCATCAGAGCTCACGTACACTACCTCTGACTTGCATGCTATATATTCAGGTGTCCTGGCTAAGACCACACTGACTGTATGGACCAGCTGTTACTTGCACACGTGCATTAAACCTGATCCTTCAGGAAAGCATCATAGGAACGTAAGTCAGACAAGTTTAGGAAGTATTGCCTTTAGCGCGTACGCACAGACTAGCTCTGCAGTGCATGTGCAGGAAGTCTGACATGTCAAAGCAGCACAGAGGACGGGAAATGGGTAATGTAAGAGAGGATGGATTGCAGGTTTCAGAGCTATAGGCTGTCACTCAGCAGTGGTCCACTGTTCCTCTTCTGCAGTGACACTGTGCTCACAGAAGTCTGCACGAACTCTATCTGTAAAAATCAAACTGCTAGAGAATCATAAAAAATCCTAAGGTAGACTAGATCTGTTCACTTAATGGGTGGTTTTGAAGTACAGATTTAAATTAAACCACACATAAATAGTTGTCAACCACCGAAAAGCCAAATTAAGTACAAAAATTCAGCAGAAATAAAGTGATGTGCGGTTATACAGGATTATATTTATTATCCATTTCTGCCTTCCATAGTGATCTCCCGAACATCATTTGCCCAACTACCTTTCACTTTAGATAAGGGGATCATTTCCTCCCTATCACTTGACATTAATTTTTGTCCGTTGCTATGTAAGTGAAGGTTCACATAGAGCACTTTCTGTCATCAAAACTAATCATTCAAAAAATAAGATATATCAGCTCTTCCACCTTAAAGTAACAATCTCTTTGTACAACTAAGGGTAACTATTTAGGGGTTCCTTGCTTCATTATCCTATGAATTTGATCAAAACCCCATGACAAGTACTGTCCTAACTGGACAACATTATTCCATAATATTTTCCTCCAAAAGTCATTATCTTAAAAAAATCAAAGAACATTTTGTTGATATTTTGTCTGCATCTCTTCAATTTATACTTGATATTGCAGCGTTAGCTGCAAGTAGGTTTTATACTTGCTGTCGTGTACTGACATGAGTAAAGATAGTCAATCAAAAAAGATGTTTGCTGCTGAAGTTTTGAAGGTGATGCCACTGAACTGACTGAAGTCACTGGCTAAACAGATGGAACAGGATGTAACTGATGCAGGAAAGCAATTTTTGAAAGCTGCAGTTTCTTCTGCAGGCAGGGTGAATATCTTCTTTGTTTCAATCCATTCAAGTAGTTCAGTTAGGAACTATTTAACTCCAAGCTGAAAAATCAACGTAAGAGTAGAAAAAGTAAGATTGCCTATTTTCCTCTGTCAATCTACAGCTAAACCTAAGTATGAGAGGATAAGATCTACTTTCTCTAAGATTGTGAAGGACATGGCTACTAGAAGCTTCCAATTCAATTCCCATTCTACAGGTCATTATTTCATTCATTTCATAAAATATTTTAAAATGCAAACATGCTTTTGAAATGCATCAAGCATATTTAAGGTAGTCTTAATGAACAATTTAAAATGACCTCATGTAAATTTTAATTGAATGTCAGTTTTCATACAAACAGAACTTGACTCAAATCATAAATAACTAAAAATGTAAAGCACCATTCACTATTTTGTAACAATAAAGTGTGAGAAATTAATATTCTGAATAAAAGATTTTAAAGCTAAAATAGATTAATTCAATGTGTATATATACAATGTCATCTCTTAGTTGAAGAATCAAAATAGCCAGATTTTGTAATACCGATCGGTTGCAAATTTATGTTTACATGTTCACCAAAAAAGGAAAATCAATTTCTCTTAAGAAAGACAACTAAAATTTAAAAAGCAAAAAGATCTAAATTACCAAGATCAAATTTTCCTCCTTGTTCTTTTAAAGAACAGTTAAAATGAAGGACTTACATCCAGCCACCCTTACCCTACCTGGAACATTTAATCAACAATTTTTAATATTAAAGACAAAAATAAATAAGAACAATGCTTAGCACATTTACTTTTTTTTTTTGGTAGGAATTTATTACTCATATTTCCCATGGGGAAACTACACAGCCTCAAGATTTCCAAAAAAAGGTGCCTGTAATTACTTTTCTAAGCTTGTATTCATGCATCTGAATAAGTGAATTGATTGTGAATATGTTCTGCAGCTTCTAATAGGTCCTAACCATTAGGCTGATCAAAAATTTTTCAAGCACATTTATATTGTTGTAAAAACGCTGACATGTCAAAATGCAAACTTTCAAGATAAATATATGTTTTGCCAGTAACAGAAACTGTGCGGGAGGGTTCTCAGGTCCAATTTTCCGTTTCTGATACGCAGTCCAGCTTCGTCTCCATCTGCACGCAGAACAGATAATAGCTCGGTGGGTAGCTGAGGTATCCCCCTCCCTGTGCGGAGGCCTGGGTTCAAGTTTGGCCTCTGCTTCGCTAATACGCTGACTATGGGGCTAAGCTGAGATGCATTCCTTTATTTCCTCCAGAAAATTTCCCAACGCCGCCTATTTCATTCTGACATAGAACAAATGTCCAAATCGCAATTTTCTTTTATAGAATGGATATTTTCCAGCTCAGGATTTTTAAAAAGACTGTTTGATGAGTGATAAAGTCACCCTGTGCACTAAAAGCAGATGTAACTCCACTAATTGTTGCTAGATATCCAGCATGCTTCCTTGCCTAGTAGGCGATACGGGAACAAGCGTGCAGGAATTAAATTTATTCTTGGAAAGATTTTGAAATATTTCATTTTAGAATCACTTGACAATTGTGCAGTAAAGCCCTTTATATGTAATTTGCCTCTCCTCGATGTATGCATTTAACTCTCCTGCTCTCTACTCATAATATCATAGGAATGGAATATTATATATTTATGATTCTATCATGGCCTGATTTGAAACGGAGAGAAGCTGTGCATGCTCAGTCCCTCTGAGAAATACACCAGGTGCTGGCAGGGAAGGGGCCTTCCCTCACGACACACCGAAGTTCCCCGGTGCTCTACCAGTACCTCACGTTGGACCGGACCTCGGCAGCCCCCCCTGAGCCCCCGGGCCCTTCTCGCCCACCACCACCACCTGCGCTGCTGAAGCGACGGCCAGCGGCTACCCTGGCCCCGAGACGCTGACCGGAGCGCAACGCTTCGGCCGCGGCGGGGACGCGGGCTCCGGGCGTGGGGACAGCTGGCCCTGACCCCAACGGGCCGCCCGCCCGCCGAACGGTCGCCAGCCCGCCTAACGGCCGGCGCGGCGCGGCCTGGCTGCCGGCGGGCACCCCCGGGCGCCCCGCGGCCAAACCTCCCCCTGATCTCTGAGGAGAGAAGGGGGGGCGACGGGGCACGGGAGGCCGGGACCCCCCTCTCCGCCCCCCGAAAGGCCGGCGCGGAGCTCCTGCCTCCCCCCCTCCGCAGACACGCTCCCCAGGGTGCTGCCTCAGCTCTGCCCCGGGGCGGGCGGCCCCGCCAGCGGAGGGCCGGGGGGCGCAGCCTCCCCCTCCCGCCGGAGGCGGCCCCGCGCCGCCCCCCGCTGACCCCCACCCGAGGCGGGAGAGCGCCAACCCGCGCCTCCGCCGCAGCGCGGGCCGGCAGCGCGTCCCGGCCCCGGCCGGGGGCCATGGAGCACCGCGGGCCCCGTAGCCGGCCGGGCCGCTCCGGCCGCGGCCCGGCCGCAGCCCCGGCAGCTCACCGCTCCGGCGGCCCGGGGCACGGCCGGCCGGCGGGGCTCCCCGGCCGGGCGGGGCGGAGGGGAGGGCCGGCAGTGGGGGATTCCTGGCCCCCCAAAGGAGGTGGGGGAGGCGGGGGAGGGGAGGCGGGGGGGAGGGGAGGCTGGGCTCCCGGAGAAGGAGACGATCGCTCGCACAAAATCCTGCGTCTTCAAAGCAGCCCCGGCGGGCAGGGTAAGTGTTTTGGGGGGAGCCCCCTCCCCGGCCTCCCCCTGCCCCTGCAGGGACGGGGAGCGGGGGAGGGACGCCCGCGGCCGCCCCGGGCGGGGTCCCCCCGCCGGCTCGGGGCGGGGGGATTGTGCGCAGGGCCCGTTCCCTGGTGCGGGATCGGCTGAAGGCAGCGAGGTTCAAGCCTCAGCGCTGCCTTCCCCGGCGGGGGGCCGAGGAGACGGGGGGGATGGGTCCGCTTGTGTTGCCGTGCGAGGGTCTGGAGCCCCCCCAGCCGCCCCCCCACCTACCCACCCCCAAGCGCGTCAGGGCTTTGCTTCTCCCAACCGAGCTTCCCCGTGGCTTCTCTTCGCTCCTTTAAAAAAAAAATTATATATATATGCCCCAAAGCTAGAGAGAGTGAGGCGGTCGGGGGGGGTGGGAAGGGCTTCTCTGAGGAGCGGGCGGGAGGCGGAGGGAGAGCCGCCGAGAGCCGGGCAGCTCCCCTTGCTCTGTCTGGGCGCTGCTCCGCCGGCGCTCGCCTGCCGCCGGGCGTGCGGAAGGGGGTGCGCGAAGGTAAGGGCTGTCACCGGGCTCTCGGGAAGAAGGGCTGCCGCTGCCCTGCCCGCGCCTTTCTCCCCGGCCCCGCGGGTGCGTCCGAGCGAGCGAAGGCGGGGAGCAGCCCCCTGCCCCGCGCCTGGCCAGCCGCCTCCCGCCGCCGCCCCGCCGGCAAGTTACTTTGTTCGCAGAGTTCCCGCGGAGCCTGGGCTGCCGCGGGCCGGCGGGCGGTGGCCACCCCCGGGCGCCCGGCACCGCCGCCCGCGGGGCCCGCGGGGCGACCCGGCGTGCCGCCCTCCTCCCGTCCTCAGGTGTCACCAGCCGCCACCGGACGCTTCCCCCGAGGAAAGTCCGTGTGCGCCGTCCCCGACCGCTTCCCCCGCAAGCCGGCGGACGGGGTGGTGGAAGTGGAAGAACTTTCCTTTGTCGTAGGAGAGGGTTTAGTGACCTCCAAAGTTTTGTTCCGGGAGGAAACGGTTCGATAAGTTTTTCAGGATTCACGCTAATTTTCGTGTGATTTGTCGCGCTGCTATTTGGTTCCCAGCACACTCAAAGCAGCAGAGCAGAAAAAAAAGACTGGGGACGTTTAGGTAGGGATTTCATTGCTTTTAATACATTGCTTTTTTAATACCTGCGTTGTATATTTTGCGCTTTCAGATGGGTAGTGTGGAGTACCTTTATAAATGCATATACTTGCCTGTGGATAACAGAGGCTAAAGATGGGAAACATGCAGAAACTGTACAGATTTTAAACATTCCATTCTCTTTGGCGGAAGATCAATAGTGGAAGGTTTCTGCTTACACAATCTATACCTTGACAATATAATAATTAAGAGATCTGCTGATAATGTACAGTATTGATAGCCATTTCAACTTCAGTTAAGGCTTAGGAAATTTAGTAGGTAATTTAGACTAATATGAAGGAGCTTTGGATATTCTGGATAAACTGATAACTAGGCAAGATTATTAAACTTTGTGATTGGCTCCTGATGAAGTGAACTCTCAGTTTTTCAAAATAATATCAGTAAATATGTAAAATACAAGACTACATTTTAAATGTGCATGTCTGAAATTCGACTACCAAAAAAGAGGGGTTTTATCTTTTGAGAAGACCAATTAAGGCGTCGTTATATGATGGTAATCTGTGTTGCACCCATTCGTAATAAACAGTTTCGTGATGCCAGGCACTGTAAATTTTCTGGTAGTGTACTACACCAATAGGGGGGGTTAATTTCTATTTTACATATGGATTTTTTTTTTTTTAATTATTAAATGTAATAGCTATCCCATGTATGATACATACATGAATAGATTGATATTAATTATTACCCATGAAATTTTAACAGTATGTTTTAAACAGTTTTAGCTTGGCTCTTCTGGTTTATTTCAGTGTCTCAAGCTATCTGAGAAGAATCTTAAAATTTCTTGCTTGTACATTATTCTCTCTGTCTCTTCTCTCCCTGCTTTCCTTACGTCTAATTTAAAGCAGAGTAACCGCTGAGAATACCTGTACATGTTTGTCTGAAGAAAAATGCCCATTTTAAAGATATACAAGTCTTCTTGGTAGATGAGAGCAAACCCCTCATGCCCTGTATGAAAACATATTGAGCTGGTGTTAATAAGATACTTGTTTTGGTATTAGTTTGTGATGCCAAACAACAAATGTGAGAGAATGCAAAGATAAAGCTGGTACTCTGATCTTTGTTTAAACAGGTCATGGTTTTTATTTAATGCCGTGTGCTCATTACAGGAACTGTCAGCAGGAATGTAAAGCAGACTGGAGTTCTGATTTGGCATACATAGCCATTGATGTTTCTGCTTCTTGAGTTAATGGTTTATAGTATATACTGTTGTCGGTGATCATCTTTATTTAGTTGAATTTATTACACAGAATTAGAAAAAAAATGTCAGGATTATGTCCTTTTAGGAACCAAATATGATCAGATCTGCTGCCTCAGGTGCAGTCCTCCTCACCCAAAGAGTTACACAGGAGTGGGCCTTTCTATATAGTAGAACATGTAGAGGTGTCTAAAAAGGTTACTGTTTTTCAAGTCAGCTAGAGTTCTGCCACTGAATTACAAGGAAGGAGACTCAAATTCCCTGAAACCAGGTAACTGCTTAGTTGATTATCCAGGCAGTGTCTTTTTTGAGATATATGGAAACAATATCAAACAGTAAATAAAAAAATGCATTTCTAATTGAGAATTTTATTATTTTTGTCCATGAAAACAGTTTTCATCTCAAATGATTAATAAACACAGTAAAAATAAATCAATGCAGTCCATTTGATTCTTGCTGAACCTTGTTTTGAAGAATTTAGAGGGGATGTGTAAGGTAATCTGAGGGAAGAACCTTTTCACATGTTCCTGTTACATTAAGATATATTAGAATATTACAATGTACAGTTTGAGCTCTCAGAATAAGACTAAGTATAGTGCTGGCAACTTTAATTCGGATGTTCTGGATCGTACACCAGTTTGGATTCTGTGATCATTGTCCGTAGGTAAATTGGGTCTGTATGAGAGCAAGGTGGTCTCTAATTGTTATTTCTAACTTAAATATATGCTTCTGTTTCAATTCTGGATACGCTAGATTGTGTTTCAAAATAGAAGCAAGGTTAGTAATTTAAGAGGGTCCTTTAAGGCCACTGGACTGTTATCCTTTGACTTCCTATTAGCAAGTCATCTTTTCAGGCTGATGTTATTACAAATAAAATAACACATGAATGTAATGCTTGGGCAAGGTTGCAGAATGACAGTCCAGTATAAGATCTATTGCAAAAAGGAGCAGAGCTGTTATGGTAATGGGCTATTCACCTGCTTCTGCAGTGGCCACCTCTGGAGGGTAAAGCAGTTCATTCTTTGTGACTGCTCACTGCTTGACCTCATTGTTGAAACTGTCAACAAGTGTGACAGTTTTGCTGTGATTTGATACGACAGTGGAAATTGTATTAGAATTAACAAATAACCATCACGGCATATATGTAGTAACTTGCAGTCATAACTGATTTGGGATTCATTACACTAACCTAAATACAAAATGCTTAGCGTTTTCCATTCAGTCACTATCTAAAATGCCATAATTTACCACGGGAGTAGGACTGGGTTCATAATGTCATTTAAATATGCTGTATTGTGTGTGATACTAATCTGTTTTAGTGAAGATCATTCCCATTTCAGTGTTCTATTTCAGCTTTGAAACTGGTTTTATGGGAATCTTGTTGGGGTACTTTTAAGTTTTGCTTGCAAATAATTGAAGATTGAATCAAATCAGTGTTAGAGCCATGGTGAGATTTTTTTTTTTTTAATTTAATTTTGTGCAATGCATGATAACAGGTGGACTTGATGATCTTAAAGGTCTTTTCCAACCTAAGTGATTCTATGATTCTATGACTATGGAGAGCCATACTAATATCAGTGTAATAAGGACTCGTCTTCTTTTTTACACAGATTCAGAGTTGTAATATGTGTGTATAATACATTTCAATTGCAAGTATTTGCCCTTACTTGTTATATATTTTTAATTTATACATTTCTGCTAAAAGCAAGATTAGTATATTTAGCATATATCACTTTTCTGAAAGCTATTTTTTATGCGGCATGCCTTCTCGACCTTTTAAATTCAGTTCCTCTGCCATACAGCCAGTCCAGCTTCCCCATGGCAGGTGAGGGTCTTGCCATTCAACCACAGACTGAAGCCAGCAGAGCAGCTGTAGAAGCAGCATACGAAGGAGACCGATGGTTACTGATATTTTTGACTGTTTTTTCTCTGCCTTTTCCTAATTGGCTGTTTTGCTCAGGCTCCCTCTTTGCCAGCTCTCACAGTCACATCACTTAGCTTAACGTGCTCTATAGCTCAAACATCCTGTATGCCACTTTATTTCTTAGCACCTTTTTCCTCCTCTCAGTGACTCTACCGTATCCCATCTTCTCTCTGCTTTTGTCTTTTGTGACGCTAATCCCACTTTTTTTTTTTCCTTCTTCGTGAAAGAAAATGGAAGGAACACAGTGCTCTGCCATTGCACTCATCATTTTTCTGCCTTGCTGTATTATTTTTCTCCCATATCCTTTGTTGAGCTTCTGGAGCCTGTAAGCTGTTTGGGGCAGAGGCTCCCCGTTACTGCATGGCTGTACAGTGCCTAGCATAGTTTGCTGTTGGATTTCACTTCGTCTGTGGACACTCATGTAATAATAAATAGTAATACTAGGATTATTTCAACTTTGTGGGACAGCCTTTCTTCTGTTTTTTTGGTAGTAAACAAAAAAAATTTCTTGCTCAGAGCATATCCTCACTGTATTGCTGTTCTGAGGTATATCTTAGTTTTGCCCCTCAACACTTTGTCCCTAGCGTGAGTAATTTTTGGTGAAGTTCAAGATACCTTGCCTATTGCAGTGGGAGTGGGATGGATTAAAACTCAGCTACTGCCAGTAGTTAACAATCTAGTACCTTGAACAAGAACGAAAACAAAAAAAAATGTCAGCTTCAACACATTTCAGTGGAAACTTCAGATTTGGCAACACCAAAAAAATGTTCTGTTTTCACCAGATTGATTAACTAAGACAGAAGGGAAAAGAAAACCTAAAGATAGATAGTGGGTTCATTTCACTACTTTGATACTTTTCGTCCTAAGTATTTTTTAATTTTGATTTCCCTTTACTTTTCACCCCAGAACTGTTTGGCTTTGTTTTAGCATCTTTTGCATCACATGAAAATTTGTAGTCGGTCCACATAAAATTTTCAAAAGAGTTTTTCAAGCAGCCAGCGAATCAGCTGATGTGCAGCGCATACAGCTCGGATTCACAGTTCGGAGGCAGCCAGCCCAGTCACTGACCAGCTATTCCTGTCACTTGGCACAGCCTGCGCTGTGTTTTGCAGTCTGGTAGCTTCCACCTGAGCTAGCCTAGCTGCCGTGGAGTGCCGTGAGCGCACTCTCAGCATAGCTCTTCTCCTGAATCTTGCTGCTTACGAGTAGGCTCTTCAGCTTCGGGGAGAGCAGTGATTTGAAGCGTCCCTATGTGAGAAAGGCACTGTAGGACTGGGTGCTTTGCTTATCAGTAAGGATCCATTTTAGATCTGAAGAATATCCAGAGGGGTTTGACCTGAAACGCTCCCCCTCAAGACTGTGTGTCTAGGACTTCCCCCATACTATCTTTCCTCTCTCATTTTCTTTGACAGAAAGGGTTTAGTTGCCTTTGTCTCTGTTTCCTGTGGACCATGCACAGGGAGCTCTTTGTGGACATGACGTTATGGGTAGGAGGGGTGAGTGGCCCAAACAACTGTGGAGTATTTTTCCCTTGTATCATTCCTGGGGAGGATGCCTGGAAAAATAAACAGAAGAAACCCAGTGACTCCCTCCCTGAACATCATTCAGATGACATGAAGGATTTCAATGGAATGGATGCAGCTAAATGAGCGACAAGTGGAAACAACAAAATTAATGGGACAGTATACTTCATTTTCAAAGTTTTGTGTCTAAGAGAAAAAAGTGTAGCTGTTAAGGATTTGCTTGATTAATTTTATACTTTAACTCGAGGCGTTAATAGAAAAAGATATACTGATCTCAGAAGTAGTATCACTATAAATATATTTACATGTAAGCTGTGTTCTACATTCCACCTTATATATATTTGTGTGGTGGTACTTTGGCATTTCATTCATCTTGAATTACAGGAATGGATTGGCTGCTTTTATTTTCCATTCTTGTGTATTGACATAGAGATCAGCAATCTTTCAAGAGCTGTTAGTGTTAGATTTCTTTCTGAAATCGGATGAGAATATTGTCAATAGAAACTCATCCGCAGCCAAGAGGTGCTGCTGCACAAAAAGGGAAGACCCTGTCAACTGTCTTAGCAGTATTAACTTGCCTGTGTATGAAGCAGCAGCTCCCGGCTCCTGCTAAACTCAGAGCAGGGCAGTTGCTGCCTCTGCTGCTGGCTGTTCCAGGGGTGCTGTGTGCCACTCCCCTCTGCCCTGAGCAGTCCCGGCACCTCTGCTCTGCTTTGCTGACCCACAGACTAGTACTGATGGTGACCAACACTCATTTTGAATACTTACATGAAAAGTAGTTGAACTGTCTACTGAAACAATCTTCTGCTCAGTATTAGGCTTTGACATATTCTGATGTAATTTTAGTATCGGAGTGAACGCGCTAAACTAGATGGGATGTATTCTGCCCTCAGATATGCATGAATGATCAAATCGGTCAAATTCTGTGCATTTATACACAATTTCCATTGAAATCGGTTTGAATAAAGTATGTGTCACAGGCAAGTGGGACTTGACCCAGCGGGGCTTGTACAGATGAAGGCTAGGAAATGAATGTGAGGCCACTTGTCAGAAAAGGGTGAAGAAAAAGAACATTCTTCATTTAAAAATTAAACCAAACTGCTTCTTAAATATATAATGTTACAATACTTACATAGTCATCTTCTCAGTAAATAATATTTTAAGAGATGCAAGAGCTTAATCAGATGACATGCCCAAATTGCAGACTGAAATACAGAATCAAATCCTCACAACCCTAATTTACTCCTGTTGGAAAGTCCATTTTTGATTATTTTCCCACATAACCTGTATTTTTAACTATTTTCCCTTAGAATAAGTATTAGCATTTTGGGACTTGTAATTTGTCTTTTATGAGTCTATACTCATGATTTTCAGTAATGTAGATTTTGAAATACTGCAAGAGATGAAAGCAAATTTTTTAGAGTGAGCAATCAGTTTTGTGGCTTTTAGATGTTTATTTAATATTTCCTTCCCTAGAGGTAATTACTTAAATAGATTAGCTACCTCTGCAGGTATTTTGGGATAAATTCAGATAGTATTGAGCCAAAACAGTTTATTTTTCAGGGAGAAGATTTGTTTTTACTTAAGAAAAATGTATCCATTTAAATATTTTATCCAAATATGATAATGTTTTATACATTCAAGCAAGATCGTATGTAGGATTACAATAATGCATTTAGCCTTGACAAATATTCAGTCTATTTGTAAATCTTAAAGTATTGCAGTGTTTAAATCTAAAATATATTGGATATATTGTAAAGTGGAATTTTAAGGTGAAAACAAAGCCATATTATTAGGTCGTGTTTATTTTTTTAAATTGAGTAAATGAACAGTTATTTGTATGGATGACAATTTGATTCAGAAAATGATACTGCTGATGAGCCAAAATAAAATTAAATCAATAAATAGAATATTCGGTTACTGCAGTTTTGGGAACCTAGGTAGGGAAATGAGAAAAAGTAATTTAAAATCATACAATCATCATTCAAAATAAGACTAGCTAAGAAGGTTTCTAAGTGGTAACTGCTTTAAATAAATACAAAATTAGATTTCATATGCAAATGTTCAATTTTTGTGTTTTCTGAACTCATTCATCTATCTCTCTTTCTGGATGCCAGGTCAGAACTTTGGCATATAGTAGGCACAGTATATTTTTGGAGGGAACTCCACAGAAGTGGATGTTAGGGCGTAGTTCCAAAAGACAAATAATTTATCTCATTTCCTACTTGCTGTGTCTATATAATCTTTTTACGACAGTTAAAGCTAACAAGTACATTAGTGTTCTTTATAAATAAAGTAACGAGAGAAACGTGTAATATTTGTGTTTGAGAGCACTGGAAGAAAGCTAATTTGAAGAAAAAAATTAATTTCAGTGAAGAATTGTGTCATACAGTGTTTGACAGGTCATTATAATCAGCAAAGGAGAACAATGATGTGTGTTTTAGCATGGTGAGAAATATCTTGAGAGATTTTGTTGGTTTTTTCCTAATGCAGGTTAAGGTAATTGTAATTACAGGGAAATAAGAGGTCTTATTTAAGTCACTGATTTTTTTTTCATGTTAAAAGCCAGATTGCTCAGTGTCCTGTAGATCTGCAGTTAACAAAGATGTGATATATATGATGAGGCAGTGAAGTATTCATTGATAGGTGAAATAGGAGATTGTAAACAGAAAAGGGTAGATCTTGCATTTCTTCTCATTGAAGTCAGTAGGATTTGGAGGCATACAGGTAACTCAGAATTACGCCCTCTGGTTTTGGTATGTGAGTGGGAACAGCTCCAGACTTCCAGGGAAAAGATTCAGTCACAGAACTGAGTATTATTTGACTGATAACAGTTAGGAAATTTAGGTGTGCTGGCACAGAAAAGCATCTCAGACGTGTTTTAAAAAGACTGCCCAAAGAGTCCCCTTAATAAATCACAGGGATGGTATAACTTCTTTCAGCAGAAGCCGCTGAAGAGAGCAGAGACTGAAAAATGGGATGCTTAAGATCTCTTCCAATTAAAGATACACCATAGGCAAAGGTTTTTGAAAATACCTTAGTGGAGCATATGTGCTGTCGTTACCAGATGAAATCCATGGTAAGAGCCACGGTAAAGAGGCATTTGTAAAGGTTTTATTCCAATCTTTGACCTTCAGACAACTTTACAGACTTGCGCAGCAATACGCCTACGTGTTGTGCCCTGAGGAGCAGGTGGAGCAGTGTATGTTGCCGTCAATGGTACTCACAGATCGGTGAGTGCGTTCCATTTTTTTTGCAGAGATAAATCTGCATGACAAAACTCACCCTCGTTTGTCCATTTATTTGCCGCTTAAAGCCGGGGATTTCTTAGCCTGTGTGGCTATGAAGTCAGAGCTGCCCTTCAGCGGTGGTCTCCGCAGCGGCGGCCCGAGGCAGGCGGGCGGGCCAGGGAAGCACGCCAGGCCGGTGCGGGTGCCAGCCCCTCGGCGCGTGCTCGCTCTGTGCCGGGGATGGAGGGCTGCAGGCTTGACGGCTGTCGCCCTGGCACGTTTCACCACCGCTAAACTGGCATTTAGAACAACTAATGCTCTCAAACGCCGTACTGCTTCTGTAGCTGAAGTAGGGTTAGGTTTCCCGGCAGGATTTCTAGGTCACTGCGTTCGTCATGAAGAACTCTTGAGAGCTTTGTAAGGGTGGTAAACGCCTTACGTGGCACCACAGGTTATGAGATTGTATTTTAGTTATCCTTGAGGAGTCTGTTGGTTTTTTAACGCTGTTGTTTAGTTCTCATTGACACAAATTGCGGGTACATAAAGCGTTTGCTTTGGGAAAAGGGGGCTTATAAGTGCATATTTCACTTCAATACATTGCAGTTTTATTTGTGTATTTTTTTAAATGCAATGGGAAATGTTTCTGTCTACGACAAATCGTATTCCTTTAGAAAGCCTAATGATTCCATCAGTAGAAATGTGCATGATCGACCTTAAAATCTACAAGTGTCTCAATGACACTTGATTATGCTACCTTCACTTTAAAGTCCTCATTCCTCAAGTGAGTCCAAACCAGTCTGCTAAGGGGAGACTTGGTGGTTTCGGTTTGCCAGGACTTGCATTCTGTTTCAGAAAATGAAGAGGAGGAAGAGGAGAGTGTATCCCTCTGGAAAAGCTTTCATCTGCAGAGTGATGTGCCTGGCTCATCCTTTCCCACAGAATAATGCCTTTTTAGGATTATTTCAGTATTCATTTCCTGATGGCAGAACTGAAGATAGCAGACTAATTCCATTGATTGGCTTTATCTGGAGTATCTGAAATGGGTATTTTAGACAGAAAAAACCCTTTAGCGTTTTCAGCCTGTTTCTCATAGTAAGTGATTGCCTTACTGATTTCAGTATGTTCGCTTATTGCTGGTCAGTCTACAACAAGCTTTTTGAGGGGGGCTTAAAACAAAAATAGTAATTTGTGATAATGAAGCCAATCGCTAGTGGTTATAGGAATGTTACTATGACAATTGGTACCATTGCTGCAGAATATTCTGTAGCGCTTTTTTTAGGTTTAAATAAAGGGTCTACTTCCCTGTGTAAAGGATGACCTGACAGTTCATGAAGAGCACTGTAGTGCAGTATAGGGGAAGACCTGAACCCTTGATGAAGCTCTTGGAAGGGTTTCTGGTTAACAGTATCCAAGATTTGCACAAGAAGCAAGTGTGTCACTATGTTGTCTATCACAAACTCTCACGCATTTCTTAAAGGTATTTTACTGCTGTTGTCTTACTGGCTTTCCCTGAAAAAATACGGCTTTGATGTTTTACAGCTGCACGAAAACGCCTTTTTTTTTGATACTACATTTTGTTTCTTCATTGCCTCCCCAAATCCCAGCTTGTCAGATTCTCTGAACAAACTAACATGTTTTCTGTAGCTACCTCTTTGCCGTTGATCTTGGTACTGCTGAGAGTCCCAGCATCCTCTTCTTCCTTTATGTTATCTCACTGTTATTAGTGCAAAATCTGACAACTGCTTCTCTTCAACTGTTGCTGGGGTATGCTATAGCCATGTTGTGCTTCTTGACCTCCAGATTTTTTGTAACCTAGTGAAGTTCATTGCTCAACAGATAACTCCTTCACAGTTTTCTCTCTCAATTTTTAACTTCTTTTTTATTATCATAATCATCATCAATATTTTATCTTGGTTTCTAATTATTATTTCAGTGACATCTGCTTGAGCCATGTTGTTTTCAAGTCTAGATTCATATTTTGTGTTGCTGGAATAATTTTCAAGAAGTCTCAGTGTTGTTTTTAGGCTTGAGACAAAGGGTAGATGATGGAGGGAACAGTGGGGACGATGGAATGAGATATGGCGAGAACAGTGGACATGAGAGTGAACTGAAGTATGAACATAGAATAAAGCAGAATCTGTGAGTGAAGAAGTGAGATTAAAGGAAAACGTTGGCTTGAAATGGAAAAAAAAGAGAAATAGGATACATAAATAGGCTGGAAAATGCATGTAAAAGAGGGAAATAATTATGCCAGCTATACAAGAAGGCTGTGAGATGAAAATACTGGAAATTTCAGGCTGAAAAAGGAAAAAAATCTTAATACAAGGATTTATTTGAGGACCTCATCAAAGGACTTAAATACACGTCTGGGTTCAAGCACCTGCTTAGTCCAGTAATTCCTCAGGAGAGATGTTGCAGTCCACATAGTTTATGGCCTGATGCAAAGCCTTCTGAAGACAGTGGAGCAGTGTCCATTGTACAGAGTGGGCTTTGGGTCAGAGCTCTGTGAACATTTGAACACATGCTGGAGAAAGCAGCAGAAAAATAATGTATGGAGAACATTCCTGCCATCAGTAAGAAGATGGCTTAGCTGATTTAATAGCTTTTTCTCAGTCTGTGATTCTAACAGCCAGGTTTGTGATATTTATTTTAGTATTCATGTTCTTGCAGTCCTTTTTACATTTCTCTGTTTTTCCCTGGCAGACATCCCGCAGCTCCATAAGTCTGGGGGAAGAGGATGGTTAGCATGTTGTTGCTGTGGGGATTTGAGTCTTAATGCTCTGTGTTGGTAATGCTGGGCATATAATTTTAAAACTTGCATGCTATAGAAGCAGATAATTATTTCCCTGCTGCATTTTATACTCTGGTTTGGGAAAGGAAAAAAATTCAGAATATTAAAAGAAAGAAAAAGTTACGATTTGGGGGACAATTGGAAATGGAAACAGAAAGAGGGGAGTAATGGGTGTCAGTCTGGTTATCAGTCAAGCTGGAAAGAGACAGCTTGTTCTGTCGAACACCAAGAATGTTAGTAGTCAGCCAACCACTTATGCAGGAAGAAAACCCTAGACTGAAAGGTAAGGTTCAAAGACATCTGTGTATGTTTCTGAAATGAGCTTGAATGAAGCTTGCTATTGAATTATGCTTACTGATTATGTGTCTTACATATCTGATTTTTGAGCACAGGCTATTCATGTGATTGCTAGTTATTTTATTTTTGTTGCAGGATCTGGCTTTTTCTTTTCTTCTCCAGTCTTGGATGCTTTTTATGTGTCCAGGGTTGATGCTGGGTGACTGTCATTTGGCAGAAGGCTTAGCAGTGCTGTGGCATATCTTTTCTTTTTTCTCCTTTTTTTTTTTCTCCTTACTGCAAGTGAAATATGTTGTCCTGCCGCTTTCTACATGTTTATATGGTGAACTTCTTGCTGAATGTCTGTGGCTAGCATCCTCTCAAGTGGGCCTAATGGTGTGATTCACATATGCTCCCATGTGCAAGGACTGATCCCCTGCTTAAAAGAACTCTTGAGCACTAAAGGGTGTATCAGCGGTGTGCTGGCTGTGGTTTGTTTCTGTTTGCAAGCAGATTTGTTCGAGTTAGTTTGTGTTGGTAAATGATATTTTCCACTTACCCAGAAAGAGGAAGCAGAGCGTAAGAGTGGATATTGGGGTACCTGCACACATCTGCTACTTCTGCAGCAGATTTGATGTATAACTAGAGAGAAGTCGTAAAAGACAGGGCCCAAAGAGGAGGCTGACAGAAGGCGTTTTCTCAGCTGCTGTGAGCTCCCGAGAACTTACTAAGGCGAAAGGGAGATTCTAGGTCCCTAAGGCAGTGCCTTAAGTCTTTTGTAACTGCAGTTCAGTTGTGTGTAAAGTGGGCATAATCCCTGAATTATAAAACAAAGGCTGTGTTTTTCAGGTAGTTTGAAACCCTTATGTAGAGCTGTGGAATTATAAATTATTAATCTTACTGGAGAATATTTCTAGAGGTCACCAGTTCTAATAGTTTCTTTCAAACAGAAGTAGGTTCACTTAGAACAGTTTGCCCCCTATAAAATCTCTGACCTTGCCTATTAAAACTTCTTTACAAATGCATCATTTAATACAGGAAGGTCCTCAGGGAGGGTTCTTCACATCTGCCATCATAATTTCTTATTTCCTAAATGCAGCAATTTGTACTTGATTATTCTTACAAGGATCGTGCCTCCTTTCCCTCCCCCTCCTCTGGCACATTCCTTTGTGCTACTTCTTGTTCCGTAGCCTGAACGCGGCATCTGAGAGTGTTTAAAATCCAAAATTTTCTTTGTTGTTATTCTGCCATTTCCTTACCACTCAATTCTAGGGGAGGGCATGAAGGAATCTGCTCTTTTATTCTCAGACTGTTTTCTGGCAGATAGTTAGTGACAGCAAGTTGTCATCATTTTACAGCCATTCAGTAAGTAACAAAACTGAGCTGAATTTCTCATTTCAGTTTCCTAAGGACACGATTTCCCAAAACAAACATACACCACCACTTCTTGGAGCACTTAACATCTGTAGTAGTTAAGCAAAGGACTGAAGCCCAGATTTTTAAAGATGCTTAGGTGCTTGACTGCCACTAGAACTGAATTGGACCAAAGTACCTGTAAATAGCTTTAAAAATTTGAGTGACTATGAAGACATTCCTCATCCATCACTCTTGGCAGTGGTCTCTTCAGAATGGAAGTAAGGCACATGAGCAAGGTCACATAAAATATTTGTAGTCCTGCTTTCCAGAAACTGCACATATTAAGTGAATTTCTGCATTCTAGCATGGCTTTTCATGAAATACATCTTTTGAAGTAGATTACTTATATTCCCTAGAAGAAAAGAGCCCTCACTTGCATGAAAGTAAATATTTAAGACAGACAACTTTTAAAAAGGATGCAGAATTATACTGTAAAAATATCCACCTTTATAGCTTATAATCCATTTTTTATTAAAACTGGGAAATAAAAGTATGCTGTTTCTAGGGGATACTCTTTGCATTCCAGTTGGTTTCACTTTGCTGTTCCTCTACCCATTTTCAATGCTGCTGTTCTAGACTTGCATAACCTTCAGGGAAAAATTTATTCCCAAACATAAAACCTGTATGGATTTTACTTTTTTTAATATTTAATAACATATAACTGTGTGTTAGCCTTTGAATCACTTTCTTTTCCAGTCAATCCAGAATGTTGGGCTAGTGCTGACCGAGAAGAGAATGCGTTTGAAAGGGGGGAGCCCTTCATATCTATGTCAGGAGTTCCTTCAGGGATACTATAAAAGCAGGACCAAGGGCACGGAAGGTCATTTGCTCTGTTCCTTTGGATGTAAAGAACAGCCACTTGCAATGCTTCCCTGTAATAAAAGATGCAGACTTTCTGAAGAATTGTTTAAACTGATTATTGTTTAATTAACTCTCATTTTAGTTGTGCACAGCCATGTATTCAGTTTCAGGTTTGGTGGGGTTTTTTTTTGAAGGAGGATGAGGAATAAACATTCAGCAATGCAATAAAAAAAGAAAGTAAATGATTGTGATGACAAAACATTACTATTAGATACGCCATTCTGAAGAATGACTGCCTTGTCTTTTGGATTTGTATTAAATGTCTGAAATACTTGAGCAAGTTGCCCCTGTGTTGTTTAGCAAGTTTACTTCCACTCCCTGCTTCCCACCCCCAACTAAAGTACGTTCATCAAACTGCTGAGTTGGAAAGGTCTGTGACGAGTTCTTTGAGCTGCGTGTCTTCGTCCCTGCATATCCCCCTTTCATCTTCATCTCGTATTAAATAAAGCAAATTCCAAACAGATTAACTGTCAAACAGTTACACTCCATCTCTTCACTCTGCTTTTAGGTTTTTCGAAGGGGAGTGTGCTGATTAGGTAAGGAGATGTCATGGTCTTCTTCCGTCGATGTAGGAAGATAGCAGATATGATCGCCTGAAAAAGCCGAACTACACAGTGCAAGCATGGCTTTCGCCCAGTCGCACATTATGGCAGCTAGAAGGCATCAGCACAGTAGACTCATAATTGAAGTGGATGAGTACAGCTCCAACCCCACACAGGCTTTCACGTTCTACAACATTAACCAGGGACGTTTTCAGCCCCCACATGTGCAAATGTAAGTATTATAGTTTCGTTATTGCTCTAGCACAGCCTTCTGAATTGTTATTGCCTTGTCGATGTGGTATTTGATGGACCAGTCAAAAAGAATTCAAAGAACACTGTTTGCTGCCTTTCTAATAATAATTACTATAATGATACAAAATCAGTCCATTTGGAAAGTACAAGTACTTTGTTAAAGGATGGGAGAAAGATCACTCCACTAGCATAACTTTAATACATAATACTTGCGTATTAAAAAAGAGAAATAAACAACAAGCAGTGGTAAGAAAATAAGAGATGCTACAAGGATGATACTTTCTGCAATCTTAATAATGTTTGTTCGCATTGTGCGCTGGCTTATTGATGTAAATAGTTGTTGAAAATACCAAGCCTGTATCTGTACAACACATACTGTTTGATTAGTTATGTTACAGCTACATACAAGGGAAAAATCACATCAATAAGTAAAATAGTGTGGGCACCCATCCGACAACTTACTTTCATACCGATGTGCTGAAGATGCCAAGTGCTTAAAGAGTAATTAAAATAATGTGTTTGTTTCTGACTTCTTATATAATGACAACATCAGTAAAATTAACTGCTCTAAATGATTTACTTGTAATGTAAAGTGGAGAATTATAATTACAAAATGAAACCTGCCATAAAGTTTAAAGCCAGAAGGAAGAGCAGAACAGTAAAGCTATTACAAATAAATTAAGTATAAAATTCTACTGTAAAATATTTTTATAGGGAATAAAAATGTCTGCATCATTTTATTGTGTTTATTAAAGACAGAAGCAGCCTTATCTTTACATCAGAAGGCTGGTTTTAATTTTTTTAAAGGAAACTTTCGTTTCTTTAGGAGGACTGAATAAATATCACCTCATTCACATTTTTGGTATTTAATATGATTTGGTAATTTACAAACATAGGCCATGATTTCTGCAGTTAAAAAACTCAGCAATTATGACTGGTTGAATGCCATGCGTATACTTAGTGAACGCTTACGTACATTCTTTGGCATAAATTAGATATTATATTATATTAAAAAAATCTGACAACTAACAGGTATACCAGGCTGGTGAGCAAACACTCAGTTTTTGGGGGCAGTGTATTAGCTTATGGTCCGTGTTGGGGGTTTTTAGGTAGTATGGAAATGCAAACAGTAAAATGAGTTGAGTCTTAGCACTGGGAAACATCTTTTGTTTATAGAGCTGGCAAATGGTAGCAAAAGTACAAACAAACAAATGTGGGTTCAGAAATACTTTTACAAATGAAAATGCCAAATGCAGGTTGCTTTATTTGTCCAGGCTTAGCCATTCTTTGTGAATATTCACACAGTTCCTGGGCACTCATGAATTTGCTCAGTGGTCTTAAAAACTGAATGTTTTTTACTGGGCTGAAAATAAGTTATTTATTAGTATTCACTTGGTACTCAACAATATGCTGTTTAAACTTCTAACCAGTTTAATCATATTGTTGGAGGGCTTGGGCAATCAACTATATGACAGAAGTTCAGCACCTAAGCAAGTAGTTGAAAATAAGTTGTCCTTAGAAAACGGTTCCTCAGAAGAGTTTAGCAATCTCTCATGAATGATTAATACTATTGAAGAAGCTTGTGCAAATAGAAAAACAGGCTAAATCAATTGAAACATTTACCACAATCTGACCTACTCTTTCTCTTGGTACAGAAATTGTAAATAATGTTTCTGAATACCAGCAGGATTGCTTTTACCTCCTACCAATGAATAGAATAGTAACAAAGAAGGGAAAAGTAGACAGAAAAAGTGTAACAAAAGCACCTTTTATTCACATAATGGTTACGGGTGAAATCTTAGCCCTGCTTTAGTCCATGCAAGTTTTGTTGTTAACTTCAGGGAGGTGAGGGCTTTGCCTTGTCTTTGTCAAAATACCTAAACTAGTGATGTTGCAGGCAATCATAAACAGATTTCACATAGACCTGTTAACATTGGAACTCATAGTAAACTACTTTAACCACAGGGTTTTCTTTGTGCTCCTTTTCTTCTGAATTCAATCTTGCAGCTCTTCCTTGGTCCTCTGTGCAGTTTTATATTTCTCGTTTCACTTTTTAGCATCCATAACGTGCTGACAGCCCTAGCCCCATCTTAGTCATGGCGTCCCTGTGCTTGTGAGATGACTGGGTTGCCACTGACAAGAAGGGTGGTAAATTCTGGCGGTGTTTCCAAGTCCATCAGTAGTTTCTGGGAAGTTCCTGTCTTGCTCCTTTGTGAAACCACTGAAATCTAGTGTATAAACGTAACCTCTGGCAGGGTTTTGTTCTGAGATTTTTTAACTTTGCTTTTCAGTTTCTCTGCAAGTTTTCATACTGGTTTAAAGAAAAACAAAAGCATTCGCACAAAAATAATCAGCAGATCTTTATTCCTCTGCTCACGCTGCAAGCAGTGCATTGGGTGTTGGTGTGACAGCTGCTGTGGGAATGCGTTACACAAGAATATGGGGATTGAGCCTTCAGAAATTATTTCCAGTAACACAACTTAGATGCGTTTGTGAAACTTGACATATGTTTTTACCTATATCCGGCCTCAGTGTGTGCATATCACTTCAACATGAAAATCTGCATCTCATTTATTTGTTTTTTTTGTATCGATGCCTTTTTCCCATGAAAATTCTCTGGCCCATTGCACAGGATTTAAAAGTTATACATACCTCAGCAACCAGGAAAATGCTGTCCACATCTTCCTCATCCCCATCCAAACTATAAGAAAAAACATGTGTATTATGTGCTGCATGGGTTGCAATGGTAAGTCTGTTGTTTTTTCCATTCAGCTTCAGAGGAGCAACATGTGAAATGCATGCTACTCCCCAACACCCAACTTAACTGCTGTGCTGAGCTTTAAAAGATTTCTGAAGAAGAAGCACCTGCTTTAGCGGCTACTCTACCATGAAAAGTCAAAAAGTGGTGTTTTAGACCAGTCCATATCCTTATGTTGTGCCAGGGTAGTATGCGTAATTTAAACCTGGCTTACTAGTACGACCTGTAACTCACTTCGGGAAGTGCTGGGCAGGGAGAGCAGTAATCAGAAATTTGTTTACTGAACTGATATTTAATCTTTTTAGCTTAAATGGCTGCAATGACAGCCAGGGTCAGCTCTGCCTCATTTTTATCCAGCCATCCCAGTTCATTTTGAGGAGGAACTCCATGAACTGAATGCATTACCCTACACAGAGCTCAAACCTTATGAGAAGCCTCACTCACTAGTCTAAATCCCACCATTCCCCGTCCACATTCCTTTTTCACCCATGCTACCTCCACTCACCACCCATGGATCTCGCCCTACGGCAGCTCTCTTCCCTCCAAAACAGAGGCATTTTTAACATGCGATGGCGGTCATTTAGCTGCACTGTTTGAGGTTGTGACCTCCTATGCCTAACTCCCCCTGCATCTAACTCTCTTTTTTTTCATCTGCCCTTCTACATGTGCCTGCAGTCCTCTCACAACATACACGCTCCCTCCGCCCTACACGCAGTGTTTGCAGCTGCTCTCTCTCGCAATCCAAACGTTGCACTCTTTGTCAGCCAAGTTTTACAATTTCCAGTACGTGCTTGCTTACATATCCCACTAGCATGTACGTACTGCTGGGTATTCATTAGGTAAGATTTGATCACAGCTGGTTTTACTCCATACCTCGTGTTTGGTTACTTTCTGCTCAAACACTGGAACTTCAGAAAGATGACTACAAGGTATTTGTACTAAAAGGCTGTTTTTCCAGTGCTGCTGTAAAAATCCCAACATTTCTTCTTCCTAAAAAGGTATAGGAAAGACTGGTACAAACTAACTTGTTCATACTCTAGTTTTGTAGTCATATTGTAGAAAACGCTAAGAACTTTTTCTATATTTAACAGCATTTGAATGTTTTAGATTTATTCCTCATGCTCTCACTAATCTTGTGAAGTTGTCAAAAACACCTCAGTTTACCTGCTTATAAATTTCATAGAATTCTTCTTTGACTTGGAGAAAAGATTGCATGATTAAAGATGATTATCGTATGTCTTTCAAGCAATAAAATTACTTTTGAAAATTTACCCAGTAAACAGGGGTGGTATTATTAATAGCAAAGATGTCTAACTTTTTTTCTGAGTTTATTTATATAAAAGCAAGCTCCTGAATTGAAGCACAACCAGCAAGGGATAGGAATATGTATTACATACTGCAACAGTGAACAAAACTAATTTTATTTGTCCTTTCAAAATAAATGTTTTAAAAGTAAAATAATTCGTAACAATTCTGTATATCTCTCTAGTTTCTAGTGACATAAATATAACTCTTGCATCTCTAGCTTTTTGATTTTATTCCACCAGAATTCCCTAACTGGAATAGCAGATATGGTATAGCTGCATATAGATACATTTGCTTCTATATATTCTAACAAAATATGGATTGAGGGTAAAAAGATTGCGTTGAAAATAAGTATTCCTCATATAGCAGAGAGGTGTTCTCTGCTTTCCTCTTCTAAATCATAAGTAAGTCTCATCAAACTGGGTCAGATCTTTTCGTTTCGTCAGTTTTGAATATCGAGATTGGGCTCTGAACAATGCAGCCTCACCCCTCACAGCATCTGATTTCATTTAGTATAATTAAGCCCAGAAAGTTGCCACATTTGTCCTCACAATAGTCAGGCTTGAACGTACATTTACAGCAGTTGTCAGGAGAGTTCTTATCTTGCTTTGCATTAACACACTGAAACGTATCTCCAAAATGTGTTAATTAAATTTGCTGGAATTATATAACTTGCAGAAAAAAGTTATAATTAGAAAAAATGCATTTGAATGTATTTATGTATCTAAAATAAATCTTTTCCCTGTGTACCGTGTAATCATATTTAAACAATGAAACGGGATAGTACTGTTCCTTTGAAACTGGCAGTGCCTTTGATTTATTTGTAAGTATTTGTTTCTAGAGGTACCCCCATAGTTCAATCTCTTTTCCTTAATCTCTTTAAATTAATCGATCTACCCAACAAATACTGAAAATGTTGTGATGTGAACATCAAGAATTTTTACACCTCCCATTAGTGTTAGGTTTGTTTTAATAAATCCCTTCCATCAGACAGATCTAGAAGTCTGTGTAATGTTTTGTAAAGGTAAAAAATAGTATTAGAATTGCAAAGTAGACACTAAGAACTACATAAGTACTTTATAACCTTGTTATGATGCATTTCCTGCAGGGTTGATCCGGTGCCCCATGATGCTCCCAAGCCTCCAGGATATACACGATTTGTCTGTATTTCTGATACTCACTCAAGAACTGATCCCATCCAAATGCCATATGGAGATGTGTTAATACATGCTGGTGATTTTACTGAGCTGGGACTTCCTAGTGAAGTAAAAAAATTCAACGAGTGGCTAGGTAGGTATTGAATTCTGTGTGGATTTGAAAGTAAATTTGTTTACTGATTGTGTCTGCCCCTTCTGCCTCCCAGTAAAAACCATCATGCACTCAGAAATTATGAATATTAATTTGACTTTTAAATTTGAATGGCAATGAGCAGGAATCAGATTTTTTTTTCCTTTTTTTTTTTTTACAAATATTTTTGCATTTTTTCAACTGAGCAAATAAGATTTGTGAGACTATTCATCTGTTCTGCCTTCACACTCTCAAGTGTACATTAAGCAACTTCTTGGTGTTAGTAACAATTTAAGTCAGTAGGCCTTTAATGATTTACATAAAACCTCTTACATACATTGTTATGGCTTTGCTTCCCCGCAAAAAAAGTTGTTGTGACTGAAAACATTTGTCTGTTTAACCCTGGAGGCTCATAGTTTTTTTATCTGAGGCTCAGCTGCACCACAGTGATGAATTCCAAACAAAGCAAAACGTGTGCCTGTGGTTGCTGTCTTGGATGTAGCAGACCAGATGTAGATGCCTTCTGTAGGCAACTGTTGGCATTGGTAACTGAAATTCTGTTCCACTGGGCAAGAGAGTGGTGATTTACATGTGCTTCTGCAATGTTTTGTATATGCTAAAAAAAAATGACAGTGAAAATTGGAAAGCATACACTGTATCCGGACAAAAACCCTGATCGGTATTGTTCCTGCAGCAGTGTGGATACCTTAATTTAGAATAAAAATGGATTTTGGATTCTGATACTTCATTATCAAAAGAAGGGTGAGAGGAAATGAAGGAGTTGGAGAGAGAAAGGACACAGTTTAAGGGTAATGGATTTCAGGTTTTAGGTTGATTTTCTTTCCCATAGTTGATGTTTTTGCATTTTTCCTGTCTCTTTTGCTACATATTACAGCATTCTACACTGGGAAGGCACAAAGCAGACAGATGCATGTAGGCTGAAATGGAATATAAAAAAAGTCAGGACTTCACAATTTAAACAAATATTTACTAGCAAATAATTATCAGCAAGGCTGATAAATATTTGAGCTTGGGAACCCGGTAATATGCTCCAAGTGGAACAATTGCATTGTTCTATGACTATTAAGGTAGGGACAGCATGTGGAAGTCACATACTCTGTTACAGTGCCCTCACCTCTGTCTCTGTACCCAAATGGAACAGGTTGGTTGTAAAACAGAAAGCAAATTTTAATCCTATTTTGTAGGTCTCTACCATGTATTATAATCATGTACTGAAAATAGCATATAAAGATTATACAAACCATATGGTTATCCCTTATAAATAATACCCATTTTATTTATCTGCCAGTGTGGGAAGTAAAGTGCTTTGGGATATTGCTAGCGAGCAAGGATGGGGGCTACCCACATTACTTGCTGCACGGTTTCTGTCTCCCTAGTTCTCCATCTGCCTCCCTGCTGGTCACAGCTGTACAGTGTTCTGAAGAAGTCCTTAAGCTGAAATCCTCTCAGTATGGTAGGGAGATTTCCCAAGGCATTTCTGTGATGGTCTTTTCATCATTTTTATTCCAAAAGAAGGCTTAATTTTCTGACTTTTCAGGCATGCTTCCAATTTCATGGTAGTGTGCGGTTTGAGAAAAGGTGATCTTTGTGGTTTGAGTTATATTTTTGCAAGAGCGTCTTTGAGACATGCAAATTTAGCGGGTTAAAGATTTTTTGTTTGTTTGTTTCTTGGCAATTTGAAAAAATGCAAAATTTAACTTAACTTTTTAATTCATTCTGGAAAATCCAATAGAAAAATAATGTGGGGTCACTACATAGGTTTAATTCAGCTAGCATTTAAAATTTTGTTCCAGTTCAAAATTGTAAACTTTTTTTTTAAATTACAATCAATGAGATTTCAAAATAGAAACTTTAGCTTTTTTTGAAAGCTTTTTTTTTTAATGAACAATTTATCAACTCTTGAATACCTTGAGTGTTTGCAAAATCTGTAGTAAATGGTAGAATGGTTAAAAGTGTTCTCTTTGAGAAGAAGAAATTTCAAAAGTTTTTGCTGGTTGTCCATTTTGTTGTGAAAAGCACTAGTCTCCAACAGTTTTGATTTTTCTAGATAGCTGCTTCCAGTACCTGCCATGATTTTGCAACTCCCACAGCCTACCCAACCTTCTCCTTCCTTGTCTTAACGTTCTACTAGTTTCTTGAGAAAGTAATTGACAGACTCTGGCACGGACTTTAACCTCCATGGTCATTCTTATCTGCTGCCACCAAATTTCCCTGTCCGTTCCTTCATCCCATAGCACAGGGCTCACCTTCCCACTTAGTTATTTTGTTCTGTGTCAAATCTATGTCTTCTGCCATTAGACTATAACTGTTTATGCCTTGGAATAAACCCGAGAATATTTTTTTGTTGCACCTTCCCTTGATCTCAGCTTTCTCTTAGGCACTAGATACATATCCTACTCCTGCTTTTGTACCATATCTTTATGTGTAGCGTTGATTCCTACCTTTCTGTTCCGTCATTCCCTTTTGGGTCTTTGCCACTCTGGTCTATCGGCCTATTTCATCTTTTCAAGAGGCCCTTCAGCAAGTTCAGATTTTCTGTTCTACAATAAAATTTCTGTGCCCGTCTGATGCAAAGTATATTTTACATTAACATCATTAACTTCCATGGACCTTATGGTTATATCGAGCACATGCTCAAGTGTTGTGCTAATAGAGGCATGTTGGCTTGCTGAGTCATACCCTAAAATATGTTCTCTCTTTTTTAGGCTAACTGTATGCGGGTACACAGGAAGGCCCGTACCAGCTCAGATAATATGTGTCTCTAGCCCAGCATTGTCTTTGACTGTGGCTAGCAGCCAAGGTGCTCTGCTTTGTCTGCCCCTTAGTCACTAGTTTTATACTTTTTATCCTCTGACCCCTAAAGCGCTCAACTCCATTTCATTTCACTTCATTCTTTTTGATAATTAGTTGTTTTCTTTCACTTTTCTTTTTCTCAAAGTCCCCTCCCCCCTTCCCAGGGAGGGATTTGAGGTTTTACTAGGGCTAGGTTGATGCGTAACTCTATAGAGGAGACTAAATGCTGGTGATAACTGGATGTGTATATTTTCTCAGCTTTCTCTGGTAGGCAGTCCAGAGCCACAGCTCAGAATACTTTGTATTTAGTATATAGATTTTTCTTCTCTGAGTTTTTTAATTTCCCTTTGGATCTATGCAAATTTTGAGTGCCAACACTATCTTGCATCAGAGTTCCACAATGGGATATGGATTGCGTGAAGAACTTTTTTTGCTTATTTTGAACCTGTCACCTACTAGTTTCATTTGATATTTCCTAATACTGGAAGAGGCAAGTGAACAATTTCATTCTTCCTTCTGCTTAAGAATTTATAGGATCTTCCCATATCTGCCCTTAAGATATTTTTGAGGCTGAAGACTGTTTAGAAGTCCTTAAATGCCTTTGATCATCTATGTCACTCTATGTACCTCTTTGTTCTATATCCTTTTAAAAATGGTGAGACCAGAACTGCACATGATCTGAGAACACCACAGATTTATCCCCTGGCATAATGAAATCTCCTAGTTTGTTCTCTTTTCCTTTCTAGTGTTGTAGATTATTCTGTTTTTATTTTTGACTGTGACTGAACAATGAGATGGCATTTTCATAAAATTGCCTATTATAACTCTATGAACTCTTTCCTGAATGGTAATATCTAGTTCAGAATCCATCGGTGTGTATCTATAGTTGGTGTGTTTTTTCCAGCACTTGAATTGTTCTGCATAAATTTATATTCAGTTTCGTCCGTCCTCTTATTGCCCAGTCATGCAGTATCATGATGTACTTTTGCAAGTCAGATTTCTATTTTGCTACCCTTCTTCAGGGTAGCTTAGAAAAAGAAGGAAAAAAGGGATGAATAGTCAGTTTACAAAACTTGCCAATGGTGCCAACCTAGTCATTTCCCTCCCTTCTTTTCCCAAATTGACCTTTCTCCTGTTTTTATGTTTAATCTTTTCCTTTTTTTACCTAGTTTCTTCTCTGACTGTACTTTTCTTCCAAATTTGAAAATCCAATTTTGGAGAATCAGGAAAAATGAAGTACAAAATACGTATTACAGTAGGGGCACATGGAAGGCCATGAGGCCAGTGAAAGTTTCTAGTGACAATGTAAGGATGCATGGTATGACAGCTTTGGACATATGCTAATTTTCCACTACGTCTGGGAGATTTTAATGACATCTCTTTAGGCAGCCAAAAATAATTTGGGGGAATTGTTTCTGAATACATGGACCTGTTAGAGCAGGTCCTGAGGAGGGCCACAAAAATGATCAGTGGGATGGAACACCTCTCCTGTGAAGAAAGGCTGAGAGAGTTGGGGTTGTTCAGCCTGGAGAAGAGGAGGCTCTGGGGAGACCTTATTGCAGCCTTTCAGTATATAAAAGGGGCTTATAAGAAAGATGAAGAACGACTTTTTACCAGGGCCTGTAGCAACAGGACAAGGGGCAGCGGTTTTAAATTGAAAGAGGGTAGATTTAAATTGGATATAAGGAAATAATTTTTTACAATGAGGGTGGTGAGACACAGAACAGGTTATGTAAAGAGGTTGTGGATGTCCCATCATTGAAAATGTTCAAAGTCAGGTTGGATGGGACTTTGAGCAACCTGATCTAGTGAAAAATGTCCCTGCCCATGACAGCGGAGTTGGACTAGATCATCTTTAAAGGTCCCTTCCAACCCAAGCCATTCTGTGATTCTATGTAATCAAGGCTAGATAAGGTACATTATATCATAAGATATATCAAGCTCACTGTGCACTGTAGCTATCCTTGTCCTCAGCTTTTTCATTATTTTTGGTTTTGTTATTTATTCCCTACCTGCATATAAATCAAATGTGTTGTAGGACAAATACAAAGACACGTGTCCTGCTTTAGTGGGCTCATCAAATAATGACTCCAAAACCACATCTATTTTTTATCTCCCATATTGTTGGCACTGGAAATTGCCTGCTTGGCTCAGTTGCTCTTGTAATTCCCCTTGCTCAAGACTAATATCATTTCCAAATTGTGTATGCTCCAGGACCCACTGTCACTTTGAGCTTGTGGGTTACTTTCCTGGAAATTTAACTAAATAGCCGATCTGTGGTATGAGCTGCAACACATACTGCCTTATTCTTTCTGAGAATTCTCTTCTGTGGATGGATTGGAAAGATTACTTAAACTAACACATTTTATAATATCCATTGTTTCAGTGTGTTTGCTTGGGATTTTCCAATGTCAAAGACAGCCTTCCTATTTGAAATTCAAGTTCAAGCTAAATTTGAAATAAAAAAACAGAAGGTGGCTTTGCATTGTAGTGAAAAACACTAATTAGCTCTTCAGAGTATTTTCCTGAAAATGTTGATCTTACTTGCATATCGTACACACACACAAAAAATGGATTAAATTATTTGACATGCACTTCAGGAATTGACCTGGGCAGATTCAGCTCAAAGGATAATATTTTTATTTCAGTCTAAAATGTATTTTAGAGTGAAAGTGCCTTCCCAGCTATAGGAACTAGCACTTCCAGAATTACCTGTTTCTAGTATTAGATTGTAGAACAAAATCAGCTAATTTTGGTCAATAAACATTATCCCTACTTTTAAGTTCTTGATAAAAAATAAAAGATCTTCAGAAAAGCCTGAAACACTAGGCTTAGCTTTACTTTTGCTTTACTGTTCAATCTTGCAAAATGATGGTAGTTATTTTTCTTCCTCTCTTAACAGGTATTTTATATTTTTAGGTTCAATAATACTTACATTTAAAACAGATTAAAATTGTGTTGAAGAAGAAAGAAAATCAGCTTCAGAGCAGCAAAAGAAATTAGAATTTATAAATTGTAGTCATGCCATTTTGACCATCGGTAATTACACTATTTTTATGTTAATGTAGAAACCCCTTGAAAGAAGTATTTAAGCACTAATTATCTATTTACAAAAGAATGGCTTTGGAAATGCAGTGAAAAACATTGAGCTGTGTAGGGATTTAGAACAGATGTCATTTTTAAAAGACTGGGCATACTAAAAAAAGTGTTGGTTTTTACTGCATTTCTTAAATGTGTGATGGCTCAGATCTGTTTGTACCTCTAAGGCTCAGACAGTGCAGCACAGAAAAGTGCATGCTCTTCCAGTATTTCTCCAGTTCTGGGGAGTTAGTATGTCCTGAAGACTTCTTGATGTTAAACTGGCTGCCGGGAGTCTCGGGGAATATTTAAGCTACCTCCCTGTATTGGGAAGATGACCCAGAACAACTGTTTTCCAGGTATACCTCCCATGCTAGAAGCTCTAGGAGTGGTAGGTGCTAAAGGGTTTTTCCTTCATTCCCTCATTCCAAACACATGTATGCTTTTGGGGGATTTCTCGCACTTTGTACTAATACTGAGGTTGCTTCTTTCCACTGATGGAGTGGAAAATAGCCAAACTTCAAGATTCCCAGTCTCTGGGATGACTCGCCTAAAAACGTCCTGTTAATTTCATAAATATTGAGATCCCTGGCCTCCAAAATAAGCAAGTGAGTAAAAATACCCAGTCTTATTCCAGACTAGCAGACAAGCGTAGCTTTAGGAAGGCAGTGCGGCCCAGAAGTGCAGAGAGCAACCAGGGAACTGAAAGATCTGGAATACGATTCTCTGAACTGTCGTTGCCTTTGGCAGAGGTATTTGAAAGAGCCTGAGGAAGACAGGCAACCGAATTCTAGTTAGTCCTCTTCAGATTTGACAGCCTCTTTATTGTTTCCCCTTGTAAAATTGTGAAAATGATGCTCGATCCACCTACCACGTAAATGTGTTGGAGGATTAATGATTCTCAGTACAGCACTTTGAACGCCTATCACAAAGCACTATACACAAACATTAACCATTGTTATTAGTGCTGTGCACCTTGTAGAGTGACATGACACACAGCTCTTTGTAGTGTTCCCTTCCAGAAGGTGACAACTGGGAGATACTGAAAGCACCTTTGTGGGATCTGAAGATCTGAATAGGAATCTGTATCGGTGTGCAGAGAGACCTATATAGGAAGTCTAAAGTATTTTTTAATTGTTACTTTTTAACACAGTTCTCTATCTCCTTTGCTTTCGTTGTCCCCAGACACATGTTGTAAACCAAAACTAGAATACTCCAAAGGGCAGAAAAGCTGCTGTAGAAATTTATCTCCTCAGAAAGGTATATTATTTAAGACTATAACTATTCCAGGAAGTAAAAAAGAAAAAAATATCTATGAAAATGGACCCTGTCGCCATAATCTAAGGGGACATATCAAAGGAAGGTTCAATCTAGACAAACCTTGCAGTCGTACAATTTTCTAGGCGTCTGTTACTGGCCACTAGTGGACAGAAGGTACAGAGCTACACAATCTTTTGGCGTGACTCACTACAGCTACTCTAATGGCCTAGTTTGCAGCATGCATTGGGTTGGTTCTGCAGAATTACAGGGTAATTAAATAAACGAGGGTAAAAGGAAGCCACTTTTCCTTTAGGAGTAATTTTGGCCAATTATCATACGTGTGTGGGTGTGTATAAAACACAGTATATCAAAGAGCCTAAGTTGGACTGTTATCAGGTATTTTTTAGTTTGATTTCCCTTTGTCTATTTTAAGAAATCCTGTTTTGCAAATGTGAGCAGTATTGTATGTGTTTGCTGTTTTAGTGTTTGATATAATTACTGGCTTTTACAATGCAAGAATGTCTAGAGCTAGCAGGTTACAGATGACTTAGGAGGGAGTGTTCATTTACAATGTTATTCCAGATTACACACCATACAAAAAGTATGTTAATGTGAATTTCCCAGACATCAGCCTCAGTGTTTAAACACAGAACTGTCAAAGAGATGCTAAAAAGCAATCTGAGACAGTTATGCAGTCTTTTTACTATATCACTCACTGCTGTATTCTAAAAGGTTGAAATGAGAGGGGAAAAGCATTAAGTGGGCACTTATATGATTGTCACTGCTTTTAATGAATACTAAAAATTCTGCTCAGTACAATACCAGGAGCGAAGCAAAGCACATCTGCTTGTACAAGTTTGCATTTATCTCGGTGAAGTTGCAAGTTGGTAACAACTGTAAGCTGCAGAGGAGGTCACTGGTTGATAAAGATGCCTGACCCCTTAGTACAAGAGGAGCCTTCAATATAAACATCATGCATTGGCTTTTGAATTATTTGCAGTGTTGATCTAATTTACGGAGAAGAAGACTTGCTGATAGAACAGGATGAACCTTTAAGGACACAGAATTCTATTTTGAACAAACTCAGATGCAGAGAAATAGCAAACAAAGGCACATTGTTCAGTGCTTTGCATTATGCAGTTTGTAGTTCAAGTAATGGTTCCCCAGCATTTCAAGTTATTTTGTAAAAATTATGTTCACCATAAAAAGGACCTACTGTAGTTTACAAGTTAAGAATTGCTGTAATAATTTTGTAATTGGTGCATAAACAGGCAAAAAATTAGATGTTCAGTTGATTTTCTTAATTAGTAATCTACAGTAATGAATAAACAAAGATGTTACTAGCTAAACAATATATATATTCTTATACACATTATATTACCAGAACTACTATTAGATTCTTATACTAAGTAAACAAAGGCTAAGAAACTTCCTGAGGAGGGCTTGCCATAAGTGACAAAAACTCCATATATGTAGTTAAGAAGTTGGTAAGATGATGATACCATCTGGCTATCACAGAAACATGGTGGGATGACTTGCACAACTGCAGTGCTGCAATGGATGGCTATAAACGCTTCAGAAGGAATAGGCAAGGAAGGAGAGGTGGTGGGGTAGCCTTGTACGTTAGGGAGTGTTTTGATTGTCTACAGCTTGATGGTGGTGAATACAGGGTTGAGTGTTTATGGGTAAGAATCAGGGAGAAGGCCAACAAGGCAGGTATCATGGTGGGAGTCTGTAATAGACCACCCAAGCAGGGTGAAGAGGCAGGCGAAATATTGTATAAGCAGCTGGCAGAAGTCTCAGAATTGCTAGCCCTTGTTCTTGTGGGGGACTTCAGTTTACCAGATGTCTGCTGGAAATACAATACAGCGGAGAGGAAACAGTGTAGGAGGCTCCTGGAGTGTGTGGAAGAGAACTTCCTGACAAGGCTGGTGAGGGAGCCAACTAGGGGAGGCGCCCGCTGGACCTCTTGTTTGTGAACAGAGAAGGCCTGGTGGGTTATGTGACGGTTGGAGGCTGTCTTGGGCATAACGATCATGAAATGATAGAGTTTCGATTCTTGGAGAAGTAAGGAGGGAGGTCAGCAGAACTGCTACCTTGGACTTCCAGAGGGCAGACTTTGGCCTGTTCAGGAGCCTGGTTGACAGAGTCCCTTGGGAGGCAGTCCTGAAGGGCACAGGAGTCCAGGAATGCTGGACATTCTTCAGGAAGGAAATTGTAGAGCTGCAGGAGCAGGCCGTCCCCATGTGCTGGCAGGGAAGAAGACTGGCCTGGCTGAACAGAGAGCTTTGGCTGGAACTTGGGGAAAAAAAGGAGGGTTTATGACCTTTGGAAGAAGGGGCAGGCAACTCAGGAGGACTACAAGGATGTCGTGAGGTTATGCAAGGAGAAAATTAGAAGGGCCAAAGCCCAACTAGAACTTAATCTGGCTACTGCCATAAAAGACAATGAAAAATGTTTCCACAAATACATTAGCAACAAAAGGAGGGCTAAGGAGAATCTCCACCCTTTATTGGATGCGGGGGGAAACATAGTGACAGAGGATGAGGAAAAGGCTGAGGTACTTAATGTCGTCTTCTTTGCCTCAGTCTTTAATAGTCAGACCAGTTTTTCTCTGGGTACCCAGCCCCCTGAGCTGGAAGACAGGGACAGGGAGCAGAATGAAGCCCCGTAATCCAAGGGGAAATGGTCAGTGACCTGCTACACCACTTAGACACACACGTCTATGGGGCCGGATGGGATCCACCCAAGGGTACTGAGGGAGCTGGTGGAGGTGCTCACCAAGCCACTTTCCGTCCTCTATCAGCAGTCCTGGCTAACCGGGGAGGTCCCAGTTGGCTGGATGTTAGCGAATGTGATGCCCATCTACAAGAAGGGTCGGAAGGAGGATCTGGAGAACTACAGGCCTGTCAGCCTGACCTCAGTGCCGGGGAAGGTTATGAAGCAGATGATCTTGAGTGCCATCATGCGGCATGTACAGGACAACCAGGGGATCAGGTCCAGTGAGCATGGGTTCATGAAAGGCAGGTCCTGCGTGACTAACCTGATCTCCTTCTGTTACAAGGTGACCAGCTTAGCGGATGAGGGAAGGGCTGTGGATGTTGTGTAACTGGAGTTTAGTAAAGCCTTTGACATGGTTTCCCACAGCATTCTCCTGGAGACACTGGCTGCTTATGGCTTGGATGCGTGTACGCTTTGCTGGGTAAAAAACTGGCTGGATGGCCGGGCCCAGAGAGTCGTGGTGAATGGAGTTAAATCCAGTTGGCAGCCGGTCACAAGTGGTGTTCTCCAGGGCTCAGTATTGAGGCCAGTTCTGTTTAATATCTTAATCAATAATCTGGACGAGGGGATCGAGTGCACCCTCGGTAAGTTGGCAGATGACACTGAGTTGGCCAGGAGTGTCGATCTGCTGGAGGGTAGGAAGGCTCTACAGAGGGACCTGGACACTCTGGATCAATGGGCCGAGGCCAACTGTATGAGGTTCAACAAGGCTCAGTGCCGGGTCCTGCACCTGGGTCACAATAACCCCATGCAATGCTACAGGCTTGGGGAAGAGAGGCTGGAGAGCTGCCCAGCAGAAAAGGACCTGGGGGTGTTGGTTGACAGCTGGCTGAATATGAGCCGGCAGTGTGCCCAGGTGGCCAAGAAGGCCAATAGTATCCTGGCTTGCATCAGAACTAGTGTGGCCAACAGGACCAGGGAGGTGATAGTGCCCCTGTACTCAGCACTGGTGAGGCCGCACCTCAAATACTGTGTTCAGTTTTGGGCCCCTCACTACAAGAAGGACATCGAGGTGCTGGAGTGTATCCAGAGAAGGGCAGTGAAGCTGGTGAAGGGTCTAGAGCACAAGTCTTATGAGGAGCGGCTGAGGGAGCTGGGGTTGTTTAGTTTGGAGAAGAGGAGGCTGAGGGGAGACCTTATTGCTCTCTACAACTGCCTGAAAGGAGGTTGTAGTGAGGCGGGGGTCGGTCTCTTCTCCCAAGTAACAGGTGATAGGATGAGAGGAAATGGCTTCAAGCTGCGCCAGGGAAAGTTTAGGTTGGATATTAGGAAAAACTTCCTTACTGAAAGAGTGGTCAGGCATTGGAACAGGCTGCCCAGGGAAGTGGTTGAGTCCCCATCCCTGGAGGTATTTAAAAGATGTGTAGATGTGGTGCTTAGGGACATGTTTTGGTGGTGGACTTGGCCTTGCTAGGTTAACGGTTGGACTCGATGATCTCAGAGGTCCTTTCCAACCTAAATGATTCTATGATTCTATAAGGTAAATACGATATCCTAGGCTTTTTGATAACAAAATAAACACAAATAATAATAAATTACATTGATTTAGGAAATTTAGGGCAGAATTTTTTGTGTGATGAGTTGTTTTGGGAGCAGAACCTCTGCTGCCCAACTTCTTGGATTTTGTCTTGTAGACCTTCTGTGGGTTCTTAGGTGTCTCATTCCTTTGAAGCCTCCCCTTCAGACTGGGCATTTGTCTTCTTAGACACTTACTTTCAGGAGACTCAAGGGAACATAATTATCTTTGAGGTCTTTACTCCTCTGCTGAATATAGTAAATGACTTTTGAATCTGTTGGGCATTTTCAGAGGGGTGTTGAGAGACAAGCATACAGAAGTCTAAAGCATTCTACTTCTACGAGTTTTGTTTGTGTAAGAAAAAGCTAAAACTGCTAAATTAAGTGCAAGATGATGTCTCTCCAGCATTTTTCTGCATACAGGGGGAGACTACAAAAAGGAAAGGAGAGGGAAAAATGAGACAGGAAAGATGAAGAACCATGTAGCAGGGAAGGAAAAGGGAGAGAAAAATCTCTCATCCCGTGTTAAGATCATAGAATCATAGAATCGTTTAGGTTGGAAAAGACCCTTAAGATCATCAAGTCCAACCGTTATAGAGGCTGAAAGAGTAGATGGTGGCTTGGAGCCCCATTCCAAATGGGCAGAAGGCAAAAGTTGGATATGGCCTGAAAGAAAGCCCTGAAGCCCAGGGCTGAATTGGAGCCAGTGTGGTTCTGACAGAATTTTGATGTGTAAATATTTATGTTGATTCCAAATCCAAATAGGATGAAGTGGCTAGAGGTTGATTATGGAGGAAAATAATTTCTTGCAAGTTAGACAAGGGAAGAAAAAAACCCGTATTTTAGAAAAAAATGTGAAATTTTGCTTAGAAATGAAATTTTTATTCACCCCAAAATATTTTAAACTGACATTTTGCTTCATTTTGTTTCCTTGGCAATGTCAGAATCACTACATGAATTTCCAAATATATCCCATTCCATCCAAGTGGTATTCTAATAATTTTAATACAGAAAACTAGGTAAAATTTTTCCAAGGAATTCTAGTTGTAGTTCATCTCCAGGTTATAGGGGTATTTTAGCAGAAGGTTCTCAGGTGCCAAGAACAGTGGGATCCCTGGTCTTTGGGCAAAAACACTTGTCTTGTTTTGGCTAGTCAAAATAAGAGATCAGAAAAAAAATGTCGTTTTCCCCCAAATTCATAACTTTTCCTTTTTTTTGTTTTGAAAATACATCTTTGACTCCTATAGCATATGTTCTTGCATGTGTTTCTTGGCACTCCTGAAGGGCAGATCTATTTCTTACATGCTTGCTGCCTTAATTTTACTGGGGAGTGATTTTTGTCCTGGATGTGTGTGCAGAATTCCTGTGACAGCCATAAATTTTCTTTAATATCTTTGTATACATAGAGCTTCTGTATTAATACCAAGTTCGCTACCTGCCCACCAGCAAAGCCATATGCTAGCATCAAATGTTAATTGGCTATCAGTTGGGTATTTAGTCCTACTCATCTGCTAAATGGATAGTACGAGAAACTTATACCAAAGTTAATGAAACATACTCTCTAGTCCTGTTGAATTGCTTGGCTACCATAGATTTGTTCCATTAGAATCACAACATGAAATGAGTTTTTAATTTCTTTCAGCATTGCAGGCTCTTTAAATTTCTTGTTTGTTTTCCAGTGTAGACTTACAGAAACCTAGAATCACACAGGATGGAGGGGACCTCTGGAGGTCATTGAGTCCAACCTCCTGTTCAAAGCAGGCCTAGTTACAGCAGGCTGCTCAGAACCTTGTCCAGCTGAATTTTTAGTATCTCCAAGGGTGGAGATTTCACAGCTGCTCTGGGCACATATTCTACTTTTTGACCATCCTCATGGTAAAATTCTTTCCTTATAGCATGTTCCCACTTGTGTCTGTTGCCTCTTGTTGTATCTGTGTGCACGTCTGAAAAGAACCTAGCTCTGCTTTGTCTTTATCCTGAGATCAGGTATTTGCAGACAGCAGTAAGGTCTACCCTTGATCTTCTCTAGGCTGAACAGACTCAGATCTCAGCCTCTCCCTGTATGCCACATTCCCCAACCATCTTGGCGGCCCTCCGCTGGACTTGCTTCAGTTTATCAGTAGTTTTTATTTTACTGAGGAAGCCAGAACTGGACACCACACTCCAGATGTGGTGTCTCAATTGCTAGATAGAAAGAAAGATCACTCCCTTTGTTCAGCTGGTTTCACTGTTACTAATACAGGCCAGGATGTGGTTGGCTGTCTTTGCCACAAAAACACACTGCTGAGTCATTGTTGAATGAAGTTACTCAATCCTAGGTGCAGGACTTTGCATTTGCTTTTGATGAAGTTTATGAGGTTCCTGTCAGCCCATTTTTCCAGCCTTTGGAGGTTCCTCTGAATAGCAGACATGCCTTCCAGAGTGGGTTGGCAGATTCCCACCCCTAATTTGGTGTTGTCTGCAAACTTGCTGAAAGTGCACTCCATCAGATCATCCAGGCTGTTAGTAAAGAAGGGAAGCAGTATTGGCCCCAGCATCACTAGCTGAGAGATACCTCTAGTGACTGACTGCCAGATGGACTTTGTACCACTGATTCTAGCCCTTTGAGCCCAGTATTCCAGGCGGTACTCGACCCACCTTATCATCCATGCTTATCTCACCAATTTGGCTATGAGGATGCTATGGAAGATTGTGTCAAAGGCTAAAATCAAGCCAAACAACATCCAGTGCTCTCCTTTATCCACAGAGCCAGTCATCTCCTCATAGAAGACAATTGCGTTAGTCAGGTATGATTTACCCATGTTGAATTGACGGCTGTTCCCAATCACTTTCCTGACCTTCATGTGCTTGGAAAATTACTTTGTGGGATATTTGTTCCGTAATCTTCCCAGGCCTGATGTAAGGCTTGATGGCCTGTAGTTCCCCAGATTTCTCTTCTTGCCTTTCTTGAGGATGGGTGGGACATTTGCCTTTTTCCAGCCATTGGGAACTTCTTCAATCCCCCTGACTTTTCAAAGGTGATAGACTTGTGATAGGCCTGTGTCCATCCATTGCAGCACTCCAGTCAGGTGAGCTATCCCACCATGTCTCCATAATCTCAGAGATGTCATACCTCTCCACTGTGCATGGACTTCTTCCTTGTGGTTGCACCCCATGCTGTGTGGGTGTGCATACAGGTACCTGAGAGGAACCCCAGTGAGGCTGCTTTTACAAGGGTAATGCGAGAGCCTTTGCCATCCTGTTGTCCCCCAGCTGCTTCCTCACTGCCTCCATGCCTTCACTTCTCTTCACAGCATGACAACCCTTCCCCAACACACCTAATTTAAAACTCTTCCCACTGTATTAGTAAACCTGTTGGCAAAGACACTCTTGCCCCAGTTTGCTAGGGGGAATGCCATCCCTGCGCAGCAGTCCTTGTTCTTCAAAAAGGGTCCTGTGGTCATAGAAGCCGGAGCCCTGCTTGCAGCACCAGCCACGCAGCGTCACGTTGACTGTGGGATGCGTCCACTCCCACCTGTGCAGTGAGCCCCCTCACTGGGAGGGCTGAGGAGGTACCACCAGGGCCACATCCACCTCACTGTTACCTCAGGTCTGTCAGTCACCCTTGATATGCTCAAGGTCGTTCTAGTGGTACCATTGGTGCCCATACGGGTGAGCAGTCAGGGAACTTAATGTTTAGCATATGGCTATTTTGGAAAAAAAAGGAGAAGGAAAAAAAAAAAAAGAAAAACAGCTTAGCAAATGAAAATGTTAGCCAGTGCCTTTATAAGGCTTGTTTTCATGGAGTTTGTAAATGGAAGACAAAAGGAGCCCAGTGCAATGGGTACGTTGTAGCCACTGCTGTCTTTGGTAGGAATCTTTCTTAGCAAAACGCAGTTGTTATAAGAAGCCATGAAAACCTGCATGTCCCTGCAGTGGGAATCCAACATTCTCAGCTCATTTTGTTTAACAAGGGACAGGAAATGTGCCTGATGTCTTTTCTGCCCAGCTTGTCATTAGCACCCACTAGCAGATGTGGGAATAAACTCATCAACCTGGAAGTGTTTCGAATTATCTCTGATCAAGAGCTGGTGGCACAAAAAATAATAGATGGAAAAGTGGTTTTTCTAAAGCTATAGACACATGTAGAAACACAGCCATACAACAGCTATTAGGCTATGTGCTCTCGGGGAGGTCTTGGTCCTAGCCAAGGGCCAAGCCAAGGCTACAAGTTGTGCAGTAGTCTGTGCTAGGGATGGAAAACCATGTATTTGTGTTGGAAGGACATAATAGAATAAGAAAATACATAATAATTCAAATAATAACATATAAAAAGGAAAAGTAAGAAGTTGTAGGTCAGAAGTAGGAAAGAGTCGCTGCTTTAAGGTAGTTTTTAGGTAAATATTGATCTGATATTGCTAATGTTTGGTGGATCTTAATGCTATAAAAGGCAGTTGAAACATTAAATGTTTTTCAGGATTGTGCTGACACACCATGTTGGACAGTGGTTCTGCTGCAGTAAGGTGGTCTTGGTCCCTCTGAGGTCAGTGGTAGGAGGACCGTGCCTTTAGTGCAAAGAGATGTTTAGCATTCAGTGTTGACTTCTGCATGTGGACTAGAGTGAGCACTGGTAAATAAGGAAGCAAGGAAGATGGGAAATGGGTAATCAATATTGTGGTCTGATAGCTGAGGGTCTTCATCTGCAGCTGCTCAACTGGCATCTTACACACATAGTTCATGACAGAGGTGCCCAGACAAGAACAAGGTTTCAAAGATTTATACCTAAGGTTGACTTTACACTTTGAAAGCACTTGGAGTAAAAAGTGAAGCACGTGCGTAAGTCTTCTAAGGAACAAAGTTCAAACAAAATGTTGTTGAATTTATGTGCAAGCAGCGAAAAAATACCCACATTAGACAAAAAATTAAGATTTAAAGGTAGACAAAAAATTAAGATTTAAAGGGTAAAGAGGGCTTGTGGAGACAAAGAGAGGGAAATAGGTTTAGCAAGTTGCTGCCTGGTATGGAATGAAAGGAAAAAAACCTGAGCTGCAAACTCATCAAAACCACAGTTGTTAATTGAAAAGCTGACAGACCTCTAACTACAGCAGTGCTTCTGGCCGCCACTATAATAAATGTAACTGTACATTTAGAGTAATTTGCTAATTTGCCTAAGTAACACCCACAGACAGCAACATGACATAAATACATTAGTGGAAGCAACAACTATAACCAGCTTGTACAGGTTCTTGGCTGCTAGATGGATGAATCAGATGAGCTGGAAAAGATTTACAAAACAGAATAGAAATGGAATTGTTAACAATATTGCGGCATACAGGATTTCTTTATTTTCCTATTTCCCAAGAATGCTTTAAGGCCTGTAGATGCCCATACATATTGTAGCGTGTAAGTAACATTTTCAACTTGTGTGTCTATGTGTGCACACACCCGGAAAACTTGTAGAGATGGAGTACACATCTGCAAAATGCTAAGCATTTCAGAAACAAAAATGACAAAATTTACATCTCAAGTAGTCTTTCAGTTAAATAATTGAATCTCCAACATTCAACATGTAATTATAAATATCTGAAGTTTCTGTTAATAAATATTCCAAAGGCACATGTGTATTGGGTCCACAGGAAAGACTGGAACCTGTACAAGCAATTTTCCTAATACAGGTGTAACACGTGTCTGAAACTTATACTTTGGAGTTGCCCAGATCTTTTCATTTGGCAAATAATGAGTTCAGCCATGCGGCATCTCCTCTGGGCTAGCACTGTTCTCTGTCTTCTCTTCCCGTAACTCTGAATCGCGCTGTTGCATTTTATTCTTAAGTCCTACTCATGCCAACTTTTGCCACTGCATATTGACTGGTGTTTTACATTCTCTAAATATCCTATCTCTAGGTTAGGCTTGGGGTCATGACTAAAGGTTTCTATGTTATCAACAATACGTTTTTTAAATAAAAAATGACAAGATTGCTGCTATGCAAGGTGGGTCTCATTTTCAATAAAATATTTCTTTCTGCTACCAATCTCCTGTTCTGACTGTCTTCATCCTGATGCAAATTAATAGTGCTAATGAATGCAGCTTTATACAGTTTCTGTCTTTGTTTCCTCTCAGATACACTTAGAAGGTTTCTGTTGAGCTTTTTGAGACAGGTGATGCCTGCTCTCAAGGGCAGAATCCAGTTGATAACCAAATGTGGAGTGAGGTGGAAAGTTTCTGTTGCAGTGCTCCCCTCAGGAAGAACTCATGTGTGTGGGCATATATATTCTTGCCTTCAGCAGGAGGTTGTTATAAGGTTTTTCACTAAGTACGAGTTGTAAAATATTCTTGAACATGAGTCACTTTAAATTATAGTCCATGGATCTAAGGAAGTCGCTGAGAAAATGGAGCAGGAAAAAACATGGGATAGAGGCAAACTGCGAGACTTCTCTGTGGGATGTGGAGTTTTGACAGCTAAACCCAATCTCTGTCTCACTTGAAGGCTTGATCTTAATGTCAGGGCAAAGAGGGCAGCAGACCCCTCTGGCTGACCCAAGTTCTGACTCTCTAAGACCTCCTCAGTACAAGCTGATAAAGACCACAGCTCTGGGAGAAGAGAGCTGACATTATTTTATGAAGCGTTACGGCCGATCTTCTTTGAACCCTAATTTCTGTCAAAGAGTTATCATCACTGTCACAGTAAGTGATACTTGCAGCACAAATGGCAATTAACTAGAAGTAAATAGTAGAGCAGAAGTCTGCAGACTGGTTTTTAAGGTTGATGAGTTGAAAGTAGTTTCAACACATTAATGCTAAGCATGCTAAAGCATAGTGTGCCCTGAAAAAGACAGTAATGTCATTTATCCAAAATCGCCAGGAATTACAGTAACACGTAGTAGGGATATGCTCAATTGTTTCAAATATGTGAACATATTACAGGAATCAAAAATAGTTTGTGAGTCTGTCTGTTTTCTTTTATCAGATTTTCCATAAAACAAGTAATTTGTTTGTTTTTCACTGTTTTAGGTAGCCTGCCCTATGAATACAAGATTGTGATAGCAGGAAATCATGAATTGACCTTTGACCAGGAATTCATGGCTGACTTAATCAAGCAGGACTTTTACTATTTCCCCTCTGTTTCTAAGCTGAAGCCAGAGAGCTATGAAAATGTACAGTCTCTTCTAACAAACTGCATCTATCTTCAAGACTCTGAAGTGACGGTGAGGGGATTCAGAATATATGGCTCCCCTTGGTAAGCAGGTTTTTAAGCATACATAAAAAAATATTGTTGATTGCTATCACATCAGCCATTTTGTATGCATCAGCTATATTTGGATTGCTGTGTTAGGAAGAAAAGTAATACTCAGTTTGATAAAAGTTTTTATATTTTCTTGTAATGAATCATTCCTGTGACAAAATAATGTTCTTGTACTATGGGTATTGTTAACAAAATAATGATGGGAAAAAGACAGTACGCTCTTTAAACTCTCAGCCAGGAGCAGTTCTCTAACAGTCCATGTAGGGGGTTTTTGTGTCATAAAATATGTTTTCTGTACTTAGTGAGTTTATATAATTACAGGTTAATTTTATTGCAAGGGTGCATTCTTTTGACAATTTCCATCCTACAGATAATATTTAAGGTTCATTAGTGTATACAGTGGTCATTTAATGCAGCAAGCTTGTTTCAGTATTTGTTCAGGCTTTTTTTTTAATATCGCTCAGAATCTTACTTTCTTTTATACAGTAATAGCTTTCCTCAAGGTACAGTTGAGCTCCTAAACTAAAGTCAACAAATCAGTAGCAACCTAGTATTTCATGCATTTTGCTCTACTGCATAGAGTGAACGCTTAGAACTCCTTGACAGTATTGGAGACAGATGGGCTTTGGCTTCCTGACCTCTACCTTGGAGCTCATATGCTGCTTCCGTGTTTCTTACTTACATTATATTACTACTATCTTATTTCTGCTAACAGGACTGTAAATTGGGTCTTTTATGAGCATTCAGTATACATTTAAAAGAAGTAAAAAATTATTTTAAAAGGCAGGTTTTTAAGGGAATCTGTTATTCTTCCTTTTAAAATCACATCAGGCTGGAATGTGGCAAACAAGTTGTCAAACCTGATGCATATACCCCAATGTGAATTTTCAGTGTGAATAAACTGTGAAATCTCTTGGATTTTTTTTTTAATGAAAATTGGCATTTTCCCATTTGGTTACTTGAGATGGGTGTTAATTTTCTCTGAGCTTATTATTCTACATTTGTCTACATTAAATAGCTTCCCTCCTAAATGCACCCTTCTCTCTCTCCCTCTTAGATCTCCAGATCTTTCTGGGTTTTTTCAACCTACCCACCTGCTGTGTTGTAGTTCATCTGCCTCTTGTGTCTACTGTGTATTCAATCAATGTACAATTTAATTCATTTTCCAAATTATTAGGGAAGATATTAGATGGTATCAGTCCCAATATTAACTTCTGAGAAATGCCACTTGGCATCTCTTCCCATTTTGATGTTCAACTGTAAATACTGTAATTATGCTCTGTTTACAATATGTCTGGCAACTTCATATCTTCATTGCAATATTCGTAACCAGGCACCATATTTCCAGTGTCAGTAATAATTTTCCAGGCAGTAAAGTACCAAAAGTCTCATTAAAGTCTACATAAATTAAATTAAAGCAAAACACTATCTATAAAGTAGCACTAAGTAGAGGCTAAAGGAAACCATTTGAACTTTCTGTGTATGATTAGATCTGTAAAAATCTGTTGAGAAAACTTTTGTCCACCCACTAACCCATAAATAATGTTTCTGTAAAATCAGATCTGCCGCATTCCCTTTGTGCACTAATCCTGTCATTTTGCACAACTTGTCTAAGCTATCTGGCATGACCTATTCTTCATGAAAAAAGATTGCTTTCCATCTTTTATGCATCTTCAGGTTATATCTAAACTTCCACACTACATGTTTCACAGTGTTGCTAACTCATCTCCCACCCCCTTATGGTCCTGGAAGATGAGTGTTGTAAGGTCCTTTGAAGATCTTTGCTTACTCCATATGGGAGAACGTCTTGATGAAAGTCTTCCAGCCAGACTGGTTTTTTTGCTTGTTATTATGCAATGCTGAATGAAGTTTCCATGCTAATTGATGTCATGTCCAGTGGAAACAGCAACAATAGCAATAATAAGTCACTCTTCATTAGTCTATCAGAACAGCAGATGCAGAAGTAACAAAAGTCACATCAACCAGCCCACCAGTCAGAAAACTGAAACAGCTATTTTGTGTGGGTTAAACTAGCTGCCTGCTAGGTTGAAGGCTGTAGTACAAGTCTGTGCCTACTGCTCTTTAGCATTTCTTTTTGTTTCTATACTTCATTCACCCTGAACAGAGAGGTTTGTCATAGCCTCTATGGGAAATCAATCTCAGTTTCTTTCTGCGTCATAGTATTGTAATCTCTAAAAAAACTACAGAACTTTGGTGAACGTTCCGTGGTGAATCTTTTTTTGCCCTTGCATCATGAAGCCAGTCCTTTAGAAAATGCTTACGAACCTAGTCAAGACTTCAAAATTTAGAGTTCTTTAAGATCTCAGAACTCAATAAGAAGGCTAAATTTCATGCAGTTGCTTGTTTAGTATCCTAAAATAATTTTCCTTTCCAGCCTTGAAAATATGCATCTAGCTTTTTGAATGGATTTGTTTAATTGGAGAACTCCCAATTACAGTTTATGTTTGTTGTCCATACATGACTCTGTTTAATGAGAAGGTGAGCTATCTAGAAATTAAAAGACTGGGGCCCCAGATCCTGCCTTTCCATTTCTGGTTAGAGCCCTGACCTTCTGTCTTACTTTACCCTTTGTAAAAATAAGTACAAGCTAGAGATATCCCTCCTTTATAAAACAGGTTAATCAATAGTTGCAAAGTACTTTGAGAACGCTGGAGTAAGGTCTGAGGAATGCCACCCAGCATTAACGTAGTGCGTTTACCTGTAGCCATCTGCGTTTTTATGTATGACCTGTACACAATTAGATTGTACTTCTGCTTAAGATGTTTTAGTTGCAAAGTTAACCATGAGAGCTTGATTGGTTTGTGTAACATGCCAGTCTCTAAGGCCTGTTAAATATGTACCATTTGTGTGTGGTTAAATATTTTCAATAGCACTTGGGTATTTTGACCTCTATTATTATCTAAAACTCAGTGGTTATTTTTAATTGCATAGAAGAAATGGGGCACTGTTTTGTCTCAGAAACCAGTATGTTAACTCTCCTGGGCTCCAAGGGCAAGATTTCAAGTGCCAGATTGAGCCTCTACTCCCTAGTGAAAATTTAACTGCTTTAAATGTTAATTACGCTAGTAGTAAGCAAGGAGCAGCCATTTTGAAATGCCAGCTGCAAAGCACAAAAGCTACTATTTAGGAATTAGTGTTTGCAACATTGGTATCTTGGACCATGGATTATCAGTATAGATGATGAGGGAGAGGAGCATAAAAACATTAGATGCTTCAAGAGAAACTTGGGAAGATGTTAAATATGTCCAGAGCAATCTTGAATTTTAAGGGTGGCTGTGTTTGGCCTAGGGGGCTGATGCTATTGACAGTGCACCATACAGTGTTGGTTGCCAGATCTGGATGAGCAGGGCATCAGTAAGAATGCAACATGCTTTCTTCTAGAGTAGCCCAGATGCTGGGAACTGTTGTGTTTTTTCCCCATATAAAGCCTGGCATCATGATTTTTTTCATAAAAAGCTAGGAACAGGAAGACGCACTCTGGTTTCATCACAGCAAAACCTAGGACATGGCCAGAACATGCTCACAGACCTGGAAGCAGTCTTGTGTAGAGAATAGCCATAGTTGCTATGAATGTAAAACAAAAAGACTTTCGTTCTCAATAGCATTTGTTGTAAATTGGAAAGCTTCTGGTTGGAAAGTACTTTTAAACACCCTAATTTATTCTGGAGTGCTATGAGAAAAGTCAAAGTGGCAGATAGAATAACCCAAATAATTCTATATAATAATTCTATATAATGTACTTTTGACTGCTGAGCCTTCCCAAAGAGGAAGCCATTTTCCAGAGCAGTTTAATTTGTTTTCCAGTAACATACAAAATTGTAACATTGAAGTAAAAATACAGCAAGCAGGAACATCAGAGAGGTGGCAGAGAATCCATCCTTAGGTGTTTTCAAGACTTGGCTAGACAGTCGTGGCTGACCAGATCTAGTGGTGGTGAGTGGTAGGGAGTGGTAGGTTGGACTAAAGATCTCCAAAGGTCCCTTTTGAGCAATGTTTCTGTGATTCTGTCAGTCCCACTATGAAGCTAGAGCTAGGTGTCAGTCTTGATCCCTGAAATGAATGGGTATCAACAAAGTCCTTACAATACAGAGCTTTGTTGTTGATATCAAACTCCCTACAAGCAGTAGATGGTCCTGACAGGTGATTTGGAAGTCAGGCAGCTGAGGTAATAGTGGAAATTTGAATTTGTATTTGAAGTCTTCTCTGTGTCATCAGACTGGGTATTATCTCTATGACGACATCATTCATGGAACCATATTAATAAATGATTAGTGAGTATTTCAGTTACAGGTTTTCAGCCTTCTATTATAGGTCATTACCCCCACAATGTGGTATTATTTTGCAGGTTAGAGTTTTAGTGTTAGCTACAGCTGGAATGAAGATAGGCTGTACAATCCACTTGTGCCTCTGCACCGCTAAAGATTTTAATTGCACAATTACACACTGTGTTTGCACAAAAAGCCCTGAATGCATTCAGTGCACAAGATCTGTTGTGCTTGCTGAATGAGTCAACTGTATATTATTCCTTTTATAGTCATTATTCAGAATTGCCGTGTAGAAATAAATGTCTATAAAGGTGCACGTACATTGTTGTACCAATGTGAGAACACCTCTCTGAGGTTCATACTTGCATGTGTAATCCTGAGTGTTGCTACATTGGCTTCTCTGCTGCACAAGGTTCCAGTAATGGACTCTGCCCTACTACGTGTTTTTTCCATTGAGTTTTTTACAACTCAGTGAGTAAGTAACTTGGCGCTCTATTCTCCTTTTGCATGCAATAACTAATGATAAGACCTGAAGACTAATGAATTGACCCCTGATCAATCAGCAGCAGCTGTTTGTGCAAAGGTTATACTGGCTGTTCCCCCAATGTCTAATATTTCCCCCCTGCCTCAGATTTATAGAAAAGATGTGCATCTGCAGAAGAACAAGTATTCTGTGTGTGTGCTCTGATCTTGTGGAAAATGGCAGGAATTCCGGTGGCATTTTCTGTTGCAAGGTGGATTATTGTACATTAATGGCAGGGTAAGAGTACACATTTTACTTGACATAGCAAGAGAAATGCAAGTGGCAGAAGGAAAACATCTTCTTCCTAGCCACTGAATTTCCATAATGCTTCTGAGCAGCTGTACACAGCTGCAGGAGAAACTTTGGTCCTCCTGCTTTCAAACAGGCATACAAGGTGGCAGGAGATCATTTTATCTCTTTCAGCACTTTTTTTCATTTTCCACAATGTGGGAAGGGAAGGGACAATGAAAGCCCTCTTGCCAAACATATGACAATTTCATTATTCTAAATGACATATTGGCCTGGATAGCTTAAAGAAGCCCTTTAGGATGAGATTGCCTCCAGACTCATTATCCAGAGAGTGGATTTTTGCTTGGCTTTGATTATCTGGAGGGATCTATTCCTGTGAAACAGAACCTCATTTTTCTTTTTGCAGAATTACAGTTTTTTTCTAGTGTCTATGTATTCTCATTTCCTCCTTCATTCTTTTGTTATAGGCCATCTGGAACTTCAGAAACTTTCATTTCCCAGTCAGGGAAAATGGGAGAGCAAAGATTAATATCAGCCTAGAAAGACATTTGTGACCATTTGTCCTGAAGTGACAGAGACCCGGGCTGGACTCCTGGTTTTTTGTAGCTGCCCTCCAATGGAACGTTGGTTAGAAGTGGCCCCCACATGTTTACACATGGGCCAATAGCTCTCGTACAACATCGTTGTTCAGATAATGGGAACTGAGTGAAGAAAGTTAGGGGTGTGTATATGGGGAGTGTTTTTTTTCTGTTCAAGTATTGGTTTTACTGAGAATCATAGAATTGTTAAGGTTGGAAGACCCTTAAGATCATCAAGTCCAACCGTTAACCTACCGCCGCCAAGTCCGCCACTAAACCATGTCCTCAAGTACTGCATCTACCCGTCTTTTAAATACCTCCAGGGATGGGGACTCAACCACTTCCCTGGGCAGCCTGTTCCAATGCCTGACCACTCTTTCAGTAAAGAAGTTTTTCCTAATATCCAACCTAAACTTTCCCTGGCGCAGCTTGAAGCCATTTCCTCTCGTCCTATCACTTGTTACTTGGGAGAAGAGACCGACCCCCACCTCACTACAACCTCCTTTCAGGTAGTTGTAGAGAGCAATAAGGTCTCCCCTCAGCCTCCTCTTCTCCAAACTAAACAACCCCAGCTCCCTCAGCCGCTCCTTATAAGACTTATTCTCTAGACCCTTCACCAACCTAGTTGCCCTTCTTTGGACATGCTCCAGCACCTCCATGTCCTTCTTGTGGTGAGGGGCCCAAAACTGGACACAGTACTCGAGGTGCAGCCTCACCAGTGCCGAATACAGGAGCACTATCACCTCCCTGGTCCTGTTGGCCACACTATTCCTGATACAAGCCAGGATGCCATTGGCCCTCTTGGCCACCTGGGCACACTGCTGGCCAGAGGTTAGCACTCTGGGTCAGGGCCATTCAGTGAGCTCTGGCTATGTCAGAGAGGATGGCTGAATTCCTTCCAGTGTAAAAGACATCAATCTGTAAGTTGCATTAGTGAGTACCAGCCACCAGCTCAGCCCAAAACGACCTCTACAGGGTTCTTATTCTCTAAATCATCCTCCCACTTTGGTGTGAGGGCTGGAAATTTGTTCCAACCTGTTGGCCCTTTTCTTGGTGCACTGAAGCTATCTGTACTGTTCCAAGTGCCTTTTCTCAAGCTGTATAGTCCAGTGTGAGCAGTAGTGCTTAGCTATAGGTATATAACTCTCATCTGATTTATTATTTTCTTGTTTGATTTGTTTTTTCATCACAAAGTAGGTGACTTCGTTATACTCCTTCTCAAATGTTCTCTCTCTTCTTTGTGTGTGTGTGTGTGTGCGCGCGCGTGCATGCACGTGCACACTTTGGATAGAAGGACTGGTAACTTCCATGTGTAACTGGGGTAGTTTCAAAGAGCATGCATAGGGCAAAATGAGGCAGACTTATTTTTTGTCCACACAGACTCCAGGCCACCCATACCCTAGGTCTCCATTTCAGTGCCTTCCTCCTCCATCTTTTCAAGAACAGCTATAATAGTCTCTTTCATTCCTCACTGAAGTCAGTTTCCATCAGTAAAATACTGTAGCAAAGATTTATAGATTCATTTCATGAGAGGGACACGCTTTCATTTTGCCAGTGATGAATCATCTAATGTTTACTTTCCCAGACCTTGTACAAATCTTTACAGTCATTGAGGTGAACATCAATTAAAATGAAACTGTATTAAAATAAAATATTGACTTCATTTAACATAATATACCTCCCAAGTGGGGAGTGTGGCTTCCAGATAGAGCAGCAGCAGCAGCAGTGCAAGATGTAATATTGCAGCTTTCATTCCCTGTAAAATTCACAGAAAATAACAACTTCTGCCTCAAAGTGACCACTCTGATTCTTAGTTCTTACGCCCCCTTTCAAATCTGCAAAAAAAACTATTCAGCACTTTGCACATGACTAAAATATATAGGGACACAAAAATTTGTGTTATTGGACAAAATCATACTAGAAGTTTTTCTAAGTAAAATAGCTGATCCTCCTATGTTCTTTCTGCACCCTCACTTGGTCAAAAGATAAAAATACAAATAACTAAAGTGCAATTGCTTCTATACTGTTTTCTAAAGCAATAAAATACCACTCTAAATTTCTTGCAAACCTCAAATTAAGTAGATTTTTGAGCAGGTGGCTTGTTTTCATGTCTAGCTCTGTCAGTGCTACAGTTTTGTATGGATGGATGTGGAAATGCAGGATTTGGACATACTACAGAGTACTGGGTTTTGGTTGCTCAGAAATATGTTTTAAAAATGGTAGATGTTCCCTGATTTTTGTAGTTGGGAACTATTGGGAGCTTTTTTAATTAGTGACTTTGAGGCAGGCAATATAAGTGAGTAATTTAAGTGGACTGACATGGTTCTTGAAGAAAATTATGAGTGGGAATAATGGACTCCACTCATTATTTAGAATTGAGGCATCTCAAGTCTCAGAAATTTTGGGGAGAAAGCTGGCATCTAAGCCTGCCTGATGTGGCTGCATTACTATGGTTAGAATGCTGAAGATGTTTTATTTCAGGCATTCGGTAAAAGGTAGGTAAGATGTGACAGATGTGTAAGAAATAACATGTTTAGAAGAGAGAAAGCAAAATTCATCATCCTCTTAAAATATATTAATTAACAGTCTGAGGCACATAGATACAGGTTTAATTGTATTTTAATAGAATGCTGGAGTGATATTTTTATTTCCTCTTCCATACTTATCAGAAACCATTTTCCATTTTGGAAAGTGCTGCTTCTAAAAACACTTAAAACCACAATACGCTGTAGTTTAGTTTGCAGCATATGGAAGATCATAAGAATGGCTTTTCCTGCAAAATGATTTTGATCTATTAAATTCAGCTGTTCAGGGAAGGTGGTGGGGAGAAATGTAAGATATTGAACTCCTGAAGTGTGAAAGGTTTTCCAGTGGCAGAAAGTGAGACTTAAGAGTGCATTCTGGCTGTTCTGACATCAGAAGCAGATCACTGGATTGTTTTTCTCCTCATTTTTTCTCTTTTTTTACTAATGGCACTTTGCTAAAATTGGTGCATTTCATGTGATAAACACATCTTGGAAAGCGGTTTTTTTACATGACTTGGAAATACAGGAAATGTGAGTCTCATTCAGTAGACCCTAGGTATACAGGTACTATATTGCTCATGTGAGCAATCATACTGAATTCAGGAGAAATCTTTTTAATGAACACTGCCGTACAAATTAAGTGACTGAAATGAATTAGCAAGAATCATTAATATTGTTGAAAAAAATGTGTATGGAACAAAAAATAAAAATTTCTCAGATTCCAAGTGAATTTTCTATAGCATGTTAAAGGAACATAGTTGTTATTAACTAATTAAACTCTGCAATTGGTATGTGAGCGAATGAAAATGTAAACTGAACTACACCTATTGTAGCCCATAAATATCATCAAAGTCGGACCAATGTGATAAATTCTAGTTATTATGTGCTCCTGAGAAACTTTATTTTTCCATTTCCCCACAAGTTTTTTTTAAAGTCACAGCAGTTTAGAATATCCCTTTTTTCTTTTCTTGTTAACAAACATTCCAGAAAATGTTTTCTCTCAAATAAAATTTCTTCCCAACATTGCCCAGGGCTGAGGAGTCTGGAACAGTTCAATCCTAGAATAGTCACAGTAGAGGAAAACGAGTAAGTCAAACACCTTTGCATGCTGTGTACCTGTACGTATTTGCGTATTAGGGATATGGATCAATGCTCTCACACTTTTCACAGTGACCTCTTGCGGAGTGACCTTAATCAGTTACTGAAGCCAAAGATGCTTTACATCCACTTTGCAGTCATGTTCCTCCACTGCGTCTGTACAAGTATGCAGGACATTGCCCTGCCCAGGTGTGCACGTATGCTGAATATAAACCAGAAATTATGTTGATTTCACATCACATTTTCGGGCAAGTCCTGTTTCTTGTAATGTCTGAACACATTGTGTGGCTTTTTATTTCTGTATGTGAGTGGGGATTTGCATTTGCTTGTTTTGTTGCAAATGTTTCTAGCTTTAGTTAAATTTGAGAGCAGTCGAAAAATATATTGCTTTAGTTTAATTAGCTCAGTAGAAAAAAGTCCTTTCTTGGGCAGTAATTATTAGTTGTATATTATTAAAAGGAAGTAGTTCACATTCAGTTACTCAGCAGAAATAATTGAATCTTCTGATCCAGTAAACTAGCTCACTTTGGATTCAGCTGGTTTTTAATTTAAGACCTATAGAAGAGGAGACCTGTAATCTCACTACAGGGAATTGGCTTCACTTTCCTGCAGTTCATAAACCACAAGAGTGAAATTGCAATCCCCCACAGCAGTTTTCTCTTTATTTTTCACATTTCCTTGAAAGTTTAATTTTATGAGACAGAGCTGATTTTAAAGTTTAAAGTGCTTTTTTTGTTGTTTTGGTGCTTTTTTTCCCCCATTTTTTCTTGAACAAAAGGACTACCAGCTCTATCTGTAGTCTGGGCTGTAGTTTCAGACAGTGGCAATTTCAGGATGTTTCAAAGATGTAAACACAGTTGGGTACTGTGATGAGCCCTTTGGCGGTATTCCAAGAGAAACACAAATAGCTAACTAGTTTGGAGCAAATCTACATGGAGCTGATTCTCAGCTGGAGTAAACTGGCAGAGCTCCACTGGCTTTTGAGCCATTTACACCTGGTGAGAATCAGCCTCCCTACTTCACAGTAGCTTGTATGTGTGCATTTTCCCTAGGTTTTTACACAGTAGATGCATTGCTACATCAAGAAGTAGATGGTGACTATACATTGTGCTCTACATGAAGAACTGTAAATAGAGCCACCATCACAGGAACGAATTGTAACACAGTTATCTGAGTTCTTTGTCTTTTCCCTGACCAGATTTTAAGGAGAAAAGTAATTTACCACTTGTTGTGAAGCTGTTTAACATCAGAACACTTCCTTTGGATTTGTTGTTCATAAATTAATTTAGTTTAATAAATTAGGATTGTTTAATATGAATTAATATGAGGATTTTCTTCCCCAATAAGAAATTAGAATAAATTGGAACCAATATTAAAACAGAGGGCTGCACCTGTGTGTGTCAAAAATTTCTAATTACATAATTTACATCAGATGAGTATATGATTTTTTTTAAGGTTATCTCAGAATTCCTAGCTAGCTGAATGAGCATCCAGGTGTTAAAGCTGTACCTTTTTGGTATAGAAAGTTACATTGCAGCAGTTGGTTTCCACCACTGTACTGTGGGGTGAATTTAAGGCTGCAGGAAAACATGAATTTGGAATTTAGGATTGCTTGGATGTTGTTCACTTCAGGTAGAAACATGGCATATGAAGTATCAGTATGTGCTTTTTTAAACAAGAAGTAAGTTCATCTGTTGCTAAATTGAAAATGTTAAAAATAATACACTTTATGCATATATGCACACGTGCTGTATTAATTTATTAGTTTTGGAAGCATTTTCATGCTTGTTTAACTCAAAATGGCTTTGAATTTTCTAAGGAAAAGAAGGTAAAAAAACAAAAAGGAAGGAAAAAAAGAAAAGAACTGGCAGACAGTTAGTCCATATGGCCTAATTACTCCTGGTATTTTGAGAAAAGAATGTAAACCTGGTGAGTTACTAAACTGAGAAGTGGCTTCGGTGAGGGCCTTTATCGATTCTCAATGCACCTATTACACATCCTACGTATTCCAGTCATGTTTCATGTAGGACAGTCACTCCAGGAGCTGCATCGTAAAAAAACCCACAAGTATAGTGTCTCCATTTGAAGGGATATTCCATCTCCTCATTAGCAAACTTCTGCAAAGTCTTAGAGGACTACAGTAAACACGAAATAGCTGGACGTGTGGAAGAACATTATTTTTCTTTAGCTGTCTGGTCATTTGATAGTGAAAAACTGTAAAGATGCCATGCATAGATGGGCCTCAAATTATTTTTCCTTACTGATTGGCCCATTCATGGCAAGTTTTACATTTAAAATGAGATGGTGACTGTATTGTGGACAGAGGAGCTGTTAAGTCCTCCTCTCTCTTAACCCTTCTTCTCTCTGTGACTATCAGCTGTCAGTATAACCTGGCTGTACGTATATTTTTACATATTGAGAATCAGAGAGACTGAGGGAACAGACTCTGAGACATCAGGAGCTCGACACCTTAGCCCTGCATTAAACCCATAAGACCTACTGAAAGTCTGTACGGTCCTACATCTGTATCCTCAGCACTGAATCTCTTGGCTAATTATTCCAAATTAGCTTTTAAGTTTGTTTGTTGGGTTTATTTTATTATTTTTAAAAAATATCAGATGGGATATTATCATTTGGCTCCCATCAGAATGAAATAAACTATTTGCATTTGGTGTTGGCATGATTTAAATTCAGTCTTTCATTAATTTTTCTCCTCACCTGTTATCTTCTGTTTCCTTACTATGAAGATAAAGTAGATTTCATTTTATTTTTCATTGTTTTATAACAGATTAATGTTTAGAAATGATGAGTTCCTATTAGTCACAGCTCATTCTTTCTTCTTTCCAGTAAGAGATGTATGAAATCCTTTACTAAACAAAAGATGAATGATTTCATGTGTAACTCAAATTGCAAAAGAAATAATTACTGACAAAAGGCCATATTCTGATTTTTACCCTCCTTTCCTTTTTTGAAAACAGTAATTTAATTTGATTCAGAGTTTCAAGAATGACAACCTTGGATGCAAAGCAAGTAAGGCAAAAAACCAAGAACACAGCAAACTTCCCCATGGAAGAAATGTTGTCTGTTGTGGCCAGCAGACTGATAGAGGATCTGAGTTCAATTTGCTGCTCACTACAGCCTCCCGAAGTAACACTGTGCAAGCCATCTAGTGTCTTAGCACCTACATTCCCCTCCTTTCTGCTTTCTCCTTTCCACCTGCTGAGCTGTACTTCGTGGCCATGTGTTCCAGGGGATAATCTTATATGAGATTAACCATCATTTGCATTTATTAGTTTTAAGTCTAACGCCTTAGCTGTCATTAAAAAAGCCCTGGCTCCAATATTATGAATGAGTGAATCGAAGTTTCTTTTTTGCATAATTTAATTATTTTTGTACACTGCTTTCATTCCTCTTCTCTAAAACCATACCACCCTTGTTTCTCTGACACAGAAGTTAGTCATAATATAAATCTCCTCATACTCCTCAAAACTTCTGAAACCTGTTTGTTCTTCTTTAAATCTCAGCTATGCCTTTAAAATGCTCAGATGCCAAGATGTTGAACTGTATTTCAAAGCCTATAAACAAACAGTGCCCTGCCAGTCCTTCTTGCCACTAATGGCCTAATGTGGTCCTCTTGAATGAGAGGAAGAAAAGACAGAAAGATGAGTGTTATTTCACAACTACTTTAGATGTAGAAACAGCCAATACCCCACAAAATAAAAAGGTGACCTTTTATGAATCCTTACGTGGAGAGAACATTGAGTAAAAAGCAGTAGAAATACTCAGTGAATTGGCGTAGTTACTTACTGAAGAAACGCTATAAAGGCAATTACAGAGATTGGGTAAATTCAACTAACAACGCAGTGACGGAGAACGTAAAAATATGAACACCTGGATGTGAACACCAGGCAGACAAGGAAGAGATACAGTGTATATAGTACTGTATACCCATGTTCGCAGGTCTGTAGCTAGTTATAATAGTAAGATTAAATCAAGACCAGGAAAAATTAGACTTAAATGTCCAACAGTGAGATTTCTTGGGCTGGGAGTCAGGATGTGATTGCCACTGCTGAATCTAACTGCTTTTTGGTGCTCCATGGCACTTGACCAGTCGCTTTTACTAGTATGACTTTCAGCATGCATAGTCCAGCCTTCTAAATATTGAATATGTGCAGCTCTGCAGGAATGAGAAGACTGATGTGGTCCATTCTTTTCCCACTGAGCTTCTTTACGGTCACCAACCAATATCTGTTTGTTTTCCAATAGGAGAAAAATGACAACTGTTGTGGAGGAAAGACTGGAGCAAGCTATATATGTTTGCGAACCTTTGAAATTTATTTTGTAAGCAAAGGAATTCTAGTGAGAGGACTTGCCTTTCAGCTGCAAAAAAAGATTTCTGTAGGAAACTTTATAGAAATGAGGAGGTACAATGATCTGCACATTGTGGTTTAGTTCCGTTGTTTTTGCTACTAAGGCGTTTGCAAGATGCTGCCCACCAATCCCTTTGATACGCTAATGGCTATTCAGTCAGTTACCACCCATAGCCCTCCGCGGGTACTGGACTATGTAAGGGAGTTTTCCCTTGAAGTCAAAGAGAGTAATTGCGTGCCTGCTGGTGGCTGGATTTGTCTTATTCAACTGGACAACACAGATGCAGCTGATGCAGTAAATCTTGCAGCCCTGAAGTTCTTGTGGTAGCTGACACCCCGCAAGCACTACGGGCAGTGCTGTGGTGGGAATATTTCTTTGCCTGCCTGCTGGCTGCCTGCCATGTTCATCTGTAGCCGATGACCAAGTACTGTGGAGGGTCCCCTTGAGCTGGTAAGTGTACAGAGAGGAAGGAATCTGTTCTTTAAGTTAAAATGTTTAAATTGAATCAAGGTGATGGAGAATCAGATTTCACTCTCTCATTGCTTGGAATAGAAAAATCCATGCACATTGATAGTTTTCCCCAGTCAAGTATCCTTTTTTGTGTCCCCTTTCTGTACATCTGCTGAGCAGATTGAGATGGGTACCAGTGGTTTGAAAATTGAAAACCTTCAAACCAAATTACAGGTCAAATCTGTGTAGTGCATCACTGCCCTTTACGGTAAATCATATGTAAAACTAAGTTATGCCCCATTTAAATGACAGAAGAATTCTTGGACTACATGGTAGCTCTTTCCAGTAGTAGCTGAATAAAAGAAGAAAAACTAATAAATAATTAAGGCGGTAATATGTTTGACCACTTTTTTTTTTAGTATGACTTTTTTCTGTTATTATTGTAACAGAAATGCTCCTTTCAAAGACAACTAAAGCGCTAATGATAGCTAAGAAGGTCATTCCTAGGAGGTTAAACTGGTTTAATTAGAATTTATGAGAAGGTTACTATAAGAGTGCAGAAAGATGTTAAGGGGTTAACCTATAAGAGATTACATTGTAGTCAGTGTTCTGTTAAAGTTTGAATTAATTTTTCCCATGGGTTTTTCACATTCTAATTTTCAACTAAATGAGACATCTGTTTCAGAAAAGGAAAATTTGCTATGGTTGTCATAGCAACTATCATTCTGTAAGAAAATTATTCCAATGGTTACTTTAGAGCAGAAAGATAGAAATTCAGTACATAAAGCAACATCCGATTGCTAGCACAAATTCTGATAATTCAGCCCTTTTTCTATGGTAGATTATTTGACCTGCAAAACTTGCTCATATGTTTTTAACATAAGGTTAATTGTGTTGTAAACAAATTCACTTCCAATATATTTTCCCCTTGAGTCTTACATGTAGACAATCATTATTCGTATCATAATAATAATACCGCTGAATTTCAGTAGTATGTGGAGAGGCTCAAACTGTTCGCTTTAAGAAGATAAGACCTAAATCAAAGTACATTTCTACATGCGAGCGCTTCATTTCAGAGGTGAAATACATTCATGATGTATGTCTTTAATTGCCAAATACATTTTTCTTGGATTTTTTTAAGAACAGCAGATTTTTCTCTTATAGAACATATATGACAGTATTTTCTCTGTAAAATGTAAAATATTATTGAAAAGTAATTTATTAAAAAATTACACTTTTCCTGAGCAAGCAGTAACTGGGGATCCAGAAATTCAGTGCTTGATATGAAGACTTTAACTTTGCTTTCAGGTTCCATCATAAATGGAAATTTTAGACAAAGTTGTCTTTGCACGATATCCAGGTCACAGACTTGTTAGTGGGTATTCGAGAAGATTTTTTCCCTACTCAGAAACTTTGATGACTGTTTTGCAAGAAATTTTCAGAAGAAGGGACTTGGGGATTTATAAAATCCCTGTGTGCGTATAAAGATGGTTTTGCTTTGAGGGTGGGGGCACTGAAGTGTATGATCTGCCTTTCTTCTCTCAAATGTAAAGCACACCAACATCCTCCACTGAATCCTTTCTTGGACTTCAGATTTTTTTTGCCAGAAATATTCCAGACATTTCTTTCGATCTTGGGATTGTCACAAAAGACAGCATAATGGCAAATCACACAAGTTGTAACATCTCCCCTTCACAAAAGAACAGCTCCAGCATGCATAACTTACCAGCCCTGCGCTCAGGCGGCTACGCGCTGCAGTCACCACAAAGAGAGGGAGGGACGGGGGAAAGTGCTTCTTGTCTTAATAAGCAGATCATGCCTATTCATAAGGGGAAACGGGCTTTTCAGAAAGTGGCCTTGTACAGGCTAGCCCTGGTAGAGGCAGGCAGAGACTCTCACAGCTGCCAGTGCCGTTCGTGGTCATTTGGCTTTCAGCAGGATTAAGCTGGCTTCTGGCGAGACCTGTGACAGTCGCGATTATTTCTCTTTATCAGTCCTTCATTGTATCCTTGAAATAATTATTGCATAGGTTTTTGACCTTTTCTTCCTAGGCAAATATTGATCTTTCCCCTGGGTTTCTTTCTCGGGGCGCGGAGCAGCCGTGGCCTATCCTGCTGTGTCTGGCACACCTGCGGGGTGTGGGATGGCACCTCGTCTCGCTTCCCACCGGGGACATGGGGACGGTCCTGTCCATGCCCAGTGGCAGCGGGGCGAGCGATGGGTGGCAGCAGGGGCCTGTATTCAGTGAATCTGTCAATGGCTTTAAAAGCATGATTTACTATGCCTACACCTTGTTTGCCTCCTATTTGCCCTTGCAAATATTTTCTGTTGGTGAGATTTTGCTCCTGGAAAATTTGCTCTGGGCCTAAAGACAATTTGCCGACCAGTTGAATATTTTCATCTTGGTGAAGAAAGATACTTAGCATGTAAGGTGTGGAATGCAATCCCAAGGCAGGGACGGATGGAGAGTTTAGAAAAAGCCTAACCTCTGTATATTTTTATAAAGCCTCCCACTTCTGTAATATCTGAGGACCTCGCAGACTTCAGTTTGTTTATTTTCAGGGCATTCCTGTGTGATAAAAATACTCCGATTCTGCCAATGGTGAGCTGAACATAAAGACAGACTGATCAAACTCCACAGACTGTAGTTTGGTTCTGCGTGACAGTGTTACACAGGAATGTCGCTGGTAGCTTACCACAAAATAAGCCAGTAACTAGACCATGAGTTACCACCCCAGCAGTAGGAAGGTGAGAAGTCATGTACCTGTAGCTGTTGCTTCCTACGAGGAAAGGCTGCTAGGAGATGAACAGGTAACCAGAAGAGCGTGATTTCATATCACTGATACAGGGATATGTCTTTTTCTCAGCCAGCCACCCTGGTCTGAGCAACCTGACTCAGAACAAGGTTTCTGCTTCATTGCTACTGCTGTTAGCATCTCTTCTTCACACACCTTCTTCACCTCCCTCATCACAGCTTCTGGAGGCTGGGATGTATTTCTGGTCCCAGTGGCAGATGTACAGAGTTTCACCTTTTTTTTTTTCCCCCCGGGACACCTGTTTATCCAGACACTGGTTATCCAGGGCGCTGTGTGATGAAGAGCTAGGAGATGAGCTCTTAGCTGTGGACACAGAAAGCCCTTCAGTCATCTGTCTAGGAAAGTTGAGGCTTTTTTTATCTGTGGAAGAAAGGCAAGAAACATTCTGCAAAGCCCCCTTCTTCCTTTCCTTGTAGCAGAATTTTCTTTTCTTCCCTCGGGTAAGCCACATCCCATTATATTTTAGCAAGCTCTATTTTTTAAGCTGTTTTCAATAGACATGTGCTTTACAGCATTCGGAAAGGAAAAGTGGGAAATATATCATCATGAAGATTGCAGACGTGCTAATTTTTGAAATGTTAGTCAAGCATCAGTAATGGAAGAGGATGAATAATAGCTTTATGGGCATTTTCTTTTGTCTTTGCCATACATGATGTAAAGTGGAGTTCAGAGAATTTGTTTGAAAGAATTCTTCCTGTCTTTTGATGCAGTGAGGGAGTGTAAAGCTTTCCTCAACAAAGTAACATCTCAAAAGGAACTCTGGTTGATGTGTATGTATTTATAAACACTAAGGCTGCAATTATCATAAACCTTATTAAATCACAGCAGCCTATTTGTTGTTCTCCAAATACGGATATGGCCAGAACACGTCAGTCAAAAATTTATTAAAAAACTCCAACCTAAAACTAACCCCTCAATTTTATGACCTAGAATTAGAGCATAGTCAGCAAGACATAATTTACCACTGTGATATAATTGCTGTGAAATATAGTTTTTTAATCAATGGGATAGCAAGATACAGATAAATGGTGTTCTGACTGGCAGTGTTACAGTCCCACTGCTCCGTGATGAGCTGCTCCGTAAATGTTTTAAAAAATGTAAATGCCCGTCTGATAAGAAATCCTGAATATGGAAAGTCAACACACCAGAGGACAGAAGAAAACTATATGTAAGAAAAGAAGCGGTATTCTTGTTCTGATGGGATGCTTCCAGTTAGGGAAATAAAACAGCATAAATGATGTCTCCAGCTTTGGAGTGGCATTTGTCGTTGTGCCAGGGTCTGTCCTTGCCCAGCTGGTCATGGTCTAAGGGCCAAACGTGACGGGAGCCAATGTGAAACATATCCACACCTAGGTATCTGAGACAGGTGTTCCTCTAGATGTTGTGGGAGTCCAGCATGCTAATCCACACATGGAGATCTTGGTATCCAGGTCTTGTAAGAGTTACTTTTCACCTAGTTAGAAGAATACTGTGAATATTTTACTGTATGCTGCCTACTGAAAGTGGTAAGGACTGCACTGATTTGCCACACAAGTTAAATAACACTGGTTGTATGGAAAGAGGGTTTTTACTATGCACACAAAGAAGAAAATGAATGCTATTTGTGTCTCCAAATTCCATGCTAGTAGAGAGTCAATCTTCATATTTTAATTAGATAACCAGTACATGGAAGTAGCACTGAAGACATTCTCCTCCTCTCTTGGCAGGCAACCTTGGTTTTATGGCTGGGGCTTTAATCTTCCACGAGGCCAAGCACTGTTAGAGAAATGGAACCTTATTCCAGATGGAATAGATATTCTTATAACACATGGACCACCTCTCGGTAAGAAAATACTAGTGCTCTAGCTGTGTATTTCAGATGATTATACAGTAACTGATGGCTCTCCTTAGACAAAGAGTGCAATCCTGACTTACAAAAGTCAAAAGTAACATCCATACCGATTTCAGCAGCACCAGGACTTCAGGTCAGGTTTATGTTTCATGATTACCTATGCTCAGTGGTAGGGAATTAAATAATGGCTTAAAAAATAAAGCCTTAACACTTAAAGCCTTAATGAGCTTTGCGAATAAGCAAGGTCTAGTTTTCCTATGCATCTGTCCACTCTGCCACTGGTGAAATTAGTAGATTTAAAGCATGGAGCCTGCTTGAAGAGAAATGCAGGATTGGGATCTTATTTTTTTAGCGCTTTCTCCCTCACTTGCAGTAGCATTCCCCCACCAAGTACCCAGAGTCCGTATTTTTCCTCATCATGCTGACTTGGTGCATCTTCTGCCTCACAAACCCAAATGTTGCCATTGTTTGCCTGTGCTTTGGACAGCGTGGGTGAATTGCCTATCTTTAATGCAATCTGACAACACCAACAGTCCAAGAAGAAATAATTCTGCATTTGTGTTTTACAAATATTAATACAGGTGATATAAAAGCCAGGAGAGAGTTCTTGTATTCCTAGATAATAGTGAAATTATCTGTGTCACGGAAATAATATAATGACAGAAACTTGTCTAGATTCAGTAAAGGCTTAAGGCTTTTAACGTGTTTTTCAACATATTTAATATATAGGAAGCTATATTTAATGCAACTCTGTGTTTAACTCTCACTAATTTAATAAATGGACATGAAGCATGTACTTAAGTGTTCTGCTGAGTCTTACTGCAGAGGAGTGCTTTGTGTGCAATGAAGGCAGTTGGTTTCTTTAAACCTTTAGATTCCCCAATTTCCTGAAGCTAAAACGCTCTTGTCTTCCACTCTTTCTTCTCCTCTTTCAGAGCTTGGAGGAGAAAGTATCTAAAGGGTTTGTGTTTTGTTGTTTTCTTTAGAAAGACGTGTTTGCATTCCACTGCTCACTAATCCTGGGGGAAAGGGCTTCTTTGTGAGCACGGTTTCTCACAGTAAGGGCGTGTGTTTTGGTACTTCACCTAAGTGGAGTCTCATGCCATGCCATAGACTGATTTTTATATGGACCTGTATCGTAAAAGTGGATGGCAGAAATTAATTGTTTAGACCTTGAGATATCAGCTCCAAATGGTTCGTACTGGGGATAATCACTGTTAGGATCCAAGGCATGATGCTGGGTCTTTGATATAGTTTTACTTATAAGTCATGTTTAAAACTTTTTCAGAAGCTTTTTCAGCACTTTTAAAGCCATTTTTAAAACCAGTTGATCAGCTGTAAAGAAATCCAACCTTCAGCTGATCCAAAGAATATCCCTATATCTAGCACTTGAAATCCAGTGTTGGAAGGTGGAGAGAGGGGTTTGCAGCACCCAGCTTCATCCACCTTGCTAATTCAGCCACCAGGCTTCTCCAGGCAGCCTCTGGGATCAGCAGAGGGAGGAGAACCTCTAAGAGAGCACTGCAGAGCTGGCACTCAGCAGACATGCTTTAATAATAAATTTAATAGTAAATGTAATAATTGAAAAGTAATTTAATAATTATAGTAATTCTGAGGAAGAGCCACCCATCTCCACTGACTGTAATGGGGTAACGTGAATTCCCCTCATCTCCGTGTCTCAGTCTTTGTTCTCTTTTTTTTTGAGTTCTTAAGCTTCTACCGTCCTCCAAGGATTTTCTTTTTTAAGAGTTCCCATTTCTTTGTCTTTTTCTTATTGATGCATTAATAGATGGCTCAGGCACAGAACCCTCTGCCTGAGGGCATCAGCTGTTGGTCTCCCTAACACCCATGGCAACAAATACATGATGCTTCAAAAGAAATGAGCACTCTGCCTAACTTACAGAACCTCCTTATTGTGTAGCTCTGTCCACAGACATTTTGGGAGACAGGATCCTCCTTGACCCTCCCAGGCAATTATTGTAACCAGAAAGCTGATTACTGTTGTTCTGATCTTGGACAGCATCACTAGAGCTGTTCCTAATGATCATAAATAGCAATCAGTGCTCTTGCAAATTCCTCTCTTTTCTCCAGCATGGCTGCCTAAATTCTGTCCATCATCCATTTTCTGTGCTGCTTTCTCATTCCCTCACTTCAAAAGAGCGCGCATCCTCCTAAACTAATTAATACTACATTATTAGATAGATTTAAAATTGCCTGCATGATTTAGATGCAGAAGCACCATTAAGAGTTAATGGACTTTGTGTTTCTAAGTCAGTTAGGCACGTAACAAAAATCTGAGTAATTTTTTTTTTCTGTTTTAGAGTAGTGCTTTGGGATGAAACCAGAGCAGGGATACACAGGAGATTCTCAGAGGATGAGAAAACAAAGGTTAAAACAGCTATTATTGACCATTTTATCAGTAACCTATTTATTATTAATAAGGATATGCTGTGTATTTCATACCTTATGAAATACAGTATTCATGATTATGGGACCAGTGCTAATGCTCATTTCTGTATCCGCATATTTTTGTTACTTTTATGTATAGCATAACTTTTAAAGTCTTTTCCCTGATTTCCTAAAGATCTGCATTTATGATTCTTTTATTTCTCTTCAAAAAGTTCACTGTTCTTTTCTTTGTTTGTTTTTAATTTAATTTCACCTTTAAGTCTTCATTTGTAGCTGTCTGCTTGATTGTCTGTGACAAAGATTTATACTTTCCTGACAGCTGCAGAAACCTGTTTCAAGTAACCAAACATTAAAAAAACCCTAAGATGAACTCTAATTGTTAGCTAGGTGTAATCAATTATTCTTAGTTTGTGTAGTCAGGTGTATATAATAAGCTGCAAACATATGGGAAAGCTTCAGAAGGGTGATAATGCATGTAAACAAAAACATGTTCAACATAAATAATGCTTAATTTAATGGAGAAGTTAATTTTATGGATTTTTGTTTGTGAAGTTTTTGAAGTGGAAATACTTTAGGTTTTATGTTCGCCCCAGACATTTTGACAATTAACTGTTTCAAATCATTGAAATAACAAAACCTGTGGTTATAACACGTTTGCTCTGAAAAAAGCATGACTGGATTCCAGAAGAGTTGCTGGCTGCACTTTGACATCTTAAATACTTATTATTTCTTACAGTGAATTTTGACCTGCCTTGGATACCAGCAGTAACTGGTAAAATCAGTTACCAGAACTGAGCATTGCTCTGCTCTGTCTGTAATTCAGCGGGGCTTTCTTTTTGTACATCCCCCCGAACAGAAGCCAAGCAGTGTCTTCAGAGGCGTCTGAATGAATTAGCGGTCTATGGCCATTATCAGAACTTCCTCTTTTTGACACTTGGGATGCCACATTCCCCACTCATTTCTGAAAATTGGACTTAGCTCTCTACGTAACCATGATACAAGGGCAAATTTTTACCATTTTAATAAAACCCCCCAGTATACTGAGCCCAGTTTTCAAGCACTGGCATGTAAAGCGGTATTTCTCAGTGTGTGAACCTACCCTGAAGCTCTAGCAAATCTGAGAGCTTTTCCAAGAGCTTCAATACCACAATTCTGGTCTTTTAAGCCAGTTGGTTAGCTGCTATTTAGCCATGCTTGAGCGGACCTCAAAAGTAAACGTGTGAAAACTAGGTCCAGACTCTAAACCTCTCTGGCTGACTAACGTTTTCTCAAAGGCACAATACATTCACGCTATTGCAGCAATCTAAGTCAGAGATACAAAGCTATGACAGACACGCAGGGAAAGTACCAGAACAACTAAAGAAAAACAGATGATTATATCTTTTAGGTTTCCAAATTTGAGCCTGGTAAAAATGGCAGAACAATAGAAGGAAAACAAGATTGGTTATTGCAAACCCTCTAATACAACAACATCCTTCTTATACTACTACTTTGAAGGAAACTTGAGACTTCAGTTGGCAGTAAGCATCCCCCTGCAGTATGTTTTCAGACATATAAGCAAGTTGGTGTACATTTTTGTCTGTATTGATAAGAAATACATTTTTATACAAACTTCATGCAAGTAAATGTAGCGCTTACTTAAAAACATCTACTGCAGAAGAGCTGAGTTTCTCTTCCTGTCTGAGGTCCATAGATTTAGGCTAGTGGGGCTTGCTGTGTCATGAAGTGCTTAAATCAGTTTTACTTGAGGATGTTGTTTTTAGGCATGCTGTGGGTTCCTCACCTGAGTTCCACTACTCTAAGATTCAATGTGATAACAATATAGGTTTATTATTAGCAACACAGATCCCATTACATCAGTTAAAGTGTTCAATTTTAAAAACTAGATCCCAGGACTAGATTTAAATAGCTAAATGTTGATTTAGATTCTTTAGAGACTTGCTGTGGACATACTGCTCTTTATACCTCACTGTCTTAAAGGAAGAAGAATGGATAAAACGTTGTGTTTTCCCATTAACAGCAGTGCAAATGCAAATGCTTTAATTGCAGTGATTTTTTTTCCTTGAAAAACAACTGGCAAGAGTTATCATAGTCCTTTTTCTTTGAATGAGCTTTTATGGTTTTCCTCAAGTATTTTTCCTTCCTTCCTCTTCTACTTACCAAGGCAAACACTTTTTTTTTCCATGTCAGTTCTTCTATGGCTGCTTATGAAAAGCCACGAGACATGAAATCTCAGAAATACTGTATAGCAGTCCAGCTGTGCAGATAATCTGTCTTCTTTTAAAGCTTTCCTTTCTTTTCCGAAGGTTTTCTAGACTGGGTTCCTAAGAAAATGCAACGGGTAGGATGTGTTGAGCTGCTGAACACAGTCCAGAGACGAATACAGCCAAGGCTTCATGTTTTTGGACATATCCATGAAGGTCAGAACACATTTCTTTCTATATGTATTTAAAAACCACAAGCACAGAAGTTGTCTGGTTTAACTAACATTTTCAAACTCGAATGTCTGAACTGAAGCACTTCTGGAATTCAGATACTTTTATTTAGCTGCGTATATAGAGATTAAAGTGGCTGATACCCACATTTCAATATTTGTTCTTCAGCTTCTCTTTCAGTTTCTACATCTATAAAACATGGTGATGCCTCCTTCACAGAGAGGATTACTGTGAATTTTAAAATAAGAACACGAGTCCAGTAGTTACAGAAAGTGACTAAATATTAGGATTGATGGATTGTATTTTCCTCTGCTGAATCTCTGTGACTTAAGATAATTCATGTAAGCTCTCTGTGTCTCAGTTTCTGTATTTGTAAAATGGGTAAGAATGCTTTGGGGTTGCTTCTAAGGCTTAATCTTCAAGATTGTACAATAAAGGTTGTCCCTCCCCATTAATGCATATATGAAGGTAAAATCAAGAGCGATGTCAGCACTGACTTGTGTAGAAGTTCAGGCTATTTATTCATGTATTTATTTGCTTTGTCAGGGGAAACATTTTGTACCCAGACAAAACAAAGCTGTTCTCTTGACTATTTGATTTTTAACTGGAAAAAAATTAGTTCCCTTCACATAAGTCACTAAATGGTGGCAAATACACTCCACTGAAGTCAGTGACAGTAGGAGTTCATCTCCAGGCAAAGGGAAAGGCAGATGCTGTCTGCTATAGAGAAGTCTGTCCTGTTCACGTATCGTGGCAGCAGGACTTCAGCAGTGCCCCAGCCAAAAGAAACCACTGGGCTGTGCAGAAGTGTAGCATTGGCACGTGAGCATGTATTATCAGCTGCTTAGTTCTTGGCAATGTTAACTTACTGGCAGGAGAAGGTGTTCCACAACTGCCAGTTTTCTGCTTCTGGGACTGCTCCAGCCTTCGAAGGATACCTGTGGGTCTCACCAGTGTAGAAATGAACAAATGGAAAAACTGCAGTAGCTGGCACTCAGATACTTCTGTTTTTGTGAAGAACTATTACCCTTCCCAAGGAATCCCACTCTGACTTGCTGCTCAGTGCTTTCACCATGCTAGGTTAGGAGTGACATTGGTGAGAGGTGTGCTGGTGTAAAATTGATGGAGAAGACATTCAGATCATCATTATTTTGCAGCTCAGGGATTAAGTCCATTCTCCTCATGTGTCTCATCTACATTGACCTGTTAATGCCTACTTCATGTCCAAGGTGCTGTTACAGCGCAAAACAAACAACGCATAGGCAGTATTTTTTCCTAACCATGTGTTATCATAGCAGTCTTCGAGATTCTGTACAAGAGAGCTGGTGAATACAGTTCAAACTCATTGTCTTTTCAAAAATCGTAAGCCAAGTGGGTTGCAGGGGATATAAGCAAACACGTCGCAAGCCACGAAGCTTCAGGCAGGTAAACAAAATCACATCTGGTAAGACCAAGCTGAACTTTGGCTCCCAAGGGAAAAGAACGGCACCTCCACAGAATGGTAAATCTTGTGAATTAATACAGTTGGCACAGTAGGTATCAGAACACAGAAACAAGGTACTCCTCTTGTTAGCTATCATAATTTATAGGAAACAAATGGGGAACTGCATAGACTGTTTTGCAGTGGGATGCTAAATCTCTGCAGAGGAGAATTCCCATTGCAGACAGCCTGTGCAAACGAAGCTGCTCTTTGTAGAGAGAATGCATGATTTGAACAGATGAGTTCCTCCCCTGACTGAGCATAGCTACATCTGCAGCAGTCATTTACTGAACATCCGGGAGGAGGAGATGCTTAGAAGAGATGTTTCCCCCTCTGCACTGCTGTCTCTGCCAAGAAATACCTCTACATGTGGGCTTGCTGCTGATCGGCCCATGGAAGTGACAAGCAGCATGGCAGGGACTCCAGCTAAAATCCTGGTTTGCCCATTACAGCCAGTACTTGGCTGAGGTCGTGGCTGAGGAAACTCTGCTGGCGGCAGGGTAGGAGTGCAAACTGTAGCATTAGGAATCTTCCAGCAAAAGGAACATATTAGCAAGCTGATTCTGTTCTCTCCAAACATGTAGCCGAGGAGACAGAAAGTCCCAGCAGCAATGCTGACTGTCCTCTGCGCAGTTTGTGTTTTACACAGAACAATTGTTCTGTGGCAAACAGCAAATGATTTAAAGAAATGTCTGTGACAGGAACCTGACAGAGTTTTCTTCCCTCCCTAGTCCCTAATTATAGTGTGGTTTTTCCATGGGGAGTCCAGGAGGCCCTGCATTATTCAGGGTATTTGAAGGAACAAAAAAGAAAGGAATTTGGCTACTGTTTCTTTGTTTGTAAATTCTGCAAATAACAATGCTTCTATAAGACACAAAATTGCACTCAGAAAAACTGTAGGATCCTAGGTACCTGGGATTTGAATCTTGGTACAAATGCTTTCTACCAAGTGATTTCCCCAAAATCATATACTTCTGATTGCGAATGTGTTTCTTCATATTATCTTAATATTTCAATGCAAGTTTCCAACACCAAGCTTTTCGGTTTAGTGTAATCAAGCTTATGTTTTTTCCTAGTCATTCATGAAAAGATTTTTGACAATGGAGAGTGTGTCTACTTTTTTCATAACACCAGGGCAGTTAAAGGGCTGCTTCTTCACTTTCTGAAAGAGCATTTCACTGTATTTCTACAGGCGTTAGAGCTGGAAGTTTGATTTTCTGCAGATTTAGCTCTGGAATTGTTTGGCTTGGGTGTCTAGTCAGACATGAGATGTAGTTAAAGGTTTTTTGCCAGTGGTGAGACATACAGAGCGTGTTTTCTCCCGTGGAAATGTTATGGTGTCTTAGGGTGTGAATTCACCTTGTCTGTCAGAGAATGCATTAATAAAGCCTTTTTTTTCTCTGCCTGGGCAGGCATTTTAGTGTCTTTCCATCAAATTTGGTTGAAATTGGTCAACAAGTTCAAAGGCATGGGAAGAAGAGTTCCTACTAGACAAATCCTGCCCAGGTGCACATGCACACATGCTCCCCTTAGTCAGGCAATGCTTTTTCTTCACTGGTTGCTTAAAAGATGTACAACACGGGACAGAAAAAAAAGGTGGAAAGATAAAAATTACCCAAAGTTTGCTGCACTGATGACTGCAAACCTAAATGATCAGAAGTATGTTTTTTTCAACGCTGTACTTGCCTAAGCTCTATCTTCTCATCCTTTCCAAAACTGAGAAGGTTTTAAGAAAAAAGGTTTGCAGAGAAAAATAACTGTCTTTCTAAGGAGGTTTGGCTAGCTGGCTGCCAGAAATCACTGCCACTGGCTAGTGAGGGTCTGTTTTGCTTTTCTTACACAATTTAAAAGATGGCAAAAAGTTTGGCTGTAGGACAAAGCTGGTATTAATTCAGGACACCTTTATGTTTTGCATGAAGAGAATTTTTAAATTCCTTCTGTGTTATAAATGTGGCACTTGTCATTGTGTGATAAAGGCGAATAATTAAAAAAAAAAGAAGATAATAATGAATAATGAGAGTAACCAGAGTTTTTCTTTCCTTGTAGGTTACGGTGTCATGGCTGATGGAACTACTACCTACGTGAATGCATCTGTGTGCACTGTGAATTACCAGCCACTTAATCCACCTATAGTTATTGACTTACCTACTCCAAGGAACACATGATTATAATGAGGATTTAAAGTTGTGCCCAACACATTAGCAACTTTATATTGCTGGCTGAGAATCCCAATAGGGAACCATTCAACAAAAAAGCAAAAACCACCTTCTTTTTTCCCTGCTAGCTCTTCACAGAAAAATTTTGAGTGACAAAAGTGGATGAGGAACAAAGACGTTTTGGTGCCAGAAACAGATTAAAGACTTTTAACATTTCACCAGTAAAATATTTGTGAACACAGGAAAGTGAATGCATTCCACATATATATACACATATACATATTTCTCTCTCTCTCAAGTAGGGACTTTTGTATATACCGTACATTATATTGGACTTATTAAAAGAACCAATGTCTTTCAAAGGAGTGTTTCTTTAAGAAAGTTTGCAGTTTAAACTTAAGTGTTTAGACTAGGATTTCCTCATTTCAGATGTTTCCCAGTGAGCTCTCGGTAAAAGAAAAATGATGGTAAAGATGTTTTCCCTTAATTAACGTGGCAAATAGAAAAGATGGTGCATGAATGACCAGTCACAGGAGGAAAGCTATTACTTCAAGTCCTCCAGGTCTAAGTCTTTGCATCTATTCAAAACCAATGCAATAGAGGCCCTAAATCACTGTACTGAAGTGAAGTTTTACTACATCTGGCATTACAGATGGTAAGGGAAATGGTGCATATTGCCGGCATGCTGTAAACAGCTCAACATTCAAGAAGGGAGACTGTGTTAAGTGCAGTATAAACTCAGGAATTTGTAACCTGGACTCGCCTGTGAAAAAAAGGATGACATTTCCCTTAAAAAAAAAAAGGAAGGAAAAAATGTAACTGTGTTTTCATATGGTAAGGCGATATGTGATTGTATGTAAAAAGCAAAAAGAAAAAACCCACAAAAACCCCGCCCAGTGTTCAGCAGTGGTATTTTAAATAAAACCCACTGGGACTATTTGTTTAAAACCTGTTATTGGGACATGCAGCCAATGATGAGATTACTGGTTTGAATTTGGCCCCAGTCAGAAGTGATTGAATGTCATCATTGTGATCCTTTCGTCCTTGGGGAACGCTATGGATGTCAAGCGGAAGGGGTCACCTCAAGGAGGAGTTTGGATATTCACTTTTGGGTAGCTAGTAGCGTAAGTGCGATGAGCGAGGAGTACACACCCGTGGGTACGGAGCAGGGGTCGCCTCACAAAACCTGTCATTGATGTTAGACTGCTCGTGGACACTGCTGCGAGAGGCCCAAGACGAAATCATCAACGGAGCTGAAATCCATCTGTCGTGTTGCATGGGATGCCAGGCAGAGCAGGGGACGTGACAGGAGCTGGTTGGGATGGCCAGTGCTAGTACCGCCCATGCAGCTTCCCTGCAGGTTAACAGAGGTGTTGAAGCTGCTGGGATTTCAGTCCCGTCCTAGGCAGAAGCTTGAGAATTGATTACAAACCCAACAATAAAAAAAGTGTTTCAAATGTGCCCTACAAGAAATGGGTTTCTGCCTTCAACTAACAAACGTCTCCATGCTCAAAGAGGAGCCTTTTTGCCTTGATGGAGATAATTTAACTGCTGTATTCTGAACGTGGACATCCTGAATCTGGGGCTGACGGCATCTAGATGTTAATCTTGTTCACACACATTGGGCAAATCATCGCACTACCAATACAGGGTTGTTAGCAGGTCTGTGCATAGCCCACATCTGGACACACGCAGTGAGTAATTGTGTATGTTACTTTTTGCCTGATAGATGGATGTAAATGTGAGCTTCACGTAGCAGCAGCATGTAATTTATATGCATACACAATTTAAAATACTTGTCGCAAAACCAGGCTCTATCAGCCTCAACTCTAAGCGAGGTAGGCAGAAACATTGCATTTCACTGGCTTCCATGGGCAGCAGCAGCTTTTCCAGCTGCTGCTGGGAGCAGCGACATTTGAGCCCAGTAATTAAGGTGTGCTGGAGACCCACCAGAAACCACTGGACCACCAGAAAACACGACAAGTCATGGGTCTGTCATTTCTTGTAAGCTGTTGGGTGACTTGAGTCTAAACTAACATGCTGCTTTGTCCTGAAACGAAACCCAAAACGGTTGTCAGTGCCCTGCAACTGGTTGTTGGGTTAATAGTTCTGCCATGAATTCAGATGGGGCCACTTTTGTCAAAACTATTGGTGTAGAAATTGCAGGATCAGCTCCTAAATCAGCAAGGACTGAAATTCATAGTTGAATATGAACTCCCGCCATCATTGGGAAGATGAGCAATAGCGTGTAGTTAGAATAAAAGTGTCTTAGCTAGTCACAATTCAAGTGGTTTGAAACAAATGTGGCAGGAAATTGGCTGTATGTTAAAGAAGTAGTCCGAAATGTTTACATTCGCTCACGGCACTTACGAGACTAAAAGTGGAGGGAAGAGGTCCTTTTATTAGCCTCAACAAAATTTCTATGATGTCGACCATAAACTATTCTCTTAAAAATAATTTTTCCTAAGGTATCTTCAAAATACTGTGTATTTTTATGTGAAAAGGATATGAAAGCAGCTGTTACTTCAAAATACCATTTACAGTACTTGAGGTATGAAAGCTTAAAGGTTATTTAATCATTTTGGCATAACTTGATTGTTGTTGTAATTTTTGGTCAAGCATGTTAGACAAATAAAGTCTTAAAAAAAAAACAAACAATAAAAAATAAGTCCTCTTTATATCCACCTCATGCATTCAGCTCCATGTGGGAAAGGCTGCCTAGCTTCTCCAGGGGCAGGAGCCAGCCTGTGGGACATTAAGGTTGTTACCGTGACGGGCCGCGGATCGGCTGGGGAGGGGCAGCCAACAGAGAGGCTGGGGGCGATGGCCACAAGGTGCCCTGCTCCGGCTGCCAGCTTCAGGCCGCCACGTCTCCTACAGAAGGCAGCAAGTTGGAAGCTGGGGTTGCAGAGAGAGGGGAACACAGCACCCGCTACCTCCACCTGATGTATTTTGGCGGGGGGGGGGGAGTATGCCAGATGTGCCTGTGAGGCAGGGAAGAGTTCACGTGAGGGAGCGCTGCAATGGAGCTGTGAAGCAGTCAGGCTGGGATGCCATCCTTTGGGAATGGGCGGCGGTCGGGGGAAGAATGGGTCATGCTCTGGGTTGAGTGAGGACACAACCCTCACAGAGAGGGAGATTATGGTGAGGTGACCATTATTTTTATTTTAACTTTGTGGGCCCAGTCAAGGCCTGGGCTTCTTGCCGCAAGTCGTCTTGCCTCAGATTAGCAAGGCCATGAAAAGAAAGTTTTCCACAAATGCAGTTTTGGAATTGTCGGCTCTATTTAAATTCAGGGATGCTCTCTCAAGACATTTCCCGCCCTGCCTCCCCCCTGCTGACCTTCACTGTGCCTGTCTAGGTACCATCGCTCCCGAAGGTGTGCTGATGTGTATCACTAATACGTGCGTTCCCATCACCAGGCAGAATTGTTACTGAGATTAATTTCAGTTCATTTTGACGACGAATAGGGGAGATATCACTGCATGTCAATGAAAAAAAAAAAGACAAGATTATTTTTACCTCTCTCAGACACATGGCGGAGGATGTGAAATGTTCCTTGACTACAAGGAAGGAGCAAGCTGGGACTCGGCACCCGCCCGAGCAGCTGCCTTTTCCCAGGCAGCCCCCACCCACTGCAGCTGCACCCCAGCCTGGGGAACTGGCTTTAGGCTTTCGGATGATTTGGTAGCCCCTGAAGCCAGAGACCCCAAAACTATGATGGTCTTCAAGGAAGTTGCTGCAGGGAGTGAGGCAGCGGCACGCCGGGCTGGCCCTGCCGGGTGCTCCACCGGCGAGGTGGCTGCGGGGAGGGAAGGGGAAAGTCCCCATCTCCCCTCAATGCACGGGGACGGAGCGGGTAGGAAGGTGATGCAGGAGGGAGCCAGAGGGGATCGGGAGATGTAGTTCATCTTCTCCATTCGCTGACTGCTGCCAATAGCCAACGTAAATGCTTCAGAGGAAGGAGGAACAAGACATTCCTTAGAAAGCAATTTTTGGACTAATCTGCCCACGGGGATCTTTGCCCCCCTCCCATTTATTCTTATTTGTATGAGAATTTCTCTCTTAAAACCCCATATTATTGCTCACTGCTAATGTAACTCACATATACCAAATATAACTGCAAATGTTCTTTTCTTTCAGGTACATTCCTGTCCCTTTCTTGAAAGTCTCTCTGCATCTGCAATTTTAGCAATATTTTGGAACAGTGAGCTCCCCAGGTGATTGTGCACAGTGCATTAGGAGAACAGTACTTCGCTTATCCTTGTACGTGTGCTGCCGTTCGGGTTTATTGACTGTCCCTTTGTTCTCTTTTTATGTGAAAAGTATAAATAGGCGTACTTATATGTACCTTCTTTGTGCCATTCGTTATTTTGTATACTGCCATTATGTTGCTTTTTACTCAGTTCGGCTGGAAATTAAAATAATTTCAATTCTAGCTAGACTCTATTTCTAACCCTCTTACTTTCCCATCTCAGAAATGCTCCCCTCCTCTCTTTTTGATGTGTCCTTTGGGAGTTGGTGAGAGGCAGCGATGCCAGAAGAGGACCTCCTGTTCTTTCCTATCCAAGCATTTGGACACAGCTCCCTGCAACTTTCTCTCCTGATCTTTATCCAATTCTGTTCTTCGTTTGTTCAGGATTTTGGGGGTAACGATGTATACATGCAGCCCCCAGAGGAGGACTGTGGTGAGCTGCCCATGGCTCTAGCTGGGTTTTCTCTTTGACAGGTGACAGCTGATCGGGACTTCCCTGGTTTTCACAAGCATCACCCCCAGGGAGCCCTACCCAGGCTGTGTCCATGGGGGGATCCTTTTCCCCAGCTCTGGGCTGTTCCTCTGGCTCTGGTGGTGCCCTTGGCCGTCCTCGTCACCCTTGGCTGGGCTTTGCTGTTGGGGACACCTCTGCTGTGTGTGGTGAGCAGCCCTGGGGCTGGGGGTGCTGCTGAGTGGGGTATGGAGCCATCTGACGTTTGCCCAGTCCTCATCCTGCTTTTGGGGTTTTTGTTTCTTGGCTAGTGCCTAACCCATGACCCTTCTTTGCTTCTCCAGAATAGCTCTTTCACAAAGGTCTTTATCAAAACCTTTGCAAGTGTCCACACCAATTATATCAGAGATATCTCTTCTTGCCAGGACTTTGATGTACTAAAAGCTTTCAAACAGATTAAAGGAACAGGCTTTTCTCTTCCACAAACCGGTCAGTTTTGTTTCCCCTGCCGCAGTCCAGTGAAGTGTGTTCCCCCTCTAGAGCACGATGGGCCCAAACCGAGCAGAGTAATTAACCTCGGTACCTGCCACCAGGCCAGTGCACAACATGCCCTCGCACTCGTGCCGTTTGCTCTGATTCAGTGCAATCCGGGCCCGGTTAGTGGACAAATCGCTTCCTGCCACTGGAAAAGAGGCCATTCACTCGCCCAGAGTGAACCTGGTAGCGTGGCTGCTTCTTCCTCAGTTTTGCCTGGGGAGCAGTGCTGCGCCATGAGGTTGTGCTGCCAGCTTGCAGTAAGCTGCAGAAGAGGGGGGACAGCTGTAGGAAACGACAACCCAGACAGGTTTGCCATTTCGCTTATTCTCATTACATTTTTCTTTTAATGCTTTCTGCTTTCTGGATAGGATGAGCAGCTTGGGCAGGGCCAGATGGGAAAATGCTGGATGCTATAAACACACTGCAATGGCTTATGGTAGCGTTAAACTGCAAAAACAGGGTAAGGAAAATTCTCTACCCCACCAGCTGAGCAATGCAATACCCAGAAAAGGCTGGGAGAGGTGAAGGTGACATTGAGGCACCCTCCCACCAGCTCAGCACTGGCTCCTCACTCCCCACCACAATTTGAGCCTGCCTGTGATCTCACTGTGGGTCCAGGCTGGATGCCAGGGCTGGGCCCACTCCCTGATGAGTGCCCCATGGGAATATTGGGGTTGGTGGTACCAACCTTTCCGCAGAGGCCACTGGAGCAGTGGGAACGGGTCGCAGAGGGCCCCAGGGTGCCTTCCCCCAACAAGTGCCCGCTGCTCATGGAGGGATGGCTGGGGACGCTGCAGTGTGCACCCTGGCGGGGATCCTGACTGCGGGTGCATGGGGCTGAAGCTGATGGCATGCGGTGGGTGACTCTGTCCGCACCTCTGTGCGGCGCAGAGCCAGTTGACCCTGGTGTCATCTGCTGTAGGTTTCAGAGAGAGGCTTCTCCCCATCCTCTTGGGTTTCCGTTTCAGACTGGTGGTGCTGCCCCTCCACCGAGAGACACAAGGGACGCAAAGAAGCGATGGTTGGGTTCCAGCTGCCTCCCAGCTGCACGGTGCTGCGCCTCGCCTCCAACGTGCTGACAGAGGACTTTGTGCAAACAGAAATACTCTCATCTGCACTGTGTAATAACCTGCCCCGGCAGGCTGCTCCTGCTGTAGTGGGAAATTTCATAGGCTCTTGCAAACTTTACCTCCCACCATAATGGCCTGGGCCAAATTTTCTAGAAATAAGGAAGTTACGCAGGATAAAGCAATTTAACTGGAGTGGGCAATTAAACCCATATTTATATTTCTTCTGCAGTTTTATAAGGCTGTGGCAAGGCACAGCCATTCTGATTGCATCTGTTACCTGATATTTTAAAATGAACAGAGAGCTGTTTCACAGAGACGTGTGTCAGCTGCCCATTACCTTTATTTTGTCACCGACTCCTCTGCTTTCCACAGTCGGTCCATCCCCGCTGCTTCATGCCACCTGCAGTGGGGCTCCCCGAGCAGCCTCTCACCATGGGCACCCCCACTCTGGATACCTCTGTGGTCTCTCCAGGGATGATGTGTGAGCCTTACCCCATCCTGGTCTTGCTTTTGAGCCCACAGACAAACCCTGCCACCTTCCCCATCAGCACCAGCTCCAAGGACTTGCAACAAGCCAAGAGCAGTGTAGGAGAAGGGGGACAGGTCCTTTTGCTCGGGTGAGCCTAGGAACATCTTCCAGCATCACCCTGCGTCTCCTCAGGTGAGTGGATACCCCCATACGGGGTGGGTTTGCTCCATGGGGAGGGAAGAGCCCTGCGCCGTTGGGAACAAATGCCAATGCCAGCCAGAGCAAAGGCAGCTCCTCGCCAGGGTGGCCAAGGCAAAACATGGCAGAGCAGGGCAAGCCTCCAGAGATATGTGCCCAGCAGGGTTTCCCAGCCTCCTGGCACTGGGGTCCCATCCATTTGTGAAACAGTGCAAAGATTGAGCACCTTGATAATCTCGTGGCCTGCCCGCAGCACTCTAACTACAACTTCCACCCTTCATTCACGTGCCAGGTGATGCAGCAGCTCTTCCCTCGTTTGCAGTCCTCTGTAGCCCCATACACAGGAAAGGAAAAGCTGCTGTGAAGCCACCGAGGAGTCACGAGAAGTAACTGCTTCGAACGTGCCGCCCCATCATTTCAGCTGGTGCCCTCTGGGTTTTGTGCTGGGCAAGCTGGGGAGAGATGGTTTTACCCGCACACCTTCAAAAGTGCCTTCTTTCCCCACCTGTTATGCTTGTAACGCAGTGTGTACATAAGTATGTTTATTGCTTGTTCAGAAGGAAATAATAGCTCTGAAGTGTTACCTATCGGGTTCGTTTCTGTGGATACCCGTAAAAATAATTAATCATACGTATTAACATGCGGTCAAGAGACCTGTCAAAACTGGAGCTCTCAAGCAGTAAACAGAGCTCACGCAATTAGCAGTCCCTGCTCTGAAAATGCTTGGATTGATTCATTGTTCCTCCCAACACCCAAGAAAGTCAGGGAAGTAATAAATCATGAAAATATAGACAAGGCACTCAGCAAACTATGATGAAGACACTTCATCAGCTGCCTTCAGCTCTGTGTCACTGTGTTGCACTAGAGTCGACACTGGCTGAGCTGGCTGCATGACAGCTGTAACCAGCGAACGCTCACTAACGCTGCACTAGACTTGAAAATATCGTGCTCTCCTCTAAGTTAAAAGTAGAGGATTTCTTAATTGCTTTTAATTCACCTGCTATCAAGCGTATGCCGTCCCTTAAAATAAAGGTATATGAACTTTTAGTGCACAGATTTTAATCATCTGAAGTGTTGGACCTTCTCCACTGAGCCCCGAGGGTTGGGTAGACCAGAGGGGCAAGGGGTGCAGCTGCCTTTGCTGGTCAGGAAAAGGTCCTTCCACCCCTCCATAAGCTCACGACACCACAGCGCAAGACACCCGGCTCTCCTGGATCCTGGGCATGCTTTGTTAAAGCAGCTCCTTTTAACTTGCAAAAAAATCAACATTTGCTAAAGGAATAAAAGAAAAAAGGACAACAGCGGCAGAAGAGGAATGGTTCCTCCAAACTTTGAAGCTGGTGTTATCTATTAGAAACAACAAAAGGAACTCAAAGCCAGGAGATGGAAAGCAACAAAATGTATGAAAGCAAATTACTTGAATGGGGCTCTCAGAAGTGACGGTGACGTTTCGTGCTCCCTATTGGCCTCATTTCTGTTTCTGAGTGAAAAAGGAGAGTGTTCTTTAAAGAACAGTGTTGTCTCGGTAGTCTCTGCACTGGTGTTATTAACCGGTTGTGTTCTGCAATTGTGCTGTTGGTTTAAAAATCATCAGGAAGTCACAGCCTACATGTAGAGCTGAAATAGAAAGGTGGTATGTGGCTTTTTTTTTAATCTTTAAATAAGGAAAAAAAAAAGACGGGTTTTATTCTTTAAAAGTTCTTTATAGATGTAAAAAGCAGTTACTTCTCTTGACTCCTCGGTGGCTTCACAGCGGCTTTTCCTTTCCTGTGTACATGGCCACAGAGGACTGCAAAGCTGTTCCCACAAGAAGAGGTGCTGATACCCGTGGGAGTGCAAAGCTGAGCTGAATCCGTGCAAGACTTCTCATCAGAAGCCCAAGGTCCATTGAATCTGGAAACCAGCTTGCTCTGTGAGGAGCAAAATGACCCAAGTCTTGTTTCCGAGTCGCTCAGGTTGGAGCACCACTGGCAGTACCTGGCCCAGCCTCCTGCTTGAAGCCCGTCCAGCCAAGCGGGCTGCTCAGGGCTCCTCTGGCTGAGTTTTGAGTATCTCCAAAGGTGGAGAGCTCATCACCCCTCTGGGCATCTGTGCCAGTGTTTAATCACTCTCATGGTGTACAAAGCTCCTCCTTCTAGAAGGGAAAGCTCATGTCCTGCATTCCCAAGGGAAGCCACCTGCACCGCTCCCCGTCTCCAGTGTCCCCCAGCCCGCGTGGCTATGCAGTGATGTCCTGCATGGTCACATCCTGCACGGTGACGTCCTGCACAATGGCTGGCTCAGAGCTGGCACGTGGCCTCCAGGCAGCCGGCACGTCTGTCTGTCTGCCCCAGCTGCTCCAAAACATAATGTACATGGGGTGCCACAGCAAAATCCTGGAGCCTGCTGTTTTTCTTTCTTCTGCTCTGATGTCTTCAGTGCAACAACTTGATGTGCTTCAGTTGTTTTGGGAGAGCAGAAAGAAAACCTACTCTGAAGAAGTGTGTGCTGGAAAATGTCTTGATCCTATTGAAGTCGGCAGAAGTATGAGCACTGACCTCACCAAAACGAGCATCTAAATAAATTTGAGTCAAGAGCATCCTAATATAACCGCACCCTAAGGGTTATGCAATTTTTCAGGATGTTTTCAAGAGTAGCCATGTGCCCTTGTCTAGCTGAGCTGGAGTCGTCAAGAGAGACACCCTCTGTGCTGGACCTGCACTTCACCTGGCCACACGAGAGCAGCCTCCTTTCCAGGGAAAACACTCTGATCATGTTTTAATGAAGGATTGTGCTCATTATGCCTGAATTTACAACCCACTTGCACTTTATTTTTGAGACTGTTTTCCAAGGGACATTTCAGCTTTTCAAGGGCATATATCCTCAAAGCACAACGACTCATCAGCAGGGCACAGGTACGTGCTCCTGCATTCACCGCAGTTTTATCCCTGTAAGAGTCAGACGCTCGGCGTGCTGGGCTATGTAGTTATTTGCAAACCGTGACGGTTTGGTTCAGGTTTAGCTGGGATATGAGACTTCAAATGCAGGAACTTGAGCTATAGCAAGCAGAAAGGTTTGTTCTTTGGGGAAGGATTTTGCTTTAGAAGTAGTTCAGTCGACGACTGCCTTTGATAAGTAAATATGGTGCACAGCCTTTACTATTTCCACGAGACAAGTCTAAGAAATTTTGTGTACTGGAACAGTGAAATGCAGAGAGCATCCCTGCACTGGGTACCAGGAAAAAGCAGAAAAGGACAAAATCAGAGAGGCAGATCGACCCCCATTGCATGGAGAAGAGGAGGAAGAAACGTTCTTCAAGTGACAGGCTGGCATCAGAGTGATGAACTGACACAAAGAGACACAGCACAAAGGATGACACTTCATGAAATCAGAAGACACCACTGCACTGATTCATCATCCATCCTAATAAAAATTACACTCCAAAAGGAGCTGAGGGAGAGGGATGTCTGAGGTATCCTCTTGAAGGAAAATGAAGGAAATCAGAAGATGCAAGGACCTGGCAGTGAAAAAGCTGCTTAACTAGGTAGGAGGTATACGTTAAAGAATTTGGGCTTTTAGGACACCAGAAAAACTGCACAGTTTGGAAGAGCACCTCTTCGGCAGAAGACCGGACTGGCTGGAGCTACAATGAGGGGTTTCAATCAGCAGAAGTGTGTGAAAAGAAGAGACCACCAAACCCTCAGACTGTACAAAATCTTTGTGTTGGCAATGTGTAAGAGAGACAAAGACTATGCTGTGCAGAAATTCATAAATTGATTATGTATCAAGATTAGAAGCCTAGGTAATAAATGCAAGGAATAGAATTTGCTCGTTTAGAAACATGCATTTGAACTAGCTGATATTAATGAACCCTAATAGGATGACACATGACAGGAATGTTGATTAACTTGTTTATAATCTCTTTAGAAAAGATTAACTTGGAAAAAGGGAAATAAAACTGGCTCACTGTATAAAATGGTGATGCTGGCAACTATGAAGTCAGTCAACTGGAATATTTATTCATCCACTGGACCTAAGAAGTAAAGCTTGTGGTGTCCTTCCAGGTGATAATCACTGGACGCTATTAAATTCAGTTGAGTTTTATGAATCATCCCCACACAGGATGACTACTACTTAAACACGTATCAATAATGTTTGCAACGTACCCCACACTCATCGTCACGAGGCAGTTCATTCTGAATGGTATACATTGGAGATTTCAGTCTTCCAGAATTTATAAAGTCCCCAGATGACAATTTTCTGACAAAAAGGCTACCTCCAGCAGGAGCAGCATCTACATCACATCTCATCTTGATGGACGAGGAGAAGTGGTTCACAGAATGAGGGTGCTGAAGCAGCCTGAGGTATCAGCAGCCTTGACTTCAATCACATCCACTGTGTGAACGTAAAACAAGGCGATAGAACAAGTCAGATCAACTCTTTGTCTTTCAGAAAGGGGAATTTCACAAAGCAAAAAGTAACAAGTCAGCTGGGAGAAAAACTGTTTAAACAGGAAAACATAGATGGTATTTGCAAACCATTTAAAAAAGTTTGCCAAAGAATGGTCCCAGAATCCAGGAACAACCCAAACTGGTTTTAAAAAAAAAAAAAAACCACCACCCTGTTTTTCAGGGTAAAGAAAACCAGACTGAAGAAAATACAGATGTATACCAAACTGACGAAGGAAGAAGTTTGTGTTAAAAATTGATGAGGAAAGCAAATGTGCACAGGGAATATCAATGGCTTGGAACGATAATTATAAGAATACAAAAGCAAATGGGAATCGGAGATTCATCAACAGTATTATTAAAAAGGTGGAATTTTTAAATAAATATCTTTTCTGTGTGCAGACAAAAAGGCCAGGTGGTAGCGGGACATTGCACAGTGCTGGTGACCAAGTGCTTTTCAGCCTAGCAGTCCTTCAACAGCATGTTAAACAGCAATTACCAATTTTTTTTAATCAGGAACTTTGTATCTGAGAAGTTGGCTGAGGAGCTTTTTAAACCACTAATAATGAATTTTCAGACATGTTAGGACATGAGAGAAGTCTCAGCAGTCCAGAGAAAGCTGAAATTGTGCCAATATTTTAAAAAGGGAGAGGATGGCCAAAGGGAGAGAGCGTTAGCCTGACTTTGATCCCCAGAAAAAAGCAGTGATGGGATTGATTGTGCAAGGCTTGAGTAATAAAGAATTAGAAGGGGCTAATAAAATTAAATGCTAATCAAGGTGGGTTTAAGTAAAATGGATCTTCTCAAACTAATTTGATATCTTTTTATGAGATTACAAGTTTGGATGACAAATGAAATAGTGTTAAGGTAATAGACTTCTGTAAGGCACGTGACTTGGCACCATTGCCTCGTATTTTGAGGAGGAAATGAGAATGATATAATTTTGACACGGCACACGTTAAATGAATTAAAAACCACCTAACCAATGTAATTAAATGAGGAATCATCTTTAAGGGGCTATATGTTTTGTAGGGTCCTCCAGGTAGTGGTTCCTGTCCCGACATGATTTAACTGCTAGATGTCGACCGGGAAACCTGCCTCCCCCACAAAAAAAGGTGTTACTGAAACTTTTTATAGATGAACCAAGTGTTGGACTGCAGGAAATACTGAACAGGACAGCTCACAGGGGCACTCTGCTCTACAGGTTTTTTTTAGAAAACAAGGTACAGCAAATTGGTCTACATTTCAGAATGGCCACGTATGAAGTCGTATCCCTAAACACAAGGACATGGGCCAGAGTGACTTTGCCTCAGGGAGCAGAGCTCTAAAAAAAAGGACCTGGATATAGGTCTGGCTGGCAGAAAGCGCCTGGTGTGCCCAGCCGGTGCCGCAGCCAGAAGAGCAAATGCAGCAGTTGAGTGGGCAAAGCCTGCAGAAGGAGTATACATGTCCTCTGCATTTGGCATCCCTATGGCTGAGATTTGAAAACGTCCCAGTTTGGATATCTCCAACTCTAGCATGATTTTGAGAAGCTGGAATTGACACCAGGAGGACCTGTGGAAATGGGAAAAAGACTGGAAAATTTTCCCTAAGAGGTGAAAATCTGGGGAGCTCACTCTGTCTTGCTGAAAAAAGAAGAGGTTCAGGATGATTTTGCCATGACCTTTATGTAACTGTAGGGTGCACAAGCTGAAAGCTGCACAGAGGCAAATTCGTATCTGAAATAACATCATCTTAAAGATGGTGTTTTCTTTACAAAGAGAATAATTAGCCACTAAAACAACCTTTGAATGATTGCGCTGATTCTTTGCAACTGACAATTTTAAAATCAAGATCTGATATGTATCTTCAGACTAAAATTAATTATGGGAGTCCCATTCATTAAAAAACAAACAAACAACCATGTGAACCCTTTCAGCTTAACTTATTGGGCTCTGGATCAGGTCCTGACATAATTATGGGGAATGCTGCAAAATGACCAGTGGCCAGGGTGCTTCCGCCCCCGTCGCCTCGCTGGGACTGTGCAAACCACTGGAACTAAGAAAAACACTCCTTTACCCAGACATGTCATTTCACACCCTGGCAGGCAATTAAAATGCAAATTAAAAACGTTAATTAGAACTGTTTCTACATCTATTCTAATGCACAAGATGGGAATTCTGTACAGTGTATGGAGAAGGATGCATTGTTCCTCGGGCAAAACCCTCTCGCCACTCTTGCTCTGGAGTGGGCAGAAATAGCTGCTACTTTTTTGAAAACCTGATGGGGGTGGGGGGGCGGAAATAAAGTGCCGAGGTCTGATCCTGATCTCAAATGCTGGGATAAATCCACTGAAGCCGGAGGAGTCGCAGTGCGTTGATTTAATGAGATCAGAATCAAGCCCTGTAAAAATACTTACACTGAAAGAAGGTACAAAAGGGTATCCACCCCACAATGAAACCTCTGCATTATACTGTTTTTACCATTCCCCCCCCCCCCCCCCCCGCCTTTTTTAAAATCACAGCCAATTTACGTGTAGTGATAAAGACAAATACTGGCTAATGTAAGGCTCAAATGCACTGAATGGCAGCCTGGGCATAATCTTGTTTCAATGGGGATTTGGGAGGGAAAGAGGAGGCTGTGCTGTGGCACTCAGCCCCTGTAGCTCTGCCCGCACAGTACCATAACCGGGTTTTGACAATAGCAACAGCTCTGTAAATGCACGCCAGCAGGTCTCCTTTCCACGTTAAATATGCAGTTGCTCCACTAAGGCTCATCCCAATACACCCTGATGCTTAAGACAACTTTCTTCCCTTCCCTACTTAAAACCTACCTACATCAAAGATGAAATCTGGATGCTCCCAGAGCTGTTGATGAGGTTGTTTTTACAGCTATTTGAGCAGCGTGTTATACCTGCTTATTTGAAGATGATGATATTTGTATTGTTGCTAAGAATTCATGCCAAGCATAATTTTGGGGCATTGTGAAGATATCATATTTGCATATCTCAAGTATTGATATAATACAAAATTCTTTTTATGACTCTTTTCACAGCATAATAATGCTCTTTCCATTGCATGACAGCCTTTAGCATAGAAAAATTCAAAAACAGAAGAAAATTATTTTTCAGAAAATGGATTTTTTTTTAAATCTGATTTTCATTTTCCCATGTTTGGAGCATCCCTTACTGCTCATGACCTGCTGCATATCATCCAGATAAAAACAGTAATTGCACAGAGATACAGGCACTTCACACAGTAATGCCTTAATCAAACAAATGAAATGACTGCATTCTGAAGAAGTTTGATTTTTTTTTCTTCTGAAGAGCACCGTATTTCTAGCCTTGCAGGCTTTATGCCAGTTGCTGATGTAGAAGAAGGCCCATATGAATCTCTTCCTTCTTTCCTTTCTCTTCTGTCCCTTTGTCTAGCCTCAGCCCTCCCTCTGCCCTTCCCTACTTCTTCATCCTTTGAGCACAGAGAGGCTCTACTTCTGCTCTCGCAGACTCCACGCCAAGCCCTAGGATAGAAATACCTGGTACAGAGTCTACAAACCTCTTCTTCCTTCCCTCCTCTGACTGATTCCCATCTTTCATATCCCTTGTCCTGCTTCCTCGTGCTCCTAGCAAACAGCTTTTGTGCCTTAGCCTTTCTGCCCTCCTTCAAAAGGGCTCTCCTGGAGCTGCCCCCCCTCCCCCAAACCAGCCCCTGCTCCTTGGCAATAGCAGCAAGCTGGCCTCAGGGCAGGGGATTTGGAGAGGCCAAGTAGCTCAGGTGGGCTTGAGGATGTGCTAATGAGCAGCACATGTTACTGGTAAGCATCCATATTTACAGGGGCTTCGAAGTGAGAAAAACCTGAGAGGAAAGATGGGGGAGGAAGAAAAATCCACTGAAAGACACTGTCTCTTCTTCTATAGTCTGCTTATGCATGAAATTCACTTTCTGTGTGCTGAGGGATATTTATATGGTATTTTAATTGCCTGGAAGCCCTATGGTGCTTGACTGATGTGAGATTTCTTGCTGTGCAGGCTCGTGCTGGTGGCGACCTGGTCCCTCTGGGCAGGCTGCTGCTCTGGGGGGCTTCTCCCCATGCTGGTGACCGGTGCTTCTTTGTGGTGTTTTCTTTCTGTAAGTGGCTTTCTGAACAGCCAGGGGATGTCATTTGGCAGTGGCGAGCTGGAGACGCCTGCTCACCAGCCCCCTGTTAGAGGCGCCATGCGCGGGCGGCCGTTGTGCTGAGGGACGTAGCAATGAGAGAAACCGGGACGTGCAGGTGGGGAGACAAGAGGGATTTGTTTGGTGGGTGGGTGGGTGACCTGGCAGTGACGTGAGGCTCCTGTGCAGCAGCAGGTTTGTTAGTGACTTCAGCCTCCTTCAGTTAGCTTACTCCACTCTGGAGCGAAGGAAGCAAAACTTATAATGATGTTAAAACACTGCTGAAGGACACATTTCCTTTAGTCTTAGCACACCTTTTGTCTCCAGCTCAGAAGAGGCACCTAGGCAGTCACAGGGACTGCTGGTTTCGGGGACAGAGCAGCAGGGAAGTGCTGGGGTGGGTGGAGAGGCCTGGCGCTGCTCTCCCGGGGAGCAGCTTGGTGTCCCCAGCCGAGTTAACCCCGGGGGTCCCTGTCTGCTGCTCTCCAGGCTTTGCTGGTCAGGCTGCTGCTGATGGACGTCTCCCCTGATTACGGGGTCTGTTCGGCCTCCCTTCACGCCCCGCAGGGTGCCTGACAGCATTAAGCTTGATTAGCCCAGTCAGACACTCGATGGGAGCCCACCACAAAGCCAAGTGCAAGGGCTGGGCTGCAGGCAGGAGGCCATGCCCCAGCTCTTGTCCGTGAGGGCCAATGCCTCCCTTCCCAACGCCTGCGGTAGGACCCTCGGGGAGGGAGGTGAGACACCTTGCTTAAGGCCTTTTCTCTACTGAGCCTAGAAGAGGGACGTCTGGAGGGAACGGCCAGCGATGGCTCCCTGTGGCTTGATGGCCGGTGAGGGGCAGGGAGGAGGCTGTCACCTGCTGCTGTGTTTCAGTGGCAGCAGATGCCGCCTCGCAGGGAGCGCTGGCAGGGACTCGTGCTGCCAAAATCCCTCCGAGGCATTGTGCTCCTCGCCTCCCGCCCAAAGCAGCAGCCCAGCGGGTTGAGGGTAGCATGGCAGCAGCTGGGCCGGTGTCCCTGTGCCCATGCTGCTGCTCCAGGGAGGACAGAGAACATGGCGATCCTGAGCAGGCATGGGATCAATGTCCTCTGCTTGGAAATGAAATTTCTTAGCTTTGCACTGATGCTTTTATTTTCATAACCACCTCAGCTTTGCTGCAGCATTTAGATACAGCAGCGGGAGACCATTACCCTGGGGTAATGCTCAATCCCACTGACATTACCTGCCTCGCAATGGAAACACAGGGGATCTCTGCCAGCCCCTCCTGGCTGGGTGGCTGACCCTTGGTTACGGGGAACGGCTGCAAAAAAAAATAAAACCCTCTTCTCTTAGAAAGTTTATCCTTACAGCCGTTTGTGATTTTACTATGAAAAATTACCTCAGTTATTTCAAAAGCTGCCAGTTGAAATTCAGTTTGGGTTTTTTGTTTGGTTTTTTTTAGGATGGATAAACAGTTGGTAAGTGCCATCCCCGCCTTTAAAAACTCACTAAAAAAACCAGCATGATTTGATTTGTTTGTAGAGCGAAAAGATTGTTCTTTAATCCCTTTGGAGTTGTTGGATTTGCTACTCCTGCCAGCCGAACTAATGAAAAATCCTCTGGCACGATGTGTCAGGAAACCCAGCGATGCCCCCTCGCCTCTCCTGAAGACAGCGGGCATCTTGGCAATGGCGGAGCAAGGGACACAACTCCTGCAACCCTTCCTGAAACACAGTAGTCACGCTCCATGCCAGAAAGCAGCACGGGGATGGGAGTCCCCATTGTATTTGATATAAAATTGGACCCAATTATCAAACAGGAGGTATAGGAGATTTGGGGGGGAAAAAATCAAACCCCAAAACCGAAAAACCAAAATGAAACAAGAAACCCAAACAACGCTACGCAACAATCACTTAAGTAGTTTATTTTTTTCTCCTTGGTTAGATCAGTACAGTGAAATCCACTATTTTAAAAATAATTAATGTAATATTTGTGTTATAATCTTAGGTATTCCAAATAGCAATTAATTCTTTAATGAGTATGAATGATTAATTCAGTATATAAACTGTATGAAATAATAACAGAAATTAAGCCAGGCATGTTGCACCTGACTGGCGAGGAGGAAAGAAGTTGCCATTAAGGGAGAGAGCACTTTAAGGCTTCACACCAGTTACAAGGATAAAATTAAACAAAAATAGGCTAATTGGATCTTAAGCGGGGCTAAACTGAACCCCTCTAGGGCTCAGCTCAGTTGCTGAAGCAGAGTTGCCTACTGCAGTTTGAGATGCCCTCCGACGCTGGAGACACCCCTGTGGGGCTGGATGGTGCTAACTCAGGACCTAGCGGGGACGCCAGGTGGGAATAGCTAACTCGCACCTGTGTTCAGGCATCTGAACCAGGACCAGCCCTTGTTAGTCACTTGCTGACATATGTATGTGTGTTCCTAAAACCCACTGGTTTCTATTAATGGAACTAGGAACTTTTGTATTGATTTACTATGGGAGAACATCCTTATATAATGGTAGTTTTGGTCTCCTCTGTTAATCAAATATCTAAGCAGCAGATATCCATCAGTTTTGGAAAAAAGTCTAGCAAGCATTTTTTATGTTACTATTTCAAATATATCCAATTCCAAATGTACTTATTTTATAGTAAAGTACAAATTACACAAATCTTAGAAGCTAAAAGAGAAACAATACAGAACATCCAACCTGAAACCTCCCCAATGCTTTTTACTCAAAATCTTCAAAATATCTCTTGAAAAGCTCCAAATGCAAAGAAACATTTTCTCAGAAAATAACATGCATTCAAGTGTTCTGCACTGGGAATCTTTCAGATTCATCACAACGGTTCACTCATTCACTAGAAATAATAAGAGAAACAAGATTATGTGCCTCTACCCTTTCCCATTCCAAAGACTTCCCGAGAGAGAGATGTGTATGTGTGTGCATGTGTGTTTGTACACCCATAACTTGCTCTCTTTTTTGGTTTTATTAATTTCTGTTGACTTATCTTTATATTTCTTTGGAGAAAGAAAGATACCAAATCAGTTCAGGTGATGAGGACAGGGCTCTTTGGTGTACCGATGAAAACTAATTCAGGAACCAGACAGTGAAATATTTATCTAACAATTCTTCAGAGCAGGTAAGTGTTTAGTTGTTGATATAATCCCAGAAAGCAGGCTCTGATGATCATATTATCCTTTAATTATCACGAGAGTTCAACAGTCAAACAATTATCTTTTAATTTCCTCACTGAGATCTAAGTACCTCACAAGATGTTCAAACAGAATTTTTCTAGAACTGGGAAATCTAACCAGAGTTTACTTGCAATTTACTGTTTATTGTATAAAAATATATACATATACTATCCTTAAAAAAATAAACCTCATGGCTAACACTGGGAATATTTCTCTGCAGTTAAGAAGCCAGTGCTTATTGGTAAAGTACCTTCTTTTCTAAACTGTGCTGAAGGATGTAGAAGAACAGTTTTAACAGAGAAAGGTGTGGTATCCACAGACAGTTGGCATCTGCTCAGATTTCGATGGCCGGTCGATATTAACCTGTCTTTGACAATACACATATGGCACTGCAAGTAGAGGAAAAAGATGCACTGAGAAATGGGATGATTTCTTTGAATAATGAAGGCTAACGTATTAAAAATAATACATTTGGAAAATGACAGTTGAGGAAATTCAATAGTATGTCTTGTAAACTTTTTTACTGAAGTTAAGAGTATGTCATTAATAAAATGCGTAAAATTGAAAAAAGAATTTCCTTAAATGAATTGCTTTTGGAGATGTCTTGGGAAGCATTATTTTGACAATGTTAATTGTTGTCTTTTTCTTTTTTGATAAATGGATTATGCAAAATTAATTCCCTCACTGTGTAGATTTAATCCACAACACAGGACCACTGTCAGAATTTTAAAGTATTTTGAGTTTTCTAATGAATAGATACAAAAGCACCATACTCAATTAATTTATTAGTTTGAAATTTGAAATTATAAATCAGTCACTGTCTTTATCTACAGTTTCCTGCATTTGTCCAAAAACTACTGTATGAATGCCCGGAGAAAATCATTATAGGATATTTTTGAAGACAAAGTTTTATCATAATATTCCAAAATGTTGAATAACTCCTCTTCAGTTAGGTTGATGCTGTACTCATGAAGAACCTACAAAAGACAGAGACAACTTTAAAATTTATTCCAGTGCTTTGGGTGAGCAAGAAGTAAAAACATTAGCTTATCTTGCTAAGATTTCTTTACAGAATAACTTGATGATTCAGTTCCACTCTGTCTTAGTTTCTCAGAATATTAGAAAATCAAACCTTACTTTATTATCTCTTACTCTTTCCATGCCAGTACTGGCTCCCTGGGGTGCATATCTGAAAACCTGCATATGCAGGGGTTTTGTCCACTAGCCTAACTAGCACTTGCCTGAGGGAGCATTGGGAAACGGGTAGCACCCATGTGCATAGAAGCTAATTTACAAAAAGTACATGTTTAAACGGCTTCCACTACTATCTGGAGATGAGATGAACAGGTGGAATATCTTCCTTTCTATCCTCCTTGAATGGTCTGCAGCCTTTGCATCCAGAGAAACAGAAGGAATAATCCAGTCACTCAAACTGTGCAAACCCCCATGTATATAATAATGCCCATGATGCACTCAGTGCTTTTAATTTCCATGGGACAAATGCTCAGCCTGTAAGCACGCCATCCTAACACTTCAGTGAGAACCCAACTTGAGCAGGACGCATCTGGTTCACCTGATGCTAAAAGCCAGGTTAGATACCTGCATCTTTCAAATATTTCACCCGGGGCATTTTTTTCAGCACTTCAACAGTTTTAAATGTTCTCAATGCCCTAACATGAAGGAAAATAGTGCATTAATTTCTGAGTATTAGTTCTGGTTTTAGATACACTCGGGAATTTAAACCCCGAAAGTGACCAGCAACATGGTGTGTCCTTGTGTGCTATGCCAGTTGTCATTAGTTTTCTGGCAAACTCAGATTAGTCTGCCCCTTTCCCTCTTAACAGCTCAGTATCAGAAATCGCTTATGACCCCTTGCAGATAGTACAGCCATAAATAGCAGTGTTACTGAAGTTAGTAGGGAGCTAATTTCCCCATTTCAGTAAATTAAGTTACCTAGGAGATAAAGGGATCTGTACCTCCACAAATCACTTGATATCTTGTCAAACAGCAGATTAACACCTTTGTAGTAGGATTTTGGAATTGGGGATTTCTTCTTGATCTAGATCCATGAGGAGTTAGTTTTTTGGTTGTGGGTTTCTTGGTTGTTGCTTTTTTTTTTTTTGCTTAGCTTACATCATGTTAGAAAGCTTGATTTGAAAGTTGTTGACATTGCTTTAACTATAAGTGGTAATCATCACACATCCTAGAGGAACATGACAAATTAAAATCAAAGGCTAAGGAGCCTTATCTTCACTCCTTCTCCCCTGAGCCTGGTCTGCTGAGGCAGTGCCCAAGCAGTCAGAAAGCTGCAGCGATGGACAGGGAGCCTCAGGCATGGAGCTGATACAGCCACATTGATAGATCTTGCTCCTCAGCCTTTGTAGGGGAGCGGGCAGGGACTTGGCTTTCAGCTATGTGGCAGTGCTAGAACATATCACATTCGCATCAGTCCTAAATAAGTAAAGATTTAAAAGAGCACTTCTGTGACTGGTATAATTGACCAGGTTGACAGCCTACCAGGCAGCAAGCTGGCTTCCTGCAGCTCCAGGGGAAGGGGAGCATCAGAAGCACACCATATCGTTGCTTATTGCAGCCAAGCATTTGCTTGCTGTGACTGAGCATCCCGTCCACAAATTGATCAGTTCTTTGAAGCAGTAGTGATACCAAGGGGTGTCCTAATGCACGCAGCGTTAAATGGGTTTAGGGCCTCATGCTATTTTTTTTTTCTTGCAGTTGAATAACAAATATTCAGAATTACTCCAGAACAGATAATGATTATTATTCCTAGTTAAAACAACATCAAAGATTTTGAAACCAGTACAGCTAAGCAAAAATCAAACTCCCCATAGATCTAGATGAAGAATCACTGACATCCAGAATACACAGGTGTGTATTTGAGGAGATACAAGGTACTAAAATATTTACAGAGGATACGGATCCCTTGCCTAGTACAAAACTATGCTGCACTCAGAAGAGCAGAGAGAGAAACCAGAAAGAGACTCTCAAGTGGGGATTCCTTGAGCCCGTTCCACATTTAGAAGGGACCACACCAGTTGGAGGGTCACAGGATCCTGCAGCTGTAGCAATGCCTGAAGGGAGACCTACCAGAAGGTACGCTTCTATTCCCTTCCCACATGTTTGTGAAAGATACACGTTTAAACTTTGTACAGGGACTACCGTTTTTCTCTGTTTTATCTATTCAGGACCCCACTAAGACCTCAAGGAAGTGTAATCACATGTGGAGAAATATTACCGTGAGTAATGGTCAGAGCTGAAGTCACACAGAGGGGCCAGGATGAGTCTGTGCATCCTGGGTCAGTACCATTTTTCAGAAAATTTTCAGTCAGGAAGCTCAGATTAGGCTACTGTAATTTTCTGACTATTAATTGCTAAATGCGACTTACTTGTCTGAAATCTGCAATATGTAACAGTCCAGTATGACTTTCATCATAGGATTTAAAAGTTCGCTTCATTGGTCTCCAGCAGCGCAAGATCTGGGGCTGAATTCTCAGCATTGCGCTGAAGAATGACGTGGTTTGTGGTCCAGGACTCATCTAACAAAGTTGGATGAGAAAGACTCGCATTTACTAACATCATCATGAGCACAACTGGGCACAACTATAATGCAGAATGAAAAGGTGTTGGACTGTAATGCTGCCTTAATCTGCGACTGGCTGCTGAATACTTGTTTACAAATTATTGCAAGATACTTGTTTACGCAAGATTATTTTAACCTATAACATTTTGATATTCTTGGGAAGTGCAGATGGTATATTTACTTAATCACTGTCAAAGCCCTAACTTTTTATTATTTGAAACTGATTCTGAAGTCAGTGTTACTTCTGCTGAGATCTCAGTGTTTTCGTATGTATTATGCTTGTCCTTGTTTCGACTCCATCTTTCAGTCATTTTTAATTCTCTGCAGTGTTCATTTTTCAGAGTGAAATTTTTGCTTAAAAGTGACTGAATGCATAAGCCAACTGTGGGAGTGGTACGGTAGTAAAGAAAAAAACAAACCCTTACTGCACACTTTTCCCAGTACATAAAATATTTTGAACTTTTCTGCAGTTCCACAGCTGGACCATAGGGTTAATTTTCCTTGGGACATGTTGTGGCCTGTTGTTTTAGCCTGGCTAAACTTATTACAGTGGTGTACCCTGAACACATGTGAACGGCAGAACTATTCATTAAGGCAAAATTAATTCTGCTTGTACGAAGCTTCAACACTGGAGCGATGAGTAAGGGACTTCAGGAAAAGTCAGCAAGCCCCAATCCACCTGCAGTGTCTGGATCTGATCTACTAGTTTCTTAAAATACAGGTCCATCTCAGCTTCCCCCTGCACTCTCCTGGTATTTATTATTGGAATTGGGTAAGTCGGTAGTGCCCTGTTTGTGCCATGCCAGTGAAGTCTCTACAAGCATCTCCTTGCGAAGGAAATGCACAGTTGGCTTTATACATCTACTACGTGGACACACACAGGCTGTGCTGCACCTACGTGAGTTGTACGAGGCCTGGAGGGCAGCTGCACCTTCTTTCTCTGCTCTTGGGGGTATGCCTCCTTCAGACTATGTAGCTGAGGAATGAGTGGGTAGGTGAATAATGCAGTTTCCAACCCAAAGTACTGAATATCCTTGTGGGCTGAAGGGAGGGAAAGGGCACTTTACGATGACTTCAACTTGGGTTATTTTCATAGCTCAGAGCCTGGGTGCTTCCATGAAGCCCTAGGCCATTGATTCTCTCAGGCTTTTGAGAAAGAGAAATTGTGCCTGCCACCAAAAAAAAAAAGGATTTATTTGGGTTTTTTTATTATTCCTTTTGATGTGTTATCTGTGCACTTACTAGGTGGAATGGACTGAGCAATCTGAGGAAACTTCACTTTGAATATGATGTTATATAAAGGTGCTCAGAACATAGACTGAGACCTTCATTATTTTTTCTGAATAGAATAAATAAAAATTATTTGAGACAACTACATAGGCACTTAAAAATTACTGCTTTATCCACTCTAGAATACTGGGATGGAATTTTACATCCTCAAATTTGTGTATAAAAGAAACCTTATGGATAATGAAGTTCTTTGATGCAAAACTTAATAGTTTTACCTTACTCTCCCTACTGGTAGTGAATACTTGATAATTCCTAATGATACCCTCTTCATACCTTGGTAGCAATCTGTTCGTTCCACATCTGAAAACAGTTCGGTAATGTAATTTCTCTATAAAATGCTGCTACTAACCATATCTAAACTAATTAGGCACAGTCAGAAACAGCCTAAAAATGTAGCAGGCTCGCTGAATGAGCAGATTTGGAATTTGGCACTGTTCCTACTACATAACTTGATTGGGATGCTATTACCGATGCTTTTCTTTCTGGGCCACGAGAGCCAGATTTCTGTGTCTCTTCTGATCTTTTCTGCCCTGGAGCAGTACCGTGGGCAGAGGGCAACAGCCTGTGTGTAGCTGCCTTGCTGGGCCTCCTTCGCCTCTTCATTGCAGCTTGGGAAGCAGATACGTGTGGCAGGGAGAGCTGCAAGGGCGCAATGTGTGCTGACCAGTCCTGGCTACTAGACGTTTTTAGTGACCATTAACAGCAGTGCAAGTGAGAGCTTCCTCTGGGCTTTTTGTACAGTGCTGGGTGTGGAGCAGAGGCACAGCTTGCTGACAAGGTGTCTAGTCGGGGCCATCTTAAGACACATCCCATGCACTTTTTATTTCTAACTTGATTTTTATTTAGTTCAACAAAAGCTCTTAAACTGTCAGTTCCTGTGTTTTCTATTTGGAATTATTATCCAAATTTTAGCAAATTTAGCCAATTTACCATATAACCTGAATACATAGAGCATGATCCCAAGGAGTTAAATCCTCCATCTGAAGGAAATACCAAATGAATACTAGGAAATTAATATCATGGGATTAAATAAGAGAATGCTGGAAAGTCCCTCCATAAAGTGACTATAGAAACAGGCCATGAAATATCCTGTCTGTACAGAATAAAATGAAAAAAAACTGTAATTTTGATTTTTATGAGCCTTGTACCTACCAGCTTTTGTGGCTTCTGTATAATTATCCTCTGTAGCAGTGAGCTTTCCTGTGGTTTTAACAACAAGATACAACTCTGAAGGAAATCATAGTATGCAAATCTTCCATTTTTCTTTAAAGCATATTTTGTTGTTATTTGATTAATTTCCCCTTCACTTAAATCCAAATTGAACTTCTCTGCTATATCTGAAATGCAAAGAAAGAATATTCATTTTGTCATTCTTAAAAATAGCCAGTCGTTGTCCTGTGTTCACAAGTTTTAGCAGGGATATGTTGCCAGGTCCTCAGTTGTGGTGACTGCTGTGTAAGTGTGCTATGCGGTTCTTGCTATACGCAGCTATATGCATACGCCTATACTTACAAGGTAGCAGTTCACATTCTACAAGGTTTCAGGGGACTGATAACATGTCATTTTGATTTTAAATGCACAAGAAGTACTCCTTGACGTTAACTGAGATAAAAGATCTCATAAGCTAACATGTTCTTATAGCCAAGACTTTACATTTGATTATACAGGTGCATGCTGCCTTATCACACATGGAAATGTCCTAACAAAGGCACAGAAAATCCTCTCTCTAGAAGAGAACACAACAGAAGAGCAGCATAGCCCAGCTCTTCTAAGAGTAAAATCCAGGGTCCTTTCAAATCAGCAGGCGTTCAGCCATCAAGACCAGTGCAACCAGAAGCAGACACAAGGAAAAGACTGGTGAATCTATTTATTCAAATATCCCCAGGCACAGAAAGGGTAGGGTATTGGGAAGGTGATGAGAAACTTGTGTACATGCCGTAAGTATCCACAAGCAAAGCCACGCACTCTTTTTCCAAGGAGCAGCTAATTCTGAATAGGGGGGTGAATGTATTGCACTGGAGGCTACTGTAAGCTATTCTGCTCTGCAACAGCAGGGTGGTACCTGGAGCAATCACGCAGTGGATGCCACTTACTAGAGGCCAGACATTCCTATGGCTGGGACACCAGAAAGAAAACAGAATGCACCTGAGAATGAATAAAGCACTTTTCAGATGGTAACAAACCTAGGAAGTCTGAGACTGGGATTTCTCCCAGCTTGCTGACATCCTTCTCTTGGCACGCTTTCAGTATGCCTCTCCAGGAATGCTGGATGTTCTTTCTTATCTTATTTTCTATTGTTTCACAGTTAGGGATAGGTGTAGAACAAGTTGTTGTTGTCTGAGAACGACTGGATGTTGGTATCTAAAAACAAGAGATAATGGTAATTTTTTTCTATTGAGTTTTACTGGTTGTGTAGACAAACCACCAGATGACAAATCCAGTTTCTGGTCTTCCAGACTCGAGGTTAATGTATCATTTGAGCCACTTCTAAGTCTGATTTGCATTGTGTCTGCAAAACTGTAGGTAAAAATGTGAGAACACTCTTAGTGTCAAAATGATGCTATTCATTTAATGGGCCTTGACCACTTTTTCTTTATTTGGCTTAATTTGTAAATCATTTATAGTTTCTCCAAACTGTTTCTTATTAAATGAGAGATACCATGTTCAAAAAAAGCTACATAGTGCCATCTTAGAACAAACAAACAAACAAACCAGTGCAAAGTCACTGAATTACAAAATAACATTGCTTTCGTTTGTTACTGGGAGAACTCCTGGTCCTATGCAGAGCTCCAGAAGGAATAATGTGAGAGGATCCCAGTGCTCAGTGTCTTTTTCATTGCTGCCTCAGCAGTGCTGTGGGTGAGCTGGAAGCAAAGCCTCAGCCTACCACTGTACGATACATGCACAAGCGGTATTTATGCTTCCAGATCCAGCGTATAATCTCATATATAGTGAGACTTCCCAGTGCTCACTTGAGGGTCTCACTGGTGCAGACTTGCTGAGGCCTCACACACATTTCCATGCAATGAAAGCTGCAGGAACATTCATCCTGATCAGTGTTCAGGCTGGCTGGGGTCTTTCCAACAGCCATAAGTTTGGGGAGACTTAAGTTCCCTTCCTATTGTCTTATTCACAGGCAGTAACAAGCAATTTTCCATTGCTTTCTCTGGGAACTGGATCAAAGCATGAAGGATGCATGTAGCTAATTTTCTGGGCTTTTCAAGAAAGAACCTATAGTTAATGCAATAATTGAGCTAGCAATGGGCCAATGTTTAGATTTACCAGCCCTGACAAGTTGTTTGCATCTTTAATTTGCTCAATCTGTTATTTCTTTTTCAGCAGCTAAACATCTCCATGTAGAAGTAGTGAGAAAATCCAAGCATGTTCCAGGCACTGAATAATTCTAAATGTTTTATTTTTCTGTTGTAGGTTTGGTTGTAGCCAAAGAACGTGGAACACGTAGGTGCAGCTCCACAAGGGGGATATTTAATTTTTCTGCCTGTAATGATTTCCCCACCTTTCTGTGAATTCTAGTACCAGGGTAAGAGGCCAGCATGGCAGTGGAGAGGACCAAAGTGCATTATTGACATGAAATATAGGTATGGATGCAAAAACGAAGCAAAAATACTGCATTCCTAATCCACTTCTCTTACCTCTTTCAGATCACTGACCTTCATGGCAAATCTATCAGTCAGACTATCAGGCATTAACAACTGTAATTTGGCATCCACCAGAAAGCAGGGGAGACCACCAAAATGTTTTTGGACAGGCCAGCAAACACCTATTAGAAAACTGCAACTGCCAATCCTGCCTAGTGTTGTCAGGTGACCACAGATAAGCTGTCTATATTTTTTTATGCTGCTTTTGCAGCTATTGGGCCTTTGTATTTTGGGCTGTTTACTTTGTTCTCAGAAATCTCATTGTGCTTAAACACAGAAATTTTATTTGCCATAGAGCTCTGATGGATATGTGTATGGTAACAGCAGGGAATGCTATCAGTATAAATTGACATATATCCTTTGACTTTAGTGGAGTTACTATCTGGTCCAATTTTTGTCATTATAACACAGTTTTACAAATTACCTCCTTTGCATATTGACAGGTGGTTGTGCCTGATTTCATGGGCAATCAATAGGAATACCTTCACTGAGTTCCACAGGTATTATTTTCAGCCTCTGCACAGAAACAAAAATCCAGAAAATTCATAAAACGACCACACTTACACTCTTTTGCCCTACTAGAGAAGATGATGTCTTGGGACATTCAGGCTGAGAAGATACACGTAGCTCGTGCACGGCACAGGGAGCTGGCTTGGTAGAAGTTGCAGACCTAGTTGCACTGGGAGTGCTTGATGGCATCGTTACCAGTTCTGAGCTGAACTTCTTCAAAAAGTCCTGATACTTCAGCCGTCCATCAGCGCTGACATCCACTGTGTTCCAAAGATTTTCAAACTAATGAAGAAGCAAAAGATTACTTTTGTAAATGCTAGTTTTACAACAACACAATCCCCTTATGTACTAAGGATATGACAACACGTATCAAAAAGAAAGGGAGAGGATGCCTTGGAATAGAAGGAATCCTAGGGCCCATCTTATTAAAAAAAAATCACAGCTTCTCTGCAGAAGCCTGCACAAGGCTGGGAAAACAATGAAAAAAGGATTTCTGCAGGACATTTTTTAATTGAATTGGGCCCTTAGTGTGCTGTTTAAAGTACTAAACCCTGCGATTAGACACAGTGATTGAGCTGCAGTATAGAAGAATAACGCTTTAACATGAGATGTAAATCAAATACATGGTGCACTTGTATCCTGGCTAGGTACCATTGGGGCGAATTTCTTATGCTATCAGGTGCACCTAAGTTATACCACCATCTCACGAGGCCATTAAGGTTCCTCAGTTATTGTATTTGCATCAACAAATTATTTCACCCTGAGGGCAAAAATGAATCAGCATGAAAGAACGTAGCAGGAAATCTTTACAGCCTTTAGAATCACATATAGTTACGATGTGTGGCCAGGAACCATACCTCTACAATATGGCCAGCCTACAGAAGACCTGGGTGCAGCTGCTGATACCCTCGCTTCTGCTGCCCGTGGAGGTCCATGTGGCTGCTTGGTCCAACACAGGGCAGGTAGCCCACCCTCTGGGCTACTTATGAAATCGTAAGGACGAGGCTGGGCTGATTTCCCGCTGAACAGCACTTTATTCAGTAACTAGCTGCACTGAATTAAACGGGACTACTCATGATATAAGCTGCTAATCATAGCAAGGATTATCACAGCCTGCCCTTAAATGAGTTGCACTCATTTTGCGAGTGTTTCAAGAGTCATCAGTATGCTTTTTTAGGGTCTTCATTATTGATTTTTAATATAAATCTAATTGGGAACCTCAGATTGCTTTTGATTTGATCTTTTTCGGCAGAGACTTAAACCCTAAAGGAAACTAGTCACCTCTTTGATGCATGTGCCAAGTTGCAGTCAAACTTCAAAGGGCAAAGGATACATTTTGAATTTCCTTTCAACTTTCCCCCATTGGCCTGGCTGCTACCACATTATGAATTGTAAACAATTCTATTTTGCGCTTGTGATTATACTTCACACTTCATACGAGGATCTCAAAGTGTATTACAAACTTCAATTAAATAGAACAATACCCTGATGAGCTGGGTTAGCTATAGTTAGAAACTATTTCAACACCCAACGAAGTTCAGCCGTTTGGGGGATTGCAGATAGTTCAAGCAAGTCAAGGGAGTTCAAGCAGAGAGGAGAAAAGCACCTGTGATAAAAAGGGGGATGTCAGTTGGCAAGATATTAATCAACACCTTGCTTGCAGCATGTTTGCCATCCTTATGAAAAAGGTGACAACATCAGAAATTCAGAAGACCAAGAAGCCAAACTTCAGGAAGAAATTCTTTATCCACTACTCAATACGGATCCCAGCTGAGCCTTGCTAACAGCAAACAGTAAGTGGCCATCATCCAGAAAAGGATAAAAGAAGACATTTTCTGTGAAGTCATCCAGACTATGACTATTAGTAACACTTCTGTAACAACTCTGAGCAGTGACAACAGCCTGAACGACAGGGGTTTGGATTAGCAGTGGCAAACCCTGTACCCAGATTGGAAGGCTCTCCTGGGGCATCTTCATATAGATATACGTAGGCATATCTTTGAGAGGCCTGTCAAAATCAAAATATCTCTGGAGATACAGGGCTTGAGTCTCACTCACACAGAGGCTGCTGCTTATATAAATGAGGCTCCTCAGGCCTGCTTCTCGTTGCTATTATGGATGACAGTTTCTATCAAGATTTTTTTTCTTCACTTGTCTGAGGTTCTTTTAAGTATAAAATAGCTCCTGTGTCCCTTCACTTCTTCTCGAGTGTAAAGTAGACAGGATCTAGTCTGGAGAACTCTTCAGCTGGAGATGCTTGCCTTACTGCTTTCGAAAAAACAAAAAACCAAGAGATTTTTCACAGCTGAGGAAGGTGTGCGTTCTCCTGCCTCGGCCAGGGCTCAGCCGCGAGCTCACCCCGACGCTTCTGCTCAGCAGTTCCCAGGGATGAGGAAAGACCATCACCACATTTTCACTTTTGCATTCACCTGGTGTGGAGGCTCCAGGTTCAGATTTGGCACTTGCACTTGGTACCTCACGAGAAGTGGGGCTACGAGGAATAGAGCACACAGGCCATTTGCGGGTTTTTTTCAGCTATTTTCGAGGAGGAAGTGGAAAATATTTTGATTTTTTGCAGTGCTTTCATCTGCAACTTTACACATGCGTAGCAGCACCTGCTAACATGGCAGACTGTGCAATATCTTTGCTATAATTACAAGCAGGCCCCACTCTGCAATTTATAGTAAAAAATGTTGGTGGCAAGTACAGGGCCAAGAAATCAGAAGATATGTCTGAATGAGCAAAGTACTGAAATAATTTTCTGTAGTGCAGACATGCATATGAGTTTGAAGGCTCTGTGTCTTGTCTTTCAGTTTGCTGCCAAATGGCATTGATGCAGTCCTGAGCATGAAGGTTAGAGTGCTGTTAAGTAAAATCTGAAATTTTTTAGTCAAGGTTCCCTCTGTTTTATTATTCACCTAGTGTTCGGACTAGGAAAAATCAGATCGAACCAGCATTAGCAAAGATAAAAAATGGCTCTTTTTGTTTTAAGTCCAGCAGAAGCAGAATCTTATGAAAGACTGGCCTCTCAGGTTCCCCTGAGACTAGCACTGGGCTAATCGGATGGTTTGTACTGCCAGATTCATGCCATGACTTCAGTCACTCAAGCTAAATTCAAGGTTACATAAACTCTGCTAATGCTAATCTGGGGGAATCTTTAACCCAGAAAAGTAGCTGAGAGGTGGCCGGGAAATGTCAAATGCTTGCCCCTTTCTTTGTCCAAGGAGGGCAGGACAAAATAGCTGCTGAGAAAAAGGAATTTGCATTAGCTCCCCATGGAAGTACTTTTTATTCCATGCTGAGAAGGTTTTTTTCCCCCATCAACTGGAAGTGGATTAACTTAAAACTGAAAAAAGAAACTTTTAAAATAGCAAATATACAGATAAAGAACTAGTGAAAGAGAACTACTGTGCTTTAAATTCACACCTTCGCTATTAGCAATAGCATCTCCGTGACTTTGCTTTAGAAAGCCTGCGATTATTATAGTTCATAACCATACTCAGAGATAAGGAAAAAAATAATCTCCCACAAATGTAGCAACAAATGTTCATGGAATGATAGTCTTAAAACATTTTCATTTCATCCAAATTTTTAAACTACTTGCCTATAGACAACAGTGTGCAAACGCATGTCTCTAGCCAAAGCAAATTTACCCAGTTGTACACTTAAATTAACAAGACAAAATAATATAGTTTTCATACTTGTTCTTCACTCAGACGCTGAAAATGTCGGTTAGATATATCCCAGAACTCCTCTTTTGATACTGTATTATCTTTTGAAGAGTCAATATCTTTAAACTCTTGTGCAATTGTGTTAAAACCAGCAGTTACTACTTCTTGTATCTGTGAGAGGGTGCCTCTCTCTGACAGCTCCCAAGACGACTGAGGCAGAATGACTTTTTGCCCTTCCTCAGTCTAGACAAAAAACATACACAGAGAATCAGTAATGGATCCACTGAATAAATTATAAATCGCAGTGTGGCATTCAGCCAGTTGAAGAGGGAAACGTCCGTGGAGAAGGCGGCCTTCGAGATCCCGCAGGCAGTAAAACCTGCTTCCAGGAATTCTGGCTTGCACCACAAAAGAGAAAAGGGGCTATGCAAGCAGTTAAGGGAAAAATAGACTCTCTATAAACGGGTTCCAACTGGTGACAGGCCAACAAAAGCACAGGACTCCAAGACTGACCTAAACTTTTACAAAGGTCTAAAAAATTGGGTGATCTTACAAAGAGGGCTATTCTGTTAATGCAGAAAAAAGGGAAGTGAGCGCTAACTAGCCCAAATATCCCAAACGTATTCTTCTCATCTGAATAGTCTTTAGCACGCAGTGGAAATCTCTTTGATTGAAAAGGCACTTCAGTCCTGAGATGAAAGAGAGGGCAATTATTTCCCTTTCCTTTCTAAGTTCCAGGTATATTTATGGCGGTACTTTTTAATCTGGTTGTCCACAGTAGGGATACTGCAGCTAAACGATGCAGTTGGAGGCTGCAAAGGTACAGAATGTGTGAGGGGAAAGCAGAGAAGGGGTTGGGTACGAGTATGTCAATGCTGTACAAGATGTGCACAACCCCCTTTTTTCAGTGTGTCGCTTTCAAATCTAACACCGGTGTACGGCTTTTAAAACCCACCGCTGGAGCTTATTGCTAAGTAAACTCCCATTATGCATTCTGCAGGGTGGAAATCCACACTTTGGGTAAATACAGTAGAAGGTCATATGGCAAGCAGAAAGAAAAAGGACAAAATACAGTTGGTTGGAATAAACTGCAGAGTAAAGCACTGCTAGGCTTTGGTAGGGACATACCTGAGAATACCAAAAGTCTAACTGTGCATGCAAAAGGCTACATTGCATAAAGTTAAATATCAATGAAATCTATTCAACATTTACATTCTGCATGCAGAATTAGCAGTAAACTTCAGTTTTTAGAACGAAACCAAGTTTTACTTATAAAAGTAGTCTTGGGAATGGCACAATGTGGAAAATAATGATTAAAAAAAAGCAGTATCAGAATTTTGAAGAAGAAACTACTTATTTTCAGGAATGGAAGCCGACTTTCCACCCACTGTACTGTCTAAACTAAATATGCAAAATATCTTATAAGCAAAGTTTTCACAAACACAAGTGGCAGCCAGTTTTACTATAGCTGCGGTAACAGGTCCTGGTAAAAACAAAAAAAAATTCTGGTTTTGGTTCAAAGACATTTTTTTACAGCATGTTAAATGTTACTATCATATTTTATACCCCCATGTTTAAGCATATAAGCTTTGCCACCTTCTTGCTCCATGCAATATGAAATACCAAAAAAGAAACAGATGGCTTTTGGTCCTGCGCTCCTGTTTCCTTGTCACGTCTCACATGATCATTATAACTGGATGGAAAAGAAAATATGTTTCTTACAGAACTGCAAGAAACCTGCCTCCTAATCAGAAAAGACTCCACTATCTTCAGATGAAAATAACACTTTTCAATATTAACCATGCTTTACATAAAGCATACGTGTGGGACAGACATTACGGCTGCATTATTATTATTATTATTAGGAGAAGAAATACGAGAAGTGGAATCGTGCATGCAGAGGTGGGAGCCAGTTTGTGCCGTAGTCAGGAAATGAAGGTTGCCGGGCACAGTCCAGCCCAGGGCGCATCTTCTGCCTGCCTGGCATTACTGCAGCTAAAAAACACTGCACCACTGCTTTTAATAATTCTAATGAATCCAAAGACTTAGGGAAAGTATTACTGCCCTGCAACCTTTTAAAGAAACATTTTTTATAAGTGTAAGCTTGCCTAATATATTTAATTTCAGGAGCTTTTTGTTTATTTCATAAGACCTAATGCGCTTTGATCTTAAAATGGTTAGAGAGCCAATAAAAAAAAATCACTTGCTCTTCCTGCTAACTACAGATTTAAAACTAGACGACCTTTTCTATTCAGTTATTGCGTTATGCTCGTCTACCACATGCAGTTAGTACATTCAGTGTATATCTATGACTATCATGCACTGCTAAAATAATCTCCTTTAGCTGAAATAATGGAGCTGGAGCCTAAAATCTCAGACTCTGGCCACCTAAGTGCCATTTCTCCCTTTGAAACTAACTTTATACACAGCGTGGATACATTTCTTAGGTTTGCTGTGTCTCACTTCAGCCTTGAAAGGGAGCAACGGGAATGAAGCTGTCTCAGGGCTGTGCAGCTTATGTCCTAGAGACCAGAGGTCTCTAGGACCATTTACAAAAAGGTTTTTGTTGGATGAAAAAGGTGTTACTTCTCTTTTACGGATTTCCTGATATTTGCTGCCATGTGCTCCGCTCATCCCATCGAGCTCTGCATGTACATCACTTCAGAATTCAGGGGCCGGGACTCTGCAGCCCGCTCCCGCTTTGCAGCTTCTCAGACTGCCGCACGGCCTCTGAGCAGCACCTGCCCCACACCACGGCCAAATGCCAGCTGCCGCCGTAAGCTGTGAAGTCCAGATTACCCGACTGTCCTGCTCAGCTCTTCACTGGCTTTCTCGCCCTTCCTAACAGAATTTGAGAGCGCCTTGGGAGGACCATGTAAATCCACTTTCACCTCCTGCTTTCACCAAGAGAGGGGAGGCATTATTACGAGGCTTTTCTTACGGGCCACCCTATGTAGCTTGCTTGCTGTTCAAAGCAGGGGTGTATTTTTCTTCTTTAGAAAGTTCCTTGCACAGCCTCATGTCCTTTTCTATAAATGGCATAACTATGCTGATTAGTAATAAAAGAAGGCTCTGCCACCCACACCTGCTCAGTGAAGCTCCATTCCTGCAGCTCCTTCCTGTTTCTGGAAGATTTTTCTATTAAGAGGAATTCTTAATTAGAAAGTAAATCGGTACATCAGGATAAATTACAATTTCTCTGGTCCTGTTCCCTGCCCTGTCACAAGTCTGACCCCTCTTGCTTTCTCGGGAGGCTCAGATAGCAAAGGTCTTGGGAAACAGCTTACACAAGAAGGCCCTTATATCTTCCCCTGAAAAAGGATGCATTTTCCTCTTTGTACATGAGAATGACCTTTGCCAGAAGTAATCATCCTTTTGACAGTTTACACAGCTTTAGAGGCTTCTGTCCTTAGCCCATGGGCCCTCCTTTACCCTAACAACGTGTATCTTCAAGTTGTTTTCCATAGATGCTCTTCCCTAAAGATGGGTGGAAGCAGCAGAGTTAGTTGCCTGAGCGTGGATTGGGGTGGAAATGCGTTTTCTTCTTATGTTCAGATAACCAGTAATTCACCAGCCAGCCTGTTCTAGCTCTCAGAGTCTCAGCACTATAGAGAAGCTTGTATTTTATCCCTGGGTTACAAGTAGAGCTGTATCTTCATCTGGCAGTGATCAGTTTAGCTCCATTAACCTGAGTGCTGATTTATGCCTGCTGAGGGTTTGATAGCTGGTGTGCAACAAGAGCTTGCAATAATAAACCCAATTATAAATAAAAGATGAAAACTCCATTGAGGGTCATTTTGTAATGTACCATTTTCCTTTTGACCAACTGTTTGCAACAGACAGATTCAAGTTTTGAGGTCACATTTGCAGGATAAAATACTCTCGGTAGTGTGTACAATACGTAATGGTATACGGTGGTTTGACAAAATGATTTGACACAAGGAGTCAAAGGTGGCCCGCATGCCAATCTCTGCCTTGTCTAGAAAAAACCCACATTCCTCTAAATGTAATTAAAATAACTATTGTATTAAATAACTATGAAATATTAAGCCTAGGTACAACTGGGTAAAGAAGCAGGAGCCACAGTGAGGCTTCCCTGCTCCTGTCTCCCCAGCAGTGTCTAGCCCATCAGCAGTACGCTTGATGGTCTAATACTACAGTCCCTACTTTCCTTTATCCCTACTTTCTCCTTTCTCTCTACTCTTAGTAAATATAGAGTGAAAGGCTTCCACCCCAAGGAACAATTTGCCATTTTAAAATTCCATTAGACCCTCTTCTTCATTACTCAGATGAGAGAAGGAAAGAGGGGTATGGCTTTGGCAGGCTTGTCGATGGGGAAAGATCCCAAACCAGATATCCTGGCACAATGAGGGACAGCACATTGTAGTCATGGGGAGGGCACTGCACAGGAGAGCAGGGGCAAGGAAGGGGAATTTTCAAACCAGTTTTGCTATGGATAAAGAGAAACATGGAGTTAGATCATGGCATAAGGAAAGCTTTAACGTTTCTCAGCCTAAAGCAGATGTAACACTGGAAAATAGATGCAAACATTCAGGTATGCCAGAAGGGGTATCTCCCTGGAGCTCAGCTATACTACGTGAGGACAGACAAAACTTTTGGTGCTGCTGACTGAGGGTAGGGACATAATCAGCAGGCCTGCTAATCTCTGCTGCTGGTGCAATGGGTCATGACTGATGACAGACAGTTGTCCGATCAAACCAGTGGCCCAGAACAGGAGGACCCAGAGGTTCAACAGATGAGGGCACTGAGTAATAAACAAACCTGTAAAACTCCCACCCCCAAGACAGGGAAAAGCACCACCTCTGTAGAGCAGGTCCTTACCTATTCGTGCTGCAATTTCACAGGTAGATCATGGCAGCAAAATGAACTTCAGCTCTCCACGCCTGAACACAGTGCACAGGGGCTGGGTTAGTAACACTGCTGAATTTAGGAAGCAAGGTTGTGGAAAGACTGAGGATGTCACTTCTCTGTTGCGTGGGTTTTTTGAGCTCCAAAATGATATGGTTACAACAGATACACCGTAGAGTTGCACTCTGTGCACTTCACTTGCAGGCAAATCAGTGTTTGGGGAGTCACAGCACAGACACCCTCTGTTCATGGACCTGGTAAGCTGTGTCAGTGCTGTATCCTCTTTTGATTTAGGAGTAGTTTCCAAGATCACAAAGAAGCTGTTTTGTTTGTATTTTACAGGAAGTGGTTGTAGCAGCCACTGCTGAGAGCAAAGTGGCTTTAGCTCTGTAGACTCTCCACCAGAAACATGCCCAACAAAGACGGAGACAGTGACGATGTACCCACGCTTTTCACTAGCGAACAGCAGAAACTAGTCCTGGACCTCAGTTCTGGGACCTGGAGGTACAGTTCTCACAGACCCAGGCTTCAAGAATAGATGTGAACTTGCTATACTGAGGGGAATCCTCTCATGGGTACTGGTCTAAGGAGAAGCAGGATGCTCTCTCTGTCAGGAAGAGCATCAAGGATGAACAAACAAGCCTGCAGTTTTGCAGGCAGGCTGATTAGATGGAACTGGCTGAAAACAAAATACACTCAGCTGGTGAAGAAGGCACTCTGCAGCATGAGACAGACTGCAGAGAAACTCAGAACAGGAAGCTAAATACAAACAAAAATGGAGAATTTAGTGTGGAAACAGAAAGTTCAGGATGAAGCTAAATCAAATGCCTGATTTGATATTGACATGTTCTGCAAATTTTTCTGCAAAGAAGTCCTGGACGTCAATCTGATTTCCAAATTTAATCATTTTAGATGAAATCACATTCTTTTAAAAAAAAGCTTTGCTGAATATGGTTCTACTCACTCCAGTAATTCCCTTTGTCAGCTGAAAGACACACGTGTCAGCAAACCCCTTGTTATCTCTGTTCCTGCCCTTGAACGGGCACAAGTGATGATCTGTCCCTTCTATCTGTCATCTCCTCAACCTGACCTGCTCTCATTCTACTCACTGCTGGACTTGACAGCTGAAGGTTTACTAAGCTTGCAGCAAATCACTCAGCACTCTCAGCTCCAGAAAGGCTAAACAACAAATTGTTTGGCCCTGATCATAATCCCTCCTTTCCCCATATACTCCCCACTATAGTGCTGATCCCGTATGGACACCTTGCTGTTCTAGACCTGACCAGCATGCCCTGAACTATCACTTTTAACATGTTCTTTACTTTTTTTCCCCTTCCACATCTGAAATAGCTCACAGTGGGTAAGGACATGCGAGTACCTTTTCTTTTGTGGGGGGGTGTGTCTGATTCCCAAGTGCAGCTTTCACTAAGCTGGACTGCATTAGCCACTTATTTTAATGCAGAAGAGCTCCACTCAGGCCTTAAGAATCACAAGACTGGCAGTCAGTCAAGAAAAGTTCATGATGCATGTTCCAAGCTCCAGGGTCTGGACTTCTACAAATATCCTCAGAGAGCCCACTGGCAGTTAATAGCATCCCACCTAAGACAATGTCCTCTCTGTCTCCTTCCTCAGCTCTTCTGCAGTTGGTTAGCAACATCCAAGCTAAGTGCCATAACCTTGGTTCTTTCTTATCTGAGTATTAAGATGCAATCATATTGCTTAAAATACTTTACATTTCTTTAGTTCTATTTTTGTATAGTATAGCCCTACAGCTCTACAGAGCTGTATTTCAGTAGGCATTTGCTCATATACAGCTCTGTAGTGCGTATTCTAGAGAGTTAATCAGAATGTAAAGCTCATCAACATATGTCAAAGCCATCAAAAGATCCACGTGATGCATAAAACATTTAGGAATAATTTCCGCAAGATTTTTTTCATCTCCCCTTATTCAGCTGTTTTCTAAGGAAAAGAAATACAACTTAAACCTGTATGGCTTTCGGGTTTGTGAATGTTTGCCTTTGTGGTTGTGGGTGTTATTTACGAGGTGCCATTTGAGACAAAAGTCATCCCAGGCTCATACTTTACTAGTTCAATAAATTTTCCATACTTTAATGATCAAGCTGCATACTTTACTTGTTACTTTTTAATATACTTCAGTGATCAAATTGTATAGCATAATGATCAGTTTTCCTAACGTGCCTGAATGCATTGCATACTTCATTAATTTAGATACATACTTTAGAGGCCAAAATTGTAGCGTGTTTGGATGAAGTGAATAATTTAACAACCAGCCTCCTCTCAGAACCTGCACAGGAGCCCAGGAATACGTGTGAACCCAGGGTGGGATGAAATTGCAAAGGCGTGGGAAATTTTGGGTTGAACCCAAAATGAAAACATGAGATTTGAGAGCATCTGGAAGCTGAACCAGCACTGTGAACCTGGTTCGTATTTGTTTTGTCTTTTCAAAAATGTTCCCTTGTGGATTAATTTGAGTTTTTAATGATGGATTTATCCCTTCTACCCCTAACACAGCACAGAAAACTGTTCAAGGTAAATGCCTAATATTGAAAAAAGCAGTACAGGCTCCAGTCCTGTCATGGACCGAGTACCTCCTGAAAGAAGTGGAGGTAGCTTACTTTTTTGCTAAGCTGAGGTGGAAAGTATTTGGGGTCTTGGAGGACTAACTGTTTAAAGAGACTTCATGTTAAAATGTACGCTCTTGTGGAGTTTGATCCCAGGAATTGTGCAGCTTGTCAAGTTGTTAAGGAGGCTTAGCACCTACTTTGAGGATGCGAAGACATTACAGCAAAACCTTCCCTAACAAAAGCAGCTACCTATTCTAAAGTTAACACGAAAGCTTGCTGGTGGGTCAATATTACAGCACACAAATACATTCTTAAAATAATCATACAGATATGTTACATTTCATACAATTGGTCTTTGTGCTGGTATGACTCAGTTGAAACTTATTGAATTTATATCAGCATAAAAGCAGGATGGGGGAAATGCGCCATTTTCTAACCTATACAAAGTATTCCACTGTTTTACACTTGAGAACCATGTAATCTATTATATCAGTTAAGATTGCATTTTAATTTTAATAAGATGAAAATATAAATATTTTAAAATTCCCAACTATTTTTTAAATAACTATAATTAAATATAGTCCTGCCACTAAGGACAAAGTAACAGTTACACTACTATAAATATTAATGCTAAATTTACAGAGAATAAAATACATTTAAGCAACCTTATAAAATTTTAAGTAAAGCTACACTTGTAATAAGCACTTTGGTAAAGTTATGCCTATTGGTAACTGACACGCATAGATAAAGTCTCTAACCCGCTACAAAAGCCTGTTTATGGGTCCTCCTTCATTCAAAACCTGTTGTCCCTCCTCTCGTGAATCACTCAAGCCCTGTGATTATTTGAAGCCTGACAGACTTTGACTCAGGACACGAAGAGGCTGAGACAGATCTCACTGGTTTGCCAAGCTTCTACTTTATGACACAAGATTTAATCACCATATAGCTCTATATGGATTTGTTTAGCACAACATTCTATTATCGCCATGGCAATAAAGTGGTAGGCTTTTTATATGGTTTTCCACTGGGTGATGATTATTATTTTTCTCATTTTATTTGTGCTTCAAGCATATACTTTTGAAAATGAAACATAGTTACTTCTTAGAACATAAGATGCAAGTTAATACTTACTTTTTTTTTTTTTAGAACTGCTTTTTATCCAGCTAGTAACCAGCTTTCACGTCCTTAGCCAAGTTCAGAAATGAGCTGTAAGTAATGTCATTTGGACTTGTGCACCCTCAGATCTACTTATACCTGCTTGCCGCTGGGTAAGGCAGACTAAGAGGTGAGAAGCCAGAGGAAAGGGAAGAACTGTGAAATTAAAATAAGGCAGAGACTTCTTTTACTTACACCTGGTTATAATGTTCCTTTATTTACAAACATGGTAAGGATTGCTGCGCTGATAAAAGAATTATTATGAACTGAAGGATCTGTTCCTGTAGTCTGCACCAACTGAAGGACTCCAAGGGAGGCACTGTGGACACAAACCTCTGCCACAGAGAAACAGCAACTCTAGTTTTATTTGAGTTGTTGCGACATGCTTATTCAGAGCATCAGAAGACTCTGTCCATGACTGCCGTCAAGATTTTCTCTGTTCTTGGCTAATCTCTGTGTTTGACCTTCCTGCTACATCTACGCTGCTATTACTGTTTGGCACCAAGAACCTGGTGGGCTTCCCACCCCACTTACTTTTCTGTCCAGCCCCTGCCAGTCCATCTAGGCAGGTCAGGGATCACTGGGCATATTTGGATATCCCACATCCTACGTCACCCCACTGGGGCAATCTGGCTGTATCCGTGGTCATGCTTTCAGCTTGCCACATGTACAGCCCTAAATCTACATGAGTGCAAGACTTAACTTCTGAGAGCAATTTGTACGGAGACAAGGGCTTCAGTGGAGTTCAACTGAGATCAACAGAAAGATATGTAAATCTTGCATGCTCAGTTAGTTAGCCAGTCAGTCACTTCTAACACAGGAGATTTGTATCTTTTAAAGAAACATATTATAGCTTGGTAGCTCTTCTTACTTCTATGAGGTGGTTTATGTTTTTCAGGAAAACTTTCCAGTCTACTGTGAAGTCCTCACAAAGGTTAAGGTTCTTGAGAAGGTGCCTGAACTGTTTGTCCGATAATTTAAAGCAGAAATGGTCAAGTACTTGCCGAAATTCCAGTGCTTTAATTACTCCAGTGCCTTCTTTATCAAATAGAGAAAATGCCTGAGAAGTAAGAATTCCAATTATTTAAGTAAACCCAGACATTCCAAAAGAGAAGTCTTTTTTAGCAACCATTTCGCAGTTCACATGGAAATACCTGAGACCCATATGCCTTTTACTTGCAGATATTTTATACAAGAAGAAACAAAACACAGTTCTCAGAACCTTACTTAGTTTGAAGCTTTGCTTTCTTTTAAAAATGAGATGCAATTGCTGAAATAAACCAGCCTGTATTTCTGTACCACATGTAAATGTAAATATGGAATTAAACAACAACCTACAGTAAAAGCAAAAAGGCATTATATCAAGTATCCAAACATTCCAGAAAGGTAGTCATTAAGATAAGAGAGGAAACAAACAAAAATATTTGAGGGTTGCTTTAAATAATTTTAATTAAAATATTTTAAACTAAACTCACCTGAGCACATTTAATTTGCCTTCTGTTCCTCCCGCCCCAAATGATTGTCCCTTTGTCCCTGGCGGGGCAAGTTTGCTTTCTACTCCCTAAAGGACTCGATAGTCCTCCATCCTCATTAGCTCCCGCTCATCCTGAAGGCTTACTTGCTCTCTTCTCGTCCTCCCTTGCACTAAATGCCCAGCCTGTTCTTCATGGGAGTTTTCCAAAGGTTTTCCAGGGGAAAAAGATTAGGTTTAGCACAGTTGCAGCAGAAGGCATGCAAGAGAGTAGTCCAAATGAGTGGCAGAAATACCAAGGTCTAGAAAAGTTGTGGGTCATATCCACTCTCATTCTGCCTGGCTGATACTAACTTACGCTGCCCCCTTGTTTTATTCTGCCCCTTATTTATGATGCTGCACATATAAATCACTGATTCCATAAATGTAAATTAATATTGCACCTTCCAAAACTTCAGGTTAAAGTCCTATTAATCTGCTAACACTACAGCATGTTGGTGTGATACAGCAATTTTTATGTTTTAGCATAGAACGGTTCTAAATAATGGGTTTAAAAATGTATATTTTAATGTACATGAACCATGTCTACTGGCAAAACAAATGCTACCATATCCAAAGGACATTGGAAAGGAATCCTTTGATCACTAAAGAGGATTCTGTAACTTCTTAATATGAAAGTTTCATCTTTGCTTACATACTGAAAGTCTTATGGGAAAAACAAAGCATTGAGTATATAGTATGCATTGTATCGAGTACAGTGAAAATGAATGGGAAATTATTATACTGACAGAGAGGATCCACCTGAACTCTTAAGCTATTTGTTTCGAAACTTCAAAGGTCTGTATTCAGTTGTAGAAATGCTGTGGATGGGATGTGATGGCTTCCTTTTTTTCAACTAGCTGGACTCTAGGAACTGTGCTTTCGGATCTGCCTCCTTCTAACAAAATATTTTGTTATAAGCTTATGTCGTTAGAATCCCCCATTACATAGGTGGCAGCAACTATTACTCAAAAAATGTCTCAGAAGAATATTGAGAACTTCCTTATTTTCTCATGTAAGGGAAATGAGAAAAAGTTCTGCTTTTCCATAGCATGGTGGACAAAGTCTGGCTCTCCATGGAGAAAATCCCTTGGTCCCTGGAGTTATATTAACCACCGAATGGTATCCTAAAAGACTAAATGGATGATTTGTTCATGCCAAAAGTCATTTTCAAATCATACCTTCAGCAGACAGAACTGTGACCTTCTCCATTCCCAAGACACACAGGGATGAGAGGACAGATACTGTCTTCTACTAAAATTTAATGAACACTAACCTCTGCTACTGAATTTATCTATTTCTTATTTCAATAATGCAGAGCACAGGAAGGATTTTTTTTTTCCCCTTACTATGAAAAACATAAAGTGATTATATAAATATTTCAGTACCCTGTTCAATAGTTAGTTTATCTGGCCAAAAGTGGGAACATGACCCCAATAAGTTTGCAAATGTCACAGGAGTCTCCAAATAGTGTGAAAAGAGATTTTTGTAAAGAAACAGCATCTCCCATGGTACTACTTTTTTTTGGGTACCAGTGACTTCACTAGTGACGTCTTTGTCGGAAGCCTGTGTTATTATTAACTGCAGGACAGAGTCCACAGGTTGAGATTTCAGAAATGCAGCCATTGATGACAGGGAATTTCTGCCCCCATCATCTTCCCAGTCACTGTTCCCTTCCCCTCCCCTGTGCGGGCAGCAGCTCTCCCGTGGCCACACATAACTGATGAGGCTTTTGTCAGGTTGAAGTTCCCTGACCCAGGTCATTGGGCAGAAAGACAAGTGCTGCTTTTGACACAAGGCAGGCGGGAGGACCACATTGCTAGGGATACGGGGGCAGCGAGACCATCTTTGCAAGCATAAGCCCGCCTTGAAAGCCATGAGATTAAACTGGACCTGAAACTGCAGGTGCAGATGAGATAGCTCTACGGTTCTTTGTGAAAAGAATGTTTCCTTCAAGGTCTTTTTGATTATTCTTTCCCATGCTTGAAAACAATCTTACTGTGGCATCAAGAATTATTTAGTCTAGAGGCTGCTGCATTTCACTAGACTCCAACACAACAGTCTAAGACTGCTTAATACACAGCATTTTTTCATTTTGGGCTTTCAAAATTCCAGAGAGAAGTGGTTATTTTTATTTTTCTCATTTCACAGGTGGAAAAAACAGGAAACTTGCTGCTCAACAGCTAATGCACCTTATCTGTCCGTTTCAGAGTCAGAGTGGCCAAGAGCATAAATACAGATAGTTGCAGAGCCCCAGCTGACAGGTGCTAACTTCTGCAGCCACTATAATGTGCTCACATCTGATCGTGTGTCTGTATCCTCAGTTACTGCGTGATCCTTTCATCTCACACTGATAAAACCATAATGCCTGCCTGCAGTAGCACATTATATCTACATATAATAAGTCTCAGCATAGGAAACTCAACAGAGCTATTTGAAAGACGTGATATTTACATGCTTGGGACACAATTTACAGACAACTGGAGGAGGAAAAGAGGTTTGGGGAAGAGAAGAAGGGTCCTGATAATTTGCTATTTGCTTTTTCCTTTCCAATCCTATCTTCACAAAACCTCTAGGCTTGATTATATATGCTTGTTTTGTGGAGTTACCAGAATACAATCAATTAAAAAGTCTGCAGTTGTCAGAAGATGCTCTTTCTACACAGGCCAAGGTTGTTGGTAGCACTCAATTAATAGCAGAAAAGTTTTGAAACCTCTGGGTTAGTCCCCAGCCAGGCAGAAAAAAATAGAGATTAAATAAGATGCGGTGACCACATGAAACTTACCTTGTACAACAAATCATAAGATGATGCAACTATTTCTTTTATCTTAATTAGGGTCTGTTCTAAGCTGAGCGCTGCAAAGCTTGCAGGTGGTGTAGCCTGCTTTTGTCTCTGTTGGTATTTAGATGCTCTGCCATCATCAATTGCTCTCAGGAAATCAAAATAAGAGAGCTTGCTGTCATGAATGCTGATTCCTAAGCTAAGGGAAAAACACAGAATGAGATATCAATGATTTTAAATAATCTCACTGTTGTCTGAAGTGGTTAATTATTATGATGTATTATTTGTACTGCAGCAGCACTTCAGAGTATGCTTGTGCTGTCAGTGTATAAATCCTGTTAGTTCCAGCCCAAGCTCCTTCTCAGGTCCAAGCCACCGATCTGATCAATTAGATACAACCGCACTCTCAGATGCAGATCCAGGCCCATCTTGAGATGCTCAAGAGGAAGCCTGCTTTAGCCTGGGCCTGAGCTCACAACCTTCCAGTTCATCAGCACTAATTTTGTGCTTTTTAAGCACAGCATGGTATTTTGGTCACAACCTACTGCTGAGCTTACCGTCCCCAATGCGGCTGGAGGACACGTAGGCTCCCAACCTTGTCCCTGAATCTCCTTTTCAAGTCACAGTGTGAACGCAGTCTGATAGACTCTGTTGAAGAGTAGATGTTCCTTGTGCTAAGTGCTGCTACTTTCCCTTAACTTTCTGCTTTACAAAACCACTTTTGATTCACAGATGGTGAAGCGCTGCTTAAGCCTCCCAATATGTCGTGATCATTACAATTCTGAGAGAAAGAAGCAGAACCACGTACAGCCTGGTCAGCTGTTACCAGACACAAGCTAGGACATCCAGTACCGCTCCGTGATACATTTCATGGATGTACCAGCACAGGTCTATACTCACGATTCTCTACCACATGGGAGGAAACCAAACCAGGTTCCATGCAATGCTTCTCCTTACGTTTGCAATAGAAGGGCTTACCTTCCCTCTCAACCTGTACTTCAACTCTGCATGGTTTGGCAGGCCACTAGAGAACTATTTTACAGGCTCTTGGAAGGCCTCAGCCTCACTGTGTCCCAGGCACTGGCCCTCCCTCCTTTGGTGTGTCCACTGAGCTGCACAGAGGGCTGCCACATTTGGCCCAGCAGCTGCTGCCATTGACTCATGGTGTGCTGTGCCCAGGGAGGGTTTCTCTTCTGATCCCCTGTGGTCAGGCTGTACCTGGGAGCCCAGCCCGCGGGCTCTGCAGGCTGCACTCACGACTTGCCGAATTTCTGTCTGTCAGCTGAAACATCTGCTGGATCACAGACACTGGGGAATTTCATGTTCTGTCACATCGGAAATTCAGTGGGTTACAGAGCTGACTACAGATAGCTCCAGGTAACAACAATGAATATATTTTTGCATCAAATATCAGCATGGGGAAAGATGAGCTCTTGCATATGATTTGGGGATTTTTTCTTTTTTGCAGAGAACTTTATTACCAAACTAAGTTAATTTTTATTCCAAGATGTTTTACCATAAAAAGGCTAGAATTAAGGCAAGCTTCACATATGCGGAAAATATATGAAAATAAAAGTTATTTAGCATGAAAGATTAAGACAAGATGAATAGCACTAACCATTACATGAAAAGCTACTTTCGTCCAGTGTCCTGTGACTTGCGACCACTTAATGAAAAGACACCTGGTATATTTTAAACAAGGACTTCAAACCCATCTAATGAGACTGTAGAGTTCATCACCACAAGGGATACAATAGCAGGGGCTTGGTCTGCTCTCGCTTACCCAGTATAAAGCCAGTGCAGTCAGTTTATGGAATTTCCTATCATTGAAAGACAATCAGAGCGTCTTCAGACTACAGCATATGTTGGGTGTTTTTAATGTAGATCCATTGGCTTCCATGAAATTATTCCAGATTGACCTTACAGTTACCATCTATGGAGAGGTTTTTAATAGACTTTAATAATTCTATAGCCAATTATCAGAACTATAGATTCTTTACACACACGTATTAGGTAGACAATTGTTATGCTGCAGGGGAAAGGCTGGACTCTTTTTAGTCTTGCATTCAGCTTTTTTGTTAGAATTATGGTCAAGGCAAGTCCTAAAGAGGCAAGACTTGACAGAGGAGATGGCCCCACTACCCAACCCTGATTTTCTTGTTTAAAACTGAATTACTGTAACGTACTTTTATCATCTGTTTCCACAGTAAATCACTGGGGACCAATGCCTCAGCCACCAATCACCAGAATATCCAGTTACAAGAATGTCTAATTAATGAGGAGAGCCAGTAAAACAAAGAGGAAGCTTTATAAAACAGGCTGGAAAAGAAATTAACTATAGACCCCATATCTGCTAGTAAGAAAAAAAAATATTCAAGAGCCCTGATTTTGCATCTTGCAGCTGCACAGCACTCCCACATACTACCCGTGTCAAGCTGGCTCCAATATTGGAGACAGTGTGTGGAAAAGGAAATAATCAACACCATTTCAGTGGAGAAATAAATTGCCAAGTGGGCATTAAAATTTTAGTAATAAAACTAAATGCATATGCTAATCTACTCTGTATTATTTAGAAAAGACTATTTTGGATCAAGAAAGGAATAATCTGCACAAAATTACAATGAATGGAGGTGTTTATCATCAAGAGGTCTTTGAGAAAGAAACAAGCAGCAGATTCCTATTAAGGTTTCAATTCAGAAAAAGTTGATCACCCAATTAAAGGTGAACTGTGAAAAGACTTTGTTAATTTTATTTCAAAAAAGAGTCTGGTCTGGCAGGCTCTGGCGAACAAAACCCAGTGCTGCCAGGCATATGACCTTTGGGGGACTATTTGGTGCAGAGAACCCCAGCTACCTAATGCTGGAGCAGGTCCTTTGTGTTCTTCAGCCTCTACAAAAGAGATTTTTCTACTTACTCATATTATCACAGAGAATTAAAAGGATAGTTTTGCATGGCAGCAGCATTGGACCATTTGAAAATTATTGCTATTTTATAACCTGATTTAATTCTCTTTCTAGTTTGAACAGGATCTGTTTCACACACTTGCTCTATTAAATTGAAATTAAATAAATAAAAACTAGCAAACAAATACACATACTCAAAGCATACTTTTTTATGTAATAAGCCATTTCACTCTCATTACCTGCAGAATCAATACATCTACTAAAAAGATTTTTCACTTATATGCAGTTTTAAGCATGTGGGTATCTCCATTGGTTTTAACATAGCTTCTTACATGCTTAACACTAAGTTGAAGCTTATAGGCTTTGCTGGGTGTGACCGAAGAGGTGCTTAGGAGATAATCATACAAACCTGTTTAGAAGACTATTGAACTGATAATGATCAAGGTCATAGTTGAATTCTTGTAGTATCCTGTGCAGGTCACATACAGTTACATAGCCATCTCTATTTTTATCCACTGTATGAAAGGCCTTACTAAAATCTTGGAAGTAATCCCTAAATTTATCCCTGAAAGAGAGCAGATGTTTATTTTAGCTCCTTTGCTAAATCAGACAAAAACGATGCAAACAAATATACAAAATAGGGGTGGAGGGGTGGAGAAAGATTTTGAGCTTATTTGTGCATGATAAGTTCATGTAATTTATTCAAAGACTGCCAAATTGTCCACAAATAAACCTCAAACCCAACACACCCCCCCTTTTAATTTGCACATGGAATTGCATGGCTCAAGCCTCCCATTGTAAACAAATGATCCTTGGGTGATTAACTGGTTACTCTCCCAGTTCAGAACTGCAGCTACAAAACCTAGTGCTCTCTTTCAAAGCCTGTACAGATCTGAGTTACAAAATACTTAGTACAGTTGTTAAAATGATAAAGGTTTGGCAGCATACTTTCTGCAATTTGAGGATTCTGAAACTGTGACTAGTAAGAACTAACACCTGAGCAAAATCTGGAGTAGTGCAGGGCCTGATCCATGCCCAAGGGAAGAAGTGCAGAGCTTCTGCTGACTCATGTGGACTTTGGACCAGCACCTTAAAACGCCTCTGAGATATTTATCATTTCTTACATGTGATCAGAGTCAGGCCTCAAAATCTTGACTCTTCCTCCCACTTTATTTTGTCACTTATGCTTCACTGACATCAGGGACCTTTTGATCAAACTTTGGAAACCCAAGCAATATCCCTCTCTGCCTCTTGATTCAACAAAAGCCTCTCTGCATTTTGGCTCAAGAGGACAAAGCAGGCACAAACATCTCTCCTTACTGCATGTCTTCAACTAGCAAAGTCCCTTAAGATTAATGTAAGTTAAAATAGTTGTGAATTACATCTTAATGTAGATTACCAAGTGTACATAAATTATCTACATATATTCGGCACTTAGAGGATGATACCCTTATGGCAAAACCGACAAGTTTAGATCTGGGTTAATACCTACAGCTGCACTCCATTTGCTCTGGGAGTGCTCTTTCTGATAGCCCTAGTGCACAGAGCGTGGAGGCTGGTTCGTTAGAGAGTCAGGATTTGTAGTATAAAAGGCTTATTACAGTGATAACAGAGTTCAACAGTGTAACTGACATAATCAAGCATGATTCATTGCCTGAGCCTCTCGCCAAGTCTGTCTGTGGATTTAACAGCTCAGACCAGTTTACTCTGCTCCTTGTTAAGCCACCATCAATCAGTCAGCACCTGAGCCTTACATTTTCTCCTTTGTAGGAATATAATCAGAGAATCATATAGAATCATAGAATCATTTAGGTTGGAAAAGACCTTTAAGATCATCAAGTCCAACTGTTAACCTAGAACTGCCAGTCCACCACTTAACTATGTCCCTAAGCACCACGTCTACACATCTTTAAATACCTCCAGGGATGGGGACTCAACCACTTCCCTGGGCAGCCTGTTCCACTGCCTGACTACCCTTTCAGTGAAGAAGTTTTTCCTAATATCCCACCTAAAGCTCCCCTTGGCACAACTTGAGCCCATTTCCTCTTGTCCTGTCGCTTGTTACTTGGCAGAAGAGACCAACCCCCCACCTCACTACAACCTCCTTTCAGGTAGTTGTAGAGAGCGATAAGGTCTCCCTCTTCTCCAGGCTAAACAACCCCAGTTCCCTTAGCTGCTCCTCATACGACTTGTGCTCTAGACCCTTCACCAGCTTCGTTGCCCTTCTCTGGACACACTCCAGCACCTCGATGTCCTTCTTGTAGTGAGGGGCCCAAAACTGAACACAGTACTCGAGGTGTGGCCTCACCAGTGCCAAGTACAGGGGGACGATCGCTTCCCTAGTCCTGCTGGCCACGCTATTCCTGATGCAAGCCAGGATGCTATTGGCCTTGTTGGCCACCTGAGCACACTGCTGGCTCATATTCAGCCATGTGCCTCATAGAATAGTTTGGGTTGGAAGGCACCTTTAAAGGCCATCTAGTCCAACCCCCCTGCAATGAGCAGGGACATCTTCAACTAGATCAGGTTGCTCAGAGCCCCGTCCAACCTGACCTTGAATGTTTCCAGGGATGGGGCATCTACCACCTCTCTGGGCAACCTGTTCCAGTGTTTCACCATCCTCATTGTAAAAAATTTGTTCCTTAAATCTAGTCTAAATCTACCCTCTTTTAGTTTAAAACCATTACCCCTTGTCCTGTCACAACAGGCCCTGCTAAAAAGTTTATCCCCCTCTTTCTTATAAGCTCCCTTTAAGTACTGAAAGACCACAATAAGGTCTCCCAGAGCCTTCTCTTCTCCAGGCTGAACAACCCCAGCTCTCTCAGCCTGTCCTCATGGCAGAGGTGTTCCATTCCTCTGATCATTTTTGTGGCCCTCCTTTAGTCTTGCTCCAACAGGTCCATGTCCTTCTTACGCTGGGGACCCCAGAGCTGGACACAGTACTCCAGGTGGGGTCTGAGGAGAGTGGAGTAGAGGTGGAGAATTGCCTCCCTCGACCTGCTAGCCACGCTTCTTTTGATGCAGCCCAGGATATGGTTGGCTTTCTGGGCTGTGAGCGTACATTGCTAGCTCATGTCCAGCTTTTCATCCACCAGTACCCCCAAGTCCTTCTCCTCAGGGCTGCTCTCAATCCCTTCATCCCCCCGCCTGTATTGATAGTGGAGGTTGCCCTGACCCAGGTGCAGGACCTTGCACTTGGTCTTGTTGTACCTCATGATGTTAACATGGGCCCACTTCTCAAGCTTGTCCAGGTCCCTCTGGATGGCATCCCATCCCTCAGGTATGTAATCAGTTGTTATAAGGCTAACATGGGACATGCTAAATCTCATATGCTTTTTAGCAATACTCAGTAAGTCTTTTCAGAGCTCTGCAGACTCTCATGGATCTCCTCAGAGGCATCTGGTCTCAGCTGCAGTTACTGGTGCTGTCTTTCTTCTCACAGCATTGCAGAATCCTTGTTTTTCCATTTGTTTTCAAGAAGCTGTAAGTTCAGTACAGCCTTTACAAGAACAATACATTTTCCTTGCCAATTGTTTCTCCTAAGACTCTGCCCTTTTGGACTTTGCACTTCACATGAACAAAGAGCAATTTCCCCACAGCCCTCAGGGTCCAGGAAACACCATTGTGTATGCAAACAGCATCACCTACCTTAAAAAATCTGAATTATGACATGACTTAGGCGGGCTGTTAGCAATTTATTGTATGCTTCAGACCCATTGTACCTTCCACTGTTATATGGACTAAATTGGGAGTACTGGGACTCTCTGCTTAACCAAGTTTCAGCTGGCAAGAAACCATTTTTCAATGATATTCCTCTCAAGTTCAGTGAAAGTATGGATCACTTCTCAGCTTCACAGCTTGCTTGAATTGTCTTTTAGCAGTTTTAACTCAGCTCACCATTGTATTCAGGATATCTGGATATACTTCATTCCTTACAAATCATTTCAGGTCTGAGCTGCTGAACAGGGCACCATTGCTAGACAAAATTTCTGGGACTCCATACCCAAATAAATAGAGCGTTAGTGTATGCCATAACATGTTCTGACGTTAAATTCAATCCAAATGCAATTTCAGGTTAATGCCCAAGTCAGATACTTACAACAGGTTCAGAAGAATCAACATATGGTCTTATCTCTCACATTTTTCAACAGCCTTGTGAGTGTCCTGTACTCTGTGAGGCACATCAGATCATAACACATTGACATCACTATGCTGTTACCTCTGAAGCATATGCTGCTAAACACAGAAAACTCTGATCTGAATTGATCATATGGGCTTGGTATGCAATGCCCTCGCTAGGCAACAGGTGATAACCTTCATGACTTTCTGCATTGTGTCATCTTCTGTACAGCCTCACCAAACCTAGCCCACTTTCTTCTGAAATAGGATAATACTTTTTAAAATTTTATTTCCAGATGCTACGTCATTCTCTATGTTGTTTTCAAAAGCAGACTTCTTGAATGCTCTAGAAAGTATGTTTTTGACCAGTAATTATTTCTGCAACTTAAACTTTATTGTCGAATTGAATGATTTTACCTAAAAAACCCCCAAAACACTAAAAAGTCATGCTGTTTTTATATTCTGGAAGCTGGTCTTTCTTTTGCCTACAAAGCGGTTTGTCTCAGCTCTGACCATAACAGATCAATAAACAATATGTGACATTTCTTACAATCAGAGAGCTCTGGCTCTGCTCTCTCAGTCTGTGCCTCAAATCGTGCTGTTGACAAGCGCCCCAGAAACACAGGCCACACATTTCCATTGATTATTTTTTCAATAATACTGCCTGTAAGCCATCTTTTGAAGACTTTGTCTGTCTTCTAATGCCAATATACATAAGGCCAGGAGTTGTCTTTATTAATGTCTTTAATTTGGGAATTCTTTTCCCAGATTACAGCCCAGTATGTCCATTTTGTGTAGTAACTCAAAAGCTACTTGCACAGATTGCCTGTGTGATATGAACTCTCATGTAACATTCACGTGCTAATAGGCCTCTGGACAGCCTTGTTATTTTTGGGGATGGCATATTTGCAATGACTCTGTTTTATCTTGTTGACAGTTAATCTTTTATGTTATTTCTCTGCCCTTACATTTGCATTTTTGTCTAATCCTACTTCTCAGGCCCTCTTGGATACTTTTTTGAGATTCCCTACTGGTTTTCTCTCTACTTGACATCTTAAGCAGCCACAGTTGCTTCAAGTGAATGGCTTTTCCTACACTTCCCTGTGAAAACTCAAGAATGGACTTTAAGCCTAAAGGAAGTGTTTGAAAGCAGAATCTCCTGTACAGTGGTCTAAAAATACATAGAGTTAAACTCCTGTCACGTGAGGAAGTTTGCTTGAACCCAGCAGAAAAATCTGAATTTGTAATTTTTGTAAAAATTGATTAATATTTATAAAAACACATGCAGTCCTTTTACCTGAAAATATCCTTTATAGGACAGTGTCTGTCCTGAAACATAAACTTAGCCCCATTGGATGTAAGGACAATCTCAGTGACTTGCCTTTTGATCTTCCTGTTGCTAATTGGCTCTTCCATTTTTAAACTTCCCACCGTTACTCCTATATAATCTAGCTCCTTTACGAGCTTCTCTCTCACGACCAGAGGCAAGTTCCTAGCAGCACACATTGCTGTGAAAATACAGCTCTATATTCTGTGCCTACTTCATCTCTGACACTAAAGATTTCTGGGTACTGATCTCCTGTGTTTATGGTTCCTTCATCAGACTCACTGCTTTAACCAAGCCCAGGGCTAGGCATATTTTAGACCAAATATTAGCTCTTTCTGCCTATAATCTTAAACTACAGTGTTTATCTTCACTTTTCAATATAAGTTCATACAATCCTTTAGTAGGAATTAGATTCTCAGTAGACACCCTCAGTTTCACTAGTCTTTCTTCATATGTAGAGATTCCTGAGCCAGATTTTTTACAGTGTGTTTGGAGGTAACATTGACTGAGCACCAATTTTGAATTTAGAGGTGTTTTTTCTTAGTCTGCAGCCCCCTTGTGCAGCTTTTGCACAGAATCTCTATGTGGTATTTTGTTGTACTGTTGGTTTGTGCACCATCACATAGATCTGGGAATATGGAGGATATTCTCTTTTGCTTCTGCTTTTCCAGTTGCAAGGTCTTGCAAAATAGCTGTGTTTCTTAGAGGTGCTGCAGAATTTCTAAACTCCTGGACATAATGTGAATCTGTGAATTTCACTTTGGCTACTTCTTGCAGATAGCTCTGAAGAGTCTCTTCAAAACTCTCCTAGTTTCTTTTCCTGACAGACAGCATGTCCTGCTCCCCTTCTGGTATTTCCATATTGTCCCTTATGACTGTCCTAGCTTGACTAAACAGATTTTTCTATCCTTTTTTTTTTTTTTTTCAGATCCTACCTTCCTGGGATCTTTTCTGTATCTTTGGATCTTTGATGCCAATCACTATCTGATCCCTTAAAATGGAATCTCTGAAAAAGTCACAGCTACTTGACTGATCTGTTATTTTAAGATCAGCTAAAAATTCTTCAAAGGATTCCTCCTTCTGCATTCTCATATGAAATCTGTGTCTTTCAAAAGTTCAAGTTTCCTTGGGAGTGCAATATTCCTTCAACTTACTTTCTGTAGCTGCATGGATTGCCCTCTTACCCTGGCTTGGTTTCATGCTATTAAAAACTTCGATAGCTCCTACTCCTGTAATATTCCAGAAAATAGTTGTGAGCTTCCTTATGATTAATCTAGCCACTGTATATAGGTTTCAAAGCATGATGTGAATCTTTTCAAGGAAACTGCAATATTACCACTGTGTTTTAGAGTCTCTAAAAGCCCCTAAAGAGCAATCACGTTTTCTCTCACTTTCAAATCTCTTTTTTCTAGTTAATTCCTTCCTCTTTTTCACATTCTGCTCCTGTTACCATGTGGTACTTGGTTTACACTCAAAGCAAGACTTGTATTGGAAAGAGCATAGAAGTATGCTGCAGACGGTGCACATCAGTCAGAGTGCACTTGCATTGCACTCAAGCTGGCTTTACTGTCTTGAATCTCCATGTATCTAATTACTGACTAACCAGCTCAGACTCCTTCAACCTCCTCTTAGATATGAGACCCTAGAGATCCAACATCTGCTAATTACATCTCCAAGTTTTAACTTTTATTATGTTCAGAAGCCTACAGACTTTCCAGCAGAGACACAAATCTAAAATCTCCTGACAGAGGGTTTGCTTTTTTTCAGTTACTGTGATGTGCCGCAGCTTAAAAACCACGGCTTTACAGTGATCGCAAAGGGGCAATGGTGGAGGAGGATGGGTGCTGAGGCCCAGTAAGAGACCAAGAAACTCATACCTAAGAAGCAAGATACAGCAGCCTAAAAGCCAAAAACAGCTGACCACCCTAAGGGCAGTTTGTGATTTCAGTGAAAGATTGATCTCCTCCAGCCCTGGAAGACTATTTAGCACTGGTCCTTCCATCTTGCAAGGGTGTGCTTTGAAGGTGTGATATGGTTCACATTGTACCCTCATTGCAGAAAATTTCTGGAACCCTTTTCAACTGTATGTTACTTTCAGCGCCACTCTTCATCACCACTATCATCTTCCACTTAAATCTTCCCAGTGAAAGTAAAGGCTGAAGTAACATCAAAACAGTTTTTGAGAGTCATATTTTTGGAAAATTGAGGCATTCAACATTTTTGGACTGATAAAAGGTTTCCAAGCAGTAATTATTCCACTCACAGCAGTAAATATGTGTGTGGAGAAAATTAGGATTAAAATCATAGATCAAGCTACATTGCCAAAAAATAATATTTTCTTGCAAATGTTTTGTATTTTTCTTGAAGAGCTGGAGAGCTACTGTTCAATGCCTGTTTCTAATTTGGGCGATTTGTTCCTGTGAGTTACAACAAAAGCAAAAGGAAAAAAAAAAGTGCACAGCAGTATGTTTTGAATTGTAAGATGTCCAGAGCCTTTGTCTGCCTCACAGTGTGTAATCACAGGGCACTGAAACTGCTCCAAAGCTGTTAGGGTGAGGTTCACAGCCCTTGCAGAAAGCCAGAAGAAAGGGCACAGGCTGGATGCAGCCACTGTGCAAACAGAAATGAGAGGGCTTAAGCAAGATCACAGAAGGGGGAGTGGGTGCTGCTCCCAGTGCTGCTGAAGTAGGTCCAGCAAATTCACACCTCAGGCAAATACCTTCTCCCAGTCCAAATCTGACGGGTGAAAGGAATCAGTTTTCTAACTCATTGAGAATGAAGTGGGGGCTGAGACCCACGTGGATTGCCAGGGTTAGGTTTTGCAGCCACTGCATCCGTTTTCCTGACCAAGAGCAGATCTCCTTACACTGACCTTTACGGTAGAAGGGCATGGTGCCCACCTGTGCTTCCCGTATCTGAGCTGTCTTATGTGGTCCTGGAGCAGAAGGCTGACACTCGGCTGGATCGCTGCCTTCACAGCCACCACACGGATGGATTTAATCCGTCAGACGATGACTCAGGCTTAAGAGACGTTTATGGCTTTCCAGGGCCTCACGTGAAATCTGAGGAGTTCAGAGGCCTGGATTCAACTCCTCTTGCACTTCCAGCTTTCTGAGAGAAAGAACCAGACAGGAACTGCTACCACAGGACTGCTCCCACCGGCCAGGAGGTGGGTGAGGAAGTGTGGGAGACGAAAAGAGAACACTCTGAGGAACTGAAAGGTGGCAATAATCAATAACAAGACATACTTCTGCAAACCACAAGTGATTAAGCTGTGAACTCATTCCCAAAGGAAGCTGCAGATGCCAGAAATTCAAAAGATTACAAACAGAACTGTATGTATTACATATATAAATTAAGAAACGCCAGAATCTAATAAACAATTAGAACATAATTTTTGAAAGGGATATACAAATCCCATCTGCAGGCTTCATCATGGCCCAGGATAAGACAGCCCCAGTGTAGTGGGCAGAATATTCCATGTCCATCTATTAGAAAGCTGCTCCACCTCAACCAGAAACATCTGGCTCTGGTTGCTAACAGGTAATTGGATCCAGTTATACTTGACCCAGTCTGCCAGTTTCTGTTCTCCTCCCAAGTACGGTTAAGCAATCGCTATGCAGTCATATGTATGTATTTGTGTGTTGTTGCCATATACGTAGTTGTTACGGTACGTTCTCAAAAGTAAATAATTCTAAATGATGTGGACCTGCCAGCATGTCACATCATGACTGTTTTATTTTTACCCAGCATGTCTTCCCCATTGATTTAATTACTCTCCAGCTGCTTCAGGATGAGTGTTTGCATCTCTGAGCCACGCTGCATAATTTCTGCTTGCAGCACAGCATCTTCCCTACTTGCAGAGCTGCTTCTTATTTATAGCATTGGAGGCAGGGCTGCCTTGCACTTGGCATTGCACTAACAGGAAAGAGAGAGAAGGTTCCTGACCAAAAGAGCTCTTCATCCAAGTGCAACACTAGAGACAACTGTTTGGTACAACAAAATGGAGCGGAAGAGCCCACTATGAGACAATTAGGGCCTAAGTTTCACATCAGACAGTTACAAATACAGTAATAAGCAATGCCTACAACACAGCAGCTGCCTAACCATCTCTGTTGTATATTGTGCAATTTTTTACAGGTGGAATGCTTGTTGATACCTGTGGGTGTCGTAAGTGCAGTTTATGCCAGAGAGCTGCAATGCAGGTGAGAGAGTTGCGACGCTGAAAAGAAAGGACAGTTTTGCCCTTGATTCCTTCAGCCTACTTGGGATACTGAAAAACAGAATTTAAAAAAGCAGGGTAAAAAGGCAAAAGCCTTAGCTTACAGGCTTCTCTCTGTGTTTTGTGGGTTTTTTTTGTCTAATGATTTCCCAAGCTGCCTCTTTATCTGCAAGACAAGGCTGCTCTTCTTTGTTTATGAGTGTATCACCTTTACCAACAATGTCATGGGGAATTATGATTCTTATCAATAATAATTTATTAGTTCCTACAACATCCAGACACTTTCCGAGCACAAAAGAAAGCAAATCTGTGCTCTTGGGGGTATATTTTTACATGTTATTTGTTCCTGAGGGTTTATACTCCTAAAAACCAAACCAAAACAAAAAAACCCACAACCCCCCCAGCAGTTCAGGAAAAGAGAGAAAAGCAGAAAACATGTTAAGCATCCAGGTGGTGTCTATCCACAACCTGGAAATATAAAGTTTTAACAGCACTGTACTGGGGCAGAGGATTCTCCTGCTGCCTCAATCTGCTGGCAGGTGCAGGAATCCTATAGCAGCAGCAGGCTAATCACTGCTGACTCACTAGGGCAAGCATGGATCATTAGACTCCACTCTGAGTAGGATATAATTTTGTCATTTGTTTGTCAAATGCTCTTCTCAGGAGCAATGACCTATTAACTCTGTGAGTGTTGATTTTGTTTGAGGCAGAGACTCCTCTTGCTTGGAGACAAGATGCTTATTTCTGTCATACGGAGCCAGGGTCCATCCTTGTCAAGGCTGTTTTTTGCCGTATCTACAAAGCCATTTACTAATAATTTAACTAGCTCCTAGAGGGATGTGAAACCAACCGTGACTGCTACTTGGCCCTCACCCAAGGGACAGGGCAGGATATGGGACCACAGTGTCCTACATGCCCAGCCATTCCAGCTGCAAGAAAAGCCCCTGTTGAGTGTAATCAGGTAGGTCTAAGTCTATGTTGCCCAAAGCAGTCTGAGAAGAAGAGACCTGCAGGGTGACAAAAACTGCACTTGCTCTTCTTCCTCAATCTGAGTTGACAGCAGCATTAGGACTGGAACCACAAGCTGAGATGATACCAATAAACAGGCCAGGGAGTGCTCTGGGCACAGGGGCCAGCTGGCACGTCTCTGCTAGTGAACCTTCTTAGCCGCCGAAAGGGAGCAGCTGCCTGCAAACTGCCTCTTAGGAACAGTCCTTGAAGCATTCTTGCTCCCAAACGGTGCTGGGAGTGATCAGGGAAAACAGTAGCTGACACAGGCCAAAGCATGATGAGGACTGTTTTGGCAGTCTAGCAGCATAGATGACTGAGTCTGCGAATGTCTCTGGACATTCCGATTTGTCAGTATAGATGCTGCCATAAAGTCTGTAAAATAAGTAATATAAGCCATGGAGAATATCTATTTTAAAAGTCTCACAGTGCACACTGAGCTAGGCTTATCTCCAGCAAATCACGGGAATAACACTATGGGTAACCTTGGTCCAGTACCTTCTGAGACTCCTTTTCAGAGTCTTTTTTTTTTTGTAAAATTACATTTGTATTGTACACAGCATCATCTTAACAAACTAAACACAAACATAGAAAGTTATATGCTAAACTCATAAATAACTTACTTGATCTGCTTTTTAATTTCTCTTACATGCAGAGCTTTAGTTTGCTGTTTCTGCTGCTCTTCCAGCTTTGAATGCTTCTTTTGTTGATTGTTATAACGTGCTTGTAAATGTGCATAGCTGTCTTCCGTGATGTGTCTGCTGAGCCCTGTGTCAGCGGGTGCAAACTCTATCCCCAGTTTCTGTAAAAATTCTTGGTGAGTAAGATATCCTTTTGCATCTGTATCATACCTTGAAAAAGAAATGCTCTTTTTAAATATTCATGTGTTCTTCATAGAAAGGCATTACAGATGTCCTTAAGTGACTTAACAGCTTAAATCTCAGTGACTTCCCTTCCTCATAGAGGTGCCATATCACACTGAGAATGAGTGACTTTATGAGAAACTCAAAAGATAGGGCTTATGTATTGTAATCACAGAGTTGATTCTGAAAATACTACCCTGAGGACCAAACTGTCAGGAGTATCCTCCAGCTCTCAGTACTGCTGCCTTTCAGTGTCTGGCTTGAGATGCAGAGAACTGGGCTCCTAAAAATTCAGTCTCAAGTGTCTCAAACTGGTCACACAAGTCTGAGATGCTCAGAATTGTAATCATCCTCCAGAAACATAGGTCTAGCTTCATAAACACTTCTCATATTTTCTTAGGTATAAGCCATTCCACAGGCTTTTTCCCCTGCAGTTTCTCCCCCTGCTAGTGCTCCTATGCATGGTAATGCTTAATTTAGCCTCAGCTTCACTCTAATTCCTTTATTCAAGTTACAGACATATCAGGCACGTAAGAGATTTTAGCTATTCTCTAAAAAGAGTGGCTGATGGGAGTGAAATTGTGCAGCAGATAACTGTAAGAAAAGGATACTCTTCAGTGTGCCATGGCATCCATAAGGAATAAGAATGAAAAGTAAAATCTAATGGAGTAGAAAATAATTCAGAGATAAATCAGTGCTAAGAAGAAACTATATAGTTAATGCAGTTTGAAACAAAAATGCAATGCACTCAGGTTCTATATGTTAGAGTGATTATTTTTTTAAATAGACCTGTAATGAAGGTAGCTTTTTATATAATGTCACATACAGCTGACATCTATGCCATTTCAAACACAGTTTATAGCACAGCTCCTCTTTGTTGAAGGCAGACAAGTATTTTCCCCCACTTCACAACAAATTACCTGCCTATAAAAACATTTCGTGATATTACTTGCCTTCTTTACACAGCATGAAATTACCTTACTTTCTTTTGTTACATGTTTGGTATGTAGCATTTTTCTTTTGGCTGAATCACTTTTATTTAGGTTGAAAATATTGTAAGTAAATTTAGTGCTCTGGAAAGGAGAGGCTGGTAGCACTGCTTTCAGACAGGTATGCAATACAGACCCTGCCCGGAGCTCCTCTGTGGAAGCTCTGCCTGCAGATCCCAGCTGACCCAAGACACTTGGAACTGACTTTCCCTCATCACAAACTAAGGTAGGTGTTTGTGTGTATGAACAAAAGTGATGAAAACCAAGTTAATTTAACCAATGACCTAAGGTGCCGTCCAAGAAGAAAATGCATGTTAAATTAAAGGGATTAGTAATACTGAAGCCAAGAGAAAGTCCTATTGGAAACTGATGGATCTAATTGTATTCTTGAGCTCAGTATGATAAGACATAGCCTCCTGTAACACACTGTCATGATCTGAGGTCATAATCATAACAAAATAAAAGATTTCTTGTGCAGTGTAATCTATTGTCATTCGCTGCACTACCAAAGGCTCTGTAACCCTATAAAAGATACATTATTGCAAGAGCTAATCATTTAGAGTTGTCATACCCTGCCCAAAGCTGCTTAAATTCTTCTGAGGTGATTGGAATGCCAAATCTGAACAAGACTTTCTTCAAGTCCCTTGGCTGTATAATGCCATTTCCTTCACTGTCAAATTCCTGAAAATTCTGGAGTGTAAAAGAAATCATCACTAACAAGAACCAACAAGTTTGACAAAATGTTTGATCTCTTTATAAGCTTAATGAATAATGGGAATTGAGAAAGAAACGGAAAATCATGCACGTCTGAATTTCATCTTTTAATGTTTTTTCATTCGATTTTTACTGTTTCCTACTTTCCATTATGGGTGTGCAACTGTCAAAAGCTTGAATTGGGACTGACAACACAGGTGCTTAGGTGATGTACTCTGCGTGGAAAGTTTCCTACTGATGGCAAACAGAGGGGATATGAGCATGAGAAGCGTGCATGCCAGTGGAAGATGAAGGCACTGGAAAATGGCAGACCTGTAGATTTTCTCCCCAACTTGTTCTATACCTAAGATGAATTAGATTTTGCTTTGGGTTTTGGTTGGTTGGTTGGGTTTGTTGGTTTTTTTACATTCATCTTGCAAACTGAGACTACCAGTACTGTTGTCTGATTTACACAAACATTTAATGAAAAAATTACATTCATTTTTCCTTGTGCTACTCTGTTGTCCAAATATTGCAACTGTTTAACAAGTTAAAAAAGATAAAGAGGTGGAAGTAATTTTTATAGGCCGGTTTTGTGAGAGTCTCTTTGGATGGTATAAGCATCGCAGTCAATGCTTCACTGTGCTGGGCAACGCTGGGTATCAGCGTAGGAGTAGGTGTGTGTTTGTGTACAGCACGTAGTCAAACAGGCCTCAGATGAAGCCCATTACTACTTTCACAACAGAAATATTAAATAAAACCAACAATAATAAAATATGAAGAAAGTTTTAGAAATAACTGTAATAGCATCTGCTACATAATCAACATTACAAAAATTGAATATTATACAAACTGTTGATTTTTTTTAATCACATAGTTTTTATCATTAATGAGCTATTTTGCAAGGGTCTCTTTGAATATTTATAGAATCTGGAGATCAACATTGTATAATGTTCTGAAATCTATTAGTGCTGCTTATTTATTTAAAGAAAACATTCTTCTTACCCTTGCTAGGTCATGCCATCTGGTTCTTGCTTTGATAACAAGGTAGTAATGAGCGCGATCACAAGCTACCTCTGCATCCTTTATCATCTGTTTTTTTCTCAGAAAAGAAAAAAAATAAAATAACAACTAACTACGTTTTACGTTAGTGGGCTCTTTAATCTCCACAAGTTTCCTTCCGTTTTGTTGTTCTTCACGGTAGTGGAGGGTTTGTTTCCTAGTTTCTAAGATACCCATTAAAGATTGTTACTTCACATCTGTGTAAACTTAATTCTTTAAATACTGCCTTATTTCCCTAGCTGCAGGTTAGTGAAGATGTTTTAAATTTTGTAATTCCCTATTTATTTTCAAATCAGTGTTGTTCAATTCTCCCTCAAATTCAAGAGCCAGCATGGATCTTTTATACGCATAGAAGGAAATGTCAATTATCTCAGAGACAATTATATCCTGGAGTGACTCCAGGAAGATTATCCTTGATTTACCTCAGTAACGTAGATCAAAACTGTCTTTGTGAGTCACCAAGGCATGGGTAGTAAGTCTGGGGAGTAAGACCCACATTTGCAAATTCAGCCACCATTGCAAGAGCCTAACTTTTGGGGGCCTGGTGCTTCTGGTTAAATCCAAGCATGCAGAGGAACATGGATGCCTCAGATTAGGATCCAGCATAGCTGTCACACGACACCGAAAGCTGACTAAATATGTGTGCTATGCAAGGACACACCTACTTGAGAATCGAGGGGACCTTACCTCTCACCATTCTTCTCACCTGAGAAGAGCAGCCCTTCTTTTGGTGCCCAGTTCTCTTTAGCTTTTCTAAGCACTTCCAGTTAGAAAACTGAGGGAAGGCTGGTCATTTCTCCTAACACACATGCTGTGTCCTAGCACCGGTTTCTCCTCTGGCTATTGCTTTGTGAGGAAATGCTGCAGACATATGTCTTCAGAACCCGGTTCAGCCACGCTCCAGGAATACGCTCCCTGGAGCAAGATTCTCAAATGAGAGGCAGAGGAATATTGGCTTGCAGACCAGGTAAGATGTGGTAACTACGTCAGACCTACCCACTGAGTTCGTGTACCACCCATGGCACACGCAGACCAGAACTTAGTTCCTGGAGAACTGCAACATTGCAAACTCAGCCACTTCTGTGCTCCCGGGGCTCTGGGCCTTGACAGCCTTTGCTAAGGGCTCCGTTTGGATTTAGAAACATGAATGCCACATTAATCTGTTTTAGGTGCCTGGGAACCTTCTGAGTTTTCCCCACTCCCACTGCTTGAGAGAAGATTCCATAAGTCTAAACAACTGACCAAGAAAAATAGCCTAAAAACTTAGCTGGGAAAATGCAAGTGCTCTTAAGGTTTTCAGTCACTGTATTTTCTTTGCTGGACTTCTGAAACAGTAATAGTATTTGAAACGAGGAAATTCTGGAGCTAAATTCAAAATGTTTCAATTTCTAGCTAAGTCCAAACTGAAACAGAAACGACTAATTGGTCTCAGACTCCAACTGTTAGCAAGATTCAATCATCATCAGTTTCCTTTCTTGTTTTAGACTGATGTCCTTGATTCACTCAGTTGTCCAATTCAGGAAAAAAGAAAAACAAACCAAGCAGATAAATATTACTAACATTAGAGCCAACAGTAACGCTGCAAGAGACAAATAAAAACTGGGAAATAAGCCTATGTGTATATATCACATCTTCACTGCCACAGTGGAGATGAGTTGCTGATCAGGAGCTTTTTCAGTCCTGCTGTATCTTGTCATTATTTTTACGAATTTGTCTCTGTTTGCATAGTTAAACAGAGTTTCACACTGAGTTTTTAGAACAAATTTTTTAGTGTCTAAATGCTATTTATCATTAAAATTAAGCTTGAAATTTAAAATTCCAGATGATTTAAGCAGCATCACTTCTTGCAGGAAGGGAGGCTGCAGCACTCTTCTCCCTGTCCTCCACCCCCTCCCCAGTGCCTCAGTGCTTCTGTGCCCCTCACCTGATCTTGTCTGCTGTCAGTGCCCTGGCAGCATAAAGGTCTGCAGCATGAGGCTTCGGGCTACTGTAATGTACACTGACAACAATGTTAGTCTCAGAACTGACAGACACTGTGCCAGACAGGTAATGCCCTGGCTGCTCCTCAATCCCAAATGACATCTGATTCCCAAACCATGTCCCCAGTTCTACATGCTTGGAAGGTGCAGCAAAGTTGTCCAGTTTGGAGGCTAGCTCAGCTCTAAGGCTCCAGCCCAGGCACCAGTATATATGTTTGACCTATTTAAGCAATTCCCAGGGTAGTTCTGGCATTTTAACCTAGTGGTGGATTCAATATCTGATTTAATGGAGTCATAAATTACTGAGAACTTGGTAAAGCTACCCAACTTCAGCTTGCTAAAGACATATTTTAATACTATCTTTTTTCAGTTATACCCAATACAAATTTTCACACAGCATATTCATTTCTGTAAACACATCAGATTACTGTAGGTACTACACAACTTTTTCTTTCTTACTTGTCAGATGGCATGAGCTGAGGAGGTACCTCCTTAGATTCTTGGGTGTGGAAGAGTTGACAGAATTCTTGGTAATTTAACATGGAGTTCAGGTTCATTCCCAACAAACCAAGTAGGTGCAGGAATTCCTCATCTCTAAGATGAAGCAGAAAGCTGTCCAAGAATTGCCGAAAGTCAAGCATGTTGATGATATACCATCATGGTTACTGTCTGTTTCATGGAAGGCAGAATAGGTGTCCTAACAAGGAATATTTAACTAAATATATTTAACACATCAACTACATGTTTTTAAACATAAATAACAAATGTTTGCTCTAGACTTGTTTTGACAACAGGCTAATATTTTAACACAGTTTGAGAATACAAAGCATTTATACTACTGCCTTACTAAACACTTGGGATAGTCCCCAGTAAACTGCAGTCTTATTGCTTTCATCTCAAGCACGTACGGAACTGAGCAAAAGCAGGGAGCATCAAAAAGTCACCCCTGTACAAATTTACAAATTAACCTCCACTTTCCATCAGTACTATACTGAGAAGTACCTCATTTCTACCCTTGCACACCCTTAGAAAACCTGTAATGGAGAGACTTTACAGCAATTGATCTACCAGCTGAACAGCTTCTCCCATTAAAATAGAGGCAAAATGTTCAAACACCTTTAAAATGGTGCAGTTCTTCAGAAATCTGAAGTAATGCTGATCAATACGACCCCTTTGCTAGGGGTGTTCAAGCTGGTTTGAACAGAAGATCCCTTTCCTGAATGCTGATCTTTCCACTTCTCACAGGGAACAGGGATGGGATGGGATGGGATGAACTGAGCAAAAGGGTAACAACTGTGGCTTCTCTCCTTTGTAAAATGTGATCTCTCTTATTCTGTGCATATTCATGGTGGGAATTCAAGGAGTACATTCTAATGGTAATTACAGAAAATAATAAGCAAACATAGAAAAGCTGGAAAACAACTCTTGATTAAGATCACCGTCTTGCAAACTTTAGGGACTAAGAACATCTTGAAAGATCATTCTCATGAATAGATGGACTGTTCCATGAATGAGCAGTACAGAGTTATTCTTTTCTAATTGCAGAATCTTTAATAGCTATGCTCACAAAAGGATACGAAAAAATAACTCAGATCTTATTTTCCTGGCAGAGGCTGCAGAGCAGACAATTAGGGGAAAAAAAAAAAAAGTTTTTGCCTTGAAAACTGAATGTATTTGAACTGGAAGTTTCTGAGAACACAGAAGACATGAAATCCAATATAATTTTTAGAGTCACTTTCCTGACAGCTCCATCAAACCAACTTTAAAAACAAATGTTTGTATCAAAATAACAACCAGCTTCACTGCCAAAAGCAAACCACAGCTCGATGTATTTACCCCATTGACTTCCATCAGCTTATCATTAAGTTGATTGAGACATTCTTCAGCAGTCATGTAGTGATATTTAGCATCATTTACTCTGTGGTTTGGGCTGTTACATAACGTAGCTCCTGGCCCATTCAATCTGGCATCTGCAATAATGAAATCAAAGTATAGCAAATACTGAAAAGATGATATTAAACACATCTGATAAATAGCACAGTAATATAACATCAACAAAACAAGAAACCCTGCAATCGTATTCTTTACAGCCCAAATATGAGAAAGTCCAATAGCTGTGTGCAGTATTAGTGGTGTCCACCCAATTTACAGTAATGGCCTCAGCTGCTATAGTTTTCCGAGCACCAGGTGAAGAAGATAATCTCAACTGAAGAAAGCACAGCTGAGACAAGGTCTTTTTCTTTTGCTTTAGCCTTCTCTGGTGCCTGGCTGCTTTGAGGAAGGGAGGTATCGGAGTGGTGGAGGAGAAAAGGAGCACCGTGAAAGCTGTGACTTGCTGTCATACTGCCTGTCTCAGTGAGGGAACACAGGAGCTGCAGACAGTGTCACAGAATGTAATTTGTTACGTCTTCGACTGTGTAGCACAACTGCTGCACGCTAGACCATCTCCCCTGGAGCAATTCTATCCTGGCTAAGCCCTCCTCCCGTTTGAACCAATGTGAGCTATTTCAGGAGATCTTCCATCAAAACACTCCTGACTTAACAGAGCATCACCCCTGAAACTATCTCGCATGATGTTCTGTTCTGGCAAGACTCAGTCCTGCACAAACAGCAGCTTCATACTGTCACAAGTTTATTATCCCACAGCCCAGCAGGATCAGGAAAGGGCATCAGCCAGCTTCCCAGCAGGGCACCCATGTACTTCCAGTCCTGAAGGGCTAAGGTACTTTTAGGCCATAGAAAAGCTATTTTGGTCACTGTTCCGGATCTGATTCCTTCTGCTCATTGTGCAGTGATACTCTAGGAACCTATTTTGCCTTGCTTCTGGGGAAAAAGAGACTAAGGATCTTTTGTAGTCTTTTGAGCATTTTAGAATTTTTCTGCAACATATGAGCCATAAAGAGGAGTAAAGTAATTCACATCAGATTTTAAAATGGGAAAAACTTGTAAAGAAAAACGTACACACTGACATTTCTCTAAACCCTACTCCTGATTGATAAGAAAAATGCTAAGTTAATGGTCTGTTCTAAAGAAACATTTCTTTTTTTTTTGAAAGATTTACATACACCAACACACAAGAGCCTGTACAACTACCCCGAAGAATCACTAAATAAGTATTCACTGCATCATTTTAACTTATCCTGATTTTACCCTTTAAATCCTACTCCCCCCTACAGGCATGCACTATCCTTCCTTTTTTTCATTTCCAGTTTCCACTGAAGTCTAGTCAAGAAAATTTGTACTCATGTTATCTTCCCACTAAAGCTTTTAAGAAGAAAATCAGGTCTCTTTTTCTGTAACTACAGACCACCCTAGACCTCAGTGAATCACAAATCATTGAAAAAGAAAAGTTAGGAGTGTTTTTTTTTTGCCTTCTGGTTTCTGAGATTTACTTTATGTTAAATGTAGGTCACATTTCCTTTTACAACTATGAGACATAGTAATGTATGGAAAGAAAAGCTGTGATTCTCATAGTTGGCAAAAGCAAAAACTTTAAATACAGACAAAACACTGTTGATTCTTGATTTAAATCAAAGAGGTGGCACACTCATTTTCCCTGAGGTTAACCTATTTCAAACATCTTTTATTAGGCTACTGGATGAAAGTGCACATATTTTGGTGGACAGATGATTAGCTGGCTATATTAACAAACCCCTAAACTTCTAGGCCTGAATGAAGAAAACCCAGAATATTATGTCAGCCAGCCGCAAGTCAGCTCTCCCTCTTCTCTTAGTTCTAAAAGAGAAGTAATGACAAAAGAAAATAATAGTAACAGTGTGAAAAATGTAAATGTACACCTCTGAGAAAAATAGCAGAGACATAATAAAACAGGCCTTCAAGCCAATGGCAAAACTGCCGTTGACTTCAGTGGCATCAGAATTTTACCCACAAAATCTAGACTGAAAGCGTAAGTATAAAAAATTGAGAAATTAATAATTACTTACTAGCTTTAGTTTGCACTCAGGGTTCCACCCTAAGAAATCCATTCAGATTCCATCAGCTTCATTTTTAAGAGCTGAAAATCAAAACCCTTACTTACAGTGCCTTGAAATCAGTGAAATTACTGATCGGCTAAGGCAAGTAGCTGAGGTGAAAAAATGTGCTCCCAAATTATGAATATATTCCTCTGTTATTCATTCCTCCACAACAGTAAATCAATGAAGACCACATCCTCGTTATATGGGTGGAGAATGCATCTATATCTACACAAACAGTAAACCTTGCTCTCTCACTGGGATTCTTGATAATCTAATAAAAATATCAGTTATGTTATAGATAACCATATTTCACCATTGTCTAGTAGCAACACCCCTTAACAGCCTTAACATTCAAAAGCAGTACTTTAAATTAAAACCATAAACCAATAAGTAACCAGATCACACCACAGAGCTCCAGTTGTATATACTGCCACTAAAACTCATCACTAATGGCTTACTAACAGATCTTTCTTTCCTGAAAGGACTAGTTACTGTTTTCTGACTTTTTACACAGAAAAGAAAAAGTTGCTGGACATCACTACTATAAAATCATCCACTATAATTTAGGATACAACATAATTCCAAGACTGTGAATAAGAGTTAGAAATGCTGAGGACAAGGATCTACTCAAGGCAGAGCAATTGGTCAGTTACTTTTTGCAATCTGTTAGCGATAACTCCATGGCACCTATCTGTGGACCTTTAGTTAGTTCACATCCCGCATGTTGCAGTTTCCCTCTTGTCCTGAGTTAGATACTCAGCAGCTTAGCTGTATCAGGAGTCAAAGAACTACAGGCAGGAAGGTCATCCGTGTGCTAAAAATCATATCACTGATCTCTTCCTGATTTCACCAACAGCCTTTCCTCGAAAGAGAAAAGTTCTGGATCTTCCAGGAAAGGTTTGGTTTATGCTTTATTGCTGTTAAAATTCCTTTACCTTCCAGTATTGCCACAAAGTCCAAATAACTCAACCCTCCATCTGGTAACCCTAGCTTTTCTGTTAGTAGATTAAATTGACTGTCATCCATTGGCATGCCATGATCTTCCAACACCTGTTAGAAGATATAAGTAAATAAGTTATATAAATAAAATAAGTTATATAATGGCCTATTTTCTTGCTTAATAAGCTGTTTTGAATACTAAATATCTGGGTGTTTTATCCTATGGCTCAACTTGAAATTACTCTGAAAATTGATCTCTCTTCCTTACATTTACAGTAAGCCATTTAAATATAGATCTATTCTGTACAACTTCAGTTCTATACAGAAAGAGGCAGAGAGCAAAATTTGACTATATTTTTGAGACTGGCATTTTAAGCAAAAAGCACCGAGTGACAGGCTAAGATTAAACTTCACCTGGAAAATAAAAACTGCCAGAAGAAATGACATTAGCTCATTTAGCAGACGGGAGGAAAACTGTCATTTGTAGAATTTGCTGCTGCCACTTTTCCCCACGAGCCTGCCATAACTACCTCCTGGACAAGAAATGTTGCAGAATGGATTCAGGCCCCTGAACCACATACAGCTGCAGCGAGGTGGAAGGCACAATTCCTTCTGCATTGCTGCTCTTCAAAGCAGATTTGGGGATCCATTTTAGGTAATCTGTTTTGGCAAGGAACTTTCTGATCTTCCTACATTCCTCCTGTGTCCCCTTCTTTTTTTTTTTGTAGACCCTCTACCACTCTGCATCTAAGAGGTGCAGCAGTCTGGAGTGGCAGCAGTTTCCCATTGTGCCCCTCTTAACGTTACCTGGCAGTCAACTGTGGAGGAGTCTCTAGTTTTCTTCTACTTTTCCCACCTCCTGTTTCCCTGAAAAGTTGTAGTTGCAGCCCCTGCTGCTCCTGAGGGATTTCTCCAAAACCTTTCATTTCCTTCAGCTGCTTTGTAACTCCTGATTCGGGTGTATTTCTTTATAACTATCCTGCACAGCTCTGTCTTGACTTTCCAAGTGTTTCTACAGCGATTACTCTTGCCATTATGTTTTAGTTAATTGTACAGATTAAAAGAAAAAAATCATTAAATAGCTGAACAGCATAAGGAGTGTTAAAAAAGTGAGAATAATTAGCAAATTATCATTCCTTTCTATGAATATAAAGCTTCTGGATAAGCAAGCACATTTTATGTTCGGTTGAACAAGTATTTACCATCAGATCAAATGCTTAATAGTAGCGATAAGGAAATCTGGCCGCACAAATCCAATCAAAGCTGGAGAGAATCAGTCACAATAGTAATGTTGGTGACTACAGTCTCAACTATTAGCGCTTTCATCTAGAGAAAAAAAAAGTGATAAAACTCTGCCAAAACTGCATACAAGATTAAGTCATGTTAAATTGTATGACTAGGTCATTGTCCTGTACTGAATAGCTCACAAAAGGCATAGTTTCTAAGTCTTATTTAAGGGAAGAGGATTCATGACAGCCTTACAAGAAGGAGATATTGTAATCCTTCATGAAAGTGAAGGTACACATACAAATTGTGTATGTTACCCCAGGACCCCTGACAGAGCTTCAGTTACCATCTTCCTGATTTTGAACTATATTAAAAATTAGACAAGTCCAAAGGTGCAAAGGCAGGGTCTGTGCCTTCTTCCCCAGTTCCTAGGAGAGCCAGGCCAGTGAAGCCAGAGGTACTACATTACTCTTTGGTAAAGGAGGTGGAGTTCAGCATCCCCCTTCACTAACCCGCCTCACACCTTTGGTACTCCACAGGCAAGCAACTAAAAGGTGTCCTTATGCTGTAAGCTGTAAAGAAAATCACAGAGAACTGACAGTATTGGTATAACCCTGGTGCTTTTATGTCTGCATTTTTGGGTTCTTCAGGCATACCAAGATCAATTACCCTTCAGAGGAACGCAAGGGTGCATTCTGCCCACTCCCTTAATGCAGCTGTAACATAATGTTATATAAATAAACAGAGCTTATCCACTTCCAAGCTGGGCAGGCAGCTTTTGCCCACTTCTATGGCTTGGCCTGGAATAACAAATCAGAAAACAAGTATGGTTTTATGTTTGCCACTGCTACACTATGCTATTACTGTTTGAGTAACCTATCCCACCTCTGAGGACAAGCAACTTTGCCCAGCTGTACACTAGCTGCCTGGCTGCTCTAAATGAAGCTGTAGATCAGAGGAGCAGTTCCAAATGTGCCAATAAAGTGGGCAATGGTGTTGGCACACCTGCCCAGCTACAGAGTCGGGATCCAGTCAAAGAACAGCATACCACCGTAGATCACTTCAACTTCAGCAGTACCCCAAAATGCCTCACAACCTACTCACCTAAATGCACTTGGGACATGTCACATCGCCTACACCATTTGCGATCACCTAATGTATCCAAAACATCTATATGCAGCTGGCAGATGTGATACAGAGAGTCCTACATCCTTCTGAAGCAGCAGTTGGAGGCCAGGGGAGATTCCCCACAATGGTGCTAGACACCCATTTCTAGACATTCTTTATCTACCACTGAAACTCCAAGAGCTCTGGGATGAAAAGCAACTGTTCACCCAGGACACAGATTGATGAACATCTTGGTAGAAGTGTCAGGGAAATTAAAGCAGGAAGAATGTGAAAACTCCCAGTTGGAACTCTACCTAGACAATGAGGTGGAAAAACCATTTCTTTTGCAAAAGGTGTAGAGATCTCTAAAGACCACAAGTGATGGAGAATCAGTTTCAGTCTGCATTTCACCTGGAAACACACATGCTCAGGCAGTTCCCAGAGACATAAGGTAGTCTGTCACTTCAGTTCTGGTGAGGAATCCCTTTTAATGACCCTTATTCGCACAGAGCTCTCATCCTCGTGCATTCCAGGGTAGGCTTATTTCACTCAGCACAAAGCGGGGCAGAACAGGACTGCTGCAGGGAAGCATGCCCCTTTTGAATGACCCTAATCAGCAGCAGCAGGGCAGAATTCCCAGGCAGTATTCCACCCAGCTGGACTCTGCTGAGCTTGCAGGGTCCAAGGACAGCACAGTGCAGTGATGCATATACCTGGCTGCAGGTACATGATCATTTTTTATCCTTTGTGCATTGCCAAAACTTGAGAAATGCATCATCCATAGTGTAATAAAAGAACAATGAAATCACAAAGACTAACTGTTCAATAGCTTCTGGTGCTATACAAATACCTTAAATGTGAGTTGTACACAGACAGCCAAGGCAGAAGAAAAAGCAGCAGGTAGAATGAGTTTGTTCTGTCTAACAGTGACAAAATGCACGTTATTGCATTAGCTGCAGGCAACATATAAGCCTCTTAGGTATCACATTGTAGCGTAAATCACAGCAACCAAAGCCAATGTCCCAAAGGTATGTACCACAGATGTCAGATCTGTGTGAGAGGAAGGGTTGCAGCTTAACACATTCTTAATCAGTGTATTACTAACAAGAAAATATTAAGAAAAATGGAAAACGTTTTATGTGTTTTGTCCTCCCTCTTTCCCTCCCCTTCATTTCAAAGCAATTTCACTTCCTGCACACAATTGCAGAAGGATATCCACCTGAGGGTAAGAAGATGTGCAGCTGAATGCAGCTACAGTGTTCGCAGGGGAAGGCTCTATAGTAACAGCCTTTGTCCTGTCATATGATGTGAAGCACATACTTCATGGGTCTATGTTGAGAAGGGGAGAAAGGAAGGCAACAACTTGTCACCCCCTTACAGTCAGTACATTTGGCCCTGCAACAGTAGCTGGTGAAAGCATGTACAGTCCACGGTACACGGATGGGAAGATGGTGTTTATTACTGAACCAGAGTGAAAACAGATTGGGACAAACTTTCTCAAGGGAATATGCAGGCTATTTTCAAAGGTACGGTTCTAGCTTAACCCTTGCTGACTCTTATGTTACTTCAGTGCCCGGACAAAGGGCAGAGCATGCATTACTGTCATAACGTTATTCAGCAGCAGCTCTTGCTTAAGACTAGGGAAATATTACTGCCATCATGTCTCTTTTCCTGCCCAGTCTCAACTTTCAGCAAAGCATTTTGCTTTGAAATGTGAAAAGAAAGAAATGTACAGCTGGGTGCCATCAGCATCACAGCTACAATCCCAAGTCCATGACCTCACAAGCCTGTCCAAAGCACAACATGCAGTCAGATAAACCATCAAGGCTGTGATGGGCCCCAGGAACACCACAGACAACCCCCTCTCAAAAAAGACACCTACAAAATTCAACTGGAAGTCTTGGCAAGTAAAAACTATACAATTTCAATACCTTCGTATTATTGTGGATCCTCTCAGCACTGAGATGCTGTACCCAAATCAGCTAAGAATCTTATTCTTCACCTACCAGCTACCACTGTGGAGTTGGGAAGAGAGCTTAAAGACTCTGAGTTACAGCTTAGGTGATTCTTTAAGGTATGCCCACTCACTTCACATAAGAGATGTTTTGTTGGTTGACATTAGACCTCCAAGTCCCAGCTGTGCCTTGCCAGTCCCAATTCATGTTCTTTTTGACAACTGGGAGCAGTTGAAGCTTTCAAGGTGTAGTGCTGCTACAGGATGACAATTTCATGTCTTTAAAGACAAGTTGAGATTCTTTCTCATACGATAACCTGCATGAGACCCGTTTAGCTCATCAGTAACTCAAACAGCCCTGGAGGATTTAACTCTAGCTGTGTGAGCAGGCACATTGCTAAGACAATAGGTATCTTTCTGGGAAAAGTACAGGAGAGAGAAAAATAGCTAACATTTTTCCTACCTTCTGCAAGCCAGCTTTATTAATTTTCCCCTGTGATTGCTTGTTGCAGGCAAAAAAGCTGTCTTTAATAGTTGCTGCCTGTTGTATCACTCTGTCCTTCAGCCTTTTAATTACTTCATCAACAGTTCTATTCTGGGTGTATTTGTTAGCTTGATCTTCAATCTGCTTGATTCTAAAATTGAAAGATTGTGCGTAAAGACAAGTTGCTTATTTTTTGTAGTTACAAACATTTGATTCAGCAATAATGAACAAGACTGCTTTAATGACAAACAAGACATAGACATGGAAGAAGCTTCTTTGGTGTAAAACAAAATGATAGGTTGATCAAGTTAGAGCACACATTGATTCCAAGGCCTATATTGTGCAAACATTTCTTATGTATAGCTTGCTTTACAGAAAAGAAAAAAAAAAACCCAAACCCAAACCAAAAATTGACTGATACTGCTCTGAAGTATTTCTTTTGCAAATGGAGATCCTAGACGTCCAAATCACAAGCTTAGTTTCTAATGAGCCCAAGTTTCTACATCAGCTAAGGAGCCACCTTCATCCTTTAATACCTCCTCAGTTAACATGAGATGGCTAAGCTAACATGAAAGAAGTTAAGGAAAGTATTTCCACTGATTTTAAAAGGAAAAAATATCTCTTACGACATTTTCTCTCTTCCCAAGTAAATCACTTCCATGCTTTTTCCCTTTGGAGGAATGGCCAGAATACCTTTCTTTCTCAGGCCCTATAAGAAAGTCCATAGATATGGACTATATACTCTTCTTGCTGAAACACCACAACCTTCATCAATAAGCCATTAGAATAAATAACAATTAAATATTTAATAATTTTTAAAGTCAGAAAAGAAATTAAATTAAAGGATATGTAATGTGTCCCACTTGTACCTATTTTACATCCATTATGGATTTACTATAACCCATGAAAAGGAAAGTTAGAACAATTATTTTTGTTAAATTTTAGAGCATGTATTTCCATATAAGCAAAATGCAGAAATATTCAGGAATCTTATTTTATAGATTTATTAAGTGTGCTTTATAGTATTCCCTAAACTTGAAGATAATCTTAACATTTTAACTCTTATTCTAAAAATATGCTAATAAAAAGAGTTTTACTTTGATCTGAGCAGCACACGGAAGATTAACTCTAAGCCTCCCAAAAGGGATCAAAAGATGACAGTGACTGCTGACTCCCTCCTGAGGATCTCAGATGGACTCATCTGCTGAAGGCACCTGGTCTTCTGAGATATCTGCTATCTTGCCTGAATGCAAGAGGTTGCCAAAACATTAACAACTGTACCTGCCCCATCCCATTGATTATTATATGCTCCTGCCTATCAACATAGGCCTTGCCATGAATGACCCAGACAAAATGAAAAAGTAATTACAGAACAGATGATGAAGGTAAACTCAAATGTTCTTTATATCCTTCCTCCTTATTGAAGTTTAAGACTGAGGCAAAGCCTGGATGTGTCCTGGAAATAAATGAATTATTACTTGCAGGATGTCATCTAAAAGACCATCTTCCCTGTCAGGGGCTTATTCACAAAAAGCTTTCCTTATCTACTAGCTTTATAACCTAGTAGGGAAGCCTTAGACTAGACTGAAGAAAGGAGCTGACATAAAACCTCACAGGAAGGTATTTACCACAGCCACTAAGCTAAGGACCTAAAACTACTTGGAATAGGGTTATGCATTACGGGGTCACAGAAGAGACAAAACCTGACAGAATGGATCAAGCATGGTGGTTGTCAGTACATGACTATAAGAAACGTGGTATGAAGAAGGGGACCTGGAAGTCCTTATGGTTCTTGGAAGATCCTGGAATCTTACAGTTCAGTAAATTAAACCTGATTTAGAGTTCTATTGAAAAAAACCTATGAGAATATGAGTGCTACAATGCTAGGGTGCCTACTATACATCACCAACAGGGAAAAGAGGATTTGGATTTGAAGCTTTTGCAGATTTGGAGATTTTTTTCCTGAGGGAGGAAAAAAAAAAAAAAAAAAGGCAAAATCATCCAGGGTAAAAGAGCTGGTTGTAACTGGCTGGGTTATGATTACAGCAGAACACAGGTTGTCCAGCAGATTATCAGAATGTGTCAGTGACATCGTGTTGATGCTGCAAAATCTAGTGAAGGGAAAGTCTTTCTGAATTTTATCTGAATTAACACAGAGAAACTGCTTAAAAAGGTGAAATGCAGCTTAGGCAGGAATGATGATGGAATGACAGTTTACGGCACTTGTAAAAGGAAGGCAGGAGAATAGTGAAAAAAAAGTAGATTTCTACCTTCTCAAGGAACTAAAGTCTCATGGGAAATGGGTCTGAAGGAAAAATAACTTGAGAGTTGGCAGTGCATCAGTGAAACATGCCATCACAGTATAAGAGAGAAGCATGACTGTATACAACTAAAATCTGAAAGGCCACAACACAAAGTGAGATTCAATATCAAAAATATCAAGAGTAATGAGAACTCATTCTATAAATGCTTCAGTAATATAAGAGGGATCAAGAAAAAAATTTGGCTTTCTATTCAACAGAGAAAGAAAACTACCAACAGATTGCATTAAGGGGATGAAGCACTTAAAGTCTCTTTTTGTATTAGTCCTCAATAAAAAGTCAAATATAAGCAGGCTGCTTGAGCAATGAATACTAATAACAAATAAGGAAAGAACAAATTACAGAATATTGCTATGAATTCATATTGGTTCTTAAAGAAATGGCTGAAATTGTCTCCCAAATTTATGCAGAAAAGCAAACACACTACCTAGCTTTAAAAAGAGGGAAGGAGAAGAACCAGAGAGTTACTGACATATTTCTAAGAAATCTATTCCTGCTTTCAGGCAGTAATTACAGAGTCACAAAGAGTTCAAAGCCTGTTAAGAGGCACAAGAGCCACTAGGGATCCTTGAGATCTACCCTGATTTCAGGCAGGCTTATATTTTAAATTATACTCCCCTCCAACCAGCACCACTTTTACCTTGGTTTCCTAGGCAAATTAGAATAATGCAGTCAGCTGTTTCATGCACATCTGTCAGCCTTTCCCCTAAATTTGGAGTCCATCTACCAATTTCAGTCAAACTTGAGAGGGGTAGGGGTCTTCAGATACAGCGGTTACAAGTTTTGTGAAATTGACAGTCATGAAAAGGAGAGAGATTCTTCGTTCTCCTAGTTGGGAAGGCAGGAACATTATCTTTTCCATTTGTTAGCAGCTAGCCAAGCAATCAGCATATGTGCTTCTCTGGGCTAGCCATGCACTGTCTCTTGCCCAGCTGCCAGATTGCAGTACTCAGTGAGAAGTGTGTTCTTTTTCTACCTTCAAGTAATAAGCCACAAGTACGTTTACCAACTGTGTGAGACACCAAACCCTACTCCCTGCACATTCCCATCTCACTGGGGCTGGGTCTCAAAGTTCTTCATTCAGGCCTGACAAACCTAACCTGTCTACTCTAACACATCGGTTCTGGGTGCCAGAATGCTTGCTGAAGGTATGGATAAAGCTCCAGATGGTGGCTCAGCAGAAGTTAGGGACAGAGATATTTATTAGTGAGGCCACTGATTTATCTTGAGTTTAGCGTACTGTGTCCTATTGTCAGAACTGTATTCCATGTTGGTGAGTCATCTGCGTTTTATCTTGCCAGCTCTCTGCTTTGACAGTCTTTCAGTAGAAATGGCATTGGACCTCAGTAAAAATAATTTTGGGGAATTTCTGAAAGGTTTTTTGACCTCAAGAAAGAAGGGACAGACAGCCTGCAGAAAACAAACAGGTTGGTTTCTTGATTGAAGTACAGCTCATATTCTGCTTTGGGGACAATCTTGGAATGCATCTGCAAAAACACTCTATTCCCAAAAAATATTGCATAGAAGGAGCCACCCATAAGGTCTTAGATATTTCCTTGTGTCTCACAAAAGCAAATTAGGAAAGAATTTCAGAGACAGAGGCAGTCTGCTAAAAGTCCTGAGGATTAAGATGAGGGCCATTGTCAAACAGGATCTTTCACAGGTAGGGACACCTTAACCACCCCAACTTGTTAAAGAACTTACAGGTGGAAAGATGTGGAAATATCAAGATTCCACTCATCGCAGACCGTTGGTCCAAAATCACCACTTCGGTAAGAAAGAGGCCAGGCTTGCTTTCCTAGAGACTTCATGTAATATTTCTTTTCCATTACTGGTCATGAATTCTTGCTAAAGAGAGGAGCAGACATAATTTGGCAAATGAGAGCCACACAGCACCCATTATATAACAAGGAAAGAGGTAACATTAGGATTCATAAGGATACTGAAGTTTCATTTTAGAAGTTTCAGGAGGAGGGACAGAAGCCTTGAACTCCAGGCTAGAAGGCTTAGAAGGTGTTGGTAGCAGAATTGACTTGGCCACCATAGAACACCACTGGGACAAGAGGAACTGAAGCGAAGTTGTAAACCACTGCTTAAACTTACAGAAGGAGCAACTCATCTGACAGTTCCAAGACACTGACCAATTCAGGAATTGAACGTCTGAAGGTTCTGTTTTAAACTTGTCAGAATGCCTAAACCAATAGTTCTTGTCAATGTCATAAATAAAAGGTCAGACTTGGTATGTTTGCAGCATGGTCCCAGCTTTCTGCACAAGGGATTGACTCACTCCTGTGTAGGCCTGACATAGTAAAATGACTTGAGCCATGTGCCTGAGAACTTCTCTCATATGAAGTGCTGGCAGGTGGCCAAGTAACACTTCCAAACAGTTGACATCCTCCCAATAGCTAGCGACTGACAGCACTGTATAAAGCAGTTCAAAGGCCACATAGTCGACAGCCACCTTGGCAAGAAGGTAAAGGAGATAGTGGTCTTTTTAAAAATATCCCAGAAGGCTTGTATCATCCCAAGACCTCACTAGAAGAGACAGAAGGATGTCCCAATGCCTGAGAGGCCTTCAGAAGATGGATAGCATGCTTGTCCTCTGCTTTGCCTTTCTACAGCAGAGCTTGGCAAAGTGATAAGTGAATTCTGGCGAGTGCAAGCTGTCCTTCAGCGGGGTCCTTCTGCAGGCATTTGAATCCTCTTATTGCCGATTCAAATGCCAAATATCCACTGCCAATTTCTCTATGTTCATGACAGAAACATGAAGGTCCTGGTGGGCCTACAAACCATTTTGTGAGAGCTTTGCTGCAGGCTGCATTAAGAGTGGCACTGAAATTGGTATTCAGGGTCAGAGCTCAGAGGCCGTTGTTTACACCTATGTTTGGTGTCCCTGCAACATTTGGCCTCCTTTGAAAAATGTGTGGAGATCCTGTGGCAAGGCTCTGAGACAACAGAATAGAGAGAAGAGAAATGGGCTTTCTGAGCCATAGGAATAAGCTGCCGGTTCTGACATGTGAATGCACAGACAAGGCAATTCCTAGAGCTGTCCTGAAGGGGATTCAGATGGGGACTTAAGAAACACAAAAAGGTCAGATCGTTGAAGAGGAAACAAAGAAGTCTGAAGAGAATCTGGGGCAAGACAGGGCATACTCCTGTCTTGAGAGCTGTTGTATGAAATGTGAGCTTTGCATAGGGCATTCTGTTTTATGGAATACCAGCCTAACAATGAGGGAAGATAGGCAGTGAGCATGCCTCCATGGACACATTAGAGTAAAGCATTATCTGGGTTCAAGTGAAAGGAAATACATGTGTCCTGGGTCTGACCGTACCTGTAGATTATCATGCAAATGTAAGAAAAAAATATTTTTAAGAGAAGCTCATCCCTACAAGGGAAAATTTGTTGTTCCCGCCCCCCCCCGCCCTGATTATGCAGGCATTTACACATATTCAAAAGTAAAAATTGAGGAGAATCAATAGGTCATACATCTTTGTAAGCTGGGTGCCAATATCAATGATGCTGGTTCAGTTGGAGGCTGTAGCTATGGCCTGCAGTAGTCACAGCCATCAGATGTGCCAGAGTTCCTGATCCCCTGAGAATGTTCAAATCCAGTTCCTGAATAATGAGCCACACTGATTCTACAGAGGATCACAAGCTTACTCTTCAGACGTTATCTAGAGGGCAAAACCCCAATTTTTGAATGATGCAGTGAAATATAATCCTTGTGGACCCTGTAAAGTGAGCTTAACCATTTTTACTTGAATCCTGGAGTCTTTGATGAATGATCCACATGTGTTTGCTCTCCTGATGCAATGCTTTGAATGTTGTACAATTTTGAATGTACCTCTGTGAAATGAGAGATCAGCCCAGGACAGTACTTACCATTAGAAAAACAGCATGTATCCTCAGTCTATGTGAAAGTCTCCTTTCTATACATATTTTTTCTTTACATTAAATAGAAAATTGGCTGTAATAACAGTATCTTTTTGAAAGCTCTGTTTGCCTTTTTTCTTCTCTTTGTTGTTTTTCCTTTGATATATGCGAGCTGATACCATTTAAGTCACCAGAAAGAACAGCAACTTTTAAGTTATCCAAAAGCATCTTGTAAAAGATTCCATCAGAAGAGTTATCCTTGTATTTATAGCATAACCGGGATAAAATAAGAATTTAAAATAATTTCGGAGGTTGAGAACAATACATAATACAAATGTCTTAAAGGAAAGATGATCAAAGTAACACATTTCCTTTCCATATACAGGGCATTATTCAGAACGGTATCCTTAGGCACTGGAAACTAGCTTTCCCGGGCTCCTTCTGTAGCCTACAGGGAAAGCAAGAACCTAACTTAAACACTGTATCATGACCTGGAAGAGCTCCATTTACTCTAGAAGGAGCCTAAGGACACAAGCCTCCCCTACCTACAGTTACCCTTTGTGAATATCCTGTGTAATTAACGCTTGAATTATATGGTGCACATTTGGAAGAAACTTGGCTCGCCTGACACTGACCTGTCAAATTCAGCTGCATTGGTGGAAGAGGGAGTTAAGATCACAGCCACTGCACAACTAAATCTGTCAGAAATCATGAATGAAAGCCCTTAACTTGCTGCCTGGCATTTGAATATAAAATGAAATCACTAGCGGCCTAAGTTAATACTCCTAGATATGAACCTTAGCAGCCCAGAAGCAGACACACTGTTTGTTCAGTCCCTTCTGTTATTCTGAGGGTAACTTCCAGTGAAGAGGTCGAGTTGGTAGTTCCCTGGGCCTGTTAAATTACCCTCTTAAATCACTGCCATACAAATCAGCAGAACTCATGAATCAGAGCCCTTGTCATCACTGTGTCGTTGCTTCACTGTGCTGTTCAGCCTTCCAGGATTTCATTCATGTTCATAAAGCTTTGGGGCATTCCTGGATGAAAGCAGAAGGCTCCTGTCCTTGTGCTGGGGACACATGGCATTCTCTACACTCCACTTATCCCAAGTGCCTGTTCTATTTAGAATGACACTAAAAAAATACCTGTGGTAAAAAACACTTGTAATTTAATGTATCAAGTGCCTCAATGCCTTTCTTCTGGGGGGGGTGGGGGAAAAGAAATCAAAGCTTTCATTTCTTTTGAGAAATCTAATCCACACCATATACCCTGCAGGGGAGAAAGTGTCAGGGGGGTGAGAGGGAGGGGTAAGAGTCTCCATTTTCTAGTGTCTGTGAAGCTCTGCTCAGCTAAAAGAAGTGTAGCCTTCACACAGAAAATGGCTGTGAACACTACAGAGCAACATCTGCTTTGTGAGTGTAATCCATAAAAGGCTTCCAAATGCCCTTAAAAATTGTTCCCTCTTTTCCCTAGTCTGAATGTCATCTCACAGGAAGCCATCTGGGACAAGCATGCCAGCTATTCTGCTGCAGTGATAGCAGTATTGTCCTCAAGTGCCTCAGGATGAGTCACATCAATGCAAAAGTCCAATTATAGTAGAAGCCCCCCAAAGCAGAAGTATCATTTCAAATAAATAAGACTGATGTAGCTGAACCACTGGAATTCGGAATGTAATTCAGTCACTTCATCACCTTTTACTCAAAAACCCTGCATCCCTTAAAGCACTCGTGCTAAATCCCCAATCTGGTTATGACATTCCCAGCACAGATGTGATAGTCTTAAGCCCAGTGTGTATGCATTTAGAGGAGTCAATTACTTTTTTTTTTTTGCTTATTATTTTAAAATACAATCTTTTTAAACCTGACATTTCTTACCACTTTAGAGCAGCGAATGAACAGTGCCATCCACTGTTTCTCTGCATAATCCACAACATTTTCCTAGGATAGTCTTAAATAAGATTTAACATAAAAATTAATGCCACATTTGAAACAAAGAAATATAGATTGGTAAAAAGATGCAAGTCAAAACATATTTTTAAGGAGTCAGGCTAAATCATAGAATCACAGCTCTAAAAGCAGATTACAACAAAGCAGATTTTTCAAAATATCTCCTCACCTGTGGATGAACCATTCTAACTTAATTAGCCATATTGTTACTCATTTATCCTAAAACCAAATACTTCTCCAGTCAAGTAGGCCATCTATTGCATTGTTGAGTACAAATTCTGTCTTCATCTTATTATAAGAATTACATTTCTTCTTCAGTGTGGTCATCAACTCTCTAGAACATGACCCTGATGAATGATACTGCTAAGAACAGGTGTCTTTAGAAATGTTTACTACAGAAGAATTAATAATATGGTGTGAATGAGACCCTGTTTTCATGGACTAATCATGGCCAATGCAAGACTATATGTCCCTGAATGTCTTTGACAATGGAATCCAAACCTTATCTTTTAGATGTGTATTTTAGATGCTATTCTTATAAAAAGATTCCAAACTCATCCCACCTATGGTGTTGCACATCTCGCTTTGCTAAACACAGATCAGATACCTGTGCTTTTCAACAATGCCACAGTTCAATAATGCAAATACACAAATATCCTCAATGTTCACCGTAACAGAAATCCTGAAAGTATTATACCCACTTCTTCCTGTGCTTTGCTAGAACACAACCTCAGGGTTGAGCATTTCGCTAGACTGATCTCACAAGGCTTATCTTGCATCCTTTTACAACAAAAGCAGAACAACTGTTGACCACAATGATGAATGAATTAAACCTTAACAGTTTGCCTCCCATTGCTTTACTCTATATTATTTTCTTATAGGGAATGTTTAGAATTTCAAGTAAAGACCACTTTCAAATTCAAAGTGGCTGTAATTCCTGACTTTTCTTATAGTACAGATCTCTCATTGACACAAATAATGGTAGAAACATTATTTAGAAAATTGTATAACTGCTGAGTCCCAGGTAATTCGAAGGATAATTACTTGTTCATGATCAATGACCACTGATTATATAGTACAAAACACAGAGCTATAAAACTGACAGATGATGAAAGCACATAGTTATAACACACTGTGCTGGGAACATGACTTTTATGAACCCAATGCATAGCACCCAAAATTTTCTCTAAGACATTTATAGAAAGGAAAATGCATACAGTAGAACTGGTTTTACTGATCACGCTCATGCTCATTCATATTTCAGGATCAAAGATTATTTTCCAAAAGCCATTTCCTATTGATGCTGTTGTGTTTGCTCCTCACACACAATGATCAGCAGGACACTGGGTTGTAAGGGTCAGACTGGAACGGATTTCTTTGATTTTCCTATTATGTTTTCAAAGGTAGGAAAGAATTCCACATCTTTCTGAAAGTCACTGGCTGTAAGCAGAGAGAACTAGAGCTCCTGAGAGAGTAGATTAGACTCGATTATAACCTGACTGAAATGTTATTGCAATAAAATGACTAATACAATTCCCTCTTCTTTGGACGTAGATATTTTGACCCCATGCTCCCCATGCTTGTAGCTCTTTCGACTCCCCACTTTGGGGAGCCTGCTCGTATTGAAAATGAGATTTCATGTTGACAATATTAAATTTCAATTCCTTGTTCTTTACAACTACAGTCTACTGAGGAAAGACATAACATTAATTTAATTAATTTTGTATTACATTGTGTTTGGAAATACTAAATAATGTTTGATAATGTCTTGGATCTCCAGTACATCAGTTGTTCCTTTGTAGAAAAGGCTTGTCTCACCTTTGAAATTGCTGAAATAATGTCAAACTCACAAGAGTTTCCAACATGGAATTGTTATGAAAATAAATAAGGGATTTACAAGCTGATAGCATGAGGAATGGGGCATCTCTTCCACCGACCTTTTCTTTTCTATATGCTTAAGGCAAACCAAAATACTTAATGCCTCTATTTACAGCTGTCACATTAAAAGACAGGAAGAAAGATACGGTAAGAAAAGAAATTACTTTAAATCTGTTACAACTCACACATCATCAACTTACTTCATAAATTGTTGATCTGACAAAGACAGACAACACAGCTGTAGGACTTTTCTTAGATGACTTCTGTTAATAGTGCCAGTACACTTTGGCTCATAGGACTGCAAAGTCTTATTAAAATCTTTCCAGTTTTCTGTGATTTATCTGAAAGGATCTCCTCCACCTAACAATCAAATGAATTAGCAATGCAGGAAAGAAAAAAAAGTATCCCTGAGTTTAAACCATGATAGCATTACCACATGAAAAAATGTACTACAATGACAAATCTAATGTTGGAAGACCACCACTTACTGAATATGAACCATGTTATCACAGTATTACAAGCTAGAACAAGAAGAGCAGGCTGCTTTATTTGGTTTGTTCCATTAAGCTATTTGTGAACCATCTAATTTAAAACAAAGTTATGTTCAATGAAAACAATTTTATTGTAGTCATTTCAAGGCATGATGCAACATCAGGCCCAAAATCTACCCTTGAAAATGTTTGTTCTGAAAACTGACTGAAAAGTGACTGCAAGAAAGCGTATACCTCACTTCACAGATCTGCTTCTTTAAGTGACTGAAGAGGCATGTCTACTGACTGATAACAATGCAGAGCTTTTACTGTTGTTTCTCCCCTCAGTCCTGTAAAACAAAATCCACTAGGACTGAACGAATTGCAAGTGGCACTCAACTTACTCAGGGCATAATTTGAAGACAATGGCCCTGCACAGGGGAAAATAATGACAAAATCTGGTTTACTGAACTGGCTTTATGATCTGTCTGTAGCACTGGCAGTTAGAATAAAATTATTTTTCACTTGTAAATTGATTACATTAAAACCAGAAGGTTCTGAGAAGAAACAAACACAGGATCACATTTTGACAGAAAATCTCAGCATAATTGCAGATCTGACCAAGCACTGTACTATGCAAAATTTCAGGTGAAAGGAAGGAGGTGGAGATGCCTCTTGGGTTGTCTTGGCTGGATGGGGGCCTAGATTGGTTCCAGGTCCTGATTCTGCACATTGCTGCTTTTAAGATTCCTCTGACCAAATCACTTCTGAGAAATGATAAAAATTAAGAGATTTCTTGAAAAAGTTGTCCTCTTTCATTTGTACAACCTGTAATCTGCCTTTCCTACAGGATGAGCCACATGATGGAGCTGGCATCACCACTCAGGACACAAAACAAAAGGATTCCCAGACACTCAGGCTTCCTTGCAGCTGCTTTTCATCAAGATCTGGGTACAAACGCAGCCACAGAGTCCGGAACAGACCTACTCCTCAGGGCAGAGTCACTCTCAAAGCGTGAAACAACAGCCACCAGGATCATGTGCGGCTGCTGTGTCATCCCTGGTGGTATTTCATCCCAAGGTGACAATGGTCTGTGATGTTTAGCATTTCCTTTACCTGCCTTCTCTCATTTACTTCAGGATGCTTATTTCAAATGACAAAAATGGGTAGGTATGCGTACATCTCTAACATGAGCCTAATCAGCTTAATTTGTAAATCCCACTTAGTGTGCACATCAGTTGCGCATGTAGGCACTGTCAGCATTTGCATTTTTTTTCCCCAGCATGCTAATTTTACAACTACTAAAATTTGCCCCAGAATTTCAGCCAGATCATTATTCTACTCAAAACCAGCTGGAAGGGACTTGAGCTGCTGCATCGAATGTTACTATTGTTGGAGCCATCAGAGTGGAAAGCAGCCTGTTTCGGCTCCTAACATCAAAGCGTTTCAAAGCAATGCACACCATTCAGGGCTGTTCAATGGGACCTTCTTTTTGTGCGTCTAGTATCTCTCTTGACACTACTGCTCTCCTTTGAGATCTCTCAAAAACAGTATCCAGACTACCTAAGACAAAGCTAAATACGGAGCTAGTCAGTCGACATACTAATGCAAACCTAAAAGAGATTTGATATTGAAAATTATGAAAAATTATGAACAGCTTCTTAACATTAGGAAGTAGATTTGCGAACTGTGGCTTAGGTTATTTCTTAGAATAATTCAGTAAGCAAAAAAGTATTGACTTATTTCTGTCAAAGGAAATGGACATACTGCACAGAAATATTGACTGTGGGTTTCAGGATATAACCTCTCTGTACCTTCGGTGAATGGTTCTAACGGAAAACATGATAAGACAACTGCAAATTCAGAAGGTGTCAAAGCTGTATCCAGGACAATATGCAACATCTGTGTAGTATATAGCATATATTTTGAACCAATGTATATTATAGAGAATAATAGATAAAACAAGAAACAGCAAAATATCATCAAAACAGATCTGACAACTGAAAGCTAAGAAGTACTACTGCTGTTCCTCCTCTGCTATACCCACACGCGTGAGCTAGTGATTCTGCTGGAGTTTTCAAAAACCTCCAGAAACTGTGAGATTGCTTTCCAATTGATGCTTCAGAAAGAAAAGTCTAGAAATGCTGATTATGATTATTCCATTGCTGGAAAGAATGTGAACATACTAACTTAGATAAAAACTGCATGCAGAGCATAACATTTTACCAAAACACAATCCAGCATTTTGCCGCAGGCATTATAAAAGAGGTTATGACTACAGAATTAAAAGTAAAACACTTACTACTGATTCTTTTTCTTCAAACAAGTCTAAAAATTCATGGTAGTCAAGGTATCCAGTCTGTTCTGGATCAATAATCTCAATTAACTCCTGGAAGTCTTTATCTTTCATTTGAAATACCAAGTTACGTAAAACATGATGAAGGTCATTTCTTGTGATCTTTCCGTCTCGTTTCTAAGACAAAAAAAGAAAGCATGCATAAAAAAGAGTGAACATTTACTAATGCAATGCTGATTCCAACATGCCATTCTACACCGCTAGATCATCCTGACCTACAATAACTGAGAGCTCTGTAGCTGTTTCAATAGTCTGTGTATACTGAACCTAGTACTTTTACTCCATTTCCCAGTGAACGTGCAACTGCAGTATTTACTGGATGAAAGACTAAAACTATCGGAATGAAACTACAATGCCCTTTCCATTACCTTGGGATAGATTATTTAGTTTGCTGGTAAACTGTGCCACAAGCGAATGGATATGTAAACTTGCTTTGCACAAACCAGCTCACATTCACATCAGTTTATCAGCTACATTTGATTCCTTACTTGGTCTGGAATCATGTTCATACAAAGTTGTGTCTGACTGAATAGCTGCTGGATCTGAGTGAACTTGACTCAGTTGAGTTAAGCTGGTTCTAAGTTGCTGTTATCATGTACCCCAACCATTGCCTTAAGTCCATGCAAAAGTCCATCAAGTGATGTCTGTTATTAGATCCTAATATAACTCTCAGCATATTCATAGACAGTACATGAGCCTACATTTATCAGCGCTCACTCATCTGTGGCAGGATTTTCTTCATGATTAGCTTAAGAACAACAAGCAAAAACTTGACTAAACATTTTATGTTTGAGCACAACTTTTTCTAGGGCTGCAGTTTTCAGATGCGGTCCATGGCCATGACAGTCCATAAGGCCAGAGTAAATGCTGTGCAAACACTCGGGTCATTACAGAGATTTCAGTTACAGATGCAATTATAAATACATGGTGAGCCTTGAGAAATTCTGGCTGTTGACAGTGGTGTGTTAATCCGAAACGTTTGAGACCTACTGTCCTTGGACTTCCTCTTTCTTTTCTCATGTTTCCTTTGCATCTTAGTACGCATCCTTTAAAAGAGCTATACTGCTAGGCTGGGTCTATTGGCATTCTTGACCTGACTAATGAGGGTGAATCAGCTCTCAGGGAGAATCTTTATCCAGGGCCTGATGTCCTGTCACATTGTCATGCCAATGGATACTCATTTGGACTGTAAGGTAATAGGCTATGGATGTGCTCATGCAACAGAATCAGGGTATTTTTAAGCTACGCTTAAGGCATAGTTTTTCTCTCAGTTCCCATGGCAAGTAATATCCATAATTTATGTAGGAAAGTTTTAAATATGGGTTTATACCAACTCTTTTCTATGACTGTCTATTGCATTTTATAATTTTAAATTTGTTCCTGAACTTTTACTTTTTTTTTAATTGTTTCTTTATTTTCTCTAAAGAAACCTGAGGAAAGATAATGGGGGGAAAGAAGAAGAAAGAGTGGAATAAAGGCTGTGGAACAATAACAGAAAAATTAGCAGTAAATAGTTCCTTCAGTGATTCAGTTTTCCTGGCTAAGCACTAGACAAATATCTTTCTGTTCATAAAATTCACCCTAAGAAAATTCTGTTTCCCTTTAGTCCCCCACAGAGATCCAGGGTGGCAGTAATAATATAGAGGATGAGCAATTATTTACTTCATCAGTTGGTCTGGGAAATACTTTAAAGTTTTGCAATCAAAAGATAATGGTCTTGTGAAACTACTATCTGGTATTTGAATTTTCTTTAGAGACAGTTGTCACTGTATTAAATCATATGGAAGCAAAACCTGATAATATACCTACCTCCCCCAGTAAATAAGTTCAGGAATCTGGTACTGAAGCTACAAAGACAGCCTGTACTTCCCAAGAACCAATTGTGCAGAATGACTAGGTCTTACCCATGAAGATGAAATATCTGTTACAATAAAAATAAATTACATTTTGTTCAAACCTTAGATAATATGGGAAAGTTAAGATATACTACATCAGGATTTATTAAGCAGAATGCATTTGTGTATTTGGCCACTTTGCAATTTTAATTTTATTTGTGCAAAAGGATTTAATTTTATTGCCCAGATCATTATCTAAGTCAGTCCAGCATCAGTGATGTGACTGGGGATGCACTGGTCTATTCCAACAAAAAAATCATGATGTTATGTATAAATATAAACCATTCTTACATGTATTTCTTTCACTGTGGGAGCCTCTAGACGTTGGGCATTAAATAGTTCTTTCTTCAGCCTGTCTTTCCACCATCTCGAATACTTCTGCCTTAGTTAACAATTTCATTCAGTAATGTTCCAGTTCAGTAAATGAATTAAAATCATGTAGGAAAGTGCTTTACTGAATCATGGCCTGAATGCTGGAGGCATTATTATTATCTACGGCAATGTATGAAACTGATTTCTTTTCCTATAAATTGCTAGGTGAATTCTTTCTTTTTGTGGTCATATATTTATGTATATAGATGAAATACTGCAGAGCTAAAAAGAACAGTTTTTATGTAATTATATTAGAAAGAAACTGTGATATATCATCTATATAAAACCATCTAATAAAAAATGCCAATAGTACTTCTGAAGATATCCCCAGTGCTCCTTTTGCTTGTGTCAACCAGACTGAGAGCTTTAATTTTTTCAGTCTATTACTTGCTCATTCAATTCAGAAATACAGACTCTACAATTTAAGAAGTGCAATATGTAGCAAATCAAAGTAATAAAAAAAATCCAGCTTGTCCACTAAAGGGTTGATCATACAATCCATTGCATGGGACATACATATCATGACATTCCATCAAAACTGACAGAAAGGCATTTTAGCATAGTTCTGTACATCGTGAGGGCCACAGAGCTGGTAAGGATAGACAGTTCTTTATCAAAATCTCATATTCCAGAACTAAACACGAAAAGGTAATCCAAAGTCTAGAAAAAGTCAGACGAAGTTACTTTTGAAACTGGAGTGAACTATGCAACAGTAGGCTCAACATTGTCAGTGTCACACACAAGTTGCCGTCTACCTGTCAGATGACGAACTGCAAACAGAGACCTTTTACAAATACCTGTGTCCTGGTTTCAGCTGGGATAGAGTTAATTTTCTTCTTGGTAGCTGGTAGAGTGCTGTGTTTTGGATTTAGGATGAGAATAATGTTGATAACACAGTGATGTTTTGGTTCTTGCTGAGTAGAGTTTACACTGGTCAAGGACTTTTCAGCTTCCCATGCTCTGCCAGGTGCACAAGAAGCTGGGAGGGGGCACAGCCAGGACAGCTGACCCAGACTGGCCAAAGGGCTATTCCATACCATATGACATCATGCTCAGTATATAAGCTGGGGGAAGAAGAAGGAAGGGGGGGACATTCGGCATGATGGCGTTTGGCTTCCCAAGTAACTGTTACACATGATGGAGCCCTGCTTTCCTGGAGATGGATGAACACCTGCCTGCTGATGGGAAGTAGTGAATGAATTCCTTGCTTTGCTTTGCTTGTGTGCGCGGCTTTTGCTTTCCCTATTAAACTGTCTTTATCTCAACCCATGAGTTTTCTCACTTTTACTCCTCCAATTCTCTCCCCCATCCCACCGGGGGGGAGTGAGCGAGCGGCTGTGTGGTGCTTAGTTGCCAACTGGGGTTAAACCACGACAACCTGATAGCACTCTCTGTTTATATTGTATTATATGAGCTTACAATAATTACTGCACTGTTCTGATTCTCATTAACTTTACCTATCATACTGATTTTATCCCTTCATCAAAAGAGATTTGCCTTGTCTGTATTCCTCCTGTGTGCACAGGGACCATGGGGATGTATATTCATTGCCAGGCCGTGTATTTGGACCTACACACTTATGACACCTCCCTTCTTTTCCAAAACGCTGTATCTCAGATTAAGGTGTAGCCTTATCCTGCACATATCAATGCCTATCTTTAATTTAGATGTCAATCACAACTAATTGGTCTCCTTTAGCATGTAACATTAAATAGGTATTCATGTTCTGTAGTATTTTTGTAGTATTTTATATCTTCTGTATAATGTTAAAACCATTAACTCTGTTCCTTTAAACCTTTTACAATGCTGGGAACACTCTGAAGTTTACCTGATGCCAGATTTCAGCACAGGACAGAAAATATTTCAGTTTCTCTTATGAATCTGATGCATTTAAGTAAGAACTTGAATTAGGAGACTTTCCCATACTACTTGAATTCCTTGCCCTGAGATGAACAATCTCGTTTTGAAAGAGACTAAAATAAAAACAATGAAATCATGCAGGTGAAAAATTACAACTTGATACTGCAATTCTAAATTTCTAAATTTGCAGGAGATGCAACAATATGACTCTGAAAGAACTATGATATCACATCTTCAGATGACACAAATGCCAATGCTTTAGGTGACTGGCACACCACATGTGATCAAGAACAAGAACTGTCAAACAATGTGCTCCACATACTGGAATGTATAAAAATGAGGACATACAGTAATAATAATTTTTAATTAAAAAAGTATAATTAATTTATACTGAATATTGCCTCAAATTATTTTTAATGCCTTTTTGTTTCTGTGTTTCAGAACATATGGAGAAACTTCTCTGAAAACATTCTAGGAGGCTAGAGAAGTTGTTTTAGTGTTAATTCCTTGGTGTTGAAACACTTGTATAACTATTTTTTTCTAGGATCTGAGTTTTAAAGTAAATCACAAAATATTGCAAGACTCACAAAAGAACAAATGGTGCTTCACTCATCCTTTTATAAAACATCAATCTGGTTCAACATTTGATTCAACATTTTAAAGTAAAATTTGTAGTATAGTTACAGGGAACATTATATTTCTAGCTTGCACATTAGAAAGCACTGCTACTAGGTTGGGAATTTGTTTTCAGAATATGGATTAACAGGTAGGGACCAGTAGCATTTTAGACTTCAACACATCAAGAACAATTCAGAAAAAAGATCAGTTGGAAGAAAAAGGGAGCAGGCAGTTGTTTCTGTGCTGGTAGTGATGTGATGAAGAATCAGAAGCATGCTGCATGGACCTATTAAAAACTTTCAGATAAGAACATGAATGTATTTAAGTCCTGGAGCAGAAGACATTCAAGTTCAAATCTATTTCTATCTCCTGGAAAAAAAAAAAAAAGAGCAAGAAACTTACTTTTGTTAACTCTAAGACATGAGGAAAAGTCTTTACTTGGTTTACATAGGTTTTCATAATAGCAGAAAACCCACTCACACAGTTACATAAATATTTAGGAATGTTACAAATTCATGCATGTTTAGACATTAATAATGAGTTCACTGGTGAGATCATACAGCAGCTGAGCAGGAGAATAGTGTTTGCTAAAATGTTACTATGCAGACCCTAGTGTGAAAAGAAAATATGACATCCAAGATGACTTTTCTTGTGTTGATCACATGAGACTGAACATTTTTCATAGTATGCCTTCTGCATTAAGTATCAAAGCCAGTAGGTATTGCATTTCATTTTACCAATAAGGAAATCAGCTTTTCTGGGAGCTACCACACTTGACGATAGACTGTGGTAGGCAACAAGAAGAGGTGATCCACTTGGGCCCAGAGACAGCCCTGAACGGGAGGAAGAGTGAGGGGAGGCAACACAGAGCCAGGTTTGGAGATGAACCCTGCATAATCAGGATATAATGCCCAACACTGAGCTAACCAATGGTACCAGTCAACATAGGGATGTCAACAGCTGCAAATTAACACATCTGGATCCCTCTCTTGGAAGTATCAACTAACAGGGCTTTCCAGGACTCTGGCAGAGGCAAAATGGGCACTGGGGCCCTGCCTGTTGTCCTGGGGCAGTCTGCTGCCCGAGGAAACGGTATACCTTACTTATGCCCAGTGGTGTGCCATTTTGACTAAGAAATGAGAACACTACAGGTGCAAATGGCAAATATCAAACAAGTGTGATAGATAACAGAACCAGATAACAGAAACCTTCAAATGTAATTATAGATAATAACTCATTCTCAAGTAGGTCTGTTTCTAATGAGGTCTTGCAGGGGCTGATTTTTAGCCCTGTGCTATACATCCTTTTAATGCACACAAGTACATATACATACGTGTGTGTGTGTATAAACAGAGTAAACACAGCTCTCTCTCCCTGTATATGTATTTATATACATATATACATACACATGTGTACAAATAACCTGAAAAAAAACCCAAAACTTTAAAACATCAGATGACCGTAGATAACTGAAAGACAAATGGAATGGTAAAATGACAAAGAGAAGAAACCACTAACACAGCATGACTGGGAAGAATAAGCACAAGCAAAGAATAAGCTTCCTACATTGAGAAATGGAGAAAATATGCCAGAATAGAAGTAGAATCTTAATTATAAGCAGTTACTCAAAGATTTGCAGGTCAGAATATATAATCAAAGCATAAATACATTGCCAGTATGATGTGAGGCATAAGGGACTCGGGCAATCCTTGGATGTAGAAACAGGGGATCACTTAGCAGTATCTGGAAAGTTATATTATTTATTTTTCTGGTACCAGTGCAACTTCTATGAAAGCACCAATTCTCATTTCTGCCGTAACATTTCATGAAATATACAGAAAAACTAGCAGGGGTTCAAAGGCAGCCACAGGGATGATTAAAGAACTGGCCAACATGACTTCAGTGATATTGTAGGAGGTCAATAATTTTTGTTTATCAGAGAGGTTGTTACAGATTATTTAGTCCCCGGTTGCACATATCTATGTTAAAGAAACTTGAAAAACAGACTCTGCATGCTGCTGTAACAGAAAACAAAGACTGGCAACCACCAGATTACTTTGAAGCAAATAGGAGACACAAATGTTTAGCTGTAAGAGTAATTAATCAAGGCAACACCTAAAAATAATTGCTCTTACTTCATCAAGCATAAGGAATGCCTGCTTTAAAGAGGGATAAGCATCTTGGATGTATCTGCACAGCTTCTGAAGAACAGTATCACTGGAGAAAGCTTCATCTCCTCTAGCTGGATTTACTCTGCGAGAGGAAAAAAGACAGTCTTTGCAATGCTTTCATGTCTCACCCTCCTTTGCTCACTATGTTCTTCTCAGAGCAGGAAGAATGAATCACCTCATTAAGACTCAGGGTTTGATAGGATTAAAAATAAGAGTGCACTTAGAGAAAGCATTGCCAAAAGATTTTTTAACCTAATTTAATCAAGGGTGACCATCGAGTGGATACACTTCTCATTTTCAATAAATATGTATACCACAGGTTACTCACATAAAAAAGGAACTTCCTACTTACTTATGTTTTTTTCTCATAGGAATTGTCTGCCTGTTTTCAAAGGTGCTCCCAGGATCTCGGACTTTTTCTAAAAATTGTTGCCAAGAAATTTTACCTGTGGCTTTCAGTCTGAATCTGATTTTTAAAAAAGAAAACAGTTTTAAAAGATTTTCCTATAAAAACACTCTATGTTCCAAGAAGAATTTTGAGTTAGAACATCACATCATCATTATAATATCAATGTGTGCAACATTCATAATTAGAGTAAGCTTGCATAGCTTTTCTTTGTTACTAAATACGTAAACTGAGCCAACTTATTTTCTCAATTCCAAATGTCTAGCTGTGGAAGAACTAGACCCCAAGCAAGAATTCATCTAACCAAATGTACACGCCTGCACCTGAGCGAGTCACTCTAAGTTCCCTTTATAGTCATTGGGGAGAAACAGGCACTTTCAGGACAGGATTAATCTCATCCTAAAGTAGACATCTAAAACTTGTTAGATGAATCCTGCCCGTTGTTTCTCTCCAGTGACTATAAAATGGAGTCTAGGAGGAGCAGTTCAGGCATAGATGTTCACATTACAGATGTCTAGAATGAGATAGTATTTAATGCATCCCTTCTCATTATTTACACATAACAATAGAGAAACTAACAAGGGGGAATAGTATGTTGGTTTTTTAAATGTTATGATGTTCATTGTATCCAAATTTGAAAACTTCTAAAGTATTGGAAGTGTTAAACTATGTTAAAAATCCTGGGAAGTTAACTACTATCGTATTCCATGAATAATTACTTTAAAATCAATGAGGACCTGATCCCATGGCCCCCCAAACCATTGGCATGTCTCCTGTTCAGTTTCAATGGTACAGCAGATAGCTCCAATGAGCATGGCTAAACACACTCCTACTTCAGATGATGCTTTGTAGGCAATTACATCCTTCACATACTATCAGAAATGTGCTGACTCACTACTCTAGTCATCTCAGAAAAGCTTTTAAAACTCCTAATGCTCCTTAAAATGGTGGCAGATGGTGTTTAGAGCATTTGCTAATCCAGGATGCATAGGACAAAGCTAAAAAATTACCAAATGCAGTCAGAGGTATGCAAGACTTGCCGGATCTTTTACAAAAAACCCTCTACTTTTTGGACTATCCAGCAGTTTCTCAAGCTCAGCCAACAAGGCTGAAAACCAAAAGTTACAAGAATCACAGCATTCTGGCTTTGGTCGACCGCAACCTAACAGCATGGGGTATTTAATGGGCGGGGAGGGAACCTGACTTTTTACAGTGGTCCTGCCTGTGAGTAGCACGCATGCACCACGGCTCAGTGGCTCAAGGGCTGAGCGTGTCCCACTGCACAAGCAGCACAATTGCACCAGAGCCCAGAAGAGGGGCTCGGAAGGGCCAAGCACCAAAGACTGAAGGTAAATGAAGACAGAGGCAGTGCTGGCATTCAGATTTCACCAGGGGAGCCATTTCATTCCCTGCAGGGAAGGCCTTTGCCAACAATACTATTGAGGGATAGGTTATTAAAAAAAGCTGTGGGAAGGACAGATATTTCATATCTGATTATTGTCTGGGATAAATGAATATGAAACAAACAGTAGGAAATAACAGACGATCTTTAAAATTAAGGCCAAGATAACAACTGTTATTTTGAGCCCCCAACTGAGATCCCTTCACACTCAAATGTCTATGGTCTACTAAATCACTCAAATCGCACTGTAGAGAGCAATTCTGCACTGAAAATGAGCAACCAGCCAAAGCTGCGTCAATCAGAGCAACAGATCTCTCCACTTCCAATTCCTTGCTCAGAAGCCCTGCAATCGCCTCTCAGACTTCAGCATTGACAATTGCCAAAATCCTGGGAGCTGAAGGGAACTTAGGAAGAAATACTGATGCAGACGTGTGAAGGTCTGGCATTACTAGCTACGATTTGTGGTGCCATTGGTCAGTCCACAAGGTGCAGTGGAGCTCTTCCAGTTCTGCCTGTGGCTGGCCAACACAGCACTTTTCTCTTGCAGGTTTTATCGTGGAAAGGGATGAATCAGGTCCTCACAGGGGCTGGAGCAGGGCGAGGGGGAGGAAAGTCCCAGCATTAAGTTTCATGGATCAAATTGAAGAAAGCCTTATTTAGACAAGGCTAAGTCAGTGGGAATAAAAACTGAGGAAGGACTTAGGAGTATTTTTTTAATTTCAAAACAATCTCTCTTTATAATACTGGCCCTCAGATTTCAAGCTGTGCTAGAAGGGCAATAAGTACAATGTTTAGATGCCATAGGTAGAATAACTGAGGCATAGAAAGATCATTCCAGTGCAGGGCCAGAAAAAATGCCCATCTTTTGTGAGTGGTAATCCAGCATTTTAACTACTATAGCAGGCCAGCTAACTTATTAAAGTAATAAAAATAAATTCTGCACGGCTTTTTGGAAGTATGCTTATGGTTATGTCCAAGTAGAAAAGAGTATACTTCCAAAACAATTGACTGTTTAGAGCTGTAACAACATGGATACCTGGTAAAACCATGTGATCTATCATCTCACAGCGATCCTTTACAAAATACTACCCATTGAGAAATTTTTAACCATCAGTGCCTTAGCATCTGATACTTTTATAGAAACATAAATTAAAGAAATGAAGCATGAGGGTAATACAAAAAGTTTAAAACTACCTCTGCTGTTAAAAACTGTCCTTGTGTTTTTAACTGATATTATGTTCACCAAAGTCCTGATCAACTGAGCACAATGATTTACCTCATATCACAAATAAAAGTCACCAATTAGAAATCCTGGCAGCCACCAGAAAAGAGTCTTAGAAGTCAGGCCCTCTGTTGGCAAAGCCTTCATACTGGACATGTATGATTTGCTCCCAACCGTCAACAAGAATACCCTTCACTCACACCCCTCAACCTGTGAAGGGACACAATCCACAGCAAAGCTCCAAAACATAACCAAAATATTTCTCACACTGGAATGCTGAAATACTGTGAAATTAATTCCTTCAGTTTATGCAACTCTATATATAACCTCAAGTTCACAATGTTTTACTTATAAGTGAAAGAATTTTCAAGAATAGAAGTGATGGAATTCAGGGAATTTGGGACTCAGATGACTGATGTCCTTTGAATGAAGTATACCTCAACGGTCTGCCTCTGATGTATTTGATCTTGCTGCAGTGGGGACATGTACTGAGAGATAAGTGTGTGGGTAATCTGGTCCTAAACCAGTCAAGGATGAAATCCTAGCTGAAGTCTAAGGCAAAATTGCATCAACTTCAATGGGCCCTGAATTTTATATCAGGAGCCCATGAGGTGTAAATACCTCAAACAACCATAAAATGCTGTCATGTATTATTTCTTATAAACAACTCCCTGGCACATCTCATGTCATATTATTTAAATAGAATCTTAAAAACCTTGAAATCATGTCCCTTGCCCATCAATTACTATTATATTTATTATCAGCTACAATGAAGTTACTTCATTATTGGAATTAGATGACTATGAGGAACTTTTCCTGTTGTTCCATTCACCTAGCGGAGCTTTTGAATTACATTATCTGAGAAATATCACCTACGAGATATGGCATACATGGGCTTGAACATTTCTGTTTACAGCATCATTAAAACATCACTATATTTTTCAAATGCTAGAGAAAGCTCCAGTGGAAGAATACATGCAGAAATCTTTCCATTATGCAACTGTTCTTAAGAACAAGATTTACTTTAAGATTTAAACTAGCAAGTGACATGAATTGAAAAAAAACTATAATAGCAATTTTTTGACAAAGTAATAGTTGATCATTGTTATATCACACTGCGAATGACTAGAAGCAAATCAGATTTATCTGCTGAATGCACAAAGCAATATGGTTACTGCAGATGACACTCTCATACAGCACCTGCTGCTGTAAAACTTATATCTGCACCAAGCTCTTTACAGCTAACTAGTGCATATGAAGAAAAAAATAACTCAACTGATTATTTACATGGATGATTCTATTCTTCCAACAGTTTAAATAGATAAACTATGATTGTGGAATCATTAAGCAGTAATGCATGATCTGCTTACTGACCTCCTCACACCATATGATTTGGGTGCCTTGTCCTGTTGTTGGAAGCTTAAGCAATATTTTGGAGTAAAAATGCTGTGTAAGAGTTAAGTTGTTCTTCCTTTCTCTTTGACTGGCCATAAGCCCTTGGCACTGTTGCCAACAAGTATAAAGTATATGCTGGCAGTTTTCTTCTCACAGTTTTTGGTTTCTGAGTACAAAAGATTAATCATGAGAGACCTTGGTCTAGATTTAACCAAAAACCACAAAAACATCAATTCCTATGATATTTTGGCTCTAAAAAGGAAATACGAGTTTAGGAAGCTAGTCAGCATATGCTGAAGTGATCATGTCCAGGAAATCATATTTTGGAAAATGTCCTGTGGCCTAAACTCTGTCTGCTGAGATCCTTGAGGCTGGGCTGGAAAATGTTTTCTATCCATTTATCTTCTATACACTATACTGCCCACAAGACGATTTGAGTTTTGGTCATAATACTACAAAGATGCCTGTTTAAAATAAAATAATACATTGACTTGAATCCAGTAGTTGGCATGATTTCTCAACCTTGACAGCAGTTCTAATAAAAATATTTGTAACGTCAAAACCTAAGTTTGAAAGATTTTTTCCTTATTTTAGTTTAAATTCAAATTTCCAGGTATGAAATTGCTTTATTATGCAGCACAGAAGTGTCCCTTCAGTTATCTTTTCCAGTGACTGACAATGAGCAGTGCAGAGTGAAAGCTTTCAGCATTAGTTCATTCATTCACTTTAGTTTCACTTCTTCCTCTTTTCCTTGCCACACCAGCATATTTAAAAGGGAGAGGCTTGCAGAGTTACACTGTCACCACGCAAATATGGTGCTAGCAGTCGCAAAGCTGCTCTTCTAGCAAATTCACACCATCCCACATCACTAGTCATTTGAATGCAAGAGAGTAATGCTCCCTTTAGGAAATTAAATACAAGTTTGTGAGCAAACAGAAGTAAGAAAGCAGTAACTTAAAGCTTCGACTCCATTAAACCTGTGTACCTTACTGCAAAAAACTTGGTTTTATACCCAGCTATATCAGCTTTTACATACTGTGTCATACATACTGCAACAGAGGCACAAGTAAGATGAATTAATGATGGTAGTCACAAAAAGCAATAATAAAGTTGTAAGGCAGCAGTGCTAAAAAATGTCCCCTAAGAAAATAATATGATTCTTACCTATTCATTAGCTCTTGAAAAGTTTCATTTGGCAAAGGAAATATAAAGCCATTTATGACTGACTTCAAGTAATCCAAAGACACAAATCCACTCCAACTGACATCAATTGCTCTGAAGGCTTTTTCAATGTCCTGATAGGCTGAACACAGCTGTAATGAATACAATTTATAGTGTTTTGTTCAGAAAAATCAAGTTCATGAAGCTTTTAAAACAATAATGCATTTTTTACAAGACCTTTTCAAATGTTCTTCTCTGTGAACTGATCAAATAGGTTACCCTGGCGTGCTCTGACCGTCAGATGTTTAATTAATAAGCTCACTACAAAACAGTATTCCCAATCACACACTCTCAAATGACAAGTCAGACAAGTTTCTCGAATAATAACTGCCTCAAAATTCGGAGCTAAAAATACTTGGTGGATCAGTCTGCTTGATAACACCTGTCTTAATGTAACTTTAAAACCATTCATGGCATAACATAGTATCAAAGTTCCCTTAATTAAAATGGGTCGTTAGCATGATGAATACTGGAAAACGTTCGAAGACATGGAATAGTTAACCTAGCTGTTCTATAAACATATCACACATTGGTTATTTTTTTAATTCATGGGCTGTTGCAAAGGAGCTATGTGGATGTGGTTTTGCTTATGGGACTTGTACAATGCCTGAAAGTTGACTTACTGCAGATTTTGATAAGGCTCATGAAACAATAGGAAGACTGGTTTGTTTTTCTGAAATGTTAGCTCACACTGGGTTGTTGAATACTGCGAGCATCCCTGAGGCTTTTCTCCCTCTGCCATTTTTTGACAAGTACCCCATCTGCTTCTAAGCTGATTATTGTTCATTCAAAACTGCTGAAATCACAGTGTAAAGATAATGTATAGAGAGACTTTAGAAAGCACAAAATAAACATCAAGGACTGGGAGGGCTTGTAAGGTGAGATGCACCATGCTTCCAATCCAGGCCTTGACCTCCATATCGAAGATATGCAAAATGAAAAAGGGTCAAGATGTTGCATGTCCCCATAGCCTTGTTTGTACCTCCTCTTCTGTCTTTTCAAGGCTGAGAAACCACAGTTACCGGTCTGTGTAATTGAGTTTATAGTAGAATATGCAGTCTTGAGGCACAGTATCAGCTTCTCTTTTATTAGAGAGTCAGGATTTTCATGACATGAAGGCACAAGAGTTAGTGTTGGAAAATTTTCTTTTCACCTTATCATAAAGCAGGTGGAACACAGTTATGTTCCATCATCACACTCCTCAATCCTCTTCAGTTAAGATCAAATCTAAGGGCATGTGGAGAGGTCATTTGCCATGTCTGTTCCAGCTCCACTCTCTATTCTAAGCTTGCCACCATGTATGAAAAAAAAGTGGTTCTGCAGTAGCACCTATCCACTAATAATTTATTTCACGCAGGTCAGAAAATAATTGTCAGACAATGATAACTAGTCATTACACAGTGTAAGTCATTACTTACTTTGATCTGACAGAGTGATCTAGCAATTCACATTATGAAACACCTTAACCATCAAGCTTCGATATACTCTCATTTTGTTTTAGCCTAAGGAATCTGGAGTTCCAATACATACGTTTTTAATGCTGTGAGTCTAATAAGCAAGACTGGAACACGCAAAACAGAACCGCTGCTTCTGATAACTGGCTTTAAAAGCAAACAAGAAACCCTGTGCATGGAATTTGTTCATAAAAGAAGTTGGTATAACTAACTGGCCTCAAAGCTTGGCAATTTTCTTTTCCTGTGATGGTGGCTCAGCTCCTCCACCTGTCAAAGTATTCTGAAGTATTAATGGCACCCCCTTACCTTTTCTCTAAATGCCCTCTCAGTGCGATCCAGATTGCACTCTGTCACAGCACACTTAGCTGGTGAAGACTGTAGAAAAAGTTTTTTCTGCTTCTGTTCCTTCTCTTTTATTTTCTGGCAGATGAGTGCTGTTAAGAAAACTGATTTAGCAAAGTCTGCAGCTTTGTCAGCTTCAAAGAAATAAAGCCATCTAAAACTCTTAAAGACCGTTTTTGTTAACTGGATAAATCTTTATATACAGACTAAACCAAACCTGAAATACAACTTTCTTGTATTTCAAACTTGATCAGTAGTTCAAAATTATGCTAACTAATCTGTGCATTTGTTGTAGTAGTTTTTCATTTCATATTTCTTTTAAAAGGTAATACACATAACTTACAATCTTAATAGGTAACATTATACCCTTGAGGTATTTAAAAGACAGGTAGACGTGGTACTTGAGGGCATGGTCTAGTGGTGGACTTGGCAGTGATAGGTTAATGGTTGGACTCGATGATCTTAAGGGTCTTTTCCAACCTTAACGATTCTATGATTATTACATTTAATATCAGAAGGTACTACTAGGAACTAACTCCCTCTCTTTGTCAGTATGTTTCCAGAATGATCCACTACCAAAAACATATTTTCAGGAAATGGAAGACAGTGTCCTCATAGGCCTTTGATAATATACATGCCTATTGACCTTGAAAAGGCTCTTTTCTTTTCCTTCACATACTCCTGTCTCACTGTCCTTAGTTCCCACAGTCCTTGGAAGAGCTTCCAGTTACTGAAAGTCAAACAGCCCTCCTCAATGATTCCCCATCAAAAAAACCCAACACCAAAACCAAACCAATTCTGTGGAATATTTATTTCAGCTGGGCTGAGCAGCTCATTTCATGATGGTGGTTTGTTGTATACTGTTCTACTTAACGTGCTATTGGCACGTACACTCTTTGGGATAATGATTCTGCTATGGATGTGTTATATTTGATTCAGAGCACAGCAGCTACAGGACAAGACACAGGCATTTTGAGAACCTTATGCACAAAGAGCATGTGCACCAAACTCTTTCAAAGGTTATTCCAGTGGTGCTGTATAGGAAAACAATGCTGTTCTGTATGGAAAAAGATACCAAAGTATGACTACTCTGTGCTTCGCGCATGCTCTCCACTGTTCCCTCTGCCTGCTCAGTGGCCTGCTGCACACAGATTTTCCTTCCTGTTTAAATTAAGCTATACTTTTTATGACTTAAACTTTTGAAAATTCGTTGTGTGAATGCTCAATTCCATTGAAAACTGTCCAATTTCAATTTAGTTTTGGTTGGGTACTAATATTTATTAAACAAATATCACTCAGTTTTGCACCTCAGAAATGAACCAGAGAGGTTACCACTAATTTATCTGGATACTTTTAAAATCTATTTTTAGACCACTGTTAATCGCTAATTTTTTTATAACTACTTTACATGGACAAGGCTCCACTTCTCCAAGTGGGTGGATGAAAAGGATGAAACTCAGAATCAGAGGGCAGGAGGTGAATTCAAGGCACTGTGGGTAGGGCAGGGCTGCAGGGAACACCCCACAAGCCAGGTCTCTGAATGTCTGAGGCATCCTATGGTGGAATGAGTGGGGAGGTTGTGTCCCAGGCCCCATTAACTAGATGGTTAATTAAGAGGGTTAATCATGCACAATGCTAGGTACAGCATGTACTAGGAAGGAAGAGGAGCCTTAATTCGCAAGATTATTCCTCCACAATTTCAGTACCCCATGCAGGAAAAAAACCCCTCTATTTTTGATAGTTATATTTACTTCTAGTAATGGTTTCAAAATAATCTTTGATAGTACTGCACAAACTTACAAACCTCTATATAGTCACACCATGGTCATGTAAAATGGTGAGAAGAAAAAGTATTATTAAAATACTAGATATGCTGACTTCATGATTTCAAAATAGTTCAGCTTCTTCTGATCCTACTGAAGCCAATGTGAACTGTTGGTATTCAAGGCCTTTGAACATCAGGCCATCTATTCAAAATTGGATCAAAAATAATTCCTACCACCCAAGGGGACACTTTCGTCAGGAAGAGGATAATCATAATTCAGACTTCTGGACTGCTGGCTTCTCTTTTCTAGACCAGGATATATTCTTTTATTCTTCTGTAATTTTCTTCATGAAGTGCTAAATTTTGAGTAGTAGAAATGAAAGAGACAATGTTTGAAGCTAATGCTCTTTAACCTGCAAAGTACAGGTAAGTCTTTACTGGCTTTCTTCACCAAAAGTAAGTTTAAATGCTTCTTTTTAAACAAAAATAAATGAAAAAATAATTAGCAGTTAGCCTCACACTGCTGAAAAATTCTACTGCCAAAATATCATATGTGTACATGTGTGTACATGTTTTCTGGCAAAACGCAAATGGAAGAAGGGAGTTTACAGAATGTGGAATAAGGGACAGGCCCCTTAGGAGGAATATGAGAACGTTGTCAGGGTATGCAGGGATGCAGTGAGGAAGGCTAAGGTCCACTTGGAATTAAATCTGGCAAGAGATGTCAAGGACAACAAGAAGGGCTTCTTCAAGTACATTAGTAGCAAAAGGAAGACTAGGAAAAATGTAGGCCCACTGCTGAATGAGGTGGGTGCCCTGGTGACAGAGGATATAGAAAAGGTGGAGTTACTGAATGACTTCTTTGTTTCAGTCTCTACTGCTAAGACCAGCCCGCAGGAATCCCAGACCCTGGAGGTGGAAAAGAAAGTCTGGAGAAAGGAAGACTTTCCCTTGGTCGAGGAGGATCAGATTAGAGATCATTTAGGTGAACTGGGCCCCAATGGGAGGCACCCATGAGTGCTGAGGGAGCTAGCAGATATTATTGCTAAGCCACTCTCCATCATCTTTGAAAGGTCATGGAGAACAGGAGAGGTGCCTGAGGACTGGAGGAAAGCCAGTGCCACTCCAGTCTTCAAAAAGGGCAAGAAGGAGGACCCAGGAAACTACAGGCCAGTCAGCCTCACCTCCATCCCTGGAAAGGTGATGGAACAGCTCATTCTGGATGTCACCTCTAAGTATGTGGAGGAAAAGAAGATTACTAGGAATAGTCAACATGGATTCACCAAGGGGAAATCATGGTTGACCAAGCTGACAGCCTTTTGTGATGGCATGACTGGCTGGGTAGATGAGGGGAGAGCAGTGGATGTCTACCTTGACTTCAGCAAGGCTTTTGACACTGTCTCCCATAACATCCTCATAGGTAAGCTCAGGAAATGTGGGTTAGATAAGTGGACAGTGAGATGGATTGAGGACTGGCTGAATGGCCAGAAGGTTGTGATCAGTGGTGCAGACTCTAGTTGGAGGCCTGCAGCTAGTGGTGTTCCCCAGGGGTCAGTACTGGGTCCAGTCTTGTTCAATTTACTCATCAATGAATTGGATGAAGGGACAGAGTGTACCCTCAGCAAGTTTGCTGATGATACAAAACTAGGAGGAGTGGCTGATACACCAGAAGGCTGTGCTGCCATCCAGAGGGACCTGGGCAGGCTAGAGAGTTGGGTGGAGAGGAACCTAATGAAGTTCAGCAAAGGCAAGTGTAGGGTCCTGCACCTAGGGAGGAATAACCCCATGCACCAGTACAGGTTAGGGGCTGATCTGCTGGAAAGCAGCTCTGCAGAGAAGGACCTGGGAGTCCTGGTGGACAACAAGTTAGCCCTGAGGCAGCAATGTGCCCTTGCGGCCAAGGCAGCCAATGGTATCCTGGGTTGCATTAGGAAGAGTGTGGCCAGCAGGTCGAGGGAGGTTATCCTCCTCCTCTACTCTGCCCTGGTGAGGCCACATCTGGAGTACTGAGTCCAGTTCTGGGCTCCCCAGTTCAAGAAAGACAAGGAACTACTGGAGAGAGTCCAGCGGAGGGCTACGAAGATGATTAGGGGACTGGAGCATCTGTCTTATGAGGAAGGGCTGAGAGAGCTGGGTCTGTTTAGCCTGGAGGAGACTGAGAGGGGGTCTTATCAACGTTTACAAATATCTCAAGGGCGGGTGTCAGGAGGATGGGCCCACACTCTTTTCAGTGCTGCCCAGCGACAGGATAAGGGGCAACGGGCACAAACTGAAACACAGGAAGTTCCATCTGAGTATGAGGAAAAACTTCTTTACTTTGAGGGTGACAGAGCACTGGAACAGGCTGCCCAGAGAGGTTGTAGAGCCTCCTTCTCTGCAGATATTCAAAACCCACCCGGACGCGATCCTGTGCAACCTGCTCTAGGTGAACCTGATTTAGCACGGGGGCTGGACTAGATGATCTCCAGAGGTCCCTTCCAACCCCAACCATTCTGTGATTCTGTGATTGTGATGGAGAAAATACCTTGTGAAATACACTAAATTAAATTTCAAGACATGCAAACAGATTTGCATTATTTTTAAATGTACTGGAAGGGCCTTTCTCACCATCTTAACTTGAGCACCGTCTTAAACTCACATCTCCATAGATCCTCACATACACATTATGGGTAAATCTGGCAGATTTTTGCTGTATAACCTCTCAAACACAACCTTTTTCATCCACGTACAGGGCTAACTCTCTTCACTGCCTCTATTCATCCAACAACTGAATTACTGAAACACACTTTTTCTGTCTTTGAGGAAAACCGTATCCTGCTGTTATCGATGACTCTTCATTCCCTAGACAACAAACATAAGCTAATACCTTCTTTTTAAGGGTCTCCATTGATATAATTGGAAAGAGGAAAAATACCCAAGTTTCCTCTCCTTTTCTGAGCACATACCTGGAACTTCATTTTCTGTGTTTTTTTCTTTAACTGTTTCTGTACTTATGCCAAAATTCTTCAGAAATTCTTTATAATCCATCACATTAGAGTCTCTAACACAGTAACGGTTCCACAGCCTAGAGAAAAAGAGCCATTTTTAGAGAACACAGCTATTCTAGATCATACTTGTAGTGAATTGAAGAAATAGGAAATTTATGAAATCTTTAGAAACATGATATGTAAAAGATTGTGAAAAAACAAATAAGCAATGAATTGCTTTTATTCTACCTTCCCACTACGTTTTTCCCTGGTCTCTTTCCTCTGCCCAAGATTATCTGTAGTATACAAGTTGTCTGCGTAATATCATTCAAATCCTACATACAGTGCCGTTTTCTTGGCCATCTACATGAACATGAATTTTAATATATCTACAGAAGGACATTTCTCATCTAATAATATAGGAATATTATGATATTCTTAAACAAATTCCAGTGTAACTTATGATAAATCGTACCTAAACTCTGTAGCAAGTTGTCTGGATTTTACAGCAGGCTGGAAAATTTGCAGCAGCTTCATCTGGGTTAAATGGGAACCTCACTTTGCAATTAGAACTAATTTCCACATGGTATTAACTTCCACAGCTTGGAAATTAATCTTTGATTGCAGGCATTTATTTTCTAGATATTTTCCTTGATCAGCAGTGAAGCTGTTAATACTGTATACACTTGCCATCCTCAGATTGTATCCAAATGCTTGAAAAAAATGAGGAGTTTTCACCTTTCAGAATGACAGCTTGTTAGAAAATCCAGGACCAGTTTATCACAAGTTACTGTGGGATTTATCTCCAGTCCCCTTCAGAAAACACTGCTGTGACTCATGCTCATGTTTTATCTTCCTAATCATGAAACCTAGAAAGATGTGGTTTTTAAAACGAAAATTAAAATTCTATTGCATAAAGAGGATCCATAAAGCCTAAAGCTAAAATGGTACCATTAGAACGTCTTGTGTATCACAGGCAACTAAGTTTCTCTCAACCTTCTTTGTATTTAACCCCATAATTAATCTCTAAATACAATAAAACTTGTGTTTGATTAAAGCATGTCTGACAAAAATGCATCTAGTGAGTCCTGGTGAATTTGTTCCGAGGACTAATAACAGAAGAATCGATTGCTTTATTTTTTCATTTGAATTTGTCTATCTAGTGAAGATACTACACCATATGATGTAGTCACCTCTTAAACTCCTTTTTTCAAAGGCTAAACAGATTGTCTGCTGACATTAGGCTCTAAAGCATCCACACCATCCCTTGAATCATGATTGTGGCTTTTTTTTTTTTTTTCCCCCACAATTTTCCAACATCCTGGGAATGAGAGAACCTGATGTGAAGCTGTGTTCTGGTTTTGACTTTGACAATATATGAAAATAAAAGTCTTATTTCTGCTCAGTACTTTTTCCAGACATCTTTGGGACATTAACCCTTTTGGAGAGCCTCATAGTAGAAGCCAAGATCTTATGAAAAAAAGACAAATACCACCCATTTATAATCCACTACTTGCATCAACATGGGGGGCAAGGGCGGGGGGGGGAATTCCACTTGCAATTTATGGGACCATTTAGGTGATAAAGAGAAGAGAACCTGGTTAACTATTTGGCAAATTCCATTTGGGACAAGAAAAGAGAGCTGCACTGTAACCTACCCTGTTTTCCTCTCTATTCTTTGGGTTGTAGGGCAAAGTGTGAAGGTATGATTAGCTGCTAAGATCATCATAATTCCATCACTTTTGTGGGGTACTGAAAGACAAGAATTCCCAATCACAATATTAAATTTACTTAATAAACTTGGGAAGTCATTGACTTGCCTCTTGCCTCAGTTTCCCATTTGTAACAGTTGAATTATAATCCTGCCCAATCCATGGGGCTATCCTGGTTATCACAATAAACAACACACCTGGTTTTGATGCATGTAAGCCATGGATATATGTTTAATTCATGGAGGACTTCACTTCTTTTCCCCAGCAATTCCCCCACATCCTATTTCCCCTTGAGCCTTCTCTTTGAGTCTTACTAGACGGTGAGGATTATCTGTGAATTTATTTTCAAGGAAATTTTAGAGGGATTATGTTAGCTGTGAATTGTACATATGGAAATACAGAATGAATATACAGACAGTACTCTAACATATGTGAAGTGCAGTAGAAACATATAATAAAATGGATAGATGCAGTTCCATTTTGAACAAACTTTTCATGCATACATTAAAAATAAAAGGAATACTTTAAAAAAACATTTGTGTGATTGGATTATTTGGGGATTGACAGTTCTATTTTATGAAAATGCCATGAGAAAGATCAGGTTAATAGCAAATCTCAGCATCAGGAATGATACTTTGGTACGTTTTAGGATCATCTGAAATTCTCCCGTGTTTACAGCTCAGTTTTTGATTTACTGAAATACCCCAACCCACAACAAAACCCAGATACATACACAAATTACCATGGCCTTACTACAGAACAGGAACACTCTTCAGTCATTATCCTACATTAGTGACAGTTTTCAGCAACCCATGGTGTACTCCGTTTTCTGTCACATGAAAACAGTTGCATTCTTTCCCCTAGGAACTTTCTACTGTTACTCTTGGGCAATTTCTGCTGTTTAGAACAAAATGGCTTATTATGGATCTGCATATATCAAGGCTGGAAAGTCAATCCCATTTAATAAACAAATAGAACTACAGAACTAATTACTGGTTCAAAATTGAACTTTTGCCCACTGTTCTTTATGCTCCAGCTTCTTATACAGGATCCCCATGAATAGGCAAGGATCACCATCATGCTTTGCACACCATTAACCACATCCTTACAGAAGGGGCAGGCTACAATCTGGACACATAAGGAAAGGAGACAGAGTTGGTCTTTGCAGCAGTCATCAAAATTGGGCCAGATAAATGATAAAAATCAATAGGAGACTTGCTATTGCCCTCATCTGGGCATATGAAGAGAACACAAATTATGTAGCATCGTTCTTGATTGATCTATATTAATATGACTTTAAAAAACCAAATTATCAGTCCTAATCATCACAATGATTAGTTTCCTTTCATAAATTTATTGACCAAGGAATGTATTCCCAAAGACTAGCTCTAAACACTGACAGCAGTCTCTTCCATTCTTCTCTATACAGGGAAGGAGGAAAACAAGCACTACCACAGAGTGATTCAGAAATCCTAAATTATGGTTGTCATCTGCTTGCTCTTTGGATATGCTAGTATCTTTTCACTTACTAGAAAGGAAAACAAGCCTCAGGTATTTTAAGTTAGCCTTTGGTTTGCCTTGCCCTTCCTGTCATTAAATGATTTCCCTATTTCCATATTTATATAACCTAAACGAATTCATAGGTTATCATCTAAAAAAAGGTTCCAGTACCTGCTTATGTTCAATACCTGCTTAAATTTGATCATTGTTTCCTCAATACACCCAAGATGGAAGGGCTGGATTGAAACCAGTTGAAAACAATAAAAATCTGTTTGTTACATTCAAGACACACTGGATCAGACCCTCTTAAAGCCCTGTTCTTGCAAATACACAGTCTTTCAGAGCAGATGGATCCCAACTACATTAACTTTACTGCTAGTTTTGGCTCTGATAGGCTGAAGCATCCAGTCCTGTGTAGCCATAAAATTCCTGAATCAGTACCATGAATACAGCTGGACTACCCAGATCCACAATGGGAGATCTTTGCACAAGTTTTGCTTAAAAGCCAGAAAGCTAGCACATATCTCAGTGCTGATGAGACTATTGCACAAACAAGCACAAGAAAGCTAAGAATTGTACTATACATTTTAAAGTCTGGGTTTGCTTTTAATTTCAGTATATATTCCTTAAGCAACACTTCATCTGAAATTATTTTTTTAGTTAGTAATTTTCAAAAAATTGAAGCTGACAATGCACATTTAATAAGCGTAGAAATGGCTTCTGGTTTGCTAAGTATCAAAATATGCTAATTATAAGTACAACTATTCATTATTTTCCTACTTTCTATTTTTACACACATATGAATACCTCCTAATTGTTAAAATTGAAAAACAAACAAATGTACCCATTATACTTTTTATGAATCCAGCCCATTGTTCAAGGAAAAGAAATCATTCTTTACACAAAGATTTGCTCTGAAATTGCTGCCAAGGAAAATAACCTTGAGTTATTTGCTGCATAACTGCCACATAAGTACATTAAAGGTGCCTAGGGACAGCTTCGTCTTGAGCATGTGACTTTTAAGAAAAAGCTTTTAAGTTCAATATTTAAAAATTGCTGCCATATCCCTTTTCTTTCTCTGATTTTTAAATTAAATCCAGTTATCACATATAGGAAGAAGTCAGATGGGTTTTGTTCCTATGTTTTCAATCATTTATCTAACAATGAAGGTTTGTATTGCCTGGCTGCAATGAATTCAGGATATCATTGGGATGTTAAGGAAATAAGTGTGTATATATATATATTTCATGGGTGTTTTTTTCCCACAAAACTGGAGAACGTAGCCCTGGTATGAAACCTGAATAACTTTCCTGACCATTAGGACTAGATGATAAGACTGCCCAACTGTGAAAGCCTAAAAGCTGAAGACCTGGGATCTGGTCTTAAGGAGAGTTGTATTTTTCACATAATCAAGTAAATCTTTAGATGGGCAGTCCATCCAAAAAGGGTTTACTTCTTCCTAGCAGTAACTGGGTTTCAGAACTGTTAGACTACTGGGTTTTTTTCAGAAAATCTTTAATATCCTTTTGGTGAGGTAATACAATTGCTCTGTCTCTCTGGAGTTGGGCTGGCCTATCTGAAAGAAATGCTATGAGTGCAAACAGGGCTCTCTGGCAGAGTTTGTGGATCCAAAACACATCTCTGAAAATGAATATTTTCCCCTGACTATATAGTAAGTGTCCCCAGCCCAAAAGATATGTATGGGCAGTGCCTTATGTCAGGATCTTGACAGAAAAAGCCCTTCTAATAATTACAGGACTGGTCCAAAGTCCATTAAAGTTAATTGAGAGACCCGACACTGTGTCCCAGAACAACCATAACAGGATTATGGGATAAAATATTTGTTAATCAATCCAAGGCAAATATTCAGCAGGCTTTGGCTTGAATCAGAAACAGCTGCAGAGTCCAAAAGCAGAAATCAATTCAGGAGACCACACTGTGAAGGGACAGCAGGAAGAAAAGTGGTGGCAGAACTTGGTCCAAAGAACAATATTGTTTTCTTGTTTTTTTTCAAGATCAATGAAGAAAGAAACATTTTTAAGTGCATTATATTATACTGTAATTCAAAACTAGAAACCTATAGGACAGCAGGGGCCCAGGCCGTATCACATGATATGCATTTTCACTAAAAGTCACAGCCAGAGGCCCATGCTATGAAAGCTATATTGTCCAGAGAAATGTGATAGACAAAGATATAAAAGAAACATGGCACAGCAGCTAGTGGAGCATCCAATACCCTAGAACATCCCTGGACCCACAGCTTTGAAGCAGAGGTTCTTTAGATATACAGAAACCTCACTGGGAACCTCAAAAATAGAAGAAAAATTCTTTCTGATGAACCTGACTTCTTAGGCTGCTGGGTTTGGAATATGACACTCCAAGCTTTTGACCAAGGAAGGGAACTGAGTGGGAAGAAAGGGAGATAGATCACAGAATGGTTTGGGTTGGAAGGGACCTTAAAGATCATCTAGTTCCAACAGCTCTGCTATGGGCAGGGATACCTTCCTCTAGAACTAGTTGCTCAAAGCCTCATCCAACCTGGTCTAAACAGTCTAAAAAGACAGCTAGCATTTACTTTGCCTGCCTGCTTATCTGCCCCTGACGTGCTAAAAACACACCTACGAAGCCCAAGGATTTTTGTTAGTCTGAGGGTATATATCTTTGTCAAGGAATTTCCTAGATGATGATTTTGAGAATCTAAATATTCCATGGGAGGCCAGAAATGTGCCACGTGTTGTTTAGATTTTTTGTTGTTTGCTCTGAATTTTTCCTGTTTCTCAGCCATTATCGCTACTGTCAGCAGTACAGATTTTTGGACTGATCAAGTGAATCAATAAGGTTCCCAATATGCAAAAAAAAGTATTGTGCTTGCTCAATTTATCAGGAATTCAGAGGTAAAAACAGATATACTTGAAAGATAGCAGAGGACATTAGATTCAAATTTCTTGGGTTGCCCATGCCTCCCCTGCCAACTATGATACAGACAAAATAAACCCAGTCAATATGACCTAAGTTGCTCACTTGGACAATGTTCTTTTAGGACATGATGATTTCAGGAGGTATAGCTTTTGTACATTAATAAATGTGCAGACAGAGGAGCAGAGTATACTCATCTGGTTTATGTTGTTCTGGAGGTTTAACTGGATCGGTGCAAAATTATTAGCACGGAAGTGAATTTCACCCATGATTTTAACCATGCTTTCAAAACAAAAGCATTTTATTCTCTTGACTAGGGAATTAATATCCTTCCTTAAATGTATTATTAACATTAATTATCTTGCACTTGTACTTTGAGAAGCAAATACACTTTCAGTTGCTTTAAGGTTCATCCATAATAAGAAAGTCGGGTATAGTCTGAGCATATTTAAACATTCTCAATTTTACTAGGCTTCTTCAAAAGAATAACCTCAGTTGTTTGTGTGATATTCCATCAGCAAGCAAATAAAATAAATGTTACATTTTATCTTTGTATTATTTGTGATATTCTTTCATAGAGATGACTCAGTATCATTATTTTTATTTGTTAAGCTTCAGAAGTTTTTCCTGATGAAACTTCATCATTTTAGAGCTCTAAACCCCCAAAATAAAAATTTGTGTTCTTTTTTATTATTCAGCACTTATGAGATGTAGTAACATTTTTATAGATTTATTACCTTTCAGATTGCAATGCCAAACACAAGGTTTATTGTCAAATAAAGCATCATTTTGGGTTTTTGATTGCCTGCTTTAGAAGAGTATTGCTTCTGTTCTATAATTGCCTGCACCAAATTATTTAATTGGTTTTGTTGATATCTAATTCTGGAAAGTATCCCAACCAGAAAAAATACACAAAGTGAAATGGTGTAGCCAGGCAATATGAATTGACAAAAAATATTTTGGAAGTTGCTCAAAATGAAAAAAAATCCAAATAATAATAATAATAAAAAAACCCAACAAAAATCCTAGACCAATAAAGTACCATCCTAATTTGCTTCATTTTCTTTTAGGTCCCTATCCAGCAAATAGTATCTCCAGCCGTATTTCCTGATGGATTTCATAGACTCCAAAATCCACAGAAAGTCATTCAAAATCATAAGACACTAAACATTCTTTGGAAACAGAGTATGTAACATGAGATTCATGTTGGTTTAAGGCAGTTTGTAGCTGATCTCCCTGCATGTCATTGGCATCAATTCACAGGCATTGTCATCACTTGTTCTCTTTCAACATTTCCATCATAGTGCCTTATAAGCACAATTTCACAGCAACCCATTGGCAAAGATACTAAGGAAATATTCCACGTGCTCTTTGGATATTACTCTCCTACCCCATCATGCTTGGGCCATCCTTCTTCCTGCCACCCCTACTGCAGTCAAAGCTCCAGCTACTTCCCATCCCCATGTCCCTGCTCTGAGAGAGCAGGCACTGCTACAGCTTCTGTTGGTACAAAGTAGTAGGGGGACTGGATCCATCATATCTGAAGCACATATGGACGCACAATATTAATACTTAGCCATTGCTTTGCCATTGAAGAGCAGAGCAATCTAGTTTCCAGATGCTATACAAACATTAATCAAGGTTCACATTGTACCTCTGGCTGGGGTAAGCAAGCATTAGTCCCTTATGCAGCTGTGCAAACTAGAGCCCTAAAAGGTTAAGCATTTCTTCTGAGGCTCCTGGTGAACCAGCTGCCAGGCCTAGATGACTGGGTCACTGAATCAAGCCTCGCCTTGCTTTCTGGCTTCACCCTACTTGGAGGCAGTCTCTGAGTTTCCATTTCACTGTAACACTTCAACATGAAAACCATGCTAAGGGGAGAGTAAGTGGATCATAGTACCCATGATACAGCATTTCCCTGTTCACCGCCTCAAGGTGCACAGGATGTGAAGGTGTGCCACAGTAGCATTTTATTTCAGATAACAGTGGTGTTCTACTCCATGGGAAAAAAAACAGTCATACTCAAACTACCTCCAGGAATTCAGCAAAAGCACAAAGCAGCCGATCAGAGCTGTTGCCTTTTTCAAAGGCAAGATTTCACTAGTCACCTGCTTATCAGGATCTTTTTTCCAGTGAGAGGTAATGGCTCTCAGCTTTCTCCACTCACTGACCTCAGCAAGAGCGGGAATACGTTTTCTCATTCAGAAGCCAACAATTTCAAATCAACTGTGAAAGGGAGGGGTTCTTGGCTCCTGTAGGTATGTCCTACACATACACTGTCCTCTTGATACATTGGCTCTGCTGAATAACATTTCAAACATTTTTTACACATATCCTATGTCAGCCAAAGAAACTGAAGGGGTCAAGGAACAGGCTGCCCTACACCTCTTACAAGCAGAGTAAGGAAATCCTTTCCTCTCTTCACTACTTCCTCTGGAAGAGTCTCTGGGGTTCTCACTATCTCTCTTCTGTTCAGCTTTCAGAGTGGAGTAGGCACCAGCATCTCCATGCAGACTCCTCAACCGTGTCCTGGGTCTGAGGCCAAGAATGTCCACCCCCAGTGTCACTCTAGGACTGCAGGCAAGGGGATTCCTACATTGTCCCTCTAGTATCTTAAACCCCATCCTGAAAATGAAGTTGATTGGGATGAATTCTGATGCAGGATGCATCCCTTTGGAATGAATTACCAACATATTTATCCTTGCATACTGTTGCATCCATTCAGTCAGAGAAAGGCTGAAGGCTGCAACTTGCATACAGAAGATAAACTGGCAAATTAGCCTGCTGCAAGCAGCCCCCAGCCACTGTAATTCAGAAGATCACAAAAGCTCCATCATTTATTGTTATTATTACTCTCACAGAAAAATCATGGCTGTTTCTTTACTTACTTTTCAAATTCTGAGTCCTTCATCCTAAAACAGGTGATCTCAAGAATTTGCTGTAGTGTGTGCCTCTGTATCCATCCTGCACAGCTGTAGTCAAAAAGTCTGCAGCACCTGATAATGTTTTTCACATTCTTTGCAATCTACAAATTACAGGTGATTTCAATGAACAGGAAACCAATACTGACACAACTGACACAAATGCAAGCACTGGAAAGCTTTGCTAACATATAATACAAAATGCCATTTTATACCTATTTTGATAATACAGGACAACCTTCCCCAGCACAGTAGGAAATGTTACAATAACACTCCATGAGAAATGAATATTTTGCATTTACTCAATGTCTAAGGCAATTTCCTCTTCTAGTGGCACTAGTAAACTTCAAAAGTCTTTTAGGCAAAGCAATGAATTTCAGATACGATTCATATATTTTAAACAGTAGGCAGAGGATGAACTTTCTTCAGAGACTGAAACCTAGAGATTTGCTGGAAACCAAATATCAAAGATCAAGACAGGTATACATTTCATAAGTATCAGTGAACTTCAGAATATCAGTGCATTATTTGTTCTACATATACCAAAGCATTCTTTTTTCACTTCACTTCAAAAATTACCAAAATCAAGAAGATTTAGAGGTTGAAAGAAAAAGTATACATGGGACAAACTGATGAATATATTAGCATTCTAGCAATTGCAACTCTCTTCTCCAAGCCTGTTAAAAATCTCAGCAACCTGGACCTAAAAGTAAGCTTACAAACTGAAAACTGACAATAAAAGTAGTACTGAAGGCTTCCATGCTTACTCTGTTCTCTGTTGAATTTGCTCAGCTTACAAGAATAAAGCCTTGTTTAAAAATATCACTCTTTTTAACTGCTATTTCTGCAAATGCAACCGGGGAATTGAAAGTCAGGCCATGTTCTTTCTGGCTCACGTAATAGAAGCAATAATAAAGATTCTACCACTGCTCCTTACTCACTCATTCAAATGCAGCTGCCTGAGACAGAATTAAATCCAGCTCAGTTGCATAGGCTCTGCAGTGCTATCAGGAGTAAGGAGGAGGAAAGTCCTTGGAGGAAATCCTGATCACAGTGGAGCTGGTACTCCAATGCAGCCAAGATTTCATATTTTGTTTGTTTTAACCAGAAGAGTCAGTATTCCAAGCCCTGTACTCTCACTAAAGAGCATTATGCAGAGTGAATAGGTCTATTTGTGGCTATAACCATCCACCGATGTAAGCAGAGTTGCCCAAAGTAGCTATGAATCAGGCAGATTTGACTACTCCTTGGCAACTCTGCCTGGAGAAAAAGGGTGGAAGAGGATAAAGCTTTTTATCTGGCTAAAGACATGAAGATGGAAAAACAGTTTTAATTCATTAAAAAAGTCTTTTTCTATAGTGATAGATGTAAAACAACAATGGAAATTCAAATTCAAAGAAAGGATTAGACTTCACCAGACTAGACTAGGATTTCTCTTTCTTGCCACGATTGGCAAAACACCACAGCTCCAAGCTTTTCATGGAGACAGAAACGCAGCAATCTTGATTCATTTCTCCCTGTAATCAGATTTAACTGAAACGTATTATTTAATGAGTGAAGTGAAGGTTTGGATACTGTGGCGCCTGGCATCAGCAGTACATTTTTCTGCCAGCTTAATACGACCGTTTGTCCTTACAGGTTAGATAAGCTACACACCAACCAGTTTATGCTATCAGAATCTTTCAGCAGAGACACTAGAAGCAATGTTCCTGTTTTTTTCTCTGGAGCGTTAGTGATATCACAGCACTTTTAGCAACCACAGGGCCTTGCCATAGTGTCTTTGGCATAACGCTCTCTGTTGTCACTGACACATGCCAGCTGGCTGCTTCTCCCCACCCCAGCAGTGACTGCATTTCAGCAGCATTTATGCACATGAAGCACTTGGGGATCCCTTGGGAAGAAGGAGAACAATGAATATTTTAAATATTTTCTTATACTTCAGAAGCACAAAGGATATCCATTGAAAACACATCCTCTACAGGCATCACAACAGGAGGAACTTCCAGGCACTCCCTTATGCAGACTGCAGCTTACTGTGAGACAATTTCCTGCCACAAATCACCGAAGCTCATTTTGCTACCCACGCAAGTATTGCCAGTCACTGTACATCAAGGTATTTTCCTCAGCAACTGTCTCCCCCATGGATCTGGGCTTGTCAGGTGCCACCTGCGTCATGCATTGCTTCCCTCTCCCAGCCTTTATGGAAGTTGCTTGGTAGCTCATGGTATTTGGCAAGGGTGGGAAGGAGATCTGGAAAGGGGCTTTCACACATTCCCATTACCCCAAACTCCTGAATTCTGCCTACAATAACATATACCCCCTTTCTGGTGTTGAATGAGTCTGAGAGAGGTTTTAGGGAATCCCTGAGATAAGCAGGCCCCTAGCATTATAGCTACGAGAAGAATTGTGCTTCGCAGAGAATGCAGCAGGCTGGATGGGGAGGCAGAGAAGTTCCGCACAGATGCGCTACGATGGCTTGCCTATCCAGGGGGACAGACCCAGTGTTTCCTCAGCAGGAAACAAAAGCTGCTTGCCCTTGACATGAGGATCAGAAGCAAAATCTGTGTTCAAACTTGTGGTTGCTGCCCCTCATTAGAGCTGTACAGTCACCCTAATAAACAACATATGGGAAATCTGGGGTAATTATTTGCCAAGAAAGCAAAAATAGCAAAATTTTAATGGCAGCATTAAGAAATATGCTGTAAGGAATAAGTTGGGGACAGAGTGGTAAAACATGCTGCCTTCTTCCATTTTTGTGAAAATGTGTCAAAAATGCATAAATTAGTAAAGAAAAACCCACACTAACACCCGGCACTCTCTCTCTGGCAAAAGGACTAGAGCTCAGATGTGCTTTCAAGGCAAACCCTGCAACACAGGACAGCTTGGAAGCTTACCACCCTGCTAACCATCCCTGAAGGGACTGTGATTCAGATCCACCATCTCCAAAACACCCTTCTTCTCGAGAGTGGAGGAGGTGCATCTGAGGCAAGCCAGCCAGGGCAGGAAAAAGACGACCCTCAGTCACTCTGCTTCCAGTCTGTCTCAGGACAGTCTGCAGCAGTCTCCCTGTCTGACTGTCCCCTTCCCTTCGGCCAACACACCCATGCAGAGATGTATACTTAGATTTCCTGCCCTTCATGGCACCCCGGCACCAGGAGAAGAAAGGGGATGACGGGGAAGCTTTTACAGTTATGGTTATATACCTTATCACCAAATGGAAGATTTCCATCTGCAAAGATCTATCAATCTAGCATATTACACACAGAGAGATACACACATCAGATTTTGTTTGTTTTGTTAAAAAATAAAGAAAGAAAATAAATGCCTGAAAAATATTCTTCTCTTGCTATAAACACATCAGTGCTCATTTTCCCTATATTCTACTTTGGGCCATTTTGTGTAAAATCTTTAATTAAAGTTTTTCTTTGAAATTGTCATCATCAAACCAGAAGAAAGAAAGTAAAAAATGGAAGGACACAGCTGTGCATATATGAAGTGCTATTCAGTACCAAATGAATTGGAACAAAATAAGTATCGTGACTGTTATGCTCTTAGTTTTGGCTCTGTATTCTCAGTAGCACAGTCTAACTTGTCACTTTATATTGATTCCATCTGTTTACACTCTGCAGAGTATTGGCTTCCTACAGTGAACATTTCCTATTTACCAGCTGGTAAAGATAGGCCCAAACCAGATAGAAAAGAATTAGACTATTTTCAGATCCTCATAAACATAAAATCAAAAATTAATGGGGGGAGGGGAGATAAGAGTAGGGAGGAGTAAGGAAAATATATGGGCCTAATGCTTGTTCATATTGATAGCCCTTTACAACCCATTAGCAATTTTTAGAGATCTTGAAATTTGTGCAATGAGTACACAAAAGAAATCAATTTTCAGTTCTCTTTCCATTGTGCTTTACATTAATAGCCTTATTGTAAATGCAAATCAATCCCAGTACTTCAGTAATCTTTAAAGAGAAACAGTTGGGGTCTGAACTTAGCTAATATAATATTCCCAATCCCACCAGCCAACTATGAGCGAAAGACCTCCACATAAAATGGACGCGCACATGCAGTAGAGAGACATCTTTGCACTCTGACAAATTCAGTTTTAGCTATTTCTTTTTCATACTTGCTGGATTCCTTTCTTAAAGAGACTATTATCTGGAGGGGCTGACTCGCTTCAGGAGACTCCCTTTACTGTCATTAAAAATATGTTTCAGGTTGCAAGCTCTTCTTGAACAAAGTTTTATTTTTTAACATTCAGGAACATTGTGTCACTGAAGTTGAGGCTCCTTTCTGTGGTGCCATGTCCTTTTGCAAGTATTACTGGGGAAACAAATCCTGTCCCTATTTTTGGAGTCCTAGCAGCCAAGTCACTGAAATTACACTCTATGAAGAAAAAGGCAGTAGATTTGGGTGCTTGGAAGACGAGCTGCCCTTTATTGAACAGGTCTCTGCTGCGCCAGGGCAGTAGCATGCAGCCAGGGCATCAGCCGGCCAGGAACATGGAAAAGAAGGGTCTGGACTGCTGGTATGGTATGAAAGTTCTGGTTCTTGTTACCTGCAGCACATGAAGAAGTGCATAACTACCCCAGCTACGTTGCTGCCTTACTTCCTTGAACACTCACCGAGTCAGTAGAAAAGAGCTCTTTCATGCACCACCATTTATATTCCCAGGCACACATCTGTTCAGCATTTGGCCCTCCTTCCCAGGCCAAGTTCTTCGCTTAGGAGGCAGCACTGGGGATTCTACACATTGTGGCCATTTTCCTCCAGTTTACTGTTACTTTTGTTTCTTGATCAGGTTTTTTTACCCCTTTTCTTTAAATGTGCTTTTCCCAAGACAGTGACATTCAGGAGTAACATTTTATTACATTTGACTAGAAATGATGGAAGGACTCCTATAGTCAAAACTAAACTTAGATTTTTGCCCTGGCATTTGAAATACTCAAAATCTTTTCCTAGCTTATCTATGCTTTACTGAGCAAGTAAGAATGACTACAAAGGCGGTAAGACTTACAACAAATAACTTTGATGTCATAAAAACAGGCAAGGTCAGCCCTGGATCATTTGATTAAGTCAACTGTCAGCATGGCTAGAGTTTCTAAGTGCAGGCCAGTGATGAGAAATTCAAGGCCACCTGTCAGGTCTTGGAAGATGCTCTGAACCGCCTGCTGCTTTTCTTGATCTTGGCCGTTACACTAGTTATGATGTCTAAATACAGGTAAGTGTGGTAGGTGGTCCAAATGAGGCTTTCCACCCATACAAGGAGAAAATTACTATTCCTTATTTTACTAAGGGACATTAGGAACTTTTTCTTTTGTGTTTTTTTTTTGTTTGTTTTTTTTTTTTTGGTGGTGGTTTGTTGTGTTTTGGTTTTTTGGGTTTTTTTTTGGTTTTTTTGTTTGTTTGTTTTTTTTTAACACACACATACAAATTCAATACCCAGTCAGACTTACCAATATAAATGTATCCTTGACTGATTATGTGCATCCAGACAGAAGAAGAATAAGGTTTGGCTTGGGAATAACCACTGTGATATGTTACAGATAAATATTTAAAAGAGTATAGGAACTCTTAAGTGTGTCTGAATAATTATCCGTGTACATCATGCATTTACATATCTTGCAGTACTTATTTAACTGAATTGTTCCTGGGATATATATGCAGCAGTAACCTTGCCTTAAGTTAATGATGTTTTCTGTTAATGTACTAAAATATACGTAACAGCTCTATTTCACAATGCTGTTAAAAAAATAACGTAGAACCTTGTAAATTAAATATACCAGACCTCTAATTAGGACTTTAGAAGGTATTTTCAATTCATAAATTCTATAATAAGAAGATATTTCAGCAGTTTCTTTTGTGATAGGAAATGCTTAACATGAAAACATAAACGTTACTCTTCAGTTAGCTGCATATAGCCAAATGAATAAAAGCTATGACATTAATAACAACTATACCAAGTTATGATTGATAGGCTTTTCTACAGCGAGAAAGGATTGTCTTGGATACAATCTGTCCTAACAGCCTTGCGATATGTTAATATTTTATTCAGACTAGAGTGAGGATATATTCAGATGTCCTACTCAGTGGAAAAGAAGCAAATGGGTTGCAAATACTACTGCAGCCCTGAGGTGCAATAACAGCTGTGAAATCAGAAAGATTTTATTTCCCCCTCCCAAATTACAGGCCAAGCCCATGCCAAGCACAGCAGGAGGTTGGATTTTCCTTGGAATTTACATCAGGTTATGTTTAATGTATTTCTTCTTCTATGAACAGTCTCAAGGTAGAGCAAACAGACTGTCACACAGCGCTCTAGAAGGCATAGAATACTCCTCTGTGTCCTTGTAAATAATAACTATTATTAGGCATGATATGTGACATTAGGTTAACTTGCAAACATCCGAATATAATAAAATATCATGATGTTGATAAACAGATTTTCATGGCTCAGTTTGTGCAAAAATAAAATAATAAAAATCTAGTTTTCCCATAGTCACACCACCACTTCCTCCTTGATTTAAAAACGTGGTTTTGTGCTGTTCAAATTTGTGTGGAGATTTAAGTAGACTGAGCGCTCAGGTGGCTGGATACCTCTAAGTAAAAAGAGTACAAAATGCCTTAAATGCCTTTCTTCTGATGTGACAGAATGTTATACACCAGTCTTGCAAAGGGCTAAACAATTACAGAAATTTTACTGCCATGGAGAATCTAGTTTCTTAAATAAGTCAAGCATTGTTACTCAAGCCACAAGCATCTAGTAACTAAGAAATAAAATCACAGTGGGACTTTGCTGGTCCTACACCAGAGATTTGTTGCAAGACTGCTTGAAAGAGAAAAGTGCTTAGGTTTTTGATGCTAAAAAGAGATTCACAGTGTGGATGAGAGAGGCTTTTAAAATACTACTTAATACTTCAGAATGATAAAAAAACCCAAAACAACAACGAAAAACCCTACGCCTACACGTATGACCGGATCTTCATGATACAACAACAGGGCACTATCTTTTTAAACATGTTACTAAATTGACATCAGTATATCAAGAGCAACAGCTACTTATCTGAAATGAATTACTACCCCTGCATGTGGTTTCTGTTATTCCCTGGTCAACATACTTTCTCCTTCAGCAGGGATTCCAGCTGACTTAATGTCATTGTTTGGCGACTGTGGCTGTTCACCCTGAAAAGAAATATAATAAAAAAGATTAGATGAACATAAACCACAAGTGCATTGCAGCACCACTGAAGACCACTGTAGGGACATCAATGGGAGAGTTTTGTTTTAGCATGTGAACAACTACAAATGCAAGAAAGCGGCTTGATGCTGCCTTTGTTGTGAGTGTTCTTTACAGCTCTGCACTGCCTTTGGAGAAAATCACCACAAATCTGGATCCTTGAGCAGCACAGAGATGTGGCAGCTGCTCCTCTGCCACAAGCGTGATGATTGTTAGTGTAAAATATTTTTTCTTGAATGATTTTTTTTGGCTGCCATAAGGGACACAAAGGGATATTAGCAGCTTGATCCAGCCCTTGGGATGACAGAGCACTCGGGAGCCCCAAGGTCAAGAAAGTTATAGTGCCAGTTGTCTCCTCTCCTCTGCTCTCATCAAGTGTTCTTCAGAGAACAGCAAGCATGTCTCCTCCTCCCCTTCTCCCCCAGCACAAATCTGAGATCCATTTGTCACCAGTAACTTCTAAAATTCCTTTAAAAATATATTGCCTTGCTTCTGCTTTTCTTTCCTCATCCTGTTGACTTGCATCAAGCACCAGAGCAGGTCATTTTCAGAGTCAGCTACCAGCCAAGTTTACTTTCACTAGTGGGTTCTGCAGGTGCTAAATTCCACTCTCTGCACATCCTTCTCTGGTTTCAGCCTTAACTAACTGCTTCTGAAAAGCTTTGTGCAATTTTATTCACATTTGTATTTGTGGGGCGAAGTTCTAGAAGCCAAGCTCTGCCGTCATTTCAGCCTCTGAATTTAGCGGAATTGCTTGAGTTTTAAATCGGGAGAGAAAGTAGCTCTGATAATGCCTCCTAGCAAAACTCCTGGAAAACAGCACCTGTACTGCCCTCCAGTGGTGAAGTGACACCCATCGATGCCTGATGGCTCTCGCAAACCTACCGTTATTTTTGCTTCCGTACATTGCAGGCAGTCTCAGAGCAGTTCTCTAACAAACTAGCTGGCCAAAAGACAAGATCCTCTAAGCATGAGCCTTACTTTCCACATTTTAGTGAGTTTAAAAGGAAATCAAGAGTAACATCTTATATATTCTCCTTGAACACTGGAAGAAAATCCAACCCCAAGCGTACAAAAAGCTTTACCATTTTATTATATCGCATGTAATAAAGAAAAGATTAACCTTTTATTCCGGAAAGATCCCTCATTTGTTATTTAATTAGTTTTCACTAATTAATTAGAATTTTTTAAGCCCCCTTGTCTCTCTGGGAGAAAGTGGCTTAGGTCCCTCCCTTTTTCTTTTCTTTTGCTGCTCCTCTTCTTCCTCCTGCTTCCTTTCAAAGTCCTAATCCCATTTTTGTATCCTCAGTATTACACTCCCTCATTCTCCCTTTGTCTGAGAGTTTTCTTAGCTTTGCACTTGCTGGGAACAAAGTTGGACTGGAATTTACAGAATATTTTTTGAGGCAACTCTTTATTGAAGGCCAGATCATACAAACCCACAGGACAAACCGAAGGAAAAGGAATTTCCCTGCAGATCCCCTTGTAGACTTTCACCCTTTATATTTCACTGGGAGGGGAGGAGGGATGTGGTGTGAAAAATATTTAGTGCTCCACTAAGAAAGCTACTGTGAAAGCACAGATTTTTTTTTTATTTTTACATAGAGTAGGGCTCTACTTTCCATTTTACTTCACTGAAGGTAAGAATCCAAACTTAATCCCAGTTCACACACAGCTGGTGTCTTCTCAACTTTATTATTGAAAAATTACTTGCACTGGAAATGAAGACAAATGCGAGTTATTTACTCTTAAAGGATTGAATCCTGAAACATTATAACTTTCCTATTACTGGGTCCCTTGGCGTAGCTTCTGTGTTTCACTTAAAGACATGTCAAGCTGAGTGGCATGTTTTCAAATCCCTATTAAACGTAATCAGTTATAATTTCTTTCATACACAACAACTTTCATTGTTAATTTAGAGAACAGACTGATTAGTCTTAAAGGTTCATATTTTTCCAGTAGCAGATCAGTGGCTTAGCAGACCATTCCTTTCCCTTCGGCAATCAGGTAACATTCCTATGGCAACTATGCCAATTACACATACAGAAAAAGTGATTTTAGGAAAAAAGCGTATCATATCACTATGTCACTAGAAGCTCACATTAGTAGCTAGATTCTGCCTTGAGAGCTAGACAACTCGTAAGCAATTCCTGACTGCAATTTAGGAACAATTTGACTGCATAATATGGAAGAGTTACTTACCTTTTGAGCGTGGTGGTGCTTCTGGCAATTTTAGTGAACTTTGACAGGAAGTCAAGATATGGCACAGTAACTTTGCCAATATTTGGGATCTGTATTTCAATACACACGGATGAGTCCTACAGTGATATCAGATTTTTTAAATACTTCATTTGCATTACTCATTCTTTTCTTAAACAGCAAAAATAAATTTATATTATAATTATGCATTATTACTTCGCAGCAACTTGTCTAGAATTAAACAAAGCATTAATTTAGTAACTGGCAAATCCCTCCCAAAAAAGTTACAACCTACAAGTCTTTCCATCGTGTAAGATAAAGATTTCTCAGCTCTCTAGCTCTATTATCTTTCATATGTATATATGAAAACTTATTCATTCTCATCAGCCTCCTCACTGATGCATCCTTCCCTTGTTCCAAAAGACTATTTAGTGTGTTTCAGGTGTATGTGTGTCCCCCTAATGACAATTTAGTATTAGCAAAGAATTTAACATCAATCTTTGCTGAAATGGGCTGAACCCATTACAGACTTGTTAGTTTAAAATGCAAATGTAATAGATCAGTTCACCCAAATTAAACAAACAAACAAGAGTCAAGTACATTAGAAAAAAATATATATATACAAAACTTAGTCACCTACACTTTCAGGACAGAAATTTAAGTGTACAATAATGCTGGTGCAGATTGTGCATCAGAATCCTCCCCTATATTTGATAAGCGTCAGTCATGATATCATATAAACACCCAATGTTCCTTCAAGTCCAATCTGACAATGGTTTATAAGTAGCAAATACCAAAAGTGAGCTGAGAAACTCCCCATGCAGACAAAAACCAGCTGATCTCCAACTCAGAGTTCACAACCTAATCTATGCATATTCATAACACAGCATGTATATTAATTTAAGCTGTGAGATTTTTTTTTATCAAAATCTGCTAGTAAATTGCAACTCTTTCAAATAGCGAAACACGCTACACAGTCAAAATCCTCATATAAACATACCAATTGTCAAATTTAGCTCACGTTACTTTTGCAAGTTTTCTATGACTTTCACTTGAACAGAAGGTTTTGACCATGTCTAGCATCTTTATGATAATATTCGTCTGGAACCTGCTCCCATTGAAATTTTGCTCTTGACAAATAGGAACAGCCTCTGAATGATCATAAACAGCAATGACGTGGCGTACCTCTGCCAGCACAGCATCAAATTCAGCTTCTGTTAGATGGAAGAGAAAGGTTTCGATCACTCTCCTGAATTCACCCTTTGTGACTGTCAGGGTCTGACCAACATCAAGCATCTGAAATGCTTTTTTCAGTTCATCTTCTTATTCAGCTGTCTTTTGAAGTAAGATCTGCCCAATGTCCCAGAAGAATAAAGTGGGATGTGGGCCAGAGCTCACAGGGGTAGCTGTAAAATATATCAGACAGTCATCAGCTACTCCTAAGTCTGGGAAAATCACATATTTTCCTGAGAATTCAATACAAATCAGTTCATTTCTAGAAATATATAAATAAATCTGTTATTGTTTGTCCAGTGATTTGAAAGCAATAAATAACCAAACAAAATTGTAAGTATTTAAATAAAAGATTCCAGGGTTTCTCTTTCTGCTACTACAGCCAAAACAGTAAGTTGGAATATACACTTAAGTTTTAAAAGTTAAAAAACAATAAATAAAGTTACAGTGCATAGATGTGTTCCATGACAGCAGCCCTCCCACTTCAAACTACAGAGAGGATCTCTTTGTCCCGTAGAATTTAGAAACTTTATTCAGTTATTGAGCTTTGGGTAGAGATGTCATGCAGTAGTGAGGTCAACACTCATTGTCTGTATATGGAGTCTACGGCTCGTAAGTATTTTGGCGCATGCCAGCCCTTTTGCCACTAAAAACACAACCAGCAATGGAGAGTGGAAGTACCTGGCAGTGCAATATAGTGTACAGGGATGCCTTATATTACTTAAGACACCTCTGGCTCTCATTAGACTTGAATAAGAACTAAACAAGGACCAAAAGATTTGGCCTGATGTTTCTTTTGGATTCATAATGAGCCAAATTCAGCCACAGCTATGAGCATTTAATTACCTTCTACTTGAATCAAAGGAGATTTTGTACACAAATCTGAACACTGGGGCTAGTCCATAAGCATTTATGTTTTTTCCAAACCTTAATTTAGGATCTGCTGTTAAACAAAATGTAACTGCCTTCAGAAGAAGCTTTGTTTACAAAAAAGCAAGATGGCAAAATACAGCTTTTTGTTATTTACAGCTTTGCGGCAATTTTATGAGAGTCAAATTTTTTCTTATGCTCATCCCTTCCTTACAATGAAAGTATACAATCATGGATGCCTTGCACATTTCATTTCAACTTAAAGCCATTCCGACAAAAGAAAGCATTCAAATTCACAGCTGGATACAGCCTCGGTGAAATCAATAGAGCTGTCACAGCTTACTCCTACAATGAATCTGACCCTAAATCTAAAACTACATGACAAGGAGAGGAGGAAAAGTGACACAAATCGTGATGGAGGAAGCCTCGTATGATAATAATTAAAAATTACTTGCAAGAGGAATGTCCACATTGGGATTAACAGCAAATTCATACTTGATTGGAACAAACTATAAATCTTACTGCTCCAGAAAATGAGCTTTCTGTAGTAAGCGTATAGTCATTTCAAATGAGTTCCCAAAGGATAAGATGTATATCAAATCTGGTAATGTGTTATAATTGGAAACAGTGATCTCGTAGTGACTTCAGAACAGAAGTGAGACACTGGTCCAAAGAAGGCATCTCTCTCATGTTCCAATGGACTTCAGAGAAGGGAAGAAAGTAAAGACCCTGTTTCCTCGCATACAAGCAAGAGGAACAAGGCTTGGCTGAGAGGGACCATGGCTCCCTCTTCCACCCTCTCTCCATCAGTAGAACTAGACTGATTTTGTTCACGTCCACAGAATCCAGCAGACATGGTGTATCTGTAACAGACGACTTCTCTCAAATCAGCGAAGGAAATGTGCCCCAAACCCTAAATAGCACAAGGGCTCCTTGGCTGCTGCAACTTGCTACATTGAAAGGCACCACTGAACCCCAAGCAAACAGTAGGACAGAAAGGACTGAGAGGCTGATGCCACCAGCAAGTTACACAGTGCTTGTCCTCTGAGCAATAGAAGGATTTTGATCTAAATTCCCAAGACTGAACACTTAGACTTCAGTACAAACCTGCAGCTGATTTAATTGAGCGCTGCCTGCTGCCACACAATGATGCTCTGTTTTGTGTAGAATGAGGTCCTGGGGTAAATGTGATGCCCTGAGAGGAGGGGTGCAAGGCACTGAGGTCTTCTGCAGTTGTCACTCTGGCCATGGTTTCCCTGGATTTAAAACAAGGTTATGAGAATACACCAGAATATAGGACACAAAAAGCAGCAGTATGGCTGGCAACAATAACAAGAGAGACAAAAACTGATTTCTTGACACGAGATCTAATTTGCTGATAAAAATATTGACTGAGATAGTTCTTGCTGACTATCAGTGACCAGATGAGAGAAGTTCACAATTTCTGTGGTTGTGCTGGATACTATCTCCTATGTCAGCATTTTCAGAGATGCAGTTTAGAGTAGGAGACCAGAGTGGTAGATTAACTCTTTTACCAAATAACAGAGAATTATCTCTGGAAATGTTTCTGGCCATTATCTTGAAGGCTATGCACATTAAAGTACTCTAAAAAAAGTTCTTTAAAAACACAACCTTTTAGTTAAGAAAGCCTGTTATTTTATTAAGCAGTACGGTTGCTTAGATGTTTATTTAGAGTTTTAGGCTTTTGCGGGAGAAAAATACATGTACCAGACACCAGCTCATTACACTAATTACTCCGTTTTATGAAGAGCTATTATTAATTTTCTGCACCAGGAAATCTGAGGCAAACTATACTGTAAGTATAAACAGAAGAGCTAACTGGGAAAATAACAATCAGACAGAGATAGTATTGCATGGCATATGCAACAGTTTTGTAAGCGTGGCTCGCTGGTGACCTGCTAGGCAATGTTAAACGGTCTGCATCTGCTCTGTGCAACCATACAGCTTGAACAGCGCCTGCGATTGCAAACACCATTATGTGAGCTCCCGGTAGGAACGCTGAGAGACGATGATGCTCTACTGATCAAAACTTTGGGAGATGCTGCTCTAGGGCTTATTCAGGTATGATGAGGTATTTGTCTTTGCCCATGTCAAATGTGTTTTGAGTGCTAATACAATAAGGGTGATCCAGGTGATGGTGCTATCACCCAATCTTTTCCATGCCGTTTTACAGTCATTAGTCACAAAAATACTTGCAAATATCCTTCTTATTATTATATTATTATTGCAAATAGTCTTACGCACTGGATCACAGGGTAATTCTATTGATACCTACGTAGTTTAACCCAAACAGACACTTCAAAGGAAATATTTTAAAAGGCCCTGTTTGCACTATTGCAAACGTAATTCAAAATTAGAAATTTGGTTTCTCCCCAAACTGAGTGGCAGTCCGAGAGTATAATGTATTTTCTCTCTCTGATATGTGCCAATCAATTGCACCATGCTCCTGCCATTCAATTACCACAGTATAGAAAGCAAATGTTAGCACAGGGAATTCTATGAGTTCTGTAGCCTTCTGAAAAACCAGCATGCTATGTACAAATGACAAAAGCCAGTCTATTGTCTGTAAAGGGAGAGGAGAAGTAAAAATACAGCAGATATTGCACAGTCAAGTGAAAAACAGTGGGACAAGAGCAAGACTTACTAGTCCTCTAGCAAAAATGCAGCACTGTGCAGCATTTTACACAGGCAGAAAAGCCCTCCTGCTCTCTCCCCCTCCCCCTCAACAACAACAAAAAAATCAAAATAAATAAACAAAACCACCACAGTTCAAATGCTTCGAGTTTTCATTACCTAGCTCAGTGTTTTGGACTACTAGGGAGAATGAGAGGGGGAAAAAAAGGAAAAGAAAGGAAGGGAAAACAACACATTTCTGACAACTTAAGCAATCTTATCTTCATGTTATCAAACAGAAATTAAGTAGATCTGAGTAGACCATCCCCACTGCTTAACACACAGCAAATTAAGCAGTTGCTGAGTACTGTTGCTGGGTACTTTTGCTGGGCACTACATCTTCATCCTCTGTACACTCAAATTGTTAGAATAATCTCTGACTGGGTTTTGACCCAAGCTTGGGTCAAACAGCTTCTTGGTCACATTTTGGGAGTTAGCTTTGTCAGGAACCATTCCCAATGGGCAGTTTGCATGCAGCCATCCTGTTCCAAAGGGTGAGAAGTGTTTAGCAGTCTGGACATGGGCTATTCCATGCCAGTTCACCTCAGTGCCAAGAAACAGTCACAAGCACACTTAATTTACTAGCATAACCCATCTACAGCAGTAAACCCTGGCAGATGTCCTAGCTCTGTAGCCATCCATTAAAAGAAATCAGCCTTCAAGCATTCTTTCTCCACCATTCAGGTGGAAAACAACCTTTTCTTCTTCATCTGATACATGGCTAAGTGTCATCATTGCTACAGAGACTTGGCTGATACACTTGCAGTGGCACCCATGCAAGTTTAGCTCCCTAGAAACCATAAATAGGGAAGGTCCATTTCTCAGAGGCCAAGAGCTCAAATGAACGGGTTCTGGCTGCAGGATCTACCCCATCATAAATACGGGCAGACAATAAGCGTATCTGAAACAAACGCAAGCCAATTCTGCTGTTGCCTCCTCAGGCACCACCAAGCTCTATCTCAGGTATTGGGGGTTTGATACTAAAGAGGCTTTGCCAGCTATTTGTACCATGCCCAAGCCAGAGGGAAATTCACAGACTCTTCAACACTGCTCTGCAATTTTTACAGGTTCAGCAGACATATTTAAATCAATTTGTTAGCAAAAGGACCGTTCAAACAGCTAAGGCAGCAACAGCTATTTGGCTCAGTAACTAGGCTACAACAAAAATATAGTAAGTAGAAGCAAGTCCTGCTGCTGCTGAAGTCCATTAGCAAAGATTTCTTTGACCTCAGAAAATCAGGATGGAGCCCTAAACTACTCTTGTAAAAACCAAATGCATCCGGTATTTTTCTGGACCCCTAGACGTTTTCTGATGGAAGTGTATGTCCATCTGGTCTACTAACAGTCAGCTTGCCTTTCTTAGCGATCTTTCACAGATGCTTCAGAAATAATCCATGATCCATCAGAAGTCCATATACTGAAAGTCAAAGATTACTGATACAGAGCAATCAAATTTAAAGTTTCATCAGATACTGATCCTATATTCTCTTCTCACTTACATTGCCTTTACACCTGCAAAATACCAGTGCATGAATCAAAAATAACTTACCTGCACTGAATAGCTCCTGATTTATACGTTACTTGGAATTCACGCTGGTGTATAAAAGGTTGTAAATCAGATCCATTGCTTATATTTTTAAGTACACTCCTACTAGTACAAGGGCAAGATCCTCAGTTACCATAAATCAGCATAGTTCTGCTTGCTTTCCTATCTTCAGAAGAATTACAGAGTTTATAGCCACTAAGGGATTTGGCCCTCATTTCTTCTCATTTCAATAATTTAATTGATAAGAGTTTCCCAAGTGTCTACATACCAAGTTCCTGCATCTGAGGCATGTTTCACTATAGTTACAAGATGGATGGATCTTGCAAATGGCATAAACATATTTCTGGCCAGTTCAGACAGAAATGTAGAAGACCGTTTCTAACAGAATAATGAGGATCTGTTACAGTGTTTCAGTCAGGACCATAGGACCACATCCTTTTCTTGGAAGGATAAATGAAGCTTTAGAATAGAATGCTTTTTCTATTTGTTTCTGAAAGCTTCACTATTTTGTATTGTGTTTGCCAAGACAGATAGCAAGTCTCACCTTCATTTTCTCTTAGCTTTTTTTTTTTTAAAGCCTAACACATTTGATTTGTGTAACCTGTAGTAAAAGGATCGCTCTAACCTTGTCCTTTATTTCTTTTTATTCCCCTTGAAAGAGTGCCAGTCTCTGCAATTGTCAATTAAGACTATGAGATCCCCCATGCAGATCAAGGGTGAACAGTTTGTGGCTCTAGCACAATTTGTTGTTCTCACAATGGGATTATAGCAAACAACTGGCAGCAGAGCCACATCAGACTATAAGCTCCTGCGTGATCTGAAATGGGCTACCAGAGGCTTCCACAGTGTGATGGGCTGACCCGGGCTGGCTGCCAAATGCCCACGCAGCCACTCTCTCACTCTCTCTCCCCCTCTCCTCAACAGGACAGGGGGAGAAAATAAGATGGAAAAGCTTGTGGGTTGAGATAGAGACAGGGAAACCAGTCATCAGTTACCATCACAGGCAAAACAGACTCAATCTGGGGAAATTAATTTATTGCCAATTAAAAATAGAACAGGATGGTGAGAAACAAAGAACCTAAACCACCTTCCCCCTGCCCTCCTCTTCTTCCCAAGTTCAACTTCACTCCTTCATTCCCAACTCTTCTACTTCCTCCCCACAAGCGTTGCAGGGGGATGGGGAATGGTGGTTGCAGTCAGTCTGTCACAGTTCCTCTCTGCCACTCCTTCCTCCTCATGCTTTTCCCCTGCTTCAGTGTGGGTCCTTCCCACAGGCTGCAGTCCTTCATGAGCTGCTCCAGCATGGGCTCTCCGCAGGCTGCGGCTTCCTTCAGGGTATGCCTACCTGCTCTGATGCAGGGTCCTCTGTGGGCTGCAATACAGATATCTGCTTCACTGTAGTCTGCTCCATGCTCTGCAGGGGAATACCTGCTTCACTGTGGTCTCCTCCAGGGGCTGCAAGGGAAACAACTCCAGCACCTGCAACACCTCCTCCTCCCCTCCTTTTTCTCAGATTTTGGTGTCCGCAGGACAGTTTCTTATACTTCTTTCTTTCCCCTCACTCCTCTCTCTCACACAGCTGTGCTGTATTTTTACCCTTTCTTAAATATGCTTTCACAGATGCACCACAGCTGATGGGCTCAGCTGTGCCCTGCAGTGGGTCCATTGGAGCCAGCTGGAAGCAGCTGTGTCTGGCATGGGGTAGCTTCTGTGAGAAGAAGGCAGGGGCCGTCCCTGCACGAGACAAGTCACCCTGAGATCCAAATGGTGGGTGAAGCAGGGACTTCCTAGAAAGTCACTGTTACCTCCCACCTCACAACTCTTCTTGGAGCTCCCTGCCTCTGAGGCATGCAGTGTCTTTGCCAGTGTTTGTTAGCCATAGGAAAAATTCTGGTGTGCAAATCACAGACTATCCACTATAAAGACGGTGTCATCTCATTGCCTTCCCTTTCTTACCTCCGTAACTCCAATTATGAAATCCTTAATTAATATACTGTCAGTCTGCATTTGCTACTTCTTCTTATTTTCTTTCTGTGGCTTGAGGGGGAAAGGCTGATTGTAGAAATAGCAACTACTTAGAGCCAGATTTTGCCCTACTCAGAGGATGACCAAAGCAGCTTTCTCCTTACTTCATACAATCCAGGGAAAATAGTAGTAGCACTTGCTTTATGGGAAATGCAAAACAGAAGCAAGTAAACGTGAAAGCTTGCTCTAGCAAGAGCAAACAATAACTTAGATACCATATCCTCTCCTGCATGTAAGCTGTCCCTGTATGACACACTAAGGCAGAGCTTTCTGGATTCCGACACGTGTGTCTTTTAGGTGGACAAGCCACCTGCAAGGGCCCTGTGCCTTAAAAGGTCTAATGTTATTCAAGTGGCTGACCATGTTCACTTCTTCCTGTGTTTATCAAACAAGGTGGTACAGCTGGAAACATGCCTCCAACCGATCAGGCAGGGACCTGGCACCACTCTAATCTGTGGTGATAACCTTCCTGCTACAGCAGATGATGGCTTTTCAGCAAATACAGAAATTTCCACGCCAAGATTCGATTCTGATGAGTAATGCAAAAGACTGAGATAACCTACAGGATGTGCATTTTATTTGGCAAAGAGAATTTTATATATTCAGATCTCAGGGACTGTGTAATTTTGTGTCCCAAAGGCAGAAATTCCCCCAAAGTTAAAGCCAACCTGCAACACATCAAACAAGGAAGTTCGATAGCACCCAGGCTGCCTCCTATTCTGCCCTGTGCTTCCTCAGTGTGGAGCAGGTCATTCTGATTATCAGGACATGCTCTAAGTTGGGCTACAGTGACAGACTGCTGGCCCAAAAGGTCCTGAACTCTAAAGCCTCTCTGGTTTGGGTACTTCAGAGAAAAGGTGAAAGAACTCCCGGCAAACAGAACTGTGGAATAAACTAGATTCTTCTTTATCAGGGGCAGTTAGGGATGGCCTCCCTCCTAAGAAAATCTTTTCTTTCTTTACTCCCCTTGAACGTAACGGTGGAGGATTTTGACAGCCACGCTGTCTGTTCTTCAGCCCAAACCTGCAGCCCTCACCCTGACAGAGCACGAAGCTCAGATCCACCTTTCCCTCCACCCTTCCCCTCTGCCAGCAGACTCCCCCACCCCAGCCTCCAGAGCAGCCCGGCGCAAGCTTCAGGCTTCTGCCTTGCTTCAGGCTGCGCTTATCATTAGACGACAGAAAATTAAAGTGATTAATTCAAGTGATTAAAGCCCTCCTTCACGTAGGGAGGCGGGTGCTCCGCTGGCCGGTCCCCGGTGGGGCGGGGGGTGCGGCGGGGCCGTAGGGCCCCGCCGCACCCCCCGCCCCACCGGGGACCGGCCACGTCCCTGCACTGAGCTGCGGTAGGCCCCGGGCTCCCCAGCCCCGGATCGTTAGCTGCGGGGAGTAACGGGGACCCGCCGGTACCGGCACCGTTCCGCGCCGCTCCCTGTTGCCGGGACGCTGTTGCCGTAGTAACAACGGCCTTCGCGCCTGATTGGGTAGAGGCGCCGCCGTTCGCATGGCAACAGTAAGGCAGGTTCCTATTGGGTGCGGGGCTGTGGCGAGGCCTTCTACCGGCGGGGCCGGGCTGGGCTGCCACTGGCTGTTGGAGGGTAACGGCAGCCGTAGTGCTGCGTTGTGCCATCCTCCCGGAGCCCCAGCAGCCGTTCCAGCTACCCTCGGCTCCCGGGCGGTGGGCTAGTAACAGCCCAGGGCCCACCGCAGCCCTCGGGAGGAGGAGGCGGCTGGGCCCGGGGCCCGGGCCCGGAGCCTCGCGTAGGGAACCGGGGGTTAGCCCCAGGCGCGGCCCTGGTGGCCGTGGCCCCGTGGTGTGCCCGCTGGCCGGACCCAGAACTGAGGAGCAGGCGAGGGGGTGTTAGTACCTGCTTGCCCACTGGTTGCGTGAGTGCTTAAGCATTGAGCATTTCAGTGAGAAACGGGGCCCTTTAAGGTTTGATTCAGTATAAAATACATAGTTTTTCATGGTGTGGTGGCCCCTGGGAAGTATCGGTAGGGTGTTTTCTGTCTTGATTTGAGCCCTTTTAATTCCAAAAGGGCTGCATAAATTACTGCAGTCTGACACGAGAAGAGAGGCCTTTATTCTATGGCCTTCCCTAGGCTTTGGTGTATTTTTTTTTAAGAAATTGAGTGAGATTTGTTGTATATTGTAGCCGTTGTCTGGAAAAAAATACTGTCTCTTGCAGAGTCCAGACACACTGGCCATGCATCAGCGATTAACTGATAATGCTTTCTATTTTCAAAAGTCCATGAACAAGTTCAGTATTTCAATAGTTCTTGATGTAGACTAATGCCCTGCAGGGCACATTAAAGCTGTGATTCCCACAAATATTTGTGCATGTAACTTAACTTTCATGTGGTCCCTTTGAATTCAGTGGTAGATTTAGAGACAGTAACTTGAGCAGAAGTATGTAAGATTGCAGGAATGTAATGGCTGCACATAGCATCATTGTTATTGCTAGAAAAAAAAGAATAGTTTTGAAAGTATTTCTTCATTTCAAAGACTTCATGTAAATTGCCCCAAATTACTGAGTAAAAAAGTGACCAAATGATCCATACTTGCATGGTTAAAACCCAAATGTTTACAGTTTGAATTGGCCCCTATCATATTTTTTGTTTATATTCCTTTTTCATCCTGTTTAGAATACACAGGCTTACATAGATCTTTAATAATAAAAACAAAGTCAGAACTAGTTTTAGTCTCTAATCTCACTGGGATTTGCTGAGGGAGCAATGAACATGTCCAAAAGGGTCTGGCTGTTAAGTGAGACCGACCCCTAAGCGTGCGTGGCTGAAGCAGGGTGGTTAAAGAACTGAACTGGAAACCCACTGTGCATCTTCCTCTCTGGGTTTAAATCCTCCCAACTATGGAGTGGTGGCAATCCTAGGAACTGAGTGTCTCTTGCAGTATTTCCAGGATTATCTGTCTCAGTAGGGTTAGAACTGCCTTTTTGGGAGGGTTTGCAGCACCAGAAACAATTAAGGTGCAAACAAGAGTGGTACACAAATAACCTGGGAAAAGTTAAAATCTGGAGTGGTGCAAGCGTCGAGCAGGGAATATTCATCATCACCTTTGTTTCCTCTGGTACATTTTTATATATTTATTAAGCCCTAGCCATCTGATTATGTGATGTATGGGCAAAAATAAAATACTGTCTTCCCAGTGGAGCTTGAAATCTAAACATTTTCCTTGGTTCCTGTTTTGTTCTAATTGGTTCACTCGTGCTGAGTTCTTAGAGCTGTCGCATATTTTGTGGGTGACTCTTTTCCAAAGCCGTAAGAAAGCAGATGTAAGGCCTGCGAGGGCTGAAGTCTCAGCACACTGTTACACCAGCTGTGTGTTACTGTTATCTGCGTGTGAGGATTAAATTGTCATCTTATGTTCAGTGCTGGCAAAAGCTGAGTGTGTGACAGAGATGGTGACAGTGGATTTAACGTCTGGGTGGCAGTTACTTTGAATATCACTCGTACCACACATATCAGGCAAGTCGGCATATTAGCGGTTGTGATTGGAATCGGTCTGAGCAGTCAGCTGCCATTACGTTACCGTTCTTTCTGCATCTTGCATGCTGTCACACACCATGTCTTACTGCAGCACTCCCTCCTACAAAACAATATTCCTTCCAAAAGTGGGTTTTAGTTAATTCACTCCATGTGGCAGTGTGCATCTGTCTTCCCTTCTTGCTGAAGGACACGATTCCATCTTTACAGACCATCTTTCACAGGTGACACCCGGCCCGTATGTGAAATGGGCCATTCCCAAGTAGAGACTGCATTCGGCCGATTGCAGAGCTCTTTCGGAAGAGCTCTGACAAGGACTTGGGAGATCACCTCCAAGCCAGGGCAGCACCCGAGGACATGCTTGCTCCTTGCAGCTGCAGTTCAAAAATCAGCCTGTTATCTGAAACACCATCTATGTCAGTTTAAGTTAATATGTCAGCCTGTAAATTACAGCAGCTGAGGAGCCAGCACACATTTGCTTCTGCTGTCTTTCCTCCATGGTGGCCATTTCTGGCAGAGAGGCAGAGTGGACAGCTGGAGGTGGTAGCTTCTAAAGCTACTCTAGCATGCATTGCCAGGGCCTGTCATCTGTGCACAGTGAGAACTCCAGCAAAAGTTGTTGCGTGGCTTTACAATTTTAATCATTGATGAGGTGGCAAAATCCAGAAAAATTATACCGGCGCGTACCAAAGGAACCTCATTTAGGTTCCTGCATTAGCAGGGAGTACAAAGGCTTCTCCTTTCTCTATTTGATTGGTGTAAACAGCTTCACTGTTTCTAAAACCAGTTTATGGTAAGGAGTTCTACGCTGCTAATAGTAATTCCCACATGTTGGGGTCCTAAAGTACAGAAAATTGCCCCGCATTTTTGTAACCTTTTCTTGCATTCATTTTTAAAGACCACACAGCTCAGATGTTTTCAGAAGGACACTGTATGTTACATGCACCTATGTACGATTCAAGCCTGAGATCTGGGAAGAGGCGTTGTTCCAGTCTGCCTGCAGAATTAGCCATCGCTCTCCCATCTTTCAGAGGGGTGATTTATACGCAGATAGGCCAGGACAGAGTGGCATCAGCGTTGTTGACTTCCTTGCCACTCCCTGAAGATAGAACAGCAGTTTTTACTCGAGTATGACTTGGCACTTGAGGTCTAAACCTCATTATGCCAAAATCTGGGTAAGTTTTATTTTTAAATGAAGGTGTTCCTTTTTGCAGACTCCCTTTCCATTGCCAGAATGAAGCTGATTATTGGTTGCAATTATTTCCGTTCTATCTGTGTGATACACACCATGACAGGTAGCAGGAAATACTCATCTGCGTATGTTTTATAATTCAAACACTAGAGGACACTAGCCTGCAGATCCTGCAGTAAAGAAATCAAATGGATTATGTAGTGAGCACACTGGCAGCTGAGGATGCAGTGAGATTAGATATCATCATTTCTGTACTGTGGCCTTCCCAGTGTGGTCACTGGGTTTGGGATTTTTTTGTTGATATTGATTCAGCTGAATCTCTGTTTAGCCTTTTTCTTTCGACTGGAGAGGCAAATGCTGTTCCTTAATCCTTCCTCTAAACCTTTGCTGGTAGCTACTGAGTGGTGTTATTTATATCCCAGGCGAGACTGAATGGCTTATAATAATGGTGACTCAAGCCAGTGACTCAATCTTTATAATTATTGCCAGAACTATTGGTGCCATGTTGTGTTGTGTCGCTTATACAAAAGTGCTGTGAATCTTTAATGGTTACTCATTAGCTTTCTTGTCTTTCCTCTTTACTGCCCAGCTTCACTGCAATGAACATTTAAACCTTTTATATACAAAACCGTGCAAAAATTTCTTATCTAGATTAGTTCCCCCTCAGTTCCTTCATGTTAACGCTTTGGAGGGCGCTGGCTGAGGCGAGCCACTTTCTGCTGCTGGCATTTGAGGCACCCCACCGGCTGAAGCTGCAGGAGTGGGTAGCCAGGAGCCACAGCGCTGCTCGGCACAGCCCTGGGGCTTTCTGGGGGCTTTACGGCTAAGGCCTTTCGAGTACCGCCTGATGTGCACCTGCTTGGTCCAGTGAGGTGGTGTATTTGGTATATCCATGAAGGTGTGTGGCCAGCGATGGCTGGTTTGAACTAATGTTGAGGGTACTCAGTGCTTTAGAGGAAACAGGGTTGCTGGTTGGTGATCTAGGATATCATTGCAATTAAGCCATCCAAATCCTCCCTGTGTCTTGCAGGTTTGTATCCCTAAATGGGCTACCAGCTGCATAACTATGATATATCTCGCTAGCATGCTAACTTTGTGGCAGTTATCTCAGCAGAAGCATCTTACCAAATTTGAATGCTGAGGGGAGGAAAAAATCATTCTCTTGGTTTTCTGGTATTTTTGTTCTTCATTTGCAGTACATTTGTATCAACGAGGCACTCTCTCCAGAGACAATTTCGGGCACTTGGCTGAGGGGTGTCTGTGTTTGGAGAGAGTCATAGTGACATTTGGCCAAGTCCTGAAAGTTCAAGTTGTCAAAATAGGAAGGAGCTTACTACCTATGTATTTTAACAGAAGACTGAAATGGTTTCAAGGACCAGAGATCCAAAGGTAGAATTTCAGCTTAGCTTATGGGGATGGACTTTGACCAGACTTTTGACTCTTGGACGAATTTCACCTAATAACACAGAAGGCAAGAGAGTCAAGGGGTAGGAAAGAACAACTCTGGCTGAGGACAGTCTTTCTGGTCCTAGAAAGCAGATTCCTGCCACACAGCAACTTTGTTGTCTCAAACAAGGAGCACTGGCATAGCGGGAGGTGCACAGCGATTGTCACGGAGGCTGTTACGCTCTGCGATAAGGAAATGTTGTTTTGGCCAAACTAGCTGTTCCCCCTCCAGCCTGGGAGCTGGCAGCCCTCTGCACAGGCTCAGTTTGGCAATGGCATATGTACACACCTGGCTCTTAAAAATGTGGCCTTGGAACATTTTTGGCTTTGGGGGCTGGGAGGTGGTCATCTTCTGTAGCAAAGGAGACAGGCTATGCCTGGGAACAGCAGTAGGATTCCCTGGTGTCTTCGGAAATGCAAGAAGCCTTTCAGGCAGCTGGTAAGGATGTATTGCTCATATGTCCTCAGGATTAAGTGACTTAAGTAGATTTTTGGTGCTAATTAAATTTACTTCTGACTCGAATCTGCAGGAACTGTGGGGAGATTTTATCTTCCTCTGTAGCAAGAAGGAATTCTACTCCTGTCTTCTTGCAGCTTGTTGTAGTTTGTGGGTTTTGGTCTCCTGTATGACAGCAACAAGTAGGACTCCTCAGCATGGAGTTGCCCGAGATCTGGAAGATAAAGTGTGTAAAATCTTGCGTGGATTGAACAGTGACTGTGTATCATCTGTCATAATGCAAAACCAAAGGAACACGAAATGACACTATCTGGTGGCAGTCTCTGAGCAAACAAGTCCTTTACCATACAGTGTGTATTTAGATGAAGAACTCATTGCCATGGGATGCTGTCAATGCCAGCGCGAGGGGAAGAAAACCCTGTGGAGGGCTATTAAACACAAAGACGCTCAGCAAGTCCTGTACTCTCTGTTGTACTCTTGCACAGGCATTCGTTATGGGCCGCTGTCAGAGACAGCACATTGGGTCAGATGGTGGTTGAGCTGATGCCATCTTTCTGGGGTTCTTCTATCTCAAGTTAGGAGGTGTGGGTATGGGAGAGGATCTCTGTCTTGTACTGAGACTACCTGGCCTGAGTAGGAGGTCTAGAAAATGAGCAAACCACAATGCATGGAACACATCTTTTATTCAATAAGCAAGCAAGCACAGAAGTATAATGTGTAGTGCTTAATATTCATACAGTACTAAAAATATAAAAATAGAAATAAAATTTCACTGAAAGCATTTTCACTCACAAATATACAAGGAAAAGTGCTGTCAAGCCACATCATGCTACACCACTTGCCAGTTGCTGAACTGACAGTTTCCCAACAGGACTGAAACACTAAAAATCTGCTAGTCCTTCCTCACAGCTTTTGGTGAGCCTGAATATTTGACTAGCAAAAATGGGCCTCCTGCAGCTGAGAACCTAGAAAGCATAGATGTCATTATCTAACGGAACAATAAAATAATTCTGGAGAGTTTTATAGTTATATAGTAGCCTGCTTCAGGCTGTTTGTGTACCTGTCACAGAGAACAAAAAAACATACAGAAATAAACTTGAATCCTGATTATAGTCCAGACCAGTCATGGCTAACAATTAGTAAAACTGTACTCTGCATGAATATTTGTGCAATACTCCCACCTGGTGGCACAGTTTTAAACTCCCTTCCTTCCGTGCTGCCATTTCCTCTGCCTGCTTATACTGGCATGTATATTCACCTTCCACTTAGGTCTGGTGGAGTCCAGTAGCACAAACTGTAAACAGTGCTGAGTGCCCTTAACTTTTAGTGGAACTAGAGGATATCCAGCACCTTATCTTCTCTTACTGTATCTAATGGTGAAATTCACATCTACACAGGAAAGTGATACGGGCCAGAGACTCTGATTCCTCAAGAAAGACCCTGCACCAGATGCCTTGCTTTTAAGTCCCATTTTGAGGGACTGAATTAGAGTTGGGGGCTTAAGAAGCTTCTATTTGCTGACCTTCGTTATGGAGCTGAACTGCATCCATCAGGAAGACAGCTATGTGCTGTCATCCACGAAAGAACGGGTGGGTTTTGGAATTAGAGTGACAATCACAGCTATATTTCATAACAAGGCCTGTCTTGCAGAGTATGCCAGTGCACAGAACCTACTCAAATTATACAGATAAGGGTGTGCAGAACCTAATGTGAACCCCACTTTGATCAGTTACTATTTTGGAATGGGATTTATTTATACTTGATATACCTGCTATAAAAATAAATGTGACGATTAACCCCTGAGATCATTCTAGCATACAAGTTTTGGCCTGTTGTTTCCCTCTGAAATAACTTTTTATTTGGTTTACGGCCATTTATTTAGGTTCTAGTGAAAAGCTTTTATAAAACACATTAAATAATCAATGTGGGGCTGAAAAGGTGTACATTCTAGTTGCATATATGATACATACCTTATACGTATATAATACATTCCATAACAGCTGAATATTCTAGTATTGTCTAGGAAGTTCTTGCATGTGGACGAAGGATTAAAATACTAGAAGATAAACAGCTGTTTAGGATCAAAGATAATTGTATCTGATACGGTTTACTTAGATTGTTTTTCTTTCTTTAAATCTTGTTACACATAATAGCTACAGTAGTTTGTCCAGCAGGTAATAAATGAATGCATAAAGCACTTCTAGCTATATTTGGATATCATATGCATGCATTTTTTATAAATAAAAATCAAATGTGAGGTCACATTTTCCCATCTTCTGTTTATAAACTAAATCAAATTTCTCATTCATTGAAACAGTGAAGATGTCTTTCCATAGCCCAACTCGTCCTGAAACACAGAGAAGGAACACAAGTCAGAGAGCAGACATAACAGGACACCAAATATCTACAGTCTAACTGCACAGGGCACCAAGTATCATCTGTGAGATGCTAATCAGTCTCAGCTTTCACTGAAAGCTCCATGAGACCTAAGGCTGTCCATTGTCTTACCCAATTCCCCTGCTACAACCCTTGCAAAGCCTTAAAATAAGTACCATACACCTTGTCATCTGCACCAGGCGAGTATTGTACAGGAAGAATACAGATTTTTGTAAGATTTTGCTCTAGCCTTAATCAGAAAAGAATACAGATTTTGGTTTGGGTATTCAATTAAAAGTGGATTTCTGGTTTCAGTGCAAACTATGGCTGTTTAATAATTCCAACAACAATACATTTCAAAATTACTGTGCCTTCAGCATACACTGGTTAGAGAACTATCCAAAAGGTACATGGAATGCAGAGTATTAAACTGATTATTGAATTCTGATTATTGAGATGTAGTATTATCATTGCTAATTTCTATTATTTTATGTTTAGAGATAAGTTCAACAGATGAATTTATGTTTCTCAATATGGAGAGAATTATTTGTTAAATATGAGTGCCTAGATTATATCAATAGAAGAGAACAAGTGCCATGCACCCAGTTTGTGCCATTTAAACTTTAATTTTGTACACAAGGAATAGGAAGCTTTTGGTAGATGCAATATGGAAACTGAACACTTTTTCCTTGTACGGAGTATTCTTCTACTCTACTGAACCCAACTAGTAACATAACCTGATGATGCTGCTGAACCCACCAGTCAAAAGCTGTGGCCCCCTTAACCACTGTTTCACTGCAGTCCAAAATTTATTTAACTCAAAGTCAGCCTCGGTTACTTGTTGGTGAATAAGTCCCATGGAGTAACAAGACTGAGAGGCCCAATTCTCTTCTCATTTATATTGGATATAAATAAAGACAAAATCCAGGCTTGTTCAACTGCAATAAATGAAAGGAGAACTGGGACTCTGCTACCAGAGAGTTTAATCATAACAGTAAGAACAAAACTACATGCAGGGAGCTTAATTATGCCTTTGATGCATAAGAAGAATACCCATTTAATTTAATTACCATTGCTTTTATGCAGCAACTCTGTAACTGAGTCCAAAGACAAAACTGTCTGAAACATGTACAAATTACGTATTAACATGATGGTGTAGTATGTGTGGCAAGGGCCGTTTTATGAAATCAGGATTTTACTGCAACTCCTGAAGGTATGATAGGGTTCTGGTTTGTTTTCAGGATCCAAAGATCAAAAGAACCTGAAACTGACTGAAAGTGCATCATTTATTGTTTTCACCAAACTTCTCCTGTATCAAAAAAAAAAACATTAAGAAAACGCTTGCAATCATAAACATCTGATACTGATCTCAATTTTGCATTGGCAACTATAATTGCATAAAGTACAGCGTGAAACATAAAAGCCTGTACTTCTCTTTCAAAATGATAATAAAACATTTTCTTCCTCTGCTTGGGAAAGATAAGCCCTTTATTTCTGAATCTCCCTAACAACATGTATGGACAAATGAAAAGTTTTATAAAGGACATACACAGTGGATTATTTGTAACATATTTTTTTTTTTTTTAACCATATGAATTGATAGCTTGTCAAAAAGTCACCCACCTGGTTTATGATTTGAATCATGCAACTGTGTAAATTATGATGTGATAAGAGTCAAATATAAGTAACATATCTAATCATTGTTCTGCTTTCACAGCAGCTCAGGGTTATCTTCAGAGTAAAGATCAATGTGCTAAAAGAAAAAAAATGAAGAACTAAAATAAAGCAAAATAATAAAGTAAATGTAACTAATGACAAATTAAAAATATTTGAAACAAATTACAATAAGCTGTCATGTTATTGCCACCATTCTTTGTCACAGAAATGAACAGAGAAGGAACAAAGCACTGTTAATGAAGCCGCATTCTGAAGTAACAAAATATTGTAAAAGCCAGAGACAGCGAACAGAAGAAATTCAAAATAAGGGTATTTTTAATAAAAAGCACACAGTGAACAAATGACAAAATAGTACATTAACTGCTGTAGCTCCCTTCCTTCTCTCAATACAAAATGGAAGCTTCTTTTTGAAAGATTTGTAGACAGTATAAACAAGAGGCTCTGACCCTTGACTGGGGGTTTGCAGGCTCCACTACAGAACAATGAACACTAACACCACGTACAGAGCGGTGCATGCAGCAAAAGTGGGCATCGCCCTGTTTGGATGGAAATGCATTGGCCAGCAGAGACAGCGTTTGACCTTTCTGCCTCTGGAAGGTCTCACCAGCAGCTCTGTTCTCTTTTCTCTTGTATTACAACCCCACCTTCTTTTTGCAACTGCCTTTCTGGCTTTCACTGGACAAGGAGGGGGGATTTGGGCTGTGCATAGCATGTGGCAGTGCTGCTGCTCCACAGATCTCCAGATCGTGGAGGTGAGGAACAAACCTAGGCTTTTGTGTTACTTCACGCAAGTCAACAGAGGAGAACGCAGCTCTGTTGTTTCTCAAGTCTTGCACTGACACAGAACCCATTAATCAAGGCCCTCAGAATGTCTTGCCAGACTCATCATTTTGTGATCTTGTCTTCAAAGCTGAGAAGTGGGTTGGTAATCAGTTCAGCAACGTGCTGTAAAATCCTACTGCCAATGAGATGGTCTGTTGTTTTCACACAAGATACAAGTTGTGTTACATGCTGAATTTTCAGTTTGAAGTAGTAAGGGGAGGGTAGGATGGGAGTTGAAAGCAAGATAACTAAGCAGGAAAGCACACCATTCAGTGGAGGCTCTACCAGAAACTATCGGGAATACATTAGGTCTTTCAGTGAAACTACAAACTCCTTTGTCTTCACCGGAATTTTACCTCAAGCCAGCAAACTTGAGATATTTATTTCAAGAAGTCATCGTTTACCATAACATAAGTGAACTGGGGCAAAAAGAGGTGCCATATCACGGTTACAATAGAGAACTGCCCATAGGAATCTGTTTTCCAGGTCCTACTGTAATAACTGGAGCGTATAGCCCCTACATAACGTACTAAGAGCTTTTCCATACCAGGTGTGCAAAGTCACAGATAAAAGCAAGGAGGTGTGAACAATGGCTTTTTTCCAAGTATGACATTGTGAAATGTTTGTGCCAACATACAAACAGGACAAGTTATTCTGGGTCAGTTACTCTGACGATAGTCTGAGCTGAGTAATGGAACACTGGCATAAGGCTCTGCCAAGAAAGACGCATCGGTAGTATAGAATACCAGTGAACCTGCTTTCATGGGAAAGCAAACTTGCTCTCAAACAAACGTGACCGAGTGTTGGTAAGACTAAAGTTTGCCTGATTACAGGTGAATGCAAAGATAGAATAGACTTTTGAGAGGCACATGATTTTATTGTTTTTTTAATAGAACTATATAATGACAACAAAATGCATGATAATGAATAAACAACTGGCTAACTCCAAATTAGTAATCAAGAAGGACTGACGATATTCAGTATTTTTATCAGAGATTTGAAAATAATTATAAAAATTACAGCTGATAAAATCTGCAGATAACAAGAAGGTTGGCTGAGAGAGGTAGTACGGAAAGGGCTCCTACACAGAAACCTAAGACCAAAGTATTCAGGTCATGCTCCCTGAGTAAGGGACAAGAACTGCAAATTAGTTCCTCTGAAAAGACTTTGTGGTCATGATAAATGACACATGCTTGATGTATGATGGTGTAGCAAAAAGTGCTAATGTGGCCATGGATGGACAAACAAGGGAGACGGGGAGAGAAAGTCCCAGTTAAAACTGGATTAAATCAGTGGATAAAGTGATTTTATGTCTGGATAAGGCATTTGTGAAGCTGACATAGGAATTCTCCATCTTGATCTTATGCCCTCATTTTTAAAAAGAACTGTTAAGTGCTGTAAAGCAGCCTACAGAAAATAATTTGAGGGAGACTTACTGAGGTCACTCTTTTATGCTTATCAGAAGGAAGACTGAGAAAGGACTTGATTTCTTGACATTATCAAAGGACAGATGTATCAGCAGTTTAAAGGGCACTTCAGGTTCCTAGAGAAAGACCTCACCAGAATAAACATCTAGAAGCTAAACATATTTTAAACAGCTGAGGTAGACAATGAAAAGAAAAAGCTCATAAGGAAAACTACCAGCTCCTTGTCATTTGATGCCTTCAAATTACAATTATCTGCTATTCTAGAAAATCTGATATACTTCAACACAAGGGCTTAGGCCAGGATAAACCGTATGAAATTGTGTGGGCTTTGACATGCCAAAGGTCAGAAGGAGCAGTGCAGTCTTCTCAGCATGAATACCTCAATCCATTGCAGTAAGCCCGAGACTCTCTAACAGAGTGGTTTGCATGGTGTTGAATATACACTGTTGATCTTGGATGTTTCCATCATTTTTAGTCACTTCTACCTAACTTTATTTCAGAACAAACAAACCCCAAAATTGCACCAACAGTCAGTTTCCTCCCATCATTTACATAGCAATATTTTGCCAACATCTTAACACACCCTGGAGGTTATTAAGTTGTCAGTTGCTTCTTGCAACTTCCACAATAAAAGTTTTACTGTGGGTTTTAAACATACCCCTGCCAACGGGAAGTGCTTCTGCATTACAGCACTGATCAATGAGTTGATGGCAGTGTTCCACCATGGATTCCAACTGCGCTTTGTCATAAGAAACTCCTAAGAACCTCACCAGTTGCTCAACCATTGTTGCTAGGTCCTGTAAGAGAGTATTTAAGAATAGTTTATTTCACAATATTTTAAATGACCGTTTTTAATGAGTTGAAATATTTCAAAATAAGTTATATCCTGATGAGCGTGAAAAATACAAATGCAGAAGTTGTAGAAACACCACTGTCTTATAATTTTGCCACCTTCCAATTTGCTGAAAATAAACACATTCCAGGTAATTAGGGTAAGACGGGTCAGCAGAGAACACGGTCATGTAAGCTCACCTCTTCAAATATGAGAATGGGGAACTGCAAAGCGAGTGGGATGCTTCCCACTTGAGACAACACCACACCCTTAACTGATCACTTTGGGATATGAGTGTATTTTGGAGGAATTAAAAGTTACTTTGATTTTGATCTTGGTAAAATAAATGACTACAAATGTTAGAACAGCCCTTCCTTCATTGTTAGCTTCTGGGACTGCATTCATGTAGATGGAAAGGATCCAGTGAGGTGGCCTCTGAGAATAAGCAGTCATTCATTTACATATCCAGAACTCCAGTTCCTCCGTATGAGTAAGACTTCTGGAGTTGTAAGGACAAAACAGCAATGTTTATCAGGAAGCAGAAAGATACTGTGAGGCCATCAGCTTTCGGCAGCATCCATCAGTGAGCACAGCTAGGAATATACCATTATTCAAAACCATGGGTTTGAAATAATTTCTACTAAACTTTTTAATTATTCTGGTTGTATTACATCTTCTTTTAGCATCCCACTCTATCAGAAGGCTCAGTAAAGCTGAAATTATAATTTATTCAGCTTTATTGAGTTCTACCCAGATTTTGCCTTTTTGTAGGTTTAGAGATAGGAGCTGGGTTTTTCCTATGCTTGCATTAATTTTCCAGTCAAAGAAACATTTTGACGTATTTTCATTAATTCTCAAAAATACATTATTGCAATAGGAAATGGAAACCAATGTTCTATGTAGTATTTCCACTACATTTCTGATTAAAAATAAAGTGGATTTATTAGCCAGCATACTGTAAGGGCCCAATAATTATGTTCCCTTTATGCTACATGATCATCCCTAATTGTTTTCAACACTGTTTCACATAAGACAGTAAGAACAACCAAATAATCAGAGTAAGTGCCAAATATATAGGACAAAACCCTTATGATACACTTTTTTTTCTCATTGATACAGCACACACAGCAAGACATTTCTTTTAAATGAATGCCCAGGGCTGAGTGTAGCAAGCACTGAACAGTTACTCATCTTTACCTTCTCTGCGAGTAGTTTAGTGCTTATGGATGCAGGCAGATTCCTGAGTAAATTACTAGGTTTATGAAACTGCTGAAAGTCCACAGAAGCTATTGAATGCCAGTGCTTTAAAAATGGCATCAGACATTAGGAAGCCCAAATACGGACATAAGAAGCAAATTTTGTACTTCATATATTTTAAACGCTACAATGCTAAATGCAATTAAAATACCTTTTTGCTACATCTAACCTACCTTATGCATATCTTCATACTTGAGAAAAAGTACATTGGCATCCATGTGATGTTCCCAGAACTCTTGCACATGTTCAAACCACGAACCATATCCTACTACAAAGACATCATGATTGGCATGAGGAAAATGAACACTTTTGTTATTAAGCCCTTTTCAAAAAGGACAAAAAAGGAGAAAAAAAAATTAACTGGAGTCATTCATAGCCCCAGGAGAACAGTGTCCGGTTTTGACCCACTGCCACGCACAGCAAGGAACTTAATTAAAAAAGAGTTTTTCCTATCAGTTTGGAATATTCAAAAGAACTAACTTACCATAAAGATAAAATGTTCAACTGAAAATGCCACCATATTTCATGATGGACCTCTTGGAGCTCAGTATTAATAACACCTGACTATTGAACAGCAGTTGAGCCAAAATAAAAATAACACAGACAGCTTTGCAGAAGGCAAGTTTCCAGTGGCTCCAACCTGTGTGAATTCCTGCAGTTAACATATCACACTGCAGCTTCCTTCACTTAGAAGCTAGATGCAGCATCCGTGGAAAGTTCCATAGAGCATCCTCTGCTACAGACCAAGAATTGCTAACAACCATTGTCCTTTCTTAGTTAAACAAGTATTGAGGAAACAGACCTACAAAATGCTTCATGGTCATTCCCAAAAATGTAGGATGTACTGACAGAATATTCTATTTGTCATTACATCTTTTGTCCCCCCCACCCCCTGCTAAAATCTGAGACCTATTCTATTGTTATTTTCTGAACACTTCCACACAACTTCTGTAGATATGCCAGAACACAGTTTCCGTTATACTTTTATCAGTTATCTCAATTATGCAATAAATCCAGACTACAACCAGATGCCCATGAGGTGTTGAGTGCTCCGAAAAGCTTACCATGATGTGATGGGGTACTTCCCATATATCATTGCCTTCCTAATGTGTCTTTCATATGTCTCCAGTCTAGAAGTTCCTGATCATGGGCTACAGACAAACATCCCATTCTCAGAGAATGCAAAAGAAAAAGCTGAAGGTGGGGGCTTGGAATGGAAGGAGAGCATTTACCCTCCCTGCACAAACTTGCAGGAGAAAGTAGCAAAGGTTTTTAAGGCCTGTTAAATAACTTCCACTGGCAGGCTTTTACTTTTTTCTTCCCTTTAGTATTATACAGCTCCTTTAGCATCAACTCCTCCAAATTGTAGGTTGAAGGAAAGTTTGCTGCACTGGATCTAGAGGAGATTCTGCTCTCCGAGCACAAGGTACCTGGTGAATTCTTAGTGTCACGTTAAGGTATCATAGAGAAGATTTTGTAGAGAAATAGAAGGCAGTAAAAAATTTTTCTCTTCCTAGCTAGAAAGTGTGACAATCCATTGGCAAAAAGGCCAGCGGTAGCCAGTTACGTGAGAACACAGGGCTTGTCCTCCCTGTAAGTTTGCTGAGCTAGCACAATAGAGCTACTTCTAAGAGAGTGTAGACCGAGTGGGAAGACAGTGGGTGGGTGTGTCATGAAACAGCCCTCGCTCAAAGGAGTTACTGGGTGAGCCGCTGATGAGTTGCCGTAAAGCAGGTTATTATATTCTCATTATAGAGGTGTATTTTTCAGACAGTAGCAGCCTGCAACTGCTTTCTTACAGGGGCTCACTTCAACTTACTGATGTACTCCAGATCAATTTCATGCAAACTAGAGATTTTTTTGTGTTAACTGGTATCTTGCAAGGGACAAACTTGAGGTTTTGGATGAAATAAAAATATTAAAGGAATTACCAGTAAAAAAAAAACAACCTTGAAGAACAGAAAGACTCCTGAGAAGTAGCTAACAGTGAGGTACAACTGAAATCAAATGATGCTGGGAGTATTCACCACTTTTCACAAGGTACCTGGTACTTAGCAAACTAGATTTTAGAAGAGTAGACCAGAGTTTTGCCTGAGCTAAGTGGAACACTGCTGAGACCGTGGGGTCAAATATTGTAAGGCAATTCCGTACAAGGCATGGCCATAGTTTGCATGGACAAATCTAAGTCCACGCAGCACTATCTGTAGCAACCTCCTTGCTGTATATGCAAAACAAATGCACCTTTATCCAGTTCATTTCTGTACTTGCAGAAGGAATGCAGAGATGAAAATAAATGTGTAACAGCGTGTGCAGAGAGAACAGCTCCTTACACTTGTCATTCATAAACCTTCTGCAGAACTCCTGAAATGTTCCTCTGTAGCTCATGGTCCTTAGGGAGCGGTGAAACTGGTAATAAGACACCACCAGGTCTTTGGGGTTGCGAGCCATGTATATTACCTATGATGAGGGTGAAGAAAAAATCATCTTACTGAAAGCTTTTTCCCCACCCCATTTTCCAAAGCACTTAAACAACTGCTGTCAATATAGTTAAACAAACATGATTTCACTCCATTTTTACCTTTGAATTGCCATTATGGAGGTCCGAAGGCAAAAACCGATATGGTAAGTGGCTTTTTATGAGGCGAGGAGATGTCAGTTCCTAAAATAAAGCAGACAAACATTTCTTATTGTGCATTAGTTTTTGGCACATTCTGAGCTGTCCTGAACTGTCGTACTTGAAGCCCTTTACTATACTTAGTTGCATTCACAAATTCACTTCCTAAATTAATAGGGGTCTGGGTCTAGAAATTAGGTCAGGGAGTTCATCTGTTTTTTAAATATCAAAAGGCTGGATAATGTATTGGGGTTTTCCCCCCTTTTGTTTTCAAAGTACTTCCATTTGTAGGACCTTCTCAGGAAGAGAGTATAATAGTTCACGATTCTTAGTATCAAACTAACTTTGTTTCTAGTGATGCTTCCACTAAAATTCCTTGAAAAATATTAGAAGCTCTGAAAACCCTACCCCTAACTTCACTTCAAAATTTTACTCTTGCAATTTATTTTATCCTCTGAATTAGGTCCAGACAATCCAAAGGTTTATCTGTGTGAACATCTTTCAAACAGAGTATTTTTCTATAATTTGAGACAAAATTATCTATGACAAGTATCATCTTCCAGTATTTAAAAACTGCATAAATCCACATTGGATCAAGTTGCTAGCACATAGTATAGGTAACAATGTGTGACCTCAAACTAAACCTCTCACTATTGCCACTGCTTATTTGAATCAAGGTAGCACTCAGGTCTCATTGGACTAGGCATCACACAGATGAAAAAGAAAAGCAACCTCTGACCTAAATACTCTCAGCCTCCAGTAAGCTGATGCTGCAGTTGTCATTGACTAGAAGCAGCTTAAATCTATGCATGCCAGCCTTAGCTAGCGCAATTCAACAAACACTGTAGTTGTTATAGGATGGAGCCCAGTATTTCGCCTAATCATTCCAAGATATGCCTATATCAGAAGCAGTTACAGCAATGACACGATCACACTTATATGCCATGCCACTAGTCTCTGAGTGATTCTTCATAGTGTGGAAATCACTTCATGAAGAATATTCCAAACTCCTCAAACTACACCTACAGAGTCTGTAGGTCCACAGGTCCTGGGTCTCTAAGGATTTAGACGTGTAAATTCAGAGCAGTGGGTCTACAGATCCATAGATCTCTCTATTTGTAGCTCCTCTTTTGCAAATTCAGGGAAGGGATCAAAGCAAATTTGCCTCATTTGGGCAGCTTCTGTTTACATAAGCAAGGGAGGCCTGGAACTTTTATTCAGAAAACCCACTGCCAAGATATTTAGGACATGGAGAAACATCTAAAGCATTAAATAGAGTATAATAAAGCTTAATAAAAGCAATTTTAAAATAACCTAATGATACTCTGAATCATACCAACAAACTGAGCAAGTCCAGTGATGAAAAGGACACAGACACAGGATGAAATGAAGTGATATATATGGAACCGCGGAAAAAGATATCCAAATGCTGAAAGACTTTCTTTGCAATAAATTGTACCTTGATGATGTCCAGACCAGGCTGAGGGTACTCTAGGACTGGAAGTTGTTCATCTATATTCATTAGTCCAATCTCATCTGGATCAGCTCCCTGACTCACTAGATATACCACCTCCTGTAGCAAGCCTGTGCCTGCATAAACCAAACAATGAAAGAGAACAGATTGTATTACAGTTCTTATCTAAACAGAAGCATATGAAGGGAGACCTAGACATAGAAATAATGATAACTTTTGTCCTTAACAGTCTGCTGCGAACAAGTCTGTAACTACTGTTTTAATATAGTATGTCTGCTCCCTTAGTTTTATTTTAAACACATGAAGATCTCCTTTCATGTAAAAGACCTGAGACTTTTCTTCAGTAATAATTTAAATACGTTTCTGTCTCCCAATCTTTTTACCTGTGAATTGGAAAGCATTTTTAAAAAGTTTTTCCACTGTGAATGTTAGCTAGGCAAATACTACTATTTCCATTTTAGAAATGAAAAAAATGAGGCAGACAGAGATCATCCAAGTTCACAAAATGCGTTAGTGGCCATACTGGGAGACTGCCAGTGTCCTCTGTTCTAAATTGTGGGCAATTTCACTGTTTACGCAATGATTTGATTTATACCTCCACGTTATGGACTGGATAAACCACTGAATGCATCAACGCATAGCGAGTTAAGTCATATGCTTTAGAGGCCCCAATTATGTGTATCTCTCCAGTCCGAGGACATTTACGAAACAACCATTAGCTATTATAGCCTTAATGACTGTGCTTTGGAAAATTAATAGGCATTCCAAATAGAAGTTTGAACAGGGAAACTACTTCAAATGACTTTACCTTCAGGCAGGTAAGAAACACTCAAACCAGGCAAAGGTTCAGAGATATCTGACAGAGGCTTATGAAGAGAAAGGCACAGGCTTTTGGTGAGATGGAGGAAGAGAATGAGGAGAGATCAAAGTGAGTTAGCAGGGAAGGGACCCCGCACTTTAGATGACAAGTCACACAGGTGTGGGACATCCTGGATACTGTGATAGATTGAAGAAATATTTAAGAGTTGTGAGCGGTAAGAAAAATGATACCAGGATTCATTCTCTCTCGCGCGTTGCCTAAAGGAACAAGTAGTTGTTCCAGAACTCTCTACAAAGCCCAAGCCTGCCTCAGCATCCCATGTCCTTAGAAAGATGAGCTGCAAACTCTGAGATCATGCCTTTCATCCCCATTTTAACTTGAAAATAACTTGTAAGTTGCAAGTAACTTGTAACAGTCACCAGTTAATTCATGTTAAGTAGCGTGACTGTACACACTAACAGACACCTTTTGTGTAATTTCTCTATGTTGTTCCAACACTAAAAAAACCAATGTGCCATTATTCAGATTTTTTTTTTAATCTGAGCTAGGAAGAGTTAAAAAAAGCTGATGTACTTTAGAGGCTGGTTAGAGTGAACACAGTCTGGATACAACATGAAAGAACACACGTCTCCAAGAATTGCTTTGGAGAGTAGAGTACTTTAAGATTCCTCCGTTCCCTGACTGATTGGTGGGTAAATTACAATGACTTGGAAAAAAAGAAATTTTTACATTATCATCACCCACAGAGACAGCTGTCACAGACTTAATACACACTTGCCCTTAAGGCTGTTCAGTCTGCATTTTTAAGGCCAAGCATATATTTTGTACATTAAAATTAAGTATCAGTCCTTGTGACTCTGAATGAGCACAACCCTTGTTTCTCATTAAATATTTATTCTGACAGGAGACACCCTGGTTCTCCATAATTTATTTCTGTATTTCCAATTCCGCCTGCAATGAAAAATGCTATTACAGCAACCTTGTTCCATAAAAGGAACACAACACCACCAGGACTTTCTAATTTTTCGTTACTCAGCTGCTCTCTAGGCAAAAAGAATCCATCTCCGTTGTGCCTCTGAATACAGAAGGGCCGCAGAGTTGAGGCAGAACTATGCTGAAACTTCAGGAGAGCAGTATGTTCCCTACCAGCTCTCCACAAAGCCCACCAGAGAAGTAGGAGGTGAGGGCCAGGGAGCACAGCCCCCATGGCCTTACCTAGTTCTGCTCAGACCTGTGGCCATGCGCTAGACTTGGCTTGACTGCTAGCAGATCCACGAAGCACTGCAGAGATAGAAAATGACATATTAATGTAGGAGGCATGGGGAAGAAGGGTTCTGATTCAGAAGGAAGTGGGCCTTTGGAAGCTCAGAAGTTTTCATCTAAATGTGCTTCCATCAAAAACAGGGATTCATTGAAAGAGTAATGCTGGGCACATGGCAGGTATTCAAGGCAGAAAATTAAAAATCTCCATCAAGTACAGGTTCTTTAAAACAGTGCTTTAAATCTGTGAACCTCAGTGCTAATTATTACCATGCACATACACAAATTACTGTAGTTATGTATGTAGTGCTGCACGTATTCCAGCATCCTATTCCAATTCACACAGCAAACAGTATTTCTGCAATATCTCTTCTACAAAGGGGAGGATTGCTAGCTGACAGTTTAGATGTCTGGCTTCTGGCCATCCAGCAGGTTAGAATTTCTCCTCCCTACACCTGCAGTAGGACCACTGACCCTGAATTCCGCCACCCATGATCTCTGTGCTAGTTTCCACTTTTGTCACCCATTATATTAGCCTGATTTTCTTCCACATTAGCACCCAAGTTACTCTGCTTAGGATTTTCAGGGTCTTAATGCAAATGAAAACTAGAGATATAACTTTTGAAGGAACTGTGATTTTTTAACTTGTCATCCTTAATCAATTATCATTTATCCCACATACGCATGGCAGCCCAAATTCCAGACCTAGCTGCTAGGGCAAGGTTTTCTAGCCCCTGGGAACACCAGCTGGCTGGAAAGCCAAACAAACTGGGGTACTATACCTATACATGTGATGAGAGGCCCAGGCCTAGACTGGGGCTAGCAGAATTCATTAAATTTGCTACTGTGGGAGGTGAATGCGAGTCTTCTGCCGTAGCCTCTGATTCCCCATCTGCATATAAAGCAGACAGAAATTGCCCATTTGAACCAACTAACTTAAACCAATGTCTGTGGAGATGTGCAAGAACCACCATTTTATGGGTGAAAGCTAGAGTAAATTGCTGAAACTGAGATTTTCAAAGGACGTTATGGGAATAACCTCTGATAATCCCAGTCTATCACAAAACTTGGTCAGATCTAAATGCCACAGAAACTTTCTTAGTAAAAGGGACAATCATGATACTTGTTCGAGAGAAGAAAAAGATGAAGAAAGCTAAAGAAAAAAAAAGGTGCAGAATTTAACCTTTATACTCCCTAGATTTCTAGCCTGGCTGCCAACAACGATTTATTGTCACTTGAGGGTTCCTCACTTCTTAAGTGAAATTAAAGGATTAGGTCACTAAGTGGAAAGGCTAGCATGTATGCATATGAAGCCAAGGTTCTTCTTGGAGACAATCAGTGGATCTTGTGTATCCTCCAGTATTTTCCATTATTTTCTCCTTGTGTTGCTGAACGCATGCACATGTATGTGCATGCCTCACTTGGGATGGTACAGAAAGAGTAAACAAACAAGATTAATCTGTCAGCCTTTGGGCATGAGGCACCAGATACCACATTCTTAAGTACCCAGCAATTCTACCCTTCCTTCTTCCAGCTGCAGCAGATCCACATTTCATCCTGGAGGAAGACTGCTGGCCCTGCTACCTCCAAGGTCATATTGCCAAAACAGATGTAGAATTCATTTATGTTTATCCAGTTCCAACTAAAATGGAGCCAGTCAGCATCTGAGGAACTTCAGTGCACTGTACCCGAGAAATGCTCTTCCCTGACATGCTCTGTTAGTCAATACAATGCCCCAGGAGAAAACAGTGTTCCAGTTTATCACACAATGTCTGGAAAGAGATGGGATGAGAAACAGCATTGATAAGCTACTGCCAGAATTTGCAGGTTTTTAGGAGAGCCTCTTAAATTATCTGTGAACCTGCATTTCTACTCTGCATAAGAGCATGTACAAAAGCAGCCCAAGTCACAGCAGTCTGAAAGCATGCTAGTTGGGCTGCACTGTCCTTTTCCATGATGCCTAACAATGCACAGAAATCGGGACTCATTAAGAATCCTGTCACCCCTACAGCAGCCCCTGTGATGAATGTGAACTCTTCATTTGTACCCTTTTTCATGGCCAATGCCTCAGCAACAATAGCAAAATCAGTTCATGGCTATACTGCCTCTGCTTATCAGTAAGTGTAACTGCTGCATCAGCAACCAGACCGCACAGCAAGACAGCCAAAACTTTGAAACACCACAGCTACTCCTTTCTGTTTCTATGCATTAGATGCCTTTTGACATCAAATTTAGGCTCTGTAGGAGGGAGAAATATTCTTTACTGCAGCTGTTCTCTGGCTTCTCTCACTACTTTCTGGCCACTGGCACACTCCCATGCAGCTACTGAACTGCACAGATTTGTTCAAAGTGAAGTGGCAGATATAGAAACAGAAAATTTCCTGTGAAATTTTGCTTCCCTACATGGTTTCTAATGTAGTTTATTTCAACTTTCTCCCCTCCGTATCAGCTAACATGGGAAAAACCTGCAGCTCGAGGATGCAAAGGTCTTTAGTATACCCCTTTTATTCACCCCTTGTTTGGAAACCACATGGAAAAATAAAATAAAGAAATACTAATGTTAGTATTAACAGTCTTTTAGCACTCCCAATTAGTCGCACTTGGATCTACCAATGCTTGATCAAGTTTCAGCTAATACAATGCAATGGACCCATTATGATTCATAATTTTTTTATAGCATCGGTAGATTTAAGTGCTCATTAAAAATGAGGGCTGCTAAAGCTGTCAAGATTGGCCTAGCAAGTGCTGTAAAGCAATTCTCCACATAGTTCATCTAATTGCCTGCAAGCTTATTCCCTTTTCACTAATTTCAGTGTATATCTGCAGGTAAGTATGACAGATTCATCTTCACCCTACAACAGTGGAGGGAAAATTAGATTTTTCCATTAGAAGAAAACAGTTTCCAAACCATAAAAATATCTTCTCTTGAGGTCTGCATGTTTTAATTCTCCTACATCTTGGAACTCCAACGGGCTTAAGAATAGGGGTTTTCATTATCGATGAGGGTTTTAACAATAAAAATAATGTATACACCTTGACACCATATTTTCCAGTTCTTCTGTTCCTAGATGAGACCCAGGATTCAGAATAAAGGCTGAAATTGTGATGTTGTATTGCCGATATTTTTGACTGCCCAATTAAATATGTATTAGAGGGCTCGATTTTCAGAAAGGACTGAATACTCATCCTCTAAGACTAATGCCCCTTTTACCTGGCCTAAATGCCCCTAAGTTCAATAGCGACCAGCCAAGGGAGTGTGTGGAACATGAGGAAACTGAATCCAGATCTTCTGAAACTGATGGCAACAGCTTAAATAAGATGGGATTTAAAACAAGTGTTAACTGCATGATTTCTAGTAGCATTCAGTAAGCAGGGTGTTGGCTTTTTAGACTTATTAATCAGTTTATTTTTCTCTTGCAGCTACTGACTTTTAAAACATAAGCTAAATTCTGCTTGTCTTTCACTAGATTTACATCAGAGAACACAGAAATGAGTCCATTAGGTCTGACCTGTGTTTCGAATGCATTTCACCAGAGGCCATAAGCTGCAAACTGTGAAAACCATATTCTGTTTAGAAATAAAATGTATTTTCTATTTGGTAAAAAAAGCTGTTACTGAAGTATTTACACACACAAATTATCCCTAGAGTTATTGCTACTATGTATAATACAGTATCCTAAAGCCCTGCTTTAATAAACTGGTTACAAAACAGTGTTATTTTTGGCTAATGCCTTAGTACTATTTTTAAAAAGGCCTGAGTCCTAATTCTCCTTTCTATTAGCACACCGACTACTCAGTAGAGGACAGGATGAGAAGTGCAGAATTGACCACAGCGCATCTCAGACCAGGCACCAACTGTTGAGGCATCTCCACTTCCATACAGCAAGGCAGGCGACGCAGTATGTTTCACACCTAACACCAACAGAAGCAGCTCGGAGAAAAAGGCCTGCCGACACGTTTGAGCATGCTGGATCCTACTGCTGGAGCAACACTAGTAAATAAAACACTCCAGGGCCTGGGAGGACACATGGGACAGCTAAACCTGATACCTGAGAATGTGGATTGAGGCTCCTGGGTGTTCCCCTTTTCCGTTACAAAGCTCTTGAATGCTCCCATTACATAACAAGGGAGAGTCCTTGGGGATAATTAAGTTTTGGGCCCCTGAGCACTCCTGTCTAGACAGCTAGGCGACACAAGAACTGAGTGTGCGCAGAAGCAAAGGTCAGTCAGCGAACACGGTGAGGAAGACTATGAGCCTTCGTCTGAAGTCCCCCAAAGACCACCCGAGGACCACCACAGAGGATGACTGCGCATGCGGATCGGACATTTACATATGTTAATGAGTTCCAGGAAATCTCATGTTTATGTAGATGAATTCCTGGAAATCCTATGAATATGTATGTTTTCATGGTATATAGTTGCTGAAAGTCCGTCAAGCCGGCGGAGCACTTATGGTGGAACTATCCCCAGTGCTGCCTGGCGCCGCAATAAAGAATGCCTGCTTTCTAAAACTCCAAAATAAGTTGTAGGGAGTGAATTATTTTGCCGCTTTCCGGTAACACATGTCTATGGATGTTCATCATGTCTGCACCAGATGTCATCACCAATGGAGCAGTTTGTGTGAAGTTACTCCACTTAAAATTAAGTCAGCTGAATTAGCTTAAGGAGTTTCTATTTTTGGCATCAACTCCCTAGCAAATTTTGCCTGGGACAAACTAGAGCACATTCACACAAAATACTCTGCAGGTGGTTCTTTAAGACTGTTGTGGTTTAACCCCAGCCAGCAACTAAGCCCCACACAGCTGCTCCCTCAACTCCACCCTGGTGGGACGGGGGAGAGAATCAGAAGAATAAAAGTGAGAAAACTCGTGGGTTGAGATAGAGACAGATTAATAGGTAAAGCAAAAGCTGTGTACGCAAGCAAAGCAAGACAAGGAATTCATTCACTGCTTCCCATCGGCAGGGAGGTATTTAGCAGCCATCTCCAGGAAAGCAGGGCTCCGTCATGCACAGTGGTTACAGGAGAATTGTTAGGCAAAACCTGCCTACACATTAATGTGCATTTGCATATATTAGGTGGTTAAATTGCAAGAAGGCAGCACACCAATAGTATAATGTGAAAGCATTGCAGATGAGAGTCATACATGCAAAAAAAAAAAAAAGCAGCACATTTTTGTTTCAGAATTTCAAGAAACATTGTTTACCCTCCATGCAGGAAACTGCAGCCTGTTTAGTCAGCTGTTGGTTGTCTAAGGTCAGGGCAAAGCATTTTGTCTCAAACAGAATCCCCCTCAAATTATAGCTGCCCTAAGCAAAACCATTCTTTGCAAGGTACCTATGCCCCCACTCATATTTAGCACACGGTCATTCCCTCTGTCTGCTGAACTGCAGTTTTAGGCAAACTACAGCCACTTCTATTCTATTTCTATTGCTGCTCTTCAGAATTAGAAACGGAAATAGATCTAATTGGGAGTATAAAAGGGGATCAGCCAATTTGTATCGCTGTGGGGCTTCTCAGTACTGCAGCAAAATCCTTGAAGAGAACACACTATTTCTGATAAAAAGCACTGGTGATCCAATAGTAGCACTGACACTGATCATTGTTAATGTGCACTTCAGCTATATATGCATTGAGCAATCCAATTTTAGCAATGCCTGTAGCTGTTCTGTGCTACTTTGGCAACCCTGATCAGCAGTAAACAGGCTTTTAACTGGATGGTTAACCTGGGTTTATGATTGCCTTGCATCAACAGGACACTGCAAAGCAGCCAACATGCTGCCAAATCTGGACTGCTGCATGTATAGTCAGTGTGTGTCTTCTGAACATGATTCTCATCTCACCTGCTTCACGCTTGTCTCATTTTGTTGGCTTAGATGAATTTATTACTCATGCAGTGAATGGCGAATTCAGCACCATGTCATTATACATCATCTAGAACTTGCAGCCTTATAAGGAACGATGGCCTTCACATCCTGCACTATAAACAGCAGGTGGGTAAAAACATATGAAATCAGCTTGCATTTTTTAAATTATAGATGGATTTTGGCATTTAGTGACAAAATTCCCTCCTCAGTTCTTTCTCCAGTGCTCTTTCTTTTACTTTTTATCCTTTACTATCTCAGGCACTGCCTCAGGCTTAAAGAGCTAAACCTCCCCTACACACTGTCAGCCCCGTGATATACTTCCTTCCTGACACTCCTTGGTACCCCTTCACTCCCCTCACCGCGGCTTTCCTAAGCCCACAGCCCAATTTGGCTGAGATGTTATAATGATGGACTGTTTTGTCTGCCATGTTGTCTTGTCTGCACACACATACAGCAAAATGCTTCTCTTGCTTCTGAAGCTGCAATATATTACATGATTAACACATGACATAAATGGTTCATTTCTTTTGTAACAGTCTGTAAAAGACTTTGGTATAGAGAACCATAATCATTTCAGCTCTTGTGCCCCCACCCTCCTGGATTCTCCAGGGTGTTACAGAAACTCTGAATAGAGTCAAAGTGATGGGAAGCTGGGTGCTTCGCACTATTAATCCTCTGCTGCTCCCTCCCACCGAGGGGAAAACCACATTCCTACATACTAGCATTATTATGTGCTCAGCTTTAATACCTAGATGCTAGAATCTATTTCAGAGCCATAATTTGCTAGTTTCTCTGTAAAAATATAGATGGTAGGTGACACCCTTTGTCCAGGAGAATTTCTTGTCATTATACATGAAAAATTCTGGTAGAGAAATACATCCACATGCCTCCAGTGGAAAATGTAGACAAAAAGATTATATGACTTATCCAAGGTCACAGAATCTCTAAGCTAAATATACTTCTAGCTAAAAAGTCGTATCACATGCCCAGTGTACCAAACCTTGCATCACTTCTAAAGCAGCATTGATGGGACAATACAGGGGGTAGTTCCTTGCCCTCAGCATAGGGTGTGTGAATCCCTACCGTACCCAACAAGAGAAAGTCTTCATTTAATAAAAGACTGCCTAATAAGAATGAAAAATTATGTGTGCTAAATCAAATTCAGTCCAATGTTTGAGCATTTTGCTTCCTTTAATATCTTCATTATGAAAGATAAGCATTAACATGAAATGTGAATGACTGGCTGTTGGGTTTGGCCAATTTACATAATTTTCTAATTCTTTAGTCTTTGAGGTCATTACCATCTAATCCAGTCAATAGTGTTTTCTCATGTCCAGAATACAGTTTTTTTACACAGGGTAAAACCTTTTTTCTCCCCCCCCGCCTGCTTTCAAAAAGCAAGTTGCTCGAGTTTTGCACTACTGCACAGCAGGGAAGCAATTATGTTACATTTGCAAAAGACCCAGCGAAACTTATTAGGTAGCTGGAGAATTCTTCCTCTTCTAAACAATTTGTTCTGTCTCTAGTAACATCTCTTCACTGGTTTGATAAAAGGCTCATGAGAAACACTGCTAGCTAGATAACAAAAACTAGTTTTTCTTAACAACAGATTTTTCTTTTCCACCTTTATTTCCTGTTTGAGGCACATAAGGACCTATCCAATTCTACTCCCACTGAAATCAAGTCAAATGCATGAGTGGCAAACTTAACATTGTCTTCAATTACTTATTATTTGATGTTTGTATTTATCATTTCTTTGCCTAGCAGTATTTAAGACTGAGTCAATACCAGAAGGTATTTTGACCTATACATAAATAAAACAGAAGATAGACCCATTTCAAAGGGACTTTCAAAGCACAGGAACCCAGTGGCCCTAACCCCCATAACCACTTGTCTACAGGTGTGACTTTCTGCACCCGAGTGGTCCTCAATGGAGTGAGTTTAAGCAGAGTATTTAGTCTTCTAATTGGTGGAAGGAAGATTACTTCAGTCACCAAGAGCATGAAATCAGATTCAATATGGACCCTGTACGTCAGTCCCTAAAAGGACAGCTCACAAAACACATCTCCATCCTCCAATGCAGTGTGCTGTTCCCTTTCTGTTTGCATGAGTCCACTCTTTCTGGCCAGTTGGTATGAGAACTGATGCACATTCATATCGCATTAAAATGGAACGATTTCTGAGCTTTATAAATTACTTAAGACAGAGAAACCAAGTAACTGTCATGTTATTGTAAAAAAGTTAAATACCATATTCTGATTTTAAAGACATTAACTTGTTCATCCACATTCACAAAACTAACAGAGGTTTCCTATTGTTCCATGTCACAGGAAAGAGCTTGTGCATGTGCATAATATTGCCTCAAAAAACAGAGGTCAAAGGAAAAGAATCCCAAATGCATTTTGTGTAAAAATCTCTTGATTTTTAAGCCCACCTCATGATTCCTTGAGGCATGCCTCTGGGCCAGTAACATTTGCATTCATTCTTTAAATGAAAATGGTTTAAGCTCAAGGCACCAAAATCCTGCAAAGAGAATAGGACTATAAATCCAGAATAGCAGAATCTAGCTCTTTTGTAACTGCAAAACTGTTGTTACAAAATAATACCAACAAAACTCTTGGGAGGAGTTCCATATGAGAACACTGGAAATTAAGGGAAGTCAACTAATTTAACAAACATCCATGCGGATGCTCATGTTCCCTGAGGAGCCTGAGCTACAATGGTGTAAGGCCATCTCAGACTTGCTATTACTAGGGTAAACTTCTGCAATCCACCACAGCTGCCTCATGCCACTGTGTCTGACAGCTCCCAGCCTAGAAACTCCCACAGCTTGGGCACATCCTTGAGCGACCTTTCAGCCTGATTCTCCTCTCATTTATGACTGCGCAAATCAGGACTGACTGTTGGCAGTGTTGGACTTATGCATATCTGGGTAGGTGGGAAGAACTGTATTCCCTGTGCTTAGGCTTAGCAGTCTGTCACATCATGCAGAGGCTACTAGTACATGTTAGCCAGTTAGGCAGCAAGCCAGAGCACCAAAAAAGTACAACTTACCAAGCCATAACTGGGCTACGTTTACAGGCAGGCAACAGAGGACACAGGTACAGTGATTCCCTCACATAATACTCAGTTGATGTAGCTCTGTGCAGACCTGTCACCTACTCACTGATTGCTATGGCAGGTAACTGCAGATATGTTAGCTGGTGGGTCAGATGTCCCTGGACTGGAGGACATTCCTGCAAGCATAGGTCACGTGTAGTCATGTAGTCTTAGTCAAGCGATAATACTCTTTATATTGAATAATAAGAGTATTATTGTGGAGTACAATAATGCTTAAAAGAACCAGAAACCAACCTTGCCAGTAAATATAACATCCCTGCCAAGAGATTTTTATAGTCTGAGGAAAACATGAAGGATAAGATTGCACAAGACAAACAAAGCAACATTTCACACAAGGCACAGTCGCTTGGTACATTTTCTTTATGGTGTGTTTCTTAAATCAAGAAATTTTACCAATACATTTTTATAACATGGTCCCATAGACAGCTAAGACTGATGAAGAGGCCAGAGATAAGAAATCTTTAAACTAATTTCACAGTCAAAGAAAAACTATGTGTCTACATCCCCAATGGTTCAAGTCTCCCTTTGCCTTAAGTGCAGTAACTTTTGAGTGCTGAGTCTGATCAAAGAATATTCTAGATGTTGATGAGAAGTCTATGAATTTTAGTTGAGAATCAGACAAACAAGAAAAGTGGGGTTAACACTGTACCCTCTATATCTGGTTCACAGCCCAGCAGCTGTGATTGTCACTGCTGTAATGGTCAATGGATCAAGCAACTGTTTCCCTGTAACAGAAGAAAACCCTGGGGCACATAGGGTCTCTGGCATGGAAAGATCAATAGGGAGAGCGTCCTGCAGGGTGCATGTTTTGGGAAGGAAGGGTGATATGGACTTGGCAGTGTTAGGTTTACGGTTGGACTTGATGATCTTAAAGGTGTTTTCCAAACTAAATGATTCTACGATTATAGCATGAGGGAAATGGGCCATGGAAGAATGCAGACAGAGCCCCTGACATGTGGCAGGGAAAGGGGAAGGACAGAGCAATGAACAGAGCTCCTCCCATCAGCCAGGGAAGGGACTGGGGCATACTGGTGTCCCAGCAAGAGGTGTTGGATTCAGGAGTGCTGGAAATAGAAGAGGATAAAAGAGCGGTATGCATGCAGTGAGAGAGGCATGAAGAACAGGAGGAGACAGAAAACCCACAATGCATGCAATGTACTTTACCAACAGATGCAATGAGAAGCATGACCTTCTGTACATACAGAATCTTTTAAGCAAATAAAATAATGGACAACTCAATTTAACTTTCTCTGATTGATGTCATATAACACCGGAGGTAAGCGTTAAAGAATTTGAAAGATGAGAACTCAATGAATGTACACACAGGAAAGCTGTCCTTGAAGGGATCTGCAAATTCACTGTTGGCACTTCATTAAGCCAAAGGCCTAGAGTCAGCCATCATATTCCCTACAAGCTAATGAGTAGTTATAAAAATCCAGTGCTGCAAAGAAAATTCAAAATGATATCTATAAAAAACACCTCCAGACAGGTAAAGGCCATATCCAGCACTTGCTCTTCTGACCTGTGTCTGGCACTAAACACAAGAGTTCTTATGAACTGGCTGGACTTGAAGCTGATGTTTGCCCAACAACTGACATTTTCCCACACAGAACTCCAGAAAAATTATTTGGCAAAATAATCAACATGGGAGAGACAGCTTCATTATTAATGTAAATAGCTCACTTTCTCAAATTACCAGTTTTGCAAAAGGCATTAATTTGTGGGCTTTGACCCAAGAATGCAAAATGCACATTCATTCAGAACAGATACAAGATGGTATTAAGAGAGCTATTGTACACCACTTATGAGTAAAGCACATGGACAGATCATGTACTGTCAGGGGTTAGCATCGTAAGACACAGCAAAATACAAAGTGAACCTGGACTCAATACTATACTTTAGGGACTGATTTAATTCCACTGAAATCGTTGACCTGAACAGACAGCTAATCTAGCTCTTGGCATGGTGAGTGAGGGAATACGATGGAAGAATTTGCTTATTCATTAATTCTGTAGTTTAAGTTCATAGAGGAGAATTTTAATTTTCAAGTAGGGTACAAGAGGCCACAGTATGAGAGGGTTCAAGGAAAGCTGTGACAGAGGCACAGTGTTTCCTATGAACGTTGCATCTGTATCTTGTCTGTGAAGCAATCTGTTGCGTGAGCTCCAATTATTTAATGCTAGAGAGAATGGTATTCCATTTTACATTTGCAGCTACTGTAAATCTCCATGTGTCCCATTCAGCCTGCCCATTCTATACTACAAAGTTACATGAAAGATGAAACTTGTGATTTCATTTCTTCAAGAGCAGTAGCACACCTGATTTTAAATTATGCATCATGATAAAAAGGTCTTCCGTAATTACAGTTCTACCATATGCATATGTATAAGCATATATGCACATTGATATATTTACATGTCTAAATGAGTCTCCGGGTTTTAGGCACAAGCTTCTAGTCCAGCAGCTCCCAAAAGCTGTTACCATTGGACACAGGTGTTAAGAATAATTAAAGATATAAGGAGTATCATGATTTAGCCATCCATCAGTGGAAATCACATTAGAGCAGAGTCATTTTCCATTAGGCTTATTACATTATTTCCAGTAAGGCCACTGGTACATTCAGTTTTCTACCATTATTGGACCAGCTTTTTCCTCCCAATTTACCAATATCTGTAACTATTTCCAAGCACTATCTCCATTTCACATGTTTAAAGCTGTATCGTCTAGTCTTGCAGAGTGTAATGTCTTCAAAATGGCACACATACTATTTCATCAGTCCCTAGGATTACTGAAGCAGTCCTGACCCTACAAGCCACTTGTGTATTTTCTTTGCCAGATAAACCAACATATGGTCAACAGCTACTGATGAAGCCTTCTGCTATTTGATTGTAGCACAGGGCTCAGTAAGAGCTAGAAGCTCTGGCCTCTCACACATCTAGCATACAGACTTGTTTGTATATTTTCCACAGTCTGAGCAGATGGAGAACTGGTGAAACATTGAACAAAACTGATTTCCTCAAGAACAACAACAAAGTTTTCCATTGAACCTGTCTGACATTAGTGCATTTTTCTTTTCCTAAAACTCTGTTGTCAGAAATATTCTTGAAATTTTGTTCAAATGTAATTTATTAACAGAAACTAGAGAAGTCGTCCCAACCATGTTTTACCTTTAAAGATTACCAAAAAAAGCCAAAGTATTTCACCCCAAATAATTATATTTTGTGCATGAAATCTGTTTTGTAAACCTACTGTTTTGATTATAGCAACATTAGGAAGATTCTGATTAGCTCCAGTAAACAGAAAAATCTTTGTCAATGCTACTGAAAGACAGGAAGATGAAGTTGTAGCTAAGGTAATGCAGAGGAGCTTGGGGTTCTGGATTTAATTTCTGGCTTTGCTGTAGACTTCCAGCATGACCTTGACTAAATCAATGGGAACCATATTAGGGCAGCCTGATTTCTACTGACACGCCTGTCCCTAGTCAGCAGACCCTTTGATAATTGATTCAGAAGCCCTAAATAAGGCATCAAGCTGTAAGCCACGTAGGATCAGCTGACAAAACAAGTTCCGAGGGTCTCAGTAGACTTCAGGCTACCTAAAGGTGGAGCTTGCAGACATTATTATTGTCTACAGCCTATTCCCATGACAAGGGCATCAGATTCCTCAAGACCTAGGTATTCTCTTTCCTGGCAAGTAAAATACTATGGCACCTATTTTGATCCCAAGGCTGTTCCCTCAACTCCTCCACACAACACTGTACCTTCAGTTTTGGTGCCTCAGTTCTCAACCTTCTTTTTCCTTCTTCCACAGTGACTGTTAGTAAATCCTCTTGTAGTAAGCACTGCTGCTAACTTTGTAAGTAGCCAGTTCACTGTCACCAGCCTCAGCTGGGGCCCCAAGAGACCTAATATGATGTTGCTATATTAATAAAATAATAGCAAAGTAAATATGATTATGCAAGCTAGCTTTCCACAGCCAACTGTATAGCCAACGAAACTAAGCTACTGCCAGCTGATGTATTTGCTATATTGTGCTTGGCTGCTGAAAACTGAGGTTAGCTGAGGATATTTAACGATCCACCAATATGAAGCTGGGGTGCGATACAAACACAGGAACACTGTAAACCCAGATTTGCAAAACTGAAATCTTAAAACTGCAAGAATTACATAGTGTTCTTGCTGCATGCTATAAATCTTACGAAGACAGTTTAAAACAATAAAAATGTAGCTGTCTGCTCCTAATCCTAGCATTTGGGGGGGCCATCCATGTACATACTATCCCTTATCTAACGTATGCATCTATCAAGCTCTAGCCAGTCTTTAACAGCATCATTAGGAATGAATGATCAAAAATGTGAAGACAAATATTTGAAACTGCTTGAGAAATTATAACATAATAGATGCTGCATTGTAGAAAATGTGCATATGTTTGAAGCAGCACACCAAGAAATTGACAAGCATTAGCCATTCATACAACAATGAAATAAGTCAGAAACCTATGATACTGGAACATTGTTTTACAAGAGTATTTACAGAGCTAACATCTGTTATCTCCAGTGGACTTTGAATTTTCTAGAAAGAGATCATCTTATTGTCAGGAAAAAAAGTCACTCAAGAATGCACTTAAGAAAGAATCTATCTGGTTCTATCAGGTGGGTTACAAAGCTACCATATTGTCTGCCTCTTTGCAGGCAGCACTATATCCATGTTAATTCTGTTTAAACATTTTTGGCTTGGAAATGGAGAGGATCAGAAATCAAGAAATGTGATATTAAAAGCAGACACCTGAATGGTATAAAACAGCCAAAGGATGCATTTACTGGAGAAACGCACACTTACACTGCTAACAGAAGACATTTCTGCTAATTCAGACAGTGCAGCAAGAATGTACTTTGAGCACATGTTCTCCCAGAGCAATCTGGGGAGCGCAATACGGAAGGCTGTAGAGCAGACAGCAAACCTGTACACCACATTAGAAATCCATATGCACATTATATACGTTCCTGATATTCAACATCTACGCTGAGCGAGATGTCCCTTGCCTGGAGCAGCGTCTTTACCCCCGAGCAGTTCGGCTGGCAGGCACCGGGACCACCGTGGCGAGGGCCACCAGCGGCAGCACCTGCCGCTGGCTTCCGTCTAAACCCGGCGGCTACGCCCCAGGGCAGGGCCGCCCCACCCGTGCCCGGGACACCCGGAGCGGGCACTCCCCTCAACTGCGAGGGGCTCCGGGGGCCGCCGGCCTGACGGGAAGCCCCCCTCTGCACAGGCCTGCGGCGGCAGGGCGCAGGCCTCGTCCCGGCCTCCAGCGGGGGGGCACGGCGCCGCCGCTGCGCGCCGCCCGCCGGGCGGGGAGGGCCGCCGCGGGCCCGGGGCCGCGGGTGCGCCTCCCGCCCCTCCCCGGGCCGGCCGCCCTGCAAGCGGGGGGAGCGGAGAAGCCGCCGCCAGCACCCAGCCCGCCCCCGGAGGCGTAGCCCCAGCCCGGGCGGGGGAGGGAGGGAGGGAGGGGGGGTGGCCGGGGCCCGCCCGCCTACCTGATTTGGGGTAGGTGACGATCCAGACGTCGCTGTCCCTCACCGGGAAATTGGCGATCTCCTCCATCTTCCCGCGGCAAAAGGGCGGCAGCCGCACCCCATTGTACTCGAAGTACTTGCTCTCGAACTCCCCGGGCGTGCTGGGGGTCTCGGCCTCGCTCTCCGCCATCCTCTTCCCTGCCGGCCGCGGGGGCGAGGGGCGAGGTGCGGGGGCGGCGGGCGCTCCGGCGGGCGGGCGGGCGAGCGAGCGAGCGGCGGCGGGCGCGGCTGGGCGCGGCGCGGCAGCCCCTGCCCCCGGCACGCCCCCACGCACGCACGGGGAGGGGGCGCGGGGCCCGGCGGCGCATGGGCTCCCTGCGCGGTGATGTCATGCGCGGCAGCCGCAGCGCGCGGCCCCAACGGCCGGTAACGCTGGGCCCGCCGCAGCCCTTGCCGGGCGGCTGCCCGCCAGCCTCGCCTCGCCCGCCCCTCGGCCCCTCTCCCCTCACACGCTCCAGGGGCGGCAGCCGACTGGGGCAGAGGCAGGGGAGGGAGGGCCGGCCGCCCTCGCTTTCACCTCAGAGCTCAGCCCGCAGCAGAAGGCTCCGCGGCGCGGCGGCAGCGCCAAGGCCCGGCTTCAAAGAGGGCAGACAGTAGGCTGGGGAGATGTGCGGAAAAGGGGGGGTGAGCAGCAGGAGGCCGGTGCACCAGGGCCTCATGCTGCCCTTGCCCTGAACCCAAGCACAATGCATAGGGAGGGTAAGAGATAGGCACACGCCCACCTTCTTCAGCAACACAGATCATTGCTCCTTGCAGTGCTCAGGTTTAAACCCATACCTGGTTTTTTACACAATAAGCCCTTCATCCTAATGCCCTCTTCCCAGTCTCTTGGATACCACCTCTCTGTATCTGGCAGGGTAGCAGCTTTCATTACAGCATAGGGCATCTTGCAGGTGGGCTCAGGCCTGAGCACCGAGCCCCTGCCTGGGCAGGTACCCAGCACATCCCCTGCCAATTCTGACTTGCTCCCTAGACTTCCTAGGCTGGTATCAGAGCTGACTTACTAGCTTACCTTCTTTGGTGGTCATTAGGCAACAGAAACCAACCCTATCCCAACAGTGCTGGTGGCCAGTTAGTGAGGACAGTCTGTGCCACAGCCAGTATCTGCTCATCCCTCATATTACAGCAGCTCCAATCTCACTGCACCTGGCAGCACAAATGAGGCCTGGGGCAGAACTCAAATAGCACTCCTAGTTGGGTTTATGGGCAAGACAGCCCAGGTGCTGCCTCTTAGGGTATTTAAGGCCTATTGGTGCCTGATGGGAAGGTATAAAAACTCTAACCTCTTAAGATCTCTTTGTACTACAGTAAAGGAAGACTATTTTGGCTGTTTGGTCTAGTATGACTGAAGAGCTAGTAGTAGTTCAACAAAATTAAAACTTCTGTTAGTTTTAGAAAGGTCAGTGATGAATTTTGGTTTAGTTTACTCTTATTAGCCTGTAACAGCTGCTTTATTTTGTGTTTAATTATGTATGCTTCTGTAATAGTGCTAAATATAATCGAAGTTCTTTGAGAGTTTCAGATGCAAAGTGTCTGTAGCACATGTGCATTTGAAAGAAATAAAATAAGCATATAAAGAAGCAGTAAATCAAGGGAAGAGGGTACAATGACTTAGAAAAATATATGTCTCTAAGTACTAGAGAGTGAATTATAGCTAATTTCAGTTCAGTTTACTGAATTGTGAACAGCAACCAGCTGGAGATTGCATCCACTATCAAACTGTCCCTTCTACAGGAGCAATCTCAGGAAAAGCAACAGTGCAAACAGCTGAGGGCAGTAACTGCTTTCAGCTTTTATAATTCCATTTTACCAGCATATATAAATCAATGCTTTTACTATAGTTTACTTACATTTATTCATATTAATAATAAACTGCAGACATTAAAACTATGGTTAGAGCAGGTAGGAAAAGTCCACCAGAAACTAACATCAAAGATAATTGTTTTATGGAATGAAAATGGTTTGCAGGAATGTGTTAGGGGGGGAAAAAAAAAAACAAAAACAAAAAACAACCCTTAGAAAAATTTATTCCAGAGTCAATGGTTGACTAGTAAGACTTGCCCTAGAAGTCAATAATGCACGTTCAATTCCTTGTGATACTAAGTTTTGAGCCTGTTTCTTCAAGACACTGAAATCAGAATAATCTGTTGAGATCTAAAAGAACTTTTCCAATTTTAAAAAAATAAATTTTTGATAAAAAGTGGGTTGACAAGAATAACAGGCAGCTGGGCAGTTAGTATTCTGTGTTTTAAGATAATATTGTAAACTCAGAAGCAACTGGCATTCTGGCACTGGTGCCTGTTCTTTTCTTCCCTATGGTGTTTTAAATGGTCTGATTTCTTCTTTTCCTTGCTTAACAAAATAATTCAAAGCTGCAATTTTCTATAGAAAGTAGTGTTGTGGGGTATTCTAGCCAATTTCTAGGCAAAATTTATTTATTAGTCTTTTCTGATGATTGAAAGTATTAAGCTATACTAGCAATAAATAACTTTAAAGTCCAACAAAACAGACTTGAATTCTAGTCTCTACTACTATTTTTTAAAATTTTAATTTAGTTTTTAAAATTCCTAACCTAGTCCTCAGGCATGGATATGGCCTTTGCTCAATATATCAAGTGGAGGGAGCCATATTGACAGTAGAAAAACTCTGTTTCTGTTTTCTCTTTAAGTTAATGGGAGTTCTACAAATGTATCTCAGGGTGGAATATCAGCTTCCGTAGAGCAAAAAGCCAGGCAGGCATTACCACAAGGGATACAACAATAAGTGGAGCTCTCTCTTTAGCAATGGATGCTTTCACTTACCTTGTAATGTTTCAAATGAAAGAGCAATTGGAGCCCAATGTGGCTGAGAAACCAAGTGCCCTGGATTAACTGCACTTGGAAAAATCATCCCTGTGTTACAGGTGCAGTAAATCCTAATGTAGGGATGTTGGACCTACAGTGCACAAATTGCACAGCTGATGTATGCATGTGGCTATGAAGCATACAGGATTTACTGCAGGCATGCAGATCGCCCACCCAGTGCTCACTCAGATTTGACATATCTGAGACATGTCAGATTTGCTGGGAATTCAAAGACAGCTGAACTACAAAATGCATGAAAGCCATTTGTTTGGGAATTCCCTGTAAAAAAAAAGACTACAGTCGGCATGTTGTGCTCAGAGGCATCATTCACAAACAGGGTAGTCTACAACAAAAATGGTGAAGCTGGTAGAACGTCATTCAGTTACCAAAGGGTTTATGCAAACGACCTGAGGATGATCCAGTATTAGAGCTAAATAAAAATCAAATATGCTGTAACAGATGAACCATGCTGGAGTATTTCACTTACCCTCAAACTAGAGAGGAGTTGTGGAGGGAATCAGAATATGTAGCCTGCAAAGTAATTTTTGGTAGATTGTTTTTTTCTGTTTAAAAGAAAAATTTTAACAGTATCTCGGTTTATTTGAATGTGTTCCCAGCCTTTTCTGTAACACTTAGACCATTCTGTAATGTAACTGATGCCAGAATGTATAGCTATTTGGTGTTCCCATGAAGCAGCAGGAGGAAATGTAGGTGAAAAAGTTTGGATTCTCTCACAATGATGTAGACTGGGACCAACTTCACAGAAGTCACTAGACTCCCCTCTGTATAAAACTTTGGTAAGAAGAAACTTGGGAAAAGAAGATCTTAGGAAAAGAATGAAATGCTGACCTTAGGAAAACATTGTCATTTTAAGATCTGCAAAAGTAGGATTTAACCCTGGAAAGAGTCTGGCTGTTTCTATGCTGTTTTGGTATGTCTGTATTTCTGTTGTCTGTCACTACAAAAAGCACTCCTGTACCTTTGTACTCCTGAAGAGTCAGAAGGTGTCACCTTGTCTTTGCTGTCAGATGTGCCTATTTATTAGCTGAAGATACTGTAAGGAATTGCCCTGTCTTGATGTGTGTGTACTGTTGCACACATAAAAATGGAGTTTCAGCTTTCAAAATCTATCTGATGAAAAAAGATAAACGTGGCAATGTTTCGTCTTACTGTTTATTAAACTACTGTAACAGCAACCTGTGTCAAGGTTGGAGGGGCATGTTCAGAAGAAGGTAGACTGCACATGTTGGGGTGCCAAGTGCAGTGTAGTTGTAGACATGAAAATGCTGTAGATGCTACCACAAGTGTTACATGAAGCTGATGTAGTACCCTAATAATAGCATGTAATATTGTATTAATGCAGTAAACAGCTGTGCGGTAGATTGGTGTTTATAAAACACTGCTGTCCACTGCTGTCCGCTAGTGGTTTACATTTGTTCAGTGAGTACACATGAACTTTCAGAAATGTTTCTTACTGACTCAGCCCAAACATGAGCCATAGCTATGAGGTTTGAGCACATGATGGTTACACAGCATTTAATTCTTCTAGTAATGCGGCTGAGGATCAAGCTGTTAATTGGCACTCACCATCTTTTTTTTTTGTTTGTTTCTGGTACTTGTAACCAGGAATGAGTGCTCTGGCCTCATAGCCAGGATGTTAAAGAATCTGATCCCTTTCCTGCTAGAATTTTTATGTAACCTTAACTAACTCAGTCTCCCTGTGCTTTAATTTCCACCTGTCAAAACAGCACCAGTACTGTAATCCACCTCACAAGGCTATCTGAAGATAAATCTCTTGCCTCTCGTTACCCAAGCACAAGAGTCAAGGTCTTTCTAGGAGGTGGGATTGATGCAAATCATGATTTCTTTGATGTGATCCTGATCAATAAGGTCAGAATGCAAGGGTTTGTGTTCTCTCTAAAGTGTTCATAACTGGTACTTGAAAGAGCCAGTTGCTCAGCATCTCAGGCTGCAGAAGACCACTCAGCGTTAAATTCAGTAGCAATGCAAATCACTCAGTGTGCCAACTCTGAGGCAGATCCTTACCGTATAATATTTCTTACAAATTTACAGTGCTTCTAAAATTATACCCTACAGCATTTCAAATTCAGCAGACTTGGATCATGAGTACATGTAGCAGTCATGTATCACCTTTATTATTAGCACTACATTTCCCAGCAGGCCAGGTAGGGAGAGACAAGATGAGCTTGCCTCTACCACCAGCCTAAGCAGCATAAGGAAACGTGTGGTCACTTTGCTGATGCATCATATACTTTACACATGAAATGAGGGCAGGAACATAAAAAGGCAAGTAACTAAAAATAATCAGCAAGCTGTGGTATCGCTTCAAAGGAAAAATGCAAGAGGTGCACCAATATTTTCGGTGAGTCAAAGCAAAGATCACATGAGAGGAAGATGAGCAGCAAATAAGTCAGCACTGTGGATTAATGGCTTTGCTCTCCTGAAAGGTCAGATTGGAATTTCGTAAACCCCTACCACAAATTGTGCAATGATAATTCCACCAGAGACAGTATGGGATACCTTGCATAACTCAGCTAGCCACACTGTAAATAATTCCCCAGTGCGTTGTGGATGGCTTTACCTATCTGCACATGTCGATCTCCATCCCATCCTCCCACAATTTTGAATTTGTGGCTATTTTTAACAGCAACTTTTATTTTTAAAAAAGGGCTAATTTTTAATTGGGGGTAATTTTTGTAGCAGAACTGTTTATGGCTGGGACTGAGCCATAAGGAAAGAAAATTTCTAACTTAATATGCCCTAGGTTTCATTGGAAATGCTCACAATGTGGCCTTGTAGGCACAGTGCTGGCCCGGGACGTAGGGTGTCTGGATTCCATTGCAAACTCTTGCCGCTTCCATAGGTGAAGTTGGGAGAGTTACTTTGCCACCCTTCGCTTCAGTCACCCTTCATTTTAAAGGGGGACAGAGACAGTTGATCATATTTATGTGTTCATGGGAGAAAGTACAATTCAATATTGATATATAACAATGCTATCAATTAATTATGCTTATTAATTATTAGTCTTATGTTCATTATTTGTGTCCTTAAAGTTGAAGACAAACAGTTTGGGGATAACTTAAATGGTCACTTAAGTAAGATCAGGGCACTGAAGGCAAATGATCATTTCAACGCTTTGTGTGTGGCTTTCACTGTATTGTTATAGTAACTATTGTATAGTATTGTATAGTAACTATTGTATTGTATTGTATAGTAACTATTTGTTAGTTTTCAGTATGTTAGGAGAGGCAGACAACTGGGTGGCCTTTGGATATGCTGGTTTCGCTATCTCTGCATAATAAAGGTTGTGCAGCTATCTCATATAAAACTGGTTTATTTTTGAGAAACCTGATTTGAACATCTCAGTGATTCAGTACCACAAAACCAAATCGGTTCTACAGGAGTTTTTGTGATTGTTATGGTTGCAACACCACAGAAAGTGAAGCCTTATAGGAGGTGAACTGGATATGGCTGCTTTAGCGCTATGGGCTGAAAGTTATTTTCCCTTCTAAATGCCCCTGAATTTATCTATCTCAAAGCAAGCTGCTGTAGAAATGGCACAGATGCAGTTGTCCCTGATGAGCAGCAGTGAGAAAATTTTCATTTATATTCTGCTTCTAAAAGTACATCAGTATTTTTTTAATTTAAATATGGGCATAGAGCTATGAGGATGGATAATCTTCAAGTCATGGGCCTTAAACCACACAAGACCCTATGAGTTCCTGAGTGGACTTTAAAGTGCATGCTTTTGTATCAGTTTGCTGCTGTTCAAACAGCTGCAGAATGTCACGTCCAGTTAACTGGGAGCATGTGTACATGAAAAGACAAATCTGAGCTGACTTTGCACAAGCCAGGCTGTGGCGTAGCCAGGTTTGTGTAGTGATGTAGGGAGGCTTCACTGCTTCCAGGCAGCAGCTCAGCCTTCTGTGTGCAGCTGAGCAACTGTGTGTGGATTTAAAGGTTTGGGATGGTATTGGACTAGGGACTCTGTGGTGTGCTTTGCAATGCCTACCCTTCAGGCACGTTTGTAAAACCACTTAAATACCTGACCAGCATCCCCTAGCAATTACAGCTTTATAAATCTGGCCTCTGGGCTTGAAATTTGAAAAAAAAAAAAGTGTTAAAGGAAATTAGCTACTATAGCTGCGCAGTCATTTTCACAATGAGGATGTAGATAGCAATAAAAGGTCATAGCAAAGAAAGGAGCTGCTCCACTGGGCTTCTGAGGAGTGTCTAGAGTTGCTTTAATCATTAACAGGTGTTGATCACGGTTCTAGACTGTTTACCTCAGAAAGTAGTAAATATGGCATCCTAGACAATCTCTTATGTGATTTCAGAAAGGTACAGAACAACAGTCTGCTGCACAATCATTACAAAAATTGCCTTGCATCAACACAGAAAGCTGAATGGATACGCACAGCTGTGAGGCAGCTTTCTGCCTCATTTACTAATGAATTTCTGGGAGAGGAAAGGCCAGAAGGAAGGGATTAGAGAGATTGAGGGGAAACCATTAAAAAAGGAGAAACGTGTCCACTACTGAGGTGAGCAAGCTAGGATGTCAGGGAAGAGACGGGATGACCACTGAAAGGCAGCATAAAAGCAGTCAGTCTAGGAAGAGTGGAAGTGCTTACCAGCTAGAGGTGGAAGGATCTGGATGCTGAAATCAATGTGCCAGGTTGCTTGCAAGAGTGGGCGATGGCTTGGTACCGAGCCTGCTGCAGTCAGGAGCATTAAAGATCCCAGAAACATAAGACACAGAAACTGGGGGGGGGGGAATGGAAGACCACACAAGGGGCCTGAAAGAAGGTAAAAGTAGATTTATATAGCAATGTGGTCCATACTAAACTACACTAAATGTTGACTAGGACTTAAGACGCAGACATTGAAGAATACATGACTTGAATTACATGAGCCCCATCAGCAGGAATGTGGCTATTCACATATTAGAATGACCATGTGCATTAATACTTTATTTCATTGATGTGTCAATAATACAGGTGTCAAAATGTGCAAACTTTGAGTGAGAACTGATAGTAGCAATGTCATTAGTGACACAACTGACATAATGTTCTGTATGTTCATGCATGTATGTATCACATACATATGCACTTAACTAGTCATCCACTCCTTCAGAACAGATTTGAGTCAAGCTAACTATGATGATCAAGAAAATAGTTGCTGTTGATCTGAGTCCTGACAGTTCCTCTGTCAAGTTATTCTACTTTATATTCTGACTGCATGTGAGCACATACCTATGACGGTTGTGAAGGTTAGACTCATTCTCAAAGGCATTCCCAGAGAGTCTGGTATTGTGAGTTATGTCACCTGACCCTCAAAACATACACCTCAGGAAGTGTGATGGGAAAACCTTTATCTGGGACACTAAGAAACTGGCTTACATAGTTCTCCCAAATATGCCTGCTTCTTATTTTTAACTCCTGGGGCAATCCTGGGGTAAGGACTACCTTCATTCTTTGTGAGACACTAAATAGCGACAAAATGTCTGTCATGTAGACAGCCTGTTTGTAAGAACATAATCCTTACAGACTAGAATCAATGCAAAATCCTCTTTCCTTCTCTTTGGTCAGCATCTTTGGAGCAGGTGGTACCTGGTACATGTTACCTGTGGACTTGAGCTACAACAGTACTGCCACCCAACACTGTCCTCAGCTGAACATGTGTCACACATTCTCCAGACTAAGTAGGTAGTACCATATATGATATCATACAACTAGAGTGCTTCTTTTCAATCTTCAGAGGAAGCCTTCGTTTTTTTTTGTTGTCTGAATCTGAAATTTGCCTCCTGAGCTGTTTCCTAGTCACTCATTTGATTCCTAGGTGTGTGGTGGAGCAAGAGGAATTTTAAGTGACTATTTCCTCTTCTGTAATTGTAGGCAGTCCAGGATGACAGCGTCTATGGGGTAAATATCCTGGACACCTACCAGCTGCTGCTGCTGCAGCTGCTCTGAGGAAAAGGGGCTGCTAGATTCTAGCAGAATACTCAGCAGTGGGAAAGCATAGTGGTCGGAAAGAACTTGAAAAGGCAGAAGGAAGTGTGGTGACAGATGCTTTGAGGAGGATAGTTACTCAAAGCATCAAAATGTCACTCCTACAGCTCTCAGTGTAGAGAGTACAAGTTGCAGGTGTGGACCATGCTTGGTGAACACAGGGTGGAGTAAATCCCCCTCACAATTATTCCAGACACTGGTGCAGTAGCAGGCATATACTGCTGAAAGGGAAGGAAATACTTCCTCATACAAGTGTTTGAATAGCATTTCTTATTATGTAAATGGAGAGTGCAGACAGAATAGCTGTTAGCACTTGAGAAATTGCAGCCTAGACTTTCCCCATGTTTTGCTAAGGCTTCTTGTGTGAGTAGTGGCAGCCACTGTAGTATTCCTCAGGATGTGTCTTTCTGATCCTGCCTGTTGCTCCTTGTGCAAAGTGCGCTCCCTGAAGGCTTGTGTGGTGCAGGAAGGGAGAAGCCAGGCTCTTCCACTATTCTTACCACAGAGAGTCTGTTCAGCAGGGAGCGGGAAGAGATGTGAGCAATACCTACATCATCACCTGCATGGATTGCGTAAGGCACAGGGAGAACAACCCTCGGGTATCCAACAGTGACTACACAAAACTGACTGAACCTTCCCTGTGTGTAAGATACCATGACTGGTCCTGTAAGAACAGCAGTATCAATTCATAGTGGCCTGATTGTGCCCAGGTGTCTGTAATGGAGATTAACAAACCACATCACTACTGTGTACTATATGCCAGGCTTCAAGGCCGCTCTGCCCTGCAAGTTCTGAAGTGATATACATATGGAAGAGCAGGCTCTTTTAGTGGCACTTGCAGTATTTGGAAATGAAGCAGTTCATCTTTCAGCTGCCAAATCCACATGTTGACTACTGCAAAGTTCTGAGATTTTTGGTTCGAGACCACCTCCAGCTCCATGCTGATCCTAATACTTACTGCTAGCAATACGATTCTTCAGACAGTCACAAGGACTATGGTACAGTATCCGCTGGCATGTGGCGGTATCATGATGATTCTGCACGTATCATCAGCTGCATCAAGAAAGCACCCATGAATAGTTCAGATGTCACGTGTCTTCTGCAAATGGCTGCAGTCATCTCCTGTGGGTGGACCTGTAATGAGTATAGAGGTCATAGTCTTTCAAGAGCATGTAATATGTTCAGGTGTAGTATGACTTATCTTAACCAGACTCATTAATTAGGCTGGCAAATAGCTCTGTATAGTTTTCTTACACTGTACATTATACCTTCAGTAGCAAGCCTACCTGTTTGCTAAATATAATTTGAAGCCTTTGGAATATAGTAACCTGATATTATTCCTAATTACCTTTATTATCATAGTTTAGGTACTGAGTGCTAGGAAAGCATAGGTGCCGGGTTAAAAAAAAAAGCCAACAAAACCATAAGACTGCAATTTAAATGCTCGATCCTGACTCTTTTCTCACTTGTTTCTATGGGACTGATCATATGAATTAGGGATGTAGGCTTAGTCTCTAAAAAGAGAAACAGTACAAATCAGATGTACTCCAGGAGAGAGAGTATTGTTCTGAAGTTTAAGCATGTGGATGGGAAATAGAAGTCTTAGTTTCTAATCCCAGTTTTGCTCTAGTTTACTTGATGTCCCAACTCAAGGTCTTAAACCTCCTCTTTCCGTACTTATGAAATGGAGAGAATGTCTTTGTCTTAGTGTGTTGGAGTCTTTATGATGGATTTCCTAAAGCCTCCTCCCTTACAGCAGCCTCTTCTGAACTAAATGGGAGAGTGCTTACCACATGTCCAGTGCTGTGCTCTTCCCACTGCAAGCTCCAACTCCCATACTTCATACTCGTTCAACCTTCAGTTACACAGCAGAGCAACAATGACATTGCAAGACTATTATAACTTAATCCTCTTTTTTGTTTTCTGTTGCAAGTTTAGTAACTCCACCACCAGGACATGTATGCGTGACTGCCTAGTGAGATGAACAGTACAAATCCACTCAGGGAACACCTGATGCCCACACATTTAGTATCGTTTGTGTAAGATGGGAAGGGGGCATCAGAGTAATAGGAGAAATTAAGGCACAGGGGAGCTACTTTTATTACTTAGGAAAACTGAGCAAAAACTTACTTTTAGTTGAGAGGCAGCTGCAATGAGCATGTAATTAAGATCTTCTGTGAGAATAATTTAGAGGAAATGAAATTTGTTTGTATCAAGGACTGACACAGAGAGGACTATTGCTAGGGAAAGAGGCTGTTAAAAAGGAGCTATTGCCCAAGAACTTCTGCACTGACAGGCTTGGGAGTTTCTGACCTAGTACTGCAAGCTATTCTAGTTATGTCCAGTGGCTTGTGCAGGAAGCTGTTCCAGGAGCAGAAGGCAAGGTGTCTGAGTCCGCCTGTGTTCAGATGCCGTCTGAACAGACTACATTAAGCCTCAGAAATAAGTCTCATTTTCTCACAGATGAGCCTTTCTTGTGTTTACATTGAAGGACCCTGAATGAGGGCCTGGGCAAACAAAGATGAAAAACACATTTGTGAGAAAACTTCATATCCCCATCATCCATTTCCTTGGACTGTGACCTAGTCATCAAGTTATACACTGGGTGAGAATGAAGGGTCCTCCTCCCCCCCCATGCTTCCTATGGGTGCTGCGGACTAGAGAAGTCTTGAGGCCAGGAGGAGGGAAAACTTCAGAAGAGCATCCCAGCAGTCTTTGGCTTCTTTCCCCTGGTACTAAGCAAAGAGGATGCGGGGGGCATTGGCTGGCTTAGTGATGCAGTTGTGAGCAGGCTGGGACTTAGTACGCAGCTCTAGGGCTCTACAGGTAATGCTTTTTTACTCAATTTGTGTTACTTTTTCATTCTCCTATTTGTTCTTAAAAATCACAGCAGAGAGTTCCTCAAACCGACTGCCTTGAATTGCACTGAATATTCATAATGAATACAGCTGAGGTCATAACTGAAGATGTTCTACACATAATTGAAGATGCTGTACTCAGCAAAGTATTAAATAGCAGGTAGAAATCAGGACAAATTCAGCTGTCACTGAATTGCTTTGCCACTACTTTGAGATTGGTAGTAAAGGAGATTTCTTTGGATGCCTATGAGAAATCAACATGAAGTAAGACAGAAGCCAGTCCTTAAAGGAGTTATGTGCAGATGAACAACATGAAAGGCTTTCAGCTGTTGTTAGTACAGATAAAAGCTTCCTGGGCATTTTAACTCCAAGCCAGTAGTTACTAAATCAGTGATGGGTGTTCTGAAGGGCTGTGGCAGGAGGAGTACTTTCATCATGGAGGTGATTTGGAGAGAGGTTTACTCCAATTGCAAAAGCAACTCCAAGGGTCTTGTGCTCGTAGGAATCTGTCAGAGAAAGAGGAGAGTATGACATGAGCTTCTCGATCCCAGCTATTCAAGCTAGCATGCTATGGAAAAAAATGTTCTGTAAGTCTCTAAATACCAAGCCAGAGTGCCTTAATTTTTCATACTGCAGCTGTGAAGTTCACATTGCTATTAGGTAGTGACGTGCAACTGGCACTGATGTGCCAAACATTTTATGTTTTACAACAGTTACGTTTGATTTTTGAAATGGTCACTAGGAAAAGGAAAATGCACAGGGGCACTCTTTAAACTTTAACAAGAGTGAAATTGTTCAAGTCCTTACTATTCTGTTGCTCAGCTATAGTCTTCCAAAGTACAGCTTGATTTTTTTTTTTTTTTTTTTTCTCAGAAGCTCAGGCTGAGGGTGATATTCTGAATTGCTGCTCTACATTCACTACAGGCTGTGCCAAACAAGTAGCCTGCATTATTCTTGTCAAATTTAGTTTTCAAATGGAGCGCTATCTTTGACCAGAATCACTACTCATTCCTGATGTGACCATCACCTGAAGAAAGAGCATTTGTTTTCAAGTGATGGGAAGCTGCCATGTTTTGGATGGGTGTCCCTGCTTCCTCAGCCAGAGTCCTGCAGTAGCAATGTAAGCTCGTTGTGTGAGCACTCCTCTGATCTGCTTTACTACTAGGTCATTCAGGCTAGCTCAGTCACTCTTGCATTTCTATAACAAATGAAACTAAAATGTATGACTCTTGTTGAAGCGAATAATCTCCCATTGCTTTTACCAACTTTGATGTGGGAGTGGTGATCTCCAGAAAGGGGTAGCAGGGAGACGAACGAGACACAACTGCTCCACAGATTTACAGCATGAGCTTGTGGCCAGGCTCATGTTTTACAAATGAAATAGCACATCCTTGGTCTTCAGTGATTCCATTGCTTTTGGTTTGCCCTGCAATAGTCATTACCAGAGTCAGAATTGCTGTGTTGCAAAATGAATACCTTTTTATTGTAAAAAATAATAAGGAAGTATCCAATACTTATGTTTCATCTGGCAATATTTCCAGTGCTAGAGAATACATTCAATAGCAGTATAACTCCAGGCAATTTTAAAAAGTGTACAGTTTCCTACACTGCAGTTTCAGGCAATGCATTTTGCGTTCACAGACTGAAATTGCAGTGACTGATGCAACTTCAGATGCTTCTTTCTCTTTCAAGGGGGTGGTTTCCAACTGAGGGCTACAGCTGTGACTATCAGATGTCATCCCTCAACAGTAGGGACACATTAAGCATAAACTGCATTGCTTTTCATCTCTCCTCTGTCACAGGGATGAAGCAGTCTTGGATTTAAACATGGATTTCAATGGCTTTTGGTTAAAAAAGGACAACTCATAGCCTAAGTAAGTAATATATGCAAGGAGAAAGCAAATAAACAGAAGAAAGAATGGCACTTTAGCTGTAATAGGCAGTCTGTTTTCTTCCCCAGATCTAGGTATTGCATGACCTAACCTTTGTAACTCTTGTTTAAACAATCCTTTAATTATACTGTTGCATTTGCAAAAGCCAGGCACCTGTCGAATGTGGCTGTCAGAATTTAGCAAGAAATTAATCCTGCAAGATTTTGAAAATCTGACCTGAAAGGCAGCGTTCCTTCTTGCACAACAAACTAAATCCATTTCTAGTTCTCTTGCACCTAGCTTTTCTCTCATTTGATTTATAACAGCATTACGTTATGTGCTGTTACATGCAAATGAAACCAGAAAAAGTTAATAAGAAAGGAAAATTTGGCTTAATAAGTCTGGCTTTGGAATTGAGAAACCAGAACCCCTATTGCCTGTGTATGTGCCTTCCAGCTACTGAGACTGTGAACTCTGTGTTGGGAATAGGACTGCATTAATCTGTGGCTAGACCTGCTTTCTGGATTACTGCTGTTGGCATTACAAAGGAAAAGCTGTAGGATTAAGCAAAACAATAGTTACTGGACTACTTGTCACGTATTTACTTGTAAATACTATACCACCATTGACTTTTTGCTCTATGACAATTTATATCAGCTAAATACTTGAGCAGTATGTTTTTCCTCTGTAAATGTCTAGTGATACATTGCCCATTAGATTATAACTAAATTTAGTTTTAAGTGCAAAGCCTCAACCAAAAAAGGTCTGTTTGTTTATACGATTCCTTGTGGTTTGCAAGAAGTGGGTGAGCAGTTAGGTGTTAGATCTGCTTTTTGTTCTGTAAAGGGAGGCAAAAGAGTTAGAATGAGAAAAATAGGAGTTATATTTTCTACACATGATGTTGCACTAATAATAAATACAGAGGTAACATTCTGTGGTCCTTTGAATCTGCTGTTACATGGAGAAATCAAACTGCTGAGATACAGAAAATGGACTAAAAGTCAAACAACATTCAGAGATTTTAACTGGATCTTATGAGCTGCAGCAAAGATGTTTCTACTATGTAGATTGTACTTGCAGATTCATATATGCTTGAGATAGACGCCTCAAAGAACTTATGAAAATGACATTACTGCCATGCAGTGTTCTCCTCTGCTCTCTAATGTCTGTTCTGATATTCTTGTTTTAGGAGTTGTTTCAAGATGTAAAGGTCATTTGATACAGTCTATATTGTAGTCTTTTCTAATTGTGAAATGAACGTTTGACAAGCTTGGTTGCATTGCTATGCTTTGCAGCATTGCTCTGAGGATCATTCCGGGAAACTACAAATTAATCAAGCTTTGCTTGACATCAGGAATGTTTTTAAACAAAAGATAAAGTCTTTAAATAGAATTAGGGCTGTCTCTTAAACTCAATTAAAGCAGCTATTTTATGTGCATTAAACTTAACCACTCCTGTTGTGAAGCAATGGCAGTACATATCCCTGATCCCACAAAAAGCTTAGCATATTGAAGAACAGTTTCAGACTGCTGTTCCACCATATTTTCCCTTGATCACTTACTTCCCCATCTCCTCCTTTTCCCCAAACTCAGCTGTTCATTCTTGCTTATTTGCTTCTGTGCCAGCTTCTCAGTTGTGTTATTTGGACTGCTTCTGTGGCTGCTTCTTCACCTTGCATAATAGACCATGATGAGAGAGGATAAGCTGCAGTCTTCTGTAAGTTCAGAGTTTTTATTGGGAGGAGGAAATAAAAGGTGTGAGGGTGTTGACAGTAAGCGCTTAACTGAAAATGATTTTCTGTTAGGGAGTTGGGCTTCTGGGTAGCAAAATATCAGTGAATGAGTCATACAGAATAAGATTTTTCTTTACAAGAAAAACAGAAATATATAGGTATTAGGAACAATGCAATGTAGAACTATTCCCTATTGGTACTGCAGGGCACTGTTTCTTTGACTTAGATTCTGTCCATTACTGATGGGCCACAATCCATGAAAGAGATCAGAGAAACCTTGGCAGAAATGGAAACAATCTCATGTCCATTCCATCTGGAAAAATAAAAAGATTTTATAATCTAATATTGAATTGGTAGTACGTGGTGACCAGGATGGCAATACTGAACAAATTTCCTTAGGTTTATCTGGAAAACAGTTAAGTGGTCATTCAGTTCTCTTGCTCTTTTTAAAGGTTATGTGGGGATCTGAGGAACTAGTCACTTAGCGGCAACTGGAAGATCACAATGAGATGTGGGGACAACTTTCTTTTTTCCCCACATTTTCTGTGGATGTTTCTTAGGCAGCAGAATGAGAAGTATGCACATTTTCTTCAGAGCTAGGAAGCAGTATGTTATGGCTTCAGTCAGGAGAGTTGGTAAATTTTGACTACAGCTTTGGTCTGGTTTGATTTCTTAGGAAGAGAAAAGGAATGATGATGTTGGTTTAAACAGAAGACTGGGACAGAAGTTCTGGATTCACTAAAGCTAGCAATAGATAACAAGGAAGGGCATGGATGCATCCCCTCAGTAGGGAATATCACAGCCAACTCACAAGATTAGGAGTTGTAGGAATGTGTTTTATCAGCGTTGGTTGCATTTTGAAAGGCTTTTTGAGGTCTTGGACTGAGAGCTGACTGAGGTCTCTACAACTCAGGATGAACTGCTTGTGAGCAGTTTGGGACATGTACTGGCCAAGCTGTGTACAATAGGTCTCCATCTTGACATTGGACCTTTTGTACTTCTAGGTTCATCAGTGAGTGATTAACAGCTGGACAGCCAAGAGCTTCTAGTTGGACCTTCCCATCAAACTATGGGGAAAAAAAATTCCCATGTGCTCTTTCTGTTGGACACTGGATTTGAATGTAGATTATATGAAATTGTGTTTTGCAAAGTGACTGGTAACTTTAGACTTGTCTAAAGACACTTTCACACTAGCTACACCCCTACCCCACCAATTTAGAAACTGATCCAGGAAGAATGGTTTGTCTCTACATGGTCCTTGAAAGAATTATGGAATTATAACTAATCTCAGTTGACCCATCAGAGGTGACCTACATGAAAATGTTTTTAGCTGTAGACTCAATAAACCTCTTAAAGCCTCTTTAAGAAGGCATCCATGACAAGTTTGGTTTTTTTTTTTCCTGGATTTTTAATTTTCCATGGGGCAGACAGCTCTTGGAGTATTGATGTCAAGGGCTGGCTTTCACAGCTTACCCATTGCTAATAGATGTTTTCTATGAAGAGAATAGATTGCTTGCACCTGACAACAGGAGAAAGTCCCATGTTTATCAGTGTTTCCACTTTGAAAAGCCTTTTGGCCAGATTAATGGGGACAGAGCTGCAGCATGTGCTGGCAGAAGGTTGGAGTGCTGCCTGGTGTTACGGCAAGAGAGCAAGGAGTCTGCTGCCTGCAAAGGAAAAGGGCAAGGAAGAGGGGCATTCAAGGACAGGCAGAAGCACAAGTGGTAGCAGTCCTAATGCCAGGAAGATGATAGTCCTGGTAATGTTAACCCAGCTGGTGTCACCTTTTCTTCTAGCTGTTACTGTAATGAGTCACCAAAAAGAGCAGCTGATGACTCCCGAGCAGGTGCCACAGCTTGTACAGCTACCTGGGGTCATGAGGAGTCACCCTGCTTTGTTGCAACAGGCTTCCTAAGCCTAGAGGGCAGACCCAGGTGTCCACAAAGCAGTGCTCCCAAGACTGATCTTTTTGTCTTTCTCTCTGACCTTCATCCCATCCCTTGTCTAGACGTGCCCCTGGGCCAGCTTCCTTGCTCCCTACACGCACCAGCATGCCTTAACTCTCTGACTTTGGAGCACACAGCTGTCAAGTACCTCTTTAAGAAATAACCTCTCATCGTGTCTGGATAGCAAATAGAAAGGGAAACCTTTACTTCAGTTGTTCCCTATTATAATCTTAATTATGTTACTAAACATACCTCAACCCAGTAACTATTAGATGTGAAATGCAGCCATTAAATGGATGCCTATAAAGCTTTGGATATGGGAACACTTGCTGTAGGCTGCAGTATGGTCTCCTATATGCTTGTCTATAGCAAAGGTTGTGGTCTGAGATTTGCCAGAATTGAATGAACAGCCCATTAACAGCCAATGGGCATAGACTGAGACAAATTGTATTCACCTTTGTGGCAGGTAATCATGACTGAATCTTGGTATTTCCAGAGACTGCACCCTGCTCTTTGGGGCCAGGATTTCCATGGCCCCACACAGAACAGCATTCTCTTGGTACTCATAAAAAGGCTGAAAAGTGTAAGCAAACACCAAGGTTAGAAAGTGTGTCTATAAGCATATGTCTATGTAGTTAAACCATTCATGCTAATAGTTTATGATAGAGTAACACCTCAGTTTATAAACCTATGATGCAGCAAAAGACCTAAAATTGTATTTCAGTGCTTATGCTGTTAGTTGTTCTGTAGATATATAGGTTGTTTTTTTTTCATGGTGCAATGGAGGTAGGCAAAGCCACATGGAAATCTTCTTTGAGTAGAGAGATATCAAAATATGTGTCTTAAATTATGCCAGAAAAACACCTTACCCTGATGATACACTGAAAGTTCCTGTGCATAAGGCATGATTATCTAGCTGAACTTTGAAATGCCCCCCACAAAATCATGCTAAGCTTCTAGTTCTGCTTGGCAAATTTAATGCAAGATAAAGATTAAAGCTACCAAGCGTGTTGTCTTTTTGTTTTCTGAATATGCAGAACTTGTGCTTATGTTGATCTTGGCAACAAAGGAGATTAAAGATAAAGATTGCTTATCCCAACTATCTGTACTCTTTCTTCCTCCTAGTCTCCCAGTTAATCTTCGCTTACACTGTTGCCTGCCTGGGGTGGGGGAAAAAGAAGCAGTGGTGTTTCTTCTGAGCTAGTCTAGAATTATCTTCCTCCTTCCATGGGGCATCCAGAAATGATGGAACACTTTTGCTGTGCTAGGAAAAAACTGTTGTTGTGTTCAGTGAAAAAAAAGTAAGAGCTTGCTATAGGAGAATGAATCCTCTGCCTGGCACGTGTTGCAGTCCTTATGAGCTTCCTGGGACCTTGCTGTATTTCCTGGGAATAATCAGTATTAGCCCCATCTCTTGTGCAGTGAGATACGTATTCTCCCCTTTTAGAGGTGGCAAAGGGGTTGATCTGCTAGCTATCAGCACTGCAGTGTCTTACACAAAGCATCATCTTTGCAGAAATGAGGAGCACAGTTCAGCTAGATGTAACGGGTTTGGGACTGTGCTTTGCCTAGGTGTGTGTGTGCACACTGAGAAGGGCTGAGTGGGAAATCAGTGAGCAGCAGGCTGGCAGACAGTGACAGCGCTCCCTGGAAGAGGAGTGGATAGAAATAGGGAATTTTCTTATTCAGAACTTGACTCCAGTGAGATTAAACTTTATTCTTTGCTTTTGAAACTGACTGAAGCAAACCAACCTTGTTTCTTGGGTTGACCAAAGTGAATATTTAGTTAGGGAAAGGACAATCATTGTATTTACTCCTATTTTTGGAGTAATATAATTCATTCCACGTGACAAGTCAGGGCCAGATGTATCTCTGTGGCTAAAGTTGAAGTTAAGACTTTCTCTGAATGTACCAGCTGGGAATTAAGATCAGATGTCAGTTATGTTGTGAAACAACCAGACTATCACTCCACAGCCAAATTCCCTACAGCAAGCCAACATTTGGCAGCTGGGAAAGAAGGGGAAGAGTGGTGAGTATGGGGTGGTGGTGTGACACAGTGGCCTAGATTAGTAAATCAGAATTAATTAGGGAAGGGGAGAAAGGGATTTTGCGCCTTCCCAGTACACAGACAAGCACTTAAGGCATGAGGAGGTGACAATTACTGTTTTGTACACAACTTAAGATGGTTAAAAATGTAAACAGTGTGGTCCACTGCAGCATTTCTCAGAAGGCATACATACAGACATCAGAACTACATCAGGGGGCATCTATATGTGCCTGGTGTATACAGAGAGCATATTGGGAGGGAAAAGGGGACAGACAAAAAAACCCCCACCCTTTTGTCACTCTTTTGTCACAGCAGAGACAGAAACTGCAAAACACTAGACTTCTGAAAGAACTGAAAGCGGATACAGGAGCAGTCTGGTTGCCATGGCGTGTTTTTTCAGGCAATGGCAGAGGAGGTGAAGGTCAGTCTCTTCCCATGCCAGAGGCAGCTGACTGACCCACTAACCAGCTTTGGCTGGCACTGCGCTGTGCCCTTTCCCTCGCACACCCAAGGGAGGGAAGCAGAAGCTGCCCAGAAGTCACGAGATGATTACAAATGTGCCTCAGCACCCATAGCCTCGCTGCACTGACCCCCATCTTAAGGTGAAGTTATGCTACAGACAGAGCCAATCCACCAGCTGGCTCCTGCCAAGAAGGGAAAGACTGCCTCTGGTACTTGCTTAGCTGCTCCTTGCTAAGCCAATTCAGCTTTCTAACCCAGCAAACTATTCACTTTTGTCTTTCTGAATTTAGCTAATTGAATTGGCTAAGCCTAGATTAGAGAAGTGGCAGGAGAAGGAAAAGGAGATGGGGAGCATATGAACATGGAAGCAGAGGAGGAAGGAACCGAGAAATCGGGAGCAGGACAAGGGGCAAAGGGAAGAAATATGGAAGTAACAGGAGGTCAAGAGTCCTTGGTCTTGCAGTAGAGCAGAGCTGGGAAAGATGTCAGTACTCCTGGTCCAAAGAAACACCTACCATAAGCTGCATAATTAACTTATTTCAGAATAAGAAATCTTACAAATAAGATAAAATAGTGAGGAAGGTCCCAGAGCACACGGTGTCCCTCTACGTGAGGGGTTTGAGCAAATCTAACTGAGAAAATGGACAAAGTAACTATTACAAAAAAGGGACCAAGAAGTGATAAGCAACTACCCATGTGTCCTAGGAATACATTCACATATTTTTATTGTGAAAACAATGCACATCTGTAGATTCCAATGGCTACTGTTAGACTGAGGAAAGGACAGTTGGTTTAAGGTGAATAAAGGCTGTGCTGTCCTGTATGTGGCTCTTGGTTTAATTGTCACTGGCCTTGTCTGTAACTACAAGTGAAGATCAAAGAGGAGGGTTATTCAAACTTTTGTGATTTAAAGTTTGGCCAAAGGATGAATAGATAAAAATAAAGTTTTATATCTGTTCCAACTAAATTACAGACAAACAACATAGAACAGTTTCTTCCTTCAGAAAACTCAATCTCATGAAAATAATAAATCACAGGAATGTGACAGTTTCAGCAATTTTCAATGATAAAAGACCAAAAGAATTGCTTCAACTCTTATATTTAACTTTAATAACCAGTTTACTTCCAGTAAGGTAAAATATTTAAACTAATTTGGTTTTAGCTCCATATTGATATTAATTTGCTTCATATATTTTAACATTACCAAAACCACTTATTCAAAGGAAATATTTGAATTTTCACACTGAAATATTTCCAAATAACCATTTATTTTCTTCTCCATAGCAAAAGAAAAGTAATCTGGGTTTAAATTCTAAATGAGAATGCAATCTTTCTCAGAGGAAGGAAGCTGTAAAATCATAAAAAATGGAGCACAGAACAGCTACAAGAAGATGCATTGATTCTGTTCTCATTTTTCACCTTCTCTTTTGCTGATACAAGAGTAGGATTTATCAGATATGAATATCAGGTCAAGAGGAAAAACATGCTAGGGAAAGGTTCATATCAAAACTGTAGCAAATACTTAAATGAAGATCAGATGCTGCAGTGAAACAAAAATTTAGCATCAGCACAGTGTATGAACTGACAATGTTTGTTTGGGAAATCTGCTTCAGTCTTCAAGAATTTAGTCAAAACTCTTTGTATTAATTTATTTCTCTAATGACAAATTCTGAACATATATGCTTATCAAAGTAAAATCTGTATTATAAAATGTGTATTGCTATGGGCTATTCATTTAACACTAGACAATGAGCCCTGTAGTATGAATTTGAACTGAATGACTCGGAAGTAGAAAAACAGCAAATGTACAATGAGAATGTGCACGCAACTTTTTCTTGAGAAACAACAAAAAATTCTGTAGCAGTCAGAACTGACCTATAAAAATAACTCTAAAATGAACTCACTCTACATACAATGTCAAATTCCTGGATGAGCTACATGAGTTAGTTTCAGAATGATTCAGTTATAATGGAGATTAGATGCTTGTATTTTAGCAGATGAATCTTTGGATGGACTGCAATTTAGACAACTTTGGTCACACAGCTTTGGTGTTTTAAAGGAGGCCTTCAGTCTCTTCCTGTGGAGGCCAATAGAAGTTTTGCAAATGATGCAGACCATGATGTTAATGTTGCTTATGCAAATTGTCTCTAGCTGAAGAAGTAACGCTAGTTATGTTTTAATTATAAACATTAATGGCTGGGGGCGGGACATGGACAGAATCTATCTTTCAATTGCCATCTTATGTGCTCTCAAATCCCTCATTAATTTGTTCGGCTGAGTTGCTTATAAGATTGTTGCACAATAGTGAGAGAAGTGGTAAGTCCTGACAAATGCTTACTTTGTAGAGAGATGGTTGTTTAACCAATCCCTCACCATCACATCCTACACTGTTGTGTGAAACCCAGGCCTTAATTCTCTGAAGCCTTAAGCCCATGCTTAAAGGATGTACTCCGGGGCCTCTAGTCAAAGGAAAGACTTTCACTGACCTCACTTATCACTGTAAGATTGGAGTGTGAGTTTGAGTGTACTACGAGAAATTCCTTTTCATACAACTGTTTCAAAATTGATAAGGAGTTGCATTGGTCTGAGCATACTAATCATTGACTGGGGACACTGGGCAACTTGTCACCATTGTACATGCAGAAGACAACTGATGTGACTACACAGATGTGCTCAATTTCTGCTCTCACTGTCTGCCCCTACCTTTGTTCCTCCTCTTTGCTGTTTTCTTCAATTGAAGATGGAGCTAGAGGCCCCTTCTCTGGACATGTTTTAGTGGGAGAAGAGAACGGCAGCAGTCCCCATCCTGTCATTCACCACCCAGGAGCATGTTTGCTCAGGATCACAGCTCCCTCCTCACCTCAAACCATACCACAACTACACAACTACATGCAGCCTCTCTTCTAGTTATCCCTGCTCCTCAACTGAAGTTCAGGCAACCATACCACACAGGCGGCCTGTCTCCTTTCAGTGAATCACTGCTGCCCTATTTTATGGGTACAGAACAACACTTGGTCTTTCTGGTACAAATTTTATACTATTTTTCTCACTGAAATGCATCACTGGAGTAAGGGGGACCACTTAAAGTAAAAGTGTTATTCAAGCAGAGCTTTTTACTGATTTCTCAAACTAAATGCAAATTCACCAGCAGATTTGAAATGTGAATACAGTGATTTGCAGCAACTGAAGATCTGGACCTGGTATTTATTTTTAAATCCTAATACCAATGGATAGGGAGTTGTTGATTTATAATGGCATTTAAACAACTGGTGACACTGGAAGTCTACAGTAATGTTCTTGCTGATTGTGAACTTCTGTAGGATTCCTAGTTAAGTTGGGAGCTTAACAGGTTCTTGTTTTCTGCTGTATAGATTATTTGCCTACTAAACAATGAGGTCATATCTAGTGTCATCTAGATGAAAATGAAATGGTAATTAGACCAACAAAAGGAATTAGGTATTGTTATACTTGCCACTTCAACAGCTCTCTTGAAACACTTGATCCCCTGGGATAAAATTTACAGCCTAGAGTTAAGGCTGTGCCTAAATTTCCTGTGCAACACTTGGGAAGAACGGTGAATTCTTCAAAATGGGATGCACAACAGCCAGAGCCTTGCAGTTAGCTGCCTAAAATAACTGACAGGAGGATGATGAGGACGGATGTTTACTTTAAGCCAATGAGAGATGCATAGCTTAGATGCCTTCCTCACTGACCTTAAATAACATCCTTGCTCTCTAAACAAAATGAAAAAGCTCTCTGTTCCTGTTAAAGCACAGCTATAGGACGAAGAGCCTTCCCTAGGTTCTCCTCCTTGCACTATAATTCAGTGATTAAAACAGAGGTCCAGGCTGAGGAAGGTCCTGTAACACAGCTGGCTGGCCTGTAGATGAAGCTGTAGCCAGCTCTGATGGTTTCAGCCACTCTTCTCTAGCTATGCTCTGGAATAGCTGCTCGAAACTTCCAGCTCCACAAAGAGGGTTCTCAGAGACCTTTTGGAGAAAGGCAGACTCCCTAAATTGCCTCTTCTTTCTTTCCTCTCCATTTTCAGGAAGCCTAGAGGCTACAGAATTGATTCAGTGTGACTGGCCACAATGGGCACCGGCCGGTTGTCCAACATCTTCACAACACAGGGATAACTTCCATTAAGTCCCTCAAATCTCCAATATAGCTGATTTGAACAGAAAGGTCCCTAAAGAGTGTGTGGCATACAATGTACATCACCCCCATCTAGGCTGCCTCCCCTCCCACCCCCGCTGTCTCAGCTTCCCTTGCCCTCTGTTATGTGCCAGAGGCATTCGCCTTTCCCCAGGTCACCTGGCTTACGTAAGCAGCAAGGAAGCTTGTCCATGGTGAGGCCACAGGTGGTTAGCTGTTCAGCAGCAGAATGGTTTAAGTTGAGAAACACCCCAGAGGAAAAAAGTTATTTCCTGGCAGCATAGTTCCTCCAGCTGGTCCACTGTGCACGGATGCTTGTACGAGCACAGCCAAGGGTGGTAGAGGGCTGGCAGTGACTGCTCAGGTTGGTGTTGTTGCTCAAAAGCTCACTAGAAATTTTTTGCTTTGCAAGACAAACTGCGTGAACTGCTTTGGGCAACCTTCTGTGGCACTTGTGAAGTCCCTGCTCCTTTTGTGCTGGCATTATGTGGTTCTGTCATCCAGCCTGTGGCTTGGTTTAGCCATCTGCAAGGTATAACTGTTTGGTATAATTCTCTTCCCTTCTCCAACTGGAAGGAAAAAATCCAAGAATTTCAAATCCTTGGTATTTAAAGAATCAAGGGAACCAAGACTACTATAACAAAGGCCTACATTTATGCACAGTGCATATGTTTATATCCCACCCACACACTCTGCTGACAGCATCTTCACCTATGTTCAGCTCCATAATCTCCTCTCCAGAATTTCTTACCACATTTTCAATTGTTAAGAAGGGGCTAATGCATGCTAAGCAGATTACTGGGTACTATTTACACAAGCAATTATTTCCTTTCATTCCAAATGTTAGTTCCACACTGTTCTCACGAGTTTCCACCTCTCAGGGGTGCTGAATGAAGGACCAGCTGTTTCTGTGTCTATAGTTTCTCTGTAGAATGAGAACCACTGTAAGTAGGTGAATATAAAATAATCTCCATGTGTATTTCCTGGCGGGTGGATCGTTGTGCTGCAAGACAAGATTCAAAATTTCTTGTGAAATATTCTACCACAGAAATTGTTCCTTGTGTACATATCTATCTCTAGAATAATTCCTTAAATATTATTAGCCTTAGAGTTGGGAAGACAAATATCTAGTCTTTAGAGCAATAACAGATTTGAATTCTTTTCTTAGGTCAAGACCAAGAAGGAGGCTTTGCTGAGAATCTGTCTCAGCAGCTGTTGTAAGGTGCTAATTATTAGGTCTTTTCATGACAAGATATTAGGTCTTTAAGATGCAACATTATCTGCCACCCAGCAGTTACCAGATATAGTAATATCCATAACTGTAATTAAAAATAATATAGTTAATGTAGAAATGACACAACTTAAGAGAGAAAACAGCAGTCCCATTACAAGCAGAAAAAGGAACTTGTGCTCTGCAAGACAAGATTTGAAAAATCTAACTCTGGTGGCTATCCCCCCCAGTTTGTTAGTCATACTCTTTTTTTCTTAGTTTTCTGTCTTAAAGAATAGCATCCTTAAAAAGTAACTAATTAAAAAAAGCTAAGATTGCAAGTTAGCAATGGGCATAGTCATTGTTCTGTCTCACCTATAGGATATATAAAGCTGTATGGGATCTTTTGCAGTAAACTGTTGCCGCATACATATCAGGCCACAAATTTATGGAACAAAAATAATGTGAAAATATATATAAAAAAGGACCATTTTCATGTGAATAGTATTAGGCTATTCGTTCCATATAATAGTTTTGAAACGATGAAGAGTAAAGGCAATGGTTGTGGTATCAGACCTGAGAAGCAAATTGTAACTCTCAGGATTTACCTGTTTAACTTTGAGAATGAAAAACACAGATCACACCAAGGAATTCAAGATATGAAAATTCATTGCTTCTCCTACCAGAACCAGTTACATTGGTTTCCAGCCACCCTCCAAGATGAAAAATACACTAAGTACTGGAGGATTTTTCCTGCTTTTAGAAATAAATTGACAAAGCAAGACTCTGGTCACAGAACTCGGTCACTGTTTTCATTCCTTTAGCATGAGGTGGATAGCTCTTGATTATTGGTGAGTGGATTACATGCACTGTGGATTAACCAGACCCTTGCTGGCAGCACAGTGATGCTGAGTGCACGCTGCATAGCATATGCCCCTTGCACCACACTCTTCTCTACCTGCTGTCATTTAAAATGCATTATGTTCTTGAGATAGACCTGTTTACAAACAAGTTGATCAAAGGCAAATGTGCTCAATGTGTTTTGTTAGTTAACACGTTTTGTATTATTTTCTAAATTTGGATTACTACGTTTCTCCCTCCCGCACCACTTGGAGTAAACGAGGGTTGGCAGCAGAATTAGCATTTCAACAGACAGAATTTTTAGGACATGGGATGCATCTAGATCTAAGGACCTCCCATGTATTTTGAGATTCAGCAATAATTACAAAATAGTTAACACAATACCAGCCAAAGTCACCAGAGAAAGTACCTTCTGATATAGCTCCCAAAATTAAGTTCCTAGTTTTCCAAGAGCATACAGCTTGAAACAGAGCCCGTAAAGAGATTTTTCAAAAGCTGCCCCTACTACCCCCATGGTTCAGCCATATTACAGAGAAAATAGGGGTCTACCTCTACAGTATGAGTTAGTGTTAGATCCTAGCAAAAGGTATGTGAAATGGATGCTTGATTTTTTTTTTTTTCCTTTAAAAAAGATGATGGCAGAAGCCTACAGAAAACTCCCAAGGCTGCTTTATCTATCTGCTTTTAGATTTGGTATGGTGGGAAAATAATGGAAGATTGGCAAGGAGGATTGTAAACATGCTCAAGTGACTTGCAGCTGGGGTGCCGAAAAACACATATATCATACCAATTGTTGTTTGGCCTTGTGTGTGGGACAAGTAGAACATCTGCGTTTAGATAACACAGGCCCGTGATAGACTTAGAGGCACCCTCTTGAACATACTTGAGATTCATGCCCTGCTGTGGGAAAGATCAAAGCACAATGGTAAACTACGCCTGCGTGAGTCCTTGATAAACAGGTGAAAACAGCGGGTTCGATGATCCGCTAACATGGATCAAGCTCTGCGATGCCTGTGTTCCTGCTTGTGTGCTTCTGCCTGGGTGCTGCTTCAGGGATCCCCCAGTTAGTGAGGTAAGGAAAATAAATTTACTCTTTGCATTTCATCTGTGATTTTGTGCTTGTTCCTGCTCCTGCCTGTGCCAGCTCATACATTTGGTGTAGTCGGCAGGATCCAGGAACAGCCATGCCATGGCTGGCAAAAAAGTTGGAGGCCATGATGGTGACTCCCCATATTCTGGGATGGCCCAGTACTGAGCGCTGGACCCTCGTGGCTACTTTCCTGGCTACATGGGCTCCGCCAGAAGCACAGCCTGAAACAGATGACGAGGTGGTGGTAACCCCCCAGGCAATTGAAATGGCTATGCGTGGATTGCCATGGAAAGCAGCATCGGATTCTTCTCGCAAGTTAGTAATAAGATTGGGATGGTTATTAGTTACCTGTCTTAGAGCTCTTGACGGTGAAGTTGTTGCATTACGGAGTACAATGAGAGAACTGGAAAAGGAAGTCAGGACTTTACAAAATGCAAAGGCGATCGCGCAAGAAGTAATTACTACTCAAGCAGAGCGGTGCCATGAGCTGCAAGATACTGTAGAACAGTTGATAGCACATATTGCTAATAAACGGTGGGGGGGAGTGAGTGAGCAGCTGTGTGCTGCTTAGTTGCTGGCTGGGGTTAAACCACAACAGTCCTTTTTTGGCACCTAATGTGGAGCATGAAGGGTTCAAGATAACGACAGATTTGACTGGAATCTGCTGGATTGAATTTATAGCTGTTATTGCTGTTTAGCTATTAATCAGCAGGCTTCTGTGCTTGCCATGGGGCTTGCTTGCCTTACTGTATATTAGAGTCTAGTGCTCATTAGTGGCTGCTTTTCTGCTTTCACTGCTTGCTGTACTGCTTATCATCTTGCTCTGCTGTGCCTGGGAACATTTTGATAACAGCAATGGCTCACGTGTTGATTACAGGATTCAATCCAGACTGGGTAGCAGTAATGAGAAGTATCAAAATGCAGCTTTTGAGAGGAGCACCTGCCTCACTAGACCCCTTGATTATACCAGCAGTCACCTATACCAGCATGTCTATATCATAATTAACATGGTAGCTAAATGGAAAGGATTAAGGCAGAAGCTTTTGGTGGTTAAATGATGGACAGATGGCATGCCTGTTGAATTTACATGCCAGACATTGGGTTGGGTTGATATCTGTTTACAGAAGTTTGTAAGCTGCATGTAGGTTTCCTGGTAGATTGAACCCCCATCAAACTATATTTGATTTCTATCACATGGCCTTTCAGGCCTTACTTCATATTCCTGGAGTTATGGGGAAATGATTATGGCCTGGATTCAGGAAAGGATTTAGGGTATGTCTGCAACACAGATTGCAGCATAGTATATGTAGTGATACTTGCGATAAATGGGACAATCTTGAAACTGCATATTGTACAACTGCAGTAGGGTTAGTTGGTAGCGCTTGTGACAAGGTTGCACCAGCTTTCTCAGATGTCCCAGATTTTAGAGCTAGCTCCAGGATCTTTATCCTAAACAGCTATGTGCAGGGCAGATAAAACTGTAATTGGAATTAAATGAATAAACTGAAAAATGTGAAGAAAAAAAATTGGGGGGGGGGAAGAAGGGATTAGAATAGGTTTGGGGAGGAAGAACAATAATCTTTACTTATAGGCCTGGAGATAAAAGGGAGATGACGCAGCCAGTGATTAGCCAGAAGTTCAGCGTATCAAACTAATCTACCTTTTTGATGAGACATCTGCTCTGCCAGGGAAGGGAAATGGGACCCATCCTGTCCATATGTACCTCAGCTGATGTTTGGGTTTTTTTGGGTTTTTTTGGTTGGTGTTTTGGGGTTTTTTTTTGCCCCCATGAGAAGCTATTTGCTAAGCTGGCGATGACGTAGTGAGGAAATGGCAAGAGCTGGTAGGGAGCAGCGCAAAGAGATAAAAACAGGTACTGAAAAAGAGCAGGCATACACAGGAAGGGGAGTGCAGTGTTGGTGAGCAAACTCAGTGTTGTGTATTGGGGAATCACAATACATTTTAAAAAAATTGATCTAAGCTGAGATGGGGAAAGACCTGGATTTATCAGCTGATCATAATATGATTATAAGTAATCAGAATCAGTGAGTCACCTTCCCTAGCAAAGATCGTGTAAGGCTCTAGTGAAACCCCATCTGAAGGACTGGTTGCAGCACTGGTCAGGGAGCATTTGTAGCACCTTTCTCATGAGAGGAAGCTAGAGGAGCTCAGCTCCCCGAGTATCACAGAATGAGGGCTGGCAGGGAATAAGGCTTATCACTCCAAACATTGTCAGCGACATAAAGGAGAGATACTAATGTAAAAGGACAAAGTACAAGAGCAGATGGTTATGAACTGGCCATGTATCATTTTGTGGTAGAAATAAGACTTCTAACTATTAAAGAAATGAGGCTCAGGAACAGCCTTCTAGTGACAATTTAGGGATAAAAATTATTTTTTACATGGAGTTGATCTCTACCAGCAACATTGAGATTAGCCCTGAAAAACCTATTGATGGGATAATGCTCTGAAAATCCTCTGCTCCCATGCCATTTAACTGGCTCTCCCTGTCAAAGTTCTGCAGATGTTCAGTAATGTCCCTCTCTGAACACCTCAGTGTGTCTTTTCCAAAAGCATGGATGAAGAAATGGTATTCTCCTGCACTTAGGCTCTGAGTAAATAGCATGAGAGAACACAGGGAAAGAATACAAAATATAGCAAAGCTGTCCCTTTCCTCCAGAAGAGAATGGAAAAAGGGTAGGGGTCACAGTCACCTTTTTAATGAAATAGGACTCTTCTAGGAAGCGTGGGATGTGGTTTCATCTCCCTTTTCAGCTCCCTCCTTCCCTGTGAACGGAAATGTGTTCAGTCTCGCACCTTCCTCTTCCCTAAATAAAGGGAAGTGCCTAAATGACAGACAGGATTGGGATTAGGACATTCTCTGCTCTGCTCATTGAAATGGTGAGACGATGAATGGATGAAGATGCATGGCCCAACAAGACGGAGGTGGCTAGAGAGCTAAGTTAGAGGCAGGAAAACGGGAAGTATGGCCCAGTGCGTGGTGTTCACTGAGAGGCAGAATTCAGAGTTTCTCATCATAGTGTTTTGTCCGAGGCTTGTTCAAAATCTCCCTGGTAAAACTATCTAGTAATTGCCCAGTATGGCTTCAAGCCCACTCAGATTGAAAAAGAGCTTGAATCCTGCTCTCTCTTCCTGGCAATGCGCTTTCTATAAATAAAAAATTGTGCAACACTATCTCCTAGGTGTATTTGGAAAGTATGAGCTCCTCTCAGACTCTTCTGAGAGGTTTTTAAATCCCATTGTTAGGATATGATGGTGCATGGAAGTAGCTGAAGAGGTTTTCTGCAGCCCTGAGTGAGGCAAATAAATCCTAGAGGATTTCAGACATGCTGTTCTCTGTTTTTTTTTTCATAGTCCAGCTCTGGGGAGCTCCCCGCCGGGCAAGGTAATTGTTGTGAATTCCCTTCTGAGCTACTCAATCTCCACCAGCATTACAGCGGGAGCCTAATGGAAGCGCTGGGATTTGTGGTGATGGAGAGGAGTCACATACAAATACCAGTTCCTTTTACAACTTTTAGAGGAAACTGGCACCTTTTACAGGGAGCTAAACCCTGCCTGGACATGTTCAGATGCATTTAAGACTTACAGAGGCCTTGAGCAAAGAAACATTTAGGGCACATCTCTGGCCTGCAATGCAGCACTCCACAGAAATACCTGAACTAGTGGTGAGGAAAATAGTCTGCGGAGCTGAAAGCATGGTGGGATTGCTACACTGATGCAGATAAGAGTCAGGACTGGTTGACACCAACAGGGCACCTTCTTCATCCAGGCATATTATGTAGCAAATAGACAGATCTCGCACAGTGCCGTGCTAGTAGAGGTATGGGCCTGTTTGCAGACAAGTTAGATGTTGTGATGCAGCACTGCATTAAGCAGTTCTGCAAAGACAATGGCAAGTGATTGTAGTGATCAGTTGGTGCCAATCGCTCTGTCAGTGTGCTACAGATCTTCTGGAGGTCTTCAGGTGCTTAAAGATGCCATTATGAGACCTCCAAAAGTCCACCAGTGCCTGCTTTTGATGGGTCAGGCAGCTGTGTGCTATTGAAACTCTGCTAGATGACACCGTTCTAGAATTCAAATGGCGTTTAGCTGCTTTGTCTGTGAAGTGTTGGTAGAACATGAACACAGCATTGTGCAAGTGAATGGTTTGAGATACTCAGAAAAAAAGCAGATTATTCTATCATCTTTCCTTTATAAGCCTAGTATTATCATAATGAATTTTCTTAAGTTTATTACAGGATTCTGGAACAGCGCTTGCTCTTAAGAGCAGGTCATGAAATACAAACGATTGTGCACACTAACACGACAGATTCGTTTGAGCCTTGGATCACGAGGGTGACTGCTAAACCCGCGCTCCCCGCGGCCTGCGCGGGCTGCAGGAGCAGTGCGGCGTCCCGCTACCCCACCGCACCTGGGGGCTGCGGCAGACGCCAGCGCTGCCCTCGTTTTCCACCTGGAGACTAACGGGCGCCTTTCACGTTCCCACAGCCCGGCTGCCCGAGCCTCGCCTAACCCGGCCTGCGCCTTGTTTGGCGGCGCACGGCTGCGGGCGGGGTGTGCGTGACCCGCCCCGCGGGACCGATGCGCTGCGGGGCAGGGCGGAGAGCCGCGGGCAGGAGGGGCCGGGGAACCGCGGGGGCCGCCCCAAGCCAGGGAGCTGAGGCGGTCGAAGGACGCGGGGCCGCGCCAGGCGGGGGGCGGGTGACGCAGCGCCCTCCCTCTGACGGGGGGCGCCGGAGGGGGCGGGGCCTCGCTTAGCGTCTGCCCTTGGGTTGGCTGGGGCGCCCCGGGCCGCCCGGGCGGGAGCGCGGGATTGGCTGCGGCGCGGGCCGGCGGCGCGGGGCGCGGCCGTCATGTAAGCGGCGGGAGGCTGCCGCCGCGCGCGCCGCAGTCGCTGGGCAGTGGCGGCCGCTGGGCAGTGGCGGCCGCTGCGGGGGCTCCCCTCTGCGTCACGGTCCGCGCGCCGCTCCTCGCCCGCCGGTGACGATGCTGGACCGCGAGCGCGGCTGGAGCGTCTCCTTCGCCGGCTGCGGCTTCCTGGGCGTCTACCACATCGGCGCCGCCACCTGCCTGCAGGAGCGCGCCCCCCACGTCATCCGCGACGCCCGGCACATCTACGGCGCCTCCGCCGGGGCGCTCGCCGGCGCCGTGCTCGTCGGAGGCGGCTCTCTGGGTCAGTGGCTCCGCCGTCCTGCCCCGCCGGCGGCGGGGGGGGCTCGGGCGGGCGAGGGGAGCGGGGCGGCGGGCTGAGGCGAGGCGAGGCGAGGCAAGGCAAGGCACGGCACCGCGGAGCGGGCCTGCGGGAAGGGGCCGGTGTGTCCGGCCGGGCCGGACCCCTGCCGCCGCAGCACGGCTCCGGCCCCGGGGAGCTGGCGGGGTTCCCTTCCCCCCCCTTCCCCCCCAAGAAGGAACATGACCCCTTCTACGAAATTAAATCCGAACGGGTTATATGGCCCTGTAGGTGCCGGGGTGTCTTTTTTTTTTTTTTTTTTTTCTCTATTCCCTTACGTCTCATCTCGTCAACATCTTACCTCCCAGTAAAAGACACAAAAATCGTGGGTTTCCTTGAGGGTGGGGGAAGAAGCAGGTGGTAAAGTTAGCGTGTCTTTGCCTCGGATAGGTATGTAGCAACCTCCCGGGCTCAGGAAATGGTCTTGACGATGCCTTATCCGATTTCAACACTCGTGTAGTTGGAGTTTACAACCCCAGCTGGAGGGACAGATAGCTGTGTCTGTCTAAGGAGTTCCGGTGCCTCCTGGCCTCGGGAACTGCAAATACCGGGTTGATGACAACAGCTCTTACCTTTGTGCGAGGTAGAGGAATTAAAAACTGTTGGAAAAGTGGGAAGTAGCTGAATCCTAACACCCTTCAAAGCAAGCAGACTAACCCTGTCATCAGTTTGAAACAAAATATTGACGCTTTATTGGGAAATAACACATCTCTTCTGTAGTTACCTTTGCATATGAGGCTTCTAAAGTTAGCTTTAACTTGCTTCCTCTAAAGCTTCTCCTTTCTTGGGGTAAGGCTAAGAGAGTTAAGGTCAGGGCTTAGGTTAGTTTTAACATGCTTTTCCTCTTTAATCTATGCAGAGTGTATATTGCATAGGTTACTTAGGTATATGATTAGAAACTGGATTGATTAAAATCACTGATTTTAATTGTGATTTAGGTAACAGAGGTAATCTTGTTTTGTATTTATACCAGATAAAAGATGTTAGTTTGCAACTAAATATAGTCTCTTTTGTGAAATAAGTGCTTATTTTCTAGCAGTAGGAAAAGTATACCTTACTTTTACCTATTTAGGGCTCATGAGAACCCAAATATATGTTTATCTAGTGAATTAGACATGCTAGACATTAAAGCAAGCTTGAAGCAAGTAAAATAACAAGGTGTTTAGGATAGTGACTGGAATGCAGTTTAAAAAGTGTATGAAATATCTGGAAATCTGAAAATAGTTTTCCTTTTAAACCAAAGAAATCCACTGAATAAAAGCTTGTCTAGTTCATGACTCAACACTGATTGTTTTTGTTAACGGTACCCTTAACAGGTTTAGAACTAAAGGTTTTGTAAATTCACTTTTCATCTTACTTATAAATGGAGAAGAAAAGCAATGAGTGCTTATTTTGAATTGGGAGAGGGTTTGGGTTTTGCTTTTAAATTTCTGAGGGAAGAATTCACTGACTAAAATGAACAGAAGTTCTCTGTATGTGCAAGAGAGTAATGTTGTGAAGTGCTTGTCCCTCCTGCTTAGCCACTGATCTCTAATTGAGTAATTGAGACTTGAAGACTTCAAATTATTCCTTTGTCTTTCCCTTCTCATATGCTAACTGAGATTTTTGCTTTTCTCTAAGTAATAGAATAGCTAGTATGTGTGCGATCACTGCCCAAGGTATTGTATTTCACAGGCAAATGTGGTTCTTCTGGAAACTTTTTTTTTTTTTTTAAAAAGCCACTTGGGAATGTTGGAAGACAATTCAAAAGCAGACACATTCTAAAATCTGTGAATCATTGTAAATTCATCAAACTAAGAAGATATTCCCATGTTAACTCTATATCTTTTTAGCTGTTAATTTTTTGTGAGTTTGTGTGAAAGCAGAGGATTGTAAATAAGCTCTAAAGAAACACTGTGTGGTATAATCATTTGATATATTTCATTAGTTGTATCGTATGCCTGCTTTACATTGATATACTTTAATATGCAGTATTTGTTATTTCTGCAGTTGTGGTTATAAGTCCCATGTGTTTTCACAGTTGCATTTCACTGTGGGAAGACAGAGCCAGACTCCTCAGAGATGGGTAGTGGAAGGCTGAGAGGCAGCAGACACAAGCTGGAACATGGCAAATTCTGATTAGGTATAAGGAAAAGAAAATTACTGTGAGGGTGGTAAAATACTGAAACAGGTGCCCAGACAGGTTGTGGGATCTCCGTCCTTGGAGGTGTTCAAGACTTGACTGGACCCAGACCTGAATTAGTATGCTTGTTGGAGCACATAAAACTCTGAGTTGTGTATATATATGAACAGGGTTTTTGACTAAAATTGACGTGCATATTTCATCTCTTACAGGTTTGTAGCCGGATGTTTTAAATAAAGAGTTTTCTTTGTGCTTCATGTTACCTGTTGGATAGGCAAACTGAGAGTCTGTAGAATTTCGAGTTGGAATAAATGTAAATATTAGCCATGCAATGGAGGGGAAAAAAGTGTACTTTTCCAGACTGAGGAAGAAATCTCCTTCATGAAAGGTAGATGGAGAAGCTTAGAGGTGACTGTTCTTTGAGGATGAAGTGCATTCCAGTCCATTCCAAACTGGAACTGTTAAGGTGCTCTCCTCTTGTTAGATCTTCCCTATGGGTGTCTTGGAGATCTAGTATTTTGGTGGTGATGTGGTCATCCATTCTAGTGGGGCTCTAAAGAGAACAGGTTTGGTGGGCTCAGGTTTTACTCTGTGGGAAACAAATTAATAATTATTTAATCATTGTCTTGGTTTTGGCTGGGATAGAGTTAATTTTCTTCCTAGTAGCTGGCATGTGTTTTGGATTTAGGATGAGAATAATGTTGATAACACAGTGATGTCTTAGTTGTTGCTGAGCAGTGCTTACACTAAGTCAGGAACTCTTCTGCTTCTCATACTGCCCTGCCAGCAAGGAGGCTGGAGGTGCACAAGAAGCTGGGAGGGGACACAGCCAGGACAGCTGACCCAAGCTGGCCAAAGGGATATTGCATACCATATGACATCATGCTGAACAAAAAAACTGGGGGAGTTGGCTGGAGGGGCGCAGCAGCTGCTCGGGAACTGGCTGGCCATCGGTCAGCGGGTGGTGAGCAATTGTATTGTGCATCACTTGTTTTGTATATTCTTTCATTGTTATTTTCCTTTTTTGTCCTATTAAATTGTCTTTATCTCAACCCATGAGTTTTACCTCTTTTTCCAATTCTCTCCCCCATGCCACTGAGGGCGGGGGGAGTGAGCAATTGGCTGTGTAGTGTTTAGCTGCTGGCCAGGTTAAACCACAACAACCATTAAAAATAGGAATATAGAAATATAGCTAGGAATATAGAAATATAACTAGAAACAGTTTACATTTAATAGGAACATTAATTTCTTTAGCTCTCTTGTGTTTCAAAAAATAAAACAGATGTACCAAGGTCTGCCTAAAATCCCAGTCTGACTTGAGCTCGAGCCCTCTGCCCCTTTCTGAGAAGATCCCATTTTGGGGAAGCCGAAGAGGTAATGGTGTTTTTAGTCCTGTTGAGGAAGGAAGGGAGAAGGAAAAGAAGTTGGAATACTTTGAAGTCTGTTGAATTAATAATGAACAGCTTTTTAAATTTTCAGTGTTTTAATATTGCATACTCTTGGGTAGACACAACATATTCTTTTTTTTTTTTTTTTTGCTTAGGAGTCCTTCTGGTATTTAAAATAGGTTACAATAAACAAAATATGTAAACTTGATATTTTTTCTTATTTTTTTCCCTGTAGACTACCTCAAATGTAGACATTCTTGTATATGAAAGAGATGGGTAAACTGTGAAATCAAATTTCGTTTTGATGGGTGATTATTTTCTGAAAGGAAGTTGAAATGAGAGGAGTTCAAATCTAAACTGTTAGAGGTCATCAGTTTTGCAGCCCTTTAATGGGATATGTAAAGTGAGCTGGTACTTGCCTGACATTTTTTACAGTGAGAGGTAAATAATCACACCACAAGGTTAGTAGAGGGCACTGGTTTACTTTATTTTTTCTGCAGAAGCAGGCCTGGAGTGCAAATGAGTGAAGATGTTACCATGCTTCAAACTTAAGTAATAGCTTGAGCTTCAATTTGACAGGATGCTAGCTAGAAAAACAGGGTGAAGACCTGGCAGAGAAGGGAGAGTGTGTGTATTTGTTTGCTCATGCGTCCATGCACCTAGTGCTCTTGGTCTGTTTTTTAGAATGAGCAATTTGTTTGCCCAGTGCGTAAGTTTTAAAAACTGTACTTATTTTGCAAAAGGAAATTAATGCATGCAATAAGACTGCTATCCTGGACTGAGTTTTGCTAGTTCAGTATCTCAGACTCCTGCAACGTGCCTGATTTCTCTCTTTAGAAAGTTTAGAAGATTGAACATTGCTAAATTAGCTTATTAAAAAAAAAAAAAAAAAGGAGGTGGTAATTTATATCTAAGTGCATGAAAAATAGAACTGCTAAAACTGTCTACATAACTGCTTCTGGAAATGACTTCTTCACTTACCAGAATGTGACTTGTGCCATTTTTTTAATTGCACGTAAAATGTGTTTTACTAACATAAGCATATATTTGACCGTGAACAGCAAGCTGTGTCTAAACTGCTGTCTTCTGGGGTGGGAGGTGGGGTCAGGCTACTGGTATCAGTGGATTCATGGCTCAAGGCTTCACTCTGCAAGGGTGGAATGCAAAAAATTGTGGTGGTAAAAACGGAGTATGTCTGATACCTCAGTTTTTTTAGAGATACTCTTTTGAACATTGACTCTTGGTTTACTGTGTTAAGAATGAGAAAAGTTTAGGTATTGCTATTTGAGGAGGAAAAAATAACATTGTAGAAAGATAATATTTTTGGAAATTAATCTGAACTCAAGGGCTTAAGCAGAGTTGTTTCCAGTGCAGTGCCCACATTTAACTTAATAAGTCGAATCCTATCTATTCTAGAAAGAGTCTATGTTAGTTAAAATATGCAAGTTCTGGAAATATTTTTAGATGACCTTGTAGCATATCACTCAGGTAAATAACCTGTTACTTTGACCTTCCTCCCCACCCCCTTTCCTCTACCAAGTTGACGAGCTTATCAGGCATTTTCCTCCAAGTATGCCCTGGAGAAACATGACATTAAAAATTCAAACAAAACTTTGCAGGTGGATGAGCTGCTGTTCTTACTATGACTAAGTGTGTTTGTTGTTAAAATGATTTTAGTGTTCTTTGGGAACAATCGTGTCTTCTGTAGTGGTTTGATCTAGTTCCCAAATGCTGATTTAATTGGAGAAAAATTATTGTATGTCTGTTACGTGTTGGTAAAAATGCACCTATTTAGGTGGAGACCTGTGTGAGAGGTATTACAGATCTCTTCCATGTTCCTTACCCACTGTTTTAAAAACTTCCCTCCTGACGTTCCATACCATAAGTTCACATTTAATATTCCCTTTATTGTGTTTATATATAAATGAAGATAAATGGTGCTCTGAAACCTTAAGTTTTGTTAAAGTCCAACAAGTGTTACTAGCTGTGATGAAGCTGGGTGCTCTGCTTCTTCAGCAGGCATACTGTGGACCTTAAATCTATGCATCATACACTGTAGGTTTTTATGGGTGTTGCATATGGAATATGTCCATGCATACATGCCTATGGAAGGTCACTCACCTTTGTTTTTTTTCCTTAAAGAATGTGTTTCTGGAATGAATAATTCCTAACAGAAGCATCTTATATGGGTATTTTACACCTACAGTCTACATATAAATAACATATAAGTAACTTAGTGGCTGGGTCTTCACCTAGAGTTCTATTTGAAAGTCTAAAGTGATGTTCCCTCCCCGCCCCCCCCAAAACTCCTAAACTCTGTTAAATATTAGTGTATGGTTATTTTAGCTGTTAAAAAGCTCTTGAATTTTCATGCTAGCAATCGGAGAGAAAAGTTGGAGCTCTAGACATGCTTTATTACTGAAAGTGTGTTTTTTGGTTTTTGACATATCTTCTGTTGCATTTTGTTTTCAGCTCAAGCTTGTGCAGATGTTCTGGCATTAGCCAAAGAAGCTAGAAAGCGAAATCTTGGTCCTCTTCATCCTTCCTTTAATGTGATAAAGATAATAAGAGATGGACTGATGAGAAATCTTCCAGAAAACACTCATCAGTTGTCATCAGGCAGACTGTGTATTTCGCTAACCAGAGTATCAGATGGTAAAAATGCATTGATATCTAATTTTAACTCTAAAGAAGAAGTTGTTCAGGTATGTTTATTTGTGGCAACTTTTAAAAGTTTCTGTAATCTTAAGCACGTTTAACATCATCCATTGGATTTCCATTTTAAACATTTTAGTATATTGTGACTTTGACAGTATTTTAAAGATGAATTAAAGCTTCACTACACTAAATTAACTTACTAGTTTTCCCAGTCAATGTATCAGCGAACTGTTTTAGTGAGTAGATGTGAGGAATCAATCTTAAAAAGGATAAATGCCCTTGAAGTGCAGTGTATCTAATGAAACTATATCCTTCATGAATAAGTTTTTTTTTTTAAGGTCATTCTTATAAAAGCAGTGATCAAGAAACAGTCAAAAATAGCTTTTTAAAATTCTTAATATCGGTTACAAAGCTAGTTTAATATGATCCCAGAATGTTGGTATTTGTGTCCCCAGTTAGTTACTTTGGTTACTCAGAAAATGTACAGCTTGAGTGAATGATCATAAACTTTTCCTTGGTAATTAGCATTTTCAGAAATGCTCTTTTAGTGAGTCTTATCATTTATTTTTTTTTTAGATGGAGTGTGGTTACGTGCTAAAAAAGAAATGTGGAATACCCTCATCCTGTTTAAAATAATGCTTGATAATACCTCCCCCCCCCCTTTTTTTTTTTTTTTCAAGTGTACTTGCTGGGGATTTTTTTGGTAGTTTGCTCGGTTGTTTTTGCTAACATCTAAAGAGATAAAGATAAATGATAATTTCAATAATAGAGTAGTTACCATTTAATTTATATGGTCTCATTTTCCTACAGGCTTTAATCTGTAGTTCATTTGTCCCTATTTATTGTGGCCTAATTCCACCGTCATTCAGAGGTGTGGTAAGTCTCTATTGTTACAATCTAAAAGTAGTTCTAGCTATTCTGAAAACATTAAGAGATTATGTATATGTTTTTTTGGTTATTTGTAAAATAAATACCTTTATTGTAGCTTCTAGTACTGCAGCTGTATGTTACAACTTTTCAAAAAAGCAAGGAAACGTTAAATGTGTGGAAGGTCTGTTACATATATTTCTTCTCCTCCGTGCAAAACACACACATGCTCTCTCTCTCTCTCTTAAATTTCTTGCTTGCTGATGCAATAATTAAAAGAGGGTATTCTAAGCTAGCAAGTATTTAACTTAAGGATAAATATTTATTGAAGAAAGTGATGCTCGTTCACCTGCACAAATTTATAGGAAGGGTCACTTATGCTTGTTTGTTTAAGAAAAAATAATCTTGTAAGGTAGTTTATTGTATATCTTTGTGTTCTTGCTGTAGGTAGATCTGCCTTAAAACTGGATTAAAGTTCCATGTTCAGTTAGATATAAACAAAGCTTTCTAATGTCTTCTGTCATTTGTATTCAGTGTAAGAAAGGTTGTTTTTTAAAGGTGAAGTGTCAGTATATTAGTCTGTTCTATTACTTCACAGGAACTGTTGGTTACAAAACCTCTTAATACTTCATGGCTATACTGGGTTTTCTAAAATCCCCCATTAAAGGGACAACAACTGCAGAAAAGTTGGTGTATTTTGTTGTAGGTGTTTTGATTAACAGGTCTGGAAGCAGACTGCATTTCAAATCAAGGCAGTGACATTCATGGCTTTTTGTTATAGTGTTGTATTAACTTGCATTTGCTTTCTTTCCAACTTTGGTGCTCCTTACACAAGGAGAGGGGAAGAATATTGAAAGAAAACTCAAAACTTCTTTAACAGTGGTTGATTACAGACTGTTCTCAAGGCAATTTGGAAGTGCTAAAAGGTCAAGGGTAGACATGAAATGTATTTTCTTCTTCATGCTGAAATTTAAGCAAAAGTCATTAGAACTGTATAGGGATTTTTCTTTATCTGTACTTCTAAACCTTGTGTGTCTCCTTAAACTCTTCCAGATTAAAGGTGTTATGAAAACAGGACGTTGGACTGAATCCAAGGTTTAGGTGGATCCAGGCTAATCTGGCTATTCAGTTCTTGTCACCAGACAACAATGTTATTTTAAAAGGCTTAGTTCGGAGTACAAAACATACAAATGATGCTTTATTTAGTCCTGTTTTGAGGGAAGGGGAAGGAAGGAATCATTGTATCCTTTTGATCTTTGCAATTATTTTGATATGATTTTAATGCTTAGGAGGCATTTTTGATGTAACTTGGTACAAATACCACAGTTGCATATGCTTGGCATGACTCCTGTAGGGCTTAAAAGCAGTAGAATGTCAAGTATGGAAACTTTGTAGCATCTTGCTGTTTACTGGCTTGGTGCTTCATGAATGTATACTTTAAAACAAAGACTGAAGGATAACTTTCAATAGGTATATCTAACTGCCAGTTGTGAAGCTTTTGGGTGTGGCGGGTTTTGTTTGGATTTTTTTACCCCTTTCAAACACAGCAGTGGTTTTAGATTAAAAAATTACGAGGGGGACCAGATAGGCAGAAACTCCAAATAATTAAAACCATTTACCTCTGTAGAACAGTGACTCAGATGCATACTTCCAGCTTCTAATAATTTCATAAGGAGGCTGCATGCTATGGCTCCTCCTTTGCCAAACCTGTTGTACTGTACTTGATACTTCCACAAAGGACTTGGTGATTGCACGTGTACTTTAGTGATTGCATTATGCGCCTATAGGAAGTTTGTCAGTAGCTGCATGCTGCTGGGTCTAAAGAGTGTCCAAGAAAGTTGACAAGTAGGAACAGGCTGCTCTAGAAGAGTATGTTGGAATGTTTTTTAACTGGCATTAGAGGACAAAGCATGCTATTCAAAGTGTTTAGCCTGGGAGCATAGGCAGAGACTGTTCTGTTACAGTCTTAAATGCTATTTAATTCTTGCATGGGAAATCTGCTAGTTAGAAGTTTTCAGCCTTTGAGACTTCTTATTTCTGTTAATTTTTGTAGCGCTATGTGGATGGAGGAATCAGTGACAACTTACCTCACTATGAATGTAAGAATACCATCACAGTTTCGCCTTTCGCTGGGGAGTGTGATATCTGTCCAAAGGGGAACTCTGCCAGCTTTCATGAAATGAACGTGACCAATACCAGCATTCAGCTCAGTTTGGGTAACCTTTATCGTTTAACACAAGCGCTCTTTCCACCAGAACCTAAGGTAAGTCACTGCCTTCGTGTAGTTACTAAAACATCTTTCCTTGCTGTTGCAGAAAGCTGCAGTAATCTTAGCATTTCATCTAGTCATATAAACTTTTCTGGTGACATTTCTCTTCTTGCTTCTATTTTTTTCATAGTTTGTCTTCATTCTCCTTATTTTTAGTCTCTCTCAGACTGAAAATGCATGCCCTGCTATTGGCTTTCAGTATTTATTTGGGAATGAGCACAGGATTCTATCATAAAATCAACATTGGTAAATTAATAACTGTCAGTTTGTAGTCCTTTCATGTTTACCTGCTAACCAGGTGCTTCAGAACTTAGAACAAGTTCTAAAGCTTCATGGTTTTGTAAAGTTCTCAATTAATACTTCAAGCAGGCAAGTTGCCTTTAAACTTTGTTACACACTGTTAATTGCAGATCTGATGAGGGAAATGCTCTTGAATTGTCATTGTGGAAGCTGAGAAAATGAAGTCGGACTTTGCCAATTGGCTTGGGTTGTACTACGGAGGAGAAGTAATGTTCCTGACAGCTATAGATATTTTTTTTTTTTAATTGAGGGCTTTTTGACCGCTTGAAGAAAAATGTTAAATTCTACTTATGTAGGCTTTAATTTTTTTTATTTTTTTTGTCTAGGACTACTGTGTAGGTGAGCTGGTGTTGCATCTGATGAAAGATGTTTTCATATGGAAGACTAAGTCTGAGTTTGAGCATGAGAATTGCACAGCTGACTTTTCATAGTTTTGGGAAGTGGGAAGCACTGGGAGGGAAGGAGGGGAAATAGCGTACTCCAAGCCAGCCTGTCTCATTGTTGCTTGCATCTGCTGCAAGGCTAGTCAAAGAAACAAAAGGGGAAGAAATGCTTGCCAACTGTTAGAATGCTGTCCTTTTAGGCGAATAATTCAGTGCATTTGTAATAGCTGAAAGATAAGTTCATGTATGCATGATCATGTATGCATCATCACAGTAGGCATATTAACCTGAATCTGTTGAATTATAGCAATTGTTAATGTAAATTTTTCTTGTAAGAATGGAGGGTGGATGGAAGTGGCTTTTCATTCTGCAAACTGTTGATCTTAAGCTGAATCTCCTTTTATTTGTCTGACTCATTTATCCTATGTTTTCAGGTACTAGGAGAGATCTGTGAGCAAGGATATTCAGATGCTCTTAAATTCCTGAAAGAGAATGGTATGTTACACTTGTGGATAATTACTGATGATATGGTCTTAACCTGAGTTTAAAAAAAAAAAAAAGGGGTGAGGGGGGTTGTATGTAGCTAAGAAGGAGCTAGGTCCTTGAGGTTTTTGAAGGGATTGTGAGAAGTTCAGTTCTCGTAGAAATAACATAGTTGTAGTAACTATTCACCTGAGGTAAGTTGTGCTGCCACATGGAAATTGAACTTTAGGGTTTTTGTCAAATTTGTGTGAAATGAATGTTAAGGTATTGTTAAGTGAAATTACCAAACAATTCCAGTTCTAAGGAAATCATATTATTAGTTTCTTTTGTGTTAATCATGAAGGATAGGAATAGGCTATTGTCTCCCACTCTTGTGAAACCTGCATCACCTCCTCTCTGTTGTCATCCAAGTGAATTTCTAGGTAAAGCCTTACAGTCCAGAAGTGGAAGATGGCTAGCAACAGTATAAACTCAGTCACAGACAAATCTGTAGCCTGTGTTAGGAAAGACGTTAGAAGAAGATGACAACTTGTAATGTAGCAGTTGTTGGGACCCAGATAAGTTTAGAAAGAAGAATTGAAAGTTGCTCTGCTCTACTCCTAGAATTCTAGTAATGTGTTTTATATTAATAAATGTTATTGCTCTGCACACTTTGAGACAAACAAGTTAAAGACAGTCACTTGATATTAGCATGAAGTTAACCATGTATTAAATATGCCTAGCCCCTGTAGTCTTTGGATGCAGAAGCAGTTTGGTACTGGGTTGTATTAGAGGAATGGAAACTGAAATGTGATGTTTACACTATTATGGATAGTACCAGCTGCAGTATTGTAATGCAGTCATAGATTGATGTGCTCACTGCTTATACTCTGTTATAACTAAACATTAAATATTCAAGTTTTCTTGGAACAATTTTCTTCACTGTTAAAGAATGTCATGGTTCTGCTTAAGAGTTTGATTTTCTAGTAATATTATTAAATATTTAATGAGAGAGTCCTGCTTTATACCTTCTACCAGGTGATTAAAAGCACAGGCTATACAAAGAGCCTATAATTTGTGGTTGTCTGTGCTAAGATGGGTTCCGTGGCTGTACTGCACCCACAAGTTTCCTGTGTGCATGTGTGCATCTGACACTGATATCTGAGATTCCTTGCAGCTCTTTCTTGGTGTCTGTCCCTCACGTCCTCTGTGTATTGCGCTATTGTCCTCCTTTTCACACTACTGTTCCTGTGATCATCTTTATTCTTATTCTGTCACGGGTTTGTCTCACTTCAAGCTTAATCAGTGGTAATTATAACCTTTCCAAACTCGTTCATTATGCATCTCCTTTCTTGTTAAGTTATTTCAACTGTAGGAGTTAATTTCCTCCCCCCCCATTTGTAATACTTCAGATAACTTTTTTGCTAAATGCACTGCATATTCTTCTGACATTTGTCTTTCAGGAGTAATTGTAGGTAGGATACAGATTCTGTTGTATGTAGGTATGGATCCTAGTCAAATTTGGTAGTCTTTATATATAAATAACTTCATAACGATTTTCTGGAAACCAAGTATAAATACAGTTCTTGTATTTTTCACTTTGTGCTCATTATCTAGAGCTTATTTCTAAGGTAATTATCAGTGCTATTTCTTGATTTGTACCAGTTTTGGAAGGCAACCAATGTTGATTTAGATCTGTACTTTGGGTATGTTGTAAAACAGTATTGTACCCTACTCCACCCTGTTCTAGCAATGCCTCAAAGTACTCATGTAATACCTGCCATGTCAAATTTCCCAAATGCCTGATGTGTTTTAGGTGTTTTATTTCAAATAAATATTAAATCAGTTTTCCTCCTCTCCTTTAAATCATTTGCTTTTTTGCTGGAAAACAACTTTGGTAAATGACTGCATGTTTCCAGTGCAGTTTCAGTTAATTGTTCATTTTTTCCTTTTCTTTAGAACCTGTTTTAAAGTAAGACCTAAACCTGCAAAAGAGTATTCATCAGTGTGATTAAACATTTGTGGGATTATGAGAACAAGCGTATTTGACATTGGGTAGATAATGTTCCCTCAGGATAGACCTTTGTACAGATACACAGACTACAGGTACTGTACAGGTACTCTGAAGACGTGTGGATCAAGCCTAAGTGGAAGCTCTTGACTCTTTCAGGTATTCTGAATGACTCAATTTGTATCCACTTGTCCTTCACAAAAAGAAATCCTCATGAGGCTCCACAACACATTGACCATATGAAGAAAAAAAACCTGACAGAAAATAACAAAGTAGAAAGTTTGAAAATGGAAGTACTTAATGACCAGCTGAAGCAAAATCCATGGCCTTTGGAGAAGAGCATATTTGAGAGTCTACCTCCTAGACTTCGTAAAGGTACATACTTCAGACTGTTCCCTGTAACTTTGAATGGCAAGCTTTGATTTATTTTTTTCCCCTGCTTACTCTTGTAATTTGCATAAGATGCTTTTTATTTAATCTTATAACTGCCTGTGATATTAGAGACTAGCTCAGCCCAAAAGAATTCTTTAAATACTTATTAAATGCGAACATGTACATTTTGATTTAGCTACAGAAATAAGATTGAAGCAGGAAGAAGGAGCTACTTTCAACACTGCCGAGTTGTGAATTGAATTCTCATTTGGTTTTGGATAAACTTTGTATGTGGACAGCATTTTTGTAAGCATATATTTCACACCAAAGTTGAACCTCATATCCAAACACTGGTTTTCCCCATCTTATTTTTAAAACAGACTTCTGTGGATTTCTAAATCTCTAGAGGGCTTTCCTGTCTTTTTAATAAGCTGTTAATAGACCAAAACCACTTTTGATATTGCTTTAATCTATAACTTCTACCTAGGGTGGTGGGTTTTTTTTGTTGTTGTGGGTTTTTTTTTTGTGTGTGTGGATGCTGATCAGTGTTTTCAAGATCTGAAATTTGTGATCCCAGTGATGTAGGAGAACAAAATTTGAAGTGTGATATTTCTTACAACTGTATGTAACAACTGGAACATGCGGAACTCTAGAATTTAAACAAACTCCTTAGAGTTACAGAGTCTCTAACAAGACAGGAATGCTATCTAAAATACATAAGTATTTTTGGAGAGGTGAACTTTACATCCTCTTATTATAAATTCTTAGACTTATTGCTTAAGAGTTCTGGGTAATGCCTTTTGTCCCTGTGGTGTGAGTCTGTGTTTCCCATGTTTTAAAGTAGCATAAAGAAGATTTATGGTAAGAGTGCCTTGAGACTAATTCTTTTGTTTTCTGTCTGAGCCTTAGTCAGTAACACTTGACAATGTTGACTGAAGATTACTAAACTTTGAGCAAGTTAGTTACAGTATTTGAAAACAGCTTAACATCTTTTTCAAAAACAATTATTCTTAAGCACTGCAGGAAGCTTGTAAGGAACAGAATGGATTCTATGCTCAGTTCTCTAAACTCTTCCCAATGCGGGTGATATCCTATCTGATGCTGCCGTATACACTACCAGTGGAGTCTGCTTACTCTGTTGCTTTACGGTAAGGAACTTTTAATGAACCATTTTAGAATTATTATACTTTTGGAAATTTACTCATTGAGAGCTTATTCAGTGTTGTAGGCATTCCAGTACTCTAGAATTCAAGTGGCAACTGTCCAAAGACTATTATTTCTACCTACATAATGCATCCTCCTAAAGCCTCTATAGTATAAGGCTAGATAAATAAACATACTAAGAAGATTCCTAAGCAGTTTACTCTTATTGCTAGTAGCTGTCTCATAATTGCTCAAAAGAAGCACCCTTAATTGTGTTTTCCAGGAGCACATTTTTTATTACTATATACTGCAGTGGTATTTGAACTCTATCCAGATAGTTCTTGTGCTTTAGCTTCTTTCTGAAGTGAGGAGTGAAATCCATTGTTTACTCACCATATAAATTTTCTTACCAGGTTTGTTTAGGTTTAGGCTCTTGAAACAGGGCTTAATTTTAAAAGTTTTTCAATTCTCGTAAAGGAGAAGTTATGCTAAATGAATGCACCATGAACCCAAAGCTTTGTTCTGCTTAAGAGAATGCCAGTCCTTGAGCAGCAGATGTCATTGCTATCTTTAGAAAACACTTGAAAAATCAAATGTTCTGTAAATAGAACCACATAAAACTCCAGTAAAATATTTTGTTTCTGTGTCACTCAATGTGGCACTTCTGTGCAATTTTTGATGGATGGGGAGGAAGCAAATTTCAACAGAATTTTTATGTGGGGTTTTTCCCCTTGTCCCCCTTTGGTGTAACTGACTTCTGTTAAGAGCACCATAAGGAAAAAAAAATGCATTTGTGACATTGTTCTGTTTCTGCCTTCTATTTGTTCTTCCACTGTGCTTTTTTTTTTGTGTTCTTCCTTCCTCTTCCACCTAATTTTAAACTGACCAGAAAGTTCCTAGTGCACTGAAAGAGGTCTCGGAGACAGGAGTATTTTGCAGGCTTCCTAAACATTGGTCACAGGGTGTGGAACGCGCATACTGGTCAGCCACTCGGCGTAGTTCAGAGATGCAGTGGTCTGTGCTGCCCTTTTTCTTGTAGAGATGAGATGAGTGGGTTAGATGGGAATTCAGGGAGGTTGGGAAGAACTGGAGACCTTGGTGGGGGACTTAACTTGGGGAGAATGAAAGCTGTGTTATTTTGTTGGATATGATACGTAAAAATATAACGTGGATTAGACCTACTGCTTACAAAACAATTGTGTTTTGGTTGTAGGTTAGTAAACTGGTTTCCTGACATGCCTGCTGATGTTCGATGGATGCAAGAACAGCTTTGTCGGATTGCTGGTATGGTTTATTCCCAGGCTAAAAGCAAGCTGTTCTGTACATCCAGGTAAAGTGGAGTGCTGCTGCATGTAAATGATGCATCTTTAGAAATTCTCTCTCTGTTGTCAGAGCTTCAAGTACTAATAAGTTTCTCTCTGAAAACGGGATTTAATAATTTTCTCAAAGGTAACACAAAACAGTTCTCACTGCTTCTGATCCTTAGCATTGTTTCTTAAGTGTATTTTCTGGTGGTTCTTGTTTATAACTGATCAATGACTGCTACATACTGTAGATGAAGAGGTGTTGCCTGTTGGTAGGCTTATGCTTTTAGGGGAGAGGGGTGGGTTATGGGACAGGCATTGGACTGAGAACAAGAGACCTTGTTTCTTCTCTGCTCCACAGTAACTGGAGTAATCAGGAAGAAAAGAGGAGGGAAAGGTTGCTCAGGAGGTTCTAAGTCAGTTATAGCAGGTAGGAACTCGAAAACATTGGGAAAAAGACTAGATTCTTAAGAGTCCGGACAGGAAAGGTTGTAAGAGTTAAAAAGTAGATGAATATGAAGGACAGCCTTGCAAGATAGTTGGGAAGAATTAAAGAAAGACACATATGGAAAATTTTTAGGAACCTCTGTTTCTGTGGAAGAGAAACCTCTACTCTAACCTGGTTGTAACTAGGTTCATTATGCTTCTCTTACTAAGCTGGCGTGAGATTTAGCCTTTCAAATTTTTTACTTCTGTTAAACTTTGTAGCGCTATGTGTATGGATGAATCAGTGACAACTCACCTGAGGATGAATCTAAGAATGCCATTACTGTTTCAGTTTTTGCTGGGGAGTATAGTATTTGCCCAAGGAGCTCTGCAAACTTTCACAAAATGAATATGACCAATATTCAGCTTAGATTTTGCTGCTAAAAAATGGACTTGTTGCTGGAACAGTGTTGCACAGCTGTGTCAGAGTAGTGCTATAAGTAGAGAAACATAGGCTCTCTCTGAGGTCCAATTGCTTATAAATACAAAGTGTCCAAGGTTTGGTCTGAAAAAGCATAAATCCAGACTTCATCAGAGTAGGTCATATCTATTTTCCTGTAATTTTTCTGATGATTGTCTCAACTCCTGGAGTTGCTGGGTAGGAGGCAGAAGAAGGGGGAGAGAAATTAGCCCGAAAAGCTATTAGGAGTGAACAGAATTCTTAAAACGCTTCATAAAAGCTTCCAAGAGATAGCTGTAGCACTGGAGACTCCTAACTGCAGCAGTTATTTCAGTTAAAGCGTTGCCATATACAGCACGTTTTTTAATTAAAACGAAAAATACCCTTTTATTTGAGCTAAGAGTTCTTGAGCTTTTGTCTTCCTGTTTTAGTAATAAAGTTAGATAAGGAGGAAGATCAAAGATGCTCTTTTTTGCCCTGGCAATGCTATAGACTGACCCATCAGAAATGCAGGTTTGATATGTCTGAGAAGAACTGCTTGATCCTACTTCCTTATAAGAAGCTTTGCCAGGTTCTGGATTGGCATCGTGAAAGATCCGATTCATATGCTCCATGCCTTAGAAGTACAGATTAGTCAAACTTACTGTTAAAGGTTCTGGCTTAATGGAAGACTTTATGAGGTTGAAGCTTGGGCTTCCTTCCTCCTTTGGAAGTATTAAATGGTGGCTTTAATATTAGGTTGTAAAGATACTTTCTTTTTACAATGTTCAGTTTTATCCAGAATTCAGAAGCATTTAATTCCTGTATACAAATAGCATCTCTTCTCTCTTTCTGAAATCAGTTAAAGCCTTTTCTTGTGTAATGCTAGTTGGCTTTTGAAGCTATCTCTCTGAGCAGAAATGTAGTTCTTGGTATATATTTGCTATCATCCTACTGTCATCTCTTCAGTTACTTGATACTGCATGTAACCTAGTGCCATTTTTTTCCTTCTTAATGATATTTCTGACTCCTTTCCATAATAAATTTGGGTATAATCATCTTCCTGCTTTTATATAGCAGCTTCCTGATGTTGCTCATATTCCAGCCTTACCAATCGTGAGACTCTTCATCCGAAATGAGTATTTGGAAGGTGCAATATCACAAGACTGTCTCAGATCTAACTTCTCAGAGGGGTTATTTGGTCATTGAGTCAGGAGTTAATCATGATTAACCAGAAACATTGTTTCTCTTCTTGTGGAAAGAGAAGCTCTTGGCCATAAAACAGAACATGGTGGTCATGTGGCTTTTGCTGTATGCTTTTATGGTACCTTCAGGATGATCAGCTCCCACTGAACTGTTTACACTGTCAAACTTGTAAGTTTTCTGATGTCTTCCTTCAAGTGGATTCCCTCTTCAGGTAGCTAGGTCCCAAGGCTCTGTGTGTAGAAACCTGTATGGTATTCTACAGGTGACTCTTTGTGGGCTTGTACTTTGTTTCAGCGTCCACCAAGAACTTGGTGATGCTTTTGCAGAAAGTAATCCCCCCACCTTTTTTTTTTTTAACACTCTTCCCCTTATGTCATCAGATCTAGTTTTGGAATCAAACTTAAATCTCATGAAAATTTGCACTGTTTACAGTTTGAAAATCCTTTTAGGAAGTTTAACCTGGTGGATGGTATCTTCTAGTGCACCTAAACTTCAGGTATGGAAACTGGCGTTGAAGTGTCTGTATGGCGAGTTGGGTTTTTTTGTGTGTGAGAGGGGGTGTTGCAGGTTGTTTTGTTTTTTTTCCCCCAAGAGCACTGCCAGAGAGGAGAGAGAACTTCAAAGAAAAAAATGGGTATTCTTGGTATTCTTCAGTTCCCTGTTTCTCAAATTGGAAAAGACTAACCCGGTGATTCAGGTGCTGTTTTAGAGTGTAGGAAAGTTCTGTTCCAGCTGTTCAGGTTGGTGATAATTAGCTGGTTGTAAAGTGGAATGCAGAGATGGCATCTGCGAAGTTGAACAGCTATATTCGCTACTCAACTTGTCAGTGTCGAGACTATTCTTGTTAATATTCAGTTAGTGCTGTGATTGGTAAATCAGCAAATATTCCAAGTGGATAGCTGGGGGGAGATCAGGACTATTTAAGAAGTAGTGTACAAACTGGGTCTACCCTTCTGAGCTCACCAGAATGGTGTGACTTTTAGTGTAACTATTTTACACCTCCTTTTGAGGACAACCCATAATGGCAGAGTGCCCCTCTTTTAGATATGGTTGTTTCAAGATCCTTTTCCTGTTGTCCCATATCCTACCTCACTAAATGCATTTAGAATTAACTGTTTTCTTCTAATGTTCTTCCTTATATGAAGATTCCCTGTCAGACATCTGAACAGTAATAGAAATGTCATTGAAACACTAATGATCTTTTTCTTTTTTCTTTTTTTAAACAGGAAAGACAATTATGCATCACTAAGAAAATGTCAAACTGTCCCATCTGCTATGGAATTTCATTCTTCATACTGCCACCTTAAAATGCCTCACTCTTCTGCGGACCTTGAAACCTGGCTCTGGGAATCTTCATGCTTCATGCAGTCAGCTATGAAAAATGCTTCTGCTAACATGCAGGAGCATTCAGACTTAAACTCCTATCCTAACTTTCTCACAAATTCTGATGAGTCTGGGTTGGAAATAGATTTTGACTCTTCCTCAGAGACAAGTTTCCAAACTGCTCCAGAGTATTAATTTGGAAGTAGATTCCACAGTTTCCAAAATTCCAATTTGGCAGAGAAATTTAAATCCTAAAGGACTAAAGATCACTTTGTTTATTGCCAATAAGTCTTGGAAAATTATTTGTTTACAGCTTCCTGACAAATCTGCCTTGGGAATTCTGCTGTTTTAAGGATTATAGAAGCAGTGGCTGCTATACTAAGTGACAGACTAAAATTCTGTCGAAGCACCAGCTCAATCAACTGTAGTAAGACTGGTAGTAAACAGTGTCTCTCTGGAAATAAATTTTAAAAAAAAAAAAATCTACTTTCAGCAGAAAAATGTAAATTCTGTAAACCAATTGTTAGACAAACAAGCATCAATAACAAAAGCTTTTTAAAAATACAATTTTTAACAGTATTATGTGTTAGGATTACTTTTATAGCACTTAAATGAAATTGGACTTCTACTTCATAAAGGGAAATACACAAATGAGCTTTTTAGTGGCCTCCAGTGTCCGTTTGCCTTATGTTTATACATACTGTTGTGTTTATGAAAAAGTTGTCTGCATGAGATACTGTAGGAACAGTATTTTTCTAGGTTGTTGTATGTATTCCACAGTTCATATTACTTCTCATCTATGGTTGTTTCCCTCTTCAAATACTTGAAGTGAAAAAGACATAAGAAAAGGGACACATTCCCCTGAAGTGTAAACAGGTACAGTTTCAGTGATTTCAGAGGACTTTTTTTGTACTTAATAAAGGCTTAATACTTGACTAAGTATTGAAAAGTAGGTAAAATAGTGACTGTGATTAATAGCAAAGAGTAATTTCAGAAAGTGTTAAATTTTACAGAACATGTTAACAAAAATCAACCTATAACAAGTGTTGAATGATGTTTAGGTCTTCTCTCTAAAATTGCTCCTCAATCATGCTCATTTTTTTTCCCCTCCAACCTGAGAGATTTTTCTTCCTTTTCACTTCCCTCTTGATTAAGGAGGGAAGAAAAAAGGGGTCCCTCCTGTCTGTGAGGTAGGATAACCCAAAGGAAGTTTCCTAGACCGATTGTTAGAAGAAGCGAACGTGTAAGACTCAGTGGAAGTATCAATATCCAAGGAGTTGGGTGAAGGTCTCAAATAATGGGTTGAAAGTCAGCCAAATCACATCTGTATTGAGTGATGAGCATTTTAAACACTTTCCACTACAAAGGTTCTGCGTAATTTTAATAAAGGCAATGCATTAGTGTATGAATACATCAGAAGTAAATAACTGTTAAGATTAACTACTCTTCTGATGTTTTGTTATTATGTCTTATACAATTTTTTTTTTTTAAAGTGGAAGGAAGCAGTGATGGCTTTAAAGTTGAGTTTGTGCATGTGTTTGGGGCAGATGTGTGACATTTGAAAGCTGCTCATTGAAGAATGTGAATTCTGTGCAACTTGGGTGCAGCCCAGGGAAGAGACTGTAGATGCTTACCGGGAGTGTCTTGTACAAGGAGAAGCAGCGATTAGATTGTGATGCTCAGGAGAGGGAACTTTGGTATCCAGAAGTCTGTCAAATAGCAAAATGCAGCATTTCTGAATTGGACCAGCCTTTAAGCAGTTTCTCAGCTGTGATTGCCCTAAGCTTGAAGTGCTAAATTTTACAACATTAAAATTGATTTTTAGAATGGTGGGGGACGGGGGAGAAAGTGTCAAGCTATCCACTTCCATACTACAGAAGACTGGTGCTATTTTACTTCAACTCTTGTTGATTTCTTCTGTGTATGTATCTTCAAATTTGCAAGAAAAGTTGGAATTGTTACTCTTAACTACAATTAAAAATACAAGATCTGTTTTATATTGTCTTTATTTATAACTTTATAAAATGAAATTGTAGAATGTTCTGAAAAATGTTAGTTTTACCAGTATGTGTTAGAATTTAAGCAGGAATGCCAAGTTTTGCTTCCTTTCTGTGTACTGAATTGTTCTATTAACTACATTTAAATCAACCTTAACCACTTCTTCCGTTGTGCACAGCTCCAATTTTGTCTCCTTTTTCTACAATAAAAAGACAATTTCTTCTGTTACCACGTTTTCTAAGCTTTCTTGAGTATAATTCACCTACTGTAGTTAAATCAGAATGCGTTAATTTAATTGAATGCTTAAGATTTAATAGTTGCGAGGGGTCTTTACTACTCTGAAGTTTGAGAGATGCTTGGTCATGCTCCACCTGGACCTGAAAGTCGCCTTAATTTAAAACCTACTTTCTTTGCAATCCATTAGCTTACAAATAACTTTTGTATTTAAACAGAAACAATTCAAAACCAGAGAAAGCTGTTACTTGGGTCTGGAGGAAGAAAACAAACATTGTCTCCTTTCTTAGTTAAAACTCAGTAATTTAGCACTGTTTTAAATAACATAAAACATTAAGATGACCAGTCTGATTTCATGGGGTCTGGTGAGCTGTTGCCACTCTTAAGTGCTGCAACGGCAATTCATTTCTTGTTGCCTTAGATGGGAGGCGTTTAGTTTTGATCACCCACCTCCAGCCGGCGGCAGTGTCTAGGCTTCAGCCTGCTGCTGTAAGAAGACACAGGTGAAAACTGGTGGCTTTTTTTTTTTTTTTAGGCCATTTCTGCCTCAAAAAAAGCCTTGTTTCTGGCTGCGCACGCGCGCCTGCGGGGGAGGAAGCACCCCGGGGAGCGCAAGCTTCGCCCCGCCCCTTCCCTCTCCTCCGGCCAATGGGAGCCGGGGCAGGGCTGTCTGTCATGGCCGCCTCCGTGCTGCGGCCTTGAGCGGCTACGGTCCCGCTCCCCCCCGGCCGCCGCCGCCCCTTGCCGCTATGGGCACCGTGCACGCACGGGTAAGCGCTGCGCCACGGGGCAGCCGCGGGGGCCGTCGGAGGGCGGTCCAGCGGCCGCGGCCGGCGTTCGCCCCCCCCCCCCGGGCCTGGCCCGAAGGTCGCTCCGCGCGACCTTCGGGCCAGGCCCGGGGCGGGGGCGAACGCCGGCCGCGCTCCTCCGCCGGGTACAGCGCGGCTCGCTGGGGCTGGGACCGGGATGAGAATCGGGCCGCCCTGCCGTAACCGGGGGTAGGGGAAGGGGCCCGGCCCAGCCGGGCTCGGCTGCCGCCGTTCCGGTGCTGGGAGAGGCCTTCCCCTTTCTTTTCTTCCTCCCTGAGAGGGTCGGGGTTGACCTTGCCGGGGGGGGCTGGCAAGAGCCAGACTGCGTAAATGAAAACAAAAGAAAACAATCGGAAAAAAAACCCCAAACCAAACCACGAATCAAAGAGAAACTGCAGCTCTCACGGTGAGAGGTGGAGGTGGTCGGTTTGCACTTCCTCAGTAAAGAGCAGTATTTGCTTAAAGAGATCTGTTGGGTCTCACACGCCTGAAGCAATTGGAGATCCTCCTGAACAGAAGCATAAAGTCTCCAGATGTGCGTGCCGTTGCTTAAAGAAGGAAGGCAAAGATTTAAGTGTTTGTTGTGGTGGGACAAGGAGTAGTGGTTATAATGGCAACAGAAAAAGTGTGTCTTAAACATCAGGAAAGAATTTCAAAGAATAAGGATACGTAGGCTCTGAAATACTTCAGGAAGGTGTTGAATTCTCCATGCCTCAAGGCTTCATTAGAGAAGCATTTCTCAGGATAGACACCCCTGCATAGGGGTGTTTAAAACCTATGTAGGTGATCAGGTATGATTAATGAGTGACTGACCTATTTGGGGGCCAAGAATGGTCTGGATGATTCCTCAAGATCCCAGACCTCTTTCCGTGAGGCTGGTGAAAACCAGCAGGCTTTTACATAATGTTTAATTAGACTGAGGAGTATATTGCAGCAGGGGGCTGTTAAGGCTCCAGAGTATCTGATTACCATGCCTAATTTAATTTCTGTTTCAATTTTTTTTCTTCATATTCTTGGTTTTGTATTCATCTGTAACATAAACTGATGTACAATATTGTGTGGGTGCAGAATGTTTCGTGTTTGCCTGGAATGTTTTGTGCTTGCCTTTGTTTATTGGGAGTGAGAGAGGATTCTGTGTTCATTTAACTTGATTCTGATACGTAATAGCAATTTACTATTCCGCCAAAACAGCTATCCTTAAATAATGCAGCAAGTACTGTATTAGTGACTTAAGACTAAAAGTAGATTTACTGAGTTATCCAATCCTGACCTCTGCTTTTGCAAGTAACCCTCTATTCACTGTGGCTTGAATCTGTTATCTTCTGATATGTCTTATTTTAGGACTCTCTCAGGTATAGTAAATAAAGCCATGCTGTGCTGGAAACCATTTTGATGAAGACGTTCCCCTCTGATGGGTAGGGCCTGAGGTTCTTGAGCATTACTTGGAAGCATACTTTTAAAAGAAGTATTAAAATATAAAAGCAAAGCAAAGTAACATGCTGAAAACAACTTTTTTTTTTTTTTTATTGTTCAGCATTCACACTCCTCTCCCTCCGAAAATCCCAAACTAAGTAGTGACACCCTGATATTTTAGATTTTTTTTTTTTTAAGAAGGTAGAATTCATCTTTAACACAGGAAGCATGCATTAAAAATAAGGTTATTTTTGGGAGCGTGCAGAGTATTTTTGAGAAATCATTCAATATGAAAGCTATTCAGCTTTCATTGAAAATTTCAGCAAGCAGGTAGCTAACAAGTGTGCTGGTAATTCTCCTCATTTTAGTTCTTCTCTTTTGCTTTTTTTCCCTAGGACCTGATGAGCGCAGTGTCAAGAACCATAGTTTTTTTTTCCTTTGCAAAAGGCATAAGTCACAAATCCGTGTACCATATTGAATGCAGTTTTCTTTTATTCTTTCAGAGTTTGGAGCCTCTTCCGATGGGTGGGCCAGACTTTGGTGCCTTGGGAGAGGAAGCTGAACTGGTTGAAGTCGAACCTGAGACCAAGCAGGAAATTCTCGAAAACAAAGATGTAAGTACCTGAACAACATCCCGATTATTTTCTTAAGAGAAATATCTTGGCACCCTTGCTTTCTTGTTTTTCCTGAGGGAACTTTCTAAGCTATGGTTTGAGACATGAAAGAATTAAATTTAGTACTGTGAATTTAATCTGATGTTGTCTAGTTCCTGTTCTTTTTTTCCCTACCACAGGAGTTGTTATTAAAATTCAGCTTTGAGCTAATAGACCTGTTTCCAGATGCTGCTGTCTCGTCTCTCTCATAAGAGATTACTGGTTCTGCAACACTGCTTAGGAGCAAACCAAGCAACTGTCCTTAATCTGCTAGAGTGCAGTATTAGCCAGATTAGGGTGAAATGCCACCACGTGAATTATGTTACTAAGGGAAATACTAACTTCAGCAGAGGATGGTAACTTTTTTATTTTTTACTATTTCACATGTAAGAGCATGTCTTTCTTGGCCCATAATATGTTTAGCCATGCTAGAGGGGTGAGATATCATGCGTTATCTTAGTTTTTATTAACATTTTCCTTTCCCTTGTGCTATTCAGAGTCATCCTCACTAGAAGCTTGGTAATAACATTTGGTTTTTATTTAGTTCATTATGTATATATTCCGATAGGGGTTTTTTAAGCAGTTTGCAGTAACGCTAGGTTGCTCTTATTCTGCTATTTTATTATATGCAAATACATAAAGCATTTGCAGATTTTTTTTTTTGACACCCCTAAAATTATGATACACTGAAAAGGTTGGAAAAAGAAGGGAGATGCAATCACTGTACTCCATTTGTACCAGCTAACCTGGAGCATGTTGTGATTTTTAGGATAAAATTACCTCAGATGATTATATAACAAGATGGATAATTTTAAGAAAATATAAAACCTTATAATACTAGTGATCTTAATATGCATTTTCAAGTACAGTGCTCCAGTCGTAGTAATAATTTTAATAGTTAGAATTTAAATATTTATGGCTTGTAGATTTGTTTGTTTTTTCTTTTAACTCTGCTTATGTGTAGGTGATACAAGAAACAGCTAACTACAACTAACTACATGTTTTGTCTTATGTGTCTGAATATCTCAGTGTGATTTCTGCAGTGAGTTATTTGTCCATACAACACTTACGACTAAAATCTCAGCAGCTACAGTCTGTTACTGTCTCTTCTGCTACAACCAGTATTAGCTTTGGTATTCGAGTTCTTTTTTCTTTAATTTTTTGTGTTAAGGGAACAACTTTGCAGAATTGTAGACAGCACTGATTTCCGATAATGTAGGTTAGCGCTAATTAGCCTAGGAACCTTCAGGGTTTTTCACTTGGACAACAATATTTTTTTCTGCATTGCTGATTTTGATACTCATTATTAGATGCAAATTCAGCATTTGTGTTTAAACATCTGTTCTGTTTAGGTGGTGGTTCAGCATGTGCACTTCGATGGACTTGGAAGGACCAAAGATGACATTATCATGTATGAAATCTCTGATGTTTTCAAGGCTAAAAATCTCATTGATGTAAGTACTGTAGTGAATGTCAGACCTACTGTTTAAAAAAATCAGGTTATGATTTTCTCTCTTTTTCCTGCTTTGGGTTACTCCCTTCAGACATGGGGCAATTTTGTCAAGTTTTGTGATGATTCTGATCTTGTGGTATGGAAGCCAAACTTAAATACGAAATACTAGCAGATGCTGTATTTTCTGATGTTTTCAGCTCAAAGATGTTGTGAGATGGCAAACAGTACTCTCAGATATTTTTTCAGTTTCCCTCTTCCCATTTGAGAATTGTAACTCTGTAGGTGACACTTTCAGTTAATTTGCTTAAGATAAATTATTGGATCTCAGCACAGATAACTGATGCCAGTCTCCACAATGGATCGAAGTCTGAGTTAGGCTGTATGTCCGTGCAATTCTAGGTGGTGATTCCTTCTGCAGTACAGCAGGCAATTAGACCTGTAAAATGGTCTAAATTTAAACAGATTAGGGGGTTTGGGTTTTTTTGCGAAAAGCATGGGCCCTGTAATTCGGTGTGTAAGCCTTAAGAACTGAAGCCTATTTGAATAATAGGTGTAAGTATTGTAACAATTAGGATGCAAACTAACAGAAGGTAGGAATGGAGCTGGATGCTCTGGGTTTAATTTATTTCTTTACAAATTCAAGTGTTAAAGTGGTTGTGATCTGTTTTGAAGGCGCAAATGCGTATCTTTGTATGCAAAATCTGTGCATGTTGTATGACTTACCTGCATTTTAACTATTTTATCCTGGTTATTTTTTGATAACCTGAAAGACTGAGCTACTTATCTCATTCTGTAGGTGATGAGAAAATCACATGAAGCTCGTGAAAAGTTGCTTCGTCTAGGAATCTTTAGACAGGTAGAGGTTCTGATTGATACCTGTCAAGGTATGTATTGCCTCATTAATCCTCAGCTTTTTCCTCATACCCACATAGACACATGCATACCTATAATGTATATTTTCTTGTGTAACAGGTTGGACGGTTTTTGCGTATGTAACTTCCTCTCTCATATACCTTTCTATATTTTAGATGTACACATAGGTGTGCTGTATATATGAATGTATGTGTCTACATCCAGTATCCTTATGCAAAAGATGTATTTGCATGTGTCTGTGTATATGTGTATAGAAATAGTACTTGTATACAGGCAAAAATGAGTGAATTTTCAGCACTAAAATAATTCCAGTACACAGCCCTTAATCCAAAGTTTCAGAGGAACACTTGAGGAAAAGCTTGAAAATGTGTCCTGTACTTTCATGTATTACTCATCACATAACTGACATTCTATCAGCACATCCTTGGTGCTTAAGGAAATACTAGTAATTGTAACAGTGCTTGTGATTAAAAATTGGCTTAGAGTATATACGGGGCAGCTGAACGTATGCAGGTTTCACAGTAAGGCTCAGCTGGCATTCCCAGGCTTGTGGTTGCTTTTCAAACCTGTTGCTGTTCTCTTCAGCAGGGGAAAGTTGTGTTATTGAGAAGGAAATGCAGTGCAGTCCCATAGGTTGCTGGTGATGGGATGCTGTCCCATTTGCTTCAAGCAGAGTTAGGTAGCCTTGACAGCTGTGTTTTGGAACAGCTGCTGTAGCCAGAGCCCTGAGGGAACTGGGCGGCTTCTGTTGTTCAGCACTTACCTGCAGAGTGCTGGGAGCTGTGCCCTAGTGACGGCGTTATTCTTGCCATGTCCGGACTGCTTTAATTTCTGTTTATTCTAATGTAAGAATTTGTGTACATCTTTGTTTTTAGTGGGTAGGTAACAAACAAATGTTACTATTTCATAATTAAACATGTTGATGATTAAAGCCAGTCATGCTATGACTGAACCAAATTCTGCACTGATATCCAAACAACATCTTTTTCTCAAGCCATTTTTCTTTGTAATGTAGACTTTTATTATTGTTTAATTCAACCAGTTTTCAAATAATTCAAGTAATCTTCTGTCTGCATTTTTTTAAATAGCTCTTTAGAGATAACATACTTTTGTTTGTTTGTTCATGTAGGAGATGATGCCCTTCCAAATGGTTTAGATGTAACCTTTGAGGTAACAGAATTGAGAAGACTAACTGGAAGCTATAATACTATGGTTGGCAACAATGAAGGCAGTATGGTATGGATTATTTCAAATAATTATTAATTCCTTTTGATATTCTTCTTACTTTCATGTTTCAAACCTAGCAAGGAATTTAGTGATTAAATAAGTGAGGACTTGATCCAAGCCAAATTATTTTCTTGATCCAGCTTTAGTAAGGCTTTGCCAGGCCTTTGTCTCTAAAGAGTCTTTGTATTAGTCAGGCTTTCATTCAGCAAAAGCCTATTTTGAGCTAGGGAAGAATGCTGTAGCTTCCAACTCAGTATGTTAATTTTTTAACTCTTAAAATGACTTAATTTATTTCTTGATAATAAGACACTTTATCTACTGGAGAGATTAGTAAGGAGTTTGGCATTTAGTTTCTATGAGATCTATTTAAAGTGGTTTTCTTCTCAGTCAAAATGCTTTATGTTTGACTTAGAAATTGTTCTTGGTTTTCACTATTTTAGCCCAGTACCAGCTATTCTGGGCTGCAAAATGCAAGGTTTTCCAGAACCATACAAACTGTGGAACTTGTTTCCATTTGATTCAATTAAGGATGCATCAGAGTAAAATGTTGTGTGAAAAACAGTAACCGGTTGACAGAAAAAGTAACAGCCGTACTGTTGTTCTGTTAATGTCCTTTTAACAGAAGTGGTGGCATAAGTAGATGGCGCTTTCAGGTGCTCATTCCTGCACCCCTTCTGCATTCTCATGTGCAGAGTGCAGCTGTGCCTGGGGCTGGTAGATAAGCCAGATCAAGGGACTCATCCTTTTCTTCTTAGGGGTATTTTTAACCTGGATAAGATACTGCATGACTCAGGTGATGGTGTTTTGCAAGTGCAGGGAGAACAGGATCTCAGTATGTTGAGAGCAGCTTCTGCAGCCCCGCTGCTGCGAGCAATGTCCAGGGTGTCATGGCCTGAATGAAACCAGTGGGGAACCCTACCTGTTGGTTCTAGTGCATTTGAAAACAGTCTGAAAGCTACTGTGGCTTCTCTTCTTGTACTTGGCTTCTCACTCTATTTTATTTTAATTTGTTACAGAGAAGTAAAACATTTGAATGATACAAAAGCATGACTCGTATACACTGGTATTGGCAGCAGAATTATGTTTCCTTGAGAGTTAAATAGATTTGACATTTATTCTAATCCTTTAAATTCATCTGAAGCCTATAGATCTAATATTGATACTAACAGCCCTTTGGATTAGTAGTTTCTGGTTAGTTGGATAATTGCATAGTAGCCATCAGCACAAAGTTCAGGTGACTGATTTGCTTCCAACAGCTGTTAGACAAAGGCAATTGGGATTTGGTAGCTTTTTTACATTCTTTTAAAATAGAACTCACAACAATAGAACAGCCCTGGTAGTGTCTGTGCTTGGAGGAAACCTGCTCCATCCTTGCTGCCAGAGGGCCAAGAGCTGCCAAAGGATACAAGGAATTTGAGTCAGAACAGGCAAAAGTGTTTAGCTAGTTTCTGTAGAATTGTAATGGTATGTTGTACTGCCGTCAGGACTGATTGCAAAAGCATCTTCTTACTCAAAACAAAAATACAGGGGAGTGACTCTGTATTGATAATTTTCCATTGACTTGTTGCTGTGGTTCTAATGAACCCTACCTGACAAGTAGTTTTTCTGATGATCAGCTGGAAAGTGTGCAGTTGCAGAGCAGCTGCTTATTATGCCAAAGACTTATTCTCCTGGCTTTGAGAGTGGCTGGGAGATTTTGCTTGAAATAATAGCAGTACTGATGATACAGTGAGAAGGCAGATTAAGTCAACAGCTACTGGACAGCAATAAAAATTGAATGATTAGCTGTAACTTGTGCTATTACGATGGCTTTTGCTGCCAGTGCAAAGAGAAACCTAACTTAAAAGAAAAACACATTCAGTTACAACTATTTTTAATGTCTTCATTTCTCATTCTCATGATAGATATGCTTGTCTTCAGCATACGATTAAGATGCAAGACAGCAAACCATATGAAATGTTGTGGGTTTTTTAATTTTCCATAGGTACTTGGGCTCAAGTTCCCAAATCTCTTTGGACGTGCAGAAAAGGTAACCTTCCAGTTCTCCTACGGAACAAAGGAAACTTCATATGGCCTGTCATTCTTCAAACCACAGCCTGGAAAATTTGAAAGAAAGTAGGGGTTGCATTTTTGAGTACTTCTCGTTTTTAGTGAAGGAATATAAAACAATAAGATCTTTCATTGGTAATAATTAAATTTATTCCTTTGCTGAGGGTCTGTTAATAATGTAGCAGAGCTGCTTTCTTAAGTTTTTGTGATAATTTAAAACTCCACCTACTTAAATACTTTCACTTTCAAACCTACCAGTAATGTTGTGTTTCAGTTTTTCAGTTAACGTGTATAAAGTAACTGGACAGTTCCCTTGGAGCTCTCTTCGTGAAACTGATAGAGGAATATCAACAGAATTTAATGTAAGTGTAGCACAAGCAATTGTGGAACACATGCTTCATTTACATTTAATTTAGATCACAGCTGGCTTTTGCAAATACTTGGTTTCCTTTTTTTAATGATTGAAACACTTGTGCACAGGGCTAACTTTTCATTATTTGAAAGAGGTCAACAATTTTAAAATGACAGTGGTAATACACCTTAGTCTTTTTGTTAGCATTCAGTCTTATTTTGGCCATATAAAAATACCAGTGTGTTTTTCTCCAAATTTTTAATGTTTAAAGTATCATTTCAGAGAGGCAGCCCAATTCAAGATATTTTTCATTTGGGATGGATTAAGTAGTGTGCACCTACTTAGAGAAACTCTCTTGGCTGGAGCAGAATTAGCATTATTCTGAAATGAAAAAGAGTTTCTCTCTGATCCAAGAAGTTTGGAAAGAAAAAGCATAGACTCATGTATAAATAAACTTTAGAGAGAAAGATTTTTCAGGGAAATGTTTATTTTGTAGCAAAATTTTTTTCATGTCTTACTCAATTCTTTGTTTGTAGTTTCCAATCTGGAAGACCAATCACACGCTGAAGTGGGAAGGTGTGTGGAGAGAGCTCGGCTGCCTTGCTAGAACAGCATCCTTTTCCGTTCGAGAAGAAAGTGGACACTCTCTTAAATCTTCTCTCTCTGTAAGGCTTTTTCCTGATAATTTTTTAAAACACATTATTTTGAGTCATTTAATACTTACAAATGATACCAAAGGAGCTTTTTGTCTTAGTAGGTAGTGTGTTTTACTTCAAACATCTATTGCTGTGTTTGGTCATTCACACAGAGTCATCCAGGAGGTCCAAAGAGAAAACATACTTGCATAGTTGACTGTTGCATTTTGACTGTTGCTTAGGCTGGCTTATTCTGTCTGCAGGGCCTCCCTCCATGTCATTTGCCATCTCTTTTTGCAGAATTGTCTTGTTTTGTAGAAGACAGGATCAGTAAATTTCCTTATCTTACAGTTGCTATGCCCTTTCTAAATATTCTTTCCTATACCAATTTTTGGTCATTTGTCATCTTTAACTTGTAGCTTACAAATGTTAGGAGATAACCTATTTGCAGGTTACTGTCACAAGATTGGTGATTTACACTAGCGTTGTTGCTATATTTCAAAAGGTATAAATATATATATGTATTTGGGTTGGCTTCTAAACTCAGAACTAAGAGTCTGTAGGTACATTGTTCCCAAATCCATGGAGCTACACTAACCTTAGCTGGAGCTGTGGCTGTCTTCCACTGTGTGTGCAGTTTTTGAAGGAAAATAATAGTGTCGCTGTGTGGTATTCAACAGATAGGAGAACCTAAAAATAATTGTGTGATTCTTTTCAGCATGCTATGGTAATTGATTCCCGGAACTCTTCAATCTTGCCAAGACGAGGTGCTTTGCTAAAAATTAATCAGGTAGTATTAAATCACTTATACTATTATTGGGTTTTATCTGTAAGTGTGTTTGAGTAAAAGTCATAATTTATCTAATTGATGTTCATGTTAAAAATGTCTGAAGTTAGAAATTAATTGTAAATTGACTAGGAGGCAGTGATGGTCAGTATTTACTTTTTATCTTTACAGCATGGGCCTTTGAAAATCATGGAACCTTTTTTATGGTGGCAAATTTTCATTTGTATACCAGTGGTCAAACAGCACAGCCACTTTATCTCGCCATTAGCATTAAATTATTTATTAGCTGAGATGCATTATCCCTGACAGTATTTACACTTTACAGTAGGTATTAGTCATTGTTTTCTAACACTGTAATGTAAGACTACCAGACTGTGGTCCTGTTGCTACTTAGAAAGTTTGTAAGTCTTAGAATTAAAAATGAAAGACTGGGTAAAAAAATAACCCTCAAAGGCATACAGATGTATCATTTTGGCACAGAAAATGGTTTTCACTCTTGTTACTTTCAGACCTTTTAGAAAAGCTGGCTTTTCTGCTGTAGGGGTTAATGCTTCAGAAGCATTAACTTCTGCAGTGTTTTAGAAGCAGATTGCTTTGAAATGTCATTGGAACTAGAAGTGCTAGTGTTGCTGTAAGCAGCAGTGAACTTTCTGTTTCTGAGTGAGAAAGGTGGTTATAATTCAGGGTTTAGTTAACACATCATTTGTTAGATGCCGCCTCTAACACTGATTCAGTCACTTCACTTGTTATCTTCAGCTAGCACTGGTATAATTGTCTAGTTCTTCAGCCCTGCTTTAGTACATATGAATCTTTTCAGGTCTAGGTAAATACAGTAAGAATTTTGATTTTGGGTGCTGAATTTTCCAGCTCCATTCTATTTTGCTGTCATTTACAAAATGGCTTAGAAAGCAATACCTTGGTTTAATATTTGGAGGAGAAAATTGCAGCTCATAGTTCTGAGGGTCGTGCATGGTTTTTCATTGGTTCGAAATTCAGTTGTCTCTCCATACCAGTGTATCTGTATTTCTTGTACAGAAAACACTGCTTATGCTGATTCAGACATGATGAACTTTTAGGGAGAAGAAACATGTATAATCCATTACAACTTTCATAAACTTATGTCTTTGCAGGAGTTGGCTGGCTATACAGGTGGAGACGTGAGCTTTCTAAAAGAGGATTTTGAATTTCAGTTGAATAAGCGACTTATCTGGGATTCGGTAATTTTTTTTTAAAGATAATTTAGTAATTGATCTGAGTTAACAAATGAGGTTATTGAATCTATGTCTTATGATGATTTTTCACCATGGATGAGAAAAAGATCATGGAAGTGAAAGATGGATGGTGTAGATGTCTTGATTTGTTTTTTTGAAAGTGAAATACTCTTTATTTTTAACCTGACGTTCCTCCTGTGCACAGTCACTTGAGAAGTGGGCATTTTGGCAAGAATGTCTTGTTTGACAGTTAACCATATGAACTATTTTCCTTTCAGAAGTAATGTTGGGCATGTCTGTTCTTTGTGATCTTTCTTAAGAGTGATTTTTCAGAAACATATTACAGCCTGTGTTCTGTCTCTTTCACCTGGTTATGAATATTCTGACTAATCTTGGTTTAGTTTTCTTTTGTCATTGTAAATTATGAATATATGACTACTAATTTTGGTATCATAGCATGTAATTATTTCTCCTGTGTAAAATTACTGAGCAAGAATGGGAAGGCTCATTTCACTACAACACTACAACATTTTGAACTTCCTATTTGTGCACAATGAATGATTTAAGTTCCAATAAGAAAGACACATGGTAGTGTGAGAAGTTTATGTGAGATCTCAGTCTGCCACACTGTAGGCAGAGCACATCACAGATTTTATGGTGTAGTGTCTACATTAGTACTTTGATTTGGAGTCACTGTGCGGTTTTGAAGCAAATTCCTGTATCATCATCACTTAGAAGTCTTGATTGGGGTGGCAGAGCAGTTCTTGTGTATACCAACTAGATTTCCTTCCGAGGAAATGTCACTGGATAACTCCACTCCAGCTTCATGTTTAATGTACTCCAGGTTCATATCAGAACATAGAAGTCTTCAGTTTCAGGCATCTTTAACAGCATACAGCTAGTATTAGGTGGAAATAGGTGTTTTTCTGCTTAGTGAAATAAGAATTTAACTGTATCCTAGAAATATTTCTGTCTGTATTTAGAAAGAAGTTCTTTATCACATAGAAATAGTGCAGTAAGTTCTTGTCTTATAGCTGAATGGGGAATTAAACAGCAACTTCCATTATGAATATTTAAAAATCAGAGGTTACAATAATTTGCATTCCAACATACTAAAAAAACCAAACCCAAACCAAAACAAAAAAGCATTAAGAAGATCTCTGCATCTTGAAAGCTTTTTAAGAAGTATTGGAATAATGGAGAAATTCTAGGAGACTGGAAGAATGTTAGCATTATGCCAACAGTACAACTGAAAAACTCCAAGCTACTTCTGTACTGCAGATACTAATGAACTGATGCTGTAAGGATCTGTCAGTCTGCTCTTGCATGCTGTTGTTCTGAGGCGACTCGGTGCAATGAAGTTCTTGAGTTAGACCAATGAGGCCAACACAGAAAGGCATTTTAAGGCTGTTTGCTATACCCCTTTCTTATTACATCATTATATTTGCACCTTCCATGTGGTGGAAGAAAGGGCATTGCCTGATGAGTGCACTTCTAGTCATCTGACATTTATTTGCTGACCTTTAGTTGAGAAAGACAGCGTATTCTCCTAGGAAGTAATTTAATGGCTTCATGGCTACGCAAGAGGACTTTGCTCTTTCCCATGACTGCTAATATGCCTACATTGTGAAAGTGAAGCATATCTCATCACAGGGTGTACATAATTTTATGTCATTTGTTGTTCATGAGTGTAGACTTGCGTGCAGCTGGGTTTTGCATATGCCATGTGTTGTGTAACCAGATATGCATATACCACCTGATGAGTTCACATCTGATAATGGCAGGGGAGGCATCTGGGGACTCTCGGGGCAAAAGGCAGCAGGAGCGTGCTGTAAAATTAGAGAAATTATCTAACACCTTTAGCCTAGGTATTGACAATAGATCTCACCATCTGGCAGTAGTACTTCTACTTAGTACACAGTCAGCAGGCAAATGATTAAATATATTTATTATAGTGGTTTGGCTCCCAAGAATTACTGTATAGATAAACAGTAATGATGTATGTATATTTGATGTCAATACAGTGAGTTGCAGAAGATGGTTTCATTTGATTATAAGGCTAATTTACAGACAGGTAATAATTGTACATTCTTGGTAGCTATTTGCTGGACTTAGCTTCCTATGGGTTTAAAATTGCCAGGAGTAATTTATGTCAGCAGTGTTGTCTTATTTCAAGATGTGAAAATTCATAAGAAAATAGAAGCTGGATAAGTGTTCCCTGTAGCTATTGTCGAAGAAGGACTTGGTTCAAATGTGCTGTATTGATTTTTCGAGATGTAGCACTGCATAAAAGAAAGAGGGCAGCAGTGATCCAAGAGTTTCCTGAAAATACAATTACTGATGGTGTGATATCTGTGCGTACACTGCGATCATCTGTAACTTTCTGTCAGGCTAATGGGAGCTCTGCCTGTTACTGAGCGATGAAATTTTACTAATACTGTTTTTAGGGAAATCAAGTTATATGTATTAATAAACAACTTACTTTTCTCTCCAAAGGTTTTTTCAGCATCACTTTGGGGTGGAATGCTAGTACCTATTGGAGACAAGCCATCCAGTATAGCTGATAGGCAAGTTTTTTAAATGTTTCTTAATTTTTTTCAGTCAACCCGGGTAATGTATAAAGAAAAGTCTGTAGTAGAAGACAGAAGCAGTAGCAGTTCTGGGTCTGAGGACAATAAAATAAGTTTCTAGTTAGTTTTAATTGCATGTTAGTACTCAAGCCATGCCTTCTGGTTTTGATTTTCATATTGGGGTAGCATAAATTTATAACTTGCTATGTAGTAGCTCTGCCTGCCAATATTTATAGTTGCAAAATGGTATTTGCCATCTGCAAAATTTTGTATCAGGCATAGGTAACACTGTAGGTATTTTTAGATTTGAAGCCATATTGTAACTATGTTGGCTTTTTAGGCAATTTTGCCCTCTAAGACCTGTGTTTAAAGATCACTAGCAGAAACGATTTAGACTTAAATTTATTTACAATAAATACTAAGTGTCAACTTCACGTGTGATAAATCTTTACAGTATTTTTATCAAAATTATTACAATAGACATAATCAGACATTATTCTGATTCTTCTTCAGTGCTGGGGAACCTTCGGTTTTGATCTTTGTAAGTGATGGAAGACTGATTTTTATTTTTAATGCTTCCATTTATTTTGATTTTTTTGCCAAATGCATCAGGATTTAGACTTAGATATAATTTCTTGTGTTTCTTTAAATACACTTTACTAAACCAGTTACAAAGTTACCTGTAACTCTGAAAAGCAATGTCAGAAGTATGAGTAGATATTTTCAAATATGTCCTTCAAGTGAAGCATTAAATTAAATTTTACTCTATTCACTAGGTTTTACCTTGGTGGACCAACAAGTGTGCGTGGATTCAGTATGTACAGCATTGGACCCCAGAGTGAAGGTCTGAAACTTTTAAATCCCACTTCTCTGACAATACTGTTAATATTAGGGTGTAACAAAGAATCAAATTCTGTCCTTAAGCTTTATATAGCTTAAAAATAATTGCACTCATTCTGCACTTTGAATACGAGAGGCGTTATGTCTTTGATCTGTCGTTATATATTAGTTCACAACGGAATAAAGCCCAGTAGTTCCTAGTTAAGCCATAAGCTAATTTTGTAAACCAAGTGTGCATTCAGACTTGCATACTTCCAGCATGTCACTTTAATTAGTAAGCAACCTTCAAGCTGAAAAAGTTCCCAAAAGATGGTTATAGCAACAGTCACATTAAATCTCTATTTGATAGAGCATATGTTCAGGTAGCTTAGGGGGAAGGTAATCTGATCGACAAAGGTGTTTTGAGAGCCAGGAGCTTCCTCAGTTCTATTCCTTACTTTGCTGCTGACTTGCTGCTATCAGTGGATTCAGTATTCAATATATTTTAAAGCTAATTGCTTAATTGTATCAGTTTCCCATTTTTAAAACTAAGGCAAGTATTTCAGAGGTGTTCAGGAGGTAGTCTCTGATGAACCACAAGTAGGTGGATGCCTCAGGCTGTTGCGGTGAGGGAATGAAGAAAAATGGTAATTCACTTGGAAGGTTTAAAGAATTGTGTAAGTGCTGATTTTTTTTACTTGATAGTGGTGAGGTCAGAGGGAGCTAGAAGCAAGTGGCAAGAGTTGTAAAGGGTAGGAGTGCATGTAAAACAACTTAAGGATGTGTTCTTGTACCTTTAACAACTGGCTCTTAATATATTCCATAGTAAATGCTTTTATTCCAACATTTTACCTAAACAGGTGATTACTTGGGAGGAGAAGCCTACTGGGCTGGAGGCTTACATCTGTACACCCCTCTGCCTTTCCGGCCAGGCCGGGGAGGGTTTGGAGACCTTTTCCGAACACATTTCTTCCTTAATGCTGGAAATCTCTGCAATCTTAACTATGGTAAGACTCAAAAGAATTGTATATAACAAAATGTGCTTCTCTCTATATGTAAAAACAAAAAGGAGAAGAGAGCTGTTCTGTGTCTATTTAGTCAGAAGCAGTTTGTTTACTGCATATATTTTGGTGCCTGTCAAAAAGCTGCTGCTACTAACTTGGATATTTGACAGATTGCCAGTAATGTTTTTAGCGCTCTACATAAATTCTAGCAGAAAGAGAGCTAGGATGGTAATGGTAGTACCTGTGAATTGGTGATGTTTGCAGACTGGTGTGGTAATGATTAACACCTGCTATCTTCCACCGTTCTAAAGGGAGATTGGAAGATGATCTTTTAGTGGAATTCTAATATTTTCTGGAATGGACTAAATAAAAAGTGGTGGCATTAGATTGTGGATGAGGGTGTGGTAGCTGATGTGATTTTTTTTTTTTTCCCCTTCCATCCCCAACTTTTTTCAAGATATATTTCAGTGTATTAGTGTACGATTTTTCAGCATCAGTTCAATCAATTTGGGGATATAGTGATATCTGATGTCTGCCTCACTTGATGGAAGAGAGGTGGCATCCATATTGGAGGGATGTACAATTGAAAAGCAGACAAATCAACTTTAAAACTAATAGAGACCCACTAAAGACTTTTAGTTAAGTCTTTAGTACTCATTTCCAGATTCATGCAAGTAGGTACCCTATGGGGGGAAACGAAGATCAACCAGTGGTCCAACTAGAATCATAGAAGTTTGTAGTTTGAGTCCAAGGTACTTGGTTGGCATTTATGAGAGTTGTGGGTAGTAAATAAATTTTGAATCTGCAGGGGATGCTCTGAAGTAGTCTGTCTTCTAGCTCTGAAAATCCAGTTAGCCTTTGACCATCTCAACAGTCTACTTTGATTCTTGTTCTCCTGCTCTTTTGCTTTCAGGTGATGGTCCCAAAGCTCACCTGCAGAAGCTGGCAGAGTATATCCGATGGTCTTACGGTGCCGGAATAGTGCTCCGACTTGGAAACATCGCTAGATTAGAACTTAACTACTGTTTCCCCATGGGAGTACAGTCCGGTGACAGGTTTGTTTTTTACACCAATTTCTTTAATAGTAACTGGTTTTAAAGGTTACTGCACTTCTATCTGGTTTTGGCAGAGAGAACTGCTGCCTTTAAATCTTGTTTATTTTATGACAGTTTAGCCATTTTTCAGCACTTGATGCTCTTTCAGTTTGCTATATTCATCCTGGTTTCACAGTACTTCTTGGTTTAAGACTTTGTATCTCAGGTTTCAAAGTTCATTGAACTTGAGATTAACTGTTGAAATGTATGAGTAGCTGTGTAGCAGGTTTTATTTCTCTAGAAGAAATGATCCGTCAAACAGCTCATGGGATTTTCCTAAGCTTTCCAAGAACAAATGGTTGGATAAATACAGAGTTTAATGTCTTTGCTTGAAAACTGAAAACAAGATTAACTATAGATAAAGGGAGAACAAATTAATTTGTTAGCAACCAATTAACCTACACCAAGCAAATATTATAGTACAGAATAGAAAAGCTTCAGGGGGCCTGTTCTTGCCTGTGAATACTGCATGAGATACTCTGTATTTCGTACAGGAGTTGGATTATGTTCCTACTTGTCATTCATGTGAAATGTGAATTAATAATAGCAATTTGAAAATTACGGGCTTTATTTTGCAAATGTAAATACTCCACATGCATGACAGATTGGCAAAGCATTTATTTAAAAAAGCCTTTGTCAGCTAAAATTTGAACCGTAACTTTCCAAAGACTGAAAACCTTGGGAATTTGGGGTAGGGAGAATCGATTTTAATTTCATCAGTACCTTCTATATCACTCACGTTTATTATTTGTTTCTTTTCAGGATATGTGATGGTGTTCAGTTTGGAGCAGGAATCAGATTTCTATAATACAGAAACATTTTACATCAGTATATGAAATTGTGCTCTGTAATTGAAATCAAGACTGTAATATAGCTCAATATGGTCTAACTTTTTTCTTGAAATACAGATACACTTCTGAGTGATTTACCTCAGACTCCACAAGAAACTACATTAAAGAATTGTGCTCTAAAGGTTCATTGTACCTCTGATTCTTATCAAAGATGGGAGAGTGTGTGTAGGATTCTAGCTATTTTAACTTACAGCATTTAGTTATTAGTTGTTACTTAAAATATTAGAGAGTTGTGTCAGAAATTGCTTTTGGATATGGTTCACACGATTACAGTTGTCATTGGCCTGCACAGCCTTCACTCTACCAACCATGAGTTTCACAAGTATTGGGATGACCCAAGTGTGAGTCTGGCCGGAGTGGAAATGTAAAGGGGACAGTTTTTCTCCATCATCAACTTCTGTGAGTAAATGACCCTAAAAATTCTGTTACGCATCAAAAATTATTTTCTACAAATAATGGTTGTAAGTGAACCAAAATGTTCTGATTCGAATATGTCTCACTATTTTAAAATTATCTGTATTTAAATACCTCCTACAATCTGAATTGAATACCGTAAAAGTTCAAGTCAGCTGTTTAGCATGGTGAACACTAAAATTCAAGAATAACTTTGAAAGGTTCAGGATTCTCAACTCTGAGGCAGTTTTGAGTGTTTTAATGCTCTTAGTGAAGCCATTGATTTGGGTCTTGCAAACAGCTCTTTTTGTAGCAGTTGCAAAAGGGATGTCTAGACATGTGATCATGTGATACTATCTTATTTGCTTTTGTGTGAGAAGCATGCCTCTCTACAGACTTCTTTAGATGCTAATTTCACTTGAAAGTGACCTCCTGCTTTATCACTTGACATATATTCCAATTTTTATAAGGTTGGACTAAATCACTAGTTTAGTTCTAACAACTCCTCTTTGAAGATAGTTACATATTTATTTTTTTATATGTATTAATCCTGAGTTGTCATTATCCTAAGAGAATCTGAACCTAGAATCCATTTTCCCTGCATGTAAATTTACATTTTTTTGTTATTAGGTGTTGGCAAAATTAAAATAATAATACAAAGAAGATTCTGGGAGAGTAGAACAGAAATACGCAAGCTATTACACTCCTGATTTCTTCTACTCAGCTAAAGACACAGGTTTGGACATACTGGCAAGCTATTTGACTTTGCTGAATGCTGTCAGGACTGCCATGAAATCTTGTTCCCAGTCAAGTTAGTGCTGAGACTCCACTCTCTTTAAAGAGACCACAGTTGTATACATTGCTTTAGTATTGGTATATATTGCTGTTGCTGTAATACAGTAACTACATCTGTTGATGTTGGTAACTCACTTTCCAAAATACAAAGGCTAGAAACTGATCTGCTTGGTTTTGCAGAGCTCCACTTGACTAAACATCCTTCCCTTTTTATGAAGTTGCAGCAACAGGCCCACAGATGTTCAAAACAGAAAACTCTGTGAATGACAGAAGTCAGGTCTATTTCAAATACCAAAATTTAATATAAAGAACCTTTTTTTTCAGTGTGTGTTTCTGACATCTACTGTAGCAAATACATATTTAACAAAACATTTCTGATGATCTTTTGTTGTTGTGAGATAAAATATGACACTATGTTAAGAATGTCAACAAACATTACTGTTTTTTCACCAGCACCTTCTACGTTTTGACATGTAAAAATATTTTTAGTGGGAAGAATGGGAATGTTTAGATACCAAAATACTGTTAGGATTTTCTCCCAGGAGTTCAAAGTTTGTTTTGGTCCTGTTGATGAAATTTGATGTATTCTGTTGCCTTAAGAATTCCTTTTTGTGCACACTGTTATTAAAGACTGGTCAAGCATAGTACTTTAACAAATGAGAGAGTCCTAAGCTAGTATCAGTTGACCGTTTTAGAGGGGAAGGTAGCCTTCCTGAGTTGAGCAGGCCTACAGAAATAGCCTCAGCCTGCACACTAAGAAGAAGCTAGTCCACAGTTAAGTTTTGAGAGAACTGTGATCTATGTGAGAAATAAGGGATGAATGGGGGAAACTTTGCCGAAGGCTTAAGAGGCCTTTCAAGCACATCTGCTGACAGACCATGCTATACCGCACACCATAGAATTGTCCCATAACAATAAAGGGAGAAAAATATCTTACGTGAGCCTTTACCTGGGTCACTGTTTCCCTGCCTGTATTGCACTACATTGAAAGATAACGTTTTCTTACAGCATAGAACAAGTGCACAAAAGCTATCACGGTACGTAAAGTATTCCTGTACTCCTCTAGAAGCAACATCTGGATTACACTGTTATTCTATAGAATACTGATATGATTAATATATTCCCATTTGAAATTTCTTGCAGAGGCCCTAATAATTGGGATGAATAAGCCAGAAATTAGAATCCCACTAGAAGCTGCTGTAGTGCTAAGCAGACTCAGTGGTAGAACGGCTCTGGACAGATCCAAAGCAATTCTCTTGGCTGAGTGCATTTCTGGCCGTAGAGTTTGTCTGTGAAAGGATAAAAGGCGTAAGGAAGGCCTGCAGTCATAACTGTGATTCAAAAGCATAGTATTTGCTTGAATGGGTAGTTTTGGATATCACTTTACCTGTTGAGTAGTTGAGATGCTCTTGCTTTTGTAGCCATGCCCAGTGTTTGGGACAGTAAGATGGTGACAGATGCCTCCAGATGGTACAGCTGAAATGACTGCCCACATGCTTGTGGACTCTCTAATTTTATGTGAACAGTGCTGAGGTTGCAAATACCACCTGAAGCTGAGTTCTTCAGCTGTGTTGTTACTTTACTGCTTACAGTCCTTTCTAGGGCTAAAGGAGGCCTGGGGAGGAGAGAAGGGCTTTTTGGGACAACAGCTGTACAGTCTTGTTGCTGTATTGGGGGCACTTCTGAGCCAGTGAGAAGGCGACAGTAATGTGTCAGAAGCAGGACTAATATTTGTATCACCAGTTGTAAGACAGTGGGTGATTTCTTGGAGCTGTTCCACTTACATAAAAACGTTGAAAATGCTCTTTATATTTGGAAGATCTGGTGGTATTAGGTACTGTTAATGAGTAAGCTGCTAGGGAGCTTTGGGGGAATGTGGAAATTGAGAGGTGGTTAGCATGTAAGGGGCAGGTTTGCTGCCATATTGTTAAGAGCATAAGTGTATTTGATTTAAAAATATAAGCTTTAAAAATAAAATACGATGCTGACCTCAATAATATGGAAGCGTGCTTCACCATAAGTATGTCTGCTGTTGCTCTGTGCCTTTTTTAATACAGGTCTGTACTTGCTGCCCATGGAAATCTCTGCAGAGATGTAGCAACCAACATTTGATACTTACTACCTTTCCAAAATACCTGTTGGTTTTGTCAGGTGTCTGCGTAGAAACTGCTGTCCGTGTTATGCCCTTTGAGGGAAGCATTCAGAGTCTTCCTCTCCCATGTGTGATAAAACGTACAGGCCCACAGAAAAGTGAGTGGGGGTCAGGTTAGCCCTCCCTTCTCTGGGGTGCGTGAGCAGTTACTCAAATGAAAAAGTATAAATTTTTACTGTGATGTTACAGGGTGAAAAAAAAACCTTACTCCTCCTTGGGATTATTGAGGAGTTGGTCAGATGTCTGGGAGATTATCCTGAACTTTGTATGGGATAACATAAGAAAATCATCCTAAAATTACAGAATTTGAGTGTATAGGATTGTAGGTTTGTTCTACCATTCTTGTCTTGTTTTTAAAAGGGCTGGAGCCTGGCAGCCACAGCAGTAGCAATCCTTTTCAGGAGGATTTTTGCACAGCTGCTCTACCATGGGAAGGTTTTTGAAACAGTGTAATTGAATGTATGTTTTATGACAGCAGTGCTAAATCACTGTTAGCAACTGCAGTGCTCTTGGATGATTTTAACTTAATTGGGACGAGACTTTATGCTGAGTGTATTCTGTGCAAGTCAGAGCATTCAGCTTTCTTCCATTGTTAAGCAAAAAAATGCAACCCGCTCTGCAGCTGGTAGAGCTAATGTCTGCATGGAATTGTACAAGTTTTTCAGTTAAATAGAATACATAATAGAAATTATACTGAAGCAAATCACTAGCATCAGTGAAGTGGTACATTTCTACCTCAGTATTGAATAAATAACGTTATTAAAAAAAAAAAAACCAAAACCCAAACCCCAAAACCCCCTCAAAACGTATTTTTACTCATCTGGCAGACCAGGAAGAAAAATTAACTGTAACAGTGTCCTTTGTCTATAAGGTATCTATCATCTTAGAAAATCAGTACAGGTGGTGTTATAATAGAACAAGACTGTATGTAATGATTTTCTGGTTTAAAAAGCAGGTGGTTTTGCTTTGCTTCAATACATGAACTATGAGAGACCATATATTCAATATCACCATTATTTTGTGATACATCTAATTACAGTAATCTCAGGTAGTCTAGAATTTTGAAAGCAGTATAAAATGCTATAAGGCTAAAGTAGAGGAAACAGAACACCTCTAGAAAAAAGATGGTAAACTGTTAAAATGACAAAATGTGAATTCAGACTTTTAAATCTTAAGCTAAGTATTAAACCTAACAGTTCAGGGCTGAAATTAGAAACAGATTTTGAACTAGGTTTAGTCTTTCCAGTGCCATTCTCTATTTCTGAAACGACATGTTTATGCTCTGGCAGTTTTCTTAATGAATATACACTCACAGGAATCGCATCCCTGATGAGAGGTAGGGTACCAGAGAGAACTTTCTGGGATGTAGAGTGCTGGTATCCCATTCAGCGTGGAACGTTTAAATAAATAACGTAGCTGGCCGCCTTCATACTTCTCTTTAGACAGAGTATGCACTTCAAACTGAAGGCCATTGAACTCATGCAGCAGCAGCTGTGTCACTTTTAATGGCCACTAGCCAGTTACATTATTAAAGACTAACACACACTTGATGAAAGTACTGATATAAGCTCTTAATTTCCTATCTGGAAGAGCACTGTTTGTTTGAACCACCATGATGTGACTCAAAAAGACTCCAGGTTTTGGTTTCTGTTGCCATAGGCTCGCTCTTGTCTCAAACAACCCAGCCTCCTTTTACTTTGCAATAGGCTGACAGACTTCTTCTACTTATGCTACGGATTTAAGCATTTCTTTATAAATACATAGGACATAAAAGTTGGAGGTGAATGGATCTATCTGTGTGGTTTTATTTCAGTTATTAAAAGATACTTGCTTATAAGTTGTTACATCGTGAGTGCTGTACTTGAGTCGGTGAAGTTTTATATGCCGTTTGGACTGTGTGTATAGCTTATGAACCAATTTGTGTGCTTTCTTGCTGGAAGTTTGTACTCACAGATTCTCTGATTATGATTTCACAAAAACTTCAGGTATGAGAACTCATTGATTTTATTCTTTCCCCCCCCAGCGGTTGGATAAAATGCTTTTTCCACACTGCCTTAAAGCTAAATGTAATCTTAAGTAGGAATTTTATGAAATGAAAACATCCACTTTGCTGGGCATGTTGCAGATCAACATTTATGTGTGCTTTAGTGTTATTAAGTGTTTTTTGTATGGATTCAGGTTATTTTTGATGCATTGAAAATGGAGCTTGCATTTGTAAAGCATCTCATTTGGCTTGTGCCCGCAGAATGCAGTTGACATCCTTGCTAATTATTTAATTTTGCAAAGATGTATAATCTTAAATGAAACGGGCAATTTCACCAATTAATGTCTTTCTATGTGCCTCTCTAGCATAATTAAGGCTATCTCTCCCCGCCCCCCCCATTTTCCTGATGTATTGATTGTGATGTTAACTTACAACATAGAAAGAACTGCAGCGACGGTTGTTCTCTGTGGATGCGATGTGTGCCTGGTCTTTGTCTGGGCACATTTGCTGCGTGGGAGTTGAGTTTACCATCAGTGTTTGTATTATACACACAAGTCTCATAGACCATAAGTTCCCCTCTGTAAAGATTTTGAGACCATTCCTCCAAAACGCTGGAGGACCTGTATTTGAATTAAATTACTTAAGAAATGATGCGACTTTTCAACTCTCGCAGCACTGGCACTACTGCTGGTAAATGCTGCAACACCACACTTGACTGGCAAACCTGGTACTGAAGGAGCGCGGCAGCTGTGTTTTTACATATGTAGACAGAGAACTGTGTGAAACATGCGTGTACTCATACTGGATGTGAATCTGGATGGTAAACTGGGGGTGCATCTCATTAGCAACTCCAAGGGTTGAAATATTCGCTAGAAAAATGTGTAATAGTTGAAGTGTAGGTATTTGAACAAAGTAGAATAACTGAAGTTTTTGGTATGCTAATCCACTTTTCCACTAGCAAGAGCACCGGGAAGAACTCCCTCCTGCAGAGGAAATCAACATAAAAGATTCACTAGGTATAGCCTGAAACCTCAAAATCATTTAAGTGAGAGGCGGATTTGTAACTGGTATTGATCCCAACAAGTTCTCTCACTTACAGTCTAAAAGCCTTTGCTATGGGCAACACACTGTTGTTTCAGGAAATGGAATTTATTTGTTCTTCCAGAGAAGCAGTATCAATAAAAAATAATCATCCTTGCCTTTATGGGCAAACACAAGATAGGCTTATCTTGCTGTGAGGCATAAAGATCAAGTATTTGCAGGGAGGAGGTTTTTTGACTGAAGCTGGGGCAGTGGGCTGTCTACTTAAGAACAACCAGCTCCATTTTAAGTTTTCGGTTTTCTATGCATTCCAAAATCAGCATAGCATAAAGTTGACAGCTTTTTAAAGGCAGCGTTAGCTATAAGCTAGGGCAAACATTTCTGTAACAAAGCAAGACACAAGTGTCCTGGTGCAGCCGTAACCTTTAAAGAAAATCTGAGCTGGTTAGGGAAGAGGTGAGCACGTGAGAAGAATATCGTAGTGCTCGGTACACAGGAACACGGAGGTGGGACGATGTGGAACGAGACTGTGTGGTCACTGCAACTTGCATCAGCTATGCATTAAACATTTAGTGCCGACAGACCCTTTGTTGTGGTTTAACCCCAGCCAGCAACTAAGCACCACACAGCCGTTCACTCACTCCCCTGCCCCCGGTGGGATGGGGGAGAGAATCAGAAGAATAAAAGTGAGAAAACTCATGGGCTGAGATAAGAACAGTTTAATAATTGGACTAAAATAAGGTAAAACAAAAAAAAAGAATATACAAAGCAACTGATACACTCTACAACTGCTCACCACCCGCTGACCGATGCCCAGCCTGTCCCTGAGCAGCAATCGCTGCCCCCCCCAGCCAACTCCCCCCCAGTTTCTATACTGGGCATGATGCCATACAGTATGGCATAGCCCTGTGGCCAGTCTGGGTCAGCTGTCCTGGCTCTGCCCCCTCCCAGCTTCTTGTGCACCTGGCAGAGCATGGGAAGCTGAAAAGTCCTTGACCACTGTAAGCCCTACTTAGCAACAACTAAAACATCAGTGTGTTACCAACATTATTCTCATCCTAAATCCAAACCACAGCACTACACCAGCTACTAGGAAAAAAGTTAACTCTATCCCAGCTGAAACCAGGACACCCTTATAAAATCCCTTCTGTATGCTCCATGCAACATTGATCACAGGATGCTTCCCTGCATCCTGCAATAAAACCAGATCAGAATTGAAAGCCATTGGCAGGTTTGGGACTTGCCAAGGAAACAGGAAGAGAAGTTGAGGTTATAACCAATGTCTTAAGCAGGATTTCCACTTACTGAAATTGATTTCTGAAATCAGGAGAAAGAAACTTTGGGAAGGAATGAGAAAATAGATTTTGTGTAAGTTTCAGGATACCTTATTGATGAGTGCTTAAAGCAAGAAATTATGCTTAAAAAAATTAGACTGCAAATATAAGGCATATTTCTTTGGACACCAATTTATCACATGAGCCCTTAAAGATCTCTGGCATCATCTTCTGCTTGTGCAGCTCCTAAACTTGACAAAGTGGTTCTTTTCATTCCAGGCGGTGCCACTTACTTACATACTAGGGCTGCATATGTGTCATCATAATTATTAAACTGCTTTGCACCCCTCCAAGACAGTACGAGGGCTGAATGAGTGCTTTGTCAGCGAAGGTCATTTCCTCAGGTGCCTGGAGACTTTGTTGTAGTCTACAGTACCCCGGCAAGAAGAGGTGGGCACCACTGGTCTGGTCTGGGCACTAGACCTACTGGGAGCTGGAAAATGTGCAGAATGCACTATCGATGCAATGGTGCCAGGGTATGCCTCGTTTGTATGTTCTTTATCATAATTCTCACTGTCCTTTACGCAAAAAAAAAAAGTGAAGTTTTATGGTTGTTTCCATGATGGATTCTACAATCAATTAGAGTCAATCCATATGTTGCACTCAGGTTTGGGCCAGATGTGAGGAACTGCCCTAATTTACACCAGGGCTTGCTCTGTTCCCTGAAGTTCTCAAGCATAGTGTGTTTACAATTTTGGTTTTGCCTTGCTTGTTTTTGGAGAAGTCATACTTTCTTCAGAGAGGCTTTGTCCAGGATTTCCTGAGATTTTTGTTTGTCACCAATCTGTTCTTAAGCTCAGCGCTCCCGGGGCTCCTGAATGGAGAAGCTCAGCAGGGCAGCATCACCACTCAGCAGCCTGGCTGGCAGAGCAGACCACAAGAAACAAGGTTTGCGGGAACAGCTAAGGCTGCTCGCGCAGCCAGTGAGAGCAACCATTATGTTAAAATCCACAGTATATATTATTTTGTGAGATATTTAAATGCTGTGGTAACACATAACGTAATGGTAGTATGGGGCTGGAGGAAATTCCAGCTGTGGAAATACTGCTCATTAATCCGATAAGGAACCCCTGCTCCAAGCTCCCGGCACCGCAGGACTTCTGAGACATAGAAACAGCACTCCTGGTTGTTGGTTGCTTTTGCCAGTGATGCACAGCGGTGCTGTGGGCGACTTCGGACCTCACTGCGCTGGAGCAGTAGGTGGTTTTGAGCAGAGGAATGTTATAAACTTGAAATCTAATCCATTAAAGGCAAATATTAAAAGTAGCTGCAGGTCCTACTCCTGTCACTACCCCTCAGTTCTATGCTTTGAAACGGTATTTGTCTATTTGCCACTCTCCTGCTGATTTGCAAAACACAACAGAAATAGAGCCTGTAAGGCAAACCTCTGGTTCAAATGCAGAAAGAAAACCAATTAGAGAAACAGGTGAGCAAGCGTTGTTTTCTTGAATCTTTCATTAGCTATTGTGTTAAATATTACTTTCAGCAGGGAAAAGCAAAATATTTTTATACAAAAATTTACGGATATTATGCAAAAATATACAGATTTTAAAATGCAACATGGTCTTTATATTTAGAAACTGCTCCATGTTCTGCTAACAGCAGTTATGACAGAAATGCAAAATGCTCAGTCTCTTACAAACACTTTCAGGCAAAATCAAACTGCATCCTGGCTGTGTTTCTCTTTGGACAAAAAGCCACATTCCAGTTCAAACACCCTCCTGTTTTGGGTTTGTATTCTGAAGAATCCTCCATGGCTGCCATCTTGTTTAATGAAAAGACATTTTCATGAAATGCCAAGTGTCGTGCAGCTTTTCTTTTCTTGCAGTTTAGGGCAGCCCTGCCCGGTTTTGACTAGTACCATATTCTCAGCAGATACGGTGGGATAGTTGCTGGGTGCAGCGGGTCCCTTTGGCCTGTGACCGCAGGGTGAGTTACAGGCTCTCAATTGAAGTTTCCCGCTGCGCCTCAGCTGGTGGACTGCACTGCCCACTCCTGAAATGTGTCGTTCTTCTTAAAAAGCATCTGAACTTCCCATATCCACTGTTCTGCCGCTGACAGCAACTATACCCCTTCTGTTCTTTGGTAACATCTTTATAATTGCAAAGCTGGATTAAAGTGTGTCAGTCCAGTCTGGCACCTTCCTCCGAAAGCATCATCTTAAAAAATTAAAATATAATTAAAAAAAAAAGTTAGTGTTCACTCTTGAAGGTATTTAGAGTTGGATCCCCAAAGAATTAATGCCCACTCCAAATAAGTCATCATTCCATCCTCTATCAGGCTGCAAATTCATGATAACCTCCCGTTCACAGAAGTCTGTGCTGCCATTCGAAAGGGTCTTTCCAGCCCTCGTCATGTGCTCCCTCCACTTCCCTTCTGCTTCCCCCTCACCCTGGGGTGACTTCATGCTCAGTCACAACGGAAAGCTGGGCAGGGTGATTTTGGTTTTGGTTTGATGGGGTTTTTTTTGATTAGTTGCCCAAGTGCCTGTAGAAAAGCAACACGCAGCAGGAGGTGAGGGACAAGAGTAGGTCTTCATGACAGAGGGGATTAGCTTGGGTTAAATCTCTTGTGAAACTACACACTCAGAAAACGCTCTCTGCTATCTTATGCTCTAGATGTGCTGTGTAGTGTTACTTCTGTGTCAGATCAAGCATGAAAATCTGTCCTGTAAGGTGGGTGTGCAGACCCTGTGCCAAGTTGTGTTGATTTGAATGCGGTTCTTCATCGGGCAAGGGCTGCTGATGGGGAACTGCTTGCAGGAGCACAGCCAAAGGCATGAGCATGACTTTAGGTACCCAGTAGTCTCATTAAAGCCAATGGGAACACTTCAGGGGCTTAAGTATGTGTATAAGACTTTGCAGGATCAGAGTCTAATGCTCTAAACTCTTCAGGATCTGTTTTTAATGTGTATTCCACAAAGCCCTTATCACAGTCTCAAGTGCTGTAAAATGATAGATAATACGAAATTCTCTTTGTGGGATAAAAACCAACTGTCCGGTTTTGGCCATTTTTGTGTGCATACACCATGCTTACAGTGGCGGAAGCGCTTGGAGACCCAGGAGGTGGTGGCTTCCCTCTCGGAGGTGCCCGTGGGCCTTGGTACACGTGAGCGTGGCAAACATGGAGCCTGCGGCCCCCTTCTCCTCAACCTCACCGCAAGGGAGATGCCAAACCGTGCCAGGAGGACAAGGCAGGCCAGTCTGACAGAAGAGGTGAGTGGCTGCAAACTTAGGAGGCAAATCTGAACGCAGCCAGCCAGAAACTGCTAAGCAGAGCCCTGACAACGCTAAGAGTTTGCCCTCCGTTTTGTCCTCCGGTCTAGCTGTGACGGGACCCGGAGCTTTGCTGTTCTGCAATGCTTTTTACCCACTTTCTCTCTACCCCCGTGGGCCTGGCCCAGCCGGTCCCCCTGCCTCTGCCGCGGCGGGGGGTGCCGCAGCCACCGGCCAGGCTGTCACAGCTGCGGCCCCTCCGCCCCCGGCCCCCTGCCTCGGCCGTCGCCGCAGAGCCGACACGGGAGCGGCACGGCTCTGCACGGGAGAAACTTCAGTGTTTGCCTGCGGCCCGCGGGGTGCCGCTGGGCCCGGGCTCAGCCGCGGGCAACTCCCCCGGGCGGCCACCGCCCCGCGGCCCCTCGGCGGGCGCGGCAGGACGGCGGCGGCGCGGGGGGCGTCCGAGGCGGCGGGGCCGGCTCGGCGCGGCGGCCCGCCCCCGCCTCCCGCGGACTTCCAGGCCGTGGCAGGGCGCTGTGGCCGCCGGCAGCGGCTCCCAGCCCGCCCCCTGCCCTCCGTGCGGCTCCGGCTCGCACGCCCACCGCCTCCCCGCCGCCGGCTCTCCCCGCTCGGCCGCGGCTGATCCACCCCGCTCCCGGGCTTTGTTCGGCTCCGCGGGCCGCTTCAGCCCCCGGGCAGGCGTCGGGCAGGCTCCCCCGGTGAGCCCCTGGCAAAGCCGATGTCCGCCGCGCCCGTCCGATCCCCGACGCTGCGGCCCCACAGGATGAAGAAAGACGAGTCGTTCCTGGGCAAGCTCGGCGGGACCCTGGCGAGGAAGAAGAAAGCCAAGGAGGGTGAGTTCGCCCGCGCGGAGGGGAGGAAGGAAAGTGCCCCCGGCCGGCGGGACTCGCAGCAGCTTCCCGCTCCCGTCCCGTCCCTCCGGGGGAAGCCTGCGGCGGGGGCGGGCGGCAGGCTGCGGGGCAGCCCCCCGCTTTGTTCGCCCGCCCCGCGGAGGGGGCAGCGCCGCCGGGGCAGGGGGCCGCTCTCTGCCCGCTCTCTCTGCCCCCGCAGCGGCTGCAGCCCCGGCGGGGAGCGGGGCCTCGCCCCCCTCAGCCCGCCGGGGGGCGGCGGCGCGGCGGGAGGGCTCTCGGTGCGCCCTGCCGGACCCCAGGCGCCGCGGGCGGGCGTCGGGGGGCGGTCGGCCGGCAGCGGGGGGGCGGGGGGGGGCTGCCGGGAGGTCCCGGCGCCTGGGAGCGCCCGGCGCTTCCCGCCGCAGGCCGGTGCGGGGTGGCCGGTGGTCGGGCGCGCCTCAGGGCTCGGCCGCTCGCCCCACCGCTTCCCGGCTCCCCTTTTCCTACATCGGCCCGCAGCTGGGAAGGGAACCCCAGAACCCGCTTTCTGCTGGGAAATAAACTTCTGGTGACCAAGGAGGCTGTGGGCGTCGTTTTTTTCTAGTCTGAGAGTCGAGGAAGCCACGAGGGAACGATTAAATCCACCCGTGTTGTGTTCCCGGCCCACTTCATCCATAGGCTTTATGTTGGCATAGATACTTTGCCCGGAGTGTTTTTCGTAACCAAATATATTCAGCAAAAACACCTAGCACCTCGAGCGCCAGGATTTTGCAGGGGTACGCTTACACGGCGGTGTACCGAGTGTGTTCATTGGGGTCATCACCGCCGGCGGCAGCCTCCCCCTTCAGCGCCCAGAGCCTGGAGAAACCCCCTCAGCCGGAGCCCAGTGGAGCGGCCCCCGGGTCAGGGTGCCTCGGCCCCCACTGCCCAGATCCGCCTCGGCGCTGCGCCCCTGGCACGGCCCTCTCGTGCGGGCACGCGTGCGAGGCGATCTCGGAGCCGTCTGCTTGCACCAGAGGCTGTGTGGCGATAGCACTGTTTACTCTCAAGCAACACGACTTTTTTGTTGTTGTAGATAGGGAGGCAGCGTCTTGCCGCTAGACTTGATAAAGATGGTCCAGCCCTGTGTGCACAAAGTGTACCTTTCTCATGAGCGTTGTCTCCTCTGAGGATGGCGTGCTCTGTCCTCCTCTGCTTCCCCAGCTGACCAAATACTGGCTTCTGCGGAGAAGCTCTTCCTCCGCGTTATCCCCAGACTGCTGATGTCTGCTAGCTGGAAATCTGGGTGTCCTTGCCTTACGGTTAATGCAATTTTAGCTTTCTGGCTCGTTAAAACTGGCCTTGGTTTTGTTCTAGTGTCTGATGGGTGTAGGGTAGGGATGTAATTCGAGTTTCAGCCTCTTTTCAGCTGGCTGTTGAGTGAGCTCATGTTTTACCCCTATTGAGTCTATTAATTGCCAGCAACATTTAGAAGGCAGCTTTTTAATATTTAAAAATAAAATACTTGGCCTCAAAACCTGGATCAAGGAAATTGCTTCCTTTTCCTTCTCCTGGCTGGTTTGGTGTGGCTTACTGGTATTTCCTTTATTATCTATTCTTAATCAAGTTTCTCCAATGTGGTTCTGCTGAGGAGCAGCAGATGCGGTCGTGCCTTCCTGATGATCTCATTTGCTTCTGAAGGAAGATGGTGGAGAAAACTCATCTCCAGCAAGGGAAGCCGACGACATGCTCCAAAAGAGTGTATTTCATTCAAAGGTGACTTCTAAGCTTAAGCAGGTTGGCAGTGTCCCTTCTTAAACGAGAAATTTTGGCATCAGTAGGCGATGTTTTTGGGGCGACTGCTTTCGGCAGTGGCCACCCACTCATTTTGCTGAGTTTGTTCATTATTTTGCCGACTCTTGTGGCCGCAGTTCCTCTTGGCGCTGGAAGGGCCCGTTTTGGTTTCTGCCCATGGTACTTAGTGGGGAACCGCTGCTGCGGTAATGTAAAGCATGGCGGTCACGTTTCTGTCAGTGCGATGGGGAGGACGCTGAAACATGCGGTGCAGCTTTTCGTTTGCGTGTTCTTTCCAGTCTGAAAACGTGAAGGGAGGAAAGACTGTCTGCAAGCCCGTGGAGCCACTCATTGGGTGCGACCCGTGGCGGTGCTGCAGGCGGCTGAGGCCCTTTGCTCTAAGGGGAAACGGCTCATTACCTTTCTACGTTTTGCACATGGGGCAGCTCTCGAATGCAGGCTGTCCAGACCACGGCTGTGACGCTGGAGGGGGCCAAGGGCTGAGCAGTGAGGAGGTGGTGGGGTGGGGTCTGCACCGGGGGGGAGAGAGGCTGGTCCATGGCTTGTGGTAGCACCTGGGCAGCCATGGGAGCAAATTTCACAGCTAGAAACTAAATCTTTGTATGTGAGTGTGAAGCAGAAGTAAATTGGAAGCTCATCTGAGTGGCGTTCCTTGAATGAGTTGATAGACTGTGCAGGGACCATGTGGTCAACTTTTCCTGTGTGCTTGGGAACCGCTTTGCCCTGGGGGTTTCCCTCCCTCCCTCCTTCCCTCCAGGCAGTTTCTGCTGGTTTTCTCTGAGGGGACCAGCAGAGGTCAGAGTGATCTTCCCAGAGTAAATATTGCCCTCTCCACCAACTACTCTCCATAATAGCAAATCGAAATGTTGGCTGCTGATTTGCCACAACCAAAAATCATTCTTGCCTCCTTTCCCTCTCACAGCATGAAAAGTAAGCAAGCCAGAGAGCTCTTTATATGTACTTCTTGCTTTCGCTGCCTGTCTTCTGCATCGTAGCGTAAACGCGGGCCTGCTGTCACCATCTCAGCTGTATTCGTATAATGACCTTTAACCTGGCTGGTGCAAGAGTTGTAACCCAGTTATATTAATCCTTTTTGTCTTTGTGCACGACTTCTGAGCCACGCAGCTCAGAGATCCTTACAATGACACTGAAGAAGTTTTTGTTGGTTACTTACACAGTTTTCTTTTTTTTTTAATCATGGGTGGCAGCCATGTCATAAATAACCATGATGTGTGGCTACCAACCCATAAGCAACTAAATTTAAATATTTTTTTGGCTGACTACTTTATAACATGCTGCAGTCTGTTTTTAGAGAGGTTATATTGGGAGAGGAGTGTTCATTAGTCTTATCGAGGCGGCCAGCGTAAGCTCATACCATTCGTTTATGACAGGAGGATAAATAAGGTTCCTAGGTACGCTGGTGATAGTCACCGTGGCAGTATTCAAAGTATTTACCATAGCGTGTAAACAGCTTTGCTGCTGCTCTTGCTTTAGCAGTATGGCGTGACGTAGTGCTTTGTAAGTGGGTGCCGGTAGGTGGGGTAGGGTTAAGATTTCAGGTCAAATTCGTCAACGTTTTAAGTCAAATTCTATAGGTGGCTTAACTGTTTGCGGAAGCCTTTGAATTTCTACCTTGAACCTCTGCTTTACACTCTTACACCTTATATTTATGAGTTTTTATGGCTGAACCGACTTATTAGGCAGCCCTGACTGAAACAGCAGCCGCCGCTGTTCATGGGGGAGCTGTTTTTACCCTGGTTTCCTATGGAAGCAGGGGGTGGGTGATCTCACTATCTGTTTGGCCCCTCCCTTCCTCTTCCTTCCTAGGAATATTTTTAACCCATAGCTTGGCTAAAAATGCCCCTGCAAGAAAACTGCTGGTCTTAAGGATTATTAAATGAGTGCAGATTGTGTCAAAACGGGTGACCACCAGTGAGAACAGAAAGACCTCAGTGGAGTCCCACTGCAGGAACACCTGCAAATGACCTCAACCCTGCCATGCCAGTAGAGAGCCCAGGTGGGAGGGAAACAGCTGGAGAAAGGACACGTCTATGGGAAGAAGCACTGCGTTCCTAAATGTTACAGTCCGTCATGACACACATCCTTAGAAAAGCGGGATGTGTTTGTTCCAGTGCTTGTGCAACCCCTTGGTTTATACCCGCCCCCCCCCCCCCCCATTAGGCTGTGTGGAAATCTGCAAAAAGCTAAGTTTGCCTGATGTTTGTGTCTTGGTATATCTCAGGCTTTCAAGGTGTGCCACATCTGTAATGTGGTTACTAAACTTTAGCACATCTGTTCAAGAGCTCCAAAATCTGCTTTAAATACCTTAGGAAACCGTTGGGGTGCAGGCAGGGCCCATAGCAGGACGCGGTTTGTAAGCTAGATGATCCCTTAGCTTCTTTTCAGACCCTCTAAAAGGTACTGTTTCAGATAGTGCTGTGTTTCATCTCCCATCTGTAAAAGGAACTTTAAAAAAAAAAATCTCCCCTTTCCTGTTGGTCAGGGTGATGTCTTTGTACTGAAATAAAGGAGGGAGTTTGCTGCAAGCTTCGCTCCTTGCCTACTTGCAAAGCTTTGTTTTCTTTTCCTCATAATACACTGTATGAAAGATCTGGGCAGCAGGTGTTTGGCTAAATAAACCTTCTATTATTGTATCTGTGTGTGTGTGTATATATAGCCTATACGGAGGAGTCAGTGAGAGAAATACAACAGACTTAATTGCTTAGTGTTGTTTCCCAGTGACACAATTGAGGGTGGGCATAGGGGTGAGGAAACTGCTCCAGAAAAGAGCAATTTATTGTGCCTCATGAAATCAACAGGAGAGGGGGAAAGAATGCGAGACATGACAGTGCTACAGAGGGCAGAATTATTGCAACAGCAGCTGAATAATATGAAGGTTTTACACATATGAAGGGAGGTTAAAGTATTGTTCTTGGGGTCTGTGGCTCAGTGTAACAGTGAGACGGAGTGGCTATGAAAAGTTTGCTTTTACATTTGCCTGCGGGCACACCAGTTTGGTAAATAGCTTGGTAGACCCGTATTTCACTAGATGGCAAGGTTTTTCTCCCAGAGAAAGGTGGCAGTTGTTGCCTCTGTTTTGCAGGGAGAAAAGCTGGAGGGTGAGGAAGTGAGGTGATTTATTCAAGGTCATCTGGCAAGGCGGTGACAAAGCCAGGGAAAGAAACTGTATTTCCTGAGTCCTCTCTGGTGCTGTGATCCTTAGGCAAAGGCACTGCATCATCTGCCCGTTTCCCACAGCTCTGCATATGCTAAAACCCATCTCCAAATTGTTCAGGTGGGACTGCTCGTACTGCCCGATGCAGTTTGGCTTTCTGAAGGGAAGAACATGAGGAAATAAGCTCAACAGCAGAATTAAATTGGAGGAAACAGTTTCTTTATCATTCCTTTGAAAATGATGGGGCTGCTTGTGCACGTAATTGCTCTCTGAAGGGAAAAGAGGTTCAAAACCAGATCTGCTTCATTGCCTTTGTATTGATGAGCACATCTCAAGTCTGTAAGGCATCCCCTTGAACACAACAGGATAAGAGAATTGGACTTGCTTAGAAAGTGGATCTCATCTTGCATTTGAATATGGTATACTGAAAATAGTTAAAATTTCTTTTTAATGCTGTCTGTTACGCAGTCTCCAGAGATGTACCAGTGTAAACAGACTGCGAAAAATTTAACTTCTCCATTTCGGTGTGCTGTACCTTTGCTTTAGCCACTGCCTAGTGGCTGCTTGAGACTTCTAACAAATGTATTTAGCTTTAAAATGATACTGAAAGATGCCTGTTCAATAGATCCTAAAAAGTTGTAAAGCTGTAAGTAAGGCACGCTTAACTCAATCTTCATTCACTTGCAGGTGGCACTCATGTTGGTGGTATTATTCATGCCCGGGATTTGTCCCTGTCATAACCATTCCTGGCCATTGCAGATTGTGTTTCATGCTGGCTCTGCCCATGTATCTTACTTTATGAACTCGTAATGGGCTATTGCTGCTGAAATATCCAAACAGAAGATGAATGGGTGCTGGTTAAGCAGAATTACTTGCTTTTTAAGAGACGAATTTGCATATAATTATATTGAAGCTACATACCGTTCCAGATATGTGTATGTATCCATGAAAAGACTGTGCAGACATACGCAAATTCAGGTTCAATTTATTATCCTTTCTACTACTCATTTAAACAGAGAGAGACCTAAGTTTCCAGTTGGAACCTGTATAGCCTAATTGCTGAGTTTCTCCTGTAGGGCTCAGGCGTACCTCTGATCAGGTCTGGTTTCAGTCTTGCTTGAGCAGTGCCAGTCTGGGTTCTGACACTGTGTTCTATTCTGGCAAAAGCTGTACTGTGGATATAATTTGTGTCCATGTCTCAACTGAAATGAACTTTACATGCACAGGAATCATCCTTTTAATAGTGTCATAAACCCCGTATTTTTCTCCTGTAACTGCAGCTAGGCTAGGGTGGTTTGCCTAACGCAGCTTTAGGCACAGTCTCTTGGTGAGACAATAGAGTTTTGAATTACAGCTGAAGGTTTTCTTCCAGACAGGATGCAGCAAGATATGCGAAATAGCTCTGTAACTCTTCAGTAGTGGACTGGAGAAAGTAACTTGCTTTTATTTAAGAAAAACAGACATTTTAAAGTTGTTTTCTTTTCAGAGTTGCAATCATTAAAATAAGATTCATTGTAAGAACACTGTTATGTTTCATTATAAAACCTTAGCAAGGTGCTTATCAACACTTCTAATTTTCCAAAACTAGATTTCAAATTTCTTAAAAATACTAATGCAAGGATTTGGAAAGGGACTCCTTTTCTCCTTAAAGTCTACCCTTAATTAAAAGCAATTGTTCAATGATACCTGTTTCCATTTCTTCTAAAGGATTTATTAACGCTAACATCTTGGGAGAGACTTCTAGAAGCTGGTATCTGGCTGTTTCTGTTTCGAGGAGTGTGTGGGTGAGCCCTGTGCGACTTTCATGTATGGAGGGCTGCCCGTGGACCTGATATGAATGGGGGGGAGCTGCAAAGTCACGACTTCGTGCAAAGTCTGTGCAGATGCCCTCTGCTGAGTGGTGTGAAGGGGGGATTCTGGGTCCCACTGGTGGATCTGTGCAGGGAGAGCAGGCTGTGTTCTGCAATGCATTACCATAAATGCATTAATTGTATTAAGTGCTTGTGTTTTTAAGAGTTGTGATATTTAGATCTCTTTATTCATGTAAATGCATCCTACTGATTTGCACGTCAGCAATACAGGGGTCCAGAAGATTTAGTATAGTTACGCATAACAGTGCTAAATGTCTTTTTATGTACTTCAAGAAGTGTTGCAGGCTGGCTGATCGGAAACCAGATGAAGCTGGTGGAGTTTTCCAATGCGCTGCTTTGAGCTTTGGATCATACTTTGATGTTAGGAGATTTGAGAGATTAGCTGGCAAGCTCCTTCCATTGCGAAGGCATGTCAGAACAACTTGTTGCTAAGGGATCCAGGGTTATGTGGTCTGTGGCAAGACCAGCATGAGGCAGAGTCCGCTAGTTGCAGGAATTGCTGTTTCAGCAGTTACAGCTTTGCTGTTCAGCTGGGAAGGAGATTTAGCGTGTGTACCTTATGCATACAAATGTCATGGACACAGGTGAGGAGATTCAAGTTTGTAGCTGTGGAAGTGCCAGTGCAGCTGGTACTTCAAAGCTGGTCATGAGAGATTTGGATGCCAAATTGCTGTTACTTTCCAAAGAGAGTCGAGTGTACAAATCTCTTGGGCACCACTAGAAATCTTGACCTGCAAATATGCACCTGAGAGGTTGTCTGTGTCAGGGTTCCTGGGACATGATGTCTTGACGGGGACATACGACCGTACAGAGACACTGACATGTATCTTAAGGAGAAGGAGTTTTCTGACTCACCTATAACATCATCTGTTTGTGATCCTTGTCACCCTCACTGCTGCTGGTAATGCAGGAGGCTCTGTGTGTGCCTTCTTAACCCTGAAGCCTTGTTCCCTTTGCAGTGTTTTCAATCTGTCCTTGTTCTTATGCCAGTGGGGCAAGGTCTTCACTGCAGCAGCAGGCTAAAGGCCAGCTCTCAAACTCCTCACAGTCGTTTCAGGAGATCTGGAGGCCAGGAAGAAAGAAGGAAGGGAAGCCTTGTTTCCCAAAGGCTTCTCCTTGTGCTGACCTCTGCTCATTAGCCATCATGACTTCACCAAACCTTCAGGTTCTTTGAACTAATGGGATCTGGGTATTTTGATGCATAAACCAGCTACTTGAAAGTCAACCAGGTAGCTCCAGAGAAAGATCTGACCTGTGCCAGTGTCTGGATGTGACTGGTGGTACGAGCTCTGTTCTGGTCAGCTGTTATGATGTCCACATGCCTTGCTCTGCACAGCCCTCTAATTGAGCTCTTCTGCATGGTGACTTTGGTAGATGCTTATCCCCTCCCTTGTACGTCCTCTGCCTGCTCTGTGAAATGTGTTATATATGAACATTGTCACTGATGAAGCTTAGGTTTTTTCCTCAGGGTACAGCAGAATCAACTGATGCAGTTGTCAGAGTTGTTTACTCTAACTTGCAAAGTATGCGTGCCTGCAGCAGGTTTTCCCCAGGATCTATATGGCACACGTGGACTGGCCCTTGCTTTATGTGCCATCCTGGTGGCTGCAGTGTACCTGCCTCTGGTTGTTGTCGTAGGCTGCATTGGCACTTCTCACCCTGGGCTGGGGGGTGAGCAGTGGAGGGAAGTGTGGCATGCCTTGTGGTGAGAAGGAGGGAAGTGGAAGGGAAGGAGAGGCAGGGTGAGCAGTGGGAGAGCCCCGCTTTTCAGGGGGCTCTTCCAGGCTGCCCTCAAGAGGAGCGCTGGATCCTGGGACCTTTGCTGCAGGACAGGCTACTTGGTGGCGGTGCATGCCATCCCCACCATCGCAGGAGGGGCTGTATGCGGGGGATCTAAACCAGCAGTTCTTCCATGGGTGATGGTGACTCCTGTTTATCTTTGGGGGTGGGCTGAGCATGGAGGGGAAGTGAGAACAGGAACCTTTGTGTTGCACAACTCATAGGTCAGTGGCCAAGTGATCTCTCCAGGGTGAAGCATATTCTGCTCAGGTACAGATTTCCTAATATGTACTCTTCTGTTGGCCAAGTAGAAAGCTGTAACCCAAAATTCGTGACTTCTATTGTGTATGTCTAGTTTAGCTGGAAAAGTATTATGGCTAACATATGTGGTTTCAGGGTTTTGTAATTTGAGTCCGGTTTAGTCTTGCTCTGAAAACCAGATGTGTGGAGAACATGCACACCTGGCAGCATGTACTGGCCGAGAGCAGTGGCTCCATACTCTTCAGGCCCTTAAATCACTGTCACTTCCTCATGGAAGAAGATATATCCACACAATGAAGCTTCTAATTATAAATCCTGTACACATGATTTGTTTCCATGCACCCGCTGCAGACCCCTCTCCAGAGCCCTTAGGCTGAGAGAGGAGGCCATGGGATGGGATTATGGTTTTGGCTTTGCTAGTGGCGAGCAACAGGATCTTTGGGAATTCAGTTTTGCCTCTCAGTGATTGTTTCTCCAAGTTAAAAAAGGCTTCTTTATAATCCCCAAGACCTGTCTGGTGATCAGATATAAACTCTTATAAAATCTCTTTTCAATGTATACTGCATTTTGGTTATAAAACGAGCAAGCTGTTCTGGCTCCTGGAATTCTGGTTCCATCTTTAGTACTTCTTTCATTGCGTGGTTGAACCATAATGAAATCCACTGAAAAAAGAAATAGTGTATTTTCTTTTATGGCTGCCATATGGCCTTATTGCTAATTTTTAATTAGCTGAGATGGTTGCTTACACAATTTATTTGGAGTAAGGAAGGAGACTGTGAGAGCTGGATGAGGAGGAGAGCTATTCTGATGTCTGTATAGAGGCACGGTGTCTTTTTTACTGTCTTTAAATAGAAAAATGTGTAATCCTCAGAAAGTGTCCTGCCACTAGGTCTGTTTGGCAGATGTATGCATGTGTGTTATTAAACAGATGCAGACACTTCTGTCATTTTAAAATAGAATAGTGTTGTTTGCTTTCTGGCTTGCCTAGTCCAGCAGATGGATTTAGAGGCTTTGCAAAATTGACAGGATTTTCTTCAGAAATGGTGGAATAGGAGAAAGTACCAGGGCATCCAGGCTTGCATTTTCTGCTTAATATTCCTCCTCAGGAACAGGGTTATAAAATTGTCCCTCGGCATTACTGTTTGCTTTCTTCCCTGTGTATGGCTCCCAGTATTGTTCCAGTGAGTTGGTTCCATTGGAAAATTAAGCAGGCTGCAAGAATGCTAACACTATAGATCTATCTTGGATCTGTACTGAATTTGGTCTGAAAGGGATCTTGACTCTCTAATTAGGTAGTTAAGTAAGCGTGTATAATGGAGCCCTATCATTGGGAAACTGGATTTTAATTGGGTGCAGGATGTCATGCTCCAAATGGTCCTGCTGTGCCGGGAGCAAACCAGATCTGCGGCCCGTATAGCAGATCTGATGCTGTCTGCCACACAGACTGATAGGGTTTCTTTTGCGTGTGGAGGGGGAGAAGCAGTCATGACTGACGTCATCTAATGGAGCAATAGTCCAGCTTCAAGCTGGACCTTGGCAGGTCCTTCCAAGCAACATTTCTCTGATTCTGTGGAGCTGGGTTTTTTGAGGGTACCTCGTCAGGGAGAGAGACGGATGGTAATGGGAAGGGAAGAGGGACTGGCCTTAGTATCCGCTCTTTGCTGTGTGGTTGAAGGAGAAAGGTATATATTTGTTTCCATGATGTGTCCGGGATAACTGGGTGCTTGTGATTTTTTTCCTCTGACTGCTCACACAGATTCAGACTAATAGTTTCCCTCTTGACCACTTATGATGTGCTTAATTAGACTGCTGTCTTGAAATTGCCCACTTCTACTGCAGCACTGCAGCTGTACCTGCATTAACACAGTGAGGGGCCATAGTTTAAATCATCACTGTGGATCCTCAGTATCATTTAGCTTCATATCATTTAGTTTAAAAAACTAAACTGTGGTGGCTCTTGCTCTGCTGACTCTCAGTAGTAAGAGCAATAAGACGACTGGGGAGCTATGCTTGACCAAGCCATGACTCTGACATTTAAGGTGTTTGTTTTATACAGTCTTTCCAACTGTATATTTCTGATCCCTTAATTCCTGTCATTTACATGTTAACAAACAGATCACAGGTACCAACATTTGCCAAGCTAGCACCTGGTAAAAAGCCTTTCTCTGTCAGCTCTTTAACCAATGGGGAACACGCATGGATTTTCTTTTCTGTGGACAAACTTGTAAAACAAATTGTAATTTTTAGTGAGTGACTTTTCTTCCCATGAACGGCATTACGCGCAGATGCTGTACCACCCAGGATCTTGGTAGAAGGCATCCTCACTGGGTTCCTTCATTTGCTAAACAAATGTGCTGTTGATCCAGTGTTTGGTAAGAGGTTTCTCCAAGAATGCAAACACAATTACTTTGAAACTGTCTGAGCTGGGGAATTCCACTTTTGTACTGGATGCAGAGGAGATGGGCACTGTTGTTGCAGGGAGGCCGAGTAATTTGGTGTGTTGCAGCGTGGCTGGCCGGATGATTCTGTGGAGCCATATTGGGAGTGTGAAAGATTTCATATCTATTACATTGGAAGAGTAAAAACGAAGTAACTAATCCCCATGCAAGAAAAGGGGGAAAAAGATCCTCATGGCTGCCTGTGGCACTGTGTTGTGTACTCTGTCTGGGTGGTCTGTCCTGGGCTGTGTCCTGTTTAACATCTTCATCAACGACCTGGAGGAGGTGATGGAGTGCACGCTGGTACAGTTTGCAGATGACGCCGAACTGGGTGACCAGCTGATGCACTTGAAGGCAGGGCTGCCATTCAGGGAGACATAGACAGGCAGGAAAAATGGGCTGACAGGAACCTTCTGAAATCCAACAAGAACAAGTGAAAAGTCCTGCACTCAGGAAGGAAGAGCCCCCTGCAATGATATGGGCTGGAGACTGCCTGCTTGGGGGGCCTGGTGGGCAGCGAGCTGACCAGCAATATCCTGGGCTATATTAACAGAAGCACAGCCAGCAGATTGAGCAAAGTGATTGTGCTCCTCTACTCAGCACTCCTTAGATCCCAGCTGATACAGTGTCCCGTTTTGGCTCCTCAGTATAGGAAAGACATGGCTAAACTGGAGCACCTTCAGCAGTGGGCCACCAGGATGGCAGCTGGAGCAGTTGTCCTGTGAGGAGAGCTGAGGGAGCTGGGCTTGTTCAGCCTATGGAAGGGTCTGCTTCAGGGAGACCTTTAATAAGCAGTCTGTTGATACCTGTGAGGAGATTATTGAGAAGATGGAGCCAGGTTCTTCACCGTTATGCATAGCAGAGGAGAGAGGCAACAGGTATAAACTGAAACGAATGAGGTTCAGTCTGGACAAAAGGAGAAACTTTTTCATGCTGGGGACTATGAAGCAGTGGGATGGGATGCCTAGAGAGTTTGTGCAGCCTCTATTCTTGGAGATTTTAAGATGTGACATGATAAAGCCCTGAGCAACCTGGTCTGATCTCGGAGCTGACCCTGCTTTGAGGAAGAGGTTCAGCTAGAGACCTCCTGAGGTCCTTTCCACCCTGAATTATCCAATGATCTTATGCGGCTCCCTGGCAGCTTAGACCCTTCAAAGGCTGGAGTATGGACATTTCTTAAACAGCGTGAAGTCTGTGGATTAATGATTTATGAGCATGTGAATACAAGGGTGTGCAGTGGAACTGTGCTTCTCATCAGGGTCCTTTTACTGGTTTTGCATTGAGGTACTAGTAAGAGTATAATTTTTTTTTCTTTTTTTTTTTTTTTTTCCTGTCTAACCTCTAAGTGAGGAGGAAAGCATGGATTCCACTGGGCTGCTGCTCTGGCTGCTTCTTTAGTGAGGGTGAGTTGGAGAGGCTGTGTAGTTAGAAAGCTATTTTGGGACTGACCAGTAGCCGAGCTTGAAAGTCTTTAAGATGTCTAGCCCCTCTGAAACACCACCTTGTCTAGCTCATAGGACCTGGTATTATCAGTGCAAAGGCTTTAAAAGAGACCACAGAAAGCTATAACTGCAAATCGTGTAAAACCTTGGTGTGCTAAGTAAACAAATAATAACAGCTGCAGGTCTTTTTGATACTTGGTGAAATGTGACGTTTTCTTGTGCTTTGGACTTGTTTTGATTTGATTCTTGGGCTGGATGTTGTTTCATGATTGCATTTTGTTATCCCTTGAGCGCTGTGTTTGGGAGACTGGACTGGAATGGCAGTTGGAGGCCTGGCTCCTCTCTTTCTACATGGTCTTCAGGCACTGTTAGGACATGGTGGTGTCTATTTCTTACTTAAACCTGCCAGAGTTAAACATCTGAATGCTTTTATGGCAGTCACTATCTTCACTGTACCTTCCCCTCATGGACTGGCTTTTATCTGACCATGGGCTCTGAGTTCCAGACTTTCTTTTACTGTGAGGTCTGTAGTACTTACCACTGAAGCGTTTGTCTTGTCGGGCTCCTCTGGTGCTCAAAGCAACAAGTAAAATAATTTTCCACATATGACTTGTCTGGAAACCATTGAGAAAACTTCTTTGTATTTTGCAGCATCTGCTTGTGTAGTGAGATATTTCAGTTCATTTTCAATACACTGCTTTACTGCCCTGGATGCAGGTAGGACACAGGAAAGACAGAGCTGGGTGTGAGGAACCTCACTATATGGTACTCTGAAAACTGTGTGTTGAGTGTTTAGGTTAAAGCTTCTAGTCTGGAGCGCTGCCTATGCCTCCATTGGTCCTGTGCTCTGTTGAACTGAAAACCAGGATTTACTAGAAAACACTCAACATATGTGTTGCAAATATAGTTACTATATATGAGTGTTTTTCAGGGTTTTCCTTGTCTTTCTGGGTGACGTTTGGGCAACTCCAGTGATTAGGCATGTGCACTTTTTGTGGTTTGCAGGGTCATGTATCTCAGCTTACTCTTCCTGTAGAATAATGTTGTACAAGCAAAAAAGTTGCTTTTTTTGAATTGCAAGTCATAGCTGTAGCCTCCTTTCCATTTGCGTGAAGTTGGTTTGTTGAGCTGTATACTGTCAGCTGGAGAAGACGGTGCCTTTCTGTTACTTCTTGTGCTCACCTGCCATCACTGCCCTCAGAAGTGAGTCTGCTTTTCTGTACTTCTCTTGGCATGTTCAGAAGAAGAAGCAACATCAAATGTTTTCGTGTTTGCACAGTAGACTGCTTTTGGTGGTGGTTGTTAACCTCTTCATGCCTTTGGAAAGGGGGGTGAAGGATATGGGGAAAGCAGTAAGCTGAAGCTGGTAAAACTGCTTGGACTATTAACTGAGGGGGTTTAATTCGGGTACCTACAAATGAAGTGTCAAACCATGAGAAGGAAGTGGAAAGAAGTCGGTGGAGGGATGGAAACCAGCTCAGGTGTAAAACGCGTTACCACAAGCCGCAGTAGTGACTTTTTTGATGCCGAGTGTTCTGCTTGATAAAGTTTGCAAAGTTAGATTTGTATGTGGGATCAGCAATAGAGCTTGCAGGAGGCAGTAAACTGAAGTGCTGTTTTCTCTTGGTTTCTTCACGATGGAGAAGGTGAGAATTGAATGAATGGACTAGGCATCTCTCTTCCAGAGTAATGACATTAGCTCTGCTTCTGACAGATTCTGCTGTCTCTCCCTTGGTCATTTGCTTTGGCCAGACCCATCAAACATGAATACCTTAAGTAGTGAGCTGATTCTGTTTTCTGGAGTTGCTTTTGGTTAAAGGAGTCTTGTCGGTGCTTGGCATCTTGTGGAAATCAACCTGCTTCGTTGGGTTCTCAGACAGAGTTCCTAGACTGTGAACATGGCTGTTCCCTACCTGCTTGTGCCCATCACTGTGGTTGTAGGAGTACACAGAAGCCGTGAAGAGTACTAAGCACTATATAGCAGAATACAGTATTTCATGGAGAATTGATGGAAGGAAATTTAAAATGCCTTGCGGGTTTCCTACTAGGAGCGGATACAGGCCAGAAGTTTCCTTCAGTCCTTTCCTCTTATCAGACTTTTTCTTTCCCTCTCTTCTCATCAGGCAGATTTGACTGCATGTTCTTCTTTCAGGTGGAAGTTGTCCTGGTGCTCATGTGGTATGCTTGGGAGAACATAATCTTCCACCATTGCTTCATGGGAAGAAGTGACCTTTTGTGTGTTGTGATGGAATTGTAACTGGGGGAGGCTGAGAAAGTACATTTTCCCTGTTTTCAAGGAGAATTTGTGTGCAGAGGGAGGAGTGCAGCTTTCCCTAGTTGCTTTTAGGTTCCTTTCAAGCTGCAGTTATTGCCTGTGATGTTTGAGGCAGCAGCCTGGCTTTTCCCTGTCAAAAAACTCTGGGATCGAAGCCATCTGTTTACAAGTTCAGGACACAAGGTATGCCCACTTCATGTCCTGGAGTGTAGAAGCTGTATAGTTTTGGTGTGTATTACATTAGTGCTTAGGAGAGCTGGGTAAGGGGTAGATGCTTTAAAGATTGTTTTATTTTTGCTTTAGAAATAAAATACCCACATGAGGGCCTGGGACCCTCTTTACCTGAAACATTTTCCCATTTATGAACAAGTCTGTGCAAAAGCTAGTGCAAGGGGCAGGAAACAGGTGAGAAAAATCTCACACCTGTGAAATGAATAAGTACATGATGTTAAGTTGTGGGGTCCTGCTCCCAGCCAGGTGCTGGTTCCAGACCTCAAGAGCGCGCACAGGGTCTAAGCGACACTGAGCGATATCAGCCAGCGTGCATCCTGAGAATACTGCAGCACATGATGAGTAACGAATGCAGCTTGTTGACCTCTCCTTGCTCATCTGCGTGAAGGGGAGTGTTGTTCCGTTCTGGGCAGGGAGGACAAAATGTCAGAACTGCTTGCTGGTAGCTGCTTATAAATACACTTACACCTCTCAGGCATGAGGAAATGTGATTAAAAAAATACACTATTTTCAAAGCTGTGGGATTGCTGCTGTAAGGTCAATGTAGGGAGACTGAAGCAGAGCTGACAAGGTCAGTGTGTCAGCTCAGTATCCTACTGGGTGGCTTTTTCCGTAGTTGAAAACCTTGCTTTTGTAGGTCTAATTTTGTAAATACTTTAAAACACCATTCTTGTACACGCTCTTATTTCTGCTGGGTTGGTTTTTTTTTTTTGGCCAGCATCAGTGTTTGTGTGTCTACACAGTGAAAATTAACTTTATATTTTTTTCCTTTCTTATCTGGTTAGTTTTCAGGCACACTGTGTCCCTGCTCTGTGCCATAATGTGGCTTCTGCAACCACTAGTGCCAGCAGAAGGGAAGTGGTGAGTGGCAGCCTAGGGATGGAGGCAAAGTCCGGAGTGTCCCTTTGCTGACAGCATGGATGCCTGCCTGGTAAAGACAGCTACATAACTTAAGCTTGAGATAATTAAAGAAACAAGAAACAGGGACTTACAGCAAAATGATGAATCCCAAGTTTGACTTTTAGGTTTAGCTCTGTAGCTCTCTGTCATCTTCTGTCAAAGTCTGCATCTTGCTTTTCTGCCTTGCAGAACATATTTTGAAGGATTCCTGTTTAAGTATTTAGTAAATGGGTGTTAGACCTGTTGCATGAGCTGAGTAGAAAGGGACTAAAACAGCCAGGGAGCCAAATGCTGAGATGAATTCTGGCTTGGTGCTTTGGTAGCTGGGAGGCTTGAACGGGATCAGTACAACTGCTGGAAAGAAGACCTGAATGTTAAATACAGTGGCTCTGTGTTGGTACTGTGGGCTCATCTTGGCTTTTATCACTGCCTGTTTATGCCCAGGCAGCTGCGGATCAGCTCCGGCTTTGTCAGTTATTATCAGAGCCAGATTAAGACCGGAGGGGGGGATCTATCTGTTCAGTTATGTAGCCAGTCCTGCTTTGCTGGCTGTCGTGTTGTCCACGGCTGCCCAGCACAGGCAGTGGCTGGGTGAGAGCAGGATCCTCCTCCCTCCTCGGCAGCACCAGCGCTGCATTCGCAGGGCCTTGCAGGGAGCTGGAGCAGAAAACTGGTTCTGCACACAGCAACTTAATTTCACAGGATTCAGCTTTTTTGCTAAACTGAAGTGGGCTATGTAACTGGCTAAAGATCTGTCTGCTTAGTAATTACAGAGTCTCATTTTCTTTGATTTGGTGTTTGGTTGCCAGTGCTGGTCATGTTGAAAGCCGCTGGCTGCTTCTGCGGTCTGTTTAGCACTCCTCTCTCCCAGGCTGCTGCTTCTCTGCCTGTTCCCATTCTGCCTCAAGGCACCCTTCCTCTTCTCAGGAGGGCTGGTACGTGTGCAGGGCTTGGCCAGGATGGCTGTAGCAGGGTTAATATTGGCTGTCTCAACACAGGTGTCATCCACCAAAAAATGCAAATTCTTTTTTCACCAAAATTTTAAAAAAACCCAGACAACTTAATAGAAAGAGAAGAATTTTCATGGGAGAAAAACTGAAAGCACCCTCATAAACAAAACAAAACCCCAGCTTCCCATAAACATTTCTCACTAGTATTGGATATGCTGCTACCATGCTAGATACATGTTTTACCCCTGGCAAAAGTAAAGGGGAGATCTTTGTTCTGGCAGTCACAGAATAGACCACTCATCTGTGTAAGTTTAACACATCCGTCATATAAACAAGCGTCGCCTGCTCTTTGCAACTAAACAAAAGGATTATTACAGTCCTTTCCTAAAAGTTGTCTTTAGCTTTACTCTTCCCCTTTTTTAGGTCTTTCCATTTCTTTAAGCGACAGAGCCTGGCCGTCGTGAGTGCCTTCTCTGCCTACCGAGGCGTATAAATAATTTCCTTTATTACCACAGTTCTGCTTTGAATGCAGTCCCTTGATACAGTCCTTTATGTTCATTTGGTCAAGTCTTTGCCTTTGATCTGCCTGTGATTATTAATTCTCTATTATAATTAATGGAGGCTTTGTCTTTCTCTTGCAGTCTCTATCAAAAGATCTCGGAGCCTTTTGTAAATGTTAAGCGATTAGTAATGCAGTAGCAGACTGGTGAGTTGTGTGTGTGGTTTGTCTCTTTTCTAGAGACAAAGAGTGTATCAGCATGCACTATGTTTGGGGCTGGTTTGAAATCTTTTAGTACAACAGTTTTTCTTGGAAAATACCAGTTTTTGTAAAACTTTTTTTTTTTTTATTGTTCCTAGAAGGCTTACAGTTTTGAAGACGACTTTTTGTGAAAGAGTTTTAGGTGTCAGGTGGAAATTCTGCGCGTGTTGGTCTGTGACAGGCAAACAGAGGAGCAGGTTAAGAGACACTGCAGGGTCTTCACCCACCAGGGACCTGTTGTCTTCTGGTCTGACACCTCACGTGGAAAGTGGGAGCCCCAGCAGATACTTGATCTTTTATGCAAGGGTTGGCTGCTTTGTCTGGGGGATTTGTCTCACCTGAGGTGTGAGTGAATGAGGGTCGCGTCACTGGTCTGAATGGGGTAGAAATGGTCTTGAATATGGACTTTCTATTTTGCACGTGATTATCTGAACTCTTAGGATATGAGTTGCAGGCAGGTGAGTCACTGTCTGAAAAAGTGCAGCTGGTTGCGGTTTTCTCTCTGGGAAGAGCAAGGAAACTTGGAAAACAGTAAGACGGGGGCAGGAAAAGAGCTTCCCGTGCAGTTCGCGTTACATAGTCATTGCACGTTTCCCTTCTGTGTGCTGCTCCGACCAAAGAGGATGACAAAGTTACTTGAACAAATCATCTGTAATGGAGCCAAGGGTAACAAACCAGTCTAATAGCTTCCAGAGTTAGGGTTTAATCATGAGATGAAAGTACACTGTGTAAAAGTTGTGGTCAAGCAGTGCTGCGGAGCCAGCTCGGCACTGGTTGAATGCGAAGTAAAGCACCGTATCCAGAAACCCGTGATTAGCGTCAGGGCAGCTGCTGTCTGCGGGGTGGGATTCAGCTTTGCAGTCAGAAATAACTAGAGCTAAAATTAAGTAGCGTTTACCATCTGTTTTTGTAAGAGTCAGAGGCTTGTGGTCAATTTTTTAATAACAAGGCAGTGAATGGTAAAGACTTAGGAGGTGAACTGTGCTATTGTTGATACCTTTTAAAATTACACTAAAATTATTAAAAGAAAGTAGAAAGGATCAAATTGTTGACATCAGCTTGTTCTTTCTTATAAAAAGGAGAAAGTGGGGACTTTTTTGTCTTTTTATAGTGCTCCTGCTGACTTTAAAGGCCATTTTCTGACTTGTGAGAAATCCTTGACAGCTCTGGTGGCACTTCCAACTTTCCGCAGCTAATTGCTCCTGTTCTGTGCAGTTTGCGTGTAATCCCATGCACCGAGACAGCCTGCCTGGCTTACAGATGTAGGGCTGTATAGCATGTGTGTATGCGATCCGCTCATTATATTAATTTGTTTGAAAGGCCAGCACAGCTTCTAATGTGACTAAATCACGTTGACTGCTGACACTGCCAGGAGACTGTTAAAACATCGGAGGGCTGCCAGGAACCCTTGCTGCTTTCCTGGGGACTGGTAGAGAAGTGACCTTTTACTCGTGAATTTAAATTTCTGTTTTAGGGAAATACTCAGGGTTTTTGCTGAATGCCTTGGCCACTTGCCTGTCCCTTGTTGCATTTGGATTTTGCTAATGCTGGCTGAAGCGGTTTGGAGGACTAGTGCTGCCTGTTAATTGAGGATCTGCTCAGAGAGGAGATTTCCAGCCAGAAGGGAGGGAGGGTATAGCAGACATCTGGGAGAAATTGTGGCTAATTCTGCCAGATAACTTTCCCAGGCATCATCTTTCTGTGCCTGTAGTTACACCTGACTTATCCTGTGTAAGTTCACAGCTGAGCCATTTAGACCATGGGCAAGTTTTATGCTAAGGCTGTAAACATTTAGCAGAGTCTGTGTCGTGGGTCAAGGTGGGGGCAATCTCTTTTCGTGGGCAGGAGAGTGTTCCCTGGGTGCTGGGGCTGCTCGTACGAGTTCTGCTGGCACATCCGAGGGAGACCTCTGCCCTGGCATGATGTGGTGTGGCGTGGCGTGCTGGCGGGAGCAAACAAACTGGCCCAGGGCAACAGATACAGAAAAGGTTCTGCTGGGGACCAGCCTGGACTAAGTGATGTTACTCCAGGCTGTAGTCTATTTCCTCCCCCTTCCTGTCTTCCCCTACTGCAGGTTTCCTCTGGCTGATCTGTGAAATGAAATGATCAGGCTTTACAGAAAGATGTTTTACGCAGATCTCATTTAGAGAGCAAAGCACTATGCCAACACAACAGGGGAAGATGTTTCCTGTGGGGAAGGGAAGGGGAAAAGAAGGGGACCTGTGAATGGGCAGGTGGAGAGCAGGCAAGGGGCAGTAATACCTCATGTGGGACCTACCGTGACTATAACCTGTTGTGCAAGCGCAGCTCTGCTCTACCAGTAAAATGCCCTCTTGCATGGATGGCTCGTTCAATGTAAGGATCTGATGTAAATCTTACAGCAAAGCCACCGTTGCTGATACAAAGTTGAGGAGGTTGACGTTTGCCAATCGATTAATATCCATAATCTTTTACAGTACCTTTGGGTTTGTGAAATCATGGGCTGAAAGCTGTTCTTTGTTGTAAATTTGCATTAAAACACCTATCAGGTTCTTCTCAGAAATGTACCTGTTGCTCCATCCTGATAGTTATTTTAACTGTCTCCACTTGCTTGTTTGTGGGTTCTCTGTTTTTTTTCCCAGCGTTGTGGCTCGGTTTCCTTTTCCTGCTTCTGTTTCTTTGCTCAACAGTGATAAGTGAATACTGAGGGCAGTGAGCAGGGAAAAAGTCCTCAGCATTTGTTGAAGCGCAGCGTGAAAGCGTTCTGGAGTGCAGCAGATGTTGGGAATGCCCTGGCAAATTTATGTGCCTGAGCGCAATTGCTTCTCTGCATGCTGGCTGTTGCTCTGTGAACCCGTGTGTTCCTGGGGCAAGCTGTTGCACTGGGGAACCCGACTGTGCTTTGGCCAGAGGGTGGAGATGACTTTCTCAGGAAGATCCTTGCAGAGAAAATGCCGTCTTTGAGGTGCCTGCTCTTAGGCGGCCAGCAGCAGGCCAGGGGAGGCACTTGGCTATCTGTAGAAGCGGCAAGGACAGGGAAGGATTCCTGGCTGGGAGTCTGTGGCCAAGTGCTGTGTCCTCCCTCCTGCCCCCCCACCTAGCAGCTGGGAGGCTATCTTAGTGCCTCCTCCTGTGTCACCATGCCCGAATTAACGTAGGTTTGGCAGTCCCGAGGTGGCAGCCCCTTATCCAGTTGCTGCTGCTCCTTCAGCATTCAGACGGCCCATACGGTTCATCGGTGACCTGTTTGTGCTGCCGGGGCCGGGATGGCAGGGCTCCTGTGTAAGAGGCGCAAAAAAGGAGGTAGGAAACATTAGGTTTGTAGCAAGAATCTCTTCCTAAGCTGTCTGCTTAGGAGCTGGTGTACGGGCTCTCGGTAAGCAGGGCTCTCCCTGGGCAGCAGGCTTTGGGAGGCTTTCTGCTGACATAGCCGTGCTTTGCCGCTAGCGGTAGGAGAGGATGTTTTGGTCCTGTGCGATCTGGCCCAGCTGCACTGGGTCTGAAGGCAAGCATAAGGGTTTTATGTGGCTCTTCATATCATGAGGGATGGGGGCTTAATACACAAATTCGTATTAATGTTTTCTTTCAGTTTAGTGAATTGCTTAGAAATAAGGTATCTTTGTTAGGAAGAGTGGAGATCACTTTTATATTACAAGAAAAAAGAGCAAGTCTATCATCTTAATTGAACTTTTGGGAATAAAACTAGTTTAGCTGCATTTAAAAGTATTCTGGCTTGAAATGTATGCAGCATTTTGTTTATATAGCATACACTGAAGACAGTACCATGTATTCACTGCCCAGAGGAACTTAGCAGCTCTCTCCTGCATTTGCAGAGCATTAGGAACAGCGATGCCCTGACCTTATCGAACGCTTGGCGTTCCCAGAATGACAGCAATGCTATAATAATGAAAAGAGAGTTACATCTAGAAACAAGGCTGGTACTTCCAAAAGGAGTCTTTTTTAAGTGGAATTTGGGCATTTATAGTCCTAGCAGGGTTTTAAAAATCTTACTTGTAATGTCTGGTTTCCACACAATTTTTCTTGTGCCTCCTGGTGGCTGTATTCCTATTGGCATCACAGCGTAGGAGCTGCTGGGGTGAGAAAGCTCTAGTAGGTGTAATGCAAACAGGGCAGGGTAAGGCACGCTGTTAGAGCTGTTTTGGTCTGTCGCATGAGGCCTCTTAGTTCCCTGACATTTGTCTGGAGAGTTTTCTAAGAAAATGAGAACGAGTGCAGAAAAGGGGTAATTAAGAGTTTCTTTAATAACGACATTTATTCAGGAGGTTAAATCTCAGGCTGCAGGCATTGTATTCTATTTGCAGTTGAGAATGCTGTTCTCTTCCCTCCCCTTTGCAGAAGGTGCACAATACAGAAAGCGAGCTGTGCTTACTGCTGGCAGCCCCCCTTCCCCCAGGCTTTGTGCCGTGTTAGCTCTAACCAGCTGCTCTAACATGGTTCATAAGCCATAAGGTCTCAAAATGAGAGACTGGTGTTTGTTGCTTGCATAACATAAGAACAGCATTTCATAATTGAGGATTTTAGTCATGTTCAATATCATGCTGTGAACCAGAATTAACTAACATCTTGGAACTGCAATTAAGAGATGTGGTAACTTGTTTTAAGCACCTGTTTCAAGTATCTGTGAGAGCAGGGTGGGGATTGTAGTGTATTCTTCTTCCCTGTCCTCATCTGGGGCAGTAGCATCTCTGTGTTTTCCCCTTCTATCAGGAAAAAAGCAAGTATTGATGCAGGATTTTGTAACCATTGCAGACTGCATGCAAATGATTAGCCTGTGGTTTGATTTTCCAGTGGGAAAGGGGAATAGTGACTGTTCTTGAAGGAAGTGCTTGTTGGGGTACTGTGACTATTAGTTAACTGTTCCTCCTTTTGTTTCCCCAGAAAAGTTTGTCTAGCAGACCTTATTTATTTGGAAGTCCTTGCTTTTCCCTGAAAAGAGTACGGGACTCGGCTCTCTCCCAAAGGAGACTGCAATACCACAAATCCTGCCACAAATTATCTTAGCCCATGCTAACACAGAACTGTCACTGAATAGATGGGGCTGTTACGGTGTCTTTGTATCTCCTATTTCAAATGCATGTATTTCAATAGCTTGGCTTATAATAAAGAATCGTTATCTGAGTTTAGGGAGAGATGTGCCTTGGAGAGTGTAAAAGTGTTATCGCGTTGCTAGTGCTTTTCTTACTGTCAAGTTTGTGAAGATACTAAAGAACTATTCAGTACTTGTCCTCAAGTTCAGTTCCTCCCATGTGGCAGGACGTAGGGAAGTATTTCAATATCCGTTTTATTGATGAAGGGTACTTTACTGACTTTCCCAAATGAGAGTTGTAGGTTTAGGACAAGAGCTTGAAATCACAAATTCCATATTTGTGTTCACCAGATCATCTATTCTTACCCAGCGGCAATGCTAGAACTAAATAAATTTTCATCTTTACTTGGTAGGTCTCCCTGGGATTCTCTGAGGCTTTTAATAAGGCCAGTAGCAAGTTGCAGTTCTTGGTGTTCTGCATCTGGAAAAGGTGGTGAGGAGTGGTGGCCGTGCTATCAGAAAAGGAGTTTGTTTTTACAGTTTGCTGTCTGTTTTACATCTGGGCTGTCCTGCAGACAAAGCTCATACCCCTTCCTTCTGGAGAAACAAGCACTTTCTGAGGTTGCTCTTGCCACAGAATTGGGTTTCTTGCAAAATATTTTCAGCCAGTTGTGTGGTGGCTCAGTTTAATAAGAAGATATAAAAGGATGTTACTTTGATTTTATTTTCCACTGCAGCTGCAGTTCTTAATTCCATAAACTGTGGGCCCATTTTGAAATGGATCTACCAGATGTTTTCTCTTATTATGAATACCCTCTTCAGCCCCTACATATCTGCGAATGTTGCATTTATGACAGGCTTTCTTTCTGTTTTTTCCCTCTATCCAGTGAGTGACCTCCAAGAAGAAGGTAAAAATGCTATCAATGCACCAATGAACCCAAGCACCGTGGACATCCATCCAGAAGACACGCTATTAGGTAAAGTATTTGTGCTACAGATCTCGACTAAGCGATTATTAATGAAGATGATCACTGTGACCTCCATATCCATTGCTTTACAGTTGAATGTAGATTGCTCAGTTGAAACTGGGAGAATTGGACATGAGAATTGAGAACTGTTGCATATCACATGTAGACTAGAAATCAGAAGGGCTAAAATGGAATTTAAAGAGCAGTGCCAGCTGTGCTGATACACTTAAACTAGGTAGTTTATGGCAAAATTGACTTGTTCAATGAATTGGCAGAGAACTTGAGTTCTTCCATCCTGAAAGTAGATAGAAAGTTGAGGTTTGCAAAGAATTAGATGGAAAATACTGCTGAATTTGTCTGCTTAAGATTTACTTCAGTTCCATTAACCCATTGGCCAAGTGCATCTCAGACATCCTTCTTTGGTCAGGAAGTGGTATCTTCTCTATATATAGACAGGGAACTGAAGTGCAAAAGGACCAACCCACAGAAAGCCTATAGCAGAAGTGTGTGTCGTGGTTCCTGTGGAACCCTTAGACTGCCTTGTCTTAACGTACATACTGCACTGTTGGTAACTAGTGGATGCCGTGTTCCTCCTTGGGTTACTGCTGCCACTTTGCAAATGACCATACAGCAAAATGGGACCTGATACTGAATGAACAGATGAGCGTTTAGGCTGCTGAAAATAGTAATTAAATGTGATTAGGATAGAAGTATGTAAAACAAGCAGTGCTTTATAGAAAGAAGGTAAATATTCAAATTCCTGTTCTCTCTGTTCTCCCCGCCCCAAGTCCCTACAAGAGCAACAGCATAATGTAATAGCAAAAAGTGTTTAAAACTGTTGGAATAAAACACTTTGTTCTTTCCTGGCCATATGTCTCAAGCTACGGAATTAGCTGAAGCAAGCTGTCATGGAGACAAATGATAAAACAGTAAATTAAAAACAAAGAAGTGTTAGTCATTTAGATTTTCTGATTAGAAGAGTAGTAGGAAATGCAAAGTACTGTTCTTCTGAGATGTGGGCAAAGTGTTGATTGCTCTGTGTATATGTGTGGATCAGCAGTGTCTCCAACGATTTCTTCTGCGTACCACTAAAGGTGTGTATGACTTCAGAAGATGCAGGACCACTCCTGAAGGCCTGTCATGCAAAGACATGACCACCCGTGAACCTTAAGCAAAGTTCCGTGGTGAATCATATACCGTTATGGGTCAAACCTTGTTCAGGGTTTCAGTATTTTGGGTGTGTAGTGGGTGTCACTTCCTTAGGACTAGACTGCCTGACTCATGCTAGGCAGTAATGAGGAAGTAAAGGAACAGGGGAAAAAAAGCAGCAAAAGAATTCATGTTTTTGTGTAGGTTTGTGGAAATTTGTCAAGTATGTTCAGATAGCAGGGTCTTATTTTTTTAATAAAGATAAGCGGCCCTGGAAAATACTGAACCCAAATGTCTGGATGAAGTCTAAGGTAACCAGTTAGATGGTATGGTCTGTCTTGTGTCTAGGAGGTGTGAGTGTCATGTTTCCCATCTGACAGCAGTGGAGTTTAGCACTGCAACAGGGAGTCACTGTAGGCTGGTCATTGTCAAGTTTTAAAGAGCTCCTCTCTGCTGTGTGGCAATGGCCTGACCAATGGTCATACCGAAACCCCTCCTTTGTTGTCATGCTGGGATGAATTGAGAAATCAATAGGAAAACAGGATTCCATATGGCCTGTCTAGACTTATCTAAATATAAATCCATGGGCTTTATAAATAATTATTTTAGCTGAAGAGATGTGAATCTCCTCTCATAGCTGTGACACTGTCACCCATCCTTGTGTTCCTGTTGTGTAGTAGCTGGGGTTTGCTCTCCCCTGAAGGGAACAGATCTAACCTAGATCACAGCTACCACTTGGCTACCAAAGGAGCTAAAATGAACGATGCAGGGAGAGGTCTACGTGAAAGCAAGCACCAGAATTTAAAATATGAGACTTGCTCCAGCTGCTTGCTAAATGCTGGTATCCATATCTACGGTAGCGTATAAACACGCATGTGTCCGTGTGTGCTGTTGTGAAGATAATTCTGCCAAAGGTTGTTTGATTGTTAGCCTTACTGAGCTTAAGTTGATTTTGCTACCAACACTTCTGTATCAAATCATCCCTTCTAAAAATTAATCTTTATATTCATGCCTCTTGTGGTTGTCCTGCTGGGCATTGGAGAGCATTTCTCACATCACTCCATCTCCCAGCCACAGGAGAAATAGAAGACTTTACACCTGAGAGATCTATTTTACGTTCTTCCCCCACGCACAAGTACAACTGATATAAATTGGGGTAATTCTCATTCTCCAGCTTAACCGGAGGTTAAAGAGTTCATGCAGTCAGGGCTGCCTGCGTGACCAAGTTTCAGCGAACCAGAGAGCGGAGGCACAAACTGTCAGCCCAAGTCGCAGCAGTTGCACTGAGTGTAGTGCTGTAAGCTTGCTCTGCTCTTGCAAGATGGTGTAATTTGGGACAGGTGTTTTCAAATAGAAATTAAATACAAATTGAGGAGAGGGAGAAAAGTAGTTGACTGCGCTTTTTGGCATGTTAGTATTAACATGCCTCACAGAGTATAGAGGACAGTGATTTTCCTGAAGCATTCTGCATACAGCAGGGGCTGAGCTGGGGAAGGTCAGTGGAAACAATCTTATTTTGGGGAAGTTAGGGCTGTGTTATCTTTTCTGTTTCTCTCTAAAAAATGCCTAACACTTTGATCATCGGATATTCCCTTGCTAAGATGATGACTAGGCACTGTCATTTCTTGATCAGCTGACAGGACACTTCATGATTAGGAATTGTTGCAGTATTTCAGCAGTGTACTTTTGAAGTGGATCTCACTAAAGTTTCCCATTTTACTTGGACAGAGGAGAATGAGGAACGCACTATGATTGATCCTAACTCAAAAGAAGACCCCAAGTTCAAAGAACTGATCAAGGTAGGAAATCACTATTTTGTCCTTCTTCAAATCTTTAACTAGTGAGCCAGAGTCATTTACAAGCTGGTTATGAAGAACACAGTTGAGGAATAACAACTTGTAACTGAAGCATATCTGTGAAAACTGAGGTCATCAACAAGGTAAGGCTAAAAGCAACAACGAGAGAAACAAGAAAGGGCTGAATGTCAGAGTGCTCATGGTAGCTATGGAGTAAAGGTCCACTGTCCATTTATATCCTTGTGATTATCACAGCAAGGATCAGTGCTTAGTTTGACTCTACCTGCAGTCACTGCACATAAACCTAGGTTCCTTTTGTTTATGAAAACAGGGAAGGAGCTTTGGAAAGCATTAGTGAGATTTCAGGAGAAGAAAGAATAGGTCTGAAATGAGCAAGGGCATGGTAGGGGACAAGGAGACCTCTGTTGTTATAGGAGAGTTGGAACCAAGATTCTTCTGGCCCTGTATTCTGTTGTTTTTTTAAAGAAAAGTCCACAGTTTGCTTGTGTGCTGGGGCAGGGGCCAGATTGTCCTGAATCTGTATTGTCACTGGAGGCACCTGCCCAAGGTGTGGATAATGGTGTTCCCAGCTGTGGTGATGTGAAGTGTGGCTTCCTGCCTCAGCCGTGCTCATTGTTTCTGCCAGGTATGATGGAGGATTTGATCTTGAGGGACTAGGGTTTAGGAGAACCTTTTCTATGCAGTAGGTTGTTGAGGTTAACATAGTGAAAGCTTGAGCAGGAAGAGAAGGGATGGCAATTCTGAACAAATGTGATGTCTTTTCAAAAAGCATTTGTGCTTGTGTTATACTTCCTGCTACACCTCCTCTTTATTATTATAAAATAATTTTAAAAAATTATTTTTGTTAGAAACAACAATGCGGCTGTAGGTGGGTGGGTCTGAAAACTTTGGATAATGTATACTGTCTCCAGATAGGGGGTTGAGCTGTGGCACATTCCTTTCAGGAAACCTTGTGCACCCTGGCTGTACACAGGTGCTTCACATAGTGCCTCAACAAACTGCTCACCTGGTGGTACATCTTTAAAACAAGCCCAGTGATTTGTTATTAACATTGCAGTAACATGTTTAGGATTACAAAACCACATCAAACTGAGTTTAGCAAGGAGCTGTGCTCAAATATCTTTGTTATTCTAATTCACCTGGAATCCATTGTGGTTTAAAATTAAGTGAATTTGCACATTCTTTCTTTGTTAGTACGTAAATCCATTAATTCTCTCAAAAGGTACAGTGGTCTTGCACTGCTCTTTCAAAATGTACTGTGGTTTCTTTGATAGAGGAGCAGCGATATTATCATGAATAATTCAGCTGAACCAGAGTTGTTGCAGTGAAGGAACCAGATGCACTCTGTGATGCAGGAGACTTGATACTGAGATCAGAACTGCTTTTAAATTGGGAATTTTGCTGTTGAATTTAATATGAGTTGGTGCGTCTTCCCTGGATGTTGTAGTCTAGCAAGGTTATATTTTCCAGTTTAAAAACCTGAAAATCTTCAGAAGGAGTGAAAATCAGGGCTAGAGCAGCACTCGAGAATGTCTGAGTGCTTACAGTGCATTGCAGAATCAGGCTCTGGTTCACTATGCCAATTTACACTTGCATGAAGAGAGAGTAACGTATTACCAACTGAACTGGAGCAGCTGGTGCAGGGAACAGCATGTAACTGGAGATTGTTTCCCTGGGATCGTCCTCAAAGGAGAGATGTGTCCTGTAGAGTGCCTACTTGAAAATTACGTCGTTTAGGTAATTGCTAATCATTTGCATACCTCTCAGCAGTTGAGAGTTTTTACAGAGATTCAGCTAGAGAATATTTAACACTATGTTGGTGTGAATCTGTAAGGCAGGGAGAGGTTTGAATTATGTTGGCAAAACCTATTTTATGCCACAGAGTTTGGATAATGCAAAAAAATGAACAATTTATTCCTTGTTTTCTATTCTTCAGTGGTTAACGACATTTTCCAAGAGCCCCAGTGCTGGATGAGAATTAGCCATGCTAAGTGCTGTACAGCAGCAGCCAGCAGAATAGCCTGCCTGCCCCACAGAGCTTGAAATGAAATATCTCCACAGACTAGCAAGGAGTGAGGAGTTGAATAGATGGAGGTTTTTATAGTTCAAAGTGGTTCTTCCTCTGTTCCCCTCAGAGGAATGTGTCAATAGCAGCAATAGAGCCTCATGCCTTTTGAAATTTGGCAGTATGACTTAGTTTCATTGGTGCCAGCCCAAATCTCTTTCAACACCAGTTAGACATGCCAATGGTTTACCATCATTGATGTTGAGTGTTTCTGTTCTGTCAGTCACATGCAGTTGGGTAAATGGATCTCACTGCAAAGAAGCAGCAGAGATCTCTGTTGCTGACACTGCTTTAATATCTCTTTGTCTCCACAAAATGTTGTTTTAATTTCTGCTAGCCTCATGCCATAGGAATTATATGCATAGTGGATTGATCAGTGCAGGCTTGTGTGAGCGTTTGGAAGTGATTTTGACAGAGCTGTTGTAACTCTGGAGAGACAGATTGTATAGCATTGTGGTAACATGGAGAGACCAACAGAAAAAAAAAAAAACGCAACCAACAAAAAGCCTCATTTATTAAAGCAAATGTACAGTGAATCCCCTTCTTGAAGGCTGCTTAGTTGCGGATGCTAAAATACCTGCTTTAAGTCCTCTTGCACATGTGAAAATCATCAAGAACTAAAGTTATGCCATGAAGTGTTGTTTGTTATCATCATTGACAGTATTCTAAAAATAGTTGTCCACAATTTGTCAATATGAAGTGTTCAACTAAGTTCCCTCTGTAGCTAGCAGCATTTTTTCCCTCACTTCATTTGCTCTGTGTGTAATCAAACACAGTTTGGTACATGGCTGAACAGACCTAAAGCTGAAAATTCAGATCGGGGAAAGAGAGATGAGTTATTGTTTTATTTATATATATGTATAAATAATTTATTCACAAAATACTCTATTTCTGGTGTCTGAAATGTGTGAGCTGCTTCTACTCATTGCCCAGTATTTGCCAAGTGACAAGCGCACAACTAAAAGTTAGCATTTGAATTATAAGTTTGGGCTGTTTTGAGATCGGATACAGAGGTGTCCTGTGGTACATTGTTTCTTCTTGTATATTTCAGAGCCAGGTTTCTTGTGTATATGTTATTGTGAATCTGTTTAAAATTCAGTTTCCATTAATATATAAAGTTCCCTTAGTTGGTCCATGTCACTAATTGTAAAGAGTGATTGGGGCTTCTTCTGGCTCTCTTTTGAATACTTAACAACAACAACAACAAGGCTGATCTACCTGTGCTTTCCGTGTTGTTCATGTGCATTTCTTTGTGTATTGGGTGTAAAGGTGGAAGGAAATCTTTCTTCTCCCCTTCTGGTTCAGGTATGGCTGAAGGGTAAAAGTTTCAAAAGCTTCATCACTGCTTGTCATCCAAAATATAATTAGAATTAATAGGCTGTAGGAATTGAGTCAGAGACTTTGAAAAGATATTTTACCATTTCACATAAGTGGCAGATTTCCTAGGGTTCTCCCATGTATTTCGGTGGGAAAAGTATGAAGAAGAGCTTCTACTAATTGAATCCAAAATTTTAGAACAGTAGTTTGCAAGAATTGGGTCCAGTCTGAAAGTGCCTTGCCTTGACAAAAGACAGCAAGTCACAGTTGCAAGATACTTTCCCTCCCTGCAAAGACTTCTGTAAGATCAGCTGATACTGCAACAACTTTTGGCCTTTAAAGCCTCATCTAAACTTAATACAGATCCAAACACTCCTGCTCTAGATACTGCCTGAAATGAGTAAACATTCTTATTTGTAGTAAATACTTCACTGTCCTAGAAATTATCACCTTTTTCCTTGTCTAATTTTGTGGCTTTTTTAAATTCACTGTGGTGAAGAGAAAATCAAAACGAAGCCACTCTCCTTTTGATAAGTTTTCACGTGTGACCAGATGAAACTCTGCTTCCTAAGTGCTCTGTGGTCTGCTTTTGAAAACAAGAAGCCTGCTCTTTGTTTACAGGCTGCCAGTGCTTTGTGCTTAGTCAATAGTTTCCAGGCCTGAATATGAGTTCTTAATATTCATTTCTATGCTTAACCCTGAAGCCAGTTAAGCTTTCATACCTTTGATCTCTGCTTCCTGATTCTCCCAGAAGTCAGGGGGAAAAGGGTCATTGAAATCAGGGTTTTCTTTCTTTGCTGTTTTTGGTGACTGGGCTTCCTGTTTTCTCATTGTGCCAGATGTGTTCGTGTATTTGGTCTTGTTTTTCATTTTGTATAGCGGTGACTGTGGGGTCCTTACGCTCTTGAACTCTGCAGATTAACGCTGCATGCGCCTCACCACCGTGGGAGCAGCCAGCCTGCAGAACAAAAATACTTCACTGAGCTGGTGAAGTTTGATGTAAAAACCCATCTTGCATGAACTAAAAAACCAAATTGGCCAGGCAGACTCATTTATCCTTCTGGATTTCTAGCACTCTCTTGTTTCAGCTGTCCACCTTATGGCGAATTTCAGTTTTCAGCCTAGTGTTTTGTAATGCAACATGGCTGATTTAACCAGACATACGCATTTGTCCTAAAAATGATACGATAAATGGATGTGTCAGAATTTAAAGCACTGCTGGAAATTTTACAAGTACGAACGCATGTGTCTGGGCATTTGACGCAGTTCAGAGATGTTTTCTATAAGTATGGATATGCATGAAAGGGCAGGCATGATTTTGAGGACATGGGGATATTGTATTAAAGTTTTAAAATCACACTGCTAATCCCAAATACTATAGAAGACTATAGAAAAGCAGCTTTTTTTGCAGGTATGACAAGTTAAGTGACCTAACAAACATTTCCATGTACCTGCATGCTGTTTCGTGAGTCTGCAAGTACTGAACAAGCAGTTGAGTCTCAGGTGCATTGAAGATCCTTAGCTACATGTGGGATCTTGTGGTGGCTTCACCAGCCTTTGTGTGTAAGGAGAGGCATGGTGTTAGGGCTGGCACTGGGAGAACAGGCTTTGTAATAAAGCACTTCCTCAGTCCTGCAGTGTTTCTCTTACACCCGTTATTTAATGCAGCAAATGTAGCCCAAGCTTGAAAGGCAATATTGAACTGCAGATGCATGAAGTGCAGGCACAGAAATGAAGGAATCGGTAGAGGAGTGTGAGACCAGACAGATCGAAGTTAGGCACATTTTCATGCACAGAAAAAGCCCTCTCTGTACCTTCTGTCTGCTTCCCACCAAGTACTCTGTACCTGTATCAAGCTGTTCAAATTTTTAGACATTCAGGTTATTGGATGTTTTCTGCTTCTGTCTTTGCACGAAGGAGCAACTACAAAGAACTGGAGAGCTGATTTTCTGTGAGCAGAGAGTCAAAGTATTTCTGCATGTTCATCATTTCAATAAGCAATACGGTGCTTTATTTCCCTTGTAAAGGTGAAAAAAAAAATTCTGTGCAGAAAGATTTTTCCAGACACACATTTTTAAGACACAATCAGGAAATCAAGAGGTGGGACAGCAGATTTTGGGGGTTGGTTTGTTTGTTTGTTTTTTAATTACAGCACTTGCCAGTCTTCAAGGGCTGTTAAAAAAAAAAACCTTGTGTTTTATTTTTCCTTAAATATAAATTGAAAATTCATTTTTTCCAGCAGAGCTGGAGTTGTAGTCTGAATACTAAAGAAGTTAGAATGTTCTTTGGGATATTTTTCTTTCATTCAGGTGCTGAACTATTAAAATACTAAAATAACTATGGCTAGACCTTGTTTCATTTATATCTCCTTTATGTACTTTTTTGCCAAAAGTTTTCAGTGCTAAATTTCTCTGAAACATTTAAGTAGCACGTAGTGTAAGTATTTCCCTTTTTTAACACCCTGTACCCAAAGCCACTTTGTGATTCCTGTGTACCTACAGTCTTGGAAACGGGATGTTGGCTTCTACATTAGAAGGTACTTGCAGAATTTTATTTTTAATTTCTTGGCATTTTCTAGATTCTGACTTCAATACCATTCAGCACATGACAGACAAAATGTTTATTAATGGTTTCAAATAGTTTAGCATCCTGAGTCTTCCTTTAACAAAGCTTCTGAAGAGTTTTGGAAATCTGGGCTCTTCCTATAGGGACTGTAGTGGGATCTGACTATCAAATAATTTCTGCTGAATTTCAGATAATTTTTGAAAGTCTGCTCTGTAAATCTCATGGAAGACCTAAATCTTCTATGACTTTGATTTCTTCAGTTGTTTTTCTGTTGATGTCTGTGTGTTTCAAATTTGTATTGTTTTGGAACTGGGCAGTCACCTTATTCACAGGCTTCAAAAATCTCTTTGTAGATGATCTGGGACAAGAAAGTATCTTGTTATTTAGGACTCACTTTTCTGTATCACTGGTGAACAGTTTTCGAGGTGAAAGATGGTATCCCTCTTCTCATTGTCTTCCAGCTGTGGTAACCCTTTGCTAACTTGTCTAATGTCTCTCTCCAGCCCTGTACCATAAATATCCTTCTGTCCCCTGAAAAAAGATTGAAAGAGACAAGAATAGCTCGTTGGAGTTTTCTCTCCAAATGTGGTCATGGTTCCCCACCTGCAGAGCAGAGCTCTGCTGACTGTTTTATTTAGGCTGCATCTTCTCGCATTTAACTTTTGCTGGTTATAATCTCTGATGAGCTAATTTTGGTTGGGGTTTTCAAAGGAAATCCTAAGGTTTGATGCCCTATGCCAGATGATAGCTGACATGTTATGATATTTTGAAAACCCTAACTCTAAATCTAGAGGAGAAGGACTGGGCAAAGGAGTTTACCTGATCCAGAGGCTGCTGAAGAGGCATTCTGAGAACTGCTAGAGGGTGAAATGTAGGAAGAGCAATTGTCTTAACATTTTTCTCTGCCCATATGTGATATGTATATATAAGGCTGTGTGACATAGAAGAAGCAAGGTGGTTTCCAGGGCATGTTGGAGCATGTGTCAGGAGACAGGCTTCCCAGCATTGCTCCTGTGACCGCAGCCAAAGTGAGAGAGAGGATGACTGTACCTGCCAGGACACGGTGCTGCAATACCCCTTTCAATTCAGGACCCCAAGTGCCAGGGGTAGCCGGTGTGCCAGCAGGCTGGGCTGCCCAAGCAGAAGTGCAGTGGTCAATTCACTGGCAGTGCAAGCCATGAAGGTGTTGCAGGAGGGGAGCATGAAGCAGGGGAAGGAGTGGGAGAAACTGTATGATCCTCCTGCCCAACAAATGGCATTAGGTGGATGTGAGAGCATGGAACATACTTGGCAGCGTGAGTTTGAATAGTGATGGTAGCTGTAACCGCACAACGGAGGCCATCTGATAGAGGGAATGGCCCAAGTGGTAGATAAGGTTCCTGCAAGGTCACAGGGGAGCAGTGGGGCAATAATACTGGTGCAGAGCACATCCTTGTGTATCCACATCTGTCTTCAAACATCACCTCCGCTTTTCCTTTACCTGCTCTAGAGAAGACCCATTTTGATACAAGTTGCTGGTATTGAGTAGTGAATAACTTATCACAAAAGCTTTATTTTGAAAGAAAGCTCTTTAGAGGAGTTGTTTTTATTATTGAGATTTTTCATCCCTCTGGGCAGCTTAGAGGGCAAAAGGGATTTACATATGTGAGCATTGATGCTGATCCTTGCTTTCCATGAATTGACTCGTTGCCATATCACCCAGCTAAAATTTGCCACTTAAACCATTTTTAGAGCTGAGTTTCAGCCTTGCACATTTTCAGCGTGCTTTGGAAGTACTAAAGAGAAAATATGAAGCATTAGTATTTCATGTTCAGATTGTAAACTTCTTTGTGGACGCTAAGCCTAGCAAAACTTAACTTGAAGTTGGTAGATTCAATGAAACTCAGTGGCCAGGCTGAATTACTTAAATGTCTTTGTGACCAACATATTCAAATGCTTGTGTTTCCTAGGATTGCCAAGATGAGTGTTTTCCAGTGCAAGCCTGTCTGTATTTTGTTTATTTGCTTTTGTTTCACAATCTCTTATATATTAAAACCCCCAAACTTTCTTAGCCATCATGACTGCCGAGAAGAGGCAGAAGTATGGGATCTAATCAGAAAGTGAATTTAAAGAATCCACAATTTTATATGAAGCAAATTAAAAACTGCAGAATTTTTAAATGAGGCTTAGATGGCTCTAGTTAATGGATTTTGCATGTCTATGATTGGCAATACTCTTCTCCTCTTATAGAATCAAGGATTTAGCAGGATTTAACATTGCGTTTCTTCCCACAGAACTGTATTATTTTTGCAAAAGGAATTTAATTTTCCAAATAATAAATTGGAGGAAAGCACTGCTGCCAACTTCAAACAGTCAAGGCTGTTTTTCCTGCAAGTGTTGGGAAATTATTATCTTTGGCACCTGGAAAACTTAACTCAGTTCCTTTTCTTTTTGAAGGTTCTTTATGTTCATTCCTGTTTTGCAGGTGATTAAATGATTTTTATAGTTACAGTGGTCAGCATATGGGGACTATTATGTATGTTGTAGAATGGTTATCAGGCCCATTTGACCAAAATTTTCATTCCAGACTTCTGTATTGTGCAATAGCTTGAGATAAAATGCCTTGTCATCTTGCTAATGGCAGGGATCTAGCTAGTGGTTCTGGTTAGCTCCTGTTAGTGTTCACTTTTTCCCCTCTGAAGCTCTTCTTTCTGGCACACCACTCACATCTGTTCAGGGTAGAGATCGTGGTGGGAGCGTGGGACTATTGTCGTCTCTTGGCAGGTCTGCTCTTCACATAAAACAGGTAAGACATGAGTTTTGGGACCTGGAGAACATAGATACTAGCAACGGTTATTGTTGCAGAGCTGCTAGTTGCTACTTGCTTTAGAATTGGTGCAATAAGGAGACATTTTTATGAGGAAAAATAGAGGGCACTATAATTGCCATGTTGCAAGACCTGAATTAAAAACAATAGGGCAAAAGCATCTCTTTGTTAATTCTCTTTAACTTGGAAATACATAACTATGGTTACTCTTGCTCTGTTTTATATTCCTGATTACTGCCTTGAATGGAAGGAACACATTTCAGTCGTTTTTAGACATTTGCCTCCTTTTTCTGTACTTCCAGGTTCTAATCGACTGGATTAATGATGTGCTGGTGGAGGAGAGAATCATTGTCAAACAGCTTGAAGAGGACCTTTATGATGGGCAGGTGCTGCAAAAGCTGCTAGGTGAGTTCACAGAAGAGAAGGCGGCCCCAAAGACTGGAAGGTGCCCAAAGTTAATCTCTTCCAAAGCTGCAGACAGCAGCAGGTCTGTGCAGTAACTCACCATCTCACCAGGGACACAGTTTGTTTCGCTGAGAGCTACAGTGTCAGCTTCTCCATCTGTTCTCAGGCTGTCTGCTGAAAGGGGAGGAAATCCAGATGATTCCTAGGATGAATCTGTTTCACGGACTAAGTGTAGTCCAGACAGCTGAAATATGTGTCAGAAAAAAGGTGAAGAGATTCATATTTACAGTGGGGGACCAAGCAGAAGCCATGTGGTCCAAAATCTTGTCTGTGGAGTTTGCTTCTGAAAGCTTTTGGGTTGAGAGCTTTTTTGGGGTCCTGATAGAATTACTTTTAGGGGAAAAAATGAGAAGAAGAGAATGCGTGGCAGCAGGCACATACTCATTATATGCACTTATGTGCGAATGATTCGTGAAAGGATATAGTCAGTTAAGCAGTTGTGATCTTGCAACCCCCTTACATCTTTGCAATGTGTGTGTTCACACAAGAAGCACAATGGACAAAACCTTATGATGATGCAGTGATTTATGGGGGTGCTTTTAGCAAACAAAGAGACTTGAAGCTTCAAGTGCCATTGTAAATCCACACTGTTTCTTGGAGACAGATAGTCAGACTGCTCTCAGTTTACTTACGACACGTTTTCAAGAGTGGGCTGGGATGTGGGATGTACGTGTCAGAGTGGGGCAAGAGGACCTAGTGGCGCTAATTCCACTGGTGCTAATGGATGCTGCTTACTGAATTTTCTGCATATGCCCCTTAAATAACAGGTCTGCAGCATTTTGGTGAACATTTGCAAGCTTTTAAAATCGGTTAATAACAATTAACTTTGTGTGCAATTAAAACTCCTCAAAAATAATTTGAGGAATAAAACAAGAGTACTTTTAACTTTGTTAGACTGCAGCTGGGATCCTCCAGACATGGTGAGGAGCAGAAGTGTAGAGTTAATTTTAGCTGGGGAGTATTTGTGTGAATACAGTTGTACTTCTTAACATACAGACACTGCTGTTTCAGCAGGTGGTAGTGCATTTCACTGTAGCCACTTGTCATAGGTATCACTGCTTTCTTATGCTCCCTGTGGAGGCCATGGTTCCACCTTCAGGCCTGCAGACATTTAGAAAGTGCTTAGTTGTATGTACATACGTAGATATGTAAGTCAGTTGGACTTAGCATATCTTACAGGAGGAAAGGTGGGCATGTACATCTTGCAGCCTGAGACTTTATCTGGACTGGTTTTTCCTTGTTTTTTTCCTGTTGGGCCTCTGACTGGAGAGCAAATGCTTCTCCCCTGACGTGAAGCTATCACAACTCAGCCCCAATCTTGTGTTGTTCTTCAGTGATGTCTTGGTTTCTTCAGCAAGACTTGTATTACTGAATCTATCCATCTTCTTGCTGTCTCACTGAATCAAGAGGCAAAGCACGTCATGCTTGTGGTGGTGCTCCTGATGCTTGAGGCCTCAGAATTAAGTCAGCCGTCTGTTGTGCAAGTCATCTTTTCTGGTGCCTGCAGGAAAGGCTAACAAAGTAGGGTCATTAAACTTAAAGTAGTAGTTATCATTCCTTGTGTGCGAGAGATGTTTTGAGAAGATCTGTCTTGATAGGCAGACACAAAAAAAAAGATGAAAGGCAACAGCTTGTCAGTGGGCTTATTTTGAAGCAGTTTGGAGTAAGAGATTAGCAAATGGCTGTCTGCCTGATTGAGGTAGAGCTCCTTGTTTAGTTAATTTTATCAAGGTACAAGTAGTGCCACTCGGAGAGGCTGGAGTGGCTTGGTACACATGGTGTTAGGGTGAAAGGAAATAAATTTCTGCTTGCTGACTGGCATCTAACCTGGGCTGAGAATAGATAGGAGCCATAACACATGACCGAAAAATGAATCTTGTAGTATAACTTTTTGAAAAAAAATATCTAAACCAATTTAAAATAATATTTGTATGTTTTCGTAGTCAGTTTAAAAAAGACTCAGAGATATCTTGGCTAAAGAACATTTTTCCCATTAATATTATTCAGATATTGAAAAAATTTCCTACTGTAGATTCATAGAAATAGTCAAAATGTTCAAAGTATTTGTGAGTTGATAACCTGCAAGTCTCTTCTGTTTGGGTTATTAAAGTACTTTTGTATTTCTGTCACTTTTTACAAAATATCTATCCATCTATCTATCTATCTATCTATCTATCTATCTATCTATCTATCTTCAGCTAGGTAAAATGTCCAGAAGAAACATACCCTTGAACTTGAGAGCAGAAATATTTCCATTATTGGAATAATAGGTTTTGACAACTCTGAAATGTTTCTGAAAGAATCTTCAGAGTTGAAGCCCATCCCATTTTGTGAAAACAGTTTTGGTGAAGTACGGTTTTTTGTTTTAAAGACTGGAATAATAATATATAATTGGAATATGTTCAACCAGTCCTGAACTCCTAGTCCCAGCAGCAGAGTGAGTTTGACCATTTTTTTTTCCCAGGGTAGAGGGAGAAAAGAGATCAGCTGTTCCTATTGCTCTCGTGGCTGGAGAACTCTACCCCACCTTCCTCAGCTCTCTTCTTTTTTTCTTTTTTAAAGTAATTAAGCTCCTGTGTCTTTGGCAAGGGCCACAATGCAGAGGAAGAGAAGAATGACTTGTCTAAGACTTTGTTTCTGTAATATAATTATTTGTTGCCAGAATTCAAATTTTAGTAATGGCATTTTACAAAATGTCCTGCATTAGTTAAATTTTGGAAGTTATCAACCATGATGTGACAATGTCATAACAACATGGCAAGATTGTACCCACTTACTTCTTTCTTTAAATTAGTTCCACTAAGCCAGTACAAATCTGGGGGTCATATGCATCTAAGACTCTTGATGGTTTGAGGAGGCAAAGTTTGCTTTAGCTTAAATTCATACCTTCCGCTGACTTGAAATAAAACTTACCAAGCTGAAATAAATGTTCACACAATACTTCCCCTTTTTTGTCCTAAATTAACTTGTTATTGGAAGAGTCCATTAAACCTGTTATTCCTTGTGTAGTGAAGGCTGTGTTGTGCCAAATGCTTTTCAGCAGTAAAAGAAAATGGGAGGTACAATAAATATTATTACTCACTTGGTGCCTATCTGAAAGGTGTTATATATTTTGACACCTGATTGATGAGCATGTTCTGCCAGACCTTACCAGTTTTCTATCACAGGTTTTGTTGGAATTGATACACTTTGATGAAAGGTTTGCTTTCAGCTATTTTGCTTTCTGAGGAAAATGATTCTCTTGGAAAATTTCTAGTAGAGTCCAGCTCTGCCCCGTGCTCTGTGCTCGTTATTCCCACCCAGGCCCTTGTTTAATCTGATTTTGCCTGTTCTTTTTGTTGTTCTTTTTTTCAAATACAGAAAAATTGGCTGACCGTAAACTGAACGTGGCAGAAGTGACGCAATCTGAAATTGGTCAGAAACAAAAGTTGCAGACGGTCCTGGAAGCTGTCCATGATTTACTCCGACCCCATGGCTGGACAATCAAGTGGAATGTTGACTGTAAGGACTCTGTTATGCTTTCTGTCTCAGCTTCGCAGGCAAGGAGGGTATGATAATCAATAGGTTGATCATATTGTCTGTGATGCAGTGTGTTTTTAAAAAATATTTATTTATTTGTGTAGAGGGTGTTACCACATCCATGTATGGATTGTAACTGGTACCTTCTTCTGTGGTCTTTGTTTAAGGACAGATGTACATGGCTATGGGATAATTGAAGTAATTTGTTCCTTTAAGGATATGCTTTCATTAGAAAGTTTTTAGTTTGCTTCATGAATTTGAATCCCTACAGATATGAGAAATATGTTATTCAAGTACTAGAGGGTGGTCTAATCCTTCAGGCCACCACAGTGAGAGTAACAGGATCCTGCACCCTGCATGCAGCTTCTGACAGGCTAAGTAGAAAATGCCCTCTGTTCAAGCATGGCCTGTTAAAATCCGAAAGTGAGAATGGAGTTTGATAAGTCCCTTCACCTAGGTAGTGGGTGTCATTTATCTCTCACAGCCAGGAAAGCTTGTGTTAACACTTTGGAAGTCTGCTAAAAGCAGAATTCTCCAGTATTCTCCAGTACAGTGGAAGGCAAGTGATTGAGTCTGCCTGTCTTCATTGACTAGAAAGGGAGCTGAAGTGTTTGGACTCCTAAGTTAGGCATGTAACTTAAAGGGAGGGTTGAATCTAGGCTTTGCTACCTGTAAAATTATATTGTAGGCCTTGTTAATTTAGGAAAAAGAGGAAGAAGGATAAAAAGAAAAAAACATTGTGTTCACGAAAGGCATTTTTCACTGCCTTTTCCCTGCCTTTTTCCCAGAGCTGTTTGTTTAAAATAAGGCCTTGGTATTCTTTCATTTGCTTCATTTTCCTTGTTTCCTGCAGCAATCCATGGCAAGAATCTGATTTCCATTCTTCACCTTCTGGTAGCTTTGGCAATGCATTTCCGGGCTCCCATTCGACTGCCTGAACATGTGTCTGTACAAGTGGTAGTTGTACGGGTGAGTATGAACTCATAAGAGAAATTGATCAGAACAATCATTGTTTATCACTCTGATTTTGCAATACTGGGCTGCTCCCATCCATTGCCCCCTGATCTCTTGTCATTTAGAAAATTCTTGCCCTTAAACTGTTGTTTAGTGAGTCCCAGTCCTGGGAATGCATTTTTGGTCTGCTTAAATGTGATCCCGAGAACATCATATCTTTTGGGACATCATATGTTTGGGACCACCATTTGCTACTTCAATATCAAGCTAAAAACATGTGATGGGATTTTGTATAAGAGAGAGTTGTGTCTGTAATTTCTGGCACTTTAATAAATGTTTTTTTGCCACACATTTTTTGTAGAGAAGCCATTGAAGCGCAAACAGCACAGAAAGAAGGTTCAGCACATAGAATTTTCCTAGTCTAGGAAGCCTGTTACTGATGATGGTTTTCCCCAATGACTTGTTCTGCAGACTTAGACAAGTTGTTTTCCTTGGCGTGCTAATAGACTTTCATAATTTCTTTCACAGCCTTGTGTTTTTGTTAGCTTTAGGAGAAGAGATCTAACCTGAGGAACCCTGACTTCTTCCCTCCTGCCCTAGATATTGCTCTAGTTCGTCCTTTCTCTGCTTGGTGTTGACCATTTCCTTTCACTCTACAAAGACTCTACTATCAGAGCATACGTACTCTTGTTTTTTATCTCTCCTTCTATCCCAGCTGAAGCTCCTGTGGCAGTACAGTCCATAGCATGCGAACCCAGCTTTTCTCAACAGCTGTTGAAACACCAGGCAGAGCTGTTCCAGCTGGCACTCTGATCATGCTGTGACTGTTTGCTGTGGTGCTCAGCGCTGTTGTTGCAAGGCAGGCTCAGCTGCTGGCAGCAGTCTGTGGAAGTACTTTCTGTACGTGCCATTTACTGTTAGAGCTGTCAAGCTGTAGTAGGTTTCCTTTCAAGAATAAAGAAGGTAAAGTGATCTCAGACTCCATTTTGCAAATGTGGATCCCCTTACAAGATGTGATTGCATGGTGGTTGATTAGGCAAGCCTCATTTTGCTTTACATTTAAATAATGGCATTTTCCAGGCTGCCTGCCTGAATGCTCTAGAGGTGCAGGGTGTGATGTTGTCGTGGTTTAACCCCAGCTAGCAACTAAGCACCACACAGCCGCTCGCTCACTCCCCCCCGGTGGGATGGGGGAGAGAATCGGAAGGGTAAAAGGGAGAGAACTCGTGGGTTGAGATAAGAACAGTTTAATAGTTGAAGTAAAATAAAAGAGAACGGCTAAATAGGTAAAGCAAAAGCTGCGCACGCAAACAAGGCAAACCACGGAATTAATTCACTACTTCCCATGGGCAGGCGGGTGTTCGGCCATCCCCAGGAAAGCAGGGCTCCATCACGCGTAACAGTTACTTGGGAAGACAAATGCCATCACGCCAGATGTCCCCCCCTTCCTTCTTCTTCCCCCAGCTTATATACTGAGCATGACGTCATAGGGTATGGAATAACTCTTTGGCCAGTCTGGGTCAGCACCCCTGGCTGTGCTCCCTCCCAGCCCCCCGTGCACCGGGCAGAGCATGGGAAGCTGAAAAGTCCTTGACCAGTGTAAGCGCTACTTAGCGACTATTTAGCGATACTTAGCATCGACATTTTTCTCATCCTAAACCCAAAACACAGCCCCCGTACTGGCTACCAAGAAGAAAATTAACTCTATCCCAGATGAAACCAGGACAGATGTAAATGAATAATTGATGGATACTCCCTGGCTCACAATAAATGTATGTATTATCTTTAAGAGATGATTTTTAACTGCGTTCAGGCTGTTGTAGTTCTTTCATTATAAGAATGGTGAGTTAGGTATAAAGTAACATGAATGTAAATAGGAGACTAATTTCTTTTTAAATTTCTTTTGACTGTCTTGGAAAGGTAAGGAGGAAAATGTAAATATAAGGTGGTCAACAGTCCTCTGGCACCCTGATGCTAGAAATCTCCTTCTGCCCATTACAGTGAAGTGTCTTCTGTAACTGCTAAGTCAGAAAAAAACCTTAGGTAAAGAGGTAAAGCCTCCCTTCCCTTGTCCTTAGTTCAAGCTTCAGGACCCTCCACCTCTGTAGCAGAGGGAAGGCCGTGGTGTGTGTTTTCACATCTTTTCCTGTTGGAGGGATATAGAGGAGACCCCTACTGAGAGCATCTGGTTCACCAGAGTCCCTGCATCTTGAGACTAGACAAGGCGGAGGTGAAGACAGGATGAGATAAAGGCTGACAGAAACTAGGGAAAGAACGAAAGAGAGAAAGAGGAACTCCTCTGTCCCCAAGGGAGTGCCTGAAGGTGTCAGAGCAATGGTACAATGAGAGTTAATTTAAGCTCAAGAGGCTGTAAGCTCTTACTCTTGGACCTAGAGCCTGGAGTCCTGGAGATGGTTATGGCAACTGCTGGCTGTGAGCCTACCTCAGCTGGCCCCATGCTGGCTTGTTTCAACTCCCCATCCCACTGCTAGGAAAAGCTTGCAACTCTTCAGCTTTGTTTATTTAAGTGGAAAGCGAGGCACAGTGTAAACTGAAGCATGTTTCTTCTTGAACAATAACTTTTGCCTTATAGTTTGGTAAATTGAATTTTTGTAGTTCAGCATCCATAATCTAGTCTAAAACTACATGCTGGTTCAGTAACACAGATCTCTTTAAATGGATTTTATTTAGCCTTTGTTATACTAATGACAAACAAGAATGGTAATGAGGTTAATGTTGTTCCTAATCCAAGTAAGACAACTATTATTAAGAAGATTATTATTATATTATAATTATCAATTTATTGTTAAATGATCTCTTATTACAGTTCCCAGTAATGATTAGGGTTCTGTCAAACTAGTCACCATTAACATAAGATGTCTGCTCTGAGAGGTTTTAGTTTAAATGCCTCTTCTTGCTTGAATATGCATTTAAGGGGATTAATCAACAGTTTGTTAAGTGACTTCTTTTTCAGCTTTGCAGAATTGACCCCGCAGCAAGAAAACCTTGCAAGATGCTGTGGGAGTATTGTGCAAGAACACACCCACACTGAAATTTTCGAAACTAGTTAAATCACACTTTCATGGGTGACTTTGGCACTTAGAATTATCATTATCAACTTTGTTGAGCCATCCTCACACTGTGCAGATGCACGAGGTGCTTCTTGCCCAGAAGGGCTATGCTTACACTATGAAAATAAGAGAGTCATACTGGTTTAGCAAGTTACTGCTTAGCCAAGTTGTGTGCATTTCCATAGCCCATCCCAGAGCAATGCAGAATACCTTATTAGCTTGTATAAGTGTTGTGGGCTTTTTCTTCTCTAATTTTTAGTGTCCTGCTCTATAAAATGAGATAATATTATGACAGCACTGTGCTACATGGAAAGTATTTATCAAGGTCTCCACAGACTGGTGGTGATTCTGCCCTTCCCTTAAATTCTTCCCTTCCTTTAGCATCTTGAGGTGACAGGTGGAGACTTTCCTAAGGTGCTGTGTTTTTTTAAATTAAAAACAGTTAATTTAGAGTCTGAGAAAGATCTGTAGCAGGATCTGTACAATATGCTATCCTTTTTTGGATAGTTGGCTCAGAAACTCACAAGCATTTTGGAGATGACTTTCTGCTTTACCTTCCTTGGCAGGAAGAACCTTTACCTACCTAGCTGTCTGTCAGTATTACCTAGAACAACTACAAGACTAACCCAGCAGGAAAACACTTTTGTTTATAATACTTTATAATGGGTGCCATGAGGTAGCCCCTCTCAAGAGCAGAGTTCCTGAAACCTAGTTACTTTCAAACCTTTTTGAAATCAACCTCCAGAATTGGTTTTCTTGGTGGTTTTTGTGTGAAACAGAAAATTTTGTAACCATGGCAATACATGGTTATACATGTCCTAGCAGAGCAAGGGTTTAGGTGGGTCTTCTAGTTAAGATCCTGTTGATAGCTACTCCAAGTGCTGAGTTAAGAGTCTAAGATGATACATGTTTTAATACTGGTGTCACTCAGCATGGGCCTGTCGTTCCAGCCCTCCTCAGTGAGGGCAGGGAGGAGAGAAACTTTGTGGTTTCAGTGCGTGCTTCCAGTGAGAACTAAAAATCCTGAAATTTTTTCTTCCAGCTGACTCTACTGCCTGATATTTGAAATGTAAGCTTGCATGAAGAAATACCCTAATTCAGGAAAACAAAAACGTTCTCAGAAATAAGTGTAAAAATTGTTCTTAAGACTGACTGCGTTGGTTATTTTAACGGGCTCAGGAATTGCCATCTTTTGCACTTAGCTTTCCTCATCCTCATTTTTAAAATTGCAGCATGTCCCACCTTGGTGCTGCTGGGAGACATGAGGTATTTTTACAGTAATTCCTTTGTAGTCTGAGTTGCAGACTGAAAGGTCAGAGGCAAGGCAGGATGAAGAATAAATGTGTCTGGTGGCAGTGATGCAATGAATCAAAGTTTTATCAAAGAATGACATTTGCTTTTGGATTGCAAGGCCAAGGGACCTAGGCTTGCTGTGCGAGCAGCATGCTCAGCTGCCTCAGAGGGGGCTACGCAGAAATGCTGCTGTTTCCACCTATTGGGGAGGCAGTGTTGGCATCCATGCCTCTTTCTTATCAGGGGTTTGGAGGCATTGTTCACTAGTCACCACTTAATGATGAGGTTTTTGTTCACAGTTTATAGCATCTTCTCCCTGGGGTATGTCATGCCTAGAAGGTCCAGAAACCTGTGTTAATAAAGCAGAGACGTGGTGGGATGGAATAAAGACAACATTGTTTTGTATGCAAGAAAACATTGCCCTGTCAGATGCCTCCTCATTTTTCCATCCATGCTGTCATCCTGGCTTGTTTCACCAAACCTTCTGGCGCTGTTCCCGTGGCTCCCTCGGGGGAGCAGGATGAGATGTATGCGTGATAGGGAAGTGAGGGGCTGTGAAGACATGGCCAGCTGGCAGCATCCAGCGCAGGGCCCAGCTCAGGCAAACTGTAACAGCACAGCGATGGGAGACCACGGCTCCCACCGTGCTTTCAGCCAGGCTCCCTGGGTGGTGGCTTGAGAAAGCAATGCTGCCTTCGTTTGCTGAGGAGGGAGTGGAAGGGCAGGAGTTCTTCTTACTGGTTTTTAGATTTCAATTTTATTTCTTAGATTGCTTCTGGGGAAGGATGTGTTTCTCTTCAAAGCTGTTCTCCCTAATAAGTTCTTGTTGGGGGTTCAGCTGATGAAAATGATTGAGATGGCATATGTGTACAGAGCTTGTGCCGGGGGGGTGGTTTCCCTGCTTACCTCAGCTAGCAGCTTCATTAACCCTGCCGTAAGTCATTCTGACAGACCCAGTTCCTAGATAGCTGCTGAGATTTGAGCTCTTTCTGTCAGCTTTTTAAGCGTGGAGAAGTGAGGAAAGAAATTCCTCCATTCAGGCATAAGGCTATGTCCTGTAGTTTTGGAAGGGACCCATAGAGATGTTAAGGAAGTTTTTGACTCAGGTAAAAGCACTTCCAGCCTCCGAGAGGCATGTGCCATGCCTCCAAAACTCTGGAGAGGCTCAGAAACATTTGACCCTCACCTGTGTCAGGGTGCTGTGTCTTAACAGAGCTGAGGAAGCTGTTAGAAAGCTGTTTTGAAACTGAGTCTCACCACATGCTAACCCTGTTGGGTAGGAGACTCCTTATTCATGCAGAAAATGATCCCAAGGAGAGAAAACCCGGTAACAGGGAAATAGTATTCGTTGTGAAATCACTAGCTGGGCTTTTTATGGTCCCTACGTTTCCTTGGTGAATGTGTTCCTGACAGGCATGCGGCTGGTGGCCTCAGTAACATGCCTGCTCTAAGGGAGCTGCCCTCATGCCGGGATTGCTTTGCCGGCACACTGGAGCCCTGGCCTGGGGGCAGCCATCCGTGTTTTTTCAGCCCCAGACCTCTCCGGAGAGCTAGGCTGCCAATTGTGTCAAATTGTTGGTTGACACCGTGACATGAATGAGTGCCCTTGGGGAATTTAAGATGGGGCTGACAAACTCTGTCTAATTTGTGTTCCAGACACGATGTTGACTCTGGTCTCAGGAGGAGAATTCTTAGCGAGTTTGTTGGCTGCAAATATATATATATATCTCCTTTTCCCAAACATCCATTTGGCTGTCAGCCTCATAAATGCCACTGTTCTGGGAGGGAGCCCTCCTGTGTCAGCTGTTTTACTTCTACCTCTACAAAACTTAGCGAGCATGTTTTATCCAGCTTTCTCCTCTGGGATTCTGAAAGATGCTGAATGCTGTGGAGCCCCTAATGAGCTTCTCCTTTACTAATGCCGTCTCAGTTTCTAACTCCATCTTCCTTTCCAGAAACGTGAGGGCCTCCTTCAGACCACTCATGTTACAGAAGAGCTGACAACTACAACAGAGTAAGCACAAAACACTTTGGCTTCGGAGTGTGTCTGTGGTGCATGATGTGAGACCATTTACAAAGATGAAAGAGAGACTTAATCTTCCCCTGACCCCTGCTAAATTAACAAATTCCCTTAATGGGGTGCTTTTTTAACTATATAGAAATAACTTGGTCTCTGGAAATACGTTACAAAGGAGAAAAGTGTCTTATTGACATTGTTGCCTTACAGAAGCTTTTAACTGAATAGTTCATTGAAAGTGACCTTTGTGGGCCCTTTTTTCTCTTTCCCTGCCTTCTGGAGGTACCCATATAGAACTAATTTCTGCCCAGTGCTGTTGCCTCTCTCAAGTGAAGGGGCTGGTGTAGATATTTTGGGGAAGAATTAGTTTGACAAAAGGCAATTCTTTGAAATACCTCTCAAAACTGAAGCGATACCCTGTCAAAATTGTAAGGAGAGATGATCTCTGTTTTCAATAGTACCTCAGGACTAGAGCTCAGCAAAAATAAATTAAATAAATAAACCTCTTCCCTCTCCAGTTTTTGCAATGGATTACTTTGTTTTTACAGTCCTTTTCATTAGGAGAAGGCTAGACATGCACTTTGGCTGCAAGTAAAAGCTGAGTTTTTCTTTTACATGGCCTAAAGGCCCCTCTTCTAAGAGGGGCTTACATGAGCCCTCCTTCAGTTTATCAGTGTATTGGCTCCCTGTAGAGTTGGCTCAGCTTTCCATGACTTTGAAGATAAATGAAGTACCATGTGGCTAGCTCAGTGGGGAAGATCTTTCAGATGGAAACTCTCAAAAATCAGATCATAACATCTCTGTGTGGACATTAGAGATCTCATAGTGTTTTTTGTAGGATCAGAGCTCTGTCTCAGGTTTGTGGGCCAAAATTCCTCCCCTCACTCCTATGCTCTTGAACAATGTAGTTAGCTTGTTCTCTCCTTCAGATGTGGTTTGTAAGATGTAAGCTGTGGGAGTGGGGTTTAGACATTTTGTAGCAAGAAAGATGTTTACAGATTTGCATGTGTGTTTATACGTGTATTTTATTAAGTTATTTAACATTACACAATATTAAGAGGTTTACTGTTCAATGTGTTGCATACCCAGATGTAAGTGTAGTTACGGAAAATGCAACGATCAGCAGAATCCAACATTCATTGAATACTTTCGAATTCCTCTGTGCAAATCAGGGCCTGATTCTCAGCTGATAAACATCTGCATATGTCTGGTGATGTCACTGGCTGTGTATATAATTCATATGTGGCAGTTTTATTTACATAATATCCAGATATGATGTATGTTTTCTTTCTTCAGAGAAAACAGATTAAAGTGAGATAGATAGCCTTGCTCCTTCTGAGCTGTGTGGTGTAGCGTCTGATGACTATATTTGTGGAAACTGTACACAGAAGTACATTTGTTCATTCACTCTTCATCATAAAAATAGTTATGCATAAGAAATCATAATTATGTGTAAAACAAAATTATGCATTTCCATTAATTTCAAATCTATCTCCCTGACATCACTGCAGCACGTTGGGTCTGGTCCGTGACACGCTGAGCCTCCTGCCTTGGTAGGAGTGGTTAGCCCTCGGCATCTTGCAGGAAAAGGCCCGTTAAGCCCATGGTCTTGTCTTTTCAAAGTGATTATTCATGAACTAACCCAAAATTTTTGAATGCTCTGACTTGCAGGATGATGATGGGAAGATTTGGTAAGTAACAAAGTTGACTCTGAATTTTTTTTTATTTATGTCAGGCACCGAAATCTTGTCTGTTTCCCTTCAGCAGATCAAGACAACGGACTGAGCAATTCTGTGGGGTTGGAGTGTATTGCGGGGGCAGGTTTTGTTACTCCACACAGATGTGGAGCATAATGGGTAGAACCAGATCAGCCAGTATACTGCTTGTGCTTTTTAGACTGGTCTCTTGATTTATTTTCATTTGTAAGTAATGAATAGCAAAAATGCTGCACAGGGCAATATTTCCTAGTACTGTTGTTACTGGCTTTCAAGTAAAAATCTTTGCAGCCCCCAGCAATAAGAGTTACACCTTCTTCATAATGTCACCATTTAATTTATATATAAATGAATACATGAAAATTACTGAAGCAAGTGTATGGTATGAGGTTTAAGAAAGCTCTGTTTATCTGTCCACTTTCAGCAACCAGTCAGCCCTCTCTAATACCTTTGCATGGAGTATCTTATCTCCTCCATGTTCACTAGATTTTAGAGTTTAGGCCTTACCAACCGTAGATATGGTCTTCTAAACAAAACCCAATTTTTTTCATGTTGCTGCTGAGAGACTTCTCTTTTTGCATTTAGTTTTGTTAGTGACATTAAGTCACCACTTCTCACGGAAGAGATGTGGGCTCCTGTGAAGGACTGTGTGTGATGAAGAACAAGTAATTTAGTTTCTCTATTCCCCAGTTATAATACATGAACACTACCATTTCCCCTCTTGCAGAGTATCTACATTAATAATCAATAAGGTACTCGGAGAATAAGTAATGTCAGGGGGCTATAGGGGCTAAATAACATATCTTCAGATTTTAAGAGCTTAAAAGCCACACACTTTTCCAGCATTTTTTAGTCTTTTTTTTTTTTTTTTAAATGCAACTGCAATTGGTTAGATTTCTAATTTTTTCTTGTTTTACCTGATGATGACAGTTGTCATCCAGAAAACTCAGTGTTTGGAAAATTTCAGTCAGCCCAAAGCTGCCACAATGTGAAATGTCGCACTAATATAGTCAATTTAGTAGACTTTAGATTGGATTAGATATTGTAGTACAATGCTTTGAAGGTCTAAACATAATTTAAATCTTCATACTGTATGTAAGCTTTGCTCTTCATACACTGCTGAATTAGATTTCACTCGTGTTCAGATTTAAGCTTTACTGAAATCAGCGGTACTACCAGTAACTTTAAATTAACCAAATTAATATCTGATTTTGACACTGAGCAGTGGATATGCAACCATAGCTATCACTGTAGCTGTAGTGCACCAAAACCAGGTGATGTTTCAGTGGCTCATTGTTTAAGTTAGGGTTGGGGCATAGTCAAAATTTGTGTTTTATTTTCATTTTTTCTTCCACTTACATATTTTGTATACCAATTATGAATGGCAGAAAAGGGAAATCAGTGAATAATATGTTTGTTTTCAGTTACCTCTAAAATTCCCAGGGGAGTTCGCTCTGGCATTTAGTTAGACACCAAAACAGGGTGATAACTTTTAGCTTGAGTCTCTCTAACATGGCTTTCTGAGAAAGACCTTTAAGCTTGGGACACATAACCTGCTTCCCATACTTGGCTGTTTGAGGTGTATTGATTTTTTTTCTCCCCCCCCCCCCACCAGAGCGTGATGCCTTTGACACACTTTTTGATCACGCACCAGACAAACTCAGCGTAGTCAAAAAGGTAAGAAATAAAATTCAAGTTTTATTTTCTACATTGCTTTTTTTCTTATGCTTTTGGAAAGATACCCAGAAAGATCTGGAAAATAGCAGAAGAGGATTCTGAAATAGTGAAAACGGTGTTTACCCCCCAAAGATCAAAGCCAAGTGATACCTGGATTCTTTGGCTTTGGTCAGGCTTGTCTCATTACTCTGGTTTATTGGCCAAGGCTTTTCTAGGTAGCACTGCTAGATTCAAAGTGATGCAGGTTAGAAAAAGCTACTCCGCAAAGTGTTCGCAGTGGTACAGATCATTCTGACTGGACAGTCATACATGCTTTTATATGCCAGGTACTGTCCTCCAGCAAGGAGGGGCTGGGCTGTAGGCTAATGAGTGGGTGGCGATGGTGACCCCTTCGCTAGGCTCAATGGCAGCCAGTCGTGCATGTGTCTTCAGCCTCAGCTTCCCCAAGAAGCACTTGCTGTTTGGTTTTCAGCTCGTTCTTGTACTAAAGATGATCTTCCACAACCGGAAGATATTTTCCATAGTACCCTGACATGTGATTCAGCCATAAATGAGTTTGCTAAATATAAAGCTTTTGCAGAAGAGTTGCTTTTGTCCCAGGGCTCTCCTACTTAACAGTCATTCATATGGTCCTCTCCTCCAAGGCTGAGCATCATCACAAAGCACACATAGCCAAACATATTCTTGACATGGCTCTGTGCTAGGCAGAGCGGAGGGGTACAGTAGCTGCTGATCTCTGCCAGCTCTTGTTAACATTTTAGAGAACACATAAGGAAGAGACTCCATGTTGTTCCATCATCTAGTTCCAACATGGCCGTTAAGCTATTTATTAGAACAGTAGTATGCAAAGATCAGTCTTGTAATTTTTCCCTTCACTTCATATGAAACAGAGGATGTATGCATTTAAAATAATGCTTTGAAGTCTCTGAAAGATTTTATCTTCCCAGTCTGAAACGTATTCTAGAAGAGTGTTATGAAAGTTGATAGAGAATCAAGTTAACTCTATCCACGCAATAAAAGTGTTAACACCCTGTGTCCCTTTTGGAAGTGTTGTAAGCAGGCTGGCAGATCTCTGTGCTTCAATACATTAGCACGTATCTGGCTCATAGTAGCAGGATCTCGCATGTCTGCTTCCTGCGGGAACAGAAATACCAGACTTGGGTTTCATCCTGACTGTAATTTTCTAATTGATATGCACACATCACTCCAGGAACAGAGGTGTGTGCGGAACAGGGTACTGTTGGCATCTTCTCTTGGGAGTCTTAAATCAGTGCTGCTGATGCCTTGCTCCCAGGCAGTGGATCTTCTTCAAGAACCTGAAGAGATTAGTTTGGACAGTATATGCACCTACTGCTTGCTTCATCTTCACAAAGAACCTACAAAAGAACCAGTGTCATCACAGCTTTTTCCCATGGCACTGAAGTATGCTTTATGTGCTAGGAAAAATAACTAGTAAGCTGTATGTAATAGCACCATCTGGTGACTTCTGGCATATGGTGCAACAAAAATGACTATGCGACTGAGTTGTTTTCAGTTTTATGTACTTATTTATGCAAAAGCAAATAGCACACATGCATATTTATTATGCTTAAAAAATGTCTTAAAAGATATGTTAACCCTTTCACATAGGCACTGACTGTAGTGTCTAACATCACTGGTTCTGGTGTTTTCTTTTATAGTCTCTGATCACCTTTGTGAACAAACACTTGAATAAACTGAATTTGGAAGTAACGGAGTTAGAAACCCAGGTAGGATACTTTGTCTTTTTGTATGTAATCTAACTGTAAATTGCAAATCTAGGCCCTCGCTCCATAAAACCTTGTTATGGAACTGTTTATCTTTGGGCATGTTAATTTATGGGATCAGGGCTCTGTCTTTTAAGTAGCAATGACATTCACTGATGGTTGCTTCCTTTACTCATGTTTACACATACTTCATATCGCTGTTGATTTGTATCATAAGGTGAAATTCTTGGATATTTAATAGGGTCATATTAAAGACTGTCGAATATGGCTGGATTTCAGGGCAGCTTGTCTTTTGAATCAAAGTGGAGTGCTGCGAAGCAGTTGCTGTAGTCATGGGTGGATGGTGGGTTGTGTCTTTTCTAGCTGTGAGGGTTCATGATGAACTGGTATAAGCTCTTAATAGCTGGCTGCCTGGGGCTCTCGGGAGGAGTGTGGACTGCAGTGTGCAGTTCATCATAGAGATATCAGTGCTGGCTTTGATCACATCAAAGTGGGACTGCAAACAATTTTGCTATTGCAGCAAAGGCCGCCATATTCTTCTCTTTACCCTGCTATCTTGTGAGCACATGCACTGTGCTTGCTTCTCAGCAGTGTGGATTAATGACTCGGAGCTCCTGTACTGCAGTGGCTTGACTGCCAGTGATATCCAGGTTAGTTTGTTTAAAGCTAGTGGAGGCAACTGTCAACCCCCACTGTCTGCTCTGAGGAGTTCTCTGTCTCTAGCATAGAACTGGGTACAGAGTATGCTTGGAAACCTTAAGTGTGAATTTCAGTGTCAGCGGGGTAGTTCTCACTTTACAGATAAAATTAAGCAATTTTCAGGCATGGGCTTGGCTAAGCAGAGGCAGGTATTCTTTCCAGAGTTCACTGTACTGTGGAGAGATGGTTATCTTATTGTCCTGGCAAAAAAATAAGCACAGCATCTAGAGAATTATACCAGCAGTATAGGTAATTGGTTTAAGCCTGGCTTAGTTTAATACCAGTCATTCACTGCTATTTTACAGCTTTGCTGAAATAAATAGGTGACTGTATCTGATCTGTCACAAGAAATTATTCCTTCATGACATGGAAGTACCCAACAATTTATTTTTGAAAAGGTTAGAGGATGTCACATATGCCATATCAGGATCACAAGTAAGAAGTCTGTTAGAAATATATAACATTACCCACCTTAGCCAGTAAGTAGTCATCCTGTCTTTTAGGAATACTGAATAGTATTGCTGAAAGTATTTAGTATATTATTTAGTATTTACTGAAACTGTAAACAATCTATTTTGACTTGGAAAAATAAATTCTTTTGTGAAGTTAAACTTCCTGCCTGTGACAGGGGAGACTTAATTTCAAGTTCTGATTAAGGGCAGAGATTTGAATGTCCAACACACATGACTTAAGAGGGATTGTGGTTGAAATTGCCAGGTACTGTAGTAGTAGGACTGGGAGTATATAACGTGCAAACATGTTTCCCAAGAAGTCTTTTTTTTTTTTTTTTTTAAATTGGAAAAGCTTTGTTAAATACTGTAGTGAAGTTGGCAAGATTCCTCAAGCAAATAAAATGAACGTGAAGAAGAGCAAGAACAGACATACATACTCTAAGTTAGTCACCCCAAAGTATTCAGTAGCCTAATAAGTAGGTAACTGGCTGGAGATAAAGAAGATCTTGTTTTCAGTCCTTGCCTATTCAGACCAAATACTCTGCACAACTAAGGAGTACAAATTGTAGATAACTCCCAGGTGAATTGCTTTTAATTTCTTCTGCTTAGAGCTATTTACTGTATGTAAGTAATTTAAATAGTTGTTGGCACATGATCTTGCATGGGTTAATGCTATAGCAATAGCTGATGGGCTTCCTTGTTTTGCTCAGGAAATAAGAGCAGGGGAAATAATGCTACCAGATGTGGGGAGAAAGCCTTGTATCCTGTGTTTTTTTCTTTCCTTTAGAGAGCTGACAAGAAAGCAGCTATATCAACAGTCTCTTAAGAAAAGACTGATTTAGCTTGCTCAGCTGCACTGGTGATAGCAAAGGTATAGGTGAATCCAGGCAGCAGATGAAACAAAACCCTAAATGCTTGTTACACTTGCTGTCAATTCCTTGCTACGCCTGAAAGGAGCAGTCTCTGACTCCTGAGTGGTAGAAGTCAAAGTACATAATTTGGGCCAAGCATTCTTTGTTCTGCTTGTTTATGAATGCTTATTTGAAAACAGATGCTTTCACCTAGGAATGTCATCAGTATTTCTGTTTAGTTTGCAGATGGTGTTTACTTGGTTTTGCTCATGGGTCTCCTTGAAGACTATTTTGTTCCACTTCACAACTTCTACTTAACACCTGAAAGTTTTGATCAAAAGGTGGGTAGAAACTCCAGGTTATATTCTTTTTGCTTTGTTACCACATGATATTTTCCAATCGTTGTGTCCTTTCTCTTTGTGCCCAGTAAATCAGAACCTGGTGTATTCTTCTCTTCAGGAGCTGTAGCAAAGATGCACTGGCTGTGACAGCACCTGTTCAGTTATGATTTTGTTGTTAATGGTTTAAATTCATAAAGATTATCCAGTATTCCTGAAGTAATGTTGCAGTTTTGTGTGGAGACTCTGCCTTGAGGAAAGGGGATTTGTAAATCAAAGGAGGAGAGGTAGACTCTGTGTTTTTGGGAAAGGAAAAAATATTTTCATCTTGAAAGTAATTGGTTTTGTTGAAATGAATGAGGAGGAACTGTAGCAGGTAAAAAGAGATTAATAAAGTCCTGATCAATAAATGCCAGTGAAAGGGGCCTTTCTTACTTGTTGTAGGGGAGCTTTGTATGCGTAACTCCCTGATTTTCAAGATTAGTAGCTTTGATTAAATCTCTCCCCCTTGCTATTTATCTCCAGAGCTGTCATTTGCAGTAACAAAAATGCACAGAATTCATAATCCATATTACCTTGCTTAAATTTCACTAAGCGGGGACAAGAAAGCTGCTATGCAGATCTCTTTAAACCATAATGTTAACTTCTCAAAGGAGAGATTAAAAGAAGACACCCACTTTCTTGCATTTTTCTTTTTTGTCCATTTTCTTTCCTCAGAATTTATGTTCATGTATGATCCTTGGTGGCTTGTTCAGAAAGCTCTTTCTGTACAGTTGTGCCTAGCTTGTTTTGCAAGTTCACTGCACAGTCTGTCTAGGAACTGCCACCATGAAGCATTTATTGAAGAATTTGTTTCATTAGAGAAACTTAATTTGACTTTTATCTCTGTTTTCAAACAGAGGAGGCCAAAGCACCAAGAGACTAAGGGATTAGCACAAGGTCATGCAACAAGCAGCCTGGCTCCTTGATGATGTGATGTTGATGTTCTTGATATGCAGATAATAATAATGCAGAAAAGACTAATGTTGTTTGAAAATAATTCCATTTAGTGTCCTTATTTCTTTTTTCTTACACACCCATATGTATTTTCTCATCTCTGTTCAGTTATGCCGCTTCTGTTACATTCCTTGTTGCCTGGATGGCAAGTGATCTCTTGCCTTGTAGTCAGAAATGTTGATCTTGGGTACAGGAAGGAAGGACTCAAGAAAATGCATCTCTGTTGTAGTTGTTACTGGGAGCTCTCTGGCCTCTGCCATAGAGACAGATTGGGGTTTAATGGGGTTTCCTGGTTCATGTGGTACCCAATCACATTTTTACACTTGAAATTTGGAAATATTAAATTACTTCCTTTGTATGAGAAAGTGAATATTTGCCCTATAATGATACAAGCTTTCATTTCTTAGTCCCTCCTATGTACTTTCTGCCATGCTTAAACATGTGAATGTTTAACATTGATTTAAATAGAATTATCATTCTCTATGTCAAGTGTAGAGAGACTAAAGCATTTTTAAAATTTGATTAAAGGTTTTTAATGCCTGTATAACTTTGAGATTCTAAACGCTTTACCTCTTTCAGGTCCATAATGTTTCCTTTGCTTTTGAGCTGATGCAAGATGGAGGACTGAAGAAACCAAAAGCTCGTCCTGAAGGTATGGACATGCCGTGTGGCTTTAAGCTGTATATAAAGACATAATAGCAGGTGCATTTCAAGTGCAACTCCATTCAAAGACAGTAGCAGTAACACCAAAAAGTGGAGCTGTAAATGTGGCCCTTGACAGTTTTCCAAAGAATTCATTGTCTGTGTCTGGGGTATATCCTTACCTGTGTTTCTTGTCTGGAATAGATTCACTGAGGTGTACAAGTCTAGCTTTAGTGAATGATCCAAGAGCTATTCAGTGCTGTATTATAAATTCGGCTGGTATTCTCAATAACAATCCAAGCAGGAAGCTTTTCATGGTCTAATTCTCATAATTCTTACAGTTAGCACTAGTTTGGACTCTTGTGATCAGATTTCAGTGACAGATAACTGAAAGGCTTTTGTTTTTTTTAGGATAGCAAACTCTCTTCTTGATTTATGTGGACTTGGGAGTCAGAACTGAAGAGTGTAAAAAAAAAAATGAGTTTTTCCTTTAAAGACTCTGAACCTTGAAATTAATTACCGATGAGGTCTGCATTGTTGCTTGCACTAGGGATAAAAAGAGGCATTAAAACTTTATGATTGCTAAATGAGCAATTTTTATTCCTGGTGTTACAAATGGCATATGTGTTAGAGGCTTCCGCAGAACAAAGAAAAATGAAGACCCCCAAGAAGTGTTCAGTCTGACTTAAAATGAGACCAAGTGGTGATAGTAAATAGACTAACAAATAGTGGACCTGCTTATAGTGGGGAAAAAAGGCAAAAGACAATATCAGATGCATATGTATCCTGTCAGTGCTGTTCTTTTAATTTGGGGATGAAAGGTGCTCCTGAAGAATTCAGTGAAACAAGACACTGACTTGGGAAAGTAAAGGAGTGTTCTGAGTATTGGAGCTGAGTCAGTGGGTATATGAGGAGGACAAGGAAACTGGAGAAATGTGAACGCACAATCAGGAATGGCAGATTTTTGAGTGGAAGGGTTAAAGAGAGTGCAGTAGGAGACCAGGTAAGCTAGATAAGCCTGTTTCAAGAGAGAAAATGTTAAAAACCTAGGAGAAGACTTCTCTAGTTGAAAGCTTGTCCTTCTGTTTTGTTTTGTTTTCATCGGTTGATCTAACAGAGGAGATTACCTTCCCATAAGGCTATCTTATATCCTTACACTGTCATGAGTGGTAGAACACTATAGCGGCCCTTTTGTTTGCTCCAGACAAGGTGTGCAGATTCAGTAAGCAGCAGAATATGTTTAAGTGTTTTACTGATTGAAAATTTAATTATTAATAGAAGTTAGAGAGCCACATTAGCTCATAGAACGTTCCTTTTTGCTGCTGCAGGATGTACAGTCTCTTGTGTGTATTCCTTCCTCTTCTGTGTGTGTACCCATTCCCGGCAGCAGCAGTTCACAGCTTTGGAGTGAGTGTGCTCACGTGGTGTCTGTGTGGCTGGAATTGCCTGTAAAACTGTCGCTCTTGAAAAGCTGCTCCTGTGAAGAGGACGGTAACATCTTGGGCTTTGCTTGTCACCGTAGTTTCACTGAATCCTCTGTAGGATCTTGACAGTCGATACAGTCATTTAATATGTGTTTCTTAGAACAAGAATTCATTTTGTCATAGACTCTGATGCTCTGCAAAAAGTTTTGTGTATAGTATACTCTGTTAATGCCATGCTGATCTATTGTTCATTCCCATATAGGCTGGAAAACCTGTTAGGTGAATCCGTGTCCTTTAGCGTGAATTGGGTAGTAAATGCCTCTTGAATTAGTTGTAGGATTTTCATGTAGAATGTTGTCTAGAGCAGAACATCACAATTTTTATTTCTATAGCACATGCTTTCTGCGGTTCTTGCAGGAAATAGGTCTTGTTTAATATTTTAGTGCGTCTGTGTACAGGTGATAAACAAAAACAGGAGCATACAGGACAGCTCCTCTTCTCTGTTCTTCCAGCCCAATTCAGTAGATTGAACCAGCAGCAGAAATTGATGCTGAGTTATTGCAGCAAAAGTATCATGTAGTGGATTAATTCATTAGCCTCTAACAGGGTTGTTATGGAGTGTGAAAGTTTTAAATTAATGGAATATTTTAAACTATTTTGATGGTTTATGGCCACTTTCAGTTAACATTTTATTAGTTGTTGTTGGTAACGTAATGACTGTGCATGCTTCATCTTAAAATAAGAAACGGGAGACTGAGAATATGCTTATTCCTGGGAATGCCTGTTAGACACTAATCAATAAGGAACACTGTAATCGCCCACACAGGGAGGATGCATCTCACACTACTGTACTCTTTAAAGCAGGAAACAAAGGCATAACAAGGTCTGAAAGTTAGGAAAACGTCGAACTAGAATTACAGTATAACTTTTGCAACAGTGAAGGTAATTAATGATCAGTCTGAATTGTCAAGGGATGGAGGTGGAATTTCCACCACTGGAAGATTTAAAAAGAAAAAAGAAAACAAAAAACCATGCAATGTTAAGCTTATTTTTTTTAATTCGACCATAGCTTGGGTAGTAAGCTCAATAAAGCATTTCCAAGGTAAAGTTCTCTAAGGAGTGTGTTGTACATGAGATCAGACTATATGACTGCAATAGTTTCTTCTGACCGTAAATTTACATGCCATTATACTGCCAAATAAAAGAGCTGGATCCATTCCTTCTTTTACTGATGGGGCGTCCCATACCTCTCATTCCTCAGGGTAATCACTGGGGGTGATCAGCAGCAGGTACCCAGCTCAAATTGCTGTTGGAGATTAGTAGGAGTCAGCCTTAAATGCCTCCATGAGGGCAGATGGACGGTGCCTGCCCAGCCCAGTGCTGCAGATCTGAGCCCCCTTCCAGCTCCTGCTTGTGCTCTTTCTGGTGCCCTTAGCTCTTGCTCTGACACTTTGCTGCCTCTTACTGCCAGCTGCTCTCTCCTTGGGATGTGCCCTGGTTTCCTAACTGTCCTTCTAGCTTCCAGCAATGTTTCTGCTCTACCCTCTAGATTTCGGTTTCTCTCCACTGGCACCTTGATCTTGGTTTATAGCATAGGCAGTTCCGGCCTCTGAACTGGTGTCAGCCAGCGGCAGGAACTGAACCCTGCAAGACTTGATCACACCGCTTCATGCCGTGGCAGCTGAGACAGAGGTTACAGTGGCTCAGGAAAAAGACCCATCTCACATTCAGTGGAAGGCTGAAGATGGGTGGCATGGGGAGAAGAAAACCATTTGGGAGGAATGGGGCAAATACACTAAAAATCTCTGACCACTGCAGAGCTGACTGTTTGGGCCAGTATTTTTTGGCATTTTCATACTGCCAGCACTATTTTAATTGTTTAGCAAGCAAAAGTGGCTGCCAGCATCAGTGGGTCAAATCTGCTCGTAGTTGTCTCTTCTGCAGTTATTTGCCTTAATTTCCCAGCTTTAGAAATGCATGGCTGTTGCAAAGTGTTGTTTCCCATGGCTAAATTTACATTTGAAATCCACCTCTGAGGGAACTGGGTCTTGCTGCAGAGGAACCAATGCTGATTCTGGCTGTTACCTTACTGAGAATGCTATGGTAGTAAGCAACTTTCCGTGATACCTGGAAAACTTTAAAATATTTCATATTTCAGTTATCCAGATAAGACATCTCTTTTTTTCAGGGTGCATTACGTCACAGCAGTTAGGACCTTTCCTTTCTCTGGGGCAGCAGAAGATTCTTTTGCAAATGCAAAATACAAAACCGTAATTGAAATATGTAAAATAATACAGGAAAGAGGTAGAAAGAAAAGCTTGAGAGGTTACTGAAAATACCAGATGAAGTGTGGGGGTTAGAGTGTTATCCAGTATGAGGTGGGAGGGAAGGGTGGAGAGGTCCTGGCAATGGTTCTTCAAAACAGGCAGTAGGTGTTTCCCTGGACCTCGCATTAATTGTACTTAGTCTGTTAGCTGTTTGCTGTCTTACTAGTTTTTTGAATGATTTTTTACTTACCTGGTCTTCCTTACTTCTGCTTCCATATACGTTGTTTACTGTGTATTTTTTACGTCCTCCTTCTCCTTTCTTAAGTGTTATATCCAACCTTTCTTTCCACCTCTTCAGCCTTCTCTGTGCTGTGCTTCCCCCCATAGTTCCTGGATTACATGTCTGTGGTATTTCCTGGCATTTTATTATAGTAGGAGGTTGGGATGTGCTACCAGAAAAGCTTTTTGTTGAGAGCTGTTCCAGACCTGTTCCCTGGCCTAGCATGGTAAGAAGGGATATTAGATGATAACAGAAAACTTTGAGTCTGCTAAGAGAATTCAGGCTTTGTTTATTCCTGGACTGTATCATTGCAGAGTTGTGGATGTACGAGGTTCAGTATCTCATATGATGTGTGTGGCTACTTGTTTGCTGCTTCTGTGGTCAGTGAAGTCCCAAAGCCTTTATCCCAGGTCTCAGACAGAAGTAGACTTTCTCTGTAACCAGTTGTGGATGAGGAAGGGAATTATATTTCTTCCATTTCCCAGAGAAGTTAGCTGTGACTATTATTGTGAAGGTGTTTTGAAGTGCATCATGTGGGATGTTTAAAAAGCTTGACTTGAGGAGATCAAAACTCTGTGGGGTTTTTTGTTGCTGATCCTCCTGGCTCAGAGATACGGGGATTTTTGTTCCTTTGAGGACAAACGAGGGACAGCAAAAAGCAAATTAAGGATTTCTGCTTTTCTTCCACAGATGTTGTCAACTTGGATCTGAAGTCTACGCTCAGGGTTCTGTACAACCTGTTCACAAAGTACAAGAATGTTGAATGATCCTGGAAGCTGCTGAGGTCTTCATCCTTCCAACCTCCTTAGGCAGAAATTACAATAAACACACCCTCTGCATGCTCCCTTTGTGCCTTATGCTGTACTTCATGCATTCTTTCTACAGTTTATGTGGTCTCTCTGTAGCTGTTTGTATGAAAATCCCACTGAAAATAATGCATGTGTATTCTCTAGTCACTTGAAAATGTGTAGATATTTCACACTTTCACCAGAAGATACTGTTGAGTCTGTTGTTTGTTATCAACAAATGTTCTTTTGATAAAGGAAATATACCACTAACTAATAAGCACGGAAAACATGAGACCTTCATGGCTGGAGACTCCTTGATTCTATAATAGACTTTCTTTTGCGTACACCTTGGTTGCCACTGGCATTTCATGATTTACCAGGCTTATGTGTTAGCAATAGGAAATCAGCATTGGAATTTATTTAGAAGCTGAGCCTTTTCTGTTAAATAAGGTTTTTTATGTTCTGTTGGGTGGGTGAGACTGAGGGGAATTGCAGGCACTATCTGAAGCTAATGGCAAAAGCTTCAGTTTTTGTGTTGACCTCATGCTACTCAGTGTTATTTCCATTCAGTGTTTACACAGAGTAAGTCTTGCAATGGGATGACCAGCTAATCTTTTGATGTCTATTTTTTATTTCATCTCCTTTCTAGGATAATTTTGGTTGGTAGAGCCACTGTCATCCATTAAGCATGCAGCTTCAATCAGGTCAGTCAGGAGCTGGTCAGATAGGTGCAGGATGGATTAATGCATTTTGCCCCCAGTCCTTTCTGAAACTACATGGGGAATAACAAGCTTGGTAGTTTGAAGGCTGACTCTTCATTTCACGTAGCTGAGTTAAAGGGTCAGATTCATTCCTGTTGGAGTTATTGGCAGCTGTACAGTTCTGGGGGTCAGGCTTTTATTAACAGAGTTTTATGTATTTTCTTTCCTAATGAGTAAAACTGAATTCCTGTATAAATAAGAGCTTGCCTTTACTTGTGGATTGTGCTGGGCTATGCAAGACATGGTATACATAGTGCAAGCCAATGGTTAGCACTCAAATGTGAAGCTCTTCAGTGATCAGTTATGCTTTAAACTAATTTCATCGAGTTGTCCTGTGCCATCCCAAGAAATACTCTGCTAGGCTCTGCCCTAGTCCTGTAGTCTGTTAAGCTGTTAAGGATTTTCGTGGGAATCTGTTTTAAAAAAAGATTGCTAGATTTATCTGGTAGAGACTGGTTACCTCGTAGTACTTAACAGGTTTCGTCTGTGGAGCTGTTCCTGTCTGGCAATGTGCAGGTGTAGTGGTGTGTACAAGGAGGCTGTGCTGGAACATGAGCCATAGATTTTTGAACTGAGCTGTGCAAAGTAAATGGGAATGTAATTTCCAGAGTAAATTATTTGTGAAATATGCCTATAATAGCACTCCTTTCCTTGGAGTGCATAGGGAAGAGATTTGACTACCGCTTTTATGTATCACAGCAGCAACTTTTCTTTTATGGGCAGCCATGATCTTGTGTGAAACATTAGGCTGAGTGCCCCAAAGAGGAAGCAGGTGGCATTGCTCTGCTCCATGGGCTCACTTGAGTCCTGTTGTAAGTAGGTGTCTTTTTTCCCTTAAAGTGGGTTTCTTATGCCAAACTTTATTTACTTTTCTGAGTTCAAGAGGACACTTGCTATTTGAATGGTAGAATTTTACAATTGGGATTTTCTCCTTCCTTCATTAAACGCCTTTTTTCATCTCAGAGGGAGAGAAATGGGTTTCTGCTTCTTTGTTTTGTACTTTTGGGTTCTGAGTTCTAGTATTTGATTTATTTGGGGCACCTCCTCTCATACCTCCAAAACAAAGATGGAAGGAAATTAACCTTTCTTTCCATTAAAAATTCATATCTCATCTACCCTGTAAGGTTCTGTGGGGAGTCATTGCTTGTCTGTACTTTAGGAGGGAGCTGACCTCTCGCTGTTTATACAGAGCCTAGTACAATTGGACTTGAATTTCAGATGGGGCCTCTAGACTCTACCATGACGCTAGCAATTATTACAGAGGAGACTTGCAGAGGCACTAAGGCCTGGTGGGTCAGCTCTCCTGGCAAGTTAATGAAATTGGTCTAACTTTCATGCTGTGAAATAGAGGTATCATGAGATTGGAAGGTGATTGAACTGAAAGGTCTCTCAAACTTTTAGTTTAATGCAGTGTTATTTGTGGGAAACAAGTCTGTTAAAGAGCTGTCATTCCACCCACCTCCCTTCAGCTGATGTGGAAGTGCCAATGCTGTTTATATTCTCTGAGACGTTGGGAAAGACCTCTGGAGAAATCTAGTTTTTGAAATGGCAAGCAATATTAATATGAAAAGCAAACAGAAAGTAACAAGAGGAGATTGATAAGAGCAGTTTGGGTTTGGGAGGGGGGATGGCGGTTTCTGAGATGGGGATTTGCAGCTGGCATCCTCATTGCATGTGAGCAGATGTGAACATACCACCAAGTTTTAAGACAGTCTCTGTTTTGTTCAATTAGGTGTTTCTGGTCACTCTGCAGAAACCTGAGTCCCTCTTCTACAACCTGAGGCAGGGGTCCCTTTTAGCATTCCTTTGATTAATATCGCTGTCAGTCAAGACTAGGGGCTTGATGCCCTGGACAGACTGTGGGCAGGTGTCATACCCTGTTTTGTTTGTAAATGTTGCACAGGGAAAATACATTTTTTTTATCCCTTAGCTCCTTGCTGTCTAGCCAGGTCACTCTTCCTGTAGATGCTGTGTTTATTGTTAACCAGATGGGGAGCAGGGTGGGTTTAACTGAACTGGAGCTTCAAGCAGTCCAGTTTACAGGAGGAGCAGTTTAGGTAAAGCTTCTTTAAACACCTGTTTTTGTCATGCCTTTCTCTTACATATGCATGATGCTAACTTCTTTTCCTCTCAAAAAGATAAATCAATGTTAAAAATGTTATTCATGAACTCATTGTGTTACTGGAGTTTTAGATATGTTCCCTGGGTGCCAGTGGGGTAGATCTGAATCCTGTTGAGTTCATCTGGAACGCTGAATGCTCTGCAGCATTAAAGCTTCCACATTTGTAAGTACTTAATGAATGCCTGTCTTTTTCAGTCCATACAACTTGCCTTTTAGGTCCATCTGCTTGACATACTCAGTTCCAGTGAGCTATATTACCACAGAAGAAACCCAGATACTCCTCAGCTGCATCCTGTTTCCCAAGATGAAAAAACCAACAGTGGCAGATATTTTTTTAATCAGTTTAAACCTTACAGGGCTTCTTACCTCTCTTCCCCACACCCCGTTGCTTTCAGTATTAATGTATTTTTTAAGACTCTTTTCTACTATTTTTAACAGTGTTTACTCTGGATTTCTAACTACTAAAAACCAGCCTTGGAGATAAAATTCTGGACTTGTCATATGCTGGAGACATCCAGCTTTGTGACAGGAGTTGTGTACTGTAAGCAAGTTACAATGCAATGCTACGTTTGCTAAAAATCGCAGCAGGAGTGTTGTGCATGGTTTGTGACAGTTGTACTATTTATTCAAATAAATACATGATGATCACTTGGTTTCCTACATCTTTTTTTTGGCTAAATGGACAAGTCTGTGGGAAGAACTTTTGAAAGGTGGGCTTCAGCTGTCTTCTTCATCAAGGGTCCGCAATGTATGATGATCTATGTAGACCTAGCAAAGCAGTGATTTCAGGTTTCTGGCCCTGGTACAGGTGATGAGATTGTATGGGCAGACACAAATAAGCTCTTCTGTAGGTTTCATCAGCCACTTTTTTTTTTTTTTTTAAATATTGCTCAGATACTGGACCTGATCAAGTTGTTTACCTTTTTCCTTCCACAAGAGAAAACTAACTGAATTACACTCTCTGATACTGTTAGAAGACTTAGGGCCCTGTTCTTCCACAGCAGCAGAGGAGGGAAGCCTGGCATGCCAAAGCCAGTCCCGTATGTGTCTACAGAGCATTTGGGAATCCAGAAGCCCAAGTAAGTCTAGAGTGACATTGAAAATGCCTGTGTGCTTCCCTTTGCTCTGGTATGGAGAGAGCATAGTGTAGCTCTCCAACAAAGCAAGGCCATGTGGAGAAGCAGGAAAATGCATTATCAGAACTTAGTATTGGTGGGAGTGCTGTTGATTCCTTGAATTGTTCTTCAGTGGCTATTTTTATGTGAGGGCCAGGGGTGTGGGTGTGTGTGTGGGTGTGTGCATGAGGTGTGCTTTAGGAATGTACAGAAAGACTGGCGGGGGGCGGGAAATGGGCATGAAATCAAATGGAACTCTGATACAGAATTTACTAGTGCTGTTCTACAGAAGACGAGATACTTCATGCACTGGTGATAACATCAGTTTTTGGAGGAAAAAAGATGACTGTCCAGCACGTGTGTTTCAGACTTGTTCTTTTAGCACTGACATGCTGTACTGTGAATGAGGCTTTCAAGAAAGAAGTCCTTTGAGTTGCCAGTTGGAGTAGGGAGAGACCTAGTAATTACAGATGGATTTCCCAGTGTTTCATTCTTCCTGCTCCCTCTGCCTGCTGATATGAAACTGGATTTGTCCAAAGTTCCCAATAGCATCTCCAACTATACCTTCCTTTTGTTTTTTACTTACTACATTTCCAGGCTGTGGCATGCACTTCTGCATAGGTAAGAAGGTACTCTGGGTCTTTGCTAATTTGAGGTATTGTTGTGCTTGTTATCTGCTTAGAAAATACAGTTAAGTTTGCCCTTTGATTAAGGATTTTGGTTAAAGTTCTCAGTTACTAAGAATTCACGGCAGCTGGAAATCTGTTTTCAACCCACTTTCCTTTATCCCATTTAGCTCATGCCAAGCTGTCTGTTCTTGTCTATGGCATGCAGCTAAACACAGGAGTCAGTCCCTTAACAGCGTTAAACCAGACCAGCTTAATTAGCGTGGCTGTCTACTGTCTCGTTCAGGGATTTCATGGAGGACTGCAGAGTTGCTTTTGCTTTCCAGAAGAGCTAACGAACGTAACTGGTACCTGAAGGAAATGTCCAAGGGAAAGTGGTTGCTGTAGGGAGCTTTCCCTCTTTAATTAATGATGGAAAGGGGAAGGAAGAGCAGCAGCACTGCCTAGTGGAGATAATTCTTGTCTCAGATGAGGGTTCTGGGGACTGGTGTGGCTAACTAGGACAAATGAGTTGATCTCCTTCTGCCTAGGTTTCTCCCACCAGGTAGGTAGAGTAGTGCGGATCTGCTTTATAAAATGCTCAAAGAAAGGACCATGAGTACAAGGTGTGATGCAGCATGATGATTTTGTCTGTTGTTGGCTGTTTTATTATTACATTCAAAGAAAAAGTGCACTGGGAGGCGCCCCAAAGATGCAGGCTAGCAAACAGCCATGCCATGCAGTACCACGGAAGAATGATCGTATCTTTCTAATACTTTCTGGTATTTCAGGAGTTGCATGTTTCCTGCATTTGTATTTCTGTTTATTTTAGTCTCCAGCAGGGACCAAGCACACAGACAATTAAGTTCCGGATACGACTGTGGTTTCATTTTTAAGAGTAGCCAGCACCGCGCGGCGCAACTTCCCTCTTGCATGCTCTGCCTGCCTCGCGCTGCCCTGCATGGGAGGCTGCAGCTTCGGCGCAGGACGCTCCGAGCCTGGGGGTCAGTCCCTTCTCCCCGTAAATTTCATCCTGCTTGCTGTGAGAAGATCTTGGAAGAGCTTCTGGAGAATTACTAAAGGAAAGAATAGTAAGTCTGGGAAAAGGGACTTTTTGGGGTGCTTTTTAAATTTTTTTTTTTGACTGTAAGACTTTTTGTGTCCACGTTGATTGTTCTTGCTAAGACGACATCTCTTCTGATGCTGATGAGCAAAAATGGCTCTTGAAAGGTCTGGTAACTAAACAAGGAAGTAAAAGCAAGTTTTAAACTGGGCACGCAATGCATATTCTCTTTTTTATTTTTTAATTCTGGTTTTCTGAAAGCAGAAATATTACTATTAACATTCCCACTTGGTTTTTGTTCCCTCCTTTTGTGTGATCTATTTAGACAACTGTTCCTAGAAAATGTGTTTGAGCTAATGCGGAGCAGGGCTTTTGTCTTTTCAAACAGGAAATAAAACAGTTGAAACAATTTGGTACTGTCGGTAAGCGCCTTGTGCATGTTCTACAGCCAGTTTGTGTGCCAGAGACCACTGGTAGCTCATTAATGCTTTGTATCGTATATCAGGGATATCTGGGAGCCAGACTGTGTGAAGACTCACGGAGGAAAAGTGAGCTGATCTGACCCAACTAGAGAATTAGTTGTTTTATCAGTAGTTTTGGCATTGCAATGTTGTGCAGTAGTCTAGCTCTTGGCCTAAGAAAAATTCACTTGTTGGCTGCCTCAGCAGGTGGCACAGGAGAAATAAAACACCTCTTGGCTTTAAAACAGGCAAACCTGTACATCTATGACGTTCTCAGAGAATGAAGGACCAAATTATGCCATTTTGTTTGAATAGTCAATAATTAAACTTCAATTTTATTTAAAAATGTCATCATGGAATGCCACTACAATCAGTATTCAAGCAGTTGTCTCCTACAATGATCTTTTCTCCGAGTACTGATAAATATTGCGTGCAGGAGGATGGAGGCTGGAAAAAACAGCATGTCAGTCACAGCTCTGAATAGCAAATTTGAACGATGGGCTGCAGAGGCTGGTTGCAGCAAACATGGAAGCTTGCATGTGAGAACCAAGTCTTCCATCCCTTCCTATTTCTCATTAAACAGCTATCCCCAAGAAGTTGTCCAAAGCCAGTCATGTTCCATTTTATGTTGTTCCTGCAGTACATTATTCTTTGAAAGGATGCTGTCTAGGACCAAGCCTCACAGAAATGCAGCTTGCAACATGAAGGACTGCTCGTGAATGCTAATTATGACTAATAAGCAATGAGTCTCTTAAATGCTAAGGAACTGCAGTTCTCAGGCTCTGAAATGGCTGTGGGAAATCAATGATGTCAATAAACGTGAGCTGAAACGTGAGGTGAAACACATGGAGGAAAAAACAATACCGGCTCTCCAGATAAATGATGGGCTCTGGGCGGAGCGTTGCTGTTTCGGAATAAGATCTTGGGAATATAATAGATAGTTCCATTAAGGTGTCAGCTCAGCGGTCAGCAGTGATCAAAAAAGCAAACAGCGTTAGGAATTAGGAGAAGGGGAATGCAGGACAACGCAGCAAACGCTGCGGTGCACCTCCCTAAATCTGTGCAGGTCTGGTTCCCAGTGCTTCAAAAAGGATGCGATAGCACTGGAGAGAGTTCAGAAAAGGGCAACTGGGATGATTAAAGGTACTACAGAGTGGTTCCCCTGTGAAGGACAACTAAGACGTAGGCTGTGCTTCCTCAGTTTCTGAAAGAGAGGACTGTTGAGGGTGTAGGATAGTAATACAGTATGAACATGGAGTAGTAACACAGTGACGTGAAGAACGTGAATCAGTTGGTCTCCTTTGTACTGTGGGTAGTGGGGAGCTTCAGGGGACGCTTTCAGGTGGCAGTCAGAGCAAGCAACAGGAGGTGGTGCTTCACGCAAGGAAAAGCCACACTTTTCGGCTCCTCACTGCTGTATGGTGGGAGATAACACGTATTCAAGGGGTGAATGGGAAGTTCATGGGCCGTAAATGTGTTGACAGCTTCTAATTACCAGGACCCCAGTTTGGATTTAGGAAGGCTGAGCTGCAGGCTGTTGAAGTGTTTCAGGGAAGTATCTGTATACATTTGCTCTGTTTATGGTTCCCCCCCTCCCCCGGCTTCTGCTTTTGGGTGCTGTAAGGGACTGGATACTAGGCAAGCTAGTTTTACCTAGTATAACAATTTTAACACTCTGACTGAGTAGGATACACAGGACTGAGGCCTTAGGGGATATAACTTAGGCTATTACAAATTCTTAATTTCAGGCCTTTTCTTACAGGCTTCTAAATTTTAAAGAGTGGCTTCTGATGTTTGGGTTCCTTGGCCAAACGGAGCCCAAGGATGTGGCAGGCAGTACACATCACTTTGATGTGTAAACAGTCAAAGGAAGTAAGAGATACACAAGCTGAGTATTGCAGCAAAGCTGAGTTAGTGTAAGTTGTGGTTTACACAGACTGTTACAGAAGACATAAGAAGGACTTCCCAAGGCATAGCAGCTGTCAGAAACCTAATTTAAAAGTAAGTTGTCCTTAGGTTGCTCTGTATGAATTAACTTTTCTCTCTTGGTTAATTTTATCTGGTCAGTCTTATCTCAGATACTTCAGTTGTTCCTCAGCACTAAATGACTCAATTTCTCCTATCTTATTTTACCAAGCACCTTTTTGGAGAGAGCATTCAGTTTTGCAGCCACCATAATGAAACTAATTCTCTTGTGACCCTTCCCCCTAGTGGCTTGCTGGGAATTTTGTACCTAACTTGTTTTTCCAGACTGACGTGCAAAAGCATCCAATTGCTATTTTCTACCAATATTCTTGGCTTGGCAAAATCCATGTTAAAATACATGTTCATAATGCACTTTGACTGGAGCCTTTAATAAATATGTGAGAGAGAGCCTGCACAGTGGCCCCATGGTGTTCGGTGTATAAAGCTATTGAAGAGAGAAATGTCACTTTGGAGGTCTCTCTGTGGGCAGTGTGCAACAGCACTTGCAGCATCTCTCTTGCCCTACTGCGCTTGTAGGGCTGGGTCATCATAGCACCTCACTTCAGGCACCTATGGTAGCAGCTGAGACTGTCTTTCTGGTAACAGAATGAAGGAGGTAACTGAAAAATGCAAGCCAGGGCAAGACCCTTGTTTAAATGCTCTGGATTGCTCTTTAAAGGTGCCTGTCCATGTCCGCTGATTGCAGAGGAAGCCTTGAGAGACAGGGATCCTAATACAGGCATCTCGGGTAGACAGTAGGAGTCCTCTCCTGTGTGAACCTCTAATGTGGGGCATCTTGCTTTCTGTTAAAAAGGAACAAAAAGAGTCAGCCTCCCCTCTCCCACAGTGGCCCTGCAGCACTGAACTTCAGAGAGAGGAGAGAGCATTTCCCATCCACAAGCAGGTAGCACTCCCAACTAGAGAGCAGAGCAGCAGTCCACCCCGCTGGGTGCCCTGTCTCCAGCAGCGGCTGGGATGTGATGATTCAGAGGAGTGTACAAAGTCTTCCTGGTCATCATATTGTTGTCTTCTCTGCTCTGGCTTTCATCATAGATTTTAGGACTGTCGGGAAAGATGAGGTCTCTTACTCATGCTAGTACAGATGCTGTCGTGACACAAACCATATGCAGCCATGACTGTCCAGGCCTCAGAGCTGTGATCCTTCTGTAGTTCCCTTCGCCTCTGCAGGCAACCATTTATTTGTACAGTTGCAGTATAGAACTCTGATTTCTTGCGCTTAAATCAATATACATTTGGTTTCATAAAGAACCATCCTACTTCTTGCATCATAATACAGTTTGTGAAAGAGACTATTCAGATTCTACTATCTGTAATTTTTTTATTGACTTTTAGTTTTTGCCAAGCTGAAGCATTCTCATTCTCTTAGTCTTGTGGACTTGACTGAAAAACCTTTATGTGAACATTAAGATTGCAAAAGCAAGCACTTAAAACTGAACATTTCCTACCAAGTAAGCTGCCTATAGAGCCTGCCTCTGTGTTTTTTGTTGTCTGTGTTGGCAGCATGGCACAGCCTTACATACCCATGGTTAAAAAATCAGACTCATCTCCGCTTGCACTGTGCTTTGAGTCGCGGCTTCTAGAAGAGTGGGAGATACATTGCCAGCCTCTTATTTGTAGGTAGTTGCTGTTAATAGAGATGAACTTCAGCTGCGTGTTTGGTAGGACACTGTGTATGGATGGCTACGCAGCCTCTCCACCCAGCTCCAACAACCCCATTCCTTGCTCTGACTTCTGCTGTCCTCCAACACAACTCCTAGCTCTTTTGGAAAACCTCGCCCATAGTTTTGTGCTTGTTGACGAGGTATTTTCACCTCTGTATTGTGTATTGGCACTCTGCTTTCATTTGAGGACATCTGGGTCGGGAAGGAAAGTCATTCTCCAATCTGTGTTTAAAATAAAAAAGATCTTTGAGAAGCCATGCAACTTAATCTAACATGAAGATGGGATTGTCTATCCAGAAACGTGTCGTTGTTTCCCCGCAGCTATACCAGCTGGTCTAATAAAGGAAACTGCTTATATTTATAAGCTTGACCAGTAATTTAACTACTGTTTTCTTGATTTAATGCTTCTTAAGTATTGGTCATTTTTATAGCAGATATCCATTGATACCTAGGAACCAAAAGTTTTTTCATTTCAGTTGAAATAGGATTTTACTAATCTAATTCAGATGAAACAGAATTAGATGGAATTAAGGCAAGTTTTAGTACTTCAGGGACTTTTTCCTACATTTTGATGATTAACAGAAAAAAGGAAAGTTCTTTTTAACTTTTTCTTTACACACATTTAAGTACATTTTCAGATTTTTTTTTAAAAAGCAGTCCACCAGTCACAAAATAGTAACTGAAAAAAACCCTTTCAGTTTGTTTGTTTTCTTCTTAGCACTAATTTTGATCTTTATATGCCTTTACTCATGTTCTTTTTCCACCCTTTTTTTTTTTACCAGTTTACCAGGCGTGAGAAAAGGCAATGGATCCAGACTTTTTAAATGTGTTTACACAGCCTGCTGCACTTAATCAGTTCCTAGCTGAGAATGTCATCGCTCAGGGTATGTACTTCACGAACCAGGACAGAAAAAGGTCCAAGGAATGACCTGAAGAACTAAGCAGAAAATGTGCAGTGCAAATGAATCGTATATTTTTCAGCAGTGGTCCCATGGTTTTATCAGCAGTGAATAAGCTCTATGTGTGTAATTTGACTGCTGACTCTCTAGAGGAAGATCATGAAGAAGCAACAAAAATTCTAGCTGATTCTTTAACTGAAATTTGAATTTCACACATAAGGATCCGGCCAAGTTTGTTTTCCTCTTTCCAGAATTGTCTGTCTAGATCTTACTGATTCAAATTACATTAAAACATGTTTTCCAACAGCAGTCTTAATAGTCTGATATACCATTTTCTCGTTCATAAAGAACCAGTTAAAATAAAAAATTACAGTGTTTCTACATATGGCAATTAGTGATATTGGGTAATGTTAAACTGATAGCAGATTTTACAGCAAACTTGCATAGTCATATCTGATAATTGTAGTGCTGATATCTGATAATTGTAATGTAATCTGATAATTGTTTGCTTCCTTTCATAGGTGAGAAGAAGAAACTCATAAAACCGACCTCAAGCAACAGTCCCAAACTGGAAGAATTAAAACTGGTACCATTTCTTTTACAACCTCAAGTTGTTTTAACCTGTTGTGTTAATGCTCAGCCCTGTAAATTACCCAGCTCTTTGGCCCCAGTCCCCCACTGTCTATGGATGGGGATGAGCTCTGCTTTTGGCACTTGGGCTCCACACAAGTAAACCAGAGCTTTTGCTTAAGCACAGTGCCAGAGTGGCTGGGGTTGTACAGGACCAAGCTTCAAGTGCATGCATCACCCAAGAGTGGTCACTGCTGCGTGTAAAGTGGAGCGTAGATTTAAAAACTGAGTTTTTTTTCTTGTATGATACCTCTCCTAACTTGGGACATGTGGATGAGTCATATCAGAAGTACCCAGTTGCTACTTCATTTGTAATAGCAAAGAGAATCCATCTGGAACAGCAGACCATGATTGAAAGCAAACTCACATCAGCATTTGCTGTGGCAAGAGAGATGTTCGGCTACATGCATGTTTGCTGTCCTCATCCCATGATAACAAGTTTTAGGATTGCTTTGCTGATTTGCAACAGTCTTCTGTCTTATCTTCTACCTCCTGTCTGCCAGTCACCAGTGGCAGCTGGCTCGGCTGCGATGCAGCCTGCCAAGGAGAGCATAGAGCAGAGGGAGAAGGGGCGAAGTGTATGGAAGTCACCACTGGAAGTCAGGAGAAAAGCTTTCAAGTTGTTGCATGGTACATTGTCTGCTTGAGGTAACTGTGAAGGATGAATCCTATTTCATGGGGAAGTACTGCATTTCCAAGTAATTTTGAAAATCTCCCCTGTGCATGGCACAGCCCAGGGGAAGGCTAGCATACTGAAATCTCCTGGAAGAAAAGTGGCATGTCTCTTTTGAGGCCAGCACTTCTTGCGTTACAGAGATACTAAAATTGTTATAAATATTCTGATAAACAGCTTAGGCTACATGCTGATGTGTGTATTATATGGCATTCATAAATCCATAAATATGTGTGTTTTTATATTATGTTTTCTTAAACCTTTGTGAACATTTGATCAAAAAGATTTAATTTTTGTGTCAGGCTTTCATAATGTTTTTATACAAAAGAGAAGATCTGAAAGGTGGTGCTGCAAAATACAATTATGTTGTCTACAGAGACACTGAATTTGTTCTTTTCAGACTGCCAAAAATGAAGAGCTTTCCTCAGTTCATGAAGATTTCTGTGAGCTTCAATGCTTAATCCGTTTCCTGTCAGAGACTCCTGAAACAATATTCTTCACTGTCTCATTTCTTTTCTTTGGATGATGAGGAGGTGGAAATTGGGTCCCAAGGGAGGCAATCCTCTGGGTGCACATCGGTGCCACTGATTGCCTTCTTGATCAAAAGGGTTCATAGCTCCTCTAGAGAAGAGACTGGGGTGGAGAGGGGGACAGGGAGGTATCTTCAAGGGAAGAATAAGGGAAGCAAAGAAACTCGCTTGGGAGAAAGACTCTGTTCCACTGCGTTTTCATTTTGAGGTGGCTTTGGGGAACTAAGGAATGTGAAACGGCTCGCTGTAGTTACTATAAATATCGAACTGCATGTAAAATAGAAGCTGGTTACATTTGGAAGCCAGGAGCAAACTTCTTTAAGTATTCCTTTTCTCCTTTCCCTATTTATTCATTTTTAGACACAACGCTCTGCTCTGCAGCTGAGTGGGGCCCCCGCAACTGGACTGAAAGCAGAGTTGTGTGAGTTGTAGGCTGTGGAGGTGGCTGTTTAGAGCCGAGATAGCGAACAAGGGAGCTCATAGAGCTGTACTCAGCAGCACTTTCTGCTTTTCTGACCTCCATCTGGTTGTACCGTTACGTCTGAGGTACCACTCTATCCCTCGCACAGCTAAAGCATTGCTAGGTCTTAAGCTGCAAGCATTAGCTGAGGAGCACAGGTTTCTGCTCTAGAAAATTATTGTTAATTCTGAGCTGAGGAAGTAAGTATATTACAAACACTTTGACAGCTTCTCAGTTCAGGCAAGTGCCAGAGCCAGGCATTTTTGTTTCTTGTGCGGTTTCAAGCATCTCAGAGATTTATTTTTTTTTTTTTCAAACTGCTTTTCACATTTTTGTTAATGTTGGCTAACATACAGGGATCTGCTATGAATTTTCTCCTCTGTTTACAGTGAGTGAGAAGGATATTCTCCCCACAGCAAACCCCAGACACTCACTTGTAGCAATAATAGCAATACGAGCAATACCCATCCCTCTTTTGAGAGGTTCTCATTAACAGCCAGCTGGGGCTACTGCTCTTCAGTTCTGCATCAGCAGTTCATCTTCTCTTTTTATTAATATATGTGGATAAAACACATGCTTGGGGAAATGCTGCAGAGCTCTTTTGGTCTCCTCTGTAGGAGCTCAGTGCTCAAGGAAGGGGCTGCAGGGTCCAAGGGATGTAACTGGGAACGTGATTTCTTTCCAGCTGTAGCCTGCCCTTGGCTTCCTGGCCAGCGCCCCCTTGCAAAGGCAGGAAGGATATTGGAAAGGGCGATGGAAGGACTGGCACGTAAGAAAGTGAATAAATAAAATGCTTTGCCCCCCCCCCCCCCAATGGTATTTGGAGACAGATTAGTATAAAATTGCAGAAAGAAAAAGAAAACAAAAATAGGAGAGGAAAGGGAGGAGTGCTAGTAACATGGATGACTACAAGAAACAGCCAACAGAATGAGTGAAGCCTCTTTTCTTACAAACTTTTGTCCAATGGTTGAATTTGTGTGTGAATTCTCTGATGTCTAATACAGGCAGGGCTTGGGAAGTGTACTCTGCAGCCTTTTCCCTGATGGAAGTGGGAATAGGGTCTGTCTCTCCACCTGTATAACTATTTCTACAAAATTTGTAGGAATATGACTTGTGAGACATCTGTCTCACTTGAAAATTTGCCCCAAATTGGCCAATGAGCCCTGTATTATTAAGGAGAACTAACTGATACTTAGCTTCCCTTTAAAAAACAACCAGAAAACACAAAGGAAGTGGAGGTTGAAAGCAAACCAAGATGTGAGATAAGGGACTAAAGAGAAAGGCGAAACACAATATAGCACTGAGTGCTATACTGTCCAAACAAAATAAAATTGCCAGCTGCTTTGTTTTCCTCCGCAGTTATTGATTGACTGGATTAACACAACTCTGAAAGAGGAACACATAGTAGTTAAAAGTCTGGAAGAAGATCTGTATGATGGGCTGGTACTTCATCATCTTTTGGGTAAGCTGCTGCTTTGAGTTTAGCTCGCAAACACATCATGGGGGAACTTCCAGATCAAAGAATAAACCTCACAAATCGCAATAGCAGTGATCTGCTGGAGTCTCGCTTCTCACTAATGGAGAAGGGCATTGTGAATCATCTGAGATAATTGCAATTCTGAACAAATGCCTGATGATCCGCTATTGTTTTTATATAATTATTTTTCTTCTAAGAAAGTCTTTTTAGCTGCTAGTTAACATAATAAAAAGGTTAACTTTGAAGTGTGAAATTACAGTGCCTCTGAAGGGAAGGAGGGCTTCATAAGCCAGGAGCACAAAGGTGGCTTGTGAAGCTACCAGAAACATTAGATGGAATCAGCACTATAATTTATGTGTTTTCCTGCTTTTTTAAAAAAAAAAAAAAAAAAGTTCTAGGTCTAAAGTACTGAGCTGGAACTGGAACTGATGAAAATCTGAGAGGTTCTCTACACTACAAGGTGCTTGTATAAACATAAAACCTCTTGGAACAGCCTGTTGGTCCATTTCTATTTCTCTGTCTCTCCTGCCCCTACTTCATTTTTCTTTCCCCTTTCACTCTCTTTGGGGGATGTCTTTCAAATACTGTCTCCTTTTCACCAAGGCTGAGGACAGCAGCATGAATAGGATTGCCTTGTTTTCATAGTTTACTTGCCTGAGTAATGAGCTGGGATTTCTTCTATATATATGGGAGTCAATATCACCTTTGTGCACTGTCTACAGGAAAGATTCACTCGTTTGATTCCTGTAGCTTCCGGTAGGAAAAGGAGGAATGTGGAGTGCTAGGGTTCGGGGATGCTGCTGCTGCAAGGAATGACTTGAGTCCTCTCCCTTTTACAGAGCTTCACTGATTTTACTGAGGCTTTCTGAGAGCGTAGGAGTTTAAAAAGGCATACAGCTGTGGGATGTGGGCCTGTGGAAGCTATTTAAGTGGTATTGAATGTTTAAAACAAGACTTTGTGTGCTTTGCTGTCATTTTATGTTTCTGATTTATTTTTATTTTTTTCCTATGGTGCTGTTAAAATACATCCTTCTCCTTCATATGGACTCTCTGTCAAAGAAAAACTAGGTTCTCTCAAGCTGGATGTTGACAAGATCGCATTAACAGAAAAAAAACAGAGACAGAAACTCTCTGTGATTCTGGATGCTGTGGCTAAGTGTTTGCAACTGGAAGAAAGTCAGCTGAAATGGAGTGTGGAATGTAGGTGCAGAAGTGAAATTGGAGAAAATTATCCACCATGGGGCTTCCTCTGCTATAAAGCTGCTGTGAGGCAAAGGGGTGCCAGAACAGTAATTAAAAACCTGTTTTCAATTACTAGTTGAATCACAAGTGAGACAGGAAGATCTGACCCTGACTGGGTCATGCAAGCTGCATCCTCTAAGCGTGTGGCTTATGGACCACTTAACAGTCCTCAGCGTCTGTGTGTATGTCTCACAAAATGGACTTTTGAGGTGTGGTATTGCCGAATTGTGGTATTATATAAACCCCAGTCTGACGTCCCACCTGTGTTATGGCCCTCCATGACTTTGGGATCCTCTGCACAGGGAAAACTTAGGATATTAGAACGAGATTTACTTGTTTTGCACACTAAACTTTGTTTTCTTTCTTTACACGAAACAGCTATCTTGAGAAAGGACTTACTGAGCACAGTGCATCTTCTGGTTGCAATAGCCAAGCACTTCCAACCTGACCTGGCCATGCCTCCAAATGTTCAAGTAGAAACAATCACCATTGAGGTAATCATAGTTTTAATATTTCTTACAGTAGATACTAGAGACCTTTCACAAGACTTAGTTTGGTTAGAATTAGGAAGAAATGTGTGTGCGGATGTGAAAGAGATACTTGCGTTTTCTGTGAACCGTGCCTTTTAATTTCTGAGTTTGCTGGACTAGACTATCATTTTGGGCTCAGTTCAAATGCTGTATCTTTAAAAGGGTAGAAATAATTATGCTATTTTTTCTCCTTGATCCAAAAAAGGAATGGTCCAAACTGAAAACAGCTGTTGATCTCTGTAAAGAAGAAAAAGAGGAAATTCTGCTGTTACTGTCTCTAAGTGCTTTAAAATAGAAGCCTGCACTCGCAAATCGTGACACTGGTTTAATGCTGAGGATTTCTTTCGTTAGGGGAAGGGATTTTTTGCTTCCCCTCCATTCGGGTCGCATATTGGTATTTTTCTCTACAAACTGAGATCTACATGCTTTCTTCCTCTATTTTGTTTCTTAAAGTCAACTCTGGGACTTTAGGAGAACATCAAATATCCAACAAATTAGGATATAATTTCAAAAATTAGCACCGCTGTGCTACAGTTTTAACAGAGGGGTTGCAATTCAGTGGTGTTGGGAGCCCAGCCCACAGCCTGTATGGCATGACCTAGCGTTCTTCCCTCTTTGAGGGATCATAACTGGAACTGAAACGAAGCATGTCCTTGAGCTACGTATGTCACTTCAGGAGGTTTAAAAGTGTCCTGGAGGGACGGCTTCTTCTGGGGCTTGGTTCTGCAGAGGTAGCTGTTGTGGCCCCATCCCAGCCGAGCACTTAAGCAGCGGAGTGGTGGTCCCTCTGGTATCCAATGGGAGTCCAAATTGCACATTGCTGCCCACAGCCAGACGTTCCTGTCGTGTGGGTCTCATCAGTGACAACCCAGACTCTGAGTGAAGCAGCCCTCCATCCAGTGCCTTAGGGGAGCTGCCTAAAAGGGGAGAGTGGCAAACACCAAAGACTTCTCTGTGATAAGAGATGTTTGCCAGGTGCCTGAATAAAACAGCAGGCATGCCCATCCTCTCCTGTCTCTTCAGGCTGCCAGTTGAGTTGAAGCACTGTTTTTTTGATGCTATGTGGAGTACTAAGATCTATATAGAGGAGAAAAAGTACAAGGACTTAAGCAAAGATCCCAAGTGGCTTCAGAAATAGTAAGAATTGCCAACCTAAGTCTAATCAACCTACCAAACCTAAGTCCTCTGCAGGGAGGATTCATTGGTGGGTGGCAGGCCATGACATGAGGTTATTATAAAGCAGAGATGACCACCTCCAGTGCTCTAAAACTGAAGAGTCCTTAATGCACTGAGGTGTGCAAGGAAATCGCTGCCTGCCCAAGGCAGCTTGATGCATTCATCAGGTCTCCGGGCAAACAGGCCAGCCTCTGAACTTCACCAGCTGAGGGACCACGTGCTTCTCCTTTAGCTTCCTCTGATGCGAAGTAGGTATTTTCTGGTTGAAGAGTAGAAAGAGCAGAAGGGATCAGCAACCTCTCAAAGTGCCTGTACGAATTGTACTGGACTTCTTGACTAAATGCCCTCTGGTAATCATTTAAGGCAGCAAACAATTAATGAAAGCCTCATTAATGCTTTCAAATTTTTTTTTTTTGTAACAAACCCAAAAATATTTATTGTTTTTTTAACAGAACACCTCCAGAGGATTAAAGACAGCAAGTGCGGTGGAATGTATCACAGAAAACAAGTAAGAGGGGATATATCTGGTTTTCACACTGTCAATCAGAAAGGAAATATTGTGGGTGTTTTCCCCCTTAGAAAAAATAGCTGGGATCATGATGATGACAAAAAGCGTAAACCCAGGCATGCATATGCATGTGAACTGTTTCTCTGATTTCTCCCCCGCCCCTTTTTTTTTTCCTCCCCCTTCTCCAGATCGGGTATTATGGTATAATACCCTTCTGCTTTATTCTTTATATAAACTTCTCTAAAATAATATGTATGACTATTTCTTAGGCTTAGTGCTTGGAATTGCTATGGAATATAATATATGGAATATAATATATGGAATATAATATATGGAATATAATATATGGAATATAATATATATGGAATATAATAACAAATATAATACTAAAAATCCAGTGCTGTAAATTTACCTGTCCCAGACTAACCTGGAAATTTTGTAAAGCCATAGTGGTTTAAATCTACTATTAATTTATTGCTCTTGGATCATTAAATAAAGAGAAAGGAGGCAGTTCTTCAGTTTGAGCTTGCTGAATTTGTGAGGTGCTGTCATTATTGAAGGAGTTAAGTAGTAGGATACCATTTATAAACTGAGAAAATATGGACATCATCCCAAGCACTAGAGGCAGATTTTCCTACTATCATCTTTTTTATGCTAGAACATCTTCAAATTCTAATATCATGAGCAGCTTATTGGAAGAGAATATTATGGATTGTGCTTATAAAATAAATGTTCATCTGTCTGTGGGCCAGTTAAAATCTCATATAATTCCAAGAGCCTATACAGATATACAGTGTACTTAAAAATGTCTGTTGGAAAGTTATTCTGACATAAAGTTAAGGGCACTTTGTACTGTATCTACTGCTTTACAAGTCAGCTGATGGCTCAGATAAGCTTTACTTATGAATAAGATTAGTTCTGCTGAATGCTTTTTCTAATACTTTTTTTTTTATTGCACTTTTAGAGGGAATTTAGAAGCACAGTCAAGTAAGTACTGGCGTTGCCAAGTTCAGTGTTTTGCTATTATGTGCTGTTATACACCACATTCTGATCCATTTTTACCTCATGATAAAATCAGTATACTGCCACTAGAGTTAATGAAGATTCATGGATTTCCCCTAATGTTTTTCTCCAAATGTTTTTGGTTAATGTGTGTTCATATCAACACAATATAGTTGGAAATTGGGTGTTTGCTTTGCCCATGGACTACAGGCAACTAATGGGAGGTGAGACAAGAAATGATACACTCAGTTGATAACCCAACAGAGAAGGCCTGGCTGGGGGACAAAGTATGTCTTGGATTTACGCATCGATCTCATTCACTGTTGGAACTATTTATGAGCATAATGGCTTGAGAACTGGGCTTCCTGGTGCTACCAATTTCAATGGTTTCCTTTCTGCAGTTTGCAAATGAGATTTTGAAATCTACTGGTGCTCGATTAGAGATGGCAGCTCAGTAAAACCAATGTCCCCCAGATTTTTACCCTTAGGGCTTTTGGGGGCTGTGAAACAATTGAGGTGAAAAACGTCCATGTGCGCAGAGCCTGCAGAAGGTGTGGGTACTGCTCAGGCTTCAGTGTGAACTGCTCTTCCTTGCTGCGAAGGAGCATGTTGCATCCCTAATGAATCATGGCAACCGTTTTAATTCTCTGCTGCCCTTTATGTTAGCATTTTCATCCTTTGCAGAGGTGCAAACTATATCATATAATACATATTTATCACTTATTCCACTGAGTGGCCTCTAGTGTGGGCTGAAATTGTGAAAAAAAACCCTGTAATTAGGTGTTTCTTCCAGTGGGCTGATTCTGCTGGAAAGAGAAATCTGCCATTCACTCTTCAAAATGCTGCCTCTGTCTATTTTTAACACAGCTTGCTTAACAAAGAGAGAAATCCGAAAGTGTGGCTCCAGAAGAGGGCTCTCTAGTTTGCGAGACTGTTGCAGGTTTCAGACTGTTGCTCAGTGATTTGTTTGATGGATTCACCTATTCCCTGCCATTGCTCCTGCAGCAAACCCCTAACCGGGTGAACGGAGAAACCCAAGGAAACCCTTTTGTAACGGAGGCTTCTCTGTCGCTGGCTTTTGGAAGGAATCGTCCTTAAGTAGAGCTGCCTTTGCTTCCCTGCACCATAGAAACTGGTTCTCTATCTAGTTATGCTGCCAGAGTGCCCTTGGTTTTTAAGGGTGTTTCAAATGCTTTGTTCATGCTTCAGCCAGAGCAGTCTTGTGGCCGGGTTACCGTGAAGAGGTGTATCCTGCTTTTGCTAAACCTGGGCAGAAGATGGAGGTGAGGGTGGGCGTTCACAGGGATGTCGATGAATCTCATTTCCTTGGAAATCTTTTAAACTCATGCTAGTTCTCTGGCGCAGCGCTGCTGGCGCTGGCTTGGTGCCTGCCTTTAAACTCGATGTCAGCACTGGTCGTTTTTGAGGTCCATGAATTTTCAGAGGAAGGGCAGTGTCTCCAAACCTAGTATCTAGTTTGTGGTTTTTTGAAGGAAGGGGATTGTTTTTCGGCAAATTTGATGTAATTAACGTTTCTGTTGGGGGAGAGCAGTAAAATGTATTGCTCTTCTGCTTACAATATTTTATCCCAGAGGTTCAGGGTTAAAAAAACATAGTTGAAAAGAGAGAAACTGTAGAGATGTGAAACTTAGCCATCGTTCAGACTGGTGGCAGCACAAATCTTGAGAACCTCTGCAGGTGAAAATTACAGAGCCGAATGAAGTCAATTGTTTTCTCTGATGTAGTCCGGCTGAAGGGAAGCCTGTCACCCTGTCCTCTGATAAATACAAAAGCAGGATTTTTCCACTTCTCCCTACGACTCTTTTCCTCCTTGGCTTATAAGGTGTGAACACCTTTCTCCTTCTGGAGCCACTTTAAACTTCTGATCTGACAGTTATTCCAAATAATACCAATTAATGTTGTTTTGATACAGAAGATGATGCCTTTGATGAATTATTTAGCCGTGCTCCAGATAAACTGGATGCTGTAAAACAGGTAATTTACTTTTTTAATAGACATCAATATTTGTAAGGTAAAACATAATTCATGACTTCACTGAAAAAAGTTATCTTTTCTTCCACCCTCTCCTCCCCTTCTGTTTTCTTTAGGTATTTTTGCAATTTGTCAACCAGCATGTTGGAAAATTAGGATTAAATGTGAAAGACATCGAATCTCAGGTAGTCTGCTCTAAGTTGAATGTTAACCATGTTTTGTCAGCCGTTTGAGTGTTTCCTCTCACCATTAGGATTCCTCCTTTTTGTTGTAGTAATTTGAAACTTGGCAACATAACAACTATTTCTAGCTTCAGGTTAACATATCAGGCTTCAGTCTCTGAAGTTTCTGAAGCTAATAAGTAATGAAAAAAATATAGCTTTTTATTGAATGCTGCCCTTGTAATGCTACAGGGAGTAATTTTCGGAGTCTGCCCAACTCCTGTGGATGCTCTTTCTGTCGGGATGGAAATAAAGGTGTTCTGATAGTTCAACTGAAAGCCAAGTTGATTGCTGGCGCTTAGTGATTTTTAATGTTGGATTTGCTTCAGAGTAGGAAGGCCTGATTTTCATTACATTTCAAAGTCCCATCCTTTGAATGTCGAGCTTCATTAGAGTCCATGAAATTGCAAGAGAAGTGCTCATTAGGCACCTCAGGATCCCCTCCCCGGGCGCTGGTGAAGAAAGGCAGAACTGCACCTCCGCTGTCCTCCTCCGCTGCCAGTGCCTCTGGGGGGGGGGGCGGACGGCGGCTCGTGCAGAGCCGGGGAGCTGCAGCATCCTCCCCGTGCCTCTCCGAGGAGCAAGCGAGTGATGGGAAATGAGCTCGGGGACATCCCTCATGGGTTTTTCTTTCCCTCCTTCTGCAAACGCGCATGCAATAACTGTGGGAGAAATCAGCCCACAGCTCTTGCTTTGCTCCAGGCATTCAAAACCTTGGTGCAGTGGCGGTCCCTGTGATTTATGCTGCGCGGATGAAAAACGGAGCCGTGCTCTGGTGCTCTTTTGGGTTTTCCTGGTGGGAAACTGTGAGAAAGGAAGTTTTGCAAGTGTTTTGTTGTAAATCTCAGGCGTTAGGCACAATTTTATTTATAGTTACGCGTTTGTCACTTGTGGTCATCTGAAGTCTCTTGACATCTGGAATAGTTTGTTTTAATAGCCGTCCTCTTACAAGGTTGTATTTTTACTAATATGAACTTGGGCACTTTATGTAACTAAATACGACGTTCAGTGTAGAAGGGGTTGAGGGAGCTGAGTCATTATGCTGTCTGCTTGCCAGAGTATCATTTAAATTCCTTTGTTGCTAGAATGGCATTTATCGGAGTAATTTACTAAAAGCCAATGTAATAAATAATATTCAGATCATTCTTCATCCAGTTTTCAGATGGAGTTATCTTACTTCTGTTAATTGGACAACTGGAGGGTTACTTTCTGAATTTAAGGGATTTCTTCCTGACTCCAGCCAGCACCACGGAGATGGTAGGTTGTTATTTAATTACTTAGCGCTTGAGGCTTCAAACATCTTGTGTATTTCATGCTTCCATATGCCAGTGAAGAGCTCTGCCTCTTGCTTTAACTGCTGCTGCTGCATGTGAAGTCATACGCATGCACAGTGTTTACAGGATGGTGGTTTGGGACAGTACAAATGCACGCACTTGGTGCTGTAAAAATACCTTGGAACAGGTGGTGTCTTCTTCAAAATTATTATCTCATGGGAGGCAGACTATTGTTACTTGCATTTGTTAGGCAGATACATACTTCTGAAGCCTTCCACTGAAACACAGAGGCTCTGTGTGGCAGGGAATTGATATGCTATCTCCTGCAAGTCTGTCCTGCAAACAATATTTTTAAGTGGATGACACCTCTTGCATAGCAGAACTGGATCCCTGTAGGTTTCCTTACTCTGTCCTGGAAATATCCCTCAATCAACACATGACCAGAACATTTTGAAGACCCCCTCTGTGCTTAGGAACTCTTGAGAATTTACATCTTTTCCTCCCCTGAGGCAGGGAACTGTAACCTACCCAGCCAGACTTGCTTGACTCCTTTTTCAACCTCTACCAGGCAGATTTCATCAGTGTTTTAAAAGAAAAAGGTGGCATCAGCCAGAATGTAGTGTGTGCTGGGCTGCTGGTGTAAATGCCGCCTCCGCAGATCTAGAATGTTGAAACATTTTGAGATATTTGAGATATTTTCAAATTGTCTGTGGTGTGGGTAGAGATTTTTCATCTGGGTCGCTGAATAGCTCTGAACATCTTGAAACTGTAGCTATTTTTCCTGGGTTATATTCAGTAGATCTCTGAAGGTGAAATGTCTCAGATCCTTTTTGCTTGAGAGCTGCCTGAGAAGGGAGTCTCTCCTCTGGCGTGGTTTGCATTCCAGCTTCCCTGCACAGAGGAGGCTTTCATCTGATTCCTGGCCTCACCGCAGTTAATCTCCCTGGGCAGTATTTATTTGTAATGAAAATCTCAGAGGTCCTGTATTAACTAATAAATACTCCTGTGGAGCTTTTCATCAAAACATTTAAAAGCACAATTGTTGGAGACCTAGGTTCAAATTCTGTCAAAAATTCATTGCTGTCAGTTGACTGTTAAAAGTATTAGGAAAATTCAGATTTTTTTTAATCTAAGATGATTCCGAACTGGAAGATATATTGTGAAGGGTTGAATCAAACAAAATCAAAGCATTTCCTTTTCTTCCCTTTCTCCTCCTCTACTCAGTTTTCAAAATTGTTTGCTGTGGTCCATTGACTTGGAAAGAAATTTTTAACATTCTCAGTAACTTTATTCAGAGGAAGTCAATGAATATTTTTTTAATTTAGAATTTCATAGATAACCTTTTTCTTTTTAGATCAGCCCTATTCAAGCCTCACAGATCTCTTTTAAGAAATGAGATACCCCTACATTTTAGGTACAAATCAGACCTCAGACTTTCTAGTTCTTACCCTGCACATGCTGGTCACTGGCGTCAGAGAAAAATATAATGGGCTTGGGTACTGTTTCAGTACAATTCTCTACATCCTAGTAATTTCATTTTAGCAAAGTTACTTCCAAGTACCGGACTTATTGTTGAACAGTTTGCCAAAGTGGTATTTACTATTTGTTTCTCCTTTGGTGTTCATTACAAGATGAAAAGCAGGATGACAATATAACTAAAAATATTTAACGACCATAGTTCAACTGTCATTTGTACATAAAATATGTCTTTCAATTCCCCTGTGCTTTCTAACTCCCTGTCATTTTAGACGTTAATTGGTACAGTAAGGTATGAAAATGTAACCTTTGCTGAGATTTAAAACATGTCATTTGTGTTATAAAAGTGGTGACAACCACACGCACTATTATGATGGATGCGGTGCCTTGACTTTCATTCAAGCTGAAAGCGTGAAGTTAGAAGCTGGTATGTACACCTCGTGAATCACGAGGAGAGAAAATTGGGATGGAAGCAGTGATAGTGAGGAGGAAATAATAGAAACAAAATATAAGAGACAGGGAGGGCAAGAGCCTGTGTTAGAGGGACAGGAGGGGTGAGAAAAGTGGGAGCAGAAATTTGGAGGTGACCTGCCTGCAAGAAGACAACACTGCACGCGGGTAGGTTTGTTGCCAGGTTTTTTGGTGTTTATTACCAAAAAATGAGGTTTACGGGTAACTGTAAAGAAAGTCCAGCTCTGGGCGCTCAAGTGTATGGAAAGGTGTGTATTCTGAGACAAAGAATATAATCACAAAATAGGCTGAAATTAGGGGTGAACTTTGTGTGGTCAGGAGACGGAGAAGATGAAGGAGGGCCCTTGTGCTTATCAAAACTGTGTGAACTCCGTACTTTTGCCAAAACAAGCCCGGAGATGAAATACCCCAAATGTCCTGATGTCTGTCCAGTTGTAAATCCTAGAGAATTGTCCAGCTCTTTTGAGTCTGGAAGCGCAGCTGGATGAAACGACTTATTTTTCTAACTTGCCTTTCTTTGGTAATTATCAGTGTTTCTGTCTGAAGATTTATTTTGAAATCTGCATGTTGTCGTTCCTTGCAAATCTCATACACATTACAGAGAGGGAAATGTGTCCTTTTTACCTGTGCTGGTTCATTAGGAAAACATTTGATTTATTTATCCTGATCAGAAAATTGTGTAGATCTGTATAAGCTTAAGCTCTCTTGGCTGCTGACTATCAGAGGAAGAAAATAAGCCTGAATCTAAACTGTCAGTCTCAGTTACTTGTAAATCAGAGAACCAGGTAAAACATAAATCTATTGCGTCACTTCAGAGCACACAGTTTTTGCTTGGCTTATGCGTGGAGGACCTCTGTGCTTATTGTCAGCACGGCAGCATCTATGATGTGCCTCCTGAAGGATAAATTGCTCAGTAGCCTAAGGAATATACGAAGAGACGATTTAAAGTTTGTTCAAGTCTTGTTACTTCATTAGAGGAAGGGAGCTTGCTAATTACCAGCCAAGTAAACAACTGCCCTTAAGCTGTAAGAAGCTAGTAATGGGATGTTATATTACTTTAAAAAATCATTCATGACTACTGCATATGCATGTGATGCTGCTTTTAGGTGGGGAAGGGAGAGAAAAACAAGTGAGGAAAAATCAGAAAAAAAACCCTAGCCTTCATTCATAGACGTGTGCTTAATTTCTCATGAGTCATATTAAGGATATCATCACTACTGTTATTGTGTATAGACATCTTTATATGTTAAAGCATAAACTTCTAGCTCACAAGTATAGCTGATTGGAAGATTTCCAATCTTCGTAATTCTTAGTGAAATACAGAGAACTTTTTCCTTATGTAGTTTTTGTTTGTTCCAAATGTGGTAAGCATATGGGCATTGTTAAAAAGTAGAAATAAATTCCATGCATCTATTAGATCCAGTCATGAATCTAGCCTGTTTTCCCTGTGGAAACATCCATTAACACAAGACTTTCACATGTAGGGTCTATTTTTAAATAAATGGATTCTTCTGCCCACCTCATGGGATACGTTTAGTTGGAGATGGATCTTACATCTGATTTTATATGATAATTGGTAGAAATTCTGAAGAACACTCCATCAAAGCTAAGGAGATGAATATGAGTACATATTTATGAATTAGTGTCTTACTTCAGCTACTAGAGAAATACTTTTTAAAGCCTCCTGGTCACTGCACCGTTGGGTGGAAAATACTTTCTGTTTTATTGATCGATCTCTCATCAACAGCTTCACAATGTTAACCTTGCATTGGACTTGCTGACAGATGGAGGTCTTCTGAATTTTTCTGTGAACTCTGAAGGTGAGTCATGGCATGCAGACTTGTCTGGAATAGAATTGCTAATATCCTGAAGAAAGTAGGTTCTGCAGTGTGACACTGACACATTTCATTATATGGCTGCCCCATAGCTCCTCATTCAGAATGAATAATAACAAAGCTGAGAATTGTTTTGAACAATCTTTATTTCTATACTAAAGATGTTGCATTGTTGTAAGTTTAGTAACTTTACACTAAACTTAAACTGTTTAGTAAGGCAGTATTTGTTAAAGATTTGAACCAGTGGCAGCTCCTAGGGAAATTACAGCATCTGAGCTAGAGGGAAAGCTATTTTCCTATGTCATAAAAGGTTTTAGTGCATTAAAACCAAACTTGTTTCATGTGGGAGGACACCTTGCAGGATATGTCCTGAAAATCAGAAACACTGACTGCTCTATTCAAACCCAGAAGAGCTGGTGGGTCAGTCTCCTGAAAGTGAAATTCATGGGTTTTAAGTTGCTATTCTGCCTAGTTCAGACCTGAGAGCTGAATCTTGATCTCCTACATCCAAGTGAATGCTTTCATTGCTGAGTCAATGCACATGCATGTTCCTCTCACTTGCCCCATCACACACACACAAAAAAAGTTTCTTTTGGATGAGTCCAATTTTCCAATTAAAAAAATGCTCCATAGAAAAATTTTTGACAAGCTCCTGGTGGGATGAGGGATGTGGCTACATTAATGGATGGTGCTGTGACTGCTTAGCCTGACCTCTTGCAGCGCATGTAACCTCACCCCATCATTCCTCCATCAAGCTCAAGAGCTTGTTGTTGAATAAGGAAATCAAATCTTTTTTAAAAATAGAGAGCATTATCTCCTTCCCCTGTTAGTTATTCAGAAGCAAGTGGGCGCATGTGTTTAGTACGAAACCCATGGCATCATGGAGAGGGAAGGACAGAATTTAGGACTTTCTTTGGTTTTTCTTTTGTTTTCTTTTTCCACCAGTGCTTTGGTGATGTTGGCAGTTTGCATGACAGGCATGCATGAATTGTGGGCTTTTTGCCATATTGCATAGAGCTAGGAGTTTGGGAAGCTATTTATGTTAACCTTGAAAAGAATAATCTGCATGAGCTCAGGTCTCCATGCCGAGATCCAGCTTTTGTATGAAAGGAGTTAAACCCATGCTTGCTTTCCTTCCCTCTGGCTATTCTGCGCTGCCGCAAATACAGAGTTGATCAGTATAAGAAATATTGGTGCCAACATCTGCAGGTCCTTTAGCTTCACTGGGAAAATCCTCAGCTAGTGATTGAATTTAATATGATTTAGGGGTACTTATTGCGGCTACGCTGTTTAGACTGTTCAAGGATCTCATTTACTAGTGTTTCATTGTTAGTCTTTCTCCCGGTGATTTACAGCACTGTAAGAAGAACAGTAAACCCTCTAAATCTGTTAGCTTCTTCCATTGCAATTATTAAATACAACAGCAGTTTGTTTAGCCAAGAACACAGAAGCTGAAAACTAAATGAAGAAAAGAAAACAGCCAACAGCAGCAAAACATGATGGAAACATTACAACCAAAAAAATAAAATGTCAGGTAATTCCCAACATGATTCCTGCCATAGAAGGATCATAAAAAACTAAAGCTGTGAAGTCCTATTAAATTATCTACTCTGTTCTCTGCTAGTGAAGGATTATTTCTTACTATGCATTATTTATCGTGTCTTCCAGCAAGACAGTGCCGTGAAGGTCCCTTTTCCTTAAGTTCCTTTAATAAATAAATAATTTGCTAGCTCTGTAGTTCCCGTGTTGCTTCTTGTTACAATTAGATTGTCTAAGTTCATGTTATAATTGGGGAAAGGTGGAAGATTGTCTTTGGCAGTTGCAGTCTCTTTCTATTCCAGGGATTGCTAATAGTTCCCATCTGGTTTTGTTGTTTCTTGTGTATCCACAGATATTGTGAACGGAGATATGAAGACTACAATGCGGATTCTGTATTGCTTGTATTCCAAATACAAGACTAAAGAAACATGAAGAGCAAGGCCAAGAGCTTGCTTTTTTTTTTCCTTCTCTTTTTTCCTTAGCGTGTCAGGGTCTGATTTTTGGCTTCCCAGCTCTGTTTGCCACTGTTTATGTGCACGCACTTGTGTTTGACACTTCGCTGTATTAACGTTGTATATGCAAGTATGTATTCACGCAAGGTTTCACATATATCGCCTGACTAACTTTAAGTATGTGTGTGTCCAGGGCCAGCGTACTGTGTAATTCCGTGGCTGTAGCTCTTGCTCCAGCCCTGTCTCTTGTTCTCTCCGAGCCCTGCTAATGCTGCAAAGAAGTGCAATGTGTGTTTATTCCGGACTGTGGATTCTTTGCTTCTGGAGACGAATTTGGAAGCTGTTATGGCAACCTCCCCACTTCCTTGCTTCTGATTCACTGTGGAAACTTTCACTGAGGTGAAAGACCCACCATGGCATCTCTGGGAAGATTGCAGACATGCTTGAAGCTCAAGTTCAAAACCTCTTTATGCAGGTGGCCAGCTGTTGTCACACAAGAGGATGTGGATTGGGCACCAAATGAATAGGTAGCTGCAATGCAATCTGAACTTATCAAGTGTTTGATAAAAGTTTCACCATTTGCCTGCTCGAATATGGAAAAGGGACCCAGGATAACAGGCTGGCGTGAGACTGTGCAGTACCAGAGGGGTCTCCTGCACAGCGGTGGAAAGTTGCCCTTATTTCCTTGCTAAGCTAATGCCAATCTGTGGCCAGCTCTGGCCTGTCACAGCCCTAACATAATGTCTGACAGATTATAGCAGTGACTAACATCACCGCGCTTTCTCTCTAGTAAGAGTTGGATAGATGCTGGCTTCCCTTGCAGCTGGTAGAAGTAGAGGCTGTCATGGACGGGAGTAGTGAAACTCTCAGCTTCTGCCACTTCTGACAGCGTACTTGTGCTGTGGGGACTCTGAAACCCCTCTGAGAGTCTCTTAGCTGAATTTGTCCAGCAATCGTCCCCAGGCATCCCAGCAGCCCCCTCAGGATGCAGCGAGGCTAGCCACAATTTATGTTAACTGTTACCCTTGGTCTTTCTCGGGGGGTCTTAAATCAGAATTCCTTCAAAACCTCCATCTACTCCGTTGACCGTAAAATTATGTCATGTTTACGTTGCATAAAGCAGGAGATCTAATTAAAAAAAAAAAAAAAAGATGTTTTGGTATTATTTTGGCTTCCATCTAAACTGGTTTAATTTCCTGTCGTCAGTGACTCTGACATTTGATCTCTGATCTGATTCTCCATCTCTGTGTTAACGGGAAACCAAGGGAAACCAAAGCTCGCCTAGTGCGAGTGCTGACATTTACAGATGAGAATTTGTTGTGTCTAGTTCTGGCTCACACAGCCTAAGAAAGATCCTTAGATAGCAATGCTGATCAGTCTTCAAGTCTTGCCTTTGAAAAAGGTAATACTGCACAGCTGCTGGAGGAAAAAGTTCTGCAAACTGCCCTTAGCCTAATCCTTTTTGCACCAGTAATCACCTTGTTATGCTTTTGCAGAGAAAAATCCAATGTGTGGTGCCAATGAGCTACAAGAAGATCAACTTGCTTCCCTAGCAAATTAGTTGTGTGTGCTGTTTTGAACGATTTAAGTCAAAACCACTTGTTTTTTCATGTGCAAATCTCCGTAGGTATCTTGCTTTATTCCTTAATGGGCTTCAAACAATTGACTGGGAGACCTCAGAAGTTTGTTCTTGCTTCACAGATCCCTGCTGCCATTGCCGTAACGTGGCAAGCGGATTGTAGAATAAATCATTATTGAGCAGATAAAACCAGGATGTGGCTTGTGGAGAGCAGGGGTGAGGGGGCAGGAGGGCGTTTGGTGGTGATACGGTGGCAGCGTGGCCTTTTCCACCGAGGAAGCCAACCTGAATCTCTTCCCTGGTGCTGGTGACCAGAAGTCATTTCCAGTGCGTGACTTTAGGCATAACCTAGAGGCTATGAAAAAGTCAGTGGTGGGGGGATTAGCTGGTGCTGCCCTGGTCAGGTGGTTAGTGCTGCTCAAGAAGACAGTTGGATTTTTCTCTGTGTGTTCTGAGTTTTGTGGTCCACTCCTCCGGCATAAGTAAATCCGGTGCTTGTACTTCTGCAGAGTCCTGGCAGCAGAAGTCTAGTTCTTGGTATTTAATAAATGAAAGGATCATATTCCCTTCCCAACACCAGCTTGCCTAAGCCTGTTATGAACAAGTCATTCTTTTGAAAACATACAGCGGAAAAAACGACAGCTAATGTGCTTGAATCAAAAATATAACGAGACCAAAAATGAATGTTTTAATCTGTTTTTTATGCTGCAAGCTGATTTATAACACGCTTGATGTCTCTGAACACTTTGATAAAGAGCCTGGTTTTGATTCCTAATGCACTGCAGAATTTTACTAATCCGTCATACAGGCACCCACTCCATAAATTGGTGTGGAATATACAAGTGTACTATTTATGTTTGAGATGTAGTCACAGACTTGGCATAGTTTTAATAGTAACTACAAAGTGACAGAGCTAAAAAGGATATTCCGACAGTATGAAACTGGGGAAAAAAGAAATGCATATTATTGTTCTCAGATGTTACTTTTGCCTTGCATCAAGAGAACCTGTTTCCTTTTTCTCTTATAAGTTAATGAAAAACAAAGCCACTTACTAAGCTGGCAAATTAACTATGATATTTTGAATAAACTAAGCTCTCTCTGTGTGAGCCTGTTCATTGACACATAATTACGTTTACAATTTTCATGTTTAAATCCTAGGTAGTAAGCTGTTTGTGATGGAAAAGCGTGGTGGACTATTAAGGTGGTGGGATTTTTTTATCATGCTGCGTAGCTAGGTATGGCAAGTTTAACTGCAATGACTGTTCAGTTTTCCAACAGAGTCATTGACTGACTGTGTCTGACTCTGTTTTCAAGGAAGAACATGCAGTCTGTTTATCTTCTAAATAACCGGTAAATGGTCCAAGAATTTCTGAGCCAGAGAAGAGCCCTACAAGAGCTTCTATTGTTATCCTTATCTCAAAGATAAGTGGCACCGTGGCTTCACAGCAAGGCAACGGCGGAGATGTGGAACAGATCTGAAGTGTTTCTAACTCCTGCTTGCTGTCATCTTTCTGTTGTCCTGTCTTTCCAAAATACATGGCCTCGTAACTATAAAGACGTCTTTCCAGAGGTGGAGTGGCAAGGGTCTGTGGAAAGAAGCACAGGTGGAAGGGGCAGAGTTACCACCATGACTTTAAGGGAAGCCGTGGATGCACAAAAGTTTTTGTTAATGGGATCAAGGGACCGAGACAGCTACTGGCTATAAAGCCCGGGAAAGCAAACTGGGGATCTGTCCCTGCTGATAAAACCCCTCCTCCTCCTTGGGAGGAGGATTACATTGCTGTTTTTTCATGCCCTCATTTGGCTACAGCCCTCTAACCAGGACCTTGCTGGTGGGGCTCTCTGGGAACTAGCCAGTTAAACTCCAGGGGGAAAACACTGGCAGCCCCCAAATGTGCTTGACGGGTGGGAGCAGCGCCTATACTACTCTGAGGTGGTGCCTATTCTTAGTGCCTATCTGTTTCTTTCTTTCTTCTTCTTTCCCTTCTCTTCTTTTCCTATGGTTTCTATTGTGTTGCTTCTTGCAGGGAGACATTGTCACAGTCGCTTCCAAAAGCCTCTTTGGCAATTAGGCTTTCAAACCATGAAAGCAGCTGATTCAAATTCTTCCTCTCCATGAGCTCGAAGGGCATGTGTGTGTTTGTGTGAAGGGATCTTGCTGTTCTTTCTCTTTCAGGCTTCTAAAATTTCCCCAAAGAATAAAAGCCATTGTCAGTTTTTACACAAGTGATTTTTTTTTTTCCTAGTCAATTAATATTGTAATAAAGAACAGATTAAAGTGTTACTTTGGAGGAAACAAAATTGTGTATATGAACCCTTCTACTTGCTGGGTTTCCTGTGCCACTTGAAATTTTCTAGGATGGTGACAAGGTGGGCAGGACACAAAGAGTAATATAGGGAGAGGTGAGTTTTGAGACTAGAGATAACGAAATCCAGAGGGCAGTACTGTAGACTGGAATGTCCCTGTCCTCTCCATCAGCCAGTTGTACTTTCCGGAATATTAAGATGAAAAACTCTACAACAAACCACCTCTATTTCTTTGGCATTTTGATTTGAACAAAGTGCATCAGGGCACCTTTGCCATTGACTTTTCCCCTTAGTGCCTCCAGATTTCTAAGCCTTTCCCCTCCATGACAACTGGAGTCCCTTAAGCCATTCTGCTCCAGCCACTGGCTAGAATTAAGTAAATAAGTTCCTTATGCTGTAGGGAGCACGTGCTCCGCGGCAGTTGGGTGGTTTAGTTGCTTTTGGGAAATGGAGCCTGACCGCGGAGTTGTGCCCATGATGGTAAATGGAAATTTGAAATATATGGACTGAAATGCCTATGGCATAAGGTGAATATGCTCTTTTTCCATCTTTTTTCATCTTTTCTCCACTTAACTCCCCCTCCTCCCCTTTTTTCCATCTAAAGCCCAATTTTCCCATTGGGGAAGTATTTAATTTTAATGAAAAATGTCAACCATCACATTCAATCATCACTTTCATACCAGGGCAGTCCGTGTCTCAGGATCCTAAACTGCAGAGCATACTTTCAGTGAAATGTCCAGGGGGGTGATGGGGGCCGGTTTGTCCCTGGGCTTGGATGTCTTTCAGGACTGCCTGCCACATAATCCAGTTGCCAGCCCCAAGCCAGAGAACATAATAAATATTTTAAAGTCTGTAAGCACAGTGCTAGTCAGGCTTTTAGGGACCAAAAGCCAGGAAAAATAAAATGTATAGAGTAAAAAAAGCCATAAGTTTCAAAGTTCTTGTCATGGATATTTTTACTAGAAATACTATTGCAAGCATATGATACGACCCTAAATGCACCTAAAGAATGCAATTCTGTTATGAAATACAGAAGAGTTTAGGTAGTTTGGACCACATTAAGTTATGATACTGTCATAGTAATATAAAGAAGTCCTAGTGGAATCAGATCTATATATTTTGTCAGGTTAGTCTATAGACACACTGACTAAAATTATGCAAAAAATCAATCAACCTCAATTTACAGCCTCCTCCTAACATCTGACTTCTAACATCTGACTCTATGTGTTCTTCCCCCTGCATGTATCAGTACTGTGACATTCTGACTCTTTGCCCCCCCAGTTTTCCTCCCTCCTGTGCCCCCTTCGTGCTGCTGGCCCAGGTGGTCAAACAGCTGCCTTTCCGCAGCGCCTGCTCCTTCCCCTCTCCATGCTCAGAGCTGCCGGGCTGTCACTGGGAAGGTATCTTCTAGAGAAGTCATATTTGCAATGCAAAAAAGCTGTGAAAAAAATCTGGAAACACCAGCTGGCTGCTGTGTATAAGAATTTAAAATGTTTCTCAGTGGTACTCAGGAAGAATTCCTTTGTCCTTCCTCCAACATAAAAAAAAAAAAATCAAAGCTAGAAGATAGTGTTTTGACTGACCCAGTATGTTAGGGATGCAGAAGTACATCCAGTTCACAGTTATGAGCCAATTTTCCATCCCCATTTTACCTTTTGATGCCAGGCAGCTGGGGGGCGGGGGGGGGTGTGGGGGTGTGGGTGTGTGTGGTTTTCCTGGATGTGTTCCCTTTTTGGCATGAAAGTGTTGAATAGGGAGGTTTTGAAAATTTCTAAATGTTTAAGAACTCCAGCAGATCATACTCCTCTGATGCAGTTGTTGTATACCATGATTTTTTGTGGTCATGCGTGGGATTTCTGGATACCGGTCTCCCCGTTGGCACTGGTGGGAATGCACCCTTTGCTGTATTGTCGTGTGTAGCAGTGTAACTTCTCCTAGAAGTGCCAGGTTTGCAGTGCACAAGTAGAATTAGGTATGTGTGGGACATACCTCATAGTGGTGGCACCTCAAGTTTGCTCTCTGTGCGCTCTGCAGGTTTTGTGCACTTCTGTATGAGAAATCTTGTCATGATGGTGGCCTTCATCAATAGCAAACAGTGACAGAAGGCTGGACTTCTCCTAAGGCAAAGCTCAGGAGTTGGTTTTGGGAACATTACAGGGCAAGAGTTATACAGCTCTCACACCAAGACTCTTCCAAAGTAGTGTATCTTAGGCAAGAGAAATTTAAGCATCTAATTTCTATACGCAGATACCTGTAAAGCTTGCATCCTAGTAGTGTTACAGAACTTGAAGAGCCACAGGTTTGATCTCAGTGTTTTCTTAGTCCTTAAAGTTACTCGTGAGATCACCAGCAAGATATGCTTTGAAAAGACTTTTCGTTCTCCTGATGGTGTAGAGTCTGCCTGGAAGGGAAATGAAGTTTATAGGGAAAGGGATTTTCTAGGATCTTGGACATGAAGCCGAAAGGGCAAGAACTGTTGACAGAATTTCTTATAGGGGATCCCCACTGTAGAAATGTTGACTCTGGCTCACTGCTAAGTTTAGAAACCATGTAAAACATGTACCATGCACTTTATACAGAGCAGATGGTACAACAGGCTTTACTGGTTGCAGTGTGTCAAATAACAGATTGCGTAGAAAAGTTTGCTTGCTTTTGGCAGACAATTTAATTCAGCTCATAGTATGTTACTGAAGTTCACTGTGTGTCTCTGCAAAAGTAGGCAGCTAACACATTTTATGTCATCTGCTATACCAAAAGTTTCTTAAATAATAAAAAAAATGTTAGAAGTTGTGTCCCTACTTGTTCTCTTGAGCGGAGGTGGGGAAAGAAGTCTCGAGTGTGTGAGTAGAAAAAACAATCTGAAATCCATGAAATTGATCTCCTTCCAGTTGGTACAACTTTGTATTTTCATTCTCTTTTTATATATATACTTTTTAAATATATATATACTTTTTGAAACAATTCCTCCCTTTATTTTGGAATGGGAGAAACACAAAAAATCTCAGAAGTTGTTGCAAAAAATACAATTTCTGCAAACTTTTAACATCTACGCAGAATAGCCTATTAGATTCAGTACCAGCTATGATCAGACAGATTCAATAAACCGAAGCATTGTTTAATCTTAAGAATAAGAACTAAGCAAACACAAACACAGACATTAAACTAATAATAATGAAATCTGTGTACAGCTTGATCATATTGAGCATGATCATATTGCGAAGGGATCCTAGGAAGGACTGTCGTCTTCAGGTCTCTCTCTGTGTGACTTTGCATGTTTTTCTCTTCTCTGAAACAGTTTCTTGAAAACACCGTAGTGTAATCCAGGCCCGTGTACTTAGTTGAGCTGGCTGTCACCTGGACTGGTCTGGTATGCTCAGCAAGCAGTTCGAGGCTTTACATCAAAGTGATCTACTTTTGCAATGCTCTTCTAGTTTTGTCGGATGGGTGACAATCTGAAACTACTGTCAAGTTACCTGCTTGCTATTAAGCTGAGCTAATATATTGAGTACCCCAAAGACCAAGTCACAGTATAGTGTTTACAGATGATATCTGAGGGGCTTAAAGTCCTGCAGACTGTGGTTGTATGTGACTCCAAATGGTGGTAATGTCTTTAAAATGGACGTTTTCTTTAAAAAATATCGTATCTGTAGCTGTGAATCACTATGCATGTTTCACATTTCATTCCCTTGTTGCACATCGTGCATGTGAAATCCATTTGCCAAGGTGTGTCTTCTGTGAACCCATCTGTGCCAAACTCAGAGGATGAGAGTCAGTAATATTACTGAGTTCTTCAGTGTGAGCCCTAAAAACTCATATTTTTTCTCCTGCAGACTACTAGTCCAGTCACTACCTTGGCCAAAGTGGTGACCAGCACTGTGTCAGATGCTGTGACTTGTCTGTAGGTGCAAGGTAAGACTTGTGCTGGCAATGACAAGGATGGGGGAAGGAGGGGGTGTGCTCTTGTCCTCACTATACACAATTCCCACAGGCCTCCGAGTTTTTCAAGACACGGACGACAGCAGGCTCCCTCCCCGCAAATCCAGCCCTCTGACAGACGATGCTGTTGCCAGCTGGCATGGTTTTATTATGACTTTGTTATTAATCATGATTTGCCAATTTTCTCTTGCTCAGCCTGACTGCCATTTGTCATTATCACCAGTGGAGCTGCCAGTGCCTGCAGTGGGGCGTGGGGACTACCATTGTATATACCTCTTTGCCGTGGTCATTGCCATCTCCTAGGGTTTCCAGGGAGAGTGAAACCTGCCCAGAGTCTGCAGCAAAGTGAGTGAGGGGAGGTGATCAGCATCTCTGTGAGGATACGACCTGTGAGGAGCAGCAAAGACCCTGTGACAGATGTGAGTTGTGGCAGGGCAATGAGGGAAGTGGACTTAAGGGCTGCAAGATATTGCAGGGGAACATGTTACCTGGAGGGGAGAGTAAGGGGGCACAGTAGCCTGGAGGAGGAAGAAACTTGGCTGGAACTGAAAGGGGAAGGTGGAAGGTGCACAGGGAAGATTCGTATTTTCTCAGCAGTGTCACAGTTCCTCATGTCTTACCTTCAAAGGAGATGGTGACTGCAGGAGGACACTGTAGTACAGGCAAGAAACCCACCCAAACCTTGACCCAGCAGAAGCAAGCTGGGTGCTTGGGAACCTTCAAGTTTGGGTCCCTTAAAGCTGGTTTAGTGACCAGCAGGCTACTGGCAATTTATGCCAGCTGCTAAGGTCCTAATCTTGTACTGCTCCAGCTGCTGCAGAGCCCGAGAAGGGTGGTCTCAGATCTGAGTCTTTGGTGGGGTCCTACCGTATATAGGCTGGCACTTACATAATGTCCTCGCATCACTTGGGGAAATGATGATGAGCAACCAACTTCCAAAGAAATTTTTTAACGGATTGGTAATCAAGCATGTCAAAATCCATCAGCAAATAACCTTACTGAGTGTACTGGAAAATCATCTATTCTCTGACTTCTCACTGCCTTGCTCCTTGTGAGTTTATTCCGGCAGAAAGTGGGTATGAAGTGCTGCCAGCACATAATGGTGGTACTACACAGGCAGCTTTGCACAGGAGTAAGTGACCACACAGTATTGAGGGCAGAAGAGAAGAAGGTCTTTCAGAGGCGACCATGTGCGAGGAGAGGTGGGGCGGGTGCTGGAGTAGACAGTGCCTTCCCTCCTCCTGCCTCTGCCCAGAGGAAGCATTGACAGTGTTCAAAATTTGTACTTTCTAGGTCCTGTGGATGGTTTTTTTCAAGACACCCACCATTGACTTAACTGTGTGTGGTGGGTCAACCCTGGCTGGACACCAGGTGCCCACCAAAGCTGCTTTGTCACTCCTCTCCTCAACTGGACAGAGGAGAGGAAATACAACGAAAAGCTCATGGGTCGAGCTAAGGACAGGGAGAGATCATTCACCAGTTAGTGTCATGGGCAAAATAGACTCAACTTGGGGAAATTAGTTTAATTTATTACCAATCAAATCAGAGCAGGGTAATGAGAAATAAAACCAAATCGTAAAACACCTTCCCCCCACCCCTCCCTTCTTTCTGAGCTCAGCTTCACTCCCGATTTCTCTACCTCCTCCTGTTGAGCAGCGCAGGGGGATGGGGAATGGGGGTTGCGGTCAATTCATCACACGTTGTCTCTGCTGTTCCTTCCTCCTCGGGGGTAGGACTCCTCACACTCTTTCCCTGCTCCAGCATGGGGTCCCTCCCACGGGAGACAGTCCTCCACGAACTTCTCAAATGTGAGTCCTGCCTCACCATCGTCTTCACCAGGGACTGCAGGGGAATCTCTGCTCCGGTGCCTGGAGCATCTCCTGCCCCTCCTTCTTCAAAGTTGTTTCTCTCACATATTCTCACTCCTCTCTCTGGCTGCAATTGCACAGGTTTTTTCCCCCCCTTCTTAAATATGTTATCACACAGGCACTACCACCGTCGCTGATGGGCTCGGCCTTGGCCAGCGGCGGGTCCATCTTGGAGCTGGCTGGCATTGGCTCTGTCGGACATGGGGGAAGCTTCTAGCAGCTTCTCGCAGAAGCCACCCCTGTAGCCGCCCCCCCCCCCCCCGCCAAAACCTTGCCATGCAAACGCAATATACTGTGAATTCAGTGGGAGTTAAGCCAAATTTTAGAGCATTTTGGAAAATCCTTTTCAAAATATGTAGTCTGCCATTCGCGGGGATGTTGCCTGGACGCCTTCCAGAGCAGCTCCCAGGCCTAGCAGGATCGTCACGGAGTGCCTGTGAGAGTGACAGACTCCACCCATGAGACGCAAATGGAAGCAAGGGTGGGATGAGCGTGGGCACCTGGGTGCTGACCTGCTACGGGGAGAGCTACGGACATGCGTGTTGGAGGTGATCCCACCTCCTGCTCACAACTTTCCCCTGGAACAAAATCTATTATAAACTTGGTGGCTCTAGAAAATCCATTTGTTGCTGGCCTGGAGCCAGCCCAATCAAGAAACCCTCATTTGCAATCCTAGTAGCAGCATGAAATGTTCACTTCAATTTTGCTCATAAGCTATTTTTGATTAACTGCAGGCATTTGTGGTGACTTTTCAGTGGCAGGCTCTTCGCATACTTAGCCATATTTGCATGTAGCAAAGGGCATTTGGGCATGAACAAGGATATTTCTTTATTACTTTCCGATATCTCGGATTTCCTCTCATCCAAGCACAGAAGCAAATCCAGTATTAGTGGTTTAAGAATTAATTGTCTATCGGGAAGCCTAAGCAAACGGTTTATGGAAATCCTGCTCGCATTATCTTTGGACTATGGCCAACCAGTACTTCCTAAGGAAGGGGAGTGGTTTTTAACTGATTGATAATCAAACATGGCAAAATCCATCAGCAAATAGCCTGACTTAGTGTGCTGGAAAATTAATAGCTGGAAGTATGCTCCTCTCTGAAATTATTCTTTCTGTGATTTGACAGCTCTGGTAAGCCAATTGCTGTGAGTTTAATTTCATATTTATCTTTTGGTGAGGATGTGTTTTAACAGTTGCTTTGGCTTGCTGCCCTCTAATGAGGATTTTTAATTTTTTTTTTAAAAAAAAAGGTGTTTTGCAAACTAGATTGATTTCATAGCAAGGAAACCCTCTGTTTCTGGATGAGGTGATCCTTGTGCCCTGCCCGGTGGTGGTGTCAGGGAGCTGCCATGTGCTGCAAGCAGGTACAGCCGGCGGTGGTCTCTGCAGGAAAATGAGCCCTCACAGCCCCGCAGTGGGGCCAGGCACTGCTCCGGTGGGGGGGAAGGTGACTCTAGGGAGATGCTGCTGCTATGGGGGTCCCTGTGGGCCTGGCTGTGCGAGAGGATGGGGGAAGATGAGGGGTGCTGGGGCGAGAGCGGCTGGAGAGGTGTGAGCCTGGTTAGCATGTCCCTTGGGCACCGTGCTGCCCAAATCCTTACTTGGTTTTGGCCAGGATGACCCAGTGTGGCTTTCTGGTTCAGGAACTGATTAATGGTGGTGTTCATGGGGGACGGGCAGAGGCAGCCCTGGGGAGCAGCCCTCTTGTCGCCCTGCCCTGACCAGACGCCTCCCCAAGTGGCCTTTGACATCTTCCTCATGTAAGCAGGCTTGTTTCTAACCAGGAGCACATGTTCGTGGAGGCGTGCAATTAACGTTGTTGGGTCTGCTCGTAGCAAAGATGCCAGGCTCAGCCTACCACTCCACGACACCCACCTACACCAGGGGAGCAGTTCTGCTGCTTCAGGGACCTCGAATAAAACCCCTGCAACTCGCTCCCCCTCCATCTCTGCTGAAACCATTCCTAAAGTTATTTCTTCTTGTTTTCTCCATGGGTTTTTGTTTTTGTTTTCCTTTTAATTCTGGCTTTTCCAAAAGTCTCTACGTTCAGCACACAAGCCAGCGTGCTCTGTTTTGCTCTGCAGTGAGTGGCCACCGAGGCAGGGACATTTCCCGAGGCTCAGCCTATAAAGGCATCTATTATAAAGCCATTGGCGCATCCCCGGAGCTCCCTGAATGTGAAGCAGTTTCAAAAGATAACCAGCAATCCTAGACAGAGCTGCTGTGGGTCTGCACATAAAGCACGCTCCTGGGGAGCCAGCCTGGGGCGTTTATCTGGGCGGGACGTGAGTTTTCCTGGTACATGGGGTGGGGGTCATTCACCAGCTCGGGAGTCTTGATGAGTACACACAGAAACAGGTCAAATAACTTCCTTTTCAGTATTTTTTAGGCTCTGTTATTTTTTATTTTAAAATGCTCTTTCATTGGGTATCTGAGTGTCTGACTCTGTGTATGGAGGGGGTGCGTGCGTGTGCTCATCTGGCTTTCTGCGTGCTAAATTCTGTACGAAATTCCATTTCAAAGTGCCTAAATGAAAATAATGACTAAACTGTGAATAATCCAGTAAGTAAGAAATTTCAGTAGTCATTTTCTGATACTTGAAGTAAGACTCTGAACAAATTCATGCTAAATTAAAGAATATTTATTGAGGGTGGAGGAGAGATACCAAGCTTACCGTAAAGATTATATTTAGTTGCAAATCTACATCTCTCCATGATTACAAGTCAAGGCAGTGATACCCTTTTTATTTGCAAAGAAAAAGAAAAAAGTACTAATGTAAAACAATATGTCTAACAGTTGCTTTAAAGTGATTCTGTGTTAGACACTTGGAGGACAGCTATGTTTGGGTAAAATCTCCTCTTGCCCTTCAGTGATGTGATGGCCTGTGCACTGGCACATGAAAGATCTTGAATCTTTCAAAACAAACAGTGGTTGCCTATGAAAACAACCCCCTGCAAACAAGAAATGAAGACAGTCCAACTACATATAATAAAGACAGAAGCGGAAAGCTCTGCAACCTGCTGAGATAAATGTTTTCAAGCCTGGGAAATTCATAAGGCTGGAAATCCTGTGAAGTCTAAGCGAGCTGATTGAGACAGTTACTATATGAAGATTATTTTTTTAAGACACAGTGGTCACACTTCCAGCCTTTCTTCTGTTTTCCAGATTCCAGTGTCTGAGGTATATTCCTGATAATTACCACGGGGAGAGCCATTGCGATAGTGGAACATTTATATTCTCTTAAAAAAAAAAAAAAGCCTTTGAAGTGGTGTTTGAATTTTTCTTTTCAATAAAATTCTTCAACGATTGCCTCAAGTAGGTGGGGGGGGTGTGTCTAGAAAAATAATAGCATTAGTAACTTGCTCCCAGTAATTCCTAGTAGAAATACCCAGGCTTATCTGCTTTCAAAGGATATTTCACTGGCTTGCTATTTAAAAAAGGTATGGAGGGGACAAAAGCTGCTAACCTTTCTTTCCCACTCAGTGTCTAATGCCATTATAAAGTCATTTGTGTGTGGTTTTTTCCCCTTTTTTCTGTTCCCCCCCCCCCCTTAAGCTTTGCACCTAATCCTAGACCACATCGATAAATACACTAAGATGCAGATTTTGGCTACAGAATTTTTAATTTTGCCTGGCTTTGCCTTGTCCTTCCCTCTCTGGTGCTAAGGGGGAGCTGGGGGCAGGGGAAGAAAGAGAAGTGGGGATGCGAAAAGAGGGATCTCTGACATTGCCGCTGTTGTCCTGAACTTCTCACAGAGCTTTTGTGGGGCTGAAGAGAGGCACCTCACCTCCTTCGTGCCTCTGTCAGTATTTTAGAGGGAGAATTGCCCCTCCTTCAGAGCTGTTTCAACCCCAGCTCCTGTGGAGCCACTAGAACAAGGGTTTCTGCTCCTCTGCTTTCATCCTGGCTCTCTTTTAATGTTTCTTTGCTTGGGGGAAATGGACTTGGTAAATGAAAGGGCTTTATAAATAATCTGAAGATAGTTAATCATCAAAAAATCATGCAAGAGAATGGTTAAGATGGGCAATAGTAGCTTTGTAGCTTGCAGGTTTGCTAACAAAGTCTTTACAGATGAAAGGCGGAAGTTTTGTGTCTTGTCGGTACTGAGAAGCTAAGATTTAAAACACTGAAACAAAACACCATGTTTTAGCACTCACACTGGGGAGTGAAATAACATAGAAATATTCCATAAATCAAGAAGAGCACTAGTGAGAGCTTAGTTAGTTTTTCGTAGTCCAACAACCCAAGTTGATACGCTTTGTGCAAGTTATGGATGCTAGATTTAGTCTCAGTATGATAATTCAACCTTCCCGGTATCGGAAACTTCTCTAGGTGTTATGAGTGCTCAAACATGATGAGAAGATGTGAAAAGACTTCCTGAGAATTTCTGCCTTTATTTTTTAAGCGACAATCCTCTGGTAATGATACGTAAAATAACTTGGGGGAAGGATGTATTGTGTTGGTATCCATATGGGGCATAGGGTCCAGTCTCAGGTGGTAGAGTTTAGCCCTGGAGCTGTGCGTACACGCATCTTTGCAAGAGCACAGCAACCAAAGTTGTACCTGTCTGGCGTACGTCCTCCAAGTGAATTCACCCTGGCCTCTGGGACTGCTTACATGGCGTGAGGAACGGCCGAGTGTCTCATCACAAGTACATTGCATGGCTGTTCTGTACTGGCGGGTTGTGTGTTGGTACCAACTCCATCAAAGGACCAAGATTTTGCTACCTATCAATCTGTGCCTCGTGTCAGCAACAGGTGGTTTGACTAGAATTGGTCTTTTTCAGACTTATCCCTAGTTTTAGGCCAGGGATGTGTGTTATTATTATTTTTTTTCCCAAATATTTTTCTTCTTCAGACTGCTGGAAGATGCTCTGCAACTTTTTTTCCCTAGATCTGAAGGAGAGAGAAGATTCAGCTGGAAGAGATTTGCACTTTATTACCCAGGAAGGACAGAAGCACTTGTAATTTAATGGAGGTATTGCCTTATTTAAAGACTCCTAAAGGTACTCACTGCCTTGAGGTGGACCTTGTTTTCAGTAGTTCTTTCCAGTAAGCAACTATTTAGTTAAAAATAATTTAACCATGTTAGCCAGGTGTTGCCAAAGCACAAGGTTTTTTTCCGGTGCAGTTCACATCCTATGGGAATATTTCCACTGCATTAAATACGTGGGATGTCTGACTGTGCTTCGTGACCTCTTTGCCATGAGGTCAAAATTACGTCAGCATTGATATCCCTTTCTTCTGCAAAACTGTAATCAATTAAAATAGGCAAAGACATCTTATGATGAAGCAGCCTTTTCAAGAAGGAGATGCATATTAAGGTTGTTTCCTTTGCCCCAGTCCTGACCATGCACAGATGTGAGGGCAGTGCCTGACATTTCATAGACCGCACCAGAGGCCTTGCTTATCGCTACTGATTTCTTTCTGGGAAGCAAGCGGATCGCAGCATTGCCCCTCAGAACAAAAACCCTACAAGAGGTAGATTAACATGGGGTTAACGTTTCATGACAGGAAAGTGCCAGAGTCTCTCTGCAAAGGAAAGAAGTAGATATAGAAATTTCAACTGCAACAGAAGCAGCCTAGCACGCATTGATCTAGCAGCCCTCTTCTCATGTGCCTTCAGTTTTCTTCAAGCTGTCCGAAGTCTAAAACATCTGCCTGTGTCTCTTTAGAAAGCAGTGGTGAGTAATGCTTTGTGCAGCAAGCTTGAGAGGATGGCTGGCCACAAGGCAACTTATCACTGGAATTTGTATAGCCATGCTTGTTTACACATAAAAAGAAAAGCCAATATATCTGGAACTGGTTACACACATATATCTTTCTAATGGAGAACATCTTGTAATTACACTGGAAAATTGTTTCTGAATCAGAAAAACGAGTGCTCTGCCAGAGGTCTGGTACACAAGTGAATGTGGTAAAGCGAAAGGATGCTGTCATGCGAATACTTAAGAAAAGCAGGAAGCCTGAACCCAAAGTGCACCTTTTATGGTCAATAGCTGGTAGAAAGGAACATTTCCATTTTATAGCAGGGGTGTGGAAAAGAAGGATATTCTCGTATTTATGGGTGGATATTAAATGGTTTATTTGGCTTCTTTTTAGGCTGTAACTTGCTTCTTTTGCCCTCCCATTGCAAATTGCTTTCTAGATCAGTTGATGTTAGAGCTATAAAAACCAAAAGAACGAAGCCATAAGCTGGTTTAATTGAGCATAGCAAACTAAACTGCTATATCACAAATAAATAAACTAGCTATAAATCACTGGAAAAGAACAAAACTGTTTACAGGTAGCATCACAGAAATGTGACTGTTCTTTATGAAAGGCTTCTGAAGGAAAACTTACTTTGAAATGCTCTGTTTGCCTATCAAAAGAAAATTAATGTAAAATCATGCAAAAAAAAAGCTTTATTTTTACCTTTGCTCACTTTTTTCCTTCCTCCTGCTCTTCCACTTTCTTTCCCTGGAGACAAATAAAACCCCCTTCTCTCACTGCCTGTTCTCTTCACAGCCCAGGTGTTCAATAAAGGAAACTGAAGTTTTTCATTTGCAGTCCCCTCTCCTCCATGGAAGGAAGAGGTCTAAAGAAACATGGGGGATGACCTTCTGCTGTCTGGTGAGTGGTGTGCTGGCGGCCCAAGGTCTCCTGGGCTGGAAAGCAAATGACTGTATGCTGCAAACTGTTGTTTTTTTACTCACAGCTTCCTAAAGCCTTACTTTAGGGGCTTTTCTGAGTGAGTGTGGTTTTTATCAACAAGTGAATCATCAGAACGGTCTGCAATGTGTCCTGGGAAAGGTGGTGCTTCCGCGGCTGCTGGAGCATCCCTAGGATGCTGATCCATTAGCAAGGACAGCCCACCCAGGCAAGTCACAATAAAGCGATGGGCCACGGTTTGTCTGTGGGGCTGAGGGACAGCTGATGCTGAGGAGGGGCTGCATCAAGTGAACATGGTAATAATGAAGTGCAAGGGAGGTGCAGTCTGGTTTCTCTCTTTCTTTGTGTTAGCCTTTCTTATGTTTGCTTGGCTTACCTTATTAAAGAGCAACAGAAAAGGCAATTTCACTCTGCATACCTATTTCAGAGTCACGTTCCCAAGCCCACGTGGACAAAGGACATGGAATATGGCCTACTACCTTGCTGGACAAAGGAAAAATCCCAGAGAACAAGTTACCTCCAGCAAGGGATTGCAGAAACTCTTCTTTTGGCACATTTTTACTGGCAGAGGACTGCTGGGGACTCAAAGAGCTTCCCCCACCAGTCCAAATACTCCATGTGGAATGAGAGCTACCTCTATTAATTACTCAGCAATACTCTCCTTTTTCTAGGGCCCATGGCACCTCTGGAGAGTTGGTTCCTCCCAGCATAGTACGAGGCCAATTTTTCCAGCGAGTCCCTGCCATGCGATGGCAGTCACCAAGCCACACATCACTGCTCTCCTTGGCTTTCCTGAGGCTTTGCTGGCTCATTACCATATGCATTTCCCTCTTCCATTACAAGTGTGTTCATTTGCTCCCATTTACGGTCCTTATTTTCAATATCCAAATGGCAAGGATGGAGGACTCCCTGGAGTGGCTAACCGCTGCCAAGCTCCCTATTATCATTTATATTTGTTTAGTAATTCCCAAACAAACACAAGCATTTTACATAATAAATCCCATTTTTCTGAGGCCCCTAAAGTGCTTTTCACCTCTGAATATGGCCTGCTTAGAGGACTTCATCATAGATTATATTTATGCACACCCTTCCCCCGATATGTATATACACATATGTATATATATTATACCCTACCATGACAGAATTGTTCCCTGACAGTTTGTTGAGCTGCTCTGTGCTAGATGTTTGAGGCAAGGGGGCAGAGCCATTCCATGGGGAAAACTGCACCATTGTTGTATTTTTAATTTGATATTTTATCAAAATTTTCTTTTGCTCAGTTTCATTCCACTTCCTCTAGTGTTATTCCTCTTTGCAGTTCTCCACTGTTTATCTTTAATGTTGCTTTACATGCTTTTTAGCTTTTATTGGGCCAAGCCCAACACATTTAGCTGCCTTAATTTTTCTTAAGAAACCAGTCCTATCAAGACTTTAACTTGCTATTGCCCCTTTCTCCAAAACTTCATTGCTGTGATTTCATTGGTAATTCACAGGAGACTTGATACTTCAAGTGAGACGTCTGAGAGGCGAGGAGCTATAAAACATGTACTCTCAGAATAATGAAGGGTAACTGGAAATATTAAATTACATCACGGGACAAGAATTGCTCTGAACACCTGATAGAAAGGTCATTGGCGGCATGTTGCGATACAGATCTAAGAGAGCTGCAAGCACCACGTTGAATATTCATGTGTTGCACCCACTGATACCCATGAGAGGGGTTTGGGTTGTCTAATGGAAGACAAACAGCACCTTGTGGTACACAAGCTGGTTGGATGCGTCGAATTTGTACACGGACACAGTGCTAAAGAATTTGCACAGTGGGAAAGAAATTTGAATTCTGCGTGTGTTACTGTCAGCTGCAAACTGATGAAGAAGAACCCATAAATGAAAGAGAAATAACTGGGAGTGTTAAAAAGAAAGGAAAAAAAAAAGGTTTTAGGGGAATGTTTCTTTTTAATGAAATTCTGTGATTGACTATTTAATTATGAAATTACAGCTAATTTAGCTGGAAATGGGATTTTGAAGTGCATTTCTGTAAGACACCTTAAGGCCTTACAGTGGCTTAATCCTTTACTCATTTCTATTCTGTTTGTTTTTTGTTAGTGCAACAGAAGAATAAATCTGTTCTATAGAGAGAAATCACCCTGGCAGTGAGGCTGAAATGTGCCTGGAATTGCAGTCACTTATTACAGCTGAGCTAATCATGATACTTCATCAAATTTCTCATGCAAATAGATATTTTTTCCAATACCTGTTTAAAACAGACTTCTATGCTTATTGACTACAGCGTCAGCAGAGGCAAAAGTAAAAAGGATCCAAATGTAATCAAAGCCGACTACCTGAGGATTCTGCCGGTCTGGTCCTGTTTTCTGTGGTGCTCAGCCTCTATACGGAGAAAGATGTAATAAAAGGCTTTTCTCAAAGCCTGTTCACTCTCAAGGGCTTAGGGACTGAGTTCTGTCCAGTTCTTTTGCTAATTTGCAGTAAATTAGTGGAAAAAAAAAACCAGGTACCTCAGTTTGCTTATTTATTAGAACGGATGAACCGATAGAACTTCAGGACGGCGTTAGCAGTTCGAGTTGCTACTTCTGACTTTTTTTTGGAGATTTTTCAGGTAACATCAGAAACTGTTTACATTCAACTCACTTTTTGTCTGTAGGTTTCTAATTTTCATATAACTTGGATAAGAGTGAAAGGTACTGCTGGTATTCAACAAATGATGATTACTGACTATCACTGCAGTACTATCAATAATGTTCACTCTCCATCTCCAAAAGGACTCCCTTTTGAGTATATTTAAGCAGGAACATGTGCTAAAGCATAACTTTGCATGCCTCAAACACTTCACTCCCATGCTATGGGAACCCTTCCAACTCGTTGGCGTATGCTCGGTTGTAATCCAGGGAAATCACTTCACCAGCAAAAAGCATTTTTCCACGATGATGTCTTATGTCTTAATGAGGACAATCCTTTGGAGTGCTTTCTGAATCTGCTCTCTTATGGAATTGAGTATTTATAAATGTGCTGCAGAAATAATATCTTGGTTTAGCTCTCTATTCTGACTCAGTTTTGTGTAGAAATGGCTTGGAAGGAGGAATGAAATTTTTGAATATTGACAAAAGTCGTTACAATCTCACAAACTCTAAACTGGGAGCCCCAGGCATCAGAAGGTGGCTCTGGGGTCTTTCCCCGCCCCGAATTCTCAGAGTCTCCTCAGCGCTGTGATGATTGGTAGAAATCTCAGGCACTCGCGGTCAGCGTGACAGTCTGTTCGGTGAATCCTGACAGTCATTCAGATGACCACTTAATCCGTGGCATGCCCTTTAGGCCATTTTTGTGTGACCAAACATGGATTTGTATTTATTTATTTATGCGTGCATGCTTGAATTTTATACATACATATTTCATACATATGTGTGTATAAATACACAGAACATTTTATATACAAAATTTTATATACAAAATCAATGTGATTTTTTCTGAAAAAAAAATATCTGTGAAAGCAGTGAAATTTTGGAACAGGTGTGTTGCATTAGGTTACAGAGGTTCAGAATGAGGCAGTGATATTCAGCTCAGTAGGAATGTAAGAGTCTTAAGTCTGTGGTCAGCTGAGGCACAGAAGAGATTCTGAGTATCAGACACCTGTGCTTAAGGTTGTGGAGCATCCTTTGATGGAGACATCAAGATATGCTGCCATCTTGTGCTGTGGCTTTGTTGGGAACTGTGATAATATTTTTTCTTCCATTTTGAGAGTTTAATATTTAAATGTTACCCATAAAATCAAAAATTGCTTCAAAATGGAACTAGTCAAGATTCATGAGACACAGCAGAGTTCATCAGAAAGCTGCAACCCAGTGGGGAGAGCAACATATGCACCAAACTGGGTTTAAGAACAAAAGCTCTTAAAGCTTCGAAGTCAGGGAGTGCTGTTGTTTAGAAGGCTTGCTCCATTAACATGCTGGCTTTTGCATACAAACTACAGAAAGGCTATCACCATCACATAAGCATTTTTTCCCCCTGCCATAGAACTTCAGCAATAGAAGTTACTGTGCATGTGTCCCTGGTGCATTTGTTGGGTAGTGAATGAACAGATGAGTGCCTAATCAGGACGTTTCTGCCCTGGAGATACAGATTCTGGCCTTTCCTGTGGCCAAACTCTTTAAGAGCTTGGTTTCCATAATTTTTGAAATGAAACTTACTGACTTCTTAGTATGAAATGTCATTTAAAAATTGACATATACTAAAAGCCAGTAAAAAGGTCTGTAAAATAATTATCCTGATAGAAAGTGAAGGTGAAGGGTCTAGAGCACAAGTCTTACAAGGAGCGGCTGAGGGAGCTGGGGTTGTTTAGTTTGGAGAAGAGGAGGCTGAGGGGAGACCTTATTGCTCTCTACAACTACCTGAAAGGAGGTTGTAGAGAGGTGGGGGTCGGTCTCTTCACCCCAGTAACAAGCGATAGAATGAGAGGAAATGGCCTCAAGCTACGCCAGGGTAAGTTTAGGTTAGATATTAGGAAAAATTTCTTCACCGAAAGCGTAGTCAGCCACTGGCACGGGCTGCCCAGGGCGGTGGTTGAGTCCCCATCCCTGGAGGTATTTAAAAGACGGGGAGATGCAGTGCTTGAGGACATGGTTTAGTGGTGGACTTGGTGGTGGTAGGTTAACGGTTGGACCTGATGATCCTAAGGGTCTTTTCCAACCTTAGCAATTCTATGATTCTATGATTCTATGAAAATGAAATAGGTTGTTTCTATGGGAAAGAAATAGTGCAGGTTGACTGGAAATTCAGTTTTTCTTGTTGAAAAAAATTTGTATATCTTTTTTGGATAAACCAAATAATATTGATTTATATATAGAAAACTTAGCTCTGGCCACTAAGGTATATAATAATAGTAATAGTAGTAGTAGTAGTAGCAGTAGTAGTAGTAGTAGTAGTAACAATAACAATAATGATAATAATGATAATGATAATAATAATAATAAATCTGCTCCTTGCCCAGGTCTGTTCCTATCTGATACTTGGTCATGCAAAGCCAGCTTTTCAGGGGTGATCACTAATTGTGTCCTCATTTGAGACCCTGGTATCTGGATTTGTGGATACACTGAGCACAGCTACAGTCAGGCTACTCTGTGCATATATTAATTTTTGTATTTGTTCACTGGGTAGAGGCTGTTTTTTAAAAATAGATACAGTATGTTTGGCAATAATGTCATGGAGACCCCATATGAAAGCTAATTGCTCTGGTTTCAGAAGAAACTGTGAGCAGCGGGTAGTAAATAGAGCTGGGGGCAGTGGCAGAGGAAGCAGGAGGGCTGCCTGTGTGGGGTGTCCTGCATGCAAAGGCCTTCAGAGGCGCCCTGTGGAAAATCTGTGTGTGATCAGACATTTAAAGAATGTGTCTTCGTGTATATGTGTAAGGGAGATGAATTCAGATCCCCCTCTATGCCTTCAATTTTACACATCCCAACTGCTGGCTGCTGCCTTCTTTGACTTTTATAGCATTCTATTTAGTATGTTTGTGTGTATTATCTGAAGTTGTGGAAAAGAAAATGAAACCGTTTCCTCTGTGCATCCTCAGCGTGATGCTGATGCAGACCACCAGCAGGGCTGCGGGTCCGCCACAGAGAGCTCTAGGGCTAACGATGCAGTGGTAACGATCAGTAGCAGCAGTGGGTAGTTACACTTTATGTGAAGTAAAACTAGTGAGGGATGAGATATGCTCACTGGAAAACAGCGAGCCTGGAACTTACGCTTCCACCCCTCATGCTGGAGGGAATCATGGTCTAACGTGCACCCACGCTTCAGTCTTCCCAGTGGTAGACTCCTCTCTGCTGTTGCCTCCCACTCGTCCCTCTTTTGGTCCACCTCTGCCTTCCTGCTGACAGTCTTGTTCCTACCTAGCCCACCCTAGGCTTCAGATCTCAAAATTCGCATTCGGGCCCAGCTGTCCTCCGCCAACAGGCATAAAGCCTTCCCGAGGTGGGAACGTGCTTGGTGGCACCAAGCAGACGGTGCACGTGTTGACTGCTCAGCCCTGGAAACGCCGCGAGACGTGATGAGGCAGAGCCTTTGGTAATTTTTTAGCTCTCACATCGTAGCTGTTCTACTGATGGCAAGAACAATATGGGATCACGAAGAAGCACCTACTGCCCTGTTCAAGCTGCCACCCTAACGCAGAAAGTAGCAGTTTTCCAAAAAGATCAGCAGAGAAAAACACATCTCCCATTCACAAGCCCACGTTTTCAGAAGCAAGTAAATTATCTTGTCTCAAGCTTTTAATCTGAAAAAAAAATCTCCTTAAGGAAGACACCCAACATCCATCTAGACAGCTAACGCGAGGCACAGTTCTATAAGCAACCACAAGCATGGCTCTATGCAGGCAATACTAAGCAATTTCAGTAACAGTTGGTATTATCAGCCCTGCCTCCAAGAGAATTGAATGCATAATGTGAGATTACAGTACAGCACCATTATTCAGCTGTTGCTGAGACACGGAGAGAGAATACTGTTATTATGCATTTGAATTACGGGCCATGAAGATTAATGATGTGCAAATTAGCAGCATTCTGCTACAAGTAATTTTTGCTTTCATTCACCACTATCATCCCTGAATGCAAACATTCGCTTACATTTACAATGTTCAAATGGTATATTAAATACCAAATTAGATATTGACTCGTCTAATTTTCCATGCTGAAATGCATCTAACACAGAAAGTTTTTGCTTCTATGAACCTCTGCTGCCCCTTTGTCAACAATTGGTATCAGATAACATTCACGACGTGCAGCTTTATTTAAATTGCAGAGCTTCGTGACTATCTATTCTTTAGCTTTTCAATTAGAGACAAAGTATTAACTTTGTCTGCAGGTTGGTCTGCCTTCTCGGTAATTCTCACCTTATCATTATCATATCATCATTTTCTATGTTTGCTGCATTCCTTAGGGCAAATGGATTTTTTCCTGGGAGATAGATAAAGAGAATTACTGCTTTGACTGTCACAATGCAGTATTCTGCTGCCAGGCATTTTTTACCTTGTAATGCAGCTAAGAAGTGTCAGTGGTTGCCTTCTTCCCTCTCCTCTGATTATGTTGTCCATTGCAAACAAACACATTTTCTCATTAATCTCACTGTTAATCCTTTTTTTTTTTTTCTTTAAATGCCAGGGCAGATAGTTTGTGTTGATGTACAGTGTTTGAAAATTACTGAGGTTTTGATTCTGGCTTTCCAATGTAAAGAAACATCTTGCTCTCTGAAAAGAATAATTAATTTCCCTGGGACTATATAGGCATAAGGACTACTCAAGCGAGTTGAGGGCAGCAGAATCTGCTTCCTTATGCTACTAGTTTTAAAACAAATATTATTAATTAGCTGCTGCTCATACCGCACCTTGTAAGAAAAAATATGCTTTAGATGTTAGTGCATTTTCCTCAGCTCTGATATTTTCCCTTGAACATTTTTTCACCCTGTATCTGTGGCCAGGTTTACCTGGGGCACTGGTGGTGGATGACCCCCTGATAGCACTGCCTTGCTTCGGATGCGTGAGCCTGCTGCACAGCATCTCTCCCCATCTCTGGAGCCTTTGGGTCTGGCAGCTTTAGAGGATTACGTGCTGGCACAAACGCTCAGCTGCTTTCCCAGAGGAATCAGTTTTTTTCATTACCCCTCGGAGAGTTGCGTGATGGCTGTTTCGTTTCTTTTGCCTCTGCTCTCTCTGATCCTAAGGCTAACATCTCTCATATAAATCCTGTGCCCGGTCGCTCAGACCCTGGCTGGATTTGTGCCAGCTACTCCTCGGCCCCTGCCTGGCTGTTCCTTTGGTGCCAGGAGCTGGTGAGCTCAGGGATGGGGCTGCACCCCACTGAGCCTCCCCTAATAAATGGGAGCCCCAGAGAGCACAGTGCCAGGGAGCAAAGCGGGCACTCTGCCCATCAGCCTGCCCCAGGGCTGGGACAGGGCACTGGTTTGGTGGGATTTAAAATATCAGAGTTAAAGTAAGTTTTTCATTAATTCTGTCAGGAGTCGAAGCATTAAGATGCTGACCTACAACGTGCCTCAGCCAGCTCTTCAGTGATTTTAGATAATGACTTTTAGAAGGCTCTGATCGAGTTTAAAAACCTCCTTCACCTCAGCTGTCTGTAGGTAGCGCAGCTTTTAAAATGGGTTGGAGTCACTTAAAAGTCACACTAGCCAGACACAGCGAAGGAGAAGGAGCATATCTCCTGATACTTCTTTTATGCACTAGACATAAGACTATCATTAAGGTAGGAAAGTGTTAACTAGAGGAAATATGGAAAAAATTTAGAGCAATTTTTTAATGAAAATGAACTTAGACTGTGTGCAATCAGGGAGAATCTACCTGAGACATTGAATCAGAGGTGACAGCAAACTTAAAGAACATTTTTTAAAGGAGTGACTTGGATTTAATACTTGCTTTTAACTTTATGGGATGCAAAAAAAGATAATTTACTGTCCTGGGTATAGATAGTTCTGTGCTAGGATGTTGCTAAATGATCTGCTAAAGAATGAAATGTTTGCCATTCACAAGAAATAATCGTACCAGAAGTTTTAGAAAGAGTAAACCTTGACACGCACCCATCAATGTTCATGCACTCATGTGGTATTTTGGTAATTTTAAAAAAAGGGTTGGGCCTAAATTAGAAAAAATAGGGCATATTTAAAATCACATGAGATAACACACTGCAATTAGCACGCTTCCAGGTCCTTGTGGATCATTTAGATCAAGTAGATTGTATATTAACATGTGTTACATGAATTGTTAATTGCCAATTGACAGTTTAGAATCTTATTTGCAATGTGCTGTGATGATCTGAACTATCTTTTGTTTCTCAGTGTATGTTTAACTTAAAGAGCGGTTATAACATGCTGCAGCTGTTCGTACGGTTTGAAAGGGTGTGGGATGATGGCTGAAAATGCATGCATTGCCTGAATTCATGAGCAAAGAGTATAATATCTTTAAGTCACTCACAAAAAATAAATTAGAACTCACAACATGCACATTTCCTTCAGTCACCTGCTGGACAAACTTTGTTTCCTTTGGTTTTCGCATGCAGTTGGATGCCTGAGCATTGCCATACTGCCTATTAATCTGAAAATAAGCAGCGGCTGGCTGGCAGTCAAGAGACATAATTCAATACTTGCAGAATTTAATTTCTGCTGCTTCTTTTGGTTTAGTCTGGCATCTGCATACTATTTAAAAGGTCTACAGACTGCGTGGTAGAATACGGCATTCCCTTTGTCAATGGATGTTGTATTGTCGGAGGTGTGTCTTCTAGTGTCAATGATGGAAACTCATTTTTGTTACTGCTGCTTATTTCTTTGGGCCTTGTGGGACCAAACCAGTTGAAGAGAGTGAGTTACATGATATCTGTATGAGCTTTAATCTCTACCTAATTATTAGTGGATATAGGGTAGAATTAGTTTTATAAGTGGTTTAATCTTTAAAAGCAAACTGAGTGGGCATCAGATTGTAACCTTTATCCAGTAATGCTAATACACTGAATCTTCACTATTGGGTAAGGCTAGACAGAAAACAAACTGTGATGGTCAGGGGTAGGGTTGCTATTTTGGAAGACGTTGGGATGGGCCTCAGTTATGTACATTTCTTTTTAAAATAACTTTATAAATGTATCCAATAAAGAAAAATCCAAAGCGAACCTGGGCAGCCAGGCCTGAAAGTTTCCTAAGAAAAGGTGATAATCTCTTCAAGATGTTGTACAGATTTCTGTGTGGGAGACAACGGATAGTGCCTTATGCCAGTCAGATTTGTAGGATGTAAAGTCAAAAGCGTGCCACTTCAGTCATGCCACTTCAGCTGCCCTCTAGAGAAGCCAAGCAGCTTCTCTCAAATTAGGATACATGACTGAGACACTGCTGTTCTGGAATGTTTGAATTAGCTTTGAGTATACTTGTCAGCATTTCTGCAGGCTTCAGGAGGAACAGGATCTGTGCTTACAGAGGTATTTTTGGCAGTTGTTTAGTCCTCTTAGAATTTTTCTTTTCTACTCTGCGATCTTATTTTTAATTAAACCACTGGAATCGTGTTATTTGCATGAGTAAAGATGACAGAGTATATTCTTAACAGATATGACACCTGCTGAATCAGTAAATCAAGGAAGGGGAAATAGCTGGAGCAATAATTTGAAACAATCCTGTCGGAAAGACCAGTGTTAGCACCAGCCTGAACCCTGGCCTGGAGCCGTTGTACCATTCCACTCTGGTCAAAGCAGGAGATTTAGACTGTTGTATGCAGGCATAAAATAGCCTTTAATTTACCACACAGGCCACTGTATAAATAACACTGAAAAGGAAGGAGTACTGTTTGATTTTCATACCCAAGTCTGCATGTGCGGGGCTAGTAATTAGAAGTAAATATGCTTCCGTTGGTGAAATGATGTGGATATTGCTGCACAAGGGGGTGAAATGACTACGTCTTCAGAGCAGAGCCTCCATTTAAGGGTTAGCTCCCTTTATTGAGCTCTAGATGCTGCCAGGGTGTAGGTCTGTGTTTCCTCATCAGATGCATGTTTGTGTGCATCAACACCGAAGTGAGTTCATGTAACTCTGGATGCAGATGGAGTTATTATACTTTCAGTCAGTGTCTTAGTGACACACACAACTATTAGTTAATCTGGATGAATTAAAAAGCAGGCCGGTAAGAGGATTCTAAGCTGTATCTCATGGCTTCTACACAACCGATGCTTTAATCTCATGCAAATTAGCACTAATTAACATACACACACTCCCCCCTGCCAGTATACATTCAGACATCATGCAGGATAAACAAGCCAAACACAGTTATTACCATTTTAATTTGACCATATTGTAGAAATGTCAAAATATTAGCTGGGAAAATTAATTCCTACAATTTAGCATATGTTTTCCCTGAAATGAAATCAAGGGTAGCAGTCATCTTCCTTCAAGTCCTCCCACAATATTGCAGGAATTCTTTTCCAAAAATTGATTTGAAATGTCCTCAAGCATTTAACTGGCAGGAAATCAGAAAATATTTATCTTTCTATATCCCTTTCCTAACTTCCTTTCTAATGGAAGTGCAAATAGGCAGGAGGTTGCCTGGGGTGGGGCTGGTACCTCCATCTTAGGGATAATCCAGCATTGGCTGAATGATGCCCTCAGACACCTAAAAGCACTTCATGAACAGTAATGTTCAATCTTGTGCTGTTGTAACCTTAGGAATTGTCTGCTTCTTTCACAGCTTTGCTCCGGGACTTTGGAGAGCTGAAGGTGAGGGGGGTCCCAAGAGGGACTCTGCCCCCCACAAGCTTTGGCTTGTGTCTGGAGGGTATACGTGGTGTTAGAGAGGAGATGGATACTTTTTCCTTCCAGCTAGCAGCATGAACAGGGGTTTTAAGTGTGAGTGGTTTCTCTAAAATCCCGACTCAGCCTTCTGTTTGCACAAGCCACTGCACACACACACTGCCTGTCACTATGGCAGGAAAGCAGCTCCCATCACTATGCTGCTGTACAGCTTGATGGGGTATTTGAAGAAAGAATTGGGGTCTCATTGTTTTTCATACAGAAGCCCTTACAGTTGGGAGCTTTTAAGGTGCGTTTTTCTCAGAGTGCATAATATCTTTCTGGGTCAAATGACAGACCCTTTTAAAACTGTATTTTCTTTTCTTTTCTTTTCTTTTCTTTTCTTTTCTTTTCTTTTCTTTTCTTTTCTTTTCTTTTCTTTTCTTTTCTTTTCTTTTCTTTTCTTTTCTTTTCTTTTCTTTTCTTTTCTTTTTTTCTTTTCTTTTCTTTTCTTTTCTTTTCTTTTCTTTTCTTTTCTTTTCTTTTCTTTTCTATGCAGATATCACACCTGTTTCAAGGTCTAGCATACTCTGGTCCTAAAGGTGTCATAAATATGGGCTTTTTTTGTGTGTGTGCATTATTTAATGAGAGAAATCAGTGCTTGGAGAGAATGTATTTTGCATAGTGCATTAATGTATTTTAAAAATGAAGAGCATCATGCTAGAATATTATTTAAAATTATTATAGGGTTTACACATGAATTAGGACAATATTTGTTGCAGAAGACAGCTAGTGCATAACCCTTATTACATATGGCACAATCAAACATGTTATATGGTAGGGGCATTGTCATGTCTCCGATCAGGAGCAGGCAGGGAAGGGTCAATATGATGGGAATAACCAGGGGTCAGCTCCACAAAGGTGCTTCGGCATGTGCTTGCCTGTCCACCAAGCACAGGCAGGGCTCTCACTGATGATGAAAGGCTTTTTTTGTCCCTGAGCTAGCAGGAACAAGTCCTCTGTTTTCAGATGTATATATGATGAAGGGTCTGTTAACAGCATGCTGCCAGTGGTCTTCATGTGTAGGTAGTGTTTTGGAGTACGCATGTATTTATGACTAATGCGCTTAATTTGTGTGGTAAACTTGTACGTTGAGTCATTTTAATAAAAAAGAAAGTTTTAGTGGAATCTCTTTAAGGAAACATTTCCTCACTCTGCCCTCCTAAATTATTTTTATCTGCATCTGTATGTATGCACAGATGAAAACAGAATGCTCCATGGAGGTATGCTGTGAACATCAGAATACTCCTAATTGTTTCAGGTAAAAAAAAAAAAAAAAAAGATTGAGGGCTGTTATTGTTTCAGGTAAAAAAAAAAAAGATTGAGGGCTGTTTTGGGGAACGTAGCAAGAGACATAAAGCAAGATGCAGCCAGACAGGAAATTGGTGGCATCTCACACCTGTGAGTGATGGTGGCTTCCAGATCCCAGCCTCTGCCAAGCTCTGAATTTACCATGACCCAAAGCAAAATCATATAAATGAATGATTTTTATATAGGTACCTAAACATTTATATTCTATGTGAGTACGGTCTTCATACCTTTAGATTCCCTTAATACCCATGCCTTTTACAGGGCATCATGTATCCCCTCTTCTGCCAGTCTGAGGATGAAATTAATGTCCATTCATTTTCCCATATAACTTAAAACCAGCTTTTGTTGATTGTCAGTAGCAGGAGCTTTGAGTGCTGTCTCCTCACAAGGCAAGGGCAATGTTGACAGTAATATGTACAATTTTTCCTATTCTTCTTTTTGTTTTTCTTCTTGTGGGGTCTGCACCTTTTGACTTCTCTAACAGCAAGTGGAAAGTTGAAGGGTCATGGTGCTTCTATGCTGGGTGACAAACTGGAAGGCAGTGGATGGTGTGATGTGGAAAGCTTAGGTGTTAACACAGGGTTGCTGTTACAAAGACAGCAAGCCAGTCACGTTAATGACCAAGTGAGGCACAATCCTGAGAAAAATGACCTGGATGCTTAATGTATCTTAGAAACTTTCACTATCAGGGCTCTCTTGGCAAAGCCTACTTCCCAGTGTATTCCCTTTATTATAGATGGTTTCAGTTAACTATTAGGTACATGTATTAGCTAGAGCAGGTAGCGCCACCTGTACATAAAGCTGTCAGCGTGTTTCTGTGTGGGCTCTGCTTTAGGCTGGTTGCGGCCTTGTGAGGCTGCAGCTGCTGGTGGGGACATTTCCCAAGGCTGGTGTCAGCCCCTTTCTCAGCCCTGTGGGAAACTTTCAGCAAAAAGGGTTTTGCTCTTCTCAAGAATGAGGAAAGAGGAGAATGTCTAGCTTTTGCCCATGGTAAAACCCTTACATCTGTTTACTCGAGACATTCAGCCTCACCCAGTGTGAAGTGATGGTTTAACATTTAACGCTGAGCCAAGTGCTGTATCAAGGCTGTGCTCTGAGCTTGTCCTGGCTCTGCTGCAGTTCGCATGTTATCAGCAGAGACTGATCAGGGTTTGCCAGCTGAATTCTCTGAGTCCTGAGTGCAACGAAACGTCCCTCCTTCCTCACTCAGGTGACTTGCTGCCGAAAGGCAACGCCAGGCTCAATGGGAGTCTGTACAAGTGGTTCTTCACCACCATGAGCTGAGGAACCACCATCCAGACCTCACAGATAAGCAATCATATCCCAGCTAATTGTGCATTTCCAGGGTTAGCTCCACCTTATATTCCCCATACCAAATTGCATTTGAGAGCATTTCTCTCTAATGACCTGTGAATCATTGCTGCTCTCTCTAAGAATTAGTGTTTAAAACTTGCTGGATCTTTAAAAGGAATATACATTGTGGTTTTGTGGACTTTTTCCCCCGCAAGAATAAGCAGTCCTGCCAAGAATTGATATATGGCATCTGTATACATACCTGAAACATCATCGCTTTCAGTGTAATGATTTTAAGAAACCTGTATAGATATGAGCCAAAACTGAACCTGTCCTACATGATGTCCTTTTATTGTAGGACCCTTAACATATTGGAGAGGGAATCGTGCAAAATTTGGAATTGTAATTGTGGGAGTTTGTGACCATTTGATTGTTGGCAGTTTATTGGACCATGCAGAGTTTGAATTGATTACACTTATTTCGAAGTGTTTGAAGAAGAGGACAAAGAATGTCAACCTTCTAATGCTTCTCTGGCTTCTTTGCACATTTTTACTTCTCTGCTGTAGCTTTGAAAATTTTTCTGCAGAAATCATATATTGTTTCCGCTAGAAAGACAGGTGAGGATAAGGAAAATTCCAACAAAACTAAAACAGAGTTTGTTTCTGAATACAAAGCATGGCAAAACATCATCTGGGCAAATTCATAAATATAGCACTTTGTTTTTTCTCGTTGGTCAAGTGCAGAGGATGAAAAATTACTTATTAAAAAAAATATACCATTGAACATTTTCTACTCAGTGTGCACAGGAACTTCATGTGCTGCTGCAGCATTTGCTATATTGCAGTTCCTCCAAGAGGGTTTCCTGTGTCCAAGGACCCTTGCACATGGATTTTCTTATTTTGTCCTTCCTCCTGTATATGTAACAAGCAGTACAGATCTTAATTCCTGAGAGGAAGAGATTTATGCAAAATTCAGTGGTATTAGCTGAGCTATTTCTTGTGGAGGAACATGAGGAGTCTTGAAATCTCCCTGAGAACAGGTGGCTGAAAAATTAAGAAATCAAACTCCAAATTAATTGGAGCTAATCAACTGATTGGGTGTCTGATCAGCACAAATTATCTGACCCTGTGATTTTCATGTTGCTAGGTAGCTAGTTGATGACATTCCTGAAACTACAGGGTATAATATGATGAGTCAATCTCTGACCGATGGATGTGTATGTAATCAGTGACACTTAGAAGAGTCTCTGATTTCTTGGCCTGTGGAAGGAATGTATGCAGGCACACACAACTATTTATCTCTAAGGAATGGTTTGGACTTGAGAAAAGATGTCTTGCAATGCCAAAGGTACATTCCTTTCCAAAGCTGTTACAGTTTATCAGCAAAATTGTGCAATGGAGTCAGTGGTTGCTCAAAATACTTGTATAACACTGAGCAATGTTGTGTAATTTCACTGTTGGGGAGGAACCATGATGACGCAAATGGGCCTTAAAGACTGGTGCACAAAGGGGAAGGCAATCTGGGTATGTTCTTGTGGTGGTGTCCTGGAGAGAACAGGAGTGGGGAGGTAACAGGGTGTTTTGAAAGAAAATGTGCTAGTTGGACTTCATTTGTTGTTTTTGTAATTATTTTTATTTAACATTTTACTTAGTGATATAGACAGAAAAAGTAAGAATGCATTAATGGAATTTGCTGCTGGCACAAAGTTGGGAACATTTATCTGTCTGGGGATGGAGGGGCAGCACGATGGAAAAGAGCTGTTTGTGCTAATAGAGGAGTAATGCAAAAAGTAATAGGTGTTTGTTAGCTATATATGTACTCTGGCTGAAAATTAGAAGGTATCCAGCTGCCAGAAAAATAAGATTTTGAAGTAACCTTCCTGTAAGGGTAGTGGAGGAAAAACTATTCTTGAGATACAGGTTGTTCAGCTACAAAATTGTTTATACCATTGCCTGGCAGCAATAACCTTGATGATGCTAGAGACCCTTCCAGCATCCTTACGTGCCTGCATTCCTAGTCATGCTGTCTCAGCTCCCTGTGTAACTATGCAATACTTTGTGCTTCGGGAAGAAATGCAGGTAGGAAAGCTGGATTTTCCTTTGCAAGCCTATAACAGAGTAGACCAAGAATAAATAATTTCCTTAGGGAATGTAGCCGCCAGACTCTCTCTCTATACAACGTGTCTAAGTTATTGTATTCAGAGATGTGTTATCAGCCAAGTTAATATAACGTTTTGCCAGACTGGCAAAGGCATGGCCAGCTACTGGAATAACCTCTGAAAATTCATAATATCATCCTTCAAACTATGTGTGATATCATGGAATCTCAGTGGTATCTCAGTAAAACTGTTTTTCAAAACTTTAAATGGCAAAGCAATGTTCTCCACCCCCACCCCCCGACTTATGCTGAAGAAAGAACATCATTATTCTTGTCACATTCAAAAAGCAGTCCACAAGCTTACTCTCCAGTGCTTTACGTTTAATGAATTTGTGTGTCAAGGAAAGCCTTTTAATAAGGAGAGTCAGGCATCATCACCTTCACTATTGATAAAAAGAAAAGGAATTATTGTCTTGTATTTATTTACTAGTCACCACCTTTTATCAACTATCTGTCATTAATAAGGAAAAAAGTTAAGTTCCTATTGCTTGTCTAACACATTCTGAAGATACTGAGACCTACAGGATTTAAGCAAAACTAATGTGAAATGTATCTCTCTGCTTGCTTGTGTAGGGATAGATACAGAGACAAACTTGGATGTTTTGCTCATGTGAAGGCCGAAGGACTGATAGATGAACCTGGGCAAGTTAACAGACCTGTTGAAAATGAGAAGGGAAAAGCAGAAGGAAAAAGATTTAAGGTAGAGGTTTGTTTTTTTTTTTTTAAATTCTATTATTTCTTCTAGTAGTTTTTCATGGCACTCTGGAGGTTATTGTAGGATATGGGATCTAATCTTTGCATGATCTCAAAGATATCAGCTATGCCAAATATTGGGGAAACCATTTTTTGAAGTTAGTATACTGGATAGAGTTAATGGAGGGAAAAGATGTATTATGTGGTGCTCAGCTCAGGGCCTCTGAGAGTGGCTTTGGTTTAGGTGGGGCAGAAATGTCTAAAAATTGAGCTGCAGTTTTTGGATATTTTGTCACATAAGACTGAGTCTTGTTTGAAGACTGTTAAAAACGTTAACTGGCTCCAGGGGCTGTTTCTGAATGTCCTGGAGCTTTGGTTCCTTGGCTACAAAATGAGATGATTTATTTTTCCTTTTTCCTTTTTTCCTATATTTAGACTATAACAGGGAATATTTTTAACTGTGTGAATATGCTGGGATTGTTGCAATGTGGCCCTGGTTGAAGCTGTGATTTCTACATGCCATTGTACTACAATATTGTCATAATTTCAGAGATTTATGGGAACGATGAGGGAGAATTCCCACATGGTCAGTGTAGAAGGGAAACCATTTTTGAGAAAAGAAAAAATACTGAAATGTGTGAGATGCTGAAAGCCATGTGCTAATTTCTTAAACAAAAACACCTCGTTCTGCAGTCAGGCAGTGTTAATAACCCAAAGTGCAGTCTATCAAGCCTCTTAAATATTGACTCCTCAGATTGATTCTCTGTGCTTATTCATTTGAGCATTAGACTAGCTCGTTTAATACAGAAACCTCCCCATGAAGGACTTAACATCTGATCATGGTATTAAAGCTGGTTGCAACTAGGTAGAAATAAAATTTTTTTTAAAAGGAAGGGGGAAAAAAAAGAAAAAAGAGAGACATGCCTTGGCTTCTGTGAGCTAGATACATGAGATCTAAAATCATAAAAACTAGAAAAAGGTAGAAAACATTTGAACACTAGGTAAGACCTCTGGTCTTTAGCTTGGCAGTAGTGCACCCACTTCATTCTTGTTCACCAAAATTACCTCTCAGCCTTTCCGAATTTACTAGCACAGGAGATTAGTTGGTCTCTGCAAAAGGATATTTTACTGAACTTCCTTGACAACCTGACCCTTTCTGTATTTTGTCTCTGGTCCATGACATAAATTCTTGTCTGTAAGGACTTTTTTTACTCTGTTCAGAACACTGCATGTCACTACAAGGTTAACTTTTTGCTCCCTCGTGAGGAGATGATATGGGGGCTAGAGCTGTTAGGACTTTCTGTACAGCTAAGCTTTCTAATAAGCAGATTTTGCTAGATTTTTCTCTGACTTCTTAATTTCTCATCCTTAATAGGACAGCCAGGGATGAGCAAACATTTCAAAATGTGACAACACCATTTTATAGCATTAGCCAACATGTTATCCTGTAACGATGGTTTCAGTACTATTCTTATTTTTTCTGAGCTGTATCTGCAGGTTATGGTCATTTTTTATTTTAAATAGGATGTTATTCTAATGTGGATATACTGGTTAAAGTGTGCCAGGGATGACTGAATACTCTTTGAGCCCTCTTAAGGAACACAGAGCTTTTAAAGCTACTGGGAAAACAATTTCCAAATTTTCTGTAAGAAAAAAGAAAACTTCAGTAGTTCAGACTGGAACAGAGATTTTGTGCAGGTGTGATAGAGGAAGTGTGGTCTGACCTGCATATGCTTGTGGGCTGAGTGCCTGCTTCGGTCTGTGGCACCGGGGCTGTGAAAGGGTGAACCCTGGTGAGCACCCAGCCCACCGAAGACAAGAGGGAGCACGAGGTCACCTCTCCCACAAGGCCTTAGCACAGATCTGAAAGGAAAAACTCAGGTTTAGGTTAAAGGCTCTATTCCAACTAATGTTAATGCTCAAGAAATATTGCAAACTACCTCTTGCTTTTGGAAGTATGTAAGGTTTTGCACAATGGAGAGTTGGGGCATGTCCGTGGTGTCCCATGCGATGTAACCCAGAGATGACAAGCTTTCATTGAGAGCAGGGTTAGGAGGGCTCCAGCTGATGCTGAGCTGGGAGAAAACTTTTCCCACTGCTCGTAAACAGCAAGGAAACTCCTTCCCAACAGCAGTGGGGATTACCAGCCTCTTGCTTCCACCGACTGAGTGGATTATCTCATCACTCGCTCAACTGCTCACCTATCATTGTTCACACAAAAAGAAAAAAAAAAAAATCCTGTAACCACTGGCAGCTAAAGCAGTTTATGGACTTGCAGCCTGAATGAAGTAACAGGGATCTCAAAGCAAACTGTTTCCGCTTCTGCTGCCGGCAGGGGAATTACCCCATGCTGTGCACCAGGCTGGCGGAGGGCTTGCAAGACCTAAGGTAACTCTTTTAAAGTGAGCTTGGATTGCTCTATACAGTGCTTTACAGCTTACAGCATAAATACATAAAATGTCACCTACCTGCCTTTTTTCCCCTACGTAACTGAAAATTATTTTACTAATACTCACGTGGTTTAAAGCACATTTATTCTTCTTGTTTGCTCATGTCATGTTCTTTGATGATTACTGATGATTACTGGAAGGAAAATAATTGAAAGTGCATAATTTAAAAAAAAAAAAAGTTTGGGGAATACCTGTCAACAGAGGAAACCTGGTTAAGGGCTACGTTTATCTGGCTGGAGAAGAAAAAACACCGTGTAAGAACTTTGCACCCACTGGTACAACAGTGTGGAAAGTTTGCATGAAACGCTTACCCAGGACAAGAAGGATTCAGAGACTTTCTTCTGAAAGCAAACAGATAGCCTAAAACATGTCTGGCATTTCCCCCAGCCTGTGAATATTCACGTGCATCAGGCTGTACATTACGCAGCCTGTATCTGTCGGTTTTGCTAGTCTTCCTACGCCCTTCTGAATTTGATTCTTCTGTCTTCTATACTGTTCCAGTCATTTACTACAGCTCACTGTCGAGACAGTATGTGCTGTGATAACATCTACAGCCTTTGTTACTTTCTCCCATGGTTCTCCTTCTGCAGAACATACTCTTGTTCTTGCTCTTCAATAAAAAACATTTCTAGGATTTTCCTCTAGTCACTAAGTCATCTGCTGCTTTATTTTATGCCCTACTGTCTTTGGATTTCATTGCTTTTATGTGACACAACTGAGTGAGTTACGTTCTGGATCCATAATGGAGGTGTGTTGTCTGTGGTGTGTGAGGAACAGCACTGGTCCCACAGAGTTTGCTGGTGAATGAATGAAACAAGACAAAGAGCAGAGGTTTGACATGTGTGATGACTCAAGGGTCAGAGATTGAGCTGGGATCAGAACCTGTTGTCTGACCTCTAGCCCAGGGTACCAAGTCAAGTCCCACACAGGCTCTGCTATGTCCAAATTAACATTTGCCTCTTAAGCATTACCAGATTTAGTTTTGACATGTCTTCTTTCATAAATCCATTTGGAATATGTATTTTTTTTCCAGACTAAGTTGTGTATTAGAGTCCATCTTGTTGCTCTAATTGATGTTCTCTCCACAGCCAGAGATCAAATTTTATGCTTTTAACAGTCTCTAGGTCCTCACTCAATGTCATGTAGTAGGAACTTTTGTCACACACTCAGATTATTCCCTGGCTGTAAAAGCATTTCCACTTGGGCCTCTGCCAGAATCTGTGGTAAAGTTTGTAGGGAGCCAGCTTTTTTTTTTTGTTTGTTTGTTTTTGTTACTAGCCTGGTTTGTCCTAGTTCCTACTATCTCTTCCTAAAAAATAAAATTCAGTTTCCTTGACATCAGTTCCTAGTCTCCCCATGTGATCAGGAAAGTAAACAATTAATTTACATATTCTGTTATCACTGCTCCTGCTATCGCCAACTTGCCTCTACTTTCTCTGAGTTTCTACTGACTCTTTTCAGCTGACCTCTTTTATCTTATGTACTGGAAGTGCCATCTTGTTACCTCTCATGGGTGCAGTGCAATCTTCATTCTGTTCTTTGCTTCAGTTTTAAATGTAACGCTTTCCTCTCTGCTTTTCTGGGAATGCTCCCATCTGCCTCCTCTGTGGGAACTGGCATGTTATTAATCTCAAAGGCATGGGGTTTTTTTCTTTCTTTTTTTTTTTTTTTAACTTTTTTCCCTTTGCTCTTGGTTACTCTTTGCATTTCCTTATTCCTCCAAGTTGGCCATGGTCTACCCCCATCCACCACCATTGGTCTACTCCCATTCATCACCATTTAGCAGTGCAAAAGTAAATGGCAAACACAGTACTGTCTCTCTTTGAATGCTTTTTCTTTTTCTTTTTTTTGAGTATCGTGTTACCAGATATTTTCCCGAACTTGCCTTATTCTTGAAAATGCGCCTTGCCCAGATTTCCCATCCTTCCTGAACAAAGGCCACTGTTGGTATTGAAGAGCTGCTCATTACGAATCTAATTGGACTGCACCTTGCACTGTCTTCACTTTCATATCTAACAGTGCCGGCTGTGCTTCTGAAAAAAGCCACAGTCCTCTCCTGTGATGGTTTGCACTGTCCCCTTCTCAGGCAATATCTAGAGGAGGTTTTCTCACTGGGCATCTAGCACTATTTACATGTCTCCTCTTTCTCTTATTTGTGATAACACCTGTACCCAGGGAAGCAGTTTAGTGCCATTGTCAGCTGGTTGTATTTTGTAGTAGGCCTGAAATTTTTGAAGAGGAAGAAACTCACTGTTTCTTAAAGCTGGGCATCCTATCTATCCTCTCTAAATACCTGAGTCTGTCTATCTAATATATCATAAGAGCTCGTTGCCAGTGAAATCTCTGCGCTCTGTTGTCCACCTTTCCACAGTGAAGTGGAAGTCCTACTGTGGTTAATTTGAAGCACAGTAAGGGAATTCAGATATTTTGAATCTAAATCTGCAGATCACCAGTAGCCTGTAAAGCTCCTTAGCTTGCTGAAAAGGAGGTGCGTAAGTCTGGCAAATATCACAGAAGATAGTGATGTGGGAAAGAAAAACAGCTATATTCGCATTTGCAAATGATTCTAAAGGGGGGGGGGGGAGAAACCCAAGTAATTAAAATAAAAAAGAACAGAATGTCATGAAAATAGGTTCTGACTGTGAGGTCCTTCTGGGGGAAAACAGACTCCAGCGGAAGGACTAGAAGCACTTGAAAACTCATCTGGAGACTGAAGCAGTGTGGCTGTACAGGCTGTTTGCAGGAGCTATAGCAGGTGGTTACAGATGGGCAGGTCTCTGTGTTATACAGCGGTTTCAATGCAAATAGAGTCAGACTGCACCTTGGTTTATTTGAGACTCTTGATTAGTTGTGTAAAAATTGGCAGATGTAGTTTTGTTATAGTGAGATCATAACATTACTGATTTTGCAATTCTGCTGGAATGTAACAGGAGTTACGGGCTTTTGTTGTCACGAAGCTAGGCTCCTTGCTGTTATAAGATGTAGGATGGCTCTAATCTCATAAAAGATCAGATTGCCTTAAACTGATTGTGGACATCCTTTCCGTGTTTTTTTTTTTACGTAAACTTGTTTTCTCATCAAAGCTTTTTTTTTTGATCTTTTCTGTGAAGATTAGCATGGCCTTTGAAGCCCAGCTACATCAGTTATTACTGAAGCTAAATTGTTCCCTGCCACCCACGCTCAAACACCCTTTCCCAGCTCTCTTAGGGATTTATTTCATCCAATTACCACAATTGCTGGGCAAAGCTAGCCTTTGAGACAGACTCACAGACTGGGGAGCAAATGCCTTCCCTTGAGTCCTTGAAGAGCTCTTGGAGCATCAAGACTGATAGCCCTGCCAGACGTTGTCTCAGTCCTGATTAGATCCTGCCTCACTTCATCATCTTGTTTACAGTGAGATTTTCCTTAGGAGGAAGAAGAAATCAAACAGCTGCTTTTCTATCAATTCTCATTTGGGAAAGGTAGTGCTGGATACAGATATCTTCAAAATTAAGGCCAGAAGATCTGCTTTCAATTCCCAGCTCTGCTATTCATTCCTTCTGAACTGAGGCAAATTACACATTCTGCTTTTTTTTTTTTTTTTGCAACATTTTTGGTTGGGTTTCTGATATTATCTTTCTTCTGCTTTCTTTTTTTATCTGTTTAGATGCTGTCTCAAACAGTGTGCAGCGAAAGAGCTGAAACACTGATCCCCCCAAAGTCATGGCTTTTAAAGAGATTTCATTCCCAACATGACTAAAAGGTGTTTCATAAAGGGTCAAGGCACTCGCTTCCTCTTGTAAGCAGGGGAACGTGTTGAAGGTCACACGCACTGATTTGTGCCTAAGCAAGGAAGATGGCTCTCAACAGCTGTTCCCTGGTACCTGAGATGGTGGGCTCCCTCTCACTAGAAGCAGAATAGGTGTTGGGTAACTTCTTCTAAATGGGAGCTGAAAAATGACACTGCGTGAATTTGGTAGAAAGACATATTCCCAAAGTCTAATACCTCAATTCAAAATTACCTTGAAGGCAGCATGGTGGATTGCTAGCAGAATTTAATCTTTAATGAGTTTCTTCTCTGACTTCATAAAGCCCAATGTGGTTTAATACTTTTTATCATCTTTGGTTAAAACAGCATCCTTTTGAATGAAATTAATGTTCAAACTAAGGAGATAATTTTTGGACTCTTAGGGGAAAAGAAAAGCAAAGCAGAATGGAGATTGTTTGGGGGTGTGTGTTTTATTATAGGTGCAAAATAATATATTAAACAAATTCTTCTTAGAACAATAATTTTTTGCAGTGCACCCTCTCTCTCCAGTTTTGGCTCACATCATCCCACAAGTGCAGCGTTAATTTTTATGATTCTTACAGTTGCTCTTCATGCTGTTGTTATTAATAGATTATCATTATTACTTGAAATCAAATGAAGATGGCATACTGACCTGCTAGATTTGAAAATATTTTCTTATCTTTTTCATTATTTGAATTTCTAGAGTTTGTAGAAAGGACTTGTGTTTGTGCAAAAAAATTTACCAGCAAATATCCAGGCAACGCAGTGGTTCCCAAAATATTACTTCTATAAATGCTAGTCAGCCATTTTGAAAGCTCTCTGGGAGGACAAGTAATACCCAGTGACTTAAGTGATCAGTCATACAGCATGAATTTTGAATAGCTGACAGAGAATGTGCTCAACCATCGTAGTGATTGGTAATACTCAGTGAATCAGCTGTATGTGGAAATATCTGATCTGAGGCTCCTTTGCATAACAAAGATGTTTCCAAAGGTTTGATGTCCATTCCTAGGATAGCACACAAACTGTGGGAACAACTAAATCTTTTCATTAATTACTTAATTATTTCACTCACATGCTGGCATTCCTAAGCAATAGCTTGGCAGCATGCTGTTGTGGCCCTGCACACACTTGAACTGGCAGTGCACCAGTAGTTTTACAGAAATGAATGGGACATGTTCATGGGTATCTTCATGAGACTGAGAATTTGGGAGCTGCCAGTGCCATTCTGTTCAGATGCTCCAGTGGCATTTTGATCAAACTTTGAAAGGTTTGGGTGTCTCTGTGGGATTTCGTAGTGCTTCTGATAATCTCAGTAGGTTGATAACTTTGGCTTACTGAGCAGAGATTCGTTTTTGAAGGCGCTTATTTTTTAGAACCAGTTTACTATTTAATTTTGATGCAAGGCTATAAGATGAAAGGCAACCTTGAAAAAATTTTCCTTTGAAATCGATGATGTTACATTCTCTTAAATCAGACCCAAAGATAAGTTGCTATGCTCTACGTGCTCCGTATTACACTTAGCAGCCTAGTACTTAGCGTGTCAGTGCAGTTGTGGGTAGAAATAATTTGTCATGGAGACAAAGGGAGATTTTTTTAAAAGGTTTGCTGCTTGCAGTATGTTCAGGAGCTTATATTATATTCATAAGCTGCCACTTTCATCAGGGTACCTGGTCTGCAAGCTTTTTTGTTATGCTTAATGGAGAAATATGACAGAAGGAGGGAGAATAGTAAAGCTAACATGTTTTCAATAAGTTTTGTAATTAAATTCTCCTCTATCCCTGTCTTTGTGATGAGAAAATTTTGCTGAAATACTTTTGCCCCCAATTAAATATTAGAATGTGCACTACTTTTTTTCATTATAACTTTCTTATAAAGATGAAGAATATGTGGGGGGTTTTTTTGACGGAAAAGGAAACCCACTTCTGAAGTCCAGTCCTTCGCTCTTTTAATCCTATTAAACTTTGATTCCTAGGGTGTGGATGGCATCCTGACTGTGGCTGATGTGCCACAAGGTGCAGTGGCAATCTGTGTGATGTCAAATTAAGACCTTTTAGCCATTCATGCTTTGCAGGGCCAGCAGTTTCAGACTAACTCATATTTATCAGTCTGATGCTAATTTGGATGCCAGCAGGGATAATTTTGGCTGATTAGTAGTTCTTTTTGATAACTTTTTAGGGATGTTAGTTTAATGTTTTATAGCTACAAGTTCTTGAGGAAAGTAATATTTTAGACAGGAAAGAAGAATGAGAGTGTGTACGCACATAAGAAAAAGGGAGAAAGTGCTTGTTTATGTGAACATGTTTAGTGAATGAGTAAGGAAAAAAGGATTAATTATTCTGCACATCATTTCTCACTCTAAGACAATCTTTTTTCGGTCTGGTTCCCAAGCCACCTTTAACAAAAGCAGCTGGTAGAAGCAGACCAGATAGGTAGATCTCATTTGTATAAATATTTCGGTGTGTGAATGACTCGGTCTCAGTTCTACACTCTAATTCTCATTAGTTCTGTAAGAATAATGGCTATTTCAAGTCTTTCATTAGTAGCTGTGTCACTCTGCTACCAGCCACCCAGCTGCTGGTATTCTGGGCACTTACCTCATTGCTAGACATCCGCAGAAAAGCAAAGCGCACATATGCAGTGGAGCCCATGAAAAGGGAAATCACAGAGCTCATGTGTTTGTGCCTCACTCGGCACCTTCTGCACCAGCTCCACGGAGCAGCCTGTGCACCCAAGCAGGTAGGGAAAACTCCCACCAGCATCTTCTCAAATGTAGCTTGCAGAGAAAGCAGTGGTAGTGGTGTGCAGATTTTCACAAGATGATAAACTCAGTGCACCATAACCACAATTTTTAAAGGCATTTCATGAAATGTAATAATATTTCCTATTTGGAAGCCTAAGTGAGCAAATGACTTTTCGTTATCCACTGACAGATAGAGTAAATATTGTTCATGGATTTACAGGTATTACTAATAGCTTTTAGATATGCTGTTCTGATGTCAAAGATCTCAAAAACCCCCACTGACACCACCCCTTGAATCAAACTTACTCTAGTCCTGCAGTTGATCAAATGGCAGCATATACTTTAAAATGTTCAGCATTGCACCACAAAGGAGCCCAGATTTTATAAGTATCCTGTTAACTGCCTGCAAAGTGTGTGATAAGATGGATAGGACAGTTTGGTATAGGAGAAGCTGCTTTTAGGAACCATCTGTGGTTTTACTTATGAGAATGAATTTTAACTAATGAAAACTTCAGTGATGAATGTTGTGCATATTGCAGCAACTACACAGTGTGATTAGATTTTTATGTAGTAACTAGAGAGAGAGATGGAAAATCCTGCAAGGAACATCTGCCTTATTTTGAGCTGCAGTTGAGTGTTGCTTTTTCTTTTTTTTTTTTTTTATCCCCAGTCCTGAATTGATATATCCTGTTAGAAATTTTCAGAGAAATTTTGCAGATTTTATTTAAAACACAAATGTGCTTGAAGATGGGGAGTAGTCATATCCTTGCCAGAAATGAAGTGATCTCTGTCAATTAAGGTCAGAGCTGGTAATCATGTTCCCAAAATCTAAAGACCTGGACTTCTTTTTACAGTGCAGCTTACCAGCACTTTTTTTAAAAAAACAAAACAAAACAAAAAAAACCCCAACAAATAAAAACAAACAAACAAAAAAAACCCCAAAAACTGTGGACAAAGGAAATCCTGATGGTGATTAGTGATCCCTCTGTACATCAGTAACTCTTCTGGGTTGCTTGGAGGAAAAAGATCTCAGCAGAAACGATTTGGGTTACATACTCTTTATTTTCTGTGAAGGGGATAATTTGTGATGGAATAGCCCAAGTGCTGGGGATTCTAGTATTTCAAATAGATTTGGCTTCCCTTTCCTGAAAACACATAGTTTGTGGAAATATCTTCCAGGTGCTGGACAACTAGTGTTCAGACCCTGGCAACCTCCAAAGGTGAGATCTCAGCTAGATGGTTAGTACCCCAAGTATCTACACACGTAAACTATTCGGATTCCCATTACACCCAAGGACAGAAAGGAAGCTTCTGCAGTAAATGCATCTCTGCCTGATGTGGGCATCCAAAACATCACCGGTACACCCCAGCCTGCAACCACTGATTTCTCTGCATTAACTGTCAAAAGAGTGTAGGTACAGATGTTGATGTTAGACAAGAATCCCCCCTTGCCTCCTTACCCCCAGCGTGGGGGCTCTCTGTGGGGGCTCTCTTTATCTCCCTGGAAATGAAAAAGGACATTCTTTAATTCCTTTTTTAACCTGGATGTTATTTTACAGGAGAGATTACCTCGAAGCTATTTCCCCTCCCCATTCCCACCATCACCACATTTTTTAATCTCATCTATGATGGCACAACACTGTAGAAATAGTAGCAAAAGTCCCTGTAACTCATTTCCACTTGTACATGCCATGTTATTTTGGTTTCTGGTGATGTGACTCCGATACACTGTTTCCGTGCTCTGTGTAACCTTCTGTAATCTACTGCTTTACACAAAAAAAACCCAACCAAAACTGGTCTGTTCAGCATGTTTCCAGATAACTGCTGCTTATCTGAATGTGAAGCAGAAAAGGGCAAAATAAATGCAACTTTCAACCTTGAGCACCTAGAAAATGCTGGATGCTTAAAAACTGGGAGATTAAAAATAAATATTGAGGACTTTTGATTCTTCCTCTGAGCTTTTGAGCATTTGCATTATCCTAATTTTTCTTTTGGGGAAATATTAGATGCTTTTTTTTTTCAAGTGAATGTTAAGATTCCCTTGAAATAATGCAAGTCTAAGAGATGGCATTTAGAAAAGGCATCAGGTGTTATTGAGAGCTATATGAGGCTGCAGGTTTACTCCATCTCACAACAGCTCTCTGGGACCCAGCCCCTTTTCTCATAGCTCTGTTGCACTTAGTTTCTCCTGAGGTGCTGACCACCATCATAGTGGCCAGGAGGTACATTCATTTTCATGGCAACTGGGTATCCTGAGTGTCTAAATTATCAGTATGCAAGGATATATGCAATAGGTACAGCAAAGTCTCAGTAATGATATGACCCTTTTAATGCATTGACATTGTCATAGTCTTTCTGCTATTTGAATTTTCCTGCAGCTGCTGTTTTCTGCCACACTGAGTTGATGAGATCCTTCACAGGAGACCTTTTCTGAAAGAAGACAGAAATAAGGCTAGAAGAAGGAGGAAGGCTGGCAGAAGTTGCTTCTATTTTCCTTCTTTCCTTGGCTCTAAATGACAGGAGAAGATGTGTGGAAAGAAAAAAAATCTATAAGTTAAATGAAAATAAATATGCTTGCATAGGAACTTGGTCACCAATATCTAAAATCCAGCACTTCAATACTTCAGGCTTATGGATTTGGGTAAACACAATTACCTTAAGAAGGCTTACAAATTATTAGTATTTTGCAGGGGGATTATAACACATCATTAAAGATGAAAGTTTGGAATTTTTTTTTTTTTTTCAGAGCTTAGTTAGGTTTTAAACTGCATCCTTGGAGTCCAAGAATGACCTTCTAGTGAGCATGGGACAGACAGCAGCATCTGAAATGTGAATCAGTGCGAGGTCACTGAGCAGTGATGCTTCTCATGGAGAGGCAGCGGATCATTAGAGGGGGCACTTAGAGTTTCGTGTTATTCAACTTCTTTGAAATAGTTTTCAATACGTGTATTATCTGGCTTATTCTTCAAAAAGAAAGAAAGAAATTCAAAAAGGCTTCTCTTATAAAATTGGATGAAATTGTTCTTCAGAGACTGAATATATCCACAAGCTCACTCCTGTTAAGCTAGATATTTGGTCTGAAGGAACCTGTACAGCTAGATCTAAATGGTGCACAGAACTCTTTCCAAACTTTGCTTTAATTAAATAGCATTTACATGTCTAGCATCCATTTTATTACTTTTTCTCCTACTAATCACTTAACAGTGACATTTCCCCCCAGTAAATCTTTCAGTAGATATGCTTTTTAATTGGCAAACTCCCTTTGCACAGTTATTAGAAATAAATAAAATCTTTAGATATGTTGTTTTTGTGTAACTAACACTTCACAGCTCCCATACTTACTTAAATGCTTAAACCCTTGCTCTACACCCTTCTACATTACTGCTGGCAATTCTCATGTGTGAGAAAACTGGAGCTGCCTCAGATGCCGGAGGCAGCTTACAACGGCAGCCCATCTTGCAGCATCAGCTGGAGTGTGTACAGCTGACTGGTCCCACTTCAAGTGATGAATAATTAAGATTATAGATCCTAGCCATATGAGGGAGGTATAGAGCATTCTTGATTTCCGACTTGTTACTGCCACTCAAGATGTTTAACATCTCATAGTGTCAAGCTCCTTCTAGGGAAAGCTGGGGTAGTAGCATCTGTCCATCGTGTTCTGATAAGCCATATTTTCATACACCTAAATAATATCAGTGTTTTGTGGCTGACTGAATTCCATCTAATTTCCATCATTTAAGTTGTTGGCTTGCTCACCACAGTAATTCTGTTGTAGAATTATTTTACAGGATGACAGGGAAATTTATGAGATGGCAAGGAAAGAGAATTACCTTCTTCTAATATTTTGTTATACAAATATGATTCACTAGGATTTGGACTTAAAGGGATTTTAGATAATTCTTTTTCTAATTCTGCCTTTATGAATGGCTAAGTTTTCTGCTGTTGTAAGTTGCCAGATCTTTGAGGAAGACAATGAAATACTATTAATTCTGACAGAAGAAACTATCCCTAACAATCCAGGAAGGAAGAATAAGAATAGGGAAAATTATGTTCTATAGAGAAAGACTGGAGCAAGGATACTACAGTTCTTCAAGCTTTTGAAGTTTTTATACTGAATTTTAAGAAAAAGGGCATGGCTGGTAAGAGGGACCTCCTTACCTGTGTATTATTAGGGTGTTTTCAACTGAAAGCATTGCATTGTAAAACCTTGTCTTTATTTTGTGACTTGTGGTTTTAGGTTGGAAGTAATTGATGCGGATACTAAGTTGTGAAAATATAAAGTCCTCACAGCCTCATTTTTGGAGCTGACACTATACACTGGCTGAGGCTTTGCCTCTAGAGCTTTAGGGCAGCACCTTGATGTTTTCAAAGAGGTATCAGTACTGTGAATGCATTTTCCCTATGTGAACTCTGCATCTATAAGCAACTCTGTGTGCAGGCCATTTAGCTAGCTGTTGAACTATATCTTGTTTGTACTAAATAATTGTGCTTATAATTAGGAGGCATAAATTTAGATGCCCTTTGAAAAATATGTTCTTCAATATCAAAGCAATGCAACAAATGGATCCTTTTTTGTTGTTGCCAAAATGAGCCTGGATCTGCTGTTCAACTTGCTTATATAATGACATTTTTCAGTATGTTTCTTCCACACGATCTGAAGATCCTAAAGCCTGTATGTATTGCACTTGAATATCTTGCACTGAACAGATGTGATATATGACTATTCGCTGCAACGCTACATGAAATAAGAAGGACAGAAAGCAAAGGTACCTTTCCAAACTGAAATCATATGAAGTGATTCCCAATGGGCAGCAGAGGAAGGAAACAGTCAAATTAAAAGCAAAGCAGAAAGGTGGATGGTCCTGTTTTAGAAAGATTGCCAAGGCATCTTTAACAACCACAAGCATATAGGATCTTGATTTTTTTTCTGTCTCATCCTAAAACAATACCCCTATCACTAATGCCTGCACCAGAGGGATTTTGGTTTTTTGTTTAGTGATCACTGGTCTAAGGCCAGGATTTAGAAATGTTGACTGTTTCTGAAAGCCTTCATATGGGTCTGTTGAATATAAGTTGTTTTGCATCACTTATACTTGCATACACCTGATTTCAGCATCTGGTTTCTCAAGGGCTGCTGGAGTTAGAGATTAATCCTGTGTGTTTTTCTGAGGGCTGGCACTCCTTGTATTATCTTAAGGAAAAAAGCCTTAATTTTCTAGACTTGGGAAATTCTAAATCCTAAAAGTTTCATAGCAGAGTGATTAGAAAGGCCTACTATAATTAGAACTACATTTTTAAGGCCTAATATTTTTTAGGATGCCAGAGTTAGAATATAATTGGCTGTTTTCTTTCTTTTTTTTTTTTATAAAGTGGTTATTCGATTTAACTTTACTTTTTAATAGATCTGAGGTTTCCTCAGGTATTAGGCCTTTAAAAGGGCCTTGGTTTTAAGCTAAAGATGTTAATTTTGACTTTGAGCTGGACCAAATACAGCGAGTCCCAGAATCTGGACCAATCACGATTACACATCCCATTTTCCTGGTAACTTTGGTTTATGTTCTGCTTGGGGGAAGGATGCCACATACTTACTTGTAGCCATCTCTATTTTTGTAGTATCTTGAGATGTGCTGCAGGTATCCCATACAAGTGATTCTCTTCCACCCCTGCCTAGCTTCTATGATTTGACAAGGTCAAAGCATTTGATGGCTTGTATTGTTGGAAAAGACACTGTGTGAGATAGTTTAGGAACTGAGGGGAGTAATTTGTTCAAATATAGAATATATAAGGAAAAAGAATTGGGGGAGCATAAACAGATTTTCAAGGTCACTTATATGTATGTGAAGACATATTCAAAAGAGAAAACTATTTATCATCCAATATCATGGGCCAAATTTTCAGCTGGTGCCTTTGCAGTAAGCTTTGCATAAGTCATCAGGGGAAAGGGTCTATAACACAACTTCAAAGTACACTTCTCTTCCTCTGGTTGGCGTTGGAAAGTCTGGTCCCTGCTCTTAAGACTTGTCCATCAGATTCAAAGGAATTCTGGAAAAATGGTAATATATAAACAACAACATTAAGACAGAAAACTATGGGGAGTCACATTTTCCCTAGTGTTGGTGCTCTTTCTTAGGTAAATGGTGGCACCATTTGTGTTCCTGATCATAGCCAGTGCCTCTTCACTGCAACAGCTGCTATTTTCTGCCTGCACCTGACAGAATCCCAGTGCTTGACAGAACCTCTACCTGCGTGGCCTTACCCCCTGCTTTCTAATTTCAGCCGCTGCGTACAAAGTAATTTCATCCAAGTGATCTTCTGTCACATTCAGTTGGCTTGATTGTCCATTTCTAAATGCCTTTGCCACTTCAGATTGACACTGACTTTAAGTCAGCTAACTTCAAAGTCAACTTAAATTTGCTTTTCAGTGTTAGCCATGCTACCTTGCATCTCACACTTGTGACTGGACTGCTTATAGCCAGAGACTCTGTCTGTATGAGTGATTCGTCCTTTATGCATGGTTATGGTGAGCCATTTCCTTACTCCTCTCTAAATTAATGCTAATTGCATTATACTGCTATTATCACAAGAAAAATTAGGTGCATGATGCTGATGTACTCTAGTTGGCTAAAAAGCCTTATTTGGGAAGCAGAACTCCTGTTTTTTTTCCTCCTGAGCTCTACACTTACATTTCATGTCTTCTCAGAGCGTATTTTAATGTGTGTTGTTTTCCCTGCAACCAGGGCCGTGGAAACTACTTTTTTATTTTTTGTTATTTTTTCTTTCTTCTAAGATATTAAAATTTCAGTGTACTCCTATGATTCCAGGATCTGAAGGCTTTGAGCAATGTGTCTGACCTCTGCATCCTGTGATACAATGTTCCCTAATTTCGGTGCATGTTTTAGGAACGCTGGTAGGCTGATGAATACTGAGTGCACAAATGACCTCGTGGCCTCTTCAGTACTGTTTCCTCTTCATCCCTTTGAATCTGGAAAAGATGCCTTTATGGTTTATTTATTTTATTTATTGATCTCTTTCCCTCTCTTCTACAAAGGCTACACTAAAGCATGTATCTTTAAAAAAGAAATGAAGTACATCCAGCACACTCGGGTAAAAGAGTACTTGTTTTCACTAGAAAAGAAAAATTTCTGCATGAAAAGTTTACCTGTTTGTCTAGTGGCCATAATAAGCTGCACAAACTGCCACCACCTGGAGAGCCAAGACAGGAGAAAGGAAAGGGAATTGAGTAGCTGAGCTCTACAATAAGGAGCACTAACAAAAAGGCTGAGTTTGCCTAGAAGAGACCTATGAAGAAAGAAAAGCAATTTTCTCTTGAGAAACCTAAAGAAAGGATAAAAGGCTATTGCAAACCTGCTGTGTTTGGGAAGGGTTGAGGGAGTGACAAACCTGATTAAGCTTATCTGTGGTCTGTGGCCCTCAGGAGAGACTCTTCTATTTGATTTGGGGTTGGGTGACAGCCCTAGTGCTGCCTCATGTCACAGAATTGCTGTGTAATCTAGAAATAAAAAGGTTTTCTCCAGCTTCACCAGATAGATGCTAAAAAAATGCTGCTCCTCAACACAGAGTCACACCAAGAGGGCCACCCTGGCCAGGCAGACATGAAGTACTTGGTCCAGGTGGGAGATCTGAAGATCTGGCCACTTCTGTAGGAGCCAAGGTGGCAATGTGGAGCACTGTGATAAAATCCAGACCTTACTACAGGGAAGCTCTAATTTTGAAAGCAAGACAAAAATCTTTTGTTGCCATTTGCAAAGCATGGCTGTCCCTGAAGGCTTAAGAAACAGAGCTGAGGAAGATAATTCTTGGACCCCCCCATCAACCATTTGGTGTTGCTTGCCAAACAGACAATACCTGCAAGTTGTTCTCATTGTGAGGCTGTAAAGGTACTGTCCCCAGTTTCTGGCCTGTTCTGGGAAATGTGTTGCCATGCTTTTCACCCCACAGTCCCTTTGCCAAGGGCTCTGCAGGGACACGTGTTATAGTGCTGTTTAACTACTTAGCCTCAGCCTCCCATGCTGGGGCTGATGTTGTTGAATGGGGTTATGGGGAAGAGAAGAGCTTATGAAGTGGTGCTTAGCTGTGTAATAATTTCCTGAGTGTCAGTGCTCCAACCTCCAGCAGATTAATTTTGTACTAAACAATGTACTACTTTTTTGTGAATAAAGTCCCCGATCTAACTGCTGTCACTAGAGCTGCATTGAACTTGTACATTGGTGACCTTTTCTGTCTGAGGATGGGGAACAATAGGACAAAATATGTCTGGAAAATATGTTACGTGATAAAACATCTGAGAAAGCTGTGGTTGAACAGGACTGTCATTAACTCAGACATCCTGGAGGTTATTTTCCTTATGAGATAATATAATTATAGGAATTATAAATGGAGAGAAACTGTTGAAGTAATTTTGTTCCTTCCATGACAACGCAGTGCTCCTACATCACTCTTTCCTGGTTCTTTCCACATCTACTAGCACTTAGCCATCTGATATTACTTTGCTAAAATTAATCCTGAACTTTATCCAACCCTTCTGAATAATTATGAGATAAACAACACTTAGCTCTCCAATAGTTTTGGAAAGTTAACTAAATTAATTAGGTGAAGCCACCTAAGAGTTTTTTGGGGTTTTTTTGGGGGGGTGGGGGGAGGGGTGGTCAGTAAAGATCTTTGGATCATATGTAATCTCTTGTATTTAAGTTCTGTCATTGCAGTGGTGTTTGAAAGTAGACGAACTCTGAAAGAGCATTTTAAGGAATGGATCCCCGGATAGGATAGAGAGAACCCTTTCTAACTTCTGAGACTGTAAACCTCCTTGAAAGGAACTCATATTTCTCTTTCTCGTGCTGTGGAAAACCCTGAACTTCTGCTTTCCCAAGTGAGATTTGAAGTGTCGGTGTAGTCTTTGTGCCACCTTTTGTCTGTGATCTGATGTGACTGATTCTGAGCAACTAGAATTGCTTTGCCATTTTATCTGAGGCCTGGAAGACTTAAAAGAAACTTCTCGAGATCAATCCATCAAGGTAATGAAACCTCAATTTTCTTTTGGTCTGTGGAAGAAGAGGATGCTCAAAACCTGGCAAGAATAAGACATCCAGACATTGTGGCATATATTGGTGTCCTTGAATTGGGGAAATTCAATCTGGTTATGATCATTGCAAGACCAGAAGACAAGCAAAGCATGCTAAATAACAATAACTGAGCTCTAATATGTGTTGTCAGCTTTGAAAGCTTTCGCCTGAAAGTCTTAATCGTGAGTTCTCCCAACCATCTCCAGTTAAAACCACTTGTGTTGTTTCTTCTGTTTGCATTCATGGCAATTACTCTTTATTTGTGAGAGAATACCCTCTAGATTTCAGAATTTACTCACTGAATATTTATATAAAATTATCTGGAGAAGAGTAATTTCTGACTAGCCTTTATTCTTCTTGAGCTTGAAAGTGGCTCTTGCTGCCTGTTCCAGAAAGAACATCCTGAAGTGCATCCATGGGCCTAGTGAACCCTGAATGGTAGCAAGAGATAAAAGTGGAGGAAAAATATTGTGGTCAAAGTACTAGTTCTGCCACAAACTACCCAAGGGATTATTTGGGTAGGACACTTAAGGTGGGATTTGACTGCCTAGACCTAGGGTCTTGGTGCCACTTGTGATGTCTTTATTATAATCCGAGACATTTGGACCCTGATGGCAAATACAACAAAGATGATGGGATTTAAGAGAGACAACTCTTTCTGGAAGGATGGCAACTGGAGACTAAATGGGGCATCCCATGGTACTTAAAATGATCCAGGATGTTTCAGTAAACGAATGCTACCCTATATGGGGAAAAAAGAGGGGAGTAGCAACACTCAGAGTACCGGTACCTTGGTGTAGCTCTTGGGAATTTAGCTTCCACAGGGCATTCAAACCCCTGGGCAGGCACTTGGCAGTGCAGGAAGACATGTGAGTTGTCTCAAAATTCACCAAATCCATTGCACTTAGCTGGTGAAACAGTGCTGAGCACGGGGATATCTTTTAAATCCTATTGCCGTCCCAGAGTTAAATTCACGGGGTGCTGGTCAGCCGAGCCTCACAAAGATTTGCAGCCTGAAGCCCTTTCCTGGCAGCGCCTGCCTGGGACCTTGCTGTTGAAGTGTGATAGTCGTTTCCTTATCTCCTTTTTCCCAGAGGGATGCTCTGGGCCCCATCTCCAGAGATGTGAAAGCAGAACATGTTGCTGATGTCCTCCTTGCCCTGCATATGAATCCCTAAATGTCACAACAGCACTGGCAGAAACAACTGCTCTCGAATTCTCCCCCTGGTTGTGTTTGAACACTTGCGTGATTAGACTAACTGAAATATGACATGTGTCTGTTAAACTGAAAATGGGTTTTCACAGCCTGCTGGCCTTCAGAGAGGGCGTGTGGGCTGAATGGATCACTATCAAACAGGAGATGCAAATGTTTGCATTTTTTTTTTCCTTGGAAGAAGATGGTGTAACAGTGATCAAAGTAAAATTCAACTTTTCCCTCTGTGGAAGCTTCATTACACCAGCCTGTAGGCTTCTTCTCAGTGCCTTCAGTGTAGCCTGTAAGCCAGCTTTTTGCTTTCTGCTACAGCAGAGCAGCCTTTCAGATTCCTCTCTCCCAGCATCTTTTGCAGGAGAGAATGGATCCCTTTTTAATAAGGCAAGAGGAACCTTTGTATAATTTAGACTATTTGTGTCTTACCAACAAGGTGGCAGTTTTCTTCCGTAACTACTTCTGCACTAAAATCAAAGGCGTATCTTCTTTAAAGATATGATCCTACCCCTTCCCTTCCTTCTGCTCTGCTTCTCTGACTTAAGCAATCTCCCTCTGAACATCTAATATTAAAGTGTACACTTATTTTATCTCAGTTGCAAATGTTTTCCATTAAGTTCTTGGAACCCTGCTCCTCTAAGCCTGTGCTTTCCAACCCCTGGCACAACATTTTGAGTTCCTCTGGGAGAAAATGAGACAACAAGGTGGATGTGAGTGGCACCAGGCACCCATGATGATGTCTGGTGCTATTTGATAGTAACAATAGTTTGATAGTAACAATAATCTCTGTTTTGTTGGTTGGTTTTTTTTTTTCAATAAATGCCAGAGATTTGGCACATACAGTTGGGCAGATTGTGCAAGCAAATACCTAAAGCTGCCTTTTTAAAGGCCAGCTTTCTAGCCCAAGCTCTGCCAAGCAGGAATTTTTCAGCTTCTAAGCCAGCATATTTTGTAAAAGAAGAGATCTCTGCTTGCTCACTTTTCTGGGATAGGCATGCAAGAGTAACATCTCAGAAAGATACAGCTGAATAGAGGTCAGATAATATCCTAGGTTGGTAATCTGAGGGTGATTTATCTTCTGTTCAACCTTCTTGTGCACAGCATGGCCCTGGTTTGTTTGGCACAGCAGGCAGTTGTGTTTTACTGAAGACTGGGCATCTGCAAAGAAGAAGGGGCAAGAAAGTCCTAGGGTTGTCATGAGCCACTTCCTAAAGATTAACAATTTGGGTTGAATTTCAGCTGTTTCTGAGGCTCCCCACAGACACTTGTGCTCCAGTTCTGTCACTGAGAGACTGAAACACCAAGTGAAATGCTAACTTTAATTAAAAAAATAGATGGACTGTCCTTTCCTGCTGCCACCCACTCAAGACTTAATTTGAAAAATGTTTACTTCAAAAAGGTAGTGAAAGTGTTTGTAGTTCGGAAAAACTGATTATTTGACTTAAGGTAGAAAGTCCATGGGGTAAATTCTACAAAAAGATGGTCTGGCCAGGTTGCTTTACCTAAGTTTTAACTTATTTTCATGCTTTCATGGAAATTTTAATGGTGTTATTGTGTTAATGGTGATGTAACTTCTGCCTATTTTTATAGAAAACAACATATATTACCCATTCTCATTACAATAACATGCCCTTCCCATTTTAAATTTAACACCTGTCCAAGTTAAGAAAAACAAATGCTAAAACTAGTTTTCCTCACTTCTGCATTCTTCAGTTACTCCTGTGACAGATTTGGGATCTGCCTGTGCCAAGCTGAATTCCATTTTGATGGCTGAGACCCTCTGCCTTACAGGATTATTCATACTATCATCTGATGACTGTTCTTTGGTATTTCAGTCTTTTTGTTGATTTAAAACATATTTCTGCAGCAGGGATGTGATGCCAGTTGGGGTGCAAGAAATGTTTGCACCTACACAGCCCAAGGTGGGGTGGATGTTCCCAATGCAGTGGCCAGGAAGGCAGTAGCACCACTTCTTGTAAACCTGGAAGGAGGCAAGAGGGAAGCACCGATTCCTCTAGCTCTGTCCCCAAAGCAGCGCTTCTGCTTGATGTGTTACCAGTTGGTAACTGGTGCGTTTTGGCGAGGAAGAGCTATCTGCAGAAGACAAGTGTTTTCTGCTAGGGGGCTGTTGATTTTCTTGGGCTGACTTCCGGGTAGAGGGATGGGGATGGGATCTGGAAGCCTCGCAGCTGCAAAGGATGGACAGAAAAGAGATTTTTTTTTTTTTTTAAAATCAGGTGTTTTCCTGACCAAAGAGCTAGCAGATTGTCATGTTGTCAGTAGAAGAAAGTTGTACAGAGAGAAATCGGGGAGTGCTTTTTGCTCTGTGCCTGCACTCAAGGGAGGCAGAAGACTAAGATCACTTTGTGGGAAACTGAATCTATAATTTGCTAAAAAAAAAAAAAAAAAAGACCTGCAGTGCTCTCCTGCTTGCTGGAGTAAAAGTGGTGGTGGTCATCAAATTATTTTTTAAAGACTTTTTAAAAGAGATTGAGTGGCAATCCATAGGGCTCTGGTGTGAAAGCCCAGAACTCTGGTCTGGGGGTCTACGATGATGAGCTGCAGCCCCACAGCCTGGGAGGGGCGATGGGCGTGGAGACTATTTGGATCCATTCAAAGACAATGACTTGACGTGTTTTCATGTTCCATCTTTACATAGTTAATATCCTGTGGGAGTCAGGGGTCTCTCTGCAGTAAACAAGTGTTTTTGGATAGAAGGGAGGGGTTATTAGCCATTTAAAAGTGGTAGTGGTGGTGGAAAGCTCCTTTTCTTCTCTCTCTGTCCTGCCTTTCCTATTTCATCTGTTCATTAATTCCTTGTATTTCCTTCTCCTTACACAGTGAAACAAACCTGACTGTTTTCCTTTTGTTTCTAGCTGGTTTATCTGCCTGCTTCTCATGAATTAGCACAATACTGCAAAACCTGGACTGCAAATTAAGCAGAGATTGGGTTCTGTCAATGGGAAGTTAGATCTATTTTACTTCAAAAAAAAAAAAAAAAGCAGTAACTGAGACCTAAAAAAATGCTTAGAAAACTACCTGAGAGCATTGCTTGTAGATTAGTAATTTCAATTTACAAGAGTGCTCTTCATCCCAGGTACAGGGCTAAGTGGAAAATATGGATGAAAAACTGTTATAAGTATTGCTTAAATCAGAATTTCATTTCCTAATTTTTAATTGGTACTTAAATAAATTTTGCCAACTGCCTGAGCACCAGATTTTCAAATCACTTTTCAAGTAAGACCTTTACCATGGAGTATTATTTTAGCACAAACTGCCATTATAGAGCAACATGAATTTCATGCTTCCACCGTTTGCTTTTAATACCCACTGCTGCTAACACAGATGGCACCCATGTGACACAGTAATTTTATACACAGCTTAATAAGCAGAAGATTTCTCATTTGTGGTTTCTTTTGCGTATCCAACTCAAGTTCAGATAAAAGAAGACAATGGCTGTACAGCAAAGCCTCAGCGAATGTGAAGCTCCGTCAGTTTTCAGTCTCTCTCGACTGAAAGATGGTACCCATGGAGCTAACACAAAATCTAGCTCATTTCCACACTAGAATGCAAAACCTTGCATGGAGATGTTGTCTCCGAGCTGTCAACACTCCGGTGCCAGGCTCGCCTAGCTGCCGAGCTTCGTGGTGTACTGCTCCTGATCAGTTTGTCCCCGAGGACTCTGTCTTTCGGTGGAGAGGATAAGAAGAAAAGATGTTTGGGAGAAGTGAGCCCTGATGAGGCAATGGTGACAGCTTAGGGGCAGCGCGCTTCTTCTCTGCTTACCTTCATGGCAGCTGATGGCTAATTAGCAAATCCTGTTGGTGGTTCGTCTGCTGACTCTTGTTGCTTTCTTACTCGCTCTCATAATTTTCTTTTAATATTCTTCATCTGTTGTGTGCATACCCCCATCCTAATATGAGCTAGGAGAGCTGAACTCGTCTCCTTGTCTCCCCTTGTAAAGCTGCTCTGCAGGGGTAGGAGCAGTGCACAACTAGCAATAACTCGCTATGTAATGCTGCATGTATAGCATTTTCTGTAGGAGTGAAGGTCACAACCTAAAAAAGCTTGCTTCCTAAGCTAGCCACAAGAGGATGCTTATAAAATATTAAGCCTCTCTGAGCCTCTTCAGCACAGAAGAGGTGGGTTTCCCATTTGCTCTATGAAGCTCTTGTTTCCTTTTAGAAGATTATTATTAGGATGATGAGTGGTTAGTTCCAGCTCAACATATTTCTTAGCAAATATAGGTGACCCATAAATTTTTCAGATGAGATGAAGTCTGATGGTAGTCCTGAAGAACTGGGTGATGTTTTAATGAAGTGGGAGAGATGGGATGAATAACACTTAGGAATCAATAACAAGATTTTTTCCTTCTAAAGCAGGGGACAACACATCAATGGGAGATGAGAGGTGGATCTGAATGTATCGGTTAACCAGAGGTTGATGTAGCTGATTCTACTAAAAAAAGATCCAGGGAACAGGGAAATATTAGTATTCTCCTTCAGGGCAGTACTGGTTTTGGCTGGGATAGAGTTAACTTTCTTCATAGTAGCTTCTATGATGCTATGTTTTGGATTTGTGGTGAAAACAGTGTTGATGACACAAAGATGTTTTAGCTATTGCTGAACACTGCTTGCACAGCACCAAGGCCTCTTCTGCTTCTCACACCACCCCACCAGTGAGTAGGCTGGGGGTGTACAAGAAAAGGGGAGGGATACAGGTGGGACAGCTGACCCCAACTGCCCAGAGGGACATCCCATACCATATGACGTCATGCTCAGCAATAAAAACTGGGGGGGGGGGGGGCATTGCCAGGGCTGCCGTTGCTCAGGGGCTGGCTGGGCATCGGTCAGCTGCTAGTGAGCAACTGGGGGATTTTTGTGTCACTCGTTTTTCTTGGTTTTGTTCATTATTTATTTATTAATTTAAACTTATTAAACTGTCTGTATTTCAGCCCATAACTTTCCTCACTTTAACCCTTCCAATTCTCTCCTCCATCCCACTGTGGGGGAGCGAGTGAGCAACTGTGTGGTGCTGAGCTGCCTACCAGGGGTTAACCTACACCAAGGGCCTTGAAGCCTCATTTGGCATCATGTATTTAGTCCCGGGTGCTCACTTTCGAGAAAGGTGCGCTTGAACTGGGACAAGTGCAAAGAAAAAATACTACGGTGAACAAGGTTTCTGTCTTAGGCTATCAAAAGTCATTGTTTATTTGGCTTGGCCAAAGACATACTGCAAAAGGTTATAACATGTACTACTGAGACATCCAAATACACCGTGAGCATCAAAAGTGGTGAAGAGCTGTTTAAGTCATCACAGACAAGCAGCAAACTTATAGAGCTAATGTAAATTTTCAGGCAAGGCAACTGAATGTCTTTACTGAGTACATTTTAGGTCAGAGTTCATAAACAATGAGATGGTTTAATCATTTACTTAAGACTGCAGCCTGATCTCGAGCAGATCGAGCAGTCTCTCTAGGAAAGGGGACACAAATGGTCTGAAAGAGAAATCCCCTTCAGTCCTGGGCTGGCGATGCTGCCCTCAGAGGCTCTGACTTGTGCTTTTTCTGTTTAAATTTGTCTAGTGTGTGCAAAGTTTAGGTCAGACACAGCAGATGGGTTCAGCACTTTTCACAAGTCAAGTATTTCTCCAGCATGTTATATGAATTTCATCAGTTTTTTTTAACATTTACAGCTGACTATTAGTGGGTTATTAGTTAAATTTCTGCTATTTGCAGTGGTCCGTCAACAAGTCATACACAAGTTGATAGTTGTGTTTGCTTCTTGTTGTACCCATTCCACTTTGTTTTGATCCCTCTGACTGAGCTGTTTCAGATGTGCTTTGGTTTAGGGAATGGCTGTAGCCTACTGGGATTCTGCTGCTTGTTCCAGCTTTCTTTACTGTCCACAGCCATGGTGAGAGGTGAAAAGGGGCTGGCTGCCACCCTTCCGTAATTTTAAGATTACTACATGCTGCATGTGGAGCAGCTTTGAATTAAAAAGAGTAGCCTGAAACAATTGAAGGAGTACTACTGGCACAAAACGAACTCCATAAATTCATAGATGACAAATTTGCAGAGTAGAAGAATGTTTCCAGCAATCTGAGAGATGAAATTCTCGGGGGGGAGAAAACCACCCTGCAAATCTCTGAGAACAAGGACCTGAAATCTAACCTAGAGCATCATGAATTTGTGGAAGGGATTTTATAACACAACAGAGGAACTCATGCAAATAGAAAATGCAGCTTGTGATTCATGTATAGGTATTTCTAAGGGGCTTTAGAAGGAGACAGGTTTGCTCTTTGCATCATATTGATATTGTACTAATCCCATGCTTTAGGGCTTCAACTGGCTGCTTGCTGAGACTAAAAAGGGATTTATTTCTCCTTGGGCTATAAGTAAACCTGGGAGATAGTGGTGCTTGTACGTCTTGCTTAGTGACTTAGAGTGAAACACATCACCACATTTGGAGACCAAAAAGCCTCAGGTGAGACTGGCAAGGAGTACACAAATTCCTTTCTGGCTTTCCATTCGAAAATGGAGGGTGGTTACCCTAGGTTGTTTGGGAGTTAAATATTACATGTTTCTATTATTATAGAGACTTAGGACATTGGTAATGTTCCTGAGATCCCCTAATCTCTTTCACATCCATTCCTTATTGATAGATGTTTTTAATTCTTTATTACAAAATGTAAATTTATTGCCAGGCACTGGTGGTTGTTTTGTGGCTTTTGGAGTAGACGTTTACTGCAAATGGCCCCAAATGGTTCTTCCCAGCCTCATGTTTGGATGTCCTCACGCTGTGTTTTCCTCTGTTCTCCATACTCCCATAGCTGAGGTTACAGTGCTCTTTACCATTCTTTCTGCAGAAACCTGCTTCTATCTTTCCCTTCACAAAACCTTTATGAGTTACCTACATCGGGTTGTGTTTGCAGGAGAACAGAGAGTCTTTGGATAGGAGGATTTTCACAGCAGCAGAGGAATACTATTAGCATTACTGTACTGTCCTATTGTGTGAGCTGTTGACTGTGGAGCCATCGTCATGTTTTATTTTGTATTGCACTTCAAGTCACTTCCTCTTCACTTGAAGAAAGAAAATGGTGTGCCTCAAACATAAGCTGATTAAAACTTCAAAACGTGGATGAGTTTCATTAACCTATTTTTTCAGTTTCCAAGTTCTGATCTTCTACAACTGAGTCAAACAACCCACCATGTTCACCGCAGTATGTCTGCTGGGCTCCTAGTGAGCTCATCAGCTGATCTCAGGTACAAGTTTCTCCTTGCAACTGAAACAAATTCCTGCTGGGAGAGGGCTGAGCCCCAAACTTGGGATGCCAGTGCAGCTGTGACTGCAGTGAAGCAGATACCCCTTCTCTGTCAGGAGTATGTCAAACCCCTGGTCCACAGAGCTTTTGAAAATTCAGATTGAGATCTGTGGGTTAAGGCTTAGGCTCTCCTTAATTCATCTCCCAGATTTAAAAGCAACAAAATGTATTCCCGACATTTCCATCAGGTAGCACAATGACTGCTTTTTTTTTGGTAGCAGTTGTGGAATGCATCCAGCTGTGAATAGGTTTCTAAATAGAAGATCCTTCTAAATAATGGCCAAAAGAGGATGCTTTAACCCATGATCTGGAGCAGTTAGCACTGCAGACCAAGGCTGAGACTGACGCAAGGAGCAAAAAGGTAACTGTGAAAGTCCAGATCCCCTCTGCTCTCAAAATGATGACAGTCTTTTTTATACTTGGCAAATTTTATGATTTCCAAAAGGAAAACTATTGAGCAACACAGAGGCTTTCTGAGAGGCTTTGAGGCAGCCACAGAAGCAGAGTAAGGGTCTGGGAAAGGATAAAGATGCCAATGCATAAGGCTTGTCAAGCTGTTGCTGATACCCAGAACAGAAGTAATTAACTCTTCATGAATAGTTAAATTTGGGGAGTTAAGAGGTGACTGTGTTCCACAGCCAGCTTAGCAAAATAACTACATCCTGTGGGCTTTGCCATGAAGTTAGCTGAATTTGGAAAGCTGGTCCCATAGTTCTAGTCAAGCTGTGCAAATACTCTGAGCACATTTAATATATGTAAATTAAATTAATGTTAAATCACTGTGTCTCTGTGGTAGTGAATAATACAGAAAAAGCAAATGGGATGCACAGCAAATGGAGGTGATTCAGCTGTCAGACTGTGTACATAAATATTTTCCAAAACTCTTCTCTAAACGGAGAGATTACAGAAGTATAATTTTACTTAAAAGAACAAATATTTAATAAATTTAAAAAGGTGACATTATTATGTTTCTTTCTGCTTAGTCCTGCAGTGCTCTAGCTTTAGCTTTCATGTTCAAGCTTGATAATTTAGTTTTCTAAAAATAGCCTGTCAGACTATGCCTTACATTTCATTATTTTATGAATACCCCTTTGGACATTCTAGGCCATAAAAATCGGCCCCCAAACTCACACTGTAAAGCAAATATTGTTCCTTCCTTGGGTGGATGAATTATTAATCGAGGTTGGGCTTTTTTGGTGCAGGAAGTTCTGATGAGTTCAGTTTTGCAACAAGGATTTTAATCTTGTATCTCGGAGCCCTTAGTGCAGGCAAGTAAATATAAAACTGATGAATTATAAATGTTATAATGCCGCCAAACTCTGAGCTAAGGGAAGAGGTGGCAGTTCAGAATGACACACATCTGAAGTCCCTCAGAGTTTGGTGCACAGGTCACAGGTGCTGCTGGACTTTCTGTTGTCAGCAACAGAAAGCAGCTTAGTTTTTGTCAGGGTTGGCTGTGACGGTTTTCTGTTGCTGGTTATTTTTTTCTCTTTTCTTTTTTTTTAAAGCCAGTGGGTACTCTAATATTGACACTCATGAGCTTTTAATGGGAATGGGTAAAGAGACAAGAGCATGAATACAAATGATTCTCTTCTGCAGCTTCTTAGAGAAAGCACATTAAACTTGTGTTGAATAGAATGAAAAATAAAGCTGTCTCCAGGATCATTTTTTAAAATAATGTGTAGTATTGATGTTTTACACATTTAGTTGGGAGGGAATTACTGAAGTGTGCAAATGCTATTGTAACTGAAGGGCCCAAGTAATCAAGCACTGAAGAACTTTTTCCCCTAGAGATTTATTTTTGGTGGTACTTCTCTGTTTTAGAGAAAAACTGATTGACAAGAAAAAGCCTGGATAAGAACAAAAACCTTTTGACTAAATCAGGATGTTTAGTTTAAAATTTTTCATTACTAGAAGGACATGTTATGTGAAGTATGGACCTTAATTATTAAAGGAAGAAAATGGAGTTTCTCCCCCTAAATATCCTGGTTTGTAACCCTGAGCCAGGTCATCAGGCACAATTGGTAGGAAGAGGTTTAAGTCTGTGCTTTCCTTATTTTGTTCTGCCTTGGGATGGAGTGAGGACGCTTCTCCACCTTGCTGGGATATTGTGCTATTTCCCCAATGATGTCTAATCGCAAAGCCCCACTGGTGATGCGAAGGTGGAAGAAGGTACTTTGCAGGCTTGAAACGGTCTTCGGGAAAACTGCCCAGTGTGGTGATCCCTTGTCCAAGCAGCTTGAGGATGACTGCTGCCCTCGTTCAGCTGCGACACAGCGTTAGCCTGCGGGGAAGAGACTTGCTGGAAAGCAGCGTGGTTGGGCTGGATCTGGATGCTTGGTGTTGTTGGAAGGCACTGTCATACGAGCAGCCCCAGCCCTCACCCTGGGACTGGCCTTTCTCTCCTGGAGATGATGTGTGAGAAAGAAATTGCTTAGGAATAGTTTCTTTGGCATCTCATGTTAACTTTCTGTACCTTTCTGGGTCTGCTAATGTGCAATACGGATGTCTAGGGAAGCTGTGGTATTTTTGGACAGACAGGGAGTCATATGAACTTGTGTGTGCCTCAGGACAAGACGTAGCTGGGATCTATGTGGTCTCTTTGAACATGCCTTGTGGCAGCGGGGACCCTCTGGACCTGAACTTCCCTTCAGCTCAGCCTGCAGTGTCAGGAGGCAGGAGTTGTTAAATGATCTTTCTGTGAAGACATTCAGATAGAAGTTGTACTCCATGTGGTCCAGGGTCTTCTGCTGTCCTATCCCTATCAGGCATGGCCCTAGCAGGCCTCCATGATCACAGCCTTCAGCAGCCCTGGGGACATCTCTGTCTCCCAAAGCCTGAGTCTTCCTCTTCTTAGCCAGACTCCTTGTATTTTGGCATGCAGACATGGGAAAAACATTTGGGATTTCTATTTTTTCTTCTTTTTTTTTTTTTTCTTTATACAATTTCACTCCCTCTGCCTCCACAGTCCTCCTTTCTCCAGCATAAACCCAGCCCCATCTCACAAATGTCCTCTCCTTGCCTGAGTTTGAACCCTATTTTCCCCTCAATCCTATCAAGTATCAAATGCTTTTTCCTAAATGTTACCCCACAGCTGTAACTATAGTTGGCCTGTCTACCTTAGGAAACAACCCCCAAATCCGAGCAGAACAACCACCCTGGATACAGACGTACTGGGAAGAGTGGTGAGCAGGGTAAAGTGGGAGGAAGAGGGACAAAGCCAAACAGGAGTTACTGACCTGCTCTGCATGCCTGAAGGACACAACAAAATTCAAGGCAAGCTGAGTGGCATGGAGATGTGGGAGCACATGATGTGGTTTGTCTTTGCCCAGAAAGTCTCTCCTCTTCTCCCCATGGCAGAGCTTGTGTGCCTCTGTGTCTTGGGAAGTGAATTAAGTCCAGATTGTCAAGTGAAGGAATGACAACATGGTTCTTGGTCACACAGCCAGTGAAACAGCCTGGGGAGGCAGCCCCACATCACCGCTTGAATCAGATACCCTCGAAATACTTTGCAGCCAAGTCAGCTGAAAACATAAGGCCAAGAGCAGCTCCATTTTACATCCAAAGCCAAACAAAACTCCTGATTTCTGCAGCTGCCATCCAGTTTCCCTGCTTTCAGCTGTCATCACTTTCTGTATTGCACTGCTGTAAATCCACGCCTCTATTGTTCTTCCGTGAAACACCACGTGTCGATGGATAATTCTTTCATTAGTCCTAGCAGCATCGTGCCTGTTCGCAGAGCCAGGAGTCACTTATTGTTTGCCAATTATTTATGAGGTGACTAACATACATAAATGAAGCATTTATGAAAATATGTCCAGTCAAAATTTACGCTGAAATGATCAGTGTTACAATAGTTGGCAAGGAGCTTGTACAGAGGTGAGAGCTCCCCTGAAGTCAAGAGCAAACCCAAAAAATAATAGGGAAAGAAAGATGCCTCAGAGTGGTTAATTTAAATAGACAAGAGATGAGGGAAGGTGAAGAGGTGAAATGGACTGTTTGACCTAGTAGCACAGCAGAGATTGTCAAAGGATCTGTTTTCTCTCAGAAGATGTAGCTTTGTGAAGTTCAGATTTCCGTGGAGATGTGTCAGCCATTGTCAGCAGGAATGGAGGAATTAATTCCAATGATGCTGGCATGTTTCCTTTTAATGCGTTTACTAACATTCACCTTCTGTTCAGGAATGATCGCACTGAAAAATCTTGGCACGCAAACATTGAATTACTTGGAAATTTCTGTTCTGCAAGGACATTTTATGTATTTCAAAACTGACACTGAAAAACAAAATAGAATCCAAAACTTGCAGCCTTTTCTGTTGGGTGAACCAAGTGTTCTGCACGTTGGGTTGTTGGTAAAACACAGAAGTATGAGCCCAGGTCGTGCTAAACTTGGTCCTTCCCATGGGAACACAAAGCCTTTTAATACTCAGCTTTGCGGTGTGCCCATTAGTTATTGCTGATGTCAGGCTTCTCAGTACAAAAGCTCCATGCACAGGCATGCTCTGAGACCATCTGTTTTGGTAGGAAACCCTGTAATGTTTTTCTGACTCTGATGCAAAAGGTCAGAGTACAAGAAAACTGCAGGCTGAGGAAGGCAGTGCCGGTGCTGCTGCTGGCACTAACCTCTCCTGAAGTGGGGAGATGGGTCTGGATCCATTTCTGGCACAGGATACGGGGAAGCAGGGAAAATAACCACTCATCCAGATCTGGGATGTGTCACAGAAACTCTGCTGCTTCCTGGTGTTTAACATGTCAGGGGTCCCGCTGAGCTTGTCACAGCCTAGATTTCACCTAAATGCCATCAGGTTCCCCAGTGTCCTGTGGCCAAACGGGTGTGCTGTATCACCCTTAGTAAATAAGACAGGAGGTGAATGGTCTTTGAGACTTTTAAAGCCAAAGTGAGGATTTCACCACACAATTTGTCTTGCAATTTCTAGACATTTGTTTTGATTCGCTTTTGTCTGAATTGTAAAATATCAGTCCTTTTTTTTCTCTGGTAGTGAAAAAAAAGGTTTTTTTTTTTAAATTTTATTTTATTTTATTTCTTCTCTTTTTTCTGGTGCCCCAAAGTCCATTGCCCAGGATGGACCAGCAGTAACCCCAGTGGGGAGATCTACTTTGCTCACCTGAGCATCAGCACCAGACCTGGCGGCAGCCACCTCATCGTGGGGTTGCTAGAGGTGGGCAAGAGGTTTGGGGTACTTCTCCTTTTTAAGGCTTTGAAGTCATGGTGGGTGGAAAGCCATTTCTCTTCATGTGCTTCCACCACCACTGGCCATCAAGCCCTCTCTGATCCTCTTGCCTACAGCTTAATGCAGATGACCAAGAAGCCCCATGGGGTAGGTAGCATCAAGCTGCTGCCTTCCCTGGCTGGGGAGATGGGGACGGGAATTTTGCTGCCTCGCAAGTCAGCATGCCCATAGCAGAGCTGATACAGGAGGGAGGGCAGAAAAGGGCAGACAGTGCCATGTTTCATTTAGGGAGATGAAGTTTTGGGGTAGGGTCAACTCACAGGTGCTGGCACTCCTGGACACTGTGTGCCTATGGAGGGGGCAGATGTGTGGGGCATGCAATGTAAGCTGGGGACGGCCAGTGCTGCTCAGGCTGCTGAGGTGCCTTTGCTTTGAGCTGGTAATGTCATGAGACCTCATTTTGACACTCTCCTGGTTTAGCTGGAATGGAAGATGCTCTGCAGTTTGATTATTTTGGTTTTGTGGATTATACACAACATGGATGGGAAAGCAGTGAGATCCCAGGAGAGCCCTTTTTGTGATGATTAAAGCAAATAAATAAAATTTGAGGTGCTCTGTCACTTTTTTCCTTTCAGCTACCTAAGTATAACTGCACTTGAAAGGATTGTGTGACATGAGGGCAAACAGCAAATTCTTCCTTTCAGAAATGGGGGAAGGTACTTCTTTATTTATATAGTTGGGGACTGATTCATTCCTTTGATCATGAATTGCAGCTTGTCTGTTACCAGTATTATTTCATACTTCATCTTTTCTCATCTAGTTTCTTTTCCTTTTGATCTTGCTCTGTTACTTCTGCCAGTTGTGCTACGTGAGAAGAATAAGTAAACTTGAGACCTGAATTGGCACTGGAAAGGAACATCCCTCTAGCTAGTAAATTACTCGTGTTGGATGCCTTGGAAGTTTGACCGGGATGCAAAAGCTTAGCGGTTGTACTAGACAGTAAAATGAAGAGTTTGTCTGGCATCCATCTGGCACCATCTGCAGAGCATTCCTCTTGCACTTGGCTCGTTATGGTCTGATGTGCTCTAGTGCAAAGCAGGCACACAAATATGCAAAGTCTAAGCTCTTGGGAGCAAATCCCAGGGAAGACTGGGGAATTCAGTGACCTTTTTTTTCCCTCAGGAGCTCTGGAAGGCTGGAGGCTGCAGCGTGTAGTTTCCTTTAACTTAGAGCTTAGGGCAAAAAGCTTAAATGTGTTCCTCGTGAAACCCAGAGGTCAAAAAGAGTAAAGCTATGGAGATTCCAGTTCCTCCTCACTGATTCAGCAGATGATAGACCAATTTTGCCCCTCTAGGAGGGAGAAGAGCTTGCAGCTACATGGAGAGAACAAAAAGTTAGGAGGCCCATCAACCCTGCTTGGCTCACTGCTTTTCTTGATGGCCATCTCTCAGGAACCTTTCCAAGCCTCTTCCTTCACTGACTGGTGGGTTTCTGGAAGAACTCCCTTTCTGGGTGAGCCCTAGCCCTTTTCTCCAGACCAGTGCTCACACTGGTAATGACTGTCCTGTCCTCTAGTACTTTGGCAGAGAGCGGCATGAGGAGATCACAGTCCCACACACCTGTGCCTCAGCAACCATCCAAAACACAGAAACCCTGTGCACACCATAGCATTTGACATGTGGCCGCTCTGACTTTGAAGAGGTTAAAGGACTGTTCCTGCCTGGTCTTGCTGGTCTTGTTGTTGTTGTTTTGTTTTTTTCCTTTTTTTTTTAAAAAAATTAATTTCTCATCTTTATTCGTGCTCCTTTTCCTCCCCTTCAGATCACACGATGGGAAGCATGGGAGGGCACTTCTCTGCATTTCAAAGCCACCACAGTGCTGAGGTGTATTTATGTGCATTCTGAGGAATTTCCAAACTTCTCTTTGTAACACATTGTAGGAAGTAATGATGTATTTTTGAAAATCTTTTGAAAGACACGAAGGCACAAATCTATCACGAACTCCTCAAATTTTGATCATGAAATTTACTCAATTGATTCAGTAGCAGGTTTTTCTCCCCCACCCCTCCTTTTGAAGTCCCATCCTCTAGAGGCAAGCGACTACTTGAGAAATTTAGCTTTCATTTATTAAAAAAGAAGTTTTCAGCTCTCATACTCATAGGTGGATGTTAAAAAAAAACAACCAACAAATAACCCCAAGTGTTAACTAAAGCACCCAGGAAGATAAGGAGATTAAGAAGAACTGAGCATTGTCAGGTTGCAAATAATTATTTTTAAGCTGAATCTCCTGACCAGCTGGATTTAGCTTTTTTTTTTGGTTTTAGAGTGCCACAGGCTGTCAGTACTTGTCTCCACTAAAAAACTTTTCCTAATAAAAGCAATTTTTACTGATGTGATTTCAAGCCTGATCAATCCTATGCTAACCTAATTTTTAATTCATCTTGCCCTTGTTTATGCAAGGTGATAAGTTGTGCTCCACATTATATTACTATTACATTGTGGTTATTGCATTTTTCCCTTTGATGTGATAGATTTACCCAGTGCAGACAGGAGGGTCTAGATACATACATACTGTATAGAATACATTTGCAATTCTTGGGGAGTCCATAACAGGCTGTGCTATCCTTAAATCCCTGGTTTTGGTCTGGCCTCCAGTCCATGGTGACTGATTTCTTCCCAGCTTGCAAGCCAGTGTGATGAGAGCTCGGGATACACAGATGTTGGGTTTTTTTTTACCTATTTCTTATGTCTGTGACTAGGTAAAGATTAGGTCTTGCATTGCTGATTCCCATCCCCTCTTTTAGCTGTAAGAGCTCCTTCTCCTCAAATTTTTTTTTTAATAAAGTCTAATTCCAGGACATGGAGCTACAAATCCTCCCCAGCTGAATATGTGAGTATACTGAACATGTTGATTTTTACAATTTTAGACATACCTTTTTGGTTTTTTTTTTTCCCCTTTTGTTTTAACCCCAAAACCACCATAGATCCTGGCTGGAGAGGATTTCTTTCCTTCCCGCCCTATGGCATTTGACCTCAGCCGGAGGGGCTTGTGGGGAGACGGTGCTGTGCTGCTCGGTTAGGGAGGCAGGCAGGAGGGATGGGCAGAGTGGGCAGTGAATGCTTCATGCTTGCCGGTGGCCTTGCAGGCAGCTCACGCCGAGTGAGTTAATTCTAATGTGAATTTGTACTTCTGGAAAAAAACAACCCAGGATTACATTTGCCAGCCCTTCAATTGATTTAGTTGAACTGGCACAACTGTTATCGCTCGGTGTCTGCTGGGGAGATCTTCCGTCCCCAGCGCTGAACGCTTCATTTATGTTTGGTGACAGGCTGATAAATATTGCCGGGTGGTTTCGTTCTCTGCGCCTGGGCAGAGGGATTAAACTGCACAAGTGGCTTAGGAAGATGGGACGTGGCAGGTTTTCACTTTTAAGTGAAGTTAATATATGAAGACTGTTCTCCTCTTGTTTCTGTACAAGCCCTGTTATCATCCTAAGCGAAAACATGGCCAGTTGCTCGGTCGTAAAGCGTCGGGCAGTGGGACTGTAGTAACCCCAGGAAGGCAGTGAAGTTTTTCTGCTTAGTGATGATGTATAAAAGAGGAATAAATTAACTGTCCTTTCTAATCCCAGGTGGAGCTCTGGGGGCGGTGGTAAATGACTTTCTGAACAATCCCACAGGCTCGAAAGAAAGCCCCGGGCTGTGTGTGCTGGGCTGGGCGAGCACAGGAACAGCCAGCCTGGGGGCACGGAGGCTTCTCCCTGGCCAGGAGTTTGTCAACGTGGGTCAGGCCAGTTCAGCAGCTCTTGGGATAGGCTTGGTCCTGCCTCGTGCCCTGGGCATAGATAAGGTGACCCACCGAGGTTCTTGACAGCACTGTTTTCTGTGGGTCTGGGCCTGGCCGTGTTTAGACTTAAACTCTGCTTATCTGCTGCCTGAGACATATTTCAGTCCAGGGAACTGGCTTCATTTACCTCCATTTTGCTTTTGATAAGCTGGCAGAAAACTGGCAGTAAGAAAGGGATCTTTTTTGTTCTTTTGTTCTTGGTTTTTTTTTCCTTTAGAAGTAAAATGCTATTTAAAGGTGACATGCTGCTTTCCAAGTGCACTGTATCTGCATTGAAAATTTTGTAAATACGGGCAGAAGTGTGTTCGGCTTTGAGTTGTGTTTAATTAATCAACCATTAGCTCTCATTAAGATATACTATTACAGCAATCCATGATCCGAGAATTTATTAATGCTCCAGGTAATCTGGGCACGCACAGTGGACGGGATGGAGGGGCAGAAGTAGGGTTTGTCTGTGGCTCTTCCTGCGCACAAGCTTGCTCAAGTCTGATTGCATTACAGCAGTTACAGAATCATAGCATCATAGAATCGTTAAGGTTGGAAAAGACCCTTAAGATCATCGAGTCCAACCGTTAACCTAGCACTGCCAAGTCCACCACTAAACCATGTCCTCAAGCACCACATCTACCCATCTTTCAAATACCTCCAGGGATGGGGACTCAACCACTTCCCTGGGCAGCCTGTTCCAGTGCCTGACCACTCTTTCAGTAAAGAAGTTTTTCCTAATATCCAACCTAAACCTCCCCTGGTGCAGCTTGAGGCTGTTTCCTCTTGTCCTATCACTTGTTACTTGGGACAAGAGACCGACCCCCACCTCTCTACAACCTCCTTTCAGGTAGTTGTAGAGAGCAAATAGGCCACAACGGGGGCGCGTAACTCTCCTTTAATGCTGGTAGAAGACAAATCCATTCTTTTTGGGTAAAAGTATTTTAGAAGCTGCAGCTGATCTGTATTGTGTCACTTATTTTTATTCTGGGGCAATAGTAATTGGTGTATCTTTAGCCTGATGCCTTACTTTTCTTTATACATGTAATCCTTAAAAAGCTTTGAATATTGATGCAGTTATGCAATTGAGAAAAGTAGGCAATAAAGGGGAAAAGAAAAAGAAGACTGTAAATAAAAAAAAAAAAGTAGAGGAAAAATAGCGTGGATAGGAAAGAGATGACCATTTCCTAATACTGTCAGCAATCCGGTATGGAAAATCACAGGCAATGGTTATGACTCCACAGCAAATGGAAACCCTGGGGCCATGTGGAGGATGCTGAGCAGCAGCAGGGTGCAGGGCACCTGTTGACATCTTTGCATCCCTTGCAGGTTTTGAAAATCCCAATGATCCGGGGTGTTGCTTACCACCCAAGTGATTTCAGTGTGCTTCTGTGCCCCACTGGTGCTGGGGCTTGATAGCCGCCCTGATGCAGCGTGGCACGGCCGATGCTGCAGCCCAAGCGACGCGCAGACGAGGGGGAAGCGGCTGCACTGCACGCTTCCAGCTTTGCATACATGCACAGTCTCAACTGTTTGCTTGTTTGCCAGCATTTTATTTTCATGATTTGTTGTTTTTGCTGTGCAAGTGAGGACCAAATCAGACTCAAAAACAAGCGCTGCAGAAGGCTCTGTATGTTGCTGGAAAACATCTCGATAAAATAAACAGATGCTGTCATAAAAAAATAAAGCAGAAAGTCTGTTAAATAGAGCTTCCCTTGAAGAAAAGGAAAGTATTTCATGTAGTGTACATTGAATTTTCTGGGGTTTATTTTGGTTATTTTGACCTGCAAAGTTGCCGAAGCCTCAGCCGGGTGTGCATGTTGCACGTGCTTGGAAGGGGGTGCGCACTCAATGCTGAGAAACTGCAGTAGCTGAATTTTCCAGCAATACCTCGATGTTGGCACATTGTGCGCTCTGGCTTTTCAGAGGAGCTAGCTATTGAGTTTTACATGCAAAGAAAAACAGTTGAGGAGTATATAGTTTGAACTCAGAGGACCCTGACTATTTTTTTAATGATTTTTTTTTTTTTTAAATTTTGAGAGAACAAGACTGCCTTCTTGCAGTCTGCTTTCTTGCAGAAAACCTGCCAAGATAAAATTGGTAGAAGATGTTGTGAGGAGTAGACCAGCTGCAGGGGGGATGCTGAAATGGAAACCCCACTGCTTTGGGGTAGCCTCAGCTCTCTGGAAGTAGGAAAAGATGAAGACAGCATCAGCCTGTGATATTTCCTGAGGATAAATTTTAGAGCGTTTCGGAGGAGGCTGCAGAAGAGCCTTGACAGACTGTGGAGCAGTGTCTCGAGGAAGGCTAGAAGATGGGGAATCCTGCTTTTCTCAGTGATCTACTGGTACAGCCCAGACTTTGGCATTATTGAGAAGAAGTCCGATGATTTAACCCATACTAAACCTTCCAGTTTTATGCATATGTGTCTCTGATATGTGGCTGAATTACTGCACTCTCAGGCAAAAGCAGCAGCAACTATTAATAAGCAAAAAAGAAGGAGGTAGAAGTGGTATTGTAGCAGTGATCCAGGAATTGCACCAATATCTGAGCCTCTTTTCAAACACCTCACATCATATCACTACTAGTTTTAGCTTTGTTGACATGTTATTTTGTCCAACACATTCCCATTTCAAGGTCTTGCACTCTGCGATTGCTTTTTTTTTTTTTTAAATTGGACTTTTTGGTACAGTCTAAAACATGTCTGTTTTAACTTAGCTATAGTATGGTTAGCAGTCCATTTGCCAATGAGGTGCTTGGATATTGCAGTGCTCTGGCACATTTGGGAATGCATTTCCCTCTTTGTGTAGCATTTTGAATACTTCCTTAGGGGAGGCTGGTTTGGATTCGGTTAGGCTTGTGCTCTCACAGTTACCCTCCAGAGAAATTCCTTCAGGCCCAAAAAAACAAGTAAACAAATACACGTTTTAGGGTTTCTCTGATAATTGTTTTTACACATGTTACTGGAATTAATTCCACAACTTCTGTGATGTTTGAGTTTCCTATTCGTTGTCAGCACTTCAACCTCTTCAGAAGTTTTTTGATCATCCTGAAGAATTTTCCTAGTAAGTTGACATTGGAAAATCTTTCCCTCATTACTAAAAAAAAAAAAAAAAGAATTAATAAACAAAAGTGTTGTAAGTTATAACATTTAAGGCTGATCTTTTTACCACCCCACAATAGCAAGGCAATGGAAAATGTCAGCTCATGTGTTACTTACTGACAAGGGGGAACTCCCAACCTGAAAGCATGAACTTCAGCTCCAATTAAACTTCCCTTTAGCTGCAGCAGATATGTATTTTCTGTGGATCAGCACAGAGGAGTACTTGAGTAGTATCTAAAGGTATGTATCTGCTAGTAGTGCTGATCAGAGAACAGATTATTTTACTCTGCAAAAAAGTTGAGATTTGGGGGGAGCTCCCCCTTCTCACTCCAAGTTAAGCATTTGCAGAGACTGTGTGCAAGAATTCATTTTATTTCCATTTTAAACTTTAGAAGAAAATGTAATGATATAGTACATACGGCTTGAAAGACTTTTTTTTTTTTTAAAAAAATCCATTTTGGATTACATCTTTCTGAAACATTTGTGATAGAATAAGGTCCAACGTCATTTTCATGAGAATGTTTCACTCTGTTTTCTTCCAATTTTGGTAGAATTGAAGCAGCATTTTCCACTGAAAAAACTGTCAGTGAAAAAATGTCTGGATTTTGGCCACCTCCTGTGTGTACCCACCTACACATGGACCTAGTGATGTGGTAGCGGTGCTCTTTGGTCCATGGTCTTCTCTTTGGTCCATGGACTTAACCTTATCCATGCTACTTGGGCAGGTGAACATTTCTGCACAGCCTTCATTTAACCTCCCACCACACCGCAAACTTTCTCTGCTATTCTGTGGTGTTCTTCTGGAAAGTTATCCTTGCCTCTGTTTACATTTTTTCCATACAGTTGGAAACACGTTCCTTATAATCTCAAAAAGAAAAATACCTTTTATCACAGGGCCTGTGTAGAGGCCATGACTATTGTAAAGCAAAAAGTTGTTGTTGGTTAATTAAATGTAGAGAGACAGTAAGTGTGCTTTAAAAAGTATATTATTTCTTTTTGGTAAGGAAGGGTGATACTTACAGTTACCAGTGTCTAGCTGTGTACTATGAAATGACAGCAACATTGTTTGCACTGAAGAAAAATCCATATGGTGAGTATGTGAAGGAAAGGTTAAAAGTAAAAAATAGTAAGTTAAATACACCCAGGTTATATTTGGCAATGTATCAAGGAATCCAGTAAGGCCTAGAAAGATGCATTAAAAACTGGCGTGTCAAGACCAGATCAAAGTAGTTGGTGCCATCTTAGTTGTTTTTTTCTCTCTGTTCTGGTTCGGGATGTTCGTCCTTAACTTTTCAGCATTGATATGTGCATTTGCATGTTTGTTTGTTTGGTTGGTTTTTTTGTGGTGTTTTGGTGAAGAATTTTTTTTTGCCAAACTAGTTCGGCTTTTTTTTTTTTTCCTAGATTTTTGTCTTTATTTAATCTTCTACAAGGGCCCCTTCCTCCAGTGCAGCTCAAGGGACAGAAAACAGCTGTGTCTTGTTCCTTGGAGTTCACGGCGGGGCTCCTTTTCTATGGCAGCCACAGACAGAAAAGAGTGCCACTGGAATCTCACTTTTCATCTTGGTCTGTTATTGGGATATAAACCATGTCTACTGTTACTGCTTTATATGCTTAGCAGATGGCCCTCGCTGAAGCATGCCCATGGGGATCAAGATAATTTTTTTTTTTCTCTAAGTTGTTGTGGGATTTTGGCAAGTTGTTTTGATTGTCTAGTCCCCTGATTCAACACCAAACCACCCAGGGCAGAGGTGGCACCTCAGCAGCCGTCAGCAAGCCCACTGCAACCGGCTGTGGGTGGCTGCGTGCCCTGCTGCTGCATCGGGGGCTGCTGGGGTCCCCGGCTCCGTGGGGCTCTGTTGGCAGACAGGTGGCCACTTGACGCTGCTTGTCCTTATGTGTTGGGCCCCCCTGGCCAGGACCACTGTGATGGCATGTCTCCTCTGGTGTACTGGAGGTGGGTGGCTTGTTTTGGCAGTGGGCAGCATGTCGGGATCCCCCAGATCCACATGTTTCCTCCAGCCGCCTGGCAGATCTTGCAAGTGAAACTTTGACGCCAGAGCCATCTGTGGTGGAGCTGTGCTTGGCCTGTTTCCATTTTCTGTTTGAGAGTAGAAGGCCTGGCACAATGATGCTGGGGAGATGCTCTGTTACCTACCTGCTGAAACCATGCTGAGCAGTTTGGGATGGGGAAGCCCAGTCCAAAGTCCCACCCCATGTCTCTGGGGCTGTGAGGAATGCCTGTTTGACAGCTTGACCACCCCACCCCAGTTGCCTGAAGGGTAAAATACATCTAACCAAAGGCTTGGCTTGCTTTGGCAAACTGATGACTTAATTCAGACGTGCTGAAGCATCCTCTCCGCTGCTTCTTGTGAGGCAGCACAGAGAGTCCAGGGCAGGGTATGCTGCCAAGCCAGGCGCTGGGGAGGGATCCCTGCACTACATGGGGGGCAAGCACTGGCTCAATAAACCTCCTGCCCGGCGGCGCGGGGATCGGCTGAGGCAAGGAGGGCACAGGCTGAATCGAGCGGGTTTGCTCTGCCACACCACACCCTGCTACCCCAGCCCCTCGGGAGGAAGCTGGGGTGAGGGTGTCCTCAGAGGCACGAGGTGCATGGGGTGGCAGGGCCGAAGGTGAGCATGTGGCACAGTGTTTCTCAGTCATGTGGGAGCTTAAAAGAATCGGCAAGGTGGAAAGAAATTTTAGCTCTGCCTCAGGACTCGCTAGGCACAAACGCAAGCCTGGTGATTCAACAGACCCAGGTGAAGGGCATATTTTTCTGCAGAAGTTTTAAAGGATTTTCTGGTGTGAGGTGAAACCATTGATGTCATCGGTAGCATCATTTACCATGCTGACGTTGTCATTACCCGTACCACGCAGGCGGTTGGCAACTTTAAGCTTCCAGCTATTAATCCCTTTAATCTCCTTGTGTTCTAAGCAATGCTATAAATTAGTCGAGTACCTTTTTTTCACCCTTTTTTTTTTTCCTTTGGAAAAGAAATTCAATTCACTTTATTCTTCCAGAATTAAAGGCAATGTGGTGGGAATTGCGTCTGAATTGAAATGTTCCTGTTTTTTGCTAATATGTTATTGCTAATAGTTGTTTGTTTGTTTGGTGTGTGTTAATTTTTGGATAAAAAAGTCCAGAGACAGCTGGATATACATTAATCTTAGCTAAAAGCTTTTCAGCAGATTAACCCTGGAAGGCAAAAAGGATGTGAACACAGCTAGAATGATATGACTGTTTTCTATTTCAAAGGAATACCTATAAAGCTCTTTATTGTGGGGATTCACACTGAGTATTACAAAATTATCTTTCTGCCTTCCTTCAGACTACTCTTTACAAGTGTCCTGAGAGTGACTTACTATATACATTTATTTCTATTGAGCTGCTGAAATACATTGCCTGAATCCTTCCCGCCCCTCTTCTGGACTATTGGTGGTAGCTCTGCTTTCTTGGGGATTTTATCTATTTATGGTAAATTTGCTAGGAATTCATTAGCAGTAAGACCAAAATCAAGGATTGCGGGGCATATGCGTAGCTCGGTGCTTGTGCCACGCTATTGTAGTAACGTGCCTGTTGTGTACTGTACTTTCCTAAAAAGTGCATCTTTTACTGTTTGGTCCTGGAGGGCAGCCAAAGCCCTCACTGGGGTATGGGGTTTAACTACCTGAGCATCCACCACCAGCACAAAAAAAAAAGAGTCAGAAATGAAATGTCAGAGTTTCATTTTGGAGGCAGAAACTGAGAACAGGAAGAATATAGTGGGGAACTGAAACAAAACTTTCATCTTGGACTCGGATCAAAACCTTTTGCTCTCCAGGTGTTGCAATAGGCATGTGCAGGTGTGCCAGCACACACAGGCAATGAAGAAGAGTAGAGTTTTGATTCCTCTGCCATGAGATGTTTGCCCAATACCCTGCCTTCATGAGGTAGGAGGAGACAATCTTGTGTTCATGTTGGCTTTGTTCTGGCAAATTTGACTAGAAACAAAGATGCAGTCAACCCCAACCTACCTTCATGTTTGGTTGGTTTCGGCAAATACACATTTGGAGGAAAGGGGGAGAAAGGTATGTGCAAGCCACCACCTGATGGCTGGCTTCTTTCATGGAAGTGCTGGATGTGCAGCTTGTGCTTGCGCTGAAGTCCGTGCTGGTCTTGGGGGCAGATGATCTCTCCCCCTGTTCTCAGGTTGTAATGTGGAGGCAGCAATGCTCCTGACTCCCTGATATCAAAACTCGCACCGTGCCCAGTGCTAGCAAACTGAGCTCTGGGTGGGAAAGGTGAAGAGTTGCTTGAGTAAAATCGATGGGCACGCGTGAATGTGCAGCTCCGCCAAGACTGCTGCACGCTCCAAATTGCCCCTGGCACTTCGGACCTTTCAGTACCTTGACCACTCTTTTGCTTTTGATTAACAATGTCAAACAGATCCTGCTATCACTGTGCTGCTAAAAAACAAAGCAAAACAAAGCAAAAACCCAAGGAAACCCCCAACCCTAAACTAGAAAGCAAACAAAAAACCCCATTGCTTTGATCCTGAATGTTTCTACCTCCTCTTTACATGTCAGTGACTTCTACATTTCAGCTGGCTTCCAAAAAAGCTCATTGCAAAGGCAGCTGTTACAGCGATTCTGAGCTGGGTTTAAAAACTGGCTGGATGGCTGAGCCCAGAGAGTTGTGGTGAGTGGAGCCAAGTCCCAGTTGGCGACCGGTCACGAGTGGTGTTCCCCAGGGCTCAGTGTTGGGGCCGGTCCTGTTCAATATCTTTATCGATGATCTGGATGAGGGGATTGAGTGCACCCTCAGTAAGGTTGCAGATGACACCAAGTTGGGTGGGAGTGTTGATCTGCTGGAGGGTGGGGGGGCCCTGCAGGGGGACCTGGACAGGCTGGATTGTTGGGCCGGGGCCAACTGTGTGGGGTTCGGCGGCGGGCCGGATGCCGGATCCTGCACTTCGGCCATAACGGCCCCAGGCGGCGCTGCCGGCTTGGGGAGGAGTGGCTGGGGGGCCAGCCTGGCTGGGAGGGACCTGGGGGTGGTAGTTGACGGCCCCCGCCTGGACATGGGCCAGCGGTGTGCCCGGGTGGCCAGGAGGGCCCAGTGGCGTCCTGGCTTGTGTCCGGGAATGGCGTGGCCAGCAGGACCAGGGAGGTGATAGTGCCCCTGTACTCGGCACTGGTGAGGCCGCACCTCGAGTACTGTGTTCAGTTTTGGGCCCCTCACTACAGGGGGAAACATCGAGGTGCTGGAGCGTGGTCCAGAGAGGGGCAACTGGGTTGGTGGGGGGTCTAGAGCACGGGTCTTGTTGGGGAGCGGCTGAGGGAGCTGGGGTTGTTTGGTTTGGAGAGGAGGAGGCTGAGGGGAGACCTTGTTGCCCTCTGCAATTACCTGAAAGGAGGTTGTAGAGAGGTGGGGGTCGGTCTCTTCACCCCAGTGACAGGCGATGGGACGAGAGGAAATGGTCTCGGGCTGCACCAGGGTGGGTTTGGGTTGGATATTGGGAAGAACTTCTTTGCTGAGGGAGCGGTCAGGCACTGGAGCGGGTTGCCCAGGGAAGTGGTTGGGTCCCCATCCCTGGAGGTATTTGAAGGACGGGTAGATGCGGTGCTTGAGGACATGGTTTAGTGGTGGACTTGGCAGTGGTAGGTTGATGGTTGGACCTGATGATCCTGGGGGTCTTTTCCAGCCTTGACAATTCTATGATTCTATGATTCTATGATTCTATGATTCCAGTTGTCTAGAAAAGGCAGTTTTCACGTGTCAGCCGATGACGACAGACTCTAGCTGCTGCGATGCAAGCAAAGAGCATCCAGTACTGCTGTGACAATGCGTGACCCATGCAGTGACTGATGGATGCAGCACTGAAACCTGAATGTCGCAGCTAGGCGTCGGGGACTTTGCATGTGGAAAGGAAGCAGACATTTGAAAAGGGCATGTCATTTACAGAGATGGTGTAATGGCTCATTTCACAACTTCATCATGTGGTGTAAGCAGTGGATTTGGTATCCCTACAGTGTGGAAGGGAGGTCTGGACAAATGCACTTTAACTTAAATTACTGTGATTTTTTTTTTTTTTTTTTAACCGATGTCTGCCTGCAAAGTCCATATGGACTGTTTGTCTTTCTCTGTCACCTTCATCACAGCATCTGAAAACTTTGTAAAGATTTCCAGATTGCTCCCTTGCAATGCCGGACTCAGACACACGCGTTTTGTTAGGGACCTGAGATGGCAAGAGAGAGATGAATTGCGCAGCCTGGGGGCTTTACTGAGAGCTTCTGACAGCCAAAAACCCACACGACCTCTAGTTGTGGTCTGGTGTAGGGGCCATAAAACCTGTCTGCAAACATTCGTGGGTAACAGATTGCGTCCTGAGAAACCATTGCCAGGCAGTTTTGGAGAGAGGGTACTTTAGATAAAAGCAATATTAAGAAGTACTCTGAGGCAAACATTCAGGGCTGACTGGATCTGTAGTTTGTTTTCCTACAGTTTTATTGGAAAAAAAAAAAACAAAGGATAATTAAAAAAATCCCAAACAAACAACATTTTTCTGCCTGTATGACATCATATTTCCTGTTGAGCTAAGTGTTTTGATGAGAAATATTGCAATTAGGTTGTAGTTGATTCTTTAGCGTTTTTTTGGTAGGGCTTAACCATTGCTGCTGACTGAGGATGTGTGTGCTTGAGCTCCCACTGCTTTCTGCTGGAGCTGCAGCTGCGGGGGCTGGCAGGGGAGGAGAAGTTCCCCTGCTTGACAGATATAGTCTATAAAAATTGGGAGAGCTCTTCTATATTTTAGAGCTGAAAAATGATAATAAACTGCTATGACATCTACCTAACCTACAGCTCCTTTAGGTCACCTCTGAGGAAGCTGGAGACCTTTCCTCTTATGCTTTTCTCTCCCTCCTCTGCGGAGCACATGAGCTATCGCACCCCTGCTCCTTGGCACCTGGCCATGCCATCACGGGTGTCCAGGCGATGTCCATGTGGTGTCCAGGCAGTGTCCAGGCACTGCTTCAGAGGGGCAGGTCTCTGACCCACCCTCCGGCTGCAGCAGCCAGAGAGCGCTGGGACCTTTAACTTGCTGCCTGGACTCAAAAGCACAGGGAGTGCATACTCCTTAGTGAATTTCCAGTGAAGAAAGAAGCCTTCCCTATTGTTCATTTATCCACATTATAAGAAATAATTTAAGCTCCTTGGGGAGGGGGACTGCAATATGTTCCTGTAATAGGGTAAGCCCGTAATGAAATTCTGGCTTCGGTTTCACCGTAGACATTTATCTCCTTTGTGCATTTCAGTTTGGGGGAAACAGGGAAGAAAAAACTTAGACCATTTTATTCTTTCCTGGGGTTTATTAATCACCAGAAAACAAGCAATACCTCCTGTATATGGGTGGTTTTTATTGCTTTGTTCTTACTTCTAATATAAATGTTTTTGAGATGTCCTGCTCTTCTAACTGAATATGTTTGCATTAAATCAGTAGTTCCATTTTGTTTATTAAAATCAAACTTTCCCTTATTGAGTATTGTTGTAGAACTAATTACCACCCTTTTACTGAGTTCCTTTCTTTTTCATCAAGGGAGAAGTAAAGCAGCAGCCTCTGGGAACACATTAGCCACAGCAGTCTTCATAAAGCTCTGACTGAGGCCTTGAATTTGCTGTTTTGTTACGCATGTGTCTTGACCCTAGAGATTTTCTGCATCAAGTCATTAGAAGAAATCCCTCATATTTACATCCAAGAAGGCCCTGTTAGGAGGGCCTGAAAAGCAGACTCTGAAATATTCTGCCGGGTGGGCATTTTCTCGGTTTTATCACCCTGATACAGTCTATGGCAAGAAGTAGCTCAACCTTTTGCTTTATACTCTCTTATGTGAATGCCCTGTAAACTTCAGGGCCCATGCTGACCTGTTGGTTGCTGCCAAATGTAGTCTGCCCAGGCTCTGTGCATGTTTGTCACACCCTGCTTTTGTGCCTCGGAGCCGGACAGCAGGTGGAAACCCCATGGGTAGTTCTGCTAAAGCCAATGGCTTTGGGTACGCCCAGGGTAAGTTTTTTTGGGTGAGAAACCTGGCCATTTGCCTGAAATGGCAAATCCTGCAGTTGCTTTGGCAAAAGCTTCATGTTTTTGCGGAAGCCCCACCCATGCCATCCAATTTTATATTTTCCCGCGAGTTCTGACATTTTCTATGTGTGTTTCAGTGAGTAGCCATTTCTAACGCTCATTTTCCTATAGCAGTTCTGGAGGAATTAGAGATATAACTTATGCAGGCTTGAATGGGACGGCCGAGCCGATGGCTTGAGCTGGGAGATGGCACAGCAAAGGCAAGCCAAAATCCAGCAGACCTCAGCCAAGCAGGCTGAAACTTTCTGGGTTTGGGTCAGATCACTCTTAATGCTTTTAGACACATCCTTGGTGTTGTGCTCGCACGTACTGGGCGAGTGGCTACTTCTTTTGATCTGCGTCAGTCTCTGGATGTTTGGCTTTGCGGTGGGAAAGGAGCCTGGCTGAGGTATGCAGTTGCTACTTGGATACGTGCAAACAGCCGTGCTGACAACAAGAGGAGTTTGGGTTCCCTCTGGCTTAGAGGGGTCTCGGCTCACAGTTAGCAGACACGCAGCTTGGCCTTCCTTCAGACTCCGCTATTTTTACCCTGCTCTGCTCCAAAGTTTATTTGCCGGTTGCCAGCTCACCGAGGGTTTGTATCCTCAATTCATCTCAGCGGAGCCTGGGCAGCAGCAAAGCCAAAGCCCAGCCCTGCGGTACAAACTGGATAGCATCTGGACAGCATGAGCGTGGTTTTAAATTGCAAATGCAAAGCACGCACTTAAAAGTGTTTTTAGTTTTAACAGCCGCTTCCTTCCTCAGTACACGTGGGTGTTTCTGGCTCATGGCATAAAGGAGGAAAACACCTCGCCGCTGGGTGATGGAGCAAGGCATGGGAGCTGTGGTGGGGCTGGAAAAACACACCTGTGACAAGGGGAGACCTGGCAAAGGCAATGGCAGTGTTCCAGGAGCTGGGCCCTGGAGGGGAGGACAACACGAGGGGCCCTGGATCAAACCTCAGGAAGTGGCCACAAGCAGTGTAGAAATTTGCCTGTAGCACCAGGCTGCAGGAGTTTATCACAGCTCTGACAGAGTCTCTTTTGGGAACAAGGCTTGGTCTAGGGCACGCTGGACCTCTAGATGGGCCCTGCAATGGGATCTCATCTAGGAGGTCTGAACCTCTAGTGACTACAATGTGGGGCCTGCAAGGCCTGCAGGGGACAATGGGCATTTTGCACCAACTGGAGAGGAGATGGTGAGTAAAGACCATGGTCCAGCCAAAATATCCTTCATTTAACTGTTGGGAGAAGAAGTGAAATGGAAAACTGGATTTGCCCAGTTGTGGTCCATTCCTGCCAACAAGGAATGTGTGTCTCTGCAAAAGGATGCTGGAAGCTTCAGTGCCGAGAGGTGATAAGTAAGGAGATTTCTTAATATTGGCGATTCTCCCCTGTAACAGCATGGCCTGATTTCCTGTTGTCTGAGCACTGGGAAATGGGAGAAGGAGTTAAAAGAGGAAGATGTGGTGTTCAAGTAGTCCAAGTATTCGTATTTTATTTCAGTCCTGAATCCGTTCCAGTTTCGGGCACTTCTGAATGTTTGTGTACCCTTTCTGTTGCTGTAAGGCTGAAGTACTTGAGAAAAAGGAGCAGGCCCCCAGCCGAAGCCATCAGCTGATGATGTCTTGGCTGAAAAGGAAAGCATTCATGTGCAGACTAGGAGGGACAGTATTTGAGAAGGTGAAGCGGTCGGTCCTTGCAGTTAGGTGTTTGCTTGCTCAGTGCCAGGAGGCATGGCTCGGTCTTGGGGAGGGTGGGAGCACCTGCAGGAGTATGAAAAAGTACTGCTTGCTATGGTGAGAGCGGTAGGTCATTGTATATCGACAGTGCTGGAAAAAGATACGAAATGGAGGAATGATGACTACACAGCACAAATAACAGAAGTCAACTCCTGTGCTGCTCGCCTGCAGCCCAGGAACTCGGTCAAAATTTGACTATGGGCTTAAGCGGTGCTTCTTATTCATGTGGCATTTGTATGGGTAGTATAACAAAATGTAAAATCTGTGAGACTCACAGTATTGCATGATTTCTTTTCCTAGGGAGTTTGGGGCTTTTTACTTTTTTTTATTAGCTAGAGATAAGTTGCTTTAAACAAACATCGTGCAGTTAGCAAAGAGAAAAAGGGAACGGTTGTGAAATGTCTTTGAGATCCTGTATCTGCAATAATAATAGCAGATAATATAGCACAGGGATGCTGTGTCTCCTTGCTAAGATAAATTCCCCAGGCTGGCTTTGTCTGGTGGCTGCTTAGAGCGGTGTTCGTTCAGGGGAAAGAGAAGGTGTAGCATGTGGTTAAAATGATAATGGAGTTTATACAGCAAATCCCAGCTATCACTTACTCACCGCGGAGGTGGTACTTCCTACTGTGCTACACCTACGCCAGCAGCGTTTTGCAACATAAATCTTCTAACAAAATCCGGGCATGCTGGAGAAGGTGGCTTTGCAGTGAACAGTTTGGTATTGCACAATATTAGTTATCAGCAGTGATATTATATACTTGATTCCTGGCTAGAAAGTACTGGAGAAAGAAGCTGGTAGATCCTATGGTGGAGAGCAAAAAACTCGAGGTCAAATGCAACATAGCTTTTTAGATGCTTCTAAGATTTGAGTTGTTTTCAATAGTCCTACATGAAAAAAGGCATTTTTCAGCAGTAACTATAAGGCAGTTAAAAACAAAACTAATTAAAAAAAAGTAACTTGGGAGAATGCCTTAAATTAAAACCGGAGCTTAGCTGGCCAATAGGAGAGTATTCTCAAATATTACCTAGAGCAAGCTTTTTTTTTGTTTGTTTGTTGTCAAAGCTAAGGATTTAAACCCAATTGTCACCGGTAGTTCTCACGGCGACAAAACAGCTATTCGTGTTCAAGTGCTGTCACCCCTCGTGGCCCAGAATACGGCTTGAGACTCCCAGCAGCTCTTACCAAAAACTTTCCTGACGCACGCAGCCTCTTCATTTTAAGTCTGCCCTGCCTTATGTGCTGGTTGTTTTGGATTGTGAAAGACTCAACAGTGAGACGAATAGCTCAGTCCAGTGGGACAGCATTGCCTGTGATAAGGAGGTAGAGAGACGACTGAGAAATGTTAATATTCCCTAGCTTAAAAAAAAAAAATTAGAAAAATAAAGTAGGCTTGCACAATAGCAGAGGTAAGTATGCAGGCACACACCTCATATTAGAGAGTGTTGTTTTAGTTTTCGTGCTGAGCAGAAGCCCCTGGGGAAGCGTGGACTGTGCTCCCACTGGGAAGCTGGGAGACCGTGTGTCAGGATTTATCCCCGAGAGTGTCGTCCTCTACAGTGGGGGTGCAGCAGGGAAGTACAGGCGTCTCTAATGGGACGCTTTGTTTCCACTTTGTATTTTGTTGGAAAAGTATAAAAAAGAAAGGGGCAAAGGCTAGCTGGTGAAAGTGTAGTGAAGACAGGCAGAAGAGTTTCCCTCTTTTTAAATGACTTTTCAGTTCTTTACAAAAATCCTTCTGATTCCTTATTATCCTTACAAATAAACACCAGTGACAGAATTGCACTTAAGGATGAAATGATGAATTCAAATTTGAGAAGAGCTTGAGGCTCTGTGCAGTTCAGCTGTTCGAAGAGAGTTAAAATTCTGATTGGGAAATTCAAGCCATTATACGCTGACACATGAATGCCCACATATACCTAATACATTAGTATGTTTTTCCCCCCCAGTCTCCATTTTCTGCACAAATTAAATTAACTGTTGAGAATAACTTGGGTGAGAGGGACAGGGTTTTGTTTTCCTGGAAGTAAATACCAAAACCAAGATAACTTTTCTCTCCTTTTCCTTCTGTACGTGTGAGCGACAAGCTGATCGGCACGCTCTCTGCTTTGCAGTAAGAACGAACACTTAATTTAAAGGAACTGGCTGTGGTGATCTTGTTTGTTTATGATTTGGTGATAAGGGCTCAGTAATGGCAGTCTGTAAGTCACGATCAGCATTTTAACATCTTCTATGGAAATTCCAGAAATATTTATTTTGCTCACTTGGTATATAAAAGCTGTTCCTGCTGAGCGTAATGTGTTGAATATAATTCTTACTCAATTACTAGAAGCACACTGTAAAAATTGTTGAGACTTGGTAAGGGAGCTGTAACACACCCAATATGTCAATTTACTGTTTCTCTTCTCATTTGTCTTGTAAATTTAGCTGTTTTCATAATTGCAACTGCAGTGTGAGAAAGGGAGTGGGTTGTGATCATTTGTATTTTACGTATTTATGTGTTTTTAAAACTGCTTTTGTCCTCTCTTTCTTTCTGCAATATGTCTCCATAAGTCTTAGCACAGTGGGATGTAATTGTAGTTTCTTACAGTTGCAAAAAACCTAAGAATTATTGAAGTGTTGCTTTAATCAAAATGATCCTTTTCCATTTTTGAGCTGATGTGTGTAGTTATAGAAGCTGCAGGAATTAACTACGTTACATAAAATAACTGACATTACAAAGGATTTCACTGTCCAAATCCGTCAGCCTGGCAGGGGAAAAAAAAAAAGTCTCTTGCCTTTGTGAATTGTTGGTCTTGCCTTTTTGTACAGAGCAAGTTAAACTGTATTCGCCCCTGGCTCAGCTGGGTAGGTGGATCTCCCATAACGTCCGTGTGGGACAGAGTACTTTGTGTGTGGAAATCAAAATGTTGCTTGCTTTCTGCTCAGTTGCACGTTTGGCCTTCTCAGCTAGCCTTGCGTAGTGGAAAGATTATGTTTATTTCTTAGCAGTCTCTGTTCAGTATCCCACACTTCCCTCTTAAGTATCTGGTGTTAGCAACTGCTGGAAATGTGATGCAGACTAAATGAACCATGTATTTATTTATGCAATGGCCTTAGCCTTTTTTTTGTGGTTTGGTTCTTGGGGGGCCTTTTTTCCCCCCCTTCAAATCCAAGCATTACTCTTTGCATTAAATATACTCTCTTCACTTCCCCTTGTATAAACCACTTGTATAAGCTATGGAGTGTTGGTATCTGGGGATTTCCCTGCAGATGGAAAGGAAGCCATGAAGTTTGAAGCTACTGGAAAAAGTGGAAACTCAAATCTCTTTAGCTATTCCAGACTGTCTTTGAAACATGAAAGCAAGTTTTATTACAGAGATTAGTTTACGTTACACTCATTTATTAAAACCTAAGGACATCTTTATAAAAACTACTGTATATAAAGACAAGAGCAGTGCAATAGCAGTGTAAAACACATTTTTGGTTTACTTGGCAATCACTTTAGAAAGACAACATGATTCATAATATGAAGTTAGAGAATGCTGCAAAAAATAGGACAGGATTAGATCAAAAACTAGGTTAGCAAATCACTGGACACTGGCACATATTGATTTCAAACATCGAGTGTTATGTAAACAGTATTATTGTCAATGTATTAATAAAGAGTGAGAAATCACTGTAACCCTAGAATTTCTAGTTAGCTTACTTAGCCTAAAATTTGACTGCAAACTATTAAAATGACTATTGTACTGTATATATTATCTTCTTAGTGATTTACTATTTATGTAAAAGGAGGACTAGAAGAAATGCCTGTCTTATACAAGAGAATTTTCAAGGCCAAGAAAAGATGTTTCTTCCTGGCGAGTGGGTGAGGTTTTGTATTTGTTGCTTTACTTTTCATACGCCATCACTGGTGGCTAAATAGAACTGACTTTAAAAATCACTTTGACATGTTACTTCATCGCCTCTTCAAGTGGACAGTCCTCATGTACAAATTACAACCATAACAAAACTATTAAAACCAGTTATCTAAAATAGCTGCTACAATATGCTGAAGTATACATTAAGAGGCCAGATTGTTTTCACTCTGTGTTTTTTAAGATCGATAACCAGGCACGAAAGATGGTTAATTACAACACCAAGTCCTGCACAAGCTTTATCACTTATCTTTTTATGTGCTACGTTATACACAGCAATTATTAAGAAGCTGGACACTCGGTTCTCAGTAAAACTGAAGAGAGAAAATGAGTTGGACAAGGAAGGAGGCTTCTGGAGCATGAAGGTCATTAATAGCCACTGAGACAGACAGCTGCCATTGTTAAAGAGGGCGATACAAGGGAATTATACACTTCTGTAAATGTAATTTTATATCCTTTATTTTTCCAACTATATCAGGATGAACATAGAGGAAAATATATTCTTTTAGTCCAGGTCTTTCTTTTAGAGAGATACTGTGTTTGAACCAGTCCCTTTCTGCAGAAATAATTGAAGAATTCATTGGCAGTTTATCTGGTTCACCATAATTGTGATCAATTAAAGGAGAAGGATATCAGAGCACAGCTACATAGATGGTTGAGATGTTCAGGTGACGTTTGCCTAGCAGTGCTCTTCTACAATGTTCCAAATGCTAAGGGAGAAAGGCCGATAGCGATGGTGGTAGGGAAACACGGTGGTGCACTATTCCCTTTTAGTTTAAGGCCCAACGAGCATTAGTCTTATTCAGGATCTATATTCTGCTAAACTAGAGAGGCTATCAGATATTATAACAACACAATTGATGAACACTTTGGGGTCATCAGCTACAACATGGATTTATCCATAAATTAATTGGTAGGGGCAAAATCAGAATTTCAGCCAGAGAGTATCTACCTTATATTAACTGGTCTCTGTATAGAGAATAAAAGGAAAACAAACAAACAAACAAAAGCACATCAATTACAAGGTATACATGTACTAGAAAGTAAAGCATAAAACTGCTCATTAATAATGCACAATCCCAAAGGGAAAAAAACCCTTACAAAATACAGTAAGTCACACAAACCAGTATCTATACAAATTCCTTCATGAACATAAGCTTTTACACAGCTCTCTGTGGTGGTCATCACCTCACAATGAAAGTAGTGCTGGTAGAAGTAAAAGGAGCAGTTACTGCAAAGCGCCAAGGTTAGGACTGATTACTGTAGATACGTTACTTTGTTGGGTGTCTGCAGGGGTTATGGATCTCGGAACCGATTGGGAGTGCGGCAAAGACATGATGCTGGCAGAGGGCATGGATGGCATTGGCTTCCAGCTACATTGGTCTCCTTTGCTTTTCTTGCAAGTCGGCACTAATAGCACCACCTTACATCTCACAGGGTTAGCTCTCCCGCCACCAGGAGCAATGATGCTTTCCCTGCTGAAGCTCTCACCATCAAGGAGAGAACAGTTTGGACTGTCTGTATCTGCAAGTGACTTACAGCCTGTCTTTGCTGGAGGTCCTTTTTGTTCCCAGCTGAAGTGCTTTGAACAGTTCTGCAATGCTGTGATGAAATATTCTTTTTAGAAAACTAGAATCTCTTAGGTTTAGTGCGAATCACGGTTTAAAAAATACTGACTCCATTTTATTTGAAGTGCTACGTTTCTCACAATGTAAAACACTCCAGTTGCACTGTGGCAGCTCTGTTACGGCTCTACAAGTTGAGTTCTATGCAGAGGTGCATACGCAGGAGCTTCTGTGAAACGTGAGAATGGGCCAGGCCTTAAGCTCACCTAGGACAGGATGGAGTCTAATGCCTGCAGGGTGGCACTCATGCCTGTGCCATTTGAATTCTTTCTTACTAGCTATTGCCTGCCCTTACTCAAGTGGATACTCGGCATTTTTTACTAGTTGTTTGCAAAGAAAAGGCTACGCGCATATTGATATCCTACACAGATCGGGCTTCTTTGAAGACGTGGGCAACTCCTGTGGTCTCCAGCTTTTTTGGGTCTCCCAGCACTATTCTTCTTCTGGTGGGCTTTAGTCACGAACCATCGTGAACTCTGGTAGCCGTGAGATTTAGCTCAATCACTCAGTGTCTATCCCTTTTGAGTTCAACAGAAGACTAAAGTTCACTCAAATCAAAGAGGTACAAAAAGAAAACTTGATTGTTCATTGACAAGGATGTTCCTCAGTTGGTTTTACAGTAAAAATACATGGTTATTTTAAAGATATTCAGATTTGCAGGACAAAATATTAGGCATGAAGGGATTAATTTGGCATTATCATGGCTTTGTGTTATGATTTCTAGATGTACTCTGTTTGGCTGTCATTGCCAGGTTCTCCATCTATATATCTTAAATAATTGAACTTCACAGGATTTGCTCATGTAATTGATACTGCATGATTTTAAAATAAACCTGTCCTGTGGAAAGTTAAGTCAAGCTATTGCAACCTAGTGACCAAGTACTCCACATACTTCTGTGGTATCATCATTGCCCTTCTGGCTTACAAATGAATTCTTAGATTTGTGAGGGGTAAACTCTGAAGAGAGTCAGTGGCTGAAGGAATTGGATTATTGCCTTGTAAAGCAGAGGGACAATGGTATTATTGCTTTTTACATACATAGGTTGTTGATTTTCTTCTGTTTCTCTTTCAGCTTCAAGGAGTATGGGAGTGGAATGGGGTGTCTGTGTTGCTTCTTAATAAAGCTCTCCTCTTCAGGAGGGTGTGTGAAGCTGAAGCCAAGATGTGCTCAGATGTTTGATGTCTTAGCAGAATCATTGCCAATGATCGTAAAATGTGTATGAAGGTTGAAATGATTGCTACCCTGCAGTCTGACTCGATGAAAGGGCTTCACTTACCTTGTAATGCATATGACAATATGGTGAACAGTGATGGGGATTGCCAGCATCTACCCTATTGTGACAAAATGTTCACAAGAGAACTTTGGAAAAACTCACATTCAGTATTCTGACACTTAGATTAGGCTCAAATGGCAATAGATGGATGGGGAGGCAAAGAAAAGTTATCTACCAAAGGTTTGTCTTGTGATCTTTTTCCAGCTTTGTGTGGATTTGCCAGAGCAACTTAATTTTCTTCCTATTGAGCATTTCCTCAAATATGATGCTTCCTTTCAGAGATAATGTTGTCGGTCTAGAATTAAAATATTGCTTACAGATTGCTTTCTCCTGGAGACTCTTTCTATATTGTTTGCCTGTAGAAGTTGTCTGAATGGTGTTTCTCTTCAGGTGACTTGCTCAATCTCCCTCTTGCAGTCTTTCTCTCTCCTGCTTATCCATCATTTTTTCAGCTCTTGTCATTTAGTTGATTTTCTTGAAAGCTGCTCCTTGAAGTCTGATCTTACCTCTCCCATCTTGAGGCACATCAATATAATTTTCTGGAAGACATAAACCACAAATGTTCCCATAATGTTTCATGAGCACCCAACATAGAAGTATTTCCTGTAAAAAAAAAACCACAAAACTTGTCTTTTTCTCAGTTGTGGATTTAATTTGGGGAGGCAAGTAATAAAGGAAGGAAAAGTGTGAGAAAGAAGAGGTGTTAGGAGGCCTCTACCTTCCCTCATTAGCTCTGTTTGGCCCAGTGTGAGCTTGTGTGACATGCATGGTTGCATTCTCCTTCTCTTTTTTTCCATATAGTCAGAGTGGGAGGCTTACCTTGTTTCTCCCTGTTCGTATTAAACTGGTCCTGGTTCTGCAAAATATTAATCACACAGTAGGTGTGCAAGTTGCTTATTCTTACCTGTAACCTGGGGGAACATGGAGTGCTGCCTAGCTCCTGGGTCTGGGTGCACACTTGAGGTGCTGATGATGTGCCAGGCCAGCCTGTGGGTAAGCATCATCAAGAGGGAACCCTGGGAACTTAGCAGGGAGGGAGATGGAGCCTTGGCTGCTGGAGACAGCAAGGCTATATGCTACATGATAAAAATCAGAATTCACCCCAAATCCCTCTTTCTGTATGTATGCCAGTGTACCCATTCCACATTGTGGTGTTGTGTACTACCTGTGAGATGAAAAGATCAAATACTTGCCTGAAAAGGTGAAAGGGGAAATGCAAAGAACTGCTAAACTCTTCCATTTCTACTGCTTGCAGTCTACTCTGTAGAGTAGTACAAAGTGGTACAAAGTACAAAGTGCAGAGGGCTTCCTTCTGCAACCATAAATTTACTTTGAAGTAAATTTTATTTCTGTGGATAATCTCACTGGAGCTGTTTACTTGAGTAAAGTGTGTCTCTGACCATATGGTAAATGCCTTTATCAAATGGCATGGCGTCTTCCTATTGCACTCATTACCAATGAGCGTATGCATCAGACCAAGCATAGGCTGCTTACTCTAACCCCTGTTCCCTTCATATGATGAGAAAATGCACTTCTATGTCCACATATGTAAATGAGTAAATATGATATTCATGTGCTTTCCTCACAGAAGTGTTGTGAGTATTCGCCATTTTTTGTTTGCAGCGCCTCCTGGACATTAGAGATGCTTTAAATCTGCCATCTTCGCCTTCTGCAGAGTGTGTGCCTGTAGTGGGCTATGTGATCTGTCCATATATGAACTATGTCAGCGTGTAGGTCAATTGGCTAAAAGCCCAACTAGGGTAAGGTTTGAGGTAGACCAAGATTACTAATCATAATAATAAATTAAAGCCATGCATCTTTTTGCTCAAGCAGGAAAGCATAATGGTACGAATGCAAGCTGCTGGAGGCACAATTTGGTATCCTAGGAGCAACAATACTTAATTAACTTCTCCCACCAGACAGAGTTCTTTGCATAGCGGGTATTCCAAAGTCTATGTGCTACATTATACATATTGCATGCCATTAATGTATAAAATATAAAGAAACATCTAGTTCAGACAGCAGAATATCTGTGGCAATCAGTATGTTGGAGGTTATTTAGTGTTTCACGCATCAAATCTATTCAGAACATGAGGCTTGAGTCTCAACTTTCACATCAGCATAACTCCACTGAAAATGTGGTGGTGAATCTGCTTGGAAGTGCAAGGTCGGGTAGGCAGCTGCCCGAGCTGTAGCTCAAGTGTATTATCTTAATTCAGATTTAGGCATTTCTCGCAGTACTGTTAGCCAGGGAGGACCTCTGAGCAGAAATACGCAATTCTTTCGTAACTAACTCAGAAGATTTAAGCCTTCACCCAACTCAATCAAATGAAACCTATGTCACGGTTAGACAGTTAATTGCTTTCTAATACTCAAATAGCCTAGATAGCCTTATTCATGTTAGAAATACAAAAAAATTACTTTGTGTTGTTTTGTTCTGTCACTGTCCTTTTTTGATGTTGGTAGAAATGGATACTAATGGATGCAAACCTGCCTCTTGTGAGGTCTGCAGGCAGATGAAGTTTAAAACAAGTTAGTTGTATCTAGAAGAGAGTCTCCTGAGACTTAGTTGTAACTAATTTAAAAAATACCTGGGGAGAGAAAAACTGAAGAGTATGAGCACTTATCACATCTTGGAGCCACCTACGTCCTTCACAGCACCTTCAGTTGTTTCTTTTCACTCTTCTGTAGAGTGCCATGTGTGCTTTCGCTCAGATGAAATGCTTCACTAATCTATAATCTGCAGAATTTAAATCCCTAGATTGTTTGACAGGATGTGGTTTCTTTTAGCTATTTATTTATTTAAAAAATGTTTAGAGATAGAGCAGGTAGAGCAAGCGTTTGTGTGCTCCAGGACAGAATGCAATTTTAAATGTGTTGGACCCATCAGCTAGTTACTCTTTTCCTGTATCTGAGAGTCCCAAAGTTGCTCCTGGCCAGATCCTTCTTCAAGGTTAATGTAAAATTGAGAGTGTCACCAAGGTGGTGTAAAATGAGAGCTCCTGGATCCAAAGACCATCAGAAAGTTTATGAATATTTGTACGCAGCACAGGAGACAAAATATCACTCATGTGAGTAGCTTCAACGCTGCCAGTTCCCCTAACGTGTGTATAAAGCTATGGGAGAATGAGTGGGAGGATGTGAACTGCAGAGCCAGCAACACATAGACCACACTCAGCTCCGAAAGCCTCTGACATTAAGTATGAAGTATTCACTCTGCGTTTTCCGAGCTCCTGGCTGAGCCTGGTGCCGAATCAACAGCTTCTGCCTGAAACTGAAGCCTGACAGGACAGATGCCAGGCTAAAAGGTCCTCTTCTCTAGCGAGAAGTGAAGTGCAGTGTGCGATTGACTGATTGATGACTGGACTAGTAAAGTTGAGAGGTACTGCTTCAGATCGTTTTGCAACAGTGGGATCACTGAAAATACTTGCATTTTCCTAAGAAAGACAAATGCTAATTTCCATGTGCAGTTACCCAGCGTATTATATCTGCATGCTTGGCAACAGAAACCCTGTATTTGTCACTTCTGGTCACTTCTACAGGATTTTAGTTTATTTAGAGCTGAAGCGTGTGCTCTGAAGGTGGCTCAGGTTGCTCTTACTCACTTGCAAAGGTTACCGTCATTGTGTAGCACCCCAGATTGCCATCGCTGCTCTACCTGCCTGCTCAGTGAACAGCACCCAGTCACGCTGCATTGATTTTCATTGCCCGGCAAGGAAGTAGCTAACTAAAAGATTGCCTCCCTTTCCACAGCAATGACTTTGCATGGTGGCTTAGTTCTGCTGGAAAAAATGACATCCATTAATAATGAAGGAATGATTCAGAGCCTCTAGAGACAAGTTTTTTTCAGGGACTTTTGTCATTTTCTGACAAATGAAGTAAACAGTTGCAGCATTCACCGTTCCAGGGCCTCTTGCTAAGTTAGTGTTCACATAAAAGTGCCATCAATCACCACAGCCCCTTCAGACCTCAGATAACAAAGCAAACGGTCTCCACAAATGTCCAGATCTCGCTCTGGCATAAAACTGTATTACACTGATCTAAGCAGACCTACACTAATCTGCGCCTGTTGAGGTTCTGCTGCAATGCCTTCAAATCTGGTCATGCTCGGAGTGGAAGAAAAGCTTTTGCTCTCTTCGTTCATCAGAAGAGCTTGGATACCAGGCTAACAAACAGCTTTCTGCAATAAAGAAGCCCTTGGCGGATACACTGATTATTATAGGCAATAGGAATGTCCTCCTTCCCCATAAATGGAAGGACAAGGGAGGACAAAGCACAACACACTAGATTTTGAAAAAAACCTCACAAGATTGAAAGGAAGGATATGAGAAATGAATTGCAGGACAAGCACCAAATGAAAAGCAATTCAGGTGTCTAAATATATTACAAACCAGAAAGGAATAGAATATAATCTAATCCCTCTGCCTGTGGAGTCTGCCAAAGAGCAGGGAAATAATTTTCATAGCTTGGCATCTGTACACTCCTATGTATACACAGTATATAACATTACATCCAAAATGTGTGCTGAAAGGCTGCTCAGGTTACCAAGTCTGATTCTTAAAAGTTACAAAATGCCAGAATGAATGCTGCTGGTGCAATCTCAGTTTGGCCCTCTTGTTTGCATGAAAGAAAGCAGAACATCTCAGACTTTTTAGGTGGGGCTTGTCATCTTTTTTTCTTTGGGAGAACATCAAAATAGCTGAATGATTCAGTTTTTTCCAATGTAGGGGAAACTTCAACAGCAACAAAAATTTGCTTCAGATTGGCTCAGTCCTGAAGAGGTCGAATGTGTTGATTTTTTGAATCAACTAGAACACTTTAACATTAAGCAGTGGCATTGGATATTGCCATCTTGCCACAAAGGAGCGGTGGTTTGGCCCCGATTTTCATCCCCAGGCTGAGTGATCTTTTACTGGGTTACGTTGCCTTTGATGCAGCACAAATTCTCCTCTGGTCTAGCTGTGAAATGCGTCACGGCATCTGCATGAGGTCAGATGAGAGGACTGCCTTAAATGGTGGCAAATCAATTTTGTCGCAGCCATTATGTAAAATGACCACCATCACGGGTAGCCATCACTAATGTTTCTAAAATAATAGCTGGCTCAGGGAAGATAGACATCTGGTGCTTAAGAGTTTAAACAAAACCCAGGCACTGGAAATTTTCAACTTGAAAAACAGACTCTGAATTTTCAACTCAAGTGTTATTTCTACTGACGATTCTGCAAAGGTGGAGAGAAATGTCAAAATATGTTTGAAAGAGAATACCTCAGGAAGGTGTTAGGGCTTAAACAGAATATATGTACAACACATCCCAGATTCATCAGAGTTACCTGCAGACCTAAGAGAAGACAACGGAAATACCTGGGATGTGTTAAGAATGAAACCAGAAGCTTCTGCCCTGGTAGGTGCACTCTTCGTGGTTGGGGGACACATAAACGGGGCCAAGTGAGAGAATCCCTTTGCTAAGTAGTCAGAAATGTCTGAGACACTTCTATTCATCTGCTGTTAAGAAACACTGTGGGGCTTCATAACAGACCCATAAGCCCCAGGGAGGCATGGGACAGACTGGCTTGTTAAATCTTGATCATATTTCGTGGGGACATTTTGGAGGGGTTCCTATTTGAGGGCAGGTACCAACTGTATTAAGCTGGCAGCCCATGATTTACCTAGTGCAGGTGTGAATGTCAACTGGGAAGGTTATTACATGCTCTGGATTAAGCATAGATAGAGAACTGTGAACCACAACTAGCCTGAGTCATGGATCTGGGGTGTAGCACCAGAATACTCAGGAGATTAAGCAGTTCCCTGTCAGTTCAAGAGAAGACTTTCTCAGCAGGATTTCTCTGCCCTGCTGTTCTTTTGGAGGACATAACCTACCCACTTGCTATCATAGCTTGTGAATTGCTATCCTTATTTAAGAGCATCAGGCAAAAGATAGGTTGGTTGCAACAATGAGTGGAAGAACATGCATTTAGCTGGTGTCTTCTGGAAAGACGAGGCCTACTTACAAGTCTTCTCTGATGCGCCCTGAGCAGTGCTGCAATGTGCTATGTGCTTCAACATACTCAAGGCTATCAGGAGAGAAAGCTTTTGCTGGGGTGGGTTAAAGATTATACTAAGTTCACAGTAGTCCTACTGAAGCACCAGAAAGCCTGCTTTCCATAATTGATGCTGGGAAAGCCATAATCACATGAGAGATGCTGTCTGCTCCTATTGTTACTTTGCAGGTGGGAAGAATCATTTGGATTATATGAGTTTCCTTTGGATTGTGCTTACAGCAATGTATTTGCTCATGCTGCAACGCGTTAGCATCAGTACAATGCATACTTGATGAGGAACGAGAAGTCACACAAGGCATGAACGGGACCAACCCAGAAGTGCAGGTGGAATAGGTCCTACCTATCAGTCACTGGAAATGAGGCTGCATGTCACCTGTCAGACTGTTCTCCTCCCTTCCACCTGGGAAATACAGGTGGGAAATAGGCATGTGCTTACTTCCATTGCGCATTCAGAGCAGACTAGCCAGTCTGTGTTATGGAAGGTAATTATCACCTAAAGGTTTAATATGTTACAAAAGTGAATGCTGTCAGCTGTCTTAGATATTGGAGCATTGTAGCAATAGATTCAAGAGTAGCAATGACTGAATTTTTAGAATTTTTAGAATGCTTGAGAAAGAGTTACTAGAAAAAGTTCAAGTGCACAAATTATGAAGCAGTGCTATTTTTAAGAAATTTCCATTTTAATAATTCGTTACGAGTATTGGTAAATCTGCCTTTTAAATTGCTTGTTCCATTTCTTAAGAATCTTGCCTCTTTTAGCCTGGACTAAGCTTGTATAACTCCCATAAGGACTGTGGGATATAAAACAAGCTGCACTTTATATCACTGCTGAGAGCTGCTCACTGGCTTTACAGGAGCTTTAGAAACATTGGGAAGAACTTGCGTTCCCAGGGGGTAGGCTGGCTTGGGCACTTGTATGGGAGAAGGAGCTGCTGGTGGATGGCAGGTACCTGCTGGCCAGGTCTTTGGTTGTGCTGCTGTCCTGCAGAGGAAAGGTTGGTGAGCAGGGGAGGTGCAGGGGTACCCTCCATACCAGAGGGACATACAGCAACTTGAAGTATTTACACTCTACTGCTATTTATCTCCTAGCTAAATCTGAACTCAAGGCTAAGACCTGCTAATTAACGACAGCCAAGCCCCGCAGTGCAGTCACACATGAAATAAGGTTACTCACACCAGTGGAGGGTCTGTTTGCCTCTTTAAATTACTTTTTAATTTGATTCCATGACTTCTTGTTGCTAATATAGAGTTCAAAGATGGTTTTCAGAGGAACACTTTGTCTATAGCTCGTGTTTGGCCTTCATACTGGTGGGTCCATTGGTTCGGTCTTGTGTCCAGGGCAGTGCTCTGAGCTGGTAGCCAGAGAGCTGGGAAACAAATCGCAACCAGTTAGAAATTGCTTCCCAGCTCTCCCCTGCAATGAAGCACTAGCGCTGTTTTTGGCACGGCATATGGTCTTGTTACCGATGATCTGGCTGCTTTTTTGGTAAGTGAAGCCTGGGATCTGCTTGGATCCCAGGTCTGTCTCACAGACGGATGTGGGAGGAGACTTGGCACTTGGAGTGAGCCTGGAGAGCTGCTGCAGGCGAGGACTTGCCTTCCCCACCTCCTCCACCAGAACTGCGGGTGTTGAAACAGCAGCTGGCTTAACTTTTGTTATGAATATGGCTGCCTGGCTAACAGACCAAAGCTAAGAGAGAAAACGGGTTTCCTGTAGAGTTTCTGGAATATCTATAATTCTACAAATTAAATACATCTTTTGTCCCATCAACTGGGTTGGGTGGGAGAGGAATGAAACCACACAGGATACAATTTTCTCTGTTTTTTACTAAAGGCCATATTTTACAATTCTCACTTACAAAGAGCAGTGATGTGAAACCAATAGGGTTGCTAACATAAATAAATATTACTTACTGTGAATAATGGTTTCTGAAGTAATCCTATGCTTCTGAAAGTCAAGTATTTTTCAATTAGTAGCCATGTTTTTCATTTGATAGTTCCTGAAATGGTTGATACTCCTGAACACAGTTCTGGAAAGTAAAAACATCCAGTTCTCTCGGAGAATTTCTGAGGTTTTTTTTTAAAGGAAATATGAAGCATTCAAAGTTCTGATTTATGAGTGTTGCATAGAGGAACAGATGAAGGTTTGAGGACATAAATTGAAAGATGATCACTGAAAAGCTGCATGTGTCTTCCCTCACTGAAGCGTTGCAGTCTGATTTTTAATGACCTGAAATGTTTTCTTCCTCCTCTTAAGGTTGTTTCAAAAAAATACTCAAAACACCCCGGGCCTTCCAAAGCATCTTAAAAGTGTGGATGGCCAATTACAAGTAAAACTGAAAGCGAGTGGGACTTACTAATTTGCCAGACATCTATGAAACCATCGAGTCACTACCAGGGTGCCTGAATCAGATGCGTCACTTGAGGCTGAAATTCATCTGGCTGATTGTTGCCAAATTTTCCTGTAGGCTAATGTGTGTCAACCATTAAATAACTGATACACCTGAAGGCAAATTAATATGCATGGTTCACACCCCCACCACTGGTTTTCTTACGTATATAGTTTGAACTGCCTTCAGTTTTTTTCAAGACTGCAACGAATCACGATGCCAAACTTAATAGGGCTATCAGGTAACAAACTCAGACTTCTTGTTCCACTTGAGACTGTGCTCATTTTCACATATTTTCAGCTAACTGGAGTGTTCAAATAGCTTTAATTGCATTCCTGTCATAGAGGAAGATGACTTGAGATATTTAGACACGGAGAGGCCAAGAGGAACTATTGCTAGAGGCAAGATAGTATTTTTTTGCCTGCTTCTTTATTGTCTGGGGCAGGCCCGTTGCTTTGGAAAGGAGATTATTGCTATGTGTAATTTAATGGCCTAGATACTATAAGCGGGTTTCATCTCACCTAACTTTAGACATCAAAATGGTTAAATGTCTTCATTTCGAGAGAGTCACCTCAGGCTCCATTATTGTCAACAGAAAGCAATAGGTGCCTCTGCAGAGCTACTCTCCTCCTCCTGGGATAAGCATCAAGTTGGGTGAGTGATGCTGCGGGGACTCCCCTTTGCCTTTACCGGCTCCAAAAGAAACCAATGGGTAATCAGTTCAGGTGTAGGTGCCTAAAAGTCCCATGCCTAACTTAGGGAATGAGTAGTTCCACTGCCCCCAAAAACTGAATTATAAAAATGCATAACACTAGGATGGATTTCTGTTACCATCATGTTCAGTCTCATACTGCCACATGCAAATATATAATCTTCTATGTAAATATATCCAACTCTGTGCTATTTACAATCCAGTACCAGTAGGTGGAATTTGTTCTGTAGTCTCCATGTTCTGGTTAGAAGCCTTCTTCCCTCACGTTTATTCATGAGCAGATTTGATTCATGTGTTTAAGACCTGTAACATACTAAAAGTTTTTGATGGAAAAAACGAGGCCTGTAGGTATTTCCTCACCTACAGCTACCTCTGGAAAGAAAAGCAGCTTCTTACCCTACTTGTGGATGTGCAGTCTCAAAGACATTTTTTTTCCCTTCTTTCACCAACTTTCGTTGGCTGAGTGGCAGGAAAGGTGCATCCCTGACGCTCGTGACTGTAGCACCCCAAGAGAGAGTTCTTTGGAGCAGGGCTTGATACTCCATTTTTTTTTTTTTGCACAGTGAAATCTCTTGGTACTGCTGTAAAAGCTTTTTAAAAAAAATCAGTGAACCTTTGAATATTTCTGCATCAGTGGTAAGGACTGAATTATCTGAATGTCTCTGATTTCAGCTCATCCCAATTTCCCAAAAGCTGATGTTACCAGCTTTCAAAATTTGTTCCCACAAAGGGGCATTGACATACCTGAGATACTCAAGCATTCCTCACATTTGCTGAGCTCTTATACAGCAGTGTCAACCCATACATCTAAGATCCAAGAGAGCACAATGAAAAGTACAAGAGGCTTTAAAAGAGTGTGCCCTTCTATGTAAAATTCAGGTACATGATATGAGAAAAAGGCCTCCTATCATGTTGGCTGACAATTTGAATTTAACAGACCTGATACAAACTGAAAGACAGGTTTAAAAAGCAAGCAGTAAAACTTACCATGTGATTTATGATGTAGCTTGCTAGGACACTACCACTCCCTGCTTACGCAATCTCCTAATGCACACAAAAACTTTACTAGGGATATTTTAAAAACGCCAAACCTTTGGTATAACAGTAGTGCCTGATTCAGAAAGAAGAGCAGTTACAGAGTGTATTCTTTTATTAAGCCTAATACCTTTTAAATTTTTTGTAATTCCTTTGCCATACAGTGACCAATAATTTATTTATAAATGAAGGACATAATTTAAAAGGATGTTTATGCAAGCTATACTCAGTGTAGAGTATCTTTACTCATGTGATGGTCAATTCTAAGTGTTGTAACAGGTCTTTGCAATTTACAGCTGAGGATAAATGCAGCTTTATTATATAGGATGATGTATGTGGTTTGTATCTTGATGTTGAGCTGTACAGAAAAGTTAGTAAGTGAAGGAGAAATGTGGCCATATATAAAGAACTATGTGGGTATATGTATAGTTATATGAGTGCGCATGCACGTGTTTATGTATAATGTGTATATATGTATCATTTTTTATCTGGCCCACAGTTTCTGTATATAATCTCCCACATTTAAATATAACTGTAGCTTAGTTTCTTTGTAAAATTCAAGAATGAACTACTGAGCTAAGCAAAAGTAGGCCAACCTACATCAGGTGAATATCCTGCTCCTTTTATTATCTCTTTTTGCCCCAGTGCTCTTTGCCACATTGGCATCAGCAAAATTCAATCTATTAAATTTGCTGCCTTGTATGTCCTTAAGTCCAACAGAGGATAAAACCAAACACATTCATGGAAATTGAACTGTTGAAACATGCTGAAAGAGGGGAAAGGGGTTAGTCAAACATTAGATTTGAGTGTTTTGGTACCATTTGCAGAGCTTCAAGTGCTGACTTCTTTCAAGGCCATGAAACGTCAATAAACACTGAAAACCTGCTGAGATTTTCAGGAGATTTATGTTAGAAAGAAGAGGAGAAGAATTATTTCTAAATTGAAAGAAGGCGGCAAAGTTGGTTTCCAAAGCAGATCAGATTAATATAGTGCTTGAACTGGATCTCAGCTGATCACCCCACAATTCCTAATAACGCTCCAGGCTCTTCATTCCCCTTGGTAGCAAGGCGGGCTGGCGGGGACAGAGCGGGCAGAACGGTAGCCCTGAAGAGGAGGCGGGCAGTTCCCCATGCCCATATCCAACCAACCACCCAGCAGCAAGGTAGCAGTGAGCCCCTCTGGACGCTGCGAAACTGCTCTCAGTCCCCACTAGCCTCTGCATTTAATTTGACTTACTAAGTTACTCCCCTTTCTTCTCACATTTCATTTTTCTCTCCTGCACATTAAAAACCTTCTACAATAACTGCTGCTTCCTCCAGGCAGAGCTGAAACAAGATGGCGTTGCCGCCTTCCCTTCGCCTTCGTGCCAGAGGCCTGAACTTTGCTCCAGCTGCAGAAAACGGTCTATTTAGGAGGGAGGAAATCTGTTTCAGCACTTGAATTTTGATCCCAAACTTGGGTTTAGCTCCGATGTGTAATTTACTCCCAGTTAAATCAGCTTTTTTATTTACTCTGTGCACAATACAGGAAAGGTCTTTCATTTCTGGAAAGAAAATGCATATTAATGGCATATGGAAAAAAATGTATTTCTTGAAATAGTTATTTCTTTACCAAAGAGGTTTTTTTTTTCTACTTGCACTTTTCAGTATTAAGAAGGCTAGTCCTTCTGAGTCAGAGCTCAAGAAAAAATATGTAAGTAATTTCTGTGTTGAGAGCTAGATTTCAATGTAGGATGAAACAGTCATTGGTTTCCTGGTAATTGTTCTTTCTGTGTATGATTTTTTTTTCCTTGACTCGAATTTGTGTGGCCTTTCTAGCAGTATGAAAGCTAAAAATATTTCTTTCAAAATAAATTTCTGAAGATACTTCAAAAAAGAGCACGGAACACGCTTTTAACATTAAACAAAATTATCAGCAATTAAAAAAATAGGAGCAAAGCTGTTGCAATTTAATCTGGTTACTGTTTGGCTTCCTGTTGTAGATCCAGTGTATGTTTCTTTGCACATAACCATTCAAACAATAAATAATTTTTACTTTGTTTATTTGTAGTTAGGCGCAGAAGGGTAACACCTGCAGCACCATCACTGAACAGCACTACATGCTGGAAGAGATGTTAGAAAGAATTCTATGCAGAAATGTCTCTTCCCTCTTTTGTCCCCTGCCTTTCCCATGTAAAAAAGCCATAGGAGAAGCTGACGTGTGTTGTGAGATGTGCAAAGAGAAGAGGCAAGGGCCCTGGACAATTTCAAGCAGAGTGCAAGAGGCAAGAAAACAATTTCTCTTTCGTGGTATCTGAGCTGTATTGCCAGCTTACAAAGAAACATGCTTTGACGCCAGTGTGGAACTGACTGATTTATTCTTCTTAATTGTTCTCACAGCTGCATCTAGATATTGGTCTGCTTGGGGCGGTAAACGTCCTTTGGCTGCAATGGATCTTTGTGCGTGGATCAATGACAGTGTATGACCCCTGCCGAGTAGCATTTCTGAGTCCCAGAGAAAGAAAAACAGTGCTTGCTTGGCGTCATTGGGCTGAGGTATTCCACTAGGTATGGCTTGGTTTGAAAGATAATTTTATGAAGCATGGAAATTTTGTTTTGAACAATTATGACTGCCAGCTGGTGGGTTATTCTCTGTTTGTTCTACATTATTCTCATTATGTACTCATTTGTTTGATGTGTGTGCACGTTTTGTACTGTGGATCTATTGTATGCTCATTTTTTCATGGCAGGATATTTAGGCTTCTTGCAGGTTGCCCAGTGATGATTGCGGTTTTCAGGTGTGCACCTTATATTAGATGAGATGCAGAAAGACCGTAATAATGCAGAATGAATAATTCAACAACAGCTATCACACACACACTGTAAGAGAGAATCCTGCTGTGTTGTGCCAATGTTCTTGTGTCCACTATAATCTTACCGCACTTCCAAATAAAAAATTGGAAGCCAGTTACTTACACACAAAAATAATCTTCACCTCTTTTGCTCTGCTACCACCACTGGCTTTCTGTGACTGCAGAACATGAGAGATGAGGATTTGGCAGGTGGTGCCGAGATGAGACTTTGCCCAGAGATTTCCATTCTTTGGTGGGATTATGCAATCACCACGCAGTCCCACTGGCATCAGCAGCTATTATGCAGCAGCTGCATAATCAGGCGTTTATTGGAAGAGGTGGAGAGGAAGGAGGCCGCATGTTTGTCCCCTGTGTTCCGTCTAATGGCAGAGGATGAAACAATTAGGAAAAGCATTGTGTGATTTTTGATGTGCAGCTGTTGGCCTGTGTTTTCTGACTGCTCTGTAAGTCTGACGAGAATGCGATTCTAAGAAAATGTGATGCTTGGGTCACAACAACCCCATGCAACGCTACAGGCTTTAGGGAAGAGTGGAGGAGAGCTGCCCGGCAGAAAAGGACCTGGGGGGTGTGGTCGCCAGCCAGCTGAATATGAAGGTGGCAGTAGTGCCCAGGTGGCCAAGAAGGGCCAATAGCATCCTGGCTCTGTATCAGAAATAGCCATGGCCAGCAGGATCTAGGGGAAGCGATCATCCTCCTTTACTCGGCACAGGTGAAGCCACACCTTGAATACTGTGTTCAGTTTTGGGCCCCTCACTACAAGAAGGACATCGAGGTGCTGGAGCGTGTCAGAGAAGGGCAGTGAAGCTGGTGAAGGGTCTAGAGGGTCTTATGAGGAGCGGCTTGGAGGGAACTGGGGTTGTTTAGTCTGGAGAAATGGAGGCTCAGGGGAGACCCCTGTTGCTCTCTACAACTACCTGACAGTTGGTTGTAGCAAGGTGGGGCTTGGTCTCTTCTTCAAGTAGCAAGATAGGACAAGAGGAAATGGCCCTCAAGTTGTGCCAGGGGAGGCTTAGATGGGATACTAGGAAAATTTCTTCACCAAAAGGGTTGTCAAGCACTGGAACAGGCTGCCCAGGAAGTGTTTGAGTCCCCATCCCTGGAGGTATTTAAAAGACAGGTAGACGTGGTGCTTAGGGACATGTTTAGTGGTGGACTTGGCTAGTGCTAGGTTAATGGTTGGACTTGATGATCTTAAGGGCCTTTTCCAACCTAAATGATTCTATGATTCTATGAAACTGATGTTGGTGTGAGTCTTCTGGGAACACAGCCTCACACATTCCCCAGAATAAATCAGATTTTGAAGAGCCATTCTCCTTAGGGTCCTCAGTTTGGCCTCCTGTGCAGACCTTGCTTCCCATCCAGTGACTCTTGCTTATATTCCATGAGCCCCCTTGCCAGTTTTAAAATCACAAGTAATGGGCACTCTGCTGCATCTCAAGACATTTCCTTGGTGAATTGCCAACTTTGAAAAGAAATGTACTCTTAGGTGAGATGAAATCCCACTGTCAAACTTCAGCTGATCAAATGTTCGTGACTTGTATAAGCTCATCTTCCTGCATAACATCAAAAAATCAATGAAGAGAAAACTCCAAGTGATTCAGGTCAATCCTAAGAGAGGTGGGATGGATAGCCCTCCTGGAATGCCTCTTTCAATGTGTTAGTGAGGATGTCTAAATAACTAGTAGATGCTCAACTCTTAGATGGCTAAATTGAATGAGGTTAATCCTGCTCTTTATCACTGGTCAAGATTTGTATAAATTGATCTTCCCAGGTATTGGATCTTTTTCTGCCTTTGTTTGCTACAGTCCTCTATTATCTGAAAATTCTTTGTCGTGAAGAATTTACAGACTGGGGATCAAATTGCCTTTTAATGTTCTTTTATCCTTGAGCTTCTTAAAATTCTCACAGTTTGACAGACTTTCCAGAAGTCAGATAAGCTCTGCAGGCTCTCTCCTGAATGGTTTCCCATCTGCCATTACAATTTTTTCTGCGAACAGGCCCTTAGTTAAGGTGACATTTCCCTCTAGCAGTCTCACCACTTCTAGTGAGATAACAGCTTCCTACTTCTAACTGGCATCTCCTCTTTATATACTCAAGAATTTTTGTTAGCCTTGCTTAGCCATCATACTGTATAGGAAACTGGACGGTGGGTAATTACACATTAGTATTACTGGATATTTCAAGTGGTTCCAGGATACTCTACATCAATGATGCCTAAACAGAACCAGTAGAAAGCAAGTTGTGCCGTTACCCGAACCTTATGTCCCTGTTTCTACTACATAACGTAAAAATATGCAATCTTAGTGTTGTGACACATGAACTTTGTTGCCCAGGTAGGTGTGCTAAGTTTCAGATACCAAAGCAGAGCACAGTATAATCAGTCTTTAAAAGCTAGACTACAGTCTGTTGTATATTTGATCTTTGTAATGCATTTGCAAATTTTTATAGAACTACAGGAGAGACATTTGTAGAAACTGGACGCACTGCCAGAAGTTTGTGAGTCCTTTAATGACCCCGTCATCTTCTCTTAGCCAGTCTACTAGAACCTTGCCAAAGCACTAGATTACATGCTGCGCTGTGCAAGCAAATCTACTCATATGCTTCCGTGTGGTCTCCTCATAGTATCTCAGGTAAGGTGCAAAACCAACCAGAAGAAACAGTGTTTGTGTGTAGAGCAGGTTGAACCTGGAAGTGGTCGGAGCCCAACCTACAGACTTCTACATGCCTCCACAGTCCCAGGATTTACTGCCCTCCTAGATATGAAGGAGGTACGATCCTCTGGAAAACTGCAATATGAGACTGAGGGTGGGGGGCCAATTTCTTGCTCTTACAATATTAAAAAATTTACAAATTTTTACACAAATTACAATAATGGAAGTATTGTCAAATACTTTCAGCGTGGCCCTCAGTAACCAGCTAAGCTTTTCTGTCTCATCTGTCAAATGGAAGTAACAAAACTTGACTAGCTCAACATAAGCACTGTGTGGATAAAGTACTCATTTACCTCGATAGATATATAGAAGCAGCACTAACTCCAGCTATAGCCAGTGGTCACGAGAACTGCCTTTAAGGAAAGACAGGGAAATGCTAGCCAATCCCCTAGCTAATTTTTACTAAACTTTGTTTTTTCCAACATTCTAGACCATGTTTGCACTAATCTAAATAGAATAAAGGAAAAAAGAAAATGAGGGCAGAGATTGCCCTCACAGGTGAAATTTATTAGTGTAAACAACACTGAAAGATTAGGACTTCAAAATGGGAAGATCTGGATTACTCTTGTCACTATCCTAATGCTTAACAAGCTCTTTTTTTCTGTTATCATCTCACTTGTCTCTAACTCCTCCAAAACCTGCCCCTTACAGCCCAGCATCATCTTGTGGGACTTTTTAAAGTATGTTGTTGGACTGCTTCAGGTATTTTTACTTCTGCTTTATGTATTTCCAGGGAAAAGACAGGAAGAGTCAACCTGAGCAAGAGCTGGCAAAATGCCGAACCAAGTTTATTTTTTTTTTTTCAATAGCATCACAATTAGGTTGTATTTTTAACACATCCACAAAAATGTATCCACATTTTTGTCTTTAGTTGTTCATGCAAACAGTGCGGCTCTTTTAATTGGGACGCCATTTTTGTTGTGAGCTCTGAGAGGCTTCAGTGAACAGTAAAAAAAAAAAAGTCAACTCCCTCCCTGTGGAAGGATGGCTAAGTGAGAAGGGACATGATCTTTTCAGTATGAGCAATCCTGCTTTTAGTGTATCAAGAAGCACAGAGGATACTATAAACTGACCTTGAACAGGCAAAGGACTGCTTGGCAAACAACATAAGAGACAACAACTAAGTCCGGAATGTGCTAACGAACCTCTTCGCGGTAGAACAGCAACCCTGTACCAATCATATAACTGTCTTAAGCGCGTGAACACATGTAATGAGCCAATCATGTAGATATTGCTACCGCGTGCTCTGCTGATTGTCTATATAAGCCTTGTAATTGTCTGAAATAAAGGAGAACGATCATACTCGCATCGAGGTTACATCGTTACTCCCGGTCCGAACTCTCCCACTCCGACACCTCCCCTCATGTAATTTTCTTTAAAATGTCTTAAAATGCAAATTAAGCACGCATTTTTTCTAGTTGATTTCAGTTGTTAACTTCAGCAGCAGTTTGGGAGGTTTTTAGTGATCCAAAAGGGTGAACTCTGGCTGCTTTCCAGTCACCATTTCTTTAGAACTTTTTAGCTGAAATGGTGCTGGAGATGAGCTGTTAGCATAAGAATGATAAAAGGTGCTGGGTTCAGCAGCTCCCTATGACTCATCACTTTTCAGAGAGGAGAAGTTGGGAATGCAATAGAAAATAACTTGGTCCCCTTGTCTGCATGACTGATTAAAATCTGTATCACTAATCAACGTAGAATATAGTTAATGACTGTTTAATTAATTTACTGTAATTTTTGATGAAGCTCACTGCAATTATTTTTCCACATGCTAGTAATGATTTTCAACAGAAAGAAGGCAGCCTGTGCAGCGTGTGTCAGCTCTCAGAGCATCATCACTTTAATGACTGCAAGGAATTGCTCTAATACAGAATTCAGCTCAGAGATATGATTAGCTAGTTAATACACACAATTCCCATAACTACAAAGGCTCCTTTGTGCATAAACTACTCCACTATGTAGCAGAGCACCAGTCCTTCAGAAAGAAAAATTGTAGCTGGACATTGTCCCCTTTTAGATTTGAGGCCCAACAGTCCACTGTTTCTGCCAGGAGATCGCATGAACTGGCTGTGCAAACACCTTTCATCGCTGGTTTTAACGCTCACTGTAAATGGTTACTGTCTCCACCTTTGGTTCCACCTTTGAGATTCTTTGGAGCCTAAGTAAAGGTTACCAATACACACAAACACCAGGAAACAGATTACCCTATTGGGAACTAAAGTGAGGTAGCTTATTTATTTCACACAGAACCACTTTTTACAGTTATTTTTACCCTCCTGTATTTTATGATGGGTGCCCAGTTTCCACCATTTAATCCTTTGATGCTGCTCTGTGGAGGCTACATAGCGTTGTGCTGATTAAACTCATTTCTCTCTGATGTTTAAAGTAATGTGTCTCACTTGTTCTGTTTTGGGATCACGTTATCGCCTGACATGGGACTAACATCAGCAGCATTTCTAATTGTGTTCCAGTGACATTTGTCATATTCCCGCCATTTAACGTCTTAAACTGGTTTTAACTCTTCAGTATTTCCAATTTCCAAGAAACTTTTTATACTGGATTTCAAAGTCTTTTCAGAGGCATGTTTTTTCTGCCGTGAATAGATTTTCTTCACAGTTATGGTTGTAGATATCTGTGTATATGTATTTATGACAGTGTTGATCATGTAACTTCTCCAAAACCTTTTAAGTTCTTGAAAATTGTTTGCTAATTGACATCAGCATTCTCTCATGACTTAATGAACAGTAAAATGACTCCGGTGTTTCTCAAATTTCAATGCTTTTTGATCTATTTTCCTTTTGAGACTTAAACAGCCATATATCTAGTATCTTCCTAATGATGAACAAACTGACTGTGTCTAATTGCTGGCCTTTTCTTGAACTGTGCAGTGAAACATCATTGTAAAACCAAGGTCATACAAACATGTTTTATCACTTTTCTGACGAAATGCCTAATTGCTTGCTGTTGTCTTTGTCATGATCTAATCAGGGAACAGTGACAATAAAAGTAACGATGTGGCAGATCCTTGACCTCAGCTCTCACTGCAAATAATTGTCTGACATTGTTACCATTTATAGTCATGCATTCAGCACTATCACATAAGCTTTTGATGATTTCATTACTCTCTGGTATTCCATAGTATGCCATTATTTCATGTAGTAATTTTAGCATACTCTAAAAGATCTTCTGCAACCCCATAAAAGGATTATTTATTACATATGGCTTTTTGTTTAATAATAACCGAGAATAATACATTGGTCTGTACGTGATCTTCAGCTCTACTACCTGCTTGTTCCTCCTTGAGTTAGGGAATTATCTGTTTCTTGACATCCAAAATATATGTTGGGAGTTGATTTTCCAAGACACTGAAAGCAATAGGATTTTACTTCAGAGACTCTTACTTTTTTCTTCTTCTTCATTCTCGCTTCTGTTAAAAGCACCGAGTGTACATAGATAGTTGTTTTGCAGGTGTTTTTAGTAGTTCCCCTGGGGCATAGCCTACTTAGGATGGGACAGTATCCTGTCCATCATTTTCTTTCTTTTTTTTCTTTTCCTTTTTTTGAAAAGTGCTTTCTTTCCGTTCAGAACTCTGAGTTACGCTAAACCTCCTACTTAGAAATCCTGTTGCAACTTTGCATAAACACAGGAAGGCTCGCCTGTTTAGATCATTAACTCTAGCTCCTGAACACCTCCCCTTTTATTTCTTCTACCACTTGCAGTATCTTTGGCCGATGCTGTTCATTCTCCCTGTCATTTGCTTGTCAATCTGCCTTATTTAGTCTCTAGAAAACTAAAAGCCATTAGTTGAATTTTATCAATGTAACACAAGTTTTGGTCCCTGCCAGTTAAAGCTTAATACAGCTGAGACTGCATAATTCAATACAAGGTATGGGAGCTACTCGCTGCTTCATACCTTTGCCTTTGCTACTCTAGATGCAGCTACTCTTAAAAGCATGTCCAAGACAATTAGGCTGATTGTCAGTTACATTTGTATTTACAGATCTAAGTCAATCGGGAGTGATTGTGAGCACCTGACTTAGCTTTTTAAATGCAAACGTGAAAGTGCAGTCAGCCAGCCTGGACACCTTTGACATGTTACTGAGAGAAATGGCCAGGCTGCATGAATATATGAGGGTCTGAAGCTCAGCTGTTGCACTCAGCTGTACTTGCAAAGTGGCTGGGGCTGTTTTAAAGTTTCTCTGTGATACTTCAGAATCTAAGTGAGGAGCTTTAGAATAACCTTGCTATTTTATTTTTCAGTGCATATATAAAATCTGTAAAACTTGCATGTGCTATTACAATTACTATTGAGCATCTGGCACCTAAGAGGATGTAAGGAGTAGGAGTTCTGTATCTACTAAAATAACGACAGAGTTTTTTAAAATTAAGTGGTTTCTATTGTGACAGAAGATGGAATTGGTTGATAAAACTTGGGATGTCACACTCATTCCTGTGTGTGATGCCACAGCGTTGTAACATTATGTAGTGCAATTGTGGGCTTAATTGGAGTCTTCTGATTTCACAATGAATTTTACACTGCTATCTGCTACTTCAGTAATGTTATCCTGTATTTGTTATAATTTAGATGAGGTAACAATCTTCCTGCAAAAAGTTCTACTCAAAATATATGAGAAAATTTAAATATGGAAGATGTTCAGAACTGGTTTCCAGAATTTTTACTAGCTTTCATTTCTCAGTGTGCAGAGTTCATTTAGCAATAGTCTTCAGATAACCTTTTAACTACTCGCTATTTTCTGACAATGCGTTACCACATTTAAGTTAAGTTAAATCACTTCAACTGTACAGTCCATTTAAAAGAAATACTTTCCTGAAGCTGATGGATGTGACAGTCCCAATTTGATGGAAAGGCTGAGAACCAGCTAAAATAGGGAATATCAATCAGCCCGTATCCAATGAATCTGCAGTTAACAAGAATGTAGAGAAATAAATGTTTCAATACGGGGTCTATAATTTACAGAGCAAAAGGAAAAAAGAATAAAGCATGAAATGAACAATATGTATTACATATGTATCAACAAAAGATGCAGTGCCTGTCAATATACACAAAGATTGCCCATATTCAGATTGAGGTGGACAGAAACCTTGCATATTGGCTTAACGTCACATACTTATAGTGAATTTCTAAATAAAAGGAAGAAAGCAAGCACACAGTAACTTATGTATCTTGAATTATTTAAATGCAAATGATAAAAATCAAAACTAAATCTTCCCATTTATGTGCATGATTATAGTACTGAGGCAAGTAAACAAGACTCGGAGCATTGCAGATTTTGAGGTGTTTGGTTCCATGCCCACTGTCTGTGCTGTTGGTCTCCCGCCCTGACATCAAAGAGGAGGCCAGGCAGGAGACGGGATATGCAATACAAAATGAGTTTCAGCATCTGGCTCTTCTAAGAGCAGAAACTGATTTCCTTAGCTGCGCTTTTGTTTTTAAGCAATTTCTGTTTTTACAGTTATGCAGTTCCTAGCAAACAGACAAAAATATTTAAAAGAAAATATATTCAGCACTACCTCTTATTCTAACCCAAGATATTTTGAAGGGAATGAAGGCACACATATAATGGTAGATGTTGCCTGACACACCTAACATCTGTTACCAGACAGATTCTCCAGATGATGTTAATTCCCAGACAGTTCTTTGATAAAAGCACTATATGAGTATTCAATTTTATTTCTTTCCATCTTTTAAAAAAAAACTATTGGTGCTCTGGTTTGCCATATTTAGTCTGAGTATAATATAAAAATCTAGGTAGGGGCTGTAAATAATACTATGCTTTGCCCTATGATACAAAATTTTGCATCTTTAAAATAGTATCATCGTATTCCTGTTTAATGTAGCAATCTTGAAAATGTAAATTTGAGATCTTATTTTCAAAACATTTTACTTAAAATGGAAGGGGGAAGATTTTGTACACTTTGTTACTGTAAATATCTTGTATCAAGAGCAGCCTCTGCACAAAACCCTCCCATCACCCCAGCGCCTAATGTTTTTGGTGAACTATGGCCATGTTCACACTGCACAGCTGACCCACTTCAGTGTCAATGTCCCGAGCTAGGTGACACAGGCAAGACTGCATGTGCAGCTCTTAGAAATTATTCAAGCAGAGGACCTGCTGAATATGGGTATTTCACTCCAGTGATAGTCTCTATCCTGGTGCAAAATTTGGTATCAAAGGGAATTCTTTCAGGTAGCCTTTTTAGCCACCAGCAAAGTATTTATTCCCTGTGTTTTTTGCACAGTTGCTGTGGACATGCTCAGTTACCTGCTGGCTTCTAAACTCTGCCAATATTTTTATAGGCTTTTTTCTCTCTTTGTTTATAAGTGCTTTGGTAGCCATTTGAAGAGGTGTCAAGTAGCAGGTGAATAGCAGCAGGCTAAAATCTACTCTATTTGTCGTCCGAAAGACAACGTGACTCAGAGAAATTCACAGCAAAAGCAGATTGCAACATCTAATAAGGGAAAGTAAAATAGACTTGCCTTTGTCTAACCTATTCCAGCTGCATAAAGGAAATAAGAACAGGCTTACCCTGCTGGGCTGATACTTTTCCTGATTCTGGACAACCAGCAGGTTTCTGAAACCGTGAGTCATGTAGCATAACATATATGATCACATACAGAGCAGACGTTGCCTCTGCATGCTGTTGTGCAGAAAGGCAGGGAACAGAGAGGCAAAAGTTAGACTTCAAGACAGTGTTCCCTGTGATTTGCATCTTTGATGGAGGTGGGGAGGAGTTTAATATCACCAGAGCAAGGCAGAGAGATCACGTTCATCTATTCCCTTCTCACATCTGGAACACAGCACAGCCATGGAGAAGCTGGTGAAACTCTGCCAGGCTGCCCTGGCCCACACTTCCTCTTATGTGATCTTCCTTGCTAGTCTGACCTTTTTTAGTCATTATTAATTAACAATATTCCTGTGGCTGTGAGAACAAGTTTTTTCAGTAGTGAGGATTTTGATTCCTCAACTTACAATATTTCATTTTCTTGCCTCCCTGGCTTGTACTTTTGTTGAGCAGTAGTAATGATTTGCCTGCTGCTTGTTGCTGTTTTGTCTCCAGCTGTTAAAAAGCTTGCTCAGGCTAACCAGGCTGCAGGTTCTTACATGGACCAGTGAGCACGGAAGAGCCTGGCTCATGCACCTCAGCCATGACCTGGAGCAACCACCGTGAGGCAAGCCACAACAGTTTAAGCTCATTCACTTGCAGTCTTGTGACGGCGTTTGGGTTGCGGAAGGTACATCCACCAGGACCTTCAGACCACACAGGCCTTTGGACAGCCCTCAGATGGTTTCCATACTAAAGAAGAAATCAACATTAGTTGGGCTGCAAAATCCATACACTACATGATGAAGCAACATTATCTGAATTGGGCTCGATGTTTCTGAGATTAATGATTTTCCTTCCTGCCCTTGCAACAACACTGCAAGCCCTCTGCAGAGCAGCCAGCAGCATGTATAATGCATTCCAGACGACTTTAGTTATAATAATATTATGGCTATACATGGTCCTCTTTGTCTCAAGTAAATAATAAAGTGATCTGCTATGACAAAATGTTTAAACATCTTGGGGATGGTTCTACCCACTATATACTATGACTCTCTTGATTTTTCTCTCTGACATATCTGTTTCAGTCGTTGGTTTCATTGCCAATTCATAGCATTTAAACTAAAACAAGAAAAGAAATGATAAAATAAAAACCACTTACATAACTTTTTTAATCCAGGAAGACCCCAAACTGCTTTACAAACTATAGGTTAATCCTGCCACCTTTCTTGGGATAGTTTCTTACACTGTCAGTTCTCTGCAATAAGGATACCTAAAGTCTTCGGTGTTGCTGAGATTCTTGGTGTGCAAGAATCACTTTCATATTATCATCATGTAGTGTCTTCTAGAATGGGCATGTTTTTTAACTGTATTAGGATAGATGTAGTACAGGAAGCTAACAACGTCAACAACATCTGTTATCATGAAAACTTGCAAGCTGTTTTGGAAAATGTTTTTAACAATATTTAAGTTTTCATGCCCTGGGATATATGCATATCTCACAGGATTAAAAAAAATCTATTTTGTATTTTCAAAAAGCTCATCTGTAAACAAGAACTGTTTTTACGGTATGATACCACCGATATACATACATAAGTGTGTTTGTGAGGTGCTAAAGAAAAATGCTTATTTTCTCTATGGAGGGAAAAGCCAGGATAAGTTTAGGACACATTAAAAATGCCAACACAAACTGAAAAGTTGATTTTATAGACTGGAAACCTCCTGTTACCAAAGCATCTAAGAGGTTGGTGTCATCATATAGAATAATGGAAATTCAGATATAAAATATAAAAAGATATTAATAGATCAGTTAATTTTAAAACCAGTGATGGACATTATAAATCCAGTAACTCCATTGCACTTCTTCACTGATAGTACAAGTACATTTTGAGAAGACAGTACTGACGTCGTTCATCAAATACAGACTGCAGCAGAACCAGACTCTGAAACTAAGCTTAATTTCTATATGGCAAAATTACATATTTTACCATTACATTTTACCATTATTACAAAAACCCATATTTTCATGTATATAACCTGCAGATTATCTAATGGAGAAATAAATAGCCAGGCAACCTCCTCTTACTCCCCACTGTCTTAGCAATTGCTGTAGTACACAAGTCTGTCATTTTGTGAGGGAGCTGTTTACTCAAAAACCTCTTTCACATGCTAAACACCTTGCCTGTGATCACCAGTGCCTACTACCTTTTTCTGGGTATTTTTTAGGTATCCAACTCAGACTGAGTCATCTATGCACTTAGTTAAGGGGTTGTGAGTTTCAAAACTTGCAGGTTGTAAGTTTGAAAATATGGCATCTCTTGTCATGTTTTACATGCTGAAATACAAGGGATAAATATGGTTTTGCTAAGGAAAACATCTACTTATTTCTTCCACTGAGCAATGAAAGGATTAGGAAAAAAAGAAACAATTTTATGGGAACTGAGGGGAGCACAGACAGACAGTTCACTGGGGAAGGGGTGAGGGTTCCTGGAGTGACTTATCAATGCTCATCTCCTGCAAACACAGGAAAAGGAGCATATGGGATATGCTCACCTGATCCTAACATACATTCCCCGCTTAATGCTTCAAAAAAAGCAAAGAAACAGAACAATAGAAGTCAGTAATGGAAAGCGGCCAAGAATCCTTCAAGAATTATTGAATTATTTCCTTTAATTTGTAATAGTATAGTGGAATTACCAAGTGGTATAACCAGGCTAATATTTTTTTTATATATATACATATATATATATATAAAAATGCAGTCATTACATTTTTTATATATACACACACGTGCACACACACGTATTAAGCTAGAATACAATTATTGTACTACAGATGTTGGTCTTAACCTGTATGGCAATTCTGACTGAAGACTAGGAAATCAATGTGCAAAAAAGCTGAAGGAATTAGAAGAAGAAAAAAGGAGAGAAGAGGAAGAAGAAGTGAAAAGAAGAGTGCTTACAACTAAGCACAAGCAAGTCTCTATCTTAAGTGGCACTGTTAGACTCTTCTGTTTGGACAAGGCCTGCTAGAATGGTCCTTAAGTCTGATCTGCACTGGATACATCCAGTACCAGCTACTATACCAAACAACCTCCTCTTTCACTGATCCTTGTCCTTGGGTCAAACTGTCACTACCTTTTCCATTATGAAAAATCTTCAACCCTATTTGCTCTAGATTTACACTTAAAATTAAAGGGCAAGTTATGAAATAAAATGACTACTGCTATCATCATCCCACCTGCAACACAGTGCTACCCAAAGGTTTCAGACCAAGATCAATGTTGTGGCTTCACATGCTCTACGGCTTCAGGAACTGCTCTCTTCTTCTTTACCCTTCTCATTCTTAGATCACTTTATTTTGCCAAAAATCAGCACACAGCCTTCTGGAACACTACTAAAATACATGGGTGACTCTGTACCCTCTCTGCCCACTTCCAAATCTTTATTCTCTCTTGCCAAGTCCCCACCTTTCTTGACACCTTACTCAAGAGCATAGTTTTATTGAGCTCTCTTCCTTTGCTTCTGTGTTCATTGGTAAAACCAGCCCAAAATCATTCAATGTCATTTTGTCCCATGCCTATCAGTATTTAGTTTCTTCAATTTATATTGCATGTTCTACCTGCTCCTGAAGTATCTGTCTCCCATTTGGTCTGGGTTTTTTTTGGGGGGGTTTGTTTTGGTTTTGTAGCACTTAACTTTACAATAACCTATTTGTGTCACTCTGTCAAATGAGATCAAGCTATGCTTTTTTGGCTATGCGTATAAAAAACCCAACCTGGTTTTTAGGTTGTTTCTGTGTCTCCTGCCACAAATAGTGTGGATTTGTGATATCTTGCATTGAAGCTATTTCAGTGTTGCTATTTATACAATCTTTTAAAACCAGACCAACAGATACATAGATACACACAGCAATTAGTCTTTGACAACAGATTAAAATTAATTTTATAATGGTCGATGTAGAACAAAGATTTGTAGTTTATTTGTACCACAGAGTAGTAAAACTATTTAGCACTGAAAAACTGCAGCATCCATTTCTCTGAGAACAGTATTAAAAGATGACTTAATATATTCCAGAGTAAGAAATCACTCCTAAGCAGTAATTCTGTAAGACAGTTCATGATATAAAGAATTATGTGCAGAAATGTTCAGCCTGAATTTACAGGCACTTCCAAATGCAGGTGATAGTTCACACTACAAAACAACAGAGTCAAAAAATATATCACAATATGGCTTAACTTACTTACCAGGCAGATGTACTCTGAAAAGACATCAGGGGTGGGCTTAAAGCATCTCCTTTTAAAGTATGTACTGTCTGTGATGTTTGAGGCTGTGGCTGAGCCTGAGGCTGTGTCTCTGGCTGAGGCTGTGTCTGTACTTGGCTTGGGTCCTGAGCAGGGTTAATCCATCGGCTCTGTCCCTGTGTCATCCACTTTCCCTGGATTCCCCAACGTGCCAGGTAAAATTTGCAAATATCATAGTTCATTGAAGAGTAATATAAAAGGTCCAGTACCAGCAAGATCACCACAAAAAAGCCATAGATCCACACTCCCAACAGTGCACTGTAGTTGCTGTGAAAGAAAAAAAGGGAAAACAAAAAAGTTATCCCGTATATCAGTAAAGGTCATCGTGTTAGTTTATCAAGGTCGTTTGTTTAATTAATTATATAAATATAATATATAGATGGATGAAACAAAAATTTTGTTCTAAAGCATGTGTCCTTAAAAATTATTTATTATTTCAATCTAAATACTGCTATATGCATGACACGGGAGGTTTTTAAAAACCAAGGCCACCTGTCTTACAAACATTTTTATTTCTCCCTCTCATCTATGTATTTGTATCAGCACATAAATTTGGTTTACAATTAGCTTCAATGCTTTAACTGAGACCACTGATATGTACATCAGTGATGTATCATATGTCTTATTCTGCAAATTCTCACTCCCAGAGAGTCACCCTACCAAAAGTGACAGGGCATTTATGAGACTGAGGGGTAACTGTATGAAAATATGGTGTAATAATTGAGATTGAGGAGTGTCTATACTATTGAAAACATTCACTGCTGACATGCATTATAAACCACTTGTCTTAAAAGGTGTTTAATGTGCTTGGATTTACTCTGAATTTAATAATTAATTATTTCTGGATACAGAAGATACTAGTAGAAGTATAGGCTTTCAAAATCAACTGCTAAAGATCCCTTAGTTTGCTGGTAATAAATTTAGGAAGGAAGAACATTGACAAGATCACATTATACAATGCATTCCACAGGAAGGAAAATATGTACTACATTTATATATCTATATGTTGCTGTAGTTATAATGTGTACGTATAGGTAAAGGCCATGAAAATTATCAGCTGCTGACATGGCACACAGAGCTGTGAAGCTATGACAGGTGACTAAAGATATTAAAAGAAAGTGGGGGCGGGGAGGAAAAGGTATAAGGGGTCAAGAATTTGGACATCAAAAAGGGGAAGAAGTGCTGAAGTTCTGCTGGAGATGTGATATTATTAAAAGAAAAATGACTGTCAGGCGTAAATGCAGTTTGGATTGGAAACTGTGTGAGTGGGGAGGATGAGGTCAGAACAGAGAAGGAAAGAAATGGGTAAGAATGAGTTTGCTAGGTATACAGCGAAGGCTGCTAATCTAGACTTATGAGGTGATGTGGAAGTATGTGTACCAGACACTGTAAAAACAAGAGCAAGCAGAAGGGATACTACTAAAAAAAGTTATGAGGAAGACAGTCTTGGAGAAAAAACATATCGAAGTAATAGGTGGGCAACCCATACCGACGTGAACCTGAACTTACGTGAGCAAAACTGAACATACACTCAACCATGCTCTCTTTCACAACATTCAGAGAAACTTTGAGGGAACTGTATTTTATCAGGACATTGATCAAAACAGAAGCGCTGTGAGAAGAAAAAAGGCTGAGAAGTCATATTTTAGATGCAAGCCAGAAAGATATTTTGACATTTTAAGAACTTGTCCCAAGCCTTTTTGGATCTAAAACATTTCAAGTCTCTGCTTTGAACTTTCGCTTCCATTTAAACTTTTCTATGACTCTTTCATTTTATACTTTAAAAAAATCAGGATTTGAAACAAGAAATCAGATAAGAAATCAGAATTTTAATTTCTGTGTTGCTGCTTGTCAGCACTTAAGGAGACTGATTCTTCTCTCCAGGGAATGATTTTTCCACTACACAGATATAACGCGCTTAGACTAAATGAGGTTCCATAGCAAATAACTGTAAGTAACAAGAGGAAGGTAGAGCTGTTCGTGGGTCCCTTCCTGTGTAACTTTAGGATTGCACAAGCCTAGGATTTTAAAAAACTTTCAGTAAATTTCCAGGAGGATTAGAAGCAGACAAAATACAGTACTTCTGAAAACCCTTAACTCAAGCATCTTTGCCTCTACTGAAGACTTACACATGCATGCCTAACTTCACACAACAGCAGGTAGACCTTTCTAATGCATTAAAATCTTTGCAGTCCAGGCACTTGAAAATGTAACAGGATCTGGTTAATCCAGGCTTCTCAACAGTGCTACTCTTGAGTTTCAGTGGATTTATTCCTAGTGAGGTAAACTCTTCTGCTAATATAAATAAAAGGGAAGTGAAGGCTGGTGAAGTCCGGAAGAAATCCACTGTAACAAATCCTGTTCTTCATCACTAATGCCCATAGGATCCATTTTACAAATAGGTGAGCTGTATTTAATCCATAATAAGAATGGAAATATTAGAAAACATGTTATTTTTGTTTTGGGAACAATGTGAGAGGCAGGAACATTTCTTATAGTTAACTCAAAAGAATTTGTTTGTATTTTAGGTATTTAGTTTCACCCATCAAAATTTTGGTTAGCAAAAATTAGAGCTATTTTGAGTGTTCCAATTTAATGTAGCAATTTATTAATCATGCCGTATGTGAGTTATCCATCTGCTCCTTCTAAATAACATCTGTTTCTCACAAGTACAAAAATGAGAGACTGCTTTACTTTAATTAACAGACAGTGGGACAACAGCACTATCAAAAGGGCCTTGTGAAAAATCACAAGCAAAATTAGTAAGTGGTATGTTTTGAACACAGAGGGAAATTCCATACTTTGACGTTTTCTGTTTCTCAAACTATTAAGCTGGTAGAAAATATTAATTTTACTGATGACTACTAATTATAGTAAAAATTAAAACTTCCCTACAAATTAAGAAGATTTCCTAATTAGAAAATAAACAATCTTACTTACACTGAATAACAGTAAGGCCAGAGACACAGAAAAGAACTAGGAATCAAAAAACTCCTAGGACTTGCTCTCATTTCATTGAACTGAATGATTTAATTGTAAAAGTTTCATCTTGCAAACTGATTTTCCTGTACTTCTGTGCAGTAGTTTCATTTCAATCAAAAATAAAGTGTGAACAGATTCCAGATGTACCGAGATTCAAATTATAGGGGTTTGTTCCTTCACAGGGACAATCAAGTATAAGAAGTTGTTTTGGTGTAGTTGTATCTCCTCTCCCCTTCCCCAGCTGGAAAGCTTGCCCTGCCCTGCTAGCGCTCCTGCCCTTCCCAATCAGTCATTTCGGAGGTTTCTGTTTAGGTTCAACACAAGATTTAGCAATATAACACTGAAAATGACTTCTAAAGCTATGTTGCCCGGTCCTCTGCTGCTGCTGGCACACAAATTCAAAAGCCTAATCTATAGAGTAAAAGTTACAAGACAATTTCCTTTTAGCTTCTTTGTCAAACAGGGTAATTTATGGACCTATCAGAAAAGCTTAGTAGCTCATTATTTTAAGATACTTTGTCTTTTATAGAAATATGATGTATATATGGTATAGCCTTGATACAGAGCCCACTTGTGTAAATGGTAAGATTTGCTCTGACTTCAGGGAGCCTTGAATTGGGCTCTCTGAGAACAATAAATACTTTTACCACCCATCTCCTCCTATTCCATCTACAGAATCCTGCTTAGATTTCTCGAACATCCCTACACACAAATGAAAAGACAGGTTCTTTTATTATTATTCTTACCCAAGTGATTCCTTCCATCTAATCCATTACCTTGTTGAGACAGATGACAAGGAGGTTAGGACCAGGCTATATTTTTTTTAGAAGAGTTTGTTGGTTTTATGTGCAGCACATGAACAGAAAATAATTCATTTGGGAATTCAGGCTTTAAAAAAACAACAAATCAAAACAACTGTGAGCAGAATTCTACAGCGGGCAGATGCCCGTGGAAACTGTTTCTTTCCTTTTCTCCTTAAACGGGGCTGTTACTTGCAGTAGTAACACTTATTAAGTGTGGCAAGGAAATGCAAGCTTACATCCTAGCAAATGCCTTGGTACTTCTAACACTGAGGAAATCTGTGCAGATTTTGCATGTACACTTTAAATGTTTTTTTTTTTTCCTATTTTGTTTTTACTATTATCTCAAGGCCTTTGTCCAATCCTGTGTTTTCCTGTAGAATCTGTTACTGTAGTACCTAAGAGGTCTTCCCACCTAAATTACATCTTTTTACAACAGTTGGTAGTCAAATTGATTATTTTTTTTTTCTTTCTTGTAAAGATGACTTTCTGGGAGATATTTAAGCAAATGCCAGCTCTGCAGGGGACATGCTGTAGATGGATAAAGATAGTGCTATTCTATCTGTACATTGCTTTCAGTGCAATGTTGTAATGTGGTGTGCAAAAGCCATTCAACCCTGAAAAACTGGAATAAAAGATAAGGAAAAACATGGATGCATTACAGACTGCCATAACACAGTTCCAGTATCAGATTAAGGACCCCTAGCATAGTAGTACTGCTGATAATCCACCAAAACATTCATAACAGAAAATCTGAGAGAGTATGAATACTAGATTCAAGTGAATACTATTTCTAAGAATAGTCAAACAACTTATTAGACAAAGTTTTATGGAAAAATACTTTGGATGGCAGAACTTTTCTTGTCCGTTAGACATCATTGGTATTTCTATATTTAATCCTAAATGAATTGTTCACATTCAAAAATATTGTAGACTGATTAATCTGCATGATCGCAAAGATATAATAGCCCGGTATTCTGCATTTATAAATTATAGAAATCTTTTGTAATAGTAATGGAACAAAATGTAAATAAACCTGGCTATAGTTACATTGTGTGACTGCAGAAGACAAACATGTTTTTTCAGCTGTGCCACAACAAAGAAGTTACAGGCCACTTCATTAATTATTTCCCTCAACTGTATTATAAAACAAGAAATTTGTTTTGATGATCACAAGAATGGCTAAGGGGAAAAATAAACCAAATAATAATACTGAAATAAGCCAAATAACAATATTGCATCACTCTTCCCTGAAAACTATAATCTCTTTTTTCAGTTCATTGCTATTCCCATACCCTAAATCATTCTCTCCAGCCACAGTACAATAGGTTTCATCAGAATTTTTTTCAGTGGTGTGTGAAATTAGATCTAAACAAAGAGCTGACTTTGTTACTGTAAAGTGAACCCTGGATGTATTAGAATCCAAATAAAGTTAAATTATTGTATATGTTAAATAAAGTCAGAGTCTATTAAGTAAGATGCTTTTTACAATGTTTTTAATGTAGGCATCTAGGCTTCACATCTTTCTGCCCCTCCACAGCATACTAATATTATGAGGAAGTTTTCTACCAACCTCAGTGAGCTCAGGGTGAGATCTCTCTCCCTCTGTCGCACTGCATTGGTGGAGTTTTACATAGAAAGTCAGCATCTCTTCATTTTCCTGGCCCTCACTGATTTATCAGAAGCGATGTTTCAGGAAGTTACAAAAAGGCAATACCAGTTCCACTCTTGCACTTCCCTAAGCTACATCTCCAGAAGCTTTTTATTGTATTTAGCATGATTTCACATAACTTTGGAAAAGATCAGCACATAGCTAATGTCCACAGGAAATTCTGGACTGAAGACGTATGGTAAATAGTTTGTAGGTGGTTCTCAACCATGAATCTTACCAACAAAGAGTACAGAGGTAGCTCTTTCTCCATCACAACTGAATGAGGTGACTTTTTAAAAAAAACAGATTGCTAAATGAAAACTAATATAATACACTATGCTCTAAATATTTTCATTAAAATAAATACTGTAGTTCATAGAATACCAAATTACCTTTTTCCCATTGAGGAACTGCTCACACACAACAGCCCTATAATATGAACATCCCTATATTTATTTCTCTGTGTGTATGTACATGTACAGATGTGAGTGGGCATGCAAACAGAGAATGCAGGAGGCAGAGAAATGTTCTACATGCCAGGGCATATTTTGCAATCAGACTGTACCTGTTCCTCTGTGCCTGTCTGCTTTGGAAAGTGGCTGATTGCCCTGTCCAGTTCAAGTTGTTGGTGAAAGGAAGAACAGAAGGGCCTTCCCTTGGCAAGGTCTGGCCATGACTACGTGGAGTAGCTGCTGATATATTGGAAAAAGCCTGAGGCATTGGCTTTCTACTTGGCTGAACTACAACTGGCCAGTAACATCCCAAACTCTGTGACGAAGCTGCCTGTTAGGCAGACTTGGTTGCTCAGCAGTGTTGGTGCAGGGTTTACAGAACAGTAAGGGAAGAAATAAAGCAAACTTGCTGTGTGCAAGACAAAGAACTGGGAAAGTGCAGGGGCAATAGCCACACTAGAACATTCTTAAGACTCTGTTTTTATCGCTCTGAGTGTGAAGCAGTTTCTGGCTCTGTCTGTGACTACACGCACAGCCCTTCTGTACTGAGAGTCCTGTGAGGACCTCTCTTCCCGCAGGCATCAGATTGCTGCTGTGGTAGCATGGTCATCCCAGTAAACAAAGGGGGAGCACATCCTACTTTTACCACAGAGCATACGTAGAGTATGCGCTGCACGGGGACACTGGGGCATCCTGTGGTATAAACTCCACCAGGTTGCCTGGAGACATATATATTGGCAGAGCTGGGTAGCCCCAGGTGAGGGTGCTACCAGTTTTCAGATTGCCTGGACTGCACCAAGGGTGGAGAAAATGGATGGCCTTTAATGGGCCTGTTAGACTTGAAGTGTCTCCCCAGAGTTCTGTGTGGTATGTTCTCGTGTTGTTCCCAGATGCGCTACAAGGCCAAGGCAAGGAAATTTCACTTCAAGGACAGAGCTGCACATACAGTAACAAAGCAGTATAGATCCACATTGATTTAAAGGTATCTTATATGGGTAGAGTCTATTTTTGTCTTTCTTTTACACTACACAGTACACAGACCTCTCTATAGTAGGTAATTGTCGCTTTAACACCTGTAAAGTTAGAGGATGCAACTTCTACATTTATGCAAGATTCAAACTTCTCTAGGCAGAGCTGTATGAGGTTGTTAAGGAAGACGACAGTTTGCTGACTCCATGAGCTGCCTGCTGCTGGATGCAGCTGCACACAGTGAGTTAAAAGAGCCGACATCAGTATTCCAGCACCACAGTCTCCTAGCAGCCTTGCACCTGCTTCCATAGGAATGAATGACAACACACCGACTGACTTTTGCACGGCAGAAGAAAACACTAAAATCCCTGTTGTAAACAAAAATCAATAGACTGGAATTCCAGTGGTCTTTAATCTGCCCCTTCCTTGCCCTGGAGGGGCTGGGTACCAGAGAAAAATGGCAGAGGAAAGCAGATAGATCAGAATTCGACCTTGGGGGTTTACATCAGCTGAAAGTTGCCCTCTGCACCAAGAGAAATCACAGCAGATCAGTGTGACGAGAATGTCAAATACTAAATAGGAGACAGACCACAAGCGAAGATTTTGTCATCCTAAATAGGTAATCAGTAACAAAGATCTACTTGCTTACTTATTGGTTCTTTAGCATAAAAGTTACTGACATTTATCTTAGAGGATAGGCCCCAGCAGTACATGGAAGTATCCCAGGTAACAGGCAAGGAGACCACACAATGTTGGTATAGAAGCAAATATGTTCTGTTCTCCAAGGTCAGTGACTACAAGAGATTTATATTCAAAACAGCAGAGATTCAAAATAGTGCGTTTGGGTTGATATGGAAAATGTCAACTCACTCCCTCTCTCCCCTACGGACTGCTTTGGGGTTTATTTTTACAGATATACATTTAAACATAGTTTGGATTAGATTAGGGTAGGGGAAGAGACTTTTGTAACTTTTATATGTAACTTTATATTTGTTACATTTATATGCAACTTTTACACACACAGTCTCCTAGCAATGTTTATAGCCCATATCAAAGCAAAGAAAGTAAAGATAAAATATCCTTTCTTTTAGGAGTTCTATAACAGCAAAAACCTTTTAGTAATGTTTTCCTGTATGTTCAATTATTCTAATTGCTTCCATCATTAAGTACACCTCAGACTATGTTATTAGACCAGGAACAGTTTGGTGAAGAGTACTTTAAAACTCATTTACTTACTTATGCATATATCCATCTGCGTTCCCTGTTAAGTTCATCTGCATAACAGTCTGAAATTCTGTTTCATTGCAGCAGTATTTAAATACTGTGTTGTTATGGTGACAGCAAAAGATGTAAGATTTATTGTCAGAAAGACGGGGGCAGTGAAAACCAAAGTGGTAGCGACCTTTGTAGTCCGTATATGGCTCGCAGACCCGAAAGTGTGCGGACAACACTGTAAAACAAAGAACAATATTGGCTTTGTGAGTCACTTGTGTTATCTGGATGTTATGAACTATAATTTTTCATTGGTTAAGCTTAAACAATTGTTGTTTGATTTCTGAAAAACATTAATATTTCAGAACTTTCAACATCATAACATTTAGTACTAAAAGATTACAATATTTAGCCTCTTGTTGTATTTTGACTTTTATTGTTGTTATGTTTCTGATTACTATTATTTCTTTTAAGGGAAGAGAAGAAATGCCCTCCATGCCAAGAAGCACAAAAATATTTAGGGAAACATTTTCATACTGCTGTTCTAAATATATGGATATCCATAAACACCCAACAGTGTTCATGTTTGATTCTTCTGGGATGACTTCATAAAAACAAGAAGTCTATGTAAAAACTGCAATAAAAGTTTGATGGCACTTGATTTACAGTCAGTGTTCTTGACAGAAAATATCTTCTCAGCTGTAAAGGTCATTCTTTGATAAGGATTATTCTGCCAGAAATAGTAATTACAAAAGAGTATAACAGATCTGAACAACTCTGAATTTGCAAATAGATAGAACTAATAGAAATACAGCTATTCCTGGGAGTTCTTACATTTGTCCTTTATTAAATTCTCATGTAAAGTGTTTATTACATCTCTGAGAACATTTTTTACAGGAATATGGGAATATGTCACACTGATTTCACTGTCAATTTTCCTGGGAAAAAAAAAGAAAAAGAAATGCTCTTCATATATATCCTTTGAATGCAGACTTGAGGCCGATGATTGTGTGTCGACAGGCACACTGTGGTTACATCCACGTGGCAAGACTGTGGGCAGATGCAAGCTCTCTGACCATATTCTAACCCTACTGGTTGCAAACAGCTCTGAACTGGAAGCTGTGTAATCATCTTAGTTTCCCTACGCTAATCTAGCGTGCAGAGGGGCAGGGTATGGATCCCTTCCAGTAGAGTCATAAGCAACCACACGCAACTTCCTGGTTGATCTGAAAAGTCTTGTGAGAGACAATATTTGGTTCCACATACTGCCAGCATTTTAACTGGTTTATAGTTTGTGTTATGTAGGCCTTAAAGCATCATTTAAGATTACATGTACCGTATAGAGCCCGCAAAGACGTTACACTCTAAGGAAAGTGAAATGGAGAAGTCAAGAGTCTGAATATTCTTAGCAGTGAAATGTTTTTACTCTGATTAGAGAAAAGAGGCACAGCGATGCTTTAGGTAGCTGCACTTTATAAGGTTACACCAATTAATAAAGGATATTCACTACAGACTGCCAAAATTAACCCTTGTAACTTGGTGTATGATTTTTGTATCAGTTTACCAGTACAAGAGATTACAGATAATGACTTGCATGGATTTAGCTTAACTGTGTTGTGTATCTCTGCACAGTCCCTGTTGATCTGTAATTGCATCTGTGTACCTTATCCATCTAATCCTCATTTCTTTCTATGTTGCTTAAAAAAGCCTATTCCTAACACTTTTGTTTCTCAATTTTATAACATATAGTAATTCCAAGAATCTCTCACTCTCTTCCTGTAAGTCTAGTCACATTTTAAGGATTGTGACAGTGGAGATGACTTCTTTATTTGTGTGTATAGAGGGAGCCTAGAACAAAAACCAGAGTACTAAACTGAAGAGAAAACGAGGTAACTTATACTGCCCTGAGTGAAGGAAAACCACTCTAAACATTTTACATTTCTATATATATATACACACACACTGGCATGTGCACACACACGTACCTGTCATCATTACTTTAACAGAACAGAAAATCCATTTGTAGATTAATTCAGTCAGGAACTGAAAGTGCTAGAAGAATGCTATTTCTAAAGGAACATAGATATTGAGAAAACTAATTACATATCTGTTCTTGCCCTGCCTGGGAAAAATGTGTGTTCCAAATCTGAGGATACTATAATCAGTAAAGAAATTGTCTTTCTTTAGACTTAGGTTTTCAAAACCCTCTGTAACTCTTGCAACAAATCTGCATGTTCAAATTCTGTTGCAAAATCCACACAGCATGCAACTGCATGAACATATATTTGTTTGAACAAGTACTTACTTCCCTGCACCCCCTCTTCATTAACATAGCAATAATGAAAGTGTTCCAGGATTGATTAAGTTTTTTCACAACTCAATGGTTGCGGTTGGAAGGGACCTTTGGAGGTCATCTGGTCCAACCCCTCTGCTCAAGCAGGGCCACCTAGAGCCCGTTGCCCAGAACCAGATGGCATTTGAATACCTCCAAGGATGGAGACTCTACAACCTCCCCGGGCAACCTGTGGCAGTGCTCGGGCACCCTCACAATGAGAAAGTGTTTCTTGGCATTCAGAGGGAACCTCCTCTGTTGCAGTTTGTGCTCATTGCCTCTGGTCCTGTCACTGGGCACCACACAAAAGAGCCCGGCTCAGTCGTCTTTACATTCCCCCCTTCAGGTATTTATATACATTGATAAGATCCCCCTGAGCCTTCTCCTCCTGAGACTCAACAGTCCCAGGTCTCTCACCCTTTCCTCATATGAGAGATACTCCAGTCACATTCATCATTCAGTGGCCCTTTGCTAAACTGTCTCCAGTATCTCCATCTCTCTCTTGTACTGGGAAGCCCAGAAATGCACACAGCACTCCAGGTGTGACCTCACCAGTGCTGAAGAGAGGGGAAGGATCACTTCCCTCGACCTGCTGGCAGCATTCCCACTAATGGAGCCACAAAGACAAAGAGCTTTCCAGCCAGCTGGCCCCCAGCATATACTGGTGCCTGAGGTTGTTCCTCCCCAGGAAGATGCAGGACTTAGCACTTCCCCTTGTTGAACTTCATGAGGTTCCTGTAAGCCCATTTCTCCAGCCTGTCCAGGTCTCTCTGGTTAGCAGCACAACCCTGTGGTGTATCAGCCACTCCTTCCACTTCTGTATCAACAGGAAACTTGCTGAGGTTGCACTCTGTCCCATCATCATTTTAGTTTTAACTATGTATCATTTGTTTTTAGAAAAGTTAAATCTAGAAAATAATGGAAGAGATGTGGAAGGAGAGAAATTCACAAACTAAATAGAACGTTTAACTAAGTATTTGATTCCTAACAAGAAGAGGAGCCTGATTCAGTTACTTAAATACAGGTCTCCAGTGCCAGCTAAGATTTCCCTAGGCTGTCCTGTCTGTTCTTCAGCTTTCAGTGGAGGAGATGCAGGTCTCTTGTAGGTCTGGTGCACACATGGATGATCTAGGGCAAGTCAAATGGCATTAGATGCACATGGTTAGGCACCTATAAAGGTCCCTAAGTGTTTTGTAAATGCTTGATATCAGCTTGCATGGGTGCATTACATGCATTACAATGCGTGTAGTTCCACTAGTCATTACTAGGAAAAAAGGTGAGTCTATGCCTGATGTCAACAAACAGAGAGTAAGTCCTATTATTGGGCCTAATAAATGTAAGTGAAGGGGTAGCCTTCATAGTGTAACACTGCACTTCCAATAGTGATTTTTATCCACGGTATTTTTATTTACAGTATCCAGCAGAGGAGCACCCATCTAATCCTTCTCTGATAAATGGCCAGCTTCAGATGCTTCAAATGAAGATACATATGTGCTATATTGAAAAAGCTGTGCAATAAACTCTCTAGTAAGAAAAATACCTTTCTATTCCTCTCCCTTAGGGGTTGCTTATGTCCTGAGCATTTGTGTTTGGGGTTTTTCTCCCCACCTTGTCCAGTGTTCTCCCTATCCAGCTGAGGGATAACTTCAACTAAACCTACAGATTTCTTATCAGAATTAGATGGCTTAATGTATGTACTACTTCAGTTGCAGACGTAGAAAAAATATAACTGATCTGAACTGATCAGTTTGACAGTTTCCACTTTTTAGCCATCTTGACTTATTCCTTCTTAGTTGGAATATCTGCACTTGAATTATATCAGCTGCTCCTAGGAAACAATTTTCTTCTTTGATACCTGCAAAGCCTCAGAGTGCAACACAAATTTTGTTTATCATGCGTTATCAACAGAATCACCACTTTTTTCAAAATGCAGGTATAATGCCTTTTAGGGCTAAAGATATATTGACTTATTTTTCCTTTTAAAAGTTACATTATTAGAACTACTTACATGTTAGTAATTTTTGAAGCCTCCAGTATAGATGGTAGTTTCAAGTTTGGGACATTTTAATGGAAGGTATTTATTGCTAGAACTAGCTTTGCAAATAACAGGATAGCTAAAATGTCATTTTTCCTGTGTTATTACTACAACTTAGCTTAGGTGAATTACACCCATGTTAAGCTACCACAAGTGAACAGCAGCCCTGCAAGGTTATACCTGACTTGTATATACATTTAGTGCATGTTATAAGAATTAAAACTAGTTCTTTATGTTTCATAAACAATAGAATACTTCCATGCTTCTGAAATTATTCAGTGCTCTGAGAGAGACATTGGATTGTGAAAATGCACTAGAGGGCTATAGGACCCTAAGAAGTTTAGCTTGTTCATCACTGCAAAGTGGTTTATTTAACAGCACATGTGAAGGTGTCCCCTGGTCCCTTGATGGGTCCTTTGCCCATTTTAAAAGGAAAACAAACCCCAAACTTCTTTGGGGCTGAAAACTGGAGGAAGGATGACTACAGAACGAAGGGAGAATGAAGATAACATCAGGTCAGAGGAGGAGTGATGTCTGTAATAAAATGTAGTCCTAAGCAAATCCTTAAATAGTAAAATGTGTGTCAGTGATTAAAATAAACGCACAAATAAGAGCATAACATGATGATTGAATTACGGTCTGAATTTCGTAGTCAGTGTGTGGTGGGTTAACCCTGGTAGGCAGCTAAGCACCACACAGCTGCTTACTCACTCCCCCTCCCAGTGGGACAGGCGAGAAAATTCGTGGGTGGAGATAAAGACTGGTTAATAAATGAATAAGGAAAAAAACCCCAACAACAACAAAAAAAACCCAACCCACAAGTGATGCTTAAGCAATCACTCACTACCACCAGATTGATGCCTAGCCAGTCCCTGAGCACTTTTTGGATAAACTCCCACCCCAGTTTTATTGCTGAGCATGCCGTCATACGGTACGGAACATCACTTTGGCCAGTTTGGGTCAGCTGTGCCAGCTGTGTCCCCTGCCAGGCTCTTGCCCACCCCGGCCTCCTCGCTGGGGTGTACAATGAGAAACAGAAGCGGCCTTGACCCTGTGTAAGGGCTGTTCAGCAATAGCTAAAATACTGGTGTGTTACCAACACTGTTTTTTGGTGACCAGTCTAAAAGACAGCACCATATGGGCTGCCGTGAAGAAAATTAACCCCATCTGAGCCAGACCCAGTACACAGTGAAAAAACTTTATCAATTTATTGTAATCGGTGTAATTTTACTTGCTGTCTTTGCTTCTCTGAGAATCAGAGATCCAATACGCAGTGTAATTTTTTTAAAAAAATATTTTTCCTGAAAATAACTTTGCTTAAATCCTGATGATTAAAGAGCCCTATTTCTACAGAAATACTTCAGAAAAAAGTATTGTACCTGAAAGGCTCTTAAGTTGTCTGTAAAGGTGGCAGCTGTTTCTGAACTGGAGTTGCATGTGCAAATTTTCATACTATTTTTCAAAAGTATTATTGAACAGGTAAGTGCTATAGATGCTCCTATCTCTGTTCCTACTAATTTTGAGAGAAGAATAGTCTGTCATGCTTCAAATGACTGATTTAAACTCATCTTAAGATTTATCTACTCTACCTTAAAAAGTAAACAACTGGCATACTTCAAACTGTTACTTCCCTATCTGTTCACAGTTAGAGATCTGTGTAATCCTGATTAAATTTTTAATTTAGCTACTAAATTTTTAGAGCCCCAAGGCTTTCAGAATGGCTGGTCTTCATAAGCTTTCCATATGGATCCACAGAAATATTCACATGTATGCATTTTACTTCTCACAATGCTAATCATTTGAGCTCCTCTGATAATTTTGCTATATGGACGTTCATTTCCTACTTCAAAGAAAAAAATACTGTAATGTGCAAATAATCTGTCATTTTTTGCTTGTTAATATAAGCCTTGCTGTCATCCCTGATTTTATAAATGTGTTTCAATCCATTAAATGAATATAAGTATCAACATTACTGCAAAGCAAATCTAAGAGATAGTGGTCAGAAAGGGTATTCTGGCATGACTGCGTGCTGCTCCTCCCTTTATTATGCATTCTTTGTGTGGGCAGTACAACTAGTAAGGATTCAGAAATCCTAAAATTGCATGCCATTGTGATCTTGATAGCATTGAAATGAAATCAGTCTGAAATTTCAGTATTCTCAATCCAATTTCATCCTTTTTTTTAAATGGAGCCATAGCCTACCTACTCTGAACTGAAGCCTTTCTTTTCAGAGTTATTTGTTCCTACCCTGAGAGCATTTTGCCCATGCTAGTCAACTGCATCTCCTTCCTAACCACACAGCTAAAGCTGCCAAACTTCATCCTCATTCTGAGCCATGACCTTGGTATCTGACCACACCTCTGCTCCACCTCTCCTTTTCTGACACAACGAAGACCAGGCTCCGAGAACAGCCACTGTGGGAACTTTTCTGTTACTGGTGCCCTTACTTTCACACCACCCATGGAGCCAGTGAAAGTTATGCTTCCCATTGTCAAGTGTGGTTTTCAACCATGCATACAGATTTTAGAAATTAAGTACTGAGATTGTGAATCTTAGTATATCAAAGGCTTGGAAGCAAAGCATGATCTTACAGACAGAAGTCTGTAAATTTAGGGAACTCAAAAGGAGTCTTGCCATTAGATTTTCATTTCAGGTCAGTTTAAAAATGATGTTCATATCATTCCAGTGAGAACAGCATCCTTGTTGTCCCCTGTCATTCTCACTGCATGAAGCCAGTAGTTTTCCTCTATGGAAGCTGACCTGTCCTGGACAAAAAAATTTTCATTCATGCTGGCTGCAAAATAGTAAATAATAAATTTCATCCTGTAAAAAGTGAGTTAGCAATGACCTAAACCCACTCCTACAGATGTCAGTAGTAAAATTCCCCAAGGAGCAGAGTTAGGCTGGCATGAAAGGCTTGTGATGATTTCGAGTTAAGCCTGTACTCTACATGCTAATCGTGGATGTCAGATAATAAAATACTAATAGCCAAGGAGCAACAAGAAGATAAGGTACACATTTACAAAGACATAGTTTGGGATGTTAATAAATAAATTATGTGAGAAGTAAAAGATATATGTAATTAGTTTCAAATAAAAACATTAGTAGCAATGTTTTTATTTGAAAATAATAGTAACTGCCTTCAGAGGCAGTACTTTTCTTCTAAGAGAAAAAAATATCAGAACACTGGCTTTATGTCTGGGTTTGAGGGAATAAGTGTGTATATAAACCAGTGGCTGACTACATCTATTTGTACACATAGTGTAATCACAGTGTCCCATTCAACTGGAACATAGATATTCATATCATCTTGAGGAAAATGGTTGGAGAAGTGGGATCTCAGGAGGTCTCTAGCAGAAGTCCCCTATAAAGAGTGGTAGAAGTATGAAAACTTAACAAAAGTCAACACAAGAGACTGGAGCACCTGGAAAAGTTTTGTGATGTTTGATCACTGGGATACATTCACTGAAGTCTTCTCGAATAATTGGCTTCATTCATACACCAGGGATATAGCTTTCTGAAATGACTTTAACCTGCTACAACCCCTGTGCCTGATTCTAGTACATAGGAGGAGGGTAGTTACATAACTAGGGATGCAGCGCCATACATTGGGATATTGGTGGAAGGACTCTAAAGGAAAATAGTGCTTTAAGATTAGGCAGAGAAGTAGTCTAGTTTATAATATTATAAAATTGTTAGCAAAAGGACTGTGTCAGTTATAGGTAAATAATGAACTATCATTAGCAACAATCAACTTGAACACTTGCAAACAAGCAATGAGACTGTGGGCAACAAAACGCACACTTGAACTAATTGGTGAGGATCTAACACTGAATATTATAGGCATTACGCAGTCAGAGTAGTACCAACTCTTACTGGAGCACAAGGAGACTTTAAGATATATAATGCCTACGTGATGTAGTACAAGGGAATAAGGAGCAGTGACGGGAAAGAAAAAATCTTTTTGGATTAAAAAGTGCTTCAAGAATGGAGGATAAAAGAGGTTTTATTGAGAGTTAAAAAACTCATAGGATCAACCTATTTGGACTAAGAACAGTTTTAATTATTTTTTTTTAAATATTCATTCCAATTACAGAAAACCTTAATGTCATAAACAACTCCTGAAGAACAAATGCAACTAATAATCACAGCATTTGACTAATTCTCAATCTAACAACTGGCAGATTTCTGCACAAATCCTTTCTGTGTGCTAGTAGCAAACATCTAGGGCAGATCTACCAAGCATCAGGAGAAAAATCTCTGGAACCACTCCCTGGTCCAGTTAATTCTTTAGATTCAGGAAAATAACATAATATTTGCATACCATGATGTCATGTATTTTTCTTTTAAATATATATAAGACAAGCTACATTGTATCTAACTTATTCATCTCAAGAATAGCTGAAGTTCCAAGTTCAGTCCTTCACATGCTGACATACTCTTGCGTGCACATATAAAAAGACACAATTGGAACCCGACTTGCTCTGCTTCCAGTAGAGGGTTATTTAGCAAAATGGTTGGATTGTACGGTGGTATAGAGCTTGCTTTTTTCTTTTAGAGGAGCTGAAAAACTAGCATATCAGAACAGTAGCTTTGTTTCTTTAAATTTTCAGCCTGCTTTACAATGTCAGTGTTCCACCACCTTTTCCTTCTTAAACTGAATTTTCAATTGCATTTAAAATTCCAGCTTCCAGTTCTTAAATACAAAGAGGCTTTATTTATTTATTACTCAATTAACAACCCATTTGATCTTGTTTGTTTTGTAGGAACCCATTATGAAATTGCAACTAATCTTTCCCTGTGGCACACATCAGTGAAAGATAAATTCAAAGTATGAAAGTTACCTGCTGACAAGAGTAGTGAAAGCAGAACCATCAGCACATTCAAGGACTGTTGACCACAACTTGTCATCGTTGGCTTTCATTGGTCCATTAGAGAATTACCTGTTTGACAAGATGCAACATCATGGTTAAGTGTCTGTTTCACCTCACTTTCATTGTTCAAACTTCTACTTACCCACAAAGCTTTGGTAAAATGAGGTGGCTTCACACAATAAGAAAAAAAAAATAAACATACTTTTTTCTGGACTTAGAAGTGAAACAAATTCTCCTTTCTATGATTTCGTTAAAATGTCTTTCTCATTTCACCATGAATGTATACAGCTATTTACATGCTTTTCATTAACCCAGAGTAGAGATTAATCACATAAAGTCTTTATGGGATATTCACACCTCCTCTGTAATCTACATTCAGCAAAAGTACACTTGTTTTACTGTCACAAGAATGGGCTGTTGTACTATGCCTATATGGACTAGCAGGATACAAACAATGTAAAAATAAATTTGCTGCTTTGAAAGTCAATCTGTTTTACCCCATTAGAGGGTGCAGTCGTTCAGAAAGTGGGTCGAGCAACTGAGATGGTTGAAAACATTTCAAAAAATGTCTTTTCATTAGAATCAGAGCACTTCATGGGATAATTATTTCTTGTTTTCCTAGAAATGAGGGTGAGATGTGATGCAGTTTGGCTGGCAGTTATCATAAACAGGCTATCCTAGCTTTTTGCAGAACAGTCTCACAACTGGGTGAGTCCAAACGCATCTTACATCCACACCGATTCAACGTCACCAGCTGCACATTCTACAGCTCTAGCAGAGGCTCCGTCCCAATGCAAGTGTTGTCATCAACATCAGCAGGAATGTCTGGTACCCTATCCTGTTGTCTCTGCTGATGCAGACTAATGCTGGACGCATCAAGTCTTCAGCATCCTGAACTCACGTTGACGTTAGAGAATAATGAAGTGGTAATTTATTGGTTTGTACAACAACACCGGGAGCTTGGGCTATAAACCAGAAAGCCTAGGTGGTGCTACTGAAAGCTGGTGGGGTGAGTGGAATTCTTGAGTTGTTAAAAAAATTGTTCTAAGGTGTTTATAAAGGAGCAACTTGGAAAAAAGAAAGGAAAATAGCAATTTATGTCAAAAATTACACTGTTTCTGACAGCTCAAGAGCAACATGATGCCAAATGCTTATGAAATCGGTGCTGTATCATATAAATACTAGGTAGTTTACTAATAGGTGTCTACTACAATCTACTGAATTAAATTAAAATCCCGGAACAATTGCACCTGCATGTAACAAAGGGGAGCGGGTGAAAATCGACATTATCATGAATAACTAAATTCTGAGTAACATATGTGGGCACAGGAGGGGAGACACAGTGCTATCTACAAAACGTGTAGATACAAAAGATTTCTCACTAACAAAAAAATGCTGTGTCGGGAACAAGCAGATTCTCTAAGAAGTCACCTTAGCATATGAAAAACAACAGATCGCAAACCTAAAAGTCAGTGTAACTTTTGTACAATAAATCATGGTAGTTTATACTGTTATCTGCAAACATGATTAACATCCAAACCACTGTATTTGTAACTTTAAAATAAGTCCGTTCTTCCAAGGGGAAAACAATTAGAAATCATAACACCATGAGGGGGAAAAAAAAGTGCAGAAAACTATGAATGCTAATTAAGAATATTTCTCTAAGCATCAGTCCTGTTTGAAAAAGCCGCCACCTTTTTTCAGAAGGAATATTGTATTAGTTAAAACACCAAGCAGACTTAAAGTTAGAATTACATAAAAAAGTGTAATACAGAATACAAGCCAGAAGTTAAGAATGTAGGAGTTTAATCAAGAAAAACAGATACAAAGAACAAGCTATTGCCAATATTGTTAGGAATAAAAGGAAAAAGATTTTTTCCTGAGTAAACCAAAGCTGCAGGAATTCTGATAGTGATTCATTACTAGAGGGAAATCTTGGCTTTAGTAACAGTTAATTAAAAAGAGATCAATAAGCACTTCTGTTGTGTATCTGGGAAGAGACAGATGTTTGGTATAGCCGAGACTATTAAATATTTCCAGATCAAGAATAATTTAGGATGACATTAATGAGTTGATACTAAGGTTTGTAATTTGATATTTGCAATTCTGTGTAATTTGTATCCAGTTATTCTAGAAGAGCTGGCTGGGGGACATATATATCCCTTTTTTTTTTTTTTTCAGTTTGCTGGGGAACTATGGCAGCTTTCAGAGGACCTGAAGAAACCTAAGGACATTTTTAGAAGTAAATGAGATAATCCAGGTAATTACAAGCTTGTGAGCATGATGTGGATCTAAAGGAAGTTAATGGAATGGTTAATATAGAATCCAATTAATAAATAATTAAGGAGAGTAATATAATTAATGGATATTACTGTGGGCTTATGGTAAAGTAATTTTATTTCTCTCAGTGTTGTTGTTGATGAAGGTAGCTTAAAGATAGTAGTAATATAGTAGATTTCTGTAAAATATTTCACTTAGTAGCATGCAATTTGACCAGGCAGTGAGAATGATGGGGGTGGGGGGGGGAAAGGCAGATGAGTTATGGAAGATTAACTCAAACTGGAAATAAGATGCATGTTTTTTGAAAAGTACAGTCTTGCTAGTAATTGAGTACATACAGCCTTACTAGTAATTTTTAAATCAGTACTGTATGTAGAAATCTAGAAGCTTTTCAGGGAGGGGAAGATTTATTCAATTATGTCCAATAGAACTGGCAACAATGAAATTGGCATTTTAATCCAAGTCTTGTGATGCTTGTATTTTATTAAGTGCCAGCTGGGAAGATCAGTGCGAGAGACTAGAACACCAGAGCCACACATCAAAGGCCAGGAGAGTGACAGAATCCATGTATATGTATACATACATCCATATTTGCGATGATGGGGAAATGCTCCTATTTTATAACTACTGCTTCAGTGATCATTAAACTGAATATGACCATTTTTAGGAGGACAGAGATACAGCTAACCATTCACTACTTGACATTTGGAAATTTTTTTTTACATGCTGCTGCCTGACTAAAGCAGTCATATTTAGTGCAGTATCATGAGGATGCCTCTGAGCTATTAAAGCTCAATCAGCCAGGTGGAAGAGATGGGCAGGAGAACAGGTGGCACACTAAAAGAAAGCGCCTAGATCATACAAAGTGTTTCCTAATGCTAGGCCACAGAATAGACATGATAGAAACATGGTAATTAGTGGTGAACTAGCTGAATAATTTTTTATGATTATTATTAGTCAAGACTGACAGGGCACTTTAAAATTAGACAACTACATTTGAAGGAAAGAGGAAAGGTAAATTTGGTTGTAGTTTCTTTTTTTTTTTTTTTTTTAATAAAATTTGAGAGCCTGTAGGCTAAGAGATTAGGTTTTCTTTCTAGTTCTGCAAATCAGCAATTAGAAGGGTGGTCTAATGCACCGATTTTAATTTTTAATGCACCATTTTAACCTTATTTGTGGTCACTGTGGAGGGAAGGAGAATGCCCATTCCTTTCCACATCCTTTGAGATTCCTAGCCTCACATCACCTCCTCCCTTCTGCTAGCAATCACAAGTATCTCTGCAGCTACATCATAAAGTAGACTAAAGAAATGGTTGAGGAATCACAGTTTTAGAGGCTTTTTTTCACTCTGTGTTTCAACATGTCTACTATGAAATAGAAGAAATGGTCCTTACTCACACTTTTTAAGTGCTTTGCTGTCTTTTCACAGAATAAGGATTACATTAGGAATATTGCTTTTCCTTGCAGAAGATGCAACAATGAATGATGCAAAGAGAGCAACATTCAAAGGAAAGGTGCTGTAATGCTATAATCAAGGAGAACAGACATTAATATGAGACACAGCAGGTGGGTGGCTTTTTGTTTCTGCCAACAAAGAACCTGCAATTGCACTCTAACTTCTAATCTCACCACCACTACAGAAACTGAACTCGTTTGCACTTAACCTCCCTCCTCACCATGGACATCAGGTGCAGGGACCAGATATATGTATCAGATCATTATGCCAGATTTTACTTTTTACTTACACACCGTGACATTTTAGCTCTTACTCTGCTGCTACGTACATTGCTTTGGTTATCCTTACAGTTTTATCTAGCTGTCTTTTCTTGAAGGGAATCAGTGAATCATTGGAAAGAAAAGCTGCCAAGAGAAATAACCATTTCATGTGGCAAGACTTTTATGTAGAAATAATTTTCCCCTCACTTTGAAGGAAAAGAACAGCTATGTTTAGAAGAGATGTTTGAAAAACATTGCATATTTTGCATTTTTTGGTTATTAGGAAGAACAAAAGGAGCTAGCAAGAGAATTTATTAAATACATCAGCACTGCCTCACAGGTTAGCTGTCTGTATAGAACAACAGAAAATAAGGCGATTCAAGAGATCATTTAATCCATCTTTCTGCCACAGGATTAGATACATCTAAACCATTCTTAGCAGAAGTTCACAGAATCTCCACCCCCAGAGGGGTTTTCCAGACCTCCCAGGCAATTCCCTTCCAGTGCTTCTCTAACCTCATGGCTAGAAAGATTTTCCTATGTCTAACTTGCAGCTCCTTTGCTTTGATTCAAGCCCATCCTATCCCCAGCAGAGCTGGAGAATGATTTACCTACAGATAAATTGGTTAACACCTCTCTTTGCATCAGTCTAATTAATACATACAAAAAGTGCAATCATATCTTCATCCTCTTCTTAGGCTTACAACTTCCACTTCTTACAATCTTTCCTTAAAAAACATATCTGCTATACCTCCTCTTAAAACTGGCTCTACACTTTATGGCAAGGTTGTGTGTGTAACTTTAGTGTCATTTCAGTTTCAGTTTTTCATATTTTCTTAGTGCCCAGAAGGTCCTAATAAATACCCCAATAGCTGCCAACTCCTCCAAGGTAAATAAAATGACAGAATTACAAAACTGCAGAGAGCCATAAAGGTTCTGCTAATTGTCATAGTTAATCAAAAGATACATAGGTGTATCACTGTTATACCAAGATAGGTACACCTACATACAGACAGAACTATAGAAGTAAAAACATACCACCACATGTGACATAATGGAGGATGACTCCCTCTTTTCACACTGATGTCCAGCAGGCCTTCCAATCTTAGTGAGTGCCAGTGACCTGGCTCTGAGAAATCATGCCACAGCAGCAGTTGCAGTGATGGGCTTCCCTCCACTTCTTCCTCCATTCTCTTGGGGCATGGTCATCTTTCACAGTTATGATTAAATGATACTTAGAAAAGCTCTGATTTCCACACTCTCTTATTCCCCAGTCTCCTGGAAAACACCCTCACTAACCTCAGACACATATTAGCTTTGCTGCACTTCTACATTGTTGGGACAAGGGGGATCATGAGAAGGGAAATGGCCTCCTCTCAACCTATTTGCCCATCTGAAGACAACAGACAAGACTGGTTGCATTGTGGCAGCAGTAAGGGGATGAATAATGTGGCCGAGAATCACAGTGCTTGAGAAAGCTGTTTAAAATTAGATGGAAAAGAGAAGGCTGTGATCCAAACCTAACTTCTAGTCCAGCTCTGTTCACTTCTCATGTTAAAATAGGCTTAAAAATGCATCTAGTATGAGTTAATGAATGCTATTACGATGAAACTACAGTCTTATTACAAAGGCAGCAATGTAACTAGCATGAAAGAAAACCTGATTATTAAGAAAACATGTGGTTTCACACTGCAATAACCTCAAGAAAATGTTTATGAAAAACAGATTCTAGTTTTCGGTTGACAGTTGTCTTACTTGAAACCATTGAAACAACCTATGAAAAGGAATAGCTGGTCGAAAACCTTTTGGATTATAGTGCAGCATTAACACTACTCAGTGTCTCTTCCCTAAAAACATCTTACTACACATATGCTTGAAGTTAAGCATGTGTGAGTCTCTACGCAACCGCAGATAAAGCATTGGAATTAGGGATTTAGTATTGCTGAAGACGAACAAATTTATATTACACTAACTTGGTCATTAAATTCTTCTCCCTTATTTTATAAATTTTAAAATTGAAAATATGAGCTATTTTGTTTTATTTCACCCCCCACGTTTATTAATTCCCCCAGCTATTCTCCAAACAGCTATGAAGAGACAACATGCACGAGTCCTAAAAAATAAAGCTATTAAGTACAGCCTGAAGACCATCTTGTGCTCTTCAAGCAGTCTATAGCTGTTATTAACAGGACAAGGCCAAGAAACCTGTACATGCTATTAACTGCCAACTGTCAAAGCCGCTCATTCATCTCCTGCCTCTTTTACCCCTTTCCCTTTTCACCAACACATTTAGTCAGCCATTGCGACCTGTCCTACACCTACGTTCTGAGACACATCATACACATGCAAGTTGGAAATGGATTTTAGCAGTTCCTACCCTGACTACGCAGTACATTGCACAGCAGAATCTGATACAGAAGTTAAAGGATTCCCTCATTACAAGAGAATTAATTTTAGAGAATCAGTGGTACATTCAGACCTTTTAATCACAAAATTGAACTGATGAGCAACTTCCCTAAGATAGCACAAAATCTTTATTGACAGCCAAATTCCTCACTGTCTCCATAGCAAAAGTAAAGATATTAAAGATATTACTATAATGTAGCTGTAGTGCAAATAAACTTTAGCTAATCAATTTCTTGGTGTAATTCATTATGTATTTGCATTTGGTAGGATAAATATTTGATTTCCTGGATTTATTGGTCAGAAAATTTTAGATTGCTGTCTGTCCTAAAACTGTCCCTTCACTGTATACATTGTGTCTCATTTTGGGGAAAAATACCTAAATTACTTTGGGAAGACAGTCAGCTATGTAAAAATAACAGCTGCAGTTGTGATGATTTACTGACACTAACTTCAGCTACAAGTTAGTGGCAACTTTCTCACTTCTCAAAAGCAATATTCCTTCTGCAGCCAAGAGCTGCAACCTTTCCTAATGTTCTGAACACCACTTAGTTTTGTTAAGAGACTGAAATATTCATATATTCTCATTTGCATGTCCTGTATCAGCATGAGTGTAGGCAGCTGACAAAGATCTGTTGTAGTCATCCAGAATCCTTATTTTTAATGAACTAAACTCAGTTCAGATGTATACCTGGATTATTGAGTCAAACAAGGCAGCTGAATGGTTTTGTGCAACCAGCTTCTAAGATTAGCCAGCTGCGTGAGCTGAAACTAGTGCTTCATTAATGAATTAATAAATAAATCTAGTAAGATGAAACTATCAAGTCTGGTCTATTAATGGAACAAAGTAATCTGAAACAACTGAATTTTGACTCTGAAATTACAAATGCTCTTAGTTTCCCATGAGGCAGGAATGATAAGGAAACATACACAGTTTTGTAATAATTTTCTAAGAGAACTTGAGAGCAGGACAGGATTCATTTTAAAGTGATTACAAACCTCTATTGTTAATCAAGTTATCATTTCAGCTTTTAAGAAATGCAAAGTTCTTATCTAGGGAAACTTAAGCTGGTGTTTTTGAGCTACTTTCAGTACAGAACCAGAGCAAATGTATTTTAATTTACAATACTACAATTTCCAAGTCTTAAATTAATAATGTAAATTCTACTAGTTTACTTGAAACAGTTTGTCCATGTAATTTTAAAGATGTTTTTGAGAAATAAAAGAAGTTATGAAGGTAAAATTAGAGCTTTTATAACTGGCATGTTTTAAAAATCTCCCAAATCTAATAGACAAATATCGCTCATCTCTATATTACAGCATAGTTCTAAAACCTGAGAATATGTGTATCTATAAACATGGCAGTAAACTTGGGTAGTGTATTTTTATTATCCATTTGAGAAGAAAGTACTATATCAACAACTTATCTAGTGAAAAATAAGTGTGAGTAAATTTTTGGTTTCACCAATATGTTGTCAGCTGTATATATACAGAAATTAAGAATTACCTATAGTCTCTATGGGAACACTTTTGATACATTTTCCTTTCAAAATGGCCTCTGAAAAATAAACCTTCCTGTGAAAAGTCTGTTGACATCTAAATTTTATTTCATTCTCACGTTCTTGAACATTGTTAATCATTATCTGTATCTAAACAGATTGGTTTCTAACCTTCCGTCACCCTGGGTTTGTAAAACAGTTTCAAAAATTATTTTGCTCAAAAGTGAAAAAATATGGGGAATATGTTAAGCAAAAGCTAAAGTGAACTCAGAAAAAAAGATTAATTTAAACACACCAAATTCAAAGGAATTCAGAATTCTCATGAATACTTTTTTCCTCTTTCCATCAACTTTAGAAAGGATGTTTCCTTTTACAAATATGAATTATTACTCCATTCCTTTACAATCTAATTAAACATTCCAAGACCCTGTATGGGTACCAAGTTGTACTTTAACTCTGGCTAACCACTAGGCATCAATCCTTGCAAAGTTATTACCTTAAGCATGCCCTGTCTTACAGCACTAGAGCTAGTGCTTTCTAAAAGGCTCTAAAATGGTTTTCTGGCCAGCAAGCATTGAAATGATAACTTGTGCTCCTGCTCAAAAATGTCACTATGCTATTTAACACATTTTAAAAACAGAAACAGGACACATTGCAATGGGAAAACCAGCTACTTTTGCTGGCACAGTTAGCTAGGTCAGGAAAGGGTGCAACCCCTGATTAATGTAGCAGTGCTGGAAGAAGCTGCCAGTTGTGGTTAAACTAGCAAAAATACTTCCCCCCCCCCCCGAGGATCATTTTACTATGCCAACACAATGTGTAGCTTATCTGACATAGATGGATCTGCACTATTTTGGCAGTATTATTCCAGCTTTCCTAAGGAAAACATCTCAACGTGCACTGCAAGCCAGTTCTAAATGTGAACTGAAAGCACACTAGCTGTCCTCGTGCAGACCTACATGTAGGCTCGTCTACCCTGTGAAGAAACATAGGTTGCTTCCAGTATTTAAGCTGGTTCACCTCGAACCAGCTCAGCTGTCTTTATACTACAGAGTAGTGTTGATATACCCTTAGTGCTGGCAGCAATAAGGATTATGAGAAATGAAATGGCCCAGGTAGTCACCTGGGGTGAACTGGCAAAATGCTGCACTTCATCTACAGTTTCCATGCGTGTGGTACTGGTGTTTTTTCTGGAATGGGTTGACTCTTGTACGAATTTTTTCACCGGGCAAGACTTTTTCACTTTTGAAATCCAAACCCAGCCATCCGTGTTCCTTTAAGAGGCAAATAACTCTTTGGATTCCAGGAAACATTTTGATCAAACCTTGCTCACCTTCTCATTAAAGATAATGGTGGAAAACACCCATCAGAGTGAACTGAGAAAGAACCAGCCTTCCTCCTTAAAACATCTGCAATGATATATTCAATATATTCACGTTTCAGATACTGAAATGTTTCTCAGTAACATCACAAATGAAGGCTGTTCTTAAAGCAGACTAGGACAGGATAAGGAGCTGTCACTGCACCAGCTAAGGAAAAAGGAAACTGTGTGGGAGCCTTGAACCAACAAATGTTGGAGAGAAAAATTTTATGGTAGAAGATGGGAGCAACTTCCTTTCACCTGTTCTTTTGCCTCATTCCTGTTAAATACACCAGCCTCACACTGCAGCAGAAAATGCCGTTTTCACTGCAATACACTTAAAGAAAACATTAAAAAGCTGGTTTTAAGAGCAGTACTTGCTGTGCTACTGCAACCATCCTAGCTCATAGCCATTCTAATTAAAAACCCTAAATTTTGGAGCCCCAAGAACACTGAGTTGTTAACAAGAACTTCATTTTGAAAGTTACAAGGCAGCAGAACCAAGAAGAATGCTAGTGAATCCTTTGTCCTCTCAGGCAGAAATACATGCAGGACAAAAGAGAGGAGAATTTTTAGTAGTCAGAACAGCAGGTGTGGAGGTTGCCAAGCAGAAGGAAAAAAGGCATGCAGAGCAACAGAAAAGTGGCTTTTAACAATTTATCTTTTTTTTTTTTTTTGAGCATGCATTTTTGGAACTGAAAAACCAGGTAAAACAAAGCTGTGCTGCTGGTGGCAACATCACAGGCCCCAACCTTTGTTTCACGTCCTTTGTTTTACAGGATGTAAAAAGGGCTTATTTTGCATCTTAGGTTGGGCTTTCTGCAGATTTTTTGCTGTGCAGAGGTAGGTGCAAGAGAAAGCTACTTGAACAGACATGAATAGAATTCCACAGAAATCCTGTTTCTTAACCTCACATGGATCAAGCATTGAACACCCCCTCGCCATTAAGCAAAAATACAGGAACGTACCAAAAGCATTAACTGCCGATTGAAACCACAATTCATTTAGAAGTGGCTTCCTTCATTTAATATTTATTTGTATATGCTCAGTGGGCAGGCATACATCATACACAGAGAGTGTACTCCTTAGTGTTCCAAGTACTACAATAGTCCCTGTGAAACCTAGTCATGAGCCATTGACATCAACACTGTACTTTGCTCCACACAGCCACGTACCTAAGAAATGGCTTCCACCTGAAACACTTGCCATTTATATGTCTATAATTACAGTAGTGCACAGAGAACAATCTGTATGGAAGAGATGCTGGAAAGAGGCTCTGAAAGCTTCTTGTTTAGGCAGGGATGGAGTGAAGCTCAGCTCATCCCTGAAAGAGGTTCTAGCATGGTATTCTGGGTCATTCCAGTGCAAAGCTGGCGCTGATTGCATGTGACCTATATGTATGCTTCTCTCTGCATAGTTACTAGAACAGTTTACTTTGCTGAAAAATTCCAATATTGATAGGGATTACTTTTACATTTTTAAACAGTGAAGCTTAAAGGCAAAAATTAAATGCCTCAAGAATATAACTGCACTAAGTGCCATTATGAAGACTGATGAATATACTTAGTTTCAGTCATAGGGCTAAGTCCAATTGGATTCAGCTGGGTGCGAAATTATGCCGCTACTGAAATAAGATTTTGCTGTCAACTACACTTGAAACACAATTTCACCTTTGCTTGGTACATGTGCAAGTCTGGTAGGTGGTCGATGGGCTCATGCTATATACTGGAGAGTGTAGAACAATCACCCCACATCCCAACCAACAGTAAATGACCCTGAACACAGTCTCATGACTACAGAGCAACCGACTGAGGAATGACCACCCTTGTGGATGTGTCAGCCCCTGAGCTGACAATTGTGCTCTATGGTGGGAAACAAAATATTCCTAAAAAAATATTTACCCATCTTTCTGTAAGCCAGTAGTATGTTTCTAGTTTCAGCATCCTTCTAAATCCAACTTACCTCAGCGTGCACCAACAATAAGCACCTTATAACTTGCAGATGCAAAAAATGCATAAAATAAGCATGACCCAGCCATGTATTTTTATTCAGCTCAATTGGTTTATGCTATGTAAATTTCCTCTACATAGAGAAGCGCATTTATTTCTGCATCTTGTGCAAAGTAACTTTACCGTAGTGTTTTGATTAGCTCCTTAGCTAACTTGTAATTAAGTTTCAGGGTAAAATACTAGCTTTACTGAGGTCAGTGGGAGTTTTGCCTTGAAGTCAACAGGATCAGCTTTTTACATCAGACGCTCACATCCATAGTAACAAACGACTACTTGTCTTCCGGTTGCAGGACCCAGTAGTTCCATCTGACAGAACTTTCTGAAATAGTTCCTGACAGCGACATTCATTTCCTATTTACCATATAGAACATCATCAACAGAACATATCAAGTCCAAATAATTCATATGTAAGGAAGAAAGTACGGCATTCATCATATATGCCACACAGCAAAGATATTACTAGCAAGCAATATTGCAGTCATGCAGTCCATTTCTTCTTCCAGATATTTTAGAGTCTAAACAAATGAAAAAAGACAAGTGGAGGGGTGGTACTATTTCTATTTTACAGAAAAGAAGCTGATGCACAGAGCAGTTACAGTCATAAAGGAAGAATGCATCAGATTTGAGAACTGTGTATCAAGTTTCTAGGTCTAACACCTTAAACAGGAAACACTGATTAAAAATGCCATGCTTCTGTGAAAACTGACCAGGTTAGGAAAAAAAAGAAAAGACACCCCCCCCCAACCCATTACATATGAGAATATAAACTCACTTGATGTTTAAATGATTTTCACAAGGTTTACATACAAAAGAGAGTATGGCTAGGTAGTTCTGCTGTACCCTATTTAGTAATGGTCAACTTTGAAGTCATTATAAGCCATAGCGATGCCTTCTGTACTAGTGAAGTTGGAAAATGGCAGTCAGAAGTCTTACGACCTTCTGGCAGGAACTAGATGCCAGCCACTTTATCTTTGAGATACTCCTACAAAGTCTCTGACGCAAAGAACTTAAAAGAGAATTATTTAACCTGTGTATAATTAAATACACACATCAATTTATTGAAAGATTCTGATGAAAGGATACAGGGACACCAATATCACTTTAAACCATCCTTGCAGAAAACAAGCTTAGATATCTTTGAAGGGTCATACTTAACCTCCACATTCAGAGATAGTGAGGAACAGGACACAACTTGGACAAGTTCAAGAAATGAAATAAGAATGTAGAGTTTTAAATCACAAGAATTATTTTAAAAGTGAGATGCTTTGTTTCTGGAAATTCTGGCTGAATAACTGCATTTCCTCTCTGCAATAATACCACATCATATGCATTACCTCATCAAAGTCTACAGAAAGAATCCCTTATTGGCCCAGGGAACAGTTTCTCACAGTCTGGTCCCAATGACCCATTCTTTTGGGTATTTTAGCAATATGAAATTAGTTACATTTGTTAAGTGACAATTTTATTATCCTGTAATGCAGATAGTTTTAGCTATTTTGCTTGAATGGGGAACGCAGAAAACTTATCATAAAACCTGACTGTAAAACATATGACAAAAAACCCCTGGTGCTACAGCATCTAAGGCGGGGAGGCACGATATGCATGCAAATTTTATGAGCAAAGTATTATTTTAATCCTAGTATCTTAATGCATTTTCAAGGTCTGTTCCCAAACATCGTATCTATTGTAACAATTTTTTTTTTTACCCTCTTGTCTAATAAAAATATAATCCTTTTGGCAGCCGTCACAGATGCTCGTTCTGCAGTGATTTTCTTTTCGCTAACCATAAGGCCTTTGATGCCCACTATGTGATATATTTATCAGTATGGATGAAGTCATATACCCCAGACAACTGTGTCTTGGGACAGTAAATTACACCCAAAATTTACCAAATTATGAAATCCTTAGAACTCACATGTAGCTGAACAGAATCTAATGAAGTCTGTGAAAAGCAGAGGAAATTTTTATATTTAGGATTAACCCACTTCAGCTACAAGTTCCAAACGTGAATTTCAGCCTTCCCTCAAATAAAGAGGTCTGATATGGAGAAAGGATTGAAATCTGCCTTCCTTATTTTATCTGGAATGACAGCTCACAGAGACATCTCTGGAAAACTGGGGAAAGATGGCTAATATTTCAAGAGGCAAAGGAGGGGATGAGATAGAAACTAAGTGACAGTGTAATGGAAAATGGGGTTGTCCAAGTAAGGAAATAGGAGCCAGATGCAGAAGTGATTTCTCCCCTCCTGTATAACCTTATTCTATTCCTTCCCATCTTCTACCTCCTTCAGCTGCTTAAATCATTATTTAGTCCCTCCAGCCAAAATGGTGGGAATAGAAATGACCAGACGACTTCTGAAGAACCCTCCAGGTTTTGAATTTTATTCTGCTTTCTAGTTGCCTCTAAAATCCTCCTCTACCTCCCCATCATCTCTAAGTTCACTGACACATGATCTTTTCTAGCCAAAAATCAAAGTCAGCAGTCCATTCCTCAGCTTCCTTGGTAATCAACTGTCTTCTACACTATTATACATACTGCTTTGGTTTGTGGTATTTGAGCAAAGGTCATATATTACTCTGTATTCTCCTTGTTGTCCTGTTTTCTCTCTCAAAAAAAATCCTTATCTTGGTTAACTGCATTGCCCCTGAATCCCTCATGTTTTAATACCTAGACTTCAACATCAGTTAAAAGGCTAAGCATAGACTGCAGTACGTTTTGGTGTAATTTGTGTCATGTAATTACCATCTAGGATTACTGTCCTATTCAGGCACCACAACAATGGTAAAGAAGGCTTTTCAGCCTTTTCCAAGGGCTTTTGAATAGTCAGTGCATCAGCTGTTGTAGCTACTGTAGGTCTTAAACAGAACCATAAGTCAAACAAACTTTTAAATATGTTGTCAAGAAGTTTTGCTTTAAGAAAATAATCTATATTTGTAGTTAGAGCAAAATGTAGCAAATAAACACAGCCCTCCTAAGAAGGCTTAGCCAATCCAAGGTCTTTCACGCAAAGATATAATTTATTCTTATTTAGCATCTTATCCATCCTACACTAAAACCACTGGAAAAATTTAATTGTTCTGGCCACAATACTGAAAAATTTCTAAGCATTGAAATCTTACTGATTACAGGAAATAATCTGCCCGAAGAATGGTTTATGTAGTTTTCAAAAGCCAGAATAGTGCCTTATTCCACGTGCATGAACTTTGAGGGTTTCTTCTGCCTCTTCTTTGCATTGAGACACTGTTAAGCTTGCTGCCTCATCCTAAAATGTGTATTCATGATAGATTTAAACATAGCAGAAGTAAAACATTTTGGTTTTTGTTTGTTTGGTTTGTTTTTTGTTTGGTTGTGGGTTTTTTTTTTCTCCTTCCAGGTAGCGTTACACCTTGCTACAACTTTAGTTTAATCATCCTAGATTTCTGCTTACTGGCCAGGCTGGTAGCACTATCAGATGGCTATGCTCTAGATAGTTAAGTTCAGCTCTGTTCTTTTAAGCCAGTTGTCTAAATTTCTTTCACAGGTAGTTTAACTCATCAGAGTTTACACAAGTTCTTGTTCTTAAGAAGTCGTCTTGGAGGAAAAGGGCCAATTTCCTGCTTGTTCATTGTGTAAATCAAAATAGGACATTTTGATTATACTGCATGCACCAAAAATTAAGTTTTATAACAAGAATACTCATTTATAAAGTCAGCTAAAAATGACTATTTTTTAAGATGAGAAAAGTTTCATATTCTAGATGTAGACAATTGAGAACAACAGAAAACCCCCCAGCATTTTATTCTAGAAACATCCAAAAGCTTATTTCTCTCTAATTTATAGAGCAAGAGAAATACACACTATCCTGTGTGAAATGAAACATTGAGTTGATTTAACAGTTGTAGGTTTTTTCCTCCTTGAAAAGGCAAAACCGTTTCCATTTAACCCTATTTAATGTCACTCCATTCCTCATACAATATGCTTTAATTTTTCCATATGGCCACTAACTCAGAAATCTAATTCTAATGTCAAATTCATTACACTGAGGTCAATGACAAAAGTTTCAATATAAGAACACAAAACGGAAGTTTTGATTCTTAACAGTAGATTTTTAGAGGTATTTCAGTAGGTTAGAAGAGGCCACACTGAAATTCCTACAGAAAATTTGGCTGTCATATCAGTTATAGGTCAAATCCAGTTTTCCTTCTGCAGAACAGACTGGTAGATATTTGAAAGTGGACAAGAGCAGAAGTTTGTCTTAGCGGTAAATTTCTTCTATATCCCTTTCATTAGAGGCTTACAATGTTTTGAAGAAAAAATTTACTCCTGAAAACTCTTTATGTAATTATCATAACAGTGAATTATTACAGTTATTTCATTGTTTCTATAAACATCTGCTCTTCTCTGGAGCTCTTATCAGCATGGATATCTTTTAGCTCAATGACTTCTATTGATTAGTTGTAAATAAATAGTAAATGCTATTGGACCAGTTTAACATTCTCTTATTCTTGCATGGCAAAAGGGCTGATCTCCCCTTGCTGTATCGCTTCTAATTTTGTAAGTCCTTTTGCATCCCACCTTCCAATAAAGAGTCTCAATCTTTTCAGTATTCTCTCTGGAGCAAGTCTCGTTTCACTTGTCATGGGAGAAATTCAAAAGCCCTTGAATAGGAAGCTAGAATTATCTTTCAGTAAGGCTTGGATCATAATGCTTATTTCAAAGATGCACTTAGAAAATGAAAGAGTATTAAAACACCAATTAATTTGAAGAAGTACAGAAATGGTTTCAAAATGTATTCAAAATGTTTTAGATTAGACTGATGTTTAAATAGATTAAAAATTGTGTTTTCTTTGAGAAAGTACATCACAGTAGTTCAGAAACCTTATCAATTAGAAACACCATCCAGTAAATAACAAAAAGTCAGTTTAAAGGAGGCCTTGTTCTTAACCTGATATACTTCCAGCTAAGAGCTATTTACTCTTGCAGGATGCTTTTGGGTCATATCTTCTTTTTCCCCCCACTACTGTCTTTACCTCAACTGTATACTGAAAATGCCAAACAAAAAGGGTAAAACTGCAATTTCATCTTGCTCATAACCTCTAAGCATAGCAGCTGCTGAAGGTGATTCTGAACAGATGAATTTCCAAAGCAAGTCATGCAATTCATCATCTTCCTCATATTGTAAGGTAATTAACAATAATTGGGAAGGCCACTCTAACTTGCAGAAATATGTCTCTCTCAGACTAAAAAGAAAACTCACCTTGAAGTATAGGACTGATTAAGAAAGAATTTAAGGAAAAAAAAAAAATCACACTTAGGAAAGCACTTCTCAGTTAATCAGGCTTGCAGCTTGAAACTAGAAGACTGCGGGCACCAAGTTCCACTTAATCCTTCACAGAAAGGTTCATAACCAGGCTAGGCATCTGCACTGTAACTGCCTTCCAATGTCATAAATCTTGTCACAAAGGGGCTCTTCAAATGAAGACTATTGCAAACTATGCTCAGAGATGAGACCAAAGTTCATCTGAAGAAGTGATAATCTTCTTTGGGGAAGTCAAGAGGTAGCAACCAGAACTTAAACATCACAGTTTGCTTCCTTGCAGGGCACAGGCATTTCATAATTAATAAAGGTAAGATGTGTGCTTTTTGCAACTTAAGAATCATTGATGCATATGAAAGAGTAAGTCTATTTGTTTATCTAGTAGAAAAATACCTGGGATCTTCAAGTAGATAAAGCAAACCATAAAGAAATCTAGAAGGCATTGTTTGTTAAAGTAAGCAAAAAGGAAAACTGGTTAGGAATGAAGACAAATACGACAATTAATGTTTACAACCCAACAAGCAATGAGAAAAGCCAAAGCAGCAACATATGTGATAGCAATACATAGACTTCTAAACTAAACATCTCTGACTGACTGCTAAATGTGTGCAATACAAGACAAATAGATGCACTTAAGAAGAGACCTGTGGGGATATCAGCTCAATGAACCTGAAACAAGCTGTTAATAAAGAACTGTCTCATTTGCAACTACATAATACAGCCAGTTCAGAAGAATATCCACATGAAGGGCTAACAAAGCATTTGCAGTTAAAATCATTCATTTAAAAATCCAGGCAGTTGTATTGGTGTGACTACCCACAGACATTTTCAAATTTTCTGTGGGAACAGTGATCAGCATGTTTTTTGAAAGCCAATATTACTATTTAAAAGGCAGATCTCCCACAGAAGCATATATACAAGGTTTCAGAGCAAATCAGTGCTTGGAACTGCTGCCAGTTAACCTCAGGCAAGTGTTTAGGTTCTGTTGTTTGCCTTATAGGTGGAGGAGAACAAGAGCCAACTGAATTCAGCCTTACTCAGCATATGAGCACATCAGTGGGTCTCTGAAACTATTCACAGAGAGAGAACATCAGTACCACCAGGAACATTAGTGAAAACTTCCATCTTGGTCTCATAACAAGGGAAAAGCATCCCAATTATCCATCTTTTCTCCAGTCAGGCTTCCCATTGTACTAACAAGCTACTAGCTAGCAGGAAAGCAGTATTTCCAAGATGAGACAAAAACAGAGTAGGAAGCCAGCTGAGACATGCATGGTACATGAAAACACAAACCCCTTGAACATTGGGGCCTCCTATAGCATGTCTCCTGGCTACAAAGGTAGGTCTTCCAGCATGCGAGGAAGTTTCTGGCAAACCATGAACAGAGGTAGACAAAGGAAAATGTGTGTGCGGGTCTGTGTATTTAAGAGAGAGACTGCAATGCAAGAAGTCTAAAAGTAATGTCGTTTTACTACAAGCAGTTACATAGTGGGCCCTACAGCAAAAGCATTTCCACTATAATGGATCTATCAACCTGTCAACACTACACCACAGCACCTAATTAGCCTGCTAACTTTTTTATCCACCTTGCATCATATTTCAATTTGCCTTTGTAGCTGAAGCATGAAAAACATTCTGGAAAGGTTTGTTATTCCCTAACAAAAAAAAAAAAAAAAATTGTGAGCCTTATATTTATGTCACCTATTTTTACTACTAAAAGCCAGACTAAAGCTTCTTTGCTTTCAATAAAATGTATTATTGAAAATAAAAACTCTTTGTATACTCTGTATAATTCATATTGTTCTGTCATGCAAACACATCGTTCATATTGTTCATTCGTATGAAGATAAAAATGTTTATTCTTCCATTGGCTTAATGCTGTGAGAAAATTAATGCACTCTAAAGTTACCCATAATATAACTCAAAAAATGAATACTTCAAACCTTCAGAACTTTCTTACTGGAAAAAGGTAATCACATAATTAAAGCAAGCTGTTTTTCATCAGGAAAATCAGCAGTTTTACAACACAAAATAACTACTGGTGCAAACATTAATATTTTCTCCACTGTTACAAACGTGATTCAGTTTGAAAGTATGCATACAGATAACTTCTATATATTTAAGCATAGTCTGCAGACAGCACCTAACAGCCTTGAGTAGTACTCTCAGTTTTTCAGCTATGCACATGCTAGAAATCTATCCAGTTGCTTCAGCGCTCCATGACCAACTGACAACTTAGGTCTCAAGTGTGATAATCAAGTATAACAGAAATATATACTAACAACCACTGTAGTGTTGACATGTCATTGTAAGCACACCCTCTCTCCACAATAGAAGTATAGTTCTGTCATAGTATTGCAATACATAAGTGACAATGCAATCTGCTTTGTTCAGGGTTTGCAGAGTGAGAGGCAGATTGAAAAAAATCACAGATCCTACTTCTCTTAATGGACTTGGACCTTTCTGATGCCTCACTCTTTTAAGAATAAGCTTTTTAAAGATAAAACTGATTCTGCCATTACTTACAAGCAGCATGACTTCTGTTCAAACACTAGGAAGTTTTACTTCTGGAGAACAAGTGATGTCAAAGTGATTTCCCCCTAGCATTTTCGGACAATTTATTTTCAGGCATCCATCTTAAGTAACAAGGAATAGTCTTGGATATTAATATTCTGCTTCTTCTGAAGGGTTTTAAAATCTGACAGGTATATTCATACTGCTTTAACAAGAAGACTCCCCATTTGCATTTAACAGCTTGACTTTCACCCTTTGGATTTTGCGAAGTCATCACTGTGCTAGTCCTTTTGGTCACCAAGAAGAGTTCTATATTGGAGAAAGTCAGAATACTTCATGTAAGCGACATGCAGGAACAGAAATGGATGCCAAAGATTTGGAAACATTCTTGGGTTTAATTTAATTACAGAAAACTTGCCTCTAGAAGTTTATTTTTACATGTACTTCACAATGCAATGGAAATGGCATTTCAGGCTTTGTCCTCATTTTTTTTTGTGCTAAAAATGACTGGAAATCAAAGCTACCTGTTTTTCTTAAATGATTACCACTTTGAGCAAGCCATAACGCTAGGAACTCATATCCTCTTTCGAGCAGTGCCACACCTGCACCGATAATGATGCACATGTGCCCAGAAGTCATGCTGCAGCTGTTCCCTGTAATTTGCCAAAGCAGGAGACATACTGCCCTGCATATTATGATATATGTGATATGGGATATATGATATATATGTGATACATATGATACACACAATATATGAGATACACACAATATATGAGATACACACAATATATGAGATACACACAATATATGAGATACACACAATATATGAGATACACACAATATATGAGATACACACAATATATGAGATACACACAATATATGAGATACACACAATATATGAGATACACACAATATATGAGATACACACAATATATGAGATACACACAATATATGAGATACACACAATATATGAGATACACACAATATATGAGATACACACAATATATGAGATACACACAATATATGAGATACACACAATATATGAGATACACACAATACACATGATATGATATATATGGTATATAACAGGACCTTGTTTTTTGATAGATCCTCATGAGATTAGTCATAGAATCATAGAATACCAGGTTGGAAGGGACCTCAGGGATCATCTGGTCCAACCTTTCTAGCACAATCTAGACGAGATGGCCCAGCACCATGTCCAGCTGAGTCTTAAATGTGTTCAGCATAGCAGAGTCAACCACTTCCCTGGGGAGATTATTCCAATGATTGACTGTTCTCATTGTGAAAAATTTACCTCTCGTGTCCAAGCGGAATCTCCCTGGGAGTAACTTGCATCCATTCCCCCTTGTCCTCACCATGTGACTCCTTGTAAAAAGGGAGTCTCCATCTTCTTTGTAGCTCCCCTTTAACTACTGGTACCTGGTGTTGAGATCACCTCTAAGCCTCTTTTTCTCAAGGCTGAACAAACCCAGCTCTCTCAGCCTATCCTCATATGGCAAGCTTCCCAGACCCTTGATCATCTTGGTGGCCCTTCTCTGGACCCCCTCCAGCCTGTCCACATCTTTTTTGTATAACGGGGACCAGAACTGTACACAGTATTCCAAGTGTGGCCTGACAAGCGCTGAGTAGAGTGGAATAATGACTTCTTTTTCTCTGCTGGTGATGCCCTTTTTGATGCAACCCAGCATCCTATTGGCCTTCTTGGCCGCAGCAGCACACTGTTCACTCATGTTGAGCTTCCTGTCCACCAGGACCCCCAGGTCCCTTTCTACAGAGCTGCTCTGCAGCCAGGTGGATCCCAGTCTGAGCTGCACTCCTGGATTATGCTTTCCCAGGTGCAAGACCTTACACTTGTCTTTGTTAAACTTCATAAGGTTCTCGTTAGCCCACTCTTCCAGCCTATCCAGATCTTCCTGCAGGGTGGCTCTCCCTTCCAGAGTGTCTACTTCCCCACTCAATTTGGTGTCATCTGCAAACTTCATCAGGCTACACTTGATCCCGTTATCCAGATCACTTATGAAGATATTGAAGAGCGTTGGGCCCAATATCAGTCCCTGGGGGACCCCACTTGTGATGGGTTGCCAGTTTGAGTAAGAGCCATATACCACCACCCTTTGGGTGCGGCCCGTCAGCCAAGTCCTCACCCACTGCACAGACCACTTGTCCAGGCCATAATGCATCAGTTTCTCCAGGAGGAGGCCGTGGGGAACCGTACCGAAGGCCTTAGAGAAGTCCAAGTAGACAACGTCAACTGCTCGCCCCATGTCAACCAAGCAGGTCACTTCATCATAGAAGGCCACCGGATTTGTCAGGCACAATTTGCCTTTTGTGAAGCCATGTTGGCTTTTCCCAATCACGTGCTTCATTTGATTCGTGATGGCCTCCAGGAGGATCCATTCCATGACTTTCCCGGGGATTGAAGTAAGACTGATGGGCCTATAATTACCCGGATCCCCCCTTGAGCCCTTCTTGTAGATAGGGTAACATTTGCCTTCCTCCAGTCCTCTGGGACATCCCCCGATCTCCACGACTTCTCGAAGATTATAGAGAGTGGCCCCGCAATGACATCAGCCAGCTCTCTCAACACCCTCGGGTGGATGGTGTCAAGGCCCATCGATTGGTAGGGGTCAAGCTCTTGTAATAATTCACATACTAACTCCTTCATCACTGATGGTGGGTCTGTGTTTGGATCCTCCTGGATTTTCGTTCCCAACGCCTGGGATCCAACAGTGTTGGTAAGACAGAGGTGAAGAAGGTGTTGAGAACCTCTGCCTTTTCAGCATTGTTGGTGACTGATTCACCTCTACTGTTTAACAGTGGGCCTATGTTTTCCTTAGTCATGTTCCACCAGAGCAACCTCGCTGAACTTTTTGTGTATTCAAAGAAGGGCATAGAACAGCTTTAGAAAAAACTGAGTCAGAACCTTGTGCAGTCCTGAACCTTGTATGACCAGCAAAGCAATCGTTTTCATTACCACAATGCACAACGCGTGTTCGGTGTAATAAAAACTTTAAATACTGGTGAGTTCATGAAGGTGTTTCCACTTAATAGCTTGATCTTTTGGAATCTGCCTGAATTAAGCTAGAAATCATAGTACATTGTCTCAAGCTGCTAAATGTGACAAACTAGGTTTTCAAACCCACTAAAATATGTTTTAAAACCTATTTCAAAAGCCTTTTTACTTTCAGTAAAAATCACCTATTAACTATGCTGAAACATAGTGCACTACATAAATGGAAACAAGAAACTAATATGAGATAGGATATTAATAAAAATGAAGGGAGAAGATAGACCAATGACTGAGAAAGCCTCTTAGCAACAAGGTTCAGGAATGAAAAGGATGCTGCACATGCGAAGCGAGTTTATGCAAAACACAGGCTAGAGTCCAAATGAACAAGTAGCTATCTTTGGGTAATAAAAGCACATTTCTTTCAGGTGTTTAGGAAAATGTACTTAGTTAAAAATGTTAGCACTTACTCACTACTGATAACTGGACTACCAGGTACGGGAAGGTATTTTTGAACACTGTAATGGTTAAGAGAGTTTTCTGCCCTAAATGCACTTTGAAACTAAAATCAGTTCTGCAGAATGAAAATTCAAAGCCTGTTCCAATGCTTTTAAGTATCAATGCAGTTTTAAGTGAAAACAACAGGAAGAGTAGTATTTTTTATTTCCATAGTAATCATCATATAATACTTCATCATTGACCAATGCTTTAAGTTAAGTCACTTTACAAACTACCTGAAAAGAACAATTCCTTCAGCACTTGAAACACTGTCAGTTTTGTTACCCAGCTTCATTTTAGCCCATCAAAAGGATGGACTGAGTATTTATCCAATAATAGATATTAAGAAGAGAGGGATATTGGGAACAAGTCTTCTGGGTAAGCTTACATTATCTAAAGCAGGGACTGTCTACTGGCCCATGACAATAGATTGACTAGCTGTGATCATTGCTCTTGCTTCCCATCTCTAGACACAACCTTGTAAAGGGCCCAGCTCTTGTGGAAAAGGCTGCTGTGCCCCACGCTTCACTTCTAAAATCAAGTACAGAATGGTATTCCGGGAAGAAAACCAAACCAAAACAAAAAAGCCCACACCAAAATGACACTAGAACAAGAAATCTGTTGTCTATTCAACGCCTCTAGTAGAAGAGGGGGAATTTAAGGGTCCCTAAGCAGAAATTCCACTGGCAGATATTTAGACATTCCTGGCATACATCTCATCTATCTTTACAAACTTTCTGTAGCATACAGAATCTATACTCAGTTTAATGGAGAAGGAAGGACTTTCCGCATGCAAATCAATATAAACATCTCCATTTGGAAGATAAGGAATGTGCTGTTGGCTCCACTGAATGGTGACAGGTGGAGAGAAATCCATACATCCAGTTTAATGAATCACATCCTATCTACTAGCACCGGGCCCCAGTTAAGTGTGAGACAGTTTTAAGAAACCTTATTTCTGACAGCAGTCTTTTAGTCAAATCCAGCAGAGAGGGCCAACTATGAAACACCCTTAGAGATAAATGAGGAATACTACACTGACAAGAGACCAGGCTATAACTACAATATACAACAGAAACAGAGAAAGACCACTGGAAGATGCAGACTTGAACTGTCTGGAGGAAATGAGGATGTGCCAAGTGAAGCAAATTAAAGTATACAGTGGACAACCACTGTGCAAACTGCAAAGAACCCAAACTATTACAAGCAAAAGAAATCTGATACAGAAAGTTGCCCATGGACCTATGGTGAACTGAGAGCAAGATAACTTCTTGCCATAGGAAGAACGGATGCAGTGACTACAAGGGGATTATGTCACTTAAGCAAGAACATATAAGAACCAGAGCTTGCATAACATGAATGAGAACCATGTCAAGAACATAATTAATTCAAAAGCATTCTATTTAAGAGTTATGTACAGGGTTTTAGAAGAAGATAAGCAAGACTATCAGCCTGAAATCAAATGGGCTGTTTATTACTTTTGTATTGGGCATACAAAAGTTGGCATGGTTAGCCAAATCATGATATCAAAACTTAAAAAAAACCCCAACCAACCAAACAACAAAAACACTTCATGGAAAGAAGTTAAATAGAGGTTCAAGAGTACTTTGTTTTCTCAATGGAAGAATATCGAATACAATGCTTCAGTAAATGAACTGGGAAAGGTACAACGCATAGCGATATGGTGGAGGAGGAATTACCCATCACTGAGTTTAACCACGTCGCTCACTAGACAAGCCATTCCTGTGTATGTAAAACTGCTAATGCAGGGTCCAAGAACAATATTAACGTGATACAGGAAGGGACAGAACAGAGGTCAAAAGGTTCAAGCACCCCGCAGTCTGTGCCTTAAGACACAGATTACAAGAGGAGACTTTTGTCATATGGCTATTGGAATAACATGTAAAAGCAAAGAGTGAATTAAAAGAAGATAGAACTTAGACATTGGCTGAGAAGAACCAATCAAATACATAAAAAGAGAATGAGGAGCAAAATCTGGAGAGACAGATGATTCCAAATATTTCCTATATCTTAGGCAGCCCAAGGTTATGCCTAAACCTGTTAGAAAAACAGAATACCCTTTACGGTACCCCTTAAGGGAATGTATTCTGTAGATTACTTTCCCAGCAAAGAAGGTAATTAAATGAAAATCATAGATATTTTGATGATATAAAAGGTTAATGCTGACAATGCTGATGCCTTAATCTAAAAGAAATAGCAGGACAGCATGACTAGAGGGTCTAAACACCTCTGGAAAGAACTGGAATTCACAGAGTACATCAGAGCAAGAAGGTAAATCCCCTAAAAATAGAAATAACATTAATACCATATTTGGAAATGGAGGCACCTCAAACTGTTCAGGTGACTACAAGGTTGCCACGGCAAAGGGCTATTGCAAAAATAACTCCATTTTCTATTAATATCTCATCTTAGCTGCTATTGTTTGCTGTTGATGATGTTCAACAATTGTTCTCTCTCCTTGAGATAAACTCTTGTGAAGACTAGCTAGATACTAGTCCCCTTAAGTATTCTGTCTAGGCACACTCTGTGTGACTCCACAATGAACAGTTTTGCAACACCAATAACTGAAATCTGCTTTCCCAAAGACGTAATGATTACCCATGCTCTAGCCAAGGTAAAGATGCAGAAAGGGAAAACCCCTAAACATCTGGTAACTCACTGAAGACATTGCTAGTTTCCACATGGGCAAAACTTATGATTTATAGGGGAAGGAAGATTTGACAACCTTAAAGATTTTTCTTCTTGTTTTGTATTTTGTGAGGAGACACATCTTCAGATTGCCTTATACAAGAAGTCCAAGTACTGCATCCCCAAGGACACATACTCTAGTTTTAAAGCAGTCTGAATAAGCATGGGAAATTCATATCACTTTGAAGGTCCTTTCTCTCAGCACCAAGGAGTCTAATTCTTACTGCTGACCAAAACACTGCATAGTGAGCAAAAACCAAGTACCACTTCTGCCTCAGAAACTTTACATCTGTGCAAGAAACACAGCATAAAGCCATGGCGGAGAACTGTTTCACTGTTGCCAATTGAGAGAAAACAAAAATCTACAGAACCACAATGACCACAATGCACGTATACCATGAATGTTTCTGCTGTCAACTGATGAAGCATGACCATCCTGCTACCAACATGCTGTGTTTCTAAGTTAACAGATTTCTGATGGAGATCAACCTTTATCTCTTTTTTGTGATTCCAGGTCTATTTTCCTCTCCTTCTTGTCAACTTATCTTCTGGAATCATGTGTTCTGCTCCTCCTGCTGCTGTCCTTGATCCTGAAAACTAGTAAGCCAGACCTTCCACATTCCTGCTGTCACTACTCCTCCATAATCTCATTTGGTCAGGTTTTGCCCATTAAATCCTTTAAAGACTCTGTGGCAGAAGGCAAACATATGCACAGGCTTAACAGAGGAATTTCTTGACCAAAATTTATTTTGGAGAACTTAGGAGTTCCAATTCTACAAAACTATGGCAAGCCCTGAGATACACATTCCCTTATACTGAGCTGACCCCCTCCTTCAAAGCATCCACAGCTTGGCAGAACATTTCCTTGCCTTCACCCAGAAATCATTCAAGTAGAATCCATCGCTTACAATACTGAGTAACTGGGAGATAAAATGGCAAATGAAATTCACATTGGTAAATGCAAAGTAATGCAGGGAGGAAACCCCCTCCCCTCACTCGCTTTGCACAGTGCTGGGCTCCAACACTGGGTGGGCTACTGCATCTCAGAAAGATATGAAAGCTATAATAAAAAAAACTATGCACGTCAATTCTATGCAGATGGTGATTTAGTACTCAGTAGCAGTCAGAAAGCAGAGAGAATGTCAGAAACTGCTGAGAAAAAAAAGGGAACAAAAGAAATGCTCATTATATCATGGTACTAGTTTACGGTTTACCTATATCTCTAGAGCTGGAAAGGGAACAGGAGGGAATGAGAAGGATAGCAAGAGGCGTAGAATGTCTTCTGTATGCAAGCATTTAAACAGACTAGGAAGATTCAGCTGGGAAGGAATCTCATAAAAGTCTATAAAAATCTACAAGTGGCACGGACAAACTGAATAGGCAATGATCATGCATCGCTTCTCATAATACAAGTTTTATAGTATTATCAGATAGCTCTACAACAAACAAAAGGAGGTGGTTTTTTTCCACAGGGAATGCAGTTTAACTGGATTTTTTTTGATGACAAAAGCTTACCTTTTTTTTAAGAACAATTAAACAAATTTCATGGATAAAAAACATCCACCAACAGCTATTAAACACAGAACTATGACTTCTAATGCAGCAAGTACCTGCGATGCAGATGGCCAGAAGGTGAGAGGGTGTATCTGGGGAGATATGTTTGCCCTATACTTAAACATGATAAGACTATCTAGCCCAGCCAGTATCAGAGACACGGCAGCAAACTAGACGGATGCTTAACCTAACCCGGAACATCCACTCTTACATCCATTTTCTGTCATATGCTCAATCCAAAAGCCCAGTCTCCTTGCCCTGTCCCCCATCCCGGCAGAATGCCTATTCAAAAACAAGCAGAGCATTACTCTACAAGAACAGATCATGACTTTGAAGTCACTTTTTGATGGCTGCAAAGACCACAGTTTCCTGAAACCTCTTGGCACTAGAGGACATTCTCCAGGCTGTCTTAAAGTCTGCTTCTGGATAAATACAAACTACCATAGCCTCAAGTTCTAATGTTCAGTTACAGGAACAAAAACTTCACAATTTTATACTTATAACCCACCTTTCACTGTGTCTTACTGAAGAGCTAATCCAGCTTTGGAGACTCTAAAACCACTGAGTATAATGAAGTCACAACTCAGGGTCAGAGCACACAAGAGAACTCTTCAAACAGACTTTTACATCTTGAAAGCAGATTCTTGTTAAAGGACAAAGCCACCATACTGATATGCAGTTACTATTGTCTATAGACAACTACTGTCTAGATATTTAACTTAAAATTGCTCTGGACCCTGCACAAGGTATACAGCAGGCAAAAGCTTCAGCAGACTCTTGTGGTCAGCCTGCACATTGCTTAGGTTTTGGCCTCTGGAGAATAAGGTCTTCAGAAAAACCAGGCTCATACAGTCCTTAAGCTGTTTTTGGGAAAGCAGGTGATCCCTTTTGCTGTCATAATGAGTCAGGAATGAGAATCTTCCCAGTTTTGTGTTTTTTTTTTTTTTTTAGAAATCTAATATTGTATAGATATTTATGCCTTGCTTGTGTCCTGCTTATCAACGGTGTTCTGAGGATTTTACTTTCTATTGTATTGTGCTTTATATGGGAAAAAATGAAGAAGGGTTTGTGTCCTGGTGAACTTCAGTTTTGACCAAAAACTGATACAGCACACCACTAAGAAAACAGCCCATGCAGAAGGAATTTTTTTATTTTTTAAATTTTAAGTGGTACCTTACTAGTTCTGTCTTAAAGCAGCATGGTCTTCAGACATTATTTCATCCTTCTAATATGGAAGATCTGCTGCTACCTACTCTATCATTACATTTTCAGAGATCCTTCACTTTTGTGATAGAACAAACTTCAGTATTGCTTAGGTGCTTGTTTATATATTTTGAAATCGCCGACATCTCTGCTTAGTCTTGCTGGAAAGTCAGGATCCCTTTCACAGGGGAAGGAAGGCTGGAGAAACTGCCATCCCAACGAATTTCAGTTGCATCCATCATCACTGGGTGCTTCAGAATTCAGGCTCTGTATTTGTTACATCATTACGTTTGGTTTTGTTCTATCATTACATTTGTTAGCAGTAGCAAGCCGTATAACACATGGCTTGCTTTATTGGGTCTGCTTTGCTAATAGTTAGGCAATTTAATTTAGGCAACATCCTTCCTTCCCCCCCCACCCAAATGAATGAAACCATCATACTGATGGATTGCATTCCGCATGGCTGTAGAAATGGCATGTGAGATAATTCCACCACATGACCCAACAGGTATACATCAAAAAATATTTCTACATTTTGTATTAACAGCACTTTTTGAAACTGGATAAAAGAAGTTTGTGATTCTATGATAAGCACAGCCAGTATGGGCTTAAGAATTGAAGATACCAAGTTCCTTGAGGACCACATCTTAGCTTTGTTTTCAAGAAAAGGACATAGATAATTTACTCCCTTAAAACAAGCTATGGGGTTTTTTTTAGTGGTTTCCTAAACTCTTCAAACTCTAGTCTCTGACTTTTCAATCATGGAAAATGCTCTTGTACAAGAAGACAGGACTTCTCTTCCAGGAAAGAGGACTTGCAATGATGATGACTCTGGAAACAAACTGATCCTATCATGTGCTCAGCATCTCAATTCACAGGAAAACCTATGTTCTTTTGGGGGGCCACTCTGTGCCAGATACATATTCTCCAATAAGGCTATGCAACTGACTGGTATTTTTTGTTGCTTTGGCAGCTGAATTGGAAAAAAAAATACAAAAGATGTTCACGTTTAAATGGGATAAACATTTGTTTGGTTTTGATGCTTGAAACTAAAACACCAGAACATTTACTTCATACCAGACAGAAAGAAAAAGTAAAGGAAAAAGCAAAGGAAATAGGGATTAGGCTCATGAAACAGGAAAAGGATTTTCCTGGTTCTGATCAGTATTGCATGATACAAAACCACTGCCACTGTTCCTAGTACCCTTTCCTATGCAAGATATGAAGAGGAAGGCGGCACAATAAATAGTTTTTGAGATAGAAGTCTGGCAAATTTTGGAAGTTGGTAGGCAGCTGCCGGACACCCAAGCTTTATTAGCCCAGGCCACACCACCAGTATAGTGCAAAACACAGTCAGTCCTGACTTTGGTAATTAAAATAAATGACAAGAGTTCCATTACTCTCCACTATGTGCCTGCCTAAGCCCACCTAAAGAGGGATACATGACTGACAAGGCAGGCAGAACAGAAAAGGAAGAGCTAATTCAGAAACTAAAGGAAGAAAAATCTCGGCTTTCATGGTGAAGAGTGACAGCACTACAGTTTCATTTACATTATTTATTTTATAGAGGGCTTTTAATAGTTTGTTGGAATATAACTATTATGCAGAAGGTTGCAAAAACAATGTTTGCTTTTGAAGCCTAATTATCAAAACAGACACCCATATAAACACATCCTGCTTAAGAAAGGTGCTGACTTCCTTGAGAATAATGCTCCTCTTATCTTCCCTTATAAAGCACTGAGCACCAAGAGTCTTGACTAGGGCTTACTGTGAGACAGACAGTACAGGGCACTTCCAAAAAGCATGCCTGTGTTGTTGGAGCTCTTGCTTGATGTTTTAAGGGGGGACTGTAATTACCATTGATTTAAGACTATTGGATTAAATTTCATACTTCAGAGAAGAAGAGAAAAATAATCTCTTAAATGTTTAAAACTCTGAAGCCTTGTGAACATGTTTATTCCATATTTCATTTCCATCACTGCAGTAAGTTTAGAAAGGTGTTACTGATGTTCAATAGGTAAAGTATTAAATTTTGTTCTTATCAGTTCTCAATCATTTGGACTCATGTTCATGCTACTGCAAATCTTCCACTGCAGTCCAAACTCAGAAGATTTAGGGAGAAGCTAGGTGGAGTCAGAAAATAGTTACAAGGGTTACAAACTCTGGACCAAAATTTGCCATAAGCACCCCTCATAGTATCACTGAGAGATTAGGGCAATTACAAAAGCATAAAATGAACACATGTTATGCAAGTTAGTTTTAATGAGAGCTATACATGCATACATGCCTATATGTGTGCGTATGGATACATATTCATTTCTCTTATGTATAATAGATTCTAGAAAAAAAAAAATGGAAGCAGTCTTTGGACTATGGCCTTAGGGCTTAAATGACTAATGATGGATAGAACTTTCCCTGCTATAAATATGTTACTATGAGAAAGAAGATAGAGACTCTCTAACAAAGACAATTAATGGACTGAACAGCTCTCTGGTAAGAAAGACCCGAAAGTGTGGGAAGCTAATGATAAAGAGTAGAAAGGCAAAGCAGTGTTATTACTGCCAATTCCCTTCCTCATAAATTTCACATTGTTATATTTAGACTACTGGCCAGCAGTGCATCCTGATTCCTGCAGAGGGGACTCAGCAAGGGTTTGCTTTCACAATAGCATCCCTCAGACACATGGGGCTTGACCCTGCTTCCATCCAAATACATAGGAATTTGCCCATGGACTTATAAAAGTAGGATCCATGTCTTGAAAACAGTTATTTCATATTAAAGAAATATTTGAGCCCTGTTCAGTAACTCTTCACCGGTGCTCTTCTACTCTGAAATAAAGATGAATTGTTTTTTTGTTGTGAGGTAGGCTTTAATTTTAAAATACAGTTCTATGTGTGAAGCTCCTAAAAAGTAATTATAATCAGCAATGTATGATGTGAACTGGTTTCTTCTGTAAAATTACACACCTCTAGCGTTTCAAGGGAGCTGCCTTTGACTGACACTAGTCAAGAGACGAACAGTGAAGTTCACCCTGAGTGAAAAGGAAGGGAACAGAAATGGGAAGAAATTAAGAGCGACGGAGCCTGATCCTTCAGCAAAGATGCTAACCACATAGTGATTCATACACCCTGATGCTCTTCTAGCAATAGAACAACTTGAAGACTGTCACAAATCACAGGTTAGAAGCAGAATAGCACCAAGCTCACAGGACCCTTTTCCTTTGCCACCAGTCCTTGAAGGGCTACAGGACAGGATGTGGCTCAGTAACCATTGTGCTGGCTAATGCCCCTGCACTAGAGTGATCCCTCTGTGGCCAGTTGCATGGCTACTGAGTTACTTCACATAGGGATTCACAGATTTGCCCAAACACAGACGAGAGAGGCTGCAACACAAAGTAGTAATTAACAGTCTCCAACTTGTGTGTACAGAATCTCCTTGCATAGTTGGCTTCAGTGATTGTTTATTTTCTGGCTAGAGTCCAGGTTTCTAAATCCATGCCAACAGTACTTCTAAAAATGAAAATTCAGCAATATCTTAATCAAGGAAATGCTGCCATGTCACAACGCTTTACAACAAGATCACAATGAATTACTCTTGAAAACTCCACACAATCAAAAAAGATAACAAGCATGATTACATTGAACTTGCTTCGTAAAAAATGGTTTCAATATTGAGAAAAGCCAGTCACTGATTTCTCTTATGACTTTTCAATTCTAGCCCAATCTATCAGCGAGCAACTCTTCCAAGAAGCCAGATATGCAACCAGTGTTTTATTCAGGTCAGGGCTCCTGCACCACATATCTATAAGGGGAATTTAACTGCTGGTGTAACTGACAATATGATATTTAGAAGAATGAAAGTCTTAATTTCACACACACAAAATAGCAATGAAGATCATCCTGTGAAGATGATGTTCAGCTGCCATTCGCACACGCTCAACATTTCCCTTGTTTTGGGTAGCGTTACGTTCTTAACGACTATAAAAATTGGGGCTGACACCTTTTCTGTCTATAGTCTTGTGTTGTCTTTTACAGCTTTCAAGTAAATCACTCAAACAGCTTTGTATTCAAGTTCTGCATTTTGGAATATTTTGTACCTTTAGAAATAGAAATATTTTGTATCTTTAGAATAGAAAGTTTGGTCTATTATCCTGGCAAAACAAAAGGTTTGGTCTATTATCTTGGCAGCTTTCTGTCCAAATGACATGCCATGGTTATACTGAAAAAAACAAGACAGGAACAAAGAACCCAACCTTAACTGCGTAAGACAATGCCAGTACTCTGGTTTTTAATGCATATTGAACATTCATATTTGCCATTCAAGATAAAGTGTCTGAAGAGGACACAACTTCCTTGGAAAAGGTTACCTCTGTAGAATTTTGCCTATGTTTTTGTACGTTAAAATATGAATCACCTGGGAAGTGACATAATGGGAAAGCATGTCAGCCACATGCTTTACAAGACAAAGCTTCCACCCCCCTTCCCCCCCCCCCCCCCCAAGTGTAAGAATTATTAGGCAGGAGAGTAGGTGAAGAAGAATTTCATAAATGTTGATGCTGTTAGGACACTACAGAGAAAAAAAAAAAAAAAACCCATAATCTCCCAAATGTTCTCCACAAAACCAAACCAGTCCAAGATGGCAGATAACTGTGCTTCACCTGGTAATCAGAAAAAATGGTATTCTGACTACCACAAGCTGAAAATTGTGTGAAAAAGCAGTCCTGGAGCTCTCATGTTTGGGAATGCAACGCAAATGGCAAATGCACAATCTATATGACTCAATGACTACATTCCCACCACTTCCTTGCACCTTGACAGCTTTACTTGGACAGAACAGTGGCTTTCTAGTGGCAAAATTAACTGAATACAGGGATTTTTGGAAAGCAAGCGAGGAACTGCAGGTATCTATGAGCTACGTTTTGGAACCCCCTACCTCCAACAGGCGCTAGGTACTTCATTTCAACCCCTCTTAAAGAAAAAGCCTGTAACTGAAAAGGTTCCTCTGTTAAGTGAAACACAGGAACGTCAGTAAGGGTAAGATGAGGGGCAGGGGGTGGAAATTAATACCCAAAGGAAGAAAAATAAAAAAGGGTTTTAGTTAGGAACTGGTCTGACTAAAGTATGACAACTCAAAGCAGCAGAACTGCAGTCCGAAGTTTTCCTTGGTAACTTCCAACAGCTTCCACATCAGTGTGGGAAAGGGCCTTTTGCTTCTTCCAGTAAATTGAAATCTCACTGCCTTTTCTGCTTGACATAGTAAATCCTTTGTGTAACAGCTATTATGTCACACTTCACTGCTTCTAGAATTCTATTCCTGATATAGTCTAAGGGGCCTGAATAGTGTCCATTAGAATAAATAGGATTTTATCAGTAACATGATCAAGCCTCCATTGTTTCTCAGGGCAGAACGAGAGCTGGTAATGCTCCACAGTCCTGCCAGGAATGACGAGATTTGTTGTTTGCAGTGCTTGGTCTGCAAGCATGTTACTGTTAAGAGCTTTGAAGCCTAGAACAATGCTTAACGTTTTGTGTAATGTTATAGTCTCGTTCTTTATTAGGAAGTTTCTTTCTAGCTACTGAAGTATGTTTAGGAACACATCTTGTTCCTATGGAAATCGGTGAGAATTCTGCCCTTGACTCCAAATAGAGCAGGAACAGACTCCCTGTCTGCAACATCAGACATCCCGGCATAAAGTGACAAAATTGGGTGGGCCTGCTAAGCTTCACTAGTGTGAAAAGGTCAGCCTACAAATCAAGAGACTCAAAAGGAGAAGCACGCAGGCTGGTGCTGGGACTGCTGTGCAGGCAGAGGCAAGGTCTCTCCCTGCTTCATCCCCAAAGAACATCACAAATCTGTACCTTGGTGTCCACCCTGCCCAGGCAGCCAGGCAGACCTGTCAACTGCTGTGCTCAGAGCACGTCTCCTGCAAGTGAAACAGCCTAGGCAAACCAGTCCTACCATAAAAGCAATGCTATATTATGCCAGCTGAAGAGAAAAGGCAGTTCAGAAGCAGCATCTAATGGTTGAGATGCCGCCTGAACTCACGTAAGTACTCAGTGGCTCCTCTCTGGAGGCATTATATATTGACAGAGGGTACTGAGCTGTAAGTGGGGAACATGCTATCTGTTTTTCCTGCTGTGCACTGATTTCTTGGGGGTGGGGTGTTCCTTCTTTACATTTTGGCGAGCAGTATAGGCACATCTGGGGTACCAATCAAAGCAGGAATCCATCCTCTGTCCTATGAACTGCTAGCAGATAAATTTGCCTACATTTTTCCAGTTATCAGAAAGAAAAGGAAACAAAAAAATCTTTTTTTCCTCCAATGCTTGAAATCTGAACTGTTCCAAAGGCTGCACTATGCTGTTCTTAGTTTTTCAAGGATTTTTCTGAGAGCAGAGGCTTCTGAAGTCTACTGGGTATTGTCCAGATGCCAGAGCAAAGATACTATATAGCAAAGACAAACTGTTTGCCACGTGTTTTTTGCCTCTATCTCTAGACACTAGTCGGCTTCTTTGAATTGGAATTACACCACTGATATTTCCCATCACCAGCGGATGAACTCCTTACAATCAAGGCAAAGGCACAGAGATAATGAAGACTTCATATTGCAGAATCTATAGCGGCCAGCAAACAGCTCTGTCTTTGTTTTCACAGCCTGTGAAATTAATCTTTTTCTTTGGTGTTTCTGAAGCAGTAAGGCAGTCTAACAGCTACTCTAACATCTGTGATTCGGCTTCTGCTCTTGCTGGGCTTCTGGTGACTATTAACATCACTAACTATTACGACCCAGTTCACCAGTATCTGAATAACTTTTTTGTAATGCTTGTCTTCACTGAGTGCCGTATTTCATCCTGAATTTTTGAGTCCTCACAAAAACTTTCATGCATTCTATTCCTTCATGCCAGAGGCCACACCATGTTTAGTGGGACTCTGGGAGAAGACAGATTTACTTCAGACTTCCTACAGTCTATACCGCAGTGATGTACAAACCGATCACTGGCAGAGCTCTTCAACTACTGACCTCCATTATTGGTTTGAGCAATAAAAAGATCTGGAAGTAACTTGAATTTGGAAGTAATTTGAGCTGATGTCTCTTTTCATCTGTTTTGTAAGTAGAAAACACACCCAGGTCCAAAACTTCCAAAGTGACTAGAGAGTTTGTGCATGTCAACTTGCAGATGTACAGCATTAGGGATTTCAGAGACTTGGGAGAGGTTTCCCTCCAGAATGCATTTTTTTTAAAACACATTTCTTTGGGTTGTTTGAAATTCGGGCCTTAAATGTCTAACTCATTTTGAAATCATTGTACACAGTTCATTAAAAATATGGCAAGTAAATGAAAGGTCGGAAGGGAGCTTTACTTCTTCATATTTAAGAGATCGCATCTTTAAGGAGAATAAAATGACTGAAACAGAAGAGTTTTACTTTACCTTCCACTGGTATGCGAAAATACATTCTCTGTTTTATCTTAATTTTGCCAGCTAAATTCTGATGAAAGACAGAAGTACATCTACCATATATAACAGAAAAGAGATCACTTTAGAAGTCAGTTTTTCATCTGTAAACCTCTCATAGGAAATAACCCTGTGTCAATCTAAAAGCCTAGTTTATCAGAAAGCACCAGTATCGATTAGCACAGTGATTTTGAAAAGTTAGACCAAACAAAAAAACATAGTTGAACCAAGTACATCCTATTTTGAAGTGTAAACATTTTATAGTAGTTTATGAAGAACATAATTAACCTCCCAACTGGAATAACACAGAAACAGCTCTCATACCTTCTTAATGTCATTACTCACTCCTGTCAAATGAAGCTGTGTGTTTTATAAGCTCAAAAAGCATAATTGGAAAGTCATCTACCTTTCTACCTCCTAAAAAACACTGGAAAAAGGGGTGGTGGGGTGGTGGTATCAAGATTCCACTTTGGATCTTTAGTTCTGGTTTCTGCCCTTGATGAACACCTTGCTGCTAATATGCATATTTTAAATTCATTGCCTTATTTTGACATCCAGGAAACTAGAACATTCAAACTGACCTCAAACATAGGTGCTCAGGAAAAGCAGGAATGAGCCATTATTTACTCTCTAGTCCTTGGAGGACAGATCCGTGAACTTTTTCTCTGAATGCTGTTTTCTTCAAACATATTTAGCAAAAGGAATTTTAAGGAACTAGCACTAGAAGCAATTCCTCCATTACATCTTCACACTGATCTGCAACAATCTTACTGCCTCTCAGACAGTAACTACCAATCATGCAAAGACCACGGTGACCCATACAGGAAAAATGTTGGCTATCATTTCTTGTCATTGTACTGCAGTAACATTTTGCTACTCCAACAGAGATCTGTCTGGGCACAATATATGCCCATAACAAGACTACACTGAAGACCCTACACTCCAAATGAGCAAGACTGAATAATAAATAGGGAGAGGACAACTAGGGAAAGGATGAAATAGAGGGGTAAAGTGACTTGTCCAGAGTAAATCAGTTACAGAGAAAGGAGCTCAACCACCTCCACGAAATACTGGTCCAGTACCTTATTCATCAAACCAGTTGAGGGACTTCCAACACCAGAGGAACAAACAATACTAAGTTTATTTCCACATGCCAGCAAAGTTTAAACAATATGCAGCTTGAGCAATATGTAGCTTGAATATGAACAGTTAGAAGCATTTTTGTTTATGAAAACCGCTGTACATTATATCCAAGTTACTTTGGTACAATACTGAGTAAAATACAATGTAAACCAGTATCATCATCCATACCTATGGATTTAGCTTTCACATCTACATACTTTTTTTCCCCACTCCCTCAAACAGAACGCCTTCATCAGTGACAGGTCATATACTCAGATGTCTTCTTACAATCTTAAGTGATTATTGTTCTGAAAAATAACTATAAAAGTAATACAGGCTTCTTAGGAATTATCTTTCTTGCTGCCCTGTTATCAGTCCTAAAAAAATAAAATGAAGAATTTTTTTTTTTTCTTTCATGGCAACTAGGGTCTGAGAATTGAACTGGAATATCCATTGTTCTTACTATCACCAGTAATAAAAGACTGAGCTTTGCAGAGGACATAAAGCACAGAGTAAAACCTAGATCACTTTCTCTCTACCTGTATTGACTGTGCAGCACTAAGTAGTAAAAATTTAACAGTTCAGTATGGAAATTTTCAGTCAGTGACATCCAAAGGAGATGAGATGCTAAGATATCATTTCTTTTTCTTTCTTTCTCTTCATGGGATTGTCATAAAATTACTTCACTGGTAACTAAGGACTGGTAATGGTCAGACGGTCCTCTACTCCCAAGAAATATTTTCAGACAGATGTCTCACTACTAAGCTGCTAAAAAAAACAGAATACAAAAGTCAAGGTCCCAGGCCTTGATTCTTTGGAATATTTAAGAAAAAGCTTGAAGCGCGATTTGCCTACTGATAGCAGGGAACACTAATGCATTTGGAATGAGGCATACGTTTTAGCACTTCGCTGAACTGAGCTGGGGATAGACTCTTCCTCACAGTATGAGAGAGATACTTAATTTATAATAGGTATCATTTATTCACTGAAAAGGAGCATTTCAAGAAAGAAGAAAAACATACGCTTCTTACTGAAGTTCTACGATTACAACTTACTTCTGTCATCTAAAATGGTCACAACTGAAGATCTCTCAGGCAGTATTTTGGTTTATGACTGTACATTCTAAAACATTTCTTACACACTCCCAATGCTTCTCAACAGAACACTACATATTAAAATCTTTCTTGGAAAACAATGAAAATTGGTAGAACAGTTTCAGATGTTTAACTTGACATATAGTAAAGTTAAGAGTGCTCACTCTCTCTCTTGAAAAAAGCATTTAAGTCCCTCTCAGGTTGTGATGCTAGGGCAAGTGATAAAGATTGTAATTGTAATGCTCCTTTTTACCTGACTCTGATGAAGTTAACCCAGGAAACCAGTGACTGGTAGTTAGCATAACTGGGATTAGAATCACTGATTTCAGCTGGATGATAACAGTACACATCATTTGAAGAGCTAACACAACTGTGCTATGTTAAATAAAGACTGACGTTAAAAAGGAGGATTTTCACCTATACCATTAGGGAAAAGGGATATATAAGATATGTTTACTCCTCGTAACAGAAAACAATAAATTCAATTTTAACAGTACTCCATCTTAGAAAAAGTGTTTTGCTTGATTAGCTCAGAGCACTTCACAGGTACAATTGGGCAACATTTCCTTTTGTTGAGACACGGTGGGATATGAAGAAGTTGAGACCTGTCAAGGTCACACCACCAGAAGGTGACAAAGTTACACAATAAGTCACTCCTGATTCCCAGCTCTGCTGTATAGCAATAAAACTACAGAGACTGCAATGCAATGCCTCTCAAAGGGTTCTGTGCTAGTAAATGATACACAAACAAAAAGATAGCAAGCATCCCACTTTTCAGTACTAACACGTCTAAGGAGTACTTTGAACAAGCGACAAGTCAAACCGTATCTTAGTCTGAGCTTTATAGCTAAAGGAGATAAGGCAGTAAAACAAGCACTAAGAAATCTTGTGTAACTCATGCACTTGCTTAGTCCCATCCATGTATCACTAATTAAGGCTGGGGAAATAACTGAGCGTTAGAGGAACGCTGAATAGGGGCCACAAGATCACGCAGGTTTTATTTGCTTGTTTTGCTCCTCGGTGACAAAACCCGATACAAGTACAAATACGCTTCACGAAAAGAAAAAAAATGAAATCGGGCAAACAGATAACCCGAAGACTCGGAGGGGTCCCGTTGTCATGGAAACAAGTCACCACTAATGAGCTTTCTAAGACACGAGTGATTAATACCTGAGTCCTGTAAATAAATATTGATTCAAAACCCAGTCGCACACATAATAAACCTACTGCCAGCAGCCTCGATAATGGGCAAACAAACAAGACAGCCATCCCGCAGCTTGCGCTCTCCGTCGGGTCCCCGAGCCGCGCTGTTTGCAGACCGCCTCGCCCTTCTCTCGCCCCGGGAGGCACGCAAAGTTTCCGAAAAGCGACCTGCCGCCGTCCTGCGCGGGGGAGCGGCGCCGGCCGCCCACCCCACCTCACCCCACCCCGGGCCGGGCCAGCGCCGCGGCTCCGCTCCCGGCCGGCGAGGCCGCAGCCGCGCTGCCGGCAAGCGGGGCAGGGCGCGGGCAGGTCTGCTCCCAGGCAGCGCCCGGGGGCGAAGAGAGAGGCGCCCCCCGCGACCCCCCCGCCCTCCGCAAGCCCCGTACGAACCGAGCCCTAACCTTGCGCTAAGTCGCTCTCGGGGCACAGCCACTTTTCCCAACAGTTGCGCGGCGAAGCCCCGAAGGAAAACTGGCCGCTGATGCGGGGCGGGGGGCGGCAGCGGTGCCCGGGGGGCGGCGGCACCGCCAACCTCAGGGAGCAGAGCGCGGTGCTTCAGTCCAGCAGCCGGGAGCCGCGGCGCCAGTGCTGAGGAGCCGCCACCTCCTTCCCCATCTCCCCGCTCTGCGGCTCCCCCATCCCCTCCTGTCCCCGCCCGCTTCCCCACCTTCTCCTTTCCTCCCCCCACCTCCGCTCCAACCAGCTGCTCTGCCTCCACCTGGGGCCGGCTCTCCAGGTGCCTCCCCACGCCCACGCCCGTCCCCTCTACCACAGAGGAAGCGCAGGAGCGGGCGCGCCGCCTCTCCCCACGCCGGCTGCCGGCTCCCCTATCCCGCACGCAAACTTCCCCGCCCGGGCACCCAGCGCTCCTTCCCTGCCGCGGGCCCCCGAGCGGGCTGCTCGGCTCGGCTCAGCTGGGGACGTTGCTGCACAGAGCCCTGCCCGGGCTCGGGGAAGGGCAGAGCCGCCCGGAGGTAGCCACTCACCTCAGGAAAGCCCGGCGGCGTCCTCTGGGGGTGGGGGCTAGGGGCAGCGCCGGCGGCCGCCGCGGCACCACCGATGGAGGTGAAACCTAGCGGGTGTGCGGGGCGCACCCCGTGCCCTCCTCCTCCTCCTCCTGCGGGGCTCGCTGGGGAGGGACGCACCGCTCGGCCGCTGCCGGCGCTGCCCGCCCCGCCGAGCAGCCGGGCCGCCACGGCGCCCCTGCGGCTGCCCGCCGCCGCCCCCCGCCCTGCCGCGGGAGGGAGGGCGCTGAGGGGGAAGAGCAGGGGGGGATTAGCGGGTCAGGTGCGGCCGGCGTGTGGTGCCGCTGCCCGCGGGGCGGCTTCCCCCGGTGAAGCTGGTCTCTGTCGGCAGCGAGCGGGCGCCTCGGCCGCTCTCACGGGGGCCGAGAGGCGAGAGAGCGGCGGCTTCCCCGCGCCGAGCTCTCCCCGCCCGGGGCTCCCAGCGGCCCGGGGCTCCCAGCGGCCCGGCGCCCCCGGGCGGGCAGCGGCGAGGCGCTGGGCCCTGCCCGCCTCCTCACGGCCGGGGCGCGGGGGCAACGGCCGGAGCCCCCTCCGCTCCCCCCCTCCCCGCTCGTTAGGAGGGCGCCGGGGATTAAGTGTACTTTCAATTTTAAGAGCATTACATTAATAAATAGCGATTCGGTGATTTTAAATTACTCTGGGAGCGTTCAGCAGCCCGCTAAGAAGCAATCCTTCCCCGGGGACGTTTTAATCGGAGGGATCAAATCCCGGGCGCCGCGTCCGCCAGCGGCCCCGGCGCGGCTTTGTCCGCTCGGCGGCCGGGAGAGCCTCCGCCAAAAGTCCGCCGGCTTCGCCTTCCGTGACAAAACGCGTTGTAACAGAGTTGCCGGGCCGGGGCTGGCATGCGTCCGAGGCGGCAGCCCGGCCCTCCGCACCTGTCCGTCTGTCCGTCCCGGGCGGAGCGAGGACGCGGCGGTGAGGGCCGGGCGTGTTCGCGGAGGTGCCAGCGGGCAGCCGCGGGCGCCGTTACGCGCCCCGGCCAGCGCAAGGGGAGCGCGCTCGGGGGATGTGCGAAGGCACCGGCACGCCGCATCTCCTAGGAGCAGCGTGACGCAAGCGCCAGCCCGGTACCGCTGCCGGCGCGCCCCGGCCTCTGCTTACGAACAGCGTGAGAGTCGGAGTCCGGCGTCTCACGAGGAATTAAAACAGCCGGGGCCGGGCAGGGTCTGTCCGCTCGGCGGGAGCTCGGGCGCCGGAGCAGCCGGGGCCCGCTGTTTGACGGAGCGGCTCCGGCCGCGCCCGGCGGGGCAGTGCGAGCCCGCCGGACCCCGCAGCGGGGCCATCCGAAAGCGCACCCGCCCAGCCTGGCCTGGCGGCAGAACCTGCCCCGCTAGGACAAAGCCTAAAGCGGCTCCAAGAGAGGAAGAGGGAGATGGACGCCGATTTACGGGCTCACTTTTCTAAAAATAGCTAAAGCTTCCTCTCCCTCCCGCCTCTTGCGCCACAGCTCCTTAGTCCAGCAGGTGGTCGTGACCTCAGAGAAGGAGACTGCTCTAAACCGATGTCTGTAAAGGATCTCTCTCATAGGGCTTCAAATTGTAATAAAAACTATTTTTCATTTACATTTTAATGCGTAAATCGTGCAAAGCAGCGAGCTCCACAGACGCTGTTGGAAGAGTGATGACTCATGCCCACCACATGGACATTATTTACTGTTTGGGGATGGAGCTATGTTTAAATTAGGCGGCTTGATAACATAATCTGGATGTTCTAAACTGCTTCTCTATAATTATGATCTGGAGGAAGTAAAGCATCATTTCTCAAACCTAGTCTCTCTCCTTGACATGTTTTAAGTCATAGTCTTGTGTGAAACTACACGTTTTGAATATTCAAGCAGGTGAAGTGCACTTTCTGCACAGGTGTTGCACATGGAAAAGAGCGATGGCAGATGTACTTCTCGGATCAGGCGAGAATATAAACTACAACTTTCTTCACATTAGCAAATTTAGTCAGTTGTTTAAAAACTGGAGAGTTGAACAATTTCAAACAGAAGTCGAGGTCCCCTGTCAGCTTGTGCCAATTTCTTTTAGTAGGATGTCTCATTACACAGCCATGTAAAACTAGGCTACGCTGTCCCATTGGGACCAATTCTGTTACAGACACCAAATAAAACTCCGTATGACTAGGTGGGCTGCTGTTATTTTTTCATAAAATAATTACAGAGGACAGGAATGGTGGACCACCAGCTCATCCATTTGTTTTTTTCTTAAAATTCTGTAGTATTGCTAATTCCTCAACTTCACTAAACCCTGAAAGGACAAGGGCAATAAGCTGTTCTATTCCCCATTTTTCCTTTTTTTTTTCTTTTTAAGCAGATGGTATCAAGGAAGCTCTTCCCACATGGACACAAAGATTCAAAGCTGTTCTTGTGAGGTACTCGGGCTTCAGGCGCTCCTTTTTTCCTGGCCTTCTCTTCTATTAGAGTGACACACTCCCCCCCACCCTCGTCCATGCTATTGTTGTGAGTGACCAAAGGAAAAGCTATGGCCAGAGTCCTCTTTACATAAGACACAAACGATTCTGTATTATTCATGCCTATTTCCTGAGGAGCAGGCATGTTCGAATGGGTATATGTGTCAGGGGAAAGAGCAGGGGGGAGGGTGTTTATTTTTGTTCAACTGTTTTTGGAGGAGAGAAGGAAATGCTGGACTTTTACTGGTTTGAGCTTTCAGTTGGCTTTTGGTCAGATCCCAAACCCACAGGGCTGAAATACAACAAACAGTAATGGGAAATGCAAATTAGGACAAGAAATGAAAATTAAATCCTGATCAGTGATTCTGCCATCCCATGCTAATGCCAGATGCAGCAACCAAATGCTTGTGTCCCAACAGCCTCATCATCAACTGCTTGATGTTGTATGGCTCTTTTGCAGTAAATATAAAATAGAACCAATCTTATATTTTAGGTAGTTGGTAGACACTTCTTATTTTTTTAAATAGCTACAAGTCTTCCTGCTCTAGCACTCCTGTCTCATAGAATAAAAGCTGTTTAAAATCATGACTTCTATCACTGTGTAAACTTCAAGTACATATCTTGGTATGGAGAGTGACACTGAAGAGAAGACAAGTGAGTGATTTATCTATCACTCCTGCCTAAACCAGTGCTGGAACTCCTATTAGGACCAGGTTTGCCGCGTATGGCAGTGTTCCCGATTAAGCCTATGCTACTTCTAAGTTTCAGATTTAAAGTTCTATATAAAAATACAAAAGATGGTTAGAATCCAGGCAGCGATTGCTTGCGTAATTGTGGTAGAAAGAAGCCTTGAATGGGAACCTCATTTGGGCCTTGGGACGATACCACAGTAAATAATATAATAATGAAAAATAGCATAGAGCCACTATTCAAAGATTCTTTTTTTCCCTCTGAAGTTAGAGGAAAGAACTACTTTAAAGTTCACAGCATCTGAGTAGCTAATTTACTATTTTAGCCGCTTACGGGCCAGCTCTGCTGGCTCACATAACTAGCTTTGCTCACACAGAAAGTCCCACTGGCTTCAGTAAGGACAAGATCACACCCTAGGCTTTACAGTACAGAACTCTGTGCTGAAGCAGCCGTGTCAGAGGCCAAATGCTGTAACAATTTGCATGCATGAGTTATGCATAAAGATAAGCATATGTGCAAGCCTTTGTGGGACTGACCCCAAATTTCTCAGGTTTTCATCACTAAGGATTGTACTTTGCCAAAGCCAACAAGGCTGCCTTGTTCCATCCTTGGAATTCCACGCACTTTCGCCCTCTAACTGTTAACATACATACAGCTTTTTTCCTAGGCCGTGTCGGGAAATCTTAATGTATTATAAGTGCAGAAGTATAGCACATGTCAGCATCGGATTCATTTTCAAAACGGTTAATTCACCTTTCCTAGTACTTTACATACTTTTCATTGGGCTGTTATGAAATGCACAGTTTCCATATAATATTTGGAAAAGAGACTATTTTCAAGTATTGTTTCAGTCATCTTTCATAATTCATATTTAAATATTATCTAAGGGGAACTTGCATGGGTTTGTTTTTTTTTTTTTTGCGAGGGACTTGCATGCTAACAAGGTACACCCAAGGCATTAGATCCTTCCAGATGAGAAGTATTGACATCTGTAGTGAATTAACAATCAAAGTGCTGACTGCAAACAGGGAAGTCCAAACTCAGGTGGTTTGGACATGGCCCTGGCTACCACATGGTCCTGAAAGATTGCCAAAGATGGTTTTCAGAACTAAATGTCAAGGAAATGACTCAGGGATGGGCCTTACTGTTGCTGTCCAGGCTGTATATGTGTGTGTGTGTGTGTATATATATATATGTATGTATCATTTGCAAGAAGAAACTGATATTTAAAAAGTGGATGAGAACCAAGAACACTGACATATACTTCTGTAGACATTACTGGAGCCGTGACTTTGGAAAGGACTAGCTACAGCATAAACATTTTGTTATTGTTTTCGTTAGCTGGGGTTTCCAAAACTAAAAAAAGAAAATAACAGACGTAAAACAATAGTTAATGATAGTAGTGCAAGGACGTCTAGCTGTGTGATTTACACACACACATAGGCACGTGTATACAAATATGCATGTTCACTTTCAAGCCCACATCTAGGGAAGCAGAATGGGTCACAACATGCAGATGCTTCTGCCACGCTAGCTCATGGTAAGGGCTTGTACCGATAAATCCACCTCAGAACACACACAAATGTGTGGGACTGGCATTAATCCTGTTATCAAGGAGGGAAGGACATTCACTCCTCCTCCCACAGAGCAGCCTACTGTGAATTCAGGATGCTCTCTCCTCCACTTGATTGCTAAGCAAGTCAGACTGCAGCACCTCTCTCCCACTCACATGCACCCCAGCCAGCTGCTGTTCAGAAGGGAGAGACAGGAGGGTAACTATTTTTGTGTAAGCAAATAAAAAATATCGGTTACTTCTTTGTGTAGACAGTGGGTTATGCTAGAACACCTGACATTTAAAACCCATTAACACTTGTCATAGAAATATTACGCAATGGGTGGATTATCCCTCAATAGCTCAGTGAGGCCATCCCCAGCCTCTCAATCTTCTATCTTTTAAATACTTTTTGATCTTTCACTTTCCACTGATTGCCTAGGAGAAAATGTATGATTTCCATTGTTCCCAAAAGGTTAATAGCTCTGTGCTTTTAGATTGTGTTACAATGGACTTGTAAAGCAGAGGGTGGAGAGCTGGAGCAGCATTCCCGTCTGACATTAAAAGCAAAGGTATCTTTACAGTTTTCTGTAAGGGTGCCATTTTTTCAAAGACAACCCACCCTTCTGAATCATTCTGCGCATGGCAGAGAAGTTACCAGTTCCAAAAGAGTCAGAGCTGGATGGGACTGTATAACTTTGTGTTGGTGGAGAGAGGAGGGAGGAAGTGGAAAGAAACAAAGAGGATTTGGCTCTACAAAATCCAAGTAGGTCTTTGTGGCCACAGCGTCCAGCCAAACCCTCCAGTTATGAAAGAGATGCAGCTAGATGCAGTGTTTGGACTTGGATGTGGAATCCTTAATAAGAGACAAAAGTGATGGAAGAACAATTGCAATGTAAGTAGAGTTACGCAAAACAAATGGGAAGTGTGAAGAGAAAAGAGAGCAAGTGCTGGGGCAAGTTTTACGTTCTCCACAATTTACGGTTTAAATTATTGTACAATGCATATCAGCTAATAGTTTTTCCACAAGTTTCATTTTGTCACTGTTCACTTTCTGTCAGAGATCATTACACAGAGTTGGATTGTTGAACAGTGGCTACATTTCATGCCAAATATGGCTACATTTAAGGGGTGGGATTGTTATTGCTGAATTGTATCTTTCACAATTTTTAAAGGACTCCGAGATCTTTGACATGGAAAGAGTTACACAGATGTGCAATGACTATATTTTACTGGGAAATATTAGACCAAAGCAGGGAGGATAGAAAATAGGGTGGGTTTTCTTGTAGTTACAGCACAAGATTCTTTGGAATCTTTTTTTTTTTTTCCCCTCCAGGCCTTTGATTCTCTGGGTACCCTTGACGAGTGGAACACGTTTTAGTTTAGCTATCCATAACATAAAACACAAAAATATCTGGTCTCCCAGATGTGCTGTGGGACATACTGTTTGTAAAGTATTTTAAGGTTCTCCAAATGAGAAGGAATTTGTATTGTTGTATTTTGCTTACTATAAACCGGCAGGAGCTCTTCTACAGCTAACTCCCTCACTGCATGCTCGCTTTATGGGGTTTGGAGGGTGGTACATGTGAGAGGCACATGGGACTGACTCATGTTCTTATTTCTTAGCTGGCATAAGTGACCTTTGCAGGAAAGATTGTTCAGAATTTTGCTGGGAATATAGGTTAGCTTTGGGTTCACCGGTCTCTTTCAGTCCTCATAGCTGTAGGACATTTAAGGATCTGACCCAGTAAGGCAGAAAAGGAAGGCTGCTTTTGAGTCAGAAAATGTTTTATTTTGATGGGTGCACAAAATGAGATTTTCCCTTGATCTCCTGTGTAATTCATTCACGTAATCTCTTTGTAGGCACATCATACTAATCCTTGTTATTACAGAGAGAACCTAAAACATTGAAAGTGTCAAAACATACTGCTCAACAGAAGAGGCCAAGATGTTGGATTTCCCTACTCTTTATACTATAATAAAGATTTACATTGTTTATGTCTTAGCACTTCACTGGAAATATTCCCTGAAGTTAGTATTCACAGGAAAAAAAAAGGAAAAAAGAGGAAGTATTTGAATGAGAAACATGCAGTGCAACATTGAGCCATGCCAGCAAAGGGATTGTTCTACTGTATGGTAACGAACTGCAAAAGCTGGGTGAAAGGGTTTTTAATGTGAGCTGAACCCAGAGACTGAAGCATACTTTGCAGAGTTGCTTATGTTTTCCTTTATATTCAATCTCCATGGAATCTGTCAATGCAGAGCAGACACACAGAGAAAATAAACTATAAAACCACCATGTAAATAGGTTGCTCTTGCACAATATTCCATGCTCACAGGTTTTAGATTGCTATCCTTGGGCTGGGATTTGCATACAGTAAATATGCCTTTACTGTTAATGGGTGTGGCTTATAATCAAAATCACCTGTGTACTAATGAGTGATTACATCCAAAACAGTATTCCATCCTCCTGTTTAGGATTTCTTACTGGTGGACAAGAAAAGGAAATTTTTAACTCCACTGTAAAATTCTTCTCCTGCTGTAAGAGTCGGTCCTGAGAGGACAATATTGTCTCAACATTGCCAATGGAGACCTGGAGATGGAAACCAAGACGCAAGTACCCTGGAAAGGAGAACTGCATGGTACGAGGAGTACTATGCCGCTCCCTGCTACCTGGGACTGAACGGAACAACCTAGGTAAGGCTGCATAACTGCTGTCCAACTGAAGAGAACAACCTAGATAAGGATCACCACCATTGTCCTAACAACGAACCAAGAAAACTTGAACCTCAGGTGAACTTTCTTCATTATAATACAAAAACACACCTCCTGGTCTGAAGCTACCCACCTCTAAGGTAAACCACGCCTCAGGCACTCCTCTTTTGGCACGTGTGGTAACCTTGCACGAGAAGGCGGAGACTGGTAACACGCCATGGACCAGAGGAGGAGCAAGGTGTGTTGCTTGGCATAAAAGATAATTCCTTAGCAACTGAACTTTGAAGATCTTCCCCACCAAGGATCACGACGATCGGCCTGGACCTGGGGCCACAGGGATGCCTTGGACCCGTGGTGGTAGCTATAATCCTCTTTTCTTTACTTTACCTTTTCTCCCTTTCCTGTCACTCTCCTCTATCGCACGCCGCTTTACGGGCAAACAATAAAATTGTACTGTTGATCAAAGCATAACCCCTTGGCGTGGTCGCCTTTGATTTTTGCGTTTCGAGATCATGGTAAATGAACCATCACGAGTCCACTGAGTGGACCATGACACCTGCCTGAAATGGAAACTGGGATGGTCACCTTCCCTGTGATGGCATGCTTCTCCCTCACTGTACAGCTGTATCCTCCCTTCTACACTTCACTTACTGCAACCATTCACAGAAATATGTGTGAAGAGCCAGCATACCAAACTGCACCACTGCTTTCATCAGGGTCTGGGTATTTTCTAGAAATTCTCGTGAGCTGATACAGCGTTTTCCTTTCTCTGCTATACACTGTATTATACTCTCTTTGGTATTTTCTCCTTTGCAAACCTTTGCAAAAATGGACAGACCAACCACAGGCAGTTTGGAGGACAGATATTTAGGTGTCCTTCTAAATCATCTGTGCCCATATTCTTAAAATTATTTAAGCATCAGAGTAAAACAGCTACATATCCTTGAGGATCTGGGTCACAGATGTATTAGAAAATGTTATCTTCACTTTGAAGTGCAACTTCAATACAAATTTGCTTGCTTCATGCTGCTCCTTCCCTTCTTGCTTATTTATACCAGACACCTTTTTGTTAGTGAAAGAAGCAGAAATAGGTTACTTTGTATTTCAGCCCCTTAACCATGCATTCTTGGGCCACTGTTTATTTTGAGGGAAAAAAAAAATGCTTTTTTTGGGTGGCACACCTACATTGAGACACCACATATCACTGACAGAAAATGCAAGAAACCATTTTGACTGATGGGCTGGTAGCCAAACCCAGGGAGAAAGCAAGCAGAGGCGACCTGAGTACATCAGAAATTCCTGCTCTGACTGGAAGCATAGGTTGAAACTCATCCACTTCTGTCTGAGCTAGATAAATACTGTTCCGTGTGTCTTCCTACAGGAAGGGATTATAACTGAGACTTCTAAAACGAAGGTCCCTTTCTGTTCAACACAAACCTGATAAGATGTCGTGATTTTGCTGTCCTTTGCTAAATGATGGCTGCATATCTATGGTGTTCCATGAGCAATGCCTGATGAAATACATTAAGCAATATCACTGTCTGTAAGTAGTAATTACTAGCCATTCGATGTCATAATACTAAGCTTGTATTTCCATAATTTTCATAAAAATAGAAGACTGTTTTGCATGCTGCTTTTTGTGGAGCTTCTGATTTATCTTGGCTAAAGTATTTCTTTTTCCTTCTCACAGCATAAACTGTATTTTGCCAGAAAGCATATCAGTCAGTGTTGAGTCATACTCAGGTTGCCTAACTCCCCACATAATGTCCATTGTGCTGAGTTGCTCACTGTGCATAAATAGAGAGAGCAATCTGGACTTCAGGGCAGTATGTGGTAGGGGAGATGCTCAGGGAAAGAGAGAAATGTCAGTCTTTGGGGTCAGTGGAGAACAGAGGTTGCAAAGATAAGGTGTTTCAGAGTGTCAAAAGAGAAGCAGGTAAGAAGGGGTTGCAGAAGAGAAGGGAAGAAATGTAGAATTATAGGGAGAATCGAAGAAGGAGGAAGAGAAGCAACTCAACAAAGAGCACGCAGGGAACTGCAAGGGATGAAACAGAAACCAGTTCATTATAAGGATCTAAGGGCTCCTGTATAAAATGTGTGCAGAATTAGAGGGGTGGAGGTCTTTAATGCCAACCATGGTGACAGTGACCGTGGTTCCTTCTTACCCAAATGCACGGTGGCATTTACATGTCAGAGTTTCTGTATCCTGTTGTGTTGACTCTCATACTAAAGCCCTTTCAAGGCAGCCAGGGAATGCTACCAGTGTGACTCGTCATGCCCATTGGAATTCTGGACACTCTCTTGAGGCAAAAACACTTGCAAAGAAAAACATACAAATAAGTAAATAAAAAGAAGTCACAAATATTTTCAGTTATTTCTCAGTTTTGAAGGTAAACATTCACAAATACATCCTCCTCATCCCTCCCACATGTCAAGAGCTTGTCCCAGCCTCCTGGGGACCAGAAATGAGTGTGAGAGGAATTGTAGAGAATCCAAGTGGAACATAATAATAATATTTGTTTTAACTTTTGTCTTTAATTTACACAGTTCAAATAATTTTTTTCTGACTCTTCTTATATTTTTATAGTACTCCTGTATGCATTTAAAAGGATACTGTTTAATCAGTAGCTGTCATTGCTTTAATTATAACAGCAATATTCGCTCTACAAAGCTATGTAAATTGGGCACACTCATATTCTAATCTAGTATTTCCACATTCCATTTATTTGCAATATTCTTAAGAATCTTGTAAGAATTATTTAAACTGTCTCTGGTCTCCTCTGCTGAAGAATCACATTTGGCTGGATTTCTACTGCAATTGAAGCCAGCCTGCCCGCCTTCTCTTGGGCTGTTCACAGCCCAGTTAGCGATGGGAACAAGGGCATAAGATTTCCTGGGAAACAGTATCTACCTGTTCGTTTTTGCTGCACAATGGTAGGAAAAAATTACACATTATTTTGTGCTTTTTCCTTCATTGCCAAGACTTGCCCAGAGTTTGAATGGACTAGGCAGAGCTGTAACAGAAATACAGACTCACCTGACAATACCTGCTGTGATTGGAATCAGCCAGTAAAGACTGAGGAAGGGCCTTTTTGAATTTGTTTAAGTGGCAAACACGAAGATAAGTATTCATAGCAGATTCTAATAAACCTTCACGTGACCAGAAACAATATCCAACTGTTGCAGCCTTTTAGGCATATGCAGTTGAGGCAAATCTTGCAGTCTTGACACAGAGAAAACTCCTGCTAGAATTAATAGGAATTTGCCTGACCAAGGATTGAATGACTGCAGACTTGCAGCCCAGCCCTACAAGCCTTTTCTCATGACAGCATCCAATTAAAATTAATGAAGTAACTTGTTCAGGATCACCCAGGGAAATGATGGGAGAGGCAGGGGGGGAACTCAGATGACATGAGTCACTGCCAAGTTCCTTGATGTTACAAAGTCAAAAATACTTAGAAAACAGAAATGCTGAGGAATAATGAGAAATGCTAGCCATTAGTTAAAGTGGCTCCCAGGCAATCTGTCTGGGGCGATCAATTTGCGTATATACCACTACTGAGGTATAAAGTCCTGCTTTCTGGCAATATTGCTAACCTATCTCACATGTCATCAGGTATTATGATTAAAATGTGAGAGTATCTTCTATTTTGTAAAGAAAAGAATTATGTCTTAGCATGCCAGGTGGACTCGATCTCTGTTCTCTTTACCTACACCATATTTCAGCTCCCCCTTGACATTTCAGAGCAGCCCAGAGATGATGCTCTTTCACATGCAGCTGGCTGTGCCTGATTTTGCTCCTTGCCCAGCTCAAACCAGTAAATTATATTCTGTCTGTGACCAACCCTCCTCCTCCCTCTAGCTCACCCTCTACACTGGATGCAGCTGAAGGGAGATGGCATCCCTTTGCCGGCTGGCTGAGAAAGCAGCTGTTAAATCAACTTATCATCACCTATGGTATTAGAGTGGCATGAGGGGAATGGGGATGTGGCCTGCTATTTATAAAATAAACAAGTTTGCTTCCTTGTGTTGCAAATGCCACATGGGAGTTACTAAAAACAGGAAGAGTTTCGGAAATCTAATTTGCTTGTCATTGTGTATGCTGTTTGATTACCTTGTAAGTTTCTTTCTGTTTGCAATAAAAATAGTTACTTTCCAGTCATTTTCATTTTAGGTCTCTTCTCTCTAGCACTCAAACGCCAATATAACATTTGAATTGCAAATACTGTAAGAAATATTTATTAAAGATAGTCACTTCCTCTGGCATTTTATGTATATAGCGTCTATATCTTCCTAATGTTTTCAGTTACTATGAGGGTTTATTTTACCTGTCTTCTAGCGAGCGGCTTTTAACTAGCTCTGCGTCTCTAAGTCAGGAAGAAGGGAGGAGCAGTACATTTAATGTACTTTCTCAGGAAACTGTTCAATCACAGTTTTTGAAAGAAACATCTGAGTGTTGTGCGAGAACTTCAATGCGCAGAGAAGACTCTCCTTGACGAGACACTCAGTACCACCTTGACTGACACCCATGCAATTTAAATAATTACATGAATTCAGAAGAAGATCCTATAATGAAATTGCATCCTCTCCTATTTTTCCAGCTGCTTCCCCCTTTCCCAGCTTACCTAACTAAAAATGAGTAGCTTGCTTGCTGTGGTCCATTATACTCCAAAAGGAACAAGAAAGAGTGTCTGAACCAAAAATATAAAACATGTCAACACATGTCTGCAAACACCGTGACAGTGCCATCCAGATCCCCGAACCCCAGAATGCAATATATTTTCTCCAGTATGCTAGCTGCTCATGGAAACAGTACAAGAGGAATTAAAGAAAACCCAATGCTCTAACATGCAGCAGAACAAATTCACACAGACCGCTGATAAAAGCAAAATGGATAAGTCCCTCCTGAGACAAACTCTTCTCCCAGGCTTCTTCCAGGGAGAATGTGAAGCATTTTCCCATTAGTGGGGACACTGTTAACCTTTTCTGAAAAGGAACAAAGGCCACATTGGATTTTCACTCCCTTGAGCTGAAGTTGCAGAAGTCTGTGTGGCTTTGCAGGTGCAAAAAAAAAAACCCCACCAAACAGGTCCCCTGATCATAATAAAACACCACATTACAGAAATAAGACAAGTCTTAGCTTTCTGCTCAGCATTATGACCCGTATTTCAAAACAATTTATATTTGCTGCTCAGTAGTTATTATTTCTTTTGGAAGCCTGTATATACTTATCAGACTTCCGTAGCAGAAATCATTTTTAAGGTATTACAGCAGTAGGCTAGTGATTTGTGGCTGTCCGTAGGGTCTGGCTTACCTTTCATGGAAGTCAGTTGCAGATGCATCTAAGTTGGCATAAACTTAGGACCTTTCTCAGTTTCAAAAGATCAGTGATTATGGTGGCATTGCCTGTGATATGGCCAGGCAGTGAAACCATCTGAGGCCATGTAAGTCCCAGACCAATTTCATACAGAAGTATATCACTAAACTGATGTTTAAGGGTGTGCAGAGATCCCCAACTAGCTAGCTAGCCTTCTCCACTCTGTGACCCTCCTTCACCCTTTGTTATTATCACCTTGTCTCTCTGGTTGCAGCGAAGTTACTCATGACATACATCAACATACATAAGATTAGAAGGAGGCCCCTTCTAAGGAGGAGGAGACTCCATCTCTGTATTTTCCCTCTACTCCTTTGACAAACAAAAAGGTTCCACCCTTTTTTTTTCCTTAAATAAGTTCATAGAATGTTGTCAATTTAGGTACTTTATGCTTGATAAGCTGTAAACAATCACCTAAGAGGGAAGAGGCCAAGAATCTGGATTTTTTTTTTCTTAATGTGCCTAGATCCATGTGTCCAAGTGATATAACACAACATAGATACGTTGCTCTCAGCCAGTGCCTTGAGAAAAGACTTTCTAATTTCAGATCCTAAGGATTGTGCTCCTTCTGCTGAAATCCCTGAGAATACTGTTTTGAACAGGTGCAGGATATAGGGCTTGAAGAGTCTGATTTTCAGAAATTCTGGGCTCCAGCTTTTCTCATGGGCCTCAGTTGAAATGGAGGAAGATAAGAAATGCTGGTCCTAAGATATCAGGTCACCAATGTTTTGCATGGATCATTTGCAGTGATGGAAAGGGGGTTTTCCACCCATTCACAGCTATCTCACGCTGGCTACAGAGAGCACGAGCACCAGGCTTATATTCTACAGTAAATACTCATGTTGCTGTCAACTCAGCTCATGTGTACTGGCTTTCGGGGTGCACAACATTTTACACTGCATGATAGGCTGCCCTATATATTAAGTAGCATTGTACCACAGTGTAAAACAGCAGAAAACTAAGTAATAAGTTATGTTAAATGTTCTTTGAAATTGTTCACAGTGATGCATAAAATGGGACCTACGGGTTAAAGTGAACAGAATATGCTACTGTCATAAAGTCAGTGCATGTAGCACATGCCACATTGCAACTTATAATCAACTCTGGCCTTATTTAGGGAATATGGCATGACAGTGCATGAATCATGAAGCCAAACAAAATTCCAAGTGTCTTCAATTTCCTGACAAGTGTTACTTTAGCAGTAGGATACACCATTCTCTTACTGTCTTACTGCATTCATAAACTGAAATCAATATTTTCAGTGTTATTTGCAGTCTAACTGATGATAGATGTTTTAATTTTGAGGTTGCTGTATTAAATTGTGTCATTAATGGGATTTCCCCCCTCTCTGTCTCCCCTAAATGATGTCCCTATTTTCCCTTCAAGATAAGTCTCCTGACTACATTTTCAACAATACCAGACAGAAGGGAGGTTCTACCTTTTATTACAAAATTTATTTTTAAGGTTAATTTCTTTCCTTTTTATAGTAGATACACATATAAAACTATTTCAGGGCAGTACCAATTGAAATACTATTGGAGTTTGGAAAGATACAATTACTAATGTAGAATCAGCAGGGAGACCTACAGGCTATACAAAATCATTACTTTTGGTAAGTCATATTCATAGTTCCGTGAGTCTGGTGGTTTATCTCTATGAGGAACTTGCACTAGGTACTTCATCTACAGGCAAATCTCATTGCTGATCTATTCTTTTTGCTCTTGTGGTAGCTTAAATTGGCATCACAATGAAAAATGAGATGTGAACTCAAGAAACAGCCATGGCTGGTGTTGGGCCTTTCTTCCTCTGAAGAATGTAATAATTTTCTAAGATCATTCTTTGGTTAGAAATATGTCTCACTTTCATCTATTTGTAAAGCACTGAGTGTATATCTAACCTTGAATTATGTAACTGATTGATGAATAATCACTATAATTTCCATAATTTCTACATTGTTCATGATAAATTCAGGTTTGTAGCTCACCTTGCCTGCCTATGACAAAAAGCTGCTAAGGTGTCCAATTCCTTCCTTCATAAGGAAAATATTGCTTTGATAAAATGTCAGCCTACTACAGTCTGGAAGAACAAATCCTCAGTGCATTGGCAGGCAAACATAAACCTCAGTGGTGGTCAATGAAGAGACAAGGGAGAGATGCAGTTTTTGTTGAGACCAAAAGGTGAGCATGCAGTATTTAAAACAGCTTTCCATTTTCATTCTTCCATGTAAGACTGGTTAGAGAGAAGAAAGAAGAACTTAGGCTGATGCTTCAGTCTGAATGAATTGAACTTTCCTTTCGCTTACGGAGACAAAATAATATGATTGACTTCATTCCCTTTCATTTATGTAAGATGTACGTGCACAGTACCTCAGCCTCTGGCACAAACTGGATGATTTATGCTGAGGGAGTATCTTTGGTGTATCATTGTCAGAGCACAGAGGAGGATATTACTGTAAGACATAGCCAACAAAGCCTTTGTGCTTGCCCAGGAAATAAGACGCCAAAAAGATGTATTGGGAGAATCGCCTCTCTGCCCATGCTGTCTTCTACATAACATTTCTGTAATTTCTGCTGACTAGCATTCAGTAATGTCTTCTGCCCTTATAATCAATATGAGCCCATTAAAATATACGAGGCTATGTTTGGTAATAGAAGGAGCTTGTTATTTGGTCAAAGTGAACAGAGTCTTTCAATTCTGATTGAACGGCAGTATTACTTGATACACTAGGCATTGTCAAACATAATTAGTGACTCAGAAAGAGAAATACTAAATAATACAGGAACATGAAAATAAACTGCAATATCATGTTATTACCACATTGTCTTTTATAAGGAACATGACACTATATTAAATGAGAATCCAATTGATCCTTGATATTAAAAAAATGTTGAAAAAAGCCCATTGAACTGTAAACATGGACAACAGCACAGCTCCTTATACATTTTGAGACTCTGTTGTTTATTTGAGAAAGTCGACTCTGTTCTTGACATTTGCTGTTATATTCATGGCAATAAAGCTCTGGAAGTCTGTAGAGGCAGTTTCTTAATAGTTTGGCTTATAAAAATATCCAAGAACATCCAGCCAGCTAAATAGTCCAACCAACAACATATGCCAACTTCACTGCTAATTGCCTGTTTTAAGCCAGACCAGCTGAGTGTCTGCTACCTTACATTTTTACTGGGCTAAACTCAACTTTTTTTTTTTTTTTTCAGTAACACAGACTGTAAAAGAAATAATTCAGAATTTCTGAATATTTTGGCTGACCAGAAGTGTTATCTTTCATTCTTTAATCCTTTTTTTAAAATTAAATGTTGGCAACGGTAAAATAATTTTGAAGGCAAAAATTGGCTGCCCAGGGAAGTAGTGGAGTCACCATTCCCTGGAGGTATTTAAAAGACGTGTAAATGTGGTGCTTAGGGACATGGTTTAGTGGTGGACTTGGCAGTGTTAGGTTAATGGTTGGACTTGATGACCTTAAGGGCTCTTTCCAACCTAAATGATTCTATGATTCTATAAAACAATGAATTGCAGAATATTTATATTTCCAATATTTTTTCCATTTTTAAACTACCAGCCAAATCAGTGAAGAATTGTGACTGTTAAACAAATGCATTTTTGGTAAATAAATCATTAGTAAAATTTATCAGTCTGAGTCACTCCACTCTCGATACTGTATGTCATAATTTTCAAAGATCATTCTTTGGTTAGAAATATGTCTCACTTTCATCTATTTGTAGAGCACTGAGTGTATATCTAACCTTGAATTATGTAATTGATTGATGAATAATCACTAACATTTCCATAATTTCTACTACAGTACGGCCTATCATCCCCACTGATACTGGACTCCCATTGGGTTAGACTGGGCAAACAAAGCTAATCTCCCCATTTAGAACCACTCATAGTATGAGTGCTTAAAAAAGATCAGAGTAGAAGAAGAAAACGCCAAAATCTGCTTTTTAGAAGTTTAGTGCTGAGACAAAGGCAGAGTGAAGGATTTCTCTCAAGTTTTGCAAGAAATCTGTAGAATAGATGAGAAGCTGAACCAACATCTCCTGAGGCCCTCTGTGGTGCCTTACTACAAGACAATCCTTCCTGGAAAGAAAAGACAAACCACGCTTATTATTTCATCATTTGCCGAGCTCCAAATGTGGTGAAGCTGCTAGGCCAAGGATCACGTCTGTCTCCATGAGCATGACACTAACTGCTTAGATGCTGGTGCAGAATAGGGCGAGAATCTTCAGCCTCAAGTGAACTGCGTGGTTTTCTCATTGTAATTTGCTATATCCATTGGTATAATCAGGCTGTGGTAGGCACTGTGCAATCACAGACCAAATAAAATAGCACTTTACTCAAAGAGCTCATAGTTTAAGCACTGCTGGTACCTCCAGTACCTGAAGTGCTTATGATTGCAAATGAAATCAGGAGCATATAGCCATGACATATGTAAGGCTTCATTATTTTTATAAATAACGACAGGCTCAGAGGCATATGAGGATCTAAGTTTTAATATGCTGATGAAAGGTTCTGTGTTTATATTCTCATAAAAAGAAATCTCTTTGGAAGACATTTATCATAACAAGTTCTTCTTTTTTCCTATTCAGAATGTTATGTTCTTTGGGAGATTTTACGTATTGATTTGCAATAAAATTTCCAGGAATAAAGACACAAAGGGAGAAAAAAATATTTTTTAAAAGAGAAATTACATGGAAATATGAGAGGAAGGAAAGCTATTTTTCTTCTAACTAGCATGTAAATGAAATGGATATAGTTGTCTTTAAGAATATTTATTTGTTAAAAGTCATCCAGCTATTTATGAGAAAAGGAAAAATAAGAGAAGATCATGAGGAAAAAATGAAGGAAAGGAGATTTAGCTAAATTCTTACCTTTCATTTTAATTAACAAGAAGATAATCTGGTAAGATAATGGTCTTTGGATTCTGAATCCAAGGACCACCCCCCCCCCCACCACCAAAAAAAAATCTGAAATTGTTGCTGGCAGCACAGGTTGTGTATAAACAAATTTAAATTAGAACATGTTTAGCTCTTTCTTAAGCAAACTAACTTTTATTCTCTTTATTTATTATCATTAGTTAATGAAAATGAGCTGAGCCATATCACAGAGTCATACAGAGAGAGTGTGTTGAAAAGCTGTTTCAAGAAAGCCGATACTGTTCTGTTAGGTAGCATCTCACACTTTGTGCAACAACTTCATTATGCAACAACTGTACCTCATCAGCAAAACAAGATCTGCAGCAAGAGCCACATTTCAGTACAGCAAAAGCCTTTTTCCAGGAAGAAGCAGGAGACTGGTCCATTTAATTAATATTTGACACCACAGACCAACTTTGTTTCCAGTTTTTTTAAATGCTTTGTAGAAAGTTTCTTATTCATTAAAAGGGCAGTAGCATCTTTATGCAAATGGACAGGAAAACCCCTTCACTTTCCATTACTCTAGCAACGACTGGTTACTTTCCCATGGGAAGTTTCTCTGTGATTGCAACAGAGCACTTAGGTTTCTAAAGAAGTGGGTGAGATAGGAGCTTCAGAATAGCCAGGGTCTGAAAGAGTTTTTAACATCCTGTTCACCTTCCATTAAAACCCATGATTTTGATCATTCCAAAACGTAAAAGTTACTTAACAATAAAATTGCCATTTTCATCTCACTGGCCTGAATGCACATTTGTCAGCCGTTACAGAAAAAGTGTTTTAAGGAAAATATTAAAGAGCCAGCAGCTCATTGGTGCTCGATTCGCCACACTGCAATAATCACTCTGTTTCAATCTATATTCACAATGGTAAGAGATTTCAAAGAAAGTTTCCAGAATGTAGGAAAGCAGGCTGTATGCTTGAAACCATCACTGGAAGTGTTTCCCAATAGGTTGTACTACCATTTGTTTTGAATGAGGTAGATACAATTGATTCTTCCTTGGCCAAAGTGATAGACTAAATGACATCCTGAGGTCTTTTGTAGCTCTGTTTTTGTGATTTATGATTAATCTTTGCTGGTGAGTCTTCCTTCCGGGAGCTGTACAAGAACATGTGTTTCCCTTGGTGTTCACACACAATTCCAAGGCATGCGAAGAGGAGCTGGCATTACTCCCAGGCCATGGCTAAGCTGCCGTCAGGCCTTCCAACTAAAGCTGGGTAAAGCCGAGTCGGCGCTGGAATAGAAGACCTTTGGAGAATACCAAGTTGCTGAGAAACAGTGGAAAAGCTGGAAAATTAGAGAACTGCTGTCTTCAGCATGAGACAGAACACCATGGTTCCAGTCACTTCCGATGATTGTTCAGGATATCATCATCCTGGCCATACTCACAGTTGGCCAAACATTTCTTGCTCCCTAAGCTCCCTTTGTGATTTAATGGATAAAAAGACTGTTCACTCTTTCTGTCCCAGCTTTATACTCAGTATGTGACTGAGAAACGACTGCTGGGAAGGAAGGTCCACAAACACCTCTGGGGCAATCAGAGCTGCTCCTGGGTTTTATGGCTTTCTAGGAGAGGATTTTTGTGTTGACAGGTTAGAGTTGTAACACACAACACTGTGTAGACATGCCTCAACTGTCTCCAAATGAACCGATAAAGTGCCCAAGTGAAGTACCAGGCTAAGGAAGCTACATTACTTGTAGCACAGAGGTAGGTATCTAGTCCAGGTATCTCTTTATAATACTGCACTGGTATATATCAACTTACACAATGAACAGTCAAGGTTGAGATCTATTGATCTTGTGTTGGGGTCCACTGTTAAACTGAGGCTCTGTCCCATTTCATGACAGGTTACTTCTGGGGTGAAAAGTCACTACTACATGTTTAAAAAGTTTATTTTGGAGGGACTGGAGTGGACCCTAACATGGTCTTCCCAGATAATTGTTATAGTGTGACCGCTAGTACTATATGAAGACCTGTGCCAGTTGGTGCTTTGTGACAATCTCAAGAGAAATGGCCAATATCAATGAAGTTACAGAGACGAGGCTCAGTGTATAAATCTGAGGATACTTGAACAGGAGTCTTCTCATCTGCAAAATGAGAATACTTAAACATTCCAGACAAAAGAAACATGAAAGCATCACTGAGAAAAGTCACTTTTTGATAAACCACCTATAAAACCACTGCACAAAGTATATATGAATCATCCCTTCATAAAATAAAAACTGAATTGGTAAAATCTTGAGAAACAGCATTTAACGCTCATACTCTTTGTGTGGATATTGCCAAAACTGAGAACTCAAACCCACTCTTGTTCATCTAATGAAATTCTTGAGAAGAACAGTAAAATTCATAATAATGGTTTCTAGAGTTCTGCTGCTTGTGGTAGAAGCAATATTGTAAATTCTTGCAAGCTTCCAAAAGGAAAGCTACAGTAACTGCGTGTCTCTGTGTGTATTACAAGTAAGAATTGTTAAGTGCTCAGCTTTAAGAATTGCATTCCATTAGATTGCTTACAGGAAACCTCATTTACGTGTCTGCTTTTTCTTTCCTAGGAAAATGCAAAATTAAGTTATGATGACAACATTTTATTGTGTACAAAATTAGTTTGATTACTAAATTAGAAAAGAATTCCAATAGAAACAGATATAACAATAGTATGGCAAATAAAATCCTTATGGCTTCTTCTTCCTGTATGTAGAAAATGAAGAATGATTAGCCACATATTATAGCAGGACCTGTGTTGTTGGCTGTATAGTGCAAAAATGTTGATTTTATGTGGTATTGTGTATGCTCTATCCTGCCTGTTAAACTTGTTCTGTTTTATCCTGATAATGTTCTTTGTATATGAAAACCATCTGGAAATGGAGGATCCCAAGCATCTGTCCTTCATTTTTGTTTATTGTAGATTTTGGTTTTATATTCATGTCACAATAGCTGTGACGTGGTTTCTGTGGATTAGAAGTTTGAAAGAGCTGATGACTTTTCACGACACGTGCACATAATAAATCTCTAAAAGGATAAAGGTACAAGGATAGTAGGTTCTGTTCCTACCTAACTCAAGGCCTTGACAAGTTAGACACTTAGCTGATGTGCTTAAATTAGAAACAAGGTCATGTTAGGCTTCCTACACAGTTAACTCATGCTTCCTGAGGGAGATGCAGCCCACCTATGATATGAATCACCCACTGGAGGTGCCTAGCATTCTTCATTGACTACAAAGGGACACTACGGTGACCTTGATCCAAATATAGATTCTTTAGCTATGTAATTGAAGTTAGTTTAAAGGAATCCAGGGCTCTCTAGGTAAGTTTAGATTAGAGAGGGGAAAAAAGGCAAGATGAAATGAGAAAACATGCTGAGTTTAACAAATCCAAGCACATTTGGTATTTGAAGTTTTGATAAGAAAAAAACCCCAATACACTACAGGAGAACTTATGTCCCTCATTCTTTATGTCCCATTTTGGCCTCTGACCTTCCATCCCAGAAATAAACCCAAGCCAAAAATAAACAACCCACCCTCCCGCTCTGGTTAAGATGGTTACTTGCTCAGGAACGCAAGACCACCTGTCCTGGGTCAGACCAAAGGTCTATCTCTGCCAGTACACAGTCTCCAACGATAGCCAGAAATACCTGTCTATGGGGGAGCACAAGAATTGGAATAAACACGGTTTGACATTTTCCTGCAATATTCTTCCAATTTCTAACAGTCTGTGGCTCAGGGGCATCCTGTGTAGTTAACAACCTTCAATTGTATTTCTCTTATATTAAATTGTCAAATGTCCTCTTTAAGCTGTGTAAACTGTCGTCACCCACAATTTCCTGGGGCAAGGAATTCTACTGCTGAACTGCATGTTGTTTTGACTTCCCTTTGTGTCTTCTGATTTTGTGGTGTTTTCTGTATCATATCCTTTTGCACTCAGCATCAGGAATCCTTGACGGTCCTTCCCTCCTTTGAAACCTCTGAAGGGTGAGTAGGTAACTATTTGGTGCAAGCTCACAAGTGACTGAAAGACTTGGGGAACAGTGCCTCCTTTTTCTCTCTTTCCAGGCTCAAGATGACACAATTGCCCAGTTAGAAGAAGGTAAAACACAAAAGGCCTTGTTAAACGTCAATACTATGGAAGAACAACGACATCAAAGGGAGAATACTGACAATCGATCAAGTGCAAGAGCTTTGTAGCCAGCTGAAGAGAAACATTGAGAGATATGTTAAATCTGACATATGGGAGAACTACAAAAGAGGTCATTCTGCAATTGTAAGAGTTCCTGAGAGGACAGAGAAAAGCAGCCTCTGAAACTATGCCCCCCCCGCCCCGAAGAAGTTTTTACCCTGTTGAATGAAAATAAAATTAATTTTTATAGGTTACTGTCTTCTAAACCAACATTGAATGCTAAACCTCAGTAATTGATTGGAATATTTTTTAAATTCCCTGTAAAAAAAAGAAAAAGAAAGCAGTTAGCCTGTGATAAAAAAAGAAACTGTGTTAGGGAACACAGTGTATTATGACAGTATTAAGACAATTATTTTTAAAGATTTAGGCAAAAGACAAGCAAGGAGAGAGATCAGACTTTTCAAGGAAATATGCTAAGCAGGGAGACCCATGTTTCTCCATGAACTTTTCAGCCCAGCTTTAATTCAAAGTTGGTTACCAAGTGCATCCTTTGCAGAAACCAGAAAAAAGTTTTAATATTTCTACTAATGTTTTTTGTTTGTTTCATACCAAATTCTTTCTAATTGTTCCAGTTGTCTACCGTAGTTGTATATAAAAACTTAACCAGTGGTTGTGACTAACACATCTAGTAACCTTTTCTGCTCCAAACACGTGCTTTGTTATCTCCTGGAATAGGTATAGCAAGTTTACTGCATGGTTGAATGTGAAATGGTCCAGGAAGAAAGTAAAAGGAGTATCGAATTCCACAGGGTTCTCAGGGGAATGAAATATTGGTACGAAGGATGCATTTAAATCCTGTTAAATCAGTTACATGAGGTGTCTTTGGTTCCTGTAGCTGTAGCAGGGAGTTAATGACATGTTGGCAGGCACACCTAACTGGACAGATCAATACAGATAATTTGTTTGCAGATAACACAATGTTATCTCAGCACTGAAGTACACCAAAGAGAGAGTTTCCCTGCAGGAAAGCACTAACTTTGCTTTTGAAAAGGAGTGCCTGCAGAAACCCCCTCTGTGCCATCCTGTCTGGTTCCAGGTGTTGGAAGCATAGAGGAAAGCTGCTTTTGCAAAATGGCACCATGTGATATGTGAATAACCTGAATGATGCACTGATGGGGGGGCTGAAAGGAAATAAAGGTAATACAGGTTGCTGAGCTATGGAGTACTGTGATTTCTATCCATCTAGAGCTTTTCTCTGTCTTTCTTTCATTACCTTTGATTTTTCTTTTCACCTCAAATGCTTCCCCTTTGCTCCTACCAGTCCCCTCTCTTCCACAGGCCCAGTTCCTTTCCCTGTTTTCCCACCCCTCTCACCCATGATCTGAGATTCCCTATCCCTATTTTCTAGTCAGAGCTCCTCAAAAATGCTCAGACATTGAGTATAACAACTTGGCACATGAAATGTACTAACAGGAGCCTTAATACAAAAGTTTACGATTTGTGGCAATAGGCTTATTTTTCTTTAGTCATTTCTATCTGCCTTTCATATGGGAAAGGAAATAATCTTTGCACGTAAAGTCTCATTGTGATGAGATACAGCTCCCACAGTATCAAATACCTCAGCTGAAGCCCAAGTCTCTGTTACAAGTACTTACGTGCTGTGTATGGCAAACATATTATGAGGAAGCAGTAAGAGGCAGGAATATTTTTACATTAGTTAAAACCCACCAATTTTTCTAAGTCTCCATTTTCCCTGTCCCTACAAAGTGCTTGCTATCCTGCCATGAAAGAAATACCAAATGATCAGAGAAGGTGCTAAGTGTTGGAAAAACTCCTGACCAGGATGTCACATCCTCTCACCAGGTCCCACCCCTGCCTCCATCTCAAATACATGTTAGTTCGCTCGTTTGAGATGCTAAGTGTGGCTTTTTCATTGCAATGTGATATTTAGCAGATGAATGAAGAGATATTACCAAATGTCAAGGAGCAGCAAGGTCAGGCTGCAGGGAGCTGAAGGCAGCTGCAAGACAGGCTGGGGCAGTGTCCTCACCAACAAGGGGTCAGAACCATGGGGCCAGTGCAAGGGGAGCTGAGAGGGTCTGCTGGTGTTAACTGGGGTCAGCCAAGAGTCTCATGATTTCCAGACGCGTCCACAATGACGGGGCAGCTCCGTGGCACCAAGCCAGGAAGTCAAGCCATGAAGACAAAGTCAGGATCAATGAAGTCCATGGCCAGGCAAGGCATTCCTGCAGTATAGCTCAAACAAGGACCAAGGCTGAGGCTTGAGCTACATTTGGCTCCCAAACCAGAGGGGGAAGCCCCCAGCAAGGCTTCTCACAGCTTTTTCTTCCAAGCTAGCTGCTTTCCCAGCAGCCTGACTCAACATCACCTGCCTGTGTCACATCAGCCAAAACCCCAGGGTGGGAGAAGAGGTTGCAGAGCTTGGTGGTGCCCTCAGGGCCCTGACATCAAGGTGAAAATAGATCTAATGGATCATTGCTGTTCTATATGTGTATTACGTATAAGCCTTTCCAGCTTTTTTTCTTTACATATATATATTTATTTACATATATATATATATATATATATAAAATTACACACATGGCTGTTGTGGTTGCTTTGGTAGTTTGATTCCCTTTATGGGCACTTCTAGCCCGCAAACTCGTAAGCCACCCAAAACTATGATGGTGCTGGAATTACATTTCAAAGATGTACAGGTAAGTAATACCTGGAGGTTCATATATCCAATAGATGAAGATTATTCATACTTTTGCCATTATCTGGGTTCTGTACTCATGCAGATTTCTTTCTGCTTTGCAAGAGCTTGTTAATTTTCTAGCTGCCTCCTCTGTTGCTACCACTATTTTCTCTGATTGAGCATCTGTAACGCTCTGAATGGAAACATATCTAAGGAATAGACGCTCTGGGGGTTAGACACTTCTATGAGACGCATATTTCAAAAATTTTATGGAGGAAAATACACTTGCTAGTGAAAACTAAAGAAGCAACCTCCCTTCAATCTGTAACACAGACTACCAGATACGCCCTACTGAAAAGTTAAATTAGCATTATGGAGAAATTTTAAGAGAACTTGAGAAAAAAATACAAATGCCTGTGATCTAACTGACACTGCAGGCTCTGTTTCCAGATACATAGCAAGCTCTGGCTAATAGCAATTTGATTTCCAAAAAGTACATTCGTGTCAGGCTGAATTCCTCCTTTATGGACAGGCATTATTTCTAGGAATTAGTTGAAAAAGCAGGCATTTCTCAGCTGATTAAAGTTGAAAGGCCTGATTAAACAGCCTTTTTGGGTAGAATACTAGCCCTTCTGTAATAAAAAATGGTGAATTATTAACATTGTCCAAAGATTTCTGATGAAATGAAAGAATCTTTTCACTTCTCAGAACACAAGGACCTGCTGGGTATGAGCACACCGATGTGGTGGGGCTACTTACTCAAAAATTGCCAGGAGCTATGGTAGTGCAGCATAGAAGCTTTCATCATCTTATGAGAGGGCAGTATGTTAAGAATTTGAAAGCAGGGAAAGCCTGGAGGACATTGTCACGGGATCCACATACCATTCCTTAAACTTTTTTTCTTAAAAGGTACTTGGGCAGTTTAAGAGTTATTTTTGGAGAGTGACATTGAGGAAAGCCCTAATATTGTTATGCTCCCTGACTAAAGCAGGGATGCCATGCTATGTTTTAACTTCATATTGATATCTTTTTTCAACAATTCTGCATGATGACTGATTAGAAACTGATACAGACAGAATGAGTCCTAGCAATGAGCCTGAAAATGCTTTTGGGTTCTGTTTTGCATCCAAATCTAGTTGGATTTGTTAAAAATTCGACAGCCATTGACAGCTTATTTGTACCATTGCATGCAATCCAGGGATCATAATGTGGTATTTTAGGCTTACATGGAGAAAAGGAGGTTTATCTTCCACCATCTACAAACTTTTGGGTTTCAGCCTGTGTTTAATTCCAGCATTCAGATCTTGTATTCTCACCAGCTTCTCACATCATGAGCTAAAGAGTCTCTAACACTTTCATTATCTTCAGAGGCATTAAGCCATCATCACATTAGTCCTTTCGATTTGCTTCTGAAGCAAAAACTTTGAGAGTTCATCTAGACAGCAGACATTACAGAGTCATCCAATGGGGCATAAATTAATAGTATATACTGATTAATACCCCATGGTACATATATCCAACTCTCCAAACCAGAAATTCAGTCCTATTATCACTTCATTCCCAAAATGAGTCAATATTTGAGTCTGAAATTAATTGGTAAAAATGTGAATTGTTGGAAATCTCCCAGCAGCCATGTAATGGAGAATGTCTCTCAAAGGAATCTCCACAGGGAAATGAATGCAATTAAGGACCAAGGTAATAAACTGCCAAGAAATTTCAACTAGCTAGAGAAGCCTTATTTAAACCCTGAGTTCCCCCAGTGAGGTGAACAGTGAGTGTCATCTGTCCCTGAGCTGCTGCAGAAAGATTTTTAAGGACAAAAATGAATATTCTACATAAATATCTCTGTATTTTCTCTTGTCTTTCTGCATATACCCTCCTACCTTATAAAACAGAAATTAATGGCATTTGTAGAGGTCTCCTGTGAGATTCTGCTTAGCTCCCTGTCTATCATTTGAAGAAATCCAAATTATTATAGGCAAAGTGGCAAATGTGTTCTCCCTTTCCCAATGCTAAACAGTGTTCTGAATTGTTGCCTTTAGTACCGTAGCGATAATTAAAATTAAGAAACTAGATCAGATACTCCTGGACTGTCACAGGTCCCAGAATGCTCTACAACACTTTGCTAATGAACAATTGCACCAGCCTGAAGCTCTTTATGAAAGCAGGTCAGTCCTTGAAAGGGTCCCAGTAGCAGAGCGTGTGTTGTAATAAGAGACTTTTTTGTGGCTTGCAGACAGCTTCATACAAAAATATAAACATCAGCTTTATCAGTGTCGTGGTTTAACCCCAGCCAGCAACTAAGCCCCACACAGCCGCTTGCTCATTCCCCCCCTGGTGGGATGGGGGAGAGAATGGGAAGAGTAAAAGTGAGAAAACTCGTGGGTTGAGATAAAGACAGTTTAATAGGTAAAGCAAAAGCCACGCACGCAAGCAAAGCAAAAGAAGGAATTCTTTCACTGCTTCCCATGGGCAGGCAGGTGTTCAGCCACCCCCAGGAAAGCAGGGCTCCATCATATGTAACGGTTACTTGGGAAGACAAAACACCATCACTCCGAACGTCCCCCCCTTCCTTTTTCTTCCCCCAGCTTTATATGCTGAGCATGATGTCATATGGTGTGGAATATCCCTTTGGTCAGTTGGGGTCAGCTGTCCCAGCTGTGTCCCCTCCCAGCTCCTCTGCACCCCCAGCCTACTCGCTGGTGGGGTGGGGTGAGAAGCAGAAAAGGCCTTGACTCTGTGTAAGCACTGCTCAGCAGTAACGAAAACATCCCTGTGTTATCAGCACTGTTTCCAGCACAAATCCAAAACATAGCCTCATACTAGCTACTATGAAGAAAATTAACTCTATCCCAGCCAAAATGAGCACAATCAGACACACTATGGAGTCTGAGCTGGCAAAGGCCTTTTTCTGTAGTGCCTGAGAGTGCCATAATAAAGAAAATAGGGCACTGATAAGTATTGCCCAGGACTGTCCAGCAGTCAGGCAGCTGAAGGAACAGCGAGAGACCCAAGAATTAAAGCGGTCTTCAGTAGACAAACTTCTGCCGAAAAAATCACGTTCACTATGCTTATTTGCTGAAATGTATTACAGCAGGCCACAATGACTTTGGGTTTTAACGGCCGCAGAGATCATGCCTGCATCGAGTGTATGAATTTACAGAAGACAGAGAAATAAGCCTGAGCCCAGAAGAGAAAAAAGGGTGTTTGGCTGTTCTGAAGGAACAGCACAGAAGGAGCAGCTTTCCACCCTAGAGAGCAATGAGACAAATTCAAAAACACTTGGAGCATGCAGCTAGATACAATTGTTTAAGAACCACTGAGACTGCTGAAGGAATTTCAGCCCTCCGTTTCCCCCCCTGCCCTCGATTCACTCCTTTCCCTATTGTGCTCATCTCCTCTTATTTTATAACTGTAACACTCTAATGTGTTATGTCTATGCTGTATTGTCTGGCCTCGTATTGTCTGCAGCTTTGACAAGCTTTAAAATTGCCTAATTGCATAGTTCTATCTGAGATCCTGGGAAGCACGCAGCATTTGGGAACATGCAAAAAACCAGTACTTTCTGTTTTTCTGGGTGTGCAGAAAAAATAATTTAAAAGGCTTCCCCAAACAGGCTAGAATGAGTTCTCCAAAGAGAATGTGAAAAACCTTGTTTGTCATTTTAAAAAATTAGTGTATGCTTTTACACTGCTGTCTCCGGGAGATACTTTGCTTCTGCTGAATGTGATGGTGAACAGTGAGTAGCAGCATAAACAAGCAGCATGGCAAAGGCTGGTGCTGGAACGGAGACGCAAGCACAGCTCTGATTCTGCAGGACAACCTATACAAGAAGGGAGCTATATTTGACAGTAACAAGAGAAAGAATACTTTAAAAAGCAAAAGAAAAAGGCAAGGAGAAGACGTATGTGCCTGGAAGCAGTAGGATAAGTGCCAGGTCGAGACTAAAGACAATAGCACCGGAGTAAGTAAGAACTGAGAAGAGAAGCTGCTAGCTTGCAAGCAGGGTCACGGGAGACAGAAGTTTTTGGGAATACAACGCTCTGGAAACTGCGTGACTGAATGAAGGGAAGATTGAGAGTGCAATGGCCAGCACAGCACAGAATGTAACACACAAAGTCCTCGTGTAAAAATAGATGGGTTAGGGGAACAGAAATAGAATTGATGGTTTGGATGAAAGACGAAGTCAGGCCAATGTGCACAGTTAAGGAATTTATAGAAGATTTTGCCAACCCAACAGATTATAAATCTGAGATTGAAAAACTCTTTCTACGTATTTAGAAGTCACATATGTGGCAAGAAAAAGTTTATTGTCAAATTAACCATGGAAACGTATTCTATTGCAGGACTTCCTAAGTCTTCTGCTCAGTAAAGCCTCTCAGCCATCTGAATTCCTTGTGGGTCACCATCTGAACTGAAAACATACTTTATCTGAAAATGAAATTATTTCCTAGACCACTTACCATTGCCTCACGGGCCAGTAGTTTGAGAATTAAACCATTTTTAGAGATTCCAGAGGGCACGAGACTGAAGGAAGAGGTAGCAGCAGGAGCTGGGCAGTAAGTCTGGGATAAGGAGAGGCGACCGCATCCTGTCAGGGGGAAGGAGGAAGATCTGGGACTAGAAACATGGGGAAGAGGAGATGAAGGCAGGATAGTGGGCTATTTTGACCTGAGAGACTGAGCTGGTAGGCATAAAATGTATACAAAGGACAAGGAACAAAGGATGGGGAAGTTGGGTCTAGATCAGAGACAGGTAGGAACAGCTCAAAATAAGGAGGGTTTATCTCCAGAGACTATAGTGGTCTGAATCTCAATATTGATGCCTGCAAACAAGAAATTGGTCTAAAAACTTTCACATTTGGAAATGAAACATGCTGAGTCAGTAACTCTATATCTTTGATTATTCTCTTGGTCACACTCCTTCAGTATTTTCAGTTGGATATTTTACTGAAGTTAATTATACCAAAGCAGGTTTTAAGAAAGTACTCGCAGCAAATCCAAGATGTTTTTTCAAATTTTCCCCCTTAAAAATCTCAAAGCATTTGGATGCTTGTGTTAGTGTTATACTGAGAATGGTATGCTCACACTATGCTGGGAATGACAGCCCTGAGAAGGCACTGGCTGGCAGACAGATTTGAACTTGGTATATCTCTAGCATGATTTGAGGGTCTGGCTTGTGCTTGGCATCTGTTTTCTCCTTTCCAGATCTGTGTTGTTACTGAAATTCCTTTTAGAGTGCTTACAGAAAACTACAAGTTGGGACAACGAAGAAGAGACCACCACAGGCAAATAATACATTACATACTACAGAAAAGATTCATTAGGATCTGGCACCGCGAAACAAGAAATCTAGTATTTCCCTGCAGTACAGTTATGAAATAATGAGTATGTACAAAATTAACTGCTATTAGATGTATAAATTACTCCAGATCAAATGGGTATGAAAGGCCACACCACTACTAATTTTTCTTTAGCTTAGTGTTCCCATGCTCCTACTGAATTTCTGACTGGTATGCAGGACGCGTGACACCGATGAGCAGAACACTAGCAGCAGCGTTACTGTAGCTGTAATTGTCTACAGCTACCAGCCAGGTAAAGTCTGCAGGGAGTAGTAATAGCTTTTATTAGAATAACTGGCATATTTGGGAAAAAAAAGTCTAGACAAAATCATAGGTACCCATTGGGTTTTTTTACATATGTCTCTCATGGATGTAAATTTGTGATTTTCAGATAAGACATTAGGAATTGGGGATATGCAAGTCTGAACTCTTCCTTTCTTGCTGCCTTTTGAAGATATTCACCAAAATGAATCACATATATAAGAAACACTTATGAATTCTGGATAGGAAAACAAAACTCAGTTCACTAAAGGATAAACATAGGATGAATTAATCTTTACACAATTTCCAGAAGTACAAATAGTTGGAGCTACAATCCTAGAATTAATGTTGTTATTTAATCAGGACCAGTCTGAAGACCGCTGTCATCTGAAGCCATAAATTCATGGAAGCATCGATTTCCTAGATACGATGGAAACCCTACCAGAACATCCTGGCTAGACAATCCACGGCCATTTGTTCTGATTGAATTTAAAATTCTCCTTGTTTGTGTGTTCATAAATCAAACTGAAAAGCTAGACTATTATGTTAGGAACATAACTGCTGATACGAGGAGCCTATGCTACTTCTGGCAGGACAAAAACATAGGGTGAAATCCTGTTTGGATTAAATTAATCAGATTACTCTAAAAAAAAAAAAAAACCCAACCCATTTGGGAAGACAAATGCATGGGTTAAATCTCACTGAGGGAGAAACATGGCTTCATGCAAGAAAATTTATTAGCCAAATCCATAACAAGACCAAGAATTTAGGTTGATGTTCAACAGTGCAGCTGCAGAGCTATGCTGGCTATTCAATATGTATGCCAGAAGAGTTCTAGTTCCAAATAAATCAACATAATATAGGCTCTGCCTGCAAAAGAAAGTGGCAGTGGTTTCACTAGGATTTTTTCTTTAAATCAATTTAATTAAACATGAAACAAATCCACATGTGGACACAGTTCAATTGATTTACAACTGGCTTATGTTGATTTAGCTTAATTCAAAGGGTGGAATTTTATATGGCAGCTATACATTGATTTAAGTGCATCTACACAAGACTGCAATGGTTCGGTCTCAATAGACCTAAAACAAGGCTTCAGTTAAGCCACTTTTGCAACATTTTAAATAGCAGGTTAGGTCTTACTAAGTTAACACACACAGAGGCAGATGACAGCCACTTTTCAAAGAACAGAAGATTCAAATCAATCTGAGTTAAATTTTATGGAACAGACCTGATGTTATCTATTTGTACAAAACTACCAAGGATCAACTAAGACGCTGACTTGAGGATTTTCTTTTTTGACCTATGATCATTGTGTTATAAAACTGACTGTACTTTTAAAGGGATTTAATGTCTTCCATCAATCCCTTTTTTGTCTTTATTTACTTATTTTTAACATATATGTTCAACACCCTCCCATTGCCACAATGACTTTTTGTTCATACTTAGGGAAAACTCATATTCAGTATTCAGCAGCATTGATCATCTTAGCCTGTCAAGGACATTTAAAACCCACCAGTTTTGATCATCAGAATGCTTTCCTACAGTGCAGAGAAGAAAAAATTGAGAGAGTTTGATACATTACTGAATACCTTTTCTTATCAGTATGTTCAAGTCATGCTCCAGAGTCAGTTTTTTATTGCATTCCCAGTGAAGGATCTAGGCCATGCAGCAGGGAACAAATTGCTGATTCTCATCTGCTTGTCATTCTGCAGTGAAGTTGCGAATCCTCATTTTATTTCATACCTGAACATAAGGGGAAGAAAATACCAAAGAGAAAAGGTGAGTTCTACAATATCCTTCTTGATAAGCTGGGGTTTTGTTACTTTTTTTACTCAAAGTTTTTTTGCGATGTCTTTGACAGATGCAGAAAGAAAAAAGTGAACAACGCTTACTTGGGATAAATATTCACTGGTCTGTGTATGTTAGAACTAGCTACAGTGACTGTTCATTGGAATGGTCTCATCAGCACCAGCTGGTAGGTACTCAATGCTTTTTAAAATTAGGCTATTTATTTCAGGTCCTAAATGGGCACTTAGGAACCTAACTTCAAGTATGCATTTCTCAGTGCCATGCCTGCTAGCCTCCAAGATGCACAATCCCTGAGCAGAGACCCAAATTAAATCTCAATGTTCTACCCTTCTGAAGTCAGTGGAATTTTTAACACTTCCAGTGGTTCCAGTGGGACCAGGATTTCACCCCATATCTTCTCAATGCTTAGTTTAATTTTCAGCATGCCATCAGTACAAATGGGATTCATATATTTGGTGAAAGTGGGACTGTGGTGATAGTGATTATTAGCTTCAATAATAGAATTTTTTTGTCATGTCCCTGCCACAACCACCAAATCTGCAATCATTTTATGGGTGAAAATACTCTTCATTTTGATGGTGCTCTTCATGGACCCATTTATGACGTTAGGCATGAGGGATGGGAGACTTTACCTGGGGAATCAGGGATGTTAATGTTCTTGGGAAATACCCAGTTGGATTCCTTTTGCTGGGAATTTTTATGTGTCATATCACCTCCTTTTTCTTTATATTTTTTTAAAAATACAATATAATGTATGTCAGAAGGCAAAATATTTTTATTAGCCTCAGAGACAAGTCATCTTTCATAGTTATGATTAAATGATACATGGAAAGGGACTAATCTCTGAGGCAAAGAAATTTCCACTTATAAAAGTGGAATTTTAACAAGACATTCTCATGAGACCCCTTCCAGCACATTTCTGGAAAAGACTCCTTATGTCATTACTAGTCCCCCAAGCTAACCACTTCTGTGCTAAAGAGGCTGATGCAGAACAGTTTTTAGCTGCCAGCCAAGGCACAGTGCTATTGCTGCTCCTTCATCGATCTCAGGTGACCCCAGGGCTGCTCCAGACTCCACATCCAAACACAAAAAGAACAATATATTTACAGTCTGCTCAGAAGAAAAGAAGTCTGTAATTACTATATGAACAGTAAGAGGATTCATGGAGTCTGTCTATAAAGATAAGAAATTAAATAAAGGCTAGCTGAGAAGCGTTATACTGAACTTTAAAAAACACTCAGAGAAAAAGAGAGGAAGAACAGCAATACTAACAAAAGCAGAGTATGTTGGATTTCTGTCAGTCTTCTATGCTGTCTAGTGGTGTAAATATGAAAAAACAATTAAAAAATGAAACAGAAATCCTGACTCCACTGAAGTCAATGGTAAAATTCCCATTAACCCGAACAAGACCAGAATTACTGCCACAGCAGTTTTGTGTACTTGTCACTGTACAAGATGCTAGTCAGTATTATACTCTGCTGTAATCATCATTAAAATGTGGCTGATCCTGGAAATATTTTGCTGTTACCCTTCTTACTTTCACTCTGATTTCCAGAGATGTGGTTCCACTTCCCATAGCAGCACACATACTTAACCTGATTCAGACCAATGGAGTACAGATTTGCTTGAAAATCAAAAGATGCAAAAAAATTCTACCTAAATATTATAGAATGTTATTCAGACTTTAGCTGAGAATAGTTTCCAGATGCGGCTGAATATAAACACAATATAATCAAATAAAAAAAGAGCAAGTTTAGAGTAGCCATTTCTACCGATGGCCTGCAAACTGCTATAGCGCCATAAACTATTCCTAAAAACCTAGAAAAGACAATGAGGAAAAGCATTTATATTGCCAGTAAACATAAATTCACTCTGCAGATGCCTGTGTTGTCCATGGAAGTTTTTGAGAATCCAAAAATTCAAAGAAGTTGAAAAATGAAATATGTTAAAACAGTGATATTGTTAAACTTGCTAACAAAGTGTCATAAATGGACTTAGAAAATGAGGATTATCACTATTTATGCAAAATACTTATCACACAAAACTGAGTAGCAAGCCACTTTAACAAAGGGTTAGAATTTGGATGCAAACCTATTCATTCAAGGTACCTTCCTCAGGCTGAAATCCATGTACATTTGATAGACAGGGAACCTATGCGAGAATGGATTCTTTGTGGTTACTAAGATTTTAGGCTGGTTCCCTAAGGAAAAGAAACTTCTTTACTCATAGTTTTCATGCGCTTGTTTATCTTATCTTTCCACCAGTATCTTCTGAGCAGTCCAAGTTCAGCCAAACTTGACCAATAATTAAGTTCCTACAAGTTTTTTAAGTGCAGTCGGGTAAAAAGAGCAAGACAGTACCAGAACCCTGACAAGGGGTAGAAGCTGCAGTGGGAGTTTTACTTTGCTTGACACCAAAGAATCCACAAAGCAAGCAAAGCTGCTAAGTGCCACTGTCTTCAGTCAGACCTCAAAATCGCTGCAGGACACTAACCCATAAAACTGCAGGTTTTATTACCTCTGGCAGTCCCAGAATGATTTGTTCTGAGAATAGATGTAACAATAGATGTATTACTGATTGGGAGTTTTGTTACTCTCTCAAGGGTATTCAGGACTTTAACCTTCCACACAGAGGGCAAAATCCACAGTGCGCACAGACTAGTGTTATGCCTCCATTAAGAGCTGATGACGTAGCCCAGGATTCTTGATCTGTCATCAGGCTGGGGTGACAGAGTATACAGCCCTGCATCTGTAATGATTTCAGTACTTGTTGATTTACCCAAAGGCTGCAAGTTCCCCGATAGCCTTGTTTTTGATTAGGATGCCAGGCTGAAAAATATGTGGTAATTTATTGGAAAACCAATTCTGTAAAACATACTTACTGCAGTGACTGCATAGATGTTTATCCCATTTCAGACTTACATGATGTCAATACTTATGTTCACTTATTACAATAATACTTTAAAATCATAAAAGCCAATCAGCTCATCTCAAGTAGGAAGGACAGATTTAAACATCTAAAATGAACGGATATTAACTGAATAATTTGGTTTTAATGTACAGACAAACTTTATATTTGGAATAATTTTTAAGCCACTGGAGCTAAATTACAAAATAATTATTTTCGTTAGGTGAGCTTAATTAGACTACAGGATCTGAGGAATTGAGCTAAGTTTTTGGGGTACTTCCCCCTGCCCACCCCACATACAGAGTGCAGGGAGGGTGCTGGACCACAGGCATCATGTGGCAGCAGAAGTGGCTGGTGGCTGAGCTGATGCCAGGGCCCAGCAATGTTGCTTAGCAACTTCCCAAGGCTGACTCTGGCAATTAACTCTTTTGTGTCTCGGGTGTGCACCACCACTTCGTTCGGAATGGGAAAAGACAGAGCAAATCGCCCTCCAGAAGAGAGGGCAGTAAAGCTGCATGTGCCCATCTGCCGTGGGGCTTCAGCTGAAGAGCTGCTGTGAAAGAAGCCCTTGTGCAGTAGCTGTGTCTTAACTAGCTCCTTTTCTGGATGCCCTCATTCTTTCCATGCAAATATAATACACTTTTGAAGAGGATTAATCAATATCAGAACGTGCACAACTGTTATAGAACAAGAACATCTGCAGAGGGCATTGCTTCAAAAATGGCCTTTTCATTTTACACTCACACCTGAATCTGAAATGACTTTCAAGTGTGAAAAGCCTTCATTTAACCTGAACTATAGACCCATCCACAAAACCATTTTGGTTTGCAGACTACATATTATTTTTGCTCTTCATTTGAAACCACACTTAAGTTGTACCTTAGTCTGAGTCAAGGTGTTCCAAGATACTGAGAATAAATGAAGAAAACCAAGAGTCAATGTTCTCATCTTCAAGACGGTACCGGGTTGCTCAAGAGCTGGGCCGTAATTCCAGTCCTCTCTCTGGCTTCCCCTGTCAAAGTTCTCAGGGAAAATGACCCGTGTCCCAGTCTGTGCCCAGCTTTACTCTTTACAGTCTCCTCAGCTCTGCAAGCAGCTCGGGCCCTGCTCTTCTGTGAAGGGGAAGGCAGCTGCCCCCCAGAGAGGACATAAAGAAGCTGAAAGTAGCTTTTTACTTCCTTAGGTGGTGGCGAAAGGCAGGTCACAGACGAGCCCTGCTCTGGAGGCGCTGAACAGCAATGTTCCCCATCCAGCAGGTCTGACAGCAGCCGGCACATTTGCATGGTTCTTACCAAGCACCCATAGAGCTTGACCCACACATTTATTTTGCCCTGGAACATGGAGATGGAAGCAATGCTGGAAGGGCTTGGGTGCACCTGATTAATTTCTCCTAAGCTTTTGTGTAAACACATACAACTGAATTATTTACAAATTGCTACCTTTTTCCCCTACCATGACAAAACAACTTGTTAAGAAAGCCCCCCAAATGGTGGCAGATCTTTTATAAGGAAGAAAAAAGCATTTCTTCTGCGCTTGCAGTACGGTTCCTTAAGAATGCTGAAAGCCAAAATTTGTCATGATATTGCAGTGAAGGAAAACTAGGAAGTAAATTTACATTTTTTTCAGTTTAAAAAAAATCTCTGAAGGACAACTTTCCTTCCTTCAGTAATTGAGGGAAGATACAGTTCTCTTTCAATCAGGATACAATGGTTTTAATATACTTTATATATGATCTGTGGAAAGAATTTGATAATACAAAATTCAAAAGAATTTGAAAATACAAAATCAAAAAAACAGCCAGTTTGTTTTGGAATGGTCAAAAATAGCTACAGTCTTTTCTGCAATTCAAAATTCAATCATTTAAAACATTACAGAGCTCTTGTCTTTAGACTTTCCAATCAGCTCTTGCAACACGAACGATGCCTTATTACTGCAACTGCTTCTTTTGTCTATTGAGTCAAGTCATTTGAAAAATTATTTCATGGTGGAAAAACTGCCCTAATGACAATGAATATCATTTTGAAAACTATTTCACTGCATGAAGGATTTTACATAATTTACATTAACTGATTTTTAACATGCCAGTGACTTATGATCTACCAACCCAAGACAATACCCAGCAAATTAAAATGCCCTGTGAAGAGTGTGCATTTACATAGCCAGTTTACATTTAATCAGTAGTTGACTATGCATAACCACAGCCTTTTTCACAGGCTGAGCTCTGCCCAGGTATGTCAGCTATCAGTCATAGTGACCACTACATGCCATATACATGCCAGCTATTGAGGGGTTACGTGGCTCTCAGTCCACTGCCACTGCCCTGGAACAACACAAAACAACACTACTCTGCTGTTCTGGGCATGGACCCTACGACTTGAACCCACCAGGGGACCAGAAGTCCTTTCACTCTGGGGTTTGGCAAGTACGGCACCACTGCTCTCCTTACCGTCATGAATAGGCAGAGAGAGAGAGAGAGAGAGAGAGAGGAGAAAATATACAGCCCTAAACTACAGTTAATCTGGTTATTAAACATCAGGAAAGAGCAATTTCACAGAGCAGCTATGAGAGGTAAGGTATAAGCTGGAAACACCCTGCCTGCCTGCCTGGAGCTTTCCACTATCAGTCCCAGGCTGACAGGATTCACACAGCCTTCGCTTCTTTACTTCTGCACTTTTTATTTGCTTGGTAAACATCTTTGAGTTTTTTCACCATCTTTGACAGTGAAATTTTACCATCTATCAGAAATAAATTGACCAAAACCATGTAATCTCTCTTGTGGAAGTTTCAGCTATGAGGAAGAGTAAGTGGGTACGGGGCAGTGCCAGGGAAGCGGGTGCCTCTGTGGATGCACTCTGGATACTCACTGTTGGTTTCCAGGCAGTGGCATCAGACAGAAACTCCCATAAGCTTTGGGCTGCAGATATTCAACCCAAGCTATGTTGAACAAAATTGATTCTGAAATTAGTTTTTCAGCTACTATTAATGTTCTTGTTTTCTGAAATATTAATTCAAACAGATATGAAAACCTATGTCATTGCCACATATCCATCTCCCCACCCACACACTGTCTATCTAGGTATTATGTTATCTGTCTAAAATTGAGTTAGTTCCCAGGTTGAATGAAGTTCTAAAACTTTCAGCAAAACTGGGCTGAATTTTATGAGCATGAAGCCACATTACAGCTTGGGAAAGAGATAGGGGTAAGCTCCCTGGAACTGCATGGTTTCATTGGAAATCATGCAAACTTTTGTAAGTTCAGCTGTGTCTTGCTTTGCATTTAGGAATTTTCTCAACTTCTAAATTAAATCTAGGGTAGGAGCTTGCCTGAATTCAGTAGGAGAGCAATGTATCCATGAGCTACTCCTCAGTCCCTCATAGCCTAATGAACACTGCTTTACACTTGAGATCTGACTATGCTTACAAGTAACAGAGAACACTGTATTAGCAACCATTGTAATTTTAAACAATCTTGTCCCATTTACAGAAAACTTCTAGAGCAAGGAATCTGCTGTCTTCCATCCTTCAAAGCACAAGCATTGCCTTTTACTGTACTGTTATTTGTGGAACTACCTAGAGTGCAGCATTGCATTTTGTGTGATCAAATCGGCTAAACCGTACTGACCACAAACCCTGTCCTGTAAACTGGGGTTCTCCCCGGAGAAATTTTCTAGAAGCATTTCTGGAGGAGGACAAGATGCGTATCTGTTACTGAGTTTATCTCCAGGTAACTGACTGATAGGCGGCACATAGGAACCCTTTTGTACATCAGCACCGACAGCACTGGAAGTGCCCCATAGCTGTCAACTGCACCTTGTAGAGCTTTGTATTGCAACACAGCTTGCAGTCTCAGACTGTTGATTTCAATAAAAATACTCCAAACATTTTTAAAAGTCCTCTTCACCTCTGCTAATCAGATTAGGAGGCGTGTAATTAAGTATCAGCTCTTACTAAGACAGAAGACTGAAGACCCCTTCTCAAGCATTGATAGGATAAGGAGCTGGAAAACTTTTTAAAAATGTATTTGGTGGAAGGGAGTAAAAGGATGAGGTTGAGGGATTATACAATATCACACTGAATTATAGGAAAGAAACTCAGGCACATGCCATTAAAATCAAACAAAGAATCATTCTAAGGGAAATAGCAAACTCTTTTTCTAGGCCTCTCAAATAGCAAAAATACTCAGGACTACATTTGGGATGCACAAAAATACTCTCCTTGCAAATGATGCCCTTTGGGTGAGAACCGCAGCATATTGGCAAGACAAGGAATAGCTCATACTGTCTGTACTAGTGTATGATGTTACTCTCCCACGAATGAGAGGGTTTGGTCTGCACAGCTATCAATTTGGCAGACTCCTCACACAGCAAGCCCTGCTGTACTGTCTGCAGAAGCAGATCTTTTCTATTGTTTTCAATAGCTACCAGGCCCGATTCTTGCAAAATAAACCCAGGAATCAATACAGTCTAGGAAGTAGCTTTCACCTCTGACTTCATCTTGCTCTGTGTCAGGGGCTCTGAAACTGTGGTATACAAACCATTTCAAAGTGCTGTGCCTGTACTGTGCTGCAGCTGTGGTAGCTGGAGTTGAATCCCAATTCATTTAACAGCACGGACAAAGTGAAAAGCATTAAGTGTTCAGGCAGCTTGGTGAGGCTGAGCATCCCTGCAAGAGATGTCCTAGAAAGAGCAAGATGCACTGCGATTCAGGGTTGGGATAGGTCCCAACACTGTGCTATGCCCAAGCACAGAGCGTAGGATGAAGAAGTTCAGACAGAGCTTCCCTTTCCTCTGCTCATCTGTACGGCTGCTGCCACTGCTGACAATGGTACCTGTTGCTGTTGGGAATGACAAAGTCTGGTCAAAGAAAGTTTGGTCAGTATTGCTCATGGCCAGTGGTACAAAAGGGAGGCAGCAGGGAAAAGTAGAAAATGAATGGTGAGTCTTAATGAATTTCCTCTGAGCAGCTTTTGTCTCATACATCACACATTAATGCAGTGTTTAAAATTTTATTTCTTTAAGTCAGTAATAGAAAAATTAAATTATGCATTATTAATAAAGTAACTTACTAGAGGCTAAAGCCTTTCAAGAAGGTGAACAGAGTTTTCAGAGGCTCTATTGCAGAAGTTGAGATGGTGGTGCTACCCATGGAGGAAAGTATTTGGGACCCTTTCTAAAACCTCTCAAAAGTCTTTCTGGACACTATCAGCTGCGAAGGATTTACTGCTGGGATGGCAACTATCAAAGCTAGTGAGAGAATAAAATTGGGAATAAAGCTGGCTTTGCTGTTCAGGACCGGTTAGTGATCACTCCTCAGTCACAGTGCATGTTATGTGTAGACATGGCTTATATGGTACCGTTGAGGTCAAAGGGAGGACTGTGGGATTGATCAGTCTAAAGACAGCTTGACCTCGTAAAAACTAATTGCTACACAAAGCACCTTGCTCCACAGGAAAAACATGGAATACAGAAAATCAAGCCCCAGCTGTCAGGAAGACTGTTGGTAGACAGGAAAAGCTCCACAGGTTGCTATGTCAGTGTTACAGATACGTGTGAGCTTAACCATGTATGTGTGATATCCGATACAAGTGAGGTTAAACATCGAACTGGATATTAATCAGTCTCCATTTTTAGAGACCTCAGACCCACAAAAACAGTAAAAAAAAATACAAAACCGATTTCACGAAGCTCTATAGCGAGAAATTGTGCAAAGCATCAGAGTGGGACTCGGGAGACCTGATCTGCTGCCCAGCCTTGCCACTATCTTGTAGATGCCTTCAGCCTCCGCCCTGCTCATCCTCACCCCAGCTTCCCCCTCTGGGACATGGGCAGAGCCATGTTCCTCTGCTTTGCAAAGACCTGCAGGGTCTTCCCACCAAGGGGCTAGTGCTGCTCTCACAGTCAAGCTTCTGCTTTAAAAAGCATTACTTCTGTTCCCATTTAAATAGCTTGTTCACCCATTCACACACATTGCAGCCGCTTTCACTGCAAAGTAATACATGAAGCAGTTCCTTCCTATAGCATGGCTACTTGGACATACAGATGTGTTTTCAATTACTATTATCTATAGGGTAAAGGAAGAAGTATTGACAAATACTGAAAGGATCCATACTAAGGTTTGTATCAGTATAAGCATTCACATGTAACTATTATAGCCATGGAGAACTATAACAGTTACACCAGCACAAAACCTGTGCTACGGCAAATGTAAGCCTGTGGTCATATAATCCAAAGCAAATGAAGTACTGGAATTTATGTTACTGCACATCAGCTGCATGCCATGATAATTCATAGCCTTTTACATATGCTAACTGAGTACTTAGTTTCTTATAGCTAATTTTACTTCTCCGTTCAGATGGATTAAAAAGAGCATGAACACAGTTGCAAGCAGAAATTTGCAAAGCTGTGGTAATTTAATAATTGCAATTCATAAAGCAATATCCCACTTTTCTTATCCTGTCAGAGCTGGGGTGAAGTGACATTAGTGCAAAAGAAAGAAGATTGCTTTTGCAGGTTTCCTGGGGTAGGGACAGGGCCTTTCAGTGGGGTATACCACGTCGAACAAAATCGAGCCTCCTCCCTTACTGCAGTAATAAATAATTACTGAACCAAAACAGATAAGGGTAATTACCAATGATCTTGAGAAAGATTATTTTAATATGGAACAGAGCACTGTTAAAGCAATTAAATTGCTTATAAAAAACCCCCAAACTCAGCAGGATTTTAACATGTGCAGGTAGGCAAATCTATCAACACTACTGCTGTGTTTTCAGTCAGGCACAGCTTGTACCATGGGCCTAATCTGTTCCATGGCGCTGCTTTTGCTGCCGTGCTTTGCTACTCCTTCTTCCCATAGAACTATATGTGCTTTAGCAGTGGGAGGAAGCGATCCCTGTCTACCGTAGTGATAGTTTATGCAGCCCTTTTGTCTGCTGTTACGAAAGTCCCTTCACAACCCGCCACACACACGCAGGGGAAGTTCGCCTCAAATTCCTTTCAAACAGGAACGGAGGCGAAGAATGGAAGTGTGTGACAGAGGTCCGGGAGGGAGGGAAGCTTCTCTGCAAATCACGACATGAGAAATATAAAAATAATTTCAAAGTGGCAAACCCAGAATCCAATTCACAACACTTACCCTGGTATCAACATTCTAAAAAAAGGCATTACGTAATCCAAATGCAACAAAGTAATAAAAATACAGCTTGTTTTTGTGCTAGCAAGGTCTTAACTCACTTACTCAGATTAGAAGCATCTGGTATTGAACCGAATTTCCTTTACTATGTGAGATAGGTTTCCTCTCATACGAGCTACATTGCGGAAAACATTTGTGAACATTTTTCAGTATATATTGTGTGAAGCTTCCATTATTTTTCTTTCAAAATATTGCATATTTGGGTGGGATAACAAGAGAGAATACCCAGCCCTGCATGTAAAATAGTCATTCTAGTTGAGTCTTCACAGCATTCAGGGCTTCCCGAACACAGGGACCAGAGAGGATGCTCTGTTTCTTCTCTTTGCACCTATTTCTGGAAGGGGGATCTTGCTGAGGGTTAATTAATACTCAGGCATGGGTAAATTATTACACAAAGGAGCACCCAAAGTGTCCAGACATTTCCAAAGAGGTGGCAATGGAAGTGATATGCTCTTAGGTGGATTTGATAGCCATGTTCAGCTCATACAGAGACACAGGTTCTATAGGTGGTTTTACATTATCAGCATCTTTCTAATTAAATTTCAATAGCTTTAGAAAGCTATTACTGTTTATAAGATTCACTTCCAAACCCTGGAACTTTGCTTTTCTTAACTGCCTTCTCTCTCATACTTTTTTAGAGAATTACATTACTAATGATGGGATTAATATAATTAATATTAATAATTTCATTATAAATGGGTTGGATGTACTGTTAATATCTTGAATTAATCTGCATTTGGCAAGCACATCTCTGCCCTTGTCCTTCTTTCCAAAAGAAATTTAGAATAACAGATTCATTAGATGTCATAAATAAAATGTCTGCAAGGTTAACCTGTGAGATGGGACTGGATACCTTTTATAAAAAGGAAAATTAAGCATACCTTTCCAAGAATCACAGAAATTAGACAAAGCTACAGGGTTTTTTGTTTGCTTGTTTTTTCTCCGCTTTCTAGTAACTGTAACAGCTGCTTTAATCCCGAGGGCTCAGCTCTGTTTTTTGTCAGGTGCTGTATGGACAGTAAAAGTGCAAACACCCACACATTTCCCTTTGAGCTTGTCAAATCTAGTGAGTTTGCTTTTGAGAAGGCCTTAGTCTCCTGGCTCATCTTGTCTTGGCCACTGCTCAGGCTGGGACTCCACTGACCCTGGTGGCACTGCTGAGGGTGCTAGCAGTCGGTCACCTGCATCTTCCCCAGAGCCAGCCACCTTCCAGACTGCCACTGCACATGCAGCAGAGCTCAGCCTGAGCCAAATCACGTTTTGCTTTCTGTAAAGGGGTTAGAGAATTGGGCAGCACTAAAAGGAGGGAAAAAAAAGACTTCCTGAATCATCTTCCCCTTTGCAACACAGCCAGCTAAATGCAGTCTCCAGCCTTCCACTTGGCATGGAGGCATCTGCAGTTGGATCCTGCTTTACGTTAGAGAGCAGATGGAGATGTCGAAGGGATAAGAAGTGCTCCTTCCAAGGAAGAAATTCACCCTCTGAGGGGAGGTCAGGGACAGGATGATTTCCATGACTCACCTTTTGATAATGGTACAAAAGTAGTGTTTGGGGAGTCATTATTATTGACCATGTTATTGGCCACATAAATCAACAAGACTTTCTAGAACAGTTAAGGGCCTGACCTATTACAGCAGGTATTGCACTGTCTGAACAGGGGCACAGGAAATAACGGCCATTACTTCAGGCTTCTGCTTAGCTTCGAACTGAACTATTGCAGACAAGGGAAAAAAAAAGACCAGAAAAGAAAAAAAGATTGATTTTCCTTTTGGCAAATATTTGGCTACAAGGATCTGCTCATCTGTCATTTGTCTTGCCTTGAGAATTGGCCTTTGCAGAATGAAACAAACAAACAGTGCTACACTGTATGGCATTTTGTATTGACATAAAAGCCTCACTGAGGATAACAGACATTTATAGAGCAATTCATATGACTTTAAAATTATCCACCTTTGCCTTTGCTTAGCATTGTTTAATCTAATAGTTTGCATTTGTTATTTGAAATGTACGCAGAGTAGATTGTGTCACTGATAGCTACGTGAAAAGCCTGCTGTCTGTTAAAAAGACTTATAATTTGTGGGCGTACTAACATCCTCTCCTGAGAGCAGGATTTCATGTGGACCATTACAGGCAGACTATGTTCCCCACCTATCTCTTAGAGGGGGCAGAGACTGGCTGCACCAGCACAGATTCCCCAGAAGACCCATATACACGATAGTACGATCTTCCACTGTAGGGGGTGGATTGGAAATAGTAAATATAAACTGCTATACTTGCTCTGATTATGCTCAGCTTGCTCCTGTTCCCTTGAGGGTCATTGCCAATTACCAAAGGTTGGCGTAATGCTGCAGCTTCTATAAAGCTGCTATGCGGACAGGCAAAATTCAGGGACACGAAGGCAGCTCACTCATACCGAACTCCCTGACAGCTCATCCTTCACATTTCCTACCACCCACTCACACACAACACTCCCTGCTTTGTGAGCACAGGCACGGCGAAAGAGGGAATTGGGCTTTAATTGCCAGAAGTCTTATTCTGTGGGTACTTTCTGGCAGATAATGACTTCACAGCCAACTCCTGTGATGCACAGCTAGGACTTGGTCACCACAATGTGAGGAAAATTTCCTGTATCTGTTGGAATAATTTAATTCTTGGTGAATCTTCAGCTAAAGTCCATTATCCTTCAGGAAGAGTGAATCTGGACCATTAATGTCCACATTCTGATCTTCACCATCCCCTGTCTTGCTTTGCTTTAGTATCACAAAACAAATACATGGATAATTTAATTGTCTAGCTGACAATGCACAGAAGAAAACTCCAGAGACAGGCAGTTATTTATGCCTGAATGTAGGGCTCACATTCACATTTATGTAGCTGGATAAGCATTCTGACTACCAGGGTTATTATCACATCAAGATTTTTAAAGGCAGCTGATCCAAATAGCTTCTACAGAGATGCCACTCAACCCCAGCTCTTTTCTTCTGGGGTCCAGGAAGCCTGCGGTAAGTAGATGATACACAATGTATACATTTGTGTAAGCTAAATCTTAGAAGTTTTGCTTGATACTGGCAACATGTTTTACTGACAGTGAAAAGCGTAAGATTCACAAAGCAGATTACTATTTTCACACAAGCTCTAGGCTTTTTTTTCAAGCAGTATTAATTTTTTAAGTACATTAAAAACCAGTGCAAAGCTGGGAATACCCTGACAATCAAAGCTGTCATGACCATACCCAATAATTCTATTAAAGCTACCTCTGAGAGTTATCTGAAATAGTACCTTCAGTGATATTAGAGAAGACAAACAGAGACTTTGACTGAATACCAGTAAAGCACAGTAAATCTGCTTTTCAGTTGCCTTGTCATCACCCAACACCATGGGAACAGGCCGATTCTTCAGGGATCCTCGCTAGAACTGTGCCACAGCACTGTTATTACAATCAAAACTGTATTTTAACCTGGGCCCCCTACAGATGGGGTCACTGTAACACATCAGCCATGACTTGAGCTTAAAGTACCCGTACAGAACTCACTCTGTCCTCAGAGGAAGCAGCCGGCAGCCGAGACATCCCTGACCCCCAGGACCACAGCCCAACAACAGCTCCAATCCAAGTCCCACCCAGGACTCACTGCCACACGTGTTTATGGGCAGCACACCACATGCATCCCTGTTCCCCAACGTGGGTCATTCTGACTTGCCTGGGTGCCCAGGACCCTTTTAAAGGCAAAGTGGGTAGGTGACTGGCTCACCCTCAGCAAATGGCTGCCTGCCCTACAAGATGGTGCATCAGGGGCTAGGTGTAGCAGGCACCGGTCATGCTTTTCCCATGTACTTCAAGGTTTCAAAGAGAAGACTTTGTATTGCGGTGTAAGAACAAGCTCAGGCTTATGGTTAGGTTTTGGTGAATGGTGTACGTGTACTTGCTGGCAGATACATTTACTGTATGACTTTGTGGTGATGTCTGCCTTCAAAGGGGAGGTGAAAACATGACCCAGCAATGGTACGCTGAAAATGGAAACAATTTTTTGGCTTCAGATAGTCCTTTTCAGTAAAGACAGAACAGTTGTTTCAGTAAATAACGACAGATATTCTTAAAAGAGCTGTTTTCTAGATTTTTGGTAGTAAAAATAGCTCTAACAGTACTTGGGGAGCAGTTTAGATTTTTTTTCCTTAGGGTGCGGGGGCAAAGCAATACGCAATACCACAGAGCCAAAGAAAAGTTTGTTTCGGGTAATGTTAAATGGACTCCATTCTCTGAAAACACTAGCGCTAACAGAGGTACAAAAACCAGACAAGCTTTTGGGCACGAAAGCTCTTCCTAAATTCAGAGGTGGAAGTAACAGCCTTTAAAGCTAAATGCAACCAAGTACAAATGCAAGTTAGCAGACTTCTGTGTGCTAGACTGGGTATGTTAATTATTTAGACAATCTGAAAGAAAAGGTAGGTGGTACCTGTGAAATGACATTAAGAAGGACTGAAGCGTTAAGCTGGGTAAGGCTGCTGGAACAGGGAAGCATCGCAGCTCCACCAGCAATGAGACTGCTAATGGCAATTCATCGCTCACCTGAGCCAGGCTTCAAGTAGCGGTGCTTCCTTTTCTGTGTTGTGAGGCTGTGGATGCTGGAGATTCAAGGATTAGGATATGTGACATTTTCACAGCATGAGCCTCAAGCTGGCAGGCTCTTAAATCACCAAGTGTCCAAACAGTTTTCATTGTGCTTTCATCCATTCCCTGCTAAGTAAGATCAGCAGGGGAAAAAACTGCCTCCATATATGAAACGAGAATAGCACAACACCTGCTGGGTCGGAAACTGTATTCATGAGGTACGTAAATGAGCTGACAACAGGAGGACGTTGTAACTGGTCCTGCAGCGTAAACTCTGCTGCAGCTAATGCAGCTTTCCTAGGATATATGGGGTTCATGAACTAAAACCTAACTATTACAGAAGAAAGCAGTGTGTGTTGTTCAGAAAGCCTACAAACTGCAGGAAAATTAGCCTCATCTCAGGGAAAACAGATAAAAAAGATGAAAGCAACAATTCCAGAGTATCAAGAAGACCTAAGAGGCTTGTGTATGTCTATCCATAGAAGCTATAAAAGTGTACAAACCTATGAAGATCAGCCTTTCCCAGCCAAATGCACTTTGCTCCATAGGTCCAGTAATGTATTTTTACCCATAACGTTAAGTATGGTACTTGTTACTGGGAGGAGACACTGCTCAGCACACCTGACTCTGTGGTGTCTCCACCAGCACCTCCTGGGAGTTCCTCTTCACAGGTGCTGGCATTAGAAAATGAGAGCATGGCTGCACTGGGCTGAGGTGCCTAAGCTAGCTCTCAGTCAGAAGCAATAGAGCCACTTTGACATAATACTCCTTTTCAGCCAAGCTAATGAACCTGGGCAAGGTACCACGTTAATTCAGCTTCCAGCACACAGGTTAGATTTCTCTCTGCCTGACACTTTGTACTGTGAAGACGTGCCCCGAGAACTCAGAGCTGGCCCTGAGCAGGAGGCTGGCCAGAGACCTCCTGAAGTCCTTTCCAACTTGAATTATCCTATGACACTGTGAAGTTTTGAAATCAGGTAATGAAAATGCAAAATTATTTCCTACCAGTAAAAAACATGTGCCCGATTTCTGCTATTTTTTCCTCTGAAGAGAACACTTCTCACAGGTACAGAGCAAAGTACAGCCTTTTTATCTAGAAGTCAGATTTTGTAATATACTGTAAACAAGTTGCCTCCATGGGGAATTTATGTAATTTTGGTGGGATTACTGAAGTAAATAAATGCTTATCCAACAGAAGTGAGCATGTTTGTGACCATTAGTTTCAAAATGACTAGGAGAAAAAGATCTAGTCATGGATCATATCAGCCAGTGACTAGATAAAAGCTACATATGAACAAAATGCTAAAGGATTTTCACCACCAGAAGTAATTTTTGGTTCCAATTAACTTTTTTCCTCTCTTCTTCTTTTTAAAATTTTGTCCGTATGTGAACTGGTATATTGATAATGAAACTTGTCATTAGTCCTTTTCTAGGACATTCTTCAATTAAACTAAATATAGCCATAAAATCCTCTGTTAAGATAATAGAGTGCTGCAGCAATAGTCTGCCAGCTGTTAACAAGAGCTGTTAACTCCTGAAGAGAGTCAGAGGGGCTGGGACTACTGCTACTGATGAACTGGTAAACCCTTCAATGACAGTAATATATGTGTAGACCCAATTAAGAGTGGGGCTAGAGCAATATGAAAGTATACGGTGCAACACCTGCACAAACTTCTAGAGGCCAACATAGCTCAGATGTGGTTTTAGAAAACATACAGGGTTTAACTGGAATAAAATCAGATCCCAGCTCATATCCCATAATAGAAATGAACAAAGTAGTTTCATTACTGTTCGAGCAGTGCTGAAATTATTTTTGTTTATGCTGTTAAATTCCCGAATTAAGTTAAATGTCCGATTTAGCTAACAGGAGAAGCTAATTGTTTGTCTTTGGGAAAGGGTGAACATGACTGGTAAGACACAACTTTTTCTCTCAGGAAAAGGCCCAGACATGGTGGTGGAGGAGAGAGAGTGGGTTAACTCACAGCATTCAGGCTGCTATTATGGCCTTGTCTACACAGCCAATGTTTTCTGTTGTAGCATTATAATTATACTGCTGTCATTATATGTAATGATGTGGTACGTACACATAATAGACTGAACACAGTCTATTCACACAGTCACAAGCATGAACACAGTGTGAAGGTGACAAAAAGAGAAAGAAAAAAGAAAAAAAGAGGAGGAAAAGGAAAAAAAAAGAAAATAAAAAAGATGGAAAGGAAAGAGGAAGGGAAAAGGAATCTTCCAGCAGAATGAGGGTGCCCATGGAGGGGATTACAAAGGTGTACATCTGAGTATTCATTTCTGAACAGGCAAGGACCTAGGCAGCTCTAGTTCAGGAGAGGCAGAGGTCGGTTCTGTCAGTAGGCTGGACAGGGAGATGTACCCCCTCCCTTGTACCAGAGTCTATTCCAGCCATACTAAGCCACTGTAACTACATCAGTATAATGACAGCATTTTAATTTTCCATCCTAATTTGTAACAGAATAGCTTTATACAGACCAGTATTGAACTGATAGATTTAGTCCTGTTGGATGTCTTTGGGTATGAAACATCTAACCACTTAGGCAGAGTTTTAGCCTGGACTCAGTAAGTAGAAAAAAATTCAACACTGAGAAAATCAAATTCTCTAGGGTGCTTCTTCTGAAAAGATGTCAACTGACTATGTAGCACTTCTTTTTCCAGCACTGAGGAATCTGACTTGGTGGCTACCATTGCCTTGCGTTGCATGGACCTTTGAAGCAGAATAGTTCGAATTTTACACTGTAGCTATGCAGGATCATGGCAGAAGCTGGGCATGCTCCAGAGCTGAGCAGAGAAGTCCATGGAGAAGATTACGCAACCTGAGTGCACAGGACATTGCCAGGCAGATATAATGGATCTATGTGGATGGGTCTAAGAACAGAGAAGGGATGGTGTGGTGCTTAGCTTGAAAAAGAGTCGATAAACCCATAATTGTGCTAACTTTTATTTTTTTAACTCAGATTGTTTCACTTATTTGGGCTACGAAACAGTTAAATCTACATATAAACAGGAAGAATGGTAGTAGGAATTGTCTACAGAAGAAGCAAGGAAAAGGTGGTGAGCATTGTACCTGTTTATAAATTGGATGAGTCACCAGTACAACGGTTTGTGTAACCATGCTTTGTTATGCTGATTGGAAGGCTTTAGCCTACTCATGGTTAATACAGTTACTGTTAAGGAAGATGCCACTTGCTGCAAGGTGGCCTTTCATTTGGTGAAGGATGGTAATTCAGCTGTGACCCTTCCTTTTATTTAGAAAGAGGGAAGAAGTGGGAGAGTATGCAATTAGTGATTTATTTGCTAGGACTTCACTGTTTGCTGCTATAAACTTATTCTAAGATGGGACTACAAGTTCAACAAGCTGGAATACCTATCTGAAACACGTGGATATATCATGCTTGATTTATGGTCCCATTGGACCAGTACTTGCATTGACACTGTATCCCGATATGACTATGAGCCTATCTGCAAAGCGCAGTTCAAGCACCTGGGTACAAATCACCTCAGTCCTATAGATGTGTCACTGCATTAGTCTGGGACTGCGTCCAGATAAGAGGCAAGAGTGCTCTCAAAAGATCACATTTCTAAACTGCTTTAAACCTGCAGAGAGCTCCAGCAAACTGTATTGACCTTGTTTCTAATAAGGCCAATGTGTAAGGATGAAATATGGGCATGTCAGAGAGATGCGAGTGACCGATTTGAGGAAGAAGAGCAAGGGCAGAACAAGAATGAGGGGAATGAAGAACAGGATGGTCATGGACTGCCATGGCTTGCCAGTTCAAAACTGGAAACCCCGAAGCACTCTGGCAATTTCCTTCAGGTAACTTTAACTTCCCTCTGTCTACACGGTCAGGGAAAGCTCCCCATATTGTCCCCTTGAAGGAGCCTTCTAAGGAGGGCTGTAATGGCATGCCTGGACACCTTTGCCACAACCCCTGTGAATGAAAAAGGAGACTCTTCAGGTCTCCAAGGCAGCATCCCCTGTATTTGGTTTAGAAGTACATTGCCTGCAGGATTGTGACTTCAAGAGCTGCTGCCAAAGTGCCCTGTGTGATGACTCATACCCTCTAGGTGCTCCCCGCTGCGTTAATGGTGCAGCAAAAGGCAGTAAAAGTGCTTTGCGCTGTGTTGCATCCAAGGTTTGGCAGCCATGGGAACAGATGGGAGGGAGGCATGAGCACGTCTGGGAGCATTTGCAGTTTGCAAGGCTGCTGTGTCAAGGATATCTCTGAACAGAGGGCCAGGTGCCCTAGGGGTCAGCGCCTAGAGCATCCCCACTTGGTGGAGAGCTGAGCGCCTTGCTCTGCACTTCCAGGTGACCCAGCCGTTAGCATGGGTAGCCTACTGCCCTCTCACATCTCATTGCGGTATAGCTCTGGAGGGTGGAAAAGGCAGCTTCGGCTGAGTCAGATGCTAATTCCCGCTCTCCCATGCCCAATTTCATCCTGTAGCAAAGACAGTGTAGCAAAGTCATTATGAAGTTGCTGCAGGAAGAAGATTTAATACTTGAACTGACTGATACTTTCTACTCAAAAGATTTCTTTATATTTCTTGAAGCAAAAAGAATAGGATAAACAGAATACAAGACCTCAAGGCAGCTAGAACCCTTTTAGGGATAATTTTCTCACACTAATTGCTCTTTCCAGGCTTTGGACAGGACGTGACTCCTGCAGACATCTTACAGATGAACTGGAGAATATTTCACGCAATATACATGCCAGATTTAAATTGCCTTCTCAAAAGAATAAAACAGCTTTTGTACAGTAGGGTTCAATAATCTTGGCTGAATGTCTCTTCATTTATGTGAATTTTGAGAAATCATGCTTAGACACTTTCCATTCCTGACTTTAGAGAGTCTTTGGAACATTTTGGATAGAAATTGCAGTGAAACGATCCCCAATTTTTATGTCTGTCATGGTTTAACCCCAGTTGGCAACCAAGCACCACACAGGCGCTTACTCACCCTCCCTCCTCCGGTGGGATGAGGGAGAGAATGGGAAGAGTAAAAGTGAGAAAACTCGTGGGCTGAGATAAAGACAGTTTAATAGGGAAAGCAAAAGCTGCGCGCACAAGCAAAGCAAAACAAGGAATTCATTCGCTACTTCCCATGGGCAGGCAGGTGTTCAGCCATCACCAGGAAAGCAGGGCTCCATCACGCATAACGGTTACTTGGGAAGACAAACGCCATCACTTCGAACGCCCCCCTCTTCCTTCTTCTTCCGCCAGTTTATATACTGAGCATGATGTCATATGGTATGGAATAGCCCTTTGGCCAGTCTGGGTCAGCTGTCCTGGCTCTGCCCCCTCCCAGCTTCTTGTGCACCGAGCAGAGCATGGGAAGCTGAAAAGTCCTTGACTTAGTGTAAACACTGCTTAGCAACAACTAAAACATCAGTGTGTTTTCAACATTATTCTCATCCTAAATCCAAAACACAGCACTACACCAGCTACTAGAAAGAAAATTAACTCTATCCCAGCTGAAACCAGGACAATATCATTGTTTTTAAAAATAACTATGCCAACTTATGAATGCACTGAGTGGCTATGATGAGAAATGTCTACTATTTACAAAACATTTTTTGTAGTTATCTGATAGTAAAAGATTCTGAAATCACTTGAGAATCTCTGGAAAGTAAAGTTTAACTCAGTCTCTTGGCATGTGCAATTAGTTGGTTTCCTTAGCTCCTCCTCAAATGAATCTGTTAGATTCAAATTAAGTGTGAGTGAACACGTCTGTTTTGGGTTATTGGTTAAAAATGAGATTGAGAAGCCTGTACATATAGGGTTTAAGCAACATAAAAAAATCTGATAATTTTACTTTCTTACTCTGCTCATGATAGTGGGAGCTTTATAATTGTGTTTAATATGTTCAACAGTATGAAGATTTTACTCTCTAGCTTTATTTACATTCATGGATATCAGCTTTTTTTTTTAATGATCTAGTAGAAGTTGATATTTAAATTCAAGACGTATTGAGGTACATCTGCTTGGATAGACTCAGCAATGCCAATTCACTCTGTCCAAAGCAGTTTGAGACTTAGTATGGAGAGTCTGTTTTGAAGATGGTAAGAGAATGGGAGATTGGTCCTTCTCGTTCAGTCTAATATTGAAATTGTTCAGATACAGAAGGTTCAATCCAATTGCACACACGTAAGTCTTCAGAGCCCTTGGAATGCCCTCAGCATCCTGCCTGGCCACCAGCTGCCACACCAGAAGAGCACAGATCTCCTGCAGGTGCCGTGTCACATCTGCCATGCGGATGTCCCAGACACCCTATGGCATCACAGATGCGCTAGGGGCTTGGGATGATACATTTGATATTTTTTTTTGGTGCCACAAGGGGCAGGTAGTATATTATTAGATAAGTCAGTCAAATAGCTCATACACATGAACAAAGCCCAGCAGAAGGCATTGCTGACCTACATAAGCTGAACATCTGGAGCAAGCCTTACATGGACAAGTAAAAGTGAATGCTGAAAACATTCCGGGGTGGTCCTCTCTCACTAAGAGAGCTATACAGTCTACAAAATTTTATTTTGATTTTTTTTTAAGGTAACTAAAGAGTGTGTAATACCAAAGCAGTTGATTGTGTTGAGCATCAGAGTTTGAGCACTTTATGAGGATCAAATACTTTGGAATGTCCACAGTTAATTACTTTTAAATACCTTCCAAAGCAAGTGTACTCAGAATGACTGTCCACCTGCCTCTCCCCTACCCATATACACACCCCCCTCCACTCACCCATACTATGAATTTACTTTGCTGAAACTCAGATTCCAGTTCTAGAAGATACTTGTGGATACGCCTAACCACAGAAGCATGAAAAACTCTACCCAGTTCAGTGGAAGTACCATGTACTCAGTTTTGACATACATATAACTTAGTTCCTCTGCCTGAGGACAAGTGTGAGCTGAATATATCTCTGCTGACATGCACCATATGAAATCTGCAGGTTCTTGACCACACTGCTTGCAGTGCCTTTGCTCTCATCTCAATTGTCTTCACCTATGCATAAAGACCTGCCTGTAACTGAGAGAACAGGTGTGAGACTCAGTATTTCTGCCGATACTATGATAAAGGCTATACCTCTTTCTCATAACCATATTATTTACATTAGATTTGATCAGGATTTTTTGTCACTTCAGTTATACTAATTTATAAGATATATATAAAATACATATTTGCATATATTTATGTATGCAAAGGTAGATATAACAGCAGGAAAACATTAGGGCTTCAACTGACACTGCTTAGTTAGGTATATTCATCAATTTTTATCCGTGTAAATGCATTCATATGAAAACACTGTCTATTTCTTGCATTATGTGTTAGGGAAAAAAAGATATATTTAAAGTGATGCAAAAATTACACATAGCTTCGGTCTAAATCAGGACAGGACTCAATGAGTCTGAATAGCAGAACTCTTCAGTCAGATCATGACTTTTCTCAAAGTCACTTCTCAGAGTATAATTGTACTTCAAGTACTATTCAATCCACTTATGTTTCACAGTTATAAATTCTCTCTTTGTTTTTTTTTTTTTTTCCTTATTGCATAACATTTTGTGGCTTCCAGCTTACATTTCTCCTTGACAGACTGAAGTTAAATCAGAAGGACCAGATACTTATTTTTTTTTCTATGGGAAGCTTAGCAGTGAAGCGTGCTTGCTTCTTAAGTTCTGTCACTGACAATTACTGGAAAACAAAATCAGGAAAATGTTGGCTAGTCCAAAGTTCCTTTTCAAAACTACTGTCTGCAGTCAAGAGGTAATTAACTCACTGTATTGATTTCAGGGTTCCTGGGGAGGAGGGGCGGAATCAGAGTAAGTTATCAGCAAGCCTATTAATGCAAATTTCTTATTTACCAACACTGCTTGCTAAGAAGTATTGCATACTATTAGTGAAATGAAAAATGTGTTGGTTATAACTTTGACGTGTTTTCATTTAGAGTTGGCTTTAATGGCTCCTTATTTCTCAGCATCATTATTAATATGCAAATAGGAAAGCAATCTTGCATAAGCAGTGACCATGATTTATGCTACCTGAGCACACTTTCCAGTAGGAACAATGGAATTTGTTATCATGAAAAAATAATGTATGTGGATGTAGGGAAGAGAAACTAGCAGAAAACGGATATATTGTGTTTCAGATGTGTAGGATTGAAGTTTCTGTAATGACAATGAACAGTATAGAAGTTTTTCAAGAAGATCTCACAGCCTCAGTAGCTATGACTGTATCCTGGAGACCTAACTTTGTTTGTGAGATGGTTCAACTCGGGCTTTGTAGGGAGGCATACTCATAAATATCTTGCTAAGATAGGTGATCTAGCTTGCATGCTGCTGTGTACTGGACTCCCACTGAACGGCAGGGCTCTCTGGTTCCCAGCACATGCCAGAGCACCACCCTGGAAGTTTCTGTGGCAGCTTAGGTTTCTTCTAATGAATCTTTTTGCTGCCGTAGCGGATAGAGGCCAGTTCAAAAACAGAGATCCAAATTTACATTTTCCTAGTGATTGAATGGTTCATGCCATCTTTACTGGTTACGAGTTTCTAGAACACCATTTTGGTGAATGCCTGACTGAATATTTAGGAAAGACAAGGCTTGTAAGACCCTTATCTTACAAAAACATATAGGACACATTTAAATTTACTCACTGCAATTAGTTTCACTCATTTTGGTGAGACTGTTTTCTTTCATATTAGACTTGAGGACTTTATACAGCAAAGGAAAATTGGTATAACACATATCAGATAACAGACACTGAATGAAACATTTCCTCTGCTTCCCTAAACCCTTTTTGATACACACAACTGCTTGATAAAAATAAAAAGCATTGAGAATTATGTATATATAGTGTTTGTGAGCACTAGACTGAAACAAAACCTAGCACTTTGAGGGACAAAATACCTCCCACATCTGGGATAATTGTTAAAGAGTTAATTTGAGAAAGCTGGTACTGAAACCATTATTCCTTTTTGGTACGAAGACCCTTATTGCTGTCCTGGGATCTTGCAGGTGGCTTGCTGCATATTTGAGTGTCTCCATTTAATTAAGCACTGCACAATGTTGGTACAACTGAGATGGAGTCTCAGGGCCCGTGATCCTGACTCAGAGCACATTAACGTCAATGCAAAGACTCCCATCAACTCTGATGGCTATAAATGAGTTGAAAATCTTGAAAAAACCTTCCTGAACTTGTCAGAGAATTGCAAAGGCATGAGCAGACGTATTTTTGCTCTTTACAACACAAAAGTGGCTTTTCATTGAAATTAAATCCATCATTCTGCTTATAACATATGTCTCAAGACTCTCCACTTTATTTTGAATAACTACCGAAACAACTGAAATATGGAAGAGAAATATATCTACAAGGAAAAGAAAGCAATTATAAACTGTCATGTGTCATAACAGAATGCAACACATCTACATCACTTAGAAAAGCTTTTTCACTAAAATACCATGTAAAAAAAAAAGTGGCAAAGGAAATAAACTAAATGAAAAGACAAACTTAGCCTCTCACATTTGCCCTTCTGCCTCCCCTCTATCATCTTTTGTCCCTTTCCCGTATGTGAGGCATCCTAGACTTTATCTTCTGTTTTGGTTTCCCAAAGCATTGTTTTTCCTTTCTGTGGTATTCAAGAAACTACTTGATTCATGTGGCCTGACTTACGAGAGAGGGAAGGGAGATCACCTCGCCTCTGAGAGCAACCAGTGGTGCGCAGCCATGCCCTTAGGAAGAGCAGTTGTGGGGAGAGGAGTGAGAAGAGCGGGTCGCAGAGGCAAGGTCAGATGGGAGATGCTTTCCACAGGGATCCTTGGGGGTGTGGACGTGGAGTTTGCTGCAGCCTAACAAGCCACAGAAAGCTGGTGGACAGCGAGAAGGACTGGAAGAAAGGACCTGGCTGGCAGGATGCAGCAGGCAAAGGAGGATACTTAGTTACAAAGTTTTTTCATCCATTTCAGTTTGAGTTTTCTCTCTTTTTTTTAAGTTCTTTTTTTCATGGTCTCAGAGCTTTAGCTAGTTTGGGGTTTCATAATTTCTTCTATGATTTTTTTTAAAGTCATATACAAAAAATTAATAATCAATTACATGCTTTTGCCAAGAATAACCAACAAAAATAAGATTTTACACTTGTTCCTTTCTTCCTTCTTTCTCTTAGCCTTCTATCTTTTGTAAGTGTAGAAAACAGGGTGGCCAGGGAGAAAAGAAAAAAATCCTGAAACCCAGACAGGGAAAATTATTTTTGTCACTTGTGTAGGAAAATGAAAAATAGTTAAAAAGTTTCCATCAAATGACATTGAACACTTCAGCTAAAATGCAGTTATCATTTGTCATGAGCTCTAGTTTGGGAGCATCTTTTTGATTTATGAACTGCAAAGTTATTCACTGAAATAATATGCAAATTTCTATGCTCTGAAAACAGATAAGTGAGCAAAAATTGAAAATTCAGCTCATCGGTTTGTTGAGTGTTATTTGCTCAGTTACAACACTGGTAGCTCACTTTTGATTCTGGGCAGTGGCCCCCAGTGTCTTGCTTTTATGGATTCTCTGGTGATAAGAGACTTGAGCTGGTGAGCTAGAATCAAAAAACATGATCCAGAGGGTCTGGTGACGCTGCAGTTATTGCTTCCAGTTATCACACTGGCCTGGTCCAACACAGTATGTGGAAAATTGCTCACTGTGCTGAACTGGCCAGAGAGGGAACTGGTACAAACTGCTGTTCCTCTGTAAAGATAACGGTGATTTATTGGGTTAAGGAACAAGGCTTATTCTGCTGACACCAACCATCTCAGGGACTGCACACAGAGAGGGAAAGCATTAATCATCAGGACAACAAGGTGAAGCCATTTGTAGCTCTTGCGTACACCAAGCCAGAGGTATTTTTCCAGGTAGCGACTGGAGCAAACACTCGGTTGTAGTTCTCGGCTTCTCGTCTTTTGTTTTAGCTGGGGTTCATGACAGAATAAAGAAATGCCAAGTTTGGCTACTGTTTCAGGAAGTTACGTGCCATACCCGTGCCATACAGTCTTTTCAGCTCTCCGATACAGTGAACATAAAGAGATACAAATCCGTCAAGAAAAACTCCTAAGCAGTACTGCCTTGCTGATGGCCATTTCACATTTTTTGAGCTCTCCAACTTTGTTCAGTTCTGCAGAGCATAAGCAGAAGACTTGTCTGGCTTTCCCAAGGGGCTCCTTAATTAAGATGGATAGACAGAGTGATATAGACACAGAAGAGGCTTTCTGAAGGGTATTAGTCAAAGATAATGTAAAGTTTTCAATGTATACGTGAACAGTTACTATTGAGGAATCACCTCCCACCCCCTCAACAAAATCACTGTGATTGCAAATACAAAGTAGTGAAAGAGAAAAGACAAAAAGGTGGGAAGATTTGGGAGTAGTGAATATGATTAAAGTAAACATGGTTATTATTTAACCATACTGATGATATGCAACATTAAGTAGATAAACGAGGTCTGGTGCATGTAAGCAAAGCGTACTGTCCCTATAGCGTTATCTTTGAACACTCTGCAGAGGAGGAACATATAAATGTCTCCATTTTCCAGACAGGGGAATGGGCACCCGGTGAGATGAAGTTGTTTATCAAGCTGTTCAGCAGACAACGCTGGCACTAAGAACTAGTGCTCATGCTTCTTAAGGCAATTTGGACTTTCTATCCAGTAGGTATTTTATTCTCCATTTAAGTATATTTCTCTGTAAAACATCCATTGTACAGAAAAATCTGTATTTGGTCAGAAGAATGAATTTAGGGAAAACACTGTTAAGAATAGTATTGTTTATTCTGTCACTTAATATGCTGGAACCGCAGAAAGCTTGTGAGGCACAGCCTTCTCTTGGTACATATAAATGCTAATAGCATTCATTAAACACACGCACTGAGAGGGAGAGTCACAGCCCATTGAAATGAGCAGAAAAGGCAACCCTTGATTTTCATAAGCTTTGTATTCAGTTCTGGGAGAGATGGGTTGGGCAAAATCTCCTTTCTCGTCTGACTGATGCACAGAGCTAGCCAAGGGGAACCACTAACGTGGTAAAATCATATCAAGCAAAACATCATAAAGAACCAGGCTGAGCAGTAACGCCTAAAAGGTTTTTTTTGTACAAATACGAACCTCGTTTCACTTGTGAAACTCACCATTTGCCTACAAAACAAGATTTTTTATAAGGGAAGAAATAGCAAAAAGCAGGTATGGCTTATGATAAATCAGACCTGAAGTTCATGTATTTGATCTGATGAACTTTGCTTTAGGGATTCGAAAATGCCCAGATCTCATTGTTGTTTTGGTTAAAAGCTACTGTCTAAGCTGTGTCCTGTTGCGTTAGGTTATTTTGCTGCAAGGTAAATGATTCAATAGGAAGACATTCTGCAAAAGGCTCCTTACCTCAGCACGGAGCAAACTATGTCTTCAGCAGTTTACTATTCATAGCTCCTGACCGCATCAGGAAAAGTCAAGGGCAGAGGAAAAACTGAGATGCTAGATCAGGTTCCACTGGCACAAGCCATCAGGTGCAGATTCACAGATGAAAATTTATCACTCAGGTTTGATGAACCAGTTCCTGTTTCATAAGAATCTGGGATTTTTTTCCCTTTTGATGGTTAACAGGTGTTTATATATCAAAAGTACTCTAAGTCTGGTTACTGCTGAATGTCTTCAAAATAAGTCAGGCAGCCATCCTAGCTGTAGCAATATGTTGACATTGTAAAAGGCTGTAAGTATTTATGAAGAAAAGAAAAAAGGGAGGTGCTTGCTGCACTGCCGACAGGTGACAATTGAATCATTTTAAATACTACCTTGGTATGCTATGGGTAGGCTAGACAGCATTTAACATGCTATGCCTCTCATGCTAAATACTAATTAAATACTTGTATTTCATGTGGCTCTCTCATCCTGCAGTACTTTACCAACCCTTTTCAGCCTTCCAATAACAATTTAACATCCTCATGCCAAGCTGTGGAAAATTATCTTGCAGCTGCAGCATCTGCTCCCAAGCTAACTTTGTAGCTAGCTGTGTTTATGGTATTAAAGCTGTGCCTTCATACACTGCTTTGTTAGGCAGCTAAAGGACTGTGGGATCTCTCATTTCCTCACCAGTTTTCAAATGAGAGGTGTTTGGTTAGGATAAATGTATGTTTGTATTATTTTAATGGAAAAAAAACCCCAAACCCACAAAGCAACACAAACCCACAGTAACATTCCTAACTTGTCCTCTTGTAGGAAATATTGTCCTTTGCTGCATGGAGGAGAATGAAAGCATGCGCTCATTATGGGAGAGAGAAACTTTGGAAAAAGAAGAGCAATGTCATCTCTTTGCTAGTGGTTACAATTTATTACATGGGATATTCTGCTCTTCACTCATACTGATGTAAACATTTTGCTGTGGCTACTTTTCAATTAGAAAGAGCCCAGAAAACAAAACTATATGCTACTCTTTATATTGTTTTTAAGCCTGGAATATCATTTTTCCAAAAGAACTAATAATGTTTGGTGTCCATCTACCAGTACCTTGAAAGAACATATTTTTCCAAGACTAAAAAGTTGGACTACTTTAGGTAATGTCTTAGGTTGGCAGAATTCTTAATCACCATTTTTTTTTCAAAACAGTCAAACAAACCAGAATAGCCTGCACATATGGCTCCCAACAAGCAAAACACATACATGTGCTGTACAGAACATCTACTTATCTTTGGAAGAGAAGTCACATACTGAAAAAATGTTGAGATGTGGCTTCCAGGTGATGAGATTACAGGCCTTTTGTGTCCCTGCTGTGCACTCAGCACCACTTTCATTTTCAGATACTATCTTTAATGATTCATTATTTCTGTTGCTTCTAATCATAGAGATCTCTTCCTGAAAGCAAACCTACCATGGCATTTTTTGGTCATAATTTCTTAAAATCTTAGCATTGATGGCCTCCTAAAAGAAAACCATTATTTGTTAGGGAGGTGATTAATTAGGAATGCATTAACTATTCTTATTCTAACCAACAGTTGTCCTAACCAAGAACAACAGTAATAGTCAAAGCCTGAATCTTTTGCAAAATTTGTACACAGAATGATGCATCTTAGCAGGAAAAAAAATGAGAATAACATTTTGCTTTTATGTCAAATTAGATTTGGATTTTGTGAGTAAGAGGTAGGATGGCCTTTACAACAACTGCAGTGGTTTTTTCAGCGTTCCACAGATTTTATTTTTCTAGCCTTTCTTAAATACAGGTGAAAACAAAAAAGTAGATCAAGAACTACTCTTCATGGCTTGCTTTCTCTTAAATTCATATACAAACACTCACAGAAGCCCTGATTCTTCAAAAGAATTCCATGTGTAGATAATCTTGTAATAATTTATGTCCCATTATGATGTGATTTTCTGTATCTATAGTCATTAGTAAAACATGGCTGTACATAGGTACAGCAAATTAGAGCTGGTTAGGCATCATCCATCTTTTCCTCTCCTCCTACAAATGCTGTTTTTGCAAGCCTGAATGGTTCAATGAGAGAATTTTAATTTTGCAAAAAAAGGAACAAAAATCCTTAAATGTTTAAAAACAAATGCCTTGGTAAATGGTTAGCAGCCAATGAACGGAAATCAACATTTCCAGGAATTCTGTCACTTAAAGAAAAAAAAAAAAAAAATCTATTTTTGGCTTTTCTTTCATCAGTTCAGGAAGTTGATTACCTGTTTTTAAAAGGTTTGCAGTTTTGCAAGATATAATTCCAGAATTTTTGATCACCTTTAGTTGCAAGAGAACTCTTAGCTGATTTTCTTTATTCAGGACTATTATTATTCTACTTTTCATATTATTAAAAAAAAAAAAAATCATACTGAAAGAGGCTCCCAAAGAAAGCTGGTTATAGTCAGCTTCATTCTTCCTAAGATATAGGGATGTTTAAAACATTCTTTACTTATATTATCCACTCACAAGCTCATATAACTGTTCAAATATACTAATTTCATTTACATGATAGTATTGTTTCTATTTTATGATCACACACTGAAAACCTATTATTATATTTCATGATCTCATTTTAAGACTATTAAATTTATCTTTGCTGTTCTACATTACTACCGTGAATACACTGCACCTACAGCCTATAATTAGTTCTTTTATATTTCTCATCATATTAAGAAGGCAATATAGAAATTAGTATCACAAAAATAAGTTGCTGCTGCTAGCATATCTAGATGTTTCCAACATATACATTTTTGAGTAATTGCTAAACTAGGAAGTCAGGTAGAGATAGATGTTGGGATATTATACTTTAATTGCCTTTCTCCAAAACTGCTGCCATCCCAAAGATATTCCCATAAGAATGGGAATAGGATTCTGTTTGTGTGAGACTCTGACAATGAAAGGCACATATAGTGGAGCTGGCTATAGAAATGAATGGCATCTTGGTATTGGTTAGACATTGATTTCCCCGCAAATTTCAGCTCTCTATTAGACTCTGGCTTTGTCCCTTATTTTCAATCTGATCATACATCTGTAGTGGAGTTTTGGGGTGTTCAGTGTGTGCAGACTCAGGCATTAGCATATGAGATTTAGTAAACTGGTTGTATCAGATGTTCAAAAATGCTTCCTGGTGACAAAATTCACTTGTTGTCAGGAAGCCTATGAAGTTACAGAAGGTATTCTGAATCTTTGAGTCTGGTTTCAAAACATATGTTGGCACTAACATTTCAGTACTAACATGCAATTACCTCTAGAGAGGGTGGATGAGGACTCTTGATGATTGGAAGACATGGCGTTTATAGGAGAGCTGCATTTCTCTCTGTAGTCTATTCAGAAGACTTTTCAACAGGAGTTATTGAGAACACCGGGGCAGCTGCGGGTACCACAGCCCCGTGCAGGTGCAGTTTGCGTTCAGAGGTGGAGGAAGGCTGCTGTCTGTGCCCTGGTCATGGAGAGCGGTGGAGCTATGGGACAGGTTAGGTACATAATGCCCCAGTGAAGAGAGATTGGAGTCAGATGACATAAAGTGAAATATATTCCTTGTCCCCCTTTCTTTGCTGCTGGCTATATGTTTTCCTTAACAATGGCGTATCTCATTGTTTATTCAACAGCCTGTGTTTCCCCCCCCCACTTTTTATTGAAATCTTCCTCCCCTCACAATTGCCCAAAGCAGTAAGTTTTTAAAGGACTCAGCCTGGCATCAGCATGATTTTATTTTTAAAACTTCATCTTCTGTGTGGTTTAGGATTTTCAAGACAATGTGCTCGAGGGAGGCTGGCTGAGCTGGGCACTTCCATTTTTCTCTCATGCAATATTGCCGTAAGAATGATTTTGCTTCATCTGATCTTACTTCTCAAATTCCTGATTTTTAAGACAGCCACGCAGCTGGCATAAGTTGAAACCACATTACTGGTGGCCAGCTCAACTTGTGCCTGGGGAAAATGTGCCCCTTTATTCATGAATCAGCAAACTTTCCAACTAGTCTGCGAAGGAATGTTTTCTACTGTAAAGCAGCTATGCTTTGTCTGGTCTGTAGTGACAGATGTATGTTGTAATAGTAGTTACTAAAAAGACTAAGCACCTATAACCCTGTTTATTTGATAATGAAGTGTAAAGATAACAGCAATCAATCCAGCACATGCAGCAAATTCAATTAAGGAATTTATAGCAATAGTCAGAACAATTAACTACTGAAATGCAGCTAGGATTTTTTTCCTTGGAATTGAAGTTGATACAGATACTTGAAATGTTGAAGGTGCCACTAGCAGTGCAATGTTAACAAGACTTGTACTTGACTTCCATTATGTCAGCAAGTTGAATGGTAGGACTATTTGCCCAGTGGGGCAATTCCGATGCCACAGGAAGGTGGTAAGAAGAAAAGATATGTTAAGGCTATGGAAGGAAAAGGTTTGACAATGTCTTTAGTATTGGATATGGTTGCCTGTTAACCAGCTGTATGATTGCAGCACGATGGCAAAATGTTTTTATTCTTTAAAGAGTGGTAGGAGGACCTGGCTGGCTGTGGAGCCCCCTGAGCTCAGTCCTGCTGGGAACATGCCGCACAGGAGAGCTCCTGACCCAAAAAGTTTGAACTTAAGCAGATGGAGGGTCTGTCCTAGTATCATCTTCAGTTTCATGAGAAGTGAGCCACACAGAAAGGAGATATGGAATTTTTGTTCAGCTAGGAGTTTATTTCAGGGCAGCCAAATGCCCAAATAGGTGTTATCTTCAAAGGCCTGGGCCAAAGCGGGTGACTGCAGATCATGCAGAAATGTGCAGCAGAGGCCAGGACTGAGTGAAACCTGCTCGGTCCCAGTCTAGTGCACTAACTGTAATGTCACAGTCATTTAACCATTCTTGTATCATCCAGTTGTATCATCCATTTGTATCATCCAGTTGGCGACCGGTCACGAGTGGGGTTCCCCAAGGCTCAGTGTTGGGGCCGGTCCTGTTCAATATCTTTATCGATGATCTGGATGAGGGGATCGAGTGCACCCTCAGTAAGTTTGCAGATGACAGCAAGCTGGGTGGAAGTGTCGATCTGCTGGAGGGTAGGAAGGCCCTGCAGAGGGACCTGGACAGGCTGGATTGTTGGGCTGGGGCCAACTGTATGAGGTTCAACAAGGCCAAGTGCCGGGTCCTGCACTTCGGTCATAACAACCCCAGGCAACGCTACCGGCTTGGGGAGGAGTGGCTGGAAAGCAGCCTGGCTGAAAAGGACCTGGGGGTGATGGTTGACAGCCGCCTAAACATGAGCCAGCAGTGTGCCCAGGTGGCCAAGAGGGCCAATGGCATCCTGGCTTGTATCAGGAATAGTGTGGCCAGCAGGACCAGGGAGGTGATAGTGCCCCTGTACTCGGCACTGGTGAGGCCGCACCTCGAGTACTGTGTCCAGTTTTGGGCCCCTCACTTCAAGAAGGACATTGAGGTGCTGGAGCGTGTCCAGAGAAGGCCAACAAGGTTGGTGAAGGGTCTGGAGCACAAGTCTTATGAGGAGCGGCTGAGGGAGCTGGGGTTGTTTAGTTTGGAGAAGAGGAGGCTGAGGGGAGACCTTATTGCCCTCTACAATTATCTGAAAGGAGGTTGTAGAGAGGTGGGGGTCGGTCTCTTCACCCCAGTAACAAGCGATAGGACGAGAGGAAATGGCCTCAAGCTGCGCCAGGGTAAGTTTAGGTTGGATATTAGGAAAAACTTCTTTACTGAAAGAGTAGTCAGGCACTGGAACAGGTTGCCCAGGGAAGTGGTTGGGTCCCCATCCCTGGAGGTATTTAAAAGACAGGTAGATGCAGTACTTGAGGACATGGTTTAGTGGCGGACTTGGCAGTGGTAGGTTAACGGTTGGACCTGATGATCCTAAGGGTCTTTTCCAACCTTAACAATTCTATGATTCTATGATTCTATGATTCTATGTTATATCCCCTTCACATTGTTTTCCTATTTAGAGTAAATAAATGTAAATCTGGCAGATTCATCTCATAGATCACATTTGAAGATCTCATAAATTTGAGTTGGACCTTTCCACTATAAAGCATTAATGTAAGTTCCCTCTCACAGACACAATTCTCCAGAATATATGCATAAAGAGAGATAGTGAATGTTTCTCCTTTTGGTACACTGTCATTATTCTGACAATTTAGTTTCTTATAATTTGCCTCTTTCTTTACTGCCAGTTTCTAAATGCACAATTCATTTTTCTCCAGTAGACATCACTGTGGGGACCATTGATTTCCTTTATCCTGCACCCAGGGGCACCTTTCTATACCACACCATTGTGCAGCCTTAGGCTCTGTTCCCATCAGCTATCAACTAGACCCAGCTGGGAAAGCACAGCACCTGGCCACAGCACTCACCCATTAAATCAATAAACCTTTTTTAATGGGTCTTTCAATTGCCCTGCTCAGGATGAATGAATGAACAAGCAGCCAAGCTTATTTGTCTGGTATCCTAAAATCCCTGCAGAAAGGATATTGGGCTCCAAGAAGCTCCTAGGCACAGCAAGGTCCTACACAGCAGATCAGTGGCTGCCACTGCCCCCACTGACCATCCCACCCTCCTGGTAGATGCTGTCCATCCTCAAGCCAGGCTAACTTGATCTGCTCCTCAACGAGCACCTGAGCTGAGGCTGCTTTCAGCTTCTGTTATGATAAACTGAAATGAAAATGCCCTGTGGTGGGTTTGCAGATTGGTGGTTCTTCCTCCCACAGAGAGAGCTGTGGCTGCTGGGAGCCTGGGTGCTGACATGCGTCGCTTCCCGCAGTTGCCCCGTTTCCCTGCAAAGCAGGCAGAAACCCAGCAAGGTCACAAGCTAGAGCTAGTTTCACCTCGTGGGGGCTGACATACCAACTCTACTTTTTGAAGATGCTGTTTCAAATATGTGGAAAACCACTGTCAAAGCTTCCTTCATCTGAATTCATCCCATAATAACCACAGGAGACCTCAGCTGCATTTAGCTGTTTAATATTAAGCACACTCTCTTGTCCATCCCTCTTTAGCCAACTACATAAATGTGCATTTTGTCAGTTTAAATTGGCCAGATGTGTAAATATGTGATCCACTGGCACTCTTGACTGACTTGATTGCTACAAATTGAGCTTTTAAAATACCAGGACGGCGTGGGGGGGGAAGGCACCACAAAAAGTAATTTCTCTCAAGCCAGACTGTGTTTATTTTGTACATACACTGTTTCCTAGCTGTTTGTGGCCACCAGAAGAGTTATCCCTACAAAGGTTTGGCAAACAGACAATGCAGATGCTCTTTGCCCTGCTCCTCTGAAGCAGACCTTCCCGACACAGCAGCACTCAGCTCCCCATCCCCCTCCCACCTCCGTTATCAGTTTTTCCTCATTTATAGATGGTCTCAGCGAGTCCACAATCCTTTTTCAATTTATTAGATTCTTTAACTGGTTTTGCATGTTGTCACAGAATTTTGCAACTTTGTGATACAAGGCCAGTATCCAAAAGCCCCAGTCCCAGGGGAGGGTTGTTAGTGCTCTGCACTGCTCACTATTTGGGTCAAAGCTGCTCGACCGTTATAATCCTGTTTCTACAAAGTACAACATTCCCAGCTCTTACTTAAATGAGCATTCCTTTGCTGGGCCAATATGCTTTAATATCTTCTCTCCTCGCACAGCAGCTTTAGGGTCATGCCATAAATGAAAAGCAGATACAACATATCAAAATACAAAGAGTTCTTTTGAAAATAAATAGAAGACTCCTTAAAAAGGACCGAAGCACTGAATTCAATATATGTGCTGCAATATTAGCTCCATGCTTAAAGGTCCTTCCAGAATTAGGGTCATTTTTGTAAGCATTTGGCAGGACGTTTTACAGCTGTTTGAAAACACTCTTTGCATCCTCAGTTACAAGCATTTAGTAGTTCCTGTCAGCTGCATGTTTAGCACTTCTTTTAGGATGGAAAAAGGGGAACTGCTGGCACTCGGGCCAGACACAGCCCGCACGCATTTCATACCGCTTGCAGCTGCTGAATGGTGGAGGGAAGGTGCGGTGCAAAAAAGATTAACCGTAATTATTTTATACGCTGCTGCATAGTGGCACAAAGCGACCTACCTAAGATGTATCAAAGTCCCAAATGACCATTAGCCTGGAAGTATTACCTCAAGTAAGATGAGTAGCTGAGCATGTCTGAGAAATAACAACCTGAAAGAGCGTGTAGAAATGATACTGCATGAGAGTTTTGTAAAAGGTTCCCTTCAGCACAGGGACTAAACTTGCATGCAAAGCATGGCTTCTGGAAGGGTCTTAACAGCTGCTTAATAATAACTCTTGCTTCTGCTATATATCCATTTACAATGCTTTTAAAGAAAGCTTGTAGTTTATTATTCCCAGGCATGCTATTTATGTAAACAGTGGGCAGATACAGGCAGTACTGTATGCATCCTGTTAAAAGCTTTTAATAATACATGATGAACCAGACAGAAAAAAGGTCAAGCAAATAGCTACAACAAGACTATATAAAATATGTTGCATTAAACATTAAAACTAGTTGTCTTCCTAGTACTTAAAACTGTTTCTTTATTTTGTGTTGTTCCTTTGCAATATTTTAGAAACAAATTTACTTTGTGTTCTTCTAGATAACACATTGCAGATGTGCTGAGTAGCCATGCAGGCTAGGAACAGTGGAAACCCTGGTGATTTGTCAGCTCACATTACAGTTATCTACCTAGTATTTGTCATCTTCCAGTAAGACAGAGGTGCACTACAGCGATGCCATATGCAGAGGCTGATACTTCACCTGTTCAACATTAAGTAACACAAACAAAAGGAATACAAGTGCTTTGCAAGCAGAAAGGGAATTTTCAGAGGCCAAGGGTGAAAGAGAGTTTAATTTCTCTTCATTTCTCGCTTTGCTTTATTGTTGAAACCAGTGGGGAGTCCCAGCCATTTACTCTTACTATTTGCTTAAAACATTTAATGACAAATAAGAAAATACTGAGTAAAGAGGTCTCTGAATTCAATTAATGTTTTTTTTTAATTTGTTTTCTCTTGTCATTAGGTAACATCACCAAGTCATGGCAACCATCTTGCCAGTTATTCAACAAAAATCCTAATATTTCTAAGGTAACAAACATTTTCCCCCACTCAAGTTCTGGGGGAAAAAAAAAAAAAATTACAACTTTAATCTGAAGATTTTGACTATCTTAATTGTTATATCACCTCACAATCTGGATATCACAAATTTCTGTTATTTTTTGTATGTATCAAAGTTGGGCTCATGGTACACAGCATGGACAGAAAAGTCATTCTGCACCAGGAAAACATAGGGTTAAAAAAGGAAGATGTTGCCTCAAAGAGGTTACAAACTTGTGGGTACATTGTTTAACCTTACTTATGGCAGCATGCATTTAGTCCTGGCCTAACTGGGGGTTAGTTATTAAGTTCAAACAGACTGTTAAACAAATGGGTTGAAGAGAAGGGAAATTGCACAAAAGTTAGTTATATAACCGCGTTTCTGAAAAGTCTGTCATGGAATCTACCTTGCCATTAGTCTGTCATCATCATTAACATCAGGTGGGTTATTTTGCTTTATGGTATCTGTGGTTTTCCATATAGGAACTCTGACATCTAATTTTAGTTACCTCAGCCTAAGAACTGTGTAGCTAGATAAGCAGGTACAGCTGTATTCAATCTAACTTACTACCAGGTTGTTCTATATATCTTATAACAAATTTGGATTTTCAAGTTACAAATATTAATGTCACAAAAAGGGAAAACTCGTATTAAATTTATCATACAGGCCTCAAACGTTCAATATCCATCAGATTTCCAAAATGACATTTCTTGCAACTAGCAAAACCAGACAATAGTATTCGATTGAGTCCTGACCCAACCCTCCAAAAATGACTGAAACATCACTCAGTCTTGGATCAGGCTCTTGAAATGTATTCAGCTATGCTTTTGCCACACTTTAAAAATGTATTCAAATAATATTATGCACATTTACATCAGGATTACAAATACTTCAGCAGATATTGAATAATTACAATGCCATAGAAGGAAGTGTTTCAGGTTAAACACTTCCATAAGCAGCTAAGGAAGCAGGACCCCAAATCCTGTCTCATAATTGACTTGGACATTCAAGTGACTGAGTCTCACTGAAAATCAGTGGGACCCAGATTCCTAACCACATGTTAAAATATGTAGCAGTTGCTTCTGGGAAGGATGAAGGAGGAAAGCTATTGTATACATTTTTGAAGAACTTACAAACCAGAAGAAAAGTTTACCGCAAGCTCTCTTCATTCGGAGAAACTACAGTAACACCAACAAAAGCAAATGACTTGAAATGGTTCCAGGTTATATCTCATGATCTGATAACGGATAACACGGTGTGTCCATCCTTACTGTGTGTGACGGCTGCGTAAGTGCTGCATCCAGTTTCTAGCTGTGCTAACATCACCTGCTCACCGTAACAGAATTTCATGAGGGGGACAAATTTTGCTCTCTGTAAAGACAGACTGCCTTTTTTTTTTTTTTTCCAATTTGAATGGTTAACAGGGACCACAGCTAGGGATACATGAACTTTCTTAGCTCAAATAGGTTTCCTGAATTTTTGTCAAGCCTGTAAATAGAACTTAAACTTTTGCTAAGTGCTTAAGCTTTGTTTTTCATTTCTGTCCTTTTTTTTTCTTCTGTTTCTTCATGGTGACAAAGGTTATGGGTGTGCATGCGAAAGACAAAAAGAAGCCGCATGACACACACAGCTTGGACAGATGAGCTGTCAAATCTTGCTGTTAGTTGTTCAAGGTAACGCTAGTCCCAGCTGCCTGCCTAGCCCTCTTGGTGGAGGCTGCTGCAAGGTAAAGTCAGCAGAAATGAACTAGTTGCTCCTGTTAAGAGCCTCATATCTCAGTACATACTCAGTGGCTTAAGACAAAATATTGAAATCTGCCTGGAAACTGAAGAATGGATGAAGGTGCAGGTTCCCTTGCAGGCTGCATTGGAGGGCTGGTAACCTCTGGCAGGGAGACTGGAGAGAAAGCTCGATAACATCTTAAACCTCAACAGCGAGATTTGCCAGGGCTCATCAGTCAAAACCTGCATTTTCCTCTTTTTTCTGCACTGAATTGGAGGCTGGGAAAAAGGGGATTGCTAGTTTTATGCCAACAAATCCCATTCTTGTCTAACGCAGCTAGATTAAATGCTCTTTGAGGCTTTATGATCCAGAATTACTGTCCCCTAGCTATGGAATATATGTCTTGATAATAATTCCACAAATTTTATAAGCCTATATCTAGCTGGGCCTCCAACCAGAATGAGAATTATAACCTCATCTGAAGAAAGGATTATGACTACATCCCCCCGCCATCACAGAGAAGTTGTTCCCTGAGGACTCACAAGACAGGGCTCATAGATGCTTAATTTCATGAAAGAAGTAAGTCATAGTGACACAGGTGCCAAAAGGAAGAATTACACCAGTTTTTCAGCTGCATGTAGAACATACTTGGAAACAGCTTCTTCCTAATTACCAAAAAGGATCCACATAACAATGCTAAACTGCCAAGTCTTCCTTCATTTTCTTATGTCTCACACCGTCCTCCTTACCACTGCAGACAATGGCCAGCTTATGTACCAACTCGTGGAGGCTCATTAACTCGTTCCTAGGTGATGCACACCTGAACTATTTTTATAAAAGCAGAAATAAAGCCCTTTCTTCTGACTAAGATGGTTACCCATAAATCTCTGGAAAGCCATGAAAACACTCCTCAGGGACAAAATAATTGCTGATGATTCAATCAGAAAAGTGATAGTAAAGGTTAACTGTCTAGAAAAGAATATTTCTCTAATAGAGATGCATTATGAGGAAACTAAAGTCAGAATTCTGTAATTTCTAGAGCATGTCAGAATTGAATCAGGCAACTTTCTAAAAAGGTTAATATAAACCAAAAACATATCTATTAAAAATGTTGGAAATAGAAGAACACAAACACAAATTTCCCTTTTTTTAACATGTGAAACAAAAGACACTGATGTATGGGGGTGGAAAAGGACTTCAGTAAGGGCCTTAGGACCTTCATGAATAAATTCACAACCATTTAAAAGAAGCTCTGCACAAATTCTAACCACAGATTAAGACTCTCTAACCATTGAGTAACAAGGAAAAAAATCACAATTCTTCTGTTCGGACCAAAAAACTAATATGACCAATACAGGTCCAGAGTAATTTGTAAAATCTACGTATAGCTTATATATTTCTGAGACACCATTAGATAACAGTCAAAAGCTGGCAAGCCACCAGCTTCTGAAATTCTCTGAGATGAGTTGACAAAGGAGAGACTGGAAAAGACTGTCAGAGAAAAGATGCACTGGAAACACTAAAGAGACAAGAGGATGGACAGAACTGTTTCAGAGCTGAGAGGAGAACAAATAGCTTTATGGTGAGGTGACCAGAAAAGGTCATCTGGGCTGGGAGGGACTAAGAAGTTTAGAGGTCATGCTGACTATGCAGAAAACCTGTGGATTGCTCTTGACTACTTGAACCCATTCCAAAGAATGTTTCAGAAGACAGAGGAAATTAGAACAGCAATATACAAAGAAAACTGCACACAGATCAAGGCATTTTGTATGCTTTTGAGAAAGCAGCGGTAGTACTCTAGGAAAAATGCCTGCATGCTTGAGGCCATTTGCTTCTCTTTAAAGTTTGCCTTTGTGCAACCTTTGTGTTTGTTTTGAGCCTACAGCTACTGTACAGAAGCCGTACCGTACTGCTGCTCATCACCTCCCATTCCCTACATCTTTTCTAGGAATACCACTACATCCTAGTTAAAAGAGAGAGGTGGGAAATCAAAACTACGTTTAGCATTAAAGATGCGAGCACATCATGAATGTATACAGAGCGGTTTAGTTTTACTTTCTATTGGTTTCCTAACAGTGTAAAAGATTCAATTTACTTTTCGATTGTCTCTGAGCAGTCATGTTCCTAGGAGTTCTGTAACATCTCTATGACCTCTTTCCTGCATGGAAATAGTTACTTTAGAGTCCACCACTGTCTGTGTAAAATTAGTATTGCCGACCTTTGCTGGCAGCAAAATAGATCTTATTGGATCAGGATCTCTCAAAGAGAGCTGATAATTCTCCAAATAGAGATACCGACCAGAACTGTAACTCTGCATATCCCGTATTTAGAGTAAACCATAAATTAAACCATGAAGTATTTTTTAAAAAGTAACATCATACTGATATTGACATCTTTAACCTACTCATAATGCAAAAATCAACAAATACAAGACTGAAAAAAAAATTTTTAGGTCAAAAAAAATTTATCAGACTGTTTCCTTAAAGCCTTAGACTCTGTAGCCATCCCTTCATCCTAGCGTTGGATGGAGGAAAAGCAAGGAAAATGGATCCATAAGTCTAGGATTACCACAGAGAAATCCAAGAATTAATCATATAGCAATATAAATCAGCAGCAACAGGTCAGGATCGCTCTTCAGCACTTGAGATAAAAGACTTCCTTCAGAAGTGTGCTAGATAGAAGTGGATTGGAAGAGACAACTGATAAGCCTGCAACAACATGGCTTCAGTAACCAATATCTACCAAGTAATCCTAAGGTTAGTGGTTTTAAGTGGCTGCGGAGTTTGTGTGGGGAAATTGCATTCCCACCAAAAGTGTTAAAAACCCATCTTAAAAGCCTTTCTTCTTCAATTACTTGTGAGTTCCACCACCTTGGTAAAAATCCTGCCCTCCTAGCCTTTCTTCAGGCACCAGCAAACACAGAGAGAGCAAGATTTGGACTTAACTTCGTGTATTTAAAACATACATGTGTCTGAAAAGACTTCTGAAGTCCTACCTAAATCATTTCAAGACATCACGCTTTTAGTAAATACAGCTATGTTCACCATATTTGAGTATGGACATGTCTCGTGAACATCTCGGGTCATTAGAAATCAGGTATGGCCAATCTGAGTGCAAGACAATTCCAAACACTGATGACATTGTAGGCAGACACTGAATCTCTTCAGTATCCTTCCCTACACATACATTTGAATTTTGAATACTGCTTTTTCCTGCCCAGTATACAAAATGCTGAAGAATGACGGTAGATGCTGAAGAATGATATTAGACATAGCTAGAAGGCAGCAGACAGAAGGCAATGGTAAGGTGTGGTGACTGGAAGACTGAAAAAGATATTAGAATATGAAATTGTAGACTTCAGTAAGATGGATGAGGTGAAAGATTTGGGTTAATTAGGACCTAACAAAACCTAGTATTGATATTCACTACTAGATTTTCAAAACTATAATCAAACCAAATTTCTGGAACCAAAGACACGGTTTCTTGCGTGAGTCCTAGCAAAAAATCTCAATTTTTTATGTAGTCCCTTACGTTTACATGTTTAAACGCTGCTGCTGGTTACCATTTAAAATATTTATTACAGTTATTGACTTTAAATGCCTATATACACTCCCAACTACCTTAACTAAAATGCAATATTATTAAATCCATGCCTTTAGTTGTTAAGCATAACCTCTACTAAATATAGTGAAAACTTTCAATACTGAAGTAATATTTGTTGCTTAATAAAATGAAATTGGAAAGTGCTAATTTATGGTTTTTTGTAAGCAGGGAATCCCATAGAAAGAGGTGCTTTGATGTGGCTCAAATGAGAAAAAAAGGGAACAACTTCAAGTGTATCAGCAGCTTCATTAAGGCACTACAAAATTCACGGAGATTATTAATTTAGTTCATTTATACCTCCTCCCTCTCTTCTTCCCTCTCCTGCCACCTTCATCCCCAGCACACTCCCACGTACACACCAATATTCTGTGTAGAATTAAAAGATCATTCTCCATCCCTGGACAAAAATAAAAAGTATTTTTCCTGCTATTCTTTGCTATCATTGTTTTGCTACTGCTGCTTTGCAGTGACGTGCTATGATGCTGTCAGCTCGGCCAGTGGAGCTTTCCAATTTTCCTAGTAAAAGTGGAAAAATGTGAGCAGCAAGTAGACACAGGTCCAATTTGTGCAAGAGATTGGCATCCTGCTCTATTTCTTGGCTTCCCATGTTGGGACCCAAGGTTTTAATTCGGGCCCATCTCTATTTCTAGATCTCAAGGTGCTTTCTACCTGCGACTATGTGCTCCCTCCACCCTCCTCTCTCTCCCCTTCAGGACAGCTGGCATAGGACAGAGTGCAGCCACTCTCCAGGTGTTCACCATGCAGCAGCCGATCACCATCCTCCTTTGGGTCAAGTTCTAACACGACTTGAAAGGCTGTGGTACACCACCAATGTGCTCTACACCTCCATCCCCAGCCTTGCTGCAGCTGCAAGAAGGTTATCAGATGCTTGGAGACACATACTGAAATGCTTTGTTTCTTTGAATTAACAGTGTGTTGGAGACCGTCTTACAGTTCAGGATCAGATCCTCTGTATACAGGGAGAATCCAGCAGATGAATCACTGATGGAAAAGAGGGGACGTGCATTCAGGAACACCCCACCCCCACATAAGTTTTTCTGGAAAAAGCGTGGGGGGTCAGACATTTTGTAATGACGCACAAATAGCATCATAATTTTCCAAGGCTCTGAGGGGACCTTCTCCCTGTGCTAGCCAAAGTGACTGATGCTAAGCTCAGGGAGATGCCTTACTTCAGATCTCTTTTAGACCAGACAGTGGTTTTAAGCCCATACTGCTCAGCCACTCTACCACAAATGCTGCCCTTCACCAATAGCACTGTCCTGTGCTTTGTCTGACCAAACGGCTCAAAATTATACTTCTAATTTCAAAAAAAGTGTTGATAAATGGCTTCCATGCTTTTGGAGCATGTGCCCAGGTGCTGAAGCCACCTGTGCCACTTGCATTGCCCCTTGCGGCAGACCCACTTGAGAGAAGCAGCACCATAATTAAACTAATGCACACCCTGAATCTCAGCCCACGCAGAAGCCAGCAGCTAGCTCTTAGGAAAAGCAAATTCGCTTTTGCTAAGGAACAATTCCCAAAGAAGGGCCCAGTGTTAAGTGCTTGGTGCTGTCTGCGTGAGCCTGCAGGCCTCTTTCCAAAGAAGCAAGGAAGCTTTCATAGCTGCTGTCATACTGCTTGAGCACCTCACACAATGCACGCTCTTCAATACATTTAAATCTTATTGTGTACACCTGCCATTAGCAAGCATCCAACATGACACACATTCTGAGACAGCAAAGATACATCCCAAAGTTAAGTGAATTCAGACTCCAGGACTAAAATAGGGAGGTTAAAAAATGGCCTTGCTGTTGCATGCTATTGAACTACCTGCCTTTTCATTTCATCAATACTTGGCAGTATAGAAAACTAGTGCAAATAAAGCATGCTGCATCACCCATGAGGATCACTTTCTTTGTGCTACAGGCGTTATGTCAGGTAGTATTTCTGGAGGCTGAGACTGTGCTATTTAATTATTCAGTTGATATTTTCAGGAGTTTCAACAAGTAGCCCTGCCTGGTCAGTGCCAACTTGGGAGTCACCGGCTTCACTAGGAGCAGAGATGGGCTAATGGTGCATTTAAAAAAACCTCACCGTACTTATATTTCCTTTCTCTTCCGACAACCTCTCTATGCAATCAAAATATTTTAAAGCTGTTGCAGAGCACATTTTTTATTTTAGGTATCTTTACACAGAGCCGACCACAATGGGAAACTGTGAGAAAGCTCTACCAGAGTCTTTGTTAATCCATGGAAAGATAAACTCTGTGCAGGCTTCAGACATTAAGTATTAAAATATTGACCCACATACTAGCATGAGAGAGTAAAGAAGCATTCATGCTTCTTTTCCTATGGCAATAAACGTACCACGTCAGCCACTGATCAAAAGCCTACATGCTATTTCTGTGAAAGATGTTGCATATATTAAGAGCACTGTTTATTTAGGCTAGATAGTCTCTGAGTTTACTTAGGCTCTAGTCTTTGATAATATCTCATTACAGATTTTTATGTCCTCATCTTATATATATAAATTTCAGATTGATCAAGTAGAAAAAGCCATGGAAAGTCTTACAATAAAGACTATAACTATTTCTGCCATTTCCTATCCCTGTTATTTGCAGCCAGATGGCTGGTTTTGATCTTTTGGCCCATATTTCTGTACTCACACCTACCAAAGCAGTGCAAGTAAATCTGCACAAAAGTCCCTGTGGTGAAGGTAGTGGTCTGGGGGCCACTGAAATCAATGGAAGCTTTTTTGTTTGTCCAGAACTGGATCCAAATTTCATTGCAATTTTACTTGCTCAGTAATCTTGGACTGAAACTGGACACAGCTTAACTTCATTCAGATGTTTCACTTCTATTCTTGGGTCAATTCATACAGTCACTTCAGTCCTCAGAGCAGAAAAGGATCCCATAGATAAACTGGAATTATAAGGTGTAACATGCTCTGATAGCTTTTTTCTTTTTCCAAATTGATTTATTTTTTTATTTCATGTATAATAAGCATGTAAAAAACCTACCATGTTTTTCCAAGCAAATTACTGTCTCAGGCTAATACTAGACATTTATATTATTTGAATCAAATGTTCAATATTGATGAAAGGTGATTGTTTTGCATTGCATGTTGTCCTATTTCATAGAAAAAATAAATTAACTCCCTTAATAGATGCAAATCTGGTAAGAAACCTTCTATAAGAAATGTTTTTCAGCAGGAAGTATCCAATCATCAAAGCCAAGGCTTTTTATAAAGGAGCAGATCTGAACAAAAACATCTGGAAAATACATCTTTTTACAAAAATTGTTCAAATGCCTTTTTTTAACATTTTTCTAAGTTAAACTTTTAAAAATCTGTTTCAAAATTGTAGCATCTGTAACTAGCATAGGGATTACAAATGTGAAAATAATGTATATGCCTTTTAAAGGACTTGTATTTGAAAATAAATCTTCAGATAACCATAATAAAATCAGAGCATAAGCAGGCAACTTTGGGGATTTGAGAGAAAAGGCTGCTGAGGATCAGAGAGATGGGAATCTGGTACAAATTTCCCCTCATGTTACCTGTGCACAAACAGCCATCATGACTGCAGAATCACAGCAGGGGAAGTTGTTTGTTTACACACATTAAACACTGGTTCTTTTTGTGACAATATGCTATCTGATACAAAGGATACCAAGCTTTTGCTCAAAAGACCAAAGTCAAAACAGAACCTTCTATTGGATCTAATTGCATATGATTTTTTTAAAGCATTTTTTTACAGTTTTCTTTCCTTTTAAAGACAGAAAGGATGTGTCTTGGTTCTATTAGATCTTGCTATGTGTTCATTTGTTATCATTTGCCTGTGAAATGTCTCATGAAGTCCCTATTTTGAATAAAGACTGCCTACTCTTTTCATTCCGGCTAGCTTAAGAAAGAAGAAAAAAGATAGGAAGAAGAGAGGAAAAAAGGCAATCCCTTTCTACATATCCCACCAGCATCCTCATCTGGAAATTCCCAGGAGATCAGAAGTTTAGCATTGCCAGGAACAAGATAAAAATGGCAATGACAGCGTCTTTTGCACATACTGGAACTTTTGTGCTATCAACATAAAAACTCCATAGCACAGCATGTAATATTTCCTATTTTTGCATTGTATTTTCATCCTGAAGAATACCGTGCCTTTGGAAACTAGGTTGGAGGGCGGCAACCACTGAGCACATAACACACTGAATAATAGGAGGAGGAGGTGAACGCCAACCCTTCCTTTCCTCTCCTGACACAGAGCAGAAGGAAACCCAACTCTGAATGCTAAATGACTATGCAGTATAATTAGGACTTCAGATTCTAATTCCAGTTTGCACAATTAACTCCTTCACAGACTTCAGGGGTGATTCAGGTGTACAGAGATGCCCTGTGCCATTTTAGATGCCCCAGGGTATCTAAAAAGTCTGTAAAGAGCTGGCAGATACCAGGCAGGAGCTATGGGAGATGTGAGTCTTTCTGGAGCCACAGCTGGAGGCCAGGCAGCTAGCCTAGTGCACCTAAAATAGCATTAAGTATCTGTGGTTGGGTATCTAAATCCCTCTTCTGTTCTCTCTTTAGAAAAATGGACTAATTAATCCATTGAAATAAATTGATCTTTCTAGGTAGTCTAGCAATTTTCTGCTACCTGATGCTGGCTATGCATTAGCAACTAAGTTGTCATCCAGAGCTCCCATGGCACTTTGAGGAATTCCTGCACAGATAGGGTACTGGGGCAAAGGAAGAAGCTGCAGCTTTTTAGACGTCACACAACTGTGACTATAACGATAATATAATAACTATAGTTATTAATTATAACACCATTTTAGTATTAACTATGATATTATAGCTAAACTATTACAGTACAATTGAATGACATGTCAATATTTTCCATAACCTTCAGATATCCCCGTGAAAGAAACAATACTTGTCTGCACCTCCAGTCCTTTGGATATATGTGCCAGTACAGTCACAGTACTGACGCTGGTGTCCTCATCTCTGCAATATCTGCCATTCCTTACTTCACATATTCCGTAGAATAATGAGGCCCATCATCTTTTGATGAGACTGTGGGAGTTGATATTCCCAAAATACAACATTACACTATCAGATAATCACTACTACTTAATACTGCTCTAGGAAGACTATTTCTGTGAAAGCTGCTGGGAATACAATAGCAACATGGGAAAGTCAATACAAGAAAGTAACTCTCTTTCTGCAGGGAATAGAAAACGTAATTAGGGACAAACTCAGACAGCTAAAAACATTAAATACTTTTAAGTCTGCTTTTATAAGACTTTATCAATCTACAGAGCTGGACTAGGGACAGAAGCCAAGACAAAGAATATCTTACCCTACTACATGAGCAACAAAACCACCTACTGAGAAAGGCCCAGCCTTTTTGGCAAGCATTGGTATCTTTGGACAAACTGGACGTTCCAGCAGTATTAGAAAATATCCTTGAGTATCTTATAGCAGCACAGAAATGGCGGCAACGTTGTTTCTGGCAATGATTTGAGAAAGGATGTGGCTAGCAGCATATATGGAGAAGATAAAAAGAATCAAGAAGTATTCCTCCTTTCTTGAATTATCATAATTATTCTTCCAAAACCAGAAAAATATAATTGATAAGCAGCTTTAGAGATAATTGGAAGTAGTAAAAAAAAAAAAAAAAGTGGTTCGAGTTCTCCTGGCAAGTTTTTAACATTTTTATTCCGCTTGTCACATACCACTACTGCCCTAGGCTGATCTGCAGGCAAACAGTGATGTAAAAAAGATGCAAATGTAGAATCCTCAAAGCTTCCACTGGGAGGAGGAGGACTGAGAGTTCACTGTGTTAATGCATTGTGGAAGGCAACTAAGCATGTTTAATTAAATCTTTATGAACTACCAAGATTTTTTTATGTTCTGGCTCAATCTTCAGGTAAGAAATTTGGTGAGTGTTTATTCTTACTGTTTTTAGTTAGAGATCAATTCAACAGCCAAAGCAGACCCTCCAACTGCTGTAAGGTGCCAGTCACTAGCCCATTTCACCTTGGTAAAAGGTTGGTATCTGTTTGGTAGGTTGTGCGGCTTTGCTGAGACCTAACCTGATATTACATGTGTACATGAAGGTGGTGGAAATCGTTGCATGGAAGCAGAGTTGTAAGCTTAATTTTAGGCTGAGCAACCCTGAAGGAGGAACCTTTGAACCCAGAGGGGGGAAAAAAGGAACAGAGAGTTTGGGGCTGATTTTTATTATCTCATCATTTTTCTTGGTTGCTACAAGTAAGCTCAATGAAAGCAGATTTTTGCAAAGCATGTAGGTTGTGCTTACAGTGGAAAGTGGTAGGGCTCGGAGAGGAACATGAGCAGCAGTGGGTCTTGCTGCAGCTTCCAGCATTGCTGTCAGCACTGATCTCAGCTACAGAACTAGCAAGGGCCTATTCATGTTTAACACAGCTGCTTTACAGGCTTGTCAGTTGTCACAAACATGACTAGCACTTATCACCAGAGCTGGCCTGTCCAAAATGGGATCTTCCCTGTCAGTGTAAGATTTCCAGGACCTCATTTGGATAGGTGGAAAAAGGAGACTCATCCATTTCAACAGGATAATTACATACTATTTGGTGTACACAGTCAAGCCTAGCCTTCTCAGTTGCTCAGACACACTCATTTTGGTTGAAAATAATAGGTGATGGGAGGTCCAACTATCCCAGTTATTACTAAACTCTCTGTGTACTGTTGCCCAGCAATTGCTTGACTAGATTGCCTGACAGCCCCTGCTAGAGTCAAGAGCTGTAGTAAAATCAGCTTTTGGCTTCAGGCACCTGGCTTGAAGCACTTCTACTGGAGAACATTCATCTGGGACACCTGTCTGCAGGATGAGGTGGTAGCTGGTGTAGGACTGCTCCTCTCCAAACCTGCCATTAAACCACTGGAGTTTCTGTTAACTGAAGGAGCCCTCTTAAACTGGGAGCCACAACAGGTAGCTGAAGGATGGGACTGCTCTACTACTTGTGGCTTGCCACTGAGGATGTTGGGCATGCATAACACCATTACTCTAAATGGGTCCTGCACTTCTGAACTAATTGATAACCTTTGAACATCAAGGACAGAGCAGCACAGTTTCCCCCCACCTCGCTCCCAGGGTTTGTGGCCTAACTTTGGGTAGTTATATGGGGAAGCTTAAAACCAAGGAACCTTCCTTCAACTCTCCCAGATTCAGATAGTTTGCAACTATGAAAACTAGAAATGAGGAAAAACAATGGACCTCACTTCAGGACCGCATGTCTGTGAAGTTAAGCAACTCCCTCTGATTTTTTTTGCAGGGTAAAAAGGTTCAGAGACAGAAATCATTAGCAGCCTTTGAGCCTATTAACATTACAGCAGCAGGACTATTGACTATCAACTGGGGAGGAAAATGGTATACACTTGCCTATTCTCCCAAGGATATGTGTAAGAGAGTAGATTGATTTGTTGAGGTTTTGTAGAAATTAAGTTTAAATGTAACAGAATAGGATGTTTCCTTTCTGCAGTGTAATAACAAAACACAACCTACTGCGTGTTCCAGTGCATTTCAGAAACCTGCTGAATATTAACTCTAATAGTGTATCGAACAGACTAATATACGAAAACTGAACTACACCAGCACAGCTAAATTCTACCAGAATTTAAGATCAGCCTTGATAAGCTCCTAGTCTCATCTATTGGCATATTTCCGCAAATCCAGGTGTCTGTTAAAATTTTTAAGCCATTGATAAAACCATAAATTTCTTCTTGATTTTTTTTGAGTAAAAGAGATGCATTAAATTCCTGTAGTACTCATGTGTAAAAGGCACAGAACTCTGAACATCTTAGATTTTCTAAAGTCTCTGAATCAAACATATCTGACAAAGAAATCACCTTATTTTCACCGTAAAACCTTGGATTACTTTAACTAAGTCTCTGCAATTATGAATTCCTTGATAGATCAGACAATTTGGGAATTTTAAACTTATTGTCATAAACCCCTAGAACCCTGGAATATTCTTTACTATTTTGGCTGACATTTACTTGTTTATAAAGAAAGAAATCTACCATCTGCTTTCCAATTTAAAGCTTAAATTATTATACCCTTTTCTCAAACAAAAAAATTTCAATAATCCTTAGCTTTCTTCAGTCTTTGTCTAGCGGAATTGTAATGATTTGTTGTTCCTACCTATATACAAACTCAACACTTGACTTGGCCAAGGATATTAGACAGAAATGTTTGAAGAAGTCTGAAATTTTAAAGTGTTCAACTCCCTAATGGCTAGCTTGTTGTCTCTGTCTGAAGAAATAAGTTAGTGCAAGGTGTTTCGCTTTCTTTAAGATACATTTATATTTTACCGCTTGTAAGCATAGCTCATAGTTTGCCTCTGAAGTAGAGGAAATATTGCTTTCCAGGTAATTTCATTTCTAATACTGACTATAAAAGGGACATTGCAAAGATTGTGCTGGGAAAAAATATGTTCTGTTAAAAGCCAATGTCATTTACAAAAGATTAAGTGCTGCATGTGAAAAGTAAAGAAAACGGGACTTAAGAGACAGGCTAGCTCATATAGAGCATTATTTAAAAAATTATCTGTACAGCAAATGGGGACAGAGAAGCTGCAGAGGTCGCCAGTTTCATCACGTTCAACTGTTTAGGAGACAACTCTCCTAAACAAAGCTCGCACATTAGTTTAAGGCCACTTTTTTCCTAAGGAAGGTTGGGCATGTTCTCATCCAGGCTGCAGACTGTCTTGCTTGCAGGGAAGCAAGGAACAAGTCCCAGTAATACCTTGAGAAATCAGGGGGTGTGGGATGTTCTCCAAACCCATCAGTATGGTGGGAGTGGAGGATCAAGCTCATCTTTTGAGTAAGTTAGTGCTTGTGATACTGCACTTACTGTCCCAGAGATGTAGCTCCTCTTCATCCACATATAAGCTATGCTATCTTAGATAAGCTAACCAGCTGAAGCCTGAGCATCCCAATGAGATATCCCACAATGACAACTGGAAAATGCATCTGGAGGGAATGGGAGGAGAGTTCAGCTCTCCTTTGAAGCAAATCCTCTCAGCAAGTCCTTTGAATGCCTGACTATTCTGCTGAAACTACTATGAAGCGCCGTGCTGTTTGTATGGCACTCGATTATGCTTCTGCTAAGAAACAGGCTGAACCAGGAGCTCACTCTCATTTGTTTTGTGGGCAGAGGGGAGGAAGATAACAGTGACTTATGGTTAGTACTTAAAAAAAAAGATAAAAAGACAATGAAGTGTGAACCAGCTAGATGAGGAAATGCAGGAGGAGGAACTGCTCTTTCCAAATAATTAATTGCTGTAATTGCTGTCTCCCCACACAAATCCTCTCAGGTCAGTTTTATTAAAAACCAAGTGCAATTTTAGGCTGTCAGAACAAAACTTTTCTTCAGGAAAGACAGAATTCTCTAGTGCAGGCTTATAGGTGAAGGAAGATCAACTAATTATAAATTACTTTAACCAATATTTGTCAGTGCACTTAGGAGAACTGTCAACAGTTCAGAACATAAAATGGTGGGATGTATTCACTGATGCACTCCAGCTGCTTTGCCTTTCTCTGGCAATACTCAGAGGCTATAAAACTGCCTTAGCCTGGCTGGTGTAAGTTTACAGCTCTCCTGCATCACCAAGGCTGCACAAAACAAGAGTATGCTGGTAAATTCAGCCCGGTATATTAGCTTTAAAGCTTAATAAACGGAACATAGAAATGAAAAGGCTGCGAGACTGATGCAAAGATTTAAAGAGGAGGAGACAAGGACAATAATCATGCTTTGCTTCAAGGTCAACTTGTTAAGCAATAGAGGTATCAGAGAGGAGTTTTACACACCCTATCATAACAGTGATGTAAAAGCACTGGGACTGTATGGGAACCATCTGCATGGCTGTAGCCAAACAAGGTGCAAGAGATACTTTTTCCTCCTACTTCTGTCCAGTTGTGTCAGAAAATCTAGTTTGAGGACCAATTTGCCTTGTGCCTTATTGGCACCTATTTCCAAATCAGCCTATAGACATTACGTAAACAGGACAACTTCACAGGTTTATCCACCTTTCAAGAATCCTTTTAGAAACATTACATTTAATACCTCTGTAACAGATTACTGGTAAATACGTGCTATCTCTGAGATGACTCTAAGTCAGGGCCAGAACTCATTAAACCTTCATTTCGAAACCTGTGCATCACTCACCAAGGGTATCAGATTGCTTCTCCCTCTCCTTTATTTTTATAGCTTGCTAATAAATTTCAAAAGTAAAAGAGCAGATGTTTGAGAATCCTGGCTCTAAAAAGCAACATTAAAAAATCAAAACTGTATCTGCAGTTACAGAAAACATTGGTATCTTTCTAATTCAAAATTACTGAGGAAAACTCTGCCTTCATTTTTACCACAGTTCACACACAAAAAGAGGAGAATTTGGACTGAGTTACCCTGCTCAAAGGGAAGGTGAAGGAGAGACACTGGCTGGTGTCCAACACCAGGTTAGGAGAGGGCCAGGCTTCACCACCTGCTTCTGGAACAGGAGCAGAAGGAGGCAGGGTTACATTGCTGGCTTTGGGCCATCAGAAGAAAAATGTTGTTTTAACTTGATTCTGCATAGTGAAAACAACAGAGGTTGATTTTGTGTGTCCTGTGACATGTGGGCATCTGCTACTACAGTTTGTCACTGAAGTCAAGGTGTATTTACTCAGCAGTGAGTCTCCGTGGCAGAAAGTTCAATAGGAAAGGCCAGCGTACATCACTTCTACTTTGCTTTAGCCTAGGAGCATAGATCTTCAGGGCTGGGAGGGACATTTAATAAAGGATCCTTTAATATACCTTTCTCTCCCCAGCGTAAGATAAACTCTCTTCTGTCATTTCTGACATAAATTTGTTAAGCTGCTTTCAAAGGCTCGTAGTAGTGGAGACTCCATAACCTTCGTACCTTGTATTTCAGCATATCACTGTCTTGACTACCAAACTGTATCTTCCTTGCGTGCCTGTTAATGCAAGCCTGTTAATTTGCAGCTGTCCAGTGCCAGTGATATTACATTCCATTTATACGGTACAAGAAAATCTGGTCACTGACTCTTTCCTACCAGCAGCTATGTGTTAAATTCTATCAAGTGTCCCATGGGCAATAGCATATTCCTGACAAAACTGAAGTGATAAACGAGGTTGTGTGAATCCCTCTGCCAGTGAAGCATCAGCAACCAAACATTTTTTTTTTCCAAAGCTACCACTCCTAATTTGATCTAGCTTGAGCTGTAGGATTGTATAATCTGTTAGCAATAAGTATTGATGAACTGTGGCTCTTTAAAAATCTCTGCCATTCAAAAGTTACCGGCACGGGAATTAAAATGTGTTTGATTGCTTACTCAAAAGTTCACCATTTGAATGAAAGAGGAATGAAAGATAAGGCAGTCGACAGTTGCTTGAGGGGTCTCACCTTGAGATTTGATGTTGAAAGATGCTTAGCTCTCCCCAGTGCCTCGGCTTCAGTAAAGGTCTAATAAAGAGCCTTTGCTGAATCTACTGCTTACCCTAAAATAGGCTGGCTTCCTGCAGGTTTGGAGAAAGTTATTTTACAAACATGAGTTTATGTCAGACAATATTTGAGCTAGCACGGGTTTGTAGGATTAGGCAGATGGAAAGATTTACGTTTGCAGGCAACAAGGAATACAGCTTGTCCTTTTAATTGGCAAAGTATGCAATAAATAGCAACCTGGATTTGTGAACAGTGAATCTTGTGACAACACTGGTTTTATATGGAAAAGGCCTGAGGATGGGTTTTAAGGTACAACTTTAAATGTCAGCCTTTTGTTTTCTATCCAGTACTGCTTTACCCATATCAATAACCTACTACCTGCTTTAATAACATGAAGATATGCATGAAGGAAGAAGTGTTTCTGAGAAACAGTGATTCAAATCTAAATTTAAAAAAAGTCTTTTACTGTAGATTATCTGTGGTCCAAGATAGAACCTGTGCTGAAACCACGAGTAGGAGAGGACTAGGTCTCCTAGCTCAAGAACATAACATCTGGAGACAGCTGTATTTCCATTCAGATGCAAAACAAAACTTCCTGCTTTTTGTTGGGTTTTGGGGGGATTTTGGCATTAGCTCTCCGAATAATCAGTTGTAGCTACAAGGATATACATAGTTGTATCTCTTGGGGAGAGAAAGCCGAAAAACTACCTTTTGACTATGGAGTTTTTGGTACCATACATCCACATGCGATCAATGCGGGAGACTTCTGTGGCTCTTGGCTGTCTGGCCACACCTGAAACCATGCTTGCTACACTAGAAAAACCAAGGTGATGTGCTCCTCCCTGAGATCAGAAGCCCAGTCTCAGGAAGAATGCTCAAATCAACTGAGCTGTCAGAGTCCAGTGTAATTTCCAACTTATTTTCATTAACTACCTCTAGGCTACACCACTGGACATTTCAAGCAGTCTTAAAATTCACGTCCAGATCTTCAGCTTATCATGTCTGGATCTCTGCTCTCAGATTGATTTTAGTTTGTAGCTCCTTGAATTATTGTTGCTGTTATTGAAAGAGTGTGTCTGAAAAAATCACTTTGCCACTACAGAATGTTTTTATTATAAATTTTCATGCAGGACTTCAAACGTTTAAAGGCAATTTTACTCTTCCTTGAATCCAGCAGACACCACAAAGCTTGTTTTAAATTCCAAGTCTTATCAAGTATTTACTTTTTTGACTCTTAATAAATAGCTAATTTCCATTTCACTGAACCTCCATCCTTTTTCACTGGTTCCAGCTTTCACCTGTCTGGCAGGTCTCGCAGAATTGTTGCGGATCAAAGGACACATGGTCCAGACTTAGAGAGCACTTGTAATTTTAGCTCTCAAGTTTTCTGAATTTGTAAAAGGCTCACATATTTTATACAAGGCCTTTTAATGAAGTCACAAGGAAACTTGTACTTGGTACTCCTCATCACTTGAAAAGGAGCATATGTACTGTTGGCGTGTTACCTTCCAGGATAACTTTACAGAGCAGTGCATAATAAGCCAGCCTTCTGCCCTCTATCCATTTTTAACTGGCTTGTCCTTAATCATCATGAATCCATGCAAAGCAGGATCTACTAAGCATCAAGACTGGAGCCAGATATCATAACTTGTCAACATAAGGAAGTCACTCTGGCCCTTTGTAGTTCTTGTCACAGGCTTAGTACTCAGAAGGCTGGCTGATTTCAGGGCAATCTCAAGATAGTCTCCGCTTTGAAAAAGTGTTTCTCCTTTTCCCAGGATGGGCGTATTCACCACACCATGGAGGAAAAACAGCGGTAGAGCAATTCTCCAGCTGCCAAGGCAGTTCTTAGTTCCTAGCTGCCTTACCACTTTGAGCTCTCTGTGGGCAAATGCCTGACAGGTTTATCTTCAGTAGCTGTAACTCCTGTGGTAACATTAGCTTCACTCTTCTCTCATCATTAATCCTTAGACAAATGAGGCTTTGGAAGTTTGTCATTTATTCCACACTTGCATGAGGTCTGCTTCAGCTTTTGAACATCATGTCAATGGATAGACTGCTTTACTAAAGTCCAAACGACCAGCTCTGGTTCCTTGTTCTCACCGTCGTATCAAGTCAGACTGCTGTCCCTTTTCATCTCCAGCAGGGGCCTACAGTGATACTTTCCAGAGCAAGGTACTTAAAGAACAATTATTCTGGCACATAATCCAAGGTGGAGTTTCACTCTTACCTTCCTGCAATTCATGGCTGAGCTGAGTTCTGACCACATGGAGGGCGCTCCACGGACAGATAGTTAAACTATAGAGGTGTTTTTCTCATGAAAAGTAGTGTACTCTATTTCTGCTAATTGTTTCAGTACTCATTTTGGTCCGCTTTTAGGACCCTTCATAATTATTTTAGATGGGGCACAATTGATCTGTTTATATTTGTTAGACTATGCTAGATTCATGTTCCAATACCAGCACCACTGAAGGTTTCATCCAAGGGCCACTGGTCTTTTGCACACCTCTGAGTAGGCACATATGTTCATATACATAATTAAACTACTATGCAAATGTGCTCTTTTCCTATAAAATGGTGCTTCTTTAATATCAATACCTGAAAAATGATTGCTATTCAGCTATTTAATCCCTAACCTTAGGTTTCAATTCACAGAAATAATACATGACTGTTTACTAATTTTCAATTTTGAGTTTTCAAGTACTAATTTGTTTATTCAGTAGGGTCAATATTTCTAAGACCTTAAACCTGGAATCAATTTCCTGCAGGCTTACATTTGCACTGAGGCAAAGCCTGACTGATTTTGTACTCATCTCTCTTGGAAGAAATTTCTACATCGCATTTCCTCAGCACTGAGAGAGGTAGTTTTGGGTGGTTTTTTTGTTTTGTTTTGTTTTTTAAACTATTAGCCCCCTAAGTTTGCATCTAACTTGGACACGTAGAAACAAAGCAGTGCTATCTTTCACTCACATATAAAAACATAATGAACAAGTGCAGGTTTTAAACTCTATGGCCCAGGATCAAATACAAATGGATTCCTGCTCATTCTCTCCTAGCTGAATTATTGCTGCAGTACTAGCTAACAATAACAAAATGATGATTTGTTCTGTTGAGAAATCAAAAGCTGCAGATAAAACTTGGAGTCTATATAGGAAAGTTTTTTATTTTATATCTGATATTCTGTGCTATGAGGAACACAGCCCATGACTGGTTGTCTGGTACACTCAGTATCTTTGGAACCATGCAGAGTTGCTCGAACTGATTTCACTGGTTTGTTTCCAGCCAATTTACATAACTGGGCTGGTATAACACTGTCAGCATGCACTGGTGGGTCTGGCCCTAAATCTCAATAAAGAAGTTATTCTTGATGAAGTCAAAGTTTTTGCAAACCGTAGATTTGCCTTGGATAGAAAGCAAAACATGCCGAAACTAAATTGCGGGTGACTAAGATTCATAAAAAACCTATTCAAGATGCAATAATTAGAGCAATCAATGCATTTTGATTAACTGATTACCACCTTTCAACTGCCAGTGGCAGAAATAACCTCCTTCTATAAAATCACAAACTCATTCATATTAAATTGGGAGCAGATGGAAAGTTGTTTGTGTTATTGACATTTCAGTTCCTGAATACCCTTCAAAAGCGTGTGGTACTGCTACATTGTAGTGTAATTAGAATAAAGCAACAAAATCAATCTCTTTTCACTCCACAAATACAAAGATTATCATCCAAAAGGTCAGCCTGGCATACGACAAATATTGACAACAAGGAGTGCATAGCTTTCTAAATGTCCTTTTGCAGTGCTCTCAGCACATACAATTGAGAGTAGATACAATTTTATTCAGACAATAATTCTTAGTATGAAGAGACTTACTAGGATTTCTATATGGGGAGATCAAATGGAATCAGATGGTGTAAGCTCATGCATCTCAAACTAGTTTCAGCATGATTTTACCTATCCTTTACAACAGAATTTGGATCACATTGCATTTTGAAAGAAGGTAAGGCAGCTATCATGCATTTATGTTTGTGCAAGTTGCTCTGAATAGATTCTTCAGCCTTTAAGAAGTTGAATTTGGATTTTGCACATTTAATTTATATTGACCTATCCTGTTTTCACTGAAAGGGCAACTAACATCCTTCTGTTTTGGGAAATATATTGACATAAGTGTAGCATCTATTGTTTTTAAATGTTCTGTTTTCCCCACATGCAGAGGAAGAAAATTAACTCTTCTTCTAGAACTATTTATGTGACTTAGAAGACAGTTATTTGTCTACATACAGATGCAGTGCCCACAAAGAAATTGCAGTACTTTGAGTTTTCAGCAGAACTACCTGCCCACCAGTTTCATAAACTTCTCAGACTCAAGTTGAGTTTCAAGTGGCATTAAGCACATACATGGATTTTGACCTGAAGCTCATCTGTTTTAACTAATCCCCATTTAAAGTCACTTCAAGCTTTTCCTTTAGATCTAGAGTTCTAACTAACTCTGGAAAGGATGTATGTTGGTTCAGACATATCTGCTACATGGATAGTTCTGCAAAATTCACACAAAAGAGCATCCTGAACCCTGTTTCCATATTCATATATGTATAACAGCACTCTTAAAATGGTGATTATGTACATGATTTTGCATCCTAATAAATCTGGAGAAGCATTTTACGTTAAGTGGGCAGACACTTCGTACAAAGGCTTAAAGTTCAAGGCTTTAAAATCACAGGGTGGTTTGTTATAGAGCCATGCTGTGTGAAAATTCTGTTTAGTTGCAGTATAATCTCATTGAAGTCCATGCAGTGTCACTGGGACTCAGCATGGCCAGTAGTTCTAAGTGGGGAACATATATACATTGTTAAGATCTGAAAAAAAGGGCACTGAAGAATTGAGACTAGGTGTAATCTTATAAACATTGCTGTACAAAACAGTTTAACATTTGGTTTAGAAACATAAGTAAACAATAGTACAAATCCACATTCAAAATATCTTTTGAATTCATCCTGTTTCTTAGCACAAAATAATTTTTAAAATGCAATCCCATATAGAAAGCTTATGAACTCTAGATTTTTTAATGTATTTATTTACTGATTAATCCAAGAGGATTGTTACTAGCTTCTGGGCTTTGAGAGTGCTTTCTGAGCCCTTTCATCACATATTGCTTTAGGATGCTTTCTACAATAGAGTTAACACCATGTCTCAAAAGGTAAATATTTAAATCAAGGGATTGCTCCTCTTACCAGCTCACTGGTAATATTGATTAAATATATTATTTTGTTTGAGCAGCAATACAGAGAATTTTCTTTAAGCTGTCTTGCATCTATAACCTTGCTTTAAAGTAACACAAGCTCCTGTAGTATTTACTGTATTAGAAACAGGTACATTAATCAAACTATGACAAACAAACCATTTTCAGCATTATTGTTCAGCACAACACAATACCAAATTGATATGAAAGATTTACATTTATCTTGCTCTAGTATCCTGGCATCAGTACAGGACTGAAATATATTTACCCAAGTACTGCCTCTTTACTTACTTTACAGGCTTCGTTGCCTGAGAGGCAAGAAACACTGACTTCAGGTCACTTTGATCTTGCTGGGGAGAGAGAAAGAACATGTTCCTGCACACAGACTTTAAGTTTCTCTTTGCCATCTGGGTCTCAAGTATCCATTAGGTGTTTACGTGCAGAGGAATAGAGCACTGTTCCCCTCTGGACAGAACAGAGCTTGTTTAGAGGGATGGCTGAGAGAGCCAGGACACACACACAGGGCTGCACAGCAGGGCAGGCTGCACGGCCAGAGACCTTCGAGGAACCATAGCACTGACTTTGCCACTCTCTCCAGCATTTTTAGAAAGGGCTGCAGAATTAAAGCTTACATTGGCTCAATGTCAGGAGATGCTGTTTTGCTGATCTAGTCACCGGGTGTTCAGAACAGCACAGGATCTGACTTGATATTTGTTTTACACACAGAAACTTTCTGAAGACTTTAATAGACTGAAACAGATATTCAAGAGAGATAGAGGACCTCTCCAGTCCTCACGTCCTGGTCTATTAAAGCAGGCTTTCCCAGCTAGGACAACAAATACCAAGCAAACTACCATGGAGGTCTTATACTTGTCCCAGCAGACAAGGATAAAAGATTGCTTAATTACAGGGAATCCAAATATTTACTGCTAATAGCAATTTCTAGGGGAAGTTTATGTATCTCAATTAAGGCAAGCAGTTTGAAAAAAAGAGAGATCAGCTCCATTCTTACAATACTTCTCCTCTGCAGGCTGCAGAAGTGATCTGCTCCAGTGGGGGCTGGGCTTGCCTGGACCTACAGACACCTATATGTGTCAGAGAGATATTGCCTCAGCAGATCCTATTGCCAGGCATCCCACAGGACATAGCAGGGAGAGAAAATGATGAACAAGATTCTTCTGATCCTTCCCAAAAGTTTGTTCCCTTTGGCAGGGGAGTAAGGATCACAACAGGCAAGGGCTTTGCTCTCTCTGTTCCTCCACAGGGATAAATGGATAAATACAACATTCACATCTTCACCCTCTGCCCAGCACCTGTGCACAAGAGTCTGAAAGAGCTCACTGCAAGTCTTTGCCATGAAGTTTCATTTTTAGCTCAAGTGCCTCCAGGCTCTTCAGGGTGAAACGCAGCTAGATTGCACATCAAATTGAACATCCCCTCATAGCAAAGGTAAGGGCAGACAAGGTTATGGAAAACTCAGTTACACAGCTTCCAAGTGAACCTGAGCCTTGTCCAAAACCCAGTGCCTTATCCTTGCAAGGTTTGTGTGGAACCACTGCAGAAATACACACACTGCTCTTTTGTATGTCAGAAAGGCAGGAGATGCAATCACTGTGGAAGCCTAGTGCAAGCTTCAGGTAGATTTACATATGAAAGTAGTACAGCAAAAGTCTACTCCATTTATTAATAAACAGATAGCACTCTATAGTCACAAGTCAGGGGCTGCAAATAATAAGAGAGTTCTTTTGAAAAGGTCTGTTATATCATCTCTTACTGATTTCTAGAAAGGACTACTCTGAAATGAAGAGTCTGGCCAAGACTGTAACAAGAAGCATTTTTAGGAATTTCACAGGCCTTTTAAGCTGATGTGCTGCAAGCATGAAATACAAGTAGGAATGAAGAAATTGTGAAAGTGTTGGATCACTGTATGACCATGCTCAGGAATGACACACAGCTAAACTGTAGGAACCATGCAATTTATTAGCTTTGTTATTTTGCAACTCCTTCATATAATGCAAGCTTATGTCAGTTAAACCAATGCAGCTTCTACTACTATAGAATACACTTCTATAAAAGCCTCTTTAACTGCAGTTTTGTCCTCAGACATATTGTGTGGCTCTTGAGAAACAAACAAGTCCCTGCAGTCAGTAAGAATAATTCTGGTTCCTGTCTCTATGGACTGCATTGGGTACACATGGAGTAAGACACAGAACGTGGGATTTACCAGTTTGGAAGGAACAGGGTTATCTGCATTTTATACTATATATATATACACACACTATTTATATTTATTTTATATATATATATATTGCAGGCCTTATCCGTATTTTAATGAGTTTTCCACTCTTTGTTTCTGGATATTCCTACCACCTTAAGGTACAGAAGCCCACAGAGGTACTGAAACAGGGCACAGTAGGCAAAGGTTTCTCGTGCCTCTTAATGTAATTTTCTGAGCAGAGAGATGATCTCTTAGCTCTCTAGAAAATCTGAACAGAGTGAGCCTCCTCCAACACTTTCTTCTGCCACCCACGCTGGCCCAGCAAATAGCAGGGAGCCTTCAGCTACCAGCCAAGCCAAGGAGCCTCTCCTCTTTGCAGGCTCAGCCATTCATTGAGACAGTTGACTAAATGAAGATAAAAATGCTTACGTGTAAAGCAAAGGCCCTAAAACTCACAGATAAGTTTAAGCATGAGCTGAACAGCTTTGCTGAACCAAGACTTTCTACAGGATGTGCATTTAGGTACATAAGGTACACCAACAAAGAAGATTGAAGTATAGCCTCAGGCAATATGGCTAACATCCAAAACTCAGTGAAACTAAGCTTTTCCACTAGTTTGCAGACTAACTGGTACTGTTGGATTGGATCTTAGCATAAAATAGTTTAACAATTTAAAGCTGAAGACCATTTACACATCCTGCAAAAGATCACTAATAGGCAGCACTGAAATGTCAATAACAAATGCTAGGGAATTCTTTCCCACATTGATATGCACTAATAACACCCATTAATTTCAATAAGTAATCATTTGAGACCAAAGAGTAGTTACACTTCTAGTTTTAGATTGGGCAATTTGAAATTTTCTTCACTAGGTATCAGAATAATTTGTTTTATATAAAAACCTAAGAGGCAGGAGTGGAGATAGACTTGTTCACTACCTTAATGATGGTTTTTTTTTAATTTCTAAACCAATCTGCTTTTTGCAAAGCTGTTTACAATTGACTATTAATTTGCATACTCAAAAAAGCTATTAATGAAAGCACTGCAATTTCTTCTTCTCCAGTGCCCTAGCTGAGTGCCTAATTCAGTGTTTTGAATAAAGTGAACACTGGGGTGATTTACGAGAACAGAGAATACATTTTCTTTTTTTATTCAACTACCATTAAACTGAGTTTCCTACCAATGAATTTAAATTAAAATGACAACAGCCATATTTAAATTTTATCCACACATAACTGTTGAATTAAATGAATACTGCATTTTTATAGGATGTGTTAGTTAAAATGGCTATGAACAGAGACAAATGGTGAAGACTGAGTATTTCTTCTTTACTTGAGTGGTCTTGTTTATAAATGTTCAAGTCATTTTACAGAAAATGATCAACAGTTTCAGCTAAGGTAATTTCACTGGAAAAGTAAGATTTCCTCTTTCAGTTACAAGACCCCAGAGATGTTTCATGAATAGTTATGCAGGTTTTTTTTTTACACCATCTTGTTTTTCCCCACTGCTTTAAATAAAAAAGATGCTGTTTTTATATGCAACATAAGCTAGAAAAAGAGTAGGAACATGAAAACACACCTAACATTGACTTCCTTTCTTCAGAAATAACTTGCATTAATTTTCCTATAAATGTCTTTATTGATGGAGCAGGAAGAGTTAAAATCCAGGCTTCACACTAATACATAGGAAAGTAAACTTCATTACTTACGCTTGACTTACACCAGCATACTGAGACCACAATCTCATTCTCCATTTGAAAGTGTAGATGAAAGGCTGATTCCCAAGTTATGCTATATTTTCTCATTTTTGCAAACACTACTAAAGTACTTTCACAGGAAAAAAATGCTTTCAGGAAGGCTGGACAAATGACTACTCATTATTTACAAGCTAGAGTCTTTTTGCTGAGAGTTCAGTGAAGGGGAAGATTCCTCAGATACTGTTACTTAAAAAACCAGGCCCATCTCTGGGATTTGAAAGAGTAAGATGCTGCTAGTAAGTATGCATGCAGATGTTCAAAACACACTCAAATATATCCTTTGATTTCCTCCTAGAAGAGACCTGGATATACCTGTAAACTGTTTTCCTTGCCTCTTTCTTGCTGAAGAACAAAAAAAGAATTCTCACAGATGCCAGCAAGGTAGGACACCAAAATGACTGTAAAGTGCCATCTTCCCTATGTCTTTTTTTTTTGCCTAGAGCTTTAAACAATGCTACAGGTGTAGAGACCTACAGAACACTTTCCCTTTCAGATTAAATTTTGGATAGTGTACTCTGATATAGATGCCTTTGTTACCTTTAAATGAGAAAAAAAAAAGGTGAGCCTTTTGACCTCCATCCCCTGCTTCATACCAGTTTTTTATTGGAAATAGTGTGTTCACATAACATGGATACAATTATTTATTTTGGAATTGTCTTATGAGCTTAAAGCTGAAGTACTTTCCATGCAGATGAATCCTAGAACAATTAATGTTGAATTTTGGCAGTTTTGTCAGTTTTAGCTGCAGTTTTCATAGATGAATAAGAAGTTCATGTTCCCTGGGAGATACTCTCTTAGCATCTTCCGGTAACTATCTGAACTGGTTACATTTGATTCATATTTTTAAGCCTTTCTGTAAAACATTAGTAGCCAGAGACCTACATAAACCAAAAATGTAAGGACAAAGAGGATGGGAAACAAAGCAGCTTCAATTCGATGTATGAGCACTTAGCATCTATTTCTGAGACTTGCTGATAAATGAAGGCTACAACAATGACTTGGCATAAAAATCATTAGGTAGTTCTATTTAAAGTTATAAATGTTCCTTAAAACTGGGACATCTTTCTCTATGGCATTCATACAGCACTTTACAAAACACTGTACAAAAATAGTACTGCTTTAAACCTAGTGAGTGAAACAGACGGTTCTTCCAAACAAAGAAAAAAACATGAAAGCAATACAGTGCACAATTAAACACTCATATTAAAGGCTGAACATTAGGATGCAAATGCACAAGCCACCTAGAGAAGAACAATACACGTTACTAATTTCATTCAAGTTACATCAAAATATCAGTTTTCTACTGTTGCAAGTGAAGCTCTTTCCAATAATTAGCATAGTATTTCTCAGAAAGTGTTAGAGGAGTGTTCTTTTTCTGTACTTTCTGCTGCTCTGAAGACAGTGAAGCATCCAGCTCAGGGATTAAAAGGTAGACAAGGACTAGCCCCAGCTTGGCTGCACAAGGCTGTTGCTTTCAAACAGCTCTCCAAAATGGCTCATCCACCTTAGAGTTATTTGGCGAACAACGGGGAGTTGGTGTGCCAGGGAGATCCAAGGAGAAACATAAGAAAAACGGGCAGGGAGAGAACAACATATGAGTGGTACTAGGTCCTCCTTCCCCCACAGTTAACTTGTGGCACAAGTGAGCTGCTGGACAGTGGAGAGAAGTCCTTCACTTATTCTCTTCTCTGATAAGATCAGAAAATACTCTGTCCTCAAACAGTGGAGAACAGGTCTCCACAGGATGATGCTTCCCAGCCCCATGCCAAAATGCAGCCAAGGAGCACATAAACTAGCATGTTCTGACTGCCGGTCATGATAAGTCACATTGCCTGAAGCCTCACATTATTTTAGAATATCTTCTACTGCTTTTTACTGCTGTCTTTCAGGGGTCATTCGGCTTATGAATAACCAAACCATTCATTCTGCTTCATCTGTCATTGCCCATACTATTTTATTGCAAACTCCAGTTGAACTTGTTTTCTGGTAGGTGGCTGTAAATTATCTTGTGATGATTTGTAACAGCTATCATACCAGGGCAAAACACACAAGCAAAGATGACACATTAAGTCACCTCTAGTGTACCGATGACACTATCCAAGTATTTAGTAAAGCCAAGTAGTCTGGCAGAGCCTAGTCAATTCCCTTATAACTTCCCTTCCCTCTGCCTCTGTTCTCTACAGTGTAGATGTATAGAATCCTGTCTGCCCATGGATGATGCATATGTGGCCCCGAGTAGGGAACACCACCTTTGCCACATACAGCAGAGCCCCTTCCTCACCTGGGGACCTCCTGCATCACTGCTGAAACATGAAAGAAGCAATGTACCCTTGGGCAGGGAAAGGCATCTGCTGGAGGACACTCAGCCAGGTCAAGCACATTGTCTTCTCCCAGAACTACCTCCTCAAGCTCAGTGCAGAGCACCACAGATGACAGGATTCAAACAATTACCTGGGTGTCATTTGATAGCAGGCTAAGCCTTCACACATGCAGCTACCCTGGCTCTCAGCTTTCCTACACAACCAGCTAGACCTGGACCCAAGGGCTGGGCAACAGTGCTAACATTTCAAACCCAATGCAGTCTCAGGCACAAAGACTGTATGGACCAAATAAGCCACTACATAGAGAAATGTTCCAAACCTGCACCTATAGCAGGTAGAAGGAAAGCAACTGTGGTTTGTCTAGAGCAACAAACCCTGTTAGAGCTAGTCTGCATCAGAAACAAATCACAGTTTTGGGCTCTAAACTCACAGTCTGAGGAATTTCATCATCTGTACCAGATCAAACCAGTAAGCCACTAGCAAGCAGGATTCAATTCATCCTTACTCTGTCCAACAACAAAGAGGGGAAATACTAAACTAGATGAAACTAATCTGATTGGGTTCAACCATTCCTATATCTTGCTTATTTTGAGAAAAATATTTAAGAACATGAAGAATGGTGGTTGGCACATGAAAACACAAATGATCACAACAGCCTTCAGTTGTGACCTGAGAGCAATGATTTGTCACAAGGGTGTTTGACAGCAAGAAATTTATTATTAGAAAATTCAAACTCTAGTAGCATTAACTATTAAAGAGAAATCTTTAGCCTTTTAAATGTCATAGGGGTGTGTGAAGGCCAAGAGATTATGAAATATAACCCTGCAGGAAGTTAAATGATTCCAGAAACAATGTTTGCTTCTCATGGAAACCCACTTAAAGCAGCAATCAAATCAAACAAACCACCTCTGATAACAAAGCTGAAGAACTGTGTGACAAAGTTCATATACATAACCTTCTTTTTTCCTTGGTAAGCATGCTGCATTTACACTGTAAACCCTCAGTTAATCATATAGCACATTTCAAAGAATGAGAGCAATGTCCTCTGCAAGCCTGTGAACGTTGGATAGTCCTGAGGGCACAGATTTAAGCAGTAGGTAAGTGGCAGCAGCAAACCAGGTCCCAGTAGCTGGGCTCATGGTTATAGTTGGCTGTTCACTGATTAGGATAACCTTCTTTGTGAAGAGTGCAAGTGTGAGTCAACTATTTAGGCACTACCCTCAATTAGTTTATAGGATGAATCCACTGGCAATGAATCCATCTACTGCTACATCTGTGTACCTCTACCACTTACGTGCCTCTGTTCCTGCCCTCGAACAGGCAGGAATCTCCCAAATGCAACTTACCTTTGCAAAATAGTAGAGCCCTACCTAGCTCCTCTTCCCCTGCCTACTATTGATTATTTGCAGCCTGCCAAACACAATTCATATTTGTCTGAGATTCACTTTGCAAGCACAGTGCTGAAATCCTATTTTCTTTCTTCCTGGGCTAGGATGGAGAAGTGTTTTCAAGCAATGCAGTGTTCTATTTAGACTGATACCTGTGAGTACTTTTAAGAGCAAAGGAAATGGCAGCAGTTGTTTAAAATTACCCTAAAAATGCTGGAGGATGCACCCCTCCACCTGGCACTCCCCTTATTTATGACTACCTACTCATTTCAGGACCAGGATCTGTATACATCTCTCCTGAAGAGGAGTGCGTTAACTTCTGCCCTCTTTTCAGAACTATTTCACTTTATGTGGCAAATACCTGTAAGTATTATCCACAGAGCATTAGGATAACTTTCTAGCCAAACAATTAAGGCACTTACCTGTGGGTGAGTTACCCAAGTTTCAGTCCCTGCCCAAGTGAATGTAATTATTCATACAAGATTTTGACTGTGTAGTGTCTGTTCTTGGAGACTTTCAAGATCTGACTGGATAAAGACTCAAGTAGTTCTGACCTCAGAGCTGACCTTATTTTCAGCAGGAGTTTGAACTAGAGACCTCCTGAGGTCCCTTTCACCCTCCATTATTCTGTGACTATCAAGTTACAAGATGAGCAGGAGATTTAACTTTAAAGATAAGATCTATTGGTTATTAGGGCACTCCATCCTGGGAAATCAATAAGTTCTTTAAGTAGAAGGAGTCTAATACAGCTTAGCAAAACATAAGCTCTAGGCTATGAGGCAGAAATATGGATGAACATTTTTCTTTCTCCAGCATTTCTGTGACTACCACCCTGGACTTCTCATCCTGATAGACTGGAAAGTACAGTTAAAAGCTTTAACAGAGTTCAGGATTAGTAAAAATCACAATTTTCAACAGTTTTACTATTTGCTAGAACCCTCTGCCTAGTTCTGTCTCACTGAAGCTTCATTGGTCCCATCACCTCTACTGAGGATGTTGAAGGACCACTTCCCTCATCGAGAACTCCTGGGACATACAAATATCATTTTCCATTTATTCCATACTCAGAGTTGGAAGAAGTACCAGGGAGGAGGGACTATTAATTTCCTTGAACCCCTGGAGCTCTCTGTACTTGAGGGCCATATTGTACTCCTCATTTCTTTAGTACAGGAAGTCTCTAGCTGAACAAGAATTTTACTTAAGATATATACTAGGTGCTTATTTCTGATCTCCGCAGGAAAAAATCCTGTATTTCCTAGAGTAGGACATTTATGCTCATACTATTTTAGAAGAGCTTATTTAAGGAAAACAACAAGAGCGTGGGGAAGACATTTAACGTAATACTGCTTTTTCCAATTAAATATTGTGAATATCCTTCAGTTAAATGCCTTTTTTCTGTTACATAGCCATGTGGGATGGTGAAAGCAGTAGCAATTCTTAAAGAGCTAGTACTTTCTAAAATGTGTGAAAAGAGAATAAAAGATAAAAAAATCATTTTGCAATAGATGAAATTGTTTTACAGATGAAACATGACTCCTTTCTGAGCTTTTTCTACTTGTACTTCATATTGGACGCAAGTAACAGAGGTCTTGGGAGTGAACTACTCATTATTAACAGCTTAAATGGGAGTTTAAAGGGCTTATCTGCAATGAATTATTCAAGAGCTTCGTGAATTAACTACTGAACTTTTCATGCTTTTTTACCACCACATTGTTCCACATTGGACCTCCCAGTCAGGTAAAACAAGTTAAAGTATTGCTAGTAAAAAGAGTTAGCTATTATGGTAAAATTGGTTTTGATGAGAATATGAAGGGCCAACTTCCTGAAAGCATGGTGTTAGGCCAGATAAATAAGAGCTAGAGAAGTAAAACTCCTAAGAACTGAAATGTGAATAGGGTTACTCTATGCAAATGCACTAAAGCAATGGGGGAAAGAGCTGTTGTTGCACTGAAAGCAAGAGAAAAATCTTAAGCGTATTGTGCTGAGAGGTTTCTTCCCAGCTAAAACACCCTTCAACTTGCTCTCAAAAGCACATATGAAGCAGTATCAGACACAGTCAAATGGGAAGAAACTTGTGATTTTTTTTTTCAGGAAACAGACTGTAAATAATCATAGACATATTGGAATATGTTTATCAACTGAGTCAAATTAAAATGTAGCAACCATTCACTCTAGTGAGAGCAATATTATACCTGGATATTCACTGGTGCTTCCTACCTAGTTTTTCTGTGAAAGTTTATTACTAGAAAATATCAGTTAGATAACACCTACTCTAATTTTTACAGGCTGTATTCCTTGGATAGGTATTTCTAAGATGCTGCCAGCTGGAGAATGCAGTAGTTTGAAGGTGCCTGTATTACCTTGCCTTGCTGGTAATCAGCTCCCCCACATAATGTTGAAGTTGTGTTCCTCAGCTAACACCTAGCCACTATCTCCAGGAGAAAGAAGTTGTCTTGCATTCTTCTTGACCCACGCAGCATTTGGTCTGAGATTGGAGAGTATTTCTTTCAATATGTAAATTCTTACTTTAGAGTAAAAATTATAGGGATTGTTCCTAAATCTACTGTGCCACAGTCCCCATGTACTTTAAGACCTCTGGGTGAGTGAAAACCCAGGCCCAAGTAGAAGGCAGTTATAATACAATTCCAGTAGGTACCATCCTTATGCACAGTATTTTTCCTTATGCATATACTCAAAGAGATGCCACACTGTAATAAAAGAGCAAGAGAAAAAGAGAAAGAAAAATCTACCTCCTCTATTTACTGACGTAGCAGGGCTTCACATCTCTTATCAACATGCTAGCCATCATTTAAATGCTTTCATTCAATTCTTTCTCCAAGCTAATAGAAAAGGGATTTAGAATACTTACATATAGCAATTACACACTGAATCAATGACCTGATAATAGAAAATGAGATATTTCCTTAAGTATAACAAACACACTGGCAAATTTGTACGTTATGAATCCTTTAAATCACTTTTCAGGCAAGCTGTTGATGATACAGAATGCACACAAGTACTACTGTTTGCAATGTCAGCCTCTCATACAACTGTTTGAACAAACTGTGTAGAATATATTCAACTCCTGCTTGCCATCAAAGCATTTTATTAGCAGTGATTTACAATCCTAACTCTTCCCTCCATTAAATGCAACATACTCCATTCCTTAAGCCTCAGTTACTAGCAAGGCAAGCAATTCAGCCACTTTATCAAGAGACAGTAAGTCATAGAAAGGAAGGGAAACATGTTTCAGGTAGAGACAAATATGCCAAGTATTGTGTCCAAAAATGTTCACAGCCAGGTATTTCATATGGGAGAGATGCTCCTGCAAATAGATGATGCAAGATGAATTATGTGCTAAGCATTAAGAAACACTTGTTATCCTTGTGTGTCTGACATCATAATATGACAAGGAACAATTTCCTGGGGTGGGGTACTATGCCACTGACACTGCAATACAGTCTTTAGACTATTTCAAAAGGTAGGTTTTTTACTGCTTATGGTTTTACTTTTTGAAAAATATGTATTCGATTAAAAACTGAGTTTGCTAAGTTTCAGTGGAGCTATGTACACTAAGAGCTTGTAAAAAATTAGGTAGGGTGCTATACAATATTTAATGAACTGGTGAAAAACTTTGCATTAGTGGGCAGGGAGAGGGGATTTTTTTTTTATAGTATCAATTCACTTTCTTGAACTTTGGAGTTAAATGGCTTTGAAATGAAATAGCCCAACTGCTTTGATTTTTAACATACGGACTAAAATGGCTTTCATTATAAAGGTGATTGCTGTAAAACAGTCAAGTAGCAATGGAGAAGAGGTGAAAGATGAATCATTTAAACAAAATTAGATTGAAAGAGTTACCTTTTAGCAAACTAAAGCCATTGTTCTAGACTGTCTATCAGTATTTGAAGAGTTTGATCCATATTCTGCAATATGAGAAAACGTAATTTGGAGAAACACCCAGTGTCACTATACTCAACAGTTCTTTAATTCCTGAAGAATGGTCCTGCTTAACTGAGTCAGTCTGTACTATTGAGGAAATTTACATGTAGCATGCAACACCCCGACCAAAGTAATCTGTTACCATGTGTACATAAAGGAAGACAGAGTATATTTAGGTAATAAAATCATGTAAGTATCTTATTCAAAACACAAGTGACTGTACATGGCTTATAACAGATGCATATCTCCTGCTAATATCCATAAAAGCCTCATTTGTTTGGTGAAAGAGTAATTCTAATAGACACAGCTAAAAGATAAACAGCAAAAATCCAAGTGCCATGTTTGTGTCACATCTTCAGATACAGCCTGCCTATTATAACTTATCTGTTATGTAACATAAAAGGATTCACTTTCTACATTAATGGCTAAGATTCTTTTTCCCCCCCTAAACTGATAACATGACATTTGAGATCTGATTTAATATTTTAGAGCCACTGCATGCACATACACACAGGAAGCAAAAGGAAAAAAAAATTATGAGTATATGAAAAAGGTCACAGATGAGTGCAACATAGCCTAAAAACCACATCAAGGCTCTTAATGGTTTTTCCCTCCCCACCCCTGGTAGAATTAAAGTGCAAATTCCATTTAGCTTGAGTAAACATAATAAATGGCAAAATAACCCAGTGCCAACACCAAGTTTCAGAGCTAAATGAATGCAGTGATCCAAAAGTTGTATTCTTTTGGAAGACATGGAGACTTCTCTGTAGAGAAGACAGAAGAGAAGTCCCAGCTTCACAAAGGGTTTACCATGAAAGCAGCTGTGATTTTGCTTTAGAAATGTCCTATTTAGAGCAGGAAGAACAGGATGTTGAATGTCTCCTCAGAGCTGAGCTTGTTAACTTGTTACAAACAAAATTTACTTCAGTGACCCAGTAGCACAGCAGAGTAGATTCTCATGACTTCCAAAATTCTACAGAAAGTTTACAGTTTAGGGAAAGTGAGAATACTAGAAGTTACAAGGTCAAAAGGAGTAGCATTTTTAAAGACACCTGAGCAATAGTACCATTTCCCATAGCGACGGGTTTGTGGAACATTGCACAGGCTAAATGCAAACAAGTCAGTCCAAGTTACAGGAAAAAACAGTTTCACCAACAGCAGAACTATCTGAATTATTCTAAGAGATACAGCTGGCTGTACGATTTCTATTCTCATGCTGTTAAGAGATATCAAAAGCTTTTGGGACCTGATCATACCTCTGCAGGCCAGGTCTGAACTACTATCACTTGAAGTTAGTGGAAGGAGTTTTATCTGCCTCAAAGCCTGAATGCTCAAGTAGACTAGTCCTTTTGCTTTAAAAGGAATTTGCATGCTGGAATTATGGTGGGTTTATGATTTAATCTAATTAACAAGAAATCTTAAAAGAAAAGCAGTATCAGAAAGGCTCTAAACTAGCAACACTGTACTAAAACAAGAAGCAATTTGAAATACAAACCACTTCAGAATTATTGCTCAGTTCACCTTTTAAAAATCTACAGGACACTGAAAATCTAAGTATCTAGTAAGGTTTTTAAGGAATCTTAGAAGATTTAGCACTAGGTCTAGAAGGATAGACAGTTCTCCTTTCAACAATAAGGCATTTTTACATTAGCATTAAAATCAAGATATTTTAGCAGCAGCCACCTAATAATCTACTCTAGTGTTTGGATGTCTGAACTTGCTTTAAGTATTTTAGGAGTGTCACATCCTAACAGCTAAGCTGTGTCTGCTTTGGGGTTTTTTGATTTTGTTTGGGTTTTTTTTTGTGTTTGTTTTTTTTTTTAGCTTCTCTGTAGACACCAAAAAAGAAATTCCTTATCTCTCCCTCACTTCAGAGGAGGCCAGTAAAATTAAATATACTTATCAAATAATACCTTCCTCTAATAAGTGGGGAGATTTAAGGCTGTTCCTGACTTTTAGACCTAGTAACTAAACAAAAGCACAGGGGAGATCCGAGAAGTTGGAAGAGACAGATCTTCTCTTTGAGGTACTCTAGCAACTTCATGTAGTGAGGCTGCCATTCCAGCTTAATTAAGGCCACTTACCAGGCAAGGAGAAGGAAAAAGGAGTTTCACACATACTAAACCCTCCCTCCACCATTCCCCACCTCACTTCTAACTCAATGTTAATAGTCATGAGTTTGGTGCAGACACTTCAACCCCACCTTGGAGCATGTGGAGCCCATGCAGACCATCACCCCTGGCTGCTTCCTTCACATCCAGGAGGGAGGAACAATCAGGAGCAGAACCTGTCAGTGCTGGCAACCCACAACATTCCTCACATGAGCAGCAAGAGGGACAAGGGTGCAAAGCAATTTGAATGAAGTGCTCTGTGCCTAAATCTGACATTTTTTATCACTGTCACTTGGTCTCTGATAAAAGGCTGCAATATATTAGAAATGACACTATCAGCACCATCATATTGCTGCTATTTTTCTTTAAGTGATTGCAATATGGGACAGCATCAAGAAAAAATTTAAGAGTTTTAACTAATTTCAGTTGAAAGAATTAAGAACTGTACATCATGCTATCCGGGAAAGGAGAAATTGGTAAACATACAACTCGGGAGACTTCCAAGCAGAAAGGGAAGCAAGACAAGAGAGTGCCTTTATATTATAAAGGTCATAAGCATCAGAGTTTCATTTTCTGTCACTGTGCTTTCACACAGTCTAAAAGCCACAGAGAAACACAATGCAATAGCTTTTTTAAAAAGGGAATAGTTTCTCCATGCAGTCCCATGCAGTTACTTTGATGTTGCATTTGTTTTGAATGGAAACCAGGTATACAAGGCCAGCTTTAGATAACTGTTAAAGACAGTTCAAGAAAATCTTAGTGATGCACTTCATTTTTTGATCTTGTCTCCAACTTTGTTAAAGACAATCTTTTGCTTTATCAGAATAAACTTTTAGTATAGTCACCTTGTCCAGGTTAAAAACAAGCATGGGCAAGGTTAATAAAAATCATAGTTATCAGAATTGCTCTGGACTTAGTGGATTTATCACTGGCACCCCCCCATCTTCTGCCCCAATGAGGCCATCAAAATACCAATAAAGCTGAGATTAATCACCATGATATCCGATACAGCCATGGGCCAAGTGCTGTAGAGAAATCTTTTCTGCCAGAAACTCCAGCTGTGCAACTTTCTTTCCAGTAAAAGGTAATATCATTTGTATTTCTGAAAAACTACTTGCCTGGACCATGTTTTATGAAGGCCCATTTACAGTGTTATAACACAATAGAAAGGATCCAAACCATGCTGTAAAACAACTTTCATTTCAAGTTCTTCTTCAGTGCTTTGCTAGTATAAATCAGGCCCAGTACATAGGAAAGAGGTCCACTAAATGTCAAGTACAGCAAAGAGTGCTTATCTCCTTTTAAGCAGTGGGATCATAACTATTCCATCATATTTTTCCACTGGACACATTTAGTCATTAATAGCACTAATTAATACCAACTTTAAAGTTTTTATTAATTAGTGCACCTCTGAAGAGGTATAACCACCACTTAACTTGCAAAGTACTTTACATCTAATAGTTCTCATGGCATATCTTTAAGTAACTCTTACCAAGCTCTCCTGAGGCTTTGATTTTGTGCTGAATGACTACATTTGCAAGTGGTCAAATAGTATCAACTTTCAGATTACAAAGTAATTTGGAATTTAAGTGAGCTCAAGTTGTCTGAAAGTCCTTAGTTATTTACAGCTAGTAGGTTCCCTTCCTTGCTGAACACACCTAGAAAACAATTTTTGTTATAATGGGTATGGGTTCATTAGAAGAAAAGTTGCTGTTTTGCTTAGAGCTAACCAAAATGGTTTTGATGGTTACTTCCAAGGAAAGTAGAGCTTAAGAACAATGATGTAGGATTTGTAGACTGACATGGAAAGAACAGGTTTGATCAGATCATAATGACCACTTAGTCACAAAGCTATGACCATGAGATCATAGGTATGTAACATTTGAAGTTGGTGTGTGAGCTCTGCAATAATATACTGGATTAAACTCAAGTTTTATTCCCACTGCTGCATCATACAACATGTTGAGAGGAGCTGTATTGTGGCTGCATGTCATGAATTCATATTTCACTTAGAATCGTTTTACTTCACTGTTTGCAACTCACAGCAAAGTTAAGGTTGAAGTATAACACTGCATATCAGCCAAGAAATAGGTTATTCTTAAAACATACAGAAAGCTACCTTGGAAACAAAGCAAGCTGATTCCCAAACAGCAATTTTTTTGAGCCCCACTGTGGAGTAAGTATGAGTGAAGTAAATGGTATTATGCTATCCTAACCAATTTAACCAGCCTGTTCATCATCATAGGTATCAGGAACATCAAAAATAATTTATCATAGACTAGAATTACTGCAGTTAGGCATTTTTGTTGCTGTAAGAATATATTAAATTTATCTGCAGCTCCACAATTAAAACCTAGGCTTTAAAGGACCTGTGAATGTTAGTATATCTTCAAAGCACTCTACAGATCAATCCTTTTCAGCATCACTCCAAGAGTGGAAAGAATTACCTTTAGTTAATGGAGAAACAAGCTGCAGCACAAAGACACAGTGACTCATCTGCCAGTTAAGTGCCTAGATACCATGGGGATGATACAAGAGCAGAGAACAGAGTGTCCAGAGCAGATCACATCATCTGCAGCTAGTTTCTAGTACATTAATTTCATCTCCTTTCTATATTTAATCTTTCATGTATTTGTTCTGTTAACCATTTTCCATGCCTATGCTACGCTGCTATTCAGTCACTTCCCATAAACGTGCACCTTCCATCTGCTTCCCTCCCTTATATATGACACTTACTTCCCCTGCTATCCATTATTTGTCTTATACTGGTGGTACCTGACAGCTGCAAACATTTTCAGCTCCCCGTATCCCTCTGAGCTTCCGTTCTCAGTGGATCCAGGCAGCCAGGCTCCTTTTCATTTCCAGTAGCTTTTATGAAATCACAGTGGAAGGCGGCTAAACATCAAAAATGGGCTCTGCAGTTTCTTTGCTCCTGAAGGATGTCTACTTTCCACTAAGCCTATAAGGGCACAAACCTGAAGCAGAGCTCTTCTTCATCAGCTTGTATTGATTTCTCAATGCTTTCACACACATTAGCAATCTTCAAAATACTTCGTGTAGTCAAGAATTCAACATTTTCTAAGTACTCCTGCTAAACCTACTGTTCATTTCACATAACATTTTTCCTTAGCCACTAAAAATTTAGACCAATTATATGCATAGCTCAAATTCTGTACTCAAATACCTAAAAATTGGCCTCTGTTTAGTGGTACAGAGTGACACTGAATACCATCAAAACCAATGAGACCTTCATATGCAAATACTGTGAAAAGCAACCAATAATATTTATTTCTGTTTCAAGTATGTATTTCAGAGTCTAAATTTAAGTATTCAGGGAAATGGGCTGAAGACAGAAGTCAGCTTAGAGAATGTTCACCAAATTCCCTGTGTTTCATAGCACCTTACCAAGACCAATCTTGTTGAGCAACCCTAACTGCCACCCATTCTACTTAAATCTAGTTGAGATTGCTACATTTAGGTTAAGGACAGTTTGGAAGAGACTCAGGCAGATTTCCCTGCCTCTTTCAGTTCATGAACAGAAAAAGCCGTTTTGTTCTGATGGATAATCAGATCTGAAGTTCCACATAATACATACCTCCTACATGAAATATATATTAAAGGACATTGAACTACTACCCAGCTCCATATCTACTTAAATTCTATAAAAGCACCCTGACACCAAGAGAATGCAGGGGTAAATATATACTCAGAATATGTTAGTTTCTCCTCCTCAGATGCCTTAGTTCCCTGTCTGCAAAGTACTGTGGTATCAGTAAGATCACAACAAACCTGTTGTTTAGACTTACAGGCTCCTTGTATCTTTTTTGAAGGGCTCTTCCTTCTGGATATTAAATTCTTTAAAACTCTGCAAGACAGCTTTTTCTCTGTGAGGATAATGTGACCCTAAGGTTTAACTAGCTGAGATGTTACTGTAATGCATGGTTTTATCCAACAAGTATTATCTAGACCAACTTGTTTTCCTTTGATAGAATTCTGCAACTCTTTCAGCATACAATTTTAGTCCTGACTTCAGAAAAACAGTAGATGTACGAAATGTTTATTAACATTCTACAGGTGCTGGTTTCCTACACTTTTTTCCTAAACATCTGGTCCAACATTGTCTAGAACAAGCCTATGCAGATCTTTGCTGTGTCCTCGCTCATAGGACAAGTTCCTAGGATCTGAGTCAGATTATAATCCAGACAAAGCAACAGATCAAACACTGGACTGAAAAAACTAGTCCTCTGTGCTGTATGGATACCTTGGTAAAAGTTAGCAAAGCAACAGAAATTCAGAACAGCTCATGATCTAGATGACAACTGAGGAAGATCCATGCAACTGGAAATATATTACAGCAGCAGCACTATTAACTTGCTCTTAAGCTTTTATTTAAACTTAAAATGGTAGCAGCATCCAGCATGACAGCAGGAAAAAAAAAAATCACTATACGTGGAACAACTGTAAATCCATTCCAAAAAACATCTATTGTATCACCATGAAAATGTCACATCTCTTCTAATTTTAAAATACTTCCCTGCAGCTTTACATTTCATTACAGTGAAGAAATCCCCTCCTGCAGTAACTGTAATGGTTATTAGTATGTTATTTGGGCAGCTACTAATATAATGGTGTCATGGTTCTTAAATCAGGCTTCTGAAACTATGAACAATGCATAGTAATAACTTTTACATCCTCTCTCACCACACTATCAGGTAGTTACAGAAAAACTCTTGGAGGTAAGTGGCAGTGAAATCACTTATGTATACCACAGTCACATACACAACTGTGATTTTAAGAAAATTTCTGTAATCACGAGTGTGTTGTTATAGAGAGGATGGACAAAACACTTGCCTTAGAACACCTTACAACCAGCAGCCAACAGGCAGATTTCACTAAAACCAGGTGAATACTCCAGTCTTTTTCCTATTGTTAGGAAGATCTGTCCTCTCGCCCTGAAGCATTTATCCCAGTCTGACCCCTGGATAAGGGGAGTCCTTGTACAGTTGGCTGACAAACTGCTCATTTGCAAGGCCTGCAGTGTTATGTCCAGCTTCCAGTCCTAGAGCTAACTGGAAAACACTGAATACTCTTCTATTCCCTACCTCAATTTTGTATGTGTGTTCTTTGATCAACACTTTTTAACCTGGTTGCCTGCACTCCGCACTCTTTTTGGTCGGTTGTAACTTCAATGTTTAAGCATTTGATTACACTACCTGCAGGAGCAGAGTATGGCATTATCACCCATTGATAAGAAAACAGACCATCATTAAGCACAAGAAAGGATTTAATCCCAATAGCATCCTGATTCAAGAATATTTTCTACGTGGCTAGAGGTGCACAAGATGAAATTTTCTTTCAGGATAAATTACCAGATTATTTCATCCACATACAAAACAGATAAGCTAACACCCACACAGAAAGGGAAATTATCTTCTAAATCATCATAAATAATTTTTCATATGGAGCTAACTTACATGTCATCAACCAAACACTTATTGCAGCATTAAATAGATGACTTACTAACCTGCTTTCTTGGACCCCCCAGTAAGACCTGGGGGAGCTTGTCCCCCCCGCTGCAGCCACACACACCAGTCCTGGCCAGGCCTGTCTGCCGCTGACTCAGAGGACGAGCGGGAGGAAACACCACCCTCGAAGCTGGCACAATTCAATCTGCTCAGCTGATATGGCAGAAAGCCATGGAGAAGGGAATTTGTTTTTGCTGGCATTACTACAATATTTCAACATGCTTTAAGTTGTTTAAGCATGTTACCTCCTGAGGGCAAGTACTAGATATACAGACACAGAAAGTAAAGCCTTTCCAAGAGAAAGGAGAGCCCCACAGTTGAGATGTTGAACTGTGACTGCAACTCAGAACTTGTTGAATTTGACTTTACTGACTGGGTTTGACATCATTCTCCTTGCAGACTTCCAAGATGTTTAGGACAAGCTAGAGTTTTTCAGTTCCTCAGCTCCACTGCCATAGTCCCCTTTTCTCCTACTCTCTACCTTCTAAGAAAGTTCTCCTACCACTAACATACTTCAACTTTGGCTCATTCCCTACCATAACATACCTGCTAACAGGGGGAATACCCAGCTTCACAGAAGGCAATATGATAAGCAGATTTCTTATTTAGCTGATCCTTTACAGCCTCACAGGGGCTACATAATTAATGCACCCCACATCTTGAATTGGCTGGAGCCCAAAGCCTAAAGACACTTTCACAGATGGCCATGCCTTAACTTTATACTCTGTAAAGTACAGAAAACATAATGAATCCATACTGTGAGCTGACTTGCTAATGTATCAGAATAATGATTTTTTGCTTTTTCATCTTCAGAGCCAGGTAGTTCAAACCTGAGTTAGAAGAACCCACTTGCAATTGATTCTGGTCATCATCAATTTAGGGAGAAGTTCAGCAGAGAACAAGCATATCACATTTGCACCCTAGGCACAGAAATAATCCTGGATGCCCTAAGTACTTCAATAAAATGATCTGTTCTTTCACAGGGAAATTTGGATCAATGATAATGCTTTTGCCTTAAATGTCCTTTATGCAGATTAGGCAAAGAATCCATTTAGACAGTAATTAATATTTGGATATGTGTGTATACCATAGGATGAGCAAGCTCCCAAAGCATTAAATGAATCTTTTCCATCAACCAAGACAAAAAAGCTTTATTAGAATAAATGTGTCAGTTTACACAGTTCCTGCAGAATATGATTGTCATCTGCAAAGACAACTCCCTTCAAAACCTGGGAAAGCATTGATCCCATTTCAATGAAACACTATGTGGTGACATGGCAGAGGTGCACATTTCCCCTTGCCCACAGCTTGCCCATTCTCCTTTTCAGCATGTGGAGGGAAGCAGGAAGTCACCTTCCTGGCTGACACCATGGTATAGGTCTGTCGAGACTGGAACTATGAACTGCATTTGTCTATGCATTCATTTTGTTGTCAGCCTAAATACTGGTCTTCTAGGAGTTAAAGCTCTTTAGGAGTCACATTTGGTATACTAATATTCTTCTTTTATAAACTCTAACCTTCCAGCAGCTTATTTTTTTTTCAGCTCCCAAATTTCTCACCTCCCATATCATAATTTCAGTTGCTTTCTGAAAAGTATATCAAACTAGCAGTAGTTCCTTAAATATACATAGTATCATTATTATGTGGAGTAGAAATACATTACAGTAGAAATCCTAGGGAAATGACACTTGCTGTCTTTTCAGAAAAAAAATCTTTGTCATTTGAGACCATACAGATGGCTTCCTGACAGAGAAATCTAGATTAATTTGCTAGTCAGATTAAAAAATTAAATCTCTAACTTAACACCAGCAACTTTTCTGTACATCTCTTACAAGTTTGATTTTTTGGCATATATTAAAGCTTTAAAGAAGAGCCACTAGAATAACAACTCAAAAGCTATTTTGTTTTAACGCAAATTCCAAAATTCTGTCAAAAGGCTTCTCTTTGGCAATGAGCATTAGCTAGAGTATTACACATTAAAGAATTGCTAATGAACTGAAAGGGAAAATGTGTTGCCAAGTATTTAAGAATAAGCAATATTAGTACCTTAACTAAGACCAAAATTAACAATAAGCAGGTTTTTTTATACCTTCAAGAAGGACTATAAATAACATTACCTGTTAGTAAGTCAGTTGTCACCACTGATGTGTCTGAAAAACAAGTAATCAGTTTCAAAGTGGCTGCCTACTGATCAACTTATTCCAAGCTCCACGTACATTCAGTTGAACTGCAGATCTGAATGAGAATCACTTCATCCAAGAGCAGATTCCCTTAGATGCCAGTTCTGTAACAGTCCAAAATAAAGTCTTTCTCCATCCTCACCCTGCCAAAAGTGAGATGTCAGATGTCCTCTAAAGCCACCTGTCTCCAAGTCAGCTAAGGCACTACTCCAACTCAAAACCACATTAAGTCTTAAATGCAGGTTGAACTGATAGAAAGCATTTGGTAATCTGCCATCACAATATCAGTTCACAGGGTTTTTCTTTTCTTGACTCTCAGCTCCCTGAAAAGGTTTATATTTAGCTCACAACCCCTTTCTACACAGGAATTACAGGAGAGGTTTATGAAGATTGTAAAATTCAGAATTGCAGCCTGTCAGTTTTTCTTCACACAGCTCTGAGCCCAGTTGTGAATTTGTGGAGGTGGGGGTGGATGTACGGGGGAGTTGCAGGCTTCTTTCTCCTTCTTGCTGATGGGAAAAGATAGGCAGCAGAAAAGGAATCAGGGTTACAACATTAAGACAGACAGAAAAGGCAACTCTAACACGCATATCACCATGGAGCATAGCAAGCAGAAGGTGTTGCCTCTAAGGGAAAGCCTGTACATCACAGTGACATCACTCAGCAACCCAAGGGCTGTCTAAAACTACACACAATTTTAAACACCAGTGTTGATGAGTATGAGATGCGCTTATTTTTTAAAACAACGAATGGGTCAGAGCTCATCAGCTCATGGATATTTATGATCCATCCAATCAGGAATTCTGAAAACAGAAGAGCTTCTCCTGAGTATACAAAACAAAGGAGCAATTTAAGCATAACATCCAAGTATGTTTCATGAAAGGTTGTACATAATGCACAAACACATAATAGGCAGTTAAAAAGATGCCTGTTTTTAAAAGCCTAAACAAGTGGTTCTGAAGCATGACAGATTTATATCCTACCTTCACACTGTAACTCCTAGTTCACTCTAGTATTTTCAGGATGATTAGACCCAACTTTTCCTTGCATCAGAAGGTCTGATCTGAATTTTAACTACATAATCTCTCTTGTATTTCTTTAATTCAGCAGCTAAAGTTGTCCTGCGATCCAGTAGAAGCCAAAGCTAGATATATTCAGAGTATAAATATAGTGTAGTTTTTCTTGAATTTTAGTTACAGTAAGGAAAGTTAGACATTGAACTACCTTACCAAGGGACACAGTGCATTCTTCATGGCCCAACATCTTGGAGGTCAGAATGTCTTTTTACAGCACTCTATAGCTCCGAGGACAAGAGGGAAGGGCACAGGGACCACGTGCTTTTCTCCTTGAAAACAGCAGGATTTTGGCTTCTAAAACCAAGACATGCTCTTTGGGTAGCAAGGCTGGCTGGGGAGAGATGAGATCTACTTAATGAAATGGGACAAGTGCATCTTCAACAGGTTTACTAGCTTAGTGAGGAAGGCTTTAAACTAGGTTTACTGGTGGATGAAGACCAGAAACCAAAGAGAGGGAATAAGAAATTGAGGAAACAGGGGTGTTAGCCACCCAACAGTATAACAAGGGAAGCTCTCACTCTTCCTGCAAGAGCAAAGCAACCAGAGAGACATCTGAAGCGCCTGTACATGACTATGCAGCACATGAAATGAAAGATGAGTTAGATCTGCATGAACCTGCAGAGCTAAGATGTAACTGGAATGACATGAAACAGATGGGATAACTCACAGAGCCCTGTAACAGGTGGATACAGGCTCTTTAGGAAGAACAGGCTGGGAAGACAAGGGATTGTGCTCAGCATAAATGCTCAATGCTTAGAGCTTTGCTACAGGATTGGTCGCGGGGGCTGGGAGCTTATGGACCAAAGTTAGAGAGGATGCCAAAAGGGGTAGCCATGGTGGAGGTCTCCTACAAACCCCCAAAGACCTCCTTTGAACAAAAGGAAGAGGCCTCATAAAATAGGCCTTGGTTCCCATGAGTAATTTCAACTATATAATGCTTGTTGAAAGTGCAATATAGTGAGACACAAGCAATCTAGGAGATCTATGGAACATGTCTGGGAAAGTTTATGCTGCAAATGCTGGACAGACAGCTAGAGGTGGTGCTCTGCTGGACCTTCTACTCATGACTAAAGAACTTGCTGGGGATGTTCAGGCAGTGGTAGCCTTTACCACAGCAATCATGACTTGCAGTTTAAGACCCCAAGGGAGTGAGGCAGGCAAGGAGCAAAGACCCTGGCTTTCAGGAGAATAGACTTTTTTTTATACAGGTGGGTGGAACCCTGTGAAGCATTGCCTTGGGATGCAAAAGGGCCCAGGAGAGTTGGCTGATCTTCAAGGACAATGTCAAATCTCCAGAGCAGTCTATTCCAGTGTGCTAAAGAGTGAGCAAACAAGCCAGGAGGCCAGCTTGACTTAATAGGGAACTCCTGAGTAACTCAAGTACAAGAAGAATACATGGAAGTTGGAAGCTGAGACAGGCTACCTGGGAAGCATAGCAAAGCATTGCCTGGGCAAAGATGTAGCTAGCAAAGACAGAGTTGGACTGAAGCTGAAACCAGTGAGGAATGCAAAGGACAAAGGCTAGTGGCAGGATTTTGTGGTGAAAAGTGTTACTCAGAGTAGAGAAGAGCCAAATTAGGGACCACTTAATCAGCTGGATATACCCAGATCAATGGGACCAGAAGGGATGCAGCTAAAACTGGCTAATATCATTGTAAGGCCACTCTATCATCTTTGGAAAGCCATGGCATTTGGGGGATGTTCCCAGTGACTGAAGACAGACAAATGCCATGCCTTTCTTTAAATAGGGCAAGGAGGCTCCAAGATACTACAGGCCAGTCTCACTTCACTCCCTGGGAAGATTTTGGAACAAATCCTCCTAGAAGCCATTTTCAGTCACTTGAATAAGCCAGTGATTTGAACAGCCAACATGGATTTAAGTAAGGGGAAATCATACCCGACCAACCTGTGATGAGATGACCAGCTCTGAACCAAGAAAGGGCAGTAAGATATAAGTGGTCTTGAGTTCAGCAAGTCTCCCATAACAACCTTGTAGCCAAACTGGATGGGATGGATGGACTACAAGATGCATAAAACCTGGCTGGACTGGCAGGGTCAAAGTGTAATGATCAACAGTTCAAGACAGTTACCATTGGTGCTCCTCAGGGGTCAATGCTGGGGTTGATGCAGTTCAACATTTTCATTGATGTCCTGAACAATGGGATGGAAGGCCCCCTCAGCAAGTTCAGAGATTAGGTGTAACTGGGTGCAGAAACCTCATGAAGTTCAAAGACATGCAGTCTTTCACATGATAGAATAACCCCATTTAAAAATAAAATTAAAAACAAAAGCCAATTAAAAAAGGGAAGACTCCTTGCAACATGTACCTTGCTGTAAAAAATAAATGGAAGTGAAGGAGTTTAATACCACTTTTGCTCTACAGCTCTGCTAAAGTAGGGTAGCTTTATGATTGGCTGATTCAATAGGTTTTTTGTAGGAGAGGCTACATTAAGGAAACTGCCACTGCAGTGTATGCTTACAGTAACTGCATTGCAATAGGTCCTGCAGGTTACCTGTGGGAAGCTGCTGCTTTGCACTGCAGTCCATGGCAAACTATTGTAACTGATCCCACATATCAAACCAAGATAAATCTAGACCAAAAGTCACTTTTTCCATTTCAGTATAAATGCCTGTTGAAGAGGACCACACTGCCAATGCAATAAGGAAGGCTTCTCCCAAAATTGTTCCCTTCACGAGTAAATATTTTTGTCCGTATCTGCTAGATACAAATATTGTTTCACAGTGTTTCCAAGCTTGAAGTCACCTAACTGTAGATTGCTTAAGTTTAAGGCCATTGCCCTACCTATGGCAAGTACTCCATTCTTCCAACTCTTACTTATTTTCTTTCCTCATAACTCCAGAGCCTAGACAGGAATTCCTATAGTCATGTCACTTTTGTATAGTCTTTCATTTTCTACATGCTTCCATGCATAGAAATCCTTTCCCCTGTCATTTTCAAGCCATTAAACTGCCACTACAGTGATTCAAAATATTGCTTTAAAATCCTGTTAAAGGATTATGCAAAAGCCTTTTGGCAATGCTATAAGGACAATACATTAGGCTGCAATATGAATGTGTATATATGTGCAGGGGAAGAGGGGGAGCAAAACAGAAAGAAGAATTTATGAAATTGCCTGATGCTAAACATGAAAGAGGAAAAGCTGTCATTCTCATAGCCTAAGCAGAGCATCGGCATAAATGAACACACATGAATGAAACTGCTCCCAACTGAAAGTGGAGGGGCTTCAATCTTACAGTGTGTGGTCCCATTAGTTTCAGTGGTTCCTCCCACCTGCAAGCTGCATCACAGAACTGGTAGCCTCATTTATCCCAGCACTGATAGAATTGTTAAAGGGCAAGATTTAAAATGATAATGCTGATGGAAAAAAAATGCATAGTCTATTTTCAGCCTAACCACTCTGCAGCTTACATGTGGCCAAGGCATTTGAAGTAAATGACATGAACAAAGGAGGAAAGAAAGGGCTGTTGAGAAATACTTACATTAGGAACAGAGTTAAAAAAATAAAAAATTCACTTCTAAGTGCAGATCTCGGAAGTATCTACATAGCTCAAATCTAGCGAGTGAAACTTTGCTTGGCAAGTGAACATTTATGTCATAAAACACTATAATTGCCTTCCTCACCAGGAATACATTTTTATGTCTAGGTTAGTGGAAGTTGCACTTTTTTGGTATGATTTTGAAAAGCCGCAGCAAAGGTCTACCTCATCACTGAGTTCTTCCTCTAATATTTGTAACTGTGAGGAATTAAATAAGAGCAATACTGAAAAAAAAATAGTTGTGAATTATACCTCTAAGCCAATGTTTTCCTTATACAAGGAGAAACATACTAGATCTATATGCATCTTCCTACATGTATATAGCTTTATGTAACCTACATGTAACATGCAAGATCTTTGCCCTTGCTATAAAAGGTTTATGAACCAACTACTGCTTTTAGCCAAGTTTCTTTATATTCTGTATTCAGGCTGCTGGTTCATAGGACAATAAATCCATTTTCAGCACCTATTCCCAAATCTGAAGTGCCAGGACCAGCTAAAGAGAACCAACAGAAACTCAGTTTGCCATGGCCAATCTGACCACAAATTTTTGAATGGCTGTATCTTTGCCCCCTCAAATCTTTTGCTGTAGCCAGTGTTGCAAGAAATGCAGATTCAGTTAAAATTCAGGTTATTATAACACCCCTGATCTAGACCAAATGCATACTTCCATACTATATAGAGAACCCAGATCTGGTATCAGTGAATATGTATCCCCAGACAATTTTTTCAAGTTAAGTGCAAACCTGTCTTAGTTCATAAGGGATACTTTCCCTGAAAGTATTGCTCTATTTGCAAGCATTTATAATACTTACACTCTCTGACTATATCAGCTATAGACACACACCACTAAAAGGTGTTCTCAAAAGAAGTCCTGTCACATCATGCATATGCAAGTACTCACTTTAGTTAGTAGTTTACTTTTCTCTTTGTGGTTTTAAACTTGAGCTCTGCACTAACATGAGTGTGTTCACAGCTCACCTCTGCATTGTTACCTGCAAGACACCAATTTACAATGAATAGCAAGCCAGGTAAAACTGTGACAGCATACGGCCCCTATTCTTTCCCTAATCCTTAGGGAATCATTTTGTTCTTGCCACTTGTCACCATGAACTACACTTCCATCCCTCCCAACACAGCAACAAAACTGTATCAGTCTCATCCCAGCTTCTCTGCTATATGTGCATTTGCACACATGAACTGTCCTTATGTCCTCTAGGCCAAACCTCTTTTGTTCTAATGAAAAGAACCTAGCTAGATTTAGCAACTAACTAGCCAGGAGAACAGCTAAACCAGGAAAGTTACTCTATCACTCAAAACACTTAAAGCTGGATCTCATTTTTTAAGCAATATTCTAAGCCATGGACACAATTTTGCAAAGCTTAATAGAGTCAGGGATCCTTGGAAAACATTTATCACCTGTGCTACATAGGAATTAGGACTAGAGAAGGGTCCTCCAAACAAAAATCCAGATGAACGAATTCCCAACATTGCTATCAAAAAGCTAGTTTTAGTCATTTTACTCATTTATAGCAAAATCAGAGCTTGTACTCTGGAGCTTTTCAGTACTAGGTAGAACAAGACTCAAATACCATTGTTTGCCTTTGTCTTGGTCTAACACAACACAAGACTCATTATTCCTACTTTTTCTTTTAAGAAGCCTATCAACTCTCCAACTGTTGGCACCAACATCTAAAAGGAACTATGTTAAAGATGTTGCTTGATGACAAGGTTGAAATAGAACAAGTCCCCTTCTACTAGCTATTAGACTTGTTAAATGCAGCTTATCTTTTAACTACAGCAGGGTTAATTCCTTTACCAATAACCAAGAATTTTAACACTTCTGGAAAAACGTGCAAACTGGTTTAGATAGTTTTCACTGAGAATACACAGATAAGTTTGATGCTCAATTTTTTTTTTTTCCATCTCAGACCACATAATTCAAGATGGTCAGGAAGGACAAAAGGGGGGTAAAATCTAATTTTTATGGAGCACACTTGCAGACAGCTGTCTTCTTTTAAAAGAAGATCTTTTCATTAAAAAGAATAAAAATGAGTTTCAGAATGAAGTGTCTTCACAGCTTTTAATAAGGAACAACTGCTCTTACTTGAAATGCAGTTGCACACTATTCCTCTTCAGTAGAAAAGTAGAAGAAATCCACTACTTTAAAGTCCCCCTTTTATTTTGTCTTCCAAGGAATTAACTTTCATTCATGTCCAGAACTGAGTGAACCAGTGTCCTGGTTTCGGCTGGGATGGAGTTGGTTTTCTTCCTGGTAGCCGGTATGGGGCTGTGTTTTGGGTTTAGGTTGAGAACAATGTCGATAATACACTGATGTTTTGGTTCTTGTTAAGTAGTGCTAAGTACTTGCTAAGTGGTGCTCACACTGGTCAAGGACCTTTCAGCTTCCCATGCTCTGCCAGGGGCATGGGAGGCTGGGAGGGGGCACAGCTGGGGCAGCTGACTCAGACTGGGCGGGGGGCTATTCCATACCATGTGATGTCATGCTCAGTATATAAGCAGGGGAGTTGGCCAGGGAGGGGTTCGATCGCTGCTTGGGGGACGTGCTGGGCATCGGTCGGCAGGTGGTGAGCAATTGTACAGTGTACCGCTTGCTTTGTATTACTACTGTTCTATTTTTTTTTTATTTTACTTTAGTTATTAAACTGTTTTTATCTCAACCCACGAGTTTTTCCCCTTTTGCCCTTCCGATCCTCTCCCCCAGCCCACCGGTGGGGGGGAGGTGAGCGAGCGGCTGCGTGGTGCTTAGTTGCTGGCTGGGGTTAAACCACGACAACCAGCCAGGAAATCCCTTCCTTTCCTACCCAAGCCAAGTTTCAAAACCATACTCAGTCTGACTCCCTGAAGGGACCACTAAACCCACCCTTCCATATCCAAAAGGTCTAGGCATTTTACACTGACTTGAGAATACCTGTCAAGAATAATGTATGGCTTTACGTCGCCTGGAAACAAACTGTATAAACTTATAACAATAAGGAAATATACCTTAAATTATAGCTGATAATAATGGTCTGATAAAGGTACTGTACTAGGACAATCAAGGTTCATTTTCTAATTCTTGACAGGGTCCCAGCTAGACTTTGAGCAAATTGTTTTCTGTCACAGTTCTTTTATAGGAAGGCATATAAAAATCCACCCTTTACCTGCCCTCTTGTGTTGTCCATGAGACCTTCCAGGACTCTGTCTAAAGTTTTGTCATGCTATTGTAATAAAGACAAATAGCAAAGTGTGGGAGATCTGGCCTTTCTGGTTTAAAGCAAATGTATCAATAGGAGATGAACCTTCCATTCATTTAAAGGGGATACCTCCAAGTTTGTTTTTGGCTTTGTATGCTCAGAAGGTGGCAGGGTCTGTGTGCAGACTTAAGATGGGTACTCTCATTCCCTTAGAAACATTTTTGCACTGGGTAGAACCATACACAAAAATGAAAATTCAGACCAAAACAATCTTTCAAATATAACTTGAATTTTCTTTTATGGCATGCAATAGGAAGGGAAAAAAACAATTCATGTTTTTCTCCATGCAGTATCATTTGTGATGCTTTCATTAAAAGTTAAAACCATAAAGCTGAAAGTCTTACTTTCTATATGTATACAACCAGCATTTCTTCTAAGAGTCACTTTCAAATTAAATACACTGTCCTGGCTGTCACTTCTAGCTATTTAATCAGAAAGAGGTTTCCTAGGAACATAAAACAGGAGGTGATTAAGTTAAATTAGAGCCTATATTTTCAAGCATCCCCTTAAGCAAGCAGATTTTCTGCAGCATATATATTCCTAAGGGTTGTTCAATTGTGGTATATGAATAAATGAGACTGCTAATGGATGAAGTGCACAGTATTAATCCCACTTCAAGACACACTGCTCCCTCTTTAGCAACACAAGTGTTACAGGTTGATCAGCAGTATAACTGAAGTGCCTAGGGACAGCTGAGCTAGCACTTCCTATTTTCCTTCCTCTTATCGCCTTCCATCCAATTCTAGCTACAAAACGAACACATTTTTAAACACAGCTTGAGGCACTGGAGGTAACAGCTCCTTCCTGCATCCGTCAGCCTTGTAGTTAGGACACTCACTCCAGACAACCTCACTGCCTCCTCAGGAGAAGGGGAATCAACGCATTTCCAGTTGCCTCTGGAAGAAGAGGGGAGGGTTTCTCTTTTCCTAGTGAGGCGGTTCCACCACAGAAACTGCAGGAGGATTAACAGGAGCAGGACCCAGGACCTACAGGTTCAAATATTGAGCCCCATCATTGTTTGCCATGTCTCAACAAATCTGATTTAAAAATGCACTTGCTTTCCACATTGAACTAACCCATGACAAAGATTTAAAGACAATTTGAAGACTCCAAAGCAATTGGCTGCAGCAAAGGAAAATCTCAGAGAAGTCAGCTATTGAAATTATATTCCTAATTTTTCATGAAAAAGTCTTGCCAAAAAGAACAATACTCCATATTGTCTTATTTTCAGTTCTACTCTTTCCCACCAAAACTATCCTTCACCTCATGAATCATCCTCACAGTATTCTGTTTATATCAGATAAAACAATAGAGGAAGATGTTCTGTTTAAAACTAGATACTTGCAGTAATTTCTTTTTCAGATTCTGTTATATTCTACATACACTTTCTACTTGTATATTCAGTAGTGTATATAGAAGTATCTGTTTTACGAGAAACATCTAGCATATAAAAATTCTCTTAAATATGAAATTTCATAAAAATACAGACAGGTAACATGCTAAACTGGATGGTATGGAATCCTTAACTCTCAGGGGCAGATGAGAGAATAACACCACTCATGATCTGCAGGCTAAGGTAGTCCATCCATATTACATCATCTGTAGATCTCAAGATGTAGAAGGAAGTAGTAAAGCAGGAAAAGCCTACACAGATCTAGTTCCCATGTTAATGGTGAAGCAAGGACAACCCTACCTTGTGATGGGGAGGCACTATCACATTGGCTACTGTTGGGGAGCTGAGGGAAAAGGGGGTGCTAAGATGCCTTTCCTGCCAACCCACCCCTCTTCCTCCCGAACTGCCAGCTGACTCCATGCCAGACATTGTTCTTCCAGAGGTCTCACAGGTTTCCTCTTTCCTTTTGTTGCTTTAGGGTTTTACATAAATCAAAATGTTCAAAACATTCATTTTCATCACATTAAAAGGCATACAGTATTGGGTCACTTGAGCACACTGTTAGGAGAACAACTGCTTTCAGAGGAGAGAGTCTGTTGTCAAATTGGCAGGCAGATATTTAGTTCCCAGAGTCCAGGGACAGTTATTCAGTATTTGTGATCATTTTTGTAATACACAGCCTAGGAATGATTTCATAGAGCCTGAATCCCCAGTTTGCCTGTTGTCTCTGATAGCTGGAGAACAGATGCGAGGGAAGATGTCTAATTAGCAGCTGGGTCTGATACCCCCAAGATTCCTCACTCGCATGGGACTGCACATTGCTGCAGGTAAGACCAGTGCTGGCAGCACAGTGGCATGAAGACATCAGCCCTACTGAGAAGGAGCTAGCCTGCTGTTAGGCCTGTGAGAAACATGCCACATTTGACTGAACCAGAAGTCACTCTTTGTAGCAAACATGGAAACTAAGAGCTCAGTGGTTCCAGTGTTCTCATAACGCAAAGACTTTAGTATAACCTTTGCTTACATTCAACAACTGCCCAGTTAATACACCTATGAAGCTTTACATCCAAAGTACAGGCCACAGCCCTGTATCCCTTACCTTCTGGGTTACAACACCCCAAACTTCTCACATGCTCCTATATCATACCAATTGAATGTTCAGAAGTCCATGGGTCCTGATGGGATTCATGCCAGAGTACTGAAGGAGCTAGCAGATATTACATCAGGACCTCTTCTCAATCATCTACCAAAGGTCTTGGGAGCCTGGAGAGGTCCTTGCTGACTGGAAGTTCACCAACGTTATTCCAATTTATAAGAAGGGCATAATTAATTTCATATATTTCTATGATAAGGTCACCCAACTAGTGGATGAAGAGAAGGCAGTTCTCTGGATTTTAATAAGGCTTTTGGTAACTGTCCCTCACAGTATCCTTCTGGACAAGTTGTTTGAGAGATGAGCAGGTACATGGTACACTGGGTGAAGAACTGGCTGAACAGCAGGGCTCAAAGGGTTGCAGTGAATCGTGCTACATCTGGCTGGCAGCCTGTCACTAGCAGTGTTCCTCAGGGCTCAATTCTAGAGACAATTCTGTTCAATACAGCAATAGGATGGAAGCCCTTACAGATAAGCCCACATAGCCTATGGGCTGGGAACCACCACAGTACATTCTTTCTTTGATTCAATAAATATTGAGAGAATTTTTACATGTCAAGACTACTCCCTCAGTTGATACCAAGGGATGATCTACCACAACCTGCATGACAGCCCAGTGGGTGCCACTGCTCAACGCCCTGCTCCCAGTCAGGCAGAGAATAGAGCTGAACTTAACCCTCCCACAATGTGGGACAGCCTCCTGACTATGGGAGCACTGTTTTACTTCCTTGTGATAAGGACACTCAAAAGACTTCCCTTATGCCCAAGCATTAAAGGATGAACATTTATTCAACCAAGAGACATTTTTCAGCTTTTCACTTCCAGAAGAAAACAAGCATACTTGGAAATAAGCTCAAAAAAGCCAGTTTGATCTAAAGTATTATTTCTCCAGGTATTTCAAGCTGGTCTCACAACAAATATCCTGACTTACACATTAGGACAAGGTGTTCAGCTGAGAGACAGAAGCAGAACTGAACACAAGTTTTCTTCAATTGACCTCCTCCAAGCATTTTATATTTACTATCTCTTTGACTGGCATTTGTCCAAGTTTCAGGCATAAATGTGTGGAGAAACAAAACCTCAGCATGGCAGAAACATATGTAAAATTTGTTCTTGATTACCATTCCTAATATGTTCCTAAGAAGTTCCTAATATGTACAGATGTAAAGAGTTTATTTCCCCCATCAAAATGCTATCTTTATAGTTCTAACATTCATACATAAGCAATGAAACCCCAGTATAATTTCTCTTACTGGGATATATTCTACACTTCTTTCTACTGGAAGAGAGCTTGCTTGCCTATGTGCCAGTTTTAGTTTTTGACCAGCATCAGTCCACTCATGGCTGTATTCTCACAGTATTCTTGCCTGAATCAAGACTGATGGTAGCTTTAATAACCAGGTTCAAGCTAAGCTAGAAACAAGAACATCATAAAATCCAGATTAAGCAAGTGGTATATGCTGCAATTGTCTATCTTCTGTCAGTGCTCAGGACTGGTAAAGATGTTATTTCTATTCCTGTGTCCACAAGACAGTATGCCATCTACATTTACTGTATTCCTACTAATGGTATCTATCCACCTAAAATATACTGCGTAATTTAAAGGTTGCTTCATGAGTTGGTAGCAAGAATATATTTAACTGGTTGGTGCACATTATCTGTTAAGACAGGTTGAAAAAGGTTTTACTATGCCTGCTGTAGGGCTGTGCCTGTACTTCCTGGCTTATGGAGGGAGTTAAAGAGATTAAGCAACAAAATGTGGTGACACTGCCAGTATTTAGATGTGATGGCAGGCTTTAGGGATGAATCAACTGAAGGTATTCAGTCTGCATTTTAAGATGACTCATGGGACAGCTGAAACTTACTGTTGGGCTCTTTGATATTTTAAAGAGCAAGATCACATTGATGATACCTTTTCCAAGAACTCAGAACATAACACACCCTAAGCCTCAAACAAGTTTCCTGAAGAGTAGAGCTGGCAAAGGTCTTATGAAACTTTTTCCCCAAAAGAATATATATATTGCTATCCAAGTGTAGTTCAAAAATCAAAACCAACAAGGAAAGGAAGAAATATGACTTAGCCAGCTCTACTGAGGAGTGAGCAGCTATTCCCTAAATACAGGGTTATGCCTGCTCCAAGAGGCAGAGAACTGGAATCCGCTAATTCTCAGGGCACAGAGCAACTTTGCCTTTAGTGGGAGATAATTTTTAAAACACTTTAAACAGACGTTTGGGGAGAATGTCCTTCACATTTTTTGATTTTCAAAATTGCAACAGCAATTCTTACACATTCTCACATAATTTCCACAAAAGCTCTATGTAAGTCACTGGAATATCCACATCACCTCTTCCCTTTACATCACTGAATTCATTATTTCTCCTGATTTAAACAGAGCCAATACCCTGCCATGTCCATTGACTATCCTGGTCTAAAAGGCTGTGAATCATTCTAGATAAATTAAGTCCTATATCCTCCTTCATAATAGGAACTCTTCAGGCTTACTGAACTTTCATGGGCTTCGCTTGCTGTACAGTAGATGGCACAGATATCTTGGAACATCATTTAATCACCATAAAGATAACCTCTCACAAATGAAAAGATTTAGGCTTGAAATTTAAGTTCTATCTCCAGATCAAAAGAGGTTTCTAAAGATGCCAATTAAGCTCACAGAATGATGAAACACCAAAGCTACAATTATATATCCAGCCATAGCTCTGGTCATGACTGAGTATTTTTTCAAATGATCTCTTGGAAAACACCACACCATTCTCCACTTAAAAGGAAGAGAGCTTTATCTGCTCTTTCAGGTAAAGATCTATCAGGTTGGCAGCATCCATGATGGACATTACTCACCCAACAGGTTTCAAGGCTCATGGGACAAAGTTTCTTAACCCAGAGGTACACAAGTTACTCTTCTCTCAGTAGGTCAGGAGAGGCTTAGTTCAATCTCTAAAGGAGCTGAAATCCCTCCAAGCCACACTTTTTGTAGGCTATTAGCTTCAGCCAGTCTTGCCCTATCCCATATATAAAAAAGTCAATGTGAAATCTTCACCTGATTTTTAGCAGGGCATCAATGCCAAAAGCTTAACCCTACCTTTAATTTTCACTTCTGCTGCTGCATGTCCAAGTTTCTGGCCTGAAGACACCTTGCTAAGGGAGGATATTGTTTACTTAGAGACTCAGACTCACATAATAAATCAAAGATCAAACTTCCAAATACAAATTCCTCACCACTGATCTGTAAAACTATAAAAGCCTACAAACAGCTACAATCTCTTGTGCTATCTTGCCAGTCCCTCTACCTTTCTGTTTCAGAAATAGTTTTCTCCTTGTCCGTTATACATATCATATTTAGCCAATATTTCCTTTCTGTCACACCCTGTGGCAATAGATCTTTTGCATTTACTGTCAAACCAAGTATAAAATATTAATATCTTATTAAAGATTTAGTTGAGTCAGACATGTGTTCTGCTTCCTTTCATTTAAGGGATTGGTGGAAAAGGGTAGTGTTTTGTTTTTTCAATACCAATATCCACAGGGTATAAAGCAGTACAGACATCCTCTGCTTTCCACTGCTGAAAATAATTAGTTAGTGAATCTTACTTTCTCTTAAAGTTCAGAGATTGAGTATTTGTCTGGAAAGGGCCTTGAATTGTAAAGATTCAAGGGATTCTTTTTCTCTGCTGGACAAAAGTAATGGGGTCTTCCCAGCTTTCAAGGTTCTTTACTAGTTCAGGGAATTAATTGATAAAATAAGCATAAAGCAAACCTTGAACTGCACCATTTAGTGCTGTGGTAGGACAGATATTCTTTGTTCTCACAGGTTTTCTTGTGGGGAGAAAGGTGGCAATCAGGAGATAATTGCAGTATGATGGTACAGTATTCATACACAGCAGGGATCCTTTGGACTAGGGCTGCCAAAACCAGAAAGGCAAGAGACTTTCAGCTTTCCCTCCCCTGCAAGGCCCTTTGCTAGCTGTGCCATTCTTAGCTTATCCTTGGAGCATGGGGAAGGGAAGGTAAGCAGGTGAGTACCATACAAGCCAAACAAAATTAATCCTTTTCCTTCTCCTAGGGCTACTGAGCACTGAGGCTTTTAGCTGCTGCATTCAGAGATAAATACTTACCCATCCTCTTTCCCATTTTTTACCCTGTTAGGCAAGCCTTAGAGGAAAAGAGTTCTGATTTTCCAGGTTTCTCTTTAGTCTGAGGTAGGAGTAGAAACTGCATTCCTTTCAGGGTAATTCAGAACCTGCAACAGCAAAGAAAGCAGCCCCCTCAGTAAGAACAGAGCTAAAACCAAATACAGGCTGATGAAAAGAATACAAGTAGGCAATCAACAGATACCAGAAAGGTTGTATCATAAGATCTGTTTACCTAAAACCTTAATACTGCAATATCTGTCTACAAACCCTCCTTCTGTAACCCTAGAGAAGGAAATGAAATAGGCTGGCCTGAAGCACAGCATTGGCAGGAAGCAAAATGCAAATGCCCTCAGTTGCTTCCATATCTGGAACCTAGTTAAGAATGCAAGGTGCTTCAGTTCTTTCTTTTTCGTAAAAAAAGGCCACACATGCAGGGGAATTGCTTATAGCCAATTCATCTGAGTCACAGTGAGCCACTAGATAGAGTTACAGTTTTTCTGTAGAAGGGGAAAGGGCAGCTATTTGAAGTAAAGCCTTAGGGGTTTGTGTGTTTGTTTTTACTTCTGACCCAAAGGGCAGTCACATCTTAATAAGCCTCTAGCATGATATAACAAGATAACAAGTGTTAAGATGCCACATAGCTTGTGTTGATGCATGTGTGCAAGACATGAAAACAATCAGCATTTGGCAAATAGCTTCTGTGTGACAAAGGCAGACAACAGAAGTAAATGTGTACAAGTGATGTCTATCCCTTGTGATCTTACCGTAGTGCATATATATATATATGTACACACACACAAAGCTGAAAAAGAAGTCTCCTCCAGTTCAGGCCTACATTAGTCTATAGAAGACAGCCAACAAGCCCTTATGCATGGAAAGACACAACTCAGCAGGAAGGATCTCTTGCCTATAGCCACAGTTTGGCAAACACATCTGCAAGGAAGTAATCTTACTTGATTTCAAGGGTACTTCTGAAGGCAGGATAGATACAGACTATGTGCACACACCTGTGCACTCATCCTGAACAACCTTAGGTATGTATTTATTTCCCTGTCTTAATACAGCCAACAACAATATTCCTTCTCAACATGCTGTTTCCATTTTTGCTTTAGAGGATTCCCAGGAAATACATGAAAACTGAGCACAATATTCAGGCATTGTAGCAAAGAGACATATGGAGAGAAGGAGTGTTACTTTAGAAGCTGCTTTAACCAGACAAAAATGGCAGCTGCTTTAAAACAGTTCACAGGTTTTAAGTGCTGCAAATAGTCTTGAGATACAGCTCTTAAAGGGAGCATGAGCAGGTGGTCAAGGTTCAGGAAAAACTGCATTTGATCCTTCAGTATGTATCACCTGCTTATTTCCATGGATGTGAATACTAAAACGTGGACAGTATTACAAATAATTCAAAGTGCAACACATTTATAGTTCTTCTGTATCTGGAGTCAGAGTTCTGAGGATTAGGCTTGAATTAGTCAAAAGAAAAAATTAACCATTTATACATTTTATGAGACTACTGACATGTAGACAGTTCTTAGAACAGAGTTCTGCAGAAAGAAAAATCTCTACATGACAGATGGCAGCCATTATCACCTAATGTGCTTCTGCAAGGCACTTTGCTGAGCATGGTACAGGGATATAAATAAAATGGGGACTAAATGTAAGTAGATACAAAACCTGCTAGTACAGACAAATTAAGGCCATGGACACTACTCGGCCACAAAATGCCCAGGGATTTAGTAGCAGTAGATACGTGCAGTTTCTACATGTACTAGTGAGTGGGGATGAAAGCTCCGTGTTGTAATTCCAGTAAACAACGCCACTCATTTGATGTGTGCTACTGTAAAACCCCCAAAGTGTCAGAAGTGGCAGGAAACTAAACAGCCTAGCAGGACACACAAGATAATAGCAGAAACAGACAAATAGTATTAAAATTAAAGTACAACCTAAAATAGTCCAGTGAGAGTAGTCCAAAAGGAATAGTTATCTATAGCAAGAGTGAGGTGCTCTGTTCAGAAAAGGAATCCTGAGAACAGAAAGTTACCCATTTCTTCACTGCAATGAAAAAGGACATCCCAGAGCTTGAAATAAGAGCCCATTGCTGCATATTAAATTGGCCAGAGAATGACTATTTCTGATAGCTGGGTAAACCTAAGTGAAAAGTTTCAATGACAATTAAATACCAAAGTGCAGATGATCACATTATCAGGGTGAGAGGTGTTTTCAGAGATGCATGTAGTAAGATAAAACTTGCAGGAACATTATGGCACACAGTGGCTGTCTGAGAAGACATGGTCATCTTCTGCCCCAATAACAGGCAGCCAAAGAGGGAGTGCACCTATGCCTCAATTGTGGCCTGGGCATAGTTGCAGTATTTGTTTAAATGTTCTAAACCATGCTAGGAATGAGGTGGATGAAATGTGGCACTATCTGCTTTTATTCTACTTTGGGACAGTTACCTTTAGACAGACAGCTACTGATGCTAAATTCTGCAACCACTGCTCCTCACATCACTCAAGCCTGCTTGTCACGGCCTTTGTGTTAGCGATGTGACTGAGACAGATATAGATGTCCCCTCCCTGTGAAGCTTTTCCTTACTGATCGTGAACATCCATCCTTGTTCCCCTCAGAGTATGTTAATCTGACTGTAGCTGCACACACAGATTCAGACACCTCATTACAATCCATCAGGGAACACAAAAATGACAACCCACATCTTCTAAGATAGGGTTCAGTTTAGAAAATGAAGTAGTTGTGATCTTTGCATCAGAGAGCCCTCAGATGGGGATTACTTCACCACTGTCCTTCCCATTTGACTCTCAGTAGTTTGCTCCCACTGCTTCAGAGAGTCCTCATCTTCTCATGAAATAGCTGCTGTAGTGTCATAAATTACCATGCTATGGGGAAAATAAAGTCATGGCAAATCTACCTGCAGACCAGCTGTAAACTACAGTAGTTCAGCAGCTGTGCCTGCAGAGGGGGCAGGAATTTTTTTTAAAGGAAGGAAGAACAGCAATTCCTCTTAAGAGGGTACACCTGCTATTATTAATAGGCCAAGAGTCAGGAGAAACAGGATTAGGCAGAAATTCTCTTTTGTCCCCTTAAAGTAAATTCTGCAAATACAATGATGCAATTATGAAGCATTATTATTCAAATACACGAGATAGATAATAAATTGGATACTGTAGGCATCCTGAAAATTGCACAGGAATTAAATGCTATTTATAAGTCACTTTGAGTCTTACTTCTTACATCTTAAAATTGACAAAATGGAGAAAATCCAATTGTTGGTAAGGGCTGGTAATTATTCCACATGAGATGGAGATCCAAGCCCCAGATGGTTCTCTAGATTCGTGTGAAACTGAAGGCTGTTTTTCATTCAAGAAAGAGCTTTCAGTGGCAATGCTTACTGAAGTTATTCCCACTCCATGCATCTTACTTGCACCCCTTGGCACGACACAGCACCTGCCTTAGCTTGAGCAGCCACATTGTGAACAGGGTCAAGGAACTGATCCAGAAAAACAAACAGACAAATGTCAAAACATTATTGCTGATACCAACTTTGTCAAGTGCAGTCACCGAACACCCTCCAGTTTTGGAGAAATCAGGCTGTTAACTGTGATAGTCAAGCCTATCAAGACAACCAGACAACTCAAAATCACAGTATTTTACAAGAGGATAGTCCTCAAATACCCTTTTTCACTTGAAGTAAGGTTATAAGTTAAATTCTAGCCTGATCCAGACCAGTGGGAAATATCCTCTGACTTCAGAGCCAAGACTTCACCTGTACATTTACAGGAACCATTTGCAGTACATCAGAAGTAGATCCGCATGGATTCCCTCTTCATCTTTGAAGGAAACTCAGAAGCATCCAGAATCCCAGAGGGGAATAAAACAAAACAGGAAGTTCTGAAAGTTCATATTTCAACATTTTGAAATCATTTAGTTAATGATTCATAGACATTTCCTAAGCACATTAATGTAGTTTTGTTTAGGTTCTTGCTTTCCCAAAAGGAGATTTGGACACAATTGTCAATCACACAAAGTTTCAGTTTAGAGAGAACAGGAAGAGTTTGCAAGAAAATTCTTTAAACTCTAATCAGAAGACAGTAACTTCAGAAAAATATTCAGATTACTGCAGAAGATAACTTATTAAAAGCTTGCTTGTAATTTCCCATAATAAAGCTTCTTTAGACACCATACTTTAAGGAACCTCAACTAACTTTCAACTACAGTAGCTTGGATGAACAATTTCCAAATTACATATTTTTCTATGAAAAATTAATATTAGGTTTCTGGGGTTTCTCCAGTTTGAATATGCATTGTAAAGCTGTTGGTTAAACAGTTTTTTGAAAGGTTATGACATGCTGTGTACTACCAGCTGGAACAAATAGACCTAGACATTAAGATCACTTTCCATCTAGCCAAGAGTCAAGTTAACATTCCTGCCTTTTACATTTTGGCTTAATTCATACTCCCCAGCAGCAGGTGCTTTAATATGAAGTCAACAAAAGTTGACTTAGCTGAAATTCAAGCCACTGAAACATAGGCTTACTAAAACAGCAAATAGTCAAAGAAATCTGACAAACAGAAAACTTGAAGCAAAAAACCACCAAAGGAGCTAGTTCACTGCTTCTAGCTAAGTGTCCTGGTTTTGGCTGGGATGGAGTTGGTTTTCTTCCTGGTAGCCGGTATGGGGCTGTGTTTTGGGTCTAGGTTGAGAACAATGTCGATGATACACTGATGTTTTGGTTCTTGTTAAGTAGTGCTAAGTACTTGCTAAGTGGTGCTCACACTGGTCAAGGACCTTTCAGCTTCCCATGCTCTGCCAGGGGCACGGGAGGCTGGGAGGGGGCACAGCTGGGGCAGCTGACTCAGACTGGGCGGGGGCTATTCCATACCATGTGACGTCATGCTCAGTATATAAGCAGGGGAGTTGGCCAGGGAGGGGTTTGGTTGCTGCTTGGGGGATGTGCTGGGCATTGGTCGGCGGGTGGTGAGCAATTGTACAGTGTACCGCTTGCTTTGTATTACTACTGTTCTATTTTTTTTTTATTTTACTTTAGTTATTAAACTGTTTTTATCTCAACCCACGAGTTTTTCCCCTTTTGCCCTTCCGATCCTCTTCCCCATCCCGCCGGTGGGGGGGTGAGCGAGCGGCTGCGTGGTGTTTAGCTGCTGGCTGGGGTTAAACCACGACACTAAGCCACCAGGGTGCTCATAGCTCTGCCCCTGACTCCAGGGAAGTGCTTCAGAGCACCCAGATTAGGCCCAAAGATCCCTCCTGTGCACCCTGAGCCACCCAGTACATTGTAAGTTAATAGGAGACACAATAGGCTCCTCCGTTCAAGATTTAGAGCAGAGGTTTCCAAAATGCCTCAGTAATCGAAGGTTCATTTGCCCTGCAAAACATAGCAGCAACAACCTACATATCAGCACCACTGCCAGGAAGAAGTTGTACAGGTTTGAGGTCCTTCTCATCCCAAAAGCCTTAAACTCACCAGCCTCACTCTCTTCCTTTCTCATAGAAAAGGTGTTTACATATTTTATTGCCTCCACCCCAGCCTGCATGGCAAGCAAGTGTGACAGTGCAGAGCCACTTGAACAAAAACAGCTGTCCCAAGCCAGTCCTACCCAGCAAATATGCTGGTGAGGAGGTCGTCTCCTCAGCGATGAGGGTGTAACTTCACTCGGGCAGAGGTTACAACTGTAATCAAGTTCATACCTTTCACATCCTTACTGAGCACTATAGTCACCTAGCTAATGTTTTAAAAGTGCATCCCTCCCACCCTGAGTTTAAGAAAGGACCGATACCTGCTCAGTGTCTAAAAGTAAAGCCTACAAAAGAAAGTGCAAATACCAGAGCATAGTGCCCCTATGTTTCCCTAAAATAACCAAGTGCTTCTCCTCACAGGATAAGCTAATCAGTTTTCAGATTTTGTTTACTACCTTAGTTAAAAATCAATACTCAGGGTGCTTCTTACTGTCCTTAATTTTTTGAAGGCTTTGGTGCTGCGGGTCGCTTATTTACCATGAACAATCCTGTTATAAGGAACTCCCACTTCCAAAAACCCAAAGCCACATAGCAGGTACAGCTGAGAAGATGCTGTACAGGCAGTTGCCAACTCATAGCTTTCAAAAAGTTTGCTGGAATGCCACACAAGATAGATGCTTAGTAAAACTGAAGCTAAATTACATATCCTAACATAACAGTAAATTACTATGTGGACAGTAAAGGACTGAAATGTAAAGGCAACAGATCCAAATGACAGTTTGCCAGGCATTCCCACTATGTTTGCTTTTATGGAAGCTGAACTGCATGCAGTTGAAAATAACTAAGATGCTTGATCCACCATTCACATGTACACAGCTGCTGCACATAAAGGACGCTAAATATAACATGGGGGAGGAGAAATAAATAAGAGCCAGAAAAGCCAACACTGTTCTTAAGATTCCTAGCTAAATGTTTATTTACATTATGTTAGACAGTGACCAGGCTTCTGCAACTGACATTTTGTTGCCTGTAAGTGCTCTGCTTGTGCAAGTGCAGTGTGTATTGTTTCAGCTGTGAAATCCACTCAACAACTCCAAGTACTTTTCCCAGATGAAAAACATCTTACTAGGCTGCTTACAGTGTCTAAGGATATGGTAGGTTTACCAAACATATCAAGAAGCCACATGTCCTCCTGGCTTGCCCAATAGCCAAAAGAACCCATCCCAGGTGTCCTTGATAGTTCAAGTAGAAAAAGTGAGGGGACAGACTTGGATGTTTCTCCCAACCTACTTCCTATAATTCTGAAAGAGACAGATCCTAATTCTGGGAGTGTTTACAACCTGAAGATGGAGGACATGCCCAGAAACAGCCCTTGACATCTACCTCAGAAGATCTCAATCATAACTGTTTCATGCCATAAGCCTCCATCCCTCCATGCAGCTGACATGTTAGCAACAAGTTGGCAATACATAGCCAATCTTCAGCCAAGTAATTGCTGCAGAAAATCATCACAGGACTAAAAGAAGATGCAAAGGCCTATTGCATGTCACTGAGGCAACAATCATCTCCCTTAGCATTTATTTCTCAGTTAGGTTAAGCAGCTTCCCCCTTTGCTATGGGGCAAGGATCCCATGGAGAAGCCTGAGCACCTACCTGGCACAGCTATTTCCACTAGGAAGCAGCATGGAAGGTTGGTGCTTAACATGTGGGTAGTATGAACAACTGAATGTTCAAGTCTTCATTTCCCACTTATCTGCAACAGGTTCAGCAAACCAGAAAATTGGGCCAGGTATTGATTGGATTAGTGTGCCACCTGAATACTTTAGGCTTTTCAGGGAATAGCAGCTGGGGGAAATAGCTATCAAAAGGAGCATTTGAAGGTGGATTTATACTTGGTGATAATTTTGGGACATTCTGAATCTAGAAGCTTTGTTCAGGCTCATATCCTTTTGAATTGGATACTTCAAAGAAGGACTCAGGTTAAGGAAAACTCCAGAACAAGGGTTACATACATAAATTTAATGTGGTTCCTTTGTGCCCAGTTATTTGTGACACAGCAGGTACTGTTTCTTCCAGGGGATCCCCAAGACTGAGCATAGTGGGTGGCTGGTGCTTAACAGGTGAGCAGCCATCCAGAATTTTTTATCCACATCTTTGAATTAAGAGGCCAGGATTTATTTATTGCACAGGATTGGATGATTGAATGATTTCCTGACAAGCTCTTCCAAGGACCTAGCAGATATTAATTTGTCTTCACAAAACAGCTGCAAAAGTAATTTTAACCACAGGCTTCATGTAGAGACCTGAGGAACAGATAAGTTTAGAAGTCCAGCCTGAGATAGACAGTACTTTTTCAGTACCAGCCACCTTGAAAAAAAATACAGCTTGCATGAACTCCTACAACAAGAAATCAAATCCTGTCCCTATCTGACTCCACATCTTATCCATCTTGCCAGTATAACCCCCTGTACCTCTTCTCCTATCACCTATAAAAACACTTGCTCTTCTACTCCCACCTTTTCTTGAGGCTTCTTTCTTGCTTAGTCATAGTTTTGACCTTTCATGCTTTATTAAGCAATCCCTGATCTTCCCCATTGCCCTTCTCAGACTGGTCTGGACTCCTTGCACAGGAGTTCCTCACTGGAGGATCAATGTTCAGCAAGTCCCAGCAGCCTGCTCCCTGGCTTTGATCTTGTGCCTGCCTCTTCCCATAGCAACCTCAGTTCTTTCTGGCTCTCCAGCATTTACTGCCTCAAACCACAGCTTCTGCACCAGGTGCCAGCTGTGTTCCTCAGCACCCAGCTCATGGCTTTCTCCCCTGCACTGACAGCCAAGGTTCAGGGGTGAAGAAAGTCACTCGGGTACACTGACATGCCATGCACTAGCCCTGATCCAAGCCATCACCTAGACTTGCAACCTGTGCTGCTTCCTGGAGCCAATAGCATGAGAATACAGCAGCAGAAGTTTGTCCCTTTCTAATTACAAGGTTTGTCTAAAGGTAGTCTACTCCACATATCCTCATTTTCATATTAGTCACAAATATAGATGCACTTATAGAGAGAGTGAGAATTGACAACAAACTCCATGACACACATCTGTCTCTGTACAATATGAAGCCTCACAAACACTTATCAGCCACTTTAAGTTATCAAAGAACTACTGAAGCACTAAAACCACAAAGCATCTGTAGGGCTTCCCATTGCTAACACAGAGCTCAAGACTAGCAGTCACATGTTTAGGCTTACTTTTGCAGGTATCAGGACACTGAAGTGGTGAGCTGCTCCCCAAGGCAAGGCAAGCCAGCAGCCAAGGGCAGCCCCAGGACAGGCTGGGCCCTCACTAGCAGGCACAGTCCTACAGAGGCTGAAGATAGCAGCCAGAGCTGGGTGCTAGTAACAGCATCCACTGACAGCCCCAGGCACCACAAGCAGATAAACCAGGTCCAGGGAGCCCAGCCAGAAGCAAAGGACATGGTCCAGAAACTAGAGCAGAGACAAGTCCACATGAGGGGTCCATCCATGAGCTACAACACCCACAGCAAAGGCACAAGGTCCCTCCAGGAGGACAGTACTAGAGACAAGCACACCTATAACAAAGCTCAGGCTAAAGTAAAAAGCCCAGGGCAGAGCTTAAATAGGGCTCCTGGACCCATGGGTGTGGGCGGAGGTCCCAGGTGAAGCTGGTCAGGGCTATTAAGACCTATTAAAGCCCACAGCACCCTGACACCAAAATGCACTGAAATGTTTTAGGTCCCTAGGTGAGAGTTTGGGGCAGTTCTGCAGACTCTCCTGGCTAGGCCCTGCAGTGTACAGGGTGGCCTCTGGCACTGTTTGCATGTCTTTGTGCGTTGGTTCCTGTGCTGGGTGAAGGATGTGTCCTGTCCTGGACCCCTGCACCCAAGACCCCTGTTGCTGCCTGGACAGTGACCCACCATCCTGCTGAAGAGGTTTAATTCCCCATGTAAGTACTGCTCTACTCAAAAGGTTACAGGTAGTTTGTTGCTTTTTTAAAAGAAAAAACTAGCTTTCTGTCTATGGGTCTCAGTGCAACATCTCTCTACCTCACCTCCGTCAGCAGTACAGTCACTGACTGTCTCTGCTCAGTCAGTTGTCTGCTAACAGACAGATGAAAAGGGCTGACCTACCCATGTTTATCTGGTACTTAACAATTAGCGCTTTCCTAAGCGATATTGCTCAGTAACTGTAATCATACAAACAATGGATGCTAGCAAGGCAGCTTTGCATAAGTTTACCGCAGATTTTTGTGCATGGTAACCATACCTCAGGAGCATTTAGCAGGTGTCAGGGTTCCTGCTTTTGTGTTTGGCTTCTCCTTGGTCTGGAGTCACCTGTCCAGATAGCTGCTGCTGGTCCCTTGCAGTTGGCCTGTGAGGATGGTACATGTGGAGCAGAGCTCACCCACGTCTTGAACATGCTTGCGGGAGCCAGAAACTTTTCATTTTTAGAAGTGGAGCTCCTAAAATTAACAAAAAGTCCCTTACCAAGCATGCACAAAGTACAGTTGCTTAAGGATTTATTATTTGGCTGACTAGGACAGTACTTGCATGAAGAAAAAAGTCACATTTGTATCATTACTTGTAACCATCTGTCACAAAAAAATTGTACATGCGTAGTCCAAAACCTAGAAGGACTAGACTTGATGGAAACAACATTTTCCTCAGAAAGAGATCAATAGTTCTGGTTGAAATGTTCTGTGTCCTCATCCTTTCCTTCCCCTACACATAAATTTAGTCCAGGCTGAAAATTTTGGCAGAAATAGTCAAAATGTTCCAAGTTTTTAAGCAACAATATGTTAATGGAAAGAATAACCTTAATATTGGACTTAGCCCTACCTGTATCAAAAAGATTTTACATGCTCTCTGATATCAGAATGAGCTCTCGCACACAGTGGTTTCTTCTGTTTCAGCTTCTTTTTATAAATATACAAAATATGCACCGATCTATATTCTCTTTAAGTGCACCACAGATATGCAGTTTCAGAATTTAAAGAAGAGGAAAAGAGACTGAGCGAGCTACTACATTATTTTCTCTTGACTTCTCATTTTGTACCCTTCCGGTAACATGGACAGCTTTATTCTCACTGAAATTAGATGTGCACTGGGTTAATGAAAAGAGCACTCTCTGGTTCTGCTGCAACCAGTTTCATTCCCACACTCTGACATGGAAGAACAAAATAGTTGTGGGACTTTGTGGGGTTTTATGTCACTAATAGAGAGAGATACAATCATTCTTTTCCCTAGAATCCCATGGGTTTGTGTATATTACCTGGTTACTATCTATCAATCACCGTATAATTGTCTCGCTTGACACTAACAGTGCACTTATGACCACAATGTCTGAAAACCTTAGACTTCTTAAATGTAAGCAAAAATGTTTATCTTCTTTAATCTGTACCTTGTGCTGGTGCATAAAGTCAGGAGTACCTACTGTTTCCTTGCATGTTGTCTCCTGCTGCACAAAGAGCTAAATTCTTCTTAATTTTTCTGGTATGTTTTTTTACTTCATGTTCAGCTGTAAGACCATTCTTTATGGGGTTTAGAATCCCTGAAATTAATACTGTTGCCTGGGACGCACACTGGCAGATAGTTCTGCCCTTTGATTTTACAAGGCTGAGTCAAGGCATTCAGTCAAGAGATGAAAAATCTGGTTTTGTTCTTGAAAAGAGCAAAGAAAAGTACTGAAAGAGAAACCTATAGGGGATGGTGTTTCCATGCACCATGAAACCTGAGATCTAGTTTTTTTTAAAGGTGTGAGCACCAGAATTTGGAGGAGTCCTAATCCTTTATGTTTTCACAGAAGCTGACAAACTAAATTAAAGGAAACACTTCATTTCACAGCTGAACACCAACTGGAGACACCATGTCTACCGTGAATTATTAATTGCCTGCTAATGAAGTATAAAACAGTACTTATGGCACCACATCACTTAAGACAAAACTGTGAGCATATCCTCTGCTTCAGATCACTTATGACTTCTGTAATTTGGAAAGTGGTTCAATCAAAATTAATTTTTCAGCTGACCTGAATAATTTTCCAAGGATGTGTAAGTGCCCTTATAAATAATATTAACATCAATAAAGAAATTAACCTGGAAAGACAACATTGCTCAAATACAGACCTACCTGGCTGATAGATCATTAGTCGCTAAAAAAGGTAAAACAGATTACACCCACATTGGCTTGGTTTTCTCTTAAGTGTAACTAAAAATAATCAGGAAATAGATAGTCTGTGTCTGTCATTCTACTCATCACTTCATTCAGTGTGTGGTGCACAGTCATAATTTGGAGTATGGTATTAATTTTTAACAGTGCAAAGTGTAAACGTATCGTCAAAGCTTCTGCCACAGATTAATGGTTTCATGGCAGCCTCTGAGCTAGTGGCTGCATTGATTTGTGGGAGAAATTTCTCCTGCAGGTGTTAAGAAATGTTGAAGACCTGAGCACCTACACCTGCTGTGTCTCTTTCTTCCATTCAGTCTGTTCTCATTCTACATATCTAGAGAGGCTCAGAAAGAACAGAAGTAACAGAAAAAAGTAGCTACCGTATTTCCCCAACCTACTCAGCAGCAGCACATCAGCTCCCCCAAAACTTACACGGAAAAAGAAGGTTAAAGCTCTGACAAATGCATGCACCCCGGGTGTAGGGCTAAGCTGGCGGCAGGGCAGAGTCTCAGACCTACGCCCCGCTCACAGGGTGTCCATTGCCTGCCTCCTGCAGGCCGTTGGAAAGCCTGTTGCGATAAATTGGGCACTGTGCTAAACCACCAACACCAAAGTACTTCGAGGTTCTCTGTGTGCATGGGCACTGCGGCAGCATTAAACACAGCTGACAGCTTCCTTCCCAGAGGCAGGAGGAAGATATTTTCAGAATGTGAGACAGTTCTGTTACACCCTTCTCTTAAATAATTTTGAAATACTTTTGTCATTTTTGTACGTTATTCATGCCTTGGGAGCATAATCCTGTTAAAAACAGAAGGGTGGCTCAGGCGCATGGGCTGCCGATATTTTAAAAGGCAGCTGAAGAACTGAGATAGCTCAGGAAATAAAAATGACAAACACAACTTCCTGAGCTACAGGACAGCTCTTATTTCCTAACATACCCTGAAAAAAACCATAATGCCATAAAATATGCAGCCATTCCTCCTTAAAAGTCTGGGGGACTCTCTGGGACTATTTATTACCAGAAGAGATTTTAGAGACACCTACCAAATTTCCTAGAGTCCTGGGAAACCTGACTGACAGACTCTTAAGAAAGTCACATGAGGAGAAAAAAATAAAACCCAAGCATATTCTTTCCAGCAGGGTTAGGGGGGTACATGGCAAATCCCAAGCATGCAATTGTGTACCTCGTCCTGATTCAGGCTCCTAAGGTTTACTGCACAGCAAATAATAAATAATGACTTTACTGTTTCTGACCTCCATTGCCGATTTCTTTTTTGAAAAGTGTACTGAGCAAGGAAAGGCCAGATCTCTATGGGTGAATTTCTTTGGTTTCTGTCTTCTGTACGCATATTAGCATTAAAACACAGACGGACTGCCCTCCACCTCCCAAACATGCAGAACAAAATATAACAGTTTTTTCTGAGAGGGAGAAATGCTTTTGATTTGATTCAGGAGAGTCAGCAAATAGCCTACAAGGCCTGAATTACAGTTAATGACCCATATGCTTCTCTAGCATTTGGCTAAAATCCAATATTTATATTTTTACGAGTTTACAGAATTGATCTAGATGAAATCAGAGTAGCTGGAAATGATCTGGAATGTAAATAGCTGATGTTCCTTGGAAATTACATCAACATTTGTAGCCATTCTGGGAGAAATACTAATTAAATTGCTATACCTCTTGCTGGGGAAGCGTTATAATTTTCCTAGTTTTCTCCTAATATACTTTCAAAGTTTACACCGTCCATTTTTCTTATTTGTTAGGAAATCTGTTACCCCACAATAAGCAACTGCAAATTGGTGGTTTGGCTGCTACTCATACCTAAGTGCATCCTAGATTTGGTACTGAGTTACATTGTACATTACGGAAGGAATTTTGATCAATTATTCTTAGCAGATGCACAGAAAGAGAAATGTGCTGAATTTCTTTCTAACTTTCCTCTTCTTCTTAGTTATGTCTAATCTAGTGAAGTGGAACTAGCTAGCTGTAGTCATACCTTACTTTCATATAGTACTTTTGTCCTTCGAAGTCAAAGCATTAAAAATACATATATAAAGTGAAATGAAACTATTTGACCCCAGTCACAGCACATATTACTGGCAGGCTAAGGAAAAGGATTTCTGAGTCCTAGAGCATCACACACTTTAGAGCAGAGATGGAAATCATCAGTTCAAAAGGAAATATCAATCACTTAGTCCTGAATTAACTTAAAGGGGAACTCCCACCTTTTTCTCACGTAGATCTGTTTAATCTCCTAGCCTTTACAACACTAGATATTTTCATTTACTTTGAACGTTGTCCACTCTATTAATATATGTGTAGTCTCAAAGACAATAGCGATGGTGAAAAGTGTATGCTTGGGAAGTTCATAAGGAGTCACCAAACTCTTCAGAGTTTCTAGGCATAAGCACAGTGCTAAAGTAATATTTTGCAAACAAAGCAAGAAGTAGAATTCCTTTTAAAGTTGCTTTCAGACATTACCTGGATTAACACCTCAACTTCTCTGCCACCCCCTCGGGAAATTTTCTCACATATTTCAGACTTAATTGAAAGCCTTTGCCTGGAACCATTTGGGGGCATAATTGAAGTAAATGAGAATCTCAACTCCAAAAAAGTGTCTAATCTAGTTTAGGAGCTGCTACAAGTAATATAATAAAAGTAGGCTTTTCAGTAGTTTGCAAGCCTGGTCTGGAAATCAAGACCAAAATTATGCTGTGCCTCTGTTACTGACGCCAGTGTAGAACTCTGGATTAATCACCTCATCTTGTTTCTTTCTTCCTCTCCTCTGTTTCTTTTTCTAGCTTGTTTCTCTAGCTTGAATGTTATTCAGGGCAGAGACCATCTCTTCTTTCCTGTAGAACACCTAACCCAACAGGACCTTGGACTATATTTGGAATATTAGGCTTCACGAAAGAAAATTATTGGTTTGGTCATGTGTTTTCTGACATCATGGCCTTTGTTTGTCGTGTAGACACTCTTCCTGAACCCAGCTTTAAAAAATGCATTAGGAAGAACTATCAAAATTAACCTCATTTATTCTGCCTGTTAATTCAAGTCATGGTCATTAGCATTCAGCTAAGAGCTTTTAAACAGGGCACTAGGCAAAGATACAGTACTGCAACTGACAGGTGGAGGCTAGCCATGCAGTTGGAAATTGTAACCAGTGCTAATTCCCAACAGAAAGACTTTCATGTTTCACTTTTCATCCATAGAAGTTGAATGATTTATTGTGTCAGAGTCCTGCAATGCTATTCACAACATCAATTCCATTGCAATTTCATCTTACAAAGGGCTGCTTTTTCTCAAGCTTGCTTATTCTTGCAAAATGTTGCCGGTGCCAATAAATGACAGGTTGCTGTAAGTAGATACAACTGCTCTTGTGGGGGCCTCCTGCAAGTACGCCAATGGATATTGAATTTCACACCTCTGACATGACTAATCCTTGGGAGTGCTTTACAATGCCTGACACATATTTACAGAAGAGGCACTCATAGACAATTAACTTAAGCTGTGCAGTATTTCCAGATAACCCGACTACTTTAAAAGGTTCCAGATTAAGGTTGAGTATCGAAAGTAGGGACAGGCAGTACTTGCAGTAGTTCATTCTGTTAGCAATTGCTTTTTCTGTTAGGTTTGTATCTCAGTGTCAGGATTCGAGGACAAACAAATATATCAAGGTAATACATTTAAAGACAAGATGACACTTGAATATGTGTGTATACTTCATAGGCATACCTATCTTTGTAAAGTTTGATTTTTCTCAGGTCCTCTCTTGGCAGCAGTCTAAACATCTGGTTTAGTAGAATACATGTTTTGCCTTTATTTTAGTGCTACGTTTCATACCAGATTCAGCTAATGCTTTAAAACGAGGTTGTATAATAGGAGAATTACCAGGGCTTATTCTCTTCTAGCATCAGTGCATACAGTAGCATACACCAGCAAAATACTGTTCACATCAGGGGACTTAATCCTTATATGCACCTGTGCAAATGAAAGAAAAATCAAGTTCCCTATATAGAAGTAGGAAGCTAGAATCCCAGTCCCTTGCTCATGTGGGAAGCAGCTTAGCCAGAGCGGTAGTTGTTACAGCATGAAGTTCTCAGGCTGCGAGAACAAACTGTGTAGGTTGGGCAGCTAGGTCTGAGTTACCCTAAAGTAATCCTAATTTGCATTTAAAACCAGCACCACCAGGAATAAAAGAAGTGGTTTAAACCCAACTTTTTGGTCTCCCTACCTGTCCAGTCCTACTCTCAACATCCTCATTCACCTCTTAAAAATCGTGGTGGAGGTGACTGAAAAAAACTAGGTGCACAAGATGAGAAAAATTTAAAATAAAGCAATACATGAATAAAGATAAGAATCTAAAAGCGTACATAGAGAAGACAGCTGTATAGCGTCAGTCTGAAAAACTGCCAGGGACAATAGGAATAAGAGATTCTCAGTAGCTGAGGACACAGACACGAAGGAATAACAAAATACTTATTTTTAGTCACGTCTGCTCCTTGCTTATGTAAGTGATCTTGTAACAAACAAGAAAGGTGCTTTGAAGTAGAATTCCACATAAAAGAGATTGTAAAGATTGGCAGAATAATGGCATACCTAGTTATTGCTCCCCTTTTTGTCTTTGCTAATTGGTGTACCGTACAGGACTGAAGCTAATTTGGGTTACAGTAGTACTAGAATTGATCTAATAGCATTAGTTTTTAAAATTTTTTATAGCTTTGTGGGCGAAAGAAAAATTCTGCAAGACCTGTGTGTCTTGCTTTCTCTAATTTTGGAAAACAGTGTAAAACCAATAGTGAAACCAGGGGGCACCTGGGACCAAGCTGAAGATTCAAGACATTCAGGACAATACTGCATCCCAGAACTGGGAGTAGTGGGGCATTCTGAAAGACAGACGATAATGGGGTGCCATAGTTTTGAGATTAATTTTTCCCTGCTTTGTGCCAATATAGTCAAGATTTTTCTTACACTATAAGTCTGAAAACCTGCAGTCAAAACACATGAATGTCATGAAAAGAGAAAGCGTTTTCATTCTTGATTGAAGCTTATCTGTGCTTCTTTCAGTTGTACCTAGGTAAAATAGTCTCAGTTTTCTATGTTGATACTTAATCATCCATTAATTTCAATAGGTAACTGGAGATCTAAATGGGACAAAAATGCCTGGACGTTATTTTGGACTTTGTCATGGGGAGACTGTCTATTTGTGAATGTGTTGAACATTTTGCAATCCAGACATCACGGTATGAGAGAGTCCCATAAACACAGCTGTTTCATTGGGAAAATCATTAGGAGCAGCTGAGAGTACTAGAAACTGAAGAAGCCTGGGGAAAAAGTGTGCTCTGGCAATTTAGAAAACGATCTTTAACATTTTGTATAAGCATATCTTCTCAGTATGTTCTTTTAAAATAGATGTACATGTGTACACACACATGCACACACACACACTCTTCCCATCTATAAGCCTCTACAGAAGTCTTTTTGTGTAATTATGCCTGAATATGATTTTCTTAACATGTATTCAATGATGTTTAATGTCTTATGCAACACAGTAGAGAAATATTATACAGTAAAGTCACTCGGGTAGATCCAGTGGCAGCCATTAAACATACTCATTCAACTCAGAATGTCCATCAACTGGAAATATATACAAGGGGAAGGATCCCTTTGTACATATTGTACATATTAATAATTTTTTTTTTAATTTGGGGGGGGGGATCAAAACTCTGCAAGACCTGTGTGCCTTGCTTTCTCTAATTTTGGAAAACACTACAAAATCAATATTGAAACCAGGGGGCACCTGGGACCAAGCATCAAGACATTCAGGATAATACAACATCGCAGAAATGGGGGATAGTGGGGCATTCCTAAATCCTTTGTCCATGTTGAGATCAACTGCTGGCAAAGGTGCCCCAATGACGGACCACAGAAAGCAGCACCGCTGGTCATGGGCATAGCTTTGACTCCAGCTGTTTTCTTTGACTTTCAGTAAATTTCTTCTCTGGACCATATCTCTGGTCCTCCTATCTTTGAACAAGAGTTAAAACTCTTCTGTGAAAGAATTTGTGAAGATTAGTTAAAGTTTGCAGAATACTTTGAAGATGAGCTTCCATATGAAATGGTAGGGATTATTTTAAAAGCCTTCAGTCTGGGAGTTAGTCATGTGGCCTGGTTGATTTAACAACATATATATATATATAATGGGATAGCAGTAATCATTTTTAATATCTTCCTGTCTCAAGATACGAATTAGAGAAATTCCACAAAGTTTCTTAGTCTTTGCTTTTGTAATGCTAATCTCCCTAAGAAGCAATGGTTTCTAACAGTAGAAAACCTAGAATAAAATACAGAGGCAAAGTCAAACACCACCAGGGAAGAAACTGGGAAGGGGAGGGGTGGGGAGGAGGGGGAGATTGCTAAAGCAGTCTATATGGAGATCGTACAATAACCTACTTTAGATTTTCTTGCTTTTTATGGATCTTTCTAGGCAAGGAAGCAGCTTCATATTTTTTTCAGAGATAAGATTTTCCTGATTATTAAGTCTCTTACCTTGCTCGTATGGCTCTTTTCTCCTTCAAGGTAGAATCATTATTATTGTTCTTTAAGTACTAACAATATACTTGGCATCAGATGAGACACGCTGTCCTATGCAGCTAGGAATTTGAATAGGTAGACTACATAAATCATGTACAAAGTGCAATGAAATACCTACCCTGGGGGATGCCAGAATAAAGAGGTAAAGTGACCTTAGCCAGAATCAACACCAGAATTAAATTTACAGCACTGCAAGCATTGTATGTCAAAAAGTATTTAAAATACTACCTATTTATTTTTTTTCCCTTGAAACCAGTAACCCTGTGTAACAATACAAGATTAAAACTGGAGATTCAAGCAATTTTAAATAAATGTAGTACTCGACATCAGCTAGACTTCTGCATAATTCATAATCACTGATTTTCACAAAATGACTCTTGTATCAAGCTTATAACTTCTGCATGAAGCTATAGTCTGTCATTACAATTTAGGAACACAGAAAGGAACAGAGACAAAAGAGGCAAAAGAAGGCATCTGATTCAAGGATATGCCTCTATGCTATCCCAGCAGAGCAGTTTGTTTAGTAAATAAGCATAGTACCATAATACCCTGCCAGTATTGCTCAAGAAATGGGGGGGCATGGTGTGTGCAAGAGTTACTACATACAAGCAAAAGTGAAGCATTGCACAACCAACATGCATGGGAGTGAAGAAAAATCACCAAACTGTCTTACAAAGATTTCCTTTGAAAAGAGACCACATTCAAACTGAAAACAACCAATCTAAATTAAAAAATAAAGCTGTCAGACTTTATTGGATTAGCTGATGAATAGAAGCAGACTTCCAGCGACAAGTGGACGTACACATGTGCTCACACACCTGAGCTAAGAGCCCTCTTTGGTGACACTTCACCTGCGTATCATGTGCAGCTACGGGGTATTTGATGATTACATTTTCCTCGTATGAAACAGAGCTGCCCACGCTTCTGGGAGTTTCCACCCCTGTGCTCGGCCTGTTCCTTCCTCCACCTTTGCCTTGTGTAAATCTCTCCATTAGGTCCTCATAGTTTTCATTTCATCTTGAATGTTGTTGGTAGGTTTTATGGAATGTACCTAGTCTTATCACATGTCCTATCTCAAAGCAAGCACATTCATTTTGAATTAGGTATTATTTAAATAAAAACCACCCCAGCAGCTTTGCTCCAAAGTAATCAGAAGAAGGAAAACCAGCTGACAAAATGGAAACCGCAGTATGTTCCCTGAAATGAGTAGATGGGGAACAGATGTCATTGCTGAAAGTGAGAGGTTAACCTGACATAAATAACAAAAGGACAGCGGTAGGGAGTCCAATCAAGGCTGAATCAATGCTCTGATCTTGCACAGCCTGACAAATCTTCCTTGCTATTTATGGCTTTATTCCTCCTCCGCTCTCTGGGATTGCAGGTGGCAATTATGGGAGAAATTGCCAGGCTTTTTTTTCCCCTTTTTGTCACTGTCCAGCTTGTGAAACCTGTCAGAGATTGATGCTGAATGAGGAAATGGAGTTTGTCAGCTGGGATTTGAACATCATGTCAACAGCTGTACAACTCAGGTTTTGCATTGCCTTTGACATGTATATTCCCTATTAGCTCCTATAAAGGGCAAAAGGCATTTCTAGCCTTTTTAGAGAAGACAACCAGTATCATCCAGAAACTTTATTCTTGCTACTTAATAAATTGCCTCTTTGTGCCATAAGAACAAAGCTGTGATTTCATAACCATGTAAAAATAAGAAAACTGAACACAGACAAAGCTTTTCTCTAGCTGTAGATAAGTACTTTTGCTGTAAAATCTTAAATATAGTATTCACAACAGAAACCAAATAGAGCAAAAAAAAAAATCCTACAAGATCATCTAGTTCATCTCCCCACTAATGGGAGATCATACAAGGCCTTGCCTGACACTATAAATCAGAAAGGCAAACCAAAGCACAAAAGACAAATTTTACCCAGAGTTAAAGCTTTTTGGCATAAATGATTTTTTTTTGCTGTATCAGGCCAGAGAACAAACTGTTTCCTCAACCCTGTTTGGAGACACTGGATTCAAACGTCATCCTCGAGGCACTTTTTTCTTCTCTTCATGGCATCTGCATGTCATTTCCCAGTTCAGCCTCACTGACCTACAGGCACCTTATTCATGATTTTGAAGCATGGCAACACTTTTCCTGAACACAAAGACATAGTCTCTACAGAGACTTTTCAGGAAGGAGTATGCGGACAGGGGTGTCTCTGCGTCATCTCCTGCTGGAAAAATACCTTTGCAGAGGGGGAAACCTATAATAAATTACTAACAACTCAACATTTTCCCCTGAATATGTCTGCATCCTTAGCAGAAATACGTCTTTTAAAGGGTAAGCACTTGTGCACATTTCAGTGAACAGCAGTGAGCAGCAAAAGGTAAAAACTGTAAGGCGACATACTGAACATGTTTGCAGGTGGCAAAATTGTTTTACTTTCAGTTCTATGTGATGGCTCTGTCCACAATAGATAAGCACAGGCCTTCAAAGATCTGTGGGAGCCTGGAAGAGAGAGACAAAGTGAGTATGTGTATGTGCGTGTGCGTGTTCACATGGGTGGGGGGGATAGAGAGCGCGGGAAAGCACTCAGATGTCTCTGGCAGAAACAGAAGCTGAATTCAGCTTCTGTGCAGGATGTGAATAAGGCTCCCGTTAAATGTATATTGCCATAGCTTTTATGCTTGTAACTGCTCAGAGCAAAAAGCATTTTCTAATTCCTCTTATCAACTGCTGAACTACAGCATCCTCTAAGAGCACATACCCTCCCCCCTTAATTTTGTTTGTCTAAAAATATAACCATGCTCATCTGGGATGTAGCTGCGAAGCATAAATTAATGTATTTCCATAGCATCAAAGAGAGAGACACACACAACAGAAGGATGATCTGTGTGTACTAGTTAGAGGCAGCTGCTGCTCCAGCCTGTTCCGATGGCTGGGTTGGCAGAGGCATCAGTGACTACCGTGGACATGTCTGTAAGGGATAGTTTTTACCAGGTGAAGGATCCATGGCTTAAAAGGCAGGTCAGATCAACACAAAAAATAAGAGCAATCTTTTTCTGGGAGCCAGAAGCCAAAGAAAGAACCACCTTTGGGCTCTCTTCCTATAATAAATGCCACTTGTCTGGTTACAGAGCTTTAGCCTGTAGTATTGCTTTGCACAATGGTGCAATTGTATTCTGCACTGTGGATGCTATTACAGGTTCAGTATAGACTTTCTGTATTGATTACACATTATTTCTCAACGCTTTTTCCCCCTCACACTTAGGTAGTGTCAATAGGAATACAAGGCTGCAACATTCTGAAGGTCAAGGCTTTTTACACAGCTCCTTCATGTCTAAAATGTTTAAATTTTTGAACATAATTTCTGACCTCCATTCACCACATTTATTGTCAGTGAACCCCATATCATTACTTCCATAGTTTCTTTCAGTTTTACTCATGCCATCTCCCTTACTGAGCCCTACCCCCAATGCAACAGATATTCTTCAATATTTTAAACAGATATTTCTGCATAGTCCACAAATACTGACCCATTTCAGTAAAATGCTCCTTCCTCTTCCCCATCAGGAATCTCTGAATAAACTCTAGCTAGTGCATCTCCCTGTGTGCATACGTCGGTTGCAAAGTCCTTTTTGTATAGAACTGCAAGCATGTAAGAATAAATTGTGTGAGATATGCCTCCTTAGGTATATAGATCCCCATGGTTCTTCTCTTTTTCCCAGATCTGCTTTGAAGAAACCTCCCATTAAATACCTTTGTTCTAATGTTTTCAGGAATTCCCCATCCATTTGCTTTCTGATTCTCCTTATGCTAGACTGCTTATGTAACACTCTCTTTTTTTTCTGAAGGGGGAAAAAAAAAGTAAAAGCCTTGCAAGAAGCTTGTTTAATACCTTTTATAACCCTTCTACAAATCCTTATTTAAAAACAAGCCTAAACCAAATTAGACTGAGGGAAAAATCAAAGAAGCATCTTTAAACTCCTCTGATTTGAATGATCAAACTAACTGTGGGATGTTGCTGGAGTGCAGAAAAAAGAAAGATCTAATTGCAGTATGAGGCGAGTGAGACAGGTCAAAAGGCAAATGAGGGGAAATTGAGGGAAAGAAATGACAGAACCAAAGAAAATAAAAATGAATGAGTTGGGCTGAAAGGGAAGTGGGAGTGGATGGAAAGCTAAGAAGACTGGCATGGTATCAGGGAGAAAACTTCAGAGTTCAGAGACATGTTTAAACATTTTTGGGCTTGCTGAAACCTAAACATCCAAACCCACTGAGTTAAGTATTGTAATAGAAGACATACTCCCTGTGTAATTGCAAGTGACACGTGGCAAAAACGTGACTTTCAAAGTAATAGCTCTTGTAAACCATTTAATCTTTGCTTTATTAAATGCAAAAAGGGGAAAAAGTAAAATGACTGTCAGAGAAGGAGCACTGTTGTAGATGGCATTTAAACATCATGAGCCTCACGGATGAGTAATGCGTATATTCAAGAACCGCTGCTGAATACAGTACAAAGGCTATTTCACACTTCTGTGACCTTTTTGCCGAGGGAGCTGCTATTTCACTTCTCAATAATGAGATTTCTTTAGTGCTTAGAAATTCAGATTGAATTGGGAGAGCCACAGGAGCCCTGACGCAAGGTGTTTTTACTAAAAGAATTATCCTTGCATTTTATAAGTGAAAGATCAATATTAAATTAGCTTTTGCATTGCAAGAATGGTGCTGTTTCTTTGCAGCAGGCTATCACTTCATGTCACACAAATCAATATCTTACCATCAAGAAAGCCCCCGATAGCTATAAAAGCAGCTTGAAAAAAAATTCCCAAATGATCCTTGGTTGTTTTATCTTTCCAGCAAATAAGTGAAAGAAATGTACTTTATCCAAGAAATAAACTATAGTCGGATGGGAACACTGACTTCATTTCTGGCTCTGCAACTTCAGCCTAAACACAAACCAAGAAAACCGCCTGGAAGTATGAAATGATGTCAGTGGAACTCATTGAACATGCACTGACATCAGAAAATGCCAGCAGATACCCCCTGGTACTTTTGTTGGCAACCTCAGTAGGAACAGTCTCTTCTCCTGACTCTCCGCTGGGATTTGAAGCACACAGGCAAAGTTACATGCAGAGATGTGTGTTGTGTCTGCACATGCATTATCTTATTTTCCTGGTACCTCTGTTGTATGCTGGGCTCAAAAACAAGCTGAAATAAAGGTATTAGTGAAAGTAACACCTATTACTGCATGATTTTGAGGTAATTTGCTGTAGGGAATTTACAATTAACCTACCATGTTTCCCATCTGTAGAACAGGAATTACTCTTTCTTAATTCCTGTAGGTTTTGTTAAGATTTAGTTCCAGAGGGATTGGGAAGTACCCAGGTATTCTTATGAGAAGACCCACGTAAATTCCAAAACAGGCAGCATTTGACACATTTCTGATTCTTGCTGTTCAGAAAAAAAGTATGTTCTGTCCATTTCTCTGAAAAAATTACTACTTAAATATGTTTTTAAGCATGAATTTCTTTAAAACTACCTTCTATGAATTTGTACAATAGGCTTTAGGAATTGATGGGGGTGCCAACCGTTGCACTGTCCTGGGTGCCGTTTGCCCGCCTTTGCTCACCTCTCAGCATGCACATGTGGGGATGAGGATATCACCAAAGCATGGGGCTTTCACAAGACAATATTTCTTACAAACTGTATAAGCACAAGTTTTGAATAAGGGAGTCTGCATCCACCTGAACCACACTGGAAACATGTTCAGAACAAGGTGCAGAAGCCAATCGCCAGAACGGCCCCAGGGGATAACGTCCCCTGACACACTATAACATCAGTGATGCAGTCAGTCAGGTCATAGGTGGTCACCACTAAAGCAGTTGCAAATATGTTTTAATTTAAATCTCTGTTAGACTCTCCTGAATATTTTATGAAGGGAGCTGAAAAGTTTTAGTTATCTCTCAAAAGCAACATTCACTTTCTGACTTTCTCCCTAACAGCTACTGTTACAGTGGACTCCTGAAACATGAGAGCTCCTGGCAGCTTGAATTACCTGCCGGGTTTGTAAAATCATAAGTTTGAGCAGTTAACAATTGCTACAGAAAGTTCTTGGATATGCATCTGAAGGTTATGTTTAATATGGGATTTGGCTTGGTAGGCCTAATCAGGAGTAGAGTTAAACTAGAGTTTAATTATTATGAAATTCAACCATCTTGGGCAACGCCTTGTGTGATGAGTTAATGACTGCGTGCAGGTTTGGCATCTGATCTTGTGGCTAACGTGCAGAGCTGACCCAGGAACAAGAAATTAATGCCCAAAGTCAGAACATGAACCTGCAAGGTCTGGGCCAAGATCCACGTGAATGGTGCATGTTGGTTCCTCTGACCTAAGGGAGAAGCTTCAGAGGAACTGGTCTTGGGTACCTCAAGGATAGCCTCTCTGTTGGTGACAAAGTGCAGATCACCTCATCCAGATACACCTTAACGACATCCCCCAGGGGAGAAATTCCTGGATACACATGAACTGAGCATGGTGTTGCCCTTAGGCTAACGTGCCCTGCTGATGGCACAGCTATGCTGAGCCAGGAGGGCAGAGGGACTCCTCACATAGTGCACCACATGGTACAGTGCAGGGCCACACATCTGCATGACGAAGTACCACGATGTGCCACTTAGGCAGTCTGGCTACATTTAGGCTGTGCCATGTCTCAGTTAAAAAGCCCTGAAGAAAGGCAAGATCTGGCTGACTCGACTCAGGGAGCTACGGCAATCGTTGCTAGCTGAGGGATTTTCACACTATCTATCTACAGTATGTGCATGCTCTTTGCGGCAAGGCTAATTAGTCTGAGTACCATGTTAATTCAGCTGTGCTGCTCTGGGACCTGAACTTGCACCTCCACTCAGCATGGGACCTGAGCATAGATCCTAATTCAGGGCCTTACAAGGTGAATAAAGGAACTGATTTTAAACTATATGCATTCGGCACAGGTAGATATATTTGCACTGAGAAAAACTTGAACTCTCACATTTCTGCTGATTGCTGATGTTATTTAAGACTCTGTTTGCCTACACTGGATTTCAGCTCCCCAGTAATTGACTAAAAAAACCTGAAAATACCTTCCATTTCTGAAGAAACAATCTGAGATCAAAGTGGTGGAAGTAAAAATTTGACAGAATTATCATCCAGAAAATCTTGCCTAGCAAAAGGAAGCAACCCTAATTAGTATGCTTAAGCTACAAATCCTGTGCTTGGTTTCCTGTCATATGACCTTTATTACCTTCAAAATATCGCTGTCAGGGAAAACCTTCAAAGTTGACACCTTCATGAATCTCAGAGGAGAAGGAGATTTGAAAATGTGGTGAGTCTTGTGCCACTTGCTCCCTGGACATTGCTCCAGTACAGCTCTTGAGTAATCTCATGAATCTTCTTTCACGTCATCCTTCTGGTGGAAGCCCTTATCTTTAAGGTGCTACTGATTAAAGCAATGTAAATAAGCATTCAGCAAGACCTAAGAGCCTTTTCAAGGATGACATACTATTAAAATAATATTTATTCAGTGTTGAAGTATTCCTTCCAAGAGGGGCTAGGTAGGAAGTGGACAGGAAAAGGAGGCTCAGCGATGATCCCTTATACTGCCTCTTCATTAATGCTGTATATGAATCGGCATATATCAATCAGCCGCTGCTCACATTCTGCTTACCACACCTCCAGGCACCTACTGAAGAAATGCCGCAACAAATCATACAGACATGCAGGACACTGTTAAAAATTATCTGCTCCTGCGAAGGAGGCTCAGGGACAAAGCTACATGCAGAGATCAGACAAATCAGCGCTGTGGATTAGAGCTTTCTAATTTAATCCAAGTTTCTAAGAAAAAAACCCAAGCCAAACAAACACTGCAAGGATGCTTTCAGAAGCCAGTGAAATCCAGCTCCCGCCTGGAAAAATCTGGCACTGCTGCCTTTGCACCTCATGTCTAAACTTTGAAGCCTGTTTGTATGCAAAGCTCCTATCAATGTGAAACACCACCAGAACCAAAGGTGCAAAGGAATGAACTTTAATGCAGTTTTGATTAGCAGAAAGCACTGCCTGTCAACGTGAATAATTTTAAAAGTTATTTTCCACTTGCAGACGTTATGAAAGACATAGAGGTGGACAAGCTGCTTATAGCAGGAACTAGCCTCAGCCTGGCTTACATGCTAAAATGACAAAGAGGTATCAGAAATGAGTGCAGAAAATGAAAGAAAAGGCAGTTTAATAAAGCCAAGACCCCCCCCAAGTCAGCCATTCAGCTCATACGCATTGGTGTGACTCTAGTGCCTGGACTGGGTGATGCTACTTCATAACCAGACATGAGATTTATCTCCATGTTTATGTCTGTGCTTTTTCCAACGTTCAATATTAAAATAGAAAAGAAAATCTTGCAAGCAAAATGCACAATTTCTCATTGTAAAGGTCAACATTTCAGTTGGGTATGAATGTGAGTGTTCAGTCTAGTAAACAATGTCTTTTTCACCTATTGTATACTATGACAGCAGAGAACTTTGCTGTGTAAAATGACAAAATATTGTGGACTAAGGTTTCTTTCCTAAATTTAAGAAGGAGAAATTGTTTACAAATGTACGTATGAAGGAGTTTTAATGCCTTTACTAGAGTTCATTAATGTTTTTTCCTAGCACATATGTATTAAATACCCACAGGCATGGGGCATTTAACCAAGATGTCTAGGGCAAATGTGGAGACACACTATGGCCCTTGTCCAATGAGTTAAGAGGCAGAGAAATACCTGTCTCTTTGGATTCAGACACATGAACTTCAGAGAAAACCCAAGCCACCTAGACTCCCCACGTGAGCACCCCAACTACGTGAAGAACCTCGGACCTACTCCCAGCCTCAGGGGAACCTCATCCAAGCAGCAGTGTGCACAGTACAAATGGAAATGATGCAGAGTGGCAGTGGGCTTTGCAAGCACCTCCTGGTTTATGGGATACTAGCATAATAGAGTTCATATACAACGTAGAAGAGAAGGGTGCACAGAGGATGCTGAGAACAGTGGTTGTGTAGCCAAAGCTACAGTTTTTATGGCTTCAGAGGCTGCACTGAAGCTGCAGAAAGTGCTCTTTACCAGCTGGGATTCCCTCTTGGCCATGGAAACTTCCAGAGAGAGAGCATGGGGAGAGCTGATACCATACCAGAGATAACGTTTGGAGGAGAGCTGGCTGGAACAGCTCTGGGAGGTGCTATTCCCATTTCACGTGAGCACATGATACACCCCAGGAGTGCTAAGGGGGCTACGACACAGTTATCTCCACCCTGGCATAAGATTATTCCAGCTTGGGCCAAATTCCAATAGTAAAATGGTGGATTCATTTAGGGCATAGTCCATTATTCTCTGTTCCTGTAGATCTTGCAGAAATTCCCTGGGACTCCTAATCTGCAAATCTGTTTTACCACAGTTCATTTGGATGCCTCTATGACTGACTGTCAGTCTGTCTATGACTGTCTACAGCAATAATAATAAATCAGATTTTTCATTTTTCTTCTATAAGGAAAAAAGAAATATTTGTATGCGTTAAGCACAAATTATCTGTAAATACCTTCAGTTCCAAATGTTTAATGGTCTTGGAATCTGGCAACACTGGAAAGGCATACCAGTAAAGGCAAACCTGGAATATTAGCTATCTGGCAGCAATGGTGGGGTTGGAAACTCTGCACAAAAAGCAAAACAACTAAAACGTAGAATATGAATCACATAACAGGGTTCATTTCAGAGACCTTCTGGATACCACATGGAGAGTTAGTGATTTTTAGCTCTGTCTGGTACAGTTATTCCCCCTTCTAAATTTCTGCTTTAAAGTTCTAAACACCAGCTGGGGAGATAAATGTGACCAGAGCACTAATCTATAAGAAAAATACCTGACTATTAATACTTAAAAAACCCTCAAATAACTCTTTCAGAACACATGTAAAAAGGCAATTATATAGAGAGGAAGGAAACCTAAGTTATATCAGTCAGGTGTAGGCTAGATGGAACAGATGATGCCATGAAATTTTATGTTTCTTTCCAAAACCCTCATGTGTGAGGACCTGTGAATTATCATTCCTTTCCATCTTAGCATTTTACAACTTTTTAGAAGTGCTGCTGCTACAGTGCTGTGACTAAAGCAAAGAAGGGCATGTCTGAAAGTGCCAAATGCTGTGTTCTTTCCCAAGTGAAATATTGAGTGTCAGCATCCCTGGCTCACATGCCTTTTCTTAGCCCCATAAAATATTTACCAAATAAAAACATTGCTTTCGCTTGACCAGTCCACCTCCCTTCTTCACTTCATTATACTGATACAGTCCTTTTGAGAAATAGGACAACATCCTTTACACACATCATGGATATGCCAAAGGAACATGATGCAGGTTGCAAAGCCATTAATTTCTTTGGTGTTCATGCACTACAGCACTGCTTTTAAACCCATGACCAGATAATATGTTTTAAAGGATGTTTGCTTTATTTGGTACAACAGTGAGCAGTACTCAATGAGCAGCTGTTCAATTTTTAATTTTAGTTTCATGATGCAATGTTTGGGGCAAGCCTTTTTCACTGAAAGGGAATTCAGACTTTGTTCTGAAGACAGAATTATTCATTTCTTCCTGGGCATATCGATGTCCTTTATTACCAGTATGTTGGGATTCACAAATGTTAATTGATCTTTACAAAACACCCATGACATAAGAAAATATGATTGGTTTTGATTTCTAAATTAATTAAAAAAAGCACAGATAATTAAAGTTAAAATATCTACTCAGGTGCCCAGAGCACACCTGTGAGCTGAAAGATTCCCTTATTGTGATCCGCTCTCAGTGGTACAAGTAAATAGCTGACCACGATGGTTTGTGGGTGCATCAAAACTCTTCGAGTAAAAGTCTCGCTGTCATGGATTTGACACATTACATAGGGGGAGGATGCCCAAATGCTGAGAAAGATCCTTTATCATGATTACAATAGTGCAGAAAAGAAGCATTCTTGTAAAAAGTCCCTCATCAATAATCTGAGGGCACATTTGACACAGTACAACCCACTGGCTGATGCTGAAATAACAAGGTGAGGAAAGATGGTCTTTTTAAAAAGCCACACAGAAAAACCACGCAAGGCAAAGGTAAAGGTGCCACAGCGACGTACACACTCAGATGTAAAATTCTGATGTATTCAGTGGGATAAAAGATGCCTATCATAAACAGGCTTGTGCCATCATCCAGGCATGACTCAGTCACTCCCACCTGAGCACTGGCATTGCCGGACACGAGGGATCCACAGGGACCCCTAATAACACTTCCATTGGCCTTTAGTCATGCCCTACTTTACTTTGTTTTTCCGTGTTCAGAAATCTTAATATTTCTCATAGCAACTTCAAACCAAGATCCAGATATGATTCTCATGTAATATGAAGGTATTCAGAACAAAGACTGAAATCACGGTGCTGGTGAAGTCAGTGGAAATATTTAAATTTCATTTCAGCCAGGATTTTATGTCATTGTTTGGGGCTGGGCTTGGCAAACTCCACACATGAACAGCTAATTAATGGAAGACACCCCCCCATCTCTGAACAACACAGAAATTAAATGCAGATGGTAAAAGGAAGTTCTGTTAGGCCTGGGAGAATAAAGATTTTCATTAAGTAACCTACTCATTGGAAAACAAAGGTAAATATAATGATGTCTATGGCCCTGTTGTATTAATTTTCCAGTTATTTGGATGGTTTTGCTTTAACTCCAAATATATTAAGTTCAAATGGTTAAATATTTTCCAGCTTTTATTCCACTGCCATGATATTTTCATTTCTAATAATTTAAATTCACTGTGTTTTGTCTGGACTTGCAAATAATCTAATTAGGGAAACACAAACAATCCCAGTGACTTATATAACTTAGCAACCATCATCACTTCTGAAGTTCAACTATTCACAATGAATTACTCACAAGACATTCACATGGAAAACTTGTTTTGAAGAAATACACAAATCATTTCAGACATCCAATCTCAGCACTTCTTAATCAGCTCATAACGGAAGCAGACACAATTAGACTAATTGTTCATTATAAATTATTCACTCAGCTCTACACTTGCTAATCTAATGTCAGTTGATGTTTATATGTGAAAGGAGGAAGAAATTGCACTTTGTAGACTGACTAGCTTCAGACAACGTATACTGTTTGTTGTGATTGATGACAGCTTCACATCAGCAGCTACCCGAACTATAAATTGAGCTGAATCCCCATTCACAGTCCCTGACGCCTAGAGGTGACATAGCTATGACACACCGATAGAAACTCAAGATCCCAAACACGTTATAGCTAAATAAAATGTGCATTACTCTGTAACTTAAAGGATAAATTTGCCTTAAAGGATATTCTCTCTTCTTCTTGCTAGTGATTAATAGCCACTTTTATTTTTTCGAGCAAGTTGCTACTATATTTTGAAATCTGATTTGAATTAAGAACTACCTCCCAGAGGGGATGAGGAGCAAAGCTGTCTTCTCGAGTAAGACAGTTGTCAGAGTTCGAGTAACAAGTCCTACAGGCATTCAAAACAGTAGAGAAAACAACAGATCAACTGGAAAGTACTGTGCATAAATAGACTGGGTAGGCTATTTATTTTATTTATGCATATAAATAAGCACATATGCATATGCATATGGAAATGAAAACAGTAGTCGGATCCCTCTGCAACATGATATCTAGCGTATCTTTCACAGAATTTTTTTACAAACAAACTAGGAAGAAGAGGCTCTGTGAGTTTAGTTCCCAGTCACAGGGCTTCTTCATTTTTCTTTGAGATGTTCAAGATCGTTATTAGAGACTGACACATTGAACTCCAAAGTTTTCTTGGAACACAAAAAAAAACATTAAGAAAGAATGTCTTTATGAGGGGGCTTTATGAAACACCCAAGCCTACCTCGTACATCTCGTATTACCTAAGGCTGAAACAGGGAGTGGTGGGCAGCAGATAAGAGAATCCACCTCTAAGTTCAGAACAACTCCCCTCTCCTCTGACCTGGGCAGCTGACAAAAGAAAATTTGAAACACCCTAGTGAAGTTTGGTTTATCAGCTTAATGGCTATTTCACCACCTATAGAGTAATCCTGTCTCGCTCATTGCTCAGAAGGTTAACAACAGATAGATACCATGGTTTGTTAAATAGAAAATATTCTTTATTAAAATTTGCTCTATTTGTTATCTCCCCCACACAGAGAGTGGAGGGAGCCTGGAGGGTGCTGATAAAAAGGATTGTGCTAGACAAATGAATGTAAAGGTGCTGTGCCCAACCTTTAAAAATTGTCACTCAGACTAAGCAATTCATTGTGCAGATATAAGCTATTTCTATGGAGGCCATTTAAAGGGGGAATGCTTGAATACTCTTCTTTTTCAGGAAGGGCAGAGAAGAGAATTGAGGCACATTTGAGGAAGATGTGGACTGAATACAAACTGTGTGGCCAAAAGTCAAGATATTGTTTGTATCATCACTACTCCCCTTTTTAGCATAGACCTCATCTCTCAAATGAATTAATCATTTTTTAGTCACTTCATACCAAACTGAAATGCTCATTTCCTGAAAATACTATACATTTTTAGTGGCATGAGAAAAGGTTTCTTATGAAGTTCAACTGTACCTTTCATAAAGAATATGCATCATATAATCTGAAGAACTTGTGAGAGCTTCACAGATGTGTTCTGACCGCAGTATGTCACATAAATGTATTAAAGGTATACATTGCAGACCCTTGCAGTGCAGGATCAGACTGTGCCCTTTGCTGGGCTCATCCACTGTATTCAAAGCACTAAGCAGAATTTGACTTGCTGTCTAGTCTATAATATGAAACTTGAACACTCATCTCCAATAATTGTAAAGTACCAATGCCAAGTCATTTCAGACTGTTGCTTGTTTTTCCATATGAGTATCTAGGTCTTCATCAGGTTAAGTGCAACAAAATTACTGAACACCAGTTATCACTACAAAAGGATCTGACCTAAGAACACCTAGGAGTGTTACAGCATCTGTAAGATGTCTTTTAAATGCAGCCTTCCAGCAGATCTTTCAAGACATTTTCACTGTTACTCTGAAGCTACCTCAGGTCCTTTACAAAATAAGTGATCGTGCACATTCAGATGTATTAAATGTCTACTTGCTATAAATCTGATTATTTTCCTTACTGTTCGCAACACCATACTGCCTGTTCTGAATCTGCAAAGACCGTGAGCACCTTCATTCAAATCTCTGCTGTTTACAGATAGCCAAACTGCAGCCTCGCTCCAGCCCCTTGAAGTCAATGGCAAAACACTGAGTTCCGGAGAGGAGATTGAGCCAGCCCTGTAATGATGTGCTAACGCCCACAGGAAAAGGATATTCCTTAGGCAAAGAAGGCCTTCATCTTGTGAAAACTCCATGCCATGTGGGACTCCACTTACTATAAATAATGAGGCTATATCCAAACATGAGAATGTGCAAGGATAAAGCAGGTTTCAGGACTAGAAAAGAAGTAACAAGATGCATGCTCTTTACTGGTAAATTATTTTGAAGAGAGAAAATGGAGTGGCACATGATTAAACTCTAAAAAGCTATCTCTGCCTGACTGTGTAGTTAAAGCCACATACTTACCTGACTTTGGACGTACTCATTCGGCAATACCCTTGTCTGCACTTTCTTGTCTTCAACAGTCTGCTGAGCATAATCTGTTTCTTTCACATTTATTGTCAGTTCCACTTTCTGGCTTATATGGATGAACTCTTTTATCCATTCTTGTAGTTCTCATCTGCTTTGGACAGAGAAAAACATATGATCCAGGAACCTGAAATGATTCAGTTATGTTATTTCTTCCTCATTTTTCTTTTGCTTCTAAAACCTCCAACTCTTTGCAAGAAAAAATATTTCATCCTTCAATATTTTTTTCTGTAGAAAGCAAAAGTCTACATTTAGCAGAACAGTTTCTAAAATCATAATACATTTTATGTTCAATAACAAAAGATTGATTTTAGATGCTGAAAAGCAAATATACATATGATGAGAGAGAGAGGGGGAGAGCTTATTAGAATCATAGAATTGTTAAGGTTGGAAAAGACCCTTAAGATCATCGAGTCCAACTGTTAACCTAACACTGCCAAGTCCACCACTAAACCATGTCCTCAAGCACCACATCTACACATCTTTTAAATACCTCCAGGGATGGGGACTCAACCACTTCCCTGGGCAGCCTGTTCCAGGGCCTGACAACTCTTTCAGTAAAGAAGTTTTTCCTAATATCCAACTTAAACCTCCCCTGGTGCAGCTTGAGGCTGTTTCCTCTTGTCCTGTTGCTTGTTACTTGGCAGAAGACACTGACCCCCACCTCACTCCAACCTCCTTTCAGGTAGTTGTAGAGAGCAATAAGGTCTCCCCTCAGCCTCCTCTTCTCCAAACTAAACAACCCCAGCTCCCTCAGCCGCTCCTCATAAGACTTGTGCTCTAGACCCTTCACCAGCTTCGTTGCCCTTCTTTGGACATGCTCCAGCACCTCGATGTCCTTCTTGTAGTGGCGGGCCCAAAACTGAACACAGTACTCGAGGTGCGGCCTCACCAGCGCCAAGTACAGGGGCACGATCACCTCCCTGGTCCTGCTGGCCACACTATTCCTGATACAAGCCAGGATGCCATTGGCCCTCTTGGCCACCTGGGCACACTGCTGGCTCATATTCAGCCAGCTGTCGACCAACACCCCCAGGTCCTTTTCAGCCAGGCTGCTTTCCAGCCACTCCTCCCCAAGCCTGTAGCATTGCCTGGGGTTGTTGTGACCCAAGTGCAGGACCCGACACTGAACCTTGTTGAATCTCATACCGTTGGCCTCGGCCCATCGATCCAGCCTGTCCAGGTCCCTCTGTAGGGCCTTCCTACCCTCCAGCAGATCGACACTCCCACCCAACTTGGTGTCATCTGCAAACTTACTGAGGGTGCACTTGATCCCCTCATCCAGATCATTGATAAAGATATTAAACAGGACTGGCCCCAACACTGAGCCCTGGGGAACACCACTCATGACTGGCCGCCAACTGGATTTGACTCCATTCACCACCACACTCTGGGCTCGGCCATTTAGCCAGTTTTTAACCCAGTGGAGAGTGCACTTATCCAAGCCGTGAGCAGCCAGCTTCTGCAGGAGAATGCTGTGGGAGACAGTGTCAAAGGCCTTACTAAAGTCCAAGTAGACAACATCCACAGCCTTCCCCTCGTCCACTAAGCGGGTCACCTTGTCATAGAAGGAGATCAGGTTGGTCAAGCAGGGTCTTCCCTTCATGAACCCATGCTGGCTGGGCCTGATCCCCCGATTGTCCTGCATGTGCCGAGTAATGGCACTCAGGATGATCTGCTCCATGACCTTCCCCGGCACTGAGGTCAGGCTGACAGGCCTGTAGTTCCCCGGATCCTCCTTCCGACCCTTCTTGTAGATGGGTGTCACATTAACTAACTTCCAGTCAGCTGGGACCTCCCCGGTTGACCAGGACTGCTGATAAATGATGGAAAGTGGCTTGGCGAGCTCCTCCACCAGCTCCCTCAGTATCCTCGGGTGGATCCCCATAGACTTGTGGGCATCCAGGTGGAGGAGCAGGTCGGTGACTGCCACCTCTTCGGTAACTGGGGCTTCATTCTGCTTCCTATCTCCATCTCCCAGTTCAGGTGCCTGAGTACCCTGAGGATAACCAGTCTGACTATTAAAGACTGAGGCAAAGAAGGCATTAAGTACCTCAGCCTTCTCCTCATCCTTTGTGGCAATGTTTCCCTCTGCATCCAACAAAGGATGGAGATTCTCCTTGGCCCTCCTTTTGTCGCTGATATATTCGTAAAAACATTTTTTGTTATCCTTCACTGCAGTGGCCAGTTTAAGTTCTAGCTGGGCTTTTGTCTTTCTAATTTTCTCCCTGCATAACCTCACAACATTCTTGTAGTCCTCCTGAGTTGCCTGCCCCTTCTTCCAAAGGTAAGGTGTATTTCAGTGGTCCTACCATAACTGTATATAGGCACCTCCCAGTGTACTCTCACAGTCACTCTGTGAGGAACATGAGTATTATTCCTACTTCACAGTTAGGGATCCAAGATCCAGAGAAGATAGAAAGGTATTTGTATGCCATACTTTGGTCTGCTTAATCTTCCTGAATACTCAGCGCAGAGAGACAGCCTTCCTTCCATAGGGCAAAACAAACACCCAAATTAGGATACTGCTTTGCATTGTCACTAGAGAAACTTCTGTCTTCCCTCAATGATTTTACAGGAAAATTTATACTTCCTGAAATCAGCATTTAAGTCAGGTGCCTAGAACGAGGTGTTGAGAATATAACAAGTGCCAAAAATCACCATCCCAAAACTGAGAAGTCAGAGATGAAACCGAGATTCCTTTGCATGTCTTCTGTACGTCTGGCTTGGCTTGCTAGCTCTTTTGCTAGGGAACCACTGGCTGATGTTGTCTGTCCCCAGTGTTTAATGAGGCCTGGTCCATGTCCTATAATAATACAAATAATAAATAGTGGGCCTGCCAAAGCAGAAAATCGTAACTTTCAGACATGCAAGACAGACAGATGTGTCTAAGGGACCTGGAGCAATCCCAGATGGATTGGCCCTAAGTGCAGGAAGATTTTCAAATGGAGAGACTTCTGAAAAACAAAATGTCTCTCCTTTCTAACTTAGTAGAACTTATTTCTTGTACTCATGTTCTTGTTCCTACAGAATGATGCAGAAGTAGGGCAGCTTTCCTATGTATACTAATGCCTCCCAGCCCTTTGGGAATGCTGTAGATACTGTCTGGCAGATGGTGGACAATGACCCTAGAAATGTTGAAACAAGTACTTTCAAAGCTCTACACAGAAAGATACAGATACAGAAATGTTGTACCTTGGAGGTCTGTAACACTGTGATCATTTAAGAATAGCCATCCACTTTCAGGCGATTATATCAATCATTCTATTATTTATTGTACATTTTCCAGTGATTAATTCACATCACTGTTGGTAGAAAACTGTCTAAGTAACAAAAAAACTGGCTCTGCAGGGAGTGTTGCATGAAAGTCTGTTCACAGACAGAACCTTCAGACAGCCTTCTAATCTCAGGAGCAACTTTGGTCTTTTAATTATTTCACTGCTAAACAGGAAATTAATTTTTAGAGCTTCAGTAACTTTATCTCTTCCTTGCAAGAAGTGGTGTTGGGTTGGGGTTTTTAACTTAAAATAACACATTAATACCTTTGTGCATCATGGCATTGGTAGAACTTTGGGTTTGGGCTTTTTTTTTACCGGAATGAATCTATTAAGGAATTTTCACATGAATGTGTGTCGAGTGCTTCACAATGGATTAGTCAGAAATCACTGCAGCATCCAGGTCTGGGTGCTAAATGACTGCTTGAGGAAATGAAAGCTGGGGTGAAAAACTGAAGAAATACAGAGACTTTCTAATGTAGGTCTAAATAAGCTATAATAACCCACCCATTTAGGACTAAATTAAGGTACTCTATGTATAAAACACAGCAAAATGAGCTTATATTTAAAGTACTTTACAGGAAGAATCTCACTAGTGGTTCTTTGGTGGGTTACCCACAAGAAGGTACAAAAGGCTTATGTGGCTGTATGACACATATTGTAACTTACACAGTTTTTTACAGCAGCAAAGTGCCTCATCCTAAGGATACAGCAAATCCTCTCAAGACTATTCTAGAAATTTCTTCCACAGGCTCAAAATGCTGTTTCCACCCTCCCTTCCCACATAGGATAACACTACTTTTCCCAGAGAAGGAGTCATCAAAGCTACAGTCTTTCCAGATTGGTGGAAAGGGAATATTGAAATCATTTGGCTTGCTGGTGACGCAAGGCATCACTTTACATTGTGCTGCATGTGAGCGGCAGTGCCATACTGAAATACTGCTTGCCTGAATGCCAAAATGCAAAGCAAAGCCATCCAAACCAAGATTTTCTGCATGTTTTCTGAGGAATCATGAACTGAGCCAGACTGACTGTAAACCAAGCTCCATTTCTGCGAGCAGCCTGAGAAGGTTGAATGTGAGAGGGCTTCCTCACATCTGGCTAGATGCAGAGGATTTAACAGAATAAGAAAACTAGGAGCCACATTGTGCCTTTTGGAAACTCCCTACTTCCCACATGCTTCAAAGGGCTCTTTCCTTCTGCTGGCCCCAGCCAGGACAGCCGATCTCCCTATCTCTGAACCAGACAGCTCAGTTATGCCAGTGCTTCCTTCATTCCCAACCCTACGAGTACACTTGCAGGAAATAACAAACTAAGCTAAGTAGCCCTTTCACAGCCATCCCAGAGGCGAACCAGTGTCCAGAGAGTTTAATTCTTTTTCATTCCCTCCATTGCCAGAGTAGAGCCAGGCATCACCCAACCCTCTGATAATTTCTAGATGTGTTCCGCTACACCATATAAGATTTTTTTTAGCATGGAAGCGTGTTGCTGATATTACTCCATGTATATTTGTTCCTGTTTCTGCTGCCCAGACTCCTGGTTGCCGCTTGCTAAGAAACACAAATGAAAGCTGGCAGGAAATCGTCTTTTGAATAAACCAAACCTGATCTGAAATCACCTGTGCTCTGTCCTTTTTGTCTGGTTGCATAGGAGAAGACTGACAGAAAACACCTGAGCTGAGGCTCTTCTTTGTCTTTGGTGCCAAATAAATTAAATGAAGCCTGCAATGCTGATAGTTGGGCAGGGACTATATTAATGGATCTGGAAAAATAAAGTGCCTTGTGGGAAGTCCATGAGCTTTTAGGCCCTGGCTGTGCTTAAAATGGACATATCATTATAAGAACGTTAGATATACAGTTGACTTTCAGACGAAAGTCAGTCAGGAGGGTGGGGGTCCAAACTTCTTCATTATCTGCTCAGCACTCAGTGCTACTGCATAATTATTTTTACATTCAGAGCACTACGTGGAATGGAAAAGGCATATTTCATAACACCCTTCAGTAGTTAATGGATGTGATTGAGAGTCATTTCTTCAGTGAGGCTTTCTGCCTTATCATACTCGCTCCATTTTTCCAGCATGTTCCGGGGGAATGTTTTTTGGCGTTTGTCAGCATAATTTCAAATACGTCTTTCCTACAGTTCAGTATCAGAGGACGTGACTCAATTTCTTCATTATAATAAATCTCCATCTAACTGAAAAGCCTGGCAGGAATATATGACAATTCCCTGTTCTAAACAAAGTGGGTGGTTTTGAGCTCACCTGTCCTCATGATTTTCTTATTATTATTCATCTATATTATACAGAGGAGAAAGCTTTGAATAAAGCAATTTCAAGATCTTAAGATGCATCACTCATAAAAACAATTGGATCCAGCTGCAAACAGTCATTTGAGTTTTGTGGTATTTCAGGTTCCTGACTGATTAATTAGCAAGTCAATCGCCTGATATTTTTACCTGACTGTGCCCTCCTAGTCTATTAGTACAAAACATACACCAGGAGTTAAACAGTGCTGGTGTTTAAAACTGATATACCTGCTCCTTCCTCCTCCTCACTGACTCCACTGATATTTTACCACCAGATCCAGTGAGTGCTCACTAAAACCCATTAGTTACTGGATTTATCCCAGAAATTTAGTAATTTTCCATTTTTTATGATCATCATTTTTATTAGGGTTTTAAATGCTAGTTTCTATACACATAAACAGAATTAGAGAGAATGGCTCCTTTTTGCACATCAACAGCATCAGACAGGAAAAAATACACGAGATGGAAGAATTCAGCAGAGTTTGATTCTGACAGTAAAAAATGAAGAAGTTGCTACAAAATTTATCAGTAATTGTGGGGTAATTAACCGTTGTCTAATCTATCTTTTTTAATATATCTATCTCAGGTACTTCCACAGCTCCCACACCTACCTAGTGCCTAAGTTATCTGCCTACAGGCCAGTGCCTGGCTCAGGTAGATCTGAGATCTCTCTACCAGTGAGGGTTAAGAGTCCACCCTGGGTATAGCTGCTGCAGAGAGCAGATCACTCTTCTAAAAGGCAACCAGTATGACAGCTAGCAGGTAGGACACAAACTCAGGCAGGGGCACTGGGAGATGTTCACCTTAAAGCAAAGAGAACCTAAGTTCCTCTTTAGGTCTAACATAACAGTATGTGTAACTCTGAGGCTGTAGAAGAGGCTAGGGAAGTAAAACCTTTGTGCTAGAACTACTTTCTCCCCCAGGATTATTTATATATTTTGTGCTAAGAAAGCGATTACTCTCCTGGAAAATATAGTGATGATTTTTCTTTTGAACACGCAATTGTATGTATTCAAACGAATGACACATATTCCTTAAGCTATTAATTTCTAGTGAAATAAACATTATTTTTTTTTTGTCTTGGTCAGAAGTTTCTTAGCTCCATTCTTCTGAGATAAGGGTTCAAATGATTCATGTTGCTTCGCCATATGGCTTTTCTGTGGGTGAAGTTTCAGTTAACCTTCATTTCCACATTAGCACATATGGCCCTTCCTCTTCAGTCCTCCCTCTTCTTCTCCTGATGACATGCTTTTCAACCCAATAATGTTAGAATTTCACCTGCTGGTGAAAGGGCTTTTTTGGTATTCATTTCTGGAAACCACTTATAACACAGGCAGCCAAGGGTCACCTAACAACAATGCAGGTGATCATCTGGCTATTTATCTTGGCTATAACTTACAATAAAGGGTTAGAGGAATACCTACTCCGTTATATTTGAACTCTAGGAAAGGAGGACTGGGGAAAAGTATGACAATGAAAGAAAATTATAAGCCATCAAGCCCTGGTTTATCTTTCAAAGCCCCCATCCCAGATCCTTTCCTGATTATGGGTTTGTTCAGCTCTGATTTTGGTTCCTAGGGCAGTAACAACATGTGTGAATTGTTGCCCTGAGACCAAAGCAAGAGAGCAACCCAATATTGATACTAGATTCAGGCATTCTGCTTGCAAGACTTAAGACTTTATCAAATATTAGGATACAATACTGGATTTTTATCAGAATTATAAACAGCTTGTCATGAATGTGTTAAGTTTACTAAAAGCCATTTCCTGATGTCTGTTAGTAATGCACTAAGACAATCTGTTTCTCATACTGCACAAGTTACAGCAGAAGGGTTCATCATCCTAAGGCAGGGATAAAATCTTGTAGGAAAAGAGGAATGGGCACTATTTTTTAGTTATAGGTGGCTGAAAAATGAATTTAATATAAGCACCTTCTTTCTGTGTTTGCTACTTGGCCACAGGAATCATTTGATTTCATTTCTACAAAATATGCTGGCTGACATGGTTTAGAAAGGATTTTATGTGATCATATTCTTGCCCATAGCTTGCTCATTAACTGTCTCAGGCCAGCCTTGCTTTTGGCATTCTTTACTTATAATTTGCTGTTTATACAGTGCTGCTACCATCTTAAATCCCAGGGTATTCATTTGGTTGTCTCCACCATCCAATCACACTTATAAGGAAAAGGACTTGAGTAAGTTTTATAGAAGTGAAAATTCATGCAAACAGAGTCATCTGAGAATTCACAACACTTTCAGGGCAAACACGTATTGGCATGATTAATTTTAAATTTTTTAATGAATGTTATTGCTAAAAAAATTGCAGCTTTTATGAATATTCATGGGAGCAAATAAACTTTCAAATACCAGACTGAACTAATTTCATTAGAATGTATTTTCATAATGGCATTTTGAAGTAGTCTCACAGCTCTCATGTAAATTATTTAATTTTTTTAAAGCATTATTAGTTCCCTCCCCATCTGCTAGTACAATGATATATCACTGGTACTCTGAATAATACTGAATGAAGTAAAGTTACCATAAAAACTCTTAAAATACATACAAATAAGAGACCTGCATATATTGTACAAGGTTAGGTAGAGATTTGTATGGTATTTTGGGGAATGTAATTTTAAAAAGTTACTTCCGCATGTTAGTAGCCAAATATATTGGTTACTCAAAAAACTGAGATGCTGGATCATCTAATCCCAAGATAAAACTTGAGTTACAGAAGAACTGTACTGTTGGAGAACATCTCCCTTTACACCAAAGTTTTATTTGTGGTGTCTGAACTTGTTGACTGAGGCAAGCCAGCTGACTGTGCCTTAAGCACTTTAGTGAGCAGCCACAGTCTGCTTTGCCAGCAGATTTGTGGGATGGCAGCCTCAAAGAGTGAGATGAAAACTAGCATCTGGGAGCTCCCACTTCCACCAGCACATCTGAATCCAGAGGAGGATATTTGCTAAGAGGCCGAGGTGCTGACGGGAGTCTCCTTATACTACAGTATAAGGCAGCAGAGTTAAGATGGCAAAGCTTTTCAGTGGAGATCTGCATGAAGACTGAAACAGATTTGACATTTCTGTTAGAGCTTCGATAGCGTTAAGTCAGAAATGACTGAAAGGAGGCACACAGGACTGTGTTTGCTGGCACTGTTCTGTTGTTCACAAGAATCTGAATGTCTGTGCACGCTCCTGTTTCCTAAAAATACAAATACAGGGTACAGGATTCCTCTAGTATGACCATAATGATGCCTATGTGGTTTTGTAAGGCTGAAATCTCTCACATGCACAGCACAGCTCTGCTACTGGAGCCAGCAGAGCAAGCAGTGCCAATAGCAGCCATTGCCCTATGGGCAGCCCGGCCGCAGGAGGGTGATGGCTCTGGCCCTTCCCATTGCCTTTGCAGCAGAGGTCTGCAGGTGGCAGGAGGGCTGGGTGGTGTGCCAGCCTCGGGAGGAAGGCTCTCACACCCTCACAGCCTGCTGCTATGGGCTGTCTCTTTTCAGCTGCTTTCCCTAATCCATCTGCTCCACATTTTTTCCTGATCAAAATTCTCTATTCTTACCTTCAGCTTGCTCTCCCCCTTCTCACTTCTGGTTTCTGTATTCCAGGTCTCTTATCCCAATAAGGTAAGGGGGAGACAAAGCAGTGTTTCAGATGAAGAAGTATGAATTGGAGATGGTGGACTGCTCTTCACCAGCCCAGATCTATGTGTCACAAGTGATGAATACCTCCAAAAGCGGGTATGTGTTATGAAACGACACAAGTCAGAACCCACTCTGAGCAGTACTAATAACCCAGTCAGTAATCCATGTTAACTCTTCTCAAATAACATCCTGTGATTCTGGGGATTTCTCTGTTGTTCAGAGTTAAAAGTACAGCCAGGTCTGTCATGATGCTGCTTGTCCTGGTCTGATGATAAGCTTCCATACGGTTATTCCTGGTTTGCGTATTTCTCTTGTAAGTCAGATTTATTCCCTCTCTGAGCTCCTCTTATGCCTCTCTTTTCCCTATCCATACATAAGCCAATCCTTTGCCAACTATGATGGCTTCCTTAGTGAATGGGTCTATTTAATGCATATTATTATAGATTGTATTTTGACCAGCATTTTTCTCATTGATTTGGAAATAGATTTATCTCCTTCTCAGAAAGCTGCTTATAATATGTTTCTTAAAGAGCATGTGCATTGCTTCAACATACAGCTCACAACTTTCCTGCCCCTGTTTCTCATTTCCTTACTACTGCATCAAGTTCTGTGAAAACATCCTAGCTGCAAACAGCAAACCATTAGGTCAGTAGCTTTACTGTTAAGGTGGCTGTAAGCTTACTGGGAAAGGCTTGAAGTGTAGAACAGAGTTTGCAACAGCTTTGCAGAAAAGTCTCACAATGTTTCTGTTGACGAAGGCCAGGCCAAGGTAGTGTCCTCAGAGACACTGGCTGCTACTGTAAGATTTTAGGTCATAGATTAGGCCAACAGGGTCAGCATCTACTTGCGTGCTACCTAGCTCTCCATCCTCATCTGTTCCCCACTCCCAGCTGATGCCATGGCTATTGACACTCCAGCCATTTGGGCATTTATTTCTAGGCTGCCAACAGAGGAGTATTCAGCATTTGCAGATCTTGTTGTGAGTGTTGGTCAGAAAGAGGAACTTTAAGCCTGTTGACTTGCTCAGATTCAATCAGAGACAGGTAAAACATTGAGTAAATTATTCTTTCTAGATCTGACTAAATTGTACTGGGTTGATGAAATGATGTCAAGTAAACTTTTCTGATAACTGACCAGCTTTACTAAGATGCAAGTCAAGACTGTAACAGCAGGAATGAAATTAGAGAAGAGAATCAAAAGGCCAATGGGGGAAAAAAAAGATACAGTGAGTCAGAGAGAACACTGATAAAGAAAATAAATACATATGGAAATTAGTGTCACCACAGATGAGAACTGAGGACTTCAGTAAGGTGATGCATATAAACATGGCATAAATTAGAGCATCTTGGTATTTAATAATTTGCTGGCTTTGATATGCTAAAAAAAAATGAAACTGCCCATCTAACAAGATTTATAAATCTTTATTATTGCAAAATTCTATCATCATCAGGATGATGCTGGATCCTTAGGATATAGCATCTGGCAAATTAGGATGCCAGATGTTTTTTTGTTTTTCATTTTGGTAATAGCAGTCAAGCTACTTTCTGAACAAAAATTCAGTGCAGAAATGTGCCATATTTGTGTAGAAGCTTGTAGATAACAAAGCTGAGAGAACTAACAGATTTGGAGGTGCTTTGTAGTATTTATCAATATCTGTTATAAGTTTTTTTGCAGTACAGTGTATTGTGTTCAACATAATTGGGGATATTTTGGAAAAGAAACAGTAAGGATGGCTCACAGTGACAGTTTTATTATCCTCCTTTACTCAGGATGATATGAAGGACTCTAGGACAGGAAAAGGGTATAGAGGACAAGAAAATGAAAGGAGTCTGATTTGCCTAAAAAGTCACCCTCTCTCAGAAGGTGAAAGGCAGCTGTTTAGGTCAACCACACTGAAACTATGGCACATATGCATAGAGGTTTGTCTGAAGAAACTCCGTTTATCTCTGGGGTGATAATTCATCAGGGAAGACAAAAAATTCGCTCAGGATTTGCTATCTGGAGATACACCTTTCTAACACAGTTGTTTCTGCCTCTCAATAAGCAGTACTTTGGTTTAAGGAGGATCTTTAGCCATGAAACATCTCACTGGTCACAGGTTCCCAGACAAAAAATTACCGGGACCAGAATTCAGCTGCTGACCAGAGTAAGCTGGGTAGAGGCACAAATCATTGCAGGTCTGGGGCTTCGCCACAGCCTGGAGCTGGGAGGACTGTTGAACACCATGTAGGAAGAAGGCCTGACATTAAAAAAAGAAACTCAGGGAGCTCAGAAGAAGAGGTATGGCCAGATCTTCACTCACGAGGTGCAGATCTTGAAACGTAACACACTAAGCTTATGTTTTCATTGATGGCACAAGTTAAGTTTTTCAGAAATGGCTAAAGATTTGAGGTGTTATTAGATGCCCGAATGCAATTCAGTGAAGGGATGTGATTTTCAGAAAGTCCTCAGAACCTACCCACTGAAGAGAAAGCCTTATGTACTGTCCTGATACTGGACATCCAGAAATTTGAATATATTGGTCATATCTGAAAAGCTTTACTAGTGTGGCTGGGTGGTAATGTTAGAAAAATGTTGTACTAGGTATTCCCATAACTCTTCCCTGGGAATCCCCCAGGGAAAGGCTTTCCAAGTCAGATGGGTCACTCTTCTCTATCCAGTCCTGATTGAGCTCAAAAATAAAAACCTTGGCTGATTTATACAAAAGTTATTTTCACTTAATTTCAAGATTTTTTGAGCTAGTATAAATGTATCTCCCTAGCCATTTGTATGAGACAGCAAGTATCAGACTTGCACCCTTTCTATACTTCATCTGTAAGTAACTCCCTCTTGATTCCTCTCTTTAAATCCACCTTTGTTGGCTTGACAGCTCTCCTCAGCAATATCTACACTGTTCTCTGTTACTGACTCCAGACTAACATTTTGTCTGAAATTTTGTTGTGATTTCATGTTTCTTTATTCCCTACCTTCTGAAAAAAGTATTTCTAACTCTATTGAGTCCTGTTTTCACTAAACCCTTGTTGAAGTGAATAGAGTCAAAGTAAAATAATAATAGACATATGTATGAAAGACACTATAGAAAATAAGGTGAAATGGTTTCCCTCTTCAGTACTCCATTCAACACTTTTACAGTGACTAAGAACAAGTATCTGACTGAAATTTGTCTTTGATGTTAGTTCAGTGTGAAAAGTCGTATTATTTAATCAGGCACAAATGCAGTTCTGTTCTGACAGTGGACTTGATAAAAATGGCATCCTAGGTTTCCATTTTTATTGTGGCTCCAGTTCATGTGTGCTGTTTAGAAGAGAAATATCCTTTTACTGACTACCACCTGCCTTGCAAAATCTAGCTTGAGTCTGCAAGTCGAGCTGTCCTCTTTCCTCATTTATCTTAATCAGTTAACAGTTTAAAGTTGTGCAAGCCACCTTTGCAATCTCTTTATTGTCTTCACCTGGGTGATGTCTCTATTACTATCAAACGCATAGTCAGCCCCAACGTGTTCATCAGATTCGGCTTCCACTCGTATCTGTGACTGACTGACTTTTTGCCAATTTACCCACCAATAGCAATCTGGCGTTACTCTTCACAGCCTTACATTGCGCTACAGAGACAGATTCATAGCTGTATTTTTTGCACTGGTGATTTGTAAAAGAGAGGAGAAGTCAGCTCCATCTCCCAGTGCTTGCTGACCTTGCTGCTCTGGCATGGGTAAAATGCTGGCTAGGTGAGCATGCAGACACGGTTCTGAATTAGTATGGGGAACAACTGCTGGGTAGTCAGCAAGTCTGGTATAATGACTTAGCAGAGTACAACCCTACTTGGTTCAAAAAGGAATGAATTTGTACATAAACATGCTAGTCAAATGTGCCAGCAAGTATCGGAGAAGAGAGCTTTTCTGGAGTGGAAGTGAAAATATTACAAATCTGAAAAAGAGTTGAAAAAACTTTACAGCAGGTTCCTCTCTGCAGACACATAGATCCAAATAACAAGCTGAGAGTGCCTGCTTATCATTCAAGTGACGGGTTAAATATTTATGATGTAACAGTGACATTTCCACTCATGTCAGTTGGACAGTTTCATTCCAGTTTCTGCATATATTGGATTAATACACATCACAGTCATTCCATGTTTTTTCTCCTCTGTCATAAGTCTAATGCATTTTTATATCTCTAAAAATGATATTCCAGTTAGTAGAAGAAGACTTCTTCCTGAATTGCTCGTCACTTCACGACATAGTTTAGACAAAATTGCCCTAAGTGTTTCAAGGACCCATGGTCTAACTTTGTTTAACTGAAAAACAAGTGTAGAAAACATTGCTGCTCAAGAAACAATTCTAAGAAGATATTTAAAAAACTGTGAAAATCACCTCTTTGTGCAAGTTAGCACAGTAATAAAACCAAAACTGTGGGTGCTTCAAAGTTCGGTATTGTTAACTCTATGACTGAGACTTTAATTTTTGAAATATTCCCATTTATCTTGCAGTAGTTGCTCTGGGGACACACAGATAGCAGTAGAGGGAATTCTTTACCCAGTACATTCCATTGAAAATACAGTCAAGCAAAAAAAACAGGCTACATCATACAATCCCCTCCTAACAAGGAGTCTCTTCCTAAATATGACAAACATCCTTTACTTTCTGTGACTACAATGAAAACTGAGAATGTGCTGCCCCCCACTAGCTAGCTGGTGCTCTTTCTCTGAGTTAAAGGAAACATACACTCTGAAATGTACTTTAATTTATGTAAAACATCAAATCAAATGCCATCCTGGGCATCCTGCTCCAGCTGACCCTGCTTCAACAGGGCAGATGGACTAGAGGGTCTCAGAAGTCCCTTCCAACCCCAGCTGTTCTGTGAGCCTGTGAAACAAATTACTAGTTATTACCTGGGAAACAATCACATAGAGTTTGGTGTTCCCTTAATGAAGACTCTCGTCCTGGTGGTTTGGACTACTGGGTGGAAAGCAGGAGGGAGTGCGTCTCCTTGACAAGCTAACTCATGAATCAATTTGCTACTTTCTTTCCGGAGGCAGCTTTAAAGCCCAGCGTGTTGTTTACTTTACGGCTGCCCTATAGTATATACATGTGCAATGGCCTGTGCATTGTTGACTGATACAGCCTCAGGGCTCCACTTCCCTCGGGCTGATGCAGGCTGCAATAAGTGCTGTGGGGAAGTTGATGTGAGTTCAGACTCTGGGTAAGAAGATCCAGTTCTTTTTATTATATTATCTTTTTATTATATTGCTGGCTAAATAAGATGTTATACTTTGAAAGTATTTACTGACATTGAAGAAAAAGGAAAGGACACCAAGTAGAAGTTTCCAGCTGTCCTGATTATTCAGGTATTATACCCATTCAGAAGCTGCGAACACTTAGCCTTCTTGCAGTACCAGTATGCTCTAATATGAAGTCCAAGTCATCTGTTTTGCAATTGAAGCCAACTATTTCCTGCCTATTCTACTGCAAACACTGAAAACTATTATTCTCTTTCCTTTACAACAGCCTCTTACATATCTTAGACTCCGTCATATCCTTCTTCAGTCCTTTGTTCTTCAGGCTACCTGATCTCATTCACACTTTCTCCTTAAGTCATCCTTTCCAACCTCTGTCTGATCACATCATTGCTCTATATTAGACTGTCCTCAGTCAAACTACATCTTTCTTGAAGTGTCCTGTCCAAAATCAGGCACTTCTCCACATGAAACTTGCCTAGTGCTGCACGCAAGTAAATACTTCACCTATTTTGCAGGCCACACTTCTCTTTCTGCAATACCAGATCATATTTGCCCTCTTCCAAATAACTTTCTCTCATGGATGTAACTCCTGCTTGTGAACTACTGTAATCCACAGATCCTTTTTTATGCAACTGTTTTATACCGGAAGTTTCCCAACCTAAATTTCTGCGAGTCATTATTTCTGCCCAAGTATAATACTTTGCATTTGTCCCTGCTGAACAGCATCTTCTATTTTTCTTATCACATTTGACCTGTTCTTGGTTTTACCATTGAGTGGTATGCAGCCTCAGGCCTGCAGAGGTTATAGCCAGAAAACAAACAAGAATTTCATAGGAAATTTGTGACTATTTAAGTTATGATACTACTCTGCAAGGAATCAATACTTAAAATGCTTAAAAGCTATTTAATTCAAGCTGGAATGGCACTGAAAGCTTTAAAACAGTACATGCATGCCTTGCGAAAAAAAAATGCCTTCCAATCATGGCTTTACAGGGACCATGTTATCCTGGAGGTTATTGACAATATTTGTAGCTATGAGAAATAGTTCTGAATTGTAGTCAAGCCACTACAAATCTGAAGGTCTCTGGATAGGGAAAAGTAAAACCATTCTCTATCAAGTGCTCTTGAAATCATCTTCTACTTTGGGGAAGGTTTCTCACTTCACTGGCATTTCCCACTTCAAAATTATTAGTATATGTATTTGTTATTCTGTTTCTACTACTATATTTTTTTTTTTATCAAACCCGCCTTGCTGGCTTGCCTCTTGTCCCTACTTTGCCTTACAGATGGATCAAGGGACTACAGTTATTTTTCCTTGTACAGAACCTAACATAATAGGGCTCATCTGCTTGGCATTTAGGCATTACAGAACAAATAAGTTAAATAAAGGTAAAGGGCTTAGACCTTCCTCAGAATCATAAACAATTTAAATAAAAGACTACTTAAAAATGTGGCTGCTGTAAATATCTTTGCATCTCTAACACAGGCAAAATGAACAGATTTATCAGTAAAAGTATCGCAAAGTAGCAGGAGAAATCAGAGTGATGAACAAGCTATTTTTAAGAGGAAAATAAATTATGGCTCATAAAAATGCCAAGTGATACAAACATGCCAAAAGCAAGGAGGAATCTGATGAAATACATTCAGGCCACAGGAGAAGTCTATCAAGGCGGAAGGAAGCCTGCATCAGGATTGTTTCTCAGCATCATCTGAACATTTATTTGACATGACAATTACAAGTTATTGTTTCAAAATAAAACAATTCATTTCAATGCATGTCTATAAATCATCATACAAGCAGATCTCTCACTTTCAGATATGCAAGAAACACAGAGATGAACTCAACTGCTTCTTAAACAGAGATTGTCTCCCTTGCTGTCATTCACTATTTTTCATCCCAGGGCTCTAAGAAAGATCTTACTAATATTTCTTTCTTGTCTGGCAGTAACATTGAGGTACAGCAAAGACATCTCTGGGGCATTTTAAACTTCCTCAAAAATCTTCAGTGCCTTTATAAAAGCAGAATTCCTGATTCTGAGGATACTATCCTGTTGGTAGAAATACAACCTGCCAAATCAGAGGACAGAGCTTCAGCAATAACCACCCATCAGTGGGACCCAAAAAAGAGAAAGAGAAAAGAAAAGAAGTAAAAAATTCATTTATTAGGTATAGATTAGATTATAAAATACCGTTGCCTGGACTTGACAAAACAGGAAGACACTTCCAGCTTTTTGTTTCAGTGATAGTATCTGTCCTTGAGCAGACACAAGGAGTTCTGGTATTTTTTAGCTAACTGATTACAACTACACATAAATAACTGTGCGGAATTAGCTCTGAATTTTCGTTTTTCCTTGAACAATAAAGGGTGAAATCCTGACCCTAAAGTCAATGGAAAATTTATTCTGACTTTCACAAAGCATCTATTTACACCGTGCATTTCAACCATGCAGCTTTGCCAGCTGTTGGAGGGACTCCCTAGCCACATTTCCTAGACCCTCTCCCTGTCCCCATGCCCATTTATGTCTGCCTAAGCTTTGCGAAGGCTTTCTTTTAAATTATTAGTTCCCACAATGAATAACAGAAAAAGTAGGACACGAATGCAATTTCTTCTGTCCATAATAAATTAAAATTGGAAGAGATACTAATGATACAATATATTCTAATAAGGATTAGTTTAATTTATCGGGTGTGGCAGGACAAAACAGTTTAAATTGTACTTAGGAGTTTGCTCTCTATTGGCCATTAGGTCCCCAGTACAGTAAGTCTAAATAAAAGATAAAATGTATTTAAAGTAACTAATTTGCATACAAACAAGGTCATCTGTCAAGCTTATCCTCATGAACTACAGAGGAGCAGCAGGCCTCATGCCTCAAGAGAAATTTAAACTCTGTTATCTTAACTGCAAAAGTATTTCCAATGAGACAAATTAGCTGTACATCTCAGAAATGCACATGCATGCGTGTATTTTATACTCAGTGGCTTGCATAAATGTTTCTGTATCAACACATTTAAACAGCAAGGAGAAGAAAATAAAACTTTAGGAATACCCCTTCCAAATCCCTACTGTTCCATTTGTGTAGCAGTTCTTCCTTTCTGAAGATTATTTATTGCTATAAAGAAGCAAATATAAAGGAAGATAGCGAAGAACATCGATCGGACTGCTACTTCACAGCAATTGTATTTGTTGTGAAATTACGTTCGAGGAATAAAACTTACAATTGAGTACAAGTCCTGGTTTCAGCTGGGATAGAGTTAATTTTCTTCTTAGTAGCTAGTAGAGTGCTGTGTTTTGGATTTAGGATGAGAATAATGTTGATAACACACTGATGTTTTGGTTCTTGCTGAGTAGAGTTTACACTGGTCAAGGACTTTTCAGCTTCCCATGCTCTGCCAGGTGCATAAGAAGCTGGGAGGGAGCAGAGCCAGGACAGCTGACCCAGACTGGCCACAGGGCTATTCCATACCATATGACGTCATGCTCAGTATATAAGCTGGGGGAAGAAGAAGGAAGAGGGGGACATTCGGCATGATGGCGTTTGGCTTCCCAAGTAACTGTTACACATGATGGAGCCCTGCTTTCCTGGTGATGGTTGAACACCTGCCTGCCCATGGGAAGTAGTGAATGAATTCCTTGTTTTGCTTTGCTTGTGCGCGCGGCTTTTGCTTTCCCTATTAAACTGTCTTTATCTCAGCCCACGAGTTTTCTCACTTTTACTCTTCCCATTCTCTCCCCCATCCCACCAGGGGGGAGTGAGCGAGCAGCTGCGTGGTGCTTGGTTGCCGACTGGGGTTAAACCATGACAGTACAGCATACAGTTGGACTCTTTTCTAACTGAGACAATCTGGGAAAAGAGGACAGAGGGGATTACCGCTTCAGCCAATGCATTTAAACTGTGGCAAATTGAAGTTCATTATTTGCTGATTCTGAAGAGAAGTTACATGCAGGTTCAGACTGTGTGGAGATCAATGTTAATAAAGATACCTAGGGAACCTGTTCTCTGTAGAAATTAAATAGGCAAATGCTTGATAATACCTAACATAAAAAAAGAGGCTTATCCTGCAATACTTGAAGAAAACTTTCACAAAAATGCACTCCACCACCACAAGCCCACCAGACAGAGACTGTGCCCACCAGTGGGCTCTGCTGCTTCCCAGTCATCTCTGCTCTGGGGATTCTTGACAATCTTAGTGAAGTGCACATAGGAATTATTACTAAGAGCCATAATGAATGCACTTTACAGCAGCCCCAGTCATATTATAAGTCTCTGCAAGGCTGATTTATGGTGATACAAGTCACATATAGGAGAGATTGGAGCCAAGTTCTGTGCACTGTAGTACCATGCTGCCTCAGGACTCGGCCCTTGTGGTAGACAAAAAATAACTTAAATTGTGAATGCTGACAGGCATCTGATAATTGTCTGTATGTGAGTGGGTGCAGGTGAATGTCTAAAACTGAACTTTTGCACTCTCAGGCACAAGCCTGCTACTTGCTAGCTACAACCAGTAAGGCCTGGTTGTAAATTTTAATAACACCTGGACGAAACGAAGGAGACACATCCTGAATCCTTCAATTAATATAACCAGTAAAAGTACCAGGCGCAAGCAGTGCTACACTCAGTCTGAGGACCCAAGGTGTATTGGGTTTGCATGGCAAGGTTTTGGTAGCAGGGGGGCTACAGGGGTGGCTTCTGTGAGAAGCTGCTAGAAGCTTCCCCTGTGTCCAATGCCAGCCGGCTCGAAGATGGACCCGCCGCTGGCCAAGGCCAAGCCCATCAGCAATGGTGGGAGCGCCTCCGGGGTTACATATTTAAAAAAGGAGCAAAAAACTGTGCAATTGCAGCCAGAGAGAGGAGTGAGAATATGTGAGAGGAGCAACCCTGCAGACACCAAGGTCAGTGAAGAAGGAGGGGGAGGAGGTGCTCCAGGCACCGGAGCAGAGATTCCCCTGCAGCCCCTGGTGAAGACCATGGTGAGGCAGGCTGTCCCCCTGCAGCCCATGGAGATCAACGGTGGAGCAGATCTCCACCTGCAGCCCGTGGAGGACCCCACACCAGAGCAGGGGGATGCCCAAAGGAGGCTGTGACCCCATGGGAAGCCCGCGCTGGAGCAGGCTCCTGGCAGGACCTGTGGCCCCATGGAGAGAGGAGCCCACGCTGGAGCAGGTTTGCTGGCAGGACTTGTGACCCCGTGGGGGACCCGCGCTGGAGCAGTCTGTTCCTGAAGGACCGCACCCCATGGAAAGGACCCATGCTGGAGCAGTTTGTGAAGAACTGCAGCCCGTGGGAAGGACTCACACCGGAGAAGTTCGTGGAGGACTGTCTCCCATGGGAGGGACCCCACACTGGAGCAGGGGAAGAGTGTGAGGAGTCCTCCCCCTGGGGAAGAAGGAGCAGCAGAGACAACATGTGAGAAACTAACCGCAACCCCCGTTCCCTGTCCCCCCACACTGCTCAATAGGAGGAGACAGAGAAAATTGGAAGTGAAGTTAAGCCCAGGAAGAAGGGAGGGGTGGGGGGAAGGCGTTTTAAAGATTTAGTTTTTATTTCTCATTACCCTACTCTGATTTGATTGGTAATAAATCAAACTAATTTCCCCAAGTTGAGTTTGTTTTGCCTGTAACAGTAATTGCTGAGTAATCTCCGTGCCCTTATCTCAACTCATGAGCCTTTCATTATATTTTCTCTGCCCTGTCCAGCTGAGGAGGGGAGTGATAGAGTGGCTTTGGTGGGCACCTGGCATCCAGCCAGGGTCAACCTACCACACAAGGTAGCCAATAGTCACATATATCCTTTCCAAGACTGCAAAATTGTGAAAATTACCCATATTCTTTCACAGAAGGCTTTCTGAAATCAGAATATCTACCACTGACTAAAAAGGGAAGGGAAGATACAGAGATCTCAGCCTATCAGTCTGAATAGTTCATCCAGAAGGTTAAGCAAACACACTGATAAACTGACCTCAACTAACAAATCACAAAGCAATGCCTTCTTAATATCGTCTCATGACGCTTAAAGGAACTAACTCACTAGAAATGAAATCTTGTTACTGGTTCTGAATTATTTTACCTTTTGTTACTTCTGGACACTTTCTTAAAGATTGATCTGATCTATTCTTCCAGATTAGAAATTCCTTTGATAACTTGTTGCTTGTTTAAAAAGCAGGTGCGTATTTTTTACTGTCACTGGGCTTTAGGTTGCCACGTTTTACCAAAGCTAATAGTTCAGTTGTGCTGCATGAGAGTGCAATTGTCAATATGCAACAAGATGGTAGATACTTCCACAGCTGAGTATCTAACTGGTCTTTTAATCTACACAGACAATATAATCCAATAAGCAGTACAAAAGTCTGGCTTCACCCCTCTGCAAAAAGCTCTTCTGCCAATAGGTCTATTTAGTTTAAATCGATACGCAAATAATTGATTTTAAGGATCACAGCTTGGGTCATCTCATCACAACAAGAACAAGTTTCGCTAAAGATTTATTTTATAAATTTATTAAAGAATCCGTGACATTTGTGTGGGTTAACGGATAAAATAGATTACAGAATAAGAGTGTTTAAAAAACCTGGCCTGAGGATGCTCTAGGGCAGGGCAATGACAGCATAATATACTTACTGTCACTGAAAACATCTGACTAGGATGTTAATTACTTGAAACATTGTGTACTTAATTAGTCCCCTGGGTCTTCAGGCACTGGCTTTTGTCCCTAAATCTGCAAGCTAGTACGTGAACAAAGTGAACTGAACAGTTCATTACAGCTCTAATTAACACATTCTATACATAAACCAAGATTATGGCCCTGACAGATGACAAATAAGCACAGACCCATCTTGTCATCTCCCAGGCTGCTTTCTTTTCCTTGGAGTTTTCCAACCAGCAGATTCTCACTTCTGCATATTTTCAGCCTCCACAACAGCTGTGCCAAGTTTCCTTGACATCTCAACAATGTCAAGCCAAATAATTTCCCAAAATATTTCTGTTATCTGTCTGTTCTTTAAGATATCTGATGTAGAGACAGCTGTGGTCTGCTATGTAAACACAGGGCAAAAGAGCTGATGGGCAGATAAGGAAACATGTCAAACTACATTACTCACCTGTCCTCGTGCTATGGATTTACTGTGCACCTAGAGATTTTGGGTTTGTTCTGCCAGTGACCCATATATGCTTTATTCATCAAAATAGGTAAAAGTAGGTCAAAATATGTATCCAGCTTTATATGCAGACAGGTCAATAAAAAAGCAATTATTATTATTAGTAGTAGTAGTAATAGTATTAACCTTTAACCTATTTTCAGAGTCCTAACTATGGCACCACATTTGACTTCTTCCTGCTCATGCTTGGCTTGTAAAAGCCACAGGAGAATACAGCTTTTCAGTTTATTGACAAAATCAAAAGGTTTGCATAGCTCCCTGGACTCCCTATCCAAACAGTGCTATTTCTGGTAACTTTCCCACAAATGGTATAAAAACTATCTTTGCGAAAATGACATCAAAGTACTGACTTCATAGGGCTTCTCTGATTTCTGTTAAAATCCCACTGTGTTTACCAACAAAGAGAGGAACTTCCTAACAGCTGGTCCCATAGACGCTCCACTTTCTCTCTATAGAGACTTCTATAATCACATATGCCATACAGAAGAGCAACAAAAGTCCTGTGGGTCTATGCAAGGCTTTAGCTGACCTGTTTGAGCTCAGTGAGCTTCCATAGGTGAAAACAACTACACAACATCAACCATTTTTTGTAGATGTATAACCCAAATTACATTATACATATAAATTAGACCATGTAAGTTAGGAACTGCACTCTGTATTAGCTGTATTAGCCCTGAGAGACCAACAGTATTAAACAAAGCCAATGCAAAAGTCAAATGATACATCTGAAGAAAAAAATGGGAATTGTTCTATGGAGGCAGAAGATACCAGTTTTGTAACCTCTTATCAGAACAAGCACTGTGCTTCCAGGCTGAACAATTTATTGCTGTGGTCCCACTAGGAAGATCTTGATTTTGAATTATAGGAAGATGAAAGTACCATTCAGAGACTGCCTGATATAAAAAGCAATGGGACAAGCCATATCACAAAAGAGGAGAATTTCAGAATGTATTTAGTAAAAGAAAAATCAATTAAGCCAATGTTCTTTCTAAGCATTTGTCTAGTCTTCTAAAAGATTACACCTTTCTTTGTTTTGAATTCATACTTGTGTCTGGACGTGATTAATAGAGCTGAAGAAAGGGGAAGAAATCCACAAAGTCCTATAGTCTTGCATCAAATACTGAAACCTATTGTTTTAAGTCAAAATGCTACAGAATGTCAGCTCTGTTAGTTTTGGGGGTCTTAAGGGTTTCTTAAAATTATTTGCTTTTGGCATGCTAGTTGGTGGCTGGTAGTTAGGCCCCAAAGCCTCTTTTCTCAAGCTGGCTAAAAGTCAAGTTTTAAAATACAAATTCATTTTAATCTCAAAACCTCAAATGCTCATGAAGAATATTTCCAATAGGAAATTTAAAAAATTTTCTCTTGATGGGTGCTAAATATGACTATTACTAGGTCATCCCATCTTCTCTGGGAATCCATTCAAACAGCCTTTCATTCTGCCACAGGGTTATGTATAAGATAACTCAGATCCTAAAAAGGCTGATTACAAACCGCTTGTGACCAAGCTTCTTGCTGCTCTGGGTTTTAAACACACCAAATATACTACCTCACTCTTCACAGCATCATCAGGCAACAGAGTTGTGTGTTACTGGCTCATTTTTCACATTTTTTGAGAGCATCCAACTCCAGCTGTTTTAGAGGATGGCTCAGCCTCTCAAGGACTATAGCAAAGCCAGCCTGAGATGTTGTTATACTGAAAAACTAGCATGCCCTCAGCTTTCCAGCAGGTTTTCCCAAAGCCTCAAGGTGCTTCAGGTTCCAGCCCAGACCTTCTGCCATGCGGCGGCAGGGGGACATGCTCCCAGCACCAGGCTCAGCAGGAAAGGACTCCCTTGTCCTTTGGCACCTGCGTGGGGGGGGAAAGCTTAACCACTTCTTGATTAAAATATTTTTCAATATTTCGCTGCTTTCAAAAGGCCTTAATTTGGGGTTAGAGGGTTAGAAGGAAGAAAGAATGTTACCACCATCACTAAAGAATAATTCATCCTTTCTAATCTTAAAAAAGGATCAGGGAATGCTTATCCTTTTTTCTTTTTCTAGGGTGGAAGGATGGCAACGGGATTATTGTTGCTTGTATTATTATGCTCCACCATCCACCCCAAAGGAGAACAAAGGCAATCCTGTTCATCGTTTTCCTTCCTAATTTTCCTTTTTCCCTTAAAGCAAAGTGCAAATTAAAGTATTCAAAGGTTGAATATAATGAGGTCTTATTCTCTGCTACCTGAAGGACATAATCACCACTTCTTGGAAAGTCTTTCAGTGACCAAGGTTTTGTTGCTATGGCAACTTCTGCTGCCATTTGCTTTGGTGTTTACAGTATGACAGTGTGTCAAAAGCTTTTTAAAAAAAAACACCAAAAAAGTCCACCCATTCTCTCACCTTCCTAAAGGAGGTTTCCGCTCTCCTCTCCCCCCCCAACCCCCGCTGCCCCTGTTTTATGGGCAGCTTTTAAAGGAGGGACATGGCATTCTTCATTCCATAATAACCCTTTTGCAGTGGAAAAAAGCTATTTCAGGTTGACAAAACCTGAGCATCTTCATCCCTACTCCAGCAGTTTACCTCAGGTATTCACTATTGCAGACCCAGCCTTTCCCAGGGCACAGGTGCGTATGGTGGCAGTGAGGCCCTGCAAACCCCAAGGGGCTGGTGCGGCAAAGAAAGGGTAGGCATTTATACTTTTAAAAAGGAAAATAAGAGAATTAAAAGATCTTCATTACGGAAAGGGTGTTTGAATAACCCAGACACAGGCTCTGTGAATCCAGCTGTGTTGCGAATATAGCTCTGTACCAAGAGGGAGATGTAGGTCTGATGGCAGTTTTGACAGAAGTAGTGTGATGGTTCAGGATCATCCTTTGGTTTCTCCTGGCATACAGCAAGTGCTGCGAGGCATCTCTCAGTGTAAGGATTTTGGTAATAACAGTGGGGTTTTTTTCCCTGCAAAAAAGTAGTCATACTAATGCAATGTGGAGGATAGAAGCAGTTATATTTGTATAATATAAACATCTACTAGAAAACCCTTTTTATTTTCTTATCTACATAACTGATACTCATTGGGAGATGTAGGAAGAGTAGTAAATATGTTTTATGGCAGAAAATAATCAGAGGAAAGGACGTACCATTGAGCAGTCAGGACGTTTTCTTGGATGTGCCTCAGCCCTGCACAAGACCAGGCTAAAGGCTTCCCCTTTCAGGCAGGTCCCTGGAGAGCCCACCTGGGCTGCCCCGGCTGCAGCGTGGCATGGCCACACTGGCCCCTCAGCTGCAGCAACTGCCAACCCCAGCTCTGCCGTCGGCCTTGAGCCAGGGACAGCTCTTGAATCGCTCTTGCCCAGACATGGGCTCTGCTGATCCCAACCCAACGTGCGGGCCCACGGCCCACCCCGCCTTCAACCTGTCTCCAAGGAGGTCCCTCTGCCTCAGTCGCTGTCCTACTTGTTCCCCATTGAAATCATTTCTGCTGGGACAGTGTACAGTTCTGTGCTATGCCAAGCCTATTCCTCCTCCAAATTGCTGTAGCTAATCTGGCCAATTGCCCTAAAAGCAGCTCTTTGGCCCAGCAAATCTTTCTGATTTTTTTTTTCCAGGTTACCTTTCAAAAGTCAGTAGCCACCTTGGAGACAGGGTGGGAAAAAAAAGCTAGTACAAAGTCCAAATCATCATGAGCGAGATTCAGACTGCCTCCAGACATTTTGCTGAACTGATCAGAGTTGCTGCTGCATCACCTCTGGCTTATGGACTGTTCGTGGATGGGGCTCGTGGCCACTTGTACAGACACGTGAGAGTGCCAGGCCACATGTCCTGGTTTTGGCTGGGATGGAGTTGGTTTTCTTCCTGGTAGCCGGTATGGGGCTGTGTTTTGGGTCTAGGTTGAGAACAATGTTGATGATACACTGATGTTTTGGTTCTTGTTAAGTAGTGCTAAGTACTTGCTAAGTGGTGCTCACACTGGTCAAGGACTTTTCAGCTTCCCATGCTCTGCCAGGGGCATGGGAGGCTGGGAGGGGGCACAGCTGGGGCAGCTGACTCAGACTGGGCGGGGGGGGGCTATTCCATACCATGTGACGTCATGCTCAGTATATAAGCAGGGGAGTTGGCTGGGGAGAGGTTGGATTGCTGCTTGGGGGATGTGCTGGGCATTGGTCGGCGGGTGGTGAGCAATTGTACAGTGTACCGCTTGCTTTGTATTACTACTGTTCTATTTTTTATTTTACTTTAGTTATTAAACTGTTTTTATCTCAACCCACGAGTTTTCCCCTTTTGCCCTTCCGATCCTCTTCCCCATCCCGCCGGTGGGGGGGTGAGCGAGTGGCTGCGTGGTGCTTAGCTGCTGGCTGGGGTTAAACCACGACACCACAGAAACTGCTATCACAAGCCTACCTCGATTCTTGGGCATAACACCCAGCACATCTCGTAGAGGCTGGTGATTCTTCTCCTTTAAAGACACTGATCGTGTTACTGGGAAGCTATTTCTGCGCTTAAGGGAATTTTTAGGATGATCCTGTACCAAGCCAGCAAGTACATATAAGAGCAGGGGATCTTCTAAGCTACTCCTGCTGCAGACAGGAAAATCACCCCTGCAGTGCCTGTTCGCACATATTTTACTAGAGAAAGTCCAAACCAATCCTTATATTCTTAATGAGAAAAAAACCCTCTATTTCTGTTCTAGAAAATCTGATGGAAGGTTATTAGATGTTTTCATAGATTTAAAAATGACTGATGAAGTAATAGGAAACAAAGGATTAGAGAACAGATTATTCTCAGAGGGGGGAAGAGGTTAATGGAGAGTTCAGACACCAGGGCACCTAGTATTAGAGTACTTATTAATAACTTGATGGAGAAAATGGGGAGCAAGTTGGCAGACTGCAGGAAAAAGTAAGGTTGTTTCACTTGAGAGGCCACAGAGGAGAGTAAACAATAAATTTTGCAGTGATTATACTGAAGGATTTAATATTGTTGAAGAATATAATGGAAATTGATGAATCCCACCCTTTAAACTACCAAATCACATGGAGTTTTGAGGTTTTGTCCTTTTGGAAATTCTGTTTTATTACATTACTGAAGCACTCTATAGACGTGGCCATATAACATCATTCAGGTTTAATAGTGTAATATATTACTGTCTCCTGCTGCTTCCCACTGCCTACTGACCTGGCAGCCAGGATTGCCCAGGTCATCTTCATGGACTACTTCTGCTCCTATGGTGAACTCATCAGAAACAGATGGCAGGACTCTTCTGGTAGCTAGGCTGTCTGTGCAGGGGCAATAATTTCTGCCAGAGGGGTGGTGACAAGCAGGTGAGGGGAAGTAATATTTTTTTGCCAGAACAGTTATATGTGAAATGGGATACCTGATCACACCCTAGCCAGCAAATGCTACTCAACAGTTCCATGGCAGGGAGAAGACTATATGAGGATCTCTGTTTAGGATCCACGTATAGTGCTGGACTGACAGAAGCAGAGGCCCCATCTGATCACACATCTGTTGTTCTCACCTTCACAGCTGCACTGTGATTGCTCAGCTATTCTGAATCACTAGGGTTTTAAACCCACCCATTTGTTGGATGAAACAAATACAGGGTGCAAAACAGAAGAGAAAAAGTCCCCTTGTTTGTCAGATATTAGTATATGCTAAAGACCTACATACTAATACAGGTCCCAGATATTTATCTGAAAAGCTGGAGGCACAAGTGGGTTATTGAGTGTTGGTTGCAACTCCTAATTACCTGGATTCTCATAGCAGATGAGGCAGTTCTGATACAGAACAAAAACAAATTATAAACAAACAAGTAATCACAAAGCAACATCATCCAGAAGCTGCACTCCCCATCCAGCCTAACCAAGAAATAAAAGTTCTGAGTTGGTACTCTACGATATTTACACATCTTTTCTAAAACACTGGCTTTAGTCCATCCCAAAACAGTCTTATGTTTCGTCAAGAAGTCACTGAAATGGAGTTTGGACTATTGTATATTTATTTTTTATGATGAATTTTCATTTAAAGCTTCTAAACCCTCTCTATTTATATAAGATTTGTCAGAGGAATAGTCCTAAAAGTTTAAATTTATGAATTCATGGTTTGAGTATTAGAGCTCTAGAGAGTAATCCAAGGTATTTTGTGGGTAATTTGTTATAAGTGATTATGCAACTGAGCTCAGATGTTGAAACGAAGATTAAATGCTTATAGGATTTCAACTAAGATCTTGGCTCCTAAAGTTAATATTCTACAAGACTATGCAGACACTAAGGAGGGCAAGAATCTGCCTTCTGAAGAAAGCACTGTATTCAAAATACTTAGTTTCAAAAGAGGCTTTATTCTCTTTGCCATTGTGACTTTCAAATTATGATCCATAGATCAGCCTGAGAATCCACAGAGATTTTTAAGGGAGCTGCAAAGGGTAACTATAAAAGCGGTTTATTCCTAGTAGTAAATTTGCCCTGCTGAGCCTGCTATTGCATTTTTTAGGATTTCACAGATCAAGAAAGATTGAAAACCACTGGTTCAGCAAAATAAAATTAAAAAACCAGAACAAATAGAAAACCAGAAAAAAATTGAAGTTCCATGCATTACCTCTTCTCCAAAATAAGTATTCACATGAGGCATTCAATTTGTCCTGCATTCTGCCAAAAGTATTTTTTAGGAGCAGGTTTAGTAAATAAAATAACTACAACAGTAATTATTTGACCTTCATTTCTCTTAAGACAAATGCCAGTGGAGAAGTGTTATTAATGTTGAGGCAACAACGCCCTCCTCCTTAAAAATCAGGAGACAGTTTTCAGAGAAGTTGCTTCTGTATGTTTGCATTTCCAGCTCTATCTGTTCCTCCTCGTTGTTTTTCCTAAAAAGATTTTAGTGACAGTTTGAAAAAAAAGAAACATGTGAGAAAAGTCTGAGGAAAAAAGAAATTCGCAATTTCAAGTGAAAATCATCAAACTACACACTATGGTAACAGTAATTTTAAGACTTATGGGGCAGAAACGACAAAATCATTTATACTTCTAATTAATACTAACCTATTCCTTTTACATTTTCATATCAAAGGCTGCTCACATTCAGCCTATGGTGTAGGTATTACTAGGACAAAACTACATGAGTTTTTTGAGGAATGAGTTAGATCACTAAAAAACCAGCCAAACTAGCTTAAGAAAGTCAGAAACAGAATGATGGAATAGAAATTACCTGGCCTGTGCAGTGGCACAGTGTCTCAGCACACTCCCTCCTGGTTTCATTTAATAACACCACTAAAATGTGCAGTATTAAAATCAGTTATGGTTTCTGAGGCATTCAGTGCTTTTTTTAAAATTTCTTTGTACTGTGCCCCATTTCAGATCATTCCAACACTTCCTTATTGGTTCCTTCTTTCCCCTTTATTCCTTCTCTTGCTTTCCAGCATATTCCTGAACAAGTCTGCTGCCTGTGGCTGCATGATACTATTTGGCAAGAGCAGACCTAGCTTAAGAAGTTACCACCTCTTAAGTGTCCCCCACTGTCTTGCAAAGGTTGTCCCAGCTGGTGCCACATCAGTCTGACAGTTCATGTGGTCATGCTCTTAACCAGATCTATGAAATGATCCAGCTTAAATCCCTCTTCCCTCTCTGCCAAAGCATGCTCCTTTTCAGAAATCCACTTGAGAAGCAGGCAAAGCAAACTGTGGTGGCAACAGTGGTGGTAGCCTTTGACAGAAGGTGCAGGGACAAGTGGCTTCCAAGGTGATGGGATCTGTCCAGTGACAGGATAAAAATACAGAAACACAGCTCAAAACCTACTCTTGGATAGCAAACCAGTCCCAAATGTTGACTGCTAGTCTCAATTCCTGCTTGACAGGCTGAGCCTAGAAAAGAGAGACAGGCGAGATGGAGGCACCAACAAGAAGATTTTGCCAGCTGGGTTGGGGCAGTGTACTGGGAAGAGCCAAGAGAAAATCAAACAACCAGGTACTGCAAAGCGGTGTGACTGTGGAGCTGGGAGGCACACAGGGAGGGAGGACAGCGAACACACAGTTGGTGGCACAGATAAGAGTCATTGAGAACAATGCTGCGTTTGTGTCATTTCTGTCACCAGTATTATGAAATTTTACATTTACCAGAAAAAGATTTGTTTGTTTGTTTGTTTTAAAGGAGTCATTTAGACATCTACTGCTTCATCAAAATCTGCATGTCTTTTTTTTTTACTGGGGTGCCTAGCTCCTTTTCACAGTATTTCAGGCCCAGAGTTACGTCCTTCTTCCAATGTGGTAAACTAACAACCTCTGCATCTCCTGGGAAGTCTATGTCAACCGCCCACATAATGCTAATCATCAATCTCCTTGCTATTCCTTGCCTCATAACCTATTGGCTTCACCCATATGACAAAAATAAACATTTTAAACAGTTGTGGCACTTGAGAGGGAAACTCATTGGAAATGTTGTGTAAAGTAACTAAGGGGAAGAAGAAATACAAACCAAGAGCTGTCTTTTCACTCTACTGCATTAAATGACAGAAAAGAATATGGAGAAATATTTAAAAAACAAAAACATTTTAAAATTTGAATTTTTAGGTTTTCAGAAATGAAAATAGAACATCCTTTCAATCAAACGCAGATGGCCCCTCTGTTCTGGAATATCCTTTAGAAAAAGGAAAGTATTTCAAACAACCATTTCTTTTTCAGGTAAAACAAGGTTTACTAGCACTTTTATTGTGGTGGCTGTGATGTTCCGCTCAGTGCCAGAATGACAGTTTTACAAGTTACAAGGAAACGAGGCAGCAGCCCCAGTGCCAGGCAGCACCTAAGTGGCCAAGGCAGGAACAGAACCAATGTCCTCCTAACAGAGTAAGTTTCCTGGCTGCTGGAGCAACTCTTATCTGGTTATCCTCCCTCTCGCTATCTTTCTGCCTACAACAAAAGAAAGTGAGAAAAGACTCCAACTCTAACACCACCTATGGCTTCATCTTGGCATGTGCTTGTGATCTGCTAAGCAGGTGGGCTGAAGGGGTTATTGCCTTCAGAAACAAGGGAGTGCTCTACAGCAGCCATTAATTAGCACAGCCCTTCTCTCTGAAATGCTGAAAAGCACAAAGTGACATATTGACAATAGTAATGCGACAGATGTTTAGCACAAGTTGCTTTATTAACAAAACATCCAAAAGCAAACCTTAAGTTTGTACATCAAATAGCTACTAAATATCCAATATGAAAATCTATAAACAAGTAGAATAATGAAATACTATTCCAAGATGAATAAAATAATATTGTAAAATATTCATGTCCTGTAAAGGATAATTTTCTTCTGTAAGACAGATTTTAGAACTCAAGAAGCACAGTAAGTTTATGATTGGATTGTTGTAGAAAAAGTATTTCTAGAAGATAATAAAATTATCACAAACAAAAAAATTAATTTGCTTGATCTAAAATGTCACTGAATGCTTCACTAATTTTCCTCTTGAACATTTTCAGCATCTTTAATTATCCCAACAGTCAGGTTGTTGTTGTCTAACGGTGCATTGTCTTAACACATTATGTTTTGGAATTAAGTAAAAAGCATTTGACAATTATGTGTCACCAGGAACATTAAACTCTTGCCATGTAGTTGAAAATTATGTGTTTCAGTGCCATCTAAAGACATTCCAAATTTATAAATTGGATCTGGGAACTTAAAAATGAAAACTGTAATAAAGTCACTGGCAGGCAAAGAGGAGACTCCAGTGTATTTTCTAGCTCCACTCACATGATGAGGATCACAGAATCACAGAATGGTTGAGGTTAGAAGGCACCTCTGGAGATCATCTACTCCACCCCTCCACTCAAAGCAGGGTCAGCTAGACAGGTTGCTCAGGACGATGTTCAGCTGGGTTTTGAGTATCTCCAAGAATGGAGACTGCACAATCTCTCTGGGCAACTTGTGCCAGTGTTTGAGCACTCTCACAGTAAAAAGTTTTTTTCTTATGTTCAGACAGAACCTCCTGTGTTTCAGTTTGTGCCCATTGCTTCTTGTCCTGTCACTGGACTCCACTCAGAATAGTCTGGCTCCATCTTCTCTACTCCATCCCATCAGATACTTACACACATTAATAAGATCTATCTGAGCCTTATCTTCTCCAGGTTGAGTAGTTCCATCTCTCTCAGACTCTCCTCGTATGACAGCAGCTCTAGTCCCTTAACCATACTTTTGGCGCTGTAGTGGACTTCATCCAGTATGCCTATGTTTCTCTTGTACTGGGGAACCCAGAACTGGATACAGCACTCCAGATGTGTTGCATCAGGGCTAAGTACAGGGGAAAGATCACCTCCCTCAACCTACTGGCAATGCGCTGTCTAACGCAGCCCGGGAGGTGGTTGGGTTTCTTTGCCATGAGTGCACATTGCTAGCTCCTGGTCAACTTGTTGTCCATCAGGGCTCCCAGGTCCTTCCCTGCAGAGCTGCTTTCCAGCTGGGTGGCCCAGTGCATGCAGTGGTGCATGGGATTATTTCTCCTCAAATGCAGGACTGCATTTCCCTTTGTTGAACTTCTTGAGATTCCTGTCAGCACATTTCTCCAGCCTGTTGAGGTCCCTCTGTACAGCAGCACAACTGTCTGGTGTGCCAACAACTCCTCCCAGTTTTGTAACATTTGAGGGTGCATCTGTCAACATCAACTTCAAATTCACTGAGGATGCACTCTGTCCCATCATCCAGGTAATTAACAAAGGTATTAAACAGTATTGGTCCCAGTATCAAACCCTGGGGCACAGCACTAGCAATTTGCCTTCAACTGGACTTTGTGCTGTTGACTGTAACCCTTTCAGCCTAGCAGTTCAGCCAGTTTTTAGCCCACCTCAGTGTCCATTTATCTAGTCCATATTTCATCAGTTTGTCTATGAAGGTCTTATGGGACAGAGAGTTGAAAGCCTTACTAAAGTCAAGATAAACAACATCCACAGCTCTCTCCTCATCCACCAAGCTGGTCATTTCACAGTAGGCTGTCAGGTTGGTCAGGCATGATTTCTCCTTTGCAAACCCATGCTGACTACTCTCCATCACTTTCTCGTCCTTCATATGTTTTGAAATGGTGTCCAAGGTTATTTGCTCTATCAATCACCTTCCCAGAGACTGAGGTAAGGTTGTCCTCACCTTCATCTTCTATCAAAAGTGAACATTATTAAACTCTGAACTAGAAAGCACTAATCACAGTAGAGGTCTTGCATTTTACAATCTTAGTAGATACAAGAAAGAATAAAGCGGTTTTCCACAGATCCCTCTTCCAGTATTTACTAACCCAGATATCCCATTACCCAAATCTTTCTATTTTGAAATTCCTCCCAGCTCTCTGGAAAACAGTGCCTGTTCCTCAGCAGCACACCAGGAACGCGTGGGCTTTGCACTCTCTCTCTTAATTCTTCCAAAATGCATTTCCTTCATCTCAGTTCAAACTCCTCTCCCACTTCTTTCTATCATACTCCTCTATTCCTTCCTTCTCCTACTCCTCCCCAATCCAAGACTACAGTCAAAAGATCCTCAGCATCCTTTGCCCTAGATTACCCCAATATTTCCAGTCCTTCAGCTACCAGAATTGAACTCAGTCACACCCCCATTATTTCTAATAAAAGAAACATGAAATGTAACTAGAAAAAGCAATATTAACTCAGAAACCAAAATATGCCAAACCAATAAACCAAGTACCCAAATGAAGCTCTAGTCAACTTTCCGTTGGGATAGAAGGCCCAAATGATGGCATTTCAAAGCAATATACATGACACCAGGCTCTGCTCTGAACATCTGTAGCATCACAGCTGTTCTCAAAGAGCAGATAAGACAGCAGGCTAGATGAGCATAGTCCCAGGGAATAAAAGATAATCATCAGTAGATTGAGTTCTAGCAATGGAGCCAATTACATTATGCAGTGTGCTACAGATCAGAGTAGTTTGACATATTTGGGAGTAAGTCTAAGACACTAGGATGGGATTCATGCCCAAACATGGCTTTAGGAATATATTCCCTTGGGGGATGGATATTCCCATGTCCCACTGAGACTTGCATGTCAAACCAGACCCTCGGAATGGCCTTCAGGTGGACCCTGATCTCCCCTAGAACATAACAGGACATCTCTATTACATGTGAGTAGATGGACACTACTGTGTAAGACATTGCAAATGATCTTGCAACACGTGCATATGATCACAACGAAAGATTCGGGCTTTATATTTCTCCATAATCCTTCCAACAACTATGAATCTCTCTATTGCTATTGCCATGTTACACACAGCTCAGTATCAATTCTCTGGAAAACTGTTCACAGTGACTGCCTGATCTTTGACCAGCCCATTTGCTACATACTGCCACTGCCACAGCCTCATCCTGTTGTCTTAGCTCTGTGAAAACAAGCCCCCAGGTTTGTTTTCACTGATTATTAGTGTATTTATGAGAGTGCTAACCTGAGGATCCTAAATGAAGATGTTTTAGTAGTAAGCAGAGCAAGTAACATATACATTATCTAATGAATATTTTTAATGTCTTCCAAGGATAGAGTATCACATTTTCTCTATTCTAGGATTTATGATTTTCAGAGAACTACTGTTATTGTCTCAGCCTAACCAAGCCTTAGCTTCCAAAGCAATAACACTAAGCAGATGGCATGAAGCCCTGTTTGACATCCTAATCTGAATCAAAGCTGTTAACTCATGCACACATAACAATAACTTTTTGTGTTATAGCTGTACTGAAAAATCCTGCTTTCCCCTCAAAGCATTTACAGCCATAGGCCAGCCGTGCGCATTTCATAACGGGAATGCTACATCTAAAAGTACTATGGGGGGAAAAGAAGTTTTAGGAGTCCGTCAAAGGTATTTGTATTGGCTTTTTAAATTTAAAGCAAGTATGAGAATTTGGTCTTACAACATTTTAATTTCTTACTCATGTAGAAACTAGAGTATGTCACTCTGTACTCAGCTAGGAGCCAGATTCAGATTCTCTCTCTTAAATGAAATTGATCAACTTTAACTTTTGCATTGACATTCAACCCTTTCAGACCATCTTTAAGGAATGAGTATCTACAGTGAAAGTAGAGAAATTCATGTTGAAATTAAATATGCAGCCACTAACAAGCTTGTCTCATAGGCATCCATCTGACAGGAGCTTTTTTTGGCATAAAATTAGAGTAGAACTGAATGCTAAAATATATTCTGTTTTCCCATACAATTTATAGCATACAACGATATGACTCTCGGACACAAATCTACACTTTTCAGTGGAAAGAGATTGTGGGTAACCTGCTTTTGGCTTTATCATAGGATAATTAATGTGTCAGCAACACATCTATACAAACTTGCAGAGTAGAAGCACTATGGATTTTACTGCAGACTTACTTTAGAATAGCTATCAGCCTATGCCCAATGTTCTTAGCTATTCTGCAGCAAACTTATGGTGCCTTTTCTAACTAAGCCTTTATAGTGACATAGATGCACCATGTTACTTTGCCTGCAATAAAATCACAGTGTTGGAGAGGATGTTGTTTTTTTGAAGCAGTAAAATCTGAGTAATTTAAAAGTTGTCATTTGGAGGCTTTCTTAGTATCCTTCTATATTCTATATTGTATCTAGACTATACTATTAATTGTATATAATTATATATAAAATATAATAATACACATTATATCTATAGAGTTGCATGACATGCACAGTGATGTAAAATCCATATATTAAATTAAAAAGTAAAATTAACAGAGAACAGATAATTAAGATAATCTCAGTAATACTTCATGACCTAGTGAATAGTTTCAGACATTCTGCTATTCAGTTCAGAACTCAGTAAAACACCTCAGTCATTCATCAAGTCATGGTACAAAAATTTGGACTTGAAATATTTTTCATAACAGATATTCATCAGATTTCTTTATGCTTCCTAAAGAATGCTACGATAATAACTTCTGAGATAGTATTTTGACAGTGGTATGTAAATACATGCTAAATACTCCTATTGATAATAGTATCTAACAACACAGAGATAGGTAACAAAAGTCCATAGATTACTAGCTCTCACATGAATTCCAGTTTCAGCATCACAGATCCAGCTTTCTTTTTTCTACTGTCTCACAATTTCCCTGCTTAGGACAGCACTAGTTTCATTACTGAAACCCTCTCCATTACAACAGAAACAGCTTAGTTCAAAACTTCTTGATCTTGCTGGTGTCAGAGCAGAACAGGTTTCCTTCACTTTTTTCTAAAACTTTCCTGCATTGTGTATGATAATTTTCCACGTAACAGCTGCATTTCACCTGTACTTGCCTCTACTGGTGTCAAAGTGCTTTGGAGTTTCTCAGGAGGCTATGACTCTTGATGATAACAGAGCTTTCAATAACTCCAGTAAATTCTCTTTTTCCTCTTTTTTTTTATTCAATAGCACAAAAGAACTGTAGAGAAAAAAGGTAATTTAATTAACTCTTATTAAATTATGTTTGTGGGAATCAAAGAGTAGTTGTACTCTGAAGTATATCTCTGTGAAAATGGTACTGCATAGTATCACGTTACAGTTCCTCAGTGATTTCAGCCCTGAAAAGCGATTGCAAGTCCTGTTCCTTCTTGCTTTCATGCCATTACTGGTAACGACCAGTAAAACAGACTGTCATTAAAACTTGTTAACTCTGTTGTTGATGAGGCTGAACTCACATTGCTAGCTGTACTGGGTCCCGCACATCAGTGGAAATAAGCAGGAGATGAATGGGTTGGTAGGAAACAGGCATGGGTTTGAGTATCAATATTCTGCCTAAAAATCAACACCTGTAGGAGCTGAACTCTTTGAGAAGTACAGTAGGAACCAATTTTCCCAGGTAAAAGCACCTTGCCCTAGCTATGATGGGTAAGTGCCATCCCTGCCAGCACAAATTTCCCTTCCATGCTGACTGGACTTTGACTAAAATACTGAGTGTGAAATGCCAGTTCCATTCCATTTGCTTTTACATCTAGAAAAAGGACAAATAATTAACAACATTCCTTTTGCTTTTCTTACCCCTCCCTGCATGTGAAATACAAAGGCATTAAGGCGATAGCTCCCTTTGTACCTGCTTTTGCTTAGTTTGAGATATGTGTGACATGAAAAGAGAGATAGTAGGGACAAATAGTTTGAAAACGGAAGGTCTAGATTTTTTTAGATGGTGGGAGTTGCATTGCTTTCCCATCATAACTTTTCTGATCAGAAATCTTGTTTTAAAATTCCTGAATACCAGCTGGTTCCTGCTCCATCTCATAAAATGATGGTTTTTTTTAATATCTGGTTTCCTGTGGCACAAAAGAACTTTCTCATTTGGCTAGTAAAAAAAAAAAAATACCATTTTTATTTAGACAGATACTTAAGTCTTCATCTTTACCTATCTGTAATTATACAGAGAGAGAGAATAAACTCAGTTCCTTATAGCTTCACTAGAGGCTAAAACCTTTTCTGTGGAATTCTGTTCTCGACGGAAGACATTTTGCCCTCATTTTTCAACATACTCCTTATACTGCTACCACATAGCTGACAGTATTATTGGGCTCTCTGTCTGGATCTTAGAAGGAACTTCAATGTAATATTTAGAGCAATGGAAAAAGAACCAATAGACAAATGCATAAACTTGGCTGACACTCACTGTAAGACCTTATGAAGTTACAGTAGCTTTGCTCTGCTCTATTAGAGACATTACTTCATTTCTAACTTTGGTTTTACAAAGACTTTTACGACTATATTGCTCTTCAAAATGCAATGAAAAATTGTTGCTAGCTCTTCAGATTGGAATCTTGTTTGATAAAAAAAGACTTTTAGAATTCACCTAGATGGCAATATCAATAAGAGAAGGTTGTGTAGAAAGTCATTCAGTTTTTCATTTTACCTTTTTATGTGTCTTTCATTGTGTGAAAGGTTAATTTTTCATTTTGCAGGACAAGTCAACTCAACTCAGTACACTATGGAGCTATCTTGTCTGTGGTCTGCTCCAGAGATGGCTTGCAAATTGTCAAGTTGAATCAGGAGAAGATCAGTGTAAAAAAACTCTCTAGTGTTGGAAATCCTGAGATCCATGTCTCTTCCTCCAGAAACATTTCTCCTCTCTGAAGTATCCACCTTACAGCCTTTCCTTTGAGCACTTCTGCAGGAAGAGAGAGAATCTGTGCTAGGCTTTTCTCTTATGCCCCAGAGACTCCTGACTTATTGCAAGCATGTTGAAGTCAGAAGGCTATGTGTGTCTCTGCAGTATGTATATTAGCAGCATTCCCATAAGGACAGAAATAAAGACTCTGTAGCATTTATGGAACAGCTGTTGCCCAAGTTGCTCAGCATAAATGTTAAGATGATCCACTCTGTGTGCTGAAAATCAGGTCCCCTTATGAAGGCAAGTGGTGAGAAATAATACAGGAGGAACCATGGTTGTCTCCTACACATGGTAGACTGAGCAGGCAGTAGGAAGGAAGCAGAGAGAAATAAAAAGAAATATACTATGAAGAGAAAAGATTCTTATTTCCTCAGGTTTTTACTCTGCCACTCAGGCAAAAATAAGAAGGAAAACAATACTTCCTAGTTTTTTTACACATACCCTGACCATAGGTAGTCTTACTATGAAAGACAGTATTTTCTTAGGACCAGAGGGTTACAGATTGATTCCTGGTAAGAATCTGAGTGTATGGGAAAATATGAGGAACTGCTCTTTGTGATTTAGGAGCCCTCTTTAATTGATTTTTTTGTTTGCAGGACTGAAAATATTAGCAATAAAACCTCGAGGTTGCTATGTGTTTTCTTACACTGAGATATACAACCACCTATTTTAAAGAAGTGTTTTCTTACATCCTTTGAGGCTTGTTAGCATAATGCGCAACTGCAATGCACAATGAACACTCACTCAGCAAGCAACTTGTTTTCTTTCCTCCCTTCTTTCAAAGAAAGGTAAATACTGTGACAGAAGGTGAGTAGAAAAAAGGGATCATATGCTCCCAAAATGGCACTCACAACCACTTTTTTTAACATATTCTAGGTGAAAAGGCAGCCATTTTAGCTACTCATTCATATTCACTTAGCTTTGTAGGTCTTCAGTCTTTTTTATCCATTCTTTGCATGGATAGTACAGCTTTCCCCACTCCTTGCAATTTAGGTGATTGCTCCTTGCAGTTCCAAAAAGCTTCTGTACGTTAATCTACTCACACAGAGCTCACTGCAAACGAGGTCAGAGGAAATAGCAGCACTGTACCATTGTGAGTGCTGTCAAAAACACTGTGCAAAACCTAAAACATTTATTTAAAATATTCCATCTTAAGTTATTAACATTGAAAGCATGTTAAATAGCTAAGACATTCATGCAGTAAATTAGCTCCTTTGTGTTTGATGGAACTATTCATGTGTGTACATGTTATTAAGATAATAGCCTTAATTGGTTTTCATCATTTGTACAATTTTACTATTTGCACTAAATTCAGCTGTGAAAATGAAAGGAGATTATTTAGGTTCAAGTTCTGGCTATAATGCATTAGCACAATGCTGAAATGTTTACATTGCAAGCACAGTAGAGAACTTGTACCCAGCAAAAAGACTTTTAAGAGATTTATGAATATATTTCTATTAGAAATTCCAGTTTGGATCCTGAACTGGAACATAGAATCATAGAATCATAGAATCATAGAATTGTTAAGGTTGGAAAAGACCCTTAAGTTCATCGAGTCCAACCGTTAACCTACCGCCGCCAAGTCCGCCACTAAACCATGTTCTCAGGCACCACATCTACACATCTTTTAAATACCTCCAGGGATGGAGACTCAACCACCTCCCTGGGCAGCCTGTTCCAATGCCTGACTACTCTTTCAGTGAAGAAGTTTTTCCTAATATCCAACCTAAACTTTCCCTGGTGCAGCTTGAGGCCATTTCCTCTCGTCCTATCACTTGTTACTGGGGTGAAGAGACCGACCCCCACCTCACTCCAACCTCCTTTCAGGTAGTTGTAGAGAGCAATAAGGTCTCCCCTCAGCCTCCTCTTCTCCAAACTAAACAACCCCAGCTCCCTCAGCCGCTCCTCGCGAGACTTATTCTCTAGACCCTTCACCAACCTAGCTGCCCTTCTTTGGACACGCTTCCTACCATCACAATCAAAGCAAAGGAACATAAAACCACATATACACCACATATTTTCTGGATTTTTTAGACAGGAGACCTGAGTAAAAGCAGAGATCTTTCCTTATCCTAACGTTAGGAAATGTAGTAAGACCAGGTCCTGATTTTCAATGCATCGCTGTATACAAAGGAAGGGAATTGCCATCTATTTTCTGGTAGACTTTCTCCACGTTACAAAAATCACTGTGATGCTAATTTTGGTGCATTTTTGATCGAACTGACAATATGTCACCAAACTTACACAGAGCTCTAGAATGAGAGGCAATAACAAACCTGATGGCCCTTACTGGTAGCTTTGCCCCACATACGCAGCATGCAGTTCTCATAACTCACATTCGTATTTTCGCAGTGCACTAATAAAAACTTAGTTCCCCTTTAACTCAGCATAAATAGAATTCCTGTATTTAAAAGTATTTCGAACTGCTTAGTGGCAGATATAACAGGGTTTTTTCTCTCACTTACAATTTGTGAGCTGCTAACACAGTCCTGAATGTCCACTGTGAAACTTGGTCTCATTAAGTGCCTATCAGAAGTAAAAGGGGCTCCTTGACAATGGGCTTTTACATGGATTTCCTAAGAAAAAACGTGCCTGGAGAGGGAGCTTGGGCTGGTGGAAGGAATCACAGATGGCATTACCTGTCAAATGCATCAAACCCCTCAAGAAAATGTGACTGAAGGTTTGACTGAATATTGCAATGTGTGCATCAGTTCCCGCCAGCTGCAGATCTGGTTCACTTACACAGATGCAGGCAGTAGAGGAATCAAACCTTCCTACAAGCTGAGATAACTAATACATTTATAAGAAATGTTTAATAAACTAATGAGCATTTCTCACTAAAAGACCATTAAAATAGGGTCAGAAGCTTGTTGCTTAGATGCCTAAGCAGTTCTTGATGCAAATAAGGCAGAAATTTAAAGGAAACTTTGTTCAAAAGGATTAGATGAATCAGTTAAATCCAAGCAGGTTTAGAAAACAATTTCACCATTGGCAAGTCAAAGGCAGAGAGTTAGATGGCTTTTGAATCCCAGTTTTTGTTCTTTCCAAGAAGAAACTTTTGTTGTTGAAAAGTCTTAGGGCTGTATTTAAAATGACAGTTGCTATACATCAGCCCAACATAATTTCATCACAGTTCACTCATGAATTCCAGATTTGATTTCATCACTTTTCATATAATCAAATAGTTGACTAGAATTTCACTCCTGATATGAGTTGTTATGATTGACAGGTCTTATTTATGTTGAAAATACTGCATCAAGAGTTGCAAAGTCCAAAAAACACCACAAGATTTTATGATGAGTGTAGCTGTATGGCATCTTTTTAACACAACACTAGAATTCTTTAATGAAAGGAATCTTAGGATGAGAAACTGGGTGCAAATCTGGTCAACAGAGCACCGCATGTATTTTTTTCTATTCGGGTAACAAGATGAGACTAGACCCAGTGCTTCGTATTACAGCTTATTTGTGCCTTTTTGCTTTTATTTGTTTTTTTTTTTTTTTAAGAACCGATAAAATGGCAAAAATAAGGCTTGGGAAATGCACCTGCAAAACTGTATGCAGAGTACTGCTGAAGAACTTAGAAAAGTTTCCCTTCAGTTTCTCCCCTTCACCCAACATTCAGCAGTGTTTTGGTGAAAACTTGGCACAGCTCCCAGGGTAGGATTTCACTTTGATTTTGCCAGCATCGCAGCTTTGCTGATGTTTGCCTCTACATCCATCTCATGCATGGGCAACGGTGCAATCACCATGTGCTGTACATGCTCTCTCATCCTTTCCTAGGGCACAGCACGAGGATGGTTACAGGAACTTACGTGGTACCCACATGGCAGCAGGTACAGTTGTAGGAAGTTACTTGTGATGCTCCTCATCTTTCACGTAGGTAGATAATAAACAAGGTAACATGAAGCAACCGCTGAATCAGTGCAGCTGTGCAACACCAGTTCCCAGAGGGCTCTCTGCAATGCAAAAATCCCTTCACACCGTCGGCTGCTGCTCCATTTGCCATACAGTTCTCAGTTACAAGCTGTGTTCTTTCTCCCTTCTCTTTTTCCCTTTCAGTGGCCATAAAGGTAATGCAACCTAAAATACAGCTGACCTATATATTACAAATGAATTATGTTGCAGACTTTTTTTGGTCTCTTTTCCACAGGAAATCTCAAGGAAAGCCCCTTGGCACTGTGGAAAATATAGTCCGTTTTTGTTGCATAAATGTGTGGACAGAAGACACATTTTAGGTATCTATTTTTTCAGAGATTTTAAAGAATAAGTCATAGGCAAATACTGTATTATCTTGTACTGGATGAAGAAGTAATGTTTTGGCTGAAACATCTAAAATGATTTTGTACTTCATTAGTTGAAAGAAATGTTTATTTCCATTTTTGTTCTCTAAAGGTACTAATTTTTCATCTCTACCCACAACAATACAAAGATAGGCTAATTCTTCTCTAGAAAATGGTTTAAAAATAATTTCTTCTCATTCTAAAGCACTTACAGGTTTCCACAAAACATTGTCATTAAAAAAAAAAAAAATCAGAAAATACAGATAAGAAGTAGTTTCTGTGGGTTTGGGTTTTTTTTTTAAAGGATACATTTATCTTTTTGGTCAATTTTTTCTACTATCCAGACTTATCTGTAACATCTTCAGTGCAGGAACCTTGTCTTACTCTGTTTCCGTAAAGGACCATCTCATAATACACACTCTAGACTTAAAATTGAGGAACAGAAAAAAGGGAAAAATTATGAAGAACTGTCTGTGATAACACCGATATTGCCACACATTTAGACTAGTTTGGCAATTATTTTGGGAAGAGCTCAGCTGGGATAATAATCTGATGTATTTTAGCTGTGTGCCAATTATTTCACAGATTTCTGCCAGCTATTCTCACGCTATATGACAAAGTAATAAATCCTGCTTACTGGACACAGTTAAGTATCGCTATCAGCTTCAAATCAACTACTCCAGAAGGACAAGCAGGATTTGGTCTGTATCATGGATAGTCAAAGTTGACAAACAACTAGTTCGCGATTGTCACTTTCTCAGTTTTCAAAGATATAAGTAAGATGACTGCAAAATCATCCTCCCTACCTCTCCTGTACCCAGGATGTCTCAGCGTATTGTTGTTTACTGTAAGGCATCCTCACAGAAATTCTTTGCGGTGGTGTAATTCACCGAGAGATGTGTGAATAGACTTTTGTCCGTTCAAAGGTTGAAACTGTATTGTTGCCAAATGAGTTCAATAATTTACTTTGGTGCTTAAATGGGAAGCTAAATGTCGTTCCCTACCCGCTAGGGTAAACTGGCTGGAGTCATTAACAGCACAGACAACAAACAAACATCACAGGAGAGAGAAAATCTTGACTTCTAAGTTTGCCCCAGGTGATAACAAGACCTGTCTGCTATCTGGGAACTGGGGACAAAGGCAGACACAAAGATCCACAGGCTGCAAAATAATTTGACAAGAGCAGAAAGACAATCTTGCTAATTGCTGCTGACACCAGACCAAACCACTGTTCTGGATGCTTGCGCTAAAAGGGCTGCCCTTGCCTCGCAGAGGTTGATTTGAAGGCAGTTCTCTGAGAAACACAGCACGTTATTTCATCAGCCAGCTTGTCAACTCAGTGATGAGAAAGCTGTAATGCTACTGCCACTTATTTCGGTGAAAAACAGAGCTGAGTTTTCAGCGTGTTGATGACACTGCAGCCTTATCACCTGCCCCAGACCCCCTCTAATGACCTGACCACAGAGGAGGAGTGGTGGCACAACTGGGGTGGGGGAAAGGGTAGAGCGAGTCCTCATCGTATGCTGCTTAGATTTTCATGAAAATCTGAACTAACCTTCTTTCAAATAATAATGGCACTTTCCCCCCAACCTAACTAGTGACAACAAGAAATTTCTTGAAATACAATCAAAAGAAACAAAAGGGACACTGTTAAAATGAAAAATGCCTAATACCGAGACCCTTAAGAGGAAAAGCTGTGAAATCTCTCCACCAATTATGCTGTTTGTAGAAGTGAGATAACAGAGTTACTATTACTTGTTCCTTCATTAATCCAGGCATGGCTAATATAATTTCACATTTCTCATCTAATACTAACTTTTGGCTTATGCTAGTTTAAAAGCAATGCCCTTATTTAAAGAATAGACAAATCATCAATTTAGGTGAAAAAAGAAATTTGACCTACTTTTTTCACAATTTTAACTTTTCAAAATTACCAATTCAAAATTAATTGACAAAATGTCAATCATACTTTGCATTACTGGGCACAAGGAAAAGCTTCAGAAAGATGAAAATAACGTTTATGATATAATAACACATTTGAGAATGTTGCTAATGTATAGAACTGTACAGTAGGTCAGCATGAAAAAGTTGTCAAATGCAAAAAGTGACAACAGAAGTTACTTACAAAATTCAATGATGCACCTACTCAGACTGAATTCCAGTGCATCTCATGGAGATGCACATTTTAGAGTGTGCATTTGGATTCTGTGCACAGAGATGGGGATGGGGATTGCTCTCTGCAGCAATCTTGGGCTGGCATTAGCAGCCACAAATGCTTGTGCTAAACATTGAAGCAATTGTCATGCAAGCGTGAAAGCTAACTGCAGCCTTTGCAGCACAGCGCCAAGTTGAACGAGTGCACATTACAATGAACATGAATGCACATTACAGTAACCATCACACGCTGCTTAAGAGAAGGGATTTAGAAATCTGGTCCAGCCCGGGCAGACACAGAATATATTCTACCACACTCCACTCCACCGTGCTTGGGATACACCTGGTTCAGTGTTCATGATAGCTAGCCATAGCTGTGTAGGCTTTTTTCCAAGTTTATATTTGAGTACAACTTCCTCGTATTATGTCTGTTGTACACAGAGAAAACAGGGAAATAAATTAGGTACGTACATTTTAAGATTCCCCATGTTGCAAGCAGCAATTGTGAAAATTAATCTAGAGGATGAGATGTAGCAATCTGGCACAGGCTGCCAGAGATCCGATAATAAAAGAACATTAGCTGCTCCGCGTAGGTGGTTGGCTTTGCTCCCACAAGCTTTCCAATATGCTTCCCATTACATTTTAATACTTCTGTACTGTGAAGATAGCCATTTACTAAGGGTTCTGATGTTTGATACAAGGGGAGCGGGGTTACATGGAAGAAAATACCAGTATACTCAGTATATAGAGCAGGTCTGGACACACAGGCTAGTGTTGAAGCTCCACTTGGCTGAATTAAGATTTCATCAGAACTTAAAAAAGGATAGCATTTAAAAATAAAAAAAAAGGAAAAAAGCAGCAAGTGGTTTTTTATTTTACTATTGCTCTGAAAATACACTTTGTGAATGGCTCTAACTTGTAATGTAGATCATCATTACAAGCACCCTTTTCTGTTGAGGCAACTTCTCTTGGATGGGCACAGGGCTGAGCTAGGAGGGCACTTGAGGGGCCTTGCAAAGTTTCAGGCTCCTGCTAGCCATGAATCCCCCTCATGAGCAATGTGCTTCTCAGCCAGGCACAAATGCTACTGCTTAGAGAGAGTTTCTCCTGTATCCTTACACGCAGGTCATGTTTTCCAGTCAAGTACAGTCTGAGTTACTCAGAAGTTTGGAGGCACTTGCCTTTGACACTCCAGCACTGTTTTTATTGGACGACTTTTCACAGTCTTGCATCTTTCTTATTTACTGTTCTTAAGACAGACTGTGCTGCTTCCCCTCAGAGGTTCATCTTAAAAGGAGACAGAAGAAAGGTGGGTTTTAAGTTACCTTAGTGTTGACAAAGGCCACAATCAAAGTAATTTTCCATATTCCTCACCCCAGTATTAAAAAACCAATAGCCTTTAAATAATAGTAATAAAAAATAAATTACAATAAATTCTGGATATTTTTGTTTTCCTTTTCATCTTTCAATTTTCAAGGTTTGGTATTGTCAAATTTCTTTCACCAGTATGAAAGTTTAAAAGTTACTCTTCTTACAAGTGAAAGTTTGGGGCTTTGCCTACTCATACGCTTCCAGAAAGGGCTTTTCAGAAAGGCCTGAGATGATAAGAATTAATAGCACTGCTGCCAAAGCTGTGAGAAGCTTTGAACTTAGTTTACTAAATTATGCTCTTGCCTTTCATCCTCTCCAAATTCCCTTGTTCTCTGTCTGAGTTTTGAGGGTTTATTGGATATCTGCTCAGAGATGCTGCTCAAAAATACACAGACAGCTGGTAGGGACTAGATCTTGCTTAAAAACTGGATTTCTGTTTGGAATTACATTTTGAAATCTGTTTTTGTTCTAATTGGGAAAAAATGTTTGAAAAGTTCACAGAAATGTTGTATTACTATGCCCTGTTGGATGGTATATTTGTACACACTTATAAGATTTTGCAAAGAAATATTTGCTTTTGTAACACTACCGTTTTCTACTAGAGACAGCTTCAAGAATTTTATAAATATTGGGAAAAGACTTGTAATATCAAGCAGAAATCTTACTTTATACAAGTATGTACAGATCTACAGTCTTCACCCAAAAGAAGGGATTTAACACTAAAGTTACAATAGGGATAAATGGCACAGCAACAAAATTGGAAACCAGGAATAACCAGAGTTATGCCATTTCTGAACCCAGCTAAGTACTGAAGAGTACTTCTGTGTAATTTCTGATTTTTAGGAGCACCACCATATCGCACTCACAGTTTCTTTCTGGCTGGTATATTTGTAATGAAAAGGCCAAAGCTCTGACTCTTTTGTAAAATTGTTTTTGTCTTGTTTTTCCTTTTTTTTTTTTTTGTAATTTTATGTCCTGCGAGTGTTAAGGGAAGATATGGAGTCTGGAGTGATCATCTCATTTTTGGATTTCAGTTTTGCTTAAGTTTTTGTAAGTCATTGTAGCTAGAATCTGAGAATCTGGATTATTATCTCCAGATACATATTTTTACAGTATAAGCATTTTTAAGATTTCAAACCACTAAACTTAAGAGGGAGAAAAAAATGGGTGAAAATATTTTCCAGTGCAAGGTTCCATTGTAGTCTTTTTTTCAAGTTCTTCCCCAATTTTCTGAGCAGTGCTGACTGACAGCAGTGCAGGATATTGGATGGCCGGTGGAAGCATTTGCAAACGTCCCAGTAGCAGAGAGCAGCAGTGCTTCTGCTGCCACATCCTGTCTCCTCTTTAGCGGGAGAATATTATGAAGTCAGTCCTGAAGAATTTTTATTATGTTAAATTTTCAGAACCAGCTTGAGTTTTGAATAGCTTTTTGTATTTTTCAAGTTTTGTTTAAAGCAAATCCTTGTCCTTCCCATTCCTGTGTGAAGACTGTTGCAGGAAAATAAAAATCAAGGCTTCTTCTAAACATAAAAGTGGGAACAAAATGTTACAGGCCATGATATTGTGCAATGTGACTGCTCAAAAATAATTAAAAAAAAATTGTCTAGGCACTCCCTGTTGCTTTTATTTCTAGTTTATCTGTTTCTTCTATACAGAGCAGCATGTCACATTTCCTGTCATCTGTTTTCCAATAACTGGAAACTTGGAAGTTTGTTTTACCCTATTAAATCTACTCATTAAGATATAGAGAGTTTGCACTCCACAGAGACATCTGTTCAGCTATTGAGTGAATTATTTATAACCCATTTAAAGGCAGTATTGCTGTAAAATATTTAAATGTAGTTTAGCCTCTGAATCAAAGTCAATATAAAACAGACTAGGTTTTCCAAAGGGAATTCCATAATACACAGATTCCCTTTCTATTTTAAAATTTTTCCTTTAAGATAATTTTTTAGCAGGACAATGCCTATCTCTGAAGATTTTCCCAGTATTAAATACACGTGTATTTTATCAGGGAAAAAACCCTCCAGCTGTATTAATAAAAACGCAAACACAAATCCCAACAAAACCAGATATGTTTGCACCCACACAGCATTTCAGCATTATGGACAAACAAGTTTCACAAAGACTTATAATTTGTGCAGATTACTTCAAATGGCATATCTTCCATAGCAAATTAAATTTCATATTTTCATGGGAGATTTTTTTTTAAACATTAATTAACTTTTGTGAGGCTTATTTGGGATGATGACTGTATACATTATTATTGTGCTTAAGAAAGAAAAAATGTCCTGAATCATAAATACTCAAAATGTTTAATGGAGAACGTATGTTCCCACTCTCACCACTTTAACCACTTAACTCATCAAATTACTTATGCAAATAGTGACAACAAATTATTAGCAAAGGCAGTTTTTAGAAATGTTCACTTTCCTGAGGGTAGCTATGAATATTTGTATGCTGAAAAGCAAGACCTAAGTAATTGAGGGGGCAGCAAAATTATATTCAATTTATTTCAAGCATTCAGCAAGTTTAGTGTTCTTGATGGGTTTAGAAACTCCAATTAGATGGTAAGATTCTACATCTATTTTGTTTGTAGGTGATTTTTCTAAATGCATACCCATGCATAGGCACAAACATGAAGAACTTCCCTAGTGCTTTTTACAGGTATATTTTAAAAAAATGAAATAAAAAGAAGACCTAAGCAAACAACCCATTTTCATTAAAACCAGATAACTTGGATCTAGCAAATACTTCCACCAGCTGTACCATTGGCACAGGCAAGAGCACAGCAAAGCAACAGAATATGTCCAGTTTTCACTTGTTTATATAACCCCTATCATCATTAAACAAAACAGCACAGTGTGGATCTACTTGGGTTGCTGGAACTGAACAAAGCCAAAGTAGTTCTAAGGTGAAGACAGCAACTTGCAATAAAATAAATAGATTCTTTTCTGTCTAATTATAATCAGCATTTTTTTAAAATCATCACAATCCTAAATTTTGACAATGTTTTTATTATTCTTACTATTACATCAAATTCAGTGTTTGCCATATCGTAACAGGAATCTGTTTTTTCCTAAAACAGAATTCATTATTCCACTGACTTTCACATTATGTTTAGACCCAAAGAGTACAATATAATTTTATTTCTAAGGAGATATTGTTCTTCATTGACAACCATATCAAAAGGTGCTACTTATGTTACCTTAAAGTTAAGTATCAACATTTTACTGTGCACCTTCTTGTATCTGAGAGACAGAAACAGGTAGACAGAGAGGTCAGAGCAGTAAGTGAGGGTGAAGGAGGGAGAGAAAGAGCAGGAGAGTATATGTGTGACTTTGCACATGCATGCCTGACTTAAAGAGCAAAAGGGAGATGAGCTGGATTGGAGTAACAAACACATATTCTGATATTCCCCTCTCTTGCCTGCTGCTGAAAACACTTCTGCGTTTCTGCCGTGCTTACCGTAGAGCCAAGTTGCATAGCCTTTCCTCAGGAGAAAGGCAATTTTTATTGCTTCCGTTTTAAAAGAAAGTGAGAGCTTGGAAAAGGTCACTGTGGGTAGACTGCAATAGACATCCGGCCCCTCACTTACAAGCCTTTCCCCAGTGCTCAGTATGCACATATTAAGCTAAATTGTACAGTTGTATGCAAATTATTAGCAAATGTACAAAATAGCCTAGCTGATAATTTGCGTAAATCTCATCCAGAGGTGCATAAGGCTTGGCAGCAATGTCACTGATGATAAAAATGTAAGGAAGAAGGATAAGTGAAACCCTGCCAAGTCAAATGTGAATGGCATATCATTTTGGCATAACCAGAGGGGCTTTGGATGCAGGGAGTGGAGGCTGAGAGGGGACACCAACTCCTCTTTCTCAGGCTGAAGCTAAATGGGAAGTGAGAGCTAAGCAAAAAAGAGCTGCTGGGTTTTAATTATACATGGAGCAAATCATCATGTGAACAAATTCAGTTTTAGCACATAACATATACAGTCCCTCCTTCCCAGTTTCCCACTGTCAACATACCTGACAGCTGTCTAAGGTTTACCAGCATTTATCACAGTTCAAATCCTCTGCACTTGGAGAAACATAGTCAGAAACTGCCAGAAATTATCATCCTGCACTGTTAGCCCACCAGATGAACTTCAGACTTGCATCATTTGTAGTGATAATGTTCCAACCCATTACTACTGGGAGCACCTGTGACAGGCAACGAGGCAAGCAGTTACTGTTGGGAACAGATTTGGTTCAAGAATTGTTTTCATCCCACCAAACTCCATTTGCTGAAAATATTTATGTTATTAAGGCTCACTGTCTGTTTGGGTTTTTTGGTAGCTTACAGTCTAAACATTTAGAGTGTGAATATGCCCTGCTGTGATGGGCACCCCTTATAAAAGTCTGGAATAATACAACCATGACTGTGAGAAGAAAAATCATGCCTTTCTAAAGCGCTTTATTGATGAAATACATCCTACTAAAACTAGTGGGACAGTTCTACATTAGCTAGGTATTACCCTGAGAAGGAAGGTCTTGCAGCAGGAAATCCCTAGCACATAAAGGTTGAAGCCCATGGCACTAGTGTGGAAACACACTGCAGTGCATCGCAGCTGCAAGCCTTTTCCCTGCTTAAAATTCCCAGTAAATAAGTTGTGTAAAACCTTACTGAAGACGTTATTTGCCTCTTGGCTTACTTTCACCTGTTCAGCCTTTAGGGGTGTGTTTTACTTGTGACAGTGACAAGTGGAGCCTTGCAGACTGAGACAAATAATGTTATGAAAGCAAGGTTTATTCCCAAAAATGAAAATGCTATGCGAAAACTCTATACTCTTGGTACCAAGAAAGCCCAGCAATAGCGTTTGTAACACAGATATACTCATTATTGCATAGGTCAACAGACTGCTGGAGATTACCCTACCTGTGCCAATGTTAGCTAGGGCCCAGTGAAAATGTTACATGAGTATTTTGTGGGACAAAAGTTTATTAGATTCGTATTTTTTGAAAATTAAATCTGAAAAAAAAAAGACTATCTCAGATGAAGCACTTCCTCAAGTAGGGGGCTTTTGGCTTCACTGTATTTCCTGGCATCTGAATGTTTAACTATGGAAACTTTATTTAGCATTAACAGGGAGGGTCTTTGCATAGGTGTTGGCTTATTCTTTGAGTGCTCACACTGTGTTTAGTGGCATATGGATGCAGAGAAGAGACAGCTCTACCCCTAGGATCTTACTAACTGGCATAGTGCCAAATAGAGCAGTGAAAAGAATGGATTTGTACATGAGATGTATGTATATATTCTACGTGTACACAATATCTTACAATTTGCCTGGAGAAAATGAGACCAATCAAAGCAGCATGCTGAATTCAAATTATAAGGGAGAGACGTATGCAGAAAATGGGTAGAGATACTAGGTTTTATGATGGTGAAAGAAAGGGAGGTATATCACACCTGGTCCAAAATCTTCCAGCTGCAAGAGATTAGCTTTTGAATTTATAGAAAACCTAGATTTCCACATTTGCAGAGAAAGTTGTTTGACAAGTTGAAATCAATTTAAATATCCAGCACAAATAGATAATATACTTACATGGTGCCTTTTTTGACATACATGCAGTAAATATGCTTCCAATCAACCCAAACAGGTAGAATAGCCAACACTATTGTTTGCCAACAGTATTATACTGATGCAAAATATAATAAACATTTTCTTTTTGGTGAGATTAAACCAAGCCCAGAAGTCACGTGAAATTGTATACAAATTTTAACTTAGCAAACTGCAGCATACATAGTAATGGCCAAAGCCAACTGCTTAGGGCTTCATTAAATAAAATGCATAACCCATAAGACTTGTGCAGTAGAAAACACTAATGTTACTGGAAACTTAAGAAAAAAGAAAGCAAAAGAAAGAATTAAAACTATGCTCACATTAGATAGATAGAATTATTCATCTGTACTTCAGAAAGTAGCAAGCTATGTTCCTGAACAAGATGAAGTCAATTTAAGGGCAGAGTAATTAGGACTAAACAGCTACATGTGATGGAGTAGAATCTCTGCAACAGAAAACATTATACAACTTGAGAGGCTGATTTGCTGCCAGAAACAGAATTTTCACCAGTTGACATTTGTCTTCATAGGGAATGTTGCACGAATAATGAATTACAATTAAAAGCAGAATAAAGATTGCTGATACAGCCCTGGATAGAGAGCAAGATGAAAAACACCATATGTGAAGGCTAACAGTTTGTATACAGAGATCATCTTGTTCAATCACACAGTGTTATTGCCTTTTGGACTCTAAAAACTCTTCTATATTATATACTGACGTCCACTAAAAGTTCATAAATGCATATTATTCTCATTCTCCAACAAATGCATTAGAAAGCTATCTATAATCCATATGGAAATCACTGTCCCAGGATGTTAAGGAAGGCAACTCTTTAGTAAGATTCAAAATAAGATTAGAAAGTTACTTATGTGAAAACAGCATTTGTAGGTAGAAGATCAAAGACAAATGTCACACAGATATCAGAGAAACAATCCAAAGAATCATTTCTTGCAGAGAAAAATTGCACGAATGGGCAACTGCATTATGGGAATGTTTAGACTATGATGAAAGTAATACTATTCATAAATTCTTATTCCAGACATATCTCCTTTGCTTCCTAATCTCACCTTCAAGTTAAAACAGAAGAAAAGGAACAGCTTGTGAAATGCGTATTCCATGTTTTGCAAACCATCTTTATTTAAAAATTAGCTTAGGCTACTATCAAAGGAACTTATCAAAAAGTCTCCATATTCTAACTTTGTTGAGTCAGAAATATGTCAAAGATTTCAGTAAGCAAAACATCAGCTCAAAATACTTAGATGTTTAAGATACCTAGAGAAAAAACATTGGAATCTTACAGGGTGCTGCTAGGTAAAGCCAAAATCTAGGGCTTGCAATATGAGAAGCCCTGGGAGACAAAACCTTCTGAAGACAAAGAAGATGCTTCTGGAAAAACAAAGTAGAGCTTCCTTTCATGAAAGAAAGAAATTCAGCAAGGGTCTGAAACCCTTGATTTATTGATTGATTTGATTTGCTTTAATCTCTTAAACAACTGACCAGTGTAACTTGGTTATTTATCATCCTAAACAAGATGGAGGTTAGGTGGAGCATAGGACATTTAGAAGAAATAAAGTGGTATTTAAATTGGATAAGGCAAATGAAGTACAAACAAAATAAATCATCTAATCCTTAAGGCAGACGCTGGATTGATCATCCAGATGCTGGCAACTCATCCTGCTCAAATCCCTTGTCCTGCATTTCATGTAGTTGGAAGAAAGAAGAGAATAGGAATTGGCTGCTGTATGGGTGCACAGTGTTCCCCTAGCTCAGGAATCAGATGCAAGAGAGATATACATGAGATAAACACCTTTTTCAAAAGTAGGTCTGATGCAGTCATATATTGTGAATATTCTTCATTTTCTTCTCAAATAATAGTAACTGCTTCCAGATAGACAAACCTATCCATCTGGAAAGCAAAGGATTTACAGGGCTTAATAACAGTGTTCCTGGCCTAGTCTATAGTCTCTTTTCTTATTCAAACATTTTAAAGACATTTAGCAGAAAGGTTCAACCCTCTCATTATTGGCTGGTGTTCATCACCTCTGGAACAAGAGCATGCATGGGATCAAATAATTTGGTAGACATGAGATGACTCCAGCCACCTCAGGAGGAACTAGACCTTCATGGAAATACAGTTTGTCCTATGCCTCATAACTGAGGGAGTTCACACCTCTACAACTGGCTGCCTCATTTCCATCTCCCAAATGATGCTACTGGTGCTGCAGGCCTATGATGCCATTATGAAAGATATTTACTTGCCAGATGTGGTATATGAAATGTAGAAATGTGTATGAAAACAGCTGCTGGCCTTGAGAAAACAAAGTCTGCAGACTGCTCTAAGCAACTGAGGGCTTACAAATGCACAAAGCTTGTTTCCAGCAAAGCTGATAAGCACCAAGGCCAAGCCTCCTTGACTGTGCTGGACCTGGGGTATCCCACAGATAGGATCAATATACCAGTTTGGGAAGTACTAGGAAAGTTCATAAAGCTGGGCGTCTGTGGAGGTCATGCGGCAAGCATTTTTCTCCAACTACATAGTTATGAACACGTTTTAGGGGAGCACTTCCCATTCTTTCCAACATTGCTTAAGGAGTGTGTAAGATATGGAGCCCTACAGATAATTTAATTGCATTCTTAGCAATTTCAGCATTTATTCTGGAGACAAGCTAGAGCTACCTTTCAGAGCTAATGTAATTATTACAAACATCACATTTATGGAGATCTGCTGCTGTGCCCTGTGTGATATATAGGAAGTCTGAGAAAAATACTAAACACAGACAAATGAGCTGAATTCTGGAATTTTATAGATATCTTTGGTAATTTGTGTAAATGACAAAAGCATCCATCTTAATGTCCTTCCTATCAGCAACACAAACCCAGGTTTAATACTGGAAATGAAAATTCAAAATGTCTCCTGTGCTCATATCTTGGACAACTGTGGTGATTTGATGAGTGATTTCTCTCAAATGCAAATGCTTTATTCCTGTATAGGTTCTGTTTTATTGTGGAATACATTGTACTAATATGTTATAGTGCTTTAAATTGGTTGCACTATTATGTGGGGGTTTCTAAGTTCATCATCCTGTGATGAAGGAGCCACTGATCTTTATAAGAATTACTGTGCCTGAATAATTTTATGGATGGCATTGGTGCAGGCTGATTTCCTTACCATATAAAATCTCACTGGCAACCTCAGTGACTGCTAGTTTATGTTCTTGGAGTGCCATCTAACTGACTTACATAGACTGCTTACAGTTTTCTGATATTTTAATAAAACCTTTTGACATAGTAGTGGTAATTTATTTCATTACAAGTAACAATATATGCTAAACATAGTCACAATGAGGAGAACAGTAAATGCCAAACAAAACTTTGTTAAACTCACAGTTAAGTTTAGGGAAGAAAAATGAATGTGTAGTGAGCTGAGCTGGCTGCTTGTCCTTATTAAACAGCCAAAGAATTGTGTAGTGTCACAGAAAGTGCAATAAATAAAATAAAAATGCAAATTAGAAACAATCAAACAATTCCCAAGGTCTGCATGCAATTTCAAAGTACATGCAGATGAATACAGGATCTCTGCCCCTTTCAGCTTCTTTTTGGGAGCCTAGGCATCATGAGAGTGCATGGGGGCCAGGAGGTCAAGAGCCGTTTTCCCTCTTGCAAGCTTTTGAGCAGTCTGTTTCCTGAGAAACACTCATAATTTCAGTTCCCGGACAGCCTGCATGCCCCAGAAGTGCTCTGTAGAGGGTGGCAGAGCAAGGGCTTGAGCAACTCCATATGTTTGGCCAAATATTAGCAGAGGAGCTTGTGTTGCCAGAAAGATTTTGTCTTTTTAGGTGACTCACTGCATGCAAGGGTCTGCATAGGTGTCAGACTCAACACGGGGTCTATTATCAGGGTCCATGCAGAACCTGCACAGCATCCCAGGTCACTCTCCTTTTCACCTCTTGTTGCAATAACCTGTCCTACATCCTCTTCTCCTGTTTCTCTTGCATCACTGGGAAGCACCTTGAGCTCAATACTCTTCTTTAGCATTTTCACAGCAGTGGCAGGCATTCCTGCTCTTTTCCCTCTCTTGGTGACTCAGATGTGCTTAAGCACCAAGGTGGAATGGCCACCTTTCAGATCCCTGAATGCCTGCAAAGACATACTGCTCGTTATCTTTCTTCCTTGAAGGAGGGAAAAGCAAGAAATTACTTTCTCCCATTCCATTTCTGCATTGCAAGGCCACAGCTGGCATGCTGCATAATTTTTGTATTCTTCCTTTTTTGTTTGTGAACTCAGCTGTCTTGGAACTGCAGGTGTCAGCCCACAAGACAAACAGTGGAACATATCAGAGTAAGATCACTGCTGAAAGCTTTATTTTATTAAAACTTTCTTGAAAGTCTAAAGTAAATATGACATTTCTTCTCCCTGAAAAAGTGGTGGCAGGATAAGATTTATAAACAGAACTTCCATTGCTGACCTCAGTTCCGTAATCTCCTTCAGTGTGGGTAACCCACGAAAGACACCGTGCGGGGAATGAAAGAAGACAGACACAAACCAACAAGGAGTCCTGGAGGGAAGATGGAAGGAGGAAAGGGAAACACTGCATAAATCCTTGGGCAGCCCAGCACACCTCAGAGAATTATGAAATGCCTGTGGAGTTCATTGGCCATCTTCCCTTTGGACATAGGCATCTGTCAAAGCAATAACCAATATGGTGTGGATGACGTGCTGTGTTGAAACTCCCACTCCTCCATTCCCACTCTTTTGGGTGCCTGAGAACCACCTGTGGAGGAGTCCCGGATGATTCTTCCCTTGATGCCTGGTGGGACTGCCTGCTGATGAGCCACCTCTCTTCTCCCGGGGGAAATCTCACTCCTTGAGGCCTCCTCTTCCCTCTCCCCTCTCAGTTGTAGGAGAATGGTGTCATGGGGAGGGATCAGTGAGTTCAGCTCTTGGGACACTGGCATGTACTTTGTCAGCCTCCACGCAGCAGAAATATTAAAGCACAGACTCTGCTATACTTGTGGTTAGTATCCTTTGCCTCCCAGTATAATTGTTTCAGTCCTTGTTTCACTTCTGGCATGGCATCCCAGGCATATGATGTATGTTTCTACTATGTTATATATTCCTATTACTGATGCCAACCGTGTGCTTCCTTGAACAATATTCTGTGTATTACTGGGAATGTGAGTAACCCTCTGGCCAACAAGCTGCATATTGGCAGCACACTCTTGGCCCGGCAGGCCACGCAATGGCTGGCAGCCTGGAGCCCCTAAGTGTTACGCTGGCAGTCTGGAGCAGTCCAAGGGGAAAATGTGTAACCAAACACCAAAGAAGGTGATATAAAGTACCATCCATCTCCCGCAGACTGGAGTGCGGAGAAGTAGTTTGCAAAAAAAGACAGAAGACCAGTGAAGGGGCAGTTAAAAGAATATCTATAAAGAAATACTTGTTTTCATGCCCAGTTGCTTCCAGATGTGCTGTAACCACACTACAAGGAGGCAGGGTAGAAAGGATAAGAACAGCTCAGTTGGCTGCACACTTGAAACCTGAACAGCACTTGCAAGCTCAGACTGTTCAGCCAGGAAAGGAGGGGAAGGATTTTCAGTGTAGATGACAATAGTGGCATAAGCAACCACATAAAACCTACAGATGCATACAGGATCCAATTTCAGCTCCTGAACAAAACAGTTTCTGTCCTGGCATTTATAAATCCAAACCATCCTGCTGTGCTTTACATCTCACATAAAGGAGAAATATAAGCTTCTGAAGTAATTACATAAGTGCCTAGAAATATTTATTATTAATGTAGGTTATATATGATCTGTTATGTTGTACAATCAAAGTAGGGGCATTAATGGTTTCATGTACAAGGCATGAGTCAGCAGAAATTTAACAACTGGTATTAATTATGTGTATAATAGTCTCAGACTACCCAAAACTGTTCATGTTTTTATTTACATGGAACCATTCTTTAGGTCATACGGGTAAAAAATACAGCACCTGTTACTCTTATCCAAGCTTTAGTGTTATAACCATATGACAAACAGAAAGGAAGAACAGTACTATGCACTGGTTAGAGTGTTTTCCCTTACTTAGAACAATTTAATGCCTTTTCAGTTCCAAAATACTTTAAAAAAGCACCCTATGACAAGTCATTTCCAGGGAAGTCTTGTACAAGGTACCATTATAAAAGGCAATCGGAAAAACTCATGTTGAATCCTGTGGATAGCCCCGATCATCCGGGGTGATGAAAGACTAACTCAAATAATAGGAAAAGGCACAAAGACTCTTAAGATGACCAGGGGCTGGGCAGCCCCTCCACAGCAGAGCACATTGTTTTGCACCCCAAATAGAGAAGCCAAGGACAGGAACATCATCCCTGCCTACAGTTCATTATCCAATGCCCTCATATAAGTGTGGTGCAGGGAGAAAACAATTTAAGCTACTGGATAATGTTGGCACAGAATCAAAACATAAATAAATCTAGACAAGAAACTAGGAGAGATCTGTAACAGAAGAAAAGTATGGCTCTGAAACACCATCCTGATAGATGCTGAGAAAAACTGTCCTGGGCTGAAGATCTAAGAGGTATTTTTATAGCAGAGAATCTGTTATTGTGTGTCATGCCTGTGAGAACAAGTAAACTGGACTAGGTATACCAGAAGGTCCATTCAATACTAAATTCCCCAAAACAGCTGGACAGCAAATATGTCTTCCCAGTCCTTATCTGTATTGATTTGTAAAGTCATAAGTCAGCTGTATCTAATAGGGAACAATGAGGCTATCACCAACACACTACTATAAATAAATCTCAGTGCGGGAGCATTACTCACTATAAGAGAGTCATCAAAACTAATTACTACTTGGACTATAGACAGAGAAGAATTTTATTTCATGAGCACCATCCTCCTAATACAACAATCTTTCCATGGCACATCCCCATGGTGCTGCAATACAAACAAAGGTAACAAAACTAACGTGAGCATACAACTGTTAGGATTTTTAGCAGTTGTTCTGAGGTCTTCCCAGTATCCCAGGTTTTACACATCATGAAATTTCTCACCTTATATTTGCAAAATAGAAGAGAGATTGTTCTATTTCAGACAGTCACTTTAAAAGGCTTTTAGGTTGGGAAGGAGGCACACTAGAAACCCAGAGAGTGGAGCAGAGCTACTTCAGACACATACCTTTTCTCCTTGTCTCCAAGGAGCTCCATGGAAACTATATGGGTAATCACACAGAGTGGTGTTACAGTGCCTCTCCTTTGAAACTACTCCTTAGCAGACATCTCTTTGCAAGTGGGGGCATCTCTATGTTAGAAGGTGAAAATGGAGTTGCAGACAAGTGCGGTGGTGTAGATATGAACACCTCATTTTCTGGCAATCCAAAGGGCTAGGACAATGCCCTGGCATGTGCAAGGAGGTGTTTTTCTTGCATCCAACGCCACCTGCTTGTACCATATGAAAGGACTGGAATCAATTAAGCTGCATGGCTGAGTAGCAGACAGTTTCAGGAGGGGAAAAAAAATCACAGACTTCTGTAACTGAAGGAAAATGACTAGCATGGAGGGATAGGCAAGTTTCAGAAAGGTTTATAGTTTGCCTGTGTTTCTAGTAATTTTCATCTGCTTTATCCGAACCACATCAGTCTGCAAACATGGGCTGCAAACTTCATGAGAACATTTATTTCTATGGAGAACTAGGCTAACAGTCCACAGTGAGTCATTTTTAAACAGTTTAAGCCTTTATCTCTTCATGAGGAACATAACATCTTCGTATTTATTTACTAGCCAGGACTGTTCATTTTATGGCTGTTTATCTATGAAGATTGTTCTCAAGTGAGTTCATTACGTGTGCCTAGTATTTCAAATGCCAGGTTTACTAGTTGTTGTCACTGGATACTAATTCCCTTAGCAATGCTCCTGGCTGAATGAATACTACTACCCTTAAAAATCTGTTTTATAGTTGGACTATTTACATACATGAAGCTCCAGTATTGCTTCTGGAAATATCTCTTTTTCTCAACTTAAAGTTTGACATTTTTGTGGACACTAACATATAGCTCATTGCTGGGAATAGTTAGAGGAAATAAGACGGGTACAAAAAATGCCAAGACCCATCTTTGCCCTCTCACTTGATCAAATAGGATCAGAAAATGTTGCAGTCTGTTTGATCAAGCAGCTCTTCTGAGACTTTCAAACATATTGATCTTTGATCCTAACCAGAAAGCACAGGTCTCCCTGTTGGTTTTTTCAGTCTTAGCTACAGTGCAGAAGTGAATAACCAGCTATTTCAGAATTTCAAAGGACAAACTTCCTTCCTTAACTCTCTGCAGCCTTCATAAGCCACAGAATTGAGAAGGCCACTAATTACATAGCTCTTCAGTCCCTTAATTCATTTATTTTAGGTAGGGAAGGAGTTGCATGAAAATAGCCACAGTTAATTTACTTAGTCTAGGCATGGTGCTAATTACTTTCCCGAGAAAGACTGTCCAGGTGCACAGACCGCTTTGGGAGGGGTAGGGAGACGCCGCTGCTCCTACCAACGTAAAGGCTTTGCTCTGTAACTAGAATAGAAGAGTTGCCAGCCAGATCCTGGCACGCAAATATCCATTTGGTAGTGCTCATTGTGTAAGTGTCTGCTAACGGAGCTGGAAGTTTCTCATTTTAGTAAGACGTTTAAAATTGCATCAGAAGAGCCCATGTTTGCTTTTGCTTTCTAGAAGCTTAAGAAGTCACAATTTAGTTACTAGTCCTGCTTAGACCCCTTTTCCTGCCATTAAAAATCCCTGCTAGAGGGATTTAGAGAGGCAACTGATATAGAAAGCATACTGTGGTAAACCCAGACTAAATAAAATCAATAGCAAAGATGCAGTCGACACTAGCAGAGTAGGATCAATGGCACTATAAAAAGACTTCTCTATATATCAAGATTGTTTAGCTTGGATTTGAGCAAGACACACTCCTGTGCACTATCAAAATCCTGGTTCAGGGAAGCACACATGTTTAATTTTTAGCTATAGAGCAGTGCCCTAATTTTTCTGAATAGAATTTTTAACAACTCAGCTAAAATTACCTTCTTCTCCCCCAACTTACGTGGGAAACTTAGTTTTGGCATAGGAGTACCTCCCACAGTATTTTAGTTTTTTGAAAAGCATTTTCAATGCAGAAAAAAGTGTTATATTGGCTTTAGAATTTATATTGTCACTCCAAAACAGGTTTCAGTTTTCAGGAAGACCATGTTTATAGTGCAACTACCATAATAGTAACTAGGCATTGGTAAATATTTTGGTTCGCTCACATTCAAAAGCCTGTTAGGATCAACAGGTTCAAATGCACCTCACAATATTTTTCTACATGTCAGAAGGCTTTGCTGGTTGTTATCAGTTATTGGAAATCACTTCTTTTCATGACTCTGATATATGCCAACCTAGTCATGCAATGTCCAATACTAAGACAGGCAGCAAGAAGGTATTCTTCACCCTACAGGACAATGAATCTGTATGTTGAGGAAATGAGGCACTGCACTTTCTCAGCATGTTTTTCAGAGGAATTTAACGGGTAACAGAATATATCCATATTAGCAGCTGAAGAGGCATAGAGGAAAGCTACCCACAGCTTACCCATTTTCACAATTTTTAGTAGTTTATCAGGCTAAATTAAATTCCAAAATAATTTTTCACCAAGTGTAGGCATGATGGGGTTTTTAACCTTACTTTAACCTCCTGAGGACAGAATATCTTATTTTTCCAAGAACAGGTCAGAACCTCTTCTTCCTTAATAATGATTAAATATAAATCCTGGCATCCTTTAAAATTCAGCAGAACCATGGAAGAAAAGCATGCCATTGAATCATGCTTTTATCAGTAAGTACTAAGAGAGCAACTCTGGAGGAGCTATGAACTTAAACACAGAGAATCTCAGTTCACGTCCTCTGTTTTTTTCTCTCCTTTCCCTGAAACTTTCTATCTTTTCTATCCTTATGTAGAGTTTACTCTTTATACAGAGGCCCAAGGGCCCACTCTTTCATTTTTGGAGGCAGAGGACAGCCCAAAGAGCTCAAGTATGCAAATCCCAACAAGAAGCAAAGCTGAGAAGCGTTTCAGTTCCATTAAAATGGAGCTGAGAAACATGTGGAAGTGATTCAATTCAGATATCCCTTATCTTAACCAACAGTCTAATATTTTTTTATTAACAGTAAGTCATTGGATTCAAGTTTTATTTTGTAGAATAGTAACTGTAGAAGTCTAAGAGAAGAAAAATCATCACATTAGCATCTGTGAAATAATGACTCATGTGCCCACAGAGTCATTGTCTTACACTAACAATATGCAAAGCCTAGAGAAGCTTTCGTTAATGATCTCTATTGAGGGATTGATGGTCACACAAATGGCTGGCATCTGCTGTTGCAGAAATGAACTAAACTAATTTAATTTCATCACTTGAAAGAAAATAATATCCACAAAAATATCAGACACATGGTTTCTCTGTGTTTCTCTCTTATTTTGCAGACTTTCTCATTCATTCCAGTGACAAGCCGGGCACGCGAATATGAGACCGTAAGGAAACTTGACAGCCTTTGAAATGGAGTCTTTTAAGAAACAGACGCACAACACAAACTGAGGAAGGACTGACGTAGAAGTGACAATGCATTGGCAAAGAAATGAAAAAGGAGAAGAGCAGGTAGAAATCGCAGAAAGAAGGGTAGATTGATTCCTTGGATTTCCACTATATGTACACTGGAGGACTGTTTCGAAAATCATTGGACAATTAGGAGTTTTTTCTCCCTAGGTGATACTGGTTACCCAGCAAATTAATACATTAAGGTCTAAAGAATATAGCACACCAGGAACAGAGTAAAAAGTTGTAATTGTTAACCAATACACAGACAGCTCAATTTCTCTTGTGACCGAAATCAGAGCTCTCTTGTCCTCTATTCAGATACTCAGATATCAAACCCTCTCCTTTTGTACACTAGAATCATTAAATAAGTACCACAGGTTATTAGAATAATATAATTTTCAGGGACACATGCAGTTTTCTGTGTCCTGCCTTCACACAGTAGGTGTTGTCGTTTAACACCAGCCAGCAACTAAGCCCCACACAGCCGCTTGCTCACTCCCCCTGTGGTGGGATGGGGGAGAGAATCAGAAGAGTAAAAGTGAGAAAACTCGTGGGTTGAGATAAAGACAGTTTAATAGGTAAAGCAAAAGCTGCGCACGCAAGCAAAGCAAAACAAGGAATTCTTTCACTACTTCCCATGGGCAGGCAGGTGTTCAGCCATCCCCAGGAAAGCAGGGCTCCATCACGTGTAACAGTTACTTGGGAAGACAAATGCCATAACTCTGAATATCCACCCCCATTCCTCCTTCTTTCCCCCAGCTTTATATGCTGAGCATGATGTCATATGGTGTGGAATATCCCTTTGGTCAGTTGGGGTCAGCTGTCCCAGCCATGTCCCCTCCCAGCTTCTTGTGCACCCCCAGCCTACTCGCTGGTGGGGTGGTGTGAGAAGCAGAAAAGGCCTTGATTCTGTGTAAGCACTGCTCAGCAGTAAGGAAAACATCCCTGTATTATCGACACTGTTTCCAGCACAAATCCAAAACATAGCCCCATACTAGCTACTATGAAGAAAATTAACTCTATCCCAGCCAAAACGAGCATAGTAGGTGATTAAAGAAGCACATTAGATTAAATGAATTTACAATTAGACCTCAGCTCCCAGAAAACTGACTTTCTGTCCTGAAGAGTCCACTCATCTTACAGAAGGAAGTGGAGGACAACAGTTAATTCTAATATACCACTTGAACCAAATTCTTGGTTGAGATAAATGAGCAAAGTTTCACTGATGTCAACAAAGCTGAAGTGATACCAAGTGAGCTGGATACCGAGTAAGGGTATGATCCTTAATCATTCCTTATACTGTTATTTATCTACTCTTAATGATGTCTCCTTTTCCTTGAGGTAGGAATTCTTTATAGATTTTTCTCATAAACCTCATATATGCTACCTTTAGGGCTTTCTGGGAAAAAAAAAAACCAAAACACTGGAGCTTCTTCAATTTTGCAAGTGTTATTAGGAATGCTACAGCCACATTCTAAATTTTAGCTTGATGGTGACTCAGTCTGATACCACACTGACTTCCAAAGCAGACAAACTTTTTTAGACAAGTGCTGACAGATGTTGTGGATCTGAGGCAGGAAAAGAGCCTTTAGTATTTAATGTGGTAATGAGAAATTAAACTGCCTGAGGCATGAAATATAATTGTTCATTTACACTGAAAACATATTGATGCAAAAACAATCATTACAGTCATGGATGGGAAAAGCAGTAAAATAATAGACCCAAATGTTCTACAAACCACAGTGTTGAAACTTTAATATTTTCTCTAAGTAGCCTCTGGGGAAAGTGCATGCTTTAATGATAGCATTGGTATAGGTCTCTTGGTGCTAGAAATGGTGGAAAAGTTGGTATATACATACAGTTGTTCATTACTGAGTCTTTCTCAGATCAAATAAAAGAGCTGACTGAATGCTGTGGTGCTGTACATTGTAGGTCCAGGCTATCATTGCCGCTACCAGTGATAGGCAGGTTACAGCATAATGGTTAGGGAGGATTTCCTCAAAAAGGTCTTAGAAATACACACTTTGGCAAAGGGACAGCCCACAGAAGTTGGGTCTTGCCAGTTTCTTATGGGGTGTGAAAGGACATGGCCATCTGAGCTAAGCCATCCTGGCAACACCAGAACTCCACAAGAGATCAAATTGAATGCACCAGCTATTGAACTGGACAATGCATATCAGTAATCCTCTGCTGTTGCAAGAATGAAGAAGAAATAGAAGCCAAAAGAGTTTTCATGAGTAAGATATTCCCCTTGATGTCTCTTGGCTGAGGCAGTAGACACGAGGAGGCAAGAGACTGGGCCATCAAACACACAAGCAAGGGGGAATTCCTCCCATTCAGACTCATAGGAGGAATATTTTTTTGAGTAGATAGAAAGCTTTGACCACCATGGCATGCTGCAGGAAGGTAGGATCTTCCAAAATTTTTCTGGAATTTGAGTTACATTTTATTTGCTGTTTTAAATATTCATCCAAAGTGAATAACTGAAGTTCTGAGATTTGCCAGCAGCCAAGTTACAGCATAGATTTCATAAGTAATACAAGGGGCATGGATGCAGCACTGAAAATATAAAACTAGCATACTTTCAGTAAAGCAAAACCAGCAGAGAAACTTATCTTCCTAGTTCATTAAACCAAGAGATAAGAAAGCTTGAAACACATATCTCCAAATTTTCAGTAGGAGAAAAAATGAAAAGAGGTTCAGCTGCTACTGTAACCTGAGGCAGCTGCAGTGCCAGTTGCAAAGCAAAGGCAAAACCTGCTATTGAGGTGTTCAGCAACATTTACTCTTTTTAAAAAAGATATTCTTTACTACAGCTTTTTATTCGGTCAATAAAACAACAAACAAGACCCAAAGGAGTCATGCTCCTGTAAGGCAGCATGCTCTGCTGCTCTAGGGCAGGTGGGTAGACAGGAGAGAGTCCAGGTGAGCACCAGGAACACCAGGCCACCACGATTTCACACTCTTCCACTGCAGCAGGAAAGCAGCACCTCTTCAATTATTGTGCAAAGCACAGAGCAATGCCTCCACACCACTTTTGAAAACACTCTAGATATAAGGCCCCTAAATGACAACATGATTTATAAGAAATATAAAAGGCAATTTGTATTAATTACTCTGTATGGAAAACATTAGCCTCCCTCAGAAATGCGTTATCCCTATCTCCTTCCACCATCCCCTCAAGTATTTATGATTGGTTTCCATTACCTTTTCCCATCTTTACCCAGGACCTACATGACTGTAGCTGTTGTAAATCAGTAATGTACTTCTAACTTCAGTGAGGCTTTTGTATAATATCTTAACTTCTCTCTATATTTGACTTTTATTGTTGATTCCCTTACTCCTTTCTGCCAGGTACTGTATAGACACGCCAAAATTTCCAAATAAGTTTACCTTTCTTTTAGCATCATTAAAGGAGCACAGACATGAGAACAGGTTTTTGACAACTGTAGCTCTAGTTGCAGATTGGTTATTATTTTCTGTCCTCCATAATGCTTTCAAAATACTTAGGTGACTCAAGGAGTCTCTTTGACTTAAGCCTTATATCCATAATTGAGCTAGAACAGATGGACAAATAGACTTGCACTTGTCTATGTCCAAGAATAGGACTATCAAATGTAATCCACTTATGCATTAAAGTGCAAGTTAAGCTATCTATGTATGTAACACTCTTTCCCTGGCACTGCTGCCACTTTTACACAGCTCAGAATCACTGTGTCTAGCATGTGCCTTGGCTAGACCAGAGTCCCTATTGCCTCTTCTTACCAAAGGTTTCCACAAATAACCTTAAAGGATGTAAGGATGACCAACGTGTACCTACAGCATATCTAATCAGCAGAGCTTTGTTCAAAACACAGTGTCAATTTCTTTAAAAAAGCAAATCAGTTTGGTGGTAATGGGTGCTGATCTTGATCTTTCTAGTCTTTTGTTCCTCCTTCCACTCTTGCTCGCCATACATGTTTATCCTGTAGCCCATTCTGTTGGCCAGTATAAAGGAGGTATGACTTACATGCCCTTTTCCGTTGGAGAAAGTTAAGAAACATACCTGACACCTTCATATCTTTCATTCCACCTCCTCTTTTGAAGCTACTTTTCAGAAAAAAAGTCATAGTTCACTCGCTGAGAAAAAGTAAATGTAACTTTCTACCCCAGGGACAGTGGTGCTTACCAAGGAAGCATACCAGACTCTGGTCCCTGAACGAATGAGCAGCTCTTGAACGATTGCCCGATCTACATTTTCAGGAACAAGTTTATGCATTAGCCTTAGGGGATAGGTAGAAGCACATGCATCTTTCTATTCGTGCTGAATTGGGACCTAGAAATTAATTTCTTTGAGAAAAGCAGTTTAAAAATAGCTCATCAGACACATCTTTGATTTATACTAACCCAAAAACTGAAGGGTATTTAGCAAAGCTAGGTGAACTAGTCTGTGTTTACTTCTTTGTCACTCAAATAAACATTTGCCTCCTAGATTACTTAAGAGATGAGATTCCTACCTTCAGAAATTTCTGTTTCCTGGGAGTAGCATCAGGAGACAAACAGGACCACTTATCTGGAAGCATTTTGAAGGCTCTTAAACCAGAACAGGAGTCCTTTAATTTGTAGTGATGTCCTCATGGTCACTGTGTAAAAATGGACTGTGGTCATTCACCTTCTGACTAACATTTTTAATTGGAAAATATTGCTGTATGGAAATCTTTTGCTGGATGCAGCAGGAGAAGGTTATAGGTGTTAGATGAGATATCTGGTCAAAGTTAGAAATCATCTTAGAGAAGCAGCCATTAGGTCTCATGCTGGGCTCTTAGTGATGCTGTAGAATACTCAGCTTCAAACCTGCATACCTTGCTCAGAGCAGGGAGATGTAATTGTTTTCAGTATATCCTGTATGAATACACTAATCATGTTGGTCTTTTTCAAAAAAAAAAACCAAACCAAACACAAAAGGTCTCCAACTTCTCCCTGTGTAGCTTATGCATTCCCTTCAATCAAGAACTTTGAGATTGTTAAACTGTCATTTTCCTCCCTTGCTCTGCTGAAATGTTTTCAGGGCCCGCTCCTAGTGCACGCTAAAGTCAGCAGCGTAGTTCTTGTAAGCTTGAATTACCTGATAGTTGCCCCTGTCCTAAGCAAATAAATAAATAAATAAAAATGTGGCACTTTACATCAGAACTTTGGTGTGAAATAAGGCGACAGTCCCAAAGCAGTCACAGAAATAATGTTCTCATTATTAACTTTATTCAGAGCTTCCAGTTCAGAATGAACCATTCTGATCCAATATATTATGTGATTTTTGCATGTAATTTTTTCTTCTTGCAATTTGTGTAACAAATGTCACTGAGAAAGAACTGATGGAGTTTGGGGAGTTTAATTGCTTTGAGCTTTTATATTAAGCAGGGTTTATCTGCAATTATGTTTGACTTGGAGCTGAACCTATTCATTAGATACAAAGGAAGTTGTTTGCTTGATTGTGGAGCAATAACGCTTCCACTTTCTTACCAGGGAGTCAACAACATTATCATTTGTCACTATAATTTTCTTCCTCTCTCTAGTAGGCAACAATAGATCTTGCTTGCAAAATGATGGGCATCAGCTTTACACCCCATCAGCATCACCAGCAGGGAGCTGTGGGTGGTAACACTGCACTGTTGAGTATTTCCCCCCCATTCCTGTATGCCTTCCATAAATAATGAAACTATGTTTCATCTACAATCCTGGTTGGTACAGTAAACAATAAAATAACCCTGCCACCATACCTCCCTGGCAGAAAGCCAGTGTGGCTGAGGATTCAGAGAGAGCGCCTTAAGGCTTGAAATAAGGAGCTGTCACTCTCTAGGTCAGCAACTGCAAATGGACCCATGTCAGCAAAAATAAGAGTATTCAGCAGTTTATAGGTGAGTTTGGAATAGTTTATTCCTTCCCCAAACTCACCCCACTCCAGAGAAATCATCTTTAAAAAACAGCTTTCCATGGATTTTTTTTCCCCTCCTAGTTCTTTTCTTGCTAGGGAAAAAAAGTCATAAAAAGCCCAACTTTTAAAGAAAACAGATTTCGTGCTGTTTATTTCAGTCTGCTTTGTCCACTTTTTATTTCCCCCTCCTTCTTTTCCACACTGTAATTAAAGGAAAAGAAAGTAAAACACAGAAAGGACTCAAGACGAAGAAAATAATTCTCAGAAACTTTCAAAAACCAGCAGATGCTTTGAATATTCATTTTTCAAACCATTCATTTTTCAAGAAGTGCTGCAACTGAAATGTGGCTTCAAGATGCAAGAAGGGACACCATCTTGGGGAAGAATATATTGATTAGGCAACCCAGGTTTAGTATCATCAGGTGGTCACAGTGAGCTACCACATTCCTGTGGTTGATGAGTCTTTAAGAAACAAAAAAGTATAATCTGTGAGGGTAGAAAATAACTAGTCCATGTGCCGTAGAGAGATAAGATGACAAAAGTAACTGACAATTTTTTCTAAGCTTTTGGGAAAGAAGAGCTTCATAGCACCATAATAAAAGAAGGAGAGAGAGGGAGCATGAACAGAGGAGACCTGATGTCTGAATGAGAAACACTGAGTATAGGGAAAGAAATAAAAGGAAAATTCTGTAAAACTAAAACAGATATTAGTAATATAAACAGATGGCCTGAAGTAGATCTGTATTTCATTCACTGTCTGAATCACTCACTAAAAAATAATGAGTATTTTGGGCTTACACAAAAATTCTTTCTCCATTGAGGAAACCACAAAATCAGCTCATACCACATAAAATAAACCAGTCAAAAAACACTCTCCCTTCTCTCCTGAAATCCTCTTTCAGTTCAAGTAAAACACATTGAGTAAAACATTGCAAATAAGAAGAAATGTTTAAATTGACCCTGAAATAAAATGTGTTGCTTTAGAAAAGGAAGTAAAACATGGCCAAATCTGATACAAAAAATTGAGTTAAATTTGAGAAGTTAAAACTGGAAGTAGAAGGAATTGCCTTCATTTTTCCACTAAGGAGAAAGAGTTATATAAAAAATTCCATTTTCAGAAATGACGGACATTACCACATTCCTTATTTTTTTATCTTTCTATCTTTGTTTAATGACTTCTCTTCAAAGGACACGTTCGTGGTGTCAGTGATTCTGTAGCACTTCTGTTACTCTCTGAAGTGATACCTAGAGAAGAACCGTCATCTTTCTGCTGTGCCACACCACCTCTCAAAGAAAGAGCCCAAAACAACATGGAGCTTCGGCATCTGTGCTGCGTATAGTGAGTTACAAACTCAACTTTCTTTCATTGCTCACTATTGTCCCGTAATAATAATGAATGCAAACCTTTTCCCACGTAGAGCACTGCTAATGCTTTATGGCACAGCCTATGGTTTCAGTGGAGATGCTCCTGGCCCACAACGGTTTTGCCATACAACCCCCCTATCTCTGCAGTGGAAGGACAGGACAGGATATGCAGCACTATGTCAAGTGATAATATTAAAGTTCTCAGTGATAATATTAAACTCTTAGTAGATATAATCAACTGTTACTTGCAAGGAATTTCTCTACTTGGTAAGGTGATTTACTAGGTTGAGATTTGACTTCGGTAGAGAACTATTCCCTCTACAGCAAACCAAAGAAATATTTTGGAGAACGCAATAAAATCAGCATTTGTCCCTTGAGCAGAGGGGTTTTCTGATGGATTCTTCACTCCAGCAATGAAATAAATGGCATAAAATGGAGATGCATTTACGCCTGCAGTCACTCTCTCATCTGCAAAGATGTTACTGATGGAGAAAACAGTTTTATATGCCCACACAGGTCTGGCTAGCTTAGATTACAGGTAGGGATTTAATTGACTTCATGGCTCCTGTTCATCACATCTGCAGTTTTACTGCTATGCAAATCCTCCTGTCCTCTCCAGCTGCCATTCCATTTCTTTTCCTTCTGAGAGTCAAACAGCAAAACTTTCTGATGAGGTGGGGAAAGGCAAATTAAACTTTAAAATATAATAAAAACTTTTAGGTGGCTTTGTTCGTTTGACAGAATGAACACCTGTCTTCTGCACTGCTTTCATTTTATGTATAGTTCTGACAAGAGCTATAAAATTACTTGACATTTTGTGATACGCATACTGTCATTGACGTAACGCAACAGAACAAGACAGACAAGCACATACATAGCACTGAGAGCTGTTTAAGACAGCTTCTCTGTCCTAAAAGCATTTTTTGCATGCAGTCCTGAGAGCAATAACTGAAGCACAAGCAACAGAATGGCTCTTTCAGCTACAATTATTCAGGTTCTATGTCAGATAGACTGTTTTGCTTTAAACTTCACAGGAGGGTAAACAATGATACGTGAGAGTATTTCATAAGCATTCAGTGATGTAAAAGTGTATATATTTAAATAGGTACATTTTGAGATGATGGAGCCACAATTTCAAGGCAAGATTCTTAGTTTCCTGCATTGTCAGAGCCCCCCTATAGGAAACTACCTTTCCAGTCAGTCGCTGAGTTTTGATTGGAGAGATCCCTGAACGATACAGTTCATACATCAATAAAACTCAAAGGTGGTTGTATTAGGGTACGTAAAGACCCAGGCAGGCCATGCATTTCCAATTCATGATGATTTTTGGTGGAGGATGGGCATTTAAGTACACTATCTGCCTTAGAAAGTCTCATTCCTACTACACAGACTTGCATCTTTGTGGCTCAGAAAAAAAATAGGAGGAAAGTTTTTTTGAAAGTAGGATATATTGGCAGAGAGGCTCTTATTTTGCATTGCAAACAACAGTCTGCAGGAATAGTTAAGGATTTATGAACTTGTTTGCCATCTAAGTAAAAGAAAAACTAACAAACATATGGCCTGAGTTCTTGTCTCTGTCTCCTAGTTTTGCTTTGGAGGTTTTGAGTGTGACTTTGCCATTAGTGTAGGGCAACGAAGAGAGACAAAAATACATACTTTCAGAAATGTCTTATAACCTACATCAAAAGAAGAAAGGCTGTTCTTCATTTCTTATTTATGAAAGGTAGCTAAGAAGCAAAGAAAAACAGACAAAGAGGCATCTTCCTCCCACTGCCAACTGCCACAGTTGATGCCATGAGAGGAATGATACTCATCATTTTTTCCTGTATCAGCTGCTTTTCAGCCATACATATAATTCACAGATAAATTAAATGGAAGACAACAATAACCGTTTCTTTCTTTAAACATTCAATAAAACATTATGATTAGGATGAAAATTTTCCATTGACATCTCTTTTCCACCAAAATGAATGGTAATTTTTAATGAAGATTCTGTTTGCATCTAAAGGGTGCAACTGAGTTACTGAAAACTACATTTTTTCAGTGTTTAAAGTGGAAAACTCAAATTTAGACTATGCAAAACCATTATGTAATACAATTTCCCAGTCCTAGGATTTTATGAAATTATTTTAATTGGCTCAAATAATTTTGCTTCCAAAGATGATTTTTATAGAAACAGCTACATCAGTGCAAGCTGGTAACACAGACAGTTATACAAGCACAAAGGTGCACTGGCTGTGGTATTTCCTTTCCCTTACTAAAAGTAATGATACGCTATTCCTGTAATGATATACCTGTATATCAACTGTCCACATACAAAAGACAGATGATGGAAAAAGGTCTACCGGGCCAAGTCTTTAAGTGAATGAAAAAATTCTCCATCAAATATTTTCAAGAATGTGTTTACAAAACTAGTTGTCCTTTTTAGCTGATTTAAATCAGGTGTGGCCAACCTGCCTGACCCGACAAGCTTCACACCAAAATCCTTGTGTAACTACGAGCCACAAGACATAGGACACAAAGACCGTCACCACACCAAGGGAAGGGAATACTCTGAAAGTGTTCACTTTCTCGCTGACACTAGATCCCCAGGGGTCTCGCAGCCTCGGTGTGTGGTTATCCTGAGGAGAGGGGCTCAGCATCTCCCAGCCGAGCCATCTGGGTTATGCAGCAGCAGCCCTGCATCCACACAGCTCTGAGACAGAGTGCTGTTAAGTGAGCTGTGCTTGAACCACACAAGGCACATGAGCTACAGTGTGGTCAGCCCTCCTTTAAATAGTAGAACAGACTTTCAAAGATTGGGATCATCAAGCTGCCTTAAGAGCTGCAGATAGACAAAAAACAGAGAAACAGAGCAGGGGACAAGGGTGACTGTCAGTGCCACAAGATGCCATTAATTGTCAATATGAAAACATTTCTGTCATTCTGCAAAAGATTGAATTTTTGTTACAAATAAAAACATGCTTATTCATATTTATTGTTATTGAACTTTTCAGGTCACACGGGCCAGAGATGCAAGATGAGTATACATAGATATAAAGAGGTAAACAGCATGACTGAATGAGGGAAAAGAAATCTGTGGAAATTATTAAGTAGGAAAATAAGAATTGTTGCAGGAGAGAACTGGAAGATACTGGAACATACAGGAAGAAGCGTACCTGGAAGAAAAAAAACGCGATAGTGTGTTGTACAGTTTTATGTTTGTTTGGTTTTTTAAAATGCCTGACAATTCAGGTGCTTTTACCTCAGGTTTTAGGCTTCAATATTAGCTAATACATTTGCTATGACCTTTCCTTGCAATGATTAAAATGTTTCCATTTTGAGTAGGTCACTATGCCTCATGATGTACCTGAGCAGTCTTCAATAATTTGCCTCTTTCTATGCCCCAGCTGTATCTCTCTCTTATGAGAAGTGTGTATGCTCTCACTCTCCTCATGGTGAATGTTGCCCTGATCATGTGCTTCACGAGCTATGAATTGCATTTCTTCTTGTCTGTTGAGCTCCTCTTAATCCTAAGCAGAAATCAAAAGGTGTTTGCTAGCAGTATGATGCCCTCTCTTCAGCTGACTTTACCAAGGGCAAAATACTATCCCTGTCTGTGGATCCAATCATCCCAAATGTCCTTTCACAGGTCCGAGCTATGATTCCTCAGTTAGCTGAGCAGAATTGGAGGTAATAGGTTTGGAGGAAAGAATCTGGGGGGGACAACAACCCTAAAGCTTTCGAAAGAAGTATAAGTAGGGGAAAAAAGGCATTTAAAATAAATGCTTAAAATTGCTGGGGAATACAACAGAAAAATCAGAAGCAAAAAGTTTCAAAAGAAGTTTTAATATTCTGCAAGGATCGCTAGACAGTAAAAGTTGGTTTAGGAGAATACGTTGCATTTAATCAGATTTCCTGTCCAGTACATTTCCATATGTCATTTAGGTTAAGTTCTCATACAGCTGATAAATTAATGGTACAGTAGGATCTCTGACATACTGATAGAAAGACTAGAATTGTCAGACTGGATCGGATTAGTGGTCCATCTCATCCAGCGTCCTGTCTCCGAGCAAAGCTTAAGTGTGTTGAAAAGCATCATAAAGAAGAGAGAGACTCTTGAGTTACTCATGCTACAAATAACACAGGTGGAACAACTGTGTGAGTACTGCTATTCTTTCATCAAAAAGAAGAGCAGGGAGCAGAACTGCTCAACCTTAAATCCACTGGTAAGCATACATGAGCTCACGGCAGGAAATTCATTACATTCAGACTGAGCGCCAGACAGCAGAATGCCCTTAGTTCTCATTTCTCCTGTGGTCAGTAAGCACTGCTACCAAGCACCAAATGCGAATTTTTGGTTACTCAAGGGCAGTTCAAGTGGTTGGTACTCTTGCCCAAGCTTGTGAATATTCTTCGTAAGAGGGAATAATAAATCATGTATTTTCACTATGGATAGGATTTCCAGATCTCTGCTTCATGATAATGAAGGATTGCCCTACTGCCCCCAGCAGTGCTGGTGCTATTTAGGGAGAAGCTTTTTATACAGAGCAGGAGTGCATGGCTGTTTTCTGCAGTTCACTCCATCCTACTCCCCTGTATCCAGAAGGGTCGTACTAGGGATGTTAGTAGGCACGTCTATGCCTAGTCCATTTAAAAATATTTATGACTCTGTTACCCAGGAACTTATTTAATCTCTTTTTGACCCTGCAGATACATCCAATTCTCAAAATTCCAACCAGCTCCAGAAGCTCTCTCCCAGCAATGGAAAGTATTTTCTTTCATCTTTTTTGAAGTCACCTTCTACTAGCTTCAAGGAGCACCCTGGAGCTATTGTATTGCAGGACCAGAGATAGAACATTGCTCATGAAAGTCAGACAATTAGGCTGCACTCAAATGAAGTTAAGACAATGGTTTTCCTAGCTCTTCCCTGTCAGGTTACTCTTTGCACAAGCCAGAGCTCAAGACTGTCTCAGAGAATACAAATACAAGAAAACCAACCCAAATCTTGATACCACACACAAATTGTCTAGATTGCTGATTGATACAACAAAATGAAAATGGAGGCTGGGAATGAATCCTACCTGGAAAAAAAATTTACTGAACTCCTTGATTTTACAGTCCTGACTTCACATGAAGTTGCTCTTCTGCAGGGTCCTCCACACAAAACTTTGCTTGATTTAAGCCTTATTGCAGAAGGAGATCAATTACACCCTCTAAACAACTCCATCAAGTTTCTCTTGCAATTATATGAGAAAAGGAAAAACTGGTGCTAGCAACCTAAAATGACGCTTGTTCTCTTCATGTGCCTGCTTTCAAAATACATATATATTGCACAGCCCACTGCACACTACCTGCCAACTTGTTTTAACATCAAAAGAAGGAACAAAAGGTAGACCCAAAAGTTATAATCAACTCAATAGATGGATTCTCTGACGACTGTGTTATAGGCAGATCTCAGCTGCCACTAGCTTCTGCTGACTCGCTGCCATTCAGTGTTAAATCTGCTGGAGATTTAGGATTCTGCTGTGGCATAAGGATTGCAGATGTTCCTGTCTGGGAGAACTGTATCTTTTAATTCAGATTTCTTTTCACAGTTCCAGTATCTCCTGGTGCAATTCCAAGAAGTATACACTGAGAAACTGAAAGCAGCAGCTTCTAATGTCATGAAGTTGGATGAATAAATTTAGGCGGTGTGAATACTTCTCCATCGAGCTTAAAGATAAATGTTTGTGCCTTGTCTCCCAACCAGAGCTGAGCAGGAAGTCTTTCTCATCTCATGAAACTGAGGTTTACATAAGTGTTATTGAATAGCAAATGAAAAGAGGGAACTTCTACCACTGCAGAATGAAGGGAAAAAAGCCAGGAGAGTAAACAGTTATAGTTAGGTTACTAACGTGCTCACACAGGTCTCAATCCCTTTGAAATGTGACATTTAGACAAGGGGTTTGGACTGGGATCCTTCATATTTCTGCTGAGTGCTCTAGACATCTAATTATTTCCTATGACAGGAGCCTGATGCTCTCATTTTGGTCAGGAATGTTCCTTGATGTTAATCAAAACTCTCTAAGTTTCCATGCAAAGTGTCTTTTTTAACTTATTACAAATAAGCTTTTAGAGCATCATCTACATCTAAATATCAAATTAGTGCCAAAAATTATAAATTAAAGCTCTTAAATAAATAGAGAAAAACAAGTAGAAAAATAAATCATACAAATCCACATACAGCTACTTTTGAAGATAGGATCATGTGCAAGACCTTTTTCTCAGACTAGCACAGCTGTTGCAATGGAATACTTCAAAAACTGCTGAAAAATGTATAGGGTCCAGGTTGTAGATGGATTTTATTAAGATATGTTTATTTATGCAACAAATGTGCTAACAAATCAGGCATTTTGTTGTTGAGCACTAAATTGCCCTTAGCAAATCTTTCTAGTCCTTTAGACCGGATAGATACAATAATACAGACACTTTCACTTAGGAAGATGTTTTTTTGTGTAGCTATAAGCACATGCATTTTACTGCACGCTTACAGTTAGACATGTGCTTAAGTATCTTGCTATATTAGGAATGTAATGTCAGATCACAAAGCATTTGTGAGGAGGCTTCTAACATTCATACATGAAACACTGTATATATGCCATAAAAATCCTCTACGTGCTCTCTTGCACAGTTCCTCACCTCAGAAGGTAGCATTAGATTGTACGTGCTGGGTAAGTTTTTATCACTGGTACACTCATCTCCAAAGCAGGTTGTCCAGAGAGTATCCTTAATTGGTTTTTGGTAGGAAAAAGAAAAAAGCACATCAAAGGTGCATACAGCTTTTCAGTCTTACTAGCAAAGCTTTTACCAGCTCAGGGACATCTGTCTGCTTGAGCCACAACCACACTTGGGGGACTGTCAGAGCCATCTATAAAAGCTAAGAAAGCCAAATAGCCAGAGATGATGTTTAGGGAAAAAATATACAGAAACATCCAGAGTTTTTAGAAAGAAAAGAAGCATCTATAGAAACCCACTTGCAGCTCAATTTTATGCTGTTGAACAAGGACGTGAGAGCCCTCCTCCTCCAGATAAATCAATGACAGAAAACTTATCAGCGCTGACCGGGATAGGTGAATTCTGGAGCACAATTGATTCAACAAAATCAACAACTCAACAGAATTAAGCTGTAGAGCTCTTTGAAGGATGCAAACAATTTCAAGAACTACAGGAGATGAAGCTGTGTTAGAGAAAATACAGAGAAACTGTTTATGTAAAGAAAATACAAGGAAAACTACGTAAGATGAAGGCTGAATAGCATCACTACATATTATAAGTAGTTTTCCATACATGCAAACATAAAGAAGTTTGATCATCCCCAGAACCACTGAGTTTGTTGAGTTTACTATCTGAAACTGAGTACCTGAGTATTCTGCAATCCCTTATCTAATCTTTGAAACAAATGGGTTTTACTTAAATGGGCTTAGTACTTAAGCACTTGTACAGAACATTTGTGAACAGGCTGCCAGCCAACAATCCCAGCATGTGGGCTTACAGTTATACACTGTGTGTTTTTATCTATTCAAATACGATAACAGACTAAGCAGCTAGTTTATGATTTCCATTTTGCAATTGAAAATATCAGATCAAAAGCCTCATGCCTCAATGCTTCCTGCATGGTTAAGAAGTCTTGCCTTTGCTCTCCAAATGACAAAATGTAATGTTCACCCTCTAACGAGAAAAAGATGCATTTTTAAGTTTAGAAAGTAAGTTTATTTCTTCATTGAGAATTTATTAAACAACAAATTGGCATAGAGTCTATGAATTTTTTAGATGTGCAGCACCTGAACAGGTTGTTACCACCTGCAATAATAACAGGTTTGCAAAGGAAGAAGAACTTAACCTAGTGATATCTTCTAGCCCTTACATACATCTGACAGGAATATTGAATCCTGTTTCAAAATCATCCATTATAGTTCTACAATTAAATTAAATAACAGCATGAAAGTAGCATGATGTCTTTACATCAAACAAGAAGAATATTCATGAAAGAGAAAGGGAACATATCAATCTGAGACAAACGGAGCAACATTATCTCTACACAAGTGATAAATTAAACACTTTTCCACAGCCACTTCAGTGATTATCTATTAACAGAGCTCCCTGCCCACCACTGGTTAAGATAGCTCTTTTGTGCCTTCCACCAGCTTAAGGTGAAGGAGAGACCATCTTCAGAACAGAGAACACAGCTGATAGAAGAACTACAGAAACACAGAGCTCTGCGCTCTGTCTCTTTGCAGGCAAAAGGTGCCTTATGCTGCTGTGAAGCTCTGATTTGCACTTGCCTTACTACAGCGACCCAGCCTACTCCTCTGGATCTCAGCATAGGATCAGACCAGCAGTTTGCACAGGATCAGTCTGCACACTGAGCTGACAAGCCACGAAAATAAACATGATGGGAATTCTGGTAGATCAGCAAATGCACTGCAAAGCAAACAGGTGAGGACGCAGGGGGAAAAAAAAAAAAAAGCATTAGCAACAAAAAACATCAGAAGGAAGCAAACATGCAAAGGAAAGAGGGCAAGAGAGAGGGTAAAGAAAGAGTGGGAGAAAAAGAGGTGAGAAAGTAAGTGTGCCTTCAGCATAGAAAAAGCAAAACAACATTAAAAGTTTATTAAAGCAGGGGAAAACAATGCAGAAGTCTGACATGCTGGGGAAAGATGAGGGAAAAAGCAAGAGAGCATTAATATATTTAAATATATTTAAGGGAGAAAATCTATAGGACTTTCACAAAAAGACATTCTCTATCTCTACTAATCCTATAAATAACAACTCATAAAAATTGTAAGGAGTCTTTGCAAATGTGAATGACGTTGGCAAGACACAAAATAAAGGAATAGAAAATTGATAAGATATGGAAAGAAAAAAGTGTTTCAAGTATTGCATCAGAATATATTATGAGTGTGTTCTCCTTTCCCTACAGGCTAAAAGTGATGATTAGCACCATTTAGGTGTCTGAATAGTGGGACCCTGTAGTTACAACAGGAGCCAGTATATGTAGACTACTGTCATGTTACGAACTGTACTATCTGTCATTAATCCACAGCACATTGTATGCTGTAGGGAAAGGAACCTGAATTTTGAACCAGAACTTCAGTGCCCTAGAATCTTATTACAATAACTGCTAATGAAGCCACCCTATTTAGCAACACAGCCTTAAAAAACAGAGAGGTGTTCAAACTCCTGTTCTGCCAGGTGCCTCAGAGCAAGACTCCTCAGACTGGCACCCTGTACAGAGATGCCAGAGCATGCAATTACCTTGACCCACAGTGACTCTTCTGAAAAGCCATCAGCTGGCTTTTTTTCTTTTTTTTTTTTTAATGAAAAGGAAAGCAATGGTTTCATCAAAATGGATTAAGGGTAGAAATTAAAAACAAAATATGAATTTAAACTGGCCTCAGTTTTTTCAATCTGTATAATGAGTACAATCCTGAAAAATATGCTATGAAACTTCATTCAATTGAATGAGTAATTCCATGCTGCATTAGAGTAACATTAACTTACATTTACATCTGTTCCAAACTGTGGCAGTTTAAGGTTTGCCATTATAAAACTCTGTGTTCCTAACCAACCTAAAAACAGTCTTGGGAGCGCCCATCTGCAATACCTTGGAACTAATTGGCCTTAATTAATCTTGGACAGCCCTGGATGTGTTGAGTCAAAAGTCACTTAAAGCAGGAGAACAGCACTGCTGTGTCTACAATAACCATAATGTAGCCAACACAATAGGTTTTTATGGTGACAAATCTAGGCACAGAGAACACTATTGCATGCAAAACTAATAACACTAGGATAAGACAGGCTCAGGTCATCAGTATGTATTCAGGTGGGCAGGCTTTTAGTACACTCCTCTATCCAAGGATGATGCAAAGTTGCTAAACAAGATCCTGGCTCATTACTACAGGAGGAAAACCCACACTTTCTCTGCATGGTAGAGAAAAATTGTAAAAATTGGTAAGATTGGTAAGACGTAAATAAGAAGAGAGCATGAAACTACCTGATTGCTGATACATGGAACCAACAAATGACTAGAGGCAGCCCACATTGGGTCAGACCATCCTTTCTAAGGTCTTATCTCTGACACTGAGCAGAAGCAGATGCTAAGGAAAGAATACAAGCAGAAAGGATGCAGTGGTATTTCTCCATATGAACAATGGAGAAATGACCTATGGCTCGATCTTTTTGCTTAATAGCCCCAAAAGCATTTTGCTTCCTTTAATTTTTCTGAGGCTTGTTAAGCAAAAGTATCCTTATTTTCATATGCATATAACCTGTTAATCATGTGTAACATATAACATGATTCTGCTCAATGGCAAGTTACACAAGGTCCAAGTCTATCCCTGAGGCTCCTTGCACAGCCTCCACAGGTTGCTCCTCTCTTCTCACAAGAAGTCACTCTGTGCTGATTTTGCATTTTATTTTTTTGTGGGATAATTTATACCCTCTCACAGTTGAGGTCTGTTTCCTAAAGAAGCAATTATTTTATCATCATATAGATTTTATCAACATTTTTTTTAGAAATAAAAATGACATTGTGTAAGTGTTCTTATTACCCTTTGGAGGAAGAGGGGTAAAAAGAAATTGTTTGTGTTGGAGTAGTCAAATCTTGTCCCACCCTTCATTCCCTTACAAGATCTGGTTTTGTGTTACATAGTGATTAATAATAAATTACACTGATATACATAAAAACACAGTAGAACAGACTGTTCTGTATTTTTTCCTGTGTTCAGACTAACTCTAAACTAGTTGCACATGTTTAGGCAGACACATGCCTCACACGATAGTCATTCCCAAAGAAAGCCTGAACATGCTGCAAACTGGCAATGGGGTGAGATTCCTGGATAAGTAATCCTTGTTTACATACAATCATTGAAGCTAAGAGAGATAAACAGCTTTATTTTAATCAGGAAACATTAAAAGTATAGACAGAGTGGATGTATTTATTAGACAGATAAATCCCTCTGATGAATCCCAGAGACTGAGAATCACATTACTGAAAGAACAAATGGGTCCTTGAGAAAATAGTGCAGCATGTAACCAAAAATTACTCTCCATTTTCATGCTTACCGGAAGTCTACTACACAAACTTTTGGCACCAGAGACTGCAAGCACCATAAAAACATTATAGTTATCTAGACCGCAGTTTTCTCAGACTACAGCTGTCAGCATTGGGCTCAGGGTGGTATTAGTATACATATTTTTTCTGGGGTATTTTGCTTTTTAAAGATTGGAAGACTGCCACGTTCAGTCATTTGTAGGTGGAAAGGTTCCTGTTTTTCCATTTCAAGTGATGTGGGGTTTTGGTTTTGTTTTTTGGTTGGGGTTTTTTTTGAGATATAATCCAATCTATAATAGAAGATACTAAAAAACCAAACTCTCCGAAGTTTTCTGCGCCAGAGATTTCCACTGACATGGTACTTCCTTCCCCTTCTCCTTCACCTTTTACTTAATTTCAAAGTTGGAGGGGTGTCTTCCACAGAAAGGGGAAAGCATTTCGGTGCTGGCTTTAACAATCCCTCAGCAGGACAGGAAATTTCCACGTCCAGCACTACAGTGCTAGTGTCCCACATAACCCACAGCAGGGGTTATATTGCTCCTACTGACTGAAATTCATACCTTTCTTCTTGAATCCACCAGGCTCTGTGCCAAGGACAGCTTCCAGACGGTCTTGGCTCATCAAAGTCAATGAACAGAAGTGAAAAGCGGAGGCTGGCATTTGGGCGGCAGACACAAGAGCTATTTGGTACTGCTCTAAAGGCACAAGACCTTCAGAAATATTTCAGCTACTTGCAATTGCTTTGTGAGTTAGAACTTCAAAAAAAAGTTCAAACCAAAAAAACCCAGAAGCTACGCAAGTAGGGAACCTCATCTATATGTACTCTTGTGCATGTAGTCGTGTGCCTCAAACATCTTACACAGGCAGTTGGCCAGGCAGGCTCACAGGACTGCAAGACCTTTAGTCTGATCCATTCTTTCCTCAAACACTGCCATTTAAAAGACACATAAATATTTACAACAGAGCTTATGGATAAGGCAGTGGAAGGTAAGTGCTGTGTAATGAAACCACCCTATCTCACTGGCAGATTGAGCAGCCTCCTTCTGTACCCGTGCAAGTGTGTGCAGTGTCTGACTGACTGGGTACAACGTAGCATCTTTGCCACATCAAAACAGGCAATAAAAGCAGCCTTAGATGGATAACTACAGTCTCTTTGTAGAGATGAGCACAATCTAGGCAAACTCTCATGAAATAATCTAAAAGATTGAGGAGACATGTCCATATTTGCCAGGATACTCTCTACAGACTACATGACTATGCAGACAGCAATCACGCCCTAGCACAGCTCACCTGATGTGGAATTGCTTCTCATTACAACGAGGACAGGGTATCCAAACACAGGATAAAGGATGTTTGGCCTTTCCAAACATAAGATAAAAGAAGATTTAAGTTCCCGAGTCTCAGAAAAACATCAGGTACGACTGCAGCGCCGCAGCCCAGGGGCTGTGCACAGAGGGTGCGAGTCAGTGCGTTACACTAGGCAGGATCACGCCTTCGTTACAGGCAGCATCGCAAGGTGCACGCTCGGCCTAGAAATACCTTCCAGCTTCTGCAAGAGTGCCCTGCCCCTGGCAGGATGATGAGCCCAGACTAAACAGCACCCAAGCCGTTCCCCATGTTGGAAAGAGCACTCGCTTTGGCTCTGAACTGAGGTGCATGCACCTGTGGGGGTTTCAACTTATGAGCTACCCCTGCAGATATCTCCATGTAATGACAAACTTTCTACTGGCTTGTCAAGCAAGTTTACCAAATTAGCAGATGAGCAGAAAATTCATGCCAGAGAACACTCACGCTTATTTAAAGATGGGGACAGGTCCCAAGTCTCTTCTCTCTAAGAAACTGTTTTGTATTAAAGACCTTTTTAGAGACGTGCTTTCCAGTGATCCAGAAAACATGCAGCATAGGGAATCCCTGGGACCTGATGATGCCAGAGCACTGAGACAAAAAATTTGTGGTAGGAGAAGAATATCATAACTTCATGCCATCACCAGGAAAAAAGTGTACATTACAGGCACATAGCAGTGATTTCAATGAAAGAGTAACAGTAAGTATTTGCCATATTCAGTGGCAATTGAACAATCCAGGCAGGGTCAATTGCGTAGGACCCTTTACATTATCCTACCTAACCAACAGAGGATACACGTATCCTACAAACACGTATTTTACAGCAGAAGGTGTATTAAGCATATGATTTTTCTACAGTAACAACAACAACAAACTACAGGAGGCAAGTAAAAATCCACCTTTGTATCTCTCAGAAGACAAAGGCCAAGAGAATAAGTGTGAATTCTGAAGCAGGAAAAAACCCAACCCTCAAAATGAAGTCTCTACTCAAGAGAGTTGTATATAATAGAATATACAGTATATTATCACTGATAGAAATAGTGCCCCTCTCCTATGGGAACTATACAGTTATATCCTTTGTTTTCCACAATATCATTGGTAGAATATTTATTAGGAATAACCATTCCTTGCAATATATTCCTGTGCCTTTCTATTCAAGACCTACACTAACATCAAGGGATGATAGGAAAACACAAAATCAGGTACTAAAATATTAAAGAATATCCATTGGGTAGCTAGAAGAATAACTGCATATAGTAGAGAGAAAGCAAGAGTATATCTTTGTTTTCCAAATCAGAGGGTTTTTCTTGCTGCACATCTGTCCTTGTCAGAACACACTGAGGTTGCAGGCTGGGCGGAACATCATGAAGTCTTGGTTATAATCATGGTTTAACTTACTGTCTTCATTATTTGTACATGGGTTGCTGGATACCATTGTTGAAAATTTTGTCTTCAGACCAGACTATTTATCAAGTGTAATTAATGTCAGACATCAGTTCAAAAACCTTGCACTGATAATACTAATTTCTCTATGCTGGTGGGATAATCCATGTCAAGTTTAGCAAAAGAAATGTCAGTGATATAAAACTGAAAATACAACAGGATGGCTCTTCTTTTTCTAGCTCAGTCTCCATATTTTACAATGGCAGAAACAAAACAAACCAAGTAAAAAGAAATAAACAGTCCCAATACCATAGCGCTTTGCATGAACCAAAAAGGACTACAGAATCAAGTAAAAATTTTACAGTGGTGTAATTTGAAAAAGCAGGCATTGCCCGTGATTCGGCTGCACTAGTTGTCTCATAGGAATATTGATAAATCACTGCAAAAGAAGTCCATACTTATTTCAGTTTTCATTCTTATCCCTGAAGTCCTTAGTCAGACAGACTTCTTTTCTGTTCAGAAGTAGGGTTTCCAATTACACTAATAAAAAATATCAAGAGTTAACATTTTCCCTGTTGATCTGAGAAGAGACAAGGTTATCTTTTGAAGCTCTTTTGTCATACTGCTCTCAGCAGCTGCAGCCTGTTATGTCAATACCTGGGAGAGCATCCTCATGTATATTTTCCTCCTTTAGTATAAGCAGTGTGATCTCTGAATACCAAAGCGGACCACAGTTAGACAACCAGGTCTCACAAAGAGGAAATTATTTCTACTGTACCCAGAGGGGCACCCTAGAGTCAAAAAAAGGGGGAGAATGAACCTAAGAAACCCAGCTCCGTGGTCAGGATCATGCTTTGAAGATCAGAGATTGATGTCCCAAAGGTGGGAAGCTGAGGTGAAGCAATTAGGAACCCTTTTCTTGACACAGTAGCAGCATCACACAGACTCATCCTACAGCATTTTCTAGCACCAGTGCTCACATCTGGACAAAACCCACTCACCTCAAGAGAACTCAAAGTGGTCTGCTAATTTGAATTTACTGTAGAATCACAACCAGCTAATAACTAACTTCTATTACTTTTCTTGTCAAGCTGTTTTTCTTTCAAAAAGGAAAGAGGAGTTGTAAACACCATTTATTATTTATCATTATATGAGCTATTTTAAATAGAACAATAGGCTGTTTACACTATCTTCTATTGTAGAAAATGTCCACAGATATGGTTCACAGAAAAGCAAAATTTACTGTTATCTATCACTGACTTAGGGTTAATGGGGAATTTTTTTTTCTTCAAATAGTCCTTCATGTCATAATTTCATTAAGTGCTGACTAATAAATTCCATTGTTGAAAAGTTGAGATCTCTGTGTAAATTTACATTTAAACTCTGTTCGAGTTTATTTGTGGAACAAATATTTTGCTACCATAAAAAATAACAGAGCAATCAGATTAAAAAAAAGTTTTGTGAAACCATTAAACAGTACATTAAGAAAAAATATTACAATGATGGAGAAATACATTCTTTCCAACAGCACCGTAATATAGCTTGCTGCACTACACAAAGTGGCAATAAAAGACTAGCAGTCTTGGCCAAATGCTTCCAGCTTGTAATCTTAGGTCTGCAAACAGACCAAAGGCTAACCCAAAGTCAGCTCAGGTAGAGAGAAATCTGAATTTTAACAAATAAAGTTCATGTTCAAAACACGTAGGTCTGGGTAATATTTTAGGGCATGTGAAATCACTACTTGTCTCAGTGAATGAAGGATTTTTCTGCATTTATATAATACAAACTGTGATGTGTTCAGGAAATGTTTAAGTAGGTTTTCACATAATTATAATCATTTATCTCATTTAAAATGTTAATCAAATTATATCTCCTCTTTCAGTTTGCAAAATTAATATTAACTATAGATTAAACATATTATCCAGGATTATATTTCCTGTGTAACAGTAATAAGACACGTTCTCAATCCTGTTTTGGAAAAGTCATCATGTAATTAAGTTTCTTTGTAAGGTACAATATCAGCGGAATATGGCCTAAAGACTCTCTATCACCTCCATCATAAAAAAAACCCTTATTTTTCCAGACTTTGAAGATAGAACTCTTAAATCCCTGAGCTTGGATGATAATGGAGTCTCTCTCCCTTCACATACACAAGACATCTTCCAAAAATTTGTCTCACATCTCAGAAATCTAGAGGAGTGGCACTTTTTAAAAGGTGCTTAAGAAATGGGGTTTTTTGGCCATAACTATTTTTCACTGATTATGACAGTAAGACATTAACCATTTCAGGGCACGTGCTCCTGGTTTTGGTTATAGTCATCAGTGCCAAAAGAAGCTGTGTACTTTCCCCTAAGACCTGGATTACCAAAGAATATGCAGCAGATTGCATTTACAGCGATATCTTATTGATAATGCAAAAAATGATAATGCAGTTATGCTACTCATCCCTACAGTGTAGAGAGAAAATTTTATCATCCTAAGCACAATGTGGGCAACTTGCAATCTGTGGTATAATATGATGGAAATAGCTAAAAAAACCCTCAAAGTTTGATCACAGGTTTGAGCATGTATTTGTAAGACAACAGATCATTTCAAACAAAAGCTATTACAGCTTTTGAGTAGGAAGTGATCAGGATTATAGTTACAGAGCGGAACGAGGGATTTATTCTCCACACTTGTTTCCCTAGGACTAATTTGAGGGAAGACTGAAAGTACATATGGAACTATGGGGCAAGAAAACGGTTAAAAGATCAGCAGTAAAAGTAAAAATGAAAATACATTGATGTTTGCCTTTCTTTCCTTTCACGCTTAACACATACCTGCAGTCCTACCAAGAGTAAAGGAAATTATTAAGTGGTTTCAGAAAACTCAGTTCCTTAGGTCTGACAGGTACTACTTAAGGGAACTGCAGCAGTATAGAAATGGGATATTTATTCTTTCCGATGCTTTGGCTAGAGTATCGCATCCCTAAAATGATCATGGAAGTAAGCCTCTATTGTTGGGGAAGGTCACAGTGTAAGCTTTTATCCAAGAAACAGAAATACATGTAAAGGAACTAAGTTAATCTGATCACTTCTGAAGAAAGAAAAATAAAGTGGAGTGGTGAAGGACAAGAAAAAAAAGCGACGACTCTTAGGTTTCCGAGAAACACCAGCAGTCATCTCAACAGCACCGCTAGATTCTGTGCTTTATGCAGAAACTCTCTAAACTTTCCATTTCTATTTCAGTCAGCTGGAGGCTTGCCATTCATCTCCAGTGAGGATGCTATTTCAATCCAACCCCGTTTTTTTCACTTCCTGTTAAAATTCACTCAAGACTCACAAGATGACACAGTATCACAGCTATAATAGAGGAGACGGACACCTCATGAGTGTTTACAGCTGTCAAAAAAAGGTAGCATGAGTCTGAACTTTGAAAGTTATGTAACTTGAATTAATTCTTTTTTATTTCATTTCATAGATTTTTGAAAGAAAAATGTGAACATCTGGGAACCAGCTATATCAGTAGTGGTATTTGCTGCATTCCTAAAACACTCAATGCTGTATGTCCAACAAACCCAGTTTATTCTAAATTGAAGCAGATTTGGAAATAATTTGATTTTTAAGACTGATATAGATTATTGCATTTCAGTGAATTCAGCCAAGTACTGGAGCATAACAGCTGAAATTATTTCGAACAGATTAAGTCCCACTTCATTCCCTACAAGTAGCGACACAGGGAGAATAGCAGTTTGATGTGAGCTGTTTCCACTAAAGAAAGAACAATTATATGGACTTAAAAAATCTGTATTTCTGCTGACAATGGGTTATCAGCTAATACTCTGTATTTTAGAGTGTAAATGAATGCCATCAGCACAAGCCACAATTTCTTCCCTGTTCTTCTTTAACAGACTTCAGCCAAAGTCACCTTAAGATTCATTTCCCCGAGTATGTGTTATAGACAACTTGTGATTCACTGATAAGACCTTCATTTTTACTGTGCCGGCTTAGCATAAATCTTACGTACCCAAATCACAGAAGAAACCAATTTATAATTAGTGCATACTTAGTGGAGGAAGAAATACCTGCCTTTAAAAAAAGGCAGTAATACAACAGTCTGCAGTAGTTTCATGCAGTAGTTGGTTTAATAGTACTGGAGGTCTACACAGAATCCTAAAAAAGAAGTGACTGCCTTATTTTACCTTGTGGTTAAGGTTATAATCCTATCCTTTTCTCTCCTGTAAGCCATCACCTGAAAAAAACCTTCCCTTTATTTTGCTCAGCAAAGCATCCCACAACATTTTTGTTTCCATGAGAAACCCTATACACAGTCCTTTGAGATGTTTGGTTTGTGATTTGAAGACAGTTTTTTCACCAAAATTTTTACTGGAAGCTATGTTAACTACAATTTTTAAAAATCTAATTTCAAATCTATTTTGCAGTCAAACTCTGAGGAAAACCGTGAAATTATTTGTGTGACTTCATTATACGCCTTTGGAATCTGTTTCAGAAGATTAAAGCCTCAAATACTTCCACTGTCAAACATCACCACTGAATTTTGTATGACTTGCGGTGGCAAAAATGTTCATTAGAGATTGTGGATTGCAAATATGAGAAGTAGCTATAGATTACAGTTTTCAAAAGATGCTAGAGGTATGGCTAACTTTAAAGGATTTAATTCTCTAGAAAAAAAAAACACTCTGCAGGCAACCATTCAAAAGCTGTGCTCTTTTCGGATGTTCCAACTTGAGCAACCAGAAACTCAGTAGAAGCAAAACAAAGAGTTTTCAAAAGCTAGTGGGATTTTGACACTGGGGATCTATCCCACCTTGATAGCAGATCACTAAGGCTGTTAAGGGGGAGGCAGGATCATTTGGGTTTTAACTTTGACTTTTTTTTTGAGAGAAACTAAAAAAGACATTTCGTTCTTGTTTTCATTTCATGCCTTTCAAGTTATGAATAGGAGAAACTACGCTTATTTACCATTACAAATAACCTTCCAATCTCCATCATGGGATATCATCCACAAATGTCTGCATATTAATCCATATTGCATATTGCAAGCCTGGTGCTACTTCAGGCAACTCACAATCTTGCAATTTTCTGGAGACAGATGTAGGAAAGAGATTCAGCCCACCAGTTGGAAGGCGCTTTACCGTCTTTGTTCCTAGCGATCTCACGTAAGCTTAGAAATCTGCAGCCAGTCACCTTAACAACTATTTTTCCCTGTTTGATGAAATGCAAATTTTCTTACCAAGAAAGATGCTCCCATTCAAGTCAAGTTGCTGTTCCCGTGCTGTTTGCACCATGACTGTTTATACAGGTTACTGCTTGTCAGCGATAACCATGAAAACAACTTTCACTAGAAGAATGACGATTTTTGTTCCACTTTCCCAGTTAGTTTGCATGAATGCTTTATGGGTTTGCTAAAACGTGGTTTTGAGACCAGAACTGCAAAATTATGTAGGAGTTCATTACAGTTTTAAGTTACAGAAGTAGATCAAATACCTAATTTACATAGAGACAAAAAAGTCTAAGTGCCTAATCTGTTATTTTCTAAATCTCTCTGAACAGCTATCTGCTTCTTTAGGCACCTAAGTACTACTTAGATGAACAAATATTGTTACTTCTTTGCAAAGCATGTCCCAGTAGCAAGACATAGGCTGCTAGGCACTGCCAAATTGAAGAAAAAAGTCTTGATTTACATCCTGACCCTCCAGCACATAGTTTCTTCATTTCACTTTTCAGAAAGTCAAATGATAAAGAGCCCAATCAACTCTTCCAAGTCACATACTGAAGCAATATCAGAGCTGAATATGAACTTGACTGCTCTTAAGTGCACATGATGCCCAAGGCAGCCATACAGAGTTTTCCTCAACACATTTTTTGATAAGAAGTGAATCCAACAGAAAAATCCAGTTAAAATCCAAAATCAGTCATGTGCAGTATCCTACTGCATTACCCAGGTGACGTAATTACAAGTAGCATTCAATTCACATGCTGGTTGAGCTTTAATTATAATTTTACTCTACTGAACTCTACTGGTTCAGAAAAAAACCATCAAGCTTCATTACACTGAAAATGGATATCAAGGCATTTGATTGCTACTCATTTTTATTTATTGCCTTTCCAGCTGCTTTTAAAAGGAGACTGGTTTACTAAAACTGGGATGTTTCTCTATTTTCACACTTGGTGTAGGGCTTGTTGGATATTTCTTATATTCTTTCTTTTAAGGTTTAAAACCAGTTTTCAATCAATGCAAGTTTCCAAAAATAAAAACCACCCTCTCCCCAGCATCTACATGAAACTTGTCAATAAAATTGTTTCACGGGAATGGCAAAACCTGAACTTCATATCTCTTTATTTCGTGAGCAAGCTAGGATTTGCTTTGGACAGCATCTCTAATGTCGCAGATTTTCCAATAAGGTACTGTGGTAGGTGAAGATTTCATATCTCAATGTTTTTTTTGAGGCACAAACTTGTCATGTATGAGGAAGTTGCAGCCCTCTCTGACTATAGTTTGCCTTGTACTAGGCTAGAACTTCCTAAACATCACACAACTTTGCTTTCCAGTGTGAGAACTCCCATGAAAATGCGAGATACTGAAAAAGATAAGAGTGATTTTCTTTATAATGAAATTAAGATTACATAATCTGTCATGTGGATCCAAAATACAGACAACTCATAAAGGCCAGAGTGGCTGCACAGGATACCATTTCTCTGTTTTCAGTTTTGGGTGTTTTAGAACTCTCAGTAAAGTATGTTAAAACAAAACCAAAGCAATCTATATTTTAAGAATTTTATACATGAAGTAAGCATTGAAAAATCAAAAACAAAGAAATATCAGTGCTTTTGTCTCTTACTACTTTGGCACCTGGGGAGTCAATTTAAGGCTATGCACTATAAACAATTTTTTCATTCATATATAATATGGAGCTATAAAATCATTTCTGGATCAAACTGCAGCATAGCAGCAAATACATTTAAAGCAGTATGTACTACTAGTAGCAACAAGATAGTCTCGAGTCTAAATTTCTCTTACTATTTTTAATATAATAGCCTTCTGATACAACGGATAGCACTGAGGAAATTATTCCTTTATAGTTAAATAGCAAAGAAAAAAAATTAGATTTTCTGGGCTCATTCCATTCATATAAAGCATACAGTTTCTACACTAACGTATAATGGCCTCATACAGAAATGATTTCTTGTCATTAAAGATGATGCTTTAGCCTTGTTCTTAACACTCTTCTCAGCGAATCTGAGTCACATTTTCTTTGTATTTATAAAAGCCATCACAATGTCCTCATCCCTTTCTTTTTGAAAAGAAAAAAAAAACCCTTCCATTTTAGTTGCGATATTTGTTGCCACTGTTCCTGTCAAACACTGATTCAAACACTAAAAATGATCATTTTGATACTGAATAGGCTTTTGCAATCTTACTTCATTTTTCAGTTTGAATGAAAGTTTTGGAGTGTTGTGACTTTTTTTAAACCTCTTCTTGCTTCTGCAATCAGATTTTTCCCTTGATCTTTGATGAAGAGACAGCAGCCAGCTGTTATCATCTCTCGTAACACACTAATGGCTTATGCTTCTAAACGAACCTACACTAGATTGCATTCAGACCCAACTCAAAACCACATGATGGGCTACCTGATGAAAGTGCACTTGAACCACATTACTAGATGTTTAAAAGAGCCAGTCTTTGTGCAAGTCTGCAAAGACTTCCAAGCCCTACACCGTGAACAAAGACCGTCTTTAACAAGGTTGTGTGATAAGTTTCAATGGGACTAAAAGAACTGGTCTGAGGCCAAGTTCAGAGTAAGCCAAGACCTTGAATGACCACAGATTTTCTTCACCTTTTTTCTTAAACTGCATGTTAAGAATGCTAAACAAGTTGAAATTTAAGCCTCTTAGCTTTTGTAGGTGACATTATACAACTGACAGCCATTGACATTTATGATGATACCTTTCACTAGCTCAAAAGACATGCAGAATAGATCTGGACTTAAAATAAATGCCAAGATGACAAAGTGGATGTCCCAGAAAACAGGAGAGTAAGTAGCAGTGGTGAAATCAGAGCATGGTAGAGTTTTACTTGTGTCTAAGGAGCTTCATCCATGCCGACGGCTGCATTCACACTGATGTTAAAGAAGACATGTAATGACTGACTATAGCACACTTGGTTCCTAAGGGCAAACTTCCCACACCAGTACCATTCTATGGACCAGAAGCATCAATGCAAAATGAAACATGTGGAAAGTAATAGGTAGGAGAAGGCAGTTCTTTGAAATTTAGTGCACACAAAAATGGAAACATTTACAGAAAATGAAGATGTTTATAATAGGAAGTTAGCCCTTGAGATCCAGATGTGGGATGAGCTGAAGTTGAAAGAATTACAATGGTGCAAAAACTGCAGAGTACAGCAGAAAAAGAGCCAAGGACAAAAATCATTCGAATTTAACCTGGAAGCTGTTTACACTAAAGTATTGAGTCTAGATCCAGGTGAGCATAATGGAAGATCAGTCCCTTGAGTAGAATGAGTGAGTGGCAGTTGTTTTCTGAAGCTTTTCATTACAGCAAAATCCTGGTATGCAGGAAGGAAACAAAATACAACCTTGTGGGTCCTTGGCCATGAAAAAGTTAACAGCATATCCACAAGGAGTATGGGAACATGGTCCAAAGTATTTTCCCCAATAGGAAAAGTGGAAGAGTTCAGCTAGTTGCTAAGCTATCCCTGTTTGTATTTCATATCTACACCATATTTCATATACACCATATTTCCTATCTCCATATACGCCATATTTCATATCTACATATACAAGTCAGACTACCAGTAGTAATTTTTTTAACAAGTAGACTCCTTTATTTCATGGCAGATCTCGTCTAAATATGAGTCTTCCTGTAAGAAAAAATAATTTATAAAGAAGGCATCTTAACCTTTCAAAATATTTCTAATGTTTCCATCTATTAAATTTCTCAAACTCCAGCTTTGTTTTGTTGGCCTTGAATATATGAGAATATATTTCCTAACTTTTGAGAGATAATTAGTCTAAATATAGGTGTGTATATAACAGGTTAGTAACAGAAACCCTGCCTCTATGCTTCCCCCATATAAACCTACTGCTAAATACAAAAATGGTTAAGAAATTACTAAAAGAGCTGCTGTGGTAACTTTCTAAGCTTATCTATAGAGTGTAAGTAATCTTTCAGCCTTAGATGGAAAATTGAGGCTAGAAAGGACCTCAGTAGAGAATGACTTCCTCCAAGAGCCCTAAACTAAAGCAAAGCAGGTCCCACCTGTCAGAGGCAGGGACTTTGACTGAATCTGTGCAGCAAGGCTGGAGTCCATGTCCAGTCAAAACTGAGCCTTTGAGCCATGAGAGATTTTCCTCACATCACTATGAGGCAACTTTTGTGCCCACATTTCTGTAGCTTAATATAACAAATGCCTCTTGAATGATACAAAAGAGTTTCTCTCCAGTTCGAAACTCACACGGGATTTGTATCCTGCAGATCACAAGTGCTTTTCCTTCAAATCTAAAGCCAACTTTGCTGCCAGGCACAGTAGTCCTATGAAAAACCTCACTCCCTGTGTAAAACAGTTATTTAATAGGGACATTTTGTTTTGCTTGGTCTCTGAGCAGCCAGAAACAACAGCATTTTCTCTTTCACAAGCTGCATGCAACTTGCACAAACTCCTAAGCACACTTCAACACTGGCAGACCTCAGGGAGTGAACAAAAAAACTTTGATGGCCAAGTAATTAGTGCAGACGGTCAACTCTGAACCCAGGCAGTTGGCAGTGCAACAGAAATCTTCCAGTGTCTCACTACTTTTGCTGTTCTTTGTTGAAAGGTTATTGACTGTTGTGCAGATGCTTATGTAGATATTACTTACTGTAGAAAATAATATCCACAGGGAAATTTTCACTAAAATTGCAGTATTTTTGTTTTCCCCCCCTGCAAGTTTTGAACAAGAAAGCATATGAAACTGAGAAGAACTTTACCAAGGCCCTCCCTCATGTGCGGTACATTCATCTGTCTATATACAGAGAATTCATCTGTATATATACACAGAGTTGTCTGTACTAAGCTCATTATTAGGATTTTCAATATCTTTGTCACATAAGAAGATGGAATGGCATTTTAACAATGTGTAATTAGTTGAACAAGAGTAACTGAGACTCTTTTCAATGTTAGGTATATGTATCTACTATCTGAGCCTATTCCAAGTCCTTCCTTCATTTCCCAACAAATTACTGCCAGAACTACAGTATATTACATTAAAGCATTCACACTATGGGTTAGCGCAATCCAGTTTAGATTCCAAGACTGTTTACTTTAATTTGAGTTTGTCCTGGTTTCGGCTGGGATGGAGTTGGTTTTCTTCCTGGTAGCCGGTATGGGGCTGTGTTTTGGGTTTAGGTTGAGAACAATGTTGATGATACACTGATGTTTTGGTTCTTGTTAAGTAGTGCTAAGTACTTGCTAAGTGGTGCTCACACTGGTCAAGGACCTTTCAGCTTCCCATGCTCTGCCAGGGGCATGGGAGGCTGGGAGGGGGCACAGCTGGGGCAGCTGACTCAGACTGGGCGGGGGGGGGCTATTCCATACCATGTGATGTCATGCTCAGTATATAAGCAGGGGAGTTGGCCAGGGAGGGGTTTGGTTGCTGCTTGGGGGACGTGCTGGGCATTGGTCGGCGGGTGGTGAGCAATTGTACAGTGTACCGCTTGCTTTGTATTACTACTGTTCTATTTTTTTTTTATTTTACTTTAGTTATTAAACTGTTTTTATCTCAACCCACGAGTTTTCCCCTTTTGCCCTTCCGATCCTCTTCCCCATCCCGCCGGTGGGGGGGTGAGCGAGCGGCTGCGTGGTGCTTAGTTGCTGGCTGGGGTTAAACCACGACAGAGTTTAATTTTAATCTGATCTTCTCTTCCCCTCCTGAAGGAAGAAAACATGGATCATTACAAGCATTAAATCCCAAGAACAGGACAACGGAAACAGAGTCAGTCTTTGAAAAAGCAGAGATGAGCTTTCTGTTGCCAGCACAAGTGATCGGGCAGACTTGTCAAGCCTTCTTTCATTGCAAATGAATGCCATTTGGCTTGTACTCTCTATCACCTGGAGTCATTGCTACTGTGTGCACATCAGCAAATAGCCCAACATCAGAATCCCATTAGCTGACAATTATTTGTGACAGGCAGCATCGACTGTTTGACTCGTCTATTTTCAGATGCCTCTATTTGCCTGAGCATTGATAAGATGCAATAAAATGATCAAAAAATGGAGCAAACCTCAATGTAAACAGAAAGAGCATAGTACGTCCCAGCCAAGTCCAACATGCTAGCTGCATACTTTGCCCTCAGCTCTTATTTTCTTCATGCAGCACCCAGAAATCAAGGTGGGACAGAATGCAACCTTTTTCACATGTGGTCTTTGTTGCAGAAAAATTTGACAATCCTAATGCTGTCATTGATGAAGGATATTTAAATAAATATGGAAGTGTTGATCTAAATAGTCTTGGCAGGCTGAGCACTACCCAGTTCCTATTGCCAAAATAGTTATGCAGCAAATAAATAACCGGAGCATGTAAGTGTTAACGGGTAGCTAAAATAGCAAAGCATAAATGTGTTCTTGAAAACTGGAATTAGTACATTGGTACTAATACATTGGTACTAATACACATACTGGGGTGACATGAAAAACCAACAAGGGACAGACTCTTCTTTTTTCATGCCCTTTTCAATAAATTCCTGCAATGTCATCTAACAGGAGCTAACAGCAAGGGTTGCATTCTTCTGCCAGCAAACTTTTTTTTTGCCAGTGGAACAGATTGCAATTGACAGGTGAGAAAAGCAATCCTTGTAACCATTATACATCTGAGTAATTCAATTTTCTGCTGATTCTTAATTTAGTACTTCAATGGTTACCAGGCCAACATAGCACCTGCTAATTATATACCTGAAATTCCCTTTACACTAATGAAGCAAGTCTTGCCCCTTGGGCTTATGAAGGCAGCTGACACAAAGGCACCAAGTGAGTCAGAAAAATGTCAAAATGACATCTGATTCTGTAACAACTGGAACATTATACCTGCCATTAACCACTGCATCCATCCTCCCCACTCCAAGCAGCATCAAAAAAAAAAAAAAAGAGTACACACGAACTACAGCAGCAGGGGCATAGGGACCACAGTCATTAAGCTATGGGAGACAGAAATAGAAATAGGCCGGTGGAGTCATTATTTGTGCACTGTGCATTCAGGGGAGGATTGTTATTGTCTAAGGTCTTTGCTGAGCCTGTTGCAGTTCCCATTTTAAATGTCTATGGTGCAAGGTTTTCCTTTGGGAGTGTATTCTAGGGGTTCAAAGGTTCTGCTCTTCAAAACAGTCAAGCTGCAATGCAAACTGGAACCAAGATGGATGTAAACCCTGGAGATTGTTTGTTATTTGGCCTCATATCTGATGCAAATAAATATCTAAAAATAGATATCAGTTTGGACTTCTGGATATTAACAAACTAAAGAGAGGATTTAATCAGTGATTAAGAAAAGCAGTGCCTGATATCATGTTAACTCCCTAAAGCTGTTCTGGTAGGTATTTAATAGACATATTTCTCATTGTCTACTACCCTTTTCTAATTCAAGTCCTAATACGTAGCTGTTGCAAAATCTCCATATTTAACTTCCCGGCATACCTAGAGGGTCACACGGACATCAGCCTGTTAGAGCAAAACGGGAGCTCCAGCTCAGGATCACTGAGTCTGAGGTCTGAACTACTGGACAACATTTTTAGAGGAACTGATGCACGGTAGTGGCTTCTCTGGGGTCTTTAACAGATCAGTATTTTGAAAGGGTCTGCAGGGTCAGGTGAGCTCTAGAGGCAATCCACCTTCAAAATAAATAATATCAGCCTGGCTTTTAAAGGGAAATGATCTTCTATACCAATCTGTAAAAAACATGAAAGTGTAAACCTTCTTTCTTTAGGTGCCACTTTGACTTTTGGTTTTCCTGCTCCCTTATGCAATTGGTAAAGCAGACACTGATGTATTTGGGATGAAGCTTCACAAATGTTTACAAGGTTGGTGAATAGCTCATTCCTCTGAAGCCTCATCAAATGATTTTTGAATCTTCATCAAATTTGTGTTCAAGGGCTGAGTGTTCAGTGTTGGCTAGGACTCAGTGCATTACAGGGGAATGATTTAGAATATTTAGAAGCATTTTAACAGTCTAGTAATTTCCTCTTAATGTGAAATCACAACTCCATCCAAGTTGTGTGTCCTACTAATGAAAAGAAATAGGCACTGACTTTAACTCTGTCACTTCTACATTTGTGCTGTCTCAGAGTGCCTTACTTAACAATTATTCAGTGCTGATAACACTACATCAAAAAGTTTACATATTCCTTTTATATTCTCCCTTTGTAACAGTTTCTTGAAAAGCTTATTTCAAAACAGAACTACTGGCATTACTGCATTTTATTTAATTAGAATATCTGCACTTGTGGGAAAAAAAGTGGTTTAGAATCTAAAAAAAATCAAAATTATTTCAGAAATAAACATTACACATATAAGTGTTGACAGCAAGAATTAACTCCTTACAACTGACATGATTCTCATTACTGGTCTCTTTAAAAAAAAAAAACAAAAAAACCCATAAAAGCTGGTACATACTTTTTCAGAAGCAGCAGGCATGACAACAATGAAGCATCTGAAAGTAGGCCCTGTGCCTAGCATCAATTTGAGAAACATGAGGTATAATGCAACCTTGTTACCTACATGCATTTTCAAAGTAATTATTCCTAAAGCAGACTTGCATTGCTATTTAATCATAGGTGACAGGCTTCCCATGATAATAAGCTTCAGGCAATTTATGAAAGAAACTCAGCCTTTCTGCTTCAACATGTACGAAAGATAAGGAGGACTAGGAGCCAGAGGAGAATGTTTCTCTCAATGGTGTTATATTGCACGGATAATTAAACCTGACAGATTTCTTTGTCTTTATCCACTGACATTAAGGCTTACAGCCAAACTTTCAGGCAAGGATGCTTGATGCAAGGCTGCTACATGCACGTTTCAAATAAAAGTGTCCTGACTGTCCAAGCCATTGAATATTTGCAACTTTGAGGGGTTTCCTAGCTGAAAAGTTGCAACTGAGAGTTTTAAGTTGCAAGAAAGATTTTCCAGGAGAAGGCTCTATACAGTCCTTATCAGAAAGGAGAGAGTTGTGTATGTGTGTTTTATATTACCCTAGCTCTCTTTATACATAAGATCTGAGACAAATTGGCATCTTCAACTGGAGGAAAGGTCAAGGCCATCTGAAATAACACACACAAAAAAAAAAGTAGAAAAAATATAAACATACATAGCTTTATGTTGGATGGCTGCTTTTAGGCAGATGGACATACATGTGCACATTTTCTGTGAGCATAAAACAAATCCAGGAAAAAAAAAGCCATGTATTTTACAGACCACACAAAAAGGCTTCCCACATAATTATCAAGCTATGAGAGAAAGTTATCTGTGAAAGGTTCTTAGTAGTGATCAAGAGATGCAGGGAAGAGCTTAAAAGAGTGGTCAGCTGAACCAGCGGGTAGCTATAATAGTGCAAAGCTAGGAAATAAGTGTTGTCTTAGTGTTGTAAGTAAGTGAAAAGGAGACAAGACCCAATCTTGTACAAAATCTTGCATAGAGAAGAACATTCACTACCAAGTAATCTTTTGCAGAAATTATTTACATGAAATAATGAGAAGGAATATGAGAAGTTTGTTGTTCCCTAATGTTCCACAAATATATTCAGATCCTCACTTAAAAGCAAATTGTATCTAAACACAAGAGCTTACATAAAAAGTGATCCTACTCACATAAACTGTACATAAGACCTTTTAAATAAAAATGATGGAAGCAGCCAAATGATTTGATGTTTAAAGTTAAAGCTGTATGCCTAGAGTATAAAACTATTCATATCTTTTCAAAATTAGATACATGACAATGTTTTGGTAACTGCATTGTACAGAAGACTTAGCTGTCAGAGAAAAGACAGTGTCTTTCTGAATTACCCACTTAGCTTCTTAATAACCTTCACAAAACTCACTGACTGTGCTCACCTAATGCTATTCAGTAAATGCTAATAATGCATGCAAGAGACACTAAGAGACGTCTCTATGGAATTGTACAGCTGCAACGTCCCAAAAAATCATTGCTTTCTTCCTAGGCACGGTGACATCATCAGCTCTTCTGAATCACTGGACAGATAGTCAAGGCATTCATTTAAAAAAAAAAAAATCTAAGATTTTTTTGGCTTCCCCAGACTATAAGACTTGACGGAAAACACTACTGAACATTAAACAGCTTCATGTCACACGAGTGCAAGGACAATCTCAGATAAACTTGTTCTCTATTTCTGATGCACAGCCTTCTGCGTGACAAAAATGAGCCTGTTATTTTCTTGGTGTATTGGTTTTGAATACCATATCACAGTAAGCTAAGGGTCCTCAATATGTTTGAAGTCTGAAGGGTCTTTTCCTTAAAGAAAATCACTGAAATCAGACCACAGTATCACATGCTCTAAACTGGATCTTGTTCCACCAGAACAGTGCAGCTGCACCAGTTCAATACAATCTAGTGTAATTGTTTCATTGCTTTTAGGAGCTCTGAATTCGTAGATATAAAGATGTAACGGACACCATCTAAAAATAGGCAAGAGAAGAGAGAAATGCTGCAAATCTCAAGAAACAAAGATAGACATCAACAGCAGAATATCAGCAGTTAAGAGTATCCTTAAGAGTAGTATCTGTAAGGCAGGCAACTTAGAGCTTGTCTATGTGAAGTCAGCTGGGATGGCTTTATCCATGTGGGTTGTGCCTTTCTGATTTCACGTGTTGTTTTATGTGGAGGTGCTTGATAATTGACAGTTGTCTCTTGTCTTTCTTCTCCCCAGAGCACTTCCCCTATTTATCTATTTTCCCCTGTCTTGTTTTCCCCCCTCAAAAAACATATAAAGGCAGACAGCGTATTGCAGAAAGAAATCACTCCATTTTATGAGCAAACACCATTTCTTTAACAACTTTAAGCAGGCCACACAGCATTTTTATATAGCTGACCAAAATTATGGGATTACTAGTTCAACAGAAAATAAGTATGTATTTAATTTGTTCAAAACAGTTTTTCATCTCCAAATTTGTCACAAACCAGAATCTGGAGGAAAAGGTTAAAAGACAAAAACATTCTCAGGTTCCACAGTAAAGTGAGGTTATTTTCAGGATTTCTCAAGGATCACTCTGTTCAGAATGTTCATACAATATTTGGAAAAGAGGATGGACACTCCAGTGACAAAAGGTGGCTAATGTTACTGGACTTGTTCAGGATTCTCCAAACCAAGCAGACTACACAGAGCTACAAAGATATCACAACACCAGGTGAAAAAATAGCAGATAGATTGAATTAAATTAGAAATTAGCAGTGGGAAATACCACCTTAACTATATGCACATGACAATAGACTAGGACCAAGATCTTAGTCACTGTGGATAGTAAACATAAACCCACATAAACCCAATACAATAATTTTCTTCAGACAACCTCAGCTCTCAGCAACAGGAAAAGGAGATGTTAGGAGTGAAATAAGAAGGTTCCTTATATCACTGTATCTATCCACTGGGCTCCCACATCTCATCCACTGTTTCTCTGTGTGATTAGCCCATCTCAGACATATCTGGAAATGCTGCAGAAGTGGTGACACAGATGATCAGAGAAGCACAGTAAGGTCTTTGGAGAAGGAAAGACTAAGAAGTGGATTAGAACATCTCAGCCTGGAAAAGAAATGACTAAGAGGATATTAGGTAAAGGTAATCTGTAAATTGTGAATGGTGAGGGCAATAATGAATAGTTATTCCTTGTTTCTGACATACTGGAACTTAGGCATACCAGGTTAAATCTTCAAATAACAGATTAAAGTTAGCCATAGGAAATATTCCAAAATTTGGTGTTGTAGAGGGCAGGTAGCACTATACAGATGTATTGAGGCCTTATATCAGTATCTATTAAACAGAAAGGAAAGCACTTCAGGAAGTCCCTGAATTGCTGACTGTTGGAAGCTGAACAGTTTGCCTAGGGAAGTACTGCTCTGTTAACCAAGGCATCTCCTGTTGACTCCTGTCAGATAGAAGGTACACAGGTCTTTGACCTGGCCCAGTATATCAGCCCTTATGTTCCTGTTCAAGAGCAAAATATTCTGGAATCCTACTTTGACTTCGGTGATAAAACAAGATTTATTGCTGAATCTATAATTGCTGAGTCATAACATTTAAGGTTCCTTAACTACTGCCATTTTTCAACAAAATGGTCTCCTACTGCATGATTTTTAGGCAGCTACGTTAATTAGATTTAAAACATGTCTGCAATGCCCATTACGCTGCTTCCTGAAAAGATAACCAGCTAGAGTTTACCCACCTTTTTCACCAGTAGAATTATCTTACTGGATCCTTTTACATTTGGACTTTGGTAGTCAGAACATTTGCTTGGTCTAATATTGTGAGGAGTACATAGCCTAAAGGTTTGACTGCATCCTCACAGACAGCACAGGAATTAACATGCACATTACTGATACATTTTCTTGTAAGGTGTAATACCAGTAACTTTTAAAGCACATTTTTAATACAGTGTGTAAAGTGTTTTAGAAATGTACATTAATATACTACAGTCAAGACCTTCAAAACTGAGAACAGACAAAAAAGCTATACATTGGTACTCTAAAGAAAAACAAAAATCATATGTAAAAAATATGTACTAAGGTGCAGAAATATGGATGGCACCATTTTTTGGAAAACATCATACAAGAGCCACAACAGCCCTTCCAGTCATATTGGGGCAATCATTATTCAGACAGTTCAGTATGTAGATAAATACATTAATGCCAGTATGGATAAACCTGGTTATTTTGATATGCCTAATGTGAGAGTAGGGGGTAAGAGACTTAAGAGATTCTGTATTTGATCGCTGCCTTCCTGTAGCTGGGTCTAGTAAAATGTTGCTATAGTAGACAGCAGGTGATTACCCCAGACAAAATGTTTCAGAATAAGCCTATGTGACTCTGTCAGTGTTCATATGAAAAACGAAGTCATGAGCTTCATTTGATACTCAAGAGTGCTAGAGAAGCAGCAGAATTTGTGGTGAAATTACTCAGTTCCTACAGCTAGAAAACCTGGATGATGGTGAAGAGACTTGATGAGTAAATATCATATATTTAATGTCTCCTAGTATAGTGGCAGCTGAGCTGCTTTTAAACCTTGGACCAAGCACAGTGGGCAAGATATTTCCATGCCTGTAAACATACTCTGGGATTATTTGTCACTTCCTATCTATGAGTCTGCTTCTGATGGTGTTACTCTTCCTGCCTTGATCCTCTCTAAGGCTCTTCACTGAAGTGGCTTTCCACTGCCACTATCCTCTTCCAGAAAACAGGATTAAAGATATCAGCCAAAAAGGCCCCATCTGCCAAGAAAAATCCCAGGAAAACACACTGATACATCACTTCCTGAGCATCCTGAGCATCTTTTCTTCACTACACCATAAAAGTTGGTGACATGACACTGAAAAGATTATTTGTTGGCAGGAACATCAGCTAATTACTGCAGCTAATCACTTTGGAATGTAGAATTTTGTAGTATGGCCAAGTCTTGAACCTCACCTAACTCAAAATTTATGAAGAGATGAACTACATGCAGACAAGTATCAGTGGTGAATGCCACTCACAGGTACAGACTCTTAGGAATTCAGCATAGAATCATAGAATCATAGAATCATGGAATCATAGAATGGTTTGGGTTGGAAGGGACCTTTAAAGGTCATCTAGTCCATCCCTCTTGCAACGAGCAGGGACATCTTCAACTAGATCAGGTTGCTCAGAGCTCCATCCAGCCTGACCTTGAATGTTTCCAAGGATGGGCCATCTACCGCCTCTCTGGGCAGCCTGTTCCAGTGTTTCAGCACCCTCATCATAAAAACTTTCTTCCTTAAATCTAGTCTGAATCTACCCTCTTTTAGTTTAAAATCAGTACCTCTTGTCCTATCACAACAGGCCCTACTAAAAAGTTAGTCCCCCATCTTTCTTATAAGCCCCTTTATAGTATTGAAGGCCACAATAAGGTCTCCCCGGAACCTTCTCTTCTCCAGGCTGAACAACCCCAACTCTCTCAGCTTTTCTTCATAGCAGAGGTGTTTCACCCCTCTGATCATTTTTGTGGCTCTCCTTTAGTCTCGCTCCAACAGGTCCATGTCCTTCCTGTGCTGAGGACTCCATACTACCTGGGCACAAACACAAGACTTAACTACATTCCCTACTAGTAGACTTTGCCCATACTTTATGGGAGTTGTGAGATCTGGAATTAGTTCTAACACTTTCAGTTATTCAGGAATAATGTAAGGAAAAAAAGCTGTTTTAAATACTTGGCTACAGAGTTGGTTGGTTAACAGCAATCTTATTGATGAACCGGTATAACATTAAATCTTGTTATAGTGCATCAGCAATAATATTTAGCATGCACTGAGCAACTGATTAACAAAATTCACTCATGAATGTTCTTCCACTGATGCATATTAATATGCCATTTATAATCTGTGTATTACACAGAAATATGTCTTCCATTGTATTATTTGGTTTCAAGAGGAGCCACATGCAGGATCACATCTGCAATGGTACATAAATCAAACTGAAAATGTCTGAGACAAAGCCCTCAAATCTTAGCATAACTTCATATCATGATATAAGTTTTCTCTAGTGCTGTACAGACACCGAGTGTTTATTAAAAACCCTAATTTACTGGGATCTTTTGCATACAGTAACACTCACATGGAGAATCTCCTGAACAGAATAGTTGTTTGCTGTCTGGATGGCCACAGGGGTCCCTGGTGTCTTCATCTCGGTTGGGTGAGTCTCCCTGAACTGCTGTTCTGCCAAATTCTTATATACAGCTGTCCCCTGGTCCTCCCAGGATTGGTAATCAACACTGAGGCATGCAAATAGTACCTATGAACTGTCCTATACACTGCAGGGGCTGCCTGCAGGGAATCTCCTAGACTGTCTGAAATTCCCACATGGAGAACTCCTGTAACAACTAGTCAAATGTTTTGCTATGAAGCCAGCTAGGCACTCAGCCGATTTCTGTAACTATAATTTCCACCTCATACTAGGTTGAAAATAGTGACTTTAATGTTAGGTTGTGATACAAATGCTAGGTCTCATTGGGAATCTGGACATCTCACTTTCACAGAAGTGATCTGCTCTGTCTAAACCTAATTTTGACAAGATAACAGATGTTAATAGCTTCATATATGGAGAATGTCTCACTGGACCAAAACAGCTTTGGACAGAGATGAGATTTCACATCTGAATTTCTTAGAATTAAACATATGATTAGGTGAGACCTGATACCTTTATCAGCTGATAAACATCAGCTTCTTATGCAAAAATCTGTATCTTTATCCCGCAAATATGAGATCAAAAATATGTGTTTAAGGACTTCATAGTTCCAATCATGGAAAAAAATATGATTTCCACTACGAGATAAAAGTTAAAATAAATCATCAAGAATTTTCCATACACCCCTTCCCGTAAGCTAAATATGCTATCCATTTTCTGTTTCTGATTCCAACTGAAATTAAGTGGGTTATCTGACCCCTACCTACTTTTAAACTGAGGAAGGGCGCATCGTCTGGATTGAATTCTCTCCCTGTAATGTTCTGATAAGCTCCTTCTTATCTTTGCTATGACAACCCGGTATAGATTTTTATAAATATACAACCCAGTATATATTGGGTGCATTCTGTTGGTGACTCTCAGGGTCACTGCATTCTGCACCAAATACCCTGAGAGTCACCAGTGGCAGTATCCACATACCTTTACGAGGCTGTCACCAGAACTAGTTGAACTGGAGTAAAATTGTTCAGGGCAGTGGAAGAGAAAGCGTTAATCTATCAGGGTGTTTATATTTACGACCCTGATCAGGAGAATAGCTATATTTACAGCAAGAAGAAATGGAGTACCTCTTTAAACAGGGTTACTTTATGTCTAGGTTAACTCTAGCTGTAGAGCTGTAGCTGTACTGCTTTAGAAAGAAAGTGGAAAGCATGCCATTTCATTACAATTATGATGCACAAGCATTGCTTTCTCAAATGCACAAAGGTTATTGTCACATAACAGACCAGACTCTCAATGAAAGGCACTTAAGTGAAACAGAAGCTGTTGGCAATAGTCTATAGTGATTTTTTGAAAGAGACGTTTTAACAAAGCACTTCCCTTACCTCATAGCACATCTTATATTCTCTACATGAAGGCAGAGTTTCCTAGGATTCCTATGAGTCTTTGAGCAAATCTGTGTAAACATAATAAAAGGGCAGAAAGAAAAATCACTGAGTGTAAAAGAAGGGTAACAAAAGAAAAATAAATCAACAGTGAAAAAGATGGAGAAAAAAACCAAGATATGAAACAAACACCAAAATTAAATTATGCTTCAGGAAGTGTGACCATACTGATAGAAAGGCAGAAGAGCCCACTGCGGTACAGGTCTGTTTGCTCATGATTACAATTCTGAAGCTTCTCCCCAATACTAGTGTGACAGCAGCATTTAAAAAAAGCTTAGCAATAAAACAGGTTTTATCACCAAGACTACACACCACATTCAGGGAATTATCTCCTTGGGTAGTCAAAGAAATTTTTATCTATTTCATTTGGCTTCGGACCCAGGCTGTAATGATTGATTTCCAGAGGAATGCTGCCAAATCCTATTCTTCTCATGGAAACAATAGAGGAAGGCTTAAAAAAAACGCAGGGAGACTTTGTCAAACGTGTTTAGCTACAGGTAACCCCCCACCACTAGTAATCACTGCCTCATCTGTTTTCTTACCATTTCTTTGATCTGAAGATAGCAAAGAATCATCTATTTAACAGCTCAGTCTCATCCCTGATCATCTGATTGCTCCATAAAACTACATTATCCTAGGACTAAAATCCCGTAATCTTGCTCATATACTAGTTACCAGTAACAATAAGGTTACTACCACACTATTTTATACTACTAGTTAATGTAGCATTAAGTGGATGCAAATAAGTTAGCTTATTTTGACAGTAATTCAGTATTGTAGTCAAAGATGAACAAATCTGTTGGATCAGCCCAGCTCATACACCTGAAAGACAATATAAAATGAGAGTGCTGGCTACTTAAATGATTATGGCCAAAAGGCCAACAAGAAAGCCAGGATAAAAGGACAAGAATTAAATGAACACGGTAAGGTATCTAGATTTAAACGCCTGTGTTACCAAAATATCTGTATCATGGAAAAAATAATTTGTAGTGCCAAAGCTAGAGGAAAAGACTTTGAGATGAATGCAAATTAATGCATTCCAATTATCTTATTAAAGTTTCTGGTTTAAATAGATCCATTGCTTTAATACATATTTTTACTATCCTCAGGATTTAATTTTCTGGTCTTAAACTTTGGGTTAGATTATCCATCAAAGTCAACTCAGGCTCTATGCTTTAAATGGAAAAAAAATGAGATATTAGCTCTGCCTTGTTGGTTGCCAACTAATGAATTAAATTAAGTAACCAAAATTGAAGCATACTTATTGTTAGAACCAACTCGGATGACAGAGAACAGAGTGAGTCATTACATTACTATCTGTGTTAGCAGCCACTACTAAGCGTATTATCAGATCCAAAATGTGAAACACCATGGAAATGGATACTGCTACACAGAGAAAGAATAAAGCAAGTGAGAAGTCCTTCCCATCTCCCCACCCCTCCCTTTTTCCCTCCACCTGGACTATCAAGATGTATTTGCTCAGTTTGTTGTTATCATTCCAGCAAGTCATGAGACCAAGACAGAGTTGCAGCCTGACACTAATGAAACTGTGTAGTTCAACTGGACAGAGAGGGCTGAGTTTGTAACATGGTGTCACTAAAAACCGAGCACTCCACAGCCACCTCCTTCCCTTTGCTTGCTTCCAGTGCCAGCACCAGCATTCAGTGAATCCCTCCATGAGGGGCTTCAACTCACTAATGTAGCAGAGAATTAACTCAGCAAAAAGCAGAGCATAACAGCAAGTAAGGGAGCTGAGCAGAATAAATTCACTGGTGGCTGTGCAAGCGTGACCCCATTGCTGGCTGTTGCAATCACAGCAACTGCCCCCCCCCTTTAAATTTTTTGTTATCCTGCTACTTAGTGAGCCAAGTCAAAGAACTGAGAAGCTATGCAAGCTGTGGTCCTACAAAGGAACTGCACCCAACTACCAGCTCCTTTGTGGTGGAAGGAGAAAATACTTCTACTTCCTCTAGCCTCCTCCTAGCCCCAGTTCACTCAAACCCCTTTGTTAGCTGATGCAGCTTGCTACTGCAGAAAAAGTACATCCATTTTATTTTTCTGAGTGCAGAATTACTCCAGGCAGTAATTTGCTGAGGTTCATTTAATCAACCGAGGTGCTATTATATGAACAACCAAATGAAGGAAGTTTATTTCTAATACTCTTCCATCAGAGAATACTCCCTTACATATCCATATTACAAGTAGTATAATAGAGACTAACCATTTTATACTTCCATAAATTCCTATACTCATTCCTGGAATTCTAGGATTAGGAATTTAAGAAACTCAGATGGGGAAGCTGTTCTTTAAGTATTAGAGTGTGACCCAGCCTCCAGTATAGGAATTTAAAGTTTTGTTAAAAAAAAAAAAAGTTGTAACAAGAATCTTACTCTGTGCCTGAATCTGATTTAATTTGTAGTACAAATATAACATTAGTGACTGTATGAAACAGCAAGTGACTACACACATAACTTCACTTTGAACAGTTAGTTGTCCTGCATTTTATTGCAAGGTATACAGCACGACCTGAGGGACAAGACTTTCTAGGCCCAATTTCTAAGCTCTTTTGCTATTGTGGCTAGGTCCTACGCATCTTGCTTATTTAGACTGTGTTTGAGACTGTCACATCCAAGCCCTATCTGTTATGATAGGTGCCTTTAGATTGTAGCTGAGTACAAATAAATATTATCAAGTTCCCTGTGGCAAAATACAGCATGAGTTCTGTACTGAGGCACACCACACACACCAGTCTTGTACAAAGATGTCTGTAAGTTATTTCTTTACATCTGTTATACATTGCTTGCCTTTCTTGTGTATCCATTCAGAACCAGATTCTCATTTAAAAATCAAAATGCTGCAGGGTCTAATTACCAAGGCTCAGATTAGTATTTATTATGCAGTTATTCATCTTTATAATTGCTAGTCCCAAGCTTCCAGGTTTCTCTCCCAGAAAGAAAAACAAAACAAAATTCAGATTTTAATTAGACTATTTTGAATATTATTAAAATTGAAAATCATTATTATCTCTTGCAGCAATCGCTCCAAGTTGCTCTTTTATTCAACAACACCTTTTAAATAAACGAAAATCTTTCAGTCCCCAACCTGGGTCACCTCTACTGACATCCCTCTCTCCTACTGCAACAAGGAGACAAGCCTCTCAAAGCGACGGGAGCAGAGACTGAAACACTGTATTCTGATCCTGTTTTTGCATGATAGGCTGGAAGCATTTCGTAACTATGCTTAATTTTTCAGTTGCTTTTCATGAGACTGTTTGAAAAGGCCTCAGAAATATCTCAATAGCTATCCTGTGAGGTGAGCTGCACGTGGAAATCCAAGTCATAGAGAAAATAAGCAATTAGACTACAAAACAGTCCTGCAGTCCTAGCCCACAAATTTCCAGCGGATCTTGCTTTAAAAGAAAATCCTGAAAGTGTGCCTATGCCATGCAGCCAAGCGTGCAGCAGACCCTTTAACATGCAACACACTCAGCACCCAAACAGTCCTTCTGCCATGTCAAGCAACACTACCACAAATTCTGTTTAAAATAAACTTACTACAACAACTTTAAAAGGTATGTGAAATCAGAGATATCTGTTAGCACTGGACTTGCAGGGCTAAAGAGAAAAAATACAAAGAAAGAAGTGTCTTTCGTTGAAATTGTTGGATGACTCCAGAATTAGAGAGATTAATTAGCTGTTCCTTCACATAAGCTTGTCAACTTATCTTTAGTATAAATATTTATCAAAAAGCTGAGCCCACAGATGGCACTTGAACAGCTATACTTTGGCATCTTCGCTTGTGCCTCACACTGGAACTTGCAAATTTCTGTAAACTATTATGGTGATAGCCGCCAGGTAAACTTTTTCAACCCTTAAAAGCTTCCCTTCAGGTGAGTTAGTTCAGTTTGCAATTGCAGGGGAGGTTTGCCCTGCAAATCAGTGAGAACAGTCGCTCCAGCAGTGCTTTAGGGCTCTTGACAGCAGGGCGGCCAGGGGGAGTCTGCAACCCCTGGGGCAGCTTGGCAACTAACTGGGCTGCTCCCTTATTCTGCTCTGCTTCAGCCTTGCTGACCCACCCTTTTGCTGACCCACTGGGACAAGAGCAGCAGAGCAGAAGAAAACTGAACTGCAGTGCTGAAGAACTCACTTTTTTTAAAAGCATCCCCTTAACACCTGCTCCCTTGCTGCTACTGGGCACTTGTCCTGTGAGCCTGGCTGTTGCATTTCTGCAGTATTTTTTCATACTGTAAGAAACAGAGGGAGAGGTCCAGCCCTGTGTGTCTCGCCACACCACGACTAGCACAGGCAGTAGGTGACCAGCATGGTGGATGAGCCCACCGGGGTGTGACGCCCGCCTGCCCAGCGCTGCCGAGCTCTGGCCTCTCCACACAAGACAGCAGCGACCACGCAGCCCAAACAACATGCTGCTGCCTTCATGGTTAGTAACAAAAGGATTGTTAAAGAAATAACTTTACCTAATAGCATGACTTTCCCGCACTGGGCTGCATCCAGCATCTCCTCACACAGGGTGCACCCCCTCCTTGGCGCCCCTGAGGGGCCCAGGGCCACAGCTGCCATCACGGCTCTCAGGGATGGGACGAGCTCCTTGCAGTGCCGGGGGGCAGCCACAACAGGTTCCCCCCAAGGGGGCCGGGAGGACAGGACGCTGGAGGGCAGGGCCTGGCAGCCAGGGCCTGTCCCACCACCCCAGCCAAGAGCAGGGCAGGCCAGGGGGCAGCCCCAGCCCTGGGCATCTGGCGGCTCCCAGGAGAAGACAGGCCAAGGCCAGGCCAGGCTGTGGGCCCATGGGTGGGCCCGGCTTGGCAGGGCCCATGGCTGGGCAGGGCAGGGCTGCAGGGAGGTGGAGACTGGCACCGCTGCAGTGTCATTGGGGCAGGGACTGATGGCCCCAGGCCTGTGGGCTGGGATGGGTCAGGGCTGGTCCGGGCTGTCGGTGCCTGCAGGCCCTGGCACGCACCCTGGTGCCTCAGGCGAGGTCTGCGGGCCTCCCACAGCCGAGGGATGGCTTCCACATTACACCTCCGGAGCTCAGAAGTCTCTTTTGCCTCACTTCTCACTATTCCATTCCCCAGACAGTGCCTAGGGTCTGTTAGCAGTGTCCCTTCCCCTCCCTCTCATCCCTCTCCCTGTGCTTCTCACACACTCGAGGGCTTTTTCTACAGCCACGAGGTTAACCCCTCATCGCCTCTCCTGTGTACTTGCAGGGTGGCAGCAGGAGCTGCCCCAAAAAGCCTGGGGCCTAGCACTGGAGAAGGTTCTCTGGGTACTCCTTGTTGCGTTTCTGTAAGGATAAAGGTCTAAACTGCATCAGAGGTGTATTAAATTAGATTTGTTTGTGATATGGAGGAGTAAATATGTACACATGAACTCAGGAAGGCAAATAAAAAGCAGGATAGGCTCTTATGATACACAGTAATCTTAAAACTTGCCACTAAATTTGTCATCATCAAGGACAAATTTGTCAGCATAAATATAGGAAATTATTGGAGCAACAAAGTACTGGAACCATTCTTTTGATTGTTACCTCAGTTGCATAAAATGTCAAAATATTTTCTTTTCTTTTTTGCCTCTGTTAGAATTTGGGTCTGTTATTTAACACTGCGGGAATGTTTGTTAGGTAATATTTTCTTGCATTTAACCTGCAATAAACCCAAGGAAAAATAAGGATTAAATGGAAAGGAACGTGACCTGTATCCGTGCCATTTGAGAGGCGACAGCTCTACCGAAAGCTGAAGGTACAATGCTTGAGTTGTGACAACATAGCCTGGCATGCACAAAAATTAATCAGTTCTCCTTAAATAATTACTGATCTTCTTTGCATAGCTCTTAAGAACACAGTGTTTTCCTGTACTGTGAGTACTGTGTGCACTGGACTAGCAATATCTAGCTGGCTGGGGCACATGCCTACTCTATAAGGGTGACCTTGTTTGAAGAAGACATTATTTTCTATTATCACTCTCTCAGAATTAGAAATCCATAACCTTCTACTTCACTGACAGTTATAAAAAGTGTCATTAAAAATGAATATATTCATGTTGCATGTGCATATTCATTCCAATACACTGCAATTTTTTATTCATACTTCATTTCCTTTTTATAGACCTAGTTCCCAGCGGTGTATTGCACTTCTCAGAAATATCCTTGCATGCTATACCAATCTTCTAAAAAAACAGTAAGTGGAGATGAAAAATAGCCTCTACTGAAGTTCCTGCTTAGTTGGTGCTGCTAGGGCAGAGTCTGTGTGTCCTTATGAAGTAGTTTTGACTATAATAATTTGATAGATAGGTTTCATCCAGAAAAATGAATCTTGGTTTGTTTTTTTTTTTTTTTAAAGATATGAGACACCAGAAATCTGGAGTGTGGGCTGTAGAAGAGGGCTTCTTTTGCCTGAGGACTAGTGTGTTAATTAGAATGAGGCTAGCACAACATAAAGTTGATTCCCTTTACAATATGTTTTTGCCTCTCTACTGTAGGATCTGTTTTCACAGAAGAAGCTATTTATGAACCAAGTTGTCATGTTCTGTCAGGCAATCTATGACACTATTCCTATCCTCTGACGGCTGCTGCTTCTGATTACACCAATGACAGTTTGCCTCAGGATGGTCATATCAATCTTTTTCACTAAGAAATATTCTTGACTTTGATTTCCTTTTCATCTTGTTGCACGAAAACCTTCCCATCTTCAGAGGAAGTCCTAATTGTTAGCTGTGCTATTCACTTCATTAAAAAATACCCTCTGCTTCCTGCTTACTTCCCATTTTGACAAAGCGTGAGCAGAACTGTGGGAACAGTACAGCAACCGTTCTTGCCTGCGCTTCACAAAAGGAGAAATAACGGATCCAGTCACTATGTAAACCTCTTGTACAGCTTGCAGGGATTAGAAACATGGGTAAGGAACTCCTGCTTTGAGTTCTCCTTTTCAATGGAGTTCAGACTGGCAGTTGCACACAATTATTGTTTATAGCAGAGCTTTACACTCCTTTGTCCCTTGAAATTTTGAGCCTAGACTACAGTGGATGCATATGGCTTTATACAAACGGGTAAAACGTGATGATAGACAGCCCCTGCAGAAGAATCATTGTGTGAGCCACGCACTGTGCCTGCCTTCTCTTGGCTTCGTGATTATTCCTCACACCACTTTCCTTTCTGTGAGTGACAGAGAACCCTTCATGAGTTGCATGGGGGAATCTGACATCAATGAAGCAGTTGTTTGATGTGTCTTTGATAAGTTGAGCGGCTAGAAAATGGGAAGTCAAAATCACTCAAGAACCCCTGTTTTTTGTAAGGTGTGATGGTCAGAACAGGTAAAGGCAAATGCATTCCCCTGTAAATATGTCTTTCCAGTGTTACCTGAGTTCAAAGCTACTTTTTCGAACAGGGAGCAGGAAAAGATGGAGTGACCTTTGAGGTTAGCTATAAAAAGCTGCATTTCTGCTCCAAGGCAAAAAGAATGTCGTAAGGAAAGCCCAAGTGCTCACCTGCCTGAACTCTGTGCAAAGGGGGCAAGTCCATGACCATTAGGCTGCTGTTTCCTTTCAGATCAAGCCTGGAAGCAGCTGGGAAAGCAATTTCAGGGCAGTTAAGGAAAGGAAGACGTAAACATGTACTGGGGAGTGGGCTAATGCATCTCACTTCTTCCACAGAGGAATGGAAACGACTTAAGCCTGCAAAATACACTCAAGTTAGATCACAGTGTCAGTCTAGCTTTTGGCTTGCTTTAATTCCATGTAAGGGAAATCTTTCTCTTAAAATTGGACTTTCCCATATCCAATTCAAAGCATAACTGCTTAACTCAAGCATGCAAGTATGTTTCTCCTACTTTTTCGATCTTTTTTCCTTTGCAGATCTACAGATGCTCTTTTATAGCTTGTCTATCAACAGAATTTTTAATTGAGCTGTAGCAAGGCTGGATACAATTATATTTTAAAGAATAAGAAGATAAAGGGAGTTATGAGTTAACAGAATTTGCAAGGCTGCATATGCATTGCTGGTAAGGCAACAAGAGTTACTGGCAGAGAAGGATGCGGTTGGCTTTCAAATCTCAGTCTTATTTTATTGGAGATGCTATTAGAGAAGGGTAAATATCTTTAGGCTTATAAATGGTCAGCAGAATTATGAAGTTAATGAGGATCTTCAAATATCTCAGCAATGCATTAATTTTTCAGCCTTATGTCATTCAGTTAAAGTTTCCAATTATAAGCTTCACAGACTGAAATCCTGGCTCCAGCACAATTAAAATGAGTTTTCTCATTAACTTTGATGGAATCTGGATTTCACTTTTTTTTGTGTGCATTATTTATGTAAACCTGTGTGTGCACATTTGTGTATTTTAAATGACACCAAGATTCTGATATCATCAGGTAATTCCCAAAGAGTGAACCCACTCTAAAAGTCATGTATCATATTGTGGCTAGGACTTATTCAAGCCCCATATATGATGCTTCCTTTGATTTTCTTAATGAGTTCACTAGTAAGGCAGAGACCCAGGTGTCCTTTTAGAGCCAGCACAGGGTAGGAGCAAGCAATCAAGCTGTATTGTTAAGAGAGAGATGACCAGAAGGCTGAAAAAGTGATTATGGTGATATTTGTCCCTGTGTCATTGAGTCTGAACCAAAAAAAAACCCAGAAGTACCCTGGTGAGTGAGGTATGCAAAAGCAATGAGGCCCTCGTTCATACTGGTTATTTAATGCACACTCATAAATTCAGTTTGATAGGATCCCTAGTTTTCCTTCTGCTTCTGTCTGTTTAAAACAGTTTCAAAATTTGTACAAGAAAGTGGGTGGAATAAAAGAAATTGATGGATGTTATGTAGTTCAGCAGCCCCTGCCCTGTCTCACATACCAATTCTATATATGGACTAGAAGGCGCCAAGTAATCGCCATTTCCTGGTATTTGTAGATACAGCTGGTTTAGAGTTCTAATGGCAACAATAGGCCTGGGAATTACTGTCTTCATATAGCTATGAAATCAAACTGTATGAGAAACTGTAAATGCACTCTAACACGATCACTTAGGCAGGTCCCCATAGAGATCAACTCCAAAAGGAGGTGGTTACTGCCAGACTGCATTTGTCTTCCTGAAGGTTGGTTTTCTTTAGTAGAGCTTATGAAACTTGAATTCATTTAGCAGGTAGCCATGAAGTGGAAAAGACACAGTGTTCTACAAAATCTTTGGATTTGCGAAGTTGCTAAGTTACTCATATGCTCCTCTCACTTTTTTATGGACTGGTCTGTTACAAATTTTATTTGGATTTGAGGCCAGCCAACCTGCATACCTCACGTAGCAGCCACCACGTCCTACTGATCAGGTAGCATGGAGAGATGCAAACCACCCTGGACAAGGAGCCTTCTGCAGACCCTGAGGCACAGACAATCATCCTGCTATGAACCTTCCACTGTGTAAAGTATAAGCTGCTCTGAAGAGCAGCAAGAAGATGTTTTAGCAAGATCAAGATGCCTAGATTTTGCTTATTGCCCATTTTGAAAATAACATTTAGAAACCTTGATCTCAACATTAATTTGTTTGGGCACGATTATCAGTAAAAGCTTTTTGATCCACTTGAGAGTATAAAACAGCAGCATAAAAACACCCTTCAATTCTCTTCAGTAAGAATTCCCTTTTCAGACTTAGTTCAGCCAAGTGCTGAAATTTATTTCTTAGGAAAGAAGCTCCACAAAATAAAAGAAAATGTATGGTGAGAGTTGGCATATCTATTTGTTTCATAAGGGCATGTAGCATTCAAACTGATAAGCAGGCTATCTTCTCAAAATGCTTTTTGATGTTCACAAGAGTAGAAAGGACACAGCTGATAGCTGCCAACATTTTTTTCCGTATGTTGCTATTGTAATGACTATTTTAAGTGCATACAGTAATTCCACATTTGACCTGGCTCTATTACTCTTCATAATAATGACAATTCACTTTACAGGAGGTCATATGGGAGAAAATTAGACTACTCAAAATGTAAGGTATTACTCAGATGATATGATACATGCATCAGCCCAGCAGTCTCTAAGTACTGTGTAGACATATCTGAGGTAACTTTAAATGAGATAGCTCAGGTACAGAGAGCATGATAGTTGCAGCAGAATGGAGCTCAGCATGGGCTAATTCACCAGTTTTGGCAATGTTCAGTTAGCTATAAAGCAAAGGTCTCACTGCCTAGAAGGGTGGCACAGGTTTGTGGCACGTTGTGTGCCATGAGAGGTAGCTACAGGAGAAGGGTAGAAATATGCATAAGTATATATTTTCTTCAGGTATACATAGATATGCTTTATGCTTTTTTATTTATGTAAAATCTATTTTCTTTAGGAGCTAAAAAATCCACATGATAAAACATAGCCAGGATTGTATGTTATGGTGAAGCTGCATAATTAAGAGGCACACTCCACGAGATAATAGATGGGCTGGAGACTTATGCTTTAGGTTGGTTTCCCCTTTTCTGCCCACTCCTATCCTCTGTCTTGTCAGATAAGTGGCAGTATTTCCCTCAGTGATTTTGCTTGTATTCTGTTAGGATAGTCAGTGCTAGCATCCCAGCATTTGTGTTGACCGATTTAGCAGCAAATGCTATATTGGGGGGAAGGGGGTGTGTGTGCTTTAAACCATCCATTTGTTTCTGTTACTCAAAAATATTCATTCTGATGCTGATAGTAAGCAGCGGCCTTACTGTCCCTGTTTGATATATAAGCTCTAGAAAACCAAACACTCTAGGAGCTCCTTCAGAATATTTATAGGCAACAGGAACTCAGGAGGTAAGCGAGTGAAACTAGGATGCATATCAATAACTTAGTAAATACACTGTAGGGAGAAACATTGTGCTCATCTTATACTTGGGACAAAAATTACATAGCATGGTTTAAATATTAAATAAGGAAAGGTTGTTGTTTGTAATATTAAACTGAAGAAAGGGATTAGTAGATGGCAACAATGCATTTCTTCTAATCTACTTTACTGGGAGTATTCAAAATTCATGAGGATTTTTTTAAGACACCAAAAAAAGTTGGGCTCTTTCTCTTTGCTTTCTGGTTTGGGCAAATGTTTTCAAGAAAGTACAATACCTAAAAACTTTCCCAAACTCGTAACAAATGTGTGTATAAAACACATTGCTAAGCACCCGCACCCTCCTGCTTGAAATAAGGTGTCTCCGTTTTTCCTTTTGAGTAGTGCTTAACAGAGCAGGGGAATGCCCTCACGTGGCCCTTTGTGCTACCCTTGTAATAGCAGTGGTGCACAAAAGACTTAGCATAAGATATCACCAGTCAGTCAGGCTCTGCCCTGATGAATTTACTAAAAGACAGATTTAAGAGATGGAATCTGCTATAAATCTAAAAAACCCCCATATTTAATACAGCTTAAAATACCTCTTACTTGCTATAAAAGCAAGACATCTATTTGCTTTTCTTTTCATTAACTTTTTCTATGCCAGGTGACATAGCTCTACTTAGACTGTGTTGGCACATTGTAGATACAGATATGTGAACAAAGCACTGTGGAATAGCATGGTGTGATCCCGTAGCAGACAAGTTCCTCCAGTTAGGAAAGTATATAATCATGCCCTTTTTACCCAGGTACTTTATGCTGAGTTTACCGTGGTGTAAGAGCCCGGCTCTCTCTGGATATCTGGTCACTTTAAAGCTAAATATTAAACAAAGTATTCATTCCTTCTATCACATTTTTAAAAGAAAACTAAGAAGAATAGGGGAAAAAAATTTCTTTCTTTAAACAAAAGGACATGAGCCTCTAAGAGAGCAAAGAGATATGAAACAACAAAGGGTGAGTGATGGAAAGGAAGTGCTTGGGTTTTGTTTAAAGAGAAAGCCACTTTTCTTCTGTTATGCTCTAATTCCTGCTATGTTAGAGCTGAAAAGAGTATCCCCTGCTGAGCATCTCTGCAGAACTAATGAGGCACCTTGTTGACTGCTATACTGCATTGCTTTTTAAATAGAATTCATGATGGGGTACCATTTTAAAATCCTTGAGCAGACTTGTGCCGAACTCCAGCTACAAATGGAGCATCAGGGACCAGAATTACTGTCTCCTGCATTAAATCAGTGTGAATTCAGCCACAGATCAGATCGCTCTGTGAAGAGGGCATCTGAGCCGGCAGGTTACCCTGTCTTTTATTGTTTATACTACCCTGAACTTTCAACACAATGATTGTCCCACCAGTGGAGAAGCACTTCTCTGCAGCCTTCAGAGCCAGTCAGTGCTGTACTTTACATCTGATAAAGTAGAGGGGTGCTGACAGAAGAATTGCCAGTGATGGCTTCTCTAGCCAATTTCCCTCATGGTACCATCTCTCCAATGTGCATGTGTGGTTCAGGTACATTTTCCCTGTCACATTCATATCTCTTCAGCAGTAAGAAATGGAAGGCAAATGTAAAAGAATAAAAACAATGCCATGTTTTTGGATCAGGAACCTATTTCCGTGGAGTGTTCTTTCAACCGGATGGGGGAACATGATGCTAAAATACAGTGACAATTAAATCATTTGGAGATCGGGAATGTTTCAAATTCCATTCCCTTTGCTTTTGTTCTAACAGGTCCTCTTTGCCACGCTGTGATTTCCTTGGAAATTAGTTCATTTTTGGTCAGTAATAACAATGCAAAGCAAACTGTGCTTCAAATGCTTTCCTGTTCATGAAATGCAATTGCAGAGATATGCAAAAGGAAGAGTGTAACTACATTTAGGATTTCTTCAGCCTTTGCTTCCAACTCTACTGTTACATATTGATCCTCTGGGGCACTTTATTCAAATTTCATATAATTTACCACTTTCAGGAAACGTGGTCAGTTTTGGAGATCAGCTGCTGAGCTGACTCTGAACATTCAGCTGCTTTCTGCTGCAACTTCATACAATGTAGGGCTTGAGCCCCAGCCTTGGCTGAATGAAATCCTCCCTTCTACTGTTGTGTCATACTCTGTTTTCTGACATTTCATCCCTGAAGTGCTTGTTTCTATACATAGTTTCTTAAAACATTGTGTAAACAGAGGCGCCCAATACTATTATTTTCCTTCCAAAGAACATGTATTGAAAAGGAATAGATACTGTCCCTCTGCCTTGAAAAGGATCATACTTAGATCTCCACTAGATGTGGCAACATCAGCAACATCTGTGGAGCTAAGGCATTCCCGGACTGAAACAAACACACCAGACACCCACCTTGGTCCAATACTGAGTTCTTGTTGTGACACACAACTGGGGTTATTGCTGATTTGTACTGACTCATAACCTAGTTACTATCATGAGCTAACAAATGCAGAACTGCAACTTTAATTCCACACATAAATAATTTTATGGACAGCTTTAATCAAGGTTTTCCTTTAGCTCTTTGTGGAAGCTTAAATTTCAGGAAACAGTATCCATACAACCAGCCTCTGCAGAGTAATTAAGGCTAGTTTGCTGTATTTAATTAAATTACACCAATTTCTTCTCCCATTGGATTATTTTGGGCTAGGATCAGATGCAGGCAGAGCAAATAGTCAGATTTTACTATTTTAAACTGCCCTACCCTTCTGAAGATTTTCCATTGCCAGACTATCCCTGCCTCCCCTGTGATTAACTAACCCCACGCTACGAGGCACTGAACTGACAGCTAGAAAGGTTGTTTGGGATTTTGTGAGAAATCTCTGGCGTGTCTTGGACAAAGCCTGTGGAGGTAGTATATAAGGGCAGGTGGAGCAAGAGCTTAATGGGAGCACTAATGGGAACAGCTCTTCTTTATGTATGTGAAATAAATAGAGGGGAAACTAATGAGGTTACATTGTCATCAAGCTGTGAGTTTTCCACCCTGTAAACTGGCCTCTTCAGCCTTACTTCTGCTTGCGCTTAGGGAACTTTTTTCCTGAAAATTTAAAGCTCTCTGCTTACGTGCATATTGAAATAAGTTGAAAATGGTATACACACTACATGGAAGAGGTATAACATCTGATTGCCAATATAACCAACTGCTGCTATCTCATTTGGTCTAATTTTAATGGCACAGGCATGAATACAGCAAGATAATATTGGAATATAACTTTTCAAAAACAACATTTCTAGAGGGTTTATTTTTCCATTGGACTTTTTAAAGTGGTTTTGGAAAAGAAGAATAATTCAGCCACCATTTAGCTCCAGTTTCCCTTAAAAGCTAGCTCACTATGGTCTATTCTCTATGTAGATTTTTCTATTTTAAGAACCTTTCTGGAATCAGTGTCTGTTTATTAGCCTTATTATAAAAAGCAATCACATACTTAAAAATATAGACTGCATTGTGAATTAAGAAGTCTTGCAAGAGCAAGGAAAAAAAAGATTAGCACAAAATAGATTGGCTTCTAAACTATTGCAGCAGAATAGCTGGGTGTTGCACAAACAAATATATGATATTAGAAGTTTACTATCTTGCTGCTTTCTAGACCGACAAGTAAAGTACTCATCACCTTATTTGAAGAGTCAGGAAACCAAAGCCTGTTACACTGACAGTGATTTTCTGGGCCAACATGTCTAGTCTCCTGCTGCTGCTGCAGGCAGCCACATTGTATATTCTCATTCATAGGTGATCAATTTTCCCCACCTACAGTTTGTCTGACAGGTGTTTCAGACCTTCACTCCTTGCAAAGACTGGAACCTTTTTTGATGCGCTTATAACTGAGTTAGAAGTATAAGAATAGTCTTATTTATTAATGATTGAAGTTCACAAAATGTAATGAATAAAGAATAAGAAGCAGTGCTTTAAAGGAAGTAGGATTAGTAACTGTCTCAAAGCAGAATTGGAGTTCACATGCTCAGAAAAAGGCAAGATGGTACTATGCCTGAATGTAAGAGATAAAACTGATAATTTCCAAATATATTAAAGTAGAATTTGCAATGACTTTTAAGGACAGTATTTTTTACCTATCTGTATGAGTGGACAATGGACATCAGCTTTTACCATAACCAGATATTCAAAGGTTTAACCTGACAGTAAATCTTTTGAGTATCCTAAGTCTGGTATAACTAAGTAAAAGTTGCTTTATTGATTTTCACAAACATTATTTTTTTAATGCACCTGCACAAAATTGCTTTTATCTATCCATTAATAAATGTCGATTGATAAAACTGAAGAATATCAGAAGCCTGTTGGTAATTGAAAATGCTTACCTCTTCAATATTCACACAACACACTGTTGCTTTTGAAGCTTTTGGCCATCTAGTGGGATGTCTTATTTTACATCTTACTAGTGCAATACTACCTTTTAACCTAATTTGACATTACTGGGTAATTTGTGTTTGATCTTTAAAGACATTTGTCATTGTGCTTTTAGTCCCTGTGACTATTTTATTTGACCTCTTCTGGAAATGAAAAACAAAAAGTCTTTAATACTATAAAAGACCTATAAAATGTATTTTCCTTGTTCACAGTAAAGAAAGTAGTTTGCTGTGATTTCCAAAATGACACTCAGACATCAGACATCTATAAACAACAATTAGTTTGGCTTGTCTTAGGCATTTATGTAGCTGTTGAGGTTGGCCTTGCTGAAAGCAACACTAATCACTGTATGAGTCTCCCTTGCGAATTCCAGTAGGAGTGGAACCTATTTGTACAATAATTGATTATGTCAGCTGTCAGTCCTGTAAAAATCCTAATTTCTGAGTCTTTTACATAGCCTACTTTTTGCGCCTGCTGCACAAGCTTGTCAAAGATCACGAGAAACAGCACTGCATGTACTATATATGCACTTGGTGAATAGGTAGGAACACATGAGACTAAAATGTGTATATGCAGGTGAATAGTGTTAGAAGTATTTTTAACAGTAAGGATCCAAATCAGCAGCTGATTTCTCACAAAACACTAAACACTGAGCCTCTGAAATTCAGAGCATCTCCAAGTTGCAAAAAGGACAAATTCAAGTTTCTTTACAGAAGTCCTGAGCTGGGGGTAAATGCCATTACACCCATGTTGTCTCAGTGTTGTGCTCCAGTGAATGTATATATTCAATATTCAACCTATATATTATCCTGGATGTTACTGTGGCTCTATGGTTCCCAGCCTGGAGCTGATTCATTTCTAACCAACTCAGAGGTGAGGTTTATCTGCACCTGTGTTATAGGTGTTTCCTCAGGCACCTTCAACATGTGTCAGTCTAGCTATCCAACTTCATTAATCATCTTTTAAATCCTGCCCATGCGGTCAAAATCTGTCAAACCACAGAGGAACCATTTGTCAGTGACTGAATAAATGTATATTGCTCAATGTTCAATGTATTCCCACAGTTAGAAAAAAAAAGGAGAAAGAGAAAAAAAGAAAAAAAAAAGGCTGAGCTTCTAGTAAAACTGGTTGTAGTTAAAACTAAAAGATAGGCTGGGTATCTGAATGACAGCACATCTTAAAAGCTCATGCTAAAAAAGATGGCCATCCACAGAGAAACAATGAGCTGCTTCTAAAGTACCAGAATGAGCTGCCATTTCCCAGCAGGCAAAGGCAAGCCTCTGCAAGGACTGGAGGACACCAGTGCAATCTGTAATACAATGTCCAGGGCAGGCGTCACAACAACTTGGCTATTTTGGTTGCTAACACAAAAAGCAGAAGGATGTGAAAGACATGAGGCGATAATCTACCTGGGAATCTGAAAGATGAACTTCTCAGATGCAGTTTAGTTTAGTTTCTTGTGTTTTCCCAAGGTTAGTAAGTTTATGTGGTTTTGGGTTTTCTGCCCCTAGAACTATCATTTGAGCTGACTGCATCTTTCCTTTCTTGTTCCATTTTCATCTTCTATGTTGCTAAGAGGTTTCCATGGCAATTCTAATATTGGATTAAGGAAGACATACTACTAACGCATCATCTCTGGTGTTGCCTAAGCCAGCATGCGCAGCTCTGCTTTGCGTGAATGGCCTAATTGTGTTAAGAACTGTTATCAACTGATGTCGATAATGAAAGGTAGCAGAATATAATGATAGAATATCAGCAGGCTGCAGGGGAAAAAGCAAAACACTACTGCTCTGATCCTCTGCAAACATAGATTCATTGATTTTGATGGAACTACACTAATTTTTACCATTCGAGAACTCAGCCCCAACAAATTGCACTTGCCACACTAATTCCATGAAAAGCAATACAGTTAACATTGCCTGCATTGAAAACACCCCTGTTCACTGACGTCAAAACATTTTAATTCAGTTTCTCTTTACCATAGCATTCTGAATGGCATTCTTTCTCTTAATAATACCCAATATTCATATTTTCCTGCACGGCCTCTAGCTGTGACGTGTAAGCAATTTCAAACAGGTCAATAATTACAGTTCTGCTACAAAAGTATTATGCCTTGGGTGGGACTGGTATTTTTCAAAAGGAATAAACAAATTATCATAAGGCTGTCAATTAAATCCAGAAAGGGTAGTAAAATGCAAATAATTGTCTCTCTGTGTTTAGAGGTTACTTTATTATCCCAAGATATTTTATTGATTCAGCCTCCAAAGATGTCACTCAGGCAGTGTGTACCTGCATGCAGGTTCCTGTATACAGAAACCACCCCCCTCACTTGTCTGGCACCACATCTCAGGGCTGGGCTGGAGAGACATCTTGTGACTCAATCGTCATGTTCACTGTGAGCTCTCTGGTAGGAAGGAGCACTCGGGATGTTTCTTGTTCTGGTACAGACAGCTGTTCATCAGAAACTGAAATAAGACCAGAGGTCTAATTCTCTCCAGCCAGTAAACATCTGTGTAATAGTCACTGCAGGCCTGGTCCAGGTTCAGAAAAGGCTAAGTCAAGAAGCTGTTAATATTTTTGGGTTATAAACGATCTATGATAATCCACAAATGGGAACAGTACTATGGGTGTGGTGACACTTTCTCTAAACCAGCCAGTTCTGACTGACTTAGGAAATATATGGACAATCTAGGGGGGGAAAAAAAAAGTTTAAATACTGCTTAAACTATGATTTAAAAACCTACAAGTTTTCCAGATTCTCTTTTGTTCTGTGTTTAAAGTCTTAGCTAAAAAGAAAAAATAATACATTAATCCACAGGATTACCATCCATCTTGAAGAGTTTCCTTTCTGTCCCTTCCTGGGGGAAAAAAAAAATCAGTGTATTTGTTTTTGCTGCTGATGCTTCAGGAGTTCAAAGATGTGGATGTTCCATCTCTCTTTTTATGTCAGAAAATCGTATCACCTCATGTTGCCTCACAGTGCACCGTTTTCATTGAGATAGCTAGGCTTTTAGCATAGCTTTTCAGCCCATATAATTAAGTACTTGTTTGTGGGCAGTCTTATAGTTGTCACAGTGAGATTAAGGCTTGTCCAGCTGATGGTATCCCAGTTTTAGCTTCCTACCAATTATGGAAGTGCAAGCAGAACGCTTGTGCTTTGGTTTGGATTTGTTTTTTGAGAGCTCTAATCTAAAACACAAAGTCATGCAGCTGGGGAGACAGCGCTCAACCCAAATGAACAGACCAGCTGCTTTTCTGGCAAATATTTGAAGCCACAGCTCTACCTGCTGGAACAAAGGGAAATTACACTGCACCGAGAGGCTAAAAAACGATGCGAAAACTGCATGCACCTAAACAGCTGAAGTGATTCTCTTGTATAATGCGTTTGCCTTCAGGATTCACAATTTAGCTTCTGTTTGCAATGGCAGAAATTTTCACGGAGTTTTTGGGGTTATGTGATATAAGACTTGAGATCCTCAGAGGCCTGTCCCTTCCTTGCAACACCTGCTGGAAACAGGTGCGCTGGGGCACAAACCAGCCTTTCTCTATTGAGGGAACTAAGTGAGGGGCACAGGCAGGTTAAGGACCTACTCTGGTATTAATCTCCTTTGAAGTTTCTGGTACTGGCTGTTACAGATTGGGTTAGTCACTGGCCTATTTTCTCATGAATAGTAAACTTATAAAAAATGGCAAGGTGGCTCACAGATAACATTTTCAGGAGCATCCAAGTGAGTTAGGCACTTCTAAACATTGCATATGGTGCCACTTAGTTTCTATGAAGGCAGCAAGAGCTAAGAGTCAGAGTGACCCCTTTTGGGTTTATAGAGTACACTGTTGTACAGTAGTTCTTTAATATTTTGTTTACTTGCTTCGATTCTGTTTGTGTGTTGGTTTTTGGAAAAGCTTCATATTTCATACCAGTCAGGATAAACTTTAGCTCTGTTACAGAATGAGTTTTCTGTAGGATTTATGATTTTTTTTATTATTATTTCTATAGTGCTTCCATCTAAAATTCTCAGTTCTCCTTTGCAAACATTCACAAGCTAAGCTTTACTGTCTAGGTGATCATCTGTATTATTCTCTTTCTGATGCACAAATTACTAGCACATCTTCCAAAGCTGGCCAAAACAGCTATTTCATAAAGAATTGATGAAAAAATAGATTTTGAAAATATCCTCAAATAATTTGTGTGGCTTTGTTAAAAATATATTTTGGTTCTGCAAACTTACTTTCTATTTCAAATTTTGATATTTGCAATCAATATTATTTATTGGAGTGCAAGGGATCTTTACTAAGAAGCTTTTTGGTTTATGTTTTCTGTGAGGAAGCAAATGGATTTATTGCTCTTCCTATGATTTTTATTTTGTCCTTTGCCAAAAAAACACTGGAACATTAAAACTAGAATGTTGGGGTTTGAAAAGATATGTGGGGGAGCAGCCACAAACAAAAACATTTCCAAATCTTCAGTCGTGTTGTGAAATCTGTTTTGCAACTGTGAAAACAGGGGCAGAAGGAATATTGTGTAGTCGATGCAGTGCTAGGCAAAGAGGCCAGCTAGCTGTAAATGTGCTGGGATGCTTGCAGAGCTCAGTACACTGAGAGGCAGCACCTTTGCACTCCCAGAACACTCCAGTTGTGTTAATGAGGTGTTTTTTCATGATGGATATTTAACAGGAATTCTGCAAGGACATAGTTGTGCTGGTCCTGGAGCTTACCTGGCAGGTCCAGGGTGAGCACCTCCACATGGCATGCGTACACTGCCAGCAGACATTTATTGTAAGAGCCACCTCTCCTAGGTAGCTGGTTCAAGAACCCAACTACAGTAGTTTTTTTTCCCTACAATATGACACAAAATTTTGCCTGTAAGCTATCAGAACACAAATATGTGCATGAATGCATACTTCTATATGCATAAAATGTAGCAGTTAGCAGGGTTTCTAACATGTCTCCAAGATTGAAAATGGAATGAGAACTCTCCAAGCCTACAGCTGTATTCAGTTTGCAAAAGCCCCAGCCCACGTTTATACAGTCTGTATGTAAACAGGTGCTCTTCCTTATGAGATGACAGCAACCCAAAGAACTCTTCAGAGCTGCTGCTCCTGCATGTTTTGCTACTGCAGCATAAAACCAAAAGCTGTAAGTCTGATGTGAAACCGAAGTGGGGCTTGACAAGAGCATCAGAAATCCATTTTTAATCTCCTCTCCAGCTGGCTCGTGGTTAGTTTTATCACAAAGAGGAATTTGCTGCCTGTCAAAAAGGACAGTTACTGGAAGTTAGAAGGATACGAGTATTTTTTTCACATGTTAATTATTATAATAAATGAAATAGCAACTTGGATTACCTCAGCAGAAGCTCTTTGAATAATGCAAAACAATCAGCATCTGACAGTATAATTCTAGACTATCATCTTCTTAGACCTACACTATATGCAGTGTGCGTGTCTGCAAGGGGAAAGCATATTTTTTTCTATAGTGTTGTAGGGATTGTATCTTTGTGTTGAGAAGAGGCAATACTTTAGAGACAAGGAACACAGTCTCATATCATACTGAAGTAAATTCAAAGTGTGATTCTTTCTATGACTTGGAGTTATCCTTAAACTGGGATGGGCATCCATCAAAGGAAAGCAATGCACAGGCATCTGGAGTGAGGCTGTGTGCTGTTTTAAGTGGTGTCTCTGCTGGAGGGAATCATCCTCTGGACCAGAAACAGGGCTTTTAGCTTTTATTTTACATCACTCCAGTCCTTTGATGCAGTGGCCAAAGTGAGGCTCTTTTCCAAGGTTTTCATCTGGAGTGAAATCCTGGCCCTTTGAAGTCTGTAACAAAACTCACATAGATAGCTCTCCCTAGACCTGCAAGATTGGATTCTCTTGCAGAGAGAGAGACTCTGACAATACATTTTGAGGAAAAGCTCTCTGGCTTTTTGCTTATGCCACATTTGCTTCTCCTTGGGTGTATCTAAAAATAGAATTGGACCAATATTGCACATGGTATGTAACTGGCCTCTGCCAATTTCAACTGTAGCATGCTTGGAGGGGGATAAAAAGTGGTCTTAAAACTATCAGAAGATCAGGTAAAATAATTTCTTTTTTTTAGATGACTCAAAAATTTAAAAAGAAAACCCAACAAAATGCCAGCCAGAGTAAACTATTAACTTTTCATAATTTTATGCAAAAATATTGAAACTATTGGCTCTCAGTGCAAGTTTTTCACTGGAAGGCTTTTCTTGTTTTGAAATTAGGAATATGAAAAATCACATTAAAGCAACATGAAGCAAAGGAGCAAAATACTGTCGGCCCATGGTTCTCCCCACCCCAACCTCAGTGGCAGCAATTTAAGAGAGCAATGTAATTTTGTTGGAAGTAATCTATTAGTCTGGAAAATAATTCTCTGATTGTCATTGAAGCTAACGTAGGAAAGGGCTGGTTTGTTTTACTTGGTTGTCTGAAACTCCATATGTCTTTAGCTTTAGCGCAGTAATGATAATTTGAGGGTGAATGGATAATGTCATTTATGGCTGCAGACCTGCAAAGATCCCAGGATGAAGACACATAAATATACAAGTTGAAATGTGTGGGAAGATAGGTTCTCAGTATGCAAGCTCAGAAAGTAGGGGAAAATTCTGATATACCCATCTGAGCTACTGATAGGACATACCTCCATATATGTTGGCAACTGCATGCACATTACAGGATTACCAAAAGAGAAAACCACAGATCTTTATGTTATGAAAAACACTGAATATTGCAGAACTTAAATAATGTCATGAGGCAGAATCCTTGAAACTTTTGGAAAAAAAAAAAAAACAGGTTTTTGTGGTCAAAAGCTTTCCCATGAAAGTTAGGTACCTGGGAGTTTGGGACTTGCTACTGACTTTATTTTTTGTTTTAAGCTGGGAAAATTTGAAGTGGAGACAGAAGCATAAGTGAAATCAGTACTGTCTGGCGGGCATTTTAACCAAAACAAAAGCTGAAGTATGTCTATTTTTTTGTAATGCCACTTCTCCGTGTCAGTATGCTCTCACAAATTGGTAAGGAGAAGACCTGAACAAATGCAGACAGGAGGCAGTTTGGGAAACACTCTTTAAGATGGGAACCATATTCTCAGAAAGTTCCATCCTGACCTTAGACCAGTTCAAGTTCATGACAGAAGTCTTCCAAAACTTCCTTGCATCAGCTAAGACGGTAATTAACCTGTAAGTGGAAATGCCTGATCAACCAGGAAGGGCTGGTGGTAGCCATGGGAGCTGAATTGTGTTCCACATCTTTGTTTGCATGCAATAGCACAATTGTCTAAGAAAAAGAGCTTTCATTTCTTTTCAATGAATTTTGAGCAGGTTATTTTGAAGCAGCTGCGAGACTGCCTGGGGTGTCTGTTTGTTTCAACATTGCTGAAATTTAAGCACCTCGCATTAGAAGTGAAAGTGATGTAGAGAACTGCTAATGTAAAACAATCAGATGTCTCAAACAGCCTGGGTGCTAAAACCACAATACAGAGCGACGGTCACTAGGACCCAGGACTGGACAGTACCCTGGAGTGAGGGTGAGGGAGGGAGTCCTGTGGAGACAGGGCGGCCTTGCCTCGGCCCCATTCCCCGTGGTCTGCGAAGCGTTTCATTCCCCCCCACACCTACTGCCTGGGGAACAGTCCTGGTATCACTCCTCTTGGTTTGACTGGTCGCTGATGTAATTCTCCAATTAGCAAAACTACTAACCACTTGTGCCTTGGGAAAGGAATTTGGGAGGGAGCTAAAAGGTAACAAACTGTGGAAAACTAACGGCTCTAACCTTGAAGAAGAGCTAACAAGCCGATAAAAGTGAACATCTTGGCACCAAAGACTGGACCGTGGCCAGAGAAGATAAAACTGCAGAAAGTAGGTGAAAGGTAAATGTGGCGAGGGGAGATCACGACCACCGACTCAATTCAGGACCGAAAAGACTTGCCCCCCCACACCTGAAAGGAGCATGCGTGCTAATTTACATAGCAAGCGAGGCTAATTTAAATACAGTAAACCAATAGTGTATGAAATGTTAATCACTAACCAATAAGTGTAAATTTAGGCGGGTTTATACTAATCATGTAGCCTGATAAATGTGCGTGTGCTCGTGCTCATGGGAGTTGTTTTTTTGTGTGTTCGTGTTCATGCTCGTGCACGCATGATTTGTGGAATTATCATCACCGAGCACCCTGCGCAGAATCAACATCTTTAGAAGAACCTTCACTTCTCCTCACTCTTCTCTTTTTTCCTCACCGAATACCCTTGTTGGCAGGACCAACGCTGGATCCAGGACTGGTGATTCTCTTTTCTCTCTTTCTCTTTCTCTCTCTTTTTTACTTTTTCTAAGGTGATTAAGTTGTTAAAAGTTGTTAAATTGTAGTCAAGTATTGTATGGCCTACCTTGACTTTCCGTAAAACCGCGTAGCTGGAGTGGATATAACCGTGAGAGTGTTGGCGGGTATCGAATATTTGTACTCAGTATTTGTCTCTATAGAAGCTTCCTATTAAAGCTAGTGTTTGTGTACGGACCTTGAGTGTTGGCCCACCTTAATCCACACCGAGAGGATTTGCGAATCTTTGTCACTCCTCCCCCCTCCTCCCCAGGTGGGACGTGACATTTTTTAAATTGGCGTCACGGACAGGATCCCCTCGGTGTTGGAAGGTCCTAAGGGGATACCGATTCTCTATCCAGTGAACGCGGACAGGGAGAATCGGGAAGTGACCTCTCAGCCATAGGCCGGGAGAGGTTCGAGCAGTGGCAAGTCATGACTACCCGGGAAATGTCGATGCTTGACTGCTCCCCAATTTTTGAGAAGTTGAAGGAGTACAAAGCGTGCCCTACGCCACCTGGAATAGCTTGGGCTCACGATAATTGGCACGACCCTGAGACAGTGGTAAATCGTATAGTTACCCTTGCAAAGGAGCAGAAGTGGCGAGCGGGTAAAGGAAAGGCTCTGGTGTGTGCTGTATTAGGAGCTGCGCTGACGGCGGCACAAAAGGAAAGGCATTTGGCGAGGCAGGAGGAAGGAGAAACAGCTAGGTCTTTACACAACCAATTAACAGCGGAACGTGAGAAAAGTGAGAGTTTACAAAAACAGCTGGAGTGTTTACAAAAACAGCTGGAGAGCTCACAGAAACAGCTAACTGTGGAGCGTAATGCCACTGAGCGGGCTTGCGCGGCTCTAGCGGATGCATTGGACCGAGAAAAAATCTTACGGTCTGAATTAGAAGAGAATGAGCGGGGGGTTTACAATCAAACAGATTGTGACTCGATTCCGGATAGCGAGCCGGGATTTTCAAGTTTGGCAAAGTTAGCCGAAAAGTCGGCATCCAATTCAAGACCTCTATACCCGCTCAAAGAATTGGAAATTAGTCAAGAAATTTTTTACCCTGAAGCCGAAAAGGAGCAGGCAATTCTGAGACCATTAATCAAAACGGAGACCACCGAAGGCCAAGGTGGAGAAGCTCCGCAAGTCACCACCCGGACGGTGCCGTATTCGGCAACCGAACTAACAAAAATCCAGGAAAAATATACTAGACGGGCTCAAGAATCTGAGACTGAATATGTATGGAGGGTGTCATTGTCTGGCGGAGACCGAGTTTTATTGTCAGAAGATGAGGCACAGGGATACTGGGGGCCTGGTGTATTTTTAACCACTGATGATCAAAGAGAGCCATGGTCGTTAACTCAACGAGCTGCGTATTGGGCAGGAGGTTTAGACCCCCTGGAACGAGGAGACCCAGCATGTATTGAGACCCCTGATATAAATCATTTAACCGAAAGTTTACAAAAGGCTGCTTGTCTCCAGCTGATGCACGACAGGCGTTTAGTCCCTCAACAGCCTTCCCCGATGTTGTTAAATGCACACCCTGATAGAATGACTCCCCTGATCCGGGGTCTTCCGGACTCACTGAAGCTGTACGCGGTACAGCTGCAGGACCGTCTAAGGGATATCCTGGCTCCAAGGGGAGGGGGGAGGCGAAACCAAAGAGGAGGAGGGACCATGACTTGGGGGGAGGTAGCCCAGGAACTGATAAATTATGGCAGGAGAATAGGTCTCACTGGCAGGGCTATAAAATCGAGAACTGCTGTAAGGAGAGTGGAACAGCGAGAAAATCGGCCCCCCCCCTCAAGCCTCAGGGGCAAGGAGAAACCTATTGTGGGCGGAGGGAATCGAGAAGGGGATTCCCCGGGAGTTAATGGATGGTATGCCTACTATAACCTTAGAGAAGCTCGTTCGAGCGTGGAAAAACAAACAGAAAGTACCCCTCCAAACTGACCAGCACACTCGAGAGAGTATGAGGGTGGAGCCCCGATCTAATGACATTGCGGGAGTTAACTCTAAGGTACCTAACACCCCTGAAAAGGATTTGATTGATCTTGGGACGGGAAACTGGACGCGCCGTCCCCAGTAAGTGAGCCGGGGGGACGGCCAGTGGGTCCATTTGAGAAGGCTCACAGAAAATAATAAAGGGGACTTGTTAATTACTTTTCCCCTTGGTCCCTTTAAAACCCCAGTTACTTTCTTAGTTGACACGGGTGCTCAGATGTCAGCACTTCGGGCGGATGTTGCTAATCGCAATGGCATAGTTGCCGATAAAAAACAAATTTGGGTCACAGATGCTTTTGGAAACTCTAAGCCACAACCAACGGCTCGAGTCAGATGCTGGTTACCAGGAGACACATCTCCTGTTGAGGTTACGATGATATTGGGTACTTTGCCTACGAACATTTTAGGACTTGATTTATTGAAGGGGAGAGCATGGACAGACTCAAAAGGAAGGGAGTGGAAATTCGGACTCCCCATGGTTTCTGTAAGACTTCTACAACCAGCACCTGTGCTCCCTCCTTCCAAAATTGTTAATGTCAAACCATATCCTCTTCCCTTAGGGGCTCGGGAGGGTATAACCCCTGTGATAACGGAGTTGCGGGAGCAAAGGATAATTATCCCAACTCACTCACCTTACAACTCCCCAGTATGGCCAGTCCGCAAACCAAATGGAAAATGGCGACTAACAATTGACTATCGGCGCCTAAATGCCAACACAGGCCCCTTAACGGCTGCAGTGCCTAACATAGCTGAATTGCTCGCGACCATACAGGAGCAAGCGCATCAGATTTTAGCAACCATTGACGTGAAGGATATGTTTTTTATGGTTCCCTTACAGGAAGCCGACAGAGACCGCTTTGCCTTCACATGGGAGGGTGTGCAATTCACTTTCACACGTCTTCCGCAGGGATACCGTCATTCACCGACCATTGCTCACTATGCACTAGCACAAGAGCTTGCTCAAGTCACTCCTGGAGAGGGCGTCAAGGTATATCAATACATCGATGATGTGTTGATAGGCGGCCCTGATGCTGCTGCAGTAGGACAGACCCAGACGGAGATAATCACTCACCTAGAGAATTTAGGGCTCCAAATCCCAGCAGAAAAGGTACAGCTTCCCTCTTCCGAGGTAAAATTCCTAGGCATTTGGTGGAGGGGAGGAATGGCGTGCATTCCCCCTGAAACTTTAACTACTCTTGAACAAGTGAAAATGCCTGGTAATAAAAAAGAACTGCAACATGCCCTAGGTCTGCTGGTATTTTGGAGAAAACACATTCCAGATTTTTCTATCATAGCCCGTCCCTTATATGATCTAACACGCAAAAGAGTCACCTGGGATTGGACCCCCGTCCATGAAGAAGCCTTAAAGTTGTTGATTTTTGAAGCAGGCACGTATCAGGCTTTAGGGCCAATACACCCAACAGATCCACTCCATATTGAATGGGGTTTTGCAGTTCACGGGCTATCCATACATATGTGGCAACGTGGGCCTGAAGGTCCAACTCGTCCCATAGGATTCTACTCACGCAGTTTTAAAGATGCAGAAAAACGTTACTCAGTTTGGGAGAAGGGCCTTTTTGTGGTTAGTTTAGCTTTGCAGGAAGCTGAAAGGATCATACGGCAGCAACCAATCATCTTACGAGGGCCCTTTAAGGTTTTGAAGCCAGTGTTGTCCGGAACCCCACCTCCCATTGGGGTGGCACAGCGAGAAACAGTAAGGAAGTGGTATGCACAATTGGATCACTATTGCCACACACGGAGAATAGAGGAAGGAACACCCAAAATACTCCAAATACAAGATCCACCCACCAATCACCCAGACACAGAACCCACTCCCTCATGTATAAAACCTGCTCCTCCATTTGAGCCCCATCTGAAAAATGTGTGGTTCACCGACGCATCCTCTAGGAGGGAGGGAAAGGTGTGGAAGTACCGAGCAGTAGCACTACATGTTGACTCTGGGGACCGAATTGTAACAGAGGGTGAGGGGAGTGCCCAAGTGGGCGAATTAGTTGCTGTGTGGAGTGTGGTCACCAGGGAAGCTGAGACCAGAGAACCGGTGTATATTTATACAGACTCGTATGCTGTGTTCAAGGGATGTACAGAGTGGCTCCCTTTTTGGGAACAAAATGGATGGGAGGTAAACCGAATACCAGTATGGCAGCGGGAAAAGTGGGAGGAAATTCGGAATATTTCCAAACAAAAATCCTTTCTGATAGGATGGGTCGCTGCACATCAAGCAGGAGACAATCCAGCTCACCCTTTGAACAACCAAGTAGACTCGCTGACCCGCTTAGCAAATATAGCCGTAGAAAGTGAAGGGGAGAAATGGGAACATCTGTTAGAGTGGTTACATGTGAAACGTGGCCATTCAGGGGTTAAAGACCTTTTCAAGGAAGCCGGCAGCAGGGGCTGGCCTGTAACCCGAGAGCTGTGTAACAGAATAATTTCTGCTTGTAGTCAATGCCGTATACGATTAGAACATGACCCTTTGAGAGACCCACCCTTACACTTGCGAGAAAAGAAGGGACTGTGGGAGACATGGCAAGTAGATTATATCGGTCCCTTTCGACTTTCCAATGGGAAAAGGTATGTATTAGTAGGGGTAGAAGTGGTATCAGGGCTGACACAAGCAGAAGCGGTGCAGCGAGCTACTGGGGAAAGCACAGTAAAAGGTTTAAAACTCTGGTTCAGTTACCTACCCAAGCCCCAATCGATCCAATCAGATAACGGAAGTCATTTTTCTGCAGGAGTAGTTAAGGAGTGGGCGCAGAGAGAAGGGATTCAGTGGATTTTCCACACCCCTTATCACCCTCAAGCAAATGGAATTGTTGAACGCACAAATGGGCTTTTGAAACGTGCCCTGAGGCCTCACGATCCTAGGTGGGCAGAGAGACTGCCCGATGCAGTTTATAAAGTGAACAGTCGCTGGGGGATAAATGGATGTCCACGACTCACCGCTTTCTGTCCCCAACCTCCCACCATACTTCCAGGAAAAGGAGGAACCAAAGACCCCATTCACCCACGTCATTACCCAGGACAACCCGTGCTGGTGGATCTTCCCACTGTGGGAACAGTTCCACTGGTTTTAACGAAATCTCTTGGAGTGTATGCCTGGGAAGCTACTGACGCCCGCGGGAAGAATCACCGAATCCATACGCGATGGATTGTCCCATCCTATTAATCATTGTTATATGTTTTACAGGTTGTCAGAAGCTCACCGTGGGACTTATGTTTTCTGTTGTTGGATGGGTCATTTTTTGTGTTGTAGGTCTGATTTTATTAAGTATATTTTTCTTCTTTACTAGGGATAAATGGTGCGGGAGAAGTTTGTATTCTTACTTTGTGCATGTATAATCCTGTCTCAGTCAACTGGGAATTTGGATAACCAACCCAATTTGGCATGGGAACTGATTACAGGTTTCGTCCGGATCTGGAATCGAACAGACCAAGGTCTTTGTGTAGACCTCCCCACGTCAGCGTCGGAGGGCTTTAAATTTGCAATCATTTGGCTAAATTTCTCACGAATTCTAAATTCAAAGCTAGAAACATTAAACCAAAAATGTATTCAAAATACACGCTGGAAAGGAAAATGCTTGTGGGGAACTGACGCACTCCCATTCCAAGAGTACAGCGGGACAACTTGGTACATACCCTCTCCAGTGGCCTATCAATTTCCAGTTAATATAACCTGGAGAGATATGTGGAATGCCACCTGTTGGAAGCAACAGCTCTGCAGGGGAACTACAAGTGCCACCCTTGCAGCCCGAAAAAATTGGACATTGTGTCCCCGGGAGGTGAAGATGCCTTGTAATCTTGTACTGAATTGGACGTGGTGTCCCCGGGAGGTGGAGATCCCTTGCAATCTCGTACGCTGGTGGGACCCTCCCTCTCGCGGTGAACCCTTGCAACATGAATATAATGTCCCGTTTTCCCCGGGTTGGTGTATTCAGATTCCCAACAAACGGGGTGGCTATACTAACCATAGCCGTTCTCGTTACGAATATGCTTGGTCCCTTAAGCATTTTATGTCCAACCCAGATAGTACAATTGATGCACAAGAAATAAATCCCCTACCCTATGAGGATACCCCTCTAATGACGTGTTCACGAACAGTTAGTTGTGGATCGCTAATGTGGGACCCCATAGAAACATGGTATATCCCCGAACTGCGAGTCTTTATTCGGGATATGTGCATTTGTTGGGGCTTTCCAGTAACAGGGTTTAAACCTGGAGATCCCATGTGTAATGGAACCATTGCTAATTCAGAAACCGCAATAAAATGTGGAGTCACGCTTACCCATGAGGCAAAGTGGAATTTTGCGTGGGAAGGAGGAGTCGCAATAACTGAACCTCATGATCCATCAACATGCTCCTCTGCTAAATATCCAGCCCCCCAGGGTACCCTCTGGGCATGTTCAGATGGGAAAATGTACTCACACCTGCATGTATATGAGATGGCGGGTTTACGCTGCACCATCGGTGTTCCATCAATGTGCCCCTCCAAAACATTTCACTTTAACAACCCTGAATATAACCGGAGGAAACGGGATGTTCAGGCACCTCAGACTGCACCAGAATGGGCAGTGCGGGGAGTCCGAATACCCGATTATTATACCTGGGGCATGACAACATCTTTGATGTTAGAAAATATATTTACCCCATATGTAACCCTTAAAAGACACCAGTTTGTCTTAGAAAACCTAACCTGGCAAGCACACGTTTTGAGTAATTGGACCAGACATGCTTTTGGGGAACTAAATTTGCAAGTCCAACAGGTGTCTAAAATGACTTTACAAAACAGATTAGCTTTAGATATGCTATTGTTAAAAGAACAGGGAGTATGTGGAATGTTAAATCTCACTGATGGAGAATGCTGTCTCACCATTCACAACGCGACTACCACCATAGAAGAAGCACGAAAGAAGATGAGAGAGGTATCCGAGCAGACTGGAGAACTTTTCCGAGCAATGCAACCAAAGGACCGGTTTAACGGCTGGAGCCCTGGACCCTGGCTCAACTCTCTCCTGAAGTCTCTTGGACTCACGGGGTGGGGAAAATGGCTTGTAGATATTGGTATTATGATTTTAACGATATTTCTGTCAGTGGTAATAGGTCTTGCAGTAGTTAGGTGTATGATTTCTAAACTCCTGTCCTCTCTTTCTCCCTCTATCCGCTATATTCAAATCACCACCGAAGATGAAGATGTAAAATACGGAACTCGGATTGCACCGCTGTTTGAGCCACGGGGTGGTGTAGAGAACTGCTAATGTAAAACAATCAGATGTCTCAAACAGCCTGGGTGCTAAAACCACAATACAGAGCGACGGTCACTAGGACCCAGGACTGGACAGTACCCTGGAGTGAGGGTGAGGGAGGGAGTCCTGTGGAGACAGGGCGGCCTTGCCTCGGCCCCATTCCCCGTGGTCTGCGAAGCGTTTCATTCCCCCCCACACCTACTGCCTGGGGAACAGTCCTGGTATCACTCCTCTTGGTTTGACTGGTCGCTGATGTAATTCTCCAATTAGCAAAACTACTAACCACTTGTGCCTTGGGAAAGGAATTTGGGAGGGAGCTAAAAGGTAACAAACTGTGGAAAACTAACGGCTCTAACCTTGAAGAAGAGCTAACAAGCCGATAAAAGTGAACATCTTGGCACCAAAGACTGGACTGTGGCCAGAGAAGATAAAACTGCAGGAAGTAGGTGAAAGGTAAATGTGGCGAGGGGAGATCACGACCACCGACTCAATTCAGGACCGAAAAGACTTGCCCCCCCACACCTGAAAGGAGCATGCGTGCTAATTTACATAGCAAGCGAGGCTAATTTAAATACAGTAAACCAATAGTGTATGAAATGTTAATCACTAACCAATAAGTGTAAATTTAGGCGGGTTTATACTAATCATGTAGCCTGATAAATGTGCGTGTGCTCGTGCTCATGGGAGTTGGTTTTTGTGTTCGTGTTCATGCTCGTGCACGCATGATTTGTGGAATTATCATCACCGAGCACCCTGCGCAGAATCAACATCTTTAGAAGAACCTTCACTTCTCCTCACTCTTCTCTTTTTTCCTCACCGAATACCCTTGTTGGCAGGACCAACGCTGGATCCAGGACTGGTGATTCTCTTTTCTCTCTTTCTCTTTCTCTCTCTTTTTTACTTTTTCTAAGGTGATTAAGTTGTTAAAAGTTGTTAAATTGTAGTCAAGTATTGTATGGCCTACCTTGACTTTCCGTAAAACCGCGTAGCTGGAGTGGATATAACCGTGAGAGTGTTGGCGGGTATCGAATATTTGTACTCAGTATTTGTCTCTATAGAAGCTTCCTATTAAAGCTAGTGTTTGTGTACGGACCTTGAGTGTTGGCCCACCTTAATCCACACCGAGAGGATTTGCGAATCTTTGTCACTCCTCCCCCCTCCTCCCCAGGTGGGACGTGACAAGTGACCCTCTGCTATTGCAGAGTCAAGGACTGGAATAGGAAATCAAAGAGTTCCCCTCTCTGCTAGCAGGGAAACAAGCTTTCTCATTTAGAAGAAACAGAAAGAGGGAATCAGGTTTCCACAGTGATCAATGAGGAAAGGACATGGTTACCTGGAAACAGGACTGCTCCCATCCACTGAAAAAGTCTTTCTTGTATTTATTGATGAGAGATCAAAGCCAGCTATTCACTCACACAGGAGTCGGAAGGTTGAACTCAGAGCAACTGCTCTGCATCTCATTTGACCACAAGCGAGTAGAGGGAGATATGGAAAACTTTCTGTTGGACCTCTACCACATCTATTTGTAGAAATTACTATTTCTGTTTGTAAATAAAGTCCTTATTGTCAAAGGCTAAAGAAAAGTGGCTACTAATGTGACATACTTGTTGCAGTCACTGCCATCTCAGGCCATGTGAAAGCCATTGACAGCACTTCATACACCTGGTCAACTATATCTGTGGAGAAAAGCCTACCTCTAGCATTTGCAATTGTACTCTACAGACATTTACAGAGCTCACACTGCCACCTATTCCTTTCCATGGGACTGGAAGTTGATAACTCTTCCTTCCTTGCACCAGAGGGCTGGTGGATCCTTCATTTCTTAGAGCTTTCATTTCTCAGAGTCAAGGCTGTGAGATTTTGGAAAAGACTCCAGTGAGGATCTAAAGGCATAACTGGAACTTCTGGTATTTGTATGTTGCAAATACTATCCATGCATGATTAATTTGATGAAGGATCTCAATAAAAGCACTGAAATATTTCTGGAGACCTCAGCAAGTCTTCTAGTCCTCAAATTAAAACTGAGTTTATAGCTGGACTATACTTCACATTCCAACTTTTCCTTCAAGCTGCTATGTTACTTCAGGCAGGCCATTTAAGTCTTTAAAGGCCTTGCAAGATCTTAGTGTATTTGGGGAAGTTCTTTCCTCTGTTAGAACTAGAGACAATAAACTGTGCTGCTTCTCAGAATAAGTGCCCCCCCCCTTAAAAAAAAAGAAGAAGAAGAAGAAGAAGGATCAGGCAGATACCTATTTCCATAAACTTGTTCTATAAAGCTGCAGGTTGCAACTGGCATTAAAGCTGCAGGCTTAAACCTCTGGTTAACCACACAAAGGGTCGTTATAATGAGCACACAGGAGTGAAACCGGTGAAACACAGTTTGGCTACAGACAATAGTGAGGCTCAAAATCTGTTTCTCAAAAGCTTGTTTTAATATTTCTGGCTGTGAATTTTGAATGAAATATTTCAAGCTTAAAAAAAATGAGTTTTTATCCCTATTCCAGTGTTACTGCCTAAGCTATCCTTGGAGGATTGGATGTTGGGGTACCATCACCTCAGCATAAGGGGGATCAGAGCTTGGCTGTGAGGGAACAGGCAGCAGCTCTGGTCCCCTCTGCTCACATGAAAGGTGTTTTATCACCACAGGGTGCCACAGGAGGCCCTACGAGTCCTTCTAGTCTAGTGTTTCCTTGCAATCATTCTAGCGTTTTTTTTAGCACGGCAGTGAAGGTATGGGAAATGGAAGAACAGTTTCAAGCTTTTGATCTCAGAAGGAGCAAGAATACAGGTCTCATGCTCCCTGGAGGAGTACTTTACCCATATTGTGATGGTGCTGCACCCAAACTGTATATGCTTTCACAGAAAGGCCAAATCATTTATCAGCACTCAAAGGAAAAGAGTGAGAGACACTGGAGAAAATGATACGTTGTGAATCCTACCCTTATCCTGACACTTAACTGTGGATACTCATATGTGCCCATATCCATGAGGCAATAAGGAGTTTTACAGATGTTCCTCCTGAAGGTGTTGCCCATTACTTTTCTTCAGGGCCTCTCACAAAATGTGCTGCCTACCCTGAATCCTGGGCACTTACCTGCTTAATTCTCCTGAGCTCCTACACAGGGAACTTCATCCCTTACCACAGACTCAGTAATTCTCCCTCTGCAGCCAGGCACCAGAAGTCCCTGCTTCGATCCAGCTTTAAGCCTACAGGCTGAGCAGTCATGGTCTGTAACACAAGGAAGATGGATGTCTCCAACTACTTTGTCTCAAAGCTACCAAACTACAATATTTCTCTTGACAACATTTCTGTCCTCCAGCACATATTCTGCCTTGCTTCTGGCAACAGTTTCTTTCCCATCGTAGGAAGAACTCAACCTAATAAAAACGAGGGGTGCAATGAAAGATCCTGGCTGAGCTCTGAGAAATACTAAAAGCCCTCAAACCTGAGAGTGGTATTGCCATTTTATGGGCAAGACAAAGATGAAAGCCAAGATGAAGCGGTAGCTGAGCACCCACTCGCCCTCCAAATGCCTAGTTCATCTTTTGGATCCTAGTAATAACCTCAAAATTTCTGCCTAAACACCTATCTTTCTTCTAGTTGAGTACATACAAAACCCTCCACAGAGCATAGAAGTTACCTGAAAATAAGCAGCTAAATGACCTTTCCTCTTATACTTTCTTTCTTGAGAGCAATATTTTCAGAATAACTATTTTTTCTGAAGTATTCATTGAGCATGCTTTTGCATGTATACAAATATATATGCACTCAAACTATATTCAAAGAAAGGCCAAACCATTTACCCCATGAGTGGGTGGCGAGGGCACCCACCTCTAGTATGGAGACTCAGGTTTAGACTGATGCAACCGGTATCAGTAAACGGCTCAACGAGTGATTGAGAGAAACGTTCCCTAGCAAGCACAAATCTGCTAGTCACACAGGAGGGAATCAGACCTCTGCATTGGATCAGACTAGGTGGTGATTTCAGCTCACAACAACCATACCCCAGGTATATGTTTGTAAGCGTAGGCTACTGGGTATCTCTCTTTCTCTCTCTCTTTCCGTTCATTTAATAACAGAAAAAAATAGACAAAACTCCCTAGGGACACATTAATGAGTTAGGATTCTGAACACAGATAAAAGATGTCTTCTGCATTTCATTCCTAACTCCTGGCTTTTTGTTTGGCGATTGCCTAGGGATCAAGATATCAAGTTGTCTTGACATCTCCTACAGAGAACCTAATTCAGGGCCAGGATTCAAGAAGAGCACTGCGATAATGAAGGACCAAGTACCTTTGAGACCCAGGGATGAAGTGATTTACCCAAGGTTACACAGAAGTGTAGCCAAAGCAGAGGCCTGTTGTACCTGTGAAATGAGAACTACACTACACAGATGTTAATATTACCCTGTTTTAAACCCAAACACACTAATACAGCATAAATATGTATGCATTTTTGTACCCAGTGGCCCAGTAAATACAATATTATCAGTGCAAGTAACAGGCCGCCATCTTATAGTAACTGTGCCTTATACTCACAGTGTGAAGCCCTAGTCCTGACCCGCTAGGCTGGTTACTAACTTCTTTTAGAAACTTACTGTGTGAGCCCGAGCTTGATCCCTCATGTTTCTCTTTATGATATACAGTGTAGGCATGGGATAACAGCAAAGGCCTTGAGAATATGGGCACAGGCTGAAAACAGAGACCCCACAACTCACTGGTGGTCACTGAAAAAGCATAACCTTGAGATATGGGAGAAGACTGGTTTTGCTTTAAGAAAAGAAGCAGCAGCTAAGAAAATTGGGAGGAAAAAAGAAGCAGCTGAGCAGCAGGATCAGGCTGGGAAAGTAACCCCCCAACCACCACCACCAAGCATCACACAGTCTGTAGTCAGAGACAGAAGCCAAGGGCTGGGAATCGTCTTGTAAAAGGACAAGATCCCAGATTTGAGCAGGTAGGTAGAAGGAAGGAAGTGCCCACTTAAGTTCCATCTTATCTCCTTGCAAAGCTCTCAGCCGGGATCACCTGGGTAGCTAAGGCCGTCAACAACTGTAGCCACTGGTGCTGACTATATGGTATCAGCTCTTTGGTACTGTACACTCCCACCACAGCAATCTCTAATTGCCTGATACATGCACACTTAAATTCAGGTGCAAAAGTCACTGGCAGAACTGTCTGTATCTTCTCATCCTTACTGCCTGTTTTGTCCACTCCATCCAAACTGCAAAGTTGTTTGGAGCTGCTATTCCTTATAGCCTCCTTAGTCAATGAACAGCCTTACGCCCCGATGGGACAGCCCCATGTGCCAGCAGCCAGGTAGCATTGTCAGGCACAAACTCTTCTGTTTACAGTTCACTGTGCAAAGAGCCACAACTGGCAAACAAGGAAGGAGGGATTAAACACACTGTGGGAACGAGGCTAATATAAACAAGCAACTGGGGATATGGCTAGAGAAGGTAAACCAAGGAGGCACAGCTGCTGACCTGCAAGGCTCCCTGCTTGGCTGAGGCTGGTACTCAGCTGCCAACAGCTCTTCTCCCCCTTCTCTCATTCTACTACTCTGATGCAAGCAACTCCTGCAACATCTGGTACGTGACAGGATATGTTCACAGAATATTATGAAGTCAAATCCCTTCAAGGAGATGCCTAGAGTAGGTGCAAGAGCTCTCAAAAAGCACTGAACAGGGATAGGATGGAGGCAGAGCATCAGACAGCAATATTATACAGCAGTGTGATACAAAGGCCAACGTGTTCTCTGGATGTGTGTCTATGGATGCAATTTCAGCAAAGAGAGGGAGATATTAACACCAATACACCCAGCACGGCAAACCTCATGCGGGATGCTGTCCACAGCTCTGGCCAGCTTCTCTAGAGAGATAAACTGAGGCTGGAAGAGACGGAGTTCTTGCATGATGGGGGAAATAAAGAATGTATGGTCACGGATACTAAGGATTTGTCCAGCTTTGCCCAGAGAGTCTTCCATTATATATCTATGGACTCTGAGGAAATACTGCCTGGGTAAGGAAGAGAGGGAAATGTTTAGGGTCTTCTTGTGTTCTCAGGAGAGTGCTCTCCTCGTTCTCCGGGAACAAGGCCGTGAAGATTGTGCTTAGCATTAACTTTAATGTCAATTCGTGTCAGTTCAGTTAAATCAGGAAAGAAGGTCAGCCTGTGACTGTTAGTTGTTTGCACTTGGAGACTGTTCATCTCAGGTTTTCATTTCAGAATTAGACTTAATTCAAAAACCTGTCTTTGATAAACTGACTTTGAAATCCTTCCGAAACAAACAGAAGAAACAGAAGCATCTATCTAGCTGTGTAATGAAGAAAACTAATCAGATTGAGCTCTGGAGCACTATTAAGTTATTGCTTTAACATAGTTTTCTGGTAGTTTACAAGAGCTCCTTTGTCCTATAATTATTTAGTTCATTCTTTGTTTATTTGTTTAAAGAAAAACTCCACTGCACAATATGTCTCAGATATGTTCTTATGGCAAGCACTTTCCTAGAATGACTTTATGCTCTGAAATTGAAGTATTTCCTTTTATCTGCTTAAAGAGAGGCTTCAGTACAAGCCTTCCACAATTCTATTTCTTTTAGTAGAGATAAAAAAGATTTTAGGTTGAGTACCAACAGTGCACTTATTTATACTTACATGTTTTTTACTTTTTTATACTTATTTATAGATGTGTATATGTGTCTTAGGAAATTGCTCTCCTAAATAGTTCCCATAGTACGCTAATACGCTTAAAAGCTTTGTTAACCTGACATCACTGTAAACAAAGGCCATTATTTTCCTTAAATCCTTTTGCTTCCCACATCACCCAAGAAGAGAACACTATAATGTGAGAACTATGTGCTACTCCTAGCATGTTTCTGCAGTCTTTCAGAGTTGCTGCAATTCAGTGATAAGAATGCCATTTATTTTTAATTTATTCAGTCTGCTGTTGAGTCATAGCTGGGATTTGATTTTTCTTTCAATGAGACAAATTGACAGGGATAAGAAAAACACAGTTTCTTAGAAAAATAAGTAACCCCAAGAACCTTGACAATTTCTACAGCCCCCCCCCCCACACTATTAGTGTTCAATATGTAACTCTCCAATTACTGTGTTTGCAAAGCAACTGTCAGGCTTTGGGAAGGTATAGCAACATAACTCATTACTGTCACTCAGATCCTTTGGAGTTAGCACACAACAAATTTCACGTACATCAGTTCCTGAAGGCAGCTGGTGTTATCTGCTAATCGATTCGCTCAGCACAATGTCAGGCTTTGAGTTTAATCCCTAGCCGCTTGCTGTTTTCAAAAGATCAGACAGTAGAATAGCATCGAGGGTGTGCAGAAAGGATGTGTGCGGAGCAAAGTATGTGGGGGACAAAAGGGCATTCCAGATGTCGGAGCACAGGAAAACTACATTTATTTTTTCAGCTGGTAGCAAATGAAAAAATGAAAAGATATATTTCTCTCTGACTGGATTACAAGAACACACAGAAACTTCAGGTAAAATGTCCACAGCTCCATTTTAGTAGGTGTTTTGCAAAGAAATAGTAAGCCATTTTGCAAGAGGTCTTACTATCGAGGCAATCTGAAATCTGGCTTGGAAAGCTAATTCCTGGAAGAGTGAGGATTCTCTTTGCAGTATCTTCTTTAGATACAGCCATCAGTTTTGCTGAGCACTAACTCCTCTTTCCTCAGCAACATTTCCACTATTTGCATTGGCTCTGAGGGCTGTTACGATGCATCAAATGAGCAACTGCTGCAGCAAACTGAGTAACTAGAACAGCATAAACAATAGGTTCCTCCCTGTCTGATCCATGGTTATGGAAGAGTGAATTTTCAGACCTCCTAAAAGGTTTGTATTTCTAAGTAGGAACTAGGGATTGCGATACCTGCACTGCTCATCAGTGGTACATGGATTCTCTAAACATCCACTTCATGTGCTCAACCTAGTCCTGATAAGGTCCTGACAAAGTTTCTTACACTTTGAACCAAGTGTAAGGTTGGTTCAAATCAAACTGAGCCCCAAATTGATCTTTTACTCCTTCTTTGTTCGGGACAGCGTCTGCCTCAAGCTGATTTGGTGGATTCTTAGTAAGGCACACCTCCAAGTATTTGGGAGGAAAAGATGTGGAGAAGATGTGCTGTACAGCTGACAGAGCAGTTGGAGCAAAGCCAGTATCACATCTGTAGTGAGGTAACCTGGGTAGCACTAAGGATTCACTGGAAACTACATATATTTCAGGTGTTTATATGCCACTATCTGTTGTGAACCTGACTTCCATGCTTCTCTGAAGCAGAAGTCCTTGTAATACTCCCTGAGCTGCAACCCCTCTTTACAGACAGGAAATGGAGGTGCAGATGAGCATAGTGTCCTGTCCAAAGTCACACAGGCAGTCTGAGGAATACAACCTGGCTTTTCTAAATCCTGAAGCTAATGCTCCAGCCTCTAGGACTTTTATTCTAAACCCTAGCACCAAACTGAAGTAACTACACCACCTGAGGAACCTGAAATGACATCCGCCTAAACCCTAGGGAGATGCTACCTCTGTCAGATGTAGAACCTGCCATTACACAGCTCCCATTGGTGACACCCAACACCATTGCCAGTAAAGATTACCAGCACAATACCAACAGAAAAGGGCTCATGAACCCCTGGCACAATGCTGCTGGTATTCCTATTAAGTTGACAGAAGAGTCAGTAAAACAGAAACGTTTTAGTGTTTGCCAGCCTACCATGGACTCCACACTGCTAATGCCTACTGGGGCATTTCCTTTAACAGAGGTAGCTGGGGCTTCTTCCTCCTTCCCAGTTTTGTCTCTGATCACAGTGCAAAGCTCCAGGGTGCCACAGTATGATCAAAAGGCAATCAAGATTTACTGAGTGGTAACAGATCTCTTATAACACAGCAACTTTATGGTCCTTTCTGTCCTGAAAATGCTGCACAAATATTAACTAAGGAAAGCTTCCTTTTTACAGTGCAATAAGCTAGAAGGTGGCATCTGAAATAAGTCATAAGTGTTGATGATAAATTGTTCTCACGAGCACAATTTTCTTCTTTTGTTATTTACATAACTTCACGGTCCCAGATGAGCAGACTATCACAAGCAATGAAAGAAAAAATGCTCAAGTATGCTGTGTAAGCGTCATACAAAAGAAGAGGAAAAAAACAGGGCAACCTGAAAAAAAATCCAAATGTAATCAGAACAGATTAGTGGTCTTGACACGGTGTCCGTAACTTCTCTTATTATGAGAAGATATTCAGATATAATTAGGCTCCATGTCACAAAGAATCAGAACTAATAACTTTGATGCAAATGTTTGCAAGCTGGGGATATAGCGTTCCTAGAGTCTCTGAAAGAAGCACTTTACCTTTTGTCTGTTATGTATGAGGACAGCCTTGAAGAGTTGGCAAATAATTCGAAGGGTCAGAGTTCTCTGGTGATACTAATTACTCTGGTGATAATAATTACTTCCTTGCAACCAATTAACTTCTTTTCTTATTTGTTGTTGTAAAAGTTTACTTTCCATATGATCCATTTAGCCCCCTCTGCTTTATGTAAAAAGACTGCAGATGTTAAATATCAACAGGGGATATGCATGAAAGGCTTGTGTTTATGTTAGGTTGATTTTAAGGGCTGGATTTGTAATTGCATTCAAATTCTGTCCCACTGAAACCACCGATGACTCCAGGTTATTAGAGTGATCCTCTATTGTCTCACACCTGACACCTGTGAATCTCAATCAGGTCTAGCTAGTAAAATGCTGTCATTAAATGGTTTGAAAGATTTTGATTTGACAACATTTTTACAGCCATACTGTGCAGGTGTGAATATCTACAATAAAAATAGCCATGGAGAAGCAAACTTCCCATTTTGGGATTCTGTATATCATATTACTTGGGATTTTATAGGTTCAGTTCTGCTCCATGTGATCATGGTAGCAGCTTTTACTTTCAAGTGCTTAAAATCTCATCAAATCAAGCCACATCAGTTGATTAGCATATCAATATGTTGACAGGTCAACCAACAAACACAGATGCAACACATTCCACATTCTGTTGCTCATATGATGATCTTTTCCCATGTTCTTCTGACCATGCACAACTAATACTGTTATATCATCTTCATTCCTTCAAAGTCATGTTAAATAAAAAGTGAATGAGATGAAAGAGAATGCAAATGGATGAAAGATGGAAAGAGAGAAAGAAGCCAAAATCAATTAAGTTAATTAATGGCAGACAAACAACAGTAAAAAAGAAGTTTCTCAGTAAGTTGCAAGTGACATCAAATTCAGAAAGCAGCTTGGGGAGAAATAATGAGATTACCAGATGTTTTAAACTACAATTAAATAATGTAAATTGTTCTAATCTAAAGAAAGGAAACAACAGCAGTACTTGAAAAGGAAGGGTCTGATTGTTACTTTGGCCTTGTACTATAGGACCCTGCAGGAAGGAGCATGGAGCTAGGCAACAGAAGACACCAGCAAAACCTCCCAGGACTATTGTTTACTTGCTGGGAGAGACCAGATAAGTCATTTACCTTTTCTTCAAGGGGGTTTCCTAAGAAAATGAAGTTTACACAGACATATTCACTTCATCTGACACCTCAGAAATTTCCTTGGCCAATTTCCAACACATCTGACAGAGAGTAGACTCCAAAGATATTACATTCCCTGAAGTTTTATGAAGGCAGTAGTGGCTTCAAGAAAAGTCTTATTACTGCTGCCTCTGACAGAATACCCAACTATGTTTTAGACTTCAGAGAAGATACTAGATATTACAGAGAGATATTAAGGACTAGCCTTTGTTAGTTATGCCATCCATGGAAGTCTCTTTTATTCTTCTATCCTTAACTTTCCTCCATCTATCCTTCTTATTTAGAATTTAAGTCCCTTAAGGCATACCTGCTCTATCTTTAGACCATAGCATTGGTGGGAGCCCCAGTCAGCTTAGTTCTTGCATGTGATGCATCTCATAACACAAAACTGTGCACCTCAAAAAAGAAGTAAAGGGATAATTTCACTAACAAATGACATTATTTATAAAGAACCCACAGCACAAGAAATAAATGGTGCTGCGTACGTTTCCCTTCTGACATATATATAAAAATGATCTCAAGGAAGAAAGTTATCAATGTTCCACAGTCTCATAAGACACACCGCTGCCGTTCGATAATACACATCTTCCATCTGCTTTTCCACAAAGAGACATTACAGTTTGCAAAATCAAGGTGAAGAAGTAAGTCAAGGTTAAAAAACAAAGAAAAGTGTAGTTCTACCAGAAGATGTTACAAACAGATGTCTACACTGTTCCAATAGGTCATGCCTCTCAGAAGTAACTCTTCTGGGAATACAATGCAAGCCAGAAGACTGTCAGACTTTCAGAAAAGTCTACAGCAGCGCAGGAAGTGATGAGATTAAAGTCTTATGGTTGAACTTTATTCTAAGGGAGAGTGGAATATAACAGAATTTCTTGCACAACTTTGGCTTAAGACAGAAAAATTCATCATAAGAACTACAGTGTAGCACTATTACAGTTAAGCCAGTTTTAAATATAGAGCGTTCTTACCTATAAGCTACTATGTTAACATTATTTTATTAGCTGTGCTTTGTATTCACCTTTATTATATGAAAAACATATCAGAATCTATTATCCAAAAGGTACGACGTCCAGGTGACACAATGTTTGAGGCTCAATGAATAAATAATAAATTGATAGTGCACTGTAGAATACATATTTTTTTGTGAATGAATGATTTAATAGCTGTCTAAGTGACAGAGAGTAAAGAGATTTGTGGTACAATTCAGTAAAATCTCAGAATGAGAACTAGAAAAGGATTTTTAATATTCACAGGTGAGGCTATCTTACCAGTTCATCTCACAGATGGGGCAATTTTTTCAAAACAATTTAGCACAACTCAAAAGCCTGCTAACCTGCCTGTTCCACGACTTCATCCACAGTGCTCGGTGTTATACTGCAGTAAAACTTCATGAAAATCAAAATGATAAGTACGTACTTATTAAAATTAAACAGCCATCTCTGGAGGTAATTGAAGAGCTGGTATGTGCAATTCCTCCACAGATATAAGTATTGGTTTACTACTCAAACAGTCCTATGAGGAGAGTTTTGAAAAACAAAATAGATGAATTGAAAGGTAAGGAAACACTGTATTCGGAAGACAAATTCACCATTATCATAATTTTATGATTTTCCTGTTCATTGAGTACAAATCTGAACACTGCCTAACAATTCACACCAGATAAGTCAGATGATTTCAGCAGGAGCAAGAAGTAGTTCACTGCAAAGGTCTATTTATTTCAATTTAACTGGTATTTAACTTAGATTGAACGGAAGTCTTCTTACAGAAGTCTTCTTACTGAAGTCTTCTCACAGCACTAGTGTGAGCAAGAAGTGAATGCAGCCTGGTTTGTTTTTAAGAGGAAGTTCTTGAGATGTATTTAATACATAATATATTGTTTCTAAGTCCAGCTGAAGGAAAAGTTTTCAGTTAAGAAGACTACAAGAAAAATAACTTATAATCCTACAAGTCTTTCAACATAGGCATTACCTAAGACATGACTGAGTTTTAGCTCTGCAAAAACTCTGGTTACCTCATAGGAAGATAACTCTAGAAAAGATTATTTTTTTATTTTATTTTGATGGAAGGAACATTTTAGTCTTCATCCGTAAATAACTTACAGTTGACTTCTCAATTTTCACAAAACTAAATCTTTACTGAAAGAGCAGAATCTGTAATTTTGAGAAGAATATGTTGTGTTGTTCCTCTGTAATAAAGAGGTTGAGCACTTGCCTGAACTGCAAAGCTCATCTGCAGTTTAACTACAGAACTATAAACCATCCCTCTTAAATGCAGAGACAAATCAAGGATACCAAGGCACAGAAGAGGAAGGTTTTAATAGTTTACCACGAACTATTTTGAAATACCTGTAAACAACAGTCCAATAAAGCATTATTATATTTGAAGCACAAATTTCCTACTACATGTTTTTTCCTCTAGTAAAAGTTTCTATTGATAATAGGAAAATCACTGCTGTTTGTATTTTCAAGGAAAGTAAACACTCATCAGGAGAATGTGGTCTTCCTCTACAGTTATTTGATTTATAATACTTAGGTTATTAATCAACTATTATAATATGATTGTTGAAAACAATTCCCTTCCCTTTCTTTTTCCCTTGGGGTGTTAGAAGCAAATAAAATAGCTTTGCGACGAAAGTATTTGCAGGATGAGATTGACAGCTAATATATGACCTCATTAAGCATAGAGTTATTACAGGATTATCTGATTTAAAAGTTTCTCACTGCACACTTAAGCTTTCAATAAAATAATTTATATAGATGGATTGAAGGGTAAAAACTACCCACATTGGTGCCATAAGGCATTGGGTCACCTTAGCAAAAGCACTAGACAGTCAACCATAAATGTTTTGTCTTTGAACAGGACCAATGAATTATGTCATGGGCTTTTAAAGTATGTTTGCCATAAATTGAAAGACTCAGCGACAGAACGAGATTGAGTTTTTTTTGCTGCTGGCTTTACACATTTATTCCAAGTTATGAAACTAATTGTTTCTAGCTAAGGTTCATCAGGCTGAAAGCAAAAACGCCTCTTGCATTTTTTTCTATCCATCAAACTATCTGTGCGTAGTAAATTATAACTGTTATGCTTCATGTTCTCAGAGTTTATCTGGCTTTAGTGGATGTCACAGTAAATAGTGAATGCACATACAATCCATTTTTTTTAAAGGGGTTTAGCAGTAGAAAATCAAGTGTTTTACAAAGGAGCTTTTAATGGGCAGCTACTTGATTTGAGGCAATTTAATAACTCTGAGGAAAATGTTGAAACTAAAGAATCAGATAAAACTATGGCATCCTAAATGCAAGGCAACAGGCAAGTCATACTGAACTCTTCCGGTCTGCCATGAGGCAATACTCGTCTGCTGGCTTCCCCACTCATGGGGGTGCTTCTCCTTCCTCTTTGGCCTTTCCAGGTGACCACCTCTCCCACTGGTTTGCCATTTGCTTCTGGCTGAAGATGCTATTTCCTGCTCCCTTTTTCCTCCTACCACTTCAGGTGCTTGAGCACTAACAAGCATTTCCTTACATCTGTTGTATGATAAACCTGGCGGTAGAAGACTTGGCACTTCTTGGCTTGTCCCTTAAAAACATTTATTGCTCCTGTCCTGGTGACTGATGGTTGTTCCACCTCCTGCTTGTGCTGTCCTCAAAATTTGCGATAATGTAGGTGGTTACCTAATGTACGAGGTGGTAATAAACCCTTCCCCCCCTTTTGATAAGCCTCCCCAACGCATGGGCCATGTGCTGATAGTCCTAATACACCATATTAATTCTCCCGTCGGTAGCTATCAAGCCTTTTGCTGTCAGCTTTTAAAATGACAAAAGTTGTACTTTCCTCTTAATGCTATCACAAACATGAATTACTGTAAACTTAAAGTTAACTTGGCATGTTCTGGGTCATCAGGCAATATTATTTTGCTCTGCTTTTAGCACTTTCACTGAATGCACTGAATTCTACTAAGCCTCATCACTCTCAAGAACGTGGTATAGTTGTTGATGCTTTCCCCCAAGGTATAACTGAGGAAGGGATTTTGTTGTCCAAAGGCTCCCTAGACTATAGTCAGCAACAAAGATTTCAGCGTCTTCTACTGCATCACGCTTTAATTGGAAGGAAAGTCATGGATAAAAATTAATGTGGGAAGGCTTTTTCTATCTTCTTATAATAGTTGTTATACAAACCCAACTCACTTTCACATTAACTGCCTTAAGTTACAATATAAATACAAATATTTGATGGTGGAATGTTATTCTCTTATCCCTTCCCGAAATAAGTAAATTGTGTGATACATCACTGTCCACTGGAAGCACTAACTGTTATTGTGGCGATTAATTGCTTAATTCTACTCTCTAAGCTTCAGCTAATTAGCAGGATAGCACTAAGCATTAGTTACCAGCTCTACAGTATTTCTTTGACATGTTGCTCACTTTATATACTAGTGGGAGGTATACTGTATGTTTCTATGAAGTTATAGCTACTCCCAAGAATAAACACTTGACATGAAATGGTATTTAAGAATTTAAGCACAACTGGAGGTATTGTCTCCAGATTTCATATCAACCAAACAAATCGTTCATGCAAATGATCCTAATCCCAAGAATAATTGTATCTATCTTCTGGGAAATATTTTGGTGTATAAACACAGTATAGATGCAGTAATGCAGAAGGCAAATTATTCTGTGGTCTCAAAGGAAAATGTGCAATTCCTTTGGATTACATGTAGTATTTCATCAAATATCAAAAGTTCAACAAATGATATGATATGACTCATAAGCTCGCCTTTCTTCTGTTTATAGTACCTAAATAACACAGTTAATTCTCTGGAATGTAACCACTATGTGTTGATTTCAGTTCTTCAGTAATCCTCCAGTTCACTGCTGTCTTTCCAACATTGCCCTGAGACACTGAATGATATAAAGGCTTTATAATCTTCGCAAATGTTGCCCAGTGCATTCACCGGCAATAAAAATCATCAGATGTAAACCCACGTGCATGCTTTTCCTGCTGTGGATAGGCCTGGCAAATGTTATGCTGAGAAAAATTAGGAAAAATCATGTATCAGAAATAGATGAAAATCATGTATAGTTATTTCAGAACTAAAATTCACATTGCCTCCATATCAAATCCATGTTAAATAAGAAGAGCTGAAATTCAAATTCCATCAGTTTACAATTTAAAAACTTTCAAATAATTTTGTCTCTATATGGGTAATTTCTTTTGTGCTCTGTATTTCAGAAATATTGATATCCCTGCTTTCTTCTTCCTGCATACTGGAATCTGTTTTCTGTAGGACATTGAATTTTCCTAAGACATCTCCTATAAATTTTTGTCCAGAGAAGCTTTGTATATTTTTGTTTACTACATCCAAACTAAGCATGCACACTAAGAGGAAAAGCCCCAAACTTGACTGTGGGCCAAATCACAGAATCATAGAATCGTTTAGGTTGGAAAAGACCTTTAAGATCATCAAGTCCAACTGTTACCCTAGCACTGCCAAGTCCACCACTAAACCATGTCCCTAAGCACCATGTCTGCACTTCTTTTAAATATCTCTAGGGATGGGCACTCAACCACTTTCCTGGGCAGCGTGTTCCAATGTTTGACAACCCTTTTGGTGAAGAAATTTTTCCTAATATACAATCTAAACCTTCCCTGGTGCAGCTCGAGGCCATTTCCTCTTGTCCTATTGTTATGCGCTAGAAAAGGTGCCACGTGTTAGAAAATATCATGCAAGCATGCGGCCATTCAGGAAGTTAAAATCTCACAATATCTTCGGCATTAGTAGTTAAATTTGTCATCATTACTGTTAGTATAGCTGATGGGAAGTCCAGAATGTGCCTGTGGTAAGATAACATACCCCAAAGACAGTTTTTTTTGTGGGGGCTCTCAACTGGACCTCAGTAGATCTAGTTTCATATTGATATATGCCATGGAACATGATTATGGTACTGTGGACAGTTTTAAATGTCTGATTTCTAAAATAAGGAGAGGCATGCCTCTTTTTTTTTCTTCTGCCTGCCGCTGATCTACAGGCATTGTTATAAATAAGGCTGCAGAATATGGGTACCTCTGTTTCTATAAATGAGCTGAAAGCTGAGATAAAAAAGATCCAAAGCTGGATCCTGAAGAGCCAACAAGACGCCTTAATTTCATAATGGTTACTTACAACGTGTCAGTTCCCAAATTCCATGTCTCATTTTAGTGATCACTAACGTTGTGTCCAAGTGCAGAGTTAGTAGGGTAAGGCATATGCCATACAGTTGTAGTACAAGGGGGTGTTTCTGTAGGACCAAATGCTCACAATTTAAAAAAGGCATATTGAGACATGTTCCAATGTACAGTATAAAAGGAGTCCTGGTTATTTGCATTACAGTAGCACCACGGAGTATACCAAAACCTGTGCCTCATTGTACCACGTACACTGTAAATGCAGATTGAGACACTCCCTGTCAAGTGTTTACAGTTTAAATATACAAACTCTCTGGAAATAAACAACTGCTTTTCACCTCTGCTGAGAGCCTGGATGAATATTAGGTGGTGGTGGCTTCTAGGGACTGATCCCAATGGACATAGGAAGGAAACTTTACTACAAGACAGCTGTAGATCAAGGAAGAAGGCTGCACAGACATTGCTGTGAACTTACTTTATGCAGCTGGGATGAGTGAGTGTATAGAAAGCCCTCTTTGCTGCCATTTCTGCCTTTGTGCTAATTAGAATGTTAATTCCAACAGATAAGAGAATAAGATCAAAGCAATTGGAATAATTACTGGATAGCTAAAACTCTACTGCACAGCCCAGGCACTGTATGACTCATTGTCACCATGGTCTGCACTTTTGCTGCTGGGTGTATGTTAGTTGATGAGAAATCACTACTGGTTTAACTATTTCCTTCTTTATACGTAGTTCCATACCAGTGAAAGTATCCATATGAATACATTGTGACCAATTTTTCTGAAATTTCCACTTAGAAGGGATCTGCTGGTTTAGGGATAAGGGAAGTTAGATTTTTTTTTTTTATTGTTATTTTTATTATGAAGGACACTTGGGCATGGTTGCTCTTCCTCCATTAAAGAAACTTAAGTTGATCAGCAAAGGCAGGAGACACCATTTCAGAAATGCAAAGCAATCACTGAAAGGACAGAAATGTAAAGTGCAAAAAAACCCTAAAGAAAAACAATAATGTCAGAGCCAGACTTTTTTTTTAGAAGAAAACAATGGTTCAGTCAAGTAACCCAAGGGTTTATTCTTATTTTCCCTAAGTAGTTGATTTAATTACCAACATTTTATAATATTTTCAAGAGATTATTCATTCAAATGACAGGTCTTCCATTTGATCCTGAAACCAAAAGGATTGAACAGGATGTGCTTTATGTATATTTTAAAGCTCTTCGTTACCCTCAGTGAAACAAGGTCTCTTTAGACTTGCATCCCCTGCTAGTGGCAGAGCTGTATAGGATTATAAAACAGAAGTCTTCAATTACTTCTGTAGAAATCCATTTAGTGGCAAAGTTCCTGATTTCAAACCCTGGCTTCAGCCTTACTAGGGCCACATAGAAATGCCAGCTCTGCGAAAGGGAATTCTGCACGCACATCTGCTAGCAAAAGCTGCTGGTTTTTGTCCATCCTGAAATCATTCACATGTTCAGATGGATAGTAAACAATTAACAATCTTGTCCAATTGTCCTGGGTTGACCCTGGCCAGCAACTAAGCCCCCACCAGCCACTCACTTAACCCCCCACCCCAGCAGTATAGGGGAGAGAATCAGAAAAGCAAAAGTGAGAAAAACTCCTGGGTTGAGATAAAGACAGTTGAATAAGTGGGGGGGGGGAAGAAAAAAAAAAAAAGGTGATGCAAAGGCAATCACTCACTACCTCCCACCAGCAAATCGATGCCCAGCAAGTCTCTGAGCAATGGCTACTTTGGAAAAGCTTACCCCAGTGTTACTACTGAACATGAAGTTATATGGTACAGAATAGCACTTTGGCCAGCCTGGGTCAGCTGTCCCAGACATGTCCCCTGCCAGACTCCTGCCCACCCCCAGCCTCCTCGATTTGGGGGCAGAGTGAGAAACAGAGATGGCCTTGACGCTGTGCAAGCACTGTTCAGCCAGAGCTAAAACACTGGTGTGTTATCGTCACTGTTTTTGTCACCAGTCTAAAACACAGCACCCTACGGGCTGCTAGGAAGAAAACCACCCCCATCCCAGCCAGACCCAGCACACAAATGCATTTAGATTTTCACAAAGCCAGCTCTGATTGAGACAGGACTACAGAAATGAAAACTAAGCTCAGGGAAGTTGTATCTTACAGCACACTCCTTGTGAATCAAAAATAAGGGAGACTGATTTAATGTGAACACTTATCTCTTGCATTTAATAAAGTTGGTGAAGTTAAATGTCTCACTCATGTGTCTGTCTTAGGCACCAATAACCGTGAAGTCAGGTTTCAGATTTTCTGCTGCTGTACTTCTACTTGCCTTGTTTCTCAGCTGAGCTTTTAAAATTAAATACTTTTTGTAAAATGAAAATTTCAGCTTTGTGCTTTTTTCTAGAATAGTAAAATTACTATTTTTAGAAAAAAATTCTCTTGTGATCTTGGCTGAAATTAGACCAATGGTGCTCTCAGAGTGTTTTTCAAATTCTATCTATAATTGGTTTAGGTTCTCATCTCCTACAGGTGCTTTGCATTCCTCAGTGTCTCATGACATTTAGAGAAAAGTTGAATCACTAAAATTAACTCATTGTGAGACTGCATTGAGTTAAAGCAAATCAGAGTCACGAGGGGCTTGGGCATTAAGATGAGTCAATGTAATTTACTACTCTTTAGAAAATAGTTTTCCTTGTATGAGCAATTTCCTCCAGTGAAAAGACAGGGGAAAAAAGGCAACTCTGAGCAATTTAGGAATTAGGATTTCAGAAGAAGTTAGGGGAAATGCCTTATTATCACTTAACTAAAGCTGTATTAGAACACATGTGAACAAAAGGATACAGTCAAGGTTGCCTGGAAAAGCTTAATTCTAATATTTCTTACAATATGAGTGCTTGATTTTGTACCTTCAGTGTTCTTTCAGAATAGCTTTTCTTCTGCATAGTAAAAACTGCACTGTTGTTAATATTAGCATAGCCCCTCAAGTTATGCAGTTATGTTTGGGCTTCTGGCAGCAAAGCAGGTTCTGCTAAATAATAGATTGTTAACAATAAGATGCTGGGATAATGTGCTCACAGAGGAAGGAAATGTCAAATAGCAATATGTTTGCATATAATTATGTTACTGTCTTGCAGAACATCCTTATGCATGCAGTGTTAGGCAGAGTTAATCAAATAAATCTGCATATTTAATTCCCTCTCTACTTCGAGGTCTGCTTTAGCGTGTTAGTTCTCGAGGCAAGAGGACAAGAGAAGAACAGAGGCTGGAATATACCTTTGCCTGTGTGCATACACAGCACCATCAGCAGGTACTTTGCTGTGCAGTTAGATCAGCATTTTTCTTCCCAGTGAAATTTGCTTACAAACAATTGGCTGGTGAAAAGGAGACAAGGCTTAGAGAAAAAAATCACATGCCTTTGTTCTTCAGCACATGATGCTTGTGAATTTACAGGTGGTAGAAAGGCTTAAGGACTTACTTTAGTTCTTTCTAGTCTGGCTGTATGGTCCTTAACCAACCAGGACATTTTGTTGGTTTTTAACAAGCAAGTCATGACTGAATTTTTAAGCTCCTTTCAACCACAGGATGCCATAACCCAAAGGCAGAGAAGGGCCTGTTCCAAAACAGGGTGGCTGCTGGTGCCAGCACATCACCGGTGCTGGCAAGGAGCCGGGCAGTCCCTGCGTCCCTTCCCTTCCCCTCTCTCAAGCCGGGGCAACAGCTCTGCCCACCCAGCACCCTCCTCTCTGGCCTCCAGAGCTTTCTGCTGTCAGCAGCCGGGCAGCAGAGCGTGAGTTCCAGTAAATGGCAGAGATGTTCTGCTAGGGTGCTTTTTGATAAAGATAGGTTCAAAGCCCTGGATTTGAGCACCCCAAATGATATCAACTCTTTAATAACATGAGTAAAAACCCAGAGCTGAGGGAAAACGCAATTCTAAACATAAGTTGCATTTCTGAAATGACCTAGCGTGGAAAAGCAGACCCATTTCTTTGGAAGAATCACTTAACCCAGATCATTTCGGAGACTGGGTTTACCGCATGGCCCCACAGAGAGTGCCCAACTCACCCGGACTGTGAAATGGGTGCAGGGTGAAAATGGTAAGCCACAAAAGGACATCCTCAGCAGCCAAGAAAAAGATAAGGCTGGGCACTTACCTCTCCTGGCTCTCCAGCATGTATTCCAATGCTATGGCCTGGTTCCCAAACACCTTATGCGATCACAGGGTTTATAAGCATGGGGGGGGGGGTTATACATGCGTGTCAGTAAATCAGAGTACTGACCCCCCCAGATTAGGCAGTAGAGGCATTTTAGGTGCAAAGATAAAGCTGCAGCCCTTGCTGTAGTCGAACAGGGAGTACTGGCTATGTAGCCAATGCATGTAGATCAGCCCCCCCCACGCGAGGCTTCTCTAGGTTTCCTGTAAAACTTATAGCTTCAGTCACTAAAAATCATCATTTTATTTCTTGGTGACAGTGATTACCCAACTCTTTCTTCCCTGTCTCTGTCAGGTCGGTGCTGCTGCCAAGGGCCGGCGCTCCGCTCTCCAGCCCGGCCGCAGGGCAGAGGACAGCACCGGCCCGGCCGGGGGGGGACACACGGACGCGGCCCCTCCCGCGGCGGGGGACACACGGACACGGCCCCTCTCGCGGCGGGGACACACACACACATACGGACACGGCCCCTCCCGCGGCGGGGACGCACACACACACACGGACACGGCCCCTCCCGCGGCGGGGACACACACACGGACACGGACACGGCCCCTCCCGCGGCGGGGACGCACACACACACACGGACACGGCCCCTCCCGCGGCGGGGCGGGGGCGCTTGGCAGCTCCGCGCCCGCCCCCTGCTGGCGGCGGCGCGGCACCGCGCCCCCCTCCCCCCCCCCGATTTTGGAATAAGAGGGAGAAAAGTGGGAAGAAGCTGCAGGCCGTGCGATCCTAATCCGGAGAGATGAGAGAACATCGTTCAGCGTGACCGAAGAACAGATATATATGACAGTGACTGTGCTAAGGTCAGCGCTTGGCTCTGTAACAGGGAAAGATGACAGCAACAGAGGCAGAGAGAGGGGCTCCTCATCCTTCACTCACCCTGCTGATGGCTGAAGCTGGGAACGTGGGTCAGCCATAACATCCAAGGGCACTAGAGAAATAAGGATTTCAGAGTCAAACCCAGGAATGCTTGGGGTGTTGGTAGTCATCATTACTTACTTTCATACTTACAGAGCAACCTCCAAATTTCATAATTTCTCACCACAAAAGCACAGAAAACTGTCTCAGAAACTTCAGCCCATTTCTCAATCAACGGTAAAGTTTATGAAAAAGTGCCTTTTTCATAAATTACTTTTGTGAAAATGACTTTTCCATTTTTAAGAGCTGTTTGAGAATGTGATAATTTTGCTTGCTTTTCAATCAGCTTCAAATATTTAGCGTGGGTCCCCTACGTGGGGTGCAGTCCTTCAGGAACAGACTGCTCCACCGTGGGTCCCCCGTGGGGTCACAAGTCCTGCCAGCAAACCTGCTCCAGCGTGGGCTCCTCTCTCCATGGGGCCACAGGTCCTGCCAGGAGCCTGCTCCAGCATGGGCTTCCCATGGGGTCACAGCCTCCTTCGGGCATCCCCCTGCTCTGGTGTGGGGTCCTCCACGGGCTGCAGGTGGAGATCTGCTCCACCGTTGACCTCCATGGGCTGCAGGGGGACAGCCTGCCTCACCATGGTCTTCACCAGGGGCTGCAGGGGAATCTCTGCTCCGGTGCCTGGAGCACCTCCTCCCCCTCCTTCTTCACTGACCTTGGTGTCTGCAGGGTTGCTCCTCTCACATATTCTCACTCCTCTCTCTGGCTGCAATTGCACAGTTTTTTGCTCCTTTTTTAAATATGTAACCCCGGAGGCGCTACCACCATTGCTGATGGGCTCGGCCTTGGCCAGCGGCGGGTCCATCTTGGAGCCGGCTGGCGTTGGCTCTGTTGGACATGGGGGAAGCTTCTAGCAGCTTCTCACAGAAGCCACCCCTGTAGCCCCCCTGCTACCAAAACCTTGCCATGCAAACGCAATGCAGTACTTTTAACCTGAAATTTCAAGGGGAGCACAGCAGCTTTTCTTTGTTTTGTCTTCATACAGAGAACTCTGCAAAAGGGAGCCTTCATCTTTAGCTCATCTCCTTTAGAGCTGACATAAATACGAATAACAAAAATAATACTGGCTGTGATAAGGGCTGGGTCCTCAGCTGAAGGTCTGAACAAGTCTATGGAAACTGCCACAGAAGGAAAGAAATAAAAAGATGTAAATGAAAATGAAAATCTTGCTCAGAGAGGTTACATGACTTGCCTAAGATCAGAAAGTGAATGTCAAAAGGGAGGAAAGGAAACCTTGCACAGAAATGACTGAGGGGCTGGGTGAAAAACCACAAAGGAAGATTGTGATGTTCTGCCACAGCCAGCGGATTGGTTTTATCAGCAGCCGCTTGCCCATGCAAGCCCATGGCATCAGCGTTCAGGCACTCACTCCAGAAAAATCAAACCCTGCGTTCTCATGTTTTAATCAGTTTCGTCCATAGCCACTAGCTGACGCTGCAAGTAAAGCTCTCCTTTAGCCATCAGCCAAAACGAACTGCAGACGGGCAGGCACGAAGATGATTTTTTTTTTTTCTCTCCCAGTTATTTTTTCCTCTCCTTTGAAGAGTTATGATCTAGAGATGCGCACTGCTCCTGAAATCTGGATTTTTCTAAATTGTCACACATCCTAAGGGAATGCTGGTCTCACCTTCTGTGGCACAGTGGTTAAACAGGACTTGCCTAGCTTTTCTACTTGAGTATCTTTTCCTAAAGTATCCACCATTTAAATATTGTACTTACAGAGTTAACAAGTATTTTCCAAAATTCTTAAACAAAGCTACTTTCATCCATGAAAATATTTTGGCCATCATTCACCAGAGATCAATAATTATTTCCATCTCTGAACTACTGAGAAAGATGGACAAACCTGTCATCATTTTTAGGATGATCTCTTTTTCTCCCTCATCAGTAAAACTTCCTTTGTCACAAGAACTTAAGTATGAGATGTATTTGCCTCACCTTGCCAACTGTAGGATAAATCTTTTAAATTTTACCTTTCTTACTAAAGCAGACCTGGAAAAATTTCAATTTTCTAGATAAATTATGTCAGATAGGCCTAATTTTTTGTTGATTGCATGTTTTATCTTGTGTGTTGCCTTGTTCTGTTAGTTCTGCTGGGGGGTTAATAGAAGAGTTATGCCTATTGACATCAGAAAGAAAAGTCATCTTTGGAGAAAAAAATTTCCCTGAGCATGGATTTTTAAAGGGTTATGCAAAACTGCCAATTCTTTCCCTGGGAGATCTCATCTTCCTCTTACTGAGAGCTGAGAAAAACACAAGAAGCGTTTGCCACCTGGAACACACATGCAATATTGAAATAATGAGCGTATAATCGTATTTGCATTTGGACACAAACTCCTTCATTTTCAGCTCTGCCTGTCAGCAAGAGGACCCCCATCCTATAAAGACTAACTTTTTCACGCTGTGAATGATTGTGCTGTTGTAAGTCAGGCAATTTACAGTGCAGAATAGCAACCATTAGTGTAATTTTTTTTTGACTCTCAGCCTAAATATTGTAAAACAGAACACCTCTACTGCTGAATATTTTTTCTATAGCTATCAGTTTCTAAACTGATTGTCAAAATAATTTCAATTATTTAGAAAATGTAAAATCTCTGATATGGATAAAAATATATAAAAATCCTTATTTTCAATTCCTTACAGTATCCCAATAATAAATGCATATTAGCCCATCCCATCTCTTCTAGTCTTCTTCTTTACATTAACTCTCATGTTCCACAGCTCCAACAGAAATGACAGTTTGTGCATGAAAACAGTTAATAATTTTTTCCTATCTCATTATAACCTGTAATTTGGGGCTCCAGAAATCTAAATAAAATATTGGCGTAAGTGTGGAACTAACCCTATGATATTGACATAACTGTGGTACAGATATTATTTCTAGAAATATGAGTCTAGAATTATGGATTAATCAAGCCAAAAGATGTGTATATAAATGGTGTTGAAGTCACCTCAGCCATGGTCCCATAACCCTGGATTGTTTTATCTGCAGTCAAAACACAGTTAAAACAAGGCTATTACAAACGACATGACTTAGTGTTGGTGACATTTGGGGAAGCAGGGGAAGAGGATGGATGGGTGAGCAGTAGCAACCTAACTAGAAAGGGAGGGACAGAGGGAAGGGAGAAGGAAGGAAGGAGGCAACTGGAGGATGGGATAGAAATTTTTCTTCTCAAATGAAAAGCTAGTCTGAGGAACTCTGCTGTCTTGAAGATCTCACCTTCATCTGTCCTTCTTATCTCTCTGCCTTCCTACTCTTTGTCCTCACCTGCTGTTGCCTGTCTGCGCTTGGTCTTTGTGGCTGACATCCCAGGCAAGATTATCTTAGTTTTCTGAGGTATTTGTACCTTACCTATCAAGTAAGTGTTCAAATCAAAGACTTTTTCTGCTAGGTATATAAATATTAGTGTCTGTAAGCCTGGTCTCAGAGAAGATCTCAGTGCTCCAGACAATATGCTGGTACTGAGCCCAAAGGCTGTCCCGCAATGCAGTATGAAACAAGAGGTGGGTAGGTGGAGACATGGGAGTCCATGGAGACCATCGTGGTCCACCTTTGCAGTCCCTCGGTGGGCTGATCAGCAAAAGCCTTCCAGTTCTGTTGAAATGAAAAAGGAATGAACAAAGGGCTGACTGTAGGCTGCCAAAATATTCCTGTCAGTGCCAGCTAATTCATTCCTTTCCTCCTATTCCCTTCCACCAAGGCATTTGGCCATAAGAAGGAGATTAGGCACTATTGTTGCAGTATATTGTTAAAAGGGTGCAATGTAAAATGGTGAAAACCACAACAAATTGTGGCTGCCCCAAAGAAAAGAGAAAAAAGAAGAGGCTGGGGGGAGTGGGGAGAAGCAATTGGTTTCTCTAAGCTGTCTTTATTAGAATTTTATGCCCCTCATGGTAGAAAGCCATGGTCCATCTTTATGCTGGCTTTATTCATTCTAATTACCACACCCTAGCATATCTCTTCTTGCAAGAACCTAAACAAGACCTTTGGGGAAATAAGAAAGGTTCTCAAACTCTGGAGGAAGCTGGCATTTAGGAAGTCCCTGCATGCACTTCTTATGTTCACAAGAGGATGAAATTTGTTTAACGCTTTCTCAGACATTTGCTCTATCTTTCAATTAATTCTGGTTTCAGACAAATAGCATAAGGCAAACCAGAGCACAGCTGCCAGGGTGACTGTCCCAAGGCGGCTAGGAAGAGCTGTGTACAATTCTTGCAGCTTTGTTTCATATAAACATTGCAGCTACTTCATTCCTTGCGCTTCATATGTACAAGCTGTGGCAATGTCAAAAGTATATTTCTTTGGCTCTGGATTGGCTAATTTTTGACAGGAAAACATGAAAAAACACCAATCAGATTTTTTTTTTTCTCAATACCTAGCTCACTTTTAAAATGTTTTCTTTCAGGTAGTTAATACTTTTCCTCATACATGTGTGATGTATATAACACACATACTATCGAAGGGCAACAAACACTGTAGGGTAATACTAAAAGTATTTAACGAAGAAGTTAAATCACATCCTGAGTTAGAAAAGACATGATCTTAAAAACTGATTCAGTACAAAGTTTGATCAATTAAGGAAAAGATGATGAAATTATTATTAAAACCTAAACTGTTCTTTTTGGTCTTTGATACTGCAAATGTTCCAGTTAAAACAAGGATGTTTTCAAAACACCACAGAACCTGTCACATCTGCAAAAAGCCCAAGTGAAATAGAAGCAAAAGTGTCAATGACTTTTGGTAGAGTATTTGATCTTTGTAGGATCCTTTGACTCAATTCTCAGTCAAGGATCTCATTATTTAAGTGAAAAATGCACTTGTTTAGCTTTTTATCTAGGAGTAGCAATTACTTGCTCAACAATAAATTTCTTTCTCAGAAGATATGACCTCATTCTTCTCCATCGTTAGATTCCACTGCTTGCTTTCTGCCGTCTGCATTATTTTTATCCTAATCTATATAGTTAAAGAGTAATTTAAGAGCAAAAGTACAGTGATAAGCATCTACTAGGTGCTTACTGCATTGCTAATGCTCTCATCAAATGTAGCAGATTCTTAAATATTTAATAGAACTTACTATTCCCTTTAACCATTCCATTCTCTGTGAAGGATCTGTTGAAATATGAATTATGCCTGTGTAATGTTTTGCATACCCTAGTGACTGCCTCATTTCAGTCGTATTACATATGCAGCTTCTATGCAAAAAGGAGAGAAAATGCTTAGTAGATGTTATTTTGTTCCTAATTGAGGTTCTCAGGTTTCCACAGTCGCTCTAAAATCCCTGCTAAGCATTAAGATCAAGAACTGGAATGGGTTATAGAAAGCAAACTCATCATGACAATCTCTGTGGTGAACCAGCATGATCCATTTAAACCTGTGAAAATTCAACACCAGCCATTAGTTCAGCCTTTACAACTGTTTTGAAAACAAAATTTTGCAAAGGATTCATTTTCAAAAGCAATTTCTCCTGCACCACCGTGTACAAAACAACCAACTGCTCACAGGTGCACCAGTTTCATTTGCTTATGTGAATGGTAGTCCTAGGTCCAGATGGGTGCACAGAAAGAATTAATTATAGAAGTTACATCTGGAAAAAGCACTGAAGGCACCTCAGCAACACTTTTCAGTAGCTGAGTTCAGAAGCAGGAGCAGGGAAGGGTGCTGCTGTCACTTGGAGGGGCCTTCAGCTGAACTATGACAGCTGTAGGCCAGCTGAGGCTCTGCCCTCATTAAAGGATTGCATCAGACCAAGTACACATATTGTACTGCTATACGTGTTGGTTGCATCTGTGTGATGAACTCCATTCATCATATGTCTTAAATGGCTCATCTCCTTCCTGCTTGGTCTTCCACCTATGCAAGGATTATGTCTGATTCTTGACACCTTTGAACAGCAGCTGAGATAAACACATTTTTGATAGGACTGAATTACTCCAATTCCTTCCTCATTTTCAGGTGCTAGTGCTGGAAGATTATTTTGTGAGTTATGAATATCAAAGCATGTAGTTTTCATTCATGGAAATGAATTTGGGAGCAATTCTTCCCAATTACAAAAAAAAAGCTGTTTTCTTGCCAGGGTATGTGTGCTATGTAATGTTCTTAATAAGAGATTCTATATATATAGTGAGCCCTATCCCTGTCTCGATGATACATGACATCTTACAAGTACGATATTTTTGTAGTGTTTCAGGTAATATGGCAACATGAACTTTCCTTTAAAAACAAAATTTTCTAATTTGCATGGTTATAGAGAAGAACTTGCCAATATGAATCTTGAAAAGCTCAGAACTATGACCTTAAGTAGAAACCTGTTTGACTCCATTGTATTTTGTTCACTCCTGACCTTTATGAGGCCTCCTGTGCTTTCAATCCTTTGAGTTGGCAATAGGTAGTAATTCCTACTAATTATTTTTCTTTCCTATTTGGGTGTGAACAGTTGAATTCGAGATGTTATTACAGTCTATCTTTATTTATGAACTGATACCTAGTGCCAGCATTATTCTTGTTTGGGAATATCTTCATAGTTTGGAAGAAAGACCGTTTTCTCGGTTTTATGCCAGAGAAAGATTGATATATGGAATAAGTGGTAACACTTCTATCAAAATATTAGCATCTTTGCCCCCTCCCTAAAAGAGCCCACACAATCCCATCCCTTTTCCCCAAAGGTCTGTTTTCTGTTTATAGCAGAATGATTGAACAGCAGAGAAAAAGAAAAAATCCTCAAGAAAAAAATTGTATTTTCTATGGCAAAAGAAGTCTTTATGAATGTATGTTTTCACATTCTTCCCTCTTTCTCTTTTTAAATGTACATGAAACAAGACATAAATCATTAAATCTTTCCTCACCATTTTCATGCCACCCCATTTTTAAGTCTTCCCAATATCTTTTAGTATTATGGATTAGCAGTGCTGTTTAATGTCCCCAGACAAGATAACATGCAAACTTCACAGTGCCTTGGTGAAGACAAACAGCTTTTTCACCCTTAAATTCCTTAGCAATGTTTATTTAACCTACAGGCAGGAGTGCAATTAGTGAACTCACTGGTTGACTCCTTGGACCAGACTTCAGAAGGTTCCTTTCAGGAACATAAAAGGAATAGGAAACTTGCAGTAGTAAATATTCCCAAGGCTATGGGGAATCATAAAGCAAACAGCTTGCTGTAGTTAAACAAGGAGAAAAAATTATAAAATGGTTGACTAGGTCATTACATAAATGATGGCTTATAGTGAAACAATTTATTATTTTCTTTAAATAAAAACCACTAACCTCTCAGTGGCTATAAGATGTCTCATGAGACATCTTACTTATGTGAAAATTTACTGGTAGAAAATATGAAAAACAAATTTATAAGCTTGTATCACATTCAAGCTATAGAATTTTTAAACAAAAGCAGTTTAACAAATTATAGCCAGTCATGTTTTATTGACAGGCAGTGTAGGAAAAGTCTTGAAGAGAGGTGCAAATTTATCTGGCTAGCATCTGAGATGTGAGTAAAAATGAAGAATAAGAGGAAGTACAGAAGTCCACTATAAAATTGGTCGTGCTTCCTATTTTATACTGCTGTGGATCATGTGCTGTCATTTATACTTCACGTTTACTGTAAGTTTCATGTTAGCATTAAATACCTCAGCTTACCTCTGGAAAAGTAAGAATGATATAAACTTAATTTTGTTCAGTAGGAAAATGTAACCAGTGTGTAAAAGTCCTAAAAAAAAGACTTACTGCAATCAGAGAGCAGTGGTAATATCTCCATGCATTTTTTTAAGAGCAAAGCACTGTGTTTTGTTTTTAATGAGAAAAGGCTGGTTTTCACTATAACTTCTGCAGAAAACATATCCTTTTTTAATTAATCATAAGAAGAAATACTTCATAGGGCCTTAAAAAACAGATTTCTTTGATCTTGCAACACCCCAGACCTAGGTATACAGGCTAGCTTCTACTTCCCAAAACCTGCTACGTGCTACACTTTGGACCTGCATTAAATAACTTATTAGCATCCTACCATGCAAACTTCTTGCAGGTAACCCACCTCCAGTGCCTTCCTCTTCTGCTGCAGCCTTCACTGTGCAGGCATCCGTGCTGCTTTTGCTTCTCCATGTGTGCTGGGCTTGCAGGCAGGCAGGAACAGGTACTAGGGGAGTGGAAAGCCCCATAATAATTGCCCCTATCTCCTATTAGCAAGAAAAAGACGGTTACAAGACTGCTGAAAGACTGTCTAATGTGGTAGTATCCCCCAATTAGCCCCATCTAACAGCAGGGAGAAGATACTTGTGTAATTTTGGCCTGATCAAGCTAGATGCTGCACAGATTTTAGAAATGTTGTCTTCAAAAATCTCTCCCAAGAACTTTCCTAAACATTATTTATTATAATCCAAATAATCTAATATGCATTTCATTATATATCTGGGATATCTTGTATCTCTCATTAAGCATCAACTCATGAGACATGAAAGCCCAAATCAAGCAAGGAATAGAAAGAAAAGAGAACAATAACAACAACAACAAAGAGACAAAGACTTCAGTAGGCATTCAGATTATTTCACAGGGCCTGCCATTTTTATTGAATCTTAGCAAATATAAATTTTCTTTCTCTGACAGCTCATATTTCAATTGGATAAGATGGTACTTCTGCCTGTATTGCCTTATGTTATTTTCTCAGTTGCTTCTGGGTTGGTTTGTGTGAGAAAAATACAGAAAATGTAACAAGCACTGCAGTGTTAAATACTGGCTGCCATTTGGAGGGCGCAGTATTTCATTCCTGATATTAAAATAAGTCAAAAAGCCAAAATAAAACTGAGAATATTTCAGTTTTCTGATCAAAATAGTTGCTACTTTTAGGGAAGCAAACACCTTCTCAGTTTTCATTTTTACCAATTCTATCCGATGTTATTCTCTCCATGTATTTCTTGTTCAGTTTTCTTTTTTTAGAAAAGCTGTTGTGATTACTTTCCATATTCTATATATTCATGATGAAAATAATTTGTGTTTTCTCATCGTAAGTTTACACCAAGCTAAAATAAATAGGAATATATACACAAGAGAAAAGCGAAAGTTTTTGTCAGTGCACAAAATGATTTCTATAAGTTTGGCAGACTATATTTATGGGGTTCTGAAACCAGAAAGAAGAAAATATTCAGAAGATTTTAATTGGAAAAGTTTTCTTTATGTCTGTTGTTGCCCTATGGAATTTATTTTTCCCAGAGAGTTTTCTTCTTGCCATCACTTCATATTAAGACACATCTAACATATGTTCATTGATGTTAAAAGGGAGATGGATATTCCTCAGTTCTTCTGAGGTGGCTGGGAATCCCTTCTAGCTGCTTAATGGTAGGCACATGTCATTTGCTGTTGTCCTTAGTTCCAGTTCATTCAAAATACATCTGTCTTGTAAATTGGCTTGGGGTAAAATCTTCATCCTGCTGAAGTGTATGGAAGTTTTAATATTGACCGCAATAGCATCCTGAGATCTCAGAAGGACACAGCAGATCACATGCTGCAAGTTTCTTCTTCATTACAATGAAAAAAATTATGCTGCAGCACATATGAAGGGTCTCAGTACTTTCTTGGACCACCTGCCACCTTCCTGTGCCTTTTGTATCCTTCTGACTTACTCTTTCCTCCTACCTCCCGCTCCTTTTCAGGGACTTTTTGAAGGGTGCTGTCAGCATACTACCATATTTGCAACAGCAACTGCACATCAATGATTTTTAGGACAGATTTAATTCTAAATCAATATAAAAATAACATATGACTAAACAGAGTGAGCATGTGAAATGTATCTGTGCTTCACAGCATGGCTGCTTCAGTATCTACTTGGAGCTATGCTTCTTCTAGCCTATAAACAGAAGTCATCTTGTACATTGTAGTGTCAGTAAGAGGGCAAGAAATACAATCCCATTTTTTTGTGGGCTACAAAGTTCACAACAGTAATGAATGAGTGTTTTATCTACATTCCCTGTACACGGTGCTCTTAGTCATACATATACATTATATATCGTCCCAAGATGAGATGTGTTCCCGAAGAGGGTACGTGGATGAGGCTTTTGTCATGCCTCTGCACTTCTTGATGAAGTCAGGAAGCTTTCCAAAGCCAAAGTTTATTCTTCCATTGTTAGCAATGTTCATGTGTGTATGCACATGTATTTCCCTCATATCCCTTATCTTCAAACGTGACTGGAGCAAAGCAGCATCATGCCTTATTCCGTGTTTTTTGTCCTACTGAAGAAAGAATGCCCCCATGCTGTGAGCAATGAGGCATGGCTATTTATTGCCATTTTACACCAAGCTTGGAGGTCTAAGTTGCACATTTTCTCCTGAAGATGGAAAGGAGATCAATAGATTGTATCTGTTGAAGGAGCTCCCGCTTTTGTCTGCTTATGGTTGGAAAGTTTAGCTGCAGTTCCTAAGGACAACTGACCCAGGTTTTTCCCAACCTAATTAGTAGATTGTATCTACTCCTCTTTGACCCATTAATGATGATCAAATGAAGGTAAGTCTGAATATTGCAGTGGGGAGAAGTCAAGTGCAGAGGATCTGGCAAGCACATGTGATCTCACGTCTTGAGCTATGGTCTAGAACATGCATAAGCAGATTGGGATGGACAGATGAGGTCCTGGGACAGTATCTGTGCTTGCAGGAGGTATTCACAGTGACACAGATTCCACCAGAGTCTCTCCTGAATTATATTTTCATTCTGGTGCCAGGAGTTAGTCTACCAGAGTGAAACTAGAACTGAGATTTTGTAGTCATTACTAATGACAAGAATGTTAACATTGGCTACCTAAACACATAATAATAGCAAAGGTGAATGTAATCTTCCTATATGCCTTCCCTTTTAAATTTCAATAGGACATGGTATTCTGCCTTTTCACTGGATGGACTGTAGTATTACATGCTGAAAGCCTGCCATATTCCATCCAAGAATGGCTGTATTTAGCTCTACTGAATATGTAAAGATTTTTATTGGTTCCTTATGAATTACATTAAGATGCTGAGACATCCTATTGTTTACGTTTGTGAGTTGTTCATACTGTTGAGATCCTGCAAGGAAAGACAATACAGATAAGTGTTAATTTACAACATTTGAACATATTTTGCTAAACTTAGAGCAGAAAAACTGCATCAGGTTTGTTTGTCAATTGCCTGTTTTCTTTACTATTTTTTTTTTCTACATTTCAGAAGAGTATTGTAATTGAATTTTACATATGAACTCAAATTTTCTTTGGAAATGTCAAATTTAAAAAACAAAAACAGAAAAACAGGAGAAAGTATCTAGAATCTTTTTGGAGTCAACTTTTTGTTTGTTTTCTAGCAGCTCTTATAAGAAGAGCTATATTAACAGATCGTTTGGCTAGACTGCTTGTGCCGACTGTGTCACATCAGTTGTGCAGCTGTGACTCAAATCTCTGACCACTAACTGACACATACAGTTCCTCTAGTATTCTTTTTTCTTCTCTGTGTTCCTAGATAATTTTGTTCATATGAAGCAAATTATTTAAATCGTAAACAATGAGATTTCTGAAGCAACAAATGGCTTTGCATTTATTACAACTGGGACAAATTTCTAGGAAAAAGGAAGGACTTTTAGCTAAAAAAGGGTGGGTTCATAATTTCCAGTGAAGGCTATTAATTGTTTTCTCAGGCTGTTGGTGCCACCTTCTTCCTACCTCTTCCTTGCCCTCTGTAAAAACATCGTGGGTACAAGTGGTGAAAGCTGCTGGAGAGTCTGGGGAGATGCTGAGGCAGTAGCCTTGTCTGAATGCCGCGTTGCTGCAACTAGACTTCTCCCAGAGCCAGAGGTCGGTCGGTGTGAAGTTGTCTCCAGTATCTGCAAGGTACTGCACGCACTGCGTAGCCATGTCCTTGAGGAGAAGCACTGAACTGGCACTGGAGCAGAGAGGAAAGTGGTCACACTGGAGAGAAGCCATGGAGACAGAGAAGGGGTGTGGGGCGGTAGCTCTAAGGAGAAAGCAGAAATATTCAGCTGAAGTTTCTGCAAAAAGGAAAAACTGTCTGTGCTGCAGATCATTACTGCCCCATCTGAGAGAGACAAATGTGTCTGCTTTTTTTAACATTTCCTAAGAAATACCTGTCTCCACAGCACTGATCTGTGCTTCAAAGAGAAAACTGTCCTCTGAGCCACAAACAGCGTGAGCATTCAGCAAAGACGAAGAGGTGTTTCCACAATAGAGAAATAACTAAAAGGAGGAGGAGAAAATAAGGGATGTAAGCAACAGAGCCAAGCTAGTGTCGCTGTTAATATGTGAAGCATTGCAGTTTCTGACCTCCTCTTTTGTCTTGTGGAAACTGTTCCAGCTGTAGCCGCAAGTTGGGGGAAAAGAAATGTGCACAGAGCTTACATAGGCAAGGCTTAGCTGGGCTCTGGGAAAAATAAATTCTGTGTGGTTTTTGTTTAAAAAAAAATCAAAACTAGCAATACTTCTTAATAAGAAGTTTATGGACTTTAAATCTTCCATTTTTGTGGATATTCAAAAGAAGTGTGAACAGAGCATTTTACAATACTTTTTTTTGTACTGTTGTAACTCAGAATTGCAACACGTCACTCTTAGATTCTTCATCAGCAGATTTCAGAGCATTTTACACTTGAAACAAATATAACTCCTTGGGTTAGAAATGGGGAACTTTCCAGGCTCCAACACATCAGCAGCAGAGCTGGGAAGATTATGGACGTGTCCAGTACCCTGGTCCAGTGCTCTAGGCAGTGTTATGAGTCAGAAAGAATTTTGCTCTGACTTCGTCTCTGGGCACTGCTTCCTTGTATGATGGAAGGCTGAAATGGGAACTGCATCTGTATGTTTGATCTATAGTGACAGTTATGGGTAGTCACCTATGCCACAGTCATGGCAGGCATTCACAGCTCTGTAGTTCTTCAGTATATTTGATCCTTGTATCATCATTCTTCATTTTCTCTTTGTTGCTTTATAGTGGTTAGATTCAACTGAATGTATATTTCATGGATTGCAATAAGTGATCAGATTAAACTGAATATATATTTCATGGATTATAATATTTGTATTTCTGCCTGTGTACGTAACTGAAAAGTAAGATTTTGGAGAGATTTGCTTGTCCATTAGCATACTGTGTGCAGCACAGACCTCTTTGCTACTCTTCCCTGACAAGCAACCGACCAATGCCAGTTCAGCAATGACATGCAGTAATGCATTCACCTTCAGACAAGAAGGTATAGTTGTTCCTTTCCATCAAACAATTGGCAATATTGGTCTCCTTCCTAGAAGAGAACAGTCTACAGCTTTCTAAAATAAGGTCATTAAAACTGCCAGTTTAGTTTTGTTGTAGTCTTGTGACTGACACTGTCTTAGGGGTGAGAGGACATGACTTGGCTCCTGCTTCCTAGAAAATACTACCAAAAAGCAGTCTGTTTGTCTGTCTTGCAATACTGTACTGGTTGGCCATTACATCAGCTAGGATATGTCATTGCTTTGTCCACAATGAGTGAGCACTGTAGTAGTCATGGACACTCCAACTCCTGGTTCCCAGACATCTGAGAAGAAAAGTAGAGTAATGAAATCAGTTGGACAGTTTTCAGTGGAAAAGACCATTTCTGCTTTGTGTAAAGGTCAGCTGGAGACACAGTTGGCCTCCATTTCCCCTACTTGGCTTTGTCTTCAGGATCTTGAATCACAATTTCCTTATCAAGATAAAGTCTTCAACTCTAGAAATGCTTCCGTGTGTCAAGAGTTATCAGTGGTCCGTCTTTCACAGCTCTTTTATATGATTTTTGTCTTGTTCAATTTGCTTCAATCTTGCTCAATTTGTTTCAAACAGTTTGAGTATTCTTGAAAGACAAATAGGCATTTTGACCTAGTGGCATGCCATCCTGGACATGAACTCATGAAAATCTGCATTATAAATGATTCATTCTGGCTCCTGCTATGAAAATGGCATATAACTGGCTTATTTAAGGGCATCAGATAAAACTTACCTTCTGCCTGTGCAACTGCCTTATTTCTGTGCTGCATGTAGGTACTGTTAAGGAAGTGGTAATGCCCTTAAGTGGAGCGTTGACAGTCCAAGAGTATGCATCAAAAGCATTTGGTGGGAGATGGCTTTTATAAAATCCCTGTGGTAATTTACTATTGTAAAGCTTTTCCTTTCCTCAAATCGTATCTTTGGACATACTACTCAGACCTTAGGTGTACAACCTTTTTACAGATACGCCTTTGCTATTTTGACTGGCTCTTTTGACAGCAGTGATCTAGATGTATAAGCTGTTCTTTTATGTGAGAGATGTCCCATCTCACTGGAGTCTCCTTCTTTAGCTTCTGATGAAATAGTCTTGCCACCAGTTCATTGCTATTACTAGGGATTGCGTTTATTTAAACTAATTATATCAGAGCACCTTCATCTGTGCTTCAGTTGTCACACGCGTCTAAGAGACTGTGGAGATAAGTTCTCAGATAATTTACAAACTCTGATGGTCCCTAACTGATTTAGTATCATTAGGTACAAAAAGCTGTTCTGCAGTTTTTAAATTTTGAGTGGCTAAAATGTAACCTGTAAAAGTGAGCCAGAACATCTTTGTTATACATTTGATCACAATTTTACCTCTTCTTTCTTCAGTTTTGGTTAGTTCCCCAGGCTCTTCTGTGGGAGAAGTGGTACTATGATCGTGACCTTCTGTAGCTTCTGATCCTTTTTTTCCCATGTTTTTATACAAGAATGGGATAAATGATGATGCTGATCCCTGTGAGACCTATTAACATATCTTCCTGGCAAATCTGATCATCTTCGGCTGGCAATTTGATATCTAAACAACACTCTCAACCATCTGTATCTACTAAGCAGTGTCCAAATTTGATGATATAACTGTATTTTTTCTCCATTAACTCTCTTTGGTGCGAACTCCTGACAATGTTCTGGGTTGGGCCAAGTTACGTAGTAGTCCTCTGATGTTTAGGAAGAAGCTCTTTTTAGGGCACAGAGTTGCTTGATCTTTGCAAAGGTGAAGCTGCCTGACTCCTCAATATCTAATATGCTGTTAACATGGGCCATAGCACTTCAGGAAAGATTTCTAATTATTCCATTGGCTTTATTACTCCCATTACTTACTTCTTTGCATGTAATTGTTATTTTCAGCAGCAGCTGTTTTACCCTCTGAATCATTTTATCCCAGCTGAAATGTATTTGCAAACTGTCTTTATGCAAAAACACCGTGTTAATCTTTTAGCAGCTCTTGTAAGGATGTGACAGTGCATTGTCTGTGGTGTGCACGTGTTTTGGTTTCCCTTGTGCATCCGTTCTATGACTCATTTGTGCCAGTTTTAGTGCCACCGAGTTAAAAAGTTCACTGATTTCAGCTGTCATCACTAACTTCCATGTTGTAAGCACTGAGTGAAATCTCAGCCTCTTTTCTGATTACAGTCTGATTACAATTTAAACTGCTGTAGGGATACTGGGAACATGCAGTCTCATCGTTTTAGCTTGGTTTTACTTGGATACATTTAATTTTCTTCTTTTGCACTCTACTGGGGAAGTTTGTAGCTTGTTGTGAGTACACTTGGGCTTTCAGTGTCCTGCTTGTTTGCATGCTGCTTCATTGTTTCAGCTGGTGGGTATCCTCCATGCATCATCAGAATTGCCTGAAGGAACAAACACCTTTGCCATCTCTGCCATTTTCAACTATTTTTGGACAATTCCTTTCAAGTTTTTCTCTCTAAGCACTGTTCAGCTATGTGCTTTGGTGGAGGGGTATGAGGCGGGGAAGTCCTTCTGCCTTTTTTCTAATGTGGTGCAAGTGCTTTACGGTTAAGGCCAGCTGCAGAAACCATCTATTTTTAATGTTTAACACATCCAAGAGTTCAATCTCTCAGTCACTTGCTATCTTAGTGTGGTTTGGCGAGCACTTAAAGTTTGGAAAATAGTATTGTTTAAAGGTATAATTTGCTAAAATGTAGTTTGAAATATAAGTGATAAAATATTCCTTGAACTTAAGAAACTTTTGATGTGAAACTGATCCTCTGAAGACAATTTTAGGGAAGTGAAAACAGGAAGTTACACTTACAGATTATTTTACAATATTAACTATGATGTTTGCTAATAGCAAGAGTAATAAATCATATTTGTTTACAAAAGCTTGGTGCCTTTCCAGATCTCATGAACTGTGGGGCCCTGTGATTTGCTTGTTTTTACTGTAGTTGTTTATATTTGACTTTCAATTCCGTTACAACAAATACCTTCATGTAAGCAGAGGAACAGAGAGCTTTATTCTCAGCTTGTGGTGGGAAGAAAATTTGACAGAAGTCTGCTATACTCAGGCATCGTGGCATTGAGAAAACTATTCTGGGTGCAAGCTCCTATTTGCTGGGTTACACTGCTCATAACCTTCCAGCCTGTCGTGTTCAAAGCCCACTTATCTTCAGAAGTGAATTTGCATTTTCTGTTTCCATGCAATATAGGAATGAAGAGGGATTTTCTGATGCGTACTATCCTGAGCCTGCTGAGGTGAATTAATCATTAAAATCATCAGTAGTTCTGGATTTCAGTTAAATAGAAGTCGAGATAGCATGAAAAATTTTCAAAGCACTTCAAGTTTTCAGGTACGTGTAAGTCCTAGGCCTGAAGGAATTGCTTCATGGGTGTGATCCACACTCAAGGCATTGTAAAAGTTTGCATATTCAAAGACAGATTTTCTAAGTGCATTTAATACTTAGAAAGCATTAGTAATCAGTTTGTCACTGATTTTAAAAAGGAACCATTTCAGGCTCTTATTTATGAATATATAATGTAATAAGGAGAAAATATTATGTCAGCTGACCTGTAATATTAGACAGAACTAGATTTGGAGGTTTGCAGGTATGAGGTTTTTACATTGCTTCAGTGCCTTCTCTTAGTTCTCTGATCCTGGATCCAAGCAGCAGAAGTTAATCAATCCGCAGTAAGCCTGTAGGGAAATGCAGTTCTACCTCCATTCTTTCAGAATTACTATTGCGGAGGAATTAAAGAGCTGCTCAAATGCCCAGTACTGTCAGTGGAAAAACACCCCTTGACAAGACTTCAAATTCCTTTCTTTTCTGAGCGGGGGGGGGTTCTTCTTAGATTAAAAATATATTCCTTCTTTACAACATGCAGTCCTGCATAAAGCAAGAAGTACAAGAAAATATTATTCTAGTCAGACTCAGCAAAAGAGAGATTTTGTAGACCTCAGGAGGCTGAGGACTATAATGAACATTTTCAGGATGGCATTTTTGTTTCTCCTAATTTGACTAATGGATGTTTTGGCTGCAAGTACTTGAAATGTGGAAAACAGCATGTAATGAGATACATCTGTCTAGCTTGAGAAAACATAATTTCCCAAAAAACAATCAGATTTTTTGTGTGATTGTACTTTACTTTTGGGGAGAAGGGTTCTGATGTATCTAGTGGAGGGTGGTGTAGGAATAGGGATGGAAGGACAGACGTGGTGTGTTAGATGGAGCAATCCGCCTCCTTCATACTATAAGCCACATGCTAAAACTCTCCATGTGGCTCACATCCCCAAGACCTGTACCACGGACCTTAAAAATGTGCAAAAGAAGAATGTCTAGGAGTAATGCATAAGCAGGCAATAGAGACAGCTCACAGCATCCTCTGTGGAATGGGGACAGATGTGCTGCCCAAATCTTTTTTCAATTTTTTTCTTTTAAATTCTTTTTATTTTGTTTTCCTATTTGTATTGTTTTCATCTAAAGGCTGGTAGCTAGTTTCCATCTCAGAACAGATTTTTTTTCCCCTGTGCAGGCTTTTTCCAGCCATCCTGACTACTCCAGAAAACTGTTGTGAAAGATTTTATTCCAGCAGTACTAATCTGTCCCTAGTTTTTCCATCTGATCCCTGTCTCTGCAACATGTAGCATGCAACATTTTTCTGTACACAGCAACGGCCATTTCAGCTGGCTGGAGCTGGGAGCAATAAATTGAAGCATCAAAGTCTGCTTGGCTTAGCAGCAACATTTTTTTGAAAACTTGAACAAGTCAGAATTTGAAATTTGAAGGCCAAAATAAAAATTTGTTGTGATTCAATGCACAAACCTAAGTAAGTGCTTGCTTTTCAACATGCCGAGTACTATGTACACTGACTGAAATAAGCTATGAAAATTATACCACTTATTTGGGAGCCTGTGTATAAACTTAGGAGCAAATCCTAGAAACTTTTTTCTTTTATGTTTGTCCAACAAGTTTTGAAATACAAAGGAATAATTCAACCTCCTAAGCCAATCTGTTGCTATGGAAAGATTTACCAAGACAGTATGTTTTCCAGGGCTTAGGCCAGTCCATTTTAAGATCCGAGAATTTGCTTTGACGGAGCATAATGCTGTCTCATATATGTCACTAACAGGAAGTTTTGCCTGATACGTTATCATTTTTAAGCGAATTCTCTTTTCCTTACCTTGTTAGTCCTCTTTGCCTAATGGGAAATTAATCTTCACGTTCAGGATTAAATTGTGCCTTCACTTTCATTAGTAGGAATGTTTCTGTTGACTTCAGGGAGCTAGGATTTTACTCTTGATGGTTACGTGCTTCAAATGCTTGTAGGTAATGATCGTATCTATTGGCAAGTCCATCCTGTCCCTTACAAGACCTTAGGATTCCTTGCCTGTTATTTCCTTAACTTTGGTGTTTTTCCAGTTCTTCCCAACGTAGCATAATTTGTAAATTTTATTTATGTGCTACTCTGCCATTCTTCTGAATTGTAACTGGTGTGGCTGGACAGGGTCAAACCGAACTTTTTCTTACTCCTTGTTTGTTCCAACTGCTATGCAGGAACAAAAGTTATGAACCATTAACTCTGACACTGACAGTGTTCACATCATTTTGAATAACTCTGTTTTTCATAAATTTTGTACTGTGCAAACGTCCAAGATCATTTCTGCTTCACGTGGGAGAGTGACATCCTCTGCATGTCCAACAACAGGAACTCCCCCAGGGACACCATGCCTTGTTAAGAAACCAGCACAGAGACCTGTCTGGTTCAGTCGGTGGGAGCCGTTGCAATGGGAACCATTAAGCCAAGGAGTCACAGGCTTGCTAAAAGACATCTTGGCAGGTGCTTTGGACTGGCACTGCTTTTAAATAACAGCAAAGAAAAATGTGTTCCATATACAAGTTAGCACCTGTACTCAGCCAGTGTTATATGATCTGCCAGTCAAGGAAGTTCTGGCTTACGGGTTTCAAGCAAACATTGTCAAAAATTTAAGCCACAAAAATCTTTTTTTATTATGCGGGTCTTATTTTAACATATATTTACAGCAAAGTTGTTTTTGATTTCTTTTTCCTTCTCCTCCTCCCCAGTTCATATTGAATTGCTCAAAGGCTACAAAGCAGCAGGCAATAATGGTTTTATTACTTTTTTGCATCCTCTGCAAAGTTAGCTTTATGATGGTACTTTTGATGCTAAGAGCAGTACAAAAAGGCCAGGGAATATCATTGCACTTTATTGACTAGGAGAAACCACAGTGGTACACCAGGCTCTCCAATTACATTTTTAGATGAATAATTATTAAAGTAGAGGGAAAGGAAGGTCTCAGACCAGTTTACAGCCCTGCACATGAAAGGGTATTGCAGAGTAATAACATGAGTTGGCATTTAGAAACCCTCAGTCCAATAGTCCGAGCTCACCACAAATAACTCATTTGGGAGTATTAAATATTGAGCAGTGCAAATATGAAATTTTAGTGGTAATGAACTGTAAATGGAAGGAAACACCCAAAACTCTGCATCTGGTAGTCAGATGAACAAATGGTGATGAGAGGCTGCATCACTGCCAAAGGTATTCGGTAGTTTTGACCAAGTGTGATGCAAAGCTCTGCTGAGTTGCAGTCATAGTCCTGAAAGAAGAGCATGGGGCTTTTTGTTGAAGACTTTACATCTTTTTCTGTCTCCAGTCTAATGTTGAGTGAAGCTGTTTGCCACCATGCAACTCGTTCACCTCTCCTAAACAATATGGCATTTTTATTATTAGTTCTTTCAAAGCACAGACTTTTTTATTGTGGATTTCCTCTCTCCCATCACTGGTGGGACTTCTGAGCACCAATGTAATGGTAAAGAGAATGAAATGGAAAATATCTGCTTGTGTCAGTATATCAGCCTCTTGAGGCAGAAAAATCCACTTTTCAGTGTGTTTAGGGAAAGTCATTTCTGAAATAACACCAGCTAATGATTTTACTTGGAAAATGTAAGCATTCTCCTGCAGAAGCTGGCTGCTTACGGCTTGGACAAGTGCACTCTGCGCTGGGTTAAAAACTGGCTGGATGGCCGAGCCCAGAGAGTGGTGGTGAATGGAGCCAAATCCAGTTGGCGACCAGTCATGAGTGGTGTTCCCCAGGGCTCAGTGTTGGGGCTGGTCCTGTTCAATATCTTTATCGATGATCTGGATGAGGGGATTGAGTGCACCCTCAGTAAGTTTGCAGATGACACCAAGTTGGGTGGGAGTGTCGATCTGCTGGAGGGTAGGAAGGCTCTACAGAGGGACCTGGACAGGCTGGATTGATGGGCCAGGGCCAACTGTATGAGGTTCAACAAGGCCAAGTGCCGGGTCCTGCACTTCGGTCATAACAACCCCAGGCAACGCTACAGGCTTGGGGAGGAGTGGCTGGAAAGCAGCCTGGCTGAAAAGGACCTGGGGGTGATGGTTGACAGCCGCCTAAACATGAGCCAGCAGTGTGCTCAGGTGGCCAAGAGGGCCAATGGCATCCTAGCTTGTATCAGGAATAGTGTGGCCAGCAGGACCAGGGAGGTGATCGTGCCCCTGTATTCGGCACTGGTGAGGCTGCACCTCGAGTACTGTGTCCAGTTTTGGGCCCCTCACTACAAGAAGGACATCGAGGTGCTGGAGCATGTCCAGAGAAGGGCAACAAGGTTGGTGAAGGGTCTAGGGACCAAGTCTTGTGAGGAGCAGCTGAGGGAGCTGGGGTTGTTTAGTTTGGAGAAGAGGAGGCTGAGGGGAGACCTTATCGCTCTCTACAACTACCTGAAAGGAGGTTGTAGAGAGGTGGGGGTCGGTCTCTTGTCCCAAGTAACAAGCGATAGGACGAGAGGAAATGGCCTCAAGCTGCGCCAGGGTAAGTTTAGGTTGGATATTAGGAAAAACTTCTTTACTGAGAGAGTGGTCAGGCACTGGAACAGGCTGCCCAGGGAAGTGGTTGAGTCCCCATCCCTGGAGGTATTTAAAAGACGGGTAGATGCAGTACTTGAGGACATGGTTTAGTGGCGGACTTGGTGGTGGTAGGTTAACGGTTGGACTCGATGATCTTAAGGGTCTTTTCCAACCTTAGCAATTCTATGATTCTATGATTCTATGTGCATGCACTTCTGAGTTGCTGAATTTTGTCCTTCCATTCATTTCCTGGTAGAGTCAACAACCATTTCTTCAGGACTGTGTTTGATGGCTGTTTACTGAGCCTGGAACAACTGTGGTTTTCTCACTTAGTCTTTGACTAGTTAATAGGAGGTATCTTGAAACGATCTCAGTTTTCTGATTTCAGCAGTACTGTTTTTAAATGCTCTGATTTAACTAGCTCTGCTACACTGTAATTATCCAACTGCATTGTTGATTTAGTTAAAACAGCTATGATTAGGTAAATTCCTCTGAAAAGACGCTGTCATTGATTGAAGTAGGAGTAGGGAAGCCAATATTTTGTATGAAATAAATGTCACTTTTATTGGCCAGAAAAATACTTTTAAATTAAGCAGAAGCAAATACTAAAAGAGTCTGGTTTCTTCAGGTGCCTGATTTATACTAGGAAAAAAAAGTGCTCTCGGCCCCCTGAGCAACAGCCCATGACTCCCACAGGGAGGCCAAGAGCACTTTTCTGGTGCAGGAGCAGCCTTTCTGGGAAGTGACGTGGCCCAGGAGAAGGGTCCCCAGGAGGACAGCCCTCAGCCCCTACTCCCAGTGAAGGACACCCATTGGCCCTGAGGATGGTCCCATGGGGCAGAGTTCAGGAGGATCCCCCTGGTGTTGGGGGACCAAGCCAGGTATGACATCCCCATGGCCTCCTTGTGTCACCAGTGACCTCACTGCCTGCTGTTGCAGAGCTGTTACCAGGGCCTGTGGTGAGAGAGGGCTCACACCGTGAGCCAGGCAGAGCAGCTTTGACAAAGGAGGAGGAAGACGAAAGATGGGAAAACCATCTGGGACAGATGTGCCACTCTCCTTGCAGCCACCGCTGCCACCACACAACCTGTGGACATGGACACCCCTGAGGATGAGGCCAAAGGCACTAGGGCAACCATGTATCACCGCCCCCCACCCCGGCCCACTCCTTGTAGCTGGGCTGCAACATCCACCCATGGGAGACAGAGATGGTGCAGGCATATCCCTGCCATGGCTCCCCTCCATCTCCGGATGGGGACAGAGACATCACCCAGGAATGGTTCTCAACAGCCATTGCTGCCTCAAGGCCATTTTAACAACTTACTGTATATATTATTATGGAGTAGTTACAGGATAGTCAGTTTATGGCTGGTCATATTTTTCTGTGCATCTTACATGCATAGTAAATTGTATTATTCTTAGCTTGTAGTTAGTTACTGTATTCTGAGAGCATGATTGTTCAGGTACCTGCAAGCTAGACATTGTATCCTGGAATTTGTTATGCACGACATGCAGCTGACTTCAATGCTATGCACAGATCTTCCCCTGAGGAAGAGTTAACGACATTAAGATTAAAGGAAAATGAACTTAAATTTATGGAACAAATAAGTCTGCAAATACTGTTTGATTCTTTTTTAAATCAGTATGACTGAACAGTGGTGTAAAATTGTTTGTCCAGATCACAAGATACGCGTGGGATTGCACAGAAAAGAGTGGGACTGCATGCACTGTAAGCACTTTTTGCATTTTAAGAAGAGTTGTTCAGATGTTTGCAAACACAAGAATAAGTTTTATTGTGGATTGCTCTGTTACTAAAAGTGAATGTTCTTTACCATCAAAAAGAATATTTTCTTATTTGCATTAATAGTGGTAGAGGCTCAAACTTTTCCCATCAGAGCTCTGATCATTTTTTTTTTCATCTCTTTAGTATATGTGTCCAGTCTGAATAGCACAAATATACATTTACTTCCAATGTTCAGTAAATAAAACTACCCTGAAATGAACGACACTGGGCCAATTCCTATTAAGGTTGAGTCTCTTCATAATGTGTCATGTCGTCTGAACTAACACCATGTAAAAACTAGGCTTCAGGAATGAGAGGGCTTCCCCAGCCACAGTTAGTCATACCAGGCCACTTCATTACATCACTTCAGAATGAGGGAAATTTGGAAAAGGACTTGAGCAATGAGTTGTTTTTTACGTTTACTGGAAAAAAGGTAGCCACACCTTGGTGAGAATGGCCCTTGCATGGTGACCCAGAGTGGCAGCCATCCAACACCAAGCTGTTCCAGTGCCTGCCTCTCACTCCAGCAGTTGACAGGCTTGGAAAGCGAGGGGGTCCTCCTAGCCTGCTTCTCCTTTGGGCACAACTCCTCATGCACTTGCCTCCTGACCATGAGGAAAACAGCTGTATGTTTGTGCAAAATGCAAAAAGACAGGCCGCCTTCAGCTCCGCACACCTTGAAAAATAAACCTGGGGCAGTAGGAGGCAGAAGGAGGAAGATGGAAGATTCAAAAGCACAGGCATAAATGACAAAGTGAAATGGCGTCGGAGTAATACGATGCTTCACACTGGAACTGGGCGTCAGGGGAGGGAAGAAACATTCCCCCTCAGCATTAGGTGCCTTGGTGTCCATGAGGTAGGACACACCACCGTTCTCGACCAAGCCACATGGCCCAAGGCCTCATCCTAAAGGAGACCTTCTCATACCACTGAGAAAGAGGGACTGGGGCTCCTGGGTCTTTGTGCAGGCTGCTCTATGTAAAGCAGAGGGCTGTGCAATATTAAAGGAAGCCATCAATACCTGCATCAGACTAAGTGTTCAATGCTTACCACTTTGTCCACCCTAACCTTGAGATAAGTAATCATATGTTTGGTTACGCTGGGTGAGGCATTCAGAGCATTTCCTTTCCTGGTTTTCATGTAAAGCTGTCACGCTCTCTTCTCTTCCTCCAAACATTTGGACTGGTTCTGCATGCAGCTGCAGCAAGCCAAGCAGCTCTGCTGATGCTTGTACCCTGACAGATTCACAGTGCTTTTGCCCTGACTCTGCTGTAGAGCAAAGTCACCTGCTCTTTGTTGGAGTTGTGGACATAGCCCAAGGAGGGACCTGAAAGTAACCCAGCTGGTGTGTTGGGCTCGTGTCATGTGCTAAGGAGATGCATTCACCTCCCTCTGTAATCATCACAACTCAAACCTGAGCTCTCAGGCTTGGTTTGGCCACGAGGCCAGGTGGCTCATGACATGAGGATAGATGGGCTTGTTGGGGCCATGGCTGGGAAGTATTTTAACTCCAGATCTCGGCAGTGCCGGCTGTCCCATGGGCAGTGTCAGCAGTGCATGCTGGGCCAAGGGAAGGCGATCCCCAGCCAAGGGCAAGGGCTGACATGGGCAGGGCAATAATAACAAAGAGTGGGTCTTAGGAGAGCCTGGAGAACACCATCACAAGTGTCCATGATGCCATTCACCTTGGGGTAGCAACTGATGTGAGATGCTGCCTTGGTTTCCTCCATAGCATGGCAATTGCCTCACAGTATGGCAGTTTGTGCCCTATATTCCCTTAAAGGTGAAAAAGCAAAGCTGGGTAGGATGCTGGCATACTTTAGAGATAGCAAAAGAGCCTGTTCATGGGCTTAAGAAAATATCATAAGGACTTGGTACAGATGAAGAAATTCATCTCAGTGACAACAGATTTTTGTAGAAAATTGATCAATTTAAGTTAATTTTGGTTTAAAGTCTGGTGGTGGTGCACAGAATGGGACAGATTACACCTCTATCCCTGGAGAAAATGTTACGGAATTGTTTTATTTTTGCTCTCTTTGTTGGTGCCTGATAGCGAACAGTTCCTTATGGTCGCTCTCAGATATGCTTTCATTTGCTCAACTGGCAGCCTGTGACTGTCAGGCCTGTTTCTTTTCCTCTGCAGCAAGCGGTGTGTCCTGTAGCTCTCTGGTACTCTGCAGTCCCTTATTTTTTGTTCAGCAGCATTAGTTATCACACCTAGCAGCTGCGGGTTTATTTCTGACACTGGAAGGGATTTCAAAATGTCCAAGACCTCATGCCAGAAAGCTGCAAGCCTTTTCCCTGCTGGCTATATTGTTTCAGTGTTAGATCCTAGAGACAGCTATGATACCCCTGTTGACAGAGGCAGGGGTTTCACAACTGGATAGGCTGGCATGAGCTTGAACCTTACACATTATGAGATCAAAGATAGGTTTAGGCTATTGCAGAATGTACCTCTGTAAAATTGTAATGACAATAGCTCATATTTTTGTCTTCAGCACTAACACTTGCTTTTCTTATGTTTATGTTGTAAAAGCTTGTGCAGGTGAGTTATGCCAAGGCAAATACAGCTAACACAATCCTGTTTTTATTCAATACTGCTTCCAGAAAAGGAGAGTCCAGGCAGAGGCACAGACTGATGTCAGAGACCTGTCCTATGTCAGAGTGAGGCCATGGTCTTCCTAGGACTGGAAGGAGAACCCCACCTGATGATTATCTGGGATCTCAATTATTCCTGAACCCTCTAACCCATCATATAAAGTGACAAAAGAAGCCATGGCAAGAGCCAAACTCTTCCACACATTTATGCTCAACTTTCTGTCCCTTTCAGTTGGTATTGAGTGAGAACAGGATTTATAAAATTGACCACATTTAAAAGCATACACATGATCCAGACCCTCGTTTGGGACTTAAGGAAAATCCAGAAAGAATTTAACATTCCTGTGGGTCTTCTATAGTCTATAATGAGACTCAGTTCCTGAGTCTTTGTTTTAATATTTCCACTTCTGGACAGAAAGCATTTCTGAACCCATGAATGGATTATCCATCTTTCCCTGGAAATCATCTTTATTCCCATTACAACCCTATTAGGTGTTTCAGTGGAGTGGTACCTTCAGCAATGCATTTGCTGAGTTTGTTTAGTTTGAGCTCTGCGACCTGATCTTTCTGACATCCTTTTTCAAGTATGTTTAACATTCCTAGAAGTAAAACCATACTTCCTCTTCACTGTCTTTCTCATTCGTTTGCTTTTTCCCAGTTTGCTGAAACACTTCAGTCTGGACCAAAGACTGACTTTCTTACTTCAGTGCCCTATTTTTACATTTAAGGGTGGCTGTGTCTGTTTTGATCAAATATAGACAGTACCAAATCTGGGAAAAAACTCAGCATACCTCATCATTGAACCATGATGTCTTTTTCAGGTATATACCCTCCTTCCTTTTCTCACTTTCAGTACTCCTTTCACTTTTCCTGAAAGGACAGGCTTGTGCATCCACTGTTTACTAACCAACCCCAGAAGGAGAACCAGCTGAGAAGCCTAGATCTCAGCAAATAAGGTAAGGTAGATCATAGCTCCTCAAGGTATTAGATAGGAAAAATACGTTGTTCAGGACAGAACCACAAAGTCAGGAACATGGGACAAAATTAGGGATGTCAGACTTGTGTATACTGATTGAATGCACCAGAATCACATCTGAGGGCTGAAAATGAGCAGACCTAGATCTTGAATGAGAGACCTTCCCTCAAAATCTTTGGGACCCAGGGCAGTAGCTAAGAAGTTGCAGCCAAACTTGGCAAATGCCACACCACACAAATCAAATCTGTTGAATCAGTACTGAGCTGCTGTGGGAAAAAGCAGAGGGGAGTCCTTGACTGCATACCTTTAGCTGGGAAAAACAGATCTAATCCAGAGCTGTCTAATGATATGCATCCATTTTTGTCACAGCCAAGTATCTTTGGCTGCTTTGCATTTGAGTTGCTTTCATCACCAGCAGGAATTCATTTGGCACTTCTCATGGCTTTTGCCTACGCAAACAATACACTCAGCATTTCAATGACTGTTAAATGTCTGAAATTTGGTTCAAAACCAGCAATTGGTATTAATCAAAACTTTGAATTAGAACTCCAATGAGACAAAAAAATGAGCAATCCTTTTGGTAAGAAGTTGAATACTTTTGTTTACTAGCTCTGCTGCTCCCTTGAGCTTCAATTAGCTTTCATTCCACAGCATTTTATGCAATTCCATATGAATGGCAATAATCCATATTAAAAGGTCTCAGGCTTCTTCCTCCACTCACATAAAATTTCAGATGTTCAAACAGTTGCCCTTCCAATAGCGATGCCAGTGTCAGGCAAGCTTACTTGGCAGTTCCTCAGCAGATTAGCTTGGACTTGCTTCTCTTTAGGTGGCTTCTTATTCATTTGCAAAGCTCAGCAGAGTCCAGTTTTCATTCCTGTATCCCTGGAAGATTCCCTGCTCAGGAACCCGTAATAATTTAGGGACAAATTTATGCTATATATTAGAACATTTAACATCTTTCATTTTGAAAGATCCCCACACATGTAGAAGGCAGGATTGTCACAACTGACCACAGTGCTCAGGCACACGGGTAGTCCTATGTCAACTGGGATAAGTTACTTGGGCTACAAATAAAGGCAAAAGCATGTCTGTGCAGAGTCGTGTGTACAATCCCTTACCCTCTACTGAAAAGCAGCAGGACTATGACATATATTTAGCAGTAATGTGACTTTAATTAATGTCATCAGATACATCTTTAACAATAAAGTTTAGGTACAGGAGGAGATTCAGTGCAAAATGATAGTGGCCACAGTGGTTTGGTTCACATCTGCCTTCTTAATAAATGTCCTGAGGAACCTTTAGGGAGCACAAACCCCAGGAACTTTATTTCATGCCTCTTCAGAAGGCTTGAATCTCCTGAACCACAACGTAGCTCTTCATCAGGCAGAAATATGATAACATGATATTGCTGCAGACAGAAAATTTCAGCTTATTCAGTCATGCCTCTGCCTGCTGCTGTTGCAAATGCATATGCATTGAAGTTTAACAGCACAGAAAAAGAAACCTTTTCACCTTCTCTGCTGTAGGGCCTCCTCAACAGGTATTCAGTTTTCTTCCACTTCTATATAGCCTTTTCTGATTATTTTTGCATCGGACACACGGATGCTTGATTTCCTTTCTCGACAACTGTGGCAATATTTTTGGAGCCTATAACACACGTTTTCAGGGCATCAGAGGAAACTCAGATGTGGTACAGGCTCTGCGGTATCCAGGCAGGGAGGAGAAAAGACACAGAGACACCAGATTCCTGATGCCCTCTTCTCTCTGTTGGCAGCTGGAAAACAAGCTGCAGTTCAGGCTTCACTTCCAGGCAGCTCCACTGCTGCCAGGATACCTGGAGAGACAGTGGGGATTCAGGCCACGAATGTCTTAACACTTCCAGTATCAAAACCAGAAGGAAACGCTGTGGTTTAAAAAAAGAAATCCAATTTTATGAGTGCATCTTAATATATCAGAACAAGAGAACAGGCATATTTTTGTTTGTTTGGACTCATTCTCACTTTAAATGCCATTTCCTGTTTTACTAGCTCATAAAAAGTCAGGGTCATATATTCTGTGGTAAAACCTGACACAGCTCCATTAATTGCAAGGAGGCAACTCTATTTATGCCGCTTGAGGCTCTGGCCCTTTTAAACAAGCTTCGTCTGTCAGAGACTCTTTGAGCATACCTTGATGCAAGGAGAAGAAATATATATTTGGGATTCATGGTTTAACTCTGCATGATAATGTAACTCATATTGCTTTCATGTACCCTAATACTAGTTTATTAAAAAATTTTAACTGCCTTAATTTTATCCCTTCTCTGCGTGTCGCAATGCAATATTTCATGTGTACTGATTATATTCAAAAGTACCCAAGTTATGATTTCTCCTCCTTTATTATTCCTGTATTTCACACCCTGTAAGACTTGATCTGAAACACGTTTATTAAAAGTGACAGCTGGGAACATCAGAACCCGAGCACAAGGAAGACGTTATCTACTTTGCTGGGTTGTGCTCCTGGAAGTGTTCTGCTTCAGGCTAGGCTGCCTCTTGCAACATTTTGTCGTCTGAAAAGTCATTATTACACAAATGTGTCCCTGGAAACATTGATAACAAAATTGGTAGAAAAATTCAAAATGAAAAAAAATTGGCTACTTTTAAGTCATTTTCAGTCTACAGGTTTTGAAAGGAAAAAATTTTGTATGTCCGACACAGTTTGCAAACATTTTCATACAAAATGTTCTTTTGTCTTCCATCTAGTATTCCCTCTTTCATATCCTTTTTGTCTCTCCAAATATCCTTTCCCAGTCTTAGCACACTGCTAAGCAAAGGAAAGGCATAAGGGGAGAAAAACTTAGAAGTGCAGAAAACAGGTTTTTAAAGGAAGAGGATGATGACAAAAAACTGCACATTTTCTCCTCTCCTGCTACAGAAAAAGCAGAAAATTGAGATGAAGAAGAGATAAAACACTCTTCTCTTAAAAAGTCTTTAACCAATAATTTTCACATTAATTGTAATTAATTAATGGCATTAGTTCCTCCCCCCAGCACCACTGCCTTGCGGGCATAATTTCCTTCTGTTCTCTGTAGAGGCATGACGGGGGGAGAGCAGAATGAGGAGGCTACAGCCCATCTCTGCAGTACAGCCGCAGGGGATGGGTCTCAGGTTAAGTAGATGAGTGTGGGGAGAAATAAGCCCCCCTGGTGAATCTCAGCACTGGAATTAAGCTCTTCTTCCCCTTTCACAGTGGTCGGGAAGGTAGATTAGGGGTTGGTGGCACATGCAGCTGAGGGGGATGTAAATCCACAGTGCGGCACTGTGTGGTCCTTCACCTGCAGTCCTGTTTTCCAACTGGTGACAGTACCAGCAGTGTGTGGTGAGAGGGACTTCTGGCCAAAAGTGAGATTTGTTAGGTACAAAAGGAGAGGGGAACTACTCTCCTCACAGGAGAGGGGAACTACTGCATCCAGGGCCAGCCTGGAGTTAGAGCAGATGAAGGGGATCATCAAGGTGTTCCTACAGGGATGTACCAAGGATGTTAGGAAGGTAGCTGTGACAGGGGACAGAGTGACTCATGCTCTTAGTACAAATGCTTCATTCATGTTTTGAAAGGTGCTGTACTCTCTGAGTGGTCGTGGTAATGGAGGTGGGTCTAGATCTGAAACAGAGTACCGGCCCACAAGGAAAGGGGGCTGATGCTCCTCACCCAATGAGGAATTGTGCTAGAACTGGAGTATGTGTCCACTGGGCACCATGAGCGTGGTCCAGCTGTTCCTATACTCCATGTCCAGCAGCAACCAGTTTGCAGCACTTCAGGGGAAAACGAAAGGTACCTTAGAGCTAGTTATTTTGGAATTACATGTCAGCACATAAGGATTGTTTTCAATTTCACCTTTTCTCTGTGATAATTACTACTCCATTGCTAAGTGGTATCAATCATTTCTAAAACATATGAACAGAGCTGTGCACAGATCTATGGATGGTAGGATAGACAGAAGCATGAATACTCCTCAGCAGAAGCCTAAAAGAGAAGTGATGTCCTCTCCCTGTGCCCCAAAACAAGCAGGGCTCTGGTTGGAGAAAGACAGAAGGTCTGATAAGCTTTTACGGTTTTACTGCACTTGAGAGGATTTCTGTCAGGGCCCTGAGGGCAGTAATAAGCCTTAATGACCCTGACCAGCCTCACCTGGGGCCCCCACCCACACCCATGGGCTCTATTTAAGCTCAGCCCTGAGGTATTTGTTCCTGTCTGAACTATGTTGGAGAAATGCTAGTCCACAGCTACTGCTACAACCACCCTTGATCTGGACCTCAACCCATGGGCTGACTTCCTGGCTTGACCTGGGACCTGCCTTGTCTCTGTGGGTCTGCAGTTGGTGATACTCCTGGGAGAGATGGGCTAGCAGAATAAGGTGTGAGTAATATGGGAAAAACAGTTCATGCTGCCAGACCAGTGGTATCTTGGATCAGGTCTCAATACCAAGTGACACTTGATGGTCCCAGACTATAGAGCAGTTCCCACAGGTAGAGTTGGGAAGAGAAACAACTTGATCATGGGAGCTGTCTCCCCAGAGGAGAGAGCTCTGGGACACTTACAGCTGTACTTGAGGAATTAGGTGTTGTATATCAGCCTATTTGGTCTCCTTGGGGGTATGGGGGCTAGGACTGGCTCTCAAATAAAACGTGAAATCATTGGAACTAGAATGTGTAGCTTAACTTCTCCAGATCTCTGGATGAGACTTGAGCCAGCGTTGTATTAGTGATGCTTTAAAACTTGATCTGCAGTTGTTGCCTCTAATGAAGTGCTGGCAAAAAGCTTGTATAAGCGTACCAAGAGAACAGCTTAGAAATATTACTCTACAATTGACCTTCCTTCAGGGGAATTATTTCAACAGTGACTGTGGCAAACTTTCAAACAATTTATCTAGAAAAGAATGGTCACAGGTGTTAAGGGTGGTTAGGTGCCAGGTACTTTGTGGGCAATGAAGCAAATGCAAACTGGGTATACAGCTCCTACTTATCTCCTATAAACTCTCCAGCTGATAGTACTGTGGTCTAACCAGCCTGCATTCCCTTTCTGCAACTGATTCCTACCTTTGTATAGGGAAAGGCTCTGGAGAATCAGTCCGTGCGATACTTCTGATGTTTATGTAGAGTTGGTATGTCATGGTGAGGCTTGACTGTGAGTTCCAACAGCTTCTGTAAATGTTAACTCATGGTCAGATGAAACTTCAGAGCATCCTACGTTTCCTGTCATGTTAGGAAAAAGAAGGGATGAACACTTGAGTGATGGATTTGTCAGGTGTTTTCACTGTTGTAGCTTCATCTTGCTCCCTTCCCACACCTATTTCTGCTCCAGCCAGCTCTGCTGAGTATTGCTGACTAACTGTTATATGGGTGACTCAGAAGAACTCATTCTGGTTCAATATTTCACTGTGTAATTATAGGGTACCAAAGTTGTTATTAATGTTGGTGCAATGCAAAGATATTATCTTCATTCTCCATATGTTTTGTCAGAACAAACGTTATTGCTACAAATGACATTTCTGTACCAAGTCATACAAACGTAGCTGTTCTCTTCTGCCACTGCTGTTCATTTTTACCTTCCAAATAACTGTTTACACTTTAGAAGATGAAGTGAATCCATCTGTGTTTTGAAATAACAGGACCATGTGTCTGGTGGAGGTCAGCTGTAGATATTATGTGAAATCATGGGAGTCAAGAAAAGCAGTTAAAACAGCAGCCACCGCACTGTCTTAATGATGACAGACATCAAATTTGATGTTTAGCCAAATGCTTGTTCCAGACACTTTTGGAAGGAAGTGCCAATGTCTGTCAGAGACATCCTCAGAAAGGCAGAATGCTCCATCCAGCCGAATGCTGGGAACATTTGATTACTTGCTGTAAATATATGAGTAAAGGGCATGTTAATGCTGTGCTGAAATGAGCGAAAGGGTGAGGCAGAACCACTGCTTTGACACTTGTGCTGGGTTGCAGGACTCTAAATTTGGCACCAACAAAGTCCAGATTTTCTTTAGACAGAGGTCTGCTTTCATTTAGTAGGGCTAGAACTGAAATCTTTTTTACCTTCTGAACTTCTCCATTCCTCGCTTTCTCCACTGAGTCGAGTCAAGCCTCTTGCTCATCACTTACAGTCCATTCCCGGTCCAAATGTTGAGTTTCATTTGGCTTTTGTCTTAGGGGGCTTACTGAGCCTATAGCCAAACTTTCAGTTCTAACATCTTTGTTCTTTGCTTGTGAACAGAGGTGGACTAAATGATTTTTAGCCCACTGTTCCTTTACACAGTACAAAGTTAACATTCACAGTTTCCACAGAATGAATGCTTGTCACCAGACTTGCTTTTTGCTCACTTTTTTTTTTTTAAGAAAAGTGGATGAAGTCTTTTTGCCTTCTTCAGTGTCCTAACTTTGGGGAGTTGGAAATCTTCCAGAGCAAATCAACAATGATCAATGCAAAGTGAATTAATGCAAGTCACAGACTAGATAATCATGTGGAATTTATCAGGTACATATGGGTGTCTATTGTTAGATGCCTGTGTGTTTATATAGGAATGTCTAGACTGTCCTGATATGGCAATAATGAACTGTTAGAAAAATCAGTCTGAAAAGAAAAAGGCATTTCTAGAAAGGTTTTTTTAATAAAAGAAAAATATTTAATTGCATATATTGCATGCAAGTCACTCATAAAACAGATGCAGCAATTCACTTTTAATGCATCTCTTCTGAAGACACATAATTCTATATTTCAATTTATAGAGGAATGATAAAGGAATTTATCATCAATAATATGGATTTGTTGTAACCATTTTTTTCTGTAACGCAAAACAGGGTATTTATTTTTTTTATTAAAAGTCATGGTCTTTAGTGTATTTCCTAGGTGTGCTGTAGCTCAGAGTGGCAGCCTGCTGAATACAGGTTTTGATCACAGACTGCAGTTTAACAAAAAAACCCTTCAGAATATGTGTGTCGGTAAGTATATGCATAAAGGTATCCCTATTCGCCATGGCCCTTGCTGAATCAAGGTCTCCAGTTCCTACAGCTTTAGTGTCTTTAGCACACTGCATGATTGTTGCTATTCCTCAGCAGTTAAATGTTACTGTGCAATAAAATAGGGAATTTATTTCATTTTTCATCATTTCAACTTCAGAGTGCATTATGGCTCCTCTCTTTTAAAACAAGTTGGCATTTTACATGGCAGATTCATGCTTGCCTCTAAGTTATGCCTTGACAATTTACCTGCAATTATTTCTTTTTTTATTTCTTTGTGATTACAATTGTTATTCCAGTCTAGTTTACTCATTGCTTTAATTTCATGCTCATCACTTAGGTATTGTTGAAAGCTAATAGCGTGATCACTGCTTTGTTGTAAATCGGACAAGACATATTAGATGTCTTAAGCAGTTTATAATTGAAAACAGATTGACACCATAGTTAATGCGTTGCATTTCAAAGTAATCCTTCCTGGGTTTGTTTTTCCTGCTGGCTTCCAAATGTTTCACAAACTGATTTCAATTTAGAGCACTGGCTCTGGGGTTCATAACTACTCACCAAATAACTTCTGCAGCTTACGTTGCCAGCCTTCTGTTTATTGGTTGTTGATGTTAATATTTGTATGTGGGATCTAGGTTGCTACTTTCACAGGGATGAAAGAGACATGGTACCCGGGCCACATAATTTCCATTCCCTCCTTGGGTATCCAAGGGCATGACTTCACATCATACCCCCTCTGATTTATGATGTGCTGATGAGAAGGGCAGCCTTGTCCTCATCAGCCTCTCTCCATTGAATATGGTGGTCTGCAGCCTCACTGGCAGGAGATCACCTCACTCATCTCAAAGACAAGGTTTTTTTTTCTTGTTTCTGCAAACTGATGTGATTCAATCCAAAAAATCTGCAAAATCTGTATTTGATGCAATGAAAATAGTGGGAGGGTACAGCCAAGAGAGGAGAGAGCAGCACCTGCAGTTAGACAAGGTTAGGAATACTATTAAATTATACCACTAAGTCCCACTGATATTATTAACATTATTTGTAGGTTTAAAGGCAATTGGTCTGAGTTGCTCCTAAATCCTTGAATAGGAGACTAAGAAATGGAAAAAGAATTAATAACAAGTGACTACTGTAATTCATTATTTACTTACTTGTAATGGTGGTTTCCAGAATGCAATCTGAAGTCCAAGCTACAAGTAGACAGAAAAAGAAAGGTTGTGTAAAGTGTATGTCCTTTCTTTTTGGAGAGCTCATTGTATGAAATATATATTTTATCTAGAATTTCATCCCAAGCAGGGAACAGACGACTTTCTTAATTTTGTAGAAAGCAATCCCTTCTTTTGCAATTATAATCTAGACTTGTATCTAGATTTCATCTATCTCATAAACTTGTCTCTCTTCAGATAAATAGGTATACCCTCAGGTCATCTAAGTATTCTTGAAGGATGAAGAGTGCAACCTTGCAAGCGGATCAAAGTCAGCATTCCCATTCACAATCACATTTCTTCTTTGCTTTTCTCTGTTTATTTGTTGCATAATCTAATGACAAACAGCTCAGATGAAGAATGCATTGACTTAGGAGAGTTTGGAGGAGCCCTGCATGAAGTGATGTAGGTCTTCTAAAAATATATCATGTTCCTTTCATCTGCAAATCTTTCCAAAAGAGGCATGTTGGACAGAGGGTTGCCTCAGAGAGAATTCCTGTGAATACAGGAAAAAGCAAAAAGGTGGCACATGTAAAGAACTAGTAAGTGTAGCAAAGATTTAGGAATGTCACTTGCCATATGTGCATGCCAAATAAAGAAATGCAGCAAAGTGTTTCTGCCTTGTTAGCTATGGGGGTTTTTTAGGACACATACCTTTATTGGCTTCACTTCTGGTGCATTTGTGTTTTCAACCATGTAGATTTTTCATTTTAGAAAATGATTTATAGAGCCCATTGCCCCCACTAATTACTTGTCTCCTTCCTTAGCAGAAACAAATGCAGGTAACTATGGAGCAAACAATGATGATTACACGGGAATATCATTAGAATTTTCACTCTGGCTGCAGATGGTTTCTGGTCTTGTGGCCAAGCAAAATAGCCCAAGTTTTTGCAGCAAGAGAATGGATCAAAAGGCCTCCCTTTTTTCAAGTTCACAGCTACTACTTAGACAATCTACAGCTGCTTCTCCTATGGAATTTTTTTCAGTTTGTGAAAAGCATGCTGTCCTCAGACTAGCAGAAGGAAAAAACCTAGCAAATCTATCCTGTACATTCAATGCAATTCTTTCTGAGGCCAAAAAGATGTAAAGATTAGACACGTTATGAATCCCAGCCAGGAATCTGTCTTCATCCTGTGCCCAAAATTCCCTGAAGAGCTAAAGATGTTGCTTCTTGGTAATGTTAGGCTCTCGTTTGCCCTAAGAGTATTTCTGAATGAGCCTGATCCTCCCTGTACTGTTCAACTAGGCAAGGCTCCAGGCCTGCCCTGGTCACCCCCTTCCTTCCCAATTCTTCCCATTCATTTTTCTGACATGCTTTCTGTGTTTTCTTTTTCCCCTTTTTTCCTCTTTTTTGCATTTGTGTGGTGCCTACGTAGCTTTCTTCCGCTGTAAGCCTAATTAAATCTAATTGCATTGCCTGGGTAGCCTTCTATAGAGCTTTGCCTGCAACATCCCATTTGGTTTAACTCAAATGTTAACTAAATATGCACATGTCTTTCTGAAAGCATGTCAAATGAGAGAGAGCCTAGGCTATACAAAGCAAGCGTGGTCCTAGCACATTCAGCTTAATAGTAGATAACGAGAAATAAAACAGAACACCATAGCTGCTCTCTGTTCAACCTCTCCTTTGCTTGGAATTGTAAATGCAAGCAAATATTTTGCAATTTTGGTATTTTTTTTTTTAACATTCAGGGACTCATGTAGGTTCCTGAAGGAAGAGAGGGAGGTGAGGGTTAAGGGATGGCAAGTGCTGGAGCAAGGTGGAAGCTCAGTTAATGTTACAGGACAAGCAGCAAGCTCCAGAAGAGCTGTACCCCTCAGTGCATCATTTTACTTCCCAAAAGGGGCAAGGCTCACACTTCTCAAGTGAACAGCGTTCACCATCCATTTGGGGCCTGGATGAAGCCCTGTTGGACTTATGAACTTATTAATACCTCAGTAGTTATGTTAATCTTTGAACTAACTTTATTTTTATGCTAAGGTATAGTGAATAGCTTAAACTGGTATGATGATCTTGCTTGTATGTTTTGTGAGGACAAGATATAAAGTTTGCACTAGATATTCTGGTTATGATAATGTTAACCCTCATGATCCAGCTGACAAGAGCAAGGGGTGGAGTGTGTAACCAATTTACATTCAGATAGCTACAGTGCCCACCCCTAGGGACTGGTTCACAGGGCAAGGGGTGGAATTTTAATGAGTACAAATTGAGATTGGCATAATGTGAACCCCAATAATCTGGTCTGCAGGGGAAAGGGGAGGAGGAGTTTGAGATAGGTAGTAAATGCAGGCTGTGGTGATGTTAATCCCAGTAACTTGTTTGTCAGACGCAAGGGGAGGGTAAGTGCATGTGTATTTTGCTACCATATTGTGACCAGCCCTTACAATCTGATCCCCAAGGACAAAGGGTGGAGTTTATAAAGGCACTATATTAAGATTGTGATGATGTTAATAGTAGAGTTTATAATGTATTTATAAGAACAGGGGTGCCTCCGAGGAGGATGGTGGTCTGCACCAAGGTGGGGATGCCCCCAAAGGGACTGTGGATGGCCTGTGCTGGAGCAGAGGAAGAGAAATAAAGAAGTCGAGTGTAGCAGGAGGGAAGTGTTAGGTATACAGTGCCAAGCCCCAGAGCTGCCCAACTCCTCACCAGAGGAACTGGGATGGACAGAGTGACCTGCTGCAAAAACTGGGGAAGCTGGGAGAAGGAAGAAAGAGAGAAGTGTTTGGTTTAAGTTGAGCCTAGGGCAGGGGAAAGAAAAGGTCTTAAGTGTTTACACTCCTTTTTCCCTCAAATAAATTACCTGATTTCATGATCAGAAGTTGGTGTTAATTGGCAATAAATTAAATGAAATACAGATTCCCTGAGTCAAGACTTTTGCCTGTGACCTTGTTGAAGGACCAGGAATACTCAGGTGGAATGGAAGAACAAAGGGTCACAAGAAAAGCTTTGAGTAGGAGGCCCTGGCTATCCAGAGGACATGGGTCCAAACTAAAGAACACATCGGAGAGCAAGGAAGTTGAGGCAAGGATTTTTACTAGGATTATTACTTTGCCTAGGCCATGTATTTCTTATGTTCCTTGCCTAAAGAGTCAAGAAAAGCAGTCTTGTGAGATTCACATGACGCTTCTGTGTATGTGCCTTTGTGACTGTATGTTTGTTTAGACCTATAACAAATCCAAGAAGTTAATTGTAAGGCAAACAAATTGCATCTCAATCATGTGTTTGGGATTGGAGTGTGTTTAGGTCACTACAGAGCAGGGACTCAGCAGGTGATGTCAGTGCAATGGTTCCCTAACTGGTCACAATTTTAATGGTCTGATACCTCACAAAAAGATAGGTGTCTTTTGCCTGGCTCTGAACATTTTTAACTTCCAATCAAGGCATCTTATAGTACTATTTGCTACTAGCTTAATTATTCATCTAATATCACAAGTCTTTTCTGTACGGAGCTTGTTAAGAGATCATTATCAGGTCTCCTCACACGTTTATCTTGTGTGATGGAATGAAAGCAGGCTTTCCAGTCCTCAAGTCATCTATCTTATCCTTATACCTTCTTTTTTGACTTTTTTGAAATATGGACACCAGCAGATAATCTGCTCCCTTGCAACTGGGAAAGGGGAAAGTGAAGAGAGAATGATCTTTTAACTTTATCATTTTTTTGCCATTGAATTTGTCTTTTTCCTTTCACACAGGAGTCTGGGTATTTGGATAGTACTAGACTTAGGCTAGAAATATCCATGGTTCTTAGATTTACTTGTGTCTGTGTAATATAATGCAGATATGTTTTTCTAATAACATTTTTTGAAATGGGTAGGTTCTTCCTCCAAGAGCTGGGAGATGTCTGTGTCTAGTCAGTGTCTTAAAAGATGCTGGTCCTCACAGAGCTTTAGTTGAATGTTTTTGGGAAGGGCTAATCAAATCAGCTGCTTTTGGCTTTAAACCTCAGTGCTTTGAATCACCCTTTCCCCCCACCAGGAAATGTAGCCTCTGTTACTCACTAGCTACATAGGCAGCATAAGCATTACTCTGAATATGAAAGGAGCTTAAGCCAAATGCCTGGAGAAGCTGGTGTGAATTTTCCCTTCTGGATACATCTGCATGGCACGGTGCAGTGCTATGTAAAGATATTCTTATTTCCATGTGGAGTCCCACTGAAGTCAGTGGTTCTGTATTTACAGGCTGTTTGAAGCATCAGGTCCTCAGCTTCAATTGTTAAAATATATAGATACTTCCCTGTAGCCTAGGCTGAAGCAAGATTGATATTTTTAATATGTGCATAATGATGCAGCTAGACTTCATTCTTCTGAATTCTTCTACATTTACACGTTTCTCTGTTTGTCAGGATGACCTGTAACAGACACACTGAAGTGACTGCAGAGCATGAAAATATTACAGAAATATGCCAAATAATACATTTCTATCATAAAGCTTTAATACAGTGTGGTATGTGTATTTGGGAAAAAAAAGGTATTGTGACTTAAGGCCTATCCCATTTAAGTTAAATTGCTGGGGAAAAGAAGAAAGGGATTGAGAATGCAGAATTAAAATTGGCTTTTCTGGAGCTCTTCTGAGCTGGAATGCATATCAGCAATATGATACCTGGAGCACAGAATTGCTATGATCTTCCTTGCTGAAGGAGAGTAGCTTCATCCAAAGTATCTCATGAATGTCACAAAAAGTTGCATTTACTATTCTGGTATATTGTCATGAATGTGTCTTAGATGCAAAAATTATATTTGATCTCTCCACTTTCTCTGCAGATTCACTGTAGTGGGAGTAAGATCAAGCTTTCATTAGATATTTTGTTCTGCACTCTGTCTCTCTGTCTGCACCTCCTTCTCTTGCACTCTCTTTAATCTTTCTGAGCAATTTTCTCTCTTCCTGCAGGGGTGATTGAAATGATCCTTTGAAGCAACCAGCTTTGACATTTGAAAAAAAAAATTAAAAAATGAAAGAATGCTCTAATTAAGCAAAACATCAGTTAAAGCGCAAGCAAAAAAATATAAGATTCTGATCGGTTCTTTCATGTATGCTTGAAAACTGCACTGCACTAGCAGAGGGGCTCATTAGGGGGGTGCTTACAGAAAATCCAGATTATCGAGCAGAGACACCCATGAGTGATATCCAAGACTGTATGTGGGAATATTAAGTATTCACCACCCTTCACATAATGCATGTTGTGACCTACTGCCCAAGCAGTTCAGGAAAAGAGGAAACTTTTGTTTACACTGGAGCTATTAAACAGTGTCCCAGAAATGAGAAGGGGCTCAAAAGGGTGTGTATATTCCCTGCTGTTGGTTTCACTGAGAACCAAGCCTTCTGGGGGTGCTTAATCGTACCTCTGTGGTATATCAAATATATGGCAAGATTTTTTTAAGATCTTTTCAAGACCATGGTCTTCTGTTCTTCCATGGTGCTGTCCCCATCTTAGGTGTTCGGTAGGTTGAGGAAATTCTGAAAGTACAAGCTTCACCTTGTATCCCTGTATTGGGTCTGGCTGAGGTGGAGTTATTTTTCCCCATAGCAGCCCTCACAGTGCTGTGCCTTCTATTGGTAGCTAGAAGGGTATTGATAACACACCAGTGTTCTGGCTACTGCTGAGCAGTGCTTGCACAGTATCAAGGCTGTCTCTCCAACATTTCCCCCCCCACAGTAGGCTGGGGGTGGGCAAGATCTTGGGAGGGGAGAGAGCCAGGACAGCTGACCCAAAATGACCAAAGGGATGTTCCATACCATATGACGTCTGCTCAGCAATACAAGCTAAGAGAAAGGAGAAGGAAGGGGGGCATTTGTTAAGACATTTGTCTTCTGGAGCAACTGCTATGCATACTGAAGCCCTGCTGCCTGGGAAGTGGCTGGACATTGCCTGCTGATGGGAAGTAGAGAATAAATCTTTTTGTTTTCCATTTGCTTCCACGTGCAGCCTTTGCTTTTGCTTTTAAACTGCCTTTATCTTGACCCATGAGATTTTCAGACCATCCTGCTGAGGAGGGGAGTGATAGAGCAGCTTGGTGGCACCTGGCATCCAGCCAAAGTCAAACCACAACAATCCCCATGTCTTATGGCCACCTGATATAAAAAGCTGAATTTGGATGTTGTGAGAGCTGAGGCCGGCATTTCTGCACACGAAATGCCGACAGCTCATTGTTTCAGCTGTAACGCCATTGTTGATAAGACAGCGATTACTTTTGTTGTAAAAATGACGCACACAATATAAGGAGGAGATGTTCAGAGTTTAACCTCAGAGAGGCCCTCTGCAAGGCAGGGCTGGGGAGGATGTCGCAGGCCAACAGGTTCAGCCCTGTGGTGCCTCAGCCAGACGGTTTGCAGAATCCACTTCATAACAGTAGTGAGATACAGCTTAAAAATGAATAATTGTGGTGTGCCCACACACTGCCTTTTGAAAAGCTGTTTAAGTGGAATGATATAAATCGTTCGCATTGTTTTACTCACTTTCCTTTTCTTTTGCTGAGCGAGGAATAATTTTCTGCAGTGAGATTGTGCACTGCTGAGTTTTTTTTTCTGAAGCTTTCTCAATTCATTTAGTGTTGTTGGGTGAAAATGCCAGAGGAGCAAGATGGGTGGAACTCACAAAAGCCCCTGATTTCAGCCTCCCTGAGTTTCAGGTGTGCCCGATCACTGGAATGGATGGTTTTCATTTAGAGACAGGGTTTTTTGCTCTGGGCCTGCAGACAGTCACATGCATCCTTAAAAGTACGACCACAAGCCCTCCCATTGGAAAGCAGCACAACCACAGGAGTCAAAATGGATGAAATGGGCACAGAGGCAGGAGGAAGGTGGAAAGAATATGGAAAAATTTCTGACCACTCTGGTCAGTCTTGGTTTCAACATGAGACAGCACAGCGCATGTGGAACAGCTTCTACTCACTTTGCAGTTATCACAGTGGTGCTCCAGAGATCTTCATAGTGTAGTTAAGAGCTGGGAAAGATGTGGCTGCCTGGGTGAGAATTATTTTGTCATGCGCAAGTACAGCATAAGTTAAAAAAAAAAAAAGTGCTTTTTGGGAAAAAATGGGCTCTCAAGTACTGAAATCTTGAACTGTTGGCATAACAAGGAAGAGCCTGTTCTTTACTCCTTCAGTCATCAGGCTTTTGTTGGCAATTATTTTGGCATGCATAACACACACATACACACTATGATTGACCATTCATTTATGCAACCTCCTGAAAAAAATGAGGATTGTGCTGGTGTTTGATTCTGCAGCCTTCTCTGATGCCCAGCATGACAGAAAATAAGATCTAATAGAGTAAGTCTTGTGTTCCTTTACTTTTATATACATTTACTTTAGTTTTATATCACTCTCCTAGAACACTTACTGGCAGCAGATATGGCGATACCATTTTAAAGTTTACTCCTTTGATAGCTTCAATCAGATCTGACAAGGAGTCTGTTCCCAACAGATATTTGTTGGGGCTTCTTGGCTAAAGCATCTTCGCAATCTTTTGACAAATTCAGTGTCTCAACACTGTGAATCTCACACCCACCACCCCCAAAATACTGTCAGAGCATGTGGCTTTCTTTAGAAATGTCCTCTTTCCGAGTTTTGCATGCTGAAAGTTCCTCTTCAGATTTACTAAAGTCTAGCTTGTGGGAGGGTCTGGTGACATCTTCTCTTTTTCTCTTCATCTGCAGCATATCGGTTGTTCCTGCCCTGCAGACTTGATGGCTGATGCCTCACCACGCACGCCCCTCTAGCCTGCCTGTGTGTCCCAATGAGGCTGGAAACTGAGTTGCTTGGTGCTGGTCCTGTGAGCAGGACCTTGTGCTGGGGCGCCTGCGTCACTACCACAAGCAAAGGCTGGGAAGTCAAGTTGTGTCACTGGATCACCTAGCACAGTTCAGAGGGTAACAAATATTAATTACCATCTGCTGAGAAACAGTGAGGGCTACCTGTGACAGGCAGTATCTATTTTGCTTGTTCTCGCTTCGTAGATTATCTCCCTGTAAGAAGAGAGTATCTGAATGAAGAGGCCTCTGGAAGGAGAAGGGATGCTCCTTCCCTTAGGGAGCAATTGAGTCTGCCCAAGGGAGAGAGACATCCGGATTATGGGGTGGGTCAGAGGAAGCAGCAGCAAGGCTTTAGTGAGGCAGCAATTTGCAGCACAGCGAGGAAGCAAGAGACCACTGAGAGAAGCAGCGAGCACGCTTTGAGCTCTGTACTGATGTGGGAGGAAACTTCTTAGAGAGTTGAGGGGATAGCTGCAACCCACCAAAAAACTCCAAAATATAGCTTGAGAGCAATGGCCTGCCTTTCTAGGATACAATGGGCAGGGGGAGATTTGTTTATAAGCCTTTTAAGCTACTCCTCTGTCTTACCTACTCTCTTACCTAGTCACTTGGCCTCTTATGATCTAAAAAGTCAACAAGTCAGGTTTTTGGTCTAATAAAGACTGACTTTTTCTAAATTTGAACGCCTTCTAGGTTGTCTTTGAGGAGCTGCCTGTGAAAGAAAAGGTCTTGACAGATTCATATCAAAGCTTGGGGTAGTCTGGGATCCCGTCACATAATCTGGTGGTATTCATAAAATTAGTTAGCAATCTGACCTGATTTGAATTGAATCATCGTAGTAGTAAATGACACTTTGTTCTCATGTTACCAGACTTAACAGAAAATCCTGAGGCTGAATCATCAGATCACCATGAAGATAAGGTGCGTTTCCATCCTCTGTGCCTGTTCTCTGCAGGTCTGCTCTGAGGTGCACGGTTGGGCTGCCTCTGCCTGGGTGGAGGGACGTCATCTTTGCAGAGCAGTGGACACTTCACTTCAGGGAGATGAAGGACATCTCTAACACTGAGAAACTGCCTCCCCAAAATGTATCTTCAAGTTTTGCAATGTTTTGGGGTAGGTTATGCTTTCCTGTGCCCTGGGGAGTAGAGACTGCTGGCAGCTGTGGTCAGATGAAGTGTGTGATGAAAAGAATAACACCTCCTTGTGTGGCTTTTTTCCTGCCTGTCTCTGTTCAGCTGGCACCCCTTGGGGTAGGAACTGCCTTGCACTGTGTGACTGTACGATGCACGATGATGGTCTTGCTCTGGGTTGAGGCTGCTAGAAGATGCTCTGAAGAGGAAAAAGGAGCATTTCTTTTCTCTGACCTTGGCAGATCAGGTGTGCTGCTGTGGTGCTGCCCCAGGTAGGCCAGGTGGATGCATTAGCCATATTTCCTCTCTCAGATGGTTGCCAGCAAATCAAACCCTGTGAGGCAGGAGTGCATGTTGAACCTCTCCAAAGGTTGGTTCAGTAGCTCTGTTCTCCCTTTCCTTCTCCACAGCTCTGGATGGACTGAACCTGCCTGAGCCCAGGCAGAAGCACATCCTCCCCTCCTTCTTCGAGTCAGCAGAGTTACAAGATTTGCCTCTGCTGCTCCAGACCCTCCATCCCCCTCTCTGTGTTTAGACTTATCGCTGGCCTTAAGCTTTGGCAAAGGCAGAGAAAAATTTCTTGGGGAGAAGGAGGAAGCTCTTTTCTGCCCAGTATTCACAAACATGCTGGTGTATATTAAGTCCGTAGTGTCCGTGCAAGAAAGAAGAACAGCAAAAGGAAAAATAGGTACCTCCCACAGAAAAAAAAGCGTCATCAGTGCGCAGCTGAACTTGAAAAATGTTATACAATATCACTCTGAAACTCTTCAGTGGGTTTGCAACTGGTCTAACCAGTCTTTTACATCATGGAATCTTCCCCTACATACTATTCATTAAACAAAGATATTTATTAGAGCAGAAACTGCAGCATGTGGCATAGATAACATCTCTAGTGCAGGGGGAAAAAAGGTCTAACCATTCTTTAGAACACACCTTGCTTTTGTGTGAATGGCAGGTAATGTTCCTTCAGTGGCAGGGACAACATATTCCTGAGGAGTACACAGAGGATTTCCACTGTCAGAGCAGTTAAGAGCCAGCAAATGCCTTACTATTGCTTCCACCCACCTCGTTCATCTATGACTGTTGCTCTTAGTATGCTTTCCTACCTTGTTTTAATGCATGTTCCATGCAGCAGGCTTCCAGCTGCTCCTGAGGGGCAGCCTTTTAAATGTCTTTCACTTTTTTTTGGTAGGCTCCTGAGTGTCGCTAATTTTAAGGGGTCCACCCAAAGGTATAAACAAAAAAGCCATCCTGCTGGCAAGCAGGCTTACATTTGGCACGTAGGAGGCTGTAGAGTCACTTAGAAGGCTTTACAATTGCACAGCTAAAAGGAGATTGAAAACCCCAGTTTAGATGAAAGCAGAAAGGATTATTATACTTGTATCCCTGTATGTTTTGGCTGTCTGATAATGGCCATATTGGAGCAAAGGCCTTCTCCAAAGGAACTGAATTACATAGGCAGTGTTTACCATTCTGGTGGCACACAAGCCTTTCTTCCAGTTATTTGCATAGGTGGTTCATCTTTCTGTATTGATGAATATTTTTCTCTTTTAAATTCCCTTGAACTGTCTCTCTTCAAGGCATGAACAAGAAAAACTCCTTAATGACTGTACATTGCTCCATCATCAAGGATATTTCTCTTCCACAGAGCTGTTCTTTGGAAATGTCCTGATGTTTTGACCAGGGAACTGAGTTGCTCATGATAGAAAAGCTGTCCTTTAAAGCAGGAACGCTACATACCTATGCATGTACCTATCCACATGGGTATGCCACTTGACCTTTTGAAAATATAAAATTTGCAGACTTTGGATCTTGACTGAGTAGGAAACTACCTACTGATGCTCTGTTTTATACAACTCCCAAAGCCTTCAGCCATTCCCCAAAAGAGATCATGCTTGTGAACAGCTGGAATCTTCTGTCTACTTTTATTGCTCCGCTCCCTCAAAGTGAGCTGTATAAAGGTGTCTGTAATGATGCCCTGCTGCCTTATGTAGCCAGTAGAGGCCAGCAGCTTAAACTCAAACTCCTAACCCACAAATATATAAGATTTGAGTTAATTTGTATTTGCTGTTGGAGAAAGGTCAGCTGAGGGTGCTGCTGCAAACAAGTGTTAGCCAAAGTATAAATGAGATGGAGCAGATCTAAACAGTCCTGGGCAGCCAGTCATTATGCAAGCAACAGATCTGGACACATTAAGAGAGATGAAATGGTTGAATTTTTTTTTTTTATTTGGAAGCAGCAGTGGCTGTGCAAAGACAAATAGGATATGCTGTTGGAGTCTTACAGAAATTTCAGATCTTTTTATGGTAATGTTTTTGAAAGAACTGTTACAACAGTGGGTATAAGGGAGCAAATATGTATGAATTATAATTTTATTACTTTTAGTCTAGCATCAGAGTTGTAATGTTGTTTATTAAAGTCATTTTGGTATATGGATTTTAAAGAAGATATTATTATTCCCTACAGCATTACTAGTGTGCTGCTATTAATATTTAAAATCTGTTACATAGGACTACTGTGAGTTTGATCTTCAGGGTATTAAAAACAGTGCTTAAAAAAGAAAACAGACTTTCTTAAGGAAGAGCCTCAGCAGTGTAATAATCAAATTGTTTAAAAAACACATCAGAAAATATAAAGTGAAAAATATTAAAATGAAAATATTTTTGTAAGAACTTGAAAATGATACGTGTCATTTCACACTTGCTTCTGGGTGTCTCATTGTTCTGGGAAATTTAATAATGATAATTATGTACCATCTCTTCTTTGACAAAGACCCTTAGCACTTAACAAACTTCTAATGGTATTATGAGGTGTAAAAATCACTTTTGCAATCAGGGAAATGCAGCCAGCACTGGCACAGAGTGTGGCAAGTGCTTAGTAGCAGGTCAAACGTGCTACATGGCATCACGGTCATGGAAGGAATAGTTGAATTGGATCCAGTGGTGAAATAAACAGTGGTCCCAATTTATTCATCACCTAAAATTCTTAGAAAGGATGGCCAGAGAAGTCCCTATAACCTAGTTCCCTGGACCAGAGCAAGGTACTGATGCAGAAGTGTAAGAGCGTGACAGCGAGAAGCCACCTGCATCATTCCCTGCGGTACCTGCAGCAGAGCAGTGCAGAAACAGTTTTTACTTCCTGCAATACTTTTCAAGATTCAAAATGTTATCTTTTTTTTGTTAGAGCGGTTCTGCTTTGAAGAAGTCATCAGATACTCCGTACGGCTGGGAGAGTTCCAGTACCTGCTGACCAGCGAGAGGCAGGGGCAGTCTAGATCTATGTGGAGCATGAGGGAGGTTTGAGAAATGGAGAGGACAGTGGTGTCTGCAGCCCTATGACACGGTAAGGGAGAGTGAACCTCTCTTTAGCCTTTGCCAATAGGGGTGGGAATAGGGTGAGAGGGCAGCAATAGCTGCTTTGATAGATTCCTTTTGCTGGTGGATCTCATGTGCTAGGGATGGAGGCACCCCCACGATTCATATCATTACTGTGCAGTTCCCTGATGTCCAACAGGAAGGTCACTGGGGAAGAGCCTGCTCCTTTGCCCAGTTCACAGCGAACGATTCACACCAAATTGAATCGTTCCAAAGACAAGACAGGGACAGGTCCTCCCTCAAGCAGCCAAAGTCACAGTTGTAGTTTTGTTCCTACGGGAGCTGTGGGAGACCCGCCTGCAAATTCAACACTTGAATCAAAGCAGGAACTCGGGTCCCTGGCATCCTGGGCAAGAGTTTTCAGTCCTTGGGTGCATCAGGTATTCTCAGGGCAGCCTCACTGATTAGGATCAAAAGTTTCAAGTCTGGGTTTGAGACTCTTTTCCTAATGAAAGCTTCATTTGATAATTACCCAATCCTGGTTAGTTTACAAGATAAAAACAGGAGGAAGGATAGTCTTTCTCTCTCTCTCTCTGCTATGGTTTGTAGCCATCTCATCTGGGATGGTGGGTTTGGGACTGTGGGCTCCTGCCAGACTTCACGGAGTGTGTGTTTAAGCAATGCTAAGTGCAAAAAGAGCAGAGATCCCAGCCGGCATCTCTGCAGAGTACTGCGGTACTGCTACCAGTAATTGTGCTCAGGGCTGATATTGCACTGAATTGCATCATCAAAGATGCTGGGTTTTGAAATGTCAGCTGAACTGCAGTTCCTTTTCCTTCTCTGCTGACTGTCAAGTTGAAGCCTCTGGTTTATTTCATATATCCTCTAATGTTGGCCAAAACAACTTCAAAATAAAAAAAATGGTTCTAATGTTCAAACCTATTTGTTTATGCTGAATCCTTGGTGGCAGCCACCTACTGCTGTACTTACATTTAACTTACCAGAACACTTGGAGATAACTTGAGGTTGGAAAGTTCCTGGACCACCAAGAAGCAATATGAGATATGGGATATAGGATGTCTAAGCCGCGTATCAGTGGCACATCGCTGATTTGCTACATGCCCTTCAGCAGCTCATACCTGCTTTTACATCTATTTTGGTGTAAGTGCATTTACACGTATTTTGGTGTTTTACCTGTTGCAGCTATTTTGCAAAATAGCTACCAATGTCTCAACTGCATGCTTTGAGAGAGCTAATTAATTAATATTAGTGAAGCATTTGGTACTCTTGGATAAAAGACACTACAGAAAAACAAATTATCCCTTATGTTGTAAATCAGATTCCACTCCATTCCTAAATACTTGCTTTATCTAAGGCTGATAGCAAAACCCAACAAGCTCATAAAAAAAAAAGTAAGATACAGTTGCCTAAGGGCATCCTTAATCAGAGAAGATCTTTCCTTTTCAGATGAAAAAGACATCTACAGTGAACAATTTCACTAGCCGAGACACAATAAAGAAGAGGGCTTCCCATGTGAAGTTAAATAGGTGGTAATTACTTTGCGGCTAGAGAAGGAGTGTGGGAAGAAGGCTGAGACAAGCATCCCACTTCTGAGCCACTTCAGCTATGAAGGAAGCCAAAGTCCTATTGGCTCCATGAAGAACCAGAAGTTGAGGTCTTTATCCCAGCTGTCCCATAGCTGAGAAAGTTTTTATTTAATCATCTACTTGCGCCTTGGTTGCCTAGGGTAGGTTTCCTTTTCCCCTGTCTGCAACTGTATCTTTGTCCTACGAGCCCTATGTAAAATTGTGCAATTATGGTTCATCTTCACTTCCCCAAGCTTCCCATCCTCGGCTCCTCTGGCAACGATCCTCTGTGTAACATGAGGAGATGCAACAGTGGGGACATGTAAAACAAGTGCGCACACAAAACCCATAGCTGTGTGCAATAAAGTAAATCCGGCCTTGTATTAATTTTAACCAGCTGGTGAAAACTGAGCTTTCTCTGTGCTCTTACTTCATTGTTTAGAAAAATGACTGGTTGGCAAGGTATTGTTCTTGCTAATGGAGGGAAATTTCTGCCTCCAGTAATATCTGTGGAATGAAGTCGCCTGGAGTGGGCATGCTGTGGCTTAACTGAGGACACACTCTGGCAGTTGTACTCTTCGACAGTGTGAGCTGGTAGTTTTCCACAGCCTTTACCCAGTATCAGGACATCAACCTTTTTCCATTAACTCATCCTTTCTGCAGCTCTGTGGTTTCCTGTGCTTGTTCTAGTGCGAATTTCCTCCCATCCACAACTTTGTTTTGCAGCTTTTACTTCAGGAGGCAAGAGGTTTGCCCTTGTTTAGGTAATTGTGAACTGCTGAGGGCACCAAAAAAAAAGAGCTGACAGCTAATGCCCTACATTTCCAAAAGCCCTACATATTCTTTCTGCTGCCATAGCTGAGACATCTAAAACACGTGCCACCTCAGCATATCTAGGCACCAGGAAATGCTGGCTTAAAATTAACTTTACCAATCTCCTGTCTCTTTGGCAGCCTGAGAACATGAGCACCAGAGTCTCCAACAATGTGTGGATGACCGCATTTCTTGCAGAGCTGTCTCAGAGCTTGGCAGCCCAGCTCAGTGCGGCTTACGCAGGCTGCTGTTGCTGCTCATCTCAGCCCTTGCTGCTGCTGCTCAGACTGCCCTAGTGATTAACATTGCTGGTGGGGGTGGCCCTGCTCCTTGCAGATATTCCAGTTGATTTTTGCCATCTAATCAGGTCTCCTCGGTGACATCACCCACAGGAGGGAAACAGGGCTCATAAACCTGGTGATCTAACTTAAAAGCTGCTGCTGGCTCTGACCACATCTCTATTTCTGTGCAATGCTGCTGATCCCTTTGGTCACCTAGTGCAGGAAAATGAAGCAAGATGGAAGTTAGATGAGGTCCTGTCAGTGGAGTAGCCCCCAAGACCTGGCCTCTCCTGTGAGGCATCATTACCTTGCTGCTTAGCACAGACCCTCTGCTAGACAAGCTCCCTCAGGTAGAGAAACATCCTTCTTTGGCTGTACAGGCTTCTGCCTCCCTCAACAGCTGACCAAGAGCGTACTTGCATGTGCAAGGCAGCAGTTTGGACTTTTGCAGTGTGAAGGTGCCCTGCCAGCTCTCGCATGCGGCCTGCTAGCAAAGCCATCTTTGCAAGGAGGTGAAGAGCAGCGAGGGGATCCTCCTGCACCACCACCCCAGCCAGCTGGCTCCACGAACCTCCTGTTTTGCTGGAAGCACGTTTTTGGACAGGAATCTAAAACTGGCTCTGGGAAGGGAGGAACTGAAACACAGAGAATGGGGCTGAGCTGCCTGTTGATTTGGCTTCTGCTGCCCTCCTGGGCATGCTTTGGTTGATCATTTCTAGTTTTATACAGCTACTGAAGAGGGCTTGCTTTCTCTCTGGCTGTGTCCTTTAAGACAGGGTCAAAAATTAATAATTGGTTCCTATGTACAGATAACTCTACACCAGACTGTTTTGCTGCCCTGGGCACCTGGGCTGCCTACAGTTGTAACGCTCCTAGCCTGCTTCTTGATGCACTTATATCGGTACTGAACCAATGGGGAGCAATAAAATCAGTTGACACTTTCTCCAAACTGTTGCTGTCTCCATATTAGAACTGTTACCAGTGTAGCTATGCTGTACTGAACTCTGCCCATCATCTCTTGTACTTATACTAGTAAAACATGTGAGTATACAGATTAGACCTTAATAGGAAGACGTTGCTAGTGATGTGGTTTTTTTTTCTGAAGCAACTGGATGCATTTGGCTGTTAGCAAAGGGGATCTGAGCGTATTCTAACTGATGTTACTCCATCTGGCACTGAGATTAATTCAAACCTTTTGGTATTTTTTCCTGTTGTGAAAACCAAGAATAACTAAATATTTCTCACACCAAGATACCGTATCGCGGTGGTATTTCACCTACCCAGAGTAATCACAAATTAATGCTGCAAAATGAGGCTCTGATCCCATCGGAGGTTCCTAACAGAAGGGGTTGTGTGCCCACGCCAGTTTTGGTGGAAGTCAGCTGGGCTGTGGAGGGGTGCAGAGAGGTTGCTCATTCGGCTGTAGCTATGATCCTGGTAGTCATCATTAAAATCAATTGTAAGTACCAATTCTCTCATTTTTATGCTTGCTAGGGAGTATGTAGCTTTTAAAGCAAAGTTTTCGGATAACTTCCAGAGAGAATGTAACCTGTACGTTTTTGCTTTGTTAAATAAACAAATGAATGTATTTGAGGCTTCGGATGACAAATTCAGATACCAGTTCCTACCAAAAAAGCATCATTTAATAGTGATTCTGTAACACTTGTGGATCAAAGACCCAACTCAGGTTCCTTTGCATGTTAATTAATTGTTTTAATCATTCAGTTTAGATTTTCTAAAATGGAGACAACTTAAAAGAAAACAGACAGTGATGAAAATGTCTCTTCCAAGGGCTTTAATTTCTCCTAGAGACCTACTTTTTGAAAAAGTGCCAGATCCGGAGAAGAAACTGCTCTCTGATCCTCAGATTAACTCTTCTTTGCGTTCAGGGACAAGGGCCATCGGCGACATTCCTTTCATTCCTCCACCACAGGTTTAGAAGGGCAAAGTTGTCTTCCCCAGATTTCTGGGTCAGTTAAGCTGATGAGAAATCACGGCTTGCTTCTATGCAGGAGGATAGTTTTATAGGTTACGTGACTCTTGGGCTACTTAGTCATGAACTTGATCGTTTCACTGTTTAATTGCAAGACACCAGGAATTCTGCAGGTATAAATACCCAGTGACAAGTCATGCACTGCTGCTGTTGTCTTTGCAGGCAGAAAATAGGCAATGGTGTACTTCAGTCATTGCTTTTAAAGTGTAACGCTTTGCCCTGATCACTGCAAAGGAGGACTCCTTTGTATGATCTTTACTTCTGCTCTATTAGATTCCTTCACCCAGTGTTACCATTCAAAGTAATTATAGTCTGAACACATACTGAATCAAATCAATATAGTAAGTCACTGATGTCCAGCTTGTGCTGAAATGGGGAGAAAGCGAAGCATGAGCAGCCCCTTCTGAGTTCAGAAGACCACATATTTTGAAGCCTGTGGTACTGTGACCTGATGTTGTGGCATTAACACCCAAACACAGCTGTCACTTGAGTCTGCTTCTTGGCACTGCCATTCCCTCAGGCGGGACAGCTGAAGCAGGTAGGAAACCAAAGCAGCATGCCTGCCAGATCCCCCAAACGAGCTCCGATTTGATGTGGCTGAAACTTGTGGCGGAACTGATTTGTATAAAACTTCCTTTGGTTTAAATCCCTGCAGGGTGTACTTTAAATCCCATAACTCAGATCAAAACTACCAACTACAGACCAGGCGAAACCGCAAGCTTTAATTGATACGCAGCCATAACGCTAACTTCAGCCAGCCGGCGTTGCGCTGGCCCTGCGCAGGGTTTCGTGCTCCAGCGAAACCCTCGCCCGGGATCTCTGTGCGCGCGAGTCCCTGTGCCATGCCTGGCGCGATGCTTCCCAACGGGCTCCCAGCTCCTCCGGCACCCCAACGCCTGGAGCAGCGCCGGCTCTCCTGGAGAAATGACACCTTCGCTTGACACCCGTGGACGGGCTCGCTTGTACTCCTGCCCCCATCAAACCCCTCCTGCCTCAGCCTGCGCCCTTCTCCTAGGAACTAAAGGCGCGGTGTGCTGCCCGCGTACCATGCCCTCTCCTTCCCCTGCAGCAGCCGCAATCCAGCGGCTCGCTGGAGCAGCGAGGGGGCTCCTCGGCCACAGGCTTCGCCTCGCCTCTCGTTCCGCAAAACAACTCGGAGGCTGCGGGAACGAGCTCGGGCATGAGCCACCCCAGCCCGGCCGCCGCTCAGCTCCCGGCCAGCGCCGGCGCCCGCCGTTGCCCGCCGCCCAGCCCCGCTCCCGGGCGGCAGGGACCGGGGAGACCCTGCCCAGCCAGCGGCGGGGGCTGCCGATGAACACACTGGGGTCCGACTTCGCGAGAGGCCGCGGGGGACGAGCCCGACCCGGCGCCGAGGGACCCCGTCGCGGAAGGGGTCCCCGTCCGTCCGTCCGTTCATCCGTCCGCCTACCCATCCCGGGCGGGGAGGGGGCTGCGGAGTCGGGCCGGGGACAGAGAGGCGGAGCCGCAGCGGGGGGGGAGGAGGGCGGGGGCTCCCCGCCGGGGTGAGGCCTGGTGGATTTGGGGTTTTTGAGGTTTTGTTTTCCCCTTGGCTCCCTCCCGCCGCCGCCCCCCGGCCCCGGCTCTCTCCGCCCCGCCCCGCCCCGCCCCGCCGGCGCGGCTCCCGCGGCCGCGCATTGTGCATCGCGCCGCTGCCCCGGGCGGCTGCACCGGTACCGGCCCTGGTCCCGGCCCCTCTCCCTCTCCGCTGCGGGGCCGCCGGACACCCCCCCGCCCCTTCACCCCACGGGCCGGGCTGGGCCTCCGGCTCCTTCCCCCGGCAGCGCCGGCCGGGGTCGCGCACGGTGAGTGGGGGGGGCGGCGGGGCCGACACCTGCGGTCGGCGCGGTCGGGGGGGTCTGTGCCCAGCCCGGGGCTCGCCCCGGAACATTTGGGAAGGCGAAGGGGGTCTGTCCCCCTCCCCGCCCGGCGGCCGCGGGGGGTGCGGCGTGTCCCCGGGCAGCGGGGCTTGGGGGCGGCCGCGGGGACCCCTCCTGCCGCCCGGGGGTTGCCGCTGGGAGAGCTCCGCCTGCGGAGCGGCGGCCCCCGCGGTCCAAGGGGGGCTCCCGGCTTTGTTTGTTCCTGCGAAGTGCGATCGAAGGCAGCCCTCGGAGCGCTTAGATGGTTTCTGCTCGTTCTGGACCTCGGGCTCGCAGTTTTTGCACACTACGTGAATGTTAAACCAGTATTTGTGCAGACGCTCATCTCCTTTTTTTTACAGTCTGAAATAGCTCTCTCAGGTAACGGGAGTTGACTCTCAATGTGATTCCTGTGGGTTGACTGCTGTAAGCCTTTTTCACGCAAGTAAGATCTATGTGCATGAGTAAGATTTTTTTTTTTTTTAGCAGAATGATTTTGCATGTTTCCACCCAGCGGTGTGTAATCTCTGATAGCTTTTGCAGAAGATGGGCTTGCCCCTTTCAATTTCTGTGTGCGTGCAGTCGCTGTTAATTTTGGCAGCTCGTAAGTGATCCTTGGTAAAGGTCCGGTGTCTTCGTTTTCTTCAAGAATACATTAAGTTGGATGCATGCCAGGGTTTTAATATTGTAGAAGCAACAAGAGAGACAGCCTTGGAAAAAGGATCGAGGAAGTGATTTAGCTTTTCTAATGTTCATCATTTCCAGCCAGTGTACTTTTAAGCATTTCATTTTAAATTGCAGGAAACAATCAGTTTTTGCGTTTACCAGCATGTTGATTAATAATGGATAGGTAGGTCTAAAACTAAATTTTCATGCTGCATTTAAAATAAATGCTTTTCCTTTCTTCTGTCTTGCACACCTATTTAAGGAGGAATAGTAGGTGATGATTAGGCAGCTTTCTTACAATTTGAATAAAAGAAATAGTTCAGTATAGGCCGGCTATAGAATAATGGACACACTTGGCCTCTAGTGCGTAGCTGGATGTAAAGCTGTGCCTAGCAAAACTCTTCTTTGTTCCTCACTTCTCCCGTAGCCAAAGAATAGCGTATCTAAAACTTAGTTCTGGGAGTCAGATGAATACTGCATGTAAGTCTAGTTTCTCTATGGTAGTCTATTAATATGGGACTTCCCATGAACCATGTATTGACAGGGATTTCGTATTTATAATACACACCATTGAGTGAATGACTTAATGCTTCATCTTTCTTTCTCTCATTAATAATCTAATATAGGGGAAGACTCTGGAAGGAATATGGAATTAAGACACGTTCCCAGTGGATATGCAGTAAAAAAGACACTGCAAAGCAGACAGTGTAAGAGGAATTTCCAAAAGTACTCATCACCCAAGGCAGAGCCAGATTTTGAACGCTCCTAGGCTTGTGTTTAGGCTCCAGAGTAAATTGGTAGATTTTCAGCTTGTTCTTGTTAGTTCTCAAATTTTTGTATCCATAGTTCTTGGGAGGACCTTGAGGGAAATGTATCTGTGTAAGCCAAGTTCTGAGTCTTTCAACACTTAAGAAAATCAAGCCCTGAGCACTTAAAAAAATCTGATCCTTGGGTAACAGTCATATCTCCCCCCATTTCCATTCTGGAGGTGTTCCCTTTAAATTTTTATGGCAGATAGAATTATAGATGTAAAATATAGCCACGATAAAGCAAGCCAAAAAAATTACTACTTTTTTTTTTTTTTAATGTAGAAGCCAGCGGGATTAATGAACAGCTCCGTAAACACACATGATAAAATGCAAGATCGGCAATAGAACTGTAAGTGGCACTTAATCTGTGAACGAAAATAATAGGTAATGGCTAAAAATAGTATTTCCCGTCTCAACAATAGAGTTAAATATTGTCATGGATATTAACTGCAACAAGGTAGATTGGTCCAGAGCTGGAGGCTCTGGCCATTCGTACCGGCTGACCTTCTGGCCTACTTCTTTGTTTTCCTTTAAAGTATCACTCTTGCATGTGTGTTTGATGATAAACCAGAAATGCAAACCAAAAAGCTGTTCTTTAAAAGGAAAATCGGAGCTTTTTTTGCTGCACAGTAGTGGCACTGTGATTTCTGGAACGTATTCTGATCACGTGTAGCTCAGCCCAAACCGCTGAGCTACGTTCAGGTTGTGCCTAGGTTTACGCAAGTGGTTGGTCCCATGCACGGGCAAGAGCATCCTTGCGCCAGAAAGCAAGCGCTTAGGTCTGGTTCTGGTCGTTTAACAGTGTTTGAAGTGTTTCAATATCACAGCTAGAAAAATGCCTTCATGTTAAGGTCAATGAAAAATTCACCTCTCCAATAGCCCTGGCCGCAGTCTCTCGAGGAACTGTTGAATTATGAGAGCAGGTAATTATCTGTCTGCCTCATCTGTGGCCCGGGACTCACTGGCCCTGAGCACAAAGAAGAGAAGAAAATGACAAATGCTTGTCCAGAAGCACGTCCTCTTGGTGGCGTTTGCTTTCCCCCTGGTTTCTTAGGATAAGACCGGTGAGTTTGGGGTGTGGAGAAAACAGTGGTTAATTAGCTAATGCATATCTAGCCTTTGGAAGATGAAAAATACTGTATGAGGATGACCTGAATTAGGTACTGTTGTTCCCTGCTATTAAAGAAATTGCTTGCCTGCTCTATGTCTCAAGTTGGAGTTGTAGGCAATTTTAAAGTAGTGTTTAAGCTGTGGTTTAGGTCAGTTGAAGCAGAAAGGCCAGGGAAAGTCTTTCAATAGGAAAAATAATAGGTAAAGATTTTCTTGTTTAAGCCTTTTTCTTAGTAGCTGTAAAATCTGTGTATATGGCAGGGAGGAGAAGGGAGTTGAATGGAGCCGAGCGAGGAGCTGTGGTATGAGGTAAAATTCTGATATTGTTCTCTCATGCCACCCTGCAAATACATTTGCATTTAAAATTTCCAGGCAAGCCGAACTGTAGGACCGGTGCAGAATGCTAAATGAAACCTGACAGCTAACGCGGGAAACGCCACATAACGGTGCTCAGCATTCCCTCGCTTGGACAATTGAGTTGAAGATTGTTTCTTGTAATGATTAAGGATCTGAAACAAAGACAGGTGCAGGGAAAAAATGGGACATCAATTTTATTCCGAGCTATTTTCACTTGAAAGATGTTTACTTTCTGTCACATTACCCTGCGACTGCTGGAGGACTCAGAGGAACTGTAAACCCCAGATCCCTTTCTGCCCATCAGCTAGCCACAATATACGCCTTTGTGTCGCTCGGGCTGAAATTCATTCTGCTTGGGAGGCTGACGAGTGGTTCAGGGCGCAGTTGTGATCTGAAAGATGCTGGGTATCGCCAGGGAGGTACCCTTTATGCCGCTTGTGCGAGCAGACAAAGCAGCAGCTCCTTTGGGGAACTTGGTGATGCATCTCCTGTATAAGAATAAAACGTATTTATGCTCGGTGGTGGTGTGATGTAGAAGCCAGGGTGATGGCAACCGAGGAAGGAACATGAAAGGCATCAGAAGAGCTCGGTGGGTTTTACCTTTTCATGCGTAAAACTTGGGTGTCTGCAGTTATTGGCAATGAACTGTCCCTCTGCAGACAGACCGACGGTGCAGAACAATCTGAGGAGACTGAGGGATGGAAACAGGAAAATAAAATGAATGCTAGGTTAACGTGTGTATTGGGTGTGAAAGAGCACACGCAAAGTCACAGGGCTGGAAAAAATCAAGGGCCTGCGGTCAGGGATGGCTGCTGCAGTCAAGCAGTAATACAAGGCAGCTCAGTTGTCCGTGATATCCTGGTTATGAATGGAAGAATAACAGGCTTTACGTGTGCAGTGTGGCTGCATCTGGCTCCCTGGCTTAAATATAGGACACCTGCCCTTTGAAAGTTTGAGATGGAAGGGAAAGAGCTGATGAGGAGAGCAAAGGGACGGATTTCTGAGGAATGATCAAAAGTGCTTAATATAGGCAGATTATCTAAGAAGCAAAGTTATCAACCATTTCAGGTGTGGGTACTCAAGAGATAATCAGCCTTTGCAAGAGGGTGCAACTAGACTTAATGGGCTGCAAAAGAGAAGGTAACTTGAACATCAAGAAAAGCTTATGGATGGAATGAAGCTAAATAATCTTCCATGAAAAAGGCTAGTAGCGTTGTTGGTTGGCGTTTTTTAAAGCTCATAGAGAGCCCTGGAAAATGTTCTGTAGGGCTGGCAGCTCAGGGTCACATCTCCTCTGGCTGAACTGTGCCTGGGGATTAGGATGGAGGTTTTAGAAACGAGGCTTTTCAGTTAGCAGGCCAACTCCTCTGCTTGGAGTTAACTTCTCAGCTCCCCTGTGTGGTCTGCTGGAAGGGAGAGAGTCATTCTCTGCTAGCTTGGATTATATCCCTGTAGGGAGGGAGATGGACTGGATGAATTAATAGATCTTATTCCATCTTTAGCTCACAGGAGCCTGTGATCCAGGAAATACATGAACACTTATCTTGCTGGCAGCTGAAATGCATGCCGTTGTTCTGTAAAGCAAATGCTATAGCATCTCGTATGCCTTTCTGGTCATGTGGCGAGGGAGGATGGGAGGAGGGATGTGATGGAAGACACTTTCCTGTGGTGAGCACAGCAGGTCAGGCTAGAAATATTGCTCGGTTTACATTGACTCTGTTGTTATGTGTCGTTGGATCTGTGTTGAATTCTTCTCTTGAGGAAAAGCTAGAAAGCAGCAGGCTCGGGGTGTTTTCTTGCTTTAAGTTCCAGCTGTTATCAGAAAAAAAAAAAAAAAAAAAGGGATATTCTTGGACAGCAGTTACCTCTTCCTTTGCTGAGTCCTGTAAGACACAACATTGCCTACGTGCTGAAATGTGAAGAGCAACTTCAAAAGGGTGTGCAGCTCTGCTGAAGTCGTAGGCAATGCACAAACACATTAGAAGAGCCGAGGGCCGTGATCCAAAACGCACCGCAGTCAGAGGAGAGACTGGCGCCTTGGATCAGCTCCAGCAGTTCTTCAGTCCAAGATCTCATGTTTGCTTATGTTTGGATTTAATCAATTTCTTTGGGATTAAGGTATTTTTTAGAAGGTGGTTCCAAGAATATAAAGAGGTTGCAATTTTGAACTTTATTAGTTTTATGGCATTACTGTATACTAGTGATTATTGTCCTGTTCCTCTCTTCAGATATGAGGTGGGTCAGTTCATGAAAAATCTGATTAAAGAGACCACTGAATAGGATGATGCATGATAGTACAACAATGCAGCTCTCACAGGTGGTTTGATGTCTTAACATGTAATCTTTCCTTCTCTGGATTTCTTGCTGTATCCCAGAATAAACCAGAGTTTATATAAATTAGACATGCTCTTACTGCAGAACAGGTGGAGTTGTAAGTGCTCCAAGATGGTACGTTGTTGCTAGATAAGGAGGAATATTTTTTATTCTGATTCAAAATGGCTGCTTTAAAAATTGGAGACAGTTTGACTGTCACCAGCATGAATGGTTTATCGGAGGGCAGGCAGGGAAAACATTGACAAACATTTACAACACTAGCTTAACGATGACTCTCCTTTAATTAAGTGTAACTTGAGTCCCAAAATTTCCTCATCTGGTGACTTGGTACCAGGTTTTTACTTCCTGTGTTGTCCATTTGAAGTGGAAAGTCAGAAAAAAAGAAACTATGAATTTTTGTTGTCTTGATTGCAAAGGAAATCAGAAAGCTGAGAGAAGTTAAGCGTTCTTCCAGAAAGTGCATTAACCCAGCTTGGATGTGCTCATCCAGCCCCTCGGTAAGCCAGTACTGCTGGTTTTCTTTTCACCACTATATTAATTTTTCTTTCTGTAAAATATTCTTTCAGGGCTCTCTCCAGGAAGAATGGAGGGCCACTTCTCTTCCTTTGATTAACTACTTATATCCTGATCTAGAGAAATACCAGCAAACTGGTTGAATTTGGTGGTTTTCATAGATTCCAATGAGAAAATTAATTTCACATTCAGTTGTCCCTGTAAGAGGAACACCCACTGCTGTCTGCATTAGTTCATAGGTATGTCTTGTGTTTATAGTCAATTACTTTTTAAAGTACGGGCACTAATGATTACATACATAGAGTCTTGATTCACTCCTGACTGCTCCACTGGTGGTTACCATGACTTTGTGGTCATGGTTTTGCTTGTTTGTTTTTCTGGGTTTTGCGGTGGTTTGTTTTTTGGTTCTTTGGGGTTTTTGTTGTTGTTGGGTTTTTTTTGTTTTCTTTTTATTTAATTTAATTTTTGCTCTGGAGGACTAGGCAAAGGCCACTGTCAGCAGGTTGTCAGACTAAATAGATGATTGGGTCGGCTTGGCATAACAAAACCTCTACTCCTAAATAAAGCATCATTCATGGTATAAATTATCCTGTAGTGTAGCCTATCAGTGAGGTCCGAATCAGTCCAATTCAAAGTGCCAGGAAAGAGAGATTCTTGTGGTAATTCTGGCATTCCTGAAGATAGAAAGTATTGGAAAATTTGACAGAGAGCTTGTTCTCATAAAATATCCACACGAGTTTTGTATAACTGAGAAGCAGCTTGGAAAGTTCAGATAAGAAGCCAGATGTTGGCCCAAACTTGTGAGATTTGCTTGCATGGATCAAATTCGGCATTACAGCATGCTTCCCAAATTAATTCTGTAATGTTTAACTCCAGCGTGAGTCAATTTTCCATTTTATTCTGCATGACTTTTGTTCATTTATCATTATTGAACAATTTCCTGGGGATACTCAGGCTTAAGTATGTGTTTGTATGACTACTGGAATTGTCTGTGGTTATACAGACAGGACAGAAGACATTAATGGAGGTTAGAAGATAAATTTTTCCTATCTACAGCACTGTATATACCTTGATACAGTCATCAAGGATTTCTTAAAGTTTACCAGAAGATTTAATTTGAAGAATGATCCCAGCCAGGAACAAGATGCAAGGTTTATGCTTCGCCTACTCATGTACAGTAAATTCCTCTTCTGCTGTTTTTAGGGTCAAGTTTTTAACATTGATAATACACCACGGTCATCATCCCTTTTTACTCTTTTGCTGGGAAAAGAGTATCCAAAAGAATATTTATTAGCTGATTTAAATTCAGTTAACTTCATTTCCCTTTTGTGGAGTTTTCAACAATGTTTAATGAGAGATGCAACTGAATTGCAGAGCTATTATCTCCCCCTGAATACATCGAGGTCTGTCTTGAATTCCTGCAAAGGTTTCTCGATCATTCACATTTTAATCCTGGCCCTCGTAATTATTTTGTAGCATATGGAAAGTCCTGTAGATGCTAATCCTGGTGGCCTTAGTCATGCTTATTTAACAAATAGTTCCAGTCCCCCATTTATCTGCCTTAGTACCTGTTATTTATTGGTGATTTGATTTTTTCTTTTTCTGCCTTTAAACCCTTGGGTTGGGGAACTAAGACCACCCTGTGCTCGGCAGAATGCAAACACAAACCAAAGTGCAGTCCCTGCCCTGTGTGTTCAAACTTTGTTTTTATGACTAAATGAGGGAGACTCCTCTTAACTGATCTGTACTCAGACCTCTCCCTTGCCACTTTAGCAGCATTTAGATATCCTAGAAAGCAAATCTCCAGCTTAGGGAAAACAATTTAAAACTGAGCACTACTATTGCAAGAACAAGCCTTGTGCTTGTTGGAAGCTGTAAAGAATGTAAGTTTATAAAGCCTACCTTTCATCTGTGTGCTTAGGCAAAAACGTGATGCTTTCCTCTCTGCTTTGCCTTGCTTTTCCTCTCATTCAAGCAAATGGGCTGATGGATGCTTAGGCAAAATGTGTCCCTCCTATTGTCTGCCTTGTTTGCTTGCCTTCTTTCAACAGCTTCTCTATTCAGTGTTAAACAACAGGAGAAGAAAAACACTACTGAAAATGAAGATATTCTATTATCACGTTATCCTGTGAAGAAGGATGTTCTGCTTCCCCCACAAATGGTCAAACTAGAGAGGTTCCTTGCAGGTCCTAAAATCTGTGATGGCAAGAAGAATGATAAAAGCACATTGAAATTACAAATCATTGCATTGCTGAGCACAAACTACTATATGTGGAGCACTCTGTACCCTTTGAAGACTACAGCCTGGCGTGTGATTTTGTAGGCAGTGGAGGTTCAGAGGCAGTTGGGGATGTCAGAGGGCAGTTAACTGAACTAGGCTCTTCTCTAAGCATTCCTTGTTTTTCCTTTGGTTTCCCATACATGCGCTTATACGTACACAGACATACATAGATACGCATGCAGACGCACGATGTTTAACAGACGGAGCATGAAGGCTGACCCGCTGCTCTTAATACAGGAGCCACTGCTCTGCGTGTTTTGCAGTGCATCGTCCCAGTGCCCCGTGTAACCTTGTATGAGGCGTTACGTGGAATGTGACTGCTGGAAAGATACGCCGGGTAGCTAGATGATGCCTTTCTTGTATTGGCGCAGCTGGTGGGAAAAGCATATGGGGCTTGCCATTCTTCTGATCCAGGAGAAGGCATGTCCAGACAGACTCCGGATGGCTTCTGTGCGGTGATCCCATCACCAGCAGGTGCTAGGAAGGATGGACACGGCTTTATGCTGCTAGGACATACCCTTTAAGGCTCCTTGCTTCGTGCTCTCGTAGGGAATGTGAGGAATGCTACGTAGTCACGAGGAACACTGAAACAGCTGACACATCTATTGGGATTCCTACTCTTTCAACCTGAGCTTTCCAAAGCCTGGTGGGATCTATCTGGCAGAGTCCTGAGGAGCTTAGAATGGCTTTCTATCCGCGGGTCCTACTGAGCAACGTTTACATAACATGGGGCAGGATCCCCTGTGGTTTGATCTTTGGGTATGACCCAACTCTCTACCACTGTGTGATCCCATATAAAGTCTAGAGGCGTGTTGTGGTTTGGGATGGCCGCAGCGATGAGGAGAACTCCTTCTGGAGGAGCCTGGGGAACTTAGGCAACCATTACTACTGCTTTGACTGGCCCCAGCAGCTCCATGTGTGCATTCAGAGATCCCAGATATAAACATATAAAAGCCATTTGCTTAGGTTCCCCCCGCTGCCTTTTTTTTTTTTTTTTTTTTTAAACTCCTGCATCTGCTGTGTTGCACAGTCTCCTGCCTGCCTCTACAAATGAGGCAGTAATGGAGCAGATTTATTAAACTGATAGGTTAAAGAACAGGAAATAACAGTGGATTTAGTGGAATTTGAAGATGGTTCTGACCTCTGAGGAACACACCATAGCGTGCTGGAACAAAGCTGAAAGATGGTGGTGCCCTTGGTCGGGGTGCCCAAAGTCACGGGGAATTTGAGACTCACTTTGCTTAGGTTTTAAAAACACCTTGCTGTTTTGCTGACTCTACAGCAAAGCCCCTATCTTCCTACCTTGGAAAAAAAGTACAAAACCTTTAGCGTGCTAGTGATGCAGGTCCCTCTCAGACCAGCATTCAGTTTAGTTCTTAATTTATTGTGTTTTTTGCTTACTGGGAGGAAGTCAAATGGATTGTGGCGCTTTGGGTGGTGGCAGGGGGTGTCTGGGACTGGTGAGTCCGGTGCTGTTGCAAACAAATCTCGGTGCTCGTGGCTTGCTTTGTAGCTGCTGAGCGGGGTGCGATGAGCCAGGGCTTATGCTATCGTGTTATGGAGTTGGGTGAATTCTGGGAGAGCACTCAAGTAAGAAATCTAAGTGCAGGGTTTAGGTGAACAAGTGCGGAGAAGTCGAGTAATGCCCATGCATTTAGAGTAGCTGAAGGTATCGATTCATTTTGCATTGAGTTTTTAGGTATGAATCCGGTCTATAAGCAGCACCGTGTGCCATTCTCCTTGGGGCTTTTCCATGCAAGCGGTACTATCTCGTGCTGTAGCTGGTGCCTGCAGCGCTGAGCGCCAAGTCTTGTGTGCTGTCCTGTTTCCCATCCCTCCCCCTTCCCCACCCCCTCCGATTACTTTTCAGTTCCTTCTGTTTAAGAACTGTAAATTACTACAGTAAACCTATTGCTCTCTGGGGTTACGTTTATCTGTTGCTGATTTTACTGAATGGAGCTGTGCAACAGCCTAAAAGAGAAGACCATGTGAATTAGGATACTAGGTCATGTTGCAGGCTTTTAGTTTCTACTAAGTGGAAGAGCAAATATTGCAAACTTGAAGAAATACAAGGGAAATATTTACTGCAGCCTCTATGCATGGACTAACTTCAGGGGAGGATGCAGATTTGCCAGCTCTGCTGTACCTCGGTACCCCGAAGTGAAAGGCGGTGCAGCTCCCTGGTACCTAAATGGAAGATGGACGTTTGGCACAGTGCTGCTTGATGCAGCTACGACCTTGTGCCTTGTCCCAGCAGGGCTGTGCAGTGGGGGACAGTGGCAGCAGGGAACGAGGACAGAAGGGAAACGACGTTCTGGTTTTCTCTCCTCCCTCCCAGGAAACCCTGGGCCATGTGAAGTCACCCTGAAGCTAAAGCAGTTTAAAAACTCACTGAGTCAAGCCACCACCCTTGCCGGAGAGCAGAAATCTGGTCTTCATTTCAGTTAATTCTGGTTCAGCCACCAAAACCCCTTTGTATTTGGCCCTTAGGGCAATATTCCAGCTGTTTATTTTAAAGAGCCAGTCTGGCTAACGCCTTCTTGGGGGAAGAGCCTTCCTCTTATGGGGGTTACCAAGCCTGGAGAGTCCTCTGGCTCCACAGAGGACATTTGTGTTTAAATAGAAGCAGGCAGAGCTTTCTCCTGGATCAAAAATCCCCATCTCTGGTGTGTTCACCAGTTGACTGCTGCAGCATCTTATTTGCTGTGCTCTCGTGGCTCCCTGGCAGTGCTCTCTGCTGTTGCATTTCATTGTATCTTTTCTGCTAACACAAAGGCATCTGTGTTAATCTCTCATTTTCCAGGCGATTTGCCGTTCTCTTCCAGCCTCTGGCCACCTCCTTTTTCTCAGCTTTTTCCCAAGGTGGAAGGCAAATTGGTAAAAATATGTATAAGGGGGGATTGACCCAAGTTTTCAAGACATTAAAATTACTGCAAAAGGAAACCAAATGGGCTTATGCCCTTCTTTGTTTCTGTTAGATTTTTTTTAATAACAGAAAGTCAGATTCAGCCCAGCCTGTAAGTCTCCAGGACCATAGTAAGTCAGGCAAGGGAAGAGGGGCTCTTGCATTTCTTTCTTTAGCAAAACCTGTAGCCTTCTGGCCAAATCCCACAATCTTAGAAAGGCAGCAAAGTATTTCAGCTCTTGAAGGTCTGCCTGCAGACTGCTTCATTGTTGAAAAAAATGCACTTGGGGGGCTGGGGGGGAGGGAGCATGCCATCGTCTTTGATTTTGGTTTTCACTTTTGAGGGTTATTTTTGTTTGTGTATTTTTTTCACTTCCTTGAGCATCACTGTCATATCAGAAACTAACTTGTTAGAGTATCTTTCTTCTCCTGCCCTTTAATTAACAGATGAGAGCTACTAAACATCATCCCACAAATATTTCAGCAAAACCAAGGCATTCCTGGTGTATATATAAGGTAAACAAACGGAAGGAAGCAGCAGGATTTTATAGCAATCATATAATATCAATAGTAGGCTTTCAACTCTTCTGAGGCTTCAGAATTAATTTGGAGGCAGGGAAGTAATTTTTAAATTACCTTTAAATAGAGTGCTGAGGAGTAAAGAAAGCTGCATTGGCTCTGCATAGGGAATGGAGCAGCAGTGACCCGGACCATCTTTCCTTGAGGACCACTGCTTTATAGTTGTCTCGGGGAGGTCTTCAGTATTCAGGGTCAGATACCGACTCAGTGTGAAACAAATGGAGTCTGCCAGCCTTTTGTGGCATCTTGTAAAGCCTTTTTTCCCCTCATTGTTTGAAAATGAAGGGAAATAGGGAGGAATTTTCGGGTTTGTTTTTTAGTTATCTGGATTGCTGCTATGATATTATGTGGAAGTGCTTTTGCTACTCTTTAGTTACCCATGAATGATTGTGACTAGAACATATCCCAAGAGAACATATGCTTCTGTTTTTGCTTATGCTTAATTATATTTTTTGTGCTGCCTTCCCACAGCACCTACCCCAGTCACATTTTGGTCTGTGAGTCTATGACTGAGGCTCCGCAGTTTGAGAATAATGCAAAAAAACCCAACAAATAATAATTCAAAATCCTTAAATACAACTACTTCTATGCTATTTTATAGATGCTTAGGAGCCTGCTCAATGAAGCTTGGAGGAAAAATCGTCCAACTTGTAGTTAATTTTTATTGAGGTGCGATTGCCCTTGAAGCTTGGAGACATTTTTCCCCAAATAAAAAGTGTGAGACTCGATGCTTAGGCTTGTGATTTGGTGTTTGGTTCCTGGGGGGTTCCCCCTCTTCGTTCTCTTTGCGTCTGAACCCTTGGCAGCTTTCCAGCATTGTTCTCCAGCCTACCCTGAACAAGTGGAGGAGCAGCGCTCGGCTAATTCAGCAGAGATTGAGCAATAGCGTTTGGTAAAGGTTAAACGTGCTGGCTGAGGATAAGTTCAATTCAGCAGAGCTTGAGCGATAGCATTTGGTAAAGGTTAGAGGTGCCGGCTGAGGACACGTTCAGAGTCACCCACCCAGTCACGTGCCTCAGCTTGTGGTTCCTCCCCGTTGTATGTGCCTGTTTCTTACTCAGTGAAGGTAAGCACTACCCAGGCTGGTCATCACTCTTCAGGATGTCTCTTCAGATTCTTTTTTTTTGGTGTAATTTTTCTTTTTTTGTTACGTAAGTGGAATAACTGATGCTCCAGTGTAAATACTGTGGCCCTGGCAAAAGCCTCTCCTCTCTCTCTCCATTATAAGTGCTGTGCACATGATTGTGTCTCTGTATAATGCAGAACAGTGGCAAAGACGACTCCAGGTAAATTCATCATCAAAGCAATTACCAGCCAGTATTGTCCACCAGCACAGATTTGACAAGCTCCACAGTATGCCTCGGTACCCACATTCTTTGGTTATTACCTAACTTTTGCTATTGGAATGCAGAGTTTTCATAAGATTTCCCAAAGTTTGGTGTCACCTGTAGCAAGATCTTCTGGTTGGGTTGTGCTGCTGGATCTGAAATCTAAATCGTGTTGCCCTTCAACTACTTGTGATGCTGTGTTTCCTTTGTTTTCATGGAAGCTTGAAAATTCTCCAGCTATATCATCTTATGTTGAAGAAGCAGCTTTGTTCGGGTTTTAAATGACTCCTCCTACTTTCATAGGGTTGTTACCTGCTTACAGAAGGGCTGTGGAAATAGTGTTAAAGTTTGCAGGTTTGTGTTCTCGCACCAGGAGAAAATTGCATTGAGGGTTTTGCTGGATGACTCAGATAGGGCACAGCAAAGATGCTGCACTGCCATCCACTTTGCAAACTGCTGTTTCCAGTTAAAATACAGAGAGGCCACCTTTGCCCCAGCTGTTTGATACTGCCCCTGCCCCTCTGCCAGCAGTTGGTCTTGCACATGTCTGCTTAGCAGAATAGGCTGTGCGAGCTCTCCCTCACCCACTTGAGGCAAAATCAGAAAGCTCAGGTTAAACTGCGAATGGGAGCTGCTTAAATGAGGATGGCTGTCTCAATATTGGCACGGCTGCTCCTCCTCTGCCCCAGGCAGGAGGGATGGCTGGACCTGGGGACTGCCTTCACCCTCCCATTTGCATACGCAAAGGGATCAGTTTGCACAGTGTGACGGTATCTGAGCAGAAGCTTATACTGGTTTAAATAAATCCATTTAACGCTAGTGCAGCAATCATATTTTGGCAGAACTGGAATGTTCCTGTGAGCCTGGATAACATGTTAGTTTGCAAAATGTTCATTTTTAAAATGTCCAGTATTGGTTTTCTAGCAGCTCTTTTCCTCTCCTCTGCCTGGTGTGAGGCTAATACTTGGGGCTTTAATTTATGAGTGGGGTTTTTTGTCCACGTGTCTTGGTACATGCTCCCAAAGCTTACAGAGTGCTGTGCAGGTAGCAGGCTGCCTGTGGTCTCTCAGCAAGCGGTAACTCTTCCTTTGCTGGAAACAAACTTATCCATCCGTTCACGTGTGAAAATCTCAAGAGTCATGGAAATTTTGATAGGAATGAAGATGTGACAACGAAAGTCTCTCAGGACAACCTGGCAAATTAAAATGGGGACAAGAAAGACACCACCACCCATTCTGAAAAGGGTCTTATTTTAAAAAGTTTGAAGTTGTGTAGAACTGTAGCCAAGTTGGGAACCAGTTGGGTAGTCCAGGATAACTCCTTGGTTTTACCAAGTGGAGTAGAATGGGGAAAAAGTTTTAGGTTTTTCTTTTTATTGATGAATCAGTTCCTTTTTTTTCTTTCTTGTTTTTGTAATAAGGATGTTTCTTTTCAGTTCAGGTGACACCAGTTTAGCATTCAAGATGGTCTTGAGGCTTTCATGTTTGTATGCTCACAACAGCGGCAGGGTGGGACAAAGCAGTGCCACGATGAATGACAAAGTGACATCGTATTCTGGCTGTAGAATGACTGAAGGGAGACTCTTAGTGATGTTGCTGCTGTTGCAGTTATTTGATCATGATAGTACTTAAGCAACTTATTAGCAGAACCATTGTATTAGACTTCACATAAGTACACGGAAATAGACATTTAAAATGCATATATACACACACACATATGTATGTACACACATTCTAAGTTGTTAAAAAATAAGAGGTCTGGTAAGAACTCCTTGGAGTGAGAAGATACCTAGAGCCAGTGCCAGTGAGGATGCTACAGCCTCCTTCAGTCAGCCGATAAATGCCCAGTGTCAACTGGCATGGCTAAGTCTTAATGGACAAATATATATTAGATTTTTCTCTCATTAAACCACCAGCCATCCTGCAGGAACGCTTCCAAATCAGGCTCTTCTCCGCCAATAGGCTGGGTTTTCTCCCTTGATTTCTTCGCAGCTGGTGAGCCAAACCAGCATCCCACCTGCCTGCCGTTCATCCGCCGGCATTGCCGGTGCCAGACCAGCTGTGCAGCAGCAGTTGCCATCTGTCTGGAGTGAGGACAGATTGCTAGTGCAGAGACGCAGGAAATAATTATAAGGCGAATTTAATTTGCTCTTTGAGCACGTTGAGGTCCACGTTACTCTCCCTCCCCCCGCCGAAAGAATCGGGGGAGAGGGGGGGGAATTATAGGAGGGAAATATAGGGAAGAAAGACTCGAGCTGTGTCCTCACCATCTGTCCACTGCGACTCGCGCAGCTGCTCTGCCATTGACAGGTTGCTGTCTCTCCCCCCAGCGCAGACAGCCAAATGACTTGCATCGGGAACACAAACCACTGAATATTAATACTAGTTAATAGCCTGGTCAGAAGAAACTGTACCCACAGGCAGAGCCTCTAGTTGCTCGAAAAACCTTCAATATCCTCTTCCTTCTTCTCTCCCAGAATTTGGGAGCCAAATATAATTTCAGTACACGTGCTTTTTCTGGATCAAATCCTGTATTTCTGAATGCAGCATGATCAGTTTTGGAACATTAAAAGGTTATCTAGAAGCAAAGGGGAATGGCCAGTTAGAGCTACAATGGGACTGCTTCTGTCCTTAAAATTAGTTAAGGATGTACTCAAATGCTTCACTAGCTCAGGGCCTCCATCTGCTACCTGGGGCTGCACAGTTTCTGACAGTCCCAGCTCCAGGGGCATATGAAAGATGCCCTCCTTTTATTTGTGAAGAATATGTACTTTGCATCTATTGCTGTGGAAACATGGCAAACAGGCAAACATGGACTTAAAAATACCAAGGGTGTATTGTGCTTTTGTGAATAGCTTTAGTTATTTTTCTTGATAGAGAAAGGTGTGTATGGACTCCACCAGTCCTCTCCTGGAAGCTCTCCAGGGAGGGTCTCATAACAACCTGGGTCCTGGTCTAGTATCTGTTGACATCAACAGAAAAATACCTTGTGTACCCAATATAAAAAAATCCAGCACAACACTATTTTTGGTTTTCCTCTCCTGGTATTACTGATGATCACAGAGATTTTCCAGAGGGTAGTCACTGGCAAGTGTCCCTTCCTGAGCCTGAAGAACCATTCAGGCAGTTGTTAATCCCCAAGAATAGCTCTGCGCTTTATCCATTACTGAAAAATTGAATATTATTTGGAGGCTCGATGTGTCTCTCATAACTGTTCAGAGAGATGATGGTGGGGTGACATTACAGCTCCCTAATATTTGCACTGTAGGACTTTAAAGTTTTAGTGGCAGGAGCACAAAATGATAGCTGAGTTGAATCCAGGTGCTTTTTGTGATAGTCCTGTGATTGCTGCTACTTCTACTTACCTCTTCTTTTTTGAAGTCAGTTTATTTCCCACAAAACCCTTCCCTACGTACTGCCCCCAGCACACCAAGTCCTGACATGGCTGCACAGCTAGCCTCTGGCTGGTTTCAGTGATGGAGGTTTGGTGGAGCCACGAATCTGCCGATTTCTCTGTTGGTAAGTCCAAGCCCAACATTCCCATCCCCCCAGACTTTGGCAACTGAGAGATTAGAGACCCGGTCTGTCTCCTCCCAACGGTGCTTTACTCTCTGCTATTCAGGCATATCGTCCTCACTAGAGAGGAGTCAAAAACTTCTTTTATATCCTTTTCTCCTTTTATTCTCAAGGAGTTCTGGCAGCAGTACCTGCTTTGAGAATGGCAGTAGATGCCGGCTGTGGAGCTGCAGTCTCATGTTACTAGGCTTCCTCAGGAAGCTTTTGACTAAGCAGCTGCCGTCTCATGCGTAGTCAGAAGCTGAGTCTGAGAGTGTAGTAGAAACGTCAGAGGAAATTTAAGAAGTCATTGCCTCCAGCTATTTGCTGCCTTTCTTCAAAATCTGCAAGGCTGGTAGAGCAGAAAGTATCTCAGTATCGCATCTGGCAGCTTCACCGGAACCTCACCTGCTTTGGCAGCGGAGCTGACACCACTGGATTTTGCACAGAAACAGAGCATAGCCCATCCCCTCTGCCAGCTTTGCTTTGGCAGAGCAGGGGGAGAGGCAGAAGGGGTGGTCGTGTCATCATTTCTTAAATTTCTCTTTCCAGACTTGGAAAACCGCTGTAGTTCAGGATGAACTGCCTACTTATTGTTCTTTTTTATTTTTTCTTTTCCCTTTTCCCTCACATTATTAAATGCAAGTGGCAATTACTTCTGCTTTCAGGATGGATGACTGTAGAGTTCTACCCATGCAAGGATATGACTCTTTCTTTCTTTTTCTTTTTTTCTCCTTTTTTCCCCCCCCTGCAGTTATAGTGATCCTGAAAATGGAGAATTACAATGTTTCACGTGCCTTTTGCCCAGTCTGTGCTGCCCAACCCATTTTCTTCTGCAGCCAGGGCCTTGTGAGCATCTCTTTTCTTGTGCTTCTCTCTGCTACGGGTCCTGCATACATGTCTAATCTGGTGCCAGTGCTGGCATCGTTAGGCTTGGTTATCCCGACTGTGGGCATCAGTAACCCCACCTCTGCTCTAAAAATAGAGAAATGTGAGTGGCTTTCGCTCTGGTGTATGCCTGAAAGGTGCTGAGCCAGAAGCTTGATGATTTGAGTGGAGAAGTCCACGTTCATGTTGGTGGGCCTTACAGCACGTTCAGCAAAGTCTACAGATTTGTGAAGAGAGACAGATAAGTTATCAAGGGGGTCTGTGGGTCATGACCTTGGCATTCCTTTTTGCCATGGAGACTTTTAATTTCTTGCTGCGTTGGAAGTCACTTTTGGCTCTGCTCTGCTGTCAGATGCCTCTCTCTGCCTCTTCGGTTGCTTCTTCCAAAGCTTGCTTATCGCTGGCCGTGCCAGGAGCGATGGATCAGATGAGAAAGGTGTGATTTGTTTCTCTAAGCTGGTTATGAGTCTCAGTTGCCCAGGATCCATCAGTCTCTTAATCTCTCTGTAGAGGGTTGCTGTTGTTCTTAATAGGAAGCTACTGTTCACGGCGGATGTTTTTCACATAGGCTTCAGAAGCAGCTGCCGTAAATGTGGTCTGGCAGCTCTGCAGACAGAGGCTGAGCACTGGGCTCGGAGAGGGGCCGGGGTGAGGATGGCTGTGGGCAGGACCTCCCCGCGGTGCAGGAATTGCTTATAAATAGGAAGACAAATTGAAATGTTCCCTTTTTGGTTTTCCACCTCCTGCAGTTCTTGGGAAGAGGAAGGAGGCCAATAAGAAATGTTGGTATTTTAGTCAAAAGCAAAGGCAGCTGAAGGGGAATGCCTTTTTTTTTTTTTTTTTTTGAGAAATGTTGCTTCAGAGATAGTGCCAGGCTGCTGTGCAAAAAGTCCTGCCTGGATTTGCTTGGTTTTCAAATACAGGGGTAAAGCAGTTGACAGTCCCTGTCTGTGAGATCTGCTAAAGTGACTCAGCCAGCAAAGGAGACCCAGTGAGTGCTCAAGCGAAATTCTTCCAAAATGCCCTCATTTACACTCACTGCATCCTTTCTCAGTAAAACCCTTCAAATACTGCTTCAAAAATTCATGCATTTGAGTGCTTTAATGGAAGCAAAGGAGAGACCTTTCTGTTTTGTCCTGAAAGAGCCCGTGGAAAGTTCAAAGGGAACTTTTAGTCTTTAGTTTACCCATCCAAGAACTCTCCTCCCTGAGCTACCTGAAGCTTTAATGTTTTATTGAAATTGCTGGGGGATGTTGACTTTCATGTGAGACCTGTAAATGGGCAGCCTGTAAAACCAAGGCACTGTTATATCAAATATGAATTTAGCTTAAATTATGCACGTTATTAATAGGATTTTCCAGTCTTTTCCTGCTGAAATTGTTGAATATTTTTCTATAATTTTCATTAAAACAGAGCCAGGGCAGTGCAGAAAGATTTTAAAATCTCACTCTATAAAGACATTTATGAATTCAAGGGGCACTGCCATTGGGATTTTTTTTTGTCTGTTTTGTTAAGTGGTAGTCACCCCTTGAAAAATGTGTTACTGTTCCACCTCCACAATTAAATTCACAGCCTGCTTGCAGCATGAAAACGCTGGCAGTGATGCATTTGCAAGCTTTGCTTGTGAGGTGTTTTCACTTAGCTGAATGCGAATTAAACTTGGGGTTCTGCGAAATCCAGTTCACAAGGTGCTCTCTAGGAACTGGAGCATCACCACCTACGTCTGTGCAAGCACGCTTGCAGTAATCTGTGCGCCGCTTGTCCGTGCCATCAATTAGTCCTTACATTTAAGATTCGGTCTGTGGGAAATGAAGAATGAGAGAGGTTTTAAATATGAATTATTGGAGTTTTGAGTGTGAAGAGAGGTTTTAAGTAGGAGTTTTGAGTGTGGAGAAAGTCATAATCTGAGATAAGAGGGGAGATCTTTTGGTGCTTTTAGACTCGGTTGATCCTGTAATTAGCCCCTTAAAATTTCATTTTTGGTTTTAGTACGTTCTAGCTTTTTCTTTGTCTCCATGGAGTAAAATTTGACACATTTTAATGCAGAGCTTTCTATGACTTTTTCATCCTACTTATAAGAGTAACACCGAGGATTTTCAGGAGAAATTATCGCCTTTAGGTTTCTATCTTCATAAATTGATGTCCTCAGAGATATAAAAGCAGATTAAGTGTCACTATCGCAGCAGAAAAGAAACTCAGCGATACATGCAACAGGAACAGACTGTCAGCAGAAAAAATTCAGCTACAAGAAGTCAGCATTAAAAACAATCATATTATTTGTCTGAGGTACAATGTTGCCCCAGGGAAAGTCAACAGGGGTTTTCCTATCTACTTCTGTAGCCAAAATTAATCCTTTACTTACAATTTGAATTTATAGTATGAATTTTAATTGAATGAAAGTGAGTATTATTTTTTTTTAAAGGAAAAAGATCAGGGAAATAAAGTCCAGAGGAAATAGTGACATCTTTGTATCTCGGGGGTGGGGTGGGAATCACTTTATACCTGCAAATCTTTCACAAGTCTGAGAAAAGAGTGAACTAAGGTGCTTGGGAAGCCAGCTATAGATCGACTGAACCCCATAGTTTTGCTTGTTGGGACCAGTTGTAGACTAGCTTGTTAAATGGCCAGGGAGGGAAAGGCCAAGAGCACAAGAAGTCAGTTGTTTCATAGGCTGAAATAAGGCTTAACCAGCCCAAAGGAAAATCTATATGTAAGTCGAGGAATAAAGCCACGAGTACAGATGGTACATTTTATGTCAATGTCTTTTCACTTCGTTCTTCCCATGCACTTTTTTCCACACTTCTGGTTGATTGAGCTGAGCTTGCAAAACTCTGAAAGCAGTGACGAAGCCTTTGTAATTTCCAGCCCCCCATATGCTTCCCGGGCATTGCAGCCCCAAATTAAAATCTTCCAGTAGAAAAAGGTCCGTAATGGTGCTGCTGTGGGTTTTCACACAACAGACCTTGATAATGTCGGCCTGCCAGGCTGATTGTAGTTTAATTGCAATCACCATTTCCAGCCAGTGTGTTGATTCTTGGCTTGCGCCTTTGTAACCGTAGTCACAGAAATGATAGAGCTTATTTGCTGGCCACTCACGGTTGAACTGAAAGACGTACGCAGTAATACCCGAAATTAGAGTCCCTGTGACTGATTTCTCTTGCCATAGCTGGCTGAGCAGTAGGTGTAAGTGGGGCAACTGTGTCAGCTCCACTGAAATACTGATTTGCAGCAGCTCTCCCTGTCAGTCCTGAGGAGGAACTGACATTTCCTTCACAGAGCAAGTTCATGCTGTACAAGAAATGAATTTCACCCACACTCACAAATAAGTTAATTAAGTACAGTCACTTAGAAAAGGAGGGGAGTTATATTAATGTGGTGTTTATAATGCACCCGTGATGCATGATCCTGTGTTTTACCCTATATTTTTGAATGCTCGCTGGTATTTGGACAGCTAGCCTCTCTGCCAGAAGTAGCATTTTGGATTCGAGCGAATTCCAGAATAGCTGTTCTTCCAAGCGGCATCACCAGCTGTGCCACAGCTCTTCCTCCTCTGCCTCGTGTCCAGAATATACCTGGAAATTGCACTGCCCTATGGCTCAGAGCAGTTTGAGCTGAATCTGGATTTGTGGCAGCTTTGGGGTCCAAAAACCTCTGGAGTCGTGTTTCTTTCCATGCCGGTCAGGAGGTCTCTAGAGCTGCAACGTGGCAGTTATGTCTGCAAAAGTATTTTGGGTCCTTCAGCGTGGTTCCCCTCAGAGACTTGTGTTGCTGCTTTCCCTATAGTGGGGTGGAGGGATGGGTAACTAATATGTGCCTGAGAAAACTGTAAAGCAGTTCTGAAGTTCTGCCTCTGGGAAATGCCTGGTTTAAGGCATGGCATCAATACTTGATAACACAAGGCTATATGAATCCTTGATTTGCTTTACCTGCCAAAATAACATACTGATTGCTCAGCTCGTGTGAGGAATATGCCTGATTAGTCTCCTGCAACTTCTGTACAACAGCATCATGGGTTGGTTTTCTTTCAGGCATTCTCTTTTTCCCTTTCCCCTGAACCTATAAATAGTTTAAGATACACAGGATATTAGATGAAAGCAAGATAAATGTAATTCACAAGTTTAAAAAAATAATAATTTATACTTCATGCATGCATTGATGGAATTGCTGAGCTTTGATCATCAAAGTTAGGTTGATTTAAATAAAAGAGTCAGTGGAGTTTTATTCTGAAATAACCCCCTCAAATCCTGAAGAATAGCACTGTGATGTTAGTTTATTATCCCGGCTAATCAAATTACCACAGGTTATAGGCAAAATGGAGGATTTTTTTTTTTATCTGCTAGTATAGAAATGTCAAAGCAGGATCTCCAAGCAAATCACTATTTTCATACCCACAAGCATCTAATCTTTTGAGAACCAAATAACTATTATTATACTTTCTGTCCATAATATCTGTCTAAAATCAGTGGGATTTCTCATATACTTTAAATTAGAAGATGAAGAATCTTCTTCAATTTGCCTTTTAAGCAGGGAGGGGAAAAAAGCCAGAATTCATGACAAGGCCTATTATTTTAGATATATACTTTGACGGTATCCACTTCCAGCTGAGATCAGTTGGAAGACCTCGATGTCCTGACCACTCCAGCAGTTTTGGTAGACGCTCCTAATATAAATCCAGCTATATCAAGAAAGCTCTACTCTGATACAGCTTGCTTTGCTCAGAGCAGTTTTTCATATACTAGTACAATGTCTAGCTGTGTCCACAGGAGGTTTTGTTGGTTAGCATGTTCGTAGCCAGTGTACTGTGCTCACATCTTGTGGTTTTGCTATACATCCCTCACTTCAAATTTGTCCATGTGTCATCTCCCAGATGCATGTGTGTTGCTGGAAAGGTTGCTTTCCCTACCTTGCCCCCAGGTACTAAAAATATCAGTTCATGGCTCTGTAGCCTACAAGCTGCGGATAATTTCTCCCATTCTGCAGGCTGTCTGCTGAGCTGCTTATGTGTGCGCTCCTTAACGCATTGCAGTCAAAATGCACTGACTTCGCACAACGCTGTTATTTAAACTAACACCTCTGGTTTTGACTAAAATAAGTGGTAACAGAATGAAGCTGACACCCGTAGAGCAGACAAAAGGTGGGAGTGTGAGGGGATTACTTAATCTTTCCTGTGCTTGAGAGAACTAACCTGAAAATACATATTTTTAAACACATAAAATTATTTACATCCTTGCAAAGTGGGTATGAAATGCCACAAAACAAAAGCAAGAGCAGTTTCTACCCAAGATAAACTGAGATAAAAAGGAGATCTATATATTCCTAGTTAGATTTAGCAGTGTGTTAGAGCTGGTACTAATGACCATGCAAGTGCAAGGCATGAAGAACCATACTCAGAATGTGGATGTATGTGAATACTGCTGAGTGTCTGTGTGTGTGTATGTATGTATGTATATATTTTTTTTTTACTAATAGTGTTTTATATTTATTTATCAATGATTTAAAAAAATCTTTAAATTATGAAGATGTTTGTATTGGAGTTAGAAGTCACATAATGATAAATTCTGTGCTGCACCAAGATATGCGCTCTGGGGTTGTTTATTGTGTTAACAGTCATCTCAGAGAGGCACTTCAAGACCAGCTTAGGACAGGCAGTGGTATTACAACCATCATTTGAAGCCCTAAAGAAAGAATTTCCACTATTTCTAAACAATGCATTTAAGACTTTCCGGGGCCTTACAGGACAGCTGCTCTCCAGAGGTGATCACTGCAGATGATGCAGCACATTTCAAACCTTTTTCTGTCACCTCTTTAGTGCTGGAACACAGAACTACTCACACTGTGTGTGCTCATGGAAACTCTCCTACCCTCTTTAGTGATAGGTGTAGCTCTTAGTGTTGGTGTCAATGAGTCCCTCCCCCTGGAGAAAACAAAACAGAAAAGGGAAAAGTTCAAGAAGAAATGTTTATTTCTATTAGTGATGAGATGGAACAGCACTTGATTCACTTCTCTTGTGTGTCACGTATGAGCTTATTAGTGCACTCTTGAGAAACAATTCCTAGAATAACAATATGTGCAATACTACTTTTTGTTCATCTTCTGTTGCAGAGCTGCCTTTTTTGCAAGGGGCTGACGTTTTTCAACCAAATTGTATCGCCTGTCAAGAATTTTCATGTGATTCTTGGAAACCTGCTGCAGAGTCGTCCCTATTTGCTATTCAGTCCTGTTTTCTTCTCCCTTTAGCAGGTAAGCACAAGTTTCTGCAATGCTATTTGCAACTGGAAAATGTTTCCAATTTCAGACACCTGGAGAGTTCATTTTGTTGGAGTCACTAGGGTTAACGTCTCTCTTCTACAATTTCCCCCAGAACCGACTGTATTTTCTGCCATAGAAAAATATCTGAATAACAATGCAGTACTTCGGGATTTTTAACATCAGCTCATGTCAGTCTACATCCCTCTAGCTTTAGTGCAGCTTGAAAAATGGTATGCATGGACTTTCAGCTGTGAATCTATTTACAGCTGAATCAGGGTTGTGAGCAAGCAGTACAGAAAATTGCTTGAATTTCTGCTCTCTGAGAGGAGCCTCTAAATAACTTTATGTCCTTGGGGAAGAAAAGCCCTGAAGTAAAGAGCTGGAATGGGTGATGCAAAAGCTCAGGTCTTATCCACCACGGCGACCTTGAGCTGAATGAGAGGGTTCAGATACTGTTGACCAAGATCATAGTCAGACAACCATTGCAGAAACAGATTAAGCCGCCCCGGCTGGCTGTGCGCTGAAGCATAGGAGGAATTCTCAAATGACCTATATATGACTGATGTATACGTGGGTGTGGCAAGAAGCGGCACCGAACAGCTGAGTGGTAGTAATATCTTACACAGCTGCAGCTATTTCTGCAGAGGTGCTTGGCACAACCCTCTGGAGTTCCTTAGTATCCATTGCTAGAATTGGATCCGTGTTTGAGATTCAAGGTTTTTAGGAAGGAGGAATCTTTACAGATTTCTTGAAGTCACTTTCAGTAAACGCTAGTCATTAATGGAGAGTGTGTATGGGGGTGTGTGTGTGTGTGTGCATTTATGTGAAAGGAAAGTACATGTGCTTAATCTGTCTTTGATGTTGTTCTGTTTTTCTTTTAACATTATCATCGCATGTAGTAGATGTTATTTTTTTCAAAGCAACTTAGAAATTTTCTCAGAAAACAATTGCCAGTGTCCTCCTCAAAAAGAATTTTCTTTCTGAACATATTAAGAGACTTATTTTCTCTTAAAAGTTTTATTTACTTTATCACTAAGCTGCAGAATCTAACCTCTGCCATGGCTTCAACTTTTTTTTTTCTGTGTTTTTTAAGCAGAGAGGTCTTTTCGAAAGGGTTCACTCTTGAAAACTTCTGTTTTGATTTACTTGGCGGTAATGCATGCTTTCTTTGCAATTTGTATCAGGCAGTAAATGATGGGAATGCCTATTCCATGCTACTTCATTGCAGTGGTAGCTGGATTTTGCTACAGTGGTTACTTGGTCTCATCTCAAGCTGCAGGGGTAAATGGTCCCCTATAATCTGCAGCTCTCACTGGGGCCTTGCACCATAATCCAGTGCAAGGCTGTGACCGACAGCAGAACTTAGCTTAGTCTTCAAACTGGGCACAGATGTTTAAAAGTGAAAGAAATCATTTTTACTTGTGCTGCACTTTTTTCCCCCAAGGATTTCCAGGGTGTTGTTACCTACTGCCAGTCTGGATTCCCTGAGAAGTGAGTTAGCAGCACCAGTAGCAGAGAGAGGGGGGTATTTGACAGCTATGCATTGTGCAACAGGCACTTCGTAGTCCCAGGTCATGAAGAGTATGGGTATGGGCATCGCTCTTCTCCTTATGTTTCTTCTGGAAAAGTGGAGGGAAGAATCTGAGTATAGCTCAGTCAGGAAATCCCTGCTACCTCTGCCCATGTTATTTCAAGCATACCCAGAAAATCTCTGCTCGTGAACTTTACAACCTTCTCTAAAACAAATACCCACATCTGCTGTTAACTAAGGTAGCAGTCTTCTAACTAATCTGTTACCAAACATGAGTTCTGTCAGCAGCAACTCCAAATACTGCTGTTCAGAGGATTCAGCCATTGCTAGCAGAACTAAAAGCTGCTCTAATGCTTTACTGAAATATTTTGAAAAGTTCACTGTGAGCACTCCATCTTTGTTTTGTTCGTTGTTAAACTTTTTATTCCTGGTATTGTAAATAACTGCCCCTCAGAGTAAACAGAGAGACATGTGCATGCCTTCTGGTTTTAGCGGAGCATTTGCAAACTATCCCACTGTAAACTGTTTATAGATTACTGTGTAATCTGTAACCTTACTGTGATGGACAGTCAGATCAGAATTCATAGAATCATACAATTGTTAAGGTTGGAAAAGACCCTTAAGATCATCAAGTCCAACCGTTAACCTGTCACCGCCAAGTCCGCCACTAAACCATGTCCTCAAGCACCACATCTACACATCTTTTAAATACCTCCAGGGATGGGGACTCAACCACTTCCCTGGGCAGCCTGTTCCAATGCCTGACTACTCTTTCAGTAAAGAAGTTTTTCCTAATATCCAACCTAAACTTTCCCCGGCACAGCTTGAGGCCGTTTCCTCTCGTCATATTGCTTGTTACCTGGGAGACCGACCCCTACCTCACTCCAACCTCCTTTCAGGTAGTTGTAGAGAGCAATAAGGTCTCCCCTCAGCCTCCTCTTCTCCAAACTAAACAACCCCAGCTCCCTCAGCTGCTCCTTGTGAGACTTGTTCTCTATTCCCTTCACCAACCTTGTTGCCCTTCTGTGGACACGCTCCAGCACCGTTCCCACCACGCGAGGGGACGTTAATAGACGTGATGCCGTAAGTAACTTACCACGACCCTGACAGAGTGTTTGCTGACTGGAAATACCAATGCCTTATGAAAAAACACTGCCTGCCTGCTGCAAACCCAGCATTTTATGACCACTTGGGGTTTTTTTCATTGCAAAAGCCATAACTTTTCACTAATAGACTTTAAGCGATGCTTATGGGTTTAAGTGCAGCATGGTATTCAAATTTTATATTCCAACAGTTTGCGTATTTTCACAGTTACATTTATTATTTGCTCTTCGTCGTGGTATAATATAATTTAAAGGCCCTAGGAGTCTGGTCCTACCGTAACAGGGATGATAGAAAACATGTATTGAAGGTTTCAGGCCCCCGTTAGTTTACATTTGCAAGCCATGGCCTTTGTAAATGGTTGTACATAGGTTTTACTTTCTGCATGTGTAGAGTCCCACATTATTCCATGGAAACGTCAAAAGTTTCAAATCCAGCACATACAGAAGCCTTGGCATGGCAGGGGCCTAATCAGAAACAGCAAAGTAAGGTGTTTGCTGTGCTCACAAGGAGACAGAAGTCAGTAGGAGAGTGCTGAGATAATAAAGGAGGTTAGCAATGTTTATTGTGTCACAGCTGATAAGCACTCAATCTTTTTGTAATTAGTATTATGAGAAGTTCCTGGCAAAGTTGTAACTCTTTCTTTGCTCCCTTTTTTCTCCTTCTACAACACAAAGAGGAGAACCTGACAGTATCTATTTATTGTTTAATTCTCCTTGTCCACTGCTGGAGTGGGTCTTACTCCCAGCTCAACTCTTCCCTAAAATCTCAGCTGATTCCTTAGCCAGAAGATGCTCTTAACCAGCAAATCCTGTTTGACTTTCTGCTGAGGCTGTCCCACGAAGGCTGCAAACTTTGCCCTTTTCCTCAATCCCGCAATGCCTTTGGTCAGCAGCAGACTCTTCTAGAAATACTTCTAATTTAATATCTCCCTACTTGAAATACCAACTGAGCTTGTAAACCAAAGACTTCTCCCAAAGATCTCTTCATCTAGGGGCAGAGCATGTACTTGAGGAAGTGAAACATTCATTAGTTGGATGCCAGATTATTTACATTTGTATCATGATCAACCAGGCAGTAAGAGACTGGAGATGACATTCATCTAATTTTAGGTATTTACAGCTTGGAATATCATATCCATATCTGAACTACTTACATCATGTTCTCTTTATAGTTGGTGGAGAGAACAGGCACGTCCCGAGCATGACTTACCTGACCAGTTTTAAATATCCTTTATAGGATGCAATGAAGTGGACCCTGGATGTGCCCGGTTTTCTCCAGCAACTACAGAATAGGGCCTGGATTTTCCTGTACATCTCTACATGTACTTGTACGCATCTCACACATCCCACTCCCGATGGCCGTTACCCCATTTCCTAGTAGCTAGTGCTGAACAAGCTTAAAAAATGGAAAGGCCAAGCAAGGGTGACTGAACTTTATCACAAGAGTGTCTTAATTGCACCTTCCAGTTCTGACCTCCCAGGTCGTGACGCTGCTGTCACTGTGGTCACAAGTGTCTCCTCTCTCTTCACAGCTCTCACGGAGAATTTAATCAAAAGGAAGGGATTACTTCAAATGTTATTCCCAGTTTTCTTCCTGTTACTTACTTACCATCTCAGTAAAATACAAACAGTAGTAAAGTGTAGAAAAAAAGCATAAATATTCTATCTATTGATCTGCCTATCTAACTGTATGTAAAATAACTATCAACTATATAACAGCTGAAGTCTTACCTTTATTACATTTAACTTTGCTGTAAGTAAAGGAAGGTGAAAATAGTATCTTTTATTCCTCTTTTTCCCCAGCTCCACACAAATGCAACCCAACCAGCTTTCACAGAGCTGAGCAAAGGAGGACAAGTCACCTCACTGAAGTTTGAATAATCTTCCAAAAGTTAAATAATGAGGATCACCAAAATAAAGCCTTAAAATCATATACCAGGCACAAAAAAAATGATGATGTGGGCTTGAAAATTGATTATTTTTTTATTTCTTTAGAACTTCTGTTTTGTTTTTGAACTGAAATGGGACTGTTTCGGCACCTAATGTTGAAGACTAGATAGCATTTCTTGATAAAGTAGTAAGAAAATTATGTAGATAAATGCAAGTGAGTCCTGGTCACATTTTCATTAAACCTCTTAACCAGGACTTAACAAAGTATCTAATAATTTTGGATCCCTTTGGTTTTGGCTCTCTCATAGGGAAAAATTGTTACACAGTATTAAGGATTCAGTCTTTAAAAATTAAGGTTCCTATACTTTTTTTTTTAACACTACTGGGTACCAACAGTGGAGTTGGAAAGCCTTTTGCCTTTTAAAAAAAAATGCTTCAAAACATTTGCACCAAGAAGATTTTCTGTTGAAAGCATAGGTAGGAAGCAATGCACTACAGTAAATGAACAGTGAAAACTTCTATTCCAGCAGAATAAGTTTAGATGCATTTGCGTTTCATGTGACATGCTAAATTCTTGTACTAAAACCAAGGAAACCCAAATGGAGTCAATGAACCAAAAACCTGGATTAAAAAAGCTGTTTATGCCAGTATGAGTCAAAAGTTCAATTCTGGATACTCTTCTTCCTCAGAGTGTTCAAATCTGGATCCAAAAATTTCTTGTTGGAGCCAATCTCTAAATCAGATGACTGATAATGCTAACAACATGACACGCACATATATACACGCACATATCTCCTTTTTAACATGCAGAATATTAGCTGAAGGCCATGATTGTTTTAGATTTATTTTATGTATAAAGTGATTCAACTCTCCCTTCCTTGTCCTCCTCCCTTCTCGCAGTCTGGCCAAATCCTCGTGCTGGCTCCTACAGCTGCATAGCCAAATATTGCAGAAAGGAAGACGGCTTTTTTATTTTTTACCAAAAAGATAAAAAGTTTTTACTTTTTCTCCTTGTGTTCACCAATCAAATTAAACAGACAGCTTAAAAATTGGTGCAAGGAAATGGTATCCGAAGTGCCCTTGTGCATTTTATAATTTCACCCAGCTGTGATTACAGTCCCACAGAATATATTTTTGCATTTTCTTTTCTTTCAGTACACTTCACTGGTGATTCACTCCCTAGAAGGGATTCACCCCTTTTAGGCGAGAGAGGGAGAATTTACTGGTTTCATGACCTTTTATTTCTGCAGTAGAAATGGGTGAACTCACTTGGAATAAATACGAACCAAGCCAAAACATTACACAGGACAAAATGAATTCCAAATCTGACCTTTCTGAGTCGGGGGCGGGGGGGGAGAGGAAAAAAAAAAAAAGGGTTGCTTCCTTCTGTCTTTTGACCAGTGCCGTACAATTTGCAAGCACCAGAATATCACCACAGGGACTAAAGTTTTATGGGTGCGTGTCCTGGTGAAAAGCAGATGAACGGCAAAACTGAGGCCGCTTTTCAGGTACGTGCCTGGAGCGTGGTGGGAGAGCCCCTGCGGCCGCCTGGAAATGCCTGGAAGCCCCGGCTGGCTTGAAGCCACTGGTACACCTTGCCGCGCCGACCCACCTCACCAGCACCGCTTGTGGTGGCTGTGGCTCAAAAGAGTGGGAATGAGAAAAGCGGCACTTAAAACCATAATGCTGATTTGTCCCCCATTGGATGCTGGGCTGTGGAGAAGAGACCAAAAGTGTGAGGCAAGGAGATTTGCTTGCCTGGGACATGCGAGTGTCCTGCGGGAAGCATCTCCCACCAAGGAGGGGTACAGAGGACCCTCAGGAGCTGGCCTCGGATTTTTGTCCCCTCTAAACAGGGGGTGACAGGCCACTGCTCCTGGGAACTGCCTGAGGGAGCAGGGGACCAGGGACAGGCCTTGCCTGTCGTGTTCCCCCTGCTGCCACTGCCCCTTTCCTGCCGTCTGGAAAACCAAAAGACGGACATCTTTCATAAAAAACCATGCATAGCAGAACAGCAGTCGACTTATAAATGTGTGCGGGGGGCTAAGCCGTTTCAGTCACGGGGCCAACGGCGGAGCCGTCAGGCGGCGGGGTCTCAGCGGGTGGCCCCGGCTGCCATTTTGTGTCGCCTTCCCCCGAGGCCGGCAGGGGGCGCGGCGGCGGCCGGCGCTCCCCGCCCTGCCCCCGCTGCCGGGGCGGGGAGCGGGGCGCAGGGCCGGGCCCGCGGGGGCGATCGGTCGCCTCTGGCGAGCAGTCATAAAACCGCTTCCTTGGCCGCGGCTCCTCAGGTCGGGCGGCGGTAACGTGCCTCTTGTCCAAAGGAGGCCGAACAAGTCGTGAGGGGCTCTGTCAAAAAGTTAAAATCTGGTTAAAAGCAATGTGCCTGGGAGCATGCCTTCACAGATGTTATGGTGCCTTTTTTATTGTTTTTTTTGTGTCTTATATGGGTGTTTTCAGGGCTTCCTCCCCACACGCCCGGTGGGTGGGGGTGCTCAGCGCCGCCGCAGCAGCCCCCGTGACGCTGAGGGGACGCATGGGCCCAGCCTGGCCCGGCCGCCCTCCCAGGCGTCCCCATCACCTCAGGTCTTTCGCCCTCCAGGTATCGTCAGGCCAAAACCTGGCATGTGGCTCAGACGGGCTGGGGAAAAAAAAAAAAAAAAAGGTAGGCTGACATAAACGGGTTTGTCAGATTTTAAGAGTCAGGGTGAGCAAAGGCTGCAGTTTCTCCATGAGACCGAGCTTTGTCCGGCCTCCTATGATCCTCCCCTCAGCGATCAGCCTGTCTCACCATGAAAATGTCAAGTTGGTGAAGTTTGGTACGAACCTATTTATAAAGACCAAAGTATCTTAAAAGGACTTGAGGCAGAGATTTGAGAGTGGAGCTCACCACAGTCCAGTCTTCCCCGCCCATGAGAGGTTTTCAATTTATTTCTTTTTTCCAATGATGTTCCCAAAATGGAGTATGCTCCGCAGGAGGTGATTCAAGCAAGTGCTGGCTGCAAGCCCGGGACTACCTGGCCTATGGCTTTCTGTATGAAGGAGCCGTGCATCCTAGAAACATGGCCCAGGGCTTTCGGTAGCAGGATCCCAGTGGTCCAGCAGAGCATCTGGGAACCTTGCTCGAGATAAGTCCTTCAACCTTTCTGCTTTGGAGTGGGAGAGCTCAGTCTGTGTGGGCTTTCAAACTGCTCGTCATGGAGCAGCAAGCCTGAAAGGCCCTGGATGGCTCACAGCTCCCAATGCCATGAAGCCTAAAACCTTTGTGGTCCTAGCAGTTTTCTGAGAGGGAAAAAAAAAGGCTATTTTAGTTTTCTGTATGTTTAGAGAACTTGAACTATTTTGCAATGAAAAGTTAATATAGCCTGAGTTTGGAGAACAGATAATTTGAAATGACTAAAGGAAGCCTGGTGAACAAGAAAGTTGGAGCAACAGGACTCATCAGGAAAGAGAGACAGGAAAGATACCACAAAGCTGCTGAAGACGCACACACCTTCTGAATGACACCTCTGTTCTTCCACCGCATCCCTCAGTAGCATGAGGAGGCTGGTGTTTATGCTGACTTTAGGGAGGGGGGAGTACCTTGACTAGTTATCTAGTTGTTGCTACCTTGTGGGGAAAAAAAAATGTTTTCTGGAAGGAAATGTAATGGAATTTGCCTTACCTCCTTGATAACGAGGCATTCCTTCCAGGTGATAACTCAAATAGTGATGTCATGTTGATGTCTGATTGAAGATTGAGACTGGCTAATGAGCTGGAGCAAGAATGAAAGGAGTTTTTCCAAACCTTGTTGTGGAGTCTAAAAATTCCAGCACTCTGCCCTTTGAGATAAGTTATTTCCCAGCACATCCTGAGAAAACACTGATGTGATATGTACTGGGAGGTCATAGTGATGGACCTGCTGACCTGGTGAAATGAAGATTTAAAGGTACAAGTGTGAAATAATTTGTGTGATGAAGGCCTTTTTTACCCTTGCTGTGTCCACTGCCCAGTATCTCAGTATGCAGGGACTGTCTCAGCATGCGTGTATGAAAAGATGGCAGAAGGTCCCCATTTTTAAGTTCCTAATGAAAGCTCCGCCATACTGAACGCTACAGAGTCCAACTACACAGCTAGATGTTGCAATTTTGGATTACCTTTAAAATGTCTCTGGTGATTTTTCCATTCAGAAAAATATCCTTGTGATGCAAAGGGAGAATAATAAATTTTCTGAAAGAATCTATTTGTATTGAAGGCCAGGCTTTTGTGACTTTTACAGGACTACCAAGATTTGTTCCAGAGGGCTGTAGTACCATTTGAGTAACAGCAGCGTAGTACCACCAGAGCCAAAGATCCCCCAAATTTGCAGAGCTGTCTCTTGCATTGCTCAGTACTGAAGTGACCTCCCTGACTTATGCAGAGGAAGTGGCCGTAATCTCAAGGTATGGTTCACGTTTCCAGCCATGCTCACGTTCTCATAGAGAGAGAATATCACAGAAGCGATATCCTGGCTTTGAGAGTAAAGCCAGGATATTGCTCGTAACTGACAGCTGGCCACCAGTGCAGTTTTTTAGAAACTCAGCTAGTTACTGAAGTGGGTTCTTTATCTTGGTGACCTTCCAAGGCAATCAGAGGCTTCTTGGAAGACCTTGAATCAGAAATGTTTGGATATAAGAAAAATAGCACTGTACAGCACACAATTCTGATCTCCCAGGGTTCACAGATTTGGAAGGCACTGTACCATATATAACTGTAGAAGACAGCACTGAGATACTGTAGCTGCTGCATCAAGGTCGTGGTGTTCTGGGATCCAATTAAAATTATGCAAGATAGGCAATTTAGGAAAGAATTCACATAGAGCGCAGGGAGGAAAAGAAGTCATATCTGTTATGAGCTCAGTTACTTTGTAAGATTAATTTTCCACTATCTCACGATCTTGTAATAAGAGCACAAAGTATTTTAAACATTTGATTTGCTTATTGATCAGAACTCTGAGACCTTACTTTCTAAATCACAGTTATAGGTTTGACTTCCATTTAACAGCAAAGTTGTGGGCTTTCCTTGGCGTATACGCTGGTTGCAGTAGGTTGTGAATTTGATGAGTGGGCAGCAGTGAAACCTGGAACAGGCACATCTGATGCTCGGAAACCCACCTCCTTCCCTCGAGGTGATGTGAATAGAAAAGGTGGTAATGTCACAGGTCCTGTAATCCAGAGCGTTGATCCTCACCTCCTCCAACATAATCATCATGCTTGTTCAGATCACTGTGCTGTCTTTAATTCCCAGAACCTATAAAGAGGTAATGAAGAACGATACTGCGAGCTAGGGGCATTGCCATTTGATGAAAAGCTTGATATTTTGGATGGCATGTAACAGGCCTATTCCTATCCTAATTCTCTCCTAATTCCTATCCCCTGAAGGACAAGGATAAAAGATTTAGCTATCTACTGTATTTTAAGAACTGTTTATATTTTTATGCTCTGTAAACCAAAAACTGCCGCTGGCAAAGGGGATGGGATTTCATGGATGCTTTGAGCAAAGGTTTCCTTACAGGTATTGCTAGATTCATGACCTGTGTTAGATTAACTGGTCACTGGGGACTTTTTCTGTGCTCAGGGCCCTGTTTTGCTAGCTGGAGTACAAATGCCGAGTGAAAAGGGTAAAGAAGAGCTAAAGAAGAGCTCACAGTCCAAACGGGCAAGACAAAGACTTGATTCCCTTAGAGCCATCCGAAAAGTGGTTTGCAAACACTGTTAGTACCAGCATTTTGGTCTCCTTTTTCTTTTTCCTTCCCCTTTCCTTTATATTTAAAAACTTAGCCTGAGGAAGAATTAGCTAACCAAGAAAGACAAGAAAGGAAGAGGGAGCACAAGAGCAAAGGGTGACAGAGAAGCAGGAGGGGAGCAAGGTGGACAGACTGAGAAGCTCAGTCAGTGAACAGATCAGAAATGTCATCCAGCAGAAAACTGTGAAAAGAAACTAGACACGGATGGTTGCTGCAGTCCTTTGTTCAGATGCAGGTCTCTTTCTGCTGAGAAAGTCTCCTAGGCACATTGACGCTGCTCTGCCTCACACTGAACAAAACCGGGAAGGGAAGGTCCAGGAAATCGGCCCTCATCCTCCACAGGTTGCAATGATTGCGGGTGTCCGTGTTTGGTGCTCCAGGGCAGGCAGTGGAACTGCAGCAGCCGTGGCTGCCTGCGGGTCGGGTCTGAAGCTTTGTAGGACAGACTCTGCTTGCAGGTGTGATTGCAGACAGGGCGAGGGGGGCAGAGCATCCCTTTCTGGCAGTGGTCAAAGGACTCTTCTTAGGTGTCACCTTCTGCTTGCTTAGGAAGCAGATACTATCTTGAGCATTTCTTCTTTTTCACAGCATAAAAGACAAAGAAACTCCATGTGTGAGTCCTACATGCAGCTGAAGGAGCAGAAACCCCAGCTCTGTCTAAAGGGAGGCCACTGTGGTCATGTTGGTCACAGAATGCAGAAGTACAGGAGTACACAGGAGGTGTTTCAGAGGTTGGGGAGATGGCCCAGTAAGCCCAGGTCTCCTCCTATAAATCAGAGCTTGGCTGTGGTGAGGGCAGAAATAAAGCAAAGGTCTAGCAAAACGAAGGCTGTCCTGTGACCAGCCTCAGTAAACGACAGGCAGAAACTGTCCTTGAGTGCCTTTATCTTCAGAGGTTGCAGAGAGTCAGTGGGATGGAGGGGGAAGGGTGCAAATAGTGCCTGTTTGGTTTCATACTCTCTTTATTCTCTTTATTCTTTGTTTTCTGATGATAAAGGAGCTTTATGTGGATATTGTAGCAAAGGAATTGATGAGTCATAAGGTTTGCAACTTCATTTCCCCCTCCGCTCCTTTTGTTTTTTCCTGATACATCTCCTTCTTCCCTCCTGCCTTGCCCCTCCTCTGCTGGCACAGCACGACGTGCTGTGCCTTTAAGAAGTGTGGTTTTTCAGAAGACTAATTCCTGAGCTTTGGCATGTGTTGAGGCATGCCCTAAGTTTTGTGGTGTGGTTTATGAAAAACTAAAGTGCATTTGTCTAGGGAGGTTTTTAACTCCTTTCTGCCATAGATACACTTTACCTCTTTGTTCTTTGCTTGCGGAGTGTACACCATTCAGAATTTCCATAGGGATTTCTGCTCTCTTCTCCAAAAGAGGAGGGGAGATAAAGTGAAGTAGCGGGCTTCCCCGCCCCCAATTAAAACTTATATTTATTGAGTTGTTTTTTACATGGCAAAGCTCAGGTGAATAAAGCTGAGATAGCAAATTCTCTTGCTGATTATATCCTCCCACTGGCACCAATATCGCTGCGGTGTTAACCTGTCATTGCAGTACCAGAACAGCGTAGCCGAAGACACGTTGACCCGTAGCAGTCACAGCATTGGCAGCTTTATTATGAATTTCATATATTGTGAATTTCTTAATGTTCATCAACATTGCTTTTTGCTTCCTTTCCCCTCTCATCACGGTCAAAAAGAAACTTGTAAGAAGGCAATACAATTGTACTGCAAAAATTAACATAGCATTACGTAAATAAAATGTAGGTTTTTTTTTTTATCAAAACTTATTTTGAAACCAAGTGTATGCTTGGGGAGGTCTGCCTGAATTTTTTTTAACATTTTCTAGGGGCAGCAATGCGATCTTTAAACCAACAGTACCCAGCGAGAACATTGCAGGCGTTACAGGCATACCAATAGGTAACTACAGAGTTACTCTCGGTGATTATTTTAAAAGCCGTGTTTGCTACGAGGTCCTGGATCTGCATGGTAACGTTGTCTTGTAATAACAGCATAAAACCTCTTGGGCTCTCAGCCTATATTCATGTACCTGTACATTGTTTGAGGCCTCAAGATAGCAAGCAAGTCCAGGTGAGCAGAATTCCCCTACATCTCCGGCACTGTGGCGGCTCCGGGACTTGCCGTGCAGTCACCCGCAGGATGTGGGCCCCACAGATGAAAGAACAGTTTCTAGTAGAGACAGGCCTGTTTTTATGAGGAGATGTTGAGGGGAAGGAAGGGAGCAGGAGCTAGGGCTGGATGTGCCTTCCGCACTGAGGTGGTTGTGTGGCTTTGATTAAATCACTTAACCTTTGAGCTGCAGGTTTCTTGTGAGTGAAATAGTGGTATTGGCATCGTATACAGCATGCTGGGATTAAGTGAATTAACGTAACAGTACTTTACAGTCTCAGCTCTATAAATGTGCTGAGTGCAGTTGTTCTATTTAAGAAGCTTGTAGTGCTCGTTATTGAGCCTACAGGAGGGCCCCCGCCAATCCCCCATCCTCCCCTCCCTCCCAATTAGTCCGGTCAGTGCTCTTATCCCTCTCCATGACCAATAGCGAGCGATCTCTGCCGCTTAGCCTCTTGATCTTGAAGCAGTGCTGTATTGCGACAACTCTCTTCGCAAGTGGCTACAGCCGCACCGCCAGCCCTGGCAAGGAACTCTGTCTTCTGAATCGCCCTCCAGCCGCCCGGGCCCAGGGAGTCCCTGGCTACCCAGTCCCTGCAGCATCCCCTCAGTAGCGTGCTGGAATGGGAGGTGGAGGTCCTGGGATCTCTTGACATCTCTGCCACCTGCTCAGGGGTGGCCTGGGCAAGTCACATCACCTTTCTTTTCTCCACTCTTAACGCTGAAGTGCGGATCGTGTCTTTTGCCTTCCTACCCAAGAGCTGCTCAGGGCTGAATTAATGAATGCTGTAAAGTCAAGGATGTTCGTGGACGCACAGCACAATGTAAATGTGAAGTATTACTCTGTAATTACGGGTGGAGGTAACCCTTGTTGAAAATCATTTATTTTGTGATAAATCAACATTTGATCAGGTGGAATTGTAGGAAGGAGGAAGAAGTGTAGAGAAAGTCTGTCCTCTTGCCTCAATCCAAAATTTTTCAGGAAACTGGAACGCTGCTTCTCCCATGTGTTTTGTGCATGCGTCAATTCTGAATCTAGTACTGGTTACTGAGATTGATGCGGTGGCATAAAAATAGTCTGACTTCTATAGGTGTAATATTTCAACATACAGACGGAGAGAAATCCTTTTTTTTTCTTCTCTTGGGATTCGGCATTTTATGAGGAAGCAAAGTACTGCTTTTTGCAGCGTTGTCTGGTGTATCCAAGGTTGACACAGCAGCTCCTTGGGTTCAGCCAATTAGCAAGATGAGGATTTTAGGGGAAAAAAGCAGATGAAACGTGATTATGTAGCTGCTGACGTACTGGCATCATCAGGGTATAGTTTATAAAGTCTCTGGTGCTGCTGAGGGATCAAAGAGTTAAAAATTCCAAGGGTTTAATCCAGTACAATAACATTTTGCAAGGCCTATCAAATTCACAGCAAGTGAGAAGCAGAAAAGCAACTGAGCTAGGTGGAAAATGAAATTAGATGGAATTATATTGCCACAGGTTTATCTAACTAGTTGTTTCACTGAACAGGGTAGACGCACGTTTATCTGAGCCCTCAGCAGAAGCTCAGACCAAGTTGTGCTCCCTTGCTCTCCCGGGCTGTATTATCCACAGAAATGGAGTGCCCTTCATCCGATTCGAACAAAGCAGTGTTCTGCTGCATCTATTTTTGGTCACTGATTTGTATGCTGTAGAAGCCATCTCATTCCTTAGAATACAGCCATAGACTGTTGTGTTTGTTTTCCTTTTGGTGCTGTGTACATAGTGGATTGTTGTTCGTTTGTTTGAAGGATTTAAACATCTGGAAGAGACCGGGGATAGCGATGTCTTTGTACATAGGTTAGCTGTGGAGCTGCAGGTCCCTTCCAAAGTGAAATGTTATATGCCATCTACTGTGATGCTCACTAGTATACTTGAGGGCTTTGGTGTGGGAAGGACAATCAATATAACGCTAATCCAAGCAGCTGGATAAAACTGCTGCTGCTAAAAGTAGCACAAGGTAAAAATGGATTTATTTCCTGAGGTAGTTCTGCAACTGCTTCCCACGGAGGTAATACCAAATATAAATTTTGGAAGTAAACATTCAAATGCAATAAGCTTAGCTGAGTTTGGGCGAGTAGTGAGAGGAATCAGTTTTTACTAAAATATGTTGGTAAATGATGCACATAGGGCAGATCTCACTGTGAGAAATTCAGTTCTCCTGTAATGTAAGCTTTGCCATATTATTTGGACACAAACAAATCCAATTATAGCCCGAATCTGGAAAATAGGTTATCACAGATGAAAAGAGTAAGTAAAAAGTGGGGAAAAAAAGAAAGGATAAGTTCATCTGTAGTGCAGCCCCCTTCCAGTGAGTGGAAGGTTGCTCTGCAAGGTGCCCTCGTGGCTTTGCAGACCAATGCCGTAACAACAGAAGAGCAGTTCTTAGGCTCTGGCTCAGTATGTTGCAAACAATTCCTTTTCTGAGAAAGCTAATCGCTGTTTTGTTACATTACTTCCCAGCAGATGAGCCAGGCACTCCTGAATTTAAAACAGAACTGCGAGTGAGTGACAGCGAGCTAAGCACAGGCTGGAGTCTTGTAGCAGCATATCCTTCAGCTCCAGTGCTGCAGTCAGAGAGAGCAAGAAGATTTTTCCTTTGAAGATAAGACACCTGGGGCTTGTGTAGAAACTAGTTATGCCCCAAGTTGTGCAGCTGTTATCTCGATTAAAAAAAAAAAAAAAAAAAAAGGGCAGAGAAAGACAAAGCATCTAGCGCTTCTATGCACCACCAAAAATTCCTCAAAATGCTAAAACTCAAACCAGCACTTTTCATTCTGCAGTTGTGTTGCTTGTGAATACTTTCTGTCTTGTGGCTTATGTGACACTTTCAGCCGAAGCAGCCTCCCAGGCGAGCCGTGAGGCTGTGCTGCGTGCGTACAGGAGAGAGGGAGTGCGGGAGTGTGTGTATGTATATGTATGAGCGAAGGAGCGAGAGCGCGTGTGTGCAGTGTCGTAACGTGGCAGGGCACAGGCAGTTATGAAACTTTCCAATAAAGTCTCAGTGCGTCAGTATTGGTTGCTTGGTTGTTTTTTTTTTTCTCTCTGTCCGTTGCCCTCCAGTTTCATTTCCATTTATGAGGCAGAGAGAGAGAGGGAGAGGTTGAGAAATGCTTGCAGAGCCCCCCAAGCCACTGGAGGAGCCAAGCAGTTCCCACGACAGGTGGAGCACGCTGCCGTGGCGCTGAGCGAGATTCCCGATTCCTGGGTCGCAGTGCCCAGGGACAGGGGGAGGGGAAGCCCTCGCACTCGGGGCAGCTGCAGTTGCAAGGGGCCCCTTCAAAGTGCTGCAGCAGCAGCCAGAAGTTCGACTTTTATTTTTTGAAAGGACTGGAGAAATTATTAACCACAGTTGATGACGTCAGAGTTGATCTGATTAAAGGTTTGTTTTCTTGCTGGCAGAGGTGTGCTCCGTAGAGACTGGTTCTCTCTTCTTTTTTTTTTAAGTTTCTTTTTTGAACAGCAAACGGAGGGAACTGCTCGCATTGCTGCTGCTGCCACTGCCGCTGCTCCAGCTGCGTGTGTGTGTGTGTAAACAGGATGGTGTATCTGTAGCTGCCACGCGCAAACACACATTTGACCATGAGGACTCTTCGCAGGTTGAAGTTCATGAGTTCGCCCAGCCTCAGTGATCTGGGCAAGAGAGAGCAGGCAGCCTTGGATGAGCGGGGGACCCAGCAGCGACGGGCCTGCTCCAACGCTACCTGGAACAGGTAAGGTCTCGCACGATGTGCCGACTCCCCTGCAGCCTCTCCACACTCCCGCGGCCGTGATTAACGTGTGGGCAGCCGCTCAGTCGGCTTGCAGGAAGGGCTGTCTTGCTCCCAGCTCGGCAAGGTTGCAGTACGTCAGGCTTCTACATCGGTGCGCTACATGTACCGGAGTTCGCGTTCAAGTAAAAGACGGGAGCAGCTTTTTTCCCATTGCTGTTAACCTTTCTCTGAAGGCTGATAGCAAAGAGCCTTTCCTGCCGATGGCTCAGCCCGCTCTTCCTTGTGACGGACGGGACAAAGGGTCCAGCTACAAATATGTCTTTGTGTCTGTCTAGATATTCACATTCGAGGTTTATTTGGTTTATTTTAGTTAAAAAGAATTTACATATACACAACTATTAAAATATATTATTTTTACCTGCATAACTATATATATTGCTGGTTGTTGATACAGATATGACAAAGCCTGCTCAGTTTACTCGCGTTAATACAGATATCTCTGTGCGCGCAAGCACACGCACTTTAGACAGGGAAAAATAAGCCCTGATGGTTTTCTTTGTTGTGTTTATACATCTGAATTTCATTACTGTTTGACAAAAAAAAAAAACATGTAAACACTTTGTTGAGAATATGTCACTTAGCACAGATACTCAGAAAGCATCTTAATGAGGGTTTTGGTGACACTCTTAAAGATGAGTCTAAGTCTCTAAGTCTCCAGGATTTATATTATGTCCTTTTTGAAAATGAAATGTCATCTCCTGGGTCACGGCTTGGAAAGCATCATTTGTAATGTTTTATAATTGTATGGCGGTACAGCTGTAGGAAGAAAAATGCCAGTGAACTATAGACACATTTGTTAAAGGTATTTGAGTTCTGAGCGAAGAAAAATAATTACAAGATATCACATCTTCTGTCCCTCTCACCACTCGATTTGTGGTTTCATGCCTGCATTATGAATTAGTTGTTTAATGCCAGCAGCACACCAAGCACTGAAACCGTACCGGTCACAAAAGAGACGGAGTTTCTGGTCAAATACTGTGCTACTTATATGACCTGGAGTTGCCCCTGAGGTCTGGATGGTGGCGGTAATGAAAGGCTAGATTGGGCCACCTCGGCTCCTGCCAGCTGGGGTTTCACTTGGCCAGTAGCCCCATGGGAAGCAGCAGGGAGTGATATACTCCTTGGTGTGAACCCAGGTGACAGAATACGGTCCCCAAAGCCTTTTTGTGATGGTGTGCTGACGGCTTTTGTTGGCAGGGGTTAACATTTCCAGGTCTTGCTTGAGGGGAGGGAGCCGTGGAGGCAGATGCGAATGGTCAGGCACCAGGCTTGCTGGGAGGGGGAGAGCTGCAGGCTTAGGGGCTGCTGATATTCAAACCAGAGGGTTTTCCTAAGTGAGCCGGAGCAAGAGTTTCTTATTTTTAATTCGGACAGGACAGGTATAGCTCTGGCCAGAAGTAGTTGCCTATCAGCGAGCTAGACTTCTGCGCGTTTCATCCAAACGATTAGACAACTGTCCCATCGCTTGTTCCTGGAATAGGTGTCCGCAAGTCATCCTATAGCTGCTTTGCGTGAACTCAGGCCTAACTGTGCTTTCCTGCCTTGGGTTGCCTTTTCCCTGTGTGGGGATCGCTGGGCCGTCCCTGCCGTTTGGTGGCACGTTCCTCCGAAACGCCTTGGGAGCGCTGGCAGAGCTGCTGTCGTGCAGTGACCCGCTGGTGCTACCTGCGGTGGCAAGTCAAGTGGGCATCGCATGCCTGCGCTAACAGCTGCCTGACGCCATGGCAAGTAATGCAGATTACGAGCTGGTTGCACTGCATGGGCAACGGGAAGGCCCTTTATTTCTTATTTAATAGTGCAAGGCTTTCTCCTGAGTGGAAGAGAGAGTGAGGATAATTCTTCTTTCAGGCGCAAAAAGACTTGTATCCTCTCTGGAGCTTATCCTCAGGAAAGCCAGGGCTTAAATGATGTTGGATTAGTTGTATTAAGAAGTTATCCACTGTAGCTTCTGCCTATCACAACTGCGTGCCCATCTTGGCATGTTTAATAGGGTCTGGTCTTGAGGGAGTCAGTGTTGAGCTCTCCTGGAGAGACCACAACATCGATGTGGTAAACTGGGCATCTAAACTTTGACTCACCAGAAACCTGGGGTGGGTTTTGAAAATCTTGGGCTGTGGAACGTTTTTTATTTTTCCCCTGCAAAATTAAAACACCCCAACAGAGGAGTAGCATGCCATACTTTGATTTATGGGAACATTTGTTCTTCCAAATGAAAGAATTGCCTGTGCTGTTTCGTTCATGCAGTATCCAGCGTAAGAGCTTGCTGATCAAGGAAGTTGAGGTGCACCAGCAGAGCTCTTCCCTCTCACCAAGCCTGGCTGTTCTATATTTAAATGTCTGCTGGTTTCTTGCCTAATGTTAGCAGCTGTGCCTGGGTGTGGCATGTGTGTATCTGCTTTTGAAAGAGGCTTTCAACCAAGCTCATCAAAACTGATGTGGGGAGAGGTAAAGCACAACCCCACGGCAGGCCCTGCCCTACACGAGACTGCTAATCCCGTGCTGAAAGTCAGCCCTTTGAGGTGGAGCGAGGATGCTGCCTCGGCCCTTCCCGGGGACGGCGCTGAAACACTGCCGAGCCAGAGTTTTGCTGGTGGTGTCTACTGTAAGGTAGCAGCTCTGTCACCACGGGCTTTTTCTGAGCAGGATGTGCGGCTCCCCTTCTGCAATCGGCTTGTGTGTGGCTACAGTCTGGCTGCCCAGGGACATCCCCTCTGCCACCTCCGCTCTGTTCAGACTGGTCTCAGCCCTCAGACTGTTTATACCAGAGGATGCCTACTGGTTTCTGACACCGAGGGAGGGCAAACTGCAGGAGCTTAATTGCAGGGTTCAGTGTGCAGGGGCACATAGCCCTCAGTGCTAGCAAGGAAAGTCTCTTCCTCCCTGATAACTTTCCTTCGCCTCCAAACTAAAATGCTGTAAAACTTCTCAGCGCTGTTAGATCAAAGGGAAAGCGGTGCCGAGCTGCTGTCTGCTAGTATGCAAATTAGACTTTATATCACAGCTTTTTGAGCTTGCTTTCCCATGAACCCCAAAAGATCTGTACAGCAACACACCGGCAGTGCACATTAACTAGCAACCAACAGCAACATAGTGGAACAATATAGTTTTGTTACAGCTCACAGAATTTGCATTGGATTAAAATAGCTTAGATTTTTTCACTAGCATTGTCTTCAATTCCTCCCCCCCCCCTTTTCTGCTTCAGGCAAAAAATGAGGGCTGAATGCTGACTAAACCAATTGGACTGAGAAGCCCAGGGTTTTTAATCTTGAGCTTGCAAGCCAGGGGGGCCCCTCTCAGGGCAAGTAAAATCCATCGCGAGGTTTTCATTCTGACTGAGCTAGCACAGACTGCTTAATCAGGAGCTGATAGTGTCTGAGTTGTGCTGTGGGAAAGCCTCTAGCCAAAGGCACTTAGATCCTCTTTGGTGTAAGAAAATGGGGAAAATTAATGGAAACGTGAAGGAGTAGGACATAGCAAAGAAAAGGCAAAGAAAACACAGAGCAGATGCCTGTGACATTAGCGAGATCAGCAGTAAATCCAAGGAGACATACAGAATCAGAGTTTTATGGTTTGGGCTAATTTTTACAGGGTTGTAATAAGCACAATAACTTGCTGTAATTTTTACAGTCATGGGAACCGTATTTCATCTTCTAATTAAAAATAAATGGTTTTTTCGGATCACAAGGAGGCTTTTCTAGTGGAGAAAACATTCCAGACCAGCATATTTATCTACTACTTCTACTCGGAAATTTTCTTTCTTCCAATATTTAATGTTTATTTAGAAATATTTTGAAATATTTCTGCCTGTCTGAGGATCGCCTTCTTTTTCCTGACCCTTTATTTGGAGCATTTTGAGCATTTGGCTGTGTGCGTGCGTGGAGGACAGACAGAGCTGAGGGACGGGGGGTGAAGGGGACTTCCCAGCAGGTCAAGCCACCACTGCACCACGGAGCATGTGCCAGCCTTGACTACAGTAATAGAAAGTGGTGGTGGTGGAGAATTGCTGCTCCCTGTAGCCCTCCAGACATTTTTATACTTGCTTGAATGCAGATATAATTGGGAACCAAAATCTCCTTAGTCCTACACTCTGTAGAGATATTAACTTTCGGTAACACTTCAGGGAAGTCCCTTCACCTATCTGTCTCAACTTCTTCATATGTAAGAGTAGTGTTTATAGTTGGAGAAGTTAGTGAACTAATGCCTCTAAAACTCTTTGAAGACGGAGTTTTGCAGACCAGCTTATTTTCACTTGTATGATCCAGTACGTAATTGCAGCCTATCCCTCTTTGCAGATTGCTTTACCTTGGGTGGAAATTTCAGAAACGTAAATGGACTAGCAGCTGCAAGCTTATTTTGAAAGGGTCAAGGCCTCATGGAAAGCCTGTGGAGTTGCAGCTGGACTGAAGCTGTGCTGAAAATGGGCTCTTCCCAAATGGATTAAACTAATTCAGAAAAATGAGGTTTTATTCTGATGCGAGGGTGTCTTCAAGGAGGTTTTGATGCAAGTATATCAGGTTCATTATTGTTAATTAGCTATTCCCGTAACTGTCCAGAGGAAATGAGCCCTAAGTCAATTAGTCACTTTTGAAAATGAAAATGTTGCCTTTAACTGCCTGGTACTCGCAGGGTGTGATTATTCACACAGCATTGTTTTTGCTGATGGACTTCACCTGGAGCATTTGCAAACACTAAATAAAAAACACTGTGATATTTTCACCCATCCCGTTTGTATGCAAAGGTAGTGACTACTTTAGAGAACCAAAATTACCTGCGTGCTGCGCACAAATGGAAACGTGGGCTGCTCCACCTGCTTTGCCAGGAACCGCCGAGCTGGGAGGGCCATGGTGGTGGTCAAAGCAAACAGGAGGTCATGATTCAGACAGAGACTTGCGAGCCCAACTTTGCAGTTGTTCCTCAACTCTGTGGACAAACTAATTCTGACCTGGCAGAAACCAGTGTTTTGATCACACTAGTTTTTCCTTCTTGGCTTCTTAAAAACGTCAATGAAAGAACAGGGCTGGTACTTCAGTGCTGGGGGGAGCCAGCCTCCCACCCACCAAAGGCAGTGGTGTCTAGTGACTCAAGGGAAACGTATGTTTTGGTGGTATTGAGCTACTTAGGCAGTGGCTTTCTATTATGCGAAAATCAGAATAATAAATCCTACTCTTCCCATCTCGGCACTCACTCTGTTAGGCTGGTTGGGAGCGCCATCAGTGAGCATCCAACTTTGTACTCTGGGGATTTACATCTTCCAGATCCCTTCGTGCTAAAGCCAATGGTGGGGAAGATCTGCGCTGTGTGTGCTGGAGCTGTCACTCCCCATGTTTCAGGTGGCCAGATGGCGAGTCCTGGAGCCGCCACCTCCTCTGGAGGATCAGGCAAATCTAGAATGAGTAGTCCGTCCAAAGAGGTGAAGTTTCTGAGGCTGCTGGGTTGATTTTTGTTGCTGTGAGTGCCACCTTGGTTGTAGGTAGTTTTCTTCTGGCAATCTGTGGCCACTGTAGGATAGATAAATACAATACATTCATTGCTGGAGCCATCTGACATTTTGTCTTAATTCTAAAGGCACACCGCCCCCCCCCTGCAAAAAACTGGTCTCTGCAGTTTTCTGATCCTGATTGCCCCTCCTACAGCCAGCCTGCTCTAGCCATGCTTCTCTCTTCCCTGCCCATCCACTGACCTGTGGGAAGCCTCCTCCCAGGCTTCTTTCTGCCCCGCTGCTGGTCTCTCAAAATGTCTTCTTCTAGCCATAGTCTAGATCCATGAGTTGACCCATGGCATATGTTTTTTATGGAAGGGTGCTGGCACAATGTATCTTAGTGCTTGGACTCAGGTTAAATAATACTGCCACAGCAATTTACCCCAATTCATACCAGTTGAGGAGCTGGCTAATGAATTGCTGTTGTGCTTTCAAGAAATACCATAATCCTGTAACTCAGAGATTTGTCTTTTCTTGCAGTGTCAGGGTGGCCGTAGCTTGTTTCAAAGGTGCACTGCTCAGGTGCACAGAGCTTCCAGGTCCCCCTTGTTCCAGCAGAAGATACTGGTGGCAGAGTGTTAAAAATTGCTCATTTCCTTAAGCAGGGGAAAGTGCAGTGCTGCAGGAGTAGGAGGTTACATCTGCACTTCTGTGGAAAATGTATCTGTTGGTACAATACAGCAAACCAGAAGCATTTATAACCCTGGATGTACAGTATGGGGTCTAGTCTTGAGACTGGAACCTTATTCAGTACTGAGCATGGGCAATTCAGGAGCTGACCTTTTTTTTTTTTTTTTGTCTCTTTTGGGCTCTTTTTGTCTCCTCTGCGGGCTGTGTTCTTGTGCACACATTTACACACACACCAGCTACAGGGAAGGTGTTCAGAGTCATATCAGTGCATGCGTGCACCCATTATTAACTTTCTTATTGTAAAAGAGTTACAGAAGGCAGTTTACAAGGGATTTCCAATTCAGGTTAACTATTAAAACATAAGTTTAATACATTATTGACTTAAGCCTCAGTGGAGGCTGGTCGCAGGCACAAGTAAAGGTGATCCACCCACCTCAAGCATCTTGCAGGACTTCTGTGTGTAAGCAGCAGCCCAGATTTTCTTTACACCAAAAGGTTGTACCATTCTGACTAAACCCTTTTAAACAATCACTCATTATAGAAACCATAGCATTACTTTGATTTAAGCAAGGGTTGGGTTTGGTTTTTTCATTAGCTTAAGGTAACTAAGAAGATTTAAGCCAGCTTTTTATTATCCTGACAGCGACTTATGCCACCGATAGCATCCTGGTTATTCCGACTCCTCTTTGTTGCGTCTTGAGCAAGTGTGGAGGGCCGGATCACAGTGGCGTTCCCACGCTGCCTGCAGCCTGGGACTGCATGCCTGCACCCTGCAGGCAAGCACTGCTGCCTGCGATAGGAAGGAAAGGCAGCTGGTCAACGCAGCAGGGCCAAGACTTGTTTTCCGGACAAGGCAGTTGTCCCTCACTACAAAGATCCCAGGCAGATTAAAAGATCAGCACTAGGATGTTTTATGTAGGTGCAGTTCTACTACCTGGGCAATAACTTAAATGCTCACAACCTGTGCCCCTAAGTTGTTCTTAAAAATGCTTGCTCTCTCTTATTTCTTTGAGGAATAATAATGGACCTGTTAAGCTGGAAAGAGAAAACCTCCCCCTCATTTAGAAAGGAGCGCCAGAGAGAAGGAGAGAGAGCACACTGGCTTCTAGGAGAGATATTTAGTCATTCTTCTCTGCAGAAGGCTGGCAGGGAACATTGCAAAGTTCATTTCCGAATCAGAAGAGCGTGTAAAGACTGCTTGTTTTATTCACTACATTAATCGTACTTCACATATTACTCATAATATTAAAATACCCAAGTCGCTTGACTGTATACGAGAGGCATTTAGCTGCCAATTTTCAAATAATCGTAAATTGAGCATGTCTGTTCGAGCCAGCCAAAATAAGCTGGGTTAGATCATAAGTGTATGTCTGTGCACGTGGGTGTAGGGGGGGAAAGAGGGACCATCACAGTGGGGGGGAGTGCTTAATGCCTTGGAAATATCCTCAAAGGAGCAAAAGAGAGAAGAGGATAATGGTTCCTATTTTGATCTGCTTGTGTGTTTCGCCACAGCGGGTCATATCCTTCACCTGCCACTTTTAATTTCCTTTTTCCACAGATGAATGTGGCTGAGCTTTTCTAGCAGTGCATGTCTTTGCTCTTCAGCATTGTTGTGTGCCTGCATTTCAAATCTCTCACTGAATAGCGGCAGTTTCACCTTCCAGCCCAGTCCTCTGCTCCCAGCAAGCATTGAAAAGGGTTGTCTTACCAGGGACCTGGGGAGGTTTAACATGGACACCTGAGGTCCCCCCCCCACACTCTGCTGCCGCCTGGCATAGCGCCTACAATGACTTCCCCTTGCAGTGGGAGCAACTGTGTGTGGCTGGATCTGGCCCTGAGCCAACCAAGCTTGTCCACCCGTACGAATCAGGCTTTCTCCCACTGGAGACCTAATGAACAGATCCCACCTTTAGTTCTTCTTCACAATACAGGGCAACCCCAAATCCTGGTACCTCCAGGATGGGCAAATCTGGTCCTGGTTTTGCTTTCCAGAGCTCTGAAGCTGGTTGCGGCTCTGTTGCAGCAGACTTCAGCGCAGTGTGAGCAGGGGGAGGTCAGCTGCAAAGCTCTGAAAAATGATGTTGCAGAGTCACTGGTAAAACCAGATCCCCAGGAGGGATCTGCATGCTGTAGCTTCTGATCCTCAGAAGATCTTTTCAGTAGATGTTTTAGGGGTGTGATTTAAGTTGGTGACCCCCAAATACACCTCTTGAGCACCTCTGTAGCTGGTTGTTACTATTCCTTGCTCCTGCTGAGTACAGGCTGGGAGGTGGTATGCAGAATGAGAGCCACCCAGGAAGACAGTGCAGAGCAGGAAGACTGTGGTTTTTTTTAATAAGCCTTAAGATGTCATCTCCCCTTCTCAGGTGCAACATTGAATAGGAAGAGGCGTACACCAAAATCTGTATTTTCCCTTTGCAATCAGGAGGATTGTGAGGGAAGAAGAAAAAAGCAGTGACAATGTTGGCATGTAATACTGCTATTGATAATTACGCTCATTGCTTTTGCTGATTTTCATAAATATATCTTAAAACATCCTTTAGTGGTCAGTGTCATCATCTTTATTTTACGCATGGGGTAACTGACAGAAGTGAAATAACTTGCAGTCACTGCTAGCGGCGGGAATGGTTGTTTCAGTAAAAGCAGTCATATTAGAAACTGAGTAGCAGTAGTATGAGCAGTGGAGCTGATAAAGGTCGCTTTCTTGTGTGTTAGTGTCGGGAAGCTAAAGTGTCTGTGTGCATGTTGAATAAAGGCTGAGCTCACCCTGCAGGGTGTTCTGGGTCACTAAAAGATGCTCCTTCTACCCCAACTGTAACCTAAAAGACCTTAATGTTTTGGGGACTTCCACTCCATAGTTAAATGTGGTAGAAATTGCGAACTGGTGCCAAGAGTGGAGGAGTGGGGATGAGCTGACAGATGGAGGGACCACGTGAGTCTTCTTTCCTTTTGAAGTCAAAGCTGTGAGGCTATAAAAGGTGGCACTGGGTTGGGGAAGGGAAAGGAGACTTCTACTCCTTTCTACTAATGCTGGAACAGGCTTGGTCTCACCTTTCACTGGCATTTCTTTACCTTTGTCCTCAGACCTAAGCTCAGTGATTTAGGCTGATGTGTCATCACGCTAATTGTCAGGTGTATTTCAGGAGCATTTCAGGGCTTCATCTTGAAGCACATACTCATTTCAGTAACCCTTTGAGGTGCAGTCTTGTTAAGTTCATGGGACCAGTAGGCATCACTGCTAAGCACATGGATTGCCAGGTACCTGTAGTACCTGGCAGGTTTTTGCCATTCAGCGTCCTAGAATTTGTAGGGCTGAGGGCCATATGCCCCAGGGACAAAAAGCATTGGGTATGTGACTTTCTGTTGAGCTAGAATTTTGTGGTCTCAATCCTGTCTTGGTTTGCGTCTGATGGCAGCAGAAAGTCACCATCTCTAAGCAACATCTACTTGCAGAACAGTTTAAAATGGTATTGAAAATGAAAACGGAGCATTTTTGTAGGACAGATGCCTATGGCTAGCACATCGCTGCCTCTCTCGCTGTCCACCTTAGAGACTCTAGACCAGTTGTTCTTTCAGCACAGCCTTGTTTTTCCTTTAGCTGGAGCAAGAGCGTAAATCTTTGAGAAATGAGTAAGTGGTAACAGGAAACAGGCTTTGTAACCAGTTGCCCCTTTTCTATTGTTTCATTTTTGAAAATGAATGAGAGACTGGTTAAATTGACTTAAAATTCATAATTGACCAGTGTTTCTTTTTTTTTTTTTTAAAAAGAGCTAACCATTCTTGAGATTCCATTCTAGTAAAGGGATGCTATATTTGTGGGTTAAACTTCAGGTATAGTGTCCAGCCTGGATAAATGCTGACTTGTTGATAAAGAAATCAAGTAACCATAGCTCAGACAAGCATGCCAACAATGCCGGGAATATCATCAGTGATCTCATAGTGAAGCTGTTAATTGTCTCTGTGGTGAGCCATAGAGACAAAAATATACTTAAAAATACTTCAAATATACCTAATATATGAATATATTAGAAGTTATACTTAAAATACTTAAAGTACCTAAAATATATAAGCCTAAGTTTTCTGAAATTACTGATTTCAGATCTGCAGCTGTTGAAGTTACCAAGTTGGAACAAATCAAAAAGAGCCGATTTTCAAAGATGTCATCTATTTTCTAGGCAGTAATTCCCTTCAAGGCACCTGGGGTGGGGTACCAGAAGTCATCTGTGACTTCTAAAAAGGTTCTGCAGTGTCTAGGCAGAGATGTTAGGCTTATTGTGGAAGTGATACCCTTCTAAAATGTGATTGGGTGCTAATGACTCCTAATGTCCTCTTTCAGTATCCACAATGGAGTAATAGCGGTGTTCCAGCGTAAGGGTCTCCCGGACCATGAACTTTACAACCTCAATGAAGGAGTCAGGTAAGAGACTCGACTCTATGCAAGGTGTTATTAGCCAGCATGCACAGTACTGTTTGCTAGCACTTGCACTTGAAAGCTTCTACAGCAGTATTACGATTTTTTTTTCCCAGTGGTAGTTTCAACCAGTACGGTCAATTTGGCCTCAGTGAATAGCTGTTGCTGATGTGTGTCAACACCTCGCTGTGTAGCGAGAGCTGGGTTCCTCCTTCTGCAGAGGAGTTACTTAGCTGTGAGGAGGATGGATTATTTCAGAGTCTGTCTTGACATACTGGACTGAAACTAAGGAAGGAAAAACCTGGACCCCTCTGGTAATGCAGCCCTATACCACTGCAATGGTGCTGCCCTTTCTATAGGTGCCAGGCCTAGCTCCAAGGTGCTTCCCTTGCATCCATGGAGGATGTAAGGCCTCCAAGCGTTCAGTGTGATGTGGCAAGGAAAGATGTCCTGCCTGGTGGTCCCTTACATCTAGCTGCACCTCCCACACAGGCCGAATATGCTGTAGAGGTTAGAAAGCTGTCTTGTCAGCACAGTGACCTGAGTAACGCAGTTTAAGGTTCTTATTTCTTTCTCATACTGTGATGATACTGTTCGCAACAGACTAAATACAGATCAGTGAAATGTACAATGGGAACTTTTTTCCTAAAAAAAAAAAAAAGGTTAAAATCCTACCATTTGAGTTATTTAAGTTACAGCTGCAAAGTTTGCCAAGAAATAAGCTGATATCTGGATTTACAGCACTTTACTTTTTACTACTTTTTCTAGCACTTATTACTACTTACTAAACCCTCTCACTGACAAGGGCAAGGTAGCAAATTTCCTTTTAGAAATTTGCCCCTGTGCTTTGAAGAATAAACAGTGGAAAAGAAGCTGCACTTAAAAAAGACAGATAGCTTATTACATTCCCTGGTTGTCTTCAGATAAGAGCCTCAGTAATTCCCTTTGCCTTACTGCTTATTCCCACTCTATCCGGGCACTGGAGTCTGACAAAATCCACAGAATATCCAGATATTCTGGGATTATCTGCTCCTGTCTGCTTCCCAGTCTGGGATAGCTGTCCCAGTCTGGTTTCTTTAATTGTGGGAATATCTTCAGAGAAGTCCAGGCAAATGACATTTGACATGTGATCTCTCTTTTTCCCTCTCTCTCTGTCTTCTTGAAATTAAAAGAAACTTATTCTCTAGTTATTTCTTACTTCTCTGGGGAGAAAATGACATACAAAGAATAGCTTTTCTAGCATGGTTGTCAGTTAGCATGATCCATCAATCATTTTGAGTTAGTTATTGGAATAATGGTTGATCATTATTACTGTAAGTGCAGTTAGGATTCTTCAGCTTTATCTGAATGATAAAAAATGGTAGTTCTGGGCTGAGATTTCCTGGCCCAATGCATTTGCCTCAGGATGCTCGTGTGCTGGTGAGGGACAGAAGAGGAAAAATTATCTGCCGGTGTGACTGAGACAAATATAATCTTTTATGAACCAACAAATAAAAGATAGATAGGTAGGTAGGTAGGTAGGTGTTATTTGGAGAATTGTGCCCAGGTTTTACTTTCAATTACCTGGGTATAAACCCTGCACTACGATGATGCTTGCTAATATAGTTGCGTTGAATTTATTGCAGCATCCCAGGCAGCCAAACAGGCAAGCTGACTACAAATAGACTGAGTTGTTTTCCATTTTATGATAGGCTTTGCTGCTGCATGATAGGCCCATTTCTTTTTGTTAGGGTAAGGATAATGCTGCTGTTATCTTGGCTGATTGCTCAGTTTTGCTCTGCTTCCTGGCAGACAACGTTGGTGACTCATACCTGAGCTGATGGACAAAATATTGTGAAATCTAGACCAAGCTAGAAAGCTGCTGTCGTAAACGAGGCGTCAGCAGCATAACTCTCATGGGATGAGCCAGCGTTTGGTGCGATGCAGCATGGCTTTCGAGACTGGTTCTTGTCTATTGCTGCTTGAGGTTGTTCCCTCTTGCCTGTTCCTGACTTGGCCTGAACAGCCTTCTAATTTATTGCCAAAAGCTGTCCATCCTCTCGGTGACAACTCTAAGTTTGTTTTTCTGAAGCTTCTCGTGTGTGTCCTGCTTGCTTCACTCATAGAAAAAAGCTAAGACAAGAAAACTGCAAGTGGGTGAAGAGGACACAACAGCCGAAAGATCTGTCTCTATAGGAGAGCATGACAGTGGTATTTTTTAAACGTGCTGACCACAGTCAATAACGTTTTGAGGCCTCCTGACTACTTGCAACAGAAGCCCTTTTACCTCACTTAAATTCAGCTCAAAACCTAACTAAGAAATTACTGATTTGACACATAGCAAAAATACCTGGCTTACTACTGTTGTTATTTAATTCAAAATAACTTTCTTTGAGTTAATGTTATTATTGAATGAAAAAATATCTGATTCATAAACATAACCTCAGAAGTGAAACAAGTGTATATTTGCCTTACGATTGTTTTGGATGCATTTTCCCCACAAGTACATAAACAAAAAGAAACAAATAGCCATTATTTCCACTGGGCAGAATTTGAGTGTGGAAGCATTCAGGTAAACAGCTAGTGTCAGTAACTTTTTTCCAACAGTTACAGGACATTAAAATAAGTTATTTTATTTTACTACTTTAATTAGAGCAGATTCTGGGATACTTTTCATAATTAAACCTTGAATATCCAAGTTGACTCACAGACCAAGTGTAAATATTTGAACAGTTACGTTATGCCCGCAATATTTGCACACCATCGTTTTGACTCAGGAATGTCACGTATATTCAACCACTGTATGTCACATACGTGCAAACAAATACGTATAACTCCCTTTTCTGAATGCACATCTCGAGGCTTTGAATCCTGGTTATGTATGCACTGACTATTTAAGAAAACATCAGTGGGTACAGTACCATTTACTTTTCTTCTAGGTTTGGCTCATAAAAGCTGCCACTCATTTACACCAATGCCTTTTGACACTGTTCTTGCATTCCGCTGGCATTAGAAAGTGGCCTTAAATATGGAGTTATGTAGCGCTCAGAAGCCCTACTACTAAAAAAAACAGTGTGTGACTTCAGTCTTTTTCATAACGCTTTAACTCCTGAATAACTCTGCTAAAACTAATGAAGTACAGTAAGGTGGTGAGAAGATACTCTAGTAACTGGGAGTATTACTAGTGTATGTTTGTACATTACTTCTTCTGAGCCCTTACTAGATGATTTAATAGGGGATTGAGTCAAAAGTCAGGTAATAAAAATCTGTGTGCATATACTTACTGTTTAGTATTTCTCTTGATGTATGTGTGTGATAATAGTAAGTATACAGTGTTTTTTCCTTTTTCATTTCATGCACCATATGTCATTTCAAAGTGTTTATTTACACCACTTGTAAATCAAGGAAGAAAAAGAAGGAAAGGGAAACACAGTGGAAGCAGGATGTCCTGTATTAAAGCTAATACATATTTATAGCTGCCTCTTTTCGGAGTTTCAGGATACTGATGTGATGCAAACAAAGCACATTTTAGTGGCATTTCCTTTTTTGTAGCAAGAGTTCAAATCCAGTAAAGTCACTTGTTTCCATTTGCTTCATTTGACTTTATTTAACAGATATTATACAGTGTTAGAAGTTCCATTCTGAGTAATGTTGCAAGAGTTAATTTCAAAATGAACCAAAGAAGTGGCAGCAGGAAGATACAAACAAGTCAGGAGCTATTTTAGCATATTTTATGTGATTTATATTATCACCTTCATTTATGAAGTCATTAAACAGGCAATGGAGACCTGATACCTGTGCTAAACAAGCTTCATAAAAGTGCAAAATGACTGGCTTCAAAATCAGATGTGCTTGAAATGAGGTCTGCTATCTGATCAGGGATCTGTTTTAGGTTTGGTCAGATTTTTACCTGGATTCCACCATGACGTCCACATATCTAGATAAGGTTATTCAGTAATTTGAATTATCCAGGATCTGACAGGTGACATCCTAACTGATTTTTGTTAAAGGAAATTAAGCAAGGATGAAAAAAAATTGCAAGCGATGTCTTGGATCCAGTTTTGTTGTGGATCTCTTTTAAATGAATATGGGTACAGAGAACATCAAACACCAGTGTTCTGATGTGGCCTGAGGGCCTCACTATTTTATGAGAAATTAATTAGGCAGCATGAAGTATCTGTATTATTAGGGATTCAAAGAGCAAGATGCATTAATTGTGCTGTCAGTTCTCCTTCCACCCTGTAAACAGAGATGCTAATGTAGCCATAGTGCTGCTTGGTGTGATGCAGTCCAGTGCATATAATTAACTACAGGCTGGTTGTTTAGTTCATTCACAGCTGAAAAAAAAATGGAAATGTGGTCGGATTTTGTTTTATCAGAGGGCTAGTTATTGCATAAGTAGAACATCATTTTGTATTTCCTGCCCTAAATGCCAGGAATTATCAGTAGACCCTAAAATCTGAAAAGAGAAGGTATTTGCAAATCGCCTGTTCAGGACTGTGAGGAATCCAGGACTAGACTTCAAAGAGCTGCTAGCTTGAGAAGAGGGTAGAAAATTAAGCAAAACATGTCAGCATAAAGTATCAGTATTTTTTTAAAAACAGTGGCACAAAGAGTTATCTGGGAATAAATTGTCTGTATCGTAGGAGAATTCCAAACTGCAACTTTCTTGTTATTTTAACCTAAAAATGGTTTATCTATCCATGTTCAAAGTAAGAAAAACCTTTAGTGCCATCACTTGCGATACAGAAAAAAATCACACCGCTTGGACAGTAAATTCCTGCTTTGAGTGAGCATGGCATGATTTGGCTATAGCATCCTTGTACTCACTGACGTACTCTTAAGGCTTTAAGACGTTAACAATCTTTGGGGGAGGTGGGTTTTAACCCCTGCCAAGGGCTTGTCAGCAGGTACCATTGAGGATGGAGTCTCAGGGCACTGCAAAGATTGTCCTCTCCCATATGTTGCAACAGCACGCCAAGGGGGCTAGCTGTACAGTGTCTGTTCATGGCAATGAGAGACCTATGGCTAAAGCCTGAGCTGGCTTTGAAAATTTTTGTCCATGGATAGTTTGTCTGAATTAATCAGGTTTCTAACAGAAAAGGATTTTGATGCTTAGGAGCATCCGAAACCCCTCTTCCTTTTGTTTATTTTCTACTTCGTTTATGCCTAGAGTGTTTCCACAGGGTGCTATGAGGTCAGTTTGGACATCTGCTTAAGGATAAATAAATAAGATATTGTATTTCGGCCTCCTAAAGATTGACCTGCTCCTTCTTTCCCTGAACTTTCAGAAGATCTTAAGATCTGCTGAAGCACGTGGTGTTAAAAACATCAGACCCAACTCCTGCAGACTTTTTCATGGAGTACAGGGATATTCTGGGCTTTTAAAACCAGATGTATTTGTTTACTAGTTAAATAATTTGATTAATTAGTTATTTATTAGTTAAAGACATAACCCAAAGGGATAGATGATAACATGCTACCGAATCTATCATTTGCATAACTACCTTAATTGAAGTGGATGTTTGGATTTTAAGTTGAATTTGGCCTCATTTCTTTGTGGGACCTGACGTGGCCACACAGGGACAAGTTTTCAAAAGAGTTCCAGGCCAGATTTGCAAATGTTCAGAAAATCCAGCTGGGGCTACATTTTTATAAGGTCCAAGCTGTCATTTATGCATCTTAATAGTGACCTGAGTGCAGAGAAGTACATCTCGCATCCAACATGTGAGACTTAAGTGACATACAGCTCTTCAGCAATATGTAGTGAGTTTTGTCTGGATACAAATGTTGGGCTTGTGGATTGAGTTGAATTCAGTTTTTGAATGTGAGGGTTGTTTGTGGGAATTTTTTTGCGAGTTTGGTTTGCTCTCTGAGATTGCTTTGTAGGTTTTAGGGTAGAGGAATCATGAAAGGCAGAGCTAAATTGTTAAATTCCTACCTGCTTTTTCACTGAAACCATATGAAACTTCAGCTGTCGTGGCTCTCCTGACTGGAAGATCATGACCCTTTCAATGAAAACTGGCCAAGTTTCATGCCTGCAACAAAACCTGCAGAATATCATCCTGCTTCAGGTTTCTCTCTAAACATTTTGTCATGGCTCTCTTTTTCAGCCTTACACAGGACAGGGATGATTTGGCTCTGAACACGTCAGCCAAGTCACGTGCTCGTTTTTTGGCTCAGGCCGATGGATGGGCAGAGAGCACCAGGAGTTCTCCCACGTCTGCAACGCCAGGCGCCAGTGAAGCCCTGGCACAGCAGAACAACTCAAGCATTTTTAAAAGGGTTAGATGTAGGATGGAAAGCATCCTCTTTTCGTCAAATCTCAATTTCCTTTCATGTGCATTTGTGCAAATGAGCCATGTAAAAGCACAGCAGATTATCTTTCAACACATAGAAATGCTGGTTGAATGCTGGTATCGTTGACCCTGTTTGCTCTATTTCTAGTTAGGCATTATTGGCAGGCTCTGTGCTCATATGAAAATATTTTGCTATTAGTGACTTCCCCTTTTCTATGCAGTGCACAGCTAATACAATTTGCTGATTACACAGATCCTTTTCTTATTCTTTTTAATACAGGCAATTATTGAAAACAGAACTGGGATCCTTTTTCACTGAATATCTACAGGTAGGCATGTGTTTTCTTTCATTTAAATCAGATTTTGTTATATGGTACTGAGCAAAATCATTTCACCCACTCTAAATGCTGATCTGGAGCCCCTTGAAACCATTCAGAGATGTCCACTGACTGCTCTGCGTTCTGTCATTTATAGACTAATGAGATTTGGATTTTATGTATATATAGTTAGATAGTGAAATCCCAAGCCGTGGAATAGATTTGTGCAGTCACTGTGTTTCAGTATGACATTGCTGTCTTGCAGTAGACTTGAGACATTCTCTTTTAAATTAAAATTTAAGTTCCTGAGTAAACCAGTTAGGTTCATTGTAGGATAGTTAATAGGAAAGACATATAGTAGTAAGTACACACTGTCTGTTGAAGCAGTATTTCTGCTTCTCTAAGACAGAGTACATGCTTTGTGGGTCAGCCATTTGAAGTTTGAGAAGCACTTTGTACCACACAGAATACGTGCTGTATCCTGAAAGCAGTAGGCGATTATATCATCATTTGACAAGTGTCCCAAGTGATTTAAGCAAGATGGACACGGGAGGAGTCCTTTGATGATTGATCATTAAAATAAAAGACCCCCTTTATTGTCAGAAGTTAAGAATGAACAAAATGTGAAATATGATGGCTGTAGGGAAGTACAGAATTGAGTAAAGGTAGTCTATATTTTATTTACAGAATCAGCTGCTCACAAAAGGCATGGTGATCCTAAGGGACAAGATCCGGTTTTACGAAGGTAACTTGGATTTTAGCATGGCTACCTATGTCTGTCACAGGAGATAGCAAATGCATTCTGGAGGCAGTGTGATGCTTTCCACTCTCTTTCAGGGACTATGGATTAGTTTGTATCAATTCATTCCTGCAGCCTGTTGTTGTGTCCTGCCTTGGTGTTCCCATTGGCTTTTATCAAGGAGAGGTGATTGCCTAGGGCAGCAGCATGGGACTAAAGGAAAGATTACCTCCAGCATGGACACCTCCTTCTCCTTCAATTATAGCCAGCTCAATGTTAAGGAAAAGTGAAAAAATAGACTGAGATATCTCAATAAACAAAAAACTAAGCACTAAGATCCCAGGCAGTTGAATTGTCTGGCTAAGTCCAAAATAATGCTGTATGTTGTTTTAAGAGTTATTCTGGATTCGTGCTTACATAAACAAGGTCAGACACCGTCTCTTTTTTTACAGTCAAGGCTCCATTTGTCTGTCTGCACCTTCTGGAGGTGTCACCTTATGGAAGTAAACTTCAAGGATAACCTCCACCAGCTGCATCGTTTTACAGTCACCCTCATTTTGTGTCCTATGCTGTTGTGTGGCATTTAGACGTGCTGTTAAATATGCCGTTTTGTCCTACATGTAGGCTTACAAGTTGTGCTAGAGGAGGTTTAGATTGGATATTAGGAAAAATTTCTTCACCGAAAGGGTTATCAGGCATTGGAACAGGCTGCCCAGGGAAGTGGTTGAGTCCCCATCCCTGGAGGTATTTAAAAGACGGGTAGATGTGGTGCTTAGGGACATGGTTTAGTGGTGGACTTGGCAGTGATAAGTTAGCTGTTGGACTTGATGATCTTAGAGGTCTTTTCCAACCTCAATGATTCTATGATTCTATACGTCATCAGAGGGTGAAATGATTTCGGAATATCTTCAAGAATTATTGCCCATGTAAACAGTCTGAAGTTCTTTGGGGAGTCTTGAGGCAATTTTAAAGAAATGTGTCTTTCCTTTTCCAAAGCTGCAGTCATAATACCACTTAGTCTAAACATATTGTTTAAGCAGTAGCCTGGAGACAACCATTTCCGTTAGTTTCAGCTCTCTATAAATCCTAAATGTGACCTTTCATTACTGACAGTACAGTTGATCAGATTAAGATGGTGCTATGGGACCCAGCTTTTCTGATGAAGACAATAGCCCTGAACACTGCAAAAAGAGAACAATTTCACATTTAAAAAAAAAAAACAAAACAAAACATAAAAAAGTACCCAAACTCTTCTAAGCTGAACACAGAATTCCTCAGTTGTATAAAATAACAGCTTGGAGAGCACAAGGGAAGCTGTAAGGATCTCGAGGTCTTCATAGCTGCTTTGTAAATCACAAAGGAAGTTGTTTTTTAAGTATCAAATCAGGAGATTAGATGCAGAGACCTACCAAAGTTCTTCTGGTTTTACTAGCTTGAAAATCAAAAATACTCTCTCTGATGTTTGAGATCAAAGCTGAGATGAAAAATTGAAATGTGAGACCCGAAATGGCTTTCAAATGTAGGAGCATGTTTAGCAAATATAAAATTTCAGCAAGCTGTTAAGTTGATATTGGTTTTGAATTTGGTGTATCATTTTGTTGTTGCCCCTTAAAATATGGTCAGAAATGCTGGTAAGTTGAGGATTAAATTGGCCATGTTTTTTCCAAGCCCATCCTCAGAAATGTCAGCTCACTAAAACTAGCAAGTTACGGGAGGGTAGCTGTAATTAGGAATCTCATTCAGAGGCAGAGGACTTTCTGACAGACAGCTTTCTGTTAGCCTGCCTGGGGAGCTGCTGATTGATGTGAGTTTCCAAGGCTGGAATTTGGGTTTCCTGGCAGCAGAGGCAGCAACACCCCAGAGTCCATCTTGTAGTCAGTGACCCCATGGCTCCCGAAACACCCGAGACAAAGTTGGGAGCACAGAAATCTTGGGAGCTCCCATTCTGAGCAGGGCTCCCTTCCTGGGTCTGCAGCAGCAGCGGTCCTGCCCTCAAATCTCGGGTTGTTCTGCACCCCATGGTTTGAGTTTCCCTATCTAGCTGGTGTTGAAGTTTTCAAAAGAGAAAAAAGATCACTTCAGAGCACACTTTGGAGGGTTTTTGTCCTGCAGGAGGTTCTGAAAATTTTAGCTTTTGTTTTGAAATGATTTTTTTTTTTTAATTCTTATATTTCTTTCAGGAGTTTCAATTAACTTTTAGAAGCACTGTGAAAAGTACTACATGCATTTTTATGTCATACAAAATTGACTATATTGTGCTTCATTACAATGAGCATTTAGAGTAACCCAGCTTCCTGGAATCTGGTAAATGCTTATGGTAAATGTAGGGATCTTTGCCTGACAGTAAAAGAAACATATTCTGGAAAGAACACGGAAGTCATGTTCCTCTGTGTGAAAGATGCTCATCATCAACACACTGTAGAAGTTCTTCCACAGCCCCCAGTAAAAGGCCTGCCTGGCAAAAGGCAGTTAACTTTGCAGCCTTTCTGAGCTGCTGTACAGAAATCCATCACTTCACAAAACAAGCTGCCCACAAGATGAAAGGAGTGTGTGGCAGAAAAGGCATGTCTATCTCAACAGGGTAATTTGACTTCATGCAATTCTAGCAGCAAGATTTGAAAAGGAGCAATGTTCAGCACCCACAGCTGGAGCCAGATTTGTAAGGGCTTAGTTTCCACTTAGCCTCAACTTGTGGGCAACTAATGTATTTAACTCTTTTTAAAGCTCTGCCCTCAAGGCATAGAGTGGTTGGGCTTCTCCTTCATGATCTTTGAAACGCTTCAGTGTTTCAGACTGATATGGAGGTTATAACACAACAGTATTTATTATTATTATTACTGCTACAGCTGCTAGGAATTTTGGACCTAGTTCCCTGCTGTGTTTCACTAGAACTAATGCAAGACAAATTTTTAAAAAATTGAAACCGAGAACACCTTGTTCAGTCTTGTGCACGAGTGTGTAGGACAGAGAGAACTTCTGCCTGATGGTGCAGAAACAAAGACCTTGGCATGGTTCACAAGCCAGCAGCTGCAGTATAGCATGGTGATCCACATTTGTCACTGAAAGCACTTAAAGTCATCAACCCAGGAATAATTCAGGAGTTGCAGATGGGCCAGAGCTGGTGCTATTTGTCATGTGCTTAAAAATGCAGGGAGATCAAGTATCCCGTAATAAAGATTGGCACTTGCTAACTTGGAGTGTAGATGCTTTCATGAAGAGTTTCTTTGTGATGTGTGTGTAATTTGGGGCATAATGTTCCCTGGCTGAGGACCTAAGTAATGCTGTAATACAAAAATTAAAAATAGTATGTGATTCTGACATACTATCTGTGATTACCGATAGTAATATTGATTAATTGCTATTGAATTTGCTTCCTGATAAGTCATATTATCTTGTCTGAATGCCTCCTAATCATTGATGTATTGATCTCCATAATACTTGCTGGTGGAGGTGCTGCGGCATTGCTCACCTGTAACAGTTGGATTAGGGGCACAGGGATGCTAAAGAGCTTGTCCAAGGTCACACAGGCCGTTTTGGGGAACAGGGATTTGAAGCCAGCATCCAGCTATCGAGCCAGACTTCCTTTCCCGTAGATCGCGGCTCCTGCATTTGCCTCTGTGTTTTGCAGAATGTTCTGTGAGGAATTCTGTGTCCAACTTGGTTGTAGGACCCGGCCAGAGCTTCTCTGATCTCCACTGGGGAGGCTTCCAGGTGGCTGCAGCTGGGGAGGGAACAGAGAGGGAGGTGGCCTCGCTGCAAAGACCATGGGGAACTCATGTCATAACAGGTTTTGATTGCACCCTTTGAAAGTTACAGTAAAAAGTAGAGCCGCAAGACCATTCTCTTTTTCTATAGATCTTGGGTGAGATTTTCTATGTAAGTGGAGATACAGGGAAGCTAAGGGATCAAGCTGAGGGGACACTTCGTGGAGGATCTCCACAGAGCACAGTTTGCTCTGCTGGCTTATGGCTTAGAGGGCAGAGGGGAGTATGGTGGGGGAGATTTCTCTGCAGGAATATTTCCATGTTTACCTTGCAGTGTCCTCCTCCTACTGCTCTCCTCCGCAGTCTTGTCCAGTAGGTATTACTGGAAGAAGAGGAGGAGGTAACCTGAGCTATTATTCTTTATTCTTCACAGGGTTTTTCTGAGTAAGCTTTAACCTCAAAGTCTCTGAGTTTACTAAGAACATTAGATGTGTCATCTGAAAAGACACAAATACTGAATGATCTGATACAGTGAAAGGCATACTCATTCCATACTGCTCATAGTAGTTGTTACATGATTCATTTTTGTGTATAATAGCAGATCCACATTGTTTCCTGCGTGTTTTAGTCTTTGCATTTAGCTGATTACAATCTAAACAGTTCACTAGTTCATTTTGTGTTTTTGCAGGGCAGAAACTACTGGATACCTTAGCTGAAACCTGGGATTTTTTCTTCAGTGATGTCCTGCCCATGCTTCAGGCTATTTTCTATCCTGTGCAGGTGAAAAATTACTCTGTTACTATAGAATCTTGAAAAACTGGAAAAAGCAACTTTACTGGTTTGTCAACAGATTGATGCAATCCTTAACTCTCTCTCCTTGGGCGAACCTCCCAGTGCAGCTGTTCTGTATAGTCACATCATGCAAATAAGTTACTTATGCAAACAGCGGTTTGAAGTGCTTGGGTGAAAAAGATGAAGGGGAACTTTGAAAACAGGAGTGGAGTGCAGGGAGGATGATTAGTGCTTCTGTCAACTCACATGAAAAGTCAAAAAAGGTTATGAATGATAAACTAAAATATGCACACACTGAAATAAGTGGAGCTGTGTTGACTTAAATACATGTTTCCTTTTCTGCGATGTGAATTCATCTCTGAACGATCTCCACTTTTGAAAAGGAATTGTATTTCCAAGGTCAAATTCTATGCTACTATAAATGAACAGCAATAGTCAGTGAAGTTAGACCAGTTTCCATGAGCACAGAATTTGACTCCAGTAATTTTAAATCCACAATAGGTACTTGATCTGTTTTGGATGAGGCTCAGTCTTTTAACTTAATGATGGCCACAGAATGTTGTTTATCACTTAAGTCCAAAGGAAATCTGTACCAGATAGGTATAAGTGGTCTTCTGGAGTTGCTTTTAGATGCCTACAGATTTTAGTGGGAGTTTGGTGCCTAAACATATTTTGGGAAACTTTGGAAACTTTCTCCCATTTTTCCAAGTGGACTTCATGCCTAAAATGATTGTCCAAATGTTATTGATTTTACCATTTGCATCTGCAGTTAATTACAGGCATGAAATCTGAATTCAGTGGAAAAGCTGCAATTTTACACAAAATTTCATTCTGAAAGAGAAGAGCTCTAAAAACATACAGGACTACTTCACCCATTGACTTCTGTCTTACCAGTAGAAACCTTAAAACGATAGAGATAATATGGTATTGAAAACCTATTAGAACACGATGGGAGATTTTTCTAAGTGCCACATAATTTAAATTCAAGTCATTTGGAACCTAAAAATATAGGTAAGCTCTCAACCTGGTTTTCCATGCTGACTTGACTAAATTAGAACATAGTCAGATGTTTTTGAAAATTGCACCAAATACCCCTTTTCACTGTTGTGTTCCTGAGGCCTTTGAAAATAATTTAGCAACACAAGTCTCCTCACCTTTCAGGTGGAAATAATTGCTTGAATTTTCAAAGGAACCTGGAAGGGCTAAGAACCCCAATTCTCATGTAATTTCAAATAGATCTAGGTGCCTGATGTTCTAAGGATACTTCCAGAAGCCCAGCTGGTGCTTATGTGCTCTTATAAGTTCTATTCATTAGCAACTGAAGCAGATTTGGCCTTCTTTACGTCAGTACAAATAATTAACAAAGTGAAAAGGAATGGGTGGGTTGAGGCTTTTTTATTCTAAACTAAGGTAAGTCAATACCAGCTGAATATCAGCCCTTCCAGGAGGGTTAATGTTTGGTGGGCAGCACTCAGAGCTGCAGGCAAGAATATATATATACAGCTGTATATACCCAAGGAAAAAGCCCTGGTGCCGGCAATGGAAACAGTTTTACAACTCCTTGTAAGGTATAAGGCAAGTGGTGTTAATCTCTGCAGGCAGCGCTAGCATTGTGTTCTTCAGATGAGATTTTTTTTTTGGATGAGAAGTGATGCTTGAACTGCAAAAAGATGTCTTTGAAAATGCAATATAAAACTTCAGCTCTGCTTCTACCTTATAGTGAAGTCTCCTAAACTGTAGAGAAAAAGAGGATCCGCAGGTGGGCTGAGTCAGGATTCCCACCATAATTTGAAGCTGGTATCCAGCTAGTACTCAAAATCTTGAGAAATAATGGAAATTAAACCCTTTTTTAGCCTTGCTTTTTTTTTTGATTCCTTTTTTTAATAAAACATGATACATTTCATTACTGTTAAAGTACAAAATATTCATATATATTCTATGCTCAAGTACAATCCCCCACACCCCAGCCCAACCCCTCGTCATCTTCATACACAATCAGACTCAGTCATTATCTGCAGTGTTCATTACTGCCAAATCAAATTCGCTGTGCAGATTTGCAGGCTGCTCTGTGTCCTTTGTTATGTTTCCTCTGCTCTTCATTCAGGTTTACCATTCTTGTAATTCCTCAGAAGTGGAGGAAGGAAGTTTGATGGAGGATTTTGAAACTCATTTTTACACTGCTCATAATCCATCTTGGTTTGTTTCTTTTTCTAAGGGGAAGGAGCCCTCGGTTCGGCAGCTGGCTCTTCTGCACTTTAGGAATATAATTACCCTCAACATTAAATTGGAAGATGCATTATCACGTTCCAGAGCCAGAGTTCCACCTTCTATTATTCAGATGCTTTTAATACTCCAGGTAAATTGGTTACTTTTCTTAGGCTGTTTTCTTTATCTGTCTTTTTGTACTGTATTGCTGAAGCCTTCTTAGGCAGTCTCTGATTTTGTTCATTCATTGAAAACTTCTTACCCAGAATGCCAGAGCTTCTGTGCAATTAAATGTTGTCCAAATATCTAAAAGTAGAGACAGTAGAGATTCAGATTTCATGCCTTAAGATCCAGAGGGTCTGAGAGTAAAGATTCATTTTGAAACTGTGGGCCTTGAAATACGAAGTTTTGCAAGCAGACCAGTGTATGTGGTAATAACATGACTTCCATGAAATGCTGCGTGTTGCTGCATTAGCAGTTGCGGATATGAAGCTTCACATCTGGAGTAGGCAACAAAGTGAATATTCAATTTATGGTTGAATCATGGTCATATTTGGCCACTGGAACCAAATTCTATCAAAGTTGTTGATACAAAAACATTAAGACCAGATAGATACTGGTATTTGCCTTCAGTGTTAGATTTTTTTTTTTTTTAATAGTTGTGAGGAGAAACAAAAAGAGGAAATTACAGGCAAAAGGCAAGTTTAAGATTTTATTTTGCTGAATTAAAGAAAAGCATGAGCTTGTGTTGAGGAGATGGAGGATGAGGCAGAAGGGAGGGAGAGAGCGAGACAGGAGTGGATTCTCAGGAGGTGAGGAAGTTGAGATTTTCCTGGGTGGTGACTTTTTTTTACTAAACAAATAGATTTACAGCAAATTAAAGGATATAGTGTCTCACACTTAATATGATTCTTTGCTCTTCATAACTGTAAGAATTAGTTCTGTGTCTGAAATTGTTTTAAAGAGCAGGATAATATAAAGGCTGGTGATGAAAACAGAGCAAGGAGTAAGATTCCTTCTGCTGGGTCAAGAAATGGTATGTCACCCTTGCTGTCGCAGTGTACTTTGTTGGAGTGTATACTGGTGTGTTTAACCTAGTTTTCTTAGAAAAAGATACTTTCACAATAGGACTGCCTGCTTTCCCCTTGTCTCCCTTCTCCCTAACCTCCAACTTGCCAAATGCTTCTTGAAACTGCTGGCTGATTGTGGCACAATGGCAGCGATATTGGAGATATTAAGATTCCTAGGAGTTTCGTGGAAATTAGTGTCTGGAGAGAGGAGAGGAGCCTTGGGGAAAACTGGAGCATGGGCTTAACTGCATAATGAGACATCAAAGAATTCACATAATTGAACCGTGAACCCAGCTGTTAATAAACACCAGAGACTCCACATGAGAGAGTACCATTGTGAAAACCTTAATCACAGGAAGGTTGTCTATCAGGCCTCATCCATTCTTAGACGCGAGGTAAACTCCATTCTAAACCAGGCTTCAGCAGTGTCATTGCTAACAGATCTGCTAGCTTTTTTGTGGTTTTTTCTTTAGAGAGTCCATGTTGGCTATGGGCAAGATCAGGCTTAAAATGAATTCAGTGGTTAGCTGGTAACTGAATAACATCCTGATTTAGAAAGTTCATAGGAGGTGATGTGGAGTCATTTGCCAGGATTAGTGCTACAACAAACAGTTTCTCTGCAAATCTGCTTTCTTCAACAACCAGAGGTGTTAGCAGGGTGGATGCCTGTTTAGGGTAAAAGGCCAAATCCATTCTCATTGCAAAGCTGTTGATGGAAATCAATAACAAAGTGAGAGGGAGTTTGCCCCTGAGCATTCGTTTCTGCATGTTACCTATGGTTGTGTGGTGGGGATGGTGAAAGTCCTTTCTTAGCAATAGCTCTGCCAAACTTGTGGTTTACAATCTAATGGAAATTACAGGAAAAGGTCAGACGAGGATCTGGGAATGAGCTATTTACATGCTTAGCAGTGTTAGTCAATAATTGGATTTCGGAGCAAAGGCTTTTTCCCAAACTCAAATGTCATGTTAAACAAAAGCAAGTTTTATACATTTATGGCATAATAATGGAATTTCCTTGACTTAGATTAACTCAACATGTGAATAGGGCCGGAAGAGAGATAACAATTCAACTGTCCAAAGAACACATGGTGGGCTTGTGTGCGTGGATTTCCCAGACTGAGAGATGATGTCTTGGTGTGTTGACCCTGGACCAAGCATTGAACCTGGTGCTAAGTTTCCCCATTTCTGTCCCTGACAGCCTTGTGCAGCTGTATTATGCAATTAAGGAGTAGGTCGTGTTCTTCAAGACAGCAGCTGTAACGGCAGCTGAAGGTCACAGGTTGACAAAGGCCCATGCTGACATGCACCAGTCTGTCCTGTTAGACTGGATTAAAGCAGCCGAGATTTGGTAACTAACTCAGGGTGCATCTGGTATTGCTCATGTTTTAGCTTGTCATGGTGTAGAGGAAGAGGTCTGTCAGTTTGTCAGGAGAAGACACTTTTCTTATGGAGGGGAAGTTTTTTAAAGAGGAAGTGGAAGCTGTAGCAATCCTTGGACTTTATTCAGGAGGTAGGTGCTGATTCGGCAAAGCTCAGTAAGCACACGTTTTACCTGAGTGTGGGTTGGCTTCATTGGCTTCAGCATGTGAGCGATTTCATTGACCTCTGTGAAGTTACTGACCTACTGCAAGTTGCACATGTTCCATGCTTGCTCAGCTGGCTGCGCTCTGGCAAGGAGAATGAAACAGCACCTGCCAAAGACCTCCTGAATAAAAGGGCGTGAAGTGAAGTTGCGCCCCGTACTTCATTGTTTGGGTGGTTGATTTTCCTTCTTTGCATCAAATTTTTCATCCTGTCCACAGTAAGCTGTTTGCTGGAAGTATGCCTACCAGCCATGCATTTAATACCCTACCATGTGATACAGCACCCACAGCAGTCCTCTGGTATACAGTGACATGGTAGAGGATACACACTGGGACAGAAAGGATCCCCAACCTGACACATACCTCACAATTTGCCCAGAGACCCAGATGCCTCCATTTCTTTGCAAAATGATTTTTTTTTTTTTTTCTTTAAAAAGGGAGGGCGGTCAGGCAGGAAAATATCATACCTTCTCTATGCAGTCCCTCTTTGAAGGAAAGAAGAACCTCCATTTCCAGGATAAATCTGTTACAGGTATTGTGATAACAGATTGTATATCTGAGGCTTTATTGTAAGATACCCCTCATTTAAAGGATCAGAAATTATTCTTCAGGTTAATTATTAGACTCGGGTTCTCCAATCCAGTAGAGCCACTTCTGCATCTCACCAGTGCTATAACCTGGACTAATTACAAGCCAGTAATCTATCAGGAAAGAAGCAGTCCCCCAGAACTGGGGGAAGGAGTGATATTCCCCTGCTGTTGAAGTCAGTGGGAATTTTACCACGGCGTGGAAGGAGGGCTTTATACCACTCAAACCTTCTGTTGCCAGCGTAGCCTTACCCACTTAAAAGCACAAACTGAAATGTTAATCCTTTGTGGCCACTTACAGGCAACATAAGCTAAAGTGCCTCCAGGATGCTCCTGTTTAACTTCTAGGGCCTTCAAGAGCAGTCATGATTGAGGGAAGTAAAAGAAGGACTAAACCTGCTTTTGAGCACAGAGAGATGCACAGGAGCTCACATAACTACACTGAGTTGTCAGTCTTGCCTCAATGACCTTTCTCTTTGGGTGGAATTAGGAAGCTGGAGGGAGAATTTTCTCCCTTATGCTCTGTGAACCAAAGAGAGCAAAACTACCACTGGAGGATAAGCAATCTGACTTATTTCCCAAAATGTGTTGTCAAAGACGACCTTTGCCACTGAAACTGGAACATCTTATCTCCAGGTATCTCACCTGAGCTCTGAGAAAGTTGGAAGAGAAGAATTAAAGAGTGTTTATCTGCATCTTTCGGTTAACATCAGGATTATTGGAGTTCACAGAATCTCTCTGGGTGACCCAAGGTATTTAAAAACCCCAGAAAAGCACAGCACAATATCTCTCGTGCTGAGGGATGGGGCCTCACTAAACATAAGCTCTGAAGAGAAAAATAAAACCTGTGGTTTCCTTTTTGGCTTCTCTGAGCTTCATTTGAACTCCCTTGCCTCTTGCCTTTCTCTTTAAAGGAAGACAAAATAAATACATAAAACTGTCCAGTGGGACCTATTTGTTATCTCTGGAAAGTTTGTAAATGTAGGTTCAGCTCCTTGCACTTTAAAGGGTGGAAAAGCACATTGAAAGAGCTGAAAGCAAGTGCAAAGAGTGCTATTTTTCCATCTCAGCAGCCACACAGCAAACCAAAGATAGCATAGTGGTTAAAAACAAAATATCCTTTGCTATCGGAAAACTGTAGCATCCTGCCTGTGGAACAACAGATTTGCTGTAATGCTGCAATGTGTGTCAACTGGGGTCAATTCTTTATGGCCATACGGTTTCGAATTTGGTGGTTGCTTTTGAGAGGTTGCCTTACTAAGTCTCTTAGACCTGAAGCATAGGTTGAAGAAAGTGGTGTAGGCATGAGGTTTCAACATGCTTTTAATTTCTCTACCTTTTTCTGAATTCCTGGCTTATAAGACACAAAAACCAGAAACCTGTAACTAAAAGTATTGTAGACCCTATTTAAATATAAATTGGCATATCAAAAACCTGTGCTTCCCCTGGGTTATGCATAAATGTGTTTTCTTCCTTCCTGCTGAAAGGGTGGCTTGTCTGTGTCATTTGCATCAGCCCCATAGGCACGTAAGGAGTCAGGTGAGACATTTTACAGCTGGGACACTGCCTGACACAAAGGCAAGAGTCCTCCATTGCTTTGTGTTGACACAGGCGAAATTGAGAATCTGGCCCTCAAGATTTACTGCTCAAAGTATTTTGTAGAAACAATGCTTGCTTCTAAGCAATATCCTCTGTCTTATTCTGTCTTACTTATTGTCTCTATCAGCAAGTGCAGTTTGCAGTAATTAAATTGACACAAGTTTGTTATCCTGGAATGAATTTGTATTGCCATGACTTTCAAAAAGGCATAGCATTCATTTGTTGTAGGAAAAAGATCCTTTTGAAAGAAAATCATTACCTTTTTCCTAGCGAGGAGCACTTGTCATGTTTGATTTTGCATCTCTCCATATAGTTTCATTATTGTGCTAGTTTTCTGGTGCTGGGAATCATTTCTGCATGGAAGCAGCAAAAATGCTAGAATTATTTCATCCACATCTTGGGGTATTGCCTCAAGCAGGTTGGGATGTGCTGTGTCAATGAGTATGAGACAAGAAGCTCGGAACTGACTGGAGAGTTCAAAAAAGTGGCAGCAGCAGTAGCCTGAGTGCAACACAGGGGAACCAGAAAGGTCTAAATGTACATTACAGCGGTGCTGACATTTTGGTTGGCTGAAGCTGCCAGGTGGGAGTGCTAAATACACTATTTGTACTAACCAAAGTACCACCTTCGCTTGCTTGCATGTCAATCAAGAGCAAGTCCCCTACTGTAGCTGGGGACCTTGGTGTAAGTGGTAAGGATGTGAGTCAGTGACAGTCGGTGGCTATCCATTTTCCATTTACAAGCTGTAGGCTTATAGTTAAGGAGGGAAACCACATCAGAGGCATTTTCCCTCTCTAATGTTTTTAGCTCTGTTTCCACCTGGCACTTACTTCAGGGCTCACCACAAGTATGTTTTCTCTAGGGGCAGAGATAGGGGGAGCAAGCGTGGTTGCTCTTAACCATTCTGTAAGCCTGACTGACAAGGGGCTTTTACAACAGTAACCCCAACGCAGACAGCATTTCTGCACCACAGACCTTGAAAGATCTGCGCTCATGTGGACCCTCTTTGTAACTAAGGCCAATGGACGTCCATTGCCATATGAAAAGAACAGATGTTGTTTTGAAATCGAGTACTCTCCAAAACTAGCTCTCAATATATTTGACAACACTACATGTTGCCACTTCTGTGACCTTAAGCAGCGGAAAAACAGGAAAGCAACATAAAATGTTTTGCTTTATTATATATGAACCTGTAGTAATTCATGTGCATCTTGTCCCTCTTCTTAGTAGAAAGACAGTGTTCAAGGGAACATGACCACAACCTTGTCCATACCAATTAAACACAATTGTTTTAGAAGGCAATTTGCATTGTGCAAACTCCCTTTGGGCGTACGCTCATAGTGCATTTTAAGAGTACCTTCCATTAAGTAAAATGTCACTTCTGTGAAGGATGCCAGTTAGTTAACCAAAGGTATGGCTTCAGATGGAGTTGTTCAAATGCCCCAGCAGTTGTCTAGACTGCCCTGAGTTATGCTGTTACCGTCCATCCCCTGCTCAGCAGTTACTGCCCATTTGCTGTCTTGCGCTGTGGTAGGTGAGAAAGAAGTGCTTACATGTCCTCCTTCAAACTATGCAACACTTGCCTTGGGGCTAGAGTGGGCATGTGTGGAGTTACGGTGTAGCTGCTGCCTACAGCACCTGAGACTGCCTTAGCCTGCAATAATTTTCTTGTGCAACCTCAATGTGAGTTGTTTCAGCTCCAGTGAGTTAGATACGTGTTTAACCTCAACTAAACCAGTTTGTCCTTACTAAAATATGTGTCTGTTTCCTGGAGTTTGCCTCCATTAATGAAACTGGCCTATTAAAACCAGTACAAGTTCATTGGTAGGCAAATCCTTAATCCTTAACAAAACAGAGTTAAATCAGTAAAATCATTCTTAACTTGAATTAGAATGTCCCTGCAGACCTATAATTTTATCAAGTAAGAGGGAGAAGGTTTTAACTAATTGCATTAGTTCATACAAATGTCTTTTTTGGACCCATTTGGGCCAGTAGACTAAAACTGCCATAAAAGATAGCATAGAAATTTTGACTATTGAAAAACTCTGAGCAGGAAACGTTCCCACGGTGCAAGAATCCTTTGAGGCAGGGTGCTTTAATACTGTAACTCATGGGTTGTCTACAGGGGGAGCATAAGAAAGTTAATCTAAGCTACCTTTTAAAGAAGATTAATTAAACCTCATTAAAACTCTGTATGGACACTCATTCTGAGAATTAAAGGGGTAGGAAGGGAGGCGAGTTAAATTAATGACACTTCAATTCTACATCAGAGGCCTAAGCACAATTTATCTAAACAGCTTTCTGTTCTTAATTTAGTGAATGTAATTTCATTTTCCTCAGTGTCCCCAGGTAGACAAAGCCACCAAGGAATCACAGTTGTTGAATTGCCCAGGGCACTATGGGGCAGGGGTGTCTCCAAGAGGTGGCAGTCACTTCTTGGCTGTTCTGGCTGACCACAGACCTGAGAGCTGTCCCCAGTGCCACCGGCACCGTGGGTGGTATCTACCAGCTACAGCAGTGGTGGCACCTGGCACAAAAGGGGAGGACCGTTTGCTCTCCATGACTGAGCTGCGTCCATGCAGGTAGGAAGGTCAGCCGATGCTGTGGTTGGGGTTGCTGGTGCAGCACCTCCTGTTCTGCCCTGCTGGGATTCATCTGGCCCTGCTCACAAGAAGAACTGCAAAAGACACATTTCCAACAGAAAGACTGTGCAGGGTCGTTTCATAGTGTTGCATACATGGGTTTCTCCGTGGCTTTTGGAGATGAGTCAATGTCGGTTTCCAGTCAGAACTGTCCTGAGCCGCAGCTGGGTGCGGAGTGGCTTGGGTAGTCCCCTGTGCACATACCACCATCCCCATGCCTTCTCGCTGCCTAAAGCTTTCTGGCTGAGCACAGGGCTAGCAGAGTAGCTTTCCGACAGGAGACTTCAGAGGCAGCCCATGTGCCTGTTCTCCTCCTGCTCCTTGAGCCTTTCCTGCGGCAGACACGGGGCTGCACAGTGCTTGTTGGATTTTGAACACTGCTGCTTGCTGGTAGCACAGCTGCGTCTCCCATCATCTTGGTGGCTGCTTCGTCACCTTTTACCTTCCCATACATTGCCTTCTGGCTCTTTTCCTCCCCCTACCCCATCTTATTTTCCCACAGGGCGGAAGGGAGGAAGGCAGAGAGGGAAATAGCTGGCAGCATGTTAGTCACATGGAGGACAGCTGGAAGCTTGCCCTTTCAGGCAGCTATTTCTCTGATCTCAGTTTCCCCCTCCTGTCTTCGATTATGCCCATAAACCGGGTTGAGACCCAGTAGCAGCCGGTTGCAGAGCACCAGGACACAAAACAGGGAGAGCTGCATGTGCTGTGGGCCCATTAGGTGGTCGTGACTGATGAGCATCTCTCAGCGATGCCCAAAGTGCTGAGTCCTCTTGGAGGCAGTGGTGACCTGAGCGAGGTACAGAGACCTGGGCTGCAGCTAGTGGAAATGCAGATGCTGTGAAGCTCCGGTCACCATGTAGGCAGCAGGAGCTGGAGCTGGCTGCAGTCCCTGGCAGGCAGACAGCTGCCCATCCAGTTTCGGGACAGACAGGGGCACAGCCAGCACTCCTTACCCTAGAAAGGGGGTATCCCCCGGCAGCAGGCACGGAGCGGTTTGCCCACGCCAATGTGAATGGCAACTTGGTGCAAAAGTCCCCTATAATTAGAGAGGAGTGAAATGAATTGTCTCCTGTATGAATTGTTTGGAAGCAATTCCAGCAGCTGTTTGCTCTCTGTTGGGAGTGATTTCTCCTGGGGTTTTGGTGTTTGCCTGTTTCTCCATCTATGCTGTAGAACTTTATTATTATGGGAAGATGTGTTTCCATTAAAGCCGACATGGTGATTAAAACAAATTATATAAAATGTCCTAGCCTCCGCCTTCTCCCCGGAAGGTGCACTGAGAGTGGAAAAGAGTTGTGAAGGGTATGGAAGCTCCTGCTCTGCAATGCCACCCGAGCCCCGTCCCCAACCAAGCCCTTCCTCTCCCAGTCTGTGGTGTTGCTAGTGCTGGGGCCGGCACCCCATGGAGATAGCATGTACCAGGCTGGTGGCACAGGGACTTGTGCAGAGGGTAACTGCTTTGTGGTGTATTTCTTCCAAAAATAAAAAGGCTGTGCATTGCAATCTGCAAAAGAGAGGGGAGTGATTGAATGAGTCTCTCAGAGGCATCCTTTCTCCCATGGTGAGTGGACAGGGTTAATTGTCTTCTATCAGTAATTTCACAGTCTTACCCTTAGTTCTGCTGCAGCTGCAGAATAAACAACTATGTGGCATGGTGATATGTGACACGTACTGTGAAATTCATTAACTTGCCACTACCCAATTACTGCAGGCAATTAAAAGGTAAACAGTTAATCATGTGACAGCAGGATTCAGATTACGTTATTTGATTTAAACTGTTATCTGTTGGGAGCCTTCTTCTGTTTCCAGTGAGATACCGGGTGACTGCAGCAAAACTTCTGCAGCAGAAGGTGACAACGATGTGACAGGTCGTGCCTGCGAGTCAGGCATGTGGGCAGTTGTGCCAAGCATCCCCGGTACGTTACGGCTTTGCTGCGAGCAGATTGGCTGGCTGTGGTGGCGTGGTTTTGCTGAGAAGTAACCATCCATCAGAAGGAGCTGCGATGGGGCAAACCAGGGGCATGGGGAGGGGACCGCTCCTGACTTGTGTGATCTTCAGAATGGATCCAGAGGCCTCCAGTTTGAAGTCATTAGGCAGGGGATTGCACCTTAGTGCTCTCTGATCCCAATACAAAGCAAAAAGCAAGCCTTTTGCAATCAAGCAGATACTGGCAAGAGGAAGAGCCATCGTTTAGCCTGGCTGAAATCTGTCAGAAAGGTATTTTGCAAAATACAGCTGTTGTACTCAGAATGGCTCTCGCATAAAACCAATTAAATTTCTTCTCCTTGAGCATCTAAGAGCTGTCAGCTGTTTCTACTACCAGCTGCCGTGTATCTCCAAGCCTCCTTTCTTGCTAGCATGGGTAGACAAAAGCGTTCATGCACTGGGCACTGTATAAACACAGTGAAAATACAGTCTCTGCGCTAAAGATTGTGCAGCCTGATGCAAGAGCCGGTAGATGTATCTGGACAGACAAATGCGGAACAGAAGGAAACAAGGAGACAAACATACTAGAAGTGATTTTATGACAAATAATACTTTGTTGGCCTTATTGGTCTAGAGGTTGTCTGGAGACTTAAGGGCAATGTGGTCCTTCTTGTCCTGTAGTTGTAGGTTGCCTGTTGAGCTTCAAGGAAAAAAATACATCCCTCGTTCCTCCTGTATCACTCACGAGCCTTTCTTGTGGTTTCTTTGTTTAGTTGAAGAGAACAAAACCTTGGAAGAAGCAGTGGGGTATTTCCATTGTTTCTCAAAATGTCTGAATCATATGAGGACAGATGTTTAGGCAGTAGGAAGCTAATATAGCTCTGCTAAAACCCGTGTATAGTGGAGGAGGAACTGGACAGTAGTTTTGTCTGAAAAGTTCTGAAGTAAGGATATATATTTAGCAGTGTTGTTAACATTTAAAAACAGAAGCAAGGAGAAGGCTTGCTTCATGGAGGTGGCTTTGTGATATTATGCAAATTAAATTAAAGCATCAGTCAGCTTTGGAAAAAAGAAAAAGAAAAATACTTTCGTTTCAGTAGTAGAGTCATATCTACAAGAGGTAGGTCAGGGAGCCTGTTGGTTTCAACCACACAGGTTTCCATTACATGTAGATCTACCACGGTTGTTGCAAGAATTGCTGACTGCTGCTGAATTTTGTCAGAGCATGGAGTTAGAGAATGCATGTCCCTGACACATGATGGGGATAAGGAGGGAAGGTCAGCCCTTTAGAGCCACTCATACGATCACATCCCTGCTCCATGTACTGTTTGCATTTGGGGAGTACACTGCTCAGCGCTCCCTGGCTCTAAACTCAGATTTTGTGTCCTTTTTTACCCTCTGCACATTGGGTTGCTGAGAGAGGGTTTCCACTCTAGATCCAGTCGGTAACTTTCCAAGTATTTTGAATTGGCAAAGACTTTTTTATTGAAATTGAATTGTTCTGTAGGAATGTGTTGCTTTCAGCAAAGCTTTTGCTGCAAGCCAGGAGGGCTGCCATAGGTCCAGGCTGCTGGGCACCTGGGCTCCAAAACTAATGTGTTCTGGGATTGATGGAAGCTTGACCTCCTTGTGCAAGAGAATAACCACAAAGTGCTCACTCAGGAGCACGCTGCTCAATTCCTAGTTGTACTGGTGGGTTGCTCCCTGCCTGCACAAGCAACAGGCTGAGGGCAAGCAGCTGGCCTGAGTGGCTGGTTGCCCAAGCAGGCAGCTGCCCGCGGGTGGTGACTGAACCATGCACCTTCTTAAGCCAGGGTAGATAGGTGATCTGGAGATGATCTGCTGCATTCTGGCTCACAGGGATGAGTTGGTGGTGAAAATTGTGTCACTACCAGAAATAGCAAAAATTTTAAAAATCCAGAAGGCACAGCTGATGTTTGCTCAGTCTATTCAAGTGTATTTCAGAAAAGAATAAAATTCTTGGAGTAGATTCAGTCACCTGCAAAGGATGAAGCAGCATGGAGGATGCTGAGGGATGAATGTTCATTAATGATTTAAAAGGGGAGTGTGGCTGTGAAAGGCAGTATCAGAAACCCTCACAAGTAGGTAACAGCAGTCAAGTTAATGTTTGCAGCTCTTCAAAAGCGTTTCTTGGATGTCTCTTCAAAAGAGCCTGGATGCACTGAGGGGGGACTCTGCCACCCTTTTTTCTGTTTGAGTACCCACCTGAAAATAAATGCAAGATGGATTTTCTTGTAATAAATGTTAAATGAGAAAACACTCAGAGCCAAGACTAGGTAAAAGACTTCAATGCTCAGAGTTAAAAGTCATCAATTCCCCAGCAAGGTTAGATGAGCTTAATGTGTATAGATCAGCAAGAACTTCAGGAGGGAGCCCAAAAAGAAATGAGAAGCTTTATTCTCTTGGACGTTAAACATCACATCTAATTATTTGGTAACTCGCAGGGTGATCTCTGCATGGGGCTGTACATCCACTTCCGTGCACATGTGTGTTTGCCTGTGAGTGTGATGTGGCAGTGCCAAAGCATTTGTAAATGCAGATAAAGTAACTCCAGCTCAAATTTATTCCATAAACAGCTCTTCGGAGACACTCACCTATGCATAGATTCATTTGGTGGGTTGTTTCAAAGTCTCATTAGCTTATTTGACTGAGATGATTGCAGCTCTTGTCTGTGCCCAGGGGAGTCACTTAGCTGGGAATAAGACAACCCCTAGCCCTAAAACTATGAAAGGCAGAAATGCATGCCATTATTTTTGGTGGATCTTTATTAGCAAACTGGCTGTTCGGCTTCTGCAGGATCCTAACCACTGCATTTAAAGCCTCAAAGTCACTTCCTTACTTCTAATCTTTTCATATCTTTTACTTATCTTCAGTCTTCATCTTCTGCTTTGTCTTTTGCAGTCTCAGATAAAATGTTTAATAACAGTGTAAAGAAAGATAATACATTGGATTTCTGTGGGTCAGGGGAAGACTAGCCTGTTCTTAGTGTTTGATCCTTTCTGGAAAGAAAAATCCTATTGCTATCTTTCTGCAGCCCAGACATTTGAAAAACTCTCACCAGCCTAACACAAACCATGTCTGGGTGTTTTGTCTTCCTTATCTTTTGTCTGTGCCTCAGTGCCTCCAACGAAAAGGAGAGAGAGACAGAGCAGCTCCTCACTCTGACATTGACATAACTTGGCGCTTCCTGGAGATTAAAGTGAATGTGACAAGATCTTTATTTCTGAGGCAGTCACAGGGATCTGAAGTGCTGACTTCTGTCAATACAGCAATGGCAAGCCTCGCTGCCTCTCCCTCCTGTGAATGCTGTTGCTATGAGAAAAGCAAGAGGCAGAGATGAGACAAGACATGACTTAACCCTTCAAATATTCCAGGCTTTACCAGTATGCCAGTAGCTTAGGATAAAATGAAGAGAGGAAAAAAATAATGTGAGGCAACACTACTGAGGGCTCATAACGTTACAACCATGAATTGTGCAGCTGCATCTGTCCAACACATGCAAAAAGGATACCGGTCCCTAGGAATGGACATGTAATGCATAGGGCATGGCCTCCCGTGGTTGTAAACCAGTATAAAATTATTAACCTAACAGGGTTCATTCTGACTTTAAGCTATTGAGAATTTGATGTACAAGTCCTACTTTTCACATTTCCTTCTGCCATGAGTTATACCTGTTTGTGAATACATGCAGCATAGTCTTGGACTTTTACTGAAAATTAGTCCATTATGAATTCTTGGCCACCTCCGGTTGGGCTGAGATATCCCTCCAAGTGGGGAAACTGCTTTTTTCCAGCTTGTTCCAGTCTGCAAAGGTGTGGCCTCCTTTTCCCCCCAGCCCATGCACATTTTCTCGTTCTGCCTTTGGACAGCTGCAGAGAAACCCCTGTGGGGAAGAGGGCACACACAATTTAAGTGGATCAAGTTTGGCTTAGTCAACGCAGGCTTGGACAAAGCAAAATTTAGTCCCCACTTGAAGCAGTTTTGATCCTGTTTTGAGTATGTTTCCTAAAGGCTAAAAAATGTCTTGAGTTGTCTGCTTGGGATGAAAGTGGCATGAATCATCAGGGAAACCCAGGAGGAAGTACCTGAAATTTTCTGTCCTGGCAAACACAGACAAGTGGGCTAGAAGCAGGAGCAGGAAGATTAAACTCCCAGTCCTTGCCCCCTTTCTGCTCCCAGTTAGTTTGATGCAGGGCATTTCTTTTTACCCAGATGTCTCTTCAAAATGGATCAATTGATCTTGTAGTCCCGCTAAGTGAGCTCCCAGAGTTTAACTGAGCATTTTTATGGGACTTGAAGCTCTCGGATGGAGAGTCCTCTAGAAACACTGAGCCACATTGAAGCTAGTAGAAGAAAATGAGCCAGCACTGTGCCCTTCTTGCAAAGAAGGGTAATGGAATCCTGGGCTGCATTAGGCAAAGTATTGTCAGCATGTCAAGGGAGGTGATCTTTCCCCTCTACTCAGCACTCATGAGGCCACACCTGGAGTGTTGTGTCCAGTTCTGGGCTCCTCAGTGTAAGAGAGACATGGACATACTGGAGAGAGCCCAGCAAAGGGCCATGAGTATGATAAAGGGACAGGAGCATTTCTCATGTGAGGAAAGTCTGAGAGAGCTGGGACTGTTCAGCCTGGAGAAGAGCAGGCTCAGGGGGATCTTATCAATGTTTATAAATGCCTGAAGGGGGATTGTAAAGAAGATGGAGCCAAGGTCTTTTTGGTGGTGCTCAGTGACAGAACCAGAAGCAATGAGCATGAACTGAAACACAGGAGGGTCTGTCTGAACATAAGGAGACACCGTTTTACTGTGAGGGTGACCAAGCACTGGCACAAATTGGCCACAGAGGTGGTAGAGTCTCCCTCCTTGGAGACATTCAAAAGCTGTCTGGGCATGGTGCTGGGCAACAGGCTCTAGGTCGCCCTGCTTGAGCAGGGGGTTTGGACCAGGTGACTCCAGAGGTCTCTTCCAGCCTCAGCCATACTGTGATTCTGTGAACATCAGGATTTCATCAATATAAGTGGAAAAATTAATCTCTCTCTCCATGTCTTGTCTTTTCACCCTTTCTGGCTTGGGTTGGACTGCCAGCTGACGTCACTCGGCATAGTTCCACCAACTTCAATTAATGTTCAGAGTTAAGCTGAATAATTGTTGCCAACAGTCTGGTTCTTCTCTATGGGACAGCAGAAGAGTTCAGCATTGCACTCACTCACCTCATAAATAGGAAAGCTGCAACTACATGAGGAAAGCACTTAGTGAAAGTACCAAAGAAATCCATCCTCTCCCTTGTTCAGAGGATTCAGTAGCTAGGCTGGTTCTTTATTTCTGGAAACTAGTTATTCTATCAATTATTGACCATCTTCATCTTGTTGGTTAAATAATTTCTAGCACAGATTGTTTATGCTTAAGGGCTACTGCAGAGTCCCAGGCAGCAAGTTTTTTACATCACTATTTGCCAGAAGCACCAACATATTCTACAAGAAAGCCTGCACTGACCATGCCCTATTATTTCCTCTTTTTTTTTTTTCATGCACTTCTCCTACTATCGCTGTTAGCAAGAAAATGTTGAATTTAGTTAACTTTTGGTCTGACACTGTATGGCTGATTCTATGCACTGTGTTACCCTTGGTGTCAAGATTGCAGAGGCTGACAAGAGTCTGTTACCACATCTGATACCTCCATGAGTTTACTCATGAGTCTGCATTTAGTCCATGTGTAAATGGAGGCCAGATGCTGCTCCACAAATGTAATTCCATTTGTATAATACTGGGGGATTCATTCTGCAGGGCTGACTCCCAGGGAACAAAGTGGGCAGCTGGGGGTGAGGGATCCCAATGTATCCACCTACTTGGGTTTCCTGATTTTGTGTTGGAGCCCAGGCAGTTGCTGCAAGGGATATAAGAGCAAGATCTTTGAGTTTTTCAGGAGAGTGCTGTGCAAGTCAGCTGGAGATGGAAGAAATGTGAGCAGGAGGCTCCCGTGATGATGCTTCACAGTGCAGTAAGAGCAGCAGCTCTGAACAGCTGTGCACAGGAGGACAGCTTCGGCTGTTTGGGCAACGGTTGCTGCTCCAAGAGCCACTGTGGTTTCCTCCAAAGCATGAGGCTAGTTGGGCTTGGTCGATAAAAATGCCACAGTGCTTTAGAGAAAACAAAAATTCTACACATCTGGGGACCACTCCTGAAACCTCTTCTCAGCCAAGTAATCCAAAACATAACTTTGCTGCCGTAGGTTTGTGTGTGAGCATTACAAAATCAGTAAAAATTAGTTGATTAGGTATTAGATGATATTGAGTACATGCATGTGTCTAATCCAGAATGTGACCCATAGCATACCTGGGAGCACACACTGTGCTGCGAGTGGTGCGCATGGCAAGGACCAGTGGCCCATTTCTCCCCAGTTCCTCCTCGCAGTGATTTCATGCCTGCCTTGAGACCGTGTTGCTCTATGTTGCTTAAGTTTTAGAAGGTTAGATATGATGCAATGAAATGTGTTACATGCACCGAAGTGGCATAACAAGTAGTCATGGCCTGTAAGGGCACTGGTTTCCAAATCTCTTACAAGCAAGGCTGCTGCTATCTCTTTGACTAAGGTAAGAGGCAGATCTTGCTGTTCATGTGGTCACCAGGGCGTGCACTGCAGTCTGCACACCTTTATCAATTCTCTATCAGCAGTGTTGGCTGAGTAATGCGTGTTTTCACTACAGATATTATTCTGTGTCTGCCTTGCAGTATGTCTTGTGACTTTTAATTTCAGTTTTCCCTGGGAGTAGTTGGGCAACTATTATTACCTAGTATTTGTCAGATTATTGCCGCTGCATGTGTGTTTCTTTCAGTCGTATTGATCTGACCCGTTGTCAGTTAAAGAAAGAAATGCATTTCTTAATGCATTTTTCTTTCCTCCAAGGAATCTGCTGCTTTTAAGCAGAAAATAGTTACATTTCTTAGCTGTTTTCCTGTGTGGTTAAGACAGGGCAGTACATGAGGCCAGGACCTCACCACGCGTTTGGGCTTGACCCTGTAAATGCTTCCTGCAGCACGTTTCATTTCATGTAGCACCAGGTCAGGGCTGCTTCAGTAGTAGGTCATGGCTTTTTGTTGGTAGACCAGGGTGGAGGCCAGCTGTTAAGGACGCCCCAGTAGACCCAGGCTGAGGATGCCTCAGCAGCCTGACTTTAGGGTGGGTTATTTGGCCACAAGCTGAGCCGTGTACGGCTGCTTCCTGTCCCCTGGGCAGAGGACTTTGCTCTTCTGGGTCATCAAGTCACCAAGAGTAATGATTGCTGAAATGACTTCATTAAATCAGCCAGAAGTCTGGCTTCTACTCCTTTCTTTCTTGAGTCCAGAAGTTGGTAATCCCGAATCTGGTTTACGGCTGTTCCTGCTTGGTGTCCCCTGTGGTAGAGCTGCTCCCACATCAAGCACCAAGACATGCTGTGCCTCCCTCGGTGCCATGTCCGCTCCTGGCAGGGTGCTGGCCTTGGCTCCAGAAGGCCTGCTTGCTTTCCCCACCATAACCTGGGGGAAGACAGATTTTATTTTATTTTTAATTTTTTTATTTTTATTTATTTTATTTTTATTTTATTCTATTTTATTTTTCATTTAAAAGCTATCCCTCAGTTTGTCAATTGAAATAGGAGGCAGTCTTCTACATCAGTACTTACTCATGTGCACATGCTAATCAGCTGAAACATTAAAGTTGAGTGCTACATCATTTAATGAATGACCAGTGTATACTTCAGCACATCTACAGTTGGAGGTGGGGGTGAAGTAGTTCCCACCATTATGTCCAGTTGTTAGGGTACAGTTAGACACTGGAGATATCTTTTTGTATGTATAATTTATTGGGTAAATGGTCCTGTAATACTCTGTGCTAAAAAGGGCAGTGAAAAGCAACTGAGACCACCATTTCTGGAAGTTACTAGTGGTGGGTGCTAGCAGTCAGAACTAGAAACTGTAAAGGACCTATAACCTTTTAAAAGTAGTCAGCAAAACAGTAAGTTACTGCTGGTCAGTTAAAAGCAGTTTGGTGTTTAATAGTGGTTTATGATTATTTTCAGACACCAATGAGTGAGGAGTTACGTGCGGCAACTTGCAGTTGTCCAGAACTGAAGCAGCCTGCAGTAAAGCTGAATACAGGGAGGCTCATACAGCAGAGGAGCTCAGGAGATGACAGGGGGCTGGTTCAGGGCCTCAAAGAGGAGGTCAGGGTGGATGTGGGGTGTTATGAAACAGCAGATGTCAAGGGGACAAAGCAAAGGGTTAAAACTAAACGAGTCAGGCATGAGAGAGTGATGGCCACGTGGAGATCTAGCTAAGACACAGAAGTGCAATAACATGAGCCAAGCATCAATGAAAAGCAGCCAGGAGAAGCAGGTAGCAAAAAGAACAGCCAGCAGCTAGGTTTACTTCTAGCTTCTTGGCATGCATGAGATGTCCCCTTTGGGTGTGCCTGATAGCCAGAGGACGTGACAGCTTTAGCTGTAGCTCTTTTGTCTCCAACTATTGTGATTTATGTGCTCAGTTCTCTGGTCTGGTGCCTCACCTGCCATTAAGAGGATGCATTGCAGGATTTTTAGGGTAAATAATTTTTCAGTCAATGTAACCCACCAATTCCCAAGATTTCAAGACAGTTGGATGAAGTAGTGAATATACCATTCTTCTGCTGGTGGCTGCCCTGCCCACCAGGAGAAGAAAATTTCGTCTTGGTTCTACTCAGTACTGTGCTAGCAAGCACTTGTGAGCAGGCTCTAATTCACAGAGTGATGGGGCAGAAACTAATGCAGCCTGCTCCATGACCCAGGAGCTGTCTCTGCTCCTAGAGCTGTATTTCATTACTGGTCTCCCTGGGCAGGCTATTAACAGTGGGGATTTGCCATCAGTTTTTGCCACCAACACAGTGAGGTTTTGCCACCTCTTTGCTCCCTAATACTGGTAAAAAGGAGACGTACAGCTTCGCATCCAGTTTTTGGGGAGAGAAGCGAGAGGCATAAACAGCAAGCGATACACAAAACCAGCTCCCTTTCTGCCACGTGCCAGGGTTTCACAAGCCAGGTCTTTTCCATAAGATGTCCTACATCTGCTCACAGGAGCATGGGAAGCCTAAAACTCTGCATCCTAATTGAGCTGGACTATCTAATGAGACATAACCAGACCATCAGCAGCCTAAATAGTTTTTCATGGCTGTGACTGTCTTTGAGGATTGCTTCATGTCTGTTTTTTTTTTACCAGAGCCTGAGGAAGTGAAGTAGCCAGCACCAGGTGAAAAGTGGTGGGAGGTGGATGATTAATTTCTTGGTTCCTTTGCAACTCACAGCCTGAATGCCTCTCCAATGGGCTGGGCTTGGTGCAGTGGGGTCATTTCAGAGCATTCATTTAGAAGTGCTGATACTATCTGGTTATATTTTAGGTGTCTTTTTCTACCAAAAATTAAAGGATTTCAGTTGTGGTGATGAATAAAAAGACAGAGCTGGAGCAACAACCGCCTAGTTGCACAGGGGCAAAGGCTGCAGGCAGGCTTGCATCTTATACCGAGTTGGATTGATGGCAGGTCTACCCACCTGTGTGCTACTAGCACTGTTCACTGCCTATGAAGAAAAGAGCAGGGTGTTAAAAATGAATATAGTAGGATATAGAAATAAAGAGTTGTGATTGTGATCTACCATTGCCATGGTAAAATAAAGCAAGGACACTTGATAGTTTTTTTGGTAAGGAAAATTGTGGCAAATGTCACCAAAATAGAGATTAGGTTTCTGGCAACTTTGCAAGTCAGGTAGCCTGCACTTAGATACAATGTTTATAATGGCTTAATAGTATTTTTTGTTAAAACATATGTTCATTAAAATAATCTTCAAAGCAATCCATCTTTGTTGTACAGCATGCCAAAGATTAAATCTATAAGCCTTAACCTCAGGCAGGTTTTAAGGTTGTGTTTGAGGAGGACTCTTCAAGTGCTTAAATGCCTGCCTGGAGTGGCGTTCACTTTAGGACCCCTTTGAGGCTTAGAGAAGTCTTTTGTATTGAAAAAGGAGGCTGTGGCCTTATGTGGGGTTACTAAGCCCCCCGCTCTCCTTCTGAACGTATCTGTTTATTAGCAGTGCCAAAAGATGAATTTATTCTTTCCCCTGTGCTTTCAAATAAAGCCCTTTTGTCCTGTATAAACTCAGTAGGAGCTTGTGGTTAACCTACTAAACTAACAGGGATGGAAACCTGAGCGGTTCCATGCATCCGATCTCGCTGGAATGACTTATGGTTTGGACTCACCAGGTTTTGTTCCCATACACAAGGAATGTTTTGTTCCAGCAACATACTGGAGTGCAGCAATGGGGGGCACGCACACAGCTCGTGCCGCAGTTCAGCAGACAGGGCAGTAACTTCATGAAGTAGCTACCTCGATAACCTGTAGTCTTTAGGGTATATGGGTCTTCTAGGAGTGCTTACAGATCTACGTATCAAAAATAGCAGTGCATATGGTCCTTTTAATGCTTTCAAACTACTATATACAATTCTTGGTTTCCAAATGATTTAATGACAGGTTAATGAAGTAAAGGACCTGGATACCGTGTTACATGCAGAAATACATGTCTCCCTTCTTGATGCTGAGTATAGACTTTTTCCATTTGCAATAGTATTCACGTATTCAGGACTCAAATCCCCATTATCCATTCCTTGAAAGTAGGGCAGACTCTTGTCATAATATTACATTATAATCCTTCCAAAGATAATGAGGTGACGCTTGTTGCATTTCAAAACAGTGTGACAAAGATGAGGATTTGATCAGCAGCTACACTCTTCCAGAAGTACTAGGGTACTTGCAGCTATTTGATATTGAGGTATTTTGGCCCTCAACTGCGAAATAAATAGGTCAGGCAAGACCTTTGAGAGAATTTAATAGATACATCTAACACTTGCAGAGAAGCATGAAACTCTCCTGCTAAAATGAAATTGGGTTCATGAAAGGTCATGGTTATCTTTTAAAGTAAGTTTTTGCATGTCTGCAGAGCAAATATTTCATTAAAGATAAGGGTAGAGTCTCTGTTTTACTGATAAAGCTCCAAGTTTTATTTTTTCCTCCAAACCATGACATAGCTTCCTGCAAGCTAAGCAGCCAGCCTGCTAGATCTGACTTTTGCTTTATTGCTATAGAGTGACATACCAAACTAGTAAGGCACCAAGCAGTAAGTACAAGAAGAACCATGAGTTGCCAAAATAACAGGAAAATACTTTTTAAAATTATTTTATTGGTGACTTTTAAGTCCTGCCATCATTTTTTCAGAAACTCTTGTGATGTGGATAACAATCCCAAGCTGGCTTTACTCTAAAGCTAATTCTGCCTTTATAAGCACAATCACTTACAAATTTGGGAAAGCATCTAAAAAGAACCTCATGTGTCTCTGAGTATATATAGATATCCATGTAGATAGATGTATAGATGTCTGTACAGGTATGTCTGTCTATCTATATTTACATACAGATATAGGAAGCCTTTATAACCATACTTTGCTCCATCCTAAACTTCCACCAGAAGTGCCTTCCCACTGAACTAGAAGGTGTCACGCAAACAAGTGATTTCGTGTGTGGTACAATGGATGGGGTGGAAACCTCTGGCGGAGAAAAGTGTTTAAATGCACCCTTGGGGCTGGCAGCTAAAGCAAAACAGAAGCTTCCCCTGGCCTGCTAAAGCTGATCTGCTTTAGGAGGTGTCCATCCTTCCCCCTGAAGCTCCTTGCCCCACTCAGCCCCATACAGTGCCAAATTACAGTACCCTCTGAAGTGAGGTTTGCACGCTGCTGTGGTAATAAGAATTGGCAGGTCAGCCACCGTTTCAGACCCCTTTTCTAACCCAGCTATGCTGGATACTAATATCACTGAGGCAGTAACAGCTGGGGCTGTGCAAGCCCCCCCAGGGCCATGGGATCTGTTGGCTGCTGCAGCCCCTGTTGCTGTGGGCTTGCTGTTCCCTGCACCCCGCTCACAGCTGGCTCAGAGGCGCTGGTGCCACGGCAAGCCCCCCTCTGCCTGCCCTTCACCTGGACCAAGTGCAGCACCAGCCACACCTGAGGTTCACTAAAGGAGCGAAATTGGAAGAATTGCAGAACTGGAAAGCCCCACTGTTGTGGGGCACACCTGCCCCTATTACTACCTTTGGTATATCTCAGCTAACCTGTTGTGGGCTGATGTATGAACCTGCAGCTACCTCCTTCCTGGGCCGTGATCTTAAAAGCTCCTGAAGAGGAACAGGGGCTGCCTTACACCCCATGACCCAACCTTTGACAGCCTACAGCCCAGACCCCAGGGTCGGGACGCTTCCCAGCCATGTCATGTCGACACAGCTGCAGCAAGGACCAGCTGGCTGTGACTCAGGGGACATTTGGCTTTGTGAGTAACATGCAGTGACTGCAGCACAGTGCCGGTCTGCCCCTGGGCAGGGGCTGCAGCTAGGCAGAGGTGGCCCCAGCTTGCTCTGAGCCTGCAGACACTCCTCTGGGCCACTTGGGCTGGGGCAATTCATAAGTAAGCGATGGTGTCTGTCATTCAGGTCATATGGAAAGTTTGGGTTTGGAAAGCTGAGATAGTCCTTGCTGAATATTGGGATGTACTTGTATTTGGTTAAATAGAGGCCCGGAGGATGTTTGTCATTGAATAACAGAGCAGAAAGAAATGCAGGAAAAACTCTCTTTTACAAGTTCAGGACATGGTCTGCAGCCTGTTACACTCCTGCTCTCACAGAAACTCCACACTGAGAAAATGGTTTAAGGGAACCGCTCCACCAGGTGCCTGCAGGAAGGCCCGGAACAATGGCTGATGCAGGAAGGATGTTGCAGGTGGATACGGCACATTTCTGCCAAGGTGCAGAGCAGAAGAGAAGTCACCACAGCTCTAGCGGACGCCAGATGTTTTATGACTTTTCAGTATGTTTTGAAAAGCATCCCGTGGATGATGGCAGAACTGAGGAATAAGACTAATGGCAGGCTGTGTTAATACTGGGTGGTTTTACACTGTAAAGGTGGTATTTTGTGGCCTCTTCACTTCAAAGGTGGGAACTAAAAGAGGCTGAAGTGAAAAGGGGGGTGGAGATTAGGACCACTCTTCAGAGAGCAGGAATGGAGGTTGAGGGCAAGACCGAAGAAGCTGATGCAAGTGGTTAGAGAGTTGTGATTTTGAGAGAAGAGGGTGTTTCTGGGGAGCAGTGAGCTGATGGGCTCTCCAGGCAGAGCAGCTGCAGGGCAGCAGTGGTGGGGACAAGGCAAATCCATGCCCCATGATGGAGGGGTGCCAGGGCAGCTGGGGGTTCAGTCTCCATCCTCTCTGCTCATCCCAGGAGCCTATCCCAACCCAAGAGAGCTGCTGGAAGCCTCCTTGTATCCCGGCCAGAGTAGCAGTCAACGCAGACTACAGCTTGGGCTTTTGAGGTGTTCATCAGGGAAGGAGTGTATAGCAGAACAGATAATTCACAACCAAGAGGGAAACTGAAAGAACTTTTCAGGCATGTAAGGCTGATAGGAAATCAATGTTAAGATGCCACTGAACAAGGACACTTTTATCACTCATACAGTGTTGCAGTTCTGTTAGTGGTAAGAGTTATTTTGTGGGCAGCATGGTACTAGTGAATTACTGGGTTTCATTCTCCACGGTTGATGTTTAGCTACCCTCTTTCACAAGTATCAAAAATACTTAAATGGCAGAGAAGTCAATAAAGCCTTACCACAAAGTCTGGGCATGAGCAATGCTAAATATCACTGGCTTCTGCCTCTAGTATTATATATCACATTTAGGAGACCGGTTCCAGAGGTAATTGGAGTGGGAACCTGGAGTGGATGACCTAACGCGCTGGCCTTTGCCAGTGGGTTATGAACTTGATGTGATCGTGAATAAGTACTAAGGTAGCAGGCATGTTGCCCTTCTGAGGGCTGAAAAGACCTTGGCTACATCCCAGCAAGACAGGAGGGGAAACCCTGGAGCAGATATCAACACAATAAAAATTGAGACCCTTCTTCCTCTTATTTGAAATGTTTTCTCTGATATAGGCGAACAATGGCTTTGAAATAATACGTGCACCATCACTAAGTCTTCTGAATTATTCCTATGTTATTTTTGTCTGGGTTTAATTGGTTGAATATCTGTGGGGTCATTCTGCTGTTACTTTGGTGTTTGCAAGCCTTCAGATGCACTGCATATGCCCTTGTGTTCATATTTGTATCTGTGGCTCTCCCAAAGTTTTACAGTTTTTACAATTTTACACAGCACATCTCCAAAGATTGTTATTCATTATTTAAAACCCACTGAATTGGAATCCAAATTCTATCCATTCTCTGTTGGCCGTTATTTATTTTCCATTCATAAACTTCTATCAGGTAACGCCAGGCGGCATCCAGGCAGCGCAGCAACCAAGAGGTGAAGTCAGCCATTCACAAACAAGTCGCAGGCTGATAGTCACCCACAGGCGCTGGTTGGTGAATCATACTGAGCAGCGAATGCATCCCGAACATCAGGATGCTTTCACATGCTGAAGGAAGTGTTGCAGTTTTACTCATTTGATCTGCATATTGCTCTCTGGAGGCTTTCATCCCAACATGTTTCTTTTTACAGTAGTTCAGGGACATATTATGAAATCTGGAATACTGCTAAATTCAAGCAAACTTCTTGCTGAGTATGACATTTAGGATCTTAATTCTGCAACAAGATATGTCAAACATATGGCCGCATAGCAACACACTAAAATGTGAATTTACTTCGAGTTGCAAGAGGAATCCTACACATGAGCATACAGGGCTCTGCTCAGACAACGCAGGAGCACGCCCGCTGCAGCTGTAAGTGGAAGGGAGACTACAGCTCCACAGGGTTTTCCTGTCACCTCTGCGGCCTTATAAGCCCATTCGTGGGTGAAAGTGCAGAGTTAACAGCTAATGGCAAAAGATTTTGCCTATGGGTGAATCTTACCATGCTAGTTATAATGTGACTTTTGCCTGGACGGTGGCAAGTGCCAGGGAGGGGGTGAGGAAAGAGGTACAAACCACTATAAATATTTCTTGTTGAAAATACCCTGGAAGAAATATTTCTGAGAGTCTCAGTTTCACCTTTTTCTTAACCCTGTTGGTATTGCTTAGATGGCAGTGACACCCTGTGGTACCAGCCACTGGTGCAGCACTCGGCAGTGGTTCATTCAGGAAGTCAGTATGAGGTTGCAATAACAAAAAGGCCAGCGATGTTTTTAATTCATCTTCACGGATTGCATCCTCCGTCCTCCCTGACTGCCTTTGTGCTAAGCAGGATGTACCTTTCTGGATTTAAATGTCCTGGAAGTAGCTACTGCCTTTTCCGGGGCATTTTTGCAGTGCCTGCATGGTGAGTCTCTCTGATTCGACTCACATCCTCTTTCCAGTAAGAGGAATCAGCTGTAGTAACAAAGGAGTATGGCATCACAGTGCACCTTTACTGTATAACTTAGTGACAATGCTTGCTGCCTCTTTGCTTGCCATGGTGAGCAAGGAAAGCTTGTGGTTGGAGGTGACAGTGCTCATCTTGGGTACTTTCTCTCTTTCAGGGGGTTCATGAGTCAAAAGGTGTGACCGAAGATTATTTGAAACTGGAATCCCTGATCCAGAAAGTTGTTTCTCCTTACTTGGGCACATATGGTCTGTATTCCAGTGATGGACCTTTCACGCACTCTTCCTGTATCTTGGGTAAGAATAACAGAGACTCGATTTGACACAGCACAGAGGGCTTCACCAAAACCTTGGTCCACACAGGGCCAGGGCCCACATGAGAGGAGACTGCCAGTATTCATGCAGCGCAGTCAAGCTCCTTTTCTAAGGCCATGCTCTTTGCAATGTGCAAAGTCACGGTGAAACTTGTCGGTGTTAGAAGATGAAAACAGGTCATCATAACAGTACTCATTAATAAATCTGTAAATCTACAGTGTGTTTAGCATTTGCATTCTACCTTTTAATGAGAGAGCTTTAACACAGGATGCTTTATGGATAGTGAGAGGAAGAAGCAAGAAGCCATTTCTAGAGTGCTGAGGAGTGTCTGTTCATTAGTGCACAAAGATCATACAAGGCTGTTTAAAGCAGGGAAGAGAGTAGGAACTTGTCTTATAGAAGACTAAGTGATACGCCTTCAAACACATAAAAACTTTTTGCAGAGTGGAAGGTAATAAGCCATTCTCCATCCCACTGGAGATAAGGAAAATAGAGTGGAGCACACATAGCAGGGGAAATTCAGATTACATGAAAGGAAAAATCTCTAATGGTACATAAACCGCCTCTGGAGGCTGTTGAATCTTCACTGCTAGAGGCGCTATATACATGTCTCATACATAGGCATCCAAAAGGATCAAGGTGGGTAAACGTGGTCCTGCCTGGTGACAGAGGCTGAGTGAGTGACCTTCTTGAGTCCCTTCCAGCTTATTTTCTATGATTCTTCAAGTTCTGAAGCATTCAGTGACTTCCATGAAGGCAAGATACAGCCAAGATGAAGGTCTTTTGAATATCCCACATAATAATTCAATTATCTGTTGAAAATGCAACGGGGATACTACCAGCATAAATCAAAAAGGAAATGTGGTAGTACCTGAGTATTTGTAAATACTGTGATGTCCTGCTTCAATAGAGAAAATAGAGGGGAAAATAAGTTCAATTGTGTGTTTTCTATGCAGTCGATTTAATCTGTTTGCTTGTCAGAAATGGTCAATAAGGTAGTTGATTTTCCCTGGAAGCTGAATGGAAAAATGGTTTTATTGCAGTAGGCATTTAAGAAACAAATCAGTTTTATCTGAATAAAGGATGTCAGTTATTTATGGAAAATGGTTCAGGATTACTACTTTGTATTCGTTGCTTGCCATTAAAAGGCCACAAGCATTTAAATGGAGCCCCAAACTGATGTTTTCTGAATACAAGCTTCTGTATGTCAGGACAGGAAAAATGCACCCAAAGAGAATAAAACTCCGGTAAAGTAGGTCATTAGAAGATAAATGTTGTATTATATGACTGCGGAAGATAGGGAGGTTTTGGTGGACTGAGCACTTTCCTTGCTGCCGTCTGTGGCAGTACCCCTCAACAGGTCTTACTATAGTCAGTGTACCTGGATCCAAGGGGGTTGAGTGCATAAGTCTGCTGCTTTTAAACTAATGCATCTAGTTCTGTCCAGCTATTTTGGTAGTATGATTTAAAGGTGTGACATACTTTCCTTGGGACTGGTGGGGCCTCTGACCCCTTTTCTTCCCTGTCTGGCCAGCACACCCAGCCTTCCCCTCCAGCCAAGCCGTGGTGCGACCAAAAAGCCAGGGTTCCTGTGGCACGGCAGCTCCTGGGAACCTTTTCTGTTTGCCAGGTCAAACTCCTAACAAAGAAAAAGTCCAAAAGTGAACTTGGCTCAGTTGATTTCACTGCTGAGGCAGAAACAACTGCAAAATACAATCTTAAGTACAGAAACCGGCTTTTTTAGTAGTACAGCATATGATTGGAATTGGTGTCCAGGTAAGCACATAATTATACATAAGTATAGTTTTAGAAGAGACTGGTATTTGTAAAGAAAATTGCATGGTTTGGAGTGGAACATATACCAGCATCCTAATTTAAAGCCAACAATTTATATGCAGTGGCTGTGGTTGACTTTCAGAGCGTAACTCATTTCCCTTCTCCAGCCGTGCCCCTTTCATGGGGATGGTGAAGTGAGAGTAGCAGGGAGAAAGCTTCAAAAATGAGACCTATTATTCACACCACTTTTTTTTTTTTTTTTTTTTTTTTTTTGCACAATTGAGTCTGAATGATGAAGTCTGCAAAAAGTTTTCATGATGATCATTTTGGTCTAGCTGATGGAGAGCACTCCATCCCTAAACTACTGGTGGTGGATCTCCGTGCTGACTTGCTGCCACCTGCTGCTCATTCTTTGGAAAGAGCCCACTTGGTTAACGGCAGCATTCATACAATCACTGCCGGATCTAGCGCAGGTTTGTTCCCCACAAAGGCTGCTGTGGGCACTGCCCTCCAGTTAACGTTTCCAAACGCTCTTGGTGCTCTCTCCTTATGTGGTCTCCGAATAATGCTTTGAATCTAAGTTTTTCCAGGATTATTAGTAAGACTGCCCGTCTTAATCCTTGTGCCCCAAATTTGAAGAGACCTGATTTTGCCAGGGTGGCTGGAAAAGTTAGATTTCAACTACTAGAAATTAGTGATGACTTTTAGAGCCTGAACAAGAACAGAATTGCACTTTCTGTTCTTGTCCAAAGAAAGTATTTGCAATTGTATATCAGGTCTCCCACAATATTTACTGTTTTACTCCAGCTGCTGAAGTTGTATGAATACAAGGGCATCTCAGCTATTATTTGTAAAGATATGTTTGGGGTCTTTGACATGCTAAAGAAATCTAGGAAATCTGAATCCTATGGATCTATAAAACCAGCAAAATGTATTCTTCTAAAGAAGTTTTTGTCATTTGAGAAAAGCTCATGAATATTCAGACCTTGACTTTTCTTTTGAACACTTGTAATTATTAGTACCACAAAAATGGGAGACTTTGTAGATATGACTCTGGATCTTTCTCTGTTTACAGAGAAGCGGTTCTTCAGGCGTTCAAAATCGGGTGACATCCTTGCCAAGAACCCCGTGGTGCGATCGAAAAGCTACAACAATCCACTGCTGACACCAGTGGCCGAGTATGAAACCGAGGGCATGGCTGCCAATGGAACGGGCATCCGAAGGCACTCTGTTTCAGAAATGACCTCCTGCCTGGAGCTACAGGGGTACTCCAACCTCACCACCATCATGGACAACGGTTCCAAGAGCTCCATGACAACCACGAAAAGCTCGCTCTCAGGAGACCAGGAGAGGCCCAGCACCGGGTCAGTGCAATGCTCTAGCAAACTCAGCACAGTTGAGCAACAGAAAGGACTCTTCCACTCGATGGACGACCCACACAGGTCTTTTGAGCTGGACAGGGACCCTTCCTTGATTCCAGTTCCCTCTTCCAGCCCTGAGAACATAGTGGATCAGATTTTGGAGTCAATCGACTCTGATTCTGAAGGCATTTTTATTGATTTTGGCCGAGGCTGTTCCAATGCATCAGCATACAATGTGGACGTGAACAGACAGAGCATCATGTGAAGGACACTGGGAGACAAACCTTGGGTTTTAATATTATATATGAAAGTTACTAACGCATTGAGTCAGACTATGGGCAAGCTATATATGTCTAGGCAGAACCTCTGTTGTAGGTCATCACAGCTGTACTGAAGTACACAAACACAAGTTTACAGCAGGCGGGAATCTGCTGCAAGGGGGAAGAAACTCCAGCCACTTCTCCCTGTCCCTGTCACTCTGCAGTTGGATTTCCTATTGTCTTTATAAACTTAGGGGTTCACAAGCTGACAAGTGTCTGGTAAAATGCTATTAGTGCAGCTGGCAGTGTTCGTTCAGTAAAACAGCCTAACAAATAGCTGTGTTCACTTTTAATTTTCTCAAGAGATTTCCTGTAGACGGCAGGTTGTTCTCTGAACTGTAACACCTCAGCCAGAGTAAAAATGTATCCTTTTAAAAAACCAAAAAACTCCAGAGGCTGTGGGCCTTCATGCCACAGAATACAGTGATAAAGAAGTCTCTTTTAATCTTTTTCTTGTACATCTTGTATGCACTCCTTTGCCTAATGGTGAGTTAGAGTTCTTGAAGAAAGGCAAATAAACAGAAGCGTGCTACCAGATGTCACACAATGCCTCACGTCTCATGTCCTGTTTCACAGTCAATACCTTGTGTCTGTGAGAGAGTTGTCTTGAAACTGGCTTTTAAGGCTGTGTGAATTTGCTCTGAACCCACGTGGCACTTACTTAAAAGAAATCTGTGTACTGTTGACTCCTGGAGCATCCGTTGTATGGAGAGATTGCAGCAGAATCCAACTTACTTGTTTCCTAAATAAACAAAAATATGGTCTCTCAGTGGAAATCCTCATTATATATTTATATTCTTAAAGAAATAAAATAATGCATATACTGTCAATTATGTATTGATATTTAGGGAGTGTGAACCTTGCAGCTCTTCTCATCCTGAGCACTCCGAGCTCTTTGATTCTCCCCCGCAGTAACGTGGTGTTGTAAGAGCTGTGTCAGTGGTTTTACAGAGGATTGATTGCACAGGATACTAAGGTGAAGTAGAAATCCTGATGCCCGATAGATTTTTGATCAGATGGTTTTACAGTGAAGAAAGAGCTATTTCATGTCACTCCATTCCAGGCATCTCCTCTGGAGGAGAGAGTCAGTCAGTAATCCTGAGCTGCGCAGCAGAGACTGGTCGTCAGTTCAGTCTGGCAGCGCCTGGCACTTAGCTGGGATGCTCAAGGACTCTCCAGCTTCTCTCTGCACTTTCACTGCTGACCCCAACACTCACCAAACTCTTCCCCAGGTTTTGATTACGTTTCTAGGCTCAAGACCCCACTTCTGAGACTTAATTTCCTTTGGCCTCAGTACTTGATCTTTTGGAAAGTGTGAGCTCAATCTTTTGCTACCACCCTGCTTCACTGCTGGAGATTTAAGCTTCTGGATAGATGTGCGGGCTCCCCATAACACAGAGATTTGAGAACCTCAGAAGCCAGCTGAGGAAGGAGTCCCATAAATGAGGCAGAGGTCTGGTGTCTGGTTTGCTTCTTTGTGTTTGGCATGTTCAGCTGTGCAGCCTCCCTTACAGGTAGGTACTTAAGTTAGGTCATACTTAAAAGTTTCTTTTACACAGAGATAAATAATTGCTTCTATGTCCCAACAGTCTGAAACCTAACAGCCAGGGAACACACCTGGATGGGACCATCTGATGTGGGGCAGAGTCAGTGCGGAGGTACTTAACGCCCAACTGGCAGAAAAGGAGGTGCAGCAGAACCTACACTCAGCAAGAGCAACTACGGTGCCTGGGGGGATCTTTGAGGTCCAATAAATGAAACGGCTTAGGATGCAGGCACCTAACGAGCCCTCTGGATGTGCAACTAAAAGTTGCAAATTATCAGGTCACCCGTTTGGCCGCTTCCTGGCCCTGGCGATGCCTGTACAATCCCGCAGTTGTGCACCGGGGCACACTCAGGAGTACTTCACTCCTGACGGGGCTGAGGATGTTGGCAACTCGCTCACATCTGAGGTTTATCAGGTTCCTACCAACTGGTTGGTGCTACCAATGGGTGTTTGCCCACCCTCTCCTAGCTGGGGGGCATGATGAGCCCGCAGTCTCAAGGCACGTTTGTTACCACATTTGGCCCTGTGCAAACCACAGAAGAGAAAGGAGGTCTCAGTGAACCTGGATCCAATATATGACAGGATTGGTGATTTCCAAAAGTGTCCTAAAGTGGCATAAACCCCCATGCTGGCGCCCTCAGTCTCCACCCTCGTTCCTTCTAACAAACACTGTTCTGTTTCCTGAATTATTATTTAGCTTGGAGAAAAAGAGTATCCACAGCCTTATTCTAAGGACACAGTGCAAGGGAGGAGATAGATAGATTCAAACCCTTACAAGAAAATTTTAGAAATATCGTGGATCAAAGCCTCTGAACACCTACTTCCCTTAGGGAACATTAAATGTAATGAGAGTCATAAGCTTGCTTAATTATTGGGGAATATTTAAGCACAATTTCAACTGAGAAGAGAAAGGGACTGCTAGGACCCTTCCCACCTGAGCTTTTGCATGGTTAGTGCCCTCCCCTGTGATAGGAGACCTGGAATCCCCTGGTATGCTGGCAATGAACTAACATCTCCCACCTCGCGCACGTGGAGCTAGTGAATGAAAATCCTCCTCTACCAGTTGTAGAAGGTTATTTAAAGATTGGCTTCAAGACAGTGACTGCATAAGAGGAGTATTCCTAACAGCCACCTCAGAAAACCTCAAAGAGGAGCGGGATTTAGGCAATAGTCTTGTCTTCAGTGTTTCCTCTTGGCCAAGGCAGGCAGCCTGGCACCTGTTGTGAAAGCCTGTTTTGGACACTTCGCTTTCCCCCATGCGCTGCGTGGGGAACCAGCTATCCCGGAGCGCTGTAGCGTTGCAGCCCAGCACTTCCAATCTAGCTTTTACATTTCTAACTCTTCCACTTAAAGTGGGCTCTTTAGGGTCAAAGCTCTAGCAGCAGAAAGATCTACTGTAGGCTTTCATTAGCAGCACGTAGACTCTTCAGCAGATACAGACCAAGCCCTGTTCACCAGGACCACACTGGAGAATGGGAGAAGAGAAAAACCAAGCCCAGCCCAGCCCCACCCCACCCTGCCCCCAAAACTGTGATTACCAGCTGTGCTAGGGTTGAATGAGTCTTTAAGGAAGTTGGGTTCAGACCTTTTAGGATTCATTACTTGTTGTTAGGTGTTGGGATGTTCTGTGAGTGCTGCTGAGCTGAAGTAAAAGGCTTATATTTATCCTCTTTGGGATGAAGAGGCTCTCAACTGGCTTCGGTTAAAGTAAGTTAACCTGATGACGCTGTAATGGAACAGGCTGAGCTCTGCTCTTCGTGTGGTTTAGAGTTTGCTGAACTAAACTTGCCTCTGCTAGCAGATGTGGTGTTCACAGAAGTGTTTTGTCTGCTATGCTAAAGTTCTACTACTGGAGTAATGACTAAAGAAGAAGCAAATGTATTCTGACTCTAACGGTTCAAACTGCAGTTTCACGGCTATTTTTTAATTAAAGAAAATAATATAAACTCAGCAGGCTTGCTATGAAGAGCCTGAAAATATGAAGTCAGAGTTAAGTTCCCTACTGCAATGGTGGTAGGGTGGCATTTTGTCTCTCCTTCGAGTTTATATTAAAATACGTAGGCAGATATGACTGTAAACTGAAAAACTGGGTGGGGTGGTCTAGCTAATTCCTGTGAAAGCCACCATCTCCCTTGTCCTCAGAGATGAAGTTTCTCACCAACTCATTCCCCAAGAAGTGGCACGGCTGAGGGCCCTACGTGCTCTGTTGAAAGATGTCGGTGGAGCTGTGCTCTACTCTGTGCTTTGAGCCTTTGTGCAGGTCTGGTTTGTAGTTGCAAGATCATGTGTGTGAACGTGCAAGGTGCAGAGGGGCACGGAGTCACTGGGAAGACAGATCATGCAAGGGATGCTGAGCCAGGCATGTGCAGGCAATCAAAGCCCAGCATGCCAGTGTTCAGTGACTTTAAATGCTGCAGAGATGTGAGACTACCCCAGTTTGTGATCCTTCTGCTAGTAATCCCAATGCAGACAAGTCAGGGATGTGGTTTTCTTAGAGACAAATCATGGAGTCATTACAAAGGAAAAACGTGTATCAAAGAGAATAGCGCAGGTCCTTGCCAAAATATATTTATGAAGTGATGGCTTTCAGCTTTCAAATGCTGCTACATGGCAGTGTCCCAGTGCACCAGTGGTACTCAAGCTTTGTCCCTAAGGGAGCATTCTCAGTGTGCCAGTTACTCCTCTCCACCCCTCCTTTGTTATGATAAACTGTGGCATTTTATATCCTAATCCAAAAATCAAAAGCTCTCTGCTCTTTCCTTGGTTGGGATGGGTTCCAAAACCCTACGAGGGATGGTACAGAGCAACAGATAGCACGTGGAGCTCCTGTCGTCTGGCACTGCACAGTGAATCTTATGCAAGCAAAAGGAACAGGGAGACTAACCTAGTGAACAGCTGCTGAGCTCTGTGGAGAAGTAATACAGCTCCCTGGAGCACAACTGGAAATAGCAGAGTAATTGGCTGCAAATAATGCTGCCCAAATAGAGGCCTTTTTTTTTTTGTAGAAATGGGGAAAATGACTTTCCATTATTCAATTAGCTCCTGGCAGGCTGGTTTTGATAGTGCTTTGGACTAAAACAAACGCACTTGCAGATACTGTCTGAGCCACTAAGCTGTGGTGACAGAAGAGCTACGGGCCACCTTCTTCTCAGACCACCACACAGACATGCGAGCGTATGAAAATACCTGATCTGTCTCTAAAGGTCTGGTTAGAGATGTACGGATTGCCCCTTTATTAGGATAATATCCTGTAAGAACAGCTTGGAAATAAAGATGTCAGAACACCCTTAGTGTTATTTTTTAAGCTCTGGTCTGCAGAGGTGTGACTGTCATTCCAGAACTTTTTCTCAAAGTACCAAAATTTGGTGGGGCAGGGGGGAGCAGAAACCCAGATATCAATGGAGCTGGCAGTGCTGCAAATAGCATACGCAGCCATTTTGATAATAAGTAAAGCCTTGCCACCCTGCCCTCCAGGAGAATAAAATGCCTGGTTTACAATTGAAGTCTTGTTTGCACATTTCCACAAAAGAAAAACACACTTCTAAAAGGGGAATAAATATATTTTTGCCTCGAAGAGCCTTCTAGCATCCCTTTCTCTTCACATGGTGTGGTAGCCACAGCAGCAGATTGCTGTGCTCAGTGGTCTGCAAGTTCCTAGATTCCTCTTCCCATGCAAAGCGAGGAGACGGTGCTTGGGGCTCAAAGAGCAGGCCAGCATCTCGAGCTGGGCGCAGGGTGAAAGGTGCCAAGAAAGCAGCCTGTGCCATTGTGTCCTCTGAAATCCAACTCGGGTTAGAGCTGCTTAAGGCAGTTTATTTGTCTTAACTGGCAGCAGGCTTCAGAAAACCACAGACCACCTGCTGTTTGTTGGGCTGCCGTGGGTCGGCCGCCAGCCCGCCCTTCCCAGGAAGGTGATGTGGAGAAGAGCTTAGCAGGGAATAGCTGCTGGAGGCATCCAAGGTGGCTCCTGGTCCCTCCGTATGGCCTGAAGGACCTCAGGCTTCTGCCTGTTCTCTGATGTTACCGACAAATTAGGGATCTCTGAGGGATTGAGGTTATACCCAATGATTGAACTCCCTGAGCTATTGAGAGAAGTGCCAGAAAGTTATTCAAATACTTTGTGTGGTCCCAGGATACTGCAAACAAGTGGACACAAACTCTCCCAGGTGCTCTGTGTTGGCCTCGTTGCTCTATCAAAACCGATGGTTAACTCAACTGGTTTCATCAGACTCAGAATTAGGCTAAGGTGTTGTCTCTCTGAAATCCCCTACCTGGCTTAAAGCTGCTGCTTACTCCTCTGTAGCACCCTCAGAAGCCACATTTTTGGGGAGATCTGCAGAAAGGATTTAGCTTTGACCTACTATCTCAATGTCATAATTACGCTGGCATTTTAATATTCTTCAGGCAGGTTAGTTGACTAGTAATTAAATAATGAAAATAGCCTATTCTTTCACAAACGGTGCACCCCTCGGGTCTTGTAGTGCATAATTGGATTAGCGAATTGGCTGCTCGCCTGCCTATAGCAGGACTGCCTACCTGAGAGGGGAACTGCCAGGATGCTCTGCCAAAGCCAGAGGAGAGGGAAGGGAAACCTGGGTGTGGAACTGCTGGGCTAATACGCCTGCCAGAAGTTTGTTGTTAGTTAGTTGCCTTTGTGAAATGAGGTGGCAGGGGCTAAGTTTATGGTTTCTATTACTGAGGGTCTGCATCAGCATTTTCACCTTAAGACTGCTAACTCTTCCAGAACGTACCTATTTCCTAATTATTTTAGGATGATTCCCCCCCCCTTGCAAAAGCAAATAGTTAGTCTTAGGTAGAGTTTTAACTAGATTTCAAAATGCATTCCCTTTATAAACCCTAGTCCTCTGAACTCTGGGTTTAGAAATTAGGATTTAAAGGGAATTCTTAGGGCACTGTTGTTGTCTTTACAATGAAGATTAGTCTTGGGATCAGATTGCTGGGCTGGAGCTCAGAGACTGGGATGGTTTAATTCCATGTCCTCCACAGGCTTTTCGCATAGATTTAAGTCATTTAATAGCTCTATACCTCTTCAGAACATGGGGATAACGTTCTTATCTGTCTTTCTTACATTTTAAATTGTCAAGTGGATTGTCTGTTGCTTAAAAGTTTTCATGATAAAGCATGCACAACAAGGGCAGAGGAGGCATTGTACTGGAGAACGAATGAATGTGAATGAGCAATGCAACCCTAACTTCTGTGTATTTAACTTGTTGCCATCATATTCTTTTAACATAGCTGCATCACTGATTTAGGTCTATACATGCTAATTAATTCTTATTTATGATCCACTCCCTATCTATCTTCATGCCTTGTTTGGCTTTCCTCCTCAACAGCAATCTTCACTGACACATTTACAATGACACTAGGCTCTATTTCTTTTTCTCATATTACCTCTTTAATACTCTGTGAGCTTTGAGCACTTCATGGGTTTGGTTTTTTTTTCTTTCAATCTGTGTTACTTTGTTCTTACCAGCATCAAGCTTCTTATTGCCCATTACTCTAAATAGCTTAGGTCCCCCTGAAATTCCTCATGTTCTGCCCTGGATATACTCAGTAACCCTCAGGAGCAAATATCTCTGCTTCATGTTTCATCCATCTCTTCCAATCAAAAAACTGGAAGGCATTAGGCTTGATTTCCAAAGAGGAAAATTTATCTTCCCACTTGCAGTAGTTTTGTGGAAAATTGAGATCATAATGTTCTGTTCTTCATCACCACTTGAACTGTTTTTTCCCAGATACAGATGTAAAGGTTGCTAGTTATAAGTGTTTGGATAATACCCTTAGGTTTATGTTAAAATACAGGTATGGTACCTGTGCTCTCCTGTTCTCTACAGTAATGTCTGTCTTTCATAAATACCCCATTTGCTGTGAATTATTAAGCCACTTCATCCTTAAGCCTCATGGGGATGCAATCATCTGGGATGGTAACATGCTACAGGAAGCTGGAGAAGTTGGTAACCTCTTGGGGTACCCACAAGCAATCTCTCTACATGCTAAGATAGAGTAGTACAAGTAGAAATGGAAATGCTGCACCTAAAAATCGAAGGCAGAATGGCATGTGGGTGCTAGAGCAGACAAAAGATGCAAAGCATTTAATGGCAAGGCTTAACCGACTTCAAATGCAGCTAAGATCTCACCCCACATCTGTACCAACAGCTTTGCAATGTCCCTATTGTTAAACCTTGTTCAAGCCTCCCCGGGGGAGGAGGGTGAACAGAAATTATTCTGAAGAAAAAACTGTACAGAGCTCTGAGTGGAGAATTTTGTAAGGCTTGTGAGGGGAGGGATTTCTCAGGGTAAGGGTGAAAAACATTTTCAGTTTCACTGGTTCAATTTAAATCCTGATTTGTCATACAAATGTTCCAAATCTTTGGCAAAATTGGCTTTTAAAATGATTTTTAATTGCTTTTTGTGTCATCCACTCCAGGAGTGAGGAGTGGTGGCAGTCGAGTACACTATACCGCTACCAAACCAGGCAGTACTCAAGCAGATAAAAGCTTTCTGAAGAAAACTCCATATTTCCAGGCACGTTGACTGAGAGGAGGAAGACAGGGCTTTGTTGCACAAACGTTCCTGCAACTCCCCAGCTGCTGCTGTGCACAGCAAGGGGGAAGGCGATCCGCTGCACTTTCTGGGATATGATGAACATTGCTGAGAAAAACAGGCTTGGGATGTTAGTTATTTTCTAAATTCACTTCTCCCTTCCTTGGCTCAAACACCAAGGACACTGTTCATGCACAAAACGGCATTCGGGTGCCAAGAGCCAAGGTGGGATTTGAAGTTTTACTCTGTCAGATTCAGATACATCCAAATGCATCTGGGGTAGCGCTAGTCCCCCTGCCTCCTCTTTCTTCTGCTTCCTATAAACAAGTAATTACTGGTTATTGACAAACAGCTCTAATATTTTGGAATTGGCCTTGTATGGGTCAAGCCCTGGAAGGTACTGCAGATGCATCCACAGTGTATGGATCCATCCAGATACCTCCACTAAGCTCATCCATGGAGCATCAGGGAGCCTTCTGCAATTGGAGACTGCAAGCATCCAGCGCAGCTCAGGATCTGACCCTGTCAGTCTGGAATTAGCAAATGATGAAGAAACAGAGGAAAAGTGATGCCACACTTAACAAGGAAAGAAACTGCACATTGATGCCTCCAGCTGGCATGTGCAGTCTGGAAGGACCACGCACGTGGTTACGGTGCAGATTCAAGTGAATCCGGCTTCCTGTCAGCAAGAATCACTTAATGATTTGCTCACGCTGAAGAACTAATTTGATATTCTACCTTTTTGCATCTTCCAAAAGTTATTCCTTAAATGTTGTGTGTGGGCGGGGGTTCTTGGCTGGTAATGCTGCAGTTTAAATGCTTCATTTTTAAAGGCTCACAGTGGATGTATCAATCTTGGTTGAGGTTGTAGGGGTATTCAAATATAGCACCAAGTCACTGCTAAACAGTCTCATACATAAGAAGATTTTTTTTTTTTTCCTTACTCTTGAAACTGTCATATATTTTCCTCTTACTGGTTAAGTGGAGTTCAGGAATTTATGTGTGTGGTGGGTGGGGTTTTTTACTTGTTTGTTTTTTTCCCAGAGGATGCTTTAAATCAAACCTGAAGTCCTTCTTTTCTGCTCTTGGCACGTGCTGGGATTATCTCTCTGTCTTTTCTAATACAGATGACTGTACTGTTCTTATTTCTTCTTTTGTACGGTAACCCTGCCAGCTAGCTCATTGGGACACTCGATGACAAAAGCTGACCACTGGTTTCACGTAAGGAGATCCTCCCTCAGCGGCGTGCCAGTGGCCAGGCTGCATGTTTAAGAAGGGAGAAGTAACTGTAAACAGGACTGACTCAAAATGGCAATGCTGTTTGCTTTTTCCACTGGAATTTGTCTTTTGCCTCATTAATTGAGCTGCTGTTGCCTTTCTGACCAATCTTGTTAACTCTACAAGCTACACAGAAAGACACCTCAATAATCTTGTTGGGGTTCAGGATCTGTTTCTTGGGCTCCTTTTTACATGGCGAAGCAGCCTGTTGATGAGGGAGGTGAAGATGGCAAGGAGATGCACCCAGAGCTGAGCGTCTCCTTGAGGTACTCCTGTTGCAGCCTAGCTTCCAGAAGACAATTTCTCATCTCATATGGTCAAAAGCAGTGAACAGCTTCCTTCAGCAACACCACCTCCTCTCTCCTCTCCAGACCAAAGCATATGTATAAACTACACAGAGTAAGGAGTCTACTCAGCATAAACACTACCCCTTCCAGCAGGGGCTTTTCAGGAGGGCTGCGCCGTGCAAGGTTTGCTCAAGTCACTGCCACAAGCCAGCATTTTCCCAGTGCAGGAGTCCAAAGGCAATTCTCAGAGGGGAGGTCCTTCCTCACAACTGGCTGGGTAGCAGTCAGTCTTCAAACTAAGATTTTCTACAGTCTATTTCTGCAGGATTTCTATGGCTTCACCTCTGTGATTCCTTGGGTGAGCAGTGATATCAAGCCTACACCATTCCCTATTGGGATGAAAGGATCCTGCAGGTCCACTTCTTTGCCTCTCTCTGTGTGCTCTCCAGGCCAAAATGCCTATTCTATAGCAACAGAACAAATAAACCCACATTCCTGCCTCCAGATGCTGGCCCTCAGAAAATCAACATACTTAAAATGTTAATTTATTACTGACAGTGGCAGTGCTAATGTCTTCTTGATGGTGAGCCCCTTCCTCGCTGGAGGGCTGTTGTGGAAGTAGCGTGCTCCCTAGTTTGGGGTGCAGGTCCTCTTCTGGGATGCGCTTTCTGCTCCAGAGCAGTGTGGTGCTGGGCTTGGTGCCAGCATGCACAGCACCTGCACTTAGCACCACAGGGAAATAATACTCAGAAAAATATTAGTGAGTGTTGTATGGTTTTGTGAGGATGGGCCCTCCTGCTCCTAAAGAAGAGCTGCCCCATTTATTGATTCCAACAGCTCAGTCCTGAGCCTCTCTTGTCAAGAAACATGGATCTTCTGTGCATCTCTTAAGATCACTCATCGATAGACATCACTGCTTCCCTGAAGGCTTAGTGGTATTACAGTTCCCTTTAGGTGCTTCCTGGTTTTGCAGTGGATTAGAGCTTGTACAGTATTACTGTGTTACTATCCAAACTGGCCACTGGATTGCACCATTGCTCCAAATAAACGCATCTGAAAGCAAGGCAGCATCTGAGAGTGGAGAAGCCAGCTCTGTATATAAACGGCCTTTTGCATTGTCACTTTCCAAAGTCCCTCTGAGAGAACAGCAGCAACATGGTGAGCTTGCTACAAGAAAACCAGTCTCTGATCAAACTTGTGTCTTCATTTGTGGGCTGATGGGGACTGAGAAACACGACAACCTCAGCACCCTTTGGTTCCCACATGTAGCTCCTCTGCCACCAATGGGTCTCCTCTGGGGTCTTCGGGGGAGCTTCCCCGAACCTGACCTGCCACAGCTTGTGCTTATATTGGCAGTCTCTGGTCATCCAGTCAGATCTTTCTTTGTCTTGCCTTGGCGCTATTTGGTTGTCGTAAGTCTCCAGAGGACCATGGCTGTTGTAACTTTCGATCGGCTGCCTTGCAGCTATAGTTCATTTCATATCCTGCCCATCACCTTCAAGCCACAGTTTAGGCATTTCTCTGGCACATGCAAGGTGTCCAGGAAAGGCCCTGCAGACTCCTCCACAGATCCCAAGCAGAGCAAATGGGCAGGTTACAGAGCAGCATGGAGGGGCTGGCATGGGGTCGAGAGCTGAGGGCCAGGGTGTACCCAGCAAGGCAGTCTCTTGTTCCTTCCCGTGTGTGAGGTTTTCAGGATGCAAAATACTGTTAATAAGCTCACAGGCACCTTGCCTCCGAGAGGCAGCCTCCCCTGATCTCCCTGGGTTCAAATGGCACAGTTTTCCTCTAAGTGGTGAAGGAAAAAGGTAGGTTTGGCTTTCAGCCATGAGGCGGTTAACTTTTCCATTTCACAGCATCTTTACTCGAAACACATAGTTCTGTATCTGCTAATTGTGTGCGTGAGACCAGTGGTCTTTATTGTGCTTTCTGCCTGGCACAGCATTTCAGCTAAGTGCTTAGTCCTCTTTCTTTCTGTGTGCCCTCTGTGCTTCTGGATGTCTAGGCTGGGCTTTTTATATCTTCCCATCTCATCGGTGCCCTGCTTATACCCCACAGCTCAGCACAGAACATTACCTATTTTCCTCTGGTGACACTGCTCCTCTCATGAGTATTACCTTGATTGCTTGTGTCTGAAAACTGTGATGTTAGCCCCGTGAACCTTTTTGACAATGAGATCACCATCAAAGACTCTGTTATGCTGAGCAAAACATTAATGATAAGGAAAACCTTAGCATTGATGAGACACCTTGGTGGCTTTTCTGAGAGGTGAGGAGGATGTAAGGCTGCTTGCACAGAATCAGTACAGCTGTGGGACTGGAAGAAGAGGTGGCACTGAAAACACGAGAAGAGCTTTGCTTTGCTTCAGGTGGTGCAATGGGCCAACACAGCTAAGGGACACCCATTCCCAGAGCACGCAAGAAAGGGAGTGATCATCATCGCATCTAGTTGTTTAGCTCATGTATAGCTGGTCTTAAGGCAAGGCAGACTTCAAAACAAGTTCAGACTGAGGCGCTTAACTCATGTCTAGCAAGGCATATTCATTGCTTTATCACTGTGCCCTAGGACCTTGACTAAATTAAAAAAAACTTTACTCCAATGAAAGTCAGTGGGATACTTGGTATGTACAGAGAATCCAAGAATGGTTATCTGTACAATATACTCCAGCACTGTTATATTAAGCAATAAGGGTAGAATGTGTATTTATTTCACTGAAATATATGTATTTCCAGATATATTGTGCAAACATGAAAGTTAAGCTTTGCAGTCGTTGAGTTGTAATTTAAGATGCCCTTAGGAAATGCTGAGTTCAAAAAGAATCTGTATCTTAAAAATATATCCTCAATGTAGGTAGGAAGTAACCTAGATTTACAAGTTGCCAAATATCTGTGATTGTTTGCGACTATTTGATATAACTGTTCAGTCATTTTCAGGTATGCTTTGGATGATTCGATTAGGCTTGCAAGAAGGTTTACCAGTTTGTTGTGGATAAAAGCTCTATGCTGCTATTCCTGACTATGATACAAAGAAAAGTCTACAATATTTGTCTAACGAATGACTGAATTTAATATATATCTTAGAGCATGAGATAATAGGTTTTGTGCTTTTATTTATATGCCATTAGGGTGGTAATTTATTAAAGTGCATAGTAGCTGTTTTGTTTTGCACACCTAGCTTAAAAAGCAAAACTACAGTCAACTTGCTGATGTTGTTGGATCAACGTATTTTATATACTATGAAGGTGAATATTGTGCTCAGTTTTTAAAATCTTTAGGCATGAGGGGAAGGAAAGTATAGGTAAAGGCAAGGGCAGGTGTATATCTCTGGTGCTATTTTACAGTATCTAGAGGCAACCTGGGACAGCATTCTTGCAGCCTAGGCTCACTGTAATATTAATTGTGTCCTTTGGGATTTTCTATTATTCGTCTTAAGTAACCAGCAAAAATGGATCCAGAAGTTCAAGGGCTTGTCCAAGGCTATAAAAAGAACCTAACTAAATTCATGATTGAACAGATCACCTCAGACCAGTGAACATACAGTGCTCCAGGCTCAGGCATGAAGCAGAGAGCTGGGAGACACAAATGAGACCCTGAGAAGTGAAAACCTGAGGATACTTGTAAGGGAATTGCAAGGAGCTTCCATCAATGGAGAGAGCCTAATTCCTAGAAAACAAGATCCTGATCCTCTACCCTTTCAGAAGTTCTTCCTTCTTCTAGCTGTGCTGGAGGCTGACACCAAGGTAGCACAAGGCAGGTGCATCAGAGAGTGCCAGAAGATGCTTCTGCCAGCTCCACATGTTTGCAGTGCCTGGGCACCTTGGCTGACAGAGCCTACGTTGAGTATTGCTTCCACAGCTTCTGCTCTCAGCGCCAAGCGAAATGGTCCAAACCTGAAGTGGCACATTCACTTTGCAGACAGCCTTTTCAGACTCTTTTCTGTCCTGTGCCACATGAGGACAACTAGTAAGAGCACAAGATGAAGCCTTTCACAAATGGCTTTCGCCAGGCTGGAGTGGCAGTGTTCAACATTGTTCTCAATTCAGGAGGTGACATCATACTTCTTCCCAATGAAAGCGGTCCTCTTCCAGGAGGACAGATTGACCTCCTGCAACCATGAATGAGATATTTTAGGTCAAGGTTTCCTCTTTCTTTGGAGGAAACAGAGGTGGCTCTGAGTCCTCCTGGAGAAGGAGCATCAGAGTTGAGGCACAGGACTGCAGGTACTTGCTTGTCTGGGAGACTGCACACAGCCCTTTTCAAAAAGGATGGAGTCCAGTCATTCTTGAGGACTCTCCAAAGAGATGCAGTGATATCACCACTTGGAAAGATGCTCTGTGAAGAGGTGAGCAAGGCCAATGCTGAGGAGTCCTGCTGGGGGTCTGGGAGAAGATGATGGGAAGCAGGTTCTTGAGCCCTGCAACAAAATGCCTCCCCAACTCTGGCTAGTGGCCAAGGCCTATGGCAAGGACCACTGCTGACAGAAGAGCTTTTCAAGAGTTGCTTTTCCTTGAAAGAGCAAAAACAGTCCAGTTCACCCCACGTCTGCCACCCAGCTGGGGTTTTTGGCTCAGTGCAGCTCAGGAGCCCTCTGCAACATGGCCTTGGAGGTCATGCAAGGGACTCTGCCCTTGATTCTTTGAAGGACCACTCAGTCAGGCCTAGTTCAGCTTAACCCAAATGTCTCTTGTTGATCCAAATCTCTCTTATGTGGTGCACCCAAGCTTCAAAAAAGGGAATTGGCCCTTGCCAAGCACATAGTTAAATCACAGCTTCCCCTTGATTCCTGCCTGCTGCTTCTTTCACAGGCCTAATCAACCTACAGAAGAGAGTCCAACTGAGGCTCCAGATTATCTTTTGCCCAGCTCCTTTCAAAGCTTCAGTGGTCATCCATCTCCTGTGCTAGGCTACCCAGAGAGCCTTGCTCAGTGTGGTCACAGACTGGATGGGTGCAAAGGCAATGCTGGCCACAGAAGGGTGGCAAAAGGGACAATGTCCTGGCAGGAAGAGAGGTCTTTGCCTACACTAAGCCAAAAAAGCAGCAGAGGGTTCCTGCACGGGTGCAGAAACAAGTCAGGACTTAAGAACTGATTGATTCTCCACCATGTAATCAATTTGGAGCCTGTGGTTTTAAGAAACTTCTTCTTAGGCATAAATGGGAGTCTCTGGTTGATAGGTTTCTCTTTGGGAAACATGCCTCAAAGGTTGCTCTCAGAAGCAGGTTCTTTAGCTCTGCAACAATATGCCTACCCTCTGTTACCTATAAGCCTTTGAGGAGGACCATCCCTGGGAGAAGGATTGCCAAAGAGGCTGGTGAACAGTCCATTTGGCTGGAATTTTCCACCATCTACATTTAAAAAGAAAGTGAAGCAATGGTGCACTTCCTACGCTTCCAAAAGAGATGGCTTTGTTTTAATTGAACTTCTGTTTCTTGCTTCCCTGAGAATGAAATCCCTGGTTTGTTTTGTGTGCCTTCAGACTGTGGTCTGGGAAATGCACCCAGCTCTTGGACAGAGGTGCTCTGAAGACAGAATTAATAGAACAAAACTGGCTTTTATCTTGGGGATAGTTTGGTCCCTCCCCGTGAAAACATCATAACCCTCCACAGCTGTTTTCTCATTCTTGTATCTGTCTTGCCTCAAGCCCAGCACTGCAACCAAGTCGGACAGGAGGAATCCACCAGAAGAGGAAGTTGACTGTGCCTGCACAGTCTCACTGAGTCAGGATTTTCTCAGTTACTAACGAAGTGATAGAGACAGGCAGGGGGCAACCTCCCATGTGAGCAAAAATAATTGTGTATGAGAAGGTTACAAGGTCCTTTCCAAGGTAATGGCCATTTCTTGTTGCCCAATAACTTACTCTTCTTGTTTTGCATTAATTTGTGCTTTAAATTTTTATTGTATTTTTTGCACACACACATATACTAGAAAATGGTCTGTTGGGATCCCTACCCCCCTAGAGTTGCCACTGTATGGCAGTTTAAGGCATTGCCACGTCCTGTTCTCCTCCTTACCTCTCTGCTGATCTCGGAACCCTCCAAGGTATCCAGCAAAGGCAATGCTGGTCTCTCCTGTTCTTTTGGGGGCTGCAGTCAATACTACAAAGGAACATATGCTTTTGTTGTGATCAGTTCAGAGCTTGTTGTTTTAAATTAAATAGGCTCAAAAAACTAAGATGTGAATATATTTCCTGCTAAAAGAGCATGGGCACAAGGAGAATGAGGTGGAAGGGGGGGAAAAACAGACAGCTGTTTTAAAAACTTCCTAAAATAATCATAGCAGGATTTATCAGACTTGCTTTATCAGTTTTCAGCCCTCTGTGGTCCAACAGTGCAGCATATCCAGCTGTGAGGTTTGAAGGGACAGATGAAAACTGCCACAGCCATGGGGGATGCAAAGTGGTGAACTAACATAAACTCACTCTGCTGGTCACATTTGTTTTAAAACTAATTATAAACCAACTGAACAATGGCAAGGTGGAGCAGGGGTTGTTGATCCTTTTACACCTAGCATAAGCTCTGCATCATGTGTGCTGGTAAACTTGATAGAAAAGTGATCAATACTTGACACAGACTGTATTTTTGTGGTTAAGTGATCTGGTCATATGAAGGTCTGGCATTACCCTGAGTGGAATCATGTGGTCCCACAAAAGCCACTTTGCTTTGTACTTCCAAGGGAATTTGCAATAGGGTTTTTCTAGAAAGCACTTGGAAAAATACTTCTAATTACAAGCACTTGCTGTACACTGGACTAATTAACAGAGCGAGCGATGTGATGGAATTTCTTTAACCTTGTGAACCTAGAGAAAAGGGTTTGTAAAAAACCAAGGACAGCAGTGTTTAATCCATGACCTTACAAGGAAAGCATAGCAGGAGCATCAAATTGCACTCCTTTTGATAGACTTTGTGCAGCCAGACATCAGAAATGCAAAAAGGGACAGAATATCAAGTGGCAGTAAACCACCCCGAAAGCCTTGGAGTAGGAGCATGCTGTGAACTCAAAGCTATGCACATAAGATCAGACTTTAAGTTGAGATTTTCAAAGAGACTGAAAAAGAGCAGAGTGGCAGCATTGCTTGTTTTTCATCTGGAGCAGAGCAAGTAACTCTCAGGTGGGATTTTTCTAAGGTTTCTAATCCGCAGGGGTTTGGTCTCATCTCTCTACTTCCATTGAGCATTAATAGAGAGGGGAGACACGTGTGGGTATAGCCAGTAGAATGTTTTATTTTCTCTTTACAGACATGAAGACTGTTTTGAGGTAGGAAATGGTCAGTGTCCAATGGTTGAATATGGGGGAGGAACAAGATGTGAGACTTGATTTCTCATTTCTTTTGTCCTCAGACATGTGCTTTAAAGAAGGGCTTGGCACTGTTTCCCTCTAGGAATCTGACTAACAAATCATTCAGGTTTTCAGCAATACTGGGTCAAAGCTCTTCAAACTCATTATCTGGCTCTTAAGTCAGAGAAGGAAACACTTTTTTTTTTTTTTTTTTTTATTGTAGTCTCTGTGTGTCTCATATCTGGCAGGGGCTGCGTAGTACCACGGAAGGCTTTGTAAAAACAAAACTGGCTGTTAATTAGGAGAAGCGTGTACGTCTGTCCACATTTTGTTCAAGGCAGGAACACCAGCTGCAGACAGATGTGGATTCTGGGAAGAGTTTCTCCAACCACGTTTCCTCAAAGCATCCTCCTCTCATCCTGCTTAGAAACACCGTCTGAGGAAAAGCTTTCTCTGGAGTAGAAATTATTCTTCTTCAATAGCATCCAGCTTACTATTTTATAGGTGCAGTGTGGACTCCTATAAAGCTACTGCCAAAAGTGTGACCAAGGGTTCTCTACAGAGAACCTTTGGTATTTGCCACTGCTTTTCTTTCCCCAGATGCTGGGGTTCTGTTGGATTCAAAATAGGAAATCCTTTCACTAAAATGCACTTGTAATACTTGCTAAGTGGCACTGAGGTGTAGGGATGTGCAAAGGGATCTGGAGACGGTGAAGTAACAGAGCAAATCATTGAGTTCTCCACCCTTCCACTGGGACTAGCTGCAAGAAGTGATACAGAAATGAATGCTGCAGGCTGCAAACATTCTCCCAGTTAAATAAAAGGTTTGAAATGAAGTTTCTTTAAAGAAAAAAGTTCCCCCTCATCCAATGAATCTGAGAGCCAATGAGCAAAGATGTCAGTACCTTGCTAATTAGTAACACCAAATAAAACTGTATGGCCTGGGCATGTTCCTAATCTAACTCAAGTAAGTCAGTGGATTAATTCTACTTTCTTTTTTTTTTTCCTCCCATTTTAAGTCAAGTCATATTTTGAGGTGTAACAACTTTGGGAGAGAGAAAGGAAGCAATACGTTTTAGTTGTGTGGTTAGTTGTATGCAAACAAACAAGAGGTAAAACCATGGTGAAAGGTCACTAGCTAACACCAGTTAATAAATGAAGATCAAGGCCATAGAGACCATGGTATTTAGGAACTACTTAGTTGAGGTATGAATCTAGTCTTCTACTCAACTGGTTACACCCTATTTACACATAGTAAAGCCCCTTTAGGTTTTGGTTTGGTTTTTTTTTGTTTTGTTTTGTTTTGTTTTTTAACAGCAAACCCATGGTGGGGTGGGAGCTCATACTGTACCTCAAAGGCATGGAAGTTAGATGCTTATTCTCCACAGATGGTTTGGATGCTCAGTGGAAGAGAAGCAGCAATTCAGAGCCACAGCCTAACTTAGGTGGCGGATCCTGCATCTCATTTCTATCTGCATGGGGATCCCACAGAGCCCACCACAATCTCATGGGTTGCCTATTGCCCTCCTTCCCCTTGTTGTTCCACTGCAGAAAGCTTATCCTTCAAGAATGACCTTGAAAAACTTTAGACTGTTTCTGGCAACACCCTTTTCTTGTGAAAGTGCAGCTATTAACAGAGTAGGATGCTGACTGAGAAGAAGGGGAGAACGCCAATACTCTACACTTGGGGCCCAAATCATATCTTGTGTAGGCCCTTATCGAAAACAAGCAACAGTGCTGATGGGGATACACAAGGGTTGAACTGACTGAATCCCACAATCACATTACACGAATGTTCTTCCTCATCAGTAACAACTAAGAAAAGGAAACCCAGCTTGATTCATGGATCCTAGTACTGTTTAACCTACTTCCCTGAAAGTCACAGACAGCGCTTTAAAACTATCTTGAATAGAAATAAAAATGTATGTCCCTTAAAGTATAAGATCCAGCCTGAGACCTTCCCAGTGGTTCCATACCAACAAGTCAAATAAGGCAACTGATTGTGCCTCAGATAGCTGAAAATGAGAATCTACTGATCCATTTGTCTAGTAGGATTGCCCTCAAGTCTACAAGCTATTTCTCACCCCTGCTGTATGCATGCTTCCTCTCACAAAGCTATCATGCTCCGATCACTTGTTTTTTAAATTAATAGGTCAAGCTGTCTGCATTACTCTAGCTTGGCACTGATTCTGCTGTCTAGAGTTAATCCACCCTTAACTGGAAACTTTGCATTAAGTCCTTCTTACATGCCATAAAAAGTGAAACTGCTAAGATAATGTGAAGGAAGCCAGGGGAGACCTAAAAAACCCAAAAGAGTACTACTTGTACACAGTCTCATTTTTGCTGTATATGGGAAATAAAGTAAATCAAGCAAAATAATTTAATTGGAAAGGGAGGGGCAAATTTAGGGTCATTTTCTGACTAGCTGTCCACAAAGACCTGATGTAGTCAGTTCCTTCTGAAGTGAATGAGGTGTCTTCAGTAATTTGAATGCAGCCCTTTGCATCTAAAGGACAAAAGACACAAAGACTTCAGACTGCTTTCTGTGTGCCCTCATAGATGAATCAGCCAGTATTCCATGTTTAGTATCCCCAAGTTATAGTCATGCCAGGTTATACCAGTGCCAAAGTAAACAGTGCTGAAAGGAAAGGGAGCTAAGTTATGCAATGTTTTAGTTGGTCCCTTCTTCAACATGCAGCAGAACGCATTTAGCAATTTGTTTAATGCTAGTGGCTGTTGAGAAGTGGGAGAAAGGGTTGTTGCTACTGTTTTTTACCAAAGCTACCAGTTGACATGCCTGAGGGATGGGATGCCATCCAGAGGGTCTTGGACAGGCTGGAAAAGTGGGCCTGTGTGAACATCATGAGGTTCAACAAGGACAAGTGCAAGGTCCTGCACCTGGGTCGGGGAAATCCTCGGTATCAATACAGGCTGGGGGATGAAGGGATTGAGAGCAGTCCTGAGGAGAAGGACTTGGGGATACTGATAGATGAAAAGCTGGACATGAGCTGGCAATGTGCTCTTGCAGCCCAGAAAGCCAACCATATCCTGGGCTGCATCAAAAGAAGTATGGCCAGCAGGTCGAGGGAGGTGATTGTGCCCCTCTACTCTGCTCTGGTGAGACCCCACCTGCAGTACTGCGTCCAGCTCTGGGGTCCTCAGTACAGGAAGGATGTGGACCTGTTAGAGCGGGTCCAGAGGAGGGCCACAAAAATCATCAGAGGGCTGGAACACCTCTGCTATGAGGAAAGGCTGAAAGAGCTGGGGTTGTTCAGCCTGGAGAAGAGAAGGCTGCAGGGAGACCTTATTGCGGCCTTTCAATACTTAAAGGGAGCCTATAAGAAAGATGGGGACAGACTTTTTAGCAGGGCCTATAGCGATAGGACAAGGGGTAATGGTTTTAAACTAAAAGAGGGTAGATTCAAACTGGATATAAGGAAGAAATTTTTTACGATGAGGGTGGTGAAACACTAGAACGGGTTGCCCAGAGAGGTGGTAGATGCCCCATCCTTGGAAACATTCAAGGACAGGCTGGATGGGGCTCCGAGCAACCTGATCTAGTTGAAGATGTCCCTGCTCGTTGCAGGGGGGATGGACTAAATGACCTTTAAAGGTCTCTTCCATCCCAAAGCATTCTATGATTCTAGGATTACAGACTAAATTGTCAGCACATTTGTATACCTAGGCATGGATTGACCAGGGCAGGGGACAGGTGGAAAGAACTTCTTCCATTTGCTCTCCCCTCATGTTTTTTTTCTGCTCACCCACTTTTACTATATTCTATGCTCCATGTAAAAAAGAGCAATCAGAAAGTACTCGCTACCTCTATGTACTCACCTGCCCTGGTCCAGACACCTTCTAGGCAGCAGTGTCATCTGCTAGCATGGACAAGGGAGTGTTGCGTTGCTGGCAATAAGATGGAGTTATGTTTTATTTTAACTTCTCAGTCCTTGAGTTCATTATGCTGGAAATGATTCAGTAGCTTAAGAAGTTTAGGGACAACTGAAGCAAGTATTGCCATGGTGTCAAAATGCTGCACTCTGCTTCAAGTGGTTGATACGTAGCTGTAAATGCCACAGCCTCTTCCCAAATGCTGCTTCCACTTCGAGCCTCTTTGCAGTCACCTGTGCACAGTGTCCTTGAGCAATAGCAGGATGCCCTTGAGAACCATGATTTCTTCTTGGCAGTCCTCCATAAAGCCACACATCTCTCCTCCAAATCTTTCTACATGACCCACTTTATTGCAAAAATATCTCTAAGAAATCAGCAAGCCAAAATGAGTCATAATTACTGAGAGCAGATGTTTCCTAAAAAGCCATGTGAAGATCAAAACTGAAATCACCTTTGGGACAAGAGAGTTATGCAGCAGCTAACCTCCAAGACCATTTGATTTTATTTCCTTCTGTTATTCTTTTTGTCATTTCTTCCTTTTAGCCTCTTGTTTGCAATCTAATTTGAGATGTTTTAGGGCAGAGTACGCCTGTGTATGAGGGCTACTGCATGTAGCACATTTCTGCTCAAAGCCTCTCCCATACCCATTCTCTTCTTCCCTTCTCTTGCAAAGACTCTTTTTCTCTCTTCCAAGCTTTCTAATAAATTACAATTGCCTTCACTTTCACTCCCTTTTTAACTTTTTGTGGCTTGGGTTTTCCCCCTGCCCAGTACTAAAATTATTAGGGTTTCACTAGAAGCCTAGGTGCTAGAAGCATCACATGAGCTTCAGAATGCAGAGGATATGGCATTCAATAGCTACCATGTTAAGCAAAGAAGTGTTACCCACTTGAGTGTTCTGCCTCATACTACACTTGGGTGAGTAACATCAAGCGTCCATGCGTACCACACTCTCTGGAGAGCTTCCCCCTTGCTCTCGGGCTCTAGCTGCACAGAGGCAGCTTTGAGATGCTTGCTGCCACACGGCTCTGTGCTGACTCATTGACTTCCAGCTACAGAGCAATGCCACAGTATTTCTGTTAAATGATGATGCCTGGTGCCTTGTGCCCTGAGCTCACTGGTGCTTGTCTCTGGGCATTCATCTCCACAAAATAAAAAGCACTCTATAAAGATAAAATAATACTGTCAAGAAGGGACAATGTTGGAGACAGACTGCAGGGAGGAAGAGATATTATCAAAGCTTGATTCCCTTTTGGATTTTCTCCTGGTATGTGCTACACAGCCCTTCCTCCTGCCCTTTAAATATTTGGCAGCCAAGTACCATGTGTTGGGATTATCCTTCTGTAAGGCCATCTCTTGTGGACAGACTTTTTTGAATCCATAGAAGACACCACAAAAATGGCTTAGTGACTTTTGACAATGACTGGGAAGGGGGAATTATTTTCTGTTAGTATTACGTTATATGCCAGGTAACAACCACAAAGAACTAGCTGACAATTCATCACTTGGAGGATTTGTCATTTTTTTTCTCAGTGTGAATTCTGTCCCTTGAGAGGAAGAAGTGAACTAAAATTTCTATACAGAGAAGAGGAGCGGAGTGGCAATCTCCTTTCCATTGCCCCAACCGTATCAGTCTAACATGGAGCAAGAGACCTGTTTTTCCTTTGGTCTCCCTGCTGTGAGGCGGTTGCAGTAGCTGGTGGTCATGGTTCTCTTGGTATAGATTACAGCCTTCTAGAACTGGATTGATACCAAACCAAATTATATTAAATCTGTTTTAATTATCCAGTTGATATCATGGTACTGATTCCTTACAGAGTCCTTGAGCCAAAGTTCTCAGATGCTATAGCTGACTTGGCTTTCGGAGGTGAGGCAAGTGACTATTGTGTGTGGAAACAATAAATTGATTTACAAGCCAATAGAGCTTTCCTATCCAGACCTGCTAGGCTCCTCCAGATGGCCAGATGAATCATTAGCAATACAGAAAATGTAGCATTCGTAGGCTAAGGTTAGCCTTTGATAAAGCATAAGCAGAAACAGAAATGAGGTCAAACAATAATTTTCACTGGTATTGGGCTATGCTGCTCTGTTAAGAATAAAAAGTAAACTGACATGTTAAGCTGAGAGAAATTTTCACAAAAATTTCTGGCAAACTACGGAATGAAGTACTTGCCCTGACTTTAAATGGACAGTACATTATCTATGAGAAAAAAGAATATTTTATGCATTTCCTCAATCATGAACCAGGGCATATAATGATGGAAGTTTCAAAAAAATTTGGTTTTCATCCTGTGCTGATTCTCTTGAAACCAGCAAGATGTAAATGGCCACTATGCAGAGGAAGAAAATCCCATTCTTTGATGTTTGTGCAAAGAAGTGTGCAAGAAGCCCAGGCCAGGGATGAAATTTAGAAAACTATATCCCTTGCTCCATTAAGTAATTCCACCTATGTAGCACTAATAACATGCCAGCACTAACATGAGCACACAAGAATCTGCTCAAAGGAAGAGACTCCAGTGCTCCCTGCCTGCATGGACCCATTCCTGTTATTTTCTAAATGGCAGGCCTGGTTTTGATCCCTGCATCGAAGCACAGTGATGTTTTTGAGTTGTGGTTTTTTTGTAAAGAAATATTTATCTCTTCTAATACGCTTCTTCCTTTCCAGAAAACTTCTTAAGCTGTATCTCCCTTTCATCACCAAAGCAGGAAAGATGCTTTCATCTTCCATCTCTAGTTATACTTCTCTCACTTCATCTTTAAAAAAGAAAAAATATCCCCTTTTAGTAGCAATGCTGTTCAGAACTTTGTTGGGCAATTCTTTGCCCTTAGTAATCTCTCTCTCTCTCCTGAAAGGAAATGGGTAAACCCTCTAATTTGAAATGGATGTGATAAAATATCTGTGCTCAGCTTGTGAGAAACACAAAGATAAATATATACTCTTCAATATTGGCCTACGCCACCTAACAACTCTGGAACAGAGGATGTAAACCACAAAGCAGGGAATCTCTCAAGATAGGAAAGTAGCAAAGATTCTCGTAACAACTTTGATAATTATTTTGTTTTACCCCTGAGAGAGAAAGAAAGAAACCAACCACACAAAATTGCCAGGGAGTCTGAAAGTGCCTTTGCAGCACCGAGGGCAGCCACACTAGTTCGTATTGTACAAAGGGGACGTTGCTGATTTAATTTTTTCATGTTGAAAGAATAATTTAAAAAATGTCAAGGCATGTGCAGATGTTCAACTCCTTTGGCCTAAATGATGTATTTCAGTAAGATCATAAATGCTCTTCTTCTGTATTTGCATTACTGTGGAGCTTCTCCTCCAGGGCACATAACACTTGGCTGGTGGTAAGTGAAGAAAGTGCACGTTTCCCTAACCGCTATAAAGCACTAAGGGCATCTCAAAGATGCTACAGCACTGAAAAAAATAGCAAAAGGAATAACCTATTGTTGTTACTCATGCAGGTTTCTTTACCTTCAAGAGACACCATATTTGTGACTATTTATCTACCTCTAAACAGCTTTTCTATAGATTGGTTTGGGTTTTTTTTTCTGTTTGCTGTTGTTTATCCAATGTCCCCATACATAAGGGACGTTAGCTATGCAAATAACACAGACCCAGCTCTTTTCTCAGTATCTTTTAATCAAAGTCTTGTAGACCAGAAGAAAAATTTTACTGGTTCGAAGCGCACACTTTTTTCTAACACTTAAAATTCTGATTTGGGCTGTACTTCACTATTTTAGTTTATGCCAGACCAGGACAAGCTGTGAAAAACTGTCACTAACTTGTATCAGCTGAACCAAAATAAACTTGGTTTCAACGAAAATAAGCACCCAGGCAGCCTTTTGCACACGTTTGACCGAATCTGTTTAAAATCATACATCTTGGTAGACCTCGTTTAAATGAGATACTTAAGAGTAAAAGGCCTGAGGCTAAGGTGGGCTCTGGATCTTGTTGCAGTATTGGGGCCTGACTACAGACAGGAAAGCTAAAAAAAATGCAACAGCAAAAATGGGAAGAAAATTAAGACAGAAGGATCTGGGTTACATATTTATAAACTAGGTAGTTATTAATAGTTTAATTTAAATGATTTTTTTTTCCTACTAGAGAGTGTTTTCTATATATTCATGTCTTGCAACTAAACGATGCTTCCTTCCCACTCCTGCAAGTTTTTTTTCCTCCTCCGAAGCCACAGTGCCTGTGACCTTGCGTTCAGGAAATACCAGCTGAGCCTTTTCTAGCCTCCGTGTAAACAGCTGAATTCAGTGCTGTTAAATTTTTTCAGCTTTGTTTTACAAGATTTATAGACATCGAAATGTTACAGCCTATTTAAACACTAAGATCAGTTCAGTTGTCCTTATCTTTTTGTTTAATAAATACACAGTGTTAACTCTGCTTTGTCAGGTTGGGGTATGTGAATGCATGTGCGTGAGAAGAAATTCAATGAGCTGCAGTGCTGAGAGCAGCAGATTATTTTTTGCTCTTCTCAAAGCAAATAGCTGTGATTACAGTTCATACACACACACCCCCAAAAAAAGTACAGGCTCTTAATGCGTGTCAGGCTCTGGATTTCCAGTTTGCTGCTTTGACACCTGACACGGACAGAACCGTGTGGTATTTTTAAATTCGTATGTTGGACTTTAAGCAACATTCACAGCCACGGTGATGCTCTCTGCACGCTGTTGGTTAGCAGCTCAATGTAATAACTTTGCATTCCACAATCAGAGGTAGATTTACTGAATATAAAAATCTGTCTCAAAATGCTAAAGTAAAATTTTGTGTATTGAAATAATCTCAGACCAGACATAATTTGATAAAGCCATATGAATTGACAGAAAGAATCTTCAATTAATGTACAGGGTTTGATTCTGAAATAGATAATAATGACATGAAACAAACTGCATTTTTGAGGCATAAAAGAGTTATTAGAACTTTAGAATTCTAGATGGTGAATTTTAGATCTTGAGATGTAAGGTGTAGTACAAATGTTGTTATTACTTTGTTATTTTTTATTAATGCTATATGGTTTTATAGGGAATATAGTTAGAAAATCAAGATCTGGTTGAATTCCAGGGCTTACCTGGAAGTTCAAGACTACTCAGTAAATGCTTTATTTCCATTCCTGGAAATGCATGCATTAGCCTCCTAATTCAGTTTTGAAGATTGCTTCCTCATATATTACTTTAACAGCTGATTGACACTTTTGTTTTTACTGGCCCCATTGTAGCATGAGCTGCGTGTAGTCTATTTTATTTGATTACCCTGGAGGCCAAGATCTGCTTGACTTCTACTTTTATCTGGCTTTGTTTGGTATAAAGCAAAATTGAGCTCAGTCCAGCGAGATGCTGAGCCATCCCCTGCCAGTGAAGGCTATTTAATTTTGAGCAATGCTTTCCACCTTGCAGTACTGAGGCCACCCGCCACGTGCTAAAATGAAACACAGTCTGGATGATACGAGGGTACTCGTTTTCAAAGGTTATTACTCCAACCTCTGTTAGGGTTAGACTTCAGCAGCATTACAGCAGTCCCTCTATTCCTGTCTTCTGCAGCCACTCTAAAAGAAGCGGGGTAAGCATAGCCATCCAGCAATGGGGAAAGAGGGTTCCCTTGCAGCACTCGGCAGCAATTTGCATCCAACAGTATCTCCTTCAACCATGTGGTGGTGGTGAAACACCAGAGGGAAGAGCCAGGCAGCGCCAGCAGTCAACAGAAATAGGGAAACCAGGAGCCCACAAACAACTAACAGCTCTCACTCAGTTTTCTCTCTTTTCATGCTACCTGGCTGTTGCTCAAACTCTATCTCCTATTCTCTTCCTCCTTATTTCTCCAGAGTTCCCTTTCTTTTTTGCTTTGATTTCCATATACCACTTTACCTCCAGAGTAAACCCATGAGTGGAAAAAGTAATAATTGTAGAGTTGGTGCTTGCCATCCCCTTGTCTGCTTAGCCCACGGGGTTATAAATGTGTTCTACAGATTACTTTGCAAGGCAAGGATCTGTCCCTGAGTGCTTGTTAGGCACTGCTATCCTAACGTTCATTAAAAACTTTATGCCAGCTGAGGATGTTATTATTAGCACTAATTGGTGTAACTCAGCTTACTTCACTTGACATGAGGGCAATCAACAGTCTCCAATGTTTAAGAATCACTCTATTTGTAACAACACTTCATGCAACATCTTTGTACAACCTCTCACATCTGCCAGAGGCATTTGCAATGTCATCAAAAAGCCTCCTCTAACTTTTGATCACAGTAATGATGCAGTACGAGTTCCAGCAAAGAAATTTGCTTTTCTTAAACAGGTTTCAGAATAATGCTGCCTTTCATGGTACTCACTTTCCTATTTTTAAAGATTACTTTGCAAAACAAATATCCCTGGACAGCAATATGTGAACAGAGATTAATGTTTTACATCCTGGGATGAGTCGTTTCAACTATGCCCGTGTCCTGCCAAAAAATAACAAAGCTAAATGAAATTGATAGTATGAAAATCTTCTCTTGCCAGATGCTCATTTCTAGCCCTATGTGCCCTCTCCTACAACCTATGGAGTCCTCAGCAAATTGCATTTCACCTTAAACATGGAAAAAGAGATTGAGAGTCACAGAGTCTTGTCCTTTTAAAGCATTAATGAGAGACCAAGTGTTAACATAAATGAATGGGACAAACCCAATATTTCACTAGAATCTATGTAACACATGAAGGATGGATGCACTTCAGCTTTAAATAATTATAGACCCCTTTCTGTTCATAGTTACTTAAATTACTTGAAAGATGGGTGAACTCAGTACAGGGGGTTTGTCTAAATATAACTGATGATGAGCTACTTAAATAGGCTTTTGGTCTGTTCTTCAACTTTCAGTGCTTTTCTCAAGGTGACCGATCATAATTTACAGCAATGGATAGCAGCAATTCCTAGAAAGCCGGCAGCGCCATTGATTTTGACCTCAGCTTTCAACTGGCAAGCTACCAATTACTTCTATAAAGGTTTCAGCTGCTCTGTATGGAAGCACACATCGTGCTGGCTCTTTGGCAATTTGAGATGGCAAGATAACCAATGTATCAATTCTCTTCTATTGATAAAGCTCCTGGGCAGTAGCTGCTGTAGCGCTACTTCTAGATCTGGAGATTTTTTTATCATCTCAGATTTAATGACTTCCCCAAGTGGAGGACTTAATGTGCATATATTATTTAGCAGTAATACCCAACTGGCAACAGACACAATAGATACTGATTGATGGGCTTACAGAGAAGTGTACTAAGTATACACTGTGCCCAAAAATTCCCCTCTCTTTTTGGCAAAGATGGATCAAATGTAAAGTACCACAAGAAAAATATATCAAAGCATACTAGGCAAATCTTGAATGAAAATCTAATAGAAATTCACTATACAATGCTTGACTATATAGCATAAGGGTATAGCATATAGTATAGGCTTAGAGATTTTAGTGCAAAGTGAAAGGTTTATTTGCACAAGTTTGGAGTCTTGCTTTTGGTTTTGGCCTTTTTTCTTGGGTACTGAGAAATTTATCTTACAGCTTCTGAAGACACTGTATAAGGGGTTCTAAAACTACCTCTAATCGCATAAGCAGATTTGCAAAATCCTTTCTCTTTTGTGCAAAGATCTTCATCAGATGTACTATTCAACTACCGGGAAGGCTATTTGTTGTTATCTGCTGTCACTGGAAACTCCAGCTATCTTTATTGCTAGAATCAACCTTAAAAAAATAATAAACTGCTATCATACACTAAAATGTAGGCACACATACAGGATAAGGAATATTAGTATGACACACAGATGAGCCTTCCTTTAGGCCAAAAGGCATTTTTAAGTTACTTGATTGTAATTGTATCGGTTTGGAGATTTTTGGTCGGAAGAGCTAGAAGATAGCACTTGGCCTGCACTGTTTGGAAGACCTTCTGGTAAGATAGCCCAACTCATTGCTGCCCCTGCTTTACTGCTTGATTTTTGCATGTTTCTTAGATTGTAAGTTCTTGTGGGCCTGGTTCCCTTCTGCTCTGCGTTTGTGAAGATCCTAGCAGTGAAGCCCGAGGCTTGAGTTCCTCCGATGTATATAAAGAAATAAAAGGCTATAACCCAGAGGTTGAGTAATACCATCCATAAAATATGCAGAATTTCCCTCGTAGTTTTGGGACTTTCTGAAGAAAGTTTCTGCATACGTACAGAGATTTTCAAAGAATTTCTGAGCACCATACGCCTTCCTTTGAATTCTTCCTGCTTTATTTCCAATGGCTTTTGGCTTTTTCATGTGCAGTGGTTGTTCGTAGTAATAACCCCTAAGAGAAAAGGCAGCGTAATGCTTCTGAAAATACAACAGATGCTTGTAATATCATTGCCCTCTCTACAGGGAATTCTGTAAACTGCTTCCTTGCTACACTCAGCATGTTAACATCCAGGAGCAGAATATTGTTTGTGGAATTTATAATGGGACCAGGGATTCAAGAAATTGATCCACGGGGTCTTATAACTACAGGAGTTCCAAACTATATGTTATCAAGCTGCCTCGACTTCACTGGTTTTCAAACACAACTCAGATTGCATTTACAGCCTATTCTGAATAATCTTCACTTGGTACATCCTTACAAAGAGACTGTCAAGGACAATGATTATCTGCCAAATACCGATGTGTTTGGGAATATTCAGCACAAGTTTTAGTATGTTATTTAAATGAATGACTTCTTTTGTCACCCTTGAAATATGCATCGTCACTCTGGCAACCTCTGTATCCTGGAAGGTGTGCAGCGCAATGAGACGTATAAACGAACAAGAGGCAGGCAGAGCAGCATACATGATGAATGAGAAAAATAAGTCATTAGGAAAGCCTGGGGTAAAAACAGAAGGGACAAAACCCCCCATCTCTCACACAGGGGTGAGGTGGGAAAATGGGGTTGGTTTAATTTTCTTCTGTCTTGGCAGATTTCTGGGACTGCATGCAAGGGCTTAGAGTGAAAATATGCATGAAAAATGTAAAAGTCCATGAAAAAACATAAACTCCTTGTTTCCAACGTTCAGTTCTTTTATGGCATTATTTTGTCTTCTCTGACTCTCTGTCATTTTCCACTGATTTCTCAAACCTTCCTATGAATAAAGCATAACCCCCACATTGCTCTGCCAGGCTTTGTAGCTGCAATCATTTTTCTGGCCCAGAAGCCCTTTCCTCCCCATGAGCTCTATGGTTATAGAAAACTATTTTCAGTCATAGAAAACTTCAGCAGGTGCCCACAATCTCTACCGCTGTATTCCTGCCACCTCCTCACCCCGCTTGCAGGCGTTGATGAGCATTGGCCGTCACCAGGCTTATTTCCAGTACATTGGCTCTAATATCCAGCTCTGCTCTAAGCCCCATCATTGTCTTTGCATACAGCCTCTACCTCTTTGAGGGGGTATACAGCAAACATGTTTCCTCAGGAAGTGAAGGGGAGGCAGGCTTGCATCCCCTCAGCTAGTGTTTCCTATTTTTCCTGATCAAAAATATTATTTCAGTAAGCAAAATGTACTCATATTTTTTTCTCTTGCATTTGGGTTTTCCTTATTCTTTTTTCCACAGTGGTATTTTTAGATCATGATTAAATGGATGAAATGAAATGCTTTTCATACTTATTTTTTTTTAAAAACTTTGGTATTGGAAAGTGGGATATTTCTGTAATAGTGTGCAACTTGGAATTAATGTTTTCAAGAATAAGGCATAATGCTCATTTGCTTTTCAATTAATTAATTATGATTTTAAAATTTACATGTTATAAACTTTTACAGTCCTGTAATTTGGGAGAATTCAAATCCCAATGCAAATCTGTGCAACATTTCTCTTTGCTGGTTTGTTTGGGGTTTTTTTTTTTAATGCTTAAAACTGAACTTTCTTCTTTGGGTACATGTGACTACCAACAGGGTTCTTGAATATGTACAGGGACAATACATGAATCTGGTCTAAGCTTTTGTTTTACCCTGTGGGGTTTTTTTTTTGACAGCCCTAAATACTTTTGTGGAAATCCTGGACTTTGATGAAAATGGTAGTGCATGAGCAGAACACCTTATTCCTATTTGTATCAGCATCCATTTCTATAGGTAGTTGTCCTGCGATAAGTATATCAATACAGCTAAAGCGGTACGATTTTTAGTGTTGGTCAGATGTTATGTGTCATTTTTCTGGGATGCATTTTTGCCAATTAGGCATATAAAAAGTGTCAAACACCATAAGCCTTTGAACTTAGCTGGGGCATATACTTGCTATTGTTAATACAAAGAGCAGCAGTAGTACCACCATCGTCTATATGCACTTGTTAATTGGCTGCTTACCTTATCTGGATGCGAAGTCCTAACTCCATTCATCACGTGTTCAGCTAAAACGAGAGTTCTTTAACCACTCTGGACACTTTAAACCAACCTGCAAATATACTGGGAGACTTCCTCTGCTGCACCTCCTCATCCTACAAAACCACAGTGTCCGCCACTGCTTTTTCTTGGTCCTTTTTTATTCACCGATGGATTATAGATATTGCCCATGTTAGTCTAGCTGCTTATCAGTCACTTTCTCAAGTTCCCCATTATCTCAGTTGCACAGTTACAAGATCATTAGACTGTCTAGCATTGCTTTTGGCCAATTTGTGTTATTTAGCTTTAAGTACATATATTCCAATGGCTTATGAATGCTTCCTGTCTTCTGAATCCCCTCTTTTTTAAATGTAAAAAATGAATATGTTTTAGGGCACTGCAGGTGGGATCCAAATTTGAGAACTTGTATGACAGCATCACTGGGTTTTGTAAATGCTGCATTATTTTTCATGCACACCCAAAAACCAGAACCGCCACCCTACCCCAATTGTTCCCAAATCTAAAAACTTCTCCAAATTACATTTGCAGAAAGATGTTCCATGGCCAAAACGTGCGATAGGATAAAGGCATCATAGAGATTTAGAGCAAATTTATTTAGGAAGATATTTTATTCTCCCCTTCACGATTAGAGAGTCTGTGTTTAGGGACTGGTCTTGTGCTTAGCATGCCAAGTGTTTATGCAATTCATCTTCCATGCTAATGCTCTGACATGTTCTCATGGGATGTGGAAACTCGTCCAGAGCAGAGGGATGTTAGACAGCCTGTGAGTCTGAGCTTTGTCCTTTTGTATTATCTTTGTTATCTGGACATGCTACTTTGAGATTTAGACAATTCACCTTTTGGAAATATCTGAGGAGTGGTTCACATTTTCTCGACAACAACCCCTTCAAACCCCTTTCTAAATGATGGTTTTGACCTCTGTAATTCCTGATAGCACTAAAGTATTTACCTTTTTGCGCCTCAACTTGTCCATTTTCGGGCTGAGGCTGCATAGGTAAGAAAACTAGTGCCATATGTGTAAGCACATTCAGCAAAAAATGCTAATAATCCCACGCCACTGGATAGTGATTTGTCTTTTTGGTTTCTTTTTGGTGAGGACCTGGGGAATTTGCATAAATCAAGAGACAGGTAGGCATAAAATGGTGACGAATGGCTCCCTTGGCTTGAACGCTAAGCAGCAGCTCCAGCTTGAGTGATGAACCAAGGGTATTAAAACGATACTTATACAACAGCAAGATATGTCGTCTCAGGGTGCTTCTTCAGCACTGACAATTATCTCTGTTAATGATGCGTTTGCAGCGGAGCTTGCTGGACTTCTTGGATCCAGCTCAGCCCAACCACAGCACCACCAGCATCAGTGGAACTCTGCCCATCTAAATGAAGCCGGAGTTTTTTGCACCGTGATTTACAGCATGTGCTGCTTGGACGAAAGCGAACTGCAGTTGTACACTGGCTTTTAAAAATATTTTCACTCTTGAAAGAAGCCTGATTGACAAAGAATATGAGCCATTGAATTATAACGTGCCAGATTTTACTAAGAACACTCTAAATATGCAAATTTATGGGAGGGGAAGCAATATTCTGACTCCTATTTAGGATGGGTTTGATAGACAGAAATAATTCTCTTGTCACTTGTTACAGAGAAGAATTATTAATTTTGCTTTGTCTGTAGAAAGGCAAAAGCCAGCAATCATGTTACAAAGTAGGTTGCATAAATTGGTTGACTTTCAATGCCTCTTTCCCCATCACATCTTAGGAAGAAGAAAAGATTTCTTAATGGTGCCAGGTTCCATTAGAAGAGTAGCGCAGCATAGTTTTATTGACGCATACCATGTCTTAGGAAAATAACAGGCAAACTCCCTGACCATTCAATTACCATATAAATAAGAATGTGCATATCTCCCCTCATATCAGCATCTTGCTTTTTTTGTTGTTGACGAAAATATGTTAATGGGTAAAAGCAGCTTTTCATTTGAATAATGACTTAATGCTTCTGTGAATTTCAGATGGTGGATTAAGCCCTTTCTTTAAAAGTTTGCAATTTCCCAATAGTTCACCAGCTGCCTTTGCTCAAGGAAAAAAAAGAGGCAAATGGGAGACTTCAAACCTCAGCACCTGCTAGGGTGCTGCTGCAGTTTATAAATCTGTTTAGGGAAATGAAGCATGCAAGTCCTCTGCTGCCTTTTGTTCAGAAGACTGTCATTGATGGGAGGGAGGAAAAAGCCCAGTGTGTTTTATGGTATAGACCAGTTTTCTTTTTCATGCCTTGCCAGGTGGAGGTGATCCTTTGCAGGTACACACTTCGGGTTTACAAGATCACCAAGGAAAGCAGTAGCACTACCTTCTTTTGACTTGACCATAGGAGAGGAACCAGATTGGAGTAAAAATTATGTGCGGGGCACTAATGTTAACTGTTCAAGCAGGTAATTATTTACGGGGAAACGGTACTAGCTGTGGTAGTTGCATGCGATGCCTCCTTCATTCTGCACTGCAGGCCATTCCCGCTGCCAGAAGTTTCATTGTCTCTCTTCGTTTTTCAGCAATAGGAGGACGGAAAACTCCTCATTTGCTTGATAGTCAGTAGATTCCAAACAGCAACGACCCCATTTTCACTTATTCTTTCCCATACTTTGGACACCAGACATCAAACTTGCTTTGATCCAGCTAAAAAATCAGTAACGCTCCAGTCAAAATGACCCAAAGGATGGGCAGTAGCACTTAAACCAACCACGAGACATGTGTCCAGTAGTATATAAAGATGTGGCTCATCACAACAGCCAGCGTCTAGGCCCTTCTCAATTTCTGAAGGAAAGCTCCAAGTTCAAACAGGTGTTGCAGTTCAAATCACTTTCCTATTTTAGGAAGAAAAATAAAGGCAATACCATGCTTCCCACACCTCATTTTTGAAATATTTAGGCTTGAACACTGACTGCTAATAGGAGTTTTGAGCATGCCAGGGAAAGTGAGAAAGTGGTTGAGGCTCTACCGTGTATCAGTGGAGCATCCCAATCTGTAGTTATACGCTGTGATATACAGAAGCATAGGGCTCTGCAAGTTACTAGACTAAACTCACTGTTAAAATTGCAGACAGTTCTGAATCAGCTGTTAAAAAAAAAAGCTTCCACTAGATGGAAGGCTCTTCTTTCTGCTTCCTCCTCATCTCTTCCCCCTACTCACTGAGTCTTGGACCTGAAAGCTGTGTGCTTTGATTGTACCCCCATGTCATTTGGAAAAGCACTTACATTGCATCAGCAATTCACTCTGCAAGGGCCGTCTTCTATGTCTGATTTTCAAAAGGTGTACTTAGCACATCTGTCTGAAAAATCCAAACTGTTAATTATTAGCTCCAAATGATATATATGTTGAGGCTGAAAGCAGAAAAAGCATCAGGCTTTTCACAATAGTGATTTGTTTCTCCCAAGTGAATTCCTCAAAGTATCCATGTCTTTCTATCCCTTTCACTGTGGAATAAGAATCTATGTCCATTTCTCTTGCTAGAGAGGAAAATAATCTACTTTGTACTATACACTTGGAATGGTGCAGATAAAGGAATGTGTAAATAGATACCTTTGCTTGTATTTGCTGCCAGCAGCCTTTGTGTTTCTCTCCTAAGGTTCAATATTGCAATAGTTGTGCTATAACAAAAGGACCTGTTTCATTAATGTAGAAGATGCTCTCCTGGTAGTGGAGTAAGATTTAACTTAACCATATTCATCAAATAGAAGAAAATTAAGTAGGGTTCAAGCAAGCATGACACTGATATAGAAAAAAATCATATTAAAAAAATCCAGTGTAAGTTCTCTTTACAAACCTTCTGTATTTTTGGGCCATTAATAGTATACTCGCATTCCTAATTTCATGCATCCGTTTTGAAAAGCAAAACACAATACTCCATAATAGCGTACAGAGAAGTTTCAGCATAATAGATAGAAGTCAACAGAAGCCATATGGAACATGAATAGGATTGCCTTGCTTTGTTGCCCATTATCGTCTTGGTCTAGTTCCATATGGTGATTGAGCTCTGTTTACATGACTTTGATGTGTAGGCATCTATTTTATTGGAGCTGTTAACCAATTAATAAAAATCTACTGCCATATGTGCTGATTCTACAGTTTGCTGTTTTATTTGCATTGGAAACTGATTTGGGAAGAACTCTGTTCTCATTTCTGTTCTGATGACAATTATGTCCTTTTATACAGAGACGGCACTCACAATTGCACTTCTAAGTTGTGCTTATCGAGAGTTATCGCTTATTGATGCGAACTGACGCAAAGCTTTAGTAGAAATTAAGATCCAAGCAGGTCATGACCTGAAACAAGCCAGTTCTTCTCAGTCCATAACTTGGGAACAAACTCTGATTATTGAATGCATGTCAGAAAGCAAAGTTCAAGTCGTCACCTTATGTGTAATTCGGGTAGGTGCTAAAGATGAGGTAGAAACAAACTCATGAACAGGTTTCTGGACAAGGGCTGATGAAAATTATGAAAAAGACTTGATTTTAAGAGTATTCATCAGTTGTTAAAAAATTTAAAAAGGGATTTAAATTTCACACTTTGGTTGAAGACCATATCTTTTATGGATTCTATTAAAATCTTCATGAGGGACAGGTGTTGTAATGTTGTCCTTCTAGAAAGTGTGCAACTTTTTTACACATCTGGTACGCATTGAGAGGCAGGGTCTCAGTTGGGTGGACCACTGCTTGGGGCCAATGTGCCTCTTTCTGACGTCTGTGGTTGCGGGAAGGTATTTCTCAGAAAAATCCATATGTAATCTTTCTCCATTGATCTTTACTTATCTCTGCCCTCCAGGAATTACGAGCCAGGCTCACTTTGGTTTTTGTTTACATGATCTACTAAAGCAACAAATGTATTTGTACAGCAGTGCTTCAGTGGTACTTCTGGGTCATACCACACTACTCTTGCAGTTACTCTATGCCTCATAATAAGCTTGTTTGAGAGTATGGATTATTTGCCAGAGTAAATTGTTTTGTTGCTAAATTCAGTGACACTAACCCAGCAAATGAGGATTTGGCCCGTATTAGCGTTTATTTCCTTCAAAAGGGAATGACTTTGAAAAGAGCCTGTGGATTCATGGGACTGCTATTACCATAGCTCACTAATGGTAATTACCATGGAATTTCCTGTTTGAGGAAATCCAACTGTGAGTTCATAAACATGTGAAAGCAAATGGAGAGGAAAAACAAAATTCAAACAACCCTTCAGTCCCTTAAATCTTGCTTTCGATTCGCAGCTTTCTTTCGGTGTTCAATTCTATTTTGTAGCAATGAAGGGCTCTGACAAGTTGCCTGAATGGGGGAAGCATTAAAGAAACAAAACCAGAAACCAAGCAATTCTTTTCTACTGACATATGTTATTTTTTACTCTAAGCGGTGTAACAGGAATTTCTTCTCACCTTTTTAAATTAATGTTTTTGCTTTATTATCCATACAGTAGTACTGCACTGCCATTTTAGAAATTACAAATGCATTGAAAGAATACTGGAAGTTCCACTGAATCTCTGTATTTATGTTGCATTCATCGTGGTAACCGATACATTATACATTGTAAATAAAAAGACACCCATATTAAGTCATTTTGCGTTAGAGGGCTCTCATTTGCAACTTTCTCTAAAGCAAATTTTAATAGTGAATTACATTCCTTAAGTGAACCCATATATAAATTACAGATTTGGAGATGACAAATAGTATACATTTGGTTCTTGTTCATATGAAATGAAAGGCTAGAATATATACACATGGTAGGGTCAAATTGGGTACACTCTCCTATACAGTACTCTCTTATTTTGAATAAAAAAATGGTGCATGACTTATTAAGCTTAGCCTGGTGAGATGTCACAGCCTTACTTGAAAACATAACCTTGCTGTTTCTGTTGATCTTTCCTCCAGTTTGCATAAGATCAGCTGGCCTCAGTGCTGAGTCTTATCTTAGAGACCCACCGTGCAAACCTACCTCTCGCTTTGAGAGAAAACAGAGCTGATATTTTACCAAGTAAAAATCTGCAGCCCTGATGTTACTCCACTATTTTATCAGTAAAACTTGCTTTCTGTGACCACAGTCTAGTCTATACTTCGCTTTAGAGCCTACCTGCAGAATATTGATCATCTACCAGCACAGTTAAAATAACACAAGTGGTATACACCTCGCACAGCTGTTCTGCCAACAGGAGGTAACGAACAGCTTAGCGACGAAGTCTTCCAGTGACGATCCTACAGTCCTTACAGTCATCACTGCTCTGATTTGAATTTAGCTGCTCAGAAGACCTCAGCAACTGGAAGCTCCCCTCTTCCAAATTTCTAGATGATCTCCTTTTACAAGCCAAGCTCAGTGCTGTAGGCTGCAGTCCCTGTAAAGCCATCTCTAAACAACCTGTTTATTCGGACATGCAAAAGGACATGGAGGGGCTGAAATACACTAGGAGAGAGTTTCATGCTGGGAGAAGGATATGGAAGTACGGCGGTCCAGCCAAAAATCTGGATTTGTCTTCTCCCCTCCCATTTGTGCTACTGCTCTGAGGAATTAAATGTTGCTCTCAGTAACAACCTCACCATGGTCTCCACCATCTGGAAGAAAGCAGCCTGGAGTCTCGTATCAATTGGGAGCTAATTAAGAAAGTGGCAAAGTCCATGGAAAGAGACCTCTTTTAAGACCAAACTAACACTAGAGAAAAAGCTCTCTCCGGGTTCTGTAGGACAAACTTAACACTTCAGTTACCCATGAGCTTCACTTCTACATCTCATTTTGAGGTGGTATTTGGCTGCAATAGGAGTCGAGCAAAATGAGTTTGTTTTCAAATAAGATTTATCCTAAATCCATTGGCTGGACATGTTCATAAAGAGGAAAGTAGAAGCAGTGTTCAACTGTTCTTTTTGGTTTGCAGACAAAATGTTAATACAATAAAAATACAAGCATAAAGAAATGCATTTGAAACAGAAAAGGGGTATATGCAAAGCAATGCCAGAGCATTCAGGTTGCGTACATAAATCTCAAAGGCATGACTGTAAGTAAATCTGGGAACTAGGCAATCTCAACACGTGGTTTTGTGAAAGAAACCTGTGAGGCAGGCTTTGAAGTAAAAAAATATAACATTTGGCTTTGTCAGCCTGAGGGGTTAGTCTAAAATCAATCACAGGCATGCTGTGCCTTAATTTCAGGTCAGACCTAGTGGCCACAGCAGCCCAGGAAAGACACTGAAAAGTCTAGAGACTTTTGTGTGGGACTTGTACTTGGTGAGAAAACGGACTGATCCAAGCAACTACAGGCTCTTTTATCTGACCTCATTAGTACACAAAGCTTTAGAACAAATGCTGAAGGAAAAACTAATTAAAGATGTGGAGGTATATGAAAAACTAGTTAAAATGCAGCAGGACTTCACCAAAGAGAACATACCAGACTAAGCCAGTATCTTTGTCTGATAAATCATTTTCTCAAACAATGCAAATACGGTAGATCAAATCTATCTGGGCTTCAATAAAACATTTGAGAGGATGCCATGCGAGAAAATATTAATTAAGATGGAGAGATGCGAATGAATGTAAGAAATGAAAAGTAAGGACAATAGCTTGTGCTGAAAGGGAAACTCTAGATGGAAGGAGGTTACTAATGCAGTTCCATAGGGACTGATCTCAGAACTAATCTTAGTTAAAATTTTATTAGTGACCTTGGCACAAAAAACATGAGTGTGCTAATGAAATTTGCTGATGACATAAACCCAGGACCTGCTGTTACAACAGAAAAGGATTGGAATATCCTATAGAAAGAATTGGATGAGTCTGCGGACAGGAGAAAGAGAAATGACATGCAATTTAATAATAGAAATACAAAGTTGTGCACTTAGAAATTCCTATTAATTTTAGTAAAGTGGGGTGAGGAGGAGGCTTCTCCAGATGGACAGAAGAAAGAAAAGATATTGCATGAACTAATCACTCAGAAGCAGGAGTGAGTCCACAGTGAGCTGATTTCTGTTTGGAAAAGGCAGCACGAGGGGCATACCATGTAGGCAAAGCTCTAAGGGCAGCTGCACCAGGTCAGACCCCACATCCCATAGCCCCCCTTTCTGACAGTAGCCACCAGCAGAAGCCAAGGAAGGCGAGTCTGGCAGGATTTTCCCGGAGCAGTGGAAGCATCCAGCAATTTATGACTCAGTGAGGTGGTGTCCTTGTGCCTCTAATTGTGTTTTTGTCCTTTTTTTTCCCCCTACCATTGATTTATCTCAGCTTATTTCCCATTCTTTTACTGGCAATGACCACTTCCTAGCATGAGTCTGAGGGAGTATAAAGAAAACATCAGGATCCCGGTGAAATTGTGGGACAAAAGATCAACCTGGAGTCTTTTGTCAGGATGCTGATGGTACTTTGGACTTCTCCTAACTGCACAGGGACACGGGTAGACCTAGAGGAGCTACCGGTGTCACACGCATGTAAAAAAGGTATGTGAAAGGGATAAATGTTAGTCATACAGACTGGAAAATTACACTGGGCAGATATAGCCTGTTCACGCCCTGGGCAGACGGAGCAATGCCACCAAACGTTTGCCGCGCCGAACCCACCAGCACGCGTGTGCCCGACAGCAAAGGGCCGCATCTGACTTCTCTGCATCACTTGAATGAATTACAAAGGGTGGGTCCCCCCCAGAGCTCTTTGTCAATATGTTCCTTGCTCCCCGCTGCAGTCAGATGGCGACGCTTGAAAACTTGATAACTAATTTATTTTTCCCCCTAAACAATAAAAAGGCAGTGAAAAGAGATTCATTTCCACATCGTGCTTTTGCATCTGGTTTTGTTTCCCCGCTTCAGCAGGGCCCGGGGGGTGGGCGCGGGGCCCCGGGCCCGGGCAGCGCCGCCCCAGCCCCACACCCCCCGGCCGGCTCCCTCCTTCTCCGGCCGCGAACCACCCGCGGGAAACGAAACCGAAAGGCCGGGGCCGGCCCGGGGCCGTGCTGCCTCTCCCACACCCGGCGGCGTTTGCTCTAAAAGCTGCACCCCCGCCCGCTGCACCTGTGTGGGAGGAGGGCGGCGGGGCGGCCCAGGCCCCCAGCGCACCGCACCACCCCACCAGCCCGGGGCTGACGAGCAGAGCCCCGCTTCGTCTCCCCTGAGGAGCCCCTTCAGCCCCGCGGCCCCCCACGCCGCCTCCGTTTCGGTCAGCGGGGCCTGGTCGCGGCCCGCCGCCGGCCTGAGGCGAGGGCGGCCACAGCGCGGCCCAACAGCCGCCGCCGCTGCCTCCCTGGGGCCGGAGGCGCCCGCAGTGCCCCGGCCCGCGGCCTCGCCCCTCCTCCGGCCGCCCGCAGGTGAGGCCGGCCCCGGGGCGGTGCTGCCGCTGCCCGCCCGCCTCGTCTCGGCCGGGAGAAGCACTTGTGGTGCCTGCGAGCCCCCGCCCGCCGCCAGGTACGTGAGGCCGGCCCGCCCCGGGGGGTGCGGAGCGGCCCGGGCTCGTCTGTCGCCGGGGGCCCGCTCCGCCCCGGCTCCTTGTCCTCGGGGCCCGGGGCGGTAGCGGTGACCTCCCGGAGAGGGAAGGTAAAAGCGGCTGGGGCTTCCCGGGGGGTGAGAAACTGGCTGCCGGGAGGGGCGTCGGGAAAGCGGCAGGCGGGAGCCCGGGGGCGCTTCCAGAGAGCGCTGGGGAGGTGCGTACAGGTGCCCATCGGTGCGTGTCAAACCAAGCGCTCTTCGTGCTTCTCGTTATGGCACCCTGTTGTACTGCCCGTGGGTGCAGGGTGCCCTGCCTAAAGGCGAAGCAATCAACTGGGTGGTCTGGGATCCCCCTCCTCCCCCCCCCCCGGTTTTGCTCCATGGGATAGCGGCTGTGCCCGGGCAGGCTTTCGGTGTGTCCTTTCTGCTGGACGCTTTCATTTTTACTGTTTCCCACAATAATATGATTCAAAGGTCGTCACGAGAGGCAGGTTTATACTGTAAGAGGTATCACACGAGGCTGTTGTTTTACACCGGTGCTTACACCTCAGTCCGCAAACCGAGTCGCGTGGTTGTTCGCACAAGGATATGACTCAACCGAATAGGATTCTGTACATTAAGAATATGTGAAGTAATTTGCCGGGTTTGATGGTAGGTAGGTGAATTTGCGCTCTGTGGCCGTCCCCACTGATTTCATGGGAGAACTTCATAGGACAAAAAGTTCCTGCACGTGAGTCCTGTTGCAGAACCGCAGCTTGCATCAATATAAAAACCTTACAAGAAACACAGAAAATGGGGTAGAGATTACAGTAAACATTATGCGATTGGGATTCAACAGTATAACTGTAAGCCATAAAATATCTCTTAAAGAACACCTCTAGCTAGATATTGATACGTTGTGCTTTTAGGGTTTTCTTTCGTCATCTTTGTTACCAGTCCTTTGAAAATGAATTCGTCGTCACCCCCATTATAATAGAGAGAGATATATAATTAGTTCACTTTTCAGCACTCTTTTCTATGTGTGTTGCATCATATTTTTGGCACATAGTTAAAATCTGTACCAGTGCGCGCGTGCACAAGGGGCTGAATTCACGTTGTATATGAAACTTTCATTCTGACCTTTCCAGATGTCTTGAGTGATGACCTTGTTATGTTGTAGTGAGTTTTCCAGGCAGAAGGTGGCACAAGGTTTAGTTAAGGCCGATTTAACTCCGGGGGGGGGGGGGGGCTGTGGAGTACAGACTGGAACCGGTTCCTCTCGTTTGCTGCCATTAGCATTCCTGCAATTCCTCCCTTCCAGCCCCCCTTCCCAACGCACCCTGGTAGAAGTCCACCAAAAGGCTGAAGCCCTTCAGGGCAGACAAAAGAGGCTGAGCCTCTCTTCCCAGCCTTGCACAGCAGGTAAGCAGCTCGCCTGAAGTCTAAGGGAAAGGCCCATTCCCAGTTAGATGCCTTTTCACTTCCCGCAAGGGTGACAGAGCGCACAGCCGGGAGTTTCCTGTCCTTGATGCTGTACGTTGTATTGATGGCCTTGATGGGGGTTTGGGTTTGGTTTTTTTCTTCCACTTTAACACAGATGAGCTGTTGGCCTGTTACTCGGTCCATGAGCCGAATGATCACCGAGCTGTCTTTCAGTTCCACAAGTCCAACCTAGGTGGCTGGATGCAGGAGTAAAGCTCCTCATGGAGCAGTAGTCAGGACTGCTGAAGGCAGAAGCCTTGCCTGCATCCGACACCAAAGCCTCTTCCAAGCAGGAGTGACCTCTGCTTTTGGGAGGGGTTTTGGCATCTAAGTATGACTTTTGCCACTGACGTGTTATGGGCCTTCAGTATGCTGCCTAAAAGAGCATGCCATTTTAGCCTCAAATGTAGCAGTTTGCTGAGAGGTCTCTGAATAGATCTAAGTCAGGCAGTGATGTTTCTGTAACCAAAGAAATCCTTTTTTAAAGTTGCTTTTACACAAGTCACTTATTCCAATGTCTTCAGACAAAAATATGCAGTAATGCTAGGTGGAACTAACTTTAATAAGGGAAATGAAACTGAGTTCCCTGTGTGGTTTTCTTCATTGTTAGATCAGGAATTCAAAAAGTAAATAAACATGGGGAGATGTAAACTGCATTTTTAAAGTTCTGGATTGAAAAAGCGTTTAATAATAGTAATGCTGGGGAAATGCATAAACAGTATTTTTTGTACTCGCCTATGAACTCTTAAGCTTTTTTTTAAGAATATGGATAGAGCCATGAAGTCATTGTGTGACTGAGCTATGTGCTTATGTGGGTATTGGTTTTTATTGGTTTTAAATGTAAGAGTGGTTTTGGTTTTTTTTTTTTTTTTTCGGATAAATTGTTCAGAGTCAAAACAGTCCTTGGTGTAAAGGGTTTGTGCATAGTATAGCTGTAAGTGTTTATGCTGTGTTGACTGGAATGGTTTAAATTTTAAATTCAGCTACAACAGAATAACCATTGTTTAATAGGCATTGTGTTATTGAAACGATAATTCCCATTTTTAAAATTACAAATGTTTTGATTTTTTTTTTTTAATGAGATTTAACAGAACATTATAACTCTAGGATCAGGATTGTCACCCTGCAGACCATACAAACCACAGTCCAAGATGTTACTGTGGCTAGGGATGTAGGATGCAACTCTAAGAAGTAGAAATTAGGGGATCTTGACAGGCTGCTGCTCAGGAATGGGTGCAGCAGCCAAGGCCTCCTGGGAGTGACTCCCGACCCAGCATTAGTGTGGGTAGCTCTTGCTGCTCACCATGCCCACAGCTGGGATTTCAGATTTCTTGCCAGCCTCCACACCGTAATAACCCACTGCCAGGCAAATGATACAGACCGACTGTGGGAGCCACATATGACCTGCTTGTGAGTTACGCGAGGCCGGAGTCACACAGGTTGACCTCCTTTGCTTTTGAAGAAAAATGACATTTGTATCTGGCAGCTTTCCTGCACATCCCCCACTTCACTGGCCCAGCTGAACTGCAGGAAAGAAGCAGCTATTTCATGTCCAGGAATGAAGAGATCTTGTTAGGATTTATATTATATATTAAAAAAGCACATAATTTTTCATGAAAAATGGGCTATGTGGACAGTATCAAAATTTTAACAACAAAAGAAAATAAATACAGAAAAAATAATTTGGAAAATATAAAATCATACTGGTTTTAACTGATATTTTTTTCCCCCAAGAACCCTTTAGAAGATGTGAGTAAAAGTACTGATGAAGGGAAAGTTTGAGTCAGCAATATCTAAGGCTGAAAAGGAATGAAAGTGCAGAGTAACTGTGAAAGTATTGCCAAAAGACCTTTATTTTAGCAATACTGCTGGATATTACTATAATAAGGCACAGATTCTGTTGTACGTATACACTTCAAGCCTGACAGCTTAAAAACTGACAGCTTGGTGCCTTTTCAAGGAGACAATTATCAAAAAAGCTCTCTTTGCATCAAATGAGAGACTGGCAGTTCGTATTACCAGTATACTAAAGAGTGGCTTAGTTGAACCATCAAATTTTCCCTGACCCTAACTAAAATAAGCTCTTTTGTACAAAATATAAGGCATTTTTCAAAGAGAAGTAAATATAATAATTGACTTACAGTATCTGGTTTAAGAAACAAGAACATTTGAGGGAAGAAAAAGAAGAAATTATTATTTCTTCTCTGCTTCTACTGGAGGTCTTACTTTCTTCATACTTACTGAATGTTTCATTCTGTATTACTGAATTCACTTTATATGATACTGATGCAATCCATATTCTTTGAGAGTTTTTCTCCTCTTCCTGCTCACCCTGTCTTTTGGAGGCATAATCTTTGATCTATGATGACAATAATTTTCACGGCATATGCAGACAGTGACTACAGGTGGGGAATAAGTAGCATGAGCTGACGAACATGTAAGAAATAACAATCCTCTAATCATGCAAATATGGGATGCAATGGGTCAAACTATACATTTCTAAGAAATTTTGAATCCTGTGGGTGCTGCCATTTACTACACCTGGGGCTGCAGGTGCCTCTGAGAATCAAGGACTACGTGTCCAATGCCAGGCACTCAGCACTGAATTCCAGCTGTTATTTGGGTTTTTCTGTAGACTGGTGACTATACTCAGTTTTCTCTTATTCTCAAGCCAATTCTTTATGTCAGGCTAGTCTCCACATTCTTAGTTCTTTGAAGAGCAAAGCGTATCTCTCTCTCTCTGGAAAACCAAATACGTATGGATATTCCTTTAAGCTATTTTTTCATGCTTTTAAACTATTCCAAAAGTAAGGATTATATTTCTGTTTTCACCATTCAGGGAGCATGCCAGATGTGAGTCAAGGGGAGCAAGCTAGGATCGGCTCTCCTGAGGGAACTGCTCTGTTCATTTTACTTACACATTGTCTCTTGGCAAACTCATAGGTAGTCTTCAAGTCATCGAAGAGTTTTGTTTAATGACTTACAAAGTATCTCCTTGGAAATTGTTGGCAGAGGCAAAAATGGATTCCAGATCATCCATGTTACCTCTGAGACCATCCCTTCTCCTCTTCCCTGTGTGCAAGCCTCACCTCTATGACTACATCCCCTGTGTTATGTAACAAGAGGGAAAGACAATCATCTTCTCAGTAGAAATGAACGGTTCTTCTTCAGATCATGCTCTCCTGTGCAGAAGGTGAAGTAGGAATTACATGGAATGAAAAAATACTGTTCTGAGCCTGTAATTAAAAATGTCTTTGCACACATAAACAGGGACCTAAAAATCCTACTGTTGAGGCAAACTCATCTCTGGCATTCCTGAAGGTTTGCGTGCTAGGCTTAGGAAGTGCAGTGATGTTCTTGTAACAAACTCTGTGGCTTTGTATCCATAAATAAACTTCTAATTTTAAAAAACCATGGTAATTCTATTGTAGGATGTCATATTGACACCAGTGTAGGTCATCATCAAGGCTGAATCTCAAGATTAGCTGTACGGACTTCTGTGTCTTGATGTGATGGAATAACTGACAGCAATTGTAGGTTGCTATTTCTGAGGCCAAGCAATGTAAGAGGATGTAACAGCTGATGTGCTGATAGGAAAAAAAATAGTGAGACAGAACAATCTTGGGTTTCATTTCAAGCTACATTAGTGGGCACAGATTTTCTGCTTATTATCCCTGGTTGGGACTCATTCAACTTCTCTCCTATCTCGTTTCTTCTCTCTTACCTTGTTCAAATCCCATTTCTTTCACTTAGCCTTCTCAGTAACCCTTCCTGAACTCCCATCTTATTCACATGCTTCTTTTGAGGTTGGAAAGTTTCAGCCCACAAATGAAGTTGTGAGGAACTGAAAATAGGGTCTCAGACTTGGAAGTTTCAGGTGATGCCAACTAGGCTATGATACCAATCCTGTCCGTAGTAAAGAAAATCCCCAGCAGTGTAACTTTATTGCCTTTCAGTGATGTCTGCCTTAAGGGCTTTTTCTTTGATTTGTTCATTCTGAAGATATCTTTTATACTTTTTTACATTAATATATTCTGGGAATATTTCTTTTAACTCTAAATTCTTAGCAAAGACTATAGCTGATACTGTGTGCTGTGCAGTGCTTGTATTTCACTGGGTTTTTCTAACTTTGAAATTAAGCCTGCTGAAGACTTGGGGCTTCCTCTTCTATATGGCTCCCACAACCATCAGGGAATACACTGGCTTTGGCATGATGCTGCAGGGTTGTGGTGACAAAGCCGAACATCAGAGCTTCAAGAAGAACATTCACCAGGAATTAGTTGTTCTGTGACATACAGTGATGTTCTGTGACATAGTCACATATGGTGACAGCATAGCGCAATGAACATTTAACAAGTTATACCAAGTTTCTGCAGATAGACACTTTAAAACAAAACAATTTAAACTAAACCTTAAAATCCTTACAGACTTCTCAGGCATTTGCGTGCCCTCATGGTAGCCCTCAGTAGTGGGGATTTTGCTGGCCATTGCAGGCTCGCACTGATGAGCAGGGGGAACTTGGGCTAGATGCGAAAAGGGAAAAACAGGAAAAAGTTACAAGGTTGTTTACAAGGAAGTAGGTCTTCCCCCCCCCCCCCCCCCGCCCCAGTCTCCAGTGAAGAATCTCTGTAAATATCCACATCTTCTTAATATTCTTCCGATATCAGGTAACCTACACTATTCTTGTTTTGTCTGGTGTTGCTCTCAAACCTTTGTTGCTTTATGTACACACACATGCATGTCTACTAAAAATTTTCCACTGAGATGCCTACCAGCTAAAAAGCTGTAGAACCACCTTTGTGTGAACATTAAAGAAAACCTATTCCATGTCATTTGTTAGACCATGGAATATAAGGTCTATAAATGCATGATAATGTGCACAGTGACAAACCAGTGTATTGGATGCTACATCCTGAAATACTTTGTGGTATCTTGTATCACATAACTAAGAAGAACTAGAGAAGATTCAGACTAGAAAGCTAGTGAGTCCATTTTTATTTTTAGGAAGGGATTGAATTATTAGGGAAGAATGCATAACCTGCCATATAAGAAATTGGAAAGATTGTTCACAGACTTTCCATATCCATCTTTACTACTATCATTCAGTATTTTAATCTACCATGTGAGGCAGAAGAAAGCGCAAAAGTTATTTTGGTTGCTATATACATCATCTTTTATGCGTTTACACATATGAAATAAGTAAATAAATGGAAACAATTTAAAAAGCCAAGAGTTTTATGGGCTTTTTTTTCTCTAATGAAAGCCTGTAGTGTCATGGGAGCTTCCACTTTTGGAAGCTGTCCCAAGCTTGAGAAGCCACTTGCTTGAAGCTTGAGTTTGAGGCTGAAATTCTGATGTTTGGCATGTTCCCTACAAAGCTGGCTTTGAAAGAAGCCTATGCACTAAGGGCTGATCTCAGTAGGTTCAGAGAATACTGACGCTCCTAGCAGCTCATTTATATCTACCTTCAATAAGTGGTAGCACGGAAACCATGGTAGCTTTAGCTTTAAATCTCAGTTTGATATAACTGCTCTTCTGTATGGATATAGCGCTTATTGTCACGTATTGAATGAAATAGGAATTAAAAGGTCACTTTTCTGAAAAATTTTCTATTGTTTTAGGTTTATGGGGTTTGCACCCTGTGTTTTAGAAGTTGAGAACTGGCAGCTTCAACCTACTTGTTGAATGTTAGCCGAGATTGTGTTCACAGGTGGATGCCAGGGAGTCCCCTGTTGAAGCTGGGTGCTGTGGGAGTGACTTGCCACAGAAGGTGGATAATTCTTGAATTCCTCAGAAGAGAGTTTTTAGTATAAGCAATGATCCTGTGCTCAGGAGGAAAATACCTGATAACATAGGAGTGAGATCCCATCCCAACTCAGTCGAGGTCAGCGTGAGTTATGGTGGTGATTTCCTTGGGCACAGAATCTCACTCTGTGTATGCAAGAATGCCATTAAACTTGTAGGTGAGTTTTCATGTTAAACTCAGAAGGTAGAAATAACCAGTGCCTGAAGGCTTAGTATCATCTTCCCTGCGCTGGTATGTCCAGTCAGTCTTGTTTATTTGGCAGTGGTTTTTTGATCATCCCTAATGGTAGGAAAATTCTTTTGCAACAGTATTCAGGTAGCAGAGTAAGTTGTGGTTATGTTTGCAGCTTTGCTTGTCTCTGCATCTGGACTTATTATACGTGCTGTTTTGCTTGATAGAAAGATTAAGCAGACTTGACAAAATCACAATTGTAACCTCATCTTTGCAGTCGGAAGCCTACAAGTCAGAATAAAAGATACGTTATTAAGACTTGCAAAGGAAAACACTGCAGGAAAAATGAAAAGAAAAAAAAAAAGAAATTTTTGCGCTTGATTCAACAGCTGTCTTTGCAAGTAGAGCTTGGTTGTGTTTAGCCCCAGTTGGCAACTAAGCACCACACAGCTGCTTGCTCACCCTCCCCCACCCCAGTGGGATGGAGGAGAGAATCAGGGAAAAAAAAGAGTAAAACCCATGGGTTGAGATAAAGACAGTTTAATAGGACAGCAGAGGAAGAGAAAATAACAATAATAACGATAAAAGAATATACAAAACCAAGTGATACACAACGCAGTTGCTCACCACTCAATGCCCAGCCCGTCCCCGAGCAGCGATCGCTGCTCCCAGCCAACTCCCCCCAGTTTATATACTGGGCATGATGTCATCACATGGTGTGGAATAGCCCTTTGGCCAGTCTGGGTCAGCTGTCCCGGCTGTGCCCCCTCCGAGCTTCTTGTGCACTTGGCCCTGCCAACATGGGAAGCTGAAAAGTCCTTGACTTAGTGTAAGCACTGCTTAGCAACAACTAAAACATCAGTGTGTTATCAACATTATTCTCATCCTAAATCCAAAACACAGCACTATGTCAGCTACTAGGAAGAAAACTAACTCTATCCCAGCCGAAACGAGGACAGCTTGTAGTACTGCATATTGGTGTTACACAAATGCAAGTGATATTATAGGTCTCTTTTATGAGTCTTAAGTTTTGTTCTGGGTGTGGTGGCCTTGTTGGTTGTTTACTGTAACCTGGTGACATCCCATGTATAAATATGTGGTGACTTGCTGCAGTTACAATAGAAAGAATTACACTGATATGAACCTGAAAGCTAGTAATTTTTAAGTAATTAATTGTAATTAGCTTCACATATTGCATTTCTTATTTTCTCTGACAACGTGGCAACTTTTCCCTTATTTTTTATGACTTAAAAAAGGTTTCTCTCCCTTCTGCAAAAGACCTATGCAAAGAAACTGGTTGTTTACTGAAAAGTCTGTGAAGATAGTCAAGTATAGAATAGTACCAACTAGGAACCATTAAAATTGCCAACTAAAAGAAAGAAGTTGTAAACTGGGAAAAAATCTTATCCTTAATTTCTTGTAGTTATCTTTGCTCTTAATTGTACCAACAGTAGGTAGAAGTTTTTGGATAGAAAAGTCATTTTAAGTATAAGATGCCTTTGGTTAAAATAGCTTCTTGTTCCAGCCTAGTAGGATCTAGTAGGGCCCAATTATTATAAATGGGATTATTATAAATTCACCTTTCAGTTTCTTTTTTATTTCTTCTCTCTTTCTTCCCTAGCAGACAGGAAGTGTGAGTGAATTGGTTCTAGAGCCAAATGATCCTTATCTGCCCTTGGGATAACTTACTGAGGATTTTAAAGTCAGATGGTGAGAAAAATTTACACTAACGTTTAAGAAGCCTCATGAAAGCCTACAGAAGCCTGACTAAATCTATGAAAAAAGAAAGAGGAGAATCATTAGAAGTCATATACCAAAGACTGGATGAAAAAGCAATAGTACTTTACTCCTGAATGACACTTTTCAACAGAAGCTCATAAAGAGCTCTGCTGCGATACCATTACCGACACTGAATAGTATGCGTCTCCTCGAGGAGTCCTGTTTATTTTCACGGAGTATCTACCAGGTGGGTGGAGGATGGGGTACAAGTAGAAGGTTTTGGTCCTAGCAGCTGTAGTCGGGGGGAGCGGAACCAAATTTCATTGTAATCCTGGTACCTGTGAAAGTACTTTGAAGCAAAATATATCTCAACATGAGCTGAGAGTGGCGAGATCTGATTAGCTGAGGAGAGGCAGAACTGCTTCCTGATTAATCAAGCAGCTAATGCTTCTTTGAGGCATTGATTCATGAAAAGTTTGAACACATAATTCATTTTAGCTGGACTTCTGTTGAGTGTGTATGTGAGCTGGTGCTTTATGGCTGTCCCAAATGCTTTCCTCAATCTGGGCCTAATAGGGCTGTATATCCATTTTACACTGAGGCATGGCAAGCAACTTACAGGTGCTTCTTCTTAATATATAAATAAAAGTGAAGAAAAGGATACAAATCCATGTTTGGAAGGAGGCAGAATATGCTCTCAAGTGCTTTGTTGCGTTGATGGGTTTCTCAAAGTTTATGCTTGAATGTGTTAGTAGAAAACTAATCTGGTAAGCAGTGTACAAGGTTGTTTGTTTTGGTTTGGTTGGGTTTTGTTGTTTGGTTTGTGTTGGGTTTTTTGTTGTGGGGGTGCTGTATAACTTTAATTGACCCTCTGAGAGAATGGAAGGCTTCTTCATCCTAGCCTTGAATTCTTTCCAGGGTTTGGCATCTAAGCTGCTTCTAAAAAAAAAAAAAAAAAAAAAATGCTGGCTCAGTAATACTCATTCTGACTGTTTCATATGGCATTTATTGATTATGGCCAACAGCTAAGACAAAGGCAGCATTTATATTAATCAGTCTAAAGAAATAATGTTTTTCTTGCCAACCACGTTGGTAAAGCGTGTTACTTAGCATTTCTAGCAAGGTAAGCCATGTGTCCACATCCTTGGAAAGGGTATAAATATTGTTCAAGAAAAACTAGGGATTTATGTAAAAGGTTAAGTTTCAAATTATGGCAGTTAGAGGAGAAGGCCCTCACCTGACAACCTTATTTACTTCTGATCATTGCATTAATGAGTAATTTGTATGTTATTCTTCTCTGCTATATGGCCTTGCTGTTTTCCACAGCTGACTTACGGTAGCCTTGTCCCCTTGCTTTTTTCCTCAAACTCTGCACTCTTATGTTTATGTACTGCTTATTAAATATTTATTAAACGTATCAAAGGGAATATTGTTGGAAGGTGCATAATATGATAAGTTGCTGGCTGCACAAGCTTCTCTTTGAGGTCACCTGAAGGGCTTGAGTGCCTGAAAACCGGCCAGTTGTTTTTTAACCCCGCTGCATTCTTTGACTTAATAAAAACTGTAGTGTTCCCTCTATGCCTTGCTTAAACTCAGACCTTTGCGTCGCTTCTGTTGTAGTAGTACTTTAGCCTGTAACAACATTATAGACTGTAGCAACACTAAAGACTACTTCAACATGTAAGTAATATAAAATTTCTGTATATTTTCCATTTTTGTGATGTGCTGACAGAGAATAATAATGAATAAACAATGTGGTCTTGATAGATATTAGCATAGGTTTAAGTAAGCGTGTATACAACTGATGCACTCGTATTTTTAGATTCGTGTAGCGGTTAGTATATGTATGTTTGAAAGTTCAAAAAGATCTGGATACCAGTGTTGTTTAAGTGCCTCTGAAGAGCCTTCTAGCTGTGTTTCATGGAGATTAATGGGCTAATATGCGTCATTCCTGCAATACGTTACCAGTGTTAGATTTCTTACGTGGGAAATAGGATTTATTCTTTTCCAGATGTTAGAAATTTTGATTCCTTCCTAGGATGATAATTTGTGCCTGTTTGGGGGTGCAGTTAAAGAGGGAAAGGTAATAAACCAGGTGCAATCACAGCAAGTAGTTCTACATGACAGTAGGGAGTTGGCAAGATTTCTTTTGAAGTTGACTTTTGTTAAAGTATGGAAAAGGTCTGATAGCAGAATCCAGTTAATAATGGTAAGTCATCATTTCAGCCACCATGCTACTGCTACCACTTCATTTCTTTTTCTACTGTCTCTTACCTGAGAACGGCTCTGTAACATGCATGAATATAGACAAATACCTTTGTATAAAGGTGATGATGTCTTCAGGGTTGAAGCCTTTATAATGGGGCAGTGGTTCCACAATCATTATTACCAAATATACATGCAAGCGGATCAGCCAGCAATAAAAATTTGATCCACATCATGCAGTGATGCACAATCCCATTTCTGTCAATTTGGTCAAAGTACATCGAGGCAGCAAAAAAAGCATAAGTCCTTGTTTATGTCAGCTTCAGGAGGACAGGAGATACTTGATGCCACATAAATCTTTCTGATCAAACAATTTTGGCAGGTTAATTTTTTTAACAAATTTGAATTTGTAGAGTTCGCTTACGCTGTGTCATTTCTTTTTTTCATGTGACCTCAGCTTTCCTGATCCAGTACAGGGAACTTGGAAGTCACACTTAATATATCATTAAACCATGACACAAGACACTTCTCAGGCGGATTTTAGCTAGTCTTTTTGGAGCTAGTCTTCTGTATGCCATACTAGGTAAGAGAATTACACCTCTAAAAGACACGGGCATAGCAAACACGAAGGAAAATGGACAGGAAGCCTTTTAGCCATATTTCAAACTTTAAGTCTAACTTTAGGGTTGGGTGGTTTTTTTTTTTCCAGCCTTTACAATTTAGTATAAAAAGATCTGCCTTTTCCTCCCTTTTCTATTTCTTTTTCTTCCTCTAGTTCCCATTACTCCATAGTCTTGGCTGACAAATTTATTATTTTATTCTGCAGTTTTGCACATACAAGAATTCTTTGTGCGCTTCCACAAACATTACCTATCACAAAATTTTGCTCACAAAAGCCAGCAAAATAAAGTGTGTGTGAGTTGCAAGTGAGTTTTAGTTTTGGTGACAAGCTGAGTGTCCTGGTTTCAGCTGGGACAGAGTTAACGTTCTTCCTAGTAGCTGGCATAGTGCTGTGTTTTGGGTTTAGTATGAGAATAGTGTTGATAACACACTGATGTTTTAGTTGTTGCTAAGTAGTGTTTATAATAAGTCAAGGACTTTTCAGCTTCCCATGTTGGCAGGGCCAAGTGCACAAGAAGCTGAGAGGGGGGCACAGCCGGACAAAGGCCTATTCCATACCATATGACAATGTCATTCCCAGTATATAAACTGGGGGAGTTGGCCGGGGGGCAGCGATTGCTGCTCGGGGACGGGCTGGGGATCAGTCAGTGGGTGGTGAGCAGCTGCATCACTTGTTTTCCCTGGGTTTTCTTTCTCTCTCTCTCTCTCTCATCCTTTTCATTACAACTTATTATTTTTTTTTAATTATTATTATTTTATTTCAATTATTAAACTGTTCTTATCTCAACCCATGAGTTTTCTTTTGCTCTTCAGATTCCCTCCCCCATCCCACCTGGGGAGGGAGGGTGAGCAAGCGACTGTGTGGTGCTTAGCTGCTGACTGGGGTTAAACCACGACAATGAGCAAGAGACATTTTAACATTGTCTTTACAATTCTAACATCAGGAAAACAGCTGAAGCTCTTGAAATGTAAAATTGTTTTTCAATTTTTGTTCAGTTGTAACTCCAAAGCATCTACAGAAATCTAGTGTGGGATGTGATTTTAAAAATCAAGATTCTGAGGATGGGATGTGCCGATGTGAATAGAGGTGAACTTAATATGGAAGGAAGTTGCGTTCAAGGTTAGATTTGAAGTGGCTGTTGTTCCTGCTTGATAGTATCGAACGTGTGAACTGTTTTGGGCCCTGCTAAGCCCCTTGGCATAAGCAGATCGATGACTGCGTACTCATCTGAAACACTTGCTGGACTGCTTTGGCAGCTTCCTTGACATCATGAATTGAACTCTTGTAGCAAAACACTACCAGGCTTTACAGTACTAAATTACCTGCCTCGCACAGTAAGTTATGGTAAGTTACAATTGGATGGGTGGAAAACATTTAATCTTTATACTTGTGAATTAATGGGGAAATAACTGTTTTGGGCAAACCAACAACTAACTGGGTCTTCAGCGCACTGATTAAGAAACAATCCAGTGCAAATGGAGAAGTAGTAGAATAGGTGCTGCTATTGTCATTTTACTTGATTTTGAATTGAGATTTATAACTAAAATGGGCTATATGTTCACCATATAAAATGGCTTTTGGAACTTGCCTCCTCTGCTTTACAGTACTATTTCATTTTGTTGCAGCTCGGATGTGGGAGGGATGATGGTAAGCCTGGGTATCGCTACATCTTGACAAGAACTGGAAACATTGGCCTGTGTTACATAAATATAAGAAGAATATTAATTTATTTTAAAAGCCCTAATTTATTCCAGCCAGAGGAATCCCCAGTGAATAATTATACAATTAAAAAAAACCTTTTTATCATAATACACCAACCCTTTGTCCAGTAACTTGTCAGATTAATTTAATTAAAAAACACTATCTTAAAAATATACTTGTCTGCAATTGAAAGTGTCTAATCCCTTGAGATGGAAGCGCTAGTTAAACATGAATTCAGCCCAACATAATTCTGCCATATTAGTGTGTATTACAGTATATTAATTTAGAGAGCAAGTTCCATAGATGACTGATCATTAATGTTTAGTATGATTACATTATTGTAATCTTTGTTTAGTCAATAAACATTTACGCTGAACCAAAAAATGGTGGTGTAGTGTGTCATATTGCAGCCACTTATCCATGTTCAGATAATTTTGTCCTAACGATACAGCAAGCTTACATGGCTTTCTGTTAATTGGTTATACATTAGGCACTTTTTTTTCCATGTGCTTGTACTGTGCCAGATGAACGAGTGGATGTGATAAGAAAATAGCTGCACTGCTTCAGACAACAAAAGAGTATTTCCAAACCCGCTTTGCTAGTAATGGGTAGAAATAATCCCTTTACTTTAGTGCTTTCAGAACTGGGAATGGCTGATACATGCAGATATTTATACGCAGTAGGGAAACAATTTTTATTTCACTCTGACATGCTTAATTCTTCCCATAAATAGATTTTTGACTTCTTCCAGCAGAGAAGGTATGGCAGGGTAGGAGGAAGAGACCGTGCTTACATATTTCATGGTCAATGAAATGACGATGTGTCACTGGTTTCCCAGTAGAGGCGGGAAACAAGTGATGGGCAGTCTGTAGGTTCAAAATATAACCTACTCTGTTTACCTACCTGCTCCAGTCCTGCAACAGAGGTGATCACACACATTATAGAGGCAGGCAAGTTGCAATATACTTTGAGATTGGACATAGTGTGTAACTGTGGGAAAATGTTTTATTAGGTGAGTGAGGTCTGCATGGCAGCCTGCAGTCCCGAGTCAGCTCTCAGAGGAAAGACCGGAGTGGACAGAGTTGGGTTTATGCGTCCCGCAGGGGTTGTTCACAGCCCAGGCCAGCCTGTAGAGGACATCCCAAACTGCAACGCAGCCCCTGCCGCAGGAAGGGTGTGCTTGTGCTGCACTAGGCAGTAACCCTGTGCTTTCGTATCTTTCCCGCTTCAGCATCTTTACTATTTTAGGTAATTATGTTCTAAATTTTCTTGTATATGAACATGGGTGTATGTCTAAAAAACCTAATGAATATATTGTTCTCCCCCAGGGTTCTCTCTGAGAGGAAAAATAATTCTATCCAACAAAAACTAAACTTCTCATTCCAGGAGTGTGCTACACAGTGTTTACCATCCTCCCTGCTGAGAATTCACTTTCTTGCACAGTGTAGCAAATGTTGCTTTATCTTTTTTATATACAGTGGATGTTTGCTTTAAATGAATGCAGTGCTGGTTAAAAAATTACCCAGTTGATGGCATCAGAAACTGAAGTCTGATTTATCATCAGAACAAGTAGCATGTAGGCACCTCCTCCCCTCCCTTCAACATTAATAAATTTTTGTTCTAAACAAGGTTGGAACCACCAGGGGTTAAGAGGGTGCTTCAAAATTACATTTATCATCTTTGATAAAAATGCTTACCCTTTCTATTGTTACTTGTCTCTCCTATCTTTGCTGCTCTACATCCACGTGGTGAACACAGAGTTTGCTTTGTATTCACACTGAATTCGTCCTAGTAGCTCAGTGATGAAAATTGTTTGTGTACCAGGTTATTGAGCCATCAAGCTTCACCAAACACTATATAACAAAATGAAAACCGTTGTTTAGAAAATTAGTTCTGGTTGCCAGTATAGTTGTAAGTACTAAGGGAATACGAGCAAATACATTTACTCATTCAGTCAGGTTTCATCATTAACAGTTTAAGCAGAAAAAGTATAGTGGGATGAATTCTTAAGCCTTAATAATTTAGGGAGTTGTACAAATAAGAGAAGATCTGTCTGCAAATTTCAGGTAGAATTCAGTTCTAACAAATATCAGAGTAGCAGTAAGAAATGTAGTGGACTAAAGAAACACCTCTTCTGCAGTTACAGACTTTTCATCCCCGTTCTTCCTGGAGGGTCTGCAACCTTAGAGGTTCATTTATTCATGTGCCGCCTGAGAGCTTGATATCTGATTGTGCCGGGAGTGGGTGAGATGAGAAGAGAGAGAACTTCAGGCAGGAGAACTTGGACAGCAAAGCAGAGGGTTGTGTTAACCAGCAGATTTGGTGGTGGTTGGAGGTGAAAAATTATGCACAGAGGAACTAAGCCATGGTGAAGGAACTAGGGAGAAGGTGGAAAACGTAAGAGTCATGGTGGAAGGGAAAACAGAGATGAACAAAGAGGAAGGCCAGACAGAAAGAAGGAGAAAGAAAGAATTTGGTGGATGGAAAGACAGGAAAACAAAGTGAAAGGAGTTAAATCAAGGGAGGAATGAAGAGTCACTTGAATGGGCATGGAGAAATATGACTAAAAACACAGTCATGGAGGGAGCAGCAAGTAGCAGGTCACTGACTCCCCCTCCTTCTTCACATTGCCAGCAGGCACCAGGACTACCAGAGAGTTGGCATTTGGCTGAACAGAAGACAGGATCATCCCATCCCATCTCAAAGTGGGAGTGTTAAAAGAGTGTAAGCACAAAAATCCAGGGGTGAGTTGCTATCAAAAATTGGCATCAAAACCAGAGTCCCTAGACCTAAGAGCAGTAACGCCTGGGAGTAAGGAAGTAGGGTTCGGGCTGCAGGCTCTGTAGGGAAGTCATGCACCGTGGGGATGAGGACCATAGAAGTGCCAACAACGCATAGCATGCTGTCTACAGTAATTGCTCTGCCAAGTTGAGACACCAGCCAGGATTTCTGCATGGCGCTAGGCTGTGCTGGGTGGCGCTGCCATGTAGAGTGATTTTTTCGTGGCCCAGATTTACAGTGCAGATGTGCTCCAAGTGGCCCACACATTGGAGGAGAAAAGCCACATTTCCATATGGCTTCAAAACTCGAAAGAAACAAAGCAATTCAGGTGTTTGGGGGGTGGGTAATTAAAGAATAATGTTTTAGTATTTATCCAGGAGTAAATACGGAAAAAACTGCTGTATGAACTTGGGCTTCTTTCCAAATTTAGGACAATATATACCATCACCAAGTAAATGCTGTTCTATTTTCCAAGCACTGAATGGATGAACCTAGTAGAAAATTGCTTTCAGAGAAATCAGTGCTGTTTGATCAGTGTGTAACTTGGTATGATAGAGCACAGAGGCTTGTGACAGGGAGGCTGTCTTCCTTTCTTTCTGATTTTCAAGGCTGGGTCTCAATCCACCGCAGGAATTAACCTTTGTGTGTGCTCCTTCTCTGATCATTATATGAAAAGAAGCTCAAAATATCCCAAACTAATGTGATATAGAAAGGACAAAGTCTTTGTTTGGTTTCTTTTTAAGGCCATATGCGTTTAATTTTTGTTTTTACTCTTCCATTTTAACATAATATTTTTCATCTTAGCCTTAAAAACAGATAAGTTCTTACATTATTTCTGGACAGAGAAGTGATAGTCCAGCACAGTGTTATTTTGTATGGAGATGGGTAGCTTTAACCATTATAAATTCTATACTCTTTTTGTTAATTCTGAAAAAACAGAGGTGTCAAATATACATGTAAGAACCCAAACCATGTTAAAATTTATGCACAAGTTTAATGCTGAACAGATGCAGGAATATTTCTAATATTTTGCTTTAAATTGCAGCGTGACATTTTTGTGTGTTAAGAGATATGGAAATCAATTTATATAGATGCAATTAAGAATGGCGATTATGCGTTTAAAGTTGATTGAAATATCCATACATAGTTGGATAACCTTTTCTAAACTTGCATATAATAATAATTTTCTAATTGTAAATATTAATTTACCAACCTGTGTATCATCATCCTTCAAATTCTTTAGTTTTTTTCCATTTGCTGAATTATTTTTTCCTTTGAAAATGAATTTTTCATGGAAAGTTTGGTTAAAAATATTTTGACATTGCAGAGAAATATGGCCTGTTCTAGCAATTTGTGTATATTTATCTTTACTGCACCAAAATCAGTGGAACTTATTACAGTAGTAAAATTAATTTGGGATTAGAGCCCAAATGGAAAATCTAATAAAATTAAAACTGTTTAAATTTTCCTGAACTTCAGGGTTCAATGACACTTCCCATCAATAGTGATGCGTGGAATTAACATTAGAATATTTACTTTTCCAGGTTTCACAGTATTTTTGTTTTGAAAAGGGTATTTCGGTTTTGTGTAAAACTGGAGGTACAGCCGTGCAGCTTTACTTGCTGCATGCAAAGCTTCATCATAGAATCACAGAATTGTTAAGGTTGGAAAAGACCCTTAAGATCATCGAGTCCAACCGTTAACCTACCACCGCCAAGTCCGCCAGTAAACCATGTCCTCAAGTACTGCATCTACCCGTCTTTTAAATACCTCCAGGGATGGGGACTCAACCACTTCCCTGGGCAGCCTGTTCCAATGCCTGACTACTCTTTCAGTGAAGAAGTTTTTCCTAATATCCAACCTAAATTTTCCCTGGCGCAGCTTGAGGCCATTTCCTCTCATTCTATCGCTTGTTACCTGGGAGAAGAGACTGACCCCCACCTCTCTACAACCTCCTTTCAGGTAGTTGTAGAGAGCGATAAGGTCTCCCCTCAGCCTCCTCCAAACTAAACAACCCCAGCTCCCTCAGCCGCTCCTTGTAAGAATTATTCTCTATTCCCTTCACCAACCTAGTTGCCCTTCTTTGGACACACCCTAGTACCTCGATGTCCTTCTTGAAGTGAGGGGCCCAAAACTGAACACAGTACTCAAGGTGTGGCCTCACCAGGGCCGAATACAGGGGCACTATCACCTCCCTGGTCCTGCTGGCCACACTATTCCTGATACAAGCCAGGATGCCATTGGCCCTCTTGGCCACCTGGGCACACTGCTGGCTCATGTTTAGGCGGCTGTCAACCATCACCCCCAGGTCCTTTTCAGCCAGGCTGCTTTCCAGCCACTCCTCACCAAGCCTGTAGTGTTGCCTGGGGTTGTTATGACCGAAGTGCAGGACCCGGCACTTGGCCTTGTTGAACTTCATACAGTTGGCCCCAGCCCATCAATCCAGCCTGTCCAGGTCCCTCTGTAGGGCCTTCCTACCCTCCAGCAGATCGACACTCCCACCCAACTTGGTGTCACCTGCAAACTTACTGAGGGTGCACTCAATCCCCTCATCCAGATCATCGATAAAGATATTGAACAGGACCGGTCCCAACACTGAGCCCTGGGGAACACCACTCGTGACCGGTCGCCAACTGGATTTGGCTCCATTCACCACCACCACCATCATGCAGCTGGCATCCTTGCAGAGGACAGGAGTCCAGGCTGTAGGGTCAATCTGTACTGGCTTTCAGTGTGGAAGGAAAAGTCATTGCAGCAAACAGGAGAGCCCTTTTATTTTGAGAACAGTTTCATGCATCGGTCTCTAATTTTTGCTTACATACTTCCCATTTCTTATCTGGTCAGCATGGTAGGTGCAGTTGGGTGTTTACATCGCACACCTACACGTCTCTATCACAGGGTATAGGCCTGACTTTAGGGCCCTCTATATTCTCCGAAAGATGTAAGCTGCTGTCAAATATAACAGAGGGTGTGGCTGTAGGTTATAGGCTCTCTCTTCCTTCATCCCTTGGTGTTGGGTGAAGGTGGAACAGCAGGCAGGGCTGTACCACACCTCCTCCCTACCTGCAGCCTCTCTCAGCATGCAGCAATGGCAGTGTGTTGCCTGCTATCGTGTTGCTAGGAAGGCAAATGAGACACCAGCTCTTGCAGGAAAAGTGGTTTTTTGTTTGTTTGTTTTTTCCCAGGGGAAATACTATACCAAATGCCTACAAAAGTTTTGGGGAATCTGGGTCCTATGTGTAAACCTCTGCTACTTGTTTAGTTACATATACAGTATAAAGAGCTGCCTGACACAACGAAAGAAGAGAAGGAAGAGAGAATAGAAGGAGAGGAAAGAGAGTAGCTGGGAAGTGTTAGTAAGGCAGCTATAGATTTAAAAAAAAAAAACAACAAAACAAAACCAACACCTCTACCTGCTGCCAAGTGAAACTTAAGAGTTTCTGTGGTCTGATAATTTGTAGAAACTCCAAAGAAGAATGGATTTTCCATATTTTCACCTGCGCTGCTGATCTCTGATAACTCCAATGTTAACAAGTACTGATATTTTAAAATGAGTATGTACTCCATACCCTCAGGTTGCCCACCCCCACAGCATTTTGCACAAAATCAGGAGCAGAAGCTGGGAGAACAAGAAGAGTTGGCCGGTGTTGGCCTCGAACAAGAGGCAGCCGGGAGTTTGGGGACAGGGAGCTTGCTGGTGGAAAAGGCTGATCTGTGAAGAGGTGGTGAGCAGCGAAGCAACGCTGTCATCAACTGTACTGCTTGTATTACGTGCTTGGGTGTACAACTGCTCTGCTGCTGAACCAGAGTTTCCTTTCTAAAACCTAATCGATCCATGTGTTGTACATGTGGAAATACAGTAATCCTCTTGATTTTATTTATTCTGTCACAAAAATCGGTCTAGGTTGTGACAGACCCTCTGAGTAGCAAGGCAGGCTTTTGACATTAGCTGAACTAGACCCAAATCAGTCCTTAAAATAAAGGAGGCTCAAAGAACCACAGCCCTGTACGCTCTCCCTGGCACTCGGTCCTCTTGGTGTCTCCTTCCTGTGCATGACCTAGCTGTTTTTCCACCAACGTATTGCCAACAAAGGATGGTAGGTCAATAAAGAATATCCTAGAATCATAGAATAGTTTGGGTTGGAAGGGACCTTTAAAGGTCATCTAGTCCATCCCCCTGCAATGAGCAGGGACATCTTCAACTAGATCAGGTTGCTCAGAGCCCCATCCAGCCTGGCCTTGAATGTTTCCAGGGATGGGGCATCTACCACCTCTCTGGGCAACCTGTTCCAGTGTTTTGCCAGCCTCATAATAAAAAATTTCTTTGTTATATCTAGTCTGAATCTACCCTCTTTTAGTTTAAAACCATTACCCCTTGTCCTGTTGTTACAGGACCTACTAAAAAGTCTGTCACCATCTTTTTTATAAGCCCTCTTTAGGTATTGAAAGGCCGCAGTATGAAATATGAAAATAAATGAATAAATGATGCCAAATACCTGAAACAAACTGCTAATGAAGAACATTGACTTTGGTTTTGGTAGACATTGTGTAGGAAATACATTGAGGAAAAATACTGTTTAGTACAGATAAACTATGGGAAGAAAAGCAGGATGCTCTGAATACACTTTTCATGAGTACATTATGTACTCAGCTCATATGTTGCTGTGTTTATAAATTCCATAGCAAAGTCACTGCAGTATTATAAATAATAAAATAATCTTCTGAAACCACTTTACCTGGTTTTGTAGGCGATACCCCTTAGCAAATAGTGGGTGTACACAGAATTTTCATCCTATCAAAATGTAAATTGTGGACCGATGTTACATGGTGAGCTGTGTCACACCTTTTAAAAGTAACAAAGAATATCAGTGGAAGGCAAGAACATCAGAAAAAAAAAGAGAAACCACACTATTTAAATTTGAAGAAGAACATATCTGACAGCTGAGTGAACAAAAAGAATAGGCATCAAAGACGTCTGCGCCTTGACAAATGTTGGGAGGAATCCCTCGCCTTTGTTTGGAGTATCCGTAGATGCGAGTTCATTATCAAGCAGTTCTGTGTGCGTGACTGCCTTCATTTTCGATAAAGTAATGCTCTTTTAGGGATGTCAGTAAGTAATAACCTTGCCCGTGGAGGGATATAGGATGTGGTATTTTGTAAAGTACTTCCAAATTTCTATTATTAATGAAAGGCTTGTAGTTTGGCTCTTCTTGGGGCTTTTTTTACTGCCTTTTGGTGGGGTGAGGTGGGGGAAGGCACTAAATCTGACAGTTTACTAGAAACGGTGATACGTGGCATGGAACGCTATTAAGGAGATTACGTTATCTCCTAGGAACAGAGAATGCTGCGGTCAACGGGAAATCAATTTCCGAGGGTGCTACAGTAAATTTGTCTTGTAACTGGAAACTTTCTAATTGCTGCCCCAAGGGAACAGTAAGCTGAAAACCAGGCAGATGGTTTCTTCCCCGTTTCCCTTCTTCTTTGATTCCGCCTAAATTATTTCTAGCTTCCGAGTAACTTTGTGCGTTAAACGTTTGCAAATGTTTTAACACTGTCATAGTTGCTCTCACTTGTGCAGTAACTTTGGTGTTCAAAAGCCAGATGTTTTTCAGCAGGTTTTGAGAGAGATTTAAATCTGGCCTCTTTAGATTGAGCCACTACTTCTAACTATAGCGTTAGCAATTAGTATGAAGGAGAAATTGTTTTTTATTCAATGCTATGCAGCAGAAGGATTCAATCTTTTTTTTTTTTTTTCCCCTTCAAGTGGAGGCTCAAGGAAGTGGCTTTTTTTTTTCTGTTCCATCAATTCATTGAGACTGATTACTCACATCATCTGAAAAGCATTCTCATGTCAAAGATAGAGCCTAGTTTTTATGACTTATGATTTTAGTTATGATTTACACTTAAAATTCAATAGGATGGAAAGGCCTGGTGTAAACAGGTACTTTAGAAGGAAGGTAGTGCCCCATTTCCTTATAAGAGCTTTGGGAAATATTTGGCGGGGATGAAGTCTGTGAAGATCAGAGGTATTGGCTTTCTTTGTTCTTCTGAAAGTTTGGCTGAATGCAGGTGGTAGTCTGTGAAAACTAAATTGAAAAATGTAACAGCAAATTAAGTCACAAAGAGCTTATTGTGGTCAAGTTCCAGCTTCAGCCAAAAGCAGAAAGGCCTGCTTGAAATACTCGGAGGCTAAGAGATGTGAATACAAGTGTGAGCTGTAGGTTGAATTCAGAGCCCCTTGAAAACTTCTCAGTATCATTATTACATTCCTACAAAATGTAAACATTTTGTTTAGGAAAAAAAGTTGGGAGGAAATTATTCAGATAAGATGGAAAAAGTCACCTTTCCTTTTTTTTTTGCAACTACACTTTGCTTCAAGAACATTTTTAAATTTTGTGTACTCAAAGTGGATACTTATGTACCATTTACTCCTGGCCATCACGGGTACACATGATCAGATAATATACCAAGTACTTATGAGCAAGCTACGTCAGTTACTAAATCATCTACAATACCTGCCACAAATCAGTTGCTAAAAAAAACATACATTATCACACTAGTTGCTAATTGTTAATTTTAGAAATGTCTAAGTACCATTCAGAATAATAATAAACAAAATAATTACTGATTGGAATATCAATCACTAAGTATTTTTTTGCATCATAATTTAAAAACAACAATGGAATTATCATTTTGAATACCATGTGGTAAAATTAACATGAACTGAAATATGTCTGGCCCAGAACTGCTTTCATTTTTTTAAGGAAATTGTTGCTCAGTGAGAAATTGCATAATTTTCTATTTTGAACGTAATGGGACTTTTCCCTGTGTCTATGCTTTTAAATTGAGAGTTTCCTGCAAATGGAGATAATTATTTTCCACAAGAAACAAATAAGATTGTTATAAAATAGTTGGTGTTTGAAAATCTTCAAAGTGGTAGAACCTTGTTCATATTTTATCTGCAGTGCAGCAAGTTATGGATATGTATGGTTGCCTTTGGTGATAATTACTATTACATTAATATCAGATCCGTGAAATGTTTTGAAAATTTATGGAAAACCTTCATTAGCCGTCAGAAGCTCTTTTAAGTATTATGATGATTAGCAGGTACTTGTTTTACTGTAGTACCTGGGAGCTGTAGTCATACACTAGGATGCAAATTTGTTTTGCCTGTATAAACTGAAACCCAAAGGATAGACTTTGCATTAACTGGTTAGAGCCTGGCTCTAGTTCACACATGTAGTAACTGGGGTCACTCTAACGACTAATCCCTCCTCAGCAAAATAGGTTTGTTGATGTGCATTTTATTTCTGGAAAACTACTTATACATCCCTTCTCCAGTTAAAAAAAAGGGGGGTGGTGTGGTATCTAGCTTTCAGACTTGTGGGTCTGGAATAAACCTAGTTAACCTACTTCAGCTTTCGGACGTGCAAGGTGGGCAGCAGCAAACAGGCAGACTGTCTGGTCTTGCTTGGTTTTGATCCAAAATACTTTCCCAGTTTCAATGCTTTGAAGTAGCAATACAATATCTAACCTCTTGGCAGAGGAGAAGAACATGCTTGTATATGCCTTTTCTCAACAACCAAGCCATAAATGTGCCTGTTTTCTTTTTATTTATCATGCTTAGATGAAACCAAACTGGTATAAAACAGGGGTTTAAAATTAAATTGAGAGTATGAAAAGCTCAGTTTCTTTCTCCCCTCCACACCCGAGTCTGGGTTTTTAATTTAAGGGAAGTACTCTCATTGCTGCTTGGAGCAGCTGCTGGGGGAACACAGATCTTCTAAATCTTATTCTTCACTCCTGATGCTCACTTTGGGTGCGTTACTTAGTATTCTGTTTACAAAGCACTCCGCAGAGTGTTTGACAAAAAGCAGTGATTACGCACAGGAAGTGCTGTTTTTTCTAGTTTTTATATGTTAATGCTCACTTGAAATTTTCATGAAGCTCTTTCATGTGAAATGTGTGGTATAAAACGTTCCCTGTAGTAAAACTTGAAACCGCTATAGAATAAGTGACTTTGGTGTGAGGGTATGGAGTATACATCTTCTTCATCAGAGAAATAAAATTAAGAAAGAATTAAGAAGGTGTATGTTGTTTCCAGAAGTGAATTAATCTGCCATTCTGATGTTTATAATTTAAAATGTGTAATATGTAAATATTTTTTAAAAGAACTGCCCCCGTATCCCCCCCCCCCGATCAGTTTGTTGAAAGTCTAGTTATTGTACGTAGCTTTTCTTTTTTGGACCACTGCTTTAAAATGCTTCTATAGTACTCTATGTTGTAAGAAAATGGTGCCTAAATGCAGATGAGCTGGTTCGTCGACAGTAATTGGGCAGTAGGATTTGGGGGATGAGGGTTGTTTTCTTTTTATATCTGTTTAGTGTGTAAAATATGCCAAATTGTGATGACAGTGACTTTTGTTTATTTTTGTAGGGTTGACCCAAGGACCATTTCATCTTGCAAGAATCGGTTAGCAAGATCTACATAGACTTGTTCCTAAGGGGAAACATGTCTGAGATTGACTATGAGAAGTTAGCTGAAATAGGTAAATATTTTTTATTACACTTCAAATGGCATCTGTGTAGAGTTACAGGTGATTTAATAGAGCATCTTCAGTAAGTGAGAGGCTTCACCAACGTTTTGTAATACTTCTTGGAGCAATCCAATATGAGTTACAGCCACTGTACTGATGTGTACCCTATTAAATCCATTAGGGTTGAAGGTTAGTTTAATACATGCAGCTTTTATGAATTATTGGTAGATGTTCCTAGTGCAATTCTAGGCTATTGGAATATCACCATCATCACATATTGTGGCACAAATGGGAGTCATTACTCCAAACAGACAAGTATTGAATGAGCATAGAGATTGCTGTATTGCATGTTATCTCCAAAGATGTTAGTCAAGCTGAGCAATATGACCGTGGTGTTAGGGGCCTCATCATTTTGAAAGATCAGCGTTAAATTCGTTTTCCTTGAGTTTTTGAGGATGCCAGGCTGAACCCCAGAGCAAGAGTCTTCCAGAGCTTTTTTTTTTCCTTTCCCCACCACCTCAGCCTCTCTTTCCCTGTCCCTCACCTTGCTCTGATATCTCCATGTCATCACTTTCAGCAGCAGCAGGCTGGCCTTTTTACTCCTAGGGCCTGATTCAAAATCCACTGAAAGCCATTTCCCCCTCAGCGTTGGCAAGCTCTGGATCAGGCCCCTCATGTTGTCTTCCAGCCTGGGTTGAACAGTGATAACAGTGTGAGTAGTAACAGATGATCCTCTGCTATAGCTCATGGAGCAGGGCAATAAACTCTTCTATCATTTGCAGGAGAAAAATGGAGCTGGAGTTGCCCTCAGTTTGGGACAATTAATCTTCTTTGTGTTTATTACGAAACATCTCCTGAGCTCCAGTCCTCTTGGTCACACATTAAAAAAACAAAAAAAAAGGGGAAGAAAAAGAATATACAAAGAATTAGGTTAGGGTTAACTAGCTTTTCAGTATATACATTTACCGTTGGGGCTTCTTTAGTCCCTGTGAATAAGCGCAGTACAAATGGGTGTGTGTAGTTACTTTGCTTTTCTAGTTCTTTGGCACATCTCAAAGTCAGATAGCTTGATATCCATACTTTGTTACAAATCCTTACCCCTGCTTTTTGGAAACCTGACTGTTTTTATGCATAGTACAAAACAATTTTTTACAGAAGGAGTTAGTGTCTGCCTCTCTGTACCAAAGGCTGTAGTTAACATATATGTTGTTTCTGTTGTGTTTAATGAGAATATACATTTTACTTTTAATAAAGCCTGTTAAGTTTCAGTGGATTATGGTAAATAGTTCACAGCTCCCGCTTCACATCCCCACAGACTAACATTTCTATTTTTTTTTCCTCTCTCCCCTTTGCAACTTTTTGTTACTGTAGGTGGTTACAGTGCTCAGACATGAAAAAAAAACCCTAATAAACAAAATAGTGTTTTCCTTGTTCTGAGTTTTAACATGACTTAAATATTTTAAAAAGAAAAAAATGTGAAATTCATATACTGCATTATGTTTGTATTATTCTTCCCAGATCTTGGGACAAAAACATTCTTTAAAGTGAAAGAATACTTTTCTAGTTAAGGATAGTGTAGCTTTTTATATATGATATACTTTTAAAGGGTAGAAAAATGCACATTTTGGAGATGATAAGAAGAATTTAAACTTTTTTGTGTGTATGAAGAGGACTCTACTGGTGTATTTCTAAAGGCAGATTTTTTTTTCCTGTAGGACTGCTGATTTATTTTCTGAGGAGGCTTTAATGTGAATTCAGACATAAAGAAATGTAAAAGTAGTACACATGTTCCTGACTCCTCTTTGTCTTTGAGAAGCCCAGCCACTAGTGGCATTATTCATCCTTGTGAAATGCATTTTCGGTACAAATCACGTTAAAAATAAAAATGAGACAATAAAGCTTTCATGTGGCTGTTCATAGGATAGAAAGATACTGAGAAACTGTGAGTGGAAAGCATTCCGAAATATTTAGTAAGAGTTTTTCTCTAACACTTATTAGCTACTGGCACATAAATCTGGCTGAAATCAATACTTAATATATTCTCTCTGCCCTAGTGTGTCTTGTGTGGTGGTCAAGACATATGAAATATGCAGGTGATTAGACGGCAAAATATTCTTGAAGTACTTTTTAAAGTGGCACTAATAAAGTTATAGATAAAACTGTTAATTCTACCTTATTAAAACTTGCATGATAAAAGGAGATGAATGATGTACAGGGCGTGGTGCACCTTATCAGAACATTACTTTTTCTCTTTACCTGTGCCTTTTCTTCTCTTAAGCCACCAAGACACTTGTGTGTTAGTTAGTGTGTCAATTTAATGTTATTCCCATCAGTTTCTAGAAAACATTAATTTGAATAGTGTAAAAACATTAGTGACAGTAATTATCCCAGAATCTGTGTTCAGTTGGATGTGTACTTAGGATCAGCTCTTTTTGAACCTTACAACAGTTTGGAAAAAACTTGGACACCAGCCCCCCGCCCCCAAAGAAAAAAACAACCAAAAAAACAACCAAAAAACCCTGGAACAAGATCGATTGACTTTGTTTTGCTCATTTCAGTGCAGAGTAGATTTTAATTCTAGGATCTAGTCCAGGATCTACTGAAGTTGGGGGAAGGATGCCCATTGATTTTACTGGGCTTTTGAGCAGACTCTTACACCTTTGCTTGGCCTCTAGCTGGAGTATATGTTGGACGGACATTTTGGCTGCCTTGCCTATCGCAAGTTCAGAAGGTTAAAGGATTTCAAGAAAACAGTGGATTTTGAGGGAGGTGAGATGGAGATCTGTTTGTGCTACCTTCATGCAAAGTATGGAGTCTGCTCTCAGAGAGCGTTCACATGGGGTGTTAATGTGGAGTAGCTGTCAATGCACATGTTAGCGTACTGAAACTTTGACTTCTCCATTTGGACAACCTTGAAGTAAAAGACAAGAAGCTGTAGATGGATACAGCAAGCAGATTGTGTGAGTGTAGGAAATGATGAGACACCACCAGCAGTCATGAATAGCAAGGTCCCAGCTTGCCAGCTGTCCAGTCATTGTTGAGATTTTTGTGAGCGTCACAGCAGATAGTAATCTTAAGGAGGATGTGAAGGTAGCTTTGAGATATTAAAGGGTGGCTTTTCCCACACATGACAAAGGGTAAAGAACAAGAAACTGATCTGAAACTGCAGCAAATGGTGATAAAGGCCTGTGTGTTTGTCAAACTGAGCTAAAATTCAACCCTTCAATAATGTATCAGAGGCAAAAGTTTTTCTTTGTTCATTAGCACTTAAGTATTCTTGCTTGCTCCTTTAGAACTGCAGAAAGATGAAGCGGAAGATACACAGTCAGAACAGGAAGAAACATTTATGTCTCCACCACTTGAGGATCCTGGGTTAAATATCAATCACCCTTACTATGATGTTGCAAGACATGGCATCATCCAGTTAGCAGGTACGTTTGGAAAAATACTACAGCTTGACGCTTACTAGCCCCTTACCACCTTTTTCTTAGTGTACTCCTCAAGGTGATGCACAGGAATCATGTTGATGCTTTCAGCTTTCATCCTGAAAAGCAGCTGAATAGTAATGTGTGAACTCAGTGCTTCTCTACAGATGAATTATGAGCCAAATATTTGAGCTTAATCTTGCTTTAAAATATAACTATAGTAATATATTATAATCTAAGGCCTAACTGTGGCTGTAACAGATCTGTACTTTATTTGTGATAAGCTGTTTTGTTTTCTGAATAACCTGAAGTGTTGTGTAGCCACACATAATCATTTTTCTAGTCTGTCCTGGAAAGGGCATGCAACTATGAAAAGATATGAGTTACTGTATAAAAACTAATAAAAGGCAGAAAGGAAACTGTTGATGTAAATGTTAACTGCATTTATCACCTGACTTTCTGTTGTGACATGGAGAAAAGCTATGGGTACATAGCATATTTGAATATTGGATCATTTAATGTTTACAGTTATTTATTTTTAAAACATTCTGGCAACATATAAGACAGGCAGGCATATTTATGATATAAAAGCACCTCTTTAAAGTATGCACTGCATATTTTTTTCCTTTTGGCGTATTTTTGGCATCAATGTGCTTGTTAAAATCACATTAATAATCATAATCCTGAGTTAAAGAAATGTATATAATAAGAAACAAATAGCAGTATTTAACATTGCACATGCTAATGAAGTCTAAGATTATATTGTGCACACTTTTTATACCTCATACTTCAGTGAGCCTAGATTATGATTTTTCAGGGAAACAGTGAACTCAGGTTGTACATATGTACCTTCCTGAATTCAAGCCATAAACAGGGTGTCATCCAGGTGAATATGAACTTTAGCAAAACCAGTCCCCTAGTAAGGTATGATTGACTAGGGGCAGTGAAATCCGTGGTAATTTAACTTCTGACTATAGTGGGAGGAGAAATTTACCCATAATAACTTCTCTTCTTGAAGCTAGTTATACGTAGCGTAATAATTACCTTTTACCTTCTTCAAAACTAACCCCCCAGCATAAGACTGAAATGCATAAACAAGGGAATAACAGATTCACATTCTTGCGATTCAGAAGCTACTGCCTGCTAACCCACTAGGACGTTTCTCCCTCAAGCACCAGTTTTGGGATGGGGGCAATACCAAGATAGAAAAGTTATTAATGAAACCATTGAAGTCAAACTGACAAAGTGTGAAATAAACGTGTTAACAGACACACTGGATACACCAGAGTCACTATAACTGTCCACCTAAGAACCTCTCCCATCTGCTGTATTAGGCAGTGCTACATGATAATGCTTTAAAAGAGATCTTCAAGACTTTTTTTCTCCTGCTGGTATACTCAGTATCAAATTCTGATGGGCTATGCATTTACTGCTTCAACTTTAATCATGCACAACTATTTACTAAATGTTTGTTGTTGCTCCTCATTCTTCATTCATTCAAAGCTGCCCTGGAAGTCAGAAGCACTTGATATTTGTCTGTTTTAGCTGGTGTTAATTCTAAAGGGTCCTTGTGTGTTTATTTTCCTTGGAGGAACCATGGTCTTTTTTGCAGCTACAGGCAGAGCTGCCAGGTGATGAGCTGAAACCCCCGAGTCTGTGCTTAGACTAAGCTCCTCTTCTCCATCCCTCTGTATTGTGGGAAAAGGGGACAAGTTCGCAATCTTATTGGTCAGACAAGGAGAACTTACTAAGACATTCCCTGCTGATTTAAATAAACAAATAAATAAAAGTTTACTTACTACCAAGGCAAACAAAATCCGTAACTTTCATAGTCTCAGGAGGACTCTGTCATTTGACTCGGAAAAGTTAAAATGGTGGGGGAACTCAAAAAAGGGGAAAATTTTGGAATGGGAAGATGAAATATACTGGAACAGCTCCTTTTAAAAATTCATGCTTTTACTGATGGTAAAACAGAGAACATGTGGTGGAGACAGAATGATAACCAGCCTGCCCTTTCCTGAGCAGTCCCGCCTGGCTTCATCTTAATGTGTATGCCTTATTCCTGTGTTACAGAATGGGACCGTGCTTCAATATAGTGGAGTGAAAGCCGTGGTGTTTTTTAGAGGCACCTACCTGTAGCTTCCATAGTTTAATCTTGGAACTTGCTCCATATCAGTGTTTGCTTGGAATAAAGTCCAAACTAGGTATACTCCTGGTTTAAATTCACCAGAGCAACTGGAGGTATTCACAAGATGAATCTTGGCTGAAATGCTGGATTATCTCTGATGGTTTTGTCCTTAATACTGCAGTCTTTTGTAGGAAAAAAGGTCCCCTAGCCTTTGTTAAAGCTCAGAAAAGACTGACTTTAGCTGCCATTTCAGTCAGAAATATATAATGGGGTTTTGCAAGTCTACTGGACAATTTAAATGCAAAGCACAAGCCAGGAGCCGTGCTTGAGACAGCAGCCTGCACCCTCTGAAGCAGCTCTGATGGTGGGATGTAAGAGGAGACTGCAGAGGTGTGTATATGAATGCAGAACACAGGGAAGGTGAAATATGATCCGAAGACATGCTTCACCTGCACAAAACGAGGCCTCCCTATCCCCAGTGTTAATTGGCGTGGAGTCAGGTTTGAATGTTTCTAGATTCAAGTGAGGAAAGGATGAGCTCTTCAGATCTCCTTCCCATCTTGCAAAGGCCAGTCCCTTTTGAAACGAATAATTTTTAAATGATTTGTACCTAGTTTGTAATGGTTTTAATCTCTTTGAATAAGACAAAATATAATTTCAGTGTTTGGAATGGCTGTTTTAAAGCAATTCTGAAAGCTGTTCCTTCAGTTTTAATTCTGTGATTGAAAGACAATGAGATGTATTGTTTGAAATGATTGAAGTAAAAGAAAGAATTTAGGTGAAAATATTTGCAGTAATTTATCCATCTCTTACAGTGATCTAGTTTCCAACAGTTAATTTAAAAAAAATCTAAAATTCTTTCTTGCTTCTCACAAATTAAAATTACTTACACCTGCTTTCCATAACAATAGCTTTGACTATATGCAAAGGAGATTTTTTGAGTTGTATTCATACAGTGTGAAAATACAATTAATTAAATAAGAGCAGAGGACATTTTAAAAAGATGTAAGCTTTAATAATTGTTTATTAATTACAGACTGATTTGTGTCACAAATACCAATGTGCAGCTGACTACTCTAAGCGTATGTAAATGGACCAGTGCTGCAGTGCTGGTTCTTTTTATTTCTGCTTTGAAGGAGAAATTTCAATCCATTGCCTAAAAAGAAACTCAAGATTATTTTTCTTTGTGGCAAAAAGGAAAGGACATATAAGCATATATGATGCATCAAGCTTCCTTATCTTCTATAGTTTGCTTCTATAATATGATTGCTGACAACTTTTTGCAGTACCTTTTTCTGAATATGTGCTTATTTAGTAGGACTCTGATGCTTGGTTTTCATTAACTGCCAGTGACATCCTTTTATGTGTTAGACAAAACTTTTTAATGGATCAAAGTCCATCATCATTTTAAATCTGTATTTCCCTTCTTAGCCTTTTATTGCTTTTCTAGTTATATTTAAAGATTTCAGGTATCCAGCCTGCATCTTTGTAGAGACTGTCCGTATTTTTCTTCAAGAACCAGTTGATTTCATGCCTCTTTCTGATTTTGAACCAGTGCATTAGAAACTGATTAGAATAGTATTATGTAGATTAGACTGTGAAAGGTAAAGTTGTAGTTTAGTTTTTGTAAGGAGAAACTGTAGTGAATTACCTGATAAGCCTAAGACACAAGTCCTGATAATTTTCAGTCCATCTCAGTGACAGCTTTGCTACTTCTTGCAATACCTTCAGGAGCAAATCTGTGGTCTGTAAATTGCAGTGCCACAGGAAAGAACTGGGTTTAAAGATTTTTTTTTTTTCCTTAAAAGATTTACTTTGTTCATTTTTTTATTTCCAAAGGGTATTCCTGAAATCAGTATCTCTGACATGATTTCATGAGTTCCCTTTTGGGGAAAACAACAAATCAACTGGAGAGACCTAAGACTTGGGCACTTTTCAGGAAGGAAGCTGAAGGCTCTGGTTTGTAACCTATTTGCAGCACAAAAGCAGATTTTAATGTGGGCTTTGCACTTTACAAAGCACGTCCTAACCATTTGGGTGTTGTCATGTTTTTCTCTCCATTGCTATGAGAGGAGCTCCAAAATAAAGGTTGATATCAATGAAAAGTATTTCCGGCTCTAGTGAAGAGGGAACTTGTCTGAGTGATAGGAGCATGGGTTCAAATCCTTTAGGCAGGAGTTGAACTTGGATTTTCCAGTTTCTGCACCAGTTTTCCTCTTGCTTGTTTCTCCAACTATTTTCTTCTCAGAATGTGAAAGGAAATAAATCATTATTTACCTAATTGCTCTCTTTGAACATCAGACTGTAAGTTATAGTGTCTTTTTAAAGACAAAACTGAGTTAATTATATCAAAATATATGGATGTGCTTTCTTGTTGAATCTGAGAAAATATAACGAGTCCACTTTAAACATAATTTAGCAGAGCAACAGGCTAAAGTCAATGATGGCTCAAAGTGCCAAATTCAAATGTGAATGTGAACTCAATTTTAGGTTTGGGTATCCTGACAATATACCACAAGTCATTCTACACCTGAATATAGCTTATTAAAAAGAAAAAACTAGCACTATTTCCCCTTTACCAAGTAAATGTAAATTATATTCCCTTTCTGTTTGATTATTCTGCTTTTTCTTTGCTTTCCGTAATTTTCTTTTATGCTTTCTGTGAATTATGAAAATACTTAGTTTTGCATCACTGAAAGCAGTTTTGATTTTCAGTGCCCCGTTAAGATTAGAGCATTGTTCTAGTCCAGAGAGTCAGCCAGATAGAACTGGACTGACATTAGAGAGGTTAGCTTCAGGAATGGCTTTAACTCACCCTTATTTCAACTTATTTTACATACTTTAAGAGGAGTACAGATGAAATGTAAGTAATTAATTATATTAAAAAGCAAGCTCTCCCTTTGCTTTCAGCTGATCTGAAAAAAATGTGCTATGGCGAAGTATTTTTCTCTGACAAAATTTAAAAGAAAAATTGCTCATGGAGGAATCTTTGATGGGGAGTCTTTGCTTTCTGAGGGGAATGAACAAGGTTCCTGATGTAGGAAATCTCCTGAATGTTCACTTATAGTCATTCCTATTTAGAAACACACCTGAGCATGTACTTGATTTTAATTGCAATTTTAGCACTTTCCAGAATTAGCCAGGTGCCATACAGGTGCAATCCTCTCCCAGAAAGTTGGTTTCTAAATAAACAGGTGGACATGAGCGGAATCCAGAGGAATGAACGCAAAAAGGGAACTTAGTGAAATCAAAATGAGTTGACTCTTGGAATTTAGAGTTGGTGTCGTTCTCCGTATTTCTTTGGTGGATCTGGTTTCTGTCCCAAAGGATAAACATTACAATGGATATTTTAATACTTCATCTTTAAGCTGTCTAATATCCATCGTAATGTATTTTCATATGATCAGCTGAGGTGGTCAATGCCAGGAGAAAGACGACTGAGATCTCTGCAGCTAAAGGTATAAGCTTCTCCTGCTAACATTGAGACTCAGCTGTGTTATCTTGGCTGTGTGTTTCTTAACTGACTAAGGAGTTTGCCATTATGGGTGGGCAGACACCCATAGTGGATTAGTTGTGGGTGTATTTACTCTCCATTACTCAGCCTAGGCAAAACACAGAAGTTTCATGATGGCTTTTTTGCAACCCCGTATTTCTGTGAGTCGTAGAGAGTAGAAGGAGGCTTGGAAGCACAGTTTGTCTCAACATTTAACATAGTGTAATTGAGGTTTAGGCTCATTTTCTCTAGGTTAAATTCTATGAAGGAAACAAATATGTGAGCAAGTGTTTTCATTGTTGTGGTAAGTCCCCTGGATTTTGACCCTGCTTCTACTCCCATTGAAACCAATGGCAAAACTTCTGTTGACTTGAGGATCTCACTTTGCTGTAATGTGATGATGACAACCCTCAGTGAAGTAAAATGATATTTCACTTTTCACTTATAAAATAGTAATGTTCAGTATCATCAGAACAAAAGCTCTTAAAAAGTCATGCTAAAATTACAGCATTCAAAAGATCTCATTTGCAAATTGGAATGAGCTGTATCATTAGAAAAAAACTTTTCATTTGCAAGAAGCAGTTAGGAAGTGCTGTGCCATCCAAATTCTTAATTAAAAAGTAGAAAAGTCCCCTTTCCCACTTGCCCTACCCTGTGTCTTACTGTAACTTTTTTTTTCTACTGCAGAGTTTGATATCAAAAGTGATTCATGTCTCTTTCAGTGAAATCCAGACAAATCAAACCCCAGCAGATAGATAGCTTGTATTTTAATGTCCATAAATCTCATTCTGGACAGCGTGCGCTACACACCCCTCTTTACTCACCGAGCACAGGGGAGGAGGCTGGCGTGGCCGTGCTGGGCAACCAGGAGCGGCTCCACGGCCAGCACAGCTGATGATCCTGAGGCTGCCCGGGAGTGCGTCTGCACCATAGCAAGTGCCTGATCCAAAGGCAGGAGCCTCCTACCCACGGGCCAGAGGAGTCTGTCGGACTTTTTTGTGCATGAGGGCAGAATCTGAGCCAGGGACTTTTAAAAAGGTGTGGGTAGGTGGCTAGAGGAGTGTGAGTGCCCAAGCAGTTAAGGCACTCAGTCTTTGGGAATGCCTCCTGAATATTAGGAGCTCAAAACCAGTGCAGAAAGATACAGGAGGAAAGAGGAGCACATTTTCCAGGGAGGGCAGAAGAAGTTAGCTTTCATCGGAAAGTGTTTAGTGACATTAGACTGTGGAATAAACTAGGTTAATATGAAACTATGTTTTTGACCTGAAAGCAAAACATCAAGGAGCAAAGCTGAAATTGCACTTCTTTTTTGCTTTGTCCCCTGCAGAGAAGGAGGCATCTTTCAATTCTAGCTTAAGTCCAACTAGTAGGGAAATACGGGTTTTGTGGGGTAAAAATATACTCTGTGCTGATTTAAAATCAGCCTACTTTCAGTTACACTCTCTTTTGAACATGCAGGTAACTGCCACTCCCCGCTTTACCCTTCAAACTGCACTTTCACATGTTTGGGTAAAAATTCTATCCTCAAGGTTATGGGCTTCAAACTGTGTCCGACTGGGAAGCAAATGTGATGGGAATTTCCCAGGGTGCTGAGCCACAGTCCTTCTGGTGGAGGGCAAGGGAAGCCTGCTTCTGTTTGGATCAGCACTTCATGTGTCATGTTCAAATTTGATGTTGTTCAAAACATTATTGACACCTATGAAGAAAGAACAACCTCTTTCCTTTCATTATCTGTCATCACTAATGGGAAGCTGGCACTGCTTTGTTCAGTTTCTAATGCAGCTGAGGTTCTTGGTCACCTTTTCTGGTTTGCTTTTGTTGCCTGTCTGGCAGTGCGGGGTGGGAGAACCAGGTGCTCTGCTCTGCTGGTAATTCTGAGAAGGTTTCTTTGCCTCAGTTTTCCCATTATTGAAACTGGGCAATACGTTTATTTATGTTCTAAGTATATCTGTTTGCAGTCTTTTATAAAGCTGGTTCTTTTTTTCTATTTTTTAATTCAAGCAGTCAGATGTGACCGACAGTAACAATTAGTGACTCATTTAGTAATTTAACTGGAAACCTTTCTTAGATTTATTTTGCTCATAAAAATGATTGTCTCTAACAAATAAAATATTCTACGGTGCATTGTAACACAGCAATTTTGTCACAAACAAGTAATGATTTAGAGAACAATCTTTTATTAATGTTTTAATTTAATTTTAGTACATTGTTCATATTAATGCATGTCACATTATAATGCCTTTGTAAGTGCTCTGAGAATATCAAATAAGACACTTAAACAGACCATAATTTATTTCATGAAGTTATTTTTAAGAACAATATGCAGACATACCTGAGTGCATGTAATTGTGGTGGTGTGCATATTCTTCCTTTAGTGGTGCTCAAGCACCTTATTTAACCCAGGAGTCAGAATTTATTTTTAATGTGGGAAGGGACACCAGGCCTTGTGGGATGAAAAAACACCTTTAAGAAAAATCATAAAAATAAGCAGTCAGCCAGAAAAGAACAGGAAGAAAGAAGCAGCCAGCAGAGAAAGCTATGTTTTGGAAGTCAAAGCTACAGGACTAAAGTGATAATTACCAAAATTCAAGCTGAGTTAGATCTTTGAAGGATGTTAAAGCAAACAGCAAAAGGTTCTTTGGTTGTATAAATAAAAAAAGAGAGAAGTGATCTTCTGTGAAATAGGAGTGGGGTGGCCATCAGAGATAATCCAGCTATAGCTGTCAAACTAAATTAATACTTCATTTGGTTTTCAGTAATGATAATGATGTTGATATTATTAGGAAATCTTTTTAAGTCCCATGTGTGATGTTCATCTGCAATGTATTATCTACCTTTTGTCACCCACATTTAGGAAAGATGCATTCAGTCTGGAGCAGGGTAGAGAACAGCTAGGTTGGGGAAGAGACAGAAGATCTAACTTGTTTACAAGCAGTAAAATACAGGCTGAGAGGGGATATGATTATTGTCTAAAGAGTCCTTCAGGATGGTAAATAGTACTGAAGGAGAAGTGCTGCTTCAGCTGAGTGATGTCATCGTCACACGAACAAATTTGTACAAATTTGCCATGACTTTTAGACTGGAATTGAGAAAGCAGGTTGCTAGTTGTCAAAGCAGTGAGCAGGAGGAGCAAGAAACAGAAAAACCTAACCGGTTTTTCAGATAGAGCTCAACAAATCAATGGAAGGATTATGTGGTACAGTTCCTGGTGATAACACAGGAACTGATAATGCAGAAGATGTCTCCATGTTCATATGTGAAAAGTCACTAAGCATTACTGTCACCTCTTCCCTCCCTTTTCTCCTTCTACACCTAAAATGGAATGGGTTTAAATAGATGCTGTCCTGTCATGACCTCTGTAAGTACTGTTGAGCACAACTAGGTAAGAACTGGACAAAGCAAATACAGGATTTTTTTTCTTAGTGTGGAATCTGTCAGGTGAGGACAGCTGCCTCTTCCTGAGTTGAATGAAGGAAAGCATGTTACTGTCAGTGGTGGGTTTTCATGGAAAATGTGTGTTTGCAAATCTGGGAAGTGTTCTGTTTGTTCAGATCAAGTAATTTGAACCAACATCATTAATACAAATTAGAACAGCTTAAGAAGTGGTCTAAGGCTGGTCTACCCAGTTTTCATAGAAATGCTCATATGATTTTATTTATTCATTGAGAGACTCCGTTACAGATTTAACCTCCCCCGTTCTACTTCTTTTTTTTATTTGTTTATTCATTACAGCTACTTACTTAATTAGGGATGAAAGGGGAACAACAGAATTATAAAGAATATTTAAAAAAACCCCACTTCTTTATTGTACTACTGATAGCAAAGCCAAACTTTGATGTTTTAGTGGCAATAGAAGCAAGTATTAAATATCATTTAGTTTGAACATTGAAATTAGACCAAGAATGTCTCAAATATGAATTCAGTCTGAACACGTTCTGGGATGTTTCATGTAGATATATGTTAAAATTTTAACACCTCACAGTCTTCAGTACTGAGTTACCTTCAGTATGAGCATGACTTAACCTCTGCGCCTGGCTTTCCAGATAGTGGAACTTGGGTGTGGGGTGGGCATGGCATGAACACAAACCTTGTCTGTACAGGCAGTGCGGGTGAAGCCCTCATGAGTCAAAGAGTAAATGAACTTGAGTGCAGCAATATATGCTTTTCTAGAGGGACTAAGGGATGGACACTTGGAGATCTTCAGGTTATGAAAAGTATAGGTGTATGCCTTGCTTGTGTGTTTTAAATGGGATCTGAATGTACCAGTGCTTTTGGAAAAGAGTATCTGAGAAAGCTTAAGATGGTTAAAAAGTTTTGACTTAAGTGTGTGACAAAGCAGATGCCCAAAGTGCTTGTAGGCATAGCGGTATTCTTATAAATTCTGGAAATAAGGCATGAAGAGTTTGAAAACGTGCCGCTTCCAAGACTACTAGGGAAAGTAGGCCTGTTTTCTTCCATGACTGAATGCTGCAGGACTTAAATGTTCCCTCTTGGGAGCTGAGCACTACTAACCACCTTTGAACATGACTTTCTCAGCTGAGCTTCCTCACTCAGCCAGCAGTTGCTTCATTTCACTGCAGCGGTGGCCAAATTGCTTTCTGTTTTGAGTAACGATGGGAGATACAGAGGTAGCCCCAAATATCAGAAGGTACAAGCCATTCCTTCAGATCACTGAGGTTCCACTGCATAAGTAAATGAGCGTTGTCTTTACTAACCCTTTTGTTCACTAGGTGATGACAATTCTGGAAGGAAGGTGATTACCTTCAGTTGCTGCCGTATGCCTCCCTCCCATCAGCTCAATCACACCAGATTGCTGGAGTAAGTTTCTCTCGATCTCCTGCATAGACTACTTTACATTTTATATGTGAACTTCTATTAGCTTGTTTCCAGGTGAATGAGCTTTCAGGCAGGAGAAGCAGGAGGCAGGGAATGAAATGAAAAAAGGATGTAAGACCTACTAGTGTTAATATTACGTGAATGAGATGTGGATGAACTGCCAGAGTTAATTCACCTGGAATCTTGACTAGAAGAAGCAATTCACTGTGTACTGAAATTAACTTGTCGTCTTGATTTTATTAACGAATTCTGATAGTATTTAAAAAAATGAATTTATGATGAGGACCAATGAAAGAGAAATTCTAGTGCTCTGTACATATGTTCTCATGAATAGCAGTGTTTGCCTTAATTTGCTATGCTTTATCTCCTGAATCACTCAGCAAGAGTGTTATTTAGTTATTTACATCTTAGCGGTTTTCCTCTTTTATAAAAAGATCTGCATTATGGACAGTATACTATGCTTCACATTTTTATATGTATCTCACTTTGTAATGTTTGGGGTTTTGTGTTAAAAGAGGTTGTCAATATGTAAAATCACAACATTCTCCCTTATAAACTTGCTGCAGCAAGGTACCAGGACATGTTTCTGCCTTGTGGTTTGTCACTGTAAGGAGATCTGTTCTGCCGTGAGAGTCCTCTCCTTATTAAGCACTTTAAACCTATTTGGAGTTCTTTTACAGTCTCCATTGCCAAAATATTTGAGCACCTTCAACCATCAGTACCCACCACCTTTGGAAAGGACCAAAGTGCTGTTATTTCAACTTTTCAGAAACAGGGAGGGCTTAGAAGGCAGGTTATTTAAGAGATGTGTTTGAGACCACGTTGCTTCATTTGTATGCTCTTCACAGCTAAGGTATTTCCACAGCCTTAACCCAAAGGCTCCTGTGTAGCATACGTGCCCAGGAGGAAGAGCCTCACCAGTCAGCTCCTCACCTAAGGAGCTACCTGCACCGATTAATAGGAAATGCTAAAGAAAGGAGTGTCACAAACCATGTTGCTACCAAATCTCAGTTCTGCAAGGAGGTGCCTTGATGAAACTAGGATATCCAGCCCTCAGACTCTTCCAGACTCGAACACTTACATGTTTTCCATCAAATTCACTTGGAAAGTCTGTGCTAAGAGAGAACTGAAGGCAGGTGTCTGAATGTGAAGCTAGCAATGTAACTATCAAGTGATCCGCTTTTGAGTAGTTAGACCCAGGTGTTGAGTTTTGAGGGAAAACTGCAGAGTAGGCCCAGATTGGTAGGTGTTATGTGATGAAATCACTTGAAGAATTGATTTGGTAAAGCTTTTGTAATGTCCCTGCAATTCTGTTACAGCCTTGGAACAGGTAATTGACTGTACAAAAATACTAGTTATTTTATGCCCACAAAACGCTCACAATTTTTTTTAGAGCTACAGGCTTTCTGGATACAATGTGACAAGGAATTTGCATGCTCTAAAATAAACCATGAGGCACTCTGTATGTAAGAATATCTGTTTAGATATATTTTAATTTCAAACTCTTTTCAAAAAAAGTCATGAATGACTGTTACTACTACTTCTTCCATTAAAATACCTTTAATACTTAAGTCGGGGATCAAAAACAGTGTTATATTAGTTGCTGTGGCAGTCCTTGTCCTAGGCGATTCACAGCCTAAGATTTACAGTTTGCTGAGGGAATAAGCAGATAAATGAGACTGTGGGCGTACAGTGTAACAGTGAAGTTATGTGCTTTTTCATGCAAAGGTGGATAGTCAAAGTGGCCTTGATGCTTGCAGATAGCCACAGCCTAATAAATGGCACATGGAACTATCTATTTTATTGAATGAAAATCGCTTACATACAATTAAGAGCAATAGCTGGGGCTCTGTCGCAGAATAATAAGATAGCATTGAGAATGACATGAGAAAGTTGAAATCTGACACAGCAAGAGATGAGGCCAGATTGTACTCCTCCATCATTGCTTTATTTGAATCATTGAGCTGTGTAATAGGCCATACAGTGTTCTCAATTGTAGGAGAAAGGGAAGAGAAAAGCATCTTAAACTATACCGTAAAAGAATGAACACAGAGAAATCTGCTTATAAACCATGCAGTATTATTTCAAGATGGGATAAGTAGTATAGTTCTTTAAATTAGTTTTAAGGGAAATGATCTATGAACACAGTCCCCACAATACAAACAAGAGAAAGGCAAATACGTTCAAGAAAACAGTTTACAGTAACAAGTTGTAATTGGCAGTAATTAGGGCTCATGGATTTTTCAAGAATTTAAAAAGTTTTAAATTGAGAGGAAAACCCGAGATTTATTCTTTATTATTTTCAAAAGTCAAAATGACATTGTTTGCTTGGCTAAAAGGAAGGAATTTTACGAAGACCAGAAGAAAGCAAAATAGAAGTCACTGTCCATTAAAACGCATCTTTTTAAAAATTTCTTGGAAAACACAGTCCCTTATTGTCTTCATCTTTTAGTGATTCATGAGCTCCATAGTTTTTGTAACTAAATACATTCTTTCAGATTTCAGGCTTTGCAGTGATGTGGAATTATTGGCAACACTGTCACTAGAGCAAGATGAACTTGTTAGATAAATACATTGAAGCAAACATGAATTTGCAGTCACTAGCGTTCTGTGCAAAAATAGCACATTTTCTTTCTCAGTTACTGCTTTAAAAATCTCATCCAGTAAACTGTCTTAAGACTAAAATGTTCTCTTTCTCCTCAGGTACTTAAAGTATACTCTGGACCAGTATGTAGAGAATGATTATACAGTTGTCTACTTTCACTATGGCCTGAAGAGTCTGAATAAACCTTCTCTGAAATGGTTACAAACAGCCTACAAAGAATTCGACAGGAAGTATGATTCCAGAATATTTGGTTTATTCTTTTGGTTGTGTAATGTCTGTAACTAACTTCCATGAAGGAAGCAGATCTTTCCTGATCCGCCTGCAGCTAACTGAGTTCATTTTGCCGTTGCAAATTTTTGTAATGATATTGGTGCTCTTTGTTCTCTTCTAAGTGTCTTCTGTGCAGTACTAAGGAATGGCCTGAGTGCTGCAGTGGTTATCCAAAGTTATAAAAAGCTTTGAGAACAAAACCAAGAGCCATTGCCTTTTCTGTGCACTGTTTAACAAGATACCTGTGACAGCTTATTCGTCATCATTCTCTATTGTCTCACACTTGTGTTTCAACCTTTGATCATCCCAAGGCTAGGTTGTGTACAAAAAAAAGGAAAGATTATTTTTTAACAGTCTGTATCTCACAACCCTTGCAGCGTTCATTGGTTGTTATATGTAAAGCCCCGAAGGGACTTTGGAGTAAAAATGGCTACGGCTCTTGGCTTCATGTTTTAGTTGGTTAGGGTGCAGCCGAGGCCAAAGCTCCTAGATAAATAGTATTTTAATAGTGGAAACTAAAGTTCTGACATTTATTCTCTGAAAATGCACACTTGGCAGGGGAGCTGAAAACTCCTGTTGAAGTCAGTCTTGTTTGCAAGTTGTTGTTTGTAAGTTGGCCTCAAGAGGGCATGACTGAAAGCAAAAATATACACAAATAGCTCTTTCCTGATAGTGAGAGTGCATGTGGATTTTGGGGGGATAGATCATACATGGCTGATTTTTTCAATTTTGGAGCTGGAACAAGAAGCAAATCTCATAAAAGATGCCATGAAAAAGATTATTGGCTGTTTCTAGACTAGACTGAGAGATAACTATGCCTGAGCATTTCACAGGACTGCACACCCTGCTTTGAAAACTGAAGTTGAGATGTGCGCAACACCTTTTGATGGTCTAGTGCCAGAGCTCAGACTCTTTTGAATCTCACCCAATAGCCTCCTGAAACTCTAAAACCCTTGAAGCAAGAAGATGAGGTTGTACGTAGCAGCCCTCAGAGCTGCAGTGGGAAGCTGTCATCTGAAGCCTCTAACTGCTCGCATGAGATATTGCTCTCTGCTCAGCAACAGACTGAGAAAGCTTTTTGGTTTTTCTAATAGGTTGCTGAATATGGTCAGTACACTGTGTCTGTTTTTTTCTGGGATTGGGTAAGGAGAAGAAAGGTAAAGGATCTCTTACATTTTGTCTTTGGTGAGAGATTTGGACTGCAATACTGTTTTTTGCTGTGCACTGACAGTTCCTGAAAATAAAGCACTGTATGGAGTTGGAAGCCTACCCTACCATAATGTTTTCCTTCTAGGAGAATCCCAAGCCAAATTTACAGTTGCTGTATGGGGAGAGGCAGTATGAGGGCAATAGCTTCTTCACTTTTGTTGCCTTCTAAAATGCATACGTCTCAAGTGCAAAAAGTCACTCTCATTTATGCCAGAAATCTGTTTTCTCCATTCCCCTACCCTGACCCAGAAAGCAGGAGAACCAAAGAGGAACAGAGAAGCCCAGGTAACTGGGCAAAACCAGGCAACTGTACACCCATCATTTTATTCACAGTTGGGACTTCTTAGCATACTGTCATTGAGAAGCTCAAAGCAATATTCACAGCCCAACATGTGTGTTTCACTGGACTAGCCAGAGGAAAAAAAAAAAGCACCTTTCAGACTTCTTCTGTGTGCATGTTTGGGGGGTCAAAGGAAAGAGAGAATAAAGGAGAGTACAAGGGACATTAGTAATTAGCTAGCATCATGAAAGCAAATGTTCAACAGGAATAGTTTCAAAAGAATAGATCTTGCTTTGAAAGTTTACAGCAGAGGCTTAGTAAAGTCTTGTCGGCATTTAATTGTAATCTAGGAAACTATGAAATACGTAAGCTTCCACAGAAGCAATGGCTTATGCCCATTGCTTCAAGGTACAAACCAAAATTAAAATGGAAACTTCAGTAAAGCAGCTCAGGTGTTTTGCTTGTTAGTTTTTATTGTTGATTTTGGGTTCTTATCGACATTGGTGCCAATTGCACAGGGATAGTTGTTTGCTTGTATAGGATAGTGGCTCTGGGAAAACAGTGCCTTTTTATTCAAAGATGTATGGGCCCAATTAAAACCCAAAAGGGAAAACTGTTGTAATTGCTGAGTTGGTCCCTTTTTCCCCTCTTACCACAGCCTGTTACAAGAAGGTTTTTCTTAGGAGTTCATGATCATTTTTTTCCCATGATCAGGGTTTTTCTAACAATGAATGGTGAACACTTGGGAGGGGAGTGCTCCCTATTGGGAAGCAAACTTGGCAAAGTAATAAGCAACAATTTATATATAAAAGCAGGATATTTCATTATGCGTTTCTCAGTTTCATTTTGCAATAACATTGAATAAGAGCAGAGTCTTTTTGTGCAGCCTGGTTTTCATTTCAGTTTCAGCCTGTTAGAATCTATGGTTTATGTATCATGGTATGACATGATAGAATTCAGCAATGCTATAATGGAGAAAGGTTTTTGTTTCATCCAAAGTGAACCATCCAATATAGAACAGCATGCAGTTGGCTTCACCTTTAGTAATTACTAGCAAAACAAGACAAAAGTAGTGGTAAAAATAAAAGATTAGGTGTAAATTTTACATCCGAAAATTTAGGCATTTTCTCCAACATGAAACTCCTGTAAGCAGAAAATAAAGGGAGATGAAGGAAAGTAGGTTTTTTATATCACAAACATTTTTATAGACTCTTCGTTCTCTTCTCAACTTTTTTTTTTCTAAGTTGCCTAATTTCCTTTCTGTCCCCCTGTTATTAAACCTACGAGACAGCAGACATTGGTTAGGAACATAATAGTGTTATCTTGGCCTACTATTGTATCATCAAAACTGACCGTTTTTTAAATTTTTTTTTTTTTCATTTTATGTTCAGTTTCTTCTGAATTAGGTCTTTTCAATGTGTTTGAAAAGAATGCTGTGTAATGTTCCTGTAATAATACCTCCCATTCAGTTGTAGCTATTCAGTTCTACTGTGTATGATATTCAAAAGTCTTCTAACAATTTCATTTTCTTTTCCTAGGTATAAGAAAAACCTTAAAGCACTCTATGTTGTACATCCAACCAACTTCATAAAAATTCTGTGGAATATCTTTAAACCTCTTATAAGGTACTTGGCAGTTTATTCAACACATTTTCCCATTTAGTTTAAGGATGGCTTGTTCTCTAATAAGTTGCTTTTAAAAAGGCTCAAGGTAAAATATGTGAGGTAACAGCACAATAGCCATTTAAACTGTCTTAAACTAATGAGTAAGGTGAGCTTAAGCTTGGGTATGAATAATAGTGTAGAGTTCTTTCTAAGAAAAGGGAGTCTCAATTCATAGTACTTTTACTGGTATGTTAAAGTAAATATCACTTTAAAACATAGTTATTCTGTGGACCATGAATGACTTTTTTGTCCTCTTTGACAGCACTTAGCACAATAGAACTGGGTCCGTGACTGGAGTTACTAGATGGTATGGTAAAGCAGATAATAAATGGTTAACCTTCAGTCTGATCTCAAGTGCTGAGATGAATAGGAATGATACTACTTGTGTGTTCGAAGTTAATGGATAAGCCATGAAGTGCCCATAAGAATTTGAGATGGAGGGTATAATGGTGAAGGTGGATGTATTTTACTGGTGCATTCTTTTTCTTTGCATGGTAAAAATTGATGCTATCTACAAGGAACTGGCAACAATGGGCAGACATTGCTAAGTGCTCGGATGGTTGGGCTTTCTTAGTTTCTGCTCCTGAACTTCTGTCACTTTCAAAGTAATTCTGACATTTTGCAGATTATGTTATGAATGTCCTCAGGGCTGAAAGACGAAAACAGCTTATCTTGAGAAGCCATAATGAACCAACTAAAAATGTCCATTACAGTAACTTGCAATTGATTCAATTCTGACTGGTAGAAAGCTAATTAATTAGAAAGGGGAAGTTTAACTTCTAGACAGATCAGAACATCTAAGAAGCATGTGAAAATAAAAAAGTAATTACAGCTAAAAATCCTCCCAGAATATGCTGTTCTTGAAACAAGAATGCTGACTATAGATCTTTAAGTGGCAGTAAAATAAATGCCAGAGATCCAGGACGTAGACCAATGGTGAGAAAAGTGTGATAGAAGCAGGAGGTCCAGTAGCTGGTAGTACCTTAGGAATGGGGATGGATTTTTTCTGTTCCTGATTTGCTGTAGGATGGGTATGGAGAGCTTTCTAGAAAAAAAAAACAATAAAACTAGAAAAACTCTTGGTGGACATGAAAATACTCAGGTGAAACCAACTTCTTTCTCAGAGGCAGCTGAGAGTTCCTTGGGAATAGCTCCAGGCAAGCAGTTTTGGGACACTGATGGTTTTCAGTCTGTGTGTGTTAATGCACTCAGTGGAGCCACAGCTGGACAACAGCTATTTGACTTAGAGTAATAATTGGCTGCTAATTCTTACAAAAGAAAATTTTACAGATACCTGTTCCAAACACTCGTTTTCCCTGGATCTTACTATGTCTGTGTAAATAAGATTAATACTTTTTTTTCTTGGAAAAGTATGATACACTGGCAATTAAATCCTTGTTTACTTTGGATGTGAAAATGGGTGATCCTGATAAGCTTAAGCATTCATATCTAGCATAGAAAATTTAAACCAGGGCTTGTCATCCTAGGTGCATCATCATGACCTTCTGAACATGCTGCTTTCATCAGGATTGGCTGTTCTTGTTTGTGCTCAACTTTTACCAGTGTGTACCTGGATACTTGATTTGAGTCTAATTTAGCAACACTTTACTCTCTGTTGTTAAAATATGTGACCAACAGAAACAAAGATACTTGTACACTGACACTGACAAAATAATTGAAAGTATGAATAAACTCTGAAAAGGTCCATAAGCCAGAAGGCAGGAATTAGCTGAAGCTAGGAAAAAACCCTCTTTACTGCTTAAAGTGGTCTAATTACCAAATGCTTACATGCATTTGTATTTTGGGTTGACTCAAGTTTGGGTTTGTCAAATAAGGGAAAACGTAAGGTACAATTTTAAAACTGAAGTGTGAAAGTGCCCATGTACAATTTGCCTAAATTGTACTCTCATTGAATACTAAAACTGATTAACATTGTTAATTTACTAGAATAGTACAATTTAAAATTTGTTCACAGTACCTTTTCCTCCCAGTTTAGAATAATCTTATCTTAGCAGATCATGCTTTTATTTAAGTGTCAATATTAAACCAAAGTTCAGAAAAAGAAGGGAGAAAAATCCTGTTGACCTTGTTTCCTAGCTTTGCTGAATTATAGCTCAGACTCATTTTTAGATAGTGTTTCCAATAGATGTAAAATAAATTTCATTATCAAGAAACATGTTTTTATTTTTCAGAGGTCTGTTAGTACATTTGGTACCTGTTAGTACCTCGCCTAAGTACTTTTACACGGACAATTTGCTTGCTAAGAAGTGGACAAATACAGAATTATTAGAGTGAAGAACAAAAGTAATAAGTATTTTAGCATACTTGTATTTGAAAGTATTTAAGAAAATGTAAATACTTGAAATTTTTCAAGTTCCAGAAGTTGATTGATCTCCTTTCCAGTCCCAAAAGAGATAAGCAAGAACATAATGTGTTGTGTCACGTATATTTTTTTCCAAACTGAAAAAAAACTGTAAGAACAACACATTTCTATGTGTGAGCTAACAGAATCCACCCACCTGTTATCAAAATAATATACATTTACGTGGTGGTGGTGATGTGGCATTTTTAAAGAACAGCAATAATTCCTAATTGCCCACAACTTAGTTACAAATTATGTGTTCTGCAACATGTCCTGTGTTACCAGAGGTGATTAGTTACAGAGAATTCTGTGCCAGCCCGCGGCTTAGGTAACATGTTGAAATCGCAGGCTGTTTTGGATGAAAGACACACTGAAGAGCTCTGAAGCTGTACATGCACAGACTGATATCCATCAGTGTCCCGAAGTCGGTTGCCTGTTAGCAAAATTTAGCTCATTTCAATTAAAAGCTTCTGAAATGCTGAAGTGACTTATATTTGTACCATCTCCCACTAGAGGGAGTGCGTGTATGTGTATTTGACAATCCAGGGATAAATTCATTGAAGCGAGAGAATTTTTCTCCAATTTTACTATCAAAGTAAGTTGCAGCAACGTACACTTTTTATCAAAAACACCTATTGTTTTGCTTGACACTTCATTACAGGACAGATATTTTGTGTTGTGGAAAAATATGAAATTATTTCAGACCATGTGTATAAATGTGTCTCTGAACCTTGTTTGAACTCCTCAGCCTATAAGTAATATATTCTGGCTGAAACTCAAGACCTAACTAGTGATACTTGGTGCTTCAAATTTGGAAATCTGTTTTGTGCAACTCGTAGAAAAACCTTATTATTCAGGATGTTTCCTAGAAGCTATCCAGTCCTTTTCAAAACAGATAAAGCTGATGGCCCAGCACTTCAAGGGTATACACTATCCATGCTTTGAAAATTTTGCCTGTCGCTTGCTACCTTATAGTTTGTGTCTACAGCCCCATTATTTTGTCTTTTGGCAGGGAGGAATACCTAAATAACACAAACATGTTGTTCTGTTGGCCATGTAACATTTTCTCCAAAGTTAACAGTTCTTTTAGTGAGCTTTCTAATGCTGTGTGAAAGCTGTTTTTCAGTGGCTTTTAAAGCAGTGTTTTTCATATCTATGCAAATCACAAAACATTCAGATGGAAGTCAGTTATTTTTATTCAAATCAGACTCTCAGGCATGCACTGTATATGTTTGATCATATGAAATGAAATACATCTTATGTCTCCTGCTGCTTCAATTACAGTCTAATTTTGAGTTGCATCAGCACTTACATTTTTGTAATAGAAACTAAACCCTTCATAAGTGTTCCTCTCATGCTGATTTTTATATTTCTTTGTGATTTTTTTTTAGCCATAAGTTTGGGAAAAAAATCACCTACTTGAACTATTTAAGCGACCTGAGAGAGCATCTCAAATATGACCAGCTAAATATCCCTCAAGAAGTCATCCGGTACGTGGCAAGTTTAAAATACATTATCTCACCTTTTCTCAGGTAGAGTTGCATCCTGTTCATTGTATTCCAAGCAGAATCTAATCCTATTTCTTCAATGATTAAAAGTCTAATTTACCAATTTGTGCTTGGTTGGATTTAATTCTGAAAGATGCATTGCCATCAAAGATGTGCTGAAGTGCGTCGGGCATTTAGAGGAGAGAACGCTATATAGTTTTCTACAGATTTGAAACATCTCCATCTCAGTTGTGGAACATTTTCTTAGTATAACTGCAGCTTCTTTGTGTGTGTTGGCAAAACCAATCCATATGTCATTACTGCTTATGAGTATCGCGTAATGTTTGTGGGCAAAAATGTAATCCTGACCTCTTTGCTTGCATATTGTAACAGATTAAGTGACTTCCTTTTGCTAAGAACATTCCCAGTCAGCAAAGTGTTGATTGATTTTAAACTTTATGGATACATCTATTGTTAGCGGATCCATTACTTTTATATCGTGCGTGTATGTGTGTTAGGGAGGAGTATGGGAGAGGGGGCGGGAGAGGAAAAGAAAAAGAAATGCATAGGGCTGGGATTGTCAAGTGCCAGTGTTAGTATCAATAACAGTCTTTTCGACACAGCACTGTACATGGAAATGCTTTGATGTACTGACAGGAAATGATTTTATGTCACTGCTGAATGAAAGTAACTGGAAGCTTTGATTATGACTGTTATTGATGCCTGGTGCGTTTTTACACCCCTTATGTGTAAATATGGAATAACAGAAAATACCTTACAGCTCTAAGGTTATAAATTAGATTGCATGGTTGCCAGAGAAAGGGGAGTTGTATTTTGAGTAGCAAATAGGTTTGAATTTTGCTGTTAAATTATAGTGCGTTCCTATTTTTTGGACACATTTATTACTGTACTCAATTGGCTGAAGCAAAAGAGCTCTTCTATGTCTTGCTTAAGTATTCTACCACAAATACTACTTAAAAATTTCCCTGATGCTTAAATTAAATGCAAGTTCTGTAAGACCTGCAGCATATACACCATTGTCAGGAGATCAGCATCATGAGCAATACTGGTAGCTGTTGATATATATAGTTTGTCAGCCGTGGCGCACAGAAAATCAATGATTTCTTGATTTTTGCAGACATGATGAAAATCTTCGGGGGAAACAGAAGGGAAAACTGCCACCTGTGGTTAAGGTTCCTCCACCACGGCCACCTCTACCTACCCAGCAATTTGGAGTTAGCCTGCAATAGTAAGCCATGAGATTTCTAAAATATGAGATTGCTATACCCTGCAGCCTTCTGTAATGTGCAGATTCACTGGACAGAACATCTGCAGATATTTTGTTTATTATATGTTTAGTTTCTCATTGTCTTTGAAAGCCACGAAACTATGAGGCTAGACAATAGGTTTTATGAATTCAGGACAGGTCTCTCACTCCCAGTGACCTGCCTGGTCTTTATGTTTACAGTATCTTTGTGGTAGTTAGTGCTAGCACAGCTGCACAGCTTTTCTCCCAGTGGGCAGAAATTTGCCCATGTATGACAGAGCCCCGAGCTAATCTGTTGCTGGTGGATGCTGGCAGTATGAAAGTGTTTTGGAGATATTTATATGGTGGATAGCAAAGCCAAAACAAAGGTTCAGGCTCCAAAATGGCTGCATAAAGCTAAAATGGATGCTTGAACCTTTATATATTGTTGTTTTGTTGCTCACATATTGCTCTGATCAGAGTTTTATGAAATGAATAAAATCACTCTCTTCCAGAAATGCCCTGACAGCTGTTTACGTAGATTACAGCACTGTATGTGGTATAAAAAATGATTTACTTTACACAAGGAATGGGATGGCAATAGTACTTGCAAGATTCAATTTTGGTAAAAAACAACAACAAAAAAACGCAAAACCTTCCAGCTTCCTACCCACAGTCATTTCTGTCAGAGCGCTATGGAAAACTTGTCTTTCTATGGCATCCTTCTCAGAAACAGCCAAAGAATATTGTTCACATTCAGCAAAGGCAATTTAGGCTGTCTGATACATGGACATTTGTTGAATCTCCTCCCACCCCCAGTCTACTTTTCTGGTTCTAATGATTCAGCTGTAAATGAGATATAAAATATAATTTTCCCCTGGTTAAATGTTAAGCATTAGTCCTCTCTGGAAGGCCTGAAATTAGAACAATCAATATCTATTGTGTAAGAGCTACTATGGCATTAACTTTTATGGTACCTCTTTAGAGTTCACCCTAACACTTGAAACATGGCTAACTTGCTTCCCTAATTCAGAGGAATACATACTCCCATCTTTTAGGTGGGCTCCACTGCGTCATTACGAAGGACAGTGTTTTATGCCACCGCTGCAGTAGTAAAACCAGGACTGTTTGCAGGCATCAGGGCACACACTCACTTGCCCCCAGCCCAGCCTGGCTGCTCAAGCAGCTCTGTTGAACTTCTCGCAGGCTTGTGTGGTCAGACAGCATGTTGTGTGCCACTCTTACCATCTGCTAGTCATATTTTATTTCTCTGACTGTGCCTGAACAGTAAACAGTGTCTTTCGCTGGACTGCACATGGTGAGGGTGTGGTGGCCACCCTTCCTGGCTCTGCTGCTCACCAGCTGTGTTACCATCAGCAACCACATCCTTGCTGCATGCCTTAGCTTTCCGAAGTATAAAAAGGGTGGCTACTTATAAAGAGCTTTTCTGTTGAAAATCTGAGGGTGGAGAAACATCGAGCGAGGCATTGCTATCACTTCTGACCCAGAGAGTTCCAGCGCTGGCGATGGAGGCACTGATGGACGGACACCCTCCGTGTGTGCGTGCAGTTCACAGCGCTCGGGTGTCTTAAATGGATGTACACAGGGATATTCGTTCCATTCACCTACCATTGTCCAAATACCCTCTCGCAGAAGAGATGCATCACCACGTAAAAATCACAAATAAACAAATCCCCTGTGACCTCTAAATGAGAAATAAAGGACTTAATTTAGACTGTGTTTGTGAAGAAAGGTAAAGTTAACGGACGAGAGGGAATATGTGTGGAGAGCTTCTAAAATCTGAACAAAAAAAAAAACTATCAAGTTTCATCTTGATGAATCAATTGCTTTTGTTAATTCCCTCTCCTTTTACGATTTCTGTAGACTGTAATGGCAAAATGGCAGCGCCCTACCACCTGTCTAGCAAAGAGGCAGGTTTGAAGTCCTCTCCTGGGTGAGGCTCTTCCCTTTTTCTGAAGAGAGCTATGAGGACACCCTGATTTTATTTTGTATAGGCTTATGGGCATGTGCGTGCTGTGTATTTAATTAAAGTTAGTAAAAATTGTATTGCCAGACATGCTGCTAAGAGAAAGCTGCTGTCGTTAAAGGACTGTTTCTCTGTGGAGTCATTGTCTTTAGTTTAAGAAAAGAAATGATAAGGCCCATAGGCCTGAGTTTTCATCAGATTCAGTGCTTCTGGGATGATGATTTTTATTCAGTCAGTAAAACGTTGGTGAATGGAATTTATCCAAAGCTCTCATAGGTGGCCCAATTTTGATAAGATGTTTGATAATGGTATCCCAATGATTTCTGGCTGTGGAAGGTGATAAAACCATACCCTTTTGAATGTGCCTCCCTAAAGGCAGTGGGCAATGCTGCCTCTGGTAACACTTCCTCATTTAACTTTTTTCTCTGTTTATATTGGTTAATACATATACTTTCTAGAGCTATAATTAAAAATTAGAAGAGCAAAAAGTGACTAAGCATTCGTTCAAAATATCTCACTTTTGTCCAACAGGCAGGGGGAAAAAAAACTGTTTTGTTAGGACAGCAAAACGAAGCTGAAGGAAGTTTCCACCTAGACACTGATAAATTACTGTCTGGGATCAGTGCCTCATCTTGGAGGAATCTGTTAACTCACAAAGACATTTTTAACTTTGTAGAGTCCGATTTTCAAACTGACATAAGGCAACTGGGCATTTAAAAATCATGGAAAGTCTGTGAGAGCTGGGAATATAATTCTTTAAAATGTAATCTATACTGAATTGGGTTTCATTTATGAGTGAGCTGAAGGACTTATTATCAGGTTAGTTCAAAACTTTTCTTTCTTATGTTACCCCTATCCATTCAGGATCCAAAATCTGAATTTAAAATGGCAGCATTTGATCTCTTTTACTCCTCAGCATCACCCTAAACTCTTTGTGGGGAGGAAGAAACAAACCCACACCAAACTGACTTCATCTTAATTGTCCATCCAGCTTTATTTACATTTACTTGTCAGGGATTTAAGTGTGTATTTTATGATAGGCACAGATGTGAAGTGGAAAACCTTCCTGATTGTGAGCTCCTGTGAGGACTCAATAATTTGGTCTTTGCAGCTAGAACTTGAATCTAGTACCAAGTTGTCCTGAAGTTACCACTGAAACTACGCTAATTCAAACAATAATAAATGAGCTTAGTAAAGGCAGTTAAATCATCCAAAGCTGACTTATAGGATGTCTTTAGAATAAAGTGTGGGGAACCAAAAAAGATTAGCTGTGTCCCTATTTAATTATTTATGCCTATGTGTACAGAGCAGATTTGCCCAGTTTACTGAATGACAGTCTTTCCATAGCATTTCTGATCCCCAGCTTGGATTGCCTGGTTGCCAAATTGTACCTTTAGAGGTTTGAACTCATGTTAAAAACTATGTGATTTTCTTGAAAATATAAAATAACATAACTGAAACTAATGTTCATCTTCATGGGGATATCAGACAGAACAGTCCTCCTGAGGAGGTTTTGTCCACACTTAATTTTTCAGTTATAATTTCATGGGAATACATGCTCAGGTTTGACAGGTACTTAAGAATGTGTAGCACAGAGTGGGTGGGATAGTTTGCATGTTTAGTGTTTATTATGTCCTTCTCTAACTTGCTAATTCAAGCTTCTTATGTGCAGATAGAGTGAGGAGAATAATAACTGTAACGAGCTAGTTTTAAGTTTTATCAAGCCTCACGTCAGTGTCTCCAATAGAGGGCAATAGCAGATGTTAGCAGGGAGCCATGTTAGAACAGGGCAGGTGTACAGTGGTACTTCCTCGGGTATAATGTCCCAGCTTGTAGTGATCAGAGACTGACAGAGTACTACAGTGCTATGGAAATGACTTTCTGTTACTCACCAGTAGCTATCACTTTTATAAATCCAGACATTTCAAAGAATGTTCATGTATTGTGTTGATATAGCAAGACTATTTTTCTGTTCTTTCAGCAATGCTACCTTCACACACAAAATGTAGAGCAGCAGGAATTAGCTATTCAGAATATATCCTCACTAGTTTGCGCTGCATGTCAGGGTGAAAAATGGGATTTTTATTCTAGAAGCCATTAGTAAAGATTTAATGTTTAAAAAGGCAAGGAAAAATTTGGGGGACCCTCTGCTTATGTTGATCAGATCAATCCAGTTGAAATGCACAAATAAAGCTTCCTAAATTTGCAACACTTTAAAGGAATTAATAATTGACTATATGGGCCAAGCGGCATCGTTGTCCTCTGCTGTATGTTCAGCAAGCTCCTATAAACCCTTGTTGCTGCACCCGATTGCCTCTGTAATCAAGGAAAGCTACAGCTGAGCTCCAGCACAGAGCACAGAGTTGACCTTGACTAGCTAGTGACATTGTTCTGTTTTCTCTGATTGGTTCTAAAATCTAAAATTAAAGATCTTCTGTGTGAAGAGAGGAAATGCTTTGTTTTTCTATCTATTGCTATGGACGGGGAGAGGAGGCAGAGAAAACGCACAAAATTGCCACAACTGCACAGCTTTTGTTTGTTGAATTGTTATCATAAACATTTCAGGGTGCTTTCCTTTTGGTCATAATCTTTCTGCTTGCGCATGCTGTGCATGCGTGACCGGGGAGGAAGAATGCATTCTAAACCAAATCTCAGCATGTCTCAGCAGGGAAAAAATGAAAAGGAGAGGAAAAGCAGAAAGAAAGATTATCAGCCAAGAATACTTAATGGCACTTCAGAACAATGTGTAAAGGCCTTTCATGATAACTGTCCACTGTCTAGAAATGAGTCATTGGGTATATAACGCGTTGCAGTAACTAATCATATATCCTATAGTGAGGCGTACTCATCCTTCCTGGCTACTGTGTTTACCAGAATAGATCCCTCTTGAGTCTGACATGTCGCTGCACTACAATTCAGATCTGTGAATCAGTTACAGAAAACTATACTGTGCACTGAAATGCTCTGTTATGCTCATCTCTTAAGCAGAAAGAGATTTCTCATTTCAAATTGCCCATAGTAGTGCCTGATCTCCAATGTCAGTTTGCATTGTCCATCATAAAGCACAGCTGCTCATCACACCATCCTGAACAAGGCAAGAAAAATGCAGATTACTTGACAGGATCCACAAAGAGAGGATAGAGGTGTAATTTTGTTGACCTCTGAGCCGGTCTGATTTACATTAGCTGAAGTAATGTCCCTATTATTTTCTGTCACCTTAGGTCCAGTGAACTGAACGCTACGTCCCACATTGTGAAATGCCATGAAAATATGCATCCCAGCTTTCCCCAGTGTTGCAAAAACAGAACAATCCTTTGCATGTGACTTGTAGTGAATATCCTACTCTATTTTAAAATACCATTTATCTTGAGGACCTCTCTCATTGTACTGGGAATGGAACCTTTCCTTCAAGGGAAACAGGAATCCTGTAGAAAATAGTAGAAGTGCAGAAACTGTATCTTTTTTCCTAGAAAAAGAAAAATGATGTGTAGGTTTTATTATTACAAATTATAGCCCAGTTATTTGTCTCACCTCTCTGACAGATAAACTAGTGCTCAGCAGGAGCAAGTGCTGTAAATAATCGGTTTGCTATTTATACACTGAAATGGGAAACACATTTATGGGTAACAATAATAATTAGAAAACATTTATAAAAAGCTGCTGGGTTGCTATTTGGTGCCTCTGGAGTGAGCAGCTGTAAGAAAGCAAAAACAATCAGTGCAACTTCAGAGAGACTGAGAATGGGTTCCATGAGCTTAAATTGTCAATAATAAAGATGTAACAGCTTCCAAGCAAATTAAAGTCTTGATGATGTTCCCATTTAAGTGAATTAGGCTTTCGACTAATTTTAATAGCCGTTGCCCTAAATGTTTAGGGTACTGATCTGAATACACGAAACAAAATTATTTGACACACAAGGAATGTGTTATAACTCCCCTATCAGAAAGGCTAAAATAAATGTGGGTTTTGTTTTTTTTTTTTTCCCCTGACCTTGATTTGCCGCAGGCTTTTCCTCACTGGTATCCCGAACATTGACCTTGGTACTGACCTCATCTCCCAGTTCCTTTTCTTGTTTAGTCCCTTACCGGGGGATATCATTTCACTGGGGATTTCAACTTTGCATGCTTTGCAAAGAACCCCTACAACTTCCTTCCTTGTGTGGTTTATTAGCAAGGCTAATTTATTAATGGAGCTGCACAGTCACTGCCTGTTTTGTTCTATGTTGTTGCAGCAGGGTTGTTATACAACACTGATCTGCTGCGAGAGAAAATAATTCACATACAGAAGCTCCCTTTCAGAGCAGGGTAGGGGGTTCACGTGTTCTGTGTTTGCATGGCTCCGTTCCCTTTGCTGTGGCCCACTTTTGCAGGGGCTGGTATGAGAGCTCATGGTAGTGAAGCAAAGTTATTAATTTTTCCTCTCCAGGGTCTAGGTGGAAGGCAGGGGGAAGGGGAGAAGAACCTGGATCTCGGAGCTGGTCTGAGACCACTGCACAACTCCTGCGTGGTTGTAACACTAGCACTGACCTTCTGCTCCACAGTGTCACCAGCATGCGTGAAACGACTGTAAGATTGTTGAAGCTGGAAGGAGCAGGAGAAACTAGGAGTGACGGGATACATGTCCTGAAAGGGGCTGAGAGGATTTTGCTGCTAGGAGAGATATTTTACAGAGGTACCTGATTGTCACTGTGGGTAAGAAGAGGATGCTGCTCTGAGGACTAGGTCATAAACTTGGTCCTGGTAGCATTTCAAGCCATGGCGTTCTCTAGTCAGCGAGTTTTTTTCATGAAGCACTTATGGCCTCTGGTTTATCTCTCATAAGATGTCTGTGATAATGGGGAAGATTGAGGTTGGACTTGGTCTTACAAGTCAGGTCATAAATCTTTCTTCTGGCCATTATCATGTTCTTATGATACTGCAGAGAATGATTACTCCAGCAAGTCCAGTACTGTTTCATATTGAAATTAATGGTGCCTTGCCAGTGAGTAAGGACAAGAAGTTGTGTCATTTCATCTAAAGATCATACTCGCAAGCAGCAGCAAATGATGAGAATTACTAAGGTATAAAAGATCGTATTTTAGGATTATCGGAATTAAACTTGTTCCTTGCTGTTAGTCTTTCTTTCTGCAAGTGCATTGCATACATTGTAGAAGTTATTTGGTCAAAAGTCTAAAATTATCATGTTGTGAACGTGGTTTTGTGAAACTTGGCTATATTTTTTATCAAAATTCTTATGTCTGTTTGCATCAAGGAAAATTCACTTTTCCTAAACAGTTCCTGTTAGATATAGATACAGCAGTGTCCACAAAGTGGTATTAACCCACAGATAGGAGTATTGCATTTTATACCCTTTAGATTCTTGTATGGATACTTTGTTGAAAAAGAGCAGGAAAAATTTGTTCAATGGATTGATTTTTAGTTAAGTTCACAGAAGAGCTATGGGCTTATGCCAACTAAATTTGACAGAGGAGTGGAGCTCTCACAAATACTACAAGCTTTTAAAAATCATTGACTAGAAGGAGAATTGATCTGCTGGTGCACTGGTGAGTGTTTAGATGGTGATTAATTATGAGCTACTCCTTACCTTATGAGGAAATACAAGGTAAAGAGGGGAGGAAATGAAAATACTATGTAAGGGAAGTGAGGTTACACAAGACAGAAGGAAATGATCTTGGATTATGATGATGAAGAAACAGGTAGGACATAGGATACAAATCCATACCAGATCAACTTCATTAGTTCTGCAGCTGAAGGAACAATTTATTTCCTTTCCAACAGCAGGGTGGTCTAGGTATTTGAAATAGTAGATGGAGCTCTGGGAGCTGGATTAACAGGTTTGTTGCAATCATGTAACAAGTTGTATTGGTTTATGTAGCACTCAGGGAAGTGAGACGCAAAATAGGAAAGAGGAAAAATAGGAAGGAGGAAGAGTAGGACTGGGTGGGCAACAAAACTGTAACTGGGAGAAATGGCACTGGTGGCTCAGCATTGTGTCCCTGGAGTGATGAATGAGATCAAGATGTTCGATGGCTGAATGACTGAATAGCATGAAGTATATTCCCCTGTCATTTTATGAGTAAGAGAAGCAAAACCACAGGGTGATTCAGTACCCAAGTCAGGATCCTGCTCTGAGTCTTCCCATTGGAGGAACACCCCCACCGCCCCCATATGTGAAGCTGGGGGTGACTAACCTCCTTAAGCTTGGAGGTCCAAAATTAACCAGTCTGCATAACCTCTTCTAACTCCCTTCATAGACACAGGGAAAACAAATATGCGGAGGGGAGGATTTGACAATTTCCATACCCCTCCATGATTTTAAAGTAGTTTTTATATGTAGTTTAAACACAAAATATAATGCCTAATTGCTCATTCCATGCAACAGCGTTACAGAAGTTGTATCAAATACACTCCAGTTATTATCAGTTGTTTTATATTAATAAAGTAATAAGCAAGCCTAGACAGAAAGAGAAGAAATCACAGTACTTGGAAAAGACTCTAAGAACCATTCTCCTCTGCAGGTGCAACCTCAGCTAGCAGCACTAGGTTGAGGCTATGTTACGTGTTGTATAAACATCTTGCATTTTCTGTGGATGAGCTGCAGCATTTGCAGCCTCTCATGATACAGTCACAGACCTGTGCTGTTTTGTGCTGGTGCTTTGGAGTTTGTCAGTAAAGCTGGTCACCTTTTAAATATCAAATATGAAATTGTACATATATATTAAGTCTACTTTAAGATCTGCGATTGGTCCTTTATTTTGTTGTTGAGTACTATAAAAATATAGTAGAATACTCAGCAGATACTGACCGTCTCTCTTGTTATATTTTTTAAACTGCCAAAGACTTTTTTAAAAAAATAAGGAAGATAATTGCAGAATTTTCTGCACTGTCTAGATCAAGAAAATGCTATGTTCGATTTTTTTCCTCAACTGTTCCCTCGTGAAAGAGAAAGAAATCTCATTTCATGGGAATCACTCAAAGTGTTAATAATCTCACTGCATCACTTTGCCTTCAAAATAAATAGTACAATATCCTTTTAATTATACACATACTGTGGCTTAAAGAGAGACAAATGACAAAGAAAAATCTGCATGATAAAAGGCTCCTAAACTTGCAGCATCCCTTGATCAAGACTTGTTATGAAGCATTCGCTGCAAACTCCTTCCTCGCCGGCCTCTAAGCTGCCTTTGAAACCCCGTTCCACCAACGGCGTCCCACCAAATCCAAGCAGAGCCACCACCACTGCCATCACTGCGTCATGGTTAAATGCAGCCCTGCTGGGGCATGCCAAGCGAGGGGAGCAAAACTAGAGCAAAAACAGTCTTGAGTAGGGGCAAAGTTAGCCTGGAACACCGTTCTGCTGCTCTGTCTTTGAACTCCCCTTCAGTACAGTAAATAGCACTTATTTATTACTCGGCGCCATTGCAGTTCCACAGCTTTTCTAGCAAGACGAAAGTGTTTAGGAATGGCTCTTTGACTAGAAGTCCAAGTCAGTTGTTTCAATGGCTCGTTCAGCGCCTGTTAGAGTTGTGGAGGACTCTTGTGTTTGGTGCAGGCTCCTTAATTTGTGGAATTTAATGTACACTCTCAGATATCTCTCAGGTTTTTGCTGAGACTGTTCTGTCTTGGTTTTGACTCTTTGTCTATAAATGCCATTTAAAGGCTGTTACTTTTTCTTTTTTTTTTTTTTTTCCCTAACAGTATCAAGGACAAAAATAAAGGCGAACTAATCCCCCCAGTAATGAAGGAAACCATATCCTACCTAAAAAGAAAAGGTGAGTTTTGTGTCAAAAGAAGATGTGTCTTTCAGAACAAGGACAATAGTATGAAAATATGTAATGCTCAGGGTCTGATTCAGCAAAGTTTACAGCTGCACGGGATATGTTTATATCCTGAAGGCTTGAGTGGCAATTGGGCACCGCCTTGAGAGCTTTGATGGATAGGGAATACTTATTAACAGATTATTGTCCCACTATGAAAAAAAAACCCAAACCTTTTTGCCCTTAGGATCAATTAGGGAATAGCAAATGAGAGAAGATATCTTGAAATACACATCATCAACCCATATCATATTGTTGGTTTTTAAGTAGAACTCCCAGTAAAAGTCAATGAGAAGTTCTGTTTTTATAGAACCAGTGGCCATAAAGACTCATTGAAAAAACGTGTTTGGCAGGAGTAAGCCTGAAGTCCTCCCTTCACAAAATATTTTTACTGGCATTTACAGACCCTTTGGCTGCAGTTCACATCTATAGTTACATTATATAGACATACAGATAACAAAGACCCATATTTAAAATAGGAGCATCCAAATCTGAGTTCCCTATATTGCCTTCATGTACAGGGCAAAAAGAGGGTAGACATTGAACTGCTGGCTATACCACAGAGCTCCCCAGTGCATACGTGACCAACATAAAGGACCAAATATCAGGTGCTATCTGTAGGGTAAGCGCACTGTATTCCCTACATGGGGACAAAGGCACATGCAGGGAGAAAGTCAGAGATAAGGCTGCAGTCTTGAAATTCCTTTTCTCAGTGTAATGTGATTTTACGTTTTGATCCCTGATTTTTAAGGCAATCACAGCAACATTTCCATAGCCGTTTGTGCTCCAAGGCCTCAGAGTCTCACAAATGTTTGCTAAATCTTACAGTACTAAATCTATAGCCTAGGTACATTTATCTTATAGGTGACAGAACAGAAACAGAGCATAACACAGTTATGTGACTGGCACAACATTACACAGTGGTAGAACTGGGAATGATTCCTAAGATCGCTGAAAGAAGGGTGTGAATTTTTAATAGGTGTGTCAAGTGAGGAAAATCAAAATGTGTTTGGTTCAGTTATTTAAAGGAAAAAAAAAAGGAAACATCACTGGCGTTTAATATGCTATTAAATTTGGTTAAAGTTTGAACAAATTCTGAGGATCAGCATGATTTTTGTTAAGACAAAAATCAGGCTTAGATCTCTATATGGCTGCTAAATTAGTTTTATCTGAGATTTTCCTCATTTAAAGAGCTATTTGTATTGACAGCACACAAATAATATAAAATATAAATTTTGAGTAAATTACATTTTTCTGTAGATAGGTTCACCCAAAACCTATATCCCACAATATTCCCAATTCTTAATTTGCATCCTTGAGCTGTCATTCTGAACAAGGTCAATTTTGCTTTCAGTATTCAAATAGTATGCATCATTGATCTCGATTCATTTTAACTATTGCCATTAGAGTTTGGTCTGAGTTTGAGTTTATTTGAACCCTAAGTGAGAAATTTCAAACTTCTTAAAAACTTGTACTGAATAGGCTTCACATTTGTGAAGACGAAGGTGGCGGACAGGCAAGAAAAATGTTGCTTCTCAGCTTTATTACTGATTCTCAAGAGAAATCCTGGCTTCATTTAAATCAGTGCAAGTTCACACTGATTTAAATTAGAACAGACGAGACACGTAGTGTGTTGCCCTCATTGCTAGGCTATGCTCCTTCGTATTTTAGCTTACCCCATGGTAAATAAGAACATTAAATATTATTTTTGTTTGGGTTTCATACCTTGAGTGAAGCTGATTAATGAAATGCATAGGAGAATGAGAGAGAGATCCACTGCAGTGGATACCTGCTTCCAGTTTGCAAGCAGTGGAGCGTAGCATCTATAGGGACGCTTGTGTACAGAACAGCTAGCTCCTTGCCTCTTGAAATTGCTGATTTATCTTCAAAATACCTGCAGCAGCTAAGGCCAAGTACTGGAGTGAGGCCAGTTCTGCTATTAAAGGTATCTACTGATGTGCAGTAGACTAAGTGGTCCTAATAGACTTTATTGAAGGCCTCTTGGTCCAAATTCAAAATTTCCACTCAAGCCCATAAAGCTGTTTGGATGTGCTGTTTCCAGGCTGGTGCTAATGATGAAAACTTTGCAGGTGTAGCTTGTATGAAATATTATGGTTGGATACAGGGAATGTAAATAGTTCACTACTAAGAATGTTGAAGGCAAGTGACTGGCAGCTTGAGACAATCCCTGTAATCATAATTGTAAGTGGATAATTAGAGCTTGTGTAGTGTATCAGTGCATGCCCCATCTGCAGATGAAAGCCAGACTTTTTCGTGTTTTAAATTGTTATGAAACAATCATCCTTACATATATTTAGCTTATCTTAATAGGCAAATACCTCTTCCTCACTAATCACAGGAGTCAAGAGAGCTAAAATGAGGATGAATGTGCACTAACATCATTACTTCTCACAGCTGTTATTATTTAGAAATTGAGTGAAAATTTAGTCACTAAAATGTTAATTGATTTAAACTTTTGGCCGTGCTTGGGAGGAGGGCTTTGCGTATCTGGTACTTCCTTGACCTGTTTAAAGATTTTAAAGATACAGGAGTATTATGGCCATCATTATATTGTGCTGGTGACCAGTAACTAGTAATTCTTGCACTGATCTGACACAAAACCTCCTCCATGTCTTGCTTTTGTTCTTTCTGGGTGTTTTGTCTCATCCCTGTTACACCAGTCCCATACTCTTCCCTCTCAACCGATTGCTGAGTCTAGCTCAGATACCCACAGTTTTCTGAAGCAGCAATGCCAACTGCACAGTACAGGGAAAATAAGCAAGTTTTAGCTCTTATGGTTGTGATAAAAGAAAGGGTTGGCTCAACCTTGTCATTGCAGAATTTCTCCTAGATGAAATGTTTGTTATTCTGAAAGCAGTAATCATCCTTGGGTTTTCTCCAAACTTCATCTTTTTTTGGCTAAAAACTCATCTGTTCAGTGCAGTATCAGCACAGTTTGTAAAGGATAGTCTCTGAGGAAATGTGATGATACTTCTGAACAAAGCCCTTGTCCTACTTTATGCATCTCTGCAAGTCAGTGGCATGATAATGCTGGCCACTGATAGGTAGTCCAGCCATGCACTTGCTAGCCGGACTATCTAATTTTTTCCCCAGCTCTCTGTTCTTCTGTGCCCCCAGGAAGGAAGGGCATGGGCTCTGTCAATGTTGATATTTTCCAGCCAAGCGCAGGTTTGCTCAGAGCTGTCATACTCCCGATCATAAGGAGATCTCCACAAACCAGATTTCTAAGGAGAGATGGCTTGTCAGGTAGAGTGTTTTCTGACATTCTCAGCCAGCTGATGCTTGAAAGCCAAGCACCTGCCATGCCAAGGCTGTTAAGCAGTAGGTGATAGACATGCATTTTTTTGCACTTGATTATAAGTGTGCAGGTATCTGTTGTACCTGCTGTCTGCTATGATTTTAACTCTTTCTCTAAATTTGGAATATCTCAATTCTGCCATCAGCTTCAGCGAGTGTCGGATCCCATGCTGACAGCCCTGGGAGGCTGACTGGCAGCGTTCTTTGCACTCCAGACGTGGCCGTGAGCACAGTGAGAGTTTCAGTTCATCTTCCGGAAGTGACAAAAATTCACTGTCATTACCCTATTCCATTTGATTTTGGCATAGTTTCCAGCCTTGCAGAATTATCAGGGAGTGGATTTTGTTATTCACCCTAGGTGCAGTATTTCCACTCTTTCTTCCAATTGCTATGTTATCACTCTTTCTTCCCATTGCTATATTTTCACATCTGTGTACCTGAAATCAGTTTCTGAAACTCTGACGTAGATCACAAAAGCTTCTGCAAAATCATGCTTCATCAACAGGGTTAAGATTTCGTGAAACATCAGAGACCCTCTGACATCTGTTAAGTCCATTCTGTACTGCTCAGGCTCTTATTTCTTGAACAGATCTGATGCAGGAGCTGTAGTGTTATTCAAACTAGGCACTAGCCTGCAATAGTATGCTACCAGCCTAAGGAAACTTCCAGTCTCTGAAGTTCACCCAGCCTTTTTCATCTTAATGACTCCAATCCCTTTGACAGATTGCTTCATGTCACATTTTTCTTCCCTGATGTTTAAATTTTCTGCCTCAGTTTCAGACAACACTGTTGGCAGAAGTGTTCTTACCAGTGTGGAGGCATCCTCATCTGTACAAATGAGCCAAAACTCCCCGTCTTGTACCGAGTTACTGAGTGGGCTCTGACAGCAGCAAGCATGTCCTCATCCCCAACAGCCAAATCAGTGTTACGACAGTGAGTGCGGGTTTCTTCCTCATATATTTATCCGACTACATATTTAGATGGCTGTTTCTGACCAAGATGACTCTCACTGGATCCAGTTAGTAAGTCACCCAGTACCTTAACAGAGACTAAAGAATCTACCGTAAGCAGAGATTCCTCTACATGTGTTTGTATTATATAAACCAGTTCTATTACAGCTGATGCCTCAGACTATTACAATAAACACAATAAACTAAGTTTCTTTATTTCTATAATAATTTTCATGTTATTTTTTCAACAAAGGAAGAGAAAGTAGCCATTTCACCACTTTCATTCTAGCTCCACTTTAGAGTGAAAAATGTTTTCAAAGTTTTTAATACTGAATTTTAAAAATGCTTAATTTCAGTTCCTGCTAACCTTCACAGGGAAGAACTCGTTTCCTAAAATGAGTTCTGAGTATCTGAGAAAATCATCAGCTCATTAAGACTAAGCATCAGAGTTCATCTTCTGGACCAAACCAGAGAAGTGCTCTCTATTTCAGAAGTAAGGTGTCAGTATCATCCTGAACCCAACTGCTGATTTAGTCAGGCCAAAGAGGAAGGGTAGGTTTAAAATAGCACATTTGTGACTAGATCTTCATTGTAACCAGCAAACCAGAGGACATTTTTTTTCTATGCTCAGCCTGAAAACCACAACCTGTTCATCTGTCTAGTTTATAAATGCAAGGCTTGACTTGCACTCGCACTAAATAAGATTTTTTTTGTGTGTGTACTACCTTATCTCTACCATGCCGTGAGAAATTACCTTGCTTAATTAAATACTCACTCTCTTGTCAGAACAATTCATAAGTGTTTCTAACCTGGTGTCATTCCTTTGGCAGTAATGATCTTGATGCTTTGCTCACAGGCCCTTTTCTCCAAAAAGCCCAGCTTATGCCACAGGGTAGTAATTTTCTTTCTCTGGTTAATATGTCCCCACGTGCCCTCAGCAACCTATTTTGCGCTGGAGTGAGACTGTAAAAGGGGGCTGTCACTTCTAACCGACCATTTTGGTAACCAGGGATGTAAGTAATGCCATGCTATGGAGGATGCCTCTTTGTGTGTATGGCTTCTGTAATGCTCAGGGACGGGGTTGTGCAGGTGGCTGAAGCTGCTGGTGCTGCCCACACCAACCTGGCAGGGCAGAGAGGGGCCCGCTTGCTTCAGAGCTGCCCAGCCTCCGAGGCGATTTTATCTGTCGTAGGCTTTAGGATTCAGAAATATACTTCTGCTTTTAAAGTCTAATAAGATATCACAGCAGAGGTTCCCTTTCGTGTCTTTTGCTTACATGTCTTTTTTCCTAGAAAAGCAGGTTACAGACTGGATATAAGGTATCGTGATAAATTAAAAGCTAAGTGCTGTGTGGCTGGTGGTTTTGGTGTTTGTTTAGGTCAGTATTAGTACAATTCACCATGCTCTCTTAGTTCTTAAACTTTGACTCGCAGTTTGAGTGTACTAACTGATACACACTAAAAATAAAACTGCATGGCAAAATCCATATTTTGTTTGCAAACCCCCCCAACATCTGGGGGTCAGGCAACAGCCTTTAAGGGAATTTTTATTTGATTCATTATGGTGGGTATAAACTGCACTGTTCGGACCTGCATGAAGATGTCAAATAGGTTAGAAAGGGCAGGAGTGTTATTCAAGCCTATCTCAACTATTAATACACTGTCATTTGTATTGGTCTTATGCAAAATATCAATTTGAAATATATTGGTAGGATTATTATTGTTAATGTATTTTACATTTTAGAGAATATCCCCAAAGGTATAACAACATGCTTGTCCGTGTTTTAAACAATTTAAACCCAAAGCTAACCTGCTGGCATTATTACTAAAATTTCCAAAATTTGGTAACATTTGCATTCTATAGAATGGCCATAAAAGGAAACAGCTATAAAAAAATTGCATAGAGAACTGATTACTGAAGAGACCATGTGAGATCAGCAGCAGCTTAGAAGTGATAGAACAATAAACTCACGGTGAAGGAATCACACTACAGAATTATAAAGCAGAAAAGATAACTGTCCCCTATAGGAAAATTATCTCACAGTAGGCCCCGTTGCCGAGTCTTTCTCTCTTACCTCATCTCTTTTGTTGACTGGAAGTGCTTTGCAGCACAAAGGTTTTGTTCGATGTTGTCTCGTGGTACCACGGGAGAGTCCTGGGCGATGACTAAGACTTCTAAATGAAATGGTAATAACCATGCTATAGAAGTTTAATGATAAAGTAGTAAATGTTCTATGGTATGATTATAGTGACAACTAAAGCTGTCCTTTATCTGTTCAATAGCAGAAGCAGTGGTAAACAGTGATTAATCTTTCCTCCTCATCCCCTCCATGAAACACAACAAATCTTGCTGATGGAGAAAGTTTGGGTTCCATTTTTTAATGTGAATGAATACATCCTGGTGGTGATAGTCAGAATGGGTAGAGATGGATGGTTATGCATTCTGAATATGTTTGGATTGCTGCAGCTTAGCGAGTTTGCCTCCTGGCCTCCACTTCTTGTGATCAATCAAATATCTTTTAAAAATGCAACACCGGGAAAGCTTGACATTGGCCATGTAAATGTTTCTGAGTTCTTGGCTCTTTTGTTTTTACCTAGGGTTCATGGAGATGAGAGAAATCCCAAGTCTGGTTTGTGTGCCATCAAATAAAAATGAACCTTGTAATAAGCACAGTTTGTGGTTTTGGTGCTCAGGCATTGTAAATAAATTATGTTCAGAGGTGCCAAGTGTAAACTGAGAATATTCATTCATAAATCCAAAGGCTAGAGACTATGCTGTTCAAAACTGCAAGGACACAAATACACTTTGGGTTCTGTGGAGGATGCACAGCCTTGCTGCTGCTGCTCAGCTTTTCAGTAGGGCTGGAACTGTCCCTTCTCTCCCCCTTGCCCTTGATCTGCTGTGCACCTTCTTGCAGTGCAAATCATCTTTACAAACTGCAGACATCACGCTCACTTGTTCTGTATTCATTTCACAGAGTACAAAGAAAGGCTGTGCAGTCACCTCCTCAAACTTGTACTGTATTCTAGCTTTAAAAAAAAATTTCAAATTTGTCTTAAGCCTAAAAATTCATAATTGCTACCACTTTGGGCATTGAAGATGTTACACTGAAGATGGACAATTAAAATATGCTATAAACTCATCAGTCCTCGTATTAGAAATAAATTAGCTCTAATTTTTAAAAAGGAACCTTACTAGAATTAGGTAATCTGCAAGAAGATGTCTAAATCAGTTGTATTAATGAGAATGAAAACCGCTTCCAAATCAGGACGGACACTTCCTGAGACTTGGCACGACCCCAGTCAAAAGAAACATTTCCAAACTCAATTTGGGACAGAAGGAATTCAGATGCTCACTCTTGTCTGCTTTCAGAAGAGAAATAGCAAAATTAACAAAGGTTTTTGATGCCAGCAACCCTCAAATCAAGGATGATTGAAAGAAAAAGAATGTAATTTTCTCATCTCTCTCTCTTTGACAAGTTTGCAGCAATGTGACAGCATGTGTTGCTTTAATTTATCTGTATCAGTTTTGATTTTCTGTGTCTTTCCTGTGGGACAACTGATCGGGGGGGGTAGAAGAAGGTTAAGTATTTTTAGCAACAGTTTATTAATTCGGAGTGTGACACAGTTGTGTCATTGCACTGTGAAATTTTGTCTGCTGTGGTAAAAGCCATCTTATTTCAATGTGGAATGAAATGCCTGCCTGTTTTCATTTATGATTACTGACATTTAAATAATTACTCAGTTAAGTTCTCAATCGCAGAATCACTTTTCATTGAATACAGATGGCTCCTTCACTAGTCACAGACTATGTTTTTCTGTATAGCTCTTAATATTTAAAATAAAATTTCTCTCTTTTTGGTCTGGAGAGTTTAGTGCAGGGTAGCAAAAGTCCACTGATCTCTGTATCTATCTATCTATCTATCTATCTATCTATCTATCTATCTATCTTTTTTTGGTGATGGGCAGGGAGCAGTTTGTGGTTAGTTGTCTCAGCAGAGGCTCTGCAGCATTGATAGAATATGTGAGTGACATGCAGCTGCGTGTTTATCAGAACTGGAAAGCCCAGGCTAGGCTGCTCGTGCCTGTCAACCCCCAGCAGTATTCTGGCAAGCACTGCTGCTCCAGGGTTGGTATTCTCTGTGGACTGTGTTACCCATGCTATTAATGGCAAAATAGTTCAACTTGTACACACAAAAAAATATTTCTCTTTAAAGAGACAGCTGACATGAGTCATGCTGTAAACGGGATTTGATTGAAGAGCACTACTAACAAAAATTAAATAGGCTACTTCAAAATTATTTTTTTAAAAGGGCAAAAATGAATGCTGTGAGAGGCAATGACTAGGATGGTCTTCAGCCAATTTTGTTTCCTCATCCCGTAACTCTGGTGGCTCTGGCATGTATTTTGTCTGCAAAAAGAAGACAAAGTGATTAATTTTATTCTAGTGTGGGCACCTTGTGTTACCTTAATTATGGTAGTTCCAAGAACTGTTTGGTTTTTTTTCCCCCCCCCCTGGTGTCTGAAAAGGAGGAGACAGGTTTGGAGAAAGTATTTCCTGGCTGTGTATTTATCTATCACAGTGGAATAACCAACGAGAGGCTTCAGGTCCCTTTCCTCCTTCCCATCCCTTATTATGAGACCCCAGTTGGGGGCGTAGGCTAATGCTGCTCAGGTGATGTGACGTGAAACACCATCATTCAAATCATGTTTTCAGGTAGCTTTCCCTTGCCCTGCCTAAACAGAAAAAGCACTAAGAGCAATTAATAGACTTACAGACTTCTTAAAAAAAGTATCCTGCTCAGTTCGTAGGCATCACAGAAGTCAGAAAAATACATTGCAAAAGGGCTGTCTCTGTACCCAGGCTCATCATTTCCCCCCTTCAATAGCGTAATTGCTGTTGACTCATATTTCTGTTTACCAGTAGGCTGAAGTTATGACCCATGCTTTATTTAAAAATTGCTATAATATATTATTTTCTGGTCTGAGCATCTTTTATACAAAAAACATGTGGCTCTTTTGCTGTTGTGGTTCTTTTACTTTAGAAGGAGAATATAGCTTTTTCTTTTTTCCTAACAATTGCACTAACCTACATTTAATTAGTGACACGTCATTTGAATAGGTTGCCCACAAATATAAGAAGGATTGGAGATACCTGCTTTGGTAGTTGGCTTGTGGCCACCTGCGATCAAACAAATTGCTGTATATTGATTCAGTTTCAGCTGACCTGGAAAATGAATTCTGGAAGAAGCACAGATATCGCCCGTATCCCACATTTCTGCAGATGAGGAGAAAAGTTGCTTTTCCCCGCTCAGACCTCCAAAAAACATATCCAGCAAGAGCTTAGCGTTATGTGCCATTACAGTAACATTGATGGGATGCAGGGCCAGACAAGTACAGCTGCTGTCTATGCTACAGATTAATGTCTTTAATTAGACTCTTGAAAGCTTAGCCAATAAAGGCATAAACATCTTAAAAATTGATATTTATTGCATTGTAGTTTATACAGTGAGATTCACATCAGATTAAAGCATTAACTATTAAACCAATTCCTGCAAACTGAATCGCATTTATGATGTCCATTTTCTGAAAGACTTGTTTCTACAGAAAACCTCTAGTCCACTGACAGCCAGCATAATATTCTACAAATTCTCAGGAAATTATTGTATTTCTTGTTTGCTGAGGGCAATGCCTTGATGAGCTAGCTGTTCACAGCTGCCACTTCCGAAACCATGTCTTTAGACAGGTTGCGCTATAAATCTAATGGAACAGTTTTACTACAGTGATGCCATTTGCCATAACTTTATTCAACTGAAACATAACCTGGTCAGGAATAAAGCAAGTGGTCGAATAGATCATAATTATTGTCCATTTGATTCCTGTAGTAACCACACATGTCCTTTTTAGATATTGTAGTTTGAGATGTCATACTCCTTCCAGAACTGAGCGCATGGGCTAAAGTTTTAATATTCAACCTGGAATTTAACAGGCAAGGGCATAAGTGCTTAGAAAGTAACTAGGAGCCGTATTCGGCTAAACTCCAGCTCAGCCTCTAAATCTAGTCAGTGGAGCACTTTCAAGTAGAGCTTGGGGTTCTTTGCAAAAGTCTCTGAAACACGTCTGTGAAAATTTTCATCAATAGATTTACAGGTGTGGTTTGGGGCTCAGTTTGCAGATGCGTTCAGTGAGAGTGGGTACATAAGCAGCCTAGTAAATCTAAATCTCCTGCTTCTATGCCATTAGGTGCAATTGAAAGCTACTGTTAAAGAAAAATTGTAGTTGACAAGACACCATAAGGAAAGGTAGTAGTATTTCTATGAGACACGTTAAAGAAAGTGCTGTAGGCAATGCTGAAACATGATTTGATCCTACGTTCTATTCTCAAGGACTTTATTTCCAAAAAATGAGTGTATCAAGTGGCTTTCTTCCCAAACTCTCTCCCTCTGTTCTGTTTTCAACTGAACCTGTAGAGAAAAACAAGTGAGTGACCGCTTTTACAGATGAGACCCGCATTAATTGTTTTTTCAGGACTGCAAGTAGAGGGCCTCTTCAGAAGGTCAGCCAGCGTCCAGACTATCAAAGATGTTCAGAAACTCTACAATCAGGGTAAGCTGTCATCATACCATTGCCAGTAATAGTGTGAGGGCTTTGTTGATCTTGGTTTTGTTGGTGAAGCAGAAGTGCTAGCTTTCTTAGTTAATCATAAAACCATTTGTAACATAAAATAATAAGAGCACTAATACAGAAGCCTGAAAGATAGCAACAGCCACTTAATGGTTACTGAATAGCAAGTTGTCAGTTGATGTCAGACCAGAGCTTACAAAATCTGTAGCAGCTAATGAATGATAAGGTTTGAGTCAAAAATGGTCTATATTTTCATAAACATTTGTATTGCCTCTACACTTTTTACTGTAGTTACGAAGTACAATGTCTCTGTGTCATTTTGCCTCTGGTGTTTTTCCATGGTTATGGCAAAGAAATATAATTTTACCTAATAATTTATGAAATGTGGTGAAGTAATTTTGAAAGTCACTGACTTCCCTGGGAAGTCATTTTATGAAATGCCTTTATGGGAAGAATCTTTTATAGCAAGATTAATACAACTCAACAACAATGAAAAATACAAAAATAAAATGCCAGGAGTTACCAGCAGCAGCAAGCCAAGAGGTTCGCTGTTCAGAATGTAGTGTGAAACGATTTTTAAGCAGTAGTTTAAAGACAAAGTAAAACATATGATTGAACACCTTTTTTCTTATTTTTCTCCTTTTAGGCAAGTCTGTGAATTTTGATGATTATCATGATATCCATATTCCTGCTGTTATCCTAAAGACTTTCCTTAGGGAACTCCCTCAGCCATTACTAACGTTTGAGTGTTATGATCATATCGTTGGAATCACCAGTGAGTATAAATAAGTTTTAGAAAAATTTATACAGCAAGTTGAACTGGACCTGGCTAATTCGTAATCACTGCTGTTTGCTAACCATGACGCAGTTGTGGGTAGATAATATTATTAGTGCTTCACTGCAGCCATGGATGAATGCAGCCTCATAATCCGTACCAGAGCAGGGTGGTGAGGGTTACCAAGACCCTCTCTGCTTTTTACAAGGCTTACTGGTTATCTATATATTATACTGTATTACTGGATCGGACTTCTCACTGTTAGGGCTCCATTTTTATGTCATGGCACAGCACTGAGTCAGTCTCAGTGATACAAGTTATGTCAAAGCAGTTTTAGTTTTAGCAGCAGGATTGGGAAAATTGTGGAAACAAAATTTAGTTGGTCATTTGTATGCTTCTTTCCTTTTTTTTTCCTTTTTTTGTGGGGAGGGAATTTGGTTTTATTGCAGCTGTTCCCATGGGATAACATAGTGGGGAAGAAAGGATCTAAAGCCATGAGACTAGAAGACATTGATTATCTAAAGATCTGGCACCACATAAAACTATGAATTATAAAACTTTCATTATGTGGCCTTTGTCAGGGACTAGGAGTTTATAATGCTAGCAAGGCAAGCCCCTAATACATGGGGCTTGAATATCTGAGATCCCAGAATATCTGGGAGTTAGTACCTAGTACTTGTAGAGACTGGTATTTTGCCATCAAGGCTATAGTCAAGCTAGCACGGAACCCATAGGGCTTCCAGTCACAAGTAACAAGGACACATTTTTCTAAAACCTGCTTTCTGAAAAAAGTATATCTAAATGGAGTACGGCTTCCAACAGAGTCTGTTAGCGTACCTCTGGTAACCATGGGCTGATGCCGTTGCAAAGTATAAGTTACCATCACTATAATGACTGTTGCTGTTGGGGTAGGGCACTAAAATAATTCAGACTGGGGATAAATCTCAATTGCTGCATGTTTGTAAAGTGTAGAAGTACAGCAAGTTTACTGTACCTAGATATACTGTATTCTAGGTAAAATTCTTATATTGTGCCCATCACTAGCATCTGCACGTACTGTTTATATCATTAACTTTATTAATGTATTTCCATTAAAAAACTTAATCGGATCATGTTCAGAATCCTCTGAAGTTCTGTACTGTTTTATTTGCAAGTCTGTAGGTCACCACCTTCCAAATTAAGGATTGATGTTCCCACAATAAATATCTCAGGGCATTGAGAAAAACAGTTCTGTTCACAGGAAGGTGGTAGAAATGGAGGGACTAAGGATAGTCACTCGGAACTGGAAAGAAAGATGTATAAATGCTGATTTTTACTGAATTAATCTTGTGCTGACTTTCTGGGCATGATATTACTTTGTGATAGAGCTAAGTGAAAAATGGGAACAAGTCTGAAAAGAATCTGAGAGCAATGCATTGTCCTAGGAGCATTGGGAGGTTTTGCTTGGCAAAGTGCCTGTGAAACATTCACTCCATGTTATTTTTGTTTACTGGCATTTTAAATGTTGACAAAATATGTTGAAAAGTGGAGTTGAAGAGGATTTCTCCTTGGACTTTCTTGTTATGCAGTGTGATGTCCACTATCTTTTCTTGGTGCTGTGGCGATATCCCAATTTTAAAAGATCTTAAGCTTGAGAGCCAAGCTGGACTGCAGCAAAGGCATATTCTCTGTGAATACAGTGCAGAAGGGAGCTTTGAAGAGGTGTGAGCGGAGACAGCTGTCTTGGGATGGTTTGAAAATTCTCATTCTGTCTTCTGGAAGACACCAGAGCAGTGTGTGATGTATCTATTACATCTCTTAACCTGCAAACCCAGAAATACAGTATCTCTGCTTTGCAGTACTTCAAAATAATACTGGAACTTTTCTCTTTAGTGTCTCATCTGAAACATTTTTTTAAAGAGTTATTGATGGGAGCTGTGAAATAAATTAGCCGAGTGACTGACTAAGAAAATTAATAAAACGTTGAAGCTTGTAATTGTCAAAGAACTTGTTCTTTGGTCATGAAAACTGCTAACAAGAGTTCCTTTGCCCAGCATTGCTACACTTCCGGCATTATCTACTCTGCAGAAGGCTGACAAAAAAATTCTTGGGATTCAGATTATTGTGTCTTCTGGGAACTGGTAGCTTTGCAGTAAAAGAAATGTCAACACAGCTCACCACAGTATAGCTTCATGTATTTAGTCCAGAGCTTAGGGGAACATTTAACATGCTGGCGTTTTGTGAATGCACACATACTTATGAGCACCTCTAGCTGTGTCAGGGAGAGGGAGAGAGAAATGCAACAAATGCAGAAAAAACATCATCACAATGAGCTGGTTAGGTCAGGCATGATTGTAATCATAAGACCTTTCTCCAAATTGGTGTTAAACTTCCAGTGCTAAAATAATTACAATATTCCAGGGGGAAAAAAAAGTCACTTGGAACAATATTTGAAATATTATCCAGTGTTAGTGTAATTCTCACCCAGACTGTCTAGATGATGCAAGGAGTTTGAGGTCCAGTTCTGGTTTCACCCTTCTGTAAAAATGAGTTAATAAACCTGCTTAGATTCATCTCTAGAAAATTCCTACGCACCCAAGCGTCCATCTCATAAATTTCTGCCAAGACAGAAGAGTGTCCTGCAGAATCACAAAAGTGTTTTTAAAGTTATTAGAGTGCCAAAAGAGCATTTTGGGCAGGACTATGTCTCAGCAAGAATAAAATAAGAGCATAAAAAGTAGTCGTCTGGATTCAGTGTGTGGAGAGATAATGGGATTCAAATCAAGACCTTTGAAAGTCCTCTCTAGCAAAGAAATTATTTTGGCTATTTCGCTGAATTGAGAAGATACTCTGGAAGTTAGTCTTAGCCAGATATATGATCATACAAAATACGATAGGGTCATTCAGAGGGATAACCCTAACTGTTACTGTGGTCGTGGAGGTTAGTAGAACTGAATTTTGTGGTCCGTTTTACAGATGGATACCTAAAGTAATTCCAGCAGATACAAATAAGGTATTATTTCTTGGTAATATTTGATGTTTTGGAGTTAAGACTGACTTTGACGTTGCAGGTGTGGAGAGCAGTTTACGAGTCACCAGATGTAAGCAAATCATTCAAGGACTTCCTGAACACAATTATGTTGTTCTGAAATACCTGATATGCTTTCTCCATATGGTGAGTATAGGCAAAATTTCCAAAGTAGTGCCAGTCTTTTGTTTCTAAATCTGTTCCTGTTAGTTCAACATTGAAAATCTCCACAGAAAATAAAACTGAAGAATTTTTTAAAATATGGTGAGATGATGGTGCAGTACTTGCCCACAGAGTGAACTCAGGATGCAGAACCATCCCGTTCTAATAAAAGTCAGGGCTAAACAATGGCCTGGCCATCCCTTCACCATTAAATTCTTTACATGTAATGAAAACTACTGTGTGAATTTAAATGGAACTGTGCCTGTACTGGAATATTTAAAAGTTCTGTCCCCCGACTCCACATTCAGAAATGTATGTTTTTATTGATTTAGTTTTTGGTTTTTTTCCTATTTTGCAGTGAGAAAAAGCCTGAAAATAGTGGTTGTGTAGTTTTCGGTGCCAGAGAAAAGCTAGGTGAAATCACCTTTTTTCTCCAAAGTATGAATCTTGAGCAACTAAAACACCAAATAAATTAATGTCATTTTAGAAAATGATAGAAATATTAATAAGCTTTAGAACAACAATCAGCAAAATATTTTGTATTAAATCTTTAAAATAACATTTTCCTGTTTAAAATAGCCTTTCATCCTGTAATTTACTACAGTGTTAAAGGAAAAACTTTGACCATGCCATTTTGCAAGGATTTTTGGTATGCTTCAGGATAAATGAAATCATGTGTCTTTTGTCCTACTTTTTGATTTGCTGTTTTTTTAACCTGTTTTTGGAAACTCCATAAGTGTGAGGGTTTGGGGAACATGCATTACAAATAGTTCTACAGTTAGCCTAGTGATGTCCTTTGGTTGCCAGTTTATGTGCAGGAAAAGACAGTAATAGGAGTGTAAATTTCTCTTCCTTCTGCCTTATCCAATGCATTGCCTTTTCCAGATTGGATTTTCAAACCCAGGTGCCTAAAATTGAGGATCGTTGTGTAGTTGACACCTAATTAAAGTGATCTAGCCTTCAGAGCCCACCAAAGCAATCATGTATGTGCAACGATGCTGATTTTCACCAGTGGAGGAATTAGCCCTCAGTAACTGTTCTTGGGCCACAATCTTGTTTGCCATATTCTAGCCAGTAGCCTATTTCAGAAACAAGTACGTTTAATCCCTTTTTCTATCAAAACACTACAGAAAAGCAAGATTAAAGGAAACGCATTTATACCACCCTCACTCAGACAGCACTTGCAGGGTTTCTGTAATACCCACGTGTTCATTTACTGTTGCTTAGCTGAAGTCTAATGCTATTAAGGAAATCCTCATGCCATTTGCTATTATTTTAGCAACTGATCCTCCGTGTTATGAATCGTGTAAGTGACTTTTTTCCAATAATAGATGCACCATCTCAACGCACTTCTTAAGAGCTGAGCACTTGAGGTGTTAATGAGGTGTGCAAAAGTACTACATAGTGTTTTCTGTAATTGGGCAACAGAACATAGCATTATTTTTGAGTATGCCTTGTTATGTAAAGCACAGCGTCAAGTTGATACTAGTGCTCAGATCTGCAATTTTTGCTGATCCATGGCTTCTCATCCTTAATGTCTCAGGGAATATTTGCATTTGGAAAGGTCAAGGGAACATGAAACCATCTAGGAGCTAGAGATTTCTATTCATTGCAGATCGGCGTGCTGCACAAGCTGCCACAATTCAAACTTTAACAGAGCACTTTACCAATAATCCTAGTTTTTACCTGCAAGCATCAACCTTCTTACATGTAAGAGGCAATTTAATTCTTCCATGAGCTCAGCCTTGAGTAGTGCAAGAGGTACTTGTGGTAATTTCATGAAGTGGCATGAATTGTAATCATTAGATACAGGTTTTGAACACTCCAGGCTTGATACAGGCTTGTGGAAGAAGAAAAAAAAAATCCCCATTTTCTCTGCAGTCTCAACCCCTTTACTTAATGAAACAGCTCCTTCTAGTCCAAGGGTGCAAGACAGTGGAACTCCTACAGAACTAAAAGACTCAAATTTCAAAAATAGGTCCAAATTCTTTAACCTTAGATTAGGAGTGATTTTGCCAGTAATGAGCCCAGCATGCTGTGAAAGGTATAAGCTGTCTATCTCCACCTTGCAGTGCATCTGGCTGATAGAGAGGGATTTGCAGGGTCCCCTTGGAGTTGCAGTGGACTGAGGTCCCTAGGCAGCGTTGGGCAACCAGGAGCAAGAGGGAAAACAAAGACTGGCTTTCACAAATCAGTCTCTGAATTGTGTCTGTGAAAAATATCTGTGCTCGCTCAGCTGGTCTCACAAGAGATGAGTGTGCACAAACAAGTGTTTATGTTCCACCAGCCCTGTGTTGCATGTGCAGTGAAGTGGATTTATGAATGCACATACAAACTTAAAGGGCTCAAAGAAGTCTTCTTGCAAGTTACTTGGCAAAGCATGCTGAGGGCTACAGTTACCCAGTTCTGAAGCCAGAAACCATTTAGTAGAAAACTATAATTGTACTTTTCCATGACAGTCTAAGGCTAGATGATCAGGAAAGTTTGTAGAGGCAATAACATCTGGATTGTGTTTTTATAACCATGTCTTTGGTTTTGGTACCAGCTGATACAGCCCCCTCTCTGCGCTTACACACTTTCCCTCTCTGGTGCTTATTTCTGTCCCTGCAGTCATGCCTGATGCAGGGGAAGGGTGGCTGACTTGGCTGAAAGAACCATTGCAAAAACCTGCCAAATTCAAAACATCAAACTTGGACCAACTAGAGAAAATTGACAAGGTTTTGGGGCCCATGAGCAATGCTTCAGAGCAGTAACTGAAGCAGCAAAGTCAAAGCCAAGCGCAAGCTGGAAAAAAAATGCTCTGAATTAATGTTTTGTCTCAATCGCTTGTCCGATTGAAAAGTGTAATTAGCACCAGCAAAGCTTGGGGGTGGCTGGAGATGACGGGACACATAGGGAAGGATTACATGACTAAGCTTTGTGGAGCAGTTGGCACGTCTGCAAGGTAGTTGAGAGTGGGGGATAGAAACTTATATTTCCAGTCAGTTTGTGGAGGCGTTTTAATATCTAGTAATTTTCTTTTGAAAATGTTTTGTGGAGTTCCTTTCAGCATTGCGACTGAGAAGCCAAAGAGATGGTGATGTCCTTATATTTTTAAAACACGATGGTAATTGGCTATTTCTACTCTCTGTACTTCACTATTTAAGTTCATTAGGCAGCGTAGTGGCTGTCTGCTTTCACTCCTGCAGTATCCATGAGGGTGCTGGGATGCAAGTATGTGGAATCCAAAAATTGTCACGATTTTGCTGGGGGGAGCTGGGTGTTTATTCTGGGATAGTGAAGATATTTTGCATTTGTTGATGTGGCACTAAATCTTCAGTGTTTCTTCCCAATGATGAGTTTTGCAATGTACAAGTTTTATCTTTCTGGAGGACTTTCTTTCAATATAGGCTGTCATTACTTAATGATTTTTCTATACCTGTTCCAATGAAAGGGGCGAAAAAAACCAACTGGAACTGTGTAGTTCTTTCTTGTAATACTTTTCTGTGACGTTCAGATGATGCTTTCAAAGATACAATCTAAGTCCTTCGAGAATTGTCTTTTATTAGCTTGTCAAATTGACAGAGCAAGTGTATTTTCACTTGAAACAGAGACAAGAAGGAGTCAAGGGGGTTAGTCCAAATGCTAAAGATGTCATTTGTATTTCTTAGATAGAACGTAGCTTTGGGGTGTAGTTATTTAGAGGGGTAGCCCATGAAGAGGTTGGCTGACTTCATGCTGCCCATACATGGTCTAGTGTTGGAAGAAAACATCAGCTGCTCATGGTAGTGTTATAGATGAAGTGGATGTGTTCGTGTCATTCAAGAAAGAAATCTGGCATTGGAGAAGTGAGGGGGTTGAGACAGTGCGAAGCCTGATCCCCTCGGGGAGGAATAAAGCCATTACCACTGGTGTGACGAGGCTTCCTTGCTTGCAGCTCTTGATGAGCCAGCAAAGATTCCTGTGGAGTGAGAGTTGGATTCAGTTGCACACCACTTCTTGGATCTGCTGAGGAAGGGATTGCTGTGCATTTTGGAGTGAAGCAACATGCAGTGTCTCCCTTGAATGCCTAAGTGTCAGCCTGATTGATGACTCACAGATAAGGCTTAGTGTAGTTCTGCCTCAGATGATATAATCACTGGCTCATTTTATCTTAAGGATAAGATAAATCTCAGGGGAGAGGCTGTGTCATGGGTATTTTTGTTGATCATTTCAACATTGACTGTCTCCTTGAAATGTTCACAGGGTGGTGTCAGGTGGGAAGAGATGGTTTCATCTTGAAGTTAGAAACATTCTTTGAAATAGTTGGCCTAAGGAAAAAAAAAAAAATCTAGCTCTACCAGCAAGTCGCAGTGGTGTTGCTTTGGGCTGAAACGTTGGCCTTCGAAGGCAGTGGCTAGGTTAAGGTGGGTGTGTTTCAGCTATCACTTGAAGACGGCACCTGTACACGACTTGCAGGATGGAGTGTGTCAGGGAGCACTCCCAAAAACCAGGGGAAGAGAACTGCAACAGGTTTGGTTCCTTCCACACTCCACTGCCCTCCAGTACTATACCACGTGCTTCTGTGCCATCACAGGGTACCTGCCCTGTATACACTTAAGGTACCTGCCTTAGGATATACAGCACATATGTTTGGTTTTGTTCTATAGAAAACACAATGTGATGGGCTGTAGCTCTCACATTATTTTAGAGACTTTCAACTGAAAGAAACACCAAAAAATAATTTGTCCTCGATCCACAGGGGTTTCACAGTACAAGATTACACAGTGTGGATGCAGCCAGTATGAGCAACTTGACCCAAGGGCCAGAATGCAGTCCCTAATCTTGTTATATTTAGCAGTGTCCAAATGCCAGCTTCGTTGTCCAGCCACCTTCAGGGTAATACCTAGGTCTATGTCTCCTTGCTAACAGGGTACTCCTGTTAACGTTGTCCTAATTATTTTCCCTCATCAGTTATTTTGGTAGTAGTTTAGCTTTTGCTACATTGCTGTACTATAATGAACTCTTATTTGAGCTGATCTCATCTGAAGCAGATTAAATGAACAAGATGGGCTTATTGGTTTTTCTGTATAGTTAAATAGTGCATTGAGAGCAGTATGTGAAGGTCAGCAGGCTATACGTGGTTTGTATTCTAGAGAGAATGATGCGGGTTTTGCATAAGGTCATGAAGCAGGCATTGCCATTTAATCTGATGACTTTTTATTCTCAAGTTGTGAAGTCAATCCTTTGAAAAGGTGGTTATGGCACCAGTATCTCCTTATTAATACCTCCTTCCTTTATCCAGCCCTGCTTCATGACCTTAAAAACAATTGAAGCCTTTAATATTTGTAGCAGAAGTAGCATCGCGGTAGCTTTGATGTCCCAGGAGGGTGAGGCAAAGATTGGAGGGAAAAATAGTGCCTATTATTGGAAAAACTAACACGGTTAGGAAGAAAATATTATGGTTTGGGGCACACAAGTGCTTCTTCATGTCCCCCAAGGAAAAGACTTCCATCCTGTGCACATGTCTAAAGGGCATTATATCCCCTTATGGCTGAGCTCCTTGCTAGGTAAAACACCAAGGAGGGTGGGACCATGCTGTAGGGAGATAGAGGGGAATGAAATCTGTGTTACCGGGCAGAGGGCAACTGGAGTTTATGCATATGCTAAGAAGTGTTCACATGATCATAATGTTTCTTAGATTTTCCTCTAGTGCCCTCAAGCTTTTCATAGTACTACAGAGCTGCCTTTTCAGGAGGCTTTATGGCAAGGCAGAAATGGAGGGACACTGAGAAGTAGAATTTTTGCTTTCCTGTTCGACCTGAAATTGTAGCAGGAAGAATACACGGGAGATTTTGCCCAACAATTCCTTGTTCTGTCCTGAGAAGACAGCTTCAGAGTAACGTGTACATTGCAGTTTGTGACTGTGTGGTCTTCCCATGACAGATTACTGATCAACAATTGCAACCATCAGCCTGAGAAGAACTGGCTGAATTACCTAGGTCAGGAGGAATCAAGAGCGCCTTCGGCTTGCTGGCTCTTTACAATAACAGAGAACTTGTCAGATAGGACACCCAGACCATATTAGGCTTTAGATACCAGCCATGCAATGCAGGAGAGCAAAACACACACAAATTCCTTGCCAAGCTCACACAGAGAAAAAAAAATACTCCTGCTACCCAGTTCTGGGCTCACATCCACAGATATAAGTAGGAGACATCATCCAGGTGCAGACAAGATTTCAGTGCTGTGTATTTTATCTACAGCCCATTTTCACCTCCATTGCTTCAGAGGAATTGTGTGGCTGTGGAGGTACTTGGAAGTGAAGTCATGCATCAGTGGGAGGAAAAAAAAATCCTTCTAAAGCCTTGCAAACAACTTGAGAAGCCATCGAGGTTTATTCTATAGAGGACTTAGTACTGAAGCAGATGGGATAGCTGTTTGTTCATGCTGCCCTTCCCTGCCCCCCAGCAGAGATAACAATAGATTCCATATAGAAGGATTGAAAACAATTTTTCTAGCATAAGGAAACAATTCAGCCTTTTTGCTTGACTTACTGACATCTTATCTTGTACGTGAGGGACACAGACTCCAGTGGCCCCATAGCTCTAGGCTGCATAGTCAGCCCTGGGGCTGTTAGGAAGCCAGTGATGTACCTGTGGCCAGGGTCTACTCCTGTCGGTTCATCCTCGATACAGGATGGTGTCTTGTCTCTCGCTCTCCGGGGCACATGTCTGCATATACCTATTCACGTTTATGTTTTTCCAGGTTTCACAAGAGAGCATATATAACAGAATGACAGCATCCAGCCTGGCCTGTGTCTTTGGCTTGAATTTGATCTGGCCATCAAATGGAACAGCTTCCCTGAGTGCTCTGGTACCTCTGAATCTCTTCACTGAACTACTGATAGATTTCTACATGAATATATTCAACTCCCGAACAGTGCCTTGTGAGGTCTTACCTTAATGCTCCCAGAAGGGAAAATGGAGTATGGCTGCCTGAGGGAAAGGTCTCCGTGCCTCAACTGGTAGGAGCTTTATATTCAGGGCTCTCTCCTGCAAAGAAAACTTTCCATACAGAGTAAAGTTTCTATAGCTTTCCAAATACCAAAGATGTTGAGAGAAGCACACTGCCCCATATATTCTCGTCACACGGGGGAGAATATGTAAGTGAACATTCAAAGACCAATAGGTCAAAGTGAATCCCCTTATTAAACTTGAGCAGCTGACAAAAACTGGTATGTTAAAAAAAAATCATGACGTTACGTGCCAGTCTGTCATTTGTTTGGGGATCTGGAGACCTTAGGACGTGGCATTATTTTCTGGGGCCATGCAGAGCTGGACCACTGGACCACTCCTGAATGTACAGGTTTCTTCTTTTTTTTATTTTTTTTTATTTGAATACAAGTTTGTTAGAAATTTCCCTATTAAGTTAATAAAAGATGGAATCAATTTTTAAGATACTAAAATTTCTAAACCATTTTTCCATATATTTAAGTGTCTTGTTTTACACAAAAAGGTGTGGGCAGTTGTGGCACATCAGGTTTGCAATTACCATGGAGAATAAAGTGTTTCCTGGGTAATTTGAGTTGTGCAGACAGCTAACTAATTATGCTTGCAAATATCTAATATATGCAGTTAATCACTGTAGTTGCACATGCAAAGTGTGTGGAAGGTTTTTTTCTTATTATAAGTTCAAATGGGGAGCAATAATCTTATGTTTTTTTCTCTAAATACTTGGAATTTTCATCAGTGGAGTTATATCAGTGAGTGCATAATACAGAATATAGACTAACTTTGAGAAGAATACCTCTGATGTTTGGGTTGCATGCTTTTGCAGTTTGAGTTGAAAGAAATCTGCTCTTCAGATCGATTTCTCTAGAAAGTAGTAAGAGCAACAACTTGGATAATATACCTAATATCATTTTTATTCATTGAAAGTCTATTATTAGTCCCAATGTGAATAATTAGCCAACATAAAGGGAGAGTTTTCAGTGTTTTCTTTCTAACTATGCCATTAATATTGCTTGTATTTGATGAACTCCAGCACGCTGCTATTTTATTATTTAACACTGATTGGTAATGGGGTGGTGTAACGAAGTTATCATTATAGTTGCCTGCAAAGCAAAAAATTAACCAGTGGTAAAAAAAAAAGGTAAGCAGTATTTTCCCTAATGCTCTGGTCTTCCTGCTTCTGTACAAAGCTTACCAAACAGAGGGACTATTTAGATATCAGTAAAAGTAATAGTCTCAGGAGGGCAATTTAGGCATCCCCTCCTCTGCAAACACAGAGCCACTTTTTATCCTGTAGGTTCTAGCAAGCTGAGGGTTTGTACTTCTGGCCTTCCTCTTAGCAGTTACGAACTGCCTGCCTGCGTAAAGGGTGCAACAAAATCTTATTGCAGTGGGTAGAGAGGATTCATTCTTGACAGCAATTTCAGGAAATAACCAAGTATTCAGAAGGCCGTGAAATGCTGGATGTGCCAGGCCTTTATTTGCCCAGTAGGTGTCATCTATAGCATTAGGCAATGATTAAAATTTGAAAAATACAGAGGCTTTTGAACAAGATGTGTTAGGACCAACTTCTCACTTCAGTCGTGTGTTTTCCCCAGTTCCTCAGGTGTCTTAAAGACAACTTTTTGGCTTTTGAGTATCTGTAAGTAATAACCACACGACTCCTATTTAAGTATAAAGTCTTGCATAATACAAAGAGAATAATTAACAAGCATCCATGATTGTTGCATTTCAGCAAAATGAGATTGCCAAGGATAAAACTGTCGTCGTTTTGTATTGCAACTCATCAGTTTTACATCTGAGTTATCAGTGGCAGCGTCATAGCCCATTGTATTATGAAAACCAAACACAATTACGCTCGGCACTGCTCAGCGACTTGGTAGCGTGGTTCTGTGCGTCAGCACTGTGTTCTTACAGGGGAGGAATCTGGCCTCTAGGAATTAACAAAATCTGAGTATTTTGTCACTCTCTGACCTCAGTCAAAATACATATGCCTTATTTTTGCTGTCTGTAAAAAGGAGAACTCAGCATTAGAAAAGTGCTTTGGGATTAAATGCTGATAAGTCCTATAAAATGGTTGTTTTCCATTTCCCCATGTTCTCTTCCAAAAATCCGGCAACATCAAACGGCATTTAGTCTTCAGGCTATACTGTGTAATGGGAACGTGAGTCCTGGATAGTTTTAGCACAGTAACATAGCAGACCCCTGTGGGGGTGAAATCCTGAGTTCACGGAAGTCAGCTTTGCTCAGAAAGTCCCCAGAGCCTGGGGAGGGGACTCCCTCATGGATTTAGTTCTCCAGCTCATGCTAGGTTGGGAAAGAGCGGGAATTTGGCAGCAGCAGTCATGCTGATGAAGTAAGTCCTCAGGGCACAGCTGCCTCTGACCCCTTTAGTCTACAAGTAAAAGTACAAGCAACAAGCATTCCTTCAGCTAATTTGCCTGCCTGTAGACACACAAGGTGATACTGAAAACCAGACTCACTCTCAGTATTGGTCACATGCCAAACTGCAGGTCTTCCTTTTAGTGCTTTGTAAACTACCATTTTCCAGCAATTTATAGCTCCTCTCATTTAGTGAATGAAGAACAAAATGGCGTTTTCCCATCTCAAGGTGCCTTCTTCCGTTAAAGAACAGATAACATCTGTTCTCCGCCAGTGGGGGTAATTTGATGCTGCTTAAGAGAAGTAGAGGCTCTGGTTTTGATTGCCATTAGCACTGGTGGGGGCAGAGTGAGGCAGGGGGACGGGGGCTCCCCCTCCCCTTTACCTTCCTGCCTCCCCAGCAGGCAGCCCGAGACAGATGTAAGGAAGGTACTCACCTCCACCCCAGCCTTCCCTGCAAGCCTGCTCGTCACGGGGAAGGGACTTTCCCAAATCAAAGGCACCTGGGTAGCAAAACCCTCCCAGTGATGAGACCCCAGCTCTGTCCCCCCTACCCCAAAGGAACCGGCGAAATCCTCCATCTGCGGCAGAAGCCCCCGATCTCCGTCCTGAGTGCCAGGCTTAACTATGACATTCAATCAGCTCTCATGAATTATTCAGAAGGGTTTGGAGTGAAATTCATGTTAGAGAAATATATGTTTCAAATTTCCTGACTCTAAGAGGAGTCCTGGAGGTGTCCCCTGCAGTTACTTTGATAACAGTTTCTCTTTACAAATGATAATTGCACAATTCGAGCTTTTGTACAGTGTGGCCTTGTGAACTCTTCTCTCGTATCAAAGAACAATTTTCAGATCATTTCCATAGCAAAAAGAAAGTGATTATGGAGATAATCTGTTGGAAACACACATGCTGGATTTCAGTTTAAAACAATAAAATGCAGTCATGGAATGAGAAATCAAGTGTTACCTAGCTGACAATATACAGAGAATAAATTGCCTAAGCATTTTAGTTTACTGAGCTGTTAGGAGTTGAAAATTGGTCCCAAGATTAGTCTGATTATCAGGATGCCTCTAGCAACAAGCACCGAAGGGGGAAGGGAATACTTTTCTACCCTGAATCTATGAAGAAATGTAAGAAGATTGAACAATGTCATTAACCGAGGGGGGTCTTTACAGTTCTTACAAAAAACTTCCATAAATGCAGATGATCTGTCTGTGTGTGCTGCAGCACTCCTTGAGCAGCATCCATCGCAGAATCTCTCAGAGCCTTATAAGCTTTAATATATTCATCCACTCATGAGGAAACTAATAATAGAAAAGCCCCAGATATTTTATTCACATGTTAAATGTGTACTTAGGTAGCAAGTTGAACTTTTAATGGGATTGATGGTACAGTCACCCCCCCGCTTCATTTCCTGACTAGTTTGTCTTCACAACCCTGGAAGATGTCAGTTTACCAACACTGTGTTGGGGCATGGGGGGGGAAAAGTCAGGGAGGGTTACTGCCAGCACCTGTAATTTATGAAGCGCGAAGATCGTGTTCAGGTGAAGCTCTACTGGCCAGTCATGTTCCTGCCCATATTCTATTCATTTCTAACATGTTTTTACCTACAAAGAGGAGTCGGAAGCAAACGTATACCCTCTTTAAGTAGGAACATCTCCATTGAAGCCAAAGATATGACTGTGAGAAGTATGTAAATTGCGCGTTAAATGATACACGTGGCTGGTGTGTGAAAGGTGTTCTGCCTTTCCTGGTGGAGTGATACTCATTTTCACCATCTGAAGAGTTTGACTTTTGTCTTTATCTGTGCACATCCTGGAAAGCCATTTCAGTGTATTCCACCGAATGTAGCAAAGGATTCCAGTGTCCTCCAGCATCATCTGAGAGCAGTGGAGGATTGCAGTGGGGTGCTACAAACGCTGTCTTCTTTCTTGCAAACTGGAAAGCTTGAGAAAGGACCGCCTTAACCGATGAGATTTCTTTGGGGTTAGGTTGGGGGTTTGGACAGTGAACTGGCCTGGAGACTAAGAAGGAAACTTTCAAATATAACCAGGAAAAAAAGCCCTTTTCCACAGCAGGCCTGTCAGCACCTAAAGAGTATTACCCAGAATTATCACTCTGAGGGAAGAGTCTTGGTTTGCCTCTTTGAGCTGGAGATACACAAACACACGATGGTACATGAGTTCTCCTGTTTCTTCCCGACTGGGGTCTGTTGCCTGTAGTGTTAGGAAAGCCATGGTAATTGTACACAGAAGGACCATAGTCCTACTATCCTGGCTATTCCTCTCTAGAATAGCTGGCAGAAGCTCAGTCTTAGAAATAATTAACTGATTGGAAAAATATTTCTGCTGGAACATGCCAACTCAACAAAAAATAAAAGCATTTTCTTAAAAGGCTCCATTTTGGTGCTGTTCATTCAGAAATCATTGCGTTCTTCCAGAAAGCTGCCTGCGTGCTTCTGAGCCATGGACCCCCAGGCTCGCCCAGGGCCTGGCTCCAGCTCTGCCGGCCACTGCGGCGCTCTGGAGCGGGCGAAATGAGCATCGCTGCTTCCCATTCATGGTCTCTTGAGGTGGCATCACCTTTCTGCACACGGTGTTGCAGTTATTGCCAGAGGTAAGGAGGGAATTCTGCTGGAGCCAGGGGAGATGACACACATAGCTGACTGATCATTAAAGCTGACTTCTGCGGCCCCAATTTCTCCATGGGGCAATCATCGTGCAGAAATGACTGGCAGTCTGTCTGTAGTCCCCAGAGCACGAGCTCATCACTCACAGGGTAAGGGCTTGCGCCTGTAGTTGGGAGCGGCTGGATCTGATGCCTGACCCAAATGCTTGGGGGGCAAAACTGCAGACTGCAACATGGAAACATGCTTCTCTGAAACACAGCCTGGTCTGCTACCTGCTTCATTTTCTTTTGTTTCATTCCTCAAAAAAATTATTCATTTAAGCTACTGCTAGCCCAGACACTACTGCCAGCCTCCTCAAGCCTAATATGAAATCGGGATTTCTATCTTTTTGGGGTTTGTCTCTATTACATGGATTGTGTTCCCCAATACTGAATTGTACTCTCAAATTATTTCTGCACTTCAACCTTTAATTGCCCACAAAAGCAGTTTACAGCCTCTTACTCTTCTACTATGAAAATTATCCCCTTAATTAATGGGACAATAAAAAGCAACTGTAAAATGCACCAAACTGCATCATCTTTAGTGTCTGAATTGGATTTCTGCAGCAGTCGTGGAAGAGTCTTCAGATGGGTGGATTTTTGACATGTCACACAAGAATTTCTTGACCCAGAGCTCTAAAGATAGTAAGGACTGTAGTAAGGTACTTAGTTTTTCTGTTTCAAAAGCTCCCAAAGAAACATGTTCTCCCCCTGCTTCACCCGCCCCTGTTGTCTTTTTTTTTTCTATGTATTTCCCACCCCTTCAAAGCTGCATCCTCTGCCTGTTGCCATTTACATCCTTCTTCATCTGCAGTCTGTCAGCAGTCTGTGTAAGTTGGGGAGTGGCGTTCACGCTCGCGCCCACCACCACATTTTTGCGAGGATAGGAATGGCTGTTCTGCGGCTGGATAAACTGAACTGAAACCGCAAGAGGTTTGGTTCTGCAGGGAAGTTTCAGATTACAGTGTTTGAGTGAGTGAAATTGCCCAAATCATGCTTCCCCCATCTCTGAAGCAGAAAGATAGCTATGCTTTTGATAACTAGATTGAGCTTTTATATCTAATAACCAACACTTGTTGTGATGGAGGGGAAAAGAAGTTAGGAAGATCTTTTCCTTTCTGTATTTCCCACCACTCCCAGCCTTCCTCATCAGCCTCTATCTTTTGAGAAACCTACTCTACAGGTGCATACATGCAGTGCAACCACAGCTGATTTCCAGTAAAGCTAATGTTGTATTCAGTAACCATACCCAGAATAGAAAAAGCATCTCATCAGGCTGCATAGCTCTCCACTCTGAACACGTGCGTAAAGCTGAGCAAGGCACAGGCTGGTGTCAGTGTCTGCCTTGTTCCATCTTCGGGCGCGTAGAGAGGTGCTTCCCTCCTCTCTGTCCCTCTTGTACAGGAGCTCCCTCACCCTCACTGGGCTACCAAACAGCAGCAGCCAGTAGCCCCCAGATGCTTTCATATTAGTCCCATCTGCATGAAGTACTTAATGCTGCTGCAAAACAATTATACAAGCAAGATGTCACACTATCACAAACAACTTCCACCTTTGCAGAAGGATTAGCAGACCTACATTCTATTCCTGTCCCCACATTGTATTCTGAAGCTTGAATAAATCTTTTTTTTTCTTATCTTTGGATGGTGGCTGACCTCCCAAGCAATACCACAGCAAAAGCCTTCCAGGGTCCAGAGTGCACGCTGCCAGCCCTGATGGGTAAGTGGCCCCGGCACAAGGACAAAACAAATCCATTCCATTACAAAATAACATTAAAATTCAGTAAGATAATATCACTGTCTTCTGCAGCAGAAGTGCTTTTACAAAATAATATGAATGAGAGGATGAAAATAATGAGAGGCTTTGTAGAGCTCGCTCACAAGCCCTGACACCCGGCATGCTCCTGCGGGGAAGGCAATAAACACCCCATTCTCTGCATGTCACAGTATCACAACTTCTCTGGATAATTACCACTTGAAAGTTAATAGGACTCTGCTCCCAGCATGACGGCTGTATTTTCTGTAGTCGCTGCATGTCCTGTGTCCATGGCCGTCACTGGGGACCCGGCTGTGGAAGCACCATCTTGGAGGACAAGTTGTTTGAGGCTGCCTCAGAAATCAAGCGATTTCCCTATAGGAAACCCTGTTGCACTGAGGTGCTGAAGACGATGGATAGTGCAGAGATGGAGAGGCGGTTCCTCCCCCTCACAGGAGTCATGATGGGAGGGAAGAGCAGGGAAGGATGGGGCAGATAAGGAAACCAAAGCTACCTGGCTAACATCGCAACCAGGGTGATAAACAAGTGGCAAGCCCCTCAAGCTCCTGAAGCTCAGCCCAGCACCTCTTCACTGCTCTGTGCACCTAACCACAGGCACTAGCACCTTTTTGGTTCTTCTAAACAACCAGTGTTTTGGTCGATAGGTACAGTGAAAACAAAATAAAGCAGTACACGCTGGCCAAGGCAGATTACAGCAGGCCAGATAGCGGTCTCTTAATGACCCTTTAATTCAGCCTTATCACAACTGCTGGAAAAATGCATTTTGGCCTAATAATTGTTTTGAACGCCCTTGTGTGTCCAACTAAATTTAACAAAACGCAGTAAAATTGTACCTGAGAAATGCCACCTGAAAAGTCATCACAGCAGTCATCAGGTGGAGGATAAGAGGCATCGACACTAACGAAATGCGGTATCACAGGAGTGGATTGCTTTGGTGGGCTTCCCTGGGTGTCTGCTCCTGGTTAGCCTGGTAAATCAGCTGGAGCTGATGCCTATCGCACCCTGCTTGTGCTCTGGGATCTTAGCGGTTTGGGCTGGGGAGGTTTTAGACCAAACACAATCTGGACAGAAAACATTTTAACAGTAATACGTGAAATCATTCTTAAGCTGTTTAAATATGATCATTAGACTGAGTATCAGGATCGGTGTAAGTGTCCGTCTGCCAGAGCAGCCAGCCAAAGCTGCTGTGCTAGAATTGACTGTCGCGAAATCCGAGAATTGACTGTGTGTCAAGTATGAGTGGGTTGATGTTAGATGTGGTATGTCAAGCTGTTCATACACACATCTTGCAGCACATCTCTTTTGGTCTTTCCATTAGGGGGTCCCAAAGTTGAACAGCAGAAGAAAAGACACCATTAAGCTAACGATGAGTAGCAGAAGACGTACCATACACTTTTATACACCCAACACTTCTGTCTTGGGCACATTCCTTTCATCTTTGCGCACATGAGTATAGCCAAGTGCAAATTAACTGTTGATTTGATTGTCATGAGCACATGATCAGCTCCTGGGGAGAGGATTTTTCAAAGGCACTTCTGCTTGTCCTTCATGCCAGTGAACTTCTCCATCTACTCGTAAGAGGTTTGCGGTGCCCTGCCCTGCCCCTTGCCAGCGGGAGCCCCAAAACTGGCCAAAGGCAGTGCTTGCTGCTCGCAGCCCCAAACTGCTTCAACTTCTAAAGGAGAGGAGAAGGCAAGGTGGGAAAGGGAAAGCACCCAGACAGACACATTTCAGGTGAATACACGCTAAATGCTGTGAGTGGGAAAGGTAACAGCTGGTTAGGTGTCTCCACCTGTGCTGCGCCAGATTTTGTCCCCTGCACACTAGAGCATCCTGCTTCTTGCCTTCATCGCAAGTATCCAACCAACCTCCTCCTCATGAAGGTCTTTAAACCAGACACTTTGTCTGAGCCTAATCCCATTTGCTTCGTTCTTTGTCCATGGAAAGCAAGGCTGGCTGATAAGCTAATATCAGCACATTGGGAAATTTTTTGTTCCTGCATCTTCCCTCACCCAGGACTTTGACAATCATTTTATTTGCCAAAGACTTCCTCCTTCATGTTGTACAGAGAGAAATTAAAAAGACGACTGAAAATACCCAGAAATCATCTAGTAAAGAGAGTCAAATTAATTATTTAAAAAAAAATTTAATTCCCTTTGTGGCTGGTTTTTTTCCGGCTGCGCTATCAAAAATGAGCTATCAAAGAAAACTATCATTAGTTTTTAATTCAGGATGACTTCAGAGAGCGGCTCTGGCGCAGTGGCTGATGGCTGCCTGACAGCCTTCTCATCTCCGCCGGCTGCTGACGGGCACAGTGGCGGCGGCTCAGGCTGGTGGTGCCCATGCTCGCCAGTTGCCAGCACCCAGGGCCACGGCACCACCTGCCTGTGCCTGCAGCCCCCGGGGGCCGGGGCTCTAGTCTGCCCTGGGAGCAGGGCTCAGAGCCGGGGTGGCAGGGCCTTGGGGAAGGACTGCTGCAGAATGGTGAGATAGATAGATAGTTTCTCTGCGTGGTTATTTTGGGGAGAGGGGGAGGCTGTGACGGGAGGGTCCCCAGCACACCCATCTTCACCAGGAGCCCTGAAGCCCTCCCAGAACAAGGTCCCGCCACCAGCCCAGCCTTGCGTACAGCCGCTGCCAACAGCAGGATGGTGCTGGCAGCCAAAGGGCACAACTCAAATCTTGCCTCCAACTGGGAGCATCTGAACTCGGCACCCAGAATTTAATATTTACTACATAGGAACAACTTAGATAAAACAACAGCCTAGCAGCTCGGGCCAGCACCTACGAGACAAGATGTGCACCCACACACGCTGCTTAAATGCTTAATTTCTCCCTGGGCCTGGGAGGGGGCAGGGGACAAACATCGGAGCAAAGCTTTATGGACATGTGGGGCATCTGCCTGGCAAAAATGCTTGTGTGCCACGGCCGTGGTGCCTAGCCAGCTGGCTGGGACTGAATGGGCGTTTCTCAGGCTGAAACGTCTGGTGTTAGCAGAGGGTGGCTTTGGTACTATGCCAAGAGAGTTGATACCTCAGGGTCAATCCTGTCTCTGCCAGCACCAGTCCCAAGGTGACCCCTGGTATCCGCTGACCACATGACACTGCAGACACCGAAGGAAACCAGGGCTTAAGTAGGTAAATTTATTTTTAGCGGTGGTATAATCATGATGATTTGGGGGCAGTGATTTGTTTCTGTCTGGGCAGAGAGAAGTAAGTCTATACCCTTTCTGTAGCTTTTCCTGGAGGTCCAAGTGTTTGCCCAGAGCCACCAAAGGAGAAGCATAAAGCTCTCGTGACCTCCTCCAACACATGGTTGGGCATCCCCAGCTCCCGGCACCGTAGTTCCTGTGCTCCTCCAACTGTGCTAACAGCTGGCAAAAGCGTTCTGATAGTTCAAGAAGAGTCAAATTCAGTCTTGGTGCTTTAAAACCTGCCTGAATCAAAAATCCTAATGTTCATCAGAAGCTTAGGGCAGTGGGGCACCCCAGGCTTTTAGGTTAGGCTTAATTATTTTCTGCACTATTTTCTTTGAAGATGCACATCCGTGGCACCGCTAGTGTTATTATTATGCCGTGATAACACATAGGATGTTGCTTTTTTTCTCTCCAAGAAGATTTAGAGTGCAGTTTATTTTTCTAGGCTGTTAGCTGAGCTCAGAAACAAGGTCTGTCCAACCTGCCCCTGGCTGATACCCTTCGGGCTGGCACTATGTGGCCCTCTCATAGCATTACTGCAGAGAAAACTGCTGTTATCCCAGTGACTTGGTGTTGCCCCATGCAACCTCATCTTCCAACATTCAGGAAGGCAAAGCCCTGCAGCACATCCCTGGCTCCTTGCAGCTGTGATGGTGAGGAGTCCCACCACCCTTCGGGCATCTCCTGGAGGCTGGGGCAGCTAGGGGTGGGCAAGCTGATAGCCCAGCTCCATCGAGGGATGGAGGAAGACCCCCTTCTGCCTGCTGGTCGGGGAAGCATGTGCGGCCATCCATCCATCTGTCCTCAGCCCTTTCTGTTCCCAGGGAGACCCCACTTAGTTACAGATGGGCCAATACTAGTGTCTCTATAACATGATCTCTGTATATTCACACCAATGACCTCAGCAAGTTGCTGCCACGAACAAGTGGCACCCACATGTCAACTCCCCCTTACAGGTTGAGAGCCGCATACGCTTGGTGCAGCCACAGCAGCTCCTGCTTCTCTGGTCCAGATTTCAGGGGAAAATGTCCCAAATTCAGGGCGCCCTCCCTGGGTGATCTGCCTCTGCCCTGCTCCCAGCTGGCCCTTGCAATGCCATTTCCAATAAACTAATCGCTTGTGTTGCTCATTAAGTGAGCTTTTGACTGAGGAAAGCAATTTGATGGCCAGAGGGGTAAAAGAGAAAAACCAGACAAACCACCTGACGTGAAAGCCTGGCAAGTCCCACCTTCACCTGGAGAAAAGGGACTAACGCAGGCTGAGCGCCACAGGAGTGGGTGCCCAGCCCATGGCATGGTGGGGCTAGGAGCATATTTTATTTATAAACCTCGTGAACTCACTCCTGCCTAATATACAGCCCAAAAAGGAAGGCTTGTTCTACTGTTTTAACATGGAAATAAACGTTCATGTTACTTGATAATACTTCATCTTACCAGTACGCAGAGGCTTGATGGCATTTGTACAGGGATTTATTTGTATTTACAATTGTACAGCACTGAAGCGGCGCTGGAAAGCCTTACCCAGCTCTGTGGTGCTTTTAAATTCCAGCATGAGGTTTCACCACAGCAAAACCCACCACTACTTTTACACCGTAGGTCTCCGGTTTTGAAGGCAAGTTTGTGGAGTGAATGCAAATCAGGAACCGCCGAGTTGAGACCCCTGGAGGCAGTGACATCTGCCTGTCTTTGATAAGAATTTCTGAGAGTGAGAGTAAAGTACTTAGAGTGAAATTAAAAGCTTTGATCTGTTTTTTTGTTTCATTATTATTTCATGTCTGAGGCCTTTACATGTGCCTTTCAATTTGTATTAGGCTGCGGTGTTTCGTTACTGCTCTGGTGCTACGTGGGCAGGGCAGGAGCCAGCGGCCGCCTGGCAGGTGACAGGCATTGCCGGGGCTCGCCGCCCGGCTCTGGTCTGAGTGCGGTTAAATGAAACAGGTCACAGCCACACACCCAGAGCAACATTGCCTGGAAAAAAGTGCCCCTCTGGCCCCAGCACATTGGGTACCCCTGTGTGAGGCAGCCCCGTGGCAGCCCCGAATGCCCAGGGGAGAGGTGATGACAGAATCACAGAATAATTTAGGTTGGAAAAGACCCTTAAGATCATCAAGTCCAACCGTTAACCCAGCACTGCCAAGTCCACCACTAAACCATGTCCCTAAGCACCACATCTGCCCATCTTTTAAATACCTCCAGGGATGGGGACTCAACCACTTCCCTGGGCAGCCTGTTCCAGTGCCTGACTACCCTTTCGGTGAAGAAATTTTTCCCAATACCCAGTCTGGATTTAACTCCATTCGCCACAACTCTTTGGGCCCAGCCCTCCAGAAACTCCCAGGAGCCTTTGCTCCCTGGCACATCATGGGCAGGGCTGGTATGTCACAAAGGCCTGGGCTGTGATGCCGGGAGCTGCTGGCCATTGCCCACACTCCTGGAGTGACCGCGGAGGTGGGAGGAGGTGAGAGGCGGCTCTCCGGTTCCCACACCCCAAGAGCTGGAGGAGCACTTCCACGCCTTCCACGTGTCTTGTGGCACAGCATCTGTGTGTCCGAGTGGCCGTGGTAGCCTTGCAGTATAGGGAAGGGCAGAGGAAGAGCCACCCCAAGCAAGTCCAGTTCCAGCTCCCCCCCCAGGGACTGGCAGGAGGAGCACGAGTGGGAGAGGAGAGAGGCTGCTGCCGCCAAGCGCTCAGTCCCAGCGGGTCCATTGACCAGTTCCCCGTGTGTCTTGGTGGAGTGTGGGCAGATTGGAAAGGATGGCCGGCCACCCCTCAGGAGGAGCTGGTGGAGGAGGAGACGTCTCACTCACCTATGTGGATGGAACAAACCCTGCAGCAGAAAGGCAGATCCCCCAGCGCAGGCACATCCCCCGGAGCAGGCAGATTCCCCGAAGCAGGCAGATCCCTCGGCGCAGGCAGATCTGCCGTCGAAAGAAATGCCGTTTGGACAGCATGTTAATTCTTACTTTGTTTTGACTTCTGTTTGTCTAGTTCTCTAATGTTTGTAAGTTCACCTTTAAAAAACTGGTAGTTCTGTCACTGTCATGTTCAAAGCAAGAATTTTAAGACTCCCTTCTGTTGTGTTTTTTGAAAGTAAATGGCAAGTCTACTTACCACTTGTGTGTTGCTTTGTTTTTTGGTGATGAAACTAGATGATTGCCAGTCATACTGGGTTTTGGTTGGTAATGGGTGGGTATAATGGTGCAACCCTCAGAGAATGGCTGTTTGTTCACACTGTTTCTGCTTTCAGGAAAGCAGCCTATGGTTTTCAACATTGGAAGGAGACAATGGGTAGAGTATCAACTTTCCAATGGATTAGTCCTGCAAGTCTGTAGCTGCTTAGTGTTGAATTGAAAAGAAACCAAGGTATCTGAAGAAAAAAACGCAGAGCTATTTTTAAGATGGGTTAGAAACAAGGGGAGTCCTGTAGGCTCCATTTCTTGCAGTATCTGGTAGGATCTGATGCTGACATTTCTCCCCATCCCCAGATGTTCTGCTTTCAAAAGCATCTTTCCCCTACTCTCCTTTTCCACTTCTTCTGCCTGCCAGAGCAGTAGCAGGATTTTGTGTGTTGCCCAAGGATGGTGAAAGACTCTGAACCATCTGTGGATTGTGGCTTGTGTTTGCAGTTGGTGGTTTCACTAAGGACGATTTTCTGGTACCCAGAAGCAAAAAAAAAAGAGAACAACTGACTTTTTGAGAGACAAGGATTATCTTCGTGTGTGGAAGGAAAGCTCTGACTCCAGTTCCAGTGCTGATGGAGTCATTTCGTGAGGAGCTTTGAAGGGCAATAAACTTGTGCATGGCTAATGGCACATGCCCAGGGACAGGACTTGGTTTTCTTAATGCGGCTTTTGCTTCGCTACAGAAAGCTGAGCTTGAGCGCTGCCAATGTGCATGAGGCAGGGGGAGGTGGGAAGTGAATCTGTGTGAATGAGGTAATAGGCATCAAGATAAGTCCCACTGGCGTTGTTCTCTGCTGGCTTTGTGGGGCGAAAGCCTCCAAGTTCAGAGTTGGATCAGTGAGAATTTTTCCGGAGTTTTGGTCCCTACTTGGGACCAGCAGGAGGAGGGCAAGTGAGAGAGAAGAGAGGCTGCTGCTGCCGCCAAGCTCTCAGCCCCAGCAGGTCCATTGACCAGTTCCCTGTGTGTCTTGGTGGAGCATGGGCAGGTTGGCAAGGATGGCCAGCCACCCCTCAGGCGGAGCTGGAGGAGGAGGCTTCTCGCTCATCTGCATGGACGGGATGAGCCCTGTAGAGCAAAGGCAGATTCCCCAGTGCAGGCAGATCCCCCATTGAAGGAAACGCCATTTGCACAGCCTGTTAATCCTTACTTTACTTTGACACCCCAACCCATGCTTGACAGATGGGGACATGGTTCTCAACTGTGACCCTTTTGCCTTTGCTTCGGCAGATGAGGGGTACTGCCATGCATCTTGGCCACGGGCACAATAAGAAAGCACAGTTTGCATCAGTGAATCTGCAGAGAGCAGCTGGAGAGCTGCTGGCAGCCGTTGTACCCCACCAGAGCATTTGACAGGGGTTGTTCACATCCCACCATGAGTGTCCTCACCATGATCTTCCATTCCCCACCCAGCACAACCCAGTGGGAATACCACCAAGTCGAGTGTTTTTGAGCTGTTTGTGCAGACAAGCTGCTTTGGGAACATGAGCCAGGGAGGAGAGAGCTCACAGAGACTGAAGCACTTTTGCCTCTCCCCATGAGGTATTAAGCCCATCCCAGGCAAGAGCTCAAAGACGGGGGTGACCATCCTGTGCGGAGGTTGCTCTGTGTGTGTGTGTGTCTCTGTCCCTTCTTCTGTCCAAAGCACTGACACAAAACACGCTTCACCTTGTGGTGCCAGACACTGTCCTGCCTGGCCAGGGACAGGCACCTTTGCAGAGAGATCAGGTTGATGCATCACTGCTTATACACCTACTAATCCTGCCATTCCAAATGCTGGTGGCTGTCAAAGAGCCCTTCATGCTCTGGGCTTGTAGATGGCTCTTGTTTTGTGACTACTTAAACACTTTTTATTCTTCATTAACCCAAAAATAAAAACAAAAGACTTGGCTTAATGTCCATCAGCTGTTAAAAAAGTGAGCAGTGGGGAAAGGATCCTGAGCTATCTATCAGATATTCCTCAGGGCCTAACAGTCTGAGGTGTTTGAGATGCATCTGCCTTGCACAGACTGTGAGGAGCAGAGGGACTGCCTGGAGACTGTCCATTACAAAGTTGGAGCCTGCCCAGAGCCAGGAGGGTTAGCATCCACAGACCATCACAATTTTTTAAAATTTTCTGCTGATTCCCCTTGCCCCTGCTCTTACCCCCCACCCCATCATGCTGGCACCTGCTGATTTCTTCCCCTGGCTGCCATTTCTTGAAAGAGGATCTTCACCCCTGAAGTTTATGCCCCTGACTTAAAGAAGATCAACACCCCTTGAGCCAGGTCTGAACCCAGAAATCCTTCATTCCCTGGGCCAACTCCAGGCTTTTCAATAAACAGGAGAAAGAGGAGGAGATGGATAGAAATCACAAGTGTTTGCTGGAAGCAACAGCCCTGACTCCCTGTACAAGAGTTAATGCTAGACATGAGGGATTGATAAAGCAAGTTTCCTTTTGCCTAAAGGCCAAATCCTCCTCTTGCTCACTCTCTTCCAACCCAACTGACTCAAGGAGCAGTGGGAGAAGCAGGAGATGGCCGTGCACCAGAGGGGCCTCTCCTTTTCTTTAAGTATGTTGTATTTGACCATGACAGTGACTGGGTTTGCTTTGGAAAAATCACATCAACCATGTTGCCACTCCAGCCTTTTCTAGCCCCATTTTAACACTGCGCAGCGTGAAGCCACCAGACAGCTGACATCAAATCAGATCCCAACCCAGGCAAATTCATGCAACCTGTGCTTGACTGGTTATGTCTCTCTCCTCCCCCCAATGCCAGCTGGGTGAGGTCCCTGGAGCCCCTCAGCAGAAGGAGAGGGGAAGGTCAGCTGGGGCAGTGGCACCTGGTGTGGTCCCAGCTCTTCTCCAGATGCTCGGAGACCCTGAGACAAATTTCACTGGGAGGACAAAAAAAAAACCATGTAGAAATACGTTGTGTGAAAAGTCCTTGGAATCAACCATTTCCATCAGGCTGGAGCCTCCCAGAGCTGAGCAGGGTCAGACGAATGAGCCGTGCCACTGGATATGGCCAACAGGGCTTGGTCAGATCCGTATCTGGGCAAACCATCCCCACGGGTGATGGTGATGGAGCTACTGCTGCTTCTGTCAACGTCCATGAAGAAGAAGGGATGTGTTGGGCTCTTCCTTCCCTCCCAGCTCAATATTTTGGCTTCATTGACAGAAAATAAATTTTATTTTTTCAAAGCATGATGGGGATGTCAGTTTGTAGGAATGGGAAGGGCTGGGCAAGTAAACTAGGTAACCCCTCAGGACCCCTGTGGTGAGTATAGTCCTTTTTAGAAAAACTTCTCAAGGTCAGCACTACACTGAGGTCCTGGGTAGCAATCAAAGCCATGTGCGAAGGAGAAAAAAAACAAACCAAGGAAGTAGAGACTTAAACCTGTTGGGAAGCTCTTCCAAGGTGTATTCAAACCATCAGCTGGGAAGCCATTAAATGTTCCCTTGTCTAGCCATGAGCTTAAGAAAAGGCAGATAAAACAGAGGAGCCATCACAGGTAAAGTACAAACATACCAATGTAAGCAAAAGCTCTCATGGGATGGCTTAAAAGTGCTTAACAGCATCATGTGGCAATAGCACCGGGATTAGGTCCTGCGCTGGTAAGACTCATGCTGATGTTCCCTAATGCAGCTTGCTCTCTCTTCTGCGGCCACCGCCCAGCACAGACATGGAGTCCAGCCTTCAGCTGGCAACAGGGATGTGCTGCAGCAGCTCTTGCCCATCACCAGTCCTATAGCAAGGAACCTCCCAAGCCACAGAGAAGCTGGGTATTTAGTTTGCTCTGGCAAATTTGCAGCTAGAAATGATGCACCATCGACCTCCTCCATGGTCTAAGAATGGGACCCAGGAATAACGCTGAGATGATCCAGGTGGCACCCCCAGATGAAGTGAACTATGTGGGTGGAACTTGGTTTATTTTTTGCAGTCATGAAGTAGTCGAGAAAGATAAGAAGAATGTAACACACAGTCAGTGCCTCAACGCATATTTTTTTATGATGCAGTTTCAAACCATTAGAAAATTTCTGAGTCATGCAAGTGCACTTTAAACAATAACATACTATCCACACCAGAATTTCATTTTTCTCGATTTGCTGCTTCGTGCACTTATTTCTAATGCCACCTCTTCTTAATTCTCCTTGGGCTTTTAACTAAGACAAAGCAATAATATTTCCATGGCCAAACAAAGCAGAAGTGGCCCCAAGAAGCAGAAGAAGACAACTGGGAAGTGCTGATGTGAAGGGACACAAAAGCCCATCAGGGTGAAGGATGCTCATGTCCACATCTGACAATGGCATGACTATTTCTTTTTCAGCAGCTACAGCTTAAACCACAACCCTGGGTTTCAATAACGTAGAGCACATTGGCAGTGGGACAAAGAGATGCCCTAGATGATGGAGAGAGAGGGGTTTGAGTATTTTTAAAGGTCTCTTAACTCCTCTGGTTCCTTAAGGGTTGCCTGTGCTTGGCTTCCAAGGGAGGAGGGCTTGCTGCTGGTGCTGCCCCACGCCTGTTGCTCACAGGCGTGGAGCTTTGCTCACCCATGTGCGGGGACAAAAAGTCTGTTCCTGGGGCTGTATGCATCTCTTGTTCTCCCTTGTGCTGCTGCAGCAAACCTCCCCACTTCAGAAAATGAGGAGTGTGTGCAGAGGGGGGGGAGATGTAATTTTTAAAGAGATATTGGGCTCACTCATGAAATTATTGTTTCAAGCCTCCTCAAATGGAAAATAATGAACTGAGATCACTCTGATTTTCAGGGCAATGCCTTAGCCATGATTCTCCCTCGGCACCCTGGGCTCTCCTTACATTTCCCTTCGGCTTCCTGAGAGGGAGGTAAGCGTGTGGGAGTTCAAGAGTGCAATGAGTGAGCCAGACCACCCGCTCGCCGGGCCAGCCCACCTCCCCGGCAGGCGATGGAGAGCCACAATCATGGGAGCACTTCTGCTCTGCAGTCTAGCCACAACCATAGCGGGGGGCAGGAGGAACGAAATAGCGCCGGTCCCATGCAGAACGGACAAAGCACAAGCACCGAGATGTTCACGGTGAAGTTTACATCTCAGCAACCAGGAGATTGCTTTGTCAACAGCAACTGGACTGCCGGTCAGCTATGTTTCCAGCATGACTATTGAGGGGAAAGGCTATTTATTGCTGCAGCTCAAGCCCAAAGATGAAATGCAAAAGTGAATTAAAATTTCTGTGGTAACTGCTTAATGAGCAAGGCTGATAATCAAAGGCTGGGGTGTAGCATTTCTGCTGCATTCAAACAGCACAGAAGTCATCTGCAATCCGCCCGTACAAATGCAAACAACAACTTCAAAGAGCAATGGCATTTTTTTTTTTCTTCTCCCTGGCTAGAATCTCTATATGCCTGTGTATGCTTTGTAGTATTTTTTCTATCATCATGACAATTTAATTTTTTGTTTGCTTTTTTAAGGGAGGAAAAAAAACCCTTTTGCTTTAATGATATTCACCATGGTGAACTTAAAAGTGGCTTACAGAAGTGGAGTCTGGCATTTTCTGTTTGCACCAGTCAGTCGCTAGTGATTGATCTCAGAAGCCAGGCTTCATTTTCTAAGCAAAATAAGCTGCCGTTGGCAAAACCTGATTAAAGTGAGTGGAGTTTTATCTGATGTGGCTGTTGCCACTCATTTCAGTGTAATGTCTCTCTTTTCAACTACAGAGGACCTGCAGAACACAGAACAAAATGTACGCATCAGTTTATAATGCACTCTTCTAAAAGTTTAAGTGTTCCTAATAGGCCATCAAACTGCTAGGAAACCAGCATGCGAAGGGTACGTTGGCGTGTAGAATAAACTCCTAATATAGCTGTCGTAGCATTTGTGCCATCATCCTTACACAGAGGTCTACCACATGAGAAGCTGCTAGCTGGACTGACGCTACTGTTAAATCCATTGCGCAAAATTTGCTGCCAGTGATTGTGAACTAAAAATAAAAAAATTGAGGGGTCTTGACTTTTCTTCCTGATTTTTGAGCCTTTAAGGCATAGTGGATCCATTGTGGCTTCTCCCTCTAAGAGTATGAAGCCCGAAAACATCTGTGATCCTGACACAAACAAGCCATGCCAGCGTTCCTCATTCCACTTGCTGGGAAGGGCTGGCATCGCTCCATGTTACTTCCCAACAGACAGAAGAGTTCCTTTTCCTCTCATTTCTGAGGAAGGGGAGACAGTGAGAGAAGGAAGAGTAGGCAAAATTACATTTGAAGAGGTGCAAATATAAAACTGACAGGCTTGGAGACAACACGTTTCATTCGAATGGCTACTTGCAGAGCAGCTCCTCTGCAAGATAACTAATGGCATGTGAAAAGGTCCTACGCACAGAAAACAGTCTGTCATGTTAAAATAAAGAGCTCTGAAGCTGTGAAGTCTGGAATAGCTGTAAAAATAACTTACGCTTGGGAGGGGAGGCTGGGAACCCCGCGGCTCCCGATTCTTTTCAAAGACAATGCCCCATGCCGCAGCAAGGAATGCTGAGGCTACTGTGGCTCCTACAAATCTCCACCAAAACCTTAATTTAAATTACTATCAAAGATTAAAGGCTGGCGTAAGCCTACGCTTCCTTGCAACCGCATTAATTATTAAGGCAACACGCAGAGCTCTGTAATTGGCTCCTGTCTGTTAGCACAGCGCCGAGTTTATAGGTTAGGGTGGTGGCAGAAGGATGATGATTACAGATGATTTCTGGGTTTGCTGGTTTGGGGAAGAGGTGTCTTCCAAAACTGGAAGCAATGTTAGGAAAAATCAGGGTGCCCTTCCCATAGCAGAGGGCAGGAGGGAGGAGGGGGCAGCCCAGCTGCGGGGAAGCAAGGACGCAGTGCTGAGCCCCCCCTGCTAACTGCAGCCCAAAATTAAACAATGACACTGCCCAGAAGTGAAGACAAGGCAACCCCCACCCCAATCAAACAAAAAATACCCTTTCGCCCTACCCCTGGCAAAAAAACCCCAACCCTGCTTCTGCTCTGCATAAGCATTACCCACTGTGGTAGGTTTTATGCAGCTGTAACATTGTCTTGCTTTCATCTGGTTTGTTTTATTGGGAAGTTCAGTCCCTTCCACCGGCCAGAAACCAGACAACTCCTGTGAGAGACCTAGCACTCATTTGTTAATTACTAGACTTACAGTGAGTTATAAACAACTTAATAAAATGGGCCCACCACACATCTGAAGGGCACCTGAAAGCGCAGGTCTGAAACCAAAGCCCACGGGTCTGCCAGCAGATCTGCTGCAGCCAACTGCCTGTCCTCAGTCTGCAGCAAGTCTCTCTCCAGTAACCCGCCGTCAGCAAAGACCACGCTGCCTGCAACGTGCACAGAGGATGTAAGGAGCACACGCAGACAGCTTGGCTGACGTACGGCAACTTGTGGTACCCTGTGGTAACCTTTTTTCCATCTCAGAACCCCACGCTGGCTCCCGAGCTAACTCAATTCATCTCAGTTGGCCAAGCCCACTGCAGTGCTTAAATCCTGATGAAAACTTTAAAAACGCAACCCACGAGAGATGCAAGAGGAAAAGGGAGAGATTTGAGGTACCGCCAACATCTCTGCGTACAGATCCGGGGAAGAGTGGGACGGGAAATTATTCCAAGAGGTGGGAAGCCAAGAAAGGGAGTGGACAAGGTCCCCCTGCCTGGGAGACGTGATGGCCTCAAGGAAGAGGCCATCTTCCTGGAAGAAGGAAAGCACAAAGTATTGTAGTCATGCTGCCATCATTTAAATCTGAAAATCTAAGACAGCGGCAGAGAAATCGGCACCGGTCACTTCCTCCCTCAGCCAGAGTCTGGCCAGGGAAGGGGTCACAGCAGTGGGCTCTGGGCAGGCCATGCTGCATCCCCTCAGCAGCATAGATCACCACGACGACAACGCCATTAAATTGTCAATCAAGTTTAATGCATCATAAAGAAGTAAAACTACATTGGCATATTTAAGACAAACACTTTTTTTTCTATGCACACTATCCACTGGACAGTCCCCTTTTCAAAATAACTACTTTTATCAGTCCAAGACACTTCTTCAGAAATTCTTCACATATTCAACCTTCCACGCTTTTCCTTTTTTTTATTTGTCTGAGAAGGAAAAAAAATCATTAAACCTGAAAACATTTACATTGCAAGCCACATTAGAATGCATAATTGGCATACAATAACCAATGTATAACAATTGTGTTTTACTTAGTTCACTTTGTTCATCAATAAAAGAATATAAAAATCTTGTTCAACCGAGTGTTGTGTATTAAAATAGATTTGTATAGTACTGCACAGTTTCTCCCGGAGTTGTGAAAATGGTTGAAGGGACCATGTGCTGCCTAGTGATGGGCGACGGAAAAAGCCAGTCCCTCATGTTTTTTTTTTTATTTAAAAAAAAAAAGATATTCGGCACCATGTGATATGCTGATGTGAGAGACTAGCCTTGTGTCGTGCTCTGGTGGCTTCTTGCTTTCCTTAAGTACCTGTTGTGCTAATTGATGGAGAACTCATAAACAACAGAGACGATGGCATCTGGTGTGTGTGTGAGACGTTGAGAAAAACCGGGGTGCCCATCACTACCTTCCCGGGCAGGCCGCAGGGTGACAAGGGGGCCTGTGGCCTACGGGGGGCCAGGCGGACCCTTGCAGTATCAGGAAGACTAGCTAGTGAAACAAGCAGGAGCACTGGGATTTTCTCAGGCTAATGCTAAATGCTTCCCAAATGTGCTAAAATCCAACAAAATCTTAAAAAGGAATCAAGTTTCCAAAAAAACACCAACAAACCCTTAAAATTTTCCATGGCCTCTCCCTCCCCCAGAACTCTTCATATTATCCAATATGAGAAACAACCCCTTGAGGCAGTTGTTTTTTTTCCTGTACCGTTTCAGCAGATATTTCTGCAAGCAAAAAAGAAAAATAATAATAATGAAAAAAGAAATCATGTTACATATTTTTAACAATAAAAATGCAGTACAAAAATGTAAAGTTATCTTTTTGGCATATTATCTGTACTGGCAAGAAACAAAACCCAGAATATTTATTTGCTTTTTTTCTTTAAAAAAAAATCCAAAATTAACAAAAAAGAAAACCCCCAAAATAATCTCTTTAAAAAATGAAACCCAACCTGCCAAAGATATCCACTATTATGGTTTATGCTAAATCTTGCACAAAAACTCCATGAGAAAAATACACCAATAGCAAAATAAGTAAAAAGGACCTGCAAAAAAGTAAGGAGTTTTACAGTCATACTTTTTTAAATACTTCGGAACGCATATACAGAAGCATCAGCATGAAAATACTTCAATATTTTACTAGAAATGCTAACTTCATACAGTTTCTTTATTTAAATATCTGCAATTCTCAACTCTAATAATACTGAAAAAAAACGATCTTTTGTTTCGAAGGCTCTGTGAATGTCCGTGATGCCGTTCTGGTCAAAACGGCCCCATCTCCAGGTCACCTGAATCAACGGGGCCAACTTTGTTCCTCTGATAAGAATCCATGTCGAGTCCTAAGTAGTTCAGTTTCTGGTTATCTCACTGATTTCCCTCCCACAAATAGCTTTCAGCCCAACTACTTCTCTACTAGCTCACTAACTCTTTGCATTGAAAATTTTCCCCTTAAAGCAGAACTGGAAACCTGTCTGCCCCCCACAAAAGGATATCCCGCTTCCTATCGGCCATACTTTTCCGCTTCATCCTTAGTCATAAATACATTAAGGCCAACATAACAAAAAAAAAATCTCATAAGCACTGAAGGTCTCGGCAAATACAAAACCACAGCACAACCCGCTCCGTGGGAACCTGCTGCCACAGTGACCTACAAACTGGACTGATTGGTTTGCAAGTTTCTACGCGTATCAAAACTGAGATCGTTCCTTCTCTCCTTTGTTTCAGTTTAATCTCTCCTCTGCGCATGTGTATAAAGTTTTTTTCCCCCCTTCCTTCGCTCGCTCGCAGCCGGCTCTGTCAGTTGTTACCCTGTGATTGCTGCAAGGCTTTGTGCATGGCAGCAGAGGCAGAGGAGGGTTTGATCCAGGGGACAGTTAGCAGGGAGGAGGTGGTGGTGGTCGTCATGGTAACCTGAATCATCTGCTCGTTTTGTATCAGTCTAATGAGGGTTTTGAGACGTTCCAGTGATGACTGAGTCCCTTTCTGCTGGGCCAACAGGCTGGTTTTTAGCTCTAAGCATTTCTGTCAAATAAAGAGAAGGGGAGAGAGAAGGAAAGACTGAGAATACATTCAAATTGGTGTCAAACATCTCTCCAAACATCCTTTCGTGTCTTGAGTGCATGTCCTGCTCAAATGAAGTATATTCTCCTTTGGGGATAGCAAACCCACAGCTTAACGAATGGAGTAATCACCAGCGCCGCATACGCTGCAGCAGCTGTCTAAGGTAACAATATTCATCCCAGTCAAATGCATTTGGAGGACGTTTCTGACCTCATCCTGTAGACAGCCTGGCAGAAATGCCTCCTGCACTCCAAAGAGATTATTGGCATGGGATTGCAATAGCTGTATTACTGGAAAGTACCGAAGCCACTAGTGGTGTCTCTAAATCTTACCAAATGGCATTGATAAACGCTTGAGGGATAAACCTCACCATGATGCATTTTGTATGTGCCACAAATTTTAGGGAGTCAGTACTGTGAAGGCAAGCTGATGTCTCTAAACATGATGTCAATATCGTTCTGGCAGAAAACTTGATCTATGACACAACTGTTATACCATTGCAGTCACAAGAAAGTCTTTTTCCTATGGGGTGGCCAAACTGCACCCCACAATCACTTGAAACGTTGCATACAAACCTACATGAAAATGAGCATGACAGCAGAAGCCAAACAAAGGCATCCCAAATCTCCTTCTTAGAACCATAGAATCATTTAGGTTGGAAAAGACCTTTAAGATCATTGAGTCCAACCGTAAACCTAACATTGCCAAGTCCACCACTAAACCATGTCCCTAAGTGCCACATCTACACATCTTTTAAATACCTCCTCTTCTCCAAGAAGAGATAAGGAAGAATCAGTAATTCTCCTTTCCCTCCCCAACCCCGTACTGCTGCAGCTAACATCTCATCCTTCATACTATCAACTGGCCTGAGAGGGACTATGCAACAGACCAAAACCCCAAGCCTGTCTGCTAGATGGAAGTGGACAGTGGCCTCTCTAATATCTGAAATCTCCTGTTTTCTTTCTCCCAGTGGGCCCAGGGATCTGGCAAAACTGGTTACTTGTCTGCAGATTGCTCCTCTTTGGCTATGGTCTAGATTACCCGGGGTAAGGGGTAGTCTCCAGTCCTGAGGAAGGGGGAAATGCTCACTCAAAAGTCAAGTTGTTTGAAAAGCAATGGCATGGAGCTGGTCAGAGGTTGGTTTAGCCAGGTGAAATCCCAGGTGAAGGATAAATCACATTCTGTTTTTCCAAATAATGCCATTCCACCCATGGTGTGAATGAGAGTTTTCTCTTTAATGTATATGTTGTTAAGGCAAATGTCAGAAATGAAACTGCTCTATGCTGGAACACCTTTAATTGCTTTTCTCCTTTCAAGTGGATATATCTCCAATAAATACAATCATCAGCTGATACTACCATTTAAATAAGACAGTGTTGTCCACTGAAAGAATCTGTTTCTGCTTAGATAGAAATCTTACTGATTTTGAAAGCCCTAACATATACCTGATAGCTGACTGCATCCCCAAATGCTTTTCTTTTTCCGAACACCTAATCCCACTGCACTCTTCTACCTACTGAAGATATTCTGTACCCCAGAGTCACTTCTTCATACACATGTGTATTTCCATTAGTGCTGATGAGGGCTATACACACTTAGAGGGAATATTCCCCACTGTGATGTCTTTTAATAAGTTATTGCTTTTCCTTCCACTCTATTTTAAATGTGATAAATATTTTAATATGCCTCCTCTTGATAACTGTAGTGGTAAAACAACTAGTGACCAGTTACTCCTGCAGCTGCCACTTTGATTCTTCCAGGGTAAGGAAGTTTCAAATATTTATTGAGACTGCCAGGCCAGCTACACCTTAAGAGTGGGCCTGAGGTGAGGTAGCCCCAGATAAGTTCCTTCACCCATGAAGGATAGGAATTATGACTTTGAAGTCAGCCCACTCATTACTGCCAGAGACTGGTTCTCATAGCACAGTATGTGTGGGAGACATCTCCAGCCAATGTTTAGCTTGAAACAAGTTCACGGAGAAAAGGATTGTGAATCCATTTCCAGTCATGAGGAGGTTACAACATTCAGCCTCTAAGACAAATACAGATGGTTATTTCTACCTAATCTCAAGAATTTCAAGCGGACAAGCAGCTACCTCTGGAGGACACACTTGTGACTAAACTTTTCACCTGGAGAACGGAAATGCCCTAAAGTCACTGGACAGATGAGAGCTGTGTACGGCACTACAAGGAAGGCAGGCACAGCTATGTTGGGGGCGGGTTTTGCGTGCAACAGGAATTCAGTCACTGGTGATTTCTCCTCCTCAGCCCACTACTTGCTTTTGTGCATAAAGAAAATCCATGTGTTCTTCCTTGGAGAGAAACACACTCACACTTGAACATCTGTAGCTTGGGAGCATAAATCATTTTCTAGCCACAAAAAATCAGGCTTTCAAGCATAAATTCTTTATAAGCATCTCTGCAGGAGACTCTGTGTCCCCAGTCAGGTGTCCTACCTTCACTGCATTGTTGAGAAGTCGATCTTTTTCTTCTAACTGTCTATGCTCACTCTTCAGCTCACTGCTTCTCTTTAATAACTTTCGCTTCTCCTCTTCTTTGACTGTGGAACAATAAGATTAAGGATGCAGAAGTTAAGAAAAGGACATATGGCAAAACCCTGTGCTTGACAACAGAAAGCAGAAGCATGTATTGTGAATGGTGAGTTTCAGGTCTCATTAGCCTTTTGTCAGCAGGTACAGCCAAATAAATCTGGGGTTTCTGCTTGCATGCATGTATCTATGTCAGCAGCTAGAACACAGGACAAGCCAGAAGCTATAGTGCATCTTAGATTAATTAAAATTAATCCTTGGACCACATGTGGTCCTGGAGGTCTCCAAGAAAGAGGTAAATAGTATTTAAGAACAGGTCAGCCACCTGGAATGGCAATAGTTCGGCGACTGGTTGAAAAGCACAATCACAGCAGTACCAGACCTCTGCAAAGCTCCTTACAAATACAATCTAATGCCCCAAAGAGCCCACTCTAAGAGTGCACCAGGGAACTAAAAACCAGTAATGGTCAATGCACAGATATCATATGACATCTGATAGTAATGACTGCGATACCAAATAATACTCAAACAATTAGGAGCTGATATTACTCTAATATCTGAGACACTAGTCTGGCATCGTGCTACACACCCAGTTACATGGCTCTGCCTAGCCTGACTGTGTCTCTCTGCCTCTCAGCCTGATATGATTCTGCCTCTAAATCCCGTTTTCAGCCCTGTTCTCAGGAAGGCACCACTTTGATGATAGCCTCCTCCACAGAGTGAAGTTCCTGAGAGATCAATCTCAGCTTCCTTAAAGAGAGAAGATAGCAAAGGAGCAGACCGAGGGGAAGGGGAGAGAAAGTGACCTCCTGTTCCCAGCCACAGGCCCTTATGGCCCTTTGCTTAATAATGCCATGGTACCTGGTAGCATTACAACACCACTTTAATATTAGTGCCATGAAGGACTCAAATGGCATCACCCGTCACGAGCAGAGAATCCCTTGTCGTTAGCTGTGTTAATCCCTACCTGTTTTATGAGTAACATAGGAGTGAACAATAGCCAGAGTTCCAGTCCATGGCACATTTTCATCTTTCTTTAACACCTATAAGCCCAGGAAACAGTAAAAAGTTAGGACTCCACAAAGACAGACATTAATGGTTTTCTTCCTCCAGCCTCACAGCTCTGCAGGACCAGATCTCGGGACCTTGTGTCAGAATTCACAAGCTGAAAAGTAATGAGACAATAATTTGAGCAGCAATCTCCATTGGGGCTTACTCCTTTACACATGACTACACACAGCACTGCCAAACAGTGCTAAAAGGGGGTTACAAATCCTCTGTTTCTTGTTGCTGTGGCTGGAAGACATTTTTCAGCCCCTGGCAAGCAGACCTCCACGCTGCCAGGAGTGTTGTCTTCTCAGCGTGGGAGAAGTTCCTGGTCCATACGAAAACATGGCTGCGCGGATCTAATCCTGGGATGCTCTGCTCTCTGCAACTGCATGCTAGAATTTCCCCTTGACATTTTCAAAAGAACTTAACAGTGATCTCAATGATGTTAAACACAAAGAACTCTAAGGCACAAAATCCAAGCCTCCACTCAACAATTTAGTAACACTGTACTGTTTTAGTAATTGTTTTCCTGTTCATGCAATCAGCATTATTCACAGCAACTAGACAAATTAGGTTTTCTGACATGACTATGATGAACAGTTGTGTGTAATAAACATGATTTAAAGAAAAGGAAGTGTCCTCACAGCTTTCAGATCCACTGGCGAACAGTGTCTCCTTCTGACACTGTCTCCCTCATCTATAAGATTTACATTACTTGTCTGGCAACCCCACATGCTGGTGGCTTTATGGTAAGGAAGGGAAACAAACGAAATGAAAAGACATTTTAAAAGGACAAATCTCAGGAGATGTGATTACAGGGAAGCTAAGGCACTCAGTGTATGTTGTAACTCCAGGACAATGAAAATACCAGAAGCAAGTGCTGCAAACTGTACTAAAAACCTCTCAGTATTACTTTAGCTAATGTGGTCCCCTAAACTGTGACCACAGGTTAGATTAGTTTAGTGGCACACAAATTCGAGGTTTCTCCCATTTTCTTTCCTTGGCGTGCTATGCTCCATGTAGCTTACCTTCTGTTGGCACTTTGGACAGACCCAAACCCCCTTGGGGGCAGTTTTGAGGGGCGGGTCCAAGCAGTTGAGGTGATATGCTCTGGGACATGTGCCACAGGGCTGCAAGTTAACGCCACGCTTGCAAGCAGTGCAGTGTTCATCGTGGTGGATCTCATTCTGCAAGAGAAGAAGAAGGATGGCTTGGGTAAAAATCCACTGAGAACTCTCTATACAGCATTCAAAGCCTCTATTGCAGCAGACACGTTCATTCAAACACAAAATCTAATTTTCAAAAGGACCCTGGCTGCTGTAGAAGAAGACAGAAATAATGGTGTATGATAGCAACAAATACAAACAAAAAACCAAAAAAGCCAGAAGCAAGTTCCATAAATTGAAGCAGACAGAAAAATAAAAGCCAAGTAATCAAACACAGGAGGGAGTCAACTAAAATAGCCAGCTTGTGACATAGGAATTATTTCACTTGTTTTTGATAACGTGTCACTCCAACACATGTATCACCATGCACAGCTCTATTCCGAAGCATGGGTCAAAGTCAGTATGTGGATCACTTGTCCTTCAAGTCCAAAGCAGAAGGAAGCAAGCAAGGAGAAGTTTCTGGGGAAAAAGCACAGTTCCGTGTTTTATGCCCATTGCCTCAAAGAGCAGCTAGGAGAACAGTACGCTCGAGTACAACCTTTTGCTATGTACCCTCTTTTGTGAACTCCTCTAGAGGGCTCCTCTCTCCCTCTCTTGTCCTAGGCACTAATTGTTCTCTGTTCAGACTCGCTCTGACAACCTTTCTCCAACAAGACTGATTAGTACTTTGTCTGAAGCAATATATAAAATGAACTAAGACTCATCAACAAAGTTACAATGTCATGTAGTAAATTGCTATGCTAATCTGGTGGCAACGTTAATTACTCTTTGTATAATTAAGTGCATTTTAATAAAGGAGATACTGATTTTGAAACTCTCATAGCTTGTGAATCATTATAAAAAACCCTAAATTTTCCTAGTGCTTTTCCAGGAAGGAGAATAATAATTTTGTACCTTCGTTAATTCCAAAAGCATATTTTCATTTTTAGGGATATTAATTATAATGTTTCACAATAGTTTTAGTCAGGCTTATATCCTGAATTCAACTCAGTCCTGTCAAAAAATCGCTCTCCAAAATATTACTCTTTAGAAATTACCTGCTCAAAAAGTCTTAATTTTAACCTCAATGTAAAGAGATTTAATCTATATAAACTAGAATGGTTGCTCATTTTTCTTAACATTTTCATTAAAACCACAAATCTGGACTAGCAATTTCTCAATCAGTGGATTCTACAAAGGGATTAAACTCAAGCCTTGCATATGAAAGCCCAAGAGTTCATCTCTTTGAAATTCTAACTTAGAGGTTCAAAGATTTAGTTAAGTGGGAAATGTTTCACACAAGCAGTATGAAAGGCAAAGAGAATACTGCAATTTTGTACCTTTATAGAGAATACAATAACCAGAAGCAAGCACGGAATTACACGGTGATGAGAAAGACACTGGTAATACACACATTTTGCTACACATACCTTCCAGAATGGATCCTCATTTGCTAGCATATGAAAGAAGGGCAGAGAACAGATTAGTGGGAAATACATCGCTGCAGTGAATGCTAGTTCTCAGCTATGGGAGTAATTTTAGTCAAGCTGTGACACAGGAGATCAGGACACTGCCAAAACTAACGCAGGCAGGAAAGAATGCAACAGCAAGCAGTGGAATTAGCATCTGAGATTTAAAAATTTACATTGCAGGAATCCTGTGTCTGAAGATCTGAAGCTAAAAAGTCATAGTATGAGAAGCACAGACTCTATTTCAGATTTCCAAAAATTTTCATGCGGACCTTCTCTCTGCATGTCACTAATCCAAAAGTCTTCCTTAAGGACTTCAGTCTGCTGGGTGATGAACAGTCTGGCCATGAACCAGCAAAGCACTTAAGCAGGTGCTTAACTTGGAGTACAAAAGTGATGCCACTGACTTACCGTTAAACGCATGTTTAAATGTTCAGCTGATTCACGGCCAAAATGTGCGACTTGTGCAACTGAGCTTTATGTTATCATCAACTTCTTATCATCAAACTACTCCCACCCAAACTGCCAAGATTTTCTGACCTTCTGATGAACCGAGTCTGTAGTGATTGCATTCACAGCCTGATAAGAACAAGAACCATCAGAGCTCCCTGGCACGCAGGCCAAGCCTTTCATAAAAACATTTGTGAAATTCATCACACTTCGGTCCAAAAATAAAAGCCAGAAAATTTTAACAGCTTTATAGAAACGGCACAGTGGGTTGTAATTTTTGCCGCTGATTTGTAAGAGGCTGGTGCACACTGTCCCAGTGACAAACAGTTGATGGAGAGGCCTTTCTTTGGACTAAAGTGGAGACAACCAAACTGATATTTCTGTCCTCCTGTCCTTCTTCAGCTCCCTCTCTGATCACAAATGGGAATATAGCTGCCACAGTGTGATCTCTCATATACAGACCAACCTGGGAGTTGCTTCTTGCTGTTACACATTTGTTTTATATGCTCATGTACGCATTCGTGTGAAGATGCAGACACATTCACACCACACACACGTAAGAAGAGGACCATAAGACTGAAGGAACAACTTCACCTAAGTTAAACCAAAGGCTATAAAGCCCGGGGTCCTTTGCTAACAGCATCCAGTGCTGCCACTCATGCACAGAGTGAAAGAACAGGGCAAGCAGAGAGTAAATTGTTCTACTCCAGAAGTATCCTTCCAGTCGCTAGCAGTTTATGGGCTTCCCTAACCTGGAGTTTGCGTCTTCTTTTTTATATTTAACATCCTTAGATGGATAGATTTTTCTTCCATAAATTTGTCTACTTTTTCCAACAATTGTAGCATCCTTTGGCAATGAGTTCCATAAATAGTCACAGACTTACAAAATCTGTAGGTGTCACTTCCTATACACAAATACACACACAGAGATCCACCGCGATATGACACTGCGATTACTCAGGGGATATAAATGTTATTCAGATAAACAGGAGCTTGATAATTGAAAAGTCTTTTCTACAAATGATACATGTCAGGGGATGTGACCTCATTTCAGGTAGGACATTTTCAGATAAATGAATCCTGATTAATTGACATTTTGCTGAAAATTTACAAGAATTGTTCTCTTCTGCATTTCTAGAAATGACAGTGGTTTCCTGTAATTCACAGGGATTTTTTTAGTTTGCTTATTTCTCTTTTCAGGTCACTTTTACTATAGGGTTTTAAACATTTTAAAATATCTACACTTCTGCCTTCTAGTTGCTGAAAAATTAAACTGAACACAATTTTTTTAAATAAGCGTTTTATAAGAGAAGGGGCAGTCACCTGTGCGCTGAAGGTGGACAACCACATCACTGCAGTGCCGAGCTGTCTGGGACAGCATCTGCCTTCAGTTCAGGGCTTGCACAGCATCTAGCACAATGGTGCCTGGTGCACGTAGCTAATAAACCCCTACAGAGGTGGGGAGTTCTGCCATGAAGAAGTCCAGATTTAAATTGACAGAATATGCAGAATCCCAGCACAGATTCTGGATGCTGGAAAAACCAAAGATACAGGATGTGAAGAGGAATTAAGAATTAAGGAGAGAGTGTGCTGATTTCCAAGCGGCTCTGAGACAGCTGCATCACTGGAACTCTGTCATCTGCCTACGTCCTTGCAAATAAAATGGGAAACATGTGGCGGAAAGGTGGTCAGAGATATCAAACCCTAACTTAAATGAAATTCACTAAGGAGCTAACAGCCCCTTTGGCTAACATTGCCATTCTCTCCTGTTTTTCCCATGTGTTTACATGAGGAAAAAAAGTGCTATGATAAGACAAATAATAAATTATAATTTCAATTTTGAAGATAAAACTAAGCCAGGAATAATATTCTTTCCACTGGGGCTCACATGAGCATGGGCTCCTGCTAAGAGGCATGTCATCATAGCTGTTTACTGTGTAATAACCTCTCATGTCCTCTGAGACCCTATGCATTAGAGGCATATGGTAAGTAGGGCAATTGTCTGCATCTAGCACATGAAGTTTTGAAGGTAGAGAGAAACACCGCTGCATTTCAGTTGGTGATCCTGTGGTGCAGGAATTCAAGGCAGGGCCAGAAAGGTGAATCTCAAGTGCTAAACATGACACTTGACAGGGATATTGAGCAAACACTGAAAAACTGTCAAAACTTCATGTCTTAATTGAAATTACCCTTGTAAATGCTCCTAATACTGAAATAATATTTGGCTTAGAAAAAGGCCTGTCATTCCTTACCAGAGTAGAGCCTAAGTTATAAAGGCAACACGAGGGCAAGGACACAATCACATTTATTTACTGGCTTTCTCTCCTCTTCTGAAATGTAACTCAAGCTTCTCTCTTAAAATCCTACGTGGGCCTCATCTGAAGAATTAAACTGTACTCAGTGTTCTCCTTGTTCCATCTCCCACTTCCCAACTCTTTGCCTTCTCTGTATGTTGCATGTTTTTCCTGGAATGGGCTTCTTCACATGAGCTAATCATCATCATCCCCAAATGGCTCCTCTGAGTTGTTCATTCTCAAGGCTTTTACCATGAAATTTTCAGCATTTGAAGTTCTTATAAATACAAGATTGGAAGGCATCTTCAAGGCCATCAAATCTAGATTTATGGCTCCAGCTCTCGGAGTTAGAAAAATTGTGTGGTTTTCAGGTGGTGTTTTTAAAGCAAAAGGTATGGTAAATGTCTAGCCCTTGAGGATGGACAGCAGTTTCTTAAAGCTGATGAAAAGAGGCAAATGAAAAGCCCAGAATAGTAATTATTTTTTAAATCCCAATTTTTCAATATATATTTTTAAGCACTTGGGGTTGACAACACTGCCTTCTTCAATCAGTCCTCTCACTGCATGTTGCTTACAATACTAGAGATCGGATTTTCCACTGATTGCAGAGACTTTGGATCCGTTTCTACACAGTTTTGACCTTTAGCCTTATCCTTCAATTGTTTTTGCAGGAAAACCATCTATTTTCACTGCACACTAAAAGGTGCAGGGACCTTACACAAAGTAATGCCCTATGGTACCCTAGCAGTAATTCATATGAAATCCTACCAATACATATTTAATATATCATTAGAATAGTAGTATATTCATTTTAAAATATGCTTACCTCTTGTTGAAAGGAACAAGGGGTTATTCAAATAATTTGATGCAAGGCGTTTCCGCTACAAGGGAAAAGAAACCAACCACAGTGTCATTGAAAAGTATTCTGGTTCTCTCTTACAATGGTAAGAGACATCTTAACATATTACTATTAGCTCATATTAACAATCTCCATGAGCTTCCCTCATACATAACCAGCTATTCCAGAAGCCAGTTCTGTGCTTACAGTATTTGTTGCTAACCCCTGAGACGGTCATACAAACAGCTGTTTTATTTACCTTTCTAACAAGTTCTTCATAGAGCAGTTAGATGTGCATTAGATTTTATTAACGAGAGAGAAATGCAAATTGCAAATGTTATTGATTGAGTTTCAGGATATGTTCCAGAGGTTGGTAACAGCAAGGCAACAGCAACAGTAAGTCCAAACCTAGCAGATAAACAATGTCCATAAAGGAAAATCTGCGTCATAAATTGTTGCTGTGAGATGGCATCTTTATTTGCATATAGAAATGGTGATGGACTTCCCACCTGCAGAAAAACATCACTACCTTCTGTGAGACTTGCCTACAGTTGGTAGGAACATATTTCATTTGCAAGCAATGTATTAGGGCCTAAGCAAAATATTTCTCTTTCAGAACTGAATGTCTATGACTTCTAGGAGCTGGCAGCGATTTCAATCTGCTGAGGTCACGAAAGATTTTCAAACTTGCAAACACAGACCACTGGAAACTTGACTGAGATGTTTAACTAATTTAATGCAGCCCATCGCCAGCTTGTCAGATGGTAAAAGCTGTTGGTCAATAGCAAGCCAGGCTTCATTAACAGTCTATATAACCCCTAATTGTTTCTCTGAGCCATCCAATACTTGTACAGCAGAACTGGAAACAGTACCGTTTTCCTCCATTACATGTTGTTAGACTCTGCTTGGAGGAAAATTAGAGGGTTTTTGCTAATAAATGATTTATTCTGTGGTGAGTAAACTGTTCTCTTATACATGGGTGCCTGCCAGTCTGTTAATGAATTTTGCATAGATGTTTCTTCCTTCAAAAAATACCCAGCCTGAAACTTAACCCTTTCCTATTAAAAAAAAAGAAAACAAAAAGAAAAAAGAAAAAAAAAAGCTAATGTGGGTGGGAAAATAGAATGGTATCTCTTTTTTTTAAAAAAGAAAAAAGCTTTGAAAAGAAAAAGCACAACATTCAAGTGAAGACATAAGACCGTGATCACATTTTTGTAATCAAGGAAGTTAGCATCACCACTACAGATGCTGAGCTCCTGCCGTTTCGAGGGGCGTTGGCAAATAAAAAGTCTAATTTATATGCAATTTCAATTTAAACAATCATGAATTAAAGATCATTCAGTAGACTAACCATAAATTAAACTGCACCAAAATGCCTGAAATGCCACAAAATACCTCAACTCACTGATTAGCAAATCAATCTGAGCAGCTAATTGATCAGAGAAAAACCATCTGCCTCCATTTTACTTGAATGGCATTCCCCATGGTCAGTACTTAATGACAACTCCTAATGAGGACACAGCTGATCAGCCACAGGACTCCCTCACAGACATTTCTTTCTCCATGCCATCTTTCACTTCAGGATATGCTTTTGAGAATAGATATAATGAGAAGTATGAACTAGGGGTGCAGCAGACCTCCTTCATCACCTCCTCCACCCCTGCTCCAAGATAATTGAGTTTCTCACAAACACCGATCAGACTACAGCCACAAAACTCTGCTGTCACTATTTTAATAAACTCATCAGGACAAAAAGGTCTAAGAGAAGACACTACAAATGTAATGCTAGCAAAGCTAAGGTTCCTACTGTGTTAAATACTGGACATATGGACATCAGTATTTGCTCTGAAGAGGTCGCTAGAGAAAAGTTGAGGAGTTCTGCAGAATTCAAGTGCCCAGAGCAGCTCTGGAGTATAAAAATCTCCAATACTTTAAAAAAAAGAACAATCAAGCCACTAAGCAGCTTGACTATAATGGTGGATTTCTTCTTAGCCTCATCTGTCTGCTGTCTGCCAATAAACACAGAAATCTGAAATGTTGGCATACCAAAGATTCTGCATTGCTTGTACCTAAATAAAGAAAAATCACTTTCTTTAGCCTTAAAGAACTCAGAACACAGAGAAATCTTGCTTAAATGGAGAGCTGGCTGCAAATCAGTTTCATTCCTGTAGGAAGTTCGAATAGTAACCCCAAACTGTGCTGAAATTTTAAAGGTGGAATTTTAATAAGCTGAATAAATGCATATATGTCAGTTCAGAAACAAAGAAAAAAACAATTTCACAAAAAGTTAAGTTAAATTTATATGCTGCTTTTGCACCAGGTTTGCAATCCAATATTATGTAGGACCAAATTTTGCTACTACTATAAATGTAATAGCACAAGTGTAACAGACAACAGAGATTATCCAGAGCATTTTATTTTTAATTATGCATTATTATATTTATTATGCAGGCTTCCATACCCCCTGCAGAGCACACTGATTCTTAAACCAACACATCCCTTTTATGAATGTCACTAATAAAAAAAGCAAAAAGTTCTCCATTTATTATTTGGCACATAGGAAAAGAGAAATAGCAGTGCAAGTTTGAACATAATGCAGCACTTCTGTTCTTCAGCTCTGCCCTTAAGGGACTGTTTGTGTGGGGGAAAGAGTAATTAGGTCCCACATTAATCTAGTCCTTTTGGCCTTTATTAAAAGTAAGACAAATTCTAGTTTGAAGCAAGTGATGTGGGGTGAAAACCTGTTGCTTAGCTACTGAGATGAGATCTTTTCTTTCTTTTCCACATCAATATCTCTTTACAAGTAAATGTGTGGTTCTGCATTCATATATACTTTTGTAATAAGAAGCACTTAAACCTTTTATTGACATGAAACAGAACTGTGGTAAAAAAAGTGAATGATAAAGTACCTCTGTTTCCAAGAGTCCACTGTAGGCTGGATTTGCTGTGCTTCTTCTCTTTCTTTCCTGACGCTTGCTCTGGATTTCTGTAACCATGGAAAGAAACATGAATTGTGCGTTTCTCATTCATCAGGGAAAAATGTAGATCTAACTTGTTAAGCAAGATGCTCTTACCCTCAACCCCTTGGGCTTTGTGTTCAGTTTCAGTTTCTAAAGTATAATTGGGTTGCATCAGCATTGATATTTGCTGCAGTTCAAGGTTTGACATTAATAAGCTTTTCCGTGTAAGATTCAGAACACAGGCATTTTTTATTTTTTCCCTCCTCCAAGCTGGACTTCTGCTGCCCTACAAGTTCTTTATTATGATCCCTTCAGACACATATTCAGCAAGCATCAACAGAGAGCTTTCAAAATACCATCAATGTCTGCTATTAACAAAAATGAAGCATTTAAAGCAGTTAAGCCTTTTAATTCATATCAGATGAAAGCATAGAGACCCTTTTAAATTTAATTTACATTACTTTTCCTCTGCGGAGGTTAGAAAAAGCATGATCAGAATGGCATGGCTAGATTCAGTTCTAACTAGGGTGTGATGATTTACCCATCAAAAAATATACAACTTCATGATTCTGAGCATGCAAAATGTTGTTATGAGCCATACATCTACTTGTGTCACTGGAAACAGCAGCGCAAAGATAGGCTCGTAGAATTGCAGTTCTGTTCAGAAAAGGGTGAAACACAAGAGAACTCCTTGCCACTAAATGGTAACACCTATTAAAGATGGTACTTGGTGAGGACTGCATTTAGCAATAATTAACCATGTGCCTACTTCTGTAAACACACACACAGAGTGAGTGGATTCCTCGACCACTGAAATCTGCAGGTTTAATGCTACTTTTATGTGAGCTAGGATTTCATTTCCATCATACGGAATTTCTTTTTCCAGGTCTTGATGTCAGTTCAGAATGGTGAGATTATTACAACCATGGATTTTAGAGCCCACTTTTTATTTTGATAATAAAGTAAGAGCAGACATACTTCAGCAAGGAGAGCCACCCAGCATCCATCCCAGGACATGAAGTGTGCACAGCTGGGCTGATGCTCTGTTCCAAAATGTTTACATGAATATTGTAAGGCAAAGTTTAGTCTCTGCACTGAGGTGCCACAGGGATCTCGTTAGTCTAAATGCCCCTGCGATGCTGATACCTCCGTTCTGTCTTGCTCTAAGTAAATCTCTCAGAATGAGAGGAACTGGCAGGAGTGCTTGCTCTTCAGCCCAGAGGACCAGGAGCACACCCAACAGAAACTCAGGACACCATCTGGTTCTGCAGAAGGTCTGGCACCTTTCATCAATGTCTGATCTAAAGAGGTCTGTCTCAGAACATCCTCAGCATCAGAAAATGGCCTTCAGGATATTGAGCACTATCTCCCACTTGCAATCCAACAGGAAGATGCAGTCCAGCTTTCAGGATGTTTACAATACATGGGAATTGGATTCCCATCACATAGTTCTGGTTTCCAGGCACCTTTTCCAAATGTTGATCACTTCCCCACAGAGTAAAAGGGGCCACGTACCACTTTAAGCATTGCTACAGTAAATGGTATTAGTATTGTTGGTCATGTCTTGGACACGGTGTCCCTAGAGATGAGGCCAACACTTTGCATGGATTTTGTACTGGCCTGAGTTCCAAGATATTGATTTCAAACTTTTCATTCACAAAAGACTATTGGCTAAGTTGCCACTCTTGGAGTGATGGATGTATCAGAAGGAAACTGCATAGACAAGAAAAACAGAAGAGCAACTACTTGCATATTCTGGCTGGGTTTTCCCACTGGCACAGGAACATGTCACCTCTCACGCTCAGAAGGTGTCTTCTCCTAGGGCAATTCAAAGAGTACAGGCAGGTCTGTATTCACAGTCTGACATGAGCTAGACATATGCTGCCATGTGACTCAGGGAGCTATACAGAATCTCACTACCAAGAAACGTGTGATCCGAGGCTGCACCGAGACGTGTGATAAATGCCATGGCTGCAACCGCTGCCAGCAACTTGTTAACATCCTCAGTGCTACACAGACTCCAAACCGGAGGATCTTGTATGGGTAACAGTTTCTGTCCCACTGTGAAAGTATTTCCTATGAAACACTCATCTGGCTATGCTGAAATCTCCACCCTGAAGCTGCCAGACCCTTTGGCATCCTCTAAAGTGAATCAGGCCTCAGGAGCAGGGTAAGTGCTAGACACAGATCCAGTAGCCTGCCACAGAGCCCCCAGAAGAGAGATGGTTGTTCTTGATGTCAGCGTCAGTTCTTGTAAGGGGAATGCTCTCCAGGTCAAAAGGTGACAGAGATGTCACAACAGGAGAACCATGTGCCTTGATGGTGGCAAAGAAATGGAAGAAGTGGCCCTCCGCTGACTCTTTATTTTGGTCTCAACAGTGTGAGCTGGAGCTGTGGTTCTTGCAGCCAGGCTCAGTAACCCACGCTATGTGGTCAGTGAATCCAGGGCTTGCAGCATCTCGGCACCCTTATGGCAGCATAGGGAAAAAGCTGGAGTTAGGGCAGCCCAAGCTTAGTCTTTCACAAGTGGTCACAGATACAAGAACGTGACTTTTCACTGGCCCAGAAAAAGAAACAAAGAATTCGATACAGCAGAGCTTTGTGTGTCCATAACTGGGTCGAGTGTCTTCACAAGAGGACTGTGATGGATCTGTAGCTCTCTGCCCCTTTGGGACCCAGGTTTAAGAGAGAATTTCTTCAGTACATGCTCTCACCAAGGCAACAGAAATATTTGATGGAGTCTGAATCACACATGTGGTAGATACCTGGAATGCAGCTTTGGAAGAGGCATCGCTATGGCAGAGAGATAAAAGCTGGCTGGGGGCGTGGGGGGACTAATAGCAGTGGGAATAGATGGAAATATATATAGAGAGAGTAACGAACTGAAATGGCTCTAGATGTACTCCACCCTATGCAGCCATCAGCACAATGTCAGCACTTTATTTATGGAAAGGGTGAACAAAAAATATCCATGCTTGTGATATAAGGAGTATGTACATCTAAGAGTGTATCTGTCAAAAATCACACCAAGGTAGAACAAAAGCATATGCTGGTATACTATCTTTTGTTACTTGTTACTTCTGCTAAAAAGTATTGTGTACGTTTCAAAACAGGGCTTAATAAAGTAAAAGTAAATAATTTGTTTTAACTGATTAAAACATTCCAGTAGCCTAGATGGAGATATTTTGGGGTTTTTATTTTGCTATGGTAAAACAAGATGTGCATTTTTAGAACCTGAACTAAAGAATTCTTTTAAAGTTTTGCTTTCTATCTACTTTTTTTTTTTTTTACACAATGGTAATGCTAAAAGGTGTTCTAATAGCCTAGAGAAAGAGATTTAATATCTTATAACCATACACTGCATCAAAGAATTGGGCTATCTTATTCCTTAATTTAGTAATTTAAAAAATATAACCCAAACAGTAAAAAAAAAAAAAATCTCTAAACTGTAACACATTTGACAGAGGTGAATAAATCTGAAGATATCTTTATGTTGGAGGCAAAGCTTCAATGAGCTGCTGCCTTCCTCAATAAACACCCTGTACGGTCATTCTATGAGGCCCGTAATGACAATTTATCTTCAGGGAAAGCTGTACCTTGCAGAATGTCAGTCAGTGGAAGCGGCTGTGTTCATTTACTGGTAAAGGCCTCTAAAGATGCCTCACACTCGGGCTCTGCAGAACAGAGCTCTTTTCCCACTAAGGGGAAAGATGCTCCTCTGGACGTTAGATGGAAAGGCTGATAAAAAAATCCATATAGAAGTGGATTGTAGCTCTTCACCACAAAATTAATGAATAAAATGAAGAAAAGCAGTAACACTGTGAATTAATGATACTGAGTGAATAAGCTTTTAATGACCCAAGCTTGATACAGTTTAATTCCAAAAATGTGAAATGGAGAAATACATTAGAAGCACTAAAATAAACTGAACTGTGCAATGACCACTGCTTCCTGATAAATAGCAATGGCTGATAACCGTAAATATGACATAGCACTAAAATAATAACCTTTAGCATGTGAAAGCTAGAAGGGTATTTTTGACCGTTGTAATCACCCATACTCATGACGAAATAGCCTTTCCATAGTAAATAGCTCTTGGTGGAAGCCATTTATTTAAAGCTACTAGGAATATAAAAAGTGAATTTGTCTGAAAGAATTGATTCTGCAGGATTAGTATTGTAACAGTTACGTTCAAAATGTGTGTTTCTGCACTTACTGTAGAACAAACAGAGCAGCGTGATACTTGGCGTTTTGAACATAAGCATTAAATCCACACAAAAAAATGTATTAGTTCCAATAAAATCAAAGGGTAAAGAATTATTCAAAATGTTCTCTCTGTTGTAAGCATAATTTGCACTTCAGCATAATTTCAAATGTTGTCCTATTTTCCTTAGACAAAGAAAACAAGAACCAGTCATCATTTGCACTGTTTGGATTATAAATCTTCTCCCAAAATTGCTGTAGCTTTTTAATTTCCATTTCCATCCATTACCGTTAGGGGATTAAAAAGGCCAATGGCTTAAAGTTTCTTCAAACTACTTTCAAATTCTCAGTCGCTGGGACATTAAATGATTTTCTAAAATGCAGATTTAAAGAGGAAACACACAGAAAAAAGGCAACAAGACCCACAGAAAACCTGCTGCATATATTGAGGAGTCCTTACAATTAAGATGCTATTTTCTCCCTAATTCACAACCTCTCTTAAGACCACGGAACAGAAGCACAAGGAATCTTACTAAAAAGAAATCAAGCTGTAAAATGGTAGATACCTCTTGAGTCAGCAAGGTATCTAAACGTGTGCCTAACTCTAAAGAACATAAAACTTAAACTCTGTGCACTGGAAATTCCTAAGTATTTTGCTGACGATGGTCCATGGGATGGGTGGTAAATCTCAATTATCATTAACATCTTTTGTGATCAACAGTCATTGTCAGCTGACACAGATACCAGATTTTTCTCCTTATACCAGTGGAACCACACCAACTTGTATTAGCTGAGCATGTAACTAAAACACATCAAGCTGTAGACTTTTTCTTAAAAATGGCTCTATCTTCTCTGTGCATGAGAACTAACCCATTCTGCTAGGAAACCCCCAACTCATCTCACACCACTGGCAAATTTGCTGAACAAACTCTTTTTTCCCCTCTCATCTATGTTTTCAGAAAGACAAAGTTAAGGCAAGGAAAGGTACAAATCTGCTAACTCTTGCAAGGCATTTTTGGAAGGTTGGAAAAATAAGCTGAACGCTATGCGATACTGCATTTAGTTTATGTGCAATATTTATTTGAACTCATATTCAGAAGCCTAGGAAGGCATGCTAGCAGCTCTCACACAAAAGCAGGATCAGATTGGAAGTTTGTTTATTTTTTGGCTAAATGGGGGGAAATGGAGGGAAGGAAGTCTTTGTGAGAGGCAGTTTTCTAATTTGCTTAAAATCTTACAAAACGAATGTCAGATTTTCACCACTATTTTACATATTATTCTGTGGAACCCTAGAGATGACAGATGATTAAATAAAAAAATGAAAGTCCATCTCACAGGGGGAAAGAGGAGAGGGCATGCTTGCTACAGAAGATCTGGGTAAACATCTTTGAACCTTGCTGATTCTTCAACCAGATCAGTGCTGCTCAGAGCCTTTGCAGGCTTTTTTGCTTCACTGTTGTCCTCCAGTTGTTAACATCCTTTAAAGGACCATGATGACTGAGTGAGCCCAAATGCCATCTTATGCCAAGCCTGCTGGTGCTGACTGCAGAGCCAGGTCTCATGCCCCCTGAGCTGGGCAATGCGATGGGAGGCAGAGCAAAGTAAGGTCACCCATTATTTTGAGGCTGAAAATTGTGCAGTTGTGCATAGATAACATTTCACCTGATTTTTCATTGCCCTTCAGAAAACAGAATCACCAGTTCCTCTTGGCTGCAGAGCAGAGCAGCCAAGAGAAAAGATTTCACTCAAAAACTGAACTGTAAAACAACACATGCAAGCTTACCTTCCAAATGTTCTGTTGTAACCAGTCCTAATGCTACCATGAAGGCAATTTTCTAAGGAAAAAATAAGCAGGGGTTAGATTTTCTACTACAACAGTCATGGTAAAGTAAGTAAATAAATAAATGTAGCATTGACAGAATAAACCTGGTAAAGGTCTTTTAGAAATGTATCTTATTTGAATGCATAGTAATATGAAGAACTTTAATTGAAGATTTGCTTCAGATGTGCCTCGCCAGTCACGTCCTACTTGTGTGACTATATGAAGTTTAGCAATTCAGAGACTGATGAAGCCAATGCTGTATGACTACTGATTTTATACAGCGCATGATCAAAATTCAGTCAATTCAATCAGTTCAATTTCATATTGCTAGCTGCTTTGTTACTCCACTCTTTAGAGAAGTAATTGTGTATTATTGTTACTATCTGGACATAGCACTGCTTTTATTGGATGTGAGCAAGCTGTATGAACTAAAACAAGATATGATACATTCCCACTGCACTTTACAACACTAAACAAGATATCTGAAGCATATTGAAAGTCCCCTCCCCCCAAAAAAAACTTTCAGAAATTTCTCTTCCCAAGTTACAGAAAAAATATCATGTGCATGAATTATGAAGAGGTACACTGAACCAATATTTTCCCTCAATGAGGAGTGAACAAACATCTCCTACTGACACTGGCGAACTCATTTTGCAGTGAGGAATCTGTTTTAAAATATTACTCAGAACTCTTGTACACTATATATGTACAAAACACATCTTCATACTAACAAATCTTCAAAGCATGCCAATGCAGTAATAGGGCAAGTACTAGAGCAGATTCTAAATTTTCTGTCAGTGATTTTTCACTGGGAAATTTTTCCTTGCAGAAGAAGCTTTGCTGAAGCTTTTATTACATCTTTTTGATGGAAAACTGAAATTCTGCTATGTTGTTCCAAGCCCAAACTGAACTGAACTTGGTTTTGAGTCACATCTGTGGTACAGTGGGGCCTCGGGGATCTCCTCCTCTTTCTGCTGTGCTGAACAATCTTGTTGGATCATGTTACCCTAGCGGCATTTTCACGAGGCGCAGTTCCACAGGAGAGACAATCTGACTACGAAACCCAAGCTATTAAGAAATCCAAGCAAGCAAAGCCCACAATCCAACTCTGATAAGCATCCAAAGACCACAGGAAGATGCAATTATCATACTCACCCAAAATAAAACGTGTAGATTTAGGTCAAACTAAAATATAGTGTTTAAGCAGTAGAAGGTCAAAACATTCTGTTTCAATCAAAGAAGAGTCAGGAGAACGTGTTTCAACACTTCCAAGTCAAAAGTAGTTTGACCTTCTTGTTTTGTGAAAAGCCTTTTCATTGTGAAGTTTTGTGAAAAAACTTTTCATTTCAGTTCAGGATAAAATCAACCGGTATGTCCCCAGAATTACTGTTTCCTTTGCGATTCTGACTTTCACACAGTGAAATGGTGAAAGCAAACACATCCTCACTTTGTAGATGAAAAGATGAGCTATGAGGTGGGTTCTTCAAAACCTGAGGGTCAGGATTGTATGCCTACATCCCTATTACATATGTGAAAATATCTCTGTCAAACAGGTGAACTAACAACATCATAAGACAGGAATATTTTCTTTCCGCGATCTCCTAGTATGTAATTTTCCCTGTACATTAAAAAATGGTGATGTTGAATCTCATCACTGGCAATTTAGATATATTCATGCTATATTTCTGCCTTCCATAACTGTGGTAATGACAAGCACGTGTGTTCATTTGCATGTCAGACCTTGATTTCAATAACATTCACTCCTTACATGTCTAAAACACCAGCTAGACACAGTGGGGGCTCCACACCTGAAGGGAAAGATGAATATTTGATCGGAGATCCACTGTGCAGATCTGAGAAGAAAATTAGTCAATTGAGCAGAATTACAAGCTTCCCCTCACCCCCACCAAAAAGTAACTTTGTGGCAGGATACGTCTAGGCGCTCTGAGCAGAAGTAATAACAACATTTAGGCATAGAATCAGAAAGCTGGAACGGTTAACGTGATTGTATTTTCCCAATGGAGCGCAGAATGCCTATATTACCCAAAGATTAAACTGTAGGGGGAGCATACATTTTCTGACATCTAAACTAAAATTATTTGAGTACTGGAATGCTCACTAAACAACTTCCTCTCTTCATACTAGAATTATTTGAATACATACCTAATTAAATGTAATGACAGCATACTTGCTTAACATATGAAGAGCCTTCATAAATGGACTTGATAATTATCTCACTATTAAACACAGGAAGGGTTAGCTTTTATAGATATTTGAAAGATGGTTTCTTTTTAAAAAATCCCAGTAGAAGCTGTATTCTTTTTAACAAGCATGTTATATTAAAAGCATATTTGGTTTTATGGGTTTTGCTATTTCACACTCGTGTAGCTCGTTGGATTAAACTCAAAATACTACTTCCACTGCAATGCTTTTCTTTCAAATACCACAGAGTATATTGTTTCCCCTCTGTGCAGGAATCCACAAAACTGAGGCTTCCATTTCTCCAGATTTTCAACCCAGGCCTAAGACTAGCATATGGTTCACAACTGCAATGTGTCTCTCTTGTCCTTCTTAGGTGGGATTAAAAACACTGTTAGCTAAATAACCAGCATTTATGGTCGTAATTCTTCTTTTAAATAAAAAACCGCTAGACTGTCCTGGAAAATGTTGCCAGAAATATAAAATTTTACTAATATAAAATTTTTCTAATATAAAATTTTTAAAAAGCAAAAAGTTTGGGGTGGAATTCTGTCTCTTTCTGTGCCGAACTCAGGTCCTTTTAAGAAAAAAACAAACCCAAAACCAAACCCCAAATGCTCAGGCACTTGATCCCCAGAGGAGCAGCTCCCTTGCGCAATTCCTTCATTTCTTTGCAGAAGTCATTCTGGTGCGAGAAGGCCCATCACTAGATGGGGAGTTATTGGCATCCATTCTCAGCAGAGCCCTGCTGATGGCAGGGAGCAGGTGGCCCTCTTCCAGACCCTCCTCAGCCCCAGGGGGACTGAACCCTCATGGCTCGTATCCCAGGAGAGGGCTTTGACCACTGGACCTGGGACACCCTGGGTAGCCGAGACCCTCCATCCTGCTTCTGGGAAAGCCACTCCACAGCCAGGCGTCCAGGCATCCTGGTTGCAAGACAGCGGACAAAAGGAGGTTTCCTTTAGTCTAATGATGATGTACTTGAGAAAGGAGAAATTTTCGGCTTATGCAAAAGGCATACATATTGCAGGGGGCTGGGTCCAGGATCGGCTTCATGGCTTCCCAGCAGAATGACCGGGCCAGGAACAAAACCAGTAATTATCCTCAGTCTTTTCTGTTTGTTCAGGTACTCTCAGTAACCTCATATGGGATTCCTGGCTACTGGCAAGTCTGGTGATTTCTGGTTTATTTGTTTTAAATTTTCAATTTAATTTGTTAAACCCCAGTCTGTCATGACTAATGTTTATGTAGAGCCATATTGGACTTCCTGCCTCAGTTTTGTGCTTTGAAGATGAATAAAGGTGTGGAGACAAGTGCCTAGAGTGCTTATTTTCTTTTTTTAAAAATATTGTGGTATCTTTGTTGCTCTTTGCCTTAAATTTAATCATCTGTTTAAAAGCCATGAGTGCTTCTAGAAATGCACAGTATCTCTTTTCATGAAGCAAAACAAAGATTTTTACAAAACCATTTCATTTTGTAATTACATGTTCTATTTATGTCATTACATGTATTTACACTAATTATGCTGTTAGTTCTAATTACACTAATTGCATAAATACATGATAATCAACTAAAGTTTACTTTCAAAGAACAAAAGAAATTAACTCTAGACCTACATATTTACGGCCATGGAACAAGTCTAGGAAAAGAAAAGAACCGTCATACTTAAGGGCATAGCTTCAGCATCCTACCCGGAAAATTGTGCTTGCTGAGACCTCCAGTACACACGGTAGGAACAATGTTCTCAGTTACAAAAAAGGTAGTCGGGATATTCTAGTTAGCAGTTTAATGAAAAGCTCATTAAATTTATGAATGCTATACCAAAAAAGTGTGCCCAGTCCCATGGTCTCTTCCTTCATCTCTGGAAGATTTTTGCTCAACATTCTTTCTGTGGGGATAAGTTACAGGCAAAGAAAAATGGATGTTTTTTCTAGCATTCTGTTTTTAAGCAGGATCTACTAGCCTTTCTGCCCATAAGGTGCTACACAACAAATAATCTTTCGGAAATACCTCCCTAAACAAAAGAGAACCCTACAGTCCCATCATTCAGTGTCAATGAAGATTCATATGAGGGTCAGATTTTATACTTGGGAGGTTTCCTAAGTGTAGTTCTGCAGAGCTTCTGCATAAAGCTGTGATATTCTAGGCTGAAAGCCACTATTTATCCTTAACACTGTTTTAACTATACGAACCTCTTAAAATGGTAAAACAAATGACCACCCACATGCCCCTAGTAACATTATAAATTTATATTGTAATAATTTTCTTAAGCCTACAGCTCCAAGGATGCTTTCATTCTACACATTTATTAGACTAGTAAGGTTAAGATTTCACATGAGCTGAGCATTTCCACAATAGAAATAGATTTGGTTTGTATAACTTCTCAAATTGCCTCAAAAGTACACACAATCTAATGTGAATACATCTAGTCAAAACCCAAAATGCCTGTTAAAGAGAGACCCCGCTTCTGCAAGGACTTCTGATTTATATTTTTAGTTTACATTGCAAACATAGTTCATGAAAGAAATTTAATCTTATAACCTGCTTTCTACCCTCTTACTCAATTTGAAGGATTATAATGTATTTCAGACTAGAAAGAATCTGTGTACGTGTGGGAAGACATATACACAGCAAATGCAAGAAACTACTGTTAAATACAATCTAAATATTGCAAGTTTCTTTACAAAGAAGATGTAAAAGCTCAGCTTACAAAAGAAATGTTAATTCAACTTCATATGGAGCCTGGAAACCCGATGCTATATATTTGATAACATAAAAGAAAGTATCTTAAGCTTGTACACACCTTTCTCAAGAAATACAGCTATACCCATGCAAGGTGCCTAGATTACTATGAGACCTACAATTCTTATATTTTGTGACACTGGATGGTTTGAACGATGCAAACTAAATTTGTCAGAGCACCTCACTGGCAGGGAAATCACCCTGACTGCAGTGATTGGGTAGAGAGATGAACAGCTGGCAGAACCATGAGCACAAATGCAGTAATTACGGATGCACACAGAAAAATGTTTAGAATTGGCCCCCATAACTTAACCATACTGTAGCTCACTTATTAAAACAAAAAGAAAAAAGGTCACCTCTGGATTCTCCTCCTTTTTCTTTTTGGTAGCAGGGGGTCCCTGAGCTGACTCTTCAGGAGGTTTCTTTGTCTCCACTTTACTTTCTGTCTGGGTTTGGACTTGAGGCTGAATAATGATAACCTAAAAGACAATGTACAAATAAAAGAAGAGCATTCACGATATGAAACTTTTTTTTTTTGCCTGAAACCTTTGACTCTTCTTTGAATGGTTACTTGATATCCCTACGGACAAGTCACAAGTCAAAAATATACAAAACTGGATACCTAGGTTAGGCTTTTAAATCCATACTTAAGTTTCTAAAAATTATTTTTTATTGGTGCATTACAAACCTACTGCAGCCTAAGGGAGCCACTTGATCCGTGCCTCTGAAAATTAGGACACTTTCTATTTAGAGGACTTCCGAAGCTGACTCAGCAGCCTAGCTTTAGCACTCGTGTTGCCAGTGATTTTAAGTTCTTTCCTTTGATTTTATTTTACAGAGAGGTAGAAGAGATGGGATTACTACACATTCAAAACCACAGTCTGATCTCAGTCATACCAGTGTTATTTCAGAGTAAATGCATGTGGATGGGAAGGAAGATACTCCTCAGTACTACTCATGTAACTGAGGTCAGAGTTCAGTTCTCAGCGTTTATGTGTTATGAGCAGTGGATGTCCAGTTTTGCATACAAAAATTAAACTATATGTGTTTTAAATTAAAATTAATTCTGGTTTAGAACCCATACGAATTACTACACAGATCTCTCATACGTGCATGTATGTTGGTATATCCAGCTGCTTGTATCATCTGAATTACCACACGAAGTTTTACACAGTGCAGATAACATTATCTCAAAAGCTACTAAATTAAAAGGAATGAAAGACAATTTCTGACCACAGAACTCCACATGTGACTTTATACCCATAATCAAAGCTTCATGAAGGACTATGGAAGACCTTCCTAAGCTCACCTTCTTGATGAAGGTTATCGGATTTGAATGCTGGGCCTTTTCCATCTATTTCATTGCTAACTTTCAATTGATGTTATTTAATTGTTAGATACTTTATCTCAACTCAGTCACTCTAGAAGATTCAAGAGCATAAAAAGGGACATTTTTCTTAACCAGCAGCCAGTTTAAGTAAGAGAAAAATAAATTATGTTAGGCAAGTGGGGAAGAGATGCCTTTTATTTACCTCAAAAGCCATCCTACATCCTGTATTCTTTTTTAGCACTGTACGAGAACCTGTGCTGCCAACAAGACCCAAAGTAGCAGGATCCCAGTAGCGAATTACAGCAAATGTCCGCTGGGTACATTGGCAGCCTTTATTGAATCTGTTTCTGGTATAAGAGTGGTGAAGTTTTTGCATTTCAAAGCTGAAAAGCAGTACAAAGAGGAAACAAGTAATTCATAACTTGATTTTTTCCTACTGATCCATCTGCTGATCAGTTTTGAAACCCTGAGCTCTCATTTCATTTGGTCTTCCCCTGAAAGTGTAGAAGGGAATGCCTGATTATTTGATATACTCCCCCGGGATCAGTCGATATAACTAGTATCACTGTATAATTGAAGAGGGAGTCCATAGGACATTTGAGCCTGCACAGAATTCAGGGATATTATTAGTGAGGATTGGTTTAAGGAAATGGAAGATCATATGGTTCCATTAATGTCAGGCTACATAATGATGCATTTTGTTCCCACTAAAAAATATGCTTGTACACAGATAAATGTCTACTAGTGTCCATGTGTCCCCTTAAGAATTTTCCCATTGCTTTCTGATTATTTTCTTCAAAAAGAACCACTGACACCACTCTGCACAGGGCTGTGCACTCCCAGGGGAATATTCTGCTTACATCTGCAATGTAGTTCCTGTGTTTGATAACTAAAAAAAAATATACCATGAAAAGCAGAACCTACCTTGCTGTCGGCACTAATGAGGAGTGGTTGCACTTTAATGCTATCGTTGACCACAGAGACAGTCGCGCTGGTGCTGATAGGAGTTGCATTGTTGGGGGACGTGGAAATGATGGCGTACGCCACACCTGCACTGCTCAGAGGTGATGAAATAGCTGTAGACTCGGTGACACTTTGTGACTGGCTGTTAGGCGTCTGTACATGGCTGACGGTGTTATTGGCAGTCGGGAGGGCAGGGCTGGGGTTTTTGATGCTGACTACGGTTGCCTTCTGGAAGGTAGGAGGCTGCTTGGAAGGTTGGTCTCTGCACGGGGAGATAGGGAGGCTGTCTGGAATCAGGGTCTTTGGCCTAACCTACAAACAGAGAGTTAGACATTATTAGGCATCGCCTCACACTGTAATGAACACTACATGCATGCACTCTCCCAGTAGCATCTCTAATTGCATTAACCATGGAACAGGAGCATCTAGAAAAAACATAATGTAGCAACTCGAAGTGGCCAGCCATTCATTTACTTGTAGATACATTCCCAGCACTCCTCAGTTGGGTCATTTTGGAGTCCTTAACTCATTGCAATGCTGAACAAGAAGGGAGGAAAAAGTCAATTCCTCACTTCTCTTAGCACACATCCATACAAATGCTACTCAAGTCACATCCAGTTCTCAGTAGGGATGTTTAAGCCAAAGCCTTTGCAAAGAATGGAAACCCCAGACGCAATAATATCCTGTTCTGAAGGACACAACACTCTTGCTTTGAATTAAGGAGTGAGAACTGATTCACTAAGGGAGTTGTGGGAAAGCATTTACAGGAAGAGTAAGCGTATGCATTTATACCGGTGGATCAGTGAATGAAGATCCTCACATTTTTAAGATGTGCCATTTCTAATGGAGAGGAGATCAATCATGCAATCACTCAGCTCACCCAAAGAAAAAACAAAAGAGAGGGGAAGGAAAGAAACCCACAACCATTGAACTTTATATTTTGTTGCTGTAAGTAAAGAGGTAGTTTGCAGCTGCAGGTGGATGCAGAAGGCACTTCCATGGATGGAGGGGGAAACTGTTTGCCAAGATTTGTGAAGGCTGCGGCTTTACCCAGAGCCATGACTGATAGCTGCGAACAATTGTTTTCAGCTAATGTGATGTGTTTCCAGTGGGGTAATTAACGTCACCCTGTCAACATGGCTCTGCCTTAACAACATGTTAAGTACAGTTCCAGGATTGAAAATAAATAATTTAAACTGCTTCACATGAAGTTAACTTCACTCCCAGCTTATTCGTTAACACGGCCAGATAAAACAGTCGGTTCCCTCTGTGCTTATTTAGTCCTGTCACTTCTCGCACCTTCCATACTGTGAAACAAAATGACAAGTTGTAACAGACAGACATGGGAAACAGCTGCCCGTGTCACCGCGCTGTAGTCTACAGGAGGCCTTCCAATGATGCCGACTTCAATCTTGAGCCTAAGTAAGAAATTTAATGAAAACGCGGGGATTTACGGATGTGCAGAAAATCATCTCTCATGGCTGGCCATCATCCTCTATCGCATCAAGGAGGAGCCGTACCCGTTCGTCCCCGCGGTGAATATTAAGCGCAGCAATGCACGTATTGCAAGCTCATCGTGTTTTGATAACTCAGCCCTCAATTGCTGATAGGATCCTAACACCTACGAGCAGTGCAAACGTATTAGAGGCACAGCCCCACTCAAGAGCATCTGAATTGTCAGTAACCAAGGTAGATGGAAAGTGAAAGAGGAAACAGAGCTGAAGAAGAGCAAAGAGGAGGGTTTGCCCGAGGTCCTGCACCAGACTCGTGACAAAGCCAGGAAGCTGCCGTGTTTGGCTCACAACTTTGGGGTAACGCTGGAAGGCCTCAGAGGCTCACTGTGAAATGATGCAAAACCATGCTGAATTATGACTAACCATATTCAAGATACACTGACAGTAACTGAAGGGGGGTTTTTTGCTCTTTTTCATCTATCCAATCACTTTATGTAATGAGTATTTGATTTATTTAGTTACGATACCAGGCAAATACCCTGGCCAAGTCATCTAAGAGTCTATAATTAGCTTCATATCCATAATTAGTTAATGGTCTTATTTTCAAAAGTAGTGCACAGAGGATTGTTTTAAACCCATCTTGGCCCAGGCATTCTGCAAAACCAAGGCTTCTGACATAAACAACAGGTCAGTGCAATAGGAGACATGATACTTAAAGCAACTTGTTCATGTCTATATCAGAGTCAGTTATAGAAGCAGATCTTGTAATATCTACATTTACATTTTCACAATAATATCATTTTCCTCCTATCTTATATAAGTCTCTCATATGTAAGCCTTTCACAAATTGCTCATGCTCATGTGCTCAGAGACACGTTCGCAGAAACAGTATCATTATTCAGAAAAGAAATCTGAGGAGCTTGGCAAAATATAGTTAAAATGTGTTACCATGGGTGAAAAATCCAAATTTAATTCTTAGCTGTTTGGTTAACATCTAAATTTTACCATGTCTCCTTAAAATAAAATAATTTTCTTGTAAATTAATGTAACATCTGTTACCAACAGAAATACTGTAAACACACAGATAAGCACATATATACAGAGAACGAGAGAGACAGAGAGAGAGAATAAGAAGTAGTTCAGATCAAAGATTCAATAGAACAGTCACTGAGATCTTTAGAAAAAATCAAGTCTGACTAAAAATCAGCTCAGGAGTTTTTCTAGCCAAAAACTGTCATGTAGTCTACCAGGATCTACTGTATCTGTCACTCTTAATTGCACTTTTATATTTAATCAAAAGCCTAATTAAAACTAAATGCCTATATATATTCCAGCTATATAATTATCTTTTCTACACTATTACATATCTATATTGACTGTCAGATGTAATACCTCAATGAATCCTATACACACACTTAATACACATTCTGCAAGTTGTGGATGAATGCATATTATTTTGCTATAAAATAAGCTCTTCCTGCACAGGCAATTAAACAGGCTTAATTTTCCAAAGTAACGTATTCTCTACAAAGTGCTGCATACTGAAATATCTGATACGACTTACCAAACTGGGACAGCGCAAGAACATACGCCAAGCGTTTTCTGCCACCGTGTGATACAAGGGAGGTATAGCGGTCTTCATAGCCTAAGCCTCTGCAAATTCCCTGGCAAGTTCAGCTAACGTAGTGAGAGCATATTTATTTGCAATTATAGAATAATAAAAAGGGTTGACTACACAAAATGTTTCAGGTGCTCCTGAGTTAAAGCTAAAATAAGTTCAAGTTAAAATAATGTTTATTTCTACAGCCCACACGCATGAATCCAAAACAGAAAGCAAGCACAGAAGCCCCTTGTGCTCTAACACCTATGAACCTTCTCCCCTTGAATATAAGCACTAAGTGTAAGCACTTAATAAACAGCTAAGTGAAAGACCTTTAGCAGAGTTTCACATTAAAAACCAAACTGCTACAGTAATCTGTGAGAATAGATGGTGTCAGCCGGGAATCAAAAAATGAAGGAAAGAGCTAGTGTAAATTCCTTTTCCTCATGGCAAAACCGTAGCTTAAATCTGGGAGATGAGAGGAGGACAGTGGCACTAGCAGAAGTTTGGAAGTTGACAGTCACCGAAGAAGAACTGGAGAAAAATTAGGGCAGGGCACAGACTGCGTTTCACATGCAAGGTATGAAAAAGATGTTTTCTACTGAAAGTAGCACAGGCTGGATGGCACTGGTCCCCATTACAAGAGCCACAAAATAAAAGGTGCAAAAGTTTAGCAAAGGAGAAGAAAAGAGAAAGAATAACAGACAGCATGTGTGTTACCAAGTGAAAACTGCAACTGTTGGCGAGCGCTGCAAATAACAATTCTCCTGTAGCTCAGCCCTCCTTTCCCCAAATATCTTTCACTTAACTTCTGACAGCTGTCAAAACAGAATGTGATACTACCAGGGCTCTAAATGCAGGAGAAGAGAGAGCTTCTTCTTGAATATAATGATTTCACAAACCCGTGTTGTTCCCCAGTTTCCTCAATACCCACAATAACAGACACATTTGATTTTAGGCGGCAATATTCAGACACCCCTGGTACTTCTTGAATAGCCTGCAGGTGAGCACACTGTTCAAGAAGATATTCCCAGACCTGAGAATTCACTAGGTGGGGGCTGTCTGCTTTTCAGACAAGGAAATAACAGGGAGCCCAATCCTGTGAGATGCGCAGAGTGCTTTTTTGTTCAGCAGCCTCTAATTTCATATATTTTAAAAGAGTTTCAGATCAGGAGGGAATCAGCTCCTGTGACTAATATGACTTCTTGTATATCCCATATCATTAAGCTCCATCCAGATGTCCCTATATGAAGCCCAAAGGCTTCCATTACACCGAAACATCATTCCAGCTCTCAAGAGCACAAATTGTTGAATACCGCAGAGGTGAACGAACTGCTGAGTAGCGGAGGTGGGAGAGCCTGATGTGTGTCACCATTGACAAAGGCAACTGTGATCATGGGCAATCTATTTCCTGAGCTACATCCCATCAGGTGAGCCGCTCCCATGCTGTAGCAAAGAAAAAGAAGGTAAAAAAGAAAAACTCTTACAAAATAAGCCCTCAAGATCCAACCCTAACAAGTATGGGGGAAAACAAGGAGAAGGGAAGGAAAGCATGCAATTCCTCCCATCTCTGTGGGTAATCCTATGTAGTCCTAAAGGACAGGATTTAATTAGAACAGTTATCTCTGTGCAGATCTGCAGGTGCTATGAGAATTGTTAAGGGCAATTCTGGTAAATGTGTTCTCCTTACGGCCTAGCGAAGAAGGGAAGTTAACAAGTGCACTTCAATTACAAAACCGAAAGGGATCACCATGATCCTCCAGCTCACAGACTGGCCATAGAATTTCTCTCAGAAACTGAAGACTCATTTTAAAAGAAAATACTGAAGACTTCTTAATGATGAATTCATCATGAGCCCCAGTAAACGGTTACAATATTTTATTATGCTCATGACTGTCATTTTATTGCAAGGTTGAATTTGCCTAACTTCAGCTTCCAGTCCCTGGATCTTGTTATAGCTTTGTCAGCAACACTGTAGAGCCCTCCCCCTCCCCAATATCAGATATCAGCTGGATCGTGCTCAGCATCAATCAGCCCTTCATACTGGCAGGGCTGATCTGTAGGAGAGTAAATTTTTCAGCTCAACACAATATCACATTGCCTTTGAGAGAAAGACCATTATTCACACTTTATTTTCACTTCACCCTTGTACTCAGAGCTTAAAAACAAAAACTCAAAATGGATTTGGCACAATTCATATGTCACAGAGGCAAAGTGCTGGGAGCAGCAGACAGAGCTTTCATTCTTGAAAAGCTTTAGAGGATCACACAGAAAACATTAGCAATGGCTGATAAAATGAGTGCAATATGGGGTAATTATATCCTTCACCAGAATGAACAGATGCACACTGACTTCAGTAAAGCTGTGTCTATTTATGCCAGCTGAGGACCGACTCTCTCCCTCTTCTTTTTTTAATCAATAAAAATTATGCAAAAGAAAAGGTTCTGCATAACTTTACAGCAATGACACACCCTAAAATCCAGGTTGCCCAACTGACCTGAATACAAGCATTTCCAGCTTGCTTGAGTTTTGGTTCCTTTCCTGATAAGCTCTTATTATCTTCAGCCTGGTCTGAGACCACAGTCAAAATAAACACAGTTTATTTTATTGCCACAGGGGGAAGATTTAAAACCACACATGACTATGGATCCACATACACTTTTCTTCCTTCCCCTTGATGGGGATACACAAAAAAGAAGTTACTCTTCAGTGTGCATCATGAGGAAACCCCAGGCAAGATGACCCAGTTCAGTGAGTCCTGTGTTCACATACAACGTAAGCCTCTCCTTAGCATCTACCTGGAATATTAGCCTGGGAAGCCACAGAGGAATGATATGAACTGCAGGGCAAAAGCCAAGCAACTTCTCCAGCCCACATTTCCAATCCTGCTGCTCTGAACAGTGAGGACCAGGGAAGTAACCTTAATCTGACTGAAACCAACAGCAAATTTGAACAGACTTCAGTAAGGCCAGAACTGCAACTAGCACCTTGAAACAAACCCTAGTCTCTCATTTTACATGCCATGCAACCCAAGAATCACTCTGTGATATTTTCACTCATATTCAAATTACATGCACTGTATCAGACATTTTCCACTGGACTGTATACCTACTGTGCCCTGGTATTTCAATTTGTTGGTCATGGATAGCCAACTTTAGTGTAAAGGTGACACACAGATAATATAACCCCTGTGCAATTTTTAAGGAGACTAAACTATTTCATTTAGTTTTTCATCTCCTTCAGCTTTGCTTGATACTACAGAAATGGAAGTTTTGCTGAGAGGGATGTTTGTGTGGGAATCTACCAGCTCCGGTTTTTCTGGATGTTGGCATAAGGCAGTCAGGTGGGAGTTCTTTATTAAAAATGTCATCAGTGTTTTGAACACAAAACTGTATTTTCACAGGAACTTGACTGACTTGTGCTAATGAAATGTACATTTTCTCCTCAGCTATACTGCCTGTATTTTCTGGTTTGGCATTGCTGCTATTGAGTTCATGATTCATTAACTGGCTCTTTTCCATTTGCAAAGGGGAAAACTACCATTAAACCAGCAAATTAGAATCAATATTATTCCAAAAAATAACAAGTAGGGGTTGAAGTTGACAAGGATTTCTGCTTTTTTTCCTTCTGCACAATGATTCTGTCCTTGAATATGCAGTTATCTATGTGCCTCTGAGGAAAGAATTTAATCCTTATTGTTTAGGATTACAATAGAAGTATAAAAGCTAGACTGGCTATACACACCAGTCAATAACTTACTTCCATTTCTACTCTTTTCAGCATTACAAGTCAGCTTGCTTCTCTCACAGATACTCATCTATGATTAACTTACTTCAATTTAAATATAAAGTGTCCATGAAGCCTTTAGGCACAAACGCGTGAACATCTGTCTGCTTTCCTCCTGTCTGTATACTTTCATAGGCAAGCTCTGGACTAACCCACGCAGCTGGGCATCCACTGGACTCTGGTGTCACTTTAAAGACCATGGATGTCACTGCTTTGTACGGTCCATCACTTTAAGAGCTTTTCCTGCTTCTAGACAACAATAACAGCACATTATAATGATTTGACCAGCCTCAACGCATTTACTAGCCAAAATCAAAAAACTTGAAAGACAAAATAATAATAAAAATAATGACAAAAATCGTTTCTGTCTGCTGACAGCCTGAGCAAGATGGAAGCACACAAAAGCTCAGACATCAGGAGATGAAAATGAAGGTTTTAGGGACAGGACGCAGTGCATTGAATTCCTTCAAGCCTCTGCTGAAGTACTGCAGACAGGGAAAACCTTCCTATCCTCCTGTCATTCAACCAGAGGCCTACCGCAAGCTTGTACAACTGGCATGGAGGCTCAAAGAGCACGTTCCAGATCCAAAGCAGACATGGATTTGAAGCCACATCATTCGCATGGATGCAAATGGCATCAGTGGAGAGAGGGGACGTTTCTTCTCATCTTCCTGATACTCTGCAAAGCAGCATTTGATGTGGAGAAACATGAGTTTTCACCTGGGAGAAACGTACCATGTCAGGTGGTAAAATGGCTTGAATCTTTCCTGGGGGTTGTATGGATACTTTAGGCTCCTATGTGCAGACTATCACGGAGATCCGACTTCCATGGAAGTCCTTTTCAAAATGTTCACAACACTGATTGGATCCGAAGGTCTTAAGCATCAGTAACAGCCAGTTCCGCTTCTCCTTCCCCACCACCCTGGATCAGTTCTCTCATTAAGAACAGAAAACTGACACTGAAACCCAGAAAGGAAGATGTAAGAGAGGGAGGTACTTTGGAAAATTTGCATCTGGGTGTAGTTGCCCTTGATGATACACCATACGCATTCATCTCTGTCCATACTGCAGAAGACTGGATTTCTCATCACTGCCAGCCTCTGGCATACGACCACCCACAGGGAACAGTTATTATCGCACCACCTTAGTCATACCTTCATCTGTCTTGGCTGCACTACAGCAGTGTAAAATTCATGCCATGGAGCACTCCAGGTACTCCAACAAGCTCATGCCTCTCTCAGCAACGCAGGCTACCTATCAAACCTATCCACTAGTGCATAACTGAGATTCCCGCAGACCTTTCAATAAAGTACCACATTTTTATCCCAATCTTCGAAGCTCTCCCTGTAAAGACTTAGTACGAAAGGCCAAAGTGGCCAGGTGTTTCTGGTGTGGGGAGTCTCTACAGCAAGGCTGATGCTCATATAGGCAGGCATCTCAACCTTCTCTACGAATTAAGGGCACAAACTTTCTACAATAAACATTTTCTATGTTATACTCCTCTGACAGAAATATATAACAGCATGCAATTAATAGTAGCATGCCTATTAAAAATAAGCAAACTGATAAAAAGGAACCCTAACCAGAACTCTCAGCTGCACATACTTCTTCCCAAAGGGAAAGGATGAGAGAAGAAATAGCTTACAACAGATGTTAATCTGTGTGCTTAACACATTACCGGAAGGTGCTTCAAATATAGTGACAAGCACAGTATAAAGGCTTATGTAGAATAAAACAGATTAACAACTATATATTTATTAAGGGCTACATTTTCAGCCAGGCCTCTGCAAACCTTTCTTTTGAAAAAGCAATTTTGTTCCTGTTTTCTGCACGCATACAGTCAATGAATATTAAATACTGTTGCAAAACCCTTAGCTTGGTTATATACCATGCTGATTAAGTTACCTTGAATTAGATTATCTCTCTTCTCCTCCACTAGCATTCCAACACATCTGCCTGGAAGCACTGAGGGTTATATACCAGAAAGGTGCATGACATCCCTTAAGGGATTATAGTCCTTTTCTCCTCTGATATTGTAATAACGACTTTACCCAATTCAATTATTCCTTATTCAAACAAACAATAAAGTGCTCTTGTCTCTCCATTGCACAATTCTGTGTAACTTTTTATACAAACATGTGTATCTGCTAGCTTCTTTTCTAGTTTCACAAAAGGCTGACTTGCATTTAGTATTTTCCACTTTCTAATGGCTATGCACAGTCTTAACACATTACACTTAAAAATAATGATTTTTTTTTTAAACTTACGATGCAAACAGAGAGAGGCTTTGCCACAGCCCAGTCTGTTAACACGTTTCTCGTACAGTACACAGTGGCATCACACAACTTGGGTCCTGTCTATAAGAGTCATTTTCCTTTCAAGAAATCTTCCAGAAGCCCTGTCACTGGGGAAGCCAGGAGTCATGGTTGGTTTTGGTACACACGTGAAGAGAAGCAGCAGCTATCCGTGGAACTGAGCTCATGAGAACTATGACAAGAAATTTTAAAAATGAGAATGTGCCTTCAAGTTTTGGGAACATCTAGAGACCACAGTCTCTGGCTGGGCTCACACAGTACCCCGTGATGAACAAACACACAGTAACAAAACAGCCCCTGTCCCAAAGCAGCCTGCAGCTCTGTGACCAAATTCAGACCCTACTGAATTATGCATATTAAAATCACTACAGAAGATAAAAAACAAGCAGCACTTGATGGCAGAACTGGCTAGAGTCAATTGAAAAACACATACGTTTCATCTAAAGCGGCTGTGCGTACCTGTTTCTTTTTACCACTAACCTGCGTGATAGCTCCACCGCAGGCATCTACTACGCGACTCTCTGCTCTACTCTAATCAGCAGTGTCATGAGCAAAGCCATCCCAAGCCCTGCGTTCAACCAGGACTGGAAAAATAGGTCAGGGAAATAGCATTATAATCTGATTTAACTGCTATTCAAATCATCACAGTCTCTTCATTAATTTGAATGAGAATTGGATTGCACCCAAATTACTGACAACAAAATGGGAGGTATATTTTAATATCTTCACCGTTTCATTTAAAATCTTCCATTCAAAGAACAGAAAATAAGATCTCCCACGCACCTTCAGGTGGCTACAGTGCGACTTAAATTTTTATGTAAACCAGTTCAAAATAGACAGACTGTCTGCACGGAAGCTGGAAACTGGAGCCCCAACCTGACATAAGGCCACCCCCTCCTTACAGTCGATGGGTGCCATAAAGCAGAGGAACAGCTCAAGAGTAAGAGAGTGCATCACCCATGGGTTTGAGTAAAGGATTTGCTTCTCAGAGTGCAGTGGAGAATCTGCAGTTTCAAAACATCTCACCCAGCTGGAAACCTCGAAGGCCAAAGTAAGAAGAGAAAGACTATCTGGAACTAACTTCCCAAACATCTCAGCTCATAGCAGAAATTTTATTTATTTGATGAAAGCAAAAATAACTTCATATTCTGTAAAAAAAAAAAAAATTAAAAAAGAAAAGAAAAAAGGTCTGCCAAAGAGGCTTGTTTTGGCAAATAATGAATGCCTAAAGAAATATTGTTTGTATTATGCAATGAACTTGTAATTAATGTTTGTTTGCTCACCATTTAATAGCAGTTCTGCACTAAGTGATGGGATTTTGCTGCCATTTGTGAATGTGCAGATTTTGAAACTGCATTCCCCATATGGAAGAGCTCCCAGGGGGTCATATCATAAACCCATTCAAATGAACAAAACAAATGACAAGTATTTGTACAAATGTGGAAAATGAGAAAGCTGTATGTATTATTTTACATAAGTATTGTTAAGTGCCTCAGTTTACTTGTGTGGTATTTTCCTGCTTGACTGCATAGAGGTAAATCAAAAGAGGCTGTCTAGATGAGCATGAAGGCATCAAAAATATAAAGCTCCTTTAGATGTGATGAAGGGCGCTTAAATGGAGGAGTCCCCTGTTTCTTTCCAGCCAGCCTGGCAATGTTTATGCTTCTCGTGCCTCCATCTAAATCTAAAGGGAGTCTGAAATTCCAAAGAAATGATGAGTGGCCAAAAGGAGAAATGTCAGGTAGCAATCAGTGTGCTGTGAAGAATGCAGACACTGACCTGGATTAATCCCATTTATCTACATGCACCTGAAACAGAAGTGCAATCTGTCTGGCTATGAGTGAACCCACTTCCAGAGGGCAACTCAGAGACAAGTAGGCTCCTAACATGGCAGGGATCGCAAAAGGGATCCATCCAGGCCTTCCACCCCTCCATAGACAAGAAGAGAGGCAGCAGCACATACAGGCAAGATTAAGCCAGCTTAGGTGATTACCACTGTGCCTGCCACTGTGCTTGCACAAACTACACCTGAACTTAGCGGCTTGAGTAAACAGGCAGGCATGCAGGTGGGCTTACTGAAGCTTTTGCTGCTATGGTTTCATTGCTATTAGGGCTCTACACAATTCACTATTAAAGCTAGACTTCGCAGAGATGGAGGTCGGGGAAGGTGCAATACCTTGCAGAACAAGATTCAGCTATAGCTAACATGCATGAGTATGGACATAGTACTGCTTTAATTCTCTGTGTGAAATACTATGGACTTCTTGGTAGAGGAGTGATGAATATTGTTTTGTTTTGAAAAAGCTGTCCCTTTAATTTGGTGCTACACGGGCACCCAAAATAAAGCTTTTAGCAGATGCCAAACTCGGTTGGACCCTGCTTGTTAGTATGTTTGGGAGACGGTGGCAAAGTGGCCTCTCAGAAAGACAGTCCTAGAATGGTAGGATTGTGCCACTAACTCAGAGCAAGGTACAGGAGCCATGCCTGTCACCCAGGGGGGACAAAAGGAGGTTAGTAGCCAGCCTGCTCTGTAACCAACTCTGATGCATAATAGCTGAGAGGACATGGACTGTGATAGGATTTAATTCTGCACATTTTCCAGCTCCTACTGGAAGATACTATACGCCCCTTAATTTCCAAAATTGTTTTTAATTTGGCGCTTGTTTTCTCAGAGCTATGAGGGAGAAGAGGGAAGAGATGTTCTTTACCATAATACCTTTGTGGTATTACATGGCGTTGCTTCCTGGCATTTTTATATTTCCATCTGAAGTTTCCAGTTCTCCTGGACCACAGATTCCTATCGACCCTCAAAATTTGCCAGGGATGACTATGCACTCACCTACAGTTATTACAAAGGAGAGCTTTCACAGTGATACAGTGCTGCAGCTCACTTACAGTGGCCTCCCAGATCACCTGTATCCAGCTGTATCTGGGGAATGACAGCTTTTCATCACTGATTTATGGCTATACTAAATATATTTTGAAGGCATTTGACTATTTAGTTAGCAGCCAGACTTCCCACTTGTAGATGAAAACACCTCTCTTAAGACATCAAGCAGAAAGCTTTGACGGGTGGAGGGAGTTCCCCACTAGGAAACAATATGGAAATTTTAAACTTCTCTGTAAGCTTTGAGAGGGAGAGGAACATATAGACCACGATGAACTGCAAAGGAGGACACAGCCTGTAAATGGGGCAGGCTGTTGCTGAAGAAGGAGGTATTGGCCTGTGAAAAAGCCAGAAAAAACTCAGAACATAAGACGTACCTCTGATAATGTGGTCTTACATACAGCTGCCTACTTCATTTTTAGTTTTGACAGAAATGAGATTGCTATGTGGCTATTTCCCATGCTATCTATAGGAAATAGAAAATTTAGTGAACTATGGCTTAGGGCTGTTGAGGAAGGGTTGGTCTTTCATTAGTATTAAGTATGATTGCATAAACAGGTCTGAAATTGAAGGCTATTCTAGGAAAGGAGTGAAACAAAGCGAAACACAAACAAAAATATTGCCATGAGCTAAACAGCAAGACAGAAAGGATATGGGTTCTTTTCAAAAAGTTGAGGAAATCAGCTTCCTCCAATTTTTCCAATCCTTCAAAATTGAATCTAACACTGAATGAAAATTTTTCTACTTAACAAAAGTATAGAACATTGATGCTTCTTTAAGTGCAGCATTTGCAATGCCATCATCATTGCTGAAACATAACCTTAATGATAATTTAAGCCCCTGTTACAGGTCTTTCAGCTGCTCTTGAACATCATCTATTTTCAGGAGCAATCTGCTCATCTTTGACACCCCAAAATGGCAGAAATCAATGTGTTATTATGCTGTAAGAACAACTGAAAAGCAAAGTCTTGAACTTGATAAGAAAACTATAACCTTCCTTTATGTTCACAACTTTGCCTTCCACAAAATGCAATTTAAAGAGAGCATTTAAGAACTTTATCTTGGAAATACTCCTTCCTCCAGGCAGATTTAGCTCACAGATCTTCTACTAAATTCTGCCACTAAGAAAATATTAGGAAAAAAATAAAGGAATAATAGGAAGATCCAACATTGACTTCAATGCTAGAAAAGTGTTCACATATGAGAAATAGACCTCTAAGGGCCACACAGGGAGAAATATATTCACATTTAATAATCATGAATCCGAAAAGCAAACCATAGAACTGCAGTAAAACACTTGTTGAAAATGACATCCAAAGATTTTGAGAAAGAGGGTTGAAATAGGGAATAAAGTGTACAGTTAGGGAAATAATGATGGCTATTCAGAAAAGGAAACACAATTTGAAAAGATTTTAAAAATCTGTGAGTGTAAATCTCATTTCACTCCTACCCAGTCAATCTTGCCTCAGTTTGGCACCTGGGTTAGTTGGGCCAAAACTTTATACTGGGATAGACAGGGATATGGCAAGTAAATTAGTAAAAGAATGTCTGAGGCTAAACCTTGAACAGAAAGGTTAATACTTCCACCACTTTTTTTAATTACAGAATTGCAGATTTTCACTTCTGTGATTTGTGATTCATCTTATAAAGCATAAGTTTACATTTCACCGTATGTACTTTGTTCTTCCACAATGAATCTACAAGATTTTTTATAGCTTTCCATTGTGCTAACAGTATGCTCCCAGAAGAAAACTGATTAATTTTTTTTTCATGAATTGGAGAAAATCACAACTCTGCTGTTCAACTCACTGAAGGTGAGTCTTTCTTCAGTAAAATGAGTGTGCTGACCTACCCAGGCCTGGGCACCAGACAGGAACAGAGTAGAATACATATAAAATGACACAAAACCCCCCTTGGAACTGTATTTTGTACCTGAGGTAGCACTGCTGGTCCTTGTCCTGCCAACCTCTGCAAGGAGCTGACCTGAGGAACCTTAATGGGCACTGCAGTGATAGTTCCCAAAGTCTGTTGGAAGAAAAACAGTTGAACACAGCTTAAAACATTTGCACTGCTTCCCCAGATAGAATTTCCCCAACCCAGTGGTTTCCCTTCCAGCTCTTTGTTTGTCTCTTCCCACCTTAATGACGGAAGGGTATAATACCTCAGTCCATTTGAAGCTCTCTCTCTTCTGCCTAAAGAGTCAGAGACTCTTCCTTCTCTTTAACCTTCGTTACAAAGCACTGTTACCTAAAGCCTATTGTCTCCTAAAGCATTTGGTAATTCTGAGTGCAAAGGATATATCTCATTGTTGTGAAGGTTTTTTTGGTACACAAAGAAAATACAAGTGTGCTGCCATGGCTGAAGGCTGTCTAGGCACTAGCTTGTTTTCAAAAGAGATCTGAAGAAAGGTGAAACACACCACAGTGAAACTTCAAGATGTGCATTGGTAAGATGATGCATTTCATTGTAGCCAGGGTGACAAGAGAAGTTCACTGTGGCTCAGTAAATAGTAAATACTGAACTATTAAAACTGAGAGCTACCTATAAATCTACTACAGCACACTGTAACATAACATTCAGCTAAGACGACATCCATTTGGGCCAACACAGCAGCTATTACTATCCACATTTATTTTCTCTACTCACCCTTCTCTTAGTTGTATAACAAATTTATTCAAAGCTTATTTAAGATAGAATAGAATAGAATAGAATAGAATAGAATAGAATAGAATAGAATAGAATATTTCAGCTGGAAGGGACCTACAAGGATCATCTAGTCCAACTGCCTGACCAACTCAGGGCCAACCAAAAGTTAAAGCATGTTGTTAAGGGCATTGTCCAAATGCCTCTTAAACACAGACAGGCATATGGCATCAACCACCTCTCTAGGAAGCCTATGCCAGTGTTTGACCACCCTCTCGGTAAAGAAATGTTTCCTCATGTCCAATCTAAACCTCCCCCAGCGCAGCTTTGAGCCATTCCCATATGTCCTACCATTGGATCCCAGGGAGAAGAGATCAGCACCTCCCTTTCCACTTCCCCTCCTCAGGAAGCTGTAGAGAGCAATGAGGTCGCCCTTCAGCCTCCTTTTCTCCAAACTAGACAAGCCCAAAGTCCTTAGCATGTCCTCACAGGACATGCCTTCCAACCCTTTCACCAGCTTTGTTGCCTTCCTCTGGACGCATTCAAGGGCCTTCACATCCTTCTTAAACTGTAGGGCCCAGAACTGCACTCGGTATTCAAGATGAGGCTGCACCAACGCTGAATACAGCAGGATAATCACCTCTTTTGACCAGCTGGTTATGCTATGTTTGATGCACCCCAGGATGCTGTTTGGCCTCTTGGCTGCCAGGCACACTGCTGCCTCATACTGAGCCTGCTGTCGACCAGCACCCCCAAATCCATTTCTGCAGTGCTGCTCTCCAGCCACTCCTCTCCTGGTTTATACTTGTGCCCGGCATTACTCCATCCTAGGTGCAGAATCTGGTGTTTCGACTTGTTAAATTTCATCCCATTAATCATAGCCCAATGCTCCAATCTATCTAGACCCCTCTGCAAGACCTCCTGTCCCTCAAGAGAGTTAACAGCACCTCCCAGTTTGGTATCATCAGCAAACTTGCTAATGGTGCATTCAACTCCTATCTCCAGATCGTTGATAAATGTATTTAACAGGACTGGCCCTAGAGTTGAACCCTGAGAAACATCACTGGTGACCGGTTGCCAGCCAGATGTAGCCCCATTCACTGCAACCCTTTGAGCTCTGCCCTTCAGCCAGTTCTTCACCCAGAGTACTGTGAACCCACTCATCCCACAGCTGGACAACTTGTCCAGCAGGATGCTGTGAGGCACAGTATCAAAAGCCTTACTAAAATCCAGAAAAACTACATCCACCACCTTCCCTTCATCTGCTAGGTGGGTGACTTTATCATAGAAGGATATCACATTAGTTAAACAGGACTTTCCTTTTGTGAACCCATGTTGACTGTGCCTGATGATTGCATTACTCTTTAAATGCCTTTCAATAGTACCCAGTATAAGATATCTGAGGTAGCTTCTTCTATGAGCAAATATATTGCTGCATTCTACATAAAGTTTACTTTGTAGATGGAGAAGTGATAATTATTAACTCAGTATTATCTTTAACCCTTATGAGTACAGTTGGATACCAAGAGTAAGCAAATTATGTTTCTGTAATAGCAAGTCAAGTACAGACAAGTTTCCCCCCCACCTAAAAATCTTTGTGTCTGTTTAGCTCCAATCCTTTGCTGACTTTTCATCTATCTGTAGGGATACAGATATCTATAGATGTACCTTTACGCATTCTGTTATAGATGGTCTGAATGGCACCTCTTTTCAAGCCTCACCCACAGAGGCTCCTAAAATACTGGATCTGAGATGTAAATAACTTGTACTTTATTTTCTCCATTAAAAAGGACAGACAGTTTATAAATTTAAGATTGGGCCATAGGTCTAAAGAACATAGCTAACTTTTCCCCTTTACCCTCTTTCATTCCTTCATCCCTGATTGCAGTTCATATTTTGGTTAACTGGCCAATATTCTTAAGGCAAGGTTTTATCAATTCTATCTAACGTTTCTTAATTGCTGTTGGGACGACATGGCAATATAAGCAAGCAGATGATTGTCATCATAACAGCAAGAGACACTTAGTCACTGATCACAAAAACTTATCAGGCTGCTAGAAATAGCTCATAAGGAAAGAAAAATAGATTCAACTGAATTTCTCTAAATTTAACTCCCCTCAAAACAAAAGTATGGGATCACAGCCAGCAAGATAAAGTATGCTAATATTACCCCAATCTGGTAATGAAATTTGTCAATAGAAAGGAAACTATAATGTAATCAGGGCAAGGAAAGCAAAACTGTGTCAAGTCCATGCTGATATGTTCTCCTCAGACCTCAACAACAGAGTGGTAAAACCATCTATTTCATTCTAACTACAGTGTTTGATAAGAATACCATGCATTTTCATGCAGAATATTTTCAATAAACTTGTCCTACGGAGTTTATATTTTTAACTCTGCTACTCCTCTTGGAGACATTTGGGGGTGTGATGTTATATATTCAGCAAAGATTAAAATTTGCATATGAGTTGCCTGAGTTAAACAACACGGAGAGCTGTACAGTTATAAACAAGCAAGACAATTTTTCCTGAGTACTCATGGCTTATCAGTATCCTGGATTATCCATGGAAAAATATACTCCATTAAAATTCTGTCTTGAGCCAAGGAGGGGGAGGCGGGGTAGAGAAAGCAATATTTTCACCCATGGATGCCAGAACAGGTACGTTATACCTTCCTGCAGAAGTAAAGGTATTGGCAGCAGAGTGAGGAACAGAAGCGGGTATTTCCACCACAGTTATCCTTATAGGGTGACACATGGAATAAAAACAATAGGAAAGATACTATAAACTATCTGAACGAATTACTTCTTTGCCCTGTCTACCATATCACAGCTTCACACATTGTGAAGGACAACGTGATGAATTCCTGCAGTCTGGAGAGAAGGAGAACTTGAGCTGCCACCTGCTCCTATTGCCACTTATTAGACATATCACAACTGCCTGCTTTATATTAGCATGTACTAAAATTAATTCAGCCCAGTTGTTTGCTTTTTAAGGTGAACACCAAAGTGAACTTTCCAACCCACACTAGAGGAACTGAAAGTTTATCACAAATAAGATCTGCATTTTCCCTCCATCACAACACCGCTTATATATAGAATTTCACAATGCAGTGAAGCCTGAGTTTTCCCTGGAAACACCAGGAGCACCACAACTTCTCCTGGGCTGCCCATATACCCTCTACAGAAAGTTAAAACAAGAAGTTCTTCCCTCTGGAAGGTTGTGCTTAAAGTCTGTCTGTACCTCTTGTCAATTTTGTATATACTACCTCTGACCTTGAAAACAAACATTCTGATATTCCTATTCCTACAGACACATGTGGATTTGCAAGGATTTTCAAACTGGCCAAGAGAATACTATGTATTAAAATACGAAGTGCCAACACTGAGTGAAACTGGGAATTGACTATAAAGATAAGAATCAAATTACTCAGAAGTTAGATAAGATACAGTTATCAATTGGTAGGATGCACAAAAACTCCATGTCTGAGCAACAAATCTCTGTTCTTCTACTACTTCACATATCAATCACAAGGAAAAAAACCAACAAACCAACCCTGTCAAGAACAGAATGCCTCTGCCCTGTGAGGAAGGAGCTCATCTCAGCCTCTGGGTGCATCGTTGGGCCAATTCTGTTTTATGTACCAAAACACTGAACAATTGAGCCAAAAGGAATGGGAATGGGGGAAGAAACAAGAAATTCCATAAAAATACCCTGCACTGTTCTCTTAGCTTCACTTGAAGGCAAAGCCAGGATGTATTGTCTGTGGGTATCAGAGAAATGAACTATCATTAGTTCTGTCATCTGCACTCTCAAAAAATTCGTCAGATTTATTTTCCTGAAGTAGGAGTTCTGCAGCGATCTCAAGAGAACAAAAACAAATTATGGCATTCTTAGGTTATGAAATTTTCAGTGACAAAGATGCAGCCTCCTGTTTACAAATGGTTTTATAGTAAGGATCTGTTATTTAATATTCAAGGAAACAATCTCAGTATAAAAATCATATGGCTAAGAGAAAATTCAAAACTTTAATCTCACATTAATAATAGTACTATAGTATGTTCAGACAGAGAGATATCTAAGGATCTGTTTTACTTTTCAATATTTACATTGTTTTGTTATTGTTTCCCAGCCTGGGCAATAAATAGTTCAAGCTGTTGTATCAGCAGAATTCAATGACAGAAACCTCTGTACTTTTCCTGTAACACATTTCATCTGTTATCTCAGGGTACTTCACCTAGGTCAGTATTACTGTCTCCGTTTTAGTGATGAAAAAAATCAAGATTTAGAGGTAAAATAATGTTGTCAGGGCTAGACTGTTGCACAGGTGGAAATGCAAGCCAGACTTCTTACTTCCAGTGTCTCATCCATATGATTGATTAACCCCATCTCATCTGTTGATGTAGAGTCACATCTGAGTCGCCTAATTTTTAGGTCAGTTTTTAATGGTCAGACCAGGATGTCTCCACAATGATGGGCAAAAGAGGTAGAGTATAAAACAGAGGGAATCACAGTTGCGGTCTCTGCAATGAAGGAGGTGCAGGCGCTAGAATGGACAGTTGGGTAGTTTGGCTCTGGGTACATTTTTCAGTGCATTTCAGAGCACTGCTTTGTTTCAGTTTAAGTGGTAAATAAACGAGCAGATAAAACCACTTGCCTGGCAAATCAAAAAGTAAGCGCCCTTATCTGATGTTCTTGGTCAGGCAATGAGAACTGGACAAACTCCCCATGGCTCAAGCTATAACAGGACGAATACTGCTCACACTCACCTTAATGCTTCAGTTCTATCTGGGTCCTCAGCTGAAGCTGATGGGCTGCCAGAGGTGAGTAACCAAGATACCTCCCCCGCAAAAAGGGAAATAAACTTTTTTTTCCTCCTGTTAACAGTGCCACCTATTTTCACTCATAAACTGTCCAGGCTTGCCATGGTCAGCCTGGTGGATCAAAGACTGGTCACTCACTAATTCTACACTATCATTTTTATCCATGTAGGCCTTTTTTATTTTCTCCTTCCTTTTTTCCAATTTGTCCAAAGAGCAAGCTGGTGCACATTCTTATAAACCTTTAATTAACAAGCTGAAAAGACATTTTTCTGGCAATGCCTGACCTTTAAGCACTTTGTATGAATTTATTGATACCAGCAGAAACAATAATTTAAAAGGTTATTTTATGAGTGCTGAATAGTTTATGGCAGCACTTTTGTCAAGATAAATGAGTTTCTTATTTCTACATTTACAGCTCTAAGCATTTTAATAAAAAAGGTCCATAAAAGTCAAAGATAACTCCAAATCTCTCCTCTATCTAAGTCTACTTGGGCTTTTCTGGCGACCTCCTGAAACACCTACAACATGGAGGGAGCGCTGAAATGTGCAGTGATGGGGGAAAGGGAAGAGCCAAGTTTCGGTTTGCCTCAGAATTGTTTTGATTTCATTGTATGCATTTAAGCCAGATTTACTATCTTTATACTGACATTTTTTTTTCCAATAAAAGAAGATTCATCAGGTGTATTTCCTACTGTCTAATTTACTAAACTTTACATCCAGCAGCACTTATTATCCCAGGCAAGCATCTGGGAGCTCATGATCCCTTGCTAACTCCTACCTCAAGCACCAGCCCCAGCCCTGGATTGGAACAGGAACCTCAGCCACCACATCACCCACTGTAGGAGTTAACGGCTAATGAACACGTATGGCTGCAACACAAACCACTTCCAAACCCTTGAATTCAGTGACCTATACAGAGCAGAGAGGTATCTGGCATGTCAGGGACACCTTTTTCGCTTGAGCAATCCACAGATGCCCTTGGACAGGAACCGCAGCAGGCCCACTGTGTAGGTGACCTGCAGTCTCAGTTGTTGGGTTAATGTCATCCAGCAGCATGCTCCGACGGTCACATTTCGAATTGCAAAAACGGGTGAAGAGGTGCAAATGAAATAATCTTTTTCAGTGGCCAGTTTACTCACTAAGAAAATAATAATTATAAGAATTTAAAAAAAGAAAACCAACCCAAAAGTCCCAAAACAGGAGCACACAGTTGCATTAAAAGACAAAAAAAGCAGTTCCTCTCATGTAACCGAAAGTAAACAAAAAATTTAGAAGATATTGTAAGTGCAGTTAAAAAAAATAACTTCTTGCCCTCGATTCTTCTATTAATACCCAATAGCACTGTAAATATTTGCTATATTTTCTCCTATGCTTCTCCTGCATTAAATCAACACCATCCCTAGATCAAGGCTCTCAAAGACAACTGAGGGACAGAAGTGTGGGGACAGTGGCAAGTAGAAGACATAAAAAGTGAAACAAAGAAGCATAGTATGGACAGAGAATAAGAATTCAAATGATGAAGGCTAGAGATGGTTAGAGGATAAAAGGATGCTGAGGCAGAAACAAGGATGAGATTTACATTGTCAATGATCAGACTAAGGGCCATACATTAATTTTCCTACTATTATGTTATGACTTCTTTAGTCAAAGCCTGAGTTTTTAAATCCATGATTTATGCACATTTGTGATTTTAGTAAACTTCTGCATTTCAGCCCTGAATGAATAAATATATATCTCTCTACAGATATGTATCTCTACTTTATTGAAAGATATTTACATTTTACTCAGTTTGGGTAAATACATTTGTCAGACCATTGCTATGTTTGCTTTGAATTACAAATTCCTTTCCCCCTCATTTGGATGTACTAACACTCAAGGACCTGTTCCTACAATTCATTATCTGTACAAACTCATTGTTGAGCTTGGCTACGTGAGCAGTTTAGGATTAGATCACAGATGTAAAACTGTTAGGGGACACAACTCTCCTCCCATTCCAGATTTACACCAGTACAGATAAAATCACTGAAGTCAATCACTGAAGAGAATCAGACTCAATGAGTAACAGAAAGTGAAAAAGCCACATAGTTTCAAAAGCCTTTCACTACAGCATGTTACCAAAATAAATACTTAACTCAGGAACATATGGGTTTGTTATATCTTAGCAGAACAGTTCAATTATTTGAGTTCAACTGACACTGCATTGCTGTATTATTTGCAAACTATTTTATACTGACATCAATACTGCAGCACAAATATTGTGTTCCTACAATGTATTCTAGAAACACTAATCTTTTTCTTTTTAAAGTACATATGCATCTCTCTAAGATCTAGGTCTTCGTCGTGTTGCAAATAAGACACCTAAGCTATTAAAAAAATGTTTTTGTCTGTTATGTGTTCAATATTGGCAACAACAGTTTTACAGAATGGATTTTTAATGTGGTAGTGACAGGGGAACAGATTGCTATGGCAACAGCAAAGATGAAAATTCTTAACCTGAATGGATCGTCACTGAAGTAATTGCAGGGTTTTTTTACCCATTCTACATCCATTTTACAACTTGAATGCTGCATTCAACCTTGAGCTTGCTTTATATAAATGCCAAGCACTATATGCAACCTCCAAGTTCATTTGACTTAAAACTTGCTGCACCTTACCTCAGTAATCCAGGATAGGTGTTGTCCTCTAGCTAACCTAAACATCTGAATGCTATTATTTTTCCACACAGTCCACCAGTAAAAGGACTGTGCGCTTGGATATAACTTTGAGGCTCCTGCAAGATGTGTATGTATACATATTTTTTCTTTCCTTCTAGACTTAACTTCTATAAAAATATGTGGAAATCATTTTTCATTTTCAAAATAAGGTGAAATCACTGTGCATGGTATTTCTAATAATCTGGTGGGATAATGGCGTATTTCAGTTTCTCACTCAGATTGCATCCCAAAGAGACTGCACTTCAGACACATATTTTGTGTAAACAGTAATTTAATTGGAATTTCATAGAAGTTTAAAGATTTCCAGCTTTCAGAAGTGTTTGTTTTCCCCACTTCCTTTCTCTTTACTCAAATTCATTAATCATGCTCTTATATGCACATCTATTATTGTTATGAAGTAGACAATCAGAAACACAACAAGCCCTGTTGTTTTTTTAAAATATCGGTATTTTTGAAACCATCCTTTCTTTGAGCACTAAAAATACCATTTAAATCAACCCTCATTATAGTCAATTAACAACGACTCAAACTACGTCAGATGCTTTTGCACTGAAACAGCCTGTAACTGCTTTCACTGCTGCTTACAAGGCCCAGTACCAGGGTAGCAACAAGCAGCAGGAGGCAAGGTACCACCTTAAATTCGAAACCTGCTTTGAAAACCACGGTGTGACCAAATTCTTAATTGCTGCTGAGGTATTCGTACTCATCCCTTTCAACACCACTCATCTGCAAGGAAACCCACGGTGGTATCAAAGCTCATGAGGGTATCAGAGGAGTATATGCAGAGATAAAGCAAACAATTTTCTGCTTTTACTGTGGCTCTTAGGCTTTTCAGAGCACTATCTAATTTATCTCTGCTTTTACCACGGCTCTCAGACTTTTCAGACCACTATCTCTACTTCTTGCCACTTGCACATTCCCATCTGGGTAAACTAAAAAATAAAAACTCTGTTTGAACACACCATGAGTATGTATTCTGGCAAAGGAAAAACATGATGAATAAAGTTCATGAGTTTCCCCGGTTCAGAAATGCCACCGGTTACTTACGCAAGAGGATAAATAGCTGTGCCAAATACCTGTTCTTAAACACAGCTTCCATCACATTATTTACTGGTTAGTATTTTTTTAAGGCACCGTTATTTTTATCAAAGGAAACAGTCGGGATTTTTCCACAGTCATTAGATCACGCTCTAAATTTCTGAAAAGAAAAAAAAAAGAAAAGAAAAAAAGAAGAAAGTTTGGCTATGTGAACTGCATTAGCATGCATATACCTGTTCCGTGATTTGAAGCTTTATTCAGAAATCATATTCAATTAATTAAGTCTCCACCTCCTGCACAAATGAGTATAGTCTCACTGAGTTGCAACAACAACACTCAGCAGCTGTGATCACACCTATAGTCTCTTGCTCAGCTGATTCATAAAAGATTTGCTGTTTAACTACTAACCTGTTCCAGGTCGATGTTGTTTTTAATGACTAATGTCTTCAAATTACTTATTCTCTGTTCACAGTCTGGGGAAATATTTCTGAGTAGAGGGAAAAATGCAGGCACAGCGTGTCGCACAAAGCAGTTTCTAGCCTCTCCCTCAAGTGAGTTCAAGCATGAGTGAAAATCTTCAACGGAGCCCCGGCAGCTGCTAAAGTCCTACTGCTCTACCCCAGTTGCAGGACATGAGGATTAGGGTATGGAAAGAGAAAGCAAGGGGAGGAAAAATAAAGGAGGAAATGAGCATCATTCCTTACTGATTTAGGAATCCTCTCCTATCAGAATGGCCCATGCAGCCTATTAGCAGCTACTGAAAAATTAAGATTATCTTCCAAATCATTCCACCTTAGAGCACCCATAGGGCTCAGAGCTGCTTTTGCAGTTCTTGCTCTGAGTTTTTATTATGCATTTTTCAGTCACTCTGAAGAACTGGAAAACAGGAAGGAAGTGACAGCCTGAGACGATCTAATTGCTCACTGCCACACAGTCCCTTTTGTCAGGCCCTGAGCTGAGCTAATTCAGCTTGCTAACCAGGATAAAGAAAGTTTTCTGCTAGTTGAATTAGCTTAGGAAAGTATCCAACAAGCAACAGAATAAAGGCAAGGGAAAAAGCAACATTTCTTAGCTGGGGGGGAGGGAGGGGAAGACAAAAAACACAAAGGCAGGGGAACAGAAAAATGGAATGATGGTTCCAACCTTGTTGGAGAAAGGAAGCTATTAGATCCGTTCAGCCATAATAACCAGATGTTGTTACCAAAAGTAATTTCCTTTAGCATAGAACTTGGGGGAGGAACATGAAGACTTTGCCTGACTTCTATATAAAGTGTGTATAAATATGACTGATCTTAAAATTCTACTGTTAATATAACTAGTTAGAAAAAGGGAAGCAACAGCTTTCCCAGGAAATGTTAATTTGAATGTGCAGAACATCCCATAAGCTTGCTTTATTTTTTTTTAGGCAGACTACTCAGCAATATTGAGCCACTTGCCCATCAGCAAAACCCAGTGGAAAATACTGCTTTAGTACAGCATGGCTGAATTACCGTTGCTACTGAATTCTTAACTTTGGTATTCCACAGTTCTAGGATTGCAGCTGTGAAAAATCATTGCAGATATTGCTATGTAGGTGCCGCCTTCTAATTAAAAGAAAATACCGAAATACAGCAGCACCTTATTTAGTTTTGGAGGGTGATAAACTCTACAGTATTCACTTACAAATGTAATTGATTCTTTGATGATCCAATTTTATGTTGGTTTGTTCAGACAGTAACAGGATTTGGCAAATTTATGCTTATATAAATAAATTCATAAATATATGCATAAGATACATATATATACACTATATGTATGTGAATACACAACCACACACTTCAGAACACATAATAATATATTACACATAACATTTTTCCAGAGTTGTAAATATACCGAAGTGAGCACCAGTGTTTCCCTACAATGACAGAGCCAGGAAATTTTAGAGTGAATAAGTAGGAAACCTCCTCTTCTTCCTAAGATGCTGCATTAATATTAGTGTTAGCAGAACTAGCCTTATAAACACTGAGTCAGCAAAGGTTCCTTTGTTTCCAAGCCTAGCAATTGTATCTGTTTCTGGAGTGCAGAAATTATAAGAGGAAAACCAGAAAAAAATAAAACCACAACTCTGGTCTATTATCTAGCCCGTGTGACTTTTTCTGGCTCCTACTTAGGATGTTTCATCCTGCTAGTCCCAGATAAACCTGGATACTGAGACATCTTCCAAGGCCCTAGTAGGCTGAGTTTCAGAAAAAGTCCCAATGTGCCTGTGTCCAACCTAGCTCCAGCTAAAGAGTTCAAAATCACCTTCTCCACCCACCCCGCTTAGTTGCTGTGAAGCCTTAAAAACAGTAAAACCCTCATGTGCTTCAGATTTAACCATTAATATTCTCTGAACACCTGCAAGTTTGCTTCTCAGAAAGCCTGGAAATATCACCTTTGAGGTGTCAGCAACTCAGTACCTAGAGTTGAATCCACAAACGCATAAAGGTATTACATGGTACAATGTCCAGCTCTTAGGTGCCTTACTGCAGTTCTTAATTAGGCATCCAAGTTTCCCTGTGTAGGGTATCCAAAGAGTATGACAAGGCAGCTTGGGAAGAAATTTGCAAACCAGCACCCTAGGACAGAAGATAGATGTCTAGATAAATATCTAGATAGATGTGTTCAATAGGAGTGTTTTACTGCGTTACTGACTCCAGGCCTTGGTACTTTGCTCTGAAAGAGGAGCTCTGCTTCATTCCCACTGGGATTCACCTCCCTGAGCCCCCTCCTGGAGACTAATCTGCGTTCAACCACTTTCATTCAAAACACACCCTAAGAAAGCTGTGCTTTCCTTCTTTCCTCCTTCCCATCTTTCCCATCAAACAGTTTCTCAGGAGTTCAATCACCTACTCCAGAGAAGGAAGACTTCAGTTCCTACACTCACACGTGGATCTGTAAGCCATTTAATTATCAGAACATACTTGGGAAAAAGACTCTCCTTCCAAGCTTTTCTGCTAAATTAGTCAGTGAGAGAAGAAAGAATGTGGTCTCGTGGCCCAGTGGCTAGAGAACGCTTGGGGGAAAAGACAACAGACAATTCCAATCAATGCTTTGGCCACCTTGCTGTTCAACCCTTTTAACATGATAGCAGTTCTTACAATGCCCCAGTGTAAACATTTTGGCGCATAGGGAATGCGACTAGTAGAAATAGAGGCACTTATAGATTTCACCTGGGTCCAGACTTGATAGCTAGTGAGCAGAGTTTGAGGATCTAAGTTTTGAACTCTGGACAGCTAGGTGCACTTCAACACTGAAGTACTTCCAAAGACCTAGTCTAAATCCCTTTTGCTAGAAATAAAAGACATAAGGAGAAAATATGTCCTATATTTTCAGCTTGCAAATTTTGCAAATTAGACAGCAGAACAATAATGTCTTCATAAAGGCAGAACCATGAACCTTTATGAGTCTTAACTCAGTTCAATGAAAGTCTGTGCATGTATCTGTACAGAGATCATTGCAGAGATCAGGACTTCAACCCAGTCATTCCCAGAGCTAAAAGGGGAAAAAATGTATTCTTTATTTTTGTTATTGTTAATTGGACAATGGTATCTTAAATCAAAATAATTGCCAGGAAGATACAAAGAGAACTTTACTACCTGAAATTTCTATTAATTTTTTAGACTGACTGGCTCTTACTCAAACAGGGTTATTTATATCATGCCATTGACCCAAAAAGCAAAATGTTGGTAAGGGGTGCTACTCAGGTCTTCAGTTACCTTTTACTTGCAGACATGAAAGTTCTGTATAGTCTACACCCTGACACTTTAAATTGAAAAATCATAAAAGTTAGGATGAACAGGTGACAAAGATGTTTTATTTTTTAGAATTAAAAGTTACTTGTCAAAGAAAATGTAATACTAATAATCATTAATGGTATACTAAGCGTATTGTATTGTTATTAGGAAAATGGCTAGAGACATGCTAGTGATGTAATCTTGTAGATTAACTCTGCAGGTACGAATCTCGCTTCACTATACTTGACTTCAGTGGAGATATTCCAAATTTACACATTTGAAAATGGTCATAATATTTGTTGAGTAATATTTTGTTATTAAGAAGACTTATAAACTTATTGATGGACGTCATGTATATCAAGACAGAAGCTGATTCTGGTTCTATGTAGTAACTTCTAAATTCAGAAACAATTTCTGGACTCAGGCTAGAGGAACCAGAGTTTGAGCTCATATTCCTCAAGACTTGAGAACAAAGTGTAAACACTTTCAGCCATCATAGTGGTGGCTGAAAGCCACTTACTCTGGCTTTAAAGCCCACATTAAGAACACAGATATAGCAGAAACCTGAAGCTTTTTATCTTCTCATACTTATTAGGGAGGTTGGGCTTTTCTTTTCCAGCCATACTAACAAATGCAGTGTCTAACCTCCCGTATAACAAGAAACGTTAAAAAGTGATACAAGTCGACAGTATATAGATTATTGTCTTATATTTTGAAAAGACAAGTGCAGGGGAAAATGAATATAGTAATGTTTCACTCTGAAGAAAACATTATGAAATCAGCGAACAGGGTGGTGGGATTTTATTAGAGCAAATGCTAATTAATTACCACATACAGTCTTCTAAAATCATACCCCGCAGTATCTCTGCCAAATTTCTACAATATTCTCATTATTATTATGCTAACATAGCTGTCTTTTAAAAATATTTTAGTGTACTGATTCTTTACAGAGAAATGAATATTACATTAAATTAAACAAGGCTGACTTGTGTTTTTATTTTACAACCATAAGGACAGTAAACATTTAAGTTAAGACCCTTAAATCATGATTACCACTTCGGCAAACTACAGGAAACACAATGTTACTTAAATCTTATCAAAGCTGCCATGCACTTTCTGGTATCACCTATTCAATCACTGCTAGTTCAGTGATCTTGTATGTGAAAATGAACTTATCTCCAATCCAGTCAGTCTCATTGTTTGATTCAGTGAGGGATGCAACAATCAAATTGTTTGTAATATCACAATCCATCACTATATGTGCAAATTTGATGACACAGTCACTGAACTGGGGTCTTAATAAAATCAAACACGAGAAACAGGCTAAACAGAGGTCTATAATAAGGATCTCACTGAGAAAAAAAAAACAAACCAGTTGTACCCATTAACTAAATGTCTTGTAGAAAAGCAGTGGGGACATGTTCTTGCTTTCACTGGTCAAATCTCCAAGGACAATATTTGGCCAAAGAATTAGAATAATCAAAAAGATTAAGACCCCAGCACAGAAAAGCAGGTAATACAAACTCAGTTACAAGCACATGATTAATCCTACTGCAGACACGTGAATTACATCCATGTTAAACTCGGGGTTATGCTCAAGTGAAGGATAAACTTGAACTTGTTTACCGAAATTATTGATATTGAAGCCTGATTGTAAGATCAACAAGAAGAATTTTGGTTTGTCTTACCTTGCCTGGTACCTGGCTTATTTTAAAAGGGCCTATTTTTCAGTTTTCATAACGATAAAAATCCAAGTCCAATGCAAGCCTTTCTACTCAGAGGGCAAAAACGTGACTCAAGACTACAGCGCACCTTCTGCACAAGAATTATCTGCACTGAAGGAACATCAAGCCCAAGAGTGATTTAAAAGCAGTCAAAGAAGAAACAGCCTCATGATAAATAAAAGTTAGTAACTAGTCTTTTCCCACCCATACGCACATATATGAGTATCAAAACCACACGATATAGCTGTTAACAGGCATCCGCCAACACTCTGTCCTTGTCACTGATGGAAATTGAAATATATCTGTCTTGCCATTCAGCTATTCTCTAAATTTAGAGATGAACAAATTTGGTTAAATTTGGATCAGATCACTTTCTGACTCACATTATCCTGCAAGTTAGCAATCCTTCACACGTCACGCAAAAAAGGCCACTGAATGTAATACATAATCTCTTACCCTTATGAGGCACTGCACAGTCAAAGAAAGGGATACAAAAATACACCGTTAAACAACAGGAAACCCATACAAACAATTCTGATATAAACAGCAGAACAGTGCTTCTGTGTTGAAATATGCATTCAGAGAGCTAAATCTTTAGTGGAAACTCACATAACTCCATCATTTTGAGCACAACTCTCTAGATTCTTAGGCAGTGAGGGTCTGCCCTTCCGCATAGGAATATCTCCACAGGCAGATTTTTTTTTTGTCTCTCTCTCACATACACAAACACTTTTAATTGCTTATTGTGTAGCAATTTAACTTGAATTTTTATAAAATGGCTGTGATGTGAAGAAAAGATAACAACTAAACCCTAACATCAATAAGTGCTAATAAATATTAATATAACATAAGCACCACTTTTATTGCAATGTGAAACCAGTTTATTATCCACAGATGAAATCAAATTGCTGCCTTTATTACTGTCAGGAATGACTTCTAAGATATTTCTATTTACTACTTGAGTATTCATCAGCACTCTGTATTTACAGGATCTAGTCTCTCTCTCTCCCCCTCTCCCTCCCCCCCCCATTTATACATAAAATAATTTAAGAGCAGTATTTTCTGATACAGTTTTCCAATTAATTTAAATATAGACACAAATGCACATTATGAGATTAGTAGCAGACCAATTGCCAAATCCTGATAGAGTTATAACACCAAGAGGAAATCTTATCATGCTTGTATTTGCAATATGAACATTGAAAGAAGATAAATACAGAGTTTGCAGTCTGGTATCAAACACTCAAATTCCTGCAAATTATTCAACTATCCCACAAACTCCACAGATAATGAAGAAAACCCACCTTTTGACGATAAATAGAACTAAGACGTTTGGCGATATTCCAAAGCCTTTCATTTCCTAAAGTGGTGCCTTTTATTAAAGTAACAGTACATGTAGAATAAGTGGATGTTTTTATGCATCCTGTAATTTAGAAAACCTAAGAGACAATTTCCCCACCCCCAAAGTTGATCATCTTTCATTATTACAAACTGCACTTCAAGTTTGAATCACACAGCCCTCAAATTTTCTATCCATCCCCTGGCATTCTTGCTCCCCCATTTTAAATAGAACTAACTTGAAAATTCTGACATTTTCAAGAATGCTTGCCTGGTAATTTCCGTGAGGCACAGACAGCCTCCAATTACAATGAAATAGCTACAGTGTATTACCATTTTTAGAGCATTCTTTGGTTTTCTGAAGTGAATCAAAGCTCTCCATGGGAGCTACTCTGATTAGCGTCAAAACAATAATGTGCTATAAACTCTCAGCATTAGAACAAGGGACTCAGAACTTTGTTTACATGGGTGATATATAAGCATGTATAAAAATATCACAGAAACTTCCATAAGGGGACTGCCTATATATTCCTACATTTTAAGACTTTCCTTATTAGGAAGTTAAAATAGCTCCCAAGAAAAGGCATGAAATTCAACTAAATGCATTTCCCTCTGTTAACCCAGTGTCTTTTGTTTGGTTCTCTATACACGGGCCAATTAATGACCTCTAGCTATAAGGATCTAGATATACAAACAGGCTGAGAGCTCTGTCATTCTTCTGCAGTAGTAGGAGTCATTGATGAAACAAAAGTGGGTTTAGTTAATCTCCTTCCGCTCGTGTGCCCCGGTAGAGACTCTTCCCAGACACTTGCAGGAGGAAAATCCATTCCATAAACACTGAAGTAGCACATCCATACCTACGTCCCACTTCACATGAACCTGCAGAGGGGACGTTTAGTGACACAAAGGTTGCAGAGGACAGAACCATAGTACGGTCTCCAAAACTGGGACTTGCTATGGTTTCTTGGTCGTTTAAGTTCTTGCAATGTGGTGTATGTTTGCCAGTCCCCACAGAAACAAATTTGGAAAGGTTGCTCCTAGATTCTTACAATGAAGCGCCAGACAGTCAGCATGAGTCCACTTTTGCTTACCCTTTCCTGCTGAACACTCCACTGCCTTCACTGGAAATTTTTGGCTATGTAAGGAATACCATGTTGGGCCTAATCAGGTGTTATTCAGTTGCTGAGAGTCTTTATTCAGTCTTTGATAGTAGTGGGTGTTTGATCCTATTGTAGACCAAATGAAAATGCAGGTTAAGAAAAGCAGAAATCCATGCACTTTAGATGTATTGACCATATACGTACGTCTGGGATATTTAAAAGGAAGCCATTTATAATCAGGAAGCATAAGTGCTTATTCTGAATCTGACATTTAAATATCCCATCAACAGCAACCAGCATTGCAAAACGGTTTAATTAACCTGAAAGAATGTAATTTTATGCTATTTAGCAAGAAATATAAATTTTAAAGTGCTTTTACGCGGTATCTATCAGAGTAGTAAGGCCAAATCCTGCTCTTAGCTACCCATATTTAAATACGGAGGAAATTCATGTGCCTCCCTTAATAAACCTGCAACTAAGACGGTGTAAATACAAGCAGAATCTGTCACACATACTCTATAATCCATTTCCTAAAATTACCATGCTCTTTACAACATTCTAATGGTAGAGTTAAAAGTTAGCAAAGCCCCAATGACAGAATGGATCACTGGATGGTGCGAGGGGCTGTGAATCCTTGGGGTTCCTTCTCTCCTTGTGTTTTTCTTTATTATTATTTTTAACTTAATTTGGCTGAACCACCTCTCCTCTTCTACATTTACAAATATCTCCTGAAGATAACTTGCCTTAAAGCTATCAAAGGATGATCCAGGAAACTGAATATGTGATATTGAATCCTTTGAGGTCCAAAACTAAAATAATCTGATGTCTTTGTCCTACTCATACTCACAGTGTGGCTGACATCCTTCTGAAAGCCTGAGAGGTGTGGTCCACTGGACAAAACGTAGGACTGTGATGGATGAATCTGGACTCTCTCCTGATGTGTGACCCCAGAAGTCACTTCATCTCTCTGCACTCTGATTCCCCAACAGATTTTGTCTTGCCTGCTTGCATTATGTGCTCTTTAGCAGATGCTCCCTCCAACAGGTATGCCTTCAGTGTCTGCCATGGAGACCAAACAGGAAGGCTAATCGAGTAGTCAATATGCTAATAAGACTCTGCTTCAACTCTCTGCTCTATAAGGGTATCTGTGTGTCCCCAGGTAAGACACTTGGGCCCAGGTACCAGAATTTCCAATGGGATTTAGGACAGGGAATACTTCAGAGAATCTCAGTCTCTACCTCTGCCTGTCGTAGTCTCTGCAAAGTTCTTGATGCAAAAGTCCCTATCTATGCTACTGTTCTTCACAGCAGCTCAAGTGGGATCCCAGAGGAGGATTTTGGTCCTTAGGAGCTCTCCACAGGTTCCCCTAACACTGTCTAGTAGGACCATACTTGTACATACTTTTACTGTCTACAGTAACTCTGGTTTATGAACCCATGGGCATGATGGCATGGGCAGTACCACAACCATCTCATCCTTGGGCCTGGTCGTTCAAAATCTTCCTGCCACAGGCTTTCTGTGTAGTTCTCTCCTGTATTGTTCTTTCTAACAGAACACTGTTACCACACCAAGTTGCCCTCATAAACTGGCAGAAGCAGATAGTTCAGAGTGCTAATTTGGCCCCTGTTTCACATTTGAAGAAACAGCACAATTTGGGGAAAGTCAGTAGGAACTGTCACCCACACAGAGCAATCATTGCTCTGTTCCTCTAGGGGAGACATCCAGAAACCAGCACAGTGCCAGATGAAATGAAGCTCAAGTAAGCCCTCAACAAAACTCATCAACATCTTGAAATTCATGAACCATTGCTGATCAACTCATACCTGGAGAAAGATATAACTGATGTGACGGTAAGACCAGAAGGCATGGACTCCAGAAACGCCATGATTTTTTTGGTACATTACAGCCTGGTACACTTCTGATGCCAACAAGACTGACGGTCCTCCTGTAGACTGCCAAAATGACCTTGGTAGTCATAATCCATAATGCAATGTCTTCATTTTTCCCCTCCCCTAGACCTATACAGAGCCTCTGGATCTTTCTTTTGTCCTTCCCTGTGCTCACTAGTTATCATTCTTGCCTGCATCTTGGCACACTGAGATCAATGTGGATGCTGAAGACTGAGCAGCTGATCAAGAAGTAAGTATGAGGCAGATGAGTAAAGAGCTATGGCAAGAGCTATAAGGGGCCGTAGCATGATCCAAGGACTTGTGGGACAGTTCTTGTTCCCAAGGATGCCGTGTGCGGCATGGACATGTCTGAGGCATTCTCAAAATGACCGAAAAGGCCAGTAGCGTGGCTGCCAATACAGGGATCCTGCCTAACGCAACCCTTGGGAGCTTCCTGTGAAGAAGCATAAATGGATCCTTTATTTCTCAGTTTTCCAACAGCAAAATGTGGAATAATAGCACCTTTGTCTTAATAACTCCATATTGTGAGGATAAATTAACTATTGCCATGTACTCAGACACTGTGGTAACATGGATCATAGAAAAAAGCTATATATAGCCACATAACCAATACAGACAAATATATCTATAAATAAAACCTCTAAGTACTACTGCAATACAAATAATAAATAAAAGCCAAAAAGACTTAGTCATACACGCAGGTGGATTTCCAATTATGGAGGAAGCACTTTTACAGAGAGCAGAGTGGAGAACATTAAGTGGGACGGTGAAGAGAAAGGTAATAAATCATTCTACAAATAAATTATTCTGAAAAATAGCCATCACAGGCAGAGGTATGTTCTTAAACTTCTGGAATGAAGTTTTTTCTAGTAAATTGAATATACAGATAGCTAAGAAGTATATATGAGCATCATCCTACACATATAAAAGCCACTTTTTCCTGAAAAAAAATGGATACCCATGTAGCCTGCTCAATCTAAACACGGATACAAGTAGTTCCTTGAGCTGTGGAGTTAATGAAGCACTTGTGGAGAACAGTTTACTATCTTGCCAAGAATTTATAGCACTATAAATCCTCATACTGTATTTTACTTTGAAATAACCTCCCTGTACAGACAAGCCCCAAGTCGCAGCAGCACATGTGCATGGGGAAGCTTGCCAAACTTTTCTCCAGCTGACCCAGGGAACACACGTGCGGGAAGGAAAGCACAGAGAGGAGCAGGAGGCAGATTTTATGCTGTTGCTTGTGGAGTCCTGATGGACAGGGAGTCAGTGCCTTGCTAAGATGTCTTCTAAGAGCCGCATAGAGTAATAGAGGACAGAGCATCACACCAGGACCACAGACAAGAGGCAGCCCTTTTATTACAGCAGTATCCAAGTGTTCCTGCACCTAATATCTACTTCGCGTTTTGAAGCCTCTGGGACTTACGGTAGGTGACCAGTGCGCACACAACACCTGACAGGTCTATGCAGAGAATACTGTTTATGTTGACAAAGCGAGAGCCAGTTCTGGCAGCACTCTCACTCCAGGATCATGAGTAAGTTTAAAGCCAGCAACGCTGCGCTGCGCAGAGGTAGCTAAGCTAGCTGCAAACAGTGTCTCTCTGGAACTAGAGAAGTGGAGCTGCCTGAGAGGCAAAGGTTACCTTGAGCAGTACCTAGTGTACTGCTTCCAGGACTCCAACTACCTCTGCAGAGCCACTCTGCGCGTTTCCGTGGAGCAACTCTGTGTGTCTGTATCATGGTGCTTCATAGCCCAGTGCAGATACGCCTTTCCAGTGCTTTTTTCTTTCACTACAGCCCCTGAAAAGCAGCCGAGTGGTCTGACAGCTGTATTCCCCCCTCTTTGCTTGTTCTCCCAAGAGCTGGCTGATCCAACTGTCTTTCAAACAGCCAAAAGGCTTTCTGCTTCCCCCAAACTACGTTCTGGGATGCCTGCTGGCCCTCACTGTTGCTATTTAGAAGAGAATGAGGAGGTAGCAGAGGGGCATTTTCTTTACCCGGTACATTGTTCCAGCACAGCAGATGGGACTTTGTCCTTCAGCAAAGCAACCTCAGATCCTGCTTTCAGTCAGGAAATGGTGGCTAGGATAGGAAATAGCAAATACCACAGAAATACAATTACAATAAAAGTATAATTTGAGAGGTTTATATTCGAATCTCTTTATACCAAAAGTACTTTGTAGGTACAGGCATGCTGATAACCTACGACTATCCAGTAGCTCTAGGGCATTCTCTATACAGTATAGCAATAGCTTTTCTCTGAAGGCAAAGCAATCCTAGCATGTATACAGCATATGCCAGCAAAATTCAGCTTATGCCAGCAAAATTCTGCTTTTGCCAACATGACTTGCTCCAGATCATCCAAATGAAGCTCTGAGCTTCATTTCTCTAAGCGGGAGAAAGAGCTATACTCATGACATCCCTGCACGTACACTTTCATCAGTGTAGCTCCATCAGTCATGTCTTCATACACTGGATTGACACTGAAAGGCTGCCAAGGAATAGTGTAGACCTAGCACTAGTTTCTGGAGCTCACGATTTCCAATGCTTACAGATGTCAATCTTTGTTAATATTGCAGTGTTTCCTGCTTCTAATAAAACGTGATAAATATCTAAACAATCCTCTAGTATCTGTTATGCATGTATTTATTTAGATTTTTTTTTCAGTGCAGATGTGGCTTCCATTACAGTCAACAACATTTGAAAATCATGTTAAAAATCTGCTAGTTAAACAGCAGCCCAAAATGAAAGCGCTGACACACAGCTGCCCAAACGAAAATTCTGTAACAAACTTACATTTAATCCTATCCATATTTGAAAGTTCTGTATTTAGATTATAGTGTTTGATGCCCTATTTCTTCTGCTGAGTTTCATTTAGCATTTCATTCTTCCTGCTAGATACCACTTGAGATGACCGTATACACATCCTGATCCCCTTAAATGCTTTCGAGCAGAAACCACTGTTCAGAAACTCATAACATTACATTTCATGCCCTTGCCCTTTCCCTCACTTTGCAGATGCAGAGGAATAGGCTACACTACACCAGTAATCTCATTTACTACTATCAGCTTGCCACCTTAACCCAGTTTGCAGAAAGCTGTCATTATCCTCCATCTCACAAACTTCATACATTTCAGCAGAAAAAAAATACTTTTCTGAGCCATAGCAATGCCACAAAAAAAAAAAGAAGAGAAAGTAAATGCTTATTAATAAATGTCAACAATGAAATTTCTCTCCGACACTACAGTGCTAGTAGTTAAGGTGTTACTGCTATTGATTTGTAATCACCACTCCAGGAACAATCAAGAATACTGAGCATGAAGCAAGAATAGATTTTTTTTTCCATTGGACCAGAAAAAGAAACCTTGCAAAACAAATTTAATTTGGGTAGAGGAGTGATAATTAACATGCAATCCAGCACTAAGCTTCCTGACAGCTTAGGACCAAAGGTCAGCTTGCATTTTTTTACATTTACAATTCAGTATTTCTAGTTGTTTTTATCCATGCCTGCTGACTATTCTCAAAAGATAAAACCACCCTATGGTCCTCTGCTTCAGAAACTTGCCATTGCTCAGCTGTTTCTTCCATAAATTACTAACATAATCAGAGATACTAAATCACAAAACTACGGTTGTTGAAAACTTGTGATGTGGAGACATTTCTAAAGAAAAACACTGGACCTCTTCCTCTAGCAAAACCAAGCCAAACCCCAAATGCTGGGCAATATTCCCATGCTATTCCAATAGCAGCAAGCTTCTGCTTAAAATGAAGCTGTTCTTTGCGAGAAAAGTTGTAATGCCAGGGCAAATACCATTTCAGGTTTGAGAGAACACAGAAGAGAAACACGTGCACGAGCGTCAGGGCTTTGCTCCAGCAGGCTGCAATACACCGCTGACCGCAGCACGTCTGGGGCCGTGGAAGGTGGAATTGGGACCTGTTTGCCCTTTTGAAAAGATAAACGGGAAGCACCACGGACAATTCAACAGCACACCAGCTTACCAGGTTAGAAAGTCTTTTCCTCAAACAACACTTGCAGAAGTTACAAGCTTGCAGCCAACTGTTCTAACCGGCACTGTTCTCCAGCACCTGGGACTGTTATTTCACTATTCAGGCTAAATATATTAGATGTTATTTCAAGCTTCTTCCTGCACTGTTTTGATTCTTTTCTTCCTATGGCTCCTGACAGTGACAGTAAAAGACAGTCCTTTGCAAAATGACAGACCATTGAAATATGGAAACTTTTATCTTTTATATGATTATCATTTATATAGTTATTTTCCAGGATTCTAAGAAATATCTACTGGGATAGCCTCAAGTATCTTTTCAATAAAGCATAAACAACACCTTCAATAAAGGAAATTACCCAGCATGAATACAGAACAGCGATTCAAAATCAAATTCCCCACACAGCTAGTTCAGTCTAACAGCTAAAGACAACGCCATTTCTCCAGAAAAAGTGACAGGACGATTTGGTTCCCAGAGTGGTTGGATGTGCTGTCCCTTTTGTTAGCAGATGCAGCAGGTGCCGGTGATTCCCTGCCCGGTGTTTAGGAAGGGGCTTCCTGGGTATTAAAAAGCCTCGTGCATTCCAACATAACCTTGATTTATAAACGTCTTCAGGTACAGCTTGCCTGCTGCCCTTATCTATATCGTGTTCTTCTTTCCTGATTATTAGAGATTGATATCCTGAGCTTGTGAAAGGGAATTAAAGTACAAAAAACCAGACTACCACAGCCTCTGTGTGCAGAAAGTAAAAAGGAAATCCACATTTCCAATGTTAGCAGTAATAGTTGACATCCTCTTCTTCAAAGTTTTAGGAAGGCTTTGTCACTTTCTTCACATTTTAACTTCATTAGCGTCATTTCCCCCTCTTGAAACACACCATGACTGGAGTGAAAACTTCTCTTTTGTGGCTGTTAACGGACTGCACAAAACGATGTGTCTGGCAAACAGCACCCCTTCCTCTTCTGCCCTCCTTTCACTAAGTCAATCCATTTATCTCCTAGTTAGATTACTGCGAACATAAGCATTAAACATGTACATACATATGCACCTGGACCTGGGAGCAACAGCCCGGCAGCCTGCCAGCTCCCATACAGTTTGTGCTTTCGCTCCCTCTGCCTAAGTGAGGGAAGGTACCGGCACCGCACCAAGGATACTTGAAATGACAGCCCAGCCAGGGGACCCTCCGTCCCCCCAAGCAGTGTCTAAGCTCACAAGGTGGCAACCAGCATTTCTTCACATACATATACCTTGCTGTTTTTAAGAACTGCGTCTTAATCAGAGAAGTAGCCACAGGAGGTGGGCAACCGGGGGCGAGCAATCAGAGGCAGCCAGCTCCCCCCCTCTCAGCGTGGCTCCCCTCGACCAGGGCCCACGTCCCGCCCGCGCTGCCCGAGGCGAGGGGACCTGCCTGTGCCCCCAACCCGCCGGGCACCCGCAGCCCCGTGCGTCAGCCCAGCTCCCTGCTCCCGGGCAGGGCTGGGGAGTCCCGCTACCCCCAAGGGGGCAACTCCCCACCCTCGCCGTGGGGCGGAGGGTCCCCACAGCACCAGATGGAGACCCCCTCCCCCTTTCCGGGCAGCGGGGCGAGTCTCCGTACCCCGGGGGCACTTGGCGGGAGGGGGGCAGGTCCCCATCCGCGGCACCTCCCGTAGCCCTGACACCCCCCGCCCCCCCCACCCCAGCAGCCGCCCCTCCCCGCCCCGTCGGGGCGCCGGCCCCGCCCCCGCCCGCCCCTCCCGCCCCCCGCGGCGGCGGCGGAGCCCGCAGCGCACCGCCCCCCGCCCGGCGTTACCTGGGCGCCGGAGCCGCTCTCGGTCGGCCGGCGGGCGCCGAGCGGCTTGGCCGTGGTCTGCAGGTTGATGGGGCCGCTCTGCGGGGGCTCCACGCCCGCCGCGCTGCAGCCCAGCCCGCCGTTGAGATGCGCCGTCACCATCGCGATGGGAGCCTTGGCCGGCAGGACGGAGATGGCTAGGCTCTGCCCGGGGCTGCCGCTGGGGCTCCCGCCGCCGCCGCCGCCGCCGCCGCCGCCGCCGGGTGCCTTGAGGAGCGCCGGGACGCCGCCGGGCTTGGCGCTGCCGCTGGCGCCGCTGCCCACCAGCACGGCCGCGGGGCAGCTCCGCACCGCCAGCTTCTGCCGGGGGAGAGAAGGGGAGAGAGAAGCGGCATCGTCACCCGCCGGGCTGCAGCCGGACCCCGGCCCCCCGGCCCCCGCCGCTCTGCCCCCCGGCTTCTCCGCTCGCCCGCGGCTGGAGCTTCCCCGCCGGGCTCGGCCCCTGCCAGCACGGGTCGGGGTTTCTTTTCTTGTCTTTTACGGTTTTCGTCTTGGAAGGGGAGGCGGGCGGGCAGGGTAAGGGCTGGGCTTCCCCTGCTCGCCCGGGAACTCGCGGGTTCGCTCGGGGTTTTCAAAGTCTTTTTTTGTTTGGTTTTTTTTTTCCTTTGGTATCTGTTTATGCCCGGAACTAATGATCCTGGTATAGGTCTAGACAATACTGCGGCTTTAATTGATAATAAAAGGCTTTTAGATGTGAAGAATGTTATTTTCAACTTTCTCTTCCCTTAGCCCGACAGTCCATTACACGTGCTCGCCTCACCCCAGCGCTCCCTTACTTCTTGTAGTCTTTCACCCTGACTTACTTTGGAATCGTTTTTTTTTTGTTTTGTTTTCCCTTTAACTCCCCCCCCTCCCGCAACTTCCACTGTTTTTCCAGTGTTTTGTTTTGTTTGTTTGTTTTTTTCCCCAAGCTAACTTTACTCCATAGCACCCACTTTAACTCGCAGTTCTCTGTTTTTCTTAACAGTTGTACTTTTCAATTGCTCCAGAGTGGCTATTCTGTCATCTGGAATAGGAATACATTGATTAAGATCTTGTTACAGTATCTCTTAAAAGACTGGTATTTGAGATTTCTATAGGCACTGTGAAGTTGCCATATGGGAAATGCCTGTGTCTGTGTAAAATGCTCGCTTACAAAAAGAAAAAAACTATTATAAAGTTGTTGAGCTTTAAATAATCTCAGAAGCTGTTCTTATTAATGCCCTTTAGGCAGGTTAGGTATATGTGGAAAAAAATATTCTGGTTCAAGCCTCTTTCGATACTTTGAAGTATTAAACATCTCTTTTTTACAAGAGTTGACAGCAAAGGTACTTAATCCGGCGAAGACTTCTGCCCATGTTTAACTTCATTCGCTGACCGGTCCTATCGGCTTCAATGCAATTACACCCAATGGGTAGCCTCTCAGGAAACTTCACCGCCTCTCTAGGTCTGCTGCTGTACTGTTAAAGTCAGTAAGAGTTTTGTTGTCAACTTTGCTTGCTTAAAATACAGTATCTATATATGTGCGTGTATATATAAAGTCACAGACATGCTTGGTTCTTCCCAGAATCAAGGCTGAAAATCTTACTTCTGGGCATAAAGTAGAAGCCTTGTAGTACAAAACTTAACTGACTTTTAAGAAAATACCTTCCTTCTTACCTTTAAACCCATTACACCCTTTAAGACTCTAAAGCCTTAATTGTCAAATATATTTGCTCCAGGAACTGTAGTTTGTGTGTTTATATGAAACAGCAAGCATGCACTTTATCAGAGATACCTGCTTCATATTTTATTATAAAGAAATAACTTTTTTATGTCAGCTTTATTCTAGTAACCGTGACTTCATACAAATTGTTTTAAGCTCTGTTCATTTTTGCCTTTACCTTTCATTCTCCATTATCCTAACAGTCATCCTAAGGAAGCATAGGCAATGTTTTCCTTAAACTATGCTGTTGCGTGTCATAGATATTTGAGGAGGAAACAACTTTTCTTTCAGTACAGAAATACACCTGTCTGTTAGTTTAAAAATACTCAAGTGAAAGCCAAGAAGCTCAGGTACATTTTATGTAGGTGGGAAAAGTTGCTTATGACAAAATTCTATAAAACTACTCTTTCTCTGTTTTGTCATAGTACCGTTTTCCACTGATGTTCCTTGTACAGGTATGTTGCTACAGATGTGAAATGACTGCATGTAGGCGAGCTGAACACTACGTCTCCCCAACTCTACTGAAAACCCCCTTGCACCGCGCCTTATTAACCTGTACAGTAATACAAAGCTTTCGGATTAAGAGTTCAGCTTTGTGGCTGCATTTTCATTTTGATTTTTTGGCATGTGAAAAACTCTACAAGCTCACAGACTGGCAGAAAATGCTGTACTTGGTTACAGGGCTAGAAAATCCATTACCTAACTAGAGTTAGTCCAGGAGTGAAATCCTCACTCTGCTGCAGACAACCAGAGGTTTGCTGCTGACGTCAGTAGCACCAGGGTTTCTGTTTCTGCGAAACTAAGAGCATTCGCTAGCCCTGGTAGGTCACTGTATGGATGAAGTGTCCTGTAATGTTCGTCCTTGGACATGGGAATATTGGGATTACTGAATGAAAAACTTCTCACAGAAATACTCAGTGTTACTGTACTCATTTTCACTTAAAAGAAATAAAATTCCTAATGTGTAATATTCCAGTGGTATTAGTACAGCTTTGCTTTTCTCTCAGGCAGTTCAGCAACAGAAAACACCCAAGCAAACAAAACTCTATGATCCCAGAAGATCTACAATCTTTGGTAGCTCAGTGGAAAAAGCAAGTAAATAAGTAGGAGCAGATTATGACATTCCTGACAAAATTCAATAGGAAGTAATTGCTTTTTATCTTGTTCCAAAGGAGGAAATTGTACTGAGAAGTAAAAATGCAGAAATTCTGCAAAAAACCAACCAAACAAAAACTGTCACTACTCAAACTACCATCCACCCCATTTCCACCGTTGTCCCTATACGCATTAACAGTGAGTTAGTTTTGTGTGTCTTTGCATGTGAAGTCTGCTAGTATTTTCCTAATAAACTAACAAGCCTGTCTACTCATGTGTATGTGACAGAAAAAGCTAAGGAAATAAGGGTTACTGCTTGTTTCAGTCTAAGTTGAGATAAATAATATTAAATGCTTGTAAAGTTGAACATTCATCTCCTAATGGAAAACTTTCATTTTAATTTCGGTTTTGGGGCTTTTCTAAGTAAATACAGGGGAAAAAATGGTGTCTCTGTGATAGGCTTGCAAGGCCCAATCAGCCCATGCGAGTCACCTCCCCAGAGAACAATGCTATGCTAAATTTATTTAAATAACTGCAAATTTTAGAACCTAAATATGGAAGCGTATACAAAGGATCAGGTGTTCAAGATCAGTTTCCAAAAGAGAGTTACAGAAAAATTGTCTGTCTGGCGGAAAGCAGCGACAGTATCTCTTCTGTGTCTCATTTATTAATTTTCTGTAAATGTACCTACCGAAACTTCAAAAATAGCCCCCTTAATCAGATTACGTTAGTTAGGAGATAAGCTATTATGTGGTTTTTCTTTGTAAGGACCGTTTTTATTTTATACCCCCATGAAGACATTGATAAAGGAGTGTTGGCAGAAACAAAGATTATGATATGAGAGATTACAAAAATCTTCAACAAAACCTACATCTGCTGTATTCTGTTTCTGCCAGATTAATTAAAAGAATAGTCTTGGTTTTTAAAGAGAGAGAAAATCTGCATTTTGAGAATCAGTCAGCATAACATATTCTCTGACACTTTTGGAATGATGAATAATAAGAAACTAAGCAAGCTTTGGACACTGGAGCTGAAAACATGTGCTGATATAAGGGCAGAGCCAAAAGAGAAAAAAAAAAGAAAAAAATATTGGCTTTAAATGCTGGAAAGCAGGTCGCTGCTTCTCATCCACAGCATAACAGTCTTCACAATACACCAATTTTGAAGCAGTGCCTTTTCAATAGCAACACAACTTTCATTTTCACTGCAGGATGCCACAGGCAAACCGGAGTTTGAAATATGTATGCCAGTCACATGCAAACACACTACAATGTGCTGGAAAGCTGCTGCTTGTTTATGATTTCCCATCTTGTACGTGGCACAGTCTCAACTATTCAAAGCAGAGCTAATATTTTTTCCATAGTGATCAAAATAACACTGGCCTTTCCATTTATTTGTACAGGTAAGCCCTCTCCCCAACCCCTCCTTTCTATTGAGGTCTGTGCTGTAAAGGTTTGCAGGTGAGAAGACAACCGGGCAACAGTTTTAGCCTCCCCTACTAGCAGTTACTCAAACACTACTTCTCCCATCACGTACCATGAATCATTCTGTTTAGTCAATAAAGAAATGGAAAGAGCAAAGGGAGAAAGGATTTGAAGGCAGCTGTGCTGTTGTGATACACACAGTGAGCAATACGGTCCACGTACGCACGTACACGTGCGCACAGACTCCAGCCAGACTCGGCACGGACAGCATCACTCTTAGTGCAGGGTTTCAGTCCCTTCATTTTTACTCTGCTGCAACTAACATCACGTCTTCAAATCCTTACCGATCTGATGTCAACTTTACTTCGCACATACATCTCAAATAAGAATACGGTCATATTCTGCAATGGAGGAATAACTCAGCTACTGGCTGCTCTTCGCCATGGCAGTGATTTAAAATAGACGCATGCCTCTCAACAAACCTTCACGTTTTCCTAGTAAAATACGAGACCTGTTTAAAAAGGACCTAAAATTCACTGTCCATCACATTTATATTTTAACAGCTACATGCTGTAGATAGAGACTTCAGTCCATTAATCTTTCTAGAATGATGCTCTCCTGACAAAGCAGTTTCGCTGTGAAAAACTGCAATTGTTTTCAGAGCAATATCAGTTCTTTTCCTTAGTGGCCCCATGGCTAAGAGAAAACATTTGGCATAACCCTGAGAGTTTATTTAGCTTGCAGAAGACTGGCAATCCACTTTCAAACCAAAATGATGGCTTGTCAATAATTTAACATTCGGCACTAATCTAAGGCCCTGCATGCAAAACAGCGGAACTGACTTCTCCAGCAATGAGGGCCATGACCTCTGTTCATTTACTCAATCGTCACAATAACATTCTCTTGAACAACGGAATATTTAATATTCAAAGAGTGACAACACATGAATGCATTGCGGACAGGCCACCAGCTATGGCACTTTAGTATAGTGTCTTAGGATTTTGGTACAATCCTATGAATTTCCATGTATTTCTCATGTATTTCCAAGCTGTTACTTGGCTGATCCTGCCTGATCTGTGCCCTGAGTCACGAATCAACCACCTGCATAACTTTACGCACTGAAACAGAAACAGGGCTTCTACTGAGCACATCCACGGGCACCCACAAGAGTTCGGTGGATGGTTATGGAGGCGAAAGGCTCCAGAGTCTGTATTTTATCCCATAAAAAAATGCTTCCCTTTGCATACAACCCTTGGGCACCAGGTTTCCCGTGCCCAAAGAGAAGACATTAAAACATGTTTTCGTACAACGAAGGATAAAGACGCTCACATGGAAAAGTTTTATGCACTGTTCCTGAAACGCTGCATTTCGATGTAACGGTGTTCAAGACGTGCAGCCGAGGAGGAGGAGGAGCGTTTTTAAGGAAGGCCGGGGTAGTTGCTCCTGCCAATCTCTCGGTAAATGACCTGTCAGTTTGATGCAAGCGCTCTCCCTGCGACGCCCAAGCTGGGGCCGGGGGAAGGGAAGGGGAGAAAGGAGGGGAGGGAGGAGAAATTGCTCGACAGGAGTATTTTTAATGACCCCCAGGGAAGGGTCACCGCGGCGCGGGATGACGTGCGGTACCCGGGGGCAGGCAGCCTTCCTCCTCCTCCTCCTCCTCCTCCTCCTCCTCCTGCAGGCCGGCGCTGCGCGGAGCCGGGCCGACGCCCCCTCCGTGCAGCAAAACCCTGTCGTCGTCTCCCATCCTCTCCTAAAAGAACCCCCCAAAAACGCAATTAATAAACGAGGAGGTAGTGACTGCCCGACTAGGTGGGCCTCGGGTGTTGGTTTCTGTCAGGAGAATTAAAAAAATATCTGAAGAAAAGCTGGGACTCGATCGAAACAGCCTTTCCAGGGGCGAACTTTCAGCCAAAGGAGGCTGAAACAGGGGCAGGGAGGTTTACGTGTGCTGAAGTACAATCTCAGCATTATTATTTTTTAAAGGCTTCTTTTGCCTGTTGGTTTCTTCTTTTTCTTTCTTTCTTTCATTTTTTTTTTGACAACTTCCTGCCTGCCTGTCATTAGAAGTAAGAATGTATTCCTTTCTCGCTATCAGATCGCAGTTAATTAGCCATCGCTGCAGCAGGCTCAAGGATTTAAATTCAAAGTGAAACTCATTCTAATCAAAACTGCAGCAAACTGGGGGTTTTGTTTGACTTTAACCTGAAAGTCAGTTATTGTACCACTGATGTACATACCGCATTACCAGCTGAGTGCTTTCAGCATCCCTCTATCAGTGTGAAATATTTAATCGGCACAAGGATCCAAACAGCACAGCAGAGGGGAATCTAGTGTGTGCATTAATTTACTTTCAGTTGAAAAGCAGTAAAGCAGGTCAGAAACGTATAACCTTCTCCCTTCCCCCCCTCCTCTTGCCCCTCCCAAACAAATACACAGCACATCAGAAGAGTTTTGGTGGAGGGGGAGGGAATGAAAGCCACCCTGGATGAATCCAGATTGGAGAGTCAGACAATAAATTAGTCGTTCCTGCCAAAGAATGACAAACACTGCCTGGAACAGAAGAGGGGAACAACCCCTCCCTCTAAACATAACCCCCCAAATCCCCTCTCAAATTAATTACATTGGGTAATTGTTTGGGTTTTAATCTTTGACTCTTTTTAAGCTAGAAAGATGGCTGAATGATTACCCCTTCTGTGTATGACATTAATTAGGAAGAAAGCAAATGCTAGGAAATAATGAAAGAGTCTTTCTATTAAGGTGTTGTGGCTTTGGATTTTCTGACCAGCCACGATCTCCAGGAAGGGCTTCCATTAATATTATTGGTATTAAAAACCTGTTTTAGAAGCATTCCCAAGCTCCTCTACACATCAGCAATTTTATATATTGCAGAAGCATACTGCAGCGTACAAAAGCTAAACTTTTTCCGCTACCACAACTACCCTTGTATTTCTCGCTTATTCTCTGAAGACAATCAAGTTCCTTATCTCCTTGATATTGTAACGAGAATATCGACATGCAGTTTTCTTTCACAAGGGATCATTTACAACGTGAACGTTACGTGAACAAACTTGTACAATCCTGCAAGCAAAACCATCGCGCAGAAATGCAACGACAGGCAACAATTAAAGTCGCACCAAAAAACCCCACCCCAGCTCATCAGTCTGATGTGGCCAAAACTCTCAGCATGGCTGCCTTCCAGGACGGGGTAGCAAGGAAGAATTAGCAGATTTATGTAAAGAGAGAATTTTCCGAACTGGTAAATACCCTAATAATGGTAACAGTGGGCTTAGAAAAGCACATATTCACTCAAGTGCAATTAGCCTTTAATTTCTGAAACCATTAAACAGCTTGCTGACTGAAAAAACAACGCGTTTTCAACTGTATTGCTAACTGCCAATCCGCTCGTCAAAGCTCGGAATTATCTGCTTAGTGACTTGTAAACAGCACTTTTTAACTAACAAGGAGCAGGGGGGAAAGAGAACTATATTTAATGAGAAAAGTCAGATTCATATTATGGAACATTCTGGAAGTGCCTGTGCATCTTGAAGGAGAGGAGGAGGGGGGAGCTAGGTGTTTTTTTTTTTTTAATAACCTCACAAATAATCCCTCCTCCTTTCTCTCTCTCAAACCATGTCAATGATCAAGGAAATGAGAACAAGGCGCTTGATTCACAGCTGACTCTCTCTTCTTGTTACATCAGATCAAGAAGGAGCAGTCTAACAGGGGGGCCGATTTCTGCAGGGGAAACAAATATACAAGCTGGCATTTTGTCTCCTACTCCTATTAATTAGCCCACTTTTCTGTCAGAAACAGAGTTTTTAAAACTTGCAATGGAGTTACACGTGTGCCCACTCGCACACACGCTGCATATACGCATCCAGAAAATTAAATATTATGCATGTGGGATAAACGCCTCCCAAAAAAATCTTCAAGGAAAGAGTGGTTGGTTCCCGATTTTCTTTGATGCATGGATCTCTATTCTTTCCCTTAATCTCAAGAAAAACTGCATAGTAAACTGCTGATAGTAAGATGCAGCCGGCGCTAAAGCCCCCGTTAATGACAGCCTTTGGATGGGGTGCATTGTGCTCTGGATCAGGTCTGTAGCGGCGAGGGTGCAGCTCAGTCTACACATCTATGAAACACTTCTTTTAAACCCAAACTTACAACAAAGGAAAACTTTGGCTTGATCTCACTTCGAATAAACCAGAAAGCAGCCAGCCATCCTCTTGGCAGGTCAGAGGAGGGTTTAAATGGCTCCCCGCTGTGTAACATGGGTTTTCCCCTAGCCCTAAAGCTGGAGTCCTACTTGCCATTAGCAACTCAAAATTTACATCCTTTTGCTGTTGCCAGCTGAAGTTTCCCATGATTTGCCATGTCCTCTGCATTCAAGAGGACTGCATTCATCTGGCTTATTCAATGTTAAAACCCCAAAACAGCTCTCCACAAACAAACACACAAAAAACCAAAACCCGAGTGTACACCACATAAACACTAATGTGCTTCTAATTTAAGTTTTGAAAAAACAAAGGCAGAGTGATTAAAGGCCAGGAGCATGCAGCTCAGCATATGGAGCCACAGTAAGTGCCCTAGAACAAGTTGAATGTTTCCATTGTGTGAAAGACTCATTCATTACAGCTACAAGATGCAGCGCAGACATTTGCATTTTTAGAGGGGCATCTTGTCATTTTTAGATAAATCATGGGATCCAGACCTTTTCTAAATGGCATCAAAGCTCACATTTCTTGATATCCTGCCTCCCTTTGTTTCAGTACCCTGCCTCACTGTTTTCTTTTCCTCTGCATGAATGTCATTAAAGTTTGCATCCTAGTATGTCTCCAGACCAAGATGTGAACTCAGGGGCTTCTTGGTTTTGCTTAAAAATGCTCTGCTTCCTATGATCAAGCAAGGCAAAAAAGAGATGCAACTGAATGCAATCAGAAAAGTAAAGAATAAATTAATTTATTGTATCCGGTTTCAAAGCTGCTGCCTCCTGATTCACATTCCCTCCCCCTATTTTCCTCCCACCAGCCCCCCCCCCCCGACCTGATAATCATTTCTTTGATTTCTCCCTCCTTCACCCCAGCTTAAAATCAAATTTGGAAATGCACATCTTTCTTGGTGTGGCAGAAAGAACTGGCAATACAATAAACTAAGCCAAATGCTTTTTTTCCCCCCTCTTTTTCCCAGATAACACAGAATCCTCCTGAAATGAACAAATGTAACTGTGAACAGATACAGACTTCCCATGGGATCAAACCATCAGTTCCTCGGTATACATATAAAGAAGAAAGAAGTTAAATGGTTGCATTTCCCCCAAGGGAAGTCAGAGCTTCAGTTGTGAAGTATTCCCATCAGAAATTCTGGATAAGTTAAAAAAAAAAAAACCAAAAAAATTCCCTGCCTCCTCTCCAGACCTTGTATAGACATTTCCCCAGCAATTCTACATATGCACATTTCATTCCGACAGCACGGGCTTCTAGTATTACTGTGTTACTCTGGAGTGATTACTGTTTTCCAATGGCAGGCATATTTGCATGGTAGTCATGAAACTGCTCGGAGCAACCTTTCAATTTTCCGACACTCCAAAGTATAGCTTTGGTAAAAGCAAACAAAGCAGAAGGGGAAATAAAGAGCCCAAACTGAGCGCCTATGTTTAGGCACCTCAGTCCAAATCCAGGCTCTTGTGTCCACAGGGATAACTGCCAACTGGCACAGGGGCAGCAGCGGCCAGAGGCAAAGTCACCCTGTGCTCATGAACCCTGAACTCAGGTGACTCTGCTCATTTTCGCAAGTGAATGCTGGTACATGAATTAAACCGAGCTCTAGATTTCACCACAAACCCTGAAGAGAGTGCTTAGTTGAGAAGACAGAAGAGGAAGGCAACATTACGAACAGGTTTTTTGCAAAACCCATCAGCTATTAGCACACCTCACTAATGAAAACCCCATATGGCTTGGCAGCACAGTGAGTAGTGTCCTTCCACCCCAGCCGCTGGCTGGACCTGTGTCTACTTCTGGTTAAGCACATCAGAACTGAAATGTAATCAGGGGTGTCTTCTAAGATTTCGATAAATCCCTTTGCTTCAGTTTCCCAACTTGATAACGTTTTCCTCGCAAAGGTATTGTGAAAATTAACTGGCTAGCAACTATTAAATGCTGTTTGTTTCTTATTAAGGGCAAGTTAAGTCATATGATCTCATCTTAATCCAACAGATACATGGCTGTCAAATCAAAGCTAGTCGCTATCGCACTGTTTATCTAATCTTGCCTGCCGATATTTTATAATGTCCTCCAAAGGAACCCTTGTGGAGATGAAGACGAGACTTCACAGCTCCAAGTATTTTTCTGGGGCTGTGTGTGCAGGCCTGGCCACATATTGAACTAAGTGGAGGGCACAAAGTTAATTACATGTCTTTTCATTTCCACAAGTTGCATAAAAAGCAATCTACAGATCCAGAAATGTAGCAAAGCCCAGAGCCAGAGATGACAAACACACAACTGATAATTACACCTCTAAAAAGAGGTGCTACAAGTCTGAAAAAGAGAAGCGTTCAAGGAAGCTGGAAGGAATGGGAAAGGAGACACATGGGGGGGCCAAATTTCTCACAATAGCGCTCTTGGAGCTTTGCTTGTCAATAGACAGAAAAGGGTTGAAGTGGAAAGCCTCAGAGATTTTCCTCCTGCATCATAATTATAAATTATGGAATGAGAATGATGAACAACTGTGCAGATGGTTTTGCAGAAGTAAATTAGAAGGATGAGTTGACAATGGACTTCCATCTCAAAACTCCCTACTTTCTAATACACCTTAATATACAAAGGATGACAGTCTCAATGCCTTTCTCTGTCCCTTCCCAGGATCTCTGAGCATCCCCACATCATTCCTAGAAACCCCTTGGATCCGATGAAACCCCTCCAGAAGTAGCAGCTCTGAGTACACCTGTGGAAGGAAGCTGCAGGAGCTAAAACTGAGGCCGCAGAGACACACTCACTCCCATGACATATCAAGTCAAAGCTGGAAGTTGAACCTTGACGTCACAAACCCAAAACTTCAGTCATCAAGAGAGCACCCTCACTCCTCACTTCATTTTTCCTTCAGTTGCACCACTTCATTTGCCATGTGCCCTATCCAAAACATAAATTTGAATAGTCAAACCTCCCTCTTTATCCAACCTCATGGTTGAATGTGCCGCCAGGCTGGCTGCTGCAGCACTTGAGGCAGCAACAGCAGTGAGTGGTTTTTCCTATCTTTCAAGAAGTGGGTGTTCAAAAAAGTAGATTATCAAACAATGGATTATCAAAAACACAAGGTCATTTTCAAAACCTGCCTGAGTGAATACCACCTGATCAAATATTACCTCTTACAGAAGTAGAAGATACTGGAAATTAGGAACTCCAAGCCCTCTGTCATGGGCTCAGGCCACTGTGCAATGCTCTACTTTTTTTATGGGGGACATATAAAGGCCTAGTTCCTCTAGTGACATGGGTGGTTTAGACAGATATATAAAAAAAAAATTAACCTCCCCTCTCTAATCCCCCCCAGTCTGACAAAGAATGCTGTGTGAGTACATACATGTGAAAAATCAAAAGCAAACTTTTACAGTTTGAGAATCACAAGTAATACCACTTGACTAGATACAGATAATTGATCAGTCATAATAAGAGAGGGATACAGTACGTAATATTTTTCTTTTAATGAGGCTTCAGAGAATGCATGAAAAAACTATTTAGAATGACTGAACTGTACAAATATATTAGCAGATGTTGAAAATATTGGGTAAATTTAAGAAACAAGGGAATGATATGCTTTCACTCTAACTTAATGGAAATGCAAATGATAAGATAATGCTTAAAGGGAAAGAAAGGTATACAGCAGCAGTATTGGGAAAGAATATTAAAAAGAGACAAAGGAGCTGCTAATGAAGGACTGTGTAGATCCTAGGATGAAACCAAGACACTACACAACCATTATTCCAGAAGCCAAAGAGAGAGTAACGAGCAATAAATAATGCAGATCATGCCAATGGCAGTAAATAAAATGGAACGTAGAAGAGAGAATGAGAAAGAACAGACTGGGCCCACTTCAAAACAACAATAGGAGAGGAACACAATGGCTAAGGAGAAAGCAAGGACACACGACACAGTAACTCTGCTGTCGCCTTCACACATAAAGATGGAGATGATTATATAACGCACAGAGAAAATGGAAATTATCTGCAAAATTTAGATGCTAGTCTGCAGTTGTGAGTGTCTGAACTAGTTTCTAAACCACTCCGCTGAACAGCGACAGGAGAAAGAAAGACATTTTGTATGTTGATTTTCTTGCTATGGTAGTGGAAAGCACTTAGATACTTCAACCGTGAGAGCTATAGAGGAAGCTGCACAGAGTGACACAGATCTGTGTGTATACTTAGAAAGGATTCAAGGGCACAAAAGAAAGGTGAGAGGAGAATGAGAGAAGCTTTAGCAAACTTTTTCACAACTTCGTTACATTTAAGGATCAGAATAAACAACATCCTCTTGGCCTTATTTCCCATTGTGTGCTATGGAGTGCAAAACATCATAGCCACTTAATACAAACTCTACCTCAATCGGTCACTCAGATCCTTTGCCTGGAACATCTATCACAGCCAACAGCTTTTCTTCTGGTAAAAGCCATTTTGCAAAGAAGTTGAACACAAAAAATGACAGGGTGGTCAGTAAAAACTGATGCTCTGGCTCTCCAGTTCTGCAGCGCACCCAATTTTTTTTTACATTTCCATTTGGGCTAGCCTTTTCTTCTGCAAGACTGGAACGCGTTACATCTCTTCAGAGCAGAAGGCAAGGATTAGGACACGGCCATGGAGTTCTGTGGCAGGTTTGTGCAGCAGCCCCTAGAGATGCAAGTTCAAACACAGGCCAAGCCATAAGTGGGAAAGAAAAAGGAAGTCCTTGTTCCAGTTCCCGTGTTCCAAAATGATCCGGGGTGTAACCCCCACCCCGGCATAAGATTGGGCTGTGGTTGTGTGAACTGCAAAGGCATGATATAGAAAATGAATGGGGCAAATAAGGGGCAAAATGATGATTTGCTCATTCCAGTGGATTCCAGCTGAGCAGGAGGTGAGGATGTTAACAACACTCGATGTGGAAGAAGTAGCTCTTTGCACAGCTTCTCTGTCGATACTGTGACTGCATCCAGCCTCACATCATTTTATTCCTGCTTTCGCCCCTGCTTTTATTCTTTTTTTTCTGTAGAACTAAAGCCTTTAAAGGGAACTGTGGAAAAATAAAATAAAGCCTAATAATGATGGCCTTCTCCAGGAGGTGAGGGGAACAGGCCATGGTTTACCAAGCATTGAACGCCAATATGAATTCGCAGTGCTTCCAAAGAAAGCCATCTCCTGGTCTCTTGATCCTCCTCCCGTGCCATCCCGACCTATGTGACTGCACCAGCATTCGGACAGCTCTGCAATAAACCAGTAGCTCTACTAATTAAAGATAACCTGGCAAAGAAAAAAAGCCTAGGTTTTAACACAGATGGGTTACCCACCTCAGTTGACACCCTAGCTGCAGAAACAACTGGGCCAAGGTGGCAGGAGGAGGCAGTGGGGAGGAAGAGTGAAGCAGAAGGGAAAGGCATCCTTCCAGAAGAGTGCTGGCGTGGTGTTTGGGCAGATATGGGCATAGGCTTGGCAACTTGACAATGAATTGTGAGGAAACTGGGAAATACAAAAGAAGGGATTAAAGTATAAAAGAAAGAAACAGAACACATGCAAGAGCCCATTAGGACAATGCACCTTGGCCAAAGGAACCAAGTAAAAAGCCACTGTGCCTTTCACCGCTAGGCCAACAAGTTGTAGTGATACTACTTCCAGTAGTAATCAAGTCACTTTCTTCAGCTGGGTGTTCACCAGGCTGTGTGGAAACAGTCCCGTTTCCATCAGACCACTGCCTACAACATAACCAATGATAATATGCAGACTCAGCAGGGAGGCTAAAGACTGCATGGACACAGTGAGTAAATTACCCTCTCAACCCTCAGAGGATTATAGGTCTCTGTCAAGTCATTCAGATCTAAAATTTGACCTGTCTGAATTTATAGCTTGCCAGGGAATACATTCTGTATTCTCAACAGCCATTTAAAGGAAAATAAATCTCTTGATTATAAAAATTATTGTTACATTTAATAATTCTAATAACAATTTCTACCTACCAACAACCTTTACCAAAAAAGTTTATGCACTGCAAGTTCACACCTCAGCTTAATATACACTAACATCCCCATGTAGACACGTCCACCTACAAGACACCACCCTGAGTCTCACGCTGACATGAAAAATAAGAACTAAACCACAAGAATGGGAGCCATCAAAAAAAAACCTCAACAAAAATGATTAAAAAAAAATCAGTCAAATGCAAAGGGAGAGAGCAGACAAGAAACAGGACATTAAGGAAAACACATTCAAAACTTAGGGGTTTTTGACAGCATTCTTTCCAGGAACCAAAAGCAAGATACTCTGGAATGCAGTGCTGTGCTAGGCTAAAGGCAAATGCATTCAATTTTTTAACTAAAAGTTTCAGGAAGAAGTAAGTACAGCATCAGAGATGTTTTCTTAATGTGAAGGTGGACAAAGTGGCAAGAGACAAAGACTGCTGAATTCAGCAGTAGCTAAATCTATAAATGGGAAAAGCAATCTGTAAATGGAAACTTCTCCAAGCTGGAAAGAAAGTGAAGCTCCTAAGTATTTTAGCGATGAGCATGACTGAATCTCTTGCTATGTATTATATCCGTATCATCCATTAACATCATTGCACTTAAGGGCTTATCAGCATTTCCATTCTAAAACTCAACATGATAGAAGTTTATTAGTTGATTGCTTAGCTGGGAAGGGTGTGGATGAACGAAAAATGGCACATATGTTGAAAGAGGGCACATATGTTCTCAGCTGAGAGATTTGTGTTCTTTTTTTTTTACGTGCGCTCTAAGACATGCGAGCAATTTCCTAAGAGAATTTGCCGGTTAGCAGACAGTCTGTGAGTATAATAGGACTTGCAGTGCCACCCATGCATAAGCTGCAGAAAAACAGGGCAAGACCAGCCCAGAATGACTGGAGCACGGGGGGAAATAAAACCAGGCTTTTGATCCTGACAAACATGGCTTCACAGCAGCCAATGCAGTCTTTATGCTGTTCCAAGAGCAACTGTAGGTCTGAGGAAAACAAAAAGCCACCCAACTGTTTTGGACTGGCACATGTATATGTCCAGATCAGCCTCTCTGCCGGCATAAAGGGGAGATGAGGTGCACACTCTCAGAGGAAGACAGCTATTGGGCTAAGGGGATGAAAACAGGGCCTCCGATTTTGTGATACTTACTCATCTTCCAAGATTTATGCCTCTGCAGTTCCCTCCTCACTGAACTTAGTAACTGCAGATTTAAAACTGGCACACCTCCAGCTCAGAGCACTGCCGGACTACAGAGTCAGAAGAAACTTCTGCTTTAGTTTATGTGCTTACTGAGCTTTATTCTTCTCTCCTACCACAGACTAACACCTATCAATTTCAGCAGAATTAGTCTTGGTTCAAACCAGCGTAAGAGCAAAAAGAAATCCAGTTGAATGTATTTAAATGATTCTGCTACTTTCTCTGGTCACTGGTTTCATAAAGGGTAATCACAACCAAGGCAGACTAGCTCTATGAGGCTCTCTCCACTGTCAATTGTGACAACTAGCTCAGACGTGGAGCAAGGCATGAGGCTCCTCAGTCACCCCATGGGGACCCTACGGACCCCACTGTGAGCTGATAGACCCACAGTCTCTCTGGGAACGTCCTACTAGTGCCTTTACAGGGAAAGAGACAAGCACCTCAGAGGGAAAATCACCCCACCTGACAGGCAAACTCTCCTCTGAGGATGTCTGTCTCTCTCCACTGACACTGGGCATGTGGGCTTCTAATTTAATCATCCCTATTAGGTGATGAAGGTTGGAGGATTCAAGCCCAGAAAACTAAACAGTGCAACGTTTGGTCATGCAAATGCACTGTTCTTTATCTTGAGAGATGTGTTTGTATAAAATTGGGATATCTCAGTGGGGAGTGAGCTGCAGGAATTCTGTTCTCAAACCACGAATTAGACTCACCTTGCCTTAGTCCAGGCCTTTACGCCTTAGACCTTAACGTCTCCTGATGTTCAGACAAAACTCCTGAATAGCTCATGTTAGCATTTAGTTTGGCCTCAAACATGTTAAGAATTAGCCTAAAGGACAGAAGTAGCAGAATTTGTATATTGATCTCAGGGACAGGCAATTTAGGTGTAGACATCTCCTGTCCAGGTGTTCAGGACCCAGGCTGATGCAAGTCATGATGGTGCATAACTTGCCATCTGACAAAATATCCTGCCATCCCTGAACTGGATCTGCTGTCACCATGCACCTGCAGCAATAATCTCCGCCACACACGGACAGGCTGCTGCCTAGCCAGCATTCCCCAGCAGAGGGGACAACATTGCCTATGAAGCATGGTAGCCTCGCCTTTCCTCTTTCCAAGAGTGCCAGTTAGTTGTTCCTGCTTTTAAGTTAAAGGCAAAATGCAAAACAGCTCCTAAGATGTGTTCCCCTTGGTACACAGGCAACACGCATATGTCTTTTCAGCGCAGCCTTGCGTAGAAGTCCTCCTACCTTGGAAAGTTCTGGTTTCCCTTGAGGGGCTGCAGTGTAATATGAGAACGCTTTTGGTTCGGAAGTAGGCTGATACTGTTAAGGTTGCTCATGCTGAGCAATGAAGCTTAGGTGTGACCTTATCAACAAGGATTTTTACAACTATGCAGGAGACAGAGCAAAATGATCTGGACAAACTCAGCGTCCTGGCAAAGAGCACAAGAACAAGCAAAAGTTGGCTCATGGCAACAAAAATCCGCCTTCACATCATCGTGACTAAACTATAATTAGATACCTCCATTTTTTTAATCACTCGTGATTCTTTTTAAGGGCTGGCAATATGAGAGTAAATTTCTTACAATTTTATACAGAAATTTGTTAAAGTGACTTTTCAACGCTTTTCATGCTGAAGTAAAAAAAAATTCTCATAATGCCTAGTTTCTTTCAACTGACCGATAACTAATAGGACAGGTGCTGTAGGCTTTGGGCCTGGTACAGTAGGAGAAGGTAAATGAGTTTTAGGACAATTACTCTGCATTGTGTTATATTAAAATATTAAGAGGCATGTGCCTGCTAGACCGCGAGCAACCATGGAAAATACATTCTTTATGAAAAAGACAAGCCCTTCAAGAGCAATAACAAACTTTTCACAGCCATCTGCAGGAATGGGAATGCATTTAACCATTGCCTGCCACCACGCCTGACTTCCAACACAGGAGACTACAGGAAGCTACAAGAGCATTTTTATTTTCCTTGGCCTCTCACTATGTTTCCTAGCACGTGGGCAAGAATGAATGAGGGCTGCACACCTTCATTAGCACCTTGAGGAACTGTTGTCCTTGCAAAGCAGTCACATTTACCTTGGAGATTGGCCCAAGCACTCCAAAACTGGTTCCATTTTTCTTGGGACAAGCTCCAACAAAACAGTATTTGCGATGACTGCTAGAGGAAGCCTGTCAGATCCGTAGGGCATTTCTTATTTGCTAATTGTCCATCAGTGCCTCAAGCCACAGGGTGTGAGTCAGGTTCCAGCCCAAAACTGGCTGGAAAACAAAACAAGTCAGGCGTGCACAGTAATGCATAGCTACCAGAAAATCTGTTGAAGGGACAAAAGTCATTGACACACCAGAACTCCTTTGGTTCATCATTGGTTTCCATCTCACGGGCTATCACATCCTGCTGGTTATCACAGAGTGGTCTGGACATGACTATATGCACAGCTAAATGTTTTAAGGCAACTTTAGGGTTATTTAACTAACTGATCACACAGCACCAACCGGACAACCTAACTCAGGAATTCTTGCATGAAGCTTACAATTTCTTCCCAGAAAGCCATTCTGAAACAAAAGTTAAACCTCAATTTAAGGATTTCAAGTAATAGCACCTACTGCTTTACTAGGTTAATGACTTTCACTCTTAAAAATTCTCATCTTATTTCCAGCTTTAGCTTCTAGCCACTTACACCTTTTTCCCCAGCTACAGAGAATAGCTGCTTGCTAACCCAGACATTCCTTTCCCAGAAGACAGGGATGATGATTCTGTTTTTCTCCCTGAGGACACCCATACCCACAGGGGGCACTGCAGTTGGGGTAGAAGATAAGGGAGCACTTTTGACTGCTTCAACTTACATCTGGGGCCAAATCAGCTTGCCATATTCCTGGGAAATGCAATGCTTGCTCTACTGATCCCTGAACCCAGCTCAGTATTAGGATAAAAATGAACAGGGCCAGAGGACCCACCAGCAAGTTATATTTTACCTTTAGAATTTTGTGCACTGAAGCCAAATTCTCTTGATTCAGGTCAGGAGATTTTCCCCAGAGACAGTTGCCTCATATAAAATTAACTCATTATATTAACTAATGGTGTGTAAATAAAACCCATTTCAGTTACACTAAATCTATATTCAATGAACAGTTATTTGTAATAAAGGGCTGAGTCAGAGGGAAGCTCGCCTGTGGCACTGTGATAAACTTTCAGTAAGATGCATTGCTCTTTGGTAAAATAGCTTTGCAAAATCTTTTATCACTGGTTTTGCTTTTAAACCTAATAATGTAATAATAATAACTAGGAGCAAATTAAAAGAATATAAGCACATCAGCCAGGTACCTATAATGTGCACAATTAGCAGTACACTTACAGACCTGTGCTGGAACTAAATGAATTCCCATCCAAGCAAAGACCCAGTAGTAGTAGTAGTAGTAGTAGTAGTAGTAGTAGTAGTAGTAGTAGAGCTGAAGGGAAGAAAACCCAACACATTGCCATCCATAGATTCTCAGGCTACAAAGGATGATCCAGCTCACCTAGTCTGACATTTCATATAACACCACCATAGCATTCAACCAATTAGAGACTAATAATTTATTTTCAGGTAAAGCTTGACCTTCCAGAGAGGGCGTCCTGCCTTGATATGAGGCTCTCATGAAATAGTAAATCTTCTATTTCCTTTGGTCATGCCTTCAAACAGTTAAATCTCCCCCTTAAAGCCTTCAGCCTGATTTCTGACTTGAATTGCTCAGGAGTTTTACCTGCAGTGGTTGCTAGGTTTGCTAGGGCTACTGGGCCTCTAGTATGGCCAGAATTTCTAACGGTTGCCTTGTTGCTCCAGGATTTCTGTATTTTAATCACATTCAGGGAGCCAAAGCAGCCTGAGTGTGCAGGAGCATGTGGTATTCATGTGCAATGCGGCATGCAATCCAGCCTTTCGCCTAGCTCTCAGCCATTCGCATTCTGGCAACATCTCTCTTTGAAGTCCCCAAATACCCCCAGCCCAACAAAGAACAAATACCAGCTTCTGTGAAGCTACAGCAGAGAGAAAATGGTAGCTAAAAAAAATGCAAAAGGCCAACTTCAAAGTTGTTGAATTTGGTGCTTGGGCTTTGAAAAACCTGTCATTTGGGAGGAAGGGTGGGAGGCTGCACTTTCCCCCTCCTTTTCATTAAACGGCTCTTCAGAACTTGGGAGAGCTACTGCTCTCATTATGCATTCCTCCTTCTGGAAATAAATACTTGTGTGGGTTGTCACATTAGTCAGTAGATAGATGTCAAAAACAAATTACAGCCTGGCATGGAGCCAAACATTGTGTGTATGTGTGTGTTATAACAGAGTATCTGCTATTAAGAAGGTGGTTGGTTCAGCATGTCAGAGGGTGGAGCCTTTTCCAGGAGCAGAAGTCTTATAATGAGGGACTTTCTAAAGAAGGAACAGTGAATCACGATCTTGTTTCATTCCCTTCCCCACAAGGAGATATTACACAAACTCCCCATATGGCTCATCGCTACACAGAGAAATCCTACTCCTTCAATGCTTCTTCCAGCTCTATGAAGTCAAAAACAAGCTAAGCAGTCCCACAGCTCAGTTCAGCTTTTAAATAAGCTGGGGCTCTCCAGAGGGATGGGAACCAAAAACTTATTTGTCCTTTCAAGGTCCAGAGAATCTCTCTCTCCCCGCCTGCCCCCCCCCCCCCATTTTACAGGTTTAAGTCAGTTCTGGTGTCAGTTATGATGCCCCAAATTATTTTTCAAAAATAACAAGATTCAAAAAACATACCCAGCATCCAACCTCGACTCTGAAACATTAGTTTTTTCGATCTGAGAGATCAGCATCCTGGATTATTACCAAACTGGTTGTCTGTGAATAAGATGAGCCACACTGCACATTCCTGCCCCGATGTTTTGCATGCGTGTAGATATTAGCCAGGGAAGGTATTCAGCAAATAGTCAAAATCCTGCACAAACCTTGATAAACAGAGGATTGCTTTTGAGAACCTAAAGGCAGAGGAGACTAAGTTCCATAATTAGATTATCTGATGAGAATATTTCAATGAATAAATGGAGTTATTTCAGTTATTCCTGGAACAGTTTGAAGATCAGCTGTTGTTATGACATGCCTTCCCACTGCTGTGCTACCATAACTCTGGAACCATAGTGGAAACTAGAGTGCAGGGTCTACAATTGCATCGTTCTTCACCAGAGAGAGATGAGAAAGAAACTCATAGCCTTCTTTCCAGTTTAGCAGATACCAGGTCTCTAATCTTAAGATACCTTTACATTAGCCATGCCTCTAATCTTAAGATACCTTTACACACTGCAGTGTAAAGACTACACATGATTTTTAGTAGGACACCACCAGTAACATCACTGTTCAAATATTTCTGAACCAGGTCACTAGTAGTGACTGTAAATGAACAAAATTTGAAAAAAACAACCAACAAAACAAAAAAACTTTATATAATTTCATTTAAATTCAGAATATTGACAAAACTCATGTATTCAAATATTGTAACTTCAACTAATCACAGAAACAATTTCAAAAAATGAGACTTAAAAAGCAATAAATTATAAAGTCTTTTTTTCCCCTCTAATAATTCATTCTATAGGAGTGGTGGTGTCAAACTTTCAGGAATAATCACTAGAAATGCAATTATTTATACAAACTAAAGTGGAGAATTTATATACTCACATGATTCCAACAGCTAGGGCTTTAAAAATAAAGTCAAGTATTGAGTGACACACAATATCCCTGCTACAGTTGGCAGTGCTTCATTTATATGCTGTATACTCAAACTGGACAATGAAACTAAATTTTCCAGCAGCATTTTACCTTATGCTGCTGTTCAAAACTTGTATTTCGGTCCTTACTCATTCTTGATGAGTCACAAGCTTTTCAAGCTTTCAGATTTCACCCTTCTAACATTTGCGTATCAAAACGGACCAGGACTTCAATTACTGTAAGCAGCGACAGGGCACAAATGTTTCTCTGAATCATCAGTAACCACATGCACATTTGAGGGATTATGCAAGAGGGTTAAGGACGAGGTATGGTTTATAAATGTGAATATTCAGGTGAATTAAGTAAACTGAAGCCAATTTTGCACCCCCTAAAGATCAATAATCCTGCGCTACTCATGGTTCTAGAGACTATGCCTGGCAATGTTTGTCAGCTTATGACATCTCAGAAAGGACACCATGTCCTGCATTCACATAGAGGGGATCCTGAATTCCAAAGTCCTAAGTGCTTTTGTGACTCTGGGCCCAAGTTTTCTTATAGTGCTTAATACATAGAATTACCTGTTAGTGCTGTTATGAAATACTAATATTACGTGATAAAAAAGCCCAGCCACCTCGGTTTGAATCACTTCTTTGCTATAAGACACCCACACAGCATTGCAATAGTCATCTTACCAGCAACTCAGAGTAACATAGAGGTATGTTTACTTGTGGGCTTTTTGTTTGTTTGTTTGAACAAAACTGCAACAATAAAAGAAAATATGGGCAGTAATGATCTTTTGTTTACAGAGGTATAACTTTGCCAGATTTTATGCTTTACAGAGTTTTGCTAACTGCAGCAAAGCTCAGAAAGAATACAAAACAGTGTTAAAAACTCCTCTCCATAAAAACAACAAAAAACCCCTAGCTAACATCCACCACAGGGAACTTGGAACCACCAGGTAAGAAAGTATTGGGTTTGTCACTGTTCTTTTATTTTTCAACTATCAGAAGAACTAACTCCTACAGCCCATTTCCTAGCACAAGCATACACAAACGCACATTTAATAAATGCCCTTGACTGTATCCATGTAGGTCTTTCTGTCTTAATGATTGGTTTCTAATGAAATAATTTAAGTCACTGGACTGTCTCACAATATACTTCGCACATAAATGCAAATCACATCATAGGAAATACGAGCACTGTCTTTCAGAGAGCTGCAAGTCACTGTATAGTCCTCCTGTTTTTTTGGTAGTTTTTTTTTTTTTTAGAAGAGTAGTTAATTATGACTGCTTACAGTGCACTTGTAATGATCTTCAAGCTCTCTCTTTTCCCCTCACTACATCCATTGCAAAGGCTCTAGACTAAATTCATCAATATGCTTAAATGATGTGAATATACTGGTGACTTTTAGCAGAGGACTAGGCCTCCAGGAGTCTTTTTCTGGGTGGCATTACTTTCTGCCACTGGGTACAACTGCTGGGACTGAAGTGCTCCCGTGCCTGAACATCAAATAAGATTTGGGGATCTGGAATTCAGGGAATCAGATTACACCTCTCACAATATCATATTTGAAAATGTATCTGGACACTGAAATCAGGGTGGAGTGAATGCCTTACTATATCTGGTTTAATAATACTTTGAGTTCTATATTTTCCCTCTCATCTTTGTATACATCAAAAATAACATCAGCTCCTGAACCTTAAAACCAGGGAAAGTGCCCGCACTTCTGTTGGGTACCCTAAAGAGAACAGCCTCAACACTGAATAGTCAGTCGCAGTGCATAAGACCCAGGCTTGATCAGAAATGCTGAATCGGTTTATAAATAACACATGGTGCTTTTGGTTTGGGTGACAGTTTCTCAACACTTTTTAGAAAAAGCTGGGTAAGTATACATAAAATAAATTAAAGCAGACTGGATATTTTAGATAGCCCAGTCTCTGCTGTGGATTGGATCTGTGGATCTGCTGCTCATAAAATGAGATTATTCATATGGCTTCCAACTGTGGTCCTAATTCTGAAAACTTGGCAGGGAAGGCCAGACATCAGGAGGAGCATCTCACATGACTAAATATGTCAAATGAGGACATAGAGTGGAATTGGAAAATAATAAGCTCAGCGAGACCAACCTAGAGGTGTGTCTTTATCTTTGAGGGCTTATCCACTTAATAGGAAATTTGTCTATATGGTTATCTTTCAAAGCACAGAGCTGTGGCTTTGCTCGAGGGAGCTATGTTTTAACAGATATTCTGGAGAATCCCGATATGCCCGTGTTTCACGCCTGTGCACATCTGAAGTGCTTTTTTCATTTGATTGCATCCTTCTTTCGCTGAGGCCATCTTGGCGTCTATTAACAATTTGGGTATGATGGGGTTTTTTTCAGCTTTTTTCTTCTTTCAACAAACCATTCAGATTCTAACTTTCTAAATTTTGTATTACCTATTAGGGCGCTTTATCTGATCCTCAAAGTTGCGTACTAGGAGAAAAACTAGAGATCCCAATTTGTGAATATCTAGATTAAAAAGGTTCCTCCATCTTAAAAAAAAAAAGGTTAAGGTGAAAGACAAATTTAAAAGAAGAGGCTCAAAAAAACTTGCAGACTGTTTCTATTCCAAATGTAAGTTTTGCAAGGAGGAAAGAGAAGAGAAACAATATATTTATATTATGCAACACTAAGCCATCTACAGTCTCTGCTTTTCACTTTTTCAGCTCTTCTACCATGCCTTTCTCCTCCCTCTTCTTCCTAGGGAACCTTGAATCCCTCTCCCGTCCTGCAAGTCCCGCAATTTTAATTCTAAAGTTCTTCATATTTCATAACTGGTGGGGTTTTTCTTTCTGAATTAGAAAAACAATTAAAGGGAAGGTTCTGCTGTAATCAATTTCATTCTCTATATGATAGCCAAACACAAATGAAGGAGATTATAGATTAGAGAAGCAAGTCCTGATGTTCTGCACCCTGAGTTCTGTTCTGATCCTACTGTCGCAAAAGGTTCCTGTTAGAAGCAGAAAAGCTTCATAGGTCAATAAGGTATTGAAATAGCTTCATATCATGACCAAAGGTAACGAATACCTTTTATACAAGGAACGACTAGAATTACGATTCTTCAGTTTTGCATGGAGCTGACAAAGGAGAATATGATAGAGGTTTACTAAATCTTGAGTGGCTCGGAGAAAGTTGGTGGAGATTGATTGTTTATGTCTCATCCAATAAGAACAATGGGCCAGCAAATGAAACCCGTGGAAGCCAGGTTGAAAATGGAAGAGCCTTTTGAAAGGACGCTGTGGGTGTTGGAAGCTCACATGGGGTCAGGGGAAAACCAGACATGTTCATGGTAAAGAATGCCACTGAGGGTGTCTAAATACAGGGAGACTATGTTTGGCTCAGGAAACGTGAGACAAAATAGTTGATGGCTGGGGAGTCTTTGAGAAAGTATCCCATATACTTGTCTTGCTCTTCTATTTGTCCCTACACGTTCACTTCTGGCCACTAATGCAGACAGGATGCCGACCTGGATGGATATCCAGTCTGACTCAGTGCGACCATTATTATGTTCTTATAATAGTAATCAGGCCTTTGGTTTTTAACTTGATTTTGTGGATGATATGTAATTGAGAAGAACTCAACTTGATTTGCAGAAAGCAGGATAGTTTTGAAGTTATAATGTTTAAGAACACCATTTTTTTCAAATGCAAACCTGATTTTGAATCAGTGAGAGCTAATAAGTATGGGACTTCATGGTGCCAATTACTCTGAATCATTTTCTAAGGATTACAATGTGGGTATTTAAAAGATATATGAGGAGGAGGAAGAGTTCAGTCCTTCCTGATGATGAAAAAGAAAAATCAAAAATATTTTAGGAGTCAATGGAACGACAGCTGCAATTTTCAGGAAGACTTATTTCTGATTATGGTCAATCAGAAAAAAATCAATGAATCGTTTTCTTTTAAGGAAGACCTTTGTTTTCTAATCAATTTAATTCCTTTTGAAAAATCTTTCCCTTTCACTCAAATGCTGAGTTATCTATATTTTATCTCACTGGTTACTGTGCTGCTTTCAGCCTAACCTCAGTGAGCAGAACTGAAAATAAAAACCCAGCAAAAGAGTCTGGCAGAAGAGTGAACCATTCTCCAAGCACATGCTATCTGAATTGAGAGTGTGAAAGTAACTGTAAGCTGGCCAAAGTTTTGAAGCCGCTCCTGCATCTTTTGCAGGCTGACTGGGGTCATTGTTTTTTCTCCTACTAGATTGGCATTTCTTCTGTTTCTGATAGAAACTGAAGTCAAAAACATAGTGGGCTGTCCACACAGTCTTTGAGCAGAAATAAACTGAATGTCTTTTCAGTGTTATACAGCTGGCAGGTGTCAAATCTCTTCCTCATCTAAATTGGGGTTAAGTGACACAGTGAAGGTGGGGGGGACTTTTGTAACTACACAGTAAATGGTAACATTTCCTGCACAACTTCTACCTTTGAATACTCCATTTCTTCCTCATTTTTTTTCCTGGTGAGTGCAAGCAACATTCGACTTTGATCAAATGCCAACGAGATTGTCAAGAAGCCAACAGCCCCCACCACTTCTGCACACGACATTTAAACAAATTAAATCAAGCTCAGGGAAGACTGAAATGTTTGACTTGTGCTGAATTGGGAGGTTGTAATCAATTAAAGCACTGGCTATGTCTTATATCCTCCTGTAGGACCCTGCTCTGCTTCTGCTGAAGTCAGAAATTCATCAATAACTGCAATCAGATGGGAACCTTCACCAGCTACATCTGCTTTTTTTCTCCCATAGAGTGATACACGTGATTGTTCAAAGGCCATTAGACAGAGTTCTGCTATTCTGCGCCAGTGTGGTTAAAATTATACCACTTCAGGGTCAGTCTTCACTCCATTAAAAAGTTAATAAATATGTTTGTATTAGATTTGGACTACTACTAAAATTCATAGGGAGTTACACATGAAACAGCAAATGTGTACTATCCCTACAGTGTTGGCTAGCAGTTAAATACTCTCAATGTCCCGTGTTTTTGAGTAATATAATTATTAACAGGCATGCTAAGAAGCGACAAGTTAGCAGTATCTGCTGTGCTCATCTTACATAGCCACATGCAACCCATCATTGATTTTCTCTTGACACCTTTCTAAAAGAAACATCAGTACATACCTGTGAGGTAAAATGACCTTCAGAAAGTGAAGGAACAGAAATTCAAGGAAAAGTGTGGAAAAAAGTCTGCATTACATTTCTCATAACATCTCTATTGGAAACGAAAGACTTGTCTACACACGTGACTATTCCAGTTAGTTGTGGCAATTTAAATTTACATCCTAACTAAAACAAGTGTAAACAAGCTGAAATACCCTAACAGACATCAAATAATGAAATCAAGGAGATAAATACACAAACACATATACACGAGAACATATATACGTAGGTGTATATATATATATTTTATGTGTATGTATGTACAGATATGCAGGTATATGCTAAAGTGAACCACTTAACTGATGTGTACTAGGATAAGGATTCATTTTTTATTATTTTGAGTACTTTTTATTCTTTTTCATTACAAGCAAATTGTACAATGGAGCCTGACATGTTAAGTATCATTTCAGTAATTATGTAATAACTGCACCAGGTCCTCAATAAATGTCTCCCTACTTTGTCTTTGGCTGATTTTCTGATATTAATTTCTTACTCAAGCATCTTAAATATTATTCATATGAAAGGATAATGAAAGAAACCAAAAACTTGGTCTTCAAATAAGAAGATTTTTTTTCCCTAGTTTAATCTTCTAGAAGTAAAAAGTCAGGAGTAAACCAGTGGGACTCATGAAAGAAATGTTTCATATTTCTATAGTATCTTCCCTCCAGAGGATCACAAAAAAACATAGAGGATGGATAAACTCTTGACTCTTCTCTTTGTCAAACTACCACTTTTCTAAAGGGCCCAACATATGTGTTATTTGTGACTCAGATTTTATACAGTGTTTTGCAAATGGACTGAACATTCCAATCCAGGAAAACAACAGTCATAAAAATAGGCAATGCAATATGCCATTATACTTCTCAGTCTTCGTTTGGATACTACTGTCAGTGTAACGTAACAAAAGGGATTGATTTTAAAGAATGACAGAGTCTGTCTCTGGCCTTTTAAATCTCTCCTTGGCCATACATCCATATAAAATTAGCGAGAGAGGGGAGGGAGGAAAGCAGTCTCCAAATGTCATGCCAAGAAAAATGCCAAGTTCATATACGATGGCATTACAAAAGAAGACACGGTGCTGCAATGGCAGTGACACACAAACCAAGTGCTCCTCTACTCTTTGCCTTTCTCCTTCAGTATTCATCCATTCTTTTAAGCCTAACCCCATGAAAAAGCACAAGCTTGTTTAATAGCTCACACTGAACCTTTCTTGAGCCATGAATCCAACAATATAACCAGTTTCAAACAGCATTCACAGAAAGACATTTGTAGAAGGAGTTATGCACACAGCCAACTCCTGGCTAAGTGATACTAAACATTCTGTTCTCCTCCAAGTCTGTATTTTTAGAAAGAACAGCATGTTTTACTGGAAATGTGTGGTAAGTTAAAAATCAGCTTCAGACTTTTAGTTAAAATGTACCAAGAAAAAAAAACATCTTACCACGCTAAATATAGTTAAAGATTACTTTTACAGTTTTAGTTCTACTGAAAGAACCTCCACTGTTTTTCCTCTGCCGGAATGAATTGATTGGGCATTTTCTCCAGGGAGACCTAGAGTAGCACCGGCTGTTTCTTCCATTCTTTTCAAGTATTACATAGAAATGCCATCCAGGAACTTTCCTAAAGCTTTATGAGAAAAAAAATCACACTGCTGTGCTACAGGAACAAAAAGAGAATTCGGTAATCGATATGTTGATTAAAAGGTTTCTTGTGGATAATTTTTTTTTAAACTGTAGACTGAACCCTGTTCCTTCCACTCTAGAGACCAACAAGATTTTCTTTGTGCATTATTCACGTCTTTAAAGCCCTTGTTTCAGAAACATGTGCATCTAGTCAAACACTGTTTTTTGCAAATGATGCAATATAAATACTTCACTTTTCTGTCTTATTTACACAAAAAGTAATGTAACTTCTAATTTTCTCTTCCCATGCAGAATGTCATTCTGCTCCACTCTCCAGGACCCAGATTATACTCACACTATTTTAAATTTTACCATACTACCTCCCACTGGAGAAGCATGCATTAAAACTGAAAATTGTTTCACGTTTTAAGTGTGCTGTGTCCCTCTAATGATACTATCAAAGATTATTTTAACACACTCATTTTATACCTTTTAGCATCTCTTTGACACCAAGCAATCAAAAAAATACATGAGTTGGGGACAATACTAAATCAGTGGCAACTCATCCAAACCAAAGAATGAAAAAAAACCCCTGCTGACTCTGGATCAAGATTCATTCATGCAAGCAAAGCAACAGTAGATTGATTATTTTTTGGCCTCTTGGCACATTTACAGTTAAATTGCTTCATTTGAAATGGAATCAATATTTCTAATTATGTCAATTACAGTATTAAAAATATAATGATCTCCAGTGGAAGTGAAACCAGGTTATAACCTGGTAAAGATACTGGATATATTCTGGATATATTCCAGTACAGTTTTCAGATCAAGATACATTCTTTATGCAAATAAAGAAATAGAAACACAGAAAATGTTGGGTCCCAGGGACCTTAGGCAGTCATCTCTGCGCTCCTGCTCTGAGACAGGCTCAAATGCACTCAAGTATATCTAGACATTCCCCCACAGACGTTTGTTTAACCTAGCCAGTGAAAGATTGATTCTACAGTCACATTTAAATGACTGAGGCTTTTTAATGCTCATTAAAATAAATCCGACACCTTTGTCACCTCAGCTTCTGAACGGATATTCCTAGTTTCCTGTGTTTTAGAAAAGACAGTGTTTTGAAGTGATCTTGTGCAGCAGCCCTTTTTAATTGCTGTAACTTAAGAAGCCCTTGATTTCTAAATGCTCAAATATACAAAAGCATTTGCTGTGCATGACAATGCAGGAGACTGCCTATGTAGAGCTCTGGTATACGTCATGAGATTGCTGTGTCATGGAGAGCCTGCCCTGTGCTGGCAGCACTTTTTCATGCATCTTCCACCCTGCAGACAAGAAATGGCTGCTACATCTTGATGGCTCCACCTCAAGTGGTTTCACTTAAGGTGATGGAATGGCTGAGGACTGAGAAAATCAGCCTGGCCATACAGTATCTGCAGGGGATTGACTGAAGGGGTTGGTTCAGGGATTGTCTCTAGTCTTCCCAGAAAAAAAAGAAAGACAGTGTAAAAGCTGGAGCTGAGAAAAGTAGCCTTAGAATCACATGTAGCATGAGCATATTGAGGAACAAAGTTCTGCTGCCAAAAACAGAGAAACTGCAGGTACAGGTGAAGAAAAAAAAAAAAAACAGTCAGAGAACAAGCCATACCTAGGCATGGGGATCCCTGACTTGCTAAGTAACATCCAAGAGCAGGGAGAGAACTGAACCAGGGAAAAAAATTGTAAGTATTCATGATTTTGCCAAAACCTGTATATTTCTAGTGCCAGTTCAAGGGTGATTGCTTTTGTGATCCTTACAAAATCAATGTTTACTGCTTTATACAATGACAAATTCCCTAAGAAGAAAATCGTAAACAAGGTGTTCAATGCCCACAACTCTCCTGGAGACATGGATAGGAAATGTATGCACTCAGCACTGAAGAAAATTAAGACATACTTGTCTAACGGTAATGGCATTTACCAATCAGCTGGAAAAAAATGGGTATTCATCTGTACCTACTGAAAACTTTCCTCTGTCCAGCCCAGTGCTTTTCAACGCTGCAGGATTTTGAGCACAGTTTACAAGGATGGGCTGCGTATGTAAATGCAAGTCCATAAACCCAGAATTGGGCGGTTCTTTTTCCCTTACAGTTGTGAAAGACAGCAGTTACACACTGTATTTAGTGGCACACCCTACACCCCACTCACTAATGCCTCGCACTCTGTGTCCGCATCACTAGAATTCAAAATGAAGATTGATCCAAGGGACTGATCCCAGAGGTAGCCTGACGGTGAAACACTTGGCTTGACATAATTATTTTCACACCATATAGATTAATCTGAGTACTTAAATTCTGCTTGCGAGTTGCTAACTAACATTACTTGACTGCAGAATTTCTAATTACTAGTATTACCATTTCTAATCTTCTGAAGCTCGGCCTGCTGTGTCTGCATCCGAGTCATCACATTACAAGGTCCTCTATTGTCTCACTGCATTCTTCTCAGGCCTTCAAATGTTAATAAACTAGAATAATGAAAAAGGAGGATAACAGTAGGTCTGAGTAGGATGATACTACATTTTAATTTTAAATGTGGGGCCTTCTAGTAATGGGGGACAACTGAAAGCTACTGTGGGCTTAACATAGGCAGACATCAGAAAATACTGAGATTTCCTGATCGCACCACAAAGAACCTGAGCTGAAGCAAGCAGAGGCGGAAGTAAAGGTGGAAATCACTGACAAATTTGGATTAAGGATAGGCACTAGAGTGCCACAAAAATAAATACAACATATGCCAGGAAGAAAGAAGTCAAGGAGCAAAGACAACTGACCCAGGCATAACCAGCCCGATCCTCCTGCGGTAAATAATATCTCTGGCAGAAGTGGTATCACATGGGCCAGGGCCAAGGGGCCTCCGACAAGCAGCAGTAGGGACAGCTATGGCCATTGAATCAGAGCTTCAAACTCCCTGTCCTTGAGCTCCCTGCTCTTTGCCAGACTTTGAAGTGGCCTGCGTACTGCCCAGGAAACATATACCACCTTTTGGGTACTCCCAAACCCAACAGACAATGAAGCGATGCAGAACACAAAGCATAAAATCATTTTGGAATTTGTGACAATAAAGCCTTATGATATCAAGCCAACTAAGAAAATGCAGTAAGAAAAGGCAGTATCATTCTGGTACAAATCAATAGAGTATAACTGCAGGGGAAATATTAATGTTATTACACAGTTAATCCATGGCTGAATTTATCTTAGTGAATTGTTAATGTTCTTCCTAAAACAAACAGGTCAGGTCATTTTGCTCCTTTTTACCTTGGCAAGTTCCTTTCATTACATCTCAGCATCCCTTCAAAATAAGCCACACCATCACTAGTTTTTAAATGTATAAAGCTAAAAACCTCTACAATGAGGAAGAGGAGCAGCAGAAAATTACAGTTCACATGAGTAAAGTACAGCCTGCCAAGAGAAAAAAAGTTTAATTTGTCGATGCTGGGTTGTGGATTTGGAGTGCCAAAATTATTAAGGTCAGAACGCTGCGCTGAGTGGCAGGCATAACAGCTTCTCAGCGTACATCCATGAACCTGACTGTACACAGCACTCATCAAAGTCAGCCTTGAGAGGACATATAACAATGAGATTGTCCTTCAAAGAGGAAAAGAAGAGATTTTGTGGAAAGGAACTGGCCAAATCCTCTATCATCAACAAGAGAGAAATGCCTGATCCCTTTGATAACAGGCCTACTTTAACAAGGAGGGAACTAGCAGCTCATGTGGTGACTCTGCATTGCAGTCGGCTGGTAGGAACAATGCTGCCACTTCCACCTTCCACCTGTAGCACTCGAGGTCAACCAGTCACCTCTGGGGACAGGTAACACTGGATCAAAACGTATCTATTCCACTTTCCTGACCCTGCCTCAGTCCCCGCTGAAATGCTTGCTAATACTGGAACTGCACATTCAGTCACTGAAGCAGCTTTATACACATCAAGCCTGGGGCCTCATCCTTAGTCTAACCATGGGTGCTAGCGAGTGGCCGCTTTTATGAATGACTCATCTTGTAATCAACAACCCGAGATAGAAAGCTCAGCCCAGAAGACCATAAAACTGCCCTCTGGTGATATCAGGAGGAGGAGGAAAACTGGGGGAAAATGTCAGAGTCTGCGTAATTTCATTTGTTCTTACACATCCTGTAATATATAATTACTGAATGATACCATGGGAAGGATAAGGTAAGGTTGTTTTGGCTTGCTTTAATTGCGCATCTCTATAACTAAATAAAGCTTTAGGTATTCCTTGAGTTGACCTTGGATTTCCCGATTTTACTGGTTTTGTTTTCTAAGAGCAACATCCTGTAGTGATTTTTATTTTAAGATTACTTACACATGCTTTCAGGGTTTAAACCACTTTACTATTCCCATCTGTAAGAGAATAACAGAGGGAGAAAATTTACACTTCAAAAATCTTGATAAAAAATACTGAATATGTTCAAATTCCATCTCTCTTATTTTCTAACCAATAATAATAATAAAATCTACTGGTGTCCCTCCTGTCCCATATCTCATTTCTTTCCCCTGCCTGTGAAATCTGACATTATCACAGACGTATAATATAACATGTTCCAGCTCATGCAAACAAAAGCAGCACAAAGAATGCAAAGAAAAAAGTACACAGCAGTTCCGAATCATTCTTCACAAATGACACTAACAAATCATCTTCCAAATGAGCTTGATTTTCACCGGCACTTTGATTGCCTGTTATGCTAGGTGGATTTTTGTTTGTTGCCCACCAGTTGTTATTTCGGAGTCACATGGACGCTACTGTGCAACATTTACACTGCGTTGTCTTCCCCTGATATATTCCTCTTCCTCCCTTCCTTTCCCACTTCAGATCACTCTTTGTTCTGCCTGTGCCGAGGGCCCGGGCACACAGAAACCCAGTGGGATATGACTGGAGGCAATAAGGATGGCAGTAAAGCAGCAGGGCTCTGTGTAGTAAAGTCTGTTGCAAAGTCTATTGCTTACCCAGGTGCCGCTTAGACTGGCTTGGAGAATTCCTCTCTCTCATCCTAAAGAAATCTCCCCGAAGACTGAGCCACCTGGCTCACAGGCAGATCCTGAAACTCACACGTGGCCGCTTTGGACTGAATTCTCATGGACTTTGCTCTGTTAATGAAAAGAGGCTTGAAGTGCAATGTAACACTCCTTTATAAGGGGTTTAAGACCTCTTTAAGCATGGACAGAGGGGCATAAAGGAGCCCTTTGTATAAAAGAAACATCTTTTCTAAGCGCCCAGTTTAACTAATAATGCTTGTAATACCACTACATGGTCTTAAAACCTTAATGCAAAGCAACAGAGCTTTTCCTATTTGAGCACTCCTAAAATTTTCCTGAGCACATGTTAATATCTGGACAATAACTTTAAGCATAGCAATAATATGATTGGCTTCCTCAGACCTTCTGAGCCTTTTGCTACCTCTCCCAGACCCCTCAGGTCATGCTGAAAGCCATTGATCTAGTTATAACCTTTTCCACAGGGAAGCGGAAGCACCACTCACAATAAAGTGCCAGTAATAAACTGATAAATAAACTAATGAAGCCAATTTCTTCCTGGGATCCCAAAGAATTTCTCGAACACTGATAAACTGTATCACACCTCATCCTTTACAAAATAGCCAGATATTACTATGATTATTACTTCTATAGAGGAGACAGAGAACTAGGTTTAGGATTATCAATGAAGACAATCTATAGGGTGAGGTGTATTTCCTAGACACTCCTAAATATGTCCTGAATAGCTACCAAGATCAAGCAGAACTAAGGACACTTGGCACTATGTAGCCATATGTATCTTTTCCAACCTAGTAGAAAGAGCTGGTGACAGGGGCAGAAGCTGAGCCAAGACTCTGCTGAGAAGTTAATTTATAAGAAATACACTATAGAAAATGCATCTGGAAAACCCATATCCAGTGAAAAACATTACTGAACTGAGGACACTTCACAAGACTATTTATTTCACTCATCCACTCTGATTTGGGAATTACAAAACTCTTTAAAATCTCAGGTGGGGTAAATTCTGCCAAGGTACCAATGCATCTTAACTAAAGCAAAGGGTCAGAAGAAATTAATTTAAATTCACTCAAATGCCTTTTCTAGGCATTTTGCAGTTATTTACACATTGTCCAGAAAGGACCTTTAAGCATCTGTGCTTTCCCTGTCTTAAAATGTGAAGACTAATGAGTGAAAACTGATTTTTCCACTGTTGTGGTAAATCAGAGCTGACTTTGGACTCTAGTTAGAGATACAAGCGTGTGAATTACAACAGTCCTGTTCTCATTCACATGCATAACAACACAGCTCCTATTAACATCACTGGAAACACAAACGAGCTTGGAAAAGGAGTGTTTTCTTCAGCCAATATAAGGTCATGTAAATCTATTGCCTTTAATAGCTATAAGCAAAGCAATTCCAGTGGAGGATCTTTTACTTTAGATGTTCAAAATTACAGCTGGAATAATACTCACACAGCCATTTTAAAAAAGTAAAACATCTTACATAATTTTAAAGGTGTTTTTCCTACTTGCTCCTTTCTGCGTAAAAAGTGTAGCTACATTGCCCTGAATGCCTTTGAGAGCCTCCATGGCTACACTCACTTCTTCGTGTTCCTAGTGAAAGATATAGCAGAGCACACAGCCTTCTTTGTTTTTCATCGTCAGATTTTCAAAACTTACACACTTTAATTTCTGCTAGTTAAATCAGAATATCTAATAAAAACTGCGTTAGCAACCATAAAACCAGTGTGCACTGGGAGGGGGAGGAGAGAAGGCTAGCTTGTCGGCAGCTGGCACTTTTATTATGAGGCATTTAAAAAGCCTGACAGCTAATGCACTCCACTAAGACACTGCGAACTACATACCTTCAGAAGAAATTATAATAGCTAATGAGGTTTGGGTTTGCTTGTACATTATATTCCTTGCTTTTCAGGGAGATGGATGCAGCATTCTGTATACCCTCTCTGTGCAATATGAATTCAGATGGTAGCTGACAGGGATAGATTTGGAAGTAAGATTTATCTCAAAGTATATTTCCATGTTTACACACTCAGCATCGTTTTTCATATCCACCTTTAACCATTATTCCTCCTTGGCAGTAGAAGTCAGGTTCTTAATTATGTGAAATTTTTCATTGTAATGAAAGGAAACATAAAGATCCTTGTGAACACACTCACATTTATAACTTATTTACAATGTGTTTTCAGAGTTCCAATAATTCATGGTGCTAAAGGTGGAAGACTCCACACACTAGCTGCAGTATTAATGCTTTGAAAAATTATTAGCCAAACTAGAAATTTTATTAGTCAGCTTTTCATGTTAGATGTGCTCTGCTGGGATTTCGCTATACCAATGCTTACTTCATGTTCTGACAATTTTTCTAACTAGCCTAAGATATTATTGTATTAGATGATGATTTACTCATTCTATTAAGCCCTGACACTAAATACGTTTTATGCTAAATTAGTTCTTTCTTAAAAAGAAAGACTTTCTTCCTGCTAGAGAAAAAAGAAAAAAGAACCCTGTTCCAATTAAGAGACAAAAGTAAACCTCTGCAAGATCTGAAAGATAATAAACTTATTAATTGTTCACCCTTGTCATGAAAGAAATACTTTACCTTCATGAAAAAAAAATAAGATGAGAAGCTACTTTTGAGGACAAATTCATAACAGGATCTATGTATCTGTAAGTTCTCCTGCCAAAGAGCATAATGTTGCAGGAAAGTCTCGCTAGCTCTTTTCATTTTTGTTTCTAACGTAAAAAGAAGCACTACTTAACTGTTAGTTGTGTTGTCAGAAAGGCCGTAGGACATTAGGAGTCACGCTCTTGACTCTTGTGGTCTCCAATGAGTGGCAACAGGAGAGTAAGTCATAGCTCAATTAGTAAGGATTCTTACCTCTAGGCCTCAAGGCTGCACTGCAAAACCTGTGGGTTTTTGTCCATACTAAGACTTGTTCAAGTATCACACTGAACCAAGGGCCTAACATACTGAAATTGAGGTAGAGCTCAGCTATAGTATCAATGACAGGTAGGATTTTGTACACATTCTCAAAGGACAAGGGCTTTAGCAAATATGGATCTAACAAAAACACTATTTCAGATCACTCTGCTCTTTTTTAAATGAAAAATTCCTGACTGCCATTGAGAACTTCCCTTGGTCTGAATGACTGCACTCATAACGTTGATCATCCTATTGCAGCCAGGTCCATTTGTGATAAAACTAAATACATGCTCCCTGATGAAATCGGTAAAAATCACAGTTATTTGTAAATTGTTTTCCTAAGTGACAGAAATAAGTGACTACTTCTATTGCACTAATTAGATCATTTTCATGAGGAAAGTATTACTGGCTTCTATTTCAGACTACTGGCATGTAGATTCACATTTTTCTTATCAAAGAAAACATGGATCGATACCTCTCCTAATCTAGAAACAACAGAGAGAATGCCATGAAGTGTCTGGCAAGATATTCATCTTCCTATCATATTAAGGTTTGGAAAGGAGGCTTTCATAGTCCATTGTATGATTTCTACTTTTGAGTGATGGCTACCCAACAATAGATGTCTGACCCTGCTCTTCCTTGGTTGCTGATGTAAAACATTGCTGCCAGACTGCTTGTATAATGAGATTTTATTTGAATGCTGAATTTATGAAGATCTAAGGATCACTTCCCCTTCAGGATATTTTGGCATCAGCACCTCAAAAATCAAGCACAAGAAACACAGATCTCTTGTACTTGTTCTTTGCATCCTCAGACAGGGCAGACACATCTATAGCCATGACAAACTAAGGGTACAAGATCTGATTCGCACAAAGTCAGACGTACTGTTAGAGAACAGAATCACGTTATCACCATTTAAGGATACTTGGTGCTTTCCAGGGCACCTTGCTAAGTCCTCAACCTGAATAAATCAGTGCAACTCCACTGATACACCAATTTCCACCTGCTAGTGCCCTGTTTAGTGTCTTTTGACCAAGCATCTCATAGAAATTTCTCACCTATAATTCTTGCCTCTGATTCTGGTTTATTCTCACAACCATGAACATTTTATAATGCATTCTGATTAGATAAACTGATACTTTGAGTAATTTATGATGAATCTAAGGTCTGGTCTACACACACAGAAATTACACCGATTTAACTAAATCGGTTTCTAAATCAATTTAGTTAAATTGGAGCAGCTCCCAAGCGAGGACACATAAATTGGTTTAAGAATGGCTAATATCATGTTAGCTTAATTCAGTTTTAAGAATGTCCGCACAAGGGGGTTGCAATGATTTTATTAAATTGATTTAGAAACCAATTTATTTCAGCCAGTACTATTTGTGTGTAGGCCAGGCTACAGAGACAAGTGCGAACTGCAAAATGTAACATTAATTGTCAGTATTATTGCTTCCAGGAACTAATAAAGAATTAGTTAGAATAAAGTTTTAACTTAATTTGTTAATGAACAGCACACATGCCAGAATAAAGCTAACAAACAACGTTTTGTTTACATGATACTTTTCCTCAAGGCAGCTTATATGCCATTAGTAATTAAAAGTCACACATTGTTACATTACAGCCATAGTGTGAAAAGGTTAAAATGTAAACATATTTAAACATCTTGGGCTATTGTGATTATTGCTAATTTTCACTTATATTGCAACACAGATGAAAAAAAAAATCCTTCACTTTCCATTTGTAACCTTATTTTTTTCCTTAATTTTAGGTTTTGGATAAACTAATGCCTGAAGAATTTAATGCTTATTTATTTCAACAGACATGCTAAGAAATTAGTCCTTTGTTTTAAATATAAAACCCACAGATTAGTTAATGCTGTGGTGATAAAAGATTGAGATGATTACCCTTCCATCCTAATTGTCTACAACCAGCTAAAGGCATCCGAGTAGTGGTTGAAGATGTACATAAACTGAACAATATTCAAACGCTTCTAGTGCTAATTCCCAAGCAAAAGGCAGAACTTAAGTTTCCTGACATGAGGGCAGTCCCCTTAGTAACAGTGACCTGAGTTCGAAGAGAGGTCAAGCGCCTTTTGATCTGGAGGATATCAGAAAATAGCCAGATTAGAAATCCCTTCTATTCTCTTTTGGTAGCAGGGATGTAATCATGATGTCATCTACGAGAAAGAAGACATTTCTGTGAAACGCTGCCTCATGTTCCACAGTCCTTAAAATCATTTCACACTACGCAATTGGAAGTGAGTGCAGAAAAACTAATTTTGTACCTCTTTCTCCATAATATACAGGAAGCCACTGAACAGTGATGATCACAGGCCATTGAAGTGTAAATGTCACTTGAATAGCCTGGACAGATGGGTCTTTTCATGGAGAGATTAGACTATGGCTATATGTCCTGGGGAGAGAGGCAGACACGACTTCAGTGTATGTATGGTAGCACATGCAATATCTTACGCCTTTTAGGTTCATAGATATAAGCAGGTCTTGTTCCTTGCTCAGGATGCTTGCATCTCTTGCAGGTACTTTTTTTGATCACTGCATTTAGAAAATGCAAGGATTTCTTGAAAAGCTCTAAGAGGATCTTAGAGATGAATAGCTGTTCACATCAGTCATGACATTCCCCCTCTCCTTTCCACCGGTCTCTCCCCAGCCCCCTCACACACACCACATCTTTCATGAAATTCCTTCCAGCGCAAGACAGGTCCCGGGGCCGTTCCCCTCCATCCTGCACACCTCCTAGCACTAATCCTAGTAGCTGCAGACTTTGTCACTGCCATGCGTCTCAAATGCTTACCATACTTGCCTGTCTCACTGCCTTTCAAGGATCTGTTCAGAATCTGATTAATTACTTAATGTTTACAAAGCACTTTGAAGATGAAAGGAACTGCAATATCAATGGCAAGTACCATGATTATTTACTCTTCTGGCTTCCCTCCCTTTATCCTAGTAGAGAAAAAATTGGTGACCACCTAGATTTTGATCTATGAACAAAAAATTGCATTTGGCCTGTGGAATTCAGCAGCACGCGACACACAGGCTTTGTGTGTTGTCAAACCAAGGAGGCTCACATTTAATTTCTGTCATCGCATTCTCACGTGATGGCCAAGATTGTTTCCAGATAGAATATTTCAGTGACATGTATTTAACAACGAAATATCGCTGCTATTTTTACAACTGTTGTTTTCTCACTTGACTGAGGACAAGAATTAATTCCCAGCTCTTGAGGAGCTAGTCAAGGAGGACACATAGGGTCCCTACCAGCACACAAAAGCGAGCCTTGGCCCAAGAAGCCTTCAAAGCAACCGGAACAATCTGAAAAACTTTGGGATGAGTCAAGGAGATACAACACAGGTATGGTATCACCAAGAACAAGGAAGAAGCAAAATGATGGGAAAGACAAAGGAAGAACTTTTAAGAGGAGCTTAGAGGAGTCCTAACTTCTGTGGGAACACCCTGTCCCAGGATGGGTAGTTGAAGGTGTTCAAAAGACTCCTACCCAAAAATGCAGTGTGCTTATCAGAAAAAGATACTGTAGTTGGTTTATGCTGCTTCATTCTCCTTCCCTAGCAGACCATCCTGCAATCCACACCTGAAACACCAGTCACAGAAGCTTCTAGATGACTGCCATGATGACTTTAACATACTTGGGAATTACACTAAGTTTCCATTTCTTTTTGCAGCATTTAGTACACGGAATATGTAATTTGCTTCAAACCAAAAATATCCTTTCTCCAATTTCAGCCTTAATCTGAGGCTTTCCAAACATAGGATTAAAGAGAGATATTGTCCCTTGCAAGATGAACACTTTCCTTGAGGCAATAAACAAGAACTTCCTTAAACCACCTCAGCTTTGAGCTTCCCAGGTAGTCTGGCACAGCCACTGGGTCTCTTGGCTGTGATTGCAAATCTCCTGATAGCTACAAAACAAGTGGGAAAATGTCAACTTTGATTAAAAAAAAAAAAAGAAAACAATAACAAACAGATCCTAACTACACAGCAGACTGAAACACAGGTGCCAGCATTAGCAATAAGTGAAAGAAACACTGTTTTCATATTATAAGGTGCTGACTGCTACACAGCTTAACTGTAAGCATAAGATGTGATTAGCTGCAAACAGGTAGGATTGCTCTTGCTGAGCTCAATTATAAGAAAGAGCTGATGGATACACAAAGAAGTTTGGTATGACTGCACATGCAATGCACATTCAACTTGCCTAGAGTCAAAAGCCTTACCTATTTGAGCCATAAATCACTCTCCTGACACCACACTTAGACCCAGGGGTGTGGAAATATACTACAGACAGTCCTTGACTGCCTCTAAGATGCTTCACAATTAAAGTTCAGCAAGAGTTTGTCTGTAGTACTCCAGAATAACTTCTTCTGAACCTGATGGAAAGCCATGTTCCAAATGAATTTTTAAAGAAACCAGTTAAAACTCCCTGCTGGAGGAGGGGAGACATTTTGCACTATTAAATGCAATAGTGTTTTAAGAAGTTCCGTGCAACATACATGAAATTCAGAGTTCCATCTGCATGACGGCAAGGAAGATGTAGGCATTTAAAGGACTTTTTTGTTTGATTATGACTGAAGTGCAATTCCTTAACGGCAAGCGCTCGTGGATTTGTTGTTTAGAGTTGCATCTGTCTTTGGTAATTGGGAGCAGAAGTCCATCTGCCAGAATGTGTTTGGTAAATCTCCTTGCAGGCTGCCATTTTGTGAGCAAGGATGTATACATCCCCCTGGGTGACCCCTCCCTAAAACCATTTGTATAACTTGCCAGCTGTTCCTTTCTCTGACTCTTCCTCCAATTATCCTTTAGGAAAGAGTGGAAAGGGGGAGAAAACCCGTACACACTTACACATACACATATGCATGCACAGCCACGAGGAAGATGAGGGGGGACAAGAAGGCAGCCCCTTGACAATGCAGACTGGCATTGTTCTGGTGAAGAACTGGCCAGGCAGCAAATCCCACCTGCCACTGGGGGGCCTGCTGCAGCAGCAATGCAACCTGCAGTCTGGCTTTTTCCCCTTACATTTCCCCTTACCCTTTTGCTTCATTCCTTCTAGAGCTACCCAGCTTGAAAATCCATCCTCTGGGTGGAAGAGGGATAAAATGCATGAAGGGAAGTAAAAGACACAAATGTCAGTGAACAACCTTCCCAGAATGAACTCGTACAAAATTCCGCTCTTAATTACATTAATATTAAAAGACTCCCTGGAAGATACTATAAGAACAATTCTTTCTGAACACTTCAACAGATGAGCATGGCTTTCCTTTTCCCACTTCAGAGTGCTCTTTATTAACTTTCAAAATGTTTTAATTGTTTCTAATGTTTCTTCTAAGAGGAATTTCTTGTAGTGGAGGAAAAATGTTTGGTTGGGTTTTTCATGAGTAATTCTCAATGGAAATTCTCATCATTAGAAATCTGACCTTACATTTAAAGAGCCGCAAGGAAAAAAGCATAATTAATTAGTCACATTATTTTTCCTCCAGCATATTTTAAAAATTAGCAGCCGCAGAATGAAGGAGATGCAGGCTGATCCTGCAGCCCTTTCACAGGATAGTTGTTGCATTGATGCCTCGGGGAATGCACATAGGGACGGCAGGATCAGGTCCTTAAGCATAAGCCAGGCATAAGTAAGGCCTGCAGACAGGCACAGAGCAGGCCTCCTGCCATAGTATCCTGAACACTCTCATTCCCCATTAAAATCAATGGGAACAAAAGAGGCTGTACCGGCACTTTAGTGGGTACCTGATTTAAAATCATCAGCATTTTATGGCACGTGGACTTACCTTAGCAACTGACAGCCCTCCTGAGAATGCAAGGCACTGATTCTCCACCCCCCTACACACCAGTTCTATGCCTGCACAATTCTATTGATTTTAATTGTGTGTCATATCAGCTTACTCCAGCGTAACAGAGCTGAGAAGCAGGTCGTGAATATCTAATCCACAAGCAACTGTACTTCAAGTATCTCTTTATTTGCATTTCTACCCTGAGGCACCATTTATCATGAGAACTATTCAGTACACAGGATTTTAGAGTTTTATGCTCCTGACATTTCATCATTCCAGTAACTACCTCTCCCAAAACAGAGAAAAACAGCATTTCATGATAGGAACCATGTTTGAGATTTTGATCTGAGCCTCAAGATTCAGTTGTGTTGTCTGCTCACTCCTAGCTCACCCAAACGGAAACACCTTCCAGGCTTCAAAAATTGTCGGTTTAGAATCTCTGACTATCATTTCATTCTCACTATCACAGAGATAGAATAGCAACTTTATGGCTGCCGAGCTCATGCAATCAGAGAATAATGATTCAAATTTAGGCCAAAACCCTATCTTAATTAAAGGTCTGGTGGGCAGAGCTCTCTAACTGGAAATCTGGATTAAGTGCTACCACTTTTTTGAAACCTAAGGTACACCCCTCTCTGCTTCACTTTCCCATGTGTAAAATGCGGATGATGCAACCCTCTTTCCCCCACCTTTTGTTGGCTTCATCTAAATCTTGAGGTCAGGAATCCTTTCAGTCTGGGGCACAGTCTAGCAACTCCAGCTTTAGCAGTCACTTTATTGCCCTCATCTGTCCTCACCCAGGACCACCATTCCCTCAGCAGAGTTTTTGAATACAAGGTACATAGGTGTTCCCCCGATTGTTCCAATGCAAAGTCCAGGCTTAGATCAAACCCAATTTTCACCACTGGATGAAGCAAAACTTTTCAACTTGATATCCAGGAGGCTGAGGTGAGTTCACACAATCCTAACCATTTCATAGAGGGCACTTCTTCCAGCTCTGGCTTGGTGAGGCACTGCTCCAAAGCAGTAACGTCACTGCAAACTGTCCTACTACTAACTGCCTTTCTATAGCTTGTGGATTTGAGATGTCATGTGGGGCATCTTTAGAGGCTACGCAGGTGAGACTGATATTATTTCTAAGCCAGGCATCCAACAGAACAGGTATTCTTTCTATCCTGGAAACTGTTCAAAAAGTTTTCAACATTTCTATTACCAATGAAGATTTTTTCGTTTTGGACCAGCTTATAAAATTAAAACATTTCAGTAAAAAAATTAATGTGCAGAAATTATTTTAAAGAAAAAAAACAACACAAAAAAAGGTTTGCAATGTTCAACCACGTCGAACAAAATACCTTGTGTGAGGATACTAAAATGAAGATTAATCTAAAGTAACCATTTCAGAGTCTCTGATTCCAACTATTTACTACCAAGAAAAGATGACTGACAATAACAACAACAATCAAATATTGTAATTATCTATTTTTCCTTTCTCCCTCTGGTGAACCTGTTTTATGTTTTCTTTCTTGACACTAGTAACTTTACTCACGATTTTGAATAAACACACATTTGTTGTCTGAGATTCATATCTGGCCAATTATCAAAATGCAAAGAATTGTTACAGACTTTAAAAAACATCTGTTTACTCTGAGAAACAGGAAGACAAGTCTTCAGATGGTGTTAATCAGCATAACTCCATTCACTCAAAAGGAATAAGGTAATTTACACCAGCTCAGGATGTGGTTCACCATTTTAAATTAGGATCTTGGTTTATTTAATGTCTTATTGCAGAGCTCTGAGACTCCAAAGCCAGTCTGTCCTCACTTTTATCTGTTCACAGATAAGCATGTTTCCTTAAAGCAGCTTCAACTGCCACAGTTAAAATCTTAAAATCTGCTTAGGTCTAAAGTTATTACTTCCTGCCGGGAATGTCTGAAAGGAGTTGGAATATTAATCTCTTTAAACAGGTCTCCTGGGAATATATCAGTGTTTTTCCTCGATAGGATGCTTTCTGTGGAATTTGATAATCCCTGGCATTTTCAGCATTTCACACAAAGCATCATTCTTAAGGAGTGTCTTATTATACGCTAGCTTTAAAATGTTCGGAAAGGACTGAGAGCCGGTTCTACCTTTACTCTGAAGACAAATTGTTTTTTCTTCGTTCTCTAACAGCAATACAGGCAGGATTTCTGAAAGAGCTGTTTAAAGGAAGGCTACCAATATGAAGTTTTCCATTTGTTGGCTGTGTGTACTCAGCTTTTTCAAAAAAACCTGCTATAGTTTCTAGCTTCTCTTCTCACAGACTGTTTTGTGTATTTCGTCCAGGAAAGGGTCTGCAGTTCAAAGATTTCAAGGTCAGCAGGGACTCTTTAGTCTTATCTTCTACCTTCTGAGCAGGCATCAAGTCCCACTGAGGAACTCCTATATCCACTGAATAACTTCTGATTGGGTTCCAGGTCTAATACCCAAACAATTGGCCCAAATTCATGGTCCATTGGTTGCACCAGCAATCCACAGCTGCTCTGGAAACCATACTCCTGAAATGTGTTTTCAGCTTGAAAACAATTAGAAGTCTGGAAACAGCAGTATCTGCTAAGCCCCAAAATGTTCAGGCCTCATCATGGTAGGTGGGTCAATAAGGTATGGGGAACACTGAGAAGCACCATGATTTTTAGAAAGATGTTCAGTCTCAAAGACAATGTTCAGAGATGTAAATGCCTTACCCTGTAATCATAGCTGAAAGATAAAGAAGTCTTTGCTCACTGAAGAGTACAATCTGGAGTTTTGCCTGAGCTGGGCATTGGCACATTCTGTATAGAGGTTCTCACGTAGTGCCAGACATCCTCCTGTTTCTCAGCTGTGGTCATTTAAAACTAGCTGCACTCAAGTATTGAACTGTTTGTTATCACTTTCAGCAATCCATATATTTCAGGCTAATGACAAAACTCACCCTTCTCATTTTATGCAAATTAAGACAGTAAACATATTTCATTGTGTTCTAATTGTATGATAAGTTCACATTTTTAATGCTTTTTTTTCATATTCACTTTCATTTCCTTTTAGCCGATCTAATTTATTAATTAATCAGCTGTCTTGAAATATAATCCACCCACAGTGTATTTCATTTAATGCAATTAAAACCCCTGAATGTTTTCTGGAGGGAATGTTTCTCAAATGGAGTAGGTCTTCCCTCTGGGAATCACTGAACAATTTAGAGCAATGTAATCCAGAGAAGACCATTCTCACTGATGAGTAATTTTGTTTGTCGATACTTTTCCTGTACAGAAGCTCTTTTCTGGGCTAGGCAAAGTACAAAATTCTGAAATCTTTACTCAGTTATTGAGTAAATCTTTCACTGAACTCGTTCCCCACAGTCCTCGGTACTGTTATTTCCTTCTCAATTTACACTCAAAGAAATTCTCAAGGAGTTCAAAGGGATTTCAATTAAGTAAGGAAACAGTGAAATTCACCCCATGCAGGAGTCCAGCACCCAATCCAATCTACTATGTCAGTCTACTTTTAGCCCTCAAATCATATCTTTAATTGGAACTGAGTGGTGGATTTGAGTCCTGTATTAAAGACATATGAAACAAATATCATTAAGTTGCCTTAACCGAGGGACCATGATCAAATTAAACTTTAAAAATTTATGTATGTTTATCCAGACAAAACCACTGACTTTTGAGAGACTCATCAGTACAGCAGAACATTGTGATATCACAATTACTTACAATGCTGGGATTATGCCACAAATAGAGGGTTAGGGCCTCAGCTGTGTAATAATAAACATCGGGATTAAATTGTGAAGTATATAAGGGAAAGAAGGCAAAGAGAAAAGGGAAAGATATACTAGTCATGTACTATGTACATTTGTTCTGTCTGTTACTTGCCTATCATGACTCTCAAGGTAGTAAATGAATTTTAGATGAAATTGTCTCCAAAGAGCACAACTTTTTAGCTAACCTGTAGCCACCAGCATACACATAAACTGCAGCAAGTAGAAGGCCCAACCCTGCTTTTACTAAAGTGGGGGAATTTTTTATCCAAGATCAAGAATGGACCAATAAAAATAAACCTCTAGTACCAACTTGCAGAAATCTGCAGCTGTTCAATTTGCTGCTCCAAGTCAGGGCCTGCACAGTCTTTACTTACACTGGAAACAAATAGTTGGCAGGGCCACACTTTTTTTCTTGTCAGCCAGTAGCTGCATTGCTGTAACGGTAGATCTTTTAATTCCCAGGCATCATTAAGTCACAGAATGTCTGCTTTCAAATTACATTAAATTGTTTAATAGATATTACCTGCTCTAGGAAAGGAAAGCACATTCTAGATTATCACAGGTATGGTTAGCATATTAGTTTTGCAGCCACTCAGTTTTCAAGTTACCGTTTTCTCTGTATTACCTTGATTATCATCTTAAAAAGAAATGTAAACTGTGCCATTGCAGTCAAACTCAAAAAACATCCAACATGCAGAAGATTCACTTAGAACTGCTGAATACTGGGGAGGGAAAAAAGAAAAAGTCTGATCCATCTTGCCCTGGACACATGAAATAATTATTTATCTGTTACACTTTGCAAGCTTTCTGTCTTTCTATTTTATTCCTGCAGTCATCACTGAGTTCCATTTAAATTTTAGCTGTCATATCTAATGCCTACCTTTGCAAACATAATTCATTTAATTAGCAAATTATCTAGTGGCTTTTTTACCTTTTTTCCCCTCAAGGCTTATTAAACATTTGCCAGGAGCATCTTCACAGAAAGCACACCCCATGGATGATAGTTATTTGAAGATGTCAGATCCTCATTCCTTACTTCATAACCTACCAGGGCAAGCGAAGCCAGGCAAAGCAAGTATCTCACAAAAGTACAAACTTCACTTAGCACCTTTGCCAACAGTCTAAGATGGGGTTCACACACTGGACTCTTCTGCGCGCTCAACGGAACATGCAAAACTTTATGGCATGATACCTCCATGGTAAACATATTAGTTTAATTGACACAAGGAGATAATCCACCACCTAAAGCACAAATTTCAATCCAAAGAGGATGCAGAGGCCTGTCCCAGCAGATATTGGGCCTGAATTTGAGCTCCTTAACATTGTCTAAACCAGGCACAATTCTGCTGAAGACATTGCCCAGGATGGGTGGTTACATCAAGGACTACCCCTAGAGCAGTGGGGCCACAGTCTTACACAGGGCTTCACAAAGCCACCCCAAAGACCAAACTCACTGCTGCTGGGGACAGCGAACCTGGAAGTTCAGGCCCGGACATAGCCTCTGGACCAATGTGCCTGCACGCTACCAGACCCGCCTGGACAGGGCCTTGTGTAAAACAGCTTCGGGTCATCCGCAAAGCAGGACTCCCTATGTGGGACGTATCATGCGTGGGAGACCACCCAACCACAAGGTCAAGGCAGCTGCTTTGATTGCAGCAGCCACCTTGTGCTTGTTCCAGCAGGTCCAGCCGCGTGAGGAAGTGTTCATGCAGGTGGCTAGCTAGTTGTCTGCCATCAACAACCTGTGAAAATCAGGCCTGCCACGCTGTAGCAAGGCTGAAGGCATCTCAGTGCCTCTTGCAAAACCCTGGGTGGCAGGTGGGAGCAGCCACAGTCATACCGCAAAACTCGACCCAGGATTTGTTTCTACCTTTCTCATCCCGCAACTGATCCTCCCCTCAAAACAGCAAAGCAGAGATCTTTTCACATCAGCTCACTTTTATGGATCTAGGAATAGATGGAAAGTCTGGGCCTGCTGCTACTCCTCTTCAAATAACAGGCCAGGACTAAACCTAGGAACTAGGTCTAGCAGCAGCTGCCAAGTTTAATGCAATGCCGATTCCAAGGAATATCAGTGTCACTGTCCTCTCAAGAGCCAGCTGTCCTTTATTTTTACTGTCATTTCTCATAGATTGTGAGCACATTGCAAAAAAAAGCTACAGACCTAGTGGCTTGGCCTTAAAAGCCTCTAGACAATATACAGCAACACAGACTGCCTGTAATTACATTCAAAGTCAGATCATAGGTTGTTTAGCAAAGGGACCTCATTTACTGTATTAAATTCATCCCAATCTTTTCTGTGTAGCTGAAGACTGGGATGCTACAGATGCATGGCAAGAGAGGTCAGGAGTTGACCACCTAGAGCTGAAGACCCTACTTGCAGGAGAAAACAATTAAATAAGCAATAATGTAGCAAAGTTGAAAACCCAGAAGGCATTAAAGGCAAACAGAACCATTTTAATAGTTTTTTCTATGCTTGCCTGTACATGACAGCTGCTTTTTAAATTTAATCATCTTAGAGCAGACGACTTCATCATACATAGTAATGGTGGCATTCACCTGCAGAGAGCTACTAGTTTGAATGCACTGCTGAGAGACCCTCTATCTCATGAAGAAATGTGAATGCAAGGGAGAAAAATGTCAGCATTGTGCAAACAAGAACCTTTGTTCCACACTCCAGAAATATCCATTCAAATGAGAAGGGTGAGAAGATTTTAAAAAATAAGTTCAATTGAAAAGAAAGATTTAAATTCTAACTAATCTCTGGGTCTTAAGCACGGGATAAGATCAACTTCCCATTCTTTGTAAAGAACACCCTTTGCTGTCCCTTAGAAACCCAACAATTCCAGGAGAGCAAAAACTGGAAAACGCCAGTAGCGGTGGTGCTGTACATGACTTGTTTGGATGCTAAATGGTGGTGAGCACCTGAAATGCCACTGCATTTGGGAGATGAGAGCGCTCAGCACTCCATGGGAACCAGGCTTTTTTCTTTTTAAATGAGAGAGTAGTATCTAAGAGACAACAAAGCTTTCTGCTAAGGAGGTGTGGATTTTAATAGAGTTGGCAAAGTAGTAAGCGAAAAGGAAAAAGAGGAGAAGACACTATATGTGCGCCTGAGTTGCATAACGCTTTCCCAGGCAAAACACAGCAGGGCATATTACTTTCTAAGATAAGCTTGCAGAAGGCAATGTGGTTAATGAGAGCTGTATCTGGCCTTTGGGCACAGCTGTCCTCTGTGGCAAAGCACGGGCTCTCGAAAAAGCTCCGATTCCCTCTGCTAGCTCATGCAAACAATTCTGCTGGAAACAGAGTCAAGTTGGATCTCGTGTAGACAGGGTGGTGAGGTTACCAAGTCCTGCCATGTTATAAAAGGGAGGCGAGTGCTGCAACAGCTGTTCCTAACAGCTTTGTTACAAATTTATGAAGTGGAAGTCCTGACACAGAAACCCAAGATGAAGTCAACTCCCTTACTCTGTCAAGTGCATATTTTTCTCATTATTCAACACTTAACAGGGATGACAGCCAAGATTAAATAGTCACTCATCTTCTGCACCATTATAGCTCCTGCATGATTGCTTCAAATTAAATCTAACAGTCAATGAAATAGTCAATATTTAATTTACTCATTGCAGGTGGCGATTTAGCTCCAGTTACGATATCATTTAATGACAGAAATATTGGTATTTATCACTTTTTATGAGTCTTCAGAAGATATGGGGTTCCTTCATTAGGCAAAATGTCCATGCAGCTTTAAGTCGTATGTCACTCTTAGAGAGTGCGGATTTTGAACACTAAGGGTGTGTTCCTTTTTCCTGCTTTTCTGGGTGCTCACTGTCAGCGAAGAGGCATAAGGGTGCCATGTGAGTCTCCAGAGACCTAGTAAGCTAATCGTGACAGCACCTACGCTTCTATTCTTCTAAAAGAGCACCCACTGACTAGCTAGTGGCGGAGAACATTTGGATTTAGAAGAACCTGATATACCAATGGCAGTCCAGGGCAATCGGGGTTAATTCCTACTCCTTTGACCTCGCTGGCTTACTTACATAAAAGCCATTACACAAGTAGGGGGAGACCAACTAGAAACATTTTGGTGACATTCATTACTGACCTTTTGACCACTGAAGAGTTCATCAACTGAAGACAGATCATTTTTGCCCTGTTTCGAGGAGAAAACAAGCAGCAATGTTTTTGCTCCCTTTTAATGAACATGCTACAATTTTTTGCTTTTTGTTAGCACTGTTTTTGGTGAACCAAAATATGCACTTCAGCTCCACAATGAGACAGACTTTACAATGAAACCCCCTCCCCCTGAAAAATGGGGCTTCTCCACATATTATCAGTTATTGCAATATAGGAAACCTCATCCTATATCTGCCATGAACAGTTTAGTTCTTGCTTAAAGGTCAGAAATTAGAAAGAAAAGGTGCAACTAGGCTGAGCATTCAACTCTTATCCCTTCTCTTGCTGAGAGGGGACTGAGGGCCAAGTCTGCCTTAGTCCCCACCCACCTCAAAGGAATATTTGCTTGTATAAAGACCCGTATTCAAGTGACTCCCTGGGGGGGTGAGTGAGGAGTTATTTGCAGGAGAGAGGGAGGCTAGCGAGCACCAGCTGAAAGCTGGTACAGAGCATCAGCAGACAAGCACAAAGACTTCAGCTCTTTTCTCCCCCTGAAACACCACAGAAGCTCATCTGTGCTTTGGGACCAAGGCAGCTTTGTAGGGGGATGCCTGAGGATGGCCTCTACCACCCCCTAGTCCCCTGCGAATTTCTGCCCGCAGAAAAACGCAGCTGAGTTTTCCCAACATTGCCTTGAACAGGGTCCCTTCTGCACTATGAATACTGGCAGCGCGTTATTTCTCCCTGCACGCAGGCTCAGCTGCGGGAACTCACACACGAGGGGGCTCTGCACATCCCTCGCTCCTTGCTCCCCGCTGGCTTGAAGTGAGAAATCCTGTGCTCGCAGCAGCCACTCGCAGGCAAGGCTTCCCAAACCGAGATACTAGCGCATAAAAAGGCGTCCCCTCTATCTGCCTGCAAAGCAAGAAACAGCTCAGCCCTAAGACAACATTACAACCTGTGCAACTACATAGTCGATAAAGAAAGTTACAGGAAATGTGCTTTTGTTTCCTGTAAGTGATTTAGTTAAAAATCTGCCTTGGGATTAATTTGGGTAACAATCTGCTTTGCTAATCATGTGTTTGCATATACTTGTTTGGAATTCCATGTGTTGTGTATGTCATTACGGAGCCCACAGTTACCATATTTTGCTTTCTGTTAATGTGTAAAGATCTGCTTGAAAAACAGGCACACTTCACAAAAATATCTCTGAAATTTTGTCCCTATTTTCCATCGCAAACACTTCAGTCAGTTGGTCCTGTCATAAGCATTTGTACCAAACGAAAAACTTTTCTGGTTTTTATTTAGAAATTTTTCTCTTTAAATTTTTGAATGAGACCGAAAGTATTTCTTATCTTCATTAAATGGACATAACAGAATAATGAGCTTGATACTACAAAGATTTTTATGCTTCACAATGCCAGGAAATTCTAATAGTTTTTATGGTGCATTGAATTTCCAGGTCTAAACACAGACTGATTATCACTGGGGGGGGGCGGTGCAGCAGAAGAAGGGAGAAAAAGATTTTTGTAGCCATATGCTCATTCTCGTAAAGCTGCACAGTCAATTAATGAGTTGAATAATTTCATATTTGTAGCTATTTGAAAATAAAATTGTGCCCATAGCCAAAGAGCCTTCTTTCCACTTAGAGATCGATTTTTATTTATCTGAACTTTGAATGTAAGTCCCTACAAATTGTGGGTGTGTTGTTTACATTCGCGCGTGTGTGTATGTGTGTTAATGATCCCATGCAAAAACTACAACACTAACAATGGAGAGCCAGATTGTATCTTTGCCCCAAGCACCGTGGCTAACTCTGCCTCCTCAGCATCAGCATCGGAACAGAATCAAATCTCTGCCTCCCCTTTGCTCCAAGGGATAGTAATTTGCTGCTGATCTACGGCAGCAGTAAATTACAATGCACCAACTCCACTCGGCAGCACTCACTGATACCCTCGGGTGACCAAGCAAAACCCTCTCCCACTCCTCCATCCATCTGATCATGGCCATGGGAAGAGGCAGGAGGAGGTGCACCACACCTGCGTGGCTGGGTAGAAGCACTGCTCCAGGGATTTGGAGGTCAAGTGATGACTTAGCAAGAGTTTCCTCTACATTTACCAGGCATGCATTTGCAGTCTGACCTTGTGCTGGCCTACGAGTTGTTTGAGTGTTTACATTCACTGTATCTCAGGCCCAGTTCTCCACCTCACACTGCTCCACGATGCCCCCATGCTTTCCAAATAGTCCTGCTGGCACACAAATGCCTCCGCAAGTCCATGAATGGTGCATAAAAGTGTAGGAGGTGGAAAAATAGTTGGGCAAGAGAGTGCTTTAAGGATAGCGCACTATAATTTATCAGTCAGCTCTGCCAAGCTTCTAGCCACAAATAAGAAGAAAAGCCCCACTGTGAGGAAAAGCACAGGACTCTGGGCAGAAATGGCGTGCCCTTGGTTGGGAAAAACATGAGGGCTGGGAAAGCAGCAGCAGCAATAACCTGCTCACCCAGTGAGCAGCTCTGTGTCTTGTGTGGGTCAGTCACGCACAGGCTTACTTTGTCTGCCCTCAACCCCCTCAACTTGCTTTGCTCCCACACTGCCAGTCACCACTTGACCCGTGTCACTGCGACAGCTTGGGGCTCATTTGAAGAGCCCAAGAGCACTAGAAATGGCTCCTGAATGTCTGCCAGGGCTCCTCAGGCTGCAAACCTAAAGGCCAACCATTCAGAAACCCCTCACTAAGGGTCTAAGGTAGATTTTCAAAAGGGCTTCACATATTGGGCACTGTGTTGCTTAGAAAATCCAACTATCATCTTCCAGTGAGAGCTTTGGGTATTGAGCGCTTTGGAAAATCTGGCTGTAAATCCACAGTCCACTCCTTTTGTTTCATTAATTGGCTGTGGGGTTTAAATTCTTCATCTCACTTTCTCCCCTCAAGTGTAATACTACAATGAAGGCAGCTGATACAGGTTCATGTTTGTGAGCACTGCTAGATATGCTGCCTGTGGTGATTCACACTTAGAAATGTACTCTGGGTTATCCAATGGGCCCCTGGCCTTCAATATAAATATGCCTCCAAACTTATTTCAAGTCCAAGTAGGCAAATGATTACTTGAATTTTAAATAAAGACATTGCTAAGGACCATTACAGAGATGTTAGAAAAAGATCACCTCTGGCTCAGGAAGTCCCTGAGCCACAAATTGTGGGAGGTTGAGTGAAGTACCCCTGTTTGCCTGCCCTGCTCTAATACCCTTCCCTTGTACGTGTTATGGGCCACTCCACTACCAGAGATGGGATAGTGGGCTAAATGGACCTTTGATTTGACCTTGTAAGTCACTCTTAAGTTCTTACGGATATTTTTATTTTTAAGAAGCCAGCATCAGTAAGAAGTGAGGATTGAAAAATTTCAACCCCAATCCTAACTGTTTCAAGTTACCATCACCAGAATAAAGGATACCAACCTGGCAGGCACATGATGAACTCTGACGCTAGGTTCCCATTTGACTGGCACCAGAAAGAATGCCTAACCTTGACTTTCCAATATTTCCTAGCGTTTCCAGAGCCAGAATGATTGCAGATACTACAAAGAGTACTCTGGAAATTACATCTTAAAAGGAGTTTATTTCTCAAAATATCACAGGCAAAAATAGCAAGCTGGATCCAGTAAATTGCTGTGGCTGTGACTGCAATTCAAAAATAAAAAGCTTCAGTTTATGTCTTCTCACTAACTTACTTCCACTTCAGGGAAGACTGCAGAATAGCCAACATAGATAATTCCAAGTTCTTTCAGGGATTTCAGAAACTTTTCTTCCCTCCAAAAGAATCTGACCCCTACACTGCTTTCAAAGAAATAATAACCTGGGCTGTGAAGGTACAAGCTAGTATGAAGCTGGAGATCAGACTTTAAAAGGTATTGAGGTGCTTCTGCTCTCTTTGATTTCAGTGTGATTTAAAAGCTATCATATGCCTAAAAACCTGGGACTACAATCTTGCAGTGGTATATAAAAAGCAACACTGGCAGCTCCAAACATTCAAAAACTCAAGACCTAGGCCCCTTCCCACACACAAGAACAGAAATGAGCGTGAGAACTGTAAGATGTGAGCAAAATAATTCAGGTGGGCTCCTGTAAATGAATTGAGTTTTCAAGCTTCTCTCCACCATCAGGTGAGCTAAAATCTTTTCTTTTTTTAGAATGACAGTTTAACATTTGCTGACAAAACCTGAGCCTTAATCCAAAAAGTATTCACCGCTGTGAGATCTGTGATAAAACCATGAGGGCTGCCAGCAACGTAAGCCTCAAAGAGTCCCAGCATTTTAAATTAGGGCATCGGTCTGGGTTTGAAGCTTGGGTTAAATCACAAGCAGTAAAATATGTGTTTTATCTCATCCTAATCCCTGTCTGTCAACATCCCAAAATCACAAAACATAGTGGGACAACTAGGAGTATCTCTCCAAAAGACTCCTGGAATTGCAATAACAGGATCTCTGCGCTCCCATCAGCCCAGAATGGAAAGATACTTGCTAGGAATGTAGCCGTGTCCAAAGTAAATGTGACTTTTCCACTCTTTCACTTCAACAAGCAACAGACCTTACATTAGAACAAAAATACAAAACCAAATTAAAAAACGAGAAGGTCTTGTTGATGTCTGTAAACTATAGGAGGAAAAAGCATGGGGAAAATGTCTGAAAATGAAGCCAATGTTTTGGGTGTGTGCTGCGAGAATGCCAGCAGCATCCCTGCCAAGTCACTACCGCAGCTGATTTCGAGGTTATGTTGTCTCTCTTTATAGCAGGGCAACTCTGCCGCAGAATGAGGTGGTGGTGGGAGACACAGGGGAGCTACCCCACTGCTGACAAACATGAGCCAAAACTTCTCCAAATGAATTTTAGGTGATCAATGAACCATGGCAGAATTTGTTCTATTTCTAGTCCTGCCAAAAACTCAGATTAGAGACGCTCACTTCTGGAATTGACCCTGAAAACCCACAAAGAAGCAAAAGCTGATTCCACTCTCACCCGCCCCAATCTCTCACACATGCCATTATCTCGTTGGGCTCCCTGGTAATCCTGCATCTCATGCCAACAGGACACAGGGTAATAATTGCACAGAAGTGTCTCCGAAAGTAAACCAGTAAATTTAGACAGAAAGAGTGACTAAACTCAGTGTGATTAACGAACACAATAAATTCTAATGACCAAGTAGCTTGGACCAATATTTACCAGTGCATGCTGTTGAGTTGATCAGAATACAGAACTCTTTGTGCATGGAAGAGATAGTCTGTTATCACGCTGCAGCTTGTCTTTCACACCACATGCACCACTTACTACACAACTGAAGCACAGCTTAGCAATTTTATTCTGCCGGTCTGCCACAAAAACTCAATTTAAAAACTGCATTATTGTAACTTGTGGATATGGATCCCATTAACTAGCTCCTTGTCACTTCATATAAGCATCATTTCTTCACATTTAAGGTACAATTTTAGTAGGAGCCTTTCTTTTCTTTTTTTTCCCCCTTCTCTCTCCTGTGTTATCTCAATCTGACTAAACTTTTTCTGTCTGCTTCACTGTACTTTTGCCATCCCTCTGGCATTTTAAGACAGGAGGTACATTTTTAGAAGCCTGTTCGCTCACTGGAGAGGCACATCCTTGCTTAATATGAAGGGAAGGGGGGAGGAATCCCTTCAGGTACCATGGAAGGGGTTTAAAGACACTTTGTTGCTCTCCAAGATCCTCCATTACTCAACAATATAGTATGAACGCTAAACAGAAAACTCAAAAACTGGTGTTTTAAGGTTCTCAGTTCCAAGCAGATAAATTAATACCATCAGAACATGAGACATGAACCTCCTTTAGCATCAGGTGGCCTCTCCAGTGAGCCGGGTGTTAATACCTCGCTGGTCACCACGCCATCCTGTTACCTCTGCTCCCCTATCTCCTTCTCATCTATCCAGTCTATTTTTGTAGAAGCTAAAGCGCAACTCCATGCTAACTCCATTGTCAAAGCTCTGCCAGCCCTTCCCTTACAAACCCTCTCTCCTTTTTCTCTTTTTTTAATCTGGGATTTCTCTTTCAGCTGATTTAAAAACAGACTGCTCTGAGCTGAAAACATGGGAAGCATTATCAATCCTGTAATATATTCATACACCAAATATTAACTTATTTTGTGCTTTGAAAAATGCACTTCAGCACAGTTCCAGCTCATATATACACTCAGGAAGGCAGAGTCTGGCCATTTTTATAGTCTTTATTACTGTGCTCTTTTCAATTTCCAGCTGGGACAGTGGCCTGAAGGCTGCTTGAACTTGCACCACAGCCTGAAAGCCAGGGAGAAGCCGAGTGCCAAAGTGACCTACATTTCTCTCACAATTCCTTAGCTTGACAGAAAATCAACCAGACTTAAGGCAGGATCTCAAAATCCTTTGGCTTCATTCTGTGCTCTCAGAGAACCACAGTGCTGAGTGGGGAATAATAAATAAGCAAGGTGCTCTGATAAGGGGTGTCCTGGCAGGCAGGTTGCACAGGCTGGAGGGTTTGTGTGAAGGGTAAGACTTCGTGCCAAACGGGACTTGGTCCCTAACAGGATGCTGTCGGCATTTTTACAGGAACTGTAGCAAACTAAAAATAATGGAGTAACACAAGTATTTCATTGTATTATAAGATTACATTTTTCAAAACAAATGCTGTTAGCTGAAAACTGTGTGGGTGTGGGGAATGCCTCATTCATCCTAATACACCGTCTAGGATAACAAGGCCAATAAGAAGTCAATTTTAAGTCAACAATATTCACTCTTCCTACTGTTTGCTTCTATTTCACTCAGCTTAAGCACTGATAGATCAGTTTCCAGGTATAGACAGGTTGTCATAATGCTGCTGGACACTGGAACATGCCAATAAAGCCATGTGAAGAAATGTCAATCCTGGCAGTTAGCGACATTTCAGTTCCAGATTAGTAAGATTGAGATATAAGAAAAAGGGCAAACAAAGCCTTGACTCTGAACACTTGTTCATTTTGAAAGAATTTGAGTAATATCTACCCACAACGTATCAGCCGTGCCCATTTTTGAGGATTTATACAGTTCAAGAAGGAATTCTAAGATTGCTGACCCGACTTCTCTCCCCTAGCACTTGGTTTGCATGGGTGAAATTACTGTTGTCAACAGGGCCATCCTAATTTAAATAAAACAGAAACCAGAATCATGCCTTATGTTATGATCCTAAAACACTGTGCTTAAGTAGTGAAGAGGTCACGTATGGTAAACCACAAAGAAGACAAAGCCAATTCCTAATTGTTAAAGTTCATGAAATCATGCTAGTATGTATTTCTAATTGCTGATGCTACTGAAGATCTCCTGAAGGATCTGCATTGAGCTTTGACAAACTACTTTGAGATCTTGAAAGTCCAGAAGTTATAAAGTTATTCACAAGAATGTAGCTGGGTTTTTATTTGCCACAGCATCACAGCCAACACACCAACAGCTCTACCATATTTGTAACACAGTTCAAAGTTGCCAATGTGACTACCTGTGCACCTTAACCAAAACACCTACTGGGTGGCGAAACACATCTGTTTTGAGAGACAAAAAAATGCAGAAAAGTACTAACAACTATGACACACTGTTCTAGGGAATCCCTTCCTTTTCATATCTTTGATCTCTCACAAATACAAATGAGTGCTTTCAACACTTGGGATTCCTCTTTAAAAACACCAATAAACTGAATGATGCAGCCAAGGCCATATGTGTCTTCTTGCTGAAGATGATGGGAATGCCTTCACTGGGAATCGGATAATGCCCACAGTGAAAAAGCCGCAAGGCTGCAAGGAAGAACCCAAGAGTCCTGGTTCCCGTCCCTGTACTCTACTGATTAGACAGCATTTTCCATAAGCATTTGTGAACTGAGGATTTAAAGCACCCAGGCTGCAGGCCAATAGGCACATACCCTGGTTAGAGTGGAAGGTAAAATCAGTTAACAGTAAAACATTACACAATTGAAACTCACAGCAATGTAGTTCTCTCTCAACCTGGTCATTGTATTTCCTTGGCATTCAGAAGATAACTTTTATATGGGATGACAGAAAATATTATTCTGTGGAATAGCATTTGTAAAGTCTATCTAGGTTATCTATCCCAATACAGTCTTAAGCAAATCAAATGGGCTTCTAAGTGATCCTCATCTCCTGGAATACCACATCTCACATTGCTTGCAAAATTCCTTACATTCTACAAAAAATCCTGCAGCAGTTGACCATCATGATGAAGTATCAAGGACTTCAGTATATCTGCTCAAGTTCTTCCACTACCAGTCTGTTTGGAATAAACTGCACACCTAACAGTGACAATTATTAGTGATACATGCATGTACATAGTTGTCTTGCCCTATACAACTCCTTTACCAAGTGTCTCATGTTAAAAAAAAAAATTTTTTTCTTTCTTGAACTTCATTTGCTTATTTAATTACCATCACTATGTGGCATTAAGTATCTTCTCAAAAGGAAAAGAAAAGACATTGTAGCACTTTTAAAAAGAAACTTTCAGTATCCCATGCTCTAAAAGACAATATTTGAGCATAAATATTCCTTTTTGCAAAGCAAGAACTGCTTTGATCTCTTTGCTGCAGTTAATTGATACATTTTGGCATGTCAGAGCACCAGGGGGAAAAAAAGAATAAAAGACAAACAGCCTGAAATTCTAACAAAGTCCTAAGAAAACCTTTTCTCCTTCTACATCCTGTACTTATTCTTTCCACGCTGGTTCTGAAAACAAAAGCCCAATTTTCAAGGCAAAGGACACCTAGGGGGACTTTATAGGCAAAGTATTTATCTTCTTAAAGTCCTCTTTCACAACATTAAACCAATGGGTAATGTTAATTAAGCCATACAAAACCCCCTCCAAATCTATTCCCCTCATTAAAGCACTACAACAACAAAACATTGGTATGTTCCGCTGATCTTTAAGAATGTACACAAAAAGGCTGAGTCTTGATATAAAGTTTGCTGAGACTTTTACTTCTTCCCCGTGTAAAAATTGCAGGGCTGGAGCCTCAGTTATCAGTGAAAGTCCCGGTTTGGAAGCTAATGATATGCACGCTTGGGCTGCTGGAGGGAACATGCAGCAGTAATCACACTAAAGAACTGTTAGTAAGGCAGATATATTGTCTTGCCATTGTATCTATTTAGCAGTTCTACCCTAGCCTGTCTCTACATTAAGACAGTTTAGAAAGGGAAAGCTCTCTGTTTTAATCAGCTTAATGCAGTGGGCAGTTAAGAGGGTGCATAAAAATGCTGCTCTTTTAAAAAAAAAAAAAAAGAGTTACAGATTCTTTTCACTTAGCTTTTAATTAAAGGAAGGAGAGGTGAGTTCTTAGATGAGAATGAAGCAAGCCTGTGGGGACGTGCTCAGGACCCAGCGCGCAGCACTTAGATGATGTCTTCCACGCACCGAGCCCGAGGATGGACTGTGACCACCAGGGTGCTGCGGCACTGGCCTGATTTACTACACCTTCTGCTTCAAGTGGTCGTCAAAGCAAGTTCAGGCACAGTTCATCATTATTATTTCATCAATTAAATGCACTATGCTCAGCTGGCAGCCAGTGAAGTAGGCTGTCACAGATGCATCCAAATCCAGGTCAAAGGGGGTCTTTGTTCTTCCGAAAAAAAAAAAAAAAATCCACCGTGGAATGAGATGTTCCATACTAATCAAAACAGAAATGGTGGGGAAAATAAAACCTTAAGATCTAGCAGAAGTTGACCAAGGGGAAAAAATAGCATACTTTTGTCTCTCTTGTTATTCACTGGAAACACTTTATCTTCTTGGGTTCAAAGAAACTTCCATTAGGCAAAAATTCAATACTCTGCATTACTTCAGCAAAATGCCCTTGCTGCAAAAAGCTCGGAAAAAATCCCAGGCATTTGAGGAATTTTTTTCTTCCCCAGAAATCTTATTGTTTTGTTTTGAATGCAGGAGACAAATAAACGATACTGCCCAGTCACTGGAATGCCGTCTAAACCTCGCTGCAATCCAAAGCCTCTGCTACAGGCAGCTTTGCTCTCCCAGGGTGCTGACAGAAGTGCAGTGACCTGAGCAGACCTGAACCACACAGGTTTTCTTCTCCTCTGAAACAGCCATCCACAAAATTCCTTTACGAGCCATGTCACCACAACTGAAGAGCGACTTGGGCATTGCTGCTATTTTTAAAGCACACCTTTCCTTTGCTCTGGAATCTATTTTTATATAACCTCGATCTTACGGATACATTGAGTGGTCAGCATTGCTGGCCTTTGAAATCTAGCAGCTTTGGAGCTGTTTAATGTTAGTGTAGCATCTGTTCTTATAGACTGATAGCGATTATTTGAGGCATCAGATGGATCACAGAGACTTTTCAAAGGAGTTCTGTGTATTTTGTACCTCAGTTCTGTTAGCTCATATCATGGATATTCTCATTTGTTCCCAGTCATTATATGTGTGGCTTTATACAACATTGATTGTAGGGGTGGGTGACAAATATGTTTTCTTTTCAGAGGTTATCAGCTGACAAATAACTACCATTAATCTTGGCTCTCCATCTAAGATGTAAGGATTTAGCCCCCATCTCCTTCAGAAATTTATACTGGAAAGCAGTTCAGAAAAGGAATGGGTGTATCCTTCCTTGAACGGCAGCCAATGAACTAAGATCCCATGCGGGAGGAGGAGAGCGCAGCCAGCATCATTAAACTAAAAGCCCAACCCACACAGCTGACAGGACTTCATTTGATCATGAGCAGCAGCTTAATCTTCACTGCAACAGCAGAAAGGCAGGCCAAAGAGGCCCTGCTCTGCATTGCCGAGGAGTCTCGGTATTATTTTTCTTCTAAGTGGTAAGATTATCGATACTGAAAATGACAATAATCAATAATGCTTCCAAAGCTAATTATAGGCCATTCTCTACTCATAGTAAACTGTCAGTATCATTAATAAAAGCATAAGCGCTCTGATCTTGCTCCCCTTTCAATCAATAGATTTCAGTGGGTGCAGCTAGAGTTCCCAGTCATAACATGTTGGTGTTCATCCTTTATTCCTTTTCTTTTGTATAAAAGATGGCATTCACTACCTTGCTTCTGGCAGCTACAGAAGAGGTCTGGCCACAAAAAATTGTGATACACTAGGCATCTCCCGTATCTACAGAGAAAATAGCACATGCAGTAACTTGGGTGGAAGTTACATGGCAGCCTTTTCTATGCACGCATCCCAAAGCATTTGCACATTAACTATCACATTAAAGCAGAGTTCGACTATCCTCAACAACAGATGGGGACACTGAGGCCAGAGACATGTAATGATTTGCCCACAGTTAGGGATAAGAAACTGGAAGCTGGACACAGTGTTGGACTGCACAGTGTTTTACTTGTAGTATTCTTTCAACCACAAGAGCCACTTGAGAGCCCTGCCTTTTACGTACATACAATACACATTTATCTTCACATTTTCTAGAGCTTAAGCCAAAGGTAAACATGAGCTTTGCTCACAAAATTTGAGCATGACCCCTCTGGTAAGGGTGTAAGGAAATCAGTATCTTCTATTACTCTGCTCTCGTGAGAGCCCACTTGGAGTACTGCTTTCAGCTCTGGGGCCCCCAACATAAGAAGGACATGGACCTGTTGGAGTGAGTCCAGAGGAGGGCCACAAAGATGATCAGAGGGCTGGAGCACCTCTCCTATGAACGTAGGCTGAGAGAGTTGGGGTTTTTCAGCCTGGAGAAGAGAAGGCTCCAGGGAGATCTTATAGCAGCCATCTGTCGAATTCATGTCTCCAATTTAGAGACAAGGATGCTGTGAGGACAGTGTCAAATGCTTTGCACAAGTCCAGGTAAACAACGTCAGCTGCTCTTCCCTTATGCATCGACGCTGTAACCCCATCGTAGAAGGCCGCCAAATCTGTCAGGCACAATTTGCCCTTACTGAAGCCATGTTGACTGTCACCAATCACCTCCTTATTTTCCTGGCATCTGTTTCAGTTCCTACAGCTTTGACCACAATGGGAGCAGAGTAATACCAAGAAATACTTTCAAAAACTAGCTGAACATCATTCCTTGGATTTCAGCACCATCTTGAATCACATGCCAGGAGAAGCAAGCACTTAAGACAAGCAGCCCTCCTCTCTCGAGCTCTCCCCGGCTCTGCCACCCCCTGCCTCAGCCAACTGACCAGCACAGCATCAATCTGACTAACGTGCTGCATCTGGCACAGATGACCCTGGAGCAAGACACTGGCCACTGTATACTGCTGCACTGGGGTGAGGTGTTCAGTCTGCATGCAGGGGAAAGGGAAATGAGAGGCAAATTCTGTTGAGACCCTTCTCCAAGCAAGAGACGTGACAGGTCTGAATGTAAGATGTGAGCCAAAACCCTCTGGAATCAATAGGACTGGCTTCCCTAAGCTTTGAATTTCACCCATCCAGTGCAGCATCTCTTTTAAACTACTACTAATGTATTCAAGAAAGGTATTAATGAACACTGTGCTCAGGAAAAGTTTGTGATGTTAAGCTCTGTTTGCTTAAAACACGCTGTTTCAACTAAGCTTACCCAGCTAGAGCTTGCTGTAGTACACACTGACTACAAACTCCCCAGTGGAGAGACAGCATGATAAAAAGTCACACAGCACAATTACCAGTCAGGGTTTTCATTACTCCTTGACAAAAGACTCCAGAATACCTAAGACACTACTGGAGTTTCAGCATTGGCATTTTCACAACTGCAAAGAACATGGTTCATTTTTCTTAATTTAAAATTCATTTTATTATTCATGTAAAAATATATTATCACACTTGTCTAGAAGTCAGTTCATTATAAAAGTACTTCATTGCATTATTTCAGAATATTATAACACTGTGTGCTAATTTTCCTCTTAAAATAAGGTAACTTAGACTGTAAGATCCCAGGACTGGATCTATCCTCTTTATTCTGCGTTTCTGTAAAGAGCAGGAGAAAGGATCTTGAGCTGTGGCTGGAGAAAGGATTTTGAGCTGTGGCTGACATTCACAGGAATTGCCACAATACTTACGAAGTAACAACAAGCAAATACCGATTCTGTGCTCCCATTATTTGTGTTAAAGCACCACAGTCTATGCTATAGCATCTCTCTTGTACATTTTAGCATGTTATATGACAGAAAACCTTACTCTGTCCTGAAGTGATAGCACAAACACAAATATAAAAACAAGCAAAGAACAAAAGCCCTCCTGTGTTTTGAAGCAAACCAGATCCATCAAAACTAGTGCTACAAACAGTAAATTGTAGTAATCACGATTGTACGGTTAAGGCCAGACACTGCTTGAATGCAGAGTTAAGAACATCCATGTGGCTAAATGTTGCAATTCCATATTAAAACATGCTTGATACACTTCCAAATTTTAATCTTTTAACTCGATTTCTGTGTATGCATAATAGCTATTTCTGGGATAATTACAACAATCCTGCAATGTTTTACTGATTTTGAAATATGCACAAGACTACAGCATATATTAACTTGAACTGCAAAATACTAACATAATTAATCTGCATGAACACACTGAACTTTGTAACATTTAATAGACCTCCACAACCTTTAGCGTTAGTTAAGTAGCTGTACACATGCACTCAAGATAGCAAAGGACTATAAAATATGTATCTTGACAGTGTTTCATTTGAATTTACCCTAGAAGAAGAAATATCTGCTGGTTCAGAGTTCAACTGCTCCATGTTTTTCAAATTTCACAACAAACTATGCAAATAATAGTCTCAAATCAGAGTATTCTGTCTTTTGCCAAATTGTCCAAAACCCTCACGTATTCTTTTTCAACATAAATGAATTGTCTAGTGCCCATTAATTTTGCAAAAGTAAAACAAAATTGAAACTCAATTTTAAAAAAGAGCTATTCCAATCTTTTAGAAGAAACATACATATAACATATATGGAAACTGCAGTACTGCATATTAAACACAGAAGAACCAGAATTAAAATACACATTAAATGTTCAACAAAATGGCTTCAAAGAAGCAACTTCTGTCTCCTGGATGAGGACACTAAGGTAACTACATATAGTTAGGGACTTTTGTGGGCTTCCTGGGCAAATAATGGGCTCCAATCTCAGTTATTCACGATGAAAAGAAGGTGAAGTCATAAAATGGCATTAAAGGCACATTATCTGCCAATACAGCCTGCTCCAAATGTGATTATTACTTGTAGAACATCAGCTTTAACAAGAAACCCATTTGAAATCAGTAGATTTTTTTCATTAGTGTTTGTTCTGCCGTAAGTCAGTTACTTGTGATTCCTGCATCCCTCTTGTTCTTAATAGCATCAGAGAGGCCGCTGTCACAGAGGGGACATGGGTAGTACAATACCTGGCAAATAGCTTGGGTGTTCCATGGGGCTCTAGTAATGCATGGGGAGAGCTTTCCTGCTCACGGCCGGAGAGCCTCCCTGAAGATGGGCCAAATTAAAGACTAATTCAAAAGTGCCTGTTATTTACCAGAGAGGTCTCTTGGATATCAGATAAAAAGGCACTTTTCTTTTCTTTTTTTTTTTTTTTAAATAACTCAAGAGTATTCAGTTATCATTCACATACTTATATGAATATATATTTTTAGTATTGTTGGTGTTATTTACATGTTTCCAGGCATATGTCTAAACTCTTTTTCCAGGGAGCTCTCTCTACACAATCAGGACTGGAAGCTGAAGCTTTGGCAAGACAGATCTCTGGTTAGACCTCACTTGGCTCTTTTTATGAGGACTTGTCACATGCAATAAATACATGCAAGCTGCAAGTCTTGTATGGGCTGCCAAGGAGGGAGCTAGATGAGGCAAAATCTATACACAACAACAGAGGTTTACCTGCTGCATCTTTATTTTGGGTGTAAGATTGACACAGATTAAAGGGCCTGAGTTTTATAAACCATTGAGTATCTACCCTTTCAATATTAGGCACACAAGCAGGTTTCTGAAATCTGGCTTGGGCTGCAGTGAGGGCCTACTATCCAGCCAATGTGTGACCCTCAGCCTCCCCCAGCCTGTCTCCCTCCTACACTACCCGCACCCCTCCCTCTCTTGCCCAGCACTGCAGTCAGTCAACCTTATGGCCAGCAGACATGAATGTTATGCAACTGCAAAAGCTGACGGTCCTAGAACTCACTGCTTCTGCAGATCGTGCAGATCATCCTCGCAGCATGCTGTTGGCAGAAGCTGAATGCAATAGCATAGCTATTAAAATATTTCATCTACTGAAACATATTTCTTTTCATCCCTTTCCAAAATCACAAGGGCCAGTAGATACTATTATATGCTACATGTTCCCCAAGTACAGCATGGACCAAGTTTTTACAGTTTACCATGCACACAAAAACGCCCTTAGAAGAGGCGCATTCATGTGCTGACACATTTGGCCATAACAGTGACCGCATAAAGACAACCATGCATTAACAAGACATTAAAAGTTCTGGAAGCCAACAAAGATCCCAAAGCACAAGGAGAACTCTGACCAGCCCATGCCCAGGGGGAGCGGGACTTTGGGAAGTTGGTGATGGCTCAGGTTTATTGAATGACATCCGTGGGTGCAATGGCACCCAAGTATTGACCCTGACTAGTACCTACTGGAAGCTTTCTTCTATTCACTTGACAGCAGCAGAAGTGTCCTGGGTCTTACCGACCCAACTGTGGTGTGGGAACCCAGGAATTCCCAAAATAGAGGCCAGTCTGCATAGCTGCATTTTGGAAAAAGACACAGGATTTGGGATGGCTGCTGTTATTCTTCTATGTTATCATCTTAGCCAAAACAGAAAGATGAAACACATGACAGCATGGCTCTTACTTTCTCCCCTTTGCAGCTGGTACCATTTAAAGAAGTTGGGTGGAGGCCGTGAGCCTTTTTTCTGTTAGTAAATAAAAGCAGCATCTATTGGGACTCAATTACCCTGCATCAGGACTGAATTATTTTAATGAAACAAGACTTAAACATAGAAAAAGATTCCTAATGACTACGATCACTCTGAAGTCTCAGTCCTGTCTTAGAGCAGACAAAATTCTGAAAGAAGTTTAGAGGACTTCACATAGCATCCTCAAGCTGAGCTAGAGCACTTTCTCTTTCTATACATTACATACACGCAAGTGTATGAGAAAGCTGTAGGAAAGCAAGCACGAGTGCACCACTCAATAATGGCACCAGGGTTACTGTCACTTTAACAAGCTTCTACTATAGTGCTATTATCATTCAAAGCTCCTTATCACACCAAGTGCAAATATTATGACTAGCTGAACATCTAGAGTAATCATTGCCGTAACTGTGTACGTATATTTGTATTTAATATTGAGGGCTGTTGCTGTCACCAGGCTATAAAAACCAAACTGGCATTAACATCAGTGCTGAGGATTTGCATAACGCTGACAAGGATAAAGACTGGCACATTGCTTGATGTGTGCGATGCAGGCAGCTTCTCATTGCAGCGCAGAGCAAATGGCTGACCAACACCGGCCAAGATTAGAGGGTTTCTCAGCAGATGCCAACTTGACAGCCGACTGAATAAAAAGGGGCATAGCAAACAAGCATTGTTCAAAACAGAGGGAGCCCCATCCACAAAGCTAGAAATGATCTTGTGGCTGCCTAACTCAACAGTGATTACACAGAATCTGAGTTCAAACTCCAACACGTCTGGCAAACAGGGGCTTTCTTGTGGGGCTCTGTCAGGTGGGAGGCACGGTGGTGCAGGGATCCTTTGAGGATGGGCCGCTACCAGATCACATCTACTAAAGCTGCCAGGGAGAATCTGAGGTAATACACACAGTCACCAGCCAGGTGCTCAAAGATAAAGTGTAAGTTCTTATTTTCCAAAAAAGATCTACCAATTGGATTTTGGTAGATTTTTCAGAGCATGAAAGCTTCCAAGCTGTGCCTTAGCCATGGCCCACTGACACGGGTTAACCCTTTGTGACGTTACCCTGGGACCCAAGACAAGGGGTGCTGTGCTCACCTCTGCCAGAAAGCTTTGTCTTCCAGAGTGGCCAGGGGTTCCTGCTGACAAGAGTGGAAAATGTTGGGCATTCCTGAAAATCTCTCCACTGACCTCTCAGTGCCTCAGTGTGTAAAACAATAACATCTTACTGCCTGGGAGACTGCAAAGTTCAGACACTGGAGAAAAGGAGAAGAGGTACAGTGACTGCAGTGATCCCTCATTCTTACACCTACTTCTTTAATGAAAGCAGTGCAAAACTGTCTTAAACATGCAAAGGTCTTGTATTCACTGTTCAAATGTTCAAGTATCGGAAAGACTTGTGCCAAATTTATGTCCAAGTTAAATTCACTGACTTACGTCAGAGGCAAACTTGGCTGCTGTCATTAACTAAGCTCTGGTCACAAATGAGGTGGATCTTTGCAGTTTCAATTTCTTACAGAACAAAAGAAGCGGAATGTTCTGTGAACTAATGTATAATAGGATCACAGAAAACTATATCCACAAAGAAATCATGGACATATCATCACCTGTGCAACACCTACCATTACTGACAGCAGCACATTACTGCAGCAAAGAAAGAAAAGTGCACACAGTAAAAGAGTCAGATTGAAACAGAAGAGGAAGGAGTGTAGGCACTGCGGCACTGGGTGCCTATAACGGAATATGGGCTCTGTGTCACAGAAACGCACACTTGTTTTGGCTGGATTGTTGCTATCTTGCTTTTCACTGGCACTAAATTCATCAATATGAACGTACACAGGTGAGAGCCCTCAACAGTGGCACTAATTAATTTTTTTTTGAAGTGATGTTAAATCCTAAATCAGATTTTGCAATTGCTACTTGGATCACTTTTGCTGGTACCAAACAAGCTGAATGATTCATAACAACGGCACTAATCAAATTCTGAAAAGCCAAGTGACCCCCTGGTCTTGCTTGATAACTGGGAAACAGTGCAAGAGAGGGCAGGAGGCTGCAAGATTAAAGTTAAAGAGGTTCAGGAGGAAATTGAAGCCAGCGATGCTTTATGTTGCTACATTGTGCTGGGAAAGCAAGCCAGCAGACTTGCTGCCCTAGAAAAGGAAAGGGAATTTGCAGAAGTTTCCAGTGCACAACTTCCAGAAAGCAACTGCTCAGGTGTAAAATATAAAAACACAGCTATATTTTGCAAATGTTTTAATACACTCAAGTCTTTTGGATGTATACTTGGATATTTGCAGTGCTAAAACACAGCTGTGTCATTTCTAATGACTTTGGGTTCATAATCCTGAGCATAGCAGTAACTAGCTCTAGAAAATAATCACCAGTGTAATATTCCCTATCTGTGAACAGCAGCAAATGTCTGCTCCAAGAGGTAACTTCAGACACTCCTAGATTTTTATTCTTTTGCAAACAGATAGACAAATCTACATTGAATATAGGCCTCATTCAATTTTCTAATGCAGATGCGCACAGAAATCATAACGCACCTGGCTGCCTCAGTTTATGTCTGTGTTCATTCAGTCCACGATATTACCCAATGTGACCTAGCATAGGACACTGGGTTCAAAAAACACTAGAAAGTAGAAGGGAAAGAAAAATGGCTCTTTTAAATACTAGGCACTGTTCCATTCCACCTGGAAGGGCACTTTAAATCAGTATTTCCTAACTATGATAGTAATTGAAATTTAACAGGGCAAGTATTATATAGTGAACACTGCTAAGTATGTTTTATATAAAGATTAGATCTAATAAGACACTTGTCATATATTCCACAACTGCCAAATGATTTTTAAAAACAGATTTATTGAGGGTGACCAGCTGTATAAAAGACTGTATGACCTGTAACACTGTAGTTAAAGAAACATTATCAGCTTCAAAAAACAGTGAAATTATTTTATCTATTATGGCTACAAATGGTGACTTACTCTGTTACAACTGAACTACATTAGCAAAGGGAAAACCATTCCCTGTATTTTTTTAAGTAAGCTTCATTGTACATTTGACAGCAGTTTGTGTCTAGATCGGTTCAGAGTTTTGCTTTTGATTAGTTGTCTCAGGCAGTAGCTATCTGGGGTTTCTATGCTCATATCCATTTACTTCCTCTTGGCAAAAGACTCTTAGAAGCATCACTGGGGATGCGGAATAAAGCTTTTATATTTTAAAATTACACATTTTAAAATAACTCAGTTGGAGCCTCTATTTTTAAGGACGTTCTGTAAGTCAGCTTCAAAGACTTAAAAATTTGCATTGACTCTAAGGTTTATGCTCACTCTGAGATTACATACATACATACGTAAAAATACATGTATGTAGATGTATACACAAATAATATACATAATCAAGCTATGAAATCCAAATCCAACTTCAGACTTTGATTTTTAAGATACTGCTCTGAGTGGTAGAGGGACTGTCATTTGGCCAAGTAACTAAGATGGAGTTGTGAAGTTGGGCTCTGAGCTGATTCAGTTTCTCCAGGCTTTCTAGCAGCTTTCAGCAATGAGTACAGCAGGTCACGACAGGCACTTAATGCAACATTCTGATCAGTGCAAGAACCCAAGTAATGCACAGTTTTTAATAGCTTGGTATAAAGCTGTGTCTAATTTCATTTTTAGGCATGTGTCTAATTTTTTTTCATTAATGAAAATTCATGCTCTTATGTTTCAGAGCTTTCAAAGAAACAGTTGCCAGGGTTGATCACTACAAATGTACACTGTCAGCATGATACCATTATCACCTCCTCTTAAATTAATATCAGGTAGTTTACTCCATCTCAAGCATATATCCTGAGACAATCAGTTTAATGGCCTATGCAGGTGCACTGCCAAAATCAAGACAGATAGAGCAAGACAGCCAGAAGGTTACCTTATGTCTTTTCTAATGCCTCATTTTAAGTTACCTTTAATTCTGCAAATCCAATTTTTCCATATTTGAAGCTCCTTGTAACAAGATTTATATCACCTACCCTTTTTCTCCTTCATTGAAACTTCCTGTTTCAGCTGACCAATAAATATGCCACCTTCTACAATTCCAGTAAAGGAAGTTTTCTACGGGCTGCTGTCATGACGTTGTAGTTTACATACAAATGCCCCAAGGAAACCATGCATTCACAGATGGCTTTTGACTCATTATGTCGACCAGCTAACTATAAGCCTGGAAGACTCAAGCTAGAGAAAAGTATTCCATTTGCACTGGGAACATGCAGGAAAGCTCATATACTATTTAAAGAGATACTGTGCAGTTCCTGTTTGCTACAGCTGCAAAGCCACATGAGCATAATTATTTCAGTGAAGTCTCTTCTGCTGACTAGGTAGATACCATAAAGATGGCGCAGCTGTTAGAAATAAGGTCCAGATCCATAAACATATCTATAAGCTTTTGATTTCAAGGGGCTATTAGCTGCCAAATGCCTCTGTGGCTCTGCATACAAGTCAAATCTCTTCCCATCTCTGCCACAAACTCTTAGCATAACCTTCATCACATCACTTAGCCTCACCCTTTACCTCACCTACCTGTGAACAGAGGAAAGGGGGACAAGCATTATCTACAACAAGGGCTTGGGGAGTCTGGTATTAATTTGTGCTTATTAATTGCTTGGAGAGCTGAGCAAGAGAGGGAAGTGTAAAAGCAAAGTCTTTTTATTAAAGGAAGTTGGAAGACAAAAAGTGGGACAATATCTGTAAACCTGAAGGAAGGCTCCCAACCAGGAAAGGGTGCACAGAGGGAGGCTGCAATTGCAGGAGGGAGCACTGTGGCACAGTTGCCATCAGGCTTGCAACTAGTCAGCCTCCTTCCTTCATTCTTGCCTTCTTCACGCTCCCCCACTCTCTGTTTCTTATGTACTCCTCAAATTTATTTCATTTCACATTTTGTGTACTTCTCCCAACCACTGTGATTGTTTTCTCCTCGAACAAGACCAGAGCTGGCACTTTGCTCCTGCTGCAGCTCACTGCGAGCTCTGGGCTCAGTCCTGCCAGGTGCTGAGCTCCCCTGTGAAATGCCCCACAGCCAGAGAAGTCAGCAAGCACCGAGGGTGCTCAGAGCTTTGCAGAAGGTCAGGATCCCACCATCAGAGAAAAAACTCAGCAAACAAATCTCTCCTAACATTTCTTGACAACATAGGTTAGCTGACACTTCCTTACTTGCTGTACAGTTACCTTGGTTTTACATCACAAACTAACAACAGATCTGGAGAACTGTACAAGGTACAAGTCACCCAGATTGATCCCCGGTATGTCACAATACAGGAAAATCCTTCAATGCTCAATGTTATCAGAGCAGTGATAAGGGATAGGTGATCTGCCAAATGAAACATCCAGAAATACAGCCTTATTGATAGAGGACGTAAACATCTCATCTCTTGAATGATAAGACAGAGACTACATTTTATTTTTTCTAATTAAAATTTGACTCATAACTTCACCCAGCTGGAAATATGCACATATTTCTAAAAGACTTGATAGGCATGAAGTGACTGGTCACGCAGTATTAGCAACCAAGACCTTTCTCACAGAGCTAGCTGTCCAGAAATCTTCAAATGTTTTTTAAGGGTAATTCCAGATGTTCAACGTCTGGCTTTTGCTACTACACTAATAAGTAAGTAACTGTGTCACACATTAAATGATCCCTTTTGCTGTGACCTATCATGTCTGCCAACTGATAGAAGTACTTCATAGAGTCTGTAAACCCCTGTTTTGAAACAACGAGCAAAACACGTGTACAATAACACAAGATGTATGTTTAGGAGAAACCCAGAAACATTTGGCTTGTATAAATTCATATTTCTAGCTTATCTGTCTCCGAACAGCTCACAGACGGTGCACAGGTTTATATTAATATATACCATAATGCACTTTATTCTGGTTGACTGATAATGGGATTATTGCTCATACACCAAAAGCAAGACATCCAAAATTGTATCAGTTTATTCCTAAGGAACAGAATGATTGTCAGAGCCTAATGTGTTTATCATCATGAGGCTAAGCCAGCAGGGTTAGCTCTATATAGTTCCTGGAAATTAGAGAATATGATTGTGTCACAGGATTCATAGTCAGCGTTTGATAGAGCAACCGTTTATAAAAAAGGATACCCAATCTGAAAAGTGACTCTCTTTGGAGTGGTACCTGTAATTCACACGAATGTTTCAGGACCTTGTAACTAACAAAGCAGTGAATATGAGGTGGTTTATAGACACATAAACTGTAGCTCCTGAATGCTCATTCTCCTCCCTGCTTGCTACTCAGTCTGAAAATGGCAATTTGGTTTCCACGTTTCTCTGCGCAGGTGGGCCTGAGCAAGCCAGCTGAAGAGGTCATTTCCTCCCTGTCGGATATGGTCCCCCAAAGGGTTTTACTCTACCTAATCCAACCCCGAGAAGCATCTTTTTGCTACTAATCCTGACAAAACCAGCCATCCCTACTGTGTTTTACAGATACCGAGGGCTGAACGGACAGTGAAGCTAGATTCCTTTCTCCCTGCAGACATCTGATCCAAAGTCTTCTGCAGTCAAAGGAGAGACTCTTGTGGTATTTAATGGGGTTTGGATCAGACTTTAAGGACAGGGCTGATAGGCAGTAGCAGGGATGATGGGCTGGGCTGTAACCGTTTCCATGGAGAACAAGAGGCCTTCTCTAGGGCTGTCAAGCATCAATACAAGAAGACACATCACTAAGATGTATTTTCCCAGTTTAAACTTTACTTTTAAAAGAGCATTTGTATTTGCAAAGCCACAAATTACAGTAGCCATAGTGGAGACTTCGTTAGCAAACAATGACAAGATGAAGATAGCACTAGAAGGAAAGCTAAGAACCACCACAAGGGTAAAGCACCCTCCTATTTCAATACTATACCACAGAAAAACATCTGTCAAACAGTATTGCAGTCTGAAGTAATCAGTGCAACTAATTATCACTAATTGTAATATAGTTTCTGTCTTGCTGCTAATACATTTAGACTTGCTAATCAAATCAAACTATTCCACCTTGCCGTGCTGCTTTCAAATAAACATTTCAGCAAGGATAAAAAATGAAGCTTTGTTCTCATTTTTTTGTTACGGCTGTCTGGAGAGGCCAGTGGCTTTTTTCATTTATTTCACACTGCGACAAAAGTAGTAGAAAATGCCATCAGGAAGACTATTTGGCACTCTGAATGTTTTCGTTTAAAAGCCAGAGCAGGCGAGCAGGCGCATGGACAGTACTGCACTGCCTCTCAGCCAAACACAGCCACTTCTGCTCTTGCCCACAAAGAAGGGGAATGGCTCAGATCACCCCCAGCAAAAGTGCACAGCACCTTTAGAGGACATCCACACATCCACTCTGCTAAGGAACTATTGAGAAACGCCTGATTTCAGTGGTAGAAGGCGCTAATTGAAAGACAGGGCAGTGTTGTGGGTAAACCGATAAACTAGATGCAAAAACCCTGGATTCAGTTTCCAGCTCTGCTGCAAACTTCCCAGCACAACCTTGGCTGCCTTGCTAAATACCTCTGTGCCTCAGTTGCCTGTCTGTGGAAGTGGGATTATAACGTGTCTTTGTCTAAACGGAAAGCTCTTCAGAGAGAAAATGTTCTCCACTGCATTTCTGTGCCTGGGTTAACACAAAGAGACCCCTAACAGGCTTCCGGAAGCTCTTTTAATAAAAATAATTAAAATGTGATTTCCAGAAATGAAATTACATTTGCAAATATATGATTTTCCTTCACCCTGAAAAAAATTAATGGAACTTATTCTTTTAAAAATTGCACCGTTCTATACATTTTTAATAGGTGACCATCCTACTGGGGACTTTAAGGCGTACCAGAGATCTGCACATTCTGGAAAGGATTTTCAGGCAGGTAAAAAGGCAGTTCCAGAGTACTGATGCTGTTGAACTGAAGTGAACTCTACTATTCCACCCACAGTCCTGCACAACATATAGCACCAATTGCCACAGACACACACTTAATACTGAAGTACAGTTGGAGCATATTCCCCAAAGTACCGATACAGCATCTGGAAATCTTTAAGGTTCCTGAAAGATCAGACTCTCAAACCCTTCCATTTTTTGAGGATTTTCTCCCAGCCTAAATCCAACCACTTCCACGTATGCAGCCAACAGCTTTCTGAGGGAAAACCAACAGCCAACTTTTTGTATTGTGTCACAACAGAAACACATGTCCTCAAAAGGCTGTCATCAGTAAATGTGCAGTCACTTAACTCCGGCTCCAAAACATTAGCCACTATTTTTACAAATGCAAATGCAGAAAAGACCATAGTTATTGTAACAGTGGAACTGTATTTATATATTTAGCAGCGCCTTAAAAAGCAATAACCAAATTAACTCGCAGCTACCATTAGTTGCCAATTTAGCACAAACGTTTGACATTCCTAACAAAGAAGAAAGAAAGCAACTAAATATTTTACACTGAAGAGTGCCTCAGATTTTAATTAATTTTTAGTCTTTGAACTTTGCAAACAGCTACTTGTAATAGAGTTTACAAAGGCCATTTAAAATTGTGATGTTGATCTAGAAATCAATGCGCTTTCACAAAAGGCAACTCATTAGGAGTAAACATTCGTAACTGCCAAGTTTTCCACATACAAGAAGAAGCACCTGGAGGCTACTGAAGCAAACAGTAATCAGAGGGATTTAAAATTGTGACAAGATGATCAAAATTAGTTGAATATAGATATAAAAAAATCTGACCTGCTTAAGAAGACTTTAGTATTCCTAAAAATCACAGCCTATATCTGTTCTCTCCCACATTCATTTAAAACAATTGTTTTGGAATGTGAAGTCTCTGAGGAATCCTGACTCTGTGCTGTGAGAGGCACTGGCACTCCACTAAATGCAAGAGTCACGCACACCACAGAGCAGAAATTGCCTGGCAAGCTGTAGACCAGTTCTGTAAGGCGCTTCCTAAGAGGTACTACACGTCCTCAACTCCCTGCGGTTCAACAGGAGTGTGAGGCACACGTCATCTTCCTGTGCTTGACATGAATAAGATAAAACCTGGGGCAGTGGACAGGTGTGACTATGACTATCCTGCACTTCAGAGTGCCTAAATTCCAACACCCAGACTAAGTATCCATTTGAAGGGGTGCAGGGTGTATCTAAAAGGCTTTCTAAATGGCAACGTTAGTGTCAGTTTGAGTGTATAGCTCAACCTACCCACTGTACTTACCTGCTGGTTCCAGCCAGGAAGCAGAAAAATCAATTGCTTGTGCTATCACCAAACAGAATATGCTTGGAAAGAAACTGAAGCTCAGAGAGGTACTAGGACATGTTACCAGTGCCTACTGGAAAGCTTCATCCCAGAACTACAGAAGCAAAGACAAAACTTCCCAGGACCTCTGTTTGGCCATGAAGTCCTTGCCTCCAGCCCACCAAAATCAAATGAAGTCTATGAAGCAAGCCACGAGACCAATATTACACTTCAGCAAATCACATAACTTCCAGACAACACATGCTTTTTATGTAGACTCTGTATTTTAACACCACCTCACTATGCACAGTTAAGATTCAAGAAATTTAGTAGGGAACCCTTTCAACAATGTAAATCACAGAAAAAAACATCAACCTTTCTCTGGTGGAGGATCACACACTACATCAGAAATGAATTTAACCTAAGGTGTGTTAAGGAACTGGAGCTATTCTGGCTTTGAGAAGGAGCCAATGCTGTGGATGAGAGTTCACAGATGAGTGAGTACAAAGAAACTGCGTGGGAAGGAACAAGAGCTTGCACAGTACACATCTGTCAGCTCTATCACATTTCCAGCTAAAACTGTAGCATCAACAGACACCCCATGGATTTTGCATGACTTGTTGAAGGTCTATGCAACTGCAAATTACCACACTGATTGCACCAATGTATAAATGAAAATCTCTATTTCTGGGAGACAGAATATGGATAATATTCCTCATTTGAGCTTTTTTGTGGTTATTCATGTAAAAATTGAAGCATAATTTAATATTAGTTACTAACACAGTTATAAATAGTCTTAGTTAACTGCTACAGAACATTGTGTGAAAGAAAGCAACCAAATGGAAAGATTTTTATATGACAGGTCTGTGGGATTCATCCACTCTGTGGCACGCTGCAAACCTATCAGTAAAATACCAAGCATGTCATGTGTGTTCTGGTTGTAACCAAGTTGCTATTACATTACATGTGACATTGTTGATCTGTGTGCCATGCACCGCAAAATAATACAGCCCAGTTTTGCTTTCGTAAAGAATAGTTTGGGCTGAACGGCAGCCATAACCCTGCACAGGGGTCTTACTAGCCAATCCATAGTCTGGGGGAAACAAATCTTTTTTTTTTTTTTGGTAAGGTTAGCTTTGGCTGAATCAGCTCCCTAAGCTGGCTCATCACATCACTGCAGGAGCATCATGCCAGGGCAAGGTAAAAGGTGACCATATCCTCACTTAAAATAGCACCTGAAAATGCGAACGCTTCTGATACTTGTGCCGTTGCTGAATAAAAATGAAGTCTTGCCACTGATGTCAGTGACAGCAAGAACTGTAATTATAATGAAAACATGGCTCCTTTTCAGGCTTCTAGAACAAATGAGCCTGTGATACGACGAAAACATTTCTCCTAGCTTCATTTGGCCCTTGTCTGATGCATGAGTATACAAGGAGCTCTTGACAATATATTGGCCTGAATTAGCCCACCAGGTTTTCAGACCTCTCCTCAAATCTTATTTCAAGACTGTCGACTCAAACAAACCAGTGAACAGCAGTGTGGTTGTACCATACTGAAGGGAAGAAGAGCTTTGTTTTGTATTTTAAAGAGAGAACATTCTCACTTTCTCTGGGATTTCTGTGTTCTACATCTTTGAATTTAGATATTTAGATATCTTTGAATTCAGATATTTATATGACCATGGCAAAATTGCAGTTACATCATTTATATGACTAAATGTATATACACTGCAAGTGGACTACTCAGCATTCTGATACTCAGCAGTCTTGAAGGTATTTATTCTGAAAGTACTATGGTGATTATTTGAAACAAGGTCAATATGCTGCTTCCATTTTAAAAACAGGAAAGGAGGCTCAGGTGCCTTAAAGGACCGGCTAAATTACACACAGGAAGAAGCCACCAAAACAAGGAACTGATTTTACGTCTTCAAAGGTCAGAGCCAACAAGCCAGCCCTAGACTATTCTTTCCAGTCACGTCAAATCTCAGGCCTTTCTATACCTTCTTGTTCCTCCCTTTCTTTGTCACTGTCACAATTAAATTAAGCTTTTACCTAGCTACCAAGTAGTCGACTGCTCTGCTGCCCTTACTCAGAGTTAGTTGCTAGATGGAGGACAAAGATAGTAAACTCTCTGAAGAACAGACAGTCTTTTAGACCTGTATCTGCAGCACATTACAACTGTGCCTTAACTTTGGCTGGCATATCACTCTGCACATAAGTAATAACACCAAATCAAAGCCCTACAAGTTCCAGAAAACTTTTGCTTCATTCATGAGGTTCTTAAGAGTGGCCTCCTCTGAGAAGCAAAGCCAGCCTGGACCTCTGCAGGGGAGTAAAGCAGGGTGCTCAGCCCAGTCAATATGAGGGGTTTCCTACAGCCGCTCTTACCCTCATAGCTGTTACCTAGATCCCAGAGGGGAAATTAAAAAGTTGTTCCATTTTAAAATTTTACTGCCCTGTGCAAATTCCAATTCAAAATGCCAAATACAGCTTTAGCTGCACAATCTGGTGGCAACAGCATAGACAAAACAAAAGCCAAGCTCTACTCCCATTAGAGGGCGCAGGGACACATCCAGCAACTCCTGGAGCAGGTGTCCTGGCTGAAGCCTCATCCTGCGAGATTCTCAGCCCTTCCTGGGGACGGCTAAATGCCACTGCTGCCTACTGAAATAAATGGGAAAGTAGAAATGTTGTTCACTAGTGCTGAAAAGGGTGCAAAGATTCTTCTTATGACTTGTTAAGTAGGAAAGAACATGAAGCTACTTATACCAAGGACACCTTTTCAGCTCAAAGAGTCCACCACACTCACCAGATGTCAGATGAAACTCTTAGATAAGACTGAGCTTAAAAAAAAAAAAAAAAAAAAAAGAATTTGTATCAAAAATATTTTAATAAAACCATTTTAAAACTCATTTCCTAAGGAAGTGATACTTACGAAACTACAATGCCTTGGCGTGTTACTTAGATCCTATTGTGCAATTTCACCAAAATTGGACAGAAGGGTAGACATCCTGAGGATATTAAGTTACCATCAAGCTTCACAAAAACAGGAGGTTCAGTATTCGGCCTAACTGAGGGTCAAGCACCATAGACCACCCCTCCACAGGTACTAGAGGATTAATACTTGAGAACACCTTTTTATGCCCCTGTCACTGCAAAACCTTGAATCAGAGTTTGCCTCTTCCTTAAGCACCAAGATAAGGCACAAAACCATCAAAAACCTGGTTTCCAAAGTGTTTATGCTCACAGAAAAATACATTGAAGAGAGCAAAAATACCATAGGACCACTAGGCCTAAACAACCACAGCTACGCATTTGCAGCAAGTTGAGACCCACACCATTTTGGTAGCCTGACTTAACTGAGCCATGTTTGTGAAGTGTTTTGAAGGTCAACAATATTACAGAAAGCTTCCTGCGGTGTCTGTTAAAGAAGCAAAACAACACCTATTATAATTCCATTTCCACACATGCATAACTTGGCCTTGGAAACATCTGCTTGCAGAATTAATTCTGACTCCAGGTTCCCAATCAGATGAAACCTCTCTTTGTTTTCCTTTGCTTTGCAGCACCAGTGTTTCACCCCCATCTGAAACTTTCCAGGTCACTGCTTGACTTTAGCATTGGGGGTTTTCTTAATCTGAACCAAATCCTTTCAGATGTTTGGGGATTTCCAGGAGTGAATGTAAATACATTTTCCCCATTTTAAACCCATATTGTCTCAGCTGCCAAGGACAGCAAGACTGATCTGTAGCCCACTGAAGGCAGTGAGAACTAGTCTAACTGGTAAAGAAGTGGAACTGAATACATGCCGTATGTCAGGGACTTTTCCATCAACTTTGAAATGGCTTTGGACCTGGCCCAATCTTTACTGGTGACAGCAACGCTGACTAAATCTGGAGAGGAAAGAACATGTTAAAGGTAATTGGGAAAAAAAGTAACTTCTGAACATGTTCCTTGGGCGGTTCCTACAAGTTTAGTGAAGTTTAATGAGCATCAGTCCTACCGTCTATTGTCCCTTCCCAATCAGAAAACCCCAGGGGCTGCTGGACTAAGGCTGACACTGGAGACAGGAACTTCACTGATCAAGGGTTTGGGGACAGCGACCAGAGGGGCTGCCATGATCAGTCTCTTCTGGGACAACGTACACATGGGATTGTAGTTACAGATAGGTTTCAATAAAAGCTCTCAGTGTAGAAGCACTTAGTCTGCTTCAGCTGAAGTCAATAGTAAAACTCCTGTTGACTTCAGCAAGAGATAGTATAGGCCATTGTCGAGAGCTTTTGAAAATGCAATGCTGCATCATTAAGCTACACAGCAAAGAGCAGATCTGTTGAGCAAGAAAAGTCTAGCTGTGCACACTGACACTTTTCAGAGCAGAGCTGCACTTAACTGTACTACTTCTTATGCCATAAGGAATACACCAAAGAGCATACTAGAGAGGCACTGCAACTACAGATATAGAACTGCATTTAAAACCCAACTCCCTGTATTCCTTACAAGCTTCTGACTGTAATCCTGTAATGTTAGCTTTATACATGCACAGCATTTCCTCCCCCCACTGTGGTTAGTGTCGTTTCAGTTTGAAAATTACATTTTGTTACATCATCTGTAGACTCTTTATACTTGGAAGCATCCCATCTGCAAAGTGATTCACATGACACTGCAGAGATATAAAATTCCAGAACGATCCAACACAATGTTTACTTCTAACTACTAACTAGTCTAATAAAGCCAGGAAAAAAAAAAAAGAAAAAAGAAAAAAAATAGTCTGATGCAAACCTTTCTTCAGCTCTTTCAGAGTGTGAAAATACATGGGCAGCTTTTCTAACCTGCCAACCACCAGGGAGTTCCAGCATCCTTAACAAATAGTCTGAGATCCCAGTTAAGATGAGTTAGTTACTCCAAAGAAGTTTGAAATAATTATCCAATGCCCGAAGGTGTGGTCAACAATGTAAAACAATCACTGCCTCTTTACACTTCCACATATACACAGATTCTTTGTGAAATAAACACACACCCAGCTTTAGCATGAAAATCCAAACCATACACCTTTGCAGCTCAATGTGCTTCTGTGTATTTCTGCATCAGAATACAGTAGTTACCATAGAAAATGAAAGACAGCACCTCAGGAGAGACAAAAAGAAGTGAATTCCGTGCACTTATCTGATAGTTCTATTAAAATCCCACCTTTACTCATACTGAGCCAAGTTCTTTACTAGCATAAACATACTGATTTCGGAAAATTTTAAACCAGCAGAAAATATGACCCATCCCCCAGATGTCCCTGCACATTCAAATGTCCCATCTGCAGAAACAAGCCTACAGGATGGCAAAGAGCAAATTTCAAGTACCCCTGTGAGTATTGTGGTCAGTCTAAAAGCAGTTTCAGCATTACAGCACTCCACCAACTTCTGCAGAGTTACTCTGGGTGTACATCGGAATCAGACTCTGTATCGAGCTCTCTGCCTCAAAAATTCATAAAAGACCAAGCCACAGAGTTAAACTCAACCTACCCTTAAAAAGGAAGTACCAGTCTCTGGATAGCCAATGATAAACAAAAGTAAAAATCAAAGCAACTATGTATTATCAACCTTAATCACATAGTTCTTCTATGAGTTTTACAATGCAGTGGTTATCAGCCACAGCATGTCACATGCTGAAACAATTATGGTAGGGGAGGTAGTTTTAACTGATTCTTCTCCTGTCTATATTCATACCTGTACTAATTAATTTTTAACTAAGAATTTGTATAATTCTTTACATTTTTGTAGTTCTTTATACTTTCAGAAGGCTAGAGAAATATTAACCAATTAGTCCCTAATCTCAAACTGCTGCACTGAAGTACCCTTTCATTAAACTGGTAAAAACCTATACAACATACAGTTTCAGCTGTGTGAAAGCAAACCTTGGGTCCAGTAAAGTGCAGGCTATCCTTTTCTTCCTATATCTGATCAAAATAAAAATTTCCTTTCAAATGTGCCCACATGCATTATTGTCTCTTACCAGCCTCCCTGTTTGAGCTTCTCAAACACCAAAAAAATAACATAAGTGTTTATCTGCTGGCTCAATTCATTGAAGTGAAATTAACAGCATCTTGTCCCTTCACATCACACACAGCTCCTCTCCTGTTCTCCTCTTCCTCCCATGGGAGAAAACAAATACACTTCTGTCTCTATGTGTAAAAAGCAGATGATAATGTGCGTTGGTCAGGCTATGGTGACTCGAAGAGCCAAAGCTCCACCAGTTCTCCTCTCCCTGGATGGCAGCTGGGACCCCTGCGCATGGAAAGGAGCAGCGTGAGGTGGGGAAGCCTCCTCCTCTCCTCCAGTGAAAATGCCGGGAGGTCACGCAGAGCCTGCCAATACTGCAGAATCCCACAAACACAGCTTTTTAAAATAAACTCCTACTTTTTTCTAACATTAGGATTGTTAAGATGAAACAAATACTTTTACACCCTGAATCTCCAAAGCTAGCAGACTCTGACATTTTAGCTAAGATGGTAAAATAGCATCTTAATACCCTGTGCTACTCACGGCAATTTTTCTGGGAACTGAGGGGAGAGAAGGGCAAAGTGAGAGGGATAAGTATGTGCCTTTCAGGATTGAACTGACAGATACAGAGGAGATACAGAAAGTTTTACATGAAAATTCTTGAAAGAAGGTGCCATCTTTTCCAGTTACCATCAATACCCTTTTTTGTCAGGCTGACCTTTTTGTGTATGTTGCACCAAGATTACATCACACTTGCTTTCTTTTCACTTCTCCCTCCCCTTTTCTGTGCCATCCAAACTCAGAAAAGGATAGGTGGATAGGCTGGACTTCGCTGCTGTCCCTTACTGGCAGAAAGAAGAAACAAGGATCAAAATACTGCATGTTGCTGCTTTTTTTTTTATGACCGTGTTCAACACCCTACCCAAGATTTTTAATAGCAGTTTCACAAGCTCATTCATTCCCATTCAAGCATGCATCTGTACAAACCATGCCATCTTCTGGTGCTTCCTGGCAGCAAAAAAGAAATACCAGTGTCAGAACTTAAACTGTCACCCCCATCACTGACTCTGTAGGGAGTCCTCTCTTTACCACCTGGTATCTGAGTGCAACACTGCACTCCAGAAAAATGTTTCATGGCTCTTCCAGGTACCAAAATCACAATGAAAAACGAAGTGCCAGAAACATTCTGAGTTACTGTTGAGAATATCAACTCTGTCCTACAAACTAAGTCAGCAACCTCTGTTTTGAAAAAAACTCTGTATTCAAGTTATTATAAAAGACACTCCTATGAACAGAAAATGATTTTGAAATCAGTTTTTTAATACGACAAAAGCATCTGTACATCAGGAAATTTATGACAGCTGGAACTGACTCCCCATATGTGGTAAATAGAGATTGGCTAACATGTTGAGTTACCCTTTCATCCGTTAACATTTTTTCTGTATCCTGCAGAAATAGTTCCAAACATTACAGCTCACAAACAAGTGGCGGCTATGTGTTTTCTTCCTGTGCAGCCAGCCAAGGCTCCTCAATGCCTTTGCATGTCACAGATTCCCCTGGATATTAAGAGACTGGTCATTTGCTTCCACTTTCTTTATTGGAAAGTTGTTCCAGAATCTCATTCTTGTCGCTTCTTTGAGGCTAACACAAACTCAACCTTTGTTTCTATTGTAGCTGCAGTTAGAGGACCACTGTATAATCTACCTTTACACACCATGTATCTCACAAGGTTTTAAAGAAACGTTTGTTACACACCGAGCACGCCACTATACGCTAATCCCTTAGCACACGCGGTTCTCCATTTAATTGCGTGATGCAGTCATACAGACTCATTAGTGTGGAGGAGGAGTGTCACGCCATTGAAAAACATCCTGACAGCATGAAATCATGACTGTGTGTCAGGCAAGAATCATGTAAGGTCAACTATACCTGTGGTATCTGAGCACGTGCTGGGAAAAAAAGTGGTCAGTTATGTTATGGCACAACCCTCATACCATTAGGTCAGCGTGAGACCCAACCCAACCTATACAGTCCCCAGTCTGGTAAGAGGAAGAAGCACCATTGGCATTTTGCTCCCCTGGCTTACACAGCTCCTAGTAGCACTGAAGGTCTGCAGTGGTAAAGTTTTGGGTGAAAGAATGCTAGTTTTTTTTAAAAGACTACTCATTTGTTCCCTTATTTTATTAGCAGCCAATATTATTTAACATTAAAGAATGGCACTACTATGCTTTCTTCCAATTATGTTTGCTTACTTTTCTATAGTGAGCAAAATGTTAAGAGTAAACTAAGCCAAATAATAAGTTTCAACTGTGTTTATCAATCACATTGATTTTTCTGAGTTTCATGCACTGGATAATGCTAGAAACATTAGGAATCTGAAAAGAAAGGAAATATTTCCTACTGAAAAAGTTAATTGGTGACATTTTCTTCAAGAAATATAGAGAGTTCTGAAGCATCCCTCTAATGTTATATCCAAGCAAAGTAAGAAAATTGACAGACACTAACTTCTGTTAACATAGATAAATTGATTGCAGACTGCAACCCAAAATACTGCTATGCCATGGAAGAGACTTTCTCCTTGAGGGACACTGTTCCCAGCCATAGTGAGATACAGGTCTTACATCTGAAATAAAAAAAATGAAAGCTTTAAGTAGGATTCCAGAATTCCGTTAGACCTGAAATGGCCGAGAGCTCAGGGACGTAAAACATGTCTAGCCCTCAAAATAGTGTGGGAAAAGATAATAGGAGTTGGTTCTTGATTCCCTTTCCCTCCAGCATGCAGAATACAGAGGAATACAGTTAATACACACATGCTCACAAGGAGGTCAACTGTCTTCCTCCCTCCTCTCTGTTCATGGCCTGTGATATCATTAAGAAGACTGGAGTTGAGTGGTGCTGTGTCAAGTGTCAGAGGAACCCATCAACAAGGAACACATATTGGGTAAATCCACCTTAATTACCATTTCCAACTCAAGAGCTCACTTCTGAAGCAGATCACCCAGTGATCTGCTCAAAGCAGATCTTGTACTTTGGTTCACATTACAAAGTCATCTTGAGTAGACCAAGTGGATTCCTTTTGGATTAAACTCAATAGAAGAGTATGCTTCTGGAGCACACTTAACGTGTTCCATGCAGTAACAAACACTCAGTCCCCAGGACCAGACTAGGGCTAGCCTGAACCCTCAGGATGTGTACAGTATCCTCACCACCAACAGGTCCTCAGCACCAACTGTTCTGCTCTCCAGATCTCCTACCATTGCTGATGTGGGCGTAGCCACCATCTTCCTACAAACCCCAAGAGACTAAATAAAAAGGTATCTTATCGCAAGAAAGTATGTTTTTATGTTTCAACCTAAAAATCCTTCAGGGTAAAGGAGCCAGGGCCATGCAGTAAAGATAGGAAGCCAGCTGGGAGCCAGTCCAACTACCAGTGACTAGTGGAAGTTCAGTTTTCACTGTACAATTACTTCCACTACTCAGAGAGCATTATAAACATACACATTAGAAACAGATGATCTTAGTCATGGCAAGTGATAGCATCAGATGTGAACATCTCTCAGACAATGCTGATGTATTTTCTTACTTGCTCAATGAAAGCCAAGGTAGGTTTACCTACCTAAACAGAAAGAAAGAGGGGGTCCCTCATGCATTTTGCTAGATCAGCTTTATATTACCTCTTGATACACAGGTAAGGTAAGAAAACCGACTCATCCATTCTGGGAGTTAAGAGTAAGTTCAAATGACATCATTTAGGTTTAAATTACTACACTGAGCAGAGACATTGTAACTCTAACTAGAGGGTTAATCAACCATTTTAACATGGACATCTGAATATAGAAAGGCTAGTAATGACACTCCAGTAGAGAAAAATCAATCACACCTCCAGTTATAGCTGGTAATTAAAAAAAGATGGAGTATATTAGCCTTAAGAAATAAAAACGCACAGCATTTTGACAATTCCAACCACTGCTGGTTTGAGTCACATTAAAACTCATCTCCCCGCACATTTCCTGGGTACACATTCAGGAAAAGTTTGTTCCATGCAAGAATGGATCATCTTTATGCAAATAAACAGAGTAAGACAGAAAAGTGTGCATAGGAGTATGAATTCTCATCTTCAATCCTCATCTAGCATCAAACTCACAGAACAGAATTTCTGCCTATCATCATTAGCTAATTAGTCTTAATGTTAGCTTCTATTTCTTCTGGGAAAGGAGGAAATGTGGGAAGAGGAAACTGCTCAGACCTACGCCAGCTACAGGTACGCATACAGTCACAACCTGCCTGCTAGCAGTTCCTCCACAGAAACTCCCCAGCCTCCCCTTTGCCACAAACTGGGAAAGACAGTCATCTTCTCATCTCAGACTTCTACCTATCCCTCTTGATTTCCCATCCCAATACTGGGGCCTCTCTGTTCTGTTCACAAAGAACCCATAGGCTTAAATTTTACTCCCTTTGTTCTAGATATCATCTCTTACTCCTGTTTCTCATGCTCTTTGGGTGTTTTGATGTCCGTACAGTCTGGAAACCTCTTCTGCCAGGTGGAGGGGATTTTTTCTCCTTAAAATATGAAGGGTGCTTATGCCAAAGCCCTTGAGTTTGGCAGAATCTGGCCCTTGAAACATAAATCTCTGTGTCTTATTTCTCCTTCTGAGCCATTTCCACTAAAAAAACATTTTGGATGCTCTTAGTCTAGACAGCAGACCGTCCTCTCAGAATAATGTTGGATAGGCTTGTAAACCAACCAAATAATATTTGTTTAAGACTGATTCATTGCACATTCAGCATATCAAACCAAATCCCCACAGAAGTCCAGTACTCCATTAATGCTAATTTCAGGCCTTTCTAAGTTGAAAACAGTGTGATGCCTTTGGAGGAATTGTTCCTACCTAAGGGATCCTTAAGCTGGGAAGGTAAAATTCCTTCAGTGGATCACAAGTCAATGGACTATAAGAGCTCTGAGTGTCAAGAATCTGCATTTTAATAAACCTCAGGTCATGTATGTGTCCAATCTGGTGAGAACTATGCATTTTGAAAACTTTATGTATTTACATGATAGGTTGCAACAGCCCAGCTGATGAATACATATGTATCTGATGATCAAAAGATCTTTTTCAAGCAATAGTGAATCATTAAGTAAATATGTAGTAATTTTCAGCTAGTTATTATTCGGACTGTGTTGTGGAAGAACATTTTTAAAGCTATTTTTTAAAGAAATAACTACAAGTGACACCAAAATCTGAAGGTTTAGCCACAGTCTTTAGAGAAAGACCATCAGCAAACTAACAGTCGCTCCAGTTGAAACTAGCTTAATGAAAGAGTAAGAATCTTAGGGATCAAGTCAAACATTGTATCAGTGGTTGGCCAATTTAGGACCTTTTTTTTTTGTAAAGATGGCCCAGATGCTTGGGAAATACCAAAAGTCACAGCTCAACTGAACCCAACAAAACTACAAAATCTTAATCTGATTGATGTCATACCTTTTCCTTCTTTATTTTTTTTTTTCAAATGGTGAAGCAAACTGGAAGACTATCAGAAATCGTAATTACGGACAAAGCTTTTGCTGACCACTGTGCCCAGCTAACACTAGTAGAACTAAAAGGTGCCATACAGTAGAAAGATCTTCAGGAAATACATTAGTGGATTTCAGTCCAGCTTTCAGGACATTAGATCATCTTACAAAATCCATCATTACCATTTGACAGCACTCAGTTTAATAGGTGGCAATTTCAAAGACCAACCAGGGACTGAACTGCAAAAAAACCCAACAACTCAACTCTAAGAAAATACCTATATATATTATTTTCCCTGTTTTTCATCTTTATAGGATAGCAAATCATAACAGTGGATGGAATGGACTACTTCAGCCAGCCTAAGCCAGGAAAATTCCAGCTTGCTTGCTCTATATTTGTAACATATTTGGCAAAGACACTCAAAGATGAGTTTTGGGGAAAGTTTATTCTGCCACTGTGTATGGCTAAACTTCAGTTACTATTGCCTTCAATTTATTACTCACTTTTTGCATTACCTTATGATCTGGGAGTCCTGGAAGAGGATCCCATTATGCCAGCACTGAATGCACACAGGACAGAGACAGACCCAGATCCAAAGAGCTTACAGTTCGGCACCTTTAGGAGAACGATTTTAATTAAGAAAATGCAAAAGGAAAAAGAGAAAACAACCGGCTATAGCCAAAATTTTTCATCCTAGAGGCCTGAAATCCAGAGCTTGAATCCAGATTTAGTGTCATAAATAAAAATTATATATCTAAAGGTGCCAGAAATATGAGTTCATACTGAAGGCCTCGTAAGCTCTCTGACTTAAAAACTCACGATTGGAAACAAAGTCAGACACACAGCCAAGAATACAGGCTGACGCTCAAACTCTATTCTTAAAACAGGTCTTTGGCCTTTCCTCCACCTACCTAAGGCATACATTAAAGCCAAGTGTTGGCCTAGATTTCAACTTAAGTTCCAACAGTTTTATGAATTTACACCCGAGTCTCAACATCACTGCATAGGAGCTGCTGATGACTTCCCTCTTTAATCATCAGTGCTAGTCCTCTGTGTGTGTATGTTTGCACATACACGTGGGGGGGAGAAGGGATGAATCTCCAATGTCAAAAAATCAGCTGAATACTGCACTCCCACACTGAGTTTGGCATACGAAAATCATAGGCTTTTCACAACCCTCAGTTATATTATTCATGCAGAATGCACTCAGCTTTCTATTGTTCCTGCTCTCATTGTTTATAAATGAGTCTTTTCTTCATCTGGGGATGGAAGTTCCTTTAAGTTTCCCTTAGCAAAAGTACTTCTGTAATGAGGTGCAGTGCTAGTGCTCAGAGGGTTAAGGAAGTTTCTGGAAATGTTCATGCTTCTGGAAAAAGCAGTATTTTCTTTCTTTATTGAAGGAAGAATGAACAACTGAAGCTGGTTGATTTGTTTTGGCCAATCTGATATACGCAGGTTCCTAACTGCTTCCTAAATGTTTCGGAAATAATTAAGTTCTTCATTTTGTTCTCTGTAACTGCAACATTTGCAGAGGAAATTTCTAAATATGTTAAGACTCTTGCTTTTGCACCTCACTTAAATATTCCCAGCACTACTATTAAAAAAAATGATCCTGAGACATGGTCTTCAAATGTTGTTCATGGCATAAATACTGTTTCTCAGGACAGGACATGAATTGTACCAGAAACTGCCGGACCCTTCTGTTATGGCCAATACAGCTGCAGAAAAACATATAACCCCTTTGTCTAGCAATATTGCGAATTTCATGATTTAGCTTGTTCGACAGTTCAGGCTGTCATCATTAATCCTGGTGATTGTGCAAGATTCTGATGCATTCCCCCAGCTTAGAGTTTTTTCAATCCAATTTAAGTTAATAAACAGTGGACTGAATTGCAAAAGAAAAAAGTAAGTTAATCCCATGGCAACTTAATCGCTTTTGGCTTCAGAGGACATCCTTCTGGTTTGGGTCTAATATCACAGCATTTTAAAGGTAGGTGGGACTGTGTCTTTTACTCCTCCATTTGTGGTACACTTTCTGTTTTTAAAGTTCAAAGGACTTCTTTTATGCTCCTACTAAGGCTGAGATATTGCAGATCCAAAGGGAACAACAGGCAGAGTGTAACCTGACATATTGAAAACAGAAAACTGGAGTCAAATCCATCCATACATACATATTTTGGAATGAAAAGAAACTTCTGGTTTGCACTAAGGACTCAAGAAATGTAACAGTTTGCCAGTTAATGGAAATACATTTACATTTAACTAATGTTAAGCAAAGAAACAGTTCAATCTCTTTCAAAAACCATCTCCTGTCTACTTGCAAATATCAATGGACTTCATGAAATGGATGGGTTTTGTCTTTTTAGTATCAACTCCTAACATATTAGCTCTTAACAAAAGTGTAATGAAACCATCCCCAAGAGCAGTATCTTTAAGCCAACAATCTCCATCTTCTGTGGGTTCTCCTAACACTCTGGACTGCCTTCATCCGCCCTCTCCTCTTCTCACCTGCTTTTCTCCCTCTGGCCAGATTCTGATTTTTATCACACCACTGCAAAGTCTGCGTAACTCCAGTGAACTCCAGGGAAATATATTTCTGGATTTACACCTGCCTAGCCAGCCTAATGGTATTTAGTTTGCTCATAAAAGGCATTTTTCCCTTTAATTTATGAGAAAAAATTAATGAAGTCTAGATTCTATTGCTCATACACATCGTGAGTAGTATCACATTCCTCAACAGACCTTATTGAAAAAAGCTACTCATAGACTTTTTCACTCAAAACATACAAGCAGAACTTGGTCTGCAATTAGTAACGGAGAGAACAAAAAGTATTTCTTTCAACAAAGATAAGCACTATAGGTCATTTGAAGGAGTGACAGTAGTGCAGTATTTCAATTGGTTTTAAAACGACAGTTATTTTTTTATATATTTGCAGTTAAAGTGCCAGGTTTTGTCTAAGAAGAAAGAAAGAAGATTGTAAATGTTCCTGTCACTGCTATATTCCAATTAGTTTTAGAAGAGCGAAAGACAATAGATTAAAACAACCCCATGTAACAGCGGAGAGTAAATAACCTACAAATCTGGAAACTCGTCTGTGTGTGCAACGAGGACTAGCGCTGAGTGGAACACATACAAGGAAAAAAGTGCATTGAAAGAAACTTGGGTTGTTTTTAATTTAAATCCATGCCTATTCAAAGCAGTCATATCTGAATTTCTAAGAGCAAGCAAAATCACTATGCATTTACCATACTAAATGCCTTTTTCATCAACTAACAAAACAGAACAGATACAAATGAACCAATCAGGGATTTCGAGTGAGCTATCAGTGTTAGAAAAGCTACTCTGCACATTCCAGTTGAGTCACCACAGAGAAGTAGGGAAAAAAAAGGGGGGAAAAAAAAGGGGGGGAAATAAATTACTGTGTGCAACTCCATCTGCAAACTGCTTCTCCCGCACTGGTATGTAATAAAATGTGTTGCTAAGATACAAGCTGCTAAAGAAGTTCATTAAAGGACACTTTAAACAAAGCTGCCAGACTCTTTTCCCTTTAAAGACTGCTTATTTGGTTCTGTCCCTTGTGTTTATAATTAGATCCTCTATATGAGAGATTGTGCTCCATTCAAGCCCACTCAGCAATGAATGTTAATAAAATAACGTAAATAAGGCACTGGCTTAGGTTGTATATATTTTTGGGCTACGGAGCTGTTGATAGAAATACATCTGGATTCCACTTGTATTTTTAATGCAAACTAAAGCTTTTCCAAGTAGCTTCGTCCCAAGCTGGAGAGCAGAAATGTCAGCTTCTGCACCCAGCACTCTAACCTAACTTTTAGAAAATACTTTCAGGCAAAGAAAACTGGCTTCTTGCCTGAAGTTTGGAGTTTCTGAGATGCCTCTTGTGTAAGCTTTTACGTGTAAGCCTTTGTTATCTACACTGAAATAAAGGCCAAGATTGTTTATGTCTTTCACTTGGCAATCTTTATCTTTCTCCATCTGTATATGAGTTCCTAGATGTGTGCTAATGATTTGCAGAATTTCCTTGATCTTAATATATAAACGACACAAGTAAGTCTATTGTGTCACATTTTCTTGCCAGGAAAGATGTTATCAGAGACGTCTTTATCTGACCTTATATAAAATACTTTTAGTCTCCGTAGTAACATTTTCAAGGTAGGTGTATTTTGGCTTTTGTTTTGGTTGAGGAGAAAAGAATGGGCAAGATACTTTGCATTCACTCATTGTGGTGAAATTATATCTTAAGAAATAATTCCAGCATTTATCTGTTCAGCACTTAATAACACATGAGATGCATAAATCACAGATGAGAGTTAGTATCAGTGATGATATAGGAAATGCTACTTGTCACTTTGTAACCTGCATCTCATATTAAATTCTGTATCACAGTCCCCAGTATGTATATATTTTTAATTACATTTTCAGGCTCATTTACATGCGCATATTGGCTTTCTGCCTGAATGATATCAAAGAGAAAGACCTTATGCTCACACCCAACCACACACGCACACATACAAGCACATTTATACACAGAGACACTCGAGTCTGTACATTTCTGAGAATGGAAGCTTCTCTCATCTTTCTCATTCTTAGAAAAGCTTCAGTTCACCAATAAATCTTTAGGCAATCTTAGCTGATTCCAAGCGCTTTAGAAAAACAGAAAATTACAGAAAATGCAGGTTAATCTCTGCTGCATGTCAAAAGTATCAATGATTCTCACTTGACTCATGTTAATCAAAATGTAATATACATTTTCACTTTCTGCAACCTTGTAAGATTTTTCATCAATAGCTGAGTTTGCACAGAAAGGCTATTCCATTCCTTCTCTCTGGATAAGAGGTAAGCTACATCACAAAGTACCAACACGATCAAGTTAAATCAATGTGGAAAGGAAAACAACCTATACACTATATAGATTTAACTTCTGTTTCAAGACCAATTGTATGCTTCTCTTGATTAAACGCAAGCAATCAGACAAACTTTCAGGTGAACACACTGTTCTTGTCACAGCCTCAACGCCCAGGCTCTTAGGACTAAATTCCAACTCTGAAAATAAGATTGCCTCTCCAAAACTCAAATTAACACCACCCATCATATCTACAGAGTTCCCAGATACTTATTGTTTTGATTTTACTGCAGCCGCATTTAGGGCCAGTTCTCTGGTTTATTTTCATTCAGTCAAAAGGGTCAGTTAGTAGTTTAAACTCAGGCATATATTTAACTCCTCCACGGGTTAAAAAAAGAAAATACATCCTCCTATTTTTCCACGGTCTCTGTATATTAACCAGAAGAATCTGCATGTACATGTGCAAAAAAGCCCTGTGGTACATATTAGATTTCAATAGATGCTTACTATTGGCAGTTGCAGGTTGTAGCTAGAACTAAGCCGCATCAGCAATTTCATATGACACTCTGGAAATTGCTACTACATAACAATAAGTAGCTGATTCAAAAAAGGGGGGGGGGGGGAAGAAAGCATGTTTAAGGAAGTACATTTTGGCTCAAGAAGAACATTTCCAAATAAAAAAGTAGTACCACCTTAAGTTAAAAAAAAAAAAAAGATATACATACATTTATATACATGCATATAAGGGAAGTGTGTTTAAGGTGATTCAACAATGAGGATTGGATAGACCAAACATGAGTCTGTTAGTTTGAAATAACTGTCTACTTTAATGGCAGAAAGACAAATTTGCATTTCAATTAGTCCAATTCTTTTTTTGTTCTTCTTTGTTCTTATCTTAAACTTGCAGCCCATTTTTATACTTCCCTTACCTCCAACTACTCTGCGTGTACAAATTGCCCTCTTTGACATCGTGGCCACACATACGCCGTTTACTACGGCCTTGTCTTATTGATTTGCAAACTTCTACCCTTTAACTGTATTGATTAGAAATTGTGTTGATGCTTCAGATTTTGTTTTGGGGGGCAGAGGGGAGAGGGAGGTATCATTTTATAATCAAGTACAAAAATACTGCATATTTTATCTTTGATCACAAAGAGAAGGCATAGAGGGAAAAGTTAAAAGTAACTCTGTATTAACGTGCCTTTATATGCCTTCATGCTTTCAACTTGAAAATCAAATCTGGAATGAGATGAAAAGGGATTTTCTTTACTTGAACATACCAGAAGGGCTTAGAGTGATGCAGTATCCCATTGGAAATGTGATTTAAAATCACCATTCAAAACCCCTTCTCTACCATCATGCCATGGAAAGGAGACATTTAGAGACATATTCTCCTTTTCTTCCACAAGCAGAATGAGTCAGTGGGCCAGATCCTGAAACAAGGTGAACTGGTATAAACATCTGACATGATACACTGTTCTGGGTGAGCTGCACACATGGCATGAACCTGCGGAGAACTGGTTCCATTAAACCAGAGCTCTAGACAAAGACTCCTGCAGAAGTACCGCTTTTAATTGTCCAATTGTCTACTAAAAAATTGAAACAAATTCTAACTCCAAGATGTAGAGTTCCTATACAGAACTAAAGTTTCTTTGAAAGGGTCTCCCTGCCAAAGTATTGGGTACATCTGAACAAATACCTGTTTGCTGCAAGTATAAATTAGGTATTTTACAATGTGTAACAGGTAGCAAGTACCGTTAGTGTAAAACCAGAAGTGGAATAAAAAGGTATTGTTGGCATAATTCCTTTTTCTGAATAGACAAAGGCATTGTAAGGAAAAAATTGCTAAATCACAGGGATAATCATCATAGCCAGCTCCTCTAATGAGGCATCATGGGATTACTGGAGTTATTATAAGAGTCATCTTATTGAAGAAATTCAAAGTTAATTGAAATCAATTGTACTGTTCTGACAGCAGGTGTTTTAAGTGGCTAAAATATCAAAGTGAACTCTTTAAAATGGTTAGAATGAATGTAGCGTTCACTTTTCAACTCTTAGCCCTGCCAAGTGATATACTGTACAAGTACAGAAAAGTATACAGTCAAAGAAAAATGCTGGAATGAAACAGCATTTCACATGCCAGTCAAGCAGCTACCAAACAAAAGGTGGTTCTAACCCCCTCCAGTACACATTTTCATTACGGATGTGCAATTTCCATGAATCTTATAAGGGCAACCTGATAGAAGGCAGAAAGCCACAAGTACACATATTTCCATTGTGTTTTACCTCTATGAAAATGTTCTTTATTACCCTTTTTCCACAGTATGAACAGGGAATGTCTATATGGTATTACTGAGAGCGCAAACAGAATGCTAGGATTGCCATTATGCAAACTATATTCCCAAGTTTCTCCTCCAAGGAGCTGAAAGTAAATTCTTCCCTAGTTTTGTCACTTTTTCTACAGATGGCAAAGCAACCAATAAATTACTAGCTGATTCTAGCAAAAAAAAAAAAAAAAAAAAAAAAGAGGAACTAAAGCTTTCTGAATTACAATCCAGAACTAATCTTTACTTTGATCCCGTAAGTTCATTTGATTCTGCAGTTGTTCAGGTTTCCCAGCAGAGTCAGCGGGACCTCAATGTGCCGAAGAACTGCAAAGTCAAGCCCATATTTAATACCTGTTGTCTTTGTGTTTAAAGACTCAATGCAGTGATTGAAAAGTGTACTACTTCAACTGGGAACTCATCGCCCTGTCTCCCTGGACTTCAGCAAGTGCTCAGTAAGGTCCTTCAAACCAAATTCTGCTGGGATGAACGTCCATAGACGCAATTCTTGCCACAACAAACAGGAGTGCTGTATGTACCTTGGGACAGAGTTTGACATTAGGTTCAACATGATTTGGAAATGCCTTTCAGGTTTTACCTCAGTTTTCACAAAAGCTTATAACCCTTATTTTACTTCAACAGTTTTGAAAGTACCCAACCGTATGAAATGCTGAGCTTTGGCAAATGGCAATAATTTCCCCTTTAACATGTGTAAACAATGCTGCCATTTCCATGCACAGCACAGCATGAATTTCAACAAACCAAAAAAACACCTCCTCCTTTTCCCCAAAACAAAGATACAACATCAGTAAAACCAGACATCTTGAGCTAAATCGTTTCCAACAACTTGTGTAAGAACTGTACTTAAATTTTAAGAAGTCTAATGCTTTCCACAAACAGGCTTTGCTGGTGATCACCACAGGCAAAATACAGTCAGCGATTTAATTTCAGATATACTACCCAAAAATACAAACCAGCAATAACACAGGCTGGGAGAGTCTGCCTGAAACTAATGTTGATTTTCTGCATAGATAGTAAATTATGGTAAAGAAATGAGGCAGTGCACAAGTGAATGGCATATACATAATGTCTTTCAGGAAGACGTATTTTTATTACTGTGCTCCAGGACAGGCTGTCTGAATTCAGAGTTCATTGCAGTTGAAAATATAGTACCCACACATGCTCATTGTTAATTTTTAAGACCTGATGTACCACCTCATACTTAAGTCAGTAACAAGTAACTTCCAACTGGAGGTTAAAGGTCTGTTTATTGGTTTATCTTGACCTATTAATTAATAAGAGACAACTTTCTAAAATGAAAAGACCCTTAATGACTCTTTAAGGACATAAAGAAAGCAAGAAACACATGCAGCAGAGCACCTCTGGTGTGCTTTTAAGGCCAATGCTGGCTCTTATGATAGCTCTTTTATTTACATATAAATGCTTGTTGCTTGACAATTGAGATAAAAATGTTACCGCTGCTCTGTATGTGCTGTAGATTGAAGGTGTAAAACCACTGGACCAACTAATGGAGTCTTCACACATCATATCTTGTTAAAGAAGAGGTAACCCACTCTCAAATGCTATTACAATTCATCAAAACTATAGCATACGAAAGATACACTTCTAACAAGAGTCCAACTTTTGTCTTTCTGAGTAGGACACCAAATTAAGTATTGATTGAAGCTGCACCATTTCAATAATGAAAATGATGGCTCCACAGTACTTATTTGAAAACACTGGGAAAATATTAAAACTACATATAATTCCATGTTTCTCTAAACCACCAACATAAAAGAAACATCGATGACTGGCAAGGGATCTTTAATTAGGTTGCAACTTAAAATCCAACTGTGCATAAAAGTCTGCTTTATACATTTACCTCATGCACCAAAAGTTGAGTTTGTCGTTCAGTTCTTTCTGCCTGTATTTGTAACTTTCAAGAAAATGAAATACTGCCACAAATGCCAATGGCTACAATGGAAAACTGATGAATAGGGGTACTGAAAGATAACACTCACTCCTGCTATATTTCTAACAGATGTGGATGATGTGATCATCCATTCATTTTACTATCTGTTTCATCATCCACATGTGCAGTTTAATTGAAATGCAATTTTAGCATCTTTTGTATTCAGTGCATGCACAATCAAAGGTATACATTATTGAATTATGAATTAGTTGTGCCTAAACAAGTCTTCAGGGGGGCACGGGGGGAAGGAATGTAAATACACATGTAAAAATAACCTCCCTACTTACACTGCCTACTTAAGCTTACATCAGTGTTTTGGTATAGCCACAAAAGTGAGAGCTTGAAACCACTAAACGGCTCCAACATCAGCCTGTCTATTTTCTCAGTAGCCTTCAGTGCACCTTCTTCATGCCCTCAAGGACCAATAGTTCATTTACAAGCCATTACCTAAGGACCAACTACCAATTATAGCAAGTCTGCAAAACTACATGATGGTTTTGTGACTTGGTCAAAGGCTAAGACCTCCAAACTCATTTCACTTGTGACCCAAGAAAGATTTCAGTTTAGACCTCCAGAGGTGGCAGTCTGGAGCAGGAGGACACCACATCACCAGTTAGTCTCTTATTTATAAGCTCTTGTTGCACAGGATGTTGAAATCAGTAAAGGAAATCTAAATCTAGGTTTTTGCCTAAAAATAGCACGTTTCCTGCTAGGCCAAATTTGCTGTTTACAGAATTTTAGTATTTTATGTTTAATTACTTCATAGTTTATAGATTTATTTATAAGATTATGAGAAGGGCAAGTCATAAATGTACAACGATTGTTTACTAGTTAGTTTGGATTATACATAAATATGTTGTGCGAGCTGAGCAAAAGCCTTTTTCACTGAGCTGAATCAGAACATTCAAACTGTATTTTCAAACGTGTCTCTCTGCCTTATCTAAATTCCAACATGACACATAATAAATAGCTTCTCATTTACTATCATCATAAAAATTTAAACAGCCTTGAAATAGTTGCTACAATACAGGGGAAAATGATCAAATGTATGTTCTAAATACCCACTTAGAACAGTAAAACTATTTCCATATTGAAGAAAGAACACATAAAGATGCATTGTTGCAGTAAAGGCTGTTACCTTGTTTAAAAAAAAAAATCTTCTACTCAGTATAGTAGTATTAGAGTCAACAACTTGCTGTTTTACACTGCAAAAAAGGACTAACAGCCCTTAGCTATCATGTAGTGTCAGATTTGCTTTAAAAAAGAAAGTATCTGATTTGATTCTATACAGTGATTAAACATCTTTGTGCTCTGCTGAGTAGGGTATTCTATCCCCTCCCCCCTCCAAAAATGGCATCAAAGCAATCAAAATGGTAATGTTCAGCATGAATGGGGCCCCATCCCCCACCTTCAAACTCTGCAGACTTTTCTCCATGTTAGAGGAAACCAACACCCCTTCCTCACAAAATGGAAGCTTCCACTACCAAATTGAGAGTGCTGACAAATTCTGATTACAATAAACTGGGAGGAAAAGGGTGGCAGAAAATCACCATCACCTATGGGCACAGATTATATATGCACGGATCACTTTTCAACTTTAACCGCAACTCCGGCAAAACAACAACAAAACAAAAAAAATAGGAAAAAAAAAAAGAAAAAGAAGGGGGAAAAAAGGGGTGGAATGGCACACGTGCCCCCTTCCCCTCTCCCCGGAGGTCCCCGGCCGGGAGGGAGGGCGGGAGGGAGGCGGCGGCTGTGGGGGCGGCAGCCCGGCGCCCCGCGGGCGCTGTCCCCGGCCCCGGTGCTGAAAGGGCTGCCGCATTCCGGAGGAACCGCGCTCGCTGCCGCCGCCGGCGGGGCCGGCAGCCGAGGGACGGGGAGGGGAGCTCGGCACAGCCGCGCCGCCCCCCCGGGGATGGCGGGGGGGGGAGAAACGAGGGCCAGCGGGGTGGAGAGGGAAAGTTCACCCCCGAAGGAGGGGGGGGCTGAAGCCGGCAGATCTCCCGCCGGCTTTGTCAACTGCCCTTCCCGCACTGGAAGTCCTGGAAGTGGGGAGAGGGGCGCGGGGGGGCGCGGGGAGTTCCGTGAGTGCGGGGCTGCGGGCCTGAGCCTGCACCCGCCGCCGCCTCCGCTGTCCGCGGTGCTGAAATCCCGCCGCCCCCCGCCGCGCCCGGCAACTTTCCTCCCGGGGCGGGGGGGGGTGAGCGGGTCGCGGGCGGAGCAGCGGGCCCGGGGGTCACCCGGCACAAAAAGAGAGATGAGAAAGTTTGGGGAGGGCAGGGGGGGAGGGAGGGGGAGGGAGGGAGGAAGGTTTCTGGGTTGTTTTGTTCCCCTCCTCCCGGGGTTTTTGTTTGTTTGTTTGTTTGTTTCTTTTTCCTCCTCCGGCAGCTGAAACAGGTTAATCTGTTTTTATTCGTATTTGGGGAAGGGGGGAAAAAGTGAAAGTGCCTAAGTGAACTCGAATCAAAAGCTAACACGTCAGATCAGACCAAGGGAAGAGAAAGGCAAGTGGGGAGGGAAAAAAAAAAAAGAAGAAGAAAAGAAATAAAATAAAGTGATCAATAAAAATCAGTTTTGTAATCAAACCCAGAAATGGCTCCGAACTGGGCTCCAGCCCCCTCCCTCCCAACTCTTGCTCTGCACATTACACGGAAGTGCACAAAGTAGCCCAAGACAGGAGAATTTTCCATATTCCTAAAACATGTCGACCAACTCAAAATGGACGCCTCATTTTTTTTTTTTTTACGTTTTAACTACTGCTTATCTTTTTACTACTAGTACTAAAATCATTCTTTCCCCCAGCAAGACATCCAAGAATCCGACCTCATTTTGAAAACATGCATTTTCTTACTTTACACTTAGGAAAACGGATGTTATATTCTCCGCTGTCGGTATTTTTCAGCTAACGCAGACACTTTTCGGATGTTTAGAAAGTGCATTGTAAAAACAAGAAGAAAAACCAAACACAACTGAATCGATCTGTTCCTTACTTGTTTCTCATTAAGAGCTGCTATTCTTGATTGCCTTTCATGGATTTGTTTCTTAAGATCCCCGTTCTGCAAAAACGGCAATAAGATGCATATTAAAGGCAAAGTGTAAACTAACCCCTGTAATGAATAAACTTGCGATCTAGAAATTGTTCAAAGGCAAAACCATTCCACCAAAGCCGTACGAAAGCATGCACACACAAAACACCCTCCTTAGTAAGAAAGCTCAGTGCAGACTACAAAATGAGATCTCTTACTGATAAAGTTTCTCATCCTGCTGTCCCAGCACAACTGCGCTTATTACAGCAGGGATAAAATACTGAAGAAGAGAAAAAAAAAAGATCTGCATTTACCTGTGGATCTTGCTTCATCTGTGCAACTAGTTTCTATAAAAAAAAAAAATCACCCCCAAAAAAGGAGGAATTAGAAACTGTTTCAAGTTTAATGGATTTTTTTAAATGTATGTATGTGTGTGGACGGGGGAGGGAGGGGGGTAAGGAACAAAGAGGCAAGTAAACACTGCGAGTCAGTTTCAAGCAAAGCTCATAAATATTCAAGTCTCGTCCTAATCTCTCCAACACACACACACACACTCGCACACACTCACTCACACTCACGCACATGCACACACTCACACTCGCACAAGCACCGACCGCAACCTTAACTCCGCATCTCCACAACGCACACACCGACACACACAGACAGACACACACACACACAGAGACAAAAAAAAAAAAAAACTCAGCCAAACAAGCCGCAAAACTACTTTGGCGAAGTGCTCGCCATTGCCGCGGGGGGCCGGGGGGGCCCGAGGGGGGCCCCCGCCGCGGCCCCGGCCTCCCCCGCCGCCCCGGCCCCGGCCCCGCTCCCCCCCCCGCCCCTGATCGATCGACCCTGCGACAAGAAGCAGCGGCTACTTGCTAGGCATGCAACACGGGCTCCCTTCCGATCCTCCTCTCCCGCTGGAAAGCACCGGGGATAGAAGAGCATTTTTTATTTGCTTATCAGTTTATTTTTTTTTTTTACCTGATGACATTGGATTTCCACTTTTAACGCCTCTTGCAAGCTGTGTAGCTCCATCCCTGCAACTTGCCAGGCACTTTCCTGCCACTTTCAGATCCGAATGAAGTTTTTTTTTGTTTGTTTGTTTGGTTTGCTTTTTGGTTTGGTTTTGTTTGGCTTGCCCTTTTTTTTTTTTTTGCTCCCTTTCTTTTCGCTTTCTTTCTTTTTTTTTTTTTTTGGCTTTTTTTTTTTTTCTTTCTCTCTCTCTCGCTTTTTGCAACCGACCCGCCAGCCAGCCAGGCAGCCACCCCTCCCTCCACGGAAAAAAAAAATAATAATAATTGAAAAAAAAAAAGGAATTTAAAAAAAAAAGGACAGAAAGAAAGGCCAGGAAAAAAATAAAAAAAAAAAAAGGAAAAAGGAATGGCAGTAACAACAATATTAAAAAAAAAGCGACCACAACAATCGAAAGAAACAACTACTCAGTCTGCAAAGCAAGTTCTTTGCCTCTTTGCTGGGGACACAGACTCATCACTCACTTTCCGCCAAAGTAGGGGGGCCCCTCCCCCCCCGCCCCCGCCCGCGCGCCCCCCGGGCCCCCCCCCCCGCCGCCCCCGCTCCGCCCCGCGGCCGCTCCGCCGCCTCCCGCGGCCCCGCCGCCCCCGCCAATGGGGACGGCGAGGGCTGCAAACGGGAGGGACTATATTTCCTCGGAGTGCGCGCCTTGATTTCACTTTGCCTGGGGAAAAAAGTTGTGCCTCGGCCTCAATGCTAATGCGGCGGTGCCCGGATGGAGCGGGGGGGGCGGGGGGAGGAGCGGGGGGGGGAGTGAAGGCTCGCGGCCCGCGCATGCGCCCTGGCGCCGCCGCCGCCGCCGCCGCCGCGGTAGGCGAGAGAACAACAAAGTGCCGGCGCGGGGGCCGGCGGGGAGAGGGGCGGGGCGGAGGCGCGGCGCGGGGCGGGGCGGAGGCGGGGTCGGCTCTGCCCCCCCCCCCCCCCATTCGCCTCAGGGGTGGCGGCGCTGCCGGGGCTCCTCCGTCGCGGGGTAGCGCGGCCTTCCCTCCCCGCCCCCGCGGGTGTCCGCTGGGAGCGGGGGAAGGGCCCCCCCCAGCCTGGCGAGAGACACGTCCCAGCGGCTGAGGAGGGGGAAGTTTCTTCCAGTCCCGTCGTCGTGTCCCCCTCCCCCGCCGTCTTCTCCGCGCACTCCCACCCTGCCTCTCCCCGCTCTCTGCTCCCGCTGCTGGATCTCCTCTCCCCTTCCCCCAGCCGGGGCAGCCGCCCCTCGCCCCGTCCCGCCACAGGCCGGCGGCGCCTCCCGCTGCCGGGAGCGGAGCTGCCCGGCGGCGCGCGGCCAGCCGTTGGCAGGGGCTGTGAGGGACCCGCCGCCCCGCGGAGGGGGCCCCCGCCACCCCGAAAAAAACTTCCCCCAGCAAACTTCTTCCCCCAACAGCCCGGGCTCCTGCCCCCCTCCCGGCAGTCCCGGGAACGGCACCTACGGCAGGTGCTGGCTTCGCCACCGAGCGGGGTTTCAGCCGCTTCACCACACGAGCTCAGCAGCCTGGCGTCAGGGCGGGTCGCTCTCCCCTTTAAAACTGTCACCTTTAAACTCTTCCCCGCTCACCCCATCCTCGGCCGCCTGCTCCTCGCCAGGAGAAGCTGCTGTACCCCTGGCTTGTGCCGAGCCCACGGCTGGGGTGCTCGCACCCCGAAACGGGACGTCGAACCGGAGCCACGTTAAAAAGCAAAGTATTTTTAGGGGAGCTGAAGTTTTCTGGCGGGCGAGCTGTTTCCAGGTCTGCAGCTAACTGCCCGACCAAGCGAGCTGCAACACTTGGGAACGGGATGGGACCTGTGGGACGTGCAGGCACGCAACCCGTTCATGCGAACCTGCTGCCGAGGGACGGCAACACGGAACCACGGCCTCCGCTTAGCTACTAAATAACAGCAGCAAGACTTTAAACCAGCACAGAAGGGTTGGCTTAAGTGGATACTCCAACCAAGTCAAGCCACGGTTCCTTGGCTGTCAGGAACAGATACATGTGCCACCAGGTCACCCTGCACCACAGATGTGGTCTAGATCAGGTGTGGACAGAAACACGTCACCTTTATGTCACTTTTCTTCCACAAATATGTGATCAGGCTTCAGGTCATACGGACAGACACTACCTGATCCAGCATCAAGCCTCCTGTCAATTTTTAAATACATTTAAACCATCGGCACAAATTTATACAAAGCCAATGTTTTGCCATGTAGCTGCAGTATTTTCAATGCAGTAATAGGAGCCGTGCAGTTAGATTTACTGTCGACGCATGGCCAGAGTGGGGTTGGAAGCCAAAAATAATGCTCAGAATAATTTTATTGATGACAGTCAAAATTTAGGGCACATTTTAACAAGCAGTTAGATGATAGAGTGCTGGGGACAAAAACCTTAATGCATCCCTACTCCCATTCCTGCAATGATTGAACGCTGATATTTTATTTAAACTACACTAAAACATTAAGCTGAAACTCACCCTAAATGATTAGTCAGTATTTAAAACACCACTGTGCTCCAGATGTGCTTGGATGCCAATTTTAATAACTAATTAAATTCATCTCAAAACTAATTAAAGACACCAAAACCAACTTACATCAACTATACTGTAATTAAAGCTATTTTGAGATGTAACATGCTGGGAGTCCAAAATATTGTATCCAATTTTCATTAAACTTCTCAAATATATCCTGCCCAAACATAACACAACTTCTTACATTAAAATCATGTAAAGATTCATGGTGAAATATTCTCAGGCTGCCAAAATTAGGAACAAAGACTAAATTGAAAATTTCTATTAACCTTACAATTAAAGAAATTATTTTAGAAGAGCCTTATTCAAGTTAGTAATGTTTGTTATGGTAACGAACTACATTTAGAGCATTTCTTTAGCGTCTGCACACGGCTTGAACAGGTAAAATTGAGAAGGTAGTTTCACTCTTTTTCTCAAGATAATTTCTAAGTCAGTTTGCTTTCCATAGTGTACTTGGTGTGTGGACTGAAAATGTCGGAGGGGGTGCTTAATTCTCAATCAATAAAATGGCTTTGCTGTACGGGGGATTTTTAAAATCTAAACTCTACTCAGATGTGTAAGGACAAGTAGGTCAATCCTGCAGATACTGATGAATATGAAACTGTTTCAATGTAGAATCAATGTAACTTCTCACACGTTCTGTACAAAGGTATTTTGCAGTGCTAGAGCCAATAAAGTAGGGCTTTGCAAGGTACATAAATACCTGATAAGATCTGACATCTGAAGTAAGGTGCGTGAGTAGGCTAGGCTGCTAAGCAGTTATTCAGAAATTTAAAGTGGCTCTAAACAAGCTAACGAAGCATTTGAACTAACTTTTGAAAAAGGGAAGCCTGAAAGTTTTTGAAATTGAGAGTGTTACCTTTGTAACCTCTGGTTATATCAGTGCAAAATTCTGCGAGTTCAGAATCAGGCCATCAACTAAAACTGACTAAACTAGTCAAGTGTGATTTCTTTACGTATTAGTTGTTAATTCACTGATGTTATGCTGGTTGATTTGTTTTAATGCATATTTCATTGGTAGAGCAAAGAGACTTTTTCTCAGCATTATAAAATAGTCACTTGTTCATCAGAATAAAAATAGGAATTACTGTTAGCCTAACTTCTTGCAAAGAAGTGCACAGTTTCATGAAGTGTGCAATTTTATGGCATTACCTGCAAGGGGCGAGGGTTATTGTGTTGTCCTTCCCACATCAGTGAGATGCCAACAGGAAAAGTTCAGAACTTTATTTCAATCTGCCCGCCATTCAAAAATTGGTTTATACGTCTACAATGCCATGATGGGTCACAGATTTTAATATAAATATAAAATGTTTTATTTTATAAAACATAATGAAGAACATTGCTTTTCATTTATTGATACTGCTTATATTGTTTTCTAGGGAAGTTGTGTAAAATACATTAATCTGTCAAATACATTTATGCAACAACATTATGCAGTCACCTATAAAAATGTTAACAGCTTTATGCAATTTACTTGGAGATTATGGTGGCAAAAGTCATCCTGCTTGCTGGAGGGGCATGAGAGCTCAGTGAGCTTCCCTTCCACCTATGCATCTGCATAAGGGACACTTACAGTTTAGCTGGAAAATGCAGAGGGAATAGGAGAGCAAGTAGAGCGGCTGGCAGCCTTGCAGAGTGGTCTGCCTAAGCATGGAAATTTATGGTCGGTGCTAACCAAAAGAAGTCATGTTATATGTCATGTGATTAAACACATTTTTCATTGACCCCTGGAAAGATTATCCTTGCTTATAGAAGTTGTGGAACTTCAGAAGTCCTCCAGAAGAAACTGTACCCTTCCTTTCTCCTCACAGTGGAGATCACGTTCAGAGCCTGGATGGGGACTGTTACATGCAAAAATACTTTGCAGTCCTGGAGTAAAGGTGTGTGTTCTACAGTGAAATATAAATGTAAGCTCTCTGGTGCCAAAAGTTTTGTTTGTTTCTGTATGATATTGTTTGGACGAATAAGAACCGAGAGTCCAATTTTACAAACACTTCCGCTCATGAAAAGCTTTATGCATATGAATCAATTTGATAGTCCTTGGTAATAAAGTTACTTATGTGCATAAGCATTTCTAAATCAGACCCTTTTCCTGCAAAAAATTATTGCAGAAATGTATTTGACAGAATGACCTTGACAGAATGACCTACGTTATAGGATTACCTAAAAATGCACAGTACCTTATCAATAAAAGATCAATAAATGACACTTTTTGCAACAGTATTTCCTGCATACAGAGACTTAGGACCCATCGTTGTATCAACACAAGACACCCAAAAGTTCTTGCTTCTAATGCACCTAATTACAGGTAGCCAGGAATCCAACACCTTAGAGTCGAACCTCACACTTCAAATCCCCACAAGAGGTGACCATGTTCCTCCCTTATCAGATACTATTACTGCTTCAGGAGAAGACTTTCAAAGCTACAAAGGAGAACAAGACACTTAATTGCTTTTGGTAATGCCATATTTCTATTCTAACTTGGAAAATCCACGTCTCCACATACCTGTGTGTAATATGCTCTCTCTCTTTCCTACAAAGAGTGCTACAAAGACGTGGAGGAATAAAGTACTGGACAGTGATTTGTAAATACAACCAGTGGCTTCATTGCAAATTCCGTGCACTTCAGATTCCTCTTCCCAGACTGGCAAGGAAAAGTGTCTGAAGATAATAAGATCATGGCCAGCTGAACAAGAAGGGAGCAGCTGCTCAACACAGGCTGCCCTGGGAAAGTACTTGAAGTGAATGGCAACGTACTCTGCAGGTTCATCTTTGTACAAGCCACTATCAACTTTCCTGCAAGAGCAAGGGCTCTTTCTGCACATGGGAATAGCCAGTGGTAATAAAACTTAGGAACCATCCAGGTAAGAAAAAAGAACGGAGCTTGAAGCTACATTGAGAGGTTTAAGGTTAGCTGATCTATCCAAGATGTGTAGTTTGTCCTGTATTTTCTGGATACCTCCATCTTGCAATATGTTCCTTCTCCTTTTAAGATCACCTCTCCAGCTTGACTGAGAAGATGCTTTAGAGAACTGGAATTATTTTATGGAAGTAACTTTTTCCTCTTCCCAAAGTCAACTTACCTGGGGACTAGAGAATGGCTACCTCAGTGAGACCGAGAGATGTAGCCAGCTCTTGTCTTTGGTGGAAAAACCTTCGGGAGAGGCAAAATGAATCAGGAAATGCATTAATTCTCTGTGATTATCAGAGGGAAGGGATATGAAGAACAATGAAATGCTGATGGCTAAGATATGCAGGAGGTTGCAACATTCATCTAAAGATCTGATCCTCTGGGTTCGTTTCCAAGTCTTTGACATCCTCACTGTCTCATTACCTGGAGTGCCCACAACCCCACAATTCCTTCACCAGAGTTGCAAATTATTCACTCTTCACAGGTTCATAAGTTAGCCCTTCCATGCAGTTGAAAGAGGAATTGTGTCCTTTCCTTTCCTTTACATGAGTAAAATCAAGGTCACAGGAGCAGAACTTACTCTTCTTCGATTGCTTCTGCATGATGCTTTTGAAAGCTGAGAGGACCCCAACTATTAATGATGCATTGTTAGACGACAACAACGTCAGACTGCATTTCAATTCCTTTGAAGATTCAGTGTGGGAAAAAAGAGCTTACCCTACTAACCATGATAACGACCTCTGCTGAACTTTGGCAACCCCCACTCAACTGGAATTCCTCAAGCTATTATTCTTTGTGTGCAACTTTCTTCCTCATCTTGCTGTTGTCTTTGTTTTCTTTTCAGCACCCTTTCAATTCCCTCCAGCTGCTGCTCAACTCACATACTTTGTCCAACCTGATCCTGCTCCCTCAGGTGGTTCTGGAAGTACAATGATACGGCAGCATCAGGTGCCTGCAGATGAGGCAGGCATTTAAGATACTTCAGCATGTCTCCAGTGGCTGTCTGACGTCTAGTGATCTTCTATCAATACGGACAAACCGTTTCCCCTACTCCCTTCCCCATCGCCTGCCAGAAAATCTTTGACTCCAAGTAACATTTATTCCTCTAAGGTAGAATGGAAGAGAAGCAGCAAATCAGCATCTTACCAGATTTCTCACTCTGTTGATTACGACTATGTAATATTGTCATTTATGAGCTATATGACGTAATGGAGAGTATTACATTTGGAGATAATCTGAAGTTTGGAGGGCAATACATATCTTAAAGGCTAGGATGAGAGTTCAGAATGATTGTGACAAATTGGAGAAATGGTCTGAAAAAGTAATCTGTGATTCCATGTGAACAAGTGTTAGAGATTAAATTTGGGCAGATATAATCAACTTCACAAATACAGGAACTAACTGCTTAAATAGTGGTTCTGCAGGAAAGGGATTTGAGTTTATCGTGGATCACAAGCTAAATGAGAGTCAAAAACGTCAGGTTGTTGCAAAAAGGGCTGAGATGCGTAAACAGGAGTGAAGTCATTAAGAGACATGAAATGATCCTTCTGCTCTGCTCAGCACTGGCAAAGCCTCGGCTGGACAACTATGTCCAATTCTGAGTACCACACTTCAAGAAACACGTAGCTAAATTGGAGAGAAAGCAGAAGACGTTAGTAAGAGCAATCAGAGGTCTGGAGAATGTTTACTCTTCAAAGAAAGAGTTAGTTAAAGGCTTGGAATTACTGAGGCTAGCAGGAGGACTGAGGAGAGACATATGCACAGTCTTCGGACATATAGAAAGAGGAAGGGAATAACTGGGTCTTCTCATCCAGGGGGAGAGAACAGGAAGCGTTAGATTTACATTGCAGCAAGGGAGATTCAGACTAAATGTTACGAAAAACATATCTAAAGGCAAAAGTAGGTAATGCTGGTACACATTGCCTTTGGAGATGCTGGAATCACTGGTATTGGAGATCTCTAAGAAAAGGTTAAACAAACAACCTCCAGAAAGGATAGGAGTATTGTTTGATACTCTCTTGGAGGAATGGGAGAGGCACGACGACCTTTTAAGACCTTTTCTGGACCAGCATACTATCATCCCTCTGATAGTACAGCTGATGCATCACACTAGGGAACCCTAAATTGCATCTACTACCAGCTCTCCTTCCTCACAGGGTTCCTGCTGTTGATACTCAGCTGTCCTGTCTTACATTTCACTCTCTAACTGGCCAGACACAACTCTTATTCCCAGTTACCCAACTACAATAGATATTAACCTTATGCCTTGCAACCTATTGCTTCTGTTGTTAAAGCATCATAAGCCCAAATTTCCCATTGATTGCTTGAATAGCAAATTCAGTTACCAGGATTTTTAGACTTCCAGTCACCTTCATCTAGAGGGGGGTAAAAGAAAGAGAACAGACACATTTTCTTTGTAATAATTCCAAATGTAAAACACAACTTGAAAGAAGACTAAAATACTGCTAGGCTTTAAAGAAGTATCAAGATTTTTCTGAACGTGTTTATCTTCTTGCTTTACTTTTTCCACATCCATAGAAATGATTTACACATACTGACTTCTCAGAAATACTCTTAGTATCAGTCAGGACAAGCACAAGATCCTTCCTAACTCGAAGACTGTAGAGGCTAGTAGATATAAACACACTCTTCTGGCTTTCTTTGTGAGAGAAGGATCACATCAAAAACTGTAGAAGCTACAGATTCAATATAGCAGAAGACAGGATGTTGTTCTAGGGTATTGCCATAATCTAAAAGCAGATATGCAGCAATTTTAGAATGCAACCAAAAGACAACAATACTCACTTTGGCCTGTCTCTAAAAGTTACTTCTACAAAACTGGCATCCACAATGGAACACCTTGAGGCTTTTCCGCAGTCTTTGTCCTATCATTATAAGGGCAAATTTTCTTCTCTTTGCTCTAGCGAGGCATTCAGGATTTGGCTCATGGGATTTTTCTGTCATGCTACATTCATTCATATCAGTTGCATCCCAGTTCTGGAACACAGATTTCCTCAACACACAAGGTTTGAGGGCCCAGAAGACCAGATTTGTAAAGGTATTTACGCCTCTGACTTGGATCCCAAGCACCTTTAGAAGTCTGACTCATCCTGCAAAGCACCAATTTGTTTGAATTCAGAAGGTGTTAGGTGCCCGCATACCTTTAAAATCTAGCTTTTCTCTTGAGGCAGGAGCTCTTCATCTTGTAGTCTCAAATCCATTGTTTGCAATTAAATGGTTTCCTTTCCATTATCAGCTCTAAGCATTTCTCTAGTTATAACACTATCCCTTGTTCTCCCATTGTGTTATATGTGCTTTCCTGTTCTGCCTTTCATCCTGTCCTTCCATCTCTCTTTTATATTTCCCCTGATTTTTCCCAGCTATTACATTTTAGCCTTCTATCTGGATCACAGAATCAGACCTACCAAGCAGACTATGAATCTCAGGATAGGACAAAATTCTGTTCTATGTACAGACAACTCTTACTGACTTCAATGGAAAATGCCTGATTACATCTGCAGAAAAGATTTGGCCCTTTAAATGCAAAATGCCACCAGTATTTTTAATGCATTTGACAAACCACCAGTGGGTTACGTGACAGTGTAAATCATCAACTGGGCTTTTGCTTTCATTTCAGTCCTTGGAAAGTCCCTCACTGTGCTGTCATACCCACAGGTAAAAGGACTTCTGAAAAATGCAGACATTCTAATGAAAAAAAAAAACCTATTAAAATAAAACCTTTTGGCACATTTGCAAGTCTCAGCAGCACTGCCCCCATGCTGTTTTTTTGAAAAACAGCTTCATCAGTAAATGTAACATAGAACTTCAGGTAAAAGAGATAAACAATACATTTCTCTCTTGTCATGAATGATCATGAAGAATTGACTTAAGTTCTATCGCTCATCCTCTCAAAATCACAAGCTAGGCACACACTCTTTCTTTGGGGGCAAAAAGGTAAAGTCGGCTCCATTCTTTAACCAATTCCTCTTTATTCTAAATACCAAACAGTTTTTGTATGCTGCTTCTCACATATCACATACTCTATGGTGCCTGGTAAAGTAAATGAGCTGCTTTTTGGAAGCATGGTTACCCATAGGGGATTGTTGTATTCATTTTCCCTGGGAAGAGTTAAAACGAATAGTTCTCTTCTCAGCTGATTGTTTTGTTTTGTTTTGTTTTGTTTTGTTTTGTTTTGAAAGAACAACATTTTGAATCTATCTAAATAGACTTTTACATCCATGTAAATGACCATACAAAGTGCATAATACTGTGAAAACCCAAGCTCTAGTACTGTCCCCATATTGTAGAGCAGCCTGTGTGGAAAGGTAGCTAAGCTCCACGTAGTCCTGGACATTTGGGAAAAGCTGGTCAAGGAAATGTTCTTTCTGGAAAAGGCAAGGAATGTCAGGGAATTGTACAGTACAACCAGTGCAGAAGGAACATCTAGCATCTTACTCAGAGGAGGAGACATTCTTGGGCTGAACTGCTGAAGCAAGTCCTGAGAGTGTAACACACCCCTGATTTACACCTGTGGTGTCAGTGCAAAGTATAATCGCTGCCTATGAGATTTAAATCAATGCAGTGTGATTTTTAAAAGCTCTCATACTGGGCTAACATCACGAACTTTGAAGTGAAGGATAAAATTCAAATGAGGTATAATAATGCTGAGCACTTCTGAAAATCCCTCCCATGACCTTGAGGCTCAAGGAATACTTTAAAATTTGATCAGCAAATTCTGGGTGTTTCTCTTCTCTAGTTGGAAAGGGTGCTATCTTTTTTTTTCCCCAGAGAATCAAGTCACTTGGAGACATATCAAGTTACACACCTGAAAGCAAAAAGTAGCCAAATTGACTACCTTTTTTTTAAAAAAAAAAAAAATTAGGCTAGAAGCATAAGAACTGGGGCATATAGCTAGGAAAGCATAACATTGTGTCAAAGTATAAAAGGTTTAGAAAAGAAACTTACATCCTCCAAGTGACTTAATCACTTGGACTTATGATGCTCCATCCCTTTCAGGATGTGTGCATTCGCACTTGAGTCCCATTGAGTTATTGAGATTAGGATCCTAATCTCCTTTGAGAAAAGAATCGTATCTCTTCTGAATATCACCTACTCCCAGACATTTCACATTAATGAAGAATTCAACAGGATATTGAAGTTCATTGCAAGTTCTCTCCTCGCTGTTACTCAATCTGTCTCCTTCCTCGGGAATGAGCAGACCATACCTTCCAGCATCACTCTCTAGAGTGTGCCTTAACCTCCTTTTCAGGCAGGAGGTAATGAGCCAACTGTTTCTACAAAATGCTTTCTGAACAGGTTCAGCTCCCAGTAGCTCATGGGAAATCTTGGGCAGCTTCATACATAAACCTGGCTGAAAATCACAGCAATACAAAAAACGTCTCACACTAAGTCTGAGGTTTCCCAGGCTGCCAAGGAGATTTAGAAGCCTCTTTCCAACAAATGCTATGAATTTAAATCTTTGGGGAAGTTTGGAAAATCCTTTATTTAAGCTTTCCAGTAGGGAAAGATAGGAGAGAATAACTAACTATCAGGCCAAGCCTACTCATGCTTCAGCCATACTGTTATGGAAGAGGTACCTATGCCACTAATGTCCTCACTCTACCAAACAAGTCATCTGTCATGATGAAATTTTGTGTTTGTCCTAATACCCTAGAAACCAGACCTGACTATGCCAGCAGCCACAAACTTTCTGATCTCTGTCATCTTCTCGTGGTCAGTGTAGAAAAAGCACTGACACCTGTCACCTTGGCTCCATCCTAATCGACTTAGCTGCCCGATGCCACATTTTGCTCTTACACACAGGTCCTGCCAACGTATTCCCAAGGATTTGTTCCCCCGTGTGCTGGCAGTGATTTAACCCAACGCCACTTTTACTTCAGATGAAAATATTGAATTAATTTCTGTGGCAGAATGCAACAGGGCTTTGTAGTGCAATGAACAGACAGTGACCCAGCAGGGAGCAAGAGGAATATTACAATGAAGCCTTCACCTCTCTTTGGCTCTGTGCAAAAGTCCCCAGCAGTACTGAGAAACATTTTCACGGGACAGTCAAATTTCTGCTGAATAGGATGAAAAGATGAAGAAGCCCATTTCACTGTATTCAGCAGGCACCTGCACACAGAAGCCCTGCTTAACATTTCTGCTGAACAGAGCCCTAGGGCAGAAAATATATTGAACTCCCATAGTGGAGTACCAGTAATGGCTTTTTAAAACTATATCAATTTGTATCATTTGCAAAGCACAAATATTTAATCTGGTTTTAATTACGGAAACCTCCTAGATATTGTATTTCTTTTTTCTCTTCTTCCCCACCCCCTTTTTCGATTTTGTTGTTGCTGCTGTTGTCCTGCACTTCCAGCCTCACTCTGTTTTGCAAGGCTGATCCAATCACCAGAATCCTTTTATCACTCTGCTTTGAAAAAAAGAATTGAATTTCTTTTGTACATTGGGGTGAATTTGTAAATAACACTCGTTCAACAAATTTTGCTCCAAGGATCACTCTGGGAATATATTCAGATCAATATCATGCCTGTTAATATCACTTGAAAGTAACACTGAACAGCACCACAGCGAGGCTATGGGAATATCATCTTCAAAACAGGGGGTCTGAGAAAGCCAAATGAGAAGTGTTGAGCAACAAGATATTGTACATGCAGCCCATGCTCTCATTCTCCAGAGCAGGAGATACTAATAATCATCTCCTAGCATTGCAGCAGCACACACATAGGCTCCTTGGTATGACAACTGTGCTAGGAGCTGTACATGCTGAGGTTAAAAAAATGAAATGAAATGAAATGAAATGAAATGAAATGAAATGAAATAAATAAAATAAATAAAATAGTTATGACAGAAAGTCCCTGTGTTCAATGCAATTATTGGTTGTTGTGTCTTACTTAACACGTAATCATGGGGAACAGCTCCAAAGAATATTAAAATGTACATTCTGCATTCTCAGGGTTTTTTCTCTTCTTTAAATAAACATACTGAGGTTCTTTAAATAGTCCTCTCTGCACTAAGCATAAGTGCAACAAAAGATGTGCAAAGGCTGCAAAACACAACAGAGCACCAGAAAAAATAGATTAAACCCTTGAGTGAATGAGTCTTTCTCTCCTGACCACCAGTGTTCTGGTAGGGTATTAAAATGCTCTCACCTCACCCATAAGGTCTCCTCCAAAAGCTGGTAAAACAAAAGGCTTTTGAGCGCTTTCTAGTAGTCACCAGGGCTGCCAAAATTAAGGAGGGGGTATATACACTAGGTAAATACACCATGCTTGTTCTCCTTTCCCAGTTGAACACAGGAAGACTTTAAGTGTCTCTGCAGGTCTCAGGTATAATGGTGTCTCCCATGGGAAGATATTGTCCCACAGCCACGCTACGTAGATAAGAACACACAGATTGAATTACGCACAGCCTGAAAGTTGATGCAAATCTCTGAGCTGCAATTCATCCAAGTTGAGCAAAAAAGACCACCAGTGTCCTGATACTTCCTATGTATTTTTCATGCTAAATTCCCAGCTTATATGCTTTTTCTGTCTTTTTCTGGGCTAAATGTCAGCCTCCCTGTCCTCGTGCCAGTTAAATACTAGGTGAGTTGTATAATGATGTCAAGTAATTCATACTACTGTGTTCCGTAATGCCTGTTTTACTCTGTTTATGTCTCTGCAGAAAACTTTTTTTTTCAATTTTCCCCATTCTTGCAAGACTGGAATTTGACTTGCTTTTTTTAAATGCCCTTTGTTCTGGACTTAAATCCTCTTCTAGTCCTTTTATTTACTGGGAAAAACTTGAAAACATAGCCCAGGCATACAGCAAAACCAGAATCAGAAAGTGAGCAAAAGGAAGCCCAAATTTACTTTGAGAACATCTCATGATTTTTTTATTCAGTCTCATGATCAGCTAGGAACAGGCTGACTCATGACGTTTGAGTGCCCTGGCTCAGCAATACTGTTTCTGCTGTCAGAATGTCTGTGTACGTCCTCTGGTCCCCGCACTCCTTCATCTCACCCTCGGCTGATTTGCATTGCTGGGGAAATACATGATGACAAAAGTTAAAGGAGAGTAATGAAAAATAATTTGGATCTAAAGAACATGACTTGGAGAGGTCTTTCCTGTACTGGCTGGCTTCTGTTCCTAAAGGTTCGCCTTCAAATTCCCAGTCGTAAATCTACACTGTAAAAAGGCATCATGAAAACAAATGGGATCTTACTAAAAGGGCTGGCCCAGCAACTTTCTGTCCTCACTTTCCCTCGGTGATGAATCCCTTTAAGACTACTTTGCAGCAACCAAGTTAAACAAGCAAACAAGTTTTGCTGGGATCCAAGTTTTCCCTCACTTGATTCTACAGGACTGGAAGCCAGCCTGTTGGTCTCTACTCTTCCCTTCCATTCCTCAACTTGTGTTGATTTGTTACAATGTCAGTGATACAATGCTTTGTGTTAATCTTTTTTTCTTAATTATCTTTATGTTAGGCCCTGAAACACATGACTTACCTTGCTGAATGCATTACACACTCATCTGCTCTGAAGCGATAGGAAAATGCAAAATGTATTTGCCACTAACAATATTTTTGTATCTACCTGATGTAAAACATCCTCAGTTATTGGTTCAAATGTTACACATAAAATACTAAGAGGAATCCAGCAGTAATCATAAGCAGAATAGCAACCAGAGACCTAGCTTCAGGTCTGGGCTTCTCTTTTACAGTATGAAATACCATCAGTTTTGAAACACGATTCTGCAGCTCACATGAATAAATCTTGACACATGAGATTAGAACTACTGAAATCAATGAATTCCTTTATTCGGCCTTAACGCGCATTGACTTCAATGAGGCTTGCCTAAGGACATTCAGGGTTTGTTCCAGTGGTCCAGCTTGTTTGAGTGCAAACTGCAAGACTGGGCTTACAGCTTGCCTTTCATGCAAACGGTAGTCCTGATCCTTCTTAAACCTAGGAGATCTTTATTTTCATCAAAGCCAGATCTGGGCTCAGTGCACCAACACGGCATTAAAATTAGCTTTTTAGCTATATAAGGACAAGAATGATAAATAAAATAATAGTAGAACAAGAGAGGAATTCAGCGACAACATGTTTTCATTAGCCGCATGTTGAAAGGGAAAAATTTATATTTGGGCCCAATCTTGAACACCATAACAGAAACACCATATTCTCACTGAGCTCAGGAGGAATTTGGTGAGCACAAATATGGGATGGATGTATTGACAAGAAGCAGCTACATAGAATGAAGAGCTGCAGAAAAAACATTTGTGGCAAAGGTGTTAAACAGGAGGCCGCAAAAGAAACTGTTTAAACCACGTTCGCCTAACTCTTGCAATACAGCAGTGGAGAAACTCCAGTTCTCCTTAATTCTGCACTCAGCTTTGGGAAATCAAAGAATTATAGAAATGAGTCCACTCTAATGAACAAATGGTTTAGAAAATGTATCCTCCTTCCTTCTTACCATATACATAATCTGAAGGCACCTGAATATCTGAACATAGAATCACAGAACGGTTTGGTAGGGACCTTTAAAGGTCATCTAGTCCAACCTTCCTGCAATGAGCAGGGACATCTTCAAGATCTTCTAGCAAATGTGGAAAAATGCTCTTCACCTGGCTCTAATCCATAGTTCCTATACCGGAGCTGAAGAAGCCCTCGAGCTTGTCCTATAGAGAGGGTATATCTAATGCTAGCCTCAAGATGGACTAAAAAATGCAGTATAAAGGTTCACCGTTCAAGCAAACTTCCTGGCAGAGCTTTGTCACTACTAGATGACTAGACCGTGACTCATACTACAGCTCAGCCACAGGAATCTGAGCAAACCCACCATTACCATCACACACGCACACAAAACACACCAGAGCTTGAAGTTCAAACAGAAAATAGGAAGCTCAGATATTTCTCCACTGGAACGGGTGGAAAGGTGAAGATGGGGGAATGCAGAGAACCTGCCACCATCCCTCCACCACTCAGTGGACGGGACCAGGAGGTGTTTGGAAAAGGAAGGTGGTAGCAACACACTGTTGGGGGAAATTGGTGCTTGTTCTTAGGAACAAAGTGGATCTGGGAAGAAAATATGTCCTCAAGGGGCCCATCTGAGACACAGTGCCTCCTTACCACCTCTTTCTTATCGCTGGGGCTTGAAGTCACAAATCTGGCTCAAAACTCTGTTTCTTATGCTATGTGTAATAAAAATATAACAACCCTGCTTGGTTGATACAAAAATACCACCTTGATATCGATTTTAATTTCAGTGACAACAATGCTGGTTGTTAATATATATTAACAATCCTCAGTAAGGTTGAAGCCCAGACTTCAAAGACAAAAGTGAATGTATAATGGAGTGAAACAGGTTGGACTGTTACCTTTGTTACAATTCAAAAGTGAACAGAAAATGCTAACGTGAAAACTATAGATTTAAAACTATTCCTTCCAGAATGGTTATGTGCTATCAGCAGCACAGGCAAATATTTTTTTTTTTTACTATATACATGTAAAGATCTTTAAAATAAAAACCATAACAAGGTATCCTAGGACACCAAGGACAAAATACTGTGATGAAATCTACAGCTGAACAAGAATAATTTACTCTGCCAAACCACCCAGAGAAGTTAATCTAATTTACCATTTAAAATAAAATTCAATATCTCATGTATATGGACATTATATTTGTCTTTGATCACACAGACAGTTGTGTATATTGACATTATATTTGTCTTTTATTACACAGATGACACACAGTGGATACAAGGTATTTATGTATCTATATATCTCTATGCACTCACACGTATGTAAATATCTATACATACACACACGCTTGCACATATATGCACACACCCACATGCTTACATTTAAGGTCTACTACTAAGTTTTGCTTTAGTCATTCAAATCTGGCTTCTAAACAGATGCACACACCGTAGCGCACAACTGTGTGAGTTGAATCAGCTCCCTGAGGAGCAGAGGCTTGGTGAGCAGCTTCCTTAGTTCATTATAATCACCACTTCCAATCTCTTGTTAGAGAGAAGCTCTATCACCAGGATTCTTTAGAAACCTGAGGCCAACATCTCTTCATTTAAACTGGCATCACTTTGTTGAAGTCAAAGGTATAACTGAGAGGGCAGTGTTTATAGGAAGACCACTTAAAACTAGCAATTTTTAACATTTTTTTTTCTTAAAGCCTTGATAAGGTTTCAGCTTCCACCAGATCTGTGTTAGTACTAACCACTCTTACACCAACAGGTTCAATATTAATTAAATAAACCTCTTTCTCCGTAGCGTAAAAGCATAGGGACTAAAAATAAACCTGTTACAAAATATGCATTTTGTTTATACATATTTACACAGACCTTGGATCTGAATATATGCAGTACCAGAAGGATAAAGCCATCTGATGCAGAAGATCAGTAAAGCAATCTGTAGGCTCTACAGGGGCCAGAAAAGAAACATTTATATTGTGGCAAACAACATCATGCAAGACATGCATGTGCTTTAGTTTGTGATGGAGAAATAGTTGCATAAGCTCTGTATCTGGAGTGACTGGCAACGATCTTGTTCATCCCTGCACACAAAAGAACAAAGTATCATCTCTCCTCCATGTATTTATTAAGATTTCAAAGCTCAAGGCTACATCCTTCCTACTTCAGGATTTAACTGTTTTGGCTTCTTTTCTCCCCCCCCCCCTTTTTTTTTTAAATGTGTCTCTGGAGTTTGATTTTGGAGGCAGCAAGTTCCCCCTTATTTTCCGTGCTGCCTCTTGCAGCCCTGCCCCTCATGCATGCTCAATGCACATGATGTGTCAGCAAAGTGAATATGTTTGGTTTTTTTTTTCCCCCCTCACTGAGGAGGAATGTGATGGGGGAGGAAGAAGGGTGGAAAAGCCTCCCCCCCCCCCCCGTAAAGCCTGCTGGGAAATGTAGTCCAGCTGCAGCTGCCTTGGAACAAAAGAGAGCCGGGGCTGCTGCGGGGAGGCTGGGGCTGCTGCGGCCCTTCCCCGCGGCCGCCACCCAGGGCACCCGTGCGGGGCAACTTGTCAAGGGCATCGTGGCAAAGGGGCGGGGGTAAGAGAGGAGGCCACAGGAGAGCTTGCTCCCTCAAAGCACCTTGGCTTCATTGTTCTTGGGGTTTGGCCAACTTTGGGGAAAAGCCTGGTCCGCACGCCCAAACTGCTGTGGGATGCTTGAACTGGGACGGGGATATGACCCGCCACCCCGCTCCCTGTGTTAGGGCTGGAGCAACGGGAATTGCTGCTCCAAGTGCTAGGGCCACCAAGCGGGAAAACTTTCGCCCTGCTTTTTGTTTGTATAGGAGAGGCATTTAATTTAAACTGGAGCAAGAAAAATTCTCCCTTGGATTTGATTTCATTTTTATGCCTTCAACTTTGCATCTTGCCCGGACAACACAACATTCTTCTCAGTTTTTGACACATTCATTTAAATATTTCTAAATGAAAAATTAAGGGGGTGTTCTTTCAGCATTATTGTTGGTATTTTTAGCCTACACCCAGTTGCACGATTACCCCCTACATCACTACTACCACTCATCATCTCTTTATTTCTGTATTTATTTTCTAGCTAGGAAAAAAAAAAGTGAAGTAATTTCCTCCTTTCAGCCTCCCGGGCAAGCAACTGTGGGGGTAGAAAATGCAAATTCTTGGGAGCCCTCTGGGATTTCTTCTTTTTTTTTGTAAAGGAAATCAGGTGCTCAGCCTCGTGCTTTTAAAGGAGCGGGGCATTGGCTCTCGACAACGCAAAGGCTTTTGCTAACGTGTAGCCAGGAGTTTTCCTAGCGATTCCTTCCCAGCGATTGCAGCACATGCAAGGCGATAGCCCGGATCTCTTTCTCTCGCTCTCTCTTTTGCCTCAGTAATTACTTTAAGTTTCAGCTCCCCATCCCCCCCGTTAACCTTGGATCCATAGTTTCTGCTGATGACTGTCTACTCCTTCCCTCCAGTACATCAGCTGTTACTTTTCATTTCATGGCTCACTGGTGAAACTCTTGAACTCTTTTTCTCTTTACATGTCCAACCTGTTTTCTTCCCCAGATACATTTGACTTTTCTCAAGGTCTCGTCTTTTATCACATTAAAGCCGCTTGGTGCGTATGTTTTAGCGGGGCGAGGGGAGGAGGAGGAGGAGGAAGGACAGCCAGCCAGCTGGGGATGCCAGATCCGCCGGGCAGCAGGGAAAGGGAGGGATGCTCCGGCCTCTCCTCCTTGCCTTGCTGTGGGAGGTGGGAGAGGAGGGGGCGCCTGGCCGGGACGGGGGCTTTGTTCCAAACCCAGGGCTGGCAAAGTGCGCCCAAGTTCAGCCCTCCACCTACGCACCGCCACCGCAGCCCTGGGCTCGCTCAGGACTGCTGCAACTCAAAGAAAGCAGAGAAAAGCAAGCTCCGCCTCCTCCAGGTCCACAGGAATAATTTTACACCACCAGCACCACCATCACACACACACACACACACACACACACCCCCCACACCGTCCATCCTTCGGTCTCAGCCGGAGGGGTGCGAATGGGCCGGGTAAACATTGCACCGCCGCCGGGGCTCTGCTGTTCCTGTGTCTGAGGGCACCGCTCCGGCCATAAAGGTGGGAGCAGCAGTGGGCTTGCTTGGGTTTTTCTTTTTTTTTTTTTTTTTTTGGTCTTTTAATAATCGAAGCAGCAACCGGCAGAGACTACATGAAAGGAATGATCAGCAGGCACTCATCGCCACCGTGTCAGGTGGGGGAAGGGAGACACATCCGACTGATTTAGTGACTGGCTGGGGAAAACAGGCTTTGACTGGGGAAGGGGTCTGTTTGGGGGGAAGGGAGAGAGGGGAAGGGTTAAGGAAGGAGCATCTGCTGAGATGAGCAGGCAGCCCTGGAAAAGCAACTCTGCCCTGTGCTCCCTGACTGGGGGCTGCACAAGCATCCCTGAAGCAGCTCTGCCTCCCGGTCACTGCTTGGGGGGAACCGGGAGCCCATGCCACCACAGAGGTCCTGCATCTCCAGCTTGGAAGAAACCACGAGGACTCCCACCGACTTTGTCCATCAGACAGAGCCACGCTGCCACCAGCCTCGCTCAGAGCTCCTGATAGCACCCTGTTCTCATTCTCTCTCCCATTTTTACATGAACTACAAACCCTGTAGTCAAAAATGAGATTAAGATTAGGATTACTCCGTTTCCCCCCCCTACACACACACACACACACTCTGAAAACCACTGCTGCCATTTTCAATGTGTACTTAGATACTTTTTCCATTGCTAATCAGTATCCCTAATCTTTCTTCTCTTTCCCAGCCAGCTTCAGTGACTCAGTGTCGCTTAGAGATGCAAGCCAAAGCCATGGTCTGTCCATGGAGTACGGGGACATGGCAGTCACCATGCTGCCCCAACCACAGACTTTGGTCAGGAGAAGCATTGAACACGCATCTGGGAAATCACCTCCTTATGGGGCAAAAGCCATAGTGCAGTGGGGGAACAGAGCAGGAACAGAGGGTCCTTGCAGTGGGATTGTGGGAGAGGGTGGGTCACAAATCCATGCGGAAATGGACTTCAGTGTTTCTACCATCCACAGTTTGCTGAAAGAGGGACTTTAGATGTCTGCCTCAAGGGGACACTTCCAAATTGAAATCCAAAGGGTCCTTAATGCTGCCTGAGACATCCTGGAGTCAGACAGGGATGGGGTTTAAGAAGTGCCATTCTCCTCAGAGCTTCTTGTTAACCTTAGGCAGATTCTGCTCTGCTCGCTGACTTTGGTGGATTTTGTTCAGAGGCTCCCTAGCTCTTCCAGTCCACGTTGCATTTGTAACCCACCATTGCAGCTAAAAACCTGCAAGTTCCACTCTGTAGCTGGGCCCATAGATATGAGGTATGGCAGCACTTCACATCGGAGAGCCACCTCCACCACGGAGGTGGGTGCTGCACCACAGCAGCACCTTAGCTGGGAGTGCCACGCTCTGCTTTCTCTCCTGCTGCCATTCACACACTCCTCTTTCCCACCACCTTCCCTGCAGCAAAATAAATTGCTTTTCAAAGCAGATTTTCTGCCTCCCCCCATTCTCATCCCTTTGAAGTGCCTAACATTAACACAAGCCATGGAAAGGTGGTCATCTGGGGAGTCACCAACTACAGGAAGAAATTACCGGTTACATTGAAGACGACATTTCCCTTGCTAGCCTTAAAAGAATTTCAATCTCTTCCTTGTTTGTTCCTTTTATCCAGATGTGTAAAGTAGCACATTTCCACATACCAAGGTGCTGCTAAGTGTAATCTGTATTAGCAACCTACAGTACTTCATTATACCTTATTCTAATTCTGTATCACCCTTAAGATACAGCTGTACTTTGGTGACAAAAATAAGAATTTCTGAACACAGTGTTCAGTACACACGGCTACAGCGTTCCAAATGGTGACAGCAAGTGCAACCTTTTTGCAGAAATAAATCATAAGGAAAACAGGCTTCTCATGATTATAACTTAGAGTTAAGAAAAAACTAACAAGCTTGAATCCACTTGTCAAGTAGGTCCAATAAAGAGTCTCTGACATTTTTAAAAGGGGCAGAAAACCATCTTTCAACTCGTAGACCAGCCCTCTGCATGCTGTGGAAATAAGTGTGTATATGATAGATCTAATAATAGGTAGCTGTCATGGTGATGGGTGCCCAGAATAACTAGTATACCCCCTCTGCCTCTCTCTCCGCTTTCCTCTCAATCTCCCACTTATTTAGCCCCTATGTACCCCCAACATCTCCTCATTGAACTCAGTGGAGACCCTGGACTACCTCATCTGGTCCTATTTGCACAACTGGATCCTAAAGGGTGATGTACTGGCAGCGAGCCTAGACTACCAAAATAAATTGGGCACAGGCTGTCTGTACAGAAAGAAATCACGCTGGCACAGTAGCCAAAGAAAGTCACAGAGCTGCTCCACTTGATGAACACTCAGTGGATGCAAAATTGGTGGAGACCAGGTCAGGCTGACCAGCCCAGCCTCTCACTGCTGTTAGAGCAAGAGAAGGAACACGTGCTGTAGAAACAGGGGTGGGGAAACAAAAGAGAAAAGTGTAAGGTTTTCTCTGGCAATCCTAAGGAAATGTCTTCCCTGTGCCAAGACAAACTTCAGTGTGATCTTTGCATTTTCCTACAAACTCACCCAACTCCTACTTCTCTTTCTCTCTCTCTTTTAAGGACATCAGTATTTTTCAGTCATAAAAGAGTCTTTGTAATGTACTCATTTTGTGAGGCCTTTTGTTACCTCCATATAATTCTCCCAGACAATTATTATCACAGCCATTGTTACACAATCCAGTTAAAGTAGTTCTTCTGCGCCTCCGCCTCTTTCTCCTGCTACAAAATGAAATGTTTGAATGAAGAGTTACATTCCTCAAGATAATGAACTCTCCAAAAGGAAAGTAATGAAAAGTATGTATTAATTAACAACGCTAAATTGTGGGATGGTATTTATATCACATTGAGAGATTAGGAATGGAGAAAAAAAGAGTTTAGTTTGTTTTCTCTGGCACAGGCCATCTTATTTAAAAAAAAAAAAAGAAAAAAAAAAAAGAATAAAAAAACCAGCCCAAACCAGGAATACACAAACCCTTTCTCCTATTCAGCTTGCCTGCAGAAATGAGTAAGTGTACGCATTTCCTGTCGGTTGATGACTCCCTAGAGGATGCTGCGTCACCGACCACCAACAAGTGAGAAAATTTCAAATTCTCTCCTAGAAGTATCATAACATCCTGCCAAGGACATTTTACTTTGCTTTCTGCATCACTGGAATAGACAGGAGAATTACAAAAGCTTCACTGCGCCTAGGTTTGAGGCAACACTGTCCCTTGTGGTTAGACTCGTAGGGGCAGAAGGTACGCGCTTCCTCTGTCTTTGGATACTACTCCACGCAAACGGTGGTCCAAGACTGTCTCCAGGAGCAGCACAGTACAACCAGGTGCAAGCACAAGCCTTTTCAAATCACATTAATTATATATACACCTGCCATTTTCACTCCACATTTTCCAGGTGTCCCAGAAAGTCAGCTGCACCACTGCTGGCAAAATATCTTCCTGCGAGAAGACCAGTCCTTCCAAAGAGCATGTGAAGGGCATTTCAGTCTCTAGTCCAAAAGAAACTCCAGTCAATACAACTGGTAACTTCCAGAAGTTTAGATCAGATCAGTGCTTGAAAGCCTTGTCCACACCATTTTTTTCACAGTATTTTTCACAGTATTTTTTTCATACTGCTCTGCCAGCGTAATCATATTGCTTGTGCTCCCTCCAGCAGATACAGCATCCTGCCAAGAGGAAGAGTAGCTGCAACCACACCGGTAGTTTTGTCAGGACTGTTGGTGTCAGCACCCCTTGGCATGCAAAGCGGTGTAACGTAAATGTGAATAAATTCATATTCATGTAGCAAATTGAAAAACTTTCAGATGATGTCTTCAGAATCCAAAGTTGTGTTTAGGACATTTTAGGGTTTCGGTTTCAGCTGCCGTGATCTCTTACTAGCCATCTCAACCTATGGGCTTTTTCAACATGGAGAACTTCACTGCTAAAGGTGTCTCAGTTTGAGACACATCTTCAGATGTTTCTTCTTACTCAAGTTTGGCTTTTTGCACTAAGTTCTAAGCAAGCAACTATGTTAAAACACAACTCTAGCAAGAAAAGACTTTAAAAGCTTTAATGTCTTCCACACCTAAACTCAGCAATTTCTTAGCCAGAAAGGTTTTGAGGAAATGCTCGTGTGCCAAAAACCTCTCTGTTTTTTCAATTATACCAACTATTCTGAACCCAGATTCTGTATCAAGTTTATATTCCCAGACCATGCAACAGTGCTATAGCTATAATACGGACAGAAGCCATCTTCTCCATGTTCACAAACCAGGTAATTATTTGTAGCTATACATTAAAATTTGACATGGTTTCAACTTGGTTTAAACTCTACTTGAAGCCTTGTCTGCGCAGCAGGAAGCAGATACTGCTTTTCATTACACCAGGCAAGTTCTGTGATGTGACTCCAGATTCAATCCAGCAGGAAAGCAAGACTCTGGTTTGTTTGAATGCCGTAATTACAGTCTTTCTGACTGAGGATGATCCTGATGAGTGTAGCTGCTATAGACATCAATCTAAATATAGACAGGCTCCATGTGACTGCATGGCAGATGTCAATTTGCTATTTAAACCCTGCTCTCCCTGTGACTTGCAAAGAAGAAATAAATGATCACAGGAAGAGGGAAACTCCAAGATCTTACCCATCTAATCATATGCAAACTTAAATCTCCTTGCAAAAGTTGCTAAAAATCAGTAACAGTAGTTGAATGGCATGGGGAATGCACATCTGAAGACCAGAGTGGAATTATGACTTTGATCGTGTCATCTTAATCTTAAAAGTATACTTGCCCCTCAAATAAAAGGAGAAGAGGATCATGTGCAACTCTGTCCACCTGGCACTCACGTGGACCAGCTGACAGCTAGTGTCACTTAAAAGAGGAGCTGTCTTGCTCCTGTGGCATGACAGCATGGTTCAAACAGAGCAGAGACTCTAGAGTCTCTAGACTCTAGAGTGGAGATCATGCACCGTAGTATTAGGGCAGAAGTGAAAGCAGGGACAGAAAGTTTCCATTTTTACCGCTATTATCTCCAAGCTACGTTGCAGCACATCATTGACTTAAATTAAAAATAAGTCTAATAGTAAATGAGCAGTAGGTTAAATACTGAAGAAAGTGACCCTAAGTCTGATGCAATATGGTAGAATATACCAGTGATTTTTAATCTATATGCCTTTTAACCTGAATTCCCCAAACCAAGGTCTCTTACTAGAGACAGTAAATAAAATAGATACTAAGGCAAACAGCAAAAGCCTGTTATTGATCATCTTGATTTTTTTTTTTGCTGCTAGGAAATATTGCCCTGAAGCAAATGCCCTCTGTAAAAGACATTCTATCTGCAGGTCAGTTTTAGAAAGAAACACATTGCTTTGCTATAGAGAGGCAAATTTTGGACTGCCTTATATTTCATTCAAATGTATTAATCTCAAAGGGGCACTAGTCTGGCAGAATTTTCTAGAGTGATGGATCCCAAATCAGACTTGGCAAGAGGAGTGGAAGAGAGGATGGTATGGGAAGCCCTGTATCCTCTGTATCTCTGTGGTGACAGCTGTGACCACTTATTCGAGACACTATGGGTAATAGTAGCAACAAAATAATGGAGATGAAGCTGTAATTCCTCCTTACAAGAGACCCATGTATCCGCAGTGCCCAGGAAGACGGGTGCACAGCTCTGAGATGGTGCCTGCCCTGGCTTTCTCTTAGTGGGCTAAGGAAACATGCCTGAGAGCAACACCCACCTGCCCAGGTATCTCTATGGACAGTCTATTCCCCTTGTCTTTTTCATATAAACAATCACGTTGGCTTCATGGAATAACCAAAAGGGTTTCATCAGTGATGTGCCATTCCCCCTGACAGTGTTGAAAAAGAAAGAAAAAAGGACCTTCTGCTTGCTGTTTGTTCCCCAGAGTAGTAAAAAAAAAAGTGTGATGGCATCATGGAAGTTATTTTAGGTTTACATCCAACAGGAATTCAATCAGAATCTGTCCCATTTTATCAGATAACCTAATAAGCTACAGACAGTGTTGACATTTGTACTCCTTATTCTTTATAATTAGGTTTTTTTATTAAGTTACCAGCCAATAAAACAGTTCCTCCATTGAAGAAATTGCCCAAAATTGTTTTCACTGATGACTGTCATTTAGACTTATTTTCCAGCACTGATATAAAGTTACTACTTTGATTCGGATATAAAGTATTTTCACTACTTTTGTATAGTGTTATAACCTTAACAGTTTTCCTTGTATTCTAATGTATCATACCTAGCCTTGCTCAATTGCATGAATGTCGAAGCAAGAAACGCTTCTCTATGTACTTGACTCAGCTTTATTTCAAAGACTTCATCTGTTTTCTTTGACATCGCCTGGAACTGCAAATTTTAACAGGGGACCAGCTTTAACTTGTTATTGGACATACCTTAACTGCTAATAGATGCTAGTAGAAAATATATGTTCTTTTTCCTTAAATGAAGTTTTGCCTGTGAGCCTTTTTTTCTAAATACAGAAGTTATGTCACTAGTGGGAATAAACACCACCAGACTTACAGCTTACCTAAACATGGAAGTTCAGTCACTTTAATTTAAAAACCAAATTATGGATATATAATGACAAACAACTAGGTGAAAATATCTTAAGGTGTTACCAGAACAGTAAATAGGATAAGCTCATTTTACTTTGCATTTTAAACAGGAAAATACACATGGTCAATTATCACATCTCAGCTGAGGGGTGGTAACTTTCTAAAGCACTTGAATTCAATTGTTGAGGACCATCTGACCACATCAAATGGATTTTTTTTTTTTTTTTGCATGATAGATAAAAAGAAAAGTCAGGTAAAGACTTACTTTGTGTTCCCCAAATGAACGCTTTTTGTTCATCAAACCGTGTCTCCAGAAAGAAAAAGCCAAACTGCACAGAACTGAAAACTATTTTTGGTGCCAAACTAAATATTTAGCTCAACCTGAAATATTGTTTTCCCAGCCTATTCATCTTTTAAAACCTGCTTAACAGTATTTTTAAAATGAAGCATTATTTCTAAACACAAGATAGTAACTTTGGTAGTTAAAAAGATCCAGATTTTCCTACTTTTCCAACCAAACCCCCACTTTTCAATGAGTAAACTCTGTGTTTGAAAATTTTACTAGTTCTACCGCTGAGAGAACTTCTATAAAATACCATTTTTCTATGCAAACACTTTACCTCATTTATAATCAAAGGAACACTGGCCTGAGCTGTCAGTCAAACTTAAAAGGGCCATTTGTGATAATATTAGAGACCGCATGGGAAGATTTTGTCATTCTGGTAACAAAGGCCTTGAAGCATGACTTTGCCTTAAGAATGGGTACTTTTAGGATTGAATTTGGGATACGCAGTCTCTCAGATGCATTTATCAGAAATGCTTTGTTTCAGGTAGAATAATCTTGGTTTCCATTTCTGTAACTAAACAGAAATTATAAGGGCTGCCAACAATTTTTGCTATTTGCTTGTCGACTTTCTCAAAGGTATTTTTGTAGGGCTTTCAGTAGAGAAAAGCTAAGGAAGATTTAAAAGCATTGACGCTGAGCACACTGGTCATTATTCCTAAATTGCTTACACAGGTTTTTAAGTGCTAAGTGCCAACCGTCAACAAGAAAATTGCCTAAACAGATTTACATAGCCTTCCTCCTTAGTGTTTACAAACTTGACTTGCTCCATAACCTCCATACCTGTTTTTTGCTGGGATGGTTTTCAGTCACACAATAGGGAAGTGGCAGAAAAAAGGAGAGGCTGGAAGGGAGATGAGTAAAGTTGCAAAGACACATAATGTAGCCTATATACCTTATAGGGTGCTCTTCCCCAAAGCTGTGGTGAACCCAGGAATAAGCAGGCCACAGTCACTAGCAGCAGGAATAGAAGAACATTTCCCACAGCCTGGAGATGACAAGTCCCTTCCCGGGTGTCTGCAGGTCTGGAACAGGGGATTCCTAAAGCACCTGTCAGGAGCAGCAGTCTCCGAGCCCCCAAGTGACATTCTCCATGGGAAAAATGGGGAACGGTCTTATGCCACTCAGCGGGATGTGCAGCACACCTGAGGACTCCTCACAAAACTGAACGAGAAGGTTCAAGAGCACTGTAAGTACAACAAAACCAGTGGAGAGAAGAGAGTTCAGGCAGCATCAACGGGAGCAAAAGGAAGGGCCTGATCCAGCCCTTGTGCGCTCCACTGCCAAAACTCCCGTCAGTGCCAACGGGAGCAACACTGGACTCAAAGGGGAAGAGTGACTCAGAGCACTCTCTGCTTTATGAAAACATTTTCCCTATCAGCAGTTTCACAGCCCATTTGCTTTGCCTTTTGGGGTGGTTTTTTCCCATCTTCTCTTTCATGTAATTTTTGGAGTTTTTCCTACTTCAGCTGAATGGCACGAAGACCTGAGGTTGCATTTTTTTCTTGCTTGCAAACCAGTTTAAAATATTGCAGGGCAGGAGCCAATCAGAGCAGAGGGTTTACAACAACCAGTCGAATGAGAGAGATTCACATATTTTCCACCTCATTAAAGAAACAGCGAATCCCTGTGCTCTGGCTGTCTATTAAAGGTGCCAGAGCACCAAGCTCTCACTGGGAGCTACACAAATTAAATACAGAGCTACCTGCAAGGAAAAATGAGCAACCTTAATGCCTTTGGTAGCATCATGGTCCCTGGAAAAGCCACAGCAATTCCACTTCAGTGCAACCCTAGTTGTTCTTGCGTCTCCATCTTCCCTCTTCTTTTTGTGTGGAAAACTGTGCTTAGCTGGACTGCACATCTGACAGCTCTTCTACTCTAAGGAAGTTTACACAGCGGTGGCAGCATTGCCACCTTTCAATCTCCCTGCAGAGCTGAGAAACGACACATCATCTGAGGTGCTCTGCCCTTCTGGTTGGCCTTCACGCTGCTGTCATCCATTTAGATTACAGGCAACAGGCAATTAACCTGTTCCTTGATTTTACAAATACAGAATAACTTCTTCACCTCCCTGTCCTGCTGCAAAACATGGAGTGAAGTTGCATGAGAATCCTGAAGATAACTTTTGGTCATAAAATGTCAGTCATCAAAATCAAAACTTTTCACAGCAACGTGCAAGTTCCAGCGAAGGGAAAGACTTCTGAACTCTACAAGGAAATCCTGGGAGGACTACAGCAAAGCCAACAGCCTGGCAGACACCTGATGATGAAGGAGGAGCAGAACCAGGCTGAACTCCAGCCTTCCTCTTTCCAGTGATTGCTCCAGCTAGTGAGGTGTTGTAGGGAAGCATCATTCAGTCCCCGTGCTTTTGGTCTCCCCTCCTGCTTCCAGCTTCCCTCAGCTATGAGGGGACAGGAGTTTTTCCTCAGGCACACTGAAAGCTCAGACACTGTTAAAGTGAGAAACAATAGATAAGGCCAGAAAAGCCAAAAAAACTGCCAGGGGGAAAAAAAAAATCTGGGAGTAAACAGAGAGAGTTGGAGGGGGGGGCGGTGTTTTGGAGACAGAGCTGACTAGGAGAGGACTCGGAGCTGTGACCAAGGGTGTAGGTTGCTCATAACCTCCTGTTGTTCCTGTTGTACTCAAGAAAAATTAGACATGGTTACAAAATTATGTAATGGTACTTTTGGTGTATAAACTTACTTATCTGCACAATTTCACTGATAGGGGTACACAACATGAGTCTTCAAATACACTATAAAAGTGTAGAGCACAGTCAAGGTCTCTTAAAAACAGGATCCTAAAGTACATCTTCAGTTTTGTTTACAGTGATCTTTTTCTTCTGCAGAGCTCTTCAGGATATCTACCATTAGTTGCTTCTGTTAAGTATTTGTACTGAAGTAATCCAAAAGAATGTATTTGTGCCAGGTATTGTTCAAACACACCATGAAATCAGTCTTCCCTTAAGAAAGCTCCAGTGAGTTTAAAAAGTCATACGCTCCCCAGTTAGAGGTTGCCCTTTGAATGGGAGATTTTTGGAAAGCCGTGCCTCCAAAACAATCTACAGACAGTCTAACTGAAGACAGCTAGGGCCACAAACCCCATACTTGCTTCCAAACCAGCAATATTGTCCACGTAGTTGTACAGGTCAGACCCCACACAGGGCTGCCACTGCTGCACTCTTCCTGCAGATACCTTAAAAATAACACGCATCCCCATTCTGCTCTGCCAAACGCATTTTCCTACCCCTCTGTTGGACTCATGCTTGCACCAACCTCCTAGGAAGACACAGGAGACTGATAGCTGGTAGTCATCTTTCTAAACTCCCCCTCAGAGCCACCTCAGTGCACCTCAGCTGTGTGAGCAACTTTGAATTTGCCACCCCAGTCATTACAAAGACACTCGTTTTTTCTCTCGGACAGCGATGGCAAAGCTCAGCATCAAGGCTGCGGCACAGCAGGTCCCAGGGGCAGGCTGAGACAGTTTGATTGGGCTCCTAGAGTGGCACAGTGGGGTCCTGGGAGGTGTTGCTGGGGGCTGTGGATGAGAAGGGCTCTTTTTCCATCCTGTCCCCCTCTGGCACTGCGACTTCAGTGGAGGAACAACAGGATCTGCTCCTGAAAGGCCAACACTGTGTTTCGCCATCAAGGAGGGTAGGGAGAGGTAGCCGCTCCTCTTGCTCTCCTCAAGCACTGCTGCCCCAGCCCCAGCCCCTTCCCTCCCATCTTGTCATCTTCTCATCCTCAGCTTTCCCTCAGCTTGCAGCTCAGAGACCCCAAAATTACTGGCATTATTACAAACCACCCACTCTTCAGTATACCCCTGTAAGGCTGCAACACCCTTTACCATGTGGACTTCTCTCTGTTAACTTTTTGTGTGTGTGTCCCTTAAATGGCTTTTTATTCTCCCTGTTATTATTTCTCTTTACCTCTCATTTCACTTTGTTTTTTTCCCATTATTACTTCTGTGTTCCAGGACTTCTGCACAGTTCTAAATTTGCCTACGCATAGTCTGTTTAAGCAGAGTATTTTTAAGGTGCTAAAATCATTTGAGTTCATTATTAGAAATGTAGGGGAAAATAATCAAGAGAAGTTTACCAGCTGCTCATACTTCTGGTCCTTCCAAATAATTTCTAGTTAAAATAAATAAATGTACTTGGCAGGATTTTTTTTTTCTCTAAAAAGTCTAATAGCATTTAGTAGTTTGAAACTGTCTTTCTATAGCAAATGAAGAGCAAATGCACATACAGAATAAAATAATTTTTCATATTTTTATAATTATTATTTTGTGCCTAAGGAGATATTTACAGGAATGATTCTGTGGGTCTGAAGCCACTAATAAGCCACAGTTATTAAGTATGTATTTTTGTGCCTGCATGGGCAAATATACAGAAATAATGGGGATACAATGTCTCACAGTGACAGTGTCTCCCTTTCACAAAAAAAATCATTTAAAACATATTTTAAAAACTGTCATTAAAAATCCTGTCACTGCAAGTTGAATGGAGATGGTATTCTTCCCCAGATCTGTTTGGTCTGGCTCATAGGACAGACCATTGGGCAGGGACAGCCCAGTGTCGAAGGAGCTCTGTGCTGGCTGGCTGGGTGATGGGGAAAAAGACATTTCACCTCTTTTCCCTACATTTAATATGAGCAACGTGTTCCCTTTTGTAATCTACTGATGAGGAACACCATGGAGGAGATGAGTATTCTTCTGATTACTGTTAGACTTGGATATCTCAATAAATCTCCCCCCCCCCCCCCCGAGTTTTGGCCCCCACACACTGTTATACGATGCTACTATAAGCAGAAACTCCCAGCCAGCCCAATCTTTTCCCACAAAGACAATAGCGGAAGCCTCTAGTCTCCCATAGCACGACAATCAGATCTCACCATCTGAATTATGATTTGTTTCCTCTATGTACTGGTACGTGCCCTGCTTCTTCTCCCACTTTGGTGCAGGTAACCACACTGCTTCAGCTACTGCTCCTGGGGACAAGGCAATTTGTCCATGGAGTTCCCTGGGACCCTTCAGCCTAAGGGCTGAAGCCTTTTTTGGCTTTGATTTCCTCAAGTGTTGCTTCTTGACACTAGCTGAGGACTGGTATGGACACCGAAAGCATCTCGTCTTTTATCCCTTTTGATTCTGGTTCAGGTTGTTTAAATAGCGTGGGTTGCTCCAGGACAGGAACTGGCAGGACCCCGGTCCAAAAGGAGAGGCTGTTTCAATTCCCATATTAAGTTCATACTGCAATGTAATCTCTGGCCTCCCAAACATAGGACTTGGACCAGCCTGTCCCATCTGATTACCCCTTTGTGGGGCTTCTCTTTTCAGCAAATGCACACTATAAGCATGTCACCTCTTGCTTGGTGATCCCTGTTTCCTCCCTCAAGGCTTGACACTGGTGAGACCAAGTGGAGCATCCTCAAGTCTGGCTGGCGAGGCCAAGCCAGCAGTTCAGGGTCAGCTTTGTCCCCCTGCTCCTCTGGGGCTGGGAACTATAAAAATAAGGGCTCTCCATCTTTGAAATACATTTCTGTCTTTGATAAGACCCAGAGTAGTGCTTGCACTGGGGGAATGGTCTAGGTCAGCTCATGGGAAGAAATTGCCATCAGTGAGTTGGTACGTATGGTGTGTCTGGCATAGTATTGCCTTTCCTAAGTAGAGCATGTTTTGGTAGTACTTGATGAAGCACAGAGGACTTTTTAAGCATAAGGATGACAATTACACATTAGGGATAAGATCTGCCCTGTATACAGAGCTGCTCCAGTGCCCACACAATTTCTCTTGCTTAGCCCCCATTTTGAGAGCTCCACTGGCACACAAGCTCTGCCAGCTGTTGGCACAGGGGTGATTTCCCCCTCTGCACTGAATTCTTTACCTGTGCAGTGATGACCTGTGGCGCTGAAAACCTGAATGCATGGAGCCAGACCCAGGCAAAAAGCAGAAGGACAAATTGAAGGGGCTGCATGCAGACAGGCACCTTCCCCAGAAACACCACGCGTTCAGAGGGAAGCTTGTGCCCCTTGAACACAAAGGAAAGATGGGGTGAAAGGTGTGCTAATCAAGGGTGCTGCTTTCATTACTTCTGCCATTTGTTAGAGGAGCAGGGAGGCACTGGTTTCCAGTGTCAGCTGAGAGGAGCCCAGGGACTGAAACTCAGGACTGAAGGCAGAGGGGAGGGAGGAGAAGACAGGACAGGTGACCAGCAAAGTCATTGCAGGCACCAGCACGTATGACCCTCACACCTCAGCCCGAACCTTGATTTAGCACAGGGGTTGTTTTGCCCCCATAAGAATTTATTTAACCTCTCCTACCCTTATTTTGGAGAGGAACTGGCTTCTCACACCGTGAGGAAGCCCTTGCAGCATTGCAGACCTTTCACTCAGCCTGTCACACTGTTTTTTCCTTCAATGTGGGCCCATTTTTAATAAGGCCTGCAATCCCAATCCTGCAGTCTCTGTACAGTAAAAACACTCACTGATCCCTCTAGGATCAGGCTGCAAAACTAATACTTTCAGGTGCTTTTCCAAGTAGAATAGAAAAGCCAAACCTGTGAAGCCATATGGGATCCCTTATTGACCCAAATACATGACACGGATGAACAAACACGGCCATTCATTTAGACTTTGCATAGTACACGTAAATACAATTGTCACTAGCTAGGTTTCTGACATAACACCTTAATAGCTCTGAAAAAGTCAGCTATTTTCTTTCGGTTTTTTTTCCAGTTCATTATGGCCCCAATACTGCCAAGACTTAAGCAGGTGCATTATTTTAATTCGTTTGACCTCAATGAGGCTATTCACGTATGTAAAGTTATGCACAAGCTTAAATCTTTGCAGAATCAGGATTTGTGGGCTTAATCTAAATCCTACTGAAGATTTCAGTTGGGTTTGGATCAAGCCCTTTTCCCTGCCTGCAACAGAGCTGCCTTTCTAGCAAAATATATCGTGCCTGAGACAGGGGCTTGGCCAGGGACTCAGCTAACCTGGGGTCAGTGCTTTTTGTGGACCTCGGAGAAGACACTTGAGGAATGCTTACACTGAAAAATGGAGTGTGGTTAAGCAGCATCTGGAGCTAACAGAGGGCAGGGACATACCAGCTGCAGTCTGTCAGCGTTTTGGTGCCTTGGCCCCTTTCATTCCTACCCAGCTCTTACCAGTCAGCCCTGGAGCAGGTTCCCCATTTTTCCCATGGCAGAGCCGGCAGAGACAGAGCAAGCGCAGGTCTCTCTCTGTGTGTTCCAGTGCAGATGTACCTCGGCTGTCTTGCAGCAAAATGAGCGTAGGGCTACTTTTCCTTTTGGGGAAACTGGACGCCTTAAAACCACAAATGATTGAAAGATGCACAGACCAGAGGCAGATTTGGAGCAGAAGTGAGTGGTCAAATAGCATATCACAGTCCCTAGCTTGGGATCAGCGTAGGTACAGGAATGTCAGAGTTATTCCTTTGCCCAGGCACTTCAGAAAGGCTGTGCACATATATAAGGAACAGATGAAAGTCTTGTGCTTATATTCTTCCCTTGTTCTTTAAAATCTATAACTGTATGTAAAATTTGTGACATGGAACTCAAAACTAACAGTAATTATGCAATCCAGTCACTGCTGGGTTTCACTGTCCCACCACTCAAGTCCTTTGTAGTGGGGGATTCGGGACACACCCCCTTACATGCCACTCACAGGTGTTCACAATAGTAAAGTTGCAGCTGTAGGTACCAGCCACCTCTGTCTCCCCCGGGCAGCCCAGGAACCCTCAGGGAGGTGGGTCTCCTGCCCTTGAACTCACCAGGATGATACCCTGACTTAATGTCAAGAAAACTCTGCCAACAGGATCCACTCCTAGTCCCTGAGTCACCATTCTTCCTGCCTTCACAAGCCATGTACCAACCGCTACCAAAAAGCTGAAAAAAGGGCAAATTCCAGAAATAGCTCAGAAGTCAGAGATGATAGTGGTTCTCTGCAAGAGTCCCAAAACATCCCTGTGGGCCACGGCAACTCTGACTGTGCCTCTCGCTCCCATGGCAATGCATCAGCATCAGCTTCTGATGGCTTGTGTCCTTCAAGAGTGAGGAATTCCCAGCAGCCACCAGCCCTTATGTCTGCACAGCCCTGCTGCCACTGATATGACATGGTCGCAGTACGGGATCCATATGTGAACTGCTCAGGAGCTCGAGAGCCACAGGATGGGCTCCACACCTGCGCTAGCCCTGCTTCTGCACCTGACGCACAAAACCCCAAATCATCATGAACTGAAACAAGCAGCAATAGTGGCATTGTACCAACAGGCGTGACTCAATTCAAAAGCACAGGCAACCAAAACAGATCTTCCAAAGTTATCTGCAGCACTCTTTGGAGGTACAAAGGAAAGTTCATCTTAGCCTGGGAAAGCCCCTATTGATTCAGTGAGAAATCTACCAAAATAAGGGGTGTTTAGACAGTAAGGCACTTGGGATGTGATTTAAAGGCCTTTGAAGTCAATGCAAGAACTCCAATTTATTTGAATAGATTTGGATCAGGCCTTAGACACCACAGAGAGTAAGTGTAGAATTCGTAGGTGAGATTTGACCTTAGAATATCTAGGAGGATATTCACATCTCTTCAGCAACTCCTTATGTTTCCCATAAGGCATCCTGACTTTCACCAGCAGTGAAGGCAATAAAGACACAGTGTGGTTTCTATAAAACCTTATGTTTTCAAATGCTCAAATCTTTACAAAAACCCTGCCTTTTACAGTCAAACATTACAGGCATGGCCCTTAGCCCACAGCTGAGTTTTGTGTTGTTTTTAAAGAAACATCACTACATTATTAAATACTAAAGTGGGGTGGGGGGGTGTTAGTTTAAAAAAAAAAAAAATGTGGTGACTTTTCCTCCCACCTCTTGCCCCTGCAAAAATATAGTCCTGAAAGCATGGCATTCATTGGATCACAAAGGAGATAAAAAACGCTGTTTTGAAACAAGGAAATCTACAGAATTTTTCATTTATCAATTAAAACATGCAAAAGAGCCAGCATTATAGAAAAGAAATGGAGACAGAAGCATACACAGCTGGCTCAGGAAAGCTCATGCATTTATATTAAGACACTTCAATAATATTAAGCACTTTGCACAAATCTAAACTTTGATTGTGTGAGTTCTTCAAAAGGGACTATTGTCCACAAAATAAATTGTTGACCTACAATAAGGTCTTTACAGCTGCTGGATCACTTAGGCCAAGCCATCTTTAAAGGGTCTCTACTGTATAATCCCATTAGTTAAAGACTTGACATCTCATTTCTTTAAGTGTCTTCATGCTTTAACTCCTTTTAAGCATTACGAAAAACCCATCTGCTTATTAAAGCAACAACTTAAAATGAGTAGTTATGCTGAAAATGGAAGGAAACGTGGCCTGCTGACTCTGTTAGCACTATTTGTTTTAGGTGGTGTTGGTGAAGAGAAGGAAGGATCATCCAGCTAGAGCCTTTTCTATTCTAGCTGACAGAGAAAATGATCCTTTCTGACCTGATATCCTCTCTTGTGCTTGTACTCTTTAAAAGAAATAAGCAAACAAAAAACCATGAAGGAAGCTGGAAGAAACTGCCCAGTCTTTCCCTAGAAGATGGATTTGACTGCTTGCTCCTGAGGCACACCCTGCTTTCCCTTCCTCCCCGTAGCTTTGCACCTGAAGAAGTCAACTTACTCTGCAGTTATCTGAGGTGCAATATTGCAAACTCCAAATGTACAAAGATTCATTAGCTGGATCCCTAGAATAGCCAAAAATAGTTTACCAGGGACAGGATAAAAGAAGGGGAGAAAAAAAATGAAATCAAGTGTGCATTCTTTTTCTTTACCTCCTCATTACTGAGAGTTTGGGCTCACTTCTAATCTGCTAGAGTTTTGATATTGGCAAGGGACAAATTTACAACAAGCACCTTGGTGATTTAGGAGCCAAAAATCCCATCAGCTTTTGATTAGCTCAGGGCTCCTTGGGATCTTTGTGAAAATTAGAATTAGGCTCCTAAAGGCACTTTCTGATTTTTTTTTCCCCTTAAAAGTTTTGGAAAAGGTGAGAAATAGAGCCCCATAACTCCCACATACATGGGAGCTGGATTTTAATAACAGGATTGTATTTGTGGCTTAATCCACAATACATGTGCTATGAAGACATTTTAGAAGCTGTGCAATTAGTCTCAGCCACTGAAGTAATGAATTGTTTTATCTTTTGTCTTCTCCCCCAGAGAAGGGTACACAGCAGAAAAAAATTCTACTGGGCTTGTCTGCTTCGCTGCATTTACTCACCGACATTGACTGTTCACCACTACCCACATTAAAATACTCAACACACATTCACTTCATAAGCCCTCTTGATGATCTTCATGCTTCCCTGCAATATAACCTTCCTACAATTGTGGTTGTCTGACCGGGATCACGGAGAAGCAGCTATGTGCACACATAGAGCTGGGGCAGGGCAGAGGAGAAATAAAACTGGGTGATCAGACTCCGCTGATGCTTTGCCTGGGCCCAGACTACAAAACTGATGCTTATTCACCACTTCTCTGAGAAAAATTAAACCTGTTTAATTCTATAACAGCCACAGAGATCAAAAACGTACTGAGGCTGTGTGACAATCTCGGTCAATGCACTGGGGGTTGGTCAGGGGGTCCCCAGAGCTCGCCACAGACTTCCAGCCTCTGCACAAATTTAAAACTCTCGCAGATTGATCACAGAGGGGGACTCGTAACACACATCCATCAGTGGGATGGATACAGTTTTGGTAGTTAAAGATAGGAGCAGTTTGCTCAGAGAAACACAGGCAATTGCATAGGGCTTTGGTACATCACTCGAATAGGTGGAGGCAGAATACTAGGAATATTTTAGTTACTCTCTGCAGGGCAGGAAAATTATTGTGCAAACATAAAAGGAGCGTGCACAACCTGCGTTGCATGCAGTCATACCATGTTTTTCTGAAACCCTGCATTTTTGTCGCGCTATGTTGCCTAGATGGTTGTTTTCCTAATAAATATCTACCTCCAGTGTGGATTCTTTAATAACTTCTGAAAAGTTTATAGTGCCAGCTCTAATAGCAGCAAATGACTAGGTTTCAAAGTATCATCTTAAAGAGTAAAGTGGGCATTAAACTAAGGCCTCACGATGCAAATACTTGTGATTTTTGTTCACAGGGCAGAGTGTTTTGCGTTAATATGAAATATTTTTCGTTGATTGATTGTTTTTTTCCAGGGGAAGTGGAAAGACTGCATCTGGTAATCAAGTGAAAGCTACTGTCCAAACTCCATGGTTTTCAACTTTTAAAATTATATGTAAGTGTCAGAACATTCAGAATATATCAAAACAAAAACATTCAGGTTTTTAAAAATGAAATTTCTTTTTGAGGATAAAACTAAGTTCAGCACTAATCCAGAGAGCATTTTGATGAAACGGGGTTTACATCTCCTATCAAGTGCAGTGTGCCAGCAGGGGTTGTTACTCTGGTGTCATGTGTACATCCCAGGCACAGCTGGGGTCACTGCAGTCTCGATGCTCAGCACTGGCTTGCACACTTCATTCAGTCAGGATTTTACTTGAGCCACTTCATTTCTGGCAGCGTTTTTCCAGACCAGCCACAACCTTTGGTGTCCTCTGCTGTTCACCATTACAAAAACGTTTGTCATGGGCAACCTGACTTTTTTTCTGCTCAGGTGGGTCATCTCACTTGTCCTACTCAATAGAGACCAGCCCTCTCCATCCTCCATCTCTGCTCGGGAGGGTACAGCTACAGCCCTGTCAGCACGTAATCTCCTGCAGCATGTACAAAACCTCTGTGATGCCTAAAAATCTGAACATTTTGGCAAGATGCCTGCAAGGCTGAGTAGGGAGAGGTGGAGAAAAGTACACAGTGACCACTAGATGGCTTTCTCTGGCAAACCTAGCCTTCCACTGTAACATGACTTTTTTCCACCTTTGTATTCCCCCCCCTCCTTGTGATTTCAGTCTTAACATGGAAAAATGCAGCAAAATAAGCTTAACCGCCCTCTCTCTAGAAAACATCACCCTGAAGTTTCAGGGCACCCTTCGTTGGTGTCTTCCTTCAGTGAGCTGTATGCAAGTGAAAGCTTCCCAGGTGTTTCCTTCAGAAAAATCTTCCAGTCAGCCCAGAAACATTTTTACACTCTCCTGACAGCCAGACAACTGATACAGTGACAACCTGTATGTTAAGATGGGGCATATCGCATCGGCATTCAATGCCTCCTCTCCTAAATAACTAACCCAGCTCTATCTGCCCTTCACATGATCAGCCTGTAAAATTAGACTAGACAAATTGCAGGCATGTGGCTATAATTATCAGACCTCAGTGAAAGAATAAGAAGGACTTAGTCCATTTAAAAATCAGGTAACTGTGTTGTAAAAAAACACTGTGGGAAAGGCAAAAAATACAACCTGATCTTCCTAGAGCAGCTTTATCTGTCACTCGTTCTCAAGAGGTGGCAACCATGCTTGATACTGCAGCTGGCTCTGCTGCAGCCGCACAGCTCTTCCCAGCAGTCAAAACGTTTGCCTGTGTCATGATCACCTTTTGTCTTGATTAATGCCATTTCATTTACTCTGATGTCTATTCTGATTTGCTTTTGGCTCAGCCAAACTGCAGTTGTCAGAGTTATGATCCTCTCAGGTCCACAAGAAGAGGGAGGAAAAACAGATGTCTCCTCCATACCAACATCTCACTGGTGTTAGTGTTGGCAATGATCGAGATATATATTCAAAAACAGATAAATATACAATTTAAGAAAAGTTCCTGCAGCAGGACAGTGCTGCAGATAGAGGTAAGTTTGGAGAGAAAAAGGTAAAGGATTGCAGTATTGTTAATACCATGCCTACTCTACCTGGTATTTATTCAATCTTGCTTGACTTTAAAGCCTAAATAGTAATTTTTAAAAGATTAAAAGGAACAGTTTCTGCAAGTAGGCAGAAAACTCAAAACCTCTGGAATCTAAAGTATTTTTCTTCATGTAACAGTTTAGTACAAGTTCCTCAGTTCCACAAAATGTACTTATTAATTTACATTACCTGAAGTGATTGATTGAGGTGACCCAGGTAGCTCAGCTGAGCCAAGCTTCCTTCTGGAGTCAGGAGGAACAGCTGGACCTGTGTAATCTCTACTGTCTACAGGCAAACATTTTTAGCTACATACATGGGCTATTAAAATGTATACTATAATAGCAGGAGAGTGACCCAAAACAGAGATGGAAATGACAGAAGATAAGAAAATTGCATGCCACTTCAGCTGCTTCTTTGCATCAGTATTATCACAAGGGATGACGAGGTTTTACAAGGCTGATTCCTGCTGCTCCTACTCCTATTTTCCATAGTCTGATGCTCCACCCTCTCACCTAATTTCAGCTGTTTCAGCAGAAATATGCCAGTTTCTGCCTGCTAAGATTTGGCCCAGTAGGATTATTGCCTGAGAAAACAGAGTAAGTCTGAAGGATGAGGCTGTGCTGGTACAAAATAAATGAGCAACAACAACTTGGGTAACTTCCAGGCAATAAATTGCCCCCACCAGACAGCATTCACCTAAGTGTTCTCAGTACACTAAGAACCAGAGTATCTGAAGGTACCGGCAGATATCAGAGCGTCTTGGGCCTTAACCTTGTAGGCACTTCCCATGAGAAATTAGCTGAAGGCATGCATTGGGGTGGAACAGTTTATAGACCCTGCAATGAAACTATAAAAAGTCACTGCAGGGGCACCGTGGTAAGTATTATGGAGAAGAAAAAGACCCAAAATAATAAATAAGAACAGACAAATGTATCTTAGTAAGACTGTGGCTCCACATACTTTTCTGCCAGTGACACTGGTTTAAGTTGCCCCAGTCCCTGTTTCTGCCCTTGTGCCTTTTCTTGAGTAGTGAAGGTAGATACACCCACACTCTGAAACAAACCGAGGAGCCGCTCTGACTAAAGAGCCATCCAGGTTTTTGGCAGGTTATTTTCAACCTGGATCAGTTCCCTGAGCCAGGGCACTTTACCGCACAGACTTTTTTTTGCTGGCAAAACTGAAAAGCAGAATGTAGGGGCAGAAAGGAGCTGCTTGTACGCAGGGGGAAGGCAGTGTTTGGTAAATTGCTCTTGAGATTTCTTCGAGCAAATGTATTAATGGGTAAAAGAGACATGGGGTAGAAAAGGTACTAGGATCTTACAAACAGTTTTTTCAAAGCTGCTCAAAAGAGCATCAATCAGATGCACATTCGCTATCTGTAGGTAAAGACACAACAGGATTTGAATGACAGAAAATATAAAAAGATGCATAGCAAACAAACAAGACTAAAAAGGTCCCAGCATAGGAGACGATCAGCATGCTTCCTCTGTGGAAGACTACTTGTTGTATCTATTTCATATGATGTATTCCTTTACTGCCAAAGGATTAAAGCAGGGAAATCTTTGGTCTCTAACAGCATATTTAACATTTACTGCTGACTATCCTGATTTTTCAGAAGGCTGTCTCTGGCTTGTACTTCCCAGTGTTCCTCGGTGCCTCTTGTTCTCACAGCCGCCGCGCTGAGCAGACTGAAGTAGGTACCCAAGCTTCATCCAGCCGTTCGAATTGCTGGCATCTGCTCTGTAATGTGCAGCTTTTCAATATGATAATAAGCAATTAGCCAGGCATTTATGAACATGGAAAATGGGAGATTTGTACATAGTGCAAGATTTTCTGCTGAACACACCAATAGATACTATAGGGATAATAACAGGCCAGGTACCTGAAGCACCAAATGTTTCAACCAGCAGCAAAAAGGGAGAAGTCATTGAGTTCAGTAAATTATCAGCCACTATTCGATTGCCCAGTAGCTAACAGGAAGCACAATGGTGTTTATTCACCTCTCCAGATTTATATAAATGTCAACAATCTTAGGTTAACTTCCTTTCGTGTCTCAGATGGAAAGCTTAAGCATAAAAGCTCCATTACATATTGTAAAAATAACAACAGAAAACAAACTATAAAAAAAGAAAGCCTGAGACATTATTCTGTAAGATATGCCCACCCAAATAAAGTGTTCTTTAATCAGAGCTGAGCAGTGCCAGCCAAGCCCACTTCATGATGTTTTCCAGTCTGAAACAACTTTTCTCCCCCAGTTTCAACATTTTAAAGAGGAAATGGAGGCCTGGAGGTCCATTATTTTATATATAACCAATATTGTTTTGCAAGCATACTTGTGCACTGCAACCCCACAGTAACCTGATGGGTCCACAAAGATGAACTCCTTAAGGGAACACCAGAGATGACCAGCCTGTCTCCCAGGGACTTCAGACTCATATATAGAGGGCAGAAACACTAACACAGGTCCCACAAGCAGAGGAGCATTTTCATACAGTCCTGCCTCCACAGATTAGCTCTACTGAGAGCACCACAAGGCGCAGAACAACTCCTAACACATCACTGAAGCTGCAGTGTGCTTTCTGGGATGCAAACTCACTTGTCCGCAAACAAACAAGGACTCTCCATACTGCTGTACCTTGCTCAGTATGGACATGCCTACAATCCCTCAAGAAAAAACATGTGATTTTGCCCCCAAAATAACATTTGCAAGTCTGTGCCATCTCCACTATTCTATCCTACTTCTAAGATGTGGAAGCCAAAACTAGATACAGAATTCAAATACTGCTCCACAGCATGGAGAGAGAGTATCTTCACCCTGCTCCTACTCACTGCTCTCCCTTGCTAGGGCCAAAAGGCCTCTGTTTTCCCTCTCTATGACATCACACTGGATGCTGGAGTTCATGCTTTTCCATATCTCCTGTAAATCCTTTCCAGAGTTTGTCCCCTGGGGGAATAGATGTTAACACCATCCCTTGGTCTTATGCATTCAACCTAGTGTTTGCCCTTGGATGAAGACACAGGTCATTGAACTGAGCCCTTGCTACACAGCACCCCAGAGGAACCCAACTGCCCTCTAGATTGTGTACTGCTGGTCCAGTCTTTTTTTCTACATGCAAGTTTTGCCAGGAAGGATTTTACATTTTCTTCTGGTCATTAGTGAAAAGGAGCAATGGCATTGGACTGATGGTACAAAACTAAGCATATTACATCAGGTTACTTTATTAATCAAATTTGTAGTCAAATCAAGGACTACATGAAATTTGTTTAATGAGCGGAGTTTGGCATAAGTTTGGTTTACTAGCAATAACTACATTTGTATCCATAGAATTGTATTCTGCATAAATTGGAAGTCTAATTTCAATTATTTTTCCTGGAATTCATCTTATTTTAACCAGCCTATAATCTTATATATTGGGTGTAGATGTCAAGGTGTTGGGGGGGGGGGGGGCGCTGCAAGGGCAGCCTCTGCGAGAAGAGGCCAGAGGATGCTCTATGCCAGATGCAGCTGCTTCCAGCTGGCTCCATAACAGACCCACCACAGGACACAGCTGAGACTGCCAGCCAAGCTGGTGGCTCCTCTGTGAAAACATATATATGAAAGGGCAGAAAACAGAACAGGGAAAGAGAAGGAAGGAACAAAAAGTGAGAAACAGAGGGAACATGGAGGTCAGAGGAGGAAGAGGTGCTCCATGGCCAAGCAGGTATTCCCAAAGGGACTGCAGCCCACAGAAGACCCATGCAGAGCAGAGGAAGAGTGAAGAGGAAAAGGCAGCAGAGAAATGGCAGTGTACTCACTAAAAATCCCTCTGTATCCCTTGTGCCACTTGTCTCCTCACTGAAGGGGTTGAGTGTGACCTCCAGCAATAACAAGGGCAGAGGAGAGGAGTCTGGACTAAAGTTGAGCCTGGGAAAGAGGGAGGAAAGGTGTTTTCACCAAGGGTTTTAATGTTTGTTGTGGGGTGTTTTGCTTTAGTTTTTGTTCCCCATTACTCAAATGAGTAATTAAATATGTATTAACTGGCAATAAATTCAGTTATTTTCTCCAAGTTGAGTCTGTTTTGCCTGTGATGGTAACTGGTAAGCAATATCCCTGTCTTCACCTCAACCCACAAGCTTTCTTGCTCTTGTTCTTCCTATTTTCTTCCTCCATCCTGCTAAAGCAGCAGGGGAGAAGTGAGCAGCTGGGGGAGGGATTTTGGTTGCTGGCCAGAGCTGACCTGCCACACCTTGCCTTTTTTTTTATTAGCACACTGTGTGTACTTTTTCACTGTCCTGGAGTTTCTTTGGGGCTCAAGATACATTGAAAACTAATCAGTTGAAATGTCCCTGCAGAAATCCGGGGCAAAAGGTATTTCCACTGGAATTTATAATTCCCTCAGAACACAATAGCCACAGCATGAGAACCGCTGGTGCAGTTTTACTCCCCATGTGCTTATGCCTGTGCTCCTTACCCCAGCAGAAAGCCAGCATCTTCTCTTATACCTGAAACCACACAGAGACTATTCTAAAAGTCACCGAGGTTGATGGTAGGTGGATTTAGGAACTGGCACATAGCTCCAGGCCTGCTTGTTCCTGGGGTTTCTCACTGCCACTGACCATAGCACAAACCAGTGAAAGTGGTAGGAGGCTAATTGTCATAATACTTACAGGTATATATACACACATATGCATACGCACACTGAACGTAAGAACTAGTACGTTTCTTCTAATGATAGAACATGAACTGTTCATGTTTCTAGTGAAAAAAATCATCCTAAGAGCTTATGAAATCCTCTACTACCATAACTGTAGCCAGACAAATATACATTCATGCACCAAATTTCAAATTAACTGAAGGAAAACATGTGCTTAAGTGGATCTAGGATCCCAGATCCAGGTGTTAAATAACACCAGCACAAAGCCATATTGTAAGGTTTAAATGCTACGCCAGTAAACACAAAACCTCCAGTCACAGAACTTCAATTAAGGAAACGGTTATTATTGATTTATAAAGAGATGTTAGTGTACAACAAAATGGAACAACCACCAAGAGGAAGTGCTGAGACAGCAGCTCTGCCTGCTGTCAGAAGAGCATGTCAGCAAAGAGGAAAGCACCCTCAAGTCCTAGGCAGTGGTACCTACAAGAATATTACTGTATAATTGAAGTGTAGCAAATGCAGTAAAAATAAATAACTCTTCTGCAATAGAGGGGAAGTGGTGGAGCTGCTGGGCAAGAGGCTGATGCTTTAAATTTATTGGATAAGAGTGTGGGGTCTGGTGTGTGATCATCTACCAGTCCAATTGGCAAAAGAAGAGGGTGCCAGGTATTGGACGTGGTCGGGCTGGAAGCAGAGCTGCTAAGTGGGGCAGAGACTCCTCCAGTCGCTGAATTACTATTAAAAGCAATGAGAATATTTTGTAACTGTGATTAAGCGCAAATGCTTCATATCTTATTTTGGAAACAAAGCTGTTTTCATTTCTCCCAGCTGAAGTTGTTATTGTGAGTTAGTGTGTATTTATAATGACGATGGCAACATGAACAAAACCTTTCCTTTTAAAAGAGAGCTTTGTACTATTGTTTTATATAAGTGATTTTGACATTGCTGTGGAACATGATGAAGCTGATCTTTTAAAGGTACTTGGATAAATACATTCTTAGATGGCCAGCCTCTTTTCTGTCTTTAGGTCATATCACAGCATTGATTTTTAAACTAGAAATCAATTGAGAACTTAAAAAAATAAGAAAATCAATGTTACGATATGGTTTGTGAGCTGCTATCTTTTCCAGTGTTTTTTTCAGACAGTCAGTGAGTTAGTCTATAAACTCACTCTCTTTCCAGGTATTTCATGTTATTAACAAATAAATTAACAACAAGATAACAAATTAATCTCAAAATCCTGCTCATTTTCCTCCAGGACAGCTCTACTAGGGCTCATTTGTCCACTCAGTTCATGCCTTACACCTTTTCTACCACAATATTTCCTCAGTTACCTCTCTCCAATGTGGGACCAGAGCTGGGTCAGTCACCAGTATCCCTGAACCCCTCCCAGCCAGAGCAATGCTTGTTAACAGGGTGCCACATCCGAGGCCATGGCCACTAATCCGCTAAATGGCTGTGACATACTTGGAGGGCAGAAACATGGCTTCTTGGTTGGAAAAAAAGTTGGTCTTAGGATTTTATTCCCAAAATGAATCACATTTTCAAGTGCGTCCTTAAAGACAAAGAACGCTATAGGCTTTCATCACCCATAAAAGTTTAGTCTAGTATAAAATTTTATTTCAGATACAACTTGAGCATTTTGGTGGTTATAGCCTCAGCTGCTGGAATCATGTGATTATGAAAGATTCCCAGCTTCCATTTCCTCGCTTGAATTCACATCTTCCTGTACCACCGCTACAGGTAAGCTTGGAAACTGAAGCTCCAAAAGCTAAAAATTTCTGAGACAAAAAGGCAGCTTTTTTTTGTTGTTGTTTAAAAACTACAATCTAAACTAATCATTTCACTTCAAATGCTTTTAAAATGTTGTTTCTTTCTGGTTGAAGAGTACTACTTACAAGTTCGGAGAAAAAAACCTGGTAGGAGCCTCACTTTATCTCAGTTTATTGAGCTGGACACAGCAAAAATAATTATTTGCTGCTTACACAGCATTCTTGAAATACTTGGGACTGTAGGAATGCAATATGTAGTTAAACAACACTTCTCATTTCTGTTCTCATAGGGCAATTCCCATTTATTCTCAGGGTGCTCTTGCACTACTCATAACTGAAAGAGCTTACAACAACTGTAAATACAAGTTATTCTCACTTTAATGCCCCACGGCAAATGGACAACATCTGTCCCACCCTTCTCAAAGGGGTTTGAGAAGAAAGGTAGAGAATCCCATATCTGCCAACAGTTGAGACAGAATTTGTAGTATAATCACACTATTTAAATAGAGCCACTGTGACAGTTGTGTTTCCTGAGCACGTACGCATGGCATATTTTAAGTTCCTTAAACAGCTGTCAGGGTGGTTAGCTAACTTTACTGCATGGTCACACAGGACATGTTCATGATCTCCATCACGAGCCGATAGCATGAGTACGCATTTAAGGTCCAACTGGGCTTTTACAGCCTCTTCTGAGGTCCATTCCTGCATGTCTTTGTCACTTTTGACAACTGAGCTACCTGGTTTAAAGCTAGCGTATGCATGGTTACCCATGGTGTAGCTGCCCCTTTGACCTCTGCATAGCTGTACTCTGATCCCTTTAAATTATAAGAACTAGCAAAAAATTATTATTTTTAAAAATATGTAGCAGATTTAGCTCCAGAGTTTCTCAGCAGTCATCTCTGACTCCTGTAATGGCAACACATAACGTAAGTCTGTGCATGAAGAGTGTCAGTATCTTGCCTCACTAAAGGGAGCTCCGAGTAAAATACAGAAATAGCTCATGAATGCAGCCCAGGTGTCTTGCATGCCAGTAGCAAGAAGCAAGTAGAGACGGCTTAATAAGTCACCTCCGTGGGCTCTGAGAAGCAATCATAATCAGCCTGTTTTGAATAACATCCTGAAATGACAGGAGTGTTATAGGAGGAGGATTCACGTACAAAAATGCTTTTTGTAACTGGCTTTTTTCTCCGGCAAATGGAATGCTCCAGGGTGTGAAAAGGGGAGTCATTAAGGCCCACTGGATGTTTAAGAAGAGACACCTCTAGCTTTCTACTCTGAGCATCAATGTAACTGCACTGCCTCTCTTTCAATGGAGCGATTTCTGCTCAAGCTGTTAAATCCTTCTCTGATCTGCCAGCCAGGGAGGGGGTTCAGAGCTCCTTTGTCTCCAGCAGTTTAACTTAATTCCACTGATGTCTCGCAGTTTATCAACTACCACCTCTGATCCGATCACCTGGATGAGCGATCAGAGCAGAGTCATTTAATTTATACGAAGAGTGGGAACAAAGCAAAAGGTAGATGCTTGCTGAGTCCTTACTACACAGAAGCTATTTTGCTAGCACAAAGAAGAGCTCCACAATCATTCAGATGCAGGGTCACCGAGGTTCAAGATTGGACTCTAACTTTGCATTCACATTTGTTTTTTTAAAAAAAAAACCCTAACATTGTTACAAGAGCTGGCAACAGTTGCTGATGCACAAGAGCGTCAACTAGGAGTAGTAACCATGGTTATCAGTCAAGTTTCCAGATCCCAGCACTCAAAGGGAAGCCTGGAAGTTAAAGAACAAGCTCTCACATTGTCATAGGCTCAAATGCAAATAGCTCACAAGCCACCCCCAAATTTAACCCAATACAGGCTATTAGCAGGTTCCTCATCTAATAACTTGGGAAGATCCCACCTGTGGCTCATGAGAGGGCTCCAGGAGCCCACTCCTGAGAAGAGCAAAGCAACAGTCTGACAAGGTACATGGCTACAATTCCTAATAGACCTTGCTCCTGCTCAGATACCTAACATAACCAGGGTCTTTAGAGAGGACAACTGCAACTATTAAGTCAGTAGAACAGTGCTGCATAACAGCTACACTCAGAGCCCCTTTCCTGTGGTATCTGGTGAGCACAGGTTAGTCCCTGTCTAGAAGACTTACACACTTCCTTTATAGTAGTGAGAAGAAAGGCATCTTCACCATGACCAGGGTTAAAATAATTAAAATTGATTTTACTTTGCTAAGTGGCCATGTTTCTAGCACACACTTAAAAAATATATCTATTACAGCAGCTGTGCAAACCAAACTGCCTGACCCTTTGTACAGGTGTGCAGACAGCTATGAAGAACATTCTTGCCACCCAAGTCTTCCACTTCATTATCCCCAGGCACCATAAAAAAATTTCTGCCCCGCTTTGGTGTTTCCCTTCTGCCACTTTTTCAGCAGGCAGATAAACATCTTTAACTCCTCTCCTGGTCTCAGCCCCTGCCTGACCTCTCCTATTTTGCTTTGCACTCAACAAGGCCAAATTCGAGTAAGGATGTACAGTGAAATCAGGGAACATATGAAACAAAGTGCTTATGCTCTGACGTTAATGAGAAATAATACTTCTCTTCACAGGACTTATTCGGGAAGCAGGGCCTGGCAAGAATAGAAGAAAGATGTTCCAACTCTTTAGCAGCCTTCATGGAAAAAATACTCTTGTACTTATTTTCTTGGGGGAAAAGTGTTTTAATTAAAAACTAATAAAAGCTAACAAAAATTGCTTCCATGTCTCAGCATCCAGAAATTTTCAGCCTGGTTTAGAGGAAAGTTTTTAATCAGAAAAGGAAGCATATATCATAGAAATGTAAAAAGGGAAATCTGGAATTATGACCCTCAAAAGATGTTAGAACAGTCTTGCTACCAGCTCACAAGGATCAAGCGAGAGTTGGAAGGGGCCCGAAAAGAGGAGTCTGGGGCAGTCTGAAAAGCTTCTCAAACAGCTTTGAGAAAGTCAGAACAACATTCATATATTGGGACACTTCTTTAAACTGAAGCTCATTCTTGTCACTTAACTTATGAGAATTGCCAATCAATATTGGTTTGCATTTTTTCTATTGAGCTTTGCAAAATTTACTGATTGAAATTAGCAAAAGCTGAAGATGATTGTTTTATCTTCCCCTGTGCATTCCAGGCCAGCAGAAAACAATCCCATCCTAAGCCTTCAAACTTGTGCTTTGCAAAAAAATCAGCAACAAAACAGTTAAATTTTTGTCTATTTACTGTTTCTTCAAATCTGTATCAGGAAGCTTGGGAAAATTCCAAGTGTAATGAAGAAAGAAATATGCAATGGAAACATTGCCTTTTTTTTTTTTTTTTTTTTTCCCACTAGTAGGTCCTTCTTCAGTCCTAGAAGGGGATTCCTTATCATCAAATCCCATCTAAAAAACAATTGGCCTGACAGCCTTGGCAGCCAGAGCTGCAGATACAGAAATACATACAAAATGGCAAGTCAAGCACATGTGCCAATTCAGCCAATGCCTCTCTCATACAAAAGCTAGAAGGGCCACCTCTCTGTGTACAGAAAATATCACCCAAGTTTCAGTCCATCAGTTATTTGCCACTCTGGGAGTGGGATTGGTTGGGGATCCCACCTCAGGATGGGAAGTGGGACTGGCTGATGGCATCCAGAGAGGGTCAGCAGAGGTGGCAGGCTAGGCACCCCCAGCAAGGCTAAGGATGGGGCTGGTGGGATCCCCTCCTCACCTAATTTGTGTCACTTATGACTTCCTATGCCCCAGAAAACCTGTTCATTTTCCCTTCAGCCATCACTTATTTGTATAAGCCACTTGTTCTACTTTGATAATTAAAAAAATAAATAAATAAACTCTCCAGCACCTTGAGCTTCCTAGCAGGCCCTGATTTCAAATAACTCCAAGTCCTAGTGTAACCATTATTATCATTTATGCCATTCTTGTTGCCCTAAACTGTATTGAAATTACTAATTTCATTTGTTTCAGGAAGCCAGGAACATACCACACTGTAACAGTTATCAGTTACTGCCCACCATGGTGGCCACCGCCAGCTGCAGACCATCTCCTGCTATCCCAGGCACATAGATGCTAACAGATCACATTTTTCACACCCTGCAATGTGCCTGTGCAGCTCCCCTTGCCCAGCCATGATTCAACAAGGAAACAGAAGTTAACACATATTCTGGTAATCTTCCCTACTCCTGGTCTCCATCAAATAATTGCTACCCTACTTTACAGGTCAAACACAGTGTTTAAGCCTTTAACATCAAGGACAGGGCTCCCATTTGCTCCATTAGCAGAACTTCACCTTTTAGTTTCAACTTCAACAAACCATTTGATTTGCCAGTAGAAATGACTTTTACTGCCAGCCGTAGTTTCAACAGTAGTTGCTAACGTGCCTTCCCCTTCCCCCCTGCCACTATTTCAATGCTGTGCACATTTGCCCTTGTACATGTCAGTGTGTGTTTTGGACAAGCAAAACGAAACTTGAATTAAAGAGGTTGCTGTGTCTCCCCCCTCCCCTGCCCCCCGCTCTGTCTCTCTCCCCCTTCCCTTTCTGATGTTCCAAGAGTTGCCTGCACTAATCACCATTGAGATCTGTTAGTTTATACAACCATATTTTAAGATTCATGCTTTTGGAGGTCATTTGACTCATTTATACATCCACAGGGATGGCCTGATTTGCTCAGCTCAGCTTCACAGCTTTCACTTACAGCGGGGCTGCGTAATCGGCTTTGAAGAGCTTGTGAAAAGAGACAAAGCAAAAAATGTACAACGTTACAGATAGAGATAGATAGAGAGAGAGAGAGAGAAGTTTCTGCTGGAATGAGTCAGAAAGAGCTGACTGCTGCCTGCAGTTCCTGCCCTGGCTTTATTACGATTTAATGTCCCAAAGATTTTTTTAATTTTATTTTATTTCACCCCCTCCTCTTTTCCAGGCCACTGCCACCTTACGGCCACAGGAAGCTGTTTCTGTGGAAGAAATACATGTACTGCTGCACCTTAGTTTTTAGGGAGCTGACAGCGTACTAGACGGTACATTTTCCAAAGCACTCCAACCCTTCACTCTGAGAAACATATTGAAAAGAAATATTTTTTTATGTATTGAAAATAGGAGGTTTCAAGCAACCTTTAAAAAAGCCAATGCAGACAGTAGAGTGTGTGCTTATGTGATAATCACATCACAATTAGCAGTCAAGGGGATTTGGTTAAATTAGCAAGGCTAAGGAAGCTGTTAGCATAAAGAATTATTCTTTTCTACAAATTTTCAGTCAAAGAAAGAATGAAGTGAGAAACAGAAAAGTGAAAAAAGAACATTTTCTTATTTTGAATGACTTGGCCACGACACATGTTACATTTTAAAGCAAAGTGAAGCTAGCGGTGGGCAGGAACCATGCTCATTTTATTTCAGAATTAAGAGTATACCTGCAGCTACAGGTTAAGTGTCACTGGGGGGGGAAATACTCATTTGTGTCTTTCAGATGGCTATAGAGTTTCCATTGCCATATCAACTAAGGGCCCTGCAATTTTAACATATTCATCCACTGCACACTTCAGTGATGTGAGATGCTGCCATTATTCCCAGTTTTGCAAACAGGGAACTGAGGCACAAAGGCAAATCCTGTTCAGTATTGCCAGGGCTAAGTAATTCAGCTAAATGAACAAGACGGTGCTTTTCCCAGTCAGTTATTATCCTGGATGCTGGAAAATGCAGGGAGCTGACACTGGGAGCATGGCAAGAGCCCAGGTAAGTCCATAAAGCTGTGTAATGGGCACCCCTTTGCAAAACCCAGCCCAACGATCACGCCTGGTGGAGGAGCTTCAATTCACTGCTGCACAGATCGAATAACTTTGATTTGAGCTCATTCTGACTCATTTTGGGGATTCCTGTGGCAGTTCCAAACACTGGGGAGGGAGGCGATGGGAAAACAGCATCAAGCCCTTCACATCCACCTCTGCAGGGGTGGACTGAAATCTAATTCAGGCAAGGCTGGCTGAATCCAAACTAGCAAAGGTTGATGAAGTAGCATGTTGCCGTCTGGGTGAGCTCTATTGAAAATAGAATTCCCACCTCAGACAGCACCACTCAAACCCAGCAGAAGTTTTGGTGGTGGTGATGTTTAACACCAAACAAGTTCAAGGTAATTTTTGTACATGCTACTTTGCATGTCCTAATTCTATACAGAGCCAGGAAAAGAAATGGGAACAGACTTATTGTGCCATTACTGAAATTAAAGGTAGAAAGGATCATATTCTCAGGCCTCTAGAGCAGCTTGTAGGCTGTAAACGTGCATGCAGTTTGCAGAACCATCAAGGTTTTTGGGTGTCTATTAATCCTGACAGTTTCACACATACAATTAGAAGTCAACAAACAAAAATAAATAGAAACAATTCACATTTGCAGGAAACCTTATGGATATGGTCAGTTTGTCAGCATACAGTAGGTAAATTGATTGCATGGCTTTGTGTCTACCATTTTAACACAGATTTCTCAACTGTGGGCTTGCAGCATCGGTTTATCATCTATTAATCCTTAAAAAAAAAAAACACATCAGTGAATAGCAACTTAATAAGAATCCTACGGTAGACAATCCACAGCCACCCGTTATCCTGGCAGCCTTTCCAAGCAGTCAACAAGCTTGTTCATAAGCAACAGGAATTGAGGACTAGCTCTTATTCTGGCCAGCACCTTAATTCTCCAGGCACCTCAATGGATAAAGAAGCAATGGTCTTTGGCACAAGTAAGAAAGAAGATTCAAACAAAGTTCTTGATTCAGAACAAAATGATGAAATCGCTCTGCCTCCATGCTCAATAAAACCAGGATGGTAACTGCAAGGTCCATGGTTCAGCACACACTGATTTCTCCTTGAAAGCTTTTTAGGTGAAAATTTCCTTTCTTGGTTGATTTCCTCTGCTGGACAATACCACCCACTGGAGTACCCAATAGTTCCTACTTGGGCATTTACAGGAGCGACCAAATTTTCAGATAACTTGGGACTTTCAAGATTGAGCTGTTTTACAAGTCTAGGCTTACATATCCAAAGGAATCAGGAGAGTCTCCAATTGAATTTAGTGAACTCTTTTCATTGAAAGCAGATTTTCTACTCTGACTACTACAATAGTATAATATTGATGCAGTATAGTAAGGAGTCAGATCCATCACATGCTCATAACCCACTCACAACATTTCTACAAATGTTTTGTGTATGGATACCTACTTGGGGATGTAATTTCTTTCAAAAGGCATTATCATACTAGTGTACTCACTATTCTAGGATAAATGCAGTTAGAGCAGCATTAAGATAATTTACACCAATATACCTTTTATTCTTTTTTTTTCCTATATGGGAATAAACAATAGTAATAAGGAATGCTTCCACTAGTACACCTGTATCAACAACAAAAGATGTACAGGCAACCTTGTGATAGGAATTACCTTGCTGTTTAGTTGCTTGAATGCCATACAAAGAGGCCTACTCCTGGGTGCAGCTAATGCAGTAAAAGACCCCATACACTATACCCTTAATCAGACATTAATATACTCCCTTACCTGTTAACAGAGTAGGCTTTGTAAGTGCTTCCTAATTTGCTTCAAGCAAAATTCACCTGAATCAGCCTAAGCAGCTTAACCTGGTCTGAGTTATCAGCGTGATTTTGCCTGAAGCATTAGGGACAGCTGAGTGCCATCAAGGTATCTACCCTCCCCTGACAGAGGCCCTACCAAAGGCACTTTGGCTGATGCCTCAGCACACTAGGCCATAGAGAGAAGCAGCAATCTTGCCTCATGGCCATGGGAAGCCTCTCTTAAACCCAGTGCTACAAAAGTCCTACTACACACATCAGCTGTTCAACAAAACCAGCTATGCTGTGCACAGAATCACTGCATCCAGCACCTTCGTCTTCTGTCTGAGAGAAAGCTACCGATGGTGGAGTGAATCCTTGAAAAAAACCCACTAAACTGCTATTTCCTTGTCATCTGAATGGTTTATTTCACAAAAATGTCAAAAGAAGCCTTTACCTCCACCACAGAGATTGGTTGGTATATTCAAATCCTAAAGGAAATTTGACACAGATCATTTCTGACAATGGTTTATAATCTCACAACCAAGAATTCCTAAGAAGCTTCTGAAGGAAAAAAAGCATTAAGTTACAAGAGATCTTCCATTTACTGTCCTACATACTGGGCCGATGCAAACCTCACACAGCCTTTCCTCCTGCCTGTACCATTGAATGCACTGGGATTCCTCTTTATTACTCAACCTTTGACTAAAGTCAAAACCTTTAAAGAAGTGACAGTCTGCAACATTTTGTTGCATGAATGTTCATTAACTTTTTGGCTGTTTTGTTGTACTGTATGTTTTGTGGTCGTTGCATTTATGTTTTTCTCTTAGAAACTCTCATCCTGGTCATTTTAATTTCATTATGTATTTGATTTTGAAGTCTGTCAAGGATTTAAATGTTTCTGAATCTCTGCTAAGAAAGAAGCAAAAAGACTTGTGATGATATTTGCCAAGCACATATGGGCTCTGGTGGCTTTGGATAGCCTCTAAGCTCCCACTGCCCTTGCCTGGCTGTGATGCTGACACAGCCCCTGCTATCATGGTATTGGCTTGACCTTCTCTCACCCACACAGGCTCCACAGAAAACAGAGTGACAGCTGTAGCTGTTACTCAAAAACATGACCACCATGTAAGGGCTGAGCAGCAGTATCACCCTCCTTTTCTAATTACAACCACTCAGTATTTGGAAGTGCCAAGGGAGCACTGCACCATACATGAAAAACCCAGGTTTAGGTTTCCATTCTGAACTAGAAGCAACCTTTGCAATCTTCTACAAGAGTCCCATCAGTGTTACATTTCTGTTCATTCTCTCTCACTCCCCATGGATTATTATTTTTTTTTCTATGCCAGGTAAATTGGAAAGGTTGCAGAAAAAAACCCAGCTCCTGCCTCAGTCAAGTCTTTAACTTAAGGGCCCCTGCAGAGGTGGAGAAACAAACTCCCATTTACAGTGAAAAGGGTTAATGCCACTGGTTTAAAACAGAGAAGTTTCTCCTTGAGTTTTGATAGAAAGCGTGGGATTTCAAAACCAGCCCTGATCTCAGCATATCATCTTCCTTGCCTTGAGTGGCAGCATGTGAGCTGGTCCTAGTCCCCATCTTTTACATGGACCCCATGAAAAACACTGCCTTTTATACATATGTACAAAAGCATATATATGCACACACATATATGCATGCATATATATATATGTACACCCACACATATAGCTGGCATGTCTAACTTAGTATAGGGACATTACTCTGGAAACCTGCTGCCTACAAGTTATGCACTGTCGAGACCAGAAAAAGCCTGTAGTCAAAGAGAAAAGGAATGCCAGAGCTCACAAGGGCTGGGCAAGCAACCTAATGAGTGGGTCCCTCTTTCCCCCTGAGCTGGCGGACCTGGCCTGTGACCACAGGAGGTCGGGGCGAGGACAACATGCTATTTAGTGTAAGGCTGAATGGCTTGGTTCCTTTGCCTCAGAAAATTAAAACCAAGAAAAATAACTAACCCAAAAAATGTCAAGTCTCTGAGGGAGAAAAAGGAATGAGCGGTGAGAAGGAGACTCTACCTCCGTTTCCCAGAGAATATATTTATACTGTCCCCAGGTGGCACCTGTTTTTAAATAACACGAGGCACGGCACGTTGTCAGAAGCCTGCTCCTGAGAGCATCTACACCCGTCAGAGGACAGCAAGTTGAGTCAACGAAGACCAGAGCACTACAAAAGCTTTAGCAGCCGCAAGTGAATCCTCTCCATCCCCTTTGCTGTCTGCCCCACCACCACATCATGTTCCCAGAGAGGGAGGCTGGAAGGAGACTGAGGAGCCAGAGCACAATAACTGCTAGCCAGAAGGAAGGATTTTGACCTGCAAAGAGGTGTCTTCAAGACACACACCTTGGGGCCAAAGCAGCTTCTCCTTCCCTGATGTAAAGGCACAGAAGAGAGCTGCATGCATGCTGGGGAGGGGTCCTTGAAAACCCAGATGAAACCCTTGAGAACCAAGGTAATCGAGGTGATGGGAGTGCCATGCAATGGCAGTGAAAGATGAAAAGGGTTTTTCAGCTCTGAATAAGCACAATGTAAACCGAGCATGAGGCAGGGAGCACTTTGGTGCTGAGAGCACTTACGTGGCTCTGTGACTTGAAAATGGGGGCTTCACCGCGAGATGTAGGGTCACACGTCCACAGGACAAAGAGAGGTTTCCTTCACCCTTCGCAGCTGGTGGTCACATTTTTTAAATTGTCCACATCGTGTAATTCTGTGTTCATTACTTATTAAAAACTCCTTTTCACATGTTTGCCATCAGTGCTGGAAGTCTATAATTACTAAGCTCATCAGTTTCTTTCTCCCTTCACCTGCAACTGCAGTGCAAGTGAGTGTGGATCGATTGCAGCTATCTTTAAGTGAACGGGAAATACATAGCTATGCAAATTGCCCTGCATGGTAGCCAGATAATGTGAGAACTTTGAAAGACATGGGAGAAATGCACGATCTAAACGTTCAGTGTCATTATTTGCTCTTAATTACATATTGCTTCCTAGCAGCTGTTTGGCATGCAGCACCTGTTGTTTTAACGTTGCTGGAATAAAGGGTCTTTTAGCTGTGACGATGCCATTGCTTGGTCCTCATTACAGTTATTAGCAAGGACCAGAACTTGACTCAGGCTATATGGTATGGCTGTGCAGAGAAACACCTTTGGACTAATGGTGTCTGCAATACTCCTAATATTTTTCCAGGATACATCCTTTTTCATTTGCATCACAAAGACTATAAAGTACTTATACATGACACCTCTAAATCCTTTATAATGCATCATGTCAAACAGCCCATTTAGTAGCGACTCCGTGGTATAAAGTAGCACAATACACTGAAGTTGCTATGCTGAATTGTGTCAAAAGATCTGCTTTTTTAATTCCCCCATAATCTTACGGATGGAAATAGCACATTGTAGCAGTTCAGAAGCTGTTCCAGTGTGGCATGTCAAATGTTACTGCAGCACTATTTTGACGGTGAGTCATCATGCAAGACAATGAATTGAGACAAATATTGATGTGCCACAAAGTTTTCTTTCTTTTTTTTTTTTCCCCTCTCTCAAATCACCATGGTGGAGAAAGGAAATAAAGTGAGTGGGAGCAAAGTGCAAAGTATGGTTCGGAAGCAGCTGACCTGCCATTAACAAAATTGAAAAAAATTACAGACACATTAAAGCTGCGACTTGCAGCAAGTAAAGGAAGCAGAGTTCCCACTGAGACGCTCTCTCCTCTCATCCCCTTCTGCCACAGCCTTGCGCTTACACAGCGTCTGCTCCAGTGTGGGGGAGTAAGCTGAAAGTAACAGAGCAGCTTTAATGCAGGATTTCAGGATTCCCTCACCACTGTCAAGCCAAGAGAGACCTTTGACATTGCTTTGGAATATTCTCTGCACGTAACCTGTAAGACTTGGCTGAAGTGGTGGGACAGGTTTCTGATGAAGACGCTGAACTGGGGTGTGGGAGCTCTGGGCTTAGCTCCCAGTTCTCTCACTGGAACTGGCCTGTTCCAAGCCAGCGTCCGGACTGGAAGCACGCTTTCACCTGGTATCTAGAAAAAGCACAAACGAGCAGAAACATAGCACTCTAGCCAAGAGACTAAAGGGACAATAAAGTGAATGTAGACAGCAACCTCATCACCTGGAGAAAAGAGTCAGGATAAATCTTTGCTCCCTTCACAGGAAACTCACATTTTCTTTTATGTAGATTATCACAGTTCAAGTTGGTTATGTAACCGGCAAACAAATTCACATGTTAAGACCCAGTTCACATGTAGGCACAAAAATAGAGCTGGCTTAGTGAATTCACTTATTCGAGAAGTATAGCATTTATGCAGATTTCAGTGTTTTGTATTCAACTCCTAGCAGCAAAGAGAATAAACTAATGATGTCCTGCACCTTATGTAGTTTAAATGAGAACGGGACTACTCCTGTTTACATGATATACCTGTCTGAAGAGAGTTGTGTTTCAGGATAAACTCAAGCTAGTTATAGAACTACCTACAAAGGGAAAGCAGAAAACCAGGAGTGACTGCAACGTGCACATTATACCATTAACTAACGCTTCACATCCAGTTTCTCTTCTGCTTCTCTGCCCTCCTTTTCTTCAGCAGAAGGTGATTGTTGTCTGTTTGTAGCTAGTACAGTCAAATCTGTGCCAAGTGAAAGCAATCTAATTATATTTGTTGGCATGCAAATACAGCCTACTATTGCTTAAGCAGGTTTTAAAAATATAGTTATGCTAGTAATTAATATCTGCTATAAAGTGAGATAAAAGCCATATGACAGAGAACCTTGCGCTTATTACATGTTATATGCATTACTGGCACACAAATCTGAATCCTGATGTCCACAGCCAGGTTTCTAAATGCCTTCCAAAGGCAAGCAATCAGCTGCTGAGTCCATTTTCACCACAAGGGAAGAGAGTTAAATTAAGTTGAAATACATGAGCTGCGGGCTAAGCATGTGCACACAGTCAGTGACTGTGACTCAGCTGACACGCACTTATTAATTGTGCTGCAGTAACTTGCTCGTGTCTTTGAAGACCTCACTGGAAATACAAGACCAGCTCAGATTGGGGATCAAAGCCCCTTTAACAAGGACATCTGGACAATGATGGCAAGAGGTGTCTTTTAGTGGCTGTCAAAGAATTGGACAGTGACACACTATTGCCGTTGCACAAATGGCAGTAGGGTGCCATCATGGCTGGGTGGTGCAGAGGTACTTGTGTTCTTGGTCTAAGGGCAAAATCTAAGCATTGAATTGAAGACCTGAATGCAAGGGGATTTTTTCATCATATTGGACTTCCCTTCTCAGTCCAGGACAGGGCTTCTCCAAGCAGTTACCTTTCTACAGCATTAACAGGTGCTTTTGAACTTGAGAGCAGCATATTTGTCCTCACCAATTGCCAAAATAAAATACATCTTATAGTATTGGCTCAAGATAATTTCAAGATAACCAGAGCAACAACAGCTGATGATCTTGTCCATCACTATCCATCATATGCTAGCACTGATATCATCTGTAGGTGTGGCATCCATATCTCAATTATACTGCACCATCTGATGCAAGCCAAATTTTTCAAGTCATCTGAAATATCATCCAGAATGAAAGTGTGAGGAGCACAAAGCAAGCCTTTTATAGAAGTACTTTTTTCCCCAAAGGGAAAAGCAAGCTACTGTCAGTGATTTTACATGGTCTCCTGCAAAAGCCACCTGCCTAGCTGTGTAGGAGGATTGCCCTTCTGATAGCTAACAGCCTCTGGTCAAACTGTCCACCCAAGGGTTATAAATGCCTATTACATGAATACAATGAATGTTACCTGGGGATTTCCGTGTGTGTGTAACTTGTTTTCATACTAACTGAATAGCTATTAATATTGTTGCATCTGTAAGATGTCCTCTTTTCAGTTTAGCATTGAATTTGTTCTGAGATAAATAGAGGATTGCTGTCTCTTGTGCTGTCAGCTCGGTACTAAACCCACTTCCTGTGAACACAGGTATTTTATGTTTTTCTTTTCATTCGTGGTGATTACTTTATTGTGTACTTATGTCATGCCTTAAACTTCTTTCTAGGAACATTCTCTAGCAATATGTCTGTCCTTTTTCAGCTGAGACATTTTTACCATGACAAGATGCACATCCAAAGTGCAACTGGGCTTTGTAGTCATTAGAAAAAAAATTGATAAAAACATATGACCAAAAAAAAAGGAAAAAACCATGAAAACCTATGAAATAAGGATGAAAGAGCTAAACTATGTATCTCCATTTTCTTCTAAATAAGCCTGCCCAATGAAATCTCTGGATGACTCTGCCAAATCATTTTCATACTTGATCAAGACATCAGATGGTTGTGGATTGAGAGTATGAAACACTTTCTCTCCCATAACAAATCACATGACCCTTTAAAATCAAATCATCTTTCAGGGACTCCACACTTTTGAGTCTCATTTCCTTGACAGCTGCTCTTAATGCCATCGCCATACCTTTGTCAATATCGTATTCGCAGTATTCAGTAAGGAGACCAGTCCCTGGTCTGATGTGTCTTCTTTCTCTCCTCTCTTGTAAATCAACGTGATTAGCTCTTCTTGGCTCATCAATCCTGTAAGCTCGCTTTTCCACAGTGTGCTGTTATAAACTTCCAGCAGCTTCCTCCCTGAAACATCCCCAGAATTCCAATATAACTCACTGGGAAGCCCATCACTCTGCAACTCCTTGCCAGCTCTGAGGCACGTTAGAGGCTCCGACGCTGTTTTCTCTGGGCCAGATTGCAATTGTCTCACTTGCACAGAATAGCATCCTCCGTCATGAGTAATTCCCACTGAGCCCAATGGGGTTATTCATAATATATAGCAATATCGTGATATATAGTGTTATTCAGGAGAAGCAATGGTGTTGCAGTTTGGCCCCTTCCCCAGCCTTCGTTCTGCAATCAACCCAATGGTAGAAGCTCTGCATGTTTCACTGGACTGAGGAGCAGGACTCAGGTATCCTAACAGAGCTTATTTGTAGGCATAGTTCACTATATTATGAACTACTCACTAGTAGTGAGTAGTTTGGGAATACTCACTTGTACGAAGTTTCTCACATAAAAAAAATTTCTAAAATTTGGCGTTACTTTTTATCCAGTGTTCTGAACTGAAACCCAGTACTGTTTTTCCAGCTCCTCAGTTTTCCCTTTCCTTTCTTCAAAGTACTGACATTTTTACTGTAATTTCAATTACTCTTTTCAACTCAGTTGTAACCATGGGCTTTTCCTCACAGAGACAGCCAACACTGTGGAAATTAATGGCAAAATTATTGTTGACTTCAGTAGTACCAGATGAAGTGTTTAAACTACTGGCTTCCTTGTATGTGGTGGGTTGACCCCGGCTGGATGCCAGGTGCCCACCAAAGCCACTCTATCACTCCCCTCCTCAGCTGGACAGGGCACAGAAAATATAACGAAAGGCTCATGAGTCAAGATAAGGGCAGGGAGAGATCATTCACCAATTACCATCATGGACAAAACAGACCAGGGAGGTGATAGTGTCCCTGTATTCGGCACTGGTGAGGCTGCACCTCGAATACTTTGTTCAGTTTTGGGCCCCTCACTACAAGAAGGACATCGAAGTGCTGGAGCACGTCCAAAGAAGGGCAACAAGGTTGGTGAAGGGTCTAGAGAATAAGTCTTATGAGGAGCGGCTGAGGGAGCTGGGGTTGTTTAGTTTGGAGAAGAGGAGGCTGAGGGGAGACCTTATCGCTCTCTACAACTACCTGAAAGGAGGTTGGAGTGAGGTGGGGGTTGGTCTCTTCTCTCCAGTAACAAGTGATAGGACGAGAGGAAACAGCCTCAAGCTGCACCAGGGAAAGTTTAGGTTGGATATTAGGAAAAACTTCTTTACTGAAAGAGTGGTCAGGCACTGGAACAGGCTGCCCAGGGAAGTGGTTGAGTCCCCATCCTTGGAGGTATTTAAAAGATGGGTGGATGTGGTGCTTGAGGACATGGTTTAGTGGCGGACTTGGTGGTAGTAGGTTAACGGTTAGACTTGATGATCTTAAGGGTCTTTTCCAACCTTAACAATTCTATGATTCTATGATTCTATGACTCTATGACTCAACTTGGGGAAACTAGTTTAATTTATTGCAAATCAAATCAGAGTAGGGTAGTGAGAAATAAAAAACAAATCTTAAAACACCTTCCCCCCACCCCTCCCTTCTTCCTGGGCTTAACTTCACTCCCAATTTTCTCTATCTCCTCCCCGCCAGCAGCACAGGGGGACAGGGAATGGGGGTTGTGGTCAGTTCATCACATGTTGTCTCGGCCACTTCCTCTTCCTTGGGCTTCCCATGTGGTCACAGCCTCCTTTGGGCATCCCCCTGCTCCGGTGTGGGGTCCTCCACAGGCTGCAGGTAGAGATCTGCTCCACCGTTAACCTCCACGGGCTGCAGGGAGACAGCCTGCCTCACCATGGTCTTCACCAGGGGCTGCAGGGGAATCTCTGCTCCAGTGCCTGGAGCACCTCCTCCCCTCCTTCTTCACTGACCTTGGTGTCTGCAGGGTTGTTCCTCTCACATATTCTCACTCCTCTCTCTGGCTGCAGTTGCAGCCATTTGTTTTTTTTTTTTTTTCCCTTCTTAAACATGTTATCCCAGAGGCACTACCACCATCACTGATGGGCTCGGCCTTGGCCAGCAGCGGGTCGATCTTGGAGCCGGCTGGCATTGGCTCTGTCAGACACAGGGGAAGCTTCTAGCAGCTTCTCACAGAAGCCATCCCTGTAGCGCCCCCCTCCGCCCCGCTACCAAAACCTTGCCATGCAAACCCAATGCATTGTAAAAAGAACAACTGGGTTTCCTGTCAGCTCTGATTCATCCCTACTGTTCTGCATCAGATTTTTTAAGTGTTTAACGTCTGTTAATCATGAACTTTATTTTTATTGCTGCCTTCTTTCATTCCCACCTGTATCAAGAGTCTCTTTGACTTTTGGGAGCATAGACGATGTACTATCTTCTTGAGAGGCCAGAGGATGTCCCTTGGAAGAGATGCTCACAGAGGAAATGAAGTTAAGGAAACTTAACAAACAAAAATGGCTTTAAAAGAGTAGAAATCATTAGGGCTTGTCAGAAGTGAGTAAATTAAAGGAAATTATGTGCAAATGAGGCCCATTTAGCAGAACTATGAAGAGCACTTAAGAGAAGGGGTGCTAGCCTTGCCTGTGTTTGCTGACAGCAGGAAGAGTTAAAACCTGAGGATTGCTCACTGGGACATCCCCATCCCAGAGTTTTGCCAGGACCAAGATTAAGTTCTGCAAAAGAGCATCTCCCTGTGCGCTCTTTCAAACAGACTTTCTTCTGAACATCAAAGACATTTTCATGGTGACCTCTGCTCTGCTAAGATTGGCTCCCATTTTTTAATTTTCTCTTCAGTGAGCAGCCACTTTCTAAAACCCAGGGTATTTTTCACCAGGACATCCCCATTCCCGCCCCAGCACAGTCCAGTGAGGAAGCATTAACAAGACATCACAACACTTGGGCCACCCCTGCTTTTTCCCTTCAGATCCAGTTGCTCAAGTCAGAGTGAGAGTCCCATCAGTGGGGCATCACATGAGGGACACGGTCATCTCCATCCATGCTGCTCCAGCTCTCTAGTTAAACAGAGACTTTCCCTCTCCAGGCTTGCCAGTGCAGCCTCTTTCATGATCGCTAAGTTCATGCACACAAAAATGAACAACAATTAGAAAAACCAGCTTGTTTCGGCAGGAGGCAATTTAGCTCCATGAAAAGACAAGCAAGCCATGCAGAGGAAGAGCCACAGGGCTCCGGCTGCCAGACGACAGGGAAGTAGATCTGGTGTGGAGGGAGGGTGGCACGTCCTTCTCCTCATCTGGTGGCAGAGCAGAGCCCCTGTGCCACCCTCTCCTTGAGATATTTATGTGCTCTGCAGGGAAAAGTAGCCTCCTGGCGTGGTTCTTAGCCTTCGAGGGGTAAATACAGATTATCAGCTAATCACCCTAAGCCTCGAGGATTAATGGATGATCTAATCTCCAATGATCTAATTCAACGTGGAAAGGCCATCAGCACCTGAAGCCTGGAGTGCATATATCCTCGCTGAATTTTGGCTCCGGTGGAGTCCGATAAATCATTTTGTATTTTTTTAAGCAGAGCTGCAAGACAGCAATAATGCTTCCATTTTAAGTGGTCACCACAGCACCAAGTAAATATTTTATCAGTGTTTTACAAACCAGACTCTATAACGGTACATATATTAACAGTGTTAGCAGTGCAATTATTAATTTTTTATATGCTCTTAAAGTGTAATTAATAAAGCCCTGCTTCTTCCCAGACCACAGCAGGCATAGTTTTGTGCTTTAGAACAAGTTTCTTGCAGAGGATGGGAGGAGGCCAGCTGCTCAGGGTAATCTCCTCTTCCAGAGCTTGAAGCATAGCTGACAAAGAGCATCGAAATGAACCCTTGGCTGGGGACCATCAGACTATGTAAAACTGGCGCACAGGTAAGTTGATCTATCTGACTTGAGGAAAAAGGGGCTTTTGTGAGCATGTGCCACTAGCATCAGCCAAAAGGGCTGCAGCTTTTTATTGCCCCGTACAGACCCTCGACTCCCGCTGCCCCACATGCCACCTTTTGGCTGGCAGTGGAGTGAAGGTCAGGCGCAAGTTTGCAGATTGGAAACCTCCCCTGTGGTCATCGTCCTGGGTGAAATCCAAACCCAGAAGAGGCTGCTGCTCTAAATGCGTCTGCAAATGTTGCTGGTGGTACACCTATGTTTCACTCCTTGAGTGTTCAGCATCTGCTGGAGCACCAGGTGGCCTATAAGCCCACGCCAGGTGGCCTATGAAGCAGATGCTGTGTGGAAAAGAGGAAAGATAACAAAAAATCTTTTAAAACCAGTTAAAGTAACTTTTCCTACATTGAGCCTTTCCTAACACTTTCCTTGTCTTAAAAAAAAAAAAGAAAGAGAGGGAGAAAATGAGAATGGAAACAAATTGAAAACAGAGCTAAAACCAGGGCATCGAACCAAACACAAACACAGGCGGAATGAAGATTGGCTCAGACTTTTTTAATCTCAAAGTAAAACTGAATCATTAGTTTGAACTTTGTTTTGACATTGGATTGGAGTGGGACCAGGACACAGATGACACTAAATCTGATCTGAATAAAAAATGAAGTGATTCAGCTTCCAACATTCACAGGGAGGTTTTCAGAACCACCTAAGCAAGCTACACGAGTGAAATCTATTGAATCGCCAAAGGATGTGAGTCACAGATCCTAAAAAACTATTAGGTACTTCGCTAAGTTGGGTGACAAGCTCCTGTTAATCTATAAAAATACCTATAAAAGAGAGACGTGTAAGGATACCTGAACATCTGAACCTGGATGACTGGAGTTTTTGAAGAAAGTTTAATTTATATATGTGTGTATTTGCTCTGCTTGTCCTCAGCGTAAGCAGTCAAATATCTTTGCTCTTCTCTAACATTTATTTCCTTTTGTCAGAAAATTAAAGTTTTGACTGACAACTGAAAAGAATGGTTATTGTAGCAATTGTCAGCTTTAGATTTTTTTGTCAAAAATTGCTAGTAGCTGTTTTCCATGCGAAATTAAATCCTTTTTGTGATCAAGTCTGCTCTTGAATTCTGTACCAATGATTTCCTGGAGAGCATTTGCAATACCCTACAGCTCCCTGTCCCTCTGTTCACCCACCTATAAAACCATGCTAATAACAATATTTACCTCCCTCACTCAAGTTTTGTGAAGCTTCATTAAGGAACATTTTCAAAGCACTTTGAGATCCTTAAATGAAGGCTGCCCAGACAGTATAAAATTCAATTACACTAGAAACTAAAAAGCCGTGATTTAATCCTTAGCATCTCAGTAAAACACAAATCTGAAAAAATACATATTATAACTGGAGACCAGAAACAAAAAACACAATATGAGAGGCGGAGCTGTGAGCACAGTTAATATGATAACTGCTTTCATATAATTTAGCTGAAATAAATTAGTTATGGCTTGTCAAACCGAATCTGTGACTAACCCTCTGGATAACAATGGAGAAGCGAGCTGCTAACATGCCTGATTACAAACCGAGTGGCTTTTCTCAGCTAGAGGACTTGAGCCCAGCAAAATCCAGCACCTTGTGGCAGATGATGGAGGGTTAGGGAGCAGGAACAGAAATTTGTATCTAGGCAACATCAGGAAGCATATATTTGGAAAAAAATGTTCTTTGTTTCTTTAATGAAAAAGTGTGTTAGTAAGGACATGTAATTTGAGGTATAATTGGCTGAGAGATGTTAAAAACCTTCTCATCCCAACATAAAACGTGACTTCTGGATGATCATCAAACAGTAACAGGCAAGAGGACGACAAAATGTACCTGTGCCAAAACATTACCAAAGAGGCTACTGCCTACTCGATGTTTGAAGTTTGCTGCTTTCCTTGTGTTTCTTTCCACAGCTCTCCCAGGGAAATACGTGACTGCAACACATAAACCATTCGATCCGAAGATTTATGCCATGCTCCTATCACTAGTGTGACAGTCAGTGGGCACAGGGCCCCAGTTCAATAATTTACTGTGAATCTGGCTTTTGGTCGTTTAACGGTAATCAAACCTGCCCTGGCTGCGTGACACAGCGGTGCTTATCTCATATCAGCTCATCCTGCAGCTTCACAGTGTTTTGGGGGTTAACGTTGCAGTAGGGTCTAGGAAAGACTGGGTATCTTTGTAACTGACCCAAACCCAGTATAAAAGGAAAAAGCCTGTAAAAACTCCAAATTGTGCATTTTAGTTAATTCAACAGAAATGGGATCACTTGCCCTGCCTGATCCTGATGAAGTATCTGCAGTGAGCGGATGCCTGAGCTCACAGATCTGGTGTTAATGGTCCTGGAAGTCTGGTCCCAGGTAACGGGCAGCTCAATGCAACAAACTTGCTACCTACCTGCCATCAGTATGGGTAGGGCTGGTGAACTTAACAGCACCATGTGGTTTGCTATGAAGTCTAGGGCCTGATCTGGCAAACGTTTACATATACAAAGAGGGCTGCTGCTGTCCTTTAAGTTACTCAAGTGTGTAGGAGTTTGCATGACTGAAGGATGAACTCCTTGTCTTTCATAGATTTCTGAAGGATGAACTCCTCACGGCTTGTCTTTCTGTTTTCTAGTGGGTTAGAAAGAGCAGCAGAGGCAGTTTTCCATGCACTGAAGACTTAGGGTTGTTGTAAGAATGATGTAGACAGAAGTATGCCAATCTGCTAGATGGACTTAACAGCACATCTTGGATATATACACAACTGCTTGTCCAGTGACAGAGTAGAGTACAATTCAGCCTTGGCAAATTTCAGTTGGTGTTATGCATCAGATGACAATCATTTCAGCACTGGAATAAGTTCAAATCAAATAAAATCAAATCATTTTTTCTTTGATACCCTTACTTTCTGTTTCTCTGATTTTTCAGAGCTTGTTGATATTTCTTGAGTCTACAAAGTGGAGAGCAGAGAGCTTTTTAAATGTGTATTGCTGATTCCCAAGGGACCTGGGTTATTTCTCCTTTCAATTGTTGCTGCTTTGAGCCCCATCCGGGACAGAGGAAGGGGAATGTCACACACAAAGCACAGGCTACAGCCCAGCAAAGGGGCTACAGGCAAAGTCATCCTGTGTTGTGTGCTAGGGTTCAGCTCTTCAGTGAAGAGCTTTGTTCCTATGCCTTGGCTGAATATTTTATAAGTTAGTGGCTGTTTTTGCTCTTGTACCCCAGACATTTATTTCTGAGGACTGTTAGGTACCAGGTGGGGTTTTGTGAAAAGGAGTACTTAAGCGATCATTTCCTGGTGTCCTGTCTTTTGAGCACGAGCTTTATCAGTACATAAATACTCATAAAGCTCAAAATTTCTGATGCAGTCTTAAGCCTTCCTTATCAAAATGCCTATACGTTAGCTTACAAGCTAACGAAACCTTCCTGTGAGCATGTGGTATTTGTGCTTTTTTTGGTTATTCTCCTATTTCTATCGGGTTATTTATATGACAGAAGCCTGCACAACTGCTTTTATTTAACCTTGAAACAGGAAGACTCAAGGGCGTATTTATGATCATACCTGCACACAGAAAAAAATATTGAGTTCCTCTTTTTTAGACAGCGAAATACACTAATAAAATCTTTTCCTCCACAGTATCCAGATAGAGATGAGGCAGACAACTCTTCCTCCCAGCCATAACATCATACAATTGTCTAAGTGCATTACTGCTTGTTTTAGTTTTTTTTTCTGCAAATCCCTGTGGACCACACGACAAAGCCAAAGTCATCAGGCATGAAGCTGATTATGAGTTCTTAATTCAAGAACAATAATTAGCCAACTTAGAAAAATATCATAGTGGAACTAGGCTTGCAGTCTCTCCAATTTTCCATCCATTTCAATGCTAAGCCTGTCTTGTCTTTTACCAGTGGGAGGTGATAATGAAGCTTCAGTTCACGGATTTTCATAATTTTTCCCAATTATTTGCGTAGATAGGCAACTCTTAAGACATAAACTCAACATTTTTATCCAAAACAGAAATGACTATCAAAAACATTACAAGGTACAGTTTTTTTGAGAAGCCCTTCGCACTAGAGACTTTCCTGTCGAGTTTGATGAGGAAAGGCACAGGTACCACAACTCCTACGTGACTTCCTTGAGACGCCTCTTAGCAAAAGTGTTTATGGAGATGTACTGTCCTAGCGACAGCCTACTCAGATGAAACAGTTTCTTCTTTATTTTACCATGGTTATGGAGAAGGTGCTCTGTCGTGGCTCTTGGCAAACAACCGGGTGACTCCCGATGCCCACGAGGCAGGATCACAGTCACCCCTTTCCTTCCTCAGCTGGACTGTGTGCAGCAGGCAGGGGGGGAGCAGCCCTGCCCAGCCTCTTTCCTCCCAAAACAGGTAGCTGTTGCTGAAGGACCATGATAGTCAGAAACAGCAGGGTTTTCCATCACAGGAAAGGTGAAAGAATGAAAGCAAGTGCTTCCTCAACTTTTTCCGTGGAAAACTTCAACTTTTCACAGGCCAAAGCCTGAACACTCTCATTTGAAAAACGAGAGGCATCTACAATCAGCTCTCCACTGTCTACTGCAATGAAGGGGTGGATAACCTGCAAAAAGTCGAAACATTACCCACAGCAAATTAAACCACACAGCGGCAGCATTAAGGGGAAAAGAAAGGCCAGATATCCCATTGCTGCGATGCCTAAAATTCCCTCGGTCGGGACTAAAGCAAACAGCTGAGCCCATGCAGTGCGGAGGCACTCAGACACAACCATAATGCTTGCAGAGCCAAGCTGCCTCACGCAGACCTAGTTTAACTGCCTTTGTTCTCCAGGCACAGTTATTCCAAATATAGTCATCTTTTGATTATTTATGGTAGGACTCACCTGAGTTTTGGAAAGGCTGCAAGGGAGCATCATGGGAATTATAGTTCAGGCGTTCCCATATTGCTGTTTTTCTCTGTGGGACAGTCTCTACGCGCAATCATGCAACACGACCAGAGAATCCCATGGCACCTATTATTAAGTAGGTCAATAAGAAAAATGTCTTTTTCCACCCTCATAAAGCTTGTTCTACCAAGTACATTGTATAGTGCTAAACTCAATCTTCTGCAGGAAAACAGTGGATGGTGGGGGCTTTTTAATTTTTAGCCAATCCAGAGTGAGAAGAGCATTTGCCCCTGAAGACCCCACTTTCTGGGGCAAGCTCACCAGAAAGTAGCAATGATTAAACATTTGCAGTGTAATTAGCAAGTACTCAGATGCAGTAGAATACATGTGAAGTGTTTCCATGGTCTGATAGGGACCTAGATAAAACAGAAGGAAAGTGCATAGTTTCTCATATGACCCCGTCCCTGGCTCTCACAACAACAACCAGTTCTGTTCTCTAGTGCCTGCCCCCAACTTTGCAGCCATTTTTGAATCTTAACCTTGAACCTTTAATCATTTTACAATGTGCTAAGGAAATTCAGTCCTTCCCAGTTGAAGGCTGGAACCGCATGACTCACTGACTCTTTTGGGATGCAGTTACATTTTGAATTTTGCTTAATAAACTGACTCTTGGCTCATAGGTCATCTGCCGTCATCCCTGGTTTCTCCTAGGTCATCTGTCCGTAAATCCAGATGAACCTACAGATCAGTACAACTTTTTATCCTAAATTTTGGCATGTAGCTGTGCTAACAGTTTCCTTTTGTCTCAGGTCCCCACTCCCACTTCAACAAGAGTTTTGTCCTTGTAAAAGCAGTAGGCATAAATGAGATCTTGCATTTTCTATTTGTGTATTCTATAATACTGTGGGATTACTTGCCAGGAGATAAAGATTTGAAGACAGATACAGCATTTAATGTTAGGTTTGGATATTTTGGTCACACAGACAAACAGATGCAATCAAACTTAACGCTCACTAAATATATATCTTGCCTTGAATAGCTATTAAAGCTTAAAATAAAATTAAATACTGCAGATATAAAATAAAAGTGGAATCTGGAAGCTGTAGTTTTTCTTCTCGTACAGTAGTGAAATGGTTAAGATTTTTTTCTGAAGAACTTTAGAGGCACAATGGAGAAGCACAGAAGCATAAATCTGAAGGTTAAATTTGTATTGGCTTTGCTTCTCCTTCCCATAGGAGCACAGATGGTAAAAACCTTAAAGCTACCCCTGCTATTATCATGGAATAAATGAATTATCAGGTTTCTCCCTCACAATGCTAACTATGGAAGGCGCCTTCCTACTCACATCATGATCAAGATCATTTAAATGAAGAACTGCTGCTTCTTTCATCTGAAAAAAAAAAGAAAAAGGGGGTGGTGGGGGGGAAGAGATCTCTGAAAGACCTGGATCACCCTTTGGACTTGGAGCAATCACTTCCACACAGTTGCCTAAAGCCGCAAAGCCAGCCAAGCCCACTGGATTTCTAAAATGATGCAAGGCACTCTCTCCTCAGCTTCTGCTTCAAAGAGCCGCTGTTTGTTTGTTGTGGTGGCTGCAAGAGATGCCGATACCTGAGAAGGGGCATTCCTAGAGGGAAGGCAAAGAAAAAAAGAAATCAGCCTTGCATGCAGCTTCCTGGGAAGAGAGCGAGGCAACATGAGGGGTAATGAAAACAAGGCAATGCAAAGCGCTAAGAAACGTACTGGAGGGAAATATTCTCTCTGATGCTATGATTAAAATTATCCGTTGTAAAAGATGAACCCCACTCTGCTCGTGCTTCTGCAAGCCTTTGTGCACAGCTTAAGACCACTTTAACTAACATTAAGACCCTCATAGGCTTCAGAAAAGCATCTCTTCACAGAGCACATAAGCAATTAAAGTAGATGAAACTGGGATTGCAGCTCATGTTCCAATGTTAAAACATGGATGAAACACAATCAGTATTTAAATCTCTATGCCAATATTTTTACTCAAATTCAGTGAGAAAAAGGAGCAGACTATGAGAACCCAGTGACGTTTGAACCCCAAAGGTTAAAGCAAGCACTAGCTCTTGTGTGCACTACCTACAGTTACTTAGTGGTTCTTATCATCATCTCTACATAGTGAAATTTAAAAAAAAAATGCTGGAGTTTCACTGTTGGGTTTTGTGCTCTGGATTTCTAGGGGCTGTATTTTCAAGCAATTTTCCACCAAAAAAAAAAAAAAAGGCTATGAGACCAGCCTGTTAACCCCAGCTGAAATTCTTAGTAATCACCTTCTTCCAAGAGCTGTGGCTTCATGAGCGACTTGAAGAATCCCAGCTAAGCAGCAGGAGGTGGCAGCCAGGAAAACCTGCACATACGTTTGCTTCTGTATGTTTTGTGAAGGTGACTGTTCTCAGTGAACACCAAACTTGATATTAATAGTGACAAAGAGTAACAGTTCACTTCTCTTCAACTGCTATTACTGTGCATGCCTGCAGATTATTGCTGCTGTACAGCAACCGTGTGGGTAGGGCTGTACTCTGCTTTCTGCGTAGAGCTGTGCCCTGATGTGTCCTAATGTATGAAATTAATGGGGTTGTGTTGTGCAGGTAATTTATAGCTTCAGGTGTCAATAAGATAGGTAGGAGCTTGAAGAAATGCAATTTTATTTTAAAAGGGGGGGGTAATCTAAAAAAAGATTTGTTTTTCTTCAGTCAAATCATATATAGGTCCCTTTTCCCTTTAATTGCCATGGTATATAATTTGGAAAATATTAGTCATTCTTCTTTCAAAAACACAAGTAGAGAAATTACATGGGCACTGAAGCATTCAGATGTAAGTGATATCATTAAAAATAGCAGAAATACAGTAAGGAGAAAATTAACAGTTAGTTGTTCTCTTCAAAAAAGTTCAGCAAAATTATGAAATACTTCCTCTGAGTTATGAATTTAGTCATTTGTGCTGCATTATTTGTACAGATGAAAGCAAGCTATTGCATGATTGAATAACACAATCAGATTTTTATTGTTGAGATCTACCGAGCCATTTTACAGCCGTTGTCTGCCGCACAGCAACTGTCCCCACCAAACACCAGTACCAGAAAATACAGCCAAAACACAGCAGGACTGGAGGGAGATCATCTGCTGATGACCAATACAGGTGAACTGATGAAGGGAAGCTAAGTATCTTTAGCACAAGAGACTATTTTTTGCATCAAACCCTCAGGTAGTAGGTGTGTTTTTTGGCACTAGTGTTTCTTCCTTTGAGTGCTTAGTATGGCTGGCATAAGCTCTTGGCCAAGGCTTTTGCAGCCAACTGCTTATGCATGCCCACTGCCCGCTTTATTCAACACTGAGGTTCCCCTGGCTTGTAGAAACTGTCCCTCTGGTCCCTTCAGAGTCCCAGAAGCCCAAAAAGGAGCTGCTAGTGGAGATAGCAAGAAAGCTACTTTTCCCAACTCTTCTGTCCTCAGATAAGGAGGACATCTTAATAAATGCTTTTAAAATCATTGGGCCTCATGAACACCATCCAAAAAGCAGGATGGGTACAGAAATAGTCTCAGAAGTAGTGGCTTTTTGGATGTACTTCTTGTTCACACCCCTTTTTTGTACAACTGAATTGGCAGGAAGTTCACAGCCATCCTCCCTTTATGTTCTGCAGCCCCTAAAGCTAGAAAAGTGGTGATGACAGTGGCTCTCCCCTCACATTTAGCTCCTCAGAAGCATGGCTGCTCCTACAGCTCTCTGAGAAACGTGACCTGCTGGCTGGCAAACTGCAGCCACGACACTAACACGTATCGAGCACCACATCACTTAGTAGCTTTAGTGCACAGAGCAACAGGGAAAAAAGCTTGCTGGAGAGAGGGCAAAAAATAGCAAGAGGGAGACGGTAGGAGCTCGGGGAATCACCATTTAACCCTGTGGGATGAAAACTCTTAATGGATAAAGAATAATATTGCATTGCTACCAACGGTGGAATTTCAGCAATGGAGCCAAAACAGCGACAGCAGAGCAGCAGCACAGCGGGGACAGAGGAGGGGTAACACGTGAGGGCAGTAAGAGGGAGGGAATACAGCTCACCCTGGTAGACCTCCATGGACAGACAGGACAGTTTCCTGGTTTCACACCTCCACATCTCACTCTGAACCCTACTGTAAAGGCACATAAAGGCAAAGATCAGCAACAAATGGCCAGGCACATGATTTGTACAGACAGCAGGTAAATACTGAGTACCTCCCATACAATGAAACAGCATGGAAGAAGGAAGCATCTTTGTCCAAGAAAACAAAGACAACCTGAGGTATGCTTAACTGAGCAGAAATTGTTCAAGCTGTTAGCTACACCAGCACAGGGGAAGGCACAGGCCTCTTTAAACAGGAAGAGCAAGGTAAGGTATAAGGTATGGGGTACTGCAGCAGCAGTGCAGTGGACAATCAGCTCCTGAGTGAAGCTGTATTGCAAATTACACATTCAGTAGACATTTTATAGAATCAGAATATCCTGAGTTGGAAGGGACCCACAAGGATCATCGAGTCCAACTCTTGACTCCACACAGGGAAACCTAAAAGTTAAACCATATATCTGCTGTCCAAACGCTTCTTGGACACTGACAAGCTTGGGGCCACAACCGCTTCCCTGGGACCTCGTTCCAGTGCTTCACCACCCTCTCAGTGAAGAACTTTTTCCTAATATCCAACCTGAACTTCCTCCGATGCAGCCTTAAGCCATTCCCTCACATCCTATCACTGGACACCAGAGAGAGATCAGCACCTTCCGCTCCTCTCCCCATTATGAGGAAGTTGTAGACAGAACTGGGGTCCCCTCAGTCTCCTCTGAGCTGAACAAACCTAGTATCCTCAGCCGCTCCCCATAAGTCATGCCCTCTAGTCCTTTCACCATCTTTGTTGCCATTCTTTGGACACATTCTAGTATTTTTATATCATTCTTATATTGCAGAGCCCAAAACGGCATGCAGTACTTGAGGTGAGACTGAACCAATGCTGGGACAATCAATTCTTTTGACTGGTTAGCTATGCTGTGCTTAATGCACGCCAGGATACAGCTGCCCCTCTTGGCCACCAGGGCACATTATTGACTCCTATTGAGCTTACCATCAACCAAAACCCCCAGGTCCATTTCTGCAGGGCTGCACTCCAGCCTTGTCCCCCAGTCTATACGTGCATCCAGGATTACACTGTCCCAGGTGCAGAATCCAGCATTTGTTCTTGTTAAATTTCATATGGTTACATTTGTCCATCTTAGACCCATGCCATTGCCTGTTCATGCAGGATGTATGAATAGCCCTTGTCCCATCAGCCACACCCGCAAGGGACTGTCTATGATGACTAAGATTTACTTCAAGCTCAATTCTGGATTCATTATTCAGATACTTCAATAGCAAACATTGTTATCCTCCAGCATCTAATGATATCTTTTACTCTGAACAGTCAAAAATGAAATTCCCTCTGACCATGACTCATTGGCGTGTGAACTGCTGCATGCTATCTTTCATTTTCATAGTCCTGAGAATGAGATTGCATGGGAGAGGAGTTTTAAGCCAATACAATCAGACAATAAAAGGGGGGGAAAAAAGCACAGGTTCCACCTGAGGACCACTGTACTTTCTACAGAAGCACTCCATTGTGTTGAGCTGGGGGAAGAGAAGGTTAATCTCCAAAACAGAAATAATCTACCTTGAGCAAGTCAGAGTATATGGAGGGTAATGAAGGTTTCACTCATGTTCTCTTGAATATTAAAAATAAAAATGTAATAACCATAATAATGTCTTGTGGACAAAATTCCAGCTAAATACATTCAGAGTAGCTGCACTCTGAAACAATCTGACCAGAAGAGATTATGTACAAAATAAACTGAAGGTTTGCATTAAGGTTGGTCAAGTAACAGGACAAAGAAGTATTCAAAGCATAGCAAGTTTCATGGAGCACGTGAAATTATTTTTCCCTGAATACAATTCCCTAAAAGACAGAGGGGGCTCAGCCCTGTAACATTCACTCAACATTATATTTGTCAAATGCTATTTGTCCGGTCCTTTGTTTCATGATGATGTCTTATCCCATCTGATTTTACGCTTTCTATTTAATTAGATTTCTGTGATAAAAGCCCGAAAAGGCATTTGTTGAGTGTTTCATGCAGACGTTCCTCACCTGCCTCTCCTACCGGGCTTGCACCGCTGTGGGTCTCTGACTGGCACCGTTTACCCTTCAGCATCCACTCGAGTACGCTTTGGCATCCACAGGCTTAATGACAGCTATTATATAAGAAATTGTTTTAATTAGTTGTTTGTCTAAAAGAGGGAAAGATGTGATCTAATAGCATGAACACTAGATTGGGGATGCTGATTTCTCAACAAAACACTAATATCAAATTCCTCTCTAGCCTTCAGCCAGGCATTTCAGTGCTTTGCTTCAAGTTTCCCATTTGTAAAACAGAAATGATATTTCCTTGCCTCATGGAGGTGTTATGAACTGCATTCCCACTTCACTTCACTGTGCTTACTTATCCCTCCAGATTGATAGCTACAGTTTTTAAAAGATAATGTTCTTATTTAAGGAGGAAAGGGATTTCAGATTACTGGAAGTAATGGCTCTCTCAGTTTGAAAGGAGGCTCTCCTTTTAGCTCCTGGCAGTGCTGATTTACCCTGGCAGCTTGTAGGCTTTACCTACAACAAAAAAGGGGACACAGAAACCATGACAAATTATTTCCCTGGCAGATCTTGGGGCAAATTGTGAACCTGGCTGGGGAATTTCACACCCACCAGTATCCTGAGCACAAAAAAGGAAAAGCGGCGGCAGAGTGTCCATATTCCTTCTGACTGCTGATCACCAGCAAGTGTTTGAAAACCCAAGGAAAGTTGCCGGAGGTTTGAACAACCCCACCAGAAGGTTCGGTGTGTGCATACATAAGCTGAGGCACCGGCAGGACCTCCCAAGTAGCAAAGACTGTGCTTGAATGGTTCAACTTGCGTGTGCCTTCACAAGTGAGGGCCTCTGTATTTTTCAGGCTACAGTATTAAATGTCTCAAAAGAAATTTTGAATCCTTCTGTTCTTCTTTTACTCCCTGGCCATAGTCAACCTGAAGCGATGTGAGGTCCAAACAGGAGGACTCTGTCCTCACATACGTTGGACTGAGCAATTCACTGCATCAAGGAGAACTGAGCTGCCAGCTTCTCCCCCTGCCACATGAAGTTATTTCACCTCCATCCCAATCAAAGGCCTGCTCCAATAGATCATCAGTAGATATTTGTCATTAGGGATTCATTACTAGGATTCCCCTTTGATATATACATTGAAAAATCACTTTGCCCCCTTCTCCTACAATCAATTTGATATGCAGTTTTGGTTGAGCAGGCTGGGAACCTTGTTGGCCTGGTGCATGAGAAGTAAGGTCGCTGCAATTATTCAGCTGTTGGTTAAGTGTGTTACTTTTCTGATTTTTCCTCCTCCTTCTCCCTAAGTTGAATCTCAGAGCAGGTACAACACCTAAAAGTGTTTAATAACGGTCATCCATATATTGGATTTTTTTCTTCCTGGTATCAAATGCATTGACCTCCTCTTTATCTCAGTCAATAGATCTTGATTTTAGTCTCCAGAGAAATTTGGGTATGCTAATTATGATCACCTTCCTCATGATGGAGACCTTGTTATAACATGCTGAAATGCTGATTTCCAAAGAGAAGAGTGAAATTGTTCACAGGCAAACAAGGGGGTCCCCTTTGAAAACACATGGTGTGGATTTTCTGCAGCTGAAGGGCAGCCCTAGCTGGAGATGCTCACCTGGAAAAAATCAGCCCTATACAATTGTCAGCAGGGAGATCCACTTCCAGAGGCTTCCCTGCTCCTGGGCCTCAAAAACTGACCTGGAGAAACGCAGAGCTACTGCAGCTGCTAACAGGCTACTTGCAAATAGCAGCTTAAGCAGGAAGAAGTGAAGCCCTGCTAAAATCCTCCCACCCTCTGCAGCTCAGTTATGCAGGTGCACTCCCACAGGGTCCTAGCTATGGGGTGAAGGAGGATGAGATGTTAACCAGAGGCAGACAGGGTGTACAGGAGAACGGGATGTGCTGCAGGTGGATACCTGCAGGATAGTGCTGACACCGGTGAGCTCAGGGTAAATCTGCTTGGCTGCATGACACCGGGCCAGATGCACTCAGCTGGCTTCGATACAGGCAAAGCTCCTTAGCATCTGCTTGCAAAAGCCACGTAGACATGCTCTAACATCACCCACAGATGTCCATGCATCTGTGACCCGTCTATACAGCGTAATTCAGGGCTATGAAGACACCTGGGATAGCTCTGGAAAAACCTTCCCACTAGTTGGAAGGACTTGGTTAAGACCTACACTAGCACTGCTGTATTACCTCTGGCACCTGCACAAGCTCATTTAAATCTCACCTGGGTGTGCACAGTCTGGCACTGTGCTTTGCAAAGATATGCTTTAGGTTATTCCTAAAGAACAGAGGGGGAAACTAGTTCCTCGTGGCAGCAGTCAGCTCCTCCAGTCATAAAAACTTCATTTCCCTTCCTAAATCTCCCAGCCAAATAACAACTTGCTATTTCAATAGGAAATGATATGGAGGTCCTATGAGAAAAAGCTTTCTGCATTATAAAACCCTGAGTATACCACTGCTAACATCCACTGTTGAAAGGGCCCCATGGAAAAACATGACACCAAAACTTATTATTCAAGTTTATATCATACTGTATACACAGGAAGGGCAACCTTAATACTGACATTTCACAACCTTTTTATGCTTTACTTTGTAACCTTCATGTCATGCTTTTAAATACAGTTGTTTGTAATGTCACAAAAAATGGTAAATATCTTACTTGACATGAGAAGTACCCTCTTAGCTTAGAAACACCCGTTTTCTTTCCTGGAATTACTATTTCTAGGAACTGACATAGAGATGAGTAGTAAACAGAGCTTTTCAGGATTCCCGTGACTGGTGCCAAACCAGTGAACCTGGGTGTCTTGCAGCTCTCTCCTCTCTCCCAAGGTATGAACCTGTCTGGGTGGCACGTCCAAGAGATGCGTGGAGAGCCTGCGGCAAGCTGAGAACACTGGCCAGGCACCATGGGGATGGTGGGGAAGGAGATGCCTGTGATAACCTCCCGCTGGCACCCACTCTTGCCCTGTGGTACTTCACCAAGAGGTTGAGGTACCATTATCTACAGCAGGGTAAAAGCAGACACACAGATACACTCTTAATTTCCCACGGTTGGGGTAGGCCCCATAGGCTCAGGCAGAGTGATGGTAGTACCCACCGGGAGCCACGCAATGGCACAAACACTGCTGCTGAGCTTTGGAGCTGGCTTGTACCCCGATGCAGAGGTGTATAACAAGGGCTGCGTGAGAAGTGTTTCATTGACGAGCTTGATCAAACCATCTGGCACCAAGCCCCTCGCTGCCAACAACACTGCAGTCACTCCCTAGCGAAGAGTGAAGCCATGGATGCTGGTTCAAATAAGAGAGATGTACCAGGAGAACTTTTGCCCCCATCTGTCTTAATTACACTGAATTCAATCATTTCTTTGAAGAAAGGAAGTGGTGTTCCCTGCCCCCCTGCGTACTGAGTCACCTCCTCAGGTCCAACCCCACGCTGTAAGTCACTTGTAGATATTCCTCAGCGTTCATTACAGGAATTACACCTTCTGAATAGATGCACATAAATTCATTTTGGACAAATAAAAGAAAAGCCCTCTCTATGCAATCCCATTTTTGTTCTGTTTGACTAAGGAATGGCATTTTGTGCTAAATTGTTGGTTGTGTTTTTCTCTACGCACATACAGCTTTTCCCAAAGTGTAACCTTAGCAGTGAATAGAGTGACTCCAACACAACTGGCTGCTCTCCAGCATTTCCAGGCTGTAGAAAAAAAAGCCTTTATGAAAGAAAGAGACACGTTGTTCTTTCTGCCCGAGGTCTGCTAGGTAGCAAAGGTTCACTGGCAAAGGGGTGTTTGGACATACATGGTGACTGAGAATAAAACTGTTGATTAGAGATGACTGGCTACTGAAATAAGTGCTACTCATTTCTACCTACAGGCACTTGACAATGACTTCCAGTTGGTGGGCTACCTAGCTTTACTCATAAGCTGAAAAAAATTTGGGGCAAGGGGTGTCTTTGAACCACTTAATAATTAAACTAAGACTGAGCAAAGGAGGAAGAAGTTGAAAAAACCCTAATTACAGCAAATTTAACTTTGGCATAGCTCAGCTCATAGTTAGGTTCAATTTAGCTTGGTATTTTTAGAAAAAATATAAAAGGAAGATAATCATATATCAGATCGAGAGGGGAAGAGATGAAGTTATCCTAAAAGGTGAAGTTGTGGTTGAAATCTTTTTTCCCCTTTTTTTTTTTTCCAGTGAAACTTAATCCTAGTTTCTACCTCAGTTGACAACTGTACAGCCCTCTGTGTCCTGAGACTTAGAGGATGCAAAGACATGATTGGGTTTGAAAGATGGAGCTGTTGAATCTAGCTGAAAAGGAAACTGCAGTCACCACCCCTACCGACCCACTGGGACGCCATCGTGATGTGGCATCCAGAATAGCCTGTCCCTGGTGCTCGGGGCAGCCTGCCCCATGCAGCACGTATTTTACCTGCTCAGGGAGCCCTCCAAGGAGCTGGGTGTGCAGCAGATCTTCCCTCCCCCCAAACAGAGATAGAGCTTAAACTTCATGATATCTATAAAAAAAAAAAACAAACAAACCCACAAGCCAGAGACAGACTATCCCTGGGGTATCCTCTCAGTTCCATACTTCAGTCTACATCAGGCGACCAAGCTGGGCTCACAGGGAACATCAGCCACAGCAGGTCAGTCCATTGGTCCCTGCCTCTGCTTGAGAGCAGGCAATCAACACCAGAGCTCAGTTACCTCCTCAGGACACAAACCCTCCCCAGCTCCTCTTGCTCATTTGCACCAAGAAGACACAACCACACCTCAGGGGCTGTACCACCAGGCAAAGAAGATCTCTCCGGGAGTACAGGTGGCTGAAGGCTGCTCTGTATCACCTGTACCATCTTTTTCATCTACACACTGCAAAACACATGGCAATTCAAGAGAGGGGTTCTCAGCTTTAGAGTTTGGGGGGGTTTATCTGTTTTTGTTTAATATATAACTCCTCTAAAAGCCCATATCAAACAGACACAAACCTTGAAAAATTTGGTTTCTTGCAACCCTGCATTCCTGAGTTTCTAGAATAAATAAAGGGCAAAAAAAGAGGAGGGGGGCAGGAGGGAAGCATTAAGAACCAGGGAAAAAGGGAAATAGAAACAGATGAGCAACTTAAAAAAAAAAATGGCCCCAAAGCCAGTTTTCCACACAAGCTGTGACACAATCCTTAGCCTGGAGATGTTGTGGGTATACCACCTACCTGCGTGACCGATGTGTCCTAGCAGTGCACAGCACTTTCCCAGCCTGCAAATACTTGCATGCTCACACACCAGTTACATTTTATGGCCTGGAAACAATAGTTATGATGATAAGAGAAATGCCTATAATATAGCAAATTAATATTGCTAGCAAACTGTTCGATATTACCTTTTCCAACAATGTTATAGAGATAGGAGAGAGCCCTAACAAATTATGTGCGGAGTATAAAAATAATAAATTAAATTACAAGTGAACTGCAACTCAATACTTTGCATGAAAAATCAATTTTCTCTCTCTCCTCTGTTATACAGACGGCAAAAGAAAGAACCCAGCATATTATCTCCTCAGACTCCAAAACTGCCCAAATAGAGCCTTGTTGTTATTTTTCTAAGCCATTAAAGCTTCTTCCTTTTGTGCTGGGTTTTGTTTTGGGTTTCCCCTTTCACCCTCCGCTGACTCCGTGATACAGTAACTTCATAGGCAGAGCTGATAGCACTGCCTAATTTTGTCAGTTGATATTTGATATTGCGAGGCCTGTTTTCTCTGCTTATAACTTTTTCCAAACTTGAAGTGTTTTGGGTGAATTTTACCATTCTGGTTATCAGGCTGACACAGGCTGCAGAGTGTTTGCATTTGTTTAATTTCATTTCAGTCCAATCAAATCCACTCTTCCTGTAAAAAAAAATGATGGGAAAAGATGTAGCTCTACCCTCACTTTTACGTAAAAGTAAAAGCACAAACTTAGTGCTCCTTTTCTTGAGAAACGCATCCTTCCTTAAAATTTGTATCCTGAAATTCATGGGAGACAGCTTGTTTCATGAAGGAAAAGCCTTTTGTGGGGAACATGAAATTTTGGCTAAATTTGGCCAAGTTGCAAGACCATTAAAAACTCAGTTTGTACACGCACAGAAGACTCTTCTTAGGCTTCACAGCTTATTTCTTTAACTATTTGATCCTCACTGAACTTGATGCAGGGGAGACTACGCAGGACATTCCCTAAAACTGTAAGCTTAAGCAAAGATCTCGGGATAGGTGTTTGGAAACAGCATCCTGGAGCACACTTATCCAGCATGACTGGAAACCCAGATAGGACAGGACACTGGCTGAGGAACCAGGAGATGGGAGCTGGGGCTCAGAAGCAGCCTGTGATTGGACTGAGGCATGCAGAAAGTAAGACTAATACAGGCTGGGAAATGAAAATTAGGTGGAGATAGCTAAGAGACAAAGACCGGTGACCCAGAGAGGGAAACAAGAAAGAAAAAAGTGTCTTCTAGATGGGATGGGACTGAAGAGAGCTCGCCCCCCTTGAAAACCAGCCAGGAAAAGTGGATCAGGAAGTTACATCCCTGTTTATGATCAAACTGAGTGTCGAGCAATGGGAGTTTTGTTTTGTTTTAATTTGCTACTGAAAAACCTTAGGCGACTTCATAAATGCATTAAAAGGACATTATTAAGGTTGAAAAATCTACCATTAAGAAGTCAAAAAATGCCCTTGAGTACACAACAGTGACATGGAATTATACCACCTTCGTTTTGCCTTTTATTATGTCTTTATTTGACTTCATAACCCCAGCAATGCTTTTTAAATACAGCCTGTGTATTTGTTTGTGTGTGTGCATGCAAACATCCAGAGATACTTGCCAGTGCAGATTTTACGTGGGTGGACTCAGAAATATCCTCCACCTGCCAGCGGAGATGGCAACCAGGCTGCGCCCAAAATTCCACCACTGGGCTCCGGCAGGTCGGAGACAAAAAAAAAAAATAAAAAATGAAAGCACAGCAGGTAAAACATCTCCCACACAACTGGCTCCTTTAGAGCTCCATCCAAAACCCAATTAAGTCTTTGCGAAAGTGTCATTCTGTAGCCCTTTCACTAGGATTCATTTCAATTAGCTTTGGATCAGGTCATCAGCAATTTTTTTACCCAGTCAGGTGGCATTTTTTTAACCAATGCAGATTTCACATAGAGAATATCAGAAAGCCACTGAATAGCCATTGAGCAGGCTGTACGGGGAAAAGGGGCCATGCTGTAAATCAAAACTTACTCAGAGACTTTTTTCTTTGGATCTTTCACATTCCTGCTGAAGCTTTCATCTCATCACTGAGAGTGCAGTGCTCCCCATTTTCCTCTTGAAAGTCAGGAATAAGTTTACCAGTGCGGTCTTGACAGGTTTTATTTTCAGGGGAGCTAATAAACGATGGCTCCAGTCGAAGGCTGTGCACAGCTGTAGGTGTACATCGCTGCTACTAGTTTTGGAAAGTTGCCTTTTAGGGGTCACGTAAACATGAGCTTAGTTGAAATATGTGTATCTGTCATTCTGAAGTTCATGGGATGTAAGCCCAGTTCCTAGGAGTATGGTACGCCATACATATGGTACAGTATTTGGGGGAATAGGTGTTACCCACTTCCTTACCTTAATAAAAACTGGTAAGCTACAAAAACCTATTGATGCCCCTGGAGGAAGAGCAGCAATGAAAGCACCACTGTCATGTTCATGCCAGAGAATGCACTGTTGTGTGAGATGAAAAAGAAAGGGTGCCACAGAAAAGGCAGAGTAGTCACAAGAACCCGTAAGATGAGGGACAGTGAGCGTTGTCCTACCAGTGCCTGTAGGTAGGTCCGTCGCCTGCCTCAGAGGTGACCTGTGCCTCCAGCAGCGGCTGCAGTGGGGTTACTTGCCAAGTCCCCTGTGTCCAGCCTCTTCCCTGCTAGGGCACTTGGGTCTACTTTGTCACACTTTGGTTTGCTTCCAGCAGGGATGTTTCTGTGGGCACCAATCCAAGCTCACTTGGCATCCCTGGATTTTGTAGGCACCTGTCCTAAATCCACCACTGCAGGATGGATTTTGGTGGAGGACCAGCTCTGTGCCTGGCAGATAACGGAAAAAGCACATGCACGTGCTCATCTCCCCCTTCTCCTCCAGTCAGGTTTTGTGGAAGAAGTGAGATACATGTCTCATCCCAGCACAGCAGCTGCAAAATCTGGAGGAAAAGGATGCTTGGAGGATGCCTTTATCCTCTGTGTGCGGCAGCGGGGAGCTGCCCCACAGCAGCAAGGCAACACCACATCGGCAGGCTGTACTGCCATCTAGCCCACGTACGCCACCGCGGAGCGCTACAGATTTAGCTAGGAGGATATTAATGATCCAGACCTGCAATTTTCAACCTGCAGTGGAAATATCCCCGCAGAGTAAGAACAGCTTCTAAGGGGTCTGTGACAGGTCGTGCAGGGAAGCAAGCCTGTTGTCAATACACTTAAATCCGCTAGATAACAGGCTGGAAAATATTTAGGGGCCTGCAATTGGAAAATGTTGAAAACTCACTGATTTAGACTTATCAAGCAATAGCTCAGTTTCTACAGCAAAACAAGAACGACAAAAGTGTTGCAGAAGAGGACAGTGATGCACTCACTGTGAGCAAAAGCATTTGTCAGGACAGATAAAGTCAAATAAGCCACTTCTAGAGTCCGTGTTGGGCCAGAAAATAAAGGCCTGTTTTTCCTAGCGCCTTCAAGCATCATACTGCACTGGTATTGCTTCCTCTTTAGTGATGGCGGCTGTGGTCTCCTCACTTTCTGGACAGTTTTAATGAGAGCCACGAGGGTAATTTGACCCCTTAGGAAACTTGCATTTAACAAGTACAATCTTCTGGCCCCGTCACTATTAGCATGCTCTTTGCAAAGGCATGTCCATCATTCCAGGGTTGCTGTAAGAGGCACTCACCCTTCAGACCTTGGAAGAAATCCAAGTTGCTAGTCCCCTTCAGAAGGCACTGGGGTGGTAACAAACGCAGTGTGGTAAAAGCATCACTACCTCTTTGCAAGGTAACTGTTGCAGCCTCTGCCATCAAACTCCAGACCATCAGCAGCAGCATCTATTCCTGGGTTGTGCCAACTAATACCAGGCAGCTCCGCTGCTGTGCAGAGGATGCATGTGTGAGATGAGTAGGGATGTCAGAGAAGGAGCTGCACACCCAGCTGAGATGCTGTGCTGCCCCACTAAGAAGGCAACAGGGAGAAGTTGAACTTAACGGAGATATTTCTTATTGCCCAGTTCAAAAGCTAGCTCTGCTTTACCTGGTTCTGTCAAACCCCCTCCAGCACAGCTCTAGCTTGTTCTTAACTAGGAGTAGTACATCTTCTGCTCAATATTGGGAGCAATGCATGGAGAGAAAAGCAGGGAAGTGCCTGAGCTGTTGGCATCATGTCCACACTGCCATGACAGACATGAGGATGGCAAGTACAGTCCTGATGTCAAGGCAAGGCCCCAGAGTGAAGCCTTCCCAGGAGGCAGGTTTTCAGAGCCTCCTTCAGCAAGGCCATCTCTCAACAACACCATGCTCAGCAGCAGAGACCAAAAACATCCCGTGTCCGCTCCAGAACACCAGCAGGCTTGGGACAGCCCAGTCAGTGATTCACATCCAGCCTTTCTACTTATACAAAAAAAAAAAAAAACAAACAAAAAACCACACAAAAAAAACCCCCAACAACTAATCGCACTTTTCCAAAAGTGGCATTTTTATAAATATCCAAGACAGATGCTTCATCTATTCTGCAGCAGTGTCATCTAGCTTATGTAAGCGGGCAGAAACATCAGCATGATAAATTTCCAAACAAAGGCACTTTGGGACCAACATCGCTTGGACAGTTCCCCCCTCCCTCACAGTTTATATGGATTTGGGTTTTGTTGCATTTTCAGGTTTAATTAGGTTGAACTGCAAGAAGAGGTGTGAACTATTTTACAGTGCTATGCCCCAGTCTCTGCTTTGAAGGGGCTGAAGTGACCATCTGTGAAATACTGAAGGACCAGTAGAAGATAGTTTCTCCTCACAATTAAGTGGCCCTTTCCACGTGAGAAAGAAAAATCATTTTTACCTCTAAAGCAGCCAGCTAAGGCTTAATGAACACTCACAAGCCAGAATAAACTTAATAAGCCTGAACTGATGAAGATAAAGATAATCACAAAAGAGACAGGTTCTGCTCCCATGGCGAGATGAGCCCAGGTGGGATCACCGCAGCAACAGCATCCAGCCAAAGCCAGCGGCATGGAAACCTCTCCCTGAAGCATCCTGTGGGCTGGAGGTGAGTCTTGCAGCTCTGGAGACTTACCAGCTCCTCAGACATGCCCTAAAATAGGTTGTATTCAACCAGCTCACAGCCCACCTCAGTGAGAACAAGAGTTTACTTGAGTTCACAGTTCAAGTTATAAAACTTCATGCTTCCAACAAAAATATCCCCCAGAATAATGCCTGGGGTGCTGCCACTTGGCAGGCCTCAGGCACACGCTCGAGATTATGAAAAGATTTCCTCTTTTCCCCCTCTTCTCTTATATCCACATATCGTTTCACAATGTTGTTTTTTTAAGGTGTCAATATCCATTTCCTTATTTTAAATTTATTTGATTCCCAAAAAGGCAAGGTGCAAGGTTTAAAACACAAGAATAGACCAATCACCCATCAAAAAAAACACTGTGTGATAAGACCTCCTTGACTTTTGTTTTTCTCCGTTTGCCTTGCTGGAGCCCTGGTCGGCCCCATCGTTTTGTCTTTTTATCTTCTTGCCAGTTGTGAGAAGAAATAATGGTGTTTCTGAGAAGGATCTTCCTCTTCACTGATGGAGACAAAGCTTTGGTGTGAAAGTTTACAAATCTTGGGCACAGGAGGGCAAATTTCTCAAGGCAGTAAACAGTAGTTTGTCACATCATCTTTCTTGCGATTGAATTTTCTTTGAATGCTGCCTACGTATTGGAATAGGTTTCCTCACCCAAAGTGAAGAGTGTTGACACACAGAATAACTAGTAGCTGTGGTGATGCAAACATCATTTTATCTTGTCCTATATAAACTCTTTCACAAAATGTAAATTTTATGTGTTTTCGTGCTTGATTCCTTCACTTGGAATTTTTCTTCTCACGGCCAAAACCAAATACATACCAAATTTTCCTTAGGGAGGAAAACTTTTTCTCTCTTTCAAGTCACACCAAAAATATAGCTGACCCAGTTACCACTGTATGCTTTAGAGCTGCTCAGTCAGAAATCAGCTGGGGAAAGCAGGATGAATAAATGACATACTAGATCAAATACATAATTAAAGGGTACTAAATACAGCTGGCCATAATTTTTCAAAGGAAGATGATTTTATATAGTCTTCTGTAAATCAACATCTTTCAATGTTTTTCACATTGTCAAAATTTTTATTTTTTTTTAATGTCTCACATATTTTGAATACAGCTATTTCTACCAAAACAGCTAGGAACTATTACAAAAAAATAACTGAAGCTAGTTTTCACAAGAAATTAGTTTTTAGTTTTCTTTGTGGTCTGTAACTCTTCTCCCTTGAAACTGCAACTTTATCAAAAAGGGAAAATTTGAACTTTTTACCTGAAGGTATTTGGTTTTTTTCCCTCTAAAAAACATTTGTAAAGTAACAACTATTTTGTTGTTATTAGTTGATGATATCAGTTAAGCACAGATTATTGATCATATCGCCTTGCAAAGAGGTTATTTACAATTTTGAGGTGATCATCAGTACTTTCATTTCCTCAAAATTCTACATTAAACTCTACACTTCTGATTGTTATTCAACAACTATTTGCATAAAGACATGAAAAGAAAACTCTCTATTTCTCCATCTGCCAAATATAAGGACATATTTTGAACTCTGCAAAATGAAGCAACTTCAAAATTTAAAAGATATCAGCCTTCTCCTCGTGAAGAAAACACATAGAACCTATTTTTCAAGGGAACCAAGTATTCGTTACTTCTTTCTGTCAGTTTAAATCAATTTACAGTAACTATACATGCACTTACATTGCTGCCTATTATATTCTTTTTATTTGATCACATAGCAGCTCTTCCCTTTCAAAGGCTTAACTGCTTTCAATAATAATCAGGAAAAAGTAACCTCAGAACTCTCTCACAGCATCTCTTGTCTCATTTTTCTTCCTCTTCTGACCTTCCTCTAAGCCTCCTCCCCCTAGAAAGAGAAGAGGGGTGGGAAAGGCATTAATTAATTTATCTATCTTACACATTGGTGGCAAGCGCGTCCCCTGAACTGTTTCTTTGTTAGGAGTAAGTGCCTCATCAATCTCAAGCAGATCAGCCCGCATATGCAATTAAAGCCAAACAGAGTAACAATGGCTGTGATTTGAGGGCACACCATATGACGTCCCAGGAACACACGCAGCCATGGCTCATTCGCCATGAGCCTGTGCACCTCCTTACCTCCTGTAAGCAATCTTACAAGACAGAAACCTTCCTGTAGTGAGCCAGAGATGGCTTTGGCCAGTTTCCATAACCATCGCCTTGTTGGGGAATGATGAAACCCGTGAGGGCAGGAATGAGGGAAGCAAAGACAGGGTGCCAGTGAGCATTTTCCAGGAAAGCTTTCCAGCCCACCATGGGAAATGGGCCACAGGAGGTCACCTCCCTCAGCAAGAGGGAGGCTTGTAAGCTCCTCAGCTGATGCCTGGGGATCCTCAGACTAATTAATATCCCAGGCTACTGCTTGATGTAAACACAGCTCAATCCCTACCTTGTACACACCGTGCTTGTTCACGTGCTGCAGTAACAGGAGGGTGACAGTAAGATGTGCCAAGGTGAAAGTTGAGAAATGAGTATTTTGTTACATTTGCTACATTTTTTTTTTTAATCTTTCCCTGGGCATAAAATTCAAACTCACAAGTTTTCCTTGCCCTCCTTTACCTCTGGTTGCTATTTAGGTTTCCTTTTCTGTGTTTAGATCCCTCCAAGTCGTGTTTTGCAATTTGATTGCAGCATGAACAGAGTAGATTATTTTTAATAATTCTTTCATTTAAGAAACAAAAGTTCACATTGACTGAAGTGCTGATTACAATTAAGTTGTTTTAGTCCAAACAAATTCCTAATAGAATTTCTTTTAATCAGTTCAGACCTGTTTTACTGTTTTGTTGGGAGTAAATTTAATCATGAAAAAGTGAAGTTACTTGCACATGTTTTATATTGTTTTGACTAAAGTATCTCCTCTTAACCTGGAAGGCAATTAGCGCCATTGTGACATTAATGTTGCTTTGATCTCTTTTACTCCAAACTATGCTTTTTCATAGTTTGTTGGCACTTTGAGAAGGAAATAAGTTATTTGCAGAGCTCTAGCCTTGGTAGCATGTCCATGTCTGTGTGTTAATCCACAAATGTTCATCTATTCTGGGAACTTGATCTTGGATTGAATCACCAAAATGCACGTTGCTGGGTACATGGCAACTGGAATAATTATATTCTTGCTAAGTTTCAAATTCATTTGGATGGGAAAGTCTTTTCCATCATTACATATTATTGCATTATAAAAAAGAGTTGCTCTGTTCCACCCCAGAGAAGATGACATTTAAGTCTAAATCTCTTGAATAACTTTCATCCAGTAGGATGAAAGATATTAAACATTGAATTATCTTTATTTGTTTTATGGTCTTCCACCATAGCTTCATTTCACTATGAAGTTAGAAAAAAGGTAAGCAAATCTTACATCTTACACTTCCTAATGAAAAAGGCAGTCCTCCAACAGGGCCAAACCAAACAGGTTATGAGAGAGGCACACACACAAAAAAGCCGTCGAGGAAATGTGCAGTAAGGGACATGTGCCAGAAAAATGGTGCAGTTTGTGCTCTGTAGGCACCAAAAGCAGAGCTCTCCCCCCCCCCAGGCTGTAGAGCTTTAATACGAACTATCTTTGCCTGATCTGGTAGATCCTTTAAGGGCAGTGAGAGAAACAGACGCTCACAGAGCAAAATTTGTTTGACATCTACCTTACACGAGTCATTGTACTTCAGTAATGCGGCTTTCTTACTGCTGACTAGATGGCAAATCCCAGCCATACATCTAGACTGTAGAAAATTTAGATGCCTAAACGTGGACAGTCAAAGCCCATCCAGATGCATCCATACAACAGCAAAGAGGTTCCAATTCAAACCACCAGACTTAAACAGAAATAAACTTTTCAAACTTTACAGTTTACCTTCATATCTTTGAATATGATAAGCCAGATTTGATTGTTGAGAGTTCTGGCTTCTAGTCAAACTGTACACCATCAGCCTTATTACAGTCCGTGTTGAGAATTAGTAAGTAACATCAGAGATAAGCAAAAGTGGGACTTACAGTCTCAGATAAATTAGGACAAAATTGTGTAAGTGTGATATTCAAACCAAACTTTTTCAGAAGACTTGAAAAATTCCACGCATTTCTCTTTTCCCCTCTCTTGGGTGCAAAATAAGCATTCCAAGCTTCAGCAACTGATACAACAGAGAATCTGTACAGAGGGTCCTTTAGCGCACACAACACTGAACACAGAGCAGCAGAGTCTATGGAAACGAAAGCATTTCTCTAGCGCTGCAAGATGGATTGAAAAGGAATTTGGGAAACTGAGCGCTTGGAAGCAGAACAAGGGGACTAGGCAGGCTAAAAGAGAATGAAGTTATCAAAACACCACAGTAAAGTAACACGAGGGATATACACTAAGCTGATGAAAAGCAATACAGAAATAGGAACGAAAGCTGCTTGTCAAATTTAACTAATCAGTAGGCAAGCATTTGGGTGGAGGTTCTCTAAACAGCGAGTATCTGTTGAAAGAGTATTTGAACTTCCTAGCGTCACTGAAATCCCTCTGCATTAGCCGAGATAGCTTGGCTCTCTGAGCTGCACAGGGAGCACAGGATTGCCAGTGTTAGCTCTGAATTTTCTGGCTTCTGCGAGTTCCATTATTTTATTACTGTAGGCTTTGCTGTTGGGGTTTTTTTCCACACATACATACAGATTACAATTCTGCTCACAGAGCTGCAACAAGTGAAGGGAAAACTGCCTGCCCTGGCAGTATTCCCCAATATATTTTGTGCAGCTACTGATTGCATTCACGTTTCTCCCGCAGCAGCCCCCTCCACGCAATGAGGAAAACATACAGGCAGCAGAAGAATCCCTGTCAGAGCAACAAGCTTTGACTAGCCTCTCTTGCCTGTGAATGTATGTGAAGTGAAGGGAGGTTGTGGGGAATCTAACAGTGACTACTGTTTGCGAGTGAATACAAATTTCACATCTGGGTGACCATCTCCTAATTGCTGCTGAATTTTTTTTTTTTTTTTTTCCAGTGGAGCTGACTTTTGAAGCTGTTTTTTCCTGCACAGCCTGTGCGGAGCCAGTGCCTGCTAGGAGGCAATTAGCAAGAATTAGTGCAGGTGCTTCTCTTGGCTCCCGTCCATGGGAGTCAGCAGTGCAGCTCGGAGCTCCTCACCCTCCACGCCAGCCTGGGAAGACTCCTCTGGCAGGGATGCACAGTGCCGCTCGGCTCCTCCGCACAACACAGCTGAGACTTACTCACAGAAAGCAAGATTTTTGTCTGGGCATTGGTTTATTTAAAGCTGAGTTTTCATTCTGGTTATTGTCTCTGCATAACGGAGGAGAGCACTTTAGCTCCTAGCCTTGTCGTTGCTGATCAATATTGATCTGAAATGTAGGTATAGTCATTGTGTGTTTAGCGTCTTCGGGAGCCAGAGCTGAAAAAGTAAAAATTTCTACACGTTTCAGTTCCAGTTATTGCAAGTTAGTCATGGGATAAACAGATTTACCATGCCCGTAATTCCAAGATGAACTGCTAAGGTGAACAAAGTGATTTTAGAGTTTAGCAGCATCACTGCCTGTGTTCAGCATTAACAACTCACGCTTATACTGTCATTACCTGATTTTGAAGTGACTTAAGAGATGGGTGCATATAGATGGAGCAGCTGAGGCAAAGCGAGGTGCAGTGACTTCCAAAGTTGTTCAATGGATGCATTGAGAAAGCTAGGAATGAAAACCAGGTATGCTGAGCTATAACCCTCTATCCTCTAGTAACACCCCTTCACTTTACGGCCCCTTCATTTTAATCTCCTGTTTACCATCTTATTTCTCCAGTGTGAATGTACACAGAAACTGTTCACTGAACAAAACCCCTCAACTCTCTTCTAAGTGCAAGAGCTGGAGAACCCACAGTTGTTGAGGAGTCGAACTTTTTGAGATGGGCAAGGGCTTGAGGAGAGGGACTGAATTAATGCTATATATTTATGTGTCTCACAACTATGACTGAGGTCCCTAAGGCTAACACTTAAAAATGCTAGAGATGCCACAATTAATATGTTGATTCTAATATCCGATTCTTCAAAATGTTCCTGCATGGAAACTGAGGATCCCATCCATAAGCATAATTATTCCTTGAAATACTGACTTTAACTTACACATGAAGTACAACTTATATCTTGTTTTTCACACTTGGTTCCTAGAGATAGATATCAATTCATATTCTAAGAAGAAGTATCCTTGTGGTAGGGAGAGGGCTGCCCTAGGAATTACATGAAAGATGTTCTTAAATGGCAGATGGTACAAAGTAATGCAGGGGTTGGTCATACAGAGTCCTTGATTGTTGGCAAGTCCAAAAAGATAAACTAGGGTAAACATAGGCAGTTGAGATACTGACATGGTACTGGTGGGCTAGAAGAGCGTGTTAGGTGAAGTGATAGCAAGAGCAGCAGCGAGTCTCAGATGTCCTGGTAAACTGGGGGAGAAATACAGTTGTTGAAGTGTGGGCACTTTCCGTCACTTGTGGACGCACCAGTCCAGATTTGTCCCCCCTCCTACCACAGCATCACCATTCGCTACCCCAAGACCCATGCTGGCTGTGCTAAATCACAGCCACTGATAAAATATAAGCACAAATTAGAATTTGTGCAAGAACTACCTTAACTGTGACCGCAAGTTTGCAATACACAGAATTTCATACAGCACACAGAATTGGATGACGCAGCAGGCACTTCTCTGTTCTCACCCTTATTCCCTAGCTATATGTAAGCTACAGAATAGAGTTTCATTAAAGCAATGGATATATCAGAAACCACTGGCACAGTAGAACTGTATTCCCACACAGCATAATTGAGGCTGCAAGAAAAGTGGCAGGTTGTCCTTCATAAATATTTTAAAATTAAACTGTAGAAAAGTCTGACTTACACTCATTTTGTGAACTTTAAGGATGACTATTTCTATCTCTACACCTACATATGTTCCCACACAAAATACTGTACTAATTTACAGTAAAAGAACACAGAGGATTATATCCTGACTGAGACTTATACCTTAAAACACAATAGAAATAGTAATATTCAGAGATGCAGAAAGTGCAGAGCAGAAAGATAAATTGGGGGGGGGGGGGCCAGGAATAAATTCACAAAACCCACAAGAATGGGAGTTGTGAGGAGAGTTTCAGCTCTGTTATTGCAGCTAGAAAGGGCAACAGACAAAGGAGAGTCATGCCCCATGATATTGCCAAACCTTGGTTAACATAAATCAGAATTCAGACTAATAAGTTTCAGACTAATTCAGGCTAATATATTTCATATGTGGACTTATATCTGATTGTATAGATTTAAAATATTACATGAAATGTGGAAAACATGGGTCATAAAGATTAAGCAGGATTTTTCCATTCTTCCACACTGTTTTTTGTTTACAATACAGCTTCCATTGCTCTAGATTAATTTACTTTTGGGTTACTATTTGCATCCTTAGCTTTTTAGAGAGTAAGTTACAGATTCAACACGATGTTTAGGCACAAATAGGGCTTTAAAAAAAGTCTTCTCTAGGGTGCCTGCATGTTTGCATCCTGAGCTGCACAAGTAAAGCCAGTAAAGAAGTCAGTAGGAGTTTTTCCAATAACATTAGCTACATTACTCCCTCCAGCCAAACCTCCAAACCAAAATGCCCAGAACATTGCAGTTTGGTCTCCCCACTTCCCCATCTCTTTTCAGATTCATGGGATTTTTACCTCTGTTCTTCCCAGGTCCACCACAAACAGGCTGGAAGGCTTTGAGGAAGTCACCTCACTGGGGAATGCTTTTATTTCCTAATTTATAAAATGCAAATAATGATATTGCCTTCACACGCTGCAGACCAATAAGGAAAGGCACAGTAAAAAAAAACCCAACAAGTTGTTATAATTAGGAGAAATTTCCCATGTACAGCTGTTGGCTAAAAGAAATGACAGAAATCTTACCTGCTGCATATCACTGGTCCCAGTTAAAACCATCTAATATTCATGCCCTTAGAGCTAAGCTGGTTCCAGAAAAATCCATCGAGGCAGTAGCCTTGGGCTTCTACCCCAAGATCAAAAACACCACTGCCACATAACTCAAATTGATGACCTAGTATATGTTCACTTTCCCAACTTAAATATGTTCAGAAAGAATTAACAAGAGAGTGTGATCCTGGCAGGTTTTATACTTGAGCAGGTACTCTCTGTCCTCCTACAGCTGCTGGAAAACTGGAATCAGGAGCTCTGACTAATCTGGGGAAAACAAAGTCAGGTGCCCACACCTGCTCTGGATCACAGTGGTACTGCAGGTGATAAAGTTGGGCACAGTATTAATTGCTGTAGCACTATGGCCAAATACCCTCCATAGCATAACCTGTGCAAGGCTACACCTGGTTTTATATCTGCCATGTAACAGGGGCCAGTGTTAAGGTCTGCTGCACACAACACACAGGATATTCCTTCAATCTGCTGGTGGGGACGTACAATTTGAGCGTGGCCATGGTGTGCAAAGTAGTCCTGAATGAAACCAGGATCAAACGGATCATCTTGTTTGATTTGCTGCAGGTTCCTCCAAGGCAGTAATTCCCTCCAGCCCCCACTGAACAGGAGTTTTAGGCTCGGGGCACTCAGCTGCATCGGGTAGTCAGAGACTGAATCAGAAAAGAAAAGAAAAAATTACCAAATAAGTTTCCCGCAGACGTTAAGGGCTGCCTGCCTCTGCTCCCTGCAAAACTGCTTTCCCTGTAGCCATCTAGTGGAAGGCAACCGAAATGTTCCCAATTAGGAAAAAAATAGAGAGGGTTATTTCAGGCATTCAAAAGACCTCGGTATAAATACCTGATAAATCAAAAGGAACAGCCACCTCGCTGAAAGTTTTCCTAAAGCATAATTTTCAGTTACACAGTAGCAGTTTTATTAGGCAACCTCCTGTCTTTAAGAAAACACACTAGAGGATCCTCAAATGTAATGGGTTGATCTCTCCTGTCAGGTTGGTTCTACTTTGATGTAACTGTTCTGCCTTAGACGAGTTTGTTTCCGATCACGTGAAGGTAAATGAGATGGGAATTGGGCCTATTAAGTGTATGTATAGCTGCTTCCCTAAGCAGTCTATTTTTTCAAAACTAGGGCTTGCTTATTTGAGAGAGGTTTAAACAACTAATAGAAAAAATACCTCACTGCCTGAAGAAACCCGGTTTTGTTCTTACTGTCAGCACAGCCACAGGTGACCCCAAAGGACCGATGTTTCACCGCAGCTGTGAGCAGATGTGTACTGCTCCATTTGGTAAAATATCTTGGGGGGAAAATTCCAACTCCTTTCTAAGTGTGAAGCAAATGCAGGACACACTATGCCAACTTAATAAGGAAACCATGAGGAACAAATAGGACACTTCTTCAGCTACTGAAGCAACTGAGGAGGCAAAACAGAGTCAGGCTGCACTCTATACCAGACAAATCTCTCTGGTTTTCCATGTATTAATAAAAAGAGAATGCAGAACTGCACTACCTGTCCTTTCTCCCCGGTTCCTTCTTCACTGCCATACTTTCATTTTAACTGCCAGCTGGGTTCATAAGAAACAAGTTACTCTGAAAGACTGAGGGATGCTTTAGTGAAGGGCAGCAGTGGTAACTGAATGTTAATTCTGCTCCTGACTTCCACTCGCTTTCCAGACTACAGCAATTTAGAGCCATATTCCTCCCTCAGTTTCTCCACCTGTAAAACAAGAGAAATGGCAGGGTGAAAAAACACTAGAAGTTGCGATTCTTTTACTGCAAGGTTGGTCTCATCATGTAAGTTTTGATATTAACAACGGTGTCCAGCTGAAATACTTTCTCCGTAAGATAAATGAGTAATCATCTCTTCCTGGTTTTACCTGATTTACAAGTGCTGTGAACTCTAATGGTTTCACACCTAGCTCTGGGTTATGCCGATGCATTGATTAAATGACAAGAAAATCTGGTTTAACATTTGCAAAGCATTTTAAGGATAGAAGACACCAATAAGCTGCAAACTGAGTAGTATTGGATCTATGCAGAGCTGAACTGGAGTAATTACCAGCATTGCCAGTATTTTCAAATCGTAACATTGGATAAAAACACACACCTGATTCCTCACGTCGAAAAGTATCTTTCTGACTGATGTCAATAGAGCAAGAGGGTAAGAAATGTGTACGAAGGTTTCAGACTGGGAAGCAGGAGGATCGTCCTGAGCTAGGCTGCTGTATTCTGAGTGCCCTCTTACTCCATGAAAAGCTGAGGTAACCGGACAGACTTAGGTTGTCTGAAGGGCAAGCTACTATCTAGGCTAAGTTGGGACTGTAGAATTTGTCCTTGCGTGGCTGGCTTTTATTTATGATTTGAGCTCTTTTTCGCCTCCACCATAGTCCCATAATAGAAACAAACAATTACAGACTCTGAGTTATTCTAGGCTTTTGGTCACATTTTTCCTAGAAACACAAAGGTCTCATTTTTTATTTTTCTGAATTCCCAGGGTTTACTTGCACAACTCCCATTAATATTGATGGGAGTTAGATATCTTAAAAATCCCAATGCACACAAAAAAGAATACACTCCTAAGTGAATGTCTATTATAAAATGACAAAGAGCTGTAGTCTTTGCAAAAGCCAGCAAAGAGTATTCTTCTGTTTAATGCTCTAATAAGTGTCCTATTATCCATTTAGTTCAATTACACTGAATGAGTCTGGTTTTTCCAAAGCCTTTCGCTTTGTCACAGTGAGTACTGGGAGGCTGACAAGAAAGATGAGGCACTGCTGGCTCTTGGGTAGCTACACTGATCTCTCACTATACCTCAGTGAGAACCAGGATCCACTCGTTAGTAGAAAGGAAGCAGGCATGACAATGGCCCCCAGTAGAGCCCTCGAGGTACAAATCTGACAATGATCCCATTGTAAACCTCTTATCATCAAAATGTTTTTATTCTCATCCATTACCCAATCTTTAGGGGCTCAGACTTAGAAAACAAGGAGGAAATGGCTCCCTTCTGAACTGCTCAGAAGAATATAAGACCGCGCTGAACAATTTAAGCCAAGAGCTACACGAGTTTTGATATGCTGCTTAATTCTCAGAAATTGGTTTTGTTGTTTTTCCACATCAGTGACTTTTTCTTTTAAGAGACACCCATTTTCTTTTTAGGAGAAGCCCTCCATGGCGCCACAGAATGGGATACAAATACACAGTGCTTTCAAGTGGAGAAAGTATACAGAGATATCTCAACTGTCAGCGACACCATCACGAGTTAGTTAATCTTATCCTATCAAAGGGGTCAGTATTTGAAAATAATGGATGCAAAATAGTGACAGACTTCAAAGATATTTCATAGCATTTTAGCATATACTATATATTTAAAGGTGGAGTTTATATGCAGACTTCTGTTTTATCCCACCTTGTCTTTTACATTTCATCATTTTAGCAATTCATCCAACATGCAGAAAGACTAGTAGCAGAAATCTTATATATATATATATATATATTGCATTCAGTAAATAATCTGGTTTCTTAAATTACTGAAACACATATGTATGCAATGGAGTGTCATTGCTCCACAGAAGCCCCTATAATATATTGGGTCATAATACATTTTAAAAATTGGCTACATTTTTTTTTTATGAGGTACACCATAACAGTAACTTGCGAGGCGTTACAGCATGTCTGGTAAACCATAAGCAATTGAAAAATTATATTGGTAAACACACACACACGCATAAAGATATATGCATACATATATATGTGTGTGTGTATATATATATAACCTAATAATACAGTTATTTGAGTCTATTGCAGGGATTGGATTAAAGGATCAGACAGATTCCTTTTCTTTCCACCATTCTGGATTGGGGTCCTGTCAAATCATTGCTCATTTCCATCTACCGAAACTTTGTAAGAGGAATGGCAGTTGGCATCTTGATCCCTTCTGTCTCTGTCTTAGTTCTGAGTTCTTCTTCCTAGACAGGTGATGCTACTCAGGTGAAGAAAACTCTGTCAGCCCCATGTGGAAACACTTTTCCCTCTGTCAGGCACACCTGATCCCTAGCACCCCGTCCCTTGACTGCTGCCGTTGCCTGTGTGCTAGCTGCTGGGGGCTGTAACAACCATTGCAGCCTGAGGAGCAGCTAGAGTGAAGCTTTGCCCCTGGCCTTCCCTTATCCAGCTGATTAAAAAGAACCAACTAAGTTATACCAACACATGCCAATTTTATACTGGCTTAAATATTTCAATCAGAAGAGTGCTTCTACCGGGCTATCGTCCCTACTACAGACACAGTTACACTGACACCATCATGTCTTCTGCCAGTTTCTACTGTCATACCCCAAGGAATAAGCCTTGTTTGAGGAGTTAAAAACTATTTTAATATAAATAAATATTAAAGAAATCAATAAATCAAAACCAAAACAACTTCTGTGTGGAGATACTCCATGCACGCAGGTTTCTTTTGCCCGTTAGAGGAAGTTTGGGTTGTCCATGTGCTTTCCATCTCCTTGCTCCCAGCACACACCCCAGCCCGCAGCATGCACATGTGGTCCTTCTTGATTTCCCCCATGAGAAGTGCTCCATGTTCTCATCTACCCTATGGCACCAGCATGTGAAGGAGAGAAATAGACTGGCCTTCAGCTTTTTTTTCCAAAGATAGCAAGGCCTCTTCTATCCTGATCCAATTCAGCATGAACAGGTGGAGCTGTAGGTGCAATGTCTTCCACACGGCTCATTCCTGTCCCTGCTTGGGCTTTGCAGAGAAAGTTGGAGGACCAAAAAATGACAGAATCCTGACTTCTGTTCTCACAAAATTACAAGTTAAGTATCTGTGCCCATAGCCGGCCAGGATATTTGACTACACTAGCAGAAGCAGTTAAAACAGAGATCCATCTAAATCCACTTCTCATAGGTTTTGGTCCAGTACTACAGAATGACCAAACTGATGGATACGTAGGCCATTTTTGGTGCACTGATGGAGAACACACAAGGGTGTTGATTGGAGCTGTGGAGGGTCAGGACTGAAGGTTTGCTCCTTTAAATTCTATTAAACAACAGCCCAAGATTTCTAACAAGGTGCTCAAAAGACATTATCCTAGTAGCAGACAATTGTTGGCTTAAAGAGGTGACTTTGTCAGATTGTAATACATATTTCAAACATTTTACAAAGTATGCAATGGCAGTCAACATTTGACACTGCACTTGAACATCAGAAAGAGCTTTCTAGAAAAACTTTTTTTTTCTATTGATGTCAATTTTCGTTTCCATTCAGTACAGAACTTGTTAATGAAAGAGTGAACATGACCAAACCATTCTCTCTCTCTGTGATTACACAAAACACGACCCTTTTCAGTAAACTCAAGATGTAATTATGTATGGTCTCACTGATCTCAGCTCTTTATTGCCTTTAAATCCTTTTTCAGTATATCTTCAGTGATTCAGACCAACTCTTGCCTTTATGCATACAACAATAATCTAAAAGCCAGAGTCTCAAAAAAAAGTTCAAAACTTTTTTTAACAAGTTTATCAAAAATAACACACAGAAGTATGTCAAGATTGAAACAAAAACAAAAAAGCAAAACCCCCAAAACCATCAGCAGAATTTTAAATACCATCCCAAGTTTGGATGGCTATAAAGATGTGTCAGAAGGACACTTTCGTGAGTTAAAAAAGTGTTTCTCAGGAGACTCAACTCACTGAATATTGAAATCAATGCAAAGACTACCACTGTCATTGCTGGGTATTGTATTGATCTGAAAATGAATTGCTGTCTCACTGTTGTTTATTTAAAAGTTCATCCTTCCCAATGTGTATTGGCCATGTCAAAATCCTGATTTTCAGAATAAATATATTTGTCTGGCTTCATATTCCTTTTATTTTTTTTCCAGTACCTACTAAGAGTAGCTAACGATACCTTGTTATAATATATTCTTCATAATACTTTTAGCTGATTAAAAGAAAGAAATAGGCCTTAAATACAGTATATCAATAAAATCAAAAGACCAAAGACCCACTGGTCTTATCAGCCTGGACAAGGATTATCAAGCAATAACTGACATTGGTTAGAATTGAATTTATACTTACATGTGTTTGGATTAAAACTTTGAATTTCCTTTTCTTTCTTTCATCTTCCAGGAGTGATTGTACTAGTGGTATTTATTACCAGCAAGTTGTGAACAATATCAGAAGTATTTTAGGAACATGTGGTGAAATTACGATTCATTTTGTTTCCTTGAAATCTCATTTTCTTCCACTTTTCCATAAAGGTCTCAATAGCCCACTAAGAGAGCAAAAATAATGCAATACTGACCTGGGCTTCTTAATACACATCATACAAGGCAATCAAGGATGCCACTGAAACAAGCAACTTTCGAGTGACCCTTGATTTGTCATGAATTTGAAAAACGAGTCAAACGATTCTGGTTAACAAACAAGCAAAACCACCACAACACATTTTTGAACAAAATTCTGACAGACTAAAGGTAAATGACCTGCCAGAAGTGTTTTTCAAAGCTCTAGTTAACATGGGTTTAGATGCAGGCAAAATTGCTTTGATAAAACTGCAACTCGCTTTCCAGCATAACTTCAGAATCATTATTTGCTGAAAGAAATAGAGATCCAGAAATTAAATTCTGGATCTCAATTTGGACTCAAATTAAAAACAAACAAACAAGAATTGGGGAAAGTTTATAGAAATAGATGTAGTGTGTTTAGAAATAGATTTAATGATTTAACACCCCTGATACTCCATGCCAATTTTTCAGGAGGCTTTAGAGGACAGATAGAAATAAAGGCTTACTCATACATAGTCTTTGAACAAATGCAATGCCAGACCCAATTTGCTGTTCCCTAAAAGACGTTTTAAATAACTACAAAAGGCAAATTTAACTATGGTTACACCAGGGATGAACTCAGCCCATTGTTTTCTTTCCTGGAGGCTATGACATTGAGTAATTATTAGAACGTTCCTTATTGTCAATGTTTGAAGGGAATAAATGATTAGGTACAAGTGTTTACCTGAGCACCATTTATTGATTGGTTGGCTTCCAAATCATTTTTGGCAGAAGACCACTTCCAGTTTTTCAGTATGCAGCTGAACACTAATTCTACATACCAGCCTCTTCTGGCTACGCCTTTGGAGCCTATAGGTCTCACAGCACTGTAAATATATTTTGAATAGACTTTGCAAGCTTGTACTTGGTATGGTCAGAGTTGTATCGAAGATTTCGTAGAATTTAGAGCTTTAACATTCCAACAAACAGTGGCTATTAGCCACATAATGCCCGCAGTTCCAGTCTCATGAAAATGTGATGTGCCATCAGTGCACAGGTTGAGAGACTGTATAAACTTTATGTGCCACATGAGAATTTCTGGCTGAATGGAAGAACTTGGACGGCCTCTGAAAGGTGCCTCACCACTGGGGATTCAGGCTGTCCGACAGACTCCAGCAAACAATTGTCTCTTGGTGGTTCCCCTTATTCTAGAACAGTGAATGCTAAAAGAAACAAGGCAATTTAAATGCTTTTTCACCTTTAGGGTACTAATAACATGTCCGCCCCCTCTCTCTTTCCCCCTCAGCACCCCCTCCTTAATTTCATCATGAAACAAATTAATGACATTTTAAATATTGTGGGCAGGAGCTCCCCTCGGTAACACCCACTGCCATTAGGACATCGCAGCCCACCTGCCTGCACTAGGATCTTGTAAAGCTCTTGCTGCCATTTGCACTTCCTTCCAATTTTCAGTTTGCACGTGGATGGTTCACCCTAAATCCAGAAACACCTAATTGCATGTGTTGTTGCTGTATTCCTGAAAGTTTTATCATCTGTCCTCTTGTTATGTAATCCCTCTGACATTCCCTTTAAAAATGCAATAAAATAGGGCTAGCATAAAAGATGTGGCTGTAACATGGAGAAAGACATTATCTCACTCCATGTCCGTCTTCCCTGCAGAGGAAAAAAAGAGGGTCAAATTCTACTGCTACTCTTGTAGCACACTCATGTACGCCTGAAGATTGTCACCAGGCCCTCTGGCAGGGAGAGAAGTAAAAATTATCATATAATTTTTGCCTCCTAGAAAGGAAAAGTTTGGAAGAAGTCTCTCCAGTGTGAAAGGTTGATATGACATAGCCACAGATATGCCACCATACACAAGCATCCCTGATGATCTGCCCTAAAAAAAAACCCCACATAGCACCCACTTTGCTGTGTTACGGGAGCCTTCAGCAAGTAAAGTATCTGTTGGGAGCCAGAAAAACCTTAATGTCTGGTACAGCACATCATTACAATTATAACTTCATCCTGAGCTTATAACATTCCTTTCCACCATCCCACTGCAAGGATGAAAAGGGTCTCCTTCATGCATTGCTGTGTGGCTTCTTGAAGGAAGTGTTTTGTATTTTAGAGATTAGCCCACACTTGATGCTATGGTACAGGAGTTGCCATGGGAGGTACTTGTTATAGCAAATCCTTCCACCCAAGTGCTAACAGCAGAAAATTGATTTGCTCTAAATATCTTACCAACTCTCCGAACGAAGTAAGTTGAAGCTCTCTTTAACGAAGTAACATGATTATCAGTACACAGTATTACAGAAAAATGCTAATAGAAAAAATTGAATTATAGTAATGGGATACTTAAATCATTCTTTACATCTGTTCCCAGAGCAGTTGTGGGAAAAGCTGCAGAAAATGGCTGTTCTTCTTCAGCCAGTGGATTTGCTTTTGTTTGGTTAATTAATGAAATTAAAAGTTTACTTGGGAAATTCCTGTCATGTTTGAGGGAAGATCCTATTTCATATGGGCAGTTACAGCATAGTCATACTGAGGATATAAAGTGAGAGACTCTGGGCTTTCTAAAATAAATGTGCTTGTTTTTCAGACAGGGGAAGATAACTTTCCCCTGTTAAGAGACAACACAATGTAACCCATAAATCTATACACTTTACTATACAGGCAAAGGACTCAGCTGTGAGCTAGGCTGCAGATACTTTCTATCAAAGGAGTACCCAGAAAATTGGCAATCGCACATTGAAAATCTTGTCTTTAAACTTTCCAGGACAGGACAAATAGAAAGAAAGCACCATTTAATAAATTTCATGTCATGATTATATTATTGCTTAATCTCTGTATAGGTACATAGATGGCCATCTGATTACATATTTCCAGGTAGAAAAATGACTACCACAATTTCAGATGATGAAATGGCCAGGATCCCATATAATACCTTGTGTATTGGCAACACGCTCCTCGAGCTAGCCAAAAGCTAGCAGGAATAGCCACAGCATAGTTAGCAACTGATGAAGACACAAGCCCTAGCCTGTCCACTTACAGTTTTGACCTCTAAGATGATGACTGAAAAGTTGTGATCACGTTGTTTGTTCTCAACTTCAGATCCAAGGCCTGGGTCCATTTTTCTTAATACGCTAGATCTGTTACTCCACAAGAAAAAAAAAAATTTTTTTTTTTCTTCCAGTCATGCAGCTCGGTGGTGGTATAGTACAACACATAAAAAACTAGCAACTATGGAAATTTTTCTTGCGTTTGGACTAGTGAAATTTGCATTGGTAGGAAACATATTCCCTACACAAAATTCCCTGTGGCTTTCAAACCTGCTTGTGGACGGATGAGGCACACTGCCAATGACTTTGAAAATTTCACATTTGCTGCAAAAATATAACATTTTTCAGCAGTTTATTATGGGATATTTCCTTAAGGGAAAAAATGTCATAAATAGCATTCTGGAAGAAACACCTTGCCTTGAGACAGGGTGTTTATCAAAACATAAAGGAACCTCTGAGTAGTCCTTTCTCACTGGCACGCAGCTACACCTAACAGAGTAAGAACCAGCTTAGTCAATAACCTTGAAGTTTGCATAGGCTGCAAAGGACATAAAGTCAATTTTAAAATATCAGTTATTGTGATACTGTATTATATAAGGTAATCAGAACGTTTAACATATTTGTATGTTCATTTAATTAATGACAGACTGGCTAGAAAGCTGACAAGCTATTCATTGGTTTCAAGTAAACAGCCTCCTGCTAAACAGAGTGGAGGATCACTGAAAGATCTTTGCACTTACCTTAGAAGATGCTGCTTTCCAGATGTGATTAAATACATTTCTTTTCTGGAAATGCTAGATCTGATGACTAAGGCATTAGTATTCACTCCTGTTCTACCTCTTGTTTATTCCTCTCAACATTGCTTCATCAGTTTTAGAGGTTATTGCCACTTCAGTAGTTTTGAGGCTGCACTCTAGGCCAGGTCTGGAGAAAGATCTACCTGAAAATAATTCCTAGGGAGGAAATAGTAACTACTGAAATAAGATCAAGCCCTGACAGTGGAGTAATATACGTAATAATCTCCAGCCTGTGACAGACTACGAGCAATGTTAACACAGCTGGTTTTGCCAAACTGGGAGCAAAGTGATCCAAAAGAACGGCAACAGTTAAAAAATGAAGACAGACTAAAATAATCTCCCTAAAGAAATTCCACAGCGAATAAAGTGCATTGACTCTACTGTAAGATCTGAAGAAGCAAAACTTCTGTGACTCGGTACCACAGGGCAAAGGCCTTAGGGTAAGAAAGACAGGCATGTAGCTCTTTCATTGCGTTAAAATGCCTTTCTCTTGTGTTCTGTTCTCTTCCGGCTATAAAGATTAAATATGTTGGTTTAAAGAAGCTGTTGGGCACTTGAGCACAAACTCTGGAGGTTTTCTGATCTGCGGGATGCTGAACTCGGAGAGGGAGAGAATCAGCGGGCTCTACGCTTTAACACCCAAAGTCCTGGCCTCCTCGTTATAGGGATGTGTGGAGACAGCAACATTAAACAAAATGAAAGGTTTTGCCTTCAGAATATTCAGTATATATTTCAGCTATGGTTCAATACAGACAGTCCCCCTAGCATTAATGATCCCTTTGGTTGGTATTAAAATCTCCTTTAATCTTCACAAATACACAGAAAATTCAAAGCATTTGCAATCCCAAGTGCACTGTGCATAATATTTTTAGCAAGCTTATTAAAGTCGCCATGCACTTCACACAGGGATGAGTGACCAAACTCAGGTGACCACTGGCAGAGACTTCTTCCTTCTTGGCTCACAAAAAGCAGCTGGCCGTAGAAAACGCAGCTTTCTGTGGACAGGCAAAACTGGTGGGTCAGTCAGCCATATGCAGTAGCTACTAATGTATAGATTACCACTCTCTCTTGAGAAAAAAGCAGCATCAAGAGTCCTTTAGAAATAAGTATATTACAGGACTGATGTAGTCATGTTAATAATGGACAATACAGCTAAGAAGAGGCTTTTTATTAAAGCCTATTATTTGGTTTAGTGAAAAGAATAGCTTAACTGCTGTTCAGTCTGTTTCCCCCCTGAAGAGCATATTATTTCAAGTATTTCTAGGTGTGAAATGAGGGCTTTATTATCTTGGATTTTGAAAAATAAAAGATGAGAACAAATCATAATGTTTCTTGACATTTTTTCTATACTTGAATCACAAGGACTTAAAAAATATCTTGTACAATAGCTCTGAGTACCATTTTCTTGGAATATTTGATTCTGATAAAAGCAAATTGCAGTTTCAAGTAATTCAGACATTAAATGTAGCCCCCTTAAATGTTGATCCTCTTAGAGTCCTCATTTTAACATTTATTTCAAAGTTATTTTCCAAAAATGCTTTTTTTTCCCCCAAAGAACTCTGAAGTTTATCATTTGTCTTGTTGCTGACACTCATTAATTATACACACTGTAATGAATCTTCAACTAGCTCAGCTACCAAAAAAGTGTCTCTCCTCTCTTGGGGAGAGGCAACGGAATCAGATCATATCTACTGTACAGCAAAAGTGGTCTCATTGCTATGGATGACAGATGGCGAAAAAGGTGACAGATTTTGCAGCCAACCTTATCTTAATTATCTTTAATTCAGATGAAGTCTATTCATAGCGTAGCTCACATTTATTAAGATAAGAACACAAATGCAATGGCTGCAAACCAAGCAAAGCAAAGACACAGTATCAGGCTTTCTTCCTGGCTGGTGTTAAATGAGCTCACTGCAGTGGAAAGATCCAGTTAGTCAATGATGTTTTTCAGAAAGATGATAGGGCACATTTTATGAGAGTACATGATATAAACTCCCTCATATTTTGCATCTGGTTTAAACATCGCTGATGGTAAGAAAAAGGTTACTCTTAGGAGTACAGTAATTGCCAGTAACAAGGTGTGAGTTGGTATTCTTTTACATAATGATAGCATGTCAAACTTTCTGTCATCTCTTCTCTATAATGGAAATTCGCAATGATACCTCCTTGCCAAGAGAGACAAACAAGCAGAGAAGTTAGGAAAGTAGTACTCGAATGACTTTTACTTGTGAAGATAACAATCAAAACACATATACTAAATTTAGCATCAATGTTTTCCCATCCCATAAATATTTTAGAGATGTCAAATCTCTCCCCATTCTTTGGGAGGGTAAATAGGAGGACTTCTGAATAAGAGAAAGAGACACAAACTGACTTTTAAAGTCAGCATAATGAAACAACAACAACAAAAAAACCCCAAACCCCACAAGAGAGAGAGATAAAATGTGCACCTCAGCCATCACCCAGCCATGCTAGTACAAAACACACTGACCACAGCGATGTGTGTGACAAACCAATAAATTAAATTATTAACTTTTTCACGGCTATTTGTTGGCTCCTTGGGCTATCATGTAATATGCCAAATTAAGAAACTACTTTATTTTAATGAATTTAGAAAAAAAGCAATGCTCAGTAAAGGGGAAAAAAGCCCCACAGTGCCAAGAAGTTGCACACAACAATCGCAGAACACAGCAGTGATGATGTGTGTGGTGGGTTGACCCTGGTTGGATGCCAGGTGCCCACCAAAACCACTCTATCACTCCCCTCCTCAGCTGGACAGGGCACAGAAAATATAATGAAAAGCTCATGTGTTGAGATAAGGGCAGGGAAAGATCATTCACCAATTACCGTCACGGGCAAAACAGACTCGACTTGGGGAAATTAATTTAATTTATTACCAATCAAATCAGAGCAGGGTAATGAGAAATAAAAACCAAATCTTAAAACACCTTCCCCCCACCCCTCCCTTCTTCTTGGGCTTAACTTCACTCCCGATTTTCTCTACCTCCTCCCCAGGAGCAGCACAGGGGGATGGGGAATGGGGGTTGCGGTCAGTTCATTACATGTTGTCTCTGCTGCTCCTTCCTCCTCAGGGGGAGGATGCCTCACACTCTTCCTCTGCTCCAGCCTGAGGTCCCTCCCACAGGAGACAGTCCTCCACGAACTTCTCCATTGTGAGTCCTTCTCATGGGCTGCAGTTCTTCACAAACTGCTCCAGCGTGGGTCCCTTCCACAGGGTGCAGTCCTTCAGGAACAGACTGCTCCAGCGTGGGTCCCCCACGGGGTCACAAGTCCTGCCAGCAAACCTGCTCCAGCGTGGGCTCATCTCTCCATGGGTCCACAGATCCTGCCAGGAGCCTGCTCCAGCATGGGCTTCCCATGGGGTCACAGCCTCCTTCGGGCATCCCCCTGCTCTGGTGTGGGGTCCTCCACGGGCTGCAGGTGGATATCTGCTCCACCGTTGACCTCCATGGGCTGCAGGGGGACAGCCTGCCTCACCATGGTCTTCACCAGGGGCTGCAGGGGAATCTCTGCTCCAGTGCCTGGAGCACCTCCTCCCCCTCCTTCTTCACTGACCTTGGTGTCTGCAGAGTTGTTCCCCTCACATATTCTCACTCCTCTCCTCCGGCTGCTGTTGCGCAGCAGGTTTTTTCCCCTTCTTAAATATATCCCAGAGTTGCTACCACCGTCACTGATGGGCTTGGCCTTGGCCAGCAGCAGGTCCTTCTTGGAGCTGGCTGGCATTGGCTCTGTCAGACACAGGGGAAGCTTGTAGCAGCTTCTTGCAGAAGCCACCCCTGTAGCCCCCCCCGCTACCAAAATCTTGCCACGCAAACCCAATACAATGTGAGAGGTACCAGGGATCCTTTTAGGCAGATGCCTTCCAGGTAAATGCCTACTTAGGGCAGCAGTGACTTGCTGCCTGTGTGGAAAGCATGAGCTCACCGAAGAAGAGCAGGGGAGAAGAAGGGGAGAGCAGTCTGCCTTCAGCTGCTCCTCCTGTTTCTGGCATAGGAGAGGGAGGCAGGAGATGCCATATGTGCTAATTCATCTTTGTCCTCTCTCCCCAGTCTTCAACCAGATTAGGGCTTTCAGCACAAACGAGGTGGAAGTGGGGGCAGACAGAGCAGAACCAAATGTCCATGCACATTCAGATCCTACATTAGGATGTGAAGAGATAACAGGGTCTCTAAATCATGGAGATAGTTAAGGGGAATGGACTGGGAGAGAAGATCCTGTATCTGCAACTTGCTTTGCAGAGCACGGTCATCTACAATCAAAGGTCATGGACCAATGAAGTATAATGATGGCCACCATGAAGTCCCTCTAGAAGCAGGCTGCAGCCCTCAAACTACAGTGGAATAAAGAAACCTCTCTTTCTACAGACTTTCACAGCCCTACTAGGATCACTTTTCCCACCCTCGCTTCTCCACAGCCCAAGCAACCTACTTCAGGCCTCCCCATTACTTCCACCAAGCCATGACCACAGAAATGTCCTTTGCTGCTGCCAGCAATGGGATCTCACAAGCTACTTTGCCCCTTTTACCCTGAGGGTGGTAGAACTTCATTTTACCTATACTGCTCAGAAACACTGAACTTGTTGCTTACCTGTGTAGCAAAGTTTTTCCTCAAATGCTTGTCATTCAGAAGAAAGACATTTCAAATAGGTACTGTAAGAGAGACAGCCATGAAGAACACTGTTTTCAATGATGTGAGAAGTGGTCACTGTTTACATATAGACTAGGAAAGGTAACGCTGAAAATCAAAACCAGCCAACAGTTCAGTATACATAATGACCAGCAAATTATCCTTTGAATAAAACAGGAGATTTCTCAGAACCTAGAGAAGACCCACAAATCATACTCACACAACCAATACATCTGTACTCAATAGGATGACTCCCATAAGGAGGAACTACTCGCATAAGTAGGGTATGCAAGATCACTGTTAATCTACCAAATCAATAAACATGTAGCTTACTGCAGAAAATACCATCAACTACTAACAGTAAGGAAAAATGGGGCAGCGGAAGGTTGTGTTGCTTCAGGACTACATTGTTGGCAACAAAAAAAGGCATTATACAGGGCTGTTACAGCTATATCCAGTATACAAAAAAAGGTAAATGCTCAGATGCATTTAAAACGAAAATACATTCAGAACTCCACCAGGGCTGAGTATTGTTATCATTCATGTTTTCTACTTACAATACAACCTATGCATATTTCTTGTAGACAAGGCCTGGGGGAAGACAGAATTCAAATGAGATATGCCATAGTTTGGCTGTCTGAGTCAGCCTGATTAGACTTTCATATATTCAGGAAGATTTACAAATGGATTGTGTGCCTTTATTTTGAAAACATCCTTGTCTACATGACAATCAGCAAATCCAAAACTGCTGCCCTTTCAAGGACACTTGTCCTGAGCACAGGAAGGTGCAAAAAATATTGATAATGGAGTTCAAAATCTTTCTAGTTTCCCTAAAGGAGGAAACGAAAGACAGTCTGGAGGCTTTGAAGAACCACAGCTAAATATTAAACATCTATTCTGTTGGCTTTGAAAATGGATTCAGTTATAAATACATAACCACAACCAAACATTCACCTTTGCAATTTTTTCTCTATCATCTCCCTTGCAACATTATCTGTATTCTCCTTACAATATAATTCAAAGTCTTTCTGTAGCCTTCATGTTTCACGTAACTTTACATCCCCTTCACATCAGCAGCCACTGACAAACTCTAGGATATTTAGGTCTGTCCTCAAGAGCAACAGTGGGGCTGGTGTGGACCATGGTGCAAGGCAGGCAGGAAAGACCCTTGGCCAGCCATGTTCACTGCCACCCTCTCATACCCTGGGCACCTGGCATCAGCGTGTGCTGTAAGCCTGTGAGCTGCTGCCTAGTTTTCTTTTCCTCTCAAGGCAACAGTTACAGTTCTGTCCTCTTACTGACAGCTGAGTTGCAGCCAGGAAGGTTTGCTCTGTGTTCAGCTTTCTCACTGAACCATTTACTCTTTGCCCCATTATAATCTTTCTAAATCCTGCCAGAAAATGTGCTGCCTCGCTCTCACTTCTCTTCCTGACTTCACTTTTATTTGCCCCTTCTTAACTCAGTCACCTGTCTCGGCACTTGAGATGTGTGCTTCATACTCCACACCTGGGCTCTGAAAGGTGCCAACTGGCAGGGCACTGTGCTGGCCGGCGGCTCCCTGGGGGCTGGGGGCAGCGGGCGCTCCCCGTGGGGGAGCAGGGCAGGCTGGTGGGGGAGCCAGGGACAGCCCCAGCCCCGGACATGGGGCACCTCCCTGGGGACAGGACAGGAGGCTGGCAGAGCTGCAGGCCAGCACTGCTGCAGGGTTGCTGGGGCAGGGACCGACAGCCCCAGGCTGGGCTGAAATGGGGCCTGGGGCCGCAGGCAGGGGTGGGAGGGGGTCCCAGGTGGGGCTGGGCAGGGACTGTAAGGTCTATCAGTACCACCAGGGCCCCGACATTGCCCCTCAGGCAGCTCATTTGTACTGTCCAGGTCACTGGGACACAGAAAATCCCATATTGTGTTTTGATGGGCTAAGACTGGCTAATATTTCAGCTGCTTTTATATACTAATATGCCTTACATCCTTGCTCTTAAGTAAGATACATCCACAGAACCCTGCGTACTCTAGTAACATCCTCAATAGATATTTTTTCAAAACTTTCATGTTATAGTATACATGCTTCATATAAAAACTTTAAGGGGAGGAAAAAAAAAATAAAAAAGCTAATTGATGAGAAAACTGCTGCCCCACTGGTTATGAAGCTATTATTTTATCTCTCCTGGTTTGACCATTGTCCATGTGATCTGAGATAGCTCTCATAAATGTCTTCAAGAATTTGTTCTACTGCTACCTTAGTGAAGATTTCAGTTATGTCCAGCTTATGTTCTAGCTAATATGGGACTTAGTGCAAGAAGCAAGATTCATATCAAGGTTGTGCTCCATCTGTTTTACTTTCATTAGTCTGGACTACTGTGACCCTGGAAAAATCTTAAGTGCAATTGACTTGTGTCCTATGTTGCTCCTTTGCCTATTTTCTGGAGTTGAGAGAAAAGTTCTGTAGGCCAAAAATGATAATAAACAAGGTAGCATAAGCTAGGTCTGCTTGCAGTCATGTCATGCTGAAATCTATACTATCTCCTGACATTTTGTAGCCTCTTCCATAAAAGTAATTTTTGTATACTGTGTGGATTATTCTAAGTGATGCGCTAGTCTAGTTTTTTCCTCCTGTAATACAAATAAAACTGGAATAAAAGAATTTCAGTGAGGCTGAGGAAATTCTAGAATTCTCCATCCTGGGTTTTTCCTCACTTTATTGCTCTCCACAAATTCAGAAGAAAAAAAAAATCTTCTGAAATAACACACACAAACATTGCATGTATTGTGGACAGTTTCCAGATTCCTAATTAATTTTCCCACAGCTTTACTCTCAGTGTCTGACGTACATGCCACTCTATGCTGCGGATCACCTCAGTTTACCCTGTAGGGTCGTGAGAGCCCTAAGCCTGCGGTCCTCGGCAGATTCACTAGCAGCAGTACGCAACATGGCTGTGCAGTTAGTGCCAAGGAGCGGCTAGGTGGCAGCTGCAGATGATGACGTGGTCACTGAGGACAGTGACAGAGGCAGACAGGTTCATGCTGGAGAAGCCTGTATGGATGATGCACAGGCATCTCTGAGATGTCTTCGGTGCTGCAGAGCACTGGGACCAGTGTGCAGAAAAGGCATGACCTATCCAACCCAAACCAGGGTGTGCTGCTCGCCCCAAGAGCCATGTGATGATCTTCACTGCACCTACCAAAGCAATTTACACACAGCCTTTGTTACTCGTCCAGATGTAATTTTTGGATTCATGAAGTCTATAGCAACTAATGCAGGGTTGCCACTAAACAAAAATAGCTTCGATTTAGAGCTTTATTCTGGTCTTTGTGCTGCTATTCCCTTGAGCTGGCAGAATTGTTTCTGTAGCCAGGTGGTGAACCTGATCAGGAAACTCATCTAAGTTGAAACCACCCTGGTAAAGAAATGTTAACAGTTACTACTAATCCAAACCAGTTCTCTAACCTCAGCTGCAGAAAATATCTGCCAACACAGAGGAAAACCGGCTTGGACTGGGAATGGGTAGAAGGACTACTTTTTCTTTTTCTGGCAGCGGTACCAGCTTAAGTGTTTGTAAAACTATAGCCTACCTTATTCAACAGGACTTGTAAAGTTAGCTCCAGACAGACAAGTTGTTAAATGTCTTCGTGCAATAAGCTCCCAGAAGAGAATTACATCAGAGAAAGATCAGGATGAATGATCTTTCCTCATTATTTTATGGTCAACATTTTGTACTTTGTTGTGTTTTTTTTTTTTTAAAAATAGAAGGACAACATTTCAGTCTGCTACCTAATGATCTAAATGAAGCAACACTGGGCTAGATCATTACTTGGTTGAAGGGAAAACTGGTGTTACAGAGAGTAACACCGATAATAGGTAACCTCTGCATCAGCTACAAACTTCCCTTCTGAAGTCATGTTTTCACCTCCTTGCCTCCTCAGCTTGAAAGAAGCATGAACAGAAAATTACCATAGTTATTGGGAAGAGAGGACAGTGCTTTCACAAACTATGAGACCCCACTATTGAGTCATTAAACGATTAGCACAAAGAAATACTAAAATCTTTTTTTTTCTTTCCCATCAATTTAGAAACACCTTGTTAATGCTCCTTTCAACTTTCCCCCCACCTCATCTCAGCTAAATCTCCTTAAAATCTCACCTGTCAGCTATGGTTGAAGACAATGCATAACACTTAAACAAAACTATTACAGATTTTTTTGCAGACAATCAGAGACCCAATTCAACTCACAGTGATATCAAGAAGATTCTTTTCCCCATCTTTTCATCAGTGACTTCATTTAAAGGAGTATTGTGTGCTACTGGCAAGATCCTCAAGTGTAAATGAGGCGCATTTAAAACAATGAATACTGGATGGATGTGGGAACATAGTCTCTCATCAGTTTAAGATAAGATTTGTCCCTAAATGTGTGTAAAGTTGCTCTGTGTTAAGTGCAGCAATTTAAAGACAAAATTATTTCTTTATGTTATGATTAAAGAGACAGATTTTCCCTTGCTCTCTTAGGAAAAAATAAAAAACCAGGATTTTTCAAAAAACTGGACTTCCAGTCCCACAGGTGATAGTTATTCTATTATTTAACAGGTAGGGGAACTATTACCGAGATCATGTGGGTATCCCAAGCACACACAGAGATTTAACAAAAACCCCAATATGTAATATGGTAAATCCAAAGATGGTTTGGTTAGTTTTTTAAAATATTGCTGAGATAGGTAACGTTAGGGATAGGTAGAGAACTTAAAATGCATTTGAGCTGGAATTTATTAAATCCTACTGTGAAGTGGTGCTGGATGTTCAGGATTAGATCGATATCTACCATATTCATAAAAGTCACCACATTAATGTATCTTATTTTAGGTTACATCATGGATTGCTATCTTTGACCTGAGTCATCAAAATAAGCCAATTTCTCTTCTTCAAGGAAAAAAAAAAGAAAAAAGGAGAGGCCTCAAAAAACACCCTCTTTGTTTATATAAATTGTTTTAAATATTGTTTTAAATTGTTTTAATATTCAGTCTTAAGAAGAGCTAAACATTCTATCTGGTTTTATTACCTATGGGATTGGACAGATTAAAATCTTTTGCTAAGCATTTTATTAAAATAAGTTTTTGTTAAATCTTTTTTACTTTAAAATTCGTTTACTTTAAAAAAAAAAAGGACACATCAAGATCTGATAAAAGAAATTTTATTTCCCCCCTTTGGTAGCTGAGAGACTTGCTAAAAAGGGACAAAGCCAAAAAGGCATTATGCATTAAAAACAAATTCGGGGAGGTTATATATAGTGTGATGCATTTACATTTGCTGAAATTTCTGCATTTATGCAGGCATATCACAGAACAAGTTAATAGCACAAACGCACATTTTTCAAATGCATGGAGAGCTTTGCAGTCAGGTGAAATGCAGATAAAAAAACTATACTGAAGTGCAAAGCACTGGTCCAGATCCCTCCCCTTATATCTGTGTGAACAACAGAGTTATCTATCACCTCATTTAGAAAAGCCAAGTACTTAAAAGCAAGAAAATGAGTATTTAAGGACCCTATAAATCTTAGGCTGCCTACATCATAGATGCACTATTATTTCTAGGTATAAAGAAATGTCTATTTCATCATAACAAAACAGCCCTAGCTACAGAATTCAGAATAAACATTATTCTCTATGTAAACACAGCATAAAAAGCCCTGCAAAAAAGAAGCATGAAAGTATACAATATGAAACATTGTTTGGCCTCAAAAATAAGATGAATGTAAATAATTTTACTGTAAAACAGAATTGAAGACTGTTCCTCTTGGACGGCAGGTACAGTATTATTGTCAAGAAACAGCACATATAAATATTTTATCACATATTTCTTGACAGTTAGAGTGTTTTTTATCAGCTGAAAGGACATGTCCATACTAGTCTGTCTACGTGGTGTACTGCATATCTATAAAACAGCAGACACTATCCACAGAAGCATGTGCCTCCCAGTGTCCTCCATACCACCTTCAAGTTCACTGCCTTGCAGAAAACAGCCGCCATGCATCATAGGACAGTTACTGTGTACGACGGATACCCTACGTTTCTGTTAAGCAACATTTTGTAGTTTCCCTTATATTTGACAGCACTTTTAGATCCATTTCCAACAGGAACCCACTTCATTCAGCACAAAAGGTGGATGATAGCCTCATAACACTTTGCTTTTTCCTCATTCGATGAGACTCAAGCCTTTCTTACTGCATGCTCTTCAAATCCTGCTCTAAAAATTAAAATAATTAATTTCCTCCTTGCCTTCATTTTTTTTTTACCCCCTTAATATTTCTTAGCAAAAGTGTGCCTGGTTGTCTCTTGAGTAGTGAGTTTACTCTTACAAATACCTAGCAGGTACAAAGACTGTTGTTGGTGGCAGCTGCAGACCTGCAATCAGAAGGATGCACTGATTTTAAATGCTACAGTGAGGCATTGCTTCCAAAAGAGAGGGCAACACCAGCACAGAGTACCACCTGTGGAATGTGTTTCCTACTGGCTAGTGTTGAACTGGGCAGCCTGCCTTCTGCATCTTTCTACCAGTTTTGGATTTTTAGGGACCAATTGCAGTTTCTGTCAATCTTAAGTCTCACTAAAGTACTTATCAGTGAATTTTATGTATGAAGAATGCTGTGGCTTTAAATCCATTTGAAAGTTGGAAAATCTTACTCAAAGTACAGATTTTTTACAAGTGATCACTAATAGCGTGTTTCTCATTTTTGCATCTCCAGATCATGAATTACGATTTAAGTTAGCTAATGTGACACCCATCTACAAGAAGGGTCGGAAGGAGGATCCGGGGAACTACAGGCCTGTCAGCCTGACCTCAGTGCCGGGGGAGGTCATGGAACAGATCATCCTGAGTGCCATTATGTAGCATGTGCAGGACAACGGGGGGATCAGGCTCAGCCAGCATGGGTTTATGAAAGGGAGGTCCTGCTTCACTAACCTGGTCTCCTTCTATGACACGGTGACCCACTTAGTGGATGAGGGGAAGGCTGTGGATGTTGTCTACTTGGACTTTAGTAAGGCCTTTGACACCGTCTCCCACAGCATTCTCCTGCAGAAGCTGGCTGCTCGTGGCTCGAATAAGTGCACTCTGCGCTGGGTTAAAAACTGGCTGGACGGCCGAGCCCAGAGAGTGGTGGTGAACGGAGCCAAATCCAGTTGGCGGCCAGTCACGAGTGGTGTTCCCCAGGGCTTGGTGTCGGGACCGGTCCTGTTTAATATCTTTATCGATGATCTGGATGAGGGGATTGAGTGCACCCTCAGTAAGTTTGCAGATGACACCAAGTTGGGTGGAAGTGTCGATCTGCTGGAGGGTAGGAAGGCCCTACAGAGGGACCTGGACAGGCTGGATCGATGGGCCGAGGCCAATTGTATGAGATTCAACAAGGCCAAGTGCCAGGTCCTGCACTTGGGTCACAACAGCCCCATGCAACGCTACAGGCTTGGGGAGGAGTGGCTGGAAAGCAGCCTGGCTGAAAAGGACCTGGGGGTGATGCTTGACAGCCACCTAAACATGAGGCAGCAGTGTGCCCAGGTGGCCAAGAGGGCCAATGGCATCCTAGCTTGTATCAGGAATAGTGTGGCCAGCAGGACCAGGGAGGTGACTGTGCTGCTGTACTTGGCACTGGTGAGGCCGTACCTCAAATACTGTGTCCAGTTTTGGGCCCCTCACTTCAAGAAGGACATCGAGGTGCTGAGGCATGTCCAAAGAAGGGCAACTAGGTTGGTGAAGGGAATAGAGAATAAGTCTTACAAGGAGCGGCTGAGGGAGCTGGGGTTGTTTAGTTTGGAGAAGAGGAGGCTGAGGGGAGACCTTATTACTCTCTACAACTACCTGAAAGGAGGTTGTAGTGAGGTGGGGGTCGGTCTCTTCTCCCAAGTAACAAGTGATAGGATGAGAGGAAATGGCCTCAAGTTGTGCCAGGGAAAGTTTAGGTTGGATGTTAGTAAAAACTTCTTTACTGAAAGAGTAGCCAGGCATTGGAACAGGCTGTGCAGGGAAGTGGTTGAGTCTCCATCCCTGGAGGTATTTAAAAGACGGGTAGATGTGGTGCTTGAGGACATGGTTTAGTGGCGGACTTGGCAGTGGTAGGTTAACGGTTGGACTCGATGATCTTAAGGGTCTTTTCCAATCTTAACAATTCTATGATTCTATGATTCTATGATTTGCGGGTGTCTCAAGCGCTCATGGCTGTAAATTAAATCAATTGTTGCTGTGCCTAAGTATATGAAATACTGAATAATACTAAACGCTACAAACCCCCACCCCCCATGTTAAGAGATGTTTCTCTTAGCAAACCACTTCTCCTCTCTCCCTTCCAACTCCATGTTTCTCAACTCATCAGCAAAACTGGTCATTAGACAGCACACCCTTGCACAGGGTAGAGCAAAACACAGATGACATGACACCTATGTACATTAGGTGATAGGCTCAGATAGTGCAATGAAAATATGAAAATATATTGCTTTTAGAGGCAATGTGCCTCATAAGCATGAGTGTTGCACATCTGCAGCACAAATTATCCAGAAACCTGGATAATCCACCCGTGGACAAATCAAAAGCAGACTGCACACCAATGCACAGACCACATATGATACCCATGGTTACTTCAAGTACTACAGAAGAAACGTTATCTCTTGCCTCTTCAATCTCCCAAATCTTTCACTGATTCTTTCAGTGACTTTTTTTTCCCCTATTTTTACTTATAAACCCTATAATAAATGAGTCTTAAGAGTATTTGATTTGATTCTGGCTCTGGGGGCTGATGCTATTGATAGGATACGCAGATTACTGTGGGGAAAATGTGTTCTTCTTGGACAACAGACAAAATATTGACTATCATGAAGAAGTTTAGTTTTAAGGCACAGAGATATCCATAAGCACCTTACTAAATATATATCACTGCTTCTGCAGAGCAAAGTTAAATTAGGACAAAAAAAAATTTATAAAAAGCTTAATAGCTCAATTTTTTAAAGCTTGTTAACTTCTTTTAAGCTATTTATTCTTGCTGTCTCAGCTTTGGAAGAGGTTTTCCTTAATAGTGACTGAAAATCCCTAATTCATTTCTTAGATACACCTTAAGCTCAAAAATTCACTTTCCCTATATATTACTTTGTTCAACAGCTTCTTTTATAATCTATTAAAAGTAAAAATACAATTCCTTAGGGGAAAATGCCATTATGTCTACCCTTGATTTCTGGGGAAAAAAGAAAAAAATAATAAAAATCAAAGTTAAGAGATACATCAGAAACAATTACTAATATATAACTGACTTGGTGTTTTAACTTGCCTTACTTTTGTCTTTACTCAGTTCCCCTGGACTAAGTGGTGTTTTGAATTACTACAATGATAAGATAAAATAACCATTAAGTTTTATTATATTTTGAAAGCTGCATGGCTTTTTGCAGCTGTGGTCAATAGCACACTAACACTCTGAAGTTGAAGGCAGACTGTAACCAGTTTGTTAGAAGTCCCCAGAAGCAGGCAAGGCTACAGATTTTCTAGAAGACCCAAAACACGTAACTACCACTGCAGATGGCAGGTACCACTTTCTGGCTTTTATTTCCCCTTACTGTGGACTGTTCCATTACCTTGGGGGAGAGAGAGATCCAAGTCAAGCAAGACAAAACCGAAAACTTTGTGGATGCTGAAAGTGTTTGCAGGCGTATAAACTCTATAGTGGAACAAAGGGAGACAGAGCAAGTGCCTGCTTTTTAAACAGACCAAGCAAGCCTGGTCTCTCAAGACAGAGATGCTATAGCAAGCAGCAGAAGGACTGTAAATTGCTTTCTGCCAACATTAGGTGAAGAATGATGGTTTCCATTGTGTCAAATTCCAGAATCTTGAAACCTGCTATGAAAGGCTGTAACAGAGAGACTAGAGGCGCTGTTCAGTTTTGAGATGAAGACACAAATCTAGGTGTCTGCGTGCAGGTGATTATACATGCATCTTGTCTATAAGGTTGCATTACAATCAAATGGAGATACAGTCAATATTACCTAGTGGTATCCAGAAAGCTATCGAGCTGACCAGTCATAAGGTGTCTACTTTAAAGTAATCCAAGTCAGTCTCTGGCCTCCACTGACTAAATTACGTGGTCAATGAGAACTTATAGTTGACAAGAGCTTATGCACCTAGAGCACAGGGAGAAGCCCAGACTGTTAATTCTTGAAAGCATGAATCATATTTACAGCAATAAAAGAGAAATTCCAGCCACGAGGGCTCAGGCGACCTCAGTGAGTGGCACCAGTCATTTCCACAGATCTGTTCATCACCACATGAATTAGCTTTATAACCAAGTGGAACCCCTATGGTGTGGGATGGAGCAAAGTGACCCTCATCTTGCTGAGCAAAGCAGAAGACAGAATAACTTTGTACTACCAGAGGGGCCTCCATTCATCTTGTGTAGACTAGGTATGAAGAACAGGGAAATGTAACATATTATGCCTGGACCTCTCCGATAGGTCAATATTCGTATATGCCCCACAGTCTAAACTGCTTTTGAGGAAGCCTACTAGGGTGAAATATGCTTGTTGAGGAAGTTCAAGATTGTACATCTTCCTCTGACCTTTCATGAACACCAGCCTACGCAGGGAACACAGAAGTAATATAGCTGGCCCTCTGTGAGCTTGGATTCACCAGGAATCTTGCTAGGGAAAGAAGAGTCGGTAGCAAGGAACAATGGTGCAGAAGATGATGAAAGAGTGGAAGAAGAAAAGAGGCTGTCAGACTGGTTGGTGACTATGTTAAAGGTTTAGAGTTCTGCGAAATACAGGAGGAGGAGGGTACAAGCTCTGCCAAACATGTACTTACTAGGGATATGAGACTGATAACTGAGTCGCTTCAGGTGCCCAAGTGCTAAAACATCCCTAAGCCCTCCACAGAGGGCCTCAGTGATTTAGAATAGTACCTAAAATACAAATACACAATTTAACAGTGGTATCATTAAGCAGTTGAAGATCAGGAAGATTTATAAAATTTATGGAATGCTCAAAAAGCCATGCACCAGCAACAGTTTTGACACAGAGTTTTGGGAGATCAGCCTTACAGACTGTTGTAGCCAAAGGAAGTTAGGAAAGGAAGGGCTGAGGAAAAGCAGAGCTAGGAACAGGACTAGCTATGTTACATAAAATAAAAATGTCATTTTGAAGATATTCACGGGGAAATGGACTGACAAAAGGAATCATTGCCATTCTCCCTCCCCAGAGTTTTGTGAGGCTACCCAAATATGCACCCAGCATCCTGGAAGCGAGGCAATATTTAATGAAAAATACCAAGAATTCAACAACTTCTACTGAACTAATTGCAAAGTACTTGAGGCTTCTGGAAGTTTGGCCCATGACAGCTAAGATATTTATATATATTGAGAAGCCTACTCTTGATTTAGCATGTCTTTACCTAAATGAATATACAAAGTCTGTTTAATGGTAAGCTTGCTGTCACTTTACAAAAACCTTCAGAAGTGTTGTGGTTAGGAACTAGGACACAACAAAAATCATACAAACAGGTGAAGATTCATAATAAAATGTGCATCTGCCTTGTTGTCCACCAAGTAAAATCACCAGCTATCCAGAGTTCTTCATGCATAGTGGCTTGAGTTTTTTGGCTCAGAACTGGCAACAAATGCTGCCTAGCAAACGGGGTTTTCTGTTGATTTTTCTCCAGCTTCCATCAGTCAATAGCAGATGGAATTTCATTTTTCTAACAATGACTATAGGCTTAGAATAACAACTCTTACATTTCCAACAGAGATGATGGAAAGCAACAACAACAATAAAAAAATCCCACACAAATATTCTGGCCATCTGGACACTGAAATACAGAACTAATGCTTCTCTACAGCTAGGCTCTTATAACATGCCCACAGTCTCACCATGGGTAGAATTAGGCACTGTATTTCTACAAACTATCATATGTAGATAATAATGTAACTTGATATTCATAAATAAATAGTTTTCTATAAATATAGAAAATGTTAATAAACCTGATGGTTTCCTAAAAGTTTATGGAGATGCAGCCAAACCTATGACATCTGTTTGTAAAATGAGAAAAAGCTTACATGTGAAAAATAGCTCAAATAATTAGTATTTTTTAAATTAAGACAGTTACTGCTCCAAAGATCTGCAAACTTGGTACGAACTAGTCTTTTGTTTGAAGTCTGGTAGAGCAGAATTTACATTACAGCCAGAGAATGAGGAAAATTGACAGTCTTGACCTATTTTGCAGCTAGGACTGAGCAGAAAAGTGCTGTAAACACTTTTGGATTGCCGAGATATGTTACTACGATAAAATATTCCACTCTTTCAGAACACGATTCACCTTAATATCAGTGTGTTTGTAAATATTAATTAGGGCTAATGACCCCATTTTGAAGTAAGTAATTACTATTACAATGATGATAGAGTTCTAATAATGTACAGAAGAATCTTGAAAATGGCATCAAAGAAATCTCTTTTCACAGACATTTTTCTAACCGAGGTAGCAGAAACCAAATTGAACAGCTATACCCCTGACTTTGAATTTTGACTTTGAACTGGTCAACTATGTCTTCTTTGGACAAATCCATTATATAGAATTAAGCGTATATTAGTTGAGGAATATTTTATTGAAATTTGCCCCCCCCCGCCGTATAGGGAAGAGTACAGAGAAATCCTACATTTCCCTTTCCTTTCCTTTTCCCAATTTTTTAAAAGAATTATTAAAGCACACACACAAAAAAATGAATGGAAACATTTAATTTCATTTTGGACAAAGCATGTCAACTGGTCCTCAATTCTTTGCATTTTTTGCCTTTCTTTGCCAAAAACCAATAAAAATGTTTCCAGTTAATACAAAATTTTATTTTTTAGAATATTTTAGGGAGGGAACTATTAATAATTCACATAGCTCCTCTACTGTTCTGACCTTCTTTAAGATTTTGTAGAGCTCTACTTCCTTGGGGAAATGGGTGTTATGTCTTCCAGAGCTCTTTGACGCACAGTGATGAACATGCCTTATGCATCATCCCTTAGAAACCTATATAAATGTGCTAACTAGCCCAGACAGCCATCTTTGGTACTCGGGAGCACTGGATGAGCACAACAAATTAGAAATAGTTTATAGCAGGGACAATCCTATTAGGAGACTACGGGAATGACAATTGTGCTCATTCCCTCCAAGAGTATTGTAAAAAAGGTGAGCTCTCATACATTCTCAAGCATCTTCCTCACTGGGAAGAAAGGCCATGTTTAAGACACCTTGGTTTTAGCAGAACTGCAAAAAAAATTAATTTGAAAACACAGGAAAGAGGTTTCAGGCCTAAATTTACATAGATTAATAGGGAATCAAGATTAACAACTGGAGTCAATACATCTTACAGACCACTAGAAGAAATGTTCCCATTTCTTAGCCATATTAATGGAAAAGGTTTGGATATTCTTCTGTACGTACAGTTTATTATTAAATGTAAACATTAATCCTTTTCTAAGAATTATATTTAATTCTCATTCTTTTCATCACCTTTCAAATTTCTAAGTCAGTCAGTATTTTGAAATGCAGCTTTTGTAAAAGATCTCTCACATATCCCCTGACCTTCCAATTGTGAATTTTGTTATTTAGGAGTAGTATAAACTCCATTTCATTTCCACTCACATTCTTTCTCACTGAAGACCAAGAGACAACATGGTATTCTGAGGGGCTAATTAAGAGATTGGTGGTGACATTTTAGCAAATCCAATTCCCTGCTGGGAGATATTCCTTTAATTCCCTCTTTCATAATTTTTGGACTAGAAAGAAACAGCCATGAAAACAAAGCCTTTTTATAGATAGTTATTTTGAGGAACTCAGGGTTTTAACAGTTGATCAGATAAACACTGCAAAACAGAGACAATGACAAGAAGAAAACCTGTAACAACACTCTGACCCTGGATCAACACTGAGTTTGTTACCTGCCAACAGACATGCAGGTGCTAATGCCTGTATTATCACACAGTGCTAAATGTTTTCTAATCATCAAGTCTTTTGCATGGTGTAGATCAGGAGTTCTTATACAACATAACAGACACATTTCCAATTAAAATACTTGCTAGGAATTCCTCAGAAACCTTCCAGGCAACAATGTCCAACCATAAAAGCATAAAAAACAGAATGAGGAAATGCCTAGAATCCAACTAAGTGATCCCGGAAAACTCCTTATTGAAAGAACATTTTATAAATTGACCTTTTGTTAAGTACTATGAGTGCTTTAGTTACAATGAATAAGAGTAGACAGGTAAAGCAATTTAAAAAGCTACGCTTCTGCAATAATAAAATGTGTAAACAGTGGAGAAAATGTTTATCTATTTTAATAAAAATATATTTTAAAAAAAGAAGATATTTTTTCTTCTCCCATTTATTACATTTCAGCAAGATATCTGTATTAAACTACTTGGCTTTTTTTCAGCAAACTACACCTGGAATGCCTCACCCTTGGTAAAAACAGACAACCTGTCAAAGCCTCATACCTTCAACGACCTGGAATGGTGGGTGAGGCAATCACGTGGGCAGTGACCTTTTCAACTTAAATCGAAAGTGTCTTGCGAGGGCAACGCTGGATTCGGCTTCCAGTTCCTCTCTACGTGTTCTCTGCCCCCTACTGAGACAAAATTACAATCTTTATTTTCAGCATTCAGGCTGGAGACAGAGTTGGACACAAACCCCTGTCTCCGGGTGACTTTCTTCTTCTCTCATACAGTTATTTCTGATTATTATTTTTGCTGCTGCAACAAGACATTGTTTAGCATTTTCTAGAACGGGACTTGAATCACAAACCTTTCTACTGAAACCTAGCTCACACTTTCATACAGCTCTAGAGTAGCTGCAAACCAGAGGCTTGGTTTAACCTGGCTGAACAAAGAGCTCAACTGCAAGCCTTGGAGTGAATCCGTATTTCTCTAGCACATGTCTGGAGTTGGTGTTTTAACTGGAGCCAGTCTGAATGTTTCCCAAACAAACTCTCCAGGGAAGTTTTCCTGCATCACTAAGACTGCATCTGCCTACTCATGCTTTTTGATTACTTAGTTCAAACACTTCCTGGGCCAGAATTTCTCCTGTTCCAAAATCTGCTAAGGGCAGGTTATGGTTCCCCGAGCCTGCGGTGCACATGCAAGTCATGAGGTTGCTCTCACTTGTGCCAGCTGGCAGCGGGACCCAGTGGGCCAGCTGGCAGCCAAGGCTAGCTGGCGTGCAGGCACCCCCCAACGCCTCTTCTCTCGCTTTCTGCTCACCAGGAGACTGCTGCCAGCTCCTACCTGCCAGAGAGCAATCAGATGCAATCTCTATCTGGCAGGGCTGGGTTGCCCCAGAGGGGCTATGCTGGAGGTAGAGTCTGATCTTAGGCTGTTGCAATAATGAAAGGGAAGGATTCTGAAGCTGTTCTAATGGGATATTCTGATTACAAGAGAACTGCGTGGACTTACGGATTGCAAACATCGGTGTTGCCTGATGCCAATGTGAAAATTCAGCTCCCTAGGCCAGCAGAATGTATTTTCATGTACTGTACTTTCGTTTCTCATGCTGGAAAATAATCAGTCATTACAAAAGCACAGGAGTCCTTTCTGGCTTACATCCAACCAGGATGATACTGATATCTTCCACTGTACCGGAGGGAGTCTTGAGCCAGTTCTACAAACTGATACACAGGTCTGCTTTCCCATGAAAATCAAGTGGCTTAATTTACTACATAAAGGATTGCAAGGTCTCTGACACACTTATCTCTTTTCTCAAAAGTATATTATTTCTTGAATCTGGTCTACTTATACTAAGTTTTAACAGCATTATAGTACGGAGTTGTAAGACTAAACAAGCTGTGATCAAACCCAATAAGCTTATTTAGTTTTATTCTTTACCTCCCAGAAGAAGCATATAAAAAAATGTGGTGCTAGGGCCTAAAATGATACTGCCAGTATCCGTGGTTAAAAAAAAAAAAGGAAAAAAAAAAGAGGATTAAGTACTTAAGCTTTTCATTTTTACTTTTACTTAAAAGCTTAAGTAAACTCTATACATATGTACAGATAGTTTACAGTGAGGTCTGACTACAGCAATAATTTTAGCAGACATTCATCTGGACATAGAGGACCATGCGTATTACAAATACAGAGCTTGCTGTGGTTCAGGGTCTCTCAAAGCAAGACCCTGAGCCTCCTAACACCCACGCCTTTGAACAGGCCTACTGGGTTTAAGACTGTTCACACATGTTAGCGCTGCAGATTCAACACCTAAATTTAGTGCTATCGCATCCTATGAAAAATGTATTACACATCAGGTGGTAATACTTCAAGACTTAGTACAAGAAAGCACTCTGGGAAGAAAATGGTATATAACTTTCATGTACTATAACAACAGTGAAGTTACATAAAGCAGAGATGACTCAATTTACACTAAAAGTTATTTAGAAATAGATAGCTTTGTATTTTTATGTAATTGCCTATCATACTGTACAACACGGTGAGTATATAAACCAGGCAAAATGCGTTTATAAACAAATGTTTAAAAGCTGACTAGAGACATCAAGTGTCTTGTTTTGGGCGAGGCCACTACCTCTGCCAGTTGTTAAGTGCACAGGGTATCAGACTTGGGGACCCAGCAAGAGACTTGCACAATACCATTCCTGAAAATGTAGTCAAAATGACTGATTTACAGGAACAGAAAAACACATATTTAAACAACTCCGCCAAAATATCAGCTCTTCTTTTCCCAGTTTACTTCAGCTCCAATTTATGCTCTACTCTTTAAAGCACACAAGTTCAGTAAGGCGAACTTCAACCTGAAGCATAACTCATTATAAGAAAACAGCATCCTATATAGCACTGTATTAACTGTGTTAAAAAGTGGCCCTAAAGAGTATGCATGGCGGACAATATCCCTCTTGTGAATACTCTTATGTGTATTTATTATGCAGACATGAATACTTCCTCTGTCTGGATTCCAATATGCTGGGTGCTGTACAAAGCTAAGAAAAATAGTGTCTATCCTAATAACTTTATAATCTAAACCGATAATTTATATATCTATTTAAGAAGCAGCGCGAACATCACTGTGAAACTGCACATGTAAATAAGCTGTATAGGTCCCTGACTCAGAGAACAGAGAGTACGGGATTTTGACAGTGTGTTGGAAGAAAATTAACAGAAAACCAGAAGTAAGTAGGAAGACAATACAGCAATAAAGCTACTGTTTGCATAAATCACATGGGGGTTGTCCTTAGAAAGTTGTTATTTTGTATGAAAATGCTGTATGTTCCCATCCATTTCTTTATCAGTATATCCTTTCCAAAACAGAAGTTGATACATTTCGGTGTACGTTTGTTCATTTTAAGATTTGCATAGGCATTTTGCTTTTGACAGTTATGTTGTCGCACCCATTATTTTGCTTTGCAACCAGATTGGCCTGGAGGTGTACCTATGTATCCTCACAGTACCTTGAAATTGCCCAAAGTACTCCTTAACTAAATACAATTGAAAGATAATGTTGGACAAGACCTCCAGAAATTATACAAAATGTAACTGAAAGATATTTGTCATTAACCTGTAATTAAAAGTTCCAATGATGAATATCTAGCGATTTTTCCTTGGTAGCCTGTAACAATACTTAACTGTTCTTACAAAATTTCTTATGTCAACTTCTACTTTCCCTGGCTATAAATAAAGTCTATTACTACTTATTTATCCCTTCAATTGACATAAAGGAAGTTTTATTATTTTTCTAACAACCTGCTACATATTGGAGAACAAATAATCTTTTACTCCCCAAATCTTCACTTTTCTTCATCACACAGCCAATTATTTTGACTTTGCTTCATCGGTCATCTGTTTTTCACTGTTATAATCTTTTATGATCGCATGTGGATATTTTGCACCCACCTGAAAGCTTAGTGCCCAAATGTGGACAAAATATTTCACCTGAGAGCTTGTAATTATTTACACCACTCATTAGTAAATTTCCAAGCCTTAATTCCTCTTAGATCATTGTAAAACAGTGCTTGTGGTCTGCTATAAACCCCCAGGCCTCCCCAGCCTGCTTCTGTTGTACCAGTTACTCCACACTTTGCATTTGTGGAGGGTCTGTTCCTTTTATTTCTGACACACTTTTCATTTTCTTTCTGGAATTTATGAAGTTATGTGCTCATTCTTGCAACTTTCTTCAGTTGCATCAGCTAAGTCACTGCCGTCCACCAGGAGGGATTTCCACTGGCCAACTGCACACTTCATCTGAACAACTTATTTCTAAGTTTTCAACACCGACTGAGTGTAGTATTTCACGAAGTTGAATCTCCATTTTTATATTATAGGATGACATAAAAGTAAGATCATCCTATTCTACCATGACCATCATAAAGACCTGAAGAAAATGACTTCTAAAACTTTCTTTTTAACTAAATCCCTTTAAACTGTGTTTTGCAGCATTCTCTTTTTAGTCACTTTTATGTTTGTCTTTGAAACCCAACCAAGAATGGGGCTCCTCTGTGTGGCAGGCACTACTTAAACACAGAATACTAACCCTACAGAGTTTTGCAAGCAGTGTGGTTCCGAAGAGCACAGGATAGAGAAACAGGGTGTAAAACAAAGGAATAGCGAAAAAGCATAATGGTTGTATGTGGAGGGAGAGAACGAGAGGATCGGGGGAAAAAAGTCAATAGCGACTATATGGGGGGCATGGCACAGGTAAAGGGAAACTGAGCTGAAGAGAATATGGAAGAAGAAACGGGGAAAAAATGTGACCTGGCAAAGACAGGGCAGATGAAGTCTAGTTAAAACTGCAGAATCCTCTGAATGCCTGAGGCTCTTTGCTTTCGTATTTCTGCAGCCATGCCTGCCTGCTGGAGTCTGCAGACATTCAACTTTGCTTCACTGACCACTTTATTGATAGTCTCTTTCTGCACAGCTTCATTCTCATCTCAGCATTTTTGAGCACAGATAACCCAAAATATCTGGTAAATAGTAAAGACCTCACCCACAGACACACTTGTTTTGTCTGAGCCTCACACAGCTACTGGGAAGGACAATTGAAAAGTGTGTATTATTGGGGAGGGACGAGAATTGGCCATCTGATCCAGAACTCATCGGGAGAACACGGAACGTTTTTGCATTTTCATGCAAATCCTGCTTGATTAGTGTTATCTACTCATTGTTGTACTGCTATCCGCCTGGCCTTAAAGAACTAACTTCTGTGCAGAGGGAAAGGATCCTGGGAGGGGTACAAGCAGAGCAGCCATTAGCAGCTCCCTGCAAACACAGCGGTCAGAGAAGGGCCGAATACAACAGTAGTTACAGCCGGAGTGAAAGGAGTTCTGACCACATTTCAAAGGGACCGAGTGGAAAGCAAGCAGGAAATACTAGCACCAAGGCAATCTTTAAAAATTAGAGAGGAAAAGCAGCTGACTAAACAAGAACTCAAGAGAGCTTGCCTGCAGAAGGAAGCAACTTTGAGATTTTGGGGCTAAACATGCCAAACAACGCGAAATTCAGGGAGAAACCTCCATGGCTTAGAAAGAAAAGTCCAGGAACATGGATCTGGAAAACTATAAATCTTCTGGTGTGATCTGACAATAGGGTCACGGATTTTGTTCGAGCCTTGTGCATTGTTTGTGCCAACAGAAGCAAAGAGCAATTATTTTAGAAATTAAAGACTGCGTCTCTGTTACTGCAACTATGAAGGGGCAAACTGAAATGCACCCAAACTCTGGGAAAGGATAACCTTAAACTATTAGGAGCCTGCAGGAGAGCAAGTACAGGTGGAATATTTAGCACAGGTAATAGGGATAGTTCAGGGATTTTATTTTTTTAAGCAAAAGAGCAGAACTTTTCAAAAGGGCTACCAGATAGACAACGCAACAAAAGGCTAAAAGAGAATCTTTTTTACATTCCTATATTAAAGGGAATATTAAAACCACATGGAGTCACTGATGGGATCTAAACATAAATAGGATCTGAACCAGCTGAGTGCCAGTTAAAATATTTAATGGCAGAATCTTACTTTTGACAGTAAGTGATACTTAGGAAACATTTAATTTAGAATTCAAGGCATTAACGCTGGTTTATGCCATCATTATGCAGTGAGACATTTTAAAACAGTTTATCTGAAATCCCAGGAGGGCAGGTAAAATGAGTTTTCCAATTACCTGAAAACCGTTCAAAATATTTGTACATTTTATAAGGAAGAAAAACGTGGTAAAAATACATTGTTTGAAGGTTAAAACTAGGTAACACAACTGGGGAGTAGGTCTATGCCTGAGAAGTCTCAGAGTCCCACATATGATAAATAATAATAGTGCCTCTTGTTTAATGCTGAAGGGTTTTGTGTATTTTTCCCTGCCATTTAATGAATTTATATGCTTTAGAAGACCAAGTTATCTATAAAAAGTGGTTTGTTTTTAAATTTAGGTCAAGGTGCCCTGTCTTAGCTGTAAGCTAGCACCTAAAGACATGGGATGAGAACTGCAGCTTTTAGGTTTACTGATTGCCTTTTTACTGTTACTAAGGTAGTACAGGATTGCTGTACACGATGCAAAAACGCCTGGGAGTCACTGTTTTCAACCTGTAACTACAGCAGAGGACGTTACCTTCTCTCCAGTCCCTTCACGCTAGCACTAATCCCACATAGCATTACCCTGCGGGGAGAAAAGGCCAGGAGCGAGGCAGCAAGCGAGCTGAGGCTTTATAGGTCAGCCAGGCACAGAGCCTGGCAAACAACCGCTTCTCCCGCCTTCAGCCAGGCCGGAGCCGGCCCTGCCCCGTGAGTCAGCGGCAGCTGCGGCCGGGCGGGCGAGCGAGCGATCGATCAGCGAAGGCGGCGGGTACGGCTAGCGCAGGATGCGGCCTGCCACCCAGCCACGCCTGGCTCGGACACCCCTCCACCACAGTTCGCGGTCTAATTTTGGGCCGCGAAGCACCGCAGCCGCCCCCACGGTACCGGCTCCCCCCGCCTCACGCCGGAAAAGAGACGGGGGTGGGGGGGTAGGAGGAAGGAGGCGCCGGCCACGTGACGAAAATTCGAACGGCCGGCGCGAGACCCATCCCTTCCGCAGGGAGCATGCGCCGCCCCGCCGGCCGTTGGCAGGACGAGCCCGCCCATTGGGCTGCGGCAGCCACGTGACCAGCGGCCGGCTGCCGGGCCGCCGCCGCCGCCGGCCCCGCCCCCGCCCCCCGCAGCGCCAGCCGCCGGCGGAGGGGGCGCATGCGCAGTGGCGCCGGCCGCGGGGACGGCGGCGGCCGGTTCCTCTCTCTTTTTTAAAACAATTTCTTCCCCGTCTTTCAGGAGGGACAAAATGGCGGCGGCCTGACGGCGGGTGAAGCGACGCCGGTTGGCCGCGGAGGCAGAGGGCCCAGCCGGGGGATGGTGAGCGGGCCGCCGGCCCGGGCAGCCTGGGACCAGGCTCCGCCTCCTGCCCGCCGCAGCCGCAGCCTCGGCCCCGCAGCCCGGCAGCACTGCGGGGGAGAGCCGCCCGCCCGCCCGGCCCCGCCGCCCCGCGCCCGCGAGGGGACGCCCCGTGGGGGTAAGTGCCCGCTCTCGCCTCCCCTCTCCGCTTCCCGCCGCCGCCGTCCCCGGGATCGCCCGCCCTGGTGCCTTTTACGTGCGCGGGGAGGACGGGACACGCCGCGGGGGAGGGCCGAGGCCGGCAGTCGGCCTGGGTGGGGTGCTTAGGGCGGGCGGGCGGCGGTGCCGGCGTCCCCGGAGGGAGATCGTCCCCGTTCCCGGCGAGTCGGTGCCTGCCCCGGGCCGTGTGTGTGCGTCCCACCGCGGGCGGGTGGCTCCCCGCGGGCCTCCCCGCCCGGGCGCGGGCCGGCCGCCGGCACCGTCTTCCCGCCGGAGAACGCATGGAGATCAAACGGGCGGGAGGGAAAGGGGCGGCCTGGCGGGAGGCGTCGCCCGCGGGCCTCAGGCGGGGGGACTGCAGGCCAGAGGGACGCCGAGCAGGGAGGGAGCTCACCCGTGGAGCCTGCCGGCTCCGCCGGGCCTGGTCCGCGGTGCTGGGCGGCGATGGCGTTGTGGCGGGCCGCACCGGGGCGGGGGGCAGAAACACCGGTTTCAAAAGCGCGGAGCTAACCTGTAACGCGTGTGTGGGGTGGGAGGGAGCAACTTCAGATGTTACAAGGGGCTGCAGTTAGGCCTTTGGAAAGGAAGCGAGCGGGACTTTGTATCTTAAACCGAAAGAGCCTACGCCGACACCGAAGATCTTCGCAGGAAAGGAGAAAGGCGGGTAAGCTGCCAGGCAGCGGCGAGCCTGCCTTCCGCCGCCTCTGCGCACCCCGAAAGAGCGCCGGCCCCGTCTCACAGCTCGGGACTGGGAAGCGTCCGCCGCGCTCGGTCCGTCTCGCCCCACCGCGGGGCCGAAGGCTTGCAAGGGCGAGGAGAGAGAGACCCGTGACTTCTTTTGCCGCCTGGTTTTAGGTTGGGCGCTCCAATAGCGCGAGTTTTGTAGCCTCGTGGTAGATAGGTGATATTGTGGAGTGCAAACGTTAAAAGTCAGTCTTGTGCTGAAAACGCTGCATTAAATAGGGCAGCTGTAGTTACTAGGTGGATTTTAATTCCAGTTCAACAAAACATCTGCATTGTGGTTTTTTTAAATAAAAAGAGCTGTTTCTCAAAATACTCCCATCTCAACCTGCTCAGACCATTTGCTACAAAAACTTCTTGAAGGTTGTGAATATCAAGTAGAGGTGGTTTTGTGTTGCTTCTTGTTTCACAGGTTAGAAATCGTGTCTAGAATTCTCTTGCTCCTGTCTTCCTGCATCTTAGGTTCTGTTGTCCCTGTTTTCCGTGTTGTAGAGAAATCGTGTAAACACAGGCAGGTGCAAAGAACCTGCAGCCAAGGGCACCAGGTTTACCCCTCTTCTGGACAGTAGGCTTTCTAATTAATGTCGTGCTTGTCATGCTTCAGCGGTTGGGTTAAGAGTGGTAATTTGATCATCCATGGAATCCGATGGTGTAATTCTAGGTCTTACTAGCCTTTGAGTTCTGGCTGCTGCCAAACAGATGCAATCTTGTCTTCCTCTGGTTGCCAGTGTTTGTATGCCCTTGTGGTGGGAAACTGGACGGGGGAGCCAATATGACTTTATAAAAAGTTTTTTTTTTTTTTCCAAGGGGTTAGATTTAAATAGTTCCCCAGTCTGCAGAGAATCGAGCAGGGCATGGTAGAACCTCTGCTTTCAGGATGGTGTGGATTAGGGCATTTTAAAGTGTTTACACAAAACAATCGTTTGTCACTGTACTGCTCAAAGAGCCTAATAACTTGACCTTATTTGTGAAGTGTGTTAGACCAAAATTCATGGCCTTGACGTGTGATCTCTGTAAGACTGCTGTGCAGCTGGATTTACTGTTCTGTTTAAAAATATTTAATCGGCTAAACAAGATGTTCTGTAACCATGTATTGTTATCATTTTCAGCTCTGAAATTCAACTATTCGTGGAATTTTTTTTTTATCTGGCCAGGTCTTAATTACAAACCTAAGAGGGTTTTTTGAAGAGTTTTAATTTTTGTGCTGGCTTGAGACTTTTCTGCTACAAATTGCTACAAAATGACATCTTTTCTTTGAAAAGTTTTCATATTTAGTGTCAGATGATATAATCATAGTAAAAAAAAAACTTTTTTTCATATAAAATTTGAGTAATGTGACTTGCCAAGTCTTTCAGATAAAAATATCATAGCTGGATTCATTCTTTGTTTTTGTACACAGCTGATAAGTTGTACTTCAGTAAAATGGAAATCAGAAGTTAGAACTATTACAGACATTCCTTCTCCAAAGTTGATTTTCCTTTACATTACAGAGATAACTAGCAAAATGATGAGTGGCTACTTACAGTAATTGCTCTAAAATCCATGTTACACTTTATGTTTCCTTTGGAAGAAGAATAATCTGATTTACTGGTAATAGAATTTTTGAAATTTCTAATATTCTGCTTCTCCTGGTTTTTGTAGGAGAGCATTGTCTTCATTCTTACCCAAGCTTTCTGTCCAGTTGCTTCAGCAGGTCCTCATTGGTATTTATTTTAGATGCTGTAAAGCAACTTACTTTTCTCTTGCTGCTTACATGGGTATCCTGAGGCAAGATGGAGTGGAATATGGAATGTTTTAAACAGCTCTTTTTTTCCATATTTTGGGGGTTTTTTTGCAGCCCTTCAGAGTAAGTGGTGACCAGGTATTTGGGTTATGGGACTGAAAGGAATTTCTCTAGGCAGCATTGCTGCTAAAGAAAACTTATCCCATAATTGAACTACATGTTTCTATTGTTGCTTAAATTTAAGCTCAAATATGGCTTATCACCACAACTTTAATCTCAAGTGCTGTTGATTGTTGTTGCCACAACAGTTGTTAGAAACACTTGGTTTTCAACTGTCATTCCAATCTTGACCTACTTCTATATGAACTCTAATTCCCATTATTTGTTCTAAATAATACAAATGGAAGATCACTGTTGCTTAGAATTTAATTTCTGTGCAATTGATTCTATGCATCCCCCCCCCCCCCCCGCCCCACACAGGTGTGGAAAAATGGCAAAGAGAATTGCAGAGAAGGAACTGACTGACAGAAACTGGGATCAGGAGGATGAAGCTGAGGAGGTAAGATACACGTTAGATCCTCCACCCCTGCAGGTAGTAGGGTAGTTATTTACATGTGCTATTTATCTTCTGGGCAAAATCTACAGTAAAATTGGTTAAAAGTATAGCAATTAAAGACAATTTTATGTAAGTGATTTTTTTTTTTATAAAGCTTCCAATATATGCAGACCATATGGCAAAGCAGCTTTTAACAGTTAAAATGACATCAGCAGCTCAGGGGAAAGGAACTTTACGTTTCTAAAGGGAACCCCAGGCTTGTTAAAATGCATAATGCTTTTGAACTCCTCAAATGTGTGATGAGTATTTATTGAGTTCACAAGAACCGCGGTTTTGATTTCTTGAGATGAATTTTCTTCATGTCTTGTGTCTCTTTTTTTTTTAAAGGTCAGTAATAGTTTCAGAAATATGTTAATTTGGAGTGCTTAGTTGAATGTCCCTACACAACCAGAAGAATTAAGCAGTCAAATGATATGTTTCATCTTATTGTAAAAAGAGATTTTCATGTTTAGTGTCTCATACTTACTTATAGCTCATGTATTATCTCTAAACAAACTGTGCTAGCTTCTGTGCTACTAGAAGTATTAAGTGTTTAGGCCTATAAAATGTTAGAAAGAAAACTGATGGTACTCTTCCAGAAATTTGAATATAAGAAAACTTAATTTCCTCATTTATTACAGCGTAGTTATTAGCTGCCTTTGCTAATACTTGAACTACAGCAGACTGCAGGAGATTGACTTACAGCATACATCTCAATATACCTTCTCCAAACTGAAGATTGTTTGTAACAGTGCAATAAAAAAAAATAATTATTATTTGTCATAACAAAATTGAGATTGCATGAAGGGAAATGTAATGCAGAACAAGAAAGAGTTTTGAAAGTATCAACTAATTGTCCAAGTAGCTGGCAAGCTAATCACAGTACTATATTTTCTGGGAGGGTTTTTTTTTTGGTGGGTTTTTTGGATTGTTTTTATTTTTATTTTCCCTTATTTTTTTAGGGAGAAGTGTTACAGTTGTGTTCAAAAGCTGATCTCAGCCATCTCTTCAGAATATGATGACTTTATGCATTGTGAGAATTTCACTAATGATTCCATAACTTTTCCTTAAAGGTGGGAACATTCTCAGTAGCTAGTGAAGAAGTCCTGAAGAACAGAGCTATTAAAAAAGCAAAGCGCCGAAATGTTGGATCAGAGGTAATGTAATCACTGAGCATTAGTGTTGTAGTTTGACTCTGTTGCAAAATATGACATCCGTGCTCAGGTTTTTACTTCCTTGGGCTTGTAATATACCGTATAAAGCTATCATTTAGAAGGTATATGCAACTAGTCATCTCATACATGCAAATTAATTTTTGCTTACTGTTCCATAGCAAGAATAAGGCTAGAATGAAAAATGGCTAATACTAGTATTGATTAGGTGAAGGGAGATGTGTATTTTTGAAGTATAAATGCAGAGTGTTTCAGACACAGCATCTTCTACAGATGGGTAAAATAGCATTTGAACTGCTCCAGTTTCATTCTTTGCAGAGGTGGAAGCCTGGAAATGGAAAGTTACTGGTTACCCATACTGGAGGGCTGGGGGATGTCTCAGGCAGATGCTAAATAAATAAAAGCCAAATACTAAGCTGATCTGAGAATGAAAAAGATGTCTTTTGCTAAGAATGCTGCTACTTCCCCCCCCGGCTCCGTGAAGAGCTTTAGTGCCACCTACTCTTTGCAGTAACAAATTGAAAATTGAAAGGAAGTTGGCCTTTGTTGCGGGTTTAGTCCCTGTGAAAGCATTAACCCAGTCCAACCAAATTGTAGTCCTTTCAAAAATCCCTGACAGATGCTTTGCCGTGTATATCTTTCTGTGAAACATTCTTTCAACAGGGCATGCACCGTGTTAGAAACAAGACAGAAACTTTACCTATCACTCAAATTGCTTTTGGATTGAATGGACTAGGCACAATTAGGGGCTAGGTAGTTTTCTCCTGTGCTTCTGATTTTCCTTCTGCTGTCCAGGCAATGTAAATAAGGAAGCTGCCCTATCCCACTTTGGCCTATAGTAGTTGTAACCACCAATGTGGCAGAGAATGCAGTTAATTAAAGGACTGTACTGGCAAGAGGTAAAAATAAACCACAGCTTGAACAGGAGCGATTCAGGGGCAAATGGAATGGGAAAAACAGAACTGGCTGAGAAAGGGGACCAGATGATTGTAGAAGAAATAGTCAGGAGGCTGGGAGTCAGCTGTTAGAGATCAAAGCTGGAAGAAGAGCTAGGATAGGCTGGGCAAAGTCTAAAACGCAGAAGAGATGGCAGGACAGCGGAGGCTGCATAAGAAACCTGTGAAATATTTACAAAAAGGTAGGCTAGAAATTTATTGATGTTCCTAAATGGAGCAAGCAGAATGCTGCAAAGAAAAAGACTGCAGTTCAACTTGAATGCCCAGAGAGAGAGAGAGGTAGGTAGGACTGATCAAAGAGAGACAGAATAAAAATAGCTACCTAGAAATGAGAAACAGAGGACTGAGCTGGAAACGGTAAAGCACAAAGGGAAACAAGAAGAGCCATACCCACAAGGCCAGATACTGGAATAGAACCTAAAATTGGTAAGTTTTGCTATTTCTTCAGTGGCAAAAGCAGATAAAACTTGGAAGCAATTCTCCTTTTCCTCTGATGGCTTTCCAGAGATGTTGAAAGTCCACTTCCAGTACTAAGTGCACGTTACCTCAAAAGACATTATATGTAGTACCTAAAAGTGGCAGTGCCTATTTGCATGTTAATCGGTATATCTTTTAAAAACATGTAAGAAACTATACCATAAAATAATATGGTTCTGAACATTATCTAGTGTTCAGAACTAGGTAATTAAAAGGCTGCAGAAAGCATACATATTATGTTATCAAGTACAGTCTATCTTTGCTTCTCCCATCAGTCACATTGGAATATTTTGGGTAAATCACTTAAACGTTACACAGGTGACTACAAAGTATGCTGTTTTGATGAGTGAATTGAAGTGCTGGACTCTAACTGTGGTTGTAAATGCTAAAAGTTGCTGAAAATAAGTCTGCAATTATATATTGCTACGTAATCATTTAAAGAAAACAAGATGCTATGAATCTCTAAATAGGTAGTCAAACACATCCGCTGCTCTGAACAACTTCCATGTATCCACTTCCTAGATCTAGTTTATTTTCATACCAAACATCTGAGTCCTTTAGAAATAGTAGCAGTATGTGTCATAAGGAAGCTATTGACTTTGTTTACATAGCTGACTTAGAATAATACATGAAATGACACACTGAACCGGGGTAAAATAAATGGAATATTAAGCGGGGATAGGATTTTTGTAGAGGAGATGTGTGTAACTGGTTCTCTCCCCCCCCCCCCCCCTCGTTTTTTTCCTCTCCTCAGTCTGAAAGTGGAGGAGCTTTTAAAGGGTTTAAAGGCTTCATACTGCCTTCTGGAAAAGGAGGAGGTGGCTTCAGCGGATTTGGTAATGGTGCAGGAATAAAGCCTTTAGAAGGGCTGTCTAATGGAAGCAGTAGTGTCTCTAGCACTCCTTCTTTCAGCAGCTTAAAGACCACCTCCGAAACACAATCACCGTTTGGTAAGTTTTAAATAAGCTTACGTATTTATCAACAAATTCAGCCATAAAATTTGTAGGGTTATTTTAATAGTGAAAAACCAAATTCAAACAACCCTGTAGTTCTGTTTTAAGGTTTTGAGACTTTATTCCTCGTGGTAAGATTTCTGAAAAACATTTTAGACTGCAGGAGGGACATGTTATCAAATGCATGCAGTTTGAAGAGGTGGAATCTAAATTCGTATTTGATCTAATACTGCACGTAAAAGCTTTATAGGCACAAATGGGAATGGAAGATGTTGGCATAAAACACTCTCCGAATATTATAAAACAGCTGATAACGTGTTCCAGTTAAATAATCGTCCCAATTATCTGAATTTAATTAAAAAAAATTTTAATGGAAAATGTCCATTTAGTAGAACTGCAGTTTCTTTGTGTGATTTTTTTTTTTTTTTTTTTTAAGGTCTTGTTTCTGTATTTTTTGCAGTTCTTGGTAAACGCATGCTGCACAGCTAAAGTCCTAACCTTTTTTCCTGTACATCTTATATTGCAAACAGTCTTACTAGAATTTTAACTCTTACATTTATACCTACATTTTAAGATACTTGAGGTATTTTGGCAAATCTAACTCTAGTCTCCTGCTTTGGTAGTCCCTGAAGAATATTAGTTCTATCCCTTTGTGTTGGAGATGCAGAAATGTTAACCATGCCACAGTGTTTGAGAGTCAGCCTGCCACAGAACAGAAATGGTGGAGTTTAGCGTAACTTAGGTTTCAGTGAGCTTAACTAAATTAAGAGAAACTTAAATATTTAATGAGGATTTTCTTAATTTGCTTATTATGGTTTTTATATGGAAACCACTCAGAAATGTGCAAAATCGTGGGCTAGTGTGTTCAGACTTTTTAAAAGCACAAGTAGCAAGAGATAACTGAATATTTTGTTTTAATAACTGTTACAGCATGGTAAAGCTTGAATTAAGATTTTTGAGGGTTTTGGTGAAAACTTTTTTTTTTTTTAAATGTTACTCTGTAAGATTTCTTTGGATTTTTTTTTTTATGTAACTGTGTGCTCCATCTACTCTGTCTACTCCTGAACTTACTTACTTGTCTAAACTTAGCGAGCTTAGATCTGTTTCACAGCATTGTCTGTTGACTCGTACCACAGTATGTGGTAAACGGTGTTGTGACAAAAGACAAGGTACCTAACTGAGCAATAATGAGTGATTTGATAAAGAAATATTGAGAACGTTTAGTTTAGGTTTTTGAGAACTGTGCTTTCTGGGGAAAAAAAAAAGTTCTAAACCGTGTTTTTCTTCTAATAGGATCCACAGTGTCAAATGGTCCCACTACTACTGCATTTACTGAGAAAAAGGCTGCAAGCCCAAAAGCTAATGGTGGCAGTCAACCGTCCTCATCTGGCTATGCTCAGAGTAAAGTTTGTAGCTCTAGTGTTTACCACAAACAGTTAGCAGCTTTAAACTGTTCTGTGCGTGACTGGATAGTTAAGCATGTAAACACAAACCCACTGTGTGACCTGACGCCCATCTTTAGAGACTATGAGAAGTATTTAGCAAATATTGAACAGCAACATGGAAGCAGTAGTGATAGTGGCTCTGAAAACGAAAGCAACAAGACACCTGGCTCTCAGTCTGTTTCTACATTTGGGAATTCAAAGCTACAGCAAGGATCAACTTTTTTGTTTAACAACAACAAAACTGAGGATACCTCGGACAAAAAACCTGAAGCTGCATCTGAAAAAAAAGACCCATCGTTAGGAGCTACATCAACTGTCTCATTTAATTTTGGCAAGAGTGTCGACAGTTCTGTTTTGGGTTCCCTTGGTTCAGGAACACTTAGTAGTTTCTCATTTTCTCCTGGGAATTCAGGTTTGTTTGGAAAAGACACAAACCAGGCTAAGGCTGTCGCTGCAGTATCCACCAATGTATTGGAAGCTCAGACAGAAAGTGGCAATAGCGATGATAAAGGTAAATTCTATTTAAAACTGCTTTTAATGGTAAGCTGTGAATGTATGTGACTTAAGAATACTGCAAAGATGCAATAATACTAAGTTGAACTAGATCATAATTGTTCTTGCATTTGAAACGGCAAAACTGTACCACTAATGTGGAAATATCAGTCTTGCATACTGTTTAAGTGTAACTAAAAGTATATGGTTATCAAAACCTATGTATTTGCCAGGTTTGGACTTTCTGTCAGATTTCTGCTTTCTGTAATAGAATGTAATTCTTTAGCTGAATACAAAACTTGAAATGATAACATTTAAAGCAACTGGTATGTTCATCTTTGAGCCTGCAGGACATTTCAATCCTGCTGCTTTTCCCAGTAGGTTTATCAAGAGATCCCTCAGTAAAATGGGTCAGATATGAAACAATTTCATACATCTTTCTTACAAGACTGTAAGGCCAATAAAGTTGCACACTACCTGAAAGTTTTACTCTGCTATTTAGCTAAGCTGGGTACAGTAAGCTGATAGAAATCCTACCAGCTGAGGGACTGGAAAGGCATAATCCTGCCACTGTCTCCTGGCTGTCATTCCTGCAACTGATTACCCTTCCCCCAAATCAAACTTGGGTGTTGGAAGCATTTAATATGCTTAATATGTTTCCCCCTGACAGACAGTTTTGACTTAAACTTAACTTGTTTGACTTGTTAAGCTTTGCATTTTTTGGTTTTGATTGATTGGTGGGGGTTGGGTATTTTCATCCCATTTAAATTGAAGAAGAGCATAAAGTTGCTTGAGGGGTGTGGCTGAATGAAAAGAAAAATAGACTGCTTTTCTGTAGCTGAAGCTGCTTCAGAGCCCACACTGATTGCTAAATACATTTAAATCATTGACGGGCTATGCACATCTATGTCAAATATAGCATGCATAAACTAGTTCTAATACAATGCCAAAAATACCTTCCGGATTATATGCTCACAACATTAACGTATTAAAACTTTTTATTTAAAGGAGGAGAAGAGGAGGAAGAAGAGCCACCAAAAGTCATTGTTAATGAAATAAAAGAGGATGATGCTTTCTACTCAAAGAAGTAAGTGGCTTTAACTTGGAAGAGTGAATAGAATTATAACTTTGAGAATAAAATTCATACCTACATCCTGCTGTTCTTCACCACTGCAGTGCATAATTAATGACATATATGTTCTTGACTTCCTAGTTAATAAAGCTTGTTAGGAAGCCATGTAGAATATGAAGTTCCACTTGTAAAAAAGTTAATTACAGACAAAAATGTGCAAGATCTTACTAAAATTCTTGTGTATCTTGGACACAGCACTGATAACTGTCCTACTTGCGATCATTTTTTTTTTTTTACAAGTGAAGATGTTTCTGCCTTCATCAGGTTTTGTAAGTTTAAATTGTAGGGCTTGTTCCATAGAAATAATGTACTGTACTTCTGAAAAATCAGTCAGGTGCTCAGCTATTTGCATAGCCTAAAATAAAACTCTGTAGTTGGAAAATGCTGATTGTTGTATGAAGGAGTGAACAATATATGTGTGTATGTGTATCTGGGAGATGTCTTTGTATTTAATCTCTACATACCTGTACAAACAATTTTTTTTTTTTTTTTTGCACAGGTGCAAACTATTCTACAAAAAGGATAATGAATTTAAAGAAAAAGGTGTAGGAACATTACACTTAAAACCAGCAGGAAATGAAAAAACTCAACTCCTAGTCCGAGCAGATACCAATTTAGGTAAGTAAATTTCTTCTAGTAGCAAGTCTTGATGTGAAATTCCCTGCTAAGCATTAGGGTTATTTTGTTATGCAGCATAACAGACACAATTAGTGAAAACCTTTCTACTTTTTTTGACTAATTTCAATATTGAACAAGCAATTGGATGCCTCTAATGAGTATTACAAAATAGCGCACATGAAGCAGTGCAAGGAAATAAAAGGTTATGGTGTATGTTTGGGTATTCCTCCCCCTGCCCCCCCTTAATAGCTTTTCTCCATCCCTGACTTGCTGAGTGGCTTTGAAGTGTGGCTTAAGATCCACAATGAAGTACATGTGTATCAGGTGTGAGGAATGAAGAGGAACAAATTTTGTGCTAAGATGCAGGCCAGCTGTCATTTGCCTGCAGTTCATCCTGCATGTGTAAATAGTTGGCCATGTGGGCAGACATCCATTGTACTTGGGGGTAAAGGGGAGCATTATATAGAACAGGCATGCAGGATGTTGCTGTATGCATTGCTCTTACAAAAATGCGTGCTGAAGTCCAACTGTTGAACTGCGTTTTAGCTAACTGCAGTTGGATCAGAAATGGTAGGTTGACTCTACAGAATTAGAGTCACCTGTAGTGTGATAGCTCCTCAGAACATCTTTTGAGATGAACGTTCAACACGTACAGCTAATTAAAGAGAAAAAACCCCGACCGTTTCTTTGCTTTTAGAAGTTAGGGGGACTTGATGTGTTAAAAGTTTTTAAGGTGCAGTGTTCTGGCTGAAGAGTGTTTACACACTCAAACTCTGCAAATCCATGTTTTGATATCCATTGTGGAGAAATCTTGCTACAACAAACTTTCAAGAAACTTGCATGTGGGGTTCACATGGACTTGACAACTTCCATAAAATAGAATAAATATTATGCTTACAGGAGACCTGAGGACTAAAGCCATGCTGCACTGTAGGCCATTGGTAAATCTCACCTCACTCTTAGTTTATAGCAAGTCTATATGAAGCCTCTGCAGGCCCATTAGGGGCAGTTTTCAAATACCTGGTGAGATTGGGACTCCTGTGTTAGTCGCTTCTCAATCGTTAACTTCTTTCAGTGGAGACAAGGCTTGCCAGATAAAGGGCAGTTCTTAGCAATAAAACTGAAGGCAGATGTATGGCAGAGTTGTCGGTGCTTTCAGCATTTCCTTGGGGATTTGAATCTGTTGAATAGAGCAGATGAAAACTTGGTCTCTCCAAGTTACCTGCTCTTTAACACAAGTCTTGATTTTCACTCAGCTGATGCTAAGTTTCACAATGTTAATTTACATTCCCTCTACCTTTGTCTGAGGTGATGTATTAGGAAATCTTTCCTTTTTCTTCAGTTCATAGACGTAAGACATTTCAGCTTGGTGTTTCCAAGCATTGGTTTCTAGAAGCTGCTGCAGTCATAGTGATGCACACTTTCCTTTTTTGCTATCTTCACACAGTGCTATAATCCTTTCCTAAAATCTCACTGTGTTGAAAAACTGAACTGGAAAGGAAGGCGAAGACTGACTTTCCCCTAAATACTACTACCGTGTTCTGAAATATTTACCAGGTTTACAACATGTGTGCATCTTCCGTGGAAGCAGATTTGAGTTTGTTTGCAACTGTTTAATAGACCACTAATACTGAAGCTGTCAAACTCGCTACATAATTTAACAAGTTGACCTAGAGCTGTTATTAGTAACCTGCCGGTAGCCTACATCAGACGTGTTGTATGATTTGAGGATACAAAGCAGTTATTCTACCATAGTTTGTCCCATTTTATAACATGTCTGTACGTGTGGTAAAGCTAACTTTTTGCTTCTGCTTATGAACTGCGCTTGATGGTCAGAACGAGTAACTTGCATAAGCATAAACTAAGCCCTGTGACCCGAGTCCTCATTTCCTGCTTCTCCCGTGTCCCCTTCCCTTTTTCCTGTGTGTCCCTACTATAATTTGATATTCTTCAGACTCCTCCCTTTAAAAAAGGAGGACAGAGTATTTTCAGAGATTTCCTCATTCCTAATGAGGAAAGAAATCTGAGAGAACAGTGGCCATGAGCAGATGCTTAGGGAAGAATAAGACCAGTATATATGACATTTGTGAATCGCCTTCCTTCCAAACCCAAACTTAAATAAATCCCTGTTTAGTAAGTATACTAACATCTGTATTGCAGTAAAAGTTGAAAAATGGCTAATTGTAATTTTTTTCCTCCTCATATGCAGGAAACATACTGTTGAATGTTCTAATTCCACCCAAGATGCCATGTACAAGAACCGGAAAAAACAATGTTCTTATAGTTTGTGTTCCTAATCCACCGATTGATGAGAAGAATCCAGCTGTTCCTGTCACTATGTTAATAAGGGTGAAAACAAGTGAGGATGCAGATGAGTTGCACAAAATCTTACTGGAGAAAAAGGAGGCTTAAATAAGTTGCAGTCAGTGATTTGAGGAATTATTGCCAAACTGCTGCTGCTCTTTCTCTTCCCTTCCATAACTTCACTTGAACACTTAACTCTTTACTCTGATATTAAGAACTGTTATAGGAATTATGGAAAAATTCTGTGAGGAAAAGCTAAACTAGCTAATAAAAGCTTTAATAGAACACAAGTGTTGGACTGTGCTCCCTCATTTTTCAATATCTAAATGCAGGACCTCTTCTGGATAAAGCACATTGATTGAAATTAAAGCATATGTTTTTAACACCGGTCGATTTGACTGAATGGACTGAAATCAGAGTACAAAAATATGGTACCAGAGCTTCCTCACAGACTGCGGTGCAATGCAACAACCTCCTGTTTTGAGCAGGGAGGATGTTGAAGTTTAACTGTTGAAACTGTTCCTAGACTCCAGATTTTTAATTTTACTTGGTCTGTCATATTCTGGTGAGACTCACTTTTCAAACTGTCGGTGAGAACAATGTACCCCAACAACAATGATGCTATATATTGTACTGTGTTTTAACTCTTACAGACTCGTGTGCTTTTGGGACTCAGAGACTGCATCTCCAGCTATTTAAAAGAAAAATTGCTTGCGTAGTCTTGTTGACAGTTGTGTTTCTTAGAGAAGAACTGTCAGTTCTGTTCTTACTGTAGCAACAAGCTAATGACGTGCAATAGTACAAGCAGAGAACTGGAAGACTTTATCTTGGATCAGAACCACAGCTGGCATTCGCCGACTTCTGACAAGTCAGAGGCAAGGGGTTGCACTTCCATGATGGTCCCTCCGAGGGATTCCTCCCTAGGCCCTTGGGCTAAAACTGAAACCCAGCAGAGGCAGAGTTGTAAATGTTGTACGTGTCTTGCTACTAGTACTTTTCTGAAGATATCTCTTTTCACAAGGAAATTTCAGGATTTTTATAGATCTTTATATTGCCTCTGGCCATTACCAAGAAAACATGCATAAATGTGTGTGTCAGTAATTATTTTTCCTGTGTGCCGAAGCTCCAGTGCTTTACTGCATTACATTAAGTAAAGCAGTAGTTTGCAGCTTTAGGACAAGCTTTCTGTTGCAAAAGTAGGGAGCACTGGTTAATCTATAACTTAGTTTTCAGCTGTGTGAATTAATTAACCATGTGGCAATAATTTGTGGATTAGAACATTGTTCTGTTCTTGGTTTCCATCTCAACTTTATCAGACCTTGTTTAGTTATTTAATCCTCTTCCTTTTCAAATCTTGTTTGCTGGAAACTCCTTCCCTAAAAATTGTTTTTCTGCTTCACTTCCAGCTCTGGAAACTATCCAAGAGCTAGATGTTAATATTAAACTTGAACTGCTCTGATCTGTCACATTGACCAGCTCTGGGGAGATGGAAGAAACGTGCCGCCTGTCTCTGGCTAATGCGGCACAGAGGAAAAAAATCCCATTCTTTAAAAAAAAAAAAGCAGCATGATGCAATTCTCACAGGGGACCTGGAAATCCACAACAGTGGCACCCTGTGGGTGGGGAAAAAGTAGTAGTGCCATTTGATGAGATGCAGCACATCTCACCTGCTCCCCACTGCTCTCCGTGGGGGGACCAACAGCTGCCTTTAGTCCTCATTCACTGCACAATTCAGGTTATGGCCTTTTTTTCCCCCCCCTCTTAACTACAAGGAGGAAAAACTTCATAGGATCTGTAGCCCTCTTGACCAAAGCTCAAAAAACAAAGGCCTTTGCTCATATTTCAGCTACACTGAGGTCACAGGAATTGCATTTTTAACACTCAAGTGTAAAGGAAGCTTAGATACGATTTCAAATACTATTTGAAATATAAACTGGTGCTTTTTTTTTTTTTTTCATCTGGCTCAGTACTTCAACATTAAAAGTAGGTGACATTACTCTCCTCAAAATAATGTGCTTTTTTAAAAATAGTCTTGCTGATACCTAAATTGGAGGCCAAAAGCTGAAGGCTTGCATGTTAGTTGTGTGTGAGTGAAAAGCAGAACATTGCCTGAAAGTTTATTACAGGCTCAGGTTTAACGTCCAGGGGCTCGGTTAACTTTGCATTTGTCGTTTGACTAGTGTCTTAAACGTGTCTCCACGCAGAAAGGTTTATAGGCTATAGAGTGGCGGATGTGGTACGTGGATTTGTTACGCATCCCACTTTAAGAGCAGCTCTGTACAGATTGTATCAGTGCTCTGGGGTTTGTGTTTGCCCGCTTCCAAAAGCTCATCGATATAGAGCTGTTTCTTCCTCCGTTGAAATGTGGACCAATTAACTTCAACAAGTGAGAGACAAACGGACCTTCCTCTGTATCCTTGTGATTTGCCCTCAAAGTGAGGTGGACGTGGGGTTTTGCACACATGTATTTGGCCCAGTTCTAAAGCTGTCGGACTGAAAAACAGCTGGTGCATCTCTGGCGTGTTTTCAAGGGCGGACATTCTGAGGGTGAGCGCAGAGCATAAGGAAAAAAAAAGTAGAACCATAATAAATTGTGTTGGAAAAATTAAACTTTACAATACCCATGGTAGCAAATAATATCTTCTGTTAGCTGTGGGAAAGAGTAATTGAGATGAGAGACCTTAATTCTTTAGCAATGTATGTATTTATCAGTAAAGCTAGGGAAAGGTATATAATAGGAATCTCGTGTTGATTAGAATGTCAAATATATGCATAAACATACGATTTTATACATTTTACATGGGGAAAGTTGCCACTAAAAGAACAGGGAAGAATGTTACTGCAAATTAGAGATTTTAATCCACATAATTCATAGTAACCCTGCAGTTATCTGGACTATGAAACAGGAGAAGTCAGTCACACACCTCTCACTTGGCGGTCAGTTATAAAGCACAACCCTTCTCCGGTACTGTTACAAAAACAAATTGCTGATGATGCTTCAGTTTCTAGTTAAGAAATATTAGAATACATGAATACTGTAAAAGGCCAGAGATTATTACATAGAAATAAAGGCCTAAAATGAGTTAAAAGCAAAAGTTAGTGGAGAGCATGTGCCTTCATAACAAAGTGGCATGTGCTATACAGGGAAGGAATTCTGATCAGAATTCCAACCTAATGAGGCATTCCTCTATCGTGGTAGATACTTAATATATTTAACAGCTGGATATCAGAGACCCGATGTTAAAGATCCAAGTTTCCTCCCTGAGTTAATGCCTTCCCTGTTTCAGCTGTACATAGGTGTTGGAGCATCTTACAGATCATGTATTCTTCCTTCTGCTGTAATTTTGATGTTTCAGCTGCTTAGAAATCTTTCCTTTCTCTCTCACCTCCCCAAAACAGAAAATCAAGATCTCAGCTTCTTTTAATTATCACTCATCTGTAAGGGAGATAATTACAGTTGGTTTGAATTTTATTTTAAAATATTAAATTGCTATATGCAGGGGTTTTTTTTTTTGGTAATGTACTTAAAATTATCTATTTGGGAGCTCAACAGCGTGTTCCTATAATCCCTTTTGGTTGATGGATGTGAAAGTTTAAATTAAATTTACAGTTCAAATGAACATGTTGTAGAACTTAAACCACTTAGGAGGTATGCTTCATTGTTACGAACTGCAGTTCAGCTCCCTTTGCAGCACTGTAACATTTAAAATGTCCTTAAAGACTTTCTTTCTGATGCCTTAACTTATTTGCATTTGCTAAAATTCTGTAGCTGGTGCCTGTGTGCAGAAATTAACTGACATTAAACAACTTAAAGTGGCATGAGCTAGTATAAATCCAATGAAAATGCTGAATGTGACGATTTGTTAATAGATTTCAAACTGCTCTGAATTTTTCAGTGGATACTTAAGTTTCACATAACTTGTCATGTAACAATGTTTTCGTTAGTTCGAATACATTGAGGAAGTGTACAAAAATCCATGGAAAATGTGAATAAATGAATGGGAGAGAGGTGTCTCCTGTGTCTCACTTTCCCTTTGAGTGTGTAACACTGTATCAATAACATGAATTTTACAATCTGTTGCTTGCAGGTGAGCTCCTGCCTAGCAAATCCTGTGCTCGGCCTTACTGCTGCTAAAAGGAGTAGTGTCCTACTCTGCCCTTTCCTCCAGCCGGCTTTGAAACCCGTCGCATTGCTAAGAGCCACTTCAGGAAAAACGCTCTCTTCTTGCAAGGTCAGTCAGCCGAATCAGCTCAGAGGGAGGAGCTAGGGCTGCCTTTTACTAGAAAGGGAAAAGCTACTTCTTACGTGCTAAGAGAATGACATCGACCTCTCAAAATCCCTCCACCTGAATACTGAAAGATTTAAGAGCAAAAGTAATCTGTGTTTGCCTGAGGACATACGTAGAAGTTACTTTGGATCTAACCTAAAACCACCATCCTAAAGCCAGGCCACAAAGTGATTCTTCTCTTCAATGGTTTGTGACAGTTTGGCAAATAAAAAAAAGACAAGACAGACTTGTCATGACAAGTGCAGATCATCTTTCCAACGCACCATGAACTGCTGAGACCATGAGAGCACCTGTCATCGAACTGTCCTTTCTGCTATTGGCCACTATCATGCTGTTTAGCCCTACCTTAATTCTGTTTATAGTTCTGGAGCTATCCAGTGTATGCCCATGAACAGGAGCTGCTTCTTGCATGAGGATACAGTTAATGGTTAGCAAAAATAATCTCAACATCGCCCCATCATCACCCCCCCCCCAATTACAATGATTGAGAAAACCAAGAGCCTATGTTCCATTTTTAAGGATGCAATTGCTGTCACCAGAGCTACATTTCTATGTAAATTTCCCAGTACTTTTTTTTTTTTTTTTTTTTTTTTTTTTTTTTTATAAACCCCACAACTTCATGCACTTAGGATGTTGGCATTATTCCACGTTTCGGACATCTCTTACTTCCTTCTACTTAAAAAGACAGCCAGCACTGCTTACACAGTCTCCCTAGCTTTTGGCAGCCATGAAGAAAAGAAAGCAAAGTAACGGTTCTCAAGAGCAGAAACGAGCTTATTACTCATTTCAGGCTGGGGCAATCTAGAACATCTAATGCTTAATGCTTTGTTAATCCCCAAAGACTTTACCACTTGCACAACAGGAAGGGGCAAAGGTAACAGTTGCAGAAGACAGCAAGTGCTGAACATCCAGACTAAGAAAATGCAACACTCCAACAACAGTTGGCATTAATCAAAATCAGTCTTTCTCCCAATCCAGCAGGAAAACACCCCTCACAGCACGCTGGTTACAGCAACCAAGTCATACAGAAGTCAGAACTAATTGATCTGAAAAGCGCATCAGGTACAAGCTAAAGGCTATGTACACGTCATCGGCTAGGAAAATAGTGAAGATGACAAGTAAACTTTAACTGTGATCCAAACCATGCATCGACAAACAGGTTACCTGCTGTAATCAGTCTCCTACTAAAGACAAAACTGAAAGCCAGATGAAGAGCAACAGCCAGCCAAGTACTTTTGTGTAGCATAGCCTTACATACCACACGACATTTGAAGCTGTGAATGATTTCAGACTCAAAGTTTGGTAAACAGCTTGCTTTGGTATAATACTTGCTTCATAGAAAGGTCATAAGACAGACAATTAAAGTTCAGGCGGAGAAGTACAACAAACTTCTTTGGATATTCAGTAGATGACGACTGGATTACAAACCTCTGCACGACTGCACAAGTTACAGTATGTGACTGTGAGCACCCGTAGCTGACTGACCTGCACGAAATACAGGAGGAGAATCAAAGGCTACGCAAGATGAGTAAAGAGGTGGGAGAAGAGCATACATGGTTTGAAGTAGTCATCGATCCAAGGTTCTGTTTAGGGTAGCATACTGCTCATTTTTTTAAGGCACCATACTAATTTAAAAATTGTTATTTGCACCTGAGCATCCTGAATATTATAATAAAAATAAACATTCATAATCATCAGTTTAGTGGGTATTACTATTATGAACATCATAACCTTTACTGAGAGGTAGCGCAGAAATGGATCGTCTCCGGAAGTCGGCAGAGGCTTCAAAGATACACATGGAATTTGCCTGCTCAGGCAGTACCACCAAGTAAAAAGCCTCTGACTTTGGTTTACTACCTTATACTGTAGATGACATAATACAGTGCAAAATTTTTTGTCTCAATTATGGTCAATGCTAGTTTTGGAGCCCTGCCTGAACTGGTGGGCACTCACCGCATCCTTCTTACCTGCAAATGGTAATTCTTTTGACTGCAATTCCAGGGACAACTTGCAGATGGTTTCTCTATTTTACAAGCAAATTGCTAACACTGAAGAAAAAAGCGGTAGATCATATACCAAATGTAACTACTTTGGCAGTTTATGAAATAAGTGTTTCCTTACCTTTACAATGAAGTCAGAAATTACTTCTGTGAACAATCGCCTATGCTGATCTCCTTATGTGCTGGGCAGCTTAACCGTGGAGCTACTTACCAGGAAACATGCAATTCAGAATTCTTGCTGAGAAGGAAACTTGAATAACGACTCTTCTTGATGCTACATCTATCACTCCCATTTTCAAAGCAAAATCTGGCCTGACACTTGCAGCGATCAGCAGGGATGGACGAGTGGGTTCTGCCAATCTTCTTGTCCTTCAGGAGCAAAGGAATGCCTCTAGACTTGGTGCAGGCTTAAGGCATACTCTAAGCAGGTTTTGATGAACACAGTAGTTGCATCTAAATTAAAGGTTGAGTATGAGAGACTTTGAAGAGTCTGTAGACTAGTAAACTGCTTTTGCTGGATTTCCCCAGAAATATTGCTCCAGCAGGAAAAGCAGAACCATAAACATAAACACCCTTTTATGTCGGGGGGAGATGGGAGGCAGAAGAGCACGGGTTGAGTAATCACATCTTGTGAAATACTCAGTTATGAATAACCAGAACCAACTGAATGTTGGCATAAGCATATAACAGGGAAAACATTAAAGCAGCTGGAACTAACACTTTGAGACAAAGCTTTTTTTAAATGTAGGTGGCCTCCCCTGATCTGTGCAGGGTGACTTGGTCTTTTTGAAAATTATCAGCCAGCTCCATTCATTTCAATAGGGTTTTAAAAGTGTTTATTCCCATCTTCAGTTAACCAATTTCTTTGAAGTGAATTCAGAACCATGCGAGTTAACTACTTGCATATTTATTATTCACAAATTTATGTTATTGCCTGAAGTTCAGGATCTTCAGCAGCGCGCTCACACGTCCACAGGCAGTGGCCGCCCCAGTCTGCTTTGTTTAATAGGATGCTTCCTCGCCCTCTCCCACCCTTCATCCATCCTATGCTCCGACAAGGATGTTTTGCCAAAAGATCATTCTTTTTGTGTAGGTGCCACAGGGCACACACTGCACACAGCTACAGTGACAGCTATGTGGTTGGCCAATTTTATCTTCTGCAGTGGTAGTGCAGTAGAGGGAAGAAGTCCACGCTCCTTACACAGAACTAAATCCAATTTGTGCACACAAACACTTCTGTCTTGTCTGAACAAGAAAATGGATCGTCTACGTTGGTTTTCACACCACCATCTCAATCAACATTAACCCTACTACAAAAAGCCAACTAGCTTGACTTGGGGAAGAGTCTTCTGGCTTAAGCAATCATAAATTACTCATTTCCCCGATGAGATCACTAGATCCCATCCTTACCCTGGTGAGGAACCAAGCTGGGGACAGAACTTGAATTAACTCATATTTTCCTTGATGTATTTTAATGTTTTCTTTACTGAGTAGCATCTCTCAACTCCCAGATTCTCATCTACACTGTTAATGGAAAATCGGACCCACAACCTTACTGCGTTTTACTCCTTTGCTTTCTGCAAACTTTAATTAAAAGTTTCAGGAACAACATTTCTGACAGGAGTACACAAGCAGTGTACTTTTTGCTAGCAAAGACGCATATTTTTTCTTCAGTCTCCAAAGTGTGATTTTACTTTGTAAAATCAGACCTTGATGATAAACTTGTGTGCAAAGCAATATTACAGTATTTCTTGGGAACATCTCTCCAGATAAGAACAGACAAGACACAAAACACTCCAGGACATGAGTTAACTTGGCTCCCCAAAGCAGGGACTCTATTGAACAAGATATACTGCCACGCTGTAAAAACAGTATTTTTTTTTTTTAGCACATTCATTCAATTAATCCGTTGAAGTTGTAAAAGCTTTTCAAAGACATATGTGGCAGTCTTCTGTCCCGCCAGCATTTGGATTAAAAAACAAAACCAAACCAAGCACACCTTCTCCTGTCACTAACTCATGTTGAAAGACTAACTAAACAGATGAGGTTTATGACCATGATTTCTAAGCTGCTGCTGCTCTTTGCCTTTTGTACTGTTTTAAATAATGCTTTCTCCACTTTGGCTGCTTTCAAAAGCTTTCAAATTAAAGCATTCAAGGAAAATCACACTGTTTGTTTCTAAGCCATATTTTAGTATTTCCCAACCAGTTAAGATTCCTGTCCAGTTGCACGTGCGTGCACAGAACAACACTGCCAACAATCTGCTCAAATATCCATATAAAGAACTAAAACACCCTGTTCTCCTTCCTAAGCTCTGTTTTTTGATTTTGTGTAACATACCATACATCTCCAAGCTATCGTGCATGGCTTAGCAGAGATGTTGTTACACCACACATGGGTTCGTAAAACAGTCCTGGCCTGGGATTCTTTGAAACGCAATCATCAGCAAGTCACCTCCTATCTATAGTTGGTAACATTTGTTTGATGAGTGTTTCATTTTAATTAATTTAGATAGAAAAATCCCCTGAAGAAGCCTACTGTGAAATGTTAGTCAAAAAATCAGGTGGAGAGGGAGGACACAGTGCCTTGCAGGTCTTTAAACCAAAACCAATTCAATGTTGGTATGCACAATTTAAGGCAGTATAAGCAGTTAAGAGCTAACGGGCAATCTCATTTTTACAACATTGCGCAAGCCCATATTGAAGTTTTTCCTGAATTTATCAGGAAGAAATAACAGCCACCAGTCTCTCAATATTATACACTGCACAAACCTAAATGTTAACGACTACATAATTAAGTTTAAAACAAAACACAGATGAGTTTAGAAGGGCTGTTTTGGGTTGGTTTTTCTTTTTTAATGCTAGCATCTAAAGGACAAAACAAAAAGCCTTTTTAAACAAATTGAGGAGTACACTGACTTTTACCTTCCCCCTTATACAATGTCAAGTTGTCAGATGCTGATCACTGAAAGATTCAGAGTCAGAAGTTGGGCTTTGCTCAAAGTGGAATAAGAATGAAGAGTAAAGTGGCCACTTTGCCTCATGAGCGTCTGTTTGGCAGTGTTTACCATGAGTGCCACAGAGTGTTATTCCGCCATTTATGCTTGCCACCAGTAAGGAATACATTCAAACTCAAACACCACTAGGCACAGTAGAGAGAAAACACTACTAACAAAATTTATGGTCATTTAAGAGGTCTGTTTATTGGCTGCAGGGTCCAACACGTTCTGCACTGCTGCCATACGCAAAGTCAACTCCATGTTTGGTGCACAAAGGTTCTCCTTGCTCTTTGTTCAAAGGGCTCAGTACAGCACCAGCATGATTTTCAACCCATCATCTTTTAATCAACACTGATGATCAATGAGGCAAAAAAAAACCCAAACCATGCAACATGTGTTAGTCTGATAAAATTAGGCTGAGAATATTTATATATTTACACAGAGAACGTTCAACATTGTAACCTGCTTGCAGCCTTGTATTATCTTGACCAAGCATCCAAACAGCTACATTCTGGTGTAAAATACTCTTTTTTCATTTAAGGTTTGGTGTAAAAGCTATTTATTTCACAATGCCTTTAACTGGATTCTACCGCACCTATTTTTGACACAGAATTTCTACACGCCAGCGCCACACACTTTCAGTCATACCTCACAAAACAAGATAAGGCATTCGCAGATATCTGACTGCTGTGATCACAAGAAATCCATTTTCCAGAGCTTTCAGCCATGACCTTAGGAGACCATGAGAGTCTTTCAAACATGAAGGGTGAGTCCGTAGGAGACGGCCATTTCTTCCGAGAACTATAAACTTGTCATTTCTTGACGCTGCTACACACAACACAGATAGAATTTAAGACTACTTTATTCATTTCCTAAATAAAAATTTGTTCTTAAACCCCACTGGATAACAACAGGGCTTAGGCACTTCTGAAGATTTTATCTTATATCTATCTTTAATAAGGGGAAGCTTTAGACTACAAAATACAGTACAAGCAATCATCTGGAAAGGGGAAAATTAATGATTGGCAAGAAGCAGGTCAATAGTCTAAAAGTGTAGACTATTTATCTGGACTTCACATCCATACAGAACCTCAGTGACCAGATGGGATTCTGCACATGAGGGTCTGCCGGAAGAAACCTGTCTGCAGAGCCAAGGACTTCACTATTTAAATTAAAACTTGGTGTAAGAATATACTTTGGGAAAACCGTTTTACCATGAAAAGTCACCTGTGCAAACAACTCTCTTTTCAGGAAAGCACACCATGCCCAGAAATGGGAAACTGAGTAACAGCGATCCAGAGCCCAACATGCTTAAGCCTTGTAAACAATGAAGACCAGGAGAAGAAAAAGGAACATGAACCCACACAAACTGGATCAGCCAAGACAGCTGAAAGATTTCTGGCATTTCTAAAAATGGCTTCTTCTTTTACAAGGAGACTTGGAACCCACCCTGTGCTGGCTGGCAGTAAAAGAACACGATTTCACATACACAGTGGTCTCTAAGGCAGAGCAATAATCTGCTAATACAAAATAACTGATTTATGAGCTTTCTTAAAAAACAAAGGCTTTTTTCTTGTTAAATTGATAGCAGTGAAAAACCTGTTAAGGGTGAAAAGATTTACATCCTTGCATTTGACATCTATCAATATACATCATCTATGGACAGTTCAAGTAGTAAGCCTCGATCTCCAGAGGGAGTGAATGGGCAGAAGGATGGAAGAAGTTAACTGAGTAATGAGGTATGGTGGGATTCTGTAAATAAATAAAGCTGTTCCGCAAAGCTTCCCAAATTTCTTAACCGTGCTGCTTTCTCAGGCATCAACGTAACTAATGAAAACCACTGTGCTCCAACAGTTAAAACATTGACAGCCATACAGCCGTTATGGCATGCAGAACACTCCAGTTCGTCCTCAGCAATTATTTAAATGGCCAAGAGAGGCTCAAAATGGTTTACTGCTTAGGAGCTACAGAATTAAAAACCCCTCCAAATTAAAAGGGTGAGAGGTTCCTATTAACATTCCCTTTTCTTTTTTGGTATAGTGCAATAGCATGCTAAGGGCTCAGCTGTGTCATCTTGACCCAAGTAAAACTTTTATCATCTTCCCTATCAATCTGTCTATATGAGGACAATAAATTACCATTCTCAGGGTTTGTTTAAAAGCAGAACAAAATGCAGAATTTGTTTTCCCCCACTTGATAACAGAAAGTGGGAACCAGGGGCTATACACAAGAAGTCTAAGTCAGTTGTTTAGAGAAGGAATAACTGAGAATCTGGTACATCTACTTGTTTCTGAAAAGCACTATTGACATTCAGTAGACTTTTTGACCTCTGTTTTCTGTGATGTCCATCTGGGCATACCTGTAGCCCTTTTCTACTAAAAAAGGTGAGTCTTCAGCGTACCTATAGCATACCCACTAGCAAGATACAAGAAATAAATTGACTATTTTTAGGACATTTACATTGCAGCCCTTCAAAAACTAGACATCAAAATCCACCCACGTCCATGTAACAAAACAGATGATACCTCCTGCATAAGAGACGTGGGATCTGAACTGTACTTTCTGTAACATTGCCTTTATACTAATGTACTAGTTTAGAATCATTCTTCATTTGCTCTGAAATCTTACGCAGCAAGATTTGCTCAGTCTTTCAGATCACATGAAATTAAGCTACCTAAACATAATACACGATACCAAGAAAGCATTACAAATTACTGTCAAGTGAGAAGTATTCAGGCACCTACCACTCGGGTTCCAATCTGGATACATTTCCTTTTCACGTGTGTTATTTCTCTGGCTGTTTGACTGAAAGGTATCAACTGGCACTAGTAGTACAAATAACCCTCTCTCCCTTCCCTCTCCAATGAATATTTAAAGGAAAACTGAGCACTGATTTGCCCAGCCCAGCATTATGAAAGTGCAGAAAAAGGAGCATCTTGAGAGGCTTCAGCATAGGACCAGTCTTCTAGCTGGAGAGTGGTTTAATTCTCAGCATGGGTATAAGGAGAATATTTGTACTGACTGACACTAGGCACACTACCTAGGGATCTCAGGTAAGCACCTAGGCTGCCTAGCAAGTTTCTTGAGAGGGCACTGATTTAGCTGCTGATTTAGGACTCTACCTCTTCCCCTGGCTCGGGAAGAAAGCCCAGGCACCCAAGTTACAGGCCTCAGGTTAGACTGTGCAAACATCCTCACATACGCACACGTACAACTGCACGCTCCCACGGAGCAAAGTTCAAAGGCTGCAATGTGAAAAGTGGCTGTGCTGGTAATGACAAAGTGAATGTTTTTCTAACGCTGTTGCAACACATTTGAAGCAAACTAAAAACTGGTCAGCCGTCCCTGTCATGCACTCATGCTGCCGGTGTTAGAAATGCCATCACTCTGCGCTAAGGTGACTGCTTCCAGGCCCAGCCTCAAACAAAAAAAAAAGACCTCCTTACCATGCTGGATTCACCATGCTGGGCTGAATGGTAAAGTTAGTCTACCTTTATGCTGAAGTGCAGCTATTCCCATGGAACCTGGCCTGAGGAAAAAAAGCAGAAAGTCCTATTTGAGAGGTTAAGTCATCAGATGCTCTTAAGAGAATAACAACAAAGCACTTTGGGAAAGGCCGGGTATGAGGGAGACAAAGGTCCAGGCTCAGAGCACATGCCATTTGGTAACTGTGGCAACATTAAGTTTAGGTGCTCAGAGTCTGAAAAGTGACAAAAACGGCATCTTTGCTCTCCCTCTGTGTATATATTGGAGTCTCACATGCTGTAAGTGACACGCTACCCCAACCTATTGCTGTGCCAGTTATGCAGTCATAAATAAACTGAAGTATTGACTGGCTCCCATATCAAAACAGTGAACCAGACTGCAGTAGTCTCAGTATTCAATCATTTAGCTTTCAAATGTCAAGGACAGCAGAGTTCTGCTATTTAGAGAAAGCTGCATTTTTCCTGTAAACATAAGGCTTTTTTCCTGAGACCTCCTGACACACAATTTTCAGACCTCCCACTATGCAACTTTTAGTCACTTTTCAGAGCAGAATTACATTTCAATCTTTTGTCTTTCAAGAAAACTCTCCGTACTTCGGCATGTAACAGTACAGCGAACACCACCAGGAGATGAAGAACCTGGGCAAGCTGCCTGACCATTAATCAGCTCTCATGCCCTCCTTGGCTACAAATGCTACCGCAAGGACGACTCTATGTACTCTGAAGTCCAGTGCATGCAGGAGGATGTTGGTTATTGGTAAGGTTTTTAGGTTTTGGAGTCTGATTACGACCTCCTATTTTTTCCACTTCAGACTCAAACTTGTATCAACTCATCTAATAGAGAGAGATAAGCAGCATTAGTACTGGATATGAACCTCAGCTTTACTATAGCAGCACATTTTAGCCTTCTTTTCACTGGCTCATTTTCTTAGCCAGTTCTTGAGGATGAAAATGTTGCTGTTCTTTGGTAGATACAGAAATCTGTCAGCAGAGTTCACCTGTCCTAACACTGACACATGAACAAATGGGAACATTTTCAGCCTCTTTTAAGCTCTGACCTGACCTGCTGCACATACCAAAATGGCGATGTATCTTTGTAGCATCTTTTTCCTTTTCCTCCCTCAGTAGGAAATTCCTTCTCTCATCCTTTCAATCCCCACACGCACACACACGCACTCACACACACATTAAGCCAAACCGACAAGGAGAGTGTATGGGCGAGAGTCTACGGAACGATGTTCATTAGTACATCATTATGAAATTCCCAGGTTGTTTCTCTCAAAGAATATAAAGTTTAACACATTTTGTACATATTGTTGGTTTCTTAGTTATAAAGTAAACACAGTAACAAACTGTCCATAAAGCGTTGACTCGTTTTAAACACAGCCCCTTCTCGTTTTATCTTGCTGAAAGTCCTCTTCCAGTCAGAAACACTCAAGCGATGTACTGCAAGTGTGCATACGGTGTATGACAGCAGAGGAAGGAAGAAAGAGGCACTTTTGATCGGCTGGTATTCTTGGACTTCCCTTTTTCCTGCGGAGGTTTATGTTCCTGACACTAGATGGTAGTGTTAGCACAGAAAACCGCTGTGGTTAGGCACTTGGCAACAAGGCTCCAAGGCAGTGCCCGCTCTCTGCTATGTCATCAGAATTGGTTTCTGCCGCACTTCCAGGATATCTGGGCAAGGAAGAGAAACAAAGAGATACAGCAAACTTAGGACGCTCCTGAAAGTAGCCACAGTGCCAGAAAGCACGAAGAACCAGCGATGCGGTTGTGTACTGCAGCACAATCCCTGTTACGCTGCTAAAGGAATTTAAAACACAACGAGCATGCGACTTTGCTTATTAACTAATTCCTATTTAATTCCTTCCCAGCTGCATCCTAGCTGAGAGGTGGTAAACCACAGATACATCCCATCACATATAGATGATGGCTGATCTACTAAGTACCATTTATAGTTGGATGAAGAAACATGTGTCAGACAGAGTGGCATAATCTTCCAGAGAAACAAGTGGAAGTGCCATTACAGGCAATGCCAAGGGTTTTCCCTTTCTTGAAGGGAGAAAAGACCCTTAAAGAGACTTATGGCTCTGAAGATGTGGACGCACAAATAATTCAACTCTTTCATCCATTCTATAGCCTGAAGCCTACATTTCTGCACTCAAAAAGCTGCCACAAAAAACACTCCTTTTGTTGGCCTCTCAGTTCCATATTGTCCAAATGTGACAGAATGTGAACCCGTAAAGTATCTGTCATAATCATGGGCATCTTTCCAAATGTGGACAGTAAACCCTGCATGCTGGCACGGCAGTACGTAGAAATATCTGGAAACTGGGCTGCTGTGTCCTTTTCAAGGCTGCACAGAGAATAAAGAACATGGAAAAAGGGAGCACACGCTTAATTAAGAGGCTGCTCACACACAGCTGCACAAAGAGGATGACGTGAGTAAAAATTGATCTACAGCTCCAGAGGGCTCTAGCCACAGTTGTAAAGAATGAAATACAGTGCAGTGAGTCCAGTGAAGGGCCACAAGGACGATTAAGGAATTGGAGCACCTGACATATGAGGAGAGGCTGAGAGAACTGGGATTATCTAGCATGGAAAGAAGGCTCAGAGTGAAGGAAGTCTTATAAACATATATAAACTCCAGACATTTTAAAATGTACTTTGATGACTATCACTAGGATTTTAATTTCTTAGTACAGGCTTCCTACGGCACCCAAGGGAGATGAGCATCTTTCCCACTTCACCCTGCCCCACATGCAATGCTCCCGCTTGCTGGAAAGCTGCCACTGGTGCAAATGCATTAATTACAAAAAGGCACTGGAAAGGCTCCACCTGATGTGCCAAGATAAAGCAAACGCGGGTAGTGAAAAACTGCAGATTAAATTTCTGCCTTACAGCTCAGACATTTCATGTCCTACTTCTGTGCATCTCAATACATACACCGATTCCTGCAACTGTATGTTAAACAAATTAAGTCTCAGAAAGGATGTTCAAGCTCAAAGCAAATATTTGAGCGTGGAGGAATTTATGCCACCCACTTGAGCGAGTATTAAATGCCAGCAGGAACAATACATCTTCTGTGAACTCCAAAATGCCTGTGGTGAGACAGTGAGTGAGCTTGATAACTCCAGCTAACCAGCTGTAATATTATCAACACAATTATCATAAGGAATAATTACATATTTTGCTGAAACATTGTTCAAAATCCACCCTTAATTACAAAGGATCGATTTTTACTGGAATCTGTAATTTCTTCTAAATTGAAATCAATCCTTACATACAGTGAAAGGACAAATGTAGAAACACCTCTTTGCTAAGTATAATTTCCACTTCTACCTTATCAGCTACACTTTCCTCCTCCGTAGAGTAAGAGCCAGTGTCCTTTTGCAACAGGCTCCGAGATCTCAGCCTGCAAATGAGAAGCCTGCAGCTATTACTATTACATCAGCATCGTACAACTGATGACATTAATACCCATACTATCGTCTCATCTCTTTTAGCAGCAGATTAACCTGTTTAACAACAGATTTCCCAACTCCTTTCCTCTTAGCTACCTTTCAGGAAAAGTCTGGAAATAACCACCATGTAATTGATTGGTTTTGTTTTCAGGTGTGTTCTCTTTTTAGACCCAGACAAGAAAAAGCAGGCACTGATCAAAAGCCCGCAATCCAGACAAACCTATTCAGAAGTCATGCCATCTGCTGGATGGGAAGAGAAGGAAAAAGGTTAAGTTCTTAGAGGAAGTAGCAGTTAGAAGGATCTTCCAAGGTTAGAGACAGGACTTTACATTGCTCTGGGATCATAACTTTATTCTGGTCTAGAGATTTTGGAGTTGAGCAATGGTTTTGTCTAAGATACTGCTGTGCAGCTGGATCAAACTTTCTTTCTGCCCACAATGGTCAATGAGAAGACATTTCAGGGCTTCACTTCAGAAGAACAAAGAGAAAGGGTAGTAACACTAGTAGTCTATATGTCTATATGAAAGAAACTGCCACTGCATTTAGACAGAGCAGAGAGTCCTTAACTAACCACTGCTGCTTTCTCAGTTTTCAGATGTTATCTCAAGAGTCCCACGGACACCCTCATACTGCAAGCTGTATCCCTGAAAGGCTAGCAGGCTTGCTGATGGATAGAGTTCAAACAGACCAGTGGTTTTCTCTAGACCACCTGTATTTGTAGGCAGACAAGAGTTATCTGGATGAAAATCAAAACTTCAGTACTGCCTGCAGATTGTAAAACCCAACTTATTGTGCTCTCCTAGCCCAGCTGAACAAATGTAGAGTTGGCCGTCATCAATGTAGTAATTGGCATAGCTAGACCAACAACATGGGGGACTCTATTCATGGTAGAACCCACAAACATCATTATCTCTAGTTAAAGACACTGGACACTTGACAGATTTATGGGCATCAGTGTGGGCACTCTGATCAGTCCAAGCAACTTAAATGGAAATGACATCTAAGAGTCAGAACTGGCAAAGGAGGTCACTCCAAATTCCAGAGCTGTCTTTCTGTAACCCTCTCAGTCACAGATCTCTGCTACAACTATTGCTGTCAGCGGATGGGCTCACAATGAGTTGCCTTGCACTCATGAGATGGATGAAGTCTGAATTCCAGTAGTAAATTAACTAGTGTTCCTCTGGAAGTTTGTTAGAACAATCTACCAACTTGTTTGAATCGTCACCAAGCAAAACCAGCCCAAAGCCAGAAAACAGGCTGACACCATTCTACTTGTTCACAATGATTTGATGCTACAGTATTTCCCTTACAGAGAAATACTTGTTCTTCTACCTTAACAGCAAAATCCCACAACACAGAAGGCTGTCTTGGAATCAAAGGACTCTCTGTTTATGCATAATACACGTTAAAATTCACCTGTTAAAATTCGATGCAATGGCAAAGTGATGTAAGTTAAGTGTGCATAGAGTAGAAAGTTTTCATCTGTTCTGTTCAGCTTCAGCCACGAGCCCACCAGAGACCGTCCTGTTCCAGATAAGGACCGCGACCTCAGATTTGTCGCATTGTGCAGATCTGTAAAGGTAGAAGACAGCAAGCTTAAAGTGATTGCACTTTCTGCATTTTATTGGAAGACCCAATGAAAGCGTCTGAAAGTCAAAAAAAAGAAAAGCCTGCTATTCATTGTCTAGAGAGAAGTCACACGTAGGTCACTATTATTACTATTTCTTTTTTTTTTTTTAATTTATTTTTTTAAATTACTCAGATCTTGCCCAACACAAAGTTCACCATTTACATTGAAGGTAATGAATTATATCAGCAGCTGGCAGTAGTAGTAAACCATTATCCACTAACAGACCAGCCAGGAGAGGGAATGAAGCCTTTTCTACCACACTGCACAAGCAGAATCCTAACCCAGCCTTCCCTCATATACAAAATGATAGAATATCCCTATTAAGTAGTTACTCATGCAGAAATTCACAAGTGTAGCAGAAGGAAAATTGTATCTTACAAAGAAAATTGACATCTACAAGATGGGGGGAAGTCAGCATTAACAAGCCAGTTTACTGCAAATTTCCATGCATCCCCCAAGCCAAACCTGGGACCCTTCAGCAGTGCCATTCTTCCCATAACTAGTCTAGAGGTCCACAAATAACTTTTAAAACAAAAGGATGCTGAATCCACTGTAGGCTAGAGGTGGTTTTTATAGCTGCACATCTCTCCCACAGCCGGGAATGCATGTGCCACATATTTTGAGTGTTTCTAAACTTTCCCTCCATTCCCCTGTAAAACTCAGCCTGTCCCACAGTGCTAAAAGCAGATATTGAAGTGAACACAACAATTCTGATCCAGAGCAGTCCAAGCTCTGGGACTCATTTGTTTAAAAGCAGGTCCTGATCCACACAAAGAGGTCACAGCAAAGGAAAAAATACATAGTGGCGGGTACGCTAGCAAGATGCATGACAATGTGGGAGGGAAAAAAAAAAAAAAAATCTGTATCTTGTTTTCCCTCCTTCCCTGTAAATGTGTATAGCCAAGCAGTCTATTCCCACTCCCCACGCATTACCACTATGCCAAGAGCACTGTGGTAATCAGGACAGAAAGACCTGACTCCACTAGCTGGAATAAGTACAGTTCTTCTGCTGTATCATGCTTGCATACAGCAAAAGCAAGTGAAGTGGGTCCTCACGGGCTGTTCCTGTCCACAACATGTCTGTCTGCATTGGGGGCAGGTCTGTGGCAGCACTGGCCAGACCAAGGACACTGCTGATCTCTAGACAAGCAAGTTATCCTCCACCCACGAGGCCAAGGTGCCCCAGAATATCTCTGCTTCTACAAAACCCCATCACTAGGTGAACTGAAGTTTTCCCACTCTGAAATGAGAATTTCATCACCGCAGCTCCTGAGCAAACACTGGTAGGACATTCAGGTTTCTGAAATTTGTAAAGAAATCTCATTTTAGTTCCTTCTCCTTGTAGAAATCTCATCTGTGAATAAATTAAACTTCCTAGCATAAGCTGTTAAAATATTCCTCTATTTATTTTTAGGACCAGGAACAATAAGGTCAAAACATTTATAATTAAGTGAAACCATACTTCTTGGTATTTTGTGTGTGCTATAAAATGTCTGGAAAACCTGGAATTTGTTCACTTCCATAAATATATTAGAAAGAAAAGAAAATGAAAATAAGAAGAATGTTCATCATGATGATTACATATGCTAGGATCAGCATATACTCAGTATCAACAATACTGAGCAGACACTACCACTGCCTATGAAGGCTGCTGGATAAATGCTTTGAAATCCTTTCTCTCCTGTGTACCATCCAGGAGTAAGATATCAAAAGCAGGACTCCATCTGGGAAACCTGCCCTTCTCCCCACACTACGTAGTAATTCACCCAAGCCCTACCCTTTGCCTAGTAAAACATGGTAAAACACATCTCATTTGAAATAACAGATGTTTTGACTAGGCAAATTAAGGAAAAAGAGATGAGGAAAGGTTTCCGTTGATGGAACCCTGAATTAGTTACAACCAGTTTAAGTTGCACAGAATTTGAATTAAATATTATCACTTAAGCTTGTTTTATAACGTGCAACTCCTCATTAGCTAAGCTGATTCAGTACCACTGATGGGTAATACCTTCACCACTACAAATGGAACTTGTAATTTGGAAATTACCTTTGTGTTTACCTATTAGCATGCCAACAGATAGATAGATTTTCTGGCTTTTCTACTGAATTGTTTTTAAACATGAAAAGCAGTTTGGACTTCAACTTCTGTGAGCTTCCCGCCTAACAAAACTGTGATATGATTGGATTTAAACAATATATTCTGAATCAGACTCAATTTTTTATCTTGTTGGTTGTTTCATACTGAGTAGCTAGAATACAAAGGAAGAGTTCCACAAGGTGTTAACCCATTATATAAACAAATTAATTAGGTTTTCTTTTTAGAGAGTTCAGAACTGATCCAAAGCCAGTTGAAGTAAATGCCTTTTCACCAACTTTAACCAGCTCTGAATCTAATCAGGGAATTCAGAGAACTTGTCCATGAGAGTATGCTCTACCCCAGTACACTGTGATACCTGGAAGAATGCCACCTGAGACCGTGGTATCTCAGAGGGGGGGGAGGTTCTTTCCAGCTCAAGTTTCTCTCAAATGGGTTACAGAAAAGGGGGAGATAAGTTTTAAAAATACGTAGGAATTGTTGGTCTTCAGCCTTCAAAAAGATGCTAAGCCTGTGAATAACACCATTTTCAGAGTGGCACTGGTGTTAGACTTTCTGTGGAGCTAGGTTTTCACACTGCAAACCTTTTGGAAAATCCAGCATTGGGATCCCTTTCCACAGCTCTGTGCTCTCTCCAGACAAGTCTGTTTAGCTGATATTACTTCTCTCACCTCCACCATCATCATCTCTGAAGAACTCCTCGCTGTCATTTGCTGAGTGGGATTTTTTCATCTCAGCAATTCGATTTCGGGGCACTTTTCTCTTGAGGGATGGGGAGAAAAAGGATGGGCGATTGTTGCGTTCTGGGGTTGGTGGTGTGCTGAAAGAAGTGACCTGAAAGGGAAATAGAAGAAATGCTAGAGAAAGTTTTGTTTCAAAAGTTCTATGCTTCTAGCAAGAAATAATCAGTCTCAAATACGCGCCACGAGGCAGTCACATGTGTAAAAATCAGAATCATAACTGGTGTCTAGCTGTAAGTTTTCTCAGAGTGGCCAGAGAATGTCAACTGAACAGTTATCTCAGCTTCAAGATGCTCATCAAGATGAAAATATTTTGATACATCATCACCCTCAACTGTTACGTGAATAATGAAAAACATTTCTCCTCAGCTGATCACTGTTAACAAGGATTGATAGTCGTGAAGGAGCAAAATACAGATTAATAATTTAGGCACCAAGAATGTCAGTCTCATTTTTGCATGCTGAAATTCAGAAGACTTTATAGACTAAAAATGTATTGTTCTGGACATACTAAAATTGTGCATCTTCCTTTCTTTGGCAAACACAAGGTACTAGTTTCCCTGCTTAGAAGGATGCCACATGGGATTACTGTGAAAGGTCACGGTGTCTCTGTGAAGCGGGGTTACAAGGCAATTACTTAACCCAAAACAAAACCACAAAAAAAAAAACCCACAAAAAAACCCTCCAAACCCCAGAAGCATTCTACCACCCAAATGATCCTCTTTAGTGCACTTGATCTCTAATTTGTGCTTGTCTCTATTTTTAATTCTGAAGCCATTTCATATCACACCTGGAGGGAAAACCAGAAATGGACAAATCACCACTAAAACCATTAGCAAAAAGCAATGATAATACATTATCACATGTATTTTGACATTGTCCAGTTGACACTGGAAGTCTTGGAGCCAAAAGATCAGGAAGTCCCTCTAGGCCTGGTTTCTCCAGGCTGTATCTCTATTGCAGAGAGCATGCACATCCAGTTAACAAGCTCTGTGCTGGCAGCTCATTTTGCCTTTTAGGGAGCCAGAAACAAAAATCACACAGCTTGCATGGAGACCTTTAGAAGCAGTCCTGCAGACCTTTGAACTACACAGATTAGCTAGGTTACACAGGAAACCAGACTAGAATCCATCAGGAACTTCCCAGCCCAGGTCAGGATACATCTGTGCAGGTATTTTGAAGACATGTTGCCTAATCCCCATTAACTAGGTAAAATGCCTTAATGGAAAACAAGGCTCAGGACTGAATAAGGGCCAAATCAGCATCTATGGACTGATTCTATTGCTATTTTACTGCACTTGCATTAAAATTAAGCATATACGTAAATATGGTACTGCATCTAGAACCATAATCTTTGCTTTAATATTATACAGGTTTCACATTGGCATCATTCATCAGTGCCAAAATCTCCTAACAGTACCATTTCCTGTGAGGTTCAGCAAGCAACCTACATAGTATACGAATTCCACGTTTCTAGGTAAATCCCATCTTGTACAGAAACGGAATCTATTAATTTTCATAGAAAACAGGCAGATCCATCCTTTTCCCTGGCATCAACATTGCTGTTATTTCAACAAAACACTCCTCCAGAAGTATGAATCATCCAGCCATCTCTGTATTCAGTATTTGCTCAAGAGAAACCGTGCTAAAAATCCATCTGCATATACTCAGTATGTTCAAAATATACACAACCAAACCTAAGTTCAGAAACTTAATGTGAGTTAATCCCAGCTTCAGTCCATCTATTGGCTTTGGAATAAAACATGTTCATGCTTAACCTTACGTCAGTATTTCTGTCTGCTACTTACTCTCTCATGCACTGGAGATTCTGGATTTGAATCTTCTTCTGTCCCATATGGTGAAGTGTCACCAGTAGAAACTCTACTCACTGCCATCTCCGCATGTCCTTTCCCTTGTGGCCCTTTCATTCGGACAAACTCCATGTTGTTATATTTATAAAAGCCAAAAGACATTCTTTGAGCCATCTTCGCTGCAACACTCACCTACAACGCATCAAGACAGGAGAGAAAAACATGTAATATCATCTCCATGTTTCAAAACTGCTTTCAGAGAACATTATTTTTATCTAAGAATAAGTCAAAAACATAGTGGATAATGATCATTATCTTGATTCTTAAGAAGCATTTTAAGCCACAATCTGAAGTGATCTCCAAAAAGGAAGCAATTTTACAGATACAAAAACAGAAGCTCAGACGAGAATCAATTCCTTCAGCTGTCCAAAAGGCAGAATTACCCAATGGCACACTGAGATAAAACAAAAGGTTTTTATCCAGACCCACACAACGTGGCACACCAGAGCACAAGCAGGCACGTGCACAACTCAACACAGCCTGTGCAGGGACACTTGTTTGAGTCCAAAAAGCAATAGGCGCACACACAAGATGCTTCAAACTAGCAAAGTGCACTGCACTACTTTGTGGCAAGTCAATTCAGACATTTGTGTGTCCACACTGTCAAGGCCAAAGCATAAAGAATCAGCCCCCATGCACAACTAACCTGCATTGCATTGCTCACTGCAAAACCCTGACAGCTTTTGAACCCTCTCAACAGGCAGAAGGGCTTAATTTCCAGTTAACACAACTGAACTGAAAACTGAACTGAGAACTGAAAAAAGGAACAGACCAATATGAAAACAGTCAAGGTTTTGCCCAGTGAAATACACAGGACTTATCCATAAGCTTAAGTGGCTTATCACAACTTTCAGCAGTTTACCGCCTGAAAGGGCCAAGATGCTCATCATGTAACACAACTCGTATTGTACTAAGAATTAATACAGACACAACTGAAATCAAGTAACCTTCAAACACATAGAGAGATTGCTTCTGTTCTGTGAAAAGAACGGTCAAATTTCAAGTTTTGCCTTTGGCCATAATTGAGTATTTGAAGAGCTAACAATTTTATTTCCTCTAACAAAACAATGTAAAGTAACTGTGTGGTTGAAGAGGACATTCCTAGGCTATGAGATGACTTTACCACATCAAATCTTGTCTTTCCTCTGCAGGGCTTTCTTCTTATGTTTCTTTAGCGATTCTGCATTCCCATGTATTTTAATAACCCACCTGCTGATTGTGTGAGGCCATAAGATGATGGTGGGACAGAGAAACAATTTCAGTTTCATGTTCTCTCAAAAAACTGCTAGAAGAGTATAACTACTCACATTTACAACAGGGAGAAGGGAAATTATTCAGGACCTCTCCTGACAAGGGTAGGAACAAAGCGAAATGAAGTTTACAGTCACAGTAGGTATTGCGGGGATTTTTGTTTGCTTGTTTTTTAAAATCTCTCACGACTGTCTTCATAACACTTTTAGAAGTTTATTGGCTCTTGCACTCTCTTGACTTCAGCATTAAGTACTGAATTTAAAGTTGAAAGTGCTGGCATTTCATGTTTCTGTAGGAAAGCAAAGAAAGCCTCTTTCTGTGACAGTGAAACTACAGTGGTCTTTTGAAAATAGCCCTGAGTACAAAACACACTAAAGAAAAACACGTTTTACATATAGCAAGGTAGTTATTAGAATTTAAGATCTCCCTGCAAAACATGCCTTCTCTGAAGTAACTAAAAATGTCTATGACCTTTCAAGAAAATGAAGGGGCTCCCAGAACTCTGTTATTCAGATCCATTCCTATGTCACACTCTTGACTACTTACCAACTTCACTCCTTTTAGCAAACACCAGAGTACTATACCCTGATCTGAATACTCTCAGCTGTCTGAGCCAAAAGCATTAGCTTTCAGGTAACTTGCAAAGCCAAAAAAGACAGACTACAATGCAGATGATCTAACAGGACAAAAAGCTAACAGCCTCAGCAGCAAAGAAAAACTGTCGTCAGAGTATCATTGTTGCAAAGGACATTGTCTTTCAGAAGCACCTTACCCTGTTGTCATAGACCTTCTTGAGTGCTTCATAGCGGATGGACCCCTGAAAAATCACCCCTTGGAAGGTGTTGCTTTTGTCACTGGCCACCAGCTCCACACAGACCATTTCTCCTTCTCCCACAGTCATGTCACTGAAAACCTGCCAAAGATGCAAGATGAAATGCTTCAAGGCGAACTGCAGCTGTTAAAGTTTAAATACGTTCAGATTCCCATGATTCTCCATAGGCTCAAGGCAGTTTCAGTGCAAGCCGCAGAAAGCAAGGGAGCTGTATGCTCCACCCCAGCCTTTCACAAAAACAGACTCCAGGCAGTGCACACTGCAAATCATGTGTTGAGATAAACAGCTCTCACATCAGCCTGTCTTGCTTTAGCCCATCATAAAGACAGATGTCAAAATCCAGCTTTAAGCTCAGATTTCAAACATTAAAGGAAGAGGAAGGTCAAATAAAATAAGAACTACTGGAAGATAACCCTCAATTAGCCAAGAACATTTGTTCAAAAGGTACAAGAAAACAGGTAATCAGGACATAAGACTAGAATAGGACAAAAATCTGCTGCTGCAACAAGGAACTCACCTCTTCAAAACTGTCAATCATGAAGAATATGTTGGGGTAGCTGATCTTTGACTCCTCTCCTTTACTGTCCATTGGGTGTTTGCTAGGAGATGCAAACACTTGCTGAGAAAGATATGGAAAAAAAAAAAATACATCATCTCAGTTAAACGTGCTCAGGAATGAATGCACTGAATACAAGGCAAGCAATACCAAAACACCACAGTTCAACACTGCTCAGTCAGCCAACATTTTCACTTACGCTAGAGATGCTGGACATCCTGCAGGCAAAGCTGAGCTGGTTTCTGACTACAGCCTGCTTTGCAAAAATGGTAACACTTGTGAAATCCTCAAGTTTTCACATGCAAGTTATCAAATACTAGTTACCCCACAGTAAATGTCCCTGTGTATACCTGACCTCTCACCATCTTATGGTACAGCTAAGGTATTCTCCTTTTCATTAACAGAGAAAACCACCTTGAGCTGCCTTTAAGTTATTGCAATGCGCTGCAAAATAAAAGCACACACACCAAGAAAGTTACTGTGGAGTAGCTGACCTAACACTATTTGCTCGTGCAGTTAGTTTCACTGTTATTGTTTGATTCGTGCCACGATAAGATCAACATCACTCAGTAATGGGAAGCATGGCCCTCAGGAAGACAAGCACTTGATTCTTCATCCTCATCTTCTGTTTCTGTTTCTTTATCCACTGTGCTTCCTCTTGCACGTCCCTCCCTCTGAAGCAGCTCCTCAACTCCTTTGGTCACTTCACTCCTCAAAACAACCTATATTTAAATAGCTAAAGGCTTTAGATTTTATCATTCCAACAAGATTAACAAGCAGGTAAAGAGGGAGAAGAATTCATACCAAGTAGCTTTCTTTGCTTCCACCTCTGTTTACAAACAAAGCTTTGAATTAAAGAAACCTGTCAAATCTTAGCCCACTGTGAATGTGTTGAAAGCTCTGAATTTGCTCAGATTGTCAGGTTTGTGATACTCTTGCTACAAACCAGTCAACACAAAACATGACTAAGGGTAGGATATTGGATATTCATGAGAGGGTTGCTTTTCCTTATTTGTACTTATGAAGCCTACAAGCACATTTAAATACAGATTATTAAAAAGAAGGATTGCTTCATGACAAGAAACAGCATTGGAAAGTAACAAGACTCCTCAAAGATGACACTTGCACCAATGCCTGAAACAAGGACATCTTCCAGGCATCCTTGTTATCATGCCATCCAATATAAAGCAAAAAAAAAAAAAAAAAACCAAACCCAAACTCATCTCCAGTCAGACACACCTGAGGAAAATACAGTTTGTAGAGATCTTATTGTCAAGCCAGCAGAGAATCAATGTAGTCTGCAAAATAATTTAGGGGAAAGTCAGCCTTTTTTACACTGGTTTTGTGCATTAGATACTCTACTGGTATGAACACGGTAGCTTTGTCATAGGTCTGGAGTAGCACAGCAAGTCCTGTGCCTGAATATGGCTTCTACCTATTCAACATCTGGCTGCACACTGACAGGATAATATACACTTTCTAAAGCAAGAACCATCAGAGCAGTAACAGATCAAAAAAAGTTGGCTTCTGTTCATTGAAAACTGAGAGCCTCAATGGTGCATGTTACAATGAAATGCCCTACTGCAAATATTCTTTCCACAGTATATAGAATTGCCTTTTCTCTCTCCATAGATCAACGTCATGATGTTGAAATGTTACTAGTATGTACTGGTCAGTTTTAATGTGTGCTGAGTTTCTCCTAGAAAAGGGGAGACAAAGAAAAATTTATAAGCAGTCCCACAGTATGAGCCTCTAGGAATGAGGAACAGAAAACCTCCTCCTTATTCTGAACACTGCTCACACGCAGTGAGGGCAGGTCCCTCATCCTCATCTTCCTAGTTTTCAAATCTGCAAGTAATATTTACAGATCTTTCTCAAAAGAATTTTGCAGAAGTTAACTGGGGGTGAAATTTGGACTAGTAAACAGTGGAAAAAGCAATGAGAAATAAAAGGCTTACATCAGTGTAATGTGGTGTCTCAACAGCACCAAAAGAAGGGAATTATGTGCCTAACATGCAAATTACAAATACAATAATCAGCATTGCTAGTTTTGTTCATAGGCAAAGCAACAATTGGTTTAAAATGGTAGAACAAAATTAAAGGATTAAAGACCATTGGTTTATTTTAGGTAAAGCCATGCAAGCAGCTGAATGAGCTAAAGGAATGGAAATGCCTGGGAGAAAAAGTCTGAGCTTTTTAAAGAAGAATTTATGCCAACTAGGAGAGGTTGTTGCAAGATCTGCTGGAAACTGAGTGAAGAAGTCTGGGCTTTCGTGTTCCTATCCCCTCCATGCTTATTATTCAGTCTCCTCCACTATGCTAAACCCTGGATTAACTGTATGCTGCACACAAGCAAGTGATAAAAGCCTTTGGCATGGAGATAAAAGGAACGAGCAGTTTAAGAGAGAAAACAAAAATCCCATAAAACAATAAAAAGATAAATTGGTAATCAGTAAATTGTCTACCATTTAATAGCCCTACGTTACAGATTTACCCTGAAGGCTTCTCATAACTCAGGTCTCATACAATTTCGGGTTTACCCTCAGATTGGTTAACAGTTGGGCATACTCCCCCCCAGTACCCTCCCTCAAATCCAGTAGGCAAAGATGTAAATCTTGAAAGCACGCAGAGGTCTTCACAATTTTTTGAGAGGGGCTATAAAGGACATTTAGATCTCGCATTTAGATGACTGGCAAGAAATGTCACTAGACAAAGACTTGAGATGCTACACAAGGATGCATCTGTCAGTACAGCCTGAGAACCAATGCCCTGGTTTTGATACCATTTTTAGGATTAGGTAATACTGTAGACCAATCTCTTATCCACAGTAATAACAGGGTAATCTCACCTGAGATTTCTTTTTGTGAATGTGAATATCTCCTCCATCGGAGCGTGTGCACACAGCACACGTCACCACATAATCCAGCTAAAACAGGGCACCAGATAGAGAAATGAAGGTTTAGAGTTAGAAAAACAAAACATTAATGTGCACGAAGCAGAACACATTCTGTCTTAATTTTTTTAGCTGTCTGGCTAAAAAGTAAGATATTTTGGTAATGCCATTTTCTTTATTCTCTTTACTGTACCGAAACTCCTACAATTTTCAAGCCTGTGTTTATTAACTCAGCAATACTGAAATCTTTTGCACAGATGCTTGCTGAGGTGCACAACCTATGGGTAAAGAAACTCCTGTCGGTATTGTTTAACACTAGTTTACTGGTCAGCTGGGGGAATAAGCATGACACACACGCACACATAAGCACACTTTAAGGTAGAAATGGAAAAGATATCCTCCCTTCAAAAAGGGAAAAATAGAAACACTAATGAACACAAGCAACACATTAGAGAGGTCAGAAACCATTAACATAGCCTGCCAAACAATCTGAAAAAACTTGTAAGGAGCAAGCGTGATAGCTCTGGACAGCAATGCCCAGCTGTAACAGCATCTTTGAATTCTGACTGTAGCAAACAGATTCTGGTTTTATTCAGCATCTAATAAAGGCAGAATCTGCTCTCTGCAGAGAAGTTCTGCAACAAGACTTTTGGGAGGAAGGAGAGAGAATGAAAACAATTTATTTTCCAGGATGTGTGCAATGAGCCAGCAGTCTCTCCTTCTGAGATCATAATCAACAAAACTTTTAAGGGCTCTCGAATGACTATAGTAACGTTCAGCTTCCCTAAGCACCAATGTAACATATGCAATAACTAAACAACCTATGAGTTAATTAAAGAAATAATTTGTGCCAGCTTCATGTTTCCACCAACAAAAAAAAAAAGTTTTATTAAAGTTCTGATGTCAAGAGCAGCAAACTCCCAGTGTAATACATAACACCTTTACTGCATTTCTGCTAAGCAGTTCCCTCTCTTAGCTGCACCAGTATTGTGAACTCTAATGGAAATATTGCTTGTCTAACAGTCTCATTCACTCTCAAAAACTATTAAACTTAACAAAGCCTTCCATTTTGCAAAACTTTCTTAGAGCATAAAATTCAGCCCAGCTTCACTGGATATATTTTTTTTGAGGACAGCTATTAGGACTCCACTGAAAAATAATAAACATCTCAGTTTATGTTGATTTAAACTCTGAAAAGCAAAACTAAAACCATGTTTTCTTTCTATCCTCCAGAAGCGTTCAAATCCCTCAAGCTAGGGAGGAAAGGGGACAGATCAAAGCCTGCCCTGAAACCTCTCTAGCATAAATAGCCCATGAAAATTAGATGAGCATCACTGTTACCTTCTGTAGGATGAGGTTCAAGTAGACGCTCTCTTCCCAGTCAATGTCGGGGTCTCCCAGGCCAGGAAGCTTCTTAGAATCTCTCCGGTAAACTTCAACTTCAACCTGCTAAGAAAATATCGTATGTCCTTGAAAAATATTATCTAAAAGTACCTATTTGCATACATAAAACTGACACCAGAAGCTGCATGTTGTGTAGCTTCCTCCTCTATTTTTCTGTCAGGATCGGATTTTGTTGACCGTGGAAGGTCAGCCCTCGTGGAATGCTTTGCGTGGAAGTGAAGCTGGGGGGACAGGGGATGTGAAGGAGAACAGGTGAGAACGGCAGGTCTGTGCAGGGGAATCTCAGTTTTGGACAGCAGCTTCATTTATTCCTTATGATGGGTATGTTTTAGCAAAAACGAAATAAATAAAATTTGCCATCCACACATGTATAAACTTCTCTTAACACAATCCCTTGGAACCAAACATGTCACCAGACTAATGCTCAACATCACCTAGCTGGTAGCTGTTGCTTGTTCCCAGGTGTGGTGGGAGACTCTGGGAAGATGAAGTTCAGTAATTAATGCCTCACAGGGGACATTTGGGTAACGCCTCTTCTAAATGTTTCACACTAACAGTACTAACTGGACCTAACTACATGTGAGATTTTCAGCGTACTAAAAACAAGCAAACGAAAAATCCCAAATAATCCCAGAAAGCACAAACAACTCTACCAATGCTAACATATTGAAGCAACTGAGATAAATATAAAACTCGACAATGTAGTACAGAGAGTTAAACAGGAGTTTGACACTTCACAAAAAACTCTGCAGCATGGCTTAATCTCTGAACTGGTGTGTAATACAAAATAGGGTGACAAGTCGCACACTTAGCAGATGTCAAAGCTATGCGCTACCTTGGCAGAATACCTGGAAAAGCATTTGTTTTCTCTTTGTCAAGTATCTTTTTTTGTTGACACAGTAACATACTTTAACAGATGTTTAAGAAATATCTAGAATATTGTGACCAGTTGACATCCCTGCAAACAAGGCAATTAATGAACCTTTTTTTGCTTTGGTTGGGGCAGAAAAAGAAGGGTAGAGTTGTTAGAAAACAGATTGTCATAGAAGTCAGAATATGTAAATGAAATCAAACAGAGTAAGATTAAGCCCTATAGTAACTGTGTGTTTATTTCAACTCCTCTGGGAAGCATAAAGCTACAAGACCAAAATATAGCGACGAACAGTGAAACAGTACAATATTTCAGGGTTGACACCATCATCAGATAACATGAAAGCTGAATGCGCTGTTTTCTATCATTAATTTTTTTTACTTACAAATATCCTTTAAAAATGCCTATAGACTCATACATCATCATTCTCTTGTTTTGTTTTTATTTTTTCTAAAGGTCCTAACCATGAATTTTTCTATTGGCAATATAATCACATAAACTAATGAGAGATACTGTAAAAAACTAAAAACGTGAGCAGCTGAGGGAAATAATCTAATTTAAATTAATCTCCAGATAAACAAAGGTGATATTTGCACTTTCGTGCCTGAAAGCACAGAAACATCACATTTGCAAGATTGCAGAAATACCCTGTGAAACAAAAGCCATCCTGTCTCCGAAGGAAAGACACAATGAGAGGAGCAGGTGAAGGCAGGACTGAGTAATTGCAGGGTAAAACTCCAGCTCTAACTAACGCCAGGGTATGCGAGACCAAGTGCTCAGCAGACGCAACCTCAGTCTCTTCTGCCTCCATATCCGTGGAGCCTTTATTTTACTCCAGGCAGAGTTTAATCGTCTCTTAATGATAAACTTTAAACCTCCCTTTGCAGAAGTCAGCCACTAATTTTTTCTGCTGGTGAAACTAATTTATACACTGAACTACTTCTCCCCAGCAACTAAAAAGCTGTTGCACGACAATTCTTTCACAGAACACCCCCCCAACCCTGTCACAGATAACAACAGAAAAAGGGCCTTTCTTTAATCACTTTTTCCCTACGCGCTAATTTAGGGTAGGATTCCCAGGCGGTACAACCTGTGGGTTAGGGCACAGTGGATCACCGTGAATCACCACCACGGCTGTTCTCCGAGCCAAGTGCTTAAGCCACACTGTATTCCAAAGGAAATTAGTGTAGGGAATTTAAGGAATTCAATTTTTTGCCAGGTAATAAACTGCACAGGGCATAGAGCTCTGTTCAACAGGTCAAACTGGGCAGCACAGGGGCAACCGCTTCCCAGAAAGAAAGGAGCTGTCAGCAGCCAGAAGCAACAGAGGTAGCACTCATCTGACCTCAGAAAGACAGAAAATGGACTTCCAAATGCTCTCCATGATGCTGGCATCTGCTGGAAGTGTTTTGCAGCTCCTGCACATGCCCAGGTAAGCCTCCTCGGTGAGCATCAGGGGAACGAACCAGCCCTACCCAGCACTAGGGCAGTAGTTACACCAAGAAGGCAGCGTTTGCTACAGCAGCCAGTAGTTTTGGATGCCTTACTTGCCACACATCCGAAGGATCTGCTTTATAAAACACAATGAGCCCTCGCCAGGGTGCTATAACAAGCAGTACCACCGCTCCCCATCTGACTGGTAATATGCTTCACAGTGCAGGCACCCAAATTACAAGTCACTTTTGAAAAAAAAATCTCATCCCTTATCTCATAAACACCTCTATCTGCAACATCTCTTTTACTCATTTCTAAACAATTCTTCCAGAAATAGCAAAAAGGCGTCCATAAGGCATCTTGGCATAAAGCAAAGTGCTAAATCTGGGTTGGCCAAAACAAACAGCACCTTCCAGAGGCTCAATTTCCCATGCAAGTGCTGTAGCTCACAGATTAATCTCAGCTACCCTCTACTGCCACAGTGCTGGACATGTGAAGGCGGCCATGCGATATTATGTGAAATAAATCAACAGGATCAGTTCAACTCATAGCAAATGATCCTGCTGTCGCTGGCACATTGTGGAGATCAGGTGGGGCTAAGGACATTGTGGAGACTCAGGTGGGGCTAAGGACATAGGAAAGACTGGGGCTGACTCCATTCAGACCCTGCAGCCACTTGTTCAGCATTAGCCAATAAAAGAGGCATCCAAACCAATCATTTAAAAAAAAAAAAATTTAAAAAAACCTCATACAAAGAACTTTAAACACAAATTTTCACCTTTCCATACATCTTAATCACTATTGTTTAAAATCAGCAATCTAAATTTCTTGGCAGGCTGGCCTAATTTGTCCATGTCCCAAGGAAGCTTGCTCAGCATCTGTACACTTATCTTCCTGGTACTATGTACAAACGGTATATACGCCAAGAACGTAAGATCAAAACCTGAAGCCTGAGAAAGCCCCATTACTCAGGCTCCTTATGTGCAAAAGAATTGCAGTTGTAAGATCGCATAAATACTGTAGAAGTAGCTACCTCAGCTGTCACCAAGGGATGTTCTTCATTTAAGTCCCAATCCAAAAATCAAGGGGTAAGTACTAACCTTTTGTATTTAAGTGAATAATTTCAAGTGAATGCAGGCATTTGGGATTGACAGCATGGGAAACAGAAGACTGATGTGTTTGCTGTTCTGACCTCTAAGTGCTCAGACATCAATAAATAGGAGTGCTGTCAAAATGTCAATGATTTCCCAGTAACAGAAACCATTACGTGAATTTAGGTAAGCCAGTGTTGCCAGTGCTCCCCAAATGAAGAGAAACACTTGCCTTACAGAAGTATTGCCTTATATTCACATAGAAATCACATCGTAAATGTGAGCCTAATTTTTTATATATATAATAACAACAATATATATAATATAAAAAATATATATAAATAAAGAAATTAAAATATAATTTCTTAGTATGCCTCATGCTTTTCATCAGAACACTGTTTTGTGATATTCTAGGCTTAATTCATGTTGTCATGTTTGGCCATCCAGAGTTAAGAAATTATATGCACTGGAGAACATGCTGGATTTCAGATAGCTGAGTCCTCCCAAGAAAACAAGTCTGACTCAGCCAGGGATCCAGGAGACACTAAGTCTTTTACCAGGTCTGCTGCTGATTCACTTGGCCATGCCTCACTTCTATGCTTGTTTATCTGGCTTTAGATGACATGTGCCTTCCTGCAAGTGTGAAAATTTATTAATAGAAAGAACTACGTAAATACCAATTATTTATTCCCAGTGAAATCCAAAAGCCAAGCTGGATATTTCCTCATTCAAGTCAAGATGATGACCCTTCCACAGTTTCAGCAAGCTGAAATCCATTATGCCACCTTTATAAGTTTTCACAGGGTTATCGAGCTAAGGCTGTAAAGGAGAATTACATCAGCTATGCTGACCTCCTATGTGTCACAGACATTTTACCCTGTTACTTCTTCACAAAACCCAGTTAATCACATTTGACTAGACAGCGTCTGGGAAAATACCTTATTCTGAGAACTCGTTCCAGCAATTAATCATCCTCTTGGCTGAAAGTGTGCAACTTCATTTAATTCAGCTCCTTTCCTTTTGCCAGCCTCTGGTTCTTGTCATGCCTGTTTCCACTAAATTAAGAAACTCTTTGAATATTCAGTTTTGGGGGTTTTTTTTGTCATTTGTTAGTCTTTCAGATAAACCAGACAAAATTCCTTTAGGAGGTCTCCATGCCTCTGCAGAGCTTGTGCTCCTTTTCTACCCTCTCCGTATTTCACCAGTACTGGACTTTTCTGGTACTGGCACAGCGCTGGCGTACACACTCTTACTACTCCCTCAGGATTGCACTTTTTCTGCACAGCAACACGACTGCCTGCTAACTTGCACTCTGTGCCTTGCCTGTCCTTTCCAGAGCCCGTGTGTACTCCAGGCACTGAAGTATTGAACTATACTAATGGATCCACGCTTCCTAGGGATCAGGCTGCGCAGTCCGATGGTCACGCCCTCGTAATTTATGCAGCACCAATGTGTGTCATCCGCACATCTGAATCCACTGTAATTTTATAGTCCCAGTGACCGATCCCTGCAGAGCCCCCTTGCAAACACCTCCACCTGAGGTCGTTTCCCCCTTCGCCCGCTCCGCTTTACCACTCCTGCTAGCCGGGACCCCCACCGTCATCCTGCTTTCCCTCAGCCCATTTCATTTCCCTGGCTACCTTCTTGCACAGCCCTTGCATACTAGTATGGTCCATCTCTGGGACTTCATGGGGTTCAGTGCCGCAATGCTTGTACCTACTCTGGAGTGACACCAGAGGTCCTGGAGAGCCTCACAGCTACTTCCAGCTGCAGCTACTCCCACCCACAACACACATTATTACCAAAACCGTTGTCAGGAGTTATTATCTGCACAAAAAGAACATCCGAAGTGCAAAGGAGCAAAGCATCTATTAACACTGATGTATTTTATTCACAGAAATATCCTTTCAGAGATGTATATATTATGGACTGGTTATCTTTACAAAAGAACTCAAGCCGTACAAGATCTTGTACTGGCAGCCAATATAATGCATGCGTTAAGTTGTACACTTACAGACAGCTGGAACATTTTTATCACAAAACCCAGAAAAACCCACCTAAGACCCCAGTCTAGGCTTAAAATCTTTGTGATAAACTGGATACTTTTCCCACCATGCCTATTTGCTCCCCCAAACTTCCAGAATACAAACAATCTTTTTAACTGATATTAAGAATATGAACATTGGGATATTTAGGCCCTCCTCCCCCCAAAAACCTCACTCAGGAGAGCATTAATTCTATATAGTTCCCAAGGCATTAGAGCTGTTTGATGAAACCTGTGTGAATTGAAAATCACCTTGTTTGCACAGCTTACTGCATAAGCCTTTGAAAAACTGAAAAGAAATCTACAATCAAAATCGATACAGGCTGTCAGCTGGGCAGCATGGAAAGCATGGGGAAGTAAGAACAGGGTTTACAAGAAGCCCTATTTTGCTGGCATTCAGAAGCCACAAAAAAAAACCCGATTCTGGTTTTCTGTTAAAAAGAAGTATAATGGGATTACACATCTATCTAGTAGTAGCACCACTTTTCAGGTTTTTTTCAGACCACATTCACTAAAAAACAGTGAAGGTGAAGGGGTTGAACATGAAAAGGGAGAGGAAGAAGATACAGTGAACAAAATTCAAGATGTTTTCCACAATACAAGTTCAGCAAGGAAATACTCCTACTGTTTCCAGAGACAGCTGCAATACAGAGACCGAAATTTGATTTTTAGGATTTTACAATCCTAAAAAAAAAATCAGCAAAAGAAAAAAGTTTCTTTCAAAAACTGGTCCATCTTGTACAAAAACAGAATTATCCCCCAGCGTGTGCTCACCAGCACACAGTTTTAAAAGCCCCCATCACACAGTGCATCCAACTATTGTGAAGCCTAATCGTTTTCGACATTAGAAGCATCTTTCTCACATTTACCCAAGTATTTCCTTTTATTAGTCTTCCCTGTAGCAAAAACGTATAATTCCAAAACAGTATCTTAAATATTAACCAAATTAAATGGTCTTTCTAAATTCACTGACCAAAGGAACTAATGTCCTTCTCTCCCATGCTTCATATCCACCCCCAAACACAGTCCCAGTTTGCTCTGCTCTTTTCTTGTGCATTATCCGCCAACCACTTGTTTTACTTCCTCCCACTTCAACAATCTCTTTTCAGCACTGAGGTATCTCTAAGTAAAAGGTGTAACCCAGATGGACATTAACAGAGCAAACTCGTATCACCAGCAGCATTGCATGTCTCCATTTTCTAGACAACACCGTACTCTTGGACAGCTAATATTTTGTACCTCCACAGGCACTTATTTAAGCACCTAATCACACAGCCGGGATTTTTCTGTGGCTTCCTGCTCCCTCACCGCAGCAACTAAACCTACAGCAGTAGGAAACCATTTAGCTTTGGTACTGGTACCTACGTAGCTGCAACAGCACGAGCCTGGCACAAGTCAGCCACTCGAGCTGTTAGGCTTTCTTGTTCCATTTAAGCAGCTTCACATGCAGCAGCACCACTACCACAGTGTGAAGTTGGAAGTAAGGAGGGGTTTCACAATCTGCAGGCAGACACACACGTACCCCATCCAGACCCACTCCGAGCAGAAGTGTTGGTTCTCCAGGATTCAGGGCATCAGAAGAGTCCCTCCATGCAGGTGTGCTACTCCGCTGCTTTCCTATCAGACTTGTATATAATTGATACATACCATGCTTCAAACAGCGCAAGGCATTTAGTTATAAATTTGGACTGTGAAAGACAATTACATTTTTACCAGTATAAACAATCATGATAAAATTTTTTTCCTAGGGGAATGAAGGATGTCTTAAAAGAATTCAAAGAAAATATTTAAAGTACAACAAAGAAGTGGTGCTAAATGCTAAACGCCAGCCATCAAGCAATGTCAGGACAAAAAAAAAAAAAAAAAGAATTATATTTAACTATAACTGCAATGTTAATATAAGTTCTAGTTATATTCCCAAGCTGGGCAGAACTTTAAAACCCGTTTTCTTTCTGGATCCTTTGAACACAGACACACACAGACACACACAGACACACACAGACACACACAGACACACTCTCTCTCTCTCTACAAGTAACTTGAAACATAGCATAGCACCAGTATAGCTACTATATATAGTAGCGCTACTGTAGCAAGACAGTTTATGGACATGAAGGAGAGAGAATTTGTGGCTACAGTGGCTTTTTATTAGAACCAATTGGTTAGACAGCAAGAACAAACTTTGGGGCACAAGCAATCATCTTTGGCTCCTTCTGCCACAAAAACTGATCTATTTTTTCCCCAACCTAGGCAAAGACATCAATTCTCACTCGCAAACCTCAGCTCTCCAGTAACCTGAAAATATAGGACCTTCAATGCATTCTCAAAACCCAATATACTTGTGGACTTCTGCATCATCTCCATGACTAATGTCACCATTGATACAAATGCATTTTGGAGACAGCAATCAAGCTGTAATAAGCTACTGTAATGCTCAGAAGAGTCCTAAAGAAGGCATTAAGAGAAAAATCCAGGTCCTCTGATAGAAGTGGACCTCCATTAGAATGCAAATGATAAAGGGCATTCACTTTCTATATTTTACTTTCACTGTAGCTCTGAAACACTTCAGATCCCAGTAGGCTTGCTCCTAACAATGTTAAGTAAAAGGAAAAAATACATGCACACCCCCTTATAACTTTCAGAATATTATTTAATTTAAAGATGTAGCAAGCCTAAATTTTGAATCAGCCTCACAAATGTTTCAAGCTAATTTAATACACTGGCAATGGCAAAAGGAAGGGTTATATTGATTTCTGCATCTAAAAAAATTTTTTTAAAATAAATCAATAAGCTCCCTGACCCTGATTTAATGCAGAGCACTCTACCCTGGTCTGAACATTTTATGGTATTTTTACCAGCATGTGTCAGGTCTGAGATTAGCAGATGTTGGAAGGTAGATTCAGTCCGAGCCAAAGCTACCCCGTACCAGAAGAGAGGGTTTGCGTGCAGTGATCCCTGTTCATCTTGCTCTTGGAGAGGGGTTGGAGGTAATTCATACAAAAAAGGAAACGTGGAAAATAAGAGTGCTGCCTGAAACTCAGTGGCAGTACAGATCTGTGTGACAAATGCTGAAATCTTTGCCATGTCTGTGGCTTTAGCACCTCCTCCAGCTCACTGGAGCAAGGCTGGCTGCACAGAGACTGACCTGACAAAAATCTGCCAAAACATATCCAAACTTCCCCTACAGCATGGAGCTGCAGTTACAACAGCGTTCACTTCTTTGGGCAAAAACTCCCCACCTCTAGACCACTGAGACGCAGGTCACTCCTTGCTTCCTTGCCTACGTACTAGAACATATCAACAACATGATGCAATTCAGAAGGAAAAGACAGTATCCCAGGAGCTGCCAGGACTCTTTGGCACAGAAATAGGGCATTTGCTCAGAACAAGAAATCACCACAAATGGCATGGAGGTCACTACTCTAATCTCCAAAGACTTTGGCCTCACGTGTATTTAACAAGCTGGGAGAAGTCACAATAACACAGACCTGTATTCAAAGCAGTGTTTTTGTGTTTCATAAGAGGCTGCCAAGCATCATTGTAGAATATACACCCGATAAAACAACATGAACTGATCCGACCAAGTCACCCATGAAAATCCATCTGCTCACTCATCCACTCGGCATCGACAGACCTGTCTCTATTAAATCGGAAGAAAATCAAAGTCATTTGGTATTTTCTGGAGCATGCAGAGAAGCCCTATGGGAAGGGTGCATCCCCAGTCCTGTCACATAGAGAAGCTGCAGAAGGGACAATAACACTGACAACAGATTACATTATAAGCCTTCCCCAGAATACTTATATCCAAGATAATATTTAAAAGGGGACAACTCTATTTAACAATGCAACAGTGCACTCAAATGAAAAAGAACGATTCTTTCAGATGTCATATGGAGCCTTCTTCTTAGGATTATGGCTACCGTAATTTTCACTGGCAGTTAACTGTAGAGGACAATGAGAAGAAAGCCCTCCAAAACAAAATTCCAATTCCCTTTTCCCAGATACCTTTAATTATTTAGAAGTTGCACCTGATTCTCCTGGAACACACTCTGGAGCCCACATAAAGGCAGCATAATGCCCAGTAGCCATGGCAACTCGACACCCACCTTAGCTATAAAGCTGAAACAAAGCCCACTGCAATAAAGCAACTATAAACTTGTTTTGTGCAAGTGGCAAAGTTCAGCTACAGAAAAAAACATCCGTTTATAAAAAATTTGCTTCAATATTAATTACTTAGAATTCCCTCCCCACAACCACTTTGTATAATCAGAAGCCAAACCAACAGAACGAGCAGCAAATGATCTAAGAGGCTGACTGTAATTTCTAGTGTCTCTGGATAAATCAGAAGAGCAAGAAGATATCTCAGGCTCCAGTGTCTTGCAGAGGTTCCTTCAAAGGTCCAAATGGGACAAGTCACCTGCCCAACAGCATCATCTTTTCTGTGATGCAATTACCCAGAAGAGTCTATTCATAGCTTTGGACTCCCTCTTCCATTTGTTGGCATGAGAAATGCTGGGTGACTGTAACTTCTGCTACTCATTCACGACCTGCAGGCGAGAAACTTTGCAGCCCAGATTATCCCAAAAGGCAGTATTTATGCCCTACCTCTCCCAACACCATGCTGACATTTAACTTCAACATTCAACTTGGAAGATTTACTGCAAATGCTACATCTATTTGTAGGCAAGGACACAGGAGGGGTTTTGCAGGTGGAATAAGAGCCTTGGAGAATGGCAGTGGATTACCCTCTTTATATCACCCAAGTTGCAGGATGGCTGATGACACATGAAAGGTGTTGCTGCAACAGACACCGTTCCTACTCCAGCCCATACTCATCAGGAACAGCGGGCTCACAGGTGGCTACCAGCAAACATGCTTTTTAAATTGAAATGTAAACAAAGAATTCACTCTGTTTTGTCACACTTCTGTGTAAATGGGAGACCCATTCAAGTCAAAATCATCCAGACTAGGCTGCAAGAATAGCTGCAATATTTCCTGTCCTGAAGAAGCTGTGTTAGTTTAAATGAGCAGCCAAACTTGTTGCAAAATGTCTTCTCCCTTCCTGCCTTCTTTCTCACATCTCTTGCGTGTATTTAGGACTTCACAACAGCAGCCATCACCTCATGTGAATGTGGGATTACCAGACAGATGTCATCTTAGAGCAAACTCACTATAGGCATAAAAAGCTGTAGGGTTACTGATGTAATGGTGTATATAATGGGGAAAAAAATACAACATCTGGTTTAAGAAAATGGGACTTAGACAATTGAGTTCCTTCCCACTCCCACCCATCTCTCGCATGCATTGGCCAACCTCAGACAAACTTCACAGAGGTCTCACAGATTGTATCATTGTGAGAATCGGCAATCAGACACCTCCATGTTACTACTACTGCCAGCGAAGCTCCATCTTTTTATCAGACACCATTTGCCATGAACCACCAACAGCATCGGCTACCTTTTGCCTTGGTAGCAACCGAAAAGACAGAAGAGGACTACACAGGTTAAGAGGCATGCAACATTGCTGGAGGGACACTGGGGACAGAGCAGGGAGATGAGCTGTACTTTGGAAGGGCCCGGGGATGCTGCAGGAATGGAGGCACAGCAGATGAGAAGAGAAGCAAGACTAGTCAAAGTGGATTTTTACAAGAGATCGGACATATCCATAGGCCTGGCTGTATTATTCTGCAACTCAGTTTATTTTACCCCCTAGATTTACTGGCAATGAAATTCTTGCCCACTGAAGTAAATGGCAAAATTCTCAGCAACTTCAGAGCAGCTGGGATTTCACCTCAAGATTTTCCAAGTATTTGTAACTTACACACACGTACCTCAAGGTAAATTTGACATTGGTGTATCTACAATAGTCTAGATTGAAATGTTTAAAATCCAGGGAAACCACTGTAACTATGATCAGATTCCAAAGACGAATACTTACATATAATATTCATTAATATGAAGATTCACCACACAGGACCTTTTCTTTTGGACCAAAGTAATTTGCTGGATTTATAGACCTATTTGCAGTCCTATCACTAAAAGCCACAAACCTTGTAAGGTTTATTAGTCTTCATATAAGAAATATATAAAGCAACAGTAATGATTATAAATAAGGTAATAAGTGCTGGGGAAGCTAAAAAGAAAATGTGATTGTATAAAACATTTCTATTTGGTACAAAAATACAAAGGGCAGTAAAATATTGCAGTATAAAATTTTAGTTTAGATTTTGTTGTCACTTAAAGATTCCACTTGCAATTATGAAACTGGACAGATACATTTGGGAAAGACAGCCATTACAAGGAGAATCATTAGCGTGATTTGCATGATACGTACTATATTTTTTTATTCCTGAGGATTGATATTAGTTAAGGAGGTTAAAACAGGCTGTGATTTCACCATATTTGATAAGGTTCAGCATGGTTCCCAGTCACTTAAGTTTAGCTTTTGTTAGGCAAAGAGCTAGAAGTATGCTTTCTTTTCATAATTAATTTGGGATTTTAAAGAGAGTAAGATGACTAGGCTGACTACTCTCCCTTCTAACAATCAAATAGGACTTAAATCCTTAAGGGAATAAGGTGATCATGAACTAGACGGCTTGGGAACTTTTTCTTGTGCTAACCAAGAGCTTTTAGGGAGAAAGTCTCACACACCTATGAAGGAGACCAAAGCAGGGCTTTGTTCCTTGAACAAAGCTCTGAGCAAGATATGCTAAAATTCTAATCTTGCACCACTTCATCATACCACCCTCTTGTACCTTCCATGGACTAACGTGCAGTAACGCTGAAAGGCTCAGGCTGGGGATAACACAGGTAACTGTACCCACAGACTGGCTGACTTAGCGCCTGTTCACTGAACAAGCGCAGTTGCAGTCTAAGCTTGAAAACAGCAAAGTCAACTCACACGTAGCCTTTATTCCCTCCCATTTCTTTTCCTCTTGATATTCAGTTCCACAAAGCTATTCCCACTACTCACATGGGTTTCAGTGCTGCTGTAATTCCTTACAACCTAATCTTTCTCCTGTCATTCATTGATCTGGTTGCAGATGACAGCTTAATGACATAAGACTGCCCTAAAGTCAACATTTTAGTTTACCTTAAAGTGAAAAGCACTCTGATTTGTGAAGTTCAGCCCCTGAAATTCAAGGTTAATTACGCTGTGCATCATCCCAACCGCTTACAGAAAAGATGAGGCATCACTGCAAACATCACCCAACTTCGATCCGTTGGCATCCTCTCCTTCCACCCAACTGCACTTTTGGGGGAAGAACAGACTTTGGTCTATGACTAGGTCTGAACTGAACGGTAAACATTAGAAAGTCAGAGCCTATTTATCTCTAATGAGACAAGAGTAAAAGGCACACAGGGCAATCTATAGCATCAGCTGGCAGCTAGAAACAGCAGCTTCCTCCCTCTTCAAAGACAGAAAACACCATCCTGTAACCTTTGCACTTCATCAATCTGTAGCAAAAAAATACTGTTTGCCCCCCTCATTTGAGGGCACACACCAAACACTATTTTTTTAGATCCTGCCCTGCCTTGAGATTGTGTTTTCTCACTGAATTCTCATTTTCTTTCTTCATTATTACAGAAGTTTATATCTCAATATTAAAGAAATCACCTTAAAATTAATTATAGCTCTTGTAAAAGTAATTCTTAAATCACAAGGAATTCCTACCGAACGTATTCTGTTTTCTTCTTTTCAGTGAGCACAAGACATTCCTTCTGGATTGGCAAGTCACAGACATAGAAAACAAAAATTTAACAAGCCTACGCACCTAACCACTTCCAGTATCTGCATACTGTACATGAAGAAGCAGAATCTAAAGCAATAAGAAGAATGAGTAGATTATCAGACTGAGAAAAGCTAATGGGGCCCACAGAGTTAAAAGTTGACTTAAACCAACCATAACTGAAATTAGTTATGTGAAAAGAAACAACAACAACAAAAAAATCTATTTCTGTCTTTGCAATTCTAGCAATAGCAGAAAAGGTATAGAATATTAAAAATAAGAAAAGTGCAAGTTGTTCAAATTACTGGAACAGTCTGAATTCTTGATGATGCTCATCAAACAAATGAGGGGAAAGCAACAACACGCAAATGATAGGACGCACACAGTGTGGAAACTGTTTTCCCCCAGCATAGCTCTGGCACCAAGAAAACCACTGTAACTGTGGCTAAGCAAAACAAGGCTGGGATTTAAAACATGCTGATCAGTATCAGCAAGGCAAGAAATCACTGTATTTGAGATACTGACAAAGTAATCCTAGTTGTTACCTGACACTTATACTCTGAATCACATCAACTTTCATTCCCCAATTCAAATGCTCCATAAGTCTGCTAAATCAGCTTTCAAAAATTGAAAGGATAGATATGCATGTGTCTATTTAAGCACTGTCAAACATAGCCCCAGACCACAGAGTAACTAATATTTTCAAGATGTAACAGATTGCTCATTGTTACCTTATTCCTGTAATGTTATTTCCCAGCCTTTCTGAAGTCCTCCCCAGAAAAGCCTAAGTACCTGAAGCAGCACGTAGTGTGCCTCCTGCCAAATACAGTCAGCAAAACAAGGGAAGGCACACTACATCAGTAACGAAGGCAGCTAAGACACGTGAGAAATAAGATTACAGAATGTTAATAACTCATATTTCAAATCATGTCTCTTGGACATGGAAATGCATAAACTGGGTTACTGACCAGAAATCGTGGGGGAAAAAAAAAAAAAAAAAACTGGTGGATAGACAAGACATTTAAGTTCTAACTTGATTATGATATTCCAGAGCTTCAATTCAATTGCATATTAATTTTAACACTGGAAACAGACATTTTCCTACCTCTAGTGAGCAAGCTGACACTGTGCAGCCCATAGATCAAACATACTAAGCGCTCTGCTGAACTAGTAGCCTGATGAGGCTTTCAGGGAGCTCCAAGCAGACACTTTTACCTTTTCCAGGTGCGAAGCCCAGCCTAGCAGTGCTCTTATGTCCCTCAACACCCTGATGACTCAGATATGCTGTATGTGCAATACTGAATTATTCATTACAATTCTATCAGATGGAGGAACTGGGTCTGGGCTTCTTTTTTTCCAAATGAAGTTTCTCTCCACTGCAGAGAATAGAGCATCTTCTCAGCCACATGACTCGGGGCTGCCATGTTTCAGTGCAATTCATATTAAATTCACTTCTGATCCTGGCTTTCTTGTCACCCTATTTGACTGCTTAAGAAGAGTTCTTCAGAGACTGGAAGCAATAAAAAGCAGTTCATTAAAAATGTCCCCGCAGCCCACACGCCCTCCCTGAGTCAGGAGTTTACTGCCTGTGACAGCACGAGGATATTTCAGCTGCATGCTCCCTTTGCCTCAGACACAAATTTACTCTGGAAATGGAACAGAATATGAAAGCATCTCCACCCCGAATGCTCATTAGCCTGCCAGGTACGTCACAAGCATATTCCGGGTCACAGATGGCTGGATCCAGTTCTGTGTGGGAAAGAGATGTTCTTGTCACACCTGTGGCAGTATTCTTCTCTTTGCTTTTGCCAAGCAGCCTGCCACAGCACACACAGGGGATGGTCTTGCAAAAGATGCACCATGAGCAGAGGCTATCAAGTAGCAGCTCCTTCACATTCATGTATTTAGACAACCAAACATCAGCAAAATAGCACGGGAAAGCACAGGAATTTCTGAGAAGGATAATTGTAAAAAAAAAAGCCAAATCTTTGCATTTAAGATGTTGAGTTCCTTACAGAAAATCATAATATGTCTAACAATGCCAGTGTTCCTTTTTCATGTTTCAAATGAGAACAATGTGTTGATGCTGTCCTCTTCTGCAGAAGCCACTGTTCCTGCTCACTGCAACACCTCCACGAACTTAGCACAACAGAAGAGTTGAGGCAGAACAGCTGTCTCTCTGCTCTGACTTGCACATGTTGCAATCATTGTTTGTTCCCACATATTATCCACGTACAAGGAGAGAATTTATTTAGAAAAAAAAAAGATGCATTTTTTGGCCATTTGTTTCTCTGTTGCATTCAGATGGTGATGTGAAACTGCCATGAAGCTCTTCTGGAGACATCCTGTTTGCTTACAACGTTCAAAAAAAAGAAAAAAAAAAAAAAAAAGCACTGCTCTGAAATGTACAACAGAGACAGCAACGTAAGATTTTTAAAACTTGCATTTCTGCTAGATGCTGCGTTCGGGTTGTGAAATTTTCCAGCCAGACAGATGGTGACAGTGAATTAGAGATTCGGCTAAGAAAATCCTGTGATTTTCAGTGGGAGTCATGTGCCTGAAGTAATTTAGCTTTGGAAACTAACTGGTCTCCCACCACAGCCAATATTTGTTGTGTCACAGGTCCAGATGCACATAAACGTGTAAACCATGGCTCCTGTTCAGTTCTGTTTCTGAAGCTGCAGCCACAACATCAGTAGCTTAAGCTTTTTGAAGACTTAACAGCCTGAATGACTACCCCGTGCATTTGGAAGCAACTCTACTCTTCAACATTTATAGGATGCTGAAGAAAACAAGACCTACTACAAAATCCAGGCAAGCTCAGAACATATACCAACAATGTCTTAAAGTTTTCTTTTTTTATTGCTTCGCCCTATAAATACAGCATCCTTTTCAGGTGACAAAGCATGATGCAAGGCGGAAAGGGTTAATACAACCTAGCTCTGCTGGTCTATCACTGAGATTTTACCTTCGTTTCCCTACTCGGCAGTTGTCTCTGTTAACACCATACTAGCATCTTCCATAGTACCATGAGAAAGTAAAGCTTCTCTCTACAGAAAGATCAGAAGCTTGCAGCTGTAACAAAGCATAAACCTTTATAAACGCCTTTTGCACTGGAAAGAGCCAGAGATATTAAATCTTGATCTAATACCATTTTAAAATCAGAATCCCAAGACCAACCACTTTAACCTTTTAAAGCTGTAGGGTTTTGGCAACATACAGGACCCTTTATAAGTGAGGATCAGGGCTTACATTTCCCAGTAGGTCACATCAGCTGGTGTGTGAGGCAGCAGCGAAAGCCTTTTTTGAATCTTGACTTAACGGTGTATAAAGAGCAACAAGTCAAAGGGATTCCACCTTAAAAAAGCCTACTAAATCTCTTAACCTTGCGAAGAGCTATGCTCCACAGTGCCCTGCCTGCACAGTCCTGACAGATGGGGTTTGTGGTTTTGCTTAAAGACACTGAGAGAAGAAGTATCTTCAAAACTTGGCAAGAAAAACTTCAGGAGTGCTATTGTGACATGCCAAGGAAAGACCTGAATGTACTTCTCTGGGATCCAAAAGTCTGTGTAATGGATATAGCCCAGAATTCGATATGGCAGTTCTGCCCTGGCATAGACCACATTAAGAACTTAATTGCTGTGTCAACCATACATGCGCAGTTTAGAAATTGGTGGGGTGGAAAGGAAAAGCAAATGGAAAGTCGCTTAGACCACGGGGTCTATGAAGTAGATCATTTAAAAGGCCTTTTGAAATAAAATTTATGATGGCAGAGAAGTTTACCATCATCACCTACCAATACACCAAATTGTGAGATTTATTACTTCAAGCTGTTGTAACTAAGCTGCATCCAAAGCCCTTCTCATTCAGCCTTAAAATTGAACAGAACCTCTAATCTTGATCCTATCAGGGTTTTTTTTTTGCTTATCATCTATTACACTTCAACTTAAAGTCAAATGTTGTTGCTGATGCTCTTCAGCTCCAGTAAGCACAGAAAAAAACTGGAAGGTTTTTTTCCAAGCAGGAACGACTTTTAATCACACAGGACAGCCATCAAAACCTGGAAAACGTTTGATAAATCGACACTTGTTTCTCGCTGACATGAATCGTCACATCATAGCATGCAAATGATGCGAACATGCCGTGTGAGCTCATCATCTCAGAAAACAAACATCACCATTGTCAGCATTCAGACAAACAGCCCCTCCCCGCTCAATCCGTTTTTGTTGTCGTTGTCATCAGTCCTACTGAAGATTACTGTAGTCAAAGCTGTGCAGATCTTATTTTTGTTAATATAAACTGATGTTCTGAGATGTCACAGGACACGATTCACCTCACGCATCTCTGCCAGCATTCTTCAGTCAAGACCTACAATTGCCAGGCAAATGCAGAGCACATACATAGTGTCTACGGAAGAACAACAGTGAACTTGCTTCGTGCTATACCCAAGCTACAAGAGAGACCCACTTCTATGGTTACCTAATCATCAGCTCCTGCATGGCCCATGGAGGAATCATCACCAGACTTCGGCACAGCCTGGGCCCAAGGCAGGAGCCAACAGTGCCGCTCCAGTTCTAGCCCCTCATGGTCCCAAACAACTCTGAACCTCTCCCCTCCATCTACCTTTTCAGTCTACCTCTGGGGATGTAAATGAGAGCACACAGTTTGGTGGGTGGCAGGGATGCTTGAAGTTATATTTGGCTTCTATAAATATCAGTCTCTAGCTTCTTCCCCTTTTAATGATACGACACTGGTATATTGACACCATCTTGCAAGAAAGAATGGCCAAAACTACAAAGTAAAATAAAAACCTGTCTAGTCGTAATTCAAAGAGTAGGAGTAGTTGTTTGGTGTCTCACTGCACCAGACAGGCTCAAAAATTAGATACAAGAGGAGCTGGAACTGCAAAGCGGTCAGCTAAAATCAAACAGGAGGAGAGCTGCACAGATACCAAAGAATCACCAAACTATGAAGTTTCACAAAACATCTGGAGTACTTCAAAGTCACAGGAAAGGTTCATTTCTCAGAGGCTGAACAAAACGCGAACAGTCAAGGGGGAGTTATAAAATACTGTGTGTGCTATAAGGCACACTCCCCATCCTAGTTGTTATGGCAAGCGATTCACTAATGGTGATTTTATAATAACTACCACTTACGAAATCCCCTCACAAATAAAAATTATTTATGATGCTTTTAAGAGGCTTAAATAAAGCTCTGAGAGCAAATGCAAGGGTTTATTTCACTATCTCCTCTCCATGAGAGGTTCAAACACTTTAAACTGATTAATAAGCTAAAGAGAGATTGATCAGGGGTCTGTGAATGAATTTAAGCAACCAGGCTTCCTCTGAGGTTCACCTTCCTTGTTGAGAAGGACAAAGGGTTAAACAACCCATGATTTTATTAGGCTGAACAAAGCCACAATATTGTTTGGTGTGAAACAGGAATGCATTTATAGTCATTTAAACAACGATTAGGATGAAAGTTTCCTCCAAAGAAGACGACTGAAGAAGACTACCAAACCACTAATATAACAGAGAAAGAACAGCATTTTGCCATCTTCTCCTTAGTGGTTGTCACAATGGAACTTGGAGGGGTGGAGGGAAGAGAGAAGATAATTCTGCCTGTTTCCTGTATCTCCAACAAAAATGCTGGAAAATCTTCTGGGAACCTTTTCTCAACGGAGTTGACAACTATGGTTCTTTATGTCACCACATTTAAACCCAGAAAACTCTGATATACCTGGTTAAAAACACCCCCGCATACACCATGCGCATATATCTGTGATTCAACAACAGTGTAAATTATTTACATACGTCAGGAAGTTAATCCCAGTCTTTTCTTCCTCCATTTATATTCCTGCTTTTGATCTTCTGCAGCCATCTCCTTAATTCCCAATAAAACCATCATTTCTCTTGTCTCTGTTTCCCCCACCTCAGATGAAAACTGCCATGAAATGCTGAGTAGTTTCTCAAATATCTAATGGGAAAATACCTGTGCAGCAGCACTAGGCTACCTGATTATGTGTTTTCAAGAAACAGTACTTTTATGGGAGGGCATATTGTCTTAAATTATTATGAGAATACAGTCGTTTCTTCACTGTTTGTCACTACTGTATCCCAGCTCCAGGCGGCTGCATGTATTCTGCTACTGAATACCCAATAGGTGTTCATTCCTGATACTCTGGTATCTCAGGAAGGGTTCTTCTAGAAATACTGGAATGACCATCTTCTTCCTCCTCTTTCCTCCTTTTCGACAGATTTAAACTTTTAATTTATGAAGTATCATCATTGAAAAGCAAAACAAAAATCAGCACGGATGTCCTCCTTTTCCCCCTAAATGCAGGCTGACCAACATAAAAGCTTCCCAAAAAAGCATGCAAACTCTTTGATCTACTCAAGTCTGTGAGAGTGAAGCTCACTTAGACTGCTGCTGATGTTCACAGCATTAACCATGGTATTTCTCTACGGGCCAATGTTGCATTACTTCTTGTGGTGGGCAGAGCTGGAGATTCCTTATCCTTGGTTTGTAGTTCTTCAGATGTTTCAGGTACTCCAGAACACCAAATCCCATGTTACCTTAAATTTTCCAGGTTAAAATATATCATTACTCACCTTTTTCCCCTCTGTACTATCACCACCGACATAGGACAGTTTTCGACGGACATAGAAGAGCATATCGTCTTGCCGGGGGGCCCACTTCTCCATAAAATACGTTGAAAACATCCAAGTCCAGAACACAATACGGTCATCTTTGAAACACCCTACGAGGCATAAAAGACAGGAGAAATAAGAGTTGTGGAATTAGCATGTCACATTTGATAGTGCTTAACATGACACCCAAAGTCTTTGCTACACGTGGTGTAGTCAAGCCCAACTGTAGCAGAAATACTACTCTTGAGCAGCTCAGAGTAAGTTTTTCTACAGCGTATAGCATAGCCACCATTCGGCACGAACCCACATCCCACCTTTGGTCATCGTCGACCAAAACCACCTTCTGGCAACCAATATGCACAACAAACACAGATCAGGGCCCATGAGTATACCCTGGCTATGCCTGTGCCACGGAGAAGGACAGGACTCACTGCACTGACTGAGAATACATCAAAGAAGCACTCAAGGAGTAATTTCAAAGGCATGTAGTGCCAGTATATGCTCCAGTTAATGACGTGAAGCCATCAGCTGCCAACAGGTTTATTATATGCTCTCAGGGAGTATAGCCAATCTTTCAGAAATGAGCAGCTGATACCTTCCTTAAATTGATATACAGGAACAAGAATGTACCCATGCAGGGGCGACTGTAATTCACCCCCTCTCTGACAAGGAACAAAACCCAGCTCTTCCTCAAGGAAATGAGTTTTGAAGTCCTGAACCCCAATTAAACAAGAAAAAGTAGGAGGAGAAGGGGAAAAATGGGAAGAGGAAGATGCAACAAAGTCTTACTCAAGGAGACAGACAAATTACATCAGCAACAGCATGGCAGTTGGCCTCTCACCAGGAAAGGGAGGCACAGTAGAGGTGACATCACATTTTGCACTTAACTGTAATAAACCAGCAAAAGGTGCTGCATCTCTTCTGTGCTGTAATGCTTGCACGCTGTTAAAGATCAAAATTCATACAGACAAGGACAGAAGTCACTACTGTGCCTGGTGACAAGGGAGCTGAATTTCTCCACTGCTGCTCAGTCCTACTGGACGCTCCTTGATGGAGTAATTGCATCCCCTCCCTGAAGCCCTGCTGAGAGATAACTGTGGCTGTTAGCCACAGTCTAGCTGTTTTAAAACCTGTGAAGAGAGAAACACTTAAAAAAACCTATATTGCTGAGAAACAGCAAAAACCTGAGATGGATGATGGATGGTAGTGTTATGTATAAGACAGCGAGACAGGTCGGGGTGTGTGCATGTACACATGTGCAGCTGACAACCTGTCCTCCAGAACATCTGTCCTTTACAGTGGCTTATTTCCCTAAAAGCTATATATTGGCTGCCAGATTGGTACACACGTTGCTCCCCAGCCCTCAGCTACCCTTCAGGCTGGTGTGTTTCCCTCCCAGCAGTACACTGCACATATGAAACAGTTCTGCAGAGAGAAGAATCTTGCATGAGACAGAAATGACATTTATTTACAGTGATACTTAGATTAAGCTTTAGAAAATTTTCCAGTCAATTGCCAAGAAAGCTGACACATACTGTAATAATGAACACGATTTTTCTTAGACACTGGTGGCTAACTTCAGGGCTTCATAAAGCAATCAATCAATCTTTTAATCCACAAGTGTAACTCAGCACATTTTCCTACTGCATTGTGTGTGCAATATTTGCAAGACAAATCTTTCTTCCAATCTTTAATTACTGTGGTGGGCAGGAGATTAGACTTTCAAATTTTTTAGCAGACAAATGGGTGATTGAAATCAAAAATCTTAGGTCTCTCCGACTAAATCCAAAAGTAATATTGAAAACAAAATTAAATTCCACCGATGGACCGTGCACGGAATACATTAATCAACATCAAGTAGGATGGTATTTGAAAATATGTATATAGTTGATTATATTTAAAAAAAAAAAAAGTAATGAAAAGGCTGAGAGAGAACAGAAAAAGGCTAAGGTAGTTCCCAGTGCAGGTTAATTCCAGACCATGCTGCAAGTGCTTTATTTGCATGGCTGCAGTGAAGTCATTTCAATTACTTAAGGTGGCATAGAACATAATGTGCAATCGTGAATAAAGTCTGCAGTGCACTTAAGTACTATCCAGTTTTTCCAGCAGAGAAATGGAATCAAGCGCTGGAGAGATCAGATATGGGATGCTGGGCATCTGCACCATCTGAACCCCTCTCTTGGGCACAGGTGAACAGGACTGTATGGCAAACAGCTGTATCAGAGAACCTACCACAAATGTGTTCAGACTCCCAAAACCAGGCTGAGAAAGGACAGGATTATCATTGGTCAGTATATTCACAGATAAACACCAAGAAGAGAAAAAGAACTGTTCAGGTTTAAGGATACACTGCTGACACAAGGACAAATGGCTCTAAACTACCCACCAATACATAAGTAGGCTGGAAATCTGAAGCCAATTCCTAAGTATTGAAGCCATGAAGTTCAGGAGCAGCCCCCTCAGTTGGAATAGTGAAGACAAAAATCCCTACAGCTGTAAAGACAGAGCTCAACTTGGTTAAGAAGGTTCATGTGGTACCAGTGACGGCCGAGGACACCGTGACCCAGTCCCGCCTCTATATTTAGCAAAGAGTAGAAAACAGGGCATGCATTCATTGTGATTCATTAATGGTCTCAAAGCAACATATTAAATCTCGTGTTTTTGAGTACCTGAATTCCCAGCCTTAATTAACTTAATTAATGGGGAGGGTGGAAGAAAGGGGGAAAGAGGATTGCCCTGAGTTCATCTGGAGTTCTAAGAAAACCAAAGGCAAAAGAAAAAAAGAATCTACATTCTGTAAGAGTCATCTCTGAAAAAGTTCTAGTGTTCAGAAGTATACCACTTTGGTTTTGCTTCATAAACGAGTAAACAAAATAACCCTAGCCAAGCCATTCCTAAATTTGTATAAGAATGTTTTTCTATCAAAGGGGGACATTTTTCCCTTATAAAGCAAAAAATCATCAGGTTATCTAAACCCAGCATTATAAACAAGGGTTAAATCACATTCAGATTCTGGCAGTACCTGCAAAAATCTGAGAAGCTGTCATATGAGCTGCTTACGCCATCAGATACGTTTTATGCAATAAAGCACAGGGGTTAATATGCTCTTCTGAACTATTTATGGGTGGTTATAACAGAGCATTAACACATGCAGGAGAACAGCAGAATGGGGTAAGGTACCGGGACTTTGTGCGTGCTTTTACCCTTGCTGGGTAATGCAGGACAAACTGATTCAACGTATTCAATGTTAGCCTAAACGGAAAACCAGGGGACAGAAGTGCTGTGGCAGTGAAGCTACTTCAGCACTGCAGCATAATGCAGGGGAGAAAAAACCTGAAAACCCTTATAGCAATGTTGGATGGCTGTCAATTGAAAACCCTACCTGTGATTAGATGTAAAACTGTCCTCCAAGCTTCAGGGATACTTGCAGACATTGCTGTAATTAAAACCAGCCTGAGGATGTTCTAACTGTTCTGACTGTAGTGGCTAAAGGACTTTTCTTGAAGCCACAAGGAGCCAAATTAGCCTTCAAAATCTACTATTGAATAGCATTAACTTGGAAAGGAGACAGAAGAATCTGTAATTGTAACCCAGACTTCTTAAAACTTGAGAGGGGGAAAAAAATCTATGCCAATTTCAAGCCAGAAACTGTCAGATCCAATATGTCCACTCAAGCTTGCCTTCAACTATTAGATCCCCAAAAGCACGGCGTACCTTTACAGTTATTTTGGTGGTTTACAGCATCTCACTGGAAGCCTTCCAGCTTTGCTGAGAAGAAACTTGGAAACTGCTCTTAAAATTGTTTTGGGTAATGGTTTTGAAAATGTCAAGCTAACAGCCCAGCAGACAAAGTTATTCTTTTCAATAGACAGAACAAAACACAAAGCCTTAATTTGTCAGACTTTGCCACAGCACCTTGTTGAGGGGCCTCAGCTGCACTCAAGATGGTAGGGCTCAGAAAGCAGTTCTGTCCCCATTACATGCCACCCACCAAAGAAGTGGGCAGACTCGGCCCACAGTTGGATTGCTGATGACGTTAACCCTCTGCTATTACGCTCGATACTGCTTCTATCCACCTGGCAAGGACTGAGATCAAAAACAGAAGCCAATTTTTCATAGCCCAGACAATCACGAGTTGGCAGCAGCTTTCCATCATGTTTCCATCGCCATTTGCACAACACTCAGAAGATGTGCGTGCACACATATACACTACCGTTAAGGGAAGACCCTTAATAAAACACCTGGCACTTAAAAGCTCTTGAAGCTTTGACTTCAGTATTTGGGGAGATCTTTTAAAATGCTAACAGTTTTACTTTTGCCAGAGGAGAATTTGAGCCTTCTGCAACACCAGAATTAGATGATATTTGCAAAGGAATCAAATTCCATCTATAGTTGAGAGCATGTAGCAAGACAGCTTCCTGAAAACACTCCTCCCCTAGCAAATTTTGCTTCTAAATGAATAAAATGGAATTAAGAGTTCAGACTGTAAATCTTAATACACTAAAACTTGATTATATAATTATGAGACCTTTGTCATGAATAAATCCTAATTACAACAATTTACTGTAATGATTCATTTACATGGATTTTATCCTCATTAGAAGCAAGATTTATGCCAGCTGCTATGTAATAAATGTCTTTCTTTTTACCTATTAGATTTTTATATTGAGCATTCATTTTGGGGAACTGACTCCAGATCCACATAAGAAGTAGTGATTTTTATTTTTTTTTTAATTAATGCTTTCCAAAAAATCAGTGGATAAAGAGAAGTGTCAGCATATTATTTTGCTTCAGAGCAGTAGAAGAAAAGATTTCCCATTTGGTGGATAGTAATTTTTTCAGCACGTACCACTCAGAGCTTAGAGGAACAATAATTTCAGCTAGACAGCGTGTCTTCCTATGCTTTTATTTCTCTAGCCTGCCATGAGCCACGCTTAACTGTGAAACATTGTAAAACATTTCATCCAATTCTGTCACAGTGCTATCATCTGTAAAATAAGCATCCTTAGATGTTTGGGGGTTAATTAAATGCTTATGAAGATCTTTACAGCCCCAGTATAGAAAGCAAACTAGAGTTCTGAGCGATTCACACTAGATTTAATTTTTTGTTTTGACTTTAGCCAAGTATTCTGCAAGGACAATATGAGAAGTGCTTCACACAGATTAAAGCTACCTTTGATATTAAAAAGTTATAATTATGACTGCATAAAATCATAATGTACATTCCCTGTCCAGTGATAGTTGCCAGCTAGCCAGATCATCAGGAATCTAAAGTTCAGTCTTCTTCCCATGCCTACATAAAAGGACACCATTTAATCCCTTCAGTTTGACCTTAGACAAACACAGGACTTGACCAAACTTTCTGAAGTTCACTGGCAACCAACAGTTGAAGAGCAGGTAACACAGAGGGAATGTATTGCCAAACAAGAGGCCCTCAGAGCACATCCTTGCAGCACGTTCCTCTCTCATAAATACTGGGGCTGGGAAAGGAGCACCTTCCCTGATGCCAGCTGTAATGACATAGCACAGTGAGAAGTGCGCTTTTGCAAGAACACAAGTCCTAAATCTGTCAGAAAAGACAACAGATACTTTCAACATAAGTTTTCCTGGCAGAGCTCTAGGTAGAAAAGGAAGGCATCATGGTAACAGCAGTGACAGGGACGAGACAGATGCCACAGATTAAATGTCCTACTCTGCCACAGACACAACCCTCCTCTTTTCCTCGCCCTAAAATGGAGGTAACTGTTCCCCTACCCCATCATGTGTTGCATGCACACATCCATTAACATAATATGAAGAGGATAAGCAGAATATAATTAAAGATGAGAAAATAATTTTATAACAAATACAGCTTCTTTACTAACAGACAGTAATTTACAAGGAGGATGGATGGAATCTCATTTGAAGTTGAATGAAGAACAGTCTAAACCAAATAGCAATGTTGCTGCTCTTCTCTTTCTTTCCGTGGGCATTTTAAGAATATATCTTCTATCATGCTTTCAAACTTGCACACATATATTAGACTTTTTTACAGCAATATAACTGATTTAAACATTGGCTTCATAGCATATCTAGAAAGGAGCTGACAAAATTGGAGCTTCAAGCACTGAGTCATCAATGTTAAAAGGCTGAGAAAAACGTTAGGCCAATTACTTTTACAGCTGCTGTGCCATATTTACTCATTTGCCAATACATGATATCACCTCTCTCATATTTATCACCTTCTCTAAGCACAACTAAATGGTAGGCATCATTAGGAACCCCAGAATCAATATGCAGTTTCAGTACACACCTCAAATTTAAAGCCTGTTCACACCAGATAATTGACTCAAAAGCCCAAAATAACATGATCCAGAAGCTGCTGCTTGGATCAAAGACAAATGCGGTCCTCCGTGTGGAGAGTGGAAGATAAACAAATTTCTACGTTCAGGAATAGACTATAAAGTCTTCCATGAAGGCCTGTGAACAATTCCATGAAATAATAGCTCTAAAACACCTGAGGTTCAGAGAAACTGAGCTCATTTTCAACTGATAACTTCCATTTCATAAAACACAGAAATGACTCAGAGCGGACTAAACACAAGTTGTGCTTAGGCCTGATGCTGAACTAAACAACAGTGGATAAAATGTAATTCTGTTCTAAAGATCACAGTTTACCCTATCCAGTAATAGTTTCCCTCCCATACTGCAGAGCTTTAACTTTGAAACTCTCCATAAAAGTCAAGCCACAGTTCTAGCGATGCAACTTCATGGTCCATACTTGTAAAGCCCCTGTCAATCACATCACATACCTATCCTCTACTTGCAAAGTGATGGAATTATATCACTGGAAAAAGGGAAGGAAAATGCCACAATGTAAAAACTTTTGATTCTGAAGACGGAAGTATAATCTTCAAGTATATTTGACATTCACTGGTGATGGTTCTCCACTGCCCTATGCTCCTCCTGACCCCTCAGAATCTCCCCTAACCCTAATACAATGCATTTTCATTCAAATAATTACAGACTTTGCCTGGATTTTGAAGTTCTCTCTTTTATGCGCAGATTCTGACGGTTCCTCTTTTATCCACAGAGGCTATACAATCAGGGTCAAGGCTGATGCGTCAAGGGACATCTGTCACACAGATGGCTTTTAGGAGGTATAGATTCCCTGCACCATAACCATACCCCTACCTAGCCACTTGCTCTTTCATTGGATGGGATAGATTTGTGCCATAAACGTTAAGACAGAAGGCTTTGGTTTCAATATAGCGCAATTTCCAAACATCTAAACAGCAGGCACTTCACAGACAGTTTATCTTTGTTACCACAATTTACTACCTTCCTCAACATAGCATGCATGTCAACTAAAACGAGTTTCCTGTCTCCCTGGAAGATATGAAATAGTTCATTTATATTGCAGCATCACTTTGGGTATCATAAACAAGCTCTTCCTTTCTGCCTAGGAGAGAAAATAATTCATGCAAATTAAACTTTCCCCATATCTCTCAAGGTTGTTAGGAGTGCATATTCTTCCCAACTAAGAATCGTCCATGAATAATTTTGATGCCACAAAATGTAGCTTATCAAAATATCCAATAGAATAGATAGATGAAAATCAGACAACAAAATTTACATCCATCTATCATTTAGTTAAAATTTCCTTCTTTTGTGAAGGGTCTGAAGAAAACTGTACATTGTGTATTACACACAGAAGACGTTTCTAATATTGACTGTGTTTGCTTGCATTCCAACAGCAAGAAAAGACAAGAATAACAATTTCCAGAGAAATAATCTGTCCCAAGTTTGACACAGATTTCAGCCTAAAATTTACAGCACCATGCCCCATAAGACATAAAAAAAAAGTTTTGTTCCTTTTCCTCTTTTTTTTTTTTTTTTTTTAGGAAAACACCAATGCCATGTTTCTGGAAAGGGCCTAGAGAAATCTGCTTTTTAATAGCTACAAATTGAAGACCAAATCCTGAATTCACTGAACTTGACCATTAAGCTTATAAGGATGCAGACTTAGTAATGTTGGTCATCCATTGCCTTGGCTCTTACCCATATCAGTAGGACAGAGAGGAAAATTCTGCATGTTGAGGGATCAGTTCTCAGTGCTCTAATGCTACCAATTACCATCAATTGTAAAAAAAGAACAACTAACATTATATGCATCAACAATCAGCAGATGTTCTACACTTCTTGTCAAGAAAAGCTTATTGAAACTAGGCTTCAAAGTGGTACTTTCTGAGACTTTCAGGTCAAATATTGCAATGATGAACTTAGCAGAACAGACAGGATATAAATACTGAAGTTACACGATGAAGAGTGATAATTTCATGGATAATGACCTACAGGTCCAATTAAATCACTTGAAGATGACAATGACTAACTTCTCTTACATTACAAAAAATTCTAAAGAAATTCAAATGTTTCAAGATCAATATCATGTAATAATGCACTGCTTTCAGTGAAATCAAAGATATTACTTTTTACATACTAGTGTTAAAAAGCATTTGCCAACAGGTAAGTATGGGATAACCCACCGCACACCCAAGTCTCACCCTAGTGCTTAGCAGCTGGAGCTTATGCAGCATCTTGAAACATGAAGATTTTTGTCCTTTCTAGAAGCTTGGAATTACCCTAAATTGCCTCAATAACTTGGGGGGGAAAAAAAAAATCTTATGAATATAGGAATTCCTCTCTGAATTCATCAGGTTCCCAGACTTAATTAATTAATTTTGATATAAAAAAGCTGTGTAGTTTTGGGGGGCTTTTTGGTTTGGTTTGGGGGGGGGCAAAAACAGCCATTTTGTTGTGGGTTGGGTTTGGTTTTGGTTTTGTTTTTTGTTTTTTTTTTTTTTTTTAATAGTTCATAACATGTAGAGCTGATTTTGATGAGGGGACTAATAGTAAAAGTGGTACTGCTTATTTCGAAACTTTAACTTTGCCACTTCTGGAAAAAACACATTGCGTAACAGCCAGCTAGAGCATTCCTAGAGGAAGATAAAATTCCTCTTGCAGCTTACAAGAAACAAGTGTATTGTCATAGGAATGGATTAGCAATACTAGCTCCTGGTTACTAATAACAGGTGGTAAATGTATATTTTCCAGGCCAATGACTGTGAACAAACACAACAAATTAATTTAGAGTACAGCCAAAATATTCTCCAGGTGGTTTTGCTACAGATATCCATTTGCATATTGACACAAGCAAGTACAATCCGAGTACATACTACGCTTCTCAAAGACAACAAAATGCACTTATCATGGGAAATGGTAATGTTTTAAAAACGCATCTAACTTAGAAATCCAGATCCCATTTCCAAGCAACTGCAAGCACTTGAAGTGTAAGTTTCATGGAAAGTCAAAGGACTTGGGTTTCTAACTGCCATTTTATTATGTGACATTATTATTGTTATTAATATTATACACATTTCCCTCTGCTCTATCCCTTAGCTTTATTTCAAAATTCCCATTGTATGACTCCTTTTCCCTGAGAAGACACTCAACAAATAGAATAAAATCAGGATATCAAAACTGCTAACCAGGAGACAGTAGATAAATGAGTCTTTTAAAACCTAAATACATTCATGCATGGAATCTGGAAATTAATACTTTCTCCCCTTCCAAAGCCCATTAAATATGATTTATTTTAAGCTTTTTTCCATAAAAAGAAATGAACAGATTTTTTTTCTCTTTTTAAATGCAAACAAAAGCATCTGGGATGAAAATGAAGGACTAAATCAAGAGAAGGGAAAGGTTACTGGAAATGCTAACAGATCTACTGAGCCAAGACAAAGCCTACCACAAATGATGCCAGATTTTGCAAGCTGCCATCATTACCAGAATTGGTGTAAATTCTAGCCCTATTCTAGTAGCTACGTACTTAAAATATATGTCACTTAAGTACAGAAGATAACAGACAACTATTATCAATATAGCAAAAAATAACCTTTTGAATGTATTACATTTAATATGCTTCTTCTGGCTACAAAACAGGAATTTCAAATGGACTGTGATTTGCTGCAAGTGCACAGGGGGACTGGGAGTGACGACTGAACAGTAAATACCTACATCACAAGATCAAACTAGAGTTGAGAAGTCTTGAATGTTTTATAAAATGTAATGCAAAAGACATGCATGAAACAGCTCTTTCAGTAAGCAGGAGTATTTCTTTTAAAAAAAGCACTCGCAGATAGCAAGCAGGGGAAAAAAAAAAAAGATATAAACATCCTGGTAGAATAGGATTATGTCTTACAAATCCTTACATCCATACGTTTCAGGAAGAAAAAAAAGCTAGTTTTAAAGCAAACAGCTAACTGAAGGTAGCAGTTATAATGCTGCTCTCCAATGCTAACAAAAGACCACACCAATCTGCTTTCAGATGGCAACCTTCAAGTCTTACTTTCTCATTAAAACCAACCATGCAGAAGGAAAGAAGCAAGAGCACTTCAAAGCAATAGGTGGCACAAAGGAGTGCTGCCATCACGGCCAGGACCACATCGCTCATTGTGACGCTTTGCTTTTGCTTTGGCTTCTGTTGCAGGCTATTTTGGCTGTCCTGGGAAGCCGCCCAGTTTCCTCTCAGAAAAATGGGGTAAGGGATGCTTTCTGTTGTGGTCAGCTTTGCTTCTTTAAGCTGAAAAAGCACATACAGCAGGTTTTTTCAAGCCTTTGTATATCTCGAGCAGTCTCTGAATTCTGCACTAGTATAATAATACATGCAATGAAAGCTACGCTGACTAAAAAAAAAAAAAAAACAAACAACAAGACAAAACTGAAATGTGCCCCATCCCTACTTTAGTCCCATTCTGTAAGCTTTCAGATACTATTTCAAGCCCTTATCCAGCTCTTTCTACTCAACGCTTGCCTAGATGTCAGTAACTGCACAACATGCCAAGTTAAGGCGTGTGTACATGGGGACGCTTGCATGCTCTGCCGCTGGCTGCTAGGACGTGCTAATACTGTTTGCCATTTGCAGCATAACAGTGATACCAGAATAAAATGCCAGCTCTTCACAGTCTGAATATCTTAAAATTCCTTAAACTCAGGCTGCAAAGGATATAAAAGGATATCCTTCCTGACTTTTTTTCTTTCTTTTTTCCGTTTTTCTTCTTAGCCTTCTAGCTGCGAGACTGGGCCAGAACCAAATTTCCTTTCCAAACTTAGTATGCATAACTGCTCTGATATGTAAACCCTGCCAAGATTTTATTGAACACTGCTTGAACGTTACCTGGGCCCCCTTCAAGAAAAGATGAAGCAGAGTATGAATAAAATAAAAACTGTGGTGATGTCAACAAGCAGGGAAGTGCCAGGGGAGAGCCCTCAACACAAGCCTGTTTGCCAAGTAGCCAAAGAAGACTACACAGTGCACAGCAACATCTATTTTGTTGATAAGTTGCCCTAGAACCAGTGTAACTTACCCTCAGTGAAAGAAGCAAGATAGGGTACAACAGAAACAATGAAAAGGAAGGGGAACACGATTCATCTTATATCTTTTAACCTCATTTTGCTGTTTTTCTTCCCAAAAAGCCCAGATTTATGGCACCATCACAAAGTGAAAACTGCATTCATTTACCCTCCACGCATACCAACATCCAGCTTCCTCTGGTATTTGTATCACCTGAGACCATGGACCAAACCACACATGTTCCTGCATGTTTTGGGGAAAATATGGAATCTGCCATCAGGCTCTGAATGCCATTTTGACACAAATATTTCTGGCTACATGGAAGGAATGCATTTCTTGAGTCAATTGTTCTTAGCCAAACACCGCTAAGATTCAGAACATCTGAAAGATCAAAGCAAGAAACAAAAGGGGGAATTTAGTATTAAAAAGCATAAATACATAACAATTATTCTACAGACTTTCAACATAGCTTAGAAATGCCAGGCATTTCCCTGAAAGGCATGTGCTGAGCAGACAAGTAAAATGAAATATTTCTGGTTTTACTAACAAGGACCCAAACCTTTCCTGCTTCTGGTGAAACAAGAACTTCATTCCATTAGAGAAGACACCTAACCAAACGTAGCTGAGTGAGTGGCTGGTGTTTTGGGCATGTAAGGCAATTGGAAGAAAGAAAAAGAGTATGACAGAGTAGGGATAAACAGCTTCCGATTTGCTAAAGGGAAAAGAGGGGGTTAAAAAGAGTTACCACTGAGACCCAGCACTTGTGCTTCATAAATTAAAAACCTCAATTCATATTTACTCTCCCATCCAGCTTTCTTTTGTGTAGGAAATCTGACATCTTGATACCTTTGACATATGCATTTCTTTCTGCGGGAGAAAAATGAGCTTTCTTCACAGTGTATCAGTTGTCAAGCTGTCAAGATGACTAACATTCACATCACTGCCACATCACTATTGTTGTCCCGTTTAAGCACTAAAAGCATGTCAGAAATTTTCTGTCAAATTAAAATACGGAAAAGAAAATTGCAGAAGTCATTGTGTAAAGAGGATTCCCAGCTGGAAAAAGAAAAATAAAAATAAATCACAAGTTAATTATGAAATTACCTCTCCTCCAAATATTAACATGGATAATTGTAATACCTGGAATAAAGAAAAAGTTATTCCTAAACCTGATGTGTCAAGATGATAAGTTGCCAGAAGGAAGACACTTCTATATATTAGAATTTTGTACAGTTAGATGAATCTCTTGACTAAAATGTCTAATGAAGAAAAGTGGAAGAAAAAACACAGCATTCCTCTAGCACAGTACTTACTGAAAATAGCCTAAATGCACTACTTGGATGACAAATTTTCTCCTGGGATGAACTAAAGTTCAAATCCTGGACACTAGCACAAGTAGCCTGGGGATAGGAGGGAACACGTGAAATTATCACCTTTCCACCATGGATGCGCACAAAGCAACTTACACAATTTCTGTTGGAAAAAATTCAAAGGTTGTCATCTGTGGCTGATGGTTCCTTCTTCCACCATAAATTACTGCCCTTGGAGCAGGGACAGCAGAACAGGTGTTGAATTTGCACCTCAGCAGCTGTAGTTCAGAGTATTAACATGAACTAACACTGCTTCCCCCCCCCCCCTTTTTTTTTTCCTTTTTCCTTCTCAGTCTGCCAGGCTGTGAGCACCTGAGGAACAGACCCAGTGACCATTCTGCAACCTCTGCTATGGAAGCAATCATCTCTAGCAGACAGCAGGGTGGACACAGCTGGGACCGGCAGCCTCTCAAGTCCTCTCAGCATGAGTCTGCTGATCATCTACTACATGTCTTTTCACATTAATTCCAGGTATTTATCCTCTAGAAGCCTGAGCCAGTAATCTTACAGATAAGTAGTGCTTACAAGGGAGAACTGCCTTCTAGAACTCATGGCAAAGACAGCAAATTAAAGGCACTAAGCTAATTATTCAATATTATCCCAGCAAGAAAAACTGAGATCTCTAGCTTAATGCTTATCCAGAAAACAGCTGTAGATGAGTCAAGAAATCCACCAAAGGGTGTGTAACCTGGCTGCAGTCAAGCAAATATTGATTTCAAGGAAATCCATACCTACACACTGTGCTATGAAGCTGTGTAGTTACAAATTCAGGAAGTCATCTCACAGCACCAGTGACCTCTTACCAAGTTTGTGGCTTACCAATCAAATTATCTGGAGATAATCAGATTGAGAAGAAGTTGTCCCCTCTCTCCTAAAAAAAAGTGAGAAAGCAATCAGCCCCCCTTCCTCCACTTGAGTCTGGGAAGATGAGCTTCTTTCCTCCTTTTCATCAGCTTTAGAGACTAAAGAACCTCATGGAGGTAAATAGAAAGGAGATCAGCAGAAAGTACCACTATGGAGAAGCAGATACAGAAGAATTCAAAGGATCTTCTTATGTTGTTCCACTCAGCAGCATAAAGACTAAGTGTCTGAAAAAGTAGAAACTGCCTAATCAAAAAAGTGTACCAATTGTCTTTTCTTCAGCCTTCAGGCGATTTTCAACGTCCCCCCATCTCCTCCTCTTTGAGATCAGATTCTTTTACTCATCCCCTAGACATGGCATCAGAAGCCCTGCCAGGTCCCTCCAGCCTCCCAAAACTCCACAGAGAATGGCTGTGAACTGGCATGCTTGAGCACACACTTTCCTCTCAGATCTTGTGCACCGGGCAGAGCACAGGAAGCTGAAAAGTCCTTGACTAGTGTAAGCCCTACTTAGCAACAACCAAAACATCAGTGTGTTATCAACATTATTCTCATACTAAAACCAAAACATAGCACTATGCCAGCTACTAGGAAGAAAATTAACTGTATCCCAGCTGAAACAAGAATAGGCACTCAGGTTCTCAATAATAATGGCAAAACTGTTTCAAAACCTGAGATAAGTTGCACTGAAAGCTTCATAAACAGTTGTGTGAAATCACTGTAGAAAACACAGACGACGTAGCAACAAGAAGAGTTCTATAAAACAGTTTAAAGCAAAGTTACCATCATCATCTGTACTTGAACAACAGAGTTTAGAAAATGTACCATCTCCCCTTTGCCACCCCATTCTCACTAAACAAACACTTTATCCTCAGGTAAGAGAGGAGGTAGGAAAGCCAAGCACTAAAAAAAAAAAAAAAAAAAAAAAAAAAATCTGCTTGAGACCTGGCCAGGTCCCGCCGGGGCCTCGCCTGCGGGGCGGCCCCTGCGCGCCAGCACCAAGGACAGCGCCCCGCCGGCACCGCCCCGCCCCAGCCCCAGGGTGGGGAGGCGGCTCCGGCTCCTCCCGCCGCTGGGGTAACCCCGGGGCGGGGAACCTGCCAGCGCACGGGAGCGCTGCCCCCCTCCTGCCTGACCCCCTCCCCTCCCCCGACTCCTGCCTGACCCCCGCCTCCTCCCGCCTGACCCCTCCCCCCCACCCCGACTCCTGCCTGACCCTCCTCCTGCCTGCCTGCCTGCCTGACCCCCCAGCACAGGCTGTGCCCAAGAGCAGGAACCCTACCTGGCCCGGCGTCCTTCTCTTCTGCCCACCACCAACTCATCCCTCCTTGGCTTTACCGGTTAAGCATTAAATAGCCATTTCTCCGCTACTGTGGCAGGACACATCAACTCAGAACCACCACTTAAAATGATTGGTTGCTCAAAGTGTTGCCCAAAGGCAGACCTGCAAATTAGTTAAAAACAACAGAGCGCTGTTCTAAAATTCTTGTTTTGAATATGATGGTGGCCGAATTACCGCAAATAACATCAGACTTTCCTGAAGACTGATTGTCACAAAACAACTCCCTTCAAAACCAAACTCGGGTTATTCCCACCGCTTTGTTCTTACAGCTCCTCCTTAACAGCGCATCTGAAAAAGGGCTGCTCTGCTGCCACCTTCCCCCACCATGCTGATTTTAAAGATTTATTTGGCCAGGGTTTTGGCTGAGAAATTTCTTTTATTGGTTATTCAACACACAGATGAATACAACAGGTACCACAGGAATGGTTTCACAGTGGGAAAAGAAGGGTTTCTCTATTCATGTCACATAAATAAAATGAAGTCTTGCCTTTTTTTTTTTTTAAAAAGGTGAAATTAGATACATTCAAAAACTAGACACAAAGAAAACAAATCGAAGCTAGAATAAACAGGCTCTGCAAAAGGCGTTTCCTTCGCCCAGGGGGCTGTCTTCACCAGGGGGGGTGTCTTCACTCTGCAGGGCTTGTTCTGTCCACGCAGACAAGCGAGAAGTCTCCTCCACCAGCTCCTCCTGAGGGGTGGCGGGCCATCCTGGCCAATCTGCCCACACTCCGCCAAGACACACGGGGAGCCGGTCAATGGACCCGCTGGGACTGAGAGCTCGGCGGCAGCAGCCTCTCTCCTCTCCCACTCGCGCTCCTCCCGCCAGTCCCTGGTGGGGAGCTGGAACCGGACTTGCTTGGGGCGGCTCTTCCTCTGCCCCTCCCTACGCAGCATGGCTACACTGCCACTAGGAGACGCAGACGCCGCACCGGCGATGCCACAGGACACGCGGAAGGCGTGGAAGTGCTCCTCCAGCTCCTGGGGTGCGGGAACCGGAGAGCCGCCTCTCACCTCCTCCCACCTCCGCAGTCGCTCCAGGATCACGAGCAACGGCCAGCCCAGGCCCCGGTAACACACCAGCGCCGCCGGTGATGCGCCAGGGAGCAAAGGCTCCTGGGAAATGCCGCAAGCAGCCAATGGGCTTCCACATGCAAATGAGCATGGTGACACCGGCCACCGGCATGGCCTCAGGCCTTGGGCACAGGACCCCAGGGTCGCCAGCCGGTCCCTTCTCCACGGCCTCTCCTTGCAGACCCCTCTGCCGCCATGGCCCCTGGACAGGCTCCCAGGAGCACACATCTCCCACCATAACCCCCCCAACACCTTCTGAACCCCTGGGCCAGTTCCAACCACATCTGGCCAGGGAAGGGAAGTCCCATGGACAACGTCTACCCAGAAGCACCACAGAAACAGAGGCACAACAAAAACTCTCTGTTCAAGGCCTCTTCAAGATGAGGGTGAAACTTGAACTCACCTTTACAGACTACAGACTCCACCTGGAAAAACACACACAAAGTACCCACTGGCCCAAATTGCCTAAAAGCTAGTCCTTCCTCACCAGTCAAGAGACAAGGAAAGGACCTGGCAGGGGGCATACCTTCTCCTCTGCATCACACACAAGTGATCCCCACATCGGCCTTAGTGCCACTGACTATGGGAGCCTAACGCACGGGTGCACAGAACCACCCTGATGAGAGATTTGGTAAAGCAGTATTACCTTCCCTTTCCGTAAGATGTCACACTGAGTTTTATCACACAAATTTCCCTATGCTGCCATCCTCCATCAAATCCCTTAGTCCGTTTTAGAGGCATTTGGGGCTCTTGCTATAAGCCTTTGGACAAGCCCTTGCAAGTGTCTGGGGGATTACAACCACCAGCCTGGCTACCCAAGCATGACAAGTCCCTACCCAAGGGACTCCTCTGGAGGGGAACTGCCAAAGTGTTGCTCCCCGACAGCTCAGCAACCACACAACCTGCTCCTCCCCATCCCCTTCCTGAAACAGCTACAGGCAAGGAGGCAGGAACACCAAAATCCTTACCCCTGGTTGCCTTCCCATACTCAAGCATTACACCACGGTTTTGTGTAAATCTGCCTTAACAAGAAGCTTGGCTGAAGAACTGAATTACCAAAATCAAATAATTAAAGACAAGGACAGCCGGTGCTAATCTAACACATGTACACAGACTTCCTAATAAATGTAATTATAGTATTTCTGTAACGCATTTTGGGTCTTTCTTTCTACCTCCTAATTAGCCACTGGCAAGCAGGAAGAGGAGCGCAGACACAATCAATGCCAGGAGATTGGAGCACGGTTCCTCCATGAAGCTGCTTTCATCTGACTCAGTATCACATTAGCAGAAAGGAGACATTTAGGTTGTTGATCCGTCAGTTATTTCTGATTTATTAACAGTATCGGTAACGATCTACCAAATACGGAGAAAGCACTGACCACCTCCTCTTTGCAGACTTTTGCAAAAGAAATACTTTGTACAAAGAACAGAGAAAGTGGCAGTACATTTATTCCACTGCTTTCTGCTGATTTTGTATAAAATATATATTAAAATATTATATATTTTATATATATAATATATATATAAAATATATATTAAAAAATATATAGTCCAGGCACCTAATTATACATGACTATTACCAGGCATAACTAGCTATTATCCTGACTTCTAGAGCAAATTTTTTTAGAGGTTGTCATAATTATTCCATTTAAATGTTTATCCCTAGAAGAGTAATTCCTACATTCCTCTCATACGTCAGGTGCCGTCTTTTGAGTTACTTTGCCTTTTATGTTTAAATAATGTTTTTACTGAAGTTAAAGAAGTTGGTCTTGCTGTCCTACAACCATCTCTAAAACCTACAATCTGTTTACCTACCTTTTCCTGCAGCTCCTACTGTTTTAACCTCTTCTCCTCCTCACAGAAACTGCCTCCTTTCTGTGCATCTAGACAGAAATGATACCAGACCACAGCTTCTAGATTCATTACTATAATACCATGCAGTCTTTCCAGATATTGTACATTAATACTGTGCATAAGAACACAGTGATAGCACTTCTAGTCAAAGATACAAACAGTTAGTGCACATCTAAAGCATTTAAGGACTTAATTCAGCCCCAACGTTACTACTAGGCGCAAAGACTTTTGAAAAGGGAAGAGAAGGGCACAGGGCAAAGAAAACCCCCAGACACAAGTACCAATTCTACCATTTGCAGCACTCGGTTTGGGAAAGGGAAGGTCTCAGCAGCTTTTCAACAACAAAACACAGTACTTTGGGATTAAAAAAAGTGTATGAGGTGTCTCTTGCTCACGTGGGAAAGGCCCCAAGGAAGAGAAAAAAAAAAAAAAAAAAACCACCCAAAAAATTCCCAGGGAGGCAACACAAAGTAGAGAGCAAAGCAGAGAGCAGGGCTTAACAACTCGGCAACTGAAGGGTCTTTTTCAACATTTATTTTAGGGCCCAAAAGTTTAAGTACTTCCTCAGTAGCAAAGTGGCAGGGAAAAAAGGCACAACGCATCTGCACACCTAAATAGTAAGAGAAGAGAGTCTCATCAGATGGAGATAAAACAGTGGGCAGCAGAGTCAGACAGCTATAACCACAGCACCTGACCATTTTGGAGGAGCTCTTTCACGTATTTAGACACCAAGTTCAAAAAGGAGCATTCCCAAATGATCGTGTTTGCACAGAAGGCATGAAAACTTAGATGTCCTCACTTTCAGGATTGCCTGCATAACATTATTGAAGATTCAACTTTTGCAAAGTTGACCAAAAAAAGAAAAAAATCCATAGACTTCAAACAAACCTCATAAACACATTAACAGAGGGATTGAATGCAGTATGCTGCCCTTTATATGAATCCAAGATTTTACTGAAAAAGTTAGCATTCCAGAAAAAAAAAAACCCTCAAGTCAAAAAAAACACCAGAAGAGGGTTGTTCCCCCCCCCACCCCCCCCATCACTGACTCTTTTCATTTGAGTAAGTCACTTAGCAGCCCTGCTTGACTCTACTCCATCTGTCAGGATGAGGCAATATTTTCATTCTGTCACAGAGACAGATCAGCTCAAAAAATATCCTTCAAATATTTCATTTGTAGTTAAAAGAAAGACGTGCTTTAAGCTATTCTTTGTCAAAAACACTCTCAGTTTTGTAGATTATGACTCCAAAGTAGCATAAGCATAGATGAGCCTAAGAGCATCAATGGAAACATAGGAAAGATACTGAAGATCTATTTAGACACCAGTTATCAACATAATTGTCATCAGCTGTCTAGAACTACCACTTTGGGTGGACTGACAAGACACCACAAAATTGCAGTTTAACCTCTTCCTAAGCCAGCTCCATGCCAGTACCTTGATCTGCCTTGGTTAATTAAACAGTGACACAAAAGGGCTTATTTTTCTTGTCTCTTATTAGCTGCTTGGGATTAACACTGGGGTATTATTCTGCAGCACATTTCTTACATTGGGTTTAATGATCAAAGTTATATATCCAGTAACTCTACAGAGTTACTACAAGAACAGCATAGAAATAGCACAAAGAAGCTAAATTCAGATAACTGAGAACTGTAAAGTATGAAATTAAAGAAGTAGTATTTAAAATTCTTTCTATATTAAGCCATTACCTAGTGAAGTGCTATTACAGGGCATTCCTGATAAGGAAATCCCTTGGAGAACATTTTCCTTTCAATTCCAAGGAATACAAAACCAGCACATAACTGTGAGTCAAGACCAAAGGCTGTTTATCCCAATATCATGCCTTAAACAGTAGGCAATGTAGAGGGACAGGGAGGAGTAGACAACGAAGGCAGGAGTACATTACCCTTCTCCTCAGGACCCTCACCCCCCAGTGATTCGCAGGTCAGTGACCTTCTGTGCCAGAGACCTGTGTATGTGGCAGCTCCCACCTCTGTTCTACTCACCTGTTCATGCTCTCCTTGGACCCACGTAAGCTTTTACAACCTACAACTGTCTGTGACCATGAACCCCACAGGTTTTACCATACATTGTGTGTTTTGGTGTTTGTTACATTTTTTACCCACCAATTTCCAATTCTATGCAATGGTTTTCTTCCCAGGAAGACACAGTGAGCAATTACTGCCTATACACTGTATTCACGCCACCCACTTTACAAGTCTCCACCACACAAAAGACCTGAAGCATCCTTTTTCCAGGTTGAGAAGTCCTAGCCTATGAGTTAAACATCCTCTGTCCAGAAGTCATGCCCATAGCACCTCTGCTACCTTCTTTGAAACTTTTCAAGTCTATGGTACTAAAGATGAGCATGTGCCATGGAATCATTCTGTGTCTACCCCTTCCCTCATAACTTTTAACACCTGACTTCCTCTTTTGACTGCATTGAACAGAGGAACTATTATGGAACTATTATAGCTCCAAAACCAGGTAATACCAACTTGTTCTGTGCACACAATGTTTGTGAATCAGCTAAACCCCGTGGCAGAATTTCTAATGCAACCAGTTTTGGGGTACATACATGCCTTTCCACAAAAGTATCTCCTATTCTTCCCTGCTCTTCAAATCTTCTCATTGCAGAGCTCTAGCACAACTAGAAGAAAGAATCTATCCTGAATGCACAGCCAGGAACAGCAATCAAGATTTCAAATGTGCTCTTGTACAAGAGGACACATTAACAGGCCTAGAAGAGGGTATAATAGAGCCCTCACAGGCAACACTTAAAATACAACCATAGTATGAAATTGCACAGCTTTGTATTAAGAAAATTCAGCCCAGAGCTCTTTGGTTTGAACGCCTCTTTATCAACAATTTGTAACACAGGAAAAGAGCCCTAACAAAAAGGAAAGCTCAATATTTAATATGTTTTCATATTCCAAGATTAAATTCATAAAAGCCCATTGCCCACTGCAATGGAAACAATTCCACCCACCTGAGGAACACCCTCGGAACTGAAGAGCAATCAACCAACACAACATGTTTCTCAATTGCCTCCTTACTCTTAAGATCTTGGACAGTTGTTTCTCAATTCAAACCATTCTTTTCCGCTACTTTCTGTTTTATTGAATTTCACCCAAGAGAGAAGTGATTCACAGAAGTTATCCTGAGTGTGGCTTTAAGCACACATCTGTAATGTACAATGAAAGGAGAACAATACACAACACAAAGAGAAGTTCTTTCACAGACTGAATTGCCTTTTCCAGGTCAAATTGAGCACCTCCTTATACAGAAAACAGCTAAAAACCAGTCGAACAACTCCCATGAAGAGCTGTTACCTTGTGAGAGAAAGCGCACATGGTTCAAATACTAGTTTTGGTAAGCATCCTGTTGTAGTTTGGCATTTCTTTTTTTTTTTTCCTTCCTATTTTCTTACCAAACTGAGATTTTCTGCCCAGTACTCACCTCACCATTCAAGATAGCAATAATGCATCTTATCTACACCCTCAACTGCTTTCTAACATACTTCTGGTCACCTCAGAAAACTTCAGTGTCTGGAATACTTTGATGTCTGCTTTCTAAACTTTACATACCACCTGCCACTTTGATCACCTTTGTCGTATTTGTTTTCACTTTGTTTTCTCCCACTGAGAGGAACGCAGAATGACCTTTGTAGAGGTCTAGCATGAGTTCAAGTGCAACTCCTCAAAACATTTTTGTGGAGGTCATGTGAAGAGAGCAACTCAGCTGATTCTGCAACTCATGCTGAAGTATGTTCTAAGCATATGAATACCTCTACTAAGCAACACAAATATTAAGGTGAATGCTTATTTTTACATGACAGCCACATAATATCTATATTACAGTGCTGTAATACATTTGATGCTGGCTGCCAAAATGCAATGGACATATGAATCTTTGTGCAGTATTTTGAAAGACCACTAAAAGTGACAAAGAAAGGTGTAACTGAACATGCCCGAGTTTGAACACTAGCCACAAAGTTTGTCTGGGGTTTTAGAGCTTCCCCAAATTTGGACCCTCTTTTGATTCCTCCCACCCTGGCAAAAAAAAAAAATCTTGCTTATTTGTTACTTCATTTCATGCATGTAAAGAGAATACCAAAGGAAAACAACTGTTCACTTGCACAAAAGTATCAAGAAATCTCAGTGCTTGGACCCTGGGCACTGTGGTTTTCTCCTTTATTTTGCTTGGGATGGTTTCTGTATTACTCAGAAGGGGAAGGTGGGGGAGACCTTGCTTTCTCACATCCACATTTGTTTCAATTCTCCATTTCCATTTGCACTTGTTCTTCTCCCGCTGCAGAAGATTGCTGCATTATCATCATGGCTGAGAACACAAACACAACCTCCTCTAGAAAAAAATTGTAAAATGTATTCTTAAAGTTCACACCTCCTCCTGTCAGTCTTCTCTCTTATATATATATATGTATATATGAGTACCGCTTCCAGCTCTGGGGCCCCCAACATAAGAAGGACATGGACCTGTTGGAGCAAGTCCAGAGGAGAGCCATGAAAATTATCAGGGGGCTGGAGCACCTCTCCTATGAAGACAGGCTGAGAGAGTTGGCATTGTTCAGCCTGGAGAAGAGAAAGCTCCAGGGAGACCTTATAGCGGCTTTCCAATTCCTTCCAGAAAGCTGGAGAAGGACTTTTTACAAGGGCAGGTAGTGATAGGACAAGGGGTAATGGCCTTAAACTGCAAGAGGGCAGATTTAGATTAGATATAAGGAACAAATTCTTCACTATGGGGGTGGTGAGGCACAGGAACAGGTTGCCCGGAGAAGCTGTGGATGCCCCGTACCTGGAAGTGTTCAAGACCAGGCTGGATGGGGCTTTGAGCAACCTGGTCTAGTGGAAGGTGTCTCTGTCCATGGCAGGGGGGTTGGAACCAGATGATCTTTAAGGTCCCTTCCAACCCAAACCATTTTATGATTCTATGATATCTACATACGCTGTGGAAACCATCATTTTAGTTAATACTTAACATTGAATCAAAGCCCACAGGATTTAAAAGCATAAGCTACTGTGCACCATCTACAGATATTCACTTTGAAAAAGTGGAATTCAAACTGAACCATAAATAATTTGAGAAATATTTTCCAAGACAGAGCAATCCTAGATGTTAAATTTAGAGATAAATAATTAAATATCATATGTCAGTATGAAACACCAAATTGAGACAGCATCTTACAGGCATCTACCAGTTTACTTTAAATATCTAATCATACCAAGGATCAACACAATTGACAGGCTACAGTTATCTGCTACTGAACTTTAGTGCACAGAAATGATAAACTCATTTTCATATAACAGTCATCAGCTACTTTGCTGTACTTCAGCCTCTCATAGCACATGGTAGTTCAGTTCCCCAGAAGCTGCATCCAAACCTCACTCAAACCCCTGTGTAATTCCACAAGGGACTGAAGCATCACTTCCACAGATTTAATTTATTCATTACGGTAACGCCAGAGGAATCACCTAGTTATGCCTTTCACATAAGAAACTAATGCAGAAAGCTCCTGTGTTTCCTAACTGACCTAAGGGTGGGAATTTAGTGCAGGTGTAACCATCCTCCCCTAACGGAGGTAACCTTGATTCCGCTGGATGCAATCACTTTAAACCCAGTGGAAGAGGGACAAATGGTTACACATTCCCTACTGCTGCTTCCAGGACCTACCAGCAATACTCCCAAACTTTCCAAGACCTGAATCCAATCTGGGAAGACCACTTGGTAACTTATGAAGCATGCTGGCATTGCTGGAGTGCAGAAACTTGTCTCTAACAGGACAAATGTGCATTTTCAATGCTATATATATGTGCTATTTTTGTTCTCTGCCAAAGCAATCACTCTGATCAAAGACTGCTAGTCCTGTAAACTTATGACATCCAATGTCTCTATATTCACACTTAATAAATACCACTGTCAAAGCACTATCTGAGAGGCTATTGTGGTAGATCAGGTAAAACCAGCAAATTGCATTTTGGAAGAACTCCAGCCTTACAAAACTACCTAGAGTGTGGATGTTAGTGATGTTTGCATGTATGTACCTCCCCTAGCATCTTATCTTTGCTGTGGGCTGCTAGTTAGCATCACGCCATCAAGGCAGAAGGAAGGAGTAATTATTACAACAGCAGTTTTCAGGGAAGCAGAGCTATTTCCTACACATGCCTACTGTCACACATTGGTATTTTCCAAATTCAGTTTCTTTGTTCTAAGTAGAAACATTGGCAGCAGCTTTCCGAGTGAGCACGTGGCAACTTCGCACTGGAAGCCGTAATTCTCACTTACCTTCTAGACCACAAACCCACTCGCTTTTAGAAGCTGACAACCAACACTTTCACCCATCTTGTGGCCAAGATTTAAAAAAAAAAAAAAAAAAAAAAAAAAAAACCAAACCTGTTTGACACTGCATCTGTCACCTGGGTGTCCAACTTGACATGCATACGTAAGAAGACTAATCTACAGAAGAAGGCACTTCTTAAAAAAACAAGCCCTTTAAAAATCTCACTTTGGGATGCTTTCTAAAGTCTTCAGGCTGAAGCAAAGTGGTACTTAATGTTATGCCCAACAAACCGAATGTCTTTGCCAGTGCCTAGATGTTTCAATTAATTAGGCAGCACTCCCTTTAGCATTTCCATTATTATTATTAACACAGGCTTCTAAGATAACAAATATAGCTGTTTAGCTGAAAATAATAACGAAGAGCATCTGCCCATTCACATACATCCTAGTGAAACCTCCTCTTACTGCAAAAGCAGGCCCCTCTCTTTAAACAAACCACATTCATACAAGGAAGAAAAATCTTTCTTCTAACAGCCTATCACTTCACTGTGAAACCATCAAAGGGGCAAGAAACCAGTCCAAGGCCGGCCTGTAGGCACTGCATGTAACTTGAAGAACTGCAGATCTGGAGACCATCAATCCCCTTGACAGCACACCAGCCTTTTGTGCTGCAGGCATCTTATACATGTGAGGAAAAGTATCATTCCTTGACAGCCCCAAGTAGAACACAAGATTTTAATTTAGTCCACAACAGAAAAATTGAAAAAAACTGTCTCTCTGCGGAAACGGTCATTATTGGTTAAAAGAGAGAAATGAGAAAAAAAGGAGGAATTTTAGTAACATCCATGACATACTAACTTCAGTCAGAAAGAACCCAAAACTACTGCCCTAAAGCCAGCAGCACCCTACTCCTTAAGACAGAGAGCAACTACTGCAAAGCTACTATTCAGTTTAAAAAATGGAAGTTTTAGCCTATCATTAACACATTAGCTGCTGAAAATATGCCATCCCTTTCCATTTGTAACCAGCATCACTACTCCAATTTCTCCTCCAAAGAAGAGACTTGCACAGCTATGAATCCCTGCAGATCTGGAAGGCTTCCACATGGGTGTACTACAGTGAAGTGGCCCAGGGAATATGATATTGGACTAAATATTTAAGAGACTTCCTAGCTTTTTGCCTCCAACCCACAACACAACTATGGTTTGACACTTTAGTTCTGTTTCTTCTGCCCTCTCTCCCTCCCTGGGTCTCTCTCCCACCCACCACATCACCCTCAAACAGCCGCTCTCTCCAGACTAAAAAAAATTGTTACGAAATATGGTTTATAAAACCAGAAACAGTCACAACCTTTATCTGTTGAGAAATCACTACCTCTGGTCTCATGACAGTTACAAGGTCTCAAGTAGGAACACATGAGTTGAGAAAGAAAGGTCTTATTTAGAAAATTCCTCAGCAAAAGCACAAGAAGGCAATGTCTTTCTGCTTTTCCTCACCACTGGGCTTATGAACACCCTCCCCTGGGATTTTGATTACACAGTTTACTACCTTTCGATGTTGCCATTTGAGTTTTGTAGTAAAGAATATAAATCTTAATATTCTTCCATTCAATCATCAAAGCACTGAGGCATAGATCTTATATTTGAAGAGACACATAAAGGCTTCAGATACAGTCACAGAAACTCTGATCTCCCCTCTGTCCTTTTGTTTCCTGTAAATTTTAGAAAGTGCCCTCAACCTCAGCTTTAAGAGACAGTGACACACAAGTACAAGGTAAGCGTTACATTTTTAATTGCTGCATTTTTCACAGTGTTCTGCTGAAGAAGAAACATTTGTGATTCCTTTTAAAGTTTCTTGCCAGGAAAGCAGAAAGAGGAAGGACATGCCTATGCTTCATTTCCCCCTTTTGCCTCATTCAGAACAACACAGGATGAAAAATTTGAACCTGGAGTTTTCTTCATCTCTGGCAGGTACATAGGTACATAGAATAATTCAGGTTGGAAAGGACCTCAGAATTCAAGTTTTGACCCAAAAAACCCACAGACAGTTCTGTGCTTATGGATTTTGTTAATAAAGCAAAATTTATGTTATTTACAGGCATTGTTTTTGTTCAGATGGGGAACAAAGCCATTAAATCACTTAACACTGCAACATACGAACTGTCAGTCCTCTGTTTTCCTTGCTGTTCCCATTTGCTCAATCTTTCTGCCAAACCAACGAGCTCAGGACCGCAGAGGACAGTCCACGCTGGACAGACCCACGCTTTCCGTGGTACGTTCCACTGTGGCTGTGCTATTCCACTCCTCTGGGACGTTGCTTACGGAGGGAGCTCTCAGGTCCCACTCACCCATGGCCCCTAAGATATTAGTAGAGTTGTCAACCACAGGAGAGTTTTCCCTCTGCAGTAATGGCTTATTATTTCCCAATACCAGATGGGGAACACAGGTGCAAAGAGTGCCAGCGACTTGCCCAAATTCACAAAAAAAAAAAATCCACAGAAGAGCAGACACTAAATCCAGATCTCTGAAGTTCAGCATTGATGGTTGGTATATCCCTCCTTGGTGCGTGAATACAGAGTTATAGACTTCAACTGTGTTCCAGTTTAGAGAGTGACTCATTCCTCCCCCTCCTTCTATAGTGGCAGAAACATCCAGTAAAAAGAACTACGCACGACAAAACCTCAGGTTGACTAAGGACTCAAAGTCTCAAGCAAGCATCAGATGGATGACAGTCTTCTATACCCTGGCAACACCTGAAAATTTTCATGACAGTCGAATATCACTAGCTGAAGGTGGTGCTCCTGGCCGTGCTACAGTAAGGATGTAAGGCAGACTGCCTCTCGTGCAGAGGATTGCACAGCTTCCAGGAGCGGGACACCAGCCTTCTCAGAGGGCAACACCTGCATTCTTAGTACCAGCTACAAAAGCCAAATCGTAAAGCCTTAGAGCAAATCATTGGAGTGAGCTTCAAGATAGGATTCCAAGCAAGTCCAAACTTTTTAATCTCTTTATATTGGAGATACCTAGAAATGTTATTTTAGAAATAAATGCAAAACAGAAAAATTTTTAAAGTAGCAAACAGCATACTTTGGATCTTACGTTTTGCCTGCTTTTTTACTTTTTCATATTAGGCTTACCATCACTTTTTCCTCATTGGCTTCTAGGAGCACTTAGGCACACTCAAACGTGGACCAAGTACTGAAGGCATCCTTCTTTCATAAAAAAATAGTTTTCTCTTGTCAAAGGATCAATGCACTGAATTAAATATATATACACGTGCATATATATGTGTGTGTGTGTATACATATAAACAAATGAGTTAGCCTGACATTGTTGAACAGAAGAAAACGAAAAAATTCATGATAATTTTTCTGATCCTGGAACATTTCTAAAGCACCTGCATCCCCGAAGCACCTCATGTACACCTTTACATCTTTGTTTCTTTTTTAACTGAAAGGAAAAAGTGTCGCTTATGAAACACAATCCAGTATGAATCTGAGTCAGACTAAAGAACACAGCATAATGTAATCTGTGCTTGTAATATCAAAGATCAGAGAGGATGAAATTAGTTCCCCTTTATTCACGTAAAACATGGCCTACTAACAATTCACATGACACTTTGACTGGAGTTTAGTCACCCTTGTTAGGAAAAACATGGGTCATCCATTCAGATCTTCATTATTTAGGCAGAATTAAACTTCTCATTAAAACCACAAAAAAAAGTATTTAAGCATTCCTATGAAGTACAGAAAAAGCTAGATCATGATTATTTAGGAAGCCACTGGGCTTACACACCACTTTATCTCCAAACGATGAGCTTGCTGCTTTCTTTCTGAAAAGATAAGCTCAGGCAATAACCAAGTAGAAGTGACCCTTATGAGGCAATAAACTTGTCTCCTCAGGACTGATTACTTAAATCACACTAAACATCCTGTGTATTATTATGGAGCGCTGAGTTTTACGGAAATTTAAAATCCACCTCTCAAGGTCCTTTAAGGCAGGTAAGTAAATGTACTCTTTATTGAAAATATAACATTGCTAGACATTCAAGAACTCCTGTATTTATTCTCTGAAAAAGCAGAGGAATCAATTTCTGGTGAAATCTTTCACGGCTCTTAGCAGAATAATATAAATCCATTTCAAAACATTTCCCTCACCTTGATGATGTTTCAGCATCTCAAGGCAATTAAATCAAACTCTTCATAGTGGAAAAACAGCTCCAGCTTCACTGGCATTTTAATCCACCTCTCAAGTTCCTGCTGATCACATGGAGCCCTGTGAGACAGGACCAAGAACTCCCAACTCACTTCTTTTTATCCAAGCTTGGTAGTTAGACATGCAAACAGAGATTGGAGCTAAAACTATCTGTAGTACTTCCACATATAGATAATCAGAAGTAATACATCTTCATATCCGTTTGATCAAGGGAAACACCGCCCAAGTGTTCAAAGGCTAAGTGCTGCCAATCTTCCTACAGAAGACCCTACATAAAGTGGTGTAAAGTGATAAAGTGGTAGCAACACCTAATGCAAATTTCCTGAAACTGAGAATCCAGACATGGAGGCAGCCTCTGGCAATTTCTAAATATAGGGCCTCTCTCCTCTGCGTGATAGTTTACAAAAAGCTAGGTTGCTATTGAGCAACCACAAAGATTTTCATCACCCCAACACTAACATCAAAAGCAAGGGCAGCCTCAGCCCAACTCACTGAGCACATCCCAGTTAAAGGAGAGAGACAAAGACCAACGATGCAATTTCCCACAAGGGAAACCAAACACAGTACAACAGATTAGGTGGCCTCAAATGCACTTCTGAACGTCCAGCGTACCATTGTACCTGGAAATACCCTGGAATGCTTTGAAATTGGTCCTAATGTGAATTCCCTAACTGAGTGCCTGCCATGTGCTATGCTTTCTGACAGATCCCCTTGTAAGAAAGAAAATTATGCAAAAAATATCTTGAAACACCAGATACAGCCTAAATATGAGCACCAGTAGCCATTTCCTCATTCCGCAGCAGCAGGAAGGACACGGCCCCAAAAGGAATCGCTCTTCATGTCACAACACCTTATTTGCCTGCAAAACAATACATTCACTTCCAAGGGATTTAACTTCGAGACCCCTAATGAAATATGTTTAAGGAACCCTCAGAGAAGGAAGATCAAGAATATTATTGTTTTCAGGGTTCAACTTCTGCGTAGTACTAGCACACAGTCAGTACTACAGTACTAGAGACGAGGCAAACCAAAATGACAAGAACTTCAGTTTTAAAGCCTTGTTTCTAAAATGGGATTGCAGAAAACCCAATAAATCCTTACATGTAGTATTCATGCCTTAAATGGTAAGAACTCAGGGAAAAAAATTACTCAGGGCTGTTGCTGCATCTGATTAACTTTGGCTAACAGAACTGCTGTTGAAGTGTGCCCAGGTTACCACAACTCCGCTACAGGAACAGTATGATGCTGTATCTGGTGTTTCTGTACCCTGACTGTATTTTATTTCCTGCCTTGAGAAAAGTAATCAATACATTCTTTGGGATCTCACACACAAACAAAGAGCAACCTCGATTCTCTGACATTCACTGTGTTTAGCCCAAGAGGCTGCAAACAGACCAAAAGCAGCTTGTTTCACATTCTTTTGAATACCAACTGGAAGAAAGTAGCTTCACTAGTCAGTGGGCTCCTGAGACCATCAATTGATTTTGTACAGACTTTCTCCTTACACCTTATCATTCACTTCACGGTAATACGTTCAATGTCAATGAGCTGCTACCCTGAACCTACTTAGCCCATTTACAAGGGTAAGCAGATGCCACAATCATTACTAACTAATTGCAGGGGTTTGTTTTTCCCAAAACGTAGCGGGAACAGAAGACAGTGTATTTCAACTGTTGAAAAGTTTGCATCCTCTGAGCTTTTTCTATTGATCGGCGTCCTGAACACAGATGATGAGAGGGGAGACTAACATGCTTCATCCATCAGGAAATTCAATTTTTCATTTCTTTGGAAAGAATCCAACGAGATATACTGTTAAATCCTTAGAAGATCCATCCTGAACTGTAAAGGTAAGCTGTATTTTAATCCCCAAGACAGACTTCCCCTCCATCTTAAAGTTCAAAACAGAACCCAGACTTCAAAATGGATTTGCGACTAGTACCCTATTAAAGATTTAGAGAGTATACTTCTAGAACAACAAAACCAAACAGGTATTAACTAGAACTACAGTATTACATACATAAGAGATGGGTGTTTTAAAATACCCTGACTATTCCCATTGTCAGGCTTACAGATTCATAATTCAGCCCTGAGGGACTCCCATTTTCAAAAAATTGGGTATCCAGCAACTTCTGCCAGCATCCAAAAATGACAGCAGCATGCCTCATTTTAAAAACTAAACTGCTTATTTAGTTGGGGCAACAATGTTCTGAAGGGTATTTTGGGGTTTTTTGTTGGGGTGGGGTTTTGGGGGTTTTTGTTGTTTTTTAAAAAGTCTTGCCTCCTTACTTCAGCATCTTCAGTCTGACTTTTATAATTTGAATATGTATACTCTTGAGCAGCACATGAAAATCCTATAAAGCTTCATCTCCATTAAAAAGAAAGAATACTGCTCAGAAAATATGTAAAAGCTCTAATAAAAGAAAGACCACATTACATTATTGATCTGGGATGATGTCTGTCAAGCTCCTGACAGAAGCTAACCTTTATAGCCGAATTACAAATCCCCTGAAAACACTGGTGTGTAATGGAAAGCCTGACAGGCCATTAGTGACAACAGCACGAACAAGGTTCTCATAAACAATGAAAATGGAATTTTAAATGAACCGTCATAAAAAAAAAAAAAGTATTAACACTGGAGGGCTGCAGCCCTGGAGTTTACCCCAGACTGCCATTCTCCATGACTTGATCCTATAGGGATATTCCTATGCTTGACTACGGAAGTGGCAGGATGGGGTCCTAGGGCATTAGATCTCAATACCCCTTCTGACACCAGTTATTTTCTCTTCAGCCTTAATAGTAAAGATCATTATTTTCCCCCATCTGTAATCCTACACAATCCTATCCCAACATCACAAGGTCTCCCAGTCCCAGTGTGAGATTCTCATTTGTCCCCCCCCCTCAGTCCCCACAGCAAAATCACACCCTCTCTTCTGCTCTGTGATAGCAACAGAAAGAAATCTCATCAACAAAAAGCATGCCACCTAGCACAGCCCTGCCAGAAAGGAAATTTCCCAGCAGCCGCCTTCAACTACTTTGCTCTCACTGATACGTTACAGCAAGAGACATCACCTTAAAAATTGGTGCTGCACCCTGGTTTTAAAATTACCCACTCCAGCCCTGACACAAGCATCCAAAATTACCCTCCATCGGACCTGCCCGAGTCTGATGTCCTTGGAGTACAAACAGCACTCCTCGCATGAGTACAATTTGCTGAGGCCCATCCCAGACCAGCACCACAAGCTCCTCTCTCCCACCCTCTGTTCTGTAGCACGGCCAACCCCGCTCCTTACCCCTGGGCCTTGTTGGGATAGAAAGCAGCACAGATCCCTCGCAGGACCTAGCAAGCACATCCCTCACCCCATCAGTCCTGCACACAGGGCTGCTGGACAAGCAGAAACACATTCCCAGCCCATGACCAAAACCACTGGGTCTCAGAATTGACTCCCGCTGTGGTTCCTCCTCCACCTGTGGTTTCTCCTACACCACCCTATCCAAGCACTCAACTACACATCAAATGTCTACATGCACGCTTGATTTCAGAAATTTCTCCCAGACAGTTTTCTATGCCAGGCAAACAAACAAAAAAAAAAAGCAGCTTTAAAATCATCTTCCCCTTCTACCTCTAAAAAAAAAAAATAAATCACATTATACCCATTTTTGCACTGGAATTTCTTTGCTATTTGCTCATCTTTCTCCAACACAAATCTGAGGTTCGATACCCAGGGTGAGCTGGTTAAATCATTTTGACTTCAAAGTACCTACTTTAACTCTGATTTAAATAATCTGTTCTGATCTCGCTTTGCATTTGTACTTTCTAGAACTTTTCCTGGAAAGAAACACAGATTCTTCCTGGCTGGAACACTGTGATTTTTTTTTTTAGGGTTTTTTTTACCGATTAGGAAGCTACTCTATAAGCATTTTTTTTAATCTTACTATTTATAAGTTACTTACATTAGTATCTTTTTTTTCTCTTCGGTATTTGACTGTTCATTTTTTATGGAACATTTCATATTCATTAGCTCCAACATGTTTTATAAATAGGACAAAAGAACTTGTACAAATATTAAGATACAAGTAATAAAAACTGTACTGTATTTTAAACTCAAATTAAATCCTTCTAAATGTGTTGAATGAAAAGAAAGTAAATTTATCAACATATTGGTATATTAAAACTAACTCATTACAGGGGACATTACCCATAGTTAGTGAATTTGGTTGTATATGTCCCTCCAGTTTTTGTTAGGACAGATATGATTTTCACACCTTCTTGTTATTCACAGATCAAAAGAAAACAAAGCTTCCCAGCTTTTGTATTTTCTCACCTTTGTCTGGACAACTCACTACACTAACTCCAGGAAGAACCATGAATGAAGAATTTGTTTTGTTTCTGCATGAAAGCTACTCCTGTCAAACCAGTTCTGTGCTGCAACAAATTCTCAGCAGACACTTCCACCTACTCAGTGGCTACACTTTCTTTAAAGTTTCAGAAGCAAATATATCCTTCTTGAATATTATAATTTAATTAAGTTATTATACTATGATAGAGTTAAGGCCTGAATCTAATACTTTCAAATCCAAATTATTCATTCTTCTTTTTAATTCTTCATTTTAACCTCTGTTGCTTTCCAAAAACTTCTTCCACCGTTCTTCATACTTCTACCCACGTTTTCCCAGTTGGGTCTTTATGTTTCCATCATATTTTCACAACACTGACGTGCATGAGCACTTACTGTACGCCACCTCACCTCTCCTTCTCTCAGGAAGGCTAGAGACCTATTTATTTCCAGGATTTATTCATCAAGATAATTGGGCACATGAATCATCCCACTGTCTTTACTCACATTACAAGCCCTGACGTGCACTGCTGTGCAAACAAGTCCAAGCAATCCTCCGACTTTGAGGATGAACGTTCCTCCTTCTGCTGTTCCTATGCCAAGTACACCCTACTCTGCCCTCTTCTCATCAATAGTCCGTCAAATAGGAGAACACCTCCTCTACCACCAGGAAACCAAACAGAAGAAACACTTCATTACTGGTAAGACTGTCGGGCCTTCTGCAGGGTCCGGCCTCTGCACCAGCACCTACAACCACCACCATTACAGACCTTTAGTGCCTAAAGAACCTAAACTGCTTGTTTACTCCGGATTTCCTGTAGCCCACAGGGCAGCCACCTGCTTCTCAGGATCCTTACGACTCCTTCACCTTTCGCCTGGCTACACATCTCCACTACCGATCAGTCAAGGTTCAAGACGTTATTCAGAGCTGCCTATTTATTTTTTCTTACTCATTAAAAGTTCCAGTATGCACCAAGTCACACCTCCACACAACCACACAGTGCTACACTAAAGGCAGGGCAATTTGTCACTGAAGGACAGAAGGACACAGAGAAATTAAGCATCTGACAACGTTACACAGTAATTTCAGGTACAACCAAAAAATAAAACCCTCCCAGTTCAGGGCTTTGGCCAAAAAGGTAACTTCACAGCATTATGCACAGCCTGGCTAAGGAGACATGTAAGGAGAATTATTTTGCCAGAGAAACGTTCTAACAAATAGCATTTCAGAGCGAGCTTTGCGCACAACACTAGTGTAATACTCTGCACAACTGGATGACGCTAACATCCAACTGAGACTTCTTCCTGGAGAGGCATCATCCTTCCCCCTAAGCAGCTTGGTAAGGAGTCACACATGAGTCATTAGTTTGAAGCACGATGTCAGATTTGCTATATTTTCTACATTGCACCAACAGGACAAAACAGAAAATCCCATGCAAGGGGATTTACATTTGTGGACAATACTTGTCCAAATGCTCATGTGGTATTCCTGAAATAAAGCAATTCCTCTCACCAAAATCCTGTGTCAGTAAAAATAGCAATTTCCTCCTTAGGCTGGGGAGAAGGGGCGCACTTAATGGAAATACACAAAAGGAGAGAGATCACCCAAATTATGACCCAGTGAGTCCCATTTTATTGTTGAGGGGTTAACAGCACTCTGGGAAAATCCAGAATTTAACATGGTCAAAGTCTTTGCCAGCTGATTTCAAGAGACCTCAGAAAAACTCCCAACAGGTTTAACCTACTGACACAGCTGAAAAGGATCTGGCCATTACAAAGAGAAACACCACTGATACAAAACCAGCAGTGGGTACGCTCGTCCTGCAGCCCAACGGGTGATGTGCCACAGGCTCGATCATTGGGACTGTTCTGAATAACAGCACCTAGGCACAAGGAGCAGACAAAACCTCTGTGTTAGCCACCTGAACCCATACAGGACCATGACTACTTTCATGAGTACTGAGCTCCAGGAAAAGTCTTTACATCTGCTGTGCTGCTAGTGCCCAGCATAGCTGGATTACGGCTATTCCAACTACATTGCATGTCCTGGAACAACATTTGCTAGTGCAGTCCAGACGTGCGTAGATTTAAGCTATAGGATTACATCTGATAACCTTCTGCTCATCTACAATTTCTACTGAGCACCATTCCGAAAGCTCAGTGTTCTTCCTAAGAGAAGCATTTGAACTATTTACTTTGCTAGTAATAAATCACAGAACAGGGAAAAAGAGCACTCATTCACTGGGAGTGACAATGCTATATATCAGGTAACGTGCAGCACACAATGAAATTAAGATCTTGGAAAATCCTTCAATATACAAAAGTGGAGACTTATAGCACAGAGAGATTCTCTGCCTCCTAGGCCTTAAGGAAGCTTCCCAATATGTTCCTCCCAAACTTTATGTAATAATATGTATAGATTTTTAAAGAATTGGTCAGAAGCTGTGACAACTGAAATGTCCCTATGGCAACCTGAGTTTGCAGTCTCCAATCCTGAGAGGGGTCCCACTTTGTGACTCTGCAGTGCTTGGGGATTAGCAAGGGGAGTGCCAGCAGGAACTGATATTCAGCAACTGCGCTCAGAAATAGCCACTGTAAAACAGATTCTCCTTGCATTAAAACTGCCACACTGTCCCACAACCGCCACAGCTGAAGGTCCATTACACCCACAGCTGCCCTGGGCAGAGAGATCTATGGCACTTCTCCACCTACAGGACACTGCACTCATGGGGAAGGCACAACAGCTTGACAAACTGCAGTGTTTTCAGCTAAAAGTTCAGCTCTGTTCCCTGGATATAAAAACTGAACATCCGAGGCTCCCCTGTGGTGACATATAACCTATTTCCATACAGGTATAAACATATACAGGCAAATCTGCACAGGCAGGATCAGCCCCTCAGTGCAACAAGCTAAGCAGTTCTCCTGAGGTTTTCCTTTCAAGCCTTCACCTGGTAGAAGAGAGGTGCAATACTGTCCTATTACTTGTGTGATCATCCCAAAGTTACACAGCAGGACTTCTCGTGATGAGCTATTGTGGGTATGTGTTCAAACACAAGTGGAGAGGAAGCATTTCTACACTCTTACCAGCCAACACAGTTTTTCCCTTTTCCAATTTCAGTAAAAGAATGCGATGGTGATATTTCTATTCCTGTGAGTCCTTATTTTCATTCAAACATGATATGGCCAAACATGAGCTGACAACAGCTTTTCAATGAATGCAATCTCACAGGCATTTAGATTTTGTGGTTTTTTTCTGGTTTGTTTACAGTTTCTTTGCCACAACACTTTATTTGGCCCTGTAACATTTTTATACTAAAGCCCAGAGATCCCATTCCATTACAAAAAAGCATAAAGAAACAAGAAAGACTCATCATTTCTCTTTGTTTGTACAAGCTTTCATTATATGCAAGGCAAAAATAAGGAAGTGAGAGCCCATTCCTCCCTGTGGAGACCACAGTAAGCACTGGCAGACACAAAGGTCAGATGGAGAACTGGAGAGACGTCCCATGCCAATTCACATCACAAAGCCAGTAAAACTCGAATAAAATCTCATTCTGAGTTTATAAGGAAGACTCAGAAACGTAGACTTTTAGGACCTTATAGATGAGCTAAGGAAGGATGAGCCATTAATAAAGGCCACATGGAAGCAACAAGAGAAGTACTGCACATCAATGTTCATAATTTAAAGCCCTACCCTGCAAAGACTTCTAGGCATTCACCCCCTTAAAGCACAGGTCCAGCCCAGGATATACAAAAGTTCTGAATTAGGTAGAAACCATTCCTCACATCAAAAACTTTTGTCCATGACCTTTATTGTTGCACATAAAAATGAATGATTTCTATTCATGAGCCTAGCCAGAAGAGTTTCCCAATGCGAAGGATTGTGGTTAAGGGAGCTGCTGTACCACTCTGTCACCTAAAGTCAACTGAATTTCAACTTCAAACTTATTTTGCAATGCATAGGCTTTGCCAAAAGCCAAATAAAGATGTGTCATGTAAAATTTGCATCGATCAAGATGTAAATAAACAAGATAGCCAGAAAGCTGAAGAAAACCTCCATGATTTAAAAAATTAACTGACCACCAAGAGCCACAACCTTATGTGCTTACTAGAGCATGGCAAGCAGCGTGAAGTCATTTACTCAGAGAAGGGAGGTGTCTGACTCAGGAGAGGAAAAAAATCTACAGAGATCATTTGAGCACTATACGATCGCATGCATTGGCAAGAATTACAAAAAAACGTGTTCTGTTTGTATTCCAAAACACATGATACATAGCTTATACTTTAAAAAAATACCGGCTTATGTGCGTGGTGCCTTCTGACCATTTTTCTCCAAGGGCATTTCAGACAATGGAGCAGAAGCCGCTCTCTCCGGTTCTCGGGGACTTGGGAAGGAAAAAGGGCCCACCCCCGTGACAGCAGCACACAACAGGTTTCCAGGCCACCGCCACCGCCTGCACACGGCGAACCGGCAGCCCGACCCAGCCCGCAGCCGCGGAGAGGCGGGGGGGGTTCCCGCTCCCGCCGAGGGCTGCCCGGCCCCGGGGCGCCGCGCCCGCCCCTCCGCTCCCCCTCCCGCCCAGCCCGGCGGGGAGGCCCCGGCCGCAGACTCACCGAGGCCGCTGATCTCCTGGCGGAGGCCGGCGCGGCTCCGCTCCTCCGCTATCGCCCGCAGCATCTGCTGCAGGGAGCGGTCCAGGTCGCCGTTGGCCTCCTCGTCCCTCGGCCCGGCGCGCCCGCCGCTCCTGGCAGAGGCCATGCTGCCGCTGCCGCCGCTGCCGCCGGCGATGATCTCATGTCAGGCCGCCCCGCGGAGGCGGCCGCGGTACCCGGCGCTGCCGCCCCCGCCGCCCGCACGGCTCTCTCCCGGCAGCGGCGAGCGGAGACGGGGCGGTGGGGGGGGTGGGCTGCCCGGTGGCAACGACGAGAAACCCTCCTCCGGCTCGGCGAAAGGCGCGACCCTCCCCGGCTCCCCCTCAGAAAGTTTCACCGGGCGTCGCCGGCAAGCCACCAGGACGCCGCGATCGTTCCCACCGCCGCTACCCGGCCGCGCTCCGCCGCTTCCTGCTACAGCGGCGGGGGCCGCCGGGCGTGGCCACGCCCCTGACACGCCCAAAGGGCGTGTCGGGGCGCGGCCACGCCCCGGCGGCCACGCCCCTTTCCCCCGCAGCGGGTGCCTCGCTGTCCCCTAGCAGAGTTTTCCTGGCGGTAACTCGATATAAACCTAGACTATAAACCTAAAATATTTAAGCGGGCCTGTTGCGACGCAAAGCTGACTCCCTGCTGCACAAACACACCTTCAGCGGTGGGGGTTAGGAAGGAAAGGCTTCCTCGGGAAGCTATCAACTGAGGGAGAAAAGCCAGAGCAGTGCCATGGGTGGGTTGGTCTTCTGAGGACATCAGCAAGAACTCTCTCGCCCAGGGTAAACCCCCCTGCTCATTCCCCCACACTCCCACCCACAAGTATTGCTTTTCACGGGCTACCTTGGTGAAAAATACCTTTTCCTGTAGGAAGAACCAAGCATGTCCAAGCAGAAAATGCAAAACAGTATTTTGGGTGGTCTGTAACCCCACAAGGCCAAGCAGAAAGATAAGAAAATCTACCTGCAGGCAGGTGCTTTCCTCTGCGAGGAAAGCAGAGCCACACACTTGACGGTCACCCAGGGCAGCCCACGCTGTCCTGCATCCCTCTCATCTAAAGATCTTTTGTTTCCAGTCAGGCTTTCTGGACACCGTCTTCCCCATCCTTCCTTCTCGCCGTGTCCCACAGATTTGGCCCCAGACTCTTGCCGCTGCAGGCAGAGCTCTGCTGCCTGCCCCACTGACATCAAACCTCCCGAGCTGCTGCTTCCTTCTTGCTCGCCTATCCCCCCGCCAGCTTTAACCATACGTGTATAGCGCTGTGGGGACAAAAACCAACCTAAGGCATCCCCTGAAGTGTCTACCAAGAGCCGGGTCACCTCTCCCTTGGCATTAGCACGTTTTGCTGCTGAGGTGTAATGTAAATGAGGAATGGGTGGTCTGTTTTTTTACAAAGCAGTGGAAAGTGTGGACATACAATCACAGGACTTAAGCACCTCTTCCATTGTTAAATCTGATAGTTCTGTTTCTTGGAGAGAATGAAGACTTGCAGTCACACACTGGCCCTGTAAATGCATACTTTAGAGTTATTTATCCCACGGGCTTACAAAGGGGAAGAGCAGCAGAAGACTGTCCTGTACTGTTAGCCTCCAAGTTGTTCCTGACATTGCCAAGATACAACACTTGAGACAGGAGGAAGGAAGCTCTCTGCTGCCAGAGGAGCTCACAATCTCATTTACCTCACGTCACACTGTACTAGCTAAGGCATTTTAGCATTGAGCATTTTTCCCCAGTAGATTACTGCTTGATCCCAACCCCACTATCACATCAGGGGTACATGGAAATACTTGACACTTGTCCTGTCACCAGCCAGTAAACAACCCAGCAGCAGTTTCTCCAGAGCCTCCAGCAGTTCAGCCCCTCTGCTGAGCCCGGAACGCTCACCCTAAAGTTCCAGCAACCCTGCTTAAAAAAAGCAATTAAGGGAACCTTCTGCTGCCCCATCCAGGCCTTTTGTATAACGAAATGGTATTCCTGCCCCTATTCAGTTCCTAGCCCTACCTTCAACTTTCTCTGGCTTCTACCAAAACAGGCCCACGGAAAAAATCCTCAGTTGTTTTTCTTCTCGTAGGCCTCCCTAGCCAAGCGCACATCCTAGTAGATCACAGCTCTTGATCAGAAGATAGAGGGATAAAGTCTGTGGTCTTAAAGGGGCTATTGATTAACTACCCTTAGGATCAGTTAGAAATCGGAAATGCTAATTGATTTTGTTTTTTAAAGATCCCATGGTACATTTTAAAACAACAAACCCCTCTGTCTAGCTAAACTCTTGATGGAGAGCGGGGATTGTATTCTATCTTTACTATTGCTCCTAAAGGTCTTCTTCACTGACACTTAGCACCATGTTATCACTCTAATGGGTATCAAGAGCCCTATCCTACCATGCATGCTCTCACTGAACTCAATTACACGCAAAATAATAAACTCTCTATCTTGCAAAGGGGGTAACGGGTGTTAGGGCCCTGGGGGCACTAATAGGCCTTAATGGCCCTGACCAGCCTCACCTGGGGCCTCCACACACACTCATAGGCTGGGGACTCTATTTAATCTCAGCCCTGAGGCTCTACCTGAGCTATGGTGAAGGTGGGTTGGTCTTTGGTTCTGCTACAGCTGTGTCTATGTTTGGCTATGAGTGCTGTTGATCTGGCCCCTGACCTGAAGGCTGACTTCTCAGCTTGGCCATGGACCTGCCTCATGACTGTGGAGGTACCTTTTGACCTGGGCTCTGATTTACCCTGTTCCTTTGCTTAGGTTCTGTAGTGCTGATCTGTGGCCCCCAAGGGCCCTGCCAACCTGGGAAACTTCCCCCCAATTCCCTGGCCCCCAGGGTGCTTCCAGCTTGCACAGTGCTCTGACAATAGATCCCTCTGCTTTCTTAGATAATAATGCACTTTGTGTCCTGATATAAAATATGTATATTGATCAACAAGATGGATAGGCTGTAGGTCAGAGAACAGGCTGGGTGCATCTTTTTAACTTAGGATGTGTGTTCTATACAGCAGAACCAAAAACAATACAAAAACTCAAGTTTGTTGTAAATAACCAGCTGACTTCATGTTGTGATGTATGTCTTTTGAATTAGTCAATAATAGTCAAGCTCTGCTATGCTTACACAAAAGTCAAGCAAGTTATTTATATAAGGTTATATTTTCCTTACTATATTTATTTTAGTAGCAGCTAATAGTGATAGTCTGCAGTGCATGTTACTAAGACCACATGGTGTGTGGATGTCTAACAATTAAAATAAGTTTGTGAGTTAGCAGGTATGGGCTTATTTAATGCATTTGAATGTCTTTCTCATGGATGTATGCCTTACAGCAGCGAACCCTCCCAAAACTTGTGTAGCTACTTATAGCCTGTGAAAGAGATCAGCATTACTTATGTGCTTCAACTGTTGCAGGAATAGACTTTGTAATTCTAAAGCTTTGAAAGTCCTGTTCAACCCATTACAAGCATGCAAAGTACCCTCATTTTTTTAATGTCTTTCTTTACTGATAATAATGAATTCAGATTTATAACAGCTATATGCGGCAAATGAATGTTATATCCACTTTAAAGATACAGGGCATGAAATGCAGTTCTGTGCTGAAGAGATTAAGCAATTTGCTTAAAAATTCTAATCATCTTTTAGTCACGCATTGGGGTGTCTCCATCTTCAGCTTTCTGCTGAAGGCATGCTCCTGGGTCAGTGGGCCATCCAGTGAGTTTATATGTAAAAACTAATTCTGCAATTTTTACTTAATTGCCTCCCTAACTGCATCAAGGCATTTTGACTTAGGACACAGCAATTTTTGGCCTCCCGTTATAAATTATGTTAAATTGGTCAGCTGGAAAGATAATTCAAAGTTACTTCTGGAACTTTCCAGTGTTAGGTACAGGACTAATTCTCCTCCCAAGATTAAACCTACAATTGAAACTTCTGAAAATTCTATCTATAGAATGCTACGAGATTTTTTTTCAACTAGAATTATCCTTTGTAGTTACTCCTCTGAAGGCACAGCAGAGTACTTGAGGTCATGCATTTCTGAAGTTAGAGGTGTTCTACCTGTTTAGCTTTCTTTTGTCCTTCCTTCTTTGTACTACTCTTGTTATCCCTGTCACTACTTTCATCAGTCAATTGCCATGGGATATGCTGAATGGAAGCCAGAGATGCTCAGGCTTGCATTGTAGGAGTAGAAACATTTGTATCAACTTGTATGAACAGCTTGCAGTCCAGCCTGATCCCTCTCTTCCGCACCTGAGCCTTTTATCCTAGGTTGCTCCTGTGCTGTTCCTGAGAGTGCAATTATCTTAATAGGATTGAGATGTGAACTGTAGCCTTTGTGGTAATAGGCTACTGGGTTTTATAAGCCACTTGCACAGAATCCATGTTTCATTGTTTTCCTTGAACTGTACTTGTATTATATCCAGAAACACCTCACCACTTATGAATCCACCTCAAGCCCTCCATCAGCTCAGCAAATTTGAAGTCCAAGTAGGAATTCATTAATTTTTTTATTATATAGCTTGTATTTGAAAAGCTTACAATTTTTGTAATAGAACAGTATTTTTATTTTACTGTTTTAATGTTATGTTGATTATACTATATTATATAGTTATGTTAGTATTTCCATATTAATTTTAATGAACATTAGTTAATATTTTAAATAACAGGCAAAAAAAGAAAGAACCTGTGAGCGGCGATCAAAAGAAATCATACTCTCCAGAAGATCTGCTTTTATAGGCTGGGTTGCTCTAATAAATGGCACAAGCAGCAGCTCTAGGTAGTGTGGTATGGTAGGTTTTCTTTGGATTCATATCTGCTTAAGCAAACATTCAGAGTGGGTCAGCTACATTCAAGACAATTCAGGTAATTTTCAACACTTTACCTCCAGGACAAAGGTTTTTTTCTACAGATCACTTGGCTGAACTCTGCTCAGACCCTCTTCTTTCACTGACACCTAATCAGAATATTTCTTCACCTTTGCAAAATATTCTGGTACTCGTATAAAGATATATATTATAATACATGAATTAGGGAAATCAAGTTTCAAATTAGAGAAATTCTTTCCTGATTAGAAAAAACAATTTTATTATCAAGATCTTGGGTGAAACTTGGCTTTACTGACTCAAGTTTGTAAAAGGAAGATGCCAGTGGGTGTCAGTGAGGCTGTGACTTCATGTTGTGATTTTTAAACTTACTCAATACTTTTTTCTATACCTCTGTAGAATATAGATAGTATACAAAGGCATGAAGTCATTTATGTGTGCAAGGAGCTCGGTCTCTAATGTTGTGATGGAGAAGTTGTGTTCAAGTTGTAAAGCAAAACAAAGAAGCTGAAGGCTCAAGGTACTATTCATACTTAAAGGAAAGTACATGAAATGTTGTCTTTTTCTCTCAAGAGTCAAAACATAAAGATCTTTATTTTGGCCAGAGGTGGCGGGAAGGAAACCTGTGAAAATGGAAATTTTATTTTGAAGATGGATCTCCAACTGTTACAGTATGTTGGTGATTTTTGAGTATCTTATTCATGATGGCATTATGCACTTTTCTCCACAGCAGCTCAAGGTTAGATGCTAAGGTATTAAGCTCAGTTATCTCCATGAGATCTTCCTTTCCCACCAGTGCTAATGATTCACCAGCAGCAGACTTAGAAAATGCAGTTATCTAGGGTAGCTGTAGCCTTAAGCTGTGAAAATGGTCTCAATTGTTTAGTGGCTTGTAAAGCATTTGTTAGTGCCCAGAGTGATTATTGCTTCTGAGAACCCTTAGCCATACTCCTTTCAATAAATGTTTTTATAAATCATGGGATCTGCTTTTCTTGCAGAAAATTATAGGAATTATACCTGTATGTATTTCTCAAAGTGGTACCCATCTAGTGAGTTCACAACAACAATTCATGATCACTTCAAATCATTCTAACTTTTGTTCATCCAGTTTAATCACAAACAATTACCTCCTAAGTTTCAGACTATGTATCTTGGCAGTCACACATTGTATTTTTAGTGTGTTGTACAGTAAGTTTTATGTACAGCAATGCCTGGAAAGTTATGCCTTGTATTTGAATCAACTGTACCTCTGAAAATGAACATATATTTAATAAAATTAAGCAAGTTCATCCTCACAAGGTGCAACATAAGAAAATAGATAAATAAGACTTAAATCCTGATAAAGCCTGGATATTTCAAGAAGCCTTGGACCTCACTAATCCAAGCAGAGTACACACCTGCAAAAAGCTGGTCCTTGCTAAACACAAACTTCAGAGTGAGAAAGGAAACTGCAGCAGAGGGAAGGCCAGTGACTCTGGAACTCAGGGAAAGTCCAGAACCAGGAACTTGCTTTGCCAGGCCAGCACCTAGCTTCCCAGACCAGTACATTTGACAAATGTGTCTCTAATGATACCATGCCCTAGTTCTTAAATTCTTGCTTAGCTGAGCCTCTAGCTGGTATAATTCTGTTTTTTCACATGGACAGAGGAATTGATATGTCACTTGTAGACTAGTTTTGCCTCAGTGGTTCAAACGAAATCCATAAGGTGTGAAAGTGCAAGAAGCTTTATGCTGGCCTCAGTGGTACAAATTGCCTGTCATTTTGATTGGCTCATTCTGAGGCAGAAAGATAACTTATTTTGATGTAAAAAAAAAAATCTGAGATTTTAGTAATGGCTATGAAAGAAACCTAGACTAAAAGTTAAGTCAGCCTTTATGAAGACCACCTGCATATAGTAAAAGGAATCTGAAGAGGAGTAGGTGTATTTCAGCACAGACCTTAGTTATTTACACAGGTGTAACTAGTGACAAAGAAGGACATAAGCTTTATGAAAGAGCTAGAACAGTGGACTGGGAGGCAAAAAGTATAAGGACTCTTGCATTTTGTTACTGACGTACCACCTGTCTGCACACATCATAATGACAAGAGTGTTTAGTGCTACGCACCTTTTTTGGAGCTCTGGGTTCCCTATCCATGTAAGTGTGTGGTGGTGCTAATTGAATACTTCATTAACAGTTGCTGGCAGAAGCATGCTATTGAGAGAAAATAAATATTTAAAAAAATAATTCTGAACTTAGCTGAAGCAAACAGTCAGTGCCAATTGAACTAGATTTGCATGACCTATTCTCACCTGTTAACTTTTCCTAGCCTATTGATATGAACAGATCTAAGATAGGTTCCTAATATTTCCTGTCAGCCTGGTATTTACAGCTGAGGACAACACTAAGCTCAGATTTTCTGAAACAGCTTATCTTTAAGTGTATGCTGCATATGCAGCCAGACTTCTCAGTGGAGTCGGAATGGAACCAATGCTTTCAGGATCTATTAAAATGCCTGTTTTTCAACATTTTCACATTCAGTAAATGTCCAGACTGCTAAAAAATGCTATCCTAAATCATGAAAGTTAGAGTAATAAAATTAATGTCTGGCTTATATCTTTGTCACCTTTCCTTGTCTACTGATGTTCCAGAGGAACCTATAGGAAAGTGTTTTTAAATATCAAGATAACATCTTTGGTTTCATTTCCTCCTCTCATTCCCTGTGCTTCTCTCAAGCCATCACTCAAATCCATCTTCCTTATGGTCTCTATTTTACTTCTTTTACCTTGGCCTTTTACTCTTTGGTAATATTGCTCCCTCTTTTGAAAGCCACATGCTTCCAACTCCTTTCTTTCTTCCTTTCTTTCCAAGATGCCTTTTTTTTTTTCCTTCAGTCCCTCTTCTTGAACATGACTGTCTTGGGTCCCTTTGCCCTAGGGCCCCTACTCTGCATACACTTTCCTAGGTGCTTAACTTTAATCATCAAGTACTAAACAATGACCAGGCTAAAGTGACAAATTTTGAGTAATATTGGCTTATTTCATCTACTTATGGTGCAGATGAGCATGGTCATTTGATTGGTAAACATGTTCACCACAAGGATGCTTTGATGGGAAGGATAAAGACTAAAACTGGAGATATAAATAACTGGTATCTGCTGAACAAGCAGAAAACTTGCTGCTCATATTTGTTCACCTTGATGTTCTATAGTCATAGGTTTAGCAACATACAGAGGTTTAAGGACAAAACAGTCCAATAGTTCATCTCATTTAATTGTCTATACATCATAGGCCATTACACTTCATGAAATAAACCCTGCACTAAGCTCAATAAAACCATAGGAGGATGTTAATAATTTCAATAGACTTTTTAAAAGCACGTTGATAGAAGCGTAAGTCTGGAATACATAATGTCTTATCCAAGGGTCCACCAATCTGAACTGTAGTGAAAGTAGTTTAGTTTTGCATTTTTCTATAGGCATGTTGGTAGTTTACATAAACCAGAAGTTACCTGAAATACAGCAGAGCTTTCTGTGGCTGGGCATCATGATTTTACTTCTGAAGAGTGTATGTGTGTCATCCTACATTGTTTAGACATTGTCTCCTGTTAAAGGCAATTTATATATATGTATAAATCTTAACTGGGCTTGTAGCCTCCTTTCACAATTCATAAAGAATTCCCCAAATGGTATTTTGGAGCGATTGTGTGTCTTAGAAGTAAAAGGTTCTTTACTGTTTGTAGACAAGCTTCCTCTCTGCTGTAAGGCATCTGGGTCACACCAGGAGTAAAGAGTTGAAACATTTGAAGGCTTAAGGTGTCTAGTGCTCTTTCTGCTAGTGGCAGGTTGTTCACTGGCCAGCTGTACACTCCCACACTTTCCTAGGGAATGCTGGGCTTGAATGAGTTAACCTATTCTAGGAATTACATGTTAAGATTATTTTGCCAGGGTTAAGAGCAAAAGCAAATCACTACAAGTTAACTGTTATCAGACACCAGATGCCCTGCTTTCCCACAGCTGTGACTTGTGAAACTTTTAACAGTTTGTGTCCATCTCTGCTTGCTACTAGTGTGGAGGAGCAAGGCTGATGTCAGACTGAAGCAGTCAGAACAGGGAGAGATGCTTTAGGTTGTCAGCAGAGTCTAAGGCCATTCATGGTTTCTGGGTTTCCCCCAGCACAGCATTCCTTCATGTAGTGGTGTTCTTCCTTAGCCAAATATTTTAGATTAAAAAAGTGCTCCCCAGATCAGCTTCAAAGGTAGCGACATCTGTTAGATTTAGGGAGCTCATTATGTGCTTATCTCAGGCAGAAGACTATGGGGTTTCTTTCCCTGATGCAGTGTAATGGAAAAACAGGCAGTTAAGGAGCTTCAGGAGGCGAGATGCCTCTTTCCGCTGAAAAAAGGCTTCCCTTAGCATATTTAACATAAATAAGCTGAGGAACACTAATTTGAATTTCACAGTTCTAATTACTTGTAGAGCATTGAGTGATTACTTGATGTCATGAATTCAGGCAGAAACTTTCCACTCTTGAAACATGAATTTGATTCCTAAGGCCAAAAGCAACAGTGTATTGCGAATGTCTCTTCCTCTTTCAGAGGCATCTTTTTCAATTCACCCAAAGTGTGGTTGTCAGCTTCTCTCCTGGAAAATCCCTTATCTAATAAGTGTTGCATGTCAGGAGTGGCAAGGGGTGCTGCTATGGCTGCTTTGAGTCGAAGGCTTTACTGTGCATGCCAACTCTTACGTCTAGTCCTAGCTGCTTACAGGGACTGTTGAAGTTTTATGAATGTCACATGCCAAATGCACAGAATTATTTCCTGCGTCTTACTAGCTCTTTGTGGAAACGTTAAGGGAGAAAAGCAATTTCCTGTCAGGAAGAGCTAATGTCTCTAAGTGCAAGCATTAAGTCCCTGCAGAATGGTGGTTTCACATGCTGTATCTACTTGCCAAACTCAATCAAGTAAAAGGAAAGACTTGGTAGGTAATTAGCTAGTGCTTCATTGTCTGTTCATGGATGCCTGGCTGTATATTAGCTCCGACAAAAGCTTTCATTCAGCAGTGTAATTGATAACTGCAAGAATTTCTCTTAATGAGCTAGTTTGATGTCATGCTTTATTACAGTGGCTTGCTTGCACCTTTGCAGATAAGTTTGGGTCAGGACTCCCATTGTAAGGCCCACATGTTCAGAGGTGTAACCGCAGCTGTAAGTCTTTGCAATAGGTAGAAAGGGACAATTCCACTTGGGAAGATCATATGCATTTGTTGGGCAGTATGAAAAGAATAAGGGTAATATTTTCAAATTAAACTAAAGGAAAAATGCCATGCATATAGCTTTGAACGCTCCAGTATCCCATGCAACATCTAGAGGCTCTAAATTATGCTGGGTCTAATTATTATGCATGCACAAAGGACGAGAGTCCCTGTCCTGAAGAGATTAAACAGACTAGTTATTTCTTATGCATAAAGCTTTAGAAATCAGATGTTAAAGACTTTAAAAAATGATACATGACAGCAATCGAGAGAAAGAAATTGTCATAACAAAAGCATCCCAAAGTGTCAGGTCTTTGCTATAACTTGGATGTCACCTGACATTTCATCCATAAAAATCTGCCTTCCATATAGCTGGCTGCAAGCCTCACTGCTATTTCTTCCTTTGTTTGTTTTTGGTTTTTTTATTCTCCAACCTTTTTGTTAAACCTAGATGAATCCTGCAACCCATGAGAGAAAGGAAACCTGTTTACAGCTCAGTCTGCTCTCTCTTGAAATGTTTTACCACATCTTTACTAGCAAACCAAGCAGACATGAGACTGGCCCTGAACCATGGCACACAACTCTTCCATACTGGTAAGAGTCACTAGTGCAGCTTTGGTCTGGGGAAATGATTCCCAGCTGCGGTTTGGGGGCTTGCACAGGCCAGTGACTTGTGGTGATGACACCTTGTCCTGCAGGATAAGGGAGTTCAGTTGTCTGGATGTCAGTTGTGCCAGTTTGTCTAGGGGACAGAGAAGGATCTCTGTCCTGTTTTATATGCTAGCCTCTGAAGCTGCAGAAGAGTTCAGAAAGATAAGTTCAGTAAGGAAAAAAAAATAAGTTCAGTAGGGAACATTCAAACTAGTGAGCAATAAGACCTACTGAACATATCTTCTAAGGCTCTTCACTGAAATGTACTCAATCAGGAAAATACCAGGGGATCACATCTTCAGGCTGGGGAACTTGCTGTAGTTGAATTCAAGCACCATGTACCACATCCTCAAATGTTAGAGGTATAATAAAAATGTTAACATTTTTAACAGCACACAAAGGAACAAAATATGACTAAGCAGAGCCTTGAAAAGAGGCATAGCTGACATGGCATAAAAATGTTGAAAAGCTGCTGTCAGAGCCCTGGGGCTTTGGGTGCCTGGGCTCAAGGCCAGCCCAGAGTTGATGTAGCTGTTAGCCTTGAAAGAAAGATAAGGAGCCTCAGCAGAGTCTCGCCCTGAACATCTCTGCTGAGAAGCCTCAGTGGGGGCTCCTCATGCTGCTTTTGGGAGCTGCTTTCAAGCTGAGGCTCACACCTTTAATAGCTTGAGCTTTGCTGCAGCCATGCCTGTGCTTGGCAATGTACCCTGCTGACCCAGACACTGGCCCAGACCTGTGGTCTTGGTTTTCCAGCCTGTTGTCGTGAACTTGCCTGATGCTCTGGGTTAGGGACTGCCCCTGGGCACCCCCTGGATCTGCTGTTCTCCCTGGGTGGGGGTGGTGGGACAGGCTCTAGCTGGTGAGGGCCCTGTGCTGCCAGCCCCATGGGGATCCCCTGCAGCTCATGGCTCTCATCTTGGAGAGCAGCTGGCTGTCTCGGCACCCTGACAAAGAGCTGCTTTTGGTAGTCATTCACCAATGTGTGACCCTGGAGAGGTTTTTAATCATGAGGAACGTGTGCCAATGTAAAGAAGTTTTGATGCAACATTCCCTTAGCCCTCAGGAGCACAAGGGTCTGATGTCATTGCAACAAATGTAATCATCTTGAATTATAATAGCTATATTGCATGTGGTAGGTATATGTAACAATCTAATATTGCTGGTTGGACAATGACAGCAGGTTCCCATAGTAAATGTTGACTTATAATTTTTTGACACTAAAATACATCAGCATGAAAGAAGGACACTTTGTTTTGGAACTAACACTGGTGTAGAGGAGTGTGGATCTGCTGCTCAAATGGTCCAGCACTAAGGGGATGCCATGACAGTGTGGGCTAATTGAAATATCTGTTGTCAATTCCATAGAAGGTTTTGTTTTCACATTAAATATATTCCTTTTAGTTATCAAGAAATTTTGCTTTAAAAATATGTATGTAGCTGCACTGGACTGTTTGGGACAGCTGACATTTCACAGAAACTCCCTTATTTCTTTCCTCCCCTTCCTTCTCAGGAGGAGGGAGAATCAACGAAACAACTTTCTATTGGAGAACATTTTTCTGCCATGGTGATAGCTCCATCACGTGGCTTTTGACACGTGCTGAATGTGCACCAGGGATTAAAGAGCACTCTGAAAATGTGTCTTCATCTCACATATTGTCGTCCTCTCACAGATTGAGATAATTCCTGGAAAAATTAGATGAGAGATAACCTGAGCTCTTTTATAAGCAACTAGAATGGGTGGCTATGTAAGGAAAATGAGAAGAAAGGAAAAAGAACAACAAAAAGATGGTTCTGTGAGCAACACCAGGAAATTTCCTGGCTATAGTGGAAAAATGCTGGGTTTTTTACCATAATAATGTATTATTATTCTCAGATCCTTTTTTGTGTTAAGTATTGTACAAACAGAACAGAAATACAAACTCCTCCTCAAACAATGTATGATCCAGCTATAAAACAAGATAAAATGAACAGATACAGATGAAAAGAGCACAGCGAAATACAAAACAGTAGCATGGACACTACAGAAACATTTCCAATGCATTCAAAAGTGTCTACACTAGAATTTGCAGTTGCTATCAGGTAGCCTCTGGTCATTAGCATAGGCTGAAAAACAAACATTCAGGGCAGGTGAATTCAGATTGTTCCTCATTAAATCTGCAGAAACTGCACCTTCCGCACAACTGTACCTGATGCTGGCACTTGTTGCAGCAATAGAGAATTTTCTAGTCTTCAAAGGTATTACTGGCTACCCTGCAGCATGTGCTGTTCTGCTGGGTGGTTTGTAATTGCTACTTTGCATTATGGCATGGTAATGAGGCTCTGCAATCCATACATGGCAAAGATCAGAAATACCCTTGCAACCTAGGAATGTGGGAAATCTGGATTCTGCTCCTGGCTGTGCCAGTGACATGCTGGTCAGCCCTGAATGAGTCAGTTCAGACCAGCGTGCCTCTGTTCCCTGTCCAACCTATTCTGTGTCAAACTTATATAGACAGTAAGTAGTGATTTATTTTTTTCACCCCTTTGGGAGACTTGTATGTGTATGGGGCCTAGCATAGTGGATCCTTTAGCATGATGGGTCCTTTATGCAGTGCCATAATAGTAACACTAAAAAGGAGGAAGCTCCCCATTTAAGCAGTGAACGATACATATACATGGGGGAACTTCAATACAAGCTTTCCTATACTTGTCCTACTAATATACCTGTATCTTGGTCTGCAAGGACAAATATAGTGACAGAAAATAATCTGGCTTTTTGGCCCAGCAGCAGAGTAGGACAACGGCTCCTTCTGTTGCCAATAAGAACGTGATTTGGAACTGCACTGTCAAAAGCGTATAAAAAATAGCTTTGCCTTATATTAGGTCTTTATGATCTGGTCAAAATGACAAGTGATGTTAATGATATTAGGCAACTGCATCAGATATCTCATCCCATTTATAGAGTCAAGAATGGATCACATTAATGATATTTCCACTTGTTTCCAAAACAGTTGATGGGAGAAGTACTGTTCTGAGGTAGAAGACCTTGGAGTTATTTGTCATTCATTAGTATCCACTCCTGTAATGAGGAAGGCTTTAGAAACAGAAGAAATGAACACAGCACTTGTGATGTTAATATTATTGAAATGTCTTGGGTACTCAGGAGCAATCCATGATGTGTGACTATTCAGATTTCCCATGTTGGCCCACTACCTTGCACATAATATTTGAGAGCAAAGAAACTACTGATAATTCTAGTGTGGTTATGTTCAGGAAACAGTGTGGTAGTGGAATTAATTTCTCCTAACAGGCCTATGAAGATACAGCATCTTTAAGCCATAGTATCTACTATAGCTAAGCCAGTCATAGGGCTACTTTAAATGTGAGATTAAACAACAGAGAATTTCATGTAGTTCCTGAGCACATGAAGTTCTGTAGATAGCAGAAATGGTCCTCAGCCCTTACCTTGTCAAATGTACATTGCTATAATCAACTGGGCCTAAGGAGAATGATGCTAGACATAGACGTTTTAACAGACTTTGCAATCTTTTCAATTGCATGCTTCAGTGTTTTAAATGAGGGATTGAACCTGTTGCAAATCCTAAAAGTTCAAGGGATAGAAAGAGGCTAAGAACAGGAGAGCTTGTTGACTGTGCAAATATGAAATCAGAAAAGCTGAGTGACTTGGATCTGTCAATAGGATGACAGTAATTAGAAGAAAGTGCCAGAAAAACCCACAGAAGAGCAGTCATTTGTTTTTCCCTCATACAGGAAAAAGCAGCAAGCACTAGAGTTCACTTGGCTCTGACCAAAGAAAAGTGAAACAGCTCCTTTTGTGTCCTTCAAAGATCCAACCCAAAGTCCCTTGTTAGTGATGGTGATAGTCTGAATAGAGCCTCTAATGTGAAACCACACAAAATTACCATTCAAACACCTGTGAATTTAGTGGTGTTTAAGGACATTGGTTTCATGGTTTCCTCATGAAAAGGGCCAGAGAACATATGTAATACAACAATGTGACTCCTGAAAGTGAGCAAAAATCCTCCTGTGCTTCAAAGTAAATGCTTGGTTTGTACCACGAAAAAGAAACATATAATGAAATATTTGTCTTGCCATTCAAATGTGGGCACTTCCAAATTTTCCTACTAGGAATGGTCTCTGAGCTGCGTTAACTTGCTCGTGATGCCTGAGAGATCGCTGTTGGTCTGAAAGCATGAAAATGTACTAACAATTTAATTGTATGGACAATTGTGTGCCAGTGCTCGGGGCTATATCCTCACCCTATATACTTATTGTCTGTACAAATGTTCCTGTTCCTAGCCAGTCTGGGCTATGGATTTATGTGCCTGTTCAGTATGTTTCTGTGGAAATATGAGGTGTAGAAGGAGAAGTAAGAATTAGGTAGGACAATCAACATCTTAAACTTGGGAGGAAATCGAGTTTCTGACTGGTTGTGATTTGTATGTGAAGTTCACACCAGTACAGACAGCTATTGCACAGAACTTTGCTTAAACCATCATTTGGCCAGGATGTTCAAAGCAGCTCAATGCCCACAGCTAAGTGGGGTTTTCAAAAGTATTCCATACATCTGGCAGTGATTTGTTTGAAAAAAATTATGACAAATATCACAAGTGTTAGTTGTGGTTGCTGAACTCTGAAAAATGTAAGGAGTTGCTGGTGTTGGTCAGATAAAACTGATCTTTCAGCATTTTTGAAATCTGCTTAAATTTTGAAGGGCTTACTGAGACTTCTATTGATTCATAGACATAAGAACCTTTTTGCAGAGAAGTAAATATCTTGTGTGCAAAAATACAACGTAATTGGTTTTCTGTTCTTCAGTGAAATGGTACAGTAGATATGTTTTTCTTTAGTCTCTATGCTGTAATATACTCATGTATTTCATTACAGTAATGAAATCAATTAGAAAGATGCTAATAGCTGCCATTAGGTGAATCTGATGCAAAGATTATAGCAAACCTAATCAAAGTAAGTGGATATACTAAGAGGCAAAAAGAAATAAAAACTATTTCTTTCTCCATGGTAGACAGTTGCACACAGTGGAAGGTCTGCTGAAGACAGTGTTGTGTATTGGAGAAAATGTTAAGATACTTTATAGCAGAGTGTATATAAAATAGACTATGAAAGACAGCAGAAAGCTTGGGAAAGTATTGATAAGAGCATGAGAAAACACGGGGAAGTACATCTGATGTTCGTCCTGATCAAAAAAATGTTAACTAATGTTTCCTTTCATAGACTTAGACGAATTTTTGTGAATAAACAAAATTCCTCAAAAAATATACATTCCTTATGACATCAGTATTTGATTCAAATGGAAATAAACCTGCAACTCCGAATTTTGGATAACTGTTTGGGAAACGGTAATTTCCTGTATGTTGAGAGACAAATGTATGATGGTTTGTGGTTTCCAAACAACTGAAAGAAACCAAGACATAACTTATCATCTCTGTGCACATTTTTTCATTATATAAGGTTGACAGAAAATAGCAACATATCAAAATGACTGCATTATTTATTCTGTACTGGTTAAACTGTACAAGAACAGTGCTGAATCTAGCTTATAGTTCTAGCTCCAAGAATTCAATATGTCTACAACGTATAATGTGCAGAAGTACCACAAGTAGCTTGAAATAAGCTAGTTGAGACTTGACGGCATTAGCAGGAAACTTTGCCTAGGCAAGTTCACCCAAACTTTATGCTAGGTTGGAAGCTGCTCTGCCATGCGTTTCACTGAAAAACGTAGCCAGACCTGTACAACTGAGAACTGTTCAGACTCGGACAGTGTTTATTTTGCTAAAGGGGACAATGGCTCTGCATGTTTTCTCACGTGAGCTGCTTATAAAACCAGAATTTACAACATGGCAAGATTACCAAGAATCGAGATTATTATTCTCTGGTTAAGTACATTTTAAAGGGATAATTTTCATCTTTTCCTACTCTGTATCAGTCAAAGAAAACTGAAGGTAACACATTCTCTTGGCGCTGAAGTCGAAGCCAGAACACTAACTCTTCTACTGTCATCTGTATCCAGCTTCAATCTGTGGCTGCCTTCCAGTGATGGTTCAGCATTTGTCTCACATCTTACCAGGATATTATAAGCTTAGCCTGTGGGCAGCACAGGAAGTGCTTCTTCCTGCTCTGACATCACGGGTATGATAAGCAGCCCAGAGCGGTATATAATTGCCTAACGACATGCATACTATACTCTAAGCCATGGCTTTAAAGGAATTACAGCACACAGCTCTGCAGCAGTTCAGCTATTACTAGCCTGACACAATTAAAGCAGAAAATTAGTCATGCTGGGCTTTGTTTTTGTGTTGTGTTTTGTTTTGTTTTTGGTTTTTTTTACTTCTGTCTGTGCAACACAACAAACCTTAACAAAGCCAGAGCTTTTCATTTTAGAGGTATTAAAATTGTTCAGTGGCAAGATGCCATATGTATTCCTGTACCTTCTTTTTATTGACATTGGTTTTAATTTTAGAACACTCAATATCTTAGCTGGAGGGCAGTAAAAGGTAAATTATTTAATGCAATGTCTCTGAAATTATTGCTTTAAAATTACATTGTAACTTGTAGAATGACTAATTTTTTAGGAAAAGTCAATGAAAAGATAAAAAAATCTTTTAAACATACACTCACACATGTACATGCACACATGCATACCCATTCCTCATCGTTGTTATCCAACTTAAGGTTTCTCTCCTACTTCTGCTTGGTTTCCTGGTTATATATGCATTTTGTTAGCAGTAAATGACTCTCAAACTTTAGCTCTTCAGTCTGGGTGATAACCCTAAAGGCGGGATGATGCTTTTCTTTAAAGGCTACATCAGTTTTCCTAAGCCTTGGAAAGTGGGCTGCAGTTTGAGTAGTGACAGACCTTAGGCTGACCAGCATTCCACCTAAGTACAAAAATGGACTGGAAGGTACAGAAATCACACAAATGTAGCAATTGTCATTATCTTTGCCTGTTAGCAAATTATAAGAAATATTTTTCTGCTGGTGTTGGGGAATTGGAGGAACAAAATGAGAAATACCAGAATTCCTGAGTGAACACGAGCAGAAGGGCTGTCTGTGATTGGAAGGGTGTGCTGTCTTCCATGTGAGTCCCACTCTTTTCAGCCCTTTTGTTCCGCTGACTGTCAAGAGATATTGTTGAACCTACTGTCAAAGAGCAGTATTATCCTGCCAACTGCAGGTCTGTATGAGGGGTGGCCACTGACTACAGTGGTGATCCTCCTTCCAGGTGAAGTGGCAGAGCACTTTGCAGCATATCAGGATGTTCTAAACCTGATGATTACTTTTGAGTATAACAACTACATAGTTATATTGATGAGTTCTGGTCATCAATTTAAATCGTTTTGGTCAACATTTTTAAAATTTTGGGGTTGTCATAAAAAAGGCATGAGAAAAAACAAAGTAGCACAACTCAACTGCTCAGAAGTTCTGCAATGCCTGTGTTTACACAATTTGTGCAACCTGAAAGCAGCCTTTTTCACTTTATGCATCTTTTTCTAACACTTGACCCCCAACTTGGAACTGCTCTTGGGTTGATTTAGGATGGTGTAAAGAACTAGTTTGTCTACATCTCTGCTTCAGATGTTTCAGAAACTAAGAATGCATCTAGTAAATATGGTCTCCTGAAGATCAACTTGGTTGAAACTGAAGTCCATGCTTTTTGTGCCTGGAACAAACGACACAAAGTACAATAGAGGTGAAAAATATATAGTTCATTCTTTCTCATATGGGGTACTCCAGATAAGTGTAATTTTTTTACTTGATTCTTTCTGTGCCTTGACCTTCCAATGTTAAATGAGTATCACTCTCACATAAATTGTATGAAAATGCAGTTATTGGTTTTGAAATAATCATCAGATACAGTTGTGATGAAAACTGTAGAGAATGTCTGTAAGATTATTGATTATTCCATAGTAGAATGAGTTAGAATTCATCATAGTAAGAGAGAGGGTCAGGCAGTGATTACTGAAGATACAACAAGGTATCAGTAATCATTCCATTTACTGGTCATAATCCATCTTCTATGAATTAACTTAGGGCCCAAGTTAAATGGAAATAAGATATAATGAAAGACTGACTTTGCAATCTGAATGTTTCTGTATATTTTGCAATTAAAATACATTCTTCTGCTATAAATAAACTTTAAGAATGCAACTATAATAAACTAATCAAATAGAAAATCATCACATACATCTATTGTATACATTTTATGTGTTTTTGTATGAGACAAAAGGAGGGCTTTCCCTTTGATAAAAATAGACAAAAAAATGACAGGAAGACGAAACAAACCTTCTTTAAATTGATAGTCACTGTTCTGTGACTGTCCTTGGGATAAGATTTTGAAGGCTGTCTTCTCAGCTGGGATATATTGCCTGTGAACCAATGGAGCTGTGCCAGTCTACAAGTGCTAAGGATATGGCCATGTGTTAGTAATATTAAAGGTTTATGATATTTACCATCTTGGATAGACTATCTGCTTTTCACAGCTTGCAATGTACTTGGGTTTTGGTTGTTAATAAAGGTGAAGTGAAATTTCACAGCTGATTTTCTAAGAGGCTTATGAAAGTCAAAACAGAAAAGATAGCTGTAAAATAATACACTATTTCAGAAATGAAGCTCACATTCTACTGTAATTGCCTTTTTCTTTTTATGGTTTTCTCATCTATGTCATTCCTAATAGGACCCCCTACACTGTAATACTATACTGCAGTGGTCTGCCTGTACCATAGTGAAACTCAGCAAGTATACTCATAAAGCAATGTCTACCAAGGAGTGCACATGTATACACACACACACACACACTGGTTTTGAAAACTAGGTGAGGTCATTTCTCTCAGCCAGTCCTTTGCTTTACATTTCCCTGAAAAGATCATGCAGGACGTGGCTTTTGAAGTGCTTTCCAATTAGCAAAGTGGTTTGTATAATTCTGCCTTCCCAAAGGCTGATGCATACAGTGTGGGAAGCCCCCCCTCCCTGTTGACTCAGAGCTGGTGGTGCTGCAGGATGGCAAAGGACAGCCAGGTCTCCTGGTGCAGCTTGTCCCGCTGGTTACTCATTCACAGGTCACAGTGGAACCGGGCTTCTAAGCTGTGAAGCAGTTTGAGGTTGCCTGAAATGGATGTGGCTAGGGAGCTGCACAGACTCCTTCTGGTCTGTATGAGGATGCAGCAGCCCAGGATGTATCCTTGTAGTGTGGGGTTTTTATTGTCACAGTCTAGGCTTATTAATGACCGAGAGAAATGCCTCCTTATAGTTGTTGCCCTACATGGCCATCTTATTTCCTTTGTGCCTCAGGGAATTTGTGACCGAGAGAAAGGTGGAATCCAGACATAAGCCACTGAATATCAGAGCAGGGCTTCATCTCCTTGCCCCTTTACTGCAAGTAAAGACCTTCATAGACCTTCAACACATCTCACTCCCCACCCCCTCCAGTCCCACTTACACCAAGTATTAAGATCCTGTTTGAACCCTACCCTCTGAACTGGCATGGGGAAGCACCAGGGTCTGCTGAACAAGGTACCAAGCTGCCAGTCTGGGGAGCTAGACCTGATCTCTGGCCACCACTGATGCAATATGTGTCATTGGTCAAATAACTTCACTTCTTTGTGAGCTTTCACTAAGCCTTAAGGACTGTTTCTTCTCTGCCAGGCAAAGCTACAGTGTATGAAACCAGTCAAAGACAAGCCTCACAATGTAATCAGTTCTTGCATGAAACTACTAAACCTTTGCTAAAATTAGGAACCACAAGAAAAGCTGATTCTAGCATGGCTTACGCTAAGCAATGCAAGGTACAGAACAGTTGGAAAAAAGTGACGTCACTCAGCTGTCACAAAGTGTAGTTAAGTGTAGGTATTAGTTTGATCTATGGATACACCTGTGGTACTCTAATTTTAGAATACATTCTTGGAGTTTTTATAAGGGGCAAGCCATGACTGCAAACATGCCCTGTGATGTTATTGTCACTATTGCAGGAATCCAAGTTCTGGCCTCTGCCTAGCCATGCTTGACCCACTACTGAGTCAGACTATATGAGTATGTCTTTGTTTCTGTCTATACAAGAGTTCATGTGTGTGCTTGGGGGGGGGCGCAAGGTCTTTTTTGCAAACAATATTCACTCTTTTTCTTATGTGCCTGTCTGATAATGAATCAAAGGCTGATGCATACAGTGTGGGAAGCCCCCCCCCTCCCTGTTGACTCAGAGCTGGTGGTGCTGCAGGATGGCGAAGGACAGCCAGGTCTCCTGGTGCAGCTTGTCCCACTGGTTACTCATTCACAGGTCACAGTGGAACCATTCCCCACTGGGAACTAGGGTGGGATACTTTCCTATGTGGGCTTTATCTTGATGACCAGTAATAGCTCCATAACTGCAACAGATATTTCCTCTCTGAGATGAGATTCAAAGTGTTATAATGATTTCTCAGTCATACCCAGTGGAAAAAGAAAGACCTGGTTTTCACTTTCATGACTGTAAGGATGGAATTAAATGACTGGAGAAGTAATAACATAAAACCAGTCAAACCCTCAGTTCTCTCCAAGAAATAAAAGCGGTGTCTAGGAGTCATGTTTCAAGATAAGATCTGGCTGGGTATGCGCTCCCTTTTCATTTTGAAAGAAATTCCCAGATAGTGCCATTTTCATGCAGCTTGAGAAATACACTCAGCCTGCTGCTGTGCAGCTTTTGGATGATTTCAGTGTCTATAAAAAGAAGATGATCTCATCTTTAGTACTTAAAGATGTATCACCCTATCTTTTCCCCTTGCCCAGCACAAAAGGGAATTTGAATTTATGAAGCCTAGTGTGACTATAAAAGGATTGACCTGAATGACAGAAAGGCATTAGCTTTAACCCCTTCCCCACTTCCAGCCTGTACATGCTTGTGTCCTGGCAGGAAGAACAGTCACTTAAAGCAGCTGGGAACTGAGGTTCCTGCAAGGTTTGTACGGTGGGCTGCAGTGACGCTGCATTGCTCCGCTGCAGACAGCATTGTTCCCTCTGAGCTACAGTATCACTGACCTGTGGCAATTCCTGGGTACAGGCAGCATGTAGCGTGCTCAGCTCTAGAAAGACAGATCAGGATAGACCACCCAGTGCATTCCCTGGATGGACTGTGAGAGTACTGGTAGCCTCCAGAAGAGAGTTATTCTATATTACAGGTATTTATCAACATTTTCAAAACCAGGAAAGTACCGTTTGAACCCTGAAGACATACTTTGGCATGCACACTATGATTTGACTTTCAAAAGACCTATGGCACTTACTTAAGTCAGTGAGAAATGCTTAAGGTGCTTAGGCTTTCGAGGACCAAGCTATTCACTTAGGGGCCAGATATTAAAAGGTCTTTAGGCTCCAGAAACCTCTTGATGCTAAATTTAAACTGAAGATTTATGAACCTAACTCAAAACATTTAGGCCTGAGGGGTTTTTTTTGGCCCATGTGTATGCAACAAGGCTGATTGCAGAGTAACCATTTCACCTTAGCTACCTGCTTGCATTTTCATAATGCAAGGGTGCTTTTTTGCAGGGTAATTTAGTAAACTTAGTCTAATTCCAAAAAGAATTCAAAAACCCCCACGGAACGGACATATAACTGTGTTGAGAAAAAGTTTTGCGCAGAATACCTCTTGCATCCAACATTCAGACCTTTGTGTATTCCCCAGTAGTTTCCCATGAAGACAAAGGCCCAAGAGGAGGTGGACTGTAATGCAGAAATGGTAAACAGTACTGTACTTGCTGCATTTCCTAGCTAAACATTCAAGTCTTCATATCACATCACTACTTTCTTCCTGGCTATCACTGACAGCACATACCTCAGACTGCAATCCAGCCCTATGTTTATATTTCATATTCCTTCTATTGCATTGCTTCTTCAAGAAAATCCTCAATAACTTCATCCAGTAGTTTTAAAATGGGTCAAAACAGATGCTGAATTGTCCTGAACACAATAGGTGTACTAACAAGAAAGAATGTTTCCAATATCCCAAAGTGTCTTTTTTGATTTGTTTTTCCCCTGAAAAACATGAATCTTTCAGACTGGTTCTAATCAATACAGTTTAGTCATCTCAATTTACCTCAGCCAGTACCATGCTCAGAGAGGCTGCTGTATATCAAAATTCATTTTCCACTGCCTTCAAGCCAAGGCTCAGATCTCATTGCCATGTGCAGCACTTCTTATTAGGGGTATCACTGTTAATTTATTACAACAGAGACAGCTCACATGGAAGCACTGTAGAAAAGGGTGATTTTAAAATAAATTGTTTTATACTGTGAGCAGTAGATGTGCTGATGTTATGATTTTGTTTGGAGAGGAAAGGGAAGCTGTGGATTGCTCTTGCACAAAGCCTGTTTTCCCTTAGGTTTCTCATTACCCATTCCTCAGTCCTGTCACAAACACAGTTCAGAAGCTTTCCAAGCACTCTATAAATGGTTGAATTTCACCTACTAGAGAAATACATAAAGCAATAAAAAGGGACTCAAATAATAACAATTATGAATAAAAATAGTTTGCATTTGTATTACGTCTTTCAACAAGACCTTTCAAAAAAACCTTTTTTAGCATTAATGAAGTCTTGAATATCTCTTAGAGGTAGAGGAAAACTATATGTGGTTTACTGGTAAAATACAGCTGCTGTCAGGGTGCAAAAACCAGCTATGTAATAAGTTACTGTAACATTACAGTTCAGAAAGGGAGGTGTAAGAATTCTGCAACTGAAAACATAGGCTGAATTACTAGGAGTAATATACAGAATGATCTCAGCTGAAAGCTGGCCAGAGATTCAGAAATTACAGTTCTGTGTGGTCTTCAGTGACTGACAACAGTGACCAGGCAGGAATCTTGCTCTGTGTTACAGCCTAACTGGGACATTGCTGACACTACCACAAAACAACAGATCCCTTCAGATTCTGAGTAAGGGGATCCTACTAAACCCTTTCTAACAACAATACCATCACCAGAAGGGAACAGATACTTTATTAAAATACAGTTAAACATTTCTTTTTATGACAAAAAAGTATGTTTGCAGAGAATAAATCCATCATTTGACCCTACTTTTGGGCTTGAAATCTGGAAGTCTGGATTTTTGCATGACTTTTGCTACAAACACCAAAATCCAAACTAAAGGTGGATTCTTCCCCTACATGCATCCTAGGAAGCTTGCTTTGGGGGTAGCTGGCAAAAAATTTACTAAGGAACAAACTTTGAAGCAGCAAACTTTGTTCAAGTTTGAAAAAAGATATAGAAATGAGTAAGAAACTGAAAGAATAGTCAAAAGTTGAATTTGCATTAAACTGTCCAAATTAAAATGCTATATTACTTAAATATCACTTATTGAATGTTGTTTTCTCAAGAGATGCTTGGACCTCTAAAGAATTGGGACTTCATTTGCAAATCAATCTTCTCCTTTTATACTAAAGCCAAAACCTCTGCTCAGAGCACTTCCCATTTATGGATTGCTAAAAATCTAGATGCAGGTACCTTGAGACGGGACACCCCTTAAAACTGGCATCTCATTTTACTGTGCAAATGTGGTCCCCTTGAAATGTCAGTAAACGAGAAGGCAACTAAAACTGTGACACTATAAAAACCTCCACATTTATCATGTGATTTGTAAAATATATTAGTTAAGTTCATTACTCAAAAGACTTCCTAAAAGAAAAGATAAACATGAGGAGAGGAATGGGCTTCCTGAATTATCCCTCTGCCCTTCAAAGGCAGTCATTCTCAGGTAAACTTAAGGGCATTCTGGCAGCAATCTCTCAGATGCCTAAGGCAGCCCCTCAGGTGAGGTCCTCTGAAAATAGGGGATTTTTGTGGTGGACTTTGAAGCGCCATTGACATTCAAGAGCAATCAGGAAACCTGGGATATAAATGGAGATGGGAAGGTAGCCTGGGGCAGCACCCTTGAGGCTGAGTGCTGATGAGTCAGGCCCTGGTGACTGCAGCTAGGAGGTGTCTCGGACAACCCCTAGACCAAAGCTAAGGCTAGCCATACTCAAAGTCTGTGTTTCTTGCATTATGCTTTTATTTCCAGTTTTAAATGAAAATTTAACTCTATCTTGTTTGAATAATCCTCATTGTTTTGAGTTTCTTTACCACTTAAAATGAATTCTACTGAGCCTGAAAAATTAGGGATGTTTTCGATTTCTCTAGAGGTACATACTCAAATGAACCCAAAGCAGTGCAGCAGGTAAACCAGGTGGGCATTTGAGGAACTGGGGTATATCTTCACCAAAGCTGAAATGCCAATGTGAGGCAGGTAGTGTCAAGGGCTAGAGGAGAGAATTCATCCCCATGAACTAGGAGAAAGACAATCAAGAGCTTCAGAAAATCTCAGATTATTTAATGCAGTTTGCAGTTGACCCTGAATCAGCAGTATTTGTTTGCCGTGAACAAAAGAAAAAAATAGGTTCTTTTTCCCCTTTCTTCCCAGCTTTTTCTCCTTTATCACAAAGAAAGAATGACATTAATGATGGATTTTTGAATCTCGTTATTACCTTGTGAGTTAGAATCCCCAGAGGAGACTGCTGGATGTAAGCAGTCTAAGGATCAATGAACTGAAGTGAAAGACACTAATACAGAGTTATTCAAATGACATTTCAGTAGTAGCAGTTTTCTCTGATTGCAGAATCTCTAGAATACGTTATGTTACATTACCTGAATAATGATTTTTTTTAATAATTGAGAGTCATACCATAAAAATATGAGTATATAATAAGTCTGTTCTATTGCCAATTGAATAGAGAGCATGAAATGGCATGAAATACATTTGAGTTTCAAAGAAAAAGAACTGTTTAGGTCCATAAGAAGTACAGTTTTAAGTATTCATGAGCTCTCACTTATATTAACTGAAAATACAGCTACCCCACACTTCTAAGAATTAGTTCTTAGTCATTTAGTTCTGATCAAAAGTAATCCATGATAAAAACAATATTTGCAAATATTTACTGAGTTTTGATTTCATGAAAGAAGACTATCATCAGAAATTTGATGGGTAAAAGAATACATTTAGTATAGTAATAAGTCTAGCATCTCTGTGTTTAACGTCTCCATTAACGATCTGGATGACCGGGCAGAGTGAACCCTTGGCAAGTTTGCAGATGACACCAAACTGGGAGGAAGAGCTGATACACTACAGGGTCATGCTGCCATCCAGAGGGACCTCGACAGGCTGGAGAAATGGGCAACAGGAATCTCGTGAAGTTCAACAAGAAGTGCAAAGTCCTTCATCTGGGGAGGAACAACCCCAGGCACCAGTGCACGCTGAGGGCCACCCAGGTGGAAAGCAGCTGGGCAGAAAAGGACGTCCTATGTGTCCTGGTGGACACCAGGTTGAACATGAGCCAGCAGTGTGCCCTTGCTGCAAAGGCAGCGAATGGCATCCTGGGTTGCATTAGACATAGTATTGCCAGCAGGTAGAGGCAGGTGATCCTTCCCCTTTATTCAGTGCTGGTGAGGCCACACCTGGAGTGCCGTGTCCAGTTCTGGCCTCCTCAGTACAAGAGAGACATGGACATACTGGAGAGAGTCCAATGAAGGGCCACAAGGATGATGAAGGGACTGGAGCACCTCATATGTGTGGAAAGGCTGAGAGAGCTGGGGCTGTTTAGCCTAGAGAAAAGATGGCTCAGAGGGATCTTATGAATGTAGATAAATACCTGCAAGGAGAGTGCAAAGAGGAGGGAGCCAGGGTCTTTTCAGTGGTGCCCAGTGCCCGGACCAGAGGCAATGGGAATAAACTGAAACACAGGAGGTTCCCTCTGAACATCAGGAAACATTTTTTACTGTGAGGGTAACTGAGCACTGGCACAGGTTGCCCAGAGAGGTTGTGGAGTCTCCATCCCTGGAGGTATTAAAAAAATATCTGGGCACGGTCCTGGGTAACCAGCTCTAGGTGGCCCTGCTTGAGCAGGGGGATTGGACAAGATGGTCTCCAGAGGTCCCTGCCAACCTCAACTGTTCTGTTATTCTGTGTTAATGCAGGGCAGAAAGTTTTAAAAAAAAACACTTTCATGTTTCAAGCCCACTGACTGGTAGTGATTAATTCCATGAATCCCACAGACTGATTCCCTGTTTGCGAGCTGCTGAGTTCATCTTGAATAGTCAGCAGAATTAGAAGAAGCCATTCTGAGTTTGTCTTCTAGGGAGAAAGTATGGGGCAAGCCTTTCTTGAAAGATGAAATCAAGTCTTTTGCTTATTTTCTACCACTGCAAAATAGAAGTCTACCCTCATCAGGTAGAGATAGAAAAAATATTAGTCCACTTCCATTTCACATTCAAGGCTTGACTTCTCTTCTGTTAAAATCAGAAGCAGTAAGGAGTACCATGAGTACCCTAGTCTGACACTCAAGCATGAGGTCCAAGGCTGTTCTTAGTTCAACTCTCCAATTGCCCACACTGTTTGCATGGAGGAATCCAAGTACGTTTAGCACCTACCGGAGGCCTAACCTCTCCTTCATGTAGTCTCAATAGTTGTGTTCATATGTTCACATAAATACCAAGGGAACAGCTGATGTTTTGTTTTTAAAGTATATTATAGACCTAGCTATGGGAATGTGTGTATAATGCATTATTAAACAAATAATTATCTGCTCACCAAATTAAGGGATATTCCTAAGATAATCAGATGCAAAAGTATCTTGCCTCCCAGGTCCTCCTCTCTAGCCCTTTCTCAGTTTCATTTAGCTCAGATTACTTAGGAAGTCAATGTGTGACACTTCGGGTGGAATGTATTTCTCAAGCCTGTAAAAGTATTCTTTCACTGTAATGAATATGAAATGCAAGTTCATCATTCAGTATGCAATGTACGTATCATAAGCATTACCCATGGATGAATAGGTTTTATTGAGCAGGTAGAGCTCTGAATGGATACTGCTTTTGATATGCCTGCAAGTCCAAGCAGTGTTAAGCTGTAAGCATTTAAGCTGGGGAAAGCTGTTTTTGTCTTGCCTAATTAAACCTCTTCTGGTAACACCTTTATCACTGTTGATGATATCTTTCAGAAAATTTGAACCGAAGTTGCTGAGTTGTCCCTAGATTTTTGTCATTTCCAATTATTAAGGCTATCTTTTTGCTTAATGTGGGACAAGCTCTTTTATAACCATGTTGGTTGGGTGGTCGCAGTATCATCAGCAAAATCTAAATCAAGCTTACTATTGTTAAGCTATCTGGTGCTATATAAAACAAATGTTAAATACTTTCTCATGTAATTACCCACTCTCATAATGAAGCAAGCAATTCCATAAAGGTGAAACAAGAGAAGACATTTTCATTTGATACTAAGTTTTATGTTAAACTGTTCACTGCAGCTATGTTTACTTAAAATATAAAGCTAAGCCTTGCTATAAAAGTTTTGATGTCTATTATTTTCATTGGATATCATAACACTTCAAGATGTTCCAGAATAACATTGATGTTGAAGCCTGTCAAAAGCTTTCTTAAAATATGTGAAGTTTGTGAGTGGCTTTTGCTATTCAATTATCTCTTTGATGACTATTCTTAGGGTAAAATCTGGTGGGCACATGGTTTTCCGGAAAGAAATATGTCTTGCTCTTTCTGTACTTTTGCCTTAGTTCTTTAATTCTGTTTAAGTCAGTACTGTCTTTGCCTGCAGAAGACTGAAGGGACCCTGGAGCCTGCATAGTTGTTGCATACACTTAGGGCATCTTTGGCATTCTGAATGGAATGAAATGCTGTTTTCACATTGATGTAAAAGCTTCTCCTGATCTCATAGGTTTTTTAACAGTTTAGTGATCTTACTGATAATCTTACCAATTCCAGCTTTTTGTGACTGGTTTCTTTGAAAGCTTTTCATCTTTACCTGAAACTGCACTGGTTTTACATTTTATGTAGCTTTTCACAGCTTTGTTTGTGATGTGAGATGATTCAGGTTTTGGCTCTGACTGTTTAAGCTCTTTGTCAACATCATTGGTTTTCTGTGCTGCTTGCCAATGTTCCATCTCTTAAGTATGATTTGTCCATAGGCTTGTTTTTTTTCTGTTTCTAAAATTTTCCTCTGTTTATTTGTAACAGGTCTTCCAGTCAATATAAACTTGCCAGTCAGAACTCTGCTTTCCTTAGTTAAGTGATTTACATTGTTGCCTTTCAGAAGTTTTTTCAGCTTTTGTGATAATGTTAATTCACATATTTGCTCATTTCTCCTAGCGCTGCTTTTTCCCAATGTATGTTATATAGGTTTTTTTGCCACTGCTTTTTCCAGAGGCATATTTGAGACATGGATGCTAGCTTTGGCTTGCAGCTCTTCTTTCACACAGCTTTATGGGTCTTCACTCATCAAACTTCAGATTTACTTGTCTAGAAAACAATTGCAATTGTTATGACTTCCTCAGACTCGGCAGAGCAAAGATGCCATGCTGATTTCTTGTAGTGGTCTAACCATCTCAAAACTTATCTCATTCTGTGGTTCAATTTTATATTCCTTTTGTTATGCTTCTGTGATAACATTTTGCCCTCTGTAAAACGTTAGAGCTTTGAGGATTTATATATTTTTTTTAATTTCTTCTCAAATTTTACCATACATGAACTACTTCTGCTTTCCACATTAGCACCTGTATATGCTCAGACATTCCTGGAGGGTTTCTGCAATGAACCTTTTCAGGGAAGTTCTCCGGATTAATTACAGACTTTTGTTTTCAGGGGGTTGATTTTAACAAGAACCAGTTCACTGTTCACCTTCACAAATGTTTGTACGGTCACAAAGGATGACAGGTGTGCAGTGACAGGAACAGATAGCACGTAGGGTGGGAACACCTCTTTAAGCTACAACACTGGTTTATGCCAGCTTGAACTGTTAGTGGAGCTCCAGCGTGAGGAGATGATCCCCTCAGCAGTGCTGTCAGTCAGGATCTGAAGGCAGCTCTACCACTGACCATTTACCTCAGCTGCACCCTCTCTGAGTGCTCACCGCTGCACAATTTGTCTTGGATGTGTCATGGCCAGTGTTTCATGCAGGTCCAATCAGCTGTTAGCTGCTTTCTGGATCAAAAACACTTCTCTGTTCTTAAAGTCATAATGAACACTAGTCCTACTGAGTTTTGCTTCCCTTAAAATTTACAACTTTATTGTCACCTGCCAATGACTTTTCTCAGCTTCCTAGCTTCCTCCAACAGTGTTCAAACAACATTTGTACATTTTTTGCCACCTCATAACTTTCACTGTTGCACCCAGTTTTCTAAATGACTCAAATCTACTTTACTGTGTCTTTAAAATTAAGGATTCTCAACACTGCAGTTACCTAGTAGCTTTTGCAGGCTTATCAAGCCTGCCAAGAGAAAACCCATTATTTCAGCAGGCTGCTTGCCAGAATGGCTATCTTATTGGGTTCCTGCATCTAAATTTGTTTCTGCTGGGATAGTCTGTGAACTTATGATTGAGCTTATGACCTTGACAACCACTGCATTTGTGGTCCTCAGTTGCAAATTATCCAGTTTGTATGACTCTGTCCAAGCTAAATGTCCTGCTATCACATAAGCCTGTAAGCATTTTCACTGTGATAGCACATACTCCAACGAAGCAATAGTATGTCTTGAGCAGTATGACTCCTCTCCTAGAAGGAAACAGGAAGGTTACAGCCCTTTTCTAGCACTCTGTCCCATCTGTTTGGAGTAAAGGAACAAAATTTAAATTCTTATAATTTCCTTTTTGTAATTAGCAGAGACAGTTTGGGCAAACTTAAAAATCACTTATTAGACTTGACAAGTCAGACCCAGATCTGCTGAGAGGTACTGGAAGTATTAAACATATTTGCGTAGGTTATCCCACCTCCAGTTATGTCCCACTTTCTCTTCCCAGATTCAGTGATATACTCTACAGTTTCTAACTTCCAACATAATACAAACTTTTCCATATTTTCTTTCTAGAAAATGTATATATTTAATTCATACAGTAAGCTCAGTGAAATTCTTATCAAATATGAAAACCAGAGCTGCTCATGAAAATAGCTTGGGAAGCCTTTTGGAGAAAAATTACTTTCCATCAGCCCTGGACACAGACGATAGAAGAACCTCTGTAACTTGTCAACAAAAAAGTGCCTTCTCTTAAACAAAAAAATACATCAAACAAATACTTTTCCATGAAAAACAATTTTGACAGGAAATGTTCAGCAGCCTTTGTGTAGGCAAGTGATTCCCTTCTTACAACTCCCACCTCCTGCCCACTGCCTCATCTGCTGCCTGCTCACATGGGAGCCTGCTACTACCCTGTTCAGAGCAGAGAATGCAAAGAGAAGGCAGTAGAGGACAAGGGAGCAGCGCAGGACTCTTCCTCCTTAGGAGAGGTCTTACTTTACCTTGACAATTGTATTGCTTCAGAGAGTAGAAAGGAGGCAGTGAGGCTCAGTTTAGAAGACTGTATAATGCCCTCCTGTCCCTCCTTCTTCTGGCATTAAAGAGGCTGATCTCATACATAAAATGCAGAAACACAGCAGAAGCAGTTAGTCTGGAGTTACAGTACACTGAAAAACTTCAAGAAAGGGCTGTTCATGTGAGCTGTTGAAACTGAGGTACTCTGATTTCCACAGTGAACCTTTATATGCTGAATAAAACAATAAGCTACTTCATAGCTTTATATCTGCTTGAGATGAGAATATCGCCAAAGAGTAACCTGCTCATGGGCCTCTTCCCTCAGGCCTTTTCAGAGGAATTTGTTGGCAAATAGCTATGGACAAAGCCATAAGCAAGAGTCTGCTCAGGAGGACGCTCACCAGGAAAAGGTATGTAGTGCTAGTACGAGTGGCTGAAACCTCCTTACAAACCAAACTCAGTCATTACTCTTGACACTGCGCTATATCAAGTAAGTGAAGAGAGCAGCCTCCGTGGCAGATACACCTCCCTGCAATGACAACACATTTCATCAGCCACTTCAGGGATTAGAGGACAAGAAGAGTTTGGCAAGGCACATACACAGAATAATTACCAAATGCTGACTCAGGCATGAAAACAAGGCAAAAAACCCATCCCTGAATTCTTTGGGAGAAGCTGACAGAAATATAACGGCTGTTTTGAGCAAGAGTTCAGTCATCCAGCTGTGCCAGAAATATGTGTCTCCATAACAAGATGTGAAAGGGCTGGGATGTTCCATTACTGAGATTCCAATTAGATAAAATGGGGATAAAATTGGTTAATACTTAAGCTGATTCAATCAGCCATCTTTAAATTTAAAAGCCAGAATAGTAATCATTTCAAGCGTGTTCTCAGCCACGCGATCATGACAGCCTGAGGATGAGCCAATTCAGAAGATGCATACAGTGAAGCTTATCAAGAGCTGGTTGACACACATAATTTGATTTCTATTTTGGCTTCTCTCTGAGTCAATCATTTTCATGTTGAGAATTTATAGTGATACACCCATCAAAGCACTGACTCTAACTACCATTAACACACATAAAGATATATAAATCTCTTACATACCAATAGCAAAACCCTTTTATTTTCATTTTGGCAGGGCACTAGAAATCTAGGCATGTGGCCTCTCTTCTAGTTTTTGTAGGTAGCTAACTGTCGTTCTGAACATATATAGCTGTGTGATTTTTAACCTCTTCTCCAAGTCACCGAGAAGATGAACCAGCTCCTGTCTGGCAACCAGTTTGCAGTATTAACATGACACAGTGCCTGAGCTCATCTGCCTGCTTCTCTGCAAAACCTCTCCTTAAACTCAGCATTGCATTAACAGAAACTTCTTTGGATATTAGTCATTTGTTGAACACAGGCAATATCCTTGTTCTGAACACAAACTAGAAATATTTCCCACTCTTTACATTTGTGTGTGAGGCACTTGGAGCACCTCAGACCGTCAGCACACACACTGGGAATTGTCCACTCAGTTCAAACCACTAGTCTCCTTAATCATTTAGTCTGGCTTTAAAGGACCAGTCTGAAGAAAATGGGAAAAAGCCCATTGAGAAAAATTACAAATAACCTGTCCATCAGAAGACTTTATCTCTAAACCAACTGGTTATTGATTGTTTTGTGTCTTTCACCTCCCAATTCAGTTGCTGCTGTTTCATTGTGCAGTTTATAGCCGCGAGAAGGGAAAAAAAGAATAAAACTTGCAGGCTGACAAAACAGTCTCTTCATACCTAAAATAATAGAAATATTTCTCTTCAAAATATCGCTTAGCTGCTTACTGCAGATGGTTTGTATCTTAAGAGAACATGTGTTGTGTTCTCAGTAATATCTTTGACATCTTCCTGTGGTTAGCATCTGTGTTTACTTTTTGAGCCAATTGATGTTTTATAGAAATGCCCTGAATCTTTTGAATGTGCCATTACCATTGAGAAATATTTCATGTTTATTGGTATACAGCCTGATTAAGCTTTGAGAAATGATTAAAGGTGCCATGTGTAAGTTTATTGTTCAATTCCCCAACAACTATTCTTCACTCATCTGAAATCACGGCATGCTGTGGCACATGTCTACCTGCTCTAGAAGCTGTTAGAGCTATTTTAAGAAGTATATATGTCATTTTTGGAAACATGCAAAGCACTAGCTATTATGTTTCCACTGATATTTTCATTTATGTATTCATTTATGTATTCATTCTGAGGTTTCAAATCCATAAGTAATATCCCTGTGGTATTGCACAATACTATCAAACATAGATCAAGTACCTTTCATTCTACATTATCTGATTGTTCTCCAATGCATCTTCCTAAATTCTCTTTAAACTAGAAAGTGTCAGGTACAACATGGAAGATGAAGCTTCTCTCTGTCTGCCAGAGGACAATTCCCTAGAGCAAATCACTTATCAAAAGCCATTTCCTGCTTTTTCATTTAATTACATTTGCTTTCTCTATTAAGGATAAAATGTCCCATTTTAAAGATATCCAGTGCAGTGCAGTGCAGAGGATACTTTGCTGGAGGGCCTGCAGTCCTGAATCCAGTGTCTGACTCTTCTACTGACTTCCTTTGTCCGTTGGGACTTTTTTTCTTTTTTAGGTCTTACTGAGTCACTTTCTTCTCCCACCTTCTCTCTGTGATCTCAGCTCAGACCGTACGTTAAAACAGTAATCCGTGCGTACATGATAATTAAAAATAGTTTCTCAGGAAGTGACGAGCAAAAAAGACCTTTGCATGCTTTACATGCACTGAAAGACAGGAGAATGTAACCAGTACTACACAACATCACCATATAAAATCTGACTATTCTGTTCCTTCTTCACTCCCTCACATGATCCTGTGGCACATAGAAATAGATGGTTTAATATTTTGCAAACCAACCAAGTTTGAGTTGCATTAATAAATTTTGCTCGTCCTTTGGAAAATCTGGACACTGTATTCACTTCTGTTAGTTCCTTCTGTGTTTTGCTATTAAAAGATTTCTCCATGGCAGAAATCAGACTGCTGCTCTTCAGTCTTCTATTACAAAGTCCTTTTGCATTTCCCTGAAACACTCCTGATCATTTTAATAGGTCAAATTACAGTAAAATGTATGATTTGTCCTAACTCAGATGCTTCACATTATCATGTGACTTCTGGGAGCAACAGCTTGGGAAGTGTCAGAGCTGAGTAAGAACACATGAAAACAAAGGGATAAAAATAAAGCAGGACAGGAAGAAAACTAGAAAAAAAGAGAATACTTGCTTTTTTTTTTTAATCACAAATAAATAAAGGGCAAAGTAATACAGCAACGACTACAAACTCACTCTTTTCAATATGGTTTCCCTTCTAACCACAACTCATCCATCTTACACACAATTTTAAGGTGTAAAAGTTGGCAACATAGAAATATCAGCTAAAATACCAGTCAAAAACTACAACTGCTTAGGCTGCATAAGATGAATATATGTGAAGTTGTTATGATGTGCAAAGCACCCGTATCCATAACTAAACATCCAGGAGCAATTGAGGTGTGCCCAGCTATTTGCATAAACAAGATAGCCATTATGAATTTCTTCTTGTATTGCCAGTTGTGGAAATGGTTTGAGATACTGCTGGAGGCAGGATGGACTACTACAGAAAGCTCTGGAGAAAGCATTCAAAATTACTTTGAATCTGAATGATCAAGTAGTTTTTCTCAAACAATGTCACCTCTAATCATTCCTATCAGAAATAATTTCCCAAGATAGTGCCTTCTTAATTTAAAATCAAAATCAAAGCTATTGAAGATCCCTACTTGTTGAAATGTGGTCAGAAAAACTAGGACACTATTGGTTCACTTCCCTCCATCCTGATGAACATTGCTGAGGTCATGAACAAGGTTCTTCTATCCCTGTTAATGCTGGGCCATGCTTTACATATTTTCTAGATTAAAATCAATACACTTTCCCTTCCTCGGTATTGTTCAGCAGAGGGATTCTTCTGATTGACCTCTTTCCTTCTATTCTTGGACTGCCCAAAGGCATGCTTGTCACAGTAGATCCTTTGGCTTCACTTCCTTTGTGTCTCACATAGTTATCCATCTTCTCTGGATAAAGCTGATGGGTTATGTGACAATCTCAACACTTAATAAGAATTCATTATATACATTAACAAATGTTTTCCTGAGGTACTTGCCTTCAAAAGGCATTCTGAGATTTTTCAGAACATTGGTGGATTTCCAGGTTTCATAGTCAAAGATAAAGGGCGAAATAATGTTTGAGTTGAAGATTTTTAATTCAGTTCTTCCTTTGCAGACGCTGTAGTCTTTCTGAAGTCCATGACAGCACCCCTTGCTTTGCCTGCTCGTAAAACGATTTATTTCCTTCCTCACTAGCTTTAATGTAAGCGAGTTTACTACCTAATTCAAGGGAAAAGACGTTACTGTGCACATGCACTAAGAATATGACCAAGCTTATGGTGGATTTAATTCACTCCTAGTTTAGCATTAACTATGTAATCGAGACCAACACTTTCTGGAATCTCAGCTCTCAGATTCCCTTCCACCACTCCCAGATGTCTTCCCCACCCCATAGTGGGTAAGGCAGCCCAGGCAACTTTAATTTTCAGCCTGCTTAATTCTATCCAATGCCACACAGGAAGGATATATGAATCTTGCTATATGTCCATAGTCACACTCACACTCCAAATTGTGCAACACTTATGAAAGATGGCTATAAAATCAATTGTTGAACAGTGCTTGCTGGCAGTAAAGACATTTATACCTCTCTCTCGGAGGAAGCTCAGAATCACGTTGTTAATCTAAGACATCACAGGAATTAAGTTGGAGGAATATTATTTCCAGTTCAGCTACTGTCTCATTCTGTTCCACAGTCAGGGGAAACTCACTTTCCATGACTGCTTTACATGGAACGTGTCATTCAGAACCTTGCAGGCTGCAATCTTGATTAATTAATATTAATTCAGAAGGGAAAAGCAATAAAATAACTAGGTGCCAGGAAAACATTTCTGTATTTATAGCTGCACTAAAAGCTTTTGCAAGGGATTTATGCAGCACAAATAGTAATAACCATGAAGACACTGTTCATACCCCAATGTTTAGAATAACTGGTGATTCCTTTCAGGAAGGAAAGGACAAACAGAAACATCAGTTCTCTTTTGTTACTGTCATACCTGTCATTTGCAGAAATGGAGGGAAAGGAGAGGTGAGGCTCCGGACTTGGAAAGAGAGGGGGGAAAAAAAGATGCAATGTTAGCTGGCACGAGAGAAGAGAACAGGTTGTGCGCTTGAAATGAACAATCTGAAAGGCAGAGGAGCATTTAAGATGTTGATGGTTAGGCATGACAGTTTGACAGCCTCTGCTAAAAATCTTTTCCTCCATACTTCTTAGAACTCCTGTTTCTCCTTCTCCTTGCCAGAGAAGGAGAAATGGAAACTGAGGTCCCTTGGGCCTGACCCTCTGTTGTTTGTGAGGAAGGGCAAAATAGGAGCTTAACTGGAGCACCCACAGACTCCTCCTCAAGCCTGTTCTTACCAGTGTAAGTCCAAGGAGCCCAATGGTTCCTCATCTTGGCTGTAGGAGAATAGTTTGGTTGACTGGCCTGGTACAGAGTATGGACTACAGCTTCATATAATTAGATATAGATGCATTTTAAGCTTTCCTAAAGTTCCAGGGATTTAGATCTGAGTGTTTTGTTTTGCAATTAGTATGTGATAGTACTGAATCTGAAAAAGAGTTTTGGGGATGTCCCAATGGTTGCACACCTGCGTGTCTGTTGGAGTGCAATTCACTAGAGGGAGCCATTGCCATTTCATTTCAGTTAGCAGCTCCTTCACCAAAACCAACCAGAGGAGACAGAAAGTTTCTGGTACAGAATAGTAACTGTCTTCTGATGTCCTCTCAGTTACGAATTTTCTTCTATAGGACATACAGTTCCCCTGCTTTCAAAAGAAAGACAGGATAAAAGGCAGAAAGACTTTCTGAGAGGCTGGCAGTCAGCTGAATACTGGATACAAGAGTAACAGCCAGGCTTTTCTGTACTTACACCTCACTCCCATTTGAGACTTCGACTCTTTTATTCTCTTTCCATCTAATTTAAGGCCATTTTTACATGTAATGCATTCAAGATGCAGAGTATTCCCTTTCTTCCTATAAAAATACATTACAACCTTATCTAGAAGAACTCTTCTACAATCAAAGGCGGAATCTCTTGAAAACGGAGATGAATAGTCATTTATTTTGTTAGGCAATATCTAAACCTCCAAAAATTCATAATTTGTGGAAAATAAAAATGACTGTAATTAAAGGCCAACTATTGCCTACCTCAGAAGTAACTCAGTTACAGTAATGGATGTGAAATAAAGTGAAATAAATCCCCTAAGTAAAAACAGAATTGGATCCTATATTATGAGGGAATAAATTCTGAATGTTAAAGCCTGAAGAATAATATCGATACTAGTATAAATTCTACTTTTGTAACTCTTCCAACACAGGGAAATGGCTGGAAAAGAGATGACACTGGTTTAGACACTACTGTTCTCAGGAAATCTGAAAATCATTCTCATTCAGAATGTGCAATTTAAACCTAGAAGGAAGCACTAAATGATTCGGGCTCACGCCTGCATGTCACAGAACATGGTTTTTGAACCACTGCTGCATTATCCATGTAACTTCTGCTTTCTACCTTACAGTTACCCAATAATGATTTGAATTCACCAATGATTTATTAGTGCATCATTTGTCATGGCTTGTTCAATTAGTTTATGTTTATGTGTAAAAAGTTACTCTCAGCTTTTCATGGACAAGGCTTTGCCAAGCTTCGTGTTTGCCAGGCTTCATTTTCCTTCCTTGCTTCTTCCTGCCTTTCTCTTAGGCCAATGTAAGAGGTTAGAGTACCTGGTCTTTTCCTCCTGCAGAGGCTTTCACGTGCTGTAACCAAGTTCTCTCTTCATGCATTATTTTTGGACAAATGGAAATCTTTGTCATAAGAAATTTATGGAATTTTATGCAGACATCATTGCTTCCAGTGATCTTCATCATATTGTCTTAGTGTTTTAGTAAAAATATCTCCCAATTTCCACTCGCAAAGAATGACACGAGTCATTTTTATCTCAGCATCCCAATAGCAATTTTCTCTCTGGGGTCAGTTCATTCCTCCCAGTCCTTCTCAGCGTGACTGATTTGAAGCTTTGTGTTCCCCTATCTATAGATAAGGTTTACATTCCTTGTTCAGATGTGTAATATTTGCATCTGGCTATGCATTTTACTAGGCTCTCAAGGTGAGTTTGTGTGTTGCTTTACCTCTGTCATTAAACACCTTTTTGCCAATTTTAGTGTCACCTGCAATTTTATCAGCAGTGTCCGTTCCCTGTCATAAATGACAGTTTTCTGATACTTTCCTTTACGCTACTGTCAGCAGTACTTAGGTGGCACTGGAAAGAAATTCTTATGTGCAAATGAAATGATAGAACTATTATAGACTTCCTGATAATAACTACCTATGCGTAACTGGAACACTCCTATATATAGGATGTCCTTGGTGTGCATCAAAGATATGTAAGTTCTTACCTTACAGACCTTTTTTCGAAGCTGAATGTGTTCCAGGATGTTTTTGTACATAACAGTGACACGACCATGTGTAAGTATTGAGTTTGGAAATCTTTAGCTGTAAAATGCCTTGGAACCACAAAGTTCGAAAACACCTATTAATTTTCTGACCTCAGCTAATAAATTCTCTTGATCTTAGATACTATTCCAGAAAGACTATTCTCCTAAAATAAATGTGTGGCTTCTTTGAGGAAAATGATCTTCTAATTCTACTGGCTTTTCTAATCAGCAGGTCTTTTGCAATTTATAAATGAAGCACCTCTGCAGCCAAACATTTCTCCTCCAAAGATGCAGTTAAATCAATGTCTGACATTTCCAAGGGGTGATTATTTTTGCTTCTGAGATTTTCAAGTGTTTCACTCCCATAATTTATTGCTTCATTTAGTATTAAATTGAACAAGGGATGTTTGTTTGAGGCATTACCTTGTTGAGATCTTTCTTCTGTTGATCAAATTACTAATGTGTAAAATGCAATGTCTCTCAAACAATCTCTTAGGTGCTGATGTAAATCAATAAGGTTGCTATTTGCAACAGCAACGTTGTCAAACTATGATGAGTCTATTAGCTCTTATTTTACTAAGGAGCAGAAATGCAGGGATTTTTACTTACTCTGTACTCCATATTGCCCTTGAGAACTTCAAAGCATAAGGAAAATAGCGGAATAAATGAGGGAAGGCCAGTCAGATGGCAACAAAGGCACAGAGAAATCAACCAAGCTTTGTTTTAGTGCAGACGGGTGAACATTATGTATCACATACTGTGATACTCTCTATCTGTTGACAAGTTCTGTGATGTCTGTTTCATGTTGCAACATTTTTAAATAATAAAAGCAGACTCAAAATGCAAAGCATAAAGACCAGGGGCATTCTCAGCATAGATCAGTTGAGGCACATGACAATTAAGTGACTTGCCAAAGTCACACAAAAAGCTAGAAGAGATTCAGGCACTGGGGTTCCCAAGGCCCAATTTAGCATCTTAGCCAGAAGTTCTCCTTGTATCACACCCCTTTCCTGATGTTTCAGGGGCCATGACAGGAGGCAGAATTAGGACCAATCAGAAGGGAGTTTCATTACTCCTGCCGAAACATATGACAGCGACTGAAGGAGATATTTATTTCCCAAACACAACATGGAGAAAGTGTCTTGCTTATAGTAAGGGAGAGTGGGAGGGAGGCCGCATGAAGACCAAGATTTGCAAGGACAGGGGGAATAGAAGTGGAGAGGAAGAAGAAAGAAGCCAAAATGAGCAAGTGGCAGGAGCTGATGAGGAAGAAGCTTGTTGCTGCAGTGGGAGAATAAGAATACAATATCCTACTGTAATGGTGAGGTACCAGGCAACCAGTGTGCACTTAGAGGATCATGAGTAAAAATTTATGAGCCTGGGAGTTTATGAGAGCTTTCTTGAGTTTGCCTGTGTCTGGCCATATAGCAGAATATCAGACCTGAAAATGTGCCAGAAAAGGCTCTCTCCACTCCTTCCCAGCAATGGTTACATTTTCTGGGCTTCCCTTTTATTTTGTCTCAGAAACAAATTTTATTTTTGCCTCAGAAAACAAAATAAACAAAAATCTCAAATGGGAAAAGCAAACAAAGAAAACACCACCACCCCCACCACCACCCCCCCCAAAAAAAACCCACAAAAAATGCAGAGCAGGCATGAAATCACCTGTGAATTCACTAGGTGGCAACAGGGAGTAAGAAATCAACACTAGAGTCCTTCAACCAGAACATCTGGTTGGACCTTCACAGCCCCCCCCCTCCTTCATCCCCACCAAACAAACTCAAGTTCTGGTTGATCAAATGACCACCTTCTAAACACTAAGTAAAATACACTCCCTGCAGATGTATAAATATTGTCTCAGTTGCCCAGTGCTCATGCTGACTGACTAGCACTGCATTTATCTGGTTTCACTCACAGCCACCTTTGTGTGGCTTTGATGTGGCACTGAGGCTACCAGCTTTGACGTAAGCCTTGGATTTGAAACTCTTTGCCTCCTGAAAGCAGAGCAATTACTTTTCAATCAAGCAGCTTAGGAGTGGGGAGGAAAAAATCATTCATTTTCTTGAAGTATAAATTAATTACATATGTTGAAATATTCCCACTTTACTGAATATGGGTTTCCGAGGGAGACATGGGCTTTCTTTTCCCTTGTTCTCCTAGAGTAATGGCAGCTTAGTCAGTAAACAAAGTGGCATACAATTAAAATGTATATTTTTCTTTCAGTTAAAATATAGAGTTTTTGTCTTCTGCTATGTAAACCTCTAAAGTGAGCCATTTATAAAAAGAAGTAATACCAGCATGACATCTTTCAAACTTAATGCTCTTTCCTTTCCTTGTAAATGGAGGCAACTCTACTGAAGTGTCAAAGCCCTGAGTGCACTAAATAGGCCTAAATATTTCTGACCAGCCTCACCTGGGGCCTCCACCACACCCCTGCCCATGGGCCCAGGTGTCTATTTAAGCCCAGCCTTGTGCTACAGCCCCTGCCTGAGTTGTGTGATAGGAATGCTGGTCTTTAGCTCAGCTGTAGCTGTGCCCTTGCCTGACAATGGACCTGGTTGATCTGGACCTGTGGGCTGACTTTCTGGCTTGGCCTCATGCCTGTCTTGTCACCATGGATCTGCCTGGTGGTCACTGGGATCTGTCTGACCCTGGTTATCATCTCTGGACCTGACCCTGACTTGTGGATTGATTTCCTGTCTTGATGCTGGACCCGCTTCATCACCACAACCCTGCCTGATGGCCTGGGCCCTGGCTGCTTCCCCTGCACCCACAGGCCTGCCCTGCTCACCTGGGGCTATGGGGTAGGCCCTGCTCAGTGAGGACCCTGCCCTGCTGGCTGTGATACCCCCTTGGCTCCTGGCTCAAGGGAGCAGATGGCCTGTGCTGTGCCCCCAGTGTCAAGTCTGGAGTCAGAGACAGTGCAAAGTTTGCCGCTGTGAAAGCCAGTGAGAATAGAAAAGGTAGCTCAGTGTGGGAGTACTGACAGCCTCTATGCATGCTGCAACTCATCCTGCCCCTATTGAGCAGGCGGAGATGAGGGGCAGAAGTCCCTTTGAAATCTGCTGCTGATGGCAGTCTGTGCCAAACATCAGCTGTCTCGTGGACCTTGCAGCCTTCTCTCCAGCTGTCCCAGTTATGCAGAGTCAAACCAGAAAAGGGTGCCACCCTTCCACTGAAGGATTTGGGATCTTCTGGCCTCAGTGCCAAACTTGGCACACAGCTGACTTTTGGATGTCACAATGTGGCCACTGCAGGCCTAGGACCAGGTACCTGCAATATCTTGAAAGAGGTACCAGTGCAAGTTAGTGGCTGTGAGCTCCTGTTTCCCCTTGAGTTTCCAACTCTGCTGAAGTTACTGCTTCCTATGGAGGCAAGCTGTCACCTCTCATCTGAACAGCTTGGGAGCATCTCAGAGCCCCTCTGGGCTTCTAGCAGCATGCCAGCCACTCATCCGAGGCAGAAATACATACTCTGGCACGTCACCTTCTCTCCAAGCTGTCAGCCTACTCAACACACAACTGATGAAGGATGGAAGAGAGACGTGTTCAGTTCCTGTACCATCCTCCTCCTTCCTGTTCAGTCCTCCCATATACCTGTCAACTTACTCTGCTCCAGCTCTACAGCTGTAAAATGGGAGCAGCAATTCTCAGCCTCAGACAGCTGGGATACAAATCCACCCCTGGCTCTGGGACTTCCAGGCAATACCATCTGTGGACCGTGTAGCTGGGTACATCAGCAGCTGGCTTCTTATCGTGAGTGATACTGGAAATTTTGTACCAAAATGTCTTTTTCAGATGTAGATCTGTACGCAATGTTTATTTAGCCAACCATTCCTAACCCCACTGTAAAATGTCAGCTTCCTTTATCATGGACTCAGCAATGGCATTGCAATTTAAAAGTGCAAATACAGTACAGGTAGGCATCTCATGCTAGATTAAATCTAAGCCAGAGAAAGATGAGTTCATTCTTGCATAGTAACAGTGTTCTTTATCTGTATTTCTTCTTTAGCTTCACTAGATAAATTTTTAGTCCTCCCTTTCTAGAATTACTAGTGCTATTAATGTCACGGACATCCTACTCACAAAGTACTTATAATGTCAGTAAACATTTTATTGGTTTCACTCCCAGCTCTCTGACCTGGTGAGGGAGCATGTGCTGCATTTCTCACTTCCCTTCAATCATGAGTAAGGACAATGACTTTTTTTTTTTCCTGTAGGGTATCTTGAAAGATATTCACGTAGGCCCAATCAATCAGCCATGGAAAGACTACACATTGACTTCAGTGGGCATAAATCATATCATACAAAATGTTGCACAAATACAATAGTAGTTACAGCAGAATATTAATTAGTAATATAGTATTATATCAGGGTTTACACTCAGAGACAGAACTATAAGACACTTAAGTGCAGTGATCAGGTAATGCTGAAACAGCCCTTGTTGTTAGGATTTATATTTTTTAATGCTCCACTTCCTAGTTCTTAACCAAATATTCATTATCTGAAGACAATTCCCCTTCCAAGTTTTTGCTCCACATCTCTTAAATGTGTTATGTCTGAAACTCTGTAAGGAACACTAAGAAGCTTGAATTGCTTTGTTTCCACAAGTGCAACTTTAACAAGCAGACCATTCATTAGCTGTGACCACATAGTCACTGTGTATGGCTTTAAGTATGCACCTGCAGACTGAAAGGACACCACCAATGGAAAAATGGCAATTTAGAAACACCTGTTCTCAGAATCCCAGCACCATAATTAATCTCCTTCTCTGTTTGTTTTTTATCTTGGCAATAACAGCAATTGCAAGTACTACTTTCTGAGCTAGATCACTGCAGAGTTTATCCGGAAGGACAGGAGAGATGGGTCCTCAAGAAGAGAGAGATTAATAAGGTCAGGCCTGAAATCAGAGGTTGGATCAATAAAATAGCTCTCTTGTGCACAAAAAGGAGACTATAAACCCCATGTGTTTCTCTCCATGCACGGTGTAAAGCCATTCTGTGCTAATCTGAGTAACTCATAAGCTTCAGCTGGAGTGAAAGCATTTTTGGGGAAAAGGAGAAAATACCTTGTCTTCCCTGTGTGGCATAATGGAGTTGGACTGCATGAAAGGACAGGCATGCTGTCTGCACAGTTCCCCCACAGACACAGACCATACTACCATGTGGAAGGAAGAGCGTGGGTCAAACTGTTCAGAAATCAGTATATAAAGCAAACTATAAGTCTGAGGGGTCATTTGGAAAACAAATCTCACTGTGTGACATCCAGGGCTTTTCAGGTAATGGCAGTAATGGGACAACAGTATCTCAGAGAATGATGTTTTTGGTAGCAACTACACTCTGTGCATGTCTCTTTCCTTCCTCGCTTACCTATTTAGACTGCAAGCTTTTCAAGGTAGAGGCTATTCTTCTGTGTTTGTACAGACTTGCACAGTAAAGACAGCACCTCTCATGGAATTTCTATGTCCAGCTGAAATATAATAGAAAGATAAGTACTAATTGCAGCAATTTAAGAAAAACTGCATGCCCTTCTCCATTATGTATTTTTTATTCAATGTGGTTTTTTTCCCTCCATGGTACTTGGAGGATATTTGTATTCTGTGCTGTATGTCTATCTCATAAACACTATTTCATTCTAGGAAGACTTTCATCCTAAAATTCAAGGCTTGTCTAACTCTCATTCAACATCCAAAATAGAATTCTAGTAAAGACAGATTAAAAATTCTCTGGCTTAGATAACTAAGCCTTATATGAGAAGTGAATTTTTTTACCCATTTAACTCATGCTACAAATATAATCATTGTATTTCATTAAAATAGTGTAAATATAGATATAGAATCCCAGGTTTCAGTGACTTAGATCTCAGTCAAAGAGCTGGAAGATTGAAAGAAGCTAGACAGCCAGCCAGTAGAATTCTGTTCTTGCAGGTCAGGTTCAAGTATAAGACCAAATAAGCCTGTATACACCCAATCACACACAAATGCGGTGTTAAATTAGGACTGACAGAAACCATTCTCGTTAAGTCACTGTAACCTTGATCACTTTCAAGAGCTCTGAACTATCTTGTAAAGCAAGCTGGCTTTAATGCCCAGTTTCATCTGGATGAGAAAGTACTATATAAAGGTGAGAGATTGCTATCACTAAGCCCTGTGTCTTCAGCCCTCAAGCTATCACTTCATCCATCATCTGGTATTTCAGTGCAAGGTGGGGAAAAAGAATATTAAATGTTAATGGGGATGTTAACTTTGCTCATGAATATTTCAGTGGATGAAAAAATGCTTAAAAAAGGGTCAGCACAGCTAATATGCTCTATAAAAACAGACTTTTTATTTAGATGAGGCTTTTCATAATGCTGGCAAGATGAATGACAGTTCACCTTTTATTGTACATTTCTTTCAAATCATTATAGACTCTAATCTCTTTAAAGATGCATGACTTCATTTTAGCAGGCTTTGTATCAGATGTCACTACTTCAATCAAAGAAAAGATTTTTGGAAGAAAACACTTGATTTTTCCTGGGAGATACTAGCCTATTCTGCAGTTGCAGTGTAAATTCCAACATGAAACGCTTCATTAGCTTTATATCCCTGGATGCCTATAAGATAGAAGAGTATCAAACAAGGGCTGTTTCTCAGCAGGCTAAGACGCGGAAGCAAAAGGTCAAATTCTGATATATAGCTTCACAAAAGGTAAGTTTACATTCCTGACAGTGTTGAATTCACCCTTACACTGATGAAACTGTAAGTACAAACTGCCTTGAAATGATATTCTTTGGTTATCAGCTAACCAATGTCAAAGAGATTCTCCCCAAATCCTGACTTTCAGACTGCTGCTCAGATCACTGGACCAGAGCACAGTACATTCATGTACAAATGTACAACATCCATACAAAGTCACAAACACATACAATGCAAGAGACTCTGGGGAACTGTTAGAGAAACTAGGCAAACTAAGCTATACATAAAAACTAGACTTCAGAAGAGATTCTGATGACCTGTGGATTTCTGTGAGTTCATTTCAAAAGGCGATGAATTTAAGAGCTACAAACCAATACCCTATTTGAGAGAAATCTTATTTCTTCTTAAACACAGGCATCTAACCCAGCATTCCCAAACAGTTATAAAAGGAAGGGGGGTGGGGATGGCTGTGGCTGGAGAGGAAATAATTTTATAAAGAGACTCAAAACCAGTTCATTTCTGTTTACAGATAATGTAATGCAACTCATTAGAGTAATATTGCCAAACACTTTGTCTCGACATTTAATAGTGATCTCTAATGTAATTAAATAATTAGTATAGCACTCATTATTCCATGAAATTATTTAGATGCTGGAATAACAATTTAAATTATAGCACACTGCCTTAGGATTTAATATTACTTTGAATGTGTTTCTATGCACGTTGTGCGGAATAAGGGAAGCTTTGCTTAAAGGATGGACAACACGACAGAGCCCTCCATTCTTCCTTAGCTTTTGCTCAAACAAATGTCTGCCTGAAGCTGACTGTAGTTTAGCTTGTGGTAAGATTAAGTGGGGGGAAAAAAAGGTCTGGATCTATAATAATAATGATAAATAGCACCCACAAAGCACATATCATAGTGAATTATTCGATTAAAAATTGTGTAGTATCATTTCTCAACTATTAACAACATAGTTTGAATTCCCTATTGTTACAAATTCATTGGAACACCATTTGCAGCCAGCAGAAAAGACTGTTCTTTACTCTGCTTACCAGTGTTATACTTTGTAATCCATTCCCTCCTGTCACCATCACAGGGTGCTGCCACCATTTGTACTTAAGGCTGAAATCAGTCTCTTGTAACTCATTTTAACCCTAGATTTTTCTCCAAAAACCTTTTTTTGATTACTTGTTTCACAAATTACTCCACTTAAAATGAACTAAAGCCGATCTCAAAGCTGAGGACTTGGAAAGAAGCATTGGCATTGTCCTTGCCCTACTTCCAGGGCAACAACCCTTTGGACACATCTGAGCCTCAGACTTGCAGTGGCAGCTGGTGAGTAAATACTGAGACACGGTGGGAGTACAGGCAGACAGCAGAGAGGATGGCCATAAGGCACCTAGAAGTCGTCTCTGAACTATGTGGCAGATAGAGGGGGCTGGCAATGTCTCTGGATGACAGACAACATTTGGGAACACTGCACACAGATTAACATTTCCAATAACTTTTAAGGTTCTTGTTTCTATTCTATTACTGATTGTGGTTTCAAGCTAAAAGTTTATGTAACTCCAAACTCTTCTCCTTGGCTATGAATGCACTTGCAACTTGCTTTGCTGTGAGCTGGAATATTTTCTATAACTCAATACTTCTGTGTGGATTACCGTTCTGACTTTCTCCTTTTTTGTTTCAAAAAAGCCCTTTCTCCTTTACCATCTTACCAGCTTGTACGTCTGAAACGCTTCCTACAGCAGCACTGTTTTTATTCAATACTGCCTGAGATGTGTCATGTTCCCACAGCCTGGCTGAAGGCTCGGCACTGCTTTAGCATTACCCACTCTCTGCTCCATGGCAGCGGAAAGGGACACGGGGGAACCACAGTGCCAGCCACAGGCATGCTGCTTAGGAAGTCTTTGCTGCTCCTCTACTTTCTATTTGGTGCTTCAGGAGCAAGTCCCTGTGTTTGGGATATGTAAGGTAATTTATTGACAAATAGGTAGAGAAAAACTGTTTTGACTTGGTATGTGCTGGCTTTCTTTTCATGCTGGTCATGGAGAGCTTTGTCTCTTTTCTGTTTCTGATTTCGTGGAGCTTTGGTTCTCATCTTTGTGTTTCCAAAATCTTTGTTCCACCACCTTTTCTCCCCCAGTTCTCTTCAGCAAGTTCTGCTTTGTTCTCTCCTCTCCTATTCAACAGTCCTTTTTAAAGTACTGCTGTCAGCATCAAGGAACACGAGGAACATCTCGCATGTGTGGTTCATTCACTTTTTCACCCCTTCTCCAAGGAATGGTTTGTGCATGCAGAGTAACGCTTTATTTCAGGAAGGCTTTGCTTGCATTTCTTATATATATGGTTCTATATATGCTGCGTTCTTGGATGGAAGGATGTTCATTTTCCCACAGTCATTAGTTTTCATGGAAGCCTATTAGGCAGGCTGAGAAATCTGTCTCCCTCACATATGTGCTGTATCATATCTTTCATCACACCTTTCTCTTTAGAGGAAATACAGCTCTGCCTTTCTCTTCCCTGTGCCTTTCCCTCTCATTGTTTGCAGAACACATAAGAGAGACTATGGTCAATTAAGAGGGATTACTGCTTGGAGGAGACTACAGTTGTAACACTTGGTATAAATCTATGTAGCTCCATTGGGTTCAGCTCCTTTTGGCTTTGTAAGTGGTATTCACATTTATGATGTTGGATTTATGATGCTATCCTCCTGGATGATAGATGTGTATTGCTATGTGGTAATACAGCTGCGATGGTGGCAATGACTTGTTATAAAACTAGATGGATTATATACTTAAAAATGTATTTTTGCTGCCCTGATTAGTGAGGTGCTTTAGTATTTAATGTAGGAGGCCGCGCATGATTACATTAGGCCTGCATTAGAAATGTTCTCCAAATTCTGGAATGTCAGTGCCAGTATCACCAGTCAGCTTTTAGTATAAAAATTGCTTTGACCAAGCAGGACTGCAGCTCTGTAATACAGCTGAAAATGCCTGAGCTGCTGGATGGTTCTCATTAAATACCTACATTGTGTCCCATACATCCATTGCATTTAGGAGAGCTGACTCTAAAGAGGAGACTTTAGGCCTATGTGAGCTACAAATGTACTTACAGAAAGCTTGATGGAATAAAGATCTATAATAAGAAATCTTCCTTGGGATGTGCAATTCTTTGTTAATAGAAGAATTGAGATTAATGGAAAGTAGAGCAAAAAATGTGTAAATAACAGGGGCCGAAATGCAGCCCTCTAGTAGGTGAACAACTAAAGGGACTGCCATGTGAGATAAGCATCAGGACATAAATTAAGCTTTGCCTGGTTGAGATCTGAATACAAGTTTGGAGCTTTTCTTTGGGTTTTTTGTAGCTGCCTAAGTCTTGCCACTACTAGACAGGGCACTGAAATAGCAGAGCTATTGATAGCAAGTTGTCAGGTTGGATGAGTGCTCAGCTAAATGTAACCCTTTTTTAAGCTAGAAGAACTAGGAAAAGAATTAAGCTTGCTCAAACTTTTCACTTCAGGCTACCAGTGGGATTGATGTGTGATCCATATGTATAGATAGTTGCAAATGATCAAATTTCCCCATTTTAATTATCTACTATTCATCAAATAACACACGATGATGGGCAGTGTAATGTGCTCTTACACTGCTGCAGATGTGTAATGAAACATGACAGGTTAAGTGGTTTAAGTTAACTCATTTTACTCCACAATTGCAAACGCCTGGGAGATCACATACACCCAGCTCTTGTGGCTCAGCTGAGAAGCTGGAAGCTGATAAATCCCAGCAACTTACTGATTACCTGTGATTACGTCTATGCAGTCACCAGGTAAAACATTCGTCATACCAGTTGCTGTGAAAGAAGAAATTGGGTCTATTTCATTTCCAGTTTTAAAAGTATTTAAGGCTGGAATAGCACATTGCTCCTTTATGTTTATAATGACCTGGGATGCTGGACTTCTAGAACTGCCTCTGCTGAAATTTAGTAATTCTACCAAACAGAAATGGCCTCTTGGAACTATGCTTTTCTCTTGAATGTTTAACGACAAAGATGGGGGAAAATATTTTAAAAATGCAGAAGATGGCAATGAACCATTCTGGCCTGTCTGGTAGAACAAGAATTACAGCCAGACTGAAAGAGGGTGAAAAGCTCTTAAACGTTTGACAAAGTCTATTTAGTACCTTTTCATCCTCATTTTCAGGACTTTTGTACTAGGGATATGCTTTAGCAAGCACTGTGTATGAATGTTTGCTATTAATCCTGAAATCAGCATAGCAAATGAGGTGCAGAAGTCATCTGCTTTTGTTTTATCACCAAAAGCAGCACAAAGGATCTGACTTCATTCTTGTCTTCGCATGAGGGACAAGGGTGAGCAAAGATGTGTTCTCAAATAAAATTGTACATGCTCTATTCCTGATTTTGTGAATCAGGTAGTCTGCTTGGTCTCTGGTCTAGATTACAGCAGTTTTGGTCCACGTAGCTTCACATGGGCATTTTCTAATCTGACTTGTTTGATTATCCTGACTGCAGTATACTTAAAAATAAATCCACATCATGCTGCATTGTAGCCTTCCTGACAAAGCATTTCTAAATCATTTGAATGAGTTTTAGAGAAAGCCTTTTCTTCTTAGTTAGTTGATCGTTTATACTGCTGATGGGCACCCCTTTATACAGAGTCCAGTAACTCCATTTGATCCTGTCTTTCCATGTGCTTCTTCCTTTGGCTACCTTCTTGTTAGAGGCTTCCTCCCATCAGGTATTTATATGCATTGATCGGGTCCCCCCTGAGCTTTCCCTTTTCAAGGCTAAACTACTGCAGCACTCTCAGGCTCTTCTCTTATGCCAGATGCTCCAATCCTTTAATCATTTTAGTTGCCCTTTCCTGAACTCATGCCAATAGCTCCATCTCTCTCTTGTATTGGGGAGCCCAGAACTAGACACAGCACTCCAGGTGTGGTCTCACCAGGGCTGAGCAGAGGGGAAGGATCACCTCCCTCAACCTGCTGGTGATGATCTTCATGCAGCCCTGCGTGCTGTTGGTCACCTTTGCTGCAAGGGCACGTTACTGGTTTGTGGTTAACTTTTGGTCCACTAGGAGCCCAGCTCCTCTTCTGCAAAGCTGCTTTCCAGCCAGTGCCCCCACTGTGTACTGGTGTATGAGGTTATTCCTTCCCAGGTGCAGGACTTTGCACTTCCGTTGTTTAACTTCATGAGATTCCCGTTGGTCCATTCTCCACCATCTCCAGGTGCCTCTGGAGGGCAGCACAACCCTCTGGTGTACCAGCCACTCCTGTCAGTTTTTTATCACCTGCAAACTTGCTGAGGGTGCACTCTGGTCCGTCACCTAGGTCATTACTGAAGATGTTAGACAGTATTGATCCCAGTATTGACTCCTGGGGTACACCATTAGTGGCTGGCCTCCAGCTGGACTTCATGCTGCTGATCACAACTCTGAGTCTAGCCATTCAGTCCATCTTGCTGTCCGCTCACCTGGTCTGCTCTTCATCAGCTTGTCTATGAGGATGTGTATATCCATATATACATATCTTAAACCTTGAGTTTCAGAGTTTGAGCTCTTGGTATGTGCTGATACTGAAACAAAATTGCTCAAGAATTGAGCCCTGTCGTGCAACAAAATGCCGTGTGTATGAAAAAAAAAAAAACAAAACAAAAACAGCTGGGTCTCAGCTCCTGAGCAGGAATATCTGTTTAGACTGTGTTCATATGAAATTCACTCTTGGAAGCCAAATGTATTTAAATTATTTCGACAGCTTGTACATATGGCAAGCTGTATAGTGAAGACTTTCTTTCCAGAGGTTCTATGCACAAAAGCTTGGAAACTGAAAGTGAGTTTGAGGATTGTATTCTATGTCTGCCCAAAATTGACCAGTGAATTGTATTACACAATACTTCTTCTAAAGGCTAAAATAACCAATACATGGACATAGTTAATAAAGAATATAATCTTTCCCCAAACACATATAGTCTGAATAGACAATACCAAAATCTGAGAGCAGAATAATTTTTATTCCTATTTTGCAAGTGGGCAGCTGAAAAATAGAGATTAAATAGGTTGGTTTCAGAGGGAGCCACTAACTATGCATAATCTTTTGGATCTTCACCCAAAGTCCTAATCACAAAACAACTCTTCCTTAACTGAGCTGAGACAAGCGCACTGCAGTGGTAGCCAGGCTGGAGACAAGGATAAGATTGGAACTGAAGCTGCTTAGAAAACAGATTTCAACAAAATATCTCTCACTGATTATCACTAAAAGTGCATTGAGAGGAGAAGAAGTTTTAAATAGCTTTGTATAAGAAAAAACAAGTTTCTGTCTACCAGGTTAAGTAAAAACATCTAATCATAAAGTCCCCTGAAATAAGCTTACAATGGAGTCAGCTCAGTCCATTAGATACTGGACTAAGAGCAATGAGAGCTGAGACCCAGGCTTTCTACTACTGTAACACTCCAGTCAAGTCATTGCACTTTACCATCCATCAGTTTCCCCATTTAGACATTGGTCACAGCAATGCTTACTTTTTTCATATAATCTTTTTATGGTAAATATAATTGAATTTACTCATTCAGTTTTATGTCCCTTTACAGGGCTCTAGGTTTAAATCTGTTGACTGCAAAGAAACTTACACTAGCACAGCTGAAATTCTAATATTGTTTTATCTATTGCATTCCTCTCCCAGCAGCTATTTACACTGAATCTTGCCTGTTTATTATTAGTTATTAACTTATATTTGCCACTAATATCAGCTGAAATCTTAGAACACCAGAAGCATGTGAGTCAGGAGAAACATTGTCTTCCTTTTCTTATATTGTTTCTTGAGTGGTTGTTTCACTTTTCAATGCAAAAAAAATTATTCTGGGATGGATTTTTGCAAATGCCTTCTACAGCATCAGATTAACTTTTTTTCCTGCCTTCAATCACTGACCAAAGCTGTTTACTGCCAAGTACATCCACCATGCACATGATCTCAAAGAAGCTGTAGAAAAACACTGAAGCATCTCACCCTATTGTAAACTGAAACTCTATAAATGTCATGTTAAACTACAAACCATACAAACACAGCTGGGTCAAGCATTTCTCTCCCTTTCCTAGAGCAGTTGTGAATCACAGCAGTTTACTACATCAGGATCCTTTTTCCCCCAAATCTCTTGTTCTAGTCATATTCCAACTGTATTTGTGGATGAGAAGTTGCTGTATATCATGTTATCAAACCATGAGAATGAACTCCTTAAAAAGGCAATCTTTTGATGCTTCTCATTGACTTACAGAGATAACTCAATACAGGGCTGGCAGCATTCCTGCTGGATATGTTCTCATGGCTTCCATTCAATTAAGAATTGAACAAGAAGTCACTACTCAGAAGCATATTTTGTATAATATAGTCTTTTGAATACTGAAGAGGAACAGAGATGAAATGGAGCCATTTAAACTTTATCAGTAGGAACCTATATGCAAATTCTATAGATGACTACATTGCCAAACAAAAAACAAAATTAGTGTAAGTAACCAGAAATATGGATGTTGTTTAGAACATAAATTTTGACTAGCAGCAGATGGGCATTCATTACCTACGCTTACAGATTACTCCATCTTCCTGCATAGTCTGCACTGGAACCATGGATATGAACACCACAGGCCTGTGTATCGAATTCTTTCACAAAGCCCTTTTATACCTCTTGGAAGGCAAATGAATGGGGCATTTCTGTTATATTGTCTGAAGAATGAGGATTCAGACTAAGCAACATCTGATTCATATACCTCTTTTTAGGGGGTAGTTCTGGTTTAGGGTTTTTTATCTGGTTGTTAACTTCAAACAGCATCTATCAGAATTTAGCATAAAGCATTTAGGCTACAACGTAAAGACTGTAGTCAAAAACAGCATATATTTTTTGTCCTTCTGGGAACGATGAATTAGCTAGTGGGTTACAATTTGGTGAGCGAAGGAAGTCCTAACAGAAAGCTTTTTCCATTTTTAATTACAACATCATGGACCTAATTCATCATTTTGTTAGAAAGCTTTTACCCTGGTCTAACTGCAGTGGAATTTGGCACACTGATCAGTACAGGAGCCTGGTTGTGTTGTACTTCACATTCATATAAAACCACAGCTATTGCACCAAAGTTCAGCTGAGTCTCAAGGGTATTAAACTGGCTCCATGAAGTGATATTTCAGGACTCTAGATTTAGATAGGTATTCCAAGCCCTAATAAAATCTTTGTGAGGAAAGAGCCTACTCTTCAACCATTACAGAGCAATCCTTCTCAAACCTCAAATATCAATCAAGTTGTGTGTCATTAAAATTCCCTCTTGCTTGCAAATCCAGAAAGCTAGATTTTATTTACCTGGTAAAACTAAATTAAAAGGGCTCCATTATACAAATAATCAAGAGCAACCTGAGGACAAAGGTGAGGGATTACACTCACCGCTTAGGGAGGCCTGCTTCCTCACATCACTTAGGGAAAGGGTCATTGCATTGACCCACGTCATGCCAACATAGTCAAGTTACTTTTGCATGAAGTCAGTTAACAGAAACTGCAGCCTAGGGAATGTAGCCAGTTCACAGGCCAGGAAGATTAGCTCCATCCCCTGTCATCTTTGCTTAGTTCTTCATCAAAAACCATGTTACTTTGGTCATAGATATAACACACAATTATCCAACTACTCTGAATTATGAAAGATACTTCTTCCTCTTCTACACCAGTGTGACTCCTCATTATAACTGATGTTTAGAACAAGCCCCTCAACCAACACTGGATTCACTCAAGTAGGAAATTATTATCATTTTGTAAGTGAAGAAATGTGGGACCAACCTACCTTGGCCTGCCTGGCACAAATGATCTGTCACAAGGGGCCATTCTGAGAAGGCTGCAGCAAATGGCGCTTGCTTTTATTATGGACATCTACGCTATCGTGTAAGCCCAGGACTTTCATAAAAAGAAGTACTTCTTAGTGGTTCTTAACAGTATGAGATGAAAGTTCAAGCAGATAACTGTAGATAGTAAGACATTTCCTCAGCAAAGAAAACAGTAACTTCTGTGTAACAAAGGGGCCTTTCATTTTAACCCCTGGCTCCTCCAAGCTGCAGATGTTTCAGTGTTCTGCGATTGTTCAGAGTTTACTGCAGTGATAAGATCTCATACGTGATTTCTGAGGGGAATGCAAGAAGGACTGGTTCTTCTGGTCATAAGAAATTTACCTCAATGGAGCCATGCCAATTTATATTAGATGATGGTGTGGCCCTGATTTCTTATGTAGAAAGTTATTTTTCCCTTCCTGATGTTTCCACTGCTTGACCTTTCAGGTTTGCGCAAAATTAATTGTTACCAGGTGATAAAATAAGTTCCAAGTTCTCATCTTTCTAACTGAGCCTTCATATTTCCTTATGGACACATGAAAGATTTCTAATTCAAGGAGATCAATGGCTCAGTGAGTCACGCTGCTCCGATCTGTGCACAGATGGGACCCCCACTCAGCACATAAGTCTGTTTCTGTGCTGAGTGAATGCAGGATGGGGCTTATCTCCATCACAGCAGTCCCTTTTTAACAAAGTGGTTTGCAGAGCTCTTCTGGAGATTCATAATCTACATGCAAAGGGACTTTATTAGGAAAGGAGGAAGACAGATCCTGAAAACGAATCCTGAGGCCATGTTAATAGGTGTGTAGATTTTAAGATCAGAAGTGAATACCCCTCATGGCAGCAAAAAAGGACAGAAATACTTCTCCAGGAAGCCAAAGACATATCAAAGAGATTTCAGAACTGAGCAACTGTACCAGGCATCCGTGTGGCCTTTGTGCAGCACATCTTGTGAGAAGTGAACCTCCTACTGTCTTGAAGTATTCTAGGAAGACTTTGAGAGAGAGAAATGTCATAAGAGGTATTTTACTTCCTGCTTCAGTGAGGAGTTTTCTCCCTGGATAAATGGGAAATTTCTCCCTTTTTTCTACAGCCTTATGATATAAATGCAGTGCAGTAGTGACTGGAAGTTATTTACCATTAGATGAAAGTTTCCACTGCTAGGATAGCTTGGATTTCCAGACACTGCCCATGACAATCTGTTACTAATACCAGCTCCCAGAACAACCACTTCTGAAGTCTGTAGCAGCTGACCAGTAACCTCTTTGAATAGATTTTTTGGTTTCAGTGCCACTCTCAAATGGACAAATGTCCTTATCATAACAACAGTACTGCAGCTGCTTCTCCTGCGGTTAACCTCTGCAGACCAGATGATGCATATGACTGACCAGTGGAGGTGGTTAAAGATCCTGCCAGATCATGTCTGTAGTACAGTGACTGGACAGAAGGAAAAACTTTTCCACTGTTTCTCATTCCAGCTTGTCCTCATTTTCACGATATTTTACAATGCTATATCTCTGTATTTCCCTGGGGTTTAACTGTCAGCTCTCCACCACTCTCCCAAAGCTTGATCACCTGTTTTATCAATTTTTTTTTTAACCATCTCTGCACTCTCTTCCAGATCTCCCATATTTGTGGAATGTTTTTTGTAAAAATAATTCCCAAAGGCATTACTCCCCTACTCTTTCAGCTCCTACCTCAAGGGCTACACCCACCAAGATATCTGCAGGAAATTACAAGCTAATAATAGCCATGCAGATAACTGGTGAGGATCATCAAAGTACTTTAAAATGGATTCTATGTTTTATTTGTCTTTTTCACCCTTTGGATTACCATCTGGACGGGTAGATGTCACCACCATGTTTTTTAATCTCTTTATTAAATGGTGTAATGTTCTCTACGTGGAGCTAGGCTTGCCAGTTGCTCATAAATTTTAGCCTGTGCAGTGGACTGGAGAGATGGAGCACAGCAGATTATGGAGGGTTATCTCTACTACGCCCACAGCCAAGCACGTAAAAAAGGTTTGGACTTCAGATCCTGGAGGGTTCCATACATTTCATGGCCTTTCGGGACTTGAGGCCCCATCCTCCCCAAACACGAGTTTCACACGGCCCTGGAAAGCCAGGGCTACAGGCAAGGTTTTTTCTCACGAAGCCATCAATCCAAACTGGCTCTGGAGGCTTCTATGGATTACTCCAGAATTGCCCACAAGATAACATAGAGCAAGAAAATTGGCATTGCTTAAACAAAGACATAGGAATTTACATTGATGTCTTCTCTTGCGCTAGCTTTAGGGAACTCTGTAATTATACTGAGGTTAAGTTTGTTCATGGTAACATCCTTTAAATCCAGGCCAGCTCCCCTGACTTCAGTGGAGTTAATATGGATTTACACAAGCGTAAGCAAGGATGAGATCTGGTCCTAATTTAGGACACATCTGCCAGCACAGATGGAGCTGAGAGAGTTTATTGTCATGTTAATTTTCTACCTTTGTTTGAGATTCTTCTGAGCATGGAACAAACCCAACAATTGTAAAATCTCGCAACACAGGCAATGTTATCCCCCCTTATTGTGGCTGGTGAATTCCACCAGAGCACAAGATGGCCTTGTACTCAACTAAACCATGATGGCTTAAAAAAATAGCCTCATGAAAAATAATGGCTAAAATTGTCATCCTGTAACCACTTTGAAAGGTGATTAACTTTCTGTGATGAGTAGCTCTATTGACATACTCCTGGCTGTTGTAAAATTAATCGCCTGAGTAACAGTTTGCGTGACTGTAGCCCAGGGGGCAGCCTGCCACACTCCTCATCCAGGCAAGACTCCAAGAAGGTCATGCAGAGTTTTGCCTGAGTAATAAGTGCTAAATTTATTGCTTGGTGGCTGTGAATCTAAAAAAAAATAATCACTACCTTTAAATAAGAAATTTTATTGTGATTCTTGGCCTTAATCTGTTGATTTTTAAAATTTATATTCTTTTCTGTTGTCTGTTTTGATGCTTTAGAAAGTGGAAGAGGGAGCAGTGCTTTCTTATAAAACTTGGAAGAGTATTCTGTAGCACATGCAAGTGGCTTGCATGCCATGAAAAAGAATATTTCTTTTTCTCTGCCATCCAATATGTCCTGGTGTCTATTTTTTTTTTTTTTTTCAATTAGGCAAATAATGTGTCTATTTTCTGTCTTAAGGAAAAAAAAGCCACTGCTGATTGCTCTGGAAGGGTTACCTGTCTAAAGAATTGAGGATCTGATTTTACAGGAATTACTGTTTGGAGAAAGTATTGATTTTATGATGGAGAAAAAGATCTTGTTGTTCTTAAGCTCTGCTTTTACTGCAGAGTCAGAAACCTTACAATTTTTGTGCATTATTATATTGCTTTAAGTGATAAAAACACTCTTGAGCAGATCAGTACCTAGTTTGTACAACTAACCCCCTAGTGTAAATGTTAAAAATCAGATTCCTAGGAATAAAAGACAGAAGGGTAAAATATCTTCTGGCTTAATCTCATTCGCCTGACTATTTATGCCAGCACAGGCTTCGAATGCATTGTAGAGTGAGAAGGAATAATGCAACTCATTCTATAGCAGTGCAAATCTAGGGCAACTCCTGTATTCAATATTCTCCCTCAATAGTAGTGTGAGAAAGTCAAACCAAACACACTGAAGATGACATGCAGAATTTGAAACAAAATGAGACACATATGGGAAGGAAATTGCATTATAATCATTTGATTACATATTTCAAACAGATTTCTGGGGCCCATGGCACATCCATAAAGGAGATGGTTTTAGCAATGTAACTGTAGTGATATTAGTGTAATCTGGAGTTCTGCAGTGACATCATGTTAGCCCCATTAATTCTGTAAAATCTTGCTGATGCTTATTTTTTCCCCTAAGCCTATTTTAAGTGAGTGATTAACAATTTTGTAATCTGAGCTCTTATGTAATAGACCATTCATAATAGTAATTACTCATCCAGAATATTCTCAGCTGAACAATTCGGTACAACAGGTCAGATTCAGATTTCCCAGTGGTTTGCTCTTCATGCAGTTGCCCTGAATCACATTAGGGTTAACCAGAAGTAGAAGGCTTATGTTTTTCAGGAGGTAACCCAGGAAACACAATTCAGAAGGCAATTGTAACCTCTGTTAAGGCTGCCCAAATTTAGAGCTCTGAATCAGAACCATCCATGATGCAGACTGGATGGAGGGTTCAGATATTCAGTGCCAAATTTTCCCTACATGAGAGTTTCAAACCTTTTTAGACAGAAGACAGTAAAGAACAAAGCTACCTATAAATAACACAGGTCACACAAAAAAAACCTCTCTTTACACTCATAGTACTGCTGACAGCTACGCTGGTGCCCAGTATCTGCTGGAAATCAAAGCTGCAACACCCTTCCTCAACTGGGAGCAGATAAGGGGGGTGGGTGGGGGGGGTAGCAACACCTGAGCAGGAGGGGCAATAAGGATATAGGGAGGTGCTGAGGGGGTGGGCACTTCCTAACCACAGGGACCTTGTGGAAAGAAGCAGGTGTGGTTGACTTCAGGGAGGGAGTGGATGTGGGAGCTCTTCAGTGGGGGCTGCTTCCCAGCATTGTTTTTCCTTTTGTGGCAGGTTTCTGGAGGGCTCAAGCATGTGCAGCTGTTGGCTTGTATTAGCCTTTTGCTGCTTGGGACAGCTGTGTGCAGGTAAGAGGCATCTATCTGCAGTCTCTTCTTTTTTTGTTGCTCCTCTCTTTGCATCTCTTCCCTTTCTGTTCTCTTACTTTTTTTTTTTTTTTTTTGGTATTTTGAGTGTCAACTTTCTGCTCTAGGATCTGTATTGGGAGGGGAGTTTAGAGCTTCAAACGTGTATTCTGCTGGAAGATTGTTAAAGCGCCTCTACTGCAGCTAGGCTGGGAAGGAGGAGGAGCCACTGAATCTCCCTCTTTGTTCTTAATTAATCTTCCCCAGGAGACTGGAGATGGGATGAGCTTGTGTGGGGATGGGGGAAGTGTCTAATATAAACTTTATTCTAATACCACTTGCTCTCTCCAGGGTCTCTCACAGACAGCTTTCCTCTCTGCTAAATCTCTCACTCTGTATGTTAACAAGCCTGGTCTTAAAAACCTTATTAAGACTTCTTGCTGCTGAAGGATTCAAGAACTGACTGTACTGCTTCTGGTGCCCCCACTGGAGGGGGGAGGCTGTACATGGGACCCTAAAGACAGAGGTTCAAGTCTCTTCTATAATGAGGCTTTGCCTTTGTCCTTCTGACATGATCTCACCAGTATGTTTGAGGAGCAACATCTCTTACCTCCCTCCCCAAATCCTTGTGTTCCCCATTTTGCATTAAAGCAAACCTCCTAATCTCAAACTTTCACAGGGCAGGTAGGCTGTTTCCTGCTCAGCTGCAGTTCATATCCCCCTTTTATGTTTTAATGTTGTTTGTTAGCACTGCCACATCCTCCCTTTTGAGTCAGAGCTTGCAGGGGGAGAAGAGAAAGATTTTTTTTTTTGTTTAATATGCTTTTTTGGTAACTTTCTCTTCTAGATCAAAGCCTGAAGCCTCAGCTTGCAGCCTCTCAGCTTGCTACAAACAATCCCACTCTCACTACAGTTGCCCTAGAGAAACCTTTCTGCATGTTTGACAGCTCACTGTCTCCAAATAAATCTTACATCATCTACTTATATGCAATGAAGGAATCGGGTGAGTATCTAGCATTATGCCTCTCTGGAACATAACTACATGATGTGGCTGTTTCACATAACTCTTCACATTTTGATGGGAGTGGGTCTGAATGGGGAAAAAGAAAAAATCTGTAGCTGTAAGCTATGTACAAGCTGAGCCTTTGGTCGCGGTTTTCTCCAGGGTATTATTATAAAATATAATATGAATAACGGTAGCATTTCAATGGGGCTGATTAATGATAGCAAGTGTTTGTACTGTGCTAGCTGACTCCACTATCAGCACTATCAGTTATAAATGTTTGTCCAGATCTTGCTAATGAAACCAAGTGGTCCACATTCCAATACCTTATCTTTATCTAAACATGAATGCCTTGTATAAAAGCCTGAATTCCCCTAAGTAAACCTGCTGAGAGAAAACTGGGTAACTGCTGCTGTTTGCTTCATAGTTAGGGTGGCCAGCCCTTGCAAGGACTATGTTTGGTTTTTTTATTGTACACAAAGGCAAGTCATGCTAGACTTGTGGTCAAAGATGTCTGGCCCATGGGTTCATTCATAAAATGAATTTCATAACTGCTTGGCAAGGAAACGTTGCTGGCAGTGACCAAGAGCTGCCTTCTTTGTTCCCTGCTGCTCTGGCAGACTGTTTTGAATGCCAGCTAGAGCCACTCTGAGAGCTCACAGAAATAAATGACTTCCTTATATCATGCCTTCTCCCCTGCAGGCTGTATGCAGCCTCCTTTTCTAAGAGGCACAGAGAAGAGATCTTGAGTGGGGCAGTAGAGAAATTGGCCAACAGACAAAACAGTCTAAAACTTCCACTGCTGATTGTTGCCACTTTGGACAAGGTGGAAGGAGGAGGCCTTGGACGGGTAGAAGCCGTAACCAGAGACACCATCCCAGACAGCTAACATAGACATTTGTGAATGCATGGCCTTCTGAGACACGTCCATTGACTGAAGTGCACATCTTTATATGTCTAAAACAGACCATAAGTGCATTATAATTATACAAAAGGCTACTGATTTCTTTGTTAGAAATTACATCAACCACCCCATCTTCTGCGGATTGTGTGGCAGAAGCTTACTGCACAGATGGGTGAATCTCTACAAAAGGGGTTATATACGGCAAAATCTCTTCTGCTGCTTTTAAGGCAAGCAGATGCAAACTTGTTACTTGGCAGACTGGGAGGAATTTTGTTTGGATTTGTCTCTGGTCTGCAGAGAAGCACATTGGCTCACCCTTGGATGCCTCCTGGAGCGGGGAGAAGGAAAATTTAAGAGAACTTAATTTTCTTAACACCTTATGTTCAGCTCTGCTGGTAAGGAAATGTGTCAGCCTACTGCAAAGCTGAGGATCTAGCAAATTTCTGAAGAAGTAATGTAACTTTTAGCTCAATTCTTGTTAATGTTGCTATCAGACTTGATCTACCTAGTAAAGTTTTAAAAACAAACAAACAAAACCCAACAAAAATAAAAACAAAACATCACGAAATGAACTTGCTTAGGCATCAGCTCGTTCTTCCTCACCAGGGCCAGGCTAAGAGCTATTGAAGTGGAGACTGGGAGAGCAGGAAGACCAGGCTGTGAGAAGTAGTATAATTTGGGGAAGCACGCCTAAGAATAGAGCATGTCTTAGCTAGCATTTGCTTTCATGTTATTTGCTCCCATTGAAGAGAGGGGTGTTAGAGCTCAACTAACCTGAGCACTGACTCTTAAGTTGTATTTATAACCTGTGCTAGAAACTTTCCGCATTTAAAACAAGTTTAATTTTGCATAGGATCATAGCTAAAAACTTCTCCTGATCAAGCAGTTGCAAGAACTCTGCTCCAGGATCACAGCAGAATGCTTCCAAACTGAAGTAGTTTACAGTGGATCACAGCTTTGGAAAAACTGGCATTCCTTCGCTGCTGACAGCACTGAACAGTTGGAGAGGGGTCCCAAAAAAAATTTAACCCGCCGTTGCAGAACTTGGAAGCATCTTTTGGGACTTGTGCCTTGGCTTTGCAGCAGGAAAGGTTTGAGAGCTGCAATTGAGCTTCCAAACTATGCTGTAGGGCTGGGTGCAGAGTCACACTTTGCTTGAAGCTGTGAGGACTTTTAGACTTTCTGAGGCATGCTGTCTGGAAGCAGTGACGTGCCTGGCTGGCCAGAAATGTAGATACCGCATCTGTTCATGCAGCCCTTACACACTGGTCTGCATACTGTGTGGTTCTGGGAGGTCCAGCTGCGGCATGACCAGAGGTCTAAGGGTTTCTGCTCCAGGAGATGGGAGAGTTGTGACTCTACAGGAACTCTGCCTTAGTTATAGTATCAAATCTGAAATGGCAGGATTTACTGGATGTTTATTGGAGCCATGTGTGGCATTAGGGAACAGCAGCCTTTGCCGCCACCCTCCCTACTCCACCAGATTCTCCTTGGAAAAGAGGAATTTTGGGAGGGTTACTAAAAAGCATTGCTCTGAGATATGCTGTGGATCCTTCACAGTTTCTGAGGGACAAGTGTAAAGAGCTTCATCAACAAGTAAGGAGGAAGGGGTAGGATCACTACACAGCCAAACTGGTGGCAGATTTTTAGTTTGCCTTTTGAGTGCTTTCGGGTAGAAGAGCAAGTTGCCAAGTAAATACAGGGTGAATGGAAAGGGCTGGACTAGTTCTAACAGCCTTGTTAAAAAACATTTCTCCTGCAGCAAGTGCAATAAGCTCCCTGGTGACCGACAACAGCAGCAAACCACTCGACAGCACCTTCCAACAAACAAGCGGGGGGCAGTTTGGACCTTACAAGGCTGCCTTGTTCAAGGTACCCAGTTGTGCATCACCTCCCAAACTTGCTGATGTAGGAGATGTCAACAAAGTTTCTGATGTCCTGAAACAATACCTCTTCAGAGTCGGGGATGACGGGACTTGTTTGTACGATCCAAACTTCCTAGGTGTCTGTAACCCACCTCTTGCACCAGACACAACATACAGGTATAATTCTTATTTCTTACAAGGTGATTGCTGCTCTTAAAACACAATAGGAAGCAACACTGAGTCTGTAATGTTCCTTTGTAATGGCATAATGTGAATTACCAGTCCCTAACTGAAATGCTCTATTGCAAGGGTAGTTAGGAAGATGGCTTGGCTTTGGTCTGGCACCCTGCAGATGGTGCTCTATGGTGTCCTAGCAGTGGTGAGCTCTATCAGGCTAATTTCATGGATCAGTAGGAAAATTCATGTGCAAACTGCTGGATCTATACCTATGTTGGAGTAGGTAATACAGTGACAGCATCTGATTAGAAACTGCTGGTAGAAAAGGATTTTGACTGGAAAACTATGTTGAGATTATTCACCCTGTATTTTGTGTTAGATGATTTTGCCAAAATGCAGACACGGATCTGGCTCTGCTTGTTTTGTTTTGATGGGATTCTGGGGAGCCAAAGTTCTCCTTGTTCTCCTTGGTCTCCAGCTCCAGGAAGCCCCTAATGTTACTGGAGACTTCATAGTGAGGGCCAGGTGGCTTGCAGACTTGTTTGACCCCTGTTGTCTGGGGAAGCTGGCCATCTGGGGAACTCAGGCACCCTGACAGCTGTTACCTGAAACACTTGTTTTGCTGTTGCCAGCTATTTAAAAGCCATAGTAAAAATTGCAGTCACATGGAGCCATATCTGCTGTGGAGACCTAATATGCTTCTGAAACAAAATACTATGGGGTCTTAGTTTTGCAAAAACTGTCTTGCCTCTTCTGTCTCTTCAGGACAGTTCTGAAAACTCAAACTATTGTGGAATGGAAACTTAATTTCTTTGCTAAATCTGATGTTGGCCTATCTCTTCAATACTCTAGCAGGGAAAGTGCCAAAGATCTCTATTGTTGGACAAAATCTTCGACTTCCAGATGGAAATCAAAACCACTTGCTGTCCTAAATAATGAGGCTCTTCACAACAGGGAATAGCAAGCTGGGAAAAAAATGTTGTTGGAAACCTATCATCTGCCAAGGCTCACAGGAACAAAGTGCAAACTGTGCATGACATAGCACAGAATGCTTTTGCATGATTAATTCTATTTGTTCTTTATAAGGTCTCTGGAAATAGTCAGTTACCTTTGACTGTCTCCATATAATGCCTTGACAAAACTTAATGTCTGACCAGCTAATCCAAGAGCTTAAAAATGCTAGTAAGGAAATTCAAATCTGAAATATATAATTTAACACTTTCTCCCCACAGGTTTAAATATGTGTTGCTAGATACCACTGAAGGTATCATGAAAGGCCAAACTCTCTGGTCTGATCCAATCAAAACCAGAAGAGGTAAGTCTGTGGCTTTGCTAAGGTCTTCTGAGTAGCTGTGCTTGCCTTAGGACACTTTTGCTCTATGAGCAACACCTAGTCCTTCCCTACAGTTTTAACAATTTTGTCAGCCTTTCAATATTGGAGTAGCAGACTTAAATATGGAATAATTCTCTACTTCTTTTGTGTACTTCAAAACAATTCTTTTAGTAAAGATAAAGTTTTTACATGCGGTTTCAGATTTGATGCATGTTGTGGCATCTGGTGCTGTTGACATTTCTTAGTAATATAGATACTTGCCGTACCGGCTAACCTGCTGAGGAAAGCTTATAAACTCTAAATGCTGACATTTAGTCTTAAACCTGTTTCCCATAAATCATCTAAGACTTCAGGTATGGATAAAATCAGTTTGCCTCTCCTAAATCACCAGCTTTCTCCTATTTGGTGCAGGTGTTCATGGTCAAAAATAGATCATAGGAACATTCTTTCCATGCTTTTCTAGTTAAACTTCCCTTGAAAATTGATACCTGGCCTGGTCGAAGGAGTGGAGACATGATAGTCATTACATCAATCCTAAGTGTTCTTGTGTTCCTTCTGCTTGCTGGCTTTCTTGCTTCTGTGTCCTCTGCTGTCATGTAAGTACTGCTACACCTTACAACTTCCAGTAAGAGTACCTAAACTCTCAGTCATCAGCCTTCTTCCCTATGGCTCCAAGCCACTGTTGCTGGTCTTGTTTGAGATGACAGACCAGATGGTGTCCTCCAAATTTTGAAGCTGGTAATGGGAAAAGACTACTTTATCATAATCTTCGCTAAGATCAGCAGCTCTTGTAATTATTACACAACCTTAAGCTTACTAGTTGCCAGACTTTAGTAAGGACTACTGGAAAAAAATCAGTAGAGTTGCACATACTTAAAGCCTGTATATTCTTTCTTATGTATAGCAGTGTTCCACCTATTCAGAAGTTTGGAAACAGTCTTAAAGAGTGCAGGCATTTGTAAAGATTACCTAATGTCCTAATTAATGCCTTGATTTTAATTTATTTGCCTCGTCCCCAGGAGAAATAAGTTACCCCTTTCAATTAATAAGTGAGGCTTTGCTGGAGCTGTGTAACTCAACTAATCTATGCATGTTTCCTAGTGTTCTATGCCCCCTGCCCTGGGAAATCAGTGAGGCCTGATTGATTCCTAAACTGAAGTTTTGGAGGGAATGAACTACATTTTAGAAATCGTGGATATCAGGGCTGCTGCCACCCACTTCTTTCATTCACTTGAAAATGATGCAAGTGCTCTGTATTCAGTCAGCTCTGCCAGGCTCTCCTGGATTAAAGATGTGGAAAGCAAAAACTGCACTGCAAATGATTATTTTAAAAAATCTATGGGCTTCTCTGATACTAAATGATTTAAGTAGCAATCTGCCTTTGCAAAATATTGTGACAGTAGGGTCCACTCAGTCTCTCCTGGAACTTAATAAACCCTTTCACTTGCCCACCAGGGGATCAGACAATTCTTCTGCAAAGACAAGGTGCCTGTCTCAAACTATTCAACAAAGTGAACCAAGACCACAGTTAAGCTCTGAGTGAACAACCTGATTCAAGTCAACTGAATTGCTACATGTGCTAGACCTACAGGACTCTCTCTCTTACTCAACACCAGTCCAAAACAAGCTACAGAACGCAACCAGGCAACTGAAGATGAACGGCATAGCTGAAATAAGGACAACGTTTTTCAAGTCTTGCAGTACCTGATATCTTGTCTTGTCCTAACGAGATTTGATTTAGTTAATTGCCTTGTATAGCACATATCAAATTCCTGGACCGAAGAAAGAATCTTCACGAGATCCTTCAACTTCAGTGGTGTGATCAGAGGTTGTCTAGTACATACATCGCATCTGGAGTAAGCATTGCTGCAGACCTCTCGTCTGCTTCTCACGATCAGATGAACATGATGTCTCAACCTTTCTCTATTGTAACTGATGAGGAATAAATGAAAACAGGCTGCTTTAGAAAAAGATATTCTTAGAGAAAACTAGGGATTAAAAGGTAGACAACAGGGAGCTACTGCTGCTTCCTCAGGATTTTAGTGACTACTTGTGTCATAAGACTTTCCTTTTTTCCTCTCCTTCCCAAAAAGAAAGCAAGCAAGTTCCAATTGCCCTGTATGTAGCAGAGTAATTCTGATCTCAAATACTTAAATGCCCTCAAACATCTTTGCAGGGATGAAAGCTAACAAAATTGCTTCAAAGAAGGTGTGTTCTTTCAGAGCTCCATATAATTTGTTGGTGGGCTAGTGAAGGGGAGATACTGCTTTAGTGAGACACATAAGTATATTCACTGTTGTCAGGCTTAGCCTCATTCCTGACCTTTACCTTAGGCAGCTGCAAGCCAGCACTCTTCACATCTTAGTATCTAGACTGGTGGGGTTTTTTGAGCTAATTCTCTTCATTTCATGATCACTGTTAGTGACTAGAAATAAATGTCTGCCTCAGGTTTGAGTTATGTACTGCTTTTTTTCCATTGATGCCAACTTCCATATACAGTTTTGTCTCTACAAAAGACTTGAAGATCCAGCTTCAAAGCCCTACCTTATACCTCTTGAGTATGTAGAAGCAACTGTTCTGTTGTAGCAAGCACTTACTTGCTATAAGCACAGAGCTGTCACTGGTTATCATTGTTGTTTTCCTAGTTTATCAGTAAATTTGTTAAACTGTCACAGACTATAAATAAATAAGGATTCTGTTTTGATATAGGTAGTTCACTAGCACTGTCACGACTGGATGATCTTGCACTGATACTTATTTCAGGGAGTGGGATTTATTCTCTTCAGATTATGAAAATTAAAAAGTTCTGTGTAAAGTCAAACATTGTCAGGATGGAGTGTTGAGATTGTAGCTTGGTGATTGCAAAATTTGCCATTTTAAACTTCAGGACTTAAGCCCAAGAGATTTGTACACAAGCTCCCAGTATTTGGGTATTCTAACTACACCACGTTAAAGCTTGCATGCTTCGCCTTGGTTTCAGCTATGCAAGGGCTGGCAGGGAGAAGGGAGAAGGCACTTTAAGGGAGAGATGGGTGCTGCGCCTTCTGACTAGAAATGGATGCTGAAGTACCTGGAATGATATTTTTCTGGTTTTTGGCTATTGGTGCCTTCCCTGTAATTTTCTGCCATACAGGCTGCTCCAAACACTGTTCTGAGGTGCCTTCTCATTCACGTACTGAATACATTGGGTACTAACTTGGAAGCATGGATATTTGAAGAAAAAGGGAGTACTAATTGTAGGTGTGCTATGCCGAACATTAGAGTACGTGAGAGATCCTTGGAGCGTTTGCCTCCTTTATAAAGCCGAAGTCGTACTTCATTGCTATAGAGGGCTCTAGCTCCTTGCTCTGGGCCCAGTGGAAAAACAAACTAACAGGAGGATCAGTAAAATTAATAAAGCCAAATAAGTATCCTTTCAACTGCAGGCAGTCAATACATTATATTGAATGCCATATCAGTTAATTCTACTACTGGAATAAGTTCTCCTTTGTTTTGTTTAAAGGGAATTGCTTGAAACTGTATGTCAGCACATACAGCTATCATTTAAAATACAGCACTAGAATAATCCAGTCTGTTTTCTGCCAGTATCTATTAAGACATTCACTTCAAGCAGTTTGTCTCTCACTCAACAGATGACTGATCTGCTAATGGGCCTAGTTGAATAGCTTGTATTTCTTCTTGTGCTTCTCTTATGTCTTTCATCTAAAAGATCTTCACTTTATTTCTTTATGGAAAAATTCAGAATTGATTATTTTTAGTTTTTTTTTTTTTTCCCCCTCCACACAAATGAAGCAGAATTAACTGTCTCAGTTGTTCCTTTGTTGCCCTGTGTACCAGCTTTGGGTTTTTTCACTTTAGCTTTTCAAAATTTCCCCAGTGTTCATAAAGTTTGTGTGGAAAAGAATTCTGCCTTTCACCAGCTTCAGATCTTAGGACATTTCTTTCTCAAAGAACATGGGAAGGAAGAGAAACTCTAACATATTGTGATTTTTATCAAAATTTCCTGTTGAAATGTTTTGTGGAAAATGACAACTCAAACTACTTGTTCTATGCAACCCTGCTTTTAGACAGGGAGAACTATGCTTGGAGCAGCTTTAGCTTTTCACAAGATCTTGCATGTCAGTACCCGTTCAATATGCTGTGACTGTATTTCAGGACTGTGCCCAGTCAAAACAACAGTCATGATAAATACCATAACAGGGACACAATTACTTTTGCCTCTCTGTATGGTGTTTCCATTGATCTAAATACTGACTTCTTTCTGCTCTGCTTTTGACTCCTTGCTGAAGAAAGGGTAGGGAAATTCCTGTTTGGAGCCTATCAGAGGTATGTCCTGATTCTTATCTTGGTCATGCAGAAGAAATATAAGGTATCAATGATTAACAGCATTTCTTTAGTACATAGGCTTAAGAAACGGAAAGGTTGGGGGGCACGGCTTAATTTTTGAAGGAATGGGCGTGCAAAAAGACTAAATTAGGCTCTTTCAGGAGTTGTTGCCAACCTTGTTTGTATTTTCTTCAGATATGCCTTTCACAGTCAGCCTGCCACACTGAAGGAAGGAATATGTATGGATAAAACGAAAAAGTTGCAGAGCCTTATGTATTTACATTAAAAGCATCAATAGAAATGAGACAAAACTGAACAGTGATATTTGCTACGTGTTTTCTAGGTATTGTTCATCTATTCCTAGCTGTCACTTTGGGCACTGAATGATAGTTATCATTCCTTCAATGACCTTGCAAAATGAATTGAAAATGTTGATTGTAAGTGCTGCTATGTGGTAGAAAATAAAGATAAAAATCATATCTACGGAGAGAGTCCAGGAACCACTACTGAAGTCCTGCTTACACTTAAGACTTCAAGGTTGTGCTTGGGTTTTATCAATGTTACACATGATGGTTGTGAACAAGTTGAACTTGAGAACTCTTTTCAAGAGAAGCTCTAAGAAGACTTTGACCCATGCCTGCTGGTCTGCACTGAGATGAATGTAACACTAATAGTATTAAGTTGCCAAGAGTATAGTTGTATACTCCATTTCTGGTATCTTTTACTTCGGTCCTGGTATTTCTCTGGGCAGAAAGTAATAAATAATACAAACTATGCTGTGGAAAAACCAGTGCTAGGATGAGGTTATTGTACATAATTTCACCTGTACTCTAGGTTAAGATTCAAATGCGTGGTCTCCAGGACTGAAAACCAAATTGCATTCAATTCTCTTTGCATCACTCATTCCAGCATGGTCTCAGCTGAGGCCTGCAGAAATGCTGCTTTAGACCTGTTTGGACTGACTGCACTAAGATTCAGTACAGCTGAACGTTGAAGTTGTCCACTAGCAGCTCTGTGACCCAACTTGTCTGTGGATCCGCCTGAGCTTGGATGTGTAAGGAAAGTGGGGAAAAAAAAGTGAGAGCTAGACAAGATTTGTGTGGTTTCAAGCACTTCCTTGCTTGTGTAGCTTCTTTGGTCCTGGAGATGTCTGCTGCTAAAACATGACTATGCAAGTCTTGAGTTGACTGAAAGACTCCTTTCTGTGCCAACTGTGGTAACTTTTGTGAGGCATTTATAAGCATATTGTTAAACTGTAGTATTACAAATAAAAGTAACTTTTAAATGGGGGATAAACGAGCACAAAGATGGCAACACATGAATGTCGAGAGATGTTATGTTGCATTTCTTGAACGTGGTGTGTTCGTGAAGATAATGCCCTCTGCATCTTCAGACAAGTCTTTTCTGCTCTACTTTGACCAGGACAAATGCATAATTAATCAGAATTAATACACGGGGGAAGAGGTCATTTCCTTCAGAATTACTTGTCTTTTATTCAGTAAGTGATTCCGCAGATTATTTAATTGACTGGTCATTAGTAACATTAGAGACTTTAAAAAAATCCCTTCTTAGATAAAGGAAGAAGCAGCTCATTTGATTGTAACAGGTCATGTTTTGGGGCAGACTACAGAAAACTAGCATTCTCAGAAGCTTCTGGTGAGAAACTCTGTATTATGCTCTCAGTTGTATGAGAACTGGCAGATGCAATATTTAATACTTTTTTTCAGTTAAGTTGTGGCACATAGCATTAGGTTGTTTGGATGCTGAAAGAACCATGGCCAGTTTAATTAATTAGCTTTGCTTTTGTTTAGCTTGGACGTAAATGCAAATCACTTGCTAGATATATTTGGAACCAGGGAATGAACCCCATGAAAAGGATGCTAGTGAGAGCCATACTGTAAAGCAGTCACAGCACTTTTTATCGATATTTGTGATAGATCTGGTCAGCTGTGATCAGGAAACCTACCTCAAGATCAGGACCAAATTGCAAAAGGCATTTATCAATGCCTAATGGTACTGAGCATCTGTACAGTGCTGGATGCTTTTACTAATAAGCAAAGAACCTGACATTTCCTACTAGAAAGAGTTTACAGGCTTGTTCAAGAAAGCAAAACAATCAGACAACAGAGTACAAGTTTGCCTGTGGGAGGAAAACTTGCTTTAGAAATTAGGTATTCAAAAATCAGTTGCATGATTTTTGAAGCAGTTTGAGCACTCAGGAGGTCTTATTTCCTTATGGTATTACCAATGAAATGTAAAAACCACTCGGGGTTTTTTGGGGGGTTGGGTTTTTTTGGTTTTGTTGGGTTTTGGTTGGGTTGTGGTTTTTTTTTTTTTGGTGTATGGTACTTTCTCAGAAAAGTACAGACTTCCAAGTGTAAGCTCTGCCACTCTGGTCACTGCACTGAGCCACCTTCATGGCTCCAACTGCTCTTTGCATATATTTTCCTGCTTCTATTGCTTAGTCCATGCCTATGTCACTACAGCCAATATAGTAATGCATGCACAATGTTAAGGTCCGTCACTCACTGATGAATTCCCATTTTGACCTGACCTACCCTCTGATGCTTGGAAACAGGACTAAGATGGAAGACACTGGTCTCAGCAATATATAAAACCTTATTACTAAATTTCTGTTCTTTTAATTTATTTAAAGTGTTGGTTTTTTTTTTTCCCAAATTTTGGAAATGATTTGGGAATTCTGGCTGTACCTCCATATATAGCCTGTTGTTTCAGAGAGACCCTCATGTATTTTTATTCTGCTTAGATGCATGGGCCTATCTCTGGGAAAAAAATCTGAGTGCTGTTGCGATACAAACTATAACAGTGTGCTACTGAACTACTGGCACTAGTTTTTCTACTTGGTTACAGTTTAGTTCTTTCTTTGCGAGGTCACAATCTGATGAGAGATCCAGACATCTAGCAACTACAGAGAAAGTGTAACAGTATGGTACCAACACCCCCTAAATCTAAATCCTAATCAATGGTAGAAACAAGGTCTTGGCCCTAAGTAAGCAGCTGTCTTCTCACTCCCCTCCCTTCCTGCACCTTGTGCTTTCTTACATCTGCCTGGGTAAGCTTGATGTTTAGCTGTCCTGAAGAGAAAAGCATGCTGGATATTATCTGGCTGCAAAAAACAGTAACAAGCTGGCAATTCTCTTATGTACAGCTCCTGTATAGTTGAAGGTGATGGTAACCAAAAATTATTATAATCACCTGGCTGCTTTTCTGGGAGACAAGTTTGAGTTTTAAGCCATTCCCATTTGAACGAGTGTGCATATACTACACCTCCTCTCCTGTAATTAGTACCATCTTTCACTTTCACTGGCAAAAGTTGCAGCAGAATGACCAACTTTCAAATGTTTTTTAAATGGCATTCAAATCTCCTTTGGCTATGCTTGGTAAAAAGCACTGGCCTCCATATATGATTTATTGCCACTTCTGGCCCTGATAAATTCAAGTATGATAACTTTCAATTCTAATATTGACAGTGCTCCTTGAAGAAATGCTCTGACCTTTTACATATTTGCCTGCAGGGGCTACATGCCTATCTAAGCACAATAACTGAACTGAAGAGTGATCACGTCTCACGCATATGGCTCTCTCTCACAGAGTGATTCACCTTTCACAGTAGGTGAGTCAATGTATAAAGAGCTTTTGAAATTGTTTGGATTAAAAAATAATAGTTTGGTGTATGCTGAATGCTAGGTAGAGTTTTCCCCAATTCATATATTATATAAATTCATGGATAGGCCTCTGAATGGTTAAATTGAATCTGTTCTGATTCCTTGTTCTAAAGGGAAGTTTGCAGCAAGCACCTCTACACTGAGGCAGTTAAGATTTAATGACAGAAGAAGCATGGCAGTATCAACACACTGAGATCACAATTACTGTAAATGTCCTTTGGTCTGACACCATAAGGGTGATTTTAAGCCATGGTCTCATGTCTTGAAGTTAAAAATGTATGAACAAACTTTGCCAATGGTATTCCAGATGTTATGCCTACATAAATGTTTTTGCTTTCCTGAGAGATATGACATGAACCATGCAATTAAAAGTTGCTCTGAATCTGGGAGGATGAGAGTCTACCTGGAAAAGGGGAACAATCAGAATAAACTGCCCATCTGGATCTGTCAAACAGACCAGTTGCTGGCTCACTGTGTTGATCCACTCAGGGATACTGAGTGGAAGGCTTTGCATTAGAAAACAGTACCACAAAAGCCCCTCAAACCAACTTTTCTTCCAGAGGTATTTCAAAGGGTATTGTAGACTGGAGTGCAGCCAGCACTGGGGTGCAATGTGGTAGACGTTCCTTGTTGGCACCATTATAACGCATTGGACAGCAGCTTCCCAGGCATAAAAGACCTATAGAGTGAAACAATATACTGCCATTTCCCAACTGGGCAAACTGTGATGTATTAACAACTGTGACAGTTGTTAATACTGCCAACAAGTGTTAATACTCCCAGATGAATTTGCCTTAGCAGAACATAAGTATCTAGGAGTTACTTGGTGAGGGCACTAGTTTTATGCTGCCATCCAGTGACATTATGTTCTATTTGACTGCAAAGAATAGCATGTCATTTACCATCATTCACTTCCTCAACCTCCAGCACCCACATTTTCATCTAATGCTTTGTCTGCACAGCTCTAGACCTAGCCAAGTTTTAGTAATGTTGATAAATAAATCTGGAATGTCTGATCTTTATTTTCTGTTTTCCTTCCATATAGCTCTATGGTAGAAATCTATACTATTGCTTCTCATGCCTCAGTCAGTATTTGAAGGCTGACGTTATTTACTATCTCTTCTTCCTCAAGCCTTCTAACAAACAACAACATTCAAAGATGCCAGAAAATATGTCTTATTTTCTTTAACAAAGTTGACTACGGTATCTGCATTACTACTATAACCCAAAGCTGGATGTAGAGAGTAATGTAGAAAGTCTCCCTAGAAACTTTAATGTATCATAGATAAAACTTCCTGAATATCAGATGGATTTTGCCACATCTTTGGCCGATCCACTGATTGCTAACTATCTTCCACATGTGATAAAGAAAACTGAAAGAATACAACTCTGATCAGAGGGCGATGTGGTGTTTTCTCATATCTAATTGATAAGGACCTCATTATGTTAGTCATCTTGCAATAACCCTGGTTCTTTCCAGGATAAGATTCCCAATCCCTTCTTTATATAAATAATGCACAATATTTGGAAAGAGAAAATGGATTTCACACTTTTAGCAGAATATTCTAGTTCTTCCCTACAAACTCAGCTCAAGTTTTCTCCAATCAAAAAGTAGTAACCAGGGAACTGCAGAATCTTTTACCCCTATTTGTCTTGTCTTTTCTTTTAATGCATTTAATATCAAAACTAAGTTTTTTGTTAAAGGCCTACATATGATAAAAAGTATTGTCTTAAAGAGTACATGTATCAGCATTTTCTCTTCCTCTTTTTTGTATCTCCTGTGATGCCAACTCAACAGCCCCAGAACTACCTCTCAATTGATGGACAAGCTGGACTACTTCCCTCACTGTGCCTTGGAACAGGAAGGGCTGTTCAGTTTAGACAATATCTGTTGGGGGTCTTCTGTCATGTCAGCAGTAACAAATAACATTTGGCTTTTATACCATAATATACACCAAATTACTATTTGGGGGTTTGTTAAAGAATGTTGTAACTGAGTAACTGAAGTTTAGAGGACGAGGAAACAGCAATACTTAGTTTTATATTCTGTAGCAATTCTTACATACCTAGTTCTGTGTGTGTCTATGGATGTATAGACAGCTGTATTAGAAACAATCATTTATTTCCATTGAAAAGAATTATTTGTAAGAGACTTTTGTATGCATTATAGACTTCACATACAACCAAATTCTAGGAAAATAGATCTGAAGTATTTCTACTGATGTCAAATTAACTAGCAAGCCGAAGAAGAAATTCTAGCATATATTTTAAAAGTAACTTGTACAATCATTTTCATGGTTGCTTCCAATGGTATTAAAAATATTAATAACATTCAATTAATTGAATTATTCTGGATACATCCAGCTATAAGGCATATTGATCTTTTAAACTGCATAATAATAGCATACATTGAGGAACATGAAAGGACTGAGATGACATCATATGTGACTAAAAAGAAATCATAAAAAAATCTTGTACTTTCCTAATAACTATGTTAATTTGGCCTGAATACAGGAACTTCTTTCTTCTGAGGTAGCTTGCCAAGCTAAGGTTTAGAAAAGCATGTGCTGCCGTATACCCATTTTCCCCAGTCCAAGCAGAATTCAGCAGTAGAGAGCTGAAGGTTTAAAAGCACTAGAATTAGTTTTCCCACAATGAAAGAAGGCAAAAAGGAAAGTTCTTTACAATCCCTAGTTCTACATCAACAGGTTCAAGACTAAAAGTGAGTACTTTTATATGGGCGTAGTATATGGGTGTAGCATGCAGGTTTGCTATTTCTATCCACCTGAATAGTTTTATTTGCAATTTTAATATGAGAAAGAGAGAGATGGTATTATATTCTAGAAGTATGATATTTTTGAGGGTAATGCTTTGTTTCCTTATTTATCCACGAGCTAGTATTCATAAGCAGGATCCGTGACATTTCCTTATTGCGCTTAGTCATATGGTGCTTTATGGCTAAAATGAAGCACCAGCTGAATTCAGTTAGTCTTTCTATTGATTTTGGGTTTGATTTTTTTTTAATAGCTCTTGTATCATGACTTTGGAGAATATATCTTTTCTTCAAAACGTTCTAAATTCTTTCTGGATGAAAGGAGTTATTTAAATACAATGGATTGTTATTATTTCCTTAATGGCAGGAGTAACTTTGGGATAGATTCTGTTCCACATTTGCCAGCGTAATCCAAGCCAAATCCATTGAAGCCTGTCCATTTTCTCTGCGTTTACACAAGCATAGCTTAGCAGCAGAATGCATTTCAGGACTGCAGCCCTTTCTCAGGAAACATCCCCACTGAGATTTGCCTAAGGTTTGAAAGATTATGCACAGTTGGAATCAGTTTATCAATATACGATTCCTCCCGCGTCTCCTCCCACCCCCTGGCATCAGCACAACTGGCCAGATCCCAGCTAGAGCGCACAAGGGCTAGTCCCATACAAGAACATCACTCTGCAGTCTCGCTGAAATGGTGGATCTGTAGATCTGCTCTTGGCAGCCATAGGAGAACCCCAGGGTTTATCTCAAATTTGGTTCAGGGGAAGGAATTCTCAGCTTAAATGTCAGTAAAGATTCATGCATTACTGATTGCATCAGATAATTATAAGAGAGTACGATGGGGCTAATTCTTACTTGTTCTTGTATCCCTTTTAAACTCCAATTTAATGAAGAGTTTGAGCCTGAACTTAGTTTTAAGCATGTGAGTATTGGGAAAAGATTTTCAATTCACAGAATTCTAGCAAAAGATATAGTTTTAATCATAAATGTGTTTTCACAAGGGAAAAAAAGAACCTGAAAAGTGTCAGCGAACATCAAAGCACTTTGTCCATGTTGTTTGGGGATTTTTTCTGTTGGTTTTGGTGGTTTTTGGAGGGGAGGCAGAAATAATTTCCTAACCAGCCAAAACAGAGATGTTGTACTCATCTTTTATTGGATTTCCTGTCCATCACACATTTGTGTGGAAAAGAATTTGCTCTAATGTTGTCTTTTATTTTCAACATTGCCTTTCTGTCCACTAATGAACAAAATTATATGTTGGTCATATTCCCAGAAGCATTTCCCCCGCCCCCCCCCCCCCGCTTTTCAGTTTATACCCAACACTATCAGCAGCAGTAACTATTTTTGGAGATTCAATTGCTGCATCAAGTACCTCATGTTTGTCCTGTTTATTTTTGGATTTGCAGGTGGTTTTGAACTTATTGGAGCATTACTGATCAGAAACATGGGAAAGTATCGCCACCCTCATAAACACGTTTCTGACCTTCACTGAAAGTCAAGGCAATTAAAGTGTCTTCCTCATCTATGACTTCTAGCAGATTGCCTCTGTATGGAAAAGGTTAGTTCAATGTCTGTGTCTGTCACAACTTGCTGCTTCAAAGTATTTAAGAGCTAGTTATAATTTGACAGCTTTCTTGCATATAACTTGCAGTCTACCAGGAACTCAGTGAAAACTATTTAGATAATTTCAGGCATTAATGTCTTCCCCTTGTTCCCAGCAGTATTCCCAGGCAAGCTTTAACTAAGAACATATCCATAAAACTCTACAGTCACCTTCAGTGTACTGTTCTGAGGTATCTACTGCTAAAATCATCATTCTGTGTAGGAAAACTGTGGGATCATGCCAAAGGCAATGCTAATCGCTTACTGGTGCAACACCAGTTGTCCTCATGTTAACCCAGTCCTTTTTAATGTATTGGTCACCAGTCACCTCACCCTGCATCCTGAGATCAGAATAGGTCTGTCTATGTATGTCTGTTCTTTATTTTTAACATTAAAATGCAGAGTTAAACTAACACCCTGCAATCTTCGAAAAAAAACCAAAACAAAACCAGAAGATGGGTGCTATCAGAGGAACAGTGACTGGATGTGTTAGCCTGTTGGAGCTGCAAGCAGATGACTAGATCACTGATTAGGCCCTGGCCTGAGGTTAAGCTCACTCAACAGGATGTGAGAAACTACTGAACATGACATGAGAAATTGCTGGATGTGACAGATAATGATGCCAGAAGCTGACAAAAGTTACAGATAGTGCTGTGAGGAGCACCTGGACTTCACATACGGTTAAAGGGGGAGTTATATGAGAAATGGACAAACTTCATGGGCAATTGGAGAGCAGTGCTGGGGACCTTTAGAGGAGCAGAACCTTGTGAGGTCATCTCAGTAATATCACAAGGCCAAGATAACCTAGGAAATCGTTTCAGAAATTACACGCTTGGGTATATGTGTAGCAAAACTGGGACCAGTATGGAAAAGTGAGACTACTTATTCAGGAGGTGGCTGAGCTAGAGAAAAAGGATGGCTAAGAAACACAAAAAGGTCACTAAGGCACACAGATACTGTAACTGGGGGTGTCCATAGCTCACAGGCAGCACTCTGTTTGATCATTGCAGCTTGGAGCAGGACAATAAACCAAACCTGTTCTGATGTCGCCACACGTCAAGCCTGCTTCCACAGTTAGGAGAGCTGCAGTGCCTACCCTTGCTAGCAAGGAAACACCCAGGACAGACAGATACTAGTTATTGCTGTGCAGGAGCCCTTTCCAGGCCTGACAGCACCATCCTGACAGAGACACTGTTCAGATTATGCTTTTCCCTATGTCGGGAGGGATATAACATGTGACAGCTGTCTTCAGCTGGCTTCCCTCCTTGTGCCAATGCTTACCCAGCCTCTGTTTGTGACTTGGAGGAAAAAATGTATCCCAAGGGACGCTGCTTCCCTCCGGTGCTTTGACACCTTCCTTCAATGTCCATACAAAAGATCTCTTCCTACAGCCACCTTTTCCTGCCACACTTTACTACAATTTATGTTATGATGTCCTGAGCTAACACTTTCATAGTATAATATAAATATTTTGTTGTGCTCCTCCAATTGCACAGTTAACACTTTTCTTTCCTGCTGTTCTTTGCAAGCTGTGATGGACATGAATAAGATCACATCTGTGCATAATCTCTCTACTATACAAATATACTTTGGGGGAGAATCCCAGTGTCTTGTGTTATAGCAGCTAGGGATCTCTTTTTTTAAACAGACATTGATGAGAACTATAAAGTGATGACTGTTATAAGCTGTTAGGTGGGGCTCTTCCACAATCACATCCTGAAGTCATCATCATTTTAACTGTATTGCATCAGCCAAATGAAATCATAATATTGTTGTTTCCTTTAACTTTTTTAGAAGCTTTTACCTCTTAGAAAAAAAAAACTCTTACGCTAGTACTGATGATAAGAAGGTACAAGGTTTTGTGGTAGACTGGTGTTATCTATTTGCCTACAACTAAAACCTCTTTTCCTGATTGCATTCAATCCTTAAGTAGAACTAGGAGATGTACTAGAGAATTATAGGAACAACTAGTCCACAGGCAGTAACTTTAAAAAAACTACAGCAGAACTGATAGTAACAGAGCCAGTTCATTCTTAAAATCAAAGAGATGTTTTCTTGCTCTACAGTCACAAATTTATATCTGAACACTCAATGCTCATGTATTACTATGTGACTAGGATATGCATTGTTTGTTATGTTGCATCATTTCAAGTAAGTCTAAATTCTATCTGGAAAGTAATGCATCAGCTTCGCAAACCTCTTACTCTTGCCAAATATTATGAATAAGAGTTTACAACGTAAAGCGTGTGAGATTTACAGCCTAATTCCTAACACACTAAAGTCTATAGGAGTCTTTCTTATGATGGATGGCTTTAGACCAGATTCTTAAGTTGTCTTGCTGGTAGAGTGATGAAACGGCTCCATTTAAATGGACAACCTAAAAATGGATTGAGTTAATATGTTTAGGATAAACTCAGAAGCACAGGTACTGATTTAGGGTAAGTTTGAAAGTAAAAATAAACATTTTTTAATGGGATAAGAAATAGTGACAAATCTAACCCAAATTCTCCTTCCAAAACTCCTTCCTCTGAACAATGGTAAATTGAATCCTGTGGAGGGCTTTGATCTAGATTTTTCAAATGACTGATATCACGTAGTCCTGCCCTTTTCAGTCTTCCTCTATTAAAGCAATATTTATTACTGTTTGGACTGGAGTGACATAATAAATACAAAAAACATAATGCAGAGCTAATGAATAAAATAAATAGAGTATGCTAATTTCATAGGACTCTACTGAAGTGTACTCTCTTTGGTCTTTCCCAGGGTTAAGTTCTTTAGTTTGGATGAAGGAGCTGCAATAACTGCTCACACAGATTGGCCAGTCTTAGGATGACAATGTAATCTTTCAACTGTGCTCATCAATTCTCTTCCTTGGCTCTCACCTTGCACTAAACCCACACACGCAGTACTGAAACCTTTCTCTAAACAATAACCTTGCAAAATTTCTACCACTCTATTACACTTCACTTTGCGTAACTGTTTACATGTGTACTATATCCAAATGGCAACATTTATTTTATAAGTGGAGTCAGATCCCTGCCTACATCCATACTGGTAAAATAAAGCAGATCACAACCTTTTCTCTGGCCTTGAGGGCAAGTGACGCAGCATGGCTCACTTCCACATGGCTAAATGCTTTCCTCTTGAAACAGAGGGGCCTTGTCCATACTGCTGTTGGGAATGACACCTGGCTAGTGCTGTCTGCTGCATTCTGTCTGGACATTGATTTTTTTGAGAGTGCTAGTTGTCATAAGCCAAAAGTCTCTGCCGGGAACTAGCCTGGCAGTAGAACAGTATGGACAACCACGGGGCAGAGGTCGGGTCCGTAACTTGGTCCTGCTTATTAGTAAGGTCATAGCTGGTGATTATGGCTGCACTGATATCCAGCATTGATTCCTGCCCACCCAAGCCGGTATGAGCTAAATCAACATCTTACAGCCTACACCACAGCTCCCACTGCATCTTAGATCAAATGCAGAGGCCTTCTAGAAGTCATTTTCTCTTTTCTGGCTGCCTTTGTTCACAGGCAATAGCCTCTATATCCAAATTGTAAGGCCCAGCTACATCCTGCTCTATGTTGAGGTGAGACCAATACCCATCCACTCTTCCCATCTTTCATTTCTACAGGAAAAAAAAAACAAAAAACCAAAAACTTATCAAAGGGCTGCAGTGTGCCTTGCCAGTTCTCCAGTCTGTGGGATGAGAAACCATGAGTGTGTTCTGGAAAACACATGCTTCATGGTGTAAATGTAGCCAGAGAGAGAAAAGCTGTGGAACAACATAGAAGGAAGGCAAGAGCTGGAGGACTTCACAGGCTCAAGAGGTGTCCCGTGCCCAGGGAAGCTGCTGACCCGAGACAGTGAAGAGCAGGACTGGAGGGTAAGCACTGACAAAAGTATATAGAAATTCTGAACAGCTTCTGCATCTGGGCAAGATTGCTCGAAAGGGTTGATGTGAAGAGGCTGAACTTGCAAGACACACGTGCATGCATGTACGTATATATGTGGCAAACTTTTCTATCACCGTAGACTTCCCTTAGAATTCTGTACTGTAATTGTTTTAGAAAGAATAAAACTCTGGTTTGGTTCAATACTTTAGATGTCTGGGGAAAAAATGTTAGATCAATAAAAGCTTACCTGCAGGCAATATATTACATTGGCTTAATTATATAGACTTTAAAAGTGACCTAGTCAGTCCACTGCAATATCTTAATGAAAGTAGTCTTAGATCAATTTACATCTAATTTTACTAAAATAACCCTGTGTCCCTGCTGCATTGACTGAGTCCAATCTTACTAAACTTAATTTCTGTAGCTGACGTAGCTCATCTAAAGACATACCTTCAGCTAAACTGTAATGAGTCTGAATTCATGAATATTTAAATGCATATAAAATCTTATCTTTAGATTTTTAAATACTGTTTATATTCTTATGCTGAGATATAAAACCAAAAAAGGCAGCTTTGAACATCTGCTGCACCTTCTTTAATGTCTTGTAGTTTTAGGGTTTGGCGTGTTTTTGCTTTTAGTGGTAAGTTTCACATAGGATGGGTCATTTGAAGGGCAAGTGGCAAGAACATCAGTGAATGCTGTTCTGCTTTTTGTTGTTAGAAGCTTCCTGGTTTTTGGCTTAATTGTAGCAAAATCCCATGAAAGTAAAAAAAAATAAGCAAAAAGCAGTCAAATTATGATTTCTTTCCAGATAGTAGGAACTGCAAATATAAAAGAACTGGTTTTGAAAATAATACAATGTGAAAAGTAGTATATCATGGAGGTAGCATAAAGAATTATAAACCATGCAGACTGGGTAGTGAAGATGTGCAGTTTATGAAGCGCGTGCAGTTGACAGTGTTTGCCTCAGTTCCTCCTGGAAGAGATGAGACAAATCAAATGTTTAAGGCCAAGATGAACAGTGATGATTACTTTGAACCTTTAATTAATGTCCTCTGGAGCAGAATATAAAACTCACTGTTAATGGAGATATTAATATGGGAGAAGGCACAACTTCTAATTTTTTGAGAAGTAGTATTTCTGACAGAGACAGACTGGACTTTGCATCTCAACATACACATGTATGATGTGTATTAGCCAGCTATAAGCATACAATCCTGGGTATGTAACCTTTGACATTCTATTTAGAGCCTTGAGTAAGAGGCCATCTGCCTCACAGATTCAAGTCTGATATTTCGTATCAGTAGGACAATTTACAATACACTGTAGTGGCGTCCGATCTTCAGAGTAGCTGAACATCAGTTATTCTGCTGACTCAGCTCTGCAGGCTCCTTACTAATACTTGAGAGCTGCAGGTCTCAGCCCATCTTCAAATCCAGACTTATAGCTATGTTGTAGATGACCTGAGGAGTTGCCTGCTTCTTGTGCCAAATTACAGTATCATTTAATCTCCTAAACGTTCTGTGCCCATTACCACTTGACATATTTTGGCTGAGGCTACTTAGACTTCTCATGTAACTGATTAGTTTTCACCTGGAATAGTTTTTACTGCTTGTAGATCTGATCTCGGTGATTAGGATTTATTTTGATCTTATAACAGTTGCACTTGCATCTAAAAAGTTTCTGGTGTGATCTCAAGGAGGAAAGATCTAAATAATTTTTGCAAAACAAAGAAATGTTGAAAAATGTTACAGTGATGCCTGAGTGAATAAAACAGCAATATAGCAAGCTTCTGCAAAATTCTGTAATAACTTTCATATAATGTGTCGTCTATAATGAAGTAGAAAGTTATAGAAATCACCCTCAACTTCAACTGACCATTGTCAATCCAACCCATGAAAGGCCCATCGAATTCAATGGGAACTCACATGTTTAAGCACAGACTATTACTTTGCAGTTGATCAAAAGCCTATTGAATTCATACAGAAAACATTCTGTATACATACAGTGGACTTAAAATTAATGTCTTTCTGGTTTTTATCTTTCAGGAAATGAACTTTTCCAAGACCCAAGAATTAGCTAAAGGCAGTGACTAGTGATTACTTTCATAAAATGACAATGGTATATCAAAGTGCATGACAACCCACAATAAGAAATAAAAAAGAATGAAGATAATAGAAATGTAGCTGTAGTTCTCAGATAACCCATACTGAGGAAAAGGATGCTCCTCTAGCCTGTTCCGGGGGAAAAAGAGCTCTGCAACACTCCATGGAATGTGCTGACTGATTTAAAAACAATAAGTAATAAATATAGTGCAAATTTAGCTTACACCTGAAATATATTAACAATGATTTATTAGCAAAGTTGTCTTGTGTCTACTGACACCATTATTTACAATTTACTATTTCGCTACTCTTAGATTCTCACTAGGCATTCTCATTTTTAGCTGAAAAATGGACAGTAATCTACTTTTTATGGTCTTGATAAATTATGATGTTTGGTCTTTCAACAAGCATGAATTCTTTTCCTACCTCTCTCAGGTTTTCTTTTTTTTGTTTTTTCCCCTATTCTGGCCATTGCTTTAAGTGTCAAATAAAAATGAGTGACGTTCATAAGCTAAAGATAACCACAAATATGTCCTGATTCAAATTGCAATAACACTGAATCTTGGTTGAAAGGAAGATTATTCTTTAATTAAAAAAAAAAAATCAAATTATTTCCTTGTAAAAGTGAATTATCAAAGAAGCCAAAACCACATCATAAAACATTTAATAAGAAAATTTTAGTACTTTCTATATGCTTTCCAAATTCAGCTAGACCTGCTCAATACTTGAGAGTTACACCTACGTTAAAGTGGGCTATGATTTTTTTTTTAAAATCCTATGAAAGTGTATTTACAAACAAAAGCCCTTGTGTGGACATAACTGCATATTCGCACTGTGGGTGACCACAGTCAGTACCCTAGCAAACATACTTGTTATGTGTGAGAGTCTGAGAGTATTCAGGAAAACAGTGATTGAAAAGCAGCTTTGACAAGCACTGTATCCCGGCTGGTAGCATCTGCTGTAGCATAAAGCTTGGCAAAGGCATGGGTGAAGCAGAAGTTGTTTGTTATTATAAATCTTAGGTATAGACACATTTTTAAAACATATTATACAGATCACCTGAACTCTCCTCCAGTGCAGTCAAACCACAGGTGATGGGTCAGTTTTAGCCACCTATGACAAGTCTTGATACTGCCTTCTGTTTGATAAAGAAAACCTGAAGATTAGCCCTGGAGTACCCAGATAATTTATTTCCTTGGTGGTGAGGGGAGGAAGGCCCATCCAAAGCCAAAGGTACAACTGACACTCATAGCACTGATCTGGAATCAGAGGAGCAGTGGTACCTACAGATGGCAAAGTTTCTATACTACCTACAGGATAACAGAGGCCAATATATTTTATTTCAAGCAGATGAACTGGTTTTAGACCCAGGAAAGATGAGTGAAAGAAGGCACTGTAGCATTTCTTAGGCTTCAAGAAACTCTGATAGTTCCAAATATTGCCTTGGAAGTTTATACCTGCAGTCTTGTTAGCTTGTTTCTCTACTGTTTTTAGGTGCTAACTACTTAGACCATTTTGAAATAAATCATACACAAAGTCTACCTGTGTGCTGTTAATTAGTACCTGATCCTGGATAGTAAAGAATTTTCGAGAAGTCTAAAATGTTCTCAATTAATAAGGAAATCTGCAGATACATATCTACTCAAGGTTAAGTTAAACAGGACTAAATTGTGTAGAAGAATCTGTGCAGTGCATAAAAAAGCCACACTAGAAGACAGTTAATTATCTGTATTTCATACAGGTGTTTTTAATAAGAGCTAGCTGGGATTTTTAAAGGTATAAAATACTATGTCTATAATTAGTGGCAAAATGTCCATTAGCTTACATTAATTTAAGATTTCACTCTTTATTTACCTCCAGATTTTCTTTCCTCTTTGTGAAAATTCATGGTGAATTCTATCTTTGTTGATGCTTGGAAGGTTTCTCTACTATACAAGGTGAGAGAAGAGCACCTATCCTTCTTATCACTTAGAATCTCAATACAGGGCATATTTCATAGAATCATAGAAGCGTTAAGGTTGGAAAAGACCCTTAAGATCATTGAGTCCAACCGTTAACCTAGCACTGCCAAGTCCACCACTAAACCATGTCCTCAAGCACCACATCCACCCATCTTTTAGATACCTCCAGGGATGGAGACTCGACCACTTCCCTGGGCAGCCTGTTCCAATGCCTGATAACCCTTTCAGTGAAGAAGTTTTTCCTAATATCCAACCTAAACCTCCCCTGGTGCAGCTTGAGGCTGTTTCCTCTCATCCTATCACTTGTTACTGGGGAGAAGAGACCGACCCCCACCTCACTACAACCTCCTTTCAGGTAGTTGTAGAGAGCAATAGGGTCTCCCCTCAGCCTCCTCTTCTCCAAACTAAACAACCCCAGCTCCCTCAGCCGCTTCTCATAAGACTTGTGCTCTAGACCCTTCACCAACCTTGTTGCCCTTCTTTGGACACGCTCCAGCACCTCAATGTCCTTCTTGTAGTGAGGGGCTCAAAACTGGACACAGTACTCGAGCCTCGGCCTCACCAGTGCCGAATACAGGGGCACTATCACCTCCCTGGCCACGCTATTCCTGATACAAGCCAGGATGCCATTGGCCCTCTTGGCCACCTGGGCACACTGCTGGCTCACGTTCAGGCGGCTGTCGACCAACACCCCCAGGTCCTTTTCTGCCAGGCAGCTCTCCAGCCACTCCTCCCCAAGCCTGTAGCGCTGCATGGGGCTGTTGTGACCCAAGTGCAGGTCCCGGCACTGAGCCTTGTTGAATCTCATACAGTTGGCCCCGGCCCATCGATCCAGCCTGTCCAAGTCCCTCTGTAGGGCCTTCCTACCCTCCAGCAGATCGACACTTCCACCCAACTTGGTGTCAACTGCAAACTTACTGAGGGTGCACTCAATCCCCTCATCCAGGTCATCGATAAAGATATTGAACAGGACCAGCCCCAACACTGAGCCCTGGGGAACACCACTTGTGACTGGCCGCCAACTGGATTTGGCTCCATTCACCACCACTCTCTGGGCTCGGCCGTCCAGCCAGTTTTTAACCCAGCGCAGAGTGCACTTATTCGAGCCACGAGCAGCCAGCTTCTGCAGGAGAATGCTGTGGGAGACAGTGTCAAAGGCCTTACTGAAGTCCAAGTAGACAACATCCACAGCCTTCCCCTCATCCACTAAGCGGGTCACCTTGTCATAGAAGGAGATCAGGTTAGTGAAGCAGGACCTCCCTTTCATAAACCTATGCTGCCTGAGCCTGATCCCCCGGTTGTCCCGCACGTGCCGTGTAATGGCACTCAAGATGATCTGCTCCATATGTCCGTACGTGGGCAATGCTGGCATCCCTCTGAGCCCACCGACATCAGTGCTAACATTCCCACTGCCCCACTAGCGTCAGCATCAGGACGGCGCTGAAGGCTTTGGCATCTTCGGCGTTGCGCCTCTCCAGAGGTCTCGTGGTCCAAAGCGCCTGAGAAAAGGCCTCCCCATGGTCTTGCCCTCCCCGCCTCCTCTCCAGCTGCTTCTGCACCCAGCCTGCTGCATCCACCCACAAGCCAGGGCTGGGCACCACGTGGGAGAAGACCTGCTGACCAAAAGGGGACACGCCTGCTGCACCAGGCACCCAGGGACTCCTCACCTCTTCAGGTGAGTCTGTCTCCTGGCCTGAGTCCCTTCTTCTGACCTACAGCTCTGGCACCTGCAGAAAATAGTGCTTTTTCCCAAACGGCAGTGGGAAAGCCAGCTCTGCAGTCACACGCTTGCCTGACGGCAGCCTCCACGGGTGCATGTCTTAATAGGTCCCTAAGAGGCGTCCCGCAGGAGACGAGCTGGCAGGGAGCTGTGGCTGCAGCTGGAGCTGGCTCCTGCTGCTATTTCTCTGCCAGTGCACTGAGACACAACCCAACAGGACCGGACGGGGCTTCGGTCCCGGTGGCAAGGGCAACGGCAATGGCTACAGCTGTGCCGGCTGGGGAACAGCAGGGAGAGAAAGGCAGGGGCTCCTCTGCATCCCCCTGTGCCCCATGACGGTGACACACTCCTGAGAAACGGGCAGTGGCGCATGTGCGTGGGGGACACGGGCACCCACACGCTGGCCCTGCAGAGGCTGACCTCCGGCTCTGCCGGCACGGGGCTCGAGGCTGTGGGGCAGGGGAGGCTTGTGGGAGGCCTTCGGCCTTACGTCCCACCTCAACAAGCGGGTAGGCACCTATACTTTGTGGGCATGTATACCTTGGGTCCACTCGTTTGAAGCATTTCCTCTGGAGGCAAAGTTGCCTTGCTCCATCGGGGATCTAGGTCTGCTCCTAGCAGGAAGATGAGGTAGCAACACTGTTGGGTCCCAGAAGCTCTATTTCAGTGCTTGCTCAGAAATACAGAGCTCACTCGAGCGTCCAGGCAGGTGAAAAACACCGTCTAAGAAGCAGGAGGATTATTGACTCTGTTAGCATGAGGGGGGGTGGTGTAGTCAGCAGTGAGAGGCCACGCTGGGTGACTGCTCTGGGCTGCTTTAGAGAGGGAAACACTGAGGGCCCCCAAGTTCAACTACTATCCAGCTGGAATAGGGAACTCTTTGGCAGCTAGCAGAGCCATTTGAACCCAGTTCTAACCTCTCTTTTTGCCTCGTGCTCACCCATTTGGTGACGTTCACTCCCCGGCCTCAGAGCCGTGAAGGCTATGTTATCAGTGCCCAGGCCAGGCAATGTCTGTACGGGGGACGGAAAGAAGGAGGAAGGACTGCAAGGGTCTGGCAAGCAAGAAGGGGGCCGACTTGAATGGAGATAGGAGAAAGGGGGGACTGGAAGCTGAGCCAGTCACGTTTCAAAAGGACAGGGCTTGGGCTCAGCTGGCAACGCCTAAACCTCTGCAAACCCGCAGGTCATGTCAACAGAGGGCTCAGGAGCTCAGAAATTTGGCACGTGCCAAGGCCAAGACAAGACGACTGGTCTTGGCCTTCCCGGAGCTGAGCAAGGGCCTCCCATGACACAGCTGTGGGCAGAGGTTCCGTGGTGTGTGTTGGTGTCAGTTGCTCAGGGCAACCCTTCAGTTGCCCCGTGGCTCACCCACAGACCTGCACACCCTGCGGGTCGGTGGAGGACGGGCTCTGCTCGGCACCCGGGCTCCACAGGGTGAGCGCTGAAGAGTCAGACGTGCTGCTTGGCAGGTCCCTGACCGAGGTAAGGACATCGACCCTCTCCCAGGGTTGTCTCCAGAGCGCAGAGATCCTCAACAGCTGACTGCAGTCTCATCTAGTGACAGTGCAGCTGACACAACTCGAGGCTCCACTGCTGGAAATCCAAAGGCTCCCCCCACATCTCAGCTGCGTGAGGGCATTTACCTCCTCCCCCAGAGTTTTCCTTCCAAATCACAACACTGCCGTTGATAAAAAAGGCTGCTGCAGGTTTTGGGGGGAGGTTGTCGTGCCACCTTGCTCTCAGGGTGACAGAGGGAAATGCTGCCCTCCATGGGGCAGGTAACTAATGAGGCAAGGACGTGGCGGGGACAGCGCTGATGTGCAGGATGGGCTCTTTAAGGTACACAATGCCCAGCTCTTGATGAAAACAACTTCCTCACTCTGGAAGGGCTGAGGAGCATTCACGGTGAGGAGCGCCCACCCAGCTTGGTGCCGCTCCTTCCACTGTGCTGACCTTGCCTTTGCCTTCAAATCCACACCTCCCTTACCTTCCAAAATTACCTCCAGAAACAAAAAGACGCAGGGATACCAGGGATATTAACGCCAATGTTACTAGCAGTTGGATGGCAGCAGGGTTTGGCTGCTAGCAGCCTTCACAAGGAAGATGTTATTATCGTGGAAAACACGAGTGCCCTTTCCAACTCTCAGGGTAAGAAACACCTCCTTTGTCTATCGACTTGATCAATTTACGTCAAGTCAAGTGAGCAGGGACACTGTTGCTCTGGTTTTCCGCCACTTTCACGGACACCGGGAAGGACAGCTCATTTCTGGGATCGATGGGGCACATTCCGCTCACTCAGTATGCAGGTCACCAGCATTGGTGAAGCTGCACCTCAGTCTCGAGCCGTGAAAGGGACATTCATCTTTCAGATGACAGAAATGCCTGTCCTAAAATAGCTGGGCCGTTAATAAAAATCGGCATGAAACCTAATGGCCTCTGCTGTACCAGACAGGTAGTCTCACCGGGTATTTCTGACCGTTCCTCTGAAATCTACTACTCTAAGCAGTACGTATACTACTTAAACATATCTTCCAGCGGTTAAGGTAGGTTTTTCACACATACTTGTTAACCGTAACCTTTTCTCTATGCAGCCTCGGCAAAAGACGTGGCCATGTTTGCCCGCAGCATGGATAACAGCAGCGGGCCTCTTGTTCTCCCTACCTTATTGCTCCTGCTGCACAACAAGAGCTACCCAGAAACCTTCACCCCTCCTGCTGGCTATGAGATGATGGAGTCACCCACAGCACCCAGCTCAAGCGGGAACCACACCGTCTTGCAGTACCAACTCAGGCCGGGGGAAATTGCAGCAGCCAGCATGGTTTTGGGAGCGTTGTGGCTGGTTTCCATCCTTGGAAACTCCCTTGTTTGCTTAGTGATCCACAGGAGCAGGAGGATACGATCCACCACCGACTACTTTGTTGTCTCCATGGCTTGCGCAGACCTTCTCATCAGTGTTGCCAGCACGCCCTTCGTGCTGCTCCAGTTGGCCTATGGCAGGTGGGCGCTGGGGAACGCGACGTGCAAGCTGGTAAGGTACATACAGCACCTCGCCCCGGGCGTCCAGATATACGTGCTCCTCTCTATATGCGTGGATCGATTCTACACCATCGTCTACCCGCTGAGCTTCAAAGTGTCGAGGGAGAAAGCCAAGAAAATGATTCTGGCCTCTTGGCTCTTTGACGCTGCCTTTGCATCGCCCGCTTTCTTTTTCTATGGCTCCAGCAGCGACGGCCACTGCAACTTTTTTCTCCCCGATTCTTGGCAAGGAGCCGTCTACAGTATCATCCACCTCTTGGTGCTCTTTTTCATCCCATCCATCCTCATTGTGCTCTTCTACCAGAAGGTCATCAAGTACATTTGGAGAATAGGCACCGATGGCAGGACTGTCAGGAGGACAATGAATATTGTTCCAAGAACAAAAGTGAAAACCATCAAGATGTTCTTAATGTTGAACTCGGTCTTTCTCCTCTCCTGGCTCCCTTTTTACGTGGCACAGCTGTGGCACCCGCAGGAAACCGACTACAGGAAGAGCTCCTTGGTTTTCCTGGCCATCAACTGGATCTCTTTCAGCTCTTCAGCCTCTAAGCCAACCCTCTACTCCGTCTACAATGCAAACTTCAGGAGAGGCATGAAAGAAACTTTCTGCATGTCCGCCATGAAATGCTACAGAAGCAACGCATACACCATCACCACCAGTTCCAGGATTGCCAAAAAAAATCACGTTGGGATCGCAGAAATCCCAGCTCCGGCCAAAACTGTCACCAAAGACGCCATCTATGATGCTTTTAACAGAGAAGCCAAGGGAAAAAAGCTTGCCTGGCCTATTCAGTCCAATCTTCCGAATACGTTTATCTAGTTGGCTTCATCGCTCTGAGAAATTACGATGGTCTGCCAGAACAAGGAGTTTTCTCCCAGTTATGAGCCAATGGATATGTACATATTTTTCACACAACTTTTAGGCAAGAAAAAGAGATGGTTTATTTTATTAAATGCCTTGATTTTGATGTGTCCAGTCTATTTCATTTCAGTTGCATTCTGCTTTTTGGAACTACTCTCCCTCAATCACCAGCATCACTTTTTTAAAAAAAACGAAAGCTCTTACACTCTCTGTCTGTAGGGGAAAAGGGGAATGAAAAAACCACCCCTTTTTTTCATCCCTCTACCTTGGCCACCAGGTAGAATTGCATAAATCCACCCCAAGCCACCTAGGCTTCCTTTCCTTATGAATACTTTTGCCCTGGGGTGTTCCTTCTTCTTCGGACCCCGTGGGTGAGATTCATAGAATCATAGAATCATAGAAGCGTTAAGGTTGGAAAAGACCCTTAAGATCATCGAGTCCAACCGTTAACCTACCACTGCCAAGTCCGCCACTAAACCATGTCCTCAAGCACCACATCTACCCGTCTTTTAAATACCTCCAGGGATGGGGACTCAACCACTTCCCTGGGCAGCCTGTTCCAGTGCCTCACTACCCTTTCAGCAAAGACGTTTTTCCTAATATCCAACCTAAACTTTCCCTGGCGCAGCTTGAGGCCATTTCCTCTCATCCTATCACTTGTTACTGGGGAGAAGAGACCAACCCCCACCTCGCCACAGCCTCCTTTCAGGTAGTTGTAGAGAGCAATAAGGTCTCCCCTCAGCCTCCTCCAAACTAAACAACTCCAGCTCCCTCAGCCGCTCCTCAGAAGACCTGTGCTCTAGAGCCTTCACCAGCTTCATTGCCCTTCTTTGGACGCGCTCTAGCACCTCAACGTCCTTCTTGTAGTGAGGGGCCCAAAACTGGACACAGTACTCGAGGTGCAGCCTCACCAGTGCTGAGTATTTCAATAGCTTTAGCAGAGTAAGCTGCCAATAAATTACATGAGAGCATCAAACCCTAAATATTTATTAATAACCTAGATGATAGGATGCAGTATGCTCTCAGCAGGTTTATGGACAGCACCAAATTAGAGTGAGCAATCAGTATACCGAGGGGCAGGGCTACTATTCAGAGGGACCTCGTCAGGCTGGAAAAAGTGGCTGACAGGAACCTCATGAAGTTCAGCAGAGGCAAATGCCAGGTCTTGTGCCTGAGATGGAATAACCCCATGTAACAGTCCACCCTAGATGATCTCCAGAGGTCCCTTGCAATCTAAATTTTATGCTATTATACTGTTGACATGCTCATATATACACCAGGAACCAAGTGTGTATTGGTTTTGTAATACAGAAATAAACTACTCACAAATGCACAATTATACAGTGAAAAATAAATGTTACGAACAGAGTACATAAGCTATACAACAGAGTTGCCATACACATAAACTATAATACAAAGTGCATCCTCCAAACAATTATTATCACAACACATGACAGGTTTTACTTTTCTCTGAAGACCATCTGACAGATGCCTCAGCTGCAGGGCATTATGCCAAGCAATGCTTAAAATGTCCTAGAAGTCATAAAGCATGTTGCACAGAGTTCATCTCTAAAGGGAGTTATTTCTGCTTGAGTACACAGTTATGGTTCCTAGGAACTATTAAGATACACAAGGCATCAAGTATTGAACTACTTGTGTATATACTGTTGCCCTTATTTGCATTGTGCAACATTTAAGAGATCCTCTCTTGCAAAAACAAGAGCTCATTGTGCTATCTGTTATGCAAACAGAGAGTAAACCTGGCTCAGCCTGTAGGATGGCCCAGTGCTGCTTTGTTTGGTACAACAGAATCTGTTCCACACAACACAGAAAAGCTCCAGATCCCATACCTGAAAAAGACTGATTTTTGCAAACCTCTGTACTTTTATACACCAGGTTATTAGTATGGAATTAAATAACATAAATGGAACACAGGATTCCCCTTACATTATTCAAAATACTTCACCCCAGGATGAAAAAGATAATTGCTTCAAGGTAAAAATTTACATCATACATTTTATTACTTCAAGCCCGTATATTCCTTTTTTTATTCCTCCACTGTCTTTGAAACCTGGGGTATTGCATATGCCTGGCATGTTCCCAATGTTATGCACCGTTTTCTAAGAAACGGAATATTTATGTCATTATTTCCAAAGGCTTATCTACACTCAGAACGGAATCATCTGTAGCTGAACCAGTGTATATTGTTTCTGTTACAATGCCCCCTGGGCACTCACCCCACAAGTCCTGGATTTGCACCTAGAGAAGCAGTGGGTTCTGGGAGAATTTTAAAACCACTTTTGAGCTGTTGGACAACAGACAACCAAGTAAAATTTTAAAATGCATTCAGTTAACAAGATAAAACTCCAGGAGACATTTACATTTTTTTTTTACTGGTAGTGTTCTAGTTCAATTTGGTAAGTTATAGCCTGCATCAGCTTCATGCGTTACCTATACCAAGCTTGCTCATGTACAGCAGAAGCACACATATTTTCAGTACACACTGCATATTATTACTGATCATCTGAAAATAGGCATCGGGTAAAATATCTCGCTGTTTCTTTCTGGCAGAAGTTTCTTCACATGTAATCTGGAATTTTTACCATGTCTCTATTCTGTGGACTATTTTTTTTATAATAGCACTAATAATAACATATACAGTTAAGTTTTCCCACCACTTTCCATTAAAGGACTCAGTCTTCAGCTACTTTATGATCTTCCCAACATCTAACTATTCTGGCTGATGTTTTGCAATAGGCTAAAAAATACTCCAGAAAATAGACTTAAACAATTCAGCACTTTCTAAGAGCAAGGCTAAGGAAAATCATTTGGTTTGTCCCTGTTTATACCCTTGAGTGCCTGTAGCACTCCAGTGTTTTCTGCCAGGAGCTTAAAACTTCATATGAGAGAGAAAGGGAGGGGGAAAGGCATAGCATATATACGGAGTAGGAATTGCCTCACTTTCTTCTCCTCATAAAAGTAAACCATAACAAGCTAAAACATATTTAAATAAATTTCTATGTGGAGAAGGCTAAGGAAGCCCCCAGTAAGACCTAGCAATCTCCCATCTCGTCATCCACCTCTGCTCTCACCTTTCAATTGCCCCCTCTCCAAAACGGGGAAAGAAGCGCCAGCTGGAGACACCAGAGGGGTAGCAATGGATGTCGGGGGGCAGTATGGCTGTCACCTATAGCACTGGGCCCAACAAATTGGCAGCCCAGGGGCCGAAGGTGTGGCGGCACCAGCCCAGCCCTCCTCTATGGGCCCTTTGCCAGGCTGCTGCGTAACCAGCTTCCGCTTGACAGTATTGGGGGGGAGCTCTTTTTCTGGTGTTTGGGATAAAATAGGGCTGAAGGTACAGATGTCTCTTGGAGAACTGGGGGTGAAGCAGAGCTCAGGGGCCGCAGGGCGGGCTAGCGGGCTGGCAGGGACCCTGGTTTCCAGGCAGGAAGGGACGCCTGAGGCAAGATGGCGCTGCTGCTGCTGCGTGGGGGGAAGATGGCTCCTCGGGACTGCTGCCGCCCTGGCGGCAGGCTGGGGGGTGGGTGCAGGTTCTCAGGCAGACTGGTACAGAAACGGTGAGGGGACTAATCTCATAAAATGCAGTTTTCTCCATTAAGAAAAAAAACACTCCCAGCTACTTACCACTCCAGCTTGCTGAGGCGGCTGAGCCCATCCTGATAGGAGAACGGTCAAGTTTTCCTGAGCGCAGGCAGGAGAGCCATGCAGGCAGGAGAGCCGTGCAGGCCGACCCGGGCCCCGAGAGGCAGTGACCAGCTGTGGCAGGCAGCCAGCAGGCAGGGCCCGCAAGCTCCAGACCCGCAAACCTCCCAGGGCCCAGCTCAGCCACCAAGCCCCCGGCAGCGCCCCTGAGGGGCCGGCTGCCATGGGGGGCAGCTCAGGGCCACGGTGCCCACACCTGCCTGTGGCCTCCAGCTGGGAGCCAGCGGCCACTGTGGCTGAAAACACACCACAAAACAGCTGAGCCCTGCTAGGGTGAATGGTCTCTGCCAATATCTGGGCCAGGAGCTTAACTGCACCTTTATTTTTCAGCTTGACCGCCCAAGGAAACAGGCCAGTTCCTCCAACAGCTCTTGAACCTGCTGGGCACCGCCAGCCAAATTTGAGAGAAGTGTGGTGATCTCAAAGATAATTATAATTCCATTTAATTAGCAGCCATGGCAGCAGCTGGGCAGAGGTAAGTGTTCTGCTACAGGGAAGACAGGCAGAAACTGTTGCCTCTCCCTTGGCAGCAGAAGCAGCATGAATCTGGCTTTGAACCAGCAGCTGCACGGGTATAACTAGCCATTGGAAAGACACTAAGGTATAGGAGAGCAGGTTTATTAGTTCTGCTGATGAAGAAGTAACTTACTGCAATTTATTTTCATTTGGTGAATCGAAAAGGTTCTCCCCAGTGTTTCATTGCGCTGCGAGGTGCAGTGGTAGCTGCTTTCATTTGCTGTCAATCCCCATGCTACGGACCAGGGTTTGCTGGTAGGTGGTTGCATGGAAGCATTTGGATGGGTCATGAGATATTTCCCATGGGGCCTGCCCGATCCCCCGGCTGAGGCCATGGCAGGGGCGGTGGTGGCCTCGGTGGCCCAGATGCAGTGCATGCTGCCCCTTTAGACTCAGAGATAGTTCATGGCTATGAAAGCCTGGCTCCTGCCTGCAGCAGGTGTCGGTGGGCCTTGTCCTGTTCCCCAGCCTGAGTGGGCTCTGAGTGAGCCACTGAGGGTGCCTCGCCTCAGGAGTACAGCTGGGAGGCTGCCCTTCCCTGCCATGGTTGCTCAAGGGCTGAGGTTACACTTGCAAGATTTCCTAGGGGTGATCTTGTCTCAGTAGCTAGTGACTGCAGAGGAGGGAGGAAACCATTCGGTTTAAATGTCTCAAGGGGAAAAGTCCATAATGGGAGAGGAAGGAAGAGATAAGGGCAATACAGCCTGCTAAAACTGGGATTGATCGATTGGTAAAACTATGCTGAAAGGAAGGACCGGAGAGTGATTGTGAACGGGATTTACAGAGCAAACAGACCAGAATTAGGCAATGGGAAGAAAGGGAGGCTGAAATGTGTTGTGCAGGGTAACTAAGATGGGAAGAAACCATGAACTGGGGTGATAGCAGAAGAAAAGAAGAAGAGGGGATAGCCAGATCTAGTTGTCTGTATGTAAACAGACACAGAGGGACTCTGACTGTGAGGGAAGCAGATGCCCATGATAGGCAATGAGCCTGGGGAAGAAACAAGTCTGACAGGGAGCCAAGATGCTCAAGGAAAAGAGGGTTGTTCAGCACAAAGCTACAAAAGAGACAAAGCAGGACTGCACCTCATTGTGCACAGGAAGGACAAGAGTAGGGTAAGTGCTGAGGGATAAGGAAAGAGGAAACTAAATGTGAACTGGTGAAGAAACTATATTGAATGTACTGAGAATCAGTGACTCTCTCAAAATAGTAGTACGGCTGGCTGGGTAAAGAAATCAAGATTGGAATAGGAAGAATGAGAAACATAGAAGGAACTAGGGACAAAGGATCAACTTGGAATAGAGGCAGGACTCTCTAACAGACTGGCAAGAACAGAATGGAGGTGGTGCTGTGTGCATAAAATTGGAAATACAGAATATAAAATGCTTCCTTGCAAACCTGAACAGGAGCCCAGGGTTCCTGAATTTCACCATTCCTCTGCTGTTACTGGTATCCATGAAACCCACAGGGAAAGAGCTCCACCCATCACAAGTATCTGTGTACTTACAGCATGTTAACTTTTCTACTATTATCAGTTCCTTTCTTCACTTAGGCGACAAATTGAATTGCTTCTAAAGGCTCTGGTCCTAAAAACGCATAATGGAATTTCGTCTGTTTGTCTTTCACTAACCTTACACTCATAACAGTGTTAAAAGAACACTATGGCTGCAAAGTCAAGTCAGTTAAGAGTGGAAATCTGTATTATGGATATTTCTGCAATATTAATTTAGCATCTTACTTATAGGTGTTATGGTAGGGTCTTGAGTTACACAGTCACAGATGATTTCTTCCGCATGCTTCTGTCTGTGCGGATGAATCTGGTCTGTATGCCAGATAACACCACTGCTTTGCATCAAACAAGGAATGAAAAGAAAATTACAATCTCAAAGCACAGGCAGTCCATCCCTGCTCAGGAGGTAGATTTAGTCTCTTCAACTATCATAGAGTTCTTGTGCTAATCTGGACAAAACCACCTCAAAAACATTTTTTAGTGTGATCAGTAGTACTTTGTTCTTTGCTATCTGGGTGCAAAGTTTGAGGATCCAGATCTGATTTGGACAAATAACACTCCCAGATACTGCTGTAGCCAGTGGAAACCGTGCTTTGAATATTTAAGGTACTATAAAATGCAAAGTAGTAGAACAAAACAGATTCCAGTAATCTAAAAATAGGCAACCAAATTAATAAATATTATTCTACTTTGATTTCTACATGCATCATTTTTTCTCCCATCAGTCAAATAGAGATATTTCCTCTTATCGCACAGGAATTTTAAAAATAAATTACAAGACATTATATAAAGAGGATATTTTATTGCAAATAAATAAGTAGCTTTATCTTCAGCAATGGTTTAGAGAATGTGCTCTATATTAAGCACAAAGGTTGTACATTTGACAATAATGAGGAAAATTTTTGAAGCAAACACCATCCATCCTATGTACTAAAAGACAGAGAGGTAGGATGGGGGAAAGAAGTATGCATTCCCATAAAGTAGCATCATAATGCAAATCCATGGAGAAGCAAATCAGGGATGCACAGGCAATGTTTACTTCTATATTTCCTGGCTTCTTAGCATTTGAGCTTGAACCTTAATGCAATGTTCTTTAACCCTTTTGCAAGGGATTTATTTAAATTTGCTTATATTAACATACAAACCTTGCAGTAGGTTTCTCCAGGTTAGTCTGTAATGCTCTTCAGCCTCTTGTTAAATCATTTATTCTGCTCACTTTCAGTTACTTAAAATAAATTACTCTTTTAATATTAATCATGAGTATATTTAGATAATGCTTTCATTACGAAGCATTTAAGTCAGATAGTGACTGCTATGCCCACCAGTGTAACTCAGCTTCCTACTGTTTAATAATATAGCTAAAATATAGAACTGGACTTGTAAACCTAAGGGATTCTTTCTAAACCTACTCACTATGTTCCTGTATAAAACCATGGAACAGTTTAAGCACATGGACAGGAGGTATCCAATTAAAACTACTAGAGGAAGTTAAACAGAACTGAACTATTCAAATAGGGATTTGACTAAGTCACATGTATTAATACTTACGTCAGTTAAGTTTATGTGTCATCAGAAGAATAGCACAGTTTTTTCTTGTTGCCTTCCTTGAATTTTATTTTAGTACAGGCAAAAGAAAGATCTTACTGACTTACCTATAGGCACCAAATTCTATGTATACTAACTGTTGGTTTGGATCCCCTTGCCCCAAATACCAGTTTCTGTAGCTTCTGCTATGTAACAGGAACACAGCCCACAACAGGATGACTGCGGACTGAATTTGATCTTTCTGTGATTAACAGCCTTGCATTACTACAACATACTCTGATGCCTTTCCAGGAAATATTTCTGGGATGCCTGTCTTTGCAAATATTCTTTATAAATGTTAACCAGACAGATATCTGTGGTGTGTATACCCTTATGCTGTCTAGCCTAGTGATAGTACAGATTTTCTTTTTTGTTTCTACAGATCTTTTGTTGTAGAAAAAAATCAAGAGACTGGCTTTTTAGTTTGCTGAGAAGTTGAAGAGTGAAATAGAAAAGGCAATGGCTTTTTGTACTAAAACTCTTTGAAAAGCTTTAATTACAGTGCTGGTTTACTTCAAGACACCAAATCAAATCTTAGCCTTTTATGTAGGAGTAATAAAATGCCATTGCACAGGATTTCTTCTGGCTCTGGCATCTCATGGTGTGCAGTGCCAGTATTTGCTCTCGCTAGCAGGTGAGGAGATATCAAGTGAAAAAGAACAATGAGCCTAAACGAGATTGAAATCTTGGGAAATTCCTGTTACTCAAACCTTTTAACTCTCTTAACTTTCCACAAAAAAAAAAACAAACCAGGACTAACACCTAGGTGAAACTACCTGGAGGTATCTGGATTTTCTCATAAAGAAGTTTTTCAGCCTGGAAGACACCACATTAGTAAATTGGTTTTGATATTCTTTTATTTTTTTTTCACCTCTACTGCTAAGAGTCACTTTAAGGGACGTAGCAGAAGGCAACCATTTATTAGAAAGGTGACTTTTTAAAAGTTACCCACAAACTAACTAGCATTTGCTATAATCATGATTGCATTAGTAGAATAAACCTAATTCTACGTTTATTGTTTCTTATTAAGAATGAGGAATCCTGGAGAGAGACATATTGCAATGTGAGTCAGTATTGGAGTTGATAACTTGCACAATAAATCCAGTAAAACTGGAGATTATGGAGCCTTTTACACCTTATCTAGTTAAGGAGACTTGGAGCCTGTTAACAAAATAACAGACTGAATTTTTTTTTTTTTAATAGAATTTCTTATTGTAGTATAGTCTAGTAAAATATTAAAACTCAAAAGTAACCTAATAGTTTTTTTCTTCTGCAGAATGCAGGACCTTTGTATTATAACTTTTCAAGCATTTATGGGTTACATAGCATTCAAGTAGTTAAAGCTGAGGCCTGAAGCTATCACATTGCTGTGATAATGCTGCCTGAGTATCTTCTTTCTGTGATTAGTATCTATGAGTTCTACAGCAAGGCCCAGATTCTCAAATGAAAGAATGGAAGGTAAGTGTCCAAATATCCCTGGGCTGGGATCTGCAATCTTTATTGGAATGATAGCATACGTTATAGCAAAACACTTCGTTACAACATGCGTTAAATGGGATTTGTAACTGAGATCTCACACCAAAAATCATAGATGATACATAACATGGTTCTCATCTTTATGTTAATCCAAGCAAGTGTAATGTAAATGTGGTATAATGCTTCATTTCTCTTTAGGCATACTACAGCATATAAGGCATGGCAGCTGGCTGGACAGAAAGAACTTGCTTCTTAAGTAAGATTTCATTGGGCTTGCATCCCTGGACTTAAGTGCTACATTCGCTGCTTCCCCTGTAGACTTGGTCCTGACTTCAGAGGAATTACAATTATAGAGAACCTCAGCTATTACCCCCAAATTAGGAGTTAGGCACAACTATTTAAGCTACAGGAGAGATCATATTACCAACCACCTCAAAGCAAAGGTTTGTTTACTAGAAAATCCATGAGATCTGTGCAGTCAATAGCATTATTATGCAACCAATTCCCCAGTTGATCAGTACCTCAGACAGCCCGTCTGACTGGCCACCGCAGGGTCATGGGGTTCCTGTCCTCAGGGCTCCCTTTTGCTGCAGTTCAAGAGAAGTCCAAGATCTTAACCAAAGCTTCTCTACTGCACTTCTGCACTGCATACTGGACCCATGTGCTGGTTGCCTTTATAGCTCTCTGCTTGCTGATCTGTTGATTGTGTTTTTAAGCTTGTTAAATACATGCCTAGGTAGCAGAAGTAGCCATTGGACCACAAAAGCCCAGCCAAGCAGAAAAAAAACCCTCAATACTTTGTACCACATCTAATATGTTCTAACAGAGCAGAGTAACACCTCTACTTTTGTCCCGATTTCATGTATATTTTATTTCTGCAAATATTTTGGCAAACATTTTCAACATCTGGTATTTGACAACCAAGAAAGTCCTTTATGCCAGTTCACCAACACATTCTTAAAATAATATTCCCAAGGTTAATTTCTCTGACCTAGCTATGTTTTTTTACCAAGCAGCAACTTATGTAAGCAAAATTTGAGTATTTGCAACTTCCTGTCTGGCTTTCTCTCTGCCCATTCTTTACAGTAATATGCTTGATTTAAATCCATTCCTTCCAGTCTCTATAATGTTTTATTTCCTTTTACCTTTTTTCTCTTTTTTTTTTTTTTTTTTTTGCTTGTACTCTCATCTCTTTGGACTTGTTTTTGCTCCTTTTTTCCATTACAGTTCTGCCTCTCCTTCGAAATGGCTTTTCTCCCTTTCACACTGCTTCACGCATTGTTGCTGTTCAGAACAGGTAAGGGCCTTGTGACAGAGCTCCTTTGGTGTTTTTTTTTTGTGAGAAAGGTGCAAAAGACAACCTATTTAATCAAAGGACATTCCAGTCAGTTACACTCCTTAGTTTCTCAAAGCAAACTCATATATTCAGACTTCATTATAAACAGTTCAAACTAAATTCAAGGTCAACAAGCCTGCAGCTAGCAGAGCTAATTTCCCCCATCATTTACCCTTTTTAATATATATTTTTTCCACATATGACTATACTGAAATGATTACACTCTCACCGATGCTAATGTTACTGGACTCTAGAAAATTGATTTTATTATAGGAGTTAATTTATTAGTAATTATTAATCCAATAATTTTTAATTTAACAATTGTTAATTATTGGATTAATTTATTAGGGGGGGGGGAACCCACATGGTAAATGGATTGAACAGGTTGTGTTTAATCCTAAAAGGGAGCATACTATGAAATTATATTCTGGCATTTTGTCCTGTATTCAGTGTAGAGTCAAATCTACCATTAAATCTTATACTGCTATTCAAAAGAGACCTCAAAAAAATTTCCCAAGAAGCTGTAGCTTATCATCTCTTCCCTGTCTCACTAAAAGCATAGGACAGCAGCAGCAAGTTGTACACAGTGAGGAATACTGACTGCTATTCAGTGTGAGAGAGGTAGGTGCGAGGTAATGCAGAACTTGCATGTAGTTATGCTCTGTTAAGTAAAAGTTGACTGTAGGGAGACCTTGTTGGTATTTGTCACTGAAGATGTGCTTATCACTTGTCAACTTTAAAAATAAGCTCTAGTGTACACCTGCAGTTACATACAGAATTGTTTTACAGATCATGTCACTCTGCAGGGCTTACACACATACAGTGCTGGAAGTAAAATTTAAAAGGTTGTCTTTGAAAGTTAATCTCTATATTCAATCATAGGTAAACTCTAAGTGAACTGACACTGGCTTTTGAAAACATACTTTGAATTTCTGATAGTATCTTTCTTCTTTAAAGCATTTTATAAATTATTCTGTTTACAAAGATGACAAACTAGTAAGATCCAGTCAGCTCTGAGGTAGAAAAAAGTAATCACCTACCAGGGCGTAACTAGCAGTTCCACTGTGTGTGTAGAAGGAATTTTATCTCAATCAACAGGGGCAAACTGGCTTCCTGCTATGAAAAAAATTAAGACACGAGTTACTTAGTGTCTTAAGATACTTTTCAGCAAGCTCAATAAACTTCCATTATGAGTTTTACTTGTTTTCTTTGAAACCAGCAGGTTCTGGTGTAACGTAAACTAAGATTTACTTTATCATAGCTTATTAAACAGCAAGATGTCACAAGTAAATCAGCATTACATCTCAGTGCATAAAACCACAGCTGAATAATCAGACTCCTTGCCTCTTCCAGCCAAAACCAACCAGCTGCATTTCTTATCCTGATTACATCACTTCGAGTAGTATCTCCAAAGTCTGCAAGAAAGCCCAAAATAAGCAACTGAATTAATGTATTGTTTAGTACACTTGGATAAACATATGAATTTACTATAATATGAGAGATAAATCTGAGGTTGAATCAAGTGGTAAGCTTCTGTAGTTATTTCATTTAAAATATGTGTTCTACCTCTCGGAGTTTCTAAATTGTAGCCACAGTATTTGCTTTTCTTTGCTGCTTCTTGAAAGAAACTCCTTCCTATTTCAAAGTTTTTCAACATGCTTCGTCATCCTTTTCTCACTGCGACTTTTGCTACTGAACTTTATGCCAATTTTCTTGTTACAGTGTTTGCTTGTCTCTCTTATATACAGTTTGAATAATAACAAGGAAATATAATGAAAAATAATAGATTGTTGACTCTTCTTGTAGATTTGGAAAACTATACTAAACCTCCTTTTGATTATATTTTATATGGCTGCTTTTGGACCATACTGGATTGAAAAGTATTGATATTCTTTGTCCTTAGTGACTTTCCTAACCCCTTGCAAGGGAATCCAGCGCTTATGTAATTTATTTTTGTTGTGAGTACTGTTGGGGTTTTTAAGTAATAGTTATTGTAGTCTAAGGACATAAAAGGAGCAAGACTTACAGGAAAAGGTCATAACATTTATCAGATTAATTGATTCAGACTGAAAAATGGAAAAGCTTTCAAGGGCCTTTCTTCACACATATTTCCTTTCATATTACTTTTTAAATTAATGCGACACAAAGAAAAACAGTAGGTATTGTGAAGCTACAGGGTGGGTCTGACCTTGAGTCTCAAGCTCAGGAAAATACTTAGCAAGTCTCTGTGACTCCTATCTACAGCTGACAAAATATTCTAAGATAGTCAGCAAATTATTTAGTAATACATTCCAATGTTATTACAAATGCAGTGTCAAATGCCATTCCAAGCTGGATTTCCCACATAGTTACTGGGGTTTAGGGAGCACAATATCACCTGGTTCTTTCAAAACACAAGATCTTTGACCTTCAGGGTTACCGAACCCTAAATATCAGCATGTTAAAATACCTTGCTGACTGACTGGCAGTAGCAAAGGGTGAAAGGCAAAGAGCTAGAAGCATTGCAGAGCTTCTCTAACTCGACCAAACCTCAGTTTTCAGGTGAGGCTGTAGTCACGTTCTTTCTTCTCCCTTCCTATTCTCTCTGATCCTATCCTCCATCTTCCTTCCCATTTTGAATATGATTCTCCAAATGTTTATTAAGTCTTTCTAGGGACACTGCAATACAGTAATATAAAAAAATGACAAAGTGAGAAGTGATGTCTAGGGAATATTACATGGACGGTTCACAAGGACACAATGTTCTATGCAAATGGAAAGTTAGTGAAGTCAGTGTGGTCAACACAACTGTTCTTGCCAAAAGTAACACCAGATATGGAGTAAAAACAGTGGGTTTATGTTTCATCTGTAAAACTGGCCATCCTTACCAAAATTCTTTCCAAAACTATACTAGAATATCAATACAACACTGACATGTAACAAAGTTCAAATCTGTCATATAGGTATGCAAAACCTGTGAATCCTGATTGTGCCCCAAAACAATTGAAGTGACTGACTAGAGAAACAAAGGAAATCTTTTAAGACCTATGTTTGGGAAGCTTACACCAGTAAGTACTTCAAGTTGTCGGAAGTCTGTAAAATGGTATCACAAGTAGTTTTGAAAACTCCAGTTGAGAAATTAAAATGGGAGAACGACACATTTTTCAACACAGTTGTGCAGCTGGAATTCGGGGGTACCGCTCCGCGACAGCATGCTTGGGCACAATGAGCAGCCTTTACATACCTGACTGCCCAGTTTTCATGCATAGCTGACTCCTCTCGTCAGGTGGTCTCGTTAAACCCACAGCGTTGCAAGGAAAGCTGGGCACTGCTGCTGGAAAATAGGGTGGAACTGAGCTAAATAGTGTTAATCAAATGCCTTGATAAGCCATGGTGAAGGAACGTTGAGTTTTTAGGGTTTGGCTTTAAGAGATTAAAAACTAAAAATAAAACCAAGCACTTTGAAGAGGAGGAGAGCTTTGGCTATTGGCTTTCAAACGTGACTAGCCGAAGCAGGCTAGCTGGGTGTGGGTAAGAGCCTGCTTTGCCGTGGCTGCAGATAGCACAGGTCGCCCGCCTGCTGCTAAGGCGTCCGAGTGTTGTGCCTCCTTATGCCGCAGGCAGCACAGGCAGCCAAGCCCAGCCTCCGGCAGAGCCACGGAAGGTAACTCCACAGCCTCTTTTTGCTGTTCTTTTGTTGTTGTTTTGCTTTCTCATCACCCTAACACTTTTCATCTTTAATACTTCTACCATCTGTAAGTTTTCATAGCACTAAGGCCATTCATCTTCAAGTTTACCAGTTCCTTTTCTCCTGTAGCTGATAACTGATGAAATTGAAAATTGAAAATGGGCTTTAATATATTGAAGCAAGCAGACTAAGCATGTAAGAGCTCAAAAAGAATCTTCAAGTACTCTTTTCTTCTGTGTAGTAAGTGCATTGACCTGTTTTCACCAGTTCTTGAGTTCTTTTATGCATCGTAGATCATAATCCTGGCTTTTTCATGGAAAGGAGGCAAGTACAGTGTGTATGTGAAGGAAAAAATAGTTACAAATGTGTATGAGGGAAGGGAAGGCTACTATATTGTATTCTTCTCAGAGTAGGACCTACGTTTCCATTCTTAAATGTACAGTATTTGAGCTTATGACTGGGGATCTCAGATACTACCAAAGTGAAAATAACAGTGATAAATGATAGCGTGGTATGAAAGTGATACTTAAGGGTTTGCTATGGCTCCATCCAGGAAAAACGAGCTTTTATCCTAGTACATAGGTTGTTAATATATATGAAGTCATATCTGGAAATTTTTTAAATATTTACTGATAGGATTTGATCTCTGCCAGCCTGGGTAGCTAAATGTTTAGCACCTGGAATCCAGAAGTATCATTGTCTAACTTTTTGAACTTGGTCTCCAAGGTTCTTCAAAATCCATCGTTCTTCTAATGAAAGGGATTTTCTGCACACAAACACGTCATGATTTTCGGTCTGAGGTTCTCACCCCTTTCCAAAACTAGACATAAGATTTACACAGTCAGAGAGTGGCCCGAGCTGGGAAGGACCCGCAAGGATCATAGAGTCCGGCTCCCGTCCCCGGGGCTTCTGTTTCACACAGACTCGCCCACGGCTCGTTCGCATTCGTTTTTCAGGCGGATTTTAACGCGGGGTTGGCCGCACGCCGCCGCCCGGTCCCCACCCGCCCGGGAGAAGGGCTGCCGCCGGCGCTGGCAGGGAACCGTCCCGGGGCGGAACCTTGCTCCGGGGGCGGCTGTTTCCCGGCCGGCGGGGAAAGCCAGGGGAGGGGAGGGGGCGGCCTCGCCGGCGAGAGCGGCGGGGGCAGCCTCGTGCCGCTGGCCCCGCCCTGGCGGAGGGCGGCGGGGGCGGGGCAGAGCGAGGCCGCTCCCCTGAGGTACCGGCGGCGGGGGGACCGGTGTCACCGCCCGCGCCCGCCTCCGGCGCCGCCGCCACCATTCCCCCCCCCGCCCCCGGCCTCCAGAGCCGTCCCCCCGGGGCGGCACGGCCGAGCTGAACCGCCGCCCCGGCTGGCGTTGCGGGGCTGCGGTTCCCGGGCAGGGCAGGCGGCAGGCAGCAGGGCCTCCGGGGGAGGCCGGGCGCCGGCAGCGTTGCCGGGGGAGCGGCTCCTCTGGGCTGGCAGGTGAGGGAGGAGCAGCGCCGCCGGGCCGGGGGGCGGTGTGCGGCGGCAGGCTCACGCCGCGCCCGCTGCCTGCGCCGGGTGGCGCCGGTTCAGTTACCGGAGGGAGGCGGGGAGTGCGAGCCCGCCGACACCGCTGCGCTGCCCAGCCCGGCGCGCCTGGGCTTCCTCCAGAGGGGATCGGCGGGCAGGCAGGGCGGGCAGGGGCAGGAGGCTTTCCTGTGCCCGCCGCTTCCTTTCTGCCGCACGTTTGAGGCCGTTTTCTTGTATTAAACTGCCTGGAAAAATCGCTTGGTTCAGTCAAACCGCTGACTTGAAGTGTCAGTCAGTGATAGATCCTTAAATAAAACTTACTGTCTTGAACAGGAATAAAATACGAAATTAGAATTTGCTCTGGTGAACCCTCCTCGTGTTTGAAGTGCGGACGCAGCTCCCGTTCCGCGCTTTCAGGCGTACCTGGATTAGAGAGGGGTCCGGTTTCCAGGCTGCCGTGAGGAAGGGTTCTGCCTTCTGCGCAGGCCTTTGGTTAGTCCACTGTGTCTTTTTAAAAGTAAACCAGGCTTGAATGCTGGTGCCCAGGTCCTCTGCTTTTCCAGGTACGCGCATTGAAGAAGCGTTTGTTACATCTAATAAGAGAATATTCAACACTAGGCACAATTACTCAGTACTCAAAGGCATGGAGAAAATTGAACTTTATCATTTGCAGCCATTTAGCTGTTACAGGCTGGCGGTAATTGCTGCCACTTATTTGTACAGCTTCTCCTTCCGAGAAGCAACTTTAAGGGATAAAAGGAAACAATGAGGTCTAAAATGTTGGTACTGACAGCATCCTGCGGTGAGATGCTTGTTTTATTAATTTTGGTAAATTGCTAATGTAATTATTAAAGCTTTCTTGGAGATTCTTTCCCAAATACTTCACTGGATGGGGTTATAAAATAATAACAATCTTTTTCAGAATAAATAAGTTGCACTTCATGTCTTGTTTTTGCATTGTGAACTCGTGACTTTTTCATAGATAAAGGAATCTTGTTCTCTAGATTTGGAAGTGTTTTGCTCTAGATAGGTTATTGTTCTGAATTTTGAATGTGCCAACGTTCTCTTCAGATGATAGCATAGCATCTTTGTGGGATACTGTCAGTAAAGGAAGGGAGCGTGGAGAAAATAAATATTACAACAAGAAAAGACTTTTCCACTTGGAAAGGCATCCTGGGTGCATTTGCAGAAGAGATCTGTGTGTTTTCCTCAGAAATGCTGATGTCCCTGTGTCATGGGGTGGGGTTTTTTTGGTTTTGTTCTTTTCTTCGGGGTTTTTATTTTTGGTCAGATGATCTCTAAGCTTAGGCCTCTTGCTTCCAAATTAGCTTCCAGCATGTGGACCTGAGAGCTGGCAAGTAGCCTTATGAGCCATAGGGTCTGGCAGAATGCTTATTTGGGGGATTAGTGTCTTGCAGTCTGCAATCTCCAAAACCACAAACTAAGATGTGTTTCAAAGCCAAACAAAAAATATATCCTTATAAAAACAAAACCAAGAATTAATGTAGTGAAACTTGAGGATTTCTGAGTGACGATATTGTAGCCAAATCCTCTTGCCAAGATGCAGTCCTTCTTATGCTTTAGACATAAGACAATATAAACGATGCAGAAATAATTTTTTATTTAAAATACTTGATGAGAAAAAAAATTTCTTATGTTACATGGTCTGGTGGAGTAGCCAGGTGGCTAGCAGAGGGCCTCTCATGATCATTATGTGTTACAGAAGTCCAGTTTCCACAAACTTGGTTTAATCAACGTATTATTATGAAAAAAATAAATTCAAGAAATGCATTTATTTACTTGAAATGAATGAAGATTTTAGTGGGTATGATAAATTTTATCTTGAATTTAGACACAAGTATTTTTCAGCTGCATGAATAGCTGTATCTCCGTTAGCTTCAAAATGGCAATTGACTGAGCTTAAATGGAGCTGTGGTAGGTTTACACGCTCACACGTTGTCAGCTTTGTTTCTATCAGTGTGTTGCTTAACTGGGATGTGACATACAGAGGCTTGATTTTAAAATACTTGATAAGAATAAATAGAAAATGATAACAGTAATACTTCTGGTTTTAATTTTGGCCTTTTCTAAGGTAGAAGCATTAAGAATTATTTTACTTTTTGTTTTGCTTAGGGCTCAGAGATGGATTCATCAGAACGATCAACAATTAGAAGTGAGCAGAAATCCAGGTAACTTGTGTTGCAAAGGTTATACAAAACCATCTCTTAATGAAAATCTGAAAACACAGTGGAAATACATTACTGAAAACTGGATACGAGAACAACATCATGCTTGAAAACTTGAAATGATCCCAGAAATTAGTTTCTCCACTGACCGAGTGCTTCATACTCAGTTAAGCTGTTTGTGAGGAATGAATAATATACTTGCTGAGAGAAAACAATCTGTGCTGAATGTAGCAGGAAGGCATGGGGATTATCAGCAACATAATCTTCATAGGCATCAGCTAGCAACCTTACCTGCATGTTTATTAATTGCTTTGCCTGAGGCCATTTCGAGTTAAACATTATAGTTTTAGCTAGATAGTTTCAGATGATTGTGAAATAGGAGGTGTTAAACATCCATATTACCAGATTAACAGGAATTAAAAATCTGTAAAGGTAGTTTTGAAAGTCAAGGGAGTTCTAAGGTTCTGTATTAGTGAAATCCTTGTTTGTATACGGTGATTTCACTGTATGGTTTAAATGCATTTTCACTTCTTTGTAAAGTAATCATGAAAGCCAGACTTGCTCGACAGTTTCTTGTGCTGGCTTGGGCAGCGAATACTGACGTAGAAGCAAATGCGCCTTTGAGAGTAATCTGTGGTTAGTGACATCTGAATAGTGGGCTAGATGTACCCTTGATCTGAACAAGCATGACTGTTCTCATGTTCATGTATCCTAAAGTGAGAATAAATGAGAATAAAAGATACTGCTTTTTCCCAGAAAAACAAAAATTTCTTTGAAATAGTGTGACTTGTCCCTTTGAAATAGTTCTACTTACTTTCTGTCATACAGGTATTAAGTAAATTATTGGACAGTCCTTTGACTACTTTTTTCAAGATTTCATTTGAAATGGTGTTTGGCTAGCCCAGTGGACTGAAAATGGGTAATTGTCGGTTTGGATCTCAAACACATTAGTGATTTGAAGTTGTTGCCGTTTTTTTGGCTTAAATTAATTATGCACACTTACTTGTCTAAAACGACAAAAAGCCTTGAAGTACATTGTTGGTTTGGGGAAGGCTGTGAACTGCTGCCAATACCATTCTTCTGCGCAGAAATGGAGAACTCGGTTCCTTTTGGTTGGTTAGTATTTCGCACAAGTGTTAATAGTTCATATGGGCTTCTCGAGTCAGTCATGAGATCTTCAGACAAGTTAGATAATGCACGGTAAAAAATGAAGGTTTTTGTTTTCTGTTTTAAAGAAAATTCTTAAAAAGTCTAATAAGAAAGCAGCCTCGGGACCTTCTTCTTGTAATTGGAACCGGGGTAAGTGCTGCAGTAGCACCAGGAATCCCAGCGCTGTGCTCCTGGAGAAGCTGCATTGAGGCTGTAATTGAAGCAGCTGAACAACTGGAGGTGCTTCATCCAGGAGATGTTGCTGAATTTCGTAAAAAAGTAATCAAAGATAGAGACCTGCTTGTGGTTGCCCATGATCTCATCAGAAAAATGTCACCAGTGAGTATGTTTATAACTTATATTGATTTTTAAACTTATTATATACTTTTATTTTGTTATCAACAAAAATTCTTTTCAGCTTTCTAAAACTTGACATTTTTCTCGCAAAAATTGAAAATTTGATAGTAATCATATAGTACACTGTACATTTTGGAGAGGGTAAAAAGTCCTTAGTTTTTAGTGTAAGTAAGCTTTCATCATAATTAATGCAGGCGAGAGTCCTGATTATGAAATATTTGCCAGAACCATAGAATCGTTGAGGTTGGAAAAGACCCTTAAGATCATCGAGTCCAACCGTTAACCTAGCACTGCCAAGTCCGCCACTAAACCACGTCCCTAAGCACCACATCTACCCGTCTTTCTTTTAAATACCTCCAGGGATGGGGACCCAAACACTTCCCTCGGCAGCCTGTTCCAGTGCCTGACAAATGTTTCTTGGATATGAAAGGAATTTATAGCTCTGCTGGCTAAAACTAGAGATACCGTGAAAATACAGGTAGACCTTGACCCTACTGATAGCCTTAGATCACACAGACTTAATCACCGCTGCAGATCACACTTCACTGAAGACAGGCCATACAGACCCAGTTTCTCAGCCGCTCATCGTAGGTTCCAGAGATTTTCCGATTGTGTTAATAGGTTTGCCAAGTCTTCTGGCTGAAATAATTAGAGTGACATACATACTGCAAAGTTGTAGGATGTGTTAAGCATTTTGCAACACGTGGTGAGCTTCTCTACAGGCAAAGTGTAATAACAGCCTCTCTCTTTTGGGAGGAGTCCGCATGTATGGTTAGGCTTTGTAGCAGATTTAATTATTCACACATTTTTTCTCAACCAGGAAGAAAAAAAAAAACAACAAAACCCCTTTAATAGACTCTGGATCCAGGGAATGATAATTTTAGTACACTAACTGATTTTCAAAGCAGTAAAAGCATACTGAGAAAGGTGAGGTTTCCATGTAGTTAGGCCAGTAACTATATTGGGCTTATAAACAGACATTTGTTCTGTGTGTAATACAATTTATTGAATGGGAAGCCTGTATATTTTATAGAACTGTTACATGTTCCTGTCAGTCTCAGCAGATACTCTGGGCAAATGCAGCCTATGCTTTTAGGACAGCGTACCTTCATGTTTGTTTAGAAGTGACGAGTGAGGATTTAACTGTAGCAAGCCAGTTTTGTTTTGTTGTACCTGTATTACAAGCTGTCTTGAGAAAACCAGACTATTGTTTTGAGCTGCATTAAGTGGAGGCAAGAGCGCCTGAATAATTTGAGATTATTTTTGATGGTTTTGTACATTCAGACCTTTATGCTTTCTATACTATGTAAGCCCTCTTCTAAAGAAATGCTTTGGCGTTAAGTAGGCAAATGATGTGGGTTCTCGGTTGGAGGCAATTGCAACGGTGCACGTGGTCCTTATGAAGTGTTCATCTTTTTCTTTCTTCAGCGTACTGGGGATACGAAGCCCAACTTCTTCCAAGATTGCTTAATGGAGGTGTTTGATAATTTAGAACAACACATTCAGAACCCTGTTGTTCTGCAATCGATCCTGAGACTCATGGAGAGAGGCACAATGGTTCTGACTACAAACTATGATAATTTACTTGAAATATTTGGTCAGCAACAGGGTAAACCTATGGAATCTTTAGACTTGAAAGACAAGGATAAGGTATGATGAGAGCAGTAAAATTTTTAGACTTATTGTAAGAGAAGGCAGCTCGTAAGCTTCTTTGAAAAAATTTTTCCTGTTTAAAGAGTGTCAAGGCTAAAACTTCCTGATTGGTTAAGCACCTCTGTAAGCTAACAGCAGATGCACAGACATTTATTTTATGTGTCTTTTTATTCTGAATAATCTGCTAACAGTTACCAAAGAATTTCAGTGACACACTTTTATTAACCAATTCCCCCCTGTAAAAAAAACCCACAACTTATTTAACTTATGTGAAGTAATTGTTACAATCACAAATATGATTTCACCTAGCTGGTAGTTAATTTGCTGTTCATATCTTTTCTGTCAACGTTGCTGGAACTTGCTTCTTGGTTGAATGCTTGTTGAGACCAAAAAGCCAGAGATATCTTCAGTATCAGCAATCACCTCTTCATTATAATTTGAAGTAAGCTGTGTAATTATCAATTAAAATTATCTCTTGCTGCAGAAAAATGCAAAAGAAGTTATTTCTGCTTTAAGTGGTTTTATAAGTTAGGACAGCTGTGTATTTTTGCAGAATCTCAGTTATTGTAGTGTATTATAGTATAGCAAAAGAATGTAACATGCATGATTTGCTTTAGGTTCTTCAGTGGGCAAGAGGTCATATAAAATACGGAGTTCTTCATATTCACGGCTTATATACAGATCCCTGTGGAATGGTGCTAGATCCCTCGGGATATAAAGATGTTACTCAAGATCCTGAAGTCATGGTTCGTGTGATCTTTAAAATTTTTACTATGTTTTGCCAAACTGTTTTATTGTAATCACTGCGTACACATTACCTAAGGCTAGGGTTTTGTCAGATCATGTAAATTAAATAATTGGGACCCAGAAAAATGGCCAGCTATGTCGCTAGGGCAATGTATGCTCTTGTATACTGCTTCTTTGTAAATCACAATCAAAACCCTCAGCTGTATGTCATAGTTTTAGAGTTCTTTGTATTTATCTCATGAAAGAACATTAGCCCCAAAATGCTGTACACCAGAACAAGGATTCATCACCATCTGTTTGCTTGGATTCACTTTTTAGGGGCTTAAGCTGTTACCAGCTCTGGATCCTGGACTTGATGTCATATCTTCACCATTTTAAGAAGTCAAACATTTGATCAAGAATATTAATTTTCCTTATTTACAGATTGAACTAACGGGAGCCTAATATTCTGTAATCATGATTCTTTCAAATTAAAATTCCCTTACTGGAAATATTTACATGTGTACTTAATTTTGTATGGTACCTTTGATTTTGAATATAATTTTTTATTGTAGAAACAGTGCTTATGAAATGTCAGTTTGCCCTGATCCTAAAACATATGCTTAACTCAGTTCAATAGTGGTGTCTGCTCTGCTTCTCCTTTTAAGTCTGACATATTTTAAAAGTTCTTACCTTGGCCTTTTGATTACTGAAGTAGCTCTTGTGTATTTATATTTCTTAACAGGAAGTTCTTCAAAATTTGTATCGAACCAAGTCTTTTTTGTTTTTGGGCTGCGGAGAGACTCTGCGTGATCAGATATTCCAAGCTCTTTTTCTTTATACTGTGAAGAATAAAGTGGATTTAGAACATTATATGTTGGTGCTTAAAGAAAATGAAGACCACTTTTTTAAGCTCCAGGCAGATATGCTGCTGCACGGAATAAAAGTAGTGTCCTACGGGGACTGCTTTACACAATTCCCAGAGTACGTAGAAGATCTGACTGCTCAAATCTGCAAGCAGAGAAGTCCAGGTAACGTATCCTCTTCAATAAGAAAATTTTGAGTAGGTACATAGCAGGATGCCGTGTCTGAACAATCAGCAGTCGGTCTGAGGTGTTAACCTCGTGCATAGCTAGCAGTAGGCCTGTGCAGTATCTTTGCTTATGAATGACATGCGGAGTTGGAACACGTGACAAAATTGTAACCAAATTTCTTTCTGTGAGGTTTGTGGATTCTTGAAAATTTAATCTTTAATTCTGAATTGGTCTTTTTGTTAGCATTTGGTTGAGATGTTTACTTTGTGTATGAACTACTCCCGTATATTGAGTATTACATTATATAAAATATGATATGTCAGTAAAAGAGACTAAAACAATCAAAGGAATTAACTGGTGGGATAAGCTGGTTGAGCTACAATATCTGATTAAGTGTAGAATGGGAAATTAAATCCGTACACCCAATAGTGTTTGGCTTAACACAGTTAGGGCTAATGGGGAGAAAACCTGAGTGTGAGGATAATATTTTGTGACAATGAAATAGAAGAGGCTGTGGAATAATACTCCATTTGTGACAGTGCATGGCATTCTGTAGAGGGTGTTTAATGCTAAAATGGGAAATAACTCGATAACCTTTGCTGAAGGTAACAGTCCTGCATTGACAGGCAGCTAAATTTTACTAACTAGGTCCATTCACCTACTTCCCCCGCCCCGCTCCCTTCCATCCTGTTGTCTTTCAACTCATAAAATTCCTTAGCTGTAACAATGAAGAGCCTTTAATACAAAACCAGGGAAAAACACCACCTGTATGTTGAAGGAAAGAGATTTCTTTAATGTTTTCCAAAGAAGGACAGTTCTACTATCGCTTATCCAGAGAACTGAGGAAAATGACTAAATGACCTTGGGAAGAATACTGTTTCACAGCTCTTTTATTTGTCATGTCAGTGAAACTGTTTTGTCTGAAATTATTCCCAAGTGGTGCATAGCAGGAGCCTTCCCATTGCCCTCCCTAAAAGAAAATTGCAGGTGTATGCCCAGATTATGTAATGTTTTTTGTAATTGGATAAATATTACATTTAGACTGGATTAGATTTTTCCTTCCGTGAAGGCTAGAGAAAATATTTAGCACAGCATCTAGGTTTCAGGAAGTTTGTCTGCAGTGTAGACACCTTAAAAGTAAGTTGGGGTGCAATTTCAGATGCTGAACTAGCCTCAGCCTGGTAGGCTACTGCTCTTGATGGATGTGACGGACAGACTTTTCACAGTCTGAGCAGTGTTGTGATGCTGCATCCCCCCTCCCCCCCTTTTCTTCTGGTGCACCTGGCAGAGCATGGGAAGCGAAGCCTGTTGAGTCTGGAGTATCCAATTTATTGCAAAGCAGCCACTGATAACAAAACAGGGTGGGAGATACATTTATGTAAGCTCTAAATGGAAATGACTGCAAAATCAGACTGTAATGCTCCCCTTTTCGTTCAGTGGAATTAATGATTGGCAGAATACTTGGAAGAAGAGGGACCTTACTCTGATTTCAAAATCTTGTTGATCTCGTTTATAAGTCAAGATCCCAAACAAAACTATTTTCAAATGTGCATAACTGCTCTTTACATTATGAAACTGTCAGGTTTCTTTTTTTTCCATGCTTATTTACAAACTCGCTTTTAAAAAATAGCAGGAGGAGTTTGTTAAAAGGGTTATATGAAAGAAATGAGAAATGCAAGCCCTGATCCTGATAGGGGATTTCGGCCACCGGGACATCTGCTGGAAAAGCAGCATAGCAAACTGGAATGCAAGCAGTCCAGGAAACTACTGGAGCGCGTTGAGGACAACTTCCTAGTACAGGTGATGGAGAGCCCGACCAGGGGAGAGGCACTGCTGGACCTGTTGCTCACTATCCATCAGAGAGGTCAAGATTGGAGGTAGCCTGGGCTGCAGCAATCATGCCCTGGCAGAATTTTCAGCCTACAGGTGAAGTTGCTAAGCTGCTATCCATCATATTTGAAAAGTCATGGCAGATTGGGCTAATTCCCAGTGACTGGAAAAGGGGAAACATGACCTCCATTTTTAAAACGGGGAAAAAAGGAAGACCTGGGGAACTACAGCCTGGTCAGTCTCATCTCTGTGCCCAGCAAGGTCATGGAGGAGATCCTCCTGGAAACTATGCTGAGGCATGTGAAAAACAGAGAGGTGATTGGTGACAGCCAGCATGGCTTCACTAAGGGCAAATCGTTCCTGACAGATTTGGTGGCCTTCTATGATGGGGTTACAGCGTTGGTGGATAAGGGAAGAGCAGCTGACGTAATCTACTTGGACTGGTGCAAAGCATTTGACACTGTCCTGCACGACATCCTTGTCTCTAAATTGGAGAGACATGGCTTTGATGGATGGACCACTCAGTGGATAAGGAATTGGCTGGATGGTCGCACTCAAAGAGTTGCAGTCAACGGCTCAATGTCCAGGTGGAGACAAGTAACGAGTGGCGTTCCTCAGGGGTTGGTATTGGGACCGGCACTGTTTAACATCTTTGTCAGCAATACGGACAGTGGGATTGAGTGCACCCTCAGCAAGTTTGCCGATGAAACCAAGCTGTACAGTGCGGTCAACAGACTGGAGGGAAGGGATGCCATCCAGAGGGGCCGTGACAGGCTTGAGAGGTGGGCCTGTGCGAACCTCGTGAAGTTCGACAAGGCCAAGTGCAAGGTCCTGCACACGGGTTGCGGCAGTCCCAAGTGCAAATACAGGCTGGGCAGAGAATGGATTGAGAGCAGCCCTGAGGAGAAGGACTTGGGGGTGTTGGTTGATGAGAAGCTCAACATGACCCAGCAATGTGTGCTTGCAGCCCAGAAAGCCAACTGTATCTTGGGCTGCATCAAAAGAAGGGTGACCAGCGGGTCGAAGGAGGTGATTCTCTTCCCCCTCTACTCCACTCTCGTGAGACCCCACCTGGAGTACTGCATCCAGCTCTGGGGCCCCCAGCACATGAAGGACATGGACCTGTTGGCACGAGTCCAGAGGAGGGCCACGAAGTTGATAAGAGGGCTGGAGCACCTCTCCTATGAAGACAGGCTGAGAGAGTTGGGGTTGTTCAGCCTGGAGAAGAGAGGGCTCTGAGGAGACCTTATAGCAGCCTTCCAGTACCTGAAGGGGGCCCACAAGAAAGCTGGAGAGGGACTTTTTACAAGGGCAGGTAGCGACAGGACAAGGGGCAATGGCCTTAAACTGCAAGAGGGCAGATTTAGACTAGATACAAGGAAAAAATTCTTCACTCTGAGGGTGGTGACACACAGGAACAGGTTGCCCAGAGAGGCTGTGGATGCCCCATCCCTGGAAGTGTTCAAGACCAGGCTGGATGGGGCTTTGAGCAGCCTGGTCTAGTGGAAGATGTCCCTGCCCATGGCAGGGGGGGTGGAACCAGATGATCTTCAAGGTCCCTTCCAACCCAACCATTCTGTGATTCTAAATACAACCTTGCTGTTTTGGGATGTTGCATAAAAGTATAAAAACTTCTTGAATGCTAACTTGTGCTGTTGCTGTCTCTTACACTTCTCTAGATGCTGATCAAGTGGACAGCACAACACTGTTGGGTAAGTAATGTTCTTATTTTCACAGAAAGTTCCATAATCTATCAGAGAGATAAAAATAAGTCTCTTATTTACAAAGTAATTAAATGATATTATGCAGATCTGATTTAGCTGTGAAAGCCTGCTTAACAGATTCTCTTTTTATCTTATTTTCTTTCTACATATTAGCAGATAACTGCTGGCTTTCAGCTGTCAATAAAATGACAAATGATAGAATGCAAAAGCTCCAGAAAATGTATATAAAAAATTATTAATGCTGACTAGAGTATTCTAAGATCCATGAGGTTTTGGCTTACATTTCCAAACATACGTTTTTTGCCTATTTTGAATGCCTTCCTTAAGAAGGTATAGAAGAGTGAATGTCAAGCTTAAGCGTGTAGTACTGAAGGGGAATTTTTGGCTAAGCATTGTTCAGGTATCTGTGTGATAGTTCTGTGAATAAGCAGAGCACTCATAGAATCATAGAATGGTTTGGGTTGGAAGGGACCTTAAAGATCATCTGGTTCCAACCCCCCTGCCATGGGCAGGGACACCTTCACTAGACCAGGTTGCTCAAAGCCCCGTAATACATTCCAATTTATGGTATAAAATAGCAAAACTTCCCTTTGAAACAACACTTCAACTTAAAACGATTACACTTCTAAGATATTTGTGCTGCTGCTGCAAATAAAATTGTATAAAAGTATCATTTCATTATTGCATGTAAGGGTCTTTGGCATTGCAGGAGATTAAAACCCCCCACTTTTTCACAATCAAAAAATACACAAGGTCCAAGATACTTGTGGGCAGGCGTAAAGTCAGAGATTACTTTTGTAATTCCAACTAGATTTTTAGCTTATCTGTCTTTCAGATGAGTTCATAAATCCCCTTTTCAGTGAAGTGCAATTAGGCACCAGTGGAGAAGAAACCAAACCAAAAACTTGAGCACAATTTATTCCAGTTCCACTCAACATAAAGCTCCTTTACTAACTTACTAGCACCCTCCTTACAAGTAATTTTAGCACCCATTTACTTGTATTTTGGAATACATAGCAAGTAAAAAAAAAACCAACCAAAAAAACCTGTTCCTTAACACAGACTTGTATAGTACCCCACAAATAAATATGCCTAGGGGTTTAAGTGATGGATGTCCTCATTTTGAAGGAATTTCCCTTCCAGTTGTTTTTACTGTCCAGCTATGCTGTTTATACTTTCAACAGTAGCTCACACCAAGAATTTTTTTCCTCTGAATAAGGGATCCAAACTTTTTAAAGAAGCTTCTCACCTGTGAACTCCACAGGCATTATCACACAAAATCAAGAATTATTTTCTTCAAAAGGCAGCTGTGCAATTAGCTACTTCCTCTTTTAATGTTTGTTAGTACCAGAGCTCAGTGTTGGGGAAGAGCTCAAGATCACTGAACTGGTGCAGACTTTCAGTAGGGTTAGTGTTATAATTCAGAATCCAAAGACAAGAACCTCAGTGGACCAGTATTGTGTTTACTGTAATTGGTGCTTGTAATAAAAAGCATACAGAGCACACATATGTAGCAACATTAAAATACTTCTTTTCCCCTCCCCTCTCCCTCCACAGGAACTTCATGTGTGGACTGTGCTAAAAGGAAGTTAGGAGAAAATGGCACTGACTCTCCTAAGAGAATCAAGCACTCAGATAATGGTATACCCACTATTTAATGAAAAAAAAAAAACCCAAAACCCAAGACCAACCCAGAAGCTTTTTAACAGTAGGTGTTTTACATCTGCTGCATGGAAAGTTTTGAGCTGAGTATTTCCATGGTTTTAAGTGGAGTAAAAATTGTGCATCTTTCTTAGCCTTTTCTTTTCTAGGGCTGTAAACGTGTAATGCATGTAAAGCTTGAGAGTGGTACTAGTCACTCTGCAGTGACTAAAACTGTACCTGCAGGATCATTTAGAAGCAGGTGCAAGTTTTCTCTGCCTGTGCTTGAAGCCAGTTGGACCATGCTCTTACCAAGGTGAAGCCACAACAGAGGTAATGTTTGAATCTGTCAAAAAGGACATTTGGTACACCTGTTAGTTGCCTTTAAAATGAAGGGTTTTCTGTTCTGTTCTCTCAGCCGAACCACGGTTTGGCTGCTGGAGGTTGAACTCTTCAGGGGTCTGTCAGCACAAGGCTGCTCGCAAGCATCAGATTCAGATCCCAAAGCTGTTAGGAACAGGAATTGTTGTTTCACATTTATAGAACCTGCATCATGATAACACCTGCCTATTTTACACTTTTAGCCTGAGTGTTTTTGTTTGTCAGTCTGTTAAGGCAGGCGATCACATGGGGAGAAACGGATGTAACAATAGTAATGTATCAGCAAGGACATACCATATGTACATGGGGGCTTACTGACCTATTTGCAGTGTATTTCTATGGAAATATTTTAAATATTGTTGTTTAAATTAGAGTATGCTGCCAGTTATCTCAGAAAGCAGATAATGGATAGTCTTAATGCAGCAGAATTAAAAGCATTTAATGTCTAATTATGTATCTGTAGACAACTTCTAGTGTCTGACTCAATTGAACTACTCAAATGATTAAGGTTAGGCACTACATTAACTGGTTTTTTCTGAGGTGCTGTTACTTCACCTACCACTGAATTGTCTCAGCACTGAACTGACATAATTACCTATCCAGCTGTGAACACTGGTAATCTTCTGCAGTTTTCTAGTCAGCTGCCTCTCACCTCCGGAGAGCACGTTCAGGGCGATTCTTTCTTCTGATACTGGCACATTTGTATCTGGCAGTCCTGGGGGGGCTGCTTCAGTCAGGTTTCTCTGCTTATGTTCCCTGTGGATTTGATCTGTTGTGCCTTCTGAGATCACATCGTATGATAATGAGGTTTTACAGGGAGAGGAAGTGATGGGTCTGTCAGATGACCGGTCTGTCTGAATTGCGGTATGCCAACTCTTTACTCCTGTGTCACAAAAACAATTTCTGCTTGTTCTCTAGTATGTATGTGTGCAAAATGAAAAGCTTGAAAGTGAGGTGTATGCTTCTTTCTAGACTAATAACTACTGAGATGGGTAGAGTTTTTGCGGTGTGGAAGTCTTTGTCCCTGTTCTGAAGTAGCTAAAGATCTGAAGACATTTTACCTAGAAAAGCAATCTGAAACAACGCATGCACACTGACTCTTGTCTTTTCTACGCCACAAGAAAACACCCAGTCATCTTTCAGGATTGCAAGACTGGAAACCATACTTGGGTTTTACTATGCGATTGAATTGCTAAGGTCCTCAAGTATCAGTTCTCAAGGTTTCAGCTGTGTTTTTGAAAAGGTAAAAAGTAAAACCAGCCTGAAGATAGACCATACTGATCCTCTCCCTTTGAGAGATTGCATTTATGCATACATCACTTCCGAAAATTAAGTCTTTCAGCACTGCATGTAGCATTACCTGTAAGACTCTAACCTCTAAAGTTTGCTTCTCTAGTCAGCATGAATTGGCTCTTCTGAAAAGTGGTCAGTCATGCTGATGTATCAGCGTAGCGCACTTACTTACTTACATTGTTGCTTCAAGCTGCAGCAAAATTAGTCAGATGAACTGAGCTATTTATGACCCTGATTACTGCGATTGTTTAGGCCCAATCCTAGTCAGGTAACTCCTTATCTTGTGCCTGAAGTCAGATCCACATTAGGAAATCATGTCCCCTCCCTTTGGTAAGGGTCAACTTACACCTAGCACTGGTCATTCTTCCACTTGTAGACACTGCTGAACTGCAACTTGAACAACAGCCTCCCCGACTCAAATGCCATTTACCTGAATCCTGAAAATAACCCCTTATTTAACTCCTCTGCTTTTAATTTCTAACATACGCAATAAGAAGGGAGAAATGCCTAGTTTTGGTTTTGTTTCCCTTTCCCCCATCAAAGAATATGTTTTAGTCATCTTAGGCATGGGATTGCCTTGCAGCTACCTCAGGGTTTAAAATACTGTCAAAAGGGACAGAACCTGAAACTTGGCTGTTCCATTTTTCTGTTAATTGAGAGAGTAACTTAAAGCCCTGTTCAAATTACTACCTGAGTATTGTGAAAGAATTAACCATACAAACTGGCATGTTAAATGGTATTTGCTGATTCTACCACAGATGGCTCATTTTCTACTCGATTCATAATTTTTTTTTAAATGGGAGTAAGACACTCATTGAAAACCAACTTGTTGACGATTTATTATCCCGTTTTGCTCAAGCTGTGTAATGAAGGTGATGTATAGGACGTCTGATGATGGCATACACTCTTTTAATAAAATATTTAAAGCCAAATAGACCATTCTTGTGTAGTAGCCAAAAGATGTAGTTTTCACCATTCTTCAGACTGGTCAATTCTTTACTGTATTTTTCTATTTCAACCAACAGTTCCTAGGAAATGGTTAAAAACAGGCAAACCAAAACAGACCTTCTGTATTTGCAATACACAGACTGATGCGGCTCAAAGATCTTTGAAAATCACTAGAGGCTGCTCTTCTATTCACCCTTCACACTACTGTAAGTATTTCCACATCTGTCAATGGATTCTGAATTAAGGGACTGAGGCTAACTTATGACTCACACTCAAGAGTAAATAATTTTATTAAATAAAGTGTGGCAGCAACATAAGTATTTGATAAACATCTGTCTACAGTATAAGTGGCCACATTTAGGTTGTTGAAGGGCTCCCACAGGAACACATTATCTACTGCTCACATGTCATTCCTTCCTTATGCAGTAACCCCACATGTCCAGACATCATCAGCTGTGTGCAACAAGCACAGTATTGGCAACACATTACAAGGTACACCTGTAGAAGCAGCATGGTGGACAAAAGGAAGCTCATGTATGAACATAAGAAGATATAATTATTATTAACAACCATAAACCAAATAAAGCTCTTCAGCATACACTGAGGTGAAACATAAGCCAGATGAAGTGATTCAAGCTCTCTCAGTGTTCTGTAACCATTTTCATTAACTTCGCTTCTTAGATGAAGCATGGCCATCAAAATAAACTTCACTGGGACAGCTACGTAATAACAAACCTCAACTGCAAACCAATATACTTTTTTTTCTAAGGCTGCTACCTGTATGGCATCTGACTCACACCCATTTTATTCTTTCCACTTTTGTGTGGGGTAGAATGCCTCAAAGGTGAAATTCTTCCAGGTTACATCACACCTATAGCAATATATCATGAGCTTTTGTAAAGTTAACTAACATTTTCATAAGGTTGCAGTGGAAGACTGAAGTCTTACTGAGTGTCACAAAAGTCACGTAAGATAATGGGCAGATTCCAATATCTTGTTTTAAAAACCAGGAAATAATCCTGTCTGAAGGCAAACAGATGCAGATGCAACATGAACGAGATTGTGAAGGTCTTGACAAGTGGTAGCACGCATCTAAACCATGCGTTGGAGATATGGCTGAACACATTGCTTTTCATAAGAAAAGCAAGAGGCTTATTCTTTGTAATTGTGTGCTTATGTGAGCCTGTAATCCTTCATCTTAAGGCAAAGAAAACCTCCCAAAGCATTTGAAAAGAAAGCTCTGCATACCAGAATGTACACACTTCAATAACAACTTCCAGCTATCTCTTACATGTTAACAAAACTCTATCAATGAATAAGTTACTTCCTTCAATATTTTAGAAAACTGCTTCATTTGAAAGGTAAACATTTCTCTATCAACCTCTAATAGCCACATTCAAACTCAGATTTTTAACAGTCAGCTGTAAACGCAGTTCTTGCTGTTGTCACCTGGCCCTGAAATCATCCACGCTTTATTCTGAAAGAGAACTGCGTTTGTGCTTCTCTGTTCTTTCCTGGTCCTCCATGTCTGGATACTCGGTAAGGTCCAAAGTCAGTACTCGACTGAACATAAAGTCATCACGCTGAGAAGAGGAAGGATCATACAGTTTAAAACACTTCTGTTACTTGAAATAAGCATTTCATAAATGACTATGAGATACAATAATGAGCTTGAGTTACCAAAATGATCTTTTCATCAAGCCGGTACCCGCACTGATTTCTGAACACAAAGTAGTTCAAATCCAGCAACACAATTATGTACATGATTCACTGCAGTAACACTTAAGGTGTAAATCAGTACTTCAACGAAAACCAGCATGTATTATTTAACAAAATTTGGTAATAATTAATTGTTACCTCTGGACACACTCCAATCAATGCATCTGCTTTGGAATAGAACTCTTCCTTTAGAGAAATAACTATCATTTGAAACTGTTCACGTGCCTGTTCTCTAATGAAACTTGATACCTTTGGAAAGAAGCCAAATATTTCAATCAGTTAGTTCTGGCAGACTGAACCCATGCTGTAATTAGGGAATGATGAGGAAAGAACTGAACTATGTTAGCTGCAGAATTCAGTACTTCAGTTATGAAATAAGCAGGATAAAATGAGAAATAAAATGGTCTTAAGACAGATACTTTGCATGTTCTTAAGACAACCCCTCAGATTTGGTGCTTTTAGAAAATGCATAAGAAAATAACCATTCACTCCAATGAATACAGTTATAGAAAAAGGCCCGTGCCAATGAAAAATATTTTACTTAATGTAATTACAAAGGAAGGTGGAAATTCCTGAATAAGGAGAAAAAGTGTGAAAAGGTTGTTACTGGCTGTATACTAAGATCTTAAATACATATTTGTTTGCTGGAGACAGTAACATTTTTTCCATGCTCTGCAAAATAAAGGTACAAATATTAAGTTATAAATTGGTGACTGAATAAGGCAGTATCCCACAATATAAATTAAATGCTGAATAAAGGAAAACCAGTACATTTTTAATTAGACTTTTGTCTGCACAGTTATAGCTATGTGTTACGGAAGTCATTTTTTTTTACTGGCAGAACTGCCTTTAGTGAGTTACATAATTCACATTCATTTTACAGTATAATTACAAGTAAATTATTGGAGATCTGCTTTAGTAAATCCTTAAACTGAAAGAATGGAAAGAAAGAGACTTAGTTCTAAGCGTAAAACCTGGATACCAGTGAGTATTAGCAACATATAATTTTCTATACATCATTTTTGCTCACTTGCAATATTTCATTCCTCTGTCAGAAGGTTTTGGTGCTTTCCAATAACAACTGCATCTTACAGATAAGGAAAGAGATATGAAAGAACCTGGGAGCAGGGAAACATTAAGTGAATTATACTTGCAGATCACTGCCATTTTGCTCATTCTGCAATTTAAGACACTTTTCACACGTTTAAAGAATAATCTAACTCTTGTTATAACAATACCTAGATAGATGTTGAAGCCAATTAAAGGAATTTTCTAGGAAACCACTATTTTGTCACCTTCTTCCTGTATTACACGGGCAGCTGCTCTCCAAGCGTATTATACATCACAGCCTGTAGCACAGGTTGCCTGCTTCATGTTGCTTATGTGAAGAGAGCAGCCCCGTTAGTAATCCTGCCCCAACCCCTCCGCACTGCATCTCGTGATGGGAGCAGCAGGCAGGACAAGGACCACAGAAGGGCAGGAAGCCAAACGGGACCTTCTAGGGAGGGGCTGTGGAGCTGGTATGCCCCAGCCTCACGGGAGGCAGGCAGCTCTAGCCACGAAGGTTGCAAAACAGATATGAGACCCATTCCACTTTGAAGCAGGAAGCTCGGCGTAACTTCCCAGTCAGATTAGATGGGCCTCAAGGACTCCACTGCAGGCTTAATGTATGACTACTAAGGCAATTTCAGGGTTAACGCTAATGTGTAATATAATCCAAGTTTAACAGCTCTTTGGCCATAGAGTGGTATTTATGGATGTTATTTCTACAAATATGCATTAGACCAGAACTTAAAATACTTTAAAAGTTTCTGCATTAATGCTCTTCGTTTTCTTGAATATACATCTAAAAAACAGGCATTATTGTTGCTGATGCATCAAACAAAATACGATACTTGCAAACTGTAAAAATACTACCAATTGAAGGTTCTAAGCCTAGGAACCATTTGGCTAACGACTGTTAACATGACCATCTTTTGTGGGCTACGAATGTGATTTTTATCTGAAGAAAAGTAAACCAGATTTGAAATATGTCTGAATTGGGAAACCCAGTTGCATAAAAGAAAAATCAGCTATTCTTTGTTTATAGTGTTCTGAAGAAGAATGGTGCTTAGCATATTCTTAGGTATAAAGTAGACATCTCTTCTGCCAGATGTGTCGGAATGAGCCTACTCAGAAAGGCAAACTGCAGCAAAGTGCCTCATTACTGTGTCGCTCATCATTTGGGCTAACGCATCGTTTGTAGTCTCTATGGAAAGTTGATAACATACTAGAAATCACGAACTTAAAGGAATGTGTACGTAATTGACGACTGGTGCATCTATAACTGCAAAAGGAACTTATGTGGATAAACTAAAGTCATCCAGGTAATGACTGCAATTTTGTTAGGCATGATCTGGGACCCCTGCCCAGCTCCAGACAGAACCATGGAGAATTTTACGTTTGTACCCAAAAGACCACCTCAGAAGTCGGCAGAGCTAGGAAGTACTAATCACCTAATACACTGCAGCTTTGATGAAAGGCAAAAATGTGAAATTTAGCATTATGTAGTATAATAGCAGACAAGAAAGACAGTAAAGGAAACCTTGCAGGCAGCCTGCGTAACTCTTAAGTCGTCAGCCATGATAAATTTAACTCCAGAATTAAGAATAACATCCAGAAAGCACAACACTGGTATTTAACTAGAATCCATGATCTTCAGCTGTTATGTCAACTCATAGTAGTCCTGAGTGAAAGAATAACTAGAAAAGTATCCTGTTAAAAAGCTTAGATCACAGAGGTGTTTTGTGATCACTTGATGTGTAACCTTGGTTTCTAATCATGTCACTGAGAGCCAAACCCTAAAGCTGGCTTAGTTATTTTCCTTACAGTCTCATTACGTCTAAGCTGGTGTTGCTGAAACACACTGGACCGAGTTAAAACAAACTCCAGGCATATCATCTGCTCAGAAGTAGTGGATGATGGGTATCCCTCACAGACTTGTATCCCAAGGAATGTTTAAGGAACTCGGGTTCAGGAAAACACTTCTCACAATGCTACATGGAGTCAGTAATCTCCAAGAAGGAATTCTGTCTGGCAGGCACAAGTAGTGGAGCTTCCCCAGCTGTCTAGTATAGAAGTACCCTCCAAGCAAGCTCTGGTGTACTTGGCACATCACAGTTAACTCTATTAGGGGGAGAAAGGGGGTGGGGAGAAAGGGGGGTGGGGAGGAAGGGGGGGGAGGGAGGAAGGGGGGGGTGGAGGAAGGGGGGGGTGGAGGAAGGGGGGGGTGGAGGAAGGGGGGGGTGGAGGAAGGGGGGGGTGGAGGAAGGGGGGGGTGGAGGAAGGGGGGGGTGGAGGAAGGGGGGGGTGGAGGAAGGGGGGGTGGAGGAAGGGGGGGGTGGAGGAAGGGGGGGGTGGAGGAAGGGGGGGGTGGAGGAAGGGGGGGGTGGAGGAAGGGGGGGGTGGAGGAAGGGGGGGGTGGAGGAAGGGGGGGGGTGGAGGAAGGGGGGGGGTAGAGGAAGGGGGGGGGTAGGGAAGGGGGGGGGGTAGGAAGGGGGGGGGTAGGAAGGGGGGGGGTAGGAAGGGGGGGGGTAGGAAGGGGGGGGGGTAGGAAGGGGGGGGGTAGGAAGGGGGGGGTAGGAAGGGGGGGGTAGGAAGGGGGGGGGGAAGGGGGGGGTAGGAAGGGGGGGGGTAGGAAGGGGGGGGGTAGGAAGGGGGGGGGTAGGAAGGGGGGGGTAGGAAGGGGGGGGTAGGAAGGGGGGGGTAGGAAGGGGGGGGTAGGAAGGGGGGGGTAGGAAGGGGGGGGTAGGAAGGGGGGGGGAGGGGGGGGTAGGAGGGGGGGGTAGGAGGGGGGGGTAGGAAGGGGGGGGTAGGAAGGGGGGGGTAGGAAGGGGGGGGTAGGAAGGGGGGGGTAGGAAGGGGGGGGTAGGAAGGGGGGGGTAGGAAGGGGGGGGTAGGAAGGGGGGGGTAGGAAGGGGGGGGTAGGAAGGGGGGGGTAGGAAGGGGGGGGGTAGGAAGGGGGGGGTAGGAAGGGGGGGGTAGGAAGGGGGGGGTAGGAAGGGGGGGGTAGGAAGGGGGGGGTAGGAAGGGGGGGGTAGGAAGGGGGGGGGGAGGAAGGGGGGGGGAGGAAGGGGGGGGGAGGAAGGGGGGGGGAGGAAGGGGGGGGAGGAAGGGGGGGGGAGGAAGGGGGGGGGAGGAAGGGGGGGGGAGGAAGGGGGGGGAGGAAGGGGGGGGAGGAAGGGGGGGGGAGGAAGGGGGGGGGAGGAAGGGGGGGGGAGGAAGGGGGGGGAGGAAGGGGGGGGGAGGAAGGGGGGGGGAGGAAGGGGGGGAGGAAAAAAAGGAGGAAAAAAAAGGAGAAAAAAAAAGGAGAAAAAAAAAGGAGAAAAAAAAAGGAGAAAAAAAAGGGAGAAAAAAAAAAGGGGAGAAAAAAGAAAGAATAGCTTGACCTTAATTCACATGGAAAGGAATGTTTCCATAGAAGAAAATCCAGGCACATGTGGAGATCTTTTTGATTCCTCTCCTACATACAATCTCCTTGTATTGAGTCTCCTCCCAGAGGCTGACATCTACAGTTGGCAATCTTTACTGTTTGTATTCTATCATCAGTTTTTGTTACAGTGAATAGTTATTAGCAAAAAGGGAAAGAGAAATTGAGAGGAGGACAGGAAGCTATTTTAATCAAGCAAGAATTCATGTGACCAAAACAATGGGAGTAATTGCCCTTAACTGGTGTTAATGTAAAAATATTTAGTAGGCCAATTATATAAAATAAATACTCCAGTGATAGAATGACTCGATTTTCAACATGCAGATACACTCCTTTCTGCTTCTTAGAGGTAAGGGAACTCAAAGGCCTTAAAAATTCCAACCAAACAACCCCACCAGCGATTCACAAGTGACCTTCATGTCAGATTGTTCCACACGTGGTCATGTAGCATACTTTCACACTCCAGACCTATTTTTCTCAACTTCGCAGTTTGGGGACTGATTAAAACACACTTAGATTTATGAATTTAAACCTAGCCCTAGTCTAACATCTCACACAACCATTATTTCACTCCTAAACCCAATATATTTTAGAACAGGTTGAGACAGTGTAATCAATCTCTTTATCCCAGCAACCTGTAATGAAAAGTAGCCATCCTTCTACAAAAGATATTATATTGTCGATAAAAGGATAAGGTGAAAGGGACCAACTTACTTTATCAATGTTTGTGTTATCCAGGGCAGCATCTATCTCATCTAAAATAAAAAAAGGTGCTGGCCGAAAGCTGTAGAAGACAAGACAGTATTTTGCATTTAGACGCAAAAATGTTAATAAACATTCTAATTACTTTCGAGATTCACTTACTCTATCATAAGATTTTGATAAGAAGTAATGACAGCTAAAGAATAAGGACTTTAGTAATGTTTGAATACTCTATTAGCAGATTTTTTTTTTTTTAACATGTTTGTAAGTGTAACACTGTCTATCTTCCTGTCACTTACTCAGCCACATACTTGATTAATACCGTAATATTTCTTTTACCTGTGTATAGCAAACACGAGAGCCAGAGCTGCCACAGATTTTTCACCTCCTGACAAACAGTCCATTGGCATAAAGCGTTTTCCCGGAGCCACGCAGTTAAAGCCAATGCCTTCCAGATAAGGCTCCTCAGGATTTTCAGGACTAAGGAATGCCTGGAAATGCATGCATTTCATTATTAGGAGTGACATTTATAAAATTATTAAGATGGACATTTTTTAGGTTTAAATACTGACTGAGCTCGTGTTGAAACTGGTAAGTTAGCTTCATTTGTAGGAAACACCTGTTCTTCTACACTGAAGAGCAGCACTAGAAAGTTTCCCAGTGAATATGCCTTTGTTAATGAGCCAGGAGGCTAATTAACTAAACCATTTTGGAAACAGCTCCAAATATTTGTTATTTACAAACTTTCAACTACTAAATAAACTTGATTTTATCACCTTTTATGTAATTGCTTTTAATTTTTTTTAAAATTATTAATATTTTAGACTTCAAAAGCAGGGGTTTTTTTTGTTGTTGTTTCGAAGTAAATATACTTCCAAAATTACACTTTTTTGTGAAAGGTTAAGTTTTACAAAAGTCTAGCTTTGAGCTGGAGAAAGATTTTAATATAGGTAGGCTTCCTCTATACTTTGTATCCTGGTTCCCAGGTCCAAAATTTAAAAGTATTATTTTTAAAGGAACAGCCATTTTACCAAGCCATTAAAAAGTATGATGGATAAGCTAATTGCTACATGGTTAATTTTTCCCATTAAATAGAAGAGACAATAAAAAAATACAGACTCTTCCCCTCTGCACAGGTGGATACAGATAGAAGAAAAATTTCCATAGTTGACACTCATCTAAAATTGCTCCTCTCGGATCATAGACACAGTGGAAGAAAAACAAAACAAAACACAACACTACATGTACTTTGATTTAAAATTATTTCTGTGGTAAGTAGTCCTGGAAGTAGGATACAGTGCTTGTAGTATCTTTGTTTTGTTGGAGGTATGCTTATTTTCCTCTTTTTCTCTGCTGAGAGAATGCCTGTCTGTTATTACAATACTCTTCAGGCTGTAAACATGTCAAATATCTTGCAATGCAACTCGCAGTTCTATGCCACTGCATACATATATCTACACAAGAGGAAGTTTTCAGATGTTAGCAAAAATCATCTCGTAGCTTACTAGCGTATATTCCTTGCTTATCAAGATATGAAAGGAACAACATGTCTTCCACAGAATGGAAGAGAACTGATGGCGAACCCACCAGTGATCTGTGTATGTACAATTTCTTAGGCAGTAGCTTCTTTTAAAGTACGTCAACACACTATGTGCTAATTAAATAAATTTTACTGAGCAATATATTCAGTGCACGAATGTTCTGAGTCCAGAATCTCTGGAAGTTAAACGAACTCAATCTATCAAAGCTTCTCTTTTTTGGACTGGATAGTAAAGCATTATTAATGAATGCTATTAATATAATAAAATTAAGAAATACTAATTTTAAGAAATGTTCATGTTAAAAATTGTTAAGGTTGCTTAAAAAGCATCTGTTCAAGCTGCAACCTAGGCCACCTCCTCTGATGGCAAAACTCCGAGCTAACCCCTTCCTTAGCTAGCCAGAGCAATCACCACATACAGAGCAATCATTTATCCTCCAATGCAATTAGACCAGCTTCCTTCAGCTGCTGTGTTAGTAGCAGGCAGTTTTAGCTTCCCAGCTAATCACAGGATAATCTCTTGACCAGGTTACCACTATGGCTCAAATCAAGGCACGGCATCACAGACCTCAGAAAGCAAGCAACTGATTATTTTTGGCAATGCATCTAGAAAATACTGTTTGTGTGAGCGATGGAAAGCCAAGACCTGCCTGATGTTTAGTCTAGGGCAGAAGGTACGTGCCCAGTAATCATGAAGAAAGAAATGCTTTATTATCCTGTCCAACCTAGAAGCAGAAAGGATATATTTAAAGATATTTAAAGTGTTCACTGAATATCTGTGACTCTAAGGGAAAACAGAAAATCTGAGTTTAAGACAGACAAGAGTTCAAGCCTGAGCCCTTTAAACATTTAACCATCTACAGAATTTGGTGTAACCAAAGTATTTGGGAGCTTCCTCTTTACTTCTGGCATTACTACTGGCACACTAGAAAAGATTAATACAATTGTGACAATTTTTCTACAGGTTTCTTAAAAGTTGCAAACATATTAAGTCTATCTTTTATAAATACTTAAGTAGGGTACAAGGAGCTTCAAAATCTCATACAAAAGACTAGCACTGAAATGGTGATTTATGATTTTTAGTTTTATCTATACTAATGATTAAGTGTTTTTAATTACTGATTATTGGTATCACTGGATCTGTAAACCAATGTTACTTTTAAATGAAGTACTCTAATATATTTCAAATTTGTGTCATGATTACAAGTCTGCTAAATACAAAGGTTAAACTAACCCAAACTGAGCAGTTCCCAATTAGACATTTCTCTGTCTGATGTCAAGCATGCTTTGGCATATTACCTATTCCTCCTCTGACCCTAAAATTCCGAAGTCTTTATTATTTGTGTGATTTTCTTCTTCAGGACTGAAACTGTCTTTGGAAAACAAAAGCGTTACTAAGTTCTCTCATTCTAGATAACAAAGCATCAAGTAGGCCTTTTAAGCCAAGTACCTAAGAACATGACACACCTGAGCACTACTGTTTCTGCAAAGTTTCTTGTAGATCTGATCAATAGCTATGGAGGCGTGCTCAAAGCACCGGCTAAAAAGCTCGTATCTCCTTTTTTTCACCTGTTCAAATTCCTGCTTGCGTGTTCTGGCCTCCTTTCTGCTGGTCTCAAAAGCTATGAAAAAAATTACTGAAATTACTCCATAATAAGGCTCTAAGCAAAACCACAGAACAAATATATATTGTGTACCATAACAAGCATCAAGGAAAATATTTATTGCAGAAAAAGGTTCTAATGCACATAAAAGGAGCATACCAATATTATGAGTTTCCTTCCAGATTTCAAAGGGAGGCCCCCGAAACTGAAAAGCTGGGATGTATTCAATCTGCTCTATGCCACATTCACTTGGAGCAATGAACAAAATTCTTCTCCCAGTTCCTTCTGTAAGCTGGGTAGCCTCAAGCAGCACCAGCATTTACTTGTTACAGCTTCAGAACTCCTTGGTTTTCTTAATATGTTAATGTCTGCAATGCTCTTTGAGGATACCAATAATTTTGCAGTAATGCTCATGTCTGAGTTCTGGATAACATATATATGTTCCTTCAATTATTTAAGAAAAATTTAAAGGATTTTGTGATTAAAGTCAATAAATTTTATAAAATAAGTAAAAATACTTTATGATGCCATTTGGCCAGCGAAGTATCCTTCCAATCATTCAAACTGTATTTCAATAACTACTGTAAAGTATATGTTAATAAATTGTTTACATAGAATTAAAAAGACAACTGAGGATAAACACTTGAGCACAAAAAATACCTTAATATCTGAAAGAAGCAAAGCCAGCAGGACCAACCCCAGAACGAGGCATTTCAATTAGGGTGAAAACTCTCACAGTCACAAAAGAGATTAATATGAAAGACTCAGTGTTACCATCTGTTGATTCTTGGAACTTGTCCCGAGCTATCTGTAATTTCTCTACTGCTCTCAGGTTTGGAGCAGCTGTCTTCATTAAAGTATTCTCTTTAGATTTTATTTCCTGCTGCATCTGGTTCAGGTGATCCTCTATATCTTTTTCAGACTCTAGGTCCTAAAGAAAAAAATAAGAATACTACAGCAATAAAATCTGCTTTTAGGCCAAGACATTTCAACATACACGGCAAGCACTCATGGTTTCTGGAAGAAGCACCCCACTCATCTAATAGCTTTAACTGGAAACGCAACAAAACAAAACACTCCGCTCAGAGTCTTGGTTCTCAGAATAAATTTACTAGGTCCTAAGCATTGTTCCACAAGACCTTTAAAAAGAGACAACAAATTCCCTTCAGCCTAGAAGTCTGGGTTAAAATACAACCCAGGAGGAGGAGCAGCTGGCTTCACTACTTGATTTGTAAAGAAAACCTTTGAAGACAGGTTCTTGATGAATTCTTCGAGACAACTTCCAGTGATGACAGATTCATCCCTTCATCCTAGCCTCTGACATTTAATTATTTTCCTTATGATTAAAATGGGGAAAAAAACCTACAAAAAAACTGCTGAGAAAACATGACCTAATGGACTGTTACAGAGGGAAGTATGGTAAGTCTCAGTCTCTGAAAATACTACAGAGAGAAGGTGGTACAACTCCCCTGGCAGCCAACCATTTTTTTCTAGTTTTGAGTCACAACCTATAGTGTTGGAACTTAAAAGGAAAAAAACAGTTATATTTACTATTTCTCCATTCCATTTTTATGGTTTAGGTAAGCTTTAAATTAAATTCAGTTATATGGGAAATTGACCTACCCAGAAATCCCACACATTAGTGCTACATATGATTGTAAAACGAACACACACACACACACACGCACTTAAGCTTAACAGTGTTTCTAGTTAAGTTTCATTTAAAGACTAGAGTGAAGAATAAATAATTTCAACAAATAAAATATTTTAAATAAAACACTCAATATCTAATAATTTCAAACAAAAAAGATTACCTTCAGGTCTTCTGCTAGGCTGCTGTAGTCTATCTGAATTGCCTCTTCCCTTTCATAGATACCTGATGTAGTCTGAGTGCCTTCTGTTTCAGTTCCTAGCTATAAGTATGAAGGACATTCCAGTTCAGAAATATGACAGTTAACTTTTAAACTGTTAATACATTAAAAGGCTATAAAATGAGGAGACAGTGGGAACATGGTATGAGGTAAACTTATTCCATAGCTCCTCCCCTAGCCAAAATGGAATTAACAGTTAGTTAAGATCTTACGAGTCTAATTAAAAAACGCACCTTTTAAATGAAGATTAAAACATCTGCTAATTTCAGTTTGAAGCTAAGATGAAAGCAGCAGTAATTTATTTGTAATATATTTAGAACAACGTGCATACTGTAAATCTCCTGATTGGAAAGATTTACGTTTCCATGATAATTCAATCCCCTTTCAAGGAGAGGCTCTGAAGTGTGTCAAGTCGAGGCGTTTCTTCCACTCAGTCGGCCTCAGAAGAAATGAGTAGCTTCAATTCTGTACGGCATAAGCAGACTATCTTCTGGACACTGTAAGCCTGGATTTCAAACAGCTACTTTCCCTTGAATGAAACGTGCTGCATGTCGTCATCAGTCCCTTTCCCACCAAGATTCTTTCTCAGAACCAAATCTTACTGGTCTTCTCAGTGACATTAATTAGGAATCTAAGTAGTTATTCCTACTGCCCACCTCCTTGGTTTCATCTCTTCCTTATTCATAAACAGTGAGAGCTGAGCTGCCTACATACTCTGATGATCAGCAGTTCATGTCCTTTCCTTTCAATGACTGCCTACCTCACTGCCTTCATTTTGTCTTCTGACCCACTCATTCCTACCTGTCCTCCAGCAAAAGTACTTTCCTAAGGAATGGGTTCAACAAAACTCCTTCCAAGTTCACAGACTTCTAACAAGTCCTTCAAAATCCATAGCTCTTTTCTTTTTTAACAGTGGAGAAAGTTTAATTTCTCCTTACAAAAAATATGCTGGAAAGAGAGGGAAGACTGAGAAAAATAATGCGGGTCAATCCTCTGATAGCAGGAGTATTTATCTCTTTTAGCCTATCCCTGATTTCTGTGAATATCTACATCTACTGAAGACAAAAGGATAATTTTAGACAGCATTTGTATTATGGATGATTAACCAAATATTATCTCAATCCATGTACATACCATATTTATTTACATTTCTGAATTGACTCCTATGTGTCCTCTTACATATGTATATCTAGAATACTCCTTCATACCAATTTGCTTGTACCACAGTGATTTTACATATTTCACAGGAATACATTTCAAGCACGTGCAAAAATACCTGTAAACAATATTTCTGTCTACAAAAATAAACAAAAATCCTTTCTCAAAAGGATGAGGCCTGATCGCATGAAATCAATATATTTATTATAACATTACTATGTAAGACAAACAGTCCTGTAAGAAAAAAATAAGTATCTTTAAATTCAAGACTAATTGAATAATTGCTCCTCTGTGATATCCACTGCCTGTAAACATTTTAAGTACCTCTACTTCACTGATGTCATCCAGTGATCCAGACAGGAGCTTTATTTTCAAGTCCTGCACCTTGCATTCGAGAAGCATATTATGTCGTCTTAATCTTTTCTCTTCCAGGGAGGTTTCTATCGCTGTAGCTTCCTTTTGTAATTTTGTAGCTTCCCTACATATGCAAAAGGCACAAAACAGAGAGCAGAAGCATCGCTGCCAATAACATCCACGGCCATACAGCATGAAAAACAGTTACCAGGCACAAAGAGGGCTTTTTCCTCTATAATCCCCATCAAACATAAAGGAAAATGGTACTTCACTTCTTCGACCCCCTTCATTCTCCCAAATTACTCAACAGGCTGCTGGGAACCACACACTATTCTAGAACACCAGCTAACATTGCTATTCTGTATTAACTCTTAACTCTATCGCAAATTAAATGCTAGTAGCACAGACATAGTTTCAGTATATTGCCAAGTTCACACTATAGCATGTTCAAATATCCACCTTTCCTAACTACAACTAAACTCTGTTCTGTTCAGCTCTGCTGAACATGTATGGAGATTCGATCCTTTTAAAATTTAATCAAGTATCTTCTATTATTACTCTACTTGATATACACCTTGACTGTTTGCAACAAATTCCTTTGATAGCATCAAGTTGCTAAATAAGGCAGAGACATAACAGCTTTATATTGTTAAAACTACACACTATAAAATGAATTACTAGGCATAAAATCTATGAGTTTATATAAAATTCCAGAAGTTTACCTAGCCATACTGTGCCAACATGATGGTTTTTTTAAACATAAGGAAGGACTCCTGATTAAGAGACATTAAACACATCAATAATAAGCAAGCATAAGAAAACTGAAGTATAAACTGTCCCCAAAGCAGTTGATTTAAAAGAGCAGTAAGGACAAAATAGTGACCTAAAATTAATATCTGTTTAAGGTATCCAACACTTGAAAAGCCTGGAGAAAATAAAACCACTGAAATCAGAAAAAAAAAAAATTCTCATTAATTGAACCAACTGTACAACTCAAACCAAAAATATGAAACTACCAGCAAACTTAATACGCCCCCCCCAATCAAGTCATAAGCTAATACAGACTTATCAGAAGTCACTACATATTTGTCAGAAATCACAAGGTAGATAATAAGATAATGTTATTCTGTAATGGTTCACAGGATGTGTCTCATGAAATAATCTTGTTCGCATTACTTGTGGGAACCACATACTGAATTAAAAACACTTTTAAACTAATGCATACTGTAAATGCAAATTACCATGTCTAATCAATCTTTCACAAGAAAACAGAACGAGAAATTCAAACATCTGATCACTAAAACTCTTCTAAATATTATCGTGAGTAATTCTTCCAATAGTACAGTTAGTAATTACCTATTAAGAGTTAACAACATCTTTCTGAACTCTTCAACTTCATTTTGGGTTTTTGTAACCTCAGATTTATGAGCACTTAATCTATCCTTAAGATGTTGCCGCTCCTCCACAATTTCATTCACGTTTTTTAGAAGCTTTTCCTCCTCCTGCATAGAAATATTCACATTTTTAAAGTTTCACCAAAAATCTTGATATGGAACCTTTATTATACAAAAAGAAAGAGTTAAAAGTTTAAACCTGTTACAATACATTCAAATATGTTACAGCACAAAATCTGAAAGGCACTGGGAAAACAGCCTGTCCTATACACAGGAAGATCCAGATGTTTTGTATGCATAGGCACAGCCAGCTCCGCATTTGTGACTGTACCGGACTAAACTATAAAGCCATCAAACAAGGCAGGGATTTTAGCATGCCTTGTAATCTGTAGGCCACGCCCTTTCCCTCAGGTAGTCCCTTAGCCCTGCAAGAAGGATCCCATCTGCTGTACATCTGCAACATATTTAGCAACACCTAATGATATCCTGCAGAAAGTAAAAATTTTCCGCTGAGCAAAATTACGAACCACCTGTGTTCTGGGAAAGAAATTTGGGAGGGAGCTAAAATATGTAAGTGTATTTGTTTAATTAACAAACTGTGGAAAACTAATGACTATACCCTTGAAGAAGAGCTACTGGACTGATAAAAGGGAACATCTTGGCACCAAAGACTGGATGGCAGCCAGAAAAACATGAAGTCTGATAAAACTGCAGTAACTGGGTGAAAGGTAAATGTGGTGAGGGGAGTTGATGACCAACGACTCAATTCAGGACCGAAAAGACTTGTCACCCCCACCTGAAAGGTGCATGCATGCTAATTTACATAGCAAGCGAGGCTAATTTTAATATAGTAAACCAATAATGTATGAAATGCTAATCACTAACCAGTAAGTGCCAAATTAGGTGGGATTATACTAATCATGTAGTAGGATAAATATGCTGCAGTTTTGTACAAAGGTGTGATAGCTTCATGGATTTAGCACCTAGCACCCATCTCTGTGCCGACATGAAATAAAATACCTCTGCTCTGTGTGCTAATTGGCATCTGCACACCAGGCGAACGACCCTGCTTTTGGGATAACACTAAGGTAACCTGAAATCCTTTAAAAAGTATTGTTCATTAAAGATAAATCCTGAGGAAATCTGCAGAGAATGAAGAATCTGTGGAGGTACTCTAGAAGAGTCTTCCCTTACATAACCCATACCACTGCTAAATTGCTAGAAAGTAGGTGCTAGAATACAGTAAAAACCTAACACTACATGCATGAAGACACAGTCTTTAAGAGACTAGTATTATGGCAACCTAATCGAGACTTACTGCTGTTGCAGTATCCGAACAAAGTACCTTCAGAATTCTATACAAAAAATTTTTCTCCAGGACAAAAATACCTGAATTTGCTCAAAGTCATATTTCAGAAGAATTATGCACACAGGCATGAAGTCAGACATGGTTTTGTGCATGACTGAGTAAGGGTCTATTGTTTTTCCTCAGTATCAGAAATATGTGCCTTCTAATGCTAAAAATCTAGAGTTCAAATGATGCATGTCGGTTTTTGTTGCCCTCTTTGGGGCAGTTTTACATTTCACTTTTGTTTTTTATTCAAAGCACTATTACACATCTTTTCTCCTTCACTTTCAAGTGCACCACAAGCATAGTTTATTTAACAAGCAACATTAACACAACAAAAAATTACTTATGAATGAAGAACACTATGAAGGAGGAATCCATACACATTACTTCAACTAAAAATCTAAATTAGTTTTCATAGAATTATTTTACGTCTCTTAGTGGCTGTGAAGCACCTTAAAGATGCAAAGCACCAGAGTTGTTTACTATTACTCAAAATCTTCCACAGAATCTCAGCCACATGCTACTATTTTTATCTGTAGTCATATGCTGCCTTTTCATAGAAACTAAACACAATATAACACTGTACATACAGTAAGCCCAAATTTAATTTTTAGTAAGCTTATTTTTAATAAGTACCCTAATACGACAGGTTATTCCACGGTTAAAATGACAATATGCAACTGCATTTTTTTAACATTTACAAAGTCAACACTGAACTAAGCCCTCAAAGATTTACTCAACAGCATCAACCACGTTTATTCAAAACCGTAATTCAATGCATTCTTTCCTCTCAGTCCCAGAGATATATATAGAGAGATATATAGATATATATTTTACAGTTACCTTCTGTAGCCCAATAATCTCAGCTTCATCTTTATGAATGGTCTCCCTCAACTTGCTGACTGCATTTGTTAATTTTTGTAGATGATCACGATTATATTCTAGCTGAATGTTTAGTCTTGTCTTCTGATTTTCAAACTCCAGTCTAGTCAAAGTACAGTATTTCAAACCAACACTTATAAAGCAGGCTAGTAACTGTGATTTTAAGTTATTACGAGATACGTTTTCACTTTGACTATTTAGATAGCATTTTAGTATCTTCTATGTGAATGTAAAAATTTGCATATATTTGGATCATCAATTCCACTACACCACATCCTGTGGATATACTGGCAGTTACAAAAATGCAGTAATAATAGTTAAAAAAAATACAATATACAGTATGGCCACATTCAATATGGAAAGTAACACGAGGAGTTCAAGTATCTCAATATGAATGATATACCTGTAAATGATGCAGGGCAAAAACTACACTGATGCTGTGTATTTATCCAGTGCCTGCGCTCTTTGCTCAGCCTCCGCAAGCCTCCTAGTCAGCTGGCATGTGTGTTTTCCTGAATATTATAAGGAACCTATCTCAGTTGGGAGATGGCAATTAAGAAGCATGAGACCAGAGCTTTTTAAGCCATATGCAGCCTTGCTTATCATCTCTCAATTGAGATCTGTATTTGTTTATAGGGGTACAATGGCAGAAACTTCTTCACATGCTGCTGTGAGAAAGGACTGAAGTACAACTAAGCGGCTGTTTACAGAAAGGTCTCCTCTCAGCTGTTACTGTCTGCCTCTGAGCTTTGAGCTTCCCAAATGATTTACTACTAGTGCTGCACCTGTTATTCAGGCAAAAGGGTTGGCACGACACCAGCTAGAGGCTCTTTAGACCTGGGCAAGAAGGCACCATAGCACAGGCTTACAGGACTAATGATGGCAAGTTAGGGCACAAGCAAGGCCAAGGCTGTATGCGCAGTGTAGCATAAAGTCATGCAAAAAAGCTCCTCTTTTCACTGTTCTGTTACTAACTTCTTACACTTCACCAGACTTCAGTTCTTGCAAACATAAATAAATGATCAAATCACTTCAGCCAGCAGGTGCTTTAACTGCAACTGAATGCACTGCACTACTACCTCACTGCAGCCCTAGCCAAAAACACATATTTGGACCAGGTTTCTGAAAACCAGTCAGAGAGTCTCTTAGCAGCTGAAGAGAGAGCTGAAAAGAAAATGGAGTTCAGTGCTAGCCATTACACTAGTGATGTAGAAAAGGTGTATCTTCTATAAATCATGTCAGGAAATGCAGAAACTATCACCTGCCTGAAAACGCCTGTAGTACAAGCAGACAGTTCATTTTAACATACTCATTCTTTAAATATAAATTTGTCATCCTGTGACACGTGCCTGTTTGAGGGGAATACCAGTTGAGGTTGCCTGTGAGGAAAATTAAGATCCTGTTTTCCTTGATAGTATGTTCTTATACCAAATCACTGCATCTTACACCCAGTTCTCATTTAAGATCTTTGATACGTAAGTGAGCCTCCACGTCATCCTCAATTTGTGATAGAGCCATTTTTCAGTGTGGATTTTAGAAAACTATTCTTTGTTTTTTCTACACTAGCGCTACCAAAATAGTAAATTTTACCTTTCAAGTTTGTAGCAAAATGTCACTGACTGTAACTGTCCCATAAACCCAAACCATAGCAGTGCAACTGCTAACTAACCTTTGCAGTGACAATATCACCTTTGACAGTATTCTAGGTTTTTGTGGTATTTCCTGTGACGGAGTTACTCATTTATCAGTGTGCTCAATCTAATACAAACCACTTTTTTACATTTCAATTACAAATACCACCTTCTCTTATCAATCTCCTCTTGTTGTCTCAGATGTTCTTGTTCATACACACGAATATTTTCTATACCAATTTCTTCACAGAACTCCTTGAAAACACCATCTTCAGCCTTTGAATGAAGAGAAATGGAGCAAAAATGTTTATACTATTTTGGCACTCACAGAAGTAAAACATTTAGACGATCACTTCATGCTACATGCTGGATTTTCAAGGTACTTTAAGAAACAGCAAATCGAACTACTGAGAAGTAATCTGTACTTGACATTTTCAAATAAGACTTACAGTACAAATGCCAGATACAAGGTATATGATCTGCAAAAGGTAACTCTTATCTAAGCTCTTACTGACAGCATCTGGTCATTCCAAAGACAATTTAAGCCATCACAGTGTAAACAAGTTCCCTGGTTCTGTCTGTGGTTCCCAGTCAACTGAAGAAGAGAAAGCTGAAGGGTACACAAGACACTAATCAGATACACCAGGTATCTTGGTGTAGCTCAATTCTTCATTTTAATCCTTTCAAGTGATCCATAAATATTAATTGCTATGTTCCATTTATAGCAAAGCCACAGCAAAAATATGCTACAGAATCTCTCATTTCCTAATTATACAATATAAACTAACAAAAGCCAAAAATAGTCCTAAAATTTTAATGAAAAATTCAAGCAGGCAAATAGGCATGGTGCATATGGCAGGACTGAACAAAGAAATAGCAACAGCCTACAGCATTTAAAAGGAAACGCAATGGACTGAACAAAATTTTAAGAAAACTTTACAGATCAAAACCCAGTATTGTTTATATTGTTTTGGTACGCAGGCTTGTTTAACCAGATATCAAATACTACATCAAATCAAGTTATACTATTCAAGTAACACTATTCTTCGGAAAAGTTCTCTGGATCTGGAATTCTTATGGCCTAAACATCAATGACACACATCTGCACTCCCTCGTGCTTGCACCACAAGTAAGAGAGAGAACATGCAGCAGGTTTTGGCTTCTTTTTACATGCAGAATTCCAGTCATAGATTAATCCAAGAAAGACTGATGAGAATGGGTCAGAGGCCAGGAACTAAGTTACACACGTACTATACACCTCAAGTAACTCCAGACAGTGGTGAGGAATCTCTCTTTCTCTGAGAATCTACGTTTACACAGGCATCTAGGTGCAGGGCTGTGAATTTTCCAGATAAAACTGCAGCACCGCTTTTCCATAGTTTGTACCAGATTCCTTTGTTTGGAAAGAGTAGGAACAAGGCAGCTTCCAGACAGAAGTACAGATGAGGTGCTTACTTCACAGAGGCCAGCGTTATCGTCTACTATACTAGAACACAATATGAAACCCCTCTTGGTACCAGATTAAGCTTTACTGCTATTCACCTCACTGAATGCCTTCAGTCTCTTCGCGATAACCATGCTTTTGAATTTGTAAGCTGTCTGTATGAACTGCTCTGGGGACCATCTGAAGATTAGAAAATGATAAGGAAAATGAGGTATGAGATGGCAGAACAGTCTACAGAAAAAACAGCTGGGAGACCTAACTGTTGGATCACATATCATAGAGAACTTTTCCTGTTGCTGATAAAAAGCAGAAAGGAGCAGGTTCTATGACAAAAGCTGTTTAGTACCACAACAGATAGTGAATTTGGACAGGTGGGGATAGCACAAGGTCCCTAAGCTCTGCATCAGCTACCCTTCAAAAAAGAGGGAGAGCAAACAAGACTCAGCTAGCTCCATTTTCCACGAATTGCACTCCAAATGAATGTAGGCATACAACAGGCTTAAAAACAAAACCAAAAATCAAAACAAAGCCCAAAACCACAACATCTAAAAAATCCCAACAAACCCAAAATACCTTGTCATCCCCCCCCCCCAAAAAAATCCCAAACAAACAAAAAAAACCCCAGAACAGTGGAATGAGGAATTTGCTGACAATCATCATGCATACCTCAACCATTCATAGAGTGCACAGAAAACAAAGCACAGATATTGCCTATTTCCCAAGAAGAGAAAGGAATCTTCACACTGTGCTGCTCTTTATCTACTTTTCTAGTATACAGTGGTGTAACAGGTCATCACCTAGACATGACACCTGTAGAGTTCAAAACAAAGCACTCTAGCAGTGCTGAGAACTGTTCTCAGCTCTAGAAAACTGATGCAGAGCTCTCTTCTTAACAGCATGAGCATGACTAATCTATTCTGCCTGTGCATTGCAAAAGTGATGGATCTTCTCTTCTCCCAATGAAAAGATATTGATAGAACATTTCCATGTAGACACTGAATGGGTCCTGCTATGACTGCAATGAGAATCATTTTCAGAAGGATAGTCACCCATGCAGAGACTGTGTACCTAGTGGCTGCACTGATGACAGAGACCTGCAGATCTTGTCGTTGCATGTAGAGTTTAGTGGACATACATGCTGTCACAGATCCATACTGGCCAGGAAGACTTCATGCCAAGAAAATTACAGTCTAGTCATGCAGTCACACTGCAAAATTATCTCCAAAAAAAAGGAGAGATCCTGTAACTACAGTTTCTTACAAAGAACCTGGACATTAGAGTCTGAGAAAGAATAAGCTGAGATTTAACAAATTCTACCCTCAGGCCATGAAAGACCTACAGAGTATTTTTCTGGGATTTGATTTACAGTGAAAGTTTGCACTGAGAGCTCTAAAGCTGTGAACTTTGACGGATTGTCCCTGCTCAATACTACAACGAGTAAGTCATATTTATTAGCAGAGCAGGAAAAGGTGGGGAAAAACCAAACCATCTTCTTCAAACTCAAAAATTTTCTCCTATGTCAAATGAAATTATAGTGTATATATTAAGCAAAGCTTCATCTAATATCAAGAAGCAGATGGATTTGGTTGGTTGGGTTTGTGTTTGGCACATAAAAGTCACAGTATTTTGATTTTAAGGAAACTGATTTGCAAAGCTATGATACATATATACTAACATCCAACGGCATTTCTGTTCACAGTTACCTTGGTAAGAAAGGCAGAGAATGTGGGAAGATTGCTGGAGTAACTTATAACCCTTGCCAACAAAGTAGTTTACAAAGTTAAAAGTTGTCCAGTTTCTAAAGGTCAGCAGGAACAGAAAAAAGTTTCTGCAGTGTAACAGCATAAGCTGTCACGACTATGACAGAAGGCATTACCTCATTAATTTTTTTCTGAAATTCTTCCATTTTTTCTTTTCTTTGTGCTACTCCTTCATTCAGCATATCATGCTGAGACTCAATATTTACCAGTTCACTTTCCAGTTTTGATTTTTCCTAGATAGAAAGAGAGTGATTTTTCTTAATAGGATGGTCAACTTTCTAGAAATTAGGAGACAGTTCTGTTCCAGATTAACCTGTATTTTTCTGATTAAAAACATTAAATATGTAAATTACTTTGTAATCTTGTTTTTTATATTTTATTAATTCCTCAGTCAACTACTGTATGTAAAACTTAAACTGCATTAAAAAAAACTACGTAAGGAAGTGGTATTTACTTTACTGGTAACTACAGCCGAGTTAAAAAAATACCATTATTAAACATGAAAATTATAAAGGCTTAGTACTATACCGTGTAGAGATTAGCGAGATGTTTCTTTTTAATAAGCTCTAATTCACTCTGTGAATATTTAAGTCGTGTCTGAATTCCATGGCACTGAGCATGCAACTGCTTCAAGTCAGTCTCCTTACGCTTGATCTTCATTAAATCCTAGAAAAATATTACGATGGGAGAAAAGGCATTTTAAACAAAAGGTGACTTATTTGGAAATTAGTCATTTTTCAGATTTACAAACTACATAAAGCTAGCCTCACTGACATAGGCCCCATTTAAGGTAAATGCTGATAGCATTGGTCACATTCAATAGCAATTTTTGTAACAGATTTATTTCTCAAAAGAAAGCATATGCTTACAAATTTGTAAGTTCCTACTCTATCCCTCTTGCAAAATAACAAGGTATGACAAATCATTTAACACTGACAGGTTTTGGTCCGTGCAAATATTTCCATCTTGACAGAACATATCGTCTTTTTCACTAAAAGTCTTCAGGTACTTTGAACCACAGCTCTTTTTCCTTGAAGGAACTCGTATCAACAGTGTTGTCTGGGTTTTCCACCTCTGTGATATATGAACCAACCCACCAGCTAAAGACAGAGACCCACAGTTGATTATTATTAACCAGAAGACGATAAACAGCTACTATGTCCTGTCTGCATCCTCTAGAGGTTTTGAAAATCACCTTTTTAGAAAATTATCTTCCCATAACTGAATTAAATTAGACACAACTGTTACTCCTTTATGCCTTTTGCAGTTAAGTGCTTTTTAAGAGACCTACCTTTAACTCATGAATCAAGCTATCTCTTCTTTCTTTCATTTTATTCATTTCTTTATCATCCCAACATCTAGCTTTAAATCTTAAATCACTTGATCCTCCAGAGATCACTCCAGATTTCAAAAATAAAGTTCCATCAAGAGCCACTGTCTGGAAGAAAAATAAAAAAAATTAAACCCAAATAAATCTGAACACAAAGCAGCCAAAATATCCCATGAACTAGTGCACCAAGATATGGTAGTTAGACAAGCAACAACCACATTTCAGTTGGACTCCATTTTTTTTTTCCTGTTCCAAACCTGCTAATACAAGATACATGAAGCCACAAACAAAGTCTGTTGTTTCTTGGCACTCCCCGTCCCTGAGCAGTGATCGCTGCCCCCTGGCCAACTCCCCCAGCTTATATACTGAGCATGACGTCATACAGTATGCAATAGCCCTGTGGCCAGTCTGGGTCAGCTGTCCTGGCTGTGCCCCCTCCCAGCTTCTTGTGCCCCTGGCAGAGCATGGGAAGCTGAAGAGTCCTTGACTGGTGTAAGCACTACTTAGCAACAACTAAAACATCAGTGTGTTATCAACATTATTCTCATCCTAAATCCAAAACACAGCACTGTACCTACTAGGAAGAAAATTAACTCCATCCCAGATGAAACCAGGACAAACTCACTTTTTTTTTTCCTGTTCCAAACCTGCTAACACAAGATACATGAAGCCACAAAGAAGTCCAACGTTTCTTGGCATTAGTCACATTTTGGTACTAGTCACATTTTGGTATTATTTCAACTGATCAGAAAAGGAAATGAAATTGTTTAATTTCCTTGTATTTAGGAAATTAATATGAGACATTTGTGTATACACTGGCAACTTAGAAGGCCATGTCTGGCTCAGTAGAGCAAACCAAGCAATGTGATAATGGAGCGAAGGAGAACATCTCGTTTGTAAACAGAAAGTGTAAATTTTAGTAAAGAACATGGATGTTTTTGTGGCTTAACTTGATTCCAAGTAAACATGATTTCACACTCACCTTCAACTTAAAGCTGTTTTAATCAAGATTTTAAAAGGTTTACTAAGTGCATAACAGGGCTCCACAGACTGTCTACAGCAACAGAGATATGGATAAGAAGAAAGAACTGCAGGAAGAGACAGAGAAGCTTCCAGTCCTCAATACAGCCTACATCTAAAATATCTGACAGAATCTCCCAGTTGTGAAGAATTTTTGGAAGCATTTCTTCATAAAAAAGCTAGCAAGATAAAGTTTGTGGTTTTAAATCATACAGTTTTAAGAACAGGATTATTCCTCCTTCCTCCTCCTCCTCTTCATCACGAGGACCATACCAAGAAACATATTTGGATGCTAACTATCCTCTAATTTGCCTCCTTTTCCCAGGAAATCATTTAAACGTACTACCACATAGGGGAAAACATCACCATGTGAAATATCTGGGGGTTTATTTATGTGGGAATAGACTAGACAGTGTAGTACCATTCTGTGTTTATCTGCAATGTTTATAGAAGAATTACTTAAATGGCATCAAATACATAACTGCAATGAAAAACATATGCAACAAAACTCAGCTTCTTACTTTCAACCTCACTGGTCCATCAAATGCTATTTGTTTTGCTTCTTTAACTGTTTCACAGACCAAGCCATTCCCACTCACAAACTGAATCACTTTTTTCAGCGGAGCAAATGGAGTTTGTACAATATCCACCATCAGTTTAGCTCCTTTTATCTCTCTCAACTTTTCGTTGATTGGTTTAACCTGCAAAGCAAGTAAGTGGTGTTTAGAATCCATGTCATAATAGCAAAGCATGTCCAAATCTGAATGGTCTGGGGACAGGGTGTACAGATCAACAGAATGGGGGTCTCAGTCGCTCTAAGACTAGAAACAGATCTGGTTTTCATATTCTGTGTATACTATAGTCCTTAAATCTGTATAACCTATTTCACTGTGCATGAAATGCAAGTACACTAATGCATATAGCATGGGGAATAAACAAGATGAGTTAAAGATCTGTGTGCAGTTGCAGGGCTACCATCTTCTTGGGATTGGGGAGACATGGTGGGATGGCTCCCACAACTGGAGTGCTGCAACGGAGGGATAGAGGCTTTTTAGGAAGGACCGGCTGGGAAGACAAGGAGGTGGAGTTGCCCTGTATGTGAGAGAACAGCTGGAACGCACAGAGCTCTGCCTGGGGAAGGACTGTGAGCCAACTGAGAGCTCATGGGTAAAGGCTGAAGAGAGAACTGGTAAAGGTAAAATTGTAGTGTGTGCCTGCTACAGGCCGCCTGACCAGGAAGAACAAGTGGATGAGGCCTTCCACAAACAGCTAAAAGCAATGTCACATTCACAGGCCTTGGTCCTCATGGGGGACCTGAACCACCCCAATATCTGCTACAGGGACAACACAGCAGGGCATAAGCAATCCAGGTGGTTCCTGGAAAGCATCAACAACAACTTCCTCACCCAAGTGACAGACAAGCCAATGAGGAGAGGTGGTCTGCTAGATCTCATACTCACCAACAAGGGGAGGCTTGCTGGGGATGGGAAGGTCAAAGGCAGCCCTGGCTGCAGTGAGCATGAGATAGGAGAGTTCAGGATCCTGAGAAGAGGGAGCAGGGCAAAAGGCAAGCTCACAACCCCAGACTTTAGGAGAACAGACTTTGGCCTCTTCAAACATCTGCTTGGTAGAGTCCCATGGGATAAGGCCGCAGAGTGAAGAAGGGCCCAAGAATGCTGGTTAATAATATTCAAGGATCACCTCCTCCAGCCTTAAGAGTGAACATCCCAATGAGTAGGAAGTCAGGCAAAAATACCAGGGCACCTGTATGGATAAACAAGGAGCTCCTGGCAAAACTCAAACACAAAAAGGAAGCATACAGAAGGTGGAGGCAGGGACAGGTAACCTGGGAGGAATACAGAAGCACTGTCCAAGCATGCAGATATGGGGTTAGGAAAGCCAAAGCCCAACTAGAATTGAATCTGGCAAGGGATGTCAAAGAAACGGCTTCTCTAAGTACATAGGTGACAAAAGGAAGACTAGGGAAAATGTGGGCCTGCTGTTGAATGAGGCAGGGGACCTGGTGACACAGGATATGGAAGAGACTGAGGTACCAAATTCCTTCTTCACCTCAGTCTTTACTAGCAAAACTAGCCTCCAGGAATCCCAGATTCCAGAGACCGGGGGAAAGTCTGGAACAAGGAAGACATGCCCTTGATGGAAGGGGATCGGGCCAGGGAATGCTTAAGCAAACTGGACATACATAAATGCATGGGCCCTGATGTGATGGAACCACCAGTGCTGATGGAGCTTGCTGATGTCATTGCAATGCCATTCTCTGAATAATCATGGCAACTGAAAGAGATGCCTAAGGACTGAAGAAAAACCAAGTGTCACTCCTGTGTTCAAAAAGGGGCAAGAAAGAGGACCCAAGGAACTACAGGACAGTCAGCCTCACCTTGATCCCTGGGAAGGCGATGGAGCAACTAACACTAGAAAGCATTTCCAGGCACATGAATGACAAGAAAGTCTTGGGGGAGCAGTCAGCATGGATTCACCAAGCTGGTCATGCTTGACCAACCTGACAGCCTTCTACAATGAAATGACTGGCCTGGTAGATGAGGGGAGAGCAGTGGATATTGTCTACCTAGACTTCAGTAAGTCTTTCAACACTGTCTCCCACAAGATCCTCATAGAGAAGCTGACAAAATATGGGCTAGATGAACAGTGAGGCAGACTGAAAACTGGCTGAACAGACAGGCCCACAGGGTGGTGACTGGTGGCACAAAGTCCAGTTGGAGCCCAGTAACTAGCTATGTCAATACCGGGACCAATCCTGTTTAACATCTTCATTAATTATCTGGATCATGGGGGGAAATGCACCCTCAGCAAGTCTGCTGATGACACAAAACTGGGAGGAATGGCTGATATGCCAGATGGTCATGCTGCCATCCAGAAGAACCTCAGCAGGCTGGCGAAATGGGCCAACAGGAACCTCGTGAAGCTCACTTCATAAGTGCTTTGCCTTAACATTTAAGACTATTTTAGTTAAGCTTAAATGAGCCAATATAAAGTGTATTAACTGGCTGATGACAGGAAAAAGAAAAATGTACTTACATCAAGGTAATCCAAAGCAAGAAAAGTTTCAGGTTCAGCTCGTTCTTGTTTTAGGAACCGAATGCAATCTCTCGCTGTTTTTTCAGTGGCAACAACAATAGCAGTCATGTATTTGCTGAATACTTTGGTAACAGCAAGCTGGTATTTTTTATGAATAGGATGACACAGGTCGAGCAGTCTTCCAAACTGAAGATAAAAATATAGAGAAATATTAATGTTACTTTAGATATCAAATAATATTTCTGCATACAAGATACTGAAGTAGTAAGAGGAAAATGTGTTACATATCTACCAGCTGCACTCTCTTACAATGGCTGTACATCAGAAAAAATAGAAATTGTAGCAGTCATCAATCCAAATTGCAAAGTATGCCTTCAAAATCTGAAGGGATTTATTTTTTTCCCTGAGGTTACAGTTACATATCTCAATGTTTTACTCAATCTCTAGCATACACCTCTAGAAGCATGACAGAGTGACAATAGCAAAGTTAGCTAAGTACCTTTTTTTGAGAGAAAGAAAGTATCTAACACACAATAAGATCTTTGAATGACAATAAGGTCTTAATTAAATAGGACTGTTAACTGGAAAACGGTAGCAAGAGAGACACTATTCCAGTTTCGACCCAAAAAAGAAGTATCTGCTTACTTTAGTAGCATGAAAAGAATAAAAACTGCTTTTCTTGTACGCACAGTCAAAATAATCAAGCCTGTTTTGCCATGTATTGAAATAACACCTCCGTAGATAAAACTAATTAGTTCTTTGCTGTACATGCTCCCTGAAGATCTTTTGTTCCATTTCTGTAATTATAGGTACAGTTGAGCTTTCCCTGAATGATTAAGGCTACTAACACACATTCTGAACATTATAACCGGTGAATTCATGCAAGAACAATTTTTCTGCTCATTGACATACAGTTACTGGTCTCTTCTTGCATATCTACAGTTTTACCCTTATCAAATTTAAACAAACGAGAATAGGAAGACAACTGGTAAGAGTCGTATGTGATAGGTCATCCACAGTATTATCTCATGAATTATATAATAGAGATAATTTCCAGTGGATCAAATCACAGCCTACCATGATCAACTTTCCTGCCCTTCTCTTGAAAAATGTTTTCCCTTTTCTGAAAAACAGTAGAAGCAAGGCTAACACCCAACACCACAAAGGTCTTTAGTTTCCTGGTTTTCTCAGTGTTATCTACTTGGATGTTTCTATCTGCAGCTCAGACACGCGATATTTCAGACATGCAAAACTATACAGAGGATCTTTCAGACACGGTCATTTAAGTCCAGATGGAATGCCGGACTTCTGTGAAAACAAATATTGACAGCCCAACTGCATCTGTCACAATAGCAATCTTGCCAATTAAAACTACCCATGTAGGAATGCCATTTTGAAAATTAAATTGTAAAAAACTAATCAGCTGCAAAATTCACTTTCTTGATCAGACAAATCCATGGAAATGCATACGTTACTCATACAGAGGAATCACATTGCTGCATGGCTATTTCAGTACCTGGAATGTTCACCAACCATTAGAAGAATGTTTTAACAGAAGAACAGAAGTTCTTACATTAAAATGGATGTAAGAACTAAACATTTAGAAGCAGTATGCCATTTTTTGCCTATGAAATCCAGAAGGCCGACACCAAGATTTCTTCCAGTTCTGCCTGAGTACTTAGTGGACCAGAAGATGAAATGTGTCATGACCCTTCCATCCTGACACTTTAATTTAGATTGTGTTCAACCATCTGGAATTAGTACACCAGAGCATGAAGAGCAGCTCAGAAGCAACTCTGTTGCCTCATATGCAGGTGTCAGGAAAACTATTGCAGGAACAAGGGTAACTGAAACAGATACCGTTAAGACTTTCTGTAACAAGATGATAGTTTATGTAACCAATTTGACTTATCTAGCTTTTATTTGTTAGAAGCCATCACATCTGTAAGTACTCTTAAATTTGCAGCCTCTGAAGGAAAATGACAAGAGAACATCCTGAGCACCAGCTCTCCCCTAAGCCAGCAAGATACCACCAGTCTGATCCAGTTCTTTTCAAATAGGGACACAATGCAAAGACTGAGTATAAAAGAAATATACCAATCATCTTTTTGATTTTTTGGAACACCTTGTTAACATGGATGAAAGAATTCTGAAGAACAGTTGAAAAGCAAATTTCTTTATCTGGAGAAAACAACAGGATCAGATACTTCCCAGATTCTGAGGAAGCTTTGCAAAAGACCAAAGCAAAGAATAACTGAAAACATGTTATTTTTATGTTCTTATGGCAGCACTAGGAAGCAGATATGTGTCACCTTCTAATCATTTTAAAAAAAAAAAATTCCTGCTCATACATCAAAACTGACCATGTATATCAAAAAGGGTTGATTATACTGAGACATACTTGGAGACCAACTATTCAAGTGATTAGATTTATTAAAAAGTTCTTATTTGGAATGGCTTACAATGTTGGAGTAAATATTTTTAAGTGTCAATAAAAAGGTGTAAATATGCCTCATAAAACAATCAATGTCTGTTTTGTGTACCGATTCTGAATTGTCAGCACTTAATGGCATTAGTGAAGAGTAATTTAAGTAACATATGGTAACTGATAAGCAAAGACAGACCATTTTGGTAACATAAAAATCTCATGCACCTAAGCAAAATTGTCCTTTGGAAGAAGTATTCCTTCTGGAATAAATGGTCTCACAGCTAACCTTCCCATTCATTTGTTCAAAATAAGTAAGTCAAAAATATGTTTGAGGACAGAAGAAAACAAAAGCAAAAAGAAAAAATAAACACACACTACAAAATCACACAAGAGATCAAAATTATTCTTTGATGTAAGCAGTAATCTGTTTCTGGAAACTGTGAAAAATAATGACAGTATATGCTACTGTTCTTTCAGTAATACCGTTTCACCAAGTACACTCGAGCGAGTATAAAGTTTAAAAGAATATTCAAGACAGTCCGATTTACTCTAGCTGCTTACTCAGTCTAAGGCAGAACTCTTAAATCTTAATTCTAAAATAAGGCATTTAAATGAGGCCATTCAATTACCACAGAATCTGGATATAGTCTTTTGAGACTTTCCAGGATCTCTGCTTTCATTTGCTGACGCCTTCCTTCATGGTAATCAATTTTGGCATTCTGCAGTTCACCAACTATTTTGTTCAATTCTTCATTCACTTCAGCCATTCGTATCGTTGAATTTTCAATTTCCTTAGTTAGCGCTTCCACTTGCTGTTTTTTCTCTGTTAACGATTCACTTTGAACGGAAGCAAAAATAGGAAAGCAATTTACTATTTAATTTATACAAGCTTTTAGCTTATAAAATTAAAGCCATTCTGTGGTCACAGACTATGAAAATCGTGAAAGATTTTAAGTATCTATAAGAAGCTACTTCTTATACAAGTTGCATTCTACAGTATAAGCTATTTCTAAGGTTTCAAAATGGAGTTCAAGTGAGAGTTTCTGCCTGTGTAACGCAACCATACTGCTTTATCCTCCATCAATAAAAGGCCTGATATTGTAAAACTAAGAAGGACTGAGAATTCTCATGCAAAATTATTACTCACTTACCAAAATCACTAAAGCTCTACCACACTCTACTACAACCACCTAATTAAAAAAATTTTGCATCACACCAGTCACAAGGGGTCTGCTGCTCCCTGTCCATGGCAGAACTTTGTTCAGTACACAGACAGCATTAAGCCAAAGCACGCATTACAGATGCATAGGAAAAGACAGGTTGGAAAAAAAAATCTCTGGATATCATCTACCCTGACCTCCTGCACAAAACACAGGCTAATGTTAAAGTTAGTTCAGGTTGCTCAATGAAGGGCTTATATACCTTATTTCACAAAGAGTAAAAATCAGATAGAAGACAAGACCCAGGAAGCAAGAACTGAGCTGTGCTCCTAATATACAATGTAAGTATTAATGCTTTGTAGAGCAGCACAACTACAGAACTGCCCAGATCTTTTGCTCAGAATTTGTACACTAACAGCCCCACACCTTGCCCGTAGTGACATAATACAAGAAATTAGAAGCAATTACAAAACTAGTTTCAAATAAAATATGGATGAGTCACCATACTTCCTACTTTGACAGCTGAAGTTCCAAAATATTAATTAAAATTAGTAAAAATTCTAATTCTTATTTAAATTTTAAAGAAAAGAATTAGAAAGAATTAGAAACCTGCTACATTAATTTGAAAACACATAATATTCAAGAAATCCAATTAGCTTTTAATTTTTTAAACATACGTGCATATCTTGGCATATTCTTCCAGCTTCTCTATTCTTCTTTTATGCTCTTCTATCTGTTCCACAATCTGTTTTATGTTTTCCTATGCAATCACAAATAGAATGTGTTAAAAACAAACTAGAGGAAAACAACAGTTTTATAGGAAGATATGAAGCTCTTAATTCAGAACAAGTACTGAGAGAAATTTTTTCTTTCTTGTTGGTATTTCATGCTGAAGTAATAGCATCTCTTTTTCAATACTAGATGCCAAACTGCACCATGAATAATAAAGGGAAATTATTTTATCAAGGCCATTACTAGATTTTTCATGTTTGGCTACAGTTCAGAGAAAGCCTCTTCAGCACAAAGAATCATGACATCATCAAATAAAACAACTTTAAACATAGTGTTAGTAAATTATAGGTGTTAAAACAACAGCAACAAAAAAATGGTGCTTTTCTTGGCCCAAGATTAATAGAAGCTTTCTCCTTTTAAGAGACATGAAGAAGTTGACATAGAGGTTCCAACCTGACACAAAAGCATTGTATTAAAGAACAAACCAACAGTGAAACAAGTATTTTCAGTTACTCAAATTGAATAAAAATACATTAACTAAAGCAAGTGAAAGAAAAAAAAATAGTTACCTACACATTTTATTAAGCCTTAATTTAACTTCTGAAATCCTTGTGACCTTTTGAATAGCTCTAGGGATGGAGAGTCCACAACCTCTTTGTGCACCCACTTCAATGTTTGACTGTCCTTGAGATGAAATAGTTTACCTAATAGCTATTCGGAATTTCCCGCATTCTGAGTTGTGCCTGTTGTCTCCCATCCTATCCCTGTGCACCTCTAGAAAGAGCATGGTTCTATCTTATTCACACCCTCTCATTAGGTAACTGCAGACAGCAATAAGGCCTCCCCTTCACCAGGCTGAACAGATCCAGTTCTCTCAATCTCTCCTCATAAGCCAGGTGCTCCAGCCCCAACCAGCTTGGTGGCTCTCTGCTGGACTCACTCCAGGATGCCAGTATCTTTCACAGCATCACAGAATGGCTGGGGTTGGAAGGAACCTCTGGAGATCATCTAGTCCACCCCCCTGCTAAAACAGGTTCACCTAGAGCAGGTTGCACAGGATCGTGTCCAGGTGGGTTTTGAATATCTCCAGAGAAGGAGACTCTACAACCTCTCAGGGCTGTTCCAATGCTCCGTCACCCTCAAAGCAAAGAAGTTTTTCCTCATATTCAGATGGAACTTCCTGTGTTTCAGTTTGTGCCCATGGCCTTCTTGGCCGCAAGAGTACATTGCTGGCTCATGGTTAACCTGCTGTCCACCAGGACTCCCAGGTCCTTCTCTGCAGAGCTGCTTTCCAGCAGGTCAACCACTAACCTGTTCTGGTGCATTGGGTCATTCCTCCCTAGGTGCAGGACCCTACACTTGCCTTTACTGAACTTCATTAGGTTCCTCTCCACCCAACTCTCTAGCCTGCCCAGGTCCCTCTGGATGGCAGCACAGCTTTCTGGTGTATCAGCCACTCCTCCTAGTTTTGTATCACCAGCAAACTTGCTGAGGGTACACTCTGTCCCTTCATCCAGGTCATTGATGAATAAGCTGAACAAGACTGGACCCAGTACTGACCCCTGGGGAACATCGCTAGCTGCAGGCCTCCAGCTACACTCTGCGCTGCTTATCACAACCCTCTGACCTCTGCCATTCGGCCAGTTCTCAATCCATCTCACTGTCCACTCATCTAACCCACATTTCCTGAGCTTACCTATGAGGATGTTATGGGAGACAGTGTCAAAAGACTTGCTGAAGTCAAGGTAGACAACATCTACTGCTCTCCCCTCATCTACCCAGCCAGTCATGCCATAATAGAAGCCTATCAGATTGGTCAAGCATGACTTCCCCTTGGTGAATCCATGTTGACTACTCCTGATAACCTTCTTTTCCTCCACATGCTTAGAGAGGACATCCAGAATGAGCTGTTCCATCACCTTTCCAGGGATGGAGGTGAGGCTGACTGGCCTGTAGTTTCCTGGGTCCTCCTTCTTGCCCTTTTTGAAGACTGGAGTGACATTGGCTTTCCTCCAGTCCTCAGGCACCTCTCCTGTTCTCCATGACCTTTCAAAGATGATGGAGAGTGACCTAACAATAACATCTGCCAGCTCCCTCAGCACCGTAGGTGCCTTCCATCGGGGTCCATGGATTTGTGGGTGTCCAGTTTGCCTAAATGATCCTCCTCAACCAAGGGAAAGTCTTCCTTTCTCCAGACTTTCTCTCCTACTGCCAGGGTCTGGGATTCCTGCAGGCTGGCCTTAGCAGTAGAGACTGAAGCAAAGAAGGCATTCAGTAACTCTGCCTTTTCTGTATCCTCTGTCACCAGGGCACCTGCCTCATTCAGCAGCGGGCCCACATTTTCCCTAGTCTTCCTTTTGCTACTAACGTACTTGAAGAAGCCCTTCTTGTTGTCCTTGATATCCCTTGCCGGATTTAATTCCAAGTGGACCTTAGCCTTCCTCACTGCATCCCTGCATACTCTGACGTTCCCACATTCCTCCCAAGTGGCCTGTCCCTTTTTCCACATGCCGTAAACCTCCTTCTTCCATGTGAGTTTTGCCAGAAGCTCCTTGCTCATTCATGCACGTCTCCTGCCACCTTTGCTTGATTTCTTACTCATAGGGATGCATCAATCTTGAACTTGGAGGAAATAATGATTGAATATTAACCAGCTCTCTTGGACACCCCTACCTTCTAGAGCCCTAACCCATTGGATTCCTCCAAATAGGTCCTTGAAGAGGCCAAAATTAGCTCTCGAAGTCTAGGGTTGTAATCCTACTTATTGCCCTGCTTCCTCCACACAGGATCCTGAACTCCACCATCTCATGGTCACTGCAGCCAAGGTTGCCCCCAACCTTCACATCCCCAGCCAGTCCTCCTTTGTTAGTACAAGGTCCAGCAGCACACCTCTCCTTGTTGGCTCCTCCACCACCTGTGTTAAAAAGTTACCATCAATGCTCTGCAGGAACCTCTTGGACTGTGTGTGCCCAGCTGTGTTGTCTTTCCAGCAGACATCAGGGTGGTTGAAGTCCCCCATGAGAACCAGGGCCTGTGATTGTGAGGCTACTTCCAGCCACCTGTAGAAGGTATCATCAACTTCCTCTTCCTGATCAGGTGGCCTGCAGTAAACACCCACAACAGTGTCACCCATATTAGCCTGCCTCTTAATTCTTACCCGTAAGCTCTTGACTGGTTCTTCATCCACTCCTAGACAGAGCTCGATACATTCCAGTTGCTGTCTCACATAAAGAGCAACTCCACCACCTCACCTTGCTGGCCTGTCTTTCCTAAAAAGTACGTAGCCATCCATGACAGCATTCCATTTCTTGTACTGGGGAGCCCAGAACTGGGCAGAGCATGCTAGATGTGGTCACATACATGCCGAATTGTGAGGAATGATCACCAAATGTCAATTGTACAGATAAGTAATGCCAACTCTGAGTGGTCAGATATGCATTTTATGAACTCTCAAGTTATCTCTTATTTCCTTCTCAACAGTACAATGGGACTTGCAAAGTTTTAGAAGCACAAGCAATAGAATTTATCTCACTTCCAGATACTAACTAGGTTTTCCTGGTAACTAGTACTTCAAAAAGAAAAAGTAGTATTGTATCAAGAGCAAACGGATGTACAAGTATAACTTCGGTATCATGGCAAGGATTACTTTACATCCTCATAGATATACAGTAAAATATAAGCTTTTCCATACGAGCAAGTTTATATGTACAAGAATGAGGTGTTACGAACTCTAGAACTGGTAAAGTCTCATCTGACGGGTTTTTAAGTTTTCTGAACATGAAGAGTCTCCTCCAAACCTTGACTCCATAACTAAATGGTGAAGAAATGCATGTTGCCTCTCCACCTTCTTAGTAGGTGACAACACTGCAAGGTTAGCATAGTGGGGGGAGGGGGGGGGGGGGAAGTAAAAAACCAAAACACCTAAGAGGCAAGGCTTCTAGCAAAAGACAGATAGTCAGCTGAGCTTCTGTCCTTTCTACTTCTATGAGAAGCATCATGCAAAGTTGAACAATGAGTTGCAAAATAATTTTTCTAAAACAGAACATCAGGCATAGTGACCAAGTCAGAGTGAAAAATGTAGGCATTTTGTTATTACATATTTGGATCTGCAATGATAAAAGAAATCAGAAACAAAATGACAGCAATGATCTGTATTCATACCAAACACCCTGCCTCTGAAGTGCAATAGAAGAGTGGACACCAAGGAGATTTTTTCAACTACAACACACTAATATACACAACTGACCTTAAAAAAACATCTCAGCAAAAAGGTATCTGTGATCAAAATGAACCTCTGAAAGGTGTATCAGACAGATATACAACAGCTGTAGGACATCTCAGAAAGAAAAGCTACACTTATAAAAAGAAGAACCAACTACAGTTAAGCATATGTTCTGAGTAACTGTAAAATATTACAGCCAAAGCTTTCAAAACCAAATCCTCAGTGTGGGCCCACGCAAACATTCTCTGAACAAATTTAGAAATCATTTTGCTAAACCTGTTGCAATACGAAAACTGAGCTAACGCTTGCAATCTATCTCCTTTGCTGAGGATTTGTTTATGTCAAAGCTTTTACCACATTTGTATAAACATTTATACCAGAAGGAGGAGAAACATTTTTCTCCTTAAAATATAATTCTAGCTTGATACAAATACCTCAACTTCTTTTTTCTTCCTCCGATTAAGATTCAGCCTTTCTTGATCTGCTTTTTCCTCCCAACGAAGTTTTTCTAGCTGCTGGGTTAGTGTAGCTACTTTCTTTCTTGCTATTTCCTTTAGCTCCTTATAGCGCTCCAACTGGACAAATAACATAAAAAAAAAAAATTCACTCCACTGAAAGTGAAAAGACTCATGTTGTTACAGCCTCAATTGGTAATTGCTGCTTTATCAGAATTAAGATTATGAAAACCACCCAACTCTCCAGAAGACCTTTCTAGCTACTAATTGCATTATCAGAAGTTATATTTTACTAGAGAAAGTTTCAACCCAAAACTTACACTTAGTAGTTCTTGCCTACGGTCTTGTTTTAGACTTCTAACAACTTATTTTTCAGGAAAGTTTATAAAGTTTACAGTACTTCACAATTAAGGTTAACACAAAGTTTTTGCACAGCTCAAAATTAGTGCAAGTTTTAGTATTAGCCTTCTCATGTTATCAGTTTTTTTTTTTTTTAAGTGAACATATAAAACAACTTTTTAAAGAATCCTGCAAAATTATGACTAACTGACCAAATGCCTCTAAAGTGCAGAGCAGGGAAATTCACAAACTAAAAGAACAACCCTGCAGGTTCTCCATTAATTGATCAGAAACTATTTTAAGGAAGAGACCATTTCCAATCTCACAATGGTAAATTTCTAAATCTCTGTGCAACTTAGATGTACTTCCTAGAAGCGTTCCACATTTGGAAGTTCCCCCGCCTCTCAGACAGGAGACAGCCCCCTCCCCGAAGAGGCTGCATCATCATTTCTCTTCATCCAATGAAATTGTGTCTAAATAAAAGTCACAATTTTGTTTTTGTTTGAGCTCAACAGCAGGAAGATCATTAGAAATTACAGGTTATTGGCGAAACAATGGTTTCCCTGTCATCAGTGGGGATTTTTGGACTTCACTAGTAAACAGTACTTTTTGGCCTCCAAATTCACCTGACTTTCTTCCAGCTCAATACGTGCTGCTCTCTGCAGTATCTCCTCTTCAGTTTTCTTTTCAAATGCTCTCCATGCCTTCTCAATATCATTCAATTCTCTCTCTAGTTCTTTTATGCTCTGCTTTTCCTTATCACAGGATTTCTCCTTGTCCCTTAGAGATTTTTTAGACATTTCTACTTTCTTGATTTGGTAGGAAGTATTTTCCTTTGCTTTTATATAGAAGGGTCTCTGCTGAATCAGTGATGCTTCCAGAGTCCTAAAAAAAAAAAACAAAAAAAACCCCCAAGAAACAAAAAAACCAACCAACCAAACCCCAAACAAGCAAAAAACCCAACCAACCAACAACCACAAAACACATCCAAACCAACAAAACCACACCAAAAGAAAAAAGAACAACCCCACATGCAAACAACTAATCAGTTGTCAACTGCAAGGCTACATACCCAAAGGTGATTTTTTTTTTTAATATCCACTGAAAGTAGACATTTAAGAAGTGAAGCATAACCTTCTAAAAAATTCATTATATAAATACTTGTTTGCTATTAAAATTACTGACAACCTGGGCATGGTGGTGGAGACGAAATCAATGTCTAGATATTACTTCAGTAAACTGCTACAAACTGACTTCCATAGCATTGAGATATCACCCAACTGCTTTAACAGGACATGCACACCTGCCAAGCAATTCCCAGTGCAGACTATGCTTTAACTCAAATATCAGAGAACTTGATTGGGAGACCTACTTCATTTCTCTTTCCATGTGCTGTTGGTCTCTGTTTAGTACACCAAGCACTTTTTTCTTGTCTCTAAATGCAACTTCTGCTGTAGAAAGAGTCTCTTTCTTGATACTAGCCTCCATATTCTTTTCATCCAAACTTTTTTTCAGAAAGTCAATGTTTTTTTCATTGTGATAAAGCCGGAAAAGCTGCAGCTGTATCCTTTCTTCATCCAGTTCCTTGAGAAGCATCTGGTAATGCTCTGCCTACCAACATTAAAGTTTTACTTATGGTTTATAAAAAGGATTTGTAATCCCTAGCAGTCTAATTTCAAGTCCAAAGTGATGTAAGATCATGTACCAGTAGCTATAATTCCAGTAATGTGCACTAATCATAAAACTCAGACATGTAAGTCAACGCTTAATTTAATTACACTGGCAAACCTACACTTTCATTTACTTAGATTTTATTACATGTATTCCTCTATCCTTTTACATTATACTAAATTATTATTTATTATACCATACTGAAAAACATACTAGATGAAAAACAACAGATTTTTTTTTTTAAGAAAACCCGTATTTAAGTTCATAAAAGATGCAAAATCTGAGATCTTAACATGCAAAAAAGGAATAACTTTGAGTTACCTCCTCTTTCTCTATCTTTGCTTGTTTGCGTTCTGCTGCAACGCTTTTTTTCTTGTTATAATTAAACTGCGCATCCTCTTCTGCTTGCTGCATTTTCTTCTTTTTTCGTTCATAGTCTTCAGCATATTCCCATGAATTACTGATTTGTTCAAAAAGTTGAGTTCTCTCCTTTGGCTTCTTCATTGCAATTGATTCTACTGTTCCCTAAAACAAAATTGAAAAAAAAAAATGCAGCACTGTAGATCATTATGTTGTCTAATGATGAATTTCTTCTCTAAGAGCATATACTACAGATTTATCTCCTGATATATATATGGTCAACAGAATTGGATGGAAATACTTTTAGATTCAAACCCAAGGAAAAGTTTAGTACCAAAATGAATATCACCCAGTCACCTCACCTAATTAAGTGACACCACTAAAAATTTTAGAATGTCAGATATAGTCTATGAAAAAAAAGTCAAACTAAATCAACCTGAACACATCAGTGAGCAGTATCAGAATGACAAAATTAAATCTTGTTAGCCCCTTTAAAGGAACAGAAACTCATTTTCAATGAAAAAAAAACCCTACACCCCCCCCCCCAGTATTTCAAAAGCAAAACAGCTGAAATCAATGCATCAGAAGATTACATAACTCCCAAAGTTAACGAGCACACAGCTTTTGTCTATGCGTTAGCTGCTCAAATCTTCACCGATCTGAAGGAATTACCATTTTCAGTAAAGTGTAGGAAATAAGTTTTGTGATCTTATTCTACTGGTATAGTGGATAAATGCCCTCATTATAGAAACTATTATCACAATAAAAATCCATATATAGGGTTTCTGTAAAAGGGAAAAACGAGTTCTTCCTTGGGAAGTTTCCGCAGCAACTCTAAGGAAGAAAATCCTGTGAAATATATTCTTCATAAGTACATGACATTTCTGACCTATATCATTAAATACTTGTGAACTAATAACCCAATAGGATTTTCTATCCCTCAATCTTAACAAAAAATCCTATAAATTTTCATTTTAAGATGAAATTATCTTTTCTTATTTAGAACTCCTAGAATTTAATACAAATGAATAGAGACCCACATTTTCTTATATACTCTGAATAACACAAGTGCTCAATTTCTTCCAGATTAGCTTCCTTCTTACCAGTGCGCTCATGTACAAACAAAACCCATTATTTCCATCTTGCAGTCTTGTAATTCTTGGCCAAGGTCAGGAAAAAAATGTATTGGCTTGCAATTAGCTAAGGGTGCCCTTTTTTCTGTCAAATAGATAACTCTGTACTCCTGTGAAATAATCTCAGCAGCTTTTATTTTGTTTATGAAGTACTTTAAATGCTCACCTGAAAAATAAGAAAATTCCTAGCTTTGACAAGTATGCCTACTTTTTCAAGCTCAGCTACATAAGTAGATCGGCTGACAGATTTATCATTGAAAAGAAATTCAGAGCAACAGCCTAAAGGAGGAAAGAAAAAAAACAAACTATAAAATGGCTACAACGCAAAATCCATAGTAAAAGAACAAAACTAGTGGAACAATTTAACTGAGCAATTTCCTCAAAGAATAAAATAGATCTCAATTATTCCCTTAGTAATTTCAATAATTTCATTTTTCTGTACAAAAATTCTAGTCATATACTTCCAAAAGGTACTGACAGATGCTTAAGTGCTTGTGCCTGGAGCAAGGTGTCAGACACCATTTTCTAGAGCCTACGCCATCTACATATTCCAAGTGAAAATCTACAGATCAAAGTTCAAAGCAAAGAACATATATTAATCACTTCTTTAATTTTTAACTTTGCCTCAGTTTGGTTTTTTCAGCTATAACACTTGGCTATCAAAATGCTACTGAAGGACTATAAGAAGTATTGCAATACCCATGGGCTTAATCCACCCAAATACAAAAGAATATTCAGCACCTGAGATTCAAAGTTGAATATTCTTGGTTTCCATTTTTTATACATCAGACAACAGAAAGCACATGCAACTGAATCTGCTACCTACCACGGATAACTCTTGAAAATGTTTTTTCTTCCCCATCTTCTTCACAATATACTATCTTCACGCTAGCTGTACAAGAAACTGGTTTTCCAACATGTGCTCCATGAATAAGTTCTCGAACACTTTTAACTCGCAAATTAGATATCTTTTCGCACATCACAAAACTAACAGCATCCATTATGTTAGATTTTCCTTAAGAAGAAAAAAAAAAAAAGAAAAAAATTGTTTTGACATGGTAGAAATGAAAGGACGCATTTGATTAACAATTAACTAAAAACATATATATAAATGCAAAAATCTTTATTGATTCTATTTCTAATTCTAAAAATATTGCACATTAATAAAGAAATATATTTCTAAGATGTAACACACTGGCATCAGGTAATAAGCCTGTCTGTAATAAAAGTCATCACAAAACTAATTTGTTATTTGTTCAGCCTTGTTGAACAAATTTCTCTTACACAGCCACCTCTAGAGGACATTACTTAAACTGAGCAAGCAACATCATAATCCTTACTTGGTAGTTTCCTTTATATAATGCAGTCAGTGAGGTTTGCTGCATAAGCACTCTATTGCATAACTAGAACTTCTCCACTAGAACTCCAGTGTTCTAAGAACACAAGGACTTTCCCAGATCCATTCACCACAGCAAAATTCTCTGATCATACTCCTTAGACAAAAATTCTCTTGACTGAATCCTCTTCTTGTTTTTCCACTTTAGTCTTGAGCATTTCTGTTGACAGCTTAATTATTTTCTGCCTTCAACCTTGCTATTTCACCAATATTTTGATTTATTCTCCAAAATATCATAAAAGGAAGAATACTAGGTGGAAAATAGGTAAATAAAAAACTCGATTCAGAGATTATACAATATTCACAATTTTTCCTCCCTGGATTCATCTATAAAATGTATTCAGATTTAACTGGAAGAGTACCTGGGAAAAGTATCCATAATTTCAAGACCTTCCAATATGGAACAGTGGGGATAGGATGATAAAGAATATGCTAGTACTGCTAAATAAAAGTTACTTACATTCATAGATCTCACTGCAATTAGATAAGTGAAGAAACAACAGGATCTAAAAATCTAAATCATAAACTAAATCATTAGCAGACAGAGGAAACTAGGACCAAATGCTAAGCTCATCCTTGGGGCTCTTTGTTAGGACAACCCTTACCTCCTATTGTATTGTTCTCCAGCAAACAGAAAATGAAATTGCATTTGTTGAAGGGAGCTTTCAGATGAAGCTAATCAAATTTTAAAAAGTTCCAGCACCCACAGGATAACAATGTGGAGTCACATCTACAAACGAAGGCTCTTGCAGGCTAAACTACAAAGCAGCTACCATCCTGCAAAGCTACTATCTCTTTCCCAGAGGCATTTACTCATACGGCAAAGACCACAGACTCAAATCAAGAAGCACTGCTTTAGTTTACAATCCAGAGTAATTAAGTAAAACCATCTTTATATGACCTTAGTAAGCTGAGCTACAAACTGGAGTGGCAAAGGCAAGGTGTGCTGTTTGCAAACCACTTGTTCTACAAGGGCTGGAAAGAGAACACAACTGGAAATGGAAATTCCTTCAACCACCCCACCTCTCTCCTTCTGTGCTGCAAAAATCTATACTGTCAGTTAAAGAAGCAATGGCAGATCAGGAGCCTCCAAAACTTGTGCTGCCACCCACTCAGGTGCATATGAAGACATTTTAAGCAGGCCCATAAGAGTCTTTACTTCCCCTCCACAAAGCCCTGTGACTCTACTCAGTAGGCAAGCTATCATGATCCTCGCCCCTTCAGTGCAGCCATGCCAGCCCTATTCCTAGGCCTGCACCACTACTGTTTCCACCCCATCAGGCCTGTGGTGTTCGCAGAAAAGACCTGGCAAAGACACCCCAAACTGAAATCTCAATCCTGATAGCTATAGCGGAGAAACAGGGCCAGCTGTCTGCTGAGCCCCTCCCCCACCCCCCGGCCTGCTACCTGATCCATTGGGCCCGATGATGCAGTTGAACCTCATGAAGGGGCCGATGACCTGATGCCCGCGCCACGACTTAAAATCCTTCATCACCAGCAGCTTCAGGTAACCCATCCCTGCAGCAGTGGGAGAGAAGGAGCTGAGGCTGTTCACCCATGAACTTCCCGCTCCCTCACAAGACTTAAATAATCAACGCGTGTATTTTACTGGGTTGTTTTCCGGGGGAGGGAAAACCCCCTCCGCGGCCTCTCCCCTCAGCAGGCGACGCCGCGCCCTCAAGAGCGGCCTGTCCACCCGCCTCGTGCCTGCAGCCACGCGGCCTCGTCACGTCGGGCGGCGATGGCGCGCGCGCGGAGGGGGCGGGGGTAAACGGGGAAGGGGCGGGGCTCCCGTTCCCATGGCGACGCCGTGTGTTGTCGGTCTGGTGGCGGGCAGCTCTGCCGGCCGCGCTGCGCTCCTGCCCCTCCCCCGGGCAGCCCCGGCGCCCGGTTCCCCTCTGGGCGCCATGAGCAGGCTGGGGCTGCAGCGAGACTTGCAGGAGGCCGCCGCCCTGGAGCGGCGGCGGCAGCGGGAGCTGCAGCGGCAGAGCCGCATCTTCAACGCGCGAGTCCGGACCATAGGGGTGAGGGCGCGGGCCGCCCGCCCGCCGCCCGGGCCGCGGCTCAGCGGGGAGGGATGGCGCCGTCCCCCTGCTCCGATGTGTTCTGAGGAGACCGGTGTAAAGCGCGGGTGACCCTGCCGGGGAGCCGTACCGGCCGGGGCGGCCAGGGGAGGGCAGGGCAGGGCAGGGCGGGAGGCAGCCGGCCGGCCCAACGGCTGCGGGCGGCGCGCGCCCCCTCAGCGCCTCGCGAGCGTGTGCGAGCAGGCGTGGTGCCAGGTAGCGGCGGGGGCAGAAGCGGGGAGAAGACGCCCTGTTGCGTCTGTCAGACGGATGAGGCGCTTTTAAAAAGTTGCTGGTGAAAGCGAGTTGAAATTCTCTAGGTATCGTCAACAGTTATTTTGGGCAGCTGTCGCAGGGGAGTGCGTGTTTCTGAGGGAGTGTGAGGGGGATTAGTGCCTCCCTGGTGTAGGGTTCGAGGGCAGGATTTCATGTTTCCTTAACAGGAAGAAAGAACAAACCCTGTGTTTCAATATCTGTGTAGGAGTTTAAGTTAATGTGGTATGCTTTGCTTTGGAGTAAGCCAGAAGCCTGCAGAGTCAGCTCACACCATGTGGTGTAAACAAATAGGTGTTTTTTACCTCTCTGCTCTGCTGATACTTCCCTCATCTGCTTGATTCTGACTAGAAGCTGCAATCTGTGAGAGATTTATTGTTGAAAGGGATCCTGCAGTTGGTACTTATTTTGCATCAGGCAAAATATGACAGGTCCATCAGGCCATGTTTATATATATGGAATGAATTGATATGTCTCATTTTTCCTGGAGTGGATGTCAGAATGTGAACGCCCTTCAGTCTGTGAAGATCTGTGGGGATGATAGCTTCAGTCTGGTGGGTTTTGTCTAGAGTCACCTACGCAGTTTGCACCCTGAATGTCAGGAAATTATGTTGTATTTTATACCTGTTTAAATTTAGCATGCGATAGTTTGTTTAATCTTCCTGTAATGTGTCCAGAGGCCTATGTTAAGACTCCATATTGTGCGTGCAGGGAGAGTGCTGTGAGGTGAAGTAAGTTTAAATTTTGCTTGTAAAGTATTTTGAGTACTCTATGCTGATGCATAGATCATGTATAAGTGCTGTAGCATTAACTAGCATAGAACCAAATTTAGAATTGGTGAAAATAAGTCCAGTCTATTGACTTCATTGGACTGGCAGAATTGCAACAGATGTCAGTTTGATCCATCTTGTCTCAGGTACTGAAATGTGTCTCATGTCAGTGGAAGGATATCTTCACCTTATCTCTGACAGTGCCTTGGATTTATTCTGTGACTCTTATGCAGGAGTCAGTTGCACAGCAAAGTAGCAGTTCCCACTTAATGAACATGACAGGTTGCCCACATAATACAGCACCCTGACACATATGGTAGCCAACAATAAAGTGGAAGGAGCCAATAACCTTTTTTTAACAGATGCAGGATGGGTATAGTAAGAGAGTTCAACTTTCTTCATCAGTAAACACATACTTTCTCTGCAAGAAGGCTTTTCTAGAGTCTCAAGAATTAAATGTAAAATACAAATTCTCAGCTAATGAAAATCAGCATATCTCTGTGTACTTTTTTGAGTAATACTGAACTACAACATGTGAAGGTCTTTCTCAAATACTTTGGCAGAACTAACTGTCAGACAGGTTTTGGTAGATCCATTTACATGAGACAAACATCTAAAATGAAGGAGAGCCCATTGGAGGAATTCTGTAAATATTTTGATTAATGTCATTCAATGTACCTTATTCGTTGGCTGAACAATGACTGCTGACAGAAGGGCCTATTCTTGTGCTTTGAAATTAGGCCAAGTCCAAAGCACAAAATGTCAACAAATCTATACAGAGATATACTATATCAGTATTTCCAATGTGGGTTTAGATTCTTTTCTTTCTTTCTCTCTCTCAGCAGTTTATCCGAGTGGCTGTCTCTGACAAAACTAAAAAATTAAGGTGGTTATTTGACTTAGACACCACAAATCCTTAAGCAGGGATTGAGTAGTTTAAAAACATGGAGATAATATACTGACTGGAAAGCAGAATGGGAACTGAGATTTTAATTTTTTTTTCTTTATTATTACTTTGACTTCTGTATCTGTTTCCTCATCTGAGTAATAGAAAAGTAAGATACTGCTCTCTTCACTTACAGATTTAAGAATTTGTCCTCAGTAATTTCCCAAAAGAGTTCAGATGAGTAGTGCAAATGAAAACTTACTTTCCATTTATATAGGAACTATTGTACATAAATACAAGTAGATTAGAAATTAGCTGCTTCAAACTGTTCATAGTAAAGGATTTGTTATTTTAATGCTTAGAAGTTAAACCTGTAGCTTTATGTGACTAGGAATCATTGTTTTAGGGATGTATTCTTGTCAAGTGAAAGCTGTTCAAATGGGAGAGAGCTGATAGCATAACTGAATTTGCACACACAAGTCAATACATTGACTTACCTGTATTATTGCCAGAAACTACTAATGGAATAATATTGAATTTCTCTTAACAGCATTTCCTATAGTTACACTGAAAGCTTGGTTTCCCAAATGAGACCTCTAAATGAGTTGATATGTAATGCCCACGACACCAGTGGTTTTGGACAATGATACCCTGTAGAATTCTTCTGGTTTCACCCTTGCTTACAGATTTACCTCTTTGCCTGATTGGTATAGTCAATAGCCCTTTACAGCATTGCCAATGTGTATTTTCAGCCATGATCTGTTTAGGTCTTTCTGTCTTGATCTGAATAGTTTTTAGGCAAAGACTATCAAAGTAGTTTACCAGATTCTTGAAGAATTGTCATTGTTTTTTGATAAATCTTTTTAAAACATTAAGTGACTTGATCAGTAAAAAAAAAAAAAGGGGGAAGAAATAAAATCCAAGTTTCTGCCTATTAATTTGCCACCTTCTGTCAACAAATATGGGGCTCAATTCTTTTGCCTAAAATGTAGGTGGCTGCTACCATTGGATGATATGCCATAAGGTATTACGCCTTGCTCAGCCACCACTCTTCAGGGATGTGAATATTATGCATGCTATCTGTCAGCTCATTGTAGATGTCTGCACATATCTCAAATGGCAACCAATATTGCATTTTGGCAACTACGTGAATCCCACTCTCTATCAGATAAGACTAGAAAATTTCTTTCCATTCCCTGTTATTTCTTCAATGTACTTTTAGCGAACCATCTATACTTTTTTCAAATCTGAACTATTACAACTTCCTGTCATCTTGACTGTCAAAATACTTACCTGCTTTATAAATGAAAGCAGAACAACAAGGAAAAAGTAAAAATGACAGCTATAAAACATATTCTGTGTAATGCAGGTTAAAATGTTTCTGTTTATAGCTCTATATATCATGTAAATGTGGTGTTTTGTTCTGATTCAGTGCAAGAATATACCTGTCATTACTAAAACGAAGCAAACAAACAAGAATATTGCTGTTTCTGGATTTTCTTTTTATGTTACCTACATTAAATAGTGATGTGTATATAATCTGTTGGTAGTGGTTTTATATCTATCTCGTACAACTGTGAATCAATGTAGCTTAAGAATGCCTGTTTTTAATCGTTCAAACATAGTATCTCTTAAAGAGCTGGTTTTTCTCATTCTAATAGGTTGATAAAGATGCACTGGATACCCAGGTCAAGGATAAGAAAATTCAAGAAGCAGCTGAAAAAGCACGAAATGAAGCACTTGGTATATTCATAGATATTATTTCTGTGAAGAGTTAAATGTAATTTACCATATGTTTCCTGCTTGCTTTTTCCCTTCATGTATTTTAAACTGCCGTATTTATTAGGCTCCAAATAGAGCCTGTCTCCTTGAACCTTGCTTTATAGGTCTATCTATATAAATATATCAATCAATATATATATAAGCACAATCATAGGCTTTTCTCTAAATTCAGACATACAAACTGAATACTATGATGTGTAGTCCTATTTATGTTCATACATTTGCATTGGTACAGTATGTGTTTTCACAGTATCTTAAGATTTATATTGACATGATTAAACTGGTATACATTTCCTAATAGGCCAGAATTTTCAGTGTTTTCTTTTAATAAATGTTGACAAATAGCATTATTTAGAGACCTGAAGATACGGGAGCATTTTAAAAAAACTTAATAACTAATACTGTTCTTTTCAGAACAGTAGTGGCAAATTTGTTTGATTGCTTTCTTGTAGAGTAAGCCCATGTTCTGTCTGGCCATTCTTCAGTAGAATATATAGATTCTATAGAATCCTCTATAGATTATTATTGCTAGAAGCATGAGTCATGTACAACAGGACTGTACATAGGAGCCATTGCTGAGTCAGAACACGTAGCCACACAAATATTTCAGCCATGTCCCCTGACCTCAAAACCCTTTGTGGCCCTCTGTGTTTTGAATGCTTTCCTGTGGTATCATGTGAGAAGGTCCCACAGACTGAGCTCTCTGTGGGTTTCAGGAAGAGCTAGAATGGAGCTGCCAGCTTCCATGCTGCGCTTCTATGGCTGCTTGTGATTTTCCTGGCAGAATACCTGTCAGACTCTGACTCCTAGGAAACTGCCAGAAGCAGTGTGTCATCTGGCAACAGAGGAAATGATCTTTTCTTGTGAATTATATTTAAATGGCTAAAATGGCTAGTTTGGGGGGTGGGGGTGGTGGTGTTTGTTTCTTTTTCTTTAAAACTAAATCAATTACAGCATTTTGATTAAATGGGCAAGAGCTATTAAGCTCTTCAAAAACTGTTAGTGCCAGTCAATTATTTTAGTGCTATGATTAGAAAAATCATTGGAACTATGAAATAACTATCTATATTCCTTTCATTGGGAGCCCGATTTTTGTTTGTTTCTTAATAAGCAACTTAATGTATTTCAGTTGTAACTGTAAACTAAGAGTAAATGGAAAGAATTAGTATACAGTACATTTCATGTGTTGCTGCAAGTTTTAATCAAATGAAACCTCATAGTTCTAGAAGTATTTATTATTTTCTTTGTTTCACATGCATATATTTCATTGTAACATTAATAAGAGAATTGATACCTAAAAAACTGAAAGTATTTTATAAGTAAATATTACTAACATTAGAGTGTTTGCTGGGCTGGTACTCATAGATCAAATACTCTTTCCTAAGGTATAAAAGTTTGACGAGTTATATTCTATTTATTCCTTTTCAAAATTTTATTTTCCATCTTACATGTGCACTTCTGTGACACGTGCACTTCTAAGAGTTGTATTTTTATTGTGTTCATTTTTCTCTAGCTAATGAAATGAAGCAACATGACAAGATCATGTGTATGTTAGAAGAACGACAGAAAAATGATATCAGAAATATAAATAAGGCTATCAGTGAATTTCAGAAGAATTTTCAGAAGCCAGAAACAAGACGTGAATTTGACCTGTCTGATCCACAAGCCCTGAAGAAGGATAGACCTGCTCGTCTTTCAGACAATGATCCTCGATGTACTGTATCTGGCTTGCAGAAGTTTATGGGTGAAGACTTAAACTATGATCAGAGGATGAAATTTCAAAAGGAGCAGTTGAGAGAGTGGTCTCTTCAGCAACAGAGAGACTGGAAGAATGCATTAGCTGATCAAAAATTTGCAGGTAACAAAAGAACATAATAAGGTTTTCATCTGCTTTTTCTGACATTCTGATGTATCTGACAAAAATACCATACAGCCTATTGTTTCAGTTTGACATAGCAGTATTTTAGTATATTCAGTATTTGACTTTTAGAAATACTGCAGCAGTTTTTACTTTACAAGCTGTAATGTATTCAATATCTCACTTAAGAAATCTATGTTTACTAACATGTGATGATTGTAATATTACCTAGGTTCAGTTTCTGTTTTACGCCTCAAATCAAGTATCAGAGCATTCTGAAAAACCGTCTATGTTTTGCATGCTAGATGGAATGTTTACTTCATCATACCAAATTGTCTGATCTTTACTGTTCTAGAGCAGACAAAATAATACTGATTTTTCTTTTGTAGCTTGTCATAAAACATTTTTTATGCAGCCCTTAACATACTTTTTCATTTTAACTTTGTCTAACTGTTAAGACAAGATGGGTTACATAATAAACTGATTTCATGAGTCACATGAAATTCCAAGATGGAAAGCTTCGGTGGTAGGATTTGGCAATAGTTACGGAATTCAGCTTACTGTATCTGTAACTTCTCTGTCTGTCTGTCACTCTATCTTATAGTGGCTTACTCATGGCACATCATGTCCATAAATATTGACTAAATTTCATTTTAATCTAATGTAGATGATCTTTATGACAAGAATAGGATTGAACTTGACCAAAAGACTATGGAGCAACAACAAAAAGAAGAAGAAAACAGGCGTGCTGTTTGTGCAGCTACTAAAGATTTCAATAGAACCCAGGTAAATTAATATTGGGTTTATTTGTTTTTAGAAAAAGTGGAGACACAGAAGGAAAATAAGATGTAATGATGTTTTCACAGAGGTTTCTTAGCAGCTAACTTCCAAAGTTGTTTCAGTAATTGGAAGGTAGAATTTACTCATTTTGTCCTCTCCAAGGATCTACCTATCCTCTATCTAGTTACCCTCTGTCAAAATTCTCCCTCCTGGTTCTCAGCTTGCTGACTAGAGGGCAGCAACAACTCCCCAATCTCTCAGGGACTTTTTTAGTCTGTAAACTGGGGTACAGCAAAAGCCCCCCATGCTTGCTTCTGGTTTTGTATCAGTTGTTGGATAATCTTAGCTGTGTCGCCTTGCTTTTCTTTTTGCTTGTGTGGAAACATTACTACCAGTAGCTTTTTGTCTTCATTACTTATATTAATTACAACCACTGTTTTTGGCACTTTGGTTGCTTCCTTGATATTTGTGTACATGTCTCTTGGTTGTTTACCAAGCATGCTTTGGAACCTAATGAAACATGACATGAACCTTTCTCTATCTGTCATAGTACCATTATCTGTCATGCTCCAGTTCTTTATCTTATTGCACAGATTTTTTTTTTCCATTCAGCTTATACGTACAGCTCAAAGGGCTACATGGACGCTATTAGTTTGATTAAACTATATTTGGTGTGACTTAGCTTTACATTTATTTAGTCACATCAAAATAAGCCACATTAAAATTACCTACATCAAATATGGTATCTTTTGGTTTAAGTATATAAGTGTGCAAGTCTTTGTGTAAGTGTTGCTTGAGCCTTTCAGGGCACATTTGGCATATAATTTTATTTATAGATAGCCCAAGGTAATTGAAAAGGCTTTTGTTTCTTGAAGTCATGGCTACGGAACAGTATTTTATATGAATAGCCTCAAAAGTACCCTAAGTGGCTGGTGCACTTAGGGTAGCAATAGTATCCCAAATAATTGTTGTCATACCAATTGATTCCACGTAAAAATTCCTGAATTTGTGACAGGGTTTGGGGATGGGGTGGGAGCTTTGTGTGTGGTGTGGTTTTTAATGTTCGGACATATGCATTCTACTCAACTGGTGTGCATATTAAATATATAAAAAAGACTTGCTCTTTGTTTTTTCTAACATAAGGGCATGATAACGGAGGTTGGGGCAACAGTCTCCTTTTAGTTCTTACTGTCCCTTGTATAGATTGGAGTTACAGCTTGCAGCTCTTTTTCTTTCTTTCTGAGGTATTTAGTTAAGTTTACTTTTTTTTTTTGTTGTTCCCCCCAGACCACGATACTGTTTTCAGCGTTTCTGTTTTTTGCTGAATGGTTGAAAACAGCTCTTCTTTTTCTCTGAAATGATGTGCCAGCACAGTTGCTGCTTTTCTTTATTAAACATGCAAGCTAGAGGTTTCAGGTTTCCAGGCCTTTCAGTGATGTTGTCTTTTAAAGAAAGCTATGTTACAGAGGGATTTTCTAGACATGTTTTTCCCAAGAGAGAAAACCAAGGCATTCAGCCTGAGAATGAACTTCACAGAAGAAATCTCTGTATCTGACCTCAAATGTATTAAACAGGAGTTTAGCTTAAACTGTCAGTTATTCCTGCTGAAATCATTCACACATAAGTAGTAATCATTTTAATTTGGCAAGCCAGGTAACAGAAATGAAGGCTACTCATACTACTACTACATGAGACAAGTCTAGAATACGTATTTTTCACTTCTGTGTGATTCCATAGCGGAGTCTTACTGTTGTAGGAAGAGGTTCCTTACTAAGGATAATAACACCTGGGAATGCCCAATTTAGCAGTACAGTCATGGATATACCAATTGTGTTCTTGAAATCAGAAAGAAAGAGTCTACTTGCTTTATATAGAACAGGACTCAAATCCTTTCAAAGACACTTTGTAGATAATGCTAAGAAAATGAGAAGATGTGATTACAGAGGATCTCTAATCTAATGACTTCATATTTATAGACTTGTTAACAATCTTAACAGACCTTATGTCCTTAGAATTTATTCCTGGGCATACCACAACAGCTTGATAGTTTTCCTGATCATATTCTTATCATGGACATTTGATGGCATTATTCTGGTTCCTTATTCACTCAATATTACGCTTTTAAGAGCCAGAAGCCACTTCAGAGAAATAGCTTTTCAGCCTTTGAATAAATTATGTATTTGTATTAACTGTGGAGCCTTTTTTTCACCTGAAATTAACTATTTGAGTGCCTAAACGTAGAAGAAGAATAGTAACTTTTTATCATTCTATGAAGTGTGCTGTGCAAATATCTTTTATCACTTACATCCTATTCTTGATATTCAATGTCTAGAATCATCAATATTGCAACATTTTTCCAGGCATGAGGAAACATAGTGCACGAACTGATTTTTAACAGACCTTGCTAAGCAGAAGTTCCTAGCTTGAATGTGCTGGATGTGCAATTCTCTACTGTGAAATAACTATCTGTATAATACAGACAAAGGAATTGTATTTACTATACAGATTAATAATACTTCTTTCACAAGTTCCTAAGACCCTGGATAGGTCACTCTGGTCATCTGTGAGCTTTGTGACTTAGTGATAAGGACTTCAGGAGCTGCACATTCCTTTAGTCCTGTGTTGGCAGCAGTTAATTCCTCACACACTTGAGACTTGGTGTTATTCTAAGCATGTGAAGTCCTGGCCTCGTAATGCTTCTATGTGCGTTTCTTCTTTTGCTTTATGACCTGAATCAACAGTGAAAGGAAGCATTTAGTAGTAGGGAAGATCTATAATGTTGGATCACAAATCAACATAAATGAAGGAGCATGTATTTGTGCGTCTGTTGTTTGTTTTTTTTTTTCCATGCTACACCAGTGAATTATGTTTTATTAGGGATTTGACTTGATAGGTTAAATCTGATGAATTTTCTGAGTTTAAAATCTTTCTTTGGCAGTGTCATTAATCATTGCATAGTAGTGCTACATGCATGGCTATGCATAGAGCTGGGAGTTTCCTCCAGTAAGATTCCCAGGCAGCTCAGAAATTTCAGGCTCTCCCGCTTTCTGCGAAGGTTAGGATTACAAGGTCTAAGTGCCTTTTTTGGATCTGTTGCTAGATCACAGTGGAGTGACATTAATAAAGTGATCTAAATAAAAATTACACATTTTAAGCTTTAATAATTCTTCATCATAGGCCAGTAATTACGTGAGGTCCATCCAAAATGACTTTCTGTTAAATGTGATTTACTCTGGAGCATTTTCAGAACTAAAAATAATCACTCAATTCATAGTATTAATAAGGTAAAAGTACACCCCCAGATATTCTGGTTCAGTGTCCCAAAAATATCAGATGATTGAAAATCTTTGTTTTTTTTTTTTTCCTTTCTTTTTTCTTGGAAGTTGTAATGTCGTAGTTCCTCTCAAGTTATCATTGACTCTTCTGGAGAAAAAAAAACAAACTTCAGGGAAACACATTTTGGATTAAAAAAATTGCTTTAAACTTCTGGTAAAAATCATACTCACTGACTTCAGTGAGATGAAAAAGTGGCCTTTAGTTTCCAATGTATTATTCCATGTTATGATGGCAGAGCTGGTAATTACTAGATCTGAAGTTCATGTTTTGCCACTTAAATCTGATTTGCTTGAGTTTTTCCATTTGTCTAAAAGTAGAAGTTTCTTTTCTTGCTCTAGAGTAAGGTGTACGTTCTATTAGATGGCTGGTAAGTATTTTTAAATACAGAGTTTTCTGCATCATCTAAGTTGAATTGTGGCTTAGCTAATGTATAATTCTAAAAAAATTAATTTATCTATTATTAGTTTGTTTGCACATCAAATACTTTTGTTATTTTAATGAAAACCCCAAGGCTGTTTTCAGCCATAGAATTCATTAATCTAGGATATGGTACTTAGTAGTATTTGGTATTTCTTCTTCTGTCCAATCCCTGACAGGTTGTTGTCCGTGTTTGCTTGGAGCAAATAGAAGTTGCTTTTTGACAGTCTCCAGGTCTGTTGCTTGAGAGAACTGCTGTCATCCAAACTCGAAGTCCATAAATATAAATGTAGAGAGAAGCCCAGGTTAGCAGTCTCTTCTGGTGGCATAGGTCACTGTGCTTGCTAAGTTAGGATTCTTCTCCATAACATTTGCAAAGGAGCAGGTTCCCACACGTGTGTCTAGGTAGTCCTGTCATTCTCAGTTGTTTATATCTTCTAGGTACTCTGCATACTAATTTTCAACTTCACCTTATATGCCACAGAAGACTATTTTACCTGCTATGACTTTCTTGATGCATAACCCTTCATTTTTCATTTGGCTTCATCCACTTCATAAATGCATGAGCATCAACCAGTGAACTACTAATTGGCAAGAAAAGTACAGAGCTGTTCTACTTAACTCGTAAAGTGAATATTCTCAAGCCAGTGATTTTTGAACAGAGCATGAGACAATCTTGGACAACCTGGAGAGATAGGTAACCACTGATCTGTTGCAGTCAGGATATATGCGTATAGCTACATATACGAGAGGCAGGCCTGGCAACTTGTGCTCTTTGTGCCCTAGCAAGAAGGAGATTACCTGTCCTCTGTCCAGATGGAAGCCGGCACTGTGCATTGTTCCAGGTGGTTTAGTTTACGCATTACAGAAGAACGAGACAGGATTAGAAATGGATGATGCATAGCATTATCTTTCTATCTTGAATTAGTTTACTTAGTCTAATTCTTTGGAAGGTAATTACTTTGAAGTAAAATCATCATATTTTCCTTTGTTTTGTAAGGGGAAAATTTCCTCTCAATAGGTGATTATGACCTGAGAGTGGACATTAGGAACAGTGATTTCCATAGGAAATGCATATTATGATTTCTAATACTACAGATATATTCACATAATATGATTCAAGTTTGCATTTTGTATCAGCAAAGGGAACAGATTCAAGGCTGCATCTTCAGGCTTAACACAGGCCTCTCCTATCTGTTTGTTTGTTTGGAGTGCTTAACCATGCTCTCCACGTAGATTTAATATGTAATGTATATCAAGGCTAGTGATGCAAGGTCATAAATTTTTATCATAAATTTCTTCCATATTGTGTCTGACCTCCAAATATCAACTCATATTTGCTTGTGGATAAATGTGAAATTATTTTTTATTTAATTCTGGCTTTTCTTATAAAACAAAATTATTTTTCCCCAAATTACTTGCTGTATGTGATATGACAACATTGAAGAAATGTATACTAATAGATTTTCGATCTTAGCCAATAGCACCATGATCATAGTAGTCATATGTGATGCTGTTGACAACTGTATGCAAGTTGAAAGGAAATCTGTTATGATGTGCTAACTTTGTTGCATCCCTTAGCTAATATTTTCTCTTGACAAAACTATCAGTTCTATTCTTTCACTGAATTTAGGCTGCTGAACTAGCTGAGAGAAAGAAGTTGGAAAAGAATCAAAAAATGAAAGATGACATGGATGAAATTTCCAGCCTTCTTCAAGGAGACTTACTTTCCGAAAACCCTGAACAAGCAGTCAGTTCCTTTGGTAGACATCGTGTGATCACGGATCGATGGAAGGGAATGAATCAGGATCAGCTGATGGCAATCCGGTACTCTCAACAGCAACAAGTTCTGGAGAAACTGGTATTTAAGCTTACGTGCACATTCTGTATTGTTGGTTGTAATAATATTATAGTCAATGTTTGTAGAAGAAAATATTATTGTTTGCCCTGCATGTCCCATTATAAGACTGTGTTTTCCATTGATCTGAATTTTACCCAAACTTTAATCAATCAAACTGAGCACAGTGTCTCTGAAGCAACTGGGAAATGTCATGGAGCAGCAGGAGCATGCTGGAGCCTTGGAGTTGGGCTGGGAGGACAGTTGCTGTGGAGACCAGGGCCAAGGGGCCTGGGGGATCCTGGGGCATGGTCTGTGGTGGTCCAACTGAGGAGCAAGGTCCAGCACAGCCTGAGAGCAAGGCTTCATGGTGAAGTTTAGGACTTGAGACTGTATAGGCTGCCTGCAAGGGATGAGCAGGAGTGGGCTGCTCCATAGGGGAAGAAGAGCCAGGAGCTGAGGGTGAGAGCAGGGCAGGCTAGAGCAGTGTTCTCATGCTCAAGGGTACTCGAGTAAGACAAATAGAGCAGGTCCAGTGATCCTGCTCATGCATATTTCGTAGCCTTACAAGTTCATGAATGCAACGGAATTTCCTTTCTACCATCCCACACAACTATGAGCCATGCTCTGTGACAGAATTATAATAGAAAAACTAAATATTGCTAATAATTGCTGCTCTAAAGGTGGATGGAAGCAGGCAGTCAAAATGAAGAAATCTACCCTTCCTAGGCAGTCACAAGTGTACAGGCCTAGGTATTGTTAAGTAGGAAGCTACTTAGCTCATTCAGTGCAGAGGCCCTACAATACCATATACTACACTGTGTCTCATCTACTGCTGTTATTAAAGCTGAAGATAGAATTGTAATTTTCCTGGCTCTCCTATGATGCTGTGGTGAACCCATTCAGGTAGTTAAGCTGGAAGAAAATGAGCCCCACCAAGAAAAGCGATTTTTTTGCAGGTCTGGTTTCTTGAATCAGTTCAACGTGATGTCAGACAAGAAGTGAGGAAGTGGTAGTATTAACAGGGGCAGAGGAAAAAACAGTTTGGATCTACTCATCTGGTGTTGGTGCCTCAGTTATTACACTGAATTAGCCGTATTGTGAGCTGTACTGATGACTACTAACTTCTGACCTCAACAAGTTACAACTCTTACTAACAAGAACTTAAAAAAAATAAAACAAAACAAACCTGGTTTGCTGCTCTAGGTTTTTAGAGAGAGCTAATATGTCAGAGAGAAATAGTAATCTACTGATTAACTTACTTCTGCCAGGCAGCAGATCCTAACTTTCTTACATTGTGCAGAGGTAGGAGTCTGTCTTGCTCCCTGGAGAAGGACAGCTTTCTCATCTGCAGTATCTCACTTCTGCCTAATGCATGGGCTCCTACCCATGCATTGGTAGCACTTACTTCTCCCTATTTCAAATGCTACCCCAAGTGTTCAGTAAAGGCAAGCATGGATTAATTTACTAGACTTTATATATACTGTTTCATCTTTGAACAAAGAGAAAACAACGCATTTTTTTCACTGTTGTAGAGACTAAAAGAGGAAGAACGCCAAAGAGATGCTGAATGGGACAGGCAAAGTATACAGGCTGCACGAGCACAGTTGGTTTTAGAGCGGCATCAACAACGACAGAATCGGGAATGCCGCCAAGCTTTAGATAACATAAATGCAGAGCTATCTCAGGAACAGAAATCAAAGTAAGTACCAAAAGAGTTTTCTTCTTTTCAAATAAAACTCTTTACGCTTAACACAATAGCTTGGCTTTCAAAGAGCTTTTTTTACTTGTATTGTTTGTTACTTTTTTAATACAGTTGTTACAAGTTTATACTTTAAAAAAAATCATCAATTCAGCTGAAATGTGCTTTTCAGTATTATTTAAACAATCTTCAAAGAGTAGGTTAGGATTGTTACTGACTTACATGTATGGATTAGTGGCTGGAATTCTTAAGTGTTCCACTGACAACAGATGGTTTATATAAATAGCAAAATAGAGAATAAACATAATTAACTATGCAGAAAATGATATTATCAGATGCAAAACAGTACGTGTTTCTTAAATTTACCTTAGTTTTCTGAAACAAAAAAGGATGACTTCAGTAGAACTGCCAGTTTCTGATAGCTCAGGGTCAAGCTTTTCCATTATGTATGACAAACCTAGATGACTTTTTTAGCTAACCACTGGATATGTCTTGGTGGACAGGTCTTGTGTCTGGTGTAATGGGAAAGGAGGACGATAATATGTGAAGGAAAAAAAAAATCAAACCAAGTGATTCGGTGTTCTAGTCTTGCAGTCTTTTCTTTTCTTTCTCCCTTCTTTCTCCCTTCTTTCTCCCTTCTTTCTCCCTTCTTTCTCCCTTCTTTCTCCCTTCTTTCTCCCTTCTTTCTCCCTTCTTTCTCCCTTCTTTCTCCCTTCTTTCTCCCTTCTTTCTCCCTTCTTTCTCCCTTCTCCCTTCTTTCTCCCTTCTTTCTCCCTTCTTTCTCCCTTCTTTCTCCCTCTTTCTCCCTTCTTTCTCCCTTCTTTCTCCCTTCTTTCTCCCTTCTTTCTCCCTTCTTTCTCCCTTCTTTCTCCCTTCTTTCTCCCTTCTTTCTCCCTTCTTTCTCCCTTCTTTCTCCCTTCTTTCTCCCTTCTTTCTCTTCTTTTTTTTTTTTCCCCATCATGCATACATACATACATTTTGCAAAAGAATTTCCAGTACCTGGTGCTTTCTTATTATGAAAGCAAACATTTGGAACTGTGTTAATTCAGTTTTTCACTGTGAGATATTTGGAAGGTTATTTTAAGATGAAAAAGTTTGCTATATTGAGACGTGGCGTACATTTTGGAGAAAAAGATCTAGTTATATTTAATTCCATTTCTAATAATTCTGAATTTTAATGAGTACTTAAGAGTGTTTATGCCTTACATTCTCTTTAGGTTTCTCACGTTACTTCTATATTATAATGAGAAAACATTTACTAACTGCATTTTTTTAAATTTATTGCTAGGAACATTTATCTTAAAGAAGCAGCATATTCAAATTCTCCAACAGACCAGTATTATGCACAGTTTAATACAACCAGCCGATGACATTCTGGAGACATCAACCTGAAATATACAGAAGTATGTAGACATATTAAAATTTTTAATTGTGCAATCCCATGTTTCATTATTTTCATCTGTTCCCTACCGTGTTCAAACAGTGCAGTCAAACTAAAGGACAGTCTGCTAGGCCACATCTGTGCTAAGAAGAGGAAAACATTGTAATAATTTTTAAACTTGATTGTTTTTCTAAAAAGTATTAGTAGATTCAGTAGTAGGTTGTTTGACTATTGTGTCTCAGGCTTAACTGTAATATTTACATTATCCATGCCTTTAGAAATCAATTTCTGTAAAGGAGTCACAATTTAAAATACAATGCTACTTAATCCAACTTGGTCAGAGGGGTATACTGCCTGACACAGATCACAGGTGATGCATAATTAGCAGATTCTATAGGAGGGAAGAAAGATGACCTAGGCAGAAAGTTTTGTGTTTGTTTTGGGGGGGGGGGGGTCTTTCTTTGTTTATTTGTTTTAAATAAGAAAAGCAGGACACAAAAGCAAGCAAAGAGGAAGAAATTGACAAGTTGGTTCAGAAGTATTGCTTTTATTTCCTGAATAGTAGGAATAAGAAGAGAAGATGTGGATATTTACCGAGGTGATTATAGCAATGAGGCATGACACAGAAATGGAATGTGTGTTTTAGTAAATGGGGAAAAGTGTGGGGGAAAGTATTCCTACATACGCCGTCACTCATTAGAAATAACAGAGAAAATATAAGGGCATCTGGTTACAGAATTGACTTAGCAATGGAAGAGCCAGGCAAGGATATTTGAAAAATGTGCAAGTGAAACACATGTGAAGAAAATATGGAGAAGCAATGTACGAAACTAACTGCACAAGAGAAATGGATGATGGAGATATCCAGAAGGGAAAGAGATGACATACAGAGGACTCAAAAAAGGGTTAGAAGACTTAATGATGTAAAACTGAAGAAGGAGAGATGACCTGAGATTCAACTAAACATCCAAGACCTCTAAGGGATTGTGAACCTGTAATAAAAATAGAGGCCATTTATGAGAATAGGTTCTGAAATAAGTATGTGTAGCTTGCCAGAATCTGGGATGTAAACTTGGAGTAAAAACATCCTGATGATAGTGGCATGGAGTCTTCTGATTGTTCTTTGTATCAGGATTAGTGATAACTTCCAATTCTGATGAAACAGTGTGAAGATGACTGCACCAAGCTAAGTAGGAAAGATGTTTAAAGAAACTGAGGCTGAGGTAAACTCTAATGAGCCATTCTCATCTTTGTGAAAATAATGAAGAATGCATAGTTCTCAAGATAGCTATTATTAGGAGGATTTTGAGATGTTAGAAGGAAGCATTCCTTGAAAGGGGACTATTCAAACAGGTCTGTTTGCATTCCTTGAAAGGGGACTCTTTTTGAACAGGGCTGTTTGCTCAGCTGAAAGAGTGGCCCTGTGGGATCAGGCTGATATGACTAATTACCATTTGGAACCAGGTAGTAACAACAGAAGTTTGGAAGAGACCATTATGTTAATCCCTCTAGATGGAGAGGAGGAAGAAAAATAAGTAAGGAGAATATAAAAATGGGTAAAGAAGTGTAAAGAAGTAAAAAGAAGTAGTAAAATCCATAATTGCAGTATGGATAGAAACTACATAGAAAAGCAGTATGGCTGGAAAACAGGAACTGAAGAATGTGCTATTCAGAAAAGTTAGAAGATAAAGCAGAGACGACCATGCTTGCACCATTAATGATGAGCTGGACTACAAAGAAGTGAGAAGGGATGGTATTCAAGAGATTCTAATGTGATAGCATTTGGAGATTCATTTATTTGTTAGACTGGGATTCACACAAGGCTGGATGTCTTTGCAGTATTACCAAATACTGTATTAAATTGACAATCTCAGGAGTGCAGGTACTTGTCTTAGAATAGAAAGGCCATCAAACAGGGTGGGAGGATAAAACAATAGGCTATCTATAGTAGTTTTCATTTAACTAAAGTTGGTTTTGATCTGTGTTGAATACCTCAAGCTCTGACTTTTTTTTTTTTAACTAACATTTTAGTTACCTGACAGAAAAATGAATAAAGAAAGTGTTGAAAAGTTCACGAAGTTGTCTTCATTTGTCCAACTCGTGTGAGTAGGTGTTTACAGACTTTACGACAGCTGTACAGTTTAACTAAAATATGCTAGACCTAGTCAGATGACGTTTGAGCTTCCTTAAGGAAAGACTATATGATTAAAGACTTTTTGTATTTACCTGCTCACTTGCTTGAAAACTTTTTATCTGAAGTTACAAAAAGGATAGGTTTCTCAGTTATACTACAAATAAGTCTTTAGATAGAAATTCAAATAAGACAACTGACAATTCAATAATTGGGTAGGATCAGGCATCACTAAATTACCTGGAAAACTTTAGGCATCATCAATCATATTTGCAAGAACAACCATGGTACATTCTACCTGTTGTTTCAGAATACAAAAACTGAAATTTAATGTAGATGTTAAAAAAGCAGCACAATCAAATTGTAGACAACATTCTTAATGTAACGTGAGAAAGGTTTGATTAATTGTTGTTGATATTTTATACCAACTTATTTTATTTTGCACTGAAACAAGCCATGTTTTCAGTAGGCATATCTCAACTGAGTAGGTGATGATAAAGGGTTGAGGTGCAGGAACTTCTTAAACCTGCATGGCTATATAACAAACAAGACGCGGACTGGTATCTTCACCTTTTGAAATGTCACTCTTAAATTTTACTGGTGAGTATTGAAATAAGTGGAAAAGTTGTATTAAAAGAGCATTAACTGACTATAGGTGCTGTTTGCAAGTGTTTGTTGGATTCCATTACTGAGGTCATCTTTTCTTTGTGATATTTGTAGATATTTCTAATAAATGCAGCAGTGAAAAAGACAGTATCTTCTGTATGAGGATCTGGACAGCTAATTGGAATAAGTACAGCTGTTGGAAGTAGAGGGCTGGCAACTATCTCTTTATTAAAAAAAATTATATTCCAACTTTTTAGAAAAACTACTTTCTAGAAAAACTACTTTTTAAAAACCTGTGAGTACTGCATAAAAAATTCTTAACACTCATCAGTTCCTATTACTCTTTTTACAATTGGCTGAATTAATTAGATGCAGGTACTACAAAATTGTCCACATGTTAAATGGTCTTCATGGAGCATCACTGAAGTAATTTGGGAAAGATGTATGTGCTAGAATCTGATTTCAGGTAGGAAAATGATGATCAGTACCTATCATGTTTAAATTTGTGTTTTAAATTTTTTAAATTTTGCTTGTATGACAGTTTTCTGCACTACTGATACTTACTTTGGATTAATAATCTGGGAAAAGGTATGTATTTAAAGTTTAAAAAAGAAGTTACAGTGGTTGAACTGAGTCCAGTGTTCTACTTTTTCTTGGGATTTTTTACACTCGTATTTTTAATAATTTCATACAGGGTATGCACAAAAGCTTTTCACTTTTCCCTAGAAGGACTATTGAAGAGTAAGTAATTTCATATTAGAGGCATTTTCATATTAAGCTACATTTCTTTCAATATTGTATATTATGTGATAGCTGAACTTTTATTTCCTCCTCTGAAGTGAGGCTAGAATGAAATTGATCTTTTTATAGAGACATTAAAAAAGAAGGTTCTAATACTATTGAATTCATGGATGTTAATGACAGCAAAATGTGCCTAGCTGATACTCCCAAGGCTAATGATTATTCCCTGCCTGGTCTATTCATTCTCTCATCTGTTTTAATCTAATGTTGCTGTATACTTCCTGAGTTACATCTGGGACATCCTTTTAACAATATCTACTTGCTTTTAATTTTCAAAGTTTATACTTCTATAACATCACATATTAAACTTCGCATATTAAACGTTGACAGTATTATTTTCACACTGAAAAGGCAAGTATTAACTTTCATGAGCAGGTCACTGCCTATACCTCATAATATAATTTCACTCATATAATTGTATTTGCTTTTAGTTTTTCCTGTAAGCAAGATTCATGTATCAAAAAAGAAGATTGGATCTACAGATGAACATAAGCAGGCAGGTAAAGGGGTGAAGAGTGAAAGTGGTATTGATAGAATTTACATGCACCTTAGAAAAACACAAGTCCATGATGCTGTTGAGCAGGATAATGGTGATTACTTTCAGGGAAAGAAAACACAAAATGACTCTGGCTGTTGTAGAAGCCATCGATGTATGTTAAGTGACCTTGCTTGCTGCTGAGGGGAATTTCTCCATGCTAAATCTGGAGCAAAGCTCTGACCCAAGGAAATTCTTAGTGTAAAAGATTCTCATGGCAATCAGTGGTTTTGGATATGTTTGTGGTTCTTTAGTATTTAAATTGGATTGGTATAAATGTTTCTGTTTCACTGGAACATGAACTACCTAATTATATATGTAAATGAGATGTATTTTTTGGTGTATCTCACTGTTTGTGATGTAGTGCAAAGTGCATAGTTAAGTCTTTGAAATGATAGTAATTGGTGTGAGCAAAGGAGTGTGAAATTCTGTGTATGGCTACCCTTCTTCCATTCCTTTCCCTAAAGAGGGACTAAGAAATGTCACAGAATGTGTATCCAACTAAGTCATTGTCCTCTCTTTGGTGGAGGAATATTAGTTTCCAGCAAACTGTCTCAGGGACTTACAGAGCTATAGGTGGTTGTTATCACATTTAGTATCTGTGTCTTATGCTTTTTGAATCTACACAAATTTAGCATCCAGGATGTATTGTTGTATAATCCATACCTTTTGTTTGTTTTTGAACCTGACATCTTCAAGCTTCCTTTGGTACTTGTTAATCTTTTTATGAAAATATTTTTAAAAGGTGAACAGCTGTTCCCTGTATTCTTCACAGTTTTTTAGACCTCTGTCACATCACCGCTTAATCTTCCCTTTTTCTAGGCTGAAGAATCCTTAGTTGGTTCAGTTATTCCTCATTAAAAAGCTGTCACATAGATTTCTCAGTCCTTGTTACCCATTTTAGTACTTCTAAAAATTTTACTGTATAACCTTTTTGAGATGAGGGAGTCAGAAGTTTATGTAATAATGATATTTTCTGGTTTATTCCGTATTTTCCATAGTGTATATATATGTATATTTCCATATAATCCCAACATCTGTTTTGTTTTCTTGGCCATTGTTGAGCACTGAGATGTATTTTCCTAGAACTCTAACTCAGAGAGCTTTTTCCTCAGTGGTATCAGCTAGTTAAGCAGTACAGTATATGATCACAATATTTACCTCCTTTTTCAGTATGTTGAATAGCATTTTACCTAGGACAAGGGCTTGTGGAACTTCATTAGTTATTTCCCTTCAAAGCAGACTGTTCATTCTTGGCAACCTGTTACTGTCCGTTTTGTTACGCTGTTCTGTAATCTCTGTAATCAACATAATGGCTTGAGACATGTACCAGTATGTTCCACATAATAAAGAATTCTGGTTTGGAAACACCCCTACTCTCCTCCACTGTGAACACACAAAAAAAATGCTTAAATCTGTTGGCAATGACCTTATTTCTTCTGACTGCTGCTCTTATAAATGTCATCTCCTGCAGGCTTCTCTTTCAGATTACGTGCTATTCAGAAATGAATACGAATTTTATGCCTTTACTTTAGAGAGCCTTAAACTTTTTTTTAGTCTGTGTTGTTAAGTTTTACATTTAACTTGCCAGAGTTCAGTTCTTTTCCCACTGCTTCTGACACCGACCATTGGAGGTAAGATGGCATCCTTGAAAAAGTTTCCTTTACTTTGGTGCCTAATGATGCTTGCGGAAGTTTTGTTCTCTCTAAAGTCTTGATAATGTTTAATTTTGCTTACTTTTTTTAGTTTATTTTCTTAACCATAAATTTTCATAATCTCTAGCAAATGAATGTAAAAGATCACTTTAAAAATATTTCCACTGGCTTTACTATATAGGTGAGAGAGACAAAATAAATGAAACAAACAAACAAAACCCCTCTTATCCTCATGCCAGTGGGCAGTTTATTTTCTTCCATGAATGTATGAATTTTCCAGTTTTATCAGTCAATTAAAAGTTTAAAGAAAAATAAGTCTGCTGTTTTATTTGCTATTTTACAAGAGATGGCTGACTTACTAAGTTGTGATAATGTAATGTCAACTCTTTCTCCAATGTATAAAACTCAGAAGAGCCTAGTAAGAGTCTTGCAAATATTAGTGAGCTTTGGATCAGAAGTAAGCAAGCTTCAGCTCTTTTTTGTTCAAAAATCAGAAATTACTGCAATTAAACATCACAGTAGCTAATGAAAGACAGCTTTGAAGTAAAATTTAATACATCTATTAAAGTTAGGGTGTTTGCGTAGTACAAGAAAGATGTTTAAAGTGTATCTCCAACTTAATCAAAACATGCTGAGAAACAAAGCAGATTTTCAGTTGAAAAACCCCAACAGTTTATCATAAATTCAAAAGGAGTAAACAGACCTTATAAAATATCTTAGTGTTATTCTGGCTCAAGTTTGACCCTTCACTAAATTTTCTCATCTATTGACTTGAGTAAAATGAACCTCTGAATTGAACTAATTGGAATCAAGCCTATTATATTACTAAATTTTGTATTTGGTTGGATAAATGACATTCTATTTATATCATCACAAGTCATTAAATTCTATACAAATAGAAGAAACGTCTACTGGAAGAGTGCAAATCTTCATGTGTAAAGTTGGTATACTAATATGGATTTGAAGGAGTTCACTTAATAAATTGCTGCTGTTATTTTGGCAAGTTGCATAAGCAAGTAGTGGAGACTCAGTAATATTGAAGAGATTTCTGCTCTTGTAAACATAGCCATTTCAAACACTGAAATTCGATTATAGAATGAGAAAAAGTAATAATTCTCTTTATTCTGTTTTATATTTCTGTGAGTATCTTTATATTTCTCTTTTCAAATTAATTCTTTTTAGAACACTATCTCAGTTTTTAGCATTTGTGTTAAACTGAAGATAGTGTTTAGTATCAAATTCAATTAGGAGGACATTAACCTCCAAACTTGGCAATGTAGACAGATATGTTACATAATCACAAATTTAATTTACAAATCAACAAGGCAAACTATTCATAAACAAAGGGGCATATAGATTTTACAATTGGAAAAAATAGTTTCTGAGTGGGAAAAAAATCAATTTCTGAATGGATAAACTACATTTTACTAAGATTCCCTGGTTTTCCTGCTGCAAGGGCAAAGTTAAGTTTTATTTGCAGCTTTTAGGGAAATGTTACTAGTATTTTCTTCTTATCTAATGTTACTTTAGTAATGCTAATAAACAAATAAAAGCACTTAATGAGGGAAGCCAGGTTAGTTCTGGTTTTCCTACTGTAATTTTGCTGTTCTTTATTTGCTTCTCATATACCTCCACATTTATTTCCTGAGGACACTGTGTTCATTCCCAGCCCCGTAATATAACAAAAGTGTACTTCAAATTCTTGAAGCAAGGAAATATTCTGTATGAATTAGGGAGAAATTTAATGTTAAGTCTGTTCCAGTAAATTGTATGTGTGATTTCTGTCATACTATGTTGCAGTTATTAATGGAGTCAAATGCTTTTCAGATGACAGCACACGGAACCAGGAAAAATTGAATATCTAGCAGACATTCTATTCAAAGGCTGATGATGTACTGGGAGTATGAGGTGATCATTTAATCAGGATAGATATTGCTTTTTGGAAGGAGAGTTTTATCTAAATATGGATTTATTTAAGGGTTGGTTTGGCTTATTGGTTTTTAGTTAAAAAACAGTTTAAATAGATTATCGCTACTTTTCTGTAAGTTTCTGTCGCTACAGATATATATCTGTGCCTATTTTTGCATGAATCTTTAAGTACTTTTTTAGGACTTCAGCATACTTTTTGTTGGTTTAAATACTTCCTCAAATATACTGTTCTCTTCTTTACTAGATTTACTACAAGAGTTATTAAATGGGACTGCATTGCACAGCCAGACATCTTACTGATTTTATGTACTACCTGCATTTTATGCAGCCAGCTTCAGAAAAATATTCCGTACTGCAGTTTAAAGCCATAGTTCTTGACTAACTACAAGCCAGGAGAATTGATCAGAATATATACAGGAGACTAGTCATGAAAAGTGAGTGCCTTATGAATATATACTTGTCCCAGGTCTAGAGGAATATACACTAGTTCCTTCACTGATATATAGAAAGTAAAGTATTTGCGTGAGTATTTGCCAGTCAGGAGAGGACATTACTGTTAGAATTCTTCTTGTTATTGATGCTCTAACTCAGAAATGTAATGCTGCTTAGCAAAATTATAGTGAACTCTGACCCTGAGAAATCTAATTCCTGTGGCTTCTTATTAGCAATCCTAATTCTTCACAGAAGAAACCACAAAAATCTTGTCTGTAGAGGTAAACCACAGAAAATAAACAGCAGCCACCAGACGTCATAGTAGAAATTGCACAATTGCAGTTAACACAGCAAAAAATACTCATGCTGAGCTCCAAAACCTAATAGCCCCCTTCTTTCTATCCTTAGAAAAGATGGATAAGAGTAAGTAATTCTTTTGTAATAATACATGATCTAATCTAATTATGCCATTTTGCAATAATACAAGAGTGGAAATACATCATCATCACACCAGCTTGAAACAAAACAGCACTCCAATATGTGCTCTGGCTTTCTTAACAGAATATTTGCTATTACAGTGGTGGTGTTTGAAATATGTTAAAAAAGAAAGAGTACTGTAAGTACTAGCTATTTATGACAGCATATAAAAATGAAAATTATTTAGCTTTGAGCTTTATTAAATTTCCTGTGACCTTCTTCCATCAAAACAATTTAAGAGTTAATTCCTACCACTTCCTTAATTGAAAATGCTAGGAAGGAAGTGAGGACTGGCAAGTACTGCATATACAGGAAAAACTGACAAAAAGAAACAGCCAGCTACATAAAGGTATTACCATTCTTCAAAACAAAAGATTTCATTGGTAATGTTAAAATATTAGTTGTTTTAATGCTGTCACTGGCAAGCAGTCTAGGAGGTTCCTGGAGTGTGTGGAAGATAACTTGCTGACACAGCTGGTGAGGGAGCCAACTAGGGAAGGCACCCACTGGACCTCTTGTTTGTGAACAGAGAAGGACTGGTGGGTGATGTGACAGTTGGAGGCTGTCTGGCACATAGCAATCACAAAATGATAGCGTTTTCAATTCTTGGAGAAGTAAGGAGGGGTGTCAGCAGAACTGCTACCTTGCACTTCCAGAGAGCAGACTTTGGGCTGTTTAGGAGGCCAAACCAAGAGGAAATGGTCAGCGACCTGCTACATCACATCATAAACACACACAAGTCTATGGAGCCGGATGGGATCCACCCAAGGGTACTGGGGGAGCTGGGGGAGGTGCTCACCAAGCCACTTCCCATCATCTATCAGCAGTCCTGGCTAACTGGGGAGGTCCCAGTTGGCTGGATGTTAGCAAATGTGATGCCCATCAACAAGAAGGGTCGGAAGGAGGATCTGGGGAACTACAGACCTGTCAGCCTGACCTCAGTGCCGGGGAAGGTCATGGAACAGATCATCTTGAGTGCCATCATGCGGCACATACAGGACAACCAGGGGATCAGGCCCCGTCGGCATGGGTTTATGAAAGGGAGGTCCTGCTTGACTAACCTGATCTCCTTCTATGACAAGGTGACCCACTTAGTGGATGAGGGAAAGTCTGTGGACGTTGTCTACCTGGACAGCCTTTGACACCATTGCCTACAGCATTCTCCTGGAGAAACTGGCTGCTCATGGCTTGGACAGGCAGACTCTTCGCTGGGTAAAAAACTGGCTGGTCGGCCGGGCCCAAAGAGTTGTGGTGAATGGAGTTGAATCCAGTTGGCAGCTGGTCATAAGTGGTGTCCCCAGGGCTCAGTACTGGGGCCAGTTCTGTTTAATATCTTTATCAATGATCTGGATGAGGGGATTGAGTGCACCCTCAGTAAGTTTGCAGATGACACCAAGTTGGGCGGGAGTGTTGATCTGCTAGAGGGTAGGAAGGCTCTACAGTGGGGTCTGGACAGGCTGGATCGATGGGCCGAGGCCAGTTGTATGAGGTTCAACAAGGCTATGAATATGAATATGAGCCAGCAGTGTGCCCAGGTGGCCAAGAAGGCCAACAGCATCCTGGCTTGTATCAGAAATAGTGTGGCCAGCGGGACTAGGGAAGTGATCGTCCCCCTGTACTCAGCACTGGTGAGGCCACACCTTGAATACTGTGTTCAGTTTTGGGCCCCTCACTATGAAAAGGACATCGAGGTGCTGGAGCGCGTCCAGAGAAGGGCAATGAAGCTGGTGAAGGGTCTGGAGAAAAAGTCCTGTGAGGAGCAGCTGAGGGGACTCAGGTTGTTTAGCCTGGAGAAGAGGAGGCTGAGGGGAGACCTTACTGCTCTCTGCAACTACCTGAAAGGAGGTTGTAGAGAGGTGGGGGTTGGTCTCTTCTCCCAAGTAACAAGTGATAGGACGAGAGGAAACAGCCTCAAGCTGCGCCAGGGGAGGTTTAGATTGGATATTAGGAAAAATTTCTTCACTGAAAGGGTAGTGAGGCACTGGCACAGGCTGCCCAGGGAAGTGGTCGAGTCTCCATCCCTGGAGGTATTTAAAAGACGGGTGGATGTGGTGCTTAGGGACATGGTTTAGTGGTGGACTTGGCAATGCTAGGTTAACAGTTGGAATTGATCTTAAAGGTCTTTTCCAACCTAAACGATTCTATGATTCTGTGATTCTAAAAGTCAGTTAAACGAAACTGTGCAGACACATAATAGTTGGAGTTCGATTATTTTACCCATTTGTTACTCAGCAGTCTCCAGCAAACCATCTAGCTGGAAAATGCTGTCTGTCTTATCACATGCAGAAGGATCCACTGTCATTTCCCAGGTTCATGCTCCTGCTGGGATAACAGTCCGTCTGAAGCAATGAAAAGTTTTTGAGTTGTGAGTTCTTGGGAGATTCAGGTCTCCCTGTATCTGTAGTTATCCAAGTCCAGCTAAAGAGATCTGAGTATTAACTCTAGACTCAGGATAACTGAAATTGCAGGGGATCAATTTTTTAGCCTACCACTGTATTTATGAGTATGTAATGTGTAAGTGTAGATGCATATACATACACATAAATGAAAGTGCAATTTTCAAAGCCATCTGTTTAGCTCCTGCTGACTTTAAAAAAAAAAAAAATACTGGGCTTCCGGAAGGATGGCCAGCAACAGAGTTCATTCCAACAGAGATCATAAGCTTTTTTCTACAAAAAAGTGTTTTTCATTGAAAGCTTAAATGACTGAAGAATGAGAGATTCTGCCAGGGCTAGCCAAGTGTTATACAGCTGGTGTAGAGCTGGGAAATAGCTTATTTCTTCGATGAACTGCATTAAGGCAGGGTCTAAAGGCTTTTAGCTTTTCTATTTTTGAGACCTCAGTAGGATGTATAACAGTTCTTACAAAACTGAGAGTATTAGTCACATATGGCTCAAACAAGTGAGCTCTGGCAGCATATACCTATGTATGTTTAAAAGGTATATAATATGGGAAAGCCTAACCCCTGAGTGGAACCAAAATTTCATCCCCTATCTCTCACTGTTGTTTTTTGTTTTGTTCCGCTCCCCCTCCCCAATAAGCTCTACATAAGGTCTTCAGTATGTATATTTTATATAAACAAAAAGGAGAAGATGACATTACTAGAACCTCATTTGTTAGATTGTCCATATCAAATGATGGAAGAAAACAGGAGGAGATGAAAACACAAACAAAGGGAAGAGGTTGTAAACTCTTCTCTTTCCAGACGTATGTTACATTCTAAGATCTGGAAAGAATAGGAAACAGATCTAAACAATCAACAAATGACAGTACAGTAAAAATGCAAGAATCTTTTTGAACAGAGTTTAAATGAAGAGTAAATGAAAAATCTCTAAAGCTTGCCAAAAGCCATGAAATTAACATGAGCACTACTATTGTTAGTAGGAAAAAGTTTCTGTTACATAACATATACTTTACTTTTAAAAGCTGAAGAACACTTCATTCTCATTTAAAAAGTGTTTGCTTACTGCAGATTTTTAGTTAGCAAAATTGTGTGCAGACATCAAAAATATAGATACAGGCCTTGTGTTTCCTGAAAAATATTAACACACAATGTGGAGTTAACAAAACAGCAGGTTTTTTTTCATTCCTACTTGCCACCCAGTACTAGGATGATAAGCCACTGTTTGCATCTCATATAGAATATAACTATAATAGTTTTCTGTAAGGTGATGGGAAAGAATTTCATTGATACAAGGGTTAGTGGCAAGGTTTGTCTCAGACAAGGGAAAACAGATTTCACACTAGTTAACTAAATCATCTATGTTTTCAGATATCTAACTGAGAAACAGAATGGAAAAAAATAGAAAAATAAGTAAATAATTTATGAAAATTCAGAAACAGCAAAGCACGGCTGTATGAAAATCTGAGTAAATTATGAATGTAATAATTGAAACTTCTAATTTTTGCTCTTTTGAGCCACTTGAGAGGTAATTTATGAACAAAATAGAGCAGAGGTCACCGAGGTTCTGGTCATGATTATGGACACTGTTGGCTGCAACCGTGATTTGAAAGTCAAAATTTGTACAGCTATGTGACTGCTCTCCCAAAACATGAGAAGCAGCACGTACCAAGCTGAAGACAATGGAAGGTGACAGTTTCTGTAACTTCTCTTTCACTCTGAAATAAGTCAGCCCCTGCTATTCTGTAGTTTACAAGGTGCATTGATTCATGAGTATTCTGCAAAGGTGTCATGGTTTGCCACGCACCTGTTATAATCTTTTCCTTGCTTATTCCTGATTTAGTTGTTTATACCTGCCAGTTTGACAAGAAATTACACATTCTGCACAGTCTTATTTAACACAGAAGGACACTTGAGAGACTTACTGCTCTTACAATCTGGATACTTTTTTTGAGACATTGAACAGAAATCTTCAAGTTTCTTCTTGCATCATTACGTTCAAGACCCAGGTTGTGTAGAGATGGAAGAATCACAGGCTACCAAATGGGCACGTATTTCAAGTTTTATTCCATGTTAGAATAAATAAAGCACAAAAAGTGAATAGTATAGAAAAAGAGAGGATGTTGCAGCAATGTTCTCCTGACTTGCAATTTTCTTTCCTCTCTTCCTGATAAAACTCAAGTTTTGAATGGTATACCTTGAGGAAGCAAAGGATTTTGCATCCTCACTGAAGACAAAAGCCCTTGTCATATTAAGTCTGGAATACAGCATCAGTTTTAAATTTAGCCTGTCTATAAATAAGCTACAGAACTGTGAAATAATTCAGTTTATGAGGAAAGGCATCAGAGTGGAGCAGAAAAAAGCCTCCATTAGACATAAGTAAGGCTGAAAAGATTTTAAAGAAATAGCACACATTTTTCTCTTCTGGAAATGTGATTTGTGCTAAAGAAAATACATTTTGCACTTCTGTCAGATAAAACCCATATGTCCCGAATTTACTAATCTATAGCTCAACATACCAAAGGCTTGGGGAAAAAGAAAGGCCTCAGCCTCTTTCTTCAGTGCCATAGCAAGTGCTAGAAGACTGTTTTATTGTCATATTTCAGTACAGATCAGCTTATTAGAAAAAGCTAATGAGCAATAAAAGTGTACCAATTGGCCAGCACAGCAAATAACTTCTTTCTAGTTACTCTAGTATTATTTGTCAGTAGGATGGACTGTTAAAGATGCCTGTATAACAATCATTGTCCCAGGGTTTATTGACTTGCCTTACTATTAATTTAAATGTTTGTTCAGTTGCAATTGTGTGTATTAATGCATATGCTTCAGTTTACTGGAAAATTTTGTAGTTTATAACTAGCTACTCTAGGATTAAATATTGGATTGTTGATGTTCTATTGAAGGTAAGTGTCAAGAGAAAGTATTTGAGTAATGCTAGCATCTCCACTTAAAAATCAGTTTGTACAATAGGTCTCTAGCAGATGAGACTTACTGTATTCCGATATTATGATACAGTTATAGAAAAGACTTCATTGATAAATGAAATAATGGTATTTAACTTATCCTACGATGATGCAATTTTGCAATAAAATTCCCAGTCTCCCTCCTATGTCACCTAACCACAAACTGTGTGGTTTGTTCACACCTACAAGTGTGCTGACTGACTAGCTACAAAGCCACATTGAACAGAAGTGTTGAGCTCCTGCTGCATCTTTTCCCTAAGTGGGACGATTAGCTTTGTTCATTCCACCTTCTCTAAGCTCAACTTGTGAAATTCGAAGGAATTTGTATTTGAAAACTTCACCTTCTTTTGTTTTGGTTGAAACTGGCATGAGATTCCATGTGTTACTGTGAAGAGAAAGCAGAAATGCAAGATAGACAATATGGGCACTGTGACTGTGCAAGTCTTACTTCCACAGGAAACATGCAAGTTACGGTGATCTATGGACATAGCATAAATATCATATCTTCTCTGGTCCAGGTCTCTGAAAACATAAGACACATTAGGAAGCACTTTTGTATAATAGTAACTACATAGAACACTTCTCTGATAAAGTCAGTAAGCAGCATGATAATACGTTAAACCTAGTGAAAGACAATGCATGCTACAAATAATAATTACACCTATCAAGTAGAAATTGTTGCCACTGAAGAAAAAAAAAAGCTGAGACAAGTACAGACAGATGGGGGAAAGCTTATAGCCAGTTCGATACTGCCCCAAAACCCAAACAGATTAAGAAATTATGTAGCTCAGTAACATATGATCCAATACCTTATGCTTGGCTCTGCTTGTCCTCTGTCAAAAAATTCTAAAGTAGAGAGAGGGGCATTTTGGAGATGAGAAAGAAAAAAAACTTTGAATCTCAGTAAAAAATAGTTTGTGCAATAGTTTAGAGCCATGGAGACCATGATTGCATATCCTTGGTCTGCCACACATTTCATGTCTGACCACAAGAGCATTCTTGAAGCTTTCTCCACTTTAATTTCCAGTCTGCAAAATGAGAATAATTCTGTAGCAAATAATATAAACAAATACTTAGATTAGATCTACTCCTACTTTCTATGCTCACTTGACATTTGAAGAGACTATTTCACAGCACTACTGTCAAATCATAAGATTAAATAATCGCATCAAATTATAAAGACAGCTAAAGCGGAAGAACTGACTAGAACAAGATAAATACACTAAAGATTTTATGTCACAAGATATAAAAATACATAAGATAGATTGAAAGGTACAATGAACTTCAAGTTGTATTGGGCAACTGGTAGGCCCGAATATCTCGGCTAATAACACACATACATTGAGCCATTAGAGGTCTCATATTATTTGGACTTACTAGTTCTGTAGTTCTCATGGGCATCCTCTCAGGTTTGCAGGGACTTATTTAACTGCTTTCTGAACCATGTGATAACACCAACTGCTTCTGAAATGCAGCCAACCTTGAAAGTAGAGCAGTTGCATTCATTCAGAATTGCAATCTAAATTAGGCCTGATTTGGGCTAGCTCAGGTGTCTCCAGTCACTCAAGCTTTCTACAAATAGTATAGCTGAGAACATAGACCAAGTGAATGGGCCATCTTATTTATTCTCTGATAACGTAAGAGAGAAGACAATGAAAATGGAAGGCAATATGCTTAAAATTGTAGCAGGAAATGTTTGAAAGTAACATATAATATAAGGAAATAGAATCTTTGAGATGGTTTAATAAAATCTAAAATAATTTGTTTATATGGTTAATGAAAATCTATTGAACTACTTTGGGCATGGTGTCAAAATTACTATGTAAACAGTCATGTTTCAGGGCTTAAGCAAATTATTAAGACGACCATCTGATAAATCCCTAAAACATGTTTAGAACATGCATGGTTTCGTTCAAGGCAATGGAACTATTCATGCTTAAAGATGGTATGCACTTAAGTGCTTTACTGGCTCAGGACCTAATAGTTCAATGGTGGAAAGATAATACAACTATGGGTAGGTTCTTTCAAAGGTGTCTATTATGTCTTTCTTTTACTTTCCCCTAAAACAAATAGTATAAGTTACTTTCAAAGGCAGGATATTACAATAGAGGGACCTCTGGTCTGATCCAATAGGTAGTTTGTGTTCTTATGTTTTCCTGTAACTAGCAATTTTTCAATGCTAGTTTTATTTTTCCTTTTTCTGTGATGCATAAAAGAAAAAAAGAATTATGAGCCCTATCTTCTGCATGATCTGTTTGACCTCTCTAAAAATAGAAGAGGTGTATCCACTAGGAAATGTAAATTATTAGAAATTTACATACTAGGAACAGATAATGGAGATTACCTTTTTTAAACATTATATAGCATCCAGGTTTTTTTAAGTAAATGGGAAAATCATTTCATTCTTCAGCAATGATGTCACTATGCTTGTAGCCCAAATGGTGTTCTCATTCTTGGCAAGTAACATTAAACAAAGAATGTATGGTTTTCAAATGCTGTTCAGATTCAGTAAAAAGCATTTATGCAAACAAAAGCTGCTGTTGTGTCTAGAAAGTGTTGTTTATCATTAGAATGGAGCCATGTTAATAGTTTTAATATGCTAAAATGTGAGGTCCTAAATGCACAGAATAATCAAATTCCGAGCATCTGACTAAATAGCACTGTCGTACTGTGATCTGAATTAGGACTATGTGCAAGAGAAAGTGAAGATTTGAATGCTGAAGCTTCAGGCCCTGAGTCAGTTGTGCACAAATAGATACCATGGAAGTCTTTTTTATTCTTACTTTCCAGGGAAAGTATAGTTGTGTTTGTAAGTTTTAGGTGTATTTTCTTGAATGTGTAGAGAAAATATATGTATAATATGTATAATTGTCATTATGCTGCACCAATATGCAAGTTTACTGATCTGATTAAACTGATGTCTTTCTTTTCTGGAATCTTGAAGGAGATGTACATTGAAGAGACATCATGAGTTTTGGTTCAAAGTGGTTAATGTCTATATCCAAAATCACTAAAGTCAATAGTGGGATCTCAGTACTTTTGGTGTCCTCTTTTTTCTGGTGAGTGCTTATAACTTTATCAAAGGATATGATGGTGTTGAGTGCAAATATATAGAGTTATCTTCATTTTACAGTGAATAAACAAGGACTGAAACTTTTTAGTTGAGAATAGTATACCTAATAGTAGATAGGAATATACAAATAGATATGAAGTAGAATGACCAGTGTATTCTTGTTGTGATTTACTAGACTGCCAACATGAATTTTCAGTTTTAGCTTTTCTGGTTTTACCTAAACATTTCTATTTCATTATAAAACAGTGTATAGTGCCATTTTTGCATGGGGCTGTCCTTTTGTACTTGGGATGGAAGTCATTCCCATGAGGATGACAGAGCACTGGAACAGGTTGCCCAGAGTGGTCGTTAAGTCTCCATCCTTGGAGATATTCGGAAGCCATCTGGACATGGTCCTGGGCAACCAGCTCTAGGTGGCCCTGCTTTGATTAGGGAGTCTCCAGGTGGTCTCCAGAGGTCCCTTCCAACTGTTACCATTCTGTGATTTCATTTCTTGCCTCTAAAAAAGAAGGGAATATATGTGTTGCTGTTTAGATGAAGAATTCTGTTTATAGTAGCATTCAGAGCTATCTTTGTGGAAATACTCAGGATGTCACAGTGAAAAACTTTTGAAGTTTCCAATGCAGAAAAATTAATATGGTTCTCCATTTTCTTAATTGTCCTTCAGTTCTTCTCTACTTATTAGTTGTCAGGGGGAGAGGAGGCAAATGACTCTACTGTACTTGATGTGTCTATAGCTGGGACCTGATAAGGACTGAGCAAAAGAAGAGAGGAACAGCCTTACTCCTACTAATTGGTGGGTGCAACCAAATAGACAGTATGGTATTCTAGCCTGGCCAAGATTCAGCAAGTGAAAATCAGAAGAATACAGAAAATAATTTTCAGATGTCCTTATGGGGAAAAGTGTATATGACTATTCTATGTGTCATTGTATCTGGATGGCTCCCCTAATAAGCTGGCACTCCTTAGACAATTTCAATCACATTTGACTGAATGGGAAAGGTCTCAGCGAGAAGTTCCCATAAGTCTGAATATAGGTAATGGAGAAGGATTCATTAAAGGTCTAGTTGAAGAAAAGCCTGCAGCTGTATTCATTGCCAAAAACACTACATGGGAGAAAAAAAAAAAATCTTAATTTCTTCAGCCACAGGAAACACTTCAACTGGAGTCTGTATCTTTTTAAACATCTGCTTCAAATAATGACAGGGAAAAAACCATCAGGAACCAAGTGTTAGTTTTGATATTTTAGTGTGACTTGTCTTAATATTTACCTAGTGTCCAGGAAAAATGATGAGAAGAAAACAAGAAAGGAAGTGGAAGACTGGAGGAGAAAAGAGAAGAAATGGCAGCTATATGAAGTAGTTTTTTTTTTCCATTTAAAATGTTCATCTATGTATCTTAAACATCTTTTCATCTCAATAGCACTGTAACATTCAGTGGAACAAAGAAGGAACATCTGTATGTCATCTGTATGTCAGCTACATACCATACTGTTGTAAAGAACAACCACCAGACCATTTGGATGACTGTATAATTATCAAGGCAAGTAAGACATTATAAGCCATTTCTGAAGTAATATACAAGCATGGATAGATTGTTAGTTTCCATAGGTTGGCTTCTCACTTACAATTTGAGACAGCCATGGAATTGTGTAGATGCCACACAACTTGCTGTTTAAAATTGGGGGGGGGGGTGGGAATTCCATCTTTCTTCCATCTTTTCAAATGACATGTTTTTTTCTTACTTAATGACAGAATCCAAGATCTGGTTGCTTATTTTTAGTTGTTATAATAGGCCTATTACATACAAAAATGTATATTTGCCAATGTCACATTCCAGTTCACAGACCCACTCCCAGTGATTAGGAATTAATAAACTTCCCTCCAGCATGATACAAAATCTCTTTATCATCTGTAATGCAATCTTCCTTGTATAAAACTGAAATTAAGCAATCTGTCTGGATTAATTTTCTGTTTCTGAGAATCTCTGAGGCAACTGCGTATGATCATTTTGCAGTTTGCTATGCCAGTTACTAATTTATCACATTTTTTTTTGTAAAATTATGTGCAAAATAACAACTAATGATGCTTGTTTCATGTATATTTGTGTCTCAACTTCAGAGTCTAAGAAGTTCTAGCTGCTACTTTAGCTTTGCCCAACGTTGAGAAATTTGTACGTTCTTTCTCTCACCTGCTACCTCTCATGTAATGATCCTCTGGCATCTAATGAAGTAGTGACCTGGGATCAGATAAGATCATTCTTTATCCAAGTACCTATTGTCACAAGCCTTAATGAAATTAATAATCTTTCGCACATTTATGTGTCTGTTGAATTTGGCCCAGGCTGTGAAAATAACGTACAAGAGACAGAAGTGTGAATGCACTAGGAAAACAGAAGAGGAATTTAATTCAGTTTTTAAAAAGTATTTTAGACAATCATCTAACCTCCTTTTTGTCTTTGTTTCTTTTTTTTAGCCTTTAATGTTTGCCACAGAAGACTTTTTATGTACAGAGATTATACCAGCTCAACAAGAAATCACGCAAGACAGTTAAATGTAGAAGGGAATTGCAGTAATGCAGTTGGAGTAACACAGAGCAAGAATCAGCTGTAGGCAGGACATTTTAACATGCTGAGGTAAAAATTGTTTTGCAAATTAGCCAGTGTGCTGAATAGACCAGTCTGATCCATTGTCCCCTTACATTAGCTCCCTAAGATGTAACAAAACCTAAGTGTACCCAGGGAAGCAGCAGTTCACAGCGGGAAGTTTTTTCCATTCATTGGTAAGGCAAGTCATGATCTTTTACCTATGGGTTTTCTACTGTGTATTTGTACTTTGAGTTACAGTGTTTGGATAGGGAAAGGAGGGATTTCTGATGGGATTCTTCACTTTTAAGAAGTTGCTTCTTAAGAAGATTCTTCTCTTTTGGAAAATCCTTGAATCTCACATTATATGGTGCACTGAAGAGGCAGGTAAATTAAATTTCAGACTTGCATTGGAGATAAGCCTCCCTTATCAGGGAGAGCTAAGTATTCCTAACAGATCAGTTTAGCTAGAAGCGTAACTATAGGTGCAGAATTGTGGCTTAGGCTTTGTGCTCACAGGGGTGTTAAAAGCAAAGGATTTCCTTTTCACCACTCAGTTCTTAAATCTAGGTATAAAAAGGTTATGGGGTACTGAATGTCTGCTTGCTCTACAGCAGACTGAGTGGGGACTAGGCATTGGCCTGGTTATTTGAATTATTTGAATGAAGTTGAATGGACATTGGGTTTTGCTACTACTTTAGACAAAAAAATGTATTTATGCTGAAGATGTTTTTTGTTTGAGATGCCCTGCAAACAAATCAAACCTACAATGCATTAGAGTCTCAAATGATTACAGTACATTATAAGATTTACAAAAAAAAAACCCACCACACTTTTTTCTATGCAATAGTGTTTAATTTTAACTATTATTATTATAACCACTAAAGGCCAGAATGTTCACTCATGTGCCTTCTATATGGGTCTTCTATTGCCAAAGACCCAGCAATTGCCTCTAAAATATTCCGATATTCGTCTTGTTGCTATAGCTGCCTCTTTCGTCCATGCTGACAAAGCTTACGGTAAGAATGCTGTAATTGTAACATGCTCCTTGCTGTCTTAAGTAGTTCTCACAGCAGTATTTTCAGAGTGTTTGTGAAGCTTACCATATGGTTTCCACACTTCAGTGCTGACAAGACTCTGGCTATTACCAACAGACATGAACAACACATCTTCAGAAACGCATGTTCTTTACTCCTTGCCTCTTGAATCAGTTCATTTTTGCAAAAGACCTATAATAAGCTAGTCTTCATTAAAACAGGAGAAACTGAAATCAATTTTTCTATAGTAAAGCTGCTGCCCACACCCAGGACACTAACCTGTGGCTGCTCTACTAGCGCCATTTGTCCTTGTACACCTCTTGAACTTACTTTATAGTTACTTTGTTGAATGACTTCTTATTTATAAAAGAAAAAAAGCTGAAAATACTAAGAGAGTGCTAAGCAGCTCAACTATTATGACAAGCAAGATAACTAATGTATGTGAACACTGCCATCTTTCTATTAGCCTGTCCTCCATTTGTGTGTTCACCTCTCACTGTAGTTTTCTGTCCTAAATTTTGATATGGAATATTTTGGTACACGTGCTTTTGTTTGGCCTCTAAAAAGAATGCTGTTTCCCATTTTGTCCTACATGGTGGAGTTTTAAATGTATTTAAGTCCTAATTCATGTTGAATTCAGAGAGAATTAAATGCCTTAACAAATATCTCTAGAAATGTAACCACCCTTAATAGAAATACTAATTAGAAATGTATCCACTACATTAGGAATGCCATGATCCAGACAACATTTTTTCACCCATCTTTGATTTTGCACCGTAGGGAGTTTTCATGGATGGGTCTAGGAGACTAGGCTTCCTCCACAGTAGAAAAAGAAAATATTTCTGTTTAGATTGAGCTTTCTAGGGATTATGAGCCAATGTGGTATATAGAGGATAGAGGGTAGTGCAGCTGGCCATGGAACACTGGCTGTGGGTATCGCTTTAAAAAAGTAACTTTAGCTAATGCAGTTATTTTTAAATCCAATTGCATCATAGGGAAGGAAAAGATTCACAGTTAAATGCTGTATTTTTCTTTGTTTGAAGATTTTCCTAGGTACTTTTAAGTAACCTTTCGTCTGGCTAGAAAGGGTTCAAATAATAATTATGTAAGTTTGCTTTCCAGACAGCTTTAGCTTTCCAGGTTTCTAGGTTTTCACAATTAATTGTTCAGTTCTTCTCCTTTTCATGAATTAAAGAAAAAGAATGAATCATCTGACTTTACATTTTTGGTAAAACCTGTGATTTTGGTTTACAGAATGGTACATTCCAATGAAAGTAAAAGCCAAGCAATCCAGTTTACCATTGCTGTAAATCAATACAGCTTCATCAACTGCTGCTTTTGCACACTAAGAAATCTAATATTTTAGCAGCTTAAAGACTATAAATAGCATGGCTATGTCCACTGCTAAGTCTACAGTAATATAGACTGAAGATAGCAGAGCCATGTCTCCACCCTGGAAGATGTTAGTGTCTTCTGTTTGAGCTGACTCTGCAGGTTTCAGAAGCACATAACAGCAGATTCTGCTTTGTGAACCTTGCTCACTGAGTAACAAGGTCTCTTTCACATGTTCTCAAACCTGAATGGAAGTTTAGAAGATAACAATTCAGCTGCATATCTGTATAAAGAAGTTAAGAGCAGTAAGACCATTCTACATCTTTCTCAACTTTGGGATTTGACATGCAAAAGCAAAAGGTGCAATGTACTCATTTGCTCCCCTTCCAGACCAGGCAGCCTGAACATAAATAAAGAGGATTACCTTTGGTGAGCTACTTGCTGAGCTCAGCTACATGTCATTAGCACATGACAGTGCAAATTTACATCTAGCACAGCCTATAAGTCAGTTTGTATTCCTCAGAAGTGCCAAGATTGCAAGAAGGAATTTCTAATTTTTGGAACCATAATTATTTCCCCAGCAATCTAGCAGGACAATAAGGTATTACGCCATCTTTTACACCTTGCGCCACTAGAACTATGGCAAGGATGCATTGTCTGACTCTCCTAAGTCACTACCTTTCTTTCTTTGCCTTATTCTCCCCATATTTGTAAAAACATTATCTGTTTGGGTTTGGAAATACTAATTTGTTAGTGTTTATAATGTGCAGTCATCTGTTCCATGCAGAATTCTGTTATGAATTCATAATAAAGATTAAAATGAGTGGAAACCTAACTAAAGATGATCTACATAAGAGACTCAATATGGCTTCTATAAAGGAAAGTTCTGCCTTACAGACCTCTGGGTGATCTTTCAGAGGATCAACACATTTGTGGATGACGTTGTTCCGGGCTATATAGTCTGTGTAGATATGTAATGCATTTAATGAAGTCCCTCACTGAAAGCTTTTAAGAAAATTAATCAGCCATAGAAAAGAAAGGAAGGTCCTTGCATAGGTAAACAGTTGACTAAAATATCAACTACGGAGGAGAAGTGTAAAAAGTCAGTTTTACAATGGACTGGTCATTGCAAAGTTCAGCAGTGGTCTGTGCTAGGATCTACTCTATTCAATGTACTCATAAATAACCTGGAAGCAGAAGTGAACATTGAGATTAAAAGTTTGTGGAAGATACTAGGTTATTCAGGGTAGAAAGGAGAAGAGAAGACTGTGAAGAAGAACTTATAGAACTGAGTGCCTGGGCAATGAAATGGCAGTTGAAATTCAGTGTAGATAGATGTGAAGTGATACACCTGGTGAAAACAACTCTAGAGTCATATGTAAAATTGAACCAGCTGTTACCACTCAAGAGCAAGATTCTGAGATTATGATCTTTAGTTTCATAAAACATTGATTCACTGCTCAATGACAGTCAAAAAACCCAATCAACTTAGGCATTTTCAGGACTGAAAACAAAACAGAAAACACCATTATGCCATACCATTATGCCACCATGTACATCTATAGTTCAACCATGTTTTGAATACTGTGCAAGTTCTGATCCCTTGATCTCAGAAAGGAGTATATTAAAACTGGAAAATGTTAGGAGAAGGCAAAAAAGGTGATGAAGGTATGGAGTGTCTATAGAAGGGATGCTTTAGTGGGCTAGGCGTTTTTAACTCGGGAAAGGGTGATTTAGAGGGCTGATGACAGATCCACAGAATCCTGGCTTTCATGGGGACAGTTGATGTGGATCAGCTGTTCACTGTCTCTTCTCATACAAAAAATAAGGACCATCAAATGAAGCTGGCTAAGCCAACTTCAAAACAAATATAATAGAGTAGTTCTTTAAGCAAAGGGTAGTAGACCCATGGAACTGCTCGCCAAAAGGCATTGTAGATGCTCATGTTTATGTGTATTTTAGGGCAGAGTGGACAAGCACTTAGAAAAGAAATCCACTGAAGATTACTAAACAGAAAAACTCCATTAAGCTCAGGAAATTGCGTGACCTGAATATAATCAGAGACTGAGGGACTGCTGAAGGGAAAGTCAAGTCTGTTTTTTCTCTGTTGCTCTTCGCTGAGCATCCACTTATGGCCACTGTTAGAAAAAAGATACTAAGCTAAATGGACCCCTAGTCTGAATCCATAGATGCATTTCTGATCTTATATGAGCCTTATTTCTTTTGCTCAGCTGCAGATGCTGAGCACTCATGCTGAGAATATAAGAAGTGCAAATAATGTGTTTCTTTTTTAAAAACAATAGAGACCGAACTCACTCAGTTAGAGATTGTTGGGGATGTGGTGTTCTATGTTATTAGGCTATTTAGATATCTAAATAAGAATTTAGAGCTGATATTTTCATAAAACATTAAGGGAGCCTGGCTTCCAAATCTGACCAGATTGCAGTCAGGTTTAGATATTTCATTGTATTTGTTGTCCTTGAAAACTGGGGCATAAAATAACATACAGGCAATATTAGAGAGTAACGATTCTGGTTAAAATTATGTTGACTTTTGCACTTTAATTAGGGATTCATCTCTTCTCTTATTCTTTAGGATTATTAAGCTGCCATACATACTTTCAATATAGGCTGAGTAGAAACTCATGTTTCTGTTTTAAATTTTCATCCCCAAAGCCTAAAAAGAGAAAAAACCAAAGAGTTCAAAACCAAGCTGATGTTAACCCTGATTATACAGGAAACATGACTGTTCCATAAATGTATTCTGTTGTTCATTCACGCAGAATAGTGTTCTCTGCATTTGCTGATTCACTGAGGCTTCTATAACACTCCAGAATGTGTAACCCTTTAGAATGTCATTTTCTGAAGATCAACTGGTTTTTTTTTTCAGCTAAGACTCAACAAAAAATGACGTGGTTCCTTAATGCATGTATTTCTTAAAACCTCAAGCTAAACAGTTTAAGGTCTAGAAGAACATTGCTGTCCGAGATTATATTAATGCTTTCAAATATTTCATCTGAGAATTTATGTATGAATGGACATTCCCAAAGCATATGCATTAGATTAACATTCAGTCCACCACAGCTACAATGCATAACATTTTCTTTAATGAATTCCAGGGATTTAAGAAGAGTATATTTTACATTATTAACTTCAGCTTAATGCTATTAACAGCAAGTAATCCTCTCTTTTGTTCAACTTCATGAGATTTATGCAAGTTTAGGATTTTGAAAATAATCTTGTTATATTAGCATAAAACTACTAATGAAGGGATAAATAGTGAAATCACTATTTATTCACTGTCTATCCAGTGAAAATTCACTGTCTATACAGATGCTACCACACTGCCCATCATCAACATGCCTACTCAGTTCACAGTTAAGTAAGTCTTCTAGTTAGCACACTAGGACTCTGAATTCCACCTAAAGACTCCTGCTGACTGATTAGAAAATTAATATAGTGTTGTGGTTTAACCCCAGTTGGCAACTAAGTACCACGCAGCCACTCGCTCACTCCCCCCCCGGTGGGATGGGGGAGAGAATCAGAGGAGTAAAAGTGAGAAAACTCATGGGTTGAGATAAAGACAGTTTAATAGGGAAAGCAAAAGCCGTGTGCACAAGCAAAGTAAAGCAAGGAATTCATTCACTACTTCCCATGGGCAGGCAGGTGTTCAGCCATCTCCAGGAAAGCAGGGCTCCATCACGCGTAACGGTTACTTGGGAAGCCAAACACCATCATGCCAAATGTCCCCCACTTCCCCCAGCTTATATACCGAGCATGATGTCATATGGTATGGAATAGCCCTGTGGCCAGTCTGGGTCAGCTGTCCTGGCTCTGCCCCCTCCCAGCTTCTCATGCACCTGGCAGAGCACAGGAAGCTGAAAAGTCCTTGACCAGTGTAAACTCTACTCAGCAAGAAACAAAACATCACTGTGTTATCAACATTATTCTCATCCTAAATCCAAAACACAGCACTCTACTAGCTACTAAGAAAATTAACTCTATCCCAGCTGAAACCAGGACATATAGTTATATATATGTATATAGTATATCTTGCAATCTACTACAAGATTTCTGATAAAATTAGGAATTTTCTTATTACATTAAGGCTTTTGCTTATACTATGTGTTGCTTGCAGTGTATATTAACCCTTAATAATCATAATCTTCTGTACGGTTAGCACATCACTTTAGTTCTTAATGTCAGATTAATGTGCAATAAAACAATATCAGGTAGTAGACAACAGCCTGTTTCTTGGTCTGCACATCTAGTAAATAATAAAGTGCAAAAATTCAAAAGTTTTGAGTTGGAATAAGAGTATTTTTGAAGCTTTGAATGAAGGAGGGAAAACTCACTAAGAATTTTGCTACCACCATCAGTGCATCCAAGACTCAAGTCTAAAAATACAAGCAGTATAGATCATAATTTTGTTATTTTAATTTTTTTCTCCTCCCCTAGCTCTAATAAATAATGCTATTAGCCAGTTTGCTTGATGGCATTTAGAATTTTTAATATTTTAACATATTACTTAAATCATAAGATAGAGTGCATCAGTTCCGGTGTTTGGGCCTTCATTCGGGAAGATGCTTAATGTAGTTTGTCATTTTAAACAGGAGTTGTCTTGTTCGATTAAGAGCATTGTTTAGGTACTTAAAAGTTACACTCATGTTTAAATTCCTTGCTGCATAGGAGATTTGTTTCTTAAAGTAATGTATGCTGCTTTTGACTTAACCAAACAATTTCTATTTTGCCAACAGATGATACATGTTTGGATTCAGGCAAATTGCCAAAAAGGCTCCACTATATTATCTCTCTCGTATTGTTAAAAAATTACCCTTAGTACACCAGAGGGCCTAGCATAGGCAAATCTGTTTGAAATTCAGATTCTAAAGAGGTTGCAAATGGCTAGTTTAGGAGCAATGGAAGTTTTAGTCTACAGCAGAAGCTGCATTGCCTTGTTTTCTTTAGCCCTGTAGGACAGATTTGAGACCTGTGCCTGTGTGGATATCTTTTAATATGAACTGAATGTAATCTGAAAATTATACTTCTAATCAGCATAGTGGATTTATTTTTACTGTTCCTCACTGGGAAGCCAAACTGGCTGTTTGAAAAGAGACACAGCAGGTACAAACAAAAATATTTGCTTTTAAATTACTTTGTGATGTTACAGTCTCTTTCTTCTTCTCTTAGTAGTTCTAGAAGATTGAGAGAATTGTAAAAATGCTATAATGTTGATTTTCATTCTCATAGTAATCTCAGTGTTTGTATCTAATTTTCATAATGAATTTAATGTACAACTCTTAACTAACAGTAACTACCAATAATGCTTGGAGCATGCTATGGATGTCATAAAACCAGAAATAGCATTTGTACCTTTTGCCTCCAACTAACATTTTTCATTCTGACCCCTCCAAGGTCCATGATAAAATCATGTTCCACTTCTGCTAGCGCCTCAAGAAGGGACCTGTTAGACCCTCACAGACTTGGTACAAACAGTCACATAGCTGGAAGGCCCCAGATTCCAGTGCAGCAGAGCAAGTACTTCAATGAGTTGCTCCTATCCCTTTGTATACCTGCATTACTAGTTACAAGACATCAGCCTCTGGTTATGCTGGATGTGTCTGGCTATCCCTTCAAAGAACTGTACTTCATGCATTTCCAGTGTTTGGTCACATTGCATGTATATACTTACAATTTGATGGGAGCTGAGTAGCATATGCCAGTGTTTGCCTGCTCCAGTTCATGGGGAAAAAAAATATCACTGCACTCAGTAGTGCTGTTGCTACCTCAGTGTTTTGTGTCATGAGAATCTGCTTTAAGTCTTCATGCAAGCTTGCTGCATGCACTGACAATGTCTATGGCTGTGCCTGCTTCTGTCCCAATTTGGTGTGGAGGTGTATGGCTATGCAACATAAGGCAGATATGGCAATTCCTAACATCTTCCTTTTCTTCCCTCCACAAGCCAAAGTTGCCACTCCTGCCATTGTTCAGGGTGGATACCATTTTGTTTCCTCACTAAATGTTGAAGATAAGACATTCTGAGCTTGAAAGGGTACTTTGGACACTTCCTTCAAGATCTTGAAATATCCTGTAAGACAAATTGGTGAAAACTTACTTGTGACCTTACTTGTCTGTTTCGCACAATTGTTATAAGAAGACAGCAGTTTGCTTTTCTCCATTTCACCTACATTTTTAAGCCTTCTAAGCTCTTCTGTTTGGAGACTTTATACGAACCCATTAAAGAAACCAGGGATTAAATGAATGAAAACTACAGAATCTCTTTAAACCAGCAGGAAGATGACTCCATGTTAGAATTCAGGTGCAGCTGCCAGTTGCACTAAGTGAAAAATTTACATCTATTTTATTTTAAGTGAAAAACTCAATTTTTGTTGAAATTCAATTTTAAGTTCCATCTCCCCTTCTCTTGAGCCGAGGCTTCCAAAGGGGACACACCTTCCTCAATGTCCAGTGGTTGTCTGGCTCCCACAATACCTCACAGTATGTCAGCGAGAGCAAAGACTGCTATAACAGGAGAGAGAGTCAGACTCTTTAGTATTGCATATCAGAATAATTATAATAAGCTACAGATTCAGCAGTAAAAAGTGATCTTGAAAAAGAAAATGGGATCTCGCTATTTAAAACCTTTCTTTTCAGAACCAGTGTATGTATGTCAACTGCAGTATTCAAATGCAGATCTTAATACTCACAAGACCATGAAATTAAGAGTAAAAAGAATTTACACATTAATAAATGACATCCTAAAATAATAAATATGTGGTTAATTACTATATGTGTACATACCAACTGCCTGCTAGTTTTCATTTTATTTGAAGGACAGCCTATGCCTAAAGTCATCTCCACAACATAAAATGTTTCACATAACTTGGACTGGATCCTGTTTCCTATGAAGTAAGGAGAATTTTGCCATAGACTTCAATGGACATAACTCTTGCCCAGATGCTTATATAGTCATTTGAGACAAAGCAAAAAAAAAGGAAAGAAAACCTCACTGTTATTCTGTCTTACTCACAATTATCACCAGTGTTAATGACTAACATGAGACACAGGAGAATGGATAATAAGGCTCACAAAATACTGTAATTTGGAGCATGCCAGAATTTATCTGGTCAATTACATTGTTACATTGTATTGTAGGAAAAAAAAGCCTTATAAATGCTAATTCAACATTTTTAATTGAGCACAAGTGGTAGTATCTTACTCAAATAATTAGTAGATAGCAAGTCGTATCAGGCAATTTCAACTAGTTGAAATTTGTTAAGAATTGTTAGGCGACTTCAGTGGTCTTTGGACCAAGCTTGCATGTAAACGTACAAAACTGTCTTGATTACTTGTAATTAGATGTTTTTATTTTTTTAAAGACTGGATTTCAAATTAAGTATGGCCTATTTTAACCCTGTGGGCAGTAACTATTTCCATTGATTTATTTAGTGCACCTGTAACGTAGTTAGCTTGATCCTTCTACCCTTGAAATTAATAGCAAAATTCCTGCTGATTCCAGCAGCAAAACCAAGCCTACATCATAACTAACCACAATTCCCTCTACTCCCCCTTCCCTTTCCAAATATCTTGTTTTTTACAGAACATTAATTTTAAAATGTTCTTTAACTAATGACCTGTTGAAAGACATTTAACTTTTTAAATTTAAATTTACTTTTTAAACATCAGAAGTTAAGGAACAGGTTTCTTGCTATGAGAAACAAAATACTTTGTTTAATGGATTTCTTTTTCGATCTGTGCACATGCCAAACCTATGGATAGAAAGGAGATGTTTACATGGTATATAGCATATTGCAAACACTAATAGCATTTAGAAAGACCTGTATTAATGCAATTTTCCTGCTTGAATGTATCCTCTGTGTTTTGCATGGTACTAGTTAAAGCTTATTATCATACAAACTAAATGAAAGAGTCTAGTGAAATAGGCTGTTGTCAGATCCCACATGATGAATTGTAACTTCAGGCATCTCTGTTTAAATCTCTCTGCTAACCTGTTCCCAATTAGGGACATCTGGGACCAGATTTTCTTTCATTTGAAGCAGAGGTTTTAAGAAGTTTTGACTCTGGAAAAAAAGAAAAAAGACATAAAAAAAGGAGACGGGAAATGTAATAACAGAAAGAACTTTAAATCCAAGCCCTATATATGATTTTACAAGCAGTGTCAGAATTTTTTTAAATATTACAGCTAAGTGTAGTGCTTTATACCATGATGTGTTAAAGTTCTGATTTTACAGTGATTGGTATTTTTCCAAGTATAAGTTTCAAAACTTTGGCTAGGATTTCTTAAAAGGCTTTTCTTTTTTTTTTTAATAAAGAGATGAACTAGAATATCATTGAAGAAACACTAATAAACTTCCTATCCTACATATAGAAATCCAGAAATATACAGGATACTGCACCTCCTTTTTTTCCGAGAATTGGAAATCCTATTCTGTTGTAAATTGGCAGTTTTGTTGAAACGAGTGGAGCCATGAGGATTTACACAATTGAGAATCTTGACATATATATATATATATATTTATACTTCCTTTGCATTTTTGGTTATATCACTTCTGTTTTTCTTCATGTCCTGGATGACTTTTTAGACTATGTATCTGTTCAGTCTTTCCCTGAAATTATGGCTGGAGTGCAGGAGTCCTGAGGCAAAAATATCCAACTTGCTGAAATGTACAAATGGTCTTTTAAACAAGAATTCTTCATTTTGAGAGACACTGAACGTTAACCTCCCATGCATTTCAGCTGGAACTGGGGATGTGTTGATCCAAAAACCAGGCCAGCACACAAATGCATGCATATATACATAAATACACAAACAAGCAAAGAAATACATGCTCAAACTTAGCATTTTTGTGGTGTTTCACAAATAATTATGGATGCTTTTCATATGTATTAGGGTCAAAAGAGAAGGTGGTAATTTAAGCAAATATAAGTAATTTTTGTGTGTGTCCCCCAGAAAATACATATCCCATTCTTGTGATAGCTTAGAGTGCTTAAACAGTTCATTGTATAAATGTAATTGTATGTGCTATAGTGACAACTCCAATCCCACATTGCAAAGGAAATGTCAGTCCACTGTCCTATGTACAATGGAAAACAGCTACTCCTTTTACTTTTTTTTGAGTCCTCTGAAGTAGAGAGGAGCACCATGAAAATGCCTCCAAATAAAATACAGCCTGGGTGGTAAATGGGAATGCCAAAGCCAAAAGCAGTACAAACTGAGTAAAATGTGAGCCAGACAAACTTACATTGACTGAGCATTTTCTCATCTTCGAAAAAAAAGTATAAATTTTGAACAGTGTCACATGGGACAGATAGAGAGAGACAGACAGAAATCATTATGTGTGTATTCTGGTTCTCAAGCAGCATAAGGCCTTTGCAGTCTTAATGTATAACTTACTTAGAATTGCTGCAGGCTACTGTATAAATCGCTCAACTGTGTCTGTTAGTAAGAAAGAGATTGTAAACAAACCCCTTTTGCATTACTCTGAACAGAACAAAGGAACTTTAAAGTGACTTTATTAATCAGTGTGTCCCCAAAGCAGAGAGTAACCATAGCATACAATGGTTCCATGGCAGCCAAAGCAATCATCAAAATGACTGTAAAGAAAAAAAAATAGCAAAACCCCAAAGAATACCAGGTATGAAATAACTAAAACAACAGCCTGAGATGGAGGAAAAGTACAAATGACTTTGTCGTTCTTTGGCTGTATTCTTAAATGAAACCTTTATAGATGATTGTCCATAGATATGACAGAAGCTTTCTCTAGGACCTATATTAGTTAAAAAAAATAAATTTTAGGAAGAGGTATTTTGAGGTTCCACTGTCATCGTATGTCTGGATGTAAGGGCCATATAGGACATAAGACCGTAGGAAAACATTTAGAAAATACTCACAATAAGCTTGAAAAAGCCCATGCTGAAAGCAGTACAAAGGCTGATAAAGTCTTCCTGATAAGTACTTTTTTGACCTTGCTATCCTGCTAGCATAATAGTGAGGACTGTATACAGTCACATACACAATTAAGTCTCGTGTCCATCCTGGCTGTGCTCTTAAGAGCAGACTTGTCCTTCCAGCAAGAAAGATCTCTAGTTAATCTTCCATCTCAAAAGCCCTCAATCTGATGAGAAGCTGTTAGCAACTTTGATGGTTAAACCTCAAGTATTTTAGCTGGCATCTAAGGCAAATATTAAGTATATTGTATAAGGAGGAGCCATGGGATGTAGGAAGAGAGAACAGATGAAAGGAATTCTTTAGGCTGTCATCAAAAAGGATTTCCCCTTGATTTTATTGAAAGTGGATATACTGTTATTACTATTATTAGTTACTGTTTATATCAAGGCAATATCTAGGGGTCTGTCTTACAAATGGGATGCCACAGTGCCAGATACTCTAGCAGTACACAGCTAATGTCTGCATAATCAAATAAAGGAGAGATTCTACCATGTATAACCATGCCTGAAACAGCTTACATTTAGCTAACACAATGAACAATAGTCATGCTGATGTGACAGCATATTTGCCTGTAGTCTACTCAAAGTCCCTACTACTGCGTCTTCACGCCTGATTAAAGTGAATATGGGATACGCTTTCCTGAGATACAAACACATTCTTGTGTCTGTTCTCCAAGAAAGTAATTTCTGAAGAAAAGTTTAATGACAAGCTGGCTAGCTCTTTAAAAAGGAGAACAGTCATTGCCTCCTTCACAGAAGAAATAAACTCAGGATATCAGAGAAATGGACTGTTCCACCTTTTCAAAATCTAAGGTCAGTTTTAGATATATAAAAGTAATGCTGACATTATTATTCCTGTCCTCTTTCCCAATAGTGACTTGAGTAGAAATCTAGCAGTGAAAACTTTAGCAGCTCCAGCATGGATTTTGTTACTAGAAACAGAACAGCAAAACAGGGAGAATTTACGGACATTTCTAGTAAGGTTGGCTTTTCTAAAAAAGGAAATAGATCCCTGTAACAACAAAGGAAGTCAAAAGGACCTCAAATTGTGTGAGCTGTCAGAAAATACAGAAGGAGGCATGAGTAGCGAGTATGTGAAAAAGATTCTTTTGACCCATGGTGGAGTCTGGCAAATGCTAGCTTTTGAATAGCGCTTGAGAAATAGTAGTGAAAGACTACAGTTCCCAACATATACTTTGAAAAATGAAAAGCATGAGTGAGCTTTTCTGTTTAGGACACTTTATATAACCCAGTTCAGTAAAGAATTTAAGGGCATATATAAATTAAGGTGTGTGAGTAATCCCACTGAAGTTAATAAGACTATTAAAAAATGATGAAGTGTTTTGCTATATTGAAATCAGACTACATACCATCTCATGGGAACAAGTCTTACAAGACTCCAATAGAAATATTACCATTTATTTCAGTGGCAGTTACTTGCAAAGTTTAAGCTATTCTTAGCTTTGCTGGTTCAGAGCGAACAGTCAAACTTCTTTCACCTAGGAACAGAACAACAGTACTTTAACATTTATTGCAAAACTTCACAGAGTTCAACAGAAAAATGCATCTAAGCGGCTAGAAAGACTTATCAAGGGGACAGAGAGATTTATTCAACGACCAATAACATGTATCTGCATTTAGTATGCTTAGCAAAGCACTTTAAATATGGGAGATCCTCAGTATATCATTATAGAGAACTGTTCATGGCTGGACTTTTAGGGGTTTTGAGGCACTATGTCAATGTTGCTGAATTTTGTGTTACATGTTGAATGCAGAGTTTCTTGCTATCTGGTGACAGTTCAGGACCTGGTTTTCAATCCTGTAGCGGTCAGGGAACAGGCAGAATTAAGTTACACACAATGCAGCATATAAAACATAATGCGACCAAACCAGTCATGATTGTAATGTATAGCTCAGTAGTAGAATATGCAGTATAAGGTCAAGTTATGATTGATACTAATACCCTGGCTTCAGTAAATGAAGCAAACAAAACTGTTGGCTTTTGGTATTGCTGCTGCTAGATGGAACAGATCTGAGGAGCAAGGCACACTATAACTATATGAGTGTAGAAACTTCCGTAGATTACTGAAGTAGACAGCTAAGTGTTCGATGGAAGGTGTGGAAGTGTTATCTGTGTGTCTCAGTACTTTGTGCATATATGCCCTTTAAGTGCTTTTTTTTCTATTCACAAAGTCATCTTTATATTTTGATGGGAACAAGCAAGCTGAGACATACCAAGCATAGTAATGAATGGTCTGGTGTAAACATATCTTTAATCATCCTTAATTCTGATAGCTTCAGGAGATACAAAATAATTTACTAATATTTCACTAGATTTTGTATATTTTAGTGTATTTGTAGTGAAATGTTGGACCTGAGGGCAAAACATTTCATCAGTGTTCATTTAAGAAACATGAGTTGCTTTCTGAAACTGAGAGTGAATTTTTTAATTTCTATAAAAGCAAAACTGTCACTGAAACTATTGGAAGATCTAAGTCTGCATACGTGCTTTCACTTATAAAGTGAGAAGGTTTGTTTTACTCCAGGGTAAAAGTTTGGGGATAATTTATGATGCTAGTTTTGTCTTAAGGATTTGGCAAACTCTCAAGAAAAACAGCCTTAGTAATTGTAGAAGGTCAGTTCAACTTGTAAGCAGTCTGGATCGTGGTCTTAACAGAGGCAGGTCAGTTTCTTAGGCAATCTGGATTTTCCTTGTAGGGAAGAGTTAACAGCAATATTGGCCCCACTGAAGTCAGTGGGAATTTTGCCAATGATTTCTGTAGAGCCAAGATTTCACTCGTCTTTAGCAGAGCTATTAAATACAGTATATTGCATAAACTGAGGGAAAAAGTGAAAGCTACAAATAAACTTACTTCTTTTTCTGGATTCCTGTTAATGATTCTGCAAATGCTTTTCTTACTAGCTATCTGCTTTATGAGAGTTAAGATACAATTTGTATTTCTCCAGAATACACAGAGAATACACGTATTTAATGGGAAATCTAAAATCTTGAAAGAATCCTGTTTTCTTGCAATGAAGCTATTACTTACATGCACAAGTTAGATCCTCATAATGACTGGCCTGTATGTTTGTGGAACGTTTCAGAAGTAAAGTACAAATTATGGAATAACTATCAAAGCAAATGTATGTATCTGCTATTCAGCTGGAAATTTGGCTGTCTGTACATTTGTAAGTTTAGAGAAAAGAATATGAGAGCTATTCTGAATGCTAATGCTATTGCAATACAGATGACTATATAGGATGCTGCTTTTCAACAGGGGAAATAGAAGTTAAGCTAAAATTGGCCTAAATTACTTCATACCACATTCATGGGAAGTTAATGGCTCAAGGTTTCTAGTTTATAACAGCTAACTCTTATGCAGCATGTTTCAGTTTATGGACCTCAAAACATTTTACAAATCAGGTTATTCTTATAGATAAAATGAGGCACAGAGAGGTAAGTATCTTGCCAAAAGACATCTCATAAGCCAGAGAGAGAGCTGGAAACAGAACCTCTGTTAAAGTCTGCTCAAACTTGCTGTTTAGCAGGCCAAATTTCTCCCAGATAATTAATTCCTAAATAGTTATGACTTGCGGAGGGTGGGAGGTCATTTTTGAGAGTAGACTGAGCATGTTTTTTCTACCTCCCTTTGGCATAAGTTGCTGCTGTCTGGCTATGCCACATCCTCTTTTTTATACATTGCACTGGGGACTGTTCTTCCCTCTTGTAGGAATACCTCACTGACCCAGGCCCAAACTCTATGACTAGATCTAAGAACAGTTGTGAGATCGCAGTTGAAAGCACTAAGAGTGGGAGGAAAGGGTTTTCTGGAATAAAATGGGTAGTACAGGGCTGGTTGGTTTGAGTTTTTTTAGATGGAACCTAAATTCTGTTGCTAGCTCTGCTTCTGGAGCTCAGCCAGGAGCTAAGAAAGGAGTGTCAGAGTAGTCCCTGACAGACAGAAAACTCAATTTTTATGCCAAACTTAAATTATACTACAGCTCTTCTCCAAAGACTCTGAGACAGTCTTCTCATCTGCATGGCCTGTGGCTAATGATGTAGTAGATGCAAATGAAAATGTCTGCCCTGAGACCTGGGAGCCACAGGGTACAGCCAGCATGGAACAGCTTAACCCATTAGGTTCATTTAATAGGGCTAATCTGTTTATTTTTCCTTTTGCAGCTGTCCAGAAATATTCTGATCCCTCCACTCTTCCAATTAAGAGCCAGTGTCCACCAACTTCGCATATGCCAGATGTCAGACAGTTTCTGTAGAATCATGCCAGAAAATACGGTGTTTATAATATTTTTCTTCCAAACAGTTTGCTACATTACAATAACTTTTAAATTAATTTGTATTAAGGTGCCCTCCCATAGCCACCACTCAGAATTGTGTAAGCATTGTGTAAATGCAAGCCCCACTCCCTGTGCATAATATTATTAACATGTGTTTGTAGAATCAGGCCACCAAGGATGATCTTGGGTTCCTGGGACAAAGATATTGCAGCCCAAGGCTGTAAAGTCTAAAAGATGTGGTACATGAGCAAAGAAAGTTTGGGAACCTCTGTTAAAGAAACTGAGACTGAGGAAAAGAAAGAGGCTGTCTATGAGGCTGAGGGAAAAGGAGGAAACCCAGTATACATGAATTTGTTGTAGAGCTTTATCAGTGTTCATACTCTTTCCGCTGACTGTCTGCTTACATTATACTGAGTTTAAATCGCAGTTTCTACTGGTAAGATAAAAGTTTTCTGGCAGGCTGGGACTGTTTGCAGATGGACAGGATGGCTTCTTTCTTTATTAGACTTATGCAAAAACATTTGTAAATAATACAGCAAATTCATAAAACAATAATGAAGTAGCAGTGAATGAAGCAGATTTTAAGTGATCACAAGAAAACATAGAAAACTCTGTGCTCCTGATTTTAAGCTATTAGATACAACAGACTCTGGAATTTTATTTATGCAAACCTGAAATGTCTTATATTCACTTGTATATTTTCTGTTTCCCAAAGATCATTTGGTCACATACTTGGATATTACTTTTGTTTGACAGGGATGGAGCTCAGATTTATCAGGGATGTCAGGAAGGGAAATGGCCTTTTGCCAGAATAGCCATTTACTTTATTGATGGCTTTTCCCCACCCTTTTTAATGAGATTTTGTTTTTGTTTGAACAGTGAAAATAACCATTGGTACAGTTGCTGATTGACAAATTTAAGAGTCACCCTCTGAGAGGTTGCAGCTAAAATAATGACTGATCTCTGCTGTTGTTAGATTTGTGGAGGCCTCAAGCAGAGTCTAAGGCAGATGCCATTGTCCCCTCCAACCCATGTGTGCATAACTCGCACTGCTCTCCAGCTTATCCAAACGGATCCCAGCCTTCCTAGGCCTCAGGTCCTGGAAAACGCCTTGCCTATTCACACATAAGACTAGCTCTGCCTGCAGTGACATGAGAGAGTCTAGAAGGGGAAAGGAAATTTATGGGAAAGAGGGAGATCTGAGAGACTGGGAGGATGCATCTCTAGAAGGAGAGGCAGGAAATACCCCATGAATGTCAGATTGAGTTATTCCTGAATTCTACAAGTAATGCCACAAGGGAAATGACATGGATCATCAAAGCATTCCTTTATACCCCAATAAACTCCTCCTTGTCTTAGAAGCATACCCTATACATATTAATAGAAAACCAGCGTGTGTTTCGAGTGTCCAAGATAGCTATATATTTTTTTTTCTTAATCAGACAGGAAAGAAAAGAAAATGTAGGCAACACTTACAAAATGGATACAAACTCCAAAATGGGTAAACACTCAAAATGCTTAGAAGTAATGATGTTGAAAAGGGCTCAGGGTTCTGAGTCCCAGTCTGGAATATTTAACTGATCCATGCAAAGAGGAAAAAAATGTTCAGAGATTAATCTACCAGTGAAAGAGTTTGTCTGCACAAGGAAAGCTCTATAAAGTAAGCCAAGCCTCTTCTAACGGTCTTTAGATATTTGAAAAATAGAGCCCAGGTAGGTACCCTGGTTTGGATACAAGCATATGTATTGCTACCCATATGGTATAAGCGGCTTGGGCTATTGGCGTCCACATAATTATATATATGCATATATGTAATATTACTTATATATGTACTTTTATATATATATATATATGTAATATTATTTATATAAAGAGCAGCCCAAATTTAAGATGGTTATAAATTTGATCTGACATTGTAATTATTCTGGAAGGAGTGCTGAGCCAGCTTCTCTGCCTGACTTTAGCTACAAGATGCTGTCATAAGCCAGATGGCATAAAGATGGTGGCTGGGTCAGCCTTCATGACTAGACTTGGAGGCACAGTTTCGTACACACTAGGGAACAGAGGAGACTCTCAGTCCTCCCACCTTCCTTTGCTTATCTAGGGCCTGGCATGACTCAGGCTGGTATCCATTTGGTGTGGATAGTCAGCAGTTTGGGATCTGAGAATGAAGATGAGCCTGCGGTGTGGGGGACAAACTGACTTACTTATCTAAGTGGAGGCTTTATTCCAAGCTAATCCCTAACAAGGACATGCTAGGTGCGTATGAAGTGTCCACAAGCTACACTACCCTAAGGTGCCTTGATGGTCACTGATGATGCACAAAGCATTGAGTACATAGTGACAGTAACTTCAACATGAATACAAACCCAGAGATCTATTAAAAACTAAACTAGATTGATTTAGACTCAAAATAAGCAACAAATTGTTATCTGGAATGCCTTTATCAGTTTCAAAAAATAACCAAGGATTATTGTGCATCTGTCTCTGAAAACTCTGACAAGTTTTTTTTGTAAAGTTCTAGTTCAATCAGAAAACCTGCCTATACTATTCAGAAGGATGGGCAAGATAGTCAGAGTGGTGCCCATAAACCTTAAAAATCCATTTCCAGTATTAAGATGCTAAAAACTAAAAATTTCCAAAACTTCCAATATTAAAATGATTATGTGAGACGTTGTTACCACATCACTTTTGGACAGAGGTCTTCCTTATTATTCTAATTATTTTTTAATTCATAAAAGATTCAGGTAGTGTTTTCTCCAGGAAAGAAGCCAAATGCCAAGTGTACTTTGCACATACTAGTGTCTGGAGCTAAGCTGAGTGGATCACTGGTATTCCAATAGCTATGGATTTGCCTACTGTAGAGTTTGGGGTCTTATTTTTACAGTGGGAGATGGTAAGATCCACACAGGCTTTTCCTAATCCTTGTGTGTCCATAGCAGTCAGTGAAGTATTTCTTCCTATTAAGGAGAGAGGTCTTTTTATGCATCTTTAGTGTGGCACATTACCTTAATGAGAGCCAAAAAGTAGCTTCATTTTTTGCCATAGGGGCCAAGGAGTTTCCTTCCAGTAACTATGGGTAGGTTTCATTTCTAGGTGAATCTGTTTTCTTACTTGCAACATCCTTTCTGAAAACAAGGAAGATATAGCAATTCTTTTCCCTCTCTTTTGCTCAACTTCTGGGACAGATGGGTGGAGGGACAAAAAAAATCACGATTTGGGAGTTGCAGTGAAACAGAGGAGCTGGGAGGCACAACAGCTGCGACTATGGGGCAGCTTTGTTCACTAGGCAGAAGTTGATGTCCTTATATAGGCTTATTCAGGCCATCTCAAGAATTCCTGTTCCCATGAAAAGTAAGTAGCCGAATGACAACTGTGAACCTGCTGCCATAGATGGTAATGGATTTGTTAGAGTAATTCTAAATTCTTTGTCATTCTACTTGCGTGTATCTACTCTCAACAAGACCCTTGGAAATGACTTGCGCAACGATTTGTTACGCTGTCATTACTCATTAATCTGAGCTTCTGCAAATGATTTTTATTCTTCTGAAGTAAAAATAAAATCCTCATTAAAGAATTTGTTTGTTTTAAAAGCTACACAAAGGATTACAGGGCCTTTGCAAACAGATGTGAGAAAAAATGTGGTTATGCAAAATGTTCCCTCTCATAAGCCTTTACTTTCCATTGACTTCCAGGAGCTTTGAATCGAGCCTGAAGTGCATGGCTTAGCTCACTACAAAGCCTGGGGTCAGTAATTGGAATCACATGTACTTGAGGCCACTGAATCTGATTGTAGGTGAGAGCGCCAGTTTATTTGGGAAATGTGTATTAATATTATGCAAAAAACCCCACCCCAAACCAAGGAAAAACCTATTATCAGATCTGCAGATGACCATAGCCGTGATAGTTTCTAGAAATATTTCTTAAACCGCTACTTGAATTTGCCTCATTTCTGGTAAACAGCTTGTGGTGGCAAACTAAACAGGAACAAGGAATTCTTACTCTGGAGTAAGAATGTCCACACATGGTGTTAATCAGGGTAACTCCATGTGTGGACAGGCTAATATGTGTGACTTTACACTGTTTTAGTCGAACTGGTGAACTTCTTTCTACCCACCTTTAATCAATTAGGAGAGGGTTTAAAGTAAAGGGAAATAAACCAATATTGAACTGAATCCAGGGTTTCTGTAGAGGGGATTCCACTGGTTCAGTTAAGCTGGTACAAACTTTAGACAAGGTGTGATCTGTGTTAGTTGCCTCCTGCAGCTGCCTGATACATGAAAAACAGTGGCTTGGAGGTTGTGATGAAACACTGCCAAGGTCCCACTATAACTGATGTAAGATCCTTGTAAACTGAGTTGGGGTGTTTAAAGAAGAGACAGAAATAGACATGCATGTGTAGAAAAAGGAAGAAAAAAATACCCCTAAATAAAGTCAGCCCTCCATCCTTCTTCTCCTTTTCTAGTGCCCCTTCCCAATAAAATAGAGGGGGGAAAAAAATGACAAAAAAGAAAGAGCAGTCAAAAAAAGATGACCTGGGCAGGATATGATAATGGCATTAAGAGTGTGGATAGGGGTCAGTTCTTTGATGTCTCTTCCTGCAGCAGAGTTAGGAGGCACCATGAGAAGGCTGGTGGAGCCAGGTTCAGAAGGAACAAAAGGCCCTTCACACAGTCACTGGTAGATGCATGAAACCTGTTGCCAAAGGATATTTTGGATGATAAAGGTTTACAAGAACTCATGGGGAGACAGGATAAATACCTGGAATAGAAATTCACTGGGGGCTACTAACTGCACAGAAACCACGTTCCACTGAGGAAATGCTCCAAACTCAAAGCAGCTGGAGGCTGGGAGAGCAGTTGGGAGAATGATCACGTATGTTTTCCTTGTTCATACTCTTCCTTTGGTGACCACTTACGATCATTGCTGAAGACAGGCTATTGGGATAGTTGGACCCTCGGCCATATGGCCATTTTTATGTTCTTGTGTAAGAGAAGAAAAGAGCAAGTAACCTGGGGCACAACAAAACATGCACGCTTTCAACTCTTACTGCCTTAAATACTTTTTCCAGTTGGCCATTTTGAGGAGAGAGATTGAAAAGTTGAGTTATTGAGTAGTTACAAGAGGAACAGTCCAATCAGAGTTCACGTGGGTCAACTACCAAGTAAACACAAACTAACTTCCAACTGTTCTTCTGAGTAAAACCGAGGGCAAAGTATAGCGGGGTGATGAACTCTCCATTTGTTTCCATGCGCATTTGCCTGCAAATATTATCCCCCACATTATCTTAAGGATCTTGGCAACAGCATAGCCAACTGGGTGCTTTCAACTCTAGCTCTTCTTTTGACCACTATCAGTGTTTGTGTTCCTGTTTAAATAAGATAAGGAGGTTTTAAAAAAAAAAGAAAAAAGAAAAAAAAAAAGAGGGGAGGGGAGAGAGAGCAGAGCTGACTGCCTCATTTGGGTTGAAATTCTCATCCTGACTTTTTAAGAGGAGGGGGAGAAAAGAAGGGATTTCTTTTTTCCCCAGTGAATTTCATTGAAAGATTCTAGAATATCTCTCCTTTCTAAAATCCTTTTTACTGACAAAGTTGCGTTGGTGTAAAATCCACGGAAAGACCAAGAACGGGGGTTGAAAATCTCCCCTCCAGAGGTTAAACCTTTCCTTCTCTGCTAGGTGGTTTCTTTTGTGTTGTTTTTCTTTGCCTTGCCTTTGTTTGTGGCTTTCTCCTACTTGGCACCGAGAGAAGTCGCTGCGTTTCTCCTTCACAGAATCAGTCACGCCGGCCCCAGGTTCACGCTGAGTATCTGTGAAGTTTTCCGAGCTGAAGGGAGTCACTTTTACAGCGTGCGTGGGGCTGGCGGGGAGAGAGGCAGGGTATCAGAAGCAACAGGGTCCCTGCCTCCGAGCTGCGGTGGCGGCTCTGTTCTGCTAAGCACTTGCAGGCTGTATAATTAACCGGGTAGGCAGTGAATTAAATCTTTGTAAAGCCCATGAGTGGGGGGTTCCTGCAAGCTCTTTTCCAACCGGTCTCAGGCGGCTGGGATAACATCAGGAACAGCAGCAACGGCAGCAAGCGAAAAGGGGGGGAGCCCACTGGACGCTGCAGGAGAGCCAAGCCCCCGCTCGCTGCGAGTGCTCCCGGCGGCGGGGAGCTGCCGGCGGCCGATGGACAACCTCCGCGGGGACCGGCCGCTGCGGCTGCTCTTCCTCCTGGCGCTGGTGCCTTCGCTCCGGGGCCAAGGTAAGTGCGGGGAGCGGCGCCGAGCCCATTACCGGGCGTCCGCCGGGTTGCGCTGCGCCGCGCTCTCCCCCCCGGGCCGCCACCGCCGCGGCCCCGGCGGGCCCGGCTCTGCCCCGCGGCGTCCCGGACGCCCCGGCGGGCTGCGGGGCGCCGGCACAGCCCCGCCTGGCCGGGAGGCTGCCGGCGGCGGGGCGCCTCGCTGGCCCCCGGGCTGCCTGCCCCGGCCGTGCCCGCTCCCCCTCCCGGGGCCGCGGGCGGCCGCGCTGCGGGCGGCGAGCGGGGGTCCCGCGGCTGCGGGGCGGGAGCGGGCCCACGGGGGACGGGGCGGCTGGGTTCCTCCGATGTCCCCCCCTTTCCCGTGCCCCTGGACGTCCCGGACAGAGTTTAAAGCGCCGCTGCCATGTTCAAGTGAGCAGAAAGGCGTGGCGTGCACCGGCTCCACCGCAGCCGCCCGCTGCCACCGCCGGCGCCCGCTCCCCCCCCCCGCCTCGGGGCCGCTGCCACCCGTGCAGGTTCGCTCTGCTCCGGAGGGTCGGTACGAGGCTCCGCCGGGACGGACCTCGCCGCTGGGAGCTGGTGAGTCCGACCGCCGCGGGGCCGGGCTGCGCTGTCTGACCGGAGCCCCCCCCACCCCGTCCCGGGGCCGGGCCGCCCCGCGGGCTCCTGGTGGCGGGGCCGGCTCCGGAGCTTTTGCAGCCCCGCGTCCCGGGAGTTGCGACGTGTCGCGGCGGTCGGCGCTGCCGCCTGCCCTTGTGCGATGCCGCTCTGCCAGGAACGGCGCTCGGCGGTGGGCGTCGGGTTCAGTTGCGGGGTGCGGGGGTGATGTGTCCCGAAACCGGCGGTCAGGAGAGGTGTCAGGTCTGATCTGCTGGGGACCAAATTACGCCCCCCAAAAACGAGAAACAGGATCAACAGTTACTTGAGATCTCATCGGAGCAGGAGGAATAGTGAAGCAAAAGATGCAGGCTTTTTGAAGACAAAATGTGAAACATTTATGAATGATACTGTGCGATGTGGTTGCTTTTGAAAGCAGGGATCTGGATCTGGGCCATGACTCCCCTTCCATGCTGTGCACTTTTTTCCTGTTCTCTTAATACTGTATAAAAAGAGGATATTCTCTTGATTTAATTCGGTGAAGTAATCCAGCCAAAACGGAACGGGTAAGATATGACAAAGAAACTACTTTCCATATGGTGATAATGAATTTATCATAGCGAACAGATAAATGACCTTTTTCTATTAGAGTAACCCCGAGGGGGGCCACTCAGAGTTGAGGCTTGATTATGCTGTACTCCAGGCAAACATTTACAAACATATGGTCTCTGGCCTAGGCCTAACAATGGCAGACAAAAACCAGTGAAGTAAATTATTTGTTACTATGACAGTATTTTGGCTCTTAGATTTTCATATAGCAGAGGGCTTGTCACAGATATCCTTCAAAATATTTGCTTTTGATAGAGAGAAGAAGGAGGGACAGAATAAAGAAGGTTAGAAAAGCAACGGTTAGTGCCAGAATCCCAAGATAGCTCCAACTTTCTCTCAGACAAGAGGGCACATCAGCAAAACTGTGGCTTTGATGTATCCCAGTGAACGGGCATAGTAATTTTAAGCATTCAACATTATTGTAAAACACTGAAGAATTTAATTTGGTAATTTCAGTGTACATTTAACCTTAATTACTGGACTACTTCTTTTTTTAAAAAAAGATAAGTAATTAGATAGAGAAATTCAGGTTTTCAAAATTTTTTTAACACAAAGTATAGCCAAATTTGAGAATAAAAGGTATATCCAGATTTTATTCTCAAATAAAAATCCATATTCTAATTTAACCAAGATTTTCTACATTCTTAGAACTTTGAAAACAGTACACTGGATAAAATTAGATTTAAATGTCTGAAAGCAGATGAGGATCCTTGCTTAGCACACTACCTTTGGAAGAGTAGACTTCGCTGAGGTGAAATAACTACTAGTAATTGTAATTAATAATGTAATAATTACTAGTAATTGTAATTGCTGTAAGAAAGATCTTTTCTGCATTATTTCTCATGGCCATCTGTGTTTCGCAGGCAAATGAAGTAATTATCTTGTGAGATGATGTTGTTTAAGTGCAGGCTCTTTGGGGCAGAGCCTGTGATCCTCTGTGTGATGAGTGTACAGGGGCTTGGGGCAAAGCCCAGCTCCTAAGTGCTTTAGTGATACAATTGCCAAGTTACTAGGACAACATATTTCTGAAATAGAGCTTCCTCATAAGCTTGTTACCATCAGTTTTCTTAATTGCTTTTCCTTACTAATTAATCATCAAATCATCGGTATCTATTAATTAAAGTCCTCACTCTGAAAAAACAGAAGGGACTGCCTTCAGTGCAACTGCCCAGTGCATATGAATATAGATGTGCACGTCATTCTTTGCAAGAGTAAGAGTCTTAAAAACCTTCTAAATTGTACAATGCAGCTTTGTTTTATTGTAAACATTGCATTTTTTCTAAAACTTTTTTTTTTTGCTTATGATATAAACTACCATCTACTGAAGAAAATGAATTACTGACATCATTATGTCCAGTCAGTGTATGAATAGTTCATCCTCTAGCTGCGTCTTTGGCATGTCTTGGTACTACAGGCACAGACAGTTTAACTCACTAAACATCTGGAAACATGTCTATTCAGGGTGAGCTTATAGTTTGTAATAAAAAAAAAAGTTCCACTGACTTTGTGGAATGAGTTTTATTTTAAGATTATGATTTTTACATGTGCTTTTATAGCAGTAAATTTATAAGGAGTATATGGGTGGAGGTAGGACTTATAAAAGGCTAAATCTATGCTTTCTTGCCTGCTATCATAGATAAAATCTCCCCCAAAATCACATATTACCAAAACCCACAGTTCTAAAATGTGAGTGCTATCTCTAAATTAGTTTTCAATTGAGTTTCTTTTTAATAGTCCATTTTCAGACTTGACATTTTATTGCAATCAGGGGAAGAGTGAGATGTTAAACTCTTGTTTTTCATGTGCGTAATTGAAAGCAGACATGTTAGTGAAATCCAAGATGAAAATCCATAAACTAGCTTATCAAGTTACTGCAGTATATTTATACTATTCTGTCAGATTTCAGGCATTATCTGATAGCAGATCAATGTATTTTCAAAAGTTATTTATTTATTGTTGCACTTTAGCCCATTCTGCAAATTTCATATCAACTTTACATGTGTTTTTAATAAATAGCTGTGTTAAGACCAACTTGTTTATAATACTTTTATTAACATTTTCAGAAATGAAAGATGGATCTTAGCCCTCTGCAACTTGACAGAAATAGAGTTACCTAGGACCATAAAAGAATTTGGTTTTGAGTTATGGATAGGTCTAGAGAAGTAGGTGGCAAAATCAATTCAGTAAACAGAGAATATGGGTTTACTAGATGTAGTAAAATATCTGTAGAGAATAAAAGGGGATGAGACAGAGAATGTCAAGAAGGAAAGAGCTGAAATTGAAATTAAAAGAAAGTCAGGGCACAGGCAAGCATTTTAATGGTAGCGTAAAGTGGTTTAGTATGAAAGAGATAAATGAACAAAAGCTTTTGTGAAGAAGGTAGCAAAAAGTGATGGTCGACAGTGACAGGGAATAAGGAAAACGAGTAAAGTTAAGAAAGAACAAAATAAACAGATCATTTTAGTTAGAATAGGTGATAGTTTTTGTAAAGCGCTCAGGAAATGTCAGTCACATGTATTTACATGTAGATTGAATGGAAGGAAGTAGGCCAGGTGTTGAAATTTTAATGGTTAAGTCATCACATGTAATTAAACTGGGAGAGTGGATGACATTGCTCCAAGATTAAATGTAGAAGTGGAGGCAGGAGATTGAGAAGACTACAGGGTGAGAAAGAACAGAAAAATTGTCATAGAATGATAGAATTGTTTCAGTTGGAAAAAGACCTTTAAGATCATCAAGTCCAACCATTAACCTAGTACTGCCAAGTCCACCACTAAACCATGTCCTCAAGCACTACATCTACCCGTCTTTTAGATACCTCCAGGGATGAGGACTCAACCACTTCCCTGGGCAGCCTGGTCCAGTGCCTGACTACCCTTTCAGTGAAGAAGTTTTTCCTAATATCCAACCTACACTTGCCCTGGCTCAGCTTGAGGCCATTTCCTCTCGTCCTATCGCTTGTTACTTGGGAGAAGAAACCAACCCCCACCTCGCTACAACTTCCTTTCAGGTAGCTGTAGAGAGCGATAAGGTCTCCCCTCAGCCTCCTTTTCTCCAGGCTAAACAACCCCAGCTCCCTCAGCCACTCCTCAGAAGACTTGGTCTCTAGACCCTTCACCACCTTTGTTGCCCTTCTTTGGACACGCTCCAGCACCTCAGTGTCCTTCTTGTAGTGAGGGGCCCAAAGCTGAACACGATATTCGTCCACGAAGAAGTCAGTGAAGGAGTCGTCAGGAGCAAGAAGGAAGGCAGTGGAAGAGGGCACAAGAAGCAAAAAGACAGAATATAAAGGAGAGGATGGGACAGTACAGATCAGTGAAGAGCCCTAGAAGAATGTGAAGAATTACTGGCCATAATATTTTCTGTGAATAGTCATAGTATCTACAGAGACGATGTACTGGGTAATTTGCAGTGATGAAGAGTGCGTACAGTAAGGGAAAAATTGTGACAGTAACCTGCCTGTTTATGAGGCCGGGTGATGATTCTTGTCCTGCTGAAATAGTCTCTGGCAAGACACTGAGACAGTCCAGTAAAAGTTGTGTTGAAAGTCTTCTCCGATCAACAGGATGCAACAGTTCTAAAGAAGGATCTCCAGTGCTAAGGCTTTCCTCAATACACTGGCATGTCTTTGGCTAATATAGCACCCACAAATGCCCCACACTGCACAAGGATGCAAGATGTTCCCTGCTAAAGGGTTCACTTTTGAGTCTAGCACTGTCAAAATCTGGATTGAGACCTTAAGCTTAGTAATAAAGAAAGAAATACCTAAAAAAAAATCTTTTATATCAATGCCAAAGTAAGTGTATGGATATAGAAATACTTTGGTATATTCCAGCTTTTTAGGATGTTTCCTAGGATTTATGAAGCATCCAAATGATATACTGTACAAATGCTACCAGCAGTACATCCGTTCAAAATATTACAGTCTTCCAGCTTTGAAGCTCTTATCACTGACTAAGAGTACTGAGTACTTCTAATATCAATACTATGGCAGAAAGTCTGGAAGAGCTAGATATCAGTTTGCGGCTCAATATACATAATTTCACTAATGAGGAAGCTCTCATTGAAGAGAAAGTTTTAGTAACATATTCTCCAAAAGAAAACTTTTCCTAAATCATTGCTGTATAAATATATACAAAAAATGGATCTTTATTTTCTCCCTGCTCTGTAAAGTCTGTGGTTTCTTCCATGTTCATTAGCTACTTGAACCTTGTCCTGTTGTGCTACAAATTTTATCCCATCTAAATAGTCTTTCCAGACTATTCTTTAAATAAGGCAGTAGTAGAATATCAAAATCTTTCCGCATTGTCCATCTTTTTTTTTTTTATTCTGCAATAAACAGGCCTACAGTCACTTAAGCAGTACATAAAAGCATAGTTATTCTTGCTAATTTTCTGATCAGATGAAAATAGAGAAATCCCAGTGTGAAAATGTTTTTCCTGTAACCATTTTACATGAGAAAATATAGGAACGTTTGAGCATATATATGTCTGATACTCTGAGACCTACTGCTCTGTCATATTCTTGTATCCTTCCTATTTCAATTGCTTTAATTTCAAAAAATATATATACTTGGACTCGATCCAAAACTCTTTAAGGTCTGTCTAAAGACTCTCTTTACTACAGTGCATTTTGGATCATGGCCTTTATACAAATGAACAGGACTAATAATAGATTATTTGTAACACCTTATGTAAAACTTCCTAATCACACTTTAAGATTTGAAATGAGAAATCAAGAGAAGATAAAAATTTGTTCTTAAATGAGAAAGAAGTGCCACTTTAGGCTATCAACACCCTGTGAAGTAATTTCATTATTTGCATGATTTTTTCATACAAGGAGGAGTGAAGGACAGAATTTAGCTTGTGCTTGTCAGAAAGAGCAGTTCCTGTTGTTCTTCCAATTATAAGTCTTTTTTGTAGGCCCACCCATGTCATCTTGGTGAGACTGCGTTCTTTAGGCCACCTGTGTCCATCAGAGCTGTGAATGCACCCTCGTTTTTCATGTTCTTGTGAGTATGTAAAGTGTAGGACAGCCATTACTTATACTAAGCTGTTTATATGGTGCTGACTCAGTGGACTCCAGTATTAAAATTCTCTCAATTTCTTCATGTCTTCTAGAAATCTTCAGAACAGCCTCAGTCTTCTAGTCTTAGTATCTTTTGAACTCCAGCCTCCTCACAGAAGTCTAAAAAGTAACCTATCCAGAAAGATGAAAAAATTCAATTAATTTGTTCAGAGAAAAGACATCTCCATGAAGTAGCAGTCTTCAGATACATAGAAGGTTGTTGAAGTGTGTAAGAGCCTGTGTATAAGAGGTAGTAACAAAAGAATGGATATAAATGGGCTTTTGGAGTGGACAGTAAAGTAATACACTATTAAAAATTCTCTGTCATTAGGGGCATTGAAGCACAAGAGCAGATGGCCTAGAGATGTTGTGGAATCAGCCTCACTTGATACCGTTTTGAACAACTAAATAGAAATCTGCCTAGAACTGACCAAATTTTATCAGTTCCGCCTGAGAGTAGTGGGTAGGACAAGGTAATCTCTTGAGGGTTCCTGCATCCCTATCTTCTGTGGTATTTTGATGTGTCTATAGGATGCTTTATAGTCTTCCTACAATAGGGGGAGTCTTGTTTTCTAATTTTTTAGTAGCCAGTTGTCTTCTTTTTTGAAAGATTTTTTTATTAGACCTGAGACAAAATAAAAAACCCACAGTAAAGCACTTACTTTCCTCACCAGAGAAAATAAGACATGTTGCAATATAGCATTGCCTCCCTTTGGCCTGTCCTTATCGCCAAACACAGCAACTACCTCATCACCAGCTATTGCCATCAACGATTTTAAGAGCGTCTTTTATAATCTGCAAACAGACACCTCATAAAATGAGGTTTGGCCACATCTGAAAAATCCCCCTAACTGTGTGATGGCCACTGCTGGTGCTACCAGAGCCACATTCCCCATAAATGAGTGTTCTCCAGACCTAGGAAATTTTCCAGTACAATGTTGGCTGTTTTAAAACCAACCACAAAACACACTAACATACCAGGCATTTCCTTTAGGGTGCTGCTGCTTTAGTGAGTGGGCTAACTGGGTTTCTTCAGTGATTTCAGCTATCCTGAAATAATCACACTCAGCTGAGAATTCATCTGAAGGAAAAGGTTCAAACCCTTTAAGCCTGTTTAGGGAGAATATCATATTTCTTAGCAGCACATGAACTGTAAGTAATTGTCTCAGTCCATAAAGATCCGATATGACCTCTACACTTGGGAGAGACAAGCACCGTTGTCACAGGCCCTCTTTGAGGGCAAAGAGGAGTCTAGAGCAGTACTGGAGAGGGACAGCTGGTGATGAACACAGCCTTGCAGACTGTTACCTCCTGGCTCCAGGTTTTGTGCATTTGTTACGAAGTTCAAACTGGTATATTGTTTAAGGGAACGTGTAAGAACAACCTAGTTGAAGGACTAAGAATAGCTTACTGTCCAAAGGTGACTATTGCTGCAGCTCAGCTGTGTCTATTCATCTTACCCCATCAGTATATTGGCATATTTGATGTACAGACTTGGGGTAAACAGGAATGTGTGCAGAAAAAGAAAGGCTTCTATTCCCTTCTTTCTTTGCCTATAAAATGGAGGAAGGGCAACTTCATTCAAACTCCAGTCTGAAGAGATCCAGCAAATACATCACCTCAGATGGAGAATAGTAATGCTTTCCTGCATCATTTCTCTACTCCCAATTCAAAGGATTTGTTTCAGGGAATCATGAGGCCAGATTTTCTCTTGTATGTTTTTCTCTTTCATAGTTTCAGATCTCCTCTACCCTTTCCTCCACTCTGTGTGCCTAATCCCTAGGCTTACACGCAAGATCAAGATGCACCAAGGCTGTACTTATCGTGTTAGTCTATTACCAGTTGGACCTTTGAAGTCAGCTGGCTTCCCTCTTGTCTGAACATGTCTCTGGGTCTATTTGATGCCTTAAGTGGCCAGCCAGAGTGTATTTGCATTGCCAGAAACAGCATTTCCACAGTTTGTTGTAAGGACAGCCAAAAAATCAAGACTACAAATCCCAGCTGCCAGCAGTCGACTGCCATCCCTGCTACAAAGGCAGCTGGCTTGTCCACCTAATATTGGCCAGGTGTCATTGCTTCAAGAACAATTGGTTTGGCATAGCAGATCAGGCCAAGCACACTTTGTCTGCCCTGAATCGATAGCACAGTGGAGCCTGGGCCAAAGGGATATGCAGTTGCTCTGGTTTTGTGTCAGAAGAATACAGATGTAAAGAGAGGCTGGAAGACAAAAAATGTGATCCTGAATAGTGCAGATGGCCGATCTGTCATTTTGAGGATCAAATTCTGTATGTAGACTTGCTTTTTTTTTTTCAGCTGACAGGTGGATGAGCTTCACTAGTAAGGGAGTTTTCTTGACAGGACAAGAAAGGTTTCGTCAGAAAGGTACGCTGTCGAAGGTATTTTTCTTACTGGAAACCTAAACCGATGCATGTCTGTTGTGAGCATGAGTTCCAAAAATTCTGGATGACATACTGTTAGTGAAATGTGTTGGACTAGTGCTGAGCTTTCACAGAGTGCATCTGCTGCCTGTATCTGCATATGCTGAGAAGTGATAATCATGCTCTGTTTTCTCACATTCCATAGTGCTGAGTCTCTTACAGAGTAAATTGAGTGAAGGGTGAGACCTGCACCACATTTTACAAACTTAATCAATCAGTGTGCTTAAAAGATTGAAAACGTCTTAATAAGGAGGTGTGACTTTGACCCCTTGACCTGGACTCACTTCCAAATCCATACCCAACTATAGCTGGTTATGTGGGCTGGGTAGTTGATGAATTTGACGGTCACATCACTTATTGCACTGAAGAACTGGAAAGCTTTACTAGCAGTAGCTTGATAAGGCCACCTAGGCTCAAGTGTAGCTTTGGTTTGATATTATCATCAGCTTTATAACTGTTCCATAGATCAGCACTGAGTAATGAACAGCTGTCTAATCCTGGATTGTACATAGGCTTTTCCATCATCAGCAGCTGTATAGAGTAGCTGCTATTGTGGATTGTTACTTAAAAAATCTGTCCCTTTTTGATCTAGCTGGAGTGCTACTGCCATGAAAATTATCCAGTCCTTTTTACTTCTGCTTATTTTTTGCAGAATTCCCAGAAACAATTCAGGGTTTCTCATTCCAGGAATCATGCTTTTGGGTAACATTCTTAAGCTTATCTTTCTTTTGCAGAAAATATTCACTGTAGCAGCTGAATAAGCAATTATTACATCATAAAAGTCTAAGGTTATACAGATTTTAACCACATTTCTTGCTTTGAACTCCCACACAGTATGTTAAGATTAGCAAACTACCTTTTTTTAAAACAACCATATGCTCATACGCATTTTGTCTATGTAAGCATAGTTCATAGCTAGCACATGAATGCATCATGTGCACAAAATGTTTTAGTTTGTGTGACCTTTAATCACTTCTTATCTGATACATCTTCTTCATGACAGCTTTTGTAAAATTAAAGATCTGAGTTCCAGCTGTGTTTCTACTGTCCTCTTCCCGAGACTCCTGAAATCTCTCTCACAATACTACATATACCACCGTAACATCAGGACAGGCATCCTTGCTGTTATCATACTAACACAACTCGCGTTCTTTTGGATGCCCTGCTGCACATACTTTTTTACAGGGACAAAGTAGTGATGAAGCTGCATTTGATTTTGTCCAAAATAGACTTGGATTTTCTCAATTAGTCAATTAGCATGCAAAATTACTTTATCTGAGTGAAAAGGAAGTAAACATGCTACCATCTTAACAGATCTCGGGTTTATCTTCATATTTTTCTGTCTCGTGGTACCAAAAAGCTGAACAATTGCTTCACAAACTTACAAAATGGACCAGACAGTGTATTCCTGCATGTTACAACTTTCCTGAAGGGCTTCTCCCCCCACATAAAAGGCCACATTTCAGCTGAACACAGACAATATCATCAGCCTTTCCTAGAAGGTTTTGTCTCTCAGGTGCCTGAGATTTCTCTGGCTGATTTGCATGAAACATTGTGCACTTGGCTAGGCAGTTGAAGGGGCACCAGGTTCAAAAGAGCAGTACTGTAATTCCTATTCGACCACCTGTGGCACTCCAGCACTGAGGGGTGCCACGAGCCCATCAACTGCAGTCAAAGACACATGATCCCATTCAGAGAAAAGAGAACCATTGCTTTGTGCACAGTAAGTGAGATTCTTCAAGATGTCGTAATCAGAGTAGTTTCTACCATCTGCTTTCCACTATCCCTTCCTTTCAGATGCCCTGCATTACAAACTTCTAGTTAGGAGAAACTAAGGAGGGGCCATGGCCACGCCATGCTGTTGGTCTCCTGAAGAGGGTGTAAGGAGGCACAAATAGCCTCAGTGTGAACTGCGTGCCCAAAGATTTCCACCTGGGAGCCACATGAATATGCATACATACAGTTGAATCCACAACACTGGAAAAACACAGTTATGAGACGATAAGTCTGTCCTGTTTCTAAGTACTCATTAACAACTCTTGATGCCAAAATAGTCAGAATCAATTCCAGTGCAATCAGGAGTTGACACCCAAAGTGTGAGACGTACTTTCTGAGATTTTGAAAGAGTAGAGATTTGTCCACGAATGAGCATTTTTGAAAGCAAACTGCAAAGCCAAGCGAGAGAAAATGTTTTTCACTGTTTTATTGTTATGTTTCAGAAGAATGGCCTTGAGGGTGGAGTCCTTTTTTTTACTGCTTGTTTTTCACTTCCCTTTATTCTCAAGAGATTTTTGGCAGGATCTTTGGAGGATATGAATTGTGATGTCACCAAAAAAATGAGCCTGGACCACAGTTCTCCCTCAACAAACTATCCGAAATCCTTCTTTGTCTGGATGCACTCCTACAGACGAGCTTGCTTAGCTTGGCCTGCTTTGAATTCTTGAGTTATTTGGTTGGAGTAGAGGTGTGTTGCCAGAGCTGGGAGGGAAGAACTGGTGTCCAGAGCCAGGGATTGTCCTTCTGGGGAGGAACTTGGCTAAAGACCCGTTTGTACAAAGCCCTGCAAAAACCTGCGGCCAGCTCTGCACTTCAGTTAAATGTGTATCATTTTTCAACACGGTTAAGATTAATTGCAGACAACAGGACTAAAAATATGGTTATTTGTAACACGTTGTATGAAATTTGATGCATATAATGTTTGTTAGCAGTACACTGGCAGACAGAGAGAACCAGACAGGGTCCCTATTCCCAAAGAAGAGATCAGACACAAATTCATGTCTTTCACCACAGGCAGATATTTATTTACAAGACTGATTTTCTCTGTAGCTTTATAAACTACAATTAGCTTTCAGACACTGGCATGAATTCTGGACACACTGAGGAATTCAAGAGAAATATTGCCTTGACTTCATAATGACAGAATTTTGACCATTATTTTGGGTATGTAAGTAAGACTAGAAGGATGACCTGGGTCATAAAGTACAGAGCTCTGTTATAAACTAACATTTAATGTAATTCCATTTATAATTATAATGATTTTCTTATTAAAAAATGTCTGGTTTACTTGATCCCATAATCCTGATTATTGTTTACTGCTGTAATATTTGTTGACAGGAACCACATCCTTTCACAAGCTTTACTTATGTAGGCTTAAAATGGTCTATTTTTTCCAGTTTCTCCTTGTATAATAGGGCTTTGATTCCCCGACCATCCTCCTAGCCTTTTTTTACACATTTTCTATTTTGATGTAATCTTTTTTAAAGAGGGATAGCCAGAATTATGCTTAGTACTCCAGAGCTTTGCACTGTAGAATTGATAACTACCTTAAGAGTACCTACCTTAAGATGACTGATGCATCCTAAAATCGCATTTAACTCTTTCCTTTTTGCTTTGAATTGTGGATTATAATCACTAGTCAGGAATATAGGTTGTTCCCTGCAAACAGTTGAGTTACTGGAGGGGCTTATCTTCTCTACTTGCTTTCAGCTGCTTTTTCCTTTCCCACATATGAAGATCTGCCAGTTGAGGTACTCATGTAAACTCTGATGTGTGTCAAAGTCAGTGTAATCATGAACAGGTTAAATAATATTTCCACTTATTTTGATAACTGCAACAGGTTAGGAGGTGGATACATGGACAGATGGAAGGAAGCTGTAACCCCCATACATCAGGAGCACCTGGGGAATGACGGCTTTGTAACTGGTGTAGGGAGAGCCGGAGGAGACAGATGCTTGTCCTTACTAGACTCTGCAGGAAGTCATTTGTGAAGATGGATAGTCTTGAATATAATGCTGCCGCTTGTTGAATTTTGCTCCCTTTAGATGTGCTTGGAGCAAAACTAAGAATGAGACAATTGTGTGAGGCATTTTATGATCCAGTGGAGAGAGATGGTCTGGGAATGACCTGGTGTGTGCTCCCTGTTCTGTCACCAGCTTGCTGTGTAATTTGGGCAAGTCATTTCATCCTTTTGTACTTCAGATTCTCCTTCAAAAAGAAGTAAATGAGATTTGCCTTCCTCTGTGCATCACAGCAACCTACAGATGAAAGGGTCTTATTTATTTTTCATTAAGTAATCAGTCACAGAATCATTTAGGTTGGAGGGGACCTCTTGAGACTCTCACAGTAAAGAAGTGTTTTCTTCTGTTCAGATGGAACTTCATATGGTATAATTTGTGCCAGTTGCCTCTTGTCCTGTCAATGGACACTATTGAGAGGGGTCTGGCTCCCTCTTTTTCATCCCCTACCATCAGGTATTTATAAACATTGATCAGATCCCCCTGAGCCTTCTTTTCTCCAGGCTAAACAGTCCCAGCTCTCCCAGTCTCTCCTCATAGGAAACATACTGCAGTGCAGAAATCATCTTGGTGGCCCTGCACTGGACTCACTCCAATAAGTCCATATCTTTCTTGAACCAGGGATCCCAGGACTGAACACAGCACTCCAGGTGTGGCTTCATTGGTCCTGAGCAGAGGGGAAGGATCACCTCCCTCAGGCTGCTGCCAGTGCTCTGTCTAATGCAGCCCAAGATGGTCTTGGCTCATGATCAACTTGGTGTCCACCAGGACACTCAGGTCCTTCTCTGCAGAGCTGTTTTCCAGCTGGTGAGCCCCCAGTGTGTACTGGTACATAGGGCTTATTCCTCCCCAGATGCTGGACTTTGCATTTCCCTTTGCGGAACTTCATGAGGTTCCTCACTGCCTGTTTCTCCAGCCTGTTGGGATCCCTCTGGATGACACCGCAACCATCTGGTGCATCAGCCACTCCCAGTTTTGTATCATCTGTGAACTTGTTGAGGATGCACTCTTTCCCAGTGTCCAGGTCATTAACGAAGATGCTGAACAGTTTGGAACCACTACTGACCCCTGAGGTGCACCACTAGTGACTTGCCTTCAGCTGGACTTTGTGCCACTGATCACACCCTGCTCGGCCTGGCCATTCAGCCAGTTTTCAGTCCCCCTCACTGTCCACTTACCTAACCTGGACACTGTCAGCTTGTCTATGAGAGTATTATGGGAGACTGTCAAAAGCCTTACTGATGTCAAGGTGTCGGAGTGGGAAGACGGACCCGGAGTAACGATGTAACCTCGATGCGAGTATGATCGTTCTCCTTTATTTCAGACAATTACCAGGTTTATATAGACAATCAGCAAAACACGCGGTAGCAATATCTATATGATTGGTTCATTACATGTGTTCACGCGCTTAAGATAGCTATATGATTGGTACAGGGTTGTTGCCCACGCGAAGAGGTTCGTTAGCGCATTCCGGACTTAGTTCCGCTTCTTATGTTGTTTGCCAAGCAGTCCTTTGCTGTACAAGGTCAGTTTATAGTATCCTCTGTGCTTCTTGATACACTAAAAGCAGGATTGCTCATACTGAAAAGATCATGTCCCTTCTCACTTAACCATTCTTCCACAATTCCCCCTTCTTGTTTTTGAGCAATCCAGGTGTGATTTACCACTTTTAACAAAGCTCGTTTAACACAGCTAAATGCTACACAAAAACATAATCCTAAAATAGAAAGAGTGATTAAAATTCGAATTCCTTCGGTAAGCAAACTTATCAGGTAACATTCAGGCTATTAATAAGCGTGGCACTACAATTACTAACAGAAATAGACAAGTGTCAATTGTTACATGTACATACTTCAACCTACCAAATTCTGGAACACGGGTAATATCCATTTGCCATAATTCTAATGCTTTTAGTCCTTTTGGATTTACTCCTACTCCTATGCCTGGCCCGTGATTTCCGCATTTTGGGCAGGCCTGAATGATGCTTCGGGCTTCATTTTCTGTTAAATTAAATTGCCTTTTTAAACCTTTTGCGTTTTGGTGAAAATTTTCGTGACTTTGTCTGGCCTGTTGAAATTTATCCATAGGAGGCGCATGGCATGCAGGACTAACTAGGCTGTCAGCTAGTTGATTACCATGGCCAAGTCCAAGATCTAACTGATGACTGCGAATATGGATAACACAACAGGTTGCCATTCGTTGACTTAATACGGATCGTAGCTTGATAAATAGACTTCCTAATCTAGGGTTGGTCGTTTCCCTTAGTAAGGCATCCTCTAACTGTGGCATTATTCCAGCCACATACATTGAATCTGTTACTACATTTAAAGGAGTGTTTAGCCAATTAGTCAAGGCCCAAACTACTGCAGTTAATTCTAAAGTTTGAAGGGAATCTTGAGGTTGTCCCTCTATAATATGTTGCTTCCATTGATCACCTTCTTTCCAGACGCAAGCTGTGCGCCGTAGGTGCTTGCCTGCATCAGTGTAGATGGCTACCCCATCTGGTAATGGTTTTTCACTTACTTTGGATTTTTCTATCCATTGATTCCGTTTTAATACTTGCCATAATTTGCCTTGAGGCTGCTGCGAGTGTATTCTGCCATTATAGCCTAATAAGGCGTTCTGTATGGCAACAGCATTACGGAGCCACCATTCTATATCTATGGCGTTAACAGGTATACTGATATTGTCTGGCTCCTGACCACTGATTTCTATAATTCGCGACCTTCCTTTACGTGTTAATTCTCCTATTGCCTCAGTTCGCGTTTGAATACTCGTTTTTGGCTGCACGCTTAAAAACACCCATTCTAGTACATTAAACATATCTTCTGGACTTTTGTTCTTGACAGTGAATTTGGCAGTGGATTTGTCAATGGCATCCAAAGAAAGAGGAGAGGTAAATTCCCCTTTCTTGTTTTGCCATTGACAAATGACGGCATATGGTGAGTCTTTCCCGTTACATATGATTAAGGAGATTGGTAATTGCAAAATTTGGCGGGAAGACCATGATGAAAATTTTCCAATCGTGAGGTTCCCATTTTCCTTGATTGTTCTCTTGTATGACCGGGAATGCCAATGTTGCAGGACTCCCCGTTCCTTGTTTTTATTTTTTTGTTTTGTTTTGTTTTGTTTTTCTTTTTTCTTTTTTTTTTTCTTTTCTCTCTTTTTTTTTCTTTTTTTTTCTTTTTTTTTTTCCTCAACGGGTTTCCATTGTCCTTCTAAAATCGCATCCTTAATAATGCCACTCCAGCACGCAACTCTAGGGTGTGCTGATGGTTTCATTAAACATGGAGGCACGCTTTCTTCCTTCGTAGTTGTTTGTGTTTCCAATTTCTCAAGTTGTTTTAGAACCGTTTGTAACATCTCTGTAGTAACATCTGGGGGTTGCTGCAGTTCTTTCTTGGAAGTTGTAGTCCCCGATGATTCCCCAGAGGAAGGCAGCGGTGGCTAAGAGAAACTTCCGCTTTTTCGGGTGTTTGCACCGGGGTCGGCGGCACACCTTTTATTTCGCCCGGTGAGTTAAGACTTTCCTTTTCCCGCAGTTCACTTACGTTTTTACAAATAATCCCAGACATGCCTTTTACGGCAGGCAGTCCGAAGAAGCACGCGATAGGTCCTGGTTTACTTTGGGGTTTATCAAGAGCTTTTCCTGGACCCAGCATTTGAGCAGCAGCGCATGCCACTTCTCTTTCTGCTTTCATCGCTTTTAAAGTCTCTAACACGGTGTTCCAAAGCATACGAACCACCTTTATCTCCTTTTCATCTTTTTCATCTCCCTCAATTGTTTTTTGCCACATTGTCCCTCCAAAGTCCCGCCATTCCGATACGGAAAATAACAGATGGGTGTCAGTAAAATGACCCCAACGCTGTCCCAGTGTAATTAATTTACACAATTGCTTCGCTGGTGCCTCTGTCCCTCTCTTAGAGAGAATTCCAGCTAGTGTGGCTGCAGCCTCTGTTTCCATCACTGCGCCTCACACCAGCGTCTGCTCTGCCCTTTTGACCCAAGCAGCGCCTGTGCCTGAGAGGTGAGGAGCGACCTCACGCCGGCGTCTACTCTGCCTTCTTGACCCGAGCAGCGCTTCTCTCGGCCAAAACTTCCTGCTCCCCTCCTCTAGCTGCTCACCGCAGTCTCGGAGATCGCAGGCGAAGTAACCATCCTCTGCTGCCAGATGTCGGAGTGGGAAGACGGACCCGGAGTAACGATGTAACCTTGATGCGAGTATGATCGTTCTCCTTTATTTCAGACAATTACCAGGTTTATATAGACAATCAGCAAAACACGCGGTAGCAATATCTATATGATTGGTTCATTACATGTGTTCACGCGCTTAAGATAGCTATATGATTGGTACAGGGTTGTTGCCCACGCGAAGAGGTTCGTTAGCGCATTCCGGACTTAGTTCCGCTTCTTATGTTGTTTGCCAAGCAGTCCTTTGCTGTACAAGGTCAGTTTATAGTATCCTCTGTGCTTCTTGATACACTAAAAGCAGGATTGCTCATACTGAAAAGATCATGTCCCTTCTCACTTAATCATTCTTCCACATCAAGGTAAACAACATCCACTTCTCTCCCCTCATCCACCAAGCTAGCCACCTCATTGTAGAAGGCTATGAGGTTGATTAAGCATGATATCCCCTTCATAAATCCAATCGGACTTCTCCTGGTCACCTTCTTGTCCTTCATGTGTTTGGACATAGTTTCCAGGAGGATTTTCGCCATCACCTTCCCAGACAGTGAGAAGAGGTTGACCAGCCTGTAGTTTCCCAGATCTTCTCTCTTGTCCTCCTTGAAGACAGGAGAGCATTTTTTCTTTTCCATTCTTCAGGAACTTCCCTCATTTTCATGACCTCTCAAAGATAATCGTGAGTAGCCTGGCGGTGACATCAGCGAGCTCCCTCAGCGCTTGTAGGTGCAGTCTGTCAGGGCCATCAGTCAAAAAACTTATGAAACAAAGAGAAAACATTAGAAAGCTGTCCCTCTTGATACAAATCAGATGGGTTTTTACACAGGTTGTGTATTTGTTACACAAGGAGCTGTTCAGTGTCCGGAGTACAAGATAATTAATAGGAAAATGTGACTCATGTTTTATTCCAAGTTCTGATACACCTGCTGTGCAGTGAACTTCTGCACTTGGAGTATGAAGCAAACCTGTAGTGCTTGTCAGTTCATTAAGAGTATTTAGTTTTATTAAATTAGAGACTTTTGCAAAAATCATACTCTGTACAAATAATTATCTTCAGTATGCTTTTCTCTTTAGTTTCAAGGTTGGTATCAGTTGGTATCTATATTAATTTTTCTTTCATATGTTAAGTGATCAAAATACCATATACCTTTCTGTCTCTCTGTACAATACTTTTGCATTTACAGATATAGTTTAGAGTAAAACAGATTAAATGGATAATAACCTCAGGAAAAAACAGTTCTGCAAATTAACTTGCAATGATATTCATGTCTTTCATATCAGGCAGTTATTTGATTTATCCTGTATTCTTCATGATTTTAAAAGGTTGCTTATTGCTACTGCTGCTTTTGATGATAAAGGAGTGCAACCCAACAGATCCTTTTAGGACTCTATCTGAACTGTTTTCTGCTCGAGTATCACTCCCTAGGCTGTGTCTTTATGTGGAAGGTTAAGGAAACTGCAGTTTGCTTCACTGAGGAAGGAATACCTCCAGCACTTGGGCTGATTGCAAGGTGCTAACAGATGCTTCATTTGGCCACGGCTGCCTTTTGGATGGGTGCACTATTCTGTGTGTAGATTAGGGAGGGGAAAACAAACTGACTCTTTTTTTTTTAACTGGCAGATGCAATACCATTTACTAAGGTTGTATTAAATATATTGTTGTGTTTTTCTTTCTTTCCTCATTTCTGCAGATCTTTCAATGGAAGAATGCTGTGACAAGGGTATTGAATGGGCAAATAAAAACAGAATATGTACTTCTCTACCGTTAATATCCGAGGCCAGAGAATGCAGGTATATAATTATGAATTATGTATTAAACTATAGTTTATATTTTCATGTAAAACCATGGGAATGGCAGGTATGAAAGCTGATTTGGAAGATGAAGCACCCAGGTCTTAAATCCAAGTTTTTCAAATCCACATCTAGCCTTGGGGAGTACCTACTTTTCTTCCATTACGTCCTTTAAATTGTTGCTGTTGGTCTAGTGTAGAGTCACCCAGCTCTAATCTGTTTGACATGTACTGTCAGAAGTTTTTCCACTGTACTCTACCCACAGGGCTTGGGCGCTGCCTACAGTCAATACATCTCAGCATGGCTCCCCTAGTGTCAGCAAAGCTTCTTCAGTTTATACTGCTTGGGAATCTAGCCCAACAATGGTCCAAATTCTTAGGCAAAAGTTTATCAAGAAACACAACAGATCCTGTACATTGATAATCTATAGATTGCATATGTACATATGTATGTTTGTAAGACAGCCTTTTAAAACTGTTTCTCCTGTGTGGTGCCACACGGATAATTGTCCTGCAGTTCTCAGTTGAATTGCTGGATGGGGGAGCTTAAAGCTTAAGTCAAGGACATTCCTAGTTACGTAGAGTGTCTGACTTCGTTAAACGTATTTGACTGTGGAAAATAGTAACCTTTAGTTAATAAATAGATATCTTAATTCTACTGACATTTAATAGGATACTAATTTCGATTATGTAATCTAGCATTAATGAATATATAAATTATAAATTATAAATATATAAATAATGAAGTCAAATGTTAAAATTATTTGCAGAGTAATATTTTGGTTATACCGAATCTCTTACATAGTTGGGGCATTCATTTTTTATGTCAATGAGTTTGCATTATTTTTGCTGTTAAATGCACTTGTTACGTTTAATTTGTGGAGCTAACAATTTGTGTTTGGTAGTTTGAGGGGCAGTTTCACAGAGGACTTTGTACGTAGAACACATTGCATTGCTCCCCCTCTATCTTTTCAAATGGATTGCAAAGTGATTTAACTTTGCTAATTGTAGAAGTGTTGGATTGATCTTTATTATGGAAAGAATGTGTCCTGCAGGCAAGTCTGTCCATGTTTTCTGACTTTTGCATTTATATTGGCACAGAAAGCAGTCTTTTACGCAGAAGAATTGACAGATAGGACTTAAATCCCAATTTAGGAAATACTTGGAAGTGTCAGAAGAGTTACAGACAAAACAGAGGCAGGAAAAACAGGAAACCAAGTTTATTGAACAATCTGGGAGTGAGAATCTTGATGATTTAATGGTCATTTGATTAATGTGAGTTGCGATTCTGCTGTAAATGTAATTTTTTCTTTTAAAGATTGCCATTTTAGAGAGTCTTTAGGACTTCACAGGAACTGAAAAAAGCTTACTAATACTTCCTCTAGCTTTTGTGCATCACGGATATGTAATTAATATTATAGTGATGTAATGGTAAATGAGAAATGGGTAAATGCACATATTCTGTGAGAGGCATGAGCACTTACTGACAAAAAAAAGAAGTGGATAAATTCAGTTCAGTTGCATTTATTCATGACTGTATGATAAATAAACATAACCCCCCCCTGAAGCTTGGCCTCGGTATAAAAATGAGTAAGTAAAATTGGTACCTTTGACTGCTTGCTTTAATGGCAATGTTGTTTTACTCCAGTTATGATTGCAAACTGGCATATCTGTGAAAGGTACAGAAAAATCACTTTATGATGCCGTTTCAGACACAAAAGTAAGGGCCAAATTCTACTCCTAATTGCTGGTGTAACTGGAGCCAGAATGAACAGTGAGGGAGCGTGGTTCTCTTTGCAAGCACATGACGGTAATGACACTGATTTTATACATTTATTCCTACTGCACAGAGATGCAAGCAAAACCAAAACCAGGTTCATTGCACTTGCTGAGATCTAGGCAGGTGAGAATATGGCACAGGATGCCTTATTGGTTATAGATTTTCAAAAGAACTTGCTTCCTATTTAGACACCTACATGCAGTGGGAGCTGCTGGGGGCCAGATACCTGTCATTTATGTTGTCGCTTAAGCCCCAGCTGCGATCTTTTGACTGTCTAGTGCAGAACAGTTTGGACAGTGTAAATCATCTGACTTTGAGTGCTCTAAAAAAACATGGCCTATTGGGTGTACAAACCCATATTACTTCATGCCAGAGGGAGCTCTGTTTGCCCTGCATATTTCAGCTTGGGTTTGCAAGGTTAGCAGTTGAATGCAAGGGAAAAATACATTGTGAAGTGAGCAGATTTGATGAAGTTACTGAAGTAAAAATGATTTTGCACAGTTACATTGCAAAGACCATGCAACACAGAACAGATTGGATGTGAGTACTTTCCCCAACACGCATTACAAGAATGTACATGCTGGTTTTGAATCCTCTGCTTAGAATAGCAATAACATAATGGCATCTCAGATTCAGTCCTTCCCTCAAAGCAAGCCCACCGCTAGAGTTTCTTTTATTTTTCTAACCACCCTTTATTTTGTTCATGTGAGGAACAAGCTGCCTTATTGAATTAGAAGTGCACCCACTTGACCTTTTGCTAGCCATTTAAAGCACATTCATGGTAATCAAGAAGGGTTTCCACGCAAGCACTGACATTCTGATATCTGCTGTGCACCCTAGAAACAAGCTGACAGTTCTGGGTTTCAACATCTTTCTAAGATCCTTCCCCCAAAGTCTCTTCTGGTTCTTGAGGGACTTGCCATCTGTGTGAGTGTCACTGGCTGAATACGGTACAGCTCAAACTGCAGATGTGCTCACTTTCTTGTCCTACACCACAGGTGAGCCAGCCCACTGTCTGAAGTTCACATGAATTTGTAAGATCCATCTGGCTACCGTTACTCAGTTGCATTTAAGTTGAAACAAGGCTCCTGGCTCAATGTCCAGTCGTGTCTGCAGTCTCCTATTGTGGTTGCTTGTCCCACAAATGAGTATACCTCATTGTACTATCACTGTGGAAATGACAGTGTTTCTCTGTGTCTTCATGACTCAGTAAATATGAGTGTAAGAGTTTTAATGAATGATATCTTTGGCTGTCATAACAGCAGCTTTTTTCCCAGTCATCCATTTTCTTGTGATGTGGTTAAACTCACAGCAGCTGGAAACAGCTGCCATTTATTTTTGGAACTCAACCTGCCCAGTAAATCTTCTTCCTTTCAAAATGAAGAGTTTCCCCTGCCCAGAGCTCTTAGCAAGTGAACTTAATTCCTGGGCCAGAAACAGCATATATCCATATGAGAATTGCATGCCTTTAGCACTGTGTAAAGTCTTTTTGGAGTTACATTGGGAATAACATTATTTATTATTAGTGTTGCAAAAATGCATAAAAGAAGAAGCTCCAGAACACTCTGCTAGGTGCTGTGCAAAAACACAACAAAAAGGTGATCTGTGTTCCCGAGCAGAGACAAATGGCAGCACTTGGATACAGATTCAGATGGGAACACAAGGAAATAATAAGACAAGAGTGTTTGGAGTGAGAGGCACCAGATGCTTAACTGCTGATAGATGTTTATTGATTTATGCCACTGTAAGTCTGGAAGAGCCTGAGATTTTGGACATCAAAGTTGTGACAGTTTTATGTCTGAAAAAGCTGTTTAAAGTTATTTTTGGACAAGTTGTCTTTATTAATGATTATCTCTTCTCTCTAGCCTGCTAAGTGTGCCTCACAGTCACTAAGATTTTTGGCTGCACAGTCAGAGGGATAGAAAAGTCTGCTATGTTGTCAGGGGTTTATTGCCACTTATTTAGAAAAAAATTGCTTACTTCACTTTGTGAATAATGTCAAACATGGTCCTTTCTCTGCCACAACATAATCAGTGTTATTTCTCTACATAATATATGATATCAATATAATTTTACCCTTTACCTTCAAGAAAACTTTTATTAAGTAAACTACGAAGTTGTTTGTGGATTGCAGCTGATTAATTTTGAGGTTTGTTGAATCAATTATTTTTACTTGAGTCCCTTGCTAATTTATAATACATGTTCAAATATATGTATTTTCATTGTTGAGGCACTCTTTATTATTTTCATTTGTCATATTCTGTCACTCATAATACCAAATCTTGCTCTTGCTCTTAATTTTCCTAAGTTCATTTCTCTTGCATGTTAAACCGCAAACTGAAAGGACTAAGGGTGGAAGACCCAGCTTGTTTTTGCAAAATAATTCTGCCGTGGAATCATTCCCTTTTAAATTTTAATATTTTTTGTCAAAGGCCTTCCACTGTGCACATGAATAGCACTGACACAGTTTGAAGACAGGCTAATAAGTAGGAGAGAGGCAGAGGGTAATGAAATTAGACTGACAACAAAGACATTGTTTTCAGAGCAAAGTTAAATTTTAGTTTTCAGAGCAAAGTTAAATTTTAGTTCTTTTATGGAAAGAAATGAAAGGAAAAATAGGTGATTATGAAATCTGTGCTGTTTTAGGAGTGCACCCTCTGGGAAGGAGAATAATGAATGTGAAAGGATTGTGGAGGTAAATGGACATGTAGCTTTTCAGCTGGGAATTTGTTCCATGAAAATCTGTAACATTGGTTAAATTTTAACAGAAAGTAAAAGTGAGAATATAAAACATGATTTCTTAACTTGATTTATAATCAAATCACCTAGTAATGAAATAACTTGAATTTCAGATCAGCATCTGCAACAAAGAATAAGGATTTTTTAAATGTCTGGGTGATTTCTCTTCACTAGTGAGCCATGAATAAAACTCATCTTTCAGAGAAACCAGAAAATGCATGATTTTACCTGAAATATCCTGAGTGAATGTCAGTTGTAAGGCCTCATGCTCCTAGAGATTCTACATTTAGTGTTTTAAGATTTGAGCCCTATTGTAAATACTTATTTATTTATTTCAATAAAGTTCTGTTGCACTGTTTTAACTGAAAATCAGAATATGGCAGATAAGGAAGAAGTAGCCTTTGGCTTTTTTAATTATTAGGAGTAATTAAAAACCAAACAAACCACAGGAGAGCACTCTTCCACTTTCTCTTTTTTTAGAGACCAATATTGTAAGCTGTCCGTAGACATGAAATTAATAGGCATGCTACACAGGAAGAGTTGAAAGGTTTTATGCAAATCTAGATGTCCTATTAGCCATTAGAGATGGCTCCTTTACTCTGCTGTGAAGTAGAAAGTGGATATGTATTATATTAGGGTCTAAGCCAGGGTGACACACGTAACTTAGCAAAGACAGGGAGAGATACTCTTAATCGCAAAAGTCTTGGCGTCTGAAGAGCTTGTGGTGGTATGCTCTAGTGACCATCAGCACATGGCCTGGCGTGCAGGGGGAAAAGGATGGTCAGCTGGGCAGGCTAAGTTGCAGCTGGAAGACCAGTACTGTGCAGATTTTTCTAGCATTTTTCTCTGCCATCTTTCAAGGATTTCTACCTCCGTTACAGCCACACAAGTGTTTACAGTCTCAAACAATATTTTCTACCAGTGCAACTTCGCTGTAGGATTTGGGCAATGAAGTGTGATTTTATTGTTGTTGTTCTGCGAATGAACAAATGGTATTTTAATCTAGTATTCAATTGATGTTTAATTCCTTATTACAGTTGGGGTGGGCCACATGACTTACGAATACAACTGTGGGAAACATTTTAAGAAACTTTTCTGTTTTGGTTGAAATTGCCAATTTGTCAGAGATTTCAAAGAGATCACTTGTATTTGAAAAAAAAAAAAAATCCACACTGGAAATCAAACAGATCTACTGAAAGACTTCTGCTGTTTGTTTGTTTGCTTGTTTGTCTGTGGCTAACATATCTAGCTCCCCAACAGGACTTGGAGGGTTAAAGGAGCTGGAAGGTCTCAGCTCCCGTACTCTTGGGCTTGAAGTTCAGGTTTTACAGGCTTCCAAAGTCCTGACAGTCAGACCACCCCAGAGCTGGGCAGGGAATGGAAATTCTGCTTCAGAGGGAATTTCAGCAACAAAAAAGCTACATATTCTTCCAAACTGGAACTAAATCAAATATCAAAAACTTCAAATATTCTGCCAAATAAAGTTACTGTCCTGGGCTTAACTTCTTGCTATGACTTTAGAGTCTATTTTTGAATAATTTGTTCCTGAACTTATCCTGGTTTTTGTTCCTATGCATTGAAATCTCATAGCTGTTTATGTCCAAGTGAGAACTGCACAGTCAGACAATTACAAAATCCAGTAAATAAGAATTGGGAATCTTCAGGAATGTATCTTGACAACCTCGCCTCACCAATGTGCACAGAGATGCACAATCTGAGCCCAGCACCCACGTGTCTCCTGCTTTTAGTGGGCTGGACTGGATGGCCTGGCCTTAACGCTGAGGGAATCCCTCACGCTGTCTGGGAGCTGAAAGCTCATCCTATGGTCATCGAGAGCAGAGAGGCTCCTCCAGAGGTGATGCGTGGGAATCCACTTCTTTCAGATAACAGTAGGAGAAGCCTGTAGTTCAGCAGTGCAACTAACACCCCTCTTCCATATACTTCCAAAATTTCCAACAGTGTAAATAAAGGATTTTTAAGAGTAAAGGGTATTGGTTTGCTGAATATCTTTATAAAATTTTACATATTTCTGGGTAACCCTTCAAAAGATTTACTCATCAGTTCAAATAATTAGAGTTGAGGGGAAAAAAAAAGGTGAATACTCTTAACAGCAAAGAGTATGCGTTCAGTGTTGTTGGTCTGTAAGATGTATAAGGTTTCTGATGCCAATGGATATAAAAGTGCATTTATAGGGTTTTTCTGTGCATTTCTTGTAGAGCTCTTAACATATCAGGGCATGCCTTTTAGGTGCCCCTGTTGTACCATAAGTAGAATTTATCAGCTTGGATTGCCTTTGGGATAGTTTCCTTTACCCCTAGCAACCAGGTAGCATTATTCTCAGTGAACCTGGGTTATCACAAAACACATGGATATGTTTATATCCTTGTATGTGTAATCTGATTTGTTACTCTCTTAACTTTTTTTTCTGTTTCCCAGTGTCTATTACAGGAGGTAGTGGTGGAAGAGCTTTAAACTGCAAGCTCCACCCACAGTGCTACCCAACAAGGCAGAGTTGCATGTGAAAACAGAGTGAAGAGAGGGGACAGATATCCTTGAATGGGCTTTGCATGCAAGTGGCGGTAGCAACAGGAGTGGAGGAGTTTAAAGCCTCCTCACGCAGATTATTTTCCACAGGAAGGAGTTTTCAATTTATTCACTGAAACTGAGATAAAATAGAATGATTTTATGAGCAGTGGAAGTAATAAAGCTAAGTTTCCTGTAGATTTATATCCTGTCTCCTCTCCACATCTTCCTGCGCTGTAATAATCTTCTCTCCCTTGCCTGCCTTCACCTCTTGCTGGCAATACACTCCATTTCTCACTATGACTTTTGTCCATATCTTCACTTCTCCCCATATCTCCAGTTGTCCCACAGAGCAACACTATGAACTTCCTTCAACATGCCTTACCTGTTTGTTTGAGCAAGGGGCAGCAGGTGCCAGGTTGCCTGGCCATAGGACTGCAGACTCTCACAATGTCCAGGGCCTGTCTTCTCCCTTCCATCAGTTGGAGCACTGATTTCGTTCTCACCATCCTCTGTTCAGCCACCAGCTGTCACAAAACATGCAAGAATGCAAGTCCTGGAGACCTTGAGCCCTGTGGCAAATGTGGTTGAAGTTATCCATTTCCTTAAAAAAATCGTTAGGACAGACTTCAAGGTAGACAGGCAGTTAAACTGTATCAAACATATGACCTTAACTGTATTAAACATATCACCTAGGGATTCTGCCTTCTCCTAGAGAATATTTTTACTTTGTAACTAAAATGCATGCCCACAGAACCTCTTTCCATGAGACTAGTACAAGTGCTAGTTGTCAAAACTTGCATTATCTGTTTTTTACCTATATTTGACATTCTTCTCCCATTGCTTCCATTCTTTTGTCAGCATGACTCAGGTACAGTGCTGCCACAGCCAGTTGGAGAAGCAGTACTGTTCAGATGGGACTGAATTTGCCAACCTGCGTGAGGAGTGTGACTCACATACTGTTGAAAATTCCACCTGTGAAGCTGAATACTTTAAGGTGAGACATTAGAGCTACTTCTGTTCATCTTTAAGAAATGATATTGACTGTCTAGATTGCTTTTAAGCTTTTTAACCATACTCAGTTTGATGCACGTAAACAGTTTTTTCCCACCTGCACCTCATGTCTCTGTTAAGGCTGTCCACGTTGTGCTTCTTTGAGAAAAACAGTTCCTCATTGAGTGAAGCAGACTGTCTCATTGCAGTTTAGCAAAGGCAGAGGGTTGAACGCAAAAGGGCAGAAAGTCTCGAATGGGTAATTGGCTAGGAAACTACTTTTGCATGAAGAGAAGACATCAAAACTGTATGAAGGGATGGGTGAGAGACTCAATCTCTTTTCGGACTTTAGCTTTCATTAGAGCTTCATGGCCTAAGGTCAAATTAGTGGTTTTCAGTCTTGGTGGTCCAAAGGGGTAGGACTGAAGTTAATCCTCTCAGCGTACTTATAATTCCAGCTTGTGTACATGTCCTTAGTTAACATGACTCTGATTTACAATTGAATGAAGGCATCTGTAAGCTTGTGATAATAGCATTTAGTATTAGAATAAAAATGCCTGTTGTTGGCATCTTTAGCTAATCTGTGCCCTGCCCTCCACCTTCATTACTATCTTTGTCTCTCCTTTCTTGAAAGTGAGCATATTCATACCAGTCTGCAGAGTGTTTTTGGAAGAAAGTTCCACCAGTAAGATCATGACCTTGACCACGACCCAGTCATGAACGGCTCCGGTCCTATTACAGATTTCTTTCAGTGGTCATGAAAGTAGATAAGAGTGATTTTACTTCTGCCCACTGCCAAAGATACCGAATGTTTTGGTTCATTCAGTTAAAAAAAAATGTACTGTACAAAAGATGGCAGACAACATCTGGCTTGCAAGTTGCATCTCTCTCCAAAATGCTGGGTTGATCATGTTCTTGGCAGTAGGATGCCGCTGATGCCAGGGCTGTGAGGTAATCCATGTTCTCGCTGTGAGCAGAAGAAAGGTAACACATGCTGATGAGGCTGGCATTGTTGGGTTGTCACAAACTTGTCTGCATGTGCAGCGTGATTTTGTCCCACAGTGGAGTGTGTCCCACAGAGGGGACATATCTCACCCATTGACCACGTCCAGGGTATGCCCTGCTTCTGGCATGGAGATTCCTCTCTGCAGCCTGTACCATTAGAAGCCTGTCCACCCCAATCTGGATGTGGCATGAAGAAATATTTAGCCCCCTGTGTCAGTACTTTGAAGGGCTATGAACAGATGAACAAGGACTGTGATGGTGATTACTCTGCAGATTCAAGTGCTTGCTACCGGAGACAGGTTTATAACAGCAGCACTATTTTAAACACATGCCATGGGACAACTCTAAAACAGAATACAACTGTTCAAGGAAACCCACTTTCCCATCAATGTGTGCTTGTCAGCATAAGGAAGAAGAATTAATGATGTTGTTTTTTAAAGTGGCCAGACTTCTGTAAAGATGGCGGGTTTTCATGGTGACAGCTGTATTATTAAACAAAATGGGCTGGGCCTTGATCTCTGGCCCTGAGAATAAATGGCTCAGCACAGCTCATGTCACATAACTGACGCCTTTCCCCTGCAAAACACAGTGCATGAGGGCTGTTGGGAACACTCGCTGGCCTATGCTATCCCCAAACTATGCTTCAGCATTGTGTGAGGGGATGTTAGTTGCCGTTAGAGCTTGCTGATATTTAAACATTACAGGCGATTGCGGGACAATGCCTGAGCCCATATTCTGTCCCTGTTTAATTTACTGGTATAAACATTCTCAGTGTTATTTAATCTTTGTGAGCCACATTCTGCCCCCCCACACTCCCTAAAAGGAATATCCTACACTTAATAACTATACTGAGGTAGCTGTAGGAGTATCTTTGTAGATAATCTCTTTGATCCATGATGGACATAGATGATTTATGACCTAATATGAGTGAACAATTCATCATTTCTTTTGTTGAATACATTTTTAATCTGATGACCTTGAGACGTGCAATTTGTCTGGCAATTGTGCCCTGCTGTGGTAAACTATTAGATTCACACCAAGCCCATCTCACATGGGCTTGAATCTCATTTGCCTAAGTTGGTACGTTTTAGTTTAGCTTAGGTAGCATGGGAAATCTTTTGGATCCTCTTTGTCTCCTTCAAGGAAGCAGAAAGAGTGATTTAGTAATTCAATTAGTAGGATTAATCGCAGCACTTTGCAGCAAATGAGGCAGCTAATCTTTCTTTTGAATCCAAAACTTGTGATTGGAAAGAAGATAAAAAGACCGTATTTTGAAAACACTTGCCTCAGCTTTTACACTTGAAGGTCGTGGGCATAGGTAATAATGCATATAATTTTACGCCTCCATTTTTTTTGAAGCATAGCTTTTCGTGCCTTGGAAAAAAAGGATGCAAAATTAATCATTAATCTTCAAATTCTTCATCAAAAGACAGAAATCAATTTCCAGATTTATTATTGATGCAGGAGATGTAGAAATGGTTTTATGAAACTTTCTACCACAACAGCCCTGCAGAAGGGCATGAAGCTTGTAGAAATTTGACCTTTAAGGTGCCTGGACATTTTCCCCCAAATTTGTCATAGGTACTTTCTTTTTCCAAAGATCGAGATACGGCCATATCTCCCCAGTTTTGTCAAGAATACTTTGGTTCTGTATATTAGGTGAGCACAAAAGTTTTATTGCTTTGGACTGCTGAACATTTTTTTAATTTTTGTTCAGATCTTCAAAAGTTCTGAAAAAATTGCGCCGAGTTATTTGTATTTTTTTGTCTGTTTTTCATAGCATCTACTAGTTAGTCTAGATTTCAGCAAGTGAGAGACCTCTTGTGGACAGATACACAAAAGCAATGTTAAGACAGTTCACCCTTCCAGATCTGGTAACTTAAATGGTGACATAAATAATAAAGAACTAAATAAAAAACTAATTATAAAATTTAACTAATTAAGAGAGCTTATTGATGAAAGCAATTTCAGGTGCTTCCTAATCACACCAAAAAATAAAGCTTCAAACTTCTCACATGTAACTATTTATTCATTTATTTTTTCCATCTTTATTTCTTTCTGTGAGAAGGCGAGGTATAACAGCAGTCAAGGGATCATAGGACTTAAAGTAGGATACAGCTTTCTATCCAAATATGGAGATCAAGGCATGGCTTTGAAGCTGCATGGGCTTTTGCTAATAACAGGGGAGAGGCAAAGGAAAAAGTGTTTGAGATTATTATCGGGATCACTTAAGAAGCAAAGGCTTACAGGCAGTGAAAGTGTGTGATAACAACTCAGTCATTAGGTTGTACCATCCATGAAGACAGCGATGGTTCTAGCAAATGGGTGCATGGTCATCGCAACATGCCTCCGGGCAGCTGGCAACCTTTGGAAAATGGCTGCAAACACATCAAGAGCTGAACTAATATGGAGTCTAGAGTACATTCCGTCTTTCAAATCAGAGTCTTCAGATCGGATCAAAGTCTTTCAGAATAGGCTTACAACCCTGAAAAAATTAGTGTGAAAAAGGAAATGTTGAGATTAATCTTACCAGGATAGTGATGGTTATAATGACATACTGCTTTGTGTCTCAGAATACCAGACTGCTCCGTGAACATGAGTTAAACTAGCCTTATCACTGCTGAGGTGAGGTATTTGGAGACGTATGTGGGTCTACAGAGTCCTGGATGTGCTCTGAGCACAACAAGGCCATTCATCACCTTGTCCATCTTTTTTCTTTAGTTGACCGGGAAATGTTAGCCTTTAGGACTGCCACTGCAGAATATTCCAGGATCAATATTAAACACCAGTTACCATAAACATCAGTTAAGAAAACATTTGATGCTTTCCATCTCTGGATCATTTTGGCTATGGTATAGCAACATAAATGATTATAAAGATGTTAAATCAAGATGTATCATGCAGTTAGAATAAATACAGGTTGGAACAAATGGTTCAACGCATACAGTTATGTTAAATGAAGATAGAGTTTCTTACAGATATTGCAAGACTTAGCAAGCTCCGTACTTGAAGATTCACATTAGCTGGAGACAGAGGTCTTTCAAGTGGTGGCTCAACCTGGAAGAAGTAAAGAACATAAGGTTATTCAGCACTTCAAGAATGGCAAGATTAATGATCACTCTTTACAAAAAAATCCAGAGAAACTCTGTAACTCCCAGTTTGAGCATTGTGTGACAAGACAAAGAAATAGATTGAGTCAATACATATGTCTAACAGTAGAAGCCAGTGAGGAAATCCAGAAGTATATAATGTCAAAATTTGGCAAGGCATCAGCTGTATTCAGTAACTTAAATAAGATTTGGTTATCAAAAATATGCACGCTTGAGTCAAACAATGAATCTTCAGCTCAGTTTTCATTTCTGTCTTCTCATTTATGGTTGTGAAAATTGGAAATCTAACAAAATCATAGACAGATGTTAAAAACTTTGAGAAAGATGCGTCAGGAAAATGTTTGACATGTTAGAATAAATATTCAGAAATGTTGCAATTCTTGGAAGAGGTCATCAAGTATTTATTTCTAAAGTCATCCAGAAAAGCCAGAAAAGATGGAAATATCCCAGACATACTAGTGATGAAACGAGAGCATCCGCCACTGGATGGAAGTAGTTGGAGAACCAAGTCAAAAAAGTGGGTAGCGAGCAACCATCCTACCAAACAGTAGCTAATAAGGGAAAACATGTATCTTAACGTTATGGTGGGCATGAAAATAACACCCCAGCACTGGCCAGGAGGGAAGAGTTCCTGCCGTACAGCATTCTGCAGCAGGAAAAGGATTCAGTTGTGTATTTAAAGACAAAGTACAAAATAGCATGCTTACATACTTCAGAATGCTGTAAAGTAAAAAAAGATTGAAGAAACAAGGAAAAAGGATTTTATTATTTTACTTTCATGCTGCTCTAGGTTTTAAAAAACCCTTTCACTGCAGTACAGAGAGAGAAACATATATAATACTTTGTAAGGGAAAACTTAAAATATAGGCAGGGATATACATCTCAGAGTAGTGACAGATATGTAATAGTTGCCTTCTTTTCAATAGGTGTGGTGCTTAAAGCACCAAATTACAGAAATTTAGTTCAATGTTTAGTTATTTTATATTCTATCTGCTCTGCTTAATGATGCAGGCTATTTTCTTCAAGCAAAAAAGAGTCTGGAAGAAGAATAAAATTAACAATAAAAGCTTAAATCTGCTTTTACATGACAGTAGCAATTGGCAGATGCCAGTTCCAGAGAACCAAACATCTTCGCTGCTTTCTAACAGCAAGGAAGAAAACTGAAAAAATCAGCAGTGTCCCCTCAATTTAAAATAAAAGGAAACCTCCATGGGATTAACTTGTCCTGTGTTCAGTTCTGTGGTGTATTCCAGGGCTGTAGTTCGGCAGGTCTGGAAGAGGCGGATCATGTTTTATTGCTGGAAGCTATGTCAGGACTGTGATGCTTTTAAATAATGTTTGACCATGTAGTCTGTTTTTCAGAGCAGAATAGCTTCTCTTTATGACCTGTTAACACTAACCTTGGATGAATCATGATTGTTTGCTTGTTTGTCTGTTAGTTCAGAGAGGGGTATTTTTTGCTGGGAAGTTGAATAGGCAGTTTAATTATAAACTGAGTCATGCACGTCATTGATTGTGTCCCACTTTAATTGAACCGGACACAAAAGGGAAGCAGAGGTGTTAAGAGTTCCCACTGTTTGCTGGTGTTTGAAACTGGGCTATGCAGGCAGGGAGCAATGAAATTCCATATACATATGTGGACCATTCTGGTCCTCCACATCACCCTGCACACACATTCACACATACACAGTATTTGTGAGAAGTGGATCCAGGTTCTGTGCTTGGCTCTATGTAGGCCAGATGCAGAGCTCACTGAACTCAACTACAGATTAAAATGTCTGAGCCTAAGTATACCAGGAGTTCTTAAAGAGTTTGCAGAAAAATTTCCATCAGTTTGCCAAGGTGAGATAACACTATTGACACTACTGACAAAATTTGCATTGATTTGTTGAGGGCTAGGATATGACTTTTTTTTTTTTTTTTAAACAGATATGTTGTTACTGTTGTTTGCTGGGAAAGGCTGCCCAAATTCAAGGACAGAGTTGTGAACCCAACCCGAAGACAGGATACCAGTGTGGACTTGTCTTCAGAGCTTGCTGTGTGAAGGGTCAAGAAGGCATTGATGTGTCCATCAGCGATGATGCTCCTAAAAAGGAGCAAGGTATTTTATGTTGCATATTATAGAAGAGTGAGACACAAAATTATATGGGGGACAAGGAGTGCTTGTACTTTAAATTACTTCTGTTGGAATTTCTCTAACTTGAGATCTCCTCAGAGTAATTTAATGATGCATATTCTGAAGCTCATTTTTTTTGGCTCATGATAGCTGAAACATTGTATACCACAGGAGGCTAAAAGAGCTGGAAAGTGGTCACTCAGTTCCTGGTGTCAGAACTTAACTAAGACAGATTATTTTGGTCACTGATGATCTTATCTTGGAAACTGAGTATAAACTATTAATTTTTAATAGCATTTTGCCTACTGATAAATTCTTAATTAAAAAGAAAATCGACAACCAATTCTTTTAATTGGATTTAAAAGCCAGATGCCCTTTGCCAGCTCAGCAGAATTCAAATGTTGCCTTTTGTGTGAGAGGCAAATGCCTACAAACTGGGGGCATTTGAAATGCCTGGACTGTCTGGGAGAGCTGAACATTTCCAGGAAACATGGTATCTGCATTTCTTTTGACATTATCGGAAGAGAAGGGCACCTAGATGGCAGCAGCTCCTGACACCCTTCTCCATACCTAGTCCACAGAGCTGAAGAGAATGAATGTGGACATACTGACCCTTACAGACCGGGGCTTGGGTTTTTTTTGTCTTTTTCACTTAGTAGGCAGACCTGAAACTGCAGAAAAGTCATGCTGTATAGTGTTGGCTCCTTCATGGGCAGTTGAATACTGAAAACATGCAGTCTGGCTTGCAGATCACCAGTGACAGATTTTGGGAGTCATTGTCCTAAGCAATCACTTAAACCCAGACCCCACCACAAAAGCTTGCATTGGTCTGCTTGAGCCAGTGTGTTATCAGACTCGTTTCAGGTCTCTCAAACGTGGCTTATGTCAGTGAACACCCTTATCAAGTAACACTGAGAAATGCCCTGCCACTTTCTTTGTGTACTACTGTCTCAGCAGGGGAATTCCCCTTGTCCGTTAGCACTGGGTGAAGTGACTGGACTGGTAGATACCTTGTAATTAGACCACTCTGCTAATAATAAAAATTCGTAGACTCAGTGTACCTGCATGACATGAGAAGTATATCAACACCTGAAAATCCAGAACTGTGAGCACGGCATACAGTATTTCCCCACTTATCCTTGTGGGCAAGTGGCACGCATAATAACCATTATGCATCGCAAAGATGGGTCTATGTCAACAAGCAGGGTAGGACAATGTTCTCATCCTTAAACTAAGAAACAAGGAGGTGGTTGAACATATGTAAAATACCCCTATCAACAATAAAAATTGCCTGTAGAAAGGCAGAGCAAGCAACATGAATACACACCTTTGTTAGTCATGAAGGGGAGATCAGTCTCCATTTTGTAAGGCAGCTTCTTGGACTAGCACCTTGTGTTTGTGTTATGCAATAGCAAGGCATGCAAGGCATTCTGCTGCAGAGGGTAAGGCAAGCTGACTCCCTGTATGATGCTTTCTTAGTCACATAAAGTGTAATCTCTGGTACTGTGTCCCCAGAGACCTCTACAAAATCAGACCAGACTTGGGCAAACTAATTTCATTAGCTGCTGTGTGACCAAAAGGTACCCCTATGGCTTGAGGACACAGTGTACCAACCCAGTCTTGTGCCACTGCACAAAAACTTGCTTTCACATCTGTGCTATATTATTTGCTTGTAAGTGACCACTGGCTGAATAGGCTTATGGACGATCACAGAAATGAGACTAAGCTTCCTTTTCAATAACCAGAGTATTCTGAGATTGTGTTTTTACACATCTCACTACCAGCCTACCATTTCCTCTGCATTCAAAGTGGCGGGATTGGAGGAAGTCCATTAGCTAGTCCTTTCGGCAAGCAAAGGGTTCAGGCAGTGAATGTGTTCAGCCCTTTTATATCCTCCATGTGGAGAGAAAGAACTCTCAGGACACATGCATGTAGCATAAGTACCACTGATCAAAACTCTCCAAGTTAAGGTATATTATATACCTTACTAAAGTATATATATATATTACCAGCAGGACCAGGGAGATGATAGTGCCCCTGTACTCGGCACTGGTGAGGCTGCACCCCGAATACTGTGTTCAGTTCTGGGCCCCTCACTACAAGAAGGACATCGAGGTGCTGGAGCATGTCCAAAGAAGGGCAACAAAGGTGGTGAAGGGTCTAGAGCACAAGTCCTATGAGGAGTGGCTGAGGGAACTGGGGTTGTTTAGCCTGGAGAAAAGGAGGCTGAGGGGAGACCTTATTGCTCTCTACAACTACCTGAAAGGAGGTTGTAGAGAGGTGGGGGTTGGTCTCTTCTCCCAAGTAACAAGTGATAGGACAAGAGGAAACGGCCTCAAGCTGCACCAAGGGAGGTTTAGGTTGGATATTAGGAAAAACTTCTTCACCGAAAGGGTAGTGAGGCACTGGCACAGGCTGCCCAGGGAAGTGGTTGAGTCTCCATCCCTGGAGGTATTTAAAAGATGGGTAGATGTGGTGCTTAGGGACATGGTTTAGCCGTGGACTTGGCAGTGTTAGGTTAACGGTTGGACTTGATGATCTTAAGGGTCTTTTCCAACCTTAATGATTCTGTGATTCTATATGAAGTACATTTGAAAGAATGCCATAAGTAGGTGCCCAAAAGTTGGGTGTGGAGTTCTTTTTGGAATGAAGTCTAAATAAATAACTGAGGTTAATCTGATTTTCATTAAAACTGTGAGTACCCCAAGCTACTATAAAGTCAGTGGAAGCCAAGCATGCCTCAACAAAATGTCTTATGAAAATGAGGTTAAGCTCTGGTTAAAAGCTTAATGTTAAGAACCTGCATTTGAAAATCTCAGCCCATATGTAATCTATGATCACAGCATGACTTTCATATTGAATCAGTCAGATGGAAAATGCCCCATGGCCATGTGCATTTGAATGTCAAATTTAAGTATGAAATAGCTGTAAAATATGTAAATAATGCTCTTTAATTTTGTCCTGGTTTATCCAAAACCCTGGTCTGAGTCCCGTCCGAAGCAGGCAGCTTTTTACTGTGAGAAGAAAAGTGCTTTCTCCTCTAATGTCTCTCTTTTCTCTTTTTAGTTGAAATTTCAAAGGAGGAACTAGACCAAGAAGATCCTTATCTGCATGATGGCTGCAGAGGTAAGTCAGGTGACTAGTCCTGTTAGCCAGCTCTTTTGTGATTGCCTCCAATAAAAGTGAAGCAAACTTAGATCTAGAGATTAGCTAGAACCTTTTGCCTAGGCTAGTTATGGGTAAAAATAACAGAAGGAAGATCCTTTCTAAGAAATAGTAGGCCATTATGTGATGCCTTGGTAGTTCTTAAATACAAGGGAGGCATTGTCTTCCATTGTGGAGTTTGTCTTACCCAACTGAAGCTTGGACTATACATTTAACTTTTGTTTAACTGCTGGTGGGTAATATCTCAGAGGTGTTACCACTGAACCCATGGAGTACTCTGGATTCTTCAGAACATGGGGATCCTATATTAAATATGTGCATTCTTTTATTCTCCTCTTGGGATGATCAGGGTGACTGAATATGAAATGAAATTTGTTTCCTTTTGAGATGCATCACCTGAAAAAAAGGAAGAAAAGCGGCTATTGTCCTCATTAGTCAGGCTGTTCTGCCTCCTGGGAAGAATGTGTTATTGGGATATTGTTCTGCTAAGTATTGTGATTTATTGCTTGTCACATGTGATTTACATGTCTATAAACTTAAAACAGCAGTGATTTATTATTTTCTACAAGCATTTCAGAACTAAGTAATTTATTTAGGATAAAATCAATTTAATAGACATATTCCAGTTGAGAGATGATTTACTGTGCTGCATGTTGTATAGCTATTACACTCCTAGAGAGGATGGGAATGTCTGCTAGGTCATTAGCTAGTCAAAACCAACACTGGCTCTCTTCCTTGTCTCCAGCTCCTAATTACAAGAAATAACATAGAAAAATGTGTTATGTATTTTCCTAGCATTATTTCTTTATGTAATCAGTTGTTGCATTTGTCAGTTAATCAGCTGCCTGCAAGAGACAGATTGGTATGACTAATTACAAATTAGAGTTTCTGTCTACAGTATATTTTCTGATAAACTTGGCATGCCACAATTACTTGTGATTTTCTGATTCTCACCAGGGGAAACTTAAATTTCCTAGGCAGCAGAACTTCCAGCAGTTTGTTTTGGAGCACTTTCATGGGATATGAGGAAATTAATTCTGTTCTTCCAGCACCTCCACGATAGGTTTTACTTTGGCTGACAGGAGTTCACGGTATTAGCAGAGGTTCAGAAAGCGGTAGCTGGCCATCTCAACCACAAGACTATGGTTCCTTCTAATGTCATTGCCTTTGCCAGTATTGTGTACAGGCCTAATTTTCTGTGGTGTGTTAATGGCCCTGTCCTCATTAGAAATTGTTACACTTAAAAAAATTATTTTAATTCACTCAAAAGTTTAAAGCATTTTAGCTGCATTTGCCCAGATTGATTGTGCTTATCTCAAACCTTTTGTTTAATGCCTATCCAGCCATTCTAAAAAATGGAAGACAGGTTCTATTTGTACTAAGAATATCAATACTCTTACAACAAATAGTTGGGAGTATATAACCTTTTCTCTATTGTGAGAAGACGAAATGTTTTTAATATTAATTTATTTTTTAACAAGATCAGAAAAAGTAAGTTTTCTTAATGATCAGCCAAATTTTGTGTACATTTCCTATAGTATCCTCTCTTTCTGTCTGCCAGAATAACCCCAGCTCTCTTTCACATCCTTTGTGACTCCTGCACACGCCTCACTAGGTCCTTAGTACTCCAGTAGTAAGTCTTGATTCCTTTAGGTTCTCTGAAGCCTTTGTCACGCACAATACCCTCTTCTCCCTTTCACATTTCCTGCCTGCTGAGTAGGAGAAGAGCACATGCTATAGCTAATTCAGGAGTATGGTTCTAATAATGATGGGCTAAAAATTAAGCCTAATGCAGCTAGTAGTGAAAATGTTTCATTAACTTAGGGTAATGCATCTTGTCTTCCTTACTGTACAGTAATCACCATACAAAGTTTTAACTTCCCAGCCAAAACCTGAATAGGTGTCTGAGCTCATGATGGGCTATGAGCAACTCCTTAATTTACTTCCTTCTTATATTCATTTTTAGAGCTAAAAGAATCCAGTGATTACCAACACTTCTTTCAGTGTTTAGCCCTTTCCTTCTTTTGTATGTGTGTGTTTAGTTATCTACTTTTCCAAATAAATCAGCAAGCATCCTGTAAATCAATGATTTGATTCAGTTCCTGTGAAGAGCTGCTTAATTATATAAGACTTCTTAACATATCCAATTAGGTGGTGGTCCCTGCTCTCAGCAGTGCAGAGACACAGGATCCAGTTATGTCTGCTCCTGCTTTGTTGGGTATCAGCTTCAACCAGATGGTGTCAACTGTGAAGGTAAAAGAAATAAAACCATTGCCTTGATTATCAACATCCTTGTTGTGGGAAAATGGAGTTAAGAAAGAATAGTAAAACAGGTGAAGGATTTAGAGCGGAGAAGAAGCAGAAGATCTTGAATTTATTGTTGTGAATAAAACCAAAATAAAATACCTGTTCTCTTTTATAGTAGTAGATAGTAATTGATAAGGCAGATGAAATAAAATAGGATTCTTCAGCTTGTTAAGGACATAACTGACAGAAACTATGAAAGCCTTGGATATCATGAGTGGCATGGGAATAGTCAAGGGGGAAGAATTGTTAAGTTTCTTCCAGAAGAACAACTAAAGGGACATCAAATAAAACAGGCTGAGATAGAGCTTATCACACTTGACTTCAGATATGTGCAGTGCGGACATCTGCTTCTGCGCTAGTCAGCCTAGGCTCCTTTTGTTGCTAACCGAGAGAAACAAGCACTTCCAGGGCACAGTTTTGCCTATTTTGCCTATTTTGCATAGCTGTTGTAGGATGAAAGGCGTTACTCATCAGGAGTGCCTTTTTCTCTCATTGACTAAAAAGGGAGTCTAGGTAAGTAGCTCATACAAACTTCAGGATATAAAATAGATATTGATGATTGGTCAGATTAACACTAACCTAGTGTGAAATATAAAAAGGAAGAACTTTTACATTTGATACATGAGGATGCCAAATATTCTTATGCATTCAAAGAGAAAATGGAAAAACTCATAAAAGAAACGTCTGTCGGTAGCTATAAAATAGAAAGTTGCAACTTGTGGCTCAGGGAGTCGCTAAGCCATATGTGGGTGGGAGGCAGAGCAAGGAAAGGATTTCTGAAAGTTTGCCTCATTCATACAGTCACTATAATCATCTGCTGCTGGACTCGTTCAGATGATGTTGGCCCTTTGCTCTCACTCAGTACAACTTCCTCCTCTTTCTTAAGTACAGTGAATCAGCAGTCATAAGTCCTGTTACCAACGGGGTCAAAATGTCTTTACTGGCTCACACTCTGAGAACAGAGATGAGTAGCCACGTTGTGGGTGTGTGGGGCCAAATCCATGCCATTCTTTGTATCCTGATGCTCAAAGTAATGACTGGTTGGAGGTGTGCCCACAGCTAGCCTTTGATCTCATCTCTTCCCAGTGATTTCATGTTTCCTATTTACCCTTTTTTAAAATTTTAATAATCTTTCGTATTCTAGATATTAATGAGTGTATCACTGGGACACACAGCTGTGGGATTGGACAAACTTGTGTCAATACATTAGGGTCCTTTCGCTGTCAGCGGGACACGAGCTGTGGAACTGGTTACGAACTGACGGATGACAGTCGTTGCAAAGGTACGTCATGTGCAGAGAAACTGAAATCTTTTGGACTTAAGTAAAAAAATAAGTACATCATCATGTCATACTCTTTTACTTTTGGTAAATACATGTGTAAGCTGTAGTTACACAGGGACACACAGACAGTGCTAGTTCTTCTAGAACAGTAGTTTTCCACCTGTCACCTTGCAGATACCAGATCAGGCTGTTTGTGGACTACTACAAAGACTTCTAGGAGAGATAACTACATTTATTTTACACTAGCAGTTTGTATTGTGCAATAGGAACTGGTCTGGGGACTGAAACAGTTGATTTTGAAGGCCCAGCATTCACACTATGCACATTTTTCTGGTGTTTACTTCTGGCTAGCTCCAGTCTGGTCCTGTGAATTGGTTTCTCATTAGTGACAGGAGTGCCTAAGTCCTGCTCCTGGAGCATATCTAATGGTTTAGTTTCACCTGAAAGAATCAAGTTTGCACACTTCAGAGTGTGAAATGAAGTGTGGCAAGTGGAGTGACAAGGTGATTCAATTTGAAAACGCTAAGATATATGCATCCTTTAAAAAAAAGTAAGCGTTTATCCTCAGGAAGTTTAAATTTGTTGCAAAGGGATTAATTTCTTAATCACAACATTCTTAAGGATTTAGAAATGAAAAAGGGTTAAAAGCACTGTTCTTGACTAGCTATGTTTGAACACAAGGGTAATAGTTTTCTTTACTATAGTAATGACTGATTTCAAGTTATATCTAGCTCAAAGTATGCTGTTAAGTGCATCCATAACTTTGTCTGACACGCTACCTTCGCAGAGATATAAATTAGCAGCAAACTCCATTTGATGTGGAATCGGTTTCCACTATGAGAAAGTCTGTTCCCCCAGAGCTTAGAATTGTTTATAAACTGACTAATTTCATTCCACTGAGTAAATTAATTCAATCAAAATTCTGGCTAAAGTTTTATTGTAGGAACTAGTAAAAAAGCTGATGAACAAACTCCAACGCAAAACCTGCAGAATGTACAGACAACTTTTCAAAGTATCATGCTCTAACTTTGATCCCTTCGAAGTAAAATTTCTGCTGATTTGAATGACATCAGATTTAGGCCAACAAATAGCTTACCAGCAAGTATTAACAATCTTTCTCTGGTGGAAGAAAAGGACTACAGACAGTAAATTATGCATGCCATTAATTTTAGAAATTTCTTATCTGGATAATATATGTTAATGATGTTAATTATTAATGTTATATTAATAGTGATGAAAACAGAAAATGAATAATCTTCATGTATGATTTTTAAATGCCAAGTAAAATGACTGAGCTGTGCAACATGTAGAACCCTGCTGAACCCAGTTCAGTATTAACCCACCCTAAACTTAAAACAGGCTCTACAATCATTATTTAAGTCTCGCAAAGCTCTAGGGATAAGCAATTGCATCTACTGTTGTGTCAGCTGCGTAAATGGGAAAGCTGAGGCATCCTATTGCTAGAAAGTTTCTGTATTTTAATAGCTTTAGGAGATTTCATCCCATTGCAAGGTGGCAAAATATTAAATTTTAGCTACTTTTATGTGGACAAGGTTACATTCATGAATGAAGCCGCATTAGCCCTTGTCTGCTTTATGTGGATCATAATTTATTCACAAATATTTATTGTCTGTTCTGAACTGGAATGGAATATTAAAGTGAGCAGAAATCATATTTCTGTGCATTTTAAAGCACAATATTGCAAGGATATTGCAAGCCTTAATATGGATGAGAATCAAGGCCAATTAATTCACTTATGAAAGAAATTAATAATGTCTGTATTGGATCTAAGGTTAAAATTAAAATTGCACTTGGACATACAATTAAGTCTTACTGACTTCAAACCTGAGCCCATGTTATAAGCACACTGCTGAATCAACGCTGAACACTGCTGAACATGATGCTTGAGGTGCTCTGTAATAATTTTGAATCATTTAGTTGTGAGAACTAAACTTGTAAAGCATCGTAAACACCCCCCCCCCCATATAATGTAGATAACAAAATAATAAAAAACCCTTAACTTATTCTACCTGTTTTTACTGAGATTCTGTTTGAGGTAGTAGGTCAGATTGATCCTGGCTCACTGCATTGAATTGCATGAAGATATGCTGGGGATTAATCCGTCTGACATTTTTAACTATGTCTTATGTTTCAAATGTGATGAAAAAGCTTCTGTCAAACTCCTGCTAACCATCTTTTTTTTTGTGATGTACCAGATATTGACGAATGTGAGACTGGTACTCATAACTGCCCCCCCGATTTTATCTGTCAGAATACTCCCGGATCTTTCCGTTGCCGACCCAAGCTACAGTGCATGAATGGGTTTATACAAGATGCGCTAGGCAACTGTATTGGTAAGATATGTTCTTATTTCAGTGAATACTTACGTGTTGCCTATGAGATAAGTTGTAGTTTCACTGGGTGAGTTCTGAGCTTCTCAAGTGATTCTTCATGCATGTATGCATTGCTCTGCTATGTGTTTTTTCTGCTCCTTTAAAGGCAGGCTTGGTCCCACAGGTAAGATTTACAGACAAAAACCATTTAAATAAAAGACTTACATACTAGATCTCTGTTTGTAATGAGATTTGGTTGCCTAAGGCACTTTTAGCTGCATTTAAACGTTTTTGTTAAGTCTTTGGGGATCTTATCTGAAACAAAATTTGTAAAAAATTTGCGATATGGTTTATCTTTCTGTATCCAAAAGGTTTTAGCTAAAGCTTAGTATAAAAAACTGTAATTTATGACATCCTTTGTAACACACTTTGTTGATATTAGTATGCATGGTTCTGCAGGTATGTAGCTATTTCCAGACCTGTCCCCCTTTAGTTAGAGCTTATCAAGAATCTTACTATATACGAGAATGATGGGCCAGTTATAATACACCATGGAGAGGAGTTTTATTTTAAAGACTGATTACAATCTGTTGGGCTAATGCCTTGTTTCCAAGGCTCCTACAAAACAGAATTATAACATTTATATATATAAATATGTTAGAATTACTGGTATCCAGCAGACTCTAAAGGGAATTGTCTAATGTGACCTACAAATCTATCAGTTATTCCCTTGAGTAGTATTTTCAAGTCTCAACTTAACTTTGAATTCCCCCAGCGGCGTAGCGTGTCTTGGACTTGTGGAACTGGCTGAGCAGCAGCAGCTGCCAAGTCTAGCTCACTGTCAACCCCTCATTCTCCTGACCATATCATACCCTGTAGTGCCGAAATCTGACACTGGAAACACTGAAGCTGAAAACAAAATTGCAGCCTTTAAAATGAAGGGGGCCAGGGCTTGTGCACAACAAACCCTTTGAAGACGTATATCTGCCATAGCTAGCACCAGGTCCATGGTTGTTAGAAGTCAGTGTGCCTTCACTGACACTAGCAAAGCCACATCAATTTGCAGCAGCGATAGTTATGTCCCCTAAAATGCATTTGCTCAAAATATTTACCAAAACGATTTCACAGACTGATTTTACAAAATGTGAATCAAATGCTGCCCTATGTGGTGTTGATGGGGAAAGAGTATGAAAACTTTCCTGTATTTCCAATGTCATTGTAAGTTGAAAATTTTACACTCTAGTGAGCTGGGATAGGCCTGGCTGAAATGACATACCCTTCCCCATCTTCAGGCAGCCAACATTTTGCAAGCTAAATACTGTGCTTAATACTATACCAGCTGGAAGGCAGTAGCTCTTCAACAGTTAACAGTACGCCTGTGTAAAATGATGATAATACCCCGGTGAAACAGTGGGGAAAATTTTAGGCAGAGAATTTTAGTCACATGAAAAGCTGGACTTTGCTGAAGGTTGTGGGATGCAAGCCTGTACGCTCACAAACAGCGCTGCTCCTACAAACTGTCAGGTCTTAGTTACATTAACTTTTCCAGGTAGCAAAGGCTGCCTTGGTACCTCCTGTAGCCACTGATTGCCAACTCTGAAACTCTTTTCCCCCAAACTAATAGCACATGCTAACCTTGTGTAACAGTGAGTTCCTTACCTTCATGGCTAGATACACCACACCAGATCATACTCTAATACCGCTTAATCTTATCTCATTACATTTTCTGAGATTTTACTTTATAGTGGCTTCTTACCAGGCAAAGGATATCTTTGTCACAAAGTGATATGATGCCCAGTTTGTAACAAAACAGACATTCATTTGATGGATGGTAGAGGGCTGCATAGTCCTGTGAATACGTAAATAAGCTATTTGCATTCTTACGTGTTTACATGGACAACTTGCCATAAGACAAGGTAAGGTATTCATGGTGAATACCTGTGAGCAGTAGTTTATCTCTCTGTAAAAATGGAGTCAGCTACTACCTATATGAGCACATATTACCAAATAGGTCCTTCACTGAACTGTTGATCATCTCTTTGTATGTTTAAGGGAGACTTTCAAAGGCTTTTAAACAAACACAAGTTTTTGTATACCCAATTTCAACTGCTTTTCAGTGAGATCTGGGCCTCTCATACCTCTCCTGATCTTCACCCTGGAAGCATTATATCGGTGAAGCTAAATGACAGGAATAGTTGTGTTCTCCCATGGGCAGAGCTTTTCAAATTCTGAAGGATTACAGCAGGATGTAATCCTCTTAAGGTTTACATGAGGAAAGCATCTTGCCTTAAACATCTTCAGGCAGCAGATAGTTACACTGACTTGTTGTGCTCTTGTAGATATCAACGAATGCCTGAGCACCAACATGCCATGCCCAGCTGGGCAGATATGTATTAACACTGATGGCTCGTATACCTGCCAGCGAATCTCACCCAGCTGTGGCCGAGGTTATCACCTCAATGAAGATGGAACAAGATGCGTAGGTAAGTAACAGTTTTGAAGAAAAAACTGTTTTAAGAAAATAAATCACATCTATGATTTACGTTTACCAGTTTCTTGGACTTTGCCCAAGTTTTTCTCATTTCCACAGTCAATTCTTGATCCTATTCTTTCCCTCGTGGCAGTCCCAACAAGTGAAGAATGACAAGGATCCACTCTCTGACCTTCATAGAACTCATGAAACCCGATATTTTGAGAAAAGGAGAAATGATCATCACCCCCAAAAAATGGCATTGTCTGTGACTATATTAGTGTATTGGAACAATGCTGTGTGGTCTCAAATCTCCCCAATACAGAGGTATAACATAATGCCCACTTAATGTCCCACAGAAGCCATTCAAGTAATGTTGAAAGGCATATATGCCTTTGGCTGGCTTTTAACTAAGGTGGCTTTTGCAAAGAGAGGTATTTTGCATGTGTTTTCAGTTTTTGTAAATGGCTTATCAAAGCACTAGTGACTGTGGGTTTCTGGTATCTCACGGTAGCTGAAGATCTGATCCATGAATATTGAGTGTGCATAATAAAACAATTTTGCACCTGATTTCCTCCAAAGATTGTCTGATTTCTTGATTTCTTTTCCCTCCTAAGTCCATCAACATTAACAGGAGACCTGAGAGATTACCTGTTTCAGTAAGAATAGTTTGGATTTGTGACTCTGATCTTCTTGTGGAAGCTGAGACCTAGATCGAAATCTTGCTTTCTGTTTCAAAACACTTTATAACTATGAGGGGACACAGAAATATGTTAACGTGTTGCTCTTCTCTCAACTTGCATGCTCAGAAGTGTCCTTTCAATCACTTCTTTCCTTTTTTCAGATGTGGATGAGTGCTCATCCTCTAATCAGCCTTGTGGAGAAGGACATGTTTGTATAAACGCCCCAGGCAATTACCGTTGTGAGTGCAAAGCTGGCTATTCTTTTGATGTCATCAGTAGAACTTGTACTGGTAAGTTGCACCTATCGACTTAAATATGTGCAGCCATGGCATTTTAAAAAATGATCCCATGTAAAGAATGTTACTGCTCTCTGTGTAACCTCTTTCATCTGAATGTAAAATTGACTACTATATTATTTGTATAAATCTAATACCATATTAAAGAGATGCTGATACTTCAAAGGAAGCTGAATTAGTATTGTCAACATGTTATCTGTTATCCTGTTAAAAGGTAAGATCATGAGAGTGCGTGTAATTGTTTTCTATGATACTTTTATATGTACCTACAGCAAAACATTCCTTTGGAAGATCAAAGCAACTTTCTTCTTTATAGATCTAATTCAATTATGCACTAAGGTGCTTCTAAATGAGCATTTTGAGCAAGTCCTTCCCTCTCTACTATAAAATTTAGATCTGGAAAATAAAAATCAAATTTTTATGGCCACATTCTTGTCCAGACTACTACTGCAGTGAAGCCAGCCAATACGTAGACCTCTGTATATATTTATTATTGCAGATATCAATGAATGCAGACGCTATCCAGGCCGCCTGTGTGCTCACAAGTGTGAGAATACTCCTGGTTCCTATTACTGCACTTGTACCATGGGATTCAAACTTTCAACTGATGGGAGGTCATGTGAAGGTATGGCTGTCATATGCTTTGGCGTATAGTGTGAGATGCAGCTCGTTGCTGTTTAGCTATTTCCATTTGATTTTAGCTTGTAAGACTGCACTGGAATGGCATGAGAAATCAACACAGTTATGATTAATCTAGGCCACTGTGGCCCAAGTTCCAATGTATTGCCCTTTGGCTGGATCACACAGAAGTGTATGAGTCTGCATTTACTGTGTTTTGAAGGCTGATTCAGCTACATCAGATTCAAGACCTTCAAAACCATCCTTGCTGATATCCAGATATAAAAATGCAAGTGTGGTCCTAAAGACTCCCTCCAAGTCACACACCTTGAAGGACAGTGGGAAATAATAGCACAGTGCAGATTAATCTATGTTGGCAGATTCTGTTAAGAGTAATACACCCAAAGCCCCTTATTTCCAGCTTACTCAGTGACATGCATACCATCCTTTTTTAATTTAAAAAATTGTTTTCCAAAGTTTTGCCTTAGTCCTGTAATAAGAGTGATGAATATAGCAAGAAATTTGGGGTTCAGGTATATAATTTTGCATTTCAGATGTAAATGAGTGTGAGAGCAGCCCCTGTAGTCAAGAGTGTGCCAATGTGTATGGCTCCTACCAGTGTTACTGCCGCCGTGGCTTTCAGCTTAGTGACATAGATGGGATCTCATGTGAAGGTAAGCATTATCATTTTGCAGGTAGAGGATGAGTGAGCATTTCTTATTCTCACTGTAACATACATGAACAGTTCCATGTTCCTGTAATTGTTTCATTTTAACATTTGATTCTTCTTGGTATTTTCCTGTGAAACTGTGAAACTTTATTTAATGAAGGTCTTCCACCCATGTTCTAGTCTAGAAGTGTCTCTGCTTGTGTGGTGTCAGTTTTGCTGTTTACACTGAACTGTAGCTTGGCATACTTTTGTAAATTACCAGAATTATTTTTTTTTTTTTGGTGAGGAACTAACAGAATTTCTAGTCTTCAGCAAGTGAAGATACAAACACATTTATGTGTTACATATGTAATGGATAATATTACTAGGTACTATTTCATAGATCCTCTTTTTGTGGCTGGTTCTGAACTAATGTCTAAGTAGGTTTTCCTCAAATACAAGGAGGATGTGGGTGTGACCTCATGAACAAGATCCTGAATTTGGACTTAGGTCTCCAGGACTTACTAGACAGTGAGACCTTGGGCAGGACACCTCGTCTCAATTTCCTTTTTGTAAGAATAGGGATAAAATGATTCCTCTCCCTCCCTTTTGTAAAGTACTATAATACACGTCACTGTAAAGTGCTTGCTCTTATCCATTAACTTTGTCTCTTGGGTCCTTATATTGCTTTTAATTATCTTCACACCTCCATTTATTCCCAACAGCCTTTATTGACTAGAGCTACCTGTATCTGATGATTTTTTTCCTTGCCCAGCAATTGGAATAATGAAATTGTGTTTGAAGCTCGCAGCAGGAACATCGTACATGTGCACTTGGTTGAATATCATGAACACATAGTAAATTAGTGGTGTTTTCTTCTTGCAGATATTGATGAATGTGCTTTACCTACTGGAGGGCATATCTGTTCCTTTCGATGTATTAATATTCCTGGAAGCTTTCAATGTACTTGTCCCTCCACTGGTTACAGGTTGGCACCCAATGCACGCAGCTGCCAAGGTGAGTTCAGTAACTGCAGGGATACCTAACTGGATTGTGGACTTCTGAAAAGTTCTAGCAAGTTTTTATGTTTAAAAGTATGCCTTTCCTAATAAGGAAATAATACAATATTAACAACAATAATACAGGTAAAGCAGTAAACATCGGCTTGAAATCTGAAGAAACCAGTATTTTATAATGAATATACAGGAAATTTCTCTTATAAACTATAGAATGCAGTGGAGAATACTTTTTATAGCATTATTAAAGAATTCTAACAAATTCTGAAGATGAAGATTCCCACTGTGAAATGGTATGAGTTAGTTTAGCCATTAAAAGGAAATATCATGCTATAAACATTTCAGCAAGTATTTAGGTCTTGTCCACTTAGTGGCACTGCTGCTCTTCCTTATCCTGTTCTTGCCTGTTGTTTGGGTTAGTTTTCTTCTTTTTTTGTTCTCCTGTCCTCCTCTTCCAATCCTGTAATGATGTTTAATTGCATCCCGTGTTCTGTAGTATCTAATATGATACTTCTATCATCTGGCACCTGCAAGTAGAGGAAGGGCATGTGTTTAATCCACTCACCTTTTTCCATTTGGCAGATATTGATGAATGTGTTGCAGAAAGCCACAACTGCTCTTTCAATGAGACCTGCTTTAATATCCAAGGGGGCTTTCGCTGCCTGTCTTTGGAATGTCCAGAAAATTACCGCAAGTCAGGAGATACGTAAGTACTTTCTTTTTCAAGGTTGAACAGCTTTTTGGTGACATGATCTCCTTTATGTCATGCTGCTGCCGACTGAATACATAATGGATTCTGGCAAATATGTATTTTGTTGGTAGGCCTACTGTATGTTTTGTACACACAGGTCTGGTCCCTTTCTGATGCTCCTGTTTCAGTCTAAGAAAAAGGTATTCCCTTAAAAAATGCCATGTGTCAGTGGTTTGCATCATAATGATCTCTAGAGCCATAAGCTGATGTTCTCTCTCTGGCTACCTTGCAGGCAACCTGTTAGGAGGGTTACATTCAGCTTCAAAATTGTGACATTTATTTCCTTTCACACGTAGTCTTTCCTTACTATTACACTCCAGTGAAAGTTCTTTTTAGCTCCCTCTCTGAATTCTTACCAGTGCTGTTGCAAAGCATTGCAAGCATGTCTTATTTTTAGTACCATTTCACCTCTGTTAAAAAAGCTGGGAATCCTAGCAAGGGTGGTATGTTAGCTACTGCTCTCTCTTAACCTAGCTCAGAGAAAGTCTGTGCATTCTGGTGTTGAAAATATGAGACAGCTCTGGGAGGAGGGGCAGCTGGCAACTCATTTATACCCATCAAATGGTGCTAGCAAAGTGGAGAAGTTGTTGCAAAATTTCAGTAGCATAGTTAGAGTTTATGGCTGATGCAGATGACTGCTTTTCCTCCGGCCCTGTGGCTTTATGGCCACGCTGTACTCCAGCGATTCTTCCAAAGGCTGCTCCACGGTCCCCCTGCCACGTGCCCCTTACCCAGGTAAGTGTATGCTCTACCAGCTAGGGAGGAAAGCTGGTAAATCACGTTTATCATCAGCCTGCTATTGCTTTTCACAGTCAGTGTTCACATCTTGGTTCACATCACCATATTTTAGATAAAATTGAGTACTCTGTCCCTCCTGTGTAGAATGAAGCTAATGCTGATCTTCATCAGAGGGACTTTGTGGGGATTAGTTTCCGTTTAAACCTTAATCTGTGAAATGCCATATAAGTGGCACAGCAGATGTGTTTGATCAGAATGCTGTAGAGGGAGTTAATGGTATAAAAACAGATATTTGTAAAATACGCTTGTATTCTGAGATGTGTCAATAGTAATTAAATTTTAAATTATATTTGTCACATCAATAAACAAGCAGTGCCTTGTGATGCAGATGTTCTCTTTATTTGTAATATTGTGGGTTCATTTGTATCCTAATTGAAAAAAAGTAATTTGCAATGGACCACTAAGCAGAATTAGCAGATTTCTACTCTTATGGACATCCCTGAGTTGCAAAGTTCAGTTTATAAAATACACATCGTACACACACATTCCATTTCATCTTCTTTCTTACCTATATTTTTATGTGTGTGTTGAAATTAATGGTTATTTGAGATGTAAGGGATCTTTTGGGGAAGAAGTAGAATGTCTGAATTGTTTTTCTGTGGCTGGGTTGTTGGGGCCCTATAATGGCTTACTCTGCCTAACTCAAACAGACTCATAGGGAGAGATTCTTCTGATGTTCTAGGGCTATAATTAGGCTATGAGTCAGACACAAATCCTGTAGCTGCTCAGTGAAGTTCTAATTACTTTAATTCCTTGTGTTATTATCTTGTTGGATTTATTAGTTTTTTTCCCTCTCAACAGCTACAGACACAGTTACTAAATTTATTGTTGAAAATGTGTTTGCCAAAAGAGAATATGAGTTCATTATCTTGATTGCAAAAAGTCCAAGTTAGTTCAATGGGGAGATAGGTACTGTCATACTTAGCCAGTGTACAAGTATTACACCAACATGCCAGAATCAAGGTTTATGTATTGGGTGACCTTGTGCCCACTGGGGAACAGTTTAATAAGACAGCTCTTTAGCATCCTTTTTACATCCAAACTAGTTTACATATTCTTGAATCATTTATTTTTGGCATATATAACCCAACATAGCTGATAGCTAGCATATCTTCATTAGCTTTTGCATGATAATGACATTAAATCACTTTTTCACCCAACCTTGTGCCAGGACTCTAAAATCAAAATAGTTGGCTTCTCATAACATCGTATCTATTACAGATACCATTTTCCTCTCCTTTTTATTCAAAACACATTCCAGTTTCACCAACTTGGCCCATCATAAGAAAGACAACACATTTTCCATTCCCATCAAGTTGGCACCTCATGGGATTCTTCAACCTATTCTCCAGTATTTTCTTTGGAACAGCTATAATTTAATAGGCCTCAGTCCTGCACATCCAAGTTTGTTCATTCTTATTTTTCCTTAAAATCCTTATTACAGGCAACAACCCTCAGTAATCCAGAAGCTTCCTTACCCAATACCTTTAAAGCAGAGATTTTTGCATGGTGGCTGTTGCAGTGGTGATTATCATCAGGTGAAATAATGGCAGGATCATCCCATGCTACAGGCTGAAAGCTCAGGATGCTGTTAGATACCCTGAGCTTCAGGAGGAAACAGCCTGTGTAACCTTCCCCAAAGACCAGCAAAGTGCCTGGCATGGTCTGATCCTTAATGGTAACAATTTTATTGAAGGTCTTATCTCTTTTGCTTAAATTCTGGTGCTTTGGTTTTTTTTTTCCCGTTGATCAGCCTATAGGCTTGGTATTTTTCCAAGGATAATTAAGATCTACTGCTACTCACAATAGGACTTAACTTGCTGTACTGCCTTGCCAAACACTTCTTGTTTTCAAATTGCATAACAATTAAATTCTCTTTATGCGACACTGAAGTCTAACATTTGTAATATTTAAGCCAAGAAAAAGAGTAGAAGAGATAAAGAAGTGGTTATGGCGATGTGTCAGAAATGCGTGCTGCATTGAGCCAGGTTGGGAAATATTTTTATATTCTAGACATGTCTGCATATTATTAAGGTTGCCTGTCACTTCTCATTATTAGGACCTGTTTTTACTGCTTAGAATTTTGCCAAACCATAACCAACGGCTGAAATTTTACATGCCAGGTGTCTGACTCAGGCTTAAGTTTTGGCAAATTTCAGCCAAAGCAGTTCAGTCATTTCCAAGAACAAGGGTAGAGAGGAACACATTGTTTTGTGTGTTTAAGACTTTTTGGTGATTTTTTTTTTCTTTTAACAGTTTGCTGTCATGTTTTGGTGCATAAATCTGAAATTTGTTAGGAGATTACTTTTGCGCTTTTTGTCATCCTTACCAAAAACCTCTGAAACTTGTGAAATTATGAACTTCGTAAAATTGCATTTAGCCTTTTTTTCATAAACCTTAGGAAATTAGGACCTTGATGGATGATCTTAATCCACCCCTGTATGCCAAAACAGAGTCAGGTCTACCTGGAGTATTTCTCAGAGTTGTTTGCTTAACTTTTGCTTCAAGTCCGTGAATGATAAGGATTTCATAGCCTCAGTGGCAATCTGTCTTTGTGTTTGACTATCTTCCTGAGTGCAATTTAATTCTTCCTGTCAATAGAGAGGTCTGTCTTTTTTAGCAACAGGCAATTATCTTCTGATTTAGCAGACCTGAGCTTCTTGCAGCTCTTTAAAGCAGTCTAAAATGTGCAGGTACCAACTCCACAGACTGCCTGAGCCTGCTCCCAGATATAACCGCAAGCAAGAAGCCTGATCTTCCCCATAATGTCAGCTCCTATCTGTCCTGGGCCAGGTGCTGCCAGCCCTGACAACCCCAGAGCCTGTTCCTTCTGTGCTTTCAAAGACCACCCAGACTCCATGGATAAGAAAGTTGTTTCTAGCACGGGTGAGAGAAGAGCCGACTTGGTAAGAAGGAAAGGCGTACTTAGGGGTAAGGAGGCTGAATGTAGGGAGGGAAGGATCTGAAGGTATGACCAGGTGAGGAGAATTAATCTGGGAGGTGCTTGAGGGGTAGAAGGTAAAATTGGGTAAAACAATTTAGAGACAAGGCAGAAACCAACCACAGGAGTCAGGAGCTTCTGGTTAAAGGTGATTGATGCCAGATTTGGATGAAGACCATCAGAGCAAGGAATAATTTGGGATGGCTGCACAAAGATACTGAGGGAAAGGGTGTATGCTTTGGGACTAGGGCTGTGAGGTAGAAACTGAGAGAACCAAGTGTCAGCCAGGAGAGGATGAAGCAAGAAGAGGAGGACTGGCACTGGCTGAGTAGACAGTCCTGATGCCAAATGTTTGAGTGACCAGGAAGGGCAGTAGGCAAGGAAAGAGGATAGGAAGAAGTAGCCAGGCTGAGAAAGACAGATGAAGGAGACAAGGATAGGACATAAAGGCTCCGTGCTGAGGGCAAAATGAAGATGGGTCTGTCTCTTCTGTAGCTTGAAAACTCCTTGAGACTTTCCAGCTCCAGACAGGAGGAACATCCAGAGTGTTTGTCCATCCTGTCTACTGTACTGCTGTATACTGTATTCCCACCGGAGCCTGAATTGGGACTCCAGATTCTCCTCTGGTTAAGAAATATCTGTGAAAACCACCCGTCAGTTGTTTTCATTCCTTTTAAGTTCCGGTCTGTTTAAGACAAAACGCACCTTCCCTACAGAGCTGCTCTATTAACGTAAATATAGAGATCCACGATGTGGTGATACAGCCTGGCCGATGGCTCATCTGGGCCTCAAGGTGTGGTGTAACCTGCTGAAAAGAAATACACACAGATGATAGCATGAGTGAGTGCCTTTTTAGTGGAGTATATTCTAGGAGGCCTGGAAGATTGTTACAGCTCTGGAAATCTACAGCGTCGAATTTCAGAGATGTGTAGTGTATAGTTTGGTATACACAACTTGGTTAGTTGTTCAGCATGTTTAGCAGCAGTATATGCTTACTTTTCTAGCCCATGTGCCTAATTGCCGAGGTTTGCAAAGATATGTATAAAACTGCTTCAGTGCAAAGCAGTGCAAGTTTTACTTGGGCTCTGGGTTGGGTTTCTCTGGTAGCATCTCCTCAGCACTCCCCTTCTCCCACCGGGTCCCCGTGCTCTCTCCCACAGTGACATGGCACGGTGGCAGGGCGCAGTAGCTGTATGGCCGGCTCATCCCTCCTGAGATGCCACGGAGCTGGAGCAGTGCCCGGGGTCTTGGGCTGCTCACTCACTAGCAGTAGATTGTTGGATTCCCCCACTGTACGACTTTCTTCTGCCCACTGAAGGGAAGCATTTAAATAAGATCTAGAGTGTACACTGGGATTTAAATGCTCATTGCTTATTGCCTTTGTGATGCATGACCCCAGAATGAACTCTGGTTCTTGAAAGCAATAATATTTGCTACCTCTCCTTTGTGGTTATTTGATGGAACAATTAGTGCACATTAACTAAACATATAGTGAAGTGTGCAGTGTGTAGTGTGCACCACCAAAGAATAAGATAAAAGATGATGAATTTTGAGTAATTCTAACTCCTAGCCGCAGGCATATCTGTCTCCACAAATAACTTTCTGAATCAGCAGAATGTCCTTTTTCAAATCTTAGGAGGCTGGGAGCTTTGGGTTTTTGTTCTCTTAAAATTCTGGCTATTATTATAAAATGCATTTTACTTCTATAAAAGAATAAATCGTGGCATCTTTATGAGCATGTAAGTGCTTCCAAAAAGACTTATATGAAGAAAACATTTCCAACTAAGAAATTAACTGCCTTGACTTGCTTCTTCATTTCTGCAAAACCAAGTAGCCTCATGATTTCAACAGAACCGAGTCATTCTTTTTAGTGGAGTTATTGATGACATTTCAGAAAAGAATGCAGAACTCACTATACCTGAAAATATTCCAAGAGTATCCACACCTAATTAGCCGGCCATCCTGTGAAGACTTGTGTGTGCTCTTTACACACATGAATAAAATTAAGAATGCATTTAAGTCTTCAAAGAATTGCTTTGTACTTTGGTTTGCAAGTGGTATTAAAAGAAAACATAGAACACATTAACTGAAGAACTGAGGGTGCTTTTAACTAGTCTTTTTGAAAATGCTTATTTTGCATATAATTAGAAGTTCCTGCAATTCAGGTCACCATGCACTGGCAACAAAGTGGTGCTTGCTTATGAGCCACAGTTCTACTGATACCAGACACTCCTAATAGGAGCTCAATTTTATATGTCAAAATAAAATCAATGAAATGGGCACTCAAATTTCCTTCAGGTAGTATGAAGCAAATCATGCTTTCATGCTGGAGCACTTCTTAGTAAAGAACGGAATGAATAGTTCAGGTTCCAAAACCTCAGCCTGTGGACTGAATATTGCTTTTGAGTGGAAAGACTCTTGTACATAATTTAATTGATTCGTAGCTGTGCGTGAAGCAGGTTTGGAGCTAAATGCACAACCTGATCATCCCCAAATTTTGCAAAGTCAATATCCAGCTGAGATCATCATGTCTACCTCTATGTACCTATGTCTACCTTCCATGTACCTGTCTGAGAGGATGTTTGGATACCAACTTGAATGTGGTGATTTGGACATATCTTTAATCTGAAATTCATATAATCTTTACTTGTATGCAATTCTCTAAAGACTTCTCAAACCCACCAGGTAGCATGACATGTCAGATCTTCATTAATATGCTGGTAAACTACAACATTCTTTAACAGCAGTTACTTTAATGCCCATACCTGTCTGTGCCATATTTTACAGGACAAACTTCGCTTCTCTCAGTAACAGAAAGGGAGGAGATTGCTCCCTCCATGCAGATCATGATTTCTAGCGCTGACATTCATTGTTCACTTTCAGCTTGTATGGGTCATCTCTTCCTAGTTCGCTGGATTTGAGGCTGTAATACAGTGCCTAGTGACAAGGGAAGGAAACAGCAGAGGGCAACTTTGTCACTCACCAGCATCATTCCTTTGACTCAAGGCTGCGTAAGAGTGGACTAATTGCGTAGGGCACATGCTGGAGACATCACACCATTGGATCTTGTTTTCAGTGCTTGCCTAGGCGTGTGTTAGATTGACTCAGGTTGGTTCTCCTGGTAGCACAGAGAAATACTGTGCCACATCAGGAGGAAGGTTTGTCTTCAAAGCAAATATACCTTAACATACAGGCAGTGTTGGAAATAAGTTTTGTATTCCTCTGTATGCTGTCAGATGATGAACATGCATAGTGCAGTATCTAGAGTGCCTCTTCTCTCTCAGAAAGACCAACTCCTTGTACATTTGTGGTTTTCATAATTCTTTGCTCAGTCTTAAAATCCAGCCAGACATCCCAAATAGTCAACGCACTAACCACTTAGGATCTCTTCCTTTATTTAACATATGTCCAATCAACAAAAGCATAAAACTTGGGGGGGACAAAAAAAAAGTCAGTGTTCTCCCCAGGAAGAGCTTAGCTGATCTAAATGCAAATAAACTCTCACCCCCGCTGAGGTGCCAGACTCAATCCATCTGTGCATGCAAAGAAAGGGCAACACTTCTGAAAATGGCAATGCTTCTCCAAAAGCACCAACTACAGACAAGTTCATCCTTATTTAATAAATGTCCATTTGCAATATGACTGAGGTGCCAGGCTGAAGAATGGATACGGTATGCAAGTCAGCATATCTTTTCCCACCCCCACTGCCCTTGCTCTCCTATCACGCTTGCTAAATGTACGCTAATCTTCCTCTTGTCTTGTGTTCTCACTTTTCTTGCAGTCGCTGTGAGCGCTTGCCTTGTAATGAAAATAAGGAGTGCCAGAGCCTGCCTCTGAGAATAACCTACTATCACCTCTCTTTTCCTACCAACATTCAAGTACCCACCGACATTTTCCGCATGGGCCCTTCCAATGCTGTCCCTGGGGATAAAATTCTGCTGTCCATCATCAGCGGGAACCAAGAGGGTTTTTTCACCACAAAAAAAGTGAACAACCACAGTGGCATTGTGGTCATGCAGCGGCAAATCACAGAGCCCAGAGACCTTCTTCTGACAATTCAAATGCAACTTTCCCGCCATGGAACTGTCAACACATTTATTGCCAAACTTTTAATCTTTGTTTCTGCACAGCTTTGATCCCTAACTTACAGGCATCAGTGGCTACTTTTTCTCTTCTAAGAGTAGCTTTTTTTTTCCCAATTTTAATAAAGTTTTAGTTTATCATCTGTTGCATGCTGCACTTGCATTTTATTTGCCATCATCGTTACAGTTCTCCACTTTCCCCTATCACTGAACATGTCAGTTTGGGGAGATTCTGATCTCTGCATCATTATAAAAAGCAGAAATTGGTATCCAAGAGCTTATTATCTGAATATACCGAGGACTGGTGACTATTAATTTACTTCACACAGAAGTGGAGTAGGTCTCATTTGATGATACACGGCTGCATATGTTTAGGTCTAAATTTTCAAAACAAAATAAGTGCATAATTTGAGCTGTCTCAACTGAGGCATCTTTAGAGAGTTTCATCACTTAAGGGGCAAATACTGTGCATTTTCTGAAAATTTATTAAAAGGGCATAACTTAGGGCCTTAGGCCCTCAGAGGTGCCCCAGCACACAAATCACTTTGAAAGTGTGGAGCCAGATTCTCAAGCTGCACTAGTTATCATTGCTCTGTTGTAGCCAGTGAGCTTGTGCTGATGTCCACCAGGTACAGATCCCAGTTCTAACTTTAAGGATAGTGCAAAAGAGAATCTCCTCTAAAGAACATTTATTTTAAAGATTTTCCATCTTCCCTTCTGTGGAATTTCCACTGATTTGAAAAACTTATGATGGGAAAACAGCAATGAACTTCCTAACAGTATTCAGCTAGTAGCAGAGAGCTCCTTTCTCTTTCACAGGCTATATCCTGAGATGTGTCTACAGGAACATTTGAAAAAGATATTTAATTGGTCTCATAACATTTTTGTCTCTCCAACTTCCATATCAAAGCTGATAAATTTTTAACTGTGAAGACTTTACCCACCACCACCAAAAAAACCCCAACCGAACCCTAGCAGCTCTGAAAGATCAGCCAGAATTCCAGTATCCAAATCTTTCTTCCTTTATTTCTATGACTTTCTTCCTTTACTTCTATAGAATTGACTACAACTGGAATTTCTTTGAAATTTTTTTGTTTTGTGAGCTGGAAAAGGATTTATTTTACTCTTCAGTCCTTGTATTGATAAATATTAAAAGCTCAGTCCCAGAGGTATGATCTAAAAATTAATGTTCTTTTACACCATCCTGCGCTATGCAGATATCTCTGCTGCCTGGGGCATAGGCAAAATAGTCAGTCTATAGATGAATGAGGAATAATCCATGTGAATGCACATATAAAAAATGCCTCACTATGTAAATACAGACAGCACAGGCAAGGTACAAAGTTAGAAACTAGAAACCTTCTAAACCAAGATCACAAGCCTTAATTACCTGAACACAAGGAATTACTCTATTAGCTGTAAGCTGTGGGCTCTCAGGCTCATCATCAGCCAGGGACTAGATTGGGGCATGATCGCAGCACTCTGCCAGAGTATTACATGTTCCCTAAGGCAAAGTTTATCCCAGCTGGCTGACAGGAGTTCAAGTCTCATGAGGAATGCCAATGTTTAATAAGTCTGTTGACACATACTTATAAAGCTGCCAGAAGTTGCCAGTGGGGATAGAGTCCCAGCTTTAAATATTGAAAGCACAAGCCCATGCTACTTGAGCTAATGGGGTTTCTTACCTCCACAGAAGATGCTTGTATATAAATGCCCTCTGGCTACCAGTTCATTATGAGGCCATAATTAAGTAGGATAAGATTCAAAAATAAACTTCATTTTTGCAAGTAGTAATATATATTTCTTTGGCAGGAAAAGAAGGGAGTATGAGTATTTGGCCCTCAGTATTGTAAAATACTACCATATTAATTGCATTCAGCAAGTAATTCAAGAACATGGAGCTCAGGTTCTCCTGTATTAGATGCTTTAATGCTGCAGCGTAGCTAGAACTTTCAAGAACATGTATGTAATTATGTAGCACCATTTATGTGTATGGTTTTTTCCAAATGAAAATGAAATCATGGCTCCTGGTCCAAAGAACTTACTAATTGAATCTAACAGAGAATATGAAAAGGAATGACACCAGGACCCAAGAAGAAAGAAAAAATTATATTCAGGAAAGGATTATTTGCAAAATCATCAGAGCAACTGAGCTGTTTCTTAACTTTTTCTCTTTTAAATGAAAAAGGCCTGGAGGAGGTACCAGCTCCAAAGCTGCAATTTTTGTTAGAGGGGGAAAACTTGAAGGAAAGATTTCAATAAAGAAAGTTCTCAGCACTTAGGAAGAAACTTTTGTCATTCAGAGTCCCCACTACAGGAGGACATGAGCAAAAAGGAAAACGTCAGCTAATCAGAAGATCAAATGCAAAGATGATGCATAAGGATAACATAAAAAGTATTTTGAGATCAGAGTGCATCATTAATAGCAAATAAGAGGATTTGAAATAGATGCTGATTGTCAAAGAAGTTACTCCAGAAGATGTCTAAAGATGTTGAAGCAACAAGAGAACAAAGTGTTACCAACTGCACTTTGGATATGCTGAAGCAACTAGCAGGGATATCAAAAGAAAGGAGATCAGAGAATGAATAATTAGGCAGGGGAAAATGAAAGCACAAACCCAAGTTTAGCAGTGTGGACAGAGCACGCAAAAAAAAAAGGTTGTGGGATTTGTAAGAGGAGAGAGAAATGGTGCAATGAAATAGAGCTGACACAAATGTTTGTCTATCACATGTATGGTTACAAGCTGGATGGATCTAGAAACTAGTTATAGTTAGGAACTAACACATATCGCTTGTGATCATTGTGATCTTCCATTTCTGTATTCAGGGTACCTAATTCATGTCAGAATGGTTTACTCCAGTGAATCAGAAGTGAGAATTATGAACGTAAGTCTTATTATGACTTCATCTTGAACAAATTCATGGTGTTATTGGATGAGAATTTCAGAAATGTTTGTAATTGCCAAATTTTGTTCCAGCTGAAGTCGAGAGTAAAGCTCCCTTTCCTTCCCAGGAAGGAGCAAAGGCAGACAAATACTGAATACTTCAGACACTCCCACCGCAATGTTTTTGCATACAAATTCTATTATCTAAACACAGCTATGAAAATTCAGCATTCTATATGTATTGTACCAGTACTTCATTAGTAATAACGTCCCAAAATGAGTTATGCAAGCTACTGTTTATAGGTGTCCCTAAAACCTTTAGATGATGGTATAGTTATTATTATGTGTTATATAATGCAAAGAGAGAAACTTTTAAAGAACTTTTTCAGAACTTGGAAACACATTATTCAAAGTAAAACCAGCCTGACTTGGCTGTTGTGACCCCAGCTCAGCGGGATCATGAGGAAAGATGCAGTGTTTGGTTGTATGGCTGTATAGATGTAAATGGCTACTAAAATCCTCTCTACACAGTAAGGAAAAAAAAAAAAAGAGAGAGGGAAACAGATATGAATGATGTACATTTTGCCTCAATTCTATTTGTTACGTATTTTGAAATAGACTGTTTTATGCTGGAACTAGACTATGTAATTTAGCTGATCCTTATTTCAGAGGTGTGAGGGTTAGCTAGCTGGAAGTCCTTTCTTAATTTGGCAGCTGCGTTTTAAAATAAGGGGATGGAATCTGTTGCCATAGGTCAGACTTACGTCCATATATCCAGGATTAATTTGTTCTAAAATGACCAGCATGAGGCATTTCAGCAGAAAGCCCTGTTCTGTTGCCTGTGAGATGTCTAGGAAACAATGAAATTTTGTACCCAGGTAAAGGTGGGAAGTAAAAGGTCTCTCCTGGCCTCTATCTCCTAGCCGGTCTCAAAACATCAACCACAGACTGAGAATAACAAGCCAGACTCAGCTGGTGTAAATTAACCCAGCTTCATTGCTTTCCTGTGGACTATGCCAGTTCACATCTGTTGAAGCATGAGTTCCTTAATGTTGATTCATGTTTTCTCTTTTATCTTTATTTTAGCTTCATACAATATCAGCGTGTTTGGCTTTGTTTTCTTTGATGAGCAAATGTGGGTAGCATATAATAAGAAGTTACTGAAGTATTTATTATTAATAGAGCCATAAAATCCCTTTGAACATCTGAAAAAAGATGGCTTGTAGGTGTGGACTTGGGTAATATTTTGAAAAGAGCAAGAACCATTTGTTTCTAGAGGTATCTGACAAACTAAAGCTTCCATTTTTGTTTCCCTTTTACTCAGTGAATTTTTCTTCCTTTTAATCTTTTAATTCCCCCCCTCTGACACTGCAGTCTTTTCTTTTTTCCACTTAGAAATATGAAGAAATGGGCAGGTCAAAGTTGAGATCATTTGTGGGGCTTAGTCACATTGTAAGTCCCAGCATAGCCCTTTCATCTCTCGTGAATACAGACCGGGTATTGTGTGAAGTTCTTGAACTGTAAGTGACTTTAAATTCACTCTAGTGGACAAGGGTGAGAAGAAGTCATTTAACTTTTAATAGACTTTCAAGGACGAATGAGCAGCTGCTTGAGATGGAATATGAAATGACCCTTACCATTTCCCTAAACTCAGAATTCAATCTTTGAGGTTTTAAATAATGTGGTTAACTTTTTCCTCCCCCAGTTCCCATTCCTCTCTGTTTTCTCAGTTTAGATGGAAAGGGGGGTGTGTGAAAAAAAGACTTAAGAGAGGCTTTTCTGGCTCTCACTGCACTGAAAATCGTGAAAGAAAATTGGCCCTTCAGATATTTCCTGCCAGATTTCCAGAATGGAAACAATTGTTTCTGCTTTATGTGACTGATATCACATGGAGTACAACAAGGCTTGTGCAAGTAAGTGTAGCTCTGCTGAAATTGATGAGACCATGCCAGTGCACTGCAGCTGAGGATCTGGCCTAGTTGTTTGGTCCTGTTTGTACTTGTAAAGAGACTTTATGTGGCATCTTATGCACTACAGTTCTCCCTATTTTTACATGCCTGGCTTGAAGAACTGGGTTTGAGGGGGTTTTGACTGCAACTCTTAGCCAAGCCAAATTTTTCAGTGATCCAGCAGTTCTGATGATCTGCATTTCTCTAAGTTTTTGGAGGTGAAGAATGAACACATATTAATTGCAGTTCCTAGCTCCCCAGATTGCAAAACACAAAGTAATTAATTTTCAGGATATATATGCATCTCTCTCTCATTTCTCTTAGTGTCAGACTTGAAAAGACAGATACTATCCGTTGCATTAAGTCTTGTCGACCAAATGATGTCAACTGTGTCTTGGATCCAGTCCACACAATTTCTCACACTGTCATTTCACTGCCCACGTTCAGAGAATTGACAAGACCTGAAGGTAAGTGGTTTGTTCCTTGTTCCATTTAATAGACTACAACATATAAAACCTCCACCGGAAATCCTTGCCTAAAGCCAGACTAGCTACCGGTGCAGTAAAATGTTTGCACAGTTCCAAATTATAGTGTACTATTCATTTAATTAAAACCTTCGATATCCAGGAGTTTTAATTTTATGGGGCAAAGAAAGTCATTCTGAGCCCTAACTCATACAGCTTCCCAGTCTAAGGAAATACTGAGTCTGAATTCCCATTTACCACATAATTCACATTTACTCACATAATAGCAGTGTACCCCATGACTTTTTCCTTCCCTTTTTTGCAGATTTTGCTATAAGAAGTAGGCGCTCATTATATTTCTCTCATCTGTTTATGGTCTGTTTGCTATTGACAGGTGGCTTGTTCCAAGAATATAGCCTTTGTCTACATGCAAACATTAATCACAAAATACATTATATTGAATATGCTATTTAGGACTGTGATTTGCTGATTTTTGACCTATGAAAAAAAAATAAGTGTTGTTTTTTAAAATATAGAATAGAGGAAGGGAAATTCCAAGGACTGGACAGAAAGTTTTTAAGCTAAGATTTTCAAAAAGCATCCAAGTGAGTGGCTGTCCAGTCATCCAAAGTGAGTTTTCCAGCCCCAGATGCTGCACTCTCATGGGCACTCGTGTGTTTCTTTAGTTCCTTTGGCCTCTTCAGTACCTGCGAGTTTTTAAGTCCTGCAGTTTCATAAGGATTGCACTCACTTTGCTTAGTTCACATATAAACTTAGAGATCAAGAGCCAATTTTTGCTCCTTGGCATTTGTATTCATTTTCTGGCAGCTTCACTGGAGATGATTGCGTACACATCCATAGATGGGATGACTGCCTTCAGCCCTGCTTCTCTGTAGGATAAGCCACTCAGCAATTTACTGTGTGACACAGAGAGAGAAGAAGGGGATGGAGGAAAGGATGATTATTTTGGAGGGTTTTTTCAAGATCTTAAATCCCTACTTCTGTTGCACCCAGAGTCTCAGCCTTGCTATCTCAGAAAGTTGTCCTAAATGAAAGCCAAAGCTGATTCTTCACTGCTGTACCAGGCAGAAGGAGTAGGGCAAGAGAGGTCTAAATCCTTGTTTGTATAGGAACAATATAACCACTAATAACTTAGCTGCATAGAGCTGCTGTAGATTGTGTCAGGCCTGTTTCAGGCCTTGGCTGGCCCTACTTCACAGGGAACGGAGGAATGCCCCATAGCCACTTCTACTCCCATACACACCCCTTCAGCTTCACCAGGTGTACTGGCAGCAGAGCTAAGGATTTGGCCCAGGATGCTTCCCAAACCGTTCCCTCATTAGTCCATCCTCATGATTTAATAAAGAGATGAGACCTAGTGATCTGAGAGTACTAGCGAGGCCTAGAAGATGTTCCTAAACTGTAATTCAGCATATGGCCTTGGGTGAATTCTTACAGCTCCATGGTTTAGTTTCATCATCTGTAGAGTAAGGATAATAATGGGAAGAATAATACTTACCTCCCTCACAAGAGGCTTGAAAAATAGTGTCACTTTTTTTTTTTTTTAAATCTAAACCCCTCCTCCAATACTCAAAAGGACTCTGTAATTTGTAATGGCAATACTTTGTGTAACTGCCTAAGGTAATCAGAGTTCAGGGGTTTATCTGTTTGGTCCCCCTCCACTGCCCACCCTGGGGATCCTCAGTGTTGTCCTCTTTGGGCACATGCTGGAAGTCCGACTGGTTTCTAAGAGTGGTCTTTCTGGACTCTCAAAGTAATAGTGTTTTGGCTTCAGGGCTTCTTGGATGGTGCAGGAGGAGAAAAGAAATCTCTCCAAATCCTCCCTTTCCCCACATGTTCTTTCCTTCCATTTTAAAGGACAAACTGGGGGTGGGGAGGTGTCTTCCACCAGCTTTGAGGACAAGTCATTTTGGATCAAATTCTGTTGGGTTCTTCAGTGATGTTTTCAAAAACTTCTCAGTACCTTCTGTGATACTCTTTATTTGCAGAGATTATTTTTCTTCGTGCCATCACACCTACATATCCGGCCAACCAGGCAGATATCATATTTGACATAACAGAAGGAAATTTAAGAGATTCTTTTGATATCATCAAGCGTTACATGGACGGTATGACAGTGGGTGAGTAGAGTGTTCTCTGCTTACTTTCTTCTCTCAATAATGTAGAACAAGGTCGAAGAAATTAACTCAAGTAATTAATTCCCATTGTATTGATTTAATATTCTCCAGTCCAATATGTGTAATTTGAACTAATATCACAGAATTTTTTTTTTATTCAAAATACCAGAGGCCTAAACTTTAATTTGAGAAGTATTTTAACTTTTTTCAGAACTTGCTCTAATTACAAATGCAAATGATTTAGCTTTAAAATGATGAGGTTTGCCCATTATAATCAACCCAAATATAAAATATGTAGTATGTCTGCAAAGAGACTGTAAATTTAATTAACTGTTCTTTCTTGTTTAAACAGCATTGCACCAATTTTTGGATAATAATCAAATTTTTAAAGCAGGACTGAATTTACTGAAAGTGTTCCCTGTTTTATTTTTTAATGACAGGCTGGTTCAGTTTTAAATAAATACCTCTGTTGAGGGTAAAAGGGATCTGGCAAATGCTGTGGTTTAGAAGAAACTTCAGAATGGAACATACACATTTGATTTACAGTCTCAATTTGGCAGGGAGGAGACATGGCAGGAGGTATACCTGTGTATATGGGTCATGCGCTAGACCTGCACCTCATTATATAGTGGAGAGGGGCTGCAACACAAGCTGGGGTCGTACTTTCTGGTAGGTTTCTTTCAGAGCAGGGCCCTTTGGGGGCATATAATGCATACTATATCCAGTATGTAATGTGTATAGTGTATCTAGGATATATACATACATGCACACAGATATGTATTTACAGTGTATACTGTAGCTTGGCTCTCACTGTGGGACTCAACATACTCAGGCATAGTTGGCGAATTACGTGAAAGTTGCAGAGCAGGAGCAGGTCCCAGCTGATGTGCTGCTTTGCCCAATGTGCACTGGTAGTGCAGTGGCAGGGGAATGTGCTGTGATTCTCATGCTTAGAGAATGAATATGCCAGGTATTAAAAAGCAGTATTTGATTGCTCTTTATTAATGTTCATTTATGAAAATAAAGGACCACTGTTCCCAGTGAACATTTGTGCTTCAGTATGTGAATATGGAGGTTCTGCTCAGATTTAGACATGTGCTTCTGGGCTTTCTAGCAGGACTTGTCTCGATGAAAAGAAAAATCGCTGCTGTGCTTCTTCCATAGTGATGGTTTGTGAAAAAGTCATATTTAGCATGATCTGAAGGTGGCACTGTTGCATTTCAGAAGCATGATAGTACAGCGTCAGCTGTGCAAAGGTTTTATGAACTGTAGATAAAAATCATAAGTCATTAGGTTTATATTTCTTTCTTTATCAAACAGAAGTATACATGTGAATGCTGAGAAAGAGGGAGAGTCTGTTAAAGCAGGACGATAAGATTACAGATTTCAGGTATTGGGTTGATTCTTTAGAAGAGTATAAATGTTATCAGATCCCACAGTAGTTACAGTAGTTTGCTTTTCGTGCTGTGTCCTTCTTTCTGTCTGAAGTAAGAAAGAAGGATGTGTTTAGAAATTTGACTGGCCAAGGTATTCGCCTGAGGGAAGCGTTTCCATTTTGAATAATAGGACTGTGTGTCAATGGTATTTTACTTGGTAAACTGGATATCTGCCTCACAACGTTAGGAGAGAAAGGATATTCTTATACACTGGGTTGAGAAGATATGATATATGCCTAAGTACGTTCGCAGCTCTGCAAAAGAATTGGGCAACTCTTTCTTCACCTCAGTTCCCCCATGTGCAATGTGGAGATGATAAAACATGCCTACTACTGTCTTAATTAATTCTTGCATGTAAGAGTCTTAATTAATTCCTCTATGTAAAAGTACTTCGAGATTAATGGATGGAAGCTGCAAAGTAAACTGCCTGCAGCAGAATTGGAAAAGGAAAAACAAAACAAAACCCCAGCTGATATTACCTGGAGGGGCAGAGGTTCAGGACAGCATGTTGTATGTGTGAAATTAGGATTGCAAATAATTCTGCCAGCAGCAGTTCTGCTGCTCTCATCATAATATCGTTTTTCTTGTTATTAATAATCAGAATGTTAGGTGTTCCCATAGAAGTGCTGGGAAGTTTTCAAGACAAAGATGGGATCCTAGTCCACAGGAGTTCACAAAGTGAGTCCCTCTTGTAAAGAAAGGGGAAGGGTTTGTATAAGGATGGAAGAAGACAAAGGGCATAGACAATATCAGAAATATTTATTGGTTATCAGAAAGATTTATTGGTTATCCCATTAAGTTATAGGAACATAAGAGCTGTGGGAATGTAACATAGGAACTCTAGCAGAGCAAATGACCAACTAGCCCACTAACCAGTGTCCGACATATGGGCCAGTATGACAGGTATATAGGAATCTTTCTCCAAATATAATGTTCCAACTTGCTGCAATCATTAGTTTATACACTTCTGAAAAAGCAGACCTGGACCATCATGCTTGATGACCACTGATGGATATATGCCTCTTGAATCTGTGTAGTCTATTTTTAATCTTTTTTTTGCTGCCTATATTGTAGAGGAAAGAATACATTTACTCTAATAATAAATCATAAATGCAGGGGTAAAAGGAATAATAAGCATGTTTCATTTTGTTGTAATATTTCAGGAGAAATGACCAGAGTATTAAAGCTATTTTATCTGCTAATGGAAATTAGATCACCAAATATCTTTTCTCTACAAGATAAATTTTCTCTACAAGAGAACAGATAGAAAATCTCTACAGGAGGTTTTATTTTAAAAGCAGGAAAATAGTTACTAGTGTTACTGAAAGACCTGAGTGTAATAAACCTTGACTTGATGTCAGAGCAGAGGAAACCAATGAAGGAATTCAAACGAAGGAGGGAGCACTGGGAAAAGAGGGGAAGAAGGGACACATCCATGAAAATGCTCTTGCAGGAAGTCCTGTGTTAGTAAAACAGTTTTTTGCTAGGTTGTCACAAACAAGAAGAGGGATGATGCCTTAAGAAGGACCTGCATCTAAACTGTGTGTGTGAATGGAACGGAACAAGATGCTCTCAAAAGTATAACACTAACAAAAAGTGAAAAGGTACAGGGTTTTTTTGGTAAAGGTTTAGAGAGTGGGAGGAGCTATTAGAAATGGAGTTACAGAGGAAAAGTGAGTACTTCAATACTGACAGAATTGTGGACTGAAGAGAATCAGGTCATCAGTTTTAGCCATTATCCCTTTAAGTTGACACTGAGACATCAAGGAGATGTTAGTGAAGCTCAGAAATATGTAGGATGGGATGGAGAGTGACTGATTAGCCTCGTTTGTGATTTGTTGATGGAGAGAGAGCAGCTGAGGTCACAGGAGGAGATGAGAGTGTGTAGGAGCAGGTTGTGAGGAAGGAAAAAGAAGAAACTAGAAACAGAGGAAAGAGCTGCCCCAGGGAATGTTAGAAAAAGAAAGAACATGGTCTCCCAAGGGAAATGTAGGAGGCGCAGCCACAAAGGCAGGAGAAGAAAGAAGCAAGGACAGTATTGCAAAATCAAGGACAGAAAACTTGTCAAATGGGAATCAATGATCAGCAGTATCAGACATGGAGGAGCCAAAAGTAGTAAGAACAGATTCCAAAACTAGCTATGCTGACCTACAGAAAGTATCTTCCAGTGGAAGAGAAGGAACAAAAGCCAGCCTGCTGGAGTGGCAGTGCGTAGACTTCATGCAAGCTGAAGAAAAAGAATTGTGTAAAAAGTTGCCTCCAATATTTCTACCCTCTTGTACTAAAAAGAGCTGTGAAACCCCATTCTTTCCTGGTTCAAGAAGTGCTGTGGGACTCTCTGTTGCCTGGCATGGTTACAGGCCAAGGTGGCACTGAAGCCAAAAGATACTGTTAACAATTGCATATCACTTATTAGCATGGGCGGGAGAAAAACAGAAGTGCAGACCTATTCAGGTTTTTTTTTTAAAGCTTTTATAGACTTTTCACTGCATTCCTCCTTTAACCAGCTGTCAGTGAAAAATGAAGAATGCATTTTCAACCTGTACAAAAATGTCCTATCAATGCCTAAGGTATTATCAGATACTATAAAACATTTCCCCCCTCAGCTATGCATTCATTTCCTTAGGTGACTGTAATACCACCTTGTAGTCTGGTAAACTTCAGGAAGATTTTAAAATTTCATAGTATAGCTAAAAGTAGTTTTGATAGGCTGAAATCTTTCATATCGCATTGTATACTAACTTAAGCATATATGCTGGCCTATTAAGCAGAATAGTACTATTTTTATCAAAAGCATCCAGAGCCAATACAACTATAAAATTTGACTTGTACCTATAGAGCTGCCCAGGGGTGTTGTGCTGGTGCTTGAATACACTGATATGAATGGTTGCTTATAATTTTACAGATATGTACTACTGCTCTCCATTGTTATTTGCAAAGATTTCACTGCTATCTCTGTCCTGAATTTCCAGCCTCTTTTACATGTGCGATAGTTCATGATGTTAACTTTGAACCGTTACAGAAAGTGTCTCAACTACTGATAGCACAACACTGGATTTATTAGTAGTCTAATTTCTACTACAGTATCACGATTGTTTAGTATGTTCCAGGGGCTGGGGAGAGACTTTTAAAAAATGATCAGAAGGTAGAGAAAAACTGATACCATAAGAAAGTGTCCTTGTGGGATCCCATATTGGCTGGGGGCAGGAGAAGGAGACTGGAGGTTTATTTGCCTTTTGGGTAACCTGTCCTTAGCACAAGGGTAGTAGTTCTGTATCTCTTAAGTAGGTTGGCCATTCCCAGTGTGGCAAAGTCTTTTCACAGTCTGCCATGCAAACGTTTGTATGGTCTGACATGAAATTCAGAGTCACTGGATTGCAAAAGATTTGGTTCTGAACTTTGTCCCTGGACCCACTCTGCAGTGCCGGGCAAGTACCTTCACATTCCTCTCTGCTTCTCCCTTATCCTCTGTTGCTCTAGACTCTTTATCTTTGGGCCAGAGGCTGGCTGGCTCTTACCATGCATTTGTTACGGTGTTCAGCATAATGAGATCCCCGGACTGATTTGGGCTTCCTGGCAGGGCTGGGATGCTGAAAGTAGCAGTTCACCTACAATTGCTTTTCTGTGAGGAAATGAAGGGTAGGTGTAGGCAGAGCCGGGGCGTCCAGGAGAGCTCCGCTGTTCAGAGGGGCGAGGATTTCAGCACATATGTTATCTCCCCTTGTGGATACTCTTACTAGAAAGTAAGCAACAATAGCCACCTTTTGTCATGACTATAATGTCATTAGCATGAAACGACAATGGTGTCTGGCAATACAAAACCGATGCTGTCCAGTCATTCACAGTGAGCACATAGAGCAGGGACATAATTCAGCAGGTTTTTCGACAGGCTCTTGCAGCCTTACATTAAAAAAGACACAGTCCCTTTCAGTATCTTTGTTCTAGTTTCATCCAGGCTTGCCCCTTTCACAAGAGGAGCCCCTCAGCAAAGAATATTTTGTGAATTTTTCCCTATGCCAGGTTGCCCTGTCAAAATTAGTAGCTACACATTTGAGATGAGGGTGCCCAGAAGCCACTTGGTAAACGGGATCCTAGATTTATTGCCTGAACCTGCCCTTTTGGGATGCTGATGACTGTGCTGTTCAGTAGTCAAATCTCTCAACACCCTCCCTCCCCTCCAGAAAAAATGTCAGGCTGGAGAGCTCTTCTGGAGGCAAACAAGCAACTTGAGCAGGAGGTGAATTTTCATTTCGTATTTGAGAAATGCTGAAGGTGCTTTTCTGGTGAGAATGAGTCTTGTGCTTGAGTGGAACAACCTTCCTAATGCCAAATTTCACTCTAGCACATTGCAAGTATCTGGTTAATAAAACATTCCTCCTAGATCAATGTTCATCTCACCCCTTGGGTAGGAAGGTGTAACGTATTACAAAAACATTCATACAGACCACCTTTGGTTACAGTTTCCGTAAAGCCAGCAGACAAATAAATAACACTGCAGCTGTGACAAAGTTTCGTGAACTGTGGAGTGAAGTATAAAACTTGCCAACTTGGGAAAAAAATGGACTGAGTCAGGGAACAGCTAAGGGGACCGACGAAGGTCCTTGATTCAGATTATGTAGCACGCATTTTTTGATATTAATTTTAAACAGTGGGCTGAGATATTACATAAATGAGCAAATAAAGCCAGATTTGGAATCCACTACACCGAGAAACATACTATAGCAATTCCTCTGAAAGATGTCTGTGTGAATTCAGCCTTCTGAGGTGCTTTGCCCTGGTTTAGTGTAGTCAGAGACCTGCTCTTCTGAGGATCTCCAAGTGTGAAATATTTGTGTGACTGATTCAGCTGCTTCTGCTGCTGCTCCTGAGTTTGTGTGTTGATAGCAAGCATCTCATTCCTGCAGTAGCGCCCACACAGCCTATAAAACAGGAGACGAAAGGTAAGAGACTCAAGGCACATTGTAAATCTTTCCCAGTATGATGCACAGACGCATGGCTCACTTAAAAAAACCACCATCCTAACTTTTACTTTTAAAGGGGTCAAACGTGGTGAAGTGACCCCTTATTTCAGCCTTATTTTGAGAATTTGGTCAGGGATTAACACACATTAAGATTCAGAAAGCTTCCCTCGTCAGAGGTTCTGCTAAAAATACCATCAGAGCTGTTGCCTCTAGGTGATGACTGAGCCCTGATATAAGCGCTTTCATGTTAAATCCTCGGGATTAGGTACTTTTTCTTCCATGGTAAATTGAATCAGAGAGCCATAGCGTGCTGTGTGCCATAATGTGGCTCTTTGCCAAGAAATACTGAGGGTTACAATAATTAATTGCCCAGGTGTCATGGATATGCTACTGTATCAAAGCTTGGCTGAAACTGAATGGTGTGGTCGTGGGACAGGTAGGGTAAACTAAGCCACTCTCACTAAATGGAGAGATTGCATGTATGTGATGATGTAGCGTGATGGACACTAAACCCCCTGTAAAGGAGGCTGATATATGATGTGATTTTGCACATTTTGGACATTCAGCCTTGAAGTTTTTCCACCTGTTTTTGTAATATGTAAGATTCTTATACTACATAAAGCATGTCACATTCTCAAAGGTGGAACAGGAAGGATTAAAAAATATATGGTGGAAACTATTTTTTAATGAGGCTACTTCAAGTACAGTTATTGCATTTTAGGCATGAGTGATTTTGCAGCATTGTCAACATTAAAACCCATTGCGAGGTTTGGCTGGAAGGCAAACCAGAGATCTAAAAGCACTTCAAGTTTGCCAAACCAAGATAAGAGCACATCTCTCTGAAGTTATTTGGTGTCCTTAATAAAGATCATAGTATTTGTAAACTAGCCAAACCTCAGTAAAATCAAAGGTTGTTTTTAATTCTTTCATAATACCAAGGCTCCATATGATCCAACATGACAGATAATAGCTTTGAAAATATTTACCATTTGTTTCTGGCCAAAAAATGTATTAATACCATGAGGCCTCTTTATTGCCTCTATTTGATGCATTTCAGCAATCAAAGCTTTCTAGAGAAGCTCAAGTGTTAATGAAATTAAACTTCGTTGAGTGGTTGAAGGATAGCATTTATAATAAATTGAATCCCAAATTTCTGATCTGTTGAAGAAGGCTAATCAGAAAAATCCTTTTTCATGCTGAAATGTAACTCCTGTACTGTAGTTTCCTTTTTCTTTTTTCTTCAGAGGTGAAATAAAAGGCAAAAAGAGAAGCAGATTCAAACAGTTTTAGCTAAACTTAAACTGAGACTGTACCCTAGGTGAAAACTTCAAAGGCTTGAGAGTTTTAGACACAATGGTTTGGACAGTCTTTAAATGAGTGCTTTGTCTTTACGTGGTTTATAAATGATTACTGTGGTCAACAGATACTGTGAGCATGGAATAGATCTGACCTGTTGCTTATGGTCACAGGTGCAGGCCCTCCTCTTGTTTTTTGAGGTGTGTCTTGCCCTACCTCTGATGGTCTTCTACACCTCTAAGAGAAGGATACAGTACAGCTCTGAGCTGCACTGTTGGGTAGCGCTTATTGAATTGCTCTGGGGATACAGGCATTTTTGCCTGTTTGTGCTGGGGTCAGCACTGCACCAACTGGCCCAAGTTGTTAGGAGTCCTGTTTATGCCACTGGTGCAATCCTCACCGTTACAGTACCTAAATCACCATTGCCTTTCTGTTTCCTAATAGGGAGCCTTGGGATTGTATTAAGTGATCTGGAGCTTTGTTGGTGCTCAAAAGGGAAATCCCCCTCTCCTGTCTAGCTCCAGCTACTTTCCCTGTTGCCAGCATTAGTGCTTGTGCGGCAAGCTACATTTTTTGGTTTTTTTCTTTCAGGTGTTAATCCAAGGGAAGGGGTGGAGGATATAGCAGGACTACTATTTTTGATCACCTTAAACCAACAGTGAAATTGCCCTGACTGTCACGTAGCTTATGAAAGTGTGATTTTATGTGTCCAACCTGACTTCTGAAGCATTTTATAAGCACTTCATTGCTCAACAGTTGAAAATCAGGCCATTTTCTTAGGAATTTGCATAAAGATCTGGGAGGTCCATGTTTGAAAAGTATATGGTTTTGAAAATCTTGTCCCCAGATATGTATAGCCAGCCACATTCCTTTGAAGGAGTTCGCCATCAGCATGGAAGCCTTGTTAACATCCAACTCTAACCTGATTCTCCAAATCTATTATTTTGTGAAGTGTTCACCATCAAACTTGAATGAAGGTCTAATTCACAATGTTATGAGGGCAATACACTTCAAAGCAAGAGGAAATCTATTTCAGTACTTGTATTTTGATTAATGAGTTTTCTGAATCCTTTAACCATATTTATGTTTGTCAGGTGTGGCAGCTCAAGGATTAATTATATCTTCAGAGCTATTTTTCTGTATATGATTTGATGCCTGCAGTGATGATTACCGAGAAATATTTCATTTTCCAAAGAGCAGCCACTTATTAATAAAACAGATTATATCAGAAACTATAGAGCACCACATAGCAGGAGCCTACATTGTTATTGTCACAAATAATTGAGAGAAATATAGATAGCTTTCACAAAAAAAAAAAGAGAGAAAATGAAAAGAACGATTTAGTTTTTGAGAGATGGAGGAATCTAAGGTGTACATTAACTTTCTGAAGTCAGCAGACATCTGGTAGTCTGGGAAGTGCCTGCAGTTTGACAGCTAGATTGTGCCTTTAGGCACAGTCATGAACTAGAGAGGACTGGAGGAACATAATGCCTGTGAGATTGCCTACGGAGGCACAGCCCCCTGCTGTGAAAGGCAAAAAGAAGGGCTTCTACATCAACAGCAAAAGAAAGACTGGCAAAAATGTGGGCTTGCTTCCGAATGGGGCAGGAGACCTGGTGACAAAAGACAAGGAAGCTGAAGTATTCAGTGCTGCCTTCGCTTCATTTTTTACTCATAAGACTGGCCTTCAGGAGTCCCGGGGCCCTCAGAGCAATAGGAAGGTCTGGAGCAAGAAATACTCCCTCAGTGGAGGACGATCAGGTTAGGGAACATTTAAACAAACTGGACATACCCAAGTCCATGGGAGCTGATGGGGTGCCCCCACAAGTGCTGAGGGAGCTGGCCAATGTCATTGTGAGGCCACTCTCTATTATCTTTGAAAGATTGTGGTGATCAGAAATTCCCGTGGACTGGAAGAAGGCAAATGTCACTCCAACCTTCAGGAAGGCCAAGAAGGAGGATCTAGTGAACTACAGGCTGGTCAGCCTCACCTCAGTCCCTGGGAAGGTGATGGAGCAAATCCACCTGGAAGACATTTCCAAGCATATTAAGGACAAGAAGGTGACCGGGAGTAGTCAGCAAGGATTTATGAAGGGGAAATCATGCCTGACCAACCTGACAGCTTTTCTACAAAGAGATGACTGGATTAGTGGATGAGAGAATGAATGTTGCTTATCTTGACTTTAGTAAGGCGTTCAACACCATCTCCCTTAACATCCTCATAGGCAACCTGAAGAAATGTAGACTAGATAAGTGGACAGTGAGGCAGATTGAAAAATGGCTGAACTGCCAGGCGCAAAGGGTTGTGATCAGCAGCACAGCTAGCAGCCAGTCACCAGTGGTGTATCTGAAGGATCAATACTGGGGCCAGTTTCTTCATTAATGACCTGGATGATGGGACAGAGTGCACCTTAACAGGTTTGAAGAGAAAAAAAAACTGTGATGAATGGTTGATACACCAGGGGGTTGTGATGCCATTCAGAGGGATGTCAACAGGCTGGAGTAATGGGCTGACAGGAACCTCATGAAATTCAGCAAAGGGAAATGCAAAGTCCTGCCCCAAGGGAGCAATAACCCTATGTACCACTACACACTGGGGGCTTACCAGCGGGAGAGCAGCTCTGCAGAGAAAGGTCCTGGTGGACACCAAGTTGATCATGAGCTAAGGACGTGCCCTTGTGCCAAAAGCAGCCAATGGGCTGCTTTAGGAAGAGCGTTGCCAGCAGGCTGAAGGAGGTCCTCCTTTCCCACTGCTCAGCAGCGGTGAGGTCACCACTGGAGTGCTCTGTCCAGTTCTGGGCTTCCTGGTACAAGAAAGACATGGAGGCAGTGGAGAGAGTCCAGAAGAGGGAGATGAAGATGATTAAGGCTCTGGGGCATCTGTCATATGACAAGAGGCTGAGAGAGCTGGGACCGTTCAGCCTGGAGAAGAGGAGGCCCAGGGGGAATCCGATCAATGTAATGGGAGGGAGTAAAGAAGACAGAGACAGGCTCTTCTCAGTGGTGTGGAAAGGACAAGAGTCAGTGAGCACAAATTGAAATACAGGACATGCAATTTAAAGTTATGAAAAAACTTCTTTACTGTAAAGGTGGTTGAACACTGGAACAGGTTGTCTAGAGGTGTGGAGTCTCCATCCTTAAGAGATATTCTGTGGTGGGTTGACTCTGGCTGGATGCCAGGTGCCCCCCAAGCCACTCTGTCACTCCCCCTCCTCAGCTGGACAGGGGGAGAAAAATACAATGAAAGGCTTGTGAGTCGAGATAAGGGCAGGGACAGATCACTCAGCATTTACCATCACAGGCAAAACAGACTCAACTTGGGGAAATTAATTTATTACTAATCAAATCAGAGTAGGGAAATGGAAATAAAACCAAATCTTGAAACACCTTCCCCCCACCGCTCCCTTCTTCCTGGGCTCAACTTCACTCCCGATTTTCTCTACCTCCTCCCCCCCGGTCGCACAGAGGGATGAGGAATGGGGGTTGCGGTCAGTTCATTACATGTTGTCTCTGCTGCTCCTTCCTCCTCAGGGGGAGGACGCCTCACGCTTTTCCCCTGCTCCGGCATGGGGTCCCTTCCACGGGAGACAGTCCTCCACGAACTTCTCCATTGTGAGCCCTTCCCACGGGCTGCAGTTCTTCACAAACTGCTCCAGCGTGGCTCCTTTCCACAGGGTGCAGTCCTTCAGGAACAGACTGCTCCAGCGTGGGTCCCCCACAGGGTCACAAGTCCTGCCAGCAAACCTGCTCCAGCGTGGGCTCATCTCTCCATGGGTCCACAGGTCCTGCCAGGAGCCTGCTCCAGCACGGGCTTCCCATGGGGTCACAGCCTCCTTCGGGCATCCCCCTGCTCTGGTGTGGGGTCCTCCACGGGCTGCAGGTGGAGATCTGCTCCACCGTTGACCTCCATGGGCTGCAGGGGGACAGCCTGCCTCACCATGATCTTCACCAGGGGCTGCAGGGGAATCTCTGCTCCGGTGCCTGGAGCACCTCCTCCCCCTCCTTCTTCACTGACCTTGGTGTCTGCAGGGTTGTTCCTTTCACATATTCTCACTCCTCTCTCTGGCTGCAATTGCACAGCGATTTTTCCCCTTCTTAAATATGTTATCCCAGAGGCGCTACCACTGTTGCTGATGGGCTCGGCCTTGGCCAGCAGCAGGTCTGTCTTGGAGCCGGCTAGCATTGGCTCTGTCAGACATAGGGGAAGCTTGTAGCAGCTTCTTGCAGAAGCCACCCCTGTAGCCCCCCCGCTACCAAAACCTTGCCCCGCAAGCCAGACTGAACACAGCCAAGAGCAACGTGCCGTAGGTGACTCTGCTTTGAGCAAAGGATTGTACAGATGGTCCTCAGAGGTGCTTCCCACCTCAACTATTCTGTGATTCTGATTCTGGCAGTGTTGAAAACATGACAGGACTGGATTGCTACAAGAGGAAAAACTTTGCAGCTTTCACTCTACTAAAAGCAGTAAGACATTCCCTAATGTGCAATATTTGAAGCATTATATTTTCAAAGCTAGGATACATTAAGCAATTACCCAACAGTTGATTCACTTCCCTTCTCCCCTGGCATGGTGTAGGTCAGCAAGTACTGTAGTAACTATGTTGGTGGAGCAATTTAAGCACTGAAAATCATTACTTTGGCATAGCCTTTTGGAATAAAGAGCAGCCTTTAGGAAAGGAATTTAATTAAACTTTAACGTATGCAGAGCCCCAAAGCCTTTTACAGAAAAAAAAATGGATAAAATAGCCCAAAATGCTTTCTGTTTGTGACCAGTATGTGAATTATTTTTCAGTCTTATTGATGAACTTCCTATATTTGTAATGAATACTGAATAAGAAATAACTTTTTTCTTACAAATCTTAACATGACTTCTTTGAGTTCAGGTCTACAGAGCCAAAAACCAATTTGGCTATATAGTTTTGGCTTCACACTGTAGATATGTATTTACATGTTGTAGACTGAGATAGTCTGGTATTCAAGCCTAACCTGCAACTCGTCGTCTATGGTTTGATCCAAGGAAGCATTTATTCATGGCTGGATTTTTTTCCTCTTGCTTGTTTCTGGAATGATCCTATCAATTTTGCCTTTTAAAATAGCCACTGCAACAATCATTTCCCTAGTCCTAAATTCCTAATTGCCTGAACATCTCTTTTGAATCTAGGCCCAGGCTCTTAAGTAACAGTGATGCATCTGAGATGTTTACTCTTAATTTTGAAAATCTTGGCCAGCAGTATAAAGCAAGAGGCCTTGAGGAGAAAAGCAAACGTGAAATTATAGTCCAGGATCTTGCATTAACATGAGGAGATCAGTCTTCTTGTATTGCTTAAGGGAAACTCATAAACATGCTTTTCCCCTACAAAAAGTTGTTCACCACATATTACCACTAGCATGCCAGTGTTTTGGGCTACTTTCCTTTAAGAGCCATGCAAATGGCTTTAGGTTCCAGGAGGCTGAGGTAACCTCTCGGCTTTGTTACTGCAACATCCATATGGGTTTAAAGAAGTTTGCTAATATTAGAGGTGAGCCTATGTCCGTCCTTTGTACATAATCATACATACACATGGCCTGACACAGACTAGCACACTATTTAAAGGCTATTTTTGTGATTCCCAAAGATCCATTGCTTAAAAAAGGGTAGTTACTGTTGTGGTGTGGCAGCTAGGATTATTCGTCTCTGACAAGGCTGTAAAAAGGACCAGAGTGGTTTTTTTGTGGGGAAACAGAGATCCAGTAACAGCCAAATGTAAGATTTCAGAACATAAGCTGAGATTATTTGGAAGTTAATATAAAGCCCAATAAATTATCTGAGTTTCAGTTGAATTTAGGCTCCAGCTCCACAGCTCTCACCACATTCTCTGGTACTTGAATTTTTCCAAATTAATCATCTCATGTGCCAAGTATCCATTTAAAGCACAAGGAAAAGAGCTAAAGGAAAAATTATAAGGTGTTTTTTTGTGTCACTGAAATCTCTCTCTTGTAGGTGTCACTAGCAGCTCATCCCAAAAGTTCCATCTGAAAACAGACAGCACTAACTCTCACCATGTAATAGCACGTTCTCTTGACAAGCCTTCCTGTGGTTTTTCAAAGGGAGCGCATTTTGTGATGGGCTTCAGCTTTCGCTTACGATCAGACCTGTAGACTCATAGCTGGAGGATTAGGAAATTTAGGGGGCAAACTGATTTGCTTGGGGTATTATGCATCTCACATGGGATTTTATTTATCTCATGAGGAAAAGAAATGAGTGTATTGCTACCAAAATGTCATATATTCTGCATGAACAAGCTACGCATTTTTCAGCCCTAGTATGTATTCCTGCCTCTTGCCTGTTAAGCCTCATACCCTGCTCAGCTTTTCAACCCTGCTGGCCTGCCTGCCTTGCTGGCGCGTACTTGATTAGAAATGGCCTGGGTATCTCAGAGCTAGGCAGCCAGTGAAACAGGCTGTATATCAGGGGCAAAGAAGCATCATCACACCTAAGAATTACCAAGAAGATCCTAGGAGATTCTTTAGCTTTCTTCAGCCCTTCGACCCTTTGCTGTCTGTGACTGTATTTTACAATGGAGCTGATATTAACATTCTTATGGAGCCATATTCCACACAATAATTCATATGATATTTCATATACCAAGTTGCTGTTATTTCTAACTAATGCAAAATATTCTTTTTTTTTATATATGGTCAGTAGTTCCATGTGCAGTAGTGTGAATGAAGACTAATTCTCAGTTGTCCTATTAGTTTCTGATTTGTGAAAGTTGATTTTAACAATGCATGGCCAGGATGCAAACACACACACACAAAAATTGAATAGCAGTGTGCGCTTATTTTGAAGGAAAAGCAGACAATGAGCTATGCTCAGACTTGTTTGTCTGCCTTTGGTATTTCAAATATATATCCCATTCTTATTATTTTAGATACTTTTAACAGTGTTTAATTTAAAATAGATCTCAGAATGAATAAAAAGATGTGTTTGTTCTATTTAGGACTGGACTAATATGTTAGCTATAGATTAATGATTCAGAAAAGTGAACTGTTCTTTTCACTGCTTCATGCTCTCTCAGTAACTCCTCACCATCCATCCCAAGATTAGTCAGTCTGTGGTCAGTTTTCAGCTGACCACAAATCATACAATTAAACAATGTAAAAAAAAAAAATTAGCAAATTTTTCTAAATAAATTGTTTGATCCCAGAAAAACTGGCTAAATTAGCACCTGCCTATAATGTCAAGTGTGAAGTCTTGCACTAATGAAAAAGGGGCAGTACTGTTGGATTCAACTGATAGTAAAAAGCCACATGTCTCTCTCTTAACTTGCCACCTGAGAAGAATCACAGAAAGGAGACTGTGTGGTTGCTGTGAGCACAAAGGAAAAAAAAAAAGTAGTTTTGTTACTATCCTTTGGCATGTGATGGCCAGAACAAAACAATATAGCTGTAACTGCCCGTATGTGGGGAGAGATGGGAAGGTGGTAAGAGGAAAAGAGCTCTCGTGCTTGTTACTTAACACAGAGCTTGAAATGTGGTTGAGGGGATTGATCACATTTTTGATAACTGTGTTAATTGTATTTTCCTGAGCATAGCCCACAGGTTATTTGGAAGAACAATTTTTGATTTGGCAGTAATTTGGATTGTTTATATATACACAAATACATATGCCTGCATATGCATATGCAGGTAAGGCAAGAGGAGGTTTACTTCAGCACATCCCCTCTTTTTCCAGCAGTCATCAGATCCAGCTCCCCAGTAATCAGCAGTCCCTGTTGCCTCTCCCTTCAGCCTCTGATCCCTTGCCCGCTCCACTAACACTTCTCAGCTTGATTTTTTGGGGTCCTCAAGAGTTTAGGTTATCTGAAGCTCTCTTTTTGAGGAATCGGTGCAACTTATGTCTGTACTGTGTTCTTATGATGATACAGATTTAAATATTTGACTAGACTCAAGAATCAATCCCCGTGGAAAATCTTGCGACCTTCACCTCTGGAACAGAAAATGTAACATAGTGCATCCTCTCTACCAACCCAAACCAGCCTTTTCTAGTGGCAGTGTGAAAATAAACTGCTTTGGTTCTGCTTTGCTTTCCAGCAAACCGTGGAGATCCCTGTTAGAGGAACTTTCTCTAGAGAAAATGCAAATGGAGTGTTCAGCAAGAGGTGTAAGGAGCACAATGACCCAGACTCATTGCAAGTGTAATTGCTGCAGATTTTGTGGTTAGCAGTGGAAAAAAAAGAAGAAAAGGGTTTTTTTAAAAAAAGTCTTTTAAAGAGTTTTGCAAGTGCTCCTTCAGCACGCTGGGCAGTGAGCTTAGCACAGAAGTCAGAATCAGAAGTCTGGATTTCTGGAGACAAAATGTTAATGCATGATAATGCAGGGACTTGTCATCCAGAATGGGTTAATGTGGTAACAAAACAGCAGTGTTTCTCCTAAGTTCAAAATGGACCTTCTCAGCAAATCAGCTGCATAATGCAAAAATACAAGCAGAAACCAGACACAGAGGTGAATTGCCTGAGGGTCTCACATATTTCAAAGCAGAGAAATGTAATGATATCTTAAAGAGGTATAGACAAGCCAAGGAATACCTGTGGCATCTGATTACAATAATAGAAATTCTGCTGAAAGGCTTAGGAAGATTAACAATATTAACCTTGCTGTCTTATTTATCCCATCTTCTTTGATAAGCAAAGCCTCAGTAATCCAATGACAGTGCCTCTAAGACTGTTGGTTGTTTTCATTCTCACTTGAAAATAAGTATTATATATTATTTAGGTTAATGTCTTCACTATGCATGGTGACATACTTTTACCTTGGACAAAATCAAAATATGAAATATGAAAGAAGAAACTGGGCAAGAGAGCAGCTCAGTGTATAAATTACAGAGCTTTAAAAGTTCTGGGCCATGGTCAGACTATCACTGCAGAAATAACTGTGACATCCAAAAGCTTATGGCCTCTCAAGCCAAGGCTGTTTGCTTACACATATCAGCAGATGGAAAGGATTGGCGTAGATCCTGTTTACAATAAGGGCAAAGTGTGCAAGAAAAAGAAGTCTTATAATTGTTTTCTAAAAGGAGGTCAGCAAACCATGAAGATACCCAAACAGATTTGGGATGTGTAATAACGTCTCTGCTCAGTTAACAAAAAAGCAAAAGCAGACAAAACTGAGCTGATGGAAAGTAGTCTGCCTGGCCTGTGACAGGTAGGGTTTTCTGTAGGTCAATTCTGTGTTTGGGTCACAGATTACAAGCCGAAGAGGATAAACAGCAATAGCAGCACATCAGACTGGAGGGTAACAACGCTTGCTTGCATAGATGTGCCTGTAGGCAAGACAACACAGATGCTGGAGATTGCCTGGCATATGGGACTCAGCAGCAGTGCGAATCTCCTTGTTCATTTATTATCAGTGATTCACCCTGGTTTAATATAGACAAATATTCTCCTGGATTTTTTTTTTGTGCAAAATGCTAACCTAGATGAAATCTAATTTTGTTGGAAGAGGATTTACCAATTGTAGAGTCTGCAGCTTTGGTCCCAGAGAGGACCAGCTGATGGTGGTATTTGAGAGCACTCTGTTTTCAGGTCATTTAATGAGCAACACCATTGTTCTCCTGGCATCCTGTAGAGAGTGACTCACAGGACAGTGTGTACTGCTGCAGCGATCCAGGACCGAGTCCCAAACTGCAGTTATCCCCATGTCAAATCTGAGTGGCTCCATCCATCTACTTTAGATTTAGACTGGTAAAAAAAGAGATCAAAAAGCAGCTGCTTAATTTCTACATTTCCTGACTTTTCAGTACATTTAAAAATTGTAACCTTCCTATTACTCTAAAGTATGTTTTTATACTTAATATTCAGCTATAAATGCTGAAGGATGCCAGACCACAAATCTGGACGCAGCATTAGTCTGCCAAAAGGCACAGTGAAACAACATGGTTATGCAAATGTTGCAGCAACTGATAAATCCACGTCGTTTAAAAACATCCAGACTTATTACACATGGCATCTCCAATTGTGTCCTGTGCTAAATGCTCTCGAGATACTGACTGATTCATTGAGCCACATACGTGAATTACACGTACCAGGCCCGAGTCTCAAGCTTTTCCTTTAGACATCTGTTTGTGAGAGTAGGCAGGAGGCACTGCTGGCCTTGTTTGGGTCTAGAATAGCTGTGCCTCCCTCGTACCTGGCATGAAAGGCACAAAACAGTAGAGAATCAGACACGGGTAGCGTCAAAAGGCAGTGACACATTATAGCAGGTAGCCTTTAACAGCATTTCTGAGACAAGTCCTAGGTCCACTGCAACAGGATCACTGGGAATTGGATAAATGTGTAGCCAGGTTTCAGGCTCTGAGCAGCTTTGCTATTGCACAGTTTCCACCCGCATTTGTCCTTGAGTTTGGTGGAGAAAAATGGTCAGGTTTTCCATTTTAGCACTTTTCACCAAAAAAATGGAAAGCTCTCGATAAGTAAATCTGCCAAGAGCTGAAAACCTGTCATATGCTTTTGTCCAGTAGAAGACTTCAAGGTTTTTTTCTTACTCTTTTTTTTTTTCTTCTGCCCATTTAGAATGACTGCATCCTTATACACAAGCTGTAGCACAAACCCATCTGACTGCATCATCCTATTAAATAAATAGGAGAGGAAGGGAAATAGTTTTTCTGCACTGGTGGTCATTTCAGGACCATCTAGGACATTGGCACAACAAACTGGATAAATAAATATTGTGTTTCTTTGTACATGCCTTCAATTTCTTGCTTCAGTATAACTGTCTTAACATGTGCAGCATTCGCTTCTCAGACCATTATTAGGCTTGATTTTAAAACTGCAGCAAGAGAACTGTGTTGAAGAGTACTGCCACATGGATCACAGTGTGTTTGCCTGTTCCACCTTGAAAATAAATGTTCCATTTTTTCTGCCTATTAGCAGAATCCATCCAAATGAGAATGAGACGGTTACTAATTGCTTTGAATGCTACATCAATAATATACAGATAGGTGCCATACTGTGGCATAAACCGTCCTGAGTGGAATTGCATCACACCAGAAAAAAACCACAATTTGCAATCCCACTTCTAGACTACAGCAGACTCTACTAGAGCAGAGCAAGAATGTGCAGAACGCTATAAAAAGATTGCTAAATGGAAACAGCAACCTTTGCCATCTGAGGCTTGGTGATCACTGCATGAGCCGCTAACAGGGTGGGTTAAACAGCTTGCCAGTACAGAGTGATTCCAATGCTGCGTGTTTCCATGGTTGTCAGTTAAAGCACTGCCTGCAATAATGTGATGTGTTGTTAGCAAAATGCTTTAAAAGCTACCCTAAAGGGAGGGCAATTTTAGCGAGGCTTTTCCTTTTCAATATATCATCTGCCAAGCCCAGTCATTTTTATAAGGTGCAGGAGAGTAGCCAAGAAAACTAAAAAAAAGAAAAAAGGTATATATATATGTATGTATGTATGTATGTACATATAAATTGTAGGGGGAAGACTTAAAAAGTGTATTCATCAAATATGGCAAGCAAAGTGAATGTGGTGAAAAGTTCGCAATTTTACTGCATGCTGAAGATATTAGTTGGTATTTAAGCAGGACAAAACTGTAATGTCATCTCTGCCTTGGAAAAAGGTGCTGACAGCCTGCATAAGCAAATGTTTCTCTCTCCCATCAGATCTCAAGCCAATGTGTTCATAGGGGACTGCTGTAGGAGTTCGGCTGGGACTCCGGGAAGGTGCTGGTGTGCTGTCTGCTTGTGAAACATAACCCTGAGCATGCAGAAGGAATACACCTTAAATATTCCTTTCTTAAACTGCGTATTTCCTTCTGAATCAAACGCCCTGTCAGATAAGTCAGTTGTCAGGAGGGGTCTGAGGAGGGGGTCTCCGCCAGACTCTCTGTGCCTGCTGGCTGACCTCAGGTTTATGTGATTTTGACTTTTTGGATACGTCCGTTCAGATGTGAGCCGTTTGGTAGCTCCCTGCTCTAATAACACCAGACCGAGAAAATAACTGTGACATGAGAACATGTTTATGGTCTGATCCTGAGCCTTTGGAGTCAATGGCAAAGGTCCCGTTGACTTTCTTTTGTGTAGGTCTGAAGCTGTGACGCTATTCTGTTCAGCCACATCATGTCAAGGCACCGATAAGACCTTATGGCCCAGATGGGCCTCCCCAGGGTCCTCCCCCACACCCTGCCAGGAGCCCCATTTCAGCTTCAATCCCTGCCTGCGCTGTGCTGGCAGAGTGCTGGTCTCCAGTTCCATCACAGCTGTGGGTCCTCTTGTTCTGGACCTGATCCATGTGTTGCCTTCCTAGTTTGACTTTGGTCTTGCATCATCACCATGAACTTGCCCAGTGATCTGGGCCCTTGGTTGAACCCGGCTGCCCCCTGGCCTGCCCTGCTGCCTGGCTGGGGTGGTGGGACAAGCCCTGGCTGGAGAAGCCCTGCCCCGCCACCCCGCTGAGGACCTCACCACTCAGCCCCCAGCAGTCCCTGTCCTGCTACGCCCCTGCTCTGGGGCTCCTCCTTGTAAAACAAACCAAAAGACTAGAGCCCTAAAAGACACAGCTCACTTCTTTACCACTGTTACCATTACCACCTTTACCATTATCAAGCAGTAGTGTTGGTGAGGGAATAGCCACCATCCATGTGAGGAGTGACACAGGGACAGACGCTGTGATAGTCCCCCTTTCCTCATTAAATTCACCTGCTTTTATTCCGAGTGCTTCCAGTGAAGTTATCCATCCATGATGCAACATGCTGTCAATTTACGAATTAGTGTTACCAGATATTTATAGGGAAAGTGTTGATTTTATTGCTGCATCATAATTGCCATTACAAATAATTTCTACTGTTCCAAATGAAATGTGGTTTTCAACACGGTACCAGAAATTGCATGGCATTCCCAAGTGTGCGTGCTTATGTACTCCTCAGGGCAATGTGTGTGCTGGCTTACCTAGGGAAAGTCTCCTTATGTCCTACTTAAAAAGCAGCGTCACAGACTTCTTAAGAGAGTTTATCGCTCTGAATAAAAGGTAAAAAAAAATTTCTCATTTCAGAATATGTAGTTTTTCTGCCATTAGCAACATTTTAGTGCTCTTTCTAGGTCTTCTGCAAGATATTTTGATTCAAAAGTTATATTTTATTCTTATTTTGCAAACTTTCTTGCAAGCCATTTATGGATCCAATAGATAAAATAACTTTCCATCAGCAATACTGAAAACGGGAGTTTTTCTCTTGCTGAAATGGAGCAGGGTGTAGCTCATCCAAACCCTTTTGATTCCCCTATTAATCTCAGCAACCTATTTCTATCCCAACAGGTGTAGTTCGCCAGGTGAGGCCCATTGTTGGACCCTTCCATGCCATCCTGAAACTGGAGATGAACTACGTCATGGGCGGAGTGGTATCTCATCGTAACATTGTCAATGTTCACATCTTTGTCTCCAAGTACTGGTTCTGAGAGAGCGTTTAAAATCCCAGACAAGCAAGCCGCTCCAAACTAAATCATTACCACAAACTATTATGTCATATACTTGTTTGTAAAACCCAATAGTGGGGTTTTTTTGTTTTATTTTTAAATATTTGGTTTATAGTTTAAGACAAATAACAAGCTATTATGTTGATTAGACATAGGGTGGAGCAAATTAAGTGAGCCTGATGTAGTAGTTGTCTGTATAAGTAAGTAGTGTGTAAAAGTGCTCAGCTGCCTTTTAAAAGTTTAAAACTATTCTAAATGTTTAGGCAGATCTTAACTATTGCTCCTTGGCCGGATAACCAGAGCGACTGAGGATGTGCAACAAAATAGATGTCAGAGTTCACTGGGATGAATATATGGTATCTTTGGATGGAAGAAGTTTGGTAAGGATTAGTAATTTCACCTCAATATTAACTACCTTGAAGGAGGCAGATTGCCAGGAAGTGCCCAATATTCGCTTTTGGGCCCCAGTAGGATAACTCTGAATAGGCGCCCAGAATTGCTAATCATTTCTGAAAAGTTTAACCTAGATATTTAAAAAGCACCATTCAGCTACTGCTACAAGAGGAAGTGCCAAAGAATTAGAAATAGTAAGAGACTAACAATCTATTGCACATATTAAAAAAATACTTTTTTTGTACTTATTATTTGATTGTAAGATTATGTTTGATTCTAATTAAACAAATACCTCTCATTGAAATTAACCTCTTACAAGGATAAGGCATATTGCTTAAATTCCATCTCATCTGTACTCAGCAATACGTGGGAAACTCAGACCTATAACTCCTGTCTATTATAGAGTAAAGCTCCATACCTTTTTAAAATTGGTAATAAAATCAGCATGTTAAATGTACATTTCCTATGCACCAAACCAAGGCATATGTAATAATATAATGAAACTCTCACAAATAAATGAATGTTTAATGTATTTTCCAGGCATCAAAGTAACGTATCTTTTTTATTACAGAACAGAAAATAAGTAGCTCCATGTTTCAGTTTATGTTTGTTAAGATATGAGGAAATAAAGTCAGATGGGAAATACTCAAACGTGTGCTATGGTTTCTGCTTACCAGAAAAATCGTATAATATACAAAAATATATCTCCTGTAAGCAAATTAATTATATGTATATATTACACATCCCCCACTCAAAACAGTCCACCATTTCATCAGTCATTATTGGCGCTAGGCATTTGTCTCTTCCTTTCATACAAAAGCCCCTGAAGCTTAAGGGAATCTTTCCATTGACCTGAGTGATCTTTGAATAAGACTAATAAAGACCCTCCTCTCTGATCCATTGCAAATAAAAGACCGTAACAACTTTACTGTGTACATACAGAGCTCTTCGTTACATTCTCTGCGGCAGGGAAGCTTCTCTGCCTGCAGCATTCTCACTCCTTAAATGAAGATTTTATGATAACATATTCTCATAAATAGAATTTGACTAAAGGATACTTTTTTGATGGTATTTGTTTCCCCCACACTTACAGAGCGTCCCGACCCCATACAGAGCCTGGTTTTCAGGATGCCATCAGCTTAAAATATGTTCAGTGTTGATAGTGTCCACCTCTACAGTCCTTAGGATTTCAATAAATAGCTACATATTTGCGTAGAAAAATGCTCTGAAGCAGATATATTTATAGCAGGTGACCTTCATCATTCAACTAACTAATGGAGATTTTGGAAAACTCCAAAGTACAAAAGATACTATTGACTTCAGGGATTACTAGCCTACATAATTCCAATTTAGATTGGAAAGTAAAACGTTTTATTACGCTAACAAAGTCCAAGAAAAGGAGGATGGAAGACTCTCCTTAAATCGTCAAGTTCTTTTTCTTGCCAGTGTAGGAAAAGTAAGTAGCCTTAGTACCAAAAATACAAAAACTGTTTCCATCTGATTTTCTAGACTGTAATTTTTGATCCTTTATTTCCTCTGTAAGTGGTATTTAGTTGCAGTGGAAAGAACTTCGGGACAGCAGAAATCTAATTTTAGGATCAAACTGATGAACAAACTAATTTACAAGCTGCTTTCTGTAAAGGAGAAACCACACACCGCCACACACACGCACACCTCTCCCCTTCTTCTGTCTGCATTTTTGAGTAAAAATAGGATAAAAGAAGGATTACCACTGCTTCCTGGAAAACCGTTTTCCTGCATTGTCCCAAATAATCTCTGAAAATTGCAAGCAGCTTTTTAAATAGTCCTGATGTCATAGGAGAACGTTGATCCAGGAGATGATTTTATGTTTTGTGTGTAATAAAATTAAAGAGTGCTTAGTGCCATGGTCACTGTGACGTGTCTTAACTTTTAACAGATCAGCATAGAAAAACTAGAAAATTCAGTAATGATAGGAAAAATTAAATATTTCTCTCATCCAAACCTGTGACAATAAAGTTTCATTTGTTGCAAATGGGACAAAGTAAAACTATTTGTAATTTTTATTGGCAAATCATTAAAGCTGTTCAAGCGGGAGAACGTGCTTATGAAATTGTCACTGAGATCTGCTCACTCTGAGGGCTTCTCTTTCGCTGTGCTCTCTTTGGATTGATTAGGTCTAAGTTCAAATCATTTTGATTGTGGGGAAACAGAATCGCAAGTAAAGGAGCATTTAGAAGAAAACAATGAGAACTGATCTAGAGTGCGGAGTGTTCATCAGTCTGCTTCAGTCATACACAGAACGATACCATGTGCCTTGGGCAAACAATTGCACACCGTTAAAAGAATGAGGAATAATAATACACAATTACAGATACTACATAGGATCAAACTACCTAATAAACTATCTTCTTTGACACTAGATGAGTATGGAGAGACAAAAATCACTCGAATGAGCAAAGGCTGACAGGTGCTAGCCGGATTCTCGACAGGAGGAGCAGCGGCTCTCAGGTTCTTCTGCCAAAAGTCAGGCATCCTGCATAGACGGGAAGACCTCGTGTGCTACGAGGACTGCTTCTAGGACAAGTCTTATGGCAGGAAAAAACTGCCTCAGAGTTATTTCCAGTGGGGTTAGGACAGTTTCCCTCAGTAAGCATTCTGTGTACACAGATGGTTCTGAATAGCCTTAGTCAAGTAAAATAATAACAAACCAGGAATATTTCAGATCAATTTGCTGACAATTTCATAAGCACGTTCTCCCACTTGACCAGCTTTAATGATTTGCCAATAAAAATTACAAATAGTTTTACTTTGTCCCATTTGCAACAAATGAAACTCTATTGTCACAGGTTTGGATGAGAGAAATATTTAATCTTTCCTATCATTAGACTGATCTACTTTCTACTTCTTCAGTTTAAAAATCACTTCTTGATGGATCTGTAATTTATTAGCAGATAGAGAAGGCAAAATAGCATGGTGTATGTAATCCTAGCGTAGTTACTCCTTTCACAGAGGGAGGGCACGGCAGCCAAGGACAATAGCAATGAAGAACAAACAAGTTTCGTAACAGTGTTCAAATTGGTACGTTCCACGTGTGATAGCTGGATAAGGTTCTGCAGTGATGACAAAAGTTATTTCATGATTTGGAGAGAAATACTGTGTGCCTTTCCAGGGTAGCTCTCCTGACTACAGTGTATGGTAACTCTTGGCAGCTGCTGGTGACCGACTGTAATGCTCCAACGTGGCAAACTGCTGGTCAGCACTGTGAGTAAGTCCATTCTTTGGAGCTCGTGCAGCATTAATGTCTTCCTGACTCAACCACAAAATCACACTACGCCCGAGTTTGGCCCGTGAAAAATATTATAACCTCCACTTCGCCCATGCAGTTCGTGACTGCTTCTGCGGCTGAACACATGCAATCAATCAGTTCTGCCAACATGGCCCTGGTGAAATCTCCTGCCCTGTGCAATGCGGGGTGGAGTGAAAAGCATGGCCCGAGCTGGCTTCTGGAGCAGAGTGAGTTACACCAGTGTCACCAACATGTGACAGACTGCACTTTTTACGGGAGCAGGTTCAATGCAGTTGTGTTCTCACATCCGTGCCAGTATAAAGGAATTAAAACAGGGATGGTAACAGTAACCCTTTATAATGATCTGTAGTTCAATTAGCAAGTGCATGTGGATGACAGCCCATGTTTCAAGCCAGTTAAAAACATGCTTACTGGTAACTGAAGTGAAGGCAATTATTATTTAATATCTAATTCTGAAGAGTGGCACAAAGCCACCAATTCAACACCAGCTGCCTTATATCATCTGGTATGTAAGGTACCCCTGTGAAGACAACTCCTTCCAGGAGCGCGTGTCAGAAGATGTTTACGTATGCTGGTTGTTCCGCTGAACGCAGAGCATACGCTCTGCTCATCAGTCAGTGTGATCTTGCTACCTTTATTTTTTAAATGAGTATTTGTATGTTTGGTCTGTTTGTGAAAACGTTATTGATGCAGAAAAAAGTAGGTGCCAGCTGTGGCAGAAATAAAGAGCATGGGCTTTCGAAACATTGTCTGTAAACGATAGCCTTGAGCAATCCACTTGTAACATTTCAGCAGCTTGGATTTAGTATTCTATAAAAGGCTTTTACAGGGATGCTGACACACAACTTTCCTGTATTCTGTGGTGGAATTAATCCATATTGCATAAGAAAATTGTGTATATGTATGTATTAGGTGTAGCTTGCTAGGTAGGCTCTTTAGAACATGAAATCCTGATGCCTGAGGAGCAATTCACACCTGCTGGAATGAAGATGCGCATGCCATGTCCTTATTGCCTTTATCTTAACCAGCTGAGCTTGTCGGCTTGTCTCCAAAGTCTCTCGCTCTTGACACTAGCAAGATGACTAATGCAACTGGACAAGAAACCCACCTCAGGGATGCTGTCTATGGGATGGGCTTTCCCAGGTAGGTAGTCCTTCACAGAAGTTAAACAAAGGATCTGTTCCCTTTGCAATCACGTACGTTACATACAGAGCTATTTTAATGTCATGTATATTCCAAACTTCCCATGAAATTGCAGCGAAGTCTAGCCTCTGTCCAGTCAGGAGTAATTGCCATTAGCAGATGAGCCAGGGGGAGCTCATTCTGAGTTTTTCCTGTTAAATTCCAGGTTTAGAGGCAGTTGTGTAAAAATTTATTTCATCAGAAGTAAGGGTGGCACACTTAGTACTGCTCCTGTTAAATATGCTGCCAGATGATACCCTTTTTGAGTAAGACAATAATCTTAGTTGATAGCTTGATAGATTTACTGGCCAGCTGAATCCAAGACATTAAAGCCTGGCCTGGAAAACCCCATATTGCTGCTGCTGCTGGAAGCGCCAAGGCCAAGCCCAGGCCGTGGGGAGGACTGGCAACGCTTGGCCATGGTTGAGATGGTTGGGCACAGCACACGTGCAGCACAACCCAGGCAAGGACCAAGGCTGAGGGCCCCAGTGCAGCTCCCGAATTGATGTGTGCAGGCCCCAGCTGAGGCTTCTGGCAGCCTTTCTGCACACCACCTTCTCCATGGTGGCCAGCTCGGCGTCACCCAGCCGCCCCACGTCAGCGCTGGCCTGGAGCAGCAGTGTCCAAGCCCCCAGGAGGAGCCGGGGGAAGCGGCTGCAGGGGAGGGTTACAGAGAAAGGCCGTTACAGGTTGGTCATGCTAATTAGAGCTTGTTGGTGCATTCAGGGCTGTGACAGGACTCGGCACCCGCACAGCTGCCATTATGGGCAAATAAATCTGATGGTAATGGAGAAATTGAAGAGCAAGGAAAATATGTGGAGGAGGTTATGAGAGACCAGGCAAGTCAGAGCAGCTGCTTTTACAGGTTGCTGAGACAACAGCGACTTGCACAGTGGCAATAAATAGTTTACAAATACCCTGTGAGCGACCAGTGAATAGCACTACAAGGATTTTGAGAACGGAACATCAACTACTTTTGCTTACTTCCACGTGAAGTCAAAAACCAGGTGTCCTGTGGGGATGTCCCTTGCGTTTGCTATGCTGGGTGTCACATGGCGTGAGCTGCCGTGGCATTTGAGAGCCCACACACAAGTGGGCAATGCGCACCGGTTTCAGTGGCCAGATGCACCCAGTCTGGCTTTCCGTGGACCCTGCGCCCTGTGACAGCTGGGCTCTCCGGAAGCTGCCTCCATGGGAAGTCCCAGGGCTCACCACCCACCACCCGCAGCAGCCTGTGCATGTACTGAGGCTCAGGGTCCAGCCTTGCTGTGTGTGTCAGATGAGCACAGATTCCTCCACATCCTCCCCAGTAGCAATTCCCCTTACGTCATGTCACCGTGACTTATTTCAGAGAGCTTTTGTGAATGTAAAATATTGCTCGCTCTTCCTCTACAGAAATGGCCGGACAACTGAGGGATGGCGGCTTGCTTGCAGTAAGTAAGTGCCTTGTCTGCATTTTGTCTTTGTCTAAATGAGATTGTAAAGTGTCTGGAAAATTATCTTGTCTTTTGTATATGATCCGTGTGCTGTATTAGATAAGTACAAAAGTAAGAGTTAATGTAGAAAATTGTTTGGTTGTTTCCCGTCCCATCCCCCCCCCCCCCATCTGTTTCATTTAACTTTTTTTGCTAGTAAATTGTGAGGATACCCCTTGTAAGAATAACAGGAAAAATATTCACGCAGTGGTAAACTCCACTTTTATCTATTTTTTGCATGATGTTCTAGTGCATCTCAAAATATGCAAAACGGACACCAAGAGTAACTTAAGTTTTGGGCATTCAAAATGAATCTGAGGTAGTTCCAAGCAGAATTCAAGATGAGGCTGTTGGAATTCAGTAGAATCAAACTAAATAAATGTGCTCCTTAACATTTTTTTTCTTTTTGAGAAAATCAAAATCTGCTTAGAAAAGCATTCTGCAATTTTTTTCTACTGTGGGCATACCATTGATATTATGTCTTCTGATTTGAAAGGTATTTGTTTTCCACAGCAAGTTTCGAGTTTGGGTCCATTGGCTGCTGCTTTGCTTTTGGTTTTTAGTACGTTTAACACCTGGTCAGAACTATTTAAACATATTCCTTTTGATTTGTGGAAAAGGCCTTTCTTTCTATAAGGAAAAAAAAATCCTTCTCTTCCCTAAGTTGGGATTTTTGCTGGCTCTTTAAAAGATGTCAGCTGAGGTCTCCCAGGGATGCTCATTCCAAGGGCGTGCAGTCAGTCGCCCTCGAAAATAGCACTTGATTGTTCTCTCTTGGCCAAGTCTGAAGCGAGCGCAGTTTTGATAAAAATGCCAGAGCCACTTCTGTTTGGACAGCATGTGCTCAGCTGTTAGTCAAGAAAGACCCTTTTTCCTAAGGAGAAACAGTGAGGGGGACCAGAATCTGATTTGTATCTCAGGGTCCTGAATCTGGCTGAGGTTTCAAACCTGCCTGCAGGCAGCCCCACACCCTCACCTGCCCTCTGCGCACCTCAGCCGCTGCCCGTCATGGCCGGGGCTCCCCGGGTGGCCCCGCGTGCCTGTGGAGGACGCCCTTCCCTCAAATTACCTATCTGGTCTGATGCTGAATGGTCCTCCCTGCTCTGCAACGGCAAGGAATGCCAAAGCCTTCCCAACTCCACTGCTGCTTTCTGAGCGCCTTTGTTCCCTGCTGCCTGTGGTGAGCGCAGGAGGTGTGAGGCTGCGTGGAAATTGCTGCTACTAGACAAGAGAGACATAAAGTACACCCACCAAGTCTCCAAAATCATTGATCTGATGAAAGATTTTTCATTCCTGCTGTGGCTATAAATGCACTATCTGTTCTGTAATGAACGCTTTTTTTTTTGCTTTCTCCTTATCCTATTTCATCTCTTTTTTCCCTCTCCTTTCCCCTTTACTGGATTCTCTTCTCCCTCTTCTTATTTTCAGTCCCCGCATCCATCTTTTTCTTTTTCTTCTATCACTGGCTGGATGTTTACTTGTAACTAAGCAATTGAAATTAAACACCTCCACCAGACCCAGAAGAGAGATCTTGAAGAGCTGCAGAAAGAAAACCTATCCTGGGGTCACGGCAGACAGACAGAGGCACACTGTGCTTTCATACCCCGAATGTTTTACCATGGCACTCTGTATCACATCTAGATTATGCCAGCATGGACACCTGCATAGGACAGTTTATGGCCACCCTCTTTTAAGTTTATTTCTTATGATTAAATCCATGTACCCCATCACTTCAAGGTGCAATAGCCAATGTGAAGCATGAGGCAATACAGAAGACTCAAAAGGCCTTTTCTGTAAGATATTCCCATTTGGGATGGTACTTTGTCACTCCCTATGGGAAGATGTGCCGGACAGGGGCCCTCTGAGCTTCCTGCATCTGTGGCAAACAGAATACGTGAATCCATCATGTTTCATCTCTGTTGGGGCAGAGGAGCCAGGTTAAATCCCTGCTGACTGTGGCTGATGCAGAGAAGCAATGTAACCACAAGATATAAACATACCTTCTCCCTTCTGCTTCCAGATCTGTTTTCCTGAGGGTTTCTCTGTGTGTGCTGTAGATGAGAGAACTGGCTGCTGTCTGTTGCTGTCCTTCAGGCCTGCATGGACATTTGGGGGACCCACCACGCTCTTTGCAAACTTCAGTCACAGGTGACACTTCTGCCAGCACTGCTGAAGCAAAGGGTCAGTCCCTCACTGTGGGCCCAGACTAACGTATTGCAGCAAGGGGCACTGGGTCAGGGGTGTGGGAAGCCACCTCATGGAGTCCGCAGCACTTGCAGACACAGGTTTCCCACACTAATTCCCATGTCCTACTGATGATGTGCTCTCACTTGCCACAAAATGTCATGGCCCTTCCGTGAACTCATGCCACAATCAGGTTCTTAGAAGACATCTGGGGTCTGCCTGTGTTAAAAGGCAACTGGCAGAGCTGGCTTGTCCCATCAGAAGACCTGGGACTTCGAACAACAGCACCGTGGGACTTTCCCTTCCCTCCTGCAACCAGTGCTGGTTGCTCTCTGGGTAGATTGGAGTCCAGAAGCACAAGAACGGCTCTTCTCTGGAACTGTGTGTAATCACTGAGCTAGGTTAGCTAAATGTCATGTAGGTAACTATGAACAACTTGGAAGTTTTGTGATTATATCATTGGACATATGCCCCAGCTCATGCTGAAATGATGTTTAGTAGTGATAAAAAGTGAGGATTAAGGATCTGGGCTGTTTGATGCTATTCTGGTAACTGGGTATATCATATCCAGCCCCTCCATGCCTTCACTTACACATCTGCTAGTGGCTCTAGTAACCTCATAACTTCACTGAGCCACCGACCACGAGGAGCAAGGAGACAGAAGTCACGACTCACTCCACTTCATCAACGGCGACTGGGCTACCCAAGTCCCTTCGCTGGGCTACAGGAGTCCCTCCGCTCTGCAGGAGTAGGTCACCAGCTGGTGTCCGATGATTCATGTGGTGCAGAGGTGCAATGTGGGATTTAATGGTACGCAAAGTGTTCGAGATCCCATGAGGGCAAAGCACTGTTATTTTATGATCACACCAAGCTTAAGTCTGGCATTGGTACTGCTCTGATAGAAACAGATTCCCTCACCCCATTTAAATTAAAAAAAAAATCAAATTAAAGAAAAGCAGTTGTATCTGACACCATGGGTGATAAATATCCTGGCCTGGCAATTCTTGCAGAATGACCTTTACAGGTTGATTCCAGAGATGGTGATTAGCTCTTTTGTTTTGCTGTTAGCTGATGGTTCTCACATGAGTGAGGCGTGGTGAGGGTAACACAGTGGTGGGGGAGAGCTGATAAAAGAGAAATGCTTTTGGGTTCCCTTAGTCAGACTGACCCTTGCAAAGGCAAGAGCAACTTTCTCTAAACCTGCCCCATCAGTGACCTCGGACCTGATCAGAGGGACCACCCTCAACTCTGGATGCGAGGTAAGTTAAATTACATGCTGCTGAATTGTCCTAATATTGCCAACGTTTTGGGCAGAAGTTGTAATAATGATAAAAAAGCACCAGTGTAATGGATACCATCATAACTCTGTAACTACAGTTTAGGTTTTGAAAATTACAAATATGTGTTTAAGTAAGGCTAACCAGAAAGTACTGATGGTGCTTTAACTGTGGCCAGCTGTCTAGTATTTAGAAATTAGAAAAGAACATTTTTTCCTTCCAAAGTGGAAAAATTCCTGTACGTTTGTACATATTGAGCTGGTGACCATTTGTCCAGCTCAACCTGATGCTTCCTGGTCATCTGTTGTATCAATAGATGACAAAAAGTACTTCATAGACCAACTGCACAAAACAAAAGGAAAAATGGACTCTGAAGCCTTCAACTTACGATGCACTTCACTCTTATGGATTAGAGACCCCATTTGCAGCCACTAAATTTCATAGATTTTTTTTTTATCAGACCCCATCAACTAACAGGTCATGGTAAGCTTTGCTTTCTTTAGTAACAGTGAGTTTCATTTTGTCTTAAATTGTATGCGCAAGACTTATTTCAGTGATATTTCTTCAACTCATGCAGGCAACTGTTCTTTCCAACTCATGTACCCTTGGCTGCTGATCTCTCTGTAAATGTTTATGATTATAATTCCTTTTTACCCCTACTCTGAGTGAGCTTCACACCTGACCTCTTATTCCACCTCCCCCCCCTTAAGGTTCTCGGATGTGGAACAGCTGGGAACATGGAATAAGTATTTCAGCCACCAATGTCTGTGTCAGTCAAACCAAAATGAGATGTTCTGCCCCCATAAGCCACCGTGTCTGTAGAGCTGCTGGCTCCATGTCAGGCAGAGACCCAGTGAAGAAGGTTATGTGGATGAGATGGGCAGACAGATGCAGGAAGACATCTATGTTAGCAAGCCAAGAAGCAGGCATTAATGCAGTCTGAAAATGTGGGCTTTCCTGAACTCCTCCTAGGCAAAGGTTATACCAAAATCATCGGTGGTTCAGGCTTGACTTTGTTTTTGATGTCTGGCCAAACACGGTTAGCTGATAGGCGTGGGTGGCTGAAAGATTGCTCTCATTGAAGGGCATTGACAATATGAGCTTTTATTTTTTCCTAAACCCACAAGATTTCCCAGATCTGCAGACAAGCAGCTTACTGAGACAGGGTTAGAGAGGAGCTGAAACAGAGCTCCATGTCTAGGGTAAAGATGGGCTTACCTAGGCAGCAGCAGCAGGACTCTGAACAAGCACAAAGGGGTCAGTTGAGGTTGGATTTGGAGATGTTCTCTTCAGTGGTGGTTTTGTACTTGACACTTGGTCTAGAGGCTGCCTCTGCAGGAACCTTTCTGGAAGGAGAACAAGCAGTTCAAAGAGCATTTTGGTCAGCAGGGCCTCTCTGATATCTCTACAGCAAAACTCAACACCCACTTTCTCTGGATGCCCATCTCCTCTGAAACACAGAGGCAGTGGCTTGGCAAGACGGACTGGGAAACACCTGGTTCAACCTCTTTTCCCTAGCAGTCAGTTATGTTCTAGTGAAATGGAGAAAACACTCCTACTGAAGCAAGAAGGAGGTAAAATACAAGCCACCAGGATTGACCTCCCAGCCAGGAAGCGCTGGACTGAACGGGATGGATGGTTGTGTGCTATTCAGAGCTGGCGGGGTCCAGCAGCAGCTGCCCATGGAGAGGAGGAACACAATTGTAATACGAGGAAGGGCTCGTTGTGTCTTTGCTCTCTACGCAACACCAGGTGTACAGGGAAACCACGCTGGCTATGCTTGCTTCCAGCTGACTGTGCTCATCGTACCAGACCTGGCTTCCTACCTGCTCGGCTGCTGTGGCAGGGGTCTGGATGGCTTTTTCCAGTGCAAGCCAAGGAGGCCTGGTGGGGGGTTCCCAAGCTATCTAAAGCAGTGTTACCCAATTACTCTCCATGACTGCATGGTGGTCAGGACACTGACTTTTATTTCATCTCCTGGCAATAATACTAAAAGCCTAAACTGGTGTCCGTTGAAGTTAATGAAAAGTCCATGCTTTGTCAGGCACTTAACATTATAAAGAGACATTGGGCAAGTGTTTCACCTCTTCACAACATGTTTTACCCATTTCTTCTGTCTATGGAGGCTATGTAGATGGGTACCTGAAAAATCCATGTTTTGATGTTTTGTTAATAAATGCAAGTTGTACTGAACCATTGGGTGGCAGAGACTCCATGGGAGAACAAGAAAATTTTATTAATTGGTTAATAAAAATTTTATTTGTTGGCTAATCTTAATAGGTAGCTTTAGTTATATAAAAGTGTTAAGGCAGTTTGTGGAAATATTTTAAATTCATAACCCAGAAACTTCCCAGAAACAGTGGAAAGGCTGGCTGGAACCACTGCAAGCTGGTGATAGTAATTGGTGAAGCTGAAAAGAATAAGTATCTTCTGTAGTCCTGAGCTCTGTGCAGAGATCCAGCTCGGCACCCATGGTGCTGAGCGGTGCTCACCACCATGTGCTAATGGGGTGGCTTTCGTTAGCTTCTGCAGTGGGACATCCTGAGCTGGGAGGGTCCCAAAGGGGTGGTTTGATCCTGCAGAGCCAGTCTGAGGGCTCAGTTCCCCATAGCACAGTGCTCCCACCTGCAGCTCTTGGTCCTTGGGTCCCTCTTTCCCTGAACTGACTGAATTCTTTAAAATGACATAAATACCTGCTTTTGGGGTGGGAGAGGTAGTTTTCTCCTGATGAGGTCTACCAAGCAGCAGAGCCAGCTGGTTGAGTGTGCAGGCAGGAGGGAGGAGAGGGAGCTGCAGCCTGGGAGACCAGAGACCATGTTGTCAAGCCACCTCCTAAGGAAACAGTGACTCCCTGGAACAGCCGCTTCTCTTCAGTCTGAAAACACATACTGATGAAGGTGTAGGTCTACCTGAAATGCAACTGCCTAAAGTAAAAGTGAGACAGGGCTATTAATCTGTAAGGACCAGTCTGGAGTGTCCAGGGAATTTGGTGAGTTGGTAGCTCATGGTGCCCAGCTGCAGAGGTGCCTCCCCAACATACCAGTCCCTGTGCATTAGCCCCCTGTGGCCTTCAGCTAGCCCACCCAGTCCTGCTGCAATGACCCCAAGCAGACTGGTAAGCAAAGAGAGCCTTGTTTGAATTTGTCCTGCTCCCTTCCACATGGCTCCAAGACCACATGCTGTGAAGGTGGACTGTCAGTCAGAAATACCACTGTCAGCAAGGACCTGATGGGTGGGATTCAATTGTTTAACCATGGGCTTCTGGTGCCATTTTAGATGTCTCAGGGTGTCCAAGACATCTGTGTGCAGCTTGGGATATGACAGAGGACTTCCAGGAGACCCACACCCTTCCGGAGGAGGATGGAGACCAGGGGGCATCTAGGCTGTCACTAACTGCCTGGATTCCAGCATCTGAACCCCACCCCAGTGCCAGGCCCAGGTCACCCTAAAGCACTGAGCCCTCCTGGGGCCTGCTCTGCTGGGGAGACACAGGGTGGGCACAGCTGGCATGGCCATATCTACACTGGTGGTACCCTTCTGCCCCTCCGATAGGCGAGAGCTGGCGTTATTGATGCGGGGCTGGATCCAGTCATTGGTGTCAACAGGAATTGCACCACTGAATTCAGCAGAATAAAAGCCAGCACAGCTTCATGCTGATGGGCTTTCATAACCATTTGTTGACAAGCCACTGTAAAAGGGAAAATTAGGTTCAATCTAGCAGACATAACAGGAAAATATAGAATTGTGTAGACAAAAAAAGCTGTTTTCTGTCATCTCACCATGTTCCTCAGAGAGGATAAGCAAAAGCAGATGCTATCAGTAGAGGAATGTGTCTATAAGCAATGAAGCAAATCTGGAGGAGAAGATTGTTCAGTATTACCTTACTTAGCAGGAAGATGGAAAATGCAGACCAGGAAGCGACTGGGCAAAGAAACTGAAAATGCTCAACCAAGAACTGACCAAAATGGAAGAACAATGTAGGCAGAAAGAAAGATTGAACAAGGAGCTAGGGAGAGTTGGAAGTTTACGGTTCTGCTTTTGCCTTTTTTTATCTGATTAAAGTAATTTCAGCCCAATGGGTTTACATCTAAGTGGTTGAGTGGCTGCCAGATAACATCAGTATAACTGCTCAGATGAGAGAAGAACATTTGATAGCTACCTGTATGTAAATCAGATAAGTTATTTATAGACCACGAACTCCAGTATATGAATGAGAGGTGCTATCACTTGGCTGGTTCTTATCAGAAAAAAAATGAGACCTCCCAGTCTGCCAAAAGCTGTGCCCAGGGAGACCTCTGTGTGAAGTACCTCTGAGGGTCTTGTGGGATCCATCTTTGTGGATCTATCAGTAGAAACTAGTAGCAGCAGGCTAGGAAGTTTAAATCCTATTATTTTTCTATTATGTATGAAAAAGCAGAGTTAAATTAATCCCCCCCTCCCCCACTCACAGAAAGCACATAGAGATTATGGTTCAGAACAACTTATTGATGAAGCAGGAATGAAACAACTCTGTCTTCTTTTAACTCATTCTCTATTGGTCTCCATTAACTTGCATTTTTTAATTAATTTTTTTATGTAAATGTACATATAAAATATACATAGGCACATTTTACAAAAATACAATGAATAGAATAATACAGGAAACCACATAAACTGTATGCCATAAATAAATAAAGACCAGCAATGTGTTGTCAGAGGAAACTGTCATTGAAGTAATTCAATTCTATCAACAATATTTGTTGCCCAGTGAATCTTACCAGAGGGCCAGCAAGGGTCTGTAACTGAATCTTCTTAAAAAGGCTGTTGAACTGTATTCACTTCAATATTGGGTATTTTTTATGGAAACTGGTGGGAGCTTTAAATGCAAAACTCTAAATCACCCTGTTCTGCTCCATTTGACTGGAATTTGAGGACTTTAGTCAAAAAGAGGAGGCTGAAAAAATAATCTTACTGTATTGACAGATCCCCAGACTTGGGAGGGAGGCTGCAGGCTTGATTTGACAGGGAAAGAGAGAGTTACAAATGCTGGTTTTCCTGTCTTTGTTAACAGTGGATGGGAAATGGCTGGAAGTCTAAATGGTTCCCTGTGCTCACAGCTCAGGTTAAGGTAACAGGGTTCACTTCTGCTCCTGATCACAAACGTTTGGAAAAGTAAACACAGGTGAGGTAGATGCAGTGAGGATAGTGCTCATTCTGAGAGAGAGGATGTCATAACAAAAAAAAAAAAAAAGAAAGAAAACATAGCTATAACCAAATTAGCCATGACTAATTTACAATGCTGTGTTGGGCACTATCAGATACAGATAACTTCAACAAACCAGCTTCAAACCACAGGTGCCTCATTCAAGGCTTTAAGTCCCACACATGTGAGATTAAAGGAAATTCAAGAATGTAATTATTTGCAGTATGTTAAAGAGTTTACATCAGATTTTTTTGAAGGAGGAGTTTGTAAAAGCAGGTATATTATAGCCTGTTTACAGGCTAAATACCAACCTGGCAATTATGTTCTGCTTATTTAATTTCCTTTGCAATTCTAATTGCATACGCAAGTCTTCTTCCTCCCTGCCCTCTATGGCTCTTCACTACCTGCCATGCTCTTTGGCATTTCTTCAGAATATCACGTAAGCCACCGTGTCGATATAAACAAGCACTGCTCTGTTCTGCAGCTAGTAAATGTTACATGAAACTTAATTCATGCTCAAATAAGGGAGCGCTCAGGTAATTGCAGCCCTGGGTTTGGCTCATAAATACAACATGCTAAAATAACTGAGTAGCATCCATGTCTGAACTTACACTGCACATGTGTCTTCCCCAGACAATATGCTTTTCTTCTCTTCTTCCAATTGCAGTTCATGGCCTGAATTTGCTTTCCTGAAGTCAATGGAGCATTGCCATTAGTTCTGACTGGAGAATTTCATTAATGACTAAACCTCTTTGTCTCTCTCTCTCTCTCTCCCCACCCTCTGTTTTCTTTTTGTTTGATTATTCTACAGTGCTAATGCATTAGACCTTCTATAACACATCAACCTTATTTTTTGTTTACCAATATGGAAACTCTTGGGGAACCAACAACAAATATTTGATAGGCTCTGCAGATCTGAAACCATTTTCCACATGGCCAGATTTCTGAAGGTCTGCAGATGCCTAGTGAGACTGACATAGGAGTCAAGACAGATTAGCTATGTGTCATATTTAGGTATGTTAATACTTTTTTTTTTTTAATCTAGTCCTTATCTCCTCAAAATCTGGTTGTATAACAAATAAGAAAGTATGTGCTAAGGTATTTACAGAAAGGCATTTTTTTAAATACCATGCTTTCCTGACTAGAACAGGAAAATAAAATATATTGGACTTGGTAGAAAGTAATGTTGTACTTTCCCACTGCCCACCCTTAAATTTAAACCAGAGATTATATACATAAAACTTGAAGCAAATTGACAATGATATTGGCACTTCAATGGGACTGAGGAATTGAAATGCTGATATCCTATAAGATGCCAAGGCAATGTGATTCAGCTAACTGTAAACCACCTACATAGCAGTGCAAATAATTGCTTGTTAAACAGTGGAAGAAAGTCTACTGATGGAATGACTTGCAGCCTCTTCGCCTTCAGCTCATGGTCAATAAATCTCATTTGAAAAGTAATACTGCCCTTCACTTATTCCTTCAGCATGAAGAGCCCATCATCACCATGCTATATTATTTCTGGCCTCGCAGTATTTGCACTGCTGACCTATTATTAGTCAAATTATATCATCATCTGTGACTAAGTCGGTCTGTCAGAAATCAGTAGGTGGAAGTGTCCCAGCTCACTGTGGCACTCATTGATGGAAATAAAAGCATTTCTCTGTGGGAAGGGAAGAAAGATGAGAGGGACAGGTCCATGCGATGACTGACTGCAGCTGGTGACAGATCAGGTGTGCATCCTGGTATGAGGCTATATGTTGCCCAAGTTGCTTGGATGCAGTAGGTTATAACTGCCCACTTAACTGTGTTAAATGTCTTGAAGAGGTAAGAAGCAGCTCAGGAGGGCTGAGCTTTATCTTCACACTGCCCTTGATGTTCTCTGTGGCCTTGAGCAAATTGTGTAGGCTTTGTCTACACTAGCAAGCAGTGAAGCATAAAAGGATCAGATCTGGAGACTGAAACAGTTGAAGGTAAGGAGCTGATGTTCACCGTCCACAAACACACAAACCCTACAGGGTTTTGGGGTTTTTTTTTCCAAAAAAGGTCTAGTCTGATCCATAGTACCCAACATCCATGAGGCTGAAGCACATTAGGAGCCCTCTTGGTATGCATCTTGATTTAGTTTCATACCGGGTGAATCCAGCTGTTACTCTACGACCTCTCCACAGTATAAACCAAAGCATAGTAGGTGGGGATGACCAGGAGATTAACTTCAGAAGTGCACTAATGGTGCAAACTGAAATGCCAATGCAGATAACCCTTTTACTCCTGCTGTCTCATAGGGATATTGCTGTACTAGGTTCACTTATGTGACCTGTTTAGCTACTATGATAATGATAGCAGATGTGATAGCATATTTTATTTCAGCATTCACTTGACAATATGTAAGCAAAGACTAAATGATGTTTTATGTGGGTACATAATTAGCAGAGGTGAGACTGAAAATGAACAAGAAGGAGATGGTTTTTGCACAATGGGTAATTAAGCTGTGGGGTTCCTTGCTACAGGATATTGTAGGTACTAAAACTTCACAAGGTTACAAAAGTGCCTGCACAGATTCCCAGAAGTAAAATTCACGGAGGGATATTTTTTTCAAAGACTTTTCCTGTGTGTGTGGAACTCTGAGCTGCAAATTGCTGGAGGATCAGAGAGTGTCCTTGGGAAGAACCACTACGCGCTTGCCCCAAGTACCCAGTATTGCCTGCTGCCAGAGATAGGGTAATGGAGCAAGATAGACCTCTGATCTAACATGTTAAACAATTTGTGAATTGATCACTTCTTTCTTTAAAAGGCCTTAGATTTTTCAAATTTAATCATTCAAATAAAATCATTCCAATAATTAATTTCAATGATTCAGGTTTTGAATTATTTTTATTTGAAATCTGTCTCTTTGGAAATGATATTAAGGTTCCCCAGGGAGAGGGAAACTGCATATTCCTTCTTGCAGAATAGCTGAGGTCTTTCTACAGACTCGGTCTCACAATAACGCCACAAGCCTCCCCCCAAAGTTGGGAAGTGGTCCGTGATGGGAAAGGACACAAACTCTGTTGTCTGAATGATGTTGTGGCAGAGTACTGAAAACTGAACATTGCTACTTCAGCCTCAATATTTTGGGGACTGGGCATTCACATTTTTCCACAGAAATGTGATTTCCTCAGAACCCAGATGCTTTTTATGACAACAAATCTGTTCAGTCCAAATCTCAGCATCCCACCAAACAACAGGCAAAAAAAAAAAAAAATCCCTGACTGGCTCACATTGAAGCTTTTAATCTGCCACCAATGGAAAGCATCAGTGCACACATATGATGCAGTATAAATCTACAGCTTATATGGACGCAAGCAGCTAGTGTTGCTGTTGGCCAAGCTCAGACATTTCCATATTCATCAGGGGATCAGATGTTCTGGTGACTCAAACCAGGCCTGAGAGAGCAGCTCCATAATACTCAGAGGGGTTATATACCTCATGCCAGGTTTCCTTCTCAAAGCCAGTTTGAGAATCTCCTGCTCCTCAGCAGTATTTTCAAACCCTGTGCGGTGCTTTGCTAGCCCATCGCTATGGCTGACGCAACTCTTTAAGCACACGTGTTGTAAAACAGGTCTTTTATATGATCTGTATTAAAAAAAAAAAGAAATCACTGCTTTTCTGTTGAAGGTGTTTTAACTCAGGTGCTTTTAGCAGTCCAGTATATAAGTCATTACCATAAAAGATCACATAAGCACAACAAAGCAGCTATAAATAGCAGCACAAGGGTGTAAAAAAAGAAAAAAATTATCTTCGCTTTATCATAGAAGTAAGGTACACACAGTTTGGTGTGCCTATACTTGTAGTGACTATAATTCCTTTGTCCAAATTTTGGCCTCAAAGCAAGCGGCCTTCCTCCACAGTCCCACGCACAGTTATGGTCTTTGTGCAATTCAAAATGGGGACTTTTTATCAACCAGTGGCTAGAACCTGGTTGATGTTGCAGGAAATACATTTAACCCCTTCTCTGTAGACTGGGTGGGGTCTGGCAGTTTTTTCCTTTTGGATCTTAGTGTTTGGGCAGAAATTTTCTATGCCTCAGGTCAGTTTTTGTTTCTTAGCCAAAACAAGCCTGATGTTTTCAAGCACGAAGCTGTTGCAAATCAGAGTGACTGTAGACCTGAGCTGATGGGTGCCAGAAGAGGGGGTGAACATGCATCCTGCCACGGAGCAGCATACGATGTGCTGCCTGTTGCTAATGAAAAGTCTAAATTTGAAGTTTTCCTATATTAAAGTAAGCATGGATTTCTCTCTCTTTTTCTTTTGTTGGTGTTGTTTTGGTTGTCGGTTTTTGGGTTTTTTTCCTGGCATGCTCTCAGGCTGCTGAGCAAGCGCTCCCTAGTTCCCAGGTGGGATGGCCTTTCTGTCAGGCAGGCAACTTTTTGCATCTCCAAGAAAATCTACAAAAATACAAGAACTGAGAAACTTTTGAAAACCAGGAGCTTGCAAATGCTCCATCAACAGGGGTATGTTAGGCTTCAGCACCTAGCCACTACATCTTTTTAAGCAGGTAGAATTTATGCGCACATCTGTTATAGGTGAAACAATCAGATCTCACCAAGGCTCTTTGGTATTGAATCATCTTAAGTTTTCATCACCAAGTGTGCTAGAAGCTTAAATCTCTGCCATGGAGCACGCCCTGAAGTGTCAATCTGACCTTTGAAATTCCTGCCTCCTGCCTTAGGTCACACGGGATTTATGGGTCGGGCACCTCTGCAGCCTCTCAGTTCTCTGGAAAACCCAGTTTGTCAGGTGCGCCAGGCCCTTTGCTTCTCAGGCACTAGTTGACTAATTATATGCCACCTCTAGGATAGGCCAAATACTCTGAAGGGCACCTGGTCATAATTGTTATACAACCTTTGAACAAAAACAGGTGATTAAAAGATACAAAGAAATCTTAGAATGAAAAACGGGGTTTGAAGGAAAAATGCCTGCAGCCAATGGGGTTAAAATACTGATGGAATTAACTGTTTGTTTTTCGAGAAAGAACATTTATTTATACAAAATCTCCCAAACCCAAGGCAATTCTCAGTCCCAAAGGTTGTCATGTAATTGTGGTATGGCATTCAAGCTGTTCTGCTGCAAGAGTCTGCCTTCAGCTATATTGCTTGAGAAAGATTAAAGGTATCCTATCTAGCTGCAGCGGCACAGAGCTGTGACAATAATACTGCGGTTACTTTAGCTGAAGTGATTATATTTTGAAATGGGAATAATGAATTCAGTACAGAGCTGGAGAAAGCTTTGTGGTGACTTTAATTACTCAGTTCTAGTTCTGTAACTGGATTAAAATGACATTGCAGAATAGTAGCACTGTACTTGACATCCCAATTTTTCTTCCTTAAAGGGTTTTCCATGTCTTGAGCTGCTTATTTTTTCCTTGCGATAAGATTCGGGATGCCAGTTTGGATGAGTTAAGTATATGTTTCAGCAATATCAGGATTACTTTGTTTTTCTTTAGCTTTTATGTTATATTGATATATAAAATGGAAGATGCCAAAAAAGTGACTTTAAAACCATAATACATGTTCTTTTTAGCAACAGATCTGTACGAAAAGCAGGATAGCGTTTGTTGTTAAGAGCTGCTTGTAAAGGGATATGCACAAAAAGCTGTTTGCAATGCGTGGAAGGAAGTTCGATCTGGTCTGGGAGAAATAAGTGCCATCTATTGGGACTTTATCCATCAGCAATTAGCGTATCTCCACACACATCTCCCTTCTAGGATGTATTACTATGCCCATTTTTAGTTTGAGGTTTAAATTTTGTGAAATGGAGCTGTGCAGTATGGGCAGAAAATGGTCAGATGCTCAAAGGAGTCAGCACAAAACAGTGAGATCTGTAATCAGGCGTAGAGTCCTGGGAGCACGGGAGGGATGACGCTGGGGTCCCGTTGAGTTTGCTACACTGCAGTGTATTTACCCATGCATTTATGCAGTATCTTGCCTCACCAATGTCCCACGGCATAAAAATGAAGGGCAGAAACAAGAGCCAGACTATCCAGCCCAATCCCTTGCAGAGATAATGTTCTTGCAATTGAGGAAATTCACTTTTATTCAGCCAAGGCAGGTAATGGAAACTAGGTTAAGCAGGCCACCATCTCTGCTTGTGCTCTCTGTATCGCAGCTGCTTTCCTGCTTTTACCCTTCCCGCTTCCTTTCTGCTCCCCCAGCCCCAAGGAGACGTCGGGTCTCCGCTTCGTGTGCACTGGCTCCTCGGCCTTCGCTTCCCAAGAACAGTACTTCCCTGGACCCTGGGCTGAGTTTACCTAAGCATTTCCCAAGTATCTGCTTCCACTCCATGGTGCGAGACGGGGAGCTAGAGCTTTGGTCTGACCCGCAGCCGTCGTGTTTGTTGCTGTCATTGAGCTCCTGAGCTGTCCCTGACAGCAAGTGGGAAGTGGATGTGTGAGGAGAGGTTCTTGGCTGGGGATGTGAGGCAGGTTTAGGAGCCTTTGTCCAGGCAAATTTCTCTAATGAGAAATTTCTCCTGCACGCAAGCAAAGTGTAGCTAATGCTAGAGTTTTCACTAAACCAAGAGCGGAAAGAATCCTAAAGTCAAAACAATTCAAGGAACAAAGCTTCCCTTTCTCCTCTGAAGAGTTTAACCCACAGGCCAGTAGATTTAGTTGACAAAAGGACTGGAAAATCTGATACATGCGGACAGATGCAGACACGTATAAAATACATAGAGTAGCTACCTGTAGGCATAAGGATTATAATACCAACATACTGATGTTTGTCCTTACAAAGGTGGGAATGTCAGTATAAACACTGAAGTGCTGGTTTCTATACCATCATGTAATGATCCATTTTTGACCCTTGATAATGTATGGGGCAATCTCACTTATCCATTCAGCTGATGCGCAGAGAAGCAATATGCCCCTCTGATGGCACGGTGTTGCCTGGACAGGCTGCAGGTGTCTGAAATTAGCCGAGATCTTTTCAAGGCTGAATTACAGCCTGCCTGGGCTCTGCCTGCCCCTCCGGAAAGGTGTGTATCTTCCATAGCTCCTACATCACAGCCGCCAGCCTGGCGCGGGTATCTCGGCTAGCCTAAATCATCTATTATGGTGCTGCACATCTGTGTTCAGGCACCTGAATTGCTCCCCTCAGGAGCTCTGCTGGAGCCTGTATTCAGAGAGAATTACAGCCAGGCAATAGTGGATTTTCACCACTGGGAAGACCAACACACTGTGGAAGGAAGAAAAAAATTATAATAGATTACATAGGGATTGCCTGACTAAAATGCTACCAGCTGTGCACGGGAGCAGGGAGTTTTGTTACTGCTAGCAAGAAAGGGAGTAAAATGCCCACTTTGTTAGTTTGGGGAGACCCAATTTGTAAAGTTCAAATCTGCATTCAGACCAAAGTCCAGGGTTATTTTGATCAAAGGAGTGAGTATAGCCTGCTGCAGAGACAAAAACAATAGCCAGACTGGATGGGCAGAGAGCGAGCTGAAGCTTTCAACCACCAGCTTCTCATTTCTTGGAGCATTAAGCCTGGATACAGCTGTCCAGGAGTGAATTAGTGCACAAAGAAGCTGCATTTGGGAGCACTGAGGCTCGGTTAGGTAGATAAGACACTAGGAGTAGATTAGATTGCAGTGTGCTGAAGGAACATCTGTTTTGGGAACAGCAGGAGGAACAGAAAGAAAACAATATAATGTGCAGAAGTTAAGTTTTTGACAGTATTGTCAATTATTTGAATTATTGGATTTCCAGTGGAGGTCTCCTAGTTCAACCATTGGTGAACTTTCCTGCTGCTTGCTGCTGGCACGGAGCTGTGTCATTGCAGGAGGTGCAAGGAATTTGCATATAATGGATACTGCAGCAGAGAAGGACCAGTTCAATGGCCACACTTGATTTAAAGTGGTGAACCGCACCAAAGACAGCATTTATGATGTTGTAAAAGCAGCATCTGCATTGCTCAGGGTTATTTAAAAACTATCTTTATTGAATCACTCATCGGGTCAGCAACATGAATTTAACAGCACAAACCCCTCCTGCTCATCTCTTTTATCTCACTGCATGATGTACTTTTGTCCTGAAAAAATAAAAATAACTGGTCCTGACAACAAGTGTCATTTGAAGAAATAAAAATGCTGACAGGACAGAATTGCTCAGCAGCAGATACCAATTTTGCACTTAGGGCTGCAGAGGCTACAGAGAGCTCCAAGTGCTGCATTCCCAATGAGGATAACATCATTGATTTATTTCATAATTTCCCCTGCCTCTCACTGATAGATGACTGCTTATTTTGATCCCTGGAAAACAGTTCCGCACAATAACATAGGTGCATTGAATGCTCCAAAGGTCAAGCAGCTTGAGCATGGGAAAATATTTGTGAATGAGGCCCAAAAAACTACTGAAAGAGGTGATTTCTGGCTCAAAGATTAGTCTTCATTTAGAGACTGAGAATTTATTGCTGCCCAAACCAGCATTATCAGCTTTCTGTCAGCAACAATCATCAGGATTTCCTTTCCCAATCAACGTGAGCTGTGACCTCATCGTTGCAAAGGTGAAACCCTGACAGGGATTAAAGGCTAATAGAGAGAAATGAGGTAGCAGGGCTAAACAAAGAGGAGATTGTTACATGGCAATAGCGAACTCAGGCAGAATGTTACAGCTGAAACATGAACCACTGAGCCAAAGGGGAAAAAGAGTATTTTTAAGAAGAGCCTTAGTAATGCTGGGTCTCTCCGTCTTTCAGTGGAGAAGGAAGGCAGACTGCCATCCTTGCCATCAGAGATTTTTGAAGCGGGATTAGCATAGCCTTGTGGTTTGTCAAGTGTTTAATTGCAATTCTGCAGGGACGCAGCCTGAAAGACACTGGAAACCAATTTAACAATCATGCCTATCATTATATACACCAAATTGCTCCTGTGCACATATAGCATTTAGTAGTCTGAAACAGAGAGCCGAGTCTGGGGGTGAGGTTTAGAACATGAAAAGTGATGAAAGGCAAATACATGTCTGATATTCATCAAAGCAATTTAATCCACGGCTGAATAGTGAAAAGAGGTAAAAAGGATTTTATAATGTTGATCTGTGAGTTATTAATTTTTTTCACTCATCCCTTCACTTTCTGGAACCAACAACTGAGGATATTTATTCTGGGGGATTCTCCTCCCTTAAAGGTCACTCTTGGCTGCCACAATATCTTTTCATCTTAAAGCTCACCGCAGACTTGATTCAAGTCCCAGTGGAAGCAGCCTGTGCCATAACTTCCAGGGGGCTCTGGATCTGTCCCTTCGGCAGTCTCTAATGTGCCCCTGCTTTTTCCAGCAGAGGTAGACTTGTGCTATAGTCCAGATCCAGGTGTTCTGGAAGTTCATGGCATCCAAGTTGCTTTCTGCATGTTTCAGATGGCTTCAGCCCACCAATACAGGGTACCATCTCATCGTCCTGTGTGCAGGGCCCTCTTTAAAAGGGACCAGATAATTTGACCTCCCACTGGAGCACAGAAATTACCTAACAGTGCTGAAGGTACTCAGCACCTTACTGCATGAAGTCTCCAGGTTGCAATCACTTGTGAGTCTCCAAGTGGAGGATTCGAAACCAAATCCAACTCAAACATACAAGAAGAGTACTGAATGTGATGTGGACCTGTTATATTTAAAATGGGCTACTTACAGCACATCTCAATCTGGCACAATTTCAAGTGAATCTTAAGCAGAAAGGCTAGACGAAAATGTTTTGATGATGATGAAGTATATCTATCCAGGGTCCTTGCTGATGCTGAGCAGCCTTCAGAAACTGCTCAGAATAAAAATACCTCCAGCCTAATGCATTTTAGGGCTTTCTGTGAGGAATCAGCTCCTCTTTAAAACCTCCAAGGTGCTTTATTCTTTATATTTTAGGGATTAATGTCAGCCACAAATACAACAAGGTTAAGTCCTTCTCTAGTGAAGAAATAACCAACTCAAGCAACCTGGTTCTTCCCCAGCTCCCAAAAGGTGGAGCTGCAGGAACAGGCTTCAGCTGCTTTCGAAATGTTTTTAAGCTTGCTCCGAAACTTGAAGTCACGTGCAGATAATCCCCAGCCCACAGGGAAGCATTAAGATGCAAGGTTTCATATCTGCGGAGGGTAGCCTGACTGAAATTTGGTTCCTAACTAATGATAAAAACACACAGTAGCTTTTGGAGGCTGGGCAAAGTCAGTGCCCTTTCTGGGCTGAGTTGTGTGGTTTTGGCATGGCTGAAACTTTTCACTCAAGGGCATTAAAATATTTAATTTTATGAAAATCTTAGAAATATTAGGATTTAGCAGCGCTATAGCTTGAGCTCTATTTTTTAGTGCCATCAGGCTAAGAAATATGAAGCCTACTGGCATAGAGGTATAGAGTCCTGTAGCAAAACCCAAAGCTACCCAACATCGAAAGGAAAGTGGCAGGCTTTAGATTTGTTAGACAACAGTTTTCAGGGAGGAAGACACATACATCATGCTGAACCGAAGGGGAAATTTAAGTAGGCACAATGTAATTACCTTACCTGGAATCAGGCCAGGAAACCAGACGGGGATCTTTAGTCTCAGTGAAAACTGCATGGATTTATGCTTGGCAAACTAATTGCCATGAATAATTTATTAATTTATATGGTCTCTTGTTTTCAATTTCATTTTTAGTGACCGACCACCTGCAAACAAAGTTAACTTTTCTCTTTTTTTCCTTCCTATCTTCAGTTGTGATCAAACACTCATCAGGATCCATTTCAGTTGCTGCTTTTCTTACAAAGTTCTTGTTTTATTTTACTTTATTTTATTCATGCTATTTCGGCTTCATGGATGACTGGATCTCCAGGCGCAAGAAAACTAAGAAGATTTCAAGATCTCAGCCTATTTAAATGTCAGGTTTGAATGTTTTTACCAACACCTGAATTTGGGGGAGGTGGTTTTGCAGACTTTTACAACATGGGAATATTTTAAAGACAAAATCAACAAATACCATGTCACTTGTTAATGTCTTTATCAGGAATGAACACTGGAGGTTTCACGCTGGCATGTGGCATAAAGCACCTGTATCTCCCTCAAATTACAGGGCGTGCTGGCACCTTAATTCCCACACAGTCCTGTAAAAACTCTTATCCTACAGAATTAAGATACATTCCTTCGAGATCTTTGGCCTGGTGTGTGTGAATACATTTTTATTTGTATTATAATCAACTCTAAAGCATGCCAGCTACGGAAAATAGCTGTGCTTTCCACAACATAACCTATTAAGGGCAGAGACCAGCATTACTCGGCTACGACTACCAGAGCCCTCCTCGTTTCCTCCCTCTCTCTGCAAACACACTCTAATTTGGAGTGAGCTGGAACTATTTTTTTCACTATATATATATTGAAGACAGACTTGGTGTTTGTGTTGGCCCAGGGCCTGACATGGCATTTGTGAGGATGAACCACAAGCATGCGTACTCCAGCTACGCTGAGCTAGGAAAATGTGTGCTACAACCAGTAACTACCTTCTCCCCCCACCCCTCCATTTCCAAACCGATAAGGCAAGGAGGAAAGCACCCTTCAAGCTTCTCCTTTCTAACCTGTAGCCACGGCTTCCTCTCTTACATCCCGCAGCTCTGGACAGGCACGCATTGAGACCACTTTGCAGTGCTAGGGACAGTCAGGGCTGTGTGAGCAAGCTTTATGGGACGGCTTTTGCAGGGATAGGAGGGGAGGAACATGGAAGTGGTCATAAATGGATAGTGCTTTGGCTTTTTTCCAATAATTTGTGAGGCAACATAGCTAAGCTTCATGGAGGAGAAGATAATATATCCCTAATATGGGTAGTAATTGAGCATGTTCCCAATTGGAACAAGGAGGAGACAATATCCCAAGGAGATTATAACTCCATATCCCAATTTGATCCCTGGCATGGATAGCTCGGCCCCTAGCCCCAGCTAGCAGTAACTCAGACTCACACGTTGCAGTGAGCAAAACTCCACTGCGTTATACAAAGACGAGTTCTGTAGTAAGATTAATCCGAAATGATGCGATAGAGCGGTTTGGCGCATAAAGCAGCTAGTGAACTGCAGAACCTTTGACTTGATGGCCATTAGTTCAGATCTCACCCGAGCTGGTAGCAGTCAAACTCCCCCAGACAGAGATTCTCCTGTTCTTGGGCGTCTTTCACAGGCAATCGTGGTTTTCTCACCGCTACCACAAGATCTAATACAAATAACACCTCCCTGTCTGGTAGCTTGCCTGAGATAGACTTGTCCTGCACCAACAGAGCTGATAATTGATCGCATTTGAACAGGGACCATCGTAGGGTTCTACCTTTGCTGAGGATCATCAGTGGAAGCACTAGAAACTGAATGCCAGCTGAGACCCCGGCTATTTCTGTCCTCACTGCTGCAATATGGGAAAAGCTCCTGTGATGCTGCACGAAGCGATCAGATAGTAAGAAGGGAATGGCACCTGTGCACAGTGGTCATGGAGATGCTCGTCCTTGTTTGAGGTCAATGGGAGCTCCTAGATGCCCGAGCAACTTCCGTTTTCAAAGCCATTTACTTTCCATCTGTGCTCAGCAGAAGGTTGTTCATCTCCTGGAGGTAAATCCTACAAAATACCTTCATTCGCAGTGTGACTGGAAAAAAAACCGTCACTTGAGCTCATTAAGCTCATTTGACCAATTCATTCAGTGAAAGTATTTCTTTTGCTAAACCAGCAAATTAATTCTGTACTTTTTTCACAATATTCCTTGAGATTGTATTGCTGGCACTTAGTATTTGCAGTTCCAGACTTATAAAAGTAGCTGTGCGTTGTCATTTCTACCTAGATTATGCAGTCAAGGGCAGATTACGATGCCCTCTACTGTCTCTGGTTTTATCCAAACACTGCAAAGCTTTTAATGGAGGTTTCCTTCCTACTTCACATTAAAATGTTCAAAACATTTTTAATCCCCACTTCAGAACATGAAAAATTTCACAGAATTCTCTGAGAAAAAAATAAGTTACTGTTTTTGCAAAAATTTGAAAACACTTTATTTCATCCAAATTCAAAATTTTAAGAGGACAACATCATCCAAAATTTGGAAAGCTTTCAGCAGCTCTGAGACAGATAGATTTATAAACTGTCAAAAAGTGGACATGGTCTGATTGGGATTTTTTGTGACTGAAAGAGACAAAACCTCTTTACGTTTAATGTTAGCAAGAGCTAACTGAGATAGTCCACCTGAGCATCTCCTCTAAGTGAATTATTAAGAAGGCAAAGGTAGAGACATTGAGAAACTGCAGTTAATATGTTTCCCTGATACATTCCTCAGTCATTTACACATCCTCTTTTTGTTTAATCATTAAGTCAGTCAATCTTTTCTTTTCTGCTTCACGTGAGTCTAACTTATATTGTGTAGGGATCTCAGACATTTTTTCTCTCAGAAACCTTGCAGTGATTAACGAGATGGTCTTATAAATCAAAGAAAAAAATAAAAATAAAGAGTTTTTGTCTTTATACAAGCAAGGTGGCTTCACTTTTTACTCCCGGTAAAAAAAAAAAATCTACCTACCTAGCTCCCAGTGGAGTCCTCTCAGCAAGATTCTTAAACGCAAAAGACAAGTAGGATGGTGCTTTTAAGAGAGATTATTGGACAGAGTGTCTGTAGAGGTTGAAATACAACTTTAAAAAGAAGGTATTTTTGAGAATCTTGCCTTGAGGAAGGAAGGTGGAAGCTGCTGTCAGCCCAACTCTTTGTTTGCCAGAGGTCAATGAGTGATGAGAAGAGATTACACAGCAAGTTCCTAATATTGAGTAACGAGCTTTGAAACTCTTCTGAAGCTTTAAGCTTGCATTTACTTCTTTCATTTCTTCTGCATTGGTCTGAATAAATCTTCTTAATTAAAAAAATCAACATCTGGAACAAACATTGATTTGTCACGTAAACCACAGTGCTCAACAAGTCTTCTTGCTGTTTCTGGCATTAGCAGAGTGCTGCGGGTGAGCGTGTGGCTGTGCCTGCACTGTACCTGCTCAGGGGACGGACTCTGTAGGGTTTTCTCCATCCATCCCTTCTGGGGAACATTTTCCCCTGGACCTAATTCTCTAAAGCTTTCCATTGACTGGCATTTTTCTGCCCTTTCAGACAGGTGTGGGCAGCCCCATGCTGCCCTGTGCCAGGAGGGGACAGAAGGGTTGCGGATGGCATTTTCTGTTTCAGGAGCTGCCTGTGAATTGCTTGGGGTCTAGTTTGGGCTAGGTCCACTGTAGCTCTGGGCTGTGTCACAGCACTACAGGTGGCCATCTACCCAGCATAAACTGCAAAGTTTATCTTCCTTTCCAGCTCTGACCTGCCTCCCCAAAATCACCCGCCCTGTCACACTTTGCGGGAAGGATGGCAATGCCAGTTAGCACATCCTGCCCTCTCACGCTCCCTGTCCCTCGTTCCTGCAGGTCCCCATCTCCTCCCTTGTGTTAAGGTGAGTCTTGAGCCACCACGTGGTGGACCAGCATCAGGAACTAATGAAAATAATGACAATAATATGAATATGAGTATGGCTATGAGTATGAATATGATGTGGCAAAAGCAGAATGGTCAGATCAGGTCACCAGCCCAGACGGATGTGGGGCCACAGAAACACTCGCACCAGCACAGCATGGGAGGTGGGGAGGTGTGGGACACCAGCAACCAAGAGGAGGCAGAAGGAAGGAGAGCAGAGAGTCCTGGAGTTCGCTTCCAGCCTTCCTGCTGGATCAGCCCTCTGAATTGGCTCGTTCCTCCCCTGGGTGACAGCTAGACCTCAAGCAACAGAGCGAGGGTGGGAACTGGCACCCGGGGCAAAGCAGGACTGCCCCTTTCTGAGAGCTGTCAGCTCCGACATCAGTTTGCAACCATCGCATTCGCCTGGCTCAACTCCCTGAGCTGGATCATCAGCAATCACCACCAGCGCAGGAGGGAGGCCAGACAATTTCAAGACAGACGATTTAAATCATCTCTGGCTTCTGAGAGGTACGGTGTCCCACAGGGTATTTACTGCTCTTCCCCCATCCTTGTCTACCTGCCAGGGAATGCCATGGGACTGAAGTGGGGCTGGGAGGCTCCTCTTGATGTTTGCCACCGCGCCGAGGGCTGAAAGGCCCCTAACACTAAGAAGGGCTGAAATATGCCCCAGTTAATGATACCTCAGTAAAATACCAGCATATCAGAGCAGACCTTCTTTGCCCTTGTTTAAAGGAATATAGGAGAGGCCAGGCTGTACTAAGGTATCCTCTAAAATAAGGAGAGGAATTTCTTAGAAAGGTTTTTTGCGGCATATCAATATATATCGATATGGGAGTAAAGCAGCCCAACTCATTTAAGACTGGGAACGTTGTTAAATAGTGAACGCAGTGGCTGAGTCTGCTGTTGTGTTTAAAGGGGAGGAAGAAAAGACAAAAAAAAAAAAAGACAAAAATGGCCCATTCATGACAAAACCAGTCATTATTTCTTCCTTTACAAACAATGCGGAAGAAAGGGAAAAGTGCTCTCATGAGAACCTGTATGAATTTCCTTAAGAGGGTGTACTTTAGATGGAGAATAAGCTAAATTCTGTGAGATATTGGGGTTACCAAGGTAACAATGCAATGTGTTCAATAAGAAAGCAAATAGATGTATAAGCCCAAAGTAAATCATTAATGTGCATCAGTATTTTTGAGATGGGTTGGAGTGACTTATATATTGTAGTCCCTCTTTATTTAATATTTCAAAAGTGTTCTTTGATTTAAAAGCAAACACTTAATAGGCCTCTTTTCAGACAATTATGCTCCCTTTTCTACACAGCAGTCTGAGAAGAGACTGGTTATTGATGCCATCTAATAGAACAAACACGCAAACTTGATGGAGTCAAACAGAACAGAGGGGCCTTGGTACATCAAGAAACTTAAACACAAACATTATTTTAAGGTTGCTAACCATCCTAAGGCTGCTCAGTTTCTTGCAAACTTGCATTGGCTTCAGCACCCTGCTGAATTCAGGCTTACTTGGTCAATCTGCGTTATACTTTTTAACTGCAGTGAACAATTTTTGGTAACAGTATTTTTTAACTATTTCTATAACAACAAATGAAAAAGTGGATATAGATAGCTTGGGGCTGCAAATAACTTTTTCCCAAGCAATTCTTATCTTCATATTCATAATGTTTCCCTTTTTTGATACAATTAATTCAGTCCAGGAGACCTGTTCATAACTGCATGATTACTAACTCCTAAATTAAGTTAAACACTCAGCTGAAGAGATTTCTTACAGGATCATGACTTGGCCTGGAAAGGTACTGAACCTCCAGTTGCTAATGGTTGCTAATAATTGTGAATGATCATTTTTTCCCCAAGATCCAACCACTGTTCCAACATCTCTTCCCATTTCCATCGCTATTCTAGTGACAAGTTTGGGCTACATATTCAGCAGTGCTAAAACATGTTCATTTAAACATGCTACTAAATGGAACAAATAGAGCTAGAGGTACTTAGCTCATAAAAATTTAGGACCAGCAACAGAGGATTATTTCCCAGAAGAAAAAAAATACACTGCACACCTAACATTATAGAAGAGAAGTAAACTAATATCTGTAGTTAGAAAATCTTTGTAACGACTTTCATTAGTCCAGTAGAGAAACAAAATTCTTCTCTGATACGGGAAGTGTTAAATCTGTGGCAATTTATTCAATACTGGAGTTTTTAGAGTTCATAATGTACATGAATGATTACGAAAAAATAAGTTCTTAAGAATTTAAGTAGTGTTTCTTCACAGAATTATTTTTGGAAGCTCCTATTTTCTCTATGTTATTTGTGTCCCTTCTGTCTTGAAACGTAAGTGACAATGAGTTTGTAAGCAGCTTCTGTTGCAGGTTTGAAGAACTCCTCTGGTTTCTGCAGCTGTTAATGGTCTAACAAAACATACCTTTTCTTGCAAATCTTGCCTCTTTTAGACCATCCCAACTACAGCAAACTCCCTCTACTTCCAGACACAGAGGACAGCCTGCTACTGGGAGCAAGTGGTTTTCCTGCAAAAAGTGCCACATCAGGATGCTTCTCCCTTGGGACATCCCGCTGACTGTGCTGTGAAGTGATGTGCATGTACAGAGGAGAGACGGGGGAGAGCGGCTGCACAGCTAAGGCACGGCACAAGGAGGAGGGGGAACTCCATCGACCTTCCCTGGGAAGCTCCGAGCCGGGTGATGGTGCCACACCACATCACTGCTGACAGTTCCCTGAGCAGATTCCTTCCATGGGTAATTAGCCTTCACGAAGCATGAATGGACTAGTTTTCTAACAGGAGACTGAATTTTAGCTGACAAATTAGACAGATTCCCTGAGGCCAGAGTTATGCAGCTTTGCCAGTCTCACTAAAAATGTGATTTATAATAGATTCCTCGGTACAGGCACTCCTTGCTTCAGGAATGAAGGTGCACACCACGCTCAGACTCTTCGCCTAATGTGACGGTCTTAGAAACCTTTGTCTTCTGCTAGGAAAAACTGACTGTTACCTGCTTTTGATTTACCAGTGACTCCTTTTGCCCAACTGAGTGTGACGGTGCTGGGAAACTACAGCCTGTATTCAGAAGGCAGGGGTGCACAGGTGTAAATCACATTTTAGGAGGTAAGGGGATGTTAGTTTGGGAAGTTACACCAGATGTAGCTGGACGAAGGTTCTAGCTGGGAGAGCAACTCAACAGATTTTGTGTAAGATACGTCTCTGCCTTTTGATGGCGTTGGCATAAAACAGAAGCAGCAGAGCAGAGATTGTGGCCCACAGAGTTCAGGCCTCTTACCTTGCATTAATTATACAAGAAATATCTCATCCTGCTTTCGATCCTGCAGCCACCCTTGGATGTTCCCCTGCACCAGGTGACAAACAGCGTGAATCCTGATGCCTGTTATGTCTGAGCATAGCCCCAGGGGTGTGACAAGCCTGCTACACCGATTCACCCTGCTGGCAAAGATGGCTATTTCATCAGCGTGGGGCAAGCACGGGTAAAAGACAAAAATGAAGTCTAGCAGACATGAATGCCATATTCTGCTCTATCCGCCTTCTCATCCTGCCTCTAAACCAGACAATGCAGAAAGGGAGACAAACAAGATGTTTTCCCAAGACTAATGGGAAGACCCAGAGTTTTGTGCAATTGCAGAGTCCCAGGTACCAAAGTGATGGGCAAGGAGAAAGGGGAAGAGAGAAGTCAGGAGGGGCTTTAGACTAACATAATCCCAGACCCAGAGGTTCCACCTCTGACTCACCACTGTGTCTTCTCCTTATCTACCCCTCCAGTGAAACTGGTATTGGTATTCAGTGAATATCAGCACTTGCTCAGATCAAAAAGCAGGCTCCCCATCCCTGACAGTGTCTTGACCATGTCTGTGCTTGTGCATTATTAATAGTTAATATTTGTTTTAATTATTAATTTATATTACTTAATAACTGCATGCAGTGTTATTCAGGTACCAGGCACATCCAGAGGCTGGTAAATTATGCGGGGAGAGGCAAATAAAACCCATGTAGTCTAGAGCTAGCAAGTGGATAACGTGTGGCAGACAGATGCAGGTACAATGGGCTGATTTTATTTGTATGAGTTTTGGGCTTAAGTAGGACACTGCACAGGTGAACAGACGGACAACCCCCTCCTTCAAAATTTGCTTTTATCTCCATGTGAGCGGGGAAATTCACAGCTCCATAGCCTTACTGCTCCCAGTCATTAAAGAGTGTGGGGTTTTTAAATTTAGAAAACCATAATCCTGTCATGTAAATACAAATAATGACTTCTGCAGAGGTTGAATCTTATAATCAGCAAATGCAGAAGGAAACTATCTAATTTCATTTATATTTGTGGCTGCTTAAGGAAGTTAAGATGGCGGTTTAAAAAATAATAATCTATGTATCACTTAACCTTAGTCTACTGACATGATCTTGTGGGAAAAAACATATAAAACATGAATGGATCAAAGCTTCCCTTCACATACATAGCTAGATGTACTTTTTGGACAGCCTTTACATACTGGTTTAAAAGAAACATAATTCTCTTTTTTTTCAGGTCAACAGGTATGCCAGCAAAGTTTCATCAGATATTTCTTTGGTGTGTTAAGGTTTTGAACTTAAAAGGCAATAAAATACCCCCATATCCACAAATCTTCTGAAATCTTCTGAAGATGTTACTTTAATAGCAATAGTTGTTCCTTTTTTAAAGTTTAGGTTGCATGTTTCTTTCAGAGAAATATAAAGCTGGTGTAGGACAATTCTAAGAAAATAAGATCTGAGATTTTTAACTAGACCTTCATGTGTTTCATAGTACTATATCAAAATCAATACTCGCTAATTTTCACTACTTTTTTCTCAGAAGTATTAAACTGTTCTTACAGTTGCAAAAATTGACAAAAAACTAAAGAAAAAGATTCTGGAGAACTGAAGTTTGAACCCGTTATTCTTCAGTTCTGTATCTGTCAGTCAGTCTAACAGCTCCCTCTATATAACTGGATATATTTTGCCTTTAGAGCGAGACAGAGAATGTATGTGGCAACTTCTGAGTTACCAATAGCACCTTCTAAAACAGTATTTCTTAAGGTGACATAAGACTGGCTTTCATAAACGCTCCGAAACCAAACTTTTTAGGTATCTGTTTCCTAACACATAAGATACAAATCCCGGTGCTGTTGCCCTTGTCTTATAAAGCTTACCTGATGACACAGTATCTTAAGTATGGAAAACCTTTTAAGTCTTGTTTTTTATGTGATTTAGTTAGGTCCTAATCTTATTTCTGGGTAGGCTAAATGAAATGCTGCAAGTTTACCTATCATCATCTGTGATTTTAGTTTACAATAAAGATTCGTAGATTTACTCATGAAAATATTTTATATTTCACAAATGGAATTAACAAATTAAATGAACTGAACATCTGCAGTGAGCAATATGAACTCAGTATAGTCATCCAGAGAGATGATTTTAGGTTGAGTTCTGCAGCTCATCATTTTACCTCCACTAGGTGTCAGTCTGTTGACAGAGCTGGAGGGGCTTAGTCCCTATTTCACAGTAAGGAGCACGGTCAGGATCACAGCTACAATTCACTGCCAATCACCAGCAGTAACCCAGAATAGGAGATACTCTGAGTCACTATATTGGTTTTTCTTGTTCTTTGCTCTTTTAGCCCCTGTCTTTTCCCTCCAGCAAATTTCTCAGCATTGACAAGGTCCACCAATGCTGATAAATGGGAGCAGCGCCGAGTAACGCGGGATTCCCTGTGGGCATTTTCCTGCGTTCATCCACTCATAAGGGGCCAGGCTTGACACATCTACTCATGAGGACTACTTTGCTTGCAAGTTCCTCGAAAATATTTAAGTGCATGCCTTTTTACTCACTGACAGCGACCAGGTGGTGAGGAGCTTTTTGGTTATTTCTGTTCCTTAGGAGGGATATTTATTTTTATTTTCTGGGAAGAAAATATAATTTCAGAAAGCATTCTCACCACTCCAATAGTATCTTTGTAAGACAGCTGAAGGAGCCAGGCTTGACTGCAGGCTTAGCAGACGAATTAAATTCCCCAAGCAGCAGAATCAGGATAATATTTCCAGGACCGTACACAGGATTTTGGCGGATTTTGCACACAGATGCTAACCGGTGGCTTCTGCAGCCCCAAAAAGGTAAGTTTCCCATGTGCAGCTCTGCAAACATCATGCAAGCCCAGCATGTCAGGTTTAATGTGCATGTGGAGAGTGACTGCACACTGCATGCAAAGGCAGTGAGTCTGCTTGAACTCGCCGTCCTATGACACTGAGCTACTCTGTGTATGCACAAAAGCCTGGTGAGCTCAGTACAGAGCACAGGAGTGATTTATGTGCATGTACTTAATTAGACTTCTTGGATGCTCAGCTGTCCAGGCTGCTGAAGTCCAGAAAAACTGTTGCTGCTATCAAAACACAGGAAAAGCCAAGATTTTCATAAGAGATGAGATCTGATTGTATTTGTATGGGAAATCTGTGTTATATGGCACAACTTTCAAACTTAGTACTGCTCATGGGAGCATTTTCACACTGTAAGTGTAGGACTTAAAATAACACTGAATAGTTGAAAAGGTCAGAAGAGGGGACTAGTAACTGCACACTCTCACCTTCACAGTCCTTCTCAAGAATCCTCCTTTCCCACAAAACCTTAAACAAAAATACTTGCAACTTATTTCAGCTATCTTGTCTCTATGCAGCATGATCCATTTCTGGGCATGCCTTTCTGTAAACCTGCTGCTTACTGTCACCTTCCCCACATCCATCTTTTCTTCTTTATTCTCATGATCAGTGTCAATGGCAACCTGTCCTGTGGAGAAAGATGTCCTTCCCTGCTCTGCGTATTGCCTGGAGCACCCCTGTCCTTTAAACTGCAGGAACTGAATTCTTTTCCCTGCCACAGTGTTAAACTACATGATTGTCAACTGACACCCAAAAAGAGGAGAAAATCTGTGACTTTTTAAACATTTAGTTTTACCCAAGTTTGCATTACCTCAGTGTACAGGAAGAAGAAAAATGTCACACACAGTGTCTGATGGAGAGTGAAGTGGACTGTATCCCACCTTCTCCTCTATGCATCCATTTTCTATTTTGGCCACGCTCACCTCCTTAGTCATCCCAATCCATACTTACCCTGGCTCTCACAAAAATGAGAACGCCACTCCCCATGTGCCAATCTGAGTCCTGATTTAGTGTACACTGTACAATAACACAGAGTAACTCCCCATGCTTTTCAAAGGTCTCTCTGTCTCTGATATGTCCCCGTATTTATTATATATGTAAGTGGGTGCAAACACATATGTAGGCATGCACAAACTGAACCAAGCATCCATTTCCGTAGCGGTGGGATGCCATGAGCTGCAGACAAAAGGGATCCTGTTGTGCCCATCAGATGCTGGGGTTTTAAGCAGGCAAGCCCTGTATGCAATGCTGCTCCTGCAACACAGAAGTTGCTATGGATCTTGCCACTGGGTTCCTCCCAAGCAGGACAGTAATTAAATCCCAAACTCTCTGTCAGACCCTGTAATAGGGAGATTCTCTATCTGTGAGAATAAATTTCTAAACAGAAGGAGACCTCACCCTGGCCAAGGTTTTTGCTTTGCTTGTGCCCTGGCAGCATGGGAATTGCTTCTTGTCACAACTATATCAAAACAATGGGGAGGGAAGAGGTCTCTGCAGCAGCGGAGAGAGCCAGGAGAAAGTAGAAAGGCAGGCGGAGAGAGGCACTCGTTAGCATCTCCAGAGGCTGCCCAGCCAGCTGACATCCAAGTTCAAACAGCCCAAGAGGTATTTTCAGCTGGAGGACAGGAGACGCGGCAGCTGGGACATGCATGGAAGGTGTGCGGACAGAGCCGTGCACAGCACATGTGGGTTGGGATGGGGAAAAGGAGGAGGTGGTAAAATACCACGAGCTTTTCCTCTGTCCTCAGAGGCAGCTGTTGCCAAGGGGAAAGCCAATGACACACAGAGAAAAAAAAGGATCCTTCCCTGGGTGTTTCCTGGTCGGTATTGTTTAAAATCAGAATGATGGAGAAGAGGCGATGAGCCAGGGTGGGTGCAGCCCTCACACTCCCAGGGCTGACACGTACTCTACTGATGTGTAAAACAATCTCTGTGTCCCTCACACATAGAAAACTGCAGGACTGTGTAAGTTAGCGTACCCATAGCCTCCTTTAACTTAGCACCAGCCTTCTTACAGTTTAACTGCATTTCTTTCCATACCAGAGCAAAACCCGACGTTAAATTCTACATAATATAAATCAGCTGGTACATGAACAAGGTGAAATTCACGTACCATGAAATTCCCCAGGCTATGAAGGAACCAGACTTTGGGTACCAGATATCCTAAGCAGCATCTCTCTGATCCAGCTGAATAGGGCAAGGATTGTGTCCTTCCTTACGCTCCTGCAGTTGCCCAACATGATGATGCTGGTGCTGATCCTGACAAAACCACTCCATGCAGATATGGCATAACAACTTTGTGAAGGGCAGATGACAGTTACGAAATTCCTCATTCACTCTGGAAATTGGACTGCATCTAACAAATGAGGTGAGAGTATCTGCAGTGATTCAGAGCCTGACAACTGCACAGCAGACAGCATTTCATCCGTTTTTACTTCTTGGAAGACACCATTCATTTCCATGACAAATTGCAAGCGCTTTGAACATCTCCTCCAGGGCCTTGCAGGCTTTCTGTCCAGACGGAGGGATTTCTTTCTTATGAAGAATTAAATTTATTTCTGCTATTACATAACAAAGGAGTGACACATACATCTCAACATCAAATGCAACCGCTCTTTTATGGCCCTCGGACACATGTGTAACATCTCATGTGAAGCCAAATAACCTCTTGAGTTGTTGGCTTGGGACTGCAATAGCTATTCTTGGGATTAAGACAGTCTGCAGTATCCATTTCATATGAATTCTTCATTGCTCTTGAATATCTCCAAAAACCATAAAAGCTGTTTCATGTTCCACCTCTGGTGGTTTAGAAGATGGTGCTATCTCCTCTCAGATGTGCTCTTCATCTTCTTAACACAGGTGTTCAGGATTCCTCGGCTAATTACTGTAATTTGCCTGGTATACGCATGAAACTGAGGACCGGCATGAGGGTACGGCATGCTCCATGGCTCAGTGGATCTGCTGAGGGACTCTGCTCAGCAACAAAGGCTAATCAAAAGCATTTTCCCAAGTGCATCAATCGGTTTCACTGGATCCTATTAAATACTAGACCAAAAAAAAAAGCTTTGGTCTACAGCTTCAAAGCTCTGTGGCCCAAGTCATACTTAATCTAATACAGGCCCAAAATAAGAGACAGAAAACTAATGTTTATGCCGGAAATATAACATGCTGAGGGATTTGCTTCTTCAGTGTAAAGTAACTTTTTCCAGAGCCCAAATTTTATCTTCTGATGGAAGTTACTTCCAATAAAAAAAAGGCAAGGCTAGTATACATCTTTTGATTAAAACAAGCGACCATCTCTCAACATTTGAGACAGGAGGGATTCAACGTCTTTGACCTGCTTTGCCTCCTGCAGAAGCCAGCAATTGCTGAAAGGGGGGAACTGTCTCCCTCCAGAGTCTCAGCTGCAACGGATCTTTCTCTGTGTCCAGCTTCGAACACCGGTGCCTCAAGAGACTAGTCTACCTCTTAATTTGATGCAGAACTCTTAAAAATAGGTTCTGCATCATTTTATTTTCAGATGGGGTAGTCGGCTCTAGGTGGTTTGTTTCCCTTCTTGTTGTTCTCTAAATCTGTGCAAAGAAAAATGAACACTATTCAGATTGTAAGCTCTTTGGGGGAAAAAATGGATCTTTAAGGGATCTGCCTGTGTTCACAGAATCAGGCAGATCAGATGAGCTCAAGATACAACAGCTGTGAGTAATGTGGTAAAAATGACTAAATTCTATAACTGATATCCCTGAGACCCTGCAAAACTCCCTTATGAGAAGCCTATCTCAAAGTATTGCATAGCCTTGTAACAAAGGTGGTACGTTGCTGAGAATGAGTGAAAGCATGGAAAGACTAAAACGAGGAAAAACAAAAATGCTGTGGCTGTTTAAGGCAGAAAAAAATTTCAAAAGAGATCATATGCATAGGAAAAACTATTTTTCACACAGATCCACAAGTAATAATCAATAATACCAATTCAAGAGGCATTTGATGAAACAGGCAGCAAATCTAAACAGGATAAAGTTGGCCTATGGAAATTGTTGGAAGAAGATATCACCAAGATCAGGACTCTGTTAAAATTGCCAGGAAAAAAAAACCAAAACCTCTTCTGTTCTGCATTGCTTTCTAAGTGTTCTTAAAAAGAAAACATTTATACATGGAGCTGCTGTATGCTATCTAACCTTGCTCCAGGGTAAGCATGAGTTACTTTTGTCTTCCTTTACGTCAGCTGGGGTTAAGTCGAAGCCTTAACAATGTACTAGTTTGAATTAGAGAACTAATGCATCCGCATAGATGTCTTGGACATCTGTGGTCTAGTCTGTATTTTCAGCTATATGATCTGAAATATTTTGCAATGTAACTCATCGGTACACTACATGAAAGATCTGTATACTTAAGGGAGTAAAAGCTGGTTAATGGTCACCTTAAAACATCAGATGTCATTAAGAAAATCCCTAAAGACAAATGTTTATAAGGAGCAAACAAGAAATTGTTGCTTACACGATTTGTGTTTGACAAAAGACAGGCAAAATGGCAAGTAAAACATGATGAAGGTTGAATAAAATTGGACTGCTGGGCACACTGTGTCCCTTCCCAAACAGGGTAGGATAAACCCAAATAAACAATTACATATCTGCAGGTAATTTTCACAGAGCACGTGTGACTATCATGTTGGATTTCAGTGTACTCTACTGCTTCCTTCATTGAAGTTGTGATCTGCTGGTTGCCCGGACCTTCTGAATCAGCGGTCACCGTGAACGTGCAGAACAATGTTGTTGCGTGCTGTAGCCATATCTTCCCCGAAGTCATCACCATTGGGCACAACATACTGAGCCGCAGCCAGGACACTTCTGACGCTTCCCTATTCTTAGTCTCAAGTTCCATCTCAGTTGAAACAAATTACTCTTTACTTATGAAAAGGCAATTCTTAAAAGTAATAGGAACTGTTAAAAGGAAGAACTTGCGTGATTGCAAGGGATGATGCCTGGCATCTTTTACTTACTTAATTTCTACTTGTTATCATAGAATCATAGAACTGCTAAGGTTGGAAAAGACCCTTAAGATCATCAAGTCCAACTTAACCTAGCACTGCCAAGTCCACCACTAAACCATGTCCTTAAGCACCATCTCTACCCATCTGTTAAATACCTCCATGACCTTCCCCAGCACCGAGGTCAGGCACCCAGGCCTGTAGTTTCCCAGATCCTCCTTCCAACCCTTCTTGTAGATGGGTGTCAGTTTAGCTAACTTCCAGTCAGCTGGGACCTCCCCGGTTGACCAGGACTGCTGATAAATGACGGAAAGTGGCTTGGCGAGCTCCTCTGCCAGCTCCCTCAGTATCCTCGGGTGGATCCCGTCTGGCCCCATAGACTTGTGGGCATCCAGGTGGAGGAGCAGGTCGCTGACTGCCACCTTTTCAAAAACTGGGGCTTCAAAATATTTGAAGCTATTTGTGCTATAGAGTTGTCAAGGACTGGTTGTGCATTAGTAATTAATACACAATAATTACCAGGAAGAGGCCTGGAAATGGCACTTACTCATGTACAAACAAGTCTGACAGCAGACATAATAAAAAGTCCATCCCACTGGTAACCCAAGACATGCAAATTTATTTCTAAAAGAGGGGTACTGCCTTCAGACCCCAGCTGTGTCGGGACTAGCTCTGGGATGGCAGTGAGCTCCCCTCCGCTCCCTGCACCGCCAGGCACCGCTTATGTGGTCTCAGGTACCAGGAACACATTGAGGACCTCGGAGGAAGGCATGAATGGGCAGAAATTAATCACCAGTGGGTTTTTCTGCCATATGCTTTCTGTCGGAGGTACTGCTTTCAGGTTCCTTTAATTCTCTTTGGTAAATTTAGTTTAGTTCCAGTCTAACGAGGCTTCCTGGAGTATTTGGCCACAATTAAGTCACATTTATCCATGTGAAGCTTCCCCCCCCCGATGTATATATGTTAACTTTTCATACGTTTACAACATGATGAAACATTTATTTGGACCATTTAGAGACGCCTCTCCGAAAGCAGACGGGACGAGGGGAAGGGCCAGGTCTGCGGTGCGCAGCCAGCTTCCACTCCGCTCCCCGAGGAGAGCCGAGGGGCAGCCCCGAAGTGCAGCCCCGAGGGCCGCCGCGGGCCCGCGGAAGGAGGCGGAACTGAAAGCTGTCCGCGCGGTCGGTTTTTCACGGGGGGGAAGGGAAGGCAAGGCTCGACACCCCGCCGCCCCACAGCCGGGGTGCGACGCCGAGCACCCACCCGCACCCCCCGAGGCGGGGCGGCCATTTTACTGCCGGGCCCCGCGGCCGGCCCCGCGCGGCACCGCGCCGCGCGCACCGCCCGTCCGCCAGGGCCGGGCCGCCGCCATTTCCGCGTGGCGGGGGGCGGAGCTGGGCCGCGCCGGGGCAGGCGATGGCGGCGGCGGCGGCGGGAGCGCTGCCCGCCGCGGCGACGCGGCTGTGTCGCGCCGTGTCGGCCGCGCCGGAGGCCCGCCTGGAGAGCGTGCGGGCGCTGGCGGGCCTGTTCCGGGAGGCGCAGTCCAGGTAGCGGGGAGGAGGGGCTGCCCGCGGCCACGTGGGTCGGGGGAGGGAGCTCCGGCAGCGGGAGGCGGCGGTGCCGGCGGGCCTAGGTGGCCCTTGCGGCGGCGCGGCCGCCCGTGTGCCGGCAGGCAGAGCCGACGTCTGCTCCCAGCGCAGTCCTGCCCCTCGGGGTGCCGGCTGCGGGGCCCTCAGTGCCCACAGAGGGGCGGCCGGGTGCCCCCGGTCCCTGCTGTGAAATCTCTGCCCCCCGGGGCCTGTTCGTGTGGAAGCCGGGGGGTCACCCGTGGGGCCCCGGGCCAGTGGGGATCACCTGTCCCTTCTCCTCCCCTTTCCCTTGGGGTCCCATGAGGAGCTGGCAGTCTGCTCACATCCCCGTGCCTCTAGCAGTCCCAGGGCAGGGAGGAAAGCTTTGTGTCTCCCAGTCACAGGTGACAAGTTGCCCTTCTAGGCAGGTGTGCTCACATGCGTTGTAGCCGTGGGAGTAGCTGCTGCGGGGCAAAGAGCCACGGCGAGCCCTGCAGGGCAGCCAGAAATGGGTGAGATGCGCCTGTGTGAGGCTCTGCTGGGCAACAGTTTCATGCCCATGCGAGGGCAAGGCCTTGGGACGAGGGTGGTGGTTGTAGGCCTTTGTGGTGGAGGGCATGTGTTGTGCAGCAGGGTGGGCTGCCGTGGCTTCAGTGGGAGGAAGGGTTGGATGCCCCTTAGTAGCTTTAAGAACGGGAGTGAAGGCATAGGGTTACTGGAGAAAGCAAGGGTCTGGTACGGAGCATTGCTGTTCCTGTAAGGTCGGGGGGACCTCTGCAATACTGCATGACCCTGTTGGCTTTGGCAAAGGTTGGGCACGCAGAGGTTCAGCTGCATGACCAGGCTTACAGCAGGGGTTTCTGCTCTTCCTGGAAGGTGGGGGGTGGCATAGGTTGGTGTGAAGCTCGCACTCACTCCTCCTAACAGTAGCTGTTTGAATGTTATAACATATAAGAAAAAAGAAATCAAACTTTTTAGCTTAGCATAAAATTGCGGTGGTGGTTGGTTTTTTTAAAAATTCCCAATACTATTTTTGTTAATTAAATCCACATTTAAAAGTTGGGGCGCAGGCAGAAGATGTATTTACAGTTATTCTCTTGTGATCTTTGTGTGTACAGGAGACCTTCTTCTGGTGTTCATCTCAATTTCTCTAGGAAGAGAAGAGGACGTAAAAATTTTGGGCTTACATGCTGATGCTTTCTCTGCCGGTTTCTTGCCTTCCTCCCTGAAACCTCTGCCACTGTGTTTGACAGAGAAGTAGATATTCCCCCAAATAGCCAAGTTTCATGGGTGCAGGTGGGCTGGAAGAGAGATGCTGTAATTGCCCTTCCAGAAGGACAAGGCTGTAGTGTTAGCTTACATCCTATAGGACGTGACGGAACGGATCTGAGAACAACTTTGACGATAAATTTTTCAGCTGTGGAAAATACTGTTGTTGGTGCTGTTGAACCAGAAGGCACAACCCAATGAATGTTTGGTATTTGAAGTTGTGACATTCAGTGACAATTCTTTTATTATTACATGATTGTTCAGTGCTTGTGGAAACAAAATAATTTAAAAATGTGAGTTGTAGTGGTCTGTAATTCCGAAGCAAATAAGGTGAGGAAAACAATGCCCCAACTAGGAGACTGTGGCCTGGAATTTGGGAGACTTGAATTCAGCTGTGTGCTGTACTTGAGACTTCCAGTGCTTTTGAGCAGGTGACCTGATCTCTTTAGGCTTCCAGTGCTAGTCTACAAAAGGAAGAGAATGGCTTTATTTAATTTCCAGGAATATTGTGAAGATGAATACTTTACAGGCTTTTTAGGGAACTCTGCTTACAGGAGTGGAATTGTGTTAAGTACCTAAAACATAGAGTAGAAATATAGAATTGCAAACTGCTGGATTGTTTGCATAACTCCTGACTAATTTCATGATTTTTGGAGCCCTAGTCTTTTGAACAGGGTTGCAGTAATGGTTTTAACTCTGTTCACTAGGATGTTATCCTGTACAGTTTCTATTTTTAACAACCAAGCACTTGGATCTTACAAGGAGTGACAGTAATCTTCCTTTTGGCATGGGTACATGAATTCTGACTCTTTGTTTTGACTTAACAAGAAATTGTGCGTGTCTTCCTTGTCTGAGAGCTGGGCTGCTGTACCCTTTGCTTCTGCTTCCTTTTGTATTCCTGCAGAATACTTGATGATGAAATCAAGGACAGGTGGCAGTAGCAAATTGTGAAGGTCCTGTCTTAGGCAACAAAACATAGGAAACAGAAGTTTGTGGAATATCCACAGAGCAGTTCTGAATGAATGTCAAGGCCTGTTTACAATAGAAGGTAGTTTTTAATTTAAAAGCTACTTAACAGGCTCTTTGCTAGTTTTATAGATTAATATTTAAAGACTAGGGAAAACGTTATGGAAGGGAAATATTTTCCTTTTCAAAAATACATTTTAAATAAATGTAGCTACTGTTTCTATATGTATGTGAATCTTTGTCATGCCGCTGGAAAAAGATTATTTTTTAAAACATGGTTTTACGTATTGCTGTGGAACAGTTACCTGAAAACACTCTTGACTGATTTCTTAATGTTAGCTAAACACTTCCTGCCCTCCTCACTAATTAGAGAATTTTGGTTTTTGTGCAGAAGGATGATTTTAATTAAAATTCCTTTGTAGTACGCAGTCAAATTGTAATGATGCATAAATGCTGAAGTACAAGAGTTGCATTTAAATTTTCTCTGAATAGAATCCTGCTTTACCAAATGGCCTTTAAGTCATTGCTTGTTCATTTGGAATAACTTGTGCTTGTTCAGTTAGGTTTTTCTTTTCTGTTGTAGGAAGTGATTTGATTTCTGCCCAGAAAGATCTGGCTTGAGCACATTCGTTTTCTTTCATAGTGAGCAAGAGAGAGCTTTGGAGTTCTGTCTCTCCTCACTGGTATGTAAAAGCCAGTATCTACTTCCACATTCATAGCGAGGACAGGCACGTCGTTGTGTACCTCGCATTTGCTGTGTTAAGACAGGCAAGAGTTTCATCTTCACATTTTACTGGAAACACTCTTAGGTTGTTTTTTTTTTTTCACTTTCAATCTAATATTAAGAGAAAAGCTGTCACAGTGGCCCAATATGTTTGTGATCCAGTATGTGACTAAAACTTCTGTTCTGCTGCATAACTCTGTAACAAGAATAGAAACTTTTCCAGCATAAGAATAACTTTAAGGTGTCCTTTTAATGGCAGACTCACAAGGACGCGCACAGAAGTACTTGCAGCTTTTTCATTTCTGTTTTACCCATTTCAAATAATTGAATGTTGTACAGTAGTACGTCTTGCACTGACCACTGATTTCTGTATTTTGAAGTTGGGTCAGGAAATGACCAGCTTCATGTGATAATCCAACACATGGCATAGGCAAATATAAAGGAAACTGCAGTTGGACTGAAAGTTTTCCTATTTTAGAATAATGTCAGTGTTTAAAAACTCAGCTAACAGCTGATGGTTCTGTATGGCATCTTCACTCAATAGAAAAAACATGGCTTTTGTGTGTTTGGGACGGGGCCTGGCTGGGCGCTCCTTTACCTTAGCTCCTCTAATGTTTAGAAAAACTTGTCTCTGGATGCATTTGCCATGTGTACTGCAGTACGTCAGCCATTGAGTCTCTTTTGGCATGCATGCCTGTGATGAAGCGGCAGGAGCTGCACTACTTCTTGAAAATGGAGCGTTCAAATCCCGTGAATGTCGTCTTATGTCTTAAAAACAAAACCAAATTCCAGACCTTCTTTCTGGTTATGTAAGGCCCACTGATTTCTTTAAGATGGTGGACCGCGTCTGCTTTTGGTATTTTCCTCTCAGTAGTACACCACTGTAAAATGTAGCTGCTTCTCCCTGTGCCCACCCCCACCCCCACCCCGGCCCCCGGTAGATAATGCTGACTGATGGTGTGGTGTTTTATTTTAATGTACTTGGAGAGTGCGTAAGGGTATTGGTCTTGATCAACTGTGAGGTTGTAGAATAAAACACATATTCCCTGGAGATCTGAAATCTAATGTTGTAGTAATTTAATGATATTTGTGTATGTGGTTTGGTTTATGGACGTGTGATCACTTATGATAAAGAATAGGTAGAATTTCTAATTGTGCAAATGTTTAGACATTTGAGGGTGTGGCAGAACATAGGTAATACTGTATCATCCACTAATGTTTGATCAAGAAATCTTAAAGTTCTCCTTTAGGAAGATTTTTGTGTGAACATGCTTTGTTTAATATTACTTTCCATTTCATCTCACTTTCTTCTGTTCATAGCTTAGGAGGTATTTCTCAACCTTATGTCTCAAGTCCTAATTTTCCTGTTTGATCTTGAGTACATGATGAGTCTGTTTAAGGTTCAAGGAAGCGGCATCTGGATTTCCCTTTCTTTGACTCAGGTTGGAAGTATTGGATGAGCAAATTTATTGAGCTTTCCTGTAGCAATGCCATAAACACTCTTTGGTCTGGCTTTTTTTCACCAGTGTGTAGTATCAAAACTGAATTAGCAATATTTGTAATGCGTTGCCCTCATCTCCTTTCTGAATATAAAATCAGGGGAGAGAGTATGTGAATAGCTGTAGTTTGGAAACATTGTGTGTACCTGTATGACAGATCATTTGCAGATCTGCACATCAGTCCTGGGGAGTTTGGTGAATCTATGTGGTGCAGCAGCATCAACTCTCTCATCCATTCATATAGTATCTCTCTATGTGCTTATGGTTTTGTACTGTTGTTTTCCTAGGTCTGGATACTCTAAGAAGTGGCATGGTATTTTAAGTGTTGGGGTAGTTGTCTGCTGAAGTAGACAAGTGTTGACTTTCTCCCTTGGCTTTGATTCACACGTTTCAGAATGATGCTAGTGCAGCCACTGGCATTCTTCACAACTCTTTCTCCCTTTTTTTGTGAAATTTGTGGCAGGCTATTTTATAATGGAGCTTCTGATACTTTCTGCTGAAACATTTAGTGCTGGACATATAAACTGTGTTCATTAAGTAAATAAATTCCTAATTCTTAAAACAAGATGCAGTGTCATGTATAATCATGGTAGCTATATGCATTGGGGAGACTTTTTGGCTTGTTTTTTTTTTTTGTTGGGTTTTTGTTTGTTTGTTTGTTTTAGATTCCAAAGAGCTGTTGGAAAGCTGTAGGAATGCTAAAGTGACAGCCCATTTTCTGAAAAGGCTGGTGGGACAATTGTGTGTGTATATTTTGCTCTTTCTACTTGAAAGACCTTGTATACTAAGGATAGTTACAGATTGATGCAGAAACATCTTTGGGTTTACAATAAGAAGTATAACTGTCATAATGCTTTTTGATAGCAGCACATTTTGGTTTTTGTTCACTACAAATTTATTTATTGCAGAGAAATGGCAGAAGAAAGTATATTTCAGAATCTTCTGGAAATCCTGATGAGCGCCTCAAGTGAAATTGAGCACATCTACAAGAACTCCTGTGAATTGGTAGATCTAGACACCTGCCTGCTGCTCATAGCAGAGTGTTTCAGATGTCTGAGGAATGCCTGTGTTGAGTGTGCCAAGAATCAACATGTCATGAGGTATAGTTATGATCCATTTTAACCCATATAAAAATATATCCTTCTGATGTTTGTGTGGTTTTATATAGAGATTCTTATTTTACACTGCTGTGTTAGTCGATTTATTAGCTGGTATTTCCTGCTTGATGCAATCACTTGAAATGAAGTATGCAAGGAACAAAAATAGCTGATGTATTCATAGGTCAGAGTTTGGGGCACTGCTGAATAATAGAACAAAGTGTTTGTATCCTTAAGTATGAGTTGATTATGCAAATGATATAAGCCTTTTGGAAGTCTGACTGTAGAACTATCCTTTTTTCTCTTTAATTTCTTTAGTTTTTTGGATAACATAATGAATAAGTAAATAATTATCAGTTACAGGATTAGTATGTTTTTTTTAATGTACGTGTCTGGCAGGCATGGCAAAGTATAGCGTGTAGAATTGTGCATGTCAACCCTGATACATGTACAGGTAAACTGATATTAATGGATAATAAGAAGTCAGTCTGGCTCCTTAAGTTATTCAGGCTCTTTTTTTGTGTGTATCTGTTGCAACATTGAGGGAATGCTTGGGATACAACCTGCTGTAGTTACTGAAAACCTGGTAGTCTACCTGCTGTTTTTAAAAAAAAAACACCACCACCATCATCCCCCACCCGCCCCACCCCGCCCAAAGAACCCAAAACCAATGAACCAACAAAAAAACCCCAACCTGTTACGAGTTTGTTAGATCATGAAGAATTGTTTTGGAATACAATCTTAAAATTTGGTTTCTTGGGACTTCTCAAATCTGGTTTATTGAACTAAATAAAATTTTGCCATGGGACAAAGTTCCAGCTTCTGCGATGGGGCAGAATTTTGTTAATGCCACAAAAGTTGAAGGATTTTTTGTGGAAGGTATTAACTTTGGAATAAGTTAAGTCTCAGTTCAGGCTCTTACCTGTTTGTTCCTGGCAGCCCTAGCACTCCTGATCATGTTGTGGGTCAAGGAACTAATCTGAGAGGAAATTTATATACTTGTTCATAAATTTTTGCTGAGTGGGTATTCAGCCAGACTGGGTTCCTTGTTGTAACTTACTGTAGCTCAATAGTCACTCATGTTAACAAAAAGAAGGAAACAGCATTGCACGGCTGGGAGTTGGTAAGATTGCCCTTTTCAGTAGCGTGATAAATACAACCCAGTTATGGGTCCTAACTTTTACTTCCTAACGGAATTCAGATAGCCAACCTGCTTCTGAACAAAAATGTGCTCTGCACTGGTTATGCTTGTGCTGTGTAATTGCCTTCACTAGGCTGTTAGCACAGCCTTGCTGGTTTAGGAAGCTGGATGCTAATCATTGTACTTCCCTTTAGACTGCGGGAGGTGGAAGGCCTGTGTGGACAGAAAGTTCTGACTGCATTTGTAACAGTGAAGGACACTATGGGTCACTCATCAGATACTGTTTTGGCTTTGTAACAGCATAACAATTTATGCTCCTTTTAATACAGCACTGCGTGCTTTGAGCCAGCTGTTTATTAGCCATATGTTTGTGTTGATTTTAAACAGTTGCTATTGCACAGCTTGTTTAGAGATTAAATGTCCTGAATGATCAAAAGTTGTGAATGGAGGGAAAATTTTGTGCCTTTGGTTTTGTTTTGAAGTGTGCAACATTCAGATATTAAAAAAAAAAACCAAAAACCCCACCCAAACTACAAGTTGTTTGATCAAAATCGAAACTGATCATTTCTAGGAAAGAATGCAAAGATTATAAACACGTGGATTGTGTAACAGCTTTTCAACTATTGGGGAATATGAAGCTTTGTTCCTTCCAGGGTCAGTTTTTCTGCGTTGTGTGCTGTGAAGAAATTTGGGATCTGAAGGAATGGGAAATGTTTTGATTTTAATAGATTGTATGTATACCAGTGTGCATGTGTGTATTATATATTTATAAATGTGTCTTTGGCTTCTCTTCTGTTAGAACGTAATGGGAAAGAGCATATGTTTGTCTAGCAAACATCTGCAGAAGACAATTACTCAGCATTCGTATGTGATGATATGATACTTTTTAAGTAACTCATGCCTGGGTGTGGAGGGTTGGTAGAGATGGAGTTGCTGTGTCCTGAAGTTTCAGCCCCTCTGTCTTGGCTGATCGCTTCTCAAAAAGCTTGGCTACTAAAGTATAAACGAGTTAAAAGCTGAAAACTTTGTCTGTTTATACTGTATTCTTTGACTTCTGTTTTTTATTCCTGTTGCATGCACATCCTGGTATGTTTGTTGTCTACCTCCAGGATTGCTGATCTTTGGCTGTAGAATTATTTTGGCATTTTCGATTCCAAATGGCTTCACTTCACTGGTTTATCTTCATTATCACCATGTTTTTCCATGTCTAGAAGTGTTCACGGTCAGGTTGGATGGGGCTTTCAGCTACCTGGTCTAGTGGAAGGTGTCCCTGCCCGTGGTGGGGGGTTGGACTAGGTGATCTTTAAAGGTCCCTTCCAATCCAAACCATTCTGAGATTCTACCTGTGATTCCTTCTTACTGGAGAAAGGATAAATGATTACTTGAGCTTCCCTCTGAGGATTTTGTATGTTTCCCTTTGAACTGACCCTGTTGTTTGTTTGAGGGCAGTCACTAATCACTTTGTTGGTATTTAAAATCCTCAATGTTTATTACTAAGTAACATACATTGACAATTTCCCTGAACACTTGAACTTCAAACAAAGCAAAGTTTTTACACAAATAAAGGTGTTTAAATTACAGGAATAACCTGCTAATTTTTAACATCTGATTTAGAAGAATAGTAAAAAGAGAGGAGAAGGTACTTAGCTCTGAAGGTACTGTGTCCAGAAGTGTTAATATGCAGGCTGATGCAGTAAACCTGTTCCTTTTGCTTCTGATGGCAGTAGTATGGCTATTGATAGTCAGGCACAGTTAAGTAGGAGAAACTGCTTTTTATTTTAGAGTTTCTGAAGATGTTAAAGACTTGCTGTTAACTTCAGTGGAAAGCCTTTTTGCTTTATTTGAGTGTATTTCATATCAAGTGATTTTTAAAATTTTCTTTTTTCCCAATTTAATAATAGGAACTTGGGTCTCATCTCTACATCTGTCAATTTGATCAAATTGCTTCATGGAATACAAATCAAAGAAGAATCGTTACTGACTGGTAAGGCTGTGGATTTTGTTAAATATATAGCCTGCACTATATTTTTTTACATGGGAAGTCTTGTGGTAGTATGATGTCACCTTATTGATGCATTTTTTTTCATAAATAAGCTTAATTGCTTCTTGAATTGCAGTTAAGAATTGTGGGCCTTCTTTTATACTACTTGAAAAAAAAATCTCAGCCCCAAATCTAGTCCAATTGTATTTTCTCTCAACCGTTCCCTGTAGATAGCTATAGGAAAGATATGTGGAAACTTCTTTAAAATTAGCCAGGATATTTGAACAGCGAAAAGGAAAAGTTCCTGTAATACCTCCATTCAAAATATGTTCTGCTGTTTTACTGTCTTTTTATTTGATCTTCAAACATAGTGAATGAAGAAATACTCCTTTTTTTGTTTTGATGACACTTGAAATAATTTATCTGATTCCAGGAAACAAATTTTGGCTGAGAGTTTTTTAAAATTATTTTTTAATTTTCATTTCTGTACTGTGGTTGCTGGCCAGTGAGGGTAGTATCTGCCAAAAACTAAGTACTGATTTGAGTAGTGTTCACATTTCCTTAATGAATGAGTTTTTTCTTTTCATGCAGTGAAGGAAAAAATCTGACTATGGTATCCTTCCTCCTTAATGGCAGTTATTGCTACTGATTTCTACCAAACTCATTTCTCTGGATATTAAGGCATTTTCAGTAATTCTCTTCACATTCTGCATTTCCCTGTGTGTGCATGTGGAGCTTGATACAGGGCATTGGACCCCAGTCGTTACCGTCTGTGGTTGCACAGAGTAGGGAACATTTGGTTTTTCTTGCTACTTCTGTTTCTTTTCAGTCCTGTTACTTGGATGAGGTTTTTACTGGGTTCCTGTTGCTGCTTTTCTATCCTTTTGTGAAGGCAAGTGAAACTACTGTCATACAGTAACTTACCCTCAAACACCTTTATGAAGCTGGGAAAGAGCAGTGAAGTCCAGGATACTGTTTTTCCTTTTGCTGCTATATTTGGCTCAAAATGAAACCTTTCAGGCATGTGACTGTATTATGCTTAAGCCACGTTCACTCCTTCACCATTGCTGGAATCCGTCTTCCAGGGAAGGACTGGTGATGCTAGCACAGCCCTTCAGTGTGGGAGGACCAGAACTAAACCCTGTGGGTGGCAAAAAAGAGGGCTTGCTCAATGACCATAAAGAGGAGGAACTGATAGCACACAGGAGTGACTCTCAAGCCATGTCACAGGGTCAGACAGGGAGGACTGGGAAAAGACCTGGAGGGCAAGAATGTCCTGCCCCACAGCTGAGAACCCCTTCGTAGACCAGTAAGAGAAAAGGAAAAGCGATGGGGACTGAAATGCTGATTTTTGTCCAGCCTGACATTGTCCCTGCTAGGGTCCTTGACAGCAGTAGGTTCGAAAGGCTGTCCTGGGGAAGTGGACTTCCCACCTTCAGCTTATTCAAAGCATGAGGAATTGTGGTGTGAGAATACCACCTTTCAGGGGTGCCTCCCAGCATCTGCAGGAGAGTGAGCAGGATGTACCCCTTCTTGGTTACATGCATGGCCTGAGGTTTCCCCCTCAGTCTTGTGGCTGCTGACCCCTCCTTGGTGGGTTATCATATGCATGTGTGCTGTTCTGCTGCTGGGATCTGAAGAAGCAGCAATGAATGTTACTCAGCAAAAAAGGAAGGAGGGGGTGGAACCCAGTAATTTGATTAACTGCTTCAGACTCCTTTTCCTAGCCAGAGGTTGTTGTAAAATCTCTTTTTATCACCATTGAAAATTAAGGGGGGCATTGACCAGAATGTTTTTAACAGTATTTCAATAAAAAGTGTTTTGTGGCTGTTACTCTACATAGCCATTCAACAAATGAGTTTGAGTTATAACTAAAATTTGATGTTTTGACCCAGGATAGATGGCTTGTTTGGTACTGTATGTAGTATTGATCTCCTTGAGAAACATCTGTGATGAGCACGGCTTAGGTATTCCATTTATGTTAGTATGACAAAAAAAATTTCTAGACAAGCAAGTGTTGCTAATTCCTTGCTGAGTGATCTGATGAACTTTGTTCTCAGTGAAAATTAAGCTAGAGCCTAGAGCACCAGCTCCTTCTACAGGGTATACCTCAGAAGTTAACAGTTATGTTCAACTTTGGATTATTAGTCCTACCTTCTAAAGTGAGGCAAATTGCTAAATTGGACTTGGATAACACTGTTGCAACAAAAGACACCCATGAAATCAGTAAATGTTACTGGGTTAACTATATTTCTGCTTCATGATTCTCCTCCTCATATTTCATATAGGAAATCAGGTCACAGGGCTAGAGTAGCATGTATATTTTGTTCTAGCAGATAATTAGGTGTTAAGTGGAATATTTCAAGCTGTTCATTTGGATATGTGTCCTGTTTCCCCCTTTAAATGGCTGCTTGGATTTGATGATCCCTCTCGGTGCCTGTTTATATCCTTAAGGTATTTTAAATACCTTCATCTTGCTTCCATAGCAACAAAATACAAGGATAAAGAGGTAATGCTGTATTGCAGAGTGAACAACACTAAATAACGTTTCAGTTCGTGTCCCTGTGAAAAATTCCCAAAGCAAATCATTGTAGGCTAAACAAATTTGAAGGTCCAACATTATTGTATTTATGAAGAAGAGAGATTGAAAATTCTTTATGCAGACTGAAAAATTATTTTAACCTGATCTGTGGTATGTTTTCACTCTTTTATCCATTGGTAACTGTTAAGACTGGTAAGTCTCTGAATGGTGTAGTAATTTTTGTAGGAAAGTTCAGTGTAGTACAATTTGTAATGGAGAAAACCAGAATGAAATAAAGTATATATTCTCTGGCTGCTACTGTGACCAGTATGGTGGTTCGAAGGGAGGGGATGAACTGCCTGTTCTAACAATATATTAGTGATCAAAGCAGCAAAAAAGGAGGTGCTGTACAAAGTGGTATGATTAAAAACTGTTGCTAAGATTCATTCAATTAAATCCAGAGTCCTTTGCATCTTCTGTAGGAGAAATGCTTTTTAAAATAGTTTATCTTAGGCCCAAGTGTTACATACATGGTTAATTTGGCTCCTCACTTCAGTGTATTTACTGAAACAACTCTACTGCAAGTTTTCAGCATATCCTTTTTTTTTCTTTAAATGCTATAAAAAGTTAGATAAATTCCTGTATGCTTGTAATGTATTTGTCTCAGCCAGCTGTGGAAAAAGCTGCTGTTTTGAGTACATGATGTGCCACTAAGGGAATGTGCCAGAAAACCTGAAGGTGAGTTAGTATGTCTGTCCTGGAATAGCTCTTCAAGGCTTCAGATAGGTTTAAAAATAACCAGTTAATTCATACATATGGCATATAAAGATTGTCCAACCCCACCTGCAAGCCAGCCATCCCTGTAATAATAATCTTCTATCTTTTTAATATATACATGGAAAGAACATTTTTAGGCCTTTCCTGTATGGCGTTGCTACAGATAGCTGTTTGTCCCCACTCTTCCTCCCTTCTTACTTCCCAAGTTAGTTTTAGTTGTATTCCATAGCCTAGTTTCTCTTCTCGTAATTGCTTACAATACATAATAGTAATTTGTCTTGAGCAATTCATATTTTGTAGTACTTAGAGAAGGGAACCTGCTCTAAGGAGTTGCACAGTGAAAGCCAACAGCCAGATGAGTGCAGGGGGTTGATGGGCAATGATGCTAAACAAGTGTTTAACAATTTGTAGCCCTTCTTCTGGGCAGCGTCAAGACTGATTTGTGTCAGATAAATCACACATATTTGTAAATGTGTTCTGTTTTCTTATTGCTCCAGCAGTCCTCCCTCCTCTCTGCAAGAGGTGGAATTCCCAGTCAAGTAGAGAAAAATTCAAGTGCTACACTTCTTGGACAGTATCTGAAAACTGGACTTCACCTCAGTGTTCTTAAAACTATACATGCTGAAAGTCTAGGAAGTGGGTGATTGTGTAAGGAGGTACTTAACCTTTTAGATTACGGAGCTTGGATATTCCTGGTGGGAGGACAGAGAAGATAACAAATGCTGCGCCCCTCTCTCCAGTTCAGAATTAATTTGAATAGGGATTGAAGATGCGGGAACTGTACATACTCACACAGAAATGCTGCATGCAAGAAGGTCCATTACATTTCTTTGTTAACTGATTTGAGACCACAGTCTTCCAGCAAATAGCTAATAAGATACTCAGATTTTTACTTTGAGTCTTAGGAAAAAAATTAAGTGTCTGCAGAATATAGATTCAATGGAATTTTCATAGTACCCTCTCCACATTCTTTTTGTTTTAGCTATTTTTTTAATTAAAAAAAAGAAAGTCATCATAGTAAGCTTTTTCTTTTTTTTCTGCTGTGGGTACAAAGACCAAGAATACTTGCCAGAGGAGCAGGCTGATGAAGCTGCCAGATGAACTTTAGCTGAACTTAAAGCAGACCCAGATCTCTTAAGAGCTAAGAAGTAGTTCAGTATGTCAGGGATTGCAGCAGACATAGGAAATATCCTTGTCAGAAGCCCAAGTAGAAAATCTCCTTCACTTCATAGCATGTGTCTTGGTTTGGTTGTGGGGTTGGTTTTTTTTTTTTCCTTTCTCCTATGGCAAATCTTAAGCTTTCCAGCAGAATCTAGCAGACCTTTGGGAAGGTACGTTGAGGTTTGTCAAGATGATGGATCTTTAGATTCCAGAGTGTGAGATCTGGATTTAGGATTCATCTCAGAAATCTGGAAAAAGCTTTGTTTCTCCTTAATAAATTGCAGTGAGGGCATGCCTGTTGTGAAGCAAGCTTATGTTCAATAGGCTGTGTCCCGTTTGATCCTTTCATTGATTCCTGCCCCCACCCCATCCCGGACAGAAGGAGCTTTAATTTTTCTGTTTGTAAATAGATCTTCTCAAACCTTTCACCGCTTCAAAATATTGCCGATGCTGAAGAATGTGCTTTGAATTCCAACATAATTGCTTAAAAAGTATTTGTCTGCCAAAATACTTTTCTCTCCTCTAGGATGAAAAGGCATGGAATGCCTGATAGCTGCCCTGTGTAGGACAATTTGTTGTGCAAGTTTTCTGAATGAGTTGATTGTACTCTCTGAGCAGAACTGAGTGCAACTGCACCATATCAGTCGCAGAGCAATGCCGTGCTGTTTGTGTGTGCCTGAGAAAGGTGCTCTGAGCATTGTGCCACCATTCCTCAGTTCCAGGCTGCTGGTGATACTCAAGCTAGCTTTAAACCAAGTAGCGCAGGTATTGTTATTGTTATGCTGTGCTGATATCATGCCTCTTAAGTTTTTAGGGGTTTTAACCAACCAGGGTAAGCTGCATAAAAATGTGTTAATGGGAGAATGTTAACAGCATGTGTTCATGTCATGGGTACTCCTTGAGATTTCGGTCAGAATCAGGGTCTAGATGTGCTAGCTGTTGTACAAAGGTTTAGGTTGTTCGCTGCTCTTAACGTCATGAAGTCCAGAAATGTTGAGTAAATTATAGTGGATGATAAGCTTTGAATCCTTGAATAGGAATTTGACTTTGCTTCCAATTTTCTGAGAAGTGTTCAGGTGTAGTTAACTGCTACAGATATTCTATTCAGAACAGAACTTAAAACATTCCTTTAAAAGCAGTGATGAAAGATGACTCTATGTAGATTTTTAATACTGTGCTTATTATAGTAACTTGAGCATTTTCTGGTAGGATGTTCAGCAACATGAGTATCATATGTCTAACACCTGTTCACACATCCTTTCTTGAGAGAGGATGTGTGGGAAAATATGGAATATCTTGTTTTAAACACTTAAAATACTCCAAATGCCATGTACTTACAAGGCAGCTACAAAGACATGTTTCTTGCTTTGAGCAGAAGAGGAAAAAGCCTGTGATGCTGTTCAGGTAAAGATGACCACAGTGAATCTGAAACTTCTTCAGTGCTTCCCGCCCGCAGCCTGCCAGCAGCATTAATAATAACTGGGGTTCAGCTTCAGTCAGCGTTCTTTAAGTACTCAAAATTATTTGGACCTGATCAGCTATCATGCATATTTTCTTTTAGTTAATGAAAAAACAATTGCTCTTGACCCATTGCTGCCTTATGGATTGCTTGTGGTCTAGGAAGAAAGTGCGTTGGAAAGTACTTTTTAATCTGTCAGTGTGGAAGAGAAGTACTTTGCAGAAGAAATGGCAATAAGTAACCTTGAAAGTCAGAACTCTGTAAAAATAAAAACAACATCACTCCTTCATAGAGATTAATAAAAAAAAGCATAAGGGGGTGTGTGTGCTTCAAAAATAAGAAGTAAGAAACCTAGGCTATATATTGCTTCCAGAGGTATTACTTCTTTCAAAAGCCAGATGGGATGGAAGCATTTCGTCTTTGCTGAAATAACAAGACAAAAACTGTCTCCTGAGGTCTGCAGAAGGAGAACATCACATGATTGGGCAAAGAAGGATACTTGAGTTCTTTGTAAACTCTTGAAGGTAAAGGCATGCTGTGCTAAAAAGCCACTGAATTATAAGCTGTAGGAGTTCATGTAGTACTAGAAAATCATGTTGGCATTTCGTTAGGAGAGATCCCTGAAAAGAAATGGGGAAGAGGAGATCAGAAATTCCCAGGAGCTGCATTAGGTAGCTTATGCCTAAAAAGTCGTTAATTCAAAGTAACTTTCAAGGGTTTACAAAAAAGGAGATGTTTAATCAAATGTTTTTGTTTTCCTGAAGAAGAATCTGAGTAAAACAGGGAGCTTCGAGTTGTTGTGTTTGCAGAAGTATTCCTGAAAACAAAAATGAATGAATACCAGTTAAGTGATTCAAGTGATTTCTACTTCCTCAAGAGAGGCTAGGAGAAACATACTTTTCAGTTCTGTCCTCACTCAGTGAAACTAAACATGAAATGTTTCTTTGCTCTGACCTGTTCCTAGTTCTACACTCAACCATTTACAAATTGGAATTGCACTGGAGAACAGACTGGCTAATTTTGGGGGTATGGAAAAGCAGGGAAAGGTGATGTTCTCAAACCTGCCAAAGAACACTAAATTGATTTTCCTTTATTCTTTTTTTAAATGGGCAGCCATGTGTCTTTAACTATTTCTTGGTTCCTGTCAATACTTATTTATCTATCTATTTACTTTCTTCCCCTGGAAGGCAATGGCAACAGCAGTGCTGTTACTTTTGGTCCCACTAAAAAGACTGTATCTTGGCAATAGGAAAATGAGCTAGAAGTAAATACTCAGACCATTTCAGAATGCAGCTAAGTGGTACCTTTGCAGAACCAGTTAGCTTGAAAATCAGGGTATTTAGGGCTCATGTACTGGCATAGGAGTCTAACTATCTGTGGCCTATTTTTGGTACTTTTTCTTTTTTTTTCTGTACCTCATCATTTGGAATGACTGGTCATTCAACAATGTAGGTTAAATTAACAGGAAAGAGAAACAGAGTGGCCAACTATGGAACCTAAATATTCTTTAATGAATGCCAATATTGACCAAAGGAGTCTGTCTCTTATCTTTTGTGTGTTTCTTTTATTTCCTGTTCAGTATCTTCCATGTTTCTGCTTTATTCTTCAAAAAATTTGCATTCTGCTTTCACTGCTTTTTGTCAATCTTTAATCATGTTGCATTGAATGGTTTCATTTCCAAATTATTGCTTGTGTTTTATATATGAAAAATAAATATTTTAAAATATGCCTGGAAAGTGTGATAAACAGTAGATTTTTTACTAGACAGACATAGCAGAGCAAATATCCAGAGCTCACCCAATGCATTTGGGAAACCATTGCTAAGTTTTATTGCCTATAAACGGAGGTCTTTTTTGCTGTCTGAACAACAAGTGTCTGCACACAGGCTTGGTTATATGGATTTGATTGTAATGTGGCTACAGTTGGAGAAAATGTAACTTTTAAATTGTATCCTGGAGACTCTCAAACACAATGGCTACTAAATTTAAACCAACAGGACTAAGGAAGGAAAGTTAATCCTTCCTCTCTTCCCACATCAGTGCCCTCTATATTTATCTCTGGAGGAGGAGGTAATTGGTTTTGTTGGGTTTTTTTTTGTTTGGGGGTGGTGTTGCTTTGTTTTGGGGGGATTTTTTGTGAGCAAATACTATAAATTATTATGCTGCAGATTTGTTGTGCAAGTCTCATAGAATCATTTAGGTTGGAAAAGACCTTTAAGATGATCTTAAGATCGATGATCTTAAGGGTCTTTTCCAACCTTAACAATTCTATGATTCTATAAGATCATCAAGTCCAATCATTAACCTAGCACTGCCAAGTCCACCGCTAAACCATGTCCCTAAGCACCACATCTACACATGTTTTCGTTGCCTCCAGGGATGGGGACTCAACCACTTCCCTGGGGAGCCTGTTCCAATGCCTGACTACCCTTTCAGTGAAGAAGTTTTTCCTAATATCCAACCTAAACCTCCCCTGGCGCAGCTTGAGGCCGCTTCCTCTTGTCCTGTCACTTGCTACTTGGGAGAAGAGAGAGAAGAGACCAACTCCCACCTCGCTACAGCCTCCTTTCAGGTAGTTGCAGAGAGCTGTAAGGTCTCCCCTCAGCCTCCTTTTCTCCAAACTAAACAACCCCAGCTCCCTCAGCCGCTCCTCATAGGACTTGTGCTCTAGACCCTTCACCAACCTTGTTGCCCTTCTTTGGACATGCTCCAGCACCTCAATGTCCTTCTTGTAGTGAGGGGCCCAAAACTGGACACAGTCCTCGAGCGTCGGCCTCACCAGTGCCGAATACAGGGGCACTATCACCTCCCTGGTCCTGCTGGCCATGCTATTCCTGATACTAGCCAGGATGCTGTTGGCCTTCTTGGCCACCTGGGCACATTGCTGGCTCATAATCAGCCGGCTGTCAACCAGCACCCCCAGGTCCTTTTCTGCCAGGCAGCTCTCCAGCCACTCCTCCCCAAGCCTGTAGCATTGCATGGGGTTGTTGTAACGCAAGTGCAGGACCCGGCACTTGGCCTTGTTGAACCTCATACAGTTGGCCTTGATCTGTCAATCCAGCCTGTCCAGATCCCTCTGTAGAGCCTTCCTACCCTCCAGCAGATCAACACTCCTGCCTAACTTAGTGTTGTCTGCAGTGTTACATGCTGATTTATGCAGAGTGAGAGAGTAAGTGGTTATCAAGCTTGAACGATTTTACTTGTCATACAGAGTCAAAACATCATGAACTGTTAATAGGTGACATTTGTCAGTTTTAGTTCATATTCATATTACCTTTCCTTTCAAGGGAGAGGAAGTGGGAGAGAGCGGTTCCTGAATGGACCCACAGTTCTTGGGGTTAATTCCCAAAAAGCAGCATGAAAGGAGCATGTCTCAGTTGCTTGGAGGAAAGGAGAATTAAAAAATCTTAACCTCCATTTATTTTTGTATTTGGGGTTTCCTTTTGCTTACTGTTAGCATAATTAAACTACTTATGTTTTACAGCTTAAATAAATCAGATGCTAATTTAAACAGACTTTTTTTAGCCATATAAATAAGGGACAGCCCTGATCTTAAGAGCTGCCAGTTTCCATATGTGATCTTTGCTTTGTCTGTCTAGGCTTTTTGCATGGGGGATTGGTGCCAGTACTTTGCTGCCACTGTTAAAGTAAAAACTATAATTACATTGTCAAAATAATATTTATAGTATTTTCGGGGAATAATTGTGGGAGTGTGACGAATATATTATACTCATCAAACTTTTATGTAAACATAAGCATGAGTTTTTTATTTGAGTTATTGGTGTTGTTTTTGGCCTTTGTGTTTTTCCAATCTGTAAAAATAATATTGGGATTTTCATGGTCTTTGTAGCATTTGCAGAGTGTATGCCCTAACCATCAGTTGCTACACTATCTGGTAGAAGTAAACTGCTATTTGCACTTGTATTGGGATTTTGGTTTCATGTTTCCATAGCTTAAGAAAATCCTGTGTTCTTTTTGAGTTTTGCTATCCCCTAATTATTATAGCTCAGAGCATTTTACTACTTTACCAAACAGGAAAGTTTTAAGTAATTGGTTTGTTCTCTTGGTATCGTTAGGGGTTGTTTGGGTTTTTTTGTTCCTTTGTGTTTAGCTCGTTAGGTTTTTTTAGGTTTTTTGCTTGTTTGTTTGAAAGTGAGTCTGAGTGCTTTTGAAAGGTGACTGTGAGCATCTCCCAGAAATATCTATGCTAGGAAGCAAGTATTAGGTTTTCTAACAGTAGACAGTTGCCCCTTTGCTAGTTAATGGTATAGACAGGACTTAGGCATTCTTGCTCCTGGATGATGGTAAGTTACCAGGTGTAAAAATACATCAGTCCTGCCCTATCCTGCGGTTTTAACTTTACAACTGCTCTGTGCTGTGTTTTGGTGAATGTTGCCACAGATCTTTAATGAACTGTCTGTCTTCACAACATCTATGGCAAGGATTACAGCCGTGCAAGCTTCACTCAGGAATTCCTAAGTATGTCAACCTGATGCCACCTTCTGTGGATGAGAAGGTTCATTTGGTCCCAAAATCCATTGAATGCCATGGAAAGACTCTGATTTGGGTGGGCTTTGTTCCAGGGCTTTGTTCTTTGGCTTTATTTCAGAAACTGCAAAATAGGGAGCCAGCTTTTACACCTCTTTCAGCTGTCCACAGAAGGAAAAGAGCCAAACCGGGACTAAGGTGAGTCAAACCAATGAATTGTCCTGACTTTGCAAACACTGAATTCTTTTTAGCTCTTGTGTGTGTAATATTGCCCTGTCTGCAGTGGTTAGCTCTTGCCCCATGTACTGAGACTTTCACACTTTGAATCTTGTGTGGTGCATACAGGCACAACTGACTGTGCACTGCTGCTGTTCTCCTGGAGGGGTTGGTTTTTTCATAACTCTGCCCTGCGTGGTTAGTACAGTAAACTATATTTATGTAATACAGCAGTAGCTGTCATTTTGCATAAATGCCAGTGTTAACTATTGTTTTCAGCCTGACACATCTGTGTTTGTGCACATGACTTGGCTGTGACTTCTGGTATTAATACGGAAACTTTACACATGCCTTAATTTCTTTTTCTCATAACATCCAGAGTGGAATGAGGTTTGAGGAGATCAAGTTCAGATCCATTGAAGAAGGGCACCTTTAGGACCAGGCATGCTATTTAAATGCAACATATTCTTATGTTAATGGGAGGGGGAAAAAGGGGAGAGGTGAGTAGTAGTGGGGCTTCTAATTTGAGAATAAAAGCCTGAGGAGGGCCTGCATCATCATTACTAGACTCTTGATACCACAGGCAAACGTAGGTTCTTGTGTCCGAATGCAGTAAGCTCCAGCCTTCTCTGTTTACCCCTTGTTAGTCCTCTGGAAGATTGTTGCACTCCCCTCTTATTTAAAAACCTTTTCATAACTCTAGTCAAAATGTCCTACCAAGTTTGAATCCAGTGATTCTTGGTAGTATTTTTTTTCCTACTTTGGGCTTTATTCCCTACTTGAGTCCTATTGCTTCTGCAGTGACTTACTGATTTAAGCTGTGCTGAGCTGAATTACTTTATTTACCATGACCTGTGAGTATGAAAGTGTATTATTGCAGCAGCTTGTTGAGGTACAGTTTGCACTAGAGACCAGATCCTGCCTAGCGAGGTTCACCTGTCTGATGCTGTTGACATGGATGGCACTGGAAGCAGACTTTGGAGTAGCGACAAAAAAGCTGCTGCTTTCTAACAGTTCAGTGTTTGTTGCACTGATGATCAAAACTGTCCTTTCCATAATACTTATGGAAAAATTTTTTGATTGCTGTACTGGGAGACAGAGGTGGTGACTGTCTCAGAGTCAATGTAAATCATTCTGCTCCTTCTAGAAGAGAGACTAACCTGAACTAATATCCTTAAGTTGTAACTATTAGTAGATCAATGGGCTGCCTTGTAGGGTTCCCTCTTCTAGTTGCTGATACTGCTTTTAGGCACTGTGTATAGCTGTTTTGGTTTTTTTCTTGCTCCTGCAATTTGGAGGCTTTCTAGTACAGCCTGCCAAGATGTTGCTGATTTATGACACATGCATAGTGGTTTTATAATGTGGACTGATACCCACTTGGAGCACAAAGGAAATGGGAGTTTGCTGATGTCTATTTAATTAGAATGGTTTCTGGTTACTTTGGTTGAGGCTTGAAATGAACAGTAATGCTTATATTTCTGTGGACCTTTAAATACAGTGTTCCATAAGCCCTTTCCTTCCTTCCTTGCTCTTCACTGTCCCCTACCCTACCAGCAAATAATGTCAACAAGATTCATAATGAGGCAGGTTTCTAATCTACATAAATATATGTGAATCAAAACTTGAAGAAATCATAGAATGTCCTGAGTTGGAAGGGACCCACAAGGATCATCAAGTCCAACTCCTGTCCCTGCATAGGACAATCCTGTATATATATATCTCATATATATATATATATATATATGTAGATTTAAGATGATCGCCATTGGTTGACTGTAAAGGTGTGGGGTGAAAAAAAATTCTGTTCTATTACGCATAGAAAATTTATTGCCTGCCTTTTACTTTTGATGTAAAGGCTGTGATGTTTTTATTTTGCTCTGACATTCTGTGCTGAATCAGCAGCTGCACAGGGCAGCTCTGGTGTGAGCAGGACCATCATAATTCTGATCATCTTAACTCGCAGCAGCTGCTCAGTGGCTGTTTCTAGCTTACCTCTACATCAAAGGCAGGAAGAGGAACCAGTCTTTATCTCATAACCTGCTGCCAGACTTTGGCCAGAAAAGGGCAGGTATCAATCGGGTTTGCCAATTATTTACTGTCCATAATAGATCCTGTGGTTATTGGCAATGATGTGCATAGTGCAGGTCATGTGTTTCTTCCCTGTCTTATGGCTGTGATGGAGGAGCAGGAGGGGAAGAGAGAAAGGATAAATAATTGTAAAGATTACATTATGTTCTTATGGGGTATGACCAGATCTAGGTTGGTTTTGTTTTCCCCAGCAGGGGCGTCAAGATTGTAAGATCAAGGTGGGAAGAATGGGGCAAACAAACGTTTTAATGCAGAGAGCTTCCTAAAGATAGAGCATCCTAAATTCATTGTAGGGAGAAGAAGCTTAGCTGTTTTCATGTGTACTGAGAGGAAATGCCCCTACTAAAGAGTTTCCCATGGAGGCCCAAGAGTGCTACAGTTCTTCGTCCAGGGAAAGTGAAGTTGGAAGGGGGTGGAAAGGAACTGGAGGAAGATCCAGGCAAAAAGAATGCGAGGCATCTGCTAAACTGTCGCCTGTTTGGATCAAAATCCAAGCAGATATAATTACGTAAAAGTTCACCGTGGCATTCGTCCAACCTTTGGATTATCATTGCCATGACACAACTTCCAGACTCTCCAGTTACATGAGCGTTGTTCTGATGGAGAAGGAGGGGGCTATCTGTAACCGTGGATTTCCAGACATAAGCTACAAGACTTTCTTCCCATTCTGAAGTATCCTTTTTGCTAGCATGTTTGGGCTGGGAGAGAAATGCCTTGTGCCTATCCTTCACTTTTCAGTGAGAATTTTAGGGAATATTGCCTGTGTAGCCAGGAAAAGTTCCAGGATTTGTACCAGGAGACATCAAGGTCTTTCCCTTTCTTCCATCCTCCAGACATATATCACGTGTGATATGGAAGGGACCGTAACAAGGCAATGAGAAGAGGCAAGCTACCTTTATAGATATAAAAAAATAAATAAAAATAAATGGTAATGCCCCAAAACATGGACACTAAAACTGTTGCTGTAAATTAATGTGGATATGCAAGTAAAAATACCAAATGTAAGCTTCCTTGTTGATCTCTGTATATTGCAAAAGGACCATGATCTGTTATTAGCCAGATACAGAATATAAATGGTCCAAGGGGGAAAAAAAAAAAAGTCTGATATCCTTTCCACAGACTTACAGGGAAAGATCATTTAGCTTTTCTAGGGAAAATATAAGCACTTCAGTGGAAATTTTGGTTTAAATGAATCAACATCCACAGTATGCCATCAAAAATAATTGGAGAAATTTGCTCATAATCTTGGTTAGTATTTTACATGTTAATAATTTTCTTTTTTCCCTTTTTTTTTTTTTTTTAAGACCTGTGCAAGGTATCATGTAGTCGTGTGTCATATGGTTAGATACCACGAATAACACATAGTGGGTGGCCAGTCCTTTTTGTTATTTTTCTTGGTTTCCTGGCATGGTTTAAGTCCAGGTTGAGACTCCCCAGTACTTCAAACTTGCTGATTTTGCTAGAGCAGGGTCTTTAAAGAGACATTGTCTGTTAGAGTTAGGCTCAACTTTTAGGTTGATTCAAGTAAAAGATTTTACATCCTAACGCATGCAGGAAGCTTATAAATGCAGTTCCCAAGTCTGCAAGCACTTACACGTGTTTTACTTCACATAGGAGAGTAATCTCAGGCATGTGTTTTTGCTACTTGTGGGGATATAACAGGAGTCCCATTTATTATGCCTTTAGACTTTAACAGATAATTTATTAAAGAAATGAACACACTTACAATGTTTACTTTCTAAAAATAAAATTATGCCATTAAAATACCAGAAGATAAAGAGAACAGTCCTGTTACTGTATTTAAGAAGTGTTGCTAATGCTGTATGAATCGAAATCAGTATGAAACTGATCTCATGTCAGGCAGTGGACTGTCAAACTGACTCTTTTCCTAGTAAATGCACACATTTTTTTGAATCTACCATTATGAGATCTCATTAGAACTTAATTTGCATCAGAGGCCGGTTTGATGAGTGGTCTGATGGTTTCTTCCAGCTCCTGTCTAATTCACTTGTAACTCCACATTTTTAATAGCGTGGTGGGGATTTTTCTTGTCTTTAATTCAAATTCTCCTTTCTAGTAAGAACAGAGTGTTGATATTTTGCCTAGACGTTTATCTTCCAAGGACAGAATGGTTGTCCAGTCACTGCACGTAATGTTCTGTTAATATTAGAGTTGGCATTTCTGAAGGGAAAGGAAAAAAATGAGGAGTGTTACTTTCTTTTGGAGGTGGAGGAGATGAGGAGTGGGAACAGAAACTTATTAAACACAACATTCTTGGTATTCCACAGATGGTAAAAACGGGTTACTAGTCTGCACTGCAGCAAGTGCAGTATGATCAAGGCGGAAATATAATCGGTAGCTAGACGTTCATTTTATTTACAGAAATAAAATACTAAGCACTATTTTAATAACTTTAAATGACAGAGCCCATATATGTATTGTACATTCAATTCGAGTAGTCTAGACAGACTGTTTTCCCAGGAAAATACATTTTCATCAGTATTTGTGGTATGATTCATGGTGGTGAAGAGGCAAATAACTCTTTTGATGACTGGAAGTTGCTTTAACTTGCAGCCACAAGGAAACGAGTCAATGACCGGATGATAGCGGTGGAAACTAACATTTTATAGTAACAGAGGTCTACACCTTATGCTGAGTGGAAGGGTTTATTTTTCCAGGGATGGCAATATATCACAAAATGTTCTGCCATTGTTTACAAACAGCCAAAGGTGGTCTGTGTAATGGCTCATAGTCCACAATTTAGATTTGCAAAGCTCACGGGCGACTTAAAAGGTGTACAGGCTGTCGGGAGGCTGTGATTTGGTCTACGTAGTTGTAAACCTTTGTGCATGCCCCCATTGCAGAGGGGGCACACCAGCTGTATCTTTCATGCATAGTTAATGGTTGGCATTAAAGGGAGATATGTAAGTTTGCTAGTCTTATGTTTGCAGTCTGGCAAGTGATGTTGTACAGCTTCATACATGCTTTGGTTAGATTTATTTTATATCTCTATGGAACTCCAGTAAAGGCAAAGGATTGTACTTACAACTATCTCTGTGCTGTCTGCCCCAAATAAAAAGAATGGAAATACCTTCTTATGACTGTTGTCAACCTCTGCAGCTGAGGTCAAGGTTTTTCAAAGAGATCGGTAAGCAAGTTCACAGGCTCCTGTTCTTGACTAGAGAAATCATAGTAGGAATTTGAAAGATAAGTCTGATTGTCCACCAGTAAAAAACCTCATGTTCTGTAAGGAAGATGTAAAATGTATATGAATATAAACATTTAAATAATATACACTATAGCAAAATATGTTACATAATAACATAATGGTTGTGTGTAGTAATCTAATCAGGAAAGATACTGGGGGGGAGAAATTGCAGTTATTCTTGTTGATGGAGGTTTACCAGCGATAAACTCTTCTAGCTTTAGTACTAGAACTTTAATACATTTTTCGGAAGTGTTGTCACCTAACTGTGTGGAGCAGAAGGAAACAATGTATTGCATTTTTCGATCATAATGCTTAAAATCTTTGCCCTAATAACTTCAAGGATTTAAGTTATTGTCTAATAGACAATCTGATTCTACAAATGACACTGTGTTAAATTATGTCTTCATGAGGAGCATGACGCAGGATCAGGCCTGTGAAAGGTTCATGTGTGTCCTTCAGACCATCTGCGTAGTACTGCAATGTAATTGTTAAATGCAAAGCATGCGCTAGAGCGTGGTTCGGTTAGTGTGTGATCATAAGAGACTGAACGAAACAAAAGGAGCTGTGATCTTGAAGGTACTGAACTGCTGGAGTGCCTTTAAGCCATCCTCATGCAGGGCTGTAAAGTAGTATCAGCTGCCTCACCTTTTGCATGGGTGGCATTGAGCAACTCTAAAAGATCAGTTTACATGCAGACAAACATTTAGGTACCAAAATTTGTTAGGAGAAGAGTCAGTGTTTCCCCTTGTACACATTGCCCTGTTGTGTAAAAACTTTTTTTTTGTAGAACCTAGAAAATTCTCCATAACCCATTGCCGGCTGGTTGTGAAAGCAACGTGTAATCTGAGTATTTGCTAAAGAACATCCTGCTTTTATAGGAACCATTGAAATCTCAATAGGGGGAAAAGTTTTTTCAGCTCTAGGGTTGATCTGTGTATCAGAAGTTACATCTTAGTACATGTAATTTCACGGTGGTTGACCATCAGGTTAAAAATAGTCTTGTTGACCACACACAGAGTAACATTTTTAAAATTAAAATTTGGCTGTGCCGATAGCTACAGAATTATTTGTTGAAGTCGGTGCTTATAGACACCAGCAAGCTAGGGGGTGGACTTAAGATGTTAAATAAATCAGTCCTATGGAAAAGATGTACTTTTTATAATTGTGTTTCCCGAATACTAGCTAATGCATCTGGAAAGAGTGGTTGACAATTATTTTTAGCTTCATAAAGATCTGTACATTTTCAGGGAAAAGGTGAAATAGTCTTGTTTTCTTTTTTCCCTTTCTTTTTGTTTCTTCCCCTTTTCAGAAAGCACATGACTTATTGAATGGATGGCAAAACGGTTTCAGCTGGTATACTGTGCAATGAAGTCTGTCTTAATCAGCTTCTAGATTTTCTTGCTTTTGCTGTAAGGACAATGAAATTGTTGGAGAGGAGAAAAGCAGTATCTGTATTCTACAGATTTCTAAGCATAGTTGAATCATATGTTGCAGCAGTCAAGTCCAACAGAGGTAAAACAAAAAACCAGAAACGTGCAAATTGAATGATAAGAAGATACTTCTATAGTTGGGAATGCAATACTTCACTTTTATTGTAGCATTTGCAGTTTTTTAACACATGCGTACCTTGCTGTAAATTAACAGATCTAGTTGGATTTTTTGAGGGTTTCTTTTTTAAGGCATAAATACCAAAGTATAGACTTCCAACGCTCATATCAAAATTCACTGTCACTTGGTAGCTTAGTGCTAGGCTAGTACATTTTATCTGGAATCATCTTTGGAGAGCAACACTGCATATGAGACTTTTGCACGCTCCAGGACCACCAGGTGCTCCTGTGGGGTTTTGCGGGGCCGTGTTTGTTTGGGTTTTTAAGCATAACCATGCAGGTACTACTGTGATGTGATTCAGAGAACAACGTGCTGTGATGAGCTAGTTGTGATGCTATAATGACTTCTAATGCTGTTTGCCCCTCTTCATAGAATCATGGAATTGTTTTCCCATCTGTGACTGCTGGACATGGCACATAGAATCATAGCATGGTTTGGGTTGGAGGGGATCTTAAAGATCATCTAGTCCAAGCTGCCTATTGTGGGCAGGGATGTCTTCCACTAAACCAAGTTGCTCAAAGCCCCATCCAACCTGACCTTGAACACTTCTAATAATGGGGTATCCACAACTTCTCTGGGCAACCTGTTCCAGTGTCTCACCACCCTCCTCCTCATAAAAAATATCTTTATATCCAATCTAAACATGCCATCTTTCAGTTTCAAACTGTTGCCCCTTGTACTGTCACTACAGGCCCTTGTAAAAAGTCTCCCTCCATCATTTTTACAAGCCCCCTTTATGTATTGAAAGTCTGCAACACGGTTTCTTGGGAGCCTTCTCTTCTCCAGGCCGAACAAGCCCAACTCTCTCAGCCTTTCTTCATAGGCGACATGTTTCAGCCCTCTGACCATTTTCATGGCCCTCCTCTGGACTCGCTCTAAGAGGTCCATGTCTGTCTTGTGCTGAGGGCCCCAGAGCTGGACGCAGTGCTCCAGGTGGAGTCTCACTGTAGAAGTCTGTCCAACTTGTTAGTGAAGACCCTCTTGTCCCACTTGGTCAGGTGATTCTCATCAGCTCCCAGCAGACCCAGCTTCTCAAGGGTAGGTCCGTGATCATAGAAGCCAAAACGTAAGTATTTACACTCCAGTACATGAACCATATTTGGCATATGTCATTGGCCTGGCATCACACTTAAGTACTCTGAAATTACTTATAATTTTTTGTGATATGAATTACATTCTTTTTTGTAGGGAAAAGGAGTTCGGGCACTGCAGAAGCAGTGCAGCAGTTGCAGTGTAGTAGTAAGAGAGCTACATGAATTGATTGGAGAGATTGTGAGCTAGGTCCTGTCGTGTCTAATCCGTACTCCTGGTATAGCTCAGTTACCTCAGGTGTTTGTAGAATCACATCTTTATTTTGAATTGCTGATATTCATCACGTGAAATTACTTGCATAGGGAAATATTGCATTATCAAGACATCCTCTTTTTCCGCTTAGTTGTGAATAGATACAGTTTCTTTTGTCTCACAGGTTATCTGCTTGCCCATATATTGATTTGTGTCCTCTAATTAAAAGAAAAATGTTAACTATTACTGGTTAAAAACAAGCACTTACAAATAAAACTTTTTTTTTCCACGGTACATGCACAGAATCGTGACCTTTTCCTGGATCCTTCTTGCTTGGTCAGGACATCATGATTGAACAAGGACAATGTTGGTTGCTTTCACAAATGTTAAAACTCCAGTGTGTGATTAATGGAGAATTTGTGGATATTTATTATTGGACTGCAAATGTGTTCATAGCATTTCATCACTGTTACAGTAAGAATGGCAACTTTTAAAAGATCTTTAACTTTTTTCTCCCTAGTCTGTAGTATTTTTTTTGACAGCTTAGTCTCTAATGACCAGAGTGTAACTGATAGCTGAAAAGGGTCAAGCAAATTTCAGGTAAAGATTGGAGTATAATCAACCAACCTCATGTCTCTCTGAGAGATCTTTCTCATAGTAGAGTAGGTAAGGAGTTCACCAAGAGAAATAATACTCTTTTCCTAGAATGTACTGCCGTGTTAGTTTTTTCTAGCAGGGAAGTATTTCCATAAAATGTCTGCTAGAAAAGTAGCATGCCCATGCTTGCTGTCCTTCAGAAAGGTTCTGAGTCAGCAGGATGGGAACCAGATGGATGGGAGAAGTGGAAGCATAATGATGGGCAGAAAATAATAAAAAAGTGCAGATGTGCAGGGAGAGAGAACAGATCTTAAGAACTAAAGCATAAAGGAGAAGATGATTCAAAAAGCTTTATGGAGAGGACATATATATTTTGGGCTTAAAAAATATATAAGGAAAAAAAGTTACTATTCCCTAAGCCCGAGTGACCTCATTTGAGACTTGCTTTCTCTTTGTTCCCAAGAGGACATATGCCCAGACCTCTGTAGGAAATCTGGCTGCCAGCTGGCACAGCACCTTTCAAAGAGACCTAATTTTATATTTTCAGAACCTGGCAATATCAGCCACCTCCATCTGTAACAGGCTGCTGTTTGCAGTATCTGGTAAACTGCATTTTAACATTTAATTTTAAGTTTCTTTGCCAACCTATTAATAAGGGCCAGGCTATTGAGAGCTGTCAATAGGGCCAAAAAAAGTGTTTTGATTTTGTGAGATCTGTGAGTTCATGCTTTTGTTTTTCATGAATTTACATCTTTTGGCAGGCTCTAGGAGATTAACTTGTATGATGAAATATCATGTCTCCGTATTTTAAGTCTCTATTGAGAGGAGGCTGGAATAAATCCTTTGTAATAATAGTAGAAATCTGCCGTATTAAATTCAGTGTTAAAACTGGAGGCAAAGTACTCGGAGTACTGGCTTTAATTTTTCTGGGATAGAAATCAGAAAGTATTGAGCACATCATCATATTATATAGTGATTTGTCCAGCTAAATAGAATTTAACGTGGGTAGCGAGGAAACAAATTCAGTTCTCTTGCTCTGGCTCTACCTGCTGCAATAAAATTTTCAAGCCCTCTCTGGCCAGCTTGGGGAGGGTGCCTGGAGAGCTCTCTTAGTAGCAGGCAGAGCTGCTCTTGCAGAGTTCAGGTGATGACAGGCAGCCTATTTGTGCTAATTTAATATGAGGACGAAAGCCACCTCAGATCCAGAAGAAGCAAAATGGCCACTGCAATGTGGCGGCCACTGGTTCAGCATGGGTCTGCTTCAGTTTGTGCTAACTGTAGCTCCAAGCTTTCATTGATTTCTATCTGTCTTAAACCTTGGCACAATCAATTAGTTCTTGTAATCACTAGTAACCAATGTTTGATATTCATATAAGTCTAACTGAGGAAAAAAATTAGTTTGTTTTGGGTATAATTCCAGAATACTTTGTAAAATTACTTGCATTAGAAGAGAAACCAGATATTTATGTACAGTAACAGTGAAATACTGCACCCAAAGCTTAATTGAGATGGATTCTGTAGTGTATAGCTGTAATGTTGAAAAGTTTGTCATTTACACGAAATTTATTAGTGTTTCTTTGAATTCCTGTTAACATATTTTCTGGGTTTTTTTCAGCTCTTCGTTGTAGCCTCCAGTTTCTTGGAAACATTGCAGCAGGAAACGGAGATTCCCAGAATAGCATTTGGAAGTGTGCTTTCCCAGATCTCTTCTTGTAAGCATGGATGCGGGTTTTTTTTATAATGTAATTTCTGTGGTTATATTCAAATCTTTTGTCCACGATAGTTGTGCCTCTACTAGCACCATGAAGCTTTGAAAAATAACTTTGGGGAGAATGGGATGGTTGAGACCATATCCTGTAGATGTTTTTTTTGTTAGTCAACCACAGGGGTCAGGACCTTTAAAAACCTGCTTGTTCTAAACTAACAGTAAATTGATTTTAACAGAAGCTGGAAGAAAACGATTTCAAATGATGAGCTTCAAACATAAGCTTTGTTTCAGAGGGGTTTTCAAGTAGTTATACTAATTTCCAAGAACATAGCTTTTTCTTTATTCACTTTGCTGCTGTGCAGACCTGTGAGTATTTGTGGATGAGACGGAATCTACAAAAGTGATGTAATCTTTGCATCTTCCAATCCTTTTGCCCCCCTCCTAACCTCACCAAAATATCTTCCTGGAGGTTTGATGACATATGTGTAATGAAGTGTTATATAAACGATTTTGTGCAGACACATGACAATATTGTTGATGTTTGGCCGCATTTTTTGTAGTGAGCTAGTAACAAAGGCACATTCATTCAATTTGATATTCTTTCTGAGTGTGTTTTTGGAGCCCACTTGTCAGCACTGGATGTAGAAAGACCTTATGATAATAGCAGCAGATAATTATGGTTTCACCCAATTTCTAGATCTCCAGTTAGCTCTAGTTTAGCATTAGTTTTGTAAATTCCATGTAAGTTTGACCTTCAGCTAGGAGTTGGTTGTTTTTCTTTGCAGATGACTTCTGTCCCTCTTAGGCAATGACAAACTTATGATTCTCTAAAAGACAGCAAGGAACAACAACTCAATGAGCTGAATGCCACTAGCCTGTTTTTCCAGGGTCAGTTTTAACTTACTCTCTTAACTCCTTATTTGCTCTTGAAGGACATGCCTAACGTACAGTGATGAGAAAATTGTTGCCTATTGTTGTATGGTCCTGTTCACCTGCCTTAATTCACTGAAAGTGAGAGAACTCCTGGATCCTGGGAACTTGACTGTGGCTCTCCGTGTCCTGAAAGTCTACAAAGAACAGTTGGAGTCTGAGTGGTCGTATGTATCTTTAGATCCCCCCCCCCCCTTAATTAGGTGCTTTTCTAGTGGAAATCTCTGTATTAAAATATCTAAATTTGTGACACTGCTAAGTAGTAAATGAAGATCTATTTAGAAGTTACTCATTTGGTATAGAGATAATTTTCATGATATTTTCACTGACTGTTTTGATTTCTTCTAAAATAAGACTACATTTTTGTTGAGGATATAGACAGGAATTTTAAAATCATGATCTTTTTTTGATGAAACTGTTCTAGAATGCAAAGTAATTTATACTTGTGTGCTGGTTTGTGGAGATTTTTGAAATAAAGTTAACACAGAATATAGTCTTAGAGACTTCGGTTATTGGGGCATGCTAGGAAGACTTGTATGACTAATGCTTGTGAGTACTACATAAAACGGGGTTTTTTTCTTCTTTTTTTTTGACAAATCTGTTGTGTAATGCAATATGCAATCATTTTTATACGCAAACAGAGAAGACATTTTGTTTGTGAATATTTCACATTTCATTTTCATACTTTAAGAGCACCTAATCAGTGGTTTTATGCCACTGAGTTTTTATATTTTTTGCTAATGACCATTCTTGTAAATTGTTGTCAGTTATGCATTTGAGAAATGTTCTGCCCTGCATCAGCAAGGATACACATTCAGTTAATTGTTGTATGATGCATTCCAAGGGGGGAAAAAAAAAGGATAGTTTGTATGTTTTTGTAGCATTCTTTTGAAGGTCATGTTTAAATTCAAAATTTAATTGGGAAGAATTGTCAGGGTTTTACTAGTTATTTGGAAAGTCTCTAAACAGAGTTAAGATGACTGAATGAAAAGCAAATGTCATTTAATCGTTTGCTTTTGTACGGAAAAAATGACTTAAAAATTTGTTTGTGTCTGGGCATTTTTTCATAACTAGGTTAATTTGCTTAGGACATAAATAGTTTTCAGAAAGCAAACTTAAGGGGCCAGGCGACCAGACTTCTATTTCAAAAGTGACAAATTGAGTCCTTAGTTTCGGCATCTGTCAATATAAACTCATGTGAAAGATTGCTTTTCAGATCATTATTTTGATTATCCTTCATTTTCTTTATGTATTGAAGATATGCTGAAATGTATTTTGACTGAGATATGAAAGGCAGGGAGAGGTGAAAGAGGTTGTCGTGCTGTTAAATTTATATTTTGAAGGTAATCACAGAATAAATGCAGCATCAGAATAAATGCCGAGGTATCCATTTCCCTGATCTTTCTAGTCTGAAGTGCATTACAATGAAAATGTCTTACTTCCTCTATGGATGTTTGATGTGGGTGGGAAATGGTCTCTCTTCAGAGTAGTCTTGAAATTAAAAAGAGGCAAACTTCTATACAAGATATAAAACCATGATGAAGGAAAAAAGATGGGTAGAAAAGAGTAATCCTAGTCCTGCTGTAAGGCAATTGCAGAGTGTTTGCCCTCTCATTCCTCTCAGAATGCTGAGTTCCTCATACAGTAAATATACAAAAAGCATTGGAATATCTTCCAGGTGTTAAGAAAACGATACATTTGGTTTTCTTCAATAGTACTTTAACATGGTCTAGTTAAGTCTCAAAGCTCATTATCAGTTTTCCCAACTGAAAGAAAAAGTAATGAGTTTGTAGTATGAGTTTCTTTGCATTTCATACAGTCGTCTTGAACCGAATTCTAAATGGAAATCTTTCAATAGCGTTGGCACTGCTTTCAAGTCAACACAGGTAAAGTGCATTCACAATTGCAAAATCTAAACCAAAAAGTATATTGCAACAGTGCAGTATCAAGCATTGATTAGGTATTCAAACAGCATTACCTTGAAAGTGAAGAAGATAATTCCTTGCTAGAGAGGGACTGATTTTTCTGTCTTTTTATAGCTCTAGAGCCTTTTTGTGATTCATCTTGTACTTATTTCCCCCTGTTTCTCAATCCTCATTCGTTTGTTCTTCTAATACTCAATTTCTTATATCTCCCATCTCAAGAAACACATTTACTCTGGTTCTCCCTCGTGTTCATCTGTTCTTATTGTGGGATAGTATATGTCGTGGCTGAGGGTAATTTAAATGGCAAAATAAGTTCTTGCTTCATATTAGATTTAAAAAAAAAAAAGTTATTTCCATCCTGAAAGAAACCATGATATTTATATATTAGAATACGTATACTATCTTTGGTCTACTTGGTGCAGAGGGAGAGGTAAGAAAGTAACATTTTCACATACTTCTTTATTTAAAAAAAAAAAACGTTGGTGTAAGAGGTTTGTTTTTCATATATTCAATGGAAATCTGCTAGTGTGTACCCTTCCTTACGCAACATTGATTTAAACTAAGTCTTTTTTTTCTGTTTTTGGTTATGATTTTTTTTTCTTTTTTCTCCCCTCTTCCAGTTAGCTGCAGGTCCATGTGTTAAACTAATGTAATGCTTTTCTCTTAGACCATACATGCATCTTGTGGGTCTGTACTACATGGTGTATTTCTGTGTAGTGAAAGTTTAGGAAGAGCCTACAAAGTCAGTAGTCTTGTTTCAAGTAGAACAATCATTGTAAAGTCTTGCAATATCTTTTTTTTTTTTTCCCAAAGTATTGGGTTTTTTTTCCTGTTATCTTGCAGTATTAACACAGCATGTATTTCATAGGCCAGAAATTGTTCTTACTTTAGCTTTAATTACAGAAGATATTCACTTAATCCCATGAATAACTGACTACATTTTCACAAGGTACCTGCAGCTTGTATCTTAGATTCTTCTTTGCATTTTTCTATCATTTTTCCATTTGTAAAGCACATGCTGTAAGAGTGTTTACAAGTATAACACCTGATGTCACACAGCTGAACCTCCCAGTCCAAATAGTTTTCTCTTTTTTCCTAGAATATTAGAACTGGTTTGTTTTGAGGGTAGTCTTGAGTCGGGTCTGAAAGCCTGTTTCTTTTACTAGCATTAATCCTTCTACTGTGAGATAAACGTGGGTGGATACAGTTGTGTAATGTCATGATGATACCTTCTGTTGCGTGCTTGCTTTCTTTCCCTTTTCCTACTGCTGAGCAGGAGGAAGCAAGCTAGCCAGCTCTGGTGCAGACTTTCTTGTGTCCTGCCTACTTGAGCAGTTTTCTGTGCTGTTTCTCTGAATTTAGGGGAAAGCTCTACTGATGCCAGCCGTGTTGCATCTATTTGCTGTAGGAAACTGTTGTGAACTTCTCACCGCTCTCCATTTACTAGCGTAAAGCGCTGGTCTGTTCCTGTGATCAGACAGAGCAGGCAGTGTCCAGAAATGGCTTCCTAACATGTACTTCGCTGTGAACAGAAAAGCTGAACAGTAAACAGGATTTCGTATTTTGGTAGAAGTGATGTTATTTACTTTGGCTCATGAAAGCTGAAGATTTCTTGAGTATAAGAACATTTTTTTGACAATGATAAGTAAAAAGCTAAGCTTTGTCCTTGCATCAGTGTTGTTCCTTACATGTAGTAACGCTGTCTCTTTAGGACAGCTTTTGAAATTGTGTAGGTTTGCATGTGCCTTATGCCAATATTAGCTATTCTTTCATTAGAGCCTTCTGTTTCTAAGACATTTTTGGATATTGAATGAATTGCAGTTTTTTGCAGTTAGGTGTGTGAAAGACAGACACAGTCGTCGTTTGGAGGATATGTTTAGAATAAGTTTGGACTCTGATGTATTGCTGCTTTTGCTTTGGTGTCCATTTCTATCATTGCATATAATCTTCCTAGTTTGAACTAATTCTTGGTTCATTAGTAAAGTGCTTATTTTTTTTTCCCCCCTCATCGAGCAACTATATTACTTTCTGATATGGAAGAGTATGCGTGAGATACAATCATGTAGAAGTGCATAAAAAGATTTCTGTCCCTTTTCTTATGAAGTCACATCTAAGCTTTGGACGCCTCTCTGGCTGGACTGTAGAAAAAATATTTTTGTCAGCAATTCATTGAAAATTTGGAGCTGTACTTCAGCTCTCACTGAAGTACATACCACTAGGATTGCTTAAATGAATTTACATAGCCGCGGTATTTGCAACAGAGCCAGTACTCTGTTGTAAAGATTTGGGTCCCTTGCGCCACAGCTAACAAAGTGCACCGCAACCATTTTTAAGCGGCTGTTGCGGCTTTATATGGCTGAGCCGAAATACAAACTGTTCTTCTTCCAGGAGGTTATGCTCACTGCTGGACTCGCAAATGCCTGGAATTAAGGTGTTCTTACTTTTAAAGTTAAAAATATTACTTAATTCCTGCCTACCTTCTTGTCTCTCAGCTGGAGCATCCGGTTTCATATTACACTGAATAAAAAGTGAATGCCACGTGTGTTTATTCCTCTTGGCTGGGCTTTCTTGCTGTCAGATGCTGCTTTTAGGTATTGAAAATCTTTCTGTGAATCACCAGGCAAGTCTTGGTTATAGGCAAAACTTTTATTCACTGTTTTATTCCTTTTTCTTTTATTGTGCACTGAAATTTATGACTTAATGTTCCTCTGAGTTAGTATCCAGTGAATTCCACAAATAAACACTTACGATGCTCAAGTTATTTTTGCAGTTGCTGCCATGAACCATTAGGACAGAGAGAGGACATCCAGGACAAATATTTGGATTTAAGGCCATTGGCTGAACTGTAGTTTCTCCCATGGGGTCCTTACTGCCCCATTCGGCTAGCACACGTTGGCTTTTCTACTCTTCACCCATCACCGGAGGGCAAGCACGTCTTTAAAATCTTTTATTTGGTGAATTTGCAATTCCTTCTCTGTTCGTGATCCCACATTCATGTTTGGAGTCCAGTTTTCTGTCTCCAAGATGGAAAAGTCCTTAGGGAAAGTTCAGGAGGATCTTCTTTCCAAGTGTGACGCCTTTGGCTTCTCCCTCCAGTCTCACAGCAGTTCTATAGGGAGAAGGCTTTGTCAGAGGAAATCTGAGATTATTCTGAGGAGTTCCTCAGAGCTCCTTTTTTAGAAGCAGCTGTTGGTAGCGGACCTTTTGCAATTCCTCTTCTGTCTGCCGTAAACCCCTCCCCTAGTTAAAGAGAGCAGAAGAAGCATCTTTAAAGGCAGGATGTAGCCTTCTGGAATTTCCCTATCATATTTGCCTACTTCTTGAATCACGAGATGTTTGGTAGAAGACAAAGATCTGCTGTTGAGGAAGAGGGAATGTCTGAAGTGTTGGCTATGCTTCCTGAGAGGGGTGGGTTATGGGAGAGAAGGCCTCAGTTTAGCGACTTCTGAATCTAACCAGTGATGGAAAACCAAGCCATCCACTTTCTAAGTAGTTTTTGAAATAGAGGAGAGCTATTTTTCAGATCAGCATAGTGAGATTTTTGAGACTATAAGCACTGATGCATTTTTAAAACGTGTTTGTAGATTGACAGCATAACAAAAGTTGCCTCAGAACTTGGAAGAAAGGGAGGTAACAGTGCTGCAATGCACACCTAAGTGTGTCTTCATGAGTGATACACTTTTTATTAAGTATTTTCTGTGGCATGCTATGAGCTAAGAAATAGTTAAGAAATTTAAGAAGGAAGTCGGTTCTATAAGGAATGCCCTGGTCAAATTTTGTATTCAGTCCTTGTATGATCATACCTGTTTATCCAGACCACATGGTCTGAAGGCTCATTTCATTAAGCTTGTGGTTACTTGTAAGCATCAGAAATGCTTCTATCTCTGAAATCTGTGAAGTTGCAGAACATAATTCACACATTTAATAAATATTCTCTTGATTTAAGAACTGATACCTCCTCCTCTTTCTCTTTTAGAAGCTTGATCCTGTAAACAGCTCCAAGATTTTTTTAATGTTGCTACCTTTGCCATCTTTAATACTAGATGCTGAGTGGCATTTTAAAATAGTATTAATTAACATATATTAGGCAATGTATTTTTAAACTGCCTCTAAACTTCTAGTCAACGCAGCTCCTGAACTTGTTTCAGGCTAGCAATCCTGTAATCTTGAATACTAGGAGCTCTTCCGAGGTTGCTGCTGCTGGTCTAACTCCCAAGAGCAATGATCTGAGGAGGCAGATTGTGTGTCTCCAACTGAGGTTCTTCAAAATGTTGCCTGACTGGCTGTATAGCCCTTTGTTTTGTAGCTTTTGGCTAAAATCTTAGAGCAAGAAGAAACTGGAAGTTTTCAGGGCTGAAAGCCATTGAAACTTACCTGTCTTGTCCTGAATGTTTGGATCTGTAGTTGGGCTTGCGAAGATTGCCCAGAGCTTGTTGCTCTCGGAAAGTTTCAAGGAGTATGATGTTACAGAATATACTTCAAAGCGTATGTCTTTGCAAAGACACTGGCTCTGCAGAAACAAGTTGGTTCCCTTTCTTTGGTTTGATTTATGGCATACACTAATTAAATGATCCTATCTCCTTGACGGTTCTTTGCTGTGCAGTGGTCTTCTTGAAAACGTGTTGTTCTTTGGAACGTGCAGCTACTATCTAGGCTATTAGCTTAAGAATTAATACCCTCTTAACTTCAGTGAAAAACTTCCATGCTGCTACAGTCTTGTGCATGAGTGACCGCTCCTGTCCCATCTTTAGTCCTGAGACCTTGTCCTTTAATGCAGGCTCCCTCTTTCAGAGGTTGGTTAAGATCTGTTGCTTCCAGCTTGCTCTGCTCATGATCACAGTTGTGGGATTAGCATTCCTTCTCAAATACTTCCTTGCACATGGAAAGCTTTTAAAACTCTCAACTTCAGTTCCATTGCTTCTAGCCTCTTGTGATCTTTTTTTTTCTTTTAGTATTACTTAGTTCCTTTCTATCTGTTCCCTAAGAGTGGAAGATCTGTCTCTTAAACTGTGATCACTCTTTCTGCGTTATGCAGCTTTTGGTTCTGCTTCTTCCACCTCTGTGTTCCATCTTCTGTTTCTATTCAAAGGGATGAGCCTGGTTTTCAAGCCCTTGTGAGACAATTATTTATTTTCTGTGTATCTTCCATCTTTCTGATATACCTCTGCAATGGTATGCTGATTGAATTCTTCTGAAGTGTTGACATATTAAGTTGAACGTATCTTAAACATGTAAGCAAATACACTTACTCCATAAGCCAATATTCTTTTTCCAGTGCTGCCTTCTTTCAACAGCTGCTGCCTACCAAAGGATTCTATCTGGGAACTGGACATTATCCTTCCTTTAGGAAACAAAGCTGGAATATACTGTTAAGTATCTGAAATGTATTTCCTACTCAATTTCTATGTGATTACTACCAAAGTCTGAAGAGTCCTCTGTAACAAACTTCCTTGCAGTTCCAAAGGAACTAGAAAGCACAAGCAGTATCCCCTGTCATATGTGCAGTATGTTGAAAACAATTGCCAAGCACTGCCTTTTTTGGTTTTTTTGGTTTGTTTGTTTGTTCGTTTGTTTTTTCAGTAAAAGCTTTTTCTTAAAACACGCAGAGAGCTATGCCTTAGGCTCTGGAAAATTGGGAGCCTTTAAAGAGTCATTCCTCTGTGTTTCCCTACACATCCACATCCACTCACTTTTGGTTTTGTATTAATCAACAGCAGAAAAGTGTGTCACACAGTTTAGAAGCTACTGTATTTAGAAGAGAAACCAGCACAGAATGCCACGAGATCTATTTTAGAATATTGAACCTGCAAACATACGTGTTTTGTAAAATAATTAGGAAAAAGTAGTACAAAATTACATTATAATTTATCCTAACCGAGACCAATGTGTATTCTAAAAGCTGTTTATTTTAGAAATACTTTGGTGGTTCCATTAGAGATGAGAGTATAGCTTGTGTCATCAGTTTTTCCAAGTGTGTGCATGGGGCAGTGTAGCTACTATGGAAAGAAAAAACAGGTTGTATTTTTGATTCCTGAAGAGCAAGGAATAAAAAATCCTCCATTTTAAAATAAGAAGTGTAATATGCCTTTTGGCTTCCAGAAAAACAATATTAAGAGTGTGGTCAGCTGTTTGGCATTGCAAGTAAGATTTTCTGAACATCCACTTTCTCTTTTTGAAACCACAGCTCAATGATGACTGTAAAGATTAGGATGTGGGGCTCCCCCTCCCCACTTTTTGCCTTTGGTTATTTTGCCCTGGCTTATGGAAAGAAGTGCGGACAGAAACTAGTGCTCCTGTGGCAAGGAGTCTTGCCCATGGGCACACATTTAAAGGCAAGGATGGAACTCCTTAGTAGAGTGCTTGTTGCCTAACTGGTATGTGTGTGGTGCAGAAACCAAAAAATGTTACTTTTTTTTTTTTTTTTTTTTTTTCTTCCCATTTTGGGCTGGCAACTCTGTCTCTTCTCTCTGACAGTTTAGGGTGTCCCCCACTCCCTTCTTCTACTCTCCAGAGAGTAATTCTTATTTTTAATTCCAGGAAAGTTGGAGTTATGTTGCAGGTTCCAAGTTCAACTGTGGTTTTAAATAGTACTGACAATTGGAAAAGTTTCCTTAATTGTAGAGATCTGAGTAGCTTCTACTTTCTGTTTGCAGTAGCAGCGTATTGGCACAGATTCCCCCAGTCTTTCAAAGCCCAGCCTCACACATTTGTTTATCTTATCACCACTTTCTTCTTGTAGATTTTGTGGAGAGGGGGGAGCAGGAAGCAATTGTATTGCTAATCATCTTCCAGTTTTTTCTTGGTAGCTCTTCAGAAAAAAATTATTCCAACTTTGCACATAAGTAAAAATAAATCTCTTTTTAGCACCTTTCAGATGTAGCTGTCAAATTGAACAAGAGTGTCTTCTGAATCAGAAAAATATTACAGGTAATCTGAACTCAGTCTTCTAGACCTGTGAGCTGACTTGGTGGATGGTATTGTGGCCTGTAAGGTGGATGCATTCATTATGGGTAATGCCTTTTGATGTTCACTGTTGTGCTTGATTCAGCTCAGGAGAGGAGTATTGTGGTGCTTGATACTTGGGGTTGAGCCTTAAATATGGAAATACATTTCCTTATTCTTCTCCTAAGTGAGAAGTGCTGATGTTTGAGTGAAATGACTTATCTGGTTTCTAGAGGTCTTTGTGACAGCACATGTGTTCTATTTGTGATTAAATAGCCATATACTTGTAATTGGTTTTTGAATAGTTTTGATAGGGTGCTTATATTCTTGTGCAAGGACAAAAAATACTTCTGCTTCTAAAATATACTCTGGTCCCAAACAGTTCCTCATGAGGCATATTACTTTTTTAGCATCTAAAAAGACTGGTGATATGGCTTTGAAAGATTAGCTGTCTAAATTTTCTTCTTTTTTTCTTCAAAATTTGGGTGATTTGTTACAGTTGTTTGTTAAACTACAGTAAAAATAGCTATTTCATTCTTACTAAATATTTTGGATAGAGTGGCATTATTGTAGGATGATGAAAAATGCTTTTGGTTTTGAGATTGAAAGAGACATTAGTTGATCAAATAGAGAATGTCATGTCGTCTTCTTTCTTCGAAAACATTTGTGGGGGTTTTCTTCCTAATTTTCTGAGACTGAGGACACTGTTCTCTAAACTTGCTAATGGGATCAAATCAACTTAATATGGAGCATGACATTTGATGATAAAGTTGATTGCTTACACCCGGCTTTGATTGGAGCAAGCTTAGTGGTCATTTGGAATATACTGAGCGCAAATGTAGCTTATACCATTTCATCTTGGCTGCTTCTCAAGTTCAATTTGGTACAATGCAGCCCTTGTGCTATTGTAAAGTCTTTGAACTGAACATCTCCTGTATTTATCTACTATGTAAGCACTTGATTTTTGTAGGATTTTAGCCAAACAATTTTTAAAAAGTCAAGAAAATTGGCATATTTAACACTGTTCATTTGTTACTGTGTTACGCTTGCATAACAACTTTAATTTTCACCATTTCCTTCACTAAATTGCAGTGGTCCTCAGTTTATCCCAGTGGTTCTGCTGTTGGCCCCCAAAGAGAGTTTAAATGTCCTACCAAAGCCTTTTGTGTACATCTGAAATGCCATATTCAGTCAGTAACCCAAAACTGAATGTCTTTTTTTATTTCAGAGCTGTGGATGGTCTTACTTTTCCTCCTCTTCTCCCCTGCCCCAAATGAAAAACAGGAGAGCTGAGGACTAAAGATATTAGATTTAATTTGCTGCATCCTTGCTTAACTACCACCAGAATTTCTGGGCATGGTAGCAAGAGTTGAAAGTGCTTTATTCCACTACTAATTTTTCTGTTATCTCTTAGTGATGCTCTTGTAAAATATGCTAGTGCTCTATTCTTTATGATACAGTAATGCAGGAAGTGCATAAGGTAAAAGAGAAACTTAAATACAGAAGCAGAAATTTCTGAGGTGTTACATGATGTCATGAAATTAAAAGGGTAAGAAACATACAGATGCCTGTGCTCCTTTATAAGCAGAAACTTTATTCTGAAATGCTCCAAGCTCCTCAAGCAGTAGAGGTGTAGTCCACAGAGCATGAAAGATGTGTGTGAATAAATACAAGAGCATAGACCCAGGTAACGACTAAAATACAGGTCTTCCGCTTTGCAATTGTAATCACTAATGTGCACCTAGTAGCATTAGATCTTTTTGTGATAATTATTGATTGCTTTTTAACTTCAAGGCAAGATGATTTCCTCAAAGTAATGTTAATCATGAAAATTAAGATTTAAATTCATAGTCCCAACGGCAAAATTGAAAACTTGGGCTTCAGATTGTCTCTTTAAATGCTCTTTTACCATAATTCATTGTCAGCTGAAATTTGTACATTACGAGGCTAAGTACTGTGTTCTGCACAACTCTGATTATTATGCTTTTTTCTTTTGCAGCTCCAGATAAAAGCCTTTGTTTCTACTCAAATCCTTAAAAAATAAAGTCAGTTGTTACCATTCTGAAGGTTTAACTGTGGATGGCTTGTATGCCGTGAATTGTTGGTTCAGGAACTGTAGAAGTGTTCCCCTTGACTGCCCTGCTGATAGCTTGATTCAGTTGTTATGGCTGAGTCTGCACTGCTCAGTTGGAATACACTTGTGCTGTTGACTTTGGGGAAGTCTGTAGGTTCAAATTTGTGTTGAGAAACTCTTGAATCAATGCTACACTGCTCAGAGTGCCACTTTTAAGTTGATGATTCCCCACCCCTATACTATTTTTTTCCTTGAATGTGTGTACAAATATCAGTTAAAAAAAAAAGCACAGCACAAAATAGCCTTTCTTCTCCCTCCCCCAGTTAAAAATGTCTAGTTTACAGTAACTGAACCAGATGCTGGCTAAGTCCACAGTTACCATTAGAAATATAATAGCTATTAATCTTTTGGACCTCTTGTTCTCCTATTTCCCCAATTGTCATTGAGTATTTGTCAAAAAAATACTTTGTTACAGCTGGAAGGCTTCTATGTGATCTTCCTGTTAGCTATGTAGTGGATTATGGATACACAAAATAAAAGGCTGTCAGCAAAGTGAAAAGTAGGGAGGAGGTGGAGGAAATATTGAAATCGCTTGATTTTCATATTATGTTAGCTATTCTTTCTCAGTAGCTTCATCAGCTCAGAGGATGCTCTGAGATTTGACCTGTAATTATTTTATATTTAGTAGATAGACACGCTGCTTTAAAAATGCATAGCTTAGTGTGCATATACCTATGCAGCATATGTAATACTGTCAGTACTCCTAGGAATGTAATTTGAGGAGAAAAATATTTTTACATACTTTGTTTTTTCCCATAATGCTGAGAGTACATCTGGGTTGAAATTAAATGACTAGCATCTGCTGTTGACTGCTGTGAATGGTGCTTGGGAAAGTGGTCAGTGTAAATACTGGCCTTAGCACGAGGGTAGACTGACCGTACCTACCTGCCTCGTAGAGCAAGGTTATAGATTTGGTTATCAGCTTAGGTTCCTATTACATAAGGAGGGTATTTTTTTGTAAGATGAGAACTGACAAAGAAGTTTCCATTTGCTTTGAGGCATTGTTAGAATTTCTTTAAAAGAGAAATCATTTGGGCACTTTTTTGACTGTTTGGTGGGCTTAAAAACAGTGTTGTGACAAGTAGCATAGTAGTTTTCAAGCTTGAACTTTGTTTTTTTGCTGAGATGCATGAACAATTGGATGAGTGTTTTATTATTTGAATTGTGGTGTGCCTTTTGTATAACTGGCAAAAGACTCTAACCAGCTTTCCTTCAAGCATTTGAGCAAAAGTGTGCTGAATTGATTGGAAATGGCCATTGCTGTATTAGGAAAAATACTGCAGAACAATGCGCAATTATTTTGTGACAATTTGTATCTATTAGCAAATAGGTCCAGAAGCATGTCGCATGGTCATCTACAAGTAAAAATAATCAGCACCATTTGGAGTAAATGTAGATGCTGTTTTTGTAGCACCAGTAACGTTTTTTTTTTCTCTTTAGGTTCTTGATTGTTACAGACCATTTGCTGAAATGTCCAGAGTTGGTAAAAGCCCTCTATGCCAAACTGAGCAATCAAGAAAGGTAACCCCAAAAACCAGTGTGGCTTTTAGTATTTAGCATTCCATATAGAGTATCCTGTTCACATGATTGAAAAACTGTGTGGTTTCATAGTTGGCACAAAATCTCTAAATACATGTTTCTATGTCAGTAATGGTTTTAAATTGGTTGGTTAACATTACAGCTTAGCCACAACTGGCAGTGATTTATGTAGGGTTGCAGAATCCAGGTTGGCGCCATTACTTGGTAAAGAAATACTTCAGGAAAAAAAAAAAAACAAAAAACAACAAACAACAAAAAAGACAAGATTTCATGCCTGTGTCTTGATTTCGTAAGAGCACCACACCCTGCGGTGTTTTACAGCTTTATTTGAAATGTCCTCAGCTGTTCATACTCCTGTTGTAATTGCAAGAAATTAAAAGGAAGCCTTTACTAAAGTTGGAAGTGTATCTAATACTGGTGAGCAGAACCTAAAAACATAGATATGCAGATGTCCATGATTACTTAATCTTTTAGTGTTTCCACTATTGAAAATATAAAATGCTTCAAAAAACCTTCACCTTGAAAGAAAAGAGCTAGTTTTCCTTCAAGCGTTTGAGTAAATGTATGCTGAATTGATAGGAAATGGCCATTGCTGTAATTGGGAAAATGCTCATTTAAAATTGCTTCAATAAAGAATCGGGAAGATAAAAAATTATTTTGTTGGAATAATCAACTTTGGGAAGTCCTGTGCTATAATTCTACAGCTCCTCCAGCTGCTTGAAGATCTTGTGATCTGGTTTATGTATTCAACATGGCTGCTTTTTTCCCCATTTGCCGAGGGAAACTGCAAGTTCCCCCTGTAGTTTTTGCAGGTGAAAGACAAAGCAGTAAACAAAGCAGTCCCTTAATGTTTTTTTTCCTGTGTTTTTTGCTGTGACTAAAGCCACAGTGTTATTACAAATGGGGGTGCAGATGCTGATCAGAGATCAACAAAGAAACAAAAGGGATGGCAGGCAAAGGAAGAGTATATGATAGGTTAAGAACCATAGATAAAATATCGTTAATGTATAGGTATGGGATGGAAGACACAGGATGGAATGATAAGAAGGGAAATACTGTCTTCTTCCTTTATTTAGGCTGACCAAATGGGAACAAATATGAGCTGTGTGCTTACTGTGCCTGGAGGTCGGGGCTCCTTACCAGTTAGCGGGAAAGACTGTTTTGAGTGAATGAGCTAGATTTAATTCTTTTGGGGGATGTCACGAATGGCAGTTTGTATGTTTTTGTAATTCCCTTGAGGACAGCCAGGACTGGGTTAGGTTGTTCAATTGTACTTAAAGCAATAGAGGCAATCAGTTTCTAGAAAGGTCTCAGCTGGATTTGTTGCACACACTGTGCTACAGACGACGATCGGCTACCTCGAGCGAAAGGCTTTTGGTGTAGGTATCATATGGATGATCACATGCGGGATGGATAGACACAGCATATTTGCTGAATTTATTATCTCAAGAGTTCTGCAAATCAAGTAAACTCAATTAAGTTTTTCAAAAACATAATCACAGTACAGTTTATTATGAATTTGATACTGTTTAATTTACCGTCAAACATATGGAAGTAAGTGGTGCAGAAATAGTCCTTTTGCATCTGAGTTATAGAAGAAAACCCTGCTGTGGCATCTTCCTATATAATGTTAGCATATTTAAGAATGCATTCTTTTGAGATATATGAGGAGACAAATCCAATTCAGATAAAAACATTTTGACTGTCATTAACTGGAGAAAAAAGTAACCGTATAAACCAAAGCATAGGGAATTCATTGTTTCAAAATGAGACAAGGAGCCTTCACCGCAAGAGTTGCCGCATTGGGTGTCCAATAAGGCTGACTAAGTCATATAAATGAAGAAAGGACAGATGTGGTATTGAGGTGTCTGGGGAAGGCAGCTTGAGCTCATGAATATATGGTAACTCTCAGTTACAGTATTCTCTATCGTGCACATTAAATACACTTACTTGAAATGTATTTACTGAAACAAAATTAACTATGCTGAGAAAGTTTGCGAATACATACATTAGTGGCGACTCTTAAAGTTGGCAGTTGCCTTAGATAACCAAAGTATATGCAGTTGCATAACCGCAGTTATTTGCACTATTCACAGTATTCGCACTATTCAAAGTATTTCCTGTAATTAGTGCATTTGTGATACTGCAGCCATGGTGTGTGCCATGAAGTAGTTCTTGTTGTAGAAGTGGATTTGGAATCTGAATTTTCAATTAAAAGACAAATTCCTGACTTCTGGACAACTTTCTCTTTCATTTCCAAACAAATCTAAGCACTTCGGTGTTGCATGTCTGAGTTTGCAAATGGCCTGAAATAAATACTGTGATAATATGATCAGCTTTTTTAATGGTGTTCTGGCTTGGAAAAGTGTATGACGATGTGGCAATGCCTGCTGTTTCTCTGCAAGTGATTATTGCAGAAACATATGGCTGCGATATTGAGCCAGAAGATTGTAGATTCTTGAATTCTTTGCCAGATTTGAGATTTCCCTGCACGTGTGTGCAAGTATTTGGCAGAAGTATTTAGAAAAAGCCTGCTTTGCTTTAATCCAAGTTAGCCTTGAGCATGGACAATGTAAGTTAATGCCCTGATAGTCTTAATTACATTGTAAAATTTTCAAAACGAGGACATCTGTGTTGTCCCTTTTAAGAAGGGGTCTTGCTTTAACTGCAACAAAAATGCAACTGAATAGCTTCAGGTGTTTTTAGGATGCTCAACTACTTGCATCTTTAGTTTTGATTTTTGTGTTATTTCATGTGAAGTATTCTCAGCCAATGATGTAGCCATTGATCGAATTACCAGCAGGGAAATGGGCACTCAAGTAGTGTAAGCAGCACTGCTTCTTGCTTATGTTCAGCTACAGGGCTGCTAATGTCAATGTTGTGGTGTGGTTTTGTGCTTGGTAATTCTCACAGACACAGAATAGCTGAAGGTAGTGTTGGATTATAGTCCTTCACAAGTTCACCAGTTTTCATTTAATAGGATGCTTACATGTATCATTCGAAGATGAAAGAATTGGAAAATTTTGAGGAAGGACCTAATTTGTCTTATAGAACCATTGCTATCAGTGAAGCAGAGAAGTCCCAGTCAGAGAAAGAATGTCCCAAGTGTCTGGCACTTGCTAAGAGGTTATAAACCAAGCATGCTTGATAAAAAAATTGTTTGGTGATAATAAAATTGATAGAATTTTACAGTACTATTTTCAGACAGGTGCGGCATGATCATTTCCAAATAGAAATATAATCATAACTATACAAAATTATATTTTAGATATTGAACTGAGTGTTAAAAAAATTCATGATGAGACATGCTAAAACTGGTACTAACTGTTGTCATATCTGTTGTACTTAGCTATAAGCAAATAAGTGGGAACAAACTGTCACCTGAATGGCTAAACGGTTGTGAGATCATTCAAAAGAAATGAACAAATTGTATTGTGTTGGAGAAGTAACTTGGAAAAATTCGGGTGAGTCTTGGAAGAAACCTGAGAGAAACAATAGAAGAAAAGAATATAAGGGAACTTGCACCAGAACAAAAAGCGTTGCTCTCAGGAAATTGTTGGCTGAATGGCAAGACTTGCTTGAAATTCAGGGGAAAGATGGGCATGTCCTGAATGACTGTGCCTGGAAGAAAACTCAGGAAAACAGTTTTGACATGAATGCGTAAAGAGAACAGAAAACATTAAAAGAAATTACATACAGGTGGTGTTTTAATGTCACTCCTATTTCTCTGAAAGGATTATGGTTGCCTAAAAGGGAACCCAATTATATTGCAAGAGGAAGAGTAATGAAAAAATTCCCCTATTGGCAATAATTTCATCTCGCTAATACAGTTTATGCAAGTATGTGGTGAACTCTAACTTTGTTACAGAAGGATTCCTTGTCATCGTTAAACGTATATTATTTGGACTATTGGTGCAACAATAGCTGACTGGAATTCTGTTACGGAGGAGATAGCGTTTTATTGGAATAATTCCTGTAATCATGAAGTCTGTGAGCAGCCTGTTTTCTTAGCTGAGCATATGCTTGAAAGGCTCTAAACTTGGTAAAAACTGGCATGTAAAATCTAGCCCTGTCTTAGGGATGAATGACACGTCTGTGCACTTAACTTGATTTTTGTATACTATGCCAAATCTGAAAGCCTTCGTTCAGTTAGGGATGTTGGGTAACTGGACTCTGGTAGGCTGTAGATGGGCAAGCGAGTGATACCTAACTGTAACCTGCAGAACAAACAGAATGACTGTTGTGTGTCGGTGCTCCGTCACATACGTAAGCGAAGCCTGTGAGAGAGGTTACCAGTGTTTGACAGCCTTCTGTCTGGAGTCCACCCTTTCCCAAATGTGTGGAGCGCATTTCTGTGCTACCATGTTGAAAAAGCTTTTTGTCCTCATTCAGATAATTGTTTAATGCAGCTGTATTAACGACATTGAGTGCTGAGTTGAGCAAGAACTGAGTAGCTGTTACGTGATTAATAGGGGTGAGTTCTTGGAGGTTAATAAAGCAGTGACCGTGCTTTTTCCACAGAAAAAGACATTTCTCTTCCCCTTGTGACAACCTGCTTGGCAAATTTAAAAAAAAAAGAAAAAGCATTTGAACTATTCCACATGTTTAAATGTCAGTCCTTCCATCTGAATTGCAAATATTTTAGTGAAAGAAAACCCTGAGCCTGCTCTTGAATTCATACAATAAATAGCGCTCTTTCAGGTTGAGAGAATTACAGTGGGACTTCACTAACCCATGTGCTCCTCTGCGCTGGAGTTGAACAGGGAAGCTGTAGGAGGGCCTCTGCCATGTTAAAGTCCTGCTTCCACAAAATACTCCCAGTTTGCCCTAACAACATGAAAGGATATAGGAAATAAAACAACATTAAAGCTGTTAAAATAAATGACCCAAGTGCATTTATAGAGCAGCTTTGTTGTGTATCCACTTACTTGCTGGTTTAATACAATGCATAACTCTTACTGGGGATATGAGTAATTAACTTGGATTTACTGTAGTCTATCTAGTGGCAATTATAAAACAGCTGTAAAAAAACGAGTGTGCATATCAATTTTTATTTCCCCTGTTTCTGCTCAGCATTGGTTTAGGGTTAGGGAGGAGAATTAGTGAAGGACTGCATGCAAGGCAAGGGCCGTGAAAAGCTGGTATTTTCAAACGGAAGCTGTCAAATAGTCTGTGTTTACTTTGCTGAACTTAACAACAGCTTTTAAGAGCTGTTTTGGTGGAAATTTTAGACATACGGAATATGCAGTCACAGTAATGTTATGTTAGGACATAAGAAATTAGAAATTGAAATAGACTCGAGAAAAATATTGACTTGACTGTCTGGCCAGATTGTATTAATTGAATGATGAATTAAATTAACGGTGTGCAGAAATAAACTAGCAAACAGGAACTGATTGCCAGTGTTCCTAAGACTTCTTAATTTTTAAAAATCAGCTCTGTTACTAGCATACTAATTGTTTGTATCATTTTTAACAACTGTATCTGCTTATTCTACTGATAATTCTATATAGCTTAGTGAATTTGATTAACAAGTTGTTTTCTGATTCTAGAGTTACTTTGTTAGAGCTGATAATGGCGGAAATAAGTGAGAACCCGGTTACCAGTGAAGAAATGAATGTGTTCACAAGACATGCTGACTTCCTTGCAGGCTGTTTCCAAGAGAAATGTGAAGCTGTGCTCAAGTTAACTTCTGCAGCAGATGCAGAAGATGAGGTATGCCTGATAAAAAACTTTATAGTACTAGAATCTGACACAGTGATTCTTCGTTGCCACTATTACCCAAGTGGCACTTGTGTACATTCCCAGTTTACTTTATATTGGGAAAGCAGTGACAGAGTTCACAGGAGAATCTGTAAGACAGAAGCCAATTTTGCTTTTAATTTGAGGATGACAAAGGATACTGTACTTTGAGATAGAAATAAATCTACCACATTGTTAAAAGACCTCAAAATTTTAAAAATGTTCAAGTTGTTACATGTTTGAATGTTTTATTATGTTCTTACTAAGGATCACTTCTGTAATTTATTTGGGTTGTGAATTATATTTTATTCAAATATGAATAAAAAGGTAAAATATTTATTTTTTTTATAGGTGGGAAGCAGCATCTCTCCCCCCCCCCTTAAAATTGGGGTAAAAATGGACTAAATGATTTTTTTTCTAGCAGTACTAAAATAAGTAAATCTTGGCGTTTTTTTAAATTTAAATAACTGATGATAACTTGATAATAAATCATTAAGGTCCAAAATACTAGTTCTTTGCAAATGCATTTGGCTACTTGTAAGACAGGTGTTCCTGATCTGTTTGGGACCTGGAACATTGAGTTCTGATCATGGAGAGCTGTGGTGTGTATGTGATTGACTCAGTGCAGGGGAGCTGTCTGAAATGTAAAGTGATCCTCCCTGCAAGCGAGGGCTTTCGTTACTGACTCTTCCCCGTTCCCCAATGATTTGGGGCTCTCTGGTGGACCTTGCATGGCTCTGACAAGGCGGCACTCCTGGGGCCTGCTAGCGTCCACAGCATCAAGTTGCAGAGCTCGCTGGGCTCTTAGCAGCAGACAGCTCCTGTCTCCTGAGCACCCAGACACTTGCCCCAACTCCAGTCCACTTGGAAGAAATCTGTTATTGCTTCAGACTTAATGAACTGGTTCTGTTGAGGATGGCCACAATGAAGTCCCTTTGCAAGCTAAGTAGGAAGGCTTTTATGGGTCACAGATGGTTTGTGGGTTGCACTTTGGGAACCTCTGATGCAGAGCTGTCCTGCATGGCCTTATTTTATTTCCTCCTTATGAAGTATCCAAGAGTTGCTGGCTACTTGCCACACCATATAGTGCAGTAAGGAGGTTTAGGCCATCTAAGGGTAGAGGTCTTTTCAAATAATCTGGTGTTCTATTTTTCCTCTTGCTTTCAACAAGCTGCTTGAAGATCTAACAACGCCTTTGGGAATACAGAAAGCAACTTGCACCATAACTTGCAGTGACCTTATTTGTGCTGTGTTAGGTCATCGTATTGTGAGCGGGCAGTGCCAGCTCACATTGGTCTCAGTGACTCTATATGAGATCCCTCTCATAGATAAAGTTTTAAGGTTTTCAGCTGATTTGGGGGTGAGGTTGGTTTTTTTTTGTTTTGTTGGTTTTTTTGTTGTTTTTTTGTTTGGTTAGTTTTTTTAAGACAACTAGCCAGAAAACTAAAAGCCTAAGAAATCTAATAAGTTTTACTCAAACATAGAATTAATTAATCACTGATTCTCACTGATTAATCATGCTTGGTTTCAGCAGTGTAATTAACATATTTTCTTAATATCTTAAAAGGATATTTTAAAAAGTCACATCTAGCTTCTATCTTGCCAAGTGACCACAGTGGTATGCTGAAATTGTGTTACCCAATATATGTGTAGTCGGAAGTATTTTATTGTTAAAACAAAATTAACCTGTAATAATTTCATTTGTAGAAACTCTTGAGAATGGCTGTCATAACTAATTTACTATCAAAGTGAAAAAATATTGATCTTTAAATGCTTTTATATGATAATGTTACACAATGTTGTATTTGCTGATATTTTTGTTTGTTTGTTTAAATGGGCACAAGAATTTTAAATGTACGTTGAGAGGTGTTACAAAAGGATATTAAAAATCACTTTATGAGGAGGTGGTAGTTGGATGCATTAAAAAAAAAAAACAACCAACCAACCACACAGCAATCTCTTCTTATCTGTCCAAGAAGCACATCTTCCCCCCCACCCCCCAACTGCTTATTCTAAGTTATGTTAGAAAACTTAATTGACTGCTTCTGGAAAAGGTATCAGCTTGGCAGTAAGAGGACATCTACTGAGACAATTCCATCTTTTCTGTTTTTTCCCCCTTCCTTCTCTCTCCGTTGCTCTCCCCCTGCCACCCCCCCCCCCCTTTTTTTTTATCCTGTGTGGTTACTTTCCAAGTATTCTGTGGTTTCAGTTCTTGGAAAAAAACATTTGTTTGCGCCTAGCAGAAGGAGGTCTCTGTCCAACTTGAAGGTGCTGGGACAGCAGTATTGAGAATATTACTGTATAACTTGCCGTGCTTTACACTGACTTTTTATCCTCTCACATAAACATGATGTATAATAAGTTGAGTGTCACTGTTTGGTGGGAAATGCGAATCATTTAATGAGCGCAAAATGTAAGTCATAATAGCTGAATAAATGGAGAGAAATTACAAGAATAGTTTTTTAAAAGTGTGTGTATATGCATATTGTGTGTATACATTTATTCATAACATATGCTTGCCATGGGAAAAGAGAAATTCCAGCTTAAATTCATAAAACTGTTTCTTTTCTTACTAGAAATGATCAAAAATTGCACCAGCTTCTCCTCGATCATAAAAATACTTTAGTTTTTGCATAAGAGTTGTACTTAACTGAAAAAATGCAATTGTGCATGTAAAGTCTGTCATTAAAAATGCTTTAGGCAACATCTGTGATATTAAACTAAACTCTGCCTGGACTTTTCTGTGGCCCTGAAGCCAAGTGCCTTGGTCAGGCTATGTCTGTACTAGTAAGCTGTCTTAGTCTCCAAAACTGGGAGGCCACATTTGAAAGCTGTCTTTTGGGAACAGTCCTTGAACTGGCCTGACTCCCAAAACGTTGTCTGGGTGTCCCATCCACTGTTTAATTTATTATATGTAGACACTGCCTTTTTTTCCCTAGGGAACCTCAGGTCTTGCAGCTTCCATCTCAAACCAATGAAAAGCTAATCATATGCTTCTGCAGTGCTTAAACCAATGTTTAAAATAGCTTTTCCATTATAAGCCTGACTTCAACATCAGTTTGCTTTCACTAACTTTCAACCATACTTGCAAAATAAAACCCTTCCCTGGATTTTAAGTTCTTATTTCATCTCTTTATAAGGAATATCTTTTCTGAGTCTCTCTTGAAATATGTTTATTTTAAAACTCTTCAATTATTTCCTTATTTACTTTTCAGATTATATCCACATCAAGATGGCTGTCAAATTTCAAAATATTTTGGGGTTTGAACAGCATCTTGTTGCTGAACTTAAGAAGAAAGTATTCTGCTTTATTGCCTTTCTTTTGTATAGGTGGAGGGCAAAAATAAAAATACAAATTGGAAAGCTGGGGCAGGGGGAAACCCAACCAGAGATGTTTAAACAGTTTTTTGAAAGTATCAAGTTTCAAATATAGGGGTTCTTTTTTGCTTTTTAAATAATCTGTTCCTCTTCTCAAATCTAGCTGAAACAGTTGCTGAGCTGAGCTAGGTGGTGGGATAAGAGAAAGGAAGATGGTAGTATAAAACCCTGTGAAGAAATATGTAGAGGACAGTGGAGAAAGGTGCTTAAAATAAAAAAGGAGTGGGGGGGGAGCATGGAAAAGGATAAGGCTGAGAAAGGAAAAGCCACACCTCATTGTATCTGCTGCTACAGAGCTTGCATTATGTACATGGGTAGTGGGGTACACATAGGCAGCAAGGGCTGTTGTGCTTTACTGGTGTGATTTATAGGTGCCTGTTGATACTTGTTTGCTTTATAGTTGTAAAGCACATAACCTTTTCTTGTGCAAAGGTAAGTGTTAAGTGTATGAGCTGAAGAGGCTTTTGGTTAGGCTACTGTCTTGTAACAGTGCAAAATGGCTTTAAAACTGTAAATACCTGCTTACTGTCTGTGAAATACAGTTGGGATATTCTTATTTTATATCAGGACGATGACCAATGTATTCAGAGGCTGGTTTTGTGCTGTTGAAAACAATTTATTGAATAACTTAGGGCAAGACCTGCACCTTCCTACACCTGTATGAGGAAAAAATTAAAATACAGCTTTAGGACCTGGACCCTATACTGATTTGATGTCTTCCAGGAGCATAGAAAGGAGCAAAGAATGGATATAATCCTAGTACTTAATTACCGAACCCTATTGTTGATGAGTTCAATTATGTTATATTGATTATACGGATTCAAAAATATTATACTGTTGGTAAGTAAATGTCTCTTTGTCCTGAACCAGACAAGGCAGGAATAGTTACTGTGACCTGTGTCTGAGCCTTTTCAAGGCTACTTGCAGTTTATGTACCACACCTTGTGTGGAATCGTCTTGCAGTCACAGTCTGGTTCTTGAGCAATATGTGGTGGTCCAAATTATGCCATACACTCTCAAGGTAGTTTCTGTAAGTGCTGGATTGTCGTTATAAGCACGCATCAACATAGTCTGTGAGAAAAAAATAGTTCTCTGGCTGAACAAATAATATGCAAATAACATTGTGTGTCTCATACCTAACCAAAATGCTGCATCTATGATCCCAATCCTATTTACCCAAGAATAATGTAAATTCTCGCAGCCAAAGTTCATTTGACCACAGAACTTTACAGAATTCCTGCGGATAACAAATTGGTGTCTTGCAGGCGGTGTTTGTGTCTTTAAAGTGGGACGCTCCTACTGAATAAACTCAAAGAAAACATTTATACAGAAATAATTTTCTCAGCTAGTAATTTTCTGCATTTCTGCTTTTGGAAGCTACTGTGTTTTTGTTAAAATTTTATCCCTTATGGCTCTGTTTTAGTTTCCTCATGATTTTTCAGGGCACATATAACACTGACTGTAGAAAAGAAATTACTGCAGTGTAATACATTATTGTTATTGTAGAAAAAATGTCCTCATTTTATATAAATCTGTTCTTGGCAGTTTAGGAGGCCTGCAGAGAACCTGAGGTGCTGAGAGTTCCTGTCCTCTGGTTAGATTGTCAGTTTTATGTTCTTATGATATCCTTCATAAGCCATTTTCAGAAATGTAATTTTCATTTACAGGAAGCGCTGGTTACAGTTCGTCTTCTTGACGTTCTTTGTGAAATGACATCAAACAACGGACAGCTAGAACATCTACAGGCTTTGCCTAGTTTGCTTGAAACAGCCATAGGTGAGTTAAAAGCCACAAGGTTTATTAACTGTTGGCTTGCTCCAAATCATGTTGCTCTGTGAATGAAAACACGTTTTTCACAACTGGTGGTAATTATGATTCTGACCTTTTAATAAAATAAATAAATAGGAGATTGAGTTAATCTGCATTTTCAAATATTTGATTTGTTCCTGGAATTTTTCTGCTTCTCTACTTGCTCTATTGGCTCCTATTACCCAACAGAGCCTTGATTCAACTGTCAGCAATGTGCTATTTATGCAGTAAGAGTTGCGCAAAGGACAGCTGCTTCCTATGTTCTTCCACTAGCTGAATGTGTGTGGAAGAATTTCCTCAAGTAGAAAAAGCACTTTTCCATGCCTGTTCCCTTCTGTTTCCCAAATTCCTGAAAACTGAACCTAAGTACAGTTTGAATGTTCTTAACCAAATTCAGTGACTTTTAAAGGTCAGTTTGAAAGAAGCTTTCTTCTGCTAAGAAACAACAAGTGAAGGGCTGTGTACACAAAGAAAATTAAGCCAGGATGGTCCAGAGAAGACCCTATATACTCAGGAAGGAAGGAGGAGGAAGTATACATATACCTGTGCCTTCCTAAATCTTAGCACTTTCTGAGACTCAGAGATGCCACTGCTTTCTGAGAAAATGGTAGAATTTTATGGATTTTGAAGAGAAATATGTAGTATTTTGGCTAAAAAAAAAAAAAAAGGCTGAAACAGCTGTTAACTATTACTATTTTGACATATTCAGAGGGTCCTTGCTATAAAAACAAAACCAACAAACAAAACCCCAACCAAACCTCTATTTTTCATGACAAGTTCATAGTTTTATTGCTTACAGTAAGATGACTAACAACAAATTATTTTGTTGCATGTGTGTGTGTGTTTTGAGGAAACTTGAAGTTATGTATTGCATCATCTGAAAGCTTGTATAAGTCTTTTAACTTAAATGAGAATTTCAAGGAGCTGCAGATCAGTTAAGTTTAGCAGGCTGTAGGCCAGTCCTCCTTGCTCTAGCTCCACACGGACTGACTTTTCTCCCCAGCTGTCTCCAGGCTAGTGAAACATGGGTGCAGGCTAGAACATTGCTGCCATGTGTGTCCTATGTATTTCCCACATGCCCTCAGCCAACAGGAGTCTATTAACTCGTATAGTTTCTCTTTAAGATTACCTTTTGGCTACAAGACTCCTTTAATCCTGGATTAGCAAAAAGGGCAAAAAACTGTACTGATGTGTTATATCACATTCAGTATTTAGTTCTGAAGACCAGAAGAATAAGGATAGATAACGCAAAAGATTTTCATCTAATAGATCTTTTGATGAAGTAGTTCTTGAGTTTATATCATGAGACATTTCCTACTGGAAATTACTAAAAGATTGATGGAAAGATCTGAAAAATATCTGAATGATCTTTTAAGTATCAACTAAGGAGTGTGTTTTTGCTATTTTCAGTAATTGTTGGATTAAGTTAGACAGTAATACTGAAGTGTTGTTAATATCTTTAACACTGTTAACAGCTTGATTGCACAGTGTTTGGGGAATATCACCAGGGAGGTAAATGGTCTTTTGGATTGAGGGACACTTTGGAAGAGTTGCTCTTTGGGATAATGAGAGAACGGCAGACTGAGGTGTCCTTCAGTTGAGAGCAGGGGTGACATCGTGGGAGCAGTTGCTATGTTGTGTTGATGTGCAGTGTTTGAGAGGAGCACTCTTGGTTGGCATCATGCATGGAAGGTGGCTGCTTTTCTTCCACCTTTTCCTGTACCTCTCTTTCCAGGTAGGTGCATTGATCATTGCATTTTCGTCTGCACTGTAATAAAATTTGAAGAGTTTTATTTACTTTTTTGGTGGGTCTTCTGTTTTGTTTTTTTTGTTTGTTTGTTTGTTTTTTAATCCTTTTGTTCAGGGGTCCCTCTTAAGGGCAGGCAGAAGGTTTGGGAAGACCGTGGAATTCCCTCTTATGTGTTTGTATGTAGGAAAATACTAAGACTATAAGGCAAGGAAGCACACAAGTGAATGCCATGAGAAGGATGTGAGACACTGCCGAATTTTATGAATTCACAAAAGCAAGCAAATTTCATATACATTTCATACTTTCATATTTAAAAAAAACCTACCAAAAGTGTAGTTACCTCTTTGTCAGCACAGAGATTTTTTTTTTTTCTTCTCCTGTATCAGCCATCTGGGAGTGAAACTATAATAACAAGGACCTATGAAGTTTCTTTTAATTTAAATCCAGGAAATCTAGTGCCTGTTTCACTATGGATGTTGTCACATCTGAAGCAGAAGGAGCATATGGCTTAATTACTGCCCTGTGCTATAACCTAGTTTTGCTACATCGTTATTGTTCCAATGTAAGTTGCATGAAGCATTTGGGGACAATGGCATGCCAGGCCGTTTATTAGTATTGCAGGTCACTTGGAGAAATACTTCTTAATTTTTAAATATAGGCACAGCCTTTAGTGAATTGGGTTCTCGGCTGTATGGGTGCTCAGGTGTTTACATGATTTCAACTTTTATTCTGGGTGTGGTCTCTTTGTGGAATGTTGTTTTCATAGATTTCAGTTTCCCTTCTCCCTGATTTCTCTGTGGAGCGTAGTAGAAAAAAATCCTAGTTGCTGTAAACTAGCATTTCCCATACAGGAACATTAGTGTTTCTTAGTTGACAAGATTATGGCACTGAAGGATTTGTAAAGATGTGTGAAGGTGCTAGATGTACTCAACATCTTTTCTCATACCACAGAGCTAGGAACAAACTGGAGAAGAGAGAAAAAAGGAATTCTGTGATTACTATGTGTTGCTGTGACAAGTTTGAACTAAAGGAAGTTTTCTAAAAAAACCTAGGTTTTAGAAATATATTTATGGTGCCGGAATCATCAACAGCCTACAAATTCTGACTCTTCAAGTGGAGACCCATAGCACCAGCCTTCAGACTTCATGCCTGAAATATATAAGTGTGTAAAAAGGATGCAAAAACACCTTCTGACGTTGGGATGGCCTTTTATGGTTATACTAGCACAAATTAAGAAAACTTTCAAAGAGTTTTTGACATACTGCTGAATATCTGAAAGTATATTGATTAACTTTGAATTAATTACTAACTAATTGAACAGTTAGTAGTAAAGCTCTGTGCAAAGTGATACTAATTAAAATATTCTTGCTTTCTGTAGATACCCTGAGATTAACTCATCTTGCTGGGAAACAGGCTGTAAATATTTTCACTGCCACACATGCTATGACAGGGCAGGAAGAAATTTCACATCCAGCTGTGGGTTTTAAATCTCATCTCATTCGTTTGATTGGAAATTTGTGTTACAAAAATAAGGAAAACCAAGACAAGGTAAGTTCATACATTTTTCTGGCAGAACTCTGACACATGAACAGATGTGTGTGCCTGACCATGACTTTACTGATGACAATACATTGTTGATCTACAAATAGAGATTAGGATTGGTCATGTAAAGGAGGTAATTTTTTTTTAATGTCTTTGACTGACTGTAACAGGTATGCTAACTTTTTAGTAACAATGTGATGTGCGCATGTCTACATTTTACTTCAGTCCTAAAGAATGCAAGCCAGTGCCTAATTCCTTTATTGTTTTCACATTTGCACTTTCTTTGAAAAGAAAATGTCTGAGACTAAACCTCAGCTTCACTTTGAAGGGAAACTGATGGGAATTGTCGCATGAACTTAATTTAAAATCCTTGAATTAGTCTCTAATGCTTTTTCTCTCCCCCTCCTTAAATTTTTTCATGCCACTTTAAAAATGTAGGTCTGCTTCCTTTATCTTTAGAATTCCTGTATGGAAAATTAGTTTTGTTTCCACAATGAGGAAAAAGAAGAAAGAGCAGCATGTTTTTAAATATGAAACCTTTTTTCTTAGAGTGATAAAAGATGTGGCTTTCCTCCAGGACTTGTTAGACTTACCTAATTTTAGCAAGAAAAGCAATCGTGAAATAATGTTGTCTTACGATTCGTCTGAGCACTTCCAAAAATCAAGTAGGTTACTTTTCTCATTTGGCCTAAGCAACCATGTAGTGTACTACAGTAGCCTCAGCTTAGTGAAAGCTTTCTGTTTCTCTAGTTCTTCCTTGTGAGTTTCTTGTTGTAGAGAAACCCTCTGTTGATTCCTTTATCTTCCTTTCTCTTAGAAATGTCTTTCCTTATTGCAGGCTTGTCCTGGAAGGAAATGGTCTTGAGTAGCCTTTGTTATTGATATCTGTTATTGAACAGGGAAATTTGGGATAGTTTTCCTTTCTTTACTTCATTAATTTGAATCAAAGTTCTCACCTGCTCTCAAGGAAGCAATTTATAGGCTGGAAAATGAAAAACATAGAGGAAAGGCTGTATCGAAGAAGGAGTAAAAGAGATAATGGAGTATTTTTACTTCTCTCTTATGATGTCAAATGAGGCTCATGTCAGCAAGTCCCAAAAGTACAGTAATTAATACTGGTTACTCGGCAGGAAGTTACATATGATGACATACTGTGAGTCTAATTCTGTGTTGCCAAGGAGCCATTGAGACATTGAGTACTGCAAAATCAGTCTCTGTTAGAAGCTTCAGTTTCCTAAATATTTTTTGTTGTTGATTACTTCATTTTACAAAGATAATAGATTGTTTTGTACTGAAGCCATCAAATCTGGTTTCAACCGCTGCAGTGTCTACCAAGTTAGACTTTTATAATGGCAGCAGGGCGTTTTCAGTGTGTGAGGGGAGCGCTCCCATTTCCTTGGGTAGACAAACAGAAAATCTGAGGAATGCTACCCTCTTTGTCTCACAAATGCTATTAATATGGGCGTATAGATGGGAAATACGGTAATGATCCTCCCTTTCCCCATTCATATTACAGTATATAATAAAAGCTTTTAATATTTCTGAAAAATATTATTGTTAGTCACTCTTGCATAGCTCTGGCTCTAACCTGTTGTGATGTAATATGTGTTTATGTAAGTGAAATACATTTTTGTGGAATACCTTATAATAGCGGAGGGGAGGGGGTTGCTTTCATTTTTAAAAGGGTTGATTTACTGCTTATTGTTCATTTTTGCTGGGATTTTCAAAGGCCCCCGGAGCAATTAGGCATGCAGGCTTAGTGTTTTCAATGGAAGTTGGGTATTAACTTGCCTTAAACTGCCTGCAAATATTATTGCTTTATGCTGTCTTGAAAATTACTTAGATTCTTGTATGTGATATCATGGAACATTATTTAAGTGCTGTTGAAACTTTAGAAATGCCAATAGTATGATATCCTGTCTGTACCTTCAGTTTATTTCATACATTTAAATTGGTCCTAATAAATGCACTTGTAATTTTTAAGGCAGTTTCCATACATAAACACATGTTTATGAGGACAGGGCAAGCAGCCTATATCATTGCACAGATAAAAAAACCTGAAGTTTTGAGATGGGAGTGAATTTTTCAAAGTGGTGCATGCGTCAGACCTAGAACTGAATGAAAATGGGGTTAGTTCCTGGGTTCCCATGTCTCTCTTCAGAGTATCTCACAATATAGGTCTTATTTTTTATTCATTATTGGGTTCACACAGAGTTTACTTTCTGTATTCAATCAAAAGTAATGTAATGCAGGGTAGATTATGGTTTTTATATAACAAGCCAACTGGCCAGGGCATCTGAGAGACCTTGAACTTTACCATTGGCTATTGCTTTCATGTGATTTACTGTCTGAATTGTAGGCACAAGCCGGGGAAGTCGCTTTCTCTTCAGTCAGTTTAGCTGGTTGCCTGGCGTGAGAGGGCTGCATGTCACTTACCAAAGGGTCCTGGAACAGCACTGCTAGTATTCTGAGTCTTTAATGAACTGGGGCTTTCACACTTGTTTTCTCTAATATTTTTCTGTAATTTCCAGTCCCAGTAGAGCTCTTTTCCCAGTAACAATGATAATGCATTAGTAAATGGAATAATAGCACACTACTAGTAATAAATAACAAAAAAATACAGCACTTATTTTTGTAATATAACCTTAGTGCTTGGTGTTGGTCTCTCTGACTTGTTCTGAAAACATAAGTAGTCCCCAAAGACTTGGTGCTTTGGGCTAAGCCCTCCGAGTGGACAGCGTTGCATCACTGTCTTCAGGAGCTTCTTCAAGAATTGAGTGACAACCTGCTTTTCTCTGGGAGGTGGGTCTTGAGCAGCCTACGCCTCATGCAGTGTGTGTCTCCTGAAGTATGGCAGTGCCGTCCTACTGCATGGGGCGCTAGTGACAGAGTTAAAGTTAAATGCCTGGAGTGGGAGGATAATTGCTCTGCAAAGGCTGCTTCTCCATCTCTGTTTCTGGTCTCCACCTGCTATAAGAACAATAATTGCAGGGGATTAGTGCACTGGTTTGTTGGCAGTGGTGAAAAATCTCGTAATGCTTTGGAACAGAGAAATATCTTACCTAGTGCTTTATTACTTCTTCACTTTCTGTTTAATACCATTCTTTGGTTTTAAAAAGCGTTCTTTAGCTTGTACTCTGTTAGCATTAGGAATGCATTCTTTCCGTCTTTTCTTCCTCATAGTTTTATTTATGCTATTGTGATAAGTTCTTAAGATACAAGGTAGTGGGCAGACATTTAAGCCGTAAACCAAGATGCAGTTATTAAAATGGGTCTTGCCAGGCTTACTGCCCACTTGCATGTTTTGTGAGGCTGGATGGGTTGGTATTTGTAAAAAAAAAAAGTCTGATAAAATGTTCGTTTTGGACTGATAAATGTTGGGTACATGCATGTCCTGAGTTGCACACACTCTTGCATGAAGAGGAGAGAAGAACAAATAAAAATGCTGTACTTAGGACACCAAGTGTTGAGCTGGTTCCGTGTTGAACCTGCCAAGAGCCTACAATGGATGTGCAGTTCTCCTGTGCCTTCTCTCTGTGTAGGAGGAGAAGCTGTCAAGAGTTATTGTCATACATGTGGGGCAGTCCTGTGGTTTGTATTTTGTTATGTCTGCTTCACAAAGATGCATTGTATGTTTTTCTTAAATATACTGACAGGATGGAGGTGGGTTCTCAGGCCGAGCAAGGAGTGGAGGTTTTGGCTGGTAGTTGATAAATGAAGCTATCGGATGGAAAAAGTGAAAATTCCTCCATACTCCCCTCACCTTGTTTGACTTGCCTTCTAAACGCCTCAGTTTTATTATCTGGACAGAACGTATACTGTTTTCTTGGGGGGAGGCTATAGGCACTTATTTTCCACTCTCACTTTTAAATGAAGTGATGGATTCAGTGCAGCTCTTTCTGCTGGTTTAGTATAGTAGAACTGTTTTAATAAAGAATAAAACTTATGAAAGAAACCTAATGAGTGAAGTACAGAGGATATAATCCTTTGTTGTAGAAATGAAACAAAAACAAAATAGGTCATAGCAATTAATCTGCACCCCTATTTCTTTGTTCATTTACAAGAATATGTACTGGAATATGAGATTGACTAATCTCTGCCTTATTGTGACAGATAGCACTGCTCTGCACAACCTTATTATCTTTCCCTAAAACTGTTGCTTATGTTGTGAGGTGTTTATGCAGTATGACTTGTTTAAAATACTTGATTTAATTGCAAGTGTCATCAGTACTTGAATAAGCAACGGAATAATATAGACCTTATTCTGCATTGTTTCCCATCCTCACTTGTAAAGAGAGGAATTACATAGACTTCAATCACATAACCTTGCTGGAGTTAGTAAATATGGAATTGAAAGGAAGTAGAAAGCTTGATGAAGTTTAATTGCAGTCTTTATTCACTATTTACTTCAGTTCACTATTACCTCTGAGATCAAGTGGTGGGGAATCTGAATTGCCTGGGGGTTCTGTTCCTGTGAAAATTATTCTCAAAGGATGTAGCGTTGTCTGGAACAAGCTAGATGCAAGACATGAGCTGCGTTCCTTGCAACGGGGCAGCAGCCAGCTGGCAGAATATCGACGTGCTGAGATCATGCTGTACTGTTGCCTTTTGAGAGGGATCCTGAAGGGAAAAATTGTCATGTTTCTGAATGCAAAGTTAAGCCTGACTTAGTAAGAACAAAGCATTTAGCTTGGGTTTGGTGCTGTAATCTGGTTGCGTTGGCTTTGCCATCTTTAACTGACTCTTTGTTGCTTATAGGATAGTAGTTTATTGCTACCTGCTTACTTTGTCTAGCAATACAGTTAGTATGCTGGGACAATTTGATACACACTGAGATCTCTCTATCCTCTGCAGAATAGTGAATACCTACAAGTATATTTTTGAGATGTCTCTTTTTCTTAATCAGCCTGTTAAAAGCAAAACCGATCCCCTCAGGTAAAGCAGGCAATCCATACTGTTATGCCAAGGACATTTTAGATACTGGGGGTGCTGATGGACCCAACGGTAGGATATTAATCTTGGAATGTGTGTGTTTCATTGGTAAAGTTGTTCTGTTGTTTATGTAGGGGAAAAAATTTTAAATACAGAGTTGTCTTTGGTAGCGGCACCTGGCACCTTCTTACTTAAATGGAGTCACTCTAATTAAGTGAACAATTAATGAGGGAAATTTTTCACATGCCTGTTTTTTATTTGAGGTGGCAGCAATGCTTCCTCTAATGCAATTGTACTGGTTTTTGTCAATGCGGAGATGAGAAAGGAAGTCGTCTGGGAGGAAAAAAAAAAGCTACAGATAAAATTAATCTTAATAAAAGTAGCAAGCAAAACATCTGGATACTGTTTAATGTGTTTAATGTAACTTGGAATTTTTTTTGTATACGTCTAAGCCAAATTGTTTTATATGAGACTAGCTCCCTAATTTGAAGACTGTTCTGCCTGAAGTATGAACAAGATTAGACTTGTTTGGAATTCAGTTTTCCATTCCTTTTTTCACTAGGGCTGGGTGTGCAATGAATCCACTTAGAATACAGTTAGAAAAACGTGCCAGCATCCATAGACCAAATTGTCACCACTCAGCTCCTTAACTTAATCTTCTTGCTGTAGTGATTATAAAATAGAAAATTTCAAACTAAAGACAAATACTTTGTTTTATTTAACAATTGGCTCTTTCTCACCTAAGGTTTTCAGAAAGACTGTGTGAGCTTATCTGTTCTTTTTCTTCAGGATTAGTTTAACTTTTTAAAGTAATTACATTCTTCCTGGCATGGCAGGATTTGGAGTTACTTGCAATGAAGAGCATCCCACATTTATCTGCATATGCTGTTGAGAGAGGGAGGAGAGAAATAAACCACTTTGATCTCTTCATTAGAAACCTACATAATTGAGATTATTATATTTTCCCTAAATTTAAACATAAGCCTAAAATGGAAGAGATTCTTCGTTTAGAGTTGAGCAACAAAGGAGGAGCCTTTTAGATCTGGATGCTCTGAAGTGATGAGCTCCTGCACACCTAAGTGTAAAGTTATGCATGGTTCCACTGTTTGGATGAGGCTGTTCTAATGTTGTAGCTATCTGTATGTTTTAATGGTTTGCTAGATAAGGACAAAACATTCAGGGTGTTGCAGGACTGAGCCCTTGAATTGTTAAGTTTTGTTTAGGTATAGCACTGTAAAAGTCAGCAGTAAAGCTTAACATGGACTTTCTCACACAAGTGCTTTAAAAGCCTAGGTTTTACTGTGGAAATGAGATCTCTACCTAATTAGCATAGAGTTACCCCAAGGAGAAAAGCATCTGTGGTTCAAGAGTGTCTTTAAAAGTAGCTGTTGTGACATATAAGGTAACTGTCTCTAGTCCTGGTCCCATATGGATTTTATGTTAGTCTTCAGCTCTGTTGCAATCATGAATCCTTAATGAAGTGCCAAGATTTTCATCAATGTGCTAAAGACTGCTAAACAAAAAAGAATCGTGAGATCTTTAAGTGGTGGGACAATATGAGTAATAAAGGGTTGGTGTGGAGTTTTTTTTCCCTGAGGTCAGAGATGCATGCCTAATGCAGTATAGTTTGTAAAGCCCTGAATTATTTTTATAACAATGCAATTCATTTGTTGTTAGAGAATAATACAAAACTTTATTCTGTTGTGCTGCCCCTTTAATGTTAATGTTCCCTCTTGTCCTGCTCCTATTTCCCCTTCTGCCCCACTAACTTTTGGCAATTGATACAGTTGATCCAGTTGTTCCTTGTGACTTGTCCAGTTTAACCAATTTCACTTGAAGCCTTGATCATACAATGCATAGCAAGTTTTCTCTTGCAAGGAACTTAGATGCACTTAGATACAGTCAAAGTTTTGTATTAAAGGTAATTTTAATAGTGCATAAGCTATTTTTTTTTTCTTTAGATTTTATTTTAAACAGCTTCCATTTGATATTTAAATTGCATACAACATAGAGACATCTTCGCATATTGATTGTCTGGATATCCTCAATGATTAGGTGAAGGCTGACATAAGCATAGTACCATACTTCCCTTCTAGTATATTATTGGCCTGCTTCATGCGGAGGATTACCATAATTACCATGTAACAGATAAAGGGGTATAAAGATCAATCTGTATATTATTATGTTCTCATGAATCATAGGCTGAGACTTTGACCAAACCTTGAATATACATAAATGTAAACTACATTGGCTTCTGCCAATGCGAAGATGTCTGTAGAATGATGATTTTATCAACATACATTTGCCAAAAGCAAGAACAGGACTTGGGCATTTTGGAGTAAAACAAAGGTTGTGGGAGGAGGATTATTCTTGTGAAGTTCATAGTGTTTTAAATTAAGATGTTGGATAGCTCTAGAAATTAAATTAATTGCTTTGATTTATAGTGGAGAGGGAAGATAGGAAAGCGTACGATGACTAGATGTCTTCTAACATTCAAAATTAAAACAAGCTGGCTGTGCATATATTTCCAAACAGTCGATACCAACTTATAGGCTTGTTGGCCTCTCCTTGACTCTGAACAGTTTTTTGAACCCTATTTGGTGTTGAACCCTATTACCATTGTGGCGCAGCACAGGACTCTAGCCGTTTTTAAAGGAAAGCTCAGCATGCTGTTGTCAAACAGCCATTTCCAGACCTTTTTCAAACTCACAATAAGCACTTAGAATAAGTGTTGAAACTGCATCTGTAGCATTGATATTTAATGTGCCCGTTTAAGATGAGCCGATCATGTAAAAATACTCATTTTAAGGTACTGACCTTCGTATGGAAGAATTCTCAGAGATTCCTGTGACTCCTTTCCTGGTCCGATGGGCTGAGTAGTAGTTAACCATACATGTGGCAGACATGAATTAAACTTGGTGTTCACCAGAGTGTGTTTCGTGCTGTTGCAGGCTTTTTAGATGTGTTGGTTTGCAGAATGGTCTGATGTAGTGCTTACCTGAAAGGTGTATTGTGTGGCAGTCCTCGCTGCTTGGAGTAATTTGTGTAATGAACTGGTACCTGTGTAATGAGGGGGTTACAGCTGTGCTGCAGATATCGCAGGTGGTTCTTGGTGTGTTACCTCCTTTGTGAAACAGAGGAGTGTTCTCCTGGGCTTTGCAGGTGCTTTCTCTCTTCAAGAATAGCCTCAGCCTCTGTTGGGCTAATGCCCTGGTTTAAAGTCCACTGAAATCAGAAAATACCTTTGCTTTCCTTAGAGATCTCGATCAGCCTCATCATTTCTTTTTCCAGGTGTTTATTTTGAGGGCTATGAAGATAGGAGGTGATGTGGCCTAGCTTCTAGAAAAAGGAGTCTGGGAGTCATGACAAGTGTTTTTCCTTTCTCCAGCTTGGGTTCAGATACTTTAGTAAGACGTGGGATGTTAAAGTTCTAGTAGCTTGCAAAAATATTCTGAAGCATTAAGAGATTTTTTGTTGTTGTTGTTCCATATATCATTCTCAGTTAAGAGCACTGTATCAACCAAAACCATATCTTGCTAGTTTACTAGGTGGTGAAGAACTGAATTTGTTTGAGGTACTCAATGTTAGGAAAACTGTTACTAAAATAACCACCTTCTGATGTGGCTAATGTTAAAAAAAAAAAGGCTCAGAAGGTATACGGTACCCTGTAGTCCTGGAAGGGGGTTTATCTGTGTTTCCTGCTCTTTGCCAGTGTTATTGATTGCTGGGGGCAAGACCACCATATGTGGAAGAATGTCTACCTTTCTGAATACTTTTTCTCCAGCTCAGATCTGAGATGTTAATCCAAATTCTTTCCACTTTTACTCGTGTCAGATACAAGTGACATGTATTTTACATTACTATAACAGGGAATTTCATTAGTTTTCTATGTTGTTTTTCATTGTTCTAACCTCAGCATGAACTTTGCGTTTCCCCATTTTTTTCTTAACTGCCATTCTACATACAATTTCTTTTTTTTTTCCTTTTTTTTTCTTGCTCTTTAAAGGTACACTAGACATCACAATGGGCTGATGTTATAAAGCTGAGAGTGTTGAACGTGATCCCTTTTGGATACATAAAACTTTCTCTTCCTTTCTGCTTACAAGAGATTGTGTTTGCTGTTTTAATTACCCTGTGAGGCACAAGAATTAGTCATCTTTTCATCTGTTTCCTTTGTGGTTACTAAGTGTTGGTTACTGTGAGATATTAATGTTTCTCAGCTTGTATTTTTATGACAATCCTAAAGTTTGTAAACATAGGTACAAGCAAAAAAAGTGAAGATTTTCTCTTTTGTTGGTTGTTGAGATTTGGCCATCACTGCTTGTGATCTTTCAGTTCAGTTCACATTTTGGAAGCACCAGTAAAACAGTATCATTGAAGAAATAATGAAACATGGTATATGTGATAGACTACATTTTGTGATGTATTTACTGCCATAACTCTTGGTTTTAGTGGTACTCTGTGCTACATTCAGGGTGAGGAGGACATGAAGGAGACTTTGTGTGAAGGCTTTGTGGAAGGGGGTGGTGGAAGATCCCTTGCCATTGATCAGCAAGCAGGATGCTGAATGCATGCCACTTAGTCCTGATATTAACTTTTCCACCAAAATCAGAGAAGCATCGAGCTAGGCAGAAGCTTACAAATGTTCTTATAGAAGTCTGGTGTCCAGTTTCTGTTTCATCAAAGTGAGGTTCAGTTACTTCACACCCTCCACTCCCGTGGCAGCCTGTCATCAGGTTCATTAGAGGTGTAATGTCTTGCAGGCTTCAGCCTGGCTTTGCCTTACCGAAAAAGCAGCTGTGAGCCTTCTCTTTGCCTCTGTGTCTTCGAGCCAGTATAATTTCTGTTACCAGCCCTGAAAATTGTTTGCTAAAACTCCTGTTGAAGCACGTGAGGCCATATCAGAGCACCAAGACTTCAGATAGCGACCGAGCATTTGGTTTTCGTAGGTTTTTTCCCCCTTTCTCCTGGTTTTCTTTGTGTCTTTGGGAAGAGAAAGGAAACTGCAGTGACTGTCATCTGCAGTTTTGAATTTCTGCCATTGGGTGATGCTGTTTGTTCTAAATTGTAGACCTGCGTTATTCTGCTCCTTGCTGTTCAGTGTGGCAACGCTTGAGTGAAGTTTGGTGATGCCGTTGCCCAAAGGGAACCAAAGTACTTGAACAGTCTCATTTTTAAAGGCTGCAGAACCAGAAGTGGGGAAGAGGAGGGTGGAAATCCCCATCCTTTTTTTTTTTCTTTTTTTAATTGTGCTCTGTTAGACAGTGGGGGTCTACCTGGTTGAGTGGTAAGCCTGGTTTTTCCTGCATGTCATAATCATGTTAGATCATAGAGGAAATGAGTCTGGTGAAATTGTGCACCATTTCCAACATAAACAGTCCTCTCCAGGATTGTTTTCTTTTCACTTATTTATTACCAAGCTTCTAATATGTCCCCCAAAAGGGCTACCTCACATATTGTAGAGAGTGTTGATATTAAAGTGTCCAGATACTGGAGCTTAACTTTTCCTGTTAATTTGGAAGTTTCAAAGTTTTCTGTAGAGAGTGTACATCGCTCAGATTTGTAAAAGGAAAAATGACTGTTTCAGACCTGGAAAATAGTTCCAATCCTACATAAGCAAATGGGGACATTAAAAGACTGCAGTCTCTTGATTTTTCTACATTTGTTGTGTTTTGCTGGTGGTAGAAGTAGCATAAAATTAAAGAGTATGAGATACAATGCTAAAAAAGCCTTCTTTTTTTCCTCCTAAATGAGCAATTACACCAACAGTTCATGTGCAGTATTTGTCTTGTTCTGATAAAAATTTCATTTCTAATCTACTATGTAAGTCAAAAATAGCAGCAAAAAATTCTTCATTTTAGGCATTTGAGAAGTTTATGCACCTCAAATCCCTTTTATATGTGTGTGTTGCAGTATTAAAAATTGGAATCTGTTGGCCGTGGTTTATGCTTGAGAAATATTAAAGAATGGAAAAGGGTGTTTTGTTTTGATACTTGCTGAAATGAACTGATATACTGATGTCGCATTACTGTTATGGTATATAATTTATTTAGCACATGGGCAGGCACAAACCTAATTCTGATTTGGTTTTGTCATTTCTGCAGCAAGAGGGGACAGACTCTGATTAATGGCTGTAAATTTACAGTCTTCAGATCATGCTTATATAAGTAGGAAAAAAACCCCACACCTCACTTTTGTCTGTGTAGGCTTCCTGACCCTTTGGGGGTAAGGGGGCAGTGGGAACGGAAAGATAGAAACGCCTAGGACTGTGCAGGTGACGTGCTCACTGGTCCTCCTTTGCATCCTTGAGCAGGTGAGTGGGGCTGTGGTTTCTCCACGGCAGTATAATTGCTGGAAGCAGGGAGTGGAGAGAGCTGCCCCTCTGGTGCTCAGCTCTTGGTGCAACTTGGAGACCTCTTAGAGGCATAGCTCTGGAGCAAGGAATGTTTCGCCTGTCATGGAGTGCAGGCTGCTCAAGCTGTCTGTCCACTTAATGTATATTCAGCAGGTCAATAGCAATTAACTGGATCTAAAAAGAATTACTCAATTGGAATTTGTGTTAAATGTGGAATGATGTTCTAGTATTTGAGATGCAGGTAGCCTGTGAAGCATGTTCTTTAAAAGTTAAGAAAAGTGTGTACTACAATTGTGCATTAATGCTAACTGAGGAAATGCTTATGTCAACTCTGATAAATTAATTGAGATATTTATTAGGAATTAATAACAAACAAGAATAGATCATTCTGAGGAGGCAGAATTACAAAAGAATATTGTGAAAGCCGAAGTCTTTCCTTGCCCATTGCTAAAGGTTTAATCAAATACTATTCCATCAAAGTGCATTCTAGTTAGCATTCAGTATTCACCATGTCCACTTTGCACTCTTTTGTTCTTAAACTAGACATTGGAGAGAGATTTCCACTGCACACTGTCACAGATTAGGTATTAAGTATTGTCTTCACTAGGTGAACATATGCATGTTCATTTGCATGTGGAGAGGAGGGAGGGGGACTAGAAATGAGGATGCACATGTCCGTGTAGGCAAAGGTTCTGCCTGTTCAGCTCTTATTTGCAGGATTCCATTCAGTTATCTTTTCTCCTTGAAATGCAGGGCTCTTCGAAGAGCCCTGATATTATTAGAGGGCTGCAATAATATAAAAATAAGTGGTGATCACTTTTGCATCCTTTTTGTTAACTATAGATTATCTAATCTCCTTGCTATCAACAGCCAATGATTGGAGGAAACCTACCTAGGTTTTCATGCCTTCTTTAGTTTAAGTTCCGTGAATGGAGCACTGCCTATATTTAGATATTTTAGCAGTGGGAGCAACATCAAAGTACTATGTCAAGTGATCTCTGTGCTGAAAGCCAGAGCACCAAGAAGATGTTGAGTTAATCCTCTGCTGTTTGTGAAATGCAGAATAAGCTAGATTTGCAAAAGCCAAGGTGATGGCTTGATGGTATATATTAAGCTTTAGTAGATTAGAGACTGCTAGCACGATTCCTTCCATGTTCCCTCCAAGCATTTCCACCAGAAAACACCACAGGACTGATTGCTTCCATCACATATCCTGCTGCTAAGCTCTTCTCTAAGGAAAGAAGAAACTTGTACCTCCAATATGATTTTATTTCTTGCTCATAAGGTTATCACTTAGTACGGTAAGATTAAGTGTTTGCTAATAATCAGTGTTTATCCAGGTGGAGGTTCCCTATGGGTTTAGCATGAGAGAGAGTAATTGAACAGACAACAGCATTGCACATCTGTTTATCCACCTTCCAGTCATTGATACAGGCTCCAGTAGACTCTAGCAGGGTTGTATCTGCTTGGAAAAGAAAAGTGATAATACAAACGTAGTATGCCCAAACAATCCTCATCTCAAAGACTGACTTACTAAATTTTCAGATGCATCCTCAAAGTCTGAAATTCTGAAATGCACTTTTTTGCCACTGATTGAGAAAAAACCAATGTCTGTGTGCAGGTTCCAAATGGCTGAAATAGGTATAGAAATTGTTGGCAGTTGTGATACACAAAGAAGGGATGGTTTTGACCAAAGTCATTCTTTGCAAGACAAAGCAAGATTGAAGTTCGATATAACAACTAATATGTAATCATTCCGGTGGGTTGTCATAAATGTCCTGTAGGTGTAAAAGTTTAGTGATCTGTGGAGGAGGTACAAAAGAGAGCTCTACTTCATTTTGCATGTACTTCGAGCACTAACCCACACACTCATAACTATTTGTTTCTGAAATTGCAAATATAGCCTTTCTGTCAAGGTGGTGTTCTTGTCTTATTGTTCATTGTTCTTATTTATGAAATGGAATATTTTCCATAATTCTAGGGAATAGGGAAATAGATAATCAATAGAAATGAGCTATTTTCTGCTTTACTATCTGTAATCTGTATAATTTTTTATATATAAGTATGTGTGTATATGTATATTTTTCATATATATAGGCACCTGTGTGTATATATAATATATAAATATATACATGAATATAAATATATACTATATTAATATATACATGAAAAAGAAGTGTGACCAGCAGGTCGAGGGAGGTGATTATTCCCCTCTACTCTGCTCTCGTGAGACCCCACCTGGATTACTGCATTCAGCTCTGGGGCCCCCAACATAAGAAGGACGTGGACCTGTTGGAGTGAGTCCAGAGGAGGACCATGAAGATGATGAGAGGGCTGGAGCACCTCTCCTATGAGGACAGGCTGAGAGAGGCTCTGGGGAGACCTTATTGTGGCCTTTCAATACTTAAAGGGGACTTATAAGAAAGATGGAGAGAGACTTTTTATCAGGGTCTGTAGTGAAAGGACAAGGGGTAGCTGTTTTCAACTGAAAGAGAGTGGGTTTAGATTGGATATAAGGAAGAAATGCTTTACTGTGAGGGTGGTGAGACACTGGAACAGGTTGCCCAGAGAAGTTGTGGATACCCTGTAGCTGGAAGTGTTGAGTGTCAGGTTGGATGGGGCTTTGAGCAACCTGGTCTAGTGGAAGATGTCCCTGCCCATGGCAGGGGGGTTGGACTAGATAATGTTTAAAAGGTCATCCCAAACCATGCTATGATTCTATATACATACATACATAGATATGTGTATATACATACACACATACAAAATGATCATTTGCCTCAATATACTACTGTGTGTGGGCTTCTTTGGAAAAAATACAGGAGAGAGATGTTATTTTTGGTTGAAACTAATTGCATTGTACATCTTTGATTTACTAATCTTCCCACAAGCAGTGTTTAGATTGTATTACTCATATATACTGTTAAAGAGATTTTCAAATATAAAACTAATTAATCTCTTTAGTAAGAATCATAACTTATGTTCCATTCCTGGGAAAAAAGGTTGCATTGTTAAATTTAAAAAAAAAAAAAAAAACAATAGAATAAGTTCTAGGTACCTTGTTAGATCTTTTCTTCATTGGTGGCAAGATGTTGTCTTTTGGCATCTCTCAATGAACTTTGTTAAAAAATGAGCTATGGAGCAGTCTTAATGATGTGAAAAGGAAAAAAGAAAAACAATACCGATACTTGAAAAAATGAAAAATTTCATATGAACCTAAATTACATGAATTTACAGAGGCTGAAAAATCTTACTTTGCAAGCCAGCAGTACTTTGAAAACTATGAATGCCAAATATGTGCGAGTCTTGAACAATATATGTATCCCACTGTGCAATTTAGATATGATACAAACCATGGAAATTATATTCCACTGATGACGGTTTCCTGAGGAACAGAACACCCAGTGTAAGGGATCTATTTGCAATATGAATGGGTATAACCAAGGCTGTTGCAGTATTTTAATTTGAGTTTGAGATTCATTCTGCTTGTGTAAATTCAGAAATATAATTTGGCTGCTTTTAAGTGTAACAAAAAATTTTAGATAGTTGGCTGCCTCTAAAGTAAAAATACCCACTGTGCTTCATTTCAGTCTAGTAATTTTTTAGATGATATGTGCAATATTTCAAGTTGCTTTAGTATTTTTAAGTTATTGCAATCTGACTGATATTTCAAGTGACATTGAAACTGGACTTACTATGAGGATTAGCTTCATCTTGAGAAAATGAAAGGGTTTGTATTCTTCACAAAATAAAATAAGCATTGAAATGCTTTCTTTTTTTTGTTTTAGCATTACAGTCTGCTTTGGTTTGACATTAATCTTGCCTATGACAAAATAAGAAGGATTTAGATTTTGGTCTAGAAATTACTGTTCTAGAGCACAATTATGGAGCTCAGTGAATTCGTATTAAAGTTGGCGACATTTCTGTTGAGTTTTAGTAAGGGTAAACTGCAACATTTACCTCCAAATCAATTTTTTTCCTGTCATTTTAGAAAAGGAGGGGTGCTACCCATGAAGCTCTTCAGGGTTTGGAATTTTCCATAGGACAGTTTCCAGCTTTTCCAAAAACCCTTTCACCCTTTAGTCCAAGAAAGTTAAGGTTGTGCCTTTGGCTTGGGAAATACTGAAAAGTGTTATTTCAGGCAATTGTTCAGTATTGTAGTAAAAAAAAAAAAAAAGAGGCAGTGTTTTGTCTGCAACAAAAATGGAAATAGTTCAGTGAAAACTGAAGTGGGGGTGTTGGTCAACAGCTGGCTGAATAGGAGCCAGCAGCGTGCCCAGGTGGCCAAGAGGGCCAATGGCATCCTGGCTTGCATCAGGAATAGTGTGGCCAGCAGGACTAGGGAAGTGGTCATCCCCCTGTACTCGGCACTGGTGAGGCCGCACCTCAAATACTGTGTTCAGTTTTGGGCCCCTCAATACAAGAAGGACATTGAGGTGCTGGAGCGTGTCCAAAGAAGGGCAATGAAGCTGGTGAAGGGTCTGGAGAACAAGTCTTATGAGGAGCAGCTGAGGGAACTGGGGTTGTTTAGTCTGGAGAAGAGGAGGCTCAGGGGAGACCTTATCATGCTCTACAGCTACCTTAAAGGAGGTTGTAGTGAGGTGGGTGTAACGAGTGACAGGACAAGAGGAAATAGCCTCAAGTTGCGCTGGGGGAGGTTTAGATTGGATACTAGGAAAAATTGCTTCACTGAAAGGGTTATCAAGCATTGGAACAGGCTGCTCAGGGAAGTGGTTGAGTCCCCATCCCTGGAGGTATTTAAAAGATGTGTAGATGTGGTGCTTAGGGGCATGGTTTAGTGGTGGACTTGGCAGTGATAGGTTAACAGTTGGACTCGATGGTCTTAAAGGTCTTTTCCAACCTAACCGATTCTATGATTCTATGAAATTAATAATAAACTGGTAAGTTCCCTTGAACTTGCGTCTAACATGTTCCCTTGAACTTAGGCGTCACTACCTTGGCATTTTCCAACCAAGTCTATTTAGTCGTCTGAGCTCTGCCTGTTCTCCACAGCTCCAGTCATGAGAAGCTGACGCAATCTGAGAGGACATTCACTACTGCCGGTTCTTCTGGAACTCGCAATCCAGTTGAAGTATGTGGTGGTTGGGAGTACCTTCTTTTAATTCCAGCTCTTGAGTTGTACAATGTCATGAGCACCTCACCATTTAATGCATTTTTTGAAAATGCTTTTAGAATTTGTAGCTGTTGAGAAAAAAAAGCTTAAAAATGCTTTCTTAATTTTAAAAGTGAAAATGTCATTTTTAATGCCCCTACAGTAGATCAATCTGCTGGCAGCTGATTGAGGTTCTGATTCAACACTGTCTCCTCTCACCTTCTGACCCACCATTGCTGTCATCCTGCTCCTGCAGGCTTTTCTATAAAAGTGTCGACCTGTCCCTTTGAAAATCAACTTCAAAGAAAACCGAGTTTATTAATAAACTCCTATAGAAGTTTTCTTTGTTCTTTAAAAAAAGTAATAAAAAATAGTGACTTGTTGATCTTAAGAATTTTTTTTAAATGTTTCTAATTTTATGATTGCATTTATTTTGGTACAAATTTCAGCTATTGAAATGTACCCTCCAGCTCTGTTCATATGAGATCTTTTTTTCTCTAATGGACTTGCTAGGAAGAGTTGCTGTGCATGTGTAGGTTTCCTTTAATGAAGTTTTAATAACATGGTGTGTGTGTGTATATATATATATATATAATGTAGAGTAATGAAACTGTGTCTTGAAACAAGAACTCTTTCTAGTTTTCGGTTAGAACCTGCAGTCTTGACTTTATGCGTATAGACCTGTAATCTAATTAATGATCTGTTGCAAGAAAGGAAATAACAATAAAAACAAAACTAAATAGAATATTTAAAATTTTATAAACAGTTGCCTTAGTGCCTGGGGATATATGTACACGTCTTGTTTTGCACAATAATATTTTCATGTAACTTGACCATATGAAAGGATACATTTATTACGGAATTTCTAAAACAATTTGAACACCACCTTTAGAAATTTAAAAACTTAGAATTCTGTTCGTCATGGATATATGAGTTCAGCTAGAAGCTGGGAATTTTCCTTTCATAGTACCTGCAGTTATTACCAGACAGCAAGACATTTAGAGACACAAATACTTTAAAAAAACTCTGGTAGTTGTAATTTAGAGGTAAATTAAGAAACTAGTATGCAGTCTCCTTATGTACAGCTTCATGTAGCATCTCGCTCAATAGCCTCAGGCATTAGCAAGCTTTCAGCATGAAATTTAGTGCTAGAGCATGCATACCTGAGTTATTGTATATCACGCATACTAAATATATGGCTTTTATAGACATATAAATCACAACATCAGGATTCTTGTGTTTTCTAAATGTAAAGTTGATCTTAATCTCAACAAGGTGGCTAAATTTATCTTAATAAGACAATCTGATCCTGCACAAAGGTTATGCTTGGTGACTCATTAAAAGAAAATGTGTATTCTTAGAATTTCAGATAAATGTGGAGAATAATTGCTCAACTTTAAGTCTGGATTGTCAGCAAAGGAACACGGTCAATGCCATGTGAGGACTGGGCCGGTCCCTGGTGGGTACAGCAAGTAAAATGTGTTAGGGACCATTTCTAGCCTTGAGGGCAAGTTACACAGTTTGATGAGTCACATCTGCATGATAGAATTCTCCTTTTTGGGCTTCTCCTCCTTCACCTTCATCTTCCCCACCAAAATCAAATCACAGAACTGCCTTTCCCATACCTCTCCTTGGGAAGAGCTCATAGCCTACACTATATACCCAACCATTCCTGAATGTCCGGAGGAGTGCTAGTTGTCATAAGCCAGCAGCCCCTCGGGGACCATCCAAAAAGTACAGCAAGAAAGGGCAACCGCAAGCCAGTGCTGAAGCCCGACATCCCAACACTGCATCTCTTGCTAATGCAATTAGAAACTCTGCTGAAATGAATTGGAATTACCCAAGTTTGTTGCAGCCTTCAGACTTCACTAGTGTATTGTTCACCAAAGATGAGGTTGATAATTCTTTTCCTTCCTTCCACCCTATGTTCTGCATCTCCTGTAATGATTCCTGTACTTACTTGATCACAGTAAGAGGAATTAGACCTTGGGTTCCATTGGCTTGGGCCATGGAGACCCGCACCTCAAGATGTTCTGTGTAGGTAAACCTTTGAAAAGTCATTGCTGGTTCATCTGCAAATGTCTTTAATTGCAGCACATGGTTTTGAAGCTGCTATGCCCTGCTCCTGTATTAACCTCATGACATTTTCTGGTTCCTAAACTTTTCAGTAGTTTGTTTTCCTTGAAAATAGTTTTCAAAACACAGATAGCTCTCAACCTGCAGGAGAGGCTTGTTAAGTATTTACCTGTTTGTCAAAGGGTGCTCCGGGGGATAGGTATTTGGAGTTGGCGGTGGCATTTCAGAATGCAGTGGAGCTGGGTTATGAAGCAGGTGGACTATGTCATTTGATACCTGATTTCCTCAGTTGTCATGGAGGCGTAGTGTAAGGCGCAAGGATTTATTCTGCCCTTACATATTGGTATGTTTGTAGATAACTGGTAGAAGGGGCCAAGTGAACTACTACGCTAGCGTAACCCAGAGTATAATTTGGCTTGCTTTCTGAATCCTTCTGTGGTTTGCCATTGGCAATTTGGGACTTTCCAAAACTATAATGGAAAAGTTATGAGAACTTTATGCCACCAGAATCACACTTAGTAATGATTGTCAGTGGGAAGACTCTCTAGCCGTTATTTTTAACGGCAGTTGCATTAGCACAACGGGTTGCAACTATCAAGAATGATGAACAGTCGTTAAAGGATCAGCATTCAGATTTCTTTTTCAGTTAAAAATGAAACACCATCACTAGCAAAATCCTGGAATTGTTGAGGATTTGGTTCTGTTTGTATAAAAGCTGTAAAAAAGACCCCAAACCAAAGTAAAACCATTTTTGTTCTGCAATATGAGGAACATTAAATGCTTGAATAGTATGCGTGCACAGGGATTTCCCCTACTTATTTAGTTAAGCTGATAAAGAATAACACTTTAATGCACCTATACTGGTTTACAAACCTTAGGTTAATATTTGTGTCTTTAAACGACAGAAAAGGCTGGTTTGTCATTTTCCTGTATATTGATGTTTTCCAAGTTTCATATTAACATACAGTGCTGCTAGCCACTTCATAATAGGCTGGCAATTCAAAACACCTTCATTAGTATATGCCTACTTCTCATTAAATGACTAGTTTATATAAGACACAGCCAATGAGAAATCAAACCAAATTTGATTTAAAAAAAAAAAAAATTTAAAATCAAATTTATAAAATAACATTTGTTGAAATAGTCATTGTTTTTCACAGGCTGCCATAAAGTGATAAGAACGGACACATGTTACTGATTGTTAACTTGAGTAATGCCTCTCTCAATGTATTTGAACACTTTTTCTGTAGAAAAGTGTTTCTCTCATGCCATAGCTTCTCTTGCATTAATATTATGAAATCTTTTAAATACAACAATGAAAGTCATCTGTTTTCTTCTGATGTTCGGTTTCAGCATGTGAGAAATCATTTAGTCTGTCTGGGATACTCTGTTTTCAAGAGAAGAGTATCTTCTATTTTTTTAATTCATAAAATGTGTGACTATAGTTGTCTTAGTAAAAATGTGGCTGAAGTTTGATGGCATTATTTCAGTCATGAAGAAATAAATTCATTCTGACTTGTAAACAATGCTAAAGTGAACCCAAAGTTACTCTGTTCATTTTGTAATCACTTAATTTATGGTAATTTCTTATTTTTGACACTGCTTACAAACAATTTGTTTTACTTTGCAGTAGATGCTTTCTACAAAAGCACAGTACCAAAAAGAGACATAAGAAACTTAAATATGTGAACCCCAGCACCTGTCAGTCAGTCTGTTATTGCTACGTATGAAGCAAATGTGGTAGGTTTTAATTGCTGTTTTTCTAGGTAACATGGGCAAAAACTGATAGCTGAGCGTACAGAGCTTGTGAAAGAGGATTGAAAGCAGCTTGATGATTGATCATGTTTAAAAGAGGATCTAGTCCTCGTTACGAAGTTAAGCTGAACGCTTCAGCCTTCACTTACCTTTCCTGAACATTCCAGTGAAAGTTGTTGGGATTTATTTGTGTACTGAGCATTGAATAAATAGAAATTGTACTGAATTTGGTTATAAAATGATTTGAAGAAAGAAATGAAAGGGCTTTACAGGGAAGTACTTAGGCCAGGATTGATATTTTGTACTGGATTATAAAATAAAAAGGAACCCAATGAATTACTTCTGCAAAATGAAAGAAAGCATACTTGCTTGGCTTTGTATTTGAAATGATGTGCCACCTATTCTGTTTTGGATGAAGAATACTCTGCGACTTGAAGGTATCATAAAGGAACAAGTTATTTGGTCTCAGCAGAGCAGTGTATGTCTAAGGCTTCTTCCCTCCCAACTCGAGACTTGATTTGCACCTGCATTAACCTCCTTTGAAACTGCTCCCAGTAAGCTGTACGTATTGCTCTGCGGTAAATTGAGACCACATCTGTTAGTCCTGAAACAAAGCAATTATTGTAATTGCAAGATTTCGGTTTTTTTCTTTCGAAAGGACTGTAGTTCTGTTATTTATATGTTTCTTGGAAAATGCAACATTTCATATAAAATGGAGCATGAAATTGGCATTGCTCAGTGAGAAGTATTATTTACTGCCGTATTAAGTGTTGGAGTTGTATGGCTAGGCTTCCCTGACTGGTCCGATTTAAAACACAAGCAGCAAACCCCATTAAACTGTCTTCTAGCTTTAGTAGTCAGCCGGGTCCTGCAGTCTACCATTTACAATTTCTGTAGAGTTCTAGAAAGGCATTTTACAATCCTTTCCTGAAACACTTGCTTTATTTTACTGTGCTTTAACCTAGTGAAAAATGTAATTATCATCAAGGATAGCTTTATACTTAACATGTAATGGACTGTGCGTCCTTTACACGCATACTAGAAAATTAATGGTTTGTTCTTTGACCCGTCACTAAAATCTTGGACGCTCTGCATACAACGGAATGTGGAAACAGAGAATAGTGAATGCCATTAACAATGTCTATGTGCTGTTTTCAATCTTCAAGCCTACCAGCTTTCTCCTTTTTTTATTTCCCCCCACCTCCCTTGACTGTGAAGTTTGGGGTGATAAAAATATACTCAGTAACGTATTCTTTACAGTTCCTTAAAAAAATTTATCACTACTAAAGTCACTTCATAATTGCAATAGGAAACTGGGGAATTATGGGAAACTGCCACCACTTGGGTGGTTGTGGTACTTTGCTTTTAGTCTTGAGTCTGTCAGTGCACTGCAAGTGCTGCAGTTCAGTGTGGCATGCTGTTGTATTTAGCTGCAGAATTTTACCATGAAATGCAGCAATCACCAGCACAAATCATTGTACATTTTGAAATCATCTTAGGTCTTTTCTCACATATTATTTTCATCATTGGAGTATTGTGTGTTGCTGTCTTTGCCACAGATGGATTTATATGTCTGACATTGAATTTTTTTAAACCCTTGGTTCAAAGTGAAATCAAAGAATACTAAGTAATGCTGGACACAACAAAAGTCATCATTAGAGAACAGAACATCTGATTGGCATTTATTTTTGCTTGCTGAATTCAGAAGTTTCCAAGGAAGAGTTGTAATCCCTGATGCTGGGAGTAGAAGCAATTTTGGAATACAGTAGTAATGTGGGAGAGTGACGCATGTGGCCTCAGTGAGGGTGTGTATTCATCAAAAGAGGATATGAATTTGAATTGCTTTTTCTCCTTTTTCATTCCCACTCACTCTGTTTTGTAAGCAGCTGGCAGTTTTCGGGGATATCTCAGCTGAACTGGGTTTTATGGAGCAATTGGAATATTGAGAGAAGGTAGCAGCAAAGCAGGTGTGCAGGCTGTTGTAGGGGAAATGAAGTAAGTACCAAAGTTGGCACGAGTCATAGAGTGAAGAGGTTAATAGAGAGTCACAAGACACTTGCGCTGATTTTTGGCTAGAAGAGTGTGTGATCATGTGTAGAACAGTAACGAGGAAATCTTCAACAGAACATTCTGTGGTAATCTATTTTTCTGTCAATGTCAGGGATTCTCAAAATTGGGATATTTTATGGAATTCCTGGAATTTTGTTCCAGAAGGAAAGCTATTCCAACATAATATAAAATGTGAAACTGAAAAGAAAAACAAAAAACACCAAACATCCCCCCCAATAAACAGTACACACAACCAACAAAACAATTCATCCCTCATTTTAATTGAGAGATGCTTAAAATGCTTTGTTAAGCTTGACATGGAAGACAAAAATACCGTAGCCACCAAAACAGTGGCAGCTTGCCAGAACAACTTGGAACTTCCTATTGCAATGGTGATTGTAATGGCTGAAATGAATCATGTGACTTACCCAACTTTTATTTCTGTATTTTTTTAGAACTTTGGAGTAATTTGAAGTCTTCCGTTTTCACTCTGCTTTGGAACAAAATTGAAATTTTGATGATCTTGTATAAGTTGTGTCCTCAGCCCAGTTCTAGTCACATAGCTAATTCTTACATTTAATTCCCTTTAGCTTTCTTTTTTTTGTCCCGGTGAAAGAAAAAAATTGAGAGAGCCTCTTTTATAACAGTGATTTGAAAATCAGCAAACTGAGACCATCTGATTACTGATTTTAGTGGACTGAGAATAAGAAGTGAGTGACTAGAAATAGAGAAATATATACTCTGTTGTTGATGCAAATTTGTACAAACTCAGCTGCTATAAAGCACAGGGGTTTAATACTGGATGATGCTTAACACCGTTGTTTTCTCTTACTGCTGCTGCCAGGATAGGCAAAGACCCGACTAGCAAATACTGGGTGTTTCAAGCGAAATCCCTTGTGTTGGACCTTACTTTATCCATGTTAAGTAGCAGATCTAAACCTAAAAAGAGCTAAGAGCCTGCTCCTTATAGCAGCATCTATTTGTTACTGAAAAGTGGTTTCTGTTTCAGGAACTGTAAATAAGTGAATGATGAAAGCTGAATTGTTTGAAAAACAAATGAACCAATTGTGTTACTGTCTCTTGCGGGAACCTATTCTGAATTCTCAAGTGTTTATATTATCATCTCAATGGCTGGAAACTCCTGTGTTTTGCTCTTGGAAAGACTAGTGGAAAAAATTATTCAGCAACTGAGATGGCTTGTTACCCTCTCCTAGCAGCTGGACACTCTAGCTACTGCTTGTTTTGGCTCAGTCCTGATTGTGTGCTTGGTACCTTTGCATTCTCTTCTCTTCCCTTCCCCCTCAGTAAGGCCAGAACCTTCATCTTCTAAACCAATTCTCTTCAGAGAGTTTTAGGACATCACAAAGGAATCCCACCTTTTGATTCTAAGATTTTTTTTTTAATTAATTTTTTTATCTCCCAGAAAGAGGCAAGGGTCACCTCTTTTGGGATAGTTGAAATAAAGCTCATGTCTCTCTAGGAAATAATGCTGAAAGAGGGAGAATGTATTTGAAATTAATGTAGCAGGAACAACAAGTTTTGCAGCTGTGATTTCTGAATTTCAAACATTAAAATGTTAAATACATGCTTACCCTAAACAGTGTAGTGGAAGAGTATTCTGGGGACGCTGCCTTGACTGAAATGGACATAAAGATCTCTCTCAGCTCATGCTGGTGCAAGGAGCTCTCAAACTAGCTAAGCAAGTCTGCTGTGATGTCCTGGAGAAAGGAGCCTCTGTCCACAAGTATTTCAGTAGATCTGCAGGATGTGGTGAACTCCAATAATAGACTTGATTGCCACAAGCCACAGCTGCCTCTATTCTAAGCCAAAGTGCCTGTAGTCTGCAGTAGACCTAGGAATCCACTTGCACTAAGGGATTAAAGTGTTCTTTTGTCCTTTGAAGTAGAATCTCCTGTGTATCTCCTGTCACTTCTGCTGCTTGCAAAAACAAACAAAAAACCCCAAAACCGAGTCTCACAAATGAACAAAATGAAATAATATTTTTCAGTTCCATCATAGATGCAGGGGAGCCAATCTGTGAACCTAACCAGTTGATATATTCCTACTCTTATTAAGCTGCTCTGTTACTCAAATCAAATGCTGGATTCTGCCCAGATGTCTAATTAATAATTACCTATCTCGTTGAGCAGGTCTTCGAGGAAAACTGACTCCTGTGGATCAGCCTGTTTGGTGGCAGGTCCTGAAGGATAAATTTCTGATTACGTAGTCATTATGTAGTCCTCATGTGGTACATTCAGAAGGAATAAGACTTAAACGTATCTTTAATGATGACCAAGGATTGGCAACTAATCCCCAATGTGTATTTCATTGGATCACTTTTCTTTGGCATGATTTATTCTAGTATGATTTTCTGTCTGAGAAAGTCATGCAGATTTAGAGACAGAAAGGACTCAAAGGGTCACAACCATTCACCTGTCCAGAGCAGGACTGGTTAGAGTGTTCATGGTTAAGATTTGTCAGGTCATTTGTGGAGACTTGCAATATTAGAGACTGCTCCAGGAGTCTGAGACTCATGTTTCAGTGTATTGCAGTGCTTGACTAACCATTACTATTGAAAATACTTTCTGAATGTGTAATGGGAATGTTCTGTTCATTAGGCCCATTACTTCTCGTCCTCCTGGATGTAGATAATAGATCAAACTTTATTCCTTGAAGCTGTTTTTTTTCTAGAACTCTGTTTGTTACATACTCTGATATTGTTTCTGACAACTTTTAATATGACCAAAAAGGTCATATTAGGGTAGAAGATATCTGGTCTTGAACTAATGTTAGGAAAAGAATGGACTTATGCTTCTTCCCATGGTCTTAGCCCTTTCATTTTTGTTGGAGTGAGATGGAAAAGTCTTAGACTGACACAGTCATTCAGGCAGGCAGGGATTTCGGGAGGTCAACAGTCCAACCTCCTGCTCAAAGCTGAATTCAGAGCAGGTTGCTCAGGGCTTTTATCAAGACAAGTCTTGAAGACCTCCAAGATGCCCACAGGGTCTGTGGGCAACCTGCTCTGTATCCTCATAGTAAAAAATTTTTCCTTCTATCCAGTCAGAACCTTCGCAGTTTCATTTTTATGACTGTATTTTCTCTATTTAAACTACTGTGAACCCGAGTCAGGAGAGCAGCTCTGTCTTCTTAGTAAGCTCCTTGTAGGAGTGGGAGGGCCACCATCAGTTTCTCCTGAAGCCTTCTGCTCTCCAGGCTAAAAAAAACCAAAGTTCCCTCAACCTCTCTTCGCATGGCATAGCTTCAGCCCCTTGAATAGCTTGCAGTCTAATGAGTACCAAGGAGAATAATTGCTTCCCTTGATCTACTGGCTATGCTCCTGTTGATACAGCTTAGGATGCTGTTGTCTCATGTAAGATGGATGTTAATATCTTGATGATTCAGCTCTTGAGAAGTATGTTGACAGGTAATAATTTCAGTACTCTAGGGTACTAAGACAAAACAGAAAATATAGTCAATAGGTTTGTTTTCTGCGACCTTAATATGTTCTTTAGGTTTTATGTGGTCATGCCATCCCAGCTGTGTTATTCTTCCCCTTCTCCCTTACTTTACCTCCTCCAGCTTTTATATCCATCAGCCAGTTTAAATCAAATTTGTCAGAGAAATATGGGTATCAGAAATATTGTTACACTCCTACTTTTTGCCTCATGAGAATCAGCAAATAGGTAAATGAGAAACCCAAAGTAGTGCTTCTGAGAGGGGAAGTTGGGTAGTGACAGCTTAATCCCTGATCCACTGCAAACTAAGGCTGACATTTGGCAACTGATCAGCACACCTGTACCTATGAACCATGTGCTGCTACTTGTGTGTTTTTCAACACTTTTAGCTGTGTGTCAGAACTAGGAGCGTTGCAAAGAGTGAAGTGAAGGAGTCATGTCCATAAAAATGTGAAGTTTGCCGGTTTTGTTGCTCACAGAAACTTTTTTTAAGTTCCATAATGTGAATTGAAATTTAATACACTGGAGCTAAATGTGGTTGGAGACAGACTTTTTCTCTAGTAGGAAACTGGTGATCTGTAAAGAATGTCGTATCTGGAATTTTTCCATATAAATGGTTCCTGCTTGTTCCCGTTTTTTGACTTGTTTCTGGAATATGTGTTTCCCCGCCACAACCACTTTTTAAACTAGAAATTTGTCTTTCTGTGTGTCAATGTACTTGTCAGTAAAATGTAAAAAGAAGAGTAAGTGGTAGCATGGATCACTCAAACTGTTAGTAGTCCACTTCTGTTTGTGACAACGCATTTGCTTTTGCTTATCTGTAGTTACACCAAACAAAACTTCTAAGAAATAGAAGTATTTCTGTGGCTGAAACAAACACATTTCTCATTCTGCCTTCTGCATTGATCAGAGACTGACAATCAGTTGCATTCTGGTAGAAGAACAATTTACGTTCAAGCTCTTATTATCTAAAGGCATAAATGTACCTTTTGCATAATATTATTCTTTTAGTTGACTAGGTAATGTTTCTAATGCCTGAAGTGTTAATGATTCTTTGAAGAGAGTATTTTTGCTGGAGGTTTTCTCTTACTGTCTGTATAGTTGCCGGACCTGGAGATAGTAGTTGCATTTTACTAGTTGTATGCAGATTTCTTGTTCAGCAACAAGCACTGTCATGTTTGGAGAATTTGCATTCTTACCCATGAGCTTGGCTCCATTGCTGCTAGAGGGAAAGGTTCAAGAAACGGTCTATGGTTAATTTTTACTTTCTCTGGGCTCTGCTGTGAATGATTATGTTAATGATAATTACTTCTGTGAACTTCATAAGAAAATATTGGGAGATTATCACCTCTGTGCCTAGCAAAATCATGGAGAAGATTATTCTGGGAGTTATTGAAAAACACCTGAAAGACAACGCAGTCATTGGTCCCAGCCAGCACAGATTCACGAGGGGAAAGTCCTGCTTGACTAACTTGATTTCCTTCTATGACAAGATTGCCCACCTAGTTGACCAAGGGAAGCCAGTCGATGTAATCTTTTTGGACTTCAGTAAAGCCTTTGATACTGTCTCTCACAGTATCCTCCTGGACAAAATGTCCAGCATACAGCTGGATAAACACATAATGCAATGGGTGTGCAATTGGCTGACGGGTCGGGCTCAAAGGGTTATAGTAAATGGGGTTACACTGGCCTGGTGAACCAGTCACTAGCGGGGTTCCGCAGGGATCCATCTTGGGGCCAGTGCTCTTCAATGACTTGGATGCAGGAGTTGAAGGTTTGTTATCAAAGTTTGCCAATGACACAAAACTGGGAGGAGCTGTTGACACCCTCGAGGGCAGAGAGGCCCTGCAGAGAGATCTAGACAAATTAGAGATCTGGGCAACCACCAACCGTATGAAGTTTAACAAGGGCAAGTGCCAGATTTTGCACCTGGGACATGGTAACCCTGGATGTACATACAGACTGGGGAACAAGAGGCTGGAGAGCAGCCCTGCAGAGAGGGATCTAGGGGTTATGGTCGACGGCAAGTTGAACATGAGCCAACAGTGTGCCCTGGCAGCCAGGAGGGCCAGCCGTGTCCTGGGGTGCATCAAGCACTGTATTGCTAGCCAGTCGAGGGAGGTGATTGTCCTGCTCTACTCTCCACTGGTGCGGCCTCATCTTGAGTATTGTGTGCAGTTTGGGGCACCACAGTATAAAAAGGATACGAAGCTACTAGAGAGTGTCCAGAGGAGAGCCGTGAAGATGGTAAAGGGTTTAGAGGGGAAGCTGTATGAGGAGCAGCTGAAGTCACTTGGTCTATTCAGCCTGGAGAAGAGGAGACTGAGGGAAGACCTCATCGCAGTCTACAGCTTCCTCACGAGGGAAGGAGGAGGGGCAGGCGCTGATCTAGTCTCCCTCATGACCAATGATAGGACCCGAGGGAATGGCAGGAAGATATGCCAGGGGAGGTTTGGGTTGGATGTTAGGAAAAGGTTCTTCACCCAAAGGGTAGTGGAGCATTGGAACAAGCTCCCCTGGGAGGTAGTCATGGCGCCAAGCCTGACAACATTCAAGAAGCAATTGGACAACGTCCTCAGACATATGGTGTGAATTTGGGGGTTGTCCTATGCAGGGACAGGAATTGGACTCGATCCTTGTGGGTCCCTTCTAACTCAGGATATTCTGTGATTCTATCGGAGGTAGTTCTGTTTAGGCAGATATCTTTAATTATGCTAGTGACCTTATTTATATATCAGTCAATAAATGTGAAATCTATAAGATAACATAAAAGCTTTAATTTTGGTCTGAATATTTTCATTGTTTATCAAGAGAAAAAACATAGCTTTTTTCTCAGGACTGACATGTCCCAAACCATCTGAATAAAAGACTGTATTGTTCCTTGGCCATGAGAGCAGTGGGCATATATGGTCTGAGCTGGTCACTTTTGTAAGCTCTTGTTTCATATTTATATAGCATCTCTGCCTACATGGGCTTCTGTTTAGTGTCTGGTTTAAGTAATTGAAATAGATCATTAAATTCCAGGTACAGAGAAAGAGAAAAAACCTAGCAGTCACTTTGTCACTAGGGAAGGCATTTTCTTTTAAGGGTAATACATTTTAATGTCTCACTGGCATGACACTGATCTTCATTATGTTTCAAAGGCAAGTACAGAAAACAAATGGGACTGCAATATAAAGCTGTGCTGTGAAAGATATCTTTCTTAACTGGCGGAGATGGACACCTGCCTTTGAATGCTGGAAGTTCTATTTTTCTGCTTTTTACAAAACAGCTTCAGAAACTGACACAATAACATTAGGGCAAAATTTGTGGTACTGACTTGACTGAAGCACTAGGGATCACTAGCGCGGAGCTGTATGTTTTTAATTTTTAACTTGTCTTAAGTAACCTTTGTAATTAACATAAGTGTGGACAAGATTTCAGCCTGCACATAGGTTGCAGTTTCATTTATTGTTTCAGTGTAGTTCAGAATAAAGCACTCTAGTTCTTCATAATAAAATATCCTTGTGGCTTTTTTACAGTTCAGTGCAATTCCATGTTGTTGGACAGCTGTGTTGTCAATAATGTAAATGGAGAATAGGTTTAGTGTTCTTTTCTAACACAGGCCAATGTGAGCAATTATGTTTACAAGACAGACACCAGAACTGTCCTGTTCCTTAGATTTTGTCTCTAATTTCTTCCAAAATCTGGATGGATTACAGCCAGTTTCACGCCAGCCACTACATGTTTTCTTCCCAGGATATTTTTGCACCTTATTTAAAGTGAGATTTGAGGCTTGTGCAATATTGACTCCTTTCCCAAGCCCTGCAGAAGATCCCTGCAACAAAGGTCCACTGCCTTACTCTGCACTGTGCATTTCACAGACATTTCTCTTCAAAGGAAAAACTCTGAGGCCAATAATTAGTTGGAAAAATTCACTAACCTCTTTGTATTGGGCAGTATAGTTCCAGTAAATCTATGTAAGAGGTTGAGACCTAGGGTAATGGTTTCTCAATATTTACAAAATCTGCTTTTGTGGGAGATTACAGGCAGATGAGAGTGAGAAAATTTGAGAGACTCTCAGCATGCAAGTGGGACAGCCTGGTGGGGGACAGTGATTCCTTCCTTTGACTATCTGTGGCACTCTCTTTGCAGAAATGGCTCCACTACATGCAGAGCAATTAATGAACTGGCTCAGTTTGCAGCCCAGATTATTACAAGTACACTGGCATGGATTTTAGTTACAATAAAATGCTGTTTCAGTGGATCACTGGTGGTTCACGAACAGCTGGCATGGACTGGAACTTCTCTAGCAGTGGTTGCTCAGGAATCGGAGCTTTTTGCCTCATGAGTCTTCTGAGAAGTATAGAGATTTGTCTTGGGTGGGTACATTGTAAGGTTTCTTTTCCGGTGACATACTAAAGCTGGCATACTGGTGACAAAAGCTATACCTAACTTGGTCAAATTATATGTACAGTTTAATTGTATGCTGTTCAAGAGACTATGGGTGTGTAAGGCAGTGGTAGTTAGCAACTGGTCTTTACGTTGAGGTATCACTAAGGTTATGGTTTGCTGCTTCTGTTCCCACTTATTTTGAAGGAATCTCATTATATTCCCACAGTAACTTTTTGAAGCATGTGTGGATTTTAATTAAAATTTTACTTTCCCTGAATACTTACTTACTCTGTTAACTGAACATCTCATTTGAATCAAACTGGAACAGGTTGCATGGTTTATTTCAGTTGACAGCACTTAATCTAGATTAATTTGTACTGTTCAGCATTTCACTGATGGAAAATAAAAGGTAACATTGTAGATATATCAGAGTTTGGCTACAGCATAAAAATCAAAGAACTAATGTTTCCCAAGCATGTGCAAGTACTGTATTACAGAAAGGTCACTGTTTGTTCAAGCTTTGAAGTATGACATCATACATGATGCATGACCTTTGGAAAACGCACAAAAATTTTGTGGAAAGAATAGGTACTTTAAAACTTGCCTTATTAACTGTATTTCATGTAGGTATAGTTAAGCATGTTAGCGCAGATGTGCCAGTTAGGTCTCAAGAGCTAGCAATGCTCTTTGCTTTTCTTTCATGTAAGCCTTGCCTGTTTGTACATCTGTCACTGTTGCTTTCTCATGTTATAGCTTGAGACTCTGCAATAAGATTATTTGAAAAGGAACTTGTAAGAGGGATGTGCTCAGATTTGTCATTGAATTCAGTTATACTGATCAATAGTCTGTTTTGGATTTCACATCTAAACCTCCTGCTACCCAACTTTCCTCTCTTACCGTAGAACTTGCATTGCAGAAAGCTGATCCATTCTGCAGTGTAAACTTCGTGATTTGTTGTTTTACATAGTATATAAAAACGCATCTTATTTTGGACAGAAAAGATGGAAGGGAGAATCCCATCATCAAGCCACAACCTAAACTGACATTCTGTCTAAATTCCTTTGCCTGCCAGTTCTTGGTTTGAAATTAAATTTTAAGAAATTAAAGAATTTAAGATTTGTACAAGTATGATTTGGCTATCACAGAATCATAGAATGGTTGAGGTTGGAAGGGACTTCTGGAGGAACTTCTTGTCCAATCCCCCTGCTTAAATGCAGGTCAGGTTGCCCAGGACCATGTCCAGTGGCTTAAAAAATATAAATAATATACGGATATAAGAATATAAACAGTTAATCCTCATACTCTCAAGTCTTTTTAAAACTACTTTTGTAATTTAAAAAAAAAAATGCTTATATGTCTTAAGAAGGTATTTCCAAGGCTGAAATTTTGCAGATAATTTAGAACAGATTTTCATTTAAATAAGTAACACTTCCTATAGCTGTAAGTATACATGATGATGTATGGGGTTACCGTGTACCTTAGAAGTCTAGATAAACTTCTTACGGAATATACTTTTCTTAAGATAATTATGCTACATATTTATTGTGAACATCAGCTTGTCCTGAGTTTTTGGTAGTGTGGGTGTGGTTGTATGTATGAGTCTATTAGGATTATACATTATCTCATCCACACACACAAATATATTAGTGTAATTTGTGAATTCACGTGTATATGTATATATAGAAAATAAAAAACGACGTCATCTTTGCTGGTTTGCTGATAACATAACGGAACACCTTATCAAAGGAAAAAAGTCAGTGGCTCTTACTTGATATAAAGAATTTGTGCCTAGCTACATACGGGTAACACATTGCTTTTGAAGGTTGCATAGATACAGAAGACACGTGGCCCCATGCTAACTTGTGTGCATGTGTATATGTATTTTTCAACTCTTTTTTTTTTTTTTCCTATTTTTGTCACTCAGTAGTATTTTGTGGTTCTTCCTTCTGGAAGCAAGCATGAGCTGCCAATAAGCATAGCTTTTCTGGCTCAGTGTGAGAAGCATGACAGAAAATACCTCAGTCAAACACATGCTAAATGAAGGAAGAATGTGAAGTTAGTGTCTGCTTGTGTTATATTTTGTGATACTTACTGCTGATGATACCAGATTTACTTTGCAATTTATGTTAACATGTTTAATATTTTTGATGAAGCAAACATCCCTGTTATGTTTTTACATATTTGTTGCATGAAACATCATTAGTATTGTTGAGACATCTGTTAAAATAAACTTTTGTTTTTATTTAGGTTTATGAGTTAGACGGCATCCCCTTGATCCTGGACAACTGCAGTATTGATGACAACAATCCTTGTATCCTTTACTAATTATTGAATATGACTCATAAGAAAAGGTGTGGGGATTTAATATATTTATGCCATCATTGCTTTCACTTGGTATGTAAGTCTAACTGGCCTCATGAGTTTCTAGGTTGTATTTAAATGCTTGATTCAGAAGTGAGCAAACTCATAAATATGCTTTGATGAACTGGATTCTAAGTTGAACGGTGGTTATATTCTGTTTCCTAAAATAATAAATATTACTGGTTCACAAATGTCAATTCAGAGAGCAAACTGTGGTAGAAGTCTGAATTAAGACTACGTTTGGTCGTTGTATCAGATGTTGGAGCTTTTCCTTCAAATGAAATCTATTCAGTAGACTGAAGTAAGTACCCCATCAATTCTATATGCTTACTAAATCTGACTGGAGAACATTCTAAGCACAGAGACAAGGCTAGCAAGCTGTAATGAAAATGTGTATAACTGAGAGAATTAATGATGCAGATTACTGAAATGTTGGGGAGATTTTAATATAAATGGCATTGTATTTCATATTTGGGATTTTTTTTTTCCTGGGGCTTAGGAGCAGAGACTTTCCAAGATAGATTGCTGTTAGAGGGAAATAACTTTATATTGAACATAAACACTTGTTAAGCAGACTTATCCATCTCTTCATGAACTGCATAGTAATCCAGCTGGTGTGTTCAGTGGGTGAGCTATTATTTTCTGTTATCTAATCATTAGCTCCCTGTAAGTTGCTGATAAGTGCGTCTGGAAATCAAATGCCTTTCCTGTCTAGAGTAATGTCAGCTTTCTTATACTGAACACATGAAACAGGTTTTTTAAATTAATTTGTCAGAAAAAGCTCACTTTTTAACAAGTACCATAAAAAAAAAGTTGTGAAAATGTTACATATTCTCATAATTGTGTGCTGTAGTACATCATCTACATATAAATATATCTTAAAAGGATGAAGTGATGTAGGGACAGGTGATAGCAAAATGTTAACAAGCTGGGTGGAGGAGCAATGGGTGTTAAGTATCCTGTGAGTTGTTCACTTTGTTGCTTTATATGCAAGGTTTTTACATTCATCACTATTCCTATAGTTGGAGACGTGACAGTGTGTCTCTTGACAGTGCACCAAGTAGCAGAGTTGTACTTCCACGGTCCAGTTCTGGTAAGGAGCACTGCTGGATGCGATGGGAAGGGCAGGGAAAGTTACCTTTCCCTAAGCAGAAGCGCAGCCCTGAGAAAACCTAGTAAGGAGTTTTGATCCCAGGTTACTCTTCCAGTGCTGGAAAGCCCAGCTGTGCAATGACTTTTAGAATTTTTTTCTAGGATTAATCCTTCATTTTAGCTGTTAGTAAAAGAGGATAAAGTTTGAGGCCTTCAAAGGGTAGAGTGGTAATTTACGATCTTGAATTAAATGAAAATAAAATACCATGGGAGCCTTTACTGCATTTTGGGCAATGTGGAACTTCTTGCACCTTTTGATACAGGCTGACATTTTATGGTTGAACTATAAACTTCTTACCAGAAGATAAAACTTTGCTTACTTGGTTTTAAAGACTTAGTAGACACCTCTTAATGTGAGACTTCACCACTGATCCGTAGTGTACAGTATTCAGGTACATGAAAAAGTAGTAGCACTTGGGCAGAGTGGGAACCAGCCTGCTGTGACGAAGTTTGCTGCGGCAGCTTTTGGAGTACAGCTTCTGGCTACTAGTCTGTTTATCGTTTTGACCTAGAGCTATTCCAGGTGCTCTTGTGCTACGTGAGGTTAATGCTTCCCTGCTTCTCTCCTGCCTTTACTGTTTCTCATCTGCTGCGTTCTCAGCATGTCTTATGCAGGGAAGCAGAAGAGGAGTTTGCAGTTTGTATCTGTCTCTACTTTCATCTCCTTTGCAGCATATTCTGCTACTTCTAGACACCATAAACCAAGTCCTTAGTAGCATGTAGATGCCTAACTCCATTGCATAACATTCCTCTGAAGAGATTCGGCTGTTTCTCTCCTCCCTCTGTGTACTCAGTCCTGTCTGGCACAGATCCATTTTGTGATGCTTGTAAACCAGAGCAATGCTCTTACTAAGATTTGAAAGCCTACTTGCTTAAAATGGAAACATCCTAAATTTGGCTGCATTGTAACTTTGTCATCCAGAGTGAATATACTTTGTCTCTTCTCTCTTTTCAACGAAGATTAATTGAAAGGAAGTATTTAGGCAGCTCTTGAGCTGGGTGTTGAGAGAGTTGCTGAAATTCGAATATGATCACTCAGTGGTGCTGCAGTTTGCCAGGGTGATGTAGAAAGCTGCGAGGGACAGCTCAATGTAGCTCTTCAGGGTTCCTTTTGGGGAGTCATGTCCAGAAACTTCTCTTCACATTCTTGTTTCTAATGCCTGTTTTTGTGGTTTCAGGCTGTGTTACTTGGATTTCTCCTTGGATAAAGCTGACTGGAAAAAGTTTCATCCAGATTCCTTTTATATAAGAACTTCTTAAATTTCTTAGTAAAGTCTTTGTAGATGCACATTTTTGTTTGAGCTTTATCTGTTTCAGAGACACCCAAGCTCTATAGTTAAGATGTCGTTATGTTTTCTACTGAAAACAGAGTTGATATACTGATTTTCTACATTTTAGTAACTAAGTTCTGCCTTCAAATTACACATACAAAATTTTCCAAAGAAAAATAACTTTTGTGGTAAAAGTGATGGTTGGGTTTTTTTTCTGGATAGAAAAAAAAATAATTTCCCTAAAGTATGCAATTCATCAGTAAAAGCTGGACTGCCATGTTAGATGTTAAAAGAGCTCTTTATTACCTTTGAGAGGAGAAATCCTTTGATAAATCTTTTTATTTGTAGCGTATGGAAGCATACTGAAAGAGGAAATGGGTCTGCTCTTATCCTAAAATAAATTCCTTTGTAAACCTGTCATTACCTTAAAATTGCATCCTTTGAGATCCTGAACAGTTCTGTGATGTGCATAGAAATATCAGGAGGTTCATTGCTTTTGAGATAGCTAGCTGAAGTTCAACTGACATTGTTGCATTGCTTTAACTTTTTAGGTTTGAGTTCCTCTTTCAGTTATCTTGTCTAATTACATCTCAGGAAGACTTGTATCTTTTATACTAACAAATAGTACTTTTTCCTTCAGGATATTTCATGAGTAAAAGCAACAAAAAAAACTCATTAGTAACAGACATGAAGATGATTATGGACAGTTAAGAATAAATTTTCTGTACCTCTTGCAAAGATTATTTGAATTGTTAATTTAAACTTTTAGCTTCTGTAACTTTCCATGGTTCCAAGTAAATTCAATGGAGAAATTCTGAAAGATGCCAGATTTTAAACTGTTAGCTGTCAGGCTTTTAGCACAGGGGAAAAGATAAATAGAGTGAGACCTGGGAGATGCAGTTCATTATAGACCTTGGGGTCTGAAGTGTTAAACTTCCAAGAAGGCTGAATGTCACTTTAACTTTTTCTATACCCTTTAAATCTTCCCTCTTGAATTGGCTGTATCCTAATCATAACTGTCCTTCTGTGTTCAAAAGAAAAAAGGGTATTTCAAAAAGCAAGTGAACTTACTTGCCTTTAGTTTAAGGAGAAGTTCTTTCATGAGATAAATTTTTGGTTTTGAAAAATTCAGTTTCTTGTTCTGCTTCTGAAAAGTTGGGAGTGTTGTGCTTTACTTATGTAACCTGTGTTTAAAAGCAAATAAATTAAACTTGCCACAGAATAGCAAAGTGGGTTGGAGATGCCTATCTGGGTAATACCAGTAAAAAATTTACTCCAGATCCTGCTTTTCAGGTTATTTGGGTTGAAAAGGGGTTCTAAATTAAAATATCTTCTATTTTGCTCTCTGAGCCACCATTTTCCTCATCTCTGACAGGCTCTAGCATCAGACAAGAGCCCTTCTTTTTGTTCCTGTCTTTTACCTCATCCTAAGCTCTTATTGCTCCTTCCAGCTTCATTTCTGACCTTTCACAGATTCCACTTGCTTAAGGCAAACATAAGGAGGGAGGCCAGCCCATTCTGATCAAAAGACTATTGGCCCTAATCATACAAAAAAGGTGCTTATGAAAGACTTTAAATAAACTAACCCGTTTATTATTGAAGACTTTTCAGTTTACCTTAACTAAATTGTCTGTTTTTTCTGCTCCTTCCTGACTTCTAGGCTTATGAGTAACACACAAAGATGTACCTTCTCTCTCTCTCTCTCTCTCTCTCTCAATTTAATGGCTGTCCTTAAAAATATTTATTACTATTTTAGGAAATAACATATTATCCAAAGTACTACAACATAATAGCTGTTAGTTAAACTGGTAAAACTTGAAAATCAGAAGTGAAATGCAGTTTTGAAGGTGGAATATTCTTGTTTTTTCAGGATGCTTGCCAATCTTACCCTTTTGAGATTCCTATAGTAAGTGTCTTGATAAATTGATTTTGTGAATGTCTGAATTTAATTGGAATGACCATGTAAGTGTCCATAATTATATTAACCCCTAATCAGACATGTTTTTCTGTTAGCCAACAGTGCAGTCATACTTGAAGAAAAAAATATCCTGCTGTGTGGTGTGTGTATGTACACACACATATATATATGTTTATATACATGAGTAAACACCCAGCTGGCTATGTTTTAAGAGTAAGAATTTTCAGCATTTGTGAAAGGAAAACATGTGGTTGCTGTGGATTTCCATACATAGGCCCCTTAGTTTGAATAATGGATGAAAATGTAGAAAATATAGGTTAATTTTCAGATACTCCTTCCCTAAGCTTCTTCTGTTATATTCAGTCTGAAAGTCATCTGAGAGGTAGATTGAAAATACTTTCGATTTCATGGCAGCAGCAAGTATAATTGTGGTTCATGAAACTTCTGGCTAAAGCTAGAAGAAATCAAGTTGCTATGGTCTACAACAATGGCAGTTTGTTTTTGTGACATGCCAGCAAAGACTTTTGGGGGAGCTGACAGACGCTTTATTTCTAAGTTACAGAGTGCAACCTAAAACAGGCCACATACTGTAAAAAAGCCTCACAGCTGAATAGAAGCCAGTGGAAAGCAAAAATAGGAGTGTGAGTTGACTTTTTAGAGTAAACCATCATACAGTTGAGCATTTTCACGTAAATGTGGCTATCTCATGTATGTTGGCAAGAAAATACAACATAATGTTACATCAGTAATGGTTGCCTTTCTTTGGAAAGCTCACTTTAGGCACTGCCAATGCATTTAGTAGTTTGAGGTGACCTATTTGATTCCATATTTTCATAAGCATACATAAAATCATGTTATTTCAGTGAATATGGTCAGTGCACAGGACCTAGATTACTGAGGAAAACAGTAATGACCTCCTCATGCCCAGTCAAGTTCTGCCCACTTGGAAAAAATTACCCTTTTCCTCATCCCATTGACACTTGCCTTGCTGCACAAGTAAGTCCAAAGTCTGCCTGGGCTGAATGCAAGTGTATTCTTTGGTAGATGGCTAAAGTTTTGCATTGTCACAGGTTGCTGCTGCTGCAGCCCTTATCCTCAGACACAGACACTATTAGAATCTTATTTTCTGTAAACCAGTACTGATTGTCACTATGACTTTAACAAAAAGGTAGATAGTACACTTTTAGTGACCCAGCAGTGGTTGAGGACGGCAGTGGAAGAATGGGACTTGTCAGCACAGGTAAAGAACAGAAATTTGTTCGCCTGAACCTTTAGGTTCCTAGTGCCAAAGACAACACAAAATATCAACCAAGTGGCAGCCAACTACCATAGATGGAACTAGAATGAAAAAAATGGTCAAGCAAGAAGAAATCACTATATTGCCATACTCCAGTTCAGTCCAATTCAACTCATACGTGCTGATAATTCTTCTCTAAAACCCTGGAAAGAGTGGAGGATTTCTGGTTCGTGGCATATGCGCAAACCTTAGCTCCTTCTCTGTCTTACAGTTACATTCAGATGAACTGGTCAGACTAGAAACTGGAACAGGTACAAGTATGGTTATTCATTGAGCAAGAACAGTCTCTGAGAGGGGCTTATTTCTTTCACCTTATTCAGCAGACCAAATCCTATCCTGTTCCTGCAAGTTGCTGTGAATTCTTTATATTGCGTTAGATACTAACGGAGCCTAGGGGTCTGCGTGGCTCAGAAGGGAATCCCTCGGTGTTGCATGATAAGGGGTGGTTTTGGCTGCAGTGGTGGGCCAGTTTCCTAAATGATTCCCAAGAGTCTTCAACCTTCTTGTTATTTCTCATGGTGAAAGGGGAAAAAACACAGCTATTACCAAACACTGCTTTTGGTTTTATTTGGGAAGGTCATCTGCCCACCAATGCCTATTTCTGTCACTGTGCATCAGATCGTCTTTACAAAGCAGCATTGGAAGTAACCGGTCTTGTTCTTACAGAAGCATTAATGGACTAAAGAAGTCTGGATTTCATTCTAAGTAGGATTTTTCTATACGATATTGAATAAAGTCTCCAAAGTGGGATTATTGTAAAGCTCTGAAGGGGGAGGAACTAGGTGCATGGTCCCTGTTGAAAAGGGTACAGGAGGCAGTCGTGTAACCTAATCCTATTTTAAATCACTCTTGACATTGGCTTCACATCTGAAGAGCTGGGATAATATGACTTCCATGTCTTAACCCATTGTTTATCTTTTCCGTATGTTCCAAACTCTTTGGAACAGGACTCACCTAAAGGTGAAGAACCAAGAAAAAACCTACCATGTCAGGATTAAGCATATTTGGTAGATTTAACTTCTGACTCGAAGACTGCACTTCTGAAATGTTTGTTGTAAGAAAATGTTTACTTTAGAATGAAAACAAAAATGTGAAGTTTTCTTGTGAGATGTTCTACATCTACTAGCTATATCAGTAATCCACACTGCTCCCTAAGAACAAATTTTCTCTTGTCAAATGCAAAGTTAACATGAAAAAGACTAAGATCACAGGAGGAATGCAGTGTTGCAGTACAGGAAAAGATACTCTGGGAAATGAAAGCACTGTCCCTTTTTTCCTTCCAGAAATGACCACAGATTAAATTTTGTGTTTGGACATTTAACAAAGTTATAATTCTTAATGGTATATTTCAGGTTGCTGATTCCATGATTTCAGGATGCAATTTATTTAGTGGATCTGCAGGATAATTAAAATATTGAAATTCAGATTTTGGGGGGGAGGGGAGTAGTGTTAATTTTCTTGAGAGTATATAAATTACTAAAGCAGATTTGCAGAGATGTATATATGAAGTCTATTCTTCAGTATCTCAATTCTACCCAGCTTCAGTGACAACTACCATCATTAAGAAACCTGCGTGATGTACAAAGTCCCTCTTAGAGCTGGAGAAAGTTTAACAGAGGTATACAGAATGCAAGAAGCCTCCTTCAAATGTTACATTATAATATTTCTAATCCCTTGAGAAGAGTAATCTCTGTAGGCACCAACTCATGCATGTAAAAGTGAGGAATTAAAGTTAATAACTCTATTTCTAAACCAAATATTGTCATATTTGTCCTCTGCCCTAATCCTCTTGGTGGATTTAAATCCATGACAGGCTTGAATTCTTGAAAGAAAGCAGATCTTTAGTTACCAGGAGCACCAAAAAAAAAAAAAAAAAAAAAAAAAAGAAACAGAGAAAATATAATATTTCACTGCTTTTATAGCTCAAACAGCTTGCTTGATTTTTCTGTAGACTTTCTTTTGAAAAATTCCCCTCTGGGCTGAGACGGAGCACTAGAAATTTGAGACCCATAGGTTTTTGGTTTTTTTAAATAAAGCTAGGAGTGGTTCAGAAATATTGTTGAGAATGGAATGCCTTCTACAACTGCCTTATCATATTTCAGTCTGTCTTCTTGACATTGTTTCTTGCATGCCTCCAAAGAATATTCGGATGTCATATGGCCAATGCTTTGCATAATATCTTTATTCTGACATTTTTCTGTTGTTCCATCCCATTTTGTGTCACTGTTTTTAAAACAATCTGTAACTTCAGCTGGCAAATGCATTGTCCTATGTAGCTCCTTCGTGATCCTTAAATTGTTTTCCCTCGCTTCCCCAGATCTTTGTTTAGACTTTGTTCTTTCTTATTTCCGAAGTGGTTTCCAAAATCTAACCTTTCCTTTCTCACTAAGGATATGTTTGCAGTCCATTCCACTGACCTCATTGATTTGTTCTTGTCTCTTGGTGCTCTGAGATTTCTTCAAGGAGATGCAACCATTTCCTGAAATGGTAGCAGATATAATTGTGGCTAATGGCTATTTTGCAAAACATGGGAGACAAACCTTAGCTGGTTATAATTTAGTTGCAACTTTCAAAACACCCATTTATTTAACTGTAATTCTTTTTGGATGGACACTGGACATCATCGGGTATCTATGAGACTGGAACTGGAGTGTCATTTACCTTCATTGTTTTGATTACTTGTCGTAAAGTAACATTTGAAATTACCAAAAGCAGCAGGGGAGGGAGTTATGCCACAGAAGTTATTCAGAGACCCTGAATTAATAAAGTACTCAAGTACAGTGCTGATAGATAAGCTGGCATACAGATCCTTGTTGAATGTATATAAATAGATTAATCTCCAGAGATTATAAATAGAAAAAGAGCTTCTGTCCAGATTGTGAGTAAGCTTATCTTGTCATCTAACTTAGAGTGATAAATTATAATTAGCTTGACCACATCTCAGGTATTAACTAGGTTGGGTTTTTGAGTCTAGTGCCAAATTTTTGAAAGTTTTATTTGACTTCTGTAATTTCCATTTTAAAGTGTTGTAGAAAAGTTGTTTATTTCTATATGTATGCATGTAAATGCACATGAATATATTCCCATGTGTAGGTGGATCTTTTTTTTTCACATGCCCAAGGAAATTTAAAATGACTACAGTCTGCCTGATATTTAATCAGTTTGTGAACACAATTACTATCCCCCTGTGCTTTAGTGCTTTACATCTCAATGTTTGCGGTAGGTTTTAATAGTAATTTGATACACGAGTTTCAACTTAATGGAATTTTGCATTTTTTTCTGTACCTGGGAAAAGGAAGATAAGCTAAAGCATTTTTCACAGTTAGGTAACAGCAATTGAAGCTTTTTCTTTTTAATGTAACAACCTGCTAACTCTCTGGTACCTCTTGTAGATAACTAACAGATTTAGTTGTCATGAATTCTTAAAATGGGATTAGTGTAATAGAAGGGACTGTAAGAACAGAATATTGTTACTGTGGAGCATTAGCTTAAGATTGATCAAGAGTGTGATTCTTTCTGTTTTAAAACCAGATGATTTATAGTTACTCATAAATTACGGGTTTCTATTAAAAATGTAAGTCATAATTTTAAAAAAAATTGGCAGCCTAAGCAGCAAAAATGAATGTGTCATATTCATGGTTTTAAGCTAGTATTACAAGTCTGAGTATAGGAAAAAGTAAAACAAACTAGAGGTTATGGCTTAATTTTTTTTCAAAGTTCTGTAAGTTTTGGCATAAGAGACATTATAATAAAAATAGCCTGACATAGCTAAACATGTACTATGGCCTTTGTAGCTCTGGAGTACTTGACCGAAATTTTGTGTTTAATTTTCTAGTATATGAAGGTGTGTTGGCACTGTGCTTTTAAGTCCCACAGAGTATGGAAGGAGGCACATAGAATATGGATTAAATATTGTTTAGCTGGCAGACATTACAGACTAATAGCAATCTGGATATATAATACTGTTCAGTGGTGTCTTGTGTAATCTGTTAACCTAGAAATACTAGTGATCTGGGGAGAAAAATCCCCACATTGCTCTAGGTAAGAAATGCCTTAGTAACCCAAATTGCTGAAGTAGTAAACCGCGCTTTAATGAACATTGGGTACCATTTAGCTGGACGTCACTGAAGTGAGCATGTAGTTAAAAGCAGTCAAGCCTTGGAACTAAGAACGAGCATCATGATTTGGGTCTGGGTGTCAGAATTGGACAGTGCTGAAAATGTGTTTCTGAATAACCTGGAGAAGGAGTTTGGACTCTTCTTGCAGGAGTGTAGCTAGGAGTGAGAGGGCAGCTGAATGTTGTGAGCTTTTGTTTTTCACTTTTTCTGAATTATTAATAGCCAGAAGGAGCAGACAGCTGTGTTGCATCTGTGATCAGCCATATAGCAAACTTTGGCAGAATTTGTTACATAGCTCTGGTGCCTATGCTTCAAAAGGGATGCTGAAAAATACAAATGGAGGGAAGAAGTACAAGAATTATGCAAAGCTTGGAATATCTCCCTCAGTTTCTCTCTTTAGTTCATGCAAAAGATGTTTACCAAGTGCCTTGATTATGATCTGTGACTTTTTTTTTTTTTAATCTGTGATGAAAATCAGTGTTTGGAAACAATTCTAAACAAATGTAAACCAGAAATAAATCACAGGCTGCAATGAATTTACACACTGGAACAGTTTATTTAGGGACACAGGGAAATCTCCCAGTCAAGATTGGATGTCTTTCAGAAAAAGGCGTGAAATATCTTGTACGTGAAACAGAATTGAGAGGCTTGATTTCAAGAGTGACTGACCTTTGGTCATCTGTGTTCTGTGCAGAACTGTTAGGCAAAAGAGGTATAATCACCCATTCTGGTCTTAAAGTAGATTTGTTGGCCGTAAATACTTAAATGGGTGAACTTTCACTGAAAGTTATACAAGAGATATAGCATGCCTGTCTGATTACACAGAAGATATAATTCCCATTTTAAAGAAACCTGTATCCCACAAGTCACACTTTAAGAAATGGATTCATTGTTACAGATGGTAGGTGGGACATTCGGAGACTGGTATAAATACGGGTAGCCAGAAAGATGGTGTTTGTCTGCTAGAGGAAGAGATAACTACTGGTGTGGGAGGTTAGTGAAGGCATGGGAACTGGAAAAAAATATTTAATATACAATTATTTTCTACTGCGAATGTTTCCTAATTTCTGTAGGCTGTGAATTACAGAGAATGCTGCCTTAGTACTGAAACTATTTTGATTAGTTTAAACTGAGTAGTTTTGCCCATTTGTCTATTCTGAGATGGTATCATTTGAGATCTTTCTCTGGCAAAGCAATGTTCTACAGAGTGGAATTTGAGCTGCAAACCCCAGTTCAGGTTTTTGGGGATAGGCTTTGGGTCTTTACCAAAATATGTTGTGGAGGCAAATTTGAATGGGGAGTGCTTGCAATAAGCATCAGCAGCCCACCCTGGTCTTCCTGTCCCAGTAAGGAGTAGGAAAGGGCTGGCTGCAGGCATCTTCTTTCATGCATGTCCAGTGAAGCTTTGCTGCCACGTAGTGGTGGAGATTGAAGCCTGTTTGGTAGTGAATGGCCAACCCTCCTCCTGATCTCTTGGACCAGGTGAGAGTTACCTGTAGCAGAAATGAAGCTCTGCTTTAGGTTCCCCAGGGTTACAAATCTGATCCCTAAAAAGTGTGATCAGGAATAAATGCCTCTTCCAGCATCCAATGGTGCCTCTCCAGCTTGGAGGCTTCTAGGTTAGATGAGTTGTGCTGTGTCTGCTCTGCAAGAGCCAGGTCAAGCAGGGGAAGGAAGAACATTTCTGGCTGATACAACACTGCCTGTTTCTAGCCTTTAAACTCAGAATGGGGTGACTGCAATAATAGATGATAATAACTGGTATGGAATAAATAAAAATACAGGCAACCGAAATATTTTAGACCTTTTTATTCTAACTTCTAGGCAGAGTATTTTAAGTTTGTATAGGCTGAATTTCTGAAGTTTTCTGATGCAGGTAATTTAATGTCGGGAATAAATAGAATCCAAAATATTAATTCTAAAAATACGAATTAGCTTCTTTAAAATAAGTAAATAAATTAAGATAATACCTTTAGTTCTTTATGTTTTTTGTGATTACTTTTCTGGTAACATTTTAAACAGAAGTAGAAGTTATGTAAAAAAGGTAAAGGAGGATTTGTAAGGAATTGCTATCATTTTATACAGCTTCTAGGACTTCATAAAACTACTAAAACCCCCGACAGGAAGAAACTTGTGGAGCTTTGTAGGCAATTTGGCTGACTGTGAGGGACCAAAATCCTGACTGTCTACTACCTGTGGTCAATCACGACACATGGATCTGAACTGTGATTAACAGTTGCGGTAGCTGTCTAGAGACCTCTTTTAATGGTGAGAAGAATTATCTTCAAGTTGCTGTGAACCAAAAGTACTAAAAAGGACTGAAAGACTTGAAGGGGAAATGGTTTATGTCTTTTCAGTGTGGTCCAGTCAGGTCTATAAGTGGAAGTGATTGTTCTAATGTGACACTTTAGTATTTCATCCCTGTCTACAGAAGTTTTAGTGATAATTGGATTACTTGTTGAAGGTCAGAAAGAAATATATTTAACAAGAATTGTATTTTCATTGTCTCTGGTTTTTAGCCCTACAGACCTGTTCCAGAAAAGCTCGTAGAGGAGCTGGGTGGCTTTAGCTGTTGCATAAACAGCCCATTTGACTAGGGTGCCAACCTGTGGGGGTTGTCTTTCTTGATAAGGTTTTGTATCTCTTCTTATATTTAATTGAAATGAAGTTAATATTTAAATAGGCAAAAATCTGATTTAAATCAGGTAATAGAATTGAGCAAAGAATATCCTCTTTTTCTCATTAGGCCAAATGACTCTTAAGGAAGAGAGTTTCCTACGTAATCATTTAATTATTGAAAATCAACTGTAGTGCAGGAAATGGTCTACCTAAAAAAAAAAAAAGTATCTACACTATGTAATAAATCATACTCTTCACCAAGGATGTTATATTTAGAAATTCCTCAGTATTAATAAATATCAAGGGGACTTAAGAAAACAGATGTACATATTTCATTCTCCTTGTCACCACTCTTCAGTATCCTGTATTAGTTAACGATAACACTTAACTATTAAAACTTACTACTTGTCTCTTTCAAGCAACATACTTTCAACATTACTTATGCATTGCTGTATATCTACCTCGTCAGATTCAAACCTCATTAATAATTATGTCTACTATCTTTCATCCATAGAATCCAAATTCTTTTATAGAACAATTCGTAGAGGTTCTGATGGCTGCAATAGACTTGCCAGTAACATTTAGTCCAAATTGGACCTCCTAATATGAGAATGAAAAGCTGGAATACTTTCTTTGGGAAATGGTTTATAAGTCTTCCTTTTCAGTAATGCATTGCAATAGGATATTGGTTAGCGACTCTTGACAGTATGCGGTTGTATTTTCACACACCATTAAACTTACAAAACAGTCACTGCTAGCATTGACTCTAGCAACCTCTTGTAGCAGAATCCATATGAAAAGAAACAAGAGAATTGTGAAAAGTTCCCTTTGCAGTCAATGGCAAAACTTCCACAGGATTTAGTGGCATAGATTTTCATGGTTTATGTTGATCCCAGATAGTAAAATATTTCATCCTTTAGGGCAGATTGCTAGCACATTTTCTCCACCTCTCTTCCTTTCTCCCTGTATTCCCCCCCTCCCTGACAACTGAAGTTACAACCCAGAGGAGTTTAGATGATAAATTTTAAATTGCTGTATGAAGATGTTACGCAAGTATGGAACACAGGGCAAGGTGATTCAGTTTTGTTATTGTTTGTATAAGTCAAAATAACATAGGAATCCCATAGCATACAGTACTGAAGGATCTTGAAAAGGACTTGCTATAAATGCGTACAAATGTTTGCTTTTATTCCCTGAATACAGGTAGTCTAGTAATGAAGCTCCTGCAAAATAAAATTATTTTTTTCTTACTTTTGTATGCCCTCTGCACTGTGACAGAGATATTGTAATCTTCACTTGTCTATAATATTAATTAATTTGAGAATGCAGTATGTGCTGTTGGAAAAACCTAGACAAGTCTACGTAATCAGATCTACTGTGCTTGCTGCATTTCTTTTCTTTTATGCAGTTTCACAACAAATAGGCTCATGCTCTTATTTGTAGTAACTATGGAAACTTTAGAAGCTCTCTTTCTAAAGCTGAGCATACAATAAAGTGCTTAAAGTGTTGGTAGGATTAGAGACTCTAGAATATGTTTAATTTTCTCTCTGTGTCTCTATCTTTGGAGAGAAGCAAGAGGGTAATGTGAATATTAGCTGGGGACTAGCTTTAATCTCTGCTGACACTTAAGTCTGTCTAGGTCTGCACACAGCCATCCAAAGGTCTTAGCCTCACACAGCATGCGAACAAGGGAAATCATGCATATTCATGACTGAATTTACAATGGAAAACCTACATACAGAAAAGAGTTTTTGAATGAGTGAAAACGTTATTGAAACCATTTTGCAGCTTCAGCTACAGTAGTCAATAATGATAAATGCCATAATGATGATAGAGTTCGTAAGATAATGGGGATGTCTTAGATATTATGTAAGCATGAATGGATATGATAATAGGAAAACATCATTTGCTGTGGGGTTTAGCAGTGTTTTTGTGTTGAAGGACATAAAGATGATGGTAACAGGATTATTCCCAAGGCTAATACACAAAAAAAAATTTTTGAGAGTTCTTTTTTCTCTGTGTGGCACTTTGTGTGATTGAGAACTGTCACTCTGAAAATTACTTTTATTTTTTTAGGACGTATTCTTTTATGCAAGTGCTGTATTTTAGGAGCACAAGAAGAGAAGTCTGCTCCTCATCGCAGGAGCAGAACCGGGGAGGGTGGCAGCATGTTTCTCACAGTCCATTGGGAGAACTTTGTGTTACTTTTTGGCACTCGTGAAATGCCCTAAATCAGACCTCAGAAGGACCTGCTAGGTATCAGCATTTGTTCATCTGCATTCATCAGCTTGCATACTTTACTATTCTGAAATTTATTCTCATCATTGGAGCTGATGAGTGAGATTCTGCTCATATATGATTTTATTTCTTTGGAATTTTATTGTTGTTTTATATGCTCAAATGTAATCTTCAGTGGAAATACGGTTTATATAACTTAAATGTAGCTTGACACTTGTCTTTTCACTTAACTACAGTAATGATGCATTGATAGAAGCAAATACATTGATATTCTCTTGTCATGGTCATTTATTAAGGCTTTGATGTGATGCTTTTTTTTTTTTGTTAATATCTCTCCTCTGTCATTACCTCACAACAGAATTTTTTAAATGAAGGACGTGTGCGGCATGTTTCCTGACAAAGTCTGAAGAACTCTGTCAGAAAAAAGCCCTATAGTTGTTACTGGTTTGCCATTTTTGATTTTCAGTTCTGGGCTGCTTGAATGTGAAAATAAAAATAAACTGCTATTAAAAGGCAGGGGGCTGTTTCGCTGATGCATGCCAATGCAGGATTGTTCCCTAGCATGTATGTTTGTCCAAGCTACTCTTCATCTGAAGCCTTCCCTCTCTGTTGAGGATTCCTCGTGTGCTTTTTATTTCAGTCCCTTCTCTATTCTCTTTTGGCATGTAAGTAGCACTGTGGTTAGGTATCATCATAAACCTTTTTTTTTCCTCCTGTGTTCTCACTTTACCACTTCCCCTCTCTTAAAATGTAAGCTTGTGAAGGCAGAACCTGGTCTTATATTAAGAAAGCTTCTTCTGCTACACGCTGTTGTTCATCCACATTGCCTGCTGCATCCAACAACCCGGCATGAAAGACTGCCTCTGCTGAAAGTGTATAAGCCTAAGGGGTAGTTGGAGGTGGCAGCAAGGTAGGCACAACAGTCAGCACAAGGTGCGCAGAGAAAATGGCAAGACTGCTACTGTAAGAATGTGCATGCAGTGGTACTGGATTTTCCAAATGCTGTCACAATAGACTGTGTAAGAAAGTCCAGTTCCTGTACCTTATTGTTTTGGCTGAAGTTCCCATCTTCCACAACTGAGGAGTTTTCCCCTCCAGTCACCCCCTGGCTAATGCCCATAAGAACACTATCTTATCGCTGTGCTTAGACACTGTCCAACCCAAAAGACGTCAAGGAGATGAGTAAATTATGCATATTCTTCTACTGGATGTGAAGCTACATGTAGCAAATAATTGGTGCCCTGCAGGCAAACCACTTTTGTGTGATTCAGAATGGCTTGCCTCCCATATGGGTAACTTGGGAAAGATTATATCATAACATAGCTTTTCAGCTGCAGAACTGGGGCTAACATCTCTGACGCTTCATAAAGTGAATGCTGTAGTTCACTTGGAAGATGCCTGACTGATAATCCTGGGAATTTAAATCCTTTGTCTATGGCGCTGACATGTGCCTCAATCCTGGCCTCAAGGGACCACCTTAGAAGGTGAATAAGTTGCAGCTTGTGCCCCTTTAAACATGAGCAGGAGCTACCTGCTGGTGATCTTAGTGTCTGTTCTGTTGGCAAGTTTGTAAAAGCACCCAGGCACAAAGAACCGAATTTAGATAACGTTAGAAGTTAAATATTTTTAAGTGTCTCCCACATTATTTATGCTATTTTCAGTTGCTAACCTGGATGTGCTTCTCTTTTTCTACATTTCTTCAGCTCGTACAGTGAAAATAATAGTTGTCTTCTTTCTTGCACCTGATTTACAGCTCATTTTGTTTGCCAGTTCTTGGAAGTGTAGTGTTGAAGTGTTCTGATCATAAACACAGTGACTGACTTTTTTTTTAATCTCACTAGGAATATCATTGGAACATTTCAATTAACTGTAATTTTGTTTTAAAACAATATGTCCTTTTCATTCCTGCAGTTCCTTTATGTTTTGTTTTGTTTTTTAATTCAAGATAAAACCTACTAAACCTGCCTGAAGTTAATGGACATACCTCATTTAAACTTAAATTACCTCATATGCAAGTATTTGCAGGTTCAGAGTCATTGCCTTTAAATGTCTTCCTTTTTCCAACCCTTGATTTCTACTGTTTTTCTGGGTTTGAGGGATTGCGGGGGGCGCGGGGCAGGGGGAAGGGAATGCAGTAATAAATTAAAATAAGCATTGTTTCATCTTTAAATAAATAAATTATCCTTAACTTTGTCCAACAGTTGTGAACCAGTGGGCAGTATATGCTATCCGAAATCTGACTGAACAGAATGAGAGAAACCAAGAGCTTATTGCGCAGATGGAAGAGAAGGGGCTGGCAGACAATTCTGCCCTTGAGAGTATGGGTTTAGAGATAGAGAAACAAGATGACAAGTTAATTCTGAGATCTGTCAGGAAAAAGCCCTTGTGAACAAAAAATTAAGAACAATCAAATCATTAAAAGAGGATTTCTCTTTAAAAATATTTTTCCCTGCTCAGGCAATCAAGATTTCTTCAGTTTTAGTTCCAGTCTGCTGGAAGCGTTACGTTCATTCTCAGAAAAACTGCCAAATGATACTTCTCCCTCACTGTTGTAAACAAAAGGACACCTACACATTTTCTGAATACCTAGGTAAATTAACCTATGGAAAAAGATCCTTCTTTTCAGATGGTTGAAATTTCATTACTTTCTTGTTTCGTTAGTAGAAAGATGTCATGCATGCAGTATTGAGTTGTTACAGTTTCTATTGCTGAACCTGGAGATAACTATCATTAAAAACTCAAAAAAGAAATAACTGCTTTGCAGTCTGCCTTCTCCATTTAAAAGATCTATGCTGAGTCAGGGCTAAACAATGAAAGTTACTTGTTTTCAATCATAGCGCTTAAATATCTCTGCTTATATAAGGATCAGTGGAACATTGGATGTACATAAATATTTAGTGAGTTAAACACAACATGCCTTCTGTGTATTTAAATTATTAGTAAATTGTCTTTTCTACCTTGTTACCTTTCAGTCTTCATGACAAGTATATTAAAAACAAAGCTGAAGCTGTTGTGGCAACAGATGCTACATTCCTTTGCACTGGGGCATGTCTCTGTTTTGGAGACTTGGGTGTTTGTTTGAATGTTATTTGTTCCTTTGGATAGTAAGTCAGCCCACTTTCCTTTTATTTTGCACTTCTCATGGGTTTTCTGAACTCTGGCAGACTGCTGAAGAGGTAGTTTCTCACTGTGATTAATTCTAGCAGTTTCTTTTCACCCCTCTGCCTTTCCAAAACATTGACAAAACTCATTTCCAGTTAATTAATTCAAGAGAGGCAGAAGAATGGAAGGCCCTGCCTCTTCATTTTGGGTACCCTCCTATATTGTTGTTGGACCCTGCCACTGTGGAATGTGGCATGAATGAGATGGGGGAGAAGGGGGGTGAAGAATGGAGGGGGGGGCACAGTTAACTCTATGCATGCCATAGCTTTGCCCTGGTAGCCAAGAAATGTAATCCTCCATGCCTAAGCAAAACAAGAATTGCAGCTTAATATTACTAGTGCTTGTACATCCTTGCTGTCATTTGGTTATCTTCAGTTGTGTCTTAACAGGACAGTCCCAGAAAAGTTAATTTGTTCATGTTGTTGTCATCATTTAATGCCATTCTTAAATGGAAAGGCAGGTTTATGTCCTAAAACTACATGTACATGTAACGGACACTTGGCCACGTCCATCAGCTTTGGCTCCTCCAATTCGTTTTTTGATTTAAAAATGGAAAAAAAAACCCCACATGGTACTTTGAACTATTAGAAATACATAGTAATGCTTAAAACTGATGGGGAGTAGAGCCGAACTACTAAGATTGTTTCTAGTTAACCATAAAATTTCAGCATCTACAATGCTGACCAGGTGGGACTGTGGAATTGACCTAGTGGGATTTTGTCACCTGTTGGTTTTAAAGGCAATGATATAAAACTGCTGTCTTCAGACATTTATTAAGTAAAGGATGTATATAAAGGGATAGTGGCAATAGGAACAAAGACTATAGCTTTTCTTGCTTGTAGTGACTTCTTACTTTAAAAACAAATGGGAGAGAAAAGTGTTCTTTGTTTGAGCAAAGAATAAATGTGAATATAAGCAAAGTGTTTTATTTGCTTTTTAAAAATAATTTGGCAGGAACATTTCAGAGGATATTAAAAACTTGTGTTTAAGTGCTGGTTTATAAAGTCATTTCTTACACAGGTAGGTGCCTTTTGCTAGCTGAATGGAAAAGGATATACATTTTTGGTTCTTCTTGAGCACATGGTCTGTCAGATTGCGGTTTCTCAATGGTTTCTGTAAGCCTTAATTCTTGTGTTTAAGCCAGAATTCATTTAGCAGTTTAATTACTGTGTCACATAAGATTTACAGCTGGTTTTGTTTGGGTTTTTTAATCTTTATCTCCATAACACAATGGAAAATTCATACTCCTAGCACCTAAATGGCATAAAATAGAATTCTACTCTTTAAAAACAAAATATTGTTTTATTCAGAAGGCTACATCATTCAACTTTAAAAGGAAAGAATTTAATTTTTGCTGACAAAGGAGCATCAAATAGAATAGCACCTAGAAATAAAGTGTAGTAGTTTTCAATTGAGTAATTATAAAACCTCAAGCATTTTTACTTTAGCACCACTACTTAGGAAACTCATGTTAGATAATTTAACAAAGGGGGGCGGGGGCACAAAAACCATAATTATCTTGAAAAGAAAGTGAACTTTGTTTAGGGAAAAAATGCAAAGAATTTCCTTCTATTTAGGCTAATAAAGAGTTAAAATCCTGTTCACAAAGCAAATCCAGAAAGAACTTTGGTTGTGGAAAAAGCAGTGGGAGTCCCTTTTTCCTTTTAAGCAGTTGGGAATAGACTTTTTTTTTTTTAACTTGATAGTCATATACCCACCAATGGAATACGCACAAACCCATAAATATAAGCCAAATAATAACAAACACAAATAAATAAAAGGGTTTTGTGTGTTTCCGTACATAATGGAGTAATAGTTGTGTTTTCTAAATGGGAAATGTAGGGCTTTCACAGTGGAGAACATGCTGATTACTGTATTGTGAGTGGCTGGCTTTTGATTTTCCTAGATGGATTAATTCTCAGAACACAACAGCTTCCCTGTCCTCCCCCAGTGGAGTCCCAGTCTCCAATAGGCTTGCTTTATATGCTAGGGGATTAATACAGCACAGCAATCAGTCATAAAAAGCAAGCTTTATTGAGTTTGTAAAGGGGCAGAACAGTCAGATCAAGTCTTGTGACCATCTTATTGCTTTCGAGTGCTTTCAAACAATAGTGATCAGATCTTTTTTTTAAGGTCTATTTGTTATTAAAAGGGAATAGGGAGTTGGTTTTTCATCATAAGTGGATAGAATTTTAAAGAGCTTTCTTGCAAATTGTGAGAAATAAGCTTAAATGTTTGCAAAGTTCGGAATTTTTACTGCTTCTAATAATTTCGGTTTGTTTTGCCTAAAGCACCTGTAAAATACATTTTTAAATGCAACCAACAAAAAATAAAATCCCAGGCAGTTAATGCCATTGTCACAATCTTTATATAGCAGTTGATTCAGTATTTTGAGGTTGGTGTGTTTGCATAGTGAGTCTCCCAAAAACTCCCCTTTATTTGCACATGAAAAAGTATTAAAAATGTGAGGCTGTACCCAAATCTTTGTTTGTGCCTAGCCTTATCCATATCATTGTTTTATGTTGACTTAGAATTTGCTATCTGCTTACAGTACTCTAAGCAGACTTCTTCCTATTAAATGTTGGGGGGGGACAGGGGGGAGGGCGGAAATTTATGAAGTAAGGCAGAAGTGCAGAATTTCCCTTCCTTTTTCGCTTCCTTCTTAAAATCCCTAAGGCTTCCTTATGCGATACACACCAGTTCGGCGTTTGAAGGTGGCGGCGGCAGGCGGGGGTGGGGAGGGAAGGCGCGCTGGGGGCCGCAGCCTGCCCGCAGCCCGGGGGCGGCGGTGGCCGGGGGCGGCGGTGGCTGGAGCCGGCGCGGCTGAGCGCCGCCTCGGTGGAGTCCCTCCAGTGCTGTCCAAGGTTCTGATCAAACTGCCCATCGCTCGGCAGAAGGCGAGCTCTGCAACCCTCCAGTGTCCTTCCCATGGATGGCAAGTGCATAGTTCAGGTGCCACTGTTGGCCTTCTTTCCTTTCCAGTTTCTCTCGAAAGGAAGCATGGTGAGGTCACAGCTGCGTAATAGCATGCGTGCTGGTTTTAAAGTATGCCCGAAGACGGGTGTTTCTTACTGTGTTACATGTGGAAGATATTTAGGTCTTTGTTGTTTATGGGCAGACCTGTTAGCAGTGTCTCTGTTTAAATGACGCTTTCCATATTAAGATCCAGTTCCAGTTGCTTGTAGCTTGGCCAAATCGTAACCATTCAAGTGGAAATTTTCCATGCTGCTTTAGGCTTAATTGGTTTCTTTATGGGAACTTTCTCTCACAGTGATTTCTGATAAGATCCGGTAATTTTTGAGGATGAGAAACTGGCATATACTACTACTATATGTTAGTAGTATCCCTAAAATAATTTTTTTAAGACTATAACTATTTCCAGTATAAATGAGGGTTATGCATTTTCCTCTGTCATAATCCAGCCCAAATCTGGCCACATTGTAAGCTCTGGAAATCCTTGGTTTATACATTGTAAGTAGAGACTTGTGAGAGCTGAGCTACTAAATTTGCTGAATTTGCTTTTGCATTGTCTTTGTTCCAGTCATGAATCCAGGGTCTGTACAGGGCTTTTTCAACAGCTATTGCTCCTCACTAGGGTGGTGCTGGCAAAAGAAATCAAGAACTGAGAGATTCCCTGCACTTCTCTGTGAGCTGCCTGCTGATGTCCATCTGACATGGAGTTAAGGAACTGCTTAGACTGGAGATGGCAGCAACAAATAAAAATGGACCTCAAAGGATGAGAGAGGGAGAGTAGTTCAGGTCCAAGAGAGGACTTCTAGGTGATGAGGATCATATTATCAGTCTGTTCGTAAAACCAATAAGGGAGTATAATTATTTTGCATCATTCCTCCTAGACTCTGACAGTTGCAGAAGTTTGCTATCCAAAAAGTATCCTTTAGGAAGAGCCTCCCCTCTCCAGACTAAGATCAAAGCAATGTCCACTTTCACCCCAAATTTATTTTGGATAGGATCGGCTCTGTACTGCTTTTAATTGCCTTACTGGAATCAAGGATGCTCTGCTATCTGGCTCAGCATTTTCTGCAGCCTTACAGCTTACTCTAAAAGTAATATATAATTCAGAAAATACTTAAATAGTTAAAATATTTAAATCGAAAACAGAAAATATATAAATAAATCAGAGAATTCTAATTTTTCATGTCTTTTCATAGGAAAGGAAAAAGCAGCTGGAGGTAAAGACAGGTGGAAGTCCAGAGTATTTAGAGTTAACCTCATCCTCTTTTTGCTGCATGGCATCTCACCTCAGTTCAGAAGAACAGCTAACACCTCACCAATAGTGATATAGAGACATCACTGAAGCTCCATTAGTAAGATGCACTGTAATTTGCACTTGGTCTTATTTAAACTTCAGGTGACTTCCATAACATATTTATGTTAAACTTGAAAGTTTCCTATCATTTTTGAGTACAAGCAAACATAAGTTTAGAGACACAGTAGCACAAAAGGGATTTCTGTTTGAATTTCTACTTTGTCATTCAAGAATTATTTCAACCTGTCCGTCCGCTTGTGGAGTTGTTATGCAATGCCTTTAGTTTTGGTGGGGTGTGTTGTAATAATTCAAGAGTGCTGAACATGTTAACACTTTTTGACATACATTCATAGTCAATATTTGTTAGAAGATGAACAGTCCAACCTCTTATTTGTTTTTTGGTGGGGTTGTTTTTAAGAGGTTTTCTTCTCATGGGGTTTTGAAAATGTGACCAAAGTAGGCACAAAAGCTATGTTGCTGAAGGAAAAAAATCTCAAAAATACATCTGAAATGTGCATACTGGACAGGCCTCTCAACAGTGGTGTTAACTCTAAAACATAAGCATAGCAAATGTTCGTGATGATAGCTATTCTACTGTTGACCTCTTTTTCAGAAATACATGTTTATGTTGTATTCACAGCACAATAATAAGGAAAAAATATGGATTATGTAATTTATCTTAAATATCAAGTCCCAACTCTGGGTATAGAGGGAGTTTTTAGCTGTTAGCCTGGGCAGTTTGGGTTTTAAAATTGCGTTTACTGAAAGTTACTATAAAGCCAAATCCTTCTATTATTACATACCTTTTAAGATCTATTCTTTGTGAGCATTTAATGAATGCTTATAAAAGCATTTTCTTGGTTTTTCATGATAAATCCTTTATATATTGCTTGTTTTAAATATAGTTAAACAACTTTACTGAGAAATCATTTTAACACTGAGCATTAGCATGTAACATGTTGTTTGAGACAGTTCTCATAGAACAGATCATGAAACCAGTGTATGTGGACTTTTGTAAGATAAATCACTTATAGGCAAATTGGGGAAAAATTAGGCAAGTAAGCATTCATGACAAAGGACTTTTTTGTGGCTAATTACTTACATAGTTCACAGCTTGACTAGCTAAATGGTAAGTGATGATCCCTTCCCTGTAATTTCTGAAAATATTTTGTTATTGGAAATATCAGGAAGTGATACTGAATTTGGGTAGAGGAATGCCTAGGAAGAACAGCGGAAAGAGTGATAAGAACCTGTCATGTTCTGTCTGCAGTGCCTGGACTTAGGGTCTCACGTTGCGAGGTCAGTATCTTGTGCTGGCCTTTGCAATGTATTTTTTTTATTTGTGGGTTGGGCGTTTTTGGGGAGGGGTGAAAGAATCCATTTGCTGCTTCGGGTTACCTGTTCATTAACTGTGGATGACGTTGCCTACATTTGCTACAGAACTTTTGCAGCTGTCAATGTTATATGAAGAATTAAAGTGGAGGCGGGGAAGAGCATGCTGGAAGAATATATAAGACAGGCTGACCAAAAAAGATTAGACCTAGAAATACAGATCTAAACAGTCTTAAGTTGCCTGTGGTTAAAAAAAAAAAAAAAAAAAAAAAAAAAAAGATAAGCCTTGGAGATCAAAGCCCTCTGGCAGGGCAAAAGTAGCTTATTACTTTGGGGGTGATTTAAAGAAAAAAAACCATAAATTGTTGATAAACCAGTTGAAAAATCATGTTTTCCCAGACATAGGTTGTAGAGTGGGTGATATTTCTGTTCAGTTCCTTACCCCCTTTATTCTGCACCATGTGTTTCTTTTCCTCTGCACATCATAGACTGTTCCTACTTTTGATTAAAAGTGAGGTTCAGTAGGCTGATTTATATGAACAAGGCAAAAAAAATGCAGTATCATGTATGCACTAATAAATGGAAAAATGTTGGGCTAACAATATTAATGAAAAGGAACGCACAACTGTCTTGTATTACCCCATGTTCCCCTTCAAACTCCTGGGGCAGCCCTCCTCTTCTGCTTTTTATAGACCCATCATGATAGATTCTGCCAGAAGTGTTAGTTTATCAGCAAGACTGAGTGCTCTGCATCAAAGGCAGCCTTCCAGCATTACTCAGAATACTGAAGATAAAAGATTTAAACAAGACTTCTCTGTGAGATATGTGTATTTCCCCTGCCTGTGGTTTCCTTCAGTTCAGTTTGAGATTTTTTTTCTCAAAATGTTTTGAGAAGTCTTGGCACAAATGTCAACGAAACCACTTCATAAAGAGAACAATGGATGAAAATGCCTAGCTTCTTCCTGGGAAAAAAGCGTCCTTACTGACTAATACCTGTGAGGAGTCTCATCCTTAATGTCAAGTCTTCTCAGCTGGACCAACAGGCTTGAGTACATAATTTTTACCAGTTACTGAGGGCAAAGTGCATGCATAACACTGTTACAAATCACCAAGGGATTTTACTAATAGCGTCATTAAAATTACAGCACGTTCTTTGTCATTCTGAACATTTGTGTATTGTCCAAGTCTTTGCAGGGTGGCTTCACTCTCTTTTCCTTGCCTTGTAAATTCTTTGTTACAGGAGTTGTTTATTACTGCATTTAGACAGACCTTGCCTTGGCACCTACCCTCTACTCTCGACTGCTCTCTGGGCCAACATTAAATATTATTTAATAAGCAGGGGTTTTTTTAGACACAGACTTTATAAAAGTAGTGCGTCTTCCAATCTTTGGCCCAAGCCCATGTCTATTTAATGATACCAAGATGTGTCTGAAGAGTGTCCTCCTCAGTTCTGTGGATTTTGCATTGTCAGTGCTTTATTCAAAATTGCAGCCATCTGTTGTGAGCCTGCACTCCATGGGTTAAAATGTATTTTGATATTAGAACAAGCTTTCATTATGTTTTCCCTCTTTCCCCCCTTCTCCCACCCCCCACAATTCGGAACTTTAAGCTTTCTAGTTAAGCTATTATGGTGGCCATAAACAGGTGCGTCCTTCACAGAGGGTCTCATTCTGTGGTTTCCACTGGCATCCCTGGCCTTCTGAACTCCCCTTTGCTACCTCCTTCCCCCTCAATAATTTTTTATGAATGATAGCTTTTCAACACCCTGGGAACAGCTTGTTGGGAAAAACAGTCTTCATGGGGTGCAGTCAAATCCTACACATTTCTTCAAGGGAGTTTTATGAAAGGAATGGTACTGTGCTGCAGGTATGACGTATGTGTGGACCCCCCCCTCCCCGCTCGCTCCTCTGCCCCCTGCTTCTATGATTCACTGTGATAAATTTGCTTTTTAATAATGCCAGTAGACTCTCTCACCACAGGTGCTTCTCAATTAAAATCCACTTTGTTTAAAAACTGGAGGCTTGTTTAACTGAGCCCCTGGTGAGAGTTGTCAGATCCCAGGAAAGTTGACAAAAATAGATTGGTGGACCTCTGGAGTTGCATTGAAAATACCATATCCCGGGGTACCAGAGGGCAGCGTCGCTCTTAAAACAAATCTGCAAGTTTGAGAAGCCCTGGGTAGAATCCCTGGGAGTTGTCATTGTCAGCATGGGGCTTTTTTTAATCCATCTTTTAGCATTTTGTTTTGTTCCCGATACCCTTCTCACACCCCCACCTTCAAGTGCTTTCCCCTTCTTTCTACTATTGATTTGGTTATTCAGAAAACACAAAGGTAAAAGGAATATTACTATTTTTTTCCAGGAACAGTCTCTCTTTCTTTTGCAAGAAATTAATTGAAATGGCGTAGTGGGGTGGGGGGAAGACCTTTTCTATTTTAAAACAAAAAACAAGCTTAAAGTATTAGAATTGTGATTTTTTGTTTCTTTTTTTCCTTTATTTTCTTTTTAAACAGAAAGGAAAATTTACTTTTGGGTGATCTGATCTTTTCCCTGCCCTCTTAGACATGTATTTTTAGCATTTTGAACACATGTAATGTCCTCAGATATTGCTTACCAAAGCACTTTGAAATAACTGTAGAGGGTGGATGGGATGACTCAGGGGACTGGTAATTGAATATGGAGCCTTTTCACCTCGAAGTAACTAGTTTGAATCTAACCCAAGTTGCTAGCGACCTAGTGGTTACCCTCAGATGGCTGTTTAGTGGCCTGTCTGAAGTGAGTTGGTGGTCTCAGTCCAGCTTTTCGCAAACAGCTGTCCACATCACAGAAACCACCGTCACAGTTAGTACTAATTAGCAGCCTTGTTGGCAGTATCAGTAAGTGAGGCGAAGGACTGAATTAGCCATCGAGTTGTCTTCTGCTGTTAGAGGTGGTCTATCTGAAACAGAGCCAAGGCACCCTGCTCTCAGTGTCTTGCAGCAGCAGCAGCTTAGTTTTGACACTGTCTGGGTTGTGTGTACATGTGTATTTTCTCCCGCTGCGGAGACTGCAGCTTTTCCTACTCCTGCAATATCAATCTGTCAGTCGTGTCCTCATTTTTGGTTTGGTTTTGCTTTGTCCTCTGCAGTTTATTGATTCCTGGGTTCAGGGGCATCTCCATACCTGGTAGTTGGACTTTCCCACACATCCTTTATCGGTCGGATTAGTCCCCTAACATCTCTGCTAAATCTACCACAAATAAAATTCTTCACATTTCAGTCCGTTTGTTTCATAATGGCAATGGCACTGGTGGTAGCTGTCAGTTGCAAAAGTTTCCATACTATCCCTATCGTTTTGCAGTCCTCTTTCTGAGGCTTTTTTACATTTTATCTCTGCAAGAAGTTTTGTTCTTTTCTGAAGCTAAACCAAAATGTAGCCATTTTGAAGGTGGGAGGATAAAACAGATAATTCTGACCTTTTAAAATCTCTGATAGCTGGAAAAAAAAGGATCTTGCAATAAATATCTTGTATTTTGGGAGTTTTAGAGTACAGCCCTCATGTATACTCTGAATGGTGCATTAATGGATTCCAAGGCCTACAGAGGATCCCTCTGCTGGTAGTAAGATTTTGGGTCGATGCATAAGTCTATCTGTGGTAATCCATTTGCAAGATCACAAAAACTTCCACATTTAAAAAAAGTTGAACTAAACATGGTTTACAGCATTATAAGCTGTAGGCAGTTCTTTCTGAAAATGGGGAATTCAGTATGCATACTCCAAATTCCATGCAGGGGAACAATAGTAACACAATTCTAAGCAAAATACAGTATTTTTTTTCCCCAAGTACTAAACTAAGCCCTGTAGGAACCCGTTTCTGATTTTTTCCCTGAGTTTTAATGTTAACAGTGGTTTCTGCAAAAATAAACGTTCCCTCAAAGTATTGGCAGCCCAAATACGAAAGCCAAAACTGAAGGTAACAATAGTGACCTTATTAGATTTTCTTCTCTAACTTGAAAGAAATGGCTAAAGTGAAGAGCACAAATAGAAACAAATAACGTAGATTTTTAAACTTTTGATTCCTGGTGTTGGTAAAAGGGTAAGGAAGAATCTGTATAATAGGGGATTTATGTGTTGCCTTTTGAGGAGGAGGACAGGGTCACAGCTTTTGAAATCCATGCTTTAGGTTAGGGGTATCATCATGCTACACCCTTCCAAGTAGCTAGTTAGGCTGACTACTATTTCATGGTTTCTATCCGTGCACTGATAGATGATTAGGTCAGACTTCACTGGGACTGGATCTATGTTGTGTATCTTTCTGGAATATGTTTTTTTTCTTTTAGCCAGCAGGAGGATATAAGGAGGCTGGTGGGAGAGCAGCGCTCTAGCTGGGAACAGCACAACTGGAGGTGAAGGGAAGCCGAGCTCAGGGCTTTCTCTTACGTTTTGGACAAGCTCAGGAAATGAACTCTTTTGAGCTGATTGGAAGGGTCTACAAGGAGAATCCCACACTGGCTGGTATCTTGAGCAGTCCAGAAAAAGAGGCAAAAATGGTTGCTGTTTACAAGTTGCAAAAAGTGAATTAAGCCAAGAAAGTGTTTGAATTGATTTGCCTCAGTTGTGATGCAGTTGTATAACTAATCAGGAGCTGACAGCAGTAGAGCATTCCCTCTTTAAAGCTCAGGCAGGAAGGAGGACTGTACACAACACTGCCCTGAAAATGTGTCTTCGAACAAGTGTTCATAGTTGAAGTACTGCAATTCCGGAGGAGACGAAGTCTTCTAAATAATGATGGTTTTATGGAGGAGGTCATGCTCTCCTCTCGCGAAGGAAGGAGATGGAAGGAACTGAAGTGGAAAGAGTTGGCACGGCCAGCCTGTCTTGTTGTCACAAGAGCGGCAGGAAGGAGGCCTCCAAATAAACCGAAGCCCTGGGAGTGAGGCAATTACCGTTTCTTCCTGCTCACATCGGATTCTTGTTCAAGGCATTTCCAAATAAGGGTTAGGAACTGAGCGCTGCAACCGCAAGATGACAGTGCAATGCTGTTAAAACCAAGACTCCTTTTATCTTCTATTTAAAATAATCTATGTCCAGCCATGACTCAAAGCGCCTCTGTAACCTGCCATGCTCTAAAATAGACTGACAGAAACCTATACAAATCCTCCTGAAAAAATAAATTATGAAAAAAGCTTTAGCTGGCAATTCCAGAGTAGAATGATTAGCAAATTGCACTGTTGAGTTAACATGATTTTAATCATGTGCTGCTTGTTAATCTCAAGGGAAAAAATGCCATGATGTGTCTGTTGTGTGAGCACAAGGCACAAAAAATCACATGACAAAAATATTTTTTGCATAATGGTACCCGTAAAAACAAAAAAGAAAAGGACAACAAGGAGCAAAATTTCCTGGCTAATATGAGTTAGCCTGAGATCAGTGGAGCTTTACTCATCCAGGCCAGCAGAAGTCTGCCTTGTCACCCATACCCTTGAAGCCCTTCCCTTTAGCTTGCCCATGGTACAGCAGCAAAGAGCCATGGAATAGTTGTTGAGATGCCTCACTGAAGTAAAAAGCAAACCAATATGATACTGAGGAAAAGAAAAAAAGAGCAACTTCAGCATTTAAGTCTAGGGCATTGCTGTCAGGACAGGAGCAGCTTTGAATTGCCAGTACTTGAGCCCACTTCCACTTTGTATGAACTTTTAAATACTTGGGAAACCTTTCAGTGATGTTTTGATTTCAAAAGCTATCTGGTAGCCTAAATGTCCATACCCAACAATTAAACCAATAAATTCAGAGGCCAGTCTTTAAAGTTCTGAGCTTCAAACGCTGCCACTAGTGCATTATTCATGGATTTGTTTTTTAACTTTGATATCTCTCTATGGTGTGATCTATATAGCAGAAAAGAACCCACATCTGTCTGTTTACACCACCCTGGAAATTCCTGTGGGCAACCAAAAAAGTCAACCACAAATAACTGCTGGGCTACCAACATGCATAGTATCTGGAGCGCCTCCACCCACCTGCCTTGGGCAGATTTCTAAATCTTATTTGAAAATGCAAAAAATCAGGGGTGGTGGGAGGAATAGAGGGAGGGCTAGGGGAAAGGACCCATTTGAAAAACTAACCTGAAATTAGCTGAACTAGTATAATTGTTGTTTTTTGGGGTTTTTTTAAGTGTAGTAGGTTACATATGGGTCCTGAGCTGAGCACCACATCATGACACAGTGCATGTCATTGAATCAGATCATTTGGCTCATGGGGGTTTGGGGTTAAACTCTTTGTGCTAAGAGTGGGCAGGTTCTTCTGAGCTGTGTCTTGAGGAAAGGTGGACAGAAAACATCCCATAAACCATTTTTAAAACTCAGGAAATATTCTCCAGTTGGATACTGGGAGAGGCTTTAAATTCCAGTTCTGCCCTGGCCACTGGGGACTGTCTGGTCATTCTTGTTTTAACCAGGGGGTGTCTTTACATTATTATGGGTCTCGTTGGAGTTACAATTTCCATTGGTTTGAAAAACTTCTCAACACATCCAAAGGTGAATTCCTAATCCAGACCTTCATTCGCCCAGGTTTTTTTACACATGTACCTGAACTAAAGCAATTGGGTAGCCTTCTCAAAAGCAATTATAGGAGTTATGTACTTAAAAGTAGGCATCCAACAAGCTGAATCCCATCTTATGACTCTGCATCCTTGAGGAGTACAGAAAATATTCCTATTTATTGACTTGATCCTGCATTGTGCTACTTGATGTGCAATATTCAGTGAGCTTAACTCTGCTTTGACTATTTTTTATCTCACACTAGTATTCAGTCAGTCAGATGTTCCACTTTAACTTGATACATTATTAAAAAAACAAAGCCATAGTGCAGATGGTACAAAGATTTCATTGTCTGTAAATAGTTTTTCAGTCAGGTGTTGTTATCTGTTTTTCAGCCTTTAATTCGTGGTGAGGTAATTTCTCCCTTATGCAGATCATCTTATGTACTGGAGTATATTACACTTATGTTGACTTGTCCTCTTGGAAGTTTGTTACTCTTACAGCTTTTATTTCCTGCATCTGGGTAACCATTTTTCGCTTCTAGTTGTGTTCAATTTTCTGAGAAATACTTTTTCTTTTTTCTTGTTCTTAAAGTAGCATGTCATAATCATTTTTTATGAGGAGACTTTTACATTTGGTAGGATCTTATGGCTAGGTGGCAATACTCTCCACATCCTGGACCCCTTAAAAAATAAAAATTTAAATTTTTTAAAAAGCTTTTTTTTTTTTAATCTAATGTTTTTTCTTAGTCTTTCTTTTAAATCACAAACTTAAAAACTTGATTTTTTTTTTTTTTTAAATCACTAAACCTCCAATTTATTCATATCAACAGAAAGTCTAACCAATTTCTGGATTTGAGGGGCCTTTTTGCCTCTTCCTGACTTTCTCCCTCGTTCTGTTTATCCTTATTGCGGAAGATGGCCACAATTCCTCCATGTCGTGCAAATTAGAGGTGGTGCTGGGGTCCCTGGCAAGTTCCCAATACAGGTCTCAGATGACTTAAATCCTTCCCATGGGTACATTGACACATTATTGAGCAATTACATTCTCTTGTGGCAGTCATCTGTGGAATAAGTAAACTCCCTCTATTAGCCACACAATGGTATCATGCACCATAAATGCATGCTTCGCCTCCATTGTGTCAACAATCAGTTACATTCTCAAAGGAAGAAATATGAATATAATTCTAAAACTACACTGACTAATAAACAGGTTAGTTTTATTACTTGTTTCTACCTTGAACGGCAAGGTTAAATTTAATTTAAAAGCCTACAATAAAAGGAGAAGGCATATACAGGTAAGCATAAAGTTATTATTTAGTCATTGTAAATATATTATTAATTTTGGGTTGGGAGGTGGAAAAGGAGGCCAAAAGAGGAAAGTGACTTACATTTAGATCTTTTTCTTTTCTACTGACTAAGTGAAATCTAGTCATAAAGATAATTTTCTCATCAATAACTTTTGCAAGACTATGACGTACTTTACTGATCATTCGTAGATCTCCTTGAACAAGCAGAATATTTATGCAACAAGATGTCAAGTAACGCTCTCTTGAAAATTAGGACATTCTGATTACGCAGTATAGTGTACAGTTAATATTGTAATGAGTCTTTTTTTTTTCCTCCCTTTTAAAAACACGCATGTAAATGTTTTGTAAAGCTTTGAAAACTTCCAAGGGCAGAGTGTATCTAAAAGGTGACCTAACTTTCTGGGTACCCTTTAATAGTATGCACGAGCTATCATTAATCAGATAGCCTGTGCTTGGATGCTTTCTTCAGCCTTCATGTGTCTGTGTGTCATTCAGTGATGTAGTTGAGGCTGATCACCTCTCACTGATACGATACTTTAATTTGCTGCCCTGTGAAACTACATCCAGTGAAGCCTGCATAATGTGAAGACTGGCTTCCTATACAGATTCAAGAGGGGATGAGGCTAGCAAGTATTTTTACAAGGGAGGGAATTGGGAAGGTTTTAAAGCTTCACACTGTTCTCAGATAAATTTAATGGCCACCAGGTGGGTTGGAACCTCTGAAAGGGAGAAGCCCAACACTTTCCTGCCTGGATCACCCTGAAGATGGAGGTGGGCAGCGCTGGGTGTCCTACACGCAAAGCCAATCAGGGGTTGTTTCCCATGGATCTTAACATTCTTGCCTGGGACAGAGCACAGATCCCAGTGTGCTTTTCAAGGTTTTAAAGTACTATTCAGTGTGGATGAATGACTACCCTTTGCTTTGTCATCAGGGAACATTTATGACCGTCAAAGCAAGGCTGAGTTCCTGGAGACGGGATAACGCGTGGCTTTATGCTGCCAGACAGAGAGTTCCTTTCGGTGGTCACACCAATGTTTTTTCATACTCCCACGGACACCGCAACTTTTTTGGATAAGGAAGAAGATGATGGAAGACAGATGAGGGAAAGAAATGGCCTCAGAGAACTTGGATACGTGGGGGTATTTTTACCCTTTGGGGTTTTTTCTTCCTGAATTTCAATGAGTGACTTATTGGAAACTTCTTTGGGTTTGAAGTGTTTTGTTCTTGTTCCACACACACAAAACAGTTTTGGGTTGTTTTGTTTGTCTTTGTTTATAATGCAGCTGAGATAGGGTGACTTGATATTTTTAAAATAGAAAACTGATGCCTTCTGAGGGGATGGGGGGAACAGCGGAGGACTTTACTAGCTGGAAACGTGGGTCATGCCAAGGACAACTTGTTGCTATGAAGGATGTGTTGGAGATAGGGGGGAGGATTGTGTGGAAGCTGGTATGAAGGGAAGAGCAGTGCTGCTTCTCCTTGAGTGCCCAGTCCACTGACCGTTCTCCAAATGCTGGACCCTAAGAGATATCTCCTTTTATTTCATTTTTTTCTCTCTTTCTTTTAAGGCAAATCTTAAATTAAATTGTTCCAACCCACAACATTAGCAACAATCAGGCACTGAATACCAAACAAATACCTTCTATTTCATTCACTGCTGTCCTGCTATCTCCTATCACTCCCTAAAAAAAAAACCCCTAAAAAGAAAAATTCGGTCTTATTGTTGAGGTAACAAAGTTAATGGGATTATAAATCCAATTGTGTGAATTGCTACACAAGAGAACCCTCACAGAAAATGTTCAGCATATTGCCCCTTCTCATTTTAATCATTACTGGAGCCTATGAGGCACTGTGAATTTAGGAGCATGCTGTTTTGGAGCCTGCTACAGACTAGAGGCTGCCCAGTGCACCCAGGTGTAATAGCAAATTGTCAGAGAAATAAATTGTCAATACATTGGCAGATGTGTTGTGGAACAGGAGGATAATACACCAATGGCAGAGTGTCTTTCAGGGATTACTGATCAAATTAACAGCATGAGTCTCCATACGAGACCTGTTTGTTTCCATTTTATGCTTGTTAGAAAGAGTGCAGTCGTGGTTTTGATGTTGTGCAACTAAATTCACGAGTAGCATGAGTAAGGTATTCTATTTTTTCAAAATGATCACCCTTGGAATAACTTAATAGTTTGAAATGAGTATTTCCTTGGCGTTTCTGTGTCTATAATGTAAAGAATATGGCAAATGCTATGATAATGGAAGGCATAACTAAAATACTGACAAATGATCACTGTAAGGTAAGTCTCTTTGATGATAATCCTCTTTTCCTTATCTACTGTCATTGCCATTCCACGGCTTCATCACTTTTCTATGGGAACTTGTCAAACCGGAGGCAGGGACCAGAAATTAGTGGTAGTATTGAAATAAACATTGTTCCAAGATTTCGGAATAACAAATTCCTACTGGTGCTGGTGGGGTTCAAATACAAATTCAGATAGGCTTTGCTAGCTCCTGCTGGTGGACTAAGAGAGAGAGAAGGTGGCATTGGTTTGGCATATCCATTATCACCTGATTTTGATTTTGTTGTTCAGAAATAGTTGAGATTTCATATATTTTGAGAAGTTTAGCAAAGGTACACTTTGTGCAGATTCACTTCAAACATCAGCAGATGCTGAGAGAGCCAGGAAATAATGTTGGACAGGGCAGTATTACAGTCATTCTTTCTACCACTTCCTTTCTAACTGATGTAAACAAATGCATGTTTTTATGTTCTTTCCCTTGGGAAAGGGAGAACGCTGAACTCAAATGATCAATATGTGGTTTTTCCATGGTTACTCAGGAAACTTCATCCCAAAAATCTTCTTTAATCACAAGTTGTCTGGCATCCATTGACAGGATCCAGCTTTTCATTTTTAGTCCACTGTAAGTTATGGAATCTGGCTAACAGGAACAAATCTGGATGAACTGGTTTATGGAACAGTAAACCCAGGTATGTGTGTTCATGAAAATTAAAAGGGAAATAATCACTGTTTTTAAAATGGTTATTAATTTTAAATTTTATATGCACTGTAGACTTCTGTATTCATTTATTGCTCTATACAAACATTTTTCATGTTTGTTTCATTTTTTCCCTCAGCATTTTTAGCAGATTTGTGGAAGCTGGATTTTGATGGCTTCTGAACCGCTGCAATTTCTTTTCACTTAGCAAGAACCCGAGGCACTCCACGTGTGAACATGAGGTGCAGCAAGCTGTTTTGTGGTGATGAGTGCCAGGACACAATGGTATGCAATTCCTGGATTGTATTGCTGGTGTGTGCTTTGCAGCTCTAGACAAATCACATCAGGGAGGCTTTCAAAGACACACATGTCTGGTATTTATTTCCCATTGACACACAATAACATGAAGTGGTTAACAGCCAGTTGTCTTTTTCTGAATCCCTCCCATACAGTCTTTCAGTTTCCATGTTCTCAGTTATCCCAAATCAAAGGTGAAAGCTTTGGGGTTTTCTTCTGTGGAATTTAAGTTCTGCAAAAACATATTTGCAGAGGTGACATTTACCGCATGCCCAAGAGCACCGGCAGCTCGCTCCTGCAGCTGGAGCTGGCTGGATGAAGCTGCTGAGCACCATGGTGAACGTGAACCTCCCAGACCAGATAGGAAAGGGGCTTCTGAACCGCAAGTACCTTCAAGACACTAATGGACAGAGAAGACTCACGTACAACGCTTAGTTCAGCAGCTATGCTGCCAGATTTGCAGGTTCAGCAAATAGATGGTGAGGCAGATTGTGTTCAAGAGGTTGGGAGGAGGTGGGAGGTCTGTGAGGAAGTGTTCATAGGACTGGCGAGAGGTGGGCTGTCAGTGCCGTGTGTCTGGGAACGGTGGTGGAAGGGCCTCCTGGACCTCCATCCAGGTTTGACGGGGGGTTAGGGCTTGTGAGGCTGGACATGGGGGTTATCGGAGATAAGAACTGGTGTTTCCTGATGGTATCGATAGCTCTTTTACCAGAGCATGGTGAGGGCAAACAATATATACAGGTACAAAATAATAATACAAGTTGGAAGACACAATAGTCTTGTGGTTCAGACAGTGGATAGGAATCAGGAGTTCTTGGATCAGTTTTTGACTTTGCCACAGACTTCCTGTGTTACTTTCAGCCAATCACTTAATCTCTGCATCCACCATCTGTGAAACGGTACGGCTTGGAACAGTTTGTGTCTCTGAAAGCATGTATCTAATTTAGCTGTTATTATAAAAGTTAAATATTAAGGAACTGTTACATTATCGTAGGATAGAACCATGCCATGTCTATTTTCACTGTGAACTTTGTTCTTTTGCTATTACATTGTTATTGAGGAAAAACAATGTTTTCACTACATAAAAATAAGTTAAGCAGAAATTCAGGATACATGCCGTGAGAGCCATACTTGTAGATCTGATGTCTGACACTAAAATAAGAGATGCACATTAAATACCAGTGGAAAGACTTCAGAATTGATTGTTCAACAAAGTGAAGCACAGGTCTGGATGTTGAAAGTAAATAAATAACACCAGGTTCTGTAGCAATCAGTCTCCCAAAGCTGTTCAAAAAGTTCAGTCACTTGTGCCTAAATGTAGACACTCCTCATCCACTTGTCGACAGGCATGCTGCTCTGAATTCTTTGTTCAAATTTCCATTAATATTCTGTGTCAGAGAAGGGAAATAACTTAGATAAGATCAATTTTCAAACATGTTTCTTCAGGAAGGAACTAAAGAGTGAACCTGAAAACTACCACCTGGAATGTAAAAATTCTGATCTTTGGTAAAATAAAGGAACTGCTGTGAGAGATGAAAAATGTCAATATATTTGGAGGACAGGTGAGTTTGCCAAACTTGACTTATTTGCAAACTTCAAGTCTGTCTTTAATGTGTGTAGTCAGTTTGTGAGGAGGTGCTTCCACATATAGGAAACACTGATAAAAGTCAAAGCAATTTACACTATTCACATTATGAAACATGGAAGCCTCCTGTGGTGGCCGGCAATCCCGTGTAGGGGAGATAATGACAGACTTTTGAAAAGGTCGGTATGGTTTTAATTCTATTTTTCAGTATTCATTAATACTGTGGGAAGAGATAATTACCTAGTAGAAGACTGGACTAGTACCTCTACCCAGCAGAGCTGAAGGGTCATCAGTAGCGCAATTACAGATGCCTAAACCAGCAGGGAAGCAGACAAAGTGTGGCAGTTCATGTGCCATTCAAAACCAGCAGTCTGGCCAAGCCAGCTCTACCGGTGGCTTCGTTCTAACTGATAAGAAATTTCACAGCATAAAGGCAGCTTCCAAGGGGTGTAACCCTGAAAGGCACATCTCTTCTCACCTCCCAGCCCCAACCTAGCAGTGCGAGCTAGTAATAATGGCCTTAGCATTTTACAGAATTTCAAATATTTCACCTGTGTTGTGTCTACATTGTCACACACACTGATGTCTCATTCCTGAAGCATTTGTATTGCTGTATTAAGTACCCTGTCTCAGCTATCGCAGCTTGCTCTCTGGATTATTTTTTTTTTGGTGGGAAATACTCTTTGGAAAAAGGCCTCACCTTTTTTCTTCACTGAGTATTTAATATGGTCCACAGACTATTTCAGACTGGTTATGAACCACCCCAGAGCAATGTTTTTGAGAACTTTTGCTCTGAGATCTACAATGTAGGTCTCTTTCCAAAAACTGTAGAAAGGATGGCTAGAACCATCAAATCAGGGAGGTATTCAGTTGGAAAATCATTCACCTTTAGTGGAAAAAAAAATAATCCGTATTCTTTGGATGGTCTTTTGTAATGCAGGGACTGTTACAAACCTCAAAACCAGAGAGCTCCTTCAGCTTCTGAAACTGCTGCAGATTTGCACAGTTGTGTTCTTGGATGGTTTGGCACAGCTTTAGCGCTAAATGCAGAGCCTTGCTCCAAGGCATCTTTGTATCCCTGCCTTGTCTGCTGGGACGGATGTGTTTGGTGATGTCTTGAACCTACCATGAATTACTTGTGTGCCTTGTTGCAGTAGCATCTTCCACAACATATGTTACGTTGCTCCTGCTAATAGAGGTTATATTTTGTAATCACTGGAGTTAAATCATAGCAGATCTGCCTGCTGCAAACTTGAGTCTCCAGAGTCCAAAATGCTTGGGATTTTTTTTCTTTCTTTCTGTGGAAATGTCAGGAACCAAACACCATTAAAAAGGAGGCATAGTTTGAAGCAAATTAAATTAAAAACTTCAGATGGAGGTTTGCTACACCTTATGACTCTACTTGGAGTTGCACAGTCGGAGCCTTTTAGCAGCCCAGACCCCTGCAACAGTAGACAAGGGGCACGGAGGTCCTCCCTGCAGGAATCCCATTGTCAGGAACAGCTTAATTTGTGCAATAACCTTCCAAAGAAGTAGCAGAAGTCATTGCTTGGAAGGGCCGACTGGACTTTATACAGTAGTAGTGTAATGTACTTTGGAAAAACATGTTATAATGGATCACGTATGATCTAATAGATCCTTTCTACCTGTTTTCTCTGATACATGTGCTGAACCTTAAATACCATGTGACACTAAATCCACACTATAAGGCAAAAGGCTTCGTTTTACATTACTCACTCAAAGATCAAACAGATTTTGTGCCTGATGATGTCTCTGACCGTGGAAGGCAACAGAATATTTTAATTAAAAAGCTAAAGCAAAGCACTAATAATACATGTTATCTCACTAAAACCACAGTTGTCTCCCCTGCAGCTACCGGATTTGCCAAAAAAATAAAAAGCCATAGAATAATGGATTAAAGATGCTTTCCAGCCAGAAAGCTTCAGACAATACATTACCAAAATATGCTTCTCAATAGGAATATTATGAGGAGCATCATCATTTAGAAACCTAGCCAGTGAGCATCAGATTGATCTTTTTTTTTCTTTTTTTTTTTTTTTTTTGTTTTTTTATCGTTGCAGGCTGGCAGTACTTCTCTCCAGATGTACTGTTTGGCACATTAAGCAATTCTTTTCTTAGAAGGGGAACCTATGGTTTTGCCATGTAATGCAAAACACCAATGGAATCACTACATAAGCAAAATGCCAGTAATGGTATAGTGGTCCAGCCACAAACATTGGTATGTTAATTTTGTTTTATTTTTCCCAGTGTGTCATCTGTAGTACTGTATTTTGTATCAGGCCTATGGCTGGGCTGTTTAGTATCAGATTTTAAAGTGCATTTTCAGTGAGAGATTAAAGATAGGAAACTAATGGTTTTGATGCTTTAAAAAAAAAAAAAAAGCTATACTTAATATGAATCTAACTATCATTTTAGCATGATTTTAGAGACCAGGCCAAATTTTCCCCTTAATTATAGCTGTTCAACCTTTAAGCTGCATGCATGCACTTTTTATAATGGTATCCAAATACATTGGAAAGCAAGTACTTTACGCTAAGGCTGTGGCTTATACTTGCCATTGCTTCCTAAGACTAACTATGCCTTCAAATAAAATTTTGATTTATTTGTAAGTAAGAAGATGAAAATAATTATAGCATAGTCAGTTTGTATATGGAAGGCAGTGACTGGCCTCTCAATCCTCTCTGTTATCTTAGTTCTCTAATGGATCACCAGATTGTTTAGTTCTTGCAAATGCAGCAGTAGTAGTTCTTATGTTGTATCTGCTGTATTTCAGCTTACTTTCTGAATTTGTTCTATGCTAATGATGTTGTATGGAAAGGAAAAAAGTTGCAAAAAATTTTTTTTCAGTTCCTCTGTTTTTCTGGCAGCAGAAAAAGTGGGGAGGAATTAGATAGTGAGGGATTTTATCTATAGCATCTCTCTGGTTTTGCATGCAGAAGCAGAACATGATTTTTTCTTTTTTTTTCTTTTGACTTTTCTAGATGAACATGGGATTTAACCTGCAATTTCTTCTGTAGACCTTGTTGAGGGCCATCCAAGATGAGGGCTTGTTTGTATTAAGTGCTGCTCAAATGTACTGCAAGGCAGCCCTTGCCCAGGTGTGCTTCAGTCTAAAGAGCAGCAAAAAGGGTTGGGGGAAGGGGGGCAAGCCAGGATAGGCACAGGATGGTGATTTGCACAGGTCCAAGAAGCACATCAGCAGGAATATGATCTGTGTTTTCCTACATCCCTCCCACCCCGTAATACTTGGGATTGCTGGAAGCTGAGAAGGAATATTTCAAGGAGGATTGTTTTATTCTTGCTATGTTTCTCATACACCTACCCTAGGCATCTGCTGCTGGATACCGTCAGAGGCAGGATATTGGATTAGATGGTGGTTTGGTCTAACCTGGCATGCTCTTACATAGTAGTTTCCTAAGCAGGGATCTGTTTTCTCACCCATCTTATGTCAAGTAATCATAGAGCTTGTTCCCTTTTCCTACTGCCTTTGCCCTGCTGTAATACTTCTGATTCCATTAGTCTTGTTTCTGGTTTATGTGTTGTAAGAGAATTGTGGCCATAATCTCTCACCAGCTAGCCACAAAATATGGCAGACGATAGGCTGAAGGAGTGAGCGCATGCCCTGCAGTTCCATGGCAATCCTGCTTCTTGCTGTGTTAGACCAGTCCTGGGTGCGCATGAGGTCCTGAGTTCCCCAGCTTCCTCTGGTAAGGACCTTTATGTTGGTCATTGGGAAGCATTCTCCGGATGATTATTTAAAGACTCAAGATGGTAAGAAATGCTTTTTCACCTTGCACAAATGGTGACAGCATTACTATAATTTCTCTCCTGCAAGTGAAGGACAGCAGAGGAGCAGGGACATTCCCCACTTCCCTCTGTCACTATACACTGACTCTTTATGTGTATTACAGAGTATTTCTTCCCATCGATAGGCCTACCCTTTCCCCTGTCTGAAGCTTTTTGAAGAATCTCTGCACTTCACACAAAACATTTTATTTTCAGTTCCCTATATGAGGAGGGGGCAGCACTTCCCATGGGACCATAGCCAGGAACAGCAGGACAACTGCCTCCTCCTAGCCTTGGGGCCAAGGGAGAAAAAGGAGGTTGTCTATGCAAATAATAAATTCTTCCTTGGCAGGGCTGCTCTTTGCACTGGGAGAAAGGTTGTCACCTTGGGGAGACAGCAGCAACATACTGCCCAGGCTGACTCCTGGCTTCGGTTCCCTAGTATTTTTCTGTTTGTTATAACAAATATCCTGTAATTCAAGCTCTCCATAGGTGGGGTCAGACTCTGCTCAGTAGAGTTTCGGTAGATAGCAGGTTTCTTTCTATTTAATATGACAGGTGTTTAGTTTTTAACTGGCTCCTGCCATTCACCATAAATCTCACCTTTCCTCCTCCCAAGTTAAATATGTTAGTTCTGGCTTTTGCCTGTCCACGCAGTCTGAAAATGACAGCTTCTGATTACCCACACATACAAAGTGGTGGAAGATCAACAGTAAAAAAAAGTGATTTCTGCCCAAGTTTCTGCTTAAATTAGGTTGTGTGGCCTTTCCAGCTTGATTAACTATGTAATTAATAATGACCAGGTGTGGCAGGGTAGGCACTTTATTCTGGCTTTTTTTTCTGTCCCATGAATGCTGGGAAAGAATGCAAGGAAGGCACTTAGTTGTGAGAACACTTTCCCTCTCCTGTTGGTTCAATTCCTAAAATCTGGTCATGTTTTAAACCCCCAGGAAGAGGAACAAGCAAAATTTCATTACTTCTCTTCAGGCCTGTAGAGGCTAAAGGCTAGAGGATTTCTGAAAGGAAGGTAATCCTTATTCCTGGTCAGCCGCAGGAGTAAAAAGGACAGTGCTAACGCTGTGCCCTGTTTTTCTTTTTCTTTTTCTTTTTTTTTTGCTTTCTCTTTGAAGCAAATGGACCCAGGGCAAAACATGGTTGTGAAGGTTTACAACTACCCTTGGAGTTGAAGTGGAGAGAGTCACCACCGTGTTGCTGTAAGTTCTGTCATGCTGATAGAGCATGGGGTACACAGGATGCGTATTCAAGGTAAACTACTTTTAAAAAAAGTTGCTAGTTAAATGTTTCAAGTCATATTTAGGCTTTTCTCATTCCCGTTTATGTTGCAGCAGGTGATCCCCTCCCAGTTGTAGGGTGCCTGGGGTGGGGGGATTGAGGAAGACTGTGAGATTACTATGGGACTGTTTCTTTGAGACAAATATGTTAAATACAGTTAAAGTTTGAATTGGCATGTGAATGTAACTCAAAGCACTGGCACTGCTTTGCTCACCAGTATGCTATGAGTGAGAGTGCATCCATGAAAGAAATGCCAATTAGGCAATCAACCTGTGTAAGACTTTTCCCTGTGGCACACCATCTAATCTTCGTTTGCTATATTTTCATAAGACTTAGGTAACTGAACTTACATATTCTCCATTCCAAAGTCCATTCCATTTTTTAATACTTTTCAGTTAGAGGTGGCTTTTCATGCCTGGCTGTCATCCAAATTGCAGGTTGAAGGCATTTTTGATGAAACTTGAAGTTTTAGAGTGTTAATAAAGTGTTGCCTGCTAAAATAAAGCCAGATTGGTTCAACATTAATGCTAAAGAGTATGTAAATACTAAAGGCTGAAATGTCAAAACAAATAAAGATAAATAAAAAATATCACCCTGTGCTCAAGGTATGTTGGTGACATTTCACGAGCTATTTTAGTGAAGACTATTAAAAATGATGCATTGCCATATGCTGAATATGTCAAGCTTCCCTTCTACTGCTGCTATTCATATGTCAGAGGATTCTTCTATAGTCATACAAAATCACATCTTATGTTATTTTCCTTCAAAATCTTCCTTGAGCCTGCACTGCAAGAATGCCTACAAAGAAAGTTTTGTCTACAGCTTGTTGCAGGTGCTTTCACAAGGCTGTTCTCCTCCTTTGTCCCTGTGCATCTTGTGTCCTTTACGTGTCTGCCTGAATCTACACCATCTCTCTTGACCTCTTTATTTGGAAGTTCTCTGAGGCAAGAACCAAACTTACTTTCTAGGTGCATACAGCACCTAGATCCTTGCCGATAATTAATGCCCACTCTCCATACATCCAACAGCATATGGTACTTCCTAAGAAGGATGAGTCCTTTCCTTAAGAGAGGGCTTAGGTTAGTCTTTTATAAGGTTAGTCTTTTAGGTTAGTCATTTGTTTTGTATGTTGTTGCAGCTTTGGCACGAAAGCAGTGGTCCCTTTACATGAGGTTTCACTCAGAAGAAGAGATGGCTAGCTCATTGATAGGACATACTCTGTGGGCTTTCCCCTTTATCTCTGCCCCACACTCTTTCGCATGCTTTTGTCCAAAAACTTTGGTGCTGTGAGCACAATGTGCAAAATGGGATTGTTGGTGCTTTGTCCTCCTGACTTCTTTGGGATTATGATAGACCGTTTCATGGAGACTAGCACAGAGATCAAGAGGAGAATGATTCTGGTGCTGATTCCTGACCCACTGAGATCCAGTGGGTACATTTTCATTTGGTTTACATGATTCACTGACAAGTGTCATGCTAGTATGTTGTTGCTTTCCAGATGAATGAAACCTTTAAAGGCTTTTCATGTATTACCAAAGAAACTGGGTTCCAATAACATCAAGACAACCTTTTACCACTTTTTAAAGATGCCTTGAAGAGCATGTGAAATTAAATTTTACATCAGTTTTAATATTCTTTCATACTACTAGGCTCCACTTTAATATCAAAAGCAGCTATTGAGTGAGGTTGGATTCGATGTAAAGAATAACATTATGTCATAGGAAAGGAAGGTGCTGCTTAACCACTAGAATCTTTTTAAAATATTTTTCTGAGTAGATTTGTTACTAATTATACTATATAAATTTAAGAGTGGAAATTTGGTTTCTTCATCATCATAACTTGCATGTCTAATATTTTGCACTGAGCTTTGGAGTGTAGCTGAAGTGCAACTCTCCCTGGAAATTTGTTTTTAATATAATCCCATTTTCTAGTTAAACATTTCAAATGAAATATACTGAGCAAGAAAAAGAGGACTACTTTGTTTGGAGTACTCTATAGGCAGAAGATTGCCTGAGGACTTCCTTATTGAATGCACCTTATCTCACTGTGTATCCAGTAACAGATCGAGTTGGAGTGTAAGGTACCTCAAGTTCTGTTTGATTTTCTTTTTTTTTTCTTTTTTTTTTTTTTTTTCATCTCCAACTACATGGATTAGCGCTATTAAGATGTTGGTCTAAGTCACAAGAGTTTTGGAGACCGGAAATACTTGATTTCAGTAGTTGAATTTAAAGTTATCTGAAGGTAAATATCTCTTATCTAGACGGTGTGTAAATTGTGTATTCATCTGATTTTCTTTCCTTACTGGATATCGTTTTCCCTTGGTGAGTGGTTCGTTTGGCTTCCTAAGCAGAACTAGACAAACTCCCAAATCACTTCGTGCTTTCAGTGAGCTGTGTAACCTTTCTCTTTTTTCTTTAATCATTCTTTTCATGCTTCCGGAACGATTGAGCTGCAGTATTGCAAAAGTTTTACTATCACCTTCTGCGTGCTTGTCTCAAACTTCATATCTTAAAATTAGTGTGTTTGATATTCAGCTACCATCTCTCTAATAATGCATGCTTTGGGGTTTGTGATTTCTAACGTGACTGCAAACATTACCTTTCTAATGATACCTTGTATTGGATTAAAGGATGCAAGCACCAGAATTGTGAATACTAGAGTTATGTACCCTTACCAGTCTGGGGAGCTGTAAGCTACTGCTGTAAATTCTTCTTCAAGTTTCCCAAAGATAATACCTTGCCCAAATCCTTTATTAAATGGCTATTGTCTGTTGCTAAATAGTTTGTGTAGAGCCCAAAGCTGACGAAATTCCAATGATAGTCTGAGTTTTCAAAAAGGATGTGTGTGATGGATACTATACTTGTGTGGGCATTTTTACAAGTACTCTGTGTGGATACACATGCATATTTGTTCTAATAGCAAGTAATTATCAGTAATATCAATAAATATCAGTAATATATTTGTTAACCCAGTGCTTTCCAGAGGACATTTCTACTTTGAAAAAGTCATTCTGAAAAAATTTCACCTTTCCTCCATACCATTATCGCTTCATAACATACCGTTATCGCTCCATAACACACCATTATCAGCAAATACCTGATAACATATCCCTATATGCTTGCTGTTGTGCAAGAAATTAATATTTACTACTTTTATTGCTGCAAGCACTGCCAAACTGTGCAGCTGTCTCAGTTCTGGAATAAGTCTTGGCATTGTTAACTATTTTGCTACTGTGGATGCAAATCCTGCCTTTAATTTACCCTTGTTCTGCCTTATTGGAAAGAGGGAGTTGTCCACATTGAGTTGAGGGCAGAGTTTGGCTCCAGGAGTCTCTGTTAGTGGTGGTGCTACATAGGCCAAATGAAAACCAGCTTGACTGCAGTCAGAGTCCAGGCTAACTTTTCTCAGCTTGGCAACCGTAAGTACCATGCTGCTCAATAAATTGGTATGAGGAAGGATTGATGCACTAATGTTGCTAGGTTGACTGTGTACTTTATGGTCATACAAGTAAAGTTGTTAAAAAAAAAGAAAATTCTCCCAGCAACACTAACTGGATCTTCTTGCAATCCCTACCCATTCTGTGCATGTGCAAAGCTGCTGGTTCTGCATTTACTAGGATAAGGGGCATAGAAAGTACTGCATGGAGACACTTGTTTTCATCATAATTCTTGATGCGCTTTCAGAACTATGAAATTAAGAGGCTGATGCATCCTCCTTTGAAATCCCAGATGAGGGATGGAGGTAGGAAGTGGAAGTTTGGTACCACCTGCATATATCTCAAATCATTTAAAAGCAACAGGAATTTGGAGGGACTGTAGCAGCAAAGAATGTAGGCGCAGTCTCAAAATCACATGAAGCTACCACTGCTTTAAAGATCTGTCTTAAAAGTCTGAGTGTGCTGATATATTGATTTACCAGCTGATGGACTTTGAAAAGCCCTATTTTCAATGTCAGTCATATGGAAAAAATGGGGTCAATACTCCAGTTCTGTGGCCTTTTGTACTATTTTTTCTACATGATGTAAATGATGGTCTCCAGTGCTGCACGGCCTTCCTGAATAGGAATATTGATACACTTCCAGTTAGGCTGAGACAGCGATTCACTTTTTGGTGGCATTTGTGCAGCCTCCCCTGCCAAAGTTGTGCAGCTGCTTTGTATTTCATCTCGGGAGTAACATTTCCTTGAAACCAGTCTTCAGGAATCCAGTGTGTAACTTGGAGGGGGGGAGGGTATCCTCAATTTCATTAAAATCATATCCAGGACTTTTGTGGAGGAAAAGGCTTGGAGAAAGGGAAGAAGCCAGTGTGCTATTAATGAAAACATTAGATTCCTTGCAGAACGCCACTTTCCTCACAAGGCAAACACCAAAAAGAGGAAGAAGTCATTCTTGGGTTTCTGATTTCTGTGGCCCTTTGAGCTGATTTGCAGCCGTGAGAAAGGTGCCAATATCTTTGTATTGTTTGGCAGGGAAAAGATTACCTTGTAACTCATCTTGTCTGGCTATGGCCTGGCACTGGATCATGACCAGGTTGATGGCAGCCTGACAGTTTTAAAAGAATATGTTGGCATTTTATGAAAAGGGAAGTTATTACACTTGAAAGGAAGTAAAAACAAAAACAGAAAACCTACGCTTGTCGGTTTTATGGCAGAGAGGCAGTAAAAATTCTGGCACATTACTTCAGCCAATCCCTGCAACAAATTAGTGAACTAAATTGATTGCAAAATCAAAGATGAATTTACACAAACATTTGTGTTTTAGTTACCCTGCTCCTACAGTGTGTCAGACACTCAAAAGAGTCAACCCCATGTCCCTTACAGTTAAAATTAGTTTACAGCCTAAATTTAGATGTGTGGCAGCAAGAAGGGAGCATGGAAAGAAAAGAAGAGCATGGGAAGGGATGGGACCTCCTGGGTCACTGGCTCCAGTCCCTCCCAGTCTCAGGAAACCACATTGTGTTACCCTCTTTCAGACTGTGTTACAATCTTGACATACCATTAGATGATACAAAAGATGGGGGTTTAAATTTACAGATTTGTCCCAGTCCAGTATAGTTTTCCTCTGTCTCCATTAGCTGTGGGATTGGACCAACGCTGAGGCTTATCACAAGTTTCCGCTGGTGGCTGTGTTTTACAATGAGGCACTGTGCCAGGGACCTGGGGACTGTGGAGGGCAAAGGCGGCAACATTGGCGAGCAGAGCATGAAGAACGAGGATTCAGGGTAGCTCTTCCAGCAGCCAGGAGGAGCATGAAGTCGGAAAATATGTTTCCAAATGTCATTTCTCTTTCTGTTCCCAACCTGCTGTCAGAGGAATGAAAGCAGATCGCCTACCCTGCAGTGCAGCGTAGGCTGAGCTAAGGAGGCTTGGGTACTGGGGACAGGGTGAACTGGTGCCTGGGGAGCCCCATGCTGCACCAGCTGTGTGGCTTTCCATTTCCATGCTAGCTTGAGTATCCCTACGTTGTGCACTATGACGTCCTTGGAAACCCTTTCTCCTGCCATCCTTCAAAACCCTTCAGTCAGTATCTTCACCTTCACACTCATGTGCGACTTCAGTATATGAATAAGGTGTCGTACAAAGAAGGGTTTCTTGGTGAGTGCCATGGCCTCAAAAGTGGTTGTGAATTATTTTGCTTTGTCAGTCAGAACTGTAAACTGCAACCGTATGGCTTTAGCTCCAGAGAGGGCTGAGTGGAGTTCCTAGCATTATAGCGTGTTTTTACTCAGGCAACGTAGCCAAAGCAAACGATGAAACCAGGCTTCTTCTTGTGGTCAGAAAGAAACAAACAATTTGTTTTGATTGAAGGCTCGGTGCTGTGGAGAGGCCTAGAGTTATGAGCAGCTGCATAGGAAGCACAATGATATGGGCTGGTGGTTGCCAATACGAGTTACATCCGTCGCAACTGAACCTACAGCACGATGAGTGGCTGGAGTGCTGAGAGCATGGCTTGCAGCTGAAGAGAAAGAGATCTGTCACTTCTGGCAAGAGGAGGACTTGGCCGAAGTGATCTGCTTTTCTTAATGCCAATCAAGATTTTTGAATATTGAATGTAATTGCCTGAGTAGATGCATATAATCTTCAGACTGGCAGTAATTTTCTACAAGAGTTATGTTTCCTGTTGTAGAAAGGAACAGTACGATGGTGAGTACATTGGGTCAGTAACACATGCTATTACACCTTCCTGAGGCCAGAGAATCGGTATTGCTTATGCCTCCATCCCTACAGTGCCTGCATCATCTGGATAACACAGCCTCGTACTGTCTGAGGCTGGTAGCTTTTTATTCTTTCCTGTTCTTCTGTGGGACAGGACTGTCTCTGTGCCTGAAGCTGTGGCTCAAAGCAGTCATTGCCCCATCTCAGTTCTGCCCAAATGGCACTGGTGTCTCCTGTTCAGCTAAAACTATGGAAGATGCAACATACATTTGCATTTAAGAATAACATCAGCTCAATTTAGAAGGTTTAGGTAAGGCAGAGGCCTTAGTGAAGGAGTTCCTCCCTTTGCATTTCACTTTCAGTTGCTCTCTACTCTCCTGTAATATGCCATTGGACCAAAGCGGGAACATTTGTCCAACCACTGTGAACTCACTTTGCAAAGTTTTGTCAGATAATATAAACCGTAATGAGTCGGGTGAAGAGAGCTAAATATAATGCCACAGTAGCAGTTGGACCTCCAACATTGGGAACGCACTTCAGCTTGTCTTTTAATGCTGTAGTTCCCCTTTTAGTTGTTTATCATTGCCTCTTTTGAAATACGAGCTTGAAATCAAAATGCTCTTGCAGCGGATTACTGTGGTACTTGACAAGGGCATACTGAGCATACAAACTCCTTAATGGCTAATGGTATAGGTGGAACCTGAAGCACATTAAGTGAATACTTTTTATTTATGGCATGTGTGCAGAAGACAGAACTGTGATTTTAAGGCTTTCTATTGCAAAATTTACTGGGAGTTTCTCCCAGAAATAGTTGTGAGCTCAGAGCAGGTAGATGTGCCCCTGTATATTGGCAATGTTCTGTGGGAAGGTCACCATTGTTCCTCTCTGAACGCACCTCTGAGATTGGACTTTGTTGGTTCTATGCTGTAACCTACTCTGAATCCTGTCACATTTAGAAATCATCTCTGTTGTCCTTTGTTTTGAAGATGGATTTCATCTAAAGCTTTGTTCAGGGGATTCAAACTTGCTAATTTATCTGTGGTTTCATTTTGGAGGGTTTACCAAATATACATGTGTTTTCTTTAGATGCTAAAAAAACAAAGTCTGTTGTGTTTGGTATTGAACTCAATATAGGAAGTGTGGTTTGGGTATGTTCAGGTTCCTTAAGGGATTTTAGGCCTAAGGACTCCTTAGTAATTCCCAAATAGGCAATTTTGCATGAGATGAGAATAAAGACTCCCTTTTCTGATGAGAAGGTTGCAGTCCTGTACAAGCACAGTGAAAAAACTTTAGGTACTTAAATATATATTTTTCACTGACAAAAGTTTTGCCTAGGCAGTGTGTTTGTGAAAGATGTGCTCAGATTTTGAGAGTCCAAATTTCACCTGAAGAACACTAGATGCTTATGTTCAGACTTTGCCTTTTATCATCGGGCTGACAGGGAAGGAGGTGAGTATCTGGTCCTTAACGTCTCTGTGCCTAATTCCTATTTTACAGATGGGAGATTAATAACACTTCTTAACCATTCAAGGGTATTGTTAAGATAAATATTTGAGCAAACAAATAGCATGGTAATATAGTGGTCATACGTATGGTGAAATATAGTGAGCACCTAAGCTTCCCTCTATCAAAATCTCTAGTTGTTTCATGAAAGCGTAGGTGAGTAGAAGAGTCAGAGCTGCCATTTAAAAATGAGATTTTCATAAAGCTGTGTTGAAATTGCTTCCTGGGAATTTTGGCAAAAGGAATTTCTATAGAGCTTGTTGTTAAGGAAATCATGTTAGAAAATGTGCTAATTTTTACTTTGAAGCCCTTACCAAGAACTAAAACATGAATAAATGAAATTTAGAGTTCACACTTACTTGCAGAGCTCTGCTCTCCACCAATTGTCCATCTGTAAGTTAGATGTTTGTCTGTCCCTGTAAATCTATGCAATGAAATATGGCCAAGACCAGCAAGAGCCGTGTATCAGGATGGGAATTGCCTGGCGGGCTGCCTTGCTGCTCCAGAATACCATGAAGCTGTTCAAATAAAGATGAGCCGGGACAATGTAACAGCTGGCCGAGATGAGCATGGGAAAGAAAAATATGGTGACAGGAGATGTAGAAGTGACTCGGTGTGTTGGAATTCCTTTCTTTTCAGGGCAAGGACATGTGAAAGAGCTTGTCACCGACAGAAAGACCCTCTCACGTTCTATTGTGGTGAAACCTTCAGCCTCCAAAGAATACCACAAGTTGTGTGTTTCCAGATGTAATTGGCATATGCACATTCTCACACCGCGGGAATTTGACTTTGTCTTCTCACACCACAGCCTTGGCGACTCGCTGTTTTACTTTGGCAGAGGGTTGGGGGTTTGCTTGTTTTATATTTTCAAATGCGCGTTTCTGGTAAGTTGCTTTTCCTTTTAGCATTAAATTATATGCAGGCTGAGATCCTTCTTTTGTGATTGATTAACTGAAACTCATTTGTAAATCTTTAAAATGAGAACGTTTTCTAATTTCCATAGGTTGACTGCACTATGGGATTAGGAGACTCACCTTGCACCTCTAACCGTCTGAGCTCAAACTTTTAGTTTAGTGTCAGCAAGGCTAATTCCAGGGAAAAACTGGGACAAAAGAAGAAAATAATAGTATTTATAAGGAAAAAAAATATAATATACAATAGGGGGTTTTATCCATCTGTATTTAACGTGAAAGCCTGTGTTGATTAGGGGCTTTGTGAAAAGTTGATTTTCCAGTTCAGCAAAACTTTTAGAAAAAACACTTGCTTCAGGTCAGCTGCAGCTAGTTTCCCTCCCTCTCACTCATTAAAATGAAAAGCAAGTGTTCCCACTTCATTCAGCCTCAAATGACCTGTTTGATCTAAAGCAGAGCTTCTCCCAGAGCTAGGTCCTGGTCACCAGACTCAGGAGGATTCTTAATTTCTGTGATTGCAATGGCTCTTTGGGTCACACATAATTGGGCCCCAAAACAAGGAATGCAGTCCAGGGTCCCACCCCTAGATGGATGTCTAACCACTGGGATGTCAGGGCTTGTGAGATAAGTTTTCATCAGCCTCTCCTGAGGAGCAGCTGCACTTTATATCAGCTATCTGTTGAGCCAGAGAATTAGGCAGGATGTCGATCTGTAGCTGATGGAAGGAGAAGGTCAAGAAAACAAATCCTCCAACAATTATATAAAGCAGAACATTGCCAAGTAGTATTAAGATGCTGTCTTAGAGCACAGAGCAACATTAGCACCTGAATGGGTAGAGTCACTAGATTAGATTCACTGTTTGTGGAATAACTTTTCCAGATGGCTATAAATTGACTGTTTAATTACAATGTTAAGTAGGGTTTATTTTTTCAGTAATAATTTTGGTTAATTTTATTACAACGTGTTTCACTTCTCGGTCTAGTGATCCTCAATGCTAGTAGAGTAGCTTCAACATTAGAAGGGAGAACGGGCACTTTATCAAGGAGTGTGTCCAACCCTTAGCCTTAGGAATAGTGTCACAGAGTCTCAGAGCTTACAGAGCAGGCAAGACAACATTTTTATGGACTTATTTGAAAAACCTGCCTTCTGCAAGTCTGAAAAGAGAGCTCTGCTCCTCTTCACGATGAAGCAGTAGTGCTGAGGTGCTCTTGTCACATCCAGATCCTTTGCTCTAGATGCTTCGGGTGTGATCACATGGGTTTGATATTGTGCCCAAGAAGGTATGAGATCATACCCTGATCTCATACCATCTGTTTAACAGATGGATTTGTATGGTAAGGCTAACGGTTAAAAACCTGGCTCCACTTAGGTCAGTGGTATCAGGATTTTACCCATGATTGGAGGGGAAGGAAAAAAAAAAAGTGTCCAAAGATAGGTTTCCTAAATCGCTGCTGGGAAAGCCTGTAGGCTTCAGAGCCTCACTTATTTACTGTTCTGTCATTTGACTGATAGTTATTTGTGCTCGGCCCTTGGGCATAGTATTTGATCTTTATGCCTAAATCTGTATGTTTGCTGATACAGACTGTTAAAATAGAGACACATATGTAATTGTTGAAAGATATGGAGGAAATACAGCTCTTATTTCTTATGAAACTGTGATTATTATTGACTTGGCTGGTATTGATCAGAATCCTGTTTGTACCTCTCTATTCTGTAATGAATCTAGCACAAATACCAATCACATTTATCAATAAGTTTAGATGTTCTGTTTGCAGCACTAGACCAGATGGTTAGGTTATTTTCTTGTCTGCTGAATTTGCCTGTTTTCTTTTCTCCTCTTTAAACTCCCAACAACACATAAATCATCCCTGGATTTCTTTAACCCACAGAATACAATTGTTCTATCCTCACTGAAATGTTAAAAGTAGTTTGTGGACTGGACCATGGCTGGGTGGGGCACTATTCAGTTTCCAGCCTAAAATCCGGCAATGGCTTCTAAAACACAGTCCTCGATAGATTAAGTCCAGCTGTCGCACAGGTGCACTGAGGCTGTGCAGCAAGGAAGTTTACCCACTTATAAACTTCTGCCTATGTGCGTCATTAAACCAAGATATTTTTGGTTCTCAAATATATACTTTTTGGTTTTTTGATTAGGCAAGGCAAGTGGTCTTCATTAAAGCCACAGACAGCAGAACGGTTTCATCTAAATTCATCTCTGTAATTGCAGAAAGACAAACCCAAGTATCATAACGCTCCGATTCCTCCCCATCCTGCTCATTCAGCCATTCTTATCATTGGGAGTGAAGCCTACAAAATCTTAATTGTTTGTCTAATTTGACACTTTAACATCCAATCTGCACTGAAATAGTTTATGTGGAGTTACATTTTATACCTTTTTGCCATTGACTCTGAAAAATCTGTGATATCACATTAGGAAATGGCCTAGAGAGTCAATTTAGTAGAAAAGTTGTTTTGAAGAAGTAGGACAGTGTATTTATCTGAGCGATTTCACGTGCAGATCCAGACTTCTCTTGCCTCTGAAGTATTCTGTTGGGTAAATAATGTGTACAATAAACAGAATTGCTTTATAGTCAGGAAATACTGACTACAGCATATAACTTACCCATGTTTACTGCATGTGTGATTTTTTCAACACTGCAGACACAGTATGTCCTCCTCTATACCATAATTATTGAGACACACATGGACCTATCTTAATGCACATTGAAACACAACATTACTGAATTTATCCTCCAGGAGATTCTTTCTGAAGCTAAACCGATCATCAGCACTGAGGCTTCGCTCTACCCTGTCGCACATCCTGTGAAATTACCTCCTATCTTTCTGAGCAGTGAAAGGGGGGGGCTGCTCAGGAAACCCACGTAGTCGTAATCCCATTTCTTCTTATTGACTCTAGCTGGAGGAGTGGCTGATAAGCAAGGGGAAGGAAAAGCCAGTTAGATCCCATATCTTTTTCTTTTAAAAGATAACTATTCCAGCGTGTGTAGTGGCTGTGGAGTGTGCAGCCAGTAATGGTGGGGCTAATTGTAAGCTCTGGTATAACCTTTCCTGGCTTGAAGACAAAGCTTGTCATGTGCAATGGCTCTTCCTTGGGTTGCAGCTACAGTCTGGAAGCATAAAGCTTAGCACTTCCACAATGACTAAAGATGGAGAGAGGTTGCAGTTTTATGCAACTATCTGTTTCCATACTGCTACTTGCTGCCTTTCTGATTATTGGCTTGCCCCTGAACAGAACAGGAGGAACATGCCTGTGAACAGGGATCCCCTTGAAATTGCATATTTTCCTTTAGATACTTCTTTTGGTGCTTCTCTAAGGTTATTTACATTAACGACAATGTCTCATATTGGTTGTCCTTACTATATATGCAAGGGGCTCTCATTGGAGAATCCTTATTTCAGTTCTCTTCCTAGCCATGATTTCCATGCTGAGTCACACCAAATGTTCTCCTGGCCCAGTATTTGTCTCCAGCATGGGCATTAATGGGTGCCAGTTGTAGCACTGTATTTTCCCACAGCACCCTCCCAGGTTCCAGCTGTCAGGGTCATGGATACTTTCTCAGCCAGAGGTTCAGTCTGCACTACTGTTTCTAATAGCTGCTGACAGATGTATTGTCTATGGATTTATCTGAAGTTTTTTTAACTCAAACCCAAAACCTTCTCTATCAGTGAGGTCTACAATTTAATTATGTGTTCTGTGAAAAAGTATTTCCTCTGGTTTTTAAACTTACTATCCGTTAATTGCATTGGATATACTTTTATACTGTATTTGGAAGCAGCCTATTCTAATAAGATTGAATTTAATGGGATCCAAAGAGAAGTAAGAGTTTACCATGCTGATTCAATTACATGTCTAGGACCTATGTGCTACAGATTGTTGAAGATCCTGAACATGCTCAAAAACATTTTACAGACACTGAAATGCATCTAATTCTAAGTTGAAAATGACAGCATGGCAAGACATTGGCAATAACAAAGATATATCAACCCAAAAGTGCATATAGGTCTTCATCAAGCTGTCATTGTCTGAATTGGAATTTAGTGCAGAAATCCCATCTGGTAATTTATATTCTTGCAAAAAAAAACCACTATGAGGAATTTAATGCTCCAAAAGAATCAAGGCTTCTGATTAATTTTCATCCAAAAAAAAAAAAAAAAAAAAGAAAAAGCTTTCAACAGGAATATGAACAGAGGAGCAGGAGCTTGCTAGTGGGGCCAGTCCTCTCCTTGAAGGCATTACAGCATGAGGCCTGCTTAGATTCAGACTCTTACATTGTGCGCACACACTTTATATAACAGTTAATGGGGTTGTGATCAACTGCTTCAAGTGCATGAGCTGAACCCTGATGTTTCTGAAGTGGACATCAGCAAACGTAGAACTATGTAGAATCTTTGCTTTTGCAGTGAAAAGGCTTTTAAGAGCCTTTTGTTTTAAGGACATTTTACTTGTTTACCATGCTCTGCTTCCTTGTGTTCCCATTTTAAGATAGAATAATGTGCGGTTTTAAATTTTCATTGCATTTACATTAATTTTTATTTCACTATTTCCATAAATTCATTAATCTTGTTGCTGTGTATGCGAACTGTTTTACCTGTCCTCAACTGATACATAGTTTGGTATCAGCAAAATTCAGTCTCATAAACCTTACTGGTAAGTACATCTGTGACTTAATCGCAAATCATTTATAGTCGTCTGTTGTTCCTTTCTAAACTGATCCAAACTTAAAATACAATTATCAGTAACATCAATTAATCAACATCAATTAATATCAACAATTATCAGTAACCATCAACTGATCCAGTTGCTCATTCACAACATCAAACTAACTGAATTTGTACACTGAAAAAAATTTTGGCCTCTCACAAAAAACTGAAGTCTCTGGGGAAATCTGCGTAGGGCATCCCTTGAAGGCATTAGGGATTGAGATATCTAATGTGAATCGACACTACCAACTCTTGTCTAAATGCCAATTTTTCAAGTACTCTTCAGTCCCCACATATATTTTGATTGACTTCTCCTCTAAGGCAATAAAGCCCATAATTTCTTAGATCATTTTCAGAAAAATGTTAAATCCTGGTACCTGAGCCTCATGAGCGGTGACAGCAAATAGTGATGGATCTGAAAGGCTGGACTCAACTGTGTTTGGTTGTGCTCTGGATCAAATTATTAAATGATAATACTGTAATTAATAAGTGACTCTATTATCTCATACTCATATTTTCCAGTTCATGAGATTTCCCTGTTCCTGGACAGGTTCATAGGCAGCTGTGTATCAGTTGTCCTTCTGACTGTCCTCTCACCTACAGAAGTCAGGTGTGCTTTTTCTGTGTCCTTTTTTCAGTGCAGGTACTTGGAGGGTATTTCTTTGTTTCTGATTTGTTTCCACCCTTTTATTTTCTAACTCTGTGGAGAAGTTATTTTCCCGTTGTAACTTGTCTTCCCTCCTGTTCTAGGAGCACCAGAGTGAAGACCCTGTGCGGCATTTTTCCTGGCAGTGCTTGTAGCTTTTGAATGGATTCCCTTTTCTGTCAGGTCTTTTGTTTCTATTATAATACTTTCCTGTGATTTTACCCTTGAGTAAATCCTTTTGGTTTTTTGCACCATCAAAACTATTGCCCCCTTTACAAGGGGCTGGAGAGTTGGATTTTGATCCAGCTCCACAACTGACATTTTGCTGTAGGATGTAGATATTAATATTGTGAAATTAAATGAGTAGATGAAAACTATCGTAGGAACATGTTCTTTAGGTTACTGTATTATGCAATAGATTTCACTGTATGGGAAAGCTGTCGTCAAGGTGTCACATACCTTGAACTTGAATTCTTCAGAAACCTACCTATAAAGTTGTGATAGCATCAGAGAAATAGATGTTTTAATTTACTTTTGCAAATGAATGATAAAATGAGTGCCATAGTTCTCATGTGGGTTGTTTCTTTGTTTTTATTAAATTTTGTTTGAGCATTGGAGAGGGGACCCACTTTTTAAGATGGTGTGGGTCACTCCATCGTCTTCCTTTTTCTTCATGGCTGATGTTCTGCTGAGCTACATGTGACATTTTACATGATTCCAGTCTTGCTTAAGGCAGACCACAAACTCAGGAAAACAAGCTTTGTATTAATTTAGGTGGCCCTCCAAAATACAAGCCTACCATTGCAAATGGGGCGGGGGCAGGGAGAGACTGATTGTTCTGGTTTTATTTAATAAAAGCTGAGATTTTGGAACATAACCTGTAGCTAGTGATGAATTGTGCTGCAAACGCCAGCACCACAAATGATTGAATTCACAGAGTTCTGCGTGTAGCTGAAGTGACATCAACTCTCAGTGCAAAACTGTTCATTCCCATTCCATTTTTCCTCATATTCTCGTATGGGGAAAAAAATCTTTTCCTATCTAGTCTAAAACCATATGTGAACTTTTTCGGAAAGTTGCTGGAAAATCCTTTTAGTCCCTTGAGTTACAGGAAAGCGCTCTCTTTTGCTGTCGTCATCTGCAGCTTTGGAACACCTGAACTGAGAAACGCGTGCTTAGCATCTGTCTACACGAGAGTGTTTCTACTTCATTTTGTGTCTATGTGTCTACAGAGCAGCTGAGAATGAATTTTTGTGTGTGTGTGTGTGATTGCAGGAGGAAAGGGCAACAGGAGTGAAAGATCAGGAAGACATTTGCACTTTTTCATTTTACTTAAGGCTTGGGGTTTTTTTAGTATGGTAAATGTAAAATCTATACTCTGATCAAAAACTGAGCATTATCTCTGACTTTCCTTATTTTCTGTATTTCCCTTGAGGTCAACAGCATCAAACTTTTTAGTATACCTTCATACAGAAATATTTTTGTACAACAAATCATTTCCCTAACAGCTATTTTATGTGGGGATGATGGTAAAGCCTATTGCTAACCACTTAATTTAATTTAAAATACAGTGTCTGAGATCAGTTTCTCTGTCATTATTGCTTGTTATGAGGTTCTCATCAGATTTTTTGGAATAATATGTGAAGATACTGATCAAAAATTTATGAGCTTGGACAAATAATAAATACGTCCCTGTTAAGCTAGGAGTTAATTTATATTGCTTGTCACTGGACTTCTTTGTGTCAGGTGCTGTTCAAAATTCTCCGTATAATTATAACACTACACTTCTCTCTCAACTTGTAATGACCTTTGGTATTCCAGTCCAGGCTTTCTTTTAAGCAAAAATTTCCAGTTGTGCAGGATTGTATGGTGGTTTTTCAATGTTGACAGAAGTCCACCAGGATGCAAACCACCAAACTCATTTTCACTGTGACCTAAACCAGGATTTAAACTGAAGTCTCTGGAGGTGAAAAGCTAGACTACTAGCAAGTGACGGGCAAACCTCAAATAGCTCAGTTCAGATAAGAATCTAAAAGTTCAACTTTTCTGAAACCATTCTGGTCCAGAAATCAGCCTTCTAGTCCCGTGAGAGTAGTCTGCCTTTTCTGATTTCTTTCATACTCAGATTGGGACTGGATTTCTGAGACACCATGAAGACAGCTTTTTTCATAATGCTTTTGACTAAAACCAGTAAGTGAAGACGTGCATAAAAACAAAGCAAAAAAAAAAAAAAAAAACAACACCTCATGTTTTGAAATCTCAAGGACTGGATTTTTTTTTTTTTTAAAATCAGGTTTCCTCTTATTCAATTTTTTTTTTTCCATAATAGTAAGTGGCAAGGTTAGAAGGAAAACTCTGGTCCTCACACTAGTGGTCATTAGGACAACGACTGGGTTTAAATAGACATTAGAAACAAAAATTAATAGTAAGAATAGTGAATCACTGGGACAGGAATGCCTGCGAAAATGGTGTCATTGCCATCACTGAGAATGAGACAGGCTAGATAAGAGTTTTCAAGAGCGAACAAGGGCTGGTCCTGTACCAGGGTGGGAGTGTACATTGCATGATGTCTTCGAATGTCTTCCAGGCTTATGATTCTGTGATTATTTGTCTCATGCAACAAAACTCTCAGCTATATTAATGTTCACGTGAAAATATCTCAGTGAAAAGAAATCTGTCTCTTAAAGATCACTCATGATTTATTTTATTTGGAATAGTTTAGCAAAGACTTCTCTGGTAAAAACATGGCAGCCTTTGCTTGCTGGGGCTTCTGTTTGTGACTTCTACAGCACCTTTGCACAAAGCAGTTGGGAGATGCTAACTGACTATTATCTATATCCTGCAACTGCTTTTCAGATTTTAACCCCAAAATAGTGGTTTGTTTTGCATACTGGAATGAATAGGGTGTTCCCACTTCCCTTATTCTTGATACTTGAAAATTGAAATACGCGTGGGAGAGACACGCAGAAGAAGAACTGATGATGTGAGAAGATATGACCACTGGAAATGATGGTTCCAGTAGATGAGACTCACTCAGATAATAAAAATGTGAGTCAGCTCTCACTCATGTGCTAACATGGTAAAAGTCAAATTTTCTCTGACCAACTGTTTTTAAATTTTCTACATAAACACCATGATGCATCAGGATATGTCTAAAAATAATTTTTCCTCCCCCTGGCGGATATATCCACAAACCCTGTGCAAAACCACTCGTGTTTCTCAAACACAACTACTGTGCTATGAAGCTGTGGGTGAGTGAATGGGCTTGGTTAAGATGAGTTTCAATCAAACCTTAGCTAAAGATGAGGAAAAAAAAATTATAGAATACCGGTTCCAAAAGGGAAGCAAAGAGCTGAATGTGCCACCATAGCTCCTTCTCACTACCATTTAAATATAGTTTTGTCAAGTCTCACACTGTTCATCAGTGTGATGTATTTCTCTGAGCTTCTCCTAATTTTGCTGGTTGCTGGAAGTGCTGTATCCCTCTTAGCACTGCTGTTTGGCTTTCGAAGAACTATTAAAAGTGCCCCTCATCTGAGCTGGGTAGTTTGATAGAAAAATCTAATTCAGCTGAATCGGCACCTGGCAATAAGGTCATGAGACATGCTAGTTTTGCTGTGGTCAGCTCAAGTGGGAGCTGGGTGGAAGAAGGCTGGCAGATAATATTTGGAGCTGAATGTGGTGGAGGGAAAATGATGTTATGCTGGAAACCAGGAAACAGGCTGCTTTTTACATTTGTGGGTTTGCTTATTAGTAACTTATAAACTTTTATTGACCTGATATTGATCTATTCTATTGATCTATTGCTGTTCCTTGAGATGAAAGAGGTTCTGACCATCCACTTTGCATTGCCATGTTAGGCATGACTCGTTGAAGTGCACACAGATGGTGGTGCTTCTACTGGGGACTGTATGGCTGGGGTTTTTGGGTTGGCTTTGGAGGTGGCTACATACAGAGAAGAAAGAAGGATGTGGAAGATGGAACAGGGCAGCTTTGAAGTTTGTCATAGCATGGGAAGCCTGCTGTCTTTGAACCACTGAAGTCACTGGCAGACCTCTCTAGGAGTTCCTCCTGAGGACCATTAGGATGGCAAAATGTGTCAGATGCTATTGAATAACATAAACTCTGTAGAGTTTACGGAGTTGTTTGTTTTAAGCTAGACATAAGCAGCTCAGCTGCCATAGCTTCACTGAAAAAAATGATGCGAATCTCAGTGGAGTTATGGCTTTTTAGGCCAGCTCCTGTCACGCTAGCTGTACGACACCAGGCATCTCTCCTCCTGCCGGTCTCTCACACCAAAGCCTGGGTAATAGACCAGCATTTCTGAGCTTTTATCAACCCAAATGGTCAAATCTCCCTCTTACATTCTTCTTGAGTCCTGAAAATCTGTATTCTCAAGAGTGTTAGTTCATTACCCAGCAAAAATGAGCTATCAGAGCCTAAATGAGGTAATAGTAGGGATCAACTTGGGATTTTCAGAAGTATTCTATGATGACCTAATTCTGCTTCCACTTAAGCCACCACTGGGATTGAACTGGGCTAGAGTTAGACACAATATTAAGTGCTTTCAGAAATCCCATCCTAAGTACAGAAGAAGAGTTAGGGATATGGATGTAGAACATTCTTCAAAATAAATAAAACAAACAAACAAAAAAACCCATTTGAAGTATTACTTCAATAAATCTTGTCATTTTATGCAAACAGGCATTTCACAGATATGTACAGTTTCTGCAAAGATAACTTCAGCAGCAAAACTTGAAAGATTAACAATCATCTTTAACAATTTAAAAAATATATTTTTGCTGGCTGGGTTTTTCAAAGCAGTTCCTAAGTTTTAAATATAAAATAGTAAGTGTTGCATGGATTTTATTTTCCCTTAATCCTTGAGTGCATAATCCTGAAATAAATTTTGAACTAAATCCCCTGTGACCAGAAATATTCCTTTAAACTCTAGGGATTCAGCCAGCTATAGTTATGTTTTATGCCAACTAGCCAGATGTATTTAAAAGAAAGAAAATTCTATTCTAAGTAAAATAAATTCAAAACTCTTTACCATAAAGTTTAAAAAATAAAGCTAAAAAACAATGTAGACTTTATTCCCACAACAGCACAGAATATATATGACAAAAAATATATGTCAGATGGGATCAGAACAGATGTTTATGCATTGCAGGGTATTGTCTCAGCAAGGACGAGTGCAATTGTCTGGACTCATGGAGGAATTGAATTGGTGCAAGCATTTTATAATTGATAGAGCCATCTCTTCTCTCATATAACACTGAATCCTTTTTTGGTCAAGAAACTGAAATTTTTGTAACTTCCAGTGCTTGGCTGAGCTTCAAGAAGCTCTTGTTTGACCGAAAAGCTCTAGTAACAAAAAAGGAGCATGGGGCTTGATAGGTTCTGATTCTGAGTGCAGAGAAGCTGATGAGAGACTCTACCCTGACCTGGCTAGGCATATAAGTATTGGGATCTACGTACACAACTGACTCCTAATACTGATTTATAAACAGATATTTAGAATTGTTCTGAAGTTACATCCTCAAGTGCATGGTGGAGCCCTAGTTTTCTATCATTTTCATCCTTTCCTTGCATTCCCTTTTCTATATTCCTCCATTCCCCCCGCCCTCACCCCCCGCCGCCTTTTCCCTCTTATTTGCTGCCATTTAGCATTACATCAGCAGAAAATCACTGCAGTAGTGGCTTCCATAAAGCAGCAAGTAGACTTAAAATCAAGGAACAGTTTCAAAGATGGGTTTATTGTGTTCCTGTGAATATATCATAACTATAATGAGGGTTTGGAATACATCTACGCACACCATAGGGGTAACCTCATCATTACCCACCCATGGCGACTCTGATCTTGAGTGATCTCATTCCATATCCTCAGCATAGTTCTGGCATGTTCCCTCTGCATGGAGGGGGGAATAGAGAATGACCTTCCTTTGAAATCCTAGATGTATTTACATGAGAGCATGCCAAATGCATTAACAAGTGGTGGAGTGAAACCCCTAGTGAGTAAACATGGTCAGCCCAAACACATGTAAATAAATCTAAAAATTCAGAGGATGTCATGCCTGCTTTGATTTACACCACAAACTATAGGAGGAAATGTCAGGCCAAAGAGAATCTGCTCTATTCATTTATTTTTAATTGCCATTTTGTCATAGCACATCAGGCTCTCAGGGAACTGTTGTATCTCCTCCTCGCAAAGTAGATTTGATTCAGGGGACAACCCTGTTTCATTGTGACTATAGTGACATTTCCTCGCACGTAGCAGCAGCTTCTGGCGGTGGATGTTTGGAATGTTGCACTCTCTGTACACTTATCTCTCTCATCATTTGCTACACTCTCACTCAAAGAAAAAGAGAAGGCTGCTGCTACTAAGCTGGAAGCAGATATTTGGCTGAGTGCTCCCCTGGTTTTGGATGGGTGTTCCTACTTTTAGCAGCATGCCTAGCCTTTGAGAGGTACCTTATGATGAGTGAACAGCTATATGAGGAACTTTCAAACTTTAAATCGTATCCAAGGAACCTCCGGTAATAAGGGCTTCAGCTTATACCCACAAGTGGTCCTGCGGGAAAACTGGTCTTTGGCTTTTATTTCCTGAAAGGAAGGATTGTATGGCAGTGTTGGGGCTTCGGGGTCTGTATAATCAAGGCTCGGCATGATGAATTTGATGTACTGGCATCTGTTCTGTATGCTTTGTAAGACTTCCAATAAAATATGAATAAAAAAGAAATATGCTTCATATGTCTGTATAGGACATATGGCAGTTAAAGCTTTAGATATGGCATTTTTGTTGAGTTAAGAGGGATATGTTAGAACACACATAAGTGGCACAGTTCTTTCAAAAACAAAAAGGCAGGGAGAATTTAGGAAGGCAACCAAGGCAGAGCTGATGGGGTTTTTTTATTTTTTTGAGGGGCAAGGGGTTGCTTCAAGTTTGAATGCACCTTTGAAAAATCTGAAGCTCCAGACAGCATCATGTTACTGTGTATAATCCTTCAAAGAGGGCAAGGTGTGAAAACAAGCCAATAAACGTGTAAGGGCTGAAGGAAGATTTTTACAGATCAGAGTCAAGGTTGCCAGCTTTTCCCCACCACAAAACCCCAACGTCCCTCTCCAGGAACTCGACCCAGAATATTATTTTTGGATGACTGCTTCTGCAAATCAGTACAGTGCAGATGAGGGCCCTCCCCCACGATCACCTTCCACCCCCTCTGTGAGTGCAGAAAAGGCAAAAATAAAGGACAAGGCTGAAGTTTGGGTGATTCTGGTCTGTGATGGATTTTCCAGCATGTCAATGTGTCCTGTCTTTCCATAATGAAAATTAGAAGCATGATGAGGTAAATCGAGTGTTTCCTATCTTGCTTGTGCATTCTCTTAAAGCAAAACCAAACAGTAGCTTTTTCTTCCTCACGCTTTTTCTTCCTCACGCTTTTTCTTCCTCACACTTTTTCTGCAGCTGCTTCACCCAGCTCCTTTTTGGGCCTTGCCCACTGGTGCTCCAGGGCGGCTCTGGTGTGGGGCAGACACCAGGGCAAGAGCCATGGTGGGAGCCTTGCCAGGATACTCCCCACGTTGCTCAGGGGTTGCATCTCAGCCCAGTCCTCACCCTTGGTCCTGCAGTTGCAGGCAGTGGTATGAATATTACTGCATGATCCACAGAGCCCTGTCTGGGAACAGAGGGAGTTTCAGCAACCCCTCAGAGGAGAAAGCCCTTTGAAATTTTGGGGTTACACCCGTAAAGCAAAGGGTTGTTGCAGTTTTCTGCATACAAGCTCTGCAGGTGCCATTTGTCAGTTTCTGAAGGAGTTAACAGACAGAATTGAAAAAGAGAGAGCTCTTTCCCCTGGAGGTGGTCCAAGGGAATATTTGTGGAAGATACTTCACAAGCAATGGGTAGCTTATGAAGCCTCTGCCTCAAATTTACGAGACACGAATCGGACAGAAGATGAAATGCTTTGTAACATGATTTGGTTTCAGTCATTCAAGCTGATCATGAGCTACCCACTGTTCAGACTGGCTGCTTGCAAGAGCAAAATAGCACCCTTATTCAGTGCACTGGCCTGGCAGAAAACAGGTTATCATCAACCTGTGCCTTCCCGTTGGAGAGAGTCCTCTGGATCCAGCACCACGCAGTCTCTTCCACATGGTGCGTTTTTGTTCTTGCTGAATCCCCCAAGCCTGTGAAACATCTGAGTTCATTCTACTTCTCTTCTGGCCCAGAAATGTCCTTTCCTGCACCGCAGCTGGGACTTAACTCACCGTAACAGCACCAACCCATGTTCCACAATTAGAAACAGTCTCCTGAGGACAAAGACAACTGCTGCTCCTACTTCCCACTCCTCTTCAGTGTATCAGTGGGCTGGAGCCAGAACCCTTTGAGGGACAAGAACAAAAATTTTCTTTCTGTTTCAGAGTAGACAAAGAAAGAAAGTGCAACTAATTTCTAATAATGCAGTACAGCTGAAGGAGGAAATTTTGTGCAATTTGGACTCTGGCTGGAAAAGGCAGTCATTTTCTGGGACTCATCTAAGGATCCCCTTTCCTGGGAAACCTATCAGGGCCACCAGCCTGTGTGGACTGCTGTGGTGAAAGGGGTGGTGAGTTGAATTATTTTCAAAGGAAGGGGAGGCATCAGGTGCTCAGCTGATGCAGAGCAGTACAACTGCTCTGGCAATGTAATTTACATCAGCTCTAAGAGCTTTTATGGCTGGAAGCAGAAACTTAATGAACAGACAGGTGAAAAGCTGTGTGAAGTGAAGGAATCCCAAATGAAGGAGATGGGAAGGGACATAGAAAATGTTTCAGATTATTTTATTTTGAGGCAGAAACCATCTACTCATGGTATACGTTGCGGTAATGGATTCTTAATGCCTGGTCAGAGACCTCTGGATGCTGTCAGAGTGCAATTGCATTCATTATCCATTCCTTTCACTGGGGCAACTTTCCTCCCTGCGACCTTCTTGCAAGAGGATATGGTAGTGATGACTCTTGGCCTTGCTTGTCACAGCTCAGTATCGCATATGTACAATCCCATGAAACCAAAACATACTCTCAAAGAGCTCTTGTACTCCAGGGCTTCCACTTCAGGAAGGATATTAGATTTCAAAGTATATTTACATATTTACTATAACACTTCCAAGACCAGGGTTTTTTAAAAGGTTATGGCAACATCTGTTTGCCTTTGATGGGGACAATTCCTCTTGCTTATGTTCCCTAGACTGTTGAACTCCTGAATCTTACAGAAATCTTAAGCATTTTAAATTGTCTAAAGGTTTTATATTTTTTTTGTCGTGTAAGAGGTTAGAAACCAATTGGCTGCAGACTATCCATAGATGAAACTAATAGCAGAGCAGTGCACTCTAAAGACCTGAAAGTTATGCTTCTAAGTGTGTTGCATTTGCTAAACTTAAGGGAGAAAAAAGAAGCCTGACTATATCTGTGGTTCATACTGTGTTGTGTGTGGTATACAGTAGCACAAAGGAGAGAGAGAGAGAGTTTTCTGGTTACTCCATAGCAATGAAGTGGCAGAAAAATCTGGAAGAAATTCCATAGTCAAGTAGCTTTGTGAGTCCTTTGTGGCATCTTAAGTGTTCAAGAATCATGAGTCTAATAATAATACTATTGGATTAAAAATTTGAAATGCAAAGTATGAAACTGGGAGGGTTGAACCTTGGAAACAAACACTGGTTACACTTTCTAGCTATTTTTTGCAGCCATTCAGTTCAGTAACATGTTTTTCTTTAAAAGTTAAAAGTCCATATTCCCAGTTGCTGTAAAATTTATCAACATCAAATACTGTGATATATATCAATACAACTCAATAAAAACAGATTAATGCCAAAAAACTTTGCTTGTTTGACTGTCAGCTTTGAAGTTCATGTTCACCTGAACATAGGAGAGCACTTTATAATAACTTATTGGAGTACGCTGATGTGACAGACATTATTTCTATGTGATTTAAAGAACTACTGTAACACTACCCTCTCAAAAAAATCAACTGTTTTGAAGTCTGTTAATGGAAAGTGAATGCATTAGTCTTATCTTCAGCTCAGCTGCTGTCTGGTTGTTCTGTGGAACTGTTCTTTGGGAAAGCTAGTGTTAACGTTGCTTCTACACTTTTCAATTTGTGTGTGCCTTGGAAACTCTGGGTTTCAACTGGAAGTAGATATGGCAGAAGACCAGGATATTCTTTTGGGAATTACAGAGGGACAGAGTAAATAAAGCTGGACAAGCTGGGTCCAGCAGTGAAAGGAAAAAAAATAGCTCAGGGTAGCTTTTCTGAGGTTTCCCCATCCCCTTTCAGCATTAAGATCTGAAGCTTCCCAAGACAACTCATTCTCAGCCAGCCTACTGGAGGCACAGGTAAGGCTCACAGCTATCAATGGACATTTGTGATCCTCCAACATAAATTCAGTTTCACTGGCAATGAACGTGGATTGATGCTTAACTGATAGGAAAGGATACTATCCAGACTATTGATCTCTCTTTTATCCCTTAGGAGTCTGGTCTTCTTAAAGGCATGAAATGGAAAAAACTCAGCTTTTCTTTTACCCCACCACCCCTGCCTGCCAACCCTGCCACTCAGCTGGCAGATACTGAGAGGGCACCATATGGACCCATGTTCCCAGGGAATCTCAGCTGTCCAGCCTCATATGAGGACTGGTTTGAGTTAGCACAGTACAGACAGCAAGAGAGATGCTAGTCCCTGTACACTGACTACAGCTGGTGGTAAGATTGTATTAGACGGTGCTGACTGCATCACACAGTCTTGCATCTGTGTCTGTTTTATCTTTTCCCATGTTTTCCTCAAAGAGGTATGCAGAAGATCTCAGTTGATTCAGATCACTTGTCATCTATCAAACTGCACACGAGTTTTCCAAGTCGGGCTTGAGAGGTCTTTCAGGTGGGGAACAGAGACAGGGTTGAAGGGTCCATGAGCTTTAGCAAAGTCTCTGATCTGACAGCAAATGCGCAACTGTAAGACAGTCATGCTTTGATGTAGAGGAGCAGCAAGAGCAAGAATTGGAGAAATGTGAATCCTAGTCCCAGTTCTGACTCTAACTGTGTGTGCTCAGAGGATGGATTTGGTCTCTGCTCTTTACTTTGAATGAGAAAACCACCACATAAAGGTATCATTTAGATTCACGATTCCTAGAGCTGTCCCAGCTTTAAAAAACACATGGCTACCAGACCTCATGGTTTCTCCTAGTTTGTTCTTCAGGGAAGTGGGAAAAGACTTGAAGATTTTGTTTATTTGTTTGACAAATTCTTTCAGTGAACATGGAGGAATGTAGAAATTTGAACAATGCAGGGAGTTAAGTTAATTCTTCCCAAATATTAACCTGTAAGTGAAATTGCAATTGTGATGTTTTTATGTTGGTATGCGCTGGAGTGAAAGCAGAGATAGAAGTGGGCAGAAGAACTATGGTTCTTAGGTTTTAGGTCTATTTCTAAAATACTGTGTTTTCAAGTGGTGGTTTAGAGCAAAACTTTATGTTTAATTAAAGATGTCTTTAAGTAGGTGGATCATACCTGCTGCACATAGAACATCTTCCTGGTTCTAATGGCATAGTGGATAGTTGTGGAGTTAGAGCATTAGAGATCAGCACAAGACAAGCCTGCTCTCAGAAGACATCTTGCAGAGGGTTATTAATACACTTGTCTGGGGAGGAGGAGGAGGATGTTCTCCTCTTACTCATGCAAGGCATCTTTTTTTGTCCCTTCCTGTACCCTTGAAGGGAGTACAGGTGACACTGTGTCTTCCAAAGATTTGAAATAGTCAGCAACTGAGATTTACTGGACTTCTCTTCTTTTTCTTTGTAATCACCTTTCTTTTCTATTTTAAGAAGAATGAAGAGGAGAAGCAATTTTTGTAACATCTGAATGAAGATTGTTTGTTTGGTACAGCTAAAGTTCTTAATCCCACAGCTGCAATTATTTTAAATAAACAAAACCTTGTGTTTTTGTCCCATAGAAAGAATTTCTATTATTTTCTGTATGCTAAAAACATCTCATTTGAATTATGTTGGGGATTAGCCTGGGAAATGTTACGCAAGTGGCTGAATTTTTTTAATTTTATTTTAACAGATCAAAAACCCTTTTCAGTTTATGAAAGCCTTTTTCCCATAATTTATATTATTCCTTCTTTTTCTTTTAAGTCCTTAGAGGATTATGAATGTCAGTATTAGAATAAAAGGAAGATTGCTTTAGATAATTTTATGTGCAGGGCTCTGTTCCAAAGGAACCAAACTCAGATGGGGATCTTTGAGAACACTGGTAAAGGGACATGATAAAAATAAGGTGGGGGTGAAGAAAACCAAAGTAGAGGAGGGAAAGGAAGAAAAACCTACAAATCAAACTCAGCAGAGGTTTCCATTATAGCTGACATTCTGCACTTTTGGTCATTACAATCCATCTGGAACGTTTTGATGCTGTAGCATAACGTTGGTTCAAGATTGTTTTCAGTTAACACTGATGATTTTTTTTTCCTGACTTCTGTGAAGCTTTCCAGTAATTGGAATAGCATGATGTTATCCTAGATTAACACAGGACGTGACTGTAGGGAACCGAAGGCGTTGAGACTACATCCCTAAGGCTGTAATGTCTAATGCCACAGTTGTTTTCTGACTCAGGAGCAGAAGATAAAACTTGGAAGGTCAATTCTTAGCGTATAAAGTCATATAACTTCAGTTCCCACAGGAGAAGATATTATCCCATATCACAGAAATGTCATGCTAGCAAACCCCTCACCTACACCTAAAACAGGAAAGAGCAATGGCTCTTTTAAAAGTGGCTCTTCTTAACCTGATTTTAAATCCATCTCAAAGGCTACCCTTTAGTACTTCTCAAAGAGCACATCTGAGGAATGTTTCCTCTCATCTCCATTACCTGTGCCTGGCTAAACAACATCTGGAAAGATTAATTATACCACAGCACTGCTGTGTGGCCAAGCAGTCTGAGGGTGATGAAGAGCACCATGTGGCACAGAAATATATGTTGTATGACCAATCCAGCTGCAGAGGGGACACAGATACCTTCACCGTCCTCCCACCAGTCAATCTGCATGCTCTTTCTGAAATGCTGTTTCTCACTGTAAGAAGTAGAAATGGTCATTTCCATGCAACTTATCTCTCTGTGGCATTGCCAGTGCAAAAAAAGACTGACTTAGTAAGTGGAAATGAGCATTAGAGGGCCTTATTCATCAGATACCTAAAATAATACATAAGAATAAATATGCTTTCCTCTTTTCTATGATGTAAATGTTTAGCAATGTTTTTGAGATGAAATTCAATAAAGTTTGAAATCACACCTCCCGTTAAAAAACTAAAGTGAATAAGCTTGTAGGACATCTTTTGTCAATAATTTGAACAGACATATGGGAAATGTCCTAAACTTGTACCCGTCAGCCTACAGATTTTTGTTGGCAGGCAGTGATCAAGATGAAGTTTTCCTCCAACTTTTTAGTGCATTGGCTGTAGCTACCTTAGGATAGTCATGAGAGAGGTAAGGATGTAAAGGAAATCTAGTGAGCCTAATGCAGCTTCCTAACAACTTACATCCTGCATCATAGATGATGACAAGGGTAAATCTTTGGGGATGTTTACAAAGTTTCCCCTTTTCATGGGGAACCTCTGCCAGGTTATGTCTAGCGCATCCAACCCAGTCCAAGCCTGAGTGACAACAGTAGCACAAAAAGAGCAAGATAAGAGTCTGTTGCCCTTTTTTTAGGCTTTGGCCACTAGCGCATCTTGCGCAAACACCAGTGTTAAGGAGGCTGATGGAGAGGACCCCAGTTTGTCTGGTGGGGACATTGATGTCCTGATCTTGTCCACTATCCTGGACGCCTCACCATGGTCAAGGTGCAGCCTGTCTCAGGCAAAGCTGTCAAGTCAGCCAGCCCCCGTGCAGTGCAGCCCCTTTGGGGTGGTGGTGGAGCAGGCACAGAAGTTGTTAGACTTCAAAGAAATGCTCCTTTTCTCCCTGGTAGAAGTTATCCAGCAGCACCATGAGGAAGCCAAGCCTCTGTTTGGAGTCCAGTTAGCAACTGGCAGTGTTGAGAGTGCAGTTTGGTTACCATCATTTTAAAGTTTCTGCCTGATTGATAGTTTACTTGTCCTGAAGCTGCAACTTCTGATGATAGGAAGTGACACTTTGCAGTGATTGTTTTGAGGAAAAGTAGATCAGAAGTCAGGACACTGGTTAAGAAGTGAAAGAGCTGGTTTTCAATCTCAGCTTCATTACAGAGGTCATTATCAAGCTACAGTGGTCAAGACAGCAAAGTTAGCCCAGGAAATTGGCCCCTAAATTAATGTAGCCCCAATAGAAGCATTTCCACAGCAAAGCTTTTGTCCACATATGTTATTTCTACACTACTGTATGGGTACTGGACCCTATTTTATTTTCCCTTGGGCTGAGGTGCTTTTTCCTAAACACCTGTAGAAAAAATTGTGGCTAAATAATGCCCCAGGTGATTTAGCCACTTCAGGTGTTGGTACCGTTAAATCTGCAGAATCCATTGAGTTTAAAAGCTGGAGAACTGTCAGCCTAAAATCCAGAAAAGCAATGAGGTTTACTCTACAGTAAGGGTAATAATGCAGGCTAACTCTAAAAGTTAGTGTCTCAGAGAGTTAAGGTTATATATATGAAATATTTTAAAATAGATCATTATGATGGTGGAACATACATATATTAATTAGATGAAAGTTTGGAATCCTGTTCTAAAGTAATATGCTACAGTCCAGAAATACTTAGAAAGTTGATGAAGTTACAGAACCATGAAGTGGCATGCACCTACTTCTGGTACCATTTAAGAGGTCTTCTAAGTATTTCCATTAGATCCAGCTTTGTGCCATGTGGACATCTTTTAACATTTTGATCCTGCACCATCTGGTTTTACCCAGCTACTTGCTTCCCAATGAGCAAATTGTGTGACTGGTGGAGATTTAAACTGTTCATGACAACTTGAGCAATTGCTGCCAAATGATGTGGAATTATAATCCAGCAGATAGATAGGCATTCTCGTCAAGATCTTTAAGCCCACGAATGAAAACCTGTAATTCTAATTCCTTATTTAGGAACATGAAAACAAGATCTATGTTTTCCATAAAGCTAGGACTACACCTGATATCTTCTGTCAGAAGATGCCTTATACTCCAAATGTTAGAAAACAAAAGCCAACTACCAAAGTGCTCAAAGAAGGGTTTAGGAACTGCGAAGTAGGCACCACTTTGGGAAATTCCATCTCTGAACAGAAGGAGCTAGGCATGAAACAACCCTGACAACGAAATAGTAGAGTCTTCCGCAAAAGAAGTGAAAGATGGCATGGGAGCTGGCCAACATGCGATCAAAGCAGTGGTAGCAAGGCTGAAGAGAAGTCACCTGCAGATGAAAAGCAGAGATAAAAAATATTGCATATTTTTCTCTGAAGCCCTGTGAGCTTGCCTACGTGTGGGTGAGTGTCACTGATTTTCTAATGAGTCACTGCAGCAGCTGAAGCAAATGATTAAATGAAGAGTAATTATGTGTTGCAACAAAATGCTAGAGGAAGCAGGGTGTCCTCAGTCTCCTGATGTCTTCAGACAAAACCTTTGCTGGAAGATTGGCACTGACAAGACATAAGTTACCAGCTGCAGTGCTGGGGAAGTTGAGGGGTGTTGGCTTGTGTTACAGGGGAGATCCTTCTGACCGTAGGACCTGATGGACTCTTCAGTGAAGAGGTGACCGGGATACACAGTTATGGTCCAATGTTAAACCTTTGATTCCTATGCTGCATAGAGGGAATAGGGAAGAGAAGCCAGGTCAGTAAGAGCAATAGCAAGAAGAATCACTTGGATGCACATCTCTGATGACTGGCTGTGGGACTGAGGGGCTGCCAAATACCCGTTGTATTGTTTATTTGGCTGTAAGGGGGGACCTTCGTCTCACCGGCCTTGTCCAAATAACTCTTTCACAAGTTTTCTGGTCGTAGAATAAGCTCGGGTAGACTGTTACAACAACAAACGGGATGTTTTCCAAAGCAGTAATTGGATTAAAATTCTCCAGGAATCACCCAGGTTGTGGATACCCTCTAAGGCTCCCACCTTTACTTATGGGTAGTGATGACTTGGATGAGCTCTGTTGCGTCAGAGGATTGTTTTCATGCTCACCTGCTTTGCTGGATCAGAGCATAAGTGACTTCCTCTGCAAATGTATCAGAAGACAGTGCAAAAAATTCAGAGTATCTCACGCTCTGCACTTCCCACATCCCACTGGCAAAATTGTTTCCTGTTTTATCCAACCACTTTATTTCATTTACTTCAAAGTAGTTTTGCAGCACTTAGACTGGTCTGTCTGCACTTCAGTATGTTCCTTTCTTCGGTAAGAAGGAATGCAGTTCTAAGTAGTATCAATCACAATAAATGTAGTTTTACCCTTAATAATTTACAGTTGCTTCATGACTGCACCTTAACATGCAAGAAGGACTGGATAAATCTACAGGGTTCTGGGTGGGAGGTTGTTCTGTTTTATGTGCAGCTTTCAACAAATTAGGAATACAGTTCACTTGAGGGATTTTTCATCTTTTTCTTTGAATGGTGAGATTCATTTCAGCAACTGGAAAAACTTAGATTCAATGCCACCATGTAGATTTTCAGTTGGACAAAATGATGCCATTGCCTTGTATATTATTATAAAAAGACCACATCAAACTATGCAAGTGTCCTGTAATGTCATGATTACAGTGTTAGACTCCTACCAGCTGAAGAATATGACTAATTGAGTATTAGAATATTCCTTCAATTATATGTTTGGCTGTCCACATAGATATAGTCAGTCTGTTAAAATACTATGTCAATTTGTACTATGGCAAGCTTGGAAGGTTTCCTGAGAAGGAAAGGGGAGGCTGGAAGTGCAGCCTTTAGCATTCGTTGTGGTATCACTTAATCCTGCCATTTTATCAGAGCCTTCTCACAGGGAAAGCGATGGGAAAGAAAACCCCACAGAAACACCCAGGCAGTGCAGGAAAGTACTGCTGGTTATCAGGATGAGGGCTGCTTTTCCAGCCTGAACCTGTGCCTCGCTGTGGCGTGAAGTGGCATCCTGTGGCAAGAGGAGGCCTGTTTTGGCTGATGGGAGAAACCAAGGTGCTGGTCACAGCATGGCTGCTGTTAGGTATCTTTTTGCAAGAACTTGAAGCACTTTTTGAAAGATTTCTGTTGACAAATCGCAGCCTGTGTAATTATATTCTGGTTGCCTCAAGTACTCCTACAGTTTCAATTGAATGCACAAATAATAAATAATAAATAAATAATGTGTTTTAAAAATGCTAACTGGGCAGAATGGCAGAAGGCATGGAGGTGCGGCCATAGGGGTTGAAAAGGCATGCTTTATTTTATTTTTTGATACTTTTGCCTGAAATAGCCTCATATTTTCAGGTCAGCTTATGGCCAAGAAAAACACACATCAAACCAAAGCCCACAGGAAATCGTAACAGCCCTAAGAAAGGCCAGCGAATGAAGGGTGCAGAAAAATCACTGTGAATGATATCATTGACCACTGGCAGTGGGAAACTCTGAGGACTTGTAGCTGCTCATGAAGAGGGGCTGGGGAAATGAAATGTTAAAATATTCTGGATTTTTATTTATCCTTCGGTCTTCTGTTTTCTAAGAATCCTGGGAAAAACGTCTTCGTTATGATTGCCGCCCATTGCTTTCTGACTTTTAAGGCCCCATGGATGCAATTTATGCCTCTGAGTTGCTATAGATACAGAGGATAGAAACTGTTGCTGGCCTTGCTAAAGTTGCTGGGAGTTTTGCCATTCAGTAGGGGACAGATTTCCCCGTAGATTTTCAGTGGCACAATCTTAGCTTCTAACAAAGACAGAATAAGTCTAAACGCTGCCACTTCAAAGAGCAACACTTTGCAAAGGAAAGGAGCCCCCATTTAACCAGTTGTGGCTTAGAATCGCTTCTGTTACTTTATCAGCATTGTGTATGCTAGGACAGTGCGAATTAAGTGCACGGGATAAGAATTTGCATGTTTAATTAGAAGCAGCTTTCTCTCAAACATTGACATGGACCTAATGCTAGAAAGCAAAAGTGAGGAAGTGTAGAAGCAAATTGAGAGTGCTTCAGCTGGATATTGAGCTGGACTTATTAGATCACAATCATCTTCTGATGATACAAAAGGGCTTTGTGTTCAAGTATTTTTTTTAACGACTGGCCATGATCTTTTGTTAATGCATCTGAATGCACTGGTTTGTGGGGCTGGGGTTGTATTGCTCTCCTCTGCTGTCTTTCAGAGACTTGATTTCATTCGTGTGGTAGACTACATTTTTACACAAAGCTTGTATCACAGATCACCTTTCCTACTGTTTCTAAGCACAGATTGTGCTTCTGTAGTATCTGTTGCAATTATTTGAATTGAAACGTGATACTGGGAAAGCAGAAAAGATATTGTATATCATCAGTTCATGGTTTCCACCACTCAAAAGTCAAGGAGCAAATGCCATGTGATGAGGCAATTCTCAGCAGACCACAATCTGGGGAATGTGGAGTGTAGCTGCACTACCCCGATGCTTTCCCTGTGGGAGAGGGGGGGCAGCTGGCTTCTGAGCTGCTTCCATGCTTCAGTGTGTAGGCAACCTCTGGTCAGTAGTTCCCGGCACAGCCTCTTTGATGCTTTGCTACTGCTGTTTGGATTTGGTACTGTAGCACAAAAGAAACGCCAGCTCGCCTGCAGTTGCAGATATTTCTACAAGTGTGCTGCAAGATTACCAAAGCTAAAATTGAAGCGGAGGCAAAGTGAACCAAAGTCACAAGTCAGCAGTAAACTAGCGACAAATCCATGGCTCTGCATCCCAATCTAATGCCCTGTCCACCAAACTCGGTGGATTGGCGTATGGTGCTCCTTTCCCAGCTTCAGCATCTGGCTGACGCTGGAATGAGTTGGCTAAATTTCAGTCCAAACAAACTGAAGGTGATGTAGGTAGGTTTTGGTGTGGCTCATCTCATAGAGATGGTGAAGGAACTGCATTAAATACCACAGTTTTCTCACTATCATGATTCCCCAAAGAGTCACAAAATACTTTACAATGTTAAATTATCTGTATTAAAACAGTCTCTCCAATGCAACTGCAGACCACCCAGAACTGATCCTAGATACAGCAGCATCCTCTCCAAGGAGATAGATAGGCTGAAATTATTTGGAGTTCACTGCCCATAAGGCATATTCTGGGCTGGATATAAGCATGCAGGCAGTGCTCAGGGGACTTGTCTCAGAGCACTGTTTCTGGTGTGCTTTGTTTGCATTTGTGTAATGGAATCATTTAAAAAATAAATAACAGTTTAAAAATAAATGAGTGATCTTCATATTTAATGTTTATCTAGGATAACTGGCATCCATGTCCATGCTAAAAAACCTTTGCTGGCTTTATGAATCTCTTTATTCAAGTATCTGAATTTCAAAAGAGGCTTATAATATTTGCATGTTAAGTAGCACACTATTTTTTTTATCAGGAAAGTTTCTTCCCTATATAATCCTATGCTGAAAAGAGAATGTTATGCTTTATAACAAAGCTTTCAACTAGATTTGTCAGAGTTTCAGTAGCACAAGTAGCTCCAGTGTAGTTTTGCTTTGCCTTAGAGTCTTTCATCGTAGACCCCAGACTTGGTGTAAGATCAAATCAAGAACCAGGTTATTTGCAATAATTCATTATTTTATTCAGCTGTACTTGGAAAAAAATAGTGTATGTTGGTGTCACCAGAGGACTTCAGAGAGAGTGTTCTGTGTGATTTTTAAATTAAAGACAAATGACTTATCAGGCATTGATTCTGTATGTGCAGTCTTCATGTGTGGTCGGAGGCAATGTGGATTATTAGAGGAAGGTTAATAACCAATTGAGAGGATCAGAAGATCTAAGACACACACCTTTATCATCCGCCCATTTTGGGTGTCTCTGCATGGATTGTCCCTTGATTTTACATTAGGCATTTGACAAATTGACCATATTGTCCCAAATGTTCACTTCCTCCATGGAACTGGCTCCATCCAAGTCCCCTTTTGGGCTGTGAGTGTTAAATGTCCTTCTGCTGAAATAGTCCGGATACTCATTTCAGCTGTGTAGGAAAGTTAGCTGGTGTCCATGGTGCTAATATGAAATTCAGCGACACAAATGATGTAATTTAATAATCTAAAGCCATTTTGAAAAAGCTTGAAACTTTCTTAACCGGCCCTAGTGTAAGTTGCATTGGAGTGAGCTTACTGTGGGGATTTGAAAGACAGTCATGGGGATCAGACACCAAGAGTTCATACCCGTACGAAAGAACAGAAGAATTACAATGCTCTGCGGATCTTTGATTAACTGTCTCCAGAGTAAATACAACCTCTGGAAACAAAAGCTTTCTCTCACACCAGGCCCCAGAATTGGCAACTTTAGCACATTCTCTTTGTTCACCTCCAGGATGGCTGGCAGGTTCAGCCAAAGGAGAGAGACTGTAAATTACAACAAAAAGGGAATTAGAAGATGTTATTTTAATCAGACTACTGAATGACTTCATTGCCGAGCTAGTGCACGGTGTGCACAGTAATCAGACTTCTGTAGACGCACTGCAGTAGCTTTCACTGTGGGGTTGTGCCGGAGGAGGCTCAGAAAGAAATCTTTCAGCACACCCTTACGGTTGAATGATCAGGCAAGTCCCGTATCCCTTCCCTTGTACTTCTATTGTATCTACTTTGGATCACTCTTTGCATAAGCAATAAGGCTGAATTCTTTTAGCCGGGACATCAGGCACCAATTTTGCAAAACTTGACCTACTCATGTAGACCCAAGTGCCCACAGAGAGTTCAGTATCATTGCAAAAGAGGGTCAGGGGATCCTCTCTAGGAGCTGCTGTTGAATGATTAACTTTCACCCAAGTCCCCTGCATTATTTTCAACTCTGCCTTCGTTCTTATAGAGAAATGCAAAATATTGGAAAGTGCCTTGTGCTGTGCTGTTTTATGTTGTCAGAGCTAAAATCTCACCATTAATTACTGGATTTAGTTTCCTGCTCTGCCATAGCTCTCCCATGCAGGCAAGCTGAATTTCCTTGCAGTATTTCAAGTGAGACATTTACTGCCAGTGTTAGCCAAAGAAAGGATTTTTAAATGCTCCCTTATTTTGAATTATTTTCCCTGTTGATTGTATGCTTCTTCACACTCACTTTCCCTAGCCTCTAAACATCTCTCAGAAAAAGCAACCTGTCTTTCCCACAGCAAGGTTCAAGAGTTGTCCCCCAGAATCTGTTCCTGAGAATTGGTATGTGTGAAGCAAAACCAAATTGCAGGATTGGATTTTTCAAGGGAACATACCTGCCATTATTTAAAAGAAAATAGCGTTTTCCATTGAACATTGCCTTCACACAGACGACTGAAGAAAAGGCAGCAGGACTAACAGACCGTAACATAGTTGGAAACTTAATGAATAAAATTACTAGCTGTTCATCTATTTAACAGTCTAATTTACAGAAGAACATTAGCCTTCTGAGTGTTTCTGTGTAGCACAGTGGAGTGGATGCCATGACTATCTGAACCTTTTATATGGGGAGGAGAAACTGATGGTGCAAGTCAGGAATATTCTTTAGGGCAAGGCTGTGTATTTGGAGAGACTGTGTGCAGCCCTGTTTCCCACATGAAGATCTGCACCACCATCAGCGAAGGAGGTCCACATTTGCCCTCCCTGCTCACTCCGTTTTCTAAAAGCTGTGGCTCAGCGCAATCTCAATGTTCACATCTTCTGTTGTCCACTCCCTTTTCCTAATACCACCGACACATGTACACGCCCGCTAAATTCACCATGCCCAGTAGCTCTTCGTGTCACCAGGCAAGGAGAGCTTTGCTCCACAAATTTCACCTTCTGAGTCAACCTTGTCATGCAGCACACTGCTTTGCAAATTTATTTGTATTTATTCCATTAGGAAAGTGGCTAAATTGTGCTTTTTATTTATTTTTTTTAAGTTGCTAGTTGGCCTTTAATTTTTAATGAGGACTATGATTATTCTGAACTGCATTACCTCCAACTGTTTTGAATCATCTTTTGCAACAACATAGCGGGTTTTCCCCTTTTTTTATTCTTCCCGTGAAATTCTGAGGGGCAGAAAAAGGAGCACCAGGCAGGGAGCTCGTATAGCAGCAGGGAGTGAGTGACTTCTGAGAAGAGGAAGGGGCAGATGCATGCTGAGGGACTTCAAGATGTGCTGACTGCTGCAAGCCAGGTAGGTCCAGCCTCACTGTAAGCAGAATTATGGATGGTGAAAAGCAAACAAGCCCCAAAAGATGCACTCAGCAGCAACACAGGCATCAGATGGGGAAATAATTATTTTTAATCTGTTTATCCTGTTCTGCCTCTACTTTGAGGGCTTTTAGGGGGACAGGGGAGTGGAGAAAATGAACCTAGCATTTGAGTTTAAAAGCCTTATAAGTATTTTTAGGGTGCTTAGGATAAGAGCCTGGGCAGACCCATCTCAGTGTCATGCTTCTCTGGTTAATGCCTCAATATCTGGCATCATTTTTGTAGTCTCTTTCATCACTAGAATTTTTAAACTTCTGACATTGTGTGTGGCTGATATTACCAAAGTCATGTTAGTGTAAGGTGTAACAACCAGTATAAGTCTCAGTTTGCAGAGAGAAGTCATCCAGAGAGTATGTGCTAAAAAAAAAAAACAACCTACATCATAGCCTTCCCACCGACCCCACCCCCCCCAAACCCCAAGGACAGATTCATTTAATGTGAGAAGCAGTGATGCCTACTATTGCATGGGGCACATGGTACAGCTAAGGACTTCTCCTTGTGAAATGCTCATCTATAGAGAGAGTTTCCACAAAGCCTGTTTATCCTAAGCCTCCCATAGGCCTGATTTTGAGAGCTAGAGGTTATTTGTTTCACTCAGAGTGCTTTCCAGAAGGATAAATAAGCCCAGATATTGCCAGGAGAGAAGCAGATCTAACCTGGACATCTGTAAAGGGAAAAAGGACTGTTGCAGAGACACACGCAAAGAGCCTTTGTGATAAGCTGTGCCCAGAACATGAATATAGCTATGTGGCTTCGTTGAAGAGATGAAGGTTAATGATAAAGCAAGTTTCTGTGGTGGTTGTATGGAGGTTTGGTTGTCCTCTCCTCATAGACTGTTGGCCCATGGCGGTGTCTACAGAGCTCTTAGTGACTGTCTCAGGAGCAGCCATGAGTTCACCACACAACTCTCTGGTGCGCTTCCCTGCAGAGAGCCTTTCCAGTCATACCTGGCAGCGTATCAAGCCATTTTGTCTCCTCAAGTGTGTGGGGTCCCCTTTGTCATGGAGGGACAGTGTGGGGCTGCACACTTGCAGATGTGTGGTGCACCTGGGCAGCAAACTGGATCTTGGCAGCAGCCCCAGGTTGCTTCTCCAAACACAGCCTGAATGTTTCCCCTGCGTGGGCTTTCAGGGGTGTCTAAAGAAAGTCTTGAAAATCCTAATAGTTTCGTCGGACTGTGCTTAACCCACTGACTGATGAAGGCTAGGACTGATTGGCCCCCACATTGGTTTGTCCTTCAGTACCTTGGAGCCAGGCCACCCCTTTGGCAGGGCAGGGGTCTAAGGCATTAGGAACACTTGTTTTACCACTTCATTACTTACCTGGACAGCCATTTCTTGCAGCATATGGTTTGCTATTGCTGGCTTCGTATTAGAATAAATAAAAAAAAAAAAGAAAATGCCCGCATAAAAAGAAAAGCCAAACCCAAACCAGAATTCAACATTGCTCCTTAAATTTGGGACTTTCTGTTGCTTGCATGAGAGAAATGAGGGACATGGGTCTGTTCCCTCCCCCTTAGCCCTTCTTCCATTTTCTAATTTCTTCTGGTTACATTAGTTTTCTTTCCCAGTTGCAGTTCTCTCATCTTAAGCCTGCATTAAGTCATGAGCCAAGGGTGCGTGTTGTTCATCACACTATGAGGACCTCGCTAGCTGTACATCTTGATGCAGTTTTGTATGGATGATTGCAGAGTCTGCAGATCCTTTTCCCCCTCCCTCATAGCTGTTTGTGAGGTTTTGAGCCCTTTTCTTCTGTGAGCCTTGCTGCTATGGTTTTCTTTTCAGTGGTTTGGATGCTGAGGCTAGCATTAGCGCCAGTGCCATATTGCTTGTTTTCAGCAGCACTACTAGACTAACTTTCTTCCTGATTTGGATCTAATCTCACAGTTTGGTTATCTATACTCTTTGAAGTCTGCCTCCAGCCATCGTGAAGCAGCTTTGGGGTCCTGTGGGTACTGGACTGCTGACTTCCTATGTGATCTTGGAGAAGTCATTTTGGATGCAGTTTTCAAAAGCACTGTTGAAAGTAAGTGAGACTTCTGCTCCTAAGATACTTCAGAGCGTTGTTCTGTGTCTTTGTCACCTGTTTGTCTTCCCATCTCTCCTCCTGATGGCTTGTTCAGGCTGCCAGATCTTTGGAGCACTGCTGCTTCTTGCTGCTGTTTCTGTCTATGTGCCTTTGGCCTAACGCGGTGGGATCCTGGTCTCAGTTAATAAAGACAGCATCTCGGGGTGGACAAATGCAGGACCAAACTGGAGCTGTGAATGAAGCTGAATTCTAGGCTGGAATGACCTGACTAGGGGATATTTGTATTAAATATTCTTTTCTGTTAATCAGTTACATATGGTGGCCTGAATAAATAGCTGTATGCAGGGCTGGGTGCAGCCCTGTTTAACATTCAGGAGAAGGAGTTTGCATCTGCAGACCTGGGTCACGAAAGGTGAGTGTGGAAGTACCAGGGTCCTTTAGTGAGCCCACGAGCCACAGACGTGTCCGACCCACATAGGCAGGGCAGTGGCTGCTTGTCAGGGCTTGCAGATGCCATACATCCAATTGCATCTAATGCCCTGATCCAGCCAGCAATCCAAAAGCCAAAGCAATGCCCTGCTGCAGCCACTGCAAGTGGAGGAAGGAGAGAGTAAAGACCCATTAGCAGCCCTTAATACGTCTGTACCCAGTTGTGATATAAAGAAAGGTGCAGAAGGTACAGGTGGGACTGTGGGCTAGTGCAGATTTTTTTTTTTAATCTCATTTTGGTTGAGGAAATAGAAAATGCTGCTATATAAAATATGACTTTTTTTTTCTTTTTTTTAAGATAAATATTGCTGGGGAGTTTATTCATCTAGCATTTCCATGTACATGTTAAGATATTTGAATCAATGTTTTAAAAAGAGGAATTTAAAGCAGAAAATCCGATACATGGGTTTACCTAAATGAATGATGAGTTCGCATCAGTTCTGTCCAAGGTTGATCTGAGGTGCACAGCAGATACTACTCGGTAGTGGGAGTTGTTGCTCTTTGTGCTGTTTCTTTGCAAGTGAGAATTTGGGGTCTTAACTTTATGGCTCTGTTTTGTAAATCCTGTAGAGTTTTGCTTACTGGAAAATGTTACAATCTATGCAAAACTGTAAGTATTCTGTGCCACAAGCCTCAAATTTTCATCACTTGACTATTACACCACCTGTGTGTAATTAACAGCTTGACATCAGATGATAACTAGAAAGTTACCTTAAAATGGAAAACCTAGGCAACCTGATTTTCTATTTTCATTTTAAACAGACAAGAATAGACACCACAAATGCATACCAATGCCTTCTGTGGACATATGCTCTCAAACATTTTTTAGAGGCTTTACTCTTTTAACCAAGGACATAACTGGCTGAATGCATAACACGTTATTCATGCTAATATTTTCAAATTAGAAGCTATCTGTGGTATATTTTACAGAAACTGTTTCAGTGCTAGCCAAAACCTGAAAGCTGCAGTTGCTGAAGGTCTGGCAAGACAGAAATCTAACGTTGGTTTAAAGGAGCAATGTGTTGTGAGTGTTTGACTTGCCGTCAGGAGCAGTTCTGACAGATGGAAGGTTTTAAGCTTACTGACATTGTAAGTCAGGCAGGTGGTTTAGAGCCTGCGTTGTCCATGCTGAATGAACATAAAAATGTCCCAGAAAGTCTGGGCTGAGGCAGAAGGTCTGCTCAGAGCAGGAAACAACAGGGACATCTGTGTATCATGGCTTCTGGGTACCATCCGTGTTTCCAGACGTGCCCAGGGGAGCGTGGCACCTGACTACCATTGCCTTGCTTACTTAAATGGCAACCAAAAAAAGTGAGTGCCAGCCCTGCAGCACACACACCTCCCAGTTTTATGATCCTCCCACTGCGTCCCTTCCCCAGGACTAGCTTGTCTGCTGCCAGACTGCACGCAGCACAGCACAACAACATGAAACCCGTCTGGCCGACTGCGAGGTTTCTGGTTACAGGTCCAGCTTCAGAGTGAACTTGGCCCCTGCTGCAGAGTTAATTGGAAATATTTGTCCAACGAACTTGCCTGGCAGATTTCGTGTGCTGTTTGATTTCCTCATTCTTGGTGTTTAATCTGTCATATCAGAATGTGTGGCTTAGCACAGTTGGTTGGTACCGTCTAGAGGAGTGGGAAGGATGGCAGGTAAAGCCAGCAGACAGTGCAGCCCCAGCAAGGCAAGTCCCGTGGATCCCCATTCGCTGGCAAGCCTCTTGGGGCAAGGGGGGGCGAGGTTTCGGCCAGAGATTTTGGAGGACGAGAGTTGATGGACGGTTGCTTGCTGACAGCAGGCGCTGGTTGGATCATTGGCATTCAGTACAATGCCCTCCTTTGGGTAAAAGTGATAGAAGGAGGATATCTCTGTGCAGGATCATTGGCTGGTTACCCCAGTGTAATTGCCGAGCAATCCTAATTGCATTTGTTCTTTAATCCAAAATTTTCTTAACCAAGTCATCTGAACCCTTTAAAGTAAAAGTATTTGTTTCATTGCTGCTCTAAAAATAGGTAAATCTCTTCTTTCTTGCTCTTTTTAAACTAGTTGAGCAATACCTTGACTTTGTTTTAAAGCCCTTTTGCCAAGTTTTTGTCTTAAGCACCAGTGACAAGAATATTAAAGGAATTAGAAAATTATTATGGGATTAAGATAGAATCTTGCCATACACAAAAGGCATGTTGATTCCTTGTCCTCCAAAGAGAGCAGTATAGGTCCTGCAACTAAATCTAGTGTAGCTAAACACAAAAGGAGCTCATGTGCAGTAATGTATTTGGGAGATAGGAAAGTAATGCAGGCAACAAGCTTTGATTAAAAAAAACAACACACCCCCCAAAACAGTCTTTAAAGGAATAGCCAAAAATCTCTTTCAGTTTTTAGTGAACTGAAGAAAAAGTATTCTTCACCTACATTTGCAAAGAAATGGTTATTTCCGTCTATGGTAAATAGCAAAAGTGAGTACACTTCTGACTTACTGATTTTATAATGTGTTGTTTCTGTCTCTCTTTCTCATCAGCGAAGAGATGCTTTGCTGCATGGGTGGACATTTTTCTAATTCCGCAGTAATTCCCCATATAGAGTAAAATTAGATGGGATACAAAAATAATTTATTTGATACTTCTTTGAAAGTTGTCCTTCACATTTAATTTTCAGCAAATAGAAATGCCCCCCTCCATATCCTCTTCCTTGTAACCACAGATATGTCCACAGTTTTCATAACAATGCCATGTATATGAGAAGGAAACTTTTTTGTGGAAAATGACATACAGCTCTCTGGATTCCTGTTTGTTACAAAATCTGACCAAAAATAATTACTTTAAAACTCTACTGAGTGGACTTTCAGCTGTTTGAAACTCCCAGCTAACTGATGGTCAGTCTCAAACCATGAACTCTAAGCTTAGTGCTTGCAAACCATAAAGTTAATGTCAATGGGAATCTTGCATCAGTGAGGACTTCAGGATGTGGCCGTGTGCATTACTCTGTTGCTTATTCCAGTTCCTGTTTTCTTCTTCCTTTGAAAGCCCCTTTTGAAGTTGCTTCTTAATCTCCTAAGTTGTTGACTTGAAAGTGCATATCGGCCCTCTTAAGTATGAGTCACACCAGCCCTCAGTCATCAGTATTGTCCAGAAATGTAATGCTTCCCTTCTCATCTCTTCTTACCCCCTTAACCAAGGGCAGCTGTGATTCATACTGTAAAAAGGGCTTGATTTGCATTTGATATGAGTCAACAGCTAATTCAAGATCAAGAAACAGCATCAAACAGGCCTTACAAAAAAGGAAGGAAGCTCTCTTGTTTACTGGGGCTGATTCAAAAGTAGAGGCATAGACATTATACTTGAAAAATCAAAAGGTAGGTTACACTGACTTGAAAACCACTTTGCACAGATACCACAAATGTTTGAAGAAACTAATGTTAAAATATACTATGTTCCAAGCAAATCAAAATGGTGTTTCTTTCTTAAACATTCCTGCCAAGGAAACATTTCTGCTTTTCTTTCTTTACAGAAATCTTTGTACTAGACTCTTTGCAGGCAGGCAAAACAAGATGAAAAAATCTCCCATAAGAAATCCTTTTAGGAATGCACTTAAAGTGTACAAATCTCATCTTTATTTTAGACATAAGTAATTATGTGCTTACCTGCTATTGATGTCTGTAGGCTTTAATCACCTCTTTAAAGTTAAATACATTTATAAATTATTTTCCTCCATTGAGGTCTAAATGTACAACACAGAGCAGAGATCTAGGGAGGGGTCAAGACGGGCCAAATGGCTATAATAAAATCATAGCTCTCTGCTTGCCAATCTAGAGATTTAGTTCACAGGTCTTGAACAACTATCGTTGATTGATTCTGGATGAGTAATACAGCTGAGCAGGAGCAGACCTTGTGGGATGACTGCACTGCGTAGTCTCGGGGCTATTTTCCTTGGAGCAAATTAATATAGGCACCATGAAACTTTTCTGTCTTTTACCCTCTCTTTTTCAAAACTTACTAAAACTTACATCTTACAGAAGATGACCTGTTTCTTTAGACCACCTTGAAAGAAGAGGCTAGAGGAGATGGAAAGGGAAATTCTTAATAACATAGTAAAGGAATTAGTATGTCTGTTTTTCCTCTGCTTGTCTTTTAATATTCTAGGTCTCCATCAGGCTCTGAGCTGGTGTTCCTTTGCTTGTAGCTCTCCGCAATGTTTTGTTCAGTCCTTTAAACCAATGATGTTGGCTGATTCCTTCTCTCTTTTCTAGTCTGCTCTGGTTTGGATCTTGGAGCCTCAGGATATTTGTCTTTCCTCTTTCTTTTGTGCAAATTTAAGGTGAGCACTATTCATGCAGACTTTCTTAGTAATCTCCTCAGAGAAAGGAATAAACTTATTTTAAAGGAAACAAGTTATTTTTATAACTGCATTTGCTGTCAAATACCTTGTGAGTGCTATTTTGTGATTACAAAGACTTTAAGTCATGTAATACACTGTCACAGTATGTCTTCTGCTCCAATTTGTTTCAATATATTTATAAAAATTTACAAAAATGCACTAATAGCATGATCAGTTCTCCAAGGCAGGTAACTATGCAAACAAATTTTACATGTGAGCTCACATATTTCATGGTTGCATACTCTAATGGTGATATTTCTGGACATTAGGGATAATAATCCACAACCAAAACATGAATAGTTATTCATCTGTGTACGTAAACATATATATATACCAAATGTGGCCTATAGGTCCAACCTTGTTTGAAATTACAATCAGTTTCTTTTTTTCCCCCCACAGTTTCTGAATGTTCCTATTTTTGACATTGTTGTGGTGTTGGATTTTTTTTTCCTCCCTATATCTGCATTAATTCTCAGCCAAATGCCACATGTTTCTAACCAGTCTTCTCTACTCCTGGTACCCACACACCTTTCATGTACTCACTTGTGTATTTCCTATGTTAAAATTTTACACACTACCGATCTAGAACCTTTGAGTAAAGTACCATCTGCAATATAAATTTCTCCTCCAAAGCTGTTAAAAGGAGTAGGTTTATGTTCGGAAGGCCAGCCAGCCTTAATCGCTGGTATTACCTTTTGCAAAGTCTCATTTTTGCATTACGGTCTCTTGCAGTGACAGACCGCATCCTGTCTGAGACCAAGAAAATTTTCTCAAACCTATTTACATGAACAACATCAGACTCTGGTCTCTGTGCTACCTCTCTTTTATTGAAAGCTCAGACAGAGTGTCTGCTGACATGAGGTCTTTTCCAGGTTTATATTCTAGCTATAAATCATCCAACTGCAATGGAAAGAATAACCTTTTCAAGCAAAGTTGTGTTTGTGAAACCCTTTTCTCCACCATTGTCATAAGCAGTTTGCAGTCTGCTTCTGCAGAAGAGGAACTGTTTTTTTCATGCATACGTAAGCACCAGAGCCTTTTCATTTTCCTGTCCATATTCGCTGGCATTCAGCTTAAGTTAGGTTTCCTGCAGCATAACTACAGTCTCTGATGATTCCCATCATTGCAAAAATGTTGTTGCAAGGCCACACATACCAGGCTCGGTTGATGATTTTGTATAGCAATTACCATCAGAGAATCAAACAAAGGTCCCCTTCTTTATAAACGCTTCTTAGGCTAATTATTATGATTAGCAACTTCCATACACTATCCATTTTTTGCAGATTAATGTTTTTAGATCAATAGTTATGGCAGCCAGATTGGATATAATTTTTTCAGGCAAATTTATCATTTCTGTGTACTTTCCTTCTCTGTAAGTAGAGAAATATTGATAACTGTCTATAACCCCCCCAAGGCCTAGCAGGGCCCCTAGATCAGTCCTACTTTCCTACATAAGTTAATTATTCACCCCTACATTTAGACTGCCTCCTGTCAAGCTTCAAGCTTACACCACCAGCTCTGTGTCTGTGATACCGTTCCCTTCTTTATACTCACAGCTAAATGCCATCGGTAAACTTTAGTATCTTCCTGTGCTTGGATATCCTTTCATGAAATGATGCGGGTGCATAGCATAGCCTAGAAGTCACAGTAAAGCACTGTGTTCAGAGGGCATAAGTTAAAATTTCACAGACATGAACTCTCTTTCTAAAGAAATTTTCCACAACCCAGTTGAAGTACTTAGGGTGAGATGAGAGGGAGAGGGGCAAAATACATTTATTAAGAAGCATCCTTCCTGGTAGATATGTGGAGTTCTGTACACAGGCATTGGCTTGGCCCCTTAGGAGGTAGGTGTAGGTAGTGAGTTTCCCCTTTCTTTTTTGGAGCTGGTAGAAAAAAGACCTCTTCTAAAGGTGCATCAGTACTCTCTGCTAGATTCAGAGCAGTAAGTCTAATTTTTTCCTTAAGTCTTCATCTAAGTACGCTTACTTACGCTTGTAAGTATATGTTGGCACACATATAACAGGGAAAATGAGTTCTGTTAACTTTATTTTGTATGCCATTGATAGCTTTTCTATGCCATTAAAAACATCTGAGAATATGTTTTCTACCTTTTAGTGGCTTCTGTCCTCCTACTGTATTCACTTTCTTAACAACCTAATATCTGGCATTTTCACCCCTTGAGTAAGTACTCCCTTTCCTGAAAGTGTTTTATAAGAAAACAATTATAAATGTTATTTCTTCAAGATTTTGTTATACTTTCACATGGAGTTTATATCCACACATAACGTTTGACTTCACTCTAGTGTCATCAAAGAAAGCTTTTATCAACTTGTTTTCATATAAATAGGTTTTCTTTTCAAAACTGTTTTTGTAACTTCAGCTAACTAGCAGCCTGTACCCACTCTTTGGGTGTGAGAATAACTTATGCACCAAAGTCTAGCCTATAAAAACATGATATTTCAGTTAGTGGTTGTAGCTGTATATGAAAGGAGTCCCACAACATTTTCTCCTCTCTTCCTCTTCACAGTATGTTCATGCACACTCTGTTTCTTTTTGTCCTGGGGTCTTTTTGCCCTGTCAAAGCCTTGCTAAAGCCAAGGTATACAACATGCACTGCCTTCCCCACCTCCTTTGTCCACAGGGCCGATCACCTTGTCAGAGAAAGCAATGAGGCTGGTCAGCATGCTTTGCCCTTGGTAAATCTGTGCTGACTGCTCCTAGTCACATTCTTGCCTTTCTCTTGCCTGGAAATGGCTTCTACAAGGATTTGCTCCATAACTTTCCCAGGGACCAAGGTGAGGATGATTGACCTGGACCATCCTCCTTGCTACCTTCTTGCAGAGGGGTGTGGTATTTGCTTTTTTCCAGTGATCAGGAATCTCCCCTGACTGCCATGACCTTTCGAAGAGGACAGAGAGCAGCCTTGCAATGACGTTGAGCTGCTCCTTCAGCACCCTCAGACCCATCTCCTCTGGTCCATGGAGTCCTGTATGTCCAAGTGGGTTAAGTGATCCCTAACTTCATCTTCCTCTGCTTTGGGTACTGCTTCATGCCCATGGATTCTTCTAGGAGGCTCAGGGACCTGAGGGCAAACCCTACCAGTGAAAACTGAGGCAAAAAGGCATCATGTAACTTAGCCTTTTCCATGTCCCTTGTCACTAAAGCCCAATGAGGAAAGGGCCCATGCTGTTTTTAGCCTTCCTTTTGCTGCCAATGTACTTACAAAAAACCCCTTCTTGTCCTTCACATTCCTTGCTAGTTCCAGCTCCAGCTGAGTTTTGGATTTCCCAGCTCCATCCTTGCCAGCTCAAGCACTGCTGTCTCTGTTCCTCCTGAGTAGCTCGTCCTTGTTTCTACCTTCTGTGGACTTCCTTTTGGTATCTAAATCAGATCAGTCTTCCCCTTCAGTTTTGGTTCTGTGATCCACAGAACCAAATCAAAATCTGATTACAAATTCAAGCAGTCACAGTCAAATTGTTATAAATACCTTGGAAGTCTTTCCATCTTTTCTCTCTCCTAGGAAATTTCTATCCCCATAGTTTAATTTTTCCTAAAATTGTATCATTGTGATTTTTGTAGTTTAGGATGACAATAAGTTTGCTCTTCTCTTCAATAAATCTAGTGCTTCTGATCCAGTACTATGGAAATAATGGCTACTTCTGCCTTTCACCCACTCATTGTCTTCATGAAGAGGAGAATGTTGCTTGAACCTCTTCCAGTTGTGTGCCAGATGTATTGGAGCAGTGCTGTGACTGACATGAGCTCTGCACTTACCCCTTTATCTTTTCCTCAAGTTCTAGAGGCCACCTCCAAATCTGTGGTACCAAATAATGCTCAGGAGCGATCATCACACTAGTGAGAATTTTGCATTGCAACTTATAAACTATAGAGAGTCTTATATAGAATAAGCAAACTGTGAAAAGAGTGAATTAGTGAGAAACAGAGGCAGAGAGGGCTCTCCACGAAGTCAGCTAAATCTAAGGACAGGATAAAATTGAAACACTTCCTGTCTTTTAGAGGGCTAGTTCTCTTGCAGCGTGTGTCTTCTTTTGCTCTAACCCGCAAAAACATTGCCATCATTCTCGCAGGAGCAATTATATGGGCTTCTTTTTAATCATGTTCCAGTTACTCCTGTGCTTGATCTGGAAAGGAAAATACAGGAGGGCAATACTTGACAAACTCTTTTTGTATAGCAGTTAAGAGTAGAGAGATGTACCATAGAGCCAATAATCAGAGAAAATTTATATCCAAAGCCGATTGTGAAAATATATATTCATTTTTTGAAAATGTTTCCAAACTTATTGCCTTCCGCAATATTTCAAAGAAACTGTTAATTCAGATTTCCCCAGTTTTCTCTATGAACTGCCTTCCTCCCTGAACAGTCCACAGACTTTCACTGAAGGTACTGATACTTAAGATGACATTCTGCTCCTTGTCAGGGACTGCTGCTTTGACAGGATTATTTACATTGTGTAGATTATATTTTGAATGGGTTTTGGGCATGCATTGTGAAAATTATTTTATTGCAATATTCAAGCTTTTGGGAATTCACCTTTTCCCAATAAGTTTTGAACTGCTCAAATATTAGTTGAAGCACGAGAATGAATCATAAACAGAATTGAGTAAAACTTAATTTGGCATTTCTAATGAGTTACTTTGTGATCACCTCACCTACTTTTGCAGTGTAGAAAGGGGGAGGCACTTACAGATAAAAGCTGAGTGCCTGTAAACTCATCTTTTATTTCTATAGGATAGTGCAACTCTCATTCTTACAATGTCAGAGGAATGACGCAGAACAATTTTTGTATATTTGTCTGTAATACACAGCATAGGTTGTAAAGCCAGACCGATTTTGATGAAAATAAATACAAATGAGAACAGGTTGAAGAAAGAGGTCAGCAAAACCTGAAAAGTCTTCTACATCAGAGCATGAGTCAGGTTTTACAATATAACTCTGCTCTGATGGCTATGGAGTTATGTTTATGCATTGCCCATGAACTGTTTGGGTCTTGCATGTTCACTTTAAATAAGTTTACAGAAAAGTTTTGATTTATTAAAAGATTAGCAAGGATCATACCAGTCCTATGGAGAGATCAAAGTACTTAGAAGTTAAATGGATAGCTTGAAAAATGCTGGGTGAAACAGCACCTTTCAGTTTCACAGCTGATTTTCCAATGTTTTGGAGCAATGTAACTCTAAGCCAGTGTGTCACAGTACATGAAGTTCCTATGAAAGTCAGTCAGAATGTATCCTGTAGGATTGTTATGGAGCACACAACCATGAAATATGGATCAGAAATGTAAAAATGGACCCAGAAATCTGCAACTAGTTAGGGCTGTGCAAGTTGTCCACAATGAAAACAGAAACTGCATGAGACTTGTTTAGTTTGAGTATTTGTTTAGAAATTCAGAAAAAAAACTGTGTTTCTCCAAAGGTTTGTCCAAGTTCACTAACTTGCCTTCTGACTCTAAATTCATTTTCGAATAAACGTGGGTTGATTTATAAACCGGTATCAAAATCACACTAAACTTGTGGTTTCGTATGGTTTAAACTGGCCATGCTACTAAGCCAGGTAGCCCTCAGTGGTTTTGGCTGGGTTTTGACTGGCTATTTCTTGTTCATTAGAGCACCAAGATCCAGGTGGGAAGCCTGGAGGTGCCAACCCTGCCCCGCTCCCCCACTCCAGGAGCCTTCGGCAGGAGTCGCACGGGGAGCTGGGTCGGCTTCTGCAAGGGCAGGACTGTAAGTGAAGGAATCCATCTTTCTCTCAGGAGTAGAGGCGCTTCTGTGCTTGATCGCAGAAGAAAACGTATGTGTGTGCATCTGTAAAGAGCTGCAAAGCTGATTTGGGGCATATGCGTTCAGGCAGAGGAGGTACTACTGCAAGTTCAAGACTTATTTTTCCAGTTGTGAGTTGAGAGTGTTTCTACTTGCATTATTATGTCTACTAGTATTAACCTCTTTCTTCAACGCATGCCAGATTTTATCAGCAATATATGTTTTGAAAGACAAGTAGCTATTTTTGGAATGGGGCTTGCATTTCCATGGCCGCTTCTTCTGCATCTGTCTTTGGTGATTTGGGAGCAAATTCATCCACTTGTCTTCTCTGAAGTATAACCCGCCGTGCTTTTCCTATTATGTACATAATTTCACATATTAAATTTATTCCTTGTGCTGTATTTATTTTAAAACTTTATTCAGTCACGTGTCTCTGTGTGCATTTAAAAGGAGCCACAAATATTTACAAGGCAATTTTAACGCTTACCAATTACTTTTGTGGGGCTCGGTATTAGAGTAGGTACTTTAATAGCTGTGGTTGTATCAACCTTGGCTGATATTTACTAATTATTCATATCTAGAAGTGCTATCAGCCATCACAGAGCATTACCAGCATCATTTTAAGCTCTCTTCACCTTCTTCAGTCTGGGTTTTATTTGAAAAGCAGACATGCAGTCCCCAGTGAGAATTAAAGTAGAAGCATTAGCTTGCAAAATATATGCCAATGACCTAATGATTCTGACACTTCCACAATACAAGCTTTACAAGAAGGCATGCAGACAGCAAAGTCTGTTTTTCTATCTCATATTTTTTTAATGGCTAAATGTTTGGAGGAAACAAAATGGATTTATTCTGCTCAATCCAGGGTATAATATCAGGACTTATCCGGTTCCGGGCCCCAGGGCTTCAGACAACTAACAAAACACATCTTACTTCTGCTCTGCTAGTTCTCTGTTATGCTTTTCACATGCAGGAAGAAAGAGTAAAAGCATAACCCAATTGAATAAAGCAGCATGGCCTGCTATTCTTTGCTTATGAAGCATCACATGATAGACACCAAATTAAGAAGAGCCCCCCACCTGTGGTTAAGTATGTATGCAACTGTCAAGCCATTTTATATAATATAGAGGGAATTTTAACATCCCCTTCACTGCCAGAGTGCGGGAATATGTTAAAAATGTTAATGTCTTGCCAAAGCATGCTTCATTATTTTTGAATAATCCAGTGATTTTACGCCATTTAAATAAAATCAAAGATGCTACTCCCCAATTTATTTTGAAATGCTCCAGCTTTTAAAATCTTTTGCTCTGAAATATGGAAAGAAAACTAATCTGAGGTTCTCCTTGTAGAATTTAAGTTGCAATTTGTTTTTTGGCTATTCAGTCACTGTTTATGTAAGGATGTATTGGGATAGGGCTGTCTGCCATGATAGGGTAAAAAAAATAACATCTTTTCTAATAAAAATAAGATGCTATTTAAACAAGAAGTTAAAGGAAATCTATCCTCTCCATTGACCTTTCAGACTGTGGTAAGCATAGAACATATAGTGCCAATTTTATGACACAGTCGTGTCAAATAGATTGTATGTGATATATTTTAGTTGCGATTTCAAAGGTTTCGATTGTGCAAGTTAGAAGGAAAAACTCATTCAAATGTGTTCTTGTTACTTTTTGTACAGTAACTTCATGGACCAACCACCTAACACCTAAGACATGCCATAATCAAGAAAGTTCCCTTAACCACAGGGCTTTCTGGTTCATTTGCTTGAAGTAGTCCAAATTTTTCCTGTCGTTGTCCTGAGAAGTTGCAAGCAAATCTGATGGCCGTGTCAAAGTCTTAGAGGTGTCTGGCATTTGTTCAGATACTGGGTTGGCAATTCGTCTTTTGTGTTTTTCTTTCCTCTCCCTCTTTTGCAGGCTTTATCTACTTAGGTGATGAGCTAGTTGCGGTGATTTCTTGCAGCTACGTATATTAGGGTCCTTGCAGCAAAAGGGCTGAAATTTCAGAGGTGGCCTGTGTGCATTAAAACCCTGTACATTTGGATTGTTATTTTCTGATACAGTGTTCAGTAAATAAGCAATGAAGGAATGACTTCAAATTCATTAGAAGGATCTGTACCACAGTTGCCATTGCTGACTTCTGTGACAGAAATATTTCAAATACCTGGCTATAGACCAAAGAAATGCAAGCTTCAAAAGTGGCTCATCACTGTGTATGAAAACCCAGTCCTTGCAAAGCATAAGAATCATTAGTAGCTTTAGCCTGGAATTAATGTGACTCTTTTTCTGCTAAAATTTCTTCCCTGCAGTTGCTGTTTCTCTCTGTGCATGTAGAGGAAAAGCATCGCTAGTGCCATCATTAGTGTACAGCGTCTTTCTTTTCTTTTTTAACATGGGCTTCTATTTGCCACTGAGGTGAAAGCTGCGGAAGCCTTCTGCCTTTGAAGAACTACTTAAGATGAAATGATTCTGAAGTGCATTTAAGGGCGTTTACTTTAGGCACTTTATTTTTTCTTTATTTTTATTCCTATTGGAATTGGCTAATGTTATTCATTAAACTAACAATTTCTCCCCTGCCTGTTCTTAAGTGTGACTTGTGACCTTGCAATCTGTGTATTTTGTCATCACAATGTGTTACCATGGAACTGATTTTGATGTCATGAATAAGGGCATTGTGAGTTTCCACGTTCCCAAGCATATTTGAGACACAGGTTTGGAAACAAAAATGACTTCACCAGTTAAATATTGTTAGATCCTATAGTATATCAAAGGTAAGAACACTTGTGCCCTATATTCCTTTACATAGAAGAATCTAAGGTTAGGAATTTCAAAGCAGGTATATACAAGAATGACACTACAAATAACATTTCACAAGATTAAATATTTTGTGAGAGCATTGAACTCTAACCCCTTTATGTTACTGTAGACAAAAATCTTTCGTATTGTTCATGGAGACTTCTCAGACTGTCTAATATGGAGCCTATATAAAGAGGAAGAAGCCCTGTGTGCATAACAGCACTTGGGTGCTGCTGGGATTTAACTCCTTCAAGACAATAGCGGCCGAAGGGAATTTTCCGCCTGAGATCGCTCACAGGCAGACAGAGGGCAATGTAACATTGCTGGTTTTGAAGCTGAGAGTAATATTTGGGCATTTTTCAGAAGAGAGCCTTACACAATGCACAAAGGAAAAATATACTTTCCTTGTGCAGCAGAGCGCGTGTATTGCGTGCCTTAAATTAAAAAGAAAGCGAGTTCCCTCGGTGATCTACCTACCAACATGAGGTTAAAAGAGTTCAATTGAATCCCTTGTCAAGCTGTTCCCCAGGGTGTTTAATTCATCACAGTTAAAGGGTTGATAAGATTCTGTAATAATGAAAAAGTCTGAAAAGCCTCAAGTAAGGTTAAAATCCAGGGTTGCATAAAAAGTGCTAGTATAACCGTGACCTCAGACACATTTCTGTTTATTTGCTCTGCTATTTTCCTTTTTCCAGTTGAGACTTACCCATCCTTTGCATTTTACACTCTAGCTCAGTACCATTTTGCTCCTGGCACCAGGCAAATATGTCCTCATTAAGTAAAATTTATGCTAATACCATTCTGATTAGCCAGCAGTCATTGATATTCACTCTCATTAGCTAAATTGGTTCGCTGGAAGACATCCCACTGAGGATTTTTTTTTTCTGTTTTAAGTGGAATATAAAATGTATGGATTCGCAGAGATGACAGATGATGATAATTATACCCTGTGTTTATTCGAGCAGTTTTTTTAATCCTAAAGGCTCCCAAAGTACTTTGCAGCATTTACATCTGCAAGGAGAGAGAAGACTCTTTTTTTCCCCTTCTGAGAAAGAGCCGCTGTCAGAAATATAGAAGTCATTCTGGTTTCACTGTTATTAGGACAGATTGCACAAAGGAATCTTCCATTCTGAATTCAGGAACGCTTTTTAATGAGACAGAATGCAGGTCAGTTCATAGGAAATCTAGCTGGGGAATAAACTCAATTCATGTAGTAATGGGACTTTCTCTGCACAATCTTTTTGAAGTAACCTTGTGACTCCGACTTAACATCTCTGGGAGTTTTGCCTGCAGTAATATTGCGAAATTAGCCTCAGACTGAACCTTTCATCAAAATTACAAGGACTCTGTCAGCCCACTCTTACACATCTTGGTTGAGAGGACTGATAATTTCAGCTGAGAATTTTATTATATTTTCTTGTGTTAAAATATATATGATTAATTCAAGCCATGGCTTAATACAGTCTGGTATGATGCTGTGATGAATTATCATCCATTTTCTGCTAACTCTCTTAAAGGGCTCTTGTTATGCAGGGGTGACTAAGTAGGAAGCTGTTATTGCCAAGGTGTGATAATCTTGTCATTAACACTCTTAGGGCTAAGAATATGTTTCTTTGTATCATAGCCTCCATTTCAAGTGCCAGATGGAAAGCAATGATCTTAATGCCTTACAGTCTTAGTTATAATAAAAAAAAAGTCTCAGTAGAGATCTATCTCTATATGCAGGCATATCTGTCCTTTAGAAACTCTGCCCCTATATTCAACTCATAAAGCTCTTTTTACCCTTAAATATTGGTACTGCGTATACTCTGTTTTCTTAAAGAGGGAAAAAATTTCTCTTGTCCAGTTAATCCTTGACCTCACTAGAAGGGTTATAAACAAGGATGTCTCCTCATACTAATTTTTTACCTTTTGAATCTGTAATCAATACTACTTAATTTAGGCTGCCAACCAGCAAGCAGATGGCAGCAACCATTGACCATTGACAACGGCAAGATGGGAAACGTTGGCCTACAGTGACCTTCGACTGGGCTTGAAATTCCTCAGTTTGTCTTTGAATCCCCACCGCTGAATAGTTCACATCACCCCTGTGCAATAATTGCAGTGTTTTCACATGTGCTCTTCTGTTTCAAATCGTCTCACTCTTATATTGATCTAATCTTTTCTTCAGTAATCAAAACTAATTTCACATCCAAAAGATGCTTTTGAGGGGAGATCTGTGACCACAAACAGTAACATGAAACCACCCAGATGCGGATAAATTGCCATTCTCCCTCACTGTGCAGAGAAATTGCATCCTAATAGTATGGCAATTACTTTGTTTCCATGGCGATGTGTGTGTGTGAGAGCCCGCTATAAATTACGTTCGATGTTTATAAACAATTCAGTTTCTACTGAATTATACATACTATTTGTGTGCTAATATCTGAGATGCACATCGAGTTATCTCACAGCAATAGAATAGCGAACAGAAAGCTGAAAGTTTTGGGAGCACTGCAGTGAATCGTGTGATTATTATTTTTTTTTGCCTTTACATCCAAAGGAAAAACTACATGAGCTGAATCTATTTCCTTATCATATGGTATACACTTAATAACGGGAAAAAAAAATACTAGAAAGAACTTGGAGAATTAACAGATTTTTTTGCTACTCATCATCATTATATATATTATTATATATATTATATATATATTATATATACCAGGGCTTTGTCCCAGAAGGTACAAAGCATTTTGGTTACAATTCAGCAAACCGTTTCTGTGCATGCTCATTTTTAAGCCTGTAGACTTATAAAATATCTTAGTTCAATGTTTTAAAGTTCCCCTTTTCCTCCGTTATTGTGTAATAACGAAATATTTTCTGTGTTTTCTTTGGGCACTGAATTTTCGTTAATACTGCACAACGAACAAAGAGCCATCAGCATTTGCTCAAGTAAGGTAATAAATTCACTTCAGTAGAAGCTTGTTTGCTAGTCGCAAATAATTGTCAGGGAAAAAATGGGGCTGTTGCTACTATTTAATATGGTCTCAAGAATAGTTGCAATGAAGGCAAATTTTAAGAATAGGCATGTGAATATCCGCTGGCAGGTGGAACCACGCAGACAAGGACGCAGCTCTAAAATGAAGGCGCGCTGCCGATAGCAACACGTTAGAGGCATGAAGGGAATCCCTCCTCCTTCCTCCTCCGTGGCTGGGGAAGCACAGCTCGCTTCTGCAGCTCCTTGGCCACCAGCCAGTGCGATTAAAACGCTGCACCCTACCTCGGCGTGTTTTAATTGCTGCCTACACACTTTGCGAGTGGTATTTGTACTTGTTTAGCTTGGGACCTTTGATAGGCTTAGCAGCCAGGCTGGAAAAGGGAAGCAAACACAAGCGAACAAATTTATGTTAACAGACGGTAAGTGTTCGTACTGCATAACACCTGTGGGCAGACACGTAGACAGCAGTGGGTACGCCATTTAAACAGCAAGAGAGTGCCATTTACCCATTGTTTAGGAGCAAAAGAAATACATTGCATTAAATTTGTTCCTTGGCAGTCATCCCAGTCAAACTGCCATGCTGGTTAGCTGTGGACGCCCCTGTATTTACATTAAAATAGTTTGGAAAATTTTGCCTTTATTCATGCCCTGAGTATGCAAACATGATCTCCTCAGCGCGAGCTGCAAGTGAGGTGGTGAGGTGTGCTGAAGGCTGGGCTTACGCCTCTCCGGCTCCTCAGTCTGTGCCATGGCTGTTTGGAGGGCAACCTCCCAAGGGCAGCGATCCCAGTCTGGTCCCCTGAGCAGATGGGGTCCCCTGTGCCTTCGATTTCCTGACACATGCCACTGCCAAAACAACACGAATGGGATATTTACTTTATCATCTGGGGGGGGTTGGTTGGTTGGTTGCACGAAGAAAACAAATATATCCAACGCTTTCCAATTAATAGAGGCTAAATATTGTGGGATTCAGTGGGGAGCTGTTAGCATTTTGACAGCACTGCAGTGTCACTTGAGAAGAGCTCTGTGCTTGGGCACCAACTGCATCTCACTCTTCTCTCTCAAATCCTTTCTCCATCATTGGCCACCATGTGTTCTCCTGAGCTGGCGCCGCGATAAGCGGAAATGACCACACCAATGCCAGAGCGCTGGTTTTCCAGCAGTTCACCTGTAGCTCCCAAAGTCAATCCTTGGAGACTTGCCTTCTGCCCTCTTCTCCCCCAGAGGATGCAGAAGCAGTCACCACCCAACAGTGCAGAGAAGCTGAGCACTTTTCATGGGTGAAAATAACTCTAGCCATGAATTGCCTATGGTGTGGCTGTTGGTATGAGTATTTTTGTGTTTTGCAAATGATTGTGGTGATGTTAAAAAGCCATGCTAGTCTGTGCATTGCCACAGCTGGCGTGTGCTCCCTGGCTTCCCAGGTTTGATTTGGTCTCCCTGAAGTGTCCTCTGCTACACCTGACCTCAGGATCAAGTTCTACCAGGGTTTTCTGAATGAAAGAAAGGAGGAAACTACCTCATTGTTGGGCAATATTTCACAAATGAGATCTCAAGTCTGGCCAGTAAGCTCTTATTTAATCACTTGTGTTTATTTTAAAACTGTGAGAAAAACGTGGCTTTGTTTTAATATTAGGCTTCTACTATTTAAATGTTATTTTCTGTGGTTTTTTTTTTTTCATATTCCCACTATGTTTTAAAAAATACTCTTAACACCTTTTTGCTTTATATATTTATCTAAGATGAAGATGACAGTATATTCCAGTGTTGTTTTGGGTGTCTGAACTTGGAAGAGTGACATCTTATAATATATAGTATATAACTGAGAAGTCTTAGAGAGAAGAAAAAGAAGGAGCTGTCTTCTTTTGGAACTGAAATATGAAACTCAACCACTGTCACATGGTTGGTCTTTTTACCAAAGTAGCAGGGGAAGAAAGATTATGGGCTTTATTTGAACAGGAATATTCAAAAAGTTAACACACTCCTTAAGCTAGGAGTAAAATGATTTTCCCATCACGCACACATACACACACAAAAAGAATCCTGAAAAGCATTCTCTTTCCAAGGGAGAAGAAAAATTTATAGTTCTGGGATTTCTTGGATCTAAGATGGGGTCTGGTTTGGACCAGCCAATTTATTTCATTCTGATAGCTGTGAAATCTTTTTTGTTTCTTGTTTCTTTCCCTTTTTTGAGCTTTTAGCTTAAAAATATTAAAATACATAATTAAAATTAAATAAAAATGAAGACATTGAGGAAGCCTACTCTAAAAAGTTTTCTCACTTGCTACTGTCCGATTTTTATGATCAATTTGAGAGATTCATCGCAACTCTACCTTATATTGGTCTAGATTAACCTCTCTTTTTTTCACCAAAGAAAATTTTTTGCAACATTCTCGCACAGGTGTGAGTTTTTTTCCCAACTAAGGTAAGCGCGTGAACCTGTTATAGGACAGATGAATATGTGCAACCCTGCCAGCCTCATAACTATTGCAATCATATACTAAGATCTGTGCTAACATTACTGTTCTGCACAGACTCCATCTTTTCAGTCGTTTCAATTTTTTAAGCTTCATGTGACTACTTTTATGACTTTTTATTTCTTTCTGGTGCTTCTGTTGAGTGTGTGAGCTACATTATCATTTTGAGACTAATCTTGAAAATCCCTTGTTGAGAGGTCTTTTTTTCAATAGCTGAATTACTGAAAGGTAGTAAAACATGGGAATTACGCTAAACAAAAAGCTTTTAAACAAAAAGTGTTTCAAAATTTTCAAAACTGAAATGGGCTATTTAGGATGAGGTGTTCAAAAATCAGAGTCAGAGGGATTTAATCACTTTTGAAGCTGAACTTGGAAAACCCCCTCATTTAGGTCATGGCATCCTCTAGTCCAGCCCTCTTGGATGTAGAGTCAGAGCTGAATTTGGTGATAACCACCACCTTTGACAAGTTTCAGGTCAGGATCTTGGGCAGGGCCTGATTTGATTTATTGCTCCTTAAATTGATGTGGCTTACCTTGCAGTCATCCGCTGTTGAAGGGTAAGCTCAGTTCCCTCCTCTTTCAGCTGGAGACGATGGGAGCAGGCAAACACTTGACTGCTCTGAAGTGCTAGCAGAAAGGCTTTCGGGACTGTGGCCAAAACCCTCTACAAGTACTTTTTGACTGTCTCAGCTTGAGAAGAGACATTTGAACAGGCATCAGATTGTGAGGGAATGTAGCTAGCTAAAAAGCTGAAGTGGAGAAAGAAGCTCAAGTGAACCCATCTAGGGAAAAGAGGCATCTCTTGAATGCAAAAGGTTTTAAACAGAAAACTGAGGGTACTGGTTTTAAAGGAAAGCAAATGGAGGTCCTCGGAAAAGCATCCATTTGGCTGTTTTTTTAAAAATTTGATTTCTGTTTGTTCTCTTTGTGGGTGGGTGGTTAGAGATAGGGAGAAAATTTCAGGAATACCTGAAAACAAAAATTGTCAGTGCTGGTATTTTCACTAAATGTGTTTTACATATACATGTGTTGATTATACAGAGTCAAAGACTACAAAAAATGGTTCAAATACTAGTAGAGGGCATCTGACTTACTGAATCTTAATTTCCACTTCAGGAAACCATCACCAAAGGGGTGTATGACCTCTTATTATCTGCTTGTAAAAATACGTCGAATGAAAATGAGTACTGTCCCTCATTTTAAAAGGTGATATGATCTGAAAAATATGCACTGACTAAAAATAAACATTTTCCATTCATACATTATCATTTTAATATTAAGTTTGCAAATACAGTCAAATCATACAGTAGCACTACCAGGGAGTGTTTATGGCTCATTGTTTCCTACTTCAGATCTTTGGGACTGAAAGTTGGTATTTACACATACCTATAAAATGGTGATACCTCTAGATGAGCTAATGGGAGCATTACTTGCACTCAGGAGTTGCTGTTTTATGAACCTGAAGACTAGAGAAGGTGAGAATGAGTAAAGTCCTTGGGAACAAGGAAATTTGATGTTCTGGCCTGATGCCTGTATCCTTTTGCTATTACTTTTTCATTTTTATAAAATGAATCTGATAATTTTATTGGATATCACATTCTATTTCATGGAAACTTTTCAGCACAGAATATACAGACTCTTGCAAAGGGTTTCAAGGTGAAGAGTGCTAGGGGTATAATTAGTCAAAATTAGTGTGGGTGAAAAAAATCCAGGATATTCATCTTCTGTAAAGAGACCTTCAACCAGAATAAAAGAATCTTGTTCAGAGGCTTATACCAAGAATAAAATGTATTATTATTGCTTAGGAGTGGCTCTGTTTGACTAAGAAAATGCCATTAGAACCAAGTATTTATGACTAAACACACTTGAATAGAGAACATGCAGAGAAAACTCTTGGTAGTTCATTTGTCAAAAGCTGGCTGAACTGTAGCCCTGTAATAATTATGTTCTGGATATCACAGGCAGAGAAGCTGGTGACCGCAAACTGACTTCCTCATTCCTTCTCCTTTCTCCAGGAGTGGTTTGGATTAGGTAGTCAGCTGAAACTTCCAAAGCACATATTTTGTTACCATGCTGCTGCGACCCATCTCCAGGTATTTCTTGCTTAGATTCCCACTAAATGCATTTTTTTCCCCTTTTGTCCATGAAATGAAAAGTTTATTAGTGCATTGACTTAGTTAAATGCTTCCCAAGTCCCCCTGCATGCATGCACACACACAAACACACACACAAATGCACAGAGGGAAAAGCAACCTATGCACTGAAAAGAGACAACTGAGCACTGCTGAACATAATCCAACAATTCTCTGGTTCCTTGTCCTGAGCAACAGATATTCTGTATCACCTAATATTAACAAACAAAAGACTTTTTCCCACGCCATTATATATTTACATTAGCCTACTGTTCAAGCTTGGCATGTTAGCTTCCTAAGACTATTTGATCCCAGATGCAGCTCTGTGCCAGAATTGCTGGAACAAAATGCAGTGGGTGGACAAACCCGTCCTGCTGCATTGCTTCTAGCCTTTTAAAAACAGAAAGCATTTATCTGACTCATTACTGTAAATGTACTAACAGAGCATACCAGTGATGATTTTCTGACTGAAAGTGCCTGCATCTGCTCAAAAGGTTAACACGGGTGCAAAGTAAGTGCATATCATGACACATTTGTTGATACCAGCCAGGGGCAAATATTAAGTAGCTTATCTTTTAAAGAGAGAGATAAGGAAGAAGGGTTGTGAGGTGCTTGCCAGTAAACGTATATTCATCACAACTGACGCTTCCGTGCATTGCAGTAACCATGGCAGGCAGGGCTTTTAATCAGAGCCCCGGACTGAAAACCAGGACATCTGAGTTGTAGCCCTAACTCTTGACTTTTGCTGGGGCCTTTGGCAAGTGATTTAGAGCTAAATTAGGCTGCCTCCTCTTCCTGACAAGGTGAAGGCGGGGGGAGGTCTCACACATCTCCACTTTCTCCAGCTGCAAAATGAGAGCTTTTTTTGCTTTTCTTTGAGACCTACAAACAAAAAGACGTACAAATGAAAGAAAGAAGTGCTATCAGGTGTCATTATGGTGCTGTTGACACAGTACATCTGGAAGGAAATGTGGAAAATTTGTATCCCTGTATTTCAGTACGAGACCACAAAATCCATTCCCCTTGAAAAGGGAAAAATTGAGGAAGGATCTTAGAGAAATTGCTCTGAATATCTGCAGCGTGTATTTTTCAAATACGCATACATATATATATTTTTAATATATTTACATATATTTGTTTGTGTCTGTATCGAAATACATGCATGATGTGTGTGCATATTAGGCGTTTATTTGGGTTATGTGATGCAATTTGAGGAGTGCCTTTTTTCTTCTCTCTGGGTAGGTTAATGTTTTTTAAGTCATTATGTATATACTCCTTTGTCTTTAAAAGACATAACACTTACCTCAGAAAGGTATTGAGAAAAGTAACCATATTCTGTGTGATGGCTAGCATTAGTGAGAATGCGTGGCTGTTAAATTTCACTGCCTTTTTAACAAGCCTAACCTGTAGGCTGAACTTGGCTTCAATGGCAGGGTGCAATCCATGCAGGTAATTGGGATGCAGCTTGGATGCACTCTGATGAAATATCCAGGAGAGCATTGCAATGCACACCCGTTAGGATCCTTCACAACCAGTATCATAATACTATTAAACCTTCACCCTGTGGATTAAAGTTCTCTGCACGGTGCAAATCCTAAGAGGAAGTCAAAATCATAAATAAGCCGCTTTGTAGGAAACTGCTTCATCAAACCACTGGATAATAGCCCGGCTTTTACAATTCTCTTTGAAATCATTTCTGCAGGGAAATAGTTCATGCATAAAATCAGGAGTCAGAGATTGGTTGGAAGAGACAAGAACAGGGTGGCAGTAAAAAGGAAAAGCAAAGACAATTTCACTGACATAATAGAGTATCTATTCCATAACACATAAAATAATAAAGCTTGCAGTTAAAAAAAAAAGCTAAGGAAAATATAATTAGTGCCCAAGAGCAGCTGAGGCAAACGGTAGAGGGGAAATGGGAGTTCATTCACACGACACAATTTTTGGTGCTTAATTTCAGCAGATAAATTATCCGGCATGTCTCCCTGGGGTTTTTCTCTGGTTGAGAAGGAGGAGAGGGTCCATCTAATGCCCCCCCCCCTCCCCCCAGCAAGTTCACTCTCCCTATTGTGGAGGGAGTCTAGAGAGGCTGTCAGCTCACTTAGCCCCTCTTTTAGTCTTTTAAGTTGAGTGGTGTGAATAGTCTTCAAAATGCCTTTGGGTTTCCCTTTACCCAAAGATTGAGGGAATGCTCCTTTTCATTCTCAGCCACAGGAATTAAACAATAAGATCAAAATCTTGTAATCTCCTTGGGAATTCCTTTTAGCTGTATGGGATCTAAAATGCTGGTTTTCCCCTAAATTGCTGGGCAAGTGAAGGCAGAGGCTGATCATACAGCTGGCTTTCGACGCAAACATTTCCAGTGTCTGGTGCGGTGACATTTGTGTGGGATCGCCTATGAAACAAGTATCTTAGTCATTTTTAATACCTATGCACAAGTTTAAATGTCATTAAGCTGGTTCCTCATTGATCTTATGGTCTATTTACAGGGAGAATAAGAGGACATGGAACCAAAGTAAACTTTATTATTCCCCTTTTTTTGGCCTTTCATACTACCAACTTATGGAAAGGACCATCCTATAAAATAGAATCACACCAGGGTCTCCAAAACAGGTAATATTTAGTGTATTGCTTTCAATAAAAACAACACAACTAAAGATTTTTAATTTACAGCAGTATTATTGCTTCTGCCTCAGCGCTCTGTGGAACACATTACAAACAACAACCATGTATTATGTGAAAACTGCCATGTTTGTTCTTCACCAAACAAATCTTTTAAAGCATATATATCTGTACTGCAGGAATGTGCAGGGAAAAAAAATCCTAGATCTTCATTTAAAAAATGAGATGCAAATTTTAAATTTGCAACTCCATCTCCCTTCTCAGAAGATGATCCCATACAGTTTCCTAATAGCAGCTAAAACACCAGAAGGAAAATACTTGCCAGCCTTTGGGTGTGCTTGTTCTCCAGTGAAACAGTCTGAATGTGTAGAGATGCAGACAGGGACTTTGGATTCAAAGGGAAAAAAGTTTGTGGGTGAAGTTCAGCCTTCAGTTTGTTTTGCATGCAGGATGTTTCTTACAATATCAGTATCACAAACTGAAACTGCTTACAACTTCCCCCGCCTTTCCAACTTTGATTTTTTTTCCCTTAGACATAGTTTTAGTTGCATATATCCCACATCTCCTTGTGGCCATCACTCAGAAGGAAGAATGTTGAGTCTTTACTGTACCACTTACTGTACCACCTTCGCTGTGGGAACTGTCATTGCAACAAAAGGCCTGAAGGACTGGAAAGGAAACGTGCAGTCATTCTGTCCAGTTATGAAAATTGCTATGAATGCAAATTATCTCTAGTGTCATAGAAAGCGTTTTCTGTTGAATGCCAATAGTGCCTTCAATAGTGAAAAGCGTATCGAGTTATTCACATGGGAAAGCTGGTATAAGGGACGGTCTTGATTTGTTACGTTCAGTATCACTTTTGGGTTTTAACCTTAAACTAAGAAAGAAATCCATGGAAATATGTTTGAAATTTTAAGTGACCTACTTGCAACACGCTTTAGATTTGTTAAAAGATTTGCAAACCTTTTGATGAGTTTCGTCTACTTTCCAGATGTCATCGTAGAAACGAATATAATATTACCATTTGCTATAAAAACTTCCTGCAGCTCTATTAACAAGTTTCCCATGATGTAATTAGAAAGAAGGTGCAGTGTTTTCTTTGGCATCCGTGGGTAAAATGCTGTGCATACTTATACTGCTATAAACCCAGGGTAACTCAGTTCATTTTAATGAAGTTATTTTGGACTTAGTTCATGTGGAATTTGGCTGTACCTTTATCTATAGCTGGATATCTTCCCCAAGGGGCAAATACAACAAAGGTTGTGCATTTTCTTTAGATTTCGTATAGGAAGACACTGTTCTCGGTATCAAGGAGGTTGCTACTATTCTGACCAATGTAAATGCTGTAAAATCTTTTAGGTCCAGATTCAGCTAGGTTTTCAGATATGTCCATAACTTGCTTGAATAAGCTGGAGCGTGTGCAAGTGCTGAAGTCAGCACCTTCAAGCCTCTCCTCTACACCTCTTATTCCTCTCTGTTCGCTAATCTGTTACGTGAGGTTCATGGTCAAGAACTATTTTGGAGTCTGATGCTACATTTCTATCACAAAATATTTACCTCCTCCTCATATGAGCCACCCAAAGTCTCTGGTAGTAGCAAGGTTGGTGCTAGAGCCGGTTTTTCTGTACCACTGCTGTAGGTGTTATCTTTGGACTTTGATACCAAACACAGGCACGTTCATTACTGTTTCTCACAAAACACAAAACTGCTTTGGACTTGAAATCTGCCTATCATTTCTCATCCAGAGAAGCCCGTACACAAATGGGCTTTGCGTAAGGCCCTGTTGCTCTCTTTCATTTTTCTAAATGAATAACAAACAAAAAGAAAGGGAACTAGAAGGGGAAAAAAATTAAGTTTTAATGCAAACACATTTCATCTTTTGTTTTCTGCTTGCCATAAAACATTAACATAGTAAACAAATTGATCTTTGCTCTTAAATTCTTTAATGACATACAGTATTTTGAGTTTTATCACGGCTAAGGTATGATTAAATCACGTTGTGTTGCTGGTCGCATTCAAACCTCTATTGTCACAGTTCTTTCTGATAAACTACATTTTTTGAAATGAGAGTTGTGAATAACTCACTTCTGTTCATAGACGCCTTCATTAAAAGGTCGCCATTTTGGGGGGATGTTTCAGTACATTAGTGTTAATGGTGTTTTCTGACCAAAACTGCTTTTTCTCAGGACATAGTTCAAAGTCCATGCATTTTTGTGGTCAGCCCCTGCTTTGTGCCATACAGTACCTTTCTGAGTGCTGCACCCCCACATGAGCAAAGCTTTTATAAGATGCTCTGAGACATTATATTCTAGACAGCTAATCCAATTGTAGGACTGTTACAATGGTGTTACAGTAGCTGACAGAACCGTCTGAAATAGGGGTATGTAAAAAAAAAGACAAAGTGTCACTTTGGTCCACTTTTCAGAGTGGTTGGTGTTATAATATATAACCTTTTTTTTTTCTTTTTCAACGCAGTGTAGTTCACAATAATTTAAAATACTCTATAGACATTTAAACGATATACAATAATATAACTTAATTGGATTCCTCAATTGTACTTAACAAATACTATTCTAATCTATTTACAGTATCTAGTACCATAAGACTGTGCATTACTGTGCTTGGGAGCTTTATTTGCTTCCTGTCAAGAATGTAGTGAAAGTACAGTATATCACTATTATTCAACAACAATACCCATGAATCAAAGGGACTTTAAATTATATGGAGTGACTCTAGCATTTTTGGGGGCCCCTGCTGACTTCTGTGGAGTTGCACTTGTTCACACAAATACGCTGGTATTTAGAAACCAACAGCAGCAATGAAAAAAATGAGCTCTTTAATTTTGGATTGCTCCATGAGAGACTCATCAAAGTGGTCTGATTTTCAGAGGGTAAGTGCTTGGGGTCAGAAAGGCAGGTCCTCATGAGTGTTTGAATGAAGGTCCCCAGGTGATGAGTTACTTTCGATGATATAGGTCCATAAATTATGGAGGTAAGCCTGGCTCATTCACATATCCAGCATGGAAGCTGGTGGAGTGGTAGCTCCACCAGCCCCTTGCCCCAGGAGCACCGTGTGGTGTGGCAAGTGCTCCCATGTCAGGTGAGGAGGGCTCATGGCTATGCAACCCCTCAATAAAAGTAATAAAATGAAACAAAAGATATGCAGATGTTAGGAAATTTTTAATCCAAGTTTTCAGAAAATCAGGTAGGGACCCTTGCTACAAGCAAACATTTTCATGATTAAATGTGCTGTCTTGTAAGTGGGTATATGTGGCTCTTGGGGTTAACAACACTAGGTTTTACAGTAGTAAAATATCTGAGGATTTTTTAAAAATCTCTCATAGGGAAAAGGTGTGTGAATTATAATTTAGTGCTGGTGTAAAAATTCAGCTTCTTTCTTAACATTCATCTATTTACCGGGGGTACGTTATTGCCAACCTTAGAAAAATGACGACACAGACTAACCCAAATTTTAGCCTTCTTATGCTCGTGAAGCCACCACAGCTCACAGGTTGCAGCAACCTAGAGCTCAGCTACCATATTTTTATTAACTTCTCAGTTCACACTGAGTATAAGTTATTTAAAACTATTGGTAATATTAATTTTCAATCGTTAAAGGCAAAATGCAATGCTTGGAAGATCCTGCCAGTGCATTTGATGGCAAAGCAAAACCTTTGATATTTGTCAAAGTATGTCTTTGTATCCTAGAACTCCCTACAATGAGCTGAGGGCAGGTGCTCCACGCCCCAAGCCTGAGTCTAAAAGGAGTCATTCTTATTCAGGAGGCAAGCAGGAAAAGTCTTTATCAAGCATTTGTAACCACAGTTTTGCGTGATCTTTTTGCTTACTTCTGGTAATTGCTTAAGGCCTACAGTAATTGAACTCTCTAATAGTGGAGTGACAACAGATCAGTAGCATTGAAGAACTTAGGGAGAACCAAATACAAAAATCATAAAGTCAGAGTTCCAATAAGTTTACATTTAGTACAGAATTAAGACATAGCTACCCGTTAGTGCTTAGAATTTTTTGATACTATTAAAAACATAAATAATTATTTTTAATGTTCATTCAAAGAGTTCCAGTGTCACTGGCAGCTGATGTAATTTTGTGAATGTTATTTTTTTCCAAACTGATAGTGGAGTATTTCCGCCATAGATTTTGTCTCCCTACCAGCTGTGTTCTCTCTACCTGCTTTCTTAGAAATTTAGGTTTTTGCAGCAGGACTGCTGTGTTCTAGTCAGTGAAGATTTCATTTCCTTAAAATAAAGTCTGTTTGCACAGGGCTCGGTGTTTTTGTTGTTGTAAAATAGGAGAAAGTGTCTTTTTCTTTTAAATTTCATGGGAGCTGCAATACAGTCAGCTTCTCTGATATGTATAACTTAAAACACTTACTAGGAGAACTCTACAACACCCAGATTGTAGTTTAAAAAAAAAAAAAGGCGAGAAAGTATCATGTGGTTGCAACATCACCTTACTCTTGCCCTTGTTTCCAAAGCAGTTACAACAGCCAGCCAGCCAAAATGCACCATCCTTAGAAGTGTAAGTAGTGGGGAGGGATTGGTTGTTGTGGTGATGTTTTGATTTTTTTTTTCCCAAAGAAGATTAGATGTGCAAAATGATGCTGTCGTCGTTTGTTGTACTCCACTGTCTTCACTCGTGGTGATTTGTTCTGTTCATTTGCATGTGTTGCCGTTATTTGCAGGTGAACACCTCTGTCCGCTCGCTACAGGTGTTGCACTTCACAAAGCAGCACCAGTGGAATTTGCAATTACATTGCCACACCTTGGTGTACTGGTGTGTGTTGTACCCTCTTCCACAGCACATCATGTCGCACCCATCCGCATTGGGAGAGGTACGGTTGCAGAGTCGTCCCTGGGTACCAACACTCCCTGTGGAAGCATCTTCCTCACAGTAGTTGGGTGACTTTTCGATATACACTAAATCCGTTTCCATGGGTTTCTGGTAACTCTTAATTTGCTTGATCTTCAGGAAGGTTGGCTGTCTTAGTCTACTGGCTCGTACCACCTCCACCTGCACTGCAGCATTGTATTTCTCTTTCAAAATGTATCCAATCTCTCTGAATTTAGGCAGCGTGGTCCAGCAGGTCTTAGTTGTACAGGAACCTGAAACTCCATGGCACTTGCACTCCAATTTCATTCTCTCTTCAAGAACCTGTGTGTACAGACATTTGCATATTGTTACTGCAGGAAAACGGTATTGAAAGCTTGCCTAAATCTCAGTCTGGTTAGTTCATATGAATATTCGTTACTGCTGGTTGAAATTTTTCAAATGCATGCTTATAAATCTTCTCACCTCCCAGCAGAATGCTTGTAACACATTTTGTTTTACATGGTGTTTGGTCATTTTATTGGAAAACACTTGCATTCTGTTTCCAAATAGTGGAGAATATTTACTTAAATTTCAGAAGACATGTCTTTAGAGCCAAAGTAATTCATGGGACTCCAGTGACTTAAAAAAAATTTTTCAAACCATTTTCGTTTTGAAAACAGAAAAAAAAAAGGTTTTTAAGATTCAGAATATTTAATCTTAACTGCTTTAAGTAATGTTCAAAGAATGTTTAAAAAATGTTGACCACCTTTAATATCACAGAACAATATACACTGTTTGGCTGAACAGGCATTCATGTTCACTGCATAATTAAAAATTTTGCCTATACTAGCAGTGGTAATACCGCCATACTTATTAACTATTCCACAGAACACACCATCCCCTTTAAAAACAGCACTCCTTTCAGTATCTAGCCAAAATAGTAAGCAAATGTTCAGCCACAAATACATTTTTTGCACCAGGACAATGATTGCACAACATTAGAGGAAATAAAATCCACTGAAGGGTCCTGCTAAGCTGTGAGACAATGAGAAGTGGGAGTATTTATTATTGCTATTGCTGGAGGAGATTAATCCAGCATCAGATGGTCCCTATAAGGGACCCAAACTGGCGGGCACTTGGGCTTACGCTCCACTCCCGACCTCCCGCCTCCACCGCAGCCAAGCTGCGCCATGGCTGGCACATCCCTCCTTCCCCAGGCAGGGGTGGATGCCCAGGGGAAGGCAAGCAGATGCCCGCTCGCTCCGTGTGTGCGGCGGAGGGGAAACCGGCTTCACAGAAGCGCCTCTCTGTTTTTCTGCCCTCGTGCTACCACTTAAGCCTGACCACAATTACACCCACAGTCATCATTAGCTTATGAAAATCAAGGCCTAAGAACAAAGCACACTGATCTTTCCCCTTTGCAACGGGATGCTAACAAAGAAATATGAGCTACCGAGCTTGTCTTAAAGCATTACTGATGCTGCAGACCATCTCCTGTAGTGGTTTCATTGCAGATCCCAGAACATGACTGAAATGGGCAAAGGATAAAAGGGCCGAAATCTGAGTACAATGGCATAATGAAGTAGAAGGGAAGTAAAAAATGCTTACTGCTTAAGAAACTGGCCTTAAAATAAAAGCTGTACAGATCTGGTTATCCCTGCAAATAGAGGGCACCCTCCTCAGTTGTTCGAGTTTCACTTAAATTGTATGTTTTGTTTTTTTCCCAAATTTCTGGGATTTCAATATTAAAGAGAATATTTGGTTTTGATTCTCCCTTGCCAACATAGAGTAGCAAGCACAAGATAGCTGAGCATCCTATTCAAACATACCTTAGACCTTCTGGAACCACAGGCTTTTCCCAGCTCAGGGTCAAGTTAGCCTTTCAGCAGTAGAAAAGGTGATTTCCAGGAAGGTTTACTGGATTAGGGAAGAAGCTACTGTAGCTGCAACTACTCTAAAAAGAAAATCAGCAAGGCTATCATGAGCTGTGTTTTGTAGACACTGGAAAGGCCACTGCTCTCCAACAAACTGTATCACCTTCCTGCTTCCCTATGTCAAAAAAAAGAAGCTGGAAAACTTGATGCCTTCTCCTGTGGCAGCTGCATTTCAGTAGCAGTGAGTACAGGGATGCTTTATGAAATACTCCAGGGTCTTTCAGGATTCCTCTGTCTCTACTTCATGCCTGTGCAGAAGGATGTGATTTTTCAAAGACCCCCAAAGAAGATTCCAATCCTCTTCCACAAATCTGGGTTAAAATAATCTATCGATATTTAGATGTGCATGTATATATACATATAAACATATATGCATATATACACACATACATATATATATACACACATAAATTGCTTATAAGTTTTGCTTCGTATTGCTGAAATACATTTTTTTTTCAACTAGCCTGTTTCTACATCTCTCTCTTTCCACCACTGATCAACACACAGTTGCAGCCACAAGCACTGCAGCATAATCCATGACAAAAGGTGGATGGAGACAACCTTCTCTACACCTTCACCACAAAGCACTATAGGATCTAAGGACTTCCAGGGAAGCATTACCAGTGGGATGGATCTGCTCCTTTTCTCCCAAAGTAGTAAATCTGGGTGAAGAGCAGGCTTGTGGTTTAGTACGTGTTTTGTCAGGTTCTGCACGTGTTTGTGATGTCTGTTTTTTGGTTGAAAAGGCCAAGTCAGTAACTTGCTCCGAGTGGGAGGAGGTGAGGCTTGTGAGGCATCTTATTCTTGTATGGACTCAACAGTCTGGACACTGTTCCAAGGAACCTCTGTCTCTATCACTGATGTGCTTCCCTGCTGCAACAGAAAATGTCATTGCTCCTGAAAGACAATGATATCACCCATTCTGCTATCCTAGGTGATACCTTTGTATATGTATATTTATATATGGATGTGTGTGTATATATATATATGGTTGCCTCTGTGTGTGCATTTGGATGAGATGCTGTCATTTACATACAGCACGGCACCCTCTGTAGTACAATCTCCAGCAACTTTATCCTAAGTCTTGATTTCTTCTTTTTTTTTTTGTCTTTCTGAAGAAAGTTTCGTGAGTCATTTTGCTGTACAGAAATCTGACTTCACTGCTGTATTTTTTCAAAGGTTCCCACTGCTTGTGATGGTGGAAGAACTTGCAAATGCAAGCCACGCAGGCTCGAAAAAGCAGAAGTTTCAAAAAAGTATTAATTCATGATCCTGAAGCCAATCTCGCAGGTTTTTTTTTTTTTTGGAGGCTTCTCTCATGAATGTGGAATGCTTGGGGTTACAACACTGAGCACAGGCCCAATCATCAGGTAGTTAAATTCCTGAATGCTATAATTTGTGTGCCCACAGTCAGCTGTGGGTATAGAATTGTGCCCAAAAACTTGAAGGTCAGGGAATACAAGGCCCAAACTAAGCAGATTCTAAGCAAGATTTTTTTTTCCCTCTTTCCACCCAGATGCTGCAGAACGTTCCTCTTTGCTGGCTTTCCCAGAGGTATGTCTGTAAAGCCCAATGAGGTACCATGCGGAGGTCCCCACGTATGCCCTGGTGCTGCTGCTTTGCAGCTTACCATGTAGACGGCAAGCCTCACCTTGCTGTGTGGTATCTCGAGCAGCTTTCCATTTGCCAGCAAGGTGCCACTGGACGCGGTGAAGGTGGCAGGATTTGACCCTGTTCACTCAATGCTGTGAATGAAGAGCAACTAATGTTTTTCTTCCTAAATGTCCCTCCAGCTCAGTATTCCTCAGCCAAATTCCCATCAAAGCTTTGACCCTGAGCCTTAAAGGTACTTATTTACTCAAATCTAATACATTATGCCAAGGTAGGTGCCTGATTGAAGACTGAAAATCATTAGCTCGTACGACCCACTCTCTCAGCAGTTCCATTTGTCATATGTCAGTGCCTCGTATCTAATCTTGAATGGTTTACAGCAAGATCTACCTCCCAAAGCAAATTCCCATCGTTGGACTGTGCTGCCTCAGGCTAATCGTAGGAACATTCCTTAGGTCCCTTTTCCACATACAGGCCCACTCCCACCCCAGTATCATCTTGCCAAGTAAAATTTTCTAACTACTGCTACTTTGTTAAATGAATTGTGAAATATAATTTTAAAGCTTTCTTATCCCACATATTTTTATACCTATATAAATCATACACTGAAAACGCAATTTGAGGGTTGTCCGCTGCCAGTTAAGTAGAAAAAGACTTGCAAAGACTGAAATAAAACAAAATCATATGCATGAAAAGAAATTCATTTTTTCAAGTTCCATATCTAGACCCAACTGCATAACATCAGATACAGTTTCTGTACATATTAAAAATGCTATCTGGATAAAATATGTAAAAACAATAGTAACATTTTGTGTGTGTTTGTTTTGGCTTGTCTTTTCTGGTTTGTGTTTTCCTTAGTGGAAATGCACATTTTTGGACCAGATGTTGAATGTAACAAAATCCATATTACTTTTTGACTGCAGTATCAAAAAGAAATAGAAAACTTAAGGAGTTTTCCCCCATCAAATATGCAAGTGATCAACTTTTGGTTTGGGTAATACCAGTACCAAGAGAGATGGATCCTGGTCATAAGATGTCACCACCCCTTTGATACTCGAGCAGCTGCAGGCACGCAAGCCGATGGCGTGTGGGCACTGCCTAACCTTAGTCTCAGTGCAGCCTGGTGTCCACCACTGCTGACAAAATGCTGAGCTCATGGACCCATCTGGGAAACAAAGTTGGGTTTGTTTGAGTCTGGCTTTTTAACTTGGATAGCCAAGGGTGTGACTAACATTAGTAGGGTGTAGTCCTACTCTTCTAATACAAATGTCCTGAAAATATTCTTCATTAATAGCAGATCATAGAGCCCAAAATTGAGCAGTTCATGTCATGTCTCCTCGGGTTGTGCCCAGCCCTGTGAAGGGAAGACATGGAGCCAGCAGGAGAGGAATATGGGTGCTTCAGCTGCATATTTTTCTTTCTGCTCCTCTGTGAGGCTGCTCTATCAAGCATCAAACCAGTATTTAGGCTCTGTGAGATGAGAGGTGAGGAACTGAATTACTGTGCTTACTCCCTCTCTTGTCACATCCCTATTTTTCTTATTGTTTGGTTTGATGGGAGCCAGGAGCCTCTGCTTTGCAGAGGGTCAGTATCCAACCACAGTGCGAGATGGCTTATCCCTGGCACTGACCAGAGCTCAGCAGGACTGGGGACCCTCTGGCGTACCGAGAGGTGTCAATTCACCTCCTCCTACCCTTCACCTGCCTCCTTAGGTAAGGCACCCAGTCCCATAGTATTCCCACTGAATGCATTAAAAAAACTGAAGAAGGCCCACTGCTCTCTTTATTCAAGTTCTCCTCTTGGCTGGCAGGAAAATAAGCCTGCTGCCCATCAGATGAAAGTCCCTACTATTAGGCCTCTTCCCTACCTTCTGGAAGAAGAGAAAATAGCTTCTATGTTTCAGCAATAAACTGCTGCAATTGGTTAAAACTTTCTGAATTTTATTTTTACAGTAAAATGTTGCAAAAAGCAAAAATCTTGAGAAGCAGCCTTTAAACCATTTCCAAACCGAGCACAATTGCAGTATTTCACTCTCATTTCTCATTTCTATGGAATTTGTTGTAAAGCTTGAAGGTAAAATTTTAAATATCATCTTAAAGGGTAAAAATATTTCATTGCTGGTTTTATTCTGTCAGGCAGTATAGAGATGTCAGGTTTGGGGGGGTGAAGTAATATTTTACTAGATGGACGATATCTGTCTTGCATACATTGCATGGTATGCATGGGCATGAGCATTTCTAGAATAAAACCATTTAGCAAGTCCTAAAATATTTAGCTATTCCCCCCCTCTGATTTTAAAGCAAAATGTTCAAAAAGTAGGATATTACCAGATGTAGCTTCTGGCAGTCAATGTTAAGGGTGTGTTTCTGGAAGAAAAAAATAGGCTAGTAAATCCAGCCCAACTGGAAGCGGGAGAACTATCCTCATGAGATTTTGAGCCAAAGCTTGCATATTCAGGACATATGGATAAGCATTAGTTATCCATCCAACCCACCCAAGCTGTAACACCAAACTTTTTGAAATTGGATTTATATCTGTCTGCAAATCAATTTAAGTGGGAAAGTGGAAAGTATGCCATGAAGCACAACTATCGAAAGCTTTTCTTTCATGAGTGTTCTCACAGGGATGTGCAGTGAAATAGTTTGTCTCTTTTAGAGAAAGAAACTTTCAGCAAGAGATGGAGTCAGGGCTGTAAAACCTGGAAAGTCACATTCTTTAAATCACTGAAATGACTTAGGAAACAAAGTCACATTTTGAAGAATATTTTAGGCTTATAGGAGTGTAAAATTAGTTGGCTTTCAGTTTTGAAACCGGGATTCAGCCTCCACTGCGACTTTGGAATATTTCATCCGGACTCTTCTTCCAGGGATTGCTTCTAATTTTTAGGTCCTGTTAGGTGACAGTGAGGGCAGTTTGCAACATATTAGGGCATGCTGTGCATCTTGCAGAAGTGAGCTTATTAATTTAAATATTTCATGTGGGGTGAAGTGGGCTAATGCTTCCTTACATATTTTATGCACAGACAACATATAAATATGTATAAATCTACATAATTATGTACACATACACATACCCTACATATATATATGTGTGTGTGTATGTATATATATATAATGTGAATGGTGACCAACCAATCACCTCATTAGCTGTTCTACCGCCAAATCATGTCAGCAAAAAACCCTTCCCAGTACCACAGTTCTGTGGCGCCAGGAACTGTGAGAATGAGCCATGGCTTAGATGGAAATGTTGTCCCAAGTAATTGAATAATCTCTTCTGCAGAGAGTTTGAATTTTATTTTTTTTGTCCCCACACACTTATTGTTTCAAATGTAAAATAAGATGTTGTCATCTTCCAGGCATTCCAAAAAAACAACAAGAAAAACCCATCGACATTACAAAGGAATAAATATTGGGATGGTACCAGGCTGAGTTGCTGGCAGTCAGTGTGATGGGTGTGTTTCTGGAAGGAAAAGAAATAGGCCAGCTTTTTCTCCACATAACCACAGTCATTGTCTATCGTAAGAGCCTAATTGATTGATAAACTGTTAGAAACATTTCTTCTTTTTGGTAAAATCTGTGATCTGCTACCAATTTGTCAGCTTGTTGGTTTAGCTCCCCCCTTAAAAACAAACAAAGAGAAAAACCCATTTTTATAATTGAGATTCCCCATGAGAGATGGTCATTGTTTTGAAGCTTTCAACAAAAAGTTAAGATTAATGGCGTGCATTTCCAGATGTTACTCTTTCTAAGTTCATTTATCCCAGAATAAAGATACTTGTTTCTAAAAATACATGGTAGAAAGCTGTCTCATAAAACAGCGTCAAAGCTTACTTGGTTTTGTCGGTATTTAATTTTTCATTGCTCTATCAAAGTTTTGCCCACAGATCTCTCTGTAATCATTCAGATTTGCAACAAGCCATTCTTTCAGTAACATTTGCATTAGACTTACACTAATCTTCCTTTGGGGGCTTGTTTTCATTTACCACACTTGTACTTTCCAGCCTGAATCATAGCGGCCATTTAAAAACTGATGGTGAAGTTAGCTACTTCACTCTTTTACACAGCATGGCACTGTTTTGTCGCAAAGCATAAATCTTCCACGAGTAGAGTCTCACGTCACCAGGAATTGCTAAGCATTTATTTCTTCCAAATGGCACCAATGGCAAGTTTATTATTTTGTCACTGCTGCTATTCATTACAAATTTACTAGAAACTTCACAAATTTGCCATTAGCTGAAATAATTCTTAGAAATGCAATGCAGAGCAATTAGGGGATGCAATGTGGGGCAATTAGGGGCTTCATTCTTTCCAGAGTCGTCAGAAATTCCCTGAAAAGCCTAAATATCATCTGTTTTCAAGGAGGTACTTTATCAGAGTATTGTGCTGAGCATCTCAGCCCCAGACTCAAGTTAAAGAGCCCCCAGAACTATTTCCCCCATTTGCAAAGTTTGTGCAATTTTTTATACAGCGTGATGTTTGTTCCTCAAAGAGAAATTCCTCAGGACTCTATTTTTAACAACAGTGAAAGACCAGCAGGCCAGCTTTTGAGAACATCCCTGTGAGAGCAAAACATTATAGTCACTGCTATACTTACAAATGCCCCTGACTCCCAAGCGTATCTGGGACAAGTGCTGGGAGAGACTGAGAACGGGCAAAATTCCTGCCCCAGGGCATGAAAAATTCCATGCGATGGTATAAGAGAGCATCCAAATAATTGCTGTGGGGGCAAAACTGCTGGCCAGAGTCCTGGATAATGATGCCAGCGATGATTTTCTGGGCACCTGGTAGAGGTCTAGTGAAGGTCATCAGGGGCCCTACACTGACTTCAGAGCAAGTTGGAAACAACTGTAGGTGGATTGGGGGCTCTTTGCATCCTTTTTTCCTCATGTTTCTGTATTAGGAGGCTCTGGGATTTAAAGAGGGGACTAAAATGAAGATAACAGATTTACTGGCTAAATATTGTTGTTCTTATCTAACTTAAAAAGCCAATCCAGTATGAAGTAAGCCACGACTGAATAAGAACTGTGAGCCTTACCATTATAGATGTAAAGGGGGGGGGGTAATAGTGAAAATATTGTGAAATATAAGACCTTGGGAAATGGACCAACGTTCATATAATCGAGTTGTTGGATTTTTTTTCCTGCACCAGTTTTGATAAGATTGAACTGTGACTAAGAAATATTTTACTGTCTTCGCATTCCCACCCTAAGGTTGAAAAGATTATTTGAGAACTTCTGAAGCAACAAAGAATTAAAAAATAATCTGAGTTGCCTGTGGTCTTCTTCTTACCTTTTATTCCTATTCATAACAAGGGAAAAATATCCTTACTTTGGTCCTTCATAATAGCAGTCATGAACCAGAAGCTTGGCTCCAAACTGTTTGCAAATTTTAAGACAAGTCTCATGCAGATCAGCAGGATGGTACTGCCAGTCTTACTCAGAGAGGTACGAGCTTTTCCCAGTTGTGTTGTGAGATTTTGGAAGGGGAAAGGAGGAAGATGAAGGTTCAGTGTTGTGATTCAGCAAGTGTCCAGACATAAATGTAGTATTTCTGACTTGAGTGTAAATAAGGACCATGTGGAGTATGTCAGAATGACACCCACACATAAGCAAAAATTCCTGGTTTCAGATTTTGTTTCGGGCTCACAATCCAAGTTTGCACAGGATCCCCAAAACTGCCCAATTTCAGGTGGATGTAGGTCAGATTTCAAGTTTGCTTGGATTCTCAGAAGGGACTTGTGATTTCACATTGAAATTGCACAAAACTCTGTGGCTGCTTTCTTAAAGGTCCAACCCAGAAAACAAAGAAAACATGTTCTTGTTGCCAGAGTTTTGTTCTAACCTTAAGTTTCAGTCGGTCTCAAATTCAGAATGTCTAATTTATACAAATAGCAGATGATCTCAGATGAACCAAAATCACTAAGTATTATATACTGTACAACTTTGCATATTCATTTCATGGGAATGTAATGTCATAACACCAACATTATTTCTAAACATGACCCCCAAACCATCTTTTATATAAGTGCATTCCTCGGGATTTGATGGATTGTACTTAAAAACAAAAACAAAAGCTGCACCCAATCCTTTCAGTCATCCTTAGCTTTTGAAAGCAATATGATGCATTAATGATTACAATGAAAATATATAGGTTCAAATAACTACTGAAAACTGCTAACAACAAAAAAATGGGTAAATTCCAAAATACTATTTATAAAAAAAGTGTACTTGGGAAAAAAAACCCTGTGTTATCAGTATTTACAAGCCTTTTTATTCCTGTCTCAAGCATATGAAAGTAAGTGTTATCATTTGTTTCTGCAAGAACATTGGCAAAAAATTAAGTTTTTAGAAATGTTAAAAGAAATGCATTTGCATGAATGCTGCTACCAGAAATATTTGTAAAAACACACACTTCTTTGGTTTGCTTATGTCCCCCTGCTTATGAAATTCTGATGAAGAGTAAAAATGCAATTTGCTTAATAAGAATCAGTAATGTGGTCTAGTGGTTACTGGACTATATTTAGAACTGGGGGACCTGGGATCAGTGCCTCGCTCAGATACTGAGCCGCCTTCTGTCCCTGGGCAAGGGACTTCACTGTTCTCCATCTATGCATCTGCTTTTGCTCTTTTGTCCCTCTTTCACATCTAGACTGTAACATGTTCAAAACAGGACATGCATCAGCATCTCCGTGGGGGTGGCACAGTGCCCACCACAGTGGGATGCCAGTTTAAGCAGGGATCATAACGCATCTAGCAGTAATAAATGCTCCGTTGCAAGTTTAACCTATGATGTCCATCTTATTTTGCATCCAAACGCAATGCATGATTCTGAGGTCAAAAGTCCAGGCTAAGAGAAGTGATCAGACCTGGAGCTGGTCTTCCAAGCTGCAATGTATGAGGTGTTTTTACCCCCTAAACAGAGCAAGTTTTGGGAAAAAAGATTGTGCCCCTCTTAAGGATGCTTTTCTGTCTGGCTCTTCAGTCAGCTGTCTCCTTCACATCTGGAGACCTCAGTATTGAACATCAATCAAGTATCGATCCTGTCTCTACTCTTGAGATTATGCCCCATAACTGGTCTCTTTCACCATGTTGAGTTTATATAATACTTTCATCCCAATGAATAACTGCCCAAACACCACCTTCAGTTTCAGTGCACAACCAACTGCAGTCCCCAGGAGGTTTTGTTGCAGGGACTGGGTGTTAATAAACATTCTCCAAAATATAGGCAGTGAGATAATTGTACTGCTTCTGTCACCACCAATTCAACCATCTCTGCCTACCTCAGCAGCTAGTGCTCTGTCTAGGACTGAAAGCACACTGTTTTAGAGAAGAAAATTTCAGTCTAACTTTGGGGGCTAAGTGTGGAGAAGTGGTATATTGGAGTCTCCTACAACACTGGAGGGTAGAACCAGCATTTTTCTACCTGGGGGGAAAGACTTTGAAGGCTATAGTAAAATCTCTCCTGATGTAGGTATATATCATGCAGAAAGATTTGTTATACTTTTTAAAGGGCAAGCTTTGAGAGCTATGAGGATTGTTATTCAATGGACATAAATCGGCGTAGCTCCATAATGTTTATTGTTTCCATTTCAAGCAACTCAGTCATGGCTGTAGACATGAAACTGTTTCTTCTTCCAAAGTGACACTTATGCAGCCATTTGTAGCCTGCCAGTGAGAAATGAACAGTTGTGCATTTGCTATGAAGTGTGTATTTCATTAGAGCTGTGGTCAAAGAAGTGTTTTGGTTTTGGGATGGAAGAAATAGCTGCAAGTGCTGTTGGAGTTCAACAATGCAGAAACTTAGTCCTGTCCCATCACAAGCCCCCACATCTCTTGCTAGATTTTTGAAAAGGAGATGAAAAGCAAAGATTTATTGTTATGCCAAACAGCTCCAGCAAAGTCCTCTCTGTTATCAGTGGGACAGGAAAGAAGGCTTAGGAAGCAGAAACATTTAGAGGAGCATCTATAATACATGGCCCGTTCTGAATAAAAAGAAACAGCAACAAAATGTAAACATTAGATGCCACCAGGTAACTTGATGTGGTTGTGGGATAACAGCAGAGAGGGGTAAGTTCTCGGGGAATGCCTCCTGCCACCAAGCCAGCCTCCCCCCATCCTCCAGCGCACACGTTTCCCCATCCCTCATCCTTTCTGGAATACCTTTCTTCCAGCCTCATTGTTGTGCAAGTTCATCAGCCTCCGTGCATTCTTTTTGATTTCTCGGGCATCAACAAACCTCCGGGAGAACTCAATGCCGTATCTGATATCCGCAGAGCAGCCTCCCCACTTCCAGCCCTCCTCCTGGTTGTAGTAGCCCTGTTTCTCTCGGTCACAGCCACAATTGCTGAGGTTGCCCTGGCTGCAGGCGGCCGTGACAGCGTGTGCAACCCCGGCAGCAGTAATGGCATAGGTGAACGCAGCTTCCCTGCTTCCTGTGGAGAGAAGCCAAAAGCTGATGGGTTGGCAGAAAGGTAGCACTTACTAAAGAAAGTACACACATTATCTACAGCAACGGTGTCAGGCAGGAATGTGAGGAGGGCATTACTTCTGGTGAGTTATTCTCATTCTTACCGAATTACATGCATATTCAAAATGCTTGGCTCACCTGGGGCATATTACCCCAGGTAAACACCAGCCGTATGACAGTCCCACCTAACCCCCTTCACCAGAGGGGAATTTGGCAATAAGTCTGGACAATGGTGAGGAGAGGCAATACAATTTGTTTTTACGCTGTCTAGTCAGGTTTGCAAGCTGAAATTTATCTATATCAGATGAACAATAAGTGAGTCACCGGCGGCAATGCTCACTGGAAAACAAGTTACCTCTAACTGTTGGCACTGCATGGAAAAAGAAAAGTGTTCAGACAACTTAAGAAATACCAGACTCTTTCAGATGCACAAGAGGGCTGGGACACAAATGAGAAAGATTATTAATCCACCTTTATAAATGCTCCCGTAGCACCCATTGGTGATGCTGAGTCTAAAGTATTGCAAGAGAGACTTACAGAGACAAGAGCTGGGTAGGTTTTGTTTTCTTTCAAGGTAAGGTAGAGGCTACCCCTTTCCCTTCCTGACTTTTCTTATGCATTAGTTTTGCCGTAATGACTCTTTTCCACTCCCATTCTGACTCAAACCTCTGCTCTACCTTGGCTATTGAGCAAACAGGAGATATAGAAGTGCTGTGGCAACATTATTTCCTCTCCAAAACAGATGAGATACTGTCATGGAAGCACAGCCTTGTTTAGAAAAAAGTCTTTTTAGAAAAAAGTTCTTTTTTTTTTCCTATGATGCCACTAGTTGCCAAGGTTCCTCATTCCCAATTCCATGTTATAGCTGTTGATACTGAGTATATGAAGAGAGGCAAATAAACCCCCTTTCTTTACTAGGCACTGGTTGGCCGAGTTGCCTGTGGGATGCACTTAAGCAAGGAGATACAGAGGCAGAATCATCAAAAGGGATGCTACAGCCCATTCCTTCTCTCACATGAGACTGCACTCTGTCACTGACTTAATGTAAGGGCTGGATCATGGCCCTTGGTGTTTTGCTGTTCATGTTTATAACGTTTCCCTATAAGTTCCCTTCTCAGCGCTATCATCATTTTCCTCTATGTGTTCATCTGGTGATAAACAGACAATCTTGTAATACCGCAGCCAAAGAATAGCTGTAAAGAATTTGCAGAAAGTTGCTGAAATGCTTTAATGACCACACACAGAGCTTTAACATTGTTAATGGATTTGGGAAGGAAAAAAAAGAACAAATTTTCCAGCGAGAAAAAAAAACCAAAAAGCTTAGAAGCTATTTTTAATTTTTTATTTTAGGATTCACAGATATCATAACTATTCTGGAATGATCAGTGCACAGTGTGTGGGGGGTTATGTTTTATATTTCTTATTTTCATAGATAGTTTCCTGAAAGGTTACACCATTGCCAGATATGAGAAAGATCCTACAAGAAACAATCATAAACTGGTTTTTGGCACCATTTACTTGTTTCTCCAAAGCAATAAAAAAGAAACTTAAGGTAAGGAAAAATAAAGGGTGCTGTGTTCTTCAAGTACCAAGAAGGTTAAACTGACTTGTATATTATTTGAATACATCGTGCAATAGAAGGACTGACTTTGCTTACAGACACAGAAGTGTTTTGTTGGGGTGTACGATGTGTGTAGTCTGGTTCAGTGGTTCCCAAACCGTGGTCTGCAGAACACTGGTGGTCCAGGAGGCCACGGTAAAGGGTTCGCAGCTAATCCACAGAGCCATATTAAACACTGTTTTTAATAGTGTTTTCAATTAAAAGTTTGATGATAATGATGCCTGGTGGTCCGCAAGAAATTCTGAGGGTTGATAGCAATCCAAAAAAGTTTGGGAACCTCTCTTCTAGTTCCTACTGTGTTCTCTAAAAATGTATATCAATATTCACTCCTCTCTTCTTCACCCGCCAGCTGAAGTCAAAGCTGAGACCCATGTTTTAAAAGGTATCCTGTTGACTTTCACAATTTCTTTCTTCATCTCCTTTCAAAACAACCTATCCTTAATCTATAAATTGAAAGACTGGAAATATGAGATATAATAGAAACTACATATATAGATACATTTTCCTTCCTCTTCAGGATGAGAGTAAATGAGAGTGCAACACCAGACCCAGGAAAGTTTTTGAGTTCAATCACCTTTGAAACACATTTAATGCTTATAAACAAGCAGAATCCTATTCCTGTCAGGGAACATAGCAGCTGTGAGCTACAGTTCGGTAGGTTTACTCAGAGATTAACCAGAGAGAGGTTGCTTACGTTTTATGTTTAAGCTCAATGTATTCCACACATATCCAGAGTAGAAGGTAAGCCATTTTATCATGGCCACTGTGTCTGTGACCTGTCCGTGAGTTTTCACACCACACTTCCCATGATCAGTTTTGTAAAACTAAAGAATATCCTGTCTTTATCTGCCTTTCATTCCTCCTCATTCTCATTATACCCCAATTACCTTCAGGAACAGAGAAAAATATCTTTCCTTCACCCACTTGAGAGTTACAGCAGTGATGGAATTATCTCAGTCATGGAATAATACCAAATGGAAACCATATTGACTCTCTGAAGAGATTACTCTTCTGTTTCAATGCAGCTCTAACATAAGAAGGGTTCAGAAATAAGATCTGGCTTGAAAATCAGATTCCTTTTGCAAGTTAAGTTGTCCTGCTAAGAATTAAGAGGTTTTTGTTTTAGGGTTTTTTAACTAGAGGATGTTCCAAAACTTCTCTTGAACTTCAGTGTAAGCATTACCTCAGCAGTTCTCTAAAGTCCTGGGATCAGTAGAGTCTATCAGAAAATGCTGATGGAGGAGGGAGGGGAACCTCTGTGGTCAAATAATGTGTCTGCTGTACACAAAGCTTTCCATTAGCATGTCATCACTTGGAATCAGTTCTAAGCAAGTCTTTGTTAGGCAGCTAAAAATATTTAAGTAATGATGGCCATGATACCTGAATGGAGAACAATAATCTCATTTTATGGAATTTTCTGAGATTTCAAAAATATTCTTGTTCTGCAACAAAACAGAGACAAGTCTTTACAGAAATGTTCATGAAATGGAGAAAGATTGTAAAAAGCAGAAGATTTGGGATTTGACCTAACTTTGAAGCTAGATTTTTCTTTTTCCAGTGAATATCCTGGTCAGCTAGTTGTTTGGCTTTATATATGCTCACTATCTGTGTCTCAGAAGAAAAATTCTTGTTTGACTTTTTAATGTTTTCTGTCACGTAGACCAGATAATTCTGTTGAGATTTTATTTTGGTGGGAAAGATAGATACTTTTTGGTGCAACCCTTGGATTCCTCCATTTCCCTCTTAGAAATTCCTGCTTTGGTGTCAAAGATGACAGTTTTGAATTATTTCCCAAAACATAGAATGAATGTTTTTTGTGAGTAATGTGAATGTTATTCTGTCTGGTCTGATAACTGTCTGATCTAATAACTCAATAGGAGATCTCCACCAGTACTAACTGAAATTAAGCCTTTTGTCTTTGACGAAGGTGCTGAAGGTCACTTCTTGCAATCTGCTTGGTCATGAGAGAAGTCTTGCCTGTGGTCTGCTGATCTGAGTTGCTGCCATTGGCTTGAGTTCATTTGCATTCTGTCTGAGGGCTGTATTTTAAAAGTGCTCTGATACCCAGTAATGCAGGCAGTTGCTGCTCAGACAGACGGATATTGGATCATTGCTTCCTAAAATGAGCAATTTCTGCCAGATAGGGTGAGAGAAGCCTATTTATCCATTGTTGGAGTCATGGAGCAGCCTATATTTTATCCCTAATTTAGATGTCATCTCTGACTAAGTTTTAGACTGCTAACTGAGCACTAAACTTAGTATGGTCTGATGTGGAAACTATTTCAAGTTCCATAATTGCTATAGTTTGCTACACTCTAACATGTGTATATTCAGCAGCGTATTTTCAGCATGTATCTGCAATCAGCTGAGAATCATATATGCTAAATACATATTTTGATCATTCAGCTGTGAGTGCAGGGTTAAAAATTTAACTGTTTCATAGTTATTAGCAAGGCATCTATTTTTCTGATTAACTAGATGGTATTCTCATATTCTCAATATTCTTGCTATTCCACGTATCATTCTGAAATGTCTTATGTCAGCAGCTAGATGAATAAGACTGCCACTGAATGTCAGCTATTACAACTGTAATTTAACTTGAAATATTAAACTGTAGAATATATGCTGTTTAGCCAATAATTTGCTAAATCTTGTATCAATAATGATAGGAAAAAATACTACATGCTGTTGTTAAACAAAACAAATTCCTCATGTACTTACACAAGACACCAGATTGATTATATGACACAATACAACATAGGTCAGTGGTAAGAAGAAATGAACCATGGCAGAAGTTTGATTTTTTTTGCCAAAGCTATCCTTTTCAGCAAGTCTTCTTTTGCAAGTGAAAGCTGAGGACACATCGAGTCATTTTTATGGGCAAAAGACATAGATACATCTAGATGAGTAAACTAAAACTCAGACAACAGCACCCTAAGTAGGGTTGAATGAAGACTTTTACAGACAAGTTTAGTTCCTTTGTAATTTTGCATATTTTATTCAACACACTCAGTAGCAATTCTCAAGGAAAATAGTATAGGCTCTTCTCTTTGGGTTCAATCCAAGGGCAATACAAGTCAGTGAGAGTTTTCTCACTGTCTGGAGCAGATCCTTTCTCTATTTGCATTTTCTGTGTAATTAATTTTGGGCTTCTTGGTTTACAACCTAAAAGCAGGGATTGGTTTAATTTCTCTATCTCTCTAATTTACTATACCCAGTGTTGCATGTCAGAACTACAGACCACTGAAATCACTTTGTAAAAGCAGAAAAAACACCATAGAAAAGCAGGGCTGGCAAGAAACTCAGGAGGGTCTCTAGACCATCCCTCAATCCTAACATAGGCTAATAACGCAGGTGTCCTTCACAACAGCTTTTTATTTATCCTGTTCTTAAAGGTCTTCAGTGATGGAGATTCCACAGTCTGTTCCAGTGCTTTGGGACCCCTGTTGGTACACATTTTACTAATATTAACCTGAAACTGTCTTTCTGAATGCAAACCCACTGCTTCTTTCTCTACAGATGTTAAGAAACAATTGCTCTCTTCTTCTAGCATCAGCTTTTAAATATTTAAAGACTTCCACCCCTTTCTATTTGTCTTGCATCATCAGTCCTTACAGAACAGTTTCAGGAGCTCTGATCATTCCCCCTACTCTCCCTGGGCCTTCCCAAGAGCCTGTGCCTTGCAGTGCAGTGCCAGAGATGCAACAGGGAGCTCCAGCTGAGGCCTTGTCTGCTCGGGGCCAGAGAAGAAGAACCACTTCATATGTCTCGCATGCTACACTCCTGTTTACTCATGCCAGCATGGTGTTTTCACAGCAGCAGGACATTTTTGACTCTTACACAGTTTGCAGTTGTCTTCTGTGCAGCTACTATCACACCAGATGTTTTCCATCTTGCATTTGTGCAGCTGATTATTCCCACGTATAGATCCCCACGTATTTGTCTTTCTGATTTGCCTCCTCTTTCTTTTTTTCATTTTCTTCTTTTCCAGACCATTTCTCCATGATCATTTTCAATTTTGACCCAAACTTCCTCCAGCTTCCTTGCAGTCCCTCCCAGCCTGACATCATTTGTAAATTCAATGTGCACAGCTTATCGCCTCGGTCAAGTCAAGAGTATAATACTGACTGGTATCAGATCCAGCACAGATCACAAAGGAAACACAGTTAGTACATCCTTCCATCCTTCTGTTTTGATAGCTACCCTCCAAGTACAATTTCCAGAGAGTATGTACCCATTTGGTTAGCTTTTCCTTGGTTTTCTTATGAGAATGTCATATAAAGCAGTGTCAAAAGCTCATTTAAGTCAAGTCCAAGATATATGGTATAAACTGCTTCTTCTCTGCCTCTGAGGCCCTGGGTGGTAAAAGAAGGAAATTAGATTGTTTTAACATGATTTGTTCTTGACAGATCCTTGTTGACTGTTACTCATCTCCTTGTTCTCAGTTATGAGCTTACAAATGGGGTTTTGTTCCCATATTTTTTCATTTACTGAAGTTAAGCTGATTGGGCCTATAATTCCTTTCTTTTTTTCTTTTAGACAAAGGCAATACATTTTTTTTCCAATTCTTCTTAATTAGAGTTCTCCACAACTTTTCAGTGCTAATGGCTGTCAGGACTAATGCCTCTAAAATGGCTTCATTGAATGTTCTGAGATGAGGGACAGCTAACTGGAAAGCATTCAACCTGGAGAAATACTTCCCTCTACCTAATGCTGAGATGATATTCCTCTGTCGATTATATTAGTTCTATAACCATCTGCTCACCATTGACCTTTTTAGTAAAGGCTGATTCAAGAAGTGCTTGGCCTTCTTGGTATTATCCTTGGTTTACACTCTCCTTGGGGGTCCACTCCACTGGGTAGTGGACCAGCTTTTTTTCTTCATCTTCCACTCACTGACAAAGTACCGACTGAATGATTACTGTGTAGCCTGTTGTCAAAAAACAGATATAGTGACCTGTGGCCATGAGGTTCCTCTTGTAGCACCTGTGCTCAGAAGTGCTCCTGAATGATGAACCTGGTGCAGATCAAATATCTGTTACTCTGGCAGGACTTTGTGGTCAAATCTGATGGAGTCTTCCAACGGTCACACTGGGTAATGGTCTCCTTATAATATTTATTCGTTTCCCATTTCCTCCTTAAAACCTTTTTTTTTCCTACTACAGTCTAATTAAATTTGTCGTCTTTGATTTTGCTTCATCCAGACAGAGCTAGAGCAGGAGTTGCACATGATTTCAGCAGCTTCTTCCTAGAGTGCTCATTATGTCTATTTCCGATTACACGTGATTGGGACAGAGAACATTGCAGATTTCAAAGCTGAGAATATGTAGTGCTATGACATAATGGTTTATTTACAGATTCTTCTCTTATTCAGCATTTTTCATCTCTAAACTCCCACTAAGTTTTTATGGTTGGAGGTGCCAGAATTCTGGCCATCAGTCTAGAATCACACTGTCAACTGGATTGTTTTCTGTTGCTTATGTGGGTTTGTCAAATTTTCTTTTAGAATGGGCTGTACATGAGCCAGATTTATTTCACACTTGCCTTTTTGCAGCTCCTTACTGTCACTATTTATATACTTTTGGAAGCATGTCTATTAAAAAGAGTTATTTACTGTGCCTCAGCTTTTCACATTTTTTCAAGCATTTTTCCTATTTCATGGTTATTTTCTAAAGACTTGGTGGTACTTTCCACAGTGGTTTCTGTAATGAGGCTTCCAACAATTTACAGGGGTTTTTTACTTAATTTATCCCCTAAACATATTCAGTTAACTCCTGGCAACTGTAAACAATAGTCAATATTTCTGTTCCAAAGTGAGCATAATCCTGTTGTGTTTTTGACTGTCTTTTGGCAGCATGTCGCTTGGTAGAGTTTTCTGGGACAGCTCCTGTGAGGTTAGTAAGTTAGCTGTACTCTTTGAAAGGATGTTTAGAAGTGCCCAGAGAAATATGGAATTTTTGGCTTCTCTCCTGTAAAACTATATTTGTTGTAATAAATATGTCTTACTAACTCAGGCCTAACAATCAATCTGTATCTCATTCTTACAGAAAATGGGGAAATTCAGGTTTGATCCAAAAGCACCACGGCTTGTTTTTGTCAAGGTTTAATCAGAACGTGGTGCTAAGCACTCATTTAAAGAATGCACAAGAGCATGGCTTGAGAAATACAGAGTGCACAAAGCATGAGGGGGTAGTTCCCAGATACACTGTACCATTGAGAAAAGCCTGTGCAGTGTCACAGCCGGCTGTGTTTTCACAATGCTACCGCTAATACTGTCAAACTAGTATGTGGGAAGCAATAGCTGGAGCAGAGAGACCGTCTCCTGCCTGTGTTCTCCTCTGGACCGACTGACGTCCCATTGTGGGACTTAATGATTCCCTGCTGAATGTTTGGTGCTTTTTCTTTTCAATGATGACTAGCGGTTTGATACATCGTAATATGCGAGAGCTCAGCTGGAGACATCTTGCAGCATACTGGGGTTTTAAAAAGTTCTTTGCACCCCTTGTTGGAAAACATGGACTCCTGAAGGCATCTCAAAGAAACTGGGTCCTAAAGTATGCTAATGTCCTAACATTGAATGGGACTGTGAGGAACCAGGTGTTGTTATAACAATACAATCACTTCTATCTATTCATGATAACAGTTCTCATGTGTAGGATCTGCCTATGCATTGCGGTCCCTTTTTTAAGGGCATTTCACAGGGAGAAATAAAAACAATATTTAAGAAAAAGGGAATGGAAGCTATAGTATGGGGGCACATATTTTTCTTTTTTCACGTTTGCTCTTGATAGTGCTATTGCACTACAATATCACCTGTTAAAGGTTTCTGAGAGATCTGTGTACGCTCAGCAAGGGAAATATTGTCCACCCTGATTTAAGAAATAGAAAATATGCTTGCCGCATCATTTAAAAAAAAAAAGAAAACAGCAAAAAATAAGCCTCCACTCTGAACCTGTAAGGGAAATGGAGGACAGTACTACCACATTTTTAAAGTAAATTTGTTTTCAAGTCAATTTCATGCTCCGATTTAGCAGGACGCAACAACAGGCTAGGCTGCTACCAAACCATTTTAGTCACTGAGATTTTCATGTGTGTGAATTTTATAGACTTGAGCCTGTAGTGAGTGAATCAGTTCAAAATGGATATTCACCTTGGCTGTCAGTAGAGGATTCTTCCAACCTAAATTATTCTGTGATTCTGTGATTATATTTGACTTTGCTATGGTCCCAATTTCACAAATACTTTGTCATCCCCACTGCCATGACCATGAATATTAAGAAGCCATTGCCTTGCAGAATCAGACCTTCTCAGTGGACTCTCTGCTGGGTCAGTATTTTAATTAACTCTTTTCAATCATTTCAGTGGCCTGACATAAATATACTGTGTTGAAGAACATTTCTTTAAAAATAAATCTGCACTGCCATTTGCATGAAGTCATCTTTTCCTGTATTATCTTATGTCACTTCTAACCTAGATAACAAATGCCTGAGGGCAGTGGTCATGTCTGTATTCTTTTGTAAATCACTGTGCACACCTGTGCTTTGCTGTAGAAACACGTTAAATAATAACACCTTTTAAAGGGTTCACTGAATTATGAGTAGTTGTACGCACTAAGCTCCTATACCTGGGCATGCCAGATCGTCTGAGGGTGGGTGTCTGTGGGTGAAAATGTCTGTGTACATTGCAGATGAAATTTCAGCTCTTGCTTTGGAATTTCTTGAGGCGGTTTAGTTAAATCATAAATGTTACCTCAATATATTGTACGGAGCCTATTAGTGGGCCAGTACCACTTTGTCATAATTATTGAATTACAGATATACTCAGTGATACTCCACTGAAATTGGTGTTAGACACAAATCTGTTTATGCAAGAGGTAGTCCTTGTTTCAAGAAGCTGCGTCTTTCGGCTGGAGAGGGCAACAGAAGAGAGATACTATTACCTCTCTTTCACAGGGGCACAGAGAAGTTAAGGCATTTACCCATATGGCAGAAAGACCCATAACAGAACAAGCTGTCCTCTTGTTGGATTCTCTTTGTGGGGAGGCCACAGAGGAATTTAGCTGTAGACTTCTCAACTGACAACTGAAACACAAATTCAACCCTGTTTTCAGGGAGGATGTCCATGCAGCTGCATGGTGGGACAGGAGAGCTCCAAGAAAGAAACAGCAGCTCCTGGGACTGGGACTTCTCTGCTCTGCTCTTCCACATGCTGTTCTAGCATAGTATTGAATTAGTCATCTACTGCCAGAATCATAAAGGGATTTGGACACAGCGATACTCAGCATCACCACGCCTGCCAGCAATGCAAGAGAAGTACATGGCACTTAAAGCCCACTCCTAGCATTCTGCACTCACACCTCCTCACGTGCCATACCTGCATAGCATTAGATCCAGATCCTTCCTTTACTTTTAATTTGAAAAAATAACTAATTTAAGTGTCTTGCCAGAGGTTTTGCTGAAGTTGCATTTGCTTCTGTTTCAGACAGATGCTAAATGTTTTCATGTCCCCATTTGGAGTTGGTGACATTTCTTGACTACTAGTAAGACGTGCAACTTTAAGCAGGATCTTAATATCTGGCTTCTTCCATGTGTCAGCATAGACTTTTTGCCCGTACTCACTTCTTACAGTTTCATGTTAGCCAACACAATTGTTTGATATATATACAAGTATCAATCTAGAAACCCCCTTTTGGAAACACATACAAAGCAAGAGCAGTAGCAAGCAAGCCTAGCCCAAGACGTTTTGCAGGTATGAGGTACTGCTTTCAGATTAGATGCCAATGTTTACAGTATACAAAATTAATTACATCTATAGGGCAAGAGATAGACACCTAGAGCTAAATCTGCAAAGGGATGTTGGCTCTAAAGCCTATCTTTTAGATGTTCAGCCACCTAGTATTTTCCATGTGGCCAGGATAGGAATCCAGCCTTACCAAGCAATGAGAGAGTTAGACACCAAAAAAGCAAGACTTCCAGAAGCTATCAAGCTGCATGGGGAAGCCCCAAAACTGGGAGTAGAAAATGCAAAGAAAGCGAGAGAGTCTAAACTTATCCCATCAGGGAGTTAAGCCAGATTTCTCTGCACAGTGAGCCTTTCCAACTATGCTGGCAGCAGTCATCTAAGTGTAATTGCTGAGGGTATATGGTGGTTTTAGAAAAGGAGATCCCACCCTTAAAATATTCCACTATCAGTCCATTTATCCTGTTTTATATTCTGACTGAGGAAAAAAAGATTTCATTACATTAAAAGCCAGAAGATGACTTTGTTGGTTTCACTGATTAGGACAAAAATATTCTACTGAACACAATATAATTTCTTCTAGTGTATTTTTCTAGTTTTTTCAGAGTATCACTTAACTTGATTCTATCAAGTACAGAGTTAGGATGATTTTATATAAAATAAAGTACTAATTCTACCTAGACGTGACATTTGTAAATTAGGGTTTACGAAGAGCAGCAGTATCTTTTCTTAAACAGAATCGCATACACTAGGCATCTCACTTGATCTAGACAGGATCTAATAAATAAATATTTATTTAAAGTATTCATCAGATTTCCAATCTAAATCCAGAGAAATACCATAAAATGGCATAACCATCTATCACATTATAGCTTTCACTGCAACAGCAATACAAGAGGAGTATTACACCAAGTAACTATGAAATAATGACATCTAGAAATACCTTGATCTACACACCCTTTTGTGGTAATAGCAATGAATATGGAGGAAGTACTGTCCAGCCTCAGAAATGGTGACAGCCAGGCTGGTGCCTCTGAAAAGCATTTCAGACTATTGGTCATGGAGAAACTGCTCCTGTGCACCTGGGATAGCACTTTCCAGGCACAGAAATTGTTCTGCTTTCATCTTGTCCAGTGACTCTGCTCTTCAAGGTGGCCTCAAGATACTCTTCAAAACTGTATAGACATAGACAAAAGACTATTTCTTATGCTTGACAACAAAGGAAAAATAATTTGTATCAAATAGCGTATCAGAATGTTGCCTTTTTCTGTAAAATTCTGCACAGGGACATAACAGAGAGGTTCTCGTTGCATTTGCTGGGAATTACTGTTGGATTGTCTCCTGGAGGAAAATTTTGCATATTGTTTATTAAGGTTGTCTTACAAATCTGTTGATCACATAAAATCCTGGCATGGTTTCTGATGCCTGGCAGGACACCTTAGAGGACCAACTCAATTTGTCAAATTTCACAGGCAAATTTATAATGTGAGCACTATTGCTGGTGACTCACCACTCACCCTTTAGGTGTGTGGGCTTTAATGTGTTTCTCTGATACATTCTTGGCAAGGTAAGGTTTGACAGGTGAGACGCGGTGAGTCTTGATGTGGCTGTTTAGGGTGTTACCACTCCCTTGATATCTCCCATGGGGCAAAAGCCTCATTGGCTTTAGCTTACAGTCCAGCCCAAACCAGCCCTTCCTTGGTGGCTGCAGCAGAGAGGCTGGGTTTGCAGATCATCAGTTTGAGCCTGCGTTCTGCTCTGCTAATTCCACTGCAGAGATCACATCTTTCAGGCATAGGGCAAACAGCTGGGCAGTAACCTCATAAGTCACTGGCGTCCCCTGTCAGAGCTCAGATTTTGTGGAAAGCAAATGAGAAAGTTCTGGTGAAAGTGCTGGGTTGAAAGTTGCTTTCAAATTTGCTTAAATATTTTCCAAATGCTCTTAGACTGCTTGTGTGGCTGCACTCACATTTCTGATATATTTGACTTGCCTGACAATCTTTCTGGGAGGAGAGCTAGTTCAAATAATGATGTCTATGCTTCTTGGTGTTTAACGGGTCTTTGCCTGGTATTCAAGTTTGTAACCCCAGTGAACAAGACACGGCACAAATCACACATATGAAAGAGATTTAAAAGAGTAAAGAGCTCAGAGGGTTTTGGATAAATACACAAAGTTTAGATTCTGGTCCAAACCTCTCTGGTTTGCAAAATGAGTGTGGAAGCATCACAAGAGCAAAGTCTTTTTTTTTCAGCTCTGGAATTTCTGGTCCTGACAGGAGTTGGAAGTGACAAGATTCATATAAACAAGGATTAATTATATGAATCTTCTCAGGACTCATGAAAGATACTGAATCAGTGTTTAATCTAAACCTGTCCAGCTAACATTACCAGTTAGGTTATCTTATCTAGTAGACCAGTGGTTGTTATTTACTATTTGTTTTGTGCTAAGCTTGTGTTTTGCCAGGTACTGAGCAAGCTCACCCTAAGATGCTGATCCACACCTGCAAGGGTTTGATAAATGGGCAGATGCCAGCCCTGTGGGTTAGCTGCCCTTTCAGCTGAACAAACTAAATCTTATGAAGATAAAAGCATCAAATTTCTAGTCCACAAAGAGCTTCCATTGTTTTTAAGTGTGATACCCTAGAACTGAAGGATGAGTTTTAAACAAAGATCAGAAGTAAAATCTGTAGGTTTTTAGGGTGGTCCAGCTTCAGACCAGGATCCAGGCTTTGTGACCAGAACAGAAGGGACAAGTCTCTTTCTGCAGTATAAATTCAAGAGTATTTAAATAGATAGACTGACATTTACACCGGTCTTTGAGATGCTGCTTATGTAAAAGTACTTTTAAAAAATGCTAGCAAGTGTCTCTACTGCAAATCCACCATTAAAACGAGATATTAGTCTTATTAAATAATCTTTTCAGCCTCCTGCTTTGTAGCAGCCCGTTTCCAGATCTGAACTTTGAAGCTGACCCCTGTCTTTGTGATGGGCCAAACCAAAAGCCAGATCTGAACCCCACTGAACTCTGGGAAAGTTCAAATCTATCGTTTGTGGTTCAGGTTGAGCTCTAATTAAAATAGACCAGTTAGAAAGGCAAATGTCTTAAAACCAAAACAAAACAAATGTTTCACGTGAAAAGTCTTGGATTAGGCTATATGGTACCAAGTAGTGTTTTTGTCTATCACATGATGTCATCTGCCCCTGGCTAATACAAACTGACAGCATGCACATGGTGCTGTATGAGATATTCCATGCAGACACTTTGAATTTAACTTTGAACAGGAAACAGTATTCACAGAAACACTTCATGCTGTGAAAAAACGTACCAGCAATCTTACTGCCACTCAGATTTGAGGGTACTCTGCTGCCTTTCAAACTTTCCATGCCCATCCCTAGTAGCATAGTAGTCCAGGGTCTTTTAAAAATCAGTGTCTTGCCTTCTTTGAGTGAAGCTTATGCCTCATTATGTCAACAGTATGTGGAATATTGCCACTAATCCTTGAAAACAAACAAGAAAGTGGCACTGCAGAAACTTTGGTTGTGTAAGAGGGCAGGGAAATCCCAGCTAACTCTCCTGCTAAGAGCTTCTGTTTATACTGTAGTTAATACTACAGTGTCTGTAATAAAGCAACATGGTTGATCAATGGACAAGGGAAAACCAAACAAAAGGGAAGGGAATCTGGTTTCAGCATTAGTGAACTGCTGAAGTAAAAGAAAATGGGAGAGAGCAAGGAGAAAAAGAAAGGGAAGGAGGGAAAAGTGTTCAAGCCCTATCGCTGATGTCAGGATGTCACTGTGCACCAGTAGCTAGAAAAAGAGGGCCTTGGACAGGAAGATTTACTTGAAGAATCACAACACACATACAGCGAGCATACAGTAAGTAACCAGCAGTTACTCTCCCTGTGGGCTTTATTCTCTCTCTTCTATGTTACATGTAAGTACTGAACATGTAAGTATTTTTGTCTTTGCTAAATTTGAGTTTAGGCTGTTTGTAGACAGCTCCCTACAGTTTCCAAACTTCCTTCTTATACAAACTCAGCTAATAATCTTACCAAGCCTGTTCTATTGAGATTTTTCAGTATGGTCTTTTTTCAGGCCTGGACTCACTTTCTAGAAGACCAAATCCCTCCTCAACATTTCTGTCCTTTGCTTCCTGTTTGGATAAGAAGACTTTAACAGCAACCATTTTTTTCTGAGGATCCCAGAGTAAGTCACAAATATTTAAGTGGAGGTTAGTCCACATTAATTAAGCCTTTCGATTCCCCACTGAAATTAGTCATCTTTAGTCTCCAAACAGCGAGGTATGAAGTGACTTGTCCAAGGTCACAAGAAAAGTATATGGCACAGCTGGGAACAGAGTCCAAGTCCATTATCTCCTGGTCCATGCTTTAACCATAAAATGATAGTTCTCACATTGAACTAGGAGCCACAGGGTATGTGAAAAATGATAGGAAGGGAATTGTATTGAGCTTCTTGAGGTGACGCTTTCCTCTCAGCTTGGACAAAGAGAACGAAAAATGATTTTACCCATTCAGAATGAGTGCTTCTCAAGTTAAAGAATATGCAAACATTTTCACTCTTTGCTCAGAGGAAATTTTCAGCTCAGATGTTTCTTTACTGGTCAAGTTGTAATTAAAAGAACAACCTTTCTAATTAATAGTTCTCTAGCAATATATTAAATTCTATTGATGGCATCCTTTAAAACACACCAAAACAACAGAAAACAGTAAAAGACACATCTATGCAAAGGAATGAGAGACTCACAGTATTTTCTGCTGCATCAATTTTGTAGTGTTCATGAAAGGGGCTTGCTAGGAACCTACATATTACTTTAGAATTTTCTTTAAAGCAAAAAGTAGAGTAGAATGGGAAAAAAGACCTACTCATGTCCTACACATGATAATGTATTGATTTACAGCAAGTCTAGTTGAAAGAATCACATGGTCTTGTGACATTTTGAGAAATATGGCAGAAAATATATGCTTATCAACTTGTGCTAATCTTTCTCTGAGTGTGGAGTACCACAAGTGCTTAGGAATGAGAAGCAGTTAGAGAATAAAAACCACTTCACTGTTTAGGAAAGTTCACCACCTTTGCTATGCAGTTAATAAAATATCCCATGTGTTTTTGCCTGGGATACTGGCATTGGCAGTTTTCCAAAATACTGACTTATACATCAAGACTTTCCTACAGAAATGCCCTGACCTCAGCCTTCTTCCAGCTACTTACCATTAATAGCCAGAACTATCCCAACTGAATGAAACAGCAACGCACAGATGCTCTGTGCTAACCACTTCTGATTTTGGAGCTTGCTCTTTGCCATTCACCATTACCGATTTTTCCTGCTCCTGGCCCATCTCTTTTTCTTTCCTTCTCCCTTTACATGCATTCATAGATCTGCTACGCTCTTTCCCACTTCCTCATGTCCCTAGCCAGGCAGTTGAAAGGCTTCCATGGTGGAGATTGAAAACATACTCCATATTAAATGTAACAGAATAGTATGACCGGCAGGTCCATGTTTCAGACACATTCAATTTATACCACAGCTGAGAATAAACAGCAGGGAAAGCAACTTGATGGGTTGCTGGAGGCTGTGGCTACCCTTTCTTGTGGAATATGTCTCTGTCACTTGCTAAATAGGTGCACCATCTGGTGGTAATTTTGGACTCCCACTTGTTCTTAAATTTCCAAATAGCAGTGGTTGAGTTATGCCTGTGGTTGCAGCATTTTTTTTTGCCAGTATCTGTCTGAAAGTCATCAGCTAAGACAACCTTTGCAGGTACTACTGGTGAATGAGTATCAAGAATAGCTAGGACTTTAAATGAAGGTCATGCTTCCATGCCTGCTATGTGGGGCAAGCAGGTATATGAGAAGACCACATGTTCCCCTGAGAAATGTATATGGAGAAGAGGAAAAATTTCACAGACAAATCAAAATGAGATATTAACTGGCTTGATGCCTAATTAGGGAGTTTAAGCTCCCAGGATAGTCAGTTGGGACCTCCAGACAGTCATGCAGTCAAATTAAGATCCAAATTGCCCTCTGGAAGTGCTTCTCTCTCTTCTTTGACCATACAAGGAACATAGGCTGACTAGGTGCCTATCTTAGACATCTCATCCAAATGCCTAGAGCTATGTGGTATGAAACTGAGCCAAAGGAAAGAAGTGAGGAAGGGGCTCCCCATTTTTCTGCCTCTGTTGTCTGAAGTCCTTTAGTTCAGCAACAGAGACAGAAACCATTGCTACCGCTTCTGCTATTCCTCTCATTGACCATGACATTATGTGGAGACCTCTTCTGAACAGGATGGGTGGAGGCTGAATCAGACAGAAAACAATTTTCCACATTGTCATGAAGAAATGAGTGAACAGGTATAAATAAATCATGATCCATGAGTAAACTTCGTTCATTTTAGCAACCTGCACAGAGCTCTCCAGTCTACAGCAATTCAGTCCATGTCTGTTGAGCTTCTATTTAGAGACAGAAGTATCTTCTCCCAGTGCACCAGTGAGCTTTCCGGGGAGCAGTCTACTTAAAGACTCCTCAGCCATCCAAGCCCACTTTTTACACCAACACTGGTTAAATCTTAGGAATCATCTCTTCTTCACAGTCCCAGAAACTGGAGGTTGAACCTCTGCAGTGGAGAGAGCATCATAGGTTACAACAGATTACACTTGTGGCTACAAGTTGTCTCCTAAATCTACTTCAATCCTAAAGCCAAATCTGATCAAAACTGGATAGGTGTGACACTTTTTACTAGCTGAAGGACCCACTGTCAGCTTGATCTTGCATGCTGGCTTTCACTATGACTTCTGTATTCTGTAAACCACTTGGGCACGCATTTAAAGTGAAACACTTTCATACTCTCTTTTACTTCAATAGGACTTAAAATGAGGGGTTTAAAGTTAAGCACATACTGGGTAAACAGAGCACAACTAAAGTTGTTGGCCAGTTTGAATCCTGAGAGAACAGCTACCTTAGTACTACCAAGCTAGATTCATTTTTTCAAGCCTCCAAATAATAGATTATATAGTCCTCTTGCTTGCTTTCTTGCTTGCTTGCTTTCATTTTAATTTGACTCTAGTACCAGTAACAATAATATTGTACTTCACAGTTATGGACATACAATATGTCAGTAAGAAATAAACTACAGTCACGGGTAATTTAATCCAATGCTAAGAAGTCATGCACGATACTCAGGAAGGAAATTTCGTCAATTAGAAAATAAGATATTTGTCAGACGTAATATTTTGGAATATGCCAGCCACTTCATTAGAAAAAGAAATTGCTTGTGACTAGAGGCAAGTCAGCAGACGGCATGGATGGGTGACCTAAGCCCGAATGCTAAAACATTTGTTTGCAAACCAAAATGTACAGATCAAAAAATACTGTGTTTTTTGTAGTGTTTGTAAATGCCTCTCTGTGCATTTCAAGCTTTTCAATTTAGAAACAGATGGTTTACCAGACAGAACGTATCCCAGAGAACAGAGGAGGAAAGGGAGGGATGCTGCTACACATGTAACTCTGAAGTCTAATGTTATGTTTAGCCTGTCCTGCTTCATGTAGAGGTTGAACTAGATGACCAAACCTATCATCTGTAATTCTAGGGAAGAGATTTTGACAACATAGTTAACCGCAGGAGTAAAGCTCAAGGAATCTCCAAAGTCATTAGAACCCCAAGTTATTACAGGATCGCATACCAACAGGTTAGCTGCTGTCCCGCGCCACCTGTCATCTTACGTAAAGAACTTTCCTTGCAGGGGCAAGATTTGGCAGCACCTGCCTGTTTGCAAAATTACTCTGTATTTAAAAAATCAAATGTTGTATAGTTAATTTCCATTTAAATAATTAGGTTTTAGCTGAGTCCCTGCTATGAAATCCAGCTCCACTGTGAATTTCTGCTTGTACCCAAAAGCCAGGAGCCTTTTTAGTGGCTGTAAAATCCTGACTCTAGAGAAAGCAGTGGCAAAATTTCTACTGACTGCAAGAGGACCAGAATTTGGCCCCTGTCATTTTGGATTAAGCCCAGCACCACTTTATTTAACTTTAAATGTTATTTGTCTTCCTGTTTTAAACGTGCATTACGATGTAAGTCATTGACCAATAGAACTGGGACACTGGAAGTAACTAATTGAGTTAGCATGCTACAGATCATTTGTAGCCAGCAATTTTATTACAAAGTGACATGAAAAAAAATGACATTAAAGGAACATTAACGTTCCAAGTGAGGCCCTTAGAAGTAAAGAAATGCCAAACTTAATGTTGCTATGCAAAGTTAGCCCTGTTGTGTCCAAATTTTGGTACAGTATTCAATGAAATAATAGCCTAGAATTTGCATACTATCTTTTCCACAGGACCTCTGACTCACTCATCCCAAGGCAGACCAGTAAAGTAACATGGAAAATTTTATCCTAAGTAGCTAAAGACAAAGTTAAAAGCAACAAAAAATGAGGGTTTTTTTTTTCTGGCCAATGCTGAGCGGGAGATGATCAGAGTTACAGGTCATTACAGACTCTGCCTGGAAGGCCACATTATACATAACAGTACCCTTTTCCACTACAGCTAACTACATATTTATTAGGATGATCACAGAATGCCAAAAACCGTAAGTACCCGCCCCTCTCCAAAAAAATGTTTCTTTTCCACATTGACACTTAAATGGATCTACTCCATTTAATAAAAACCAGGTCCATTTAGTTTTGAACCATTGGAAAAAAGTATTAAACTGCATCCCCACAACAATCCATTGGTTTTTTTGAGACCATAATGGCCTTTTTTTAACCTGAGGCTTAAGGTCACAGGAAAGCAGTGTGTCATAGAATCATAGAATCATAGAATTGTTTAGGTTGGAAAAGACCTTTAAGATCATCGAGTCCAGCCATTAACCTAACACTGCCAAGTCCACCACTAAATCATGTCCCATGATACGTGATGTCTCTTATCAAGCTGTGCAGTGTGTTGTGGGACCATATAGCTTAGAATACATATGGAAGCACGCAAGGGCAGAGCTCATGACATACAGAGGCTTGAGTCTCTCTGGTTACAGTTCCCTGCATCAGTTTACATCAATGCACTTAATTAATTTAAAATTAAGTGCACTAACTAATCAAAATGGAGTTGTTCAGAGTCAGGTATATCAGTGTATTTTAGTTTGAAAATGTCTACAGATCTGTTCCAAGAAAATCTTCATTTTTATATGTAAAAATGGAATGAAACAGAAGTTTTAAAAGTTAGCACTTCCCTCAGGATGGAAATTCCAGATTTCATTCAGGTCAACATCCACCATTTCTCATCCAGCTGCAAGCCACACAGAGTTCATGAAGTAATTGTATTAACATATTAGTGCTATGTTTAGAATAAGGATGTCTGCCTTTTAAAGCAAGCCTGCTGCCAAAGAGGTAAATATTTAAATTGCAACAATAACATTTTAATTTAGGAGAACTTATACTTTTCTTCAAATTCATGACCCTTAAGGGAAAAGAAAACACAATTGAGCTACACTTGAACTAGACAGTAGTACCGTACAAAAAGACTAGGGAGTAGAGAATATAAATTGGGAAATATAAAAATCTGTCTACTCATGGTTGGAAATTATTATATGCTACTGATTATATATGCCGGACATTTCTTTTATAGGGTGACAAAGAAAAAGAGATAGAGATGATAAAATTAATGCAGCAAAGCAACATTTTTTCTAGTAAAGTCAAACAAAATTTAGTACTGTCAACTTATAATTTACAAATGGTACTGTCCATTCACGTTTATCTTTTCATCTATGGTTTGCAGTGTGTTTTGAAAACATTAATTAAGCCTCGCCAGATCATTATGAGACTCTGGCATCTAAAGACATTTTTAAAGCACAGAGAAATTATCACACACAAATTTTTGAGTTGATTCACTAAGATGGGAATCCTCCATCCTCTCAAAACAGGATGTTTCTTTAATACAACAGTAATTCCTTAGAACAGAAAGTTATTTTTATTTTTCTAAAAACCTCCAAGTGACAGAAACCTACTAAAATGAAGAAGAGTCTGAACGTACCACTCTCACAATGGGCTGTCTTCTCAGCTGAAATAATATAAATTCTTAGCACAGTAGTTGTTTCATAACTTTTTTACCAATCCTTCCCAACCTCAGCTGCCGCCAGCTGGGAGGTTTATTTTCGTATTCTGGTTTGGGTTACTGTCTTGCTTTGCTACTTGTGATAGTAAAAAGCTTATCCACCCTTCTACAGCCAGAAAGTATGAACAGTTTGAATCAATTCTTTAATTTCTTCCAAAGATGATAATGCAAACTAAAATAACCCTCTCACTTACTTTACCTTGTAACAACTAGATTATCACAGCTTTTTTCCCACTGTTTAGCTTTCCTTCAAAATGAATTGCACTGGGAAAACTGTCCTTGTAAGACAGCTTGCACACCTTACAGTACTTACTTTACTGTCCGTAGGGTAACTAATAGAAGTGTGCAGGTCTTTAGGTGGAATAGCCCAGCTTTGTGCCAGCACGGCCTTTCTAGCGTTGTAAGGCAACTTGTGGGATAGTCACTGACATAACTGAAATCTTTCTGCAATAATATGTATCTAATAAGCTAGAACAAATATACTGGATATCCTTAAGGTTAAGGATATTTTTGTTTCTCCTTCCAGCAACAATATGTCAGTTGTGAAAAGAAATGCACTGTTTGAGACATTTTAAGAGAAGGCTTTGAAATGAGTGTTTGCAGTTTGGTAAATCTTTTCTGCAAAATGAGCACACTGAGGACATCCTCAGATTTGGGGTTTTTTTCTCTTTAGCAGCTGCCTCTGCCTGCCTGCCTGCCAGTGAGCCAGCTGGTACGGGTGGCAGTTCACTATTCATGTCTTGTTGTGGTGGTTTTTTTGTTAATTCAGCCTAATAATGAGAAAATTCTCTCTCTAAATAACCAACAATTATACATCTTGTTATACACCACTGTGCTTCTATTAAAAACTATCCTTGCATAAGCCACAGCTCATTAAATTTGCCATGGTATTTTTAACATCTACTAGTTTTACTAAATCACACTTGCAAATGCAATGGCTCCAAATGACATTTTCTGAAATGGACATTGGCAGTCACTCCAGGGTAGCCACGTGAGTAATAAAGACCTGGAAGTTGCACACAGTCCTAGTACAGATTTCAGCTGATTGAATGCATCCTGTGTCCCTCTGTCCTGGCATCCCAGGCAGCCTGCTGCACTAGGAGTTGAAAGCTGATGCCATCCCCTGAGAAGCCACCTCTCACACTGGAATGGTTTTTACCATATCCTAGCACCAACGCAGACATCCAGTTCAAATTACTGAAAAGCCTGAACACTCAAAGGACATCGTTGTCTGGGGCCATGCTATATGACAGCAACAAAAAGCCAGAAATTTTTCCACAATAGGTCCAAAAACCACTGTGCAATTGAGGTTCACAATAACTGACAAATGCCTAAACGAATCATAGCACCTACTGCTATGACAAAGATAATTACTGCCTTTCTGTCGGTGAAGTGTGTACCCTGCTCTGTATCATATTTAAAATAATCTAATTCTAACTCATTTTCCCCCTCCAAATTGTTTCCAGCTGTACGATTCCTTTCTTTCCCCCATATTGTTTTTATTGGATATAACGCAAGTCCGTAAAGATAGATTTTCCCATAATAAATACACAGATGTTAGAATAATAAACATACAGTCAACCTGATATATGAATATTACTAAACATTAATAAATATATAAGTAACAACATAAATCGATTAAAAAATTGGAAAATGAGAACATAAAGTAACAGAGAAAGAAATGGCAGGAGGAAAGAAAGGCAAAAAGTGAGATAGAAATATACTTACTTTAGGCAAACTATCTGGATTCATTTACAGTTCCCTTTATTGATTTGCTGATAGCATTAAAGCACAAGTATGGTTGTAAAACATTCCTAAGAATGCTGCCTGTCTTCATGTATTGGAAGTTTTCTGCTCATATTGAAAGTCAAGCTTTCCAAGTTGGCCAACTCATACCATACTAGACACTACTGTGCTAGATTAATGTATCTACTTGGAAGCAAATTTCCATTTTTGGAGAATAATGAGCCTCTCTACTCCTCCCATTTTTGGTAGGAAGTTTTTATGAACATTTGGCATCTCGGTTAAACCACCATCATAGCCCAGAATAAAAATGACTGGATTCATATGTAAGTCTGAATCCAAATTTAATGAAGCCTATATATGGCCTGAACCAAGAATAATTTACTGGCTGACACCCCCTCAGCATGTATGATAAGATGTCAACCATTTCTCCATGATGCCATCACTTACATATTTTTCGTGCCCAATTCCCATGTTCTTTCAGGCCTGCAGCTAAAACACTGGGATCCAATGTGGACTTAGTTACCTGTTTCCAGTACAAATATAGAAAGAATCACTTTTTTTATGAGTATCTTTCCTTCAGAAGATGTTCCCCTCCCTTTCTTAGTCTTCTGTTTGAAATTACGCTGTCTTCTTAGCGGTTTATGTGTGCATGTGTATGAGTGCATGCTTCTATATAACCGTGACATTCAACTTTATTTTCTGATTGTGTTTCTCAAAATAACTTGTAAAGTCTTCTTCACCTGCGAGTTAATAAAATCCATGCACAGATTTTGTTAGTCTTTAAAACTGTAGTTTTCTCTCCCATCTCTCCCCCTTTCTGCCTGTCGAGTAGAGCAAAAGTCGAGCCACTGCGTGGCGACAGGAAGCTTCTTAAGATGTGGTTCTTCTCCTAAACCTCCCACGGCAAGCAGGGCTTTAACCTCACTTCAGATGCATCCTTTCAACATGCCAGAAAACTACAGATCAACACAAAAGGTCAGAGAGTTTTTTTAAAACTTCAGAATACCCTTGGGTTTTGCCTATTTGTTGATTCTTCCCTGTCAGGTGTCCAGTTCAATGATTTGCCAAATCATTGTATCAATGACACAGCCAAATGAATACTGCTAAATCATGATCATTTTCTACACCATGAGTCTGACAAAGGAGACATCTACAGATTACTTTTGATATCTTGACAGCTATATTTTTCAAAACACCTCATTTTTGCCCTGGATTTAGCACTGGTAAAAGCAGTTTGTTTATAAGCACTTCAATTTGGAGAATTCCAGCGGAAATGGCCAACGCACAAATAATTAGCCAGAATAATCCACTGTCAAAGAACAACAGTAGGTTTCACTTTCATTATTGATTCTGACTCCATATTTCAGAGGCTGCACTACTTAGTTTTTTGCATGGAGTTATTTGCTTCCAACTGTTATTAATGAACTGTAACTTTTAGAGGTACATGATAGATTGCTCCAACCATCATTTGGGGGAATAGAGACCAGTCCCTAGTGCTGGAGCTCTCTTGCATCAATAACCTGACAGGACCAGAGGCTTTACTCTTCCAGATCAGGGTCCTTACCTTCAAAAAGTTAGGACAATTATCTTTCAACAATGGTTATCAGCAATAACAATTGATATATCATTAACCAATTAATTTTTTTAATCCATTTGTTAAAGAGGTAATCTTTAAAAAGGTAATTTGTTAAAGAGGCTTACAGCAAGAGGAATGAGTGGAGAGTGCAAAAGATGACTTTCTGTGAGAAGCTGGCGTGAAAACTAGAGATGAGTGCACAAAGGTGACAAATACATGTACAGGAACAGGATGAATAAAGTGAGTGTAGTAATGACTTTTCTCTGGGGATGGCATGACTATGGAAAAGTTCCCAGCTATAAATATACCAAAAAAAGCAACACACAACGCTTGGCTAATTCATCCCATGCCACATCCTTTGTTCATGCTACTAATTTGGATCTCTCTGTCACTTTTTATCTCTGGCTGCTATAAATCTTTCACATCAACAGGAATGCCCCATGTCTCACATAATTTCTACAGTTGTTAATCTGTCCTCTGAACTATTTCAACAATTTTTAATACAGACTCCCATGTATTATATAGGTGGTACAGCCCTCATGCACTGAAGTACCTCTTTAAAAAAATAGCTGAGCACCAATCCAGCTTAGCTAACTTACTGGGGATTTCCCTGGCACAGTAGGCTCCCCAGAAGTCACGACGGTGGACATTTGCTCCTGTGCCATGCCTTCTTGCTGCTGCTTGGTTGTGGCAGGAAGACATGCATAGTTGGAGCACAATGGCACCCAAGAGGTGGTGTTGGCAACAGATGCACAGCTGTTGGAGAAACGTCATGGTGGGTGAGTCTGGGGGTTTGCTTTGAATTTGGTGGGGAGGAGTGTTGCATTGGGATATGAATTAGAATAACCCTAAATCTGCACTTGTCAGTGCTCGTGGTAGAGTCTTGGCCCAGTGGCTAAAGAGTAGGTCCTCTCTTTCCCATACAGATAGAGAGCAATTAATATCATGCTATCATAGCTTACTCACCCCCTCCTCCCTATGACCTGAATAATTTGCCTTGATTGTTCATCTCCCTAAGTGATTCTGGACAAAGCTAGATAAGCTTTCCTTTGGGGTGAAGTACTTAAGTACTTAAGGCTTTTTCAGTCTTAATCCTTTCTTCAGTTTGTTCAGGCAGAATCAAATGTCTGGTTTAGTGTTTCTGTATGTGTCAGACACGGATGTGTTTTGTTACACGTATGAATATTTATGCTTACAAGTATTTTGTACCTTTGAAGTATTCTTTTTTTTATTTTAGCTTTGTCCTTTAAACTTTTTTCCCCTCACTAGTGTAATAACACCACTTCCTAAACCCTGTCCTTTTCCTAGATACCGACCACATCGTCTCTGGGTGCTACTCCACTAATAAAACAAATAAAGACATGTGAATTATGGGATACTTTATAGACCTGCATGGAACTCATCTGGCTCAGCTGGCAGGGGTCACGTAAACCTTCTCCATCCGTTACAGTTTGTGTGGTTTCACACCCAACAAATGTCAAAGCAGAACTCAGCTGCAACTGCCAAGTTTTGTCTGTGTTTGGGTTAAGCCATAAAAGAACCCACCAAATTCCACATCAGTCATTTCAGAGTTACAAGAAACCACCCAGGTTCGTGAAGAGGTCAAAAATCTGGTGAACATTTTGGCAAATATGGCCTGAACAGTGGTTCAAGAAAACCCTGGTTTTTTCAAACTTTGTATAGTCTGACCAACCTGATAGCTGGTCCATCCTGATGCCAAACAATTTTTGTTCTCTGTAGCTCTTATTTTGTATAGAGATGTTCAGAATGAAAGCACAGGCACAACTTGTAGTCTTCTTTAGGCATTTGGACTGCACTCATTTGCAAGGTTTCTGAGGATGAAAGGAATCTCTCAGTGGTGAAGAGGATTAATACTGATGAATACAAGGACAGAGCTGATGAGGTGTCACAAGATTTCTAGCTTGAAGAGGAAAGCAGAAGTGGCGAAAGCCTTTTCACTAGGAAGCTTGGTGATGACACTGACTCGGGTACAACCCTCCAGAGTGTGCCTCTTCAAGGACATAAGTGATCTCACACGAGTTGAGAGGACTTACTTGTCTAAGGGTCAGAGCATGCCTGCAAGCTTTGGCAGATCAAGACAACACAGTGTGAAGAAGTACAACAGTAGCATGCTTGGCAGCTGTATATTTTCTGGCAGCAACATCATTTTGGACATCAACTTAAGACAAACAAGCATAAGACCAACCAAGGAGGACCAGACCTGTGCTTATAATAGTCAAGACAAGTGACTAGATGTTTTTCTGGTTCATTTAAAGTTGAAGGTAAAAGTCAAATGTTAGGGTATTTCCTGTATGTGGTGTCTTGAGGATGTTTAATGCCTTCCACTTACACTCTTTTTAAGAAACAAAATTTAGGCAGAAGTATTATCTAAACAGAATTAGAAATAACTTAGGACAAATGTGGGAAGAGACACTGATGAGCAAATTCCTCACCACCAACTTTTCAGCATCAAACCCAAATTCTACCAAATGCTTTTCTGAAGTTCAAAAAGTTCAGACTTTTCTTTTGCCATTAATTTGGTTTACTGGGTCTTTTTATTATTAGTTTTAGCCCTCTCCACTTCTGTGACTTGGTGTGGAGTAATGCTCACAGAATATGACAGATTCTCTGTGGGTGTAAGTCAGTTCCCCTGATGCCAATGGATTTATTCAATTACAACACCTTACAGCTGGGCCACTGTGCCCTTAAAAAGCCCAGACCTGAGCCAGAATCTCATACTTGTATGTTCTTTGAAAAAATATTCAGTTCCATCATTGACTTAAGCATACCTCAGCTTTTGGTGTCCATTTCACAAAGGTGTTGGAAAAAAAACCCAAAGCCTTGATCTCCAGTAACAATCAAAGCACCATGGAAGTCGTTTCCTCTTTGCACAGATGGGATGAAATGTTATGCCTTGTTTTCACACAGTTTTGATGAGATCTTATGTCTGACAACATTCAGTTGTGTTGGAGGCACAAGACTCACCTGAACCATTGAATTCAAGAAAGAAGTGTCACCCAAAGAAGACTCAAACACAAGAAGAACAGGCTACAACCCCACTGAGAAGCTGAATGGCCCTTGTGAGAGCCACACACCACAAAATGTTATCCCAACACTGAGCAGCAGACAGCATGGAGGATGGTAAGTGGGCTGCCCTTGGAGGAGAGAGGGAAGGTCAGGAATAGGCTAAGGATACTCATCTGGGTGATGAGGAAAATGATGACCTCAGTGCTGGGAAAAAATTGCATAATCTCTGCTATGAAATAATATCAGACATAGGGTAAATGGAAAGTGATCAGTTTAACTTTTGCCAGCTAACATTTTGTCAGGCCAAGGTCCTGTATTATTTTCTTTGAATAGGTTTCCTGCCTCCAATCATTTGCAGTATTTTCTTTACAATATGATAGCAATGCTAAAATGGATACGTATGACTGCCATATATTGGAAGGCCAGTGTTGTACGCACTGTACTTCCATCAGTTATTTGGGACTCTCCCATTACTTAAGTTTTTGGGAAGTCTGCAGAGGTTTTTTTGGAGCTGATTTTAGTTCCCTTTTGATTGGTCATAACATGCACTGTGGTTAACTTGGCAATTTCTAACAGGATGACAACTGGAAATATTTTTTCACGGGGTGTGATGTGTCCTTGGATGCCTGCGCAGGCATCTCAGTCATTGCTGGGTTTGAAGTTGCACAGATATGAATGACTTCATCTAGACACCACTAGAGATCTCCTGTCTCTTGCCAATTACTTTTCAATGACTGCAAACGTGCAGACAACCATTCTGGGAGCATCACTATTCAACTCCAGTAGGCAAATACCAGAGCGATATAAATCTTTGGAGGACTGCAGTGAGAAAGCTAAAAGAAAAACAGCCCCAACGTATCACTTCAGCACTGTATTAGAGACACCCTTACCTACTCGAAGCTCTTGTCCAAAGACTGTTTTCTCTCCAAGTGCAGAGCAGTTCCATCTCCCGTACCGAAACTGGTACTGGCACTCATTGATTCCCATTTGTGCCCCTTCCCCGATCACAATGATGGCATCAGGGCGGCTCTGGCAGATGGCTCGCTGCCGAGGGGCCAGGCCTGGGATTTTGTTGCAGATGATATTAGCTCCTAAAGCCACCACGGATGACAAAGCTCTGAAGAAAAGAAAAAGCAGAAAGACACATTGTAACCAAATTGAGGCCATTAATTGCTCTTGCTCTGTGCTGCTGTGTGGCAGGCCAGGCGCTGGGCAAAAGGGGAAGGGTTGGAAGTCGGGTTCCTATAGTTATGCAGACTTATCCCAACCTTTCTGGTCTGGTAAATGAGGTTGGAAATCTTGCAATAATTCCTGATCTGATTTGTGCCAGAAACAACAAACAAATGGAATTTTGGTACTTTTGCTTCTAGTCTTACATGCAGCCATCAGCCAATGAGATGTGGAAAGCAAGACATATTTAAAAGCAAAAAATAGTGATAATTGATTGTCTGCAAATCTTTGGAGCTCATGTCTGCTTTGAATGGCCTACGTAGATTCAGGCTCAGTGTTTTAATTACTGCAGCCAGTTCATCCATCCCTCATTTGAAATCATTGAGCACAATTTCAAGAATGACTTCACGCTACCAACCCTCTTGCCCCTTATTACATTCAGGGTATTGAGTGATTAATGAAAGTTCACCAGCATAACCGTACTTTTAGACCTGGCAAATATCGTGGAGTGCATACAAGTGATCCTTAATATGTGCCATCCAGACTAGAAACATTTGTACTTCTCATTCTTCAAGTACATTTTCAGAATTCATTATAAAGTTCACGTATAACTTGCACCTGCCATATGTTTTCACTTCAGTGCATTTACTTTCCATTTTTCAGCTCACTTTTCAACATCTTTACAGGCTCATTTTTCAACATCTTCACAGGCTACATTTTAAGTGGTAATATTTTGAAAAATAAGACAACATGGGTACAGGTTCAGTGATGCCTCAGATCACATCTACCGAGTATCAGCCAGGCCCATGCCGGGATGCTTCAACTGGCTCTGGACAAGTCAGCAGGAGCAAAGAGAGCAGTATAGCTGCATTAGCAAAATAAGCCTTGTTCAGCATGGTGTGATGGACCCTGAGACAGCTACGCAACCAAAGCCTGGAGAAGCCCCTGCCATGCTGCCCAGCTGGCTGTCCTGCTCCTTGGCTCGCAAACCGGGGTGCCGAGAGCATCGCTGCTTCTCAGCACCTGCAAGGAAGTAGCTCCACAAACCCTCTCCCCTCTTTAGCTTGTCCCAGCCTGGTATTGGATCATAGAGGTAACTTCATTTTCCCATCAAATGCTGTTGTTGACTGCCTCTGTAATGTACAGATGCTTGCCCAGATCATGCTGCAGCATCTTGGGTTTAAGTGGCGTTTCACAGTAACAGAAGTCACTATATATAAATAGGTTAGTAACAGGGTACAGACTAACTTACTTCTCCGTTACCTTCTTCTCCATCTTGAACACTGGCTTAAGCCTTTCTTCTTAGTGTTAAAAATTTCCCACTGGAAATGCTCCTTTTGGAAAATGTTGACTAAACAGAATTGAAGAATTTTATAGGAATTTATCAACTTCATCGCAAAGGCAACTGCAAAATTACATAAATGTTGCATTTCAATGAAATCAGAGTGTTTCATTTTGCTATTTCAATAAACTACAGTAAAGCCAGAGCAGAAAGGGTGAAATGGAGAACTCTTCCCTGACCAAAATGAAATACCACTTTTACTGTGGAGTGGAAATTCCATGATGATTCACTCTGCCTTTAATAGGTATTTGTGCATCTTTTCCAAAGTTAACAATCCATGAGAAATTCGCCAGTTGTGTTTTTTTATTTATGGCTTGGGGGGTTATAGATACAGAGACAAGGTATTGCAAACACAGAGCATGCATGCCATGTGGTACTACCTATTAAACAAAAATAAGAACAAAATATAGTTGCAGCTCCGACCACTCACAGTGCTTGGAGCAGGAGTGCTCAGACCTGTAGCTTTAATTCATGTTCCTCTGGGTACTGAACAACAAAGCTGGAGCATCGATTGGAACCAGCAAGTGCCCAAGATTCATGCAGGTTTTGAGCTAAGGTTTTGTTTCTGGCCCACCTCTGCTTAAACAACTGAATGAAATATTTAAATTACGATGTCTTTAAATCAGGACTTTCCAAGAGATATGATAATCTTCAAAAAAACGTGAGTTTGATGTAGAGATAATAAGATTCTCTCTTTACACTGGCATTTTATATATTAACTTACGGCTTCAAAAGTTAATGAAATTGACAAAGTATCAATATTTAATTTTTTAAAAATCAGGCACTTCTCAATACAGAAAAGTAAAAGTATTGTTTTCTTTTATAGCTCATGGAGCTTTTGCCTCTCTGACTTCAGCAACTTTCCACATCAAGTAGGAAGTACGTTCAGAAAATGTTGCAGTAAAATGCAAAGAAAAATATTTTTCCTTTATAGCTGATATGTTGTATTCAGAAACGTATACTGATGTTTCTATACTGAAACATACTCATGACTCTAAAATCCCAGGACCCTTTCCCAAATCATGTTAGGATCCAAGTCTGGCCCTTCCATGGTTTTAAAGTGGAAAGGGAAAGTTATCTTGTACAGACTAAGTAACCTGAAGATGCTGGGAGGACAGGGGACTCTGCCGTTACAGCTTAGTCCGTAGTTCTTCTGCCCGAGGGAGTCTGAAGGGAACCCAGGTCGGCCACTTGCTCTCTGCCAGGATGCACAGGCAGCAGGTCAGCTGAGGAAAGGGTGAATTTCTACAGCTGTTCTTCAGAGCAGAGCAACAGCCAGGGCTCCCTGGCAGCAACACTTCCCTGGCTTGGCACATGCAGTGGTTCTCCAGGTGCCTCTCAGGCTGTGCCCCATCCTTATCCCACCCCTTCCACCTGGCTTTGCCTGGTTCTCTGGGACAAAGCAGGTGCCCAAGGGTTCTGCAAGACTTCCCCGTCTGGTAACTCATTTCCCTTGCAGCAGGAGCTGCTTCAGACACTGACCCTTCTAGGAAAACCTAATCCTGAAGGAAGCCAGGGTTGGGTCCTAAGAAACAGACATACACAAGCATTCAAAATTTGATGCTCAATACATGTGCACAAGACACACCGTTCTGGTCCCCTGACTGCTCGACAGTAATTGACTTACTGAGGCCACGCAACCAACTTAGTGATAAAAATTATATATAGAAATTATTTGTATATGTTAGAAATAGTTTTTTTAATACTGATAAAAGCTATGGAGCAACATTCTGATGTCATTTTTTTTAAAAGTGCTGAGCCCCTACAGTTTCCATTATTATCTCAAGTTGAGCAGCAAAAAGTTACGTCTTTTAAAACAAAGGAAAGCAAGAAAGAGTTGGCTACAATATCTACCCCACGTATAATTTTCAGGTTAGTTGCTTCCTCCATACACATTGCTAGTATCTCATAATTAGGTTAAAGAGTGTATTCTTTGGTGTTCCATTGTTTTTGGAGCAGGCCTTGGTCAAAGTATTTTAATACAGTGGGTCAGTTTATTCATCCAGAAAATAAGCATGATGATATCTGCCTCAGAAGGTATTGTGAGGATATCGTAATTATTATGTGTTTGTAAAGTGCTTTAAGACATTCCTCACTAAAAGAATTAAACTGCAATTATTGGGGGTGGAGAGGGTCTTAGATTTTTTTATTATTAATTCCAGGGACTTCCCCCTCTCTGGCCTGAGCTTAGCAGCATATTCCCTCAGACTTGTTTAGCCTACTTTTAAATTGTTACTATAACTTCAGTGCCAAAAGAAATGCTGAATCATGAAACTGAGGAAAACTTCATTTATATTAAAGAAATGTACCCAACAGCATTTTAATCTTCCTCTCCACTATTTCTTGCGGCATCCCTCAGTTTGTGCGTCTGTCACATATTCAGGAGGCTTGTGCCATGCTCCTGCCCCTCGGCAGATTGAAGGCTACATATATTTTTTTTTAATAGATGGAGAATGTTTCACTTTATAACTGTCAAAAGGCAGATCCCCATGCCACATTTTGGCATCTTCTCCCATCTAATCTTTCTCTGCAGTGCAAACTTGCTTGATTCTTATCACAAGGCAATCCTGAGTGCAGCGTTTTGTTAAGATTTCTGGTGCAGTTTATGGTAATTGTAACCATCCCACACCACGACAGCCTGCACATGCTTCAGAGTTTCGTATTGGGTCATCCACATGGATTATCCAATTAAACATCATCCACATGGGTTATCCAACTAAACAACATTAGTGGAGTAATGTCATATTTCTAAGCAATTAACAGTAGTGACTGGAATATGGAGAACCTTCACCTTTCTTCATCACTTCTTCATCACTTTTCCCTTTCCAAGGGAAACACCAGCACTGAAATTGAGCAATAGTTATAAACAGAGTTACATCCAAATGAAAAAAACACTGATCTGGGCTTCAAACTTCCAACAAACTAAACCTGAGGAGCGATGTTTTGGAAGGCCTGGTTTCTGCATCAGAATCCTGAAACATCAAGTTTTTCATTCTTTGAAAAAATAACTATGACTGCATTCATAGCAAGGAAAAGGTTCATGGCAGTGGGAGACAAGTTTCAGCTTATTTTCTGAAATAATGTTTGTTTAATTATGCAAAGACAGATGACTACTGTTGCAAAAAATGAAAGTTCTCCCTCAAAATGTATTTGCTATTATGGTTGTGTCTTCTCTCCCAGACCTAAACAACTACAGCTTTCCTCTTCACAAAGTAACATGGAAAAATTGAAAGATCACAACCATGAAAATTATTACATATTCCAAGCAATTCATAAAAGTAAAGGCCTTTGAAAACACTTAAGAAATTAAACACTAAGGTCTAAAATCATGTGAGTTTTAAAAACATAACATTTTTTCTTCTTGTCAGAAGAGAAATGTACTCCTCATTCATTATTTGCTTTCTTGAGTCTTTATTTTATATTTGCAAACGTAGGCATTTGCTTAACCTGAGCACATTAGTCATTTTGTTGATTTCAAATGTTATTATGTTCTTGCAACTTCAGAGGAATTTCACATATAGGAAGGTCATCACTTGAACTGTATTTTATAGAGGGTCTTAGAGGCTTTGCACAAGTGGAAAACATATAAAGTAAATCCTTATAATGGGCAGTTGTACAATCACATGCACTACATGGGGAAAATTCTAATTTTTACTGTTGTTAGAAGAATCTGAATTTTGACAACATTATGAAATAGAACTGCCTATGTATAGATAAACAGCAGTAACTAACCAGTCTTCAGAGTTGTCCCCAAGATCCTGTACAGGCACAGATGTGTACTGAGATTTCTCCAAGGAGCTTAAAATTCAGTTCCGACAAATGTATAACCAAAGAAGATGCAAAATAGAGAGATTAAACCAACAACTCATTTCATACAGACAAAGCACTTAACCAAGTTGATTTTAACCTTTTGATTAAAAAAAAAAATTGCCCTAAAAATTCTTCTCTAGCAATCCTTGCTCCCTGGGCAAATAACATTTTATTGCAGGCCAGGGGTGGCTTCAGGAGCTGCACCTTCTCCTCTGACACCCTCGCCCATTTGTATTCCTGGCTGCACAGCTACACAGTACACATTTCCCCCTGAGCTGCTGAGCCAGCCTTACTGCAAGCCCTTTGAATAGGTGCCCATAGGGTCACTGTGATCTCACCCCTAACCCTGCTACTCGATATTCACCTGAAGCTGCTGTTGGGCAGGGGGTTCATTTTCAGCAAGGAATGAAAGGATTTAGCCACATGAATCCCATTAACAGCAGAGGAGCTGCACAGCTTAAACCTTGGCGCACTGTACCGAAAACTTACCCCACCGTCTCTGATAAAAATCCCCATAATGGATTCTTTGTTAGAAGGAACCACCAAGATATTTTGTGGTGACACTGCAACTCATCTGAAACACTACACCACTACTGAATGGTTTACTTAATTAAGAATTCCTAAGTAAATATTTTGAGCGTGCATCAGTTGCAGAAATTGGCAGGAGCATCCTGGGCTCTGAATGCCATCTGCATATGTTTAGGCTTTCAATTTTGTTTTCCACCACTGGCTTTGGGAAATCATTGTTTGGCACATGTGTTATTGAAATGGAAATCAAATAGGCCTGCATGGTACTGTCCTGCGGTGCACTCGTCTCTGCTGAAGCTCCAAGCCGAGCCTTTGGACCTGGGGGCCATGGACAGTAACGTGTTTGCTCCCATTAAATGAAGGGCAGAGATTTCTCTGATGAGGTCACCCAAAAAAAAAGAGCCCACTAGATTATATAGTGTGATTGCTGGCATGGTCAAGTGGTGGGATAGGTAAGCTTGAGGGATGACTCACACAAGGGCAGAGCATGACTTGGGCTAAACGCCTGCTTGAGAGACGAGTGAGAACAAGGACCCCATCCCCGTATGCAGTAGTGATGGGAGGGAACACCAGCAAAGCCTTGGATTCACACCCTCTCCTGCCTGCCAGCTGGGAGGCACAAGATGGCTGCTCTGAAGCCAGCAGCAAATAATTAGGCTTCAGGAGGAAGGAGGGGAGACATTGCCTAGCAGAGAGATGTCCCCAGGTCACAGCTCCAGTGTGGCGGTGGTCTGCGTGCTGCCCCTAGGACCCATGCTCACAGGCCGCAGCAGCAAGCACCGGTTCTGACAAGGGGTGTCCTTAGGGCCCCCTCATTTTTGACTCCTAGGAGGTGACACTTCTATGCAATCCCTGCTGATGTGGCATTTATCCTACTAGTTTTCTAGTGTATACGAAAGAAAAGCTTACACGGAGTACCAGAAGCAGCAGTGCAAGTGTGAATATTATAAGACAAAATGGAGATGGTAAAAACCCCATTACTTAACAGAGCACCTTCCTCTACAGGAAGGGTTTGTAGATTGCAATGTGTCTTTAGCTGCTGTGCAAAAGCATAGGACTACCCGTGGTCCTGAGGCTGAAATGGAGGATAGCTGGGGAGTGGTACTTGCTTTGGCTTCCTAATGCAAGAAGCTCCAACTGAAGGCCCAGAAGCCTCATCTAAATAGCATTATGGCAGGGCAGGAGGGCTGGGAGTAGTTAGAAACAAAATTTGACTCTCCAACACACCAGCTGTCACAGATCCTATCAGTGCTTGGTACCGACCTTTAGCTAATTCTTGCTAATCATGCCAGAGCAAGAGACAGCAAAAGCATCTGAGATTCAGGAGTATTTCTGGCATGATATCTCCTGAGAATTATCCTCAAAATGACAATCCAATCTGATTGTAAGTTGCCCATAGCTTATTTGGTGCATGGCTGGTCCACTGTAACAATTTTTAGTCATCAGTCAGTGAGGCAACACTGGATACATAACAGGATATCTTGAAGAGCTGTTACATCTCTAGTTTACCTGTATTCAATTTTTTCACACCAAGGGAAGACTCATGGAAAACAGAAATGCTTCACATGCCTCATATGTCCTATTGTATAGACCATGCTGGCAAACTGGGCATTTACATTTACACTAACATTGGACATTTATTGTCTTACAGCAGGCATTCTGAGTTTGCGTGGCAAACTACCATATAACAAGCTTTTTCTTTCTTGTCTCCAATCATATTATTCTAGGGGCATCTTGTTATATGGTGGAAAATGTTCACATCTTGTATATATAAAAATCAATAAAAGTAAAATAGGATGTTAAAATATCTGAAGTGTGGGAAACATTGATTCCAAAGCAATTTGGGTTTCAAGAAGTGTTCGGTTTGCTAAACCAGTGTAAACTGATAGGCCTGTGTTGGAAGCTGCAGGAAGGCAACAGGCGTGCACGGGGCAATTCATGAAAGGCTGGAATATTCCCACTTTCGTCTTGCCAGTGATGAGGGTGGTGATGTACGTGGCATAATTGAACTTATCTGAGTAAGTTTAATGAAAAACGATGTTGATATGAAATGATTTGATTCCTTTTGAAAACCCAGGACCTTATCAGATTTAGAAATCAAACTGAAACACTTGTTTCATACAATTTTATTCTTATGGCTATATAAACACAGTTAACAGGACCTACCATTTCAGTTCTGCAAGCATCCACACACCTGTGTTATGCCCTGCAAAATACCAAGCAACTTCCACCATCAGTAACAAAAATGTCCATTCTTGAAGGCCAAGATGCCTGCTGAGCACTTGCAGTTGGTATTGATGTCTAGCGCTATTATTTGCCTTCCACCCCATTTCTGTTTTGCTTTAGCACTAGAAAGACTCATGCTGATATCTAACAGAAAGTTACAGAGTTGTTTGCTGAATAGTGATCCACCACACTGGAAAGCAAAATTACCTTGCAGAATAACTGTGGTAGGATATTGCAGTTCCCCTGTGAGGAAATACAACTTTGAAATACCGAAACGGCTGGAAGAGATAAGCTGCAGATTTTCTGTGTCTACACAAAAACAATTCAATATTATGGAGAAATAAAAATTTCACACTTCAAGATGTAAAATCCATGCTTTTGTTATGTTTTTCATATGGCAAATAAGAATTAATAAACTCTCTCTATCGCACGTGACATATGCATAGATATGGGCATTTTCCAAACTTTAGCAATTCCAACCCTTAATTTTGCATAACTGGAGTGCCTATTTTGGCTTTGTCTGAAGTTTAGCAGTCTGCTCTCTCCTGTGAAAAGGTTAAAAGGGAAAGAGAAAGATGAAGTCCTTCAGGCAAAGTCCAAGTCTTGGCAAGACCATACACTGCTTAATTTGTGAGATCTGATGAAAGTGTGTCACAGTCATGGTGTGACTCTGAAATCGTGATAGAACAGTCCTCATGCACAGAAGCATATATTCCTTGGTTAGCTCACTCTAAAATGTCATTCAGTTAATAGCAGGTATGTATTGTGGGTTTCAAATCTTAAAGACGGACTGTTGGTGGAATCTATTTTAAAATATATGCTTTGTTATATTTTCCACTTATCATTTCAGTATATGATATATCTTAATTTTTGGCTTTGCATGCACAGGGCTTCCATGGATATGACACGAAAACTGAAAGAGGAAAGCATGTAATAGTGGGTCTACAGGAAAGGAGGATACCTGCTTCCCAAAAGGAAATCATCTGGCTTTACTGCTATGGTGGTTCAGGTAGGAACCCATTTTTGTTAGTCAAGATCTGAGCAGTCAGTGAGAATAAATTCTGAAAATCTACTCATGAGCCATTAGGTTGGAAAATTTAGACTTTTGTGTTAATTTTAAGACTACAATGCAGTGGCTGTTAATCACAAGGATGAAAGCAAGTATGTGGCTTTAAGCTACACCTGAAAAGCCATACAAAGTAGTCTCAGAGGTCCTTTTAAGTGAGGAAGGTGGAGAGGCCATACTGACCCCAGACTCAATGTGCAATTTGGACTAAATGACCACTGGAGGTTGCTATTTGTGCAGATATATGACCACAAATCAAGCTGTTTGACTGGTCTTGAATTAGCAGCAGAAGAGAAAAAATTAAATTCACTTTGTTAGTGACATTGAATTTTTATACACTGAATACACCAATATACCCTGAGTCGTGATTTATTTCTACTTTTCCTTTCCTCATCACTATTTTTCATGGTGGTAAATCTTTGCTAAGGCCATGAGATATCAGGATATGAAATTAAATAACATGTGCAAACAAAATTAAAACCAAAAACCCATAGGCTTGATGCTGTCAGGTTTACTTAGTAGGCTGTTTCTACATCTGGAATGGGTGCATTGCTCAAACCAGTGGCAGCGTTTGTTGTTCCCATCTGCTCTAATTGTCCCACTTAAGGCAAGACCATTGTCTGCCAACACAGAGGATGAAGAGCATAAAGTCTTCTCTTGATTTTTCTCTACAATTGATGAAGCTTTGGGATGGCACACCATCAGGGGAATGGCAGCCTCTCCTGCACAGGTGTGCAGGAGGTAAGGAAGTGAGTGTGAGGACTGGGAGCATCCTTGACAGCACCCAGGTGTACCAGGAAAATCATTGGCTTCTTAACATACTCCCAATTTGGTTGCAGAGCCTTGAGCCCTAGACTTTTTCCTCCTCAATGGCCCTTTCCCTCAAATTACACTAGTTGATGCACAATCACCTATAGTGCACACACTTGCATTGTTTCCAAGATGTGGGAAAAACTGGAAAAGAAACACAAAGTCCCAGAAGCAGAAACCATTGACCTCGTCAGGTCTGGCATGAAGGCAGGTATTCTTTGCTCTTTTTCAGAGCAACTAATTACATCACAGTTTCTCCTGGTGATCTGCTTTTGGAAGAAAGATATTTTGTCTCTTCTAATATTGATATAGAGGCCCCACACCCATTCTGTGGTTAGTACTGTCATGTCACTACCAGCAAGCAAAATACCATGTCACATGACACAGTGGCAGGTCAGCACAACCAGAAGGAGAGTCTACAGAAAATTACACAGGCACAAGCTAATGGAAACAGCAGAGTGGCACCCGTTCAATTTTAGTTGTCATGGCAGATACAGCCTCCCTCCTGTCCTTGGCGTTGGAGATGCAGAGTAGTTGCACAGCCAGCCCACCTCTCAGACCAAGGTACTTCTGCACCATTGCCCCTGAGTGCAGCCTCATGCAGATATATCCAGACTAGCTTTAGTTATCTGTCAGAAGTTGCAGTGTAACCACCATAGACCTGAGATTGGCATGGGCTGATTGCCTGGGTACTTGTCCTGCTCCCAGGACAGGTTTGGCAACCAGGAGGTTGTGCTATGGCTAGACAGGTAGCTTTAAATGAGCTCACTAGGCTGGCTGCGACATGAGCGTGCTCCTCAAAGAGAGGTGCCCTGAAAGTCCCTTTCAGCCTGCACAGCTGAGATAAGATCTTGCAAAGCCTTGATTTAAAGAAGGAAAATGCTGTTAGGACCAGCATATTAAATACAAGAGATCTATCACAGACTTCAATATGCTAGATGCATAGTTGACTCTCTTCATGCTTTCCTGGTCATGCAGTCCTGTTTGCTTCAGTGGGAAATTTGCTGTTGAGCAGCAAGTCAGCCTAAGTAAATATATCAGAATACATCCCTGCATAAAGACTTCATAGTAAACATCAAATCCCAGAATGAATTGAAGAGGTAGAAGCTTTGCGCTAAGGTAGATACTTAAGAAATACAGAGTGCAGACACACTGCATTCGGTAGGTTTTTTACAGTTTTAATAAATATTTGTCTAAAAACAAAAGAAAAAAATTTTTTAACAAATACCAAACTGAATTGCCCTTGTAAAAAAAAAAAATTAATAGCCTATTAGTGTATTAACTAGTCTTGCCTTTTTTCTTCAGAAGGCCATCTGTTTGGTGACCTTCATTTCCTAGTGACAAATTTTTTTCCACCCTTTCTACACCATCATAACTGACAGTAAGCGAAACTGCTTGCCGTTTTTGTGGAGCAGGCCTGCATTCCTTGCATCCAGTGAAACTCCCACTGGCTCTTGATAATCATGCAAAGAGAAATTCTGATCCATGGGATAGATAATTTATGCTTAACTTCCTTCATGAATTATCCCATTGAAGTTGCGAGACAGTTTGTGTACGTGAGGTTATTCACGTTAGTAAGAGAACGACAGAGGGTTTGGTTGTGAGCACACTATGAGACTCATCAGATCTTCAGATCTGTTCCCAGAGGTTGGACGCTGCTATAAAATGGCTGCAGTCTGAGAAAACCTTGAGGGTAAAAAAAAGGGGGAAACCCCACTGAAACTGAAGAAAATAAAAAATATATTTCCTATGCAGATTTCCAAATACATAAAATGTTATTGTATTCAGCATGTGGGCTTTCTGCAAACAGAAACACTGTGTTTTATAATCTGAACTGTCAACACTGGTGCAAAACAATGGAACACCCAACAGGGCTATCCATGAATTTCTAAGGTTTCGTTCAGCTGCTTATTTCCAAATTTTAATTTTGAGTGATGTAAGAGCCATGGTAAACCACACAGTAACTTTTCTAGTTCCCTGGCTTGTTGAGCTTATTCCAGGTGTTCAAAAGGATTAGCAAAAGCCATTTTGAGTTGTTTTTCCAGACGGAGTTTCTAAATCTAGTACGCAGCCATAAAAATCGTGCATCTGTGTTATTATCCCAGTGGCCCATGTTGGGTGTGTCCCTGGCTTTTTGCAAATCACTATAAGCTTGTGAAAGCAGCTGGATGAAATACTTCTCCTTCTAAAATCTTCTCTCAAAAGATCACACATATGCAAGCATTTACCTGCATTTTTGTTATGGTGCGTATTGACCTCAATTAAGCTTCTCCCTGCCTTCAAACTGAAGATGCTGTCGGCTATGGGAATCTCGCGTGCTTTCTTCCTCCAGTTCTCTTACTAAATCTAATAATTCAAAGAAGTCCCTTTATGGCCATGTAATCCAAAGAGTGAGCATATTTAAAGACGTAGGTGATAATAAATGTTTGGGATTCACAGCTGAGCCAGCAGAGGTGGTACTAAAAGAGCTACATAAAAATGAAGTATGTGAAATCTATAGGATATAGAGGCAGATGGTGTGGCACACGCAGTGTCAGTCAGCGAGCACCCAGAGCAGGTTAAGCATGGCTTAACAGCTACATCTGAGTCTTCATCTTCTGCCAGCCTCACACTCTTAGATAAATCTTCCCTCACTCCATTTTTTTCCCAATTCTATCACTCTCTTGCCACTGATGTTTTAACCCTTTTACCCTTAAGTGCAATAGAAATTTATAAAGTGTAACCTTTCTGTCTGAATTTAATTTAATCATTCCAGAGAAGAAAAATTTAAACTAACAATAACATCATAGACTATAATTAAGTCTTGAAGCTATTGAATTTTCCTAAAATCCTACAAATTAAGTATCATTAAGCCCTATGTCACTTACCCACTACTCAGAAGGTGAGGTTAGTTAAAAAGGGTTGTGATTATAGCCAAGAATAGTCATGGACATGCTCTAAGATGTGAAATCTGCAACCTGCATTCTTAGTTTCTCCCAGTGGGTACCCAGATGACGTGACATGCCTTCGTATATGGTGTTAAGCCAACCCTGGCAAAACAAAGTGCATACTTATCTTTAAGTGTACCAGCAGAACACGTGCATCAAAGGATCTATAAGCACATGCCAAAGTACTCTGTTGGATTGGCATATGTACGCACAGCAGTGTGCAGAGCTGGCCACTGTATGCTTACATTGAAAGGCTCCCGTTAGGATATTACAAGACCACAAACGCTGGAGACTGAATGAGCTGCATTCCCTGGAGAGAACCTTGTGAGAAGGCAATGTGGTAATCACTTCTGTCTGAATGGTGATGGGAAGGCAGAGTATTAACAACAGAAGGGACTAAATAGGACAGAAAGTGACCTTAAGGAGACAGTAGTCCATCCACCTTCCCTGAGGCAGGATCAGCTACACACTTCTCACCCCTGACAGGTACTTAGTACTATTTATAAAAACACTCTAACTTAATTTTCCCTAAATTTCAAAATTTAAAGCTCAGTGCTTCTTCTCTGATGCCCCATGGAAACAGAGAATATTTTGTCCCCAGAGGTGTTGCACAATCTTTTATGTTTTTTATAAATCTTCTGCAGAGCAAAACAGTCCTCATTCAACTTTTCCTCTCAGGCATGAGACTGCCAATCATTTCTACTGCTCTCTTCCATGTTTCCTCCCCCCGGTCCATGTTTTTCTGCACAAGAAGCTGCTAAACTGAATATGACTGGCACTCAAAGAAATACACTCCCCTCTCCTCCTCGCAGGGATACAATAATAAGATAACTGGGTTTGCTACCCCACACATTTAGTGCCATTCTGGATGCTGCCTGCTACCCACTGATCCTGAGCTTAGCTCTAATTCAGGTGGTACCCCAATGCAGCTGTGATCAGTGGGTGTCTTCTATGTCACGCTCTTACCCTTCCTTGCTCACCAACATTACATCCCAAACCAAACCCCAAAGTGTCCCTCCTTCCTTCATACCACAGTCTGAAAAGGTACGTAGCAGAAAAGGCAGGAGTGCAGCTCCTCTCAGGTTTGGTCTAGCGGAGATCTGCCCTGTATGAGGGGAATGACCAACTCCACTGACTTAATTAAGGACCGGAGACCTCAGGCCGTCTGCAATACTGAGGCTCCCTGACTGCCTATGTTAGATTACCCACCACACTCTGGGATAGCTGTAGGTGAGATTTGAGAAATCGTTGGTATCATATTGAGAGTAAAACTTAATATATCGAGCATATCAAAACCAATACTGGCTCAACACTGAGCCTTTGTATCCTTCGTAGCAGTATAGGAGGAAAACAAAGCAAAACACTGCCAAACCTGAAAACAGGTGCACATGGAGGGAGGAGAGAAACAGAGCTGAGACCTGAAGTAAAGGGACTGTTTAGTCCTCATTTTACAGTGAGTTTCCATTGCTTCTGACTTCTTCAGTTCCTGCATGGACCCAGTGTTAAGGCTATCTTACAGCTGTGTCAAATGAGCCCTGCAAAAATATTTTGACTCCTTGAACTTGTGTCTCGCCCCCTCATTAGCGGAGCAGTAGCAGTTGTGCAATTAGCGTCTGGTTATCAGCACTCCTTTGATTTGCAAATAAGGGGAGTTGCAGCATCTGACTTTGAAAACATGGGGCAGGTGGAGGGGAAGTACGGTAAAAAGTGTAGAAACACAATTTGCATAGATTATGCTTGATATTTCCATTAAAGCTTCTAGTGTCTGAGACAGAGTAAACTCTGCAAGTAAAAGTATCCTCACTAAATACTTAAAATACAAAAAGGTCGTGTTTTAAAAATATCTATTTTAAGAGTCTTAGAAATATTGCATATGTTGGCTCCCACCGATACACAGTCTGAATAAACCTAAACCAAGTTTTGGTGCAGTATTGGGTAGAATTACAGCAGAGGAAACTAGCTTTCTAGTAAGTGATGCATTTGGTGTCATTGCACTTCTGAGAATCGGAACAACTGCGCAGGAGAATTTCTCTAATCAGGGATCTGTGAACTGGTTAAGAGAAATGAGGTGGCATCACTTCCAGCCTTACTGGGTCATTCTCTTGTGTCTCAAAACAAAGTCAAAGAAGTTTTTGTTGTAAGGAATGACACGTGTTGGTGAAAAAGTGTCTTTCAGCTGCAGGCTGAAATGCAATCTCTCTTTGTTTAATTTCTAGGCCAGTCTGTATGCTCAAGGGGCCCTAGGAGTTAAGAGTCCAAATCATTAGATGCTTCTGAATCTGCTATAATTCATGGATTTTCTATAGAATGTGGTATAAAACTTTCTATCCAATATCACTTTAAATAAACAGTACTAGAATTAAGCCAGCGTTTACATTTTTTATTCAACTTCTGAGCATTTCATCCTAGTAAGAATCAAAGTGTCGTATTTCATTGGATTACCATTATGTTACTCCATCAAAGTGAATCCTTAAACTCCAGTTTCTCTAGCTCACACACAAAGGACTTGTACCATATCCTCGAGCTTTCCTAGCTTAGCCTATAGGATCCAGGATGAAAGTTTACTGTCATGGCAAAACAAACATGTAGCACGGGAAAGACATCACTGTAATACAAAAATTGTGTGGGAGCTGAAAGCCCAAAGTAACTTTGAGAGCGGGGTTTTGGTTTCTTTGGATCTTTAATCCCCAGAATGGCTCGATTTTTTTGTCCAAATTGTTCACCCAGGTCTAATGACCATTGAACAGTCTAGCAGGCACTACACATGAGATAGGATTAGGAGGTCATGGGTTCAGTCCGTAAGTAGGACCACTCACCCCTGTCACAAATCTACTCAGTTGACAGACAATTCTTTGTGATGAGTTGGCCACCCATTCTGAGGGTCAACAGAAATCCTGCTTATTTTGAAAATTTGACCATGAGACACAAACTGCCCTTCTGTGTGGGGAAGCCCACCCCACAGACGCCTAGGAAAAAAAAAAAATCACAGTTCACGCTGTTCAAAATCCATCCTCCCAAGGCTCTTCCTGTGGTGGCTAGTGATTTCCAAGCTGAGTGCTTTTATTCTGACTTCTGGTGTGTTCTAAAAAATACTTACAGAATACCATAATAATCTTTATTTTAACAGAAAAACTAGTTGCAGTGGGTGAACACGATATGTATTTGTTCAGTAACTTTAAAAAAGAGAATGTTTTGAATGCTTTCACAACAAAGGTGTTATAAAATAATACCTGAATGCCATGTTTTAAGGTATACTTTAGACGTCTCTTAAGCGTCTTGTTTGTTGTGCTTCAAAACTTCCTGTCACCCAGCAAGGAAAAAAAAAATCCACAGCATTCTTTCTGTCTTACAGAAGTACAAGAGTAAGAAAATTGCCCCTTTGGGGGTTTTTGTTTAGTGTTTGGAAAACTATAGCTTCATGAAGGATCTGATAACTAACCCATATGGTGCATGATCCTGATAATACAATCCAAACATCACAAACCAACTCCCCAAAGCTAACAAGAATCAGTGTCTTTGTTGCAGAACAAAACAATGTAATCATGCTAACCCAAAATCCAGTTCCTCTGGAGATACCAAATGCCTAATTCACAGTGGAAATAGATGGTGATAGATGATGACGCACGTCCTACAGTTTGATGTTGCCTCCCAGAGTTGAAACAGAGGGCTTGATCTCCTGTGGTGTTAAAAATTCTCTGGCATTTTTTGGAGTCAGAGAACTGATGGAAAATCAGATAATTATACTTGCCTGTGTAAAATTCCTGGAAGTATTAACTATATATTGTATTCTCTTCTTTCTGTTTAAACAGTTTTTCTGCATTTGGTCTGCACAATGACCATCCTAGTTTTTTTCTGGTAAAGCTGGGGGCAAGAAACCTGCTGATTACTTGAGTAAATGCGGTACCGTTTCCTGCTGAATGGCTGATATTTTCCAGTTCTGAATTGAAAGATTCTACCTAGGAATTTAGACATGGTTTGGTATTTAACTCTATGGCCCAGTGGGACAACCCTGTGAATGCAGAATTGAGCACACATGTCAGAGGCCTCCAGCTGTTTTGGGACTCCTTCAGAAGGGACAGAAATATCGTATATTCATGACTTAGTTATATACAATGCATACAAAGTGTAGGTGGATGTGTCTCTAACCCAGAAAGAAAAGGTGTATGACTTTGTGTGTTTGTTAGGACACTCTCTGACTGGAGAAGTGAAGTGATGCCAGGATGGATTTTGGCCATAACCTACCACAGAGGAATTGCGGGTGGCAAAAGAGCTGGCTTACAGTATGTCCACACTTACAAAATAGGCTTAGTACTTTTGAACTTAAGTCATGTACTTTGAGGATCTCAGGGCTTTCTAGAAATGGCAATGAATGAATCTACACTGCACAGACGAGGATGGTCACCCTTCTTGTTTTGCTAGTAGAGGAAAATGTGATTCACAGAACTGGAGACTTCAAACACGAAGCTTGACATTATAATCGTTTTTATACCATAGACCCTTTTTGAACCACAAATGTCATGATCAGTCCTCTAGCCACTTTGGTTATTTAGCTCAAAACTACCCTTGCGCTATTTCAGTGAAAGACATAAACACTGACAGGCAGTTTCTTGGTGAAGGGATTATTCTCAGTTCTGCCAAATGTTCAGCACAGTGTATCCTCCATCTCTACACAATATCACTGCACAAAACTCTAACACAGAGAAAAGTTCATCAAGAATAAGAAATGATTCCCATGACAGAAAAATCAGTCACTCAGAATGAAAACGTAAACCCAAAAGAGAATTAAAATAATTTGTGGTATGAGGTCCTAACTCATTGCAGCCCAGTAAAGTCACTTTTACTGACTGAAGTCTACAGCAAGACCTGGCTGAAATGCTAATAACTTCCAGGAATGAGATAGGAAGGACCAGAGAAAACTGGAAATCTTGGGGAAAGAGACCTCATAGACCAAACCTGCTGCCCTCCATTTTTAGCATGTCACCTACGTCCATAATGTAGCCGTGACACAGGATGGGAAGACCTATGCAAGAGACCAAGCAATGTAAAGAAGGCAGAAGGGAACGCAGTCTGGTCTGAAGAAGCTGTGCTTGGTGGAGCTGCTAGTCCACACCAAACACCACACTGTGCTGCTAGTGGTACCCAAACAAAGCAGGGTCTGGTGATACCAACAGTCGCAATATGCAAACATGGCAATAGCAATCCCAGAAAAGATGTGCACTATGGCAGAGATGACTGAGCTGCTCAACCTTAGACAACTCACCGTGACAAATACAGGGATTGTGAAGGAAAATGAAACTCTACATAGCCAAGATAAAAAAGTGATAATCCAGTAGTGGGTGTTTGCCTGATGGCTTTTTTCCAGTTATATAATAAATTCTCCTTCAGCCCTTCCAAGACATAGTTTGTGTATATTTCAATTTGAGAACGAGAGGACAAAAACCAACTTTGGTACATTTTGGTAAGTTTCTAGAAACTGATGTTCTCCCTCCCTTATTTCCCTCTCCACAATCAATGACTGCAGTATTCAGTGTTGAACTGGAAAAATCTCTGGGGGTGAAAAGGTAGTTCCTTTTCTATAACCATTCAGTCCTTGAATTCTGTGTAGAAACTGTCAACAAGGTAATGGAAGATAATGGCAGCTGTGGTGTTTTGGGCTCATGGAAATTACCCCAAGGCTGGTCAAACTCATGTCATTCAAAATTACTAGTTTCATCATGATCTGCATCAATGGCATGAAAATAAAAAGCTGTATTATATTTGCCTACAGCAACTTGTCTCCTTGGTCACTGATTCTTTGCAATGCCCTTATGTCTTCATGGGTTTAAAATTCTGTACCAAATACTGCAGCTTCCACCAATATCACCCTCACTTCACTTAATTCTGTGAACTCACACAGAAGTAAGCTAATATTTTCAAAATGTTGTTACTTCAGGCTAGAGGGGATGGAATTAAATATCCCTTACTCTGAAGCACGGTAAAGTGTTGGGTGGCTTTTACTTTTGTCTTATTGACAGACTGTCTTCCTAGTGGCTGAGAACCTTGGGTTTGATTGCAAGTTGTTGACTTGCAAGCTTACAGCTGTCCCGGCCTGTATTAAGTCCTAAGGAAAGTTGTGTAGAAAGCAGCCAAATTGTAACCTGACAGTGGTATAGATGACTACAAAGAAAACATAAAGAAGTAGGTCTCTGTGAAGACCTTGTAAGTTACTGCAGCCAGGAATCGAAGCCGGACTTCTGCGATTTCTGTACAGCAACTTTATCAAGGAATTAAGTGTTGCTGCAGCAACTCTACATTTATCCTTGCTACAATGTGTCTGTTTCCATTATATTTTCTTAATTGGCATCATCTGTCGGTGGGATCCAACACGTTCTGAACTTTCCTCTGACCATGGTGAGACATTGTACAGGCAAACTAAATCATTTTCAAACCTGTCCTGTGTGAAATAAAGAAAAGCCTAGGGTCTTAAAACATCAGGGATTAAAAATTCCTAGCAATAGCAATAGATGAGAAGTGGTACTGTTAGAAAAGTGAATATTGAGGCACAGAACTATGCAAAAAAACTGTTTTGAATTTGAATGTGGCAATTAATCCAAAACGTCTTCTGCTTCACAAAGCTTTTAATGAACTTTCACGGAAAAGCTGGAGAAGAATATCTTAAATGGCTCCTTACCATCTTAACGTACTGAAATTTTTCACATGCAGTATCTTTGCCAAGCAAACTCTTACTCAACTCCTCAGTGCTTATTGAAACTTGCAGAATTGCCTGTTCCCTTTTGGGGCTGAGTGATTCCAACCATTATAACACAATGTAAAAGGAAGGGATCAAAACCCCACACAGGAGTTTGTAGAAAATTGTTAGCTGTAGTTTCCAATAGATGTACACCTTTAGATAGGATCAAAACCAAGCAGTTGCTAGACACTAGATTAAGTTTTGCTGGTTTTAGTTGTCTGCCTCAGTATTCTCCACATTTTAGAGGCTTGCAGCTTCTAAATAACCTGGGAAGCCTCCCTGGCATACACTTAGTGCAGTATTTTACAACATTTACCTTCCTGTTGTCTTTCTGAATGAGAGACTTTAGCACTATAATGTCAGATCAGGGACATGATAGGCCAGAACATCCCATATGTTTAGGATTTAAAATGGAAACCTGAGAGATTGTCCTCTGGAGTCACAGACTCATAGAAAATCAAGCAACCTGACTCAGGTCTCACGCTGCTCTGTTCACATCTAGGGTATCAGCTCACTTCCCGTGTTCACAGCCTGAGTCAGGTTGTGTGATGGATGCATCAGATAGGTGCAGGATATCAAGAGTCTCCTGGTCCTGAGGGGCAGCCTGCACTTGCTCTCCTTGCTTACCTATTCTTTCAGGAGTTCCACAGACGAGAGGTGCAGAGCCACTTCTCCAGTGGCTCAGATACTGGATCAAAATAACAAGATCTGGTCCTAGTCTTGGCTCTTATTTATTGTGTATCTTTGGGCAAACCACTTTATTGCCTTGTGCTCCTTTCCTGCTTCCTTGCATTCATCTGTTTTACCTTCCTAGATGGCATGTGGGCTGGGACAGTGACTTGCCCATTCTCATAATGTCTTCCATGGTACAGACTCAGTGCTAGGCATTAATTTAGTTGAAAAATTAATTAGAAGGCACGTACCAACTGACTCCCATATAGGTACCACCAGTAACAAACAAGCTGACAGCAAAGAAAGGAGGGACTAAAAAATTAAAGAATACCATCATTTTTAGTGCTTCCCTCTGCCATACAAATTACCCTTTTCAAACTCTTTTAAATGATCCTGATCGTTTTTGCTGTAGTTGCTGTTATTCATTTGCATCGAAGAAAGATGTTGGGTTGGGATTTTGTTTTGTCTTTCTAGCAGCTCATAGGTTTTTTTCCTAGCTGAGCTGATGTTATTGACAAAGTAGTAATTCTAAAACAAACAATTCTCTTCAATTTTGCCAAACATATGTCAGTGTTTTCCACTCCAGAGAAGGTACGTGAGTGTAGGTATAGCAAATCTTAAATGTCTCCTTCAGGTGGCTCAGCAGTACCATCTTAAGGACCATTTTCAAATTCAACTATGTTAAACAGACTAACATTAACTAACATGTTAGTTAGATGCCTAAGATGTTAATGTTTGTGTATCAGTTATCTCCTAATAAAGACAAGGAGGACGTACTGAATATATTATACCTCAAATTCTTATCATTGATGCAGGCCAAGTATAAATACAGCAGAAGTTTTGTGAATTTATAAATGCTGACTATGTTGACTCCCCACTTGGCAATAACACACCTCTTCTCTGCTTCACTGTCCTTTCCTTCCTTGCTTGCTGCACATCCCCCTTGGTCTGAAGGAACTGAGCTCCTACCAACAAACTGAAGCTACTGCACTGTGCCTGGGCTAGTGCAACCATGGGACACCCATACCTGCACTGGTTCTCGCTCCTCCACCTTGGAGGAACCAAGTGGCTGCATGCTGCCATCTAAAACTTTGTAATGTCACCCAAATCCTCTTTTGACCCCTAAAGAGGTCACAAATTACTCATCTGAGAAACCCAGAACTAAAGCACATGCCAGAAAGGATCCAGACTTTACGTGAGCACTTCCCAGGATGAACAGCCCATCACTCCCCTTAGCAGTTTGCTCTAGTGACTCCTGCTGTAACATTTGCTGTCCTAAAAATCTGAATTAGTCTGTTTTCAGCTTCCAGTCATTGATTCGGACACTAACGTTTGTCACAGAAGAGCAAACAATGGCCAAAAAGAAAACTGAAACCTCTGCAGTACGAAATTTCATTCTGCCTTATGCCACTGACAGTAGCATCGCAAGATACAGTTGCTTTCTCTTTCTTCACTAACCAATATCTCACTGCTTTTCCTCAGGGTAGTTAAATGGTGAGATGATAGTAAATTTACCCATTGCTCCCTGCGGCTTAGGTTCTTCCTAGCTGCCCACTCTCTTTGGGTGTTCAAAGACCGGAGGGTACTACAGTGTTCACTCTACAGGTTTAGCCATAACCTAGGGGCCTCTCAGAGGGAGAACTCTCACCTTTCCAGGCCTGCCTCTTGGCCTTGGAGCTAATGCTGGAAATAGGAGTGTTAATTGCTGCTAGTTACAGAAGTGGCTTGGTGGGACCCATGCTGTCAAGCCACAACATCCATTTTTCTCCTCAACCACCCAGCAACCATGGTGTGATGACGTCTTCCAACTAATGCTGCTCTAGACAGAATTTGGGCTGGTCACCATGAAGCTGGGAGATGTCTGTTCCACGAGCTTTGGTCAACCTCAGGCCACCACTCTTCTGTTCAGATGCATTCCACAATATCCTGCTTCTACTACCACACTTCTTCATTTACCCTGGCCTAACACAGCCAAGCTGGTTCGCAGGCTGCACCTTTTACAAGTTTTCTTTCCTTAAAAAAAAAAACAAAGCAAAACCAGAAATTGCCGTGGTTGATTTTTTCTTTCAAATAATAGTTAACTCCACCTTTGTTACAGGTACCTGCACACACACACACACACACATACACACATACCTATGCTCACACACACCCAGCCATTCACCTTGCTTTCATTCTCTTGCAAAGTGTAATCAGCCTTAGAAATTACAATGTGTTCTAACGTCTTTATCTAAAAATACACCTTGTTTTAATAAGAACTACAGTTTAAGAGTTAGGATGGATTTAACCAAGATCTTATAAGCATGGTGCAGTCTTCAGCAAACTACTGTGTGAAATTATCACTTAGCAGTTTCCATCAGCTATGTGGCAAAGTTTTAATGTGCCCTGTGAATGCTTCTGTTTCTTTGGCAAGATACAAAGTAGTTCTTTTTTTTGCCCTGCAAAGGCATCCAAATATGTCTTTTCGTTTACTGAGTTGTTGACACAAAGGAGTCCAGTGTAATAGGCCAAGTCGATGTATCTCTTCTTTGTGAGTAAGGCTAGCAGGATTAACTTTCCAAAATGAAAGGGGTGCAATAAGCCAAATACCAAAGTCATTAGAGTAATATGAGGGATGAATTGGGGCAATGCCTCTAAAATCCCAAACTGTTAAATTCTAGGATTTAACAGGCTTTAATTAACTTGTTAATTTAAAAGTGAGTGAGCCAATATATTATGATATGTCATAGAGAAAGCCTCAGAAAATTAAGTATGGAAAGAACTGTTCCCTAAAATGAAAAGGAAAAAAAAACCAAACAAAACAACAACAACAACAACAAATTTACACCAGGGTTTCATGCCCTAGTTCATTTTATCAGTCTTTCCATGTAAACACTGTGAGCATACATAATATTAACTGATAGAAAGCAACTCTACACTAACATTTCAAAGTCATGAGGTCAAGCACGTGTAAATTAGGAAATGCCAGCACAAGGACTGATAGTGAAACTTTAATTCATCTGTCTTCTGTGTGCGCACAGTGATACAGCCTGCAGTTCAATGGCAACACAACCTTTTTTTCACAGGACCCTCTCCTCCACTTAGTGCACAGGGTGGATGCACTCCCTTGATGAGGAATTGCTCTGTCTTGCTTTCTCCTTGTTCACTGTGCACACCCCAGGCTTTATGAGTGCTTCAAACTCCATTTTATTGATGAATTCTGAGCTTGACATTGGCTTTTTTATAGTGTTGATTAATACAATGTGTGAGAGAATCACAGAAAAATCATTTCTTAATACCCCTTTGAGGCAGGGAGACATGATTCCTCCCACCTTAGAAATTTAGCAAGATTTAGCTATGAAGTATTCACCCATCCAAGGAGTTCAGTTTGACAACTCTTAGGACACCAGCCTTCAAAATAATTTTTTTGTCTGAAACACTGATTCTTCTGACTTCTGCTGCAGCTGGGATTGCTCCCCACTTCAGCAAATCACATCCTGGGAACCTGAGTCAAGCAATCAAATACAGGGCACAGCTACTACTAACTTTAAAAAAAAAAAAAAGTTTAAATTACTCAGCTGGCAACACACAGGCAGTCAGGCCAGGGGAAGGAACAGGACATAGTTCCTGATAGCAACTCTCAAACGATTGACCCACAGGACCCTTCCACTCCCCCCCAGACAGCCTGTGCTCAATCACAGCCCCTGGAGGAAAGCCTACTGGCCCAAAGTCACTCTAAGTAAATGCCCCAGAGCATGCGCTCCTGAGGCAGGGATCCTACAGAAAAAATGTGACCTTGAATTAAAGACCACACACTAATGCACACTCAGGTGGGAGCCACACTGAGGATCCATTGGCAGTTCTCAGGAAAAAATAAATAACTACTAAACTGAAATTTTAACCCAAACTTGGAGCTTTCAAATGTCAAATTTGGACACAGCTCCAATACCAATCGCAAATTCCTGTTCAAGAGCACTCTAGAGATTATGAGAGAGAGAGTCATGAATGTCAGGGCAGTATCCTTTTCTGTAGCCTCTTTCTAAGAACTGTCTTGTCTGAAATTACTGAGGCAGTCACAGAACAGGAAAAGTCTCAACACCAAATTAAATGCATAACAATCCCTCCTATAATTTCAGATAAAAATTCTCCTTCCCTGCCTTGGCTTGTATGTATAGTCCTAACTTACATCAGATGTGGCCCAGTTCTCACCCTTATATCTATTCTGAATAGTGCTCTACTTAACCTGTAGATGGAACCACCTGAGAAAGTTTAGAGTTCAGCACTGAATGTATTTGAAATTCACTGCAATCTGTCCTCCAGAAAAGGAAAAAAAAAAATCACTTCTGCACGTTGGGAATGCCCAAAGTTTAGGCTTTGTTTTATAACATTCTAAAAGAGTATAAGAAAACCCTCTCTTTTCCTAGGCATTGTACTGCTGCCTTACCTTCAAAGATGCATTTCTATAATTTTTTTTCACAATGCCTTTTTTGTTATTAAAATCAAAAAGCTATGTAAGAAGATTGTTATAATGCTTATCATTTCCTTCACCCTCCAGTGCATTTTCTGAAGAAAGAAGAAAAACGCATCATTGACAGGCTATTGCATGCCACAGGGCAGGCTCTTGTGAGAGATAATGTTGTGAAGTAAAAGTAGTAAATGGTGATCTCTGCATTGACAGAACTCCCCAAAAGCAACTTCCAGAGTTAAAAATATTTCTACATAGATTGTAAGCCTCTCATTTCAGTGCCATCTGAAAACCAAAGCAAGCAAGACACATAAAACTGAAATGAAGCAGTACATCAAAGAAAAAAAAAGTATCTTGCAATGCTTTTTGTGCAAAACTTATGGAGTCATGGAAAGAAAAGCCACTAGAATAAGAAGGGTTTTTCTTGTATTGTTCATGCATTCTAGCACCCTTTTAATAAGAGATTACTGGGAAAAACACCACAGCATCTTTCTGAAAAAGCTAATCATCTGATCTTGTTGTCCATGCCACATAATTGCTGCTAATCCGTATTCCATTATGTCATACTCTGCAATACCCCTTCCCTTGCATTCACAGTCCTGTTATCTCTTTTTCCTCCACTCACTTCTCTGGTCCTTCTAACCATAGGAAACAGTTTTCATTTACTACTTTCTGAGAGTTTGTGGTTGCTGAAATCTTTTGGGTATTTATGATAAATATTAGTATCTATAGGATTCAATTGACTCACACAGGAGCCCTGTGCTCTTTCATGATATTTGCCTTCCACCCACACTCTACCTTCCCAGATTTGCGCTCGCTTCTCTTTCTCTCTCTCTCTGTCCCTCCCTGTGACTCACTCTTGCGGCCTGGAAGTCCCAAGCACACTTCAGCAGCTCTAGAGATTGTGTTACCTCTCTCCGAACTGCTGCTGAACCCCTTACCTGAATTAGAAAACAGGTTTGCTCTGCCTCCTCCTCAATTGTACATTGACCATGGTGCTGATAACCTATAACAAAGGCTGAGAAGTGGTTTTTCTTCAGGAACAGCAGTGTGTGGGTGTAAATGGGTCTTCACTATCCCACCTTCAAAGAAATGTTGCTATCAGCGAGTGCCATCATACTACTTGGTCCGACAGCCTAAAGAAGGATGCCACTGCTGTAGCACCTCAGGACTATTTTAATTTATGAGGGGCTTTTACAGCCCCCATTCATCAATCCAAAAAATCCATGCAGCACAAAGACTGCCAGTGCTGCATTTTTTCTTGCACTACTTGTGACCCACATGTATCATGGGATCATGGGCACAGAGCAGAGTTTGGTCCTCTGCCTCTTTAGCATCCATCCCATTTGCTCCCTTCTAACTCTCGTGCATCTCAGCATTCAGGCAGCTAGGCTAGGCCTAATTCATTTAATGGGAATTAAACAAAGATGTCTGGTAGCCTTCTTCACTGGGCCCCATTTTCTGTGCCGTTCACAGTGCTGCCAGAGGTGCCTGATTTAGGCAGCCAAGTGCCCCAGGTTCCCTCTACCATCAAGGAAAAAGCCAGCCACCTCCCAGGATGATTCAGAACGGAGGTGGATTGAATTACCCCATGGACCTGCCTGTTTCTCCATTAACTATAGGAGGCACCCAGGGAGACCAGACTCCTAACTTGAGAGCCTCTCTTCATTGCCTAAATTTGGTTGTATGAATCCACCTCTGCATGTTGCTGCAGATAAACATTCAAATGGATTGCAACACACCACTGTCTTTCACAGCTCCTTTTGTTCTTCTCTTTGTTTACCTCTTATCATGGAGCAATTGTGGTTTCCACATATTGAATTTTTCAAAGGAAAAATCCTACACACAAACATATATTCCAGTTGACTTTGAAAACAACTGTGGATATTAACACCGAGCCAATTTTTCTGCCACTCTGCAGCGAGTCATCTCTGAGGAGCCACTCTGCTTTGCCTTGGCTTTAACAGGAGCAGAAATAGGAGCAGAAACTGCGATATCTGCCATCCATCCTTCTGGGCCACATGTTAATGTTCAGTGTGTATTATCAGCCACTCCTGGGCTTGATCCAAAGCCTATTGAAAACAGCAGGAGTCTTTTCACTGGGTTAATTGGACTGGGAAGTCAGTTCTCATATCAAAAAGAGTACTTTGCATGTTCATCGGTACATGACAGACAGGTGGGTTTTGGATGTTTCATAAGAAAGGGGTCTGAGCTATGACTGGACTGAGGTGTCAGTTCTCCAAAGATCAGGGGCCATTTGGGTCCACTGTTACAGTTTCTAGTACCTACACTTTTTAACACTGCTGGTGGTGCACTAATCTTCATTTGTTAGGCTGGGGATGACTTGTCATAACACATGAGTGGTTTAACAAGTGAAGATAAGAGCCTTTTCTAACACTAAGCTCTTCTATATCTGCTTCATACAGCATTCTGCATTTGAATAACAGGGCTGTCGAGTAATCTCAGACTTGCACTACCATTTATGGTTTAGCTTTTGACTTTTATGCAATTAGCAGAAGTGGTAGCATTTATTTGCTTTCAAAGGAGACTATTCCCTCTTTCTCCCTCCCACTGCAACCTCCACACCCTCCCCTTCAATCAGCTGTGTCTCAAACTGGGAGGGAACTGGAGTAATTTGACTCACCCCACTAAAGCAAATGATTGTATCAAACAAAGGTGGCCTGAGCCAAAGTCCGTTTAAGTCTCCAAGAGTCTCTGGGGACTCCAAAGAAATGACTGTTGTACTGGCAATACATATATAGGAAACTAGGGTCAGTATCAGCACTCATTACTGTTGCCTCAGTGTTCCTGCCCTGCGCAGGACCTTGCCTGTGCCCACGTTTTTCCCTTTCCTTCCCTGTTAGACCAGGGGTTGGGTGGTAGATGATGGTGCTGGTGATTGGCCCTGCTAGAAGCTACTTTGTATGGGCAGCTGTAGAGCAAAGGTCCAGCTTAAAAATAAATAAATAGCCAATGTTAGAATGGCAATGAACGAGAAAAGACAACATTGGGGAAGGAGTGACCGTCCCTAGAGCAGAGCTGGAGAAGACTGAAAATAAAGGGTCATGCCACATCTCTGTGTATGGGGTGGTGAGGCAGCTGGGGGTGCAGCTCTGTGCAAAGAGGCACTGGGAAGGGAGCCAGTGCTATATGCATAGCCAGGCAGTGCGTGCATCTTCAGCTGTATGTACGGACAATAGCACACACGTGTGAGTGAATGAATGTTCTCCAGGCTTTCAGGGAAGATGATTACCTTCAGTAAGCTTTTAACAGTGCTAGGGATGACAGCAGAGACAGATAATTAAAAGGAAATCTGTCCAGCATGCAGATTTTCCAAAGAGTTGAAAGCCAGATTTCCAGCACAGGAGCAGTCCAATTTCCTAAAGAGCTCATATCTTCTTTAGGCATCTGTGTGATGTTACACATTCAGTATGTTCCATACGCAGATTTGTCCCTTTCGATTTTGATGATTGCAGGCAGATTTCCCAAAGAGGTCTGAGCTCCTGCGTTAAAGGCAGCTCTTAAAAAGCGACGCAAACTGTCCAAGCAAAAGTCTGAGAGCAAAGGGACAAACTAAACAACCCTGGTCAGGAAAAAAATGTAACTGAAAACAGCCTGGTGAAGCAACTGCCCACCCGAGGGAGCATGCTGTGACCAAAGCACACACGTCACCAGTGGCGGCTGATGACACTCAGCCCCATGGTTGCCCCATGGTGCACACCAGGCATGGGCTTTAGACATGCTCTTAAAAGCGTGTGGAAAGTTTTAAACACGCATATGTTCCCACTGAGTTCAAACCAGAGCCAGTGGGATACTCCCAGGCTTAAGCACTTTGGTGAAATTAGGCCACAAAACGTCAGCCTCTTGCTGAACTGAGCTAGGCGGGAACCCAATACAACAGATTGCTTTGTTCAGCACATACATTGATATCACTTACATTGTGGTGATATCAGCTGGTCAGCTGCGGAAATGCCTCCTACGTTACTTATCCTGCACCTCTCATACTCTCAGTCCATTAACCCAGGCTTGCTGGAGCCACTTCTGAAGCTCCAAACCTAAGCAGCAGTTATAAAACCACTAGTGCATAAATAAACATATTTCCCCCCAGAATCGGTATTTCCTACGTCAGAGATGAAACAGTCAGCCTTGGATGATTGACAGGCTTCATGTGTAATATCTTATAAGTCATTACCACTGGAAAGGAGCATGCTGTACCACTGAGGAGCTAGGAATTGTCTTCTGTCCATTTCTAGGCCTTATACGATGATACTTACTGACTGGAGCAATCCGCACTTTTATGTAGATAGTGGCCTCGGGTTGCCTAAAAAGCGCTCCTATTATAACACGTTCTCATTCACCCTGTGGCCTGTAAACTAAGAGGCTTTTTACACTTACAAACATACAATTGCATTTTCTCCTGGTTGCAAATAGCTACACTAGATAACAAAATACCCCATCCAGCACTGGGACCTGAGTGAGAGGACATGATGCTGAACTTTGGTTTCCAGATCTACACCAGCTGCCAAGTCATTAGGGCAGTGTCAGCTGAAGGGATTTTGCACAACTGGACACTTTCACAGCTGGACACTTTCACAACTCCACAATGCTGGTGCTGTATTACAGACAAGTCCCTGAACTCTTGGTATTAAAAACATCTGGATTTAGAGGGAGATGGGCATGACCAGTAGTAAAAATAATATGGTTTATAACTCTCTCAGGTATTTATAGGATAAATCTTTTTTCTGTACAGGGCATCACACAAGAACATAGAAGGCAGGCACCACCGGGCATCACTCTGGGCACTGTCTGGCTTCAATCACATCCTAGCATACAGGAGCACCCACAGCGTCTGCTTGTGCCATGTGTGGGGCTCCAGGAAAGCCATCCCTGGCATACATGATGACAGAGGCAACAAGGCTTTGCTGGCAGAAGTTTACACACACCGGGGAACACTTTGCACATATACTGGCAGGCTCTCACACAGACAGTAACTGGGACCAACTACGTTAACATGTCCTCGCTCACAATTTGGAAGCTGCAGCACCATTCTGATCCTGAGTATCTTCTTAATTAGTTCATTAGCCCTTCAACATACAAACTACTGTAACCTTGCTGTTCCCCTCAGTCTGCAAGGAGTCTGAAACAACAGCTCTGAGAGAAATGTGACCTGCACAGTTCATGGTACAAATCTGCTTTTCCTGAAATCTGGCGAAAATGGCAATTAGTGTGCTTAACCATTTCACTTCTAATAATGCAATCAAAAGCTTTTAGGTAATGTGCTCATGGATCACTTTTGGTTGAAGTAGCAGCTAAAAGGGATGCAGCATGGAGAAGGTTCCTCAGAGCCATTGTTGGTTGTGGGACTTAAGGAAGGAATTCAAGCCCTGCACCTTTGTGTAACAGCCTTGCTCCACCTCCTGTCTAGAAGATACCCCAAGGGTTCAAGACACCAAAAACCCTTCCTGTGGAAGCTTCCCAAGCTTCAGAAGTGCCAATTCCCAGACCCTTGTGTCCAAATCACTATTTCTCTGACAATATCTCTTGCATTAAGGAGGCATGGGGAAAGGATTAATATTGCATAATTAAAATCTGGAGCAACACAAAATGCCATGTATTTTATATCAGAATATATAAATGCACAAAATAAGCCTTTTAACAGCACAAGAGGTCCTGCCCAACCAGATGTCTTATGTGACTTCAGAGATATAATTTAACTGCAATGTCACTGTGACACATTTTGCCAGTGCAGGTATAGGCCAGATGAGCACAGCTCCATTTATTTTCTCTCTCATAAAATTCAAACTTGTTTCCAAAGTCACAGCTCTAGTGAGACGAGAGATTTTGATGAAGAACAGTGTTTGAGTTAGTCCTTGGAGCTAGTCCAGCTCCAGAGGTAGTGCAATACAGAGGAGGAGAGCAAGCAGACATAAAAATACTAATGAGAATGTAGGGTCTTAAAGGAAGAGGTGTAGACAAGTATCATTCTGATATTAGTTTTCCCCCTGTGCTCTGTAGGATGGTTAGCAGCAAAGTCCAGCATTTTTCTATCTGGTCTGAAACGTGCCAGCATACTGCCAGACAATTTTTGAGAATTCCCTGTTCCTCAGTAGTTAAATTTTGTCCTTTGCAATTTTCAGATTTCTGACAGAACTGCTGGTGACAGTTGTAATAATATTCTGTAAAATGTTGTGGTGGTGATTCTTTGAATGCCTTTGTGGTTTGCTGTCCAGAGTTATAATAACCTATGTTTGCCCAGATATGTGTTCTCAACTTGGAAGCACTGGAGCTAGCATTTACTCTTCTGCCTGGGTGACTGCACGTGTGTGCCAGCGTGTGTTGCTGAACATGCGAGCGAGTCTCTCTCCAGGTATTTGCCAGGTGCTTCCTGGTCCCTGGAAAGCATATTTTTGGGTTCATACCTCAGGGAAAGTGGGTGATTTGAGGTTTATTCCAAAGAGGAGAATCCGCCACTGGGGATCATAGGTGGTTTCTGAGCCTCCTTTCAGTTTCGTGTGTTTGTCTATCAGTTATCTCCTTCCTTAATCATTTTAATTTAGACACAATAATGGAGGGAATAGAGGAGAGGGAGAAAAAGAAAAATACATCTCTGCGATTGTATGACAAGATCAAAACCAGCATAGCCACACTGAGATTAGTTTTGATAAGATAGTTTACTTCAGATGACAATCTTGCTCTGTTCATCTCAAGGAGTTTAATTTGAGCTCCTCAGAAGGATGAGATACAATAGACAGCTTACCTTAACATTTGCCTGGTCTTAGGTCTAAGCATATATGTCCTTAGTGAAAACTGCTGAGTGAAACTTTGAGAATCAGGCTTGTGAGATGTAGACTGAAATCATATATGTGTGTATGAGGCACATCTTCTAAAAAGAAGATCCTGAAACCACTCACAGTTAGTCATAAAGGACCTTCTCCAGAGTCTTTCTATATCTTATAAACCCTTTATATATATTTGTGTCCATGAAGAAAACAACAGAAGAGAGAGATGCAAAATATGCGTGGTACTGGACTTATTTTTATATAAACAAAGATATATCCCAAAAATACTTCACAAAGTAATAAACTAGACCCTGGTAGTGCATGGATGCTATAAAAGCCAAGGTCTCTATTCTGTGCCAAGCAATAGCTCCTATATAAATTTTAAAAACTGGATCCCAGTCAGCTGAAATATTGAAAAGAGCTAGCTCTAGAGATGGGAAGAGCTGAATTTAATTTGAGAAGAAAATCCTTCATGGTTTGGCTGCACACAAACAATGCTATACCCCCTGAAAGCTTGGCTTTTGAAATGAATTCATGCTCTAGAGGAAGGAAAAGCTGAGCATACCCTCAGTAGTGACTGTCCGAGTTCAGCCTTGCACACCGGTATTACACAGCATTTGCTGTGACTGAAGAATTGTAATATTATGTATTGCCATTACGCACTCCAGTTGTGGACTCTCAGGCCAAAGAGTACATTTACCCCAATACTCACAAATGAAATCCTGTAAAGAGAGCCTTTAATCCATGTCCTTTTTAACTATTATTATTACAGCATTTCTGAATCTCTAAACTTAAAAGTGCACCCGCATAAGGCTTTAGGTTTCGTGGATGGTAGCATATTGGGATGCTAAATAGTAAAATTGTCCTTAGGAGTTCAAGAGCCTCATCATAGACCCCAAAAGCCTTCAGCTGTAGAGCTAAGTACAATTTATGTGGAGCAGCCATGCAGAAAATCTTCTTCCAAAGCCAAATTCTCTTATTGATGTAAACTGCGCTTTGTCTCTTACCTCTTTTACATTCCCTCTCCTGCACCTCTCCCCCTGCCCCCTCCTCAAAAAGGGGATCATCCTCTGCTAGCTGAAATTAGCCAGCTATGAGTTGTGCTCTGTCCTTTGTTGTCTCTCTTCCTGACCAGTGATGGCCAGTCGCATCCTTTCTGCTGACAAATAAGCCTCAGCAGCACAGCGGGTGTCTCTGGGCTGAGGTCGGCTTCCTGAGCTGTTCTGCTCGCGAGCTCTAACCATACTTCCTAACTCCATGCTTGCCTCCTGGTTACAGGCTATGCTCCTCTCTGGACTGTGGTCCTCATGCTGAGTTGCAAAAAAGCTGCTCTCAGGTGAGTAAATTTCTGACCAGCTGATGGGGCCATGACTTGGACCAACAAGACAGGTTAAACGATGACTTGGCTAAATGCTGAACCTCCCAAGAACTGCCTCCCTCTCTGGCAACCATCCTAAAGCCCGTTTCATTCTCTAGCTCCATCATTTCTGTTTTCCATGCTTCCCCGGCTTTTCACTTTCTTCCTTCCAGCTGCTGGGCTCCTTCTCCTTTCTCTTCCTTGTTCGCCCACTCTTCTTCCCATTGGGTTTTCCACCCCACACTTCTCTCCATTCCCCTCTCCCTGGGGAACACGCAGGCCCTGCCCTGGCTGTCCCTCCCTTGCTACCCAGCACTCCCCATCACCTTTCATCTCCAAACTCCCGAGACAGTAAGTTTGGTCCTCACGCACAGCCAACAGGCTGAAAGGAAAAATCTGGCTTACTTATATAAACTCATACATCCCAAGCTGAGATTTCAATGACACTCTGACACTGTACATTTTTCAGCCCACTTTTCACGGGTTTGCTAGTGAAAAAGTAAAATCAAGAGTTATCACCCAAATTTAGAACTTGGTTTAGGAAAGGGTTAAGCATGTGTTGGAATCCCTTTGTACTCGGGGAACATACAAGGGTGCTAGGCACTGTATATGGCCTGTGTTTTTTATGTTTGGGACGTGGTCTGCTTAAATATATGCATGTAACTACAAGCTCTCTTAAGCCAGTATGCTTACATTTCTCCATGTGTTTTTTTGAATTGAAGCCTCAGCTGCTATTGAAAGGGAAGCTTCTATTTTGGAAAGAGAAACTATACATAAAAGGGCTCCAAATAAGCAGAGAAACTTAAAAAAAAATAGAGCTTTGTAGGGATGCATTTTTTTTTTAAGAATTAAAGAATTATGATTTCTATACATATCTGTATGACTGCATACAATCTTTCAAACACAATTTTTTCCCTACTTTTTCCATCTTCTTCTATTTCTCTTAACAGAAACAATTTTTCACAGTGGAAGGATACATTGAATCAAATATTTTTTTGTTTATTATTTTAAACAAAATTAAAGTCAATCCAAAATATATGTTTCACAGCCTAATACCAATAAACCACTGCGAGATATCTACTGGTAAGATGCTCCTGACACTTTTCTTGTGTGATAGAAAGCAGATTCTACCACAGCCTTACAATACCATCAACTCAATACCATCATTTTTTCCTCTATCTGTTGCTTCTGAACATCCATAACTGTAATGGATCTATCTACTCAGAATTTTCTATATCATCCTAACAGTCGCTCCTTTGATATCACTGCATGCTTCACTTCCACATGTACCAGAGAAGAAGGTGGTAGGTGACTCACTGTTCTAAGGAACTAATGGAAGCAAAGTAGTGCCTTCATACTAGCGTAAATGGAAATTACTCACAGGAAAGAAAAACCCAGTCACCTCTAAGGATTTGCTTCAGCTCAAGGGAGAGCTGGTGGCAATATTGCACAGCTTCCTACTACCCAAGAAAGGCCAGAAAGACATTCTTTCAGCGTGCTGACAATGTGCTTCTCATCCTAGGCATTCTCTGAGACTGGGTCTCTTCTGGGTGAGGGACACGGCCACAGGAAGCAATATCATTCATTGCCAACTAAACTCAGAATTGCAGCTGGCCCTAGCTCCCCTCTCAGGCGTACTGAAGAGAAGGACTGCTAATGGTTTGGGGGCTAGGCTGAGATCAGGAAAACTCCACTCCATTTCCCTGCCCTCCTGGGCTGTGTGATTTAAGCCAACTGATTTAGCCTCTGCCTCCTGCAGTTCTGCAGCATCTGTGAAATAAGTCATCTCCCGACGATGTGGGGTGCTAGTGGGTATACAGGAAAGTTTGTGGTGGGTTCAGCAGGGACCACTGACAATATAATTAGCTGCTGGAAGAGCTACCAGCAAAGCTGATTGATGCCACAGATCTGACACCGATATCCAGGTATCTCTGAAAGAACAAGAGGAAAGGAAGCAATGTGATCTTCTTCAACTTAATGGCAGTTTCCCTGCTGAGGGACTGTGTGATAAGTTTGAAGGTGTAAGATCAGTTTTAGGTCCAAATATCACGCCAGCTGAGGTGCCAGAGTGTGTAACCACTATCTCTGAGAGCTCATTCTGGATCACACCGCATGGATCTGCCACCTGCCGTCTTCCCAAATCTTTCCCAGCATCTGAACCCTCTACAATCAAGTAATGAAAATTATGCACCTTAAAGGGCCAATACGCACATTGAAAAACAGCAGATCAAAGTAGAACCTAGGACAATAAATAATGCTTTCCTTCTTTAAAAAAATTATTCCGGGAAACTGTATGGCTCAGGGGATTGGTATTGGGATATGGAGCCTTTCATCGCTGATCCAAACATGACCCAAGTCAGTAGTGACCAAAAAAATGGTTACTGTTTGGCAGATGCTTTGTGGCCTAGAGTATTTGAAATGAGTTGATGGTCTTAATCCAGTTCCCAGTGGACGACTATCCACATCACAGAAACCACCACCACAATTGGCACCCTTATTGGCAGCCTTAACATGTTGGCCAAGGATTAAATAAGTACAGAGACTGAGCCACCCGCCTATGCCTAGCTAGAGGTTGCCCCTCTAGGTCATGGATGAGACACAAGGATGGGGTGGAGTGGGGAAGCTCACACACCCTCTGCTTGTGCTGTACTGGTTTTGTGGGTAAGGAGAGGAATTCATTTTCCAGGGCTGTGATTCAGGCACCCTTCATAAGCAGTATATTCAAGTACATGCGTTTAAACATGAATTTAAAAAGGAGTCAGAAATGGAGAGAATGTCAGGATTTGCTCTCAAAAAATAAGACACATTCATTTCTGGGGAATTAATCAAAGTCAGGGTAGTTATACCAGGGCTGTATTTAACAAAATGCGTACAAGCAACCTGTAAAGCGTCTCTACTTTGAGAAACATTCCTTTTGCTGTGCTATGTTGTCAGTCATCGCTTTAATTATCTCACAAGATGTCTTAGAGTGAACATAATCCATGCCAGCTATTGTCAGAAAGCTAAAGCTGATTTCTAATTAGGTATACAATGGCAACTATCACGTAAGCAAAGATCTGATACACCTCAAAAAACATATCTGTGCAATATGAAGAAAAGCAGGACTTTTGTTAGCACTGAAACTGTTTTTCATTTTTGGAGAGGTAAAATACGCCAGTCCCTCTGACTTATCTTTACCCAGCGTAGGAGATCTTCCTCAGTGAGTTGGTGGATTTTACCATTTCTTTCCAATAAACAGTACTGTCCTAACAAAATACTGTGAGCTAAATCCTGCAGTTATTCAGGCAATGTTTGGATGGAGCCAAAATTTAAACTTAAACTTTAAACCAGGCAGCACCTAGGCTGGCTGAGTGAAGGGCAAATAGCACAAGCTTTGCACATGCTTCCCTGTGTGAAGGCACAGAGAGATCTTTCCCCACTTGCAGCCCAAGCAAGCAACGCTGGAAGAGGAACCACAGCACACAGGCAGGAAAGGCTTCCCTAAAGTCACACCAAGACCTCGGCAGCACCTGAAGCCACTTCTGTGCTGTTTCATTTTATACCTCTTACAGTATTGCAGCAGACATGGCAAGCAATGACAGCTCTGCCCAAGTAAAGACACGGGGAACGAATTCTGCAAGCAGCTGGAGGCCCCCCTTTCCTATTCACCTCTGTGATAGCCAGAGTGCCTCATTGTCTGTTGGACCTTATTACACCAAGTCTTTAATAAGAAGGTAGGAACCAGTGTAAGTATCTGACTGGTATTTCTCACTACCAGACTGATTTAACACTGAGCTTCCACGCCTGCCTATAGCAAGACTGAAATGCGAGCCAGCCTGTGAAAGCAAGGCATTTTCTACCTACAAGAATGAACTGTCATTTGATCTTTGCTGCAGTACAGCCCTCATACGTTTTAGTTTTTAAAGCACTTCTTGCAAAATGGAAATCCCAGGAAGCAAAAGTGGCAAACTCTTAAACGGTTCCTTGTCTGTGACACATCCAAAACGGAGTGTCTTGTCTCAGGGAACCGTTTCCATTTGTTTTTATTTGTACCTGAATTAATGCTCAGATTAATGGGTCTTCACAAGAGGAAACAGAAAGGGAAGGTCCAGGTTCGGAAATAAGCAGAGAGCAAAGTGGTGAGAAGTAGGATCTCTTCTCCGCCAGTTGCAGGAACACCACTCAGCACAGTGCGTTGCCTGACCCTGGACGTCCACATGCTCCTGCCATGCCAACACATGTTAGATGTGAAGAGCACCCTAATAGAAGTACTTGACCTAAACTGAACAAATTTCCTAATTGCAGTAAGACAACACTTGAGGGTGTGGTTACCACAGAAAATCACACCCATGGACAGATTAGGAGCACCTGGCTGCACCTCATGCCTCCTAATGTCCCAGGGGCATGATTATCTCATCAGGTGCCACCTGCCAAGTCTTGTTGCTGAGAAGCTGGCTTTGGCACGCTGCGTAGTTGGGGTGGGGAGAGGAGAGGAGCGCACAGGGGCAGGCACACATGCTTGTCCTAAGTGCATTCCTTAAAATTGAGTATTTACACCGAGACGATGCCTTGGTTCTGCTCAGAAGCACGGCTGCGTTTGGGGGTTACAAAGGAGCAAGCCGTTGTTTCTAAATCCTGTCCTGCACCTCCACATCCTCAGCACAGCTTGCATTGTGTGTTACTGGTTAATGGACATCCCTGAACTTGCCACTCTCCAGCCACAGCCTTTCCAGCCACTCAGTGCAGCCTACAAGAGACCCAAACAGATGGTTGAGCCTGGAAAATTGCTTGGCTGGCAATTTTCAAAATGTTTTGCCCTTTTTCTCCCAAAAGAGGACAAAGCCAAAGTGAGACACAGGCTTTATGACTTCCAAAGTGCTCTGACCATGGAAACAGCATGCCGACTTCAAAGTAGATAGCATGTGTCCAGGTGAGGTTGCGCTGTGCACATTGCCTCTACATGCAAGTCCTTCTCATCTTTCCTATTCTCTTTCATCCCCAGTTCAAGGTGTGAAGCCTAACCTACACACTGCAATTAGTGGATCATGGCCCAGCAAGAGAAGACAGACGAAACCTCTGCCTCTGCCCAGGCTGTTGATCTCCTCTGGAGCAACGAAGATCATGAAACACAAGACAAAGCTCTGAGCCCAGAGGTAAGTCACTCTCGGTCGAAAGGATCTGTCTGGGGAAAAAACTTTCAGAGATTAGACTAATCCAGAGTCTGATGACCTTTAGGTCATAGTGCAAGGACTTCCTCTTTGATACATCTTTTACAACATAACCAGAGTGACATTAACAACAATAACCTGACCCCATCCCTCCCCTAGGAAGCACCTACCCTGGGCAGAGCTCCCAGAGACAGAGAAGGGAGAAGAACAAAAGACTCCAGGAAGTCTACTAGGGATGTGCCAATCTAATTATTATGGGCGGTGCTCAGATACTGTGATGAGAGGTGCCAATAAAAGAAAACAACCAAAAACTGTAAAGCTAGATGATGTACCCTTTAGGCCATGGGAGTGGAGAAAAAGGAATTTACTATGAATCAGATGAAGCCATATTTATTTGCACTCTCACCCTTGGCCCTTTTGATAGCATCCAAGTCCACTGGATTTGAAGCTACCCCGACAGACTTAGCTGTAGCCCACAGCAGTAGGGAATAGATTTAAGCTCTGTCCTTTGCTCCTTGCTCACTGTGCTGTACAGCAGTGTTGTTCTCCATCCAGCAAAATCCTCCTCTCCTTTAAGGCTCAGCACAACAGGTCTGATTCAGAAACATTCCCCTTCCTCTTCATTCGCCTTGAATTTCTCACCCTGAGTCATCGAACTACAATATAACTTTAATGTGGAAAGTTTTGTGGGTACGTTTTGTTTTCTTTTAAGTTCAGAAAAGAAAAGGTACAACCAGAGGGGGAAAAAAATGTGTCTCATGGTTGAGAGGACTCTTTTAACCAAGGAGTCACATGGCTCCCTGGCGAGCAGCCAAAGGAGTCATGAGAGATGCTGCCATTCCCCTCAGCACTCCCTTAACCATGTCCTGCCTGCTACCCAGCCTGCCACCGGCCACCTCGCACCCCAAGGCCAGCAGATCTCCTCAGCCAAGCCTTGCTTGGCTGTGCCCGTGGGTGGGTGGCTGGCTCCCGTGGAAAGGGGAGGCACTGTCAGAAACGATGCTCGTGACTTTGGTAAGTGGCGCTTCCCCCCTGCCCTCTCCCTGAGGCCGCGCTGGACATGGTGGTGAAGTAGGCAGTAGCGATGCCATGTTTCATCTGAAACGCAATCATGCCATCTCCGCTGCTTGTGGTCGGAAAAGAATCGCTGGAAGTAATGACGTGGCACTTATGCCACATTTTCTGTTCTCAAAGTGCTGTGGCAGCTTTCGCTCTCCTGCCCCTCCCCTACCTCCAAGCTGTGCCAGCGTTGTTATTGCCCTATTAAAGCTGTGGGAAAACGAGGCAGGCAGAAGTCAGGATACTGCTATCCAGCATCTTAGGCATCGGTCCAGTCCCGGACCTTGCCTGTCTTCACCGCAGAGCAAAACCCACCACAGAAAAGCGTAATCTTTAGAGGGGCTATCCCGCTGCCCCGGCCAGGGTCCAGATCAATGAGAGATGCACTTGGGCTTTCTCAGATGCTTGCATTGCTGCTGGGGATGTTGGGACCGGTGCTGGTCCTGCATGTCCACGCAGCTCTTCTGGGTGCTACGTAGCAGCTGCTGCATTCCACCCCAGCAGTGAGTGAAATGATCCTTGCCCAGTTCACTTGAATGCTGGGAGGATTATTTCACTTACGATCCTTGAATGAAAGAAACTATTATTAAATAGTAGTCACATTTCATAATTATGTCTCACTTCAGCCAGATTAGGAGGGTGGATATGATATCCAGTCCCAGTACTGCAGCACTTAAACAATTTTAAATTAAATACACCTCAAATTATTTTCCAGGCCCTACTTGCAGGCAGACAGTGGTTTATATCTTTACAGCTTATGCTTACTTCCAGCTTTGAAAGCTGGGCTGCCCTGCAATGCCTTGCACATAACAAGCAAATGCCACAGTGCTTTTGAAGTGCTTCTCCCCTCAAAAAATAAATAACATTTTGTTTTTATGTCAGCTCTTACTGGCACCAGAGGCCATAATGATTCTTTCAATAGCCCATAGAACCGATTTTGGGTTTTGTCTGACATGGCCTCCTATTAATATTGCCTTTGCTGTATGTTCTTGGGAAATATGGCCACATTCCCTTTAAATTGCGTAATATGGCAGCCTGTGCCAAGGCTGTACTCAAAGGGATACTGGAAGAACAAGGCTTGTGCTGACTTTCCATTTGGTTCTCCTCTCACTTGCACCAGAGTCACTCCATTGACTGTGGCAGAGTTGCTCCTGCTTTACTAACTTGCTGAGCTGTGGACATAACCCCAGGGGAGAGAAGCCTTGGGCCCTCAGGGCTGAAAAGACAAGATATGAGAGCTTCCCAAAATGCTGCACAGATCTATAGTGATGGCCATCCAGAAGAAAATATTTTTTAATGCCTTTGTTGTGCATTCCAGGTACGTGCTGTGGAAGATACAACTCATCAGCATTATCTTTGCACCACAAATCTGCCAGTAAAGTCCCTGGAATCCATGCAGTTTTGAAAACTGTACTTCAAATAAAAAATTTGGGACACGCAGTACAGTGACCAGTGGACTTGGTGACTCTTCACAGGGGAAAATTCTTCTGCCACATTAAACATCTGAGGCTAGCTTTTGCCCTCATTTGCACACTTGCTATACCACTGGATGTCCGTTTTTTTCTTATTACTTAGGAACTCAGGGTGAAATTTGACCTTGGACAAAGAGCTGGAACAAAGACTATGTCACCATGACGATTAAGTGGGCTTTTTGCATAAACGTGAATTTTATCCTTTGCGGGTTCCTGCCACGAGGGAAATCTGATCCACAAGCATAGGCTAAAAAGAAAATAAATGTTCAAAACTGTAACTACAACGTGGGTACAAACTGTCTGTGCTATTAAAATTATTGCCAGAAAAAGATACAATAACTCTCTAATTTAGCCTGTCTTCAGATTTTCTAAAGAAGGTATGATTTGCTGTAAAATAATTAATAGGTGATAATCATCTTGCTGTCAGATCCTAGTGGAAGAAAGATTTTTTTATGATGAGAGCAACTATTTGGCCTTAACTATCTTAACTTTAGAAAAGCTGCCTATACTCCATTAGAACTAAACGAGGCAGCTAACTTTCAGCTCCATCAAACTATCAAGAAAACTGCCTTTTAGAAAGAAAGCTCAAGAGGAAAGTGTGGAAAAGACAACTCAGTGCTTTATCTAAAGGTTTGTCCTAACAACATTTAGGCAGTTACAGAAGAGAGAAGCCATAGAAATATATTGCATATGGACAGAAAAACCTACTGAGAAAATACCTTAAGTCTCTAGAATTTCTTCACATACGCTCTCGTTGAAGCACGTGCAATGCTCCTCATGCATGTGTTGTAGCAAAAGTAAATACGTAGAAGCTGTCTTGACAAGAAGTAGCCAGCAAGTCCTATGCAACTCTCCACAATGGAGAGAAAAATTTATTATTTTACCTTTGGGGGAGGATTGAAGGGAGAGTAAAAGAGAAGAAGAGGGTGCTAATAACCCTTAAAGGACTGAAAGACATTCTCCAGGAACCTGCCTTCCTTGGCTTCTCTTCCACAGCACTCCTGTGCCTGAGCTCTTGGTCTTTCTTAGCCTCCCAAGCAATTCTGGGCTTGTAAACCTGAAGCTTTCGGTGACAAGTTTGTTCAGCTCATTGCCAGGGTATTCACATGTGCATGGCACAATCCCAGAACCCAGAAGTCTTGGAGATTTTGCTTTCGTGCTTAGATATTTTGGTCATGGTTCTCATGACTAGAGGCCTGGCTGGTTCTCATACAACTCCTCCATGTAGAGTGCTGCTGTAATACTATATAAGGTATACACCTGGGGCAGGTAGGGGTAACGCTATACAGGAGGACAGCGAAGCATCAAGGAGGAAAGAGCAAAAATAATGAGAAGAACCAAGCAGACAGGTGAACCTGGAGTTGCAAAAAGCCATCTGTCAGGTAGTTAGCAGGCAGAGGTGTTTTGCCAGCATGCATGAAAGACACTGGCGAGAGTCCACTGAGGGTAAAACAACATGAAAAGGCTATGGGCTGAAGAAATCAGGCTTGCAACATTAAACAGTTCTGTAACGCGTGGTGTCAACATGTCTGCAGAACTCCTTTGATCTATAGCTGGTCCCAGTCTTCTGTTGCTTGTGGTAACTTGGGAGGACTAGAGGATTAAACTGTATTTTGGGGGTTAGGAATCTCCCTGACAGTATTTCAATCCAAATTACGCAGTCCCGCTTGGCACCGTTCTACCTTTAGCATGCCATATTGCCAGGTACACACAACGCGTTTTTCCCATTGCATAAAACGTGTTTGTCAGTCTAACTGCATAATTGCAGCTCGCTTTGTTTAGCTATTTAACACCTCCTTTAAAAGATTGTCTTCTGAGGGATTAGCCTTGTTCTTTGTTTAATATGCGAACACATCTGCATGTAATCTTACCTACTCGTCTGAATATTTCATGTTGCTTTATACCCACATGTTATATTCTGGTAGTAATGCAGCACATGTAATAATTCCACGCTGTCATCCTACAAATTCTGGATGCTGCCACCCTTCCTTGTAATTACTTAAGTCATTACTTTTTTTTCAATTTCAAGGCGTGCTAGACATCTAATTCTCAGAACCTGCTTGCCACAAAGGATTGAGAGAGGTGCCTACATCCAAATGCATTTGGATTCAAGGATATTCAGCACTTGGATGCTTGGCCTAGACCGTAGCAGGGAGAGGGGTGGCCAGTCACGGATTTACCAAAGCTCTGCAGTTTTAGACAGTGAATTTTAGTCTGGGTCTCTCAGAGAAATGGTGGACTTTATCTTCTAGAGCTACCAAGAAGTCATATCACAATCACTCTCCCATCTTTGTGTGCCAGCTTCAGTCCATGGAAATAGCTTAGGCAGGTAAGCCAAGCTCACAGTGATTATGGCAGCCCAGCATGCAAATATTCTTTATCTTTCTTGTTTCTCCTGAGCAAAAGCAGAAACAAGAGCTTTAGGTGATCCTGAAAATAGTCGATAAACTTTGGAGGTTCACCTGTTCTGTCCCTAAGCCAACACATCTCTGGGGGACAGTAAAGTTGAAGTACTATTGCAAATCCTCTTATAGATTACTATTATGACAGCACCACATAAAAGGTGTATCTAAGGATCTCAACAGAGCTCTCCTCAGGCACAGGACACTGCACAAGTAGAGGCTGAGAGAGTGAGCTTGCCCTAAAGAGTGCACAGTCTCAGTTGTAAGATGCATAAGCTGCAAAAGCAGAGAAATGACAGATTTACACTGTGGCTCAGTGACTGAGCCAGGGACAATCCTGTTCCCGTAACTGCCAGTTTTATCACAGAGGTCAATACAGCCCTGATCTAACCGGCATGGGAAGAGTGGGCTGGATTGCGTAGCGCTGACTGTGTCAGCTCATGTGGGAGCTTCAGTCACGCTGGTTAATATTAATGGAGAAGCCATGCCCACCGTCCCCTTGAAGGGTCTGCACCACAGAGCAGGCTGGCCATTCTCTGCTTGCGTAGCTCCCTCCCGCACTGCACAGACTAAGGAACAAGCTTCAGGGACTGTCTCCAACAGTCCTAATCTTTAGGGATTAGGCATGAGTACTTTCCTGTAGGCATATGAAAAATATGCGTTCCTTCTAACCCACTTCCCACGAGTGTGGAGAAGCCCTGTTGTAAAGGATGTGGAGTTGTAAGGACATGGAAGCATCAGCAGAACAGATGCAAAACATGCAGAGGATTTTTCTCCCTCTACATTTCCTAACCAGCCAGTAATATCTACTAAATTATTTGCTGTATTATGGTGTTAGAATACGTAGCCGCTTTGAAGATTTATGCTGCTATTACTACATACACACAGTCTCTCTTATTAGTTATTCCCAATCGCTTTATAGCAAATAACTGAATTAACTCTGTCTATGTACCAGCAGATAATCCCCGAAATAAGCTTCTTAAGAACCGACTCTCATGTTGCTGGTGAATGCATCCAACCCTAAAGAAGATGAACAGTGAAAGGAGTACACAAATGGGAAGTTAGACTAGCACCATCTTCTTTAGAAGCTAAATATGTGTCTGTGTACAGGCACATGCGTACTCAAACATGCACTGCAAGAAATGCTGCCAGACAGTATTATACATAATCCTGGTTTTTAGACATTTATACTAATTACATCGATATTATTAAATGTCAATTTTATACTTTAAATATGTAATTGGATTACCAAAATATGTCCAGAGCATTAAAATGCATCAATCATCCTACTACCAGCTATTCTAGCTGCAGTTAGCGTTCTTTTTTGAAAAGTCGGACACTAATTGTTTCTGGTTATAAAAATGTTGACAGTGTCTCAGAGGTCCAAAGGTTAGTAGGCAAACACACCAAAGAAGATTACTTTATCAGATAGCATACTTACAATATAGAAATCAATTTTATAAAGGAGTTGGTTCTTTCAGCTAATTTTGGATGTAGGCTACTATGCCTTAACTTTCTTCCCAGCTACTGCACACAAAACACTGAGGCCCCGGTGCCTTTTTCATTCTGAAAATGAAATTTCATTCCATCATTGCCTTTTTCGTTCTGAAAATCCCATTTCATCACGATGGGGTTTTTGCTTTACAGCTTTTCTAGCGGAATAAACGAGCTGCATCGTGTCCCCCCCCCCCCGCCCTGACTCACATGCACCAAGAGAGACAGAGCATGGACACCCTGCGCTCGGTTTGCTCGTCCACCACATATTGCCCCTGGTAGGTTCATCTTTATCCGTGAAGGACCAACAACTCCGAGGCCGAGGAGTTGTTCCCATAGCCAAAAGACGATAGAGATCTCGGGCAAAATTAACGTAACCATTGACAGTGCATGAGAGCTCACTAAATAGCAGCTTGGGAAGCATCCTCCCCTCCAGAGAGCGAGGGTAGCAGAAACAGACACCAGAAGATAATGCTCGAACAGGCTCTACTATGCTTTAATCTTCAAAAGCTACCATTAGTAAGCCAGAGAAGTATATTTACCCACAAGATAAACACCACAAGTTCGCTAGGCTACTATCCATTAAGCACTGAAATAACTCCTCTTTCTTTTAACTTTCCAAGGGGAGTGAGGCGAAGCATCGCGGCGAGCCCGGCTCTCCCCGCCGCTGCTCCCCGCTTGCCGGGGGCGAGGGGGGGGACACGGCTGAGAGGCAGCAAGCCCGGCCGGGGGCTGGGGCCGGGGGTGGCACGGAGGGAGAGCGGGGGGCCCGGGCAGCCGCTCCCCGCCGGCCCCGGGCGCGCCGCCCTCTCCCCGGGGAGGCGGCCGGCTCCGTCCCTCCGGAGTGATGGATGGAGGGAGCTGCGCGTTGGTTTGGGGCTCCGCTTTGTTGGGTTTCACCTCCTGATCCCTTTCCCTTCTGCTCTGCTGGACTGCAATAGCCACGTCGGCTCCGGCTCCGCGGGTCCAGCTCGGAGTGACCTGCCGCTGAGGGGACGAACCGGGGACGGCACAGGGGAGGGCGAGGGCGCGTTATTTATCCGCAACAAATTCTCATTGTCGCGGGGCAGCGCTCAAAAGATCCCCAAGCAGCTCGCTCTAAATAAAGCAGGCATTGCTTCCCTTGTATTTCCCCTCAGCAGTCGCCTTAGTATTATTATTATACTTCTATAGCTTTTGCTTTCGGACCTTATAATTATGTCACACAGCAAGGGAAACCGCTAGCATCCCAGCATCTGGTGTGCGGTTTAAAACTTTTGTTTCAAGAGTTGAACTATTTATAGAAGGAAAACTTTGTAGCATAGTAATTTCCTACGGTTTTGAGAAAAATATGGCTACGCTTATATTAAAAGGGTGTATTTATTTATTTATTACGACTCCTTCCTCCTGTAAAAAAAAAAAAAGATAGCACTGCAAATTTTTTTACAAGCTATTGGTCACCTACCAGCAGACATATCCCGCCTGTGAATAGAAACAGGCAGCTCTGGCTACTTGGTTTAATCAATAGCATCCCACCGAATTAAACCTAACGTGCTTCCATAAATCAAGCGCCTTTAAAAATCGGTAGCCAAGGCATGTGCATTTCATTAGGAATTAAGAACGTAGAAACAGCGTTTAGTCTCTTTTTATGGGTGTGTTTATTCCTATTTTTCTTCCATAGCGGTGGGTCATATTTTTCTATAGCCCACAGAAAATACACACACACACACGCAGAGCAACACACGCACACGTGCTCGTTTATGTGCATGTGCTCCCGTGCACGCAAACAGAGGGGGAAAAAATGAGATAGAGAGAGCGAGATAAATATCCACATAGAGTTCAGGGGCAGGAGCTCAAATTTTGCAGCCGCCGGGGTGCAAAAAGGTCTGAGCTCGGCACGGGGCTGGGAGCGAAGGGAACTCCGCCCGGACCCCGCAGCTGAGGGGAACGCGGGGCCGGGGATACCGAGGCGGGTGCTCCCCATCACCCGCCGGAGCTCTCCCGAGCGGGGGTGAGCCCCTCTTGCCGCGGTCCCCGGGCAGCCTGGGCCCGACCCGCACCGCCCGCCGCGCTTCCCAGAGCTCCCCCGGGCCCGGGCCCGAGCCCCGGCACGGAGGGGCGCGCCGTGCCCCGGGGCTGGGGGAATGCTCAAGGGAGGGAGAAGGCTGCCGATTTTAAACCGGCCCCAGCGGCCGGGGGACCTGCCGCCCCCAGCGCCCTCCTCTCCCCGCGGCTGCCCCAAAGCGTGCTCAGGGCTCGCCCGGAGTGCGGGAGAGCAGAAGCCCTTGACAGCTCCCCGGCAGCCCCCTCCGGGCTCCGGCGTGCGGCCCCAGCCCCCCCCGGCACCGCGGCCGGCCGGCGCGGGGACCCCGGCCCGCCGCCCCCGGCCCCCTAAGGCGGCGCCCGGCGGGGACAGAGACCTGCCGGGGGACCTGCGGGAGCACGACGGCGGACGCTCGCTCCGCAGCCCGCACGGACTAAGCCCGGCCGCTACTTATCCACCGCAACGTTAGATACAGATATAGATATTAAAAAAAAAGAGACCGAAACTCCTTGCAGTCCCACCCACCGACTCTCATTTCCCCCACCCCTACCTCCACCCCCTTCCTCACAAGGAAAAGGTCCTGGAGCCAGCTCTAACTGCGGGACTGGAGATCCCTCCGGAGCAAAAGCAGCCGGCTAGCAAGCGCCTCCGCGGCCGGGGGGGCTCTCCCCGGGGCCGCGGGGCCGGGCGCTCGCCGCCGGCTGCAGCAGCCCCCGCGCTCCTGGGGATCTCCGCGCCAGAAACACACTTCCCCCGGCGAGCGCGAAGCGATGCCCATCTCCGGTTTGGCAGGAGGAGGAGTCGGGGTCGGAGTCCCCAGGGGAGACGCCGGCCGCTCCGTGCCCCGTTGCCCCGCCGCCCTCCAAGGTGCGCCGCCCCCGCTGCGGGCACGCCGGGCCCCCGGCCCCGCCGGCGGGGCAGCCCCGGGAGTTACCTGGCGGTGTGCACCTTCCCCCGGGCCGGCTCCGAGCAGCAGCGCCGGCACCGCCGCCAGCACGGCACCTCCGCCGCCGCCGCCGCCACCGTCCTCCTCCTCCTCCTCCTCACCACCGCGCACTGCAGGGAGCCGCCGCCCGTGCTGGCTTCTCCCGGCTCCCTCTGCTTGCTTTGCGCATTGCCCCTAGGTAGCTGCTAGCGGGGTCATTTCAAACAGTATTTTGAGAAAAAAAAAAAATCTGGATCACTTACAGGTAACTCCCACTGGTAAGGATGAGGAAAATCTGAGGGTAATACACTGAGAGTAACACACTGCGAGATGAAAAAAGGATCATGGCTGAATCCCGTTTACACTCTTGGAGTTCGCTTCCTTGGTTATTCCTTTCTGGCCCCCCCCTGGTCGTAATTCCCCACCCTTTTTGGTGTCAGCTGTGGCTTGAATCTGAGTTGGAATCCAGTCCCTTGGGCTTGGGGGGGCTTTGTCTGTTTGTTTGTTTGTTTGTTTGTATTGTTGTGTCTAGTATTCCCCTGGTGCTAATGCTGCTCCCTGTGCAGAGTATGTGCTGCTGCTGCTGCTCTCGCTGCTGCTGCTGCCTCTGGGCTCCTGCCTGTCATGTCTCAGTGGTTGGAAGTTGTTACAGTGGGTTCTCGTGTTGGAATGAGGATGGTTTAAGGGATTTGGATGGCAGAAAGTGCCTCTCTCTCTCTCTCTCCCCCTCTCTCTCTCTAACTCTCCTGAGACTCGGAGCTGCCATTGGGCAGTCAGTCACTGCAATCCGCCTACTTTTTTCTCTCCCTCTCCCCCTTTTTTTTTTTTTTTTTTTTAAAGGGGAGGATGACAATGGAGAGACACTGATCTAGCCCGGGCTGCAATGAAGCCGTGCTCCCTGGCCGAGCCCTCTCCGCACGCCTCGCTCCGCAAGCGCTCCTCACCCGCCTCATGGGGCATTTTTAAAGCTCTCCCTCGGCGCTCGGCGGGCTCCCTGCTCCTGCCGTGGCACCCTTTCCGCTCGCCCTGGGAGAGGTCCTGAAGGAGCTGGCAGCTCCCAGCTCCGCTCTCGGTTAATTGCTTTTATTATGGGCGGCTGCCCCAGTTCCCCCGAAGGGCTCCGCCGTCCCTCCAGCCTCGGCAGGGGTTTGGCTCTTCTTGTCCCCGGTGTTGAAAATTAAGCTCCGGTTTCAGGGGGATCTTTCCAAAAAAAGGGGGAATAAAGCGTATATGTTGTCGTAGCCCGCCTGAGTGAGAAATAAAGACACGCACACTCGTAGCTTCCCGGTGAGATTGGATTTGGGGTGAGAGAAGGGGAGGGAGAGGACGGGTGTGAAACGGCCGGTGCAGGGGGGCGAGCGGGGGCGCAGCCCCTCGCCGGGGCGGCGGCGGCGTCTGCCGGCGGCTCCCGGCTCCCCGCACCTCCGGCCGCTCCCGCAGGAAGAGCTGGCGGCTCCTCTCTCCCCTCTCCCTCTCTCCTTCCCGAGAAGATGCCGGTCCGAAGAGGCGTTTCCCGGCAGGTTAGTTGCCTCTCCCCTGCCTTTCCCCCGCGCCGGGCGGCTCCTGCCCCTCGGCACCGCCGCGCCCCGGGGCGAGGGGATGCTCGACCCTTCCCCGCTCCGGCGGGCGGGAGCCCTTCGCCCCGTGTAGCCCCAGCCGTGCAGGAGGCAGTCGCTCTCCCTCTTTGCCTCGGTGGGCGCTTCTCCTTTTTCTTTCAGAGGGGAAAAAAACCCCAGAAGTTTTAGTGGCGGGAGAGGTGGGGGAAAGACGTGCGCTGCCGATGCCGGGGTTAGGGTTTGAAAACGAACCCCGAAAGAGAAATGTGCACATGTTTAGCACAGATAATTTAACACAAGTGCAGCCGACATGAGCAAGAACTAGGCTCCGAAGTCTCCTCGGTCCGTAGCGTTTGTAAATGTTCGTCTGGGGTTAATTGCCTAATGACTGAAGGAGTTTTCTTGGCCAAGAGCTCTTCCAAGCACCCTGCGAACACCTCCTCCCGTTAACCAGTCCCGGCACATGGGCGCAGCGCTCTCCGCGACACAACGAAATATTCCTTCAGATGGAATGGGAATTGCAGAATTGGTGTAAAAACGCTGTCCGCCGCCCCATATGCGATAAAAATCTTCTCGGGGTTTGGTTTCATGTAACCACTTTCATCTCCAAGTTCAGTGCAGGCACTGGGACAGTCGACGTCCTTTTGAGAAACGCTAATCTCGATTAACAAGAGAGAGAAGCTTAAGCCTTTCAACGATTATTGACATCCCCAAATGGTCTTATTTATAATTCTTTAAGATTCTAAAATTGTCGTATTTATACTTCTGTAAGTGTGTGTGTGTGCCTGTGTGTGTATATATAAATAGACATACAGATGTGTATCTCCTGTACCGCCCGTTCCCCCCCCAGGCGTGCAGGCTGTGGTTGGGGCAGCTGTGCTGAACGTGAACTGGGAGAACGGGTAGCGACTTTTGATGTTTTATTTCTAGCATTTGTTCGGCTTCGGATATATTTTTAAATGTGCATCTGCTTTTAAAGACGTGCCTGGGGGAAAGAAGAAGACGAAAATTGTAAAAATGAAAAGTAAAGGCAGGCGCTGGAAAACTTCGAACTGGTGCTGGCAGAGTTTGACCCAGTCCAGCTGAAACGAAGACGGTTTACCGATCTCCGCAATTTTCGGATCGAAGCTGGTTGTATCCACAGCTTAGCTGTCTAGGGGGAGGAAAGTTGTATAAAAGAAACCAAAACGTGCCGTTTCTTTTCGGGAAGTTAAGTTTTATTCTAAAACCACGGGCCGGTTATTACGTCGGAAAATTGGTAATGACGATGATAAGAATAACCTGCTAAATTCCATCCAAACGGTTTCTACACGTATGTCAGCCGGGGGTAGCGAGAAGTGCACTTGTTTTGTTGATTGAAGCCGAATATATTCCCTTCGATAAAATGATGTGGCACTGGAGGCAAGGTTATTGTCGGTAACACCTAATATGGGCATTTCAGCATCTGTCATTCCTTCTCCCACGAACACGTGTATTTTGGACAAAACAGGGGCAGAGCGGCACTGAAATGGTTGCCGACATCATGCTCGGGCAGATGAAGCAGAGCAGGCACGAATAAAGTATTTCCTTTTTATTTTTTTTTCTTTTATCTGTCTATTCCCAGCTGCGGTTTCTTTCTTACCCCAAACCTGCGGAGCGTCCGGCAGAAGGGCACTTCGGGAGCCGCTAAGAGCTGCGGAGGTACGCCCGGTAGGCAACACACCGCACTCCTCCCTGGTCGGAACCGGGTATTTCGTGTAGCTCACCGAGCTGCAAGTCAAGTGCCAGGGGCAAGAAGCGGGGGGGCAACGACGAGCCGCTTGAGACGAGCGGATGGCTGCTTGGCTGGGCGGGCGAGGAGCGGCGGCGGCGGCACAACGGAGGGTGCCGGCGGAGGGGCCGGGGCGGGTGTCGCCCCGCCGGGGAGACGGTGCCAGGCAGCCCCGCTGCCGCGGCCGCTCCGCCCGGGGCTCCGAGCGCGGCCCCCGCGGGTCTCCTCCCGGGGGCCGCCGGCGCTGCCACGAGGTGCCCGCCGTCGAGGCTCCGGACCGGGCAGCCCCGGGGGCGGGCGAGGGGAGCGGGATTTCGTTGGCGTTTGCGGCCAGCGCCGCAAAGCCAAGGCGGGCTTCGCCCTAGGGGCAGGGAGCGGGGTCGGCCGGCCCGTTCCCCGCCGCAGAGTCCGCGGGAGTCCCGGGAGGGAGCGGCGTGCTCCGGCCTCCCCAGGATGGGCCGGGGTCGGCGCCCGCAGCCCTGTGCGCCCCCAGCTGCCCTCGGCTTTGCCGCAGGGGCACGGAGGGAGCGTCCCCGCCGCCCCCCGAAGGGGTGCAGGCGCCTGTCGTCGCTGCCTTGGGCAGCGCCAGCTCCCGGCGCCTGCGTCCCCCGCACCGCACCGTGACCTCCGCCCCGCGGGAGGGGGGGGTCCTCTGCCCTCCCCCGGGCGCTGCCCGGCTGCCCCTCTTCTTTCCCTTCAGGAAAAAATAAAGAGGAAAAGGGTGGGTTTTGCCCCCAGAGCCCTGGTCCGGGCACTGCCCGCGGCTCCGTCTTGCCGAAGGTCACATCCCTCATCCCCAGAGCATCCGCTGGGATTTGCATCTGTGGTACAGCTGTGATTTTTAACTTCCGACGTATCTACTAATTAAACTGGAGCCGAGTGCTCTGCGATCTTCGCAGGAAATATTTCTGTTTCAATCCAGCTGCTAGCCGGGCTCAGTATTTGATGTGATCTATTTTCGCGAGGGGCTGCGTGGAGTCAGCAGGGTTGCAGACTCGCCGCGCTTCGCTGCCTGGACGGAAACGCCATCGACAGAAATATCAAGGGATGCCTCACCTCACGCCTCTCCCTCCAGCAAACTCGGGGATACGAAATAGAAATGGGAACAGCGGGAATTCCCTGAGAGGGAGGGCTACCTGAGCGGGATCTCGCTCGCTCCTCCCAACTGGACATAGCGGCTTCTTTGTGGTACCCTGCCATGTCACCCCTTGGGGCACCCCCGCCCCGTCCAACAGCCGGGTGAATACTTATGTACTGAGTTAGTTTCTCTCCCCTCGGTCTCATGGTTGCCACTGAAAGTGGAGCTTTTAGCACGTTTTATTAAGACATGAACACGTGCTCCGCAGCAAAGGGGAAAAAAAAAAAAAAAAGCGCCTGCCAAGTCTAACCTCTTTGCTATCTCTGACAAAATGGCTCTCTTCTTCACGCTGCAAAATAAACCTAATGCACTGGAAGACAAACTACGATTTATCTCACTTCATCTCACCCCCCTTTCTATGCAAGGGCTCACTAGAAAAGGTATCATTACACTCAAAGGATATGGTTTCAACAAAATGGTAGTTCCAGTGGCTGATGAAAGAGGCAATAATTGCATCCCACATGCCTAGCCTAGAAGTAGCCCTGGATCTCAGAGCAAATTTCTCTCCTATTGTTCAGAGAAAGTGAAGTATCCTCATCGCCTCACAGGCATGGTGATGGATCTGATGGGGTTTCTGTCAGGGCTTTTACTGTTCCTGCTGTCCACTCGGTTTTACTCCCAGCCTCAGCCCAACAGCATTCTTGTGACTTTTTGCTCTGAATCCCCTTCTAAACCAGCTACAATCAATTTCGAAAAGAGATCTGCCTTCCAGACTGTAACATGTGCCCAATCTTCTGTTCCCTTTAAAAATAAAACCGCAGTGAAAGCGAATAGCAATATCATTACCCTTATTTTGCAAAGCATTTTCTTTGAGCTCGCCTGCCTCTCTGTGAGTGATGTGTTGTACGAAGTCCTCCAGCTATTGAAGTAGATGGGGTGCCCCCGTCATCGCTTCGTTTATGGATACACAGCCTCACCAAATTCACTTCTCAACCAAACCCCTGTCAATCTGAGCCTGGAGCACGACGGAGCCCATCGCTGCCGACCGCAGCTACGACAAAGGGCGGCGCAGGTATGCAGCAGGTTAGAGCACGGAAAACACCCTCCTGTCCCCAGCAGGCAGGGTTTGGGCTACCCCCGGGCGTGTGCGCCGGCCAGGGCGGGGGTGGACGCGGGCTCCTCACCGGGGCCGGGCAGGGGGCAGCGCGGAGGGCGTCTCCCGCGCCCGCTCCGCGCCCGCGCATCCTCCGCGGGTCGCCTGCGGGACAGCGCCGTGCTCCGCCGGCCCCCGCGGCGGCACCTGCGGCTGTGGGGGCGGGCGGAGAGCCCTGCCCGAAATAAATAAATAAGCAAACACGCAGAGGGATGCAATCTGGCTGGTGCCCGCCGAGCAACCTGCAGGGGACCCTCCGTGGCTTTCGCCGGCAGCCCTGCCCTCGCTGCCCGCAGCTGGGGAGGGAGCGGGCAGCGGGAGCTCCGGTGGGGGGGCACCGACCCTGCCTGGGCAGCGCCGCTTCCCTTCTCATCCCCGAGGGGCCTGGTTTAATTCCCCCCCTCGATGCAACCTTAATCCTCACTCCTGGCTCGCTCCCTCTTGCCGACTCCCTCCCTTCCCCCGCCAGCCCCCTCCTGCCCGGGCTGCTGACAGAGGGGACGGGGCTGTCCCCGCCGCGCATCGTGCCCGGAGCTGCGCCCGGAGGGGCGGGCGGGCTGCGCGGCCCCAGCAGGTCCCGGCGGCCGGGCGGGCAGGGCCGGGCAGCTCCCCGGCGGCCGCCGCGCCGCTGCCCTCCCGCTCCGGGCCGGGTCGGGCCGGGCCGGGGTGCTGCGCCCCGCCGCGCCGCGCTGCCGGCCGGCCTGCCCGTCCCTCCGGGGAACCGCCCCCGCTCTCCCGCCTTTGGGGGCTGCCCTTTGGCTCTCCCCCCTCTTCCCCGTATCGATTTCAAGGTGGAAAGTGAGGGTTTGGGGATTGCAACTCACCTTACGCATTCTAGATCATTTAAAAAAAAAATCCCGCAGCTATGCAAAGACAGGATCTTTAAAGGGTTTGTAGCTCGACAGGTAAGGACTCGGCTGGGGCTCAGGAATGTGGAAATTCAACTCAAGTCAGCCTACTGCGACGAGCAATATTAATAAGAGCATACAGGTACGGGGGGAGAGGCAGAGAGGGAGAAACTTGGCAACTAAAATAACAGAGTGCTCTCGATCGCGGTGATCAAATACCGAGGAGCAAAGAGCGGGCTCCCCGGGAGCCCCCGCCGCCCGCCGGCCTGCGGGGCCCCGAGCCGGTCCCGCCGGCGGAGCCCGCTCGCCTTCCCGGGCGCTTCAGCGCGGAGGCAGCCGGACCAGTTGTCAAGTTAATTTCAACACGTCCGTGTGATGGATAGAAACGCAAATTGTGTCTAGGCCTGCATAAAACAAATCCCCGAGTGCAGGTTCAGAGCAGGGATTCCCCTCCTCCCGCCCCTTTCGCCTTTTTAATACTTAAGCTCTGCTCTATTGTCCCAGCAGCAGCGGCTGAGTTAACTCTGTCAGGCCGCTTTTTTTTTTTTTTTCCTTTCTTTCTGAGGGTACTGCACGCCAGAGATAATATTTAAGTTCGCTTAAGCAGTACAAAATAAAAGGATCCGTCATCACCCGCGACCGGCTCCCCCCAGGCTGGGCGCTGCTGGAGCGCCGCGGCGCTGGGCGGCCCCGCAGCCGGGCATCGCCCGCCGCGCTGCCCCGGGGCCGGGCAGGACCGCCGGCCTGCTCCGGGGCTGCCGCCGCTCGGACACCCGGGGAGGGCGGGGAGGGAGAGAAGTAATCACCTCTTTTTTTCCTTTTTTTTTTTTTTCCTTTGCAATACACAACTCTGTAATATCGTGACTCAAAAGCCAAGGAGATTTGTCGTGCACAAGGACTTACCCTAATTTGACATAGATGACTCCAAAGCATAGAAACACGTAGAAAATCCACTTCCGAAAGTTTCTGTGCATGATCTAGAGAATGGACTGAGCCATAAAAATTGCACAAAAAGTCGAACTGATCTTGTCGATTAAATCCCAGTCAAGAGCATTGCTGAAGCTACCCAGGAGCAAAGCCGGCCGAAATGTAAAAAATCAACACCGTGCAGATAAGCAGCTCTTCCCAGAGCCATGGTGACCGAAACCGGCTCCGATATTAAAGCTAAAGAGGGAGGGAAAAATAGAAAGAGCTGCTCAAAACGGTAAAACAAAAAGCCAAGACAGACAGTCTGAGGGAGAAAATGAGCAAGCACTGATCTTGATCAACTGCCTCATAGAGCCCTGAAGTTCAATGTGTTTTTACTTGTTCTGACTTCCCCAGGTAACACTACGTATCTTGCAATCTATGGCTCCAGGTAGGAGGATCTCTCTCTCTCTCTCCCCCCCTCTCCTTCTCTCTCTCCCCTGCTCTTCCCCCCACCCCGTATGTGTCAGGAGCTAATTCATCTCTTATCTGTCTGTGTGCGTGTGCGTGTGCGAGTTCTGCGTGTGTTTGTGTTTCAGAAGGCATGTCCTTAAGCCGGGGTGTTGGGGAAAACACACCAAACGTATCCAATAAGGGAAGTAAAGGACTCGTCCTCTCAAACCGAAGCATTTTTTCATTTCCTCTAGTATGGTAACGTGGCTGGATTTGCAATCTCTTCGTAAAAGAGACTGTCACAACTTCTTTTTCTCTCCCCCCTCGACTTCTTTCTAATCAAAAAGAGGCAGGCGTGAGCCCCCGCTTGCTTACAGCTCCGTATCCTAAAAGGCGAGGGGTGGCTGCTTGTCCAGACTATTTCTCTTTGGCCATCCGACCCTGTTGCACACTAAAAAACGCCTGTCACTAAATTTGATTTCATTTTCCACCGTAAGACAACACTCTTCCTCCTTTACGAAACAGATATACTTGTCTTTTAACGCAAGTTTAGCATATTCAGTGTGCTGCTCCTAGGGAGATGAATCGGTGAGACAAAAACTCACTTTGTGTTCAGACACTAACAGTCAAGCGAGGCTTCCTTTTCTTTCTGTCCTTTCTTTCTTTCTGTCTTTTCTTTCTTCCTCTGTCTTTTCTTTCTTTCTTTCTTTCTCACTGATTTCTGAGCTGCTCAGTTGATTCCTGCGTTCTGTGGAATTATCTATTCCAGTCTACTACACAATGTGTGCCTGTCTGGAGGCACATATCTGCATGCATATGCACGCTTAAATAGCACTCAAATACAAGTTTGTGGGCTGTGGTAAGTTATACAGATATGGGTAAACCCGTGCACCTATGCCCACTTATTCACATACATTTATATACATGTAGTAACAGTAAACATAGATAGCTCTAGGCATCTCTCAAAGAGAATCGGCTAAGCGCACACCAGCAAAGGCTGAAAGGAAAGCAGGCAGTGACAAGCAAGCAAAAGAGGCTGAACACAGAACTTCATCGTAAAGCATCTATCCTGACGGAGAAAACAAAGGATTTTTTAAAGCCCAGCCAGGCTGCCGTGGTTGAAGAGATGCAGTGTGAAATCGCAGGTCATTTTTAGATGACTCCCACAGTCAACGCTGCCCGCACCTCGCCATCATCACCCACCCAGCTCCCGAAAAGAGGGTCTCCCTGGGGCACCGCGCAGAGACCCCAAGCCGGTTCCCGGGCCGGGAAGCAGAAGCGAAGCGGGAGCGGGCAGGGCCGCGCTGCGGGGCGGCTCACGCCGAGTCCCCGGGGACGGAGGCAGCCGGCCCGGCCTGCCGCCCCACCGCCGCCCGCCCCTATCTCTCCCTGCTGATCGGTTTCGCTCTGCCTTTCCCCCCGCATTCCTCACGTTTTATTCTTTAATAATCAACGCTCCGGCTCTTGCAGGCAGCCGGGCTTCCTCCAGACCGCTTCTGCTACATTTTTGCTAATACTTAACTATGAACCATTTGTCCTTTTAAAATGCTGCGTTTTCCCTTCACGCTCTTTCCCTTGTATTTGAATGTCCTTTATTCTTCCCCCCCCCGACCCAATACCACTTTGGTTTTGCATCCCCACTATTTTTTAAGGATTTCTAGGTAAGACGAGGCCATGTTTCCCTTTCGCAAACCCACTTCTCCAAGACCCTCGTAACTTTCCCCAGCGCTGCCACCCAAACTCTTTACCCAACACCCAGCGGGCACTCAAGATGCAGCCCCCCGCCCTTTCCCCCCTCTTTTTTCCTGTTTTTGAAGCCTTTTGAAGGCGAAGATCCCCCCGAGAGCCCCGGGCGCTGCCCGCGGCCGGGGCGGCGGCGGGAGGCGCGGGGGCCGCAGAGGCCTCCCCTCCGGCCGGGCGGCGGGCGGCCGAGCAGTGCCCGCGGGCGGCGGCAGGGCCAGGCCAGGCCGGGCCGAGGCGGCGGCGGCGGGCAGTGGCGGGGAGCCTCTGCCCCAGGCCCCGCCGAGGCCGGCGCGGCGCCCTGCCGGGGAGAGCGGGGCCGGGGCGGCCCCGGCCTCGTCCCGCGGGGTAACACCGCCACCCAGGGGCGGCAGGCGGCGGCGCCGAGGGGGCGGCCGGGCAGGGCCGGGCAGGGCCGGGCCGGGCCGGGCCGGGGCGAGGAGGGCCCGGGCGGCGGGGCGAGGGGCGGCTGCGGGGACTCGTGGGAGTGGGAGGGTGCTCCCCGTCCCCGCCGGGCTGGGGTGGAACCATATCCCGCAGTTCCCGAGCCCCGGCCTGTGCCCTCCAGCCCGGGCCGGGCCCCGCCGCGGCCGCTGCCTTGAAGAGCGCCAAATCCGTGCGGTGCCCGCGGGCTGCCGGCCTCTCCCCAGCACCCCCGCCCGCCCACGCACCCGGGCGTGGGTCTGAAAAGCAGCGTGGAGGGGCACGCTTCCCCGCCGCGGGGCTGTGCAAACCGGTTTGCGTACAGGAGTTAGACTTTTGCTGCGCCAGGGAGATTAAGAAAGAGCGAGGGGCTCAGCAGCACAACTATGAATTGCCCTGTTACGTCTCTAAAGGTTGCACCTACAGGTTGATTTGCTTTTTTTCTCACAAACCTCGTGGAAGCAGGACCGCCGCTCAGAGGACCTCATCTCCTCAGTGGCTGGGTGCTAACCATTGGCCTGGCCCGTCCTGCGGGCTGCTCTGCGCTAGGAAGCCTTTGGCGGCTTTCCATGCAAACCCAAGAAGTTTCAGCAAAAGCAACTGAACTAGATTGTGTCTAAACCAGCTTGGAGATAGCATCATTTTCGGGCAAAATCTTTTTGTATTTTTGACCCTTACTCCACTGGTTAACTTCAGCTAATTGGTTTGAAGATACTGGACTGGGGATAAATGATAGATTTTCTTTCCTTCAAATATTAACTAACTATTGCTGAAAGCTTAGGCTGAGGATACCATTCTATGACTCTATGACTCTCTGAACCTTAATAATTCTGTGATTTAAAAAACCCCAAACCTATAGAATATTAAAATAGGTAATTCCTACATTAGTATTCAGGAATTCATATAGTTACTTCAACTTCATAGGCAAAATATGTAAAGCTTGTTAAACTACTTTAAACAAATACCACCTTAGTCATGCTAAAAGACTTCCAGAAAGTAAGGTAATATTCGTAAACAGAAAAGCATTGGTAGATGTGGGTTGAAACTATTTGCTGAATGCTCTTCTAGTGCACAATCATTATTTTTTTACTCATCCAAAATAATTGGCGTGGCAGGTGATATCGTCGATTGAAAATTCATTTTTCCACCCATTGACCTTCTGTTGGCGAAGCTTAACATTCTCTCCTCTAAACTCACAGAGGAAAGGTCATCTCTACCACACTGCTGCCTGATCCCCAAACCTCCCCATAACCTTTTGATAAAATGGTTCCTATGATAAAATATTTCAAAGGCCTGTTGGACTTCAGCTTTCACTGTCCATCACAAATGCATTTATCTCCACTCCTTGAACTGGGGAGGCTTTTCCTGCACCTAGGGATGAGAATCCAAGTGACCTTCAGAAGTCACCCGTCAGGCTGTGAATTTGTCTGACAGCTTAGTCAACAGGAGGTAACTACTGGGTGTGTAGCTACTCAAGGGTAACTTGGGTAACTTGGGTGTCAGGTCTCTTAAAAAAAGATGACAGGAACAAGATTCACTGGCTGAGGCATGGGTTTCATTTTATTCCAGACGCACATCACCACAAGGGACACAGTGCTGTTAGTCTGACCTGGGCTACTACAGCTTGCAGGGCCTTACAGACAGGGGCCTCTGCCCCAGCAGGAGGAGCGATCCTCACAGTATGAGGAGAGCTGTACAGCCTGCTGTAAAGCTCTCTAAATGGAAGTATGAGCAGTGCCAAAGGGGAAAGGAATTTTAAACTGCTGGTCACAGCTCACATCATCTTCCCTAGAGCTTATTTCCAAGCATTGTGTTCAAAATCAGAAGAAATCCCGTGAAATTTCTGGGGAATGCAGACAACAGGCACAATTCCTCTGTGACAGGCTGCTTTACGTGCCTTTCTCTTCTTTCTGTACCCGTCAGATCAATCACAGGTAACTAGTATGCTTGTTACAGGTCCCAAAGGCTTAACTACAGCGAAAATCCAGCTGCATTTATCCCAGCCAGCCACTGTCTGGCACTGTTGCTCCACGCAATTGTAGATTAAGGCCCCCATCTAACACTAAGAAAATAAAAGTGCAAAAATGTTCCTCAGGGAAAATACAGAGAGTATATGTGGTTGAAAAAGAAAGAGAAGAAAAGAACTAAAAGAATAAAAATGAAAAGAAGAGGCATACAAGGAGAGGTATCTTATACCTGACCAGGATCTTACACATGATTTACACGTGTTCTTTACAAATGTCTATATTTTATGTGTATATATATATTTACTATTAGTCTTTAATATTTTGTATTTATGTTATCAGGCCTTTACACATGAAGTCTTTTCTTAAATGACTCTCTCATTTAACCAAGTGCTTCTAGGTCTAAAGTGGCCATTCTTCCCGAGAGACTACCAAACCCACTGTCTGCCTCTAGCACTTTTCTTAAGACTCAGGATGCCCTTCAGCGAGCTTCTGATGCCGAGCCCTGTTCTCAGTTGTCTGGTCTTTGAGCTTTGATTCAGCAGAAGGGTATGAAACTCATCTGATGAGAGCAGGCAAGTGACACGCCGTTTATGCTTTTGGGGCTTATATCTGGCAAGATGTGCAGCAGAGCGCCCATTAATGGCAATAGAAAGTTTGCACCAAGTCAAGGTTTGAATCTGGTCTTAGATAGTAACTAAATTTTCCATTGCTACTCTTAGTTGTTCTCTCACTTGGTATTACGCAAAACAGCCTTTGTCCATGCCTTTTGTTGCCATTGGCTTTCATTTATCTTCCTTCTCTGTTTTCCATTCCCTGTTTCTCTCCCTCCTCTTCTTTCCTCTCTTTTACATCTCATTCCTTGGAATATGTTCTGCTTCTCAGGGTATCTGTCTTCCTGTAATTCCTAAGCCTGCTAACATTTCAACAATTTAACAGACATCAAATTAGATTAATAAGTAACATAGGAGTCCATGCTCAGTTGCTTCCTGTATTTCACATTTTCAGATTAATCCTGGTTTGAAAATTTTTGTTTGCTTTTTGTTTCATCAAAGCTGAGAGGCATTGTTCAAACTACAGAAATGAATAATTAGATACATTACACGTGTCTGGGGTACCACCATGAAATGGCATTAACAGACTTTCTCACTAACTCCTCCCTTACTAAGTGGCTATTTACTGGTTTTCTTGCACTGCACTTAATTCAATTTTAGATCCTTTTTTCTGTTCTTCATGAACTGTCTTTGACTATGTTACTCTGAAAGATTCTCTGCAGAAACAGGTTTAGCAGTTAAAATGGAACGTGAGTCAGTAATATAATACAGCTGCAAAAAAAAAGTTAAATACTCTGAATAAACTGGCATGTTGTATGTACACACTGTATGTGAATTAATCTTTTTGCTCTTTGCAGCAGTAGGAAGCCTAGACTGATGGATGAACTCTGTCTTCTGGGCAGCATACTTCAAGAAGGATATAGATCAACTGGAGGTGGCCCAGAGGTGAACAATAGGAAGATGTGTAGAAGACGTGATCCATGAAGAAAAGTTGAATCAGCTGTGTTTGTTTATTTTACAGAAATATGGACTGAGCAGAGAGGGGATAGTAGTCTTCAAATGTGCAAAAACACGTTGCAAAGATGGCAAGGTAAGAAATTTTTGTCCACAGACACAGGGGATAAATGGATTTGAGCAGCATTTAGACAAAATTAGTTCAAGAATTAGGAAAAATCTTCCTGAGATTTAAGATCAGGTTAGGTAAACATCTACAGAAATTTAGTAGCACAGGATCCTACTGCAGGCGACAAGCATCAAGGTCCCTTTTAGCCACGATGCCTATGATTCAGTGACTCTGCTTTCAGTCACTGTGCTGCGAAAATTCTATTCTCCTTCATGAAGCATGGCGAGATATAAAATAAACCTTCCCGACTTACTCTGAAAGAGTTTCAGAAAGCATCTAGCTTGGCCAAAGGAGATGTGGTTTGTATCCAGGAGTTCAGAGGAACACCCAAAGCAGTTGTCTCTAGGGAGTATTTCATGAAGTGACCCATTTCATCCTAATCCTGCAGTAACAAGTGCTCTTACTGGTCCTCACAAAAAAAAAAAAAAAATAAAAGGAGGCTTTGCACATTTCTAATTAGGTCAGCAATTCAGAGACTTAAGGTTTCAAACTTTAGTTTTTGAAACTCTGTGAACAACTTTCATTCCCTACTTCAGGTAATGTATTAGAGTGAGACAACTGCATTGAACCCGTCTGCTGTTTGCCTAAGGCAGCCCTGCTAAGGCAGCCCAAATGAACGCAAACCAAATAATGAGTTCAGCAAGGTTTATACTGGAATCACGATAAAGTAAATTTAGTCCTGTAATTTAATGTGTAATCAGCACAATCTTCTACTGTAGGTTTTGTGTCATTTAAAGAGGAATCCCTTCTCTTCTCTTTTTCTAGGAGCCATTGTAGGTCTCTAAGTCAAAAACTACCTATGATGCAACAAAGGAAAATCAGGACTCAGAAGTAATTTTTGTTGTGATTTACATGCTCCAGTCATGTTTTCTGATCATATTCTCAGAAATGTCCAGGTTCTTTTTTTCTAAAACATCTTTTTAGTTTTTTCAAATGATGAGTACAAAAGATACTATGGTGGGTTTAGATTACACTTACATCTTAAAGTAATCTTTTAAAAAGCTACGTGACCGAATAGTTTTATGATATCCAAATGATATATTCAGCTTTTTTTCCTGCCTATAGTGTGTTTATAATATTAAAAGGGAAGCTGTACATTGTTAAGGACTCTGTAAGAGAGAGTCTTTTTTCCTAACTAACTGATCTTTTTCTGTCATAACCTCATGCCATCTGATGCAAAATTATTTTTGGCTTCTATGAGTTGCAAACCAATAAGCACTGATAATGAGCCTGCAAAGACTAAAGCCAAAGTCTGTGTATTTGGCCTGATGTTTTGTCCCAGTGAAATGGCATGATTGTAGATTTCAAATACGACTTCTTAGAAATGATTTGCATCACAGGAACGAACCTTGGCATCTTGCTAAGGCAAACAGCATCTTTGCCTTCATTCAGATAGAGGGAGGCACACACGGCGTTTGTCACTGAGGCAGCATCCCAGTGCAGGTAAGGCCAGAGTGGCCACAGTGCCAAATTATGGGATGACATTGTAGATAGAGAGCGTGGCACTATTCTATCAGTGCTAAGGGGAGATTGCTTCCTTGCAGCAATGCAAAAGAAACACTCTTACCCTTTAATTACCAAACAGAAAACTCTGCCAGGCCCTACTATAGCCTTGCTGCCACTGCAGCTGTCCCCTCATTTGATGCTAGCTTCATCCCTATTACATGTAGCTAGATTGCGAGTCTAGAGTTGCAGGCTCTTTTGATTCCTTCTTCAGGTAACCTTCTGCAGAGGCACTTCTAATTGTAAGAAGCTGAGGCATCTTGGTAAGAATCATCAAAGGTATACACTAGGAATACTCATTAAAAAAAGAAGGGGGAGAAATATAGGGGGGAAAAAAGCATTAGTGATAAATAACATAGTACAATGGTTCTCTCCTCCGAGTCAGATGCCAATATTTGGAGCTCTAAGGTCTAGTGCGGTTTCCACTTATCCTGCCTCATCTCCATCCACCCACGACCCTGCCTCACTGCTAGACAATGAGAAAGAATTGACTCATTTCTAATTTGAGCAGTGTGGAGATTACTGACTTCTCATTGGCTTGACCACAACATGGATGAGCTTACCTCTTTTTTCATTTATCAATATATCACTGGCGATACAGCTTAATCATGTGAATCCTCTTTAGCAGTTCATCTTATTGCTTTCAAAGGTATTACTCATAATCTCTCAGATAAACTGTTAAATGCATTTCTATCATCAGAAGGAACACGTGCCTCTGTGAGATTGCCACCAGACCAGTAAATCAGCATTGCATTTAAGCATACAAAAATCTTGTAATTTCACTAATTGCAAATAACCATATCAAAGCCTGCCTTTTTTTTCCTTTCTGATTTCTAAACTACATTTCCCAGAAATCTCAGGGCTAGAGCCAAAGTGCACATCCATCTCTTGCTGTAACAGCTCCAGCGGTCTGCTGCAGTCTCCTGTGAGGGAAACATCCTGAAAGGCAAACAGCAAGTGCAGAAAACCCTATAACAGCATCTTTTTTTCCTCTCATATCAAGAAAATATTAAACAAATTTCTGCAACCAGTAAGAAACTTTATAACAGCAGCCATATGTTTGGGTCATATTTTATATTTTGTAATTGAGCTTTTAAACATTCATTTTTTTTCCTAAGAATAACTCATTAAAGGACTTGATAACCATCTCTGCATAAAAATACAGGACTTTATAGGCTTTATTAGTATTGAAATTATTAATTTGCTTTATTATCTACTGCTTACTATTTGGGGATAAATCTGTATGAATGGGTGCCCTCCTGTTTGGAATAAAAGTAGCATCTCTCAATTTTGTGTATGTTGTTCTTAAGTATTACTCTGATGATCCATATTTATATATGCTTGACAGTACATCATTGCCAGATTTCAAAAGCTAATTGCATGCCTTCCAATGCTTGATGTTTTTAAATAACTGATGAGATGAGAACCTCTGGATTTTTTTTCCATACATGTGAGATGCCAAGAAAAACTCCTAAATGTGATTTCCCCCCCCCCCCTAAGAAAAGAAAACACATCTAAAATGGCTATTTTAAAAATTATTCTGATTTTTTAAGTAAATCTAATAATGGGAGTGGGGGGAGGGAGAGTCCTGGCATCAGCTTTTAAAGCACAGGACTGATGATATTAATGTTGCCAACATAAACATGAGGACATGGGTTTGTTTAGCTTCCTGTCTCTTCCACCCAGCCATCATCACGGACCATCTACTGCTCTTACCTAGGAGGGACTGCATTTCATTTAAAGCTACAGTATTGACAGTGCTGAGATATATGTGCATTCATTAGCCTACTTCTTAAGAGTTCAATCTATTGCTACTGTCTGAAATCTAAAAAACCTGCCCCATTAAGGAGGTTTTCAGGTGAAGAGGATGCCTAGTGAGTAGTTTTATAAAGCTGTGTCCAACTAAGTTTACTACATTCACCCTTGTGTCTGCTTTCCAAAACATTTGTCCCTTTTACACTGATATTTTAATCTTTGCCTCTGTGCGTCAGGTTTTGACTAACCTAGCTAGGTTGTCACCCTGCAGTTCTATGCTATAATTGTACTGGATATATTAACTTAGTTATACAGAAATGGCCAGACTTTGGAAACAATCTAGAAAAGTTTGCCACTCTTCCCTTTACAGTTTTCAACAATTCATCAAATAATGTTGTTTGTGTCATGTCCTCCCCCAGGTCACTGAGTTATAATGATCACTTATCTACAAATCTTTCCTACATTTTCTTTCTATTACAATGAGCCTCTCTTTCATGAGGATTATTAGCAAAAGCTGCAGGATATTTTATCTGGCTGCAATTCAGCTTCATGTGGGGGTGCTCACATGCACCCTGCGGTATTTTGTGCAGTTATAAGCAATTTATGAGATGTTTAAAAGTGCATACTTTAGTTTTCAGATTTAACTCTTTGCTTGAATCCAGTGTCTGACTAATCCCAGTACAAGATTTCTGTAGAGAGCAGGGTCTAAATCGTAAGTGGTGTTGACTGCCTCTACTCTTTTATCACCTTCATTGGAGCTGAAGGTTCTGAGCATTTTTTGGATGCAGCCCTAACATACCTTACATGCATTATAAAAGATGTTAAAAAAAATTCTTTCCAAACTACGCACAGGCTTACTGAGCAAGGGCCCAAAAGGGCAGTAGCTTCCCCGTTATGCCCTCCTGGCGTGACACCTGCACTCCTGCATTACCTGAAATCATTGTGTGGCCGCCATAGCCCCTGTCTCCCCGCCTCCGCCAGCATGCTCCCTGGAAGCTGCAAAGCGTGAGGACAGGTTACCCAAGGAAGAATGCAAAACAAATCTTGTAAGACACTGGGCTGGCAGATGCTGGGCTCCTGTGATGCCATCCATGGTGGCAAAACATGTAACGCACGGAGCAGAAATCAGTTACTTAATGACTTCAGCAAACAAGGTCTCCATGGCCCTGCCTTAGTACGAAGTCTTCGATTCTCTGTGGCTTTTAGAATCAATTTATCTTTCTGCTTGTTTAAAAGAAGGGGGGAAATAAGTATAGGTGCCACTGTGCTTGTACCTGTGCACCTGTACCTGTGCCTCCAGAAAAGTGAAGAACTGGGGCATCTTTGGAGAATGTATGAACAGTCCCTGTAGGATGGAAAGGTTTTACACCAGGGTATAAATGAAATTCTTACAGTTCTCTTTGGGTGCAGGCAATGACTTTTTTCTACTCATTCCTACAAGGGTGAGTGAATTGGAGACTAACTTTGTGACCTTTACATGATACTATTATATAAACATCAAGAATGAAAGCTGTTTGTGCTAGTAGGAAATGGTGGGGCAATATCATCTGTCCATGGAGATTTCTTATACAAAAAAGAGTAGCTGTTGTGTAGTTATGTTCACTCATAGGGTCCTAACCAAAGAAAATGCATCAATATAAATGTAACGTAATTCACACCAGGAAATGTTTTGATACGGTCTCTGTATATATGACAATACATGTAAGCCAATGATAATTTTCCTGTTTGTAATGGCTGTCTATTGTCTGATCTAGCGAGAGAACACACACAGTCACGAATCTAGGAATTCTGACTGCTAGACTGTCTCTTGTTTCCTCCATGAATCTATTAGACATCCTCCGCCTCCTCCTCCCCAAGCTGGCACCGCAAGACAGAATCGCTGATTACCAAGCTTAAATGATTAGTCCTCACCATCCTTCCAGATCCAGAGTAGAGCCCCGAAATCTAGTACCACTCTGTGGGACGTTCCTCACCACTACACATTTTGTCTGCAGGATCTCTGGATGCAGGACAGTTTTACGCTGAGTAAATTATTCCTGCTAAAGCGATAGAAAGCTTTATTCACAGCATCATTATGGGCTTGTTTGTGTGTATGCCAGAGCTAATACAGTCCTTTGCCTTTTGCTCTTTGATTGGTGTAACAAGGATCTTGCATACAACAGTTGATTGTTACGCTATTGTCTACTGAGTCTCCATGAGCCGTAAACTGAGAACGTATTTATTGCTTTTACCAAACTCAGTGCCTTGGCTAAATCTCCTTACTCATTTTTTTCACTCCTTTTTTTTTTTTTTCTTTTAGAAAGTCATAACTTGGTTTGATTCTAAAGGCAATGTCGCACTTTGACTACAGACAATGTCTCTCACAGTCAATGGAGCATAAAGGTAAGGGGAAAAGCCCTCTTTTGGCTGACAGCTGTAGGCGTCCATTTACTTTTGGTAATTAAAGAAAAAAGACATGCAATTTTCTAGAAGTTTCTTTTCAACTTTCCTATTGTTGTATGGGTACTTTTCCTTTGTAATGTGGAAACGAAATCTTAATTGTCTGCCATTCCTTAAAACTGCATTGTGTCAGCTTGTGTAAAGATTGCCCTATTAATAAATCTTACTTTTTGGTGTCATAATACAGAGCAATCTGTTTTCTATATGTAGCATAAGTATATGCTTTGGAAGAATTTGATATAGGACAATAAGTATTCAAAGGGCTTTAAGGGTGGCTATTATACCTACTTACACATTGACAAAAAAAGACTGTAAGAGAACAGAAAGCATAAGGTAGTAATTTCCAGAGAAATTGGGAAAGAACAGTGATATAAGAGAAAAATGGTGTGTAGAAGAGAGTCAGCAGACAGTGAAAAGAGATGTGTTAATTGGAATAGGAGTGAAGGAAAGAAAGATTTTGGAACCAAACTAAAGAAAAGCACTTTGGTAAAATGAACCATTATTTTAAAAATATACAGGAAATACAGCATTTCTTTGGTATTTCTAAAAATTTGTTTGTAACTCAACAACTATATTTTGAAAACAAAAATGAAAGCTGGGTTCAAGAGTGTAATCCTACAGCATATGTAGTATTTCTGGAATCCACAAGATGCTGTTTCTGCTAATAATTTCCATGGCTATAGCTCCCTTTTTGAAATTAGAATCTGTTACCTCTCCTTCAGACCTGTGTGGCTTCTCTGATGGTTGTCTTTGTAGATGCTGACAGACCAACTCAATTCCAGTTGTTTTAAATGTATTACATTGTTTACATTTGATTGTGTTACATCAGCAGGATGTCAAGGCATCCTGCTGATAATGTAGTGAAATAATACAAGCCTTACCCATAGAAACCTAACAATTGGCAAGTGGGCGCCTTCTGCCTTTTAATTCTTTGTCACAGGTTACTTCAGCTCGTCATTGTTCGTGTAGTTTGTCATGACATTAAGGAAATTGGAGTATACTGAATTTGACATGCCTAGTGCTAGTCTTCACTGAATCACTGGCCTACCGAATGACTTTGTGTGAGTCACTTCCATCACTGTGCCTCCTGCCTCAGCGAGGAGATGGGCACATTCATCCTAGTTCCTTCTCTATGTGCTTTGCTACCTGCTCATAGTGCTATGAAAGAGCAGTGGTATTATTAGCAATGCAAAAGCTAAACGGATCGCAGTAGATTTGGCTGATACAAAAGAAGCAATAACAAAGCCAAAGGATATAAACATACCACCTTCTTTGGATGTTTGAGCCAGTTTTGCTGAATGGGAAATGCCAAAACCGTGAGCCAGACTTCTGTCTTCATGGCTTGCAAAAAGCAACAGGGATGTTTTCCTGTTATTACTGACAAGATTATGAACAGTTTCTTACATAAAGGGCAGGGTATTGGCCACTCTTGCACAATTTGTAATGAAGGCACTTCTGAAGAAGTCATCTGTAGATGCTAGTGACCTCATCAGTTGTTGCTCCTTATAGGGAATATCGCTGTTGGTGTTCTCACCTAAGAGGCCCTCCTTTCTTTATCTGTTTGACTACTGATATGGGTGAAACAGGGAAAAATTACCATTTCCTCCCAGGGGCAGAAACAAGTAAGGAGATCAGGCTTATCTTGTTGAAGACACCATAAGTATCTTGTAAGATATACTGATATTCCCTGAATCACTCTTGGCTCATTCAGGGAACTTTGTGGAAGTACAAGGCCTCTGCTTTCAGTGGCCATTTCTACTCCCTTCATAAACACTGGATACTAAAATAATGATTTACCTGTCTTTCCTAAGAGCACTGAAGTTTCCAGAGACACTGGCACAGGCTTCCTAGAGAGGTGGTTGACGCCCCAAGCCTGTCCGTGTTTAAGAGGCATTTGGACAATGCCCTTATAATATGCTTTAACTTTTGGTCAGCCCTGAAGTGATCAGGCAGTTGGACTAGATAATTGTTGTAGGTCCTTTCCAACTGAAATTTTCTTTTCTTTTTCTTTTCTTTTCTTTTCTTTTCTTTTCTTTTCTTTTCTTTTCTTTTCTTTTCTTTTCTTTTCTTTTCTTTTCTTTTCTTTTCTTTTCTTTTCTTTTCTTTTCTTTTCTTTTTTCTTTTCTTTTCTCTTTTCTTTTCTTTTCTTTTCTTTTCTTTTCTTTTCTTTTCTTTTCTCTTTTCTTTTCTTTTCTTTTCTTTTCTTTTCTTTTCTTTTCTTTTCTTTTCTTTTCTCTTTTCTTCTTTTCTTTTCTCTTTTCTTTTCTTTTCTTTTCTTTTCTTTTTTCTTTTCTTTTTTCTTTTCTTTTCTTTTTCTATTTTATTTCTCAGCATGCAAATAGTTTGTATGAAAAAAATACTTTCTTTTTCCAGTTACTTAGAGAAAATGGAAGAGTCAGATTCAATTCAACCAAGATAATGGCGATACTGGTATGTAGATATATCTAAGAGGAAACAATTCAGGACGGTAAAGGTACACCGTTGATGCAGAAACAATTTTCACACAGTGTGTTTGTTGCACTAAGCACAAAATATAAATAAAAATATATAGAGACAAGTTTCCTTGGACCTTAAGATATACAGGGTATCCCTCATTTTACTCAGGGCTCGACTCCAAATCACTGCTTTAAGAGTCAACCCTTACTCAGAGGTAAGAGCACGAGAATGGATACACAGTGTCAAAACACACTCCGGTTTATGCACTAGTCTGGGGTTTGGTGTTGTTTTTTTCTCTTTTTTTCATTTAAGCATGATTTGTTGAATAAAAACTTCACACACAGAGAGAATTCTCATGGCATAAGACAAATCTCCAGCTATGTAAACCTCGAGTACTCATTTGAAGGAGCTCACTTGCATTTCTTTTGATATGTCTACAACTTTCCATTTCTCTTCCTCCAGTTGTTATTGTTTTACCACTCTCTGTGTTCTGCATCTGGGTTTACAAGATGCTACTGACCACACAAACCAAATTTAATATCCTCTATTTGGATTCCTACCAAACCACAAGACCATATATTCTATTTTTTTTTTTTGCTGATTTTTTCTGTCTCTCATTTTTTCTTTTATGTAATTCTCAATCTCCTAAGAACAAGCCCAACTCTTTCTGTGGTGCTGCACTCATGTAACTGAAACTCAGATTTGCCCCTTAGAAATTGAAACTCAGTTTCTTCTGTTGATACCAATAATACTTCTTCCACAGACTTCCTCATTCTCCCACTATTGTTTTATGTGACAGCAGAATATTACTCTAATTCAATCATTTTTCAACCAATCTAATACAGTCCCAAAGTGGATTAGCCAGCAGGCACTGGTGGACTGCACATCCATCAGTTGACAGCTACAAAATCACTGGATAATTAAATCCAGAGAGAGATCCAGAAAGGGAAGGAACAATTCATTTGTCTCCTACTTCTCCATCTGTTGCTGTTCACTCCATACAATTGAAGATCAGCTCCTTGGCCTTTCTTCTTCCAGCCACCCAAAGCTGGAAGTGGCTTCCACCCCAGGGCAGGAGAAACAATGCTTTGAGAAACTGAATGCGACATAAGGGAGAAGAGGAGATGTCTGATCCCCCCACTCCCTTTTGTCCCTAGGCAGGAAGTTTCTTCAGAAGTCACACCAATACTACAGTATCTACAAAGGGATTTGCACCATGATGGTTATGTTGATGTAACTACAGCACAGCATGCAACCCTATGGCTTGCAAGTCATAGTGTGGGCATTCTGTAAACCATCTGTAAACTGTCCTAAAAGCAGGACAATATATGATACCTTACTGTTACAGTCAAGTAAATAGAATGTCATAATTCCATTACTGAGTGCTGATGGTTTTCTCCTTTGTGTGCGTTTTTATGATGGGCTTTTTTTTTTCCCTTCACATTTCATCATGTTCTGACAAAATAAGGGGGTGAATCAGATTTTTTGGTGAGCTTAATTTCTCTCTTTCTCTCTCCTCTCCTTTCCTATCTCAACTAAATGTCACCAGAAGATGCAAGTGTGCAGGTTCTCTAGTCAGGATTTCTTTTAATCATGTTCCTTTTCTAAGCAGTTTTTCTTAGATTGCAGAAGTTATCTTCGGAACAAAGAATGAGCTTGAACTTGTACGTTCTGTTTATAACAGGATGTCTTCCTTCGAGCTGGCTGAAAAACGCTATGACAATACTAATGCTAATACTGATTAGTATGAGCATTACTATTTCTGTTCTTTGAGAAGGCTGTTTACTATATATAGCAAATTTATATTAAAAATATATATATACACTATATATAGTAAACATATAAATTTATATTTACTATAAATATTTTCTATATCATTTTCTATGTAATTAATTGCATTACAGTGTTTATCTAACTGAATGTGACTGGTTATAAAATGTGTAGACTTTTTCCCTGCTGTACCGGTATCCCCCATGCTGTCTTTTCCTTCTAACATTGTCAGAACTGCCACGCTGTAAATGCTGCTCAATCACCAGTCCCATCAGTGAGTTGAAAAAAAATAAAACTTCAATGAAAGCAAGAGGTCCGTTTCTCCTTTTGGATATCTGCCAGCAGATTAGTTGGTGGGGGAAAGGTGGTTAGGGTTGGGGTTTTCCTTTTCCTGCTTTAAGGAGCGGCTGTTGAGGGAGGCTTGAGGAAGCTACTTCAGTAGGAAGAAGCTAAAAGGTTTCGTTAGTTGCTGTGTGTGCATGAGACAGACGCTGTAGTGCATTTTTGTCAGTCTGAAGTAAAATAGCTTTTTTAATGGCGTGGACCCCTCCCTGCTGCCCAGAGGGTGCCTCGAACAATTGGAGTGGAGCGGGAATTGCGGGGGGGAGGAAGATGAAAGAGCCACGAGGCCTCCAAAGGACTCGGGCTGCCCATTCCACAGACCTCTAGCTCTTGTCCTAACGTTTTAAAATAATCCTTTGGCATTTAAAATAAACCTAATTTTCTTCTCCTTGGACCACAAATAAAGTAACGTTACTCCTTAACTCTTCAGATCCAGCTCTTTTGACAGAGGCATACAACAACTCCCTTTCTCCCACTCCAAAAAGGCACTTTGTAGGGTATGGCTTTATCTCTTTAACTGAGCGAAGGGACTCGTGACTAAGCAGTACCCAAAACAGGCCAATCCAGACATCTTGACTTTATAACTCGCCATACCTTAAAGCCAGAAGCGCCGAAGACATCGACAGCTTGCGAGCGACCCCCGAAACAGGCGCCGGCCACCTCCCCGCCGCCTCACACAAGATGGCTCCGCGGATGGCCCAGGGCGGGATGGCAGCAGGCCGTGCCGCCGCCGCGGCCTGCCAGGGATCCCCCGCTCCCAGCCCTGAGCCTCGCTATTTTCAGGGATTTAAGCACAGCTCCGCGTTCCAATATCTTAGTCTGAAGGGTCAGGAGAAGGTATTTCGTAACAAATTATAGTTCTACTGGAGTAAGTCGTATTAAAGGCACAATGACACTTCTGTATCTGGAAACGAGGCAAGTATAACCGTAGCTTTAAATAAGGGATTGCTAATTGAAGTATCTAAGTGTGATTACAGCTGCAAAAATTTTTTGAGATGTAAATGGTGCTCACTGCTGGTGTTATTTTGTGGTACTTCTGACAGCATCATTTATTAAACAACACAGTGCAGCGTTTATGTACAGAAGCTGATCTTCTCCACGTGACGGTCTGCCACCGCTAGATTTGTGTGCTTTGGCACCCAAACCCAGACACTTAACACCATTTTGGTGGCCGGGCACCCGCAAGGCAAGAGAGAAGATGGCAGCTAAATAAAGCACCACGCTGTGTGACGAATGCAGCACCTTCCCAGAGGAGACAGACCGCTGAGGGCCGCGGGTGCCACCCCTGACAGAAGCCAGCTCAGCTTTACAAATGGTGGAATTAAGGGCCTTCCCCCCGCCTCTCGCTCCTGAGCTCCCTCTTCCCAACCCGAAACAGGCTCCCACCTCCCCGCTTCTTCACGGCATATGCTGCGGTGCAGCTTTTTGTGCAAAAAAGGAAGGGGACGACGAGCGCTCGCGCCTGGCGGAGGACATCCTTCTCTCTTGCAGGACGGTGGGTCGTGCCCGCTGCCCACAGCGGCGCTGCAACGAATTGCCTTCCCGCGTTTACGCGGGGCACGAATTCAGCCATACCCCCTTTTTACTTCCGCGAAATCCCAAACCATTAGCATACCTTAAATAGTGGCTCAGTGCATGAACACGGTGGCAGCAATGCTGTACATAGCGTCAGATAATCTTTGCTTTTTAAAAGTTAACTTAGAATAAAACCTTGATTACCTGCATAATTAATCCCCATTCACAGGAATTTGCATGCCTGAATAATTAAAGAATTAGGGCCTAAAAATGAAAAGCAAGCAAAGCCTGCATTTTTTGTACTTGAAAAGCTTCAGCAATCATGATAGTTCAAAGCGCATAAATAATTCAAACTGAGCTTCCTCGCCTTTTTTTTTCCCTTCCAGAAATCCTCTTAGTGCTTCCTAATTAAATGAAAATATTTTATAAGCCATCATTTTGTGACATCAGAAGAATGTTTTAAACTCTGGATTAGACAAGCTGGATTTACATTTTTGGTATTTGCGATCTGATATTTGGAACCATTTAATGGCACTATAAACCACAGCAAAGTGCTGATAAATTGGGTGCGTACTTTTAAAATGAAGGGAAAAATCTACGTTGTGCTCATCAGCTGAGTTTAACTCAACTTTTAATTTTACTCGGCAACTCTGCTCTTTTGCCTTAAGACGCTCAGGCTGCAAATAAAAGCAATTTGACAAAGTCCTGACAAAAGTTATACCAACAGCAGGTGTGTGTGTGAATATATATTGTAGGATGCCAAATCAGCTTTGAAAGATGATTTTTTTTTTCTTCTTCCTCCTCCTCCCCCGCCCCCCCCCCCCCAACAAAATTATGATATTTTCCATTTTTAACTGTTTCCCGCCGCCGGCCCCGTGCGGCGACCCCAGCGGTGGGCGGGGCCATGGGGAGGGGGCGGGGCCACCCGGCGGCGGGCGACGCGCGGCGCTCCCCGGGCGGCAGCAGGGGGGCGCCCTCCGCCCGCCCGGCGCGCGGAGAACGTTCTGGAAGGGGGGCGCGCACGCTTCCTGCCCGGCGGCCCGCTGCCCTCCGCCAGGGGCCGAGCCGCGGCGGGCGGCGGCCTGGCCCGGCCCTGCCGGCCGGGCGCCCCTGTCACCCCGTCCCCAGCGGGTTCTGCCTCAGCCCCTGCTGCGGAGGCACCCGCCCGTGTGCGTCCGGTACCGCGACACCTCCCCCCTCACCCCCGGCTGCGTGCGGGGATGCGGACGCCGCGGGGCCGCGCAGGCGGGCCTGGGGAGGCTCGGCGGGGTACGACAAGGCCGCGTGTAGCTGCTCTTCCCCGCTTAAGGGTACGGGAGGCGGGCGGGGGAGGAGGCTCGCCCGCTCCCCGCTTGGCTCGAAGCTCGGGTCGCTGCGGCGCCAGCCCGGCCCCAGGCCCGCCTCCGGAGGCGGAAAAGAAACGCTGCGCCCCTCCGCGCCGCTCCTCTCGCCCGGGTTCCCGCCCCGCCTGCCGCCGTGCAGCTGCGGAGCGCTGGCGCAGCCGCCTCGGCCCGGCCCCGGCGGCAGCGGGCCCGCATCCTGCTTTCCCCTCGCCTTCCTCCATTTTCTCTCTCCGCCCTCCGCCGCGCTGGGTGTTGCTCGCCGTCCCTGGCCGCCGCGTCCCGGGGAGCGCAGCCGCCCGGCGGCAGATGTCCCTGTCTCCCCCCTCCCCCGGCCGCCCGCAGCCCGCCCTCTTCCTCCGGGCCGCCGGGGGCAGCGTGCGGGCTGTCACGGCCCCGCCGTGCCGCGGGAGGGCGGCGGCGCCCGCCAGGTGCCGGCCAGCGGGCCCCCGGGCTTGCGAGGCAGAGGCCCGCCGCCCCCCCGCCGTGGGAGGGGGAGGACCCGACGGCAGCACGCAGACATCTTTATTTTCGGTCCTACCCCCTCCGCCGGGCTGGGTGACAGGCTTTTCCTGCAGGGCCCTGCCTGGAAATAAAGACTCGAAAGGGTTGCGAGTCTGCTCCTTTATTATTATGATTTTTTTGTTAACTTTTCGGTTCTCTGAAACTGCAGCGCTCTCGTTGAACGGGCGCCGTGCAGGGGCGGGGGGGGGGGGGCGCGGGGCTGTGGCTGCCTGCCTGTCTGTCAGTCTGTCCGTGCGGGAGCCCCGCGGGGGTGCCGCCACCCGAAGGACGGTCGTAGCCCGCTGCTCTCCCCTGTTTCCCGTCGCCAAGCGTTTGCGGGACCCCCGCAGCAGGACCGGCCTCCCCGGGCCGAGGGATCACCTCGCTCCCTCAGCAGTCGCTCGGCCTCTCCGCAGTCCCCCCGTTAATGCTTTCATTGCGGTCTGATGGGCTCCTCTCCGCCGCCGTCCTTTTTAATGCGCGGGAACCGGGGCCTTCGTGGTGGCTGCTTAAAATGGCGAGGATGCCTGCGTGCTGCAGCGGCCGTCGGTCCCTGCTCCCGCTCCCCGTTCGCTTTGCACCGCCGCATTTCGAAAAAACTTACCAAAATGCGAACATGCAGAGTGCCCCGGTCCGCCCTTTGCCTCCCAAGTAATTGAAGGCGTAATACCCAGCGGCCCCGAAGCGTATTTTAAAATCGAGGTTGCTGAAATCGTACCGATTCTTTAACAATATGCGCATTGCTGCCGTGCCACAATTTCCTCATGAGAGTTTGTCGCTACCCCTCCTGAACTCTGCGGGTTTTACTACAGGTCAGTCCGGGGTTTAACGCTTTCCCCGCGTTAGACTCCGCGTTTGCATTGCGGCCGTCGCTGAGGAGCAGAGGGGGTGGCCGGGGGCCGTGCCGCTGTGAGGCCACCCGGAGGGACTGTCTGGGGGGTGGTGCGGTCGCAGCTCAGCACCCCGCCTCATCGCACCGCTTAGATTCACCCCGCGATCGTTCTGCTTAAGCCGTTTTACCAAGCGCTGTATAAACCAGACATAAAAGGCAACGCCTGGCTAGAAAAGCCGCTTCTGTTACGGACTTCGCAGGACCTCGGGTCTAATTTGTTCCCGCTACATTTAAAGACGCAGGGTTTTAATGAAATAACTGTCAGTCAGGAGCTCTCGGTCCCGGGCATCCCCCGGGCTTCCGAGGGCACTGCTTCGGGACGCCGGGCGAGGCCTAGCGCCGGGCCAGGGCTGGCTGCCGTCTGCGGGGCCGGCAGCAGGCGGGGCCGGGGAAAGGCTGCTTCCCCCGGGGCGGCGGCGGAGCGGCGTCCCGGCAGCGGCCCCGGCGGTCGGGGCACGGCGTGCTGCGGTGCTGAGCGCCCCTCCTAAGCTGTTATTGTGGGGTTTATTTTGTTGTTATTTATTTCTTTGCTTTGCTTTACTGAGATCTCAACAACGTTTTGAGTTTAGGTCTGCCGTAATTCTTTTAACTCTTTCTGTTGCTAATTTAACGATCAGGGGACGGCGCCTGCGGGCCCGATCCTGCAGCCCTGCCCAGCCCCACCGGCGCAGAGCCCCAGCCGCTGCCCGTGTCACCCCCTTCGCGTCGCGGTGTCCTCGGTTCCCGCCTGGGCTTAATCTCTTCCACCGCCCCTGCAGCCGGCAAGCGAGGCGCAGAGCTGGGCTTCAGACACGTCACGGCTAAGTTTTAGGGGACTGAGGGGGGTTTTTTATGCCCCCGCCTCGGGGCAAAAATCTGATCGGTTGCAGAGGCCGGACCCCGGACGAAAAGAAGTCGTGGGCGTCGGGGCGCATCGCTGGGTTCTCGTCCCCCGCCAGTTTTGCTACGGGGTTCCTACTTGGCGGCCCTGGCTCTGCGCGGACCCTCTCCGCGGGTCGCCGCCGGGGCTAGCGGGGTTTACCGGCGAGTTTAGCAGTGCCGATGTTCCTGTTGGGACGGCGGTAGGGACGGGCTGGCTGTTTCCAGAGGGAAGGCAGGAGTTTGCAGATCGTGCTCTTGCAGTGCGGCTGTCACTGTGCTGACATCCCCTAAAATAATTTTTTCGTTTATGATAGCCTTTTCCTTTTTTTTGGCTTCAGCTTTCACACACTATTTCTACAGTGCTCACATCTGTGTGTGTCATCTTTGGAGCGTGGTAGAGTGAATTGGGGACTGAAATGAAGTCGGAGGGCTGCTTGTTTGTTCATGTAGGTGCTTAAAGTTAGGCTATTTAAATCCATCGCTAGGCCTTTATGGAAAGGTGGCCTGTTTTCTCCTAAGGCTTCAGTACCCGACGCCTTCCAGGGAGATCACCAGGAATAGTGAGTGCTTAGCAAGTGGGAAAATACTTTTATTTGTATTAAAAATGGATCTAGGAGCCTAAGTGTAGTGTTCGTCTTGCAATAGGCGGGACTAACTCTTGTGTTTTTCTTTCTGAGAGCCCTCTCGCTTTCTTCTTATAGCGCGTATCGTACCCACGGTAAGTGGCGAGGGACTGGAAATTGCAATGACGTTTCAAATAAATAATAACTGGCATGGAGCATTGGTGATTAAATAACGTGGGTCATTAAAACAGTTAATGGGTCGTTAATAAAATAATTTATTTGAAACGTGAATGAACAGCAAGCAGACTGTTTCAGGGTACTCGAAGCCCCTTTCACTCCGCCGTGGAAAGAACATGTGCAAAGCCCCTGGCTTGTTTCTGCCGGGTGGGAATACCGGCTTACTGGCAAACGAGCGAGCACGCCGGCCGGGAGCCCGCGGACGCCTCCGTCTGTCGGTCCTGCTGTCCGCAGGTCCCGCTCCGGCTCCCTGCAAACCGAGGCGGCAACCGCCGGGAGCGGGCGGCTGCCACGCCTGTCCCAGACCCAGCCCTGTCCCTGTCCCCACCTTCCCAGGCAGGGGAAGGAGGGCAGAGAGGCCGCCGGCTCTCGGAGCGGATCCCGCCGCCCGGGCAGGGAGGGCACGGCGCAGCGCTCCTCCCCGCCCCGACGGCCCGTCCCCGGGAGGGCACCGGCGGCTGCCGGCCCTGCCGCCACCCCGCCCGCTGGGGGAACGGGAAAAGGGGCGCTCGGCGCCCGCCTCCTCTCGCAAGGCTGAAGGGAGAGAGGGAAATAAACCTGGCTCCTGCGCAGGGGCCAGCCAGCAGGACTTCTCCTAGGGCCTCCTTCTGTTCCCACGTCAGTCAATAGAAGTGCTGTCTTTCACTTCGTTGAAGAAGTGTAGTCAGGCCCTCCTCATCGCCTCCAATTTGTTGTTTTTTTTTTTTTCTCCTTCTGGACATTCTTATTGATGGTAATAAACATGGACACAAAGTGGGCAATAAAAAACCCCCAAAACAGTAAAAGCCCCAATTAAAAAAAAAAACAACCTATAAGCAAAAATACTGAAATCCTGTTTCGTGAAGTCTCTGTTGTGAAAAGAATTCATTTAAAAAATCATTTTTTTCTAATCAGGGAAAATGAATAGCTATCGTAGTCTTGTTACCTAAAATGCTTACTTCTTAAACTGTTAAGGTCGTATTTTAAATGTTCCACGAGTCTGTAACAGCGTGTTACTAAGAGATCTGTAACATCTACGGTTTCAGCCAATATTTCAACTACAAAAATAACAATTAGGTGATCGGGATTTTTAGAAACGTATCGTGTGTTGCCTTCTAAGCACGGGGACATTGGGGGGGGGGGTGTCGTCCCCCCCCGCCCTATTTTTTTCCGCCGACTCTCAATTTTTTTAGCATCAACAGGCGTCCCGGGAAGGTACCGACAGTTTTCGGGAATGGTCTCTTATTTTCCAGTCATTTCCAGATAAACTCCGATGTGGTCTCATAATTAGTTCCTGTATGTATATGTTTATGATTTAAAACTAATTGCGGCAAAGCAGCCCTTGATAGTTGAACGTTTATAATCTATAACGTTGATTAGCTTCCCAACAGGGAGCTGTCGTCTGTATTCATTCCCCCTCCTCTCCCCCCCCATTTTACTACTGCTTCCAAGTAATCCCGCATCCTTCCAGCAGAAAAAGCCGGGGGAGCTTCTTCTAAAATGTTATTTAACGCGAAATAACGACGCGTTTGAGCCTCCACAAAGCACTGATTCCCGGTGTCTGCCCTTAATCTCTTACCCCAAATAACATCCCACGTTGTCTTCGGGGCAGGCGTTTGCTCTCCCGGCTCTTCCCGTGTCCTGTTAATAGGACAAATCCGCCTGCACATGACCCTTCCTACAAATATTCGGCGACAGTTTGCTTTGACTTATCGCTGCCTGCAAAAATTTTAATTAAAACCCCCCTCTCTTTGCCCTTTTAAGGCACTTCGATGGGGAACTGGGGGTGGAAGAGTCGCACCCCTGTATGCCTACGAACCAGGTTAGGTGCGGAGCCTCGCCCGCACCTTGACAACAGAAATCTGCTGGCTTTTATTAAATAAATTGTGTTTAGTTTTGTATTTTTTTTCCCCCAAGGAAATGTGTTTTGGTTGGTGTGCAAAAAGCAGGGACTTGCCGCTTTTTTCCCCAAACTTTCTCAAGCACTGTCAGGTGAAAGCACTTATTTAAAAAAAAAAACCTCCTTTTAAACAAAACCCCCGCAAAACCTCCTTTTTTCTTTAAAAGCCTCCTTAAGGGGAAAAAAAAAAAAACCAACTCTTTTTTTTTTAAAGGTAAATTTGTCCTTAGCTGAGGGAGAAACCCAGCGCCTGCTGCCTCCGTGGAAAGGATGCCGAGAGGAACAGATGCGAGCAAAAGCGAGCTCAAAACCCCGTTAGCAGCATTGCTGGAACCAGGTACCGACGAGGACCATCGCGACATCTCCACGGGGGGCTGACCTGCAGCCGGGGCCCCCCACCGCAGCTTAGCTGCGGTGGGGGGCCCCGGCTGCAGGTCAGCCCCCCGCTCCCAAAGAAAAAGGTACCTGCTTTTATCAGGTCTCCTGAAGGGGTTGGAGAATGCATTTGCTGGAAGATGGGCCATTTTGGGACATGCTAGGAATGAAAAGAAACAGCTAGTAAAGCTGAGCTGGGAAGCTGCCCCCCACAATCACCCCCCCCCTTTTTTTTAGGGGTTAAAACCAGAGTCTATTCCCCCAGCAGGTACCTAAAGAAATAACCCTGCGCTTTGCTCTCCCGTTTTGATCTGTCGGCCCCTTTTCGTTCGTAGGTAGGCTTTTGTGTCTGCGTTTTGTTTCGCGAAATTAGCTACAAATTACGTGCCGTTATTTATTGTAAAGATCTATAAAAAAAAAATCTGAATTCGCAGCCTGATAGCAGAGAGGGCTCCTCGCTGTCCTGGCAATTAAAATAAGGGTGTCGACTGCAGTATCTTCAATTTTAAGCGAGAGGTGCTCGAAATCAAGAATGCCTTTTTTTTTTTTTTTTTTGAGCCTCTTCCCGCTTAGTATTAAAATCATGTAGAAGACATTTCTCCTCCGTGCTCGTTTAGGCTAGCCCTCCCTTGGAAACCCCAGACCGGAGGGAAACAGGCGTGCAATTTTTTTTTTCCCCCCCTTGAAAGATGTTTGTCACGCTGCAACCATTATTCTGAGAAGCCTGCGATGTTTTTATTCACCGCCCGCTTTTGAAGGCTCCTTTCTTCATATCGCAGCCGGCTCAACTTGAGAGTCCGGAGCAGAAATAAGGAAAAAATAAAAAAAATCAAGACAAAATAATAATAAATAAATAAAGCAACCTTCCCCTTTCCCTCCCCATCACCCCCAAACGAAGCTGCCCCCCAAGCAAGGCTCCCCTTGTCCCGCCTCGTCGCTCGGGGAAATCACTCCTCGTCCCGCCGGCACGTTTAAGAGTCATTTTAATCTGTCTGAACTTTGAAACAAAGCTATTTTCCAAAGGAAATTTCCACTACTGCTGCTGCCTCGCACCAGAGGGCGCCGGGAGCCTTCCCAGGCTGCGGGCCGCTGCCTGCCTTCAACTGCTGCTGGAAATTAACTCTTCGGGCTCTCTCCCAAAAGGCTTCTTTAACCTTTTCCTTTAAAAACAGACAGCCTATTTCTAACTTTTTTTTTTCTGTAAAATGCGGGTTGGTCTTTATTTTGTGTCGGTTTGGGTTTGTGTTTTTATTTTTTTTTTTGCCGCCCTTGTATTGCCCTTTCCCAGCGCTGCAAGGGCTTCACCCTCCCGCAACAGCCCCCCCCGAGGAGTCTCGGGAGATTTACAGCCTCTCTCCCTCTCTGCTAACTTGGTTCTAATTAAGTCACTGGATCACGTTTGCGTGACATTACCGTGTTTTCCCTCATAATTGTCTGGGATAAAAGTTTGTCTGGCTGTGTTTAAGCTTAAAGGGTCACTTAGGGCTCTTCAAACAGAACAACACTGAAGCACGACACCAGGGGAAAAGAAGGGAGTAAAACGCTCAAAACGATTTCGCTTCAACACCTGTAGCGTTGTTTAGCTTTGTGCCTGAAGCCACCCCCCCTATTAATGCCACACGGGCAAAGGTTTTTTACATTGAGACCTAAGGAAATTCAAAGTTAAGTTTCCCATGGCGACTGTCACAGGGGCACGTTGCGAGGACGTCATATTTGTGCCCGCTGTGTTTCTGTGCCTCAATGGCCGTGTCGGATGCCCCGTTGTTACACCCTTACTCTTCGGAGCTATGGGCTGGCATATGCACAACTGCAGACGCACACGATTGCCTTGTGTCTTGCGCTGAGCACCTGCCTGCTTTCAAGCCGGTGGGAGGCAAGGATCACGCTAGAGGAGTTTGTCACAGTTCAAAGAGTACTACCAGAATAAGCAACCTCAGCCCAAACAGCAAATACTTCAGGAAATTATAGATGACTTTTTACCAGTAACAGGGGATTATAAACCCTAAACTTCAGCAAGAGCATTTCTTGTGTTTATCTGCATATGTAAATATTGTTGCTCACCCACTGAGACACAGTTTTCGTGGCAATGTAGGTTGATTATTCACCAAAAAAAAAAATCAGGAAGGCAATCTGGAAGGTTTTTTTCAGTGTAACTTGTTTTATTCATACATGGTATATGTGTGTGTATATACATATATATACACAAACGTACTGAACAGAAATTGTAACAAAGAGCAAGTGGGCAAGTCTTTATTATTACTTTATTTATTTATTATAGCAGTCTGTTTCCAAACATCATACTCCAGATTCTGATAAGCAGCTGACTCCTCGAGTATTCATTTTCACTTGAATATTTAGGAAGCAATTTAACTGCTTATCCTATACACCTCCCCCTTACTCGCTGAAATGTGCTCAGCTGAAAACCACAATGCAAGTATTTCAGAAACTACTCGCTGCTTACATATTAAGAAGAAGAGAAGACGCTGGCCTGAATGTTGATATCGGATGACTCCCGTTCTAATATGATGCATACTACCACATTAAAAAATGCTCAGACTTTTTTTTAAATATAACTTTTAGGAAGCACATAAACATGTTTTCTTCATGACCAATGTATTTGTGCTACATTTAGCAATACCAAACCAGGTCAAGAACCCATCAATGTGGGCTCTGCACATATGCACAGGAGGGAGTTTCCAACGGAGCTTATAATTCTAAACAAATGGTCAGAACAAAAAGGAAGATTAATAATAATAATAATAATAACATTGCCAGCTGGGATTTGGGGGAAAATGAATTTCATACTAGCCAATACTTAAATTTCTACAAAAATCTTTGATCAAACAAGCAACTAAAAAAAAAATCACCTTTGTCCCAGCTCAGTGGCTTCACTGCAAGTTTAGTTTTCCTTTAGTTTTCTTTAAATATATGAAACTATACAGTTAACTGAGAAATGTCATTATTTTTCATTCCTGTTTTTTTTTCTTCATTTCAGCTTTTAGATGGGCCAATTGAAAACCAGCTGTTTGAGATAAATGTCTGTGGTCAGATAAATCCAGTGGACACAGTTAAAAAGATGGGCAGATATGCAGTTTGCCTGGGTTATAATTGTTCATTTTGTGAAGACGGGTGTCTGGATGCAGTTGATATTTTAAGGGATGTCGAACAAGCTTTTTGGAAAATACACCACTAAGAAATGCAATGGAGGATGCTTTAGAGAAAACCTTCTGCTGTTACATTAATATTTAGGGCACTGTAGCAGAGGAACATCTAAAAGATGGGGGGAGGGGGGACAGAAAAAGGAAGAATAAACTAAATATTAGGATGTGTCATTTCCATGTTTCCTGTAAACTTTTATCAAGAAGCTGAATATGCTTTTGCTATTCACATATCACTTAAGGCTCAATAGAAATGCAAAATGCATGATGTAAAAAGTTATTCAAAAAAACAAGCATAAAACATGAACACCAAGAAAGAAAAATATTTTAATACTGGAGGCTGGTGGAAAAAGTCAGTTGAAGAGAAATGGTGTTTGTCCTTGCATTATTTAAATTAAAACATGGATTTTAAAAATTTGTGGGACTGTTTCTTTGTGTATCTGATTTAATTTGGCATCTGTCAATCATAAAGAAAATGGATGAAAGGCTGCTGAGTTTACTCAAGCTCAAACCCCTTTAAAGGATCAGATTTTATCACTTATGAGTTCATGTTGAGTTTTATCTTTGAAGTGTGTGCGTAAGGTGAGAATTTTTGTCTCAGAGCAAATAAGACAGTGTGTTGGGTATTGTCAGAAAGGACCCTAAAAGGCAACAGAAGCTTCCCAATAATAAACTTAGAAATACACCATGTTTCTCTGTGCCCAATGTGCTGTGCGTGGTGGAACTCTGATATTCAGAGCCTGCTTACTGTTCCCTGCGCAGAGGTCTCAATGGATGTTAAAGTCTGGCCAGGACAGTGACTGACGCTTGATAACTTGCTTGAATTTTTTTTTTCTTGAGGGGTGGGGGGGGCCTTTGGAGAAACTTCTTGACTCAGAACAAAATAAGAAAAAAAAATCATGTTAAAATGCCTCTTGGCCCTTACACCATTTCCATTGAAGCTGATGGTAAAAATCCTCTTTGACTTTACTGGGAACAGGACCGAGCCATTTTAAATGCTATGTTGTAATATAAATCTTTTAAGTCTTAAATATTTCCATACAGTGGAGCAAAGAAGTCTCAAACGTCATCAGAAAGACTGCTTCTTGTTAGGCTGTTACAATGTGCTATTTCTGTTCAAATAACGTTTACTAATATGAGAGACAAATAGATTTATACAATTTGGAAGTCTGACACTACAGTTGGGTGTTCACAGCTTTTATACATTATGGTATTTATGAAAATAATTTTAACTCTTCGGTTGCATAAAACAAAGCACAGATGTTTCCCAGCAGCATTTCCTCATCAGGCCTTTTAGCTTAGCCTTACTGGAGTGCAGCAGAGCATTTGGTTACAGTTCAGCTCAGATCAAAATATTCCAAGAATACAGAGGCACTACGTGGCGAGGCAGGGGTATGAAGAGGGAGGAGGGACATGGAAGGAGGAAACAATCTTCTTCTCCAGCTGTCCCAAGTCTTCTACCTGTGGAACCTCAGGGAACTGTAAGTTCTCATCTTTGGATCTTCTTCCCTCCTTGGCCGTGGCTTTAAAAAGGTTTAAGTGAGAGAACAGTAGCAGAAAAAGCCCTCAAAATATCATACTCTGGGAAGGTCAGGGAGGTTTCCTTCTCCAGATATACAGGGGCTCCGGGGTTCAACACTGAATCTCTCTGTGCTCCTGAGTTGCTGTGATGTCCTGCCCAGCACCCTCTCTTCTCACCCAGGGAGATATTGAAGGAAACACAACTTCCATGAATTAGTTTTTTGTTTGTTTGTTTTCCCCTAGAGTTAGTTTGGCTGGGTAAGCACGACTGAACAGCATTCATGTAGTCATTCAGGTCTTATCAGTGATCTTCTAACAGGGGAGTATTGCCCAAGTGACAATTTACCTCATCTCTTGCCAAATACCACTACAGGTCTCTCTTTTCTTTCTTTTTGTGTGAGCGTGTGTTGTGTCCAACTGTCGTCTCTTGTCAGACACTTTATTGGAAGCTCTTCAGGAGAGGAACTGTCTTTATAGTTGGTGTCTTTACAGCATCTTCTGTAGTGGCCCAGGATTACAAATATTGGTGATAAGCTGCCCTCATCTGAAGAAAGACATTCCAGTCTTTCCAAATCCGTATTTCCAAGCAGATGATGATTAGCAAAGAGAGAGAGAGGAAAAAAATAAAATTAAAAAAAAAAAAACAAAGAAAGAAGAAAAGTGAGAGGGGGGCAGTATACATCTTGGTGAGGCAGGAGACTTTCGGTGTCTCTGCACTTCCATTGCCTCAGGAAATATCTGCTGCTCCTTGTGAGAAGTGTATGTTCTAAAAATGTTTAAAGGTGTACTACAAGGGAAACCAAAGACAAAAATGTCAAGCTATAAAACTGTATGAAGGAAAGATATCTTTCTGTGAGAGGGTTTAAACTGTGGCCTTTTCAGAGAAAAAAGAAATACTACCAACGAAGCCATGATGAGAGCAGAGGAAACAGAAAATACTTCTGTAATGGTACTTGTACGTTAATAGCAGTTGCGTAACCTTTCCTGGTGCTTTGGGCCTGATCTTGATGAACATCTTAACCAGCTATCTCTTAGGACCATAGTGGTACCGTATAGATGACTGTTTCACGTGTTGTGGGTCAAAAGTGGTCCCAACTGTCAAAGGATAACTATCAGCAGAGGCTCAAACCCCTTCAAGTCAATGGCAGCTTGCTTCCTCCAGTAAGAGGAGTGAAAATGCTCTATAATTGCGTCCTGAAAGTGTTTACCGATATCTACCTTTAATCACTGAAAGCGGTTCAGTCTCTCTTCGGGAGAGGAGTGAGCTTAAACATTTACAGCTAGTGATTACAGCCACTTGTGCCTTCCATACCTTCAGGACCTGAACTGCTGCTGATTCAGAGACTTGCATGAAGATACAAAAACTGAGCTTCACATCAAAACACTGCAAAAACAGAGATGGATGTGATGAATGCCAAAACAGCTGATAGGATTATAGATCTGCACATAAATGCAAGCATAGAAATGGCCAGATTTTTACCAACAGAGCTCCTTGGGCATACTCTAACTGCATCAGGGAGAAATATTGTATTTATTGTTCAAATTAGTGCAACATAGACCATTTTGACTCTAATCTTTTCCTTGAAAGAAAAAGGCATTCTCTCTGTGAATATTAGATTGAGTGGGATGGAAGTAGAGATCTCAGTGGGATTTTCAGGCAGGGAAGCAATGCAAGACTGGGCCTGTACACGTGCAGTGGCATCAGCAGGGCATCTGTGACTCTTTTGTTGTTGCTTTTGTTTAGTACCTCACCTAACCGTGTTCATCTCTGCAGCTGGAACCCTGAAGCACTGTCAAGTAACACAAGTGCAATAGGAGAATCAGTACGAAAAACTTTACGTATTACTTGTTTTTCACCTAATATACATCTGAAGCTAAAGCTGCTAAAATATTCCTCTTTTCATTACTTCACTGTGGCAAATTCCACTCCTTTACCTTAATGTCAGCCTTATATTCTGTTTTATTGTTGGTTTGCAGCAACTTTATTTTAGATTGAATTTATGAGCACAAATACCACCATTTAACAATGCTCCTCTGTCCACATTTGTGATACTTTCCAGTGCACTCCAGTGGAGCAAAAGGAAAAAAAATATGGTAAAACAGCCTCCTGTTTTGATGAAAAATTGCTAGCAGTTATAACGTAATTAACTTAACCAACAAGGCAATAAAAATTAAGTGCCCTGTTCATGAGTGATGCATACCCCACATTAAGACTAAATTTCCTAGAAGTTATACACGGAAACATTTTCCAACAGGCCTTTACTGTATAACATTCATAAAATTTTGTATTCAGCAACATTGTTTCCTTGGGTCTTTTGGAATGCAACAAGACGACTGCAATTGAGAGAGAAGCAGTGATATACATGACCAAAAAGTTGTGTTTCGTTCATGGGAAAGCTTAGGGAAAATGTTAAAAGAGTTATACATTATATTTTTCTCTGGCCAGACTTAACTTGAATGATCAAACCCTAAGGTCATTATTTTTTGTATTACTGAGGAAGTAATATTTTTACTATTTGTAAGTGACTATTTGTAAGTTTTGCTGTAGTAGTAACTACCTATCCAATCAATATCAGTTTTTAAATCTCTTTTAATCTCTGGAACAAATATGTTTACAAGAAAAATTCCAGTTTGTTTAGAATCATGGAATGATTACGGTTGGAAGGGACTTTGGAGGTCATCTGGTCCAACCTTCTACTCAAAGCAGACCTAACCTACTAAGTTGGGTTTGGGTGGGGTTTTTTTGTTTGGTTGGTTTTTTGTATTTCAATCGCAGTATTTTATGTCAATAGTTCTTGCTGAAGAGCTCATTCCAAACCAACTTCCATTTACTAGATTTCCCTTTCTATCTTCTCTGCTATGAATCTACCCTGTAGTTACCTTTTTTGGAATCAACAATCCCAGTTCTTCTTTTAACAGTTTAAGTTCACAATTTATTCTGCTCTTGCCTCTTGCATTGAAAATGGAAAAGAAGGGAGACTAACCTGAAGATACAGGGTAAAATGCAGTTTGGAAAATGCTGCTTTCTCCTGTGTCAGAGGGTTTATAACACCATATTCTAAAGTACAACCATATCTTCAAATCAAGGTTATTGCTTTGAAGCTAAAAGTAATTAAACCATTCTTCCATCTTCAAGCCCAGAAGAAAATGACTTAGTTTTCCGTATACTTCCAGAGATGATGAGCTGCTGATTTACGATTCTACTTAAGTTATAGAAGAGCTGAACAAAATGTAAAACTAAAGGCCTAGCTTTGCTCTCAGCTGTTCTGGTGTAATTCCAGCTCAGCTCCTCCGGTGTTGATGAATTTATTCCAGTTTTACACTGCTGTGACCAAACCAGGATTTATTTTATAGTCTGCATCAAAGAATTGGACCATTTCCTCCTATTTTCAGAAGATGAGCTTTCTCTTAGTTGGTCTGTAGTCTCTCTCTCCCACGCTCTTCCTATTTTATAATTTTTTTTTTAAAGTGTATATTTAAAAGAGCAATGACAAACTCTCTACCTGAAAAACTGTGTTACACACACAGTCTTGCAAACTCTTGTTTTTTAAAGAGAAGTCCCCTGCAGACCATGCAAACATGCTGTTTAAGTATGAGGAACGCTGCTCTTAAGCAGTCCTGGACTCTTTTTATTTAGTTATTTAGTAATTTATTTTTAAACTTGCCTTGTTATTGATTTAGTGACTGCTTTTCTTTACATCAGCTGTACAGATACATACAGGCAAAATGGTGAGACTTGCTTTGAACCACTCGGAACCAGCTTTTGCAGAAGAGCCCTTTAAACTTGGGAAGGATCCTGGGGAGGATTTGGTCATGTTTAGAAACCATCCAAAGTAGCTATGACAACTTAATGTTCCAGGGCCAAGATCTTGTGCACATACCAAATCTCTGACACTATCCAAGATCCTTATCCAATGTGAAGAGGAAACTGTAAAATTAGAATTGCCTAAAACAACCCCTAGAGAGTATTACTGATTCATGAGAAGATTTTTTTTTTTTTACTTTACATCTTAAAGACAGCTTTTTCTTAAAAGGTCTAAACCAGGGAATTTGTAAAAGAAAAGAAAATAGCAAAATGAGTAAGGCATCCACAAACCCCAGAAAAAACAGCTTCCCAGCTACGTCCCTTCTTTGTTACTTGTTGCAATTTCTTTATCCTTCTTCAGTCAGTTACATGGACCTGGACTGTTTTAGAAGCTTCTAAAATATACTAATATAATTTTCTTGGGTTTATATTTTAAATGGGAGTGGTATCTAATCTGGGTTTCAGCTCCCCCTAATCTGGATCATCTGGGATTAATTCTAAATGCAGCTGAGGAAGGAATGCTCAGGGAGGCTGATCTCAGCAAAGGCGGGTGGTCAGAGTCCGATCAATCACCCCGTAGCTGGTCCAGGTGGTTGAGATGCTGACTGTATTTCTTTGTTTGGTATTACATATGGAAATGAAGCATTCTAACTGATAAAAATATGCTTTTCTATGCAATGAATATGTTGGGTACAGTGCCTGCGACCTGTGCTTCATGGTAAAAGCTAAGCTCTGTGTTAATTCTCTTCGTTATTGATATTGTTAATATTGTTTCTGCTTCCTGACCCTTCATGTGCATAGCAATGAGAATTTTGCATCCTGGCTGTGTTTGATCGCTTTCTGTTTCTCTGGATGTGGCATGGTTCTGCAAGACAGCTTTTTCTAAAGGAAGAAAGACCTGGAAAATGCATTATTAAAGGTACTGATTTAAAAAAACAGGTGAACGAATGATGTTTTGGTTTCAGCAGCCATGCTGAGGTTTTAAACACTGGTTCAGGTAGAATCAAACCCAAACATTTTAGTAATGGCATATTAACATAACTGTCTTATACAAAGTATTTCTGGCCACTTTTAATGAAAGTAGAGAGTGATATGTCTGGATAAATAGGAGTAGATGGTAATTTTTGTTATTCCTCCTTTCCCCTCTCCTTTTACTAGTAGCCCACTGAGTAGTTACCTGGAGAACTAAGACAAAATGGTCAAATCTCCTCTTTAGTGAATTTGGAAGAGAAGCTGCAAAATAGATATCCCAACTCAGAGGGAAATGCCTTAACCTTTGCCCTGTGGGGTCATGCTCTTGCACACTCTTCATCTACTGAGTTAATAGAGCCAAAGGATTTTCGTCACTGAAAAAAAATGTTCAGATGTGTTTGCCAGATTTGACATTAGTTAAGGATTGCTTTGATTTGTGAAAACTGCATTTTCAGTGAATAAGTTATTATCCAGGAAAAACTCTCCACCGTGACAATGGTTATCTGCAAGTCAGTGTTCACTTGGCAACCCTAACGTTTGGTGGCAGATTTTAACTTTACACGACACTGAGTTATTATTAAGGTACCATATTGCAGATTTTATGAAGGTATCAAGTTTTCAAGTGTTTTTTTAAGTCAGGAAGTGCAAAAGATAGGCTTTTTACAGGGGTGTGTCTTTAACTATGCTCTATATATCCTGTACATTTAATGAGTTTTCACTTGAAATAACAATCATTAGGTTAACGCACATATTTAGTAGTCAAAGACATGTAATATACTGCCTGAATACAAAGAGTCTCATTTTATGTTTCAAGATCTTTTTCATTTTCCTAATTTATAAAATGACCAGTATTCATATTGTACTGGCACTGTTTTTCTTTATTTATTTGCCACATGACTTAAGATGTCTGACTGGTCCTTGTTCAAAGAATCTGTCACATGAGTTACAGAATTTCTCTCAGTGAATATTGCTTTGTTTTTAAACCAAGTGAGTCAGGAAAATTATCTGTAAAAGGCTACAAGGCACTTAAGGATAGTGGAGGATGCACTTGGTGACAGCAGTTCAAAACAGAGATGGGTAAAGTGGTATGAGCCTGACATGTATATAGGGATGACACATTACTTTCTTATTCTTTTTGTCTTTTTTGTTGACTAATCTTTTTACCTGACTCTCTGGAGTGAGGTATGCTGGATATACTGTGGCTTTTCAAAATGAAATACTGAAGTAACCCATGTGTAACTATATGGAAGAACAAACCGTCATTTCTAACATGAGGCACATGAAGAAAAGCCCTTTCGCATCACTTTATTTCCTACTCAAAGCTGTTTGTCAAACAGTGTAAGATCACTAACTTATGTTATTTTTCCGAGGAGCTTCATACAAAGAGTTTGGGTTTTTTTTCCTAGCAAGGCAAATGTGGTCCTATAGCAAAAAGATACTAAATATCAACAAGTAAATAGATAATCTGGCATTAATGTTCAATGTGTTGATTCATTTCTAAATGCATATTAATTTTGTGTAACTTTCCCATCCCTGCACTAGAATTGAAAGTAGGACATCTGTAAGCCCAGCAATTAAACAAATTAACTAAATGCCCTTTTTAAAGACTTTGCATGGCAGTGGTCCTACAGGTTCTAATAAAAAAAGTGGGTGTTTTTTCTCTGCTTTCCAAAGCTGAAGCTGATTCTGCTCTAATGTGCATCATGATCCCATGTCTCTCGTGTACCAGCAGTAAGAAGAAGCTTCACCGATTGCCTTGTTAGTGCAGCAATCAAATGCTGCTACCACAGAAAAACTAGTGAAGCAGCTCTGACTTTTCCTGTGATCCTTCAGCATCATCATCAGTCTTCCCACCTCCTTTCTTTTGGAGGACACAAATTTTTATAGTTGGAGTTGAGGGCAAAGCAAGCTTATTGATACATGCAGAGGTAACTGAGCTTTTTAGATCGGTGTTGGAAATGTTCCTTTTAGGACCAGGCCTAGAGTAGAAAGTTTTGCTCACATGATGATGTTAGCCTGAGTCTGAAAAAAATAGAAATCCCACCTGCCCAGTGGAGCTCAGCCAGCAAAGTTCCTGGTGTGGACACAGCTGTGCTACCAGGAGAAAGCTGCTGCCAGATTAACTTGTTGGGTTCAGAGCCTACTGTAACGACAATGGCACAAAATCTCCTTCAGTTGGCAACCCTTGCACCCATGCTGCAGAGCTCCGCTGTCGTGGCTGCGCTGGTCTAACACTCACGGTGACTGTAACTTTAAACAGATCCTCGTCTGAAGCTTACTTAGGCCAGTAGTTGAGATGTACCTTGCGTGAGAACAAAGAGGAGATAAAGATGCTGAGAACAGGACGCTGAGAAGACAGTAAGAGTAGTTGGCAGAGCTGGCAGTAGGTGTCCCTTTGGACTGCAAGAGCCCCTTTGAAAACTTCCCACACCATAAATCAATTTTTTTTTCCCCTGGAAGTTACATTTCTTGTGTGCGCCAGTTTCCACCAGCTGCAGGAACATCTGCTGATGTGACTAGGTTTTCTTTGCCTCAGAAACACTGAGTATTTATGCCGTTGCACTGGCAGCTTTCTTACGCTAAAGAGTCTGTCTTAGGAGGATTGCTCCGTGTAGGAGAAAGGAGCTGGGTCTTCAGCCAGATCCCAGTGGGACTGTAAATGGCCCTGGTGTTTAGCAGATACTACAGTGAGTAAGAACTCTCTCTGCCTGCTTCACAGTCACAGCAAAAGGACTGCACAAAACCATAACATAGCAGTATATCAGGTTCAAAGTATTTCTTCTGTCATCACATGCATCTGCCTTAGGTTATCAGAAAACCACAGACAATTACACCAGTGAGGAAATATTCGAAGGTCAGCCCAGGGTCAGTCTGGGTGACAGGTGATGATTGTGTTTTTACTGAGATTTCTGTCTCCGATACCTGTTGATGTAGGAATGGCTGAGTTCCTGGGAACTGGCAGCTCCAGAACTCTTTAGCGTATGTGGACTTGTTTGGTTACTCTTTCTTCCTGAGATGAATGTGAGAAGGCTTGGAATGGTTGCAGCAGTGGCAGCCAGAGAAACATGGCTGGGATGCTCTTTCTTTGACAAAAATCAATTGTCTGACGCACTTCAGCATGGAAAAGAGGTCGCTGAACGATGATACAATAGGACTGAGTGGAGTGAAGAAGCTGAAGAGGGATTGACTGTTCACTGTTTTCTCCAGTATGAGAAGTAGAGGGCATCAAATACAGTTTAAATTACTCAATACATAGAAAATATCTCTGGTTCCTGAGTGGAGTCAGTTGGAAATTGGATGAGTATTCAGGGCAAGTATCAGGGCACTGGTCTTAGACTCTAGGCCTTTGTAGGGCTGCTGTTTCTACTGGTTTTTTTCCTCATTCAGAAATAAAAAACTAAATGCCCTCCTCCTCTGCCCCATGAGGAGGCTGACAGAGAGCTCCTGTGAAGACAAGGAAGTAAGACTGCAGATAGGGAGGGTACCAAGAATGAGAAAAGAGGAGGAATGCTGCCAGAAATTCAATAAGAAGTTCTGGAGGAACCAGAAGAGTGGCTGCAGCCTAGCACATGCAGTGTTCACATGCACCCATTTTCCCTTGTATTGGGAAGTGATGTGGGTCTGGGAACCCTGTGAGTGTGCCCATGTCTACTGCTCCGTGAAGCAGCCTCCAACTTATGTCCCTAGTGAAACAAGTTGCTTGTAGCTTGGAATACAAGCTGGCCAACCGGGGCTCCTCATCAGTCATCCAGTTGTCTGATGGTAAGAGGGACAGCCTCTTCTGATGGTAAGAGGGGCAGCTGCTTTGTGGTCTAGTGGCTGGGAAAGGGAGTGAGAGGAATATGAGCTTGTACAACTGTCTTGGGGGCACAGTGTGGAGGTACACTGGACAGGCGTCAGGGGGTCTTACAATAGTGCTGGGTGGGAAGTGGCCAGGGAGGCTCATGAGGCAGAGGAACTCTTCAGGGTCTGTGCTGGGCTACTCTTGCACAGGAGTCACCTGAGACAGAAGATTGTGGGATTCAAAGCATCCCTCATCTTCTAGAGTAAGCTGTGGGAGCTGCAGTAGCTGCTCATGCAGTGCACTGGGCAAGCAGCACAGGACCACTCAGTCCCACCAACCACAGTCCCACCAGCCCACAGACCATCGCTGTGATGGGGGGGAATGTGGGGAATGAAAGTGGTGGCAGAGCTCTCTCAGCAGCCTGCACTGCTGGGGTGGCTGTAGCCTTTGGCCTATCCTCAGGAGGGTCTTGGCCACAGGCCCAGTGACAACCTTCTCAGATGTTACAGAGAGGGCCTCTCTTCTTGCAAGAGAAGCATGCACTGGGCTGTGATTTGTATTTGTCACGTTTGCCCCTGAGATGAAGGTCTGCACCTCCTCGTGGATGTGGCCAGGGAGGTGGGTAGCAGGTCTGGTCACAAAGGTCAGACAGCAGGGGAAGGGGAGCAGAGGACAGCGTGGTCTCCCACAGCGAACAGCCCTCTGAGGCTACCTGGGGGCTTCTTTGGTTGCCCCCTGCAAGGTCCAGGAAAAGTGCTAAGTGGTTGTTTCAATGAAAATATTAAAGTATTAAAAGTATTTTTGTTTGAATATTAGGAACCAGTCATGCTAGTTATTGATATTGTTATCGTGCAGATTTGATAATGTAGATATTTAACATCAATATGTTATAGTGTAATGTTTTGACATTATTGACATGAAATGATTAGTGAGTCAAACACAGTAATTTTGACAAACTCTATGCTATGGAAAGTTTTCAGTTTCCTATTCCAATTGAAGATTTAAAAAAAAAAAAAAAATCCAAGTATCAGAATTTCTAAATTAATATTTTGAAAAATTGGTTGCTTCAAAACAATATTCAAGCCATAAGATACAGCAATCAAACAGAGTGTATTAGTGGTTCTCTTATTGGGAGCAACCTGTTTGTCAGCCAGAGACTGACAGGTCAGCAAATATGACTGCCGTCAGACTAGCTTTTGTAAATGGGCAGAGAACATGGTATAAGGTCTGCTGCTTTCCCACCATGGAGGAAATGGTCTAGCACAAGCCTAGAGACAATGGTAGCACACCTAGAAGCTCAGAGATGGAAGAATGAATCACAAGAGGACATGAAACAGGTTTTTTTCCAAACTAGAAAAGCCTTTGCCCCCAAGTATTTTTAACCCACATATTTCAGAATATGTCAGGCAATTGATTAGCAATCTGTTGCTGAAGTGATGTATTTATCTGATGCGTGGTTTCACTTAGCAGCTATGACACATATAGCAAAGAGTTGAAAAAAATGAACTGGAACTCTATGCAACATCTTTTATTCAAAACAGATGTATTATTTGGTATATGTTTAACATTCTCCACATAATCCCAACTTGATCCTTAACCATCATGCATTAGAGTGTTGCTTTTAAAGAAGATGAAAATGGGCTGCTAAAATGCTGCCCGTATAATCTGAATTATTTTCAGCCCTGTTGTTAAAGCTTAGAGATAAAATTATCTTTTGAACTAAGGTTGAAGGCATTGTGTTTGATATATTGGTATAATTCCTGTAATATAAATACTCATAAATTAAGTTAGTGGTCCGGTATGATTTCCTGTAATCTGTTTCCAGAATCAATATTTTATTGAATGAACTTCTTATTTTAACTTCTCACTTACTGACCCAGTGGCACAGCTGTAATGTGTGCTTGATCACTCACTCTCCTTTATTTTTTTTTAAATCAGACTTGACTGTGCAGCAGCGTAGACAGGGCATGTTTTTGGAGGCATTGCACTTAATATTGTGTGGAGAGAGATTGAAAATAGCACTATCGTGCCCTAATGCAGAGACTCCCATCTAAACATCCTGTAGTAATTTAGAAAATGGCTATGTAACATTACCCCCATTTTATGGGCAGGAAAACTGAAGCCATGATTATTTCCTTCTTAAAGGATGCTTAACTTTAAGCACCTAGTATTACATTTACTTTTCTAAATGTGGATTGTATTTTTAAAAATCCTTTATACATAGTAATTATCATTTAGTTCATTACCCAAGATTTATTGCAAGCTTCTGCCAATGAGTGTGTAACCTCATGCACACCAAAAGATTGTTTATTCTGAGCAGGTAAAATTATCTCACCTATTGCACCCTGCTGGGAATGTGTTTATGGCTAAAAGCAGCAGCAGATGAAGATGCTCTGCAGTAGATGTGGTGGCTGGGGTGGTCCACTGACATGTGATAGCTCAGCCTTCTCCTCTGGTTTTTAGCCCTCGTGACTGCATGAACAAGCCAAACTTCAAGTAGCATGATTGCCACGTGCTGCTCTGGTTTTAGCCTCTTTTGGTTTGCATTACAGTAGCATAAATTATTTATTATTAGTGTAGTATTAGTGGGATTAAACCTTTTGCTGTATATTCTCCCCAGAAGGCAGTACTTGATCTACTTTAGATGCAGAGGCAGTGACAAAGATAAACGGCAAATTGGAATTGTTCCCTTGGCTGACTTTAGACAAAATGATGACTGCAGAGAAGCAGATTTGTGTGCTTTCTTCCCCTCATGTTACTTGTTCGTAATTATACAATTCCCACACAACTCTCTACAACTGTCCCCTGTATTTAGAAGTTACCTAGTGCAAACCCTCTTCTAGACTAGAGAGACTGGTAGTCAGAGGCACTTCCCCCTACTCGGTAAAACCCAACGAGAGCAAGATCAGTTGTCTGGTTAAGAATACAGAAAGGCAGAAAAAATGACATGCATTTGGGGAACATATTAGAGGAGAGACATCATGACAGGCTAAAATAAAATACAATAAAAAATGAAAACCCTACAATGAACACTTGAAAAAAGTAACCAAAAATACTCAGTGCTGTTGGTCCTGATGGTCTTACACAACAGTTTTCTGCATCTCCTGTGAAAGAAACCTTGTTCTGAAAGCAGAATTGCAGCTTTCATCACTTAGCCATTCTTGATTATAGAGGAAAGTTGGGTATACGAAATCTAACATCTGAAAAAAGACAGCAAAGATCCCAAAACTCTCTCTTTTTTTTTTTTAAATAATCTCAAAGTTACTAATATAATTTTACCTTCTAGGAAAGCCTATGATTTTTGTAAGCATTTAGGACTGGAAATACTGAAACACTTATAATAATAATAATAATAATAATAATAATAATAATAATAAACCATATAATTAATTATTTAATAAGTATTTATTTAACATATTTATATCAAATCATGATACCTTCTTCAACAACATCAGCTTTGTAATAATGCACAGCTCCTGTGCTGTATCCTTTTCAGGAACACAAAGATTACTAGTAATCACCATCAGTCCACACATACCTTCAGGTACTCCAAGTCTCCCTGGAGCTTTGGGTTGCTACAGCAAAACCTGTTGCTACATCTTTAAGCCACAGAGCCAATGATTTTATGATCTCCCTCTCTTCAAACAGTTCCTTGCTCCCTTTTTTCCTTTTCTCTTGCTTGTTCTGTGTCTGTGCTTTATAGGCTATACCACATTTAAACATACAGTGATCCCACTGCGGGTTTTGGGGGTGGAGGGGGGAATGCAGGGGAAGTACTAACAGAAAAATTGCTCTTTCTGTGGTGGCCAGAACAACTGTATTAGTTGAAACCACTTTTTTTTTTTTTAATCAGCGTTTAAAAATTATTTTCTGATGTGGTAAAAACTATTATACAGATGGAGTTCAAGAAGGTAGAGGATATGTGAAAGCATATTTTTATAAAGGGAAAACTGGATTGTTTTATAGTTAGGGGTTCTGTACTTAAAATGTCTCTACAGATGAAATTTCCCATTTCTTTGTCCTCAGACATTTCATTCCAGATGGGCAAACAGAATGAGCAAGAAGGTTTAAGTCGTTGCCTTCATAGACATAGTCTGAAAAATTTTACTTGCACATCTTGGTCTATAGGTTTATATGTGGATGATGCCACCATAAAACTCTGAGACATCACAGATAGATATACTGCCAATTCATTTGTAGTCCTATTGCTGAGAAATCACCTGAAGCCAGCAAATACTGACTTTATATGAGCATGACACAAACCTGGCACCTAGCCTCATTTTCCTCCACGGAATTGCCCAGCACGTTGCTCTCGATGTCTCCAAGTAATTTAAACTCCATGAAGGCTGGTGTCATTTACCAATGGAGTTTAAAATGGAATTTGCAAGATCTGATGTTCCTGAGGGCAGTTGTGTAGTGTTGTAGCATGAAGGAAACAGACCTCCAAAAGATGCCACCATAAGAAAAGAGCAAGGAAAAGGCCGGTCCTGGAAAATGCATTGGCACAACAAAAAAGCGCAGTAGTCTAGAGAAACAATGAACTGGAGCAGAATAAGATTATATCAGCTCTGTATGCTTTTAATAAATAGTTGGAAAGTCTTCCACAAGGTGTTTCTGTTCAGGTTTATCTCATTCAGGGATAGAAGTTGTTAATTTGGTCCCGCAAAGAGCTGAACTTCCCGAGCAGGCCCATGTTGGAAGTTTTGTTACATTGGCATAGGAAGTTATTTCTTCTGTAAAACATTTCAGATTTATGTTCTCACTTCAAACAGAATTAAAGGCATAGGGCCTGATCCAGAGCTGTCTGAAGTCACTGGTATCTGCACACTGACTTCTATGAGCTGTAGACCACGTTCTTTTTTTGTGCTGCCTTTTTATTAATTGCTGTTTATACAACAGTTTTAAAAATCTGGAGAACTCACAGCACACAAAGAATTTGCACAGCCTATGCAAGGGTGACAGCGCAGTACAACAGTTCAGGATAGAAAGGGAAGGATACTGCATCCAACAAAACCAACCCCTAACTTCCCTGCTACTTGCTGACTAAGCATACAGTTTTCCAGCTCTCCGTTGACTGGATGCAACTGACAGCTTATTGCCTGGGTTAATGCTTCTCCTGGTAAACCGCTATTCATCTAGTCTCAAATCTACAGAATAAAGGAACGGGATAATCAATGACACTCTCATCTGTCCATATTTAAACATTTATGGGATAGATGTTGACAGATGATCTCACCATCTAAACTCCCTTTGTAGTTGATGGAAGGACAGAGACACTTCTGTCTCGTATTTTTCTATATGCATTTGCAAATAAGCAAATGTATATACATATATACAAATTTAAAAATTCACAAAGGTTATTTTAAATGGTATCATGATAAAACTCAAGGAATAGAATTAGATGCTCTTACCTAGGCTTGGTTTTTTGCCTACACTTTGCCAATGCAAAGTAAAGTCAGTGTGCTTTGAGCAGCCAGAAGTATGAATCTATTGGAACTCCAGCAAAAATATGTACAGCAGATATAAATACAAATAAAATTCAGGGTAGGTGACATCTTTCTTGGGTGTGTATGACTGGTTATTCTGTTTACAAATAGCTGTTACATTTAAGGGTGTGGGAACATCTACAGATAACTGAGTTGAAGCTTCATTTTGGCCACGTTGATAAGGTGTTCAGTGTCGTACTCCTCTTCTGGGCTTTTGCATTACCAGACCAAAAGCTGTACCATCATTAATGCAGAGAGAGATTCTTTTTTGTCCTGCATCCGGCTGATCAACTTTCCCCTTTTGCTTCATCCTGCAGTCTCCCTCTGAAAGAGCGCTGCAACCTGGGAGCCACAGACCCCAGAGAATGCTTAGTTTCCTGAGAACAGATGCAACCGCTGCTATCTTTGTACAAAACCATTTATCTTAATATAAAATCAGTATCTTGTCCAGCCCCAAAAGCTTTTCTAACAAGGTTAAATTCAAGAGAAGTCTCAGTCCTCCCTCAACCCATGTGATTTTGTCTATCATGAAGGTTGCAAAAACAGCTGTCCTGGCACATCTGGGATCACAAGGAGACTAAAAACCTGGAAGACACACACTTCCCAGTCTGAGCTTTCTGTCATGGAAGCAGGCACCATAATGCAAACCTGACTGATCTGTTGCAAAAAAAAAAAAGATGGGAAATGCCTTTGTAGTCAGTTGCTGTTTCCTAGTTGTTCATGAACTGATGGAGCTCTCTCATGTTTCATTAACGTAATCAGTGAGTTGTCACGGTAAGCTGACGAGACAGGCAGATAGATTTGGAGGAGTTCTTGAATGCAGACAGAAGTAAGTGTTATGTACTTAGGAGATCTGTGTTTGACTGATAACAGCCTAGTCCAATTTGTAGGCCTACAGCATATCTACACTGGAGTGAAGTGCCATGATGTTTTTTTATTTTGATCCTGATTGCTTTGGTAGGGTGAGACAAAAGGGTGAGCAGAGAAAGTGAGTAGTGAGAAGAAAACCAAGCAGAACGAACTGGCCCATTCCCGCAGGACGCAGTGTCTCTGTGGGCGCAGCCGGGTTCTGCTGCTGCCCATGATGGTCCTCTCCTGGGCAGGGGTGGCGTGAGGATCTCTGAACACCACGATTTCACTGCACAACTCCTGGTGGCACACCAAGTTATCACCGAAAGCTAGTAATTCTCTTGTCTTCCTCATGTCTTGATACAGAAAAGATTTCACCAGTCCTGTCAAAAGAGAAGTTTAATTGGTGTAATTAAAAACTATTCATTTAATACAAAAGTCTTCTATTACAGCAAACCGGCTGTTTTGCCCACAGAAAACTGACCATGTTTTCATTTAAGCCATATCCCATTACTGATGTTTTCATATTTGTGCTACATTTACATAAAGTTTACTGACAAAATATGTCTTTCCTCTTGCATGTTTATGTGTTTCATGGTTCGGCACATCTGTGGAACTGTTTAGCCATCAACAAAACTAATGCACTACAAAAACTCTGATCTCATTGTGGCTTTCTCTCACCAACTTGGATATTGTGCTTCAATTATTCCTAAAGGTAGGTTTCAGCTCCAAGCTGTTCCTTGCTCTTCTGCCTCCTGGGGAGGAGCGCTCATCTGCTGAAGATACTTGGGATGTCGGTGTATGACTGTGTCCTGGTCAGCTGCAGGAACCAGTGAATAAGTAAACATGAACACACCTAGAGGTGGGCAACCTGCTAAGCCCTGTGTTAGACACAACCACTTGGAGTTTTATCTTAGCAGGGATGCAGAATCCCCCTTTCTAGAGCTTGCAGGGCATTGCGTGGGGATGGATGGCTAATTGTCATTGATCCTTAATGGCAGTCGGCTGTCTCTTGTGCCTCTGAAAAATCACCCTGATCTGACTGGAGAAAGTCACTTTTCTCTATCTTAGCAGCCAGTTCTCTCACTATATTATTTCACACTTTCTAGCGCTGTGGGAACGTCATCTTCATACATGAGGGAGGAATTTAACTCTCTGAATGGACCTGGGTGTTATCAGTTTAGTGATACTGTTCAGATAAGGAAAGAAATGCTACATGATGGTGCTTATTCACGCTTGTGATAAAACAGCATCACACCAGCTGATGTACAAGCTTACTTTGAAAATTATCTGCGGAGTAGCTTTCACCTTTATAAATGCATAGAGAAGAAGTGGTTTGGTTGGATTAGCATGAGCCTTCAAAAAAAAAAAAAGTGATATATTATGCAACTGATTTTTAGTTTTTAAATCTTCACAGCTGAAAGAGGCACACATTGATCAGGACAGAGTCACATGTGAATCAGTTGAATTGGGAAAAAAACTTGCGTGGCTCAGTATATAACAGGTGATTAAATGTGTCTGGGAGCATCCTGGGCTCAGGGGCCAGTTGGCCTGGAACAGCCCACATTTACACTAGTAAACTCCTGGTTCCTAAGACAGGGTGTTTGCATGCAAATTGCCTATTGGGAGCAGTTCCTGGGGTGTTTCAGCTGCCAAATTGTGGCCAGGAATTATTTGGAAGAGTTTTAGTTGGCCCAGGCCAAGCAGTGCCAGTGAATGTGCTAACGGCACGGTCAGTCCTGTCCCAGGGCACATGAACAGCTCAGGCATTGAATTTATTAGTCTGTATGTAGCTACTGATTTTCACAGTTCCTTGGTTCTTAAGCATGCCGAGGCCATGGTCTTACTTATAGACATTAGTCATTGCTTCACTGCTGGTGGCCCCCTCTAGAGCTCTGAGGTGTATATTACTTATAAATCATTGCATATTTTAAATTTTGCGATGGTAAAAGTACAGCTTTGTGAGAAGGTATGAAGTTCTTGATAGTAAGCATGCTGAATTGCCTTTCTTTTTGAAAAAGAGCAGAGAAGAGACAGTACCAAACAGGTAAATCATGCCTTACTGATCTTGACTTCCAAGACAAAAATCACTGGATTTGTGGAAGAGGGGAGAGCACTGGATGTCACTTTAGCAAGGCATTTCAACATTGTCCTCCATAATGTTTTCGTACCCAAGTTAGGACTTTACGGTCTGCATGGGTGGACAAATAGATGTGTAAAAAAATGTTTGGATGGTGAGGCTCAGAGGGTAGTGATTAATGGGTCGTACCCTAGCAGGAGGTCAGTGACAAGGTCAGCACCACAGGGGTCTCTCTCTCCTGGGACCAATCCTGTTCAGCAGTGACCTGGAGGAGGTGACGGAGTGCATGTTTATGAAGTTTGAAGATGACACCAAATTGGAGGGAGCAACTGATACACCTGAGGGCAGGTCTGCCATTCAGAGGGACCTAGACAGGCTGGAAGAATGGGTCAACAGGAACCCTACAAAATTTTACAGGAATAAATGCAATGTTCTGTGCTTGGGAGGGAAGACTCCCCCTGCAGTGACACAGGCAGGGGCTGGGGAGCAGCTCTGCAGGAACGGTCCTGGGGGCCTTGGCAGACAGCAAGCTGAGCACAAGCCAGCCCTGTGCCCTGGCAGTGATGACGGCTAACGGCATCCTTGGCTGTATTAACAGCAGCACAGTCAGTAGGTTGAGGAAAGTTACCATCCTCCTTTACCCAGTGTTCGTTAAACTGCACTTATAATACTGTTTTACCCACCCCTCCCAATACAAGAAAGGCATCAACAAAAGGAAGCACGTTCAGTGGAGGACCATCAGGATGGCCTAGGGCTAGAGCACTTGTCTGGTGAGGAGAAGCTGAGGGAACTGGACTTGTTCAGCCTGGAGAAGGGATGGCTTCGGGGGGAACTGAGGTCCTTGCACTACCCACAAGGGAGTTATCAAGAAGATGGAGCCAGGCTGTTCACACTGGTGCGTGGTACAAGGATGAGAGACAAAGGACGTAAGTTGAAACAAGAGATGTTCATACTGGATATAAAAAACCACACTTTTTCACCAAGAGGCAAGTCAAGCAATGGAAGAGGCTGGACAGAGAGGCTGTGCAGCCTCCATGCTCAGAGGCTTTCAAGACTCAGCTGGGTGAAGTCCTGAGCAAGCTGGTCTGACCTCATAGCTGTCCCTGCATTGAGCAGGAGGTTGGACTGAGGTCCCTTCCAGCCTGAATTATTCTGTGAAACAGGGTCAGATCCTCTGTGATTCACTGAGGCTCCCCCTGAAAGGTGATTGCATGCTCGGCTCATGACAATATCAGTAAGCTGACGGATTTTTTACAGCATCATCCCTACACAATGGCTATAAATGGATAGGAAATATGCGCAGATTTAAAATGTTAAGACCACAAATGTAATAAATATCTCAGTTTAATGTCAGTGAGTTAATGCTGAGGAGGTAAAACAGAACTTCAGATGTTCTTTTTTTTCCCCAAAGCCCAACTAACTTCACAGACAGAGGATGTCATAGAAGCAGTTTATGAATAACCTATTTCAACAAGAGGATTTGTGGTTTGCATATTATTGTGGTAACACTACTGCAGCTGCTCTTTCAACAGTTCGGCTTACACGTATGCACTTCACCCAGCAATTAAAATACATACTTTGAGTACTGTGGTAATTCAACATGCAAAATTTCCTGGGTGGGCTGCAAATCCCTAATTATATGTTTTCGCAAGTCATTACAGTTTCTTAACCTTTTTGCATAATTGTTGTTCTTACTCTCCTTTCCACCTTACAATGTCTCAACATAGATTATTTTTTAGAAAGCTAAGAGCCAGGTGGTGTTTCCAGGGAAAAAGAAAAACTAAAAATATTTCTATACCGTATTCATTCAGTGGCAGTGTCTTGTACCATATTATGTGAGATTACTGATCTAATGTAACTTGGCATTTTACAAGAATGTGAAGCATCAGCCCAAAACTGTCATAAGATATGAAAGCACTTACACCAGACCTAGAAAGCACTGTAGAGTGATAACATGCCAATTAGATGTGTCTATTTGTATTACTTGCAGTCAATGGAAGACGGCATTTTCATCCTTCCTTCCAGATAAACCATCTGTATTAGTTATGAATGAGAGACTGAAACTGTGAATTACTCAGCCTGTTTATCAAGGACAGCAAGGGCCAAATTCTTCCCTTTACCTGGCATGAAGCATTACTTTTGAATTTAGTCGGAGCTTCTGGGCTATTCAGTGTGATTAGGGTATCCCAATCAGGCTGGTATCATCTGAAAATATTTGCCACTATTCCCATTTCAAGACTGTAGTACTGATGAAAGGCAGCAATGACCTTCTGGAGTAGCCACCTGGTTATTAAGCAGCAGCCTAAATGTAAAAGATAAACCCTGGTAACAAGTTTCAACCACCAAGAGCAAGGGCTGAATTTGAAAGATGACCCTGAATATCATCCATTTCATAAGCCATCTGGCTGTCTTTCCTTTCCTACTTATTTAAACACAGTTTTGTACAGGCCATTCTTTTTTGGGTTTTCCCATTCAATATGGACAGACTTGCCTCCTTTTCCCAGCTCCTGACCCCCCAGTTTCCCAGAGGGATGCGGTCTGACCCACCTGTGCCAGATCCCTGGAGGTGGTGGGGCTGAGGGGGATGAATTCTGCAGCCTTTGATCACAGATCTCCTCTCCTACAAAATTCATCTGTGACAGGTTGCTGATGACTCTTGCTACCGTAATTCTCTGGTTTTGGTGTGGCCAAGTGTTCAAGTATAAATTGATAGGCCACTTGGGCCTAATCTATCATCTGATTTTCCTGCTTTTCGGAGGTACTGGGAAATTTAAATCTACTTACTTAAGTCATACCATGGAAGGATGCAATACAGAGGTAAGCTGCCTAATGTGATAGCTGACTGGCCACATCTTGTTAGTAAAAAAAAAAAAAAGTACCAATATTTGATGTACCTTTTGTGGCCCTTTCACATTGTTTCCATTAGACATCATATTTCTTGTATCTATTAGCTTATCACTAGGAAAAAAAATTGATTTATCTTCATTGATATCTAACTTAATCATAGGAAAGTTAAGAGTGCTAAATTAGGCATACACTTGGGATTTCTGTATCAAAAAACCTGAAATACTCATAATCCTTCTCTATTTCACATAGGGTTGCCCTTTCAAAAACAGATGTAACTCATGTAGCCATCTGATCCTTGTTTCCTTTTGAAACGCCTATCTGTATAATTATACCAAGTCACACAGCTTTAGTTCTCCCCTAACTGAAGTCAGTAGCAAAATCTCCATTGCTTTTAACAGAGAAGGAACAGCTAGTACCAGTGCTAGTTAAAGTATGTAGAAATTTTTCAGCTGGTTTTAGTGGAAGCTGCAATAAGCCCCTGTTCTCCATCTGAAGTTCTGACCCATTTAGTTTGATCTTTTACCAAAAACATTTTCCTGCAGCTGATGTCCAGTTTACATTGGTTAAGATGTTCCAAATCTCGATTGCTGATTACACCAAGTAACCTTGCCTGTCATGAGAAGGCAAAGGAAATGTTGGTATCTGGCTTTTTAGTCCTTCCTCTCACTATTAAATTAAATATCTTTCTAATAAAAGAAGGCTTGACCCAAAGGCTGCTGAAATCAGTGGAAAGGCATCCACTGAAAAGGGTTTTAAATAAGGCCTACCATTTTGAAGGCAATTAACTCACATACAGCCATTCCTTCATGATGGATATTTGCAGCTGGGGCTAATAATAGTCTTTAATGTTCTTTCCGATAAATCTCTTGTAATATGTTTAATATGTCCAGTGCTAACTTACATTTGAAGCACTAAATATGTTTATCTCTACTGGGAGTTATCAGATGTAAACACACAAAAATGCTGTGACTATTTAACCCCTGCAAACTAAAACCATTCTGTAGGATCAAAATCTCTGGATAGAATTATTTCCTTTTTTAGCATCCTTTGATGGAAAGAAGTTTATACTAGACCTTGAAAATGATCTTTATCAGGTTCTCTGATAGATACTGTCAGGCTGGTTCTTTGCTTTTGCATTTTTTTGGAGCATCTCTACATATCGTATTATCTGCAAAAATTGTGTATCAGTGGAGGGGAGTTTTGTACATATGCTAGTCATCAACACATTATACAATGTAAATGTTGCTTACAAGTAAATTTCTGAATAAAGTTTTAAATTTTGCTGGGTCACTTTCTATCTTCCTCTTGTATATGCGCTTCTGACACAAGCAAAAGTGTCAACAGCAGTTCAGGTAAGTTAGGCCTCCTCGACAACGGTGTTAGCATATGAGGGAACTGGGGTTGTTTAGTCTGGAGAAAAGGAGGCTGAGGGGAGACCTTATCACTCTCTACAACTACCTGGAAGGAGGTTGTAGCGAGGTGAGCGTCAGTCTCTTCTCTCAAGTAACAAGTGATAGGATGAGAGGAAATGGCCTCAAGCTGTGCCAGGGGAGGTTTAGATTAGATACTAGGAAAAATTTCTTCACCAAAAGGGTAGTCAGGCACTGGAACAGGCTGCCCAGGGAAGTGGTTGAGTCCCCAGCCCTGGAGGTATTTAAAAGACGGGTAGATGCAGTGCTTAAGGACACGGTTTAGTGGTGGACTTGGCAGTGTTAGGTTAATGGTTGGACTCGATGGTCTTAAAGGTCTTTTTTAACCTAAATGATTCTATGATTCTATGTTTCTATGACTGAGGGACAGGCCTGTATGCTCACAGCTATGCCTTGCTCCATACGTAGAGAAGAGGAGGTGGATATGTCACTAGAGTCTCTTCCTCCTCTTCCTCCTCCTCCTCCTCCTCCTCCTGCTCTCTGTAACTAGTCACATTTTGCAAAACTGGCATCAGCTGTGAAATCAGAATCAGTTTTCTGTCCAAAACTCACTGAAGTTTTGAACTGATGGAGGGGTTTAATTTGGGCCCTCTCCCAAGCAGAAACACATTTTGAAAGCTGAACTTAAAGTCTCTTTCTGAAAGCTGCATTAGTATTAGCAAACACTCTTTACTGTCGCTGTGGGATACAGCACTTTAAATCAGCTATTTCACGATGGAATTTTCCTCCCCTTCCTCAGAGGCTGTGAACTGTTCAATCTAAGTCAAGCAGAGCATTGGCAATACTTGCAGTCCCCTTTGGCAGGCAAACAGCAAATGACTCTCGGCTGGGATTCTGTCCCAAAACAACTATCCCTATTGGAAACCTTCGCTAAAACAAGGAGCACCACATCTGTAATCTATACATTTCTCCTGCAGGCCTCCTAAAATAAGGCTAGATAAATATAGAAACCTGTCGGGGCCAGCATGTGGGGATGAAATTTTTATTTGAAGGGGGGAGAACAGACAGATGGTCATGTCACTGAGTTTGAGGTAAATCCCAGCCCTGCTCCCAACCTGCTGTGCAAACCTAGGTGGCATTTGCACCTAGATGGCTTTTCCAAGTTACCCTGGGAGGGTTACCAGAGTGGAGAAGGCATGACACTAGTGTTGGGGTGAGGAAAGACATGTCTATGTCAGATGGTGTTGCCTATTTCAGTGCATTACCACATCCCACTCTGCAGCAGCTCACAACACTAAGACTAGGAGTTTAGGCACTGGAGGTTAGTTTTCCGGAGACCAGAGTCCTGCTTCTGCCACATCCTTTGTTTGTGATTGTAGGAAAGTTGCTTCTCCATTTGGTATCTGTTTCTCTTTCCTTCTTTCACTGGCTAGTTAGGTGGTGCAGGGATGCACATGCTACATGCTGCAAGAAGTCTCCACCTCAGTAGTCCCATAAAGCTTTAACATTAATTTGCAGAAAATGATCTGCTTGGGCAAGTCTGGGCAGTATGTGCTACTTGTGATGCTACATGTGCTCAGGCAGTGCTGTTGGGTGCAACTTGGTTACTGATAGAGAATGAAACATAGGAAAGCAGACGAGAAGAGTACTCGCTTGAAAAGCAAAGCAGCCCAGCCTCTATTCAGGCATACATGCATTGATGTTATAGAACTAACAGAAGGTAAGATGCCTATCTGTCTTTTCATTACTGTCCTCAACTGCACCATCAACCCCCAGGCAACACGACTGCAATACCAGTGTCAGTATCAGAAAGTAGCAGGAAACCCAGATTGCCTCTTTGCTCTGAAGTATGTACAGTTTGGGATATTGTCATAGCCTGGATTGTGGCTTTTACAATAGGAAAAATCACTCTAAGGGACTCCCAAAGAACGCAGTGACTCTGAGTCATGCACAAATTGTCCATTTTATCCAGACAAGTCATAGAAAAAATCATCATTAATCTCTGCATTAGAGTGAATACTTGTAAAATGAGGATAAGTAATGCTTTCTGTGGGGTGAATGCAGGTGTAATTCATTGTGAGCCCTTTGAAACTCTAGAGGGAAGGCACTGCCAAAGTACAACACATTACCATCTGAAAATCAGGAGCTGAACAGATAAAATATTTGAGGCAAGGGAACTTCTGTGTATGAAGTATTGCACTGGAATCTGCTAGACTGAGACTTGGCGCTTGCAGAGATAATCACTGGAGCTGAGGCAGGGTTAAATGTTGAATTAATACACATGATAGGTCACTGTCCTTTAGTCTTTCCTTCTGGGAGGAAGTAAATAAATGTGTCAGTTTAATCTAGCACATTAACCTCCCTCTTAATCCTACAATTTACTTACTAGGGGATTTGTATAATCTACCCGATAAATAAGGACAGTAATTATTCCTGGTACAGAGGGCTGTGAGAAATATTTTCGACAAAGCTTGAAGCTGGATTTAAGAACTGTTTTGGTTTTGTTAGAAACACAAATCTCTGGCCAGGTTTCCTGGAAAATTCCACGGGGCCCAATGCAGGTGGAAGCTCATTTTCTGTGTGTGTATGTGTTTGCTTAACCAAAGTGTAGATCCAGGGTTGCATGTGGTCCTGAATACCGGAGAGGAAGAAGCTCTAGGAATATCTTTGCAGGAGCACACTGGAAGAACAGCTTTGTGCTTGATGGAGGTCCAGCCACTGCATGATCCCACCAAGAACTCTCATGGCGGAGAAAAGCACCATACCCCCATCCATGCCCTATCTGCTAACAGGCCTTATTGCCTTCTCCACACATCCCTGGATGCCCATCTGTTCTATCAAAGCTATTTCCTTAACTTCCCTTTCAGGAGAGGAACTCAAATGTGACCTGAACAACCAGAAATCCAATAAAGACAATTAGCAGGACTGCACGGGAAAGTCCTACAGGACTTCAGCCATTCCCTTGAACAGAAAGCCCTTTTCCTCTCACAGCAGTGAGTGAAGCCATTCCTTCCCTGAAGATAAAAATGCTTTTCAGAGTTTAACACGGTGCCATTTGAGGGCTCAGGACATCAAGAGCAGCCTTTGCATTCCCCTGAACTCATGTTTTACTGGATTATACAGGAAGGGCAAACTCTTCACTCTTTCCTGAACACTGGATAGCACAGGCATTGACCAGCACCTGTCTCATTGCAAACACAGCAATTGAAAATAAAACAGTCCTACCTCCTGGAGAAGTTTTTTTGCTATTTCTCATTGCTAAAGGTGTGTTTGTAGGTATGAGTGAGACAGATAGGTCAGGTTTTATACATGTGATCGTCGTAGTCGCTCTTCGTTGGTCTGATTTCATTGATACAGATTCCCTAAACACGCACTCAAACACAAAGCTTGATTTAGCAGCTTGGGGTGATGGGACATTTGGACAATTCCCATTATTAATGTCGCTTCAAATGTCTACACCGAATACACGTACGTGGAGGACTCCTGGCTGCCCACATTCACATCCATCTGTTCAGATGGCAGGGTGCCCATGCAGAGACTAGCTGGACTTTTGTCCCAGGATACAGGTATTCTGCAATAGGCGGGTCACTTAGGCCACACTTTAAACAATATTAACATCATCTCTTCATCAGGACAGCCTTCCTAGCGGGTAATTAATTGAGCTTCCAGCAGCATCTGTCAGCTGTTTGCAACAAGCTTGTTTGCTTGACTAAGCAGCCGTGATGATACTAAGCGTTCCGTTTCCTACCAGGTCTGAAGGGTGGGGGACTTGGCTGTATTTGAGATGATTACGTATGAATCAGGCTTTTGAGTGCTCAGTTCCTTACCTATGTGTGCAGCAGACAATAAGGGAAGCTAGCTTTGAGCCGGCCTTTACAGAGACAGGGAACTGAGCCTAGCACAACTGGTCAGAATTAAATGGAAGAAATCTCAGTAGAGAATGGAATCAAAAAGGCTTAAAGTTACAAATTCATTCACAGTAAGAAAATTGTTGCAGCTGTTTTCAAAACTCTGTGCAGTAGGGGAATCTTTTCAGGGACTGTGGTGGTATAGAGGGGGCTGTTTTCATGAGTTGTCCTATAGTGCCCTATACCATGGCAACACAGTGCCTTGTAGGTGGGATCTCCTAACCCTCCTCAGCTAGCAAGGCTTTCAAATACTTCTGTCGGTAATGTGGCAGTCTCCTCTACACAGTCTTATACATCTACAAATAGAGGCATCAACTCTTTTAATAGTAACCCCTCAAAGTATATGCTATTTTTACTATTATTTAAAGACTTCAGTAGCTTCCTCAGCACTTATGGCACCTTCCAGACACTTTCTAATTACTCATTCATACCATCAAACAAACCCCAAACCAAACCCTGGTGTGCTTTATGAAGCATAGAAGAGAGATAGATATCTTCAGATGTGTGGGAAGCTGCCTGTGATACTGCTCTAATGCACCCATTGCTCAGCTCTCTTTTGAAGCAAAACCAAACTTATGAGTTACTTCAGCTAATCCATTTAGAAGCCCTTTTACAATTTTTATCAATAGTTATTTTCACCTTTAAGTGGGCCAAGCATAGGGCTGGGACCCAGGTCTCCTAAATGAATGAACAACCCTGAGGCATACAAGGAGCTTATTGCCTCCACCTTTCCTCCTCCCACTGCCATGAGAGAGCACCTGCCTTGGCTGTGTCCGGACCCCAAGGGCACTAATAGGCCTTAACTGCCCTCAACAGCCACACCTGGGGCCTTCACCTGTGCAAACCCCATCTATCACTCCAGGAGCCCCATTTAAGCTCAATTGGGGGGGCTTTAGGCCTCTCCTGAGCTGCTTCATAGGAGTTCTTGTGCTCTGCTCTGGTTCCTGCTGCCCCAATTTCCTGACTGATCTTCCTGGATGGACCCTAGAGATGTGTTGTGGGTAGCTTTGTGTCCAGTCCCATCTCTGGTCCTTTTTCCTGGCTGGAAAATTTGTTACAGGTAGCCCTGTTTCTAGGCTCATTTTATGCTGTTCCTGACTATGCTCTCTGGATGGAGCTCAGGCCAGCTCAGCATCTTGCCTGGTCTGGGACTATCAGTGGATCTGGGCACTGCCACTGTCCCAGCCCTGCTCACACCCTGAGGGGTGAGGGCCTTGCATAGGTTGCACTGAGGTCACCCTCAGCAGCTGGCTTGTCCCCCTGGGAGTCCCACTGTGGCTGGATGCTCAGATTAACACCTAGGTTTTCATGAGTTGTGTTCCTAAGGAGAGCAGGCCCTAGTTTGGAGGTGTTCTGTGTTTTGGGGAGGGACTTTTGTTTCTTGCAGGGAAGAGAGACGAGCATTTCTTGTTAATTGTATCAGTAGACAATCGCAGTTTGTGAAAAGGCACAACAAAAAAAGGGCATCGTTCAGCATCTTCTCTGATTTATGGATTGTTTCTGAATGAACTCTTTAACAATAGTATTTGTTCCCATAGTACCCATTAAATGCAGATGGCTGATTTATTTCCCTGATGTTCCCATCACGATGCAGTTCCAAACTGTGCGTGGCAGGGGGATTACTGTACTTGCTGGGTGGTTGAAATCACTTGTGCTTTAGCCTCTTGCTGTCACCTGAGGCATATGATAATCACTGCCTGTCATCTTGTATTGCTTAGCTGTGTGTCCTACTTAAATGCAGCCTTGTCAAAAGTCGCTTTGAATTATTAGCAGAAAGGCCACCCAGGAGACAAAGATCCTGCAAGCAAGGAGTACACCGCAAGGTATTCATTGGGCATAACAGTGCTATCAAGGTGCTGAACAGTGCACGTGCAATATATGTGATGGTGGAGTAGGCTAAAGCTTGCAAGGACTATGCATAATGTTAGCTCTAGCCAAGTAGAGGCGTGGGTGGCTGAGAGGAGTTATTTTGCCTTTCTCTGGCCAAACTCTGTAAAACTGGAGCTGCAAATCCATCAGTCCTGTGGCACTGTCACAGATGCTTGAAGAAAAGGTGAAAATGACTGAGTTTAATCATCTTCAACTTACTTCTTGGTTATAGTTCAGGCAGGAGGAGCATCTGCAATTGCTCCCTTGATCTCCTCAATGGATAGAGACAGAATAACCAGACATCACTTAAATGCAGGTGTAGATTTATGACAGGGGAAAGGGGTGAATGAGTCTCTTGCCAGAATTGCCCTGTGCAGTGGGTGATTGCCCCATCGGGGCTGTGTCTGCCTCGACAGCTGAGCTGCAGAAAGGTTGCTGTGGCTGTATGAAGGCATGTATAGAGGATCACAGGGATATACGTTTTGGTAAGAACGTTCTTGAAGGCTGTCTTTATTGACATGGTGGTATTAAGTCTGAACAGCAAGAGCTCAGGAGATGCAAGGGGATGTGATGCAGGAGAAGCTGTTTCACAGGTGAAATAATGACAAAAGAATAGAAATATGAAACCAGATCCAAAGACTACCAACACCCAACCTAAAATAAAGGAAAACAGTCAGCTGCTATTGCAATTCCCTGAGGCTCTTGACATAATGGAAGTGCAAGTGACAAGATCCATAATGTTCTGGGCCAGGAAGACTGCAAACAAATTGTAATTAATACTTAGTAATGCACAGTTATTGTGGTCAGCCTCTTGAATTAAAGCAACTGGGGATTTCTGCGCCTGCACAGGCATGTTACAAAGGCAGTGATAACTGAAGCTTCGCTATGCTCATCAATGTGGTGACAGATGAGCAAGATAAAATCGGCTGTGAAATACTAGTTTGGTGATATAAACCAGAGGTTTCACTGCAGGAGAGCAGTTGCTTTATATTTTGTCACTATTGATGAAGAGAAAAATTAGCAAGTATATTTTGCTGATCTTCATTGTGGTGATTGCAGACCTTTTTTAACCTGTTGCTTTTGATGGACTCTTTAAATGGGTGGCCACAATGTAGAAACAGTAATAATGCATATAATCTTTCATTAAAGCTTAGGTGAGGCCAGCGTACTGCGAATGATCATGAACAAGTTAGCTTGGTTCCCTTTGTGCAGAGCACCAAGGGTAGGGTTGTTGATGGGTGGTGTGCTATGTTAGGCATTAATGAGGATGAGACTGTGGCTTCTCTTCAAATGAATGGGAAGGAGGGGGAGTGTTGTTGTTGCTTGGATTTGGGGCCGAGGGTATTGCTCTCTTTGCACTTCCCTCAGTCCATATTACTTCCTCATTCTGTTACAGAAATACACCTTGCACCACCTCTAAAAAAAAAAAAAAAAAAGAGTAGGTGTCACTAGAATGAAATGGTTGGGGATACTTGACAATAATCAAAAGGGTACACTTTCTTTTGTAACTAGAACTTTGTTTACTGATAGTTCATCTTTTTTTGGTGCTGAATTTTTTCAAAGGACCTCATTATTTTTCAGAGGAGCTTCTGAGAGGTGTAACTTTGGGCTTGGAGTAAAGGGGAGGGGGCGGAAGTAGATTTGTTCTCCCATATATGCCTTTATCTGGAGCAACTGAGATCCTGAATCAGTGTGTGTGTTGGTCAATATCATGCAACAATTCACTGGCTACAATTATGTGAAAATACAGACTCCGAGATGCAGGGAGATACTGGAGTAGCTCCTTTATTCAAGTAATCTTGTTGTTTTTGTCAACATGATACCTATTTTGAGTGCAAATGGAAACTAACAGGCTGAGTATGTTCTTCTATTATCTTTTGTACTTAGCCTGCCTACTATATGCTACCAAACTTGTAGGTTGTGATTTGGGGCTGAGGGGGGCAGAAGTATGTGTTTAATACTTAAAAAAGTGGATCCTTAATACCCAGCTACTGAAGTGTTTCAGTTAGTGGTATCATGCTAGTATCTAAGGTGGAATCCTTATTTGAGGACTTAAGGTAGTATCGCATTGGGAGGTGGGAGATGTATTGGGTTTGACATACACAGACCACTAAAAAGCTAGTATAGAAAGATTTCTTTTAATGTTTTAGATGTTTTGAATTGCAAGATACAAGAAAGGGTATGCACTAATTTTAAGAGGTATGTGACCAAAAACCCTAAAGACTTTACTTGAATGATGTGACAGTATATTTAAGAAACTTTTAAGCCCTGTGGTTTTTGGTGAAGTGTTCATTTTGAAAGCAAGCTAGTGTATTTAGAAGGGGAACAAACAGCATGTATTATTATTTCTTTTTTATATTCTTGCATTGTTCCCAGAAGGGAAAGGATTTTTCTTGCAGATTTTCATGCTCTCAACTTGCTTAATGTGACCTGTGAAAAATTAACCAACTTGGAATCTGGTACCGGTGCAACATAGCTGGTTTCCTTAACTCTGTCAATTTGATAACATCACAGTTAATTGACAAAGAGATTGTTGCTCTGGCCTAGGGAAGACCTTACTAATACTTTTTTTTATAATGAGGATAGACCCATAGCGTACAGCTCTGTTGTGGTTTGTCTATCAGTTGAGATGCCAAACTTGCCTAAGGCAACCACTTTTTTTCGTTTGCATTAAACAAAGAAGCTTTTGAGGCACACTTGTAAGTCTGAGACCTCACTTGTCTACCAAGTAAACAATGTCATATGTGCACTTTGCCTCCCTGACAAAGGAGGGGAATATCCCATTGCTGTGTTACAACCTATTTAGCTCCTTCCTGTGGGATGTAAGACTACACAACCTTTCCTCTTACGAAGGGCTCTTGTACCATACAGTCAGAAGCAGACTCTTTCCCACTCACCCCGTGCAGTAACCTTAGATATCTCTTCCTGATGGATCTCCAGCATCTACATGGTTGACCCCCATGCCTTCCTATTTGCTGCGGATTGAATTTCTTTCATTGAAACTAAAACTTTTGGATTATCTTCTTAAATTGCATACTTTTAAAAAGCCTTTTACAGAGAGTGACTTTTGTTCTGTTTTTGCATAGGACATTGCAGAATAGGATCCTAGTTCAGGATATTGTTGCTTTTTTATTTCAATATAAATACCTAAGCCCCTCGGGAGAGGAAGGGGGTAAAGGCAAAGTAATTGTGCTTACAGTACTTTGAGACATATGACTTGTTTAGTTTAAATCCCACAGTCCGAAACCAGAGTTTTCTATGCAGAGGCATGGCTAAATTGCAGTAGAAAAAAAAGTGTAACAGTAGATCTTTATGTGAAAAGGCAGCATTTCAGTTTAAACTGAGGAAAATCCTTTCTGTTGGGGTCAAATTTCTGAGTGCATATATTCTACTTCTCTTCACCTAATGTCTAAATATTTCTAGATAAAACTCTTTTTTTACACTGTAGTGTGTAGTTTAGACAAGAATGCAGGCTTACCTGTGCAGTTCCTCTCCATGCAGTCTGTTCCTGATTACAGAAAATCAACAAACAATAAATACTTGCCATCTCTAAAAAGAAAAATCACTCCCAGGTTAGAGCCTGAATTGGTTAAAAAGGTGATCAGAAGTCATCTGAACAACTCTGGTTCACAGTAAATGAAAATATGGCTTGCTGTCTTAATCTCTTCAGAAAACATTTTTTGATTCAGAGATAGCATCACTGAATTTCTTATATAGTAAACCCCATGACCCTCTCCTTATGAAAGTTATTTCAAGTATTCTTTCACTTAGGGCTATATGCTCGGTGTCTGATTTTTCTCTCATTATTCTCCTTAGTTCACTGCTAGTAGGTAGCTATTGGCAATTCTGTATCCACATACATCCTGGAGCTTTGTTAAAGCTTTAATTTAATATATGAAAAATGACACACTGATGTATAATGTATGACAGCTGTCTTTGTAAAGAAGTTGTAAAGTACCTTATTAGATCAGAATGTGTTTCACCTGAAAAGCCTCCTGCAATGTGGTTACCCACATAACAACTGCTTAAGTTCTCTGCGGTTATAGGTCTTTCAGTTTTGCAATCTCTGACATGTGAAGGGAGATGTGGTTGCTGTAGGAAGGCAGCTACTACTTCAGGTCCTTTGAAGATATGGCTTAATATTCAGGTGGTGGATATTGTTTAGTGACTGCATCTATGGCAAAATTAAATTGTGTCAGGACTTGGGAGGCCCAGGTCAATTTTAGGGCCAATGTAACATAATACAGAACTGGTAGCATAGAAGAAAACATAAATCTCCATTCCCCAACAAGCTTTAATGAATAACTAGGCAAGAAATTGCCTTCAAAAACCCTTCCAGAATGTGCCATGGTAAACGACCAGATCAAAAAAGAAATGCAACAGCAGAACTGTAAATAATGAGTGGCCTTTTTTTTTTTCTCCCAGATACAGGCTAGCAGTTCAGTGTGCAGACTTTTTTCTCACCACAGGAATGGTATGGCAGCTAGAATGTGGTACTACAAGATGCTACCTCTGAAGTCAAGGAATAATGCTGGGAAGGCTCATCTCTTCAGTTTCCGTGGGCAGCACCTGCAGTTAGACTGGTTTAGCATTAGTGTAAATCCATAGGATTTGATGTTTAAGCAGTATTAGATGGCCAATGTATGTAAACTGCTTGGTCATAGACACACTTAATTAGCTGGGATCAAAGCAAACTACTTTTTTAGGATATGGAGGCAGGATGTCTTAAGTAAGCTAAATCTGCTGAACTGGGCATGTCAGGTGGCAGCCTTACTGTGTATGGGAAGGAAAGCTAAGGTCACTCTTTGTTATTTTATCCAAAAGCTCATTTGGTAGCACAGCATCAAACTGTGAAGCATCACAGAATAAAGGCTTACTGGGTGTGCTCTAGTTCAGCTGGAAGGTTTTGAGCTCAGGGTTGGATAGTTACTGGGTGATCTGATTGTAATGGTCCCTTATGACTTTTATCTCTGTTCACCCTGGTTTTGTCAGCTTTGCCTGACAGTGAGCCACAGTACAAAGTGAATCTGAGTCACGTGTGAGCACCTTATCACATTTATATCAAATTAGTCAGGGAGCAGAATGCAGAGGTCACGCTGCCTTTTGTTTTTGAGCCAGCTTAGTGCTAGCTGCAGGAAGATGGAAGATACCTGACCCAGCATGACGGAGTATTGTGAACAGGTAACTGATCTGGCAACTAATGCTGAGTTGACATGTTAATATTTTGGGAACAAATTTGAACTGGCAAAGCATGCATAGCAGATGAATGCATTGTCATGCAGGCTGTGGCATTTTTTTTTTTCTGACAAAAGGAGCCCTAAAACCAGAATTGCTTTATTGTCAGATCCTGGTCTGAGGGCTGTGGGTAGATAGATGGACCATGCCTTGATTGCATAGTTATCACCTGGAAAACTCCCATGAATTATCATTTACCGGGCTTGTCCTGGTCACCAGTGTTCATGTACCAGCACAAATTCCTTGTGTAGAAAGTCAAAATTGTAACTTATTCTTGAGCTATTTACTTGTGTTTAAGGAAGCACAAGTTCTACCATACTTGAGTCTTGGTGGCTCACAACTGAGCTTTACACTGGAGTAGGTACAGATATCTGAGCATCCCTCAGAGTGTGCACAAATCTGAATATCTGTCTCTTCTGGCAGATTCTGCTGGCAAGAGCAGAAGTGGAAAACCACCCTTCCTCTTCAAAGAAGGTGGCTTCACAGGGAATTTAGACTCAAGTTGTTTTTTCCTCTAGGATCTTTTGTGTTTTGCTAGTGAAGATCCTCAAAGACTATATCAGGTAATAATCCGCTTCTCAACATTTGGCCAGAAGCTATTGTAATTTGTATGATAGCCTTATGTAAGACTTATCAGAGTATTTTTTTATTATTCATTTTGAGGAGGTAGGTTTCCAATCAATGAAGTATGAACTAGTAAGTTTGCAAATAAAAATTCATCCTGTGTTGTGCTATTGTATAAGTCTTTTTCCCATAATTGAAAACACAAATATATTGGATCATTGTATCAACTATTTAAACTGTGGACCAAAGACTCAAACAGCAAAATGAAAGAAAATCCCCCACCTTCCTCTTCACTATGATAGTAGAAGGACCATTTGGTGGAAGTGACTGACCTTAATCATCCTGGCACTGGCAAGTGTTTTAATAGAAAACAAAGATTAAAAAAAATATAGTTCTCCCTTGACACCTACTAGGTTTCCAGTACTGCATGTGCAGCACACATAAGCAGTCCTCAAGGGAACAGGAAGGTTTTTTATGGGCAAGAATTCAGATTTTCAAGGACTTGGAACCATGTATTTTTCAGATATACTCAGCAATTCTTGCAATACTCCAAATTCTATTTTGTTTTGGTATCAGTGGCTACAGAGTTATTGGACACCACCACCACCCCTGATTTTCAGAAAACTAGTGTCCATTTTTCTGCTAAGAAGCCTTCTGAATCTGAGTCCTTTCAACTCCAGGCTATACAGATTTTTATGATAACTATTCCTCATCAGAATATTCTAAAATAAAAAGGAAAAAAGAACATTTCTTCTATTCAGAAGAGTAATGACTGAGCTTTAAAAATCAAAGATAGAAGTTGGCACCAACAACTCATAATATTTTGGGATTATTCCCTGAATACATTTATATTCTAATAAATTTATTTAGTTTTTCTTTTCTTTCAAGCTTTGTCCTCTTTTTTGCTTATTGTTGGAGAAAAACCACTGAAAGTTAAAGGAGCATGCAAGTAGTAAAAATGACTCTGAACAGAACCTCTATGACTTCTTTTGTGCCAAAAAGTCCATTATAGCTCTGGAGCTGGTGGTGAAATAACTCTTTATGTTGCACTGTTCTTGTGCAGCTACTAAAATTCTTGTTCATTTTAAGAGCTTAACACCTGCTCCACCTTCTGTGAGCTTCCAAGATGGTTTGCCAGACACATGTGCTCAAGCATAGGCAAGGATATACTGAACTGACTGGAGAGCCATACATTGGCTCCATAACAATGGCAGTCAGATCAAAGTGAAGTTCGAAGTCCTCATGAAATACCTGCTTTTCTGTCTTTCTCCCCTGTATAAATTGCTTGTCAAACAACTTAAGGTTTGTGGCAACTTGTGCTTTATTTGTACGGTGGATGTATCACCACATGAAAGAGGAGTTTTCTTTTGGAGAGGGGGGAAAGAGGGAAGGACTGAAGAAGGTTCAAAGATAATTAAGACCAATGTTTTTTAAATTAGATATGTAAATTTGGGCTCCCATGTTGTTTTGCATCAGATTTGGTGAATACCTGCTGAATTTATCAAAAGGTGTCATTATTTAGTATATTTGAAAAATATGCCTATTCGTTGATTTTGATATTTTGCTATAAAAACCTTGCTCTGTATTCTAGCCCTTTTCTATGAGGTGTCAGCATTCAAAATATAAACTCAGGCTCCTTGATTTTGTTCTAGGATTGAAACAAGCTCTAAAGCTCCTCAGAAAGTGCTGTATTAATGCTTTTTTGAACATGGGAATATATACACTCATGGTGGGTAAGACAGCTCTAGCAATTAACCTAAGGAACAATATTGCTGAACTTCTGCAAGAGTCTGAATGTTCCTGCCCTGGTCTGTGGCTGGGATGTCACTTGCTTAGAAAGACAACTTTCCATGTCTCAGGTGCACTGCTGACAGCTGTAGCAAGCACCCTCTTCCTACCTCCTTTACTGTGTTGGTAAATGCAGAGTGGAGACAAATCCCAGCCTTGCCTTCTGCAGGGTGTTCTAATAGCCCTTCTACAAACTACCTGTGAGGCAGAGAAGAGGTGGGCAAGATGATCAGGAGCCACAGCTTTGCTCATTACCCTGCCACTACCACCAGGAACCACAGTCTGATGTCAGTTCCAGGACTTGAACAATCTGGTGTTGGAGGATAATATCTCCTGTAGTGCTAAGGAAGAGACATTCCTTACCTCTTTTAGAGGAAGATGCTGATGCTGAGGAGGACCTGTCCACCCCAGGAGCCAGGCAAGTCTTATTCCTGGAGTGACAGGAAGCTCCTTGCCTGAGGAATCATGAGAGTCCAAAGGGCTTGCTTCAGCTGAGGATGCAGAGAACATCTGGCAGGCATAGACCCATAAAGATACACCCATGAAGGTATTAAGGAGACTCAAAGGCTTAATAGGCAGAAGGAGCGAATATGAAATATGGATAACAATGGGAAACCAGATTATGGACACATTGCAAGGATGGAGTAGGTAGAGAACTGGACAGTAGAAATTAATGATAAGAGAGTCTCCTGTTTGATCTTGTATGTGTCAGAGGTGAAGAATTTTGAGGGGGTGTCTTTATAAATGTCAATAGCAGAATATTTCTGTCACTGGTTGCATTCAATCTCCTGTCCAGAGCTGTGTGAAACAAAACGGCAGTGGAACTGTTTGCAGCTGAGAACAGGATGTACACACGGAGGTGACATGCCACAGACGTAGTTCTGTGACAGTGGCTGCAGATAGATTGGGGTGCATGGCATTGACATTTGATGCAAGTATGAATTCACATTTTGCTTGACAACTGTCAACTAGCCTCATAAGCTCTCTTGACATTGATTTCTTGAAGAAAAAAAAAAAAGAAACATAGAGGAGTGTAAGGTAGAGGAACTTAACTGGCTAAAATACAGAGTAAGCTAATGAGTCATACCAGTGATTTAAACAATGTGCCAGCACTCCTGGAAAAAGTACAGAAGGCCTTAAATAGTCATTGGAAAAGCTGAGGTTGAAAAATACCCCATAGTATAAACAGGCTGCCCCTATGAATCTGAAGACATGCAACCTCTTAAACCTGGTAGCTCAAGGTGGATGGTGAACTCAACTGTGGATTACTTAAGAATAAGAATCACTGATAAAGGCAAGGGAAAAAAAAAAGTTGCTATTTAAAAAAAAAAAGTTGGTTATTATTTTTAAAGCAGACATTGGTAGAAGAGGATGCACAAAAAGGTTCTGTTAACTATTTCTTCTGGTGTGTGTTTCTTGAAATAAAGTGTAGGTGGCAATCAGGTAATGCAACTTAAGGGCTGGTGGCATAATGACTTGTTTGGGATATTGTGAAGTGTCAGTGAATTGAGCTTAAAGATTGGGATCACCAGTTTCTTAATAGGATAAACGAATCCATATCTATACAATGCCACCACATTCAGAGTCCTCTGAAGAAATCTTAAACAAGAAGTAGATGGTTACATTTGTTCAGACATGTTCTCACTCTGCTCAGAGAATAAATTTCTCTGCTGCTGCTGAGGGTGAAGACGGACACCCCAAATGATGCACATGAACTACTTCATGCTGAAGTTATTTCTTACAAGGGGGTAAAACAGAAGTGACCCTCCATTCCCATTTTGTAAAGTCAATGGTGCCCTGGACAGATGAGAGAAGACTCTTGGGGTTATGCTGTTGTGAAGTGGGGTATGAACAGTTTGAGAACTGTACAGAGTTCACTGGGTATTTGAATAGTTATGGAAATGATCTAGTAGAGTTCTGGAGTCTCTTTTTTTTCTATTGCAAATGGGGTGTTTCTATGCTGACACTCATTTCAGAACAGTCCCATCTTAAAGATTCTTGGTGAAATGGACAGTTAAAAGCTTTTATTCATGTTAAGGAATTAATAATTGCTGTACTTCACCATGTGTGCTGTAATTCTTTTAATAGCTTCATTCCATTATCAACTATTTATTAAAAAGATTTCACCACAGATACAGGCTTTATGGAGATTACTGTGCACTATACTTAATTACCAGATGTTCACTATGTTTACAGTATATCTGGTATTCAAGTAAACTTCTCTGTGTGAAAACCATCTAAAATGAACAGTTAAAATACCACTGTAAAGCTTTGTATTATAATAACTTGAAATGGAAATTCCAGCTGGGCAGTGTTACGAAACTAAAACTATAAAGAATTTCAGCCTTACTCCAAAACAACATTATTAAACTCCAGTGAAAATGTGTTTTGCTGTCTGAATTTACCTTGTATGTTCAGTCCATAAGATAAAGTCACCCATGTGCTTTTCATATTCTTTTAGTTAGTTTATTGTTGTCTTTCATCAAAACTATATAAACTCAACTATATGCCTAAATTTGTAACCAAACTTGAGTCTTATGGTTAGGGGGTTTAAAATTGAGAGGTGCCAAAGACAAGGGCAAGTCTCCATTCCATTATGTAGCTTCCTTAAAATTCTGTTTTTCATGCAATTTTTTATTACTCATTAACTTGGATCTCTTTAAATTTACCCCTTTTTAGGAACATGTGACTAGTAAAGATCTCCAAGCCTAAGGCCAGTCTGTTGTAAGTTCACCTCACCACCTTAAAAGTAGAGAGAGATTTTGCTCTTCGTGTGTCAAGAAACTGGCTGATCCAGAATCTTTCTTTTTCTAATTTTGAGCCTAGTTTTATTCCTATTTTATATCACTTTGTACTGAGCTGACATTGTTTTTCATTTAAATGATCCTTCTCCTTGCCTATTACTGATCTCAAGCAATTGTAGTCTTGTAGACTCCCTATTGAATCTTATTTAATCCTAGGCTAAGCAAGTCAAGCTGTTTTCCAGTCTACTTTCTAGTCCTCTGCTAACGTGTTTTTCTGTTTTTTCATCCTCATGTGACCAGAGCAGCACACAGAAATTCTGCAAGAAGTCTCATGAGTACTCTTTTGTAATAAATTCAGTAATTCTTTTTCAGGGAAACATTAATGAATCCCAATATATCTTTCCATAGCTGCATCATATCAGCAATTCATAGTCAACTTGTGGTCAATTAAAATAACCAGATGACTCCATTCTCCTCATTTCTACCTTAAGAGCCTCTAGTTTGAATCCAAAATACTTGTTCCTACACTCTCTATAGATGATATAGCACTCTCTATTTCACACTTTCTCTGGTGCCACCAAATACAGCTCAGAGTGTACTTCGATTTCTCCCCTCCCAAATGTGCAGCTATGTGTCAAACTGTTGTTAACATTAAATTTATCTTTGTGCAATTATCTTTCTATCACACTTGCACTATTTACCAAAGCCAGTTCTGAAGTTTCAGTGATTCCTTGGCAAATACATCTGTTATCCACGTGCTGGCATAGCTGAATTCTACTTGCAGTACTAGAATTTTCTCCTAGTTTTATCTGCTGCATAAAGGGCCCGAATGACCCAATTCTTAGTAGAACTTAATTCTGTAATAATAGCAATATGTATTTCTGCCTGTATTCAGCTCCACGTTTCTGTCTGTGCTTGCTTCTGGCAGTAACAGATCTACCCCACTGCTTCAGCAAAACTTCTTTTACAGACCTCTTCCAGTCTGAACCTCAATTGGTTCACTTTTAGTGTTGCCCCTTCTCACTTCTTTCAAGCCCAACAAATATGAGTAGCGAACAGTGCTATCTAACCTCTTTTTACTTTCATTTCGGTTTTCTGTGAACTTAAGGGGCCTGGATCTGCTCTCAATGACACCCAGGGAAGTTTTACTGTCAACTTTAAAGAGAACTGAACCAGGAGCTAGGTTAGCAGTGCCCCATGGCTGACACCCACACCACAGTCCCTTCAGCCTCAGGTGCGATTATTCCTTCAAGAGCTGCATAATAAGGACATGAGGGCGAAAGCCGGGGCAGTGCGTTTAATCATTTTCCTGTAGGCTTCTCATTCATATAATAGGTTTCTTCGCTTGTCACGACTTTATTAAAATGGCTATCACCATAGATACAGCATCTAAAGGGATTATCACATAGTAAATGTAATTACATATTTCTCAGCATGTTGCCAGTATTTGGCAGTGAAACATAACAGATTTGGTCCTTGTTGTGAGTATCTTCCAATGTAACTGCTACAAGTCTCAAAACTATCAAATTACCTGAAATAAAAAAAAATATAAAGAAATCAATGTATAGAGGCACAGCTAAATTCTTACTAGTGTGTAATGTGTTTCAAACATTTTAGCTTGAGGTCTTATATTTGCTTTGCAATGGATATGGAAGCAGTGTAAACACAATTTGGAGGAATTATTTGTCTATATCCCAGTATGCTAACTTTTGGTTGCATATGATTTGTGCCAGAATAATTATTTTAGTAGGGTAGCAGTAAAGATGATCAAAAATACTATGCATCCCCACCTAAGCTATTCTCTCCAGTTCTTGCCACCACAATTAGTTCTTGAGACTAACTTGCTACTTTTGGTCTTTTGAAGTAGCATAATCCAAAATGTTTCACTACTCTTTGTTATTATGAAAATAGCTGAAGTCATAGTAACAGGAGTGTTCCTCTAAACTTTGCGATGCAATTTAACCACAATTTAAAGCAAGCTGCAAGAAATCAAAGCCAAGTGGCAGTGTTGTGGCTGTTAGCATTTGTACTAACACTATTGGCAGGACTCAGGTGCTATCCCAACAGAACATAAAAGGCAATTTCTATTCCTGAAAAGTTACGGAGTTGTAACACTTTTTGTTATTTTTCGTATCAATATCAGCAATGCCAATTATGACACTGTCTGAAAAAAATTAATTAAATTTTTAATTAAAAAATAAAAGCATTCTAATGCTTATGTGTTTTGGAGAAAGTTTGAAAAATCCAAGACAAAGGCTCAAGAACCAGGGAAAAGAAGATTCTTCAGTGGCTTTTTGTTTTTCTGGAAAATCTCTGAAGTTCAAGCTACTATGAGGATTGCTTAATGTTTAGGATTGGCAAGACTGTGCTGTTTCTAAAAGGATGCAGGTAAGCTGCTGTTGAGAAATTAGGTAGCATGTAACTCGTGCAGTGGGGACCAGGCAGGGTGGTGTGGACATGGAGTTATTGGGATATTGGCAGGAACAGTAAGGAGTAGTGTTTTGAGAAGTTAGCCGGGATGTTATAAGAAATTTGGAAATGCTGCTGGAGAGGAGGGATGTATACTCACATACATGCTGGAGGACATGAAGAGGAAGAAGCAGGCTGAAGAACATGACAAGGCACAAAAGGAAAACGTGAAGTGTAGGAAACTCGAAGAGAGGAAAATATGAAGGGGAGCTGTCAGGGGATGAATGATTGAGGGGAGAGCATGAGAGAGAAGTAAACTGGGCAGCTGCCTATCTAGACTAGCCAGGGAGGGGGACAGCAAACACAGCAATACCCAACTCCCTACCCTGCAAGGATGAACTGCAGAAGAGTTATATTCACCCAAGTTATGGCAGCCAGCTGTGTGAAGTGATACATATCACAGAAACAGTAATCTTAGAGTTTGTCTTGTAAAGCCGCTCTTTGCAGCCCTCTCAGTTGCACACTGAATTAAGTGTGGTATGTGTTTTGCACAGGGTGAGCGAATGTAAGCTTTTTAAAGCAAGAATGGCTGTAATTAGTTCATTTGGAAAAAAGACCCCTCTGGGAGGCAACTTCCTCCCTGCCTCACTAAGAAATAGCGTGAGATTTGCTCATTTCTGCATAAACTGGGAGTGATGCGGTGACTCATACTGTACATGACACCCAAAGCCAAGCTGCATGTGGCATAGATGACAGCAGAACAGGCCCTGTAGTGTTTTAGGCTTCATGAGCTGGGAGAGCCTGACAGCTTTCTCTAAGGCTAATTCAGTGGTTTCCTTCCAAACTGTCAAGTCTACGTTTGTATCTACAACCCTCCATTTCCAAGGCTATGATGGGATATTTTGGGTGTCTGTAGGAGGCTGCATGGAACAGAAATTCTTTTGCATCATTGGTTCCTTGTCGCTAGGTTTTTTCCCTACCTTTATCTCTTCTTTTGTGTTTAGTGTTCTCTGGTCACCACTTTTAAGATCTGAGACTTCAGCTGTAGTAATGTGGCCTCTAACTGGAATCATGAAGCTTTTGATTTAGATTTGTCAGCATGTGTTTAAATCGGATGTACTAGACACATGTTTATCTTACCATTTCATAGTTCACCATCCTTAAGCCCTCACTCGAAATTAGAGTCTTGAAACAAGGTTACCCACTTTCATACTGCTCCATTTCACAGTCTCTTTTTGGCATGGCATCAGGACAAACAAGCCTGCAAGATATTTATCCCTTTTCATTTGCCTTTCGCAATGAGAGCGGAGGGCAGTCAGCACTGCTGTAGATGAAAAGGCAGGATACTGGCCTCCTCCTAGCCTTTCCCATTTGCTTTCCACAAAGGAAAGATTATTTTTCCATCCCTTTTTCACTCCTTCAGAACCAACAAGCAATTGAGAATAGGAGCCACTGTGGATTTTATTGACTGATGGTTTGGTGCAGTTTTTTGGGGACCATTTGTCATCTTCACGTGTTTCAAAGCACTAGCTCTCCAGGATAGTGTATTTAGGAATCTTGTATTCAAAACCTTACCTCTTTAATACCTCTACTTGCCTGTTAGTCAGGGTGACAGAGGTATTTCGGTTCTGTGTTCAGTGTAATGGGTCTCAGCTGAGTAAAGCTGCCTTTGCAAGGCTAGGGAATAGGATGTTTTGTCCAAAGTTTCCCTGGAAATGTCTACAGTTGAAGCCCTGCCTTATATTTGCACACTACAAAGAAACACTGGAAAAGTAATGTCTTGCTCTTATTTGCTACCATTTGTTTATATTTCCTGTCAAACACCTTGCACAGCAACTTTAAAAAAAAAAAAAAAGACTCAAGCATTTGAGAGTACAGTGATAGGCAGGAAACACTGATCTCACTGAAATCAATGCGAAAACTCCCTTTGACTTTTGCAGTTAGGATCCTGCATGAAAAATGTGGTAATAATTAGAAACCACTGTGTCCCCTTTACCACCTTACAGTTCTTACATTACATCTCAACTCAATGTCTAATGCAATTGAACTTGATGCTAACCTGAATTAAACTATTGTATTGAATTATATTATATCAGACTTTAAAAAGCCTTCTAGATCCAATACTTGTCTTGGATTTAGAACAAACTACTTAGATTCCCCCCCCCGGTAGCCTGGAAAGAAGAAAGCTTCCGGTTATCCTGATATGCTTGCATACTGAATAGCCCACTTATTTGCATAAGGAAATTGCATGAGCTCTGGAGCTACTTTTCCACCCTGTGTTACAATAAATCTTCCAACTATTCAGTAACTTCAAGGTGTCATTCCTATGGGAATATAAAATGCACATGTTCTAAGAAAAAGTTTAGCAAAATAAATCTGATTAATCCAGTGACACTGTAGTTCTCTGAATATTTTCCATCTTGCTTTATATGGCAAGATGAAAGAAAATTATACCACTAGGTGTTCCCTAAACAGAATTGTTCATGAACATAGTTTAAATGCCACAAATCCATGCACACATTCAAGACAACATCAATCAAGTGTCAAAACAGATTAATTGCTTTTTTCACAGCTTTGATCATACTTGTGTTTTATTGGACTGTTCACATTTTCTGTTATAATCACTTGTTATCTTTCCATACATTTCTAACAACTACCATCTTCATCAAGATTTTTGTCATTCAACCTCCCTATTTCATTTTTAATCTGCTAAATGAGCATTTCCTCCTTTAGAAAAACAAATAAATCAAAAGGGTCAACTTGCTTTTGTGTCCTGAAACAAAGCTCTTTTTGTTTTATTACTGCCCTGTCATTTATTATCCACAGCATGTTTGATATTTGCGATAAGAATTTTTACATGGAATAAATTACATGTGCATCCTGATGAATAAAGCCCCTGTTATTGTGCAGTTAATAAAGCTGGTTGCAAACTTTGTTAATGTCTTACAAATATTTTCAGTAATAACACATCATGCTATATTTATATTTCCTAGGGGGCTAGAGAGAAAGCTGTCCTTTAATGACTCACAGTTTATAAAGGGGCATGACTGGTGTTATCCAAAGAGATTTTAAGCTTAAATCCTCCTGCTCTCAATTAAAAGGTATGACATAATTCTTTGTTCAGCTTGCCTCCTATTTAGAGTATTTACATGAAACATAGCACATTGTTTAAAGCAAACACTATAATTATGTATGCTTCATCAAGTCAGAGCACAATAATGCATGTGCGGTGTTCAAGACACAGTTTGCTCTTTAGATGCATTATAACCCATTTGGCATGGTTTTTTCCCAGTTGTATATATTAATGGCCAATAATGGCCCTGGTCCAGGAAAGCTTTTAAGCACACACCTAACTTTAAGCAGGTGATCAGATCCCTGAAACTTGCTGTTCTTTGCTGGTTTGTGCTTTAAACAAGCACTTCACCCCAAACCTTCTCTTTCCTGATCTGATCTTCCTTGTTTGCAAGGATCGGTCCAGCAGAGCACTTCTCCGCATTGGGTCCTCAGTCCCCTGTATGAGGGAGCTGTTGTCGATGCACTCCAGAAACCTCCTGGATTGCTTGTGTCCTGCTGTGTTGCCTTTCAGCTGATACTGGGGTGGTTCAAGCCTCTCATAAGGAAGGACCAGGACATGTGAATGTGAGGTTCCTTCTTCCAGTAGTCTGAAAATGGCTGCTTCTTGACCAGGCAGACCATAGCAGATACCCACCACCACATTTATATTCATCTGCCCTCTAATCTTGAACCCTAAGCTCTCATTTGGCTCATCGTCTGTCCCAGGCAGAGCTCCACGCATTCCTGCTTCTTTCTCATATACTGAGCAACTCCCCCTCCTCATCTTCCTAGCTTGTCCTTCCTAAAGAGCCTGTATCCAGCCATTGCAGCACTCCTGTTTGAGCCACCACATCTTTGTGATCCCAATGACATTGTAGCCCTGCAATGGCACACAGACCTCCAGTTCCTCCTGTTCATTCCCAATGCACAAGCAGTAGCCATAGACTATCAATAGAGCTTGCTCTTAGCATGGTTGCAGATATATATATGCATATGTAAATATATGTATCTATACACACAAAAAGATCTATGGGTTGATTTATCAGGTGAAGTGATTTTTCTTTTAGGTTCCTGTATCAGCTATATTGCTGCTAGTTGAAAATGGCACCTGATAGGGCCTGGAGCCTAAATGAGAAATTTAAACTAGAGATTAGAGTGTCATTCAAGAATAACCAGTTAATGGCAGGGTTCCAAGGTAGGAGGTAGATCACTTAATAAAATTAATCTAAGATGCAATACCTCAGTTAAGGCAATACCACAATTGCTTACATTTGCACTGCTTTCTTAGACTCTAGTTAAGCACAGAAAGTTCTCAATTAAAAAAGGGGTCCCCAGCAAGTACTGGTGTTATGCTCTTCTCATGTGAATAGACTCTGATTTTTCTCTTTTACAAATACCATGTATCCAATTCTGAAAACATTTTTCAAGCCTGAGGTTATGTTCTCAGGATGTTGGACTCAATGATCCTTATGGGTCTCTTCCAACTTGAGATATTCTATGATATATCCCGCAGTGTTCTGTGTGTACTGTATAGAGTCTGTTTATCTGTTTAGTGTTTTACAATTTTTTAAATACTTATGGGCCTAATAATTTTCGCCTTCCTTATTTACTGTTTCTTCTGAATTGTGTGGAGAATGGAGATATAAAACCTGTGATCTCTTTCATTATGCAGTAGAAGCAATAGTTGCATCCTGCGATGGTCATGGCCTGCTGCCTGCCCCTGGCTATAGCTGACAAGGATCAGTGATTAGGTGCTCACTTGACTCTTCCCACTAATTTTGTTTAGTTTGTTTTCTATTTGCTCAAAGTTCAGAGATCACTGCATTTTGGGGGAAACTTTTATTTGTAATTGTCTCCATGATTCTCTGTGACTAAAATGCCCAGTGGACAAAGGAGAGCATAAGCCCATTTTGTGCTGTATGTTATTTGGCTAAGTAGTGAGCCAAATAAGTTGTTCAATGTGAGAGAAATTATAGAAGGAGAAGGCAAAAGAGGACAGCCTAAGTCAGGAAAGCTCAGATGCAAAGTGCTCATCTCCCAGATGTAGCTTTGCTTCATCAGATAATTTTACATTTAAACTTGGGATGCTCAGGTAGTCAGTACAGGAATTCAGCTGGTTAGATACAAGAGGTTTGTAACCTTGGTGTCATCTCAGGCTCAGTTCACCATCAGTCAACTGAGTTAGGAAATAAAATAAAAATATCTTCTATGCTTTTAAACTGGTGCCCATGATAAACACAGTTTTAAACATGACATTTTAATATGATCAAATCCTACAGTTGGGTGTTCATAGCAGCACTGAAGACAGTCCTCTGACTTTAATAAAACCAAGTGCCCTTTTCAACATCTGGATGTGGGATATAAACATGCACACTCAAAAACTGCCCATGTGATGTGTGAGGGCAGTCCATTGTTGGCTGTGGTTTTTCTATGTGTTTCCAGCAAAAAGGAAAGTTAACTTTTTGGACTATTTTTCTTTTACGTTTGCTTGTTTTTATTAATGGCAGGATGTCCCGATCCTCCCCACATATTAGAAATCTACAACTCTGATTCTGTCAGTGCTTGGGTCTATAGGAAAGAGAAAGGGTATTCTCTTTCAGATCCTCTTCATGAGTGTTCTGCCTCTGGAAGCTGTGCGTGTGTTTACACGGTACTAACCTAGGGTACTTGAAGTCTAAAAGTCTGAAGTACTGCAAATACAGTTTCTATCCTGAAAAACACCATTATAAACTAAATCTTCCTTAGGGCAATGGCTGATTTTATGGGTTTTTATTCTCTCTGAAAACACCTCCAGCACTGTATAGTTTGAAGAGTTGGAGAAGTGGAAGAGTGAAGAATGGCTAGAGAGTGTTTACTTGAAAGTTGCATGAGGTATTTGGCATTTCACAAACTGGGACCTCCATTTTACTTTTGGCTTTCTTGCCACACTGTCTGAAATAAACAGCCCAGCTAAAACAAATGTGTGGTTTTTGTCAGGTTTGGGTTTGGTTTTTTTAGATTGAAGTGTATATAGTGCTGTCCTCCTTAGTATGATATAAATGATAGTATAAGGATGTGACTGAGGCAAGCTTTACAAATTAAAATAATCTCTTTTATTAAATCCCAATTAATGTATTTGGGGAAAAAAAAACAAACAAACAGCTACACTTTCAGACATACAAGTTCTTTTCCAGGTCTGAGGACATATAAGAGCTTATGTACTTTAAGTATATAAAAGCATAAAATCTGTTTTGTTGGAAAAGAAGTTACTATGCTCTGGCTTAAAAAAAAAAAAGTGTTCATAAGCTCAGTTCTACTCTATGTAACTGTACTGCAGCTGTCCTAGAAGTTCAGGCACTCAGATGGATGCTGTCAGCTTATGCCTCATCCTGCTGTGGTCCGTGGCACTTGAAGGCGTTGAGGAGGGTCCCTAGGCAAGGACATCCTGCTCCTCTGCTCAGTGGGATAGGGGCATGGAGTAAGATGCTGCTTCTTGGGATCCTGGAAATAGAGGCCCAAGATAAGGAATCATTTTAAATAGGCACACTTGGCATTTGTTACTACGGTAGAGTAGATTTTTTTTTTTTTTTAAAAGACTCTCTTTATATTGCTAAATTTCTTTGACCAATAGGCTTGGAAATGGAGGCGTCTGCATCCAGTCTATCTGGGAAAGCAGTACCAATGCAATTACCATTGCAGTATTGCATTTTTCACAATATAGCTAACGCTTTAGCTCATCTTGCAATGTTACATAATCTCTTTACAGGTGTAGACGAGCCCCCGTTTTGGAAAAATCCCTTTCTCTTTCTGCTTAGGCAGCCACATGGAGGCAGCAGTGGAAATTGCATCTGACAGATGTAAATAGTAGGCCAAAGCAGGTGTTAGGAGCAGTGTGCCTTTAGGTACAGCCTTCCTTACCGTCCTGGCAGCTCCTCTGAAGTGAAAGCAGTGGCAACAGAATTATTCAGTGTACGAGATGATGATGTCAGTGGAACTAATCTATTTTAGTCTATTTAATTTTTTTAGCTATCATACAGCAAAATCTTCCAGTATCAAAAACACAGATAAAGGCAGACCAACAACTAATTAAACTTTACCTGCTTTTAAATATTTTCTTTAAATAAGTAACACTGTTTCTTTTTAGAGTCAGCAATTAAAGAAAGCTGATACATAGGCCATATAAAATATCAGGATGCAGAAGCAAGAAGTCAGAGCCCAGAGCAAATCTGGGTTCACAACAGCCTTTGTTCGAAGTACTGAACAGACATGCTGCAAAAAAAAAACCCCAACTGTTTCTTGAGGATATCTGCAATACCTAAGCACAAAGGGACAGAGCTAAAAATAGACCTGTAGTTTTAATTTTGCCCTCCTTAGCTTTTGCCTGTTGCAGCCATATCATTTATATTAGTAGAAGATTGGATTTTTAAAAATTTAAACATAGTTAAAAATGACTAGAAGTGATTTATAGCGTCGGCCCAGAAGATTTGTTGGTTGTTTTTTGTTTATCCACCTGTTTTCTGACTCCTTGAATAATTTCTTTTTCTTTTATTAAAAAAAAAAAAGCCTGCTGTTACTGAAACAAATAGGTACTGTAGAGCACTTGAGTCCCAGTCTTTGTTTTGCTGCCTGCATTAGGTGGGTTTAGGGGCCAGATGCACTGAACTTTGCAACAGACAGTCCTGGGACCATCTGTGCAGAGTTGGGGGGTGTCAAAGAAAGGCTGTTTGTGTAAGTCGTGGGAAACGTAGTGGCCTGCCTGCCAGTGTGCTACATGAATTGAACTAATTGAAGATTATACTCTAGAGCTTGCCGTAGCTGAGTGAGAGGATAATCCTTCATCAGCTGCAGTCGCAGCCAGTAATTGGAGCTTATTACAGGGAGGAGTTCCCCTGCAGTGCTGCAGAAACTGAGAGGCTTTAGTGTTTAATTACTATCTTTCAATAGAGATGGGAGGAAGGAAAAAAAATAAGGCCAGGGTAAGAAAGTCCGGGAATAAGGGGAGGGGCAGCAAGTGTAATGCAATTTCTGATAGTCTAGGCTAGACATTTAACAAGTGAGAGCGCCTTTTGTGTGAGAGAACAACATTCTGGAATGTATAATGAACCTCTGTTGTTTGTAATTAACCCCCGCATCACCACAAAGTCTTTGTTTGGCATATTGTCTTAAATGGATTGTTTTCCACACCTCCAGTGCAGCTGAAAAGACTACAAAGGTCTGATGACTTGCCACATTCATGACAACCTCACTTTTGAAAAGGTGTTTTCGTGATTTTTCTTTTTTTTTTTTTTTTTTTTTTAGTTTATTGTAGCCCTGACTGGAGGTGACATTCCAATTTGTCTCTAGCTCCACATTCATATTGGAAACTGATGAAGAAGAATGTAAGGCCATACTCATATACATCTATGTAAAGCCAGCTGAATGATCCTGGACTTCTAGAAGTGAAAATGTTGTTTATTGAGCTAAACAGAGATGCTACTAGGGTTTTATTATTGGGTTTTGGATTTTCCTGATATAAAATTCTTCTTTAGGTTACAATCAGTGTGATGTGATACACCTGAAGTCCTCATATGTGCAATTTCTTCCTTTCCAGACACAGTTTTCCCTTACCCCAACTCCTTCAATATTGGTGTTAAATAAACGAGTCTTATCTAGGGAACAAAGATTAGCCACTCTGTTCCATAATCATCTGGATTATGATTTGTCTAATAGTTTCCAAACGTTAATGATACTGAAAAACAAGTTAAAGATGCAACTTCAGCAAGGCAATCTAAACCTGTTTCACCACTTTAAGGGTTGGTGACCTAATTGGCAGATCTGTCCATCTCACGGGCTTGTGTGTGTTGATGTGTCTCATTGCCTGTTGCCGTACTTTGAGAAAATAGTTTTGCAGGGTAATATAAATAGAACTGGCTGACATCATTCCTGAAATACTCCAGCTCCAGGAACGATATTGTCTCTGTCTGGCTGTATTTACAAAGCAGATTATATAAGCACTGTTATATGAATTAACTGGTGGGTCATGCTATTCACAGCACTTATGGAGCAGAATGAGTAAATAATGTACAACAGATACCTATCAGGGATCTACAGCATAGCTGATCTTTAAGTAACACAGATTCTTAATGGCCTCTTTGATGGTTTATAGGATATTTCTGAGATCCTACCCTTCTCTTTCTTGTCCAGCAACATGGACACTTGAGTCCATGCCCACAATGTTGGTCTTTCAGGTGCTGCTGGAGAGGCCACGCTGCATTGCAGATGGGGGACAAACTCCTCATGATGATGGCCCAGAAATGTAAATCCTCATCAAAGAAGGGCGACTCTGGTCCTTCTAAGTCAGCCTCCACCAAGCCTGAGGGCTACCTGCCCAAACAGATAGCATAAGAAGACACATGCTAGCTTCTTCAGGCACTTGCTCTCTAAGGAGGGCAAGCGGGAGCCAGGCAGGCATGGAGGGGCACTGACCTTTGGTGGACATGTGAAACATGGCAGCAGCACAGCGGGAAGTGGGAGTTGTGAGAAAGGCATTGCGGAGGAGAAACAAGAGCCATGTTATCCACGGTCTGAACTGGTTCTGATATAGTTACAGATCTGATTACCAGATGCCTGATGCAGTGGCAAACCAGCTTTCTGAGGGTCATATAGGGCTATGTTCTATCTTGTCCCTCAGCTGCAAACCACAGAAGAAAGGCAAGGCAGGGCAGACCAACAACAGGTTGAGGTAGAGAAGTGGGTTAGAGCCCAGACAGTACTGCATATAAAGATCATTCCTTTTCAGGTTTTTTCCAACCATATTTTTCTGCATGTTGGCCACCTAAGGGCAATTCCCTTGGCTGGTGACAGAAAGCAAAGGGGGGCACATCCCAGTGGACACAGCAGTGCACTGCACTGTACTGCTATGATTTATTTGCTATAGCATTCTTGGAATAGGGGCAATACTGCTTATTTTAACACCAGCACAAGATTTTAGAATTAGTTTCATTTGCCTTTTGCTTGTGCAAATTGCACAAGTGGAAGTTTGTTTCTTTAACATAAGTCTGCTAGAAAAAAAATATAATAGGCTAGCATTGTTGTGATATTACAGAAGCTATAAAGCATGCCTGCTGCTAGAAAAGTATTGCAAACCTCATTATATATGTTTGTCTGTCAACAGATTACTCCCTTTCTGCACATATATAGACTAGGGTAGAGAAGGCGGCATGTCAGTGGTTCTTTAATATGTCACAAGCAGATAAGTTCAGAATTAAATACAGCTATTAAGTAAAGATAATATCCCTGGAAAAATATATACATCTTTTTCAGAGATTACTTCTGAAAACATGTATTGTGAATATATTTAAGTTTTAAGCTTGCATTCTTTTTTATTGTGGATTTTCTTTTATTTAGACACACAGCCAAGTACTCAACTGTGTGCCTAAGACCTATGGACTTCATTAGAATGTAAGTATGCATTCAAATTCATTAGACCTCTAGACTATTCATTAATTATTTTCCTCGTGGCATCAGATAACTAGCAAATAGCTGGGAAAAGTCACCACGCCATGAAAAACCCCCCCACCTTTATTTTATAAACAGCTGTCAGGAGGTATGAAAGCTGTCAAAATAATGAAACAGATCAAGAATTCACTGTACAAATTTTTGTATCAGAAGTAGAAACACAACCAGCAACCTTTCTGAAAAGAAAGAAGCTCTTTTTGTCTCTTGTTACTGAACACAGGCAACAATAATGACCTAAATGAGACCTACTGAGTGCAAACAGAAAACAAATGCATAGTGGGTTTCTAGCAACAGCCACTCTCTGATGTTTAATTGGAAATTGTTAAATGCAGAGAGTTACCAATTTATTTTAACAAAATAGCATTCACAGACTCTTACTAGTTTCAACTTTGGCACCTGTTAAGTAGCTCTTACTGTGTAACAATGAATTTGGCATCAACACTGACTGAGTAAATATCAGGCCACAACCTTTTTTATTAACTACAAATATCCAAACACATCAGTGTTTGGTATGCAAATACGGTATCTGATATATCTGGGAGATGCTATTCCTTGCTATTACTTTGGTACAAGGAGGTGGAAGAAAATGAAAAGATTCCAGTCTACTGGCATCTGTTCATCTCCAATATCTATTCCCCAAAGCTGTAGGACAAACGCTGTAATAGATGCAATTGCTAACTGTCCAAAAAATCGATAGCCCTAGGCTCTGTAGTGGTAATAAGCATATAGGAAAAAAGTAATCAGAAATGTGACTTAAAATTCATGTCATGAGGAGCACAAAAAAAAAAAAAATAATTCCCTGAGTGGCCTAGATTAATCCAGCCTTGGAAAAGCAGGCATGCAGCTAAACCATAACACAGCAGAATTGGGTAGAGAGAATTAGCTAAAAGGAATCTGAGCCACGCTCAAACCAAACAGGCTGGAATAAGGCTAAGCAGAAATCTTCCTGGGTTTGCTGGGAGGGTTGGCCTAGTAGCTGATGGCTCAGATGGTTTCTCACTACAGGCAATCATTTTGCCAGTCCATCCTCCATCCTTTTCCTCATGGCAGCCAAGAGCATCTTGAAATAGATATAGATATATGTCTGTGTGTGTACGTACGGCCTGGTTTTGGCTGGGATAGAGTTACTTTTCTTCCTAGTAGCTGGTACAGTGCTGTGTTTTGGATTTAGGATGAAAATAATGTTGATAACACACTGATGTTTTAGTTGTTGCTAAGTAGTGCTTATTAGTCAAGGACTTTTCAGCTTCCCCTGCTCTGCCAGGTGCACAAGAAACTGGGAGGGGGGCACAGCCAGGACAGCTGACCCAGACTGGCCAAAGGGCTATTCCACACCATATGACATCGTGCCCAGTATATAAACTGGGGGAGCTGGCCAGGAGGTGGGGACCACTGCTTGGGGACTGGCTGGGCATCGGTTGGCAGGTGGTGAGCAACTGCATCGTGCATCACTTGCTTTGTATATTTATTATTATTATTATTATCATCATCATCATCATCATCACTGCTACTATTTTAATTTATTTTATTTCAATTATTAAGCTGTTCTTATCTCAACCCACGAGTTTTTCTCACTTTTACTCTTCTGATTCTCTCCGCCATCCCACCAGGGACGGGGGAGTGAGAGAATGGCTGTGTGGTGCTTAGTTGCTGGCTGGGGGTAAACCACAACAATGTATATGTGACACTTGCATACCTAATACATATAACTTCAATAACTCCAGTTTTGGAAACAATTTAATCTGATTATAGCAATAATAAGGATGGAAAAATTAGTCTATTCTCATACCTAAAAAGCATAAACAGTCCTTCAAAAGTGTCTACTGATAGATAAAATAAGCACCTTTACAACCTATTTAGAGAAGATTAGCCTTTATGCAAATAACCTTTTTTCCAAAGGTATTTATCCTGTTTAACATAGCATTTGCTTTGCAATTTTTAAATACCTAAATGTTTTTGTTCAAAATCCAGGAAACTCGTGATAGGTAGGTATTTTATAACTTGCAGTGTTTTCTTAGATTTCAATAGCTTTTAGGAATTATAAGCTGCTAGATGAAAAGAAGTAATATTCCAGTTATGAATTATAATAAAGAGTAGTAATGATTCTTCTCTTGCCTCAGGTAGGTCTGAGACCGGTCTTGTTTGAACAGTAGTGATTTGTTAGATATATGGCAATTGCACTATTAAGCTGAGTTACACTCAGGCAACAGCAAACATTAAATGAAGGGCATAATTACAGTTTGTTCCAGTAAAAGTGACTGATAGAGGAAGAAGCTAGGCAGATCAGCTCGCAGGCACTGAAGTTGCGTATTTGTCTCTGCCCTGAGGCTTATGTGACAGAAGACAGAAATGCCACCTCTTTAGACAATATATTTTTAATTATGATTTCTAGTTTTTATGGTTGTAGAGAAAAATGTTGAACCAAATTTTGGCTTCTTTCTGAACATACAGACAGTAATCAGAAAAAGCATGTAAGATATTTATTTTTACAACTCTAATTATTTTTAAGCTGTCATATTTTGAAGACTGACTGGCACTTTCGAGTACGTATAGCTGGTAACACCAGAAAACTCTGAGGCCATGTGGAGCCACTTCAGTAAGTCTAAAATGTGCGAACTACAATAACGTCTCATCCAGGATGTTGAATCTTTGCTTACTGGCCTCCTTGTCTTCCTCCCTCAATGCGAGCCTTTGATGTGGCTCCAGAACCAGTTTCCTTTCTCTGGACACTCTTTTGTTCGCTTGTTCATGTTCCTCACAAGTCTCTAGCTGAGAATTGCCTTAAACAGGGCTAATGTTACAAGGTTTTCTTTCATCTTTTTTATTTTTTTTCCTTGTAAGGCCTTAAAATTGTCTACTCCATCTTCTTTCAGTGCCATAGAAACTGTGTGGTACCTCCCATTTTTTCATCCATCGTCTGTTTGTTCCTCAGCATTGTCACACCAAACAGCTGAACCAGGTCTTATAACATCTAGCTATGAGCTGCTGCTGCTTAGCAAACCACAGCAAAGAAAATTTGCTATTCAATAGCAAACAAAACCAAAAAAAGCCCCTCAAAACTGGTTTAGTAGTTCATAAGAAGCATAACTGCTCTTCAGTAATGTCCTCTCATTCATTTCAAAGCTGTAAAAATGCAGTTTAACCTTTTAACCATACTTCTGAGAGATTATTATATCCTGCAAATTTAGGGCCTTGGTATAGAGAGCCCTTCTATATCAAGGAGCCAGTAGGACTCCAACCCATGAGCAGTGGCCAAGATTTACTCTGTATTCACAAGGATCTCTTATTGCTTATAAACTACGTTTCTGTGAGAAGTCAGAAAACATATAAACATAGCATTACCACTAATGAAATGTTGATGTATGTGGGGGGGATCTTCTGCTATCTGTAAGATTTAAAAGCAGCAGTGTATGGGATCAGTATGCCCAAATTTATTAGGTGGTTTTAAAAGCTCCTGCCTTCCTGAAGTAATTATTAAAATTGCAAGAAAGTCACTGCTCTCTAATCAATACGTGTATTTTCTCAGCTATATCACTGTGACATAATATTTTAAATTAATCTGGCTAATTTAATTCTATAAATTTTCCTGGGACATTGCCTTAATCCTTAAATTCCCTTTAGCTTACTGACTGCACAGTCAGAGGTTTCCATTTATAGGGACTGCCCTTTTAAATGACGTTAAACTGAGTTTTTGGCCTGATGGTATTTAACCAGGAAGGGTCAGTAAATTACTCTTACTAGTATCAACTACCATCAGAAAAAAAAATTATCAGCCAACCATTTAAAAAAAATAATTAGGCTACACTTAAAAAATTTTAAATAAGTGCATTTTAACAAAAGGATACTGGGGGGTGGGATGGAGATGGACATATAGTTTGATTATAAATGCATGGTTTACATGGTAGTTACAACTCTCCACTATGTAAGGCATAGGAACTTAGCGTTTCGATATGCAGCTCACCAACACATCTGGAGCTGTCACTTTGAAAATGGTCACTAACGGCTTGCTGCATTTTTCTACTTTCTTATTCTTTTGCCTAGGAAGTAGTATAATTTCTTGTGTTTTCCTAACAAGATAATTCAATTTTATTTATAAATAGATTTCAACCGTACAACCGATACATCATTTTAATATTCCTGGCAGACTTCCTGGGTCACAGGACACGTCACTAGTTAGGCACCGGCTTGGGAACTGAGAGACTGGCAGGCAGCTCAGTGCTTGGTTGCAGCTTTTTTTAGGTAACCAGTATTTAGGACTGAGATCTTTGTCCAAATTTATCCAAATGGCAAAGAGATATTAATTCAGAGCAGGCTGATCTCACCGACCACTGAAGATTTGGTTGAACATGGTTGCAGACTTTGGTCCGGAGATACAAAGGAAAATTATACTGAATTTCTGAGGCTTACAGTTTTGACCTCATTGATTGTTTTGACTGGCTAAAAGAATCAAGAATTTGGGATTATAGCATTTAACTCATATAAGAGTGCTTAAAAATTTACGGTTTATTAACCAAATAAAATTTCTTTAAGCTCTTATGGTATCCTAGCTTGGCTGGGCTGCTCTAAACTCCTAAGGAGTTAAGTGCTAAGGAGTTAAGCGTTTGTAGTGTCTTAGCATAGTTAAGATTTCTTCCCTCGTTAAAAAGACTTAACCATGCTAAGGTTCCTTAAATATTTAACAAAGCGTATATGCGCTGTAGTTGTTCCTGATTTCCTTCTTAATTTCTAAACAAGGAAAATCAATGCAAAGAATTGTGCAACATGAATTTGAGAGATCAAGCTCTTACTTGAGAAATTCAAGAAGTTAAGTTAGCCTCAAAGTTAGCTCAGGGATGATGACTGCATGTAACATTTTCTTTGTGGAACAGAAACCTTTATTGAGTGGTTCAGGGTATGCCATAAGACATAACTCTTCTGTGTTGATAAAATACCATTACGTTGAATGACTTAATTTTCTTTTTAAATTCCTGACCATAAAGCCTCTCATTTTTTAACTTAAATTCCCCTATTTTGTTTTCTTATATTTATATAGGTACCTAAGTTACTAAAATATTCATTAATTTATGAATGTGTTAATCCTATATAGTTAAGCATATGCTAACTTTTACACAGGTCAATAACTATAAAGCCTTTTGATGAAAGAGGCCTAAGGACAGGCTGCTCAATGGCACTGAGTCATTTCTGCTCTAGTTCAGGGCATTTTGTTCAGTTAATAATAAAAGCTTATTTCAAATTGTCCATATGCAAAAACAAAGATTATGTGATGCTTTAAGTGTGTAGATCTTTCATGCACTTATGAGAGGAGAGAAACAAGAAAAGAATTAAGACATTACTTGCCTTTAGGAATGCAGGATTGGTAATTCCTATACTGCTCTCTGATTTGATTTCTCTTCAAATGTTCTCTGGTTTCAATGCAGATTGCTGCTGGTAGCAGGTTTACAAAACAAATGGAGGTCTCATCCTACAACTGTTCTTTTGTGAATGAAGCCCTCTTTAGAGTTCCTAGGTGTGCAGTGCAGGTAAGAATGGAGTAAAATAGGATCTAAAAGAAAATGGACTTGGAGGGGATAACAACAAAGTCGGTGGTGAGGTCTCCTGCTCTTTCTGTCCTAAGTGAAACACATTGACTCTTAAAGTAAAATCGCATTAAGAATTTAATAAATATACAGGTTGTATTGATATATGGTAGCATAATGCAGATAGCTGATGAGAATGTTAGTTATATGTTACTAGGGGAATGGCTTTGTGGTAACAGTGCTATAACTTAATGAATGTGCCCATTCAGGCCTTCCAGTTTGTCTATATATAACTTAAAGAATGTATGAAGGGACTACGTTTTTTGGAACTCTCAAAATTTTCTTCTCAGGTTGATGTTTCATAAAAATATTTGGTTGTTCATTTTTAGTTAGTTAAGCGAGGAAGCAAACCATTTAAAAATACTGTTGAGACTTCTGCTGTCCCTAGCTTATGCTTGACTTGTCTTTAAATCATCCAAATTGGACATGACTGAGAACTGTATTTGTTCAATTAAAAAATTCTGATTCTACTCCTAATGGGTAAAACAGAAGTGCAGTTACCAGTACAAGTCACTGGCAGTTCTTCTGGATCTTCCAGATGAAAAAAAATCTACCTATCCCATAATGCAAAGTAGCATTGGGATGATTTTTAAAGATGCTCTGATATATGCAAGAACTATTACAGTTGCCACAAACCAAAAAGCCTGCACTCTTTCCTCTTTATGCAAGATAGCCTTTGTAGGAAGGGAGGACAAAATATTATTTCCAAAGCAGCATTTTGTGGAAAATGTAGTAAAATGGCTTTTCTCCGTTCTTTGATTTATTATTCCATTTTTTTTTGTGATGCATGATATTATTTGGAGAAGATAATTTGTAATGTGTGTTCACCCCCTTGGTCCAAAAGTTTCATATAAATACAAATACACATACCTATACACAACTGAGTAACAAGATGGGATGACAGTCATACTTATGAGTAACATAGGGTATCCCTCCTCTACAACAGTCACCCTTCCATGGTTCCTAAACTGCTTGGTCTGCCAAACAGCTTTCTTGTCTTTCATAGGAATTATCTGAGGCTAAAAGCATTCACAAATTTCAGATGCCCAATTCAAGGTTCCTGAGCTTCAAGAGTTCATACCTTTATTATTGCACTTGATATGCCTAAGCTGCTGCAATTCTCGGTTTCTTTAGCTCCAGCTGTGACAGCTCTGCATTTCCTCAGATCATGTTCTTGAATCTCCAGTCAGAAAAGAAGCATCACATGATTAAGTGTCTAGCTGTGGAAAAGATTATTATTATTTTATTTCCACCACATAGGACCTCCACAGCAGAAGCAGATGTAGTTCTTTATCCTCTAATTTCCATCACTTCTGCAGCAAGTAAACTCTGTGGCTCTGCCCTGAACTGAAGGCCTACAAACTACCCCTCTCCATTCACAATTTTCTGTTACCACAACATACCAGACACCTTCAGTTTCTGAATACTTGTGGGTGATGCTAAATCATGCAGGGTGTCCTGGTTTCAGCTGGGATAGAGTTAATTTTCTTCTTAGTAGCTAGTAGAGTGCTGTGTTTTGGATTTAGGATGAGAATAATGTTGATAACACACTGGTGTTTTGGTTCTTGCTGAGTAGAGTTTACACTGGTCAAGGACTTTTCAGCTTCCTGTGCTCTGCCAGGTGCATGAGAAGCTGGGAGGGGGGCACAGCCAGGACAGCTGACCCAGACTGGCCAATGGGCTATTCCATACCATATGACGTCATGCTCAGTATATAAAGTGGGGGAAGAAGAAGAAAGGGGGGGACATTCGGCATGATGGCGTTTGGCTTCCCAAGTAACCGTTACGCGTGATGGAGCCCTGCTTTCCTGGGGATGGCTGAACACCTGCCTGCCGATGGGAAGTAGTGAATGAATTCCTTGCTTTGCTTTGCTTGTGCGCGTGGCTTTTGCTTTCCCTATTAAACTGTCTTTATCTGAACCCATGAGTTTTCTCACTTTTACTCCTCCAATTCTCTCCCCCATCCCACCGGGGGGGGAGTGAGTGAGCGGCTGCGTGGTGCTTAGTTGCCGACTGGGGTTAAACCATGACACAGGGATATATCCCAGCTGTCCTAATGCCATCCAAAGTTGAATGTGAATAAACACTGATATGTGGTACGCTGTCTGTCTTTAATGGCTCAGCAGGATGTCCTTTTTTATCTATTTGTGGCAGAACGAAGCAGCTGTGAATCTATCAGCAGAGCATTTTGTCCTTCATGATGGGCAGTCACTCAGAGCAGTGCTGTGACACTTTGAATCTGGAGAAAACACAAGCACGTGGCTGATGTGATTCATGCTATAATTGTATCTCTCTTTAAATGCACGTGGCATTTCTGTAGGATGCATATGAGGAGAAAACATAATGGGTTTATAGAATTTTTCAGTTTGACCAGCAATAGTTCCAGAATTTCTGCATGCCAAAATAAGTTTTCATGAACTTGTGTAGAAACTCCCCCCAAACCTCTTGAACAACACCATTTATTGTAATACCTGAGCTGGTACAGAAATGAGCCGTGATTGCTACTTCGAAGTTGGTTCTCAGAGTCTTCACCAGATGTGCAACTAGTTTATTTGTTGCTTGCAAGTCAAAGGTTGGGCTGATGGCAGCTAGGTATTTATGACATTCTGACAACACAAGCTTTTCATCTGCATATCAGGCACCTTTGTAAAATAACGGAGTAATGCTCTGGACACAGTTGGAGTGATTGTGTCTGTACGTCGTCCCTCTGAAAACCAGAGGCTGTTAACCACAAAAGGTACTAAAAAGCTTAATGACTGTGCCAGGGCTTCATGGAAGACAGGGGCAAAATCAGCTAAGAATACCAAAATAGGAAGCAATTGCAAGTTATACAATTCAAAAAACAAGTTCAGATAAGCTGGAATTTTGAAAGGCTGGTGGCAGGACAGCCTTGCCTCTTGAAATCATTTGGATATCAAAACTGAAAATGCCATGTGTGCGCCATATGTGGGCTGTTGAGCACTGCAGTCTTCCCTTGCCCCTACAGACTCAACCAAAATCAGTCCAATCCAGGTTTCTCTTCCCAGTTGACTCCCTTTTTTCTGTAGGCATTGCAGCTGCTGCTGCAGTGCTACGTCTTGTTCTTCTGATTTCTGAATTAATTACCTTCTTCCTTTGTGTCAGCAGCAGCAGGTCACTAAAAGTACTGGAGAGACAGATACCATGTTTTCTGTTCACAAATACATCCCAGTAATGCTCAGACCAGAGATGAAAACCTTGTCAGTGTGGATGTAATTGCCAGTGATGGTTGCTGCTGGACTGGTCCAGACTTGGGGTCAAGAGGGATCTTCCCTCCACATCAAATTGCAAAAGGACCATTGCCCTCCCCTGCAGCCTGCAGTTTGTTCAGCAGTCTGGTCCTTAGGTCACCTTGGAATCTTATGCAATGACTATATTAGTAATTCCTTCCCACTTCTCTCCAGCTTCTACTGCTTTCTTCCTGTACCAAACTGGCATAATGGCTTCAATATCATGCTTCATGTTTTCAGTGTGTTGTAATAGAGCATTATAATAGTGTTTTGGGGCCAAGGGCTTGCAAGAGCACATGCCAAGATTGTCCGTGGAGCTCTTGGACCTGGAAATCATCTGTACAGTTGTCACGATTGCATGGGACTGAATTCAGTCCATTAGGCAGTTCTTTCCAATCCCATGTTGTAGTAAATTCACACAGGCAACAATTTTTCAAAGACTTAGAAGTAGCCCATACTGGATTGATTTTCACAGGGAAAGTAAAAAAAGTGTAATTCCTAATAAAATTATTCCTTCCTGTCAATTTCAGGGCAGTGCGTGAGAGCAAGTGAGCTTTGCAGTGAAAATGTCTCTGATTTCTTTTTCTCCCCCCACCACGAGCGAAACAGAATGTTTTTCCCCTACCCTCATTCTTGGAAATAGTTGTATTTTTTTTAGCTGAAATTTTCCAACACATCTCAGCTTGAGGCACAGACATTGCATGGAAAATTTCAGCCCAAGTATTTAATGTTTGGCAAAGTTATAAGCAACTGGGACTTAAAATGGGAAGAGTCTGGCAATCTAGGATGTCCTAACAGCCTTCCTTCTAATGAACATGCTTGTACAAAGGCTGCTAATATACTCAAAAACTAGTTTGAAAGTCAGAATAGACCAAAAACAATGTTGGTGTCCTGTCTGAACTTTCTAGTCTTTATGGAAAAGTACTTTGAAAAATCATTGGAAAGCAAAGTTGTATGACTAAAACAGATATAAATCTAACTATAATTTTCTGGTAGGCTTAATAGTTGAAATATTGTCTTCGGCTTCAGCGGTGATATTACCAAAATGCAGTGTAGCGCTAGAAAAGCTACAGAAAAGGAAATTGAGAATGATCCCTAGAGATAAAGGAATGTGCAAGATGGAGTGAAGTAATTTGCATAAAAATTGTTAGATTGGTATTTAATTGAATTATATTGGATCTTACACTTTATAGATAATGTCAGTTTGAGTTACTATTGTAGGTTATTATAGACTAGTGTATTATTAAAAACAAATATATTATTGAAACAAGTTTTGACAATGTGCTTACCTGGTAAAGTCATCTTTTTAAAGCACTCATGATTTCTAGTGCAGTGAAATATGATAGCACTAAATAAAACCTGTTAAATTTGTGGTTTCCATCATTCTCATTATAGATCTCTCCCACAGGTGCCTAGAATATGTTTCTAGCTGATTCAGTCCTGTGCAGCAGGCCAAGTCACGTTACAATTTGGTGGATGTTGTTGATTGATGCTATATAATTATAGTACAGTCAGTTCTTTCCTTCCCCCCCCGCCCCCCGCCTTGTTGTTCAGCCATTAAACTAATACTGCCAGGTTAAAAATACCATGTTTTTAAAGCTGCTTGCATGTGTGTGAGTAGCACTGCTCTGGCATGTTAAAATGGAAGAATGCTAAATAATCTAATACATATCCCTGCGTTTATGCTGTTTCTGTTTGTAGAGCAGATTAATTAGAAAACAAAGTACAGTATTTGCCACAGTGTGGTACAGACTTGGTCTACCAAATAAAATATACTGCCTTATGAGACAAGCTTTTACTGTATCACATCTAACCAATTGCACAATGCTCTGTTCTGGGCTGACTTAACTCCTGTGATGACTGGTTTAAACCATGGTGTAGAAGAAAAAATAACCTGCCATTTTAATACATATAACTATGTTGTTTGCTGAAAAGTTAAGCAATGTCTTGCTTTTTGATCTAGCTGCAGTTTTTAACGTTCTGTTCTCTAAGTAGTGATTTTATCATTTTCCTATTCACTGGTGATATCCTCAAGAGTTGAAAGTTGTACTTGAGTTGGACCCATAAGATACTAAATTAATCCAGAAATTTCAATATTCCTGTGTGCTGTACGACTATTAGCCAGTGGTCATTATATTAGTGTCCTCTTGCATTAAAAATAAACCAGCAATGTCTGTGCCTACATTTTTAATCATACTCATCCTCAGTTTTAATCTTCTGGCTCCCTTTGATTCCACGTCAGCACTGATGAAAATCATACAGATCTTTACTAATGCAGCAGTTAGAAAATCTGATACTTTTGGCATATTCTTAATCTCAGCATTCCCAAACAGTGACCTTCCTATGGGTCACAAAATACTAGTCCCTCTTGTGATACACTATACGTTGAAGTGGATCCAGCTATAATCAGTTTAGCAGCGTGCTGACTGTTCTGAGTCATGCCAAATGCATAATAGTTAATGACTGTAGCAGCCATAGAACACTGATGCTTCTGATTTATGTGGAAATTTAGTTTTTGGTAACTTCTTTTTAATGTTTTTATTTACTTGTTTGTAATTGTAGGTGGTTTTTAAACAAAAGCTTTTCAGTTCTGATTTTGTCTCCAAGAATCTTGGTAGATTGTGAGCTCTATCAGGGTATTTTGCTGTGCGGCTTATCTACCTAGCCAACTCAGGGGGAGGATTAAAAAGGCTGAGCATGGGGTTTATTATAAACCTACCAAGATATTGGATGGAGATTTTGCCTTTATTTGCGTTAGTAGGTTTCAAAGTGACACAACCCCTTGAGCCTGAATGAAAGCAGTGCTGGAGAAGTCTTGATAGTCAGGCTGGGCTTATGGCCCTAGCTGCACAGGCAGATCTACTCAGGTGGACCTCCGTAGCCTGCTGAAGTCCCTTCGTATCTGTGGTTTTCCACCGAGGTGCAGAAATACACCTGCTTGGCTTAGCTTGCCAAAGGCCCTAAGAGAGTTGCAAAGTATACACACGTACACATATATGCAGAAACTCTTATGAAAGTTAGGAAATGGTATAAACAGACTGTGTTCTGTACTGCTTCATCATTTTGGGGATTAAGAACTGATCCTTTCCAAAAATGCATACATGAGGATTCTCTTACTCCTTCTGAAACAGACAGCAAGTCAGGAAGAAAGAAAGGCAGAAACCAAAATTGAGTTTTCTAGGCCACTTTGCATATTGTCAGGTGACATCAGGTCAAGTTGAAAACAAATGTAGAACTTGCCCTGATTGCTGTTTCAGCAATTAGCAGTATTTCACTTGCTTAGTCTCCTTGGAAATGCTGGCAGGTACATGGGGAATTAGGGGCTCCCTGGACCAGAGATGGAAAAACCAAGACTGAGAATGACCTTGTAACACGGTGTTTAAGGTACTGAGGGGGAGGTCTGTGTCCTAGTTGGTGGTCAGAGAGCAAGCTGCTCTTTTATTCTAAATGAACATATGATAAAATACTGTGTTATCTGCAGGACTGGCTTAAAAGGTGAAAGCCTCTTTCTCTCTTGGCTTTTTTTTTTTTTTAAAAAAAAAAGTATGATCTACCACACTTTTTTTTTTTTTGAAAGAAAACATCGATGCCCATACTCATGAAAAGCTGGCAACTTTTCTGTTGCAAACTGTATGGTGTCTAAGTCCTCAGTATATACACCTTGCCAGTTAGTATTTCTAACATTAGCTAGTTTAACTAGCTCCTATTCAGTCAGAACCTGACTACTGGTCCCATTCTGAGTCGGCCTGAACTGTGTACAGCACTTAGTTGCTCAACTACAGTCAGAGATTCTTGTGTAGCCAGGCGTGAAAAAAGTAAAAATGAGTGGCATGTAATTCAGAATTGCAATACATTATTCTTTCATTACCAGCTACTAATTTGAATGTGAGGTGCTGAAGTCTGTTTTCATGCGTTTGCTTTAATCAACAAAAACTACGCGTATGTGATGAGAAGTTAATCAGGTATGACGCAGGGTGTCAAATCTCATTGCCATTATCCATTTTAACTTTAGATCTGTTGTTGGGATTTGCAAATTTTTTTTAAATTTGAAGGAAAAAGAATGAATGAAAACTGGTGATAACCTAGTACATTCACCTATGTAATTCACCTTGCCTAAATTATTGCTTTTCAATAGCAAGTTTTCCTTAAGTATGGTAATGGGGTTTTGGCATGACACAATGCATAATTCTTATGTTTCTCCTTGTAAAATTCCACTATGTTCATCATTTCCATCTGATCCTCCAATGAAATTTTGCTCTTGGCTTCCATTTCATAAGTACAATGAAGCCAGTGCCAATAGCTTGTGATTATCTAGCTTGGTACAATAGTTATGGTCTGGTTTTCCAACCCTGGGAAATAACTGAAACAATATTGATTTGCTTGAAGGCAGCCAGTTTAACAGGCACCATAGTCAAGATTCTAGTAGCTTTTTAAGTTTTGGGGTCTGTGTTTTGGGTTTTTTCCAGTTTATCTGCCATGCATGTAACCATTAAAAATAAGGGAAAGGCCTATATGCTGTTTTAAGATCTTTTTTACATGTGATTTCAGAATGGAAAATTTGGAGCTGTTAGCATCATGAAGTATTTCAAATATTTTTTTAAGAAATATTGCTGTTACCTTCTGTTTCCTGAGATGGCGACTCAGCCAGATATACTGTTGTTTCCACAGTTAGATAAAAGCAGCAGTTTTTCTCAATTAATTTCATTTCTATGCATACAGAGTCCCTTGACTAAGGACCTGTAGCAATTGAAGAAAAATGGGGTGGAAGGTACCGAAGGAAGTTTTTGAGAACTGCCTGCTGCATCCGTGTGGCGTAACTTCGACATGGCTTGCTCTGACTTCTGATCAGGGTTGATGATACAGAATGGCAGTATGGCTCTTTAAGGCAGCCTTAACAGCTCTTCAGACTTCAGCTCCACATCTTAATCTCTGAGCTGCCTAAGGATGGCTCAGCTCTTAAGGACTTGCATAAATGAAAACAGCTTAACACTGAAGAGAATCACTGCTCCCCAAAATTCACGTGCACTTGAGCTATGGTATAAGATATTGGTGGGAACATGAACAGTCCGGCATTGGTTACAAAGTTATGTTTTACTCAAAAAATTCTCTCTGAACTTAGAGGTGGCTTTTTCTTCCTTACTATAGATTAAAAATGTCATGTACGTTAGATCTAACTTTGAGATACAAAAATGCAAGCCACCAATGTGCGTCATTCAACTAAAGCTATATTGAACCTATGCTTACATTTGAAAAAAAATCGCAAACTCAAAAAGAAATCCTTTATCTGGGATATAAATACAGAAAATGTCAGGCTAAAGAAACTTAAAGTAGTGAGCAAGTGATAAATAGAACTGAAATTTGGTTTTAACAATATAATTTTCTGTTTGCTGCAATACATGGATAATTATATAGAACAGGTATCAAAAAAGCAAGTAGGGTGGTATGTGTGCTTGTAGCTTAATATATTACTATGAAATTTCATCTACACACTTTGTGTATAAATAATGATTCAGCTAAACCAAGATTAAAGGCTTTACACAGTTCTTGCTAAAAGAGATTGTACTTCACTATTTGAATGCTGTTAGCAGTTGTTTACTGTGTTAATTTCTTCAAACAAATGATTAATGTCACATTTCTGCAATCATGAAAAGACTTCCAGAGGCTTTATGTACATACTACTTTCAACAGGCAAAAAAAGTGGAGACAAAACTTTGTTTGAATAAATGAATGAGGACACTTTTACAAATGATGATGAACGTGACTTTTAAAATATTAGGCCTTTCCACACCACATGCTAGAGCAAACCACTGTTGATATCTAGGTTAAAAAAAGGCAGTGTGGAAAACATACTGGTTTGACATCTCTAGTGCTTTCAAGTTTCTTCTTTGGTAAGATAAGAGAGTCCTAGAAAATAACAATGAGTATCTTAGCTTTTTCAGACTGATGGTACAAGTGCTGACTAATTCTTATCTTTTATCTATACACATAACATGCATGCAAGCATCTAATCAACAAAAAGTAAATACTAGTATCTTCAATACAAAACATTGCCAATTTATTTATGAGGTCTATAAGATTTCAATTATGCTTTAAAAATTTTTCAGTGTATCAGTATTTCCCAGTCAGAAGTGAAAGCTTCCTTTATGCAGTTCTTTCCATATGTAGACACCTAAATCCGCTTGAACAATTTTGCCGTGTGAATTGGGAATTAACTTTTCCCTGTACACTGAAAGGTTTTACTCCTAGCATTTGATCACTCCAAATTAGATATTGAAAGAAAAGTTGCATAAATTATATATTTTATAAATGAAATAGGAAATAAAATAATCAGATTGAAAACAGAGACTGAAGCTCGATTAGAGGAGGCGAGATCTACATTTCACCCAGATCATCATAGTTTGGAAGACTGCGGGATATTTTAAAGGTGCTATACCAGCAAGCTACAACTGTGCCCCAAGTTATGAACTATAACATCCACATTCTTTTTAAGGGTTTTTTTTTTTTTTCATTTTATGTTTCAGATAAGTTCTCTTAGAATTTTAGCAATATTAAAAATCACTGTAAAAAGATCTATTACTCTTTAAGTCTTTTTTCTTTTATTCTTACACTCTAAAATTGATTTTTTTTGAAAAATACTTTTTAAAAAATTATTGCTGTATGGATTTCATTCCAAGTACAAAGACTCTGACCTAAGTTTTTGCAGATTTAATGGGAAACTCTATTGACAGGCGTGTTGGGTTGAAAATGAAAGGACAATCACTTCACCTCTTTGGGACTGGATGCAAAAGGTGAATGAAATACATAGAAAAATTACCATCGCTTGAAATCTTTATGGAGCTTTGAATAAAGTAATTTGATTAATCCTTTAATATGATACCTCAATCCTGAATGCATCAAATATTTTCTTGGTTTTTTCTTCTCTTTAATTCTGTCCTTCCAAGTTAGACCAGGGCTCCCTGACCAAAACCCCTCCATTCTACTATTGGAGGGTGTGCTTCTCCCTGTTGGGCTGCCATTCTTTATCCTAAAGTGGCTATATCTTGGAGGTGACATACTTAGGTCATATATAAACCCTGCTCCTGTAAATGCCTCAAGACTGTTAGGGAATTGCACTGAATTATTCAGTAGCCCAAAGTCAGGGCCGCATCTTGTAAACTGGTCTAGGAATAAAGGTGCTGCATAAATGGAAGAATATTGTTTTTCAGAGGAGTTTTATTTCTTTAATAGGAAATACATGAAAGAGCCTTTCATAGTGTTTTCAGTGTGCAGCAAAATAAGAAACCCCCCCAACTATCCTTTAAGTGGAAAAAAAAAAAAAATCACAAAAATGAGTATTCCGTTGTGACTGACTTTGTAAATGACCTCCCCGATTGCCTAGCTGAAAACCGTGCCTCTGCTACCGCCGCAGGCCCGCCGTCCCTCCCCTCGCAGCCGGCTGCGGACGCGGCGAGGGGAGCCCCGCTCCGCGCGGGGAACGCCGCTCCCACGAGCGGAACGCCACGTTAGAAGTTTCTTGTAACGGCGCTCGGGGTGACGCTAAAACTCTGCATTAACCCCCCTCAGGTTTCATTTCGGTTTCCCCGGCTCGCTCGCTTCCCCTGCGCCGCCGCCGTGCCGGTCATTGCCCCCCCCCCCCGCCTCGCCAGCCCAACGGCCGCTCTCGCGCCGCCGCCGGCAGCAGGTGCACGGCGGCGCTGCTGGTTGCCGCCCTGCCCGGTGCTGGGCCGCCGGGCAGAAGCTCCCGCCCTCCCCGGCCCGGGCGGCTGCCGTGACTGACGCCGAGCCAGAGGTGAGTGAGCCGCGGGCAGGGTCAGCCTCTGCGCTGCTGAAGGGGAGGGCTGCCCCCGGGGCCGCTGCCGAGGTGAGGGCGCTCGTCCCGCCTGACCCCGCCGAGGCGGGGACACACGAGCGGGGCTGCGAGTGCTTGCTCGGGGCGCTGACAGACCGGCCGGGGCGGCGGGAGCCCCCAAGGCCCGGCTCAGGGGTCCGGGTGTTGGGGATGATGGCACTTCCCAGCCCGAGGCGGAGGCTGGGGCGGGGGGCGGTGTGACGATAGCTCCCCACCCGCCCCGGTGCTGGCGGAGGGCGGCGAGGGGCGAACAGGCTCGGCGGAGGTGTGGGAAGTCCGTCGGGTCCTGCTGGAGCTGCCTGTGGAGGTGGCTTGGTGGCGGGCACAGGGTTAGAAGGATCTCGGAGAGCCCTCCCCAAACCCAGCGACCCAAACAAAAAAATATCCCCCCCCTCAACCAACCCCCTAAAAAAATAAAGCTATAAGAGGAAGGTGTCTTTTCACCGGAGAGGGGAGCGGAGCTGAAGGGAGTCTGCGCGGGAGGCCCATCGGAGGGAAGGGGCGGGTGGGAGCTGGCAGGGGGTCAGGGAGCAGCAAGGAGGCTGTGGCACAGTCCTCATGGCTGGGGAGGGAGGCTATGTCCTTAGGTGTCCTCTCTCCCCGAGTGTGTGTGGGCGAATAAAATGGCTGGGAAGAAGTGTGGGGAAGGGTTAAGGAGGGGTCTTTGCTGGTAGAAGAGAAAAGGATGGTTGGAGGGCTGCGTGGTGGTGAGAGGGTGCGAAGGAGCTATTTGTCACAGGGGGCACGTGTAGGAGTGTGAGCTGACTGAGCCAGGTGGTGAAGGGCAGGGAAACAGATCTGTGTGGCTCCTTTGCTAGGGAAATTAGGGAGTGACAAGTCAACAGCCAGTACTCATTTTTCTCTTATGGATGGCCTGGGTACCTGTTTTGGATAAGTTAAGGTTGTTATATACTAGTTGATCAGAAGTAGGACTTTCTTTCTGAGCTTTAACTTGGTCAGGTGGAGTGGAGAGGGAAAAGGGAGAGGAATTAATTGTCAATGACATTTAACACACTTTTTTCTTAATCTCTCCCTCTTCAGGCAACCCTTTGAATTAATAAAGCTGAACACATTTATAACTCCCAAGTAGCTGCCAGCAGTGTAGGAGTAATTCTTTTTTGATTCATTCATTCTTTCTATTTTTTTTTTAATGGGACTTCACTTTGCATTTTGAAGGCTGGTTTTGATCTGTTTTTCCTTCTCACAAAATAAGTTCAATAATGAAAAATATTCATTCAGTTCCTTGGGGCTCAGTAATGATGTCTCTCCCAAGCTATTGCTAACACTTGTTGCTGAACTAGCCTGGGTGTAGATACTATATGGTTTCTATCCCTTTCTGTTTGAGTAGTCTTCATTTATTTAGTCGTATGTAATGAAGAAATGAATGTGTAATGACAATTTACTAGTTTGTAAAACTTTATGAACTTCTCGATATTTGGTCCCTTATGTGGTGTAGAATGCTGGTGAACCTATGCTCAGATGCATTACCGTAGTAGTAGCGATGTATATGTTATGTGTGTACAACTTTAAAATGTTTTCGCTTTAGTGCTGAATTTTTAATCACCTTAAATGTGACTCAGAAGTAATCTCAAACTGTTTTGTGGATGGTTTCTAAATCTCCTGATAAAACACTCCTAGTTCAGTTAACTAGAATTTTAATTTGCCTGTTATCTCTGACTTGATCACAGATAAACATGTTGTTGTCTATAATGCCTTTAATTTGAGTTGACTGGCCCCTGTAACCTGTAAGTTACAGCTGCTTCAATAAAGTACGTTAGCTATCCTTTCACAAAACACTGGACACAAGACAGTTTTAAGGCTTACTCTCTACCTGCTGTGGGATAGTTGAATGAAACCTTGCCTCCATATAGGATTTTATGACAAAACGACTATTAAAAAACGTAACTACATGTCAGTGAGGGTAAAGGATGGTGCTTGGGGCCGAGAGACCTGCAGTAGTTAAGGAGGAGTAGCAATGGAATGCCTCCTCACAAGCAGCCCTGTCCTCTGAGCTGTCATGGGACAGGGAATGTGGGGTTACAGCCTCCGCTACATCTACATCTACTCTGCAATTGTTCTGTTTATGCAATTATCCACTGGAAAGCACAATAATCATGCAGTGTGTTATAATGTAAAAAGAATAACAAAGAGCATACTTTAACTGTAAAATGAGCTAGTTTAAATTTAAAAATAAATTAGGAGAAAGCTTGGATTATGAGATTTTCTTTTTTTGAGTTTTATTTCTGGCACAGATGCACATTCCTAGCTGAATATAATTGTAAGTACATAGAAACTGGAAGATGTGATGTTGTATGTGTTTTGAAATCTATAGGTTTTCCAAAAGCAATAGGTGAAGTTGTAAAATTAAATGACCTGAAAATAACTAGTGGTTTTTAAAAATAAAACCACCCTGCCATTATTCGTTTGACTAGACTTTCAGAGTTTTCATACTGAGGCTGTACATGGGTGATGCTTTCTTATAAATGCTCTGTTTTACAGGATGTAAATAATATAAAATTCAGAGAAGAACTGGAAATTGTCAGACTAATACTGTGTTTCTCCGTTCATTAAAAAAAAAAAAGTCCAAAACCATAGGATAATGCTATACACCTTTGCCCACTACATGATTAAGAGATCCCCTGGAAAATGTCTCTCTCTTTCAGTTAAAAGAATGCATGAGAAGGATGGGATTGGGGGAAAATTGCTTGCAGAACAGTTAGGGAGGAAAAAAAAATAGTTGATTTGATGTTCTAAAGCTAATTATGATGAATATATATCTATTGTGAAGGGTTTTTTCCCCACCTTGTGTATTGTGTAATGTATTTGAGGCTTATGAGAGGGTATAGTTAACATCATATTCTGCATCAGAAATAAATGTTTTAATTTTTTTTTAAATAAATGTCAGTCTTAAGGAAGATACATAACTTCATGATAAGCGCTCTGGAGTATCATAGAGTGATACCTTGATAAATTCATAGCATAAAAATAGGACATACAGCATTGCCAGACAGCGTAAAACTGCCCACTCCCCCAAAAGTGGCTTACTGCTGCATATACTTTTATTATATTAAGGTAGGAATATTATCATTTACAAATGGGAAGGATTACCCCTTACGTAAGTGCACCATCTGAAAATTTACCACTTTACGTGGTAAAGCAGCCAGCACAGAATGTTTTTCATTTCAATAAGCTAAGCCAAATTTTAGTGTGGATGGAGAGCTTTTTAGAAGCTTAATTGTTTTTCTAATCCTGTGACCTGTGTGCCTGTATGGAAATCTTCCAGGAATGCCCCATGTACCTACTGTGAGGCTACATTATGCCACCTTTGTGATTTGGATGGTTTCTTGGAAACAGTGATGGCTTGAGGAGAGAAACGTAATGTTTTTACTAGGTCAGATGCTCAGGTAGAACGAAGTAAAGCAGTATGAAATGGAAGTCTTCTGTAATTAATGTTTGAATATCTATGTGATTTCTGGTCCTGAATTACTGTATGCTTCTGTTACATCTCGATAGAAAAGTTTTTTATAGACCTTGAGAAATAGCATGGTCCTAGTTTCAGGCATATTTAATTGTATTAATCAACATAGATTTTCTTGACTGATAAAGTAGTGAATAGGGTAGATGAGCGTATCCCAAACTTCTGGCAAATGTGAATACTGTTTGGGCTCATCTGCTTTTATGCAATCCCCAAGGAAAAATTTACTACTGTACTACTTTAATTGCTGGCAGCAGCTAAGTTCCTCAGGGTGTTGGGGGGAAAAAGGCATGAAAATCAGCTGTAATTATCAGCTGCAGGTGTAAATACTCTTTATATTGCCTGGGAGGAAGTGAGCTGCTGCCAGCAGTTTAAGGGAGCTGGTAGTTCCCTAGCTAGTGTATATACGTGCAGCTGATAATTATAGCTGCTTCTGACTCCCCTGGAGGAAATGAGCTGCTTCCAGCTGTAAATCAGGGTAATTTGGTTTTATTGTTTTTCTTGTTATTTTTTAATAGCTTAATTTTTTAATTAAGTTTTCCCCTACCTATTTATGACTCCCACCCTTTGAATCTTCCTGTTACTTCATTGAGAGTTGCAGTTCAGGTATCAGAAACACTGGTCTAGGTTATTACTTCTGTTCAAAAAAAAAAAAAAAAAGGTAACTTGTGGTCAGATGGCAGCATTACCAGAACCTCCATTGTGGCTTGTTACATTATTCTACCAAATAATAGTGTGTCTTGCATAAAACAACTGATTCATAAGTCCATTTTTTTTGGCTCAGTAGTGAAAGAGTGTACATTGAGCGCATGACTACTACCATGAGTTATTTTTGCTGTTAGGGAGAAGATCTGTACAGCTGAACAAGATTGGAGGATGTGTGATTCCTATTGTAAATAATTCTTAATGTCTGCTAATGCTTCCTGATACTTCCAGTAAAATAAACCTTAAAATTTTTATCCAAGATACTTTGAAGTGATGAGGGAAGAGGTAACACTAAAAGTTCTAACTTTTCAAATTTCTGAATTTCAAAATGCAAACAACTAAGCTTACTCTCATGGCTGTTTCTCCTTTTATTTCTTAATATCATTTGCTGGTATATTAACATAGTACACAGAAGCTTAGGAGAAAAGAATTCAATACTGCGTATTGGTTGGCTTGTAAATAAAAAGAATTCACCTAGTTACCCTGCATTCATGACCACAGGAAAACAGCAGTCTAACTGCTGTTAATGCCACCTGTATTTGCTGGCAGCTCTCCATCATGCTGCCTATGATAAAAACAGGCTCTGAGGAGACTGATATAAAGGAATATGCATTAAAGATCCAGCTACTGCTTTGCTAGTCTCTTTTTATTAGTCATATGCATCCTTTTGTTTAGTTCCTAAAGAAAATGTATGTATCTGCATTAAGAATGGAACTGAGTATTTTCTAATTATTGAGGAAAAATCAGACAGGCAAATGTTGATTTGTCGCTGTCTTCCTTCAGAGTGCAGCCAAATAGCAGTTTCTGTAGTGGGACAAATGTAAAGGGGAAGCTTCATTCACCAGGCTTCTTTTAAAATCTAAGGAGTTTCCGCTAAACATTTTCAGTAGTGGAGAAAAGGAAGGATCTCCCAATAGAGTTTATCTAAGTAATGTAAGGTATGGTCAAGTATGCTCTTGGCTACAGCTGTTTGGAGTTAAGTGATTACCAACTTAACTTACTGTCAGTTAGTTGCCTTCTTTTGTTCCATTTTGTTTTGTTTTTAACTTTGCCAAAGGCTACCACCCTTCAGTTCTGCTGGCTAACTCAAGGTGTAGCTGCTCCAGCCTGGTTGAGTCAAAATTGCTTCGGCTAGCTTAAATGTTTTTAGTAAGACTTTTTAAAAAACAGATACCTGTGGATAGTTTGCTGAGTCTTACCATTATCAAGACTCAGACAGTGTCCTTCTTTTGCAATACTTTGATAGTGAATGGTATTGTAATGCATGTTTTTAAGCCTGAATCCTGTCATTTTTTCTGAGACCAAGATGTGTTAATTTATCACTGCTTTGCTTGTGCAACAACAAAATTATCCTCAAAGTTGATTTTAAATGTGGATAGAAATGTACTGACAATTTTCATGAGCTAGTTCGGCAAGCATGCTTTGGCTGCACATGTTGGTTATTTGAAGCTTGTATGTGGAAATGGTGCCACATTATTATTAGCAAAGCCACTGTATGTGCAGAAACAAGCAACAAATACTGCTTGGTTTCCACACAGTACACTAGAAAAAGTTGTTCTTACATTCAGGTTGAAGTTATGAAAAATTCTTTTTTAAACTTTTCAGAGTTGTCACCCTGATGAGCTTAAAATAGTTGCTTCCATTGTATATTGTGGCTCTGTAAACCAGTTGTTGCCCCATCCTTCTCAGTGGAGGTCGGTGTTGATAATTTCAGTGTTTTGACTCCTCTTGTTTTCTCTGTGTACCCTTAAAATAAACTAAAAAAAATCCTTTCAGTAGGAATGTCATGCCTAGCGATGAATGATTGCTTAACAATATATACTGACAAAGTTCTGCTGTAATCCAGCACTCAGTTGTCTTATTTATATAACATTATTCACTTTCAAGAAGCATGACAGCTAATGGAGGTTATAAAAACATTGGATTTGAGTAATGTGTCAAGAGTGAAGGCTGTCCTCTGCTTGGATAACTTGGACAGAAACTGAGTTATCTATACCCTGCTAGTGATACTGGGAAGAAGCATACAAAGAGAGAGAAAGTGGGTACATATACTCTATTCACAGGCTCCTTTTTTGCTTTGCAACAACAAAAGTGTTGAAGTGTTGAAATGGTTTAGAGAAGCTGAGGGTGTGTTGTCTTCTTAGGAATACATTGTGAATACAAAAATACAGCTTCTATATTTTTGCTATCATCCTGTAACCTTTCAGAAGTGTTAAAATAACTTTAAGATGCTGAAATAGCAGAGAGCACTGTTATTTATTTTGCTGGTGTGTGAGGAAAGTTAGGACTGTATTTCCTGTAACTGGTCTCTACCCACAAGTCGTTAGAATAATTAATGAAATAGATATTCAAAAATTCCTGGGAGGTGGCAGAACCTCTTTCAGGAGCACGTCCTGGGCACCAAATGCTGCATCAAAACTTGTACTATAGCTGTACAGTATAATGTCTATGTCTAAACTTGTTTGTACACTTCCATATGATAATGAAGTTCGAAGTACAAAAGCAGCAAAATGTGAGATATTTTGAGTGGCACCTAATAAATATGGCCCACACTTTCATCACGAGCTATATAGAATGCAATTCTAACAGTGGGCTATACACGTTGTAAATGTCTTCTATGGTATGTTTTTTCAATGTTTGTAAAAGTGAGGGAGAGTTGAGAGAAGTTTTTTTTCTCTTTAGCGAAAAACATGCTGAAATCCTGTACTTTCTCTTTAATTCCATACGCATGATTCTTGTAAGCGGATTTAACGGCTTTGCCTTTTGAGCTATGTGTATTGGTCATCCCCCCACATCCCCCCCTTTCCCTAGGAAATCTTTGTATATTAGTCCTCATTTTTTGCTTCTGCAGGAGTGACATTTGCAATGTATTGTACTTCTCTTGAAATAAATGAAGGGAAAAATAATATGGCTGTTTTTCCAATTTGAATGGCATCATCTCTTATAAAACTGAGTGGTTCACTCTCTCATTTGACCTATGCATTGTTCAAATTTAAATTAATCTTCTTGTTGGCCTAAGATCAGTGCTTTTCATAAAATAAGTTGAGAAGACAGGAAAAGGAATAATGTTGTTTTTTTACATAAGGGAAGATAATAACTTTTTGTGGTTTTTGCTAGAACATTTGATGGTTTTATGAGATTATGAAATATGACATTAAGTTATTTAGTTACAGTTGCTACCTGGTCTTCTAATTCTCCAATTTCTGTACAGTTCTAGTTGCATATATGTTGTATGACCTGCAAGTGATGTATTAAGGAATCCTCCAGTGTGCAGGATGGCATTCAACTCTATTAGTAGGTATATAGTTAAGATGATGCTTAATTCTTTTTCCTCCACTAGGAAGAAACATAAACATTTCATGGCTAAGTAAATACCATGAAAAGCAAAAACGTTGGTATGCATGAGTAAAAAAGGCTGAAGCAGTTAAGCGTGGAAAGAATTGTACAGCTTGGTGTTGAAGGAGAGCTGAGAGTGAGGCAACCGGGCTGTGGGATACAACCAAAGAGCTGAATTCTGTAGTTCTCTGTGCCTGCGGTAATTCCTCATGCTGTCCAAGAGAGATGGTGTGGCGCAGCAGAGCCTTGGTTTGTACGTTATAAGATGTAATCTGTATTCCCACTTCAGTCGTGGACTTACTACGACATTTTTGGCAATCTGTTTGGATTTTCAGTTTGGGCAAACCCTGTTTCTCTTCCACCTTTCTCTGTAGCTCTTACTTACATTGTGATCTATTCTGATGCCTTTTTTTATTTTGTTTTACCACTTTTATTTATAGCACTACCATTTTCTCCTTGTAGTTTATCTAAACTTGAAGTGTGTGTAAGCACAACAAGGAAAAGGGCACAGTAAAGAAAAGCATCAAGGAGTGGAAGAGAGGGAGAACACTACAAACAAGGTGAAAACATGGGATACCTTGTAGGGTGTAGAATTTGAAGGAGGAGGAGTGTTTGTAGACATGAAGTGAAGTATATCTTAAGAAAAAAAGATGTCTATATGGGTGGAATGACAGTCCTGAGATAACGGACAAAGTAACGGTATTACTGGGTAGAGAGGGCTAGAATAGATATTCCGGTATACAGATGGTTTAGAAAGTATGGAGTATCATTAGCTGGAACCACTTATTCTAAAAGTCTTTGGATTGTGATGCCATGCTTGAAACTACTTTGGGAGCCGCCACTTTCTCTTTATGTCACAAACCAGAGTGAGTTACTTGTGAATCTCCCTTAGTACTCAGCTGCAAGTTTATGAACCCACAGATCTGCTTCTTGGGACATAAAAGGCAGTTTTAAAAGTTTTATGGCTATGGAGCCAGTGTGGTTATCCATTTTAAATTATGTATAATTCATATTAAACTGAGTAGATAGTACTCCTTGGAACTCTAGGTGCTAACTTCTGTAGCGCAGCCAAGTAGTTCTGATCATATAAGGAGTCCTTTTGAAATTAATCAGTGCTGTCTTATAGAACAAGATTACAGTCTTAAAAAAAAAAAAATCCCATTGAGGCATTGCGACTATATAAAATAGCAGAAACCTGTTGACTACATGTGAAAAACATTTTAAAAGTGCACATTGCTGTAGCTAACGAGCAGAATTAATGCTCTAATCTGAATTTCATAGTAGGCATGTTTCACAATTTCAGTTGCTGTTTTGCAGTTGTAACTGTGGAAAGACTTGCTGATTTGTAAGTTTGGGGAGGGAAGAAAGAAAAAGAAAAATATTTATACTCCATGCGTTTATTTTTCATGTAAAAAGAAATTGTGTATAACAGATAGAAAGTGCTTGTGATGAATGTAGTTCTTAACTTAATCTTGGGAATCTGTTGATCAGTGTCTTGAAAGTATTCTCCAAGGGAGAAAATTAATCTAAATAGCTCTGGAATTAATTAAATCCAGACTGTCTAGCATATAAGGGCTGCTTATTTCATTAAAAATGTAGAAAAATAGAAAATCATTACTTTAAAAAGTCAGTTGTTAAATTTAACATGGCCTGCTTCTTATTTAGCATCAAATCTTGCTGTATTTATGTAAAAGGTTTAAAAGAAAATTTATTTATTAGATGCAGATTTTCTAGGCACTGATTTTTCTCAAGTCTAAAGCAATTTGCTTCGTTCTAAGTTATTTCATTCATTTTGCTACAAAGCAGTTTGTGGCAGCACTTCAGTTATCAGACAGTTCTTTTCAGGGATTTATCACTTTTTCCGTAAACATGTAGCTCTGGTTGTAGATTGGTACTGTGGTTTCTGTCTAGGAGGACTTGTTTCCTGCTGAAATAGTGAAAAGTAGACTTTTAAAAATTACACACAAAAGCTTTAATTATTTAATTAAATACCTTAATTTAAGATTTTCTTCATTTTAAAAGTGGAGAGATTAATCAGTATTAACATTTATTCTTTATTTTAAATATAATCTACTTTTAATTGGCAAGGAATTAAACCATAATGACGTTCTGGTGCACTTCTTTTAAACATTAGGATATAGAAACATTGTCCAATTTCCATTACAGTCAGTTGGAGCAAGTTGTTGTAGAATTATGGAAAGCACAGCTGAGAAATTGCCTAAACTTTAAGTGTCACCCAGAGCAGGATCAGCTTCAGTAGTAAGTTTGTCAGTGTTTGTCTTCAAACATCTAGTGGTAAAAAGTCTAAGGCCTTTCTGGCAATCCATTCCTGTGTTTAACTGTCTTTACAGTTAAAAATATTAAATCAGTGTATCGATGAAAGCTCCTTTTCTGCAGGTTTTCGTTGGTTCACAGGAGGACCATGCAGTGAGATGAAGTCAATTGTGAAGGGAAGATAGGGTGGTCCTGTATTCAGGAACCACGGTGTTCTGAGCTCTCATTGAGCTCCCTTTGAGCAGGAAGGCCAATAACTGATGCTGCACATTCACAAGTACTAAGCATACTTAGCTCTGAACAAGGTCAGAACAGACTGTGATCTCATGTGATCGGTATTTTTCTGTAAATTCTACTTAATGGAAGAGTAAAACTGGAAAAAAGGGTGGTTTACACCCATAAAATCTAAATCTAAGTGCTAAAATGTACCAATATTATGGAATTCTGAAGGGATTCTTTGCATGGAAATGCCCAAAAAAGAGCTTTCACCAGAAGAGGGTTCCCACCAAAGACAATTACAACTTTAAAATGAAAACCTGAAAACTTCAGGTTTTGATTATAAAGATAAGTTTACTTGCTCTAGGGTCCTGGTTTCCTAGCTGGATTACATCTCAGGAAAGCATCCAAAAGCAGATACTTTTCACAAAAAGAAAAAAAAAGTTTTATTGGAAACCTGTCTCACTGCTGAGGACCAGCTTCTGTGGAAAAATCTTCACTAGATCTGTCACAAACATAAGAAAATAGAAACTTATTTGTGTTTATTCCTGAGGCATCCAGAGTTAGGCATTTGATCTTTCTGAAATCATCAATATGCATAACTGGAGAGCAGTCAGTATAATAGATTTCCTGTACAGAATCCAATCTCTGTATGTTAATCTTGGATCTGTTGGATAACACAAAGTGTATTTAATAATAAAGCCTGCCAATTCTCTCCCTCTGCTCTTCCCCTCTCGGCAGATTACCAGATTTATGTTTGATTTCTTGGATCTTTTGGTTAACTTTTTTTGCCAAAGAATGTGCTCTGATTGAACTCACTGGAAAGAAAAAAAAGCTGAAGAATGAGTTTTATGTTCCTCTTTGTCATTAACAGTTGTGGTATTCTCTGCTTAAGGCGGTAACCACTATGCACTATTGCATTACTCATACTGAATACTGGCTATTCCAGAGAGGGATGCGGTGTTCCAGAGACAGTCCTGGTATGGATGACACAGGACATCAGGCTGTAGCAGGTTCCAGCTGCAGCAATACCCTCTACCTACCTGCTTTTCTCAGTTAATTCCAAGTGTGGTGATAATAATTCTGTCCAAAGAGAGTGCGTTATATGCTGTTTTAGGTAAAGGGCAAGACATCTCAGTGAGACAGTGCGACAAATTATGGCACATGCATCAGAGCCAGAACTAACGGTGTGCTTGCCATACAGTTCTGAAGCCTATTCTAGGCTTCCAAACGTAAATGAAATGTTATGTATAATTTCAAAAAATTTTTTTATTCAAAAAAGTTTGTTGAGGGGAATAATACCTTGCAGTAGACCTGCTGATGAGACTGGAAAAAGCAAGTGAGATTTCAGACACACCAGCTTTTCTTCAGGTCTGAAATAGAAGTGGTTGTGTGTCTGAAATGTTGTTTCTGTTTCCCAGTTATATCTGTTTGCCTAATAAGAGTTGTTACTGCAAATTTGTCTGTCCTATGTTCTTAGACCACAGTGGTTACAGTTAACACTGTTGCCGCAATGTGTGCGGTGTATGCCTCCGACTAGGCTTGCCCGCATTGAAATTCTACAGGAGGTTCCCCCCTCTCTCCCCTTCTTTGCCTCGTTCAATAGAAACCTTTTCTTGTAAACTTAACAACAACAACAAAAAACAGACAAAAGAGAACTTTTGAGACCATCAGCAGGCCTGTACACTTTGCAGTCTTCCAGGAGGGGCATTGCCAGCTGTGAGTTGCTCCTTTGTGTTGTCTTTAAAGCAGGGTACACATGCTCTACTTTACCAGACTTCAGGTTGGGAAGCAAAAGGATGATTTGTGTCACTGCCTTCCTTTCCAATGCCCAAACAAGAGCTTGCCTGTCCATCTTTCCTGTTATAAATAGGAATGGATGAACATGTTTTGCCTAATTTCAAATCCACTTAAAGTTCATGGGTTTGAAATTAAAAACAGAACTCAAATCTTGCGAGGTTTGTGTTCTGTTAGGAGCTGGCCTTTTGCCAGTACATGTCTATTCATTTAACTTTTATCCCTGGAATCAAATACATATCAGTTTGCTGTACTAGGTCTGTACTACCTTTTTTTACATCCATTTCATTGGTGTGAATTTATGATTATTAGAAAGTTACTAGCATAGGTGTTTGCTCTCTCATGAGCATAAGACTTTTGCTTTGCCTCTTCATTTTGTTTTTCACTGTTTTAATGTTCACAGTGCGTGCCTTCTGGCCTATTCCTCCGTACATCCAAGTTAGTAAACAAAGGGTGAAATCCACTCTATGGGAAGACAGTATTTTAGATACTACATGCTTTGAATATAGAATGAAATAAAACATTGACAACCCATGCCCTGTAGTGAAGTTTGTTTTATCCACTATGGTAGCTGTTCCAGACTGAGAGGTGAAGCAGTCACATAAGCTGTACAGAAGACTGAGGAATAGGATCTCTTCTAGTGCAAACATGATTCCTTTTTTTTTTTTTTCCCCCCTTAAGCCTCTCTTGTCTATAGTGCAATTCTCATCTGTGCTGGCTTGCATTATGCAGGTGCATGGAACCCCATGCAACGCTGATGCAGAAGATAATAGCCTACAAATTGACCCCATATTGTCTGCAGTGTTGTATTTTATAGGTTAACTTAGTAGTAGTCTATTGATTCCATATAGGTTCACTTACTGATTTTTTTGTTTGGTTTTTTTTTTCTTTCAATATTTGCACCTAGTAAAAAAAATAATTAAACTGGGGGGGGGGAGAGGTTGTGTGTATATACAAATAGCACATATCTATATTATTATTTGTTATTATTGGCATATTGTAGTTATGTGTTAGTAGGCATTTTTAAGAGGTAATATTGATTTAATAAATTATATCCGTATTTTCCTTTGGTGAGCAGAAGAGAGTTTATTTTTCAGTATTTTATACTGTGATGTGATTACGGGAACCTGCTGTGATTGTAGCAGTTCACTTAAATATAATCTCTTTGATCAAGATGATCTGTGAATCAGATGCAATTTTCTTAAAGTTATTTGTTTTTTACAGACATCTGATGAAAAACCTACAAATAGCTCTTGGTCTGTCACTTCTGATACTATGTGAAATAGAGATTATTTGAATTGCAGTGTGAATTTCATGATACATCTATGTTCTCTGAGTCTGAATGCAGGAGATAGGATTTTTAGCATCAGTGCTTGTGATTATGAAGTTTGAATATGCTTTCAGTGTATATTCTGTAATATTTACTTAGCTATTGCTGTTTGAATAAATAAGCTTGGTATAACTCACCAGAATTTCTCAGAAAACATTGCCTAGCACATACATATAAGTACAATTTTTAAACTGGTGTGTTAATTATAAATGTATTTTAGTGGTATTTTTCTAGATTAAAAAAAAGAACTGTAATGCTGTTAACTTTCTATACTGTATCCTCGCATTCAAGGAGTTTATTTTTGATACTATTCTCTATTTTTAAAAAGGAATCATAATACGCTATTTTACTTCAACCTGAGAAACTAATGAAAGGCAATTTCGATTTTCCCTTTTAAAAAAAATTACAAAGGGTGCTATTACTTTTACAGGGTTGACAATTTCAGCATTAAGTATTTCATGTGAATAATTTTTTTTAATAGATTTCAGCAAAAGTTTGTCAGTTCTGTACACAATTGCATATGAGATATTTTTACTGCTACAAGCAGCAGCATGAAAGTATGTGAAGCGCTGAAGTTTTAAACAACAGAATTTGTCAATACTCGAATGTTCATTAAAATTTCCACTGGGATTTTCAGTGGCTGCGTTACAAATGAAAAATAAACGATTGGAGATAATCTTACCAACTCATCTTGATTTTTCTCAAATTTCAATACTTCAAGACGAAGAAATGTTGGTGGGAGAGGCAACTTAAAAAAATTACATTAGCACTTCATTTTGGGATTGATAGTTTTCTGCTTTAGCTGTAACTGTTACTAATATCCCATTTTTTTCTGTTTTCTTTCCCACTGGGTGATGTATTGCATGAGGTCTGTAATCACAAATTCCACCTTAAATTTTAGAGAAGGGTTAAATTGAGTGCTAAGAGTTTTAGATAGCTGTACCACCAAAGGCAGATTCCCTCCCCCCCCCCCCCCCCCCCCCAAAAAAAAAACCAAACCAAAACCGAAAACCAAACCAAGCAAGTTTTAAAATTTCACCATGTTTCCTCTAAGGCCTTTGGATCAAAATTTGGATATAGTTACTGAGTTTAAATAGCAGATCTCTAATAAGAACTATTCTTCACTATCCTGCCAGCTGTTCTGTACTGCACTCTGTGCAACTGATTGCAGTCCGTAGATGTTATAAATCATGTTATTTGTCCTTTGCCAACTTTTCCCCCTTTTCAAGAAAGAAGCTGCCAGTGTGAGTCTTAAAAGACCCTCTGTGGAGAGCAGAGAACTTACGGTAGCCTGAAAAATGACTTCTTTTTCTCTTTTAGGGGTGAGTGAGGGGACCAGCAAAAGAATCTATAAAGATAGGGAGAGTGCAGAGCCACTGCTGAAGTTGGAGGCTTTCAACAGCTGCTGTTTATTTTGAAGATGGCTCTTGGTTTGATGTGCAAGTATGAGAATGATGGATATGGAACGGGAAAGAAGTTCATCTCTTTTTAAATTACAATTAAACAACCAATTTCAATCACAAATTATGTGTCACCCTGGCTATAATTTACCCATTCACTTTACAAAATAAAGGAGGCAGCTGATTAAATTTAGCCAGCATGTTTTTTTGCCTGCTGTCTAGACAATTGGCTTGGTTCCCATTCCTCTGGTCTTAGCTTGCTTTCTTGGTTGTAGGCCCACTAGGCCACTTAACCATTCTACTGTCATTTCAACAGTGTGTTCATGAGGTTGATAAAGAGTATGCAGGGATGGGCTTTTTTATCTCTTAGGTCTTTAACAGAGAATGTGGTACTAGTACATAAGCACACAGAGAGTTTCTGCTAATGCTGAATGAGTCCTGTTAGAGTGAAAATTTATCAGCTCTAGAATCAACTCTCTTTCTGCTTTATTGCTCCTAGAACTTAGATGAGCCGTTTCACCTTATTACTGCAGAAGTGGTGTATGTGTTCTGGTATCATCTCTTTACAACTGTATGTATGTACATTAGAAGTCAGCAAAACAAAAAAAAAAACCCTGAAAACAAAACCAAAAATGAGCTCTCCCCTTCCTTCCCCCGGCATCAAACACAAACTACAAATAGAGACCTGACTTTGAGCACCTGTCTCCAGGCTCTTTGGATGTGATTGTCCTTTGCATTTCCAGATCCTAAGTGTATAGACATTTATCGGAGTGTATTGAAGCAGTAATCTTCCACTCTAAAATAGTATATATACCACAGTCTTACTGTACTGAGTTTATAGTAGCCTGAAGATTTAAGCTGTTTCTGTTGTACTGACTATTGCTATTTCTTGTGTACAATTTCCAGGTTAGAGCTGAGAAGTAATGTGTTTAGCTGTGAGGTAAATTGGAGTTTAATTTTGAGTAACGTTTGGGGTGTAAGCTGACAATTTAACAAAAAAAAGCGCTTGAAAGTTTTAAATGTTCCTATATACAGTCTTTTGTAAATGGGGTTAGCCTTGTGGTTGGAGACAACTGAATGCAAAATGTTTGAGATTTGCCTCAAAACAGTACATCTTTGTCGGTACAGCACTGAGCCTGAGCTGTGTTCAGGCTTCACTTGCACCCAGCCAACATGCAGAGCAGGCAGAGCACACATACATTTGCTTGCAAAAGGCTGTGTTGATACACATTTAACAACATCTCATAACTCTGGTGGCCACAGCAGAGTCAGTAATTGTGCTGCTTGGTGAATTTTCATAACATACCACTAGAACTCGGCTACAGTTCATTAAGGGAAGTTACAGTCCAGCCAGGAAGCAGGACTTCCTTTGTAGAACGGATACGTGAGGGACTTGAATTTTCACAAGATACCATGACAATTCAGATGAAGCAGAGCTTTGGGTCCAGCCCATCCATAATCAAAAGCCTAATTTTCCTCCACCTAGGCATCCTAGTGGATATCTTTCTACCAGCTATATTGTTGGCTTCCATTGTGATTTTTTTTTCTTTTTTTTGTTTTAGAAGTCCACATTAGTCCAAAATGCTATATAATCTTTGCCCTTGTACCTTAACGTGGTATTTGATGTGACACCAGCAAGATGCATCTCTCTCATGCAGATACAAGTGTATTCAGCATCCAAATAGACAATCTATCATTCATCTTTTTAAAATTACAGGGATTTGTTAAATAATCTGTAGCAGCCAATTGTTTCATCCTTTCGTGATCTACTTTCCTGATTGTCTGCATAGTGTGTGAATTATCTGGAGTTTTTGTTTTGATTGGTTGGCTTTTTGTTTTGTTTTGCCTTGTTTTATTCACCTGATCAGTACAAGGCTAGGCAGATGCCATCTGTTTTGTATTTAAATTTACTGTACTTGCTACATTTTCTTTTCTGAACCTGGCAACCTGAAATGTCAATGGCATGAAACTTTTGTCAGAATTTTTTTTTTTTCTTTTTTACTCCCTCCTTTGTTGTTTCTACTAGGCTCCTTCTAATCCTGCTGGATAATATGTGTTTTCACTAGCTCAGACTAGTGTGCCTTTTTGCCCCACCTGTTTCAAAGTGAGTTCATAGTGCAGTTCCTCTAAAAGCCATGTGTTTAAATCCTCAGTGATTTGATGGTCTTTTCTGTGTTTTTCCTTACAGTTACACAGATTTCTAGTGTTTGGTCTCGCAAATGCTTGGCAAAAATACTTTGTGCCCTCCCAAAAGGTCTACCTTTTTTCTTCAATTAGCATTTTCGTTGTTTTTAGTGCAAGCGTCATAGTTTTCTTTCTTCAGAACGTGAAAGTTAGTTAATATTTTTCAGGTGTACTTTGCACTTCTTACATAAAGGAGATAGCCTCTATTTTGCCATTTTTTGGTTTCTGAGTTGGACACATGCAGAAGTTACTCTCGTTAATAAATAAAAAGCATTATGTGTCTTCTGGATGTTTTCTGCAAACTATATAGGTTCAATTTTATATGATGGAAAGGGAACACTGAATAGTTAGCTTCTAATTCCAAACAAGGATTAATGCAGTAAGGAAGACAATATCCTCTTTAAAATCTATTTTTGTCTTTCCCTCCACTTTTGCTATACAGCTTCCAGACCTTCTCCCAGACCCATCCTGCCTGGCTTCCTGTTGCAAATGTGAGGAAACATTTGCACGTATCCTCACAGAGAAGCTTTACTTATTTGTTGGTCATTGCACATCATTTTTATAGCATTATTTGCAGGTTAGACTCTCCTAAAAAAAAATTTAAAAAAAAAATCAGTTTTGCTGCAACAAAATGAGAGTTTTAAATTAATTGGGACTTTTTTGGCTTAGAGGCTAGCACAGACTTACTGCCAGTGAGAATAATGTTTAAAACTGTGTATCATGAGGGAGGAGGAAAAAAGGCTGCTCTTGAACCAAATTTCATACTGTGTTGTGTGAGAGATTCCACATGTTGTTACTTCATACAAATGTTTTCTCCCAAGAAGCAGAACAAAGTATGATATTCAAAAGAACATAACAATAAAACATATGGATTAAAAAAAACCCAACTGTCAGCTTAAATGAGCAATATCATTCTTTAGCTCGCCTCCAGTGGATCCGAGATGTTCATAGGCTGTTTTAAAATATGAGGAGTTCATTCTAGGACAAAGAGAGTTTTCTGTTTTTTACGTTTTCCTGTGTAAATCATTGAGGGGTGGGGGGGAGAGAAAAAAGGGTGGAATTATGCTCTGGACGCTGATGCCTTTGCATTTTTGGCATTATGCCTTCTTACTGTTTTATTGTCTATTTTGGCTGAACTTGAAGTTCCAACCATGCTCCCTGCCAAAAAGAAAAAAAAAAAGTTAGGTCCTTTAAGGATACTGAAAAATGAAGCCAGTTTTTGAATCGGCCACGTCCTGTAAGCAAATAAAAATGAATCTCTATGGAGCTCAGACGTTACTTCCTGTTCTCCTTTGGATTCCAAGCAGGAATGGAGCAATTTTCCTCTGCATCCAAAAAAAGGGGGGGGACGGGAATAGAGGGCTTCAAAGCAACACAGGAGAAATCTTCAAGAGGCTTCTATGCAGCTAACTTTTAAAATATGTGTAAAATGTTTTACACCTTAAGTAATATATGTCTGTACTTGGAGAAATGTGAAGCAACTCCCCCCCACACCACCCCGAGGCACTCATATTTTGTAAGACAGTGGACTTACTAAAAACACACATGATTTTTGTTGTATATTTCCCTTTGCTACTGGTTTTGTAACCATTACTTACTAAGACTGCAAATGCTTCGCTATTGATAGCATATACTAATTTCTTAAGGCATGCGAAAGTGATCAAGAAGATCCTACTTGAGGTTTCCTGAGGAGACCAAAATGAAAGGAGAATCAGGGGGGGGAGAGGGAGAGAGAGATGCTCCTTCCAGATGAGCTAACTAGGATTTTGGTATAGTAATCTGTATATTGTGATAACTGGTTCCATGAGTAAAGATTTCAGTTTTTAGGTGCTGCTACTTTCCTAACTTTAGAATGAATGAATAAAATATTCTGACATAAAAGATAAACTGCTAACACAAAGTAGACTTCTGGATTTTTGCCACTGTAAAATTAGGAGTAACTGTAACCCAAGCAGACTAGCCAAGCTTGAAATTCACTGTGGACAAATGTTCTTTGTGCATAATTCTAGAGGAAACTATTTTTGGTAGTGAATGAATATATGTAATCATTAACACATGACGGGGCCACTGTAAAGGCATAAGGCTGAAGCATGAATGCTTCCAGCACCCAAGAGGTGCTTTTGCATTTTATTTAATAAACTGTCTGGAGTGTGCTATTACTTTTGCTTTTTTGTTTTCTTATTTCTTAAGTTTACATTAATAAAGCAACTTTAAAATCATTTTTAGGAGACAAGACTTGATTTCCTCAGAAGAGGCAAAATGGTGTAGCTCAAAAAAAATCAGTTATTCTGTTGCAAGAAAATAGAGGATAGAACACAGAGAAGAATCTACTGAGATCCCTGAATGTCCTTTTTTAGGCAGTTTTCAGTGTGTGTATTTACTTGTGCTTGTCTGGGAAAGGTAAATTATCTGAGAGGCACTTTAGATTTCTGGATAATAGTAGAAGCTATTATTATTGTTTTTGCAGAGAGTTAAGTCTTAGAGGTCCCATCATGTTTTTTGCCAACATTTAAAGGCTTCGTTTGATTTCTTATCTCAGCGTACAAAGGAACACAGAAGACCTGTCAGCATTGTAGGCCTGATTACAGTAGTTTTTTGAAAGTAGCTTTTAGCACTACCACATCTTTGTTATCTCGCTGCGTTTCTGGCCTGAGTTTCAGGGAAGGTTTAGAAGTGATAGGAAAAACCAGAAAGAACTGAATCAATGCCCAAAAGATTGCTAGACGGCATGGAAAGCAATCTGCTGTATTGTACATAACTCAAGGCTAGCCCCACTTGTTGGCCAATGAAAGAATGCTGTGGTTAACCTAAGAGCTCTCCTTTTTCCGTTGCACAGACAATTGGGTAAAAGCTTTATTCTGTCCCTTTAATATGCCTTGTGGGCTATTTACTGTATTTACAATAGGATGGTAGGTAATGCACAGTGGCATGGATTAAACGTGTAAGCGCGTGCTATTTCTGTGGAGCAGTGGAAAGATTTAGGAGATTGTCACTCCCCATGCTCCCCTTCTCAATTGGTCCTGAGTCAGATTGGCAATAACCTTGGTGAGATCCCAGGTTCCATGGAAGTCAGTGGGAATTTTATCTTACTACAGTGGATGATCTGCATACCTTCATTGATGGCCTATGCCTGTGTTCCTTTATCTCTGACAGGGAATAAGGAAGTTAATAACTTTCTAATGGATATGGACTTTGTTTTTTACTTTTTCTGTTTTTTTTTAAGGCTGAACTCAGAAGGGTTATACAAACAGTAACTAGTGGGAATAAGATTTACTTCTAGGTGGAGTATTAAATATGAGCTTTACATCTGGAAACATTTACTGGACCAGACCCTATCTGGGATTGTGAATCAACCAAGGAGCACAACAGGAAACAAAGAAAATGGCACTATAACTTGGAATATTTTTTTTAGAAAATGCATAGTTCTGAATTTCATTCATGCAGGTTAATGTTTATGATTTTGCATAAAATGCATGATTTTCCACATTAGGGTTGATATAACAACATTTTCACCTGTAATGTTCATTTTAGCTGTTCCGTTGTCTGAGACTTGTCTTTAATTTTTAGAGCCATTTTGGCCAATGATTCTTGACTGCTTTCAGAAATGCATAAAATCAGAGTTTTAACATGTCCTATCTTCCATGGACTACAGAAATTTTGTGGTAGTTCTTGCTTATTTTAAAACTCAAGCTTTCAGACTACAGATTGCAGTGCTGTTGCATTAGCCTTATGACTTAGTTTTATAATTTCAGAGAAAAATGTCTTTGAAACAAGAGAGTACCCCAGACTTCTATTTTTAACTTGTTTTCCTAAGGAGATGAGAATTACCCAATTGTGCAATGTCTGTCTTTCATGTCCCTGTTAATAACCTCTGAACTGGTTACCAGTTTTAACAGAGAGGTGGCCGTTCTGATACTGCCTTTTCACACAAGGCCTGCTCACTATACTGCTTAAGGCCTTGTGCAGCCCTGAAGCATCAGAAGTGCAAAACACCCTGTTTGGTCTCCCATTCAAAACAGGTACAACTGTGAGCCACTCTGCATGTGCAGCCTTACCAACTGATGAGCACAATGTTACAGTACAACATAAGCCGGTGCTTGCCCAGCAGGTAGGCAAGACAAAATTAATTGGTGGTGGTGGTAAGCACAGGGATTATTGGAAGGATTTGGGGAATATTGTACTGGGGGGAAGAGAAGCATGGTCCGTCACTGATAAACTGAAATTGTTGGAGGACTATTCATACACTTTAGTTAGGCAAGCTTTTAATAGAAGTTTGGAAAAAGGAAGTGTCTGAATAAAGGAAAGAACTTGCATTGTTACCCTCATCATGGGTGAGCTCAGCCCTTATCAGACACCAAAAAAATCTTTCTCATAGATACACTGTTTCTTCTGGAGATTCTTTGGGGTCTGCAAAGGGCTTTGTTCATGCTGCAGCCTTACTATGCATCGGTCAAAAAAGTCCGCCTGCAAACATAGGTAGAAATGGAATGTCTTCGGCTCAGGTGCTAATCTAGTTTTTTTGGTTTTATAGATCTGTAGCCTACACATTGCTAAACTAAATTTTCTGAGTGTATCTTTTAAAGATAAAGTGCTCCTAGCTAAAATATATTTGTGCCAAGTTCCATTCCAGACCACAAGCTTATGGCCAGGTTCCATAACCTGTGTTGTTAAGGGGACAAATTTTACTGGAATTTCTTAAATTCATACCACCTGATAGTTACAGATTTTGTAAGGGTATTCTTGAGTAATATTAAGTTAAAAAAATGCATATTTGGCTTTCTTGAAAATACAGGATACTCAACATTAACTAAAATTATTTTCCATTTTATATGCTGCCACACATCATCTGTCTCATTTTATAATTCTTTGCATTAGAAAAACTAGCAATCAATAGCAACAAAAAAGTGGTTCTAATGATAGCTCACTGACAGCGTTTGCCCTGACCCTGTTTGTGGTTACAGAACTGATTCTGTTCTAACCCCTGCTATTCATTTTTCTCATCTCTCCCCTAAATTCTGTACTTTAACTCAAAGTGTTAAAATCATACTAGGAATGGAGGTCATCGAAGCCTCTTCAGGGATGATGCAGTTGAATTTGAATGAGCTTTCCTTCTAAGGAGTGTAGATTGACTCTTGAAGAACAAGGCTTGTCTGGCACGTCAAAAGGTGCATCCTATATGGGCCTAACCAACCATCTTCCTAGAGGCAGCACAGTCCTCCCCCAAAGAGGCTTTACATTGTCCTGCTCACATGTCCATTGAGGTGATTAAATCTGATTTTGCAGAGTGGGAGGTCATGTAATTGTAGTGCTGTTGTGGGGTGTTCAGCCTGGAGAGAAGGAAAAAAAAAAAAAATCAGTGAACTAAAGGGAAAGGAGAAAATGGTACAGGATCCAGGGACAGCCCTAAATCACTGCAGTAGATCCTGTGGAAAAAGATATTTTAGAAGTATCCGTTGGAAGAACTGTGTGCTTTGGCCCTACTGAGGATGGATGTTTGATGGCAAGCCGAGCGAAAGCAAAGCATGCTTTTGAGTTCGGCATTCAGAAAGACTAATGATTTATGGCTTCAGCTATGTCCTACACCTTTCAACAAAAAGATCATATTTCATTATCGGTGTCACCAGTACTAACTCCCTGCTTTCAATTAAAGAGGTGTATTATTTAACCAAACCAGTCCAGCAGCAGCCAAACACCCTGTTCATTTGTACTCCTGATTCTGACTCAGATCTGAAAAGCTAAAATCTGTACTTAAAATGATCTAAATCTTTCACAAAGTAAATGTTTGATGCAATTCAAGAAACAAGTATTGCGTCAGATCATTGGGCTTTGCTTAGATCTTAACTCACAATCTGTGAGCAAAGCTTGGAGGAACCATATCTAAGTTTTTGCAGCAAGTAGATTTTACCTTAATGCAACAGTATTAAACCAAAGTAACGATAATGGGGAGTTGAGTATTCCTGGGTTTGTCACAGGTTTAAGGTTAACATTATCAAGTCATTTTACTTTGTTGAACCTTTCAATTTTTCATGGCTAAAAATCAAGTCAGAGATGTACTGGATGTTGAAGATTTATGGACATGTAGGGGGGGTATGTGTGGTGTATTTATTTTGTGACGATTTGTAAGCCTCAATTAAAAAACACACTGTAAGTGTGAAGCTGATTTAGTATTTGGAGAATAGTGATTCTTATTTTGACTTTAATACATTCACTATTTTTAATAAAGGTATTTTCAAAGAGCTTATTTGTTCTCTTCCAGTTTGGTATTTCGGGTCAAATTCAGGTCTAAAGTGGGCAGGTGCAGCACCATTGAATTGGTGTCTGTTTGTGGCCTCCCCCCTTTGAATCGCTGTTACTCTTTCATTTTGGAATGGAGTTACTTTTTTCCCCCTTTATGTGTATGGAAGAATGGTATTGAAACAGCCCTTAATGAGTCGTGTTATGTAAATAATAGTTGAAAAGCATATTGATGATGTATTTTACTACTGCATAGAAAAGCCGGGAATATTATTTTGATCCCAAAGTGATTACATGTCCAAACATGCTGCAGGGAGTTAACAATTCTTCCTAAATACACATAGACCATATGTAGCAAAAGAGCATCTTTATAGATAATTGGAGGTTAGCTGAGCTCCTTTCTACCTTGGTCTTTCCCTGTTTTGCTGCCATTGACTTTCCTGCTTAATGCGAACGGCAAGATTTGCTGTTCTCTTTGTTTCTTCGCCAAGGTTATTGCCCTCTGCTTGGTGATTATGTTCTGGCCATGTCTGTCTGGCCTTCTCCAATTTGATCCTTCCATTATGCCTGTAAACTTAGAGTTCCCCTGCCAAAGAGGACTAACAAAACAGATGTACCTATGTTGCAGGTGTTTTCTGATACAAGATAAATCCAGAGTAATAGTGGAAATCTGTGCAAATTGTCATGAGAAATTGCTGCTGTAATTAATTTTGTAATTTGGGTTTGTTTAGATCACCCACTTTTACCTGGGTGGGTATTTCTTAGCAGTCTTTAAGACTCATAAAAAAAGTTAAATGAAAAGTCAAGGAAACAAGCAAATGCTGGTATCTGATTCTTTGTCTTTGCAATTAATACAAAATTAAAGCAAATGTGTGGGATAAGTTGTTTTATGATGGAAGAAAGATTTTTTTTTTTTCTGTAGATGCTATTTTGATTAATGACATAATTCTGAATTTTTAGATTAAGATCACAGAAGTAAAGACTTGTCACAAAATTTGAATATAAAGACTGGCAGCAAAGAACATTGAAGAAACTTAATTTCCTTAACTGTAGCATCACAATGATAGTGACACTTTTGGTTGGTAAGCATCTTATAGCTCCATATGCACTTCTGGGACAGTTCTTAGTTGTGCTAGACTGCCTGATATTCTGGAGGGCTCCCTGTAGAAAGAATTGTGTTGATTCTTGGGATCTGAGTGGGGGATGGGGAAGAGACGGTTGGAACATCTTTAATACTTTAAAAAAAAAAAAACCTGCACTTATTAGTTTGGTTGTCTGCATACTGAGAAACAATCCCATTACATGTGCTGATTTCTGTAAAAAATTTTGTCACTTCCATAATAGGCCTGTTACATTTTTGGGGTCTCCTTCGCTTCTGTCTACAGTAGGTCCTGGAATTGACTCTGTATTTCCAGCTGTTGCTGGGGAAAAACTTTGCTTCTCGTTGAGGTATTTGTTGGCTTGTTGCAGCTGGTCACTGTGTGGGTTTGGGTTTTTTTTTGTTCAGGTTTGTTTTTTGTTTCCTTTTTTTTTTCATTTTCCCCTCTCCATATTTTTGTGCAGTTTTACAGCATGTCTGGCACCCAGATCCATGGATCCATACTTTCTTTTGTCCTCAACAGACAATATTTTTCCATGTGTGAAAGAACACTTCTGGTACTTATGATGCATGTATGTAATTTGCTGCAGCCTTCTTGCATATACAACAAAGATTCCTGATTTCAAAGTTTGTCCTTAATCAAAGTTTGGCACAGCAGAACTTCTTGTTTCTCAATGGTTATTAGGGATGTTATCATGATCTTGCAGAGTCGCTGTCAGTCGCTGCTTACCTGGCAGTATCCTTGAAGGCATTTTCCAAACCTTCATTAGAAATTATTTTAGTAACCACAGAATCTGGAAGTGCATATGTCTGTGTATCATGTTTATACTTCTCCTTAATGTTCCATTAAATGATGTTTGCCAGATGGCACTGTGAAAAGCATTGATTTGCAGTATTGATAGAATCTCAGTCCTTTACTCTGTTGCTGTGTATTTTTCCCATTCATCCAAATTTACAAATAAATTTATTTCTTCTTTCTGTCCTCTAGTGAATAGCAAAAGTTGCCAAGTGCAATCTTAAATCCAGGCCATCTATCATGTAGTTTTGCAGTTGTATGGTTGAGAAATGTATGTCTATTTCAGAGCTCCTTTCACAACAACTTTATCAATGAAATCTACTGCAACTTCAGCAGATTTGGAGGGGAGGAGGACAGCATGAACATAATGCTATGTAAAGTCTTGACTTACTGTTATGTTTACATTACTGAACTTAATTGAACTGGATTGACCTCAAGGGCACAGATTTTATTGTGCCAGTTTGACAGAGTGCTTTTTCTGGTGGGCTTCACATGAGACTCACCACAGTTGTATTTTTTTTACATGTTTCTATTTTTAGTCTTTAAATGACTCTGAATCTGTTTGTGGCCTTCATTCCGCATTAGGAAAGAAGCCTATACAAAAGTCAAAAAACTCTCATGTGCAAGGGTATTATTTTTTTTCATCACTGTTAAAAGTAACTGGTATAGTTAGCTACTCTAAGGGTTGTCTAAAATCAGTATAAGTTTTCCTATAACCTAACATTTCTCTGCCTTGTGTTTTAAGCTGTAATTGTTTTTGTTTTGATTTTTGAATAGTTCAGTCAATGGAATTGCTCTTCTGTAAACTTTTCTTTGATTTCAGAGGTATTTCTTTGCTATATATCATCTTATTGTCATGAACTGCAGTAGCAGAAGCTAACTTAAAATAACTCCGTGGAAAGGGACCTGAGGGTCCTGGTGGACAGGAAGCTCAACATGAGTGAACAGTGTGCTGCTGCGGCCAAGAAGGCCAACAGGATGCTGGGTTGCATCAAAAAGGGCATCACCAGCAGAGATAAAGAAGTCACTGTCCCACTCTACTCGGTGCTTGTCAGGCCACACCTGGAATACTGTGTACAGTTCTGGACCCCGTTGTACAAAAAAGATGTGGACAGGCTGGAGGGGGTCCAGAGAAGGGCCACCAAGATGATCAAGGGTCTGGGAAGCTTGCCGTATGAGGATAGGCTGAGAGAGCTGGGTTTGTTCAGCCTTGAGAAAAAGAGGCTTAGAGGTGATCTCGTCACCAGGTACCAGTACTTAAAGGGGAGCTACAAAGAAGATGGAGACTCCCTTTTTACGAGGAGTCACATGGTGAAGACAAGGGGTAACGGATCCAAGTTACTCCCAGGGAGATTCTCATTGGACACGAGAGGTAAATTTTTCACAATGAGAACAGTCAATCATTGGAATAATCTCCCCAGGGAAGTGGTTGACTCCGCTATGCTGAACACATTTAAGACTCAGCTGGACATGGTGCTGGGCCCTCTCGTCTAGATTGTGCTAGAAAGGTTGGACCAGATGATCCTTGAGGTCCCTTCCAACCTGGGATTCTATGATTGAACTGCATGTAGAGAAGTACTAGAAGAAAATACTACTGTTCATGTGCAGTCTTTTGTGGGGGAGAGTTGGGAATAAGATTTGATCTAGAAATGCTTTGGTTTTGGTCAATATGTTAAGATATCCCATAATACAGAGACAAGTTTTCAGGAATCCCAGGTCCCTGAGACCCAAGGAAAACTACGAAGCAACACAGAGTTGTTCTTGGTGGAGGAGGATCAGATTAGGGAACACTTGAACAAACTGGACATCTCTAAGTCCATGGGGCCTAACAGATTGCACCCATGAGTGCTGTGGGATCTGGCTGATGTCATTGCAAGGCAACTTTTGATTATTTTTGAAAAGTTCTGGTAATCAGGGTAGGTTTCTGAAGACTGTAATAAAGCAAATGTAACCCCGGTTTTCAAGAAGGGGAACTAAGGGCTGGTCAGCCTCACCTCAGGAAGTGAGAAGGTGTTGGAACAACTAATCCTGGAAACGATTTCCAGAATTATGAAGGACAAGAAGGTTATTGGAAGTATTCATCGTGGTTTTATGAAGGGGAAATCATGCTTAACCAACCTGTTAGCCTTCTATAATGAGGCGACTAGTTTGATGGATGAGAGGAGAGCAAGGATGCTATTTACCTTGACTTTAGTAACGCTTTTGACACTATTTCTCATAATAGCCTAATAGACAAGCCAAGGAAGTATGGGTTAGATAAGCGGACAGTGAAGTGCATTGAAAACTGGGTGAAGGGCTGGACCCAGAGAGTTGTGATGAGTGGCACGAAGTCCAACTGGAGGCAAGTCACTAGTAGTATATACCAGGGATCAATACTGGGGCAAGTAACATTTAACGTCTTCATTAATGACCTAGATGGTGGGACAGAGTGCACCCTCATCAAGTTCTCAGATGATACAAAACTGTGAGGAGCGGCTGATGCACCAGATGGTTGTGCCACCATTCAGAGGGACCTGGACGTGCTGGTCAAATGTGCAGAGAGGAACCTCAGGACTTTGATCAAGGAGAAATAAAAAATCCTGTACCTGGGAAGGAAAGATCCCATGCACCAGTATATGCTGGGGACTGACAGCTGGAAAGCAGCTCTGCAGAGAAGGACCGTGGGATCCTAGTGGACACCAAGGTGACCATGAGCCAGGAACACGCTCTTGCAGTAAAGGCGGCCAACAGCAACTTGGGCTGCATTAGGAAGAGCAGGTTGAGGGAGGCATCTTTCCTCTCTCCTCAGCCCTGGTGAGACCACATCTAGAGTGCTGGGTCCCGTCAGGGGCTCCCAAGTACAAGAGAGGTTTGGACATACTGGCATGAGTCTGGTGAGGGGCCGTGAAGATGACTAAGGCACTGGAGTATCTGTCCTATGAAGCAAGGTTAAGAGAGCTGGGGCTGTTCAGCCTGGAGAAGGTTTGGGGGGTGGGGAGGCTCTGATCTTGTCAATGTGTATAAATACCTGACAGGAGGGGTGAAGATGAGCGAGCCAGACTCTTCTTGGTAGTGTCCAGTGACAGTATAGGAGGCAATGAGCACAAAATAAAATGCATGAAATTCCATCTAAACACAAGAAAAAAATTTTGTACTTGTAAGGGTGGTCAAACACTAGAACAGGCTGCTCAGAGAGATTGTGGAAAGAGTCAAAGCCTGACTTTAACATGGTCCTGGGTAGCCTGCTCTAGGTGACTCTGCGTGAGCAGGGTGGGACAGACTAGGTGATCTCAAGAGGTCCTTTCCAACTCGAAGATTCTGTGATATGCCCTAACAAGAAAACACTTGAATTGGCCCTTGTTTTGGGCTTCCCTTATAGTACATGCAAATATGCAGTAGGATGTGACATCTGCCTAATAGCGTTGTTTAGCAATTTAGATTGTCTTTGCCTTCCTCTACCACGTCTGTTAGCATTGCAACAATTTTGGTCAGAATTTTGATGTCAGCTTCTAATGCCCTTTGGAAATTGCACTGCTTTTCCAAGTGTTTCTAACCGTGGTACTGACCAATTCCTAATTGTGACTTTAGGAGTTACAGAAAAGTAGTATAAAATGTGATCTTACCAGAGACATAATCTTGTGTTATTTCAGTGACTTAGGAGGAGTAAATCTTGTTCTTAGCAGATAGTCAAGTAAATGAGTTGAAATCAAGACATTTCTTTGAGAACTTGACAAGGCATCTTTTTCTGAGGAAGATAGTGTCATCTTTGATGTGCAGAGGATATATACACCTTCCTATAGCAAAATAAATATCCTCAGAATATTGGGCTGATTTATTTTCCTAGGTCAAAGCTGTGGAAGGGCACATTCAGTAATTTCCTTTTTGTTTTCCTGCATTTATGATAAGCTTAGCATAGTCCCAAAGTTGTGTGTTTTCTTAACTATAGGTGTGAAGGAAAAGAAAAAAAGAAGGTGACTTTGGTCTTTTTGAATTTTTTTTTTGATGATATCATAAAGAATAGAGCTTTCTGGTTTGGTTAATGAACTTTGTATCAGTTTTGTCCTGTTAGCATCCCAGTCACTTTCATCTTAGAACTGCACCAGGTGGGTTTAAGGAGGTGTTAAATAGGAGTGTAAATAAAGCCTACATTTGGGTCAAAATTCATCATTGTAGGTATCTGTCATTTCACTACCAATGCAACCTTGTTACTGGAATCCATTGGGAACACATTCCCGTCTAACCTAAATAAATCTGCTTTCTCTTAGCAGCATTTTGTTAACAGATGTAGCCCAGAGACTAAACGTTGCAGATTGTGTATCGGAATTGAGATATTTCAGCTAAATTCAATAAACGTTAACAGCAGTTAACTAATTGCACAAAAAATATATCCCCAGATTGTGAGGAAATAAAGTTACCATTTATGGTTCTGCTTTTTTGTCTTTTTCAACCTGGAGCGTCTTGGGGTTGTTGATATTTCGAAAGGGAAAGTGATGCCATTTGACTTTAATTTTAGTTCTTCAAATCCACAGTCCTTCTAAATCGTGCTATAGATGGTTGCAAAAAAGGCAAGGCACATATTTGAAAGCAGAAATTGTTGTCAAATAGACTCACGATAACTTTATTTGTTCAAAATAACTGTATTTTTTCAAAACTGTGGTGTTTGAATAAACATTAAATCAACAGGTTGAAAAAGTTGAAAATTCATGCTAAAATTGCTCCAGGCTGATGTAAATTATATGTCCAGCACTTAAGCACTTACCCTGTTCTCATTGACCTTGACAGCAATTACAGAGGTCATATTTCTCTATAGGGAACTGGAGTCTGAACAATTTATCCACTATACTAGAAGCAAAGAGACTTCACTGGCACATGCACACAACTAGGAGTCTTCCTTTTTAAGTGAAACTTTTTGTGACCGTTGCAAATAAAACCAGTTTTCATTTATATTGAGTTCTTTGAAGTCTCATGAAAGAAAATGCCTAAGCCAGGATGTACAGTGACTTTTTTTTTAACTCCATGAACATGAATCTTTCATGAATCTTACTGAGAGGTTTGTTTTTGTTTTTTTTTTTTAAAGTTAGCATGTAGCAAGAACAGTATTTTGTTGTGTGTCATGCGCACTATTTTCAGTGCACTGAGGAAAGATAAAAAGCTACACAGGTAACTAGTCCGACTGGAGAATGGGCAGAGAGTATTCCTAGAAGAACAGCAATGCTGAGTATTTAATGGCTGCTTTTAGGCAAGTATGGCTGTAGTTCAGGAAATATTTCCTTAATATGGGATCATAAATGGTTAGATATGGTAAACTAAATGTAGGACCAACCAGGATTTATGTTTTTGTATTTTAACTATATATCCAATTTGTGTTGTTGAACATACATTTTTATATACAGATTTATTTAAAATAATAAACTGTTACCAATGCCTCAAATTCAGTAATTAAACAGGCCGTGTAAATTGCCTTTTATTAAGCTTAGGCACTATCTTTCAGTACTATGTTTTTGATAATATCAATTCCCTTCTTCTCTATTGCTCTTTTGCTTTTCCCTATTTCACTTTTTAATTGCAGTAACTTTATTCTGTGTCCTTTTCACACCAAAAATATAATGTGAAGAAATGGTGACAAGTTTTACAGAGACCTCTTCCAACTAATTTTTGTGGAAGTACAGTGATGGATTGTTTTGAGTGCTGAAATAAGAATTTTCATTAGATCAGGTGAAAACAAATAGAATTTAACTTTTCCTTCAACTGTTGTAATCAGAGCATCTCCATTGCCGAAGGGGAATAGCTACCCAGTGCAGTTTCCATAGCAGCACGTTGAACCAGTAATGATTTTTTTCAGTGTAGTGTGTCTAATTGTAGAAGGTGGAACTCAAAATGCATGAAGAGGACTTCCTTCCCTTTCTATAGGGCCCTTTGTATAGTTTCTTTCTTGAGAAATGTCCAGACTTTCACTACCAAATGGGTTGAAAGCTGTAGCACTTCTCTCACTGACTCTCAGGACATTCTTCAATATTCTATCAAAAGGGTTTTAGCTCGTATTGAACATCTTCCACCAGTCCTCTGCAAGGAGCAGGATTTCTCATAGAGAATATAATTTTTTTTTCAACAATTTCTTTGCACTTTATTTTTTAATAAAATCATGAGTAAGAGAAATGAGAATATTTTCTTTTGGGAGATTAAGTCTCTATACCACTTGCAGTTCAGATAAAGAAGAGCCTAATGCATTCAGAAAATACATCATTTATTTATTTATTTTATTTAATTTAAGTTTTCCTTCTTCGAGATGGTAACCTGTAGGAAATACAGGAGATCAACAGTTAATTCCCACACGTATGTCGTTCAGATAGTCTTTCTTTTCTGAGATTCTTCATGAAGATGCCAATGGCAGTGCTTAGTTTCAGAAGGGTGTCTGATGATAGCCAAGGATTCAGCTGCCAACTCCATGAAAGTTTTTAATTCAATTTTATACAGTTTGTGTAGCACTAGCAACTCAGAATGGATTTCTGCAGATACCCTGGAGACATGCGGATGCTAGTTCCATTAGCATTCCCATGGTTTATTCATGATATATAGATGTCTTAGTTTGTCAAGGAGTATCAAATGGATATCAGAAGAGGTTTTTGCCATTACAAAGTAATTTTGGTTGGCAGGTTAAACTATAATAGCTAATAACTTTAGCTTTTTAATTTCTTTTATGTTGACCTGCCTAGGAAATAACGTTTATTTTCTTTAATTAAAAAGAAGTGAAATGTAAGCTAGCACTTCCTAATTAACTTTGTGCTGGAGAATGACTGCAAGTGACAATGAGAGATTCTTAGAGATTTTTAGGACAGTAAAAATGCATTCCACAACTCATGCTCTGTATGGTATAGCATCCAAAAGAGATCAATTAAAGTCTGCTGCATTTTAGTGGTTTATACTGAAAAGAACTCATTGTCCTGTAAATATTTCAGTAGTTTGTACAAAGTCAATATAGGACATGTATTTTTTATGACTTATAATAGTATGAATGTTTACCGAGGGTTTCATTCAGATGTAGTATCATTTTACTATAAACTGTTAAGCTCTTATTATATAAGATCAATATTTAAGAATTGGATTTAGATATTTAATTTTACAAGATACATAGCTTTACCAAATATACCGAAGGAATACTTTTATATATTTTTCACCTCTAAATTGAGTACAAGTTCATCGTCCCTTGGAAGAAAAAGTAGCATCTTTATTTGCGCTCACAGTACTTTTCATAGGTTACAACTAAGTGCTTTTTGACAACTCAGGCGTGTCTTCTGTAACCAAAACATTTTGTTGTAGAGCTTGAATTCAGTAAAATATCAAAACTTTGAGTGAACATAGACCTTATGTGTTCACCCTGTAAACTGAATTTGAGTAGTCTTCCATTACTTTTAAATATTGGTGGAGTATTGTTTAAATTTCCAGAAGTATGAGGTCCAAGTTAAAAATAAACGCTTGCCAATATGTTCAGTAGTAGAAGGAGGAAGCTGTCTACAGCAAATTGGTTCTGTCATTGTCATAAGCAGATTGCCCAGTCCCTAAATGTTGTCTTTTGTTCTACTCCATTGAGTGCGAACAACTCTTAACTTCGGTTCTGAAGATTTATTGCCACAGATAAACTTTGTGGCAATAGCCTTTCGATCTCCTAGATCAAGACTGAATTATAATGCATACCAGACTGTTTCAAGTTTTGAGTTTTCAGCTTTAGAGCTGTTTTTCTTTTCAAATAACTACTGTCAACATATCTTTATTTTAAAATACCTTAAACTTTGTATAATTTGCTCTAGTCTTCAGGTAGACTTAAGATATGATTTTTGTACAACCAACTGCTCATTAAATATTTACTCTTAATTGATAATGCATAACAAGAAGTTATTTTTAGGTTAGGCATTAATACAACTTCAGATGTTCATAGTTACAGAAAACCAAATTTATTATAGCTTTGCAAGCATATTTTCCTTGTTTTGTTTGTATGGGATTATTTTCGATTACATGACAGATGGGTATATTGGCTAGACATTCTTTATCAACTACTATACAAAAATATGTGGCAATGTACAGTGCCAGGATGATAGATAGTGTTTGGCAAAATGCTTATGACAGTATGTTTCAATCATATGCAGACTTAATTCTTCTCTTCAGATCTCACTGTTGAACTGGATAAGCCTAAATGAGATCTGCATGTTTTTTTCCCTTTCTGTCATGGAACAAACTAAATGATAAATAGCACACAAGAGTAAGGTGATTGATAGCATGATGTGGAAGGCATCTTTGTTTTAAAACATTGCAAATGTGGATGCTGATGGAATTTTTTCTTTTTGCTTCTATTTCTTAGGCCTTGCATTAGGACTGGTCAAGTGCCTGACTCAGATTGCCATCTGGAACACAAGCAAGCTGTGCCCAGATTTCACCATGATGGCAGGTATGTGATGTGTCCTACATACCTATGAGAGAGCCTCTTGTCAGTGCTCTACTGTTTTTTTAGAGTAGATGCAACATGCCACCACAATTTCTGCCATAAAGGTAGTTTTCAGTACTTGCTCGATCTGGCAGTCGTAGAGTAGTGCTTCTTGCTGAGCAGATCTCTGCAATTTTACCCAGAGGTTATCACTAAAGTTGGATTGAATGGCCCTTCCTATAGTAGCTGGGTTTACTTGGCTATATTCAGAACTTTTCTTGCTAAGACGTTATAATTTGTCTTCAAAAAGATGTATTTAGTTACTTAGAAAGCTAGGAGAGAATCTAGATTTTTAAAAAAGTAATCTATTACAGTTTAGTTCAACTGATTCAGGAACTAAAAAGGAGACAAAGTTGCCTCAAACACTTGTTTTATTTGTAGAGAAAAGGGAGTCTGTGCAAACTTGAGTAAAGAGTAAACACAAATTTGAGCTAGCTGAAGGAATGGTCTAACTTTCATGCACATGTTTACGGTTTTTTTTTCATTGCATTATTTTCTTCTTTTGCCTTTATTTTGAAATTCATGGCTTGTTGTGCCTTTTCCCCTAATTATGCATCAGCTTTTGATGGAATGGCAATGAAGTATGAGGAGGATCTCTTATTTTCTTTTTTTTTTTAATGCCTCATTTAACAGAAATATTTCTCATGCAGCTTAATATAAAATTTAATGTAATATATAAATTCTGTCTTTCTTGTGGTTCGGTTCATTTGCCTTGTAAAGAAGACGTAAACCATCTTTTTCACAAACTACATTTTTCTCAGAACATTTTTAGTTATGTTCTTCCCCCAGTTGTTTTTTTTCTATGAATATCCCTTTCTAAAATTATGTGCCTGAACAACAAACCAAACAAATTTGATTATCTTCCTAGAATATGTGCAGAGTTTTTTTTCAGACCCTCATATACCTTTTTGTTCTTCATTTTTGTACTAGATGGAAAACAGAAAATATTTTTAATGTTAAGCCAGAATAAAACATATATAAATTAATTAAATGTTACTAATCTTTGTTACAAAAAGTGGTCAGTGTTTCATACTCCTAGAGCTCTGTAAAGAGTAATATTAATAAAAATGTGTTTTCTGTATTTTTTTTATATAAGATTTTTCAAGAAGGGCTGGGTCTGGTGTTCAAAAAGTCAGATTTCAGAATCTAGCTACCTCTGCTACCTCAGAGTGGATGTACGTTTTCGCTGTGTCTTTGCAGTCATCTAGGGAAATTAGGATATTGATAAGCTGTCATAGTACCAGAAAATCTCAGATTTCTGTCATGTGGTTTTAGCTGGAGCGTGTCCAGAGAAGGGCAACGAGGTTGGTGAAGGGTCTAGAGCGCAAGTCTTATGAGGAGCGGCTGAGGGAGCTGGGGTTGTTTAGTTTGGAGAAGAGGAGGCTGAGGGGAGACCTTATTGCCCTCTACAACTACCTGAAAGGAGGTTGTAGAGAGGTGGGGGTTGGTCTCTTCACCCCAGTAACAAGCGATAGGACGAGAGGAAATGGCCTCAAGCTGCCCCAGGGTAAGTTTAGGTTAGATATTAGGAAAAACTTCTTTACTGAAAGAGTAGTCAGGCACTGGAACAGGTTGCCCAGGGAAGTGGTTGAGTCCCCATCCCTGGAGCTATTTAAAAGACGGGTAGATGTAGTACTTGAGGACATGGTTTAGTGGTGGACTTGGCGGTGGTAGGTTAACGGTTGGACCTGATGATCCTAAGGGTCTTTTCCAACCTTAACAATTCTATGATTCTATGATCTAAAAGTTTGGTGCCTCCCTCTGAAGTCTGGGGGAATGGTGACCCATGCCATCTTAAAGTAGGTGCTCTCAATAGGCAGAATGAGTTTGCCTTTGGAATGGCTGACTACAGAAAGAGGTGGAATGACTGGCTTGGAATAGATGCCTAACTATAATGGAGAGTTTATATGCCAAACTTTTTAAATGATCCAGGTAACGAGGTGAATCCCACTGACTATTTTTAGGTTCAGGCTCTCAGTTATGCTTTCACTTTTTTTGTTTTAATAAGATGTTAATCTCAATGAAATTATTTGTATTTACATCATATGATCCAAAACCAATATTCTCTCCTATTTTTTTCCTCTGTATTCTCATGTTTTTCCTGGTTTATACTTACTTATTTTCCCCAGCTGAAAGAATAGCAGCAATACAAAATGCAGATTTACTTGTACTTGAAATCTACATATGTATGCTTATAAGATAAAGTAAATGTTTGGACATGTTTCACACATCAAGAGTGCATAGTTTCCTTGGTGATGTAATTCATATTGGTTGTATATTCAGCTTAGTGGTATGTATTCAGCCTTGAAGTGTAGACATTTCTGTTGTATTCAAAACTGTGTTGCAAGCCTTAACTGATTTCAAAGTTACATTCATACTATAGTGTTGCATTTATACCATTAATTGCTGACTGGTATGAAGGATTTCTTGAAGTGGTTAGATGATCATATACTGATTGCATTGTCAAGAATAAGTTATTCTTTTTATACCAAAAGAAGACAAAGCCTGTTTACAAAAGTAGAATGAGTGCCATCTCGATGCATAAGTGATACCATGGATAATAAAGTTGATAGTATATGGTTCCTATTACTTGAACTGAGTAAATCAGGGAGCATTGTGACCCCTTGAGTTCATGTTTTTTGTGCTGTTTGGGATTCTAGCTTGGTAACCAGGATATTGACAAGGGTTTAAAATATACCACACATCTGTTTGCAATTGCCTAATTTTGATGGTGGATTTCCTGAAGAGTTATGGTAATATAAAGAATTGTGAGAGGATTAAAAGATTGTTGAAGTTACCAGCTAGCCTTCCCTTAGTGTGTTTTCTTTTGGATTCATGCAATCACTTGCATTAAGGTCAGCTGTTTTTAAAGTACTTACAGGAACAGATTTTTTTGAGTTACAAGAGTCTTTTGTGATGACTCTAAATGTCAATAACTCACTTGTTTAGCATTAAATGATCAACATATACAAAGATTCCCAGGCTAGCTAACTAGCTAGAACACAGAAATGGATTAGCTTTTGTGACTGCAGAACAAATAATGTAACAACAACACACAATTAATTACACATTTCAGCACTATAAATTTGAAGAGATGTAGCTAATAGATTGCAGGACTGCTTGTTGACTTATCAGGAGTGTTGACACCTAGGGAGTAGTGAACTGATAAATTGAAGATTATCTGCTTTTTCTCAATCTCTGGTCATTCACTCACCAACCCACACATTAGTGGTCTGCTGCTGCTGTTACTAGGGTCTGCCTTTCTAGGACAGGTGGTGATTTTTGTTTGCTTTCTTTACAAGACAAAAGAAAGACTGGGAAATGCTTCTGATGGTCTTTTTTTCAGGCTGTTGATTAAATCAGAGTGTAAGTTACTAGGATAGTAGCTATGATGTTGATCCTGTCACTTGTTGAGAGATTCTCTCTCTTATGTACTTACTGGCAAGCTCAAAGAACTTGGAGAATACTTTTACAGCCAATGAGAAAATACTAAAAAATTAATAGTAGAGGGAATAAAATGTTCATGTAAGTAGGAAAGCTGTAAACCTAGCCTAATTTTCCTTTGCTGCGCTTTTTCAGATACCTTTTCCAGTGTTTTTTGCCAGTGTGTTCCCTTGCTTCCTCTCCCTCCCCCGTCCTCACTCTTGTATAACCTTCCCCTTCCTGAGGAGCTTTGTATTTTCTTTTTCAGCACATTCATAACCGTTTCCTTGTCTCATTCCTGTCTCCTTGCTTACATTCTTTCTCTGCTCCTGAGACCTTTAAACTCATTCTCTTATCAAAATTAACTCCCTATTTTTTTTTCTCTGTTTCAAATGAACTCCAAGCCATTTGTTCCGTCCATCAGCCTGAAACCCACAGCCGTCTACTCACTGATGGCCAGTGGTGGTAAGAGTTTGGGACCAGGGGGAAGGGTCAGTTTCTTGGGCTAGTCAAGGGAATTGGCAAAGTTCAAAAACTGCAGCTTCTTTGTTGGAGGAGAATGAATGTGAGAGGCTTCCTTATTGGTCTTTGTTTGCTCAGGTGGTATGGACTTCATATTTTGACTTTCTATTTCACTGGTGAAAAAGGTATCATAGGCTGTATTCTTGAGGGGCTAGGTAAACATATATAAAAGAATTCAGCAATTAACAAAACTACTGTATTCTGTCTTGAGACATAAGTGAATATAATAAAAGAATATTCCTAGTTAAATGATAGAGATCTGTGACTTCTCTCTCAAAACATGTATTGTATAAACTACTGGACATACTGGACCAGTAAAAAAGAGCAACATGTGTGATAACATCTTTCCAGCTGTGGTGCTGCAAAGCACATCAGAAAGTAAGCCTTGTACCAGACTAACTCCTGGAAAACCAGGAGTTGATTTTAAGCTAAAAATCTAAGGGACTATTTTGTGTAATGGCAGAAGATTCATTAAAATCTTCTGTAGCATAAATTTATAAATTTAACATGAATGAAATGGTAGACTCAGATAATATGATGCATATCCTTGTCACAAAAAAAATGCACCTGCATTTAAATAATTGATGGCAAAAACAAAGGTTATGTTCATGATTCCAGCAAGTGAATTACCTATCTTGCCTTGCAATTGTTAAAACTTCCTAAAGGGCCTGCCTCAAGCATAAATGAGGTAACTGACGTCTTTCTCAAAGAGCACTAGGAAACACCAGTGTCAGCTTCCTTTACCCTTTAGTACAATCTTTCGGATGACCAGAATTTTTAAAACCAAGGATTCTTGTTTTTGTGTGTGAGAGTATGACATCATACATGCTATTTTGAAAACCTTGTTCCTGGTGCTTAGGAAGTTCCAAATAATTGCATTTTTTTGCCACCTGTGGCAATTAATGGCTTTAATCTTTGATAAAATACTGTGTGTGATTGCCACCAGACAGGATGCACCTTTCTAACAATGATTCCTGACACTGTAAAGATTATGTCTTATTGTAGCCTGTTAATGATGTTTTATGTCCAGTTTTACCTGCTCTTTAGCATTATTCTGCACTAACTGAATGACTTCCATTGGCATCTTTGAGAGTTTGGTTAAAGGTTTTTTCAGTGTCATCCGTTCAGTATATATTGTAGCTCTCAATTACATGTTTGGAGGAAGTAAATTTCTTGTCTGGGGCTTTAGAAAGAGGTTTCCAAGAGGTGCATTTTGATCGAGCTAGGGAAGTAAGGAGAAGAGAAGCTCAGTAGGGCTTCATACAACATTACAGGTTCATGAGGACTGAGGAGAAAAGTCTGATTACCATTTCGAAGAAGGCTTATCACAGGGAGAATAGAGTGACTGCTTCCTGTACTTCATTTTCATTGTAACCTCCTCTCTAAAAAGAAACTACACCTGGACCATCTGAACTGAATGAGTCTTGCAAGTGCATTAGGATGAATTTCACAGTGAACAAAGAAAGGAGACACAGTCTTGGCATTTTCAAAAGACAAACTGAGGTTATTGGTACCTCAGAGTGAATACTGATAATATTGCTGGCTCCCATCTAGAGTCTTGGAGAACAGTGCTTCATGCATTAGCATTCATAATTCTGCTATTTCATGCTCTGCTGAGTTTTTTTTTCTCTTCCATAAAACATTCCCTTAATGTGAAAGAAAGGTGGACTCTGGAAGAGTGATGGGGGTGGGGGAACCACAGTGCTGATCTGTAGCAAAGGTCTGGGTTTTTTTAGTAGGATTTCTCTGAGTGCTGGGCCCAGGTTGATGCCACCACAGTAGAAGCTGCAGCCTCTCTCCTATTCCTAACCATCTGTGTTTCACATGTGGATTTAGAGAATGCTAAGGGTGCATAGTGTTGTAGTCACGTGATACCTAGGTTTAATTGCAGGGAAGAGCTGGCTGGAAGCCATTTGCATGTGTCTTATTCTCAGTGGGGAATGTGTGACTATTTTATACCTCAAAGTGGAATTTCAGTTTTCTTAGTTTGTCAGATCCTCTATACTGTCTCTGACTGACTTGAGTTACTCACAGTTCTTTTGGGGAATCTGTGCTTTATGGTATATTGTGTTTGAAGAAGGCACTTTTAACACAAAGTATCTTGTAGTAAGACAGCAGCAGCAGCAGGAGGGAATTGGGTACCATAGACTTTGTGTAAATAGCATTACTCACTAATGGCTTTCCTATTAGTAAATAAAACACAGTTTTGGAGCATGAGGCTGTTTTTGTTAGTCTTCATTCTTATGTTCTTCAGTATTTGCATACTTTGCCTGTCCAGGTAAGAGCTGGTTTTATAGGTTGGTTGGAAAAGAAACGAAAACTACCTCTTTTGGCTCTGTCTTTCAACTCTTGAAGAAGTGGCACATATTTTGCCATGCTTTTCCTTCCTGCCTGCTTTTCCAGACAGACTGTGACTGAATTAAACCACTATAGCTGTAGACCAAACATTCTAATGACTAAGTTAATGCACAGTATTCCTAAATAACTACACAGCAGCTCCAAATCTGCCACATGCCCCAAAGAAAAAGAAGTTTAGGATGGAGCCTGCAACGTCTGCCATCCTGTCTGCCTCTCTGGTAACAATTTCCTGTCTGCGCTGGCCCAGTTGCTGTCTACCACCAGCTGTCATATCTGAGAGTCCGTCTCACGGGTTTGTACGTTTGGTTTTATGCTCATCTCAGCCACCAGAGAGCCAGAATGGGAAATGAGAAGAACTTGGAGCTTGTTCACAATCGTGAAGCTTCTTGTCTGTCTGGAATTACAGTGTTACAAAGCCAAATCTCCATTTTGGTGGTTCATTTCCCATCTTTGATGTAAGAGCTGTAGAAAGCTCAGATCAGAAGGCTATTACTGAGGGTTGTTTTTTTTTTCTGTCCCACCCTGCTGCCCCCCATGTGGGACAATCCAGACTGGCAGAATTACACTTGTTTTCATATTTAGCTGTAATTATCTTAAATGAACATTTTGCTTAGTCAAAGCCCAAGAATAATCAGTCAATTGCTCTTGCAGAAATGTCTCTGAAACACTGAGAGTGGGACTCAGGTGCTCACACATAAGCACCTGACTTTTTTTTTATGGCCTTGGGTATGTAAGACATCTGCAGAGGGCTGGCAGATATGAAACAGACTTAACAGGAGGTCTGGCAGGGCATCCTGGGTTTTTAAAAATGGCTATAGACACCCATATTTCAGCACCTGGATTGCACTTCTCTTGTCACCCTGTCAGGTTCACATTCTCCTTTCTGACACTTTTAAAAGTTAACCCACAAATCTTTGCAAACATTTGTAGCATTGCCAGCGAGGAGGGTGTGCTTGAGCTCTCTGTATCAGTAACACCCCCAATGTCACGCACAGGCTAACACAGGCCCTGTGTAAGTTTGGTAGCCAGATGTCCTGGTCAAGCCGTCAGCACACTTGCTATCCTTTTTACATAACACCGTTGTTGTCTCTTGCTATTTTTTTTGTGACCACTTTTTATAAAATGGATGGCAGCTCTAGTGGGAGCTGGACCTAATCTGGGGCTCCCAGCCTTCTCCACCGATCTAGCAAGTCTTGTATACTAACAGAGATGGCAGCTGGCACAGGGCAGATGGGCATCTGTGTCTCAGGGTTGGCCCACAGGCAAGCCCTCCATCCCATTGCTGTACAAGACTGCCAATGGAGCAGTTGGGCCTTCGTTATTCCCCCAGAGCAGCACCTGGGGACTGGCTGCCATTTTCCCTTGAGGAAGTATAGAGGAAAACTTGCGTCAGCCAGAGCTTTGAAGTATATCTTCCTGCATCTTTCTTTTAAAATGTGCTCACAGAAAAGTCAGAGCAGCCTACAAACTGTATCTTGAGTCCAGTATTATTTGGAGACAAACTACAACAGTAAGTTTTTTAATATAAAAAGACAAAACCACTGAGATCTCCTGGTTGAGATTGGATAAAAATAAATGGTTTGAAAACAAATCTCCACTTAATGCGTCACTGAAGGAAAAATCTTTTGCTTCAGTCTTGTTCTCTATCCAGCATCTTTCAGTGGCTTTTTGGGTTGCAATGATTTTGACACTGACCATGCTGGGTCCTCAGAGAAAAGTCAGACTTTCTCTCACTTCTGAGGCCTGGATATCTTCCTGTTTCTTTTTATGCTGCAGGCTATCTGCATGCTGCGTTTCTCATACTCCCTCCTGTTTCACCTGCACTCTGCAACCTTTCAGCAATTGAAAGTCTGTGCAACTCTCAGAAAAGGAGAGATTCCTGCACCTTCCACCTTTCCCCGGAAGTATCCATCTGACCTAAATTGCAGTACCTGGTGCAAAGCAAACAGGCATTTTTATCTCTGCCAGCTGTACCCCTCCAGCAACATGTAATATTCAATAATGAACAATATATTGTGAACAAATGAAGTGGATACCTCTACCATCGTCTGCTGATTGTAGGAGCTAAGGTGGTTTTTTTAGTTTATAGTAAGTAGGTGACACCTGTCATCAAATGCGGTGCATTTTAATTCCTACCAGAAGTCAAAAGCTTACTGACTGTAAGACATCTTTGCTATTCTCAAAAAATCCATGAGCAAAAAGATTCTCCTCCATACACTGCTCCCAAAAAGCAATATTCCAAGGCCTCTGTGGTCATTTGATATCTGCCCAAGACTCTTTATGAAGACTCTATGTCTTGGCCCATCTTGAAATAAGTTTAGGTGGTTGCACACAGAAACTTAATGACAGAAAAGCAAATATGGGAGAAAGTTCTCCAACTCTTAACAGTCCAAAAAAGTCCTCATCCCTTCCTCTGCACTGTGGGGGCTGTGGTAGAAGTGTTTCACCAGAATATTGTTAACAAAGCTGGGCGCAGACAGCCTGCCCACTGTTCTCCTGCTTTAAAGTGTATATTCGGGCTGGTTTCTGGAGATTCTGTGGGAGGGAAAAGTGCTGTATGAGAGACATATATGGCCTTTTCAGTATTAGAGAAGATAAGGGGAGTCAGAAAAATCATTTAATGTCAAACTTTGCTGTTATTATGTCTGCTGCACAATTTGTGATGTTGTAAATCATGAAACAGAGAAAAAAGATGACAGCTCTATGAGAGATTGCATAGACTTAGTCTCGCCTTTGTTTTATTCTTTAGAGACGATTCTCTGCCACATTCTGGTTGCTCCCCTTAAAGATAATTTTTTAATTCTTTTTTGGCAGTGTCAGCACTGTCAGTTCAAAAACTAATCTACCAGTAAATCAAGATGGTCTATATTAGAGTGCTCTGCTGTATTAAAGAAAGCCAGGAAGACTTCTCTCTGTGCATCACTTAACTTGATCTTACAAAGAACATCACTGATATTGCTGGAGTGGCTCCAGTAAAAGGGAGTAGCACCGTCTTTGTACAGACTGAGTTTGGTCAGGACTGTTGCCTGCTCAAAAAATAGAGGTGCCAACCATGCTGAACTCTGCTGATTTGCAGGTGATGGGAGAAGGGGCATGCCAAGCAGATAATTAGCACAGCTGGATTTTGTACATGCTAGAAACAAAGTATAGTCAGATACATGCATGTAAAGCTGGCTCATGCAGCACATGGTGCTGCTTTATTCTTGTTCTGAGCTCAGGTACAGGGGGTATGCAAGCAGATTTATGTTGCGGGGCAGTACTGGATTTGGTGTTCAGCGAGCAGTTTTAAGGCAAGAAGGCCAAGGTAGTTGTTTCCCTAAGAAAAAGGAGATTGTGTGTATGTGTGTACAGGCACACATGAGAGAGAGAGTGCATGTGTGGTAATTACATTATGTGTGATATTTTCCTCTGACAGCCTAAGTGGTCCAGTAAATAAGAGGATTGGATATCTTGCCTGTACTGTGATGTTCTTGAAGACATGCATAGGTTATGGGTTGCTGAGATGAGGCTTGAAGGATGTGATGATATGGGTTGTGTCTGATGAGAACTGTGGGAGTAGACATGGGTAACTCCAGGTAAAGGTGTTCCTGGTTTTGAGGTCACCTGAAAGGTCTTCGCGAAAAAGCTAGTCCTGTAACATCTCCTAAAGTCCAGTCCAAGAATTGGCATTGATGGCACTGCAGGGGGTAGCTATTTATCTATTTGTAAGGTTGAACTAGCATGTAAGTTGCAGAGGGAAGAGCTGGATAAATTAGGGGCAGTTGGTTCAGTGTCCTCAGGCTGCAGAGCTCAGAAAAAGTAAGGAGACAATGGGTCTTACAGTGAGAAGTAATGAAAATTTCCCCGGGACAACAGTTGCTATATGTGTTGTCTTAGAGGAGAACCCCTTTTACCGTGACTTACGTACACTAGCTATTGAGCTTAACTTTTGGATAATATAATAGTTATGAAAAGCTAAACATCTGCCCTACAGATCCATAAGACTTAAAAGGTGCAGGAAGAAAAAACTAAGTCTTAGTATATCTCTACAACATTGTGTTTGCTTATCCAAAGGTGCCATTAAAAATAGTATTATAGTATGACACTAGAAGCTGGTAATGGCTTTTCTCTGTGATAGTATTGTTTTCTTTTTCTTACCAGCATTATTTTAATTGATTAGATTGGGATTGTGAATTTCAAAAGAACTAAGATACCTGCCTTTTTTTAAATGGCTGTTGAAATTGATTGACCAACAACCGGTCAATCTAAATTTAAACTAAATTTAAAAATCCTTATTCATTATTAATAGGCATTGTTAAATACTTACATTCAGTCTTAAATTCTGTATTAGCTTTTATTTGATACTAAAGACCAGCATCGCATTTTCTTGTGTATTTCAATGACTGATTTGTCATTAATGAAATACAGCGTGGTTCTGCATACTACCTCCACAGAGATAAGGTTTTGAAGTATAGTGGCAGCAGCTAGAGATCTGAACTGTGAGGTTATCTTGCAGAAAAGAAAATGGTGACAGCTCTGGCAAGTATGTGGCACCAAGGAGAACTGCAAACTGAAGCCAGTTTATTTCACATCATGTCACCTGATATAGCAGAGTTATAGTTAGTTAATACTTCTGTCACAAAAGAGGCCCAGTAGTCATTTAGTCCAAGTGATACTAGTTTGGTTACATTGAACAATTAAATTTTATAGAAGCTATGAAGCAAACCAAGGTGGGAAACATTTGCTATCTTTTTTTTTTTTTTTTGAAGTGACATAAATATAGATCTGATACAATTTGTGACCTGTGCTATAAGAATAGAAGAATAAATGTCAGCCTTCTAATGTTTCATTTTGATTTGTGAAGTTTGAAATATTAATGTTTTTATCTTCATTTAAGGTACCTATTTGTGAATTCCTACCCATGTTGCCAAAGCCTCCATGCAGTATTCGTACTGGGAGCTGTATTGCAAATATTTCTAACCCATTTAATGCTAAATAGTACCCGAGTTGTTAACAGAGAATTTCTTAGCTGTATAAACATACTATTTGTTGTGTGTAACCTGATACAGTTAACAATTTATTTTTTTTACTTCAGATAAAGACACAATATACGGAGTAAATAACTAAGCATTAGAGCTGAGGGTAAAATAAATGTAGAGATTTACTTGTCCTAGAATAGAGTGTTATTAACCAGAATTTGAGAATGAAAGGAGAAACTGTAATGTGACAGAAGTAGTATGTGGTTAATACATCTAAGGCCATGCAACTAAACTAACTAAATTAGGGTACTTAATATCCTGTCTTGGCATAATTCCAATGCCTGTTATGTATTTTGGTGCAAATTGTTTGAGTATATTCACTTTAAGTCTATTCCCCACTGTTTTGGAATATTTTCCTTCTCTTCTTCCATTTAACTAAAGTTACATGTAAACACTAAACACGAAACTCAGAAAGACAGCTGTAATGATATTCCTGGTGATTTAATAGACAGCACAGCTATCAAACACTGATGCCCAAGGCTAGAATTTGCAACTAAATCTGCTAATTAGGTTAAGAGCTAAAATACCAGTAGGTGCCTATCTGCATCTTTAGGCACCTAAGTACCTTTAAAGTATAGCCCCTTAGTCTCCCTTTCATTTGTAGAATGGCAATTATAATAATTCCTCACTTCGCAATTATGCTATGAAGACAAAGGTTGTGAGGTGCCTAAATACCACTGTAAAAAGGGGCGAGCAAACAAGAGGATCCTTCCTAAGTCTCAATTTCTTTTATTCTTGGTTAAGCCAGCCTGTCTTGCTGACATTATGATGTTTGTACTTCATTACTGGTAAAAGACCACTTTATCCTTTTTAAAGCATAATCCATATAGCAAGAAGTGTCAGGATTCAGAGAGGGCTTATGGAAGGAGCATACTGTATTTTGCATTGCATGTTACTGTCTTTTAAGCCACCATTTTACATGAGTTGAGGTGGAAAAATTGCAAATCTAATAATTGCTCTTAAAACAGCTGTCGATAGAAGTGGTTTTGTACTGCACTGGTTGTCTAAGCATGATTTGGTATGGACATTCATTGGGATTTCATTGTGCTCTTACTAATACGAACTATTGCTAGCATTGTGGTTTTCCTATCTGTCACATTACTTTGTCACTGTCAAGAGATACAGGTTACATACATTTAATGACTATTTGCATGGGGAAAGCTGTAAGGAATATCTGCTTTACATTTGGCTCTCCTGGAATGGCAGCATCTTTTCCACAGCAACTCATGAGCTTGTATGAAAGAAATATGGTTTAAAACTAAACTGAACGGATAACTTCATGTAAGTGCAGTAATAAGCAAAAAATGACAGTAGTCTAAAAAGATGTTCTGAAGGACTTAAAAATGTTTTCCTGTCTGTGGCTCATATGGGAGGATTGTCTTTATAAAAGAAATACACTTAGACTGCAGTTTTTTATAATGACTGTATGAAATTAATGGTTTCTTTTAAGGAGAAATTAAACCAAATTCTCTTTGTTACACTGTTATGGACCTAGAATGATAAATCTAGAAGTACTTTTTTGAAGATAGTATTTACCTCAGATTAATTCTAGCACAATTAATCTGTATTTGGAAACAGAATATGGACAATTGTTTTCACTACAGGAAAGAAATTTTTTTTCCTCTCTAGTCATGGGGCCTTTTCTCAAAGAAGGAAGTTATTTTGATGATCCTACATTAAATTTCCTACCTTTAATCAAACCATTTGAAGGTGGTCATTAGGTCAATGGCCATTTTATATACAGAAGGAGCCAGTACAAATTCAGATAACTTTATGGAAGAACTAGTAATTATTTTAATTACAGCAGCTACAATATAAGTTACAATAAAGAGTTAGTGCACGTTCCCTTACAGATTTACATGCTCACATCTGCATTTTAGAACATACTTCTGCACGTGAATAGTTTGGTTATTAATGGGAATAAAAAATTACGTTCACAATTTTTAAAAGCTGATTTTAAACTTCAAAGTAGGAGTTAATTTTTTAAAAAGTTTGCCAGCAGCAGCTCTATAGTTGAAAGAAATACAAAGATTCTTAAGTTTGCAAAGTCCAAATGGAAGTCTTAAATAGAAAAAGAATACTATGTGAAAAAGTCACTATGATGACTATTGTCTCCTAATATGCCCAGATAGAAAACTATTTCACAAAGGTTTGCAGATTTGAAAAGTATTTGCATTTGACATCTTCAGTGTACATGATGATCATGAAAAGTAGGATGGATTCCTGCATGACAGGCTCTACCTTTGAAATAGGAGACGACAAATCATTTCATTAAACCAATTAGTTGGTACAGCCTGGGCCATAAATTTAAAAGTGCATGTTAAAAAAAAAGGCAGTCTAGAAGTTATCCGACTGTATGTTCCTAACTGGAGAGCTTTGATAGAGGGGGAGGTAAACAAAGTAGAACTTGAAGGGAAACGAGATTATTCCCAAACACTGAAACAGGAGGCAGCAATAGAGAGTTGGGGCTGAGGTGGAAATAAGAAAAGCACCCATTTTTTTCATAAGGATTTTGAAGAAATATTCTCATGTTGTTCTGTACATCATTTGATTCATCTAATACGTGGCACTCTGTTATAGTAGTTACTTTGTCAGAAAAATTACCTAGAAAAAGAAAATAAATATTCATTTTGCAAACATAAAAATTAATTGGAAGTGCAGAGAAGGTCCTAAGTGAAGATATATAGGAATGAAAGATATTAGTTATATGAGGGAGGACATAAATAAGGACAGACATAATAAGAAATATAGAAATGAATTAGTGGTGTACAGAAGATGGACTGGGAGGTTTTTTCCCCCTGTCTTCAGTATAAGAATTTAGCAACATTCATAACACAATAAAATGTTACAAACAAAATATTATATTTTTTTTCCTTTTAAACATATCCTGCAGTTAAACTGAAGATATTTTTGAATTCGGGTGTGCAGAGAATATTGTTGAAACACAGAACGAAGTAATGAAAATGTTGATGGCTGGTGGTTCACTGGTGTGCAATGTCATAACTCCGTTTTCTTCAGCTGAGGATGTGTCTCTGCTTAAACATGTGGTTACTCAAGAAAACAAAGGAAACTATATGGGATGCATGCAGTATAAAAGCTCTGTACTGCAAATCTAAATTGGATTTAAAATGAGCAAAGAAAAAAATCTACTACTGGTACTAGATTGTACCCTGTTCAGATACTGCTTTTTGCTCCAAAACACTGGGTGATCGGTGTTGGAGATGGCATTGGAAGAGTAAGGCAGTGCTACCCTTACCTGCCACAGTGCTGAGGCCTGTGAGAGTTTCCTACTTAGGACTGCGAAGTGTCAAATTGTGGACAGGCCGAAGGGGTGATCTGGCTGTGTCACACGCCCGCACCAGCCTGCCATGCCCCGTGGGATAATGGAGAGCAGCGGCTCACATCTGCTGCTCTGTTTGCAGCCCCGTACCTTGCAGAAATAGCAGCTGCAGCTGAACGGAAGCCAGTTCCTACAGGGAGGGGTGAGCCTTTTGAATACATTTGTCTAATCATGCAGTCCATTTACTCAGGCTGTGAGCTTCTTCCCAGGATTGGATTCTGAGAGAAGTTTTGCCCTTTTGTTTTCATGTTCAGTGTTTCGCAGCCAATTCAGCTTTGGCTACTTCAAGGCCTCTAAAAAATCACTTGAGTCTAACAATGGCCCTGGCAGAAACCTCTCACAGTCTACTTTTTCCCTTCTGGTTTATGCAGTGTGAGGCTGACCTATTACACCCCACCTCTAAGTCTGTATTTGAGTTGTTTTTTTTGTTCTCACTGAACAGAGGGAAACAGGGCTTAAAATAAAAATTTCAAGAAAGTTATGTCAGAATGAAGATCAGAGTCAGCCCTCATGTAAATGACTACAACTCCATCAATTTCAGTGAGTAAGTGCCTCTCCCGGGTTGATCCCCTCTTCTTTGCTATGATGTTAGGCATATTTGCTATAATCTCTCTCTTTCTCCCCAGAGAGGATTTTCCCATACATGTACACGTGTGTGTGTGTGTGTGTACATAAATAAAATTAGGATTGGTATCTTAAATATCAAGTGACAGTGTATATCCACCCAGTTCAAGATGTAACTACTTACAGCAGTGATTAAAGATCAGTGTTTACAGAGAGTATTACCTGACTGTAACAAAATTGTTTGGGGAGATTTACAGGGTGATGTCTGGTGGGTGACAGATCAGTGCAGGGTTGATACACTGTTCTGAAATATGTGCTTGTCTCTGTGTGTGTATCCTTAAAGAGAATAAAGGAATTTCCTTTGCAGGTAAGAGGAAAAATAAAAATAAAAGAAAAAAAGAAAAAGATTGTAGCTTCCAGAAAATTCAGAGTAGGAAGAATTTTAAATCTGTCGGCTGTGGTTATGTTTGGAGATATAACAAGCAATCCATGAAATAATGTTCATTGAGCTAGAGAACAGCAATATCTGGTAAAGAACGTCCAGCTTGAACCTTTAGAGCTTTCACTGGCCTGCTTTTCTTTTCCAAGCATGTTTCTTAACGCTATGGCAAAACTTGAATATTGTTTAAAAAGTATTTTTCCATTCTTTATTTGTGGAGTATAGCATCACAGAAAGTAGGATTGAAAGAGACCCCCAGATCTTATGTCGGCCACTCCTTTGCCCGGAGAGAGGATAAACTGTACTGACTTCATTCCCAACAGATGTCTGTCTAACCTGTTCGTAAAAACTTCTAACGAGTGAGATCCCACAGTCTCCCTGGAAAATCCATGGCAGTGCTTCACTCTATTCATCCTTAATTTTTTCTCCCCCTCCCCGTAGCCTAAATCTCCCTACATCATTCATTTTATGTGATGATCTGGAATGCAGTGCTATTTGCGTTTAGAAAACTGTATGAGCAACTTGGCTGCTAGATAATTGTTCAGTTACTTTGGCAGTCTCATACTTCAATCCTGGAATAGGAAATTCTTGCCAGTACTTTGTGATTTTCTTGTCTGTCTCATGACACTTGGTGTTTTTCCTGAAGCTACAGTTACTGAGTCACAGATATTCACTTTTATTGCAGAAGAAAAAAAATTCAAGTGCCCCCCCCGCCCCAAAAATGCTTGCAAAGGCTTTAGGAAAAAAAAAAGACAAACAAAGGAATTGGCAACCAATTTTTTTCAAGTTTGCTTTGTAAATTTTTAGGCTTTTAAAATGCTTGGGCTGCTCATTATTAGAGGTTTTGATCCCACACTTAGTGAAAGTCTGCTAACTTGCCTGGGTTCCGTGCAAGCACAGAAGTCTGCCCAGAGAAGTGAATTGTAAACCTTGGTAATTTATAACTGCAAAAATATCTTTCTGCTGCTTGCAGAATCAGCATTGAGTTGAATACTACACTGTCCTGTAGAGCCTAAGATTAACGGTTAATAAACTGTATTTTATGAAACCATGGGAAATGCTGTTTGCAATTATAGCTTCATAACATTATCAAATCATGATAAGGAGTGTAGTGTTTACTTTAAAAGAATTGGAGGTTGAAGTGGTTCAGAAAGTTTGGTAAACGGGGAACTACTACAAAAACAAAAATACTGAGATATAGTGTTCAGATGCAACAGATCATTCAAATCTTTCATTTTCAGGAGGAATATGGGAGGCGTTTTCCTGCTTTGTGACATTTACACACTTATTTTCAAATATAAGTGTTACTTCATTTTCAGATGTTTTTCACGTAAATGTTACTTTTTATGACAAATAAAATAACCTCATGTACATGTAAGAAATATTAAGTTATAAGGCTCTGTGACTTAGAAGTAATGATTAGGTTTTTATAGATCTGCATTAAACTGGAGTTGCTTGTTTCAGGAGAGTTTTGCAGAGTTCTTCAGAAAATAATATTAAAGAAGGGGTCGAGGGGAGAGAAATTCCAACTGTCCCTCAGTTTGTGTATTATTAACACATACCAGATGTGTCTTTTATAGGATAGATTATGAGTTGTGACTGAATGAATTTTAGTAAAAAACTGGAACTTTTCAAGTTAGTGAAATATTAAATGCTCTATGTATTTTGTCTGTGTATCAGGTGTAGATTGTTACGATGCTCAAAATAGGGTTTTTTTTTTTTTTCCCCTCCCCCTGCCCCGAACCAAAATACATCTGGTATTTGTTGGCTTTCTGCAAATCATGGCTGGACTTAGTGGCTTTGACCCTGTTTCATTGTGATTAAGCTTGTTAAGATTTTATGGTTTTAGTATCTGTTTTACAACATTTTCATTACTGTGTATTTTATTAAGGTTCAAGTGGTTTGTATTTTTATGGTTGCATCTGGTCTGTATAAACCCTGCTCCAGTTTAAAAAGCTACTTGTCTCAGTACTGGACATGAGGGAATTTTGATGTATAGTGGGATACATATGTGTCAATCATTTATTGGTACCTAGAAAACTTTCTCCTGGACTAGCTCTCAATAATCTTACTACCTAAAGTATGGAAAAGGGTATGTGTCTGTGTTCATGTCTTTGTGTTTGTGCATGCTTCTATGTATATGCTTCATATTTCCACATTTAAATATTTTGCAATGTTTATCTTGAAAACAAGAACAGTTATTCTTGAAAGGTGGTTCGGAATGCCATTGGGGTAAGTTGTATAATCCAAATATGCTATTGGATTAATATATTTTTTTAGTTTAAGAAGAAATCCTATCTATATCAAAGTTAAGGACTCTTGAGTTTAGTTTCCCATGAAGATGATACAATGTTTTTCTCTCAATAATCAAGTTACTGATTCGCTTTGATGTTCAACTGGCTGCATGTTGTATAAGCTTCTCCTATATCCATTGTTTTATTTGATTTATGTTTAAACTGGAAAAAAAAAATGCTTTCTTATTTTAGTCCCACAGGTTATTATATTTCTAAAAAGTAAAGTAGGAACACTACAAATGTAAATTAAAATAATATTGTATTAAATAACTAGTCTCTGAGACTGTAAATGCACTGAAAAGAATGTTTCTTGAGTCTTTCTCGTTTTTATTATTGTATCCCTTTTCAAGTGTTTGTTCTAGAGCCCTGAGAATTTTATGTTAGTTCTTACCTTAATGAAGACTTGACTTTCTTTAGAGGTATCTGTTTTGTAAAGCTTTTGCTGAAGTACTGAAATTATTATGTATTACTTCTAATGCACCAGGATGACAGTTTGCAGAAGTGGACAAACATTGAACAAGATGAAATATTCAGCACTCCCTCTTTAAATTCTTTTCTCTAAAATCTGGTAACATACCTGAGGATGCAATCAAGACTTCACTATGAGTTCTGAAGTAGGCTCCTCATTAACTGGTGTATCTGAATTTAGCATCCTTTGGTTGGCTCCTATGCATCAAAAATAGCCATTCTGCATCAGCTTTTCAAAGAGCAGATTGTTCAAATCTTGTTGATGTTAAAGTAGTCTTGAAAATTATAACTCTTGCTCTTAGTGTACCTCACAACTCCACCACAATTTTTAGTTTATTATTTTATAATTTTTTCCTTTTACTCCTTCGGCACTGACTGCCTGTCCATACCATTAGGCCTTCTCACTTTCTCCTACCAGCCAAATGACTGGAAAGTATTCCAATATGCCCTATGTATATAAACACATATACATGAACATATATATTTTGGGGCACACAGATAAGCACACGAAGTTTTCACAAACTGTAAGGTGGGAGTCATGGTGCTAACAACAACTAAGCCCCACACAGCTTCTCGCTCACTCCCTCCTGGTGGGATGAGGGAGAGAATCGGAAGGGTAAAAGTGAGAAAACTCGTGGGTTGAGATAAAGACAGTTTAGTAGGTAAAGCAAAAGCCGCGCATGCAAGCAAAGCAAAACAAGGAATTCATTCACTACTTCCCATCGGCAGGCAGGTGTTCAGCCATCTCCAGGAAAGCAGGGCTCCATAATGAGTAATGGTTGCTTGAGAAGACAAACACCATCACTCTGAGCATCCCCCCCTTCCTCCTTCTTTCCCCCAGCTTTATAAGCTGAGCATGATGTCATATGGTGTGGAATATCCCTTTGGTCAGTTGGGGTCAGCTGTCCCAGCTGTGTCCCTTCCCAGCTTCTTGTGCACCCCCAGCCTAGTGGTGGGTCGGGTGGTGTGAGAAGCAGGAAAGGCCTTGACTCTGTGTAAGCACTGCCCAGCAGTAATGAAAACATCCCTGTGTTATCAACATTGTTTCCAGCAGAAATCCAAAACATAGCTACTATGAAGAAAATTAACTCTATTCCAGCCAAAACGCGCACAGGAGTAAAATGTATTCATTGGTGCTGATAAAGAAACTGGACTGATAGGGCTCTGGTGGTTTTTATTTCCACTTTATTTGGTTCTTCAGGTCAGTTAATGCACTCAAGATTTGGAGGTTGTCTGTATCAGCAAAGTCTCTGTCAGCCTCACAACTGAAAAAAGACCCTTTGCCTTTTGAAAGCCCTTTTCTGAAGAGCCTCCTGACTTTTTAGTGGAAGAGTATTTCCAGCGTTGAGGCAGCAGAAACACTTCCATGCAGTCACGTTGCTGTAGTTCAGCATGTACTAGGGAATGGAAAGAACCGATGGAACAGCTGAATTGGGAGAAGTCACAGAATGTGTGTTTTGTTTTGGATATAGAGCTGTACAGATGCTCCATTTGTGTTAAGATCTGTCTGCTTTTGGATCGCTTCAGTTCTTTTGCATGAGAGGGTAAAACGTCGGTAACAAAAGCTTTTGTGGATTTTAGCTGGACAAAATTATAGCTTAATTACCTGATGCCTCACTGAGGTCCATGGAGTATGAGAGAACTCAGTGTCTCATGTGCTTAGCCAAATTAGTGAGACTAAGAAAGGGTTAGTTTGATGCCTTAAAACTGTGGGATTATTTTCACAGTACTAAGCATGGCAGTTCATTTATGTGTACCTGTAGTTTGAAAAGAACAAGTTTATGTCTGAAAAGTTTAGATCTTGTTGCTACAGGACAGACCTGACAATGAAAAGCAAAACGAAGGCTAAATAAACACATACAGGCTCCTTGAAGAGCTCAGTCCGTGTAATCCTTGGGACAGATCAGCATATATTGAACTTTAGCTAGTGGTTATTGAAAAGAATGTCTTGCTTCTATAGAAAAGTTTAATATGTACATCTGCAGGCAAGGGGACAAAACAAAGGTTGCCTGCATAAAGCTGAAGATATTTTTTATAATTTGTTTTGTTTTGTGGTTGTCCCTGGAACTTATGGAAAACCAATCACACTGTTACCTATCACTAGTGGGCTATGTACAACTGTAATCCAGGGGCTAGCCAGCATAACTTTTCAGTTTAAGATCACTTAATTTTTCTTCTTAGAAAATGCTTCTTTTAGTTTTAGAACACAAGTACTATTTCAAAGGGTTTGCCTACATAAAACCATTTTCCATTTTTTGCATTGTTTATGCCTTACCTATTGTATAAGCATGATATTGTATCATTTAGTAGATTGTGATGAAATACTTTATTGTTACTTTCTTAAAGTGGAATGTTAATTAAAAACTAGTTAGCATAAAAATATTGCACATTGCATGACTTACTAAGCTTGCTTTTTTTGAATTTATGTTATGTTGCATTTTATTTATTATGCTCTTAGGTCATGGGATAACATTTTACTGCTGTTGTGAATTTTATCAGAAAATGCACAAAAACCTCAAGGGGAAGTGGTTGCATATAAACTTCAAGACACAGTATTGTACTTTGACAAGAACGAATAAGAGATTTAGAAAGTTTTATTAGTGCTTGAAAATGTTTTTACAGTCTCAATGATCTGAAAAAAATTGTAATTTTTAAAAAGATACTAATGTTAAATGCTGTATTGTTATGGACAGCATTTTAGAAGCACAGTTTTTCCAAGCCAAGAAAAGTCATGTTGATCTCTAAATACAGGCCGTTGATGCTGAAAATTTTTGACTTGGAAGTGTAACAGTACCTGATTGGTTGGCCAAGAAACATGGAAAATAAGGTTCATATTGTAACAGTGGTAAGTGATACAACAGGAGACTATCAAATGTAGAATAAATTTGCTGCCAGCAGATGGCAGCAGAATGGAAAAAAAAGGCACATAAATACGAGATAGTGGACAAAAGAACTCAGATTTCTAACAGCTTAGTTTCACTAGCTGATTTTGACTATGCAAGGTAAGTTAAGGTTTAATTGGAAAGGGGAAATGTCCAAGGCATGCTGACTTTTGATACGTAACCTTGGACTGCAAAGAATTCTACTGTACTTCTGTAAACACTGATTTCTGGTGGAAGTTTTAAGAGGAGGTTATGTCTGACTATATTTACACTAGTGTTTGTCTATAAAACTTCTGGTGTTTCACTAGTCATGTAATGTGAAGAATTATTAATTCTGATGTCCTGTTGAAAAAACTCATTATAGTTGAGGAAAGTGGAAAAGTATTAATTTTAATTGGGGCTGTCAACTTATGCCCAGTTCAGAAAAGAAATAAAGCCCTTGAGCTGGTTCTCTCTGCACATATCTTAGTTAACATTTGATCACTCAGTGCTAGAAATTGCAAATAACTTATTTGCACTGAATAAGTTCAGTATTTCTTTTTCTTTGGTGATGTGTGTGTGGGTGTGTGTGTTCCCAGAAGAGGAACAAGGAGGAGCGAATGAGGTTTAATTTTTGTCTTTATCTTAAAATCTGCTTTAGTACCATCTGCACTTTAGGGAGAATATGCAGCACTGTCATTGTTCTGCATGCTTTATGGTGTTCTCTACTATGAACTTTTATTAAAGAAGACACAGGATTGAAACCATAAGTACGTGCCTTTCCAGGGTGTGTGTGTGTATCCAGTTATTTATAATATATTTGTGATTTATAGTGTTGCCAGGCATGCCATTCCAAAGTTACATTTAAAAAATGGTTTGTAAACAGGATTTGAGGCATAGACAAAAAAATTACCAGGGACCCACTAAAGATGAGGAAGGTAAGGGGGAATGTTATTACTTCTAATTTCTTTTTGAATTTGTCCTTTTTTTGAATTTAGACCTGCTTCCCCCCCCTTCCCCCCCCCCAACAAGATGTATGCATTTAAAATTAAAAGAACTCTGCCAAAGGTAAACTGAAGACTCGGGAATTGTTTTAAACCTCAAAGTCTGCATTGTATAGCCTTCTACTAGTTAGCTGGTGATTTTTCTGTATTGCTTTGTGTAAGGAAAACAGAGTAGGAAACTTACCTCTATCTACCTATATATCTATGTATATCTATGGATCTGTGCAATTTGTTTATAGATATCTTGATTAATATGGCACAAGCTTATGCCCTGTTGAATTTTTGCTTACTGAGAGTTCAGTTTTACGAGGTTTTAGAAGCTTAGCGTGATCTATTTGTGGGGTAAATAGCTTGAGACAGATACCAAAGCCCCTCTGTTTTACTTAACACGTGCTCATCTTTTGCATGTATTATATTAGCACTTGCATTGATTGTGCCACTATTATTCTAGAGATTTTAAAATGTGAGATTTTCTTTTTGACAAGTCAAATCATATAGAACATATTTTTTCACATCTTCATTCAGTTCTAAAGGCACACAATGAAGTCGCTTCATTTTAATTGACCCCAGAGTCATTTTAAACAAGTTGTTATCCTGTGCTTCAGACAGATTCTATTGTTTGAAGCACTTTAAAAAAGAAATATCATTTGGTAATTAAAAACATTACTTGCAGTTGGGTGGCTGTCTTATTGATGTGGTGAAACAGCAAGGGCCTACCCTTATCATAATAGAGTAGGCAAGGCACAGGGAGTATCACTGCAGTTTACTAGCCACAGTGTAGATGAGCAGCACAAATCTGTGTTTCTTGCAGTGGAATGTTTTTGTAGTGTTAATTTGAAATACTGTCTATTAGTTTATTATCCGTATGGAACTGGCAGTCTTTAAATCTAGAAGCAAGAAACAAGTAGTGGAAGTTGAGAAATTCCATTGACCCAGTTAAATATAATTACAAGGTTAGAACTGGGGCCAGAATATTTGAGTTCTGCATGTAACGTTTCACTGCTCAGCCCCTTTTGAATGGCATTACCTCATCTTGCATCCATTCAGGAAACGAGTTGCAAATCCCACAAGAACAGATCTAAGTTATCCAAGGTCATTGTATGAACAGAATGTGGACAATTCTTTTCACATTTTCGGTTACAAGGGGATGCTTAAAAATACATATGATGCAGCATTTTATCTATTAATATTAGTTTGGCTTGGGCAAAATATATTTGTCAGACTTGATTATTTTGCATTGTCTTTCCCGCATGTTTCATGTGTCAGGTGCAAGTGAGTCTGATCGGAGTGTTAGGAGGAAGGAAAGTATAAATATGCTAAGGTGCTTTGTAAAATAATGGCTTTATGTGAGCAAATGACATCAATTGGAACAAATTACATACTGCTTCCAATGATGTAATCCAGAAAGTTTGAATTGCTTTTAATGCTTTCAGTCTGAATAAATTTCTTTTCTTTTGAGTTCTTCCCAGTAATCAGCTTTTATATTGCAAGCAGCAGGCTTGATCTCTGTTTATTTCTTCATTTTGAAAATTTTGTGAAAGAAAAGGCAGGTAGAAAAAAACTCCACATTGTGTAGAATTATTAGTAATTCAGAAATATTTGAAGGTTTAGATTTTTTTAAAACATTGATGGAGCAGTATTCTTTTTTTAATATGCATGTTTTTATAATGCCTGTAAATAGTGTCAGAGATAATAGGCTAAGTATACAACTGAAAAATTCAAGCCAGGATTTTTTTGGTTTGTTTTTTTTTTTTTGGTGGTGTTTTTTTGGTTTTTGTTTTTTTTAGAATCCACATTAATTTTTCTGTATATAGACATAAATATCAATGCGATGAAATGAGGCAGTGAAATAACATATTGTGTAAAAATACAAATGAATGTACAAATACAGATTTTTAGTATATGTAACAGGTGACAATGTGATTAGAAATACGAACCATGGAATTTTAAAGTGCTTGCTAAAAATTAAATGGAAGCTTTGATCTTTCTTGGATATGTTGTAGATCTTGAAATAATACTCATTGCCATTAACAAAATTTCATAGTTGCAAGGGCAGCATTTAGAAGAATCTTTGTTTCTTTAAGGTTTTTCTCAAAATTATGTTACATTCTGTTGTTTTGTTTTATAAGTTTGTCCCTATAAAATGCACCTACAGCTGAGGCATTGTATCAGTTTCTGGCAAAACAGCTGTGTCTTTCGAACTGTGTTTGTCCAGTAAGGGCTCTGAATGTAAGAGTGTTGATTAACATTTGTAATTTCTTGATATACACAGTAGAAAAGTATTACTGAATTGCATCCAGTTATTTAGATTGAAATAAAAAATAACATTTCCTATAAAGACTGCTATTATTATTCCAAGGGCTTTTCTCCCACCTCCAGAGGATCAGATAATTTACATGTACCCATCTTTAGTAGCAGCTCACCTCAGAAGGCATGCCATTGACTCCACTAGAATATTTTGTGAAGATAATATGTGATTACATATGAGTGAAGGCAGCAGGATACAGCTGATAAAGTATTTACTACTTCAGAGATAGTATGTATTTTTTTTGAGTTCGAAAGGAAAAGCTGTCACAACTCTTTTGTTGTTTGACCTTAATTAGTATGGTTGTTGGTTGGTTTTTTGTTGGGTGTTTGTTTGTTTGTTTGTTTTTAAATTGAACCCTGTCATTTTTAAGGGCTCAATCAGCTATTTTATTATTGATTTTTTTTGTGTGTGTGTAATAGTCTCTGATAGCTTTTCCTAGAACTTGCTAATATTTTTACGAGAGTAACTGCTTGCTGAAATATAAAAGGGTTGTGAAAAGTTTTAACTGTGCTTCTCCTATCACATATATATTTATTGAACATTCTCAATAGCTTCATCTTTCCTTGAGGTACCTTAAGTTACATTTTCATTATTTTTATCAAAATAGAATGAGAAATAAAGTTGCTTATTTCTTTGTATTTATCTTGAAGGCAATCAATATTAGAAATACATAAGCAATACAAAAAATGCCTATAATTCTGCAGGTGTTACGAAGTATATTTCTGAAATTACTCAAGTAGATGATACTTTTTAGAATACTTTCTATTGATATGGGTTATGAAGAAATTTATCTCAAACTTTTTTTTGCAGACTATAGAAAAGCCTTCCAGTTTTCATTTTTTTCAATATTTAGCTAGGCTGATGGAAAAAGACAGGACTGATTGATTAGACATATCATATAATGCCATTTAGATTTCCAATACAATACATTTTGTGGTATGAGAGATAAAGCGATTTGCTTGAAGGCAAAATATAGGAAAACTGTTACATTCTTATAAGAACAAAGAGTTTCCCCATATACTCTAAAGGATTAAGCTGAGATTGAAAAGAGAGAGCATTATCTTTAAAAGAAAATCAGTCTAAGGGACAAATCCTGAAACTGAATCCCTGCTGGCAGATCTTTTTTCCTGAATGGATACTTTTGCAGGACCCTAATTTCTCAGTGTAATCATGGCACTCAGGTGCTTAAGCTGTAGCTGTCCCAAGGAGGGCAGACACTGAAAAAGTACTGCTTGATGGGCTGGCAGAACTGAAGTTTTGCAGAGTTGTCTGTCTGTCAGTGAATGCATGCACGCATACATATACATAGGTAAAATCAAGCTGATAAAAGATGTATTTCACCTTTTCATTTTCTGTCAATTACAATTCAACACTCTAACATTTACTCTAAGATTTCAACTTTGTGAGTTTCATCAAACAGCTGCCACTACAGAAGGGGGTGGGGAGAAAGGGAAAAAACAATACTGAAATGTTTTATCCTCCCTCAGTGGAATATGGAATTTCCTGCATTGTTCTCTGTGTGTCCAGGGTCTAGGATAGGCAAAACTCACATGTGGTTCAGTAACACATTTTGGATAAATATTTGTGTCAGTTTTAAAACCTCATTTTTTTTTCCTCCTGTTTCATAGCTAAAAACAAATAGGAGCTTTGTACCACTGAAAAAAACATTGCTCAGTTCCCTTTGGTTTCAAATCCCACTATATTATATTTTTAAGTTATGAGTTTTTCAGCATAAAACATCACGTTTGTGCATCTCTTTATAACTTGTTTTACATGTTATTAATATTACTGTTTTTTCCTCTCTGATCTGTGCTTGATCAAATCAATTGTCCAAATTGCTGTTGTCAGCAGAAACATTGGCACCTGGTATAATACATGTAGCTTGATGGACAAAATGGTAAATTCAAGTGAACTATGGGGCTTGTTGCTTTAGGTGTTGTAAGAATAGGCACACTTAAAAAGTGAGTTATGCCATTTTAACTGCTTGTACTTGGCTACTAGGACTGTAAACCAACCCTTATCTGGTTGGTAATAGAAGTAGAGGGGGGACGACCAATTTTGTTGTGTCAGTAACATGCTCTTGTTGGTGTGCTGTTCCAGGTAGTAGGTATTATAATTATCATCTTAACTTCTGCGCTGAGTTGGACATGTATCTCTCAAATAGAAAGTCTACAAGGACTGGTTGTTTCCGTTGTTCTGTGTTTTCTGCACCACTTCTGCTTTGTTTTGACTTTCTCCTTCCAGGGAGTTGTAGGGGAAACAGTACATGAAGGAAATTGGTTATAGTTATTTGGTAACTTCCTGCTGCCTAAATCTCAGTGACATAGGCAATTGTTAATTACTGTTAGCAAAAAACCCCCGGCTTTTAAAACTGTATGGGAAGACAATTTTGCAGAAAGAAGTTGAGCATCCTTGAATTGAATTTAGACTGTGTTGCTATTCTGAGCTTTAGGTGTATGGAGTAAAACAAGACCAGATAAAAAAAAAAATCTGAAGACTTTTCCAGGCTATTTCTGCCCCTCACTGCTCATCAGTGTTTTCCTCTTTCCTCAACTATCTTCTGCATCTCAAGTCATATTGCTCTCCTCTCTGCCTTTTCCTCTTTTCCTTCTACTTTGTTTCATACTGGCTCAGATACTTTGACAGTATTTTCCAGAGCTAGTAGCCATTTATCACGTGCATGAATTTTCATTCATATGTAGTATTTGTTATTCCGTGTTACCTAATTCTTAGGTAGGACTCTTCTCCTCTCTGTCAGTCTCCTAAGAGGTGCTACAGAAAGAGTCCTTATTCCTAAGTAATACACACACACAAATACAATTGGCGCTTGTGTACAACCAAGAAACCCTTACTTCTGTGAAACTACTGTGATGTGTCAGATTAGTTTGTCACATAAAGTGACTCTGTAGCTTTAGAGCAATGAAATCAAGCTTTTATCATATGTAGGTGGTTGGTTGGTTTTATATCCTTGCATAGAAAGAAATTCAGGCATAATTTTCTTTTACTCTGGCACGTTTGTCCTCTTCCTAAACCTCCAGTTAGCTGTTCTTATGCCTTACTGTAGTAAGGTTGTTTCTTTATTTCTGGTACTTTTCAATTTCCACATCTGGCAGGCAGCGAGGCCTGGTCAGCAAAGCAGATGACCTGGTTCTGTTCCTAGCATTGTTGCTACCTTGTTGGGGAAACAACAAGTCAGTTCTCTTCTTTGTGCTTCCTTTTCCCCTTCCTTGTAATGGTCATAATGATAATGACTTCCTACGCTAAGCCTATGAATGAATTACCTGTATTTAAAAATTTCTTTATTAAAGAATTTGTAGTCTTTGAAAATGAAATATTTCAAAACGCAAGAAGTCAAACCACAGAAAAAACATTTCTCTCTGTAAAACCTTGTTGTTTAAGGACATGCATCTGGTCACCTGGCAGTCAGCTTCATTTGCCTACCAAATAAGACTGCCTATCAAGTATGATTTTGGGGGATGGACCCCTATTTCAGACACGGAATTTTTTTGCCTGGAGCTTTACAGTCTACAGATGTTTGCACTGCACTACTTGCCTCAGTGTCTCTAGTCTGGATGTAATCAGTGATCTCATTCGCACTTGAAGTCTCCAGAGAAGGGATAAACTGTACATCGTGTCCTCATCCATCTGTGTCCTCAATGATGTAATCAAGTCATTGGTTGAGTGCAGTCTAGTTCCACTGGTTGACTTGCATGGCATCAATATCAGTGCTAAATACACTTCATTGCCACTGCTACATTGGCATACCCCTATGGAAATGTTTTGCAATGTGTTCTGCATTTTGTCAAGGGACCCGTGGATTGTACTTATGTCAGCTGTCAAGCTTATAGACATAGCCTCTGTGTTTTCCTTTACGTTCTGGAGATTATGGTTGTTTCCTGAGTCATCTAATCTCTGAATGTTACTGGCAATAGGGGTTTTGATGTCCTGGACTGTAGCTCTTAGTGGTCAGTGTCTTGAATATCTAGTAACTTCAATAACTAGTGGCTTGAGTAAGTGCAAAGTTTCTGAAAGGCAAATCTCTTCCTCAAAAACAATCTCTTCAGTGGCTGAATAGTCAGTATTGACATTAGTCAACAGGCTTATACATTTTTTGACACAGAATTCTGCAATATAAACAGTACACCTGCTGCTTCATAGTCTAGTCTTATGAAGGTAGTTTTTCATAACCATTCACTTTTACCATGTGGGAGAATTAAATGCTATAGAAGATCCATAACAATGCAACATAGTACAATGTGCTGTTCTTACAGAGTGAAGGAGTGGGAGATCATTTGAACAGAGAACTGCTCAGAATGCACCTGTGCCCTGTTTGCCCTATTCAGGATTTCCCTTAAGATCATAGATATTTCAAGGTAAAGCATCTGATCTTCTTGTGAGACAGCTAATAGATATTAAGGACAAGAGATGGTCCCTATTCATACTGTCTTCTATTCTCCCCTATTCAGCTAATGATTTATGACCTGAAACTTGCTGTTCTAAACGTGGTGTTAAACTTTGGAGCAGATGTATTATAGTTACCGCAGACAGCATGGCCAGGAAGGCAAGTAAGGGATAAGCACGCTGGCAAGTGTCTCTTTTCTCTTGACTTTCTTTGCTCACCCCCAGAAATGATCATTTCAGTCTGGTGCAAAGTAAATGGCAAATACTGAAACAGTTTGAGTATACTGGAAAATGATGGACTACAGTGATAGACCATTAGTGAAACAGTATCTGTTGAGTATGTATTTCAATGAAATGTAAGCATAAAAGGACACTGAAAGGGACACTAAGGGAGGGATCAGCGTTCTGTATCTCTTTAGATCTTGGTAGAACTCAAGAAGGTGGACATGGGCTGTGGGCTGTCAGAATTAACAGGCAAAAGCATAAATATTAACTTCACGCTTATGTCGCTTAAGTGGCTCATGCCTGTGGACATGACTCCTAAACACGAATCAGAAATCTTGCCAAAATTTGGGAGGTGTCTCAATGCAATATTCAGTCAGCCCTTTCATGCTTTAATAGCAACATTGCAAAATCTGCTCAGCTTTCTCATGGATTCATGAAGGTTGCAAAGATCAGCCAGTTATGGGACACGGCAAAATTGTGTTACGTTTTGTACTTTCATAAAGCAGGCACAGTGAAATTCTCAGCTGCGTTAACTGTTTCAAGGTAGCAGTAGTTTAAAGACTTTATCCTAGTCTCTTACCATACTGTCAGGACCTTATTGTAGTCATATATAGGGAGATAATTTTCAGTTCACTTGACCAATTCATGTTAGCATGTAAGATCTATAGTGCTCTAATAAAAAAGAAAGTACAAAACTGGCAAGCTGTCATCTGGTCAAAAGAAACAAGTAATACAGAGAAAGTTTCCATGCAAATAATGCAATGAATTACCTGCTTTACAGAAGTATTGAGGACAAGATACTGAGATTGATACCTCCCACCCCCTCTTTAGAGAAAATTGGGTTTTTAACACCTACAGAGGAGAATAATTAATTAATTTAAAAGTACCTCTAAAAATATTAAACACTTGGGTTTTGTGTGTTGAGGGGAGGGGTGGATGCAGGTTTTTTGGCGGGAGAAGTTGGTGAAAGTTTGCCCTGAAAAGACAAAGGTAGCCACTGCCTTCTCCTTATGGAAGAACAGAAATTAAGAGTTGTATCAAACATTGAGTGAAAGGACTACCAAGGGCAAGAATAGTCATTTTGAGATCGGGATTTTCCCATGATAGAGTGTACCTTATGTTTTATGGCATAGTCCTGGTGCAGAAAGACATGATGATATGTCAAGATTTTATCAACAGTGGTTTGAAATAACCTGTATGACTACCTATGATTTTATCACTTGTGGGTAATATGGAAAGTCTGTTCTCACGCCAGGAAAACTTGCATGGCACTGCACAACATCTTTTCTTCCTAATGCCTCATTTCTAGAGCAGGAGTATTTAATGATGTACTGTGACTCAGCTGGGTGACCTGAGATGGTGCGTCTCTGATGATAATGCTCTGTTTTCCTCCAAATATGGCAATCTCTGAAAGATGAAGCCAAAAGTTCCTAACTTATGCCCAGGAAAACAACAGCTTCCTTAGGAAACAGAAAAGATTTGTTAGAGCTTTTTTTTTTTCCTTCTTATCCTCACCTTCTGTGTAGCTGAGGAAAGGAAGGAATTGTTCTGTGGAGTATATATCCATATGGACATGCCAATTAGCATGTTTTCAAATTCTAGCATAGATGAGGGATGTTGTCATTTAAATATGTATAGTTGGTGAAGATGAAATTGAGTTAGAAGGTTAGGTAAAAGGTAGGATACATCCTACCTAGCTTGAGGCGCCTAAGCTAAGAACTTGCTTGTATCATCAATGAAGAAGAGTTAAGCACTACCAGGAGGTGATTCAGCTATTAGAAACATCTTGACTGTCGGGAATTATAGGGTACCCATTGGGAAGTATGCTCTTTGTTCACAGGCCTTCTTTAGGTGGGATGATTGTGGGGTGTAAGATTTATTCTCTGCCCATTAACACTTCTTAGAAGCGGACTGTCTTTGTCATGCTGGATTCTAATGCACTGGTTAACACATTATTAAAAAGCATCCTTTTTTCTAGGATAGATGTGCTATTAAAATGCACCAGTTTATTTCTGCAGGCTCTTCCCCTCTCTCATATTAAGATACCAACTGAACAGAGAAAAGAAACTATCAGAAGTTTGTAATATGTCCTTGTGGAAACATGAATTAATTTTTTTCCCTGTTTTAATTTTGTGCTGATCCATAGAGACAGTATATGATAGTTTAACAGACAATATCAGCAATTTTAGGACTATGTTTGCTTTTAAATAAAGTGAGTTAATCCAATCCGTGTCTGTCTCAAACAGTAAACTGCTTTCTGCACTATTAGTGTGGATTAAATACAAACTAATGCCATTAAATTCATCGGAGTGGAGCAGAGGAGAAAAATTAACTGTGTAATATTCTGTTTTTTTCTCAGTCTTCCCAACTTGCATTAATTTTAGTATCTTCTGAACATCTAAATATGTGATTGTCTATTCTATACCACAAAATACTGGTCGGATGTAATTCAACAGCTTTGAGTTTGAAAATTTGTGATGCAATTTTTGGTTTGGCAATTTTTTCTAATATCTAGCAAGTTTATAGTATGTTTGAGATACACTGCTTACTTGTGCGAAATTATAATCCAGGAAGCAAATCAGTCTTCCAACAGGCTTTTATAACTTAGCTCAGCAAAGTTGAGCAGAAGTAGACTATTTAATAGAAAAAGTATTGCTTGATTTTCTTCTGTAAATTGTACATTGGCTACAAACCATTGACACTGGGATTCCAGCAATACAGTGTAGGACTCTGAGAAGGCGTTTTCAAAAATTTCAAGTGGCTATGTGACTTTGCACAGTATTCCTGTGCTTATTTCAAACTCGTGGCAAGGATACTGTAAGGATATAGAACATGCAGTATTAATAAAGAATTACTTTTACAGTACGTTTTTCTTTTTGCTCACGAGTCTCAGAATACTTTAAAAACCTCTTGTCAGTGTCTTTAGAAAGCTATAGTATATCACTTGTACATACAATTAGATTGAAGTGCACAATTCCTTTCACCTGCCACTGAAATACAATGAATCTACAGTGATGTGCAGCAGCTGTTTAAAATCGCACAGCCAATCTGCACAAACTGCACTCGCTGGGACAGAAAGCGAGGAGTGCAATATCCAACTGAAATGGCAGGGGAAGGGTTGGGGGATTTTACACTGGTACTTGGCCACAGCACCACAGTGACTCATATACACACTGGATCAAAGAGGATTGGAGTACTCTGCATTATCCAGCATATGAGTTTTCTAGATAGAAAAGCTGTTGCCTAATACCACCTTTTGGAGCCTCTCCAAGAATGAAAACAGTTGATCCAGTGTTATATCCTTAATAGTCTGTAGCCATGACAGCCACAGCACCTTGTGATTACCTGAGGCCAAGCACTGCGTTTTAAGTAGTAACTTCCCCTGCAGTGATTTGTTTAACAGTTTTCTTATGTGCTGGCATATATTCTTGGCGAAATCTGCATTAAAAGAGAATTAAAGTTGAGAATAGATATCAATGACTCCAGGCCACAAAACATCACAGAGCTGTTTTAAGTACCCCAATGAGCAGGATTTACAAAACTGAGGGATTTGAGAATTGCAATGAAACTCTTAAGAGCTCAGAGCAAAACAAAAGATAGATAAAAGTTGGTGAGATAGCCTCCTCTATCTCATATTGTTCTGTACATGTTCTTCTGCAAGGTTTACAGTAGACATACTTCAGAGCCTTTATCCTCTCACTTTTCTTGACATATCTCTGTGTTCTTCCCTCTGTAGCATGGGTTATTCTTCCACCTGTTGGCCATATCCTCTTCTCTTTTTTTTATTCTTCAGTACTAGGCGATCATATATTTGAAGAACTGGTTTTCTCATTAAAGGACTTGGAATCAGAGTTACTTCGTCTTGATGATTATAATTTTTGTTTTTTTTTTTTTTCTCTTAACTGGAATTTTTTGAAGAAGCTTTTTGTCCACTGTATTTTCTTCATAGGAAGTGCCTCTTTCAGGACGTTTTCCATTGTCCTCCATGGCAACAATGCTGGAGTTTGCCTTTGCTTAGAATGAAATCCTTGAAATAATCAATCCCTGACATTTTTCATACAAAGACTGACTCTAAAATGTTGTCCGTGTAGATTGACTTGTCATGAGGTGGAGAGTGACACAGGGAGGGACAAGTGATTGTGCTTGTTTATGGTCAGTTTGCACCCCATTTCTGTTCTAAGGAACTTCTTTTTTTTTTAGAACAATAATTTAATTGAAGGTAATGTCTTGATATCCTGGAAGTCCATAGAAGTAACAGCCATTTCAATAGCTGACAGTTTTAAAGGAAAGTCTCTAGGGAAGAACAGTTCAGCTAAATGAGAAAAAAAGGCACTTATTTTTAAAGAATAGTATCAAAACCCACAAAGCCTACACATACAATTTGAGTAAAGCTTGTATATAAGATTTCAATGAGTTTTAACTTCACAATAAGTCTAATGAGCCTGCTTTGTTCTGCCAAGGGTCTTAGGAATAAAAGTGTTGGATTTCTTCAAGGACCAATTTTACATTTACTTTAGTTTGTAGACAAATTAATTAACTTCTGAGAGAGAAAAAATAAATGGCCTAGGGACATGCGTATTACTTTTCTGTTCTAAGAGGGAAATTTAATTTAGCCACGGTTGGTATTTTTAAATTCCTGAACTGTAAAAAACCCCAGGTGCACCAGGGAAAGAAAAAAACCAACAACCTTTAGAAGGAAGTAAAATAAAAACATTAACAGCCATACCTGATCATCTTGACTCCTCCTGCCTTCTGCTCTGACTGGATGTTAAGTACACAACACGTACCTTTATTCCTGAGAGACGCTTATTTATCCTGTTTTTTAAAACTTCCAATAATGTGAATTCCACAGCCTTATTAGGTAACCTGTTCTAATGCATATCTTTCTTTATGCTTAGCAAGCTTTCATAAGACCTAACCAACCAAACATTCCCTTTCTGTAAATTAATCCCATTAACCCCATGGGGTAGAACCCCACCAGGTTTTGCCATGTGGACATGGCAAAATTGGACAACTTCTGTCTTAATATCCATCTTCAAATGTATATGCAGTTCACTTAAGTCCTGTTTTGTCAAGTCCTTATCACTCTTTTAATCTTCTGGATTCTCTCATTTGTCTAAATCTGTCTGTCATTATGTGCATTACCAGGCACAGCATTTCAGTTGAACTTTGCCAGCTTGGTTGAAGGAAGCATCCCACTTTGATAAGGACAAAGTCAACTCAAGTTAACTTTGTGCTTTAAGAAACAGAACAGCAGCTCTCAATATGGTTACTTAATTGCATCCACGTTCTGTGTGATGAATAACATTTCCCATGTACAGAGCAAAATTAGTAGACAAATGCCCTTCTTTCTCCCAGTGCGGGGGCGGGGGAGAACGTATAAAGATGTTATATCTATAAAAACAGATGTGTTAGTTATTTAAATGGTGCAAGCTAAACAAGGAACAATTAAGGTTAACTTGCTGCCATTTGAAGTTCTTAAAACCACATATGAGAACAATGTCTTAGCCAGAAGGAACTGATTTAAGTTCAATTGTTACTTGCTAAACTTGCCTGACTTAATGGAAAATAATTTGGTTGGTTGTTCGTTAGGTGGTAGGTTTAAATAGATATCATATCTTTTCTATGCCATATTGTATGTAATATTTTATTACAATACAGTAATACAGAAAAAAAGGAAAATATATATGGGGCAAAATCCACCACCAGAGAGAGTTTACTAAGTATTCTGAAAAATATGGGAAAAGTTTATAAATGAAAATGCAATTTAAAGTTGAAACTGTGAATATGTGTTAGTTGGGTGGTAATATTTAATACATTTTGACAAACAGCTTTAGACATACACAGTTCTGCAGAGTTAAAAAGGCAAAGAAGACACAAGCTGCTAGAAAAAAAACATGTTAATATTTTTATTTCTGTATTTGACTCCTGGATTGCAAGGACCCTTAGATACCCAAGTTTTCAATTCATTTCCCAGGCAAAGTTCTCATCTTTATACCTTATAATAAAGGCCAAATTAAACATTGATAATATAGGTGTATACTTGTATAGCCAGTGTGTAGATTAATGTGATGAATCCATGGTTCTCTTATTTTCATTAGAAATACCTGTATATTATGTTTCTTATTCTCTGTTCAAAAGATTAGCTTTAAAACATAAACCAGGCAAAAATAATTTTTAAAAATGCAGTAGTACTTCTGCTAACAGCCCTGAAACAGAAATTCTGAGAGTCATGAACTTAAAAGATGCATCAAAATGGAGTTTAAAACCATGGGGCATGTGTTAAAAGCAAAGTGTCTTAGCCCATCTAGCCATGCTCTGAGGGACAAAGGAACCCGGAGATCTCTCTTACTTTTCCTTTTCAAGGATGGGGAATAAAGCAAGGAAAGCAGGGAATTTCTGGCCTCAATCTTGAAGAGATATGAGGGGGCATTGTATCTACTAGGTGGAAGGAGAAAGAAAAACATGTCCCTGTTGTTCCAAGTGGGTTTGTAAAGCTGTGGAAGTCTGTTACACCAAATGCATCATGTGCTGAAGATTTGAGACTCCATAATCATTTGTGTCCCGTCTTGAATTAGGTGCCTGAAAGTGAGATTGCATGTGGCTTTGCTGTTCCAAGGTGGTGGTGCTGTGCAGTGTTTCGTGTGGCAGTAGGCTTCAGAGGATACTTCTGTCCCAAATAAGCTTCAAGTTTTGGCATTTGGATTGTCTGAATATCTGTGTGTAAGAAGGAATTTCTGAAAATTTTCTGCAGGAAGAGAAAAGAAAGTAGGATCAATCCATAAAGAGCTTGCTGGCCAATGCGTTCACTCAGGTATTCAGCCAGCTTGAAGTCTTTCTGAAGAACTGGAGAGAATGGGGAATTTCACCTGGGTCTCCTACTTCCTAGGCAAGTGTCCAAATCATCAGACTGTGAAAATGCAGGCCAATGAACATGGTATTAAGTATGCAAACTATAACATAAATAGAAAAGAATATCAGGCAGAACACAGAGCATTTTGAAGCCACATCTTCCATAGTGCAGATGAGTTCCCTAATGACTGAGCTATTTTGTGGTCTTGGGAATTACTCTTTCTAGCTAGAAATTTTATGTGGTATGTGAAAACCCTTCAGAGTGACCTGGTATTTCCCAATGAAGTAACGTCACCAGAAAATTCCCAATCTTGTAGATTTCTGAATTACATGGATGCACATACCCTGAGACCCTTCATAATAAAATAAATTGTATGCGTTATAAGATACTATAATCTCTTATTGTATTAGGTCTAATCCTTAAAGTCCTTATTCATGCTGAGTTCTCTTTCAGTCACTTGAACTTTACGTCAGAAATTACAAAACTTAACAAGAGCACAGACTTCAAGGCAAGGCCCAGTATATATTCTGATTATACTTTTATATTAAATACTTTGCACGTATTAGGACTCAGTTACTTAATTTAGTACAATTTCGCATTTTCTTTGGATGTAGAAAGGGAAATGGTGACAAAACAGTGGACCTCTGAGTTTCTCAGCAAATCTGAGAGAAAGAGCAGGGAAAAAGTGTTATGTATGCCAGTGGGTACCATCACTTGCCTTTTGTGATCAGGAATAGAAAGGCCTTTTCTGTGCAGGAGATTCTGCCTAAAGATTCTTTAGTGAGTTTAGCAATAGTTTGTTGATCAGTTCAAATAATGCATCACATTAAAAGTTTTGAAGAGAATTTCCCTACCTGTTTATTTTCTTATATTCAGTAATCGTAGTTTCCTGATTAAGAAATAGTCTCTCTCCTTCTCTCTCCTTTTCACTTTCTTTCTCTTCCTCTCTCCTCCTCCCTCCAAAACTTTTCTGATTTTTCCCATCATGTAATTTGAAGTAAGTTCTGTTAAAAAAGTTGGACGATTTTATGTGAAAACTTTTACTGTTAGACTATAGTAATGCATGTTGTGCAAGACATCTCCATTGAAGGGAGGAAGCATTTAGTAAAATCACTGATGAGATCTTTGATAAATAAGATGCACTAGCAACAAAGTATTCAATAAGGTCACTTATCTCTTAATCAATCCTAATTGCATAATTGAAATCAGGGTTATGTTGTCAATGATGTGTCTTCCTAACTCTGACTATACATGAACCTTGAAAGATTGGTTAAAATTAAGGTGGACTGAACTTCATTCAAGATGCAAAAAAAGGTATTTTTCATCTCCTCTTTCCTGTATATTGATTAGTGCTACATTGTGTCAATGTGTGTTCTGTGAACTCAAAAGGTTTTCTTTGGAAGTGATCTCTTGATAAGAGGAAAAGGCAATTAATAATACTACTTTGTGTGTAATTCATGTAAAATGACATCAGTCTTTCAGAGGCAGGGAAGATACTAGTTTAAAAACTTGACATGATAAAGATTGGACTACCAACTTGAGATTTATGGACTGCTTTAGGAACAGGTTTGAAATGAACAGTGAATCATTATGTTAGCTTGCAGGTGAAACGGGCTTCAACTTGTCTCACCTTCTTCCCTCATTTTCTTAAAGGGAATCTAAGGTGTCAGTGACACATTTGTCAGACTAAGCGAGGGATTGATGTATTGTACAGTATCACTGTACCACCTGGAGGTCACAATCACTTGTTCAGCCTCCTACATAGATAAGCATGTTGGTTATTGTGAGCTGTTACCAGAAACAATTTGAAATATACTAAAAAGGATCAAGTAGAAGTGATCTAGCAAGTCCTTCTAATTGTATGAGGTTGATTTCTATGTCATGTTCTAGCTTTGTTCTTGGAAGAGTTTTGGTGTTTCTAATGTATATATTGAGAGAAGGAATCTATGTGTAGATAAAGACTTTGTCACCCCGGTAGAGTAAGGCAAAAGCTGTCCAAGGAATACAGGGAAAGGAATTGCAAAGTCACCATTATTCATTTGTCAGAGTACCAAAATTGCTTGGCTTTTTGGGTGCTGTGAAAATAAGAAACTTAATCAGTCTCTATCTATATGGCATATAGAATATAGATATGGCATATAGGAATAGTGCTCTGCAAGGAACACTATTGATGTGAATGGACAGATTTCTTGGATAGTTTGAGTATGTAGGATTTGTGTAAACTCAGGTGACATTTTGCATGGTTTTGTATGGAGCCAGGCTTAAAAGTTTCATTTAATATATATGAGGTCACCTAACTTCTTGGCTAACTGAACTGAGCTAGAACAGGAAGAACAATATTGACTTGAAGTCAGACTCTGAATGGATTATTCCCATTAGTGCTGGAGTACTCTAGCTGATGAGTTGAAGTTACAAAACGCAGGGAGAGCTGAAAGAAACTGGTAGCAACTCTCCACAGATTGTGCAGCATCGTGCAGTTTTCAGTATAAGGAAATTGTGTGATTTGTGTTTTAAAATAGTTGGCTATGTACTCCAAGAATACGTATGTCCAATAGTACTTACAGTATCTCAGAGAAAATAGAGGCTCAGTATCTTCCCATAGAAAGCTTTGTTTCTAATCAATGTGCTTCCCACTCCAGGATAGCAACAAAGGTATGAGCACTGGACCAGGGTGAGGAGTCCAGACCTGAATGTCAGGTCAGATTTGCTACATAATTGTGGCCGTGGACACAAATTGGAAATGTCTCAGATACCTATGAACAAAATGAGCAAAGAAAATCAAACAAAACCAGAAAACCCCCCAAACCCTTCCTAGTTATAACAAATTAACTAGGGAAGGAAAAGATTGAAGAATATATATATACATGCAGTATCATATATTGTTAATACCACCTACTACTGACAGAAGTTCAGGTTGCAGAGAATCACATAAAGGCTATGAAATGTTAATATGTGGTTGTTGTGACAATATTTAGTTTCACAAAAATCTGATTCTTCAGTCAGATACTATTCTCTTTGTATCTAATGTGTTTCCTTGTATGAACATGTACTGCCACTCTTGGTGTTGAGATATAAAAGATGATTTTGAAAGTGGATGTCAGTCAGACAACATTAAAATCACTGATAATGATGCAGCCTGTGACGTGGAATGATTAGTGGAGTAAATGGTAACAGGAAGGTAGAAACAACAAGAAGGAAGACATTTGGTGAATGGTCATATGTTCATGGATTCACTTGGTAAAACTGATTCTCTTTTTAAGGCAAACTTCTGCTTTTAATGGATGATATTTCTGTATTTCCGACTAGCTTTTATTTTGTAACTGTAATCTTACTATTTACAACTATAAACTATAAGACTAAAAATGAATCTTAGGCTGCTAGTTGATACACTGTGCCACAACTGTTTATCAAAGATTCATTAGGTGCATGTTTCCTTTCCTTCTCCTTTGTATGCCTCCAGAGCGTTACGCCTGGATATTAGGTGCCAGATGCACTTCTCTGGTGAAACTTAGCATGCATTTTCTTTCTTTTCATCCGAGCAGCTGCTGATATCCCTTTAACCCTGCTTGTTGCCAGTCAGAGAGAGAGGGAGAGTACTTACCTAATCTTTTAGAGTAAGAGCCAAAGCTGAAACACCTACCAAGCGACCAGTCAACAGAAACTCTCTTCTTCCTTCCTCCTGCCCAAGAAGACAAGAGGAAAAAGAAAATGGAAATGAAAACCAGAAAATTGGAAATAGCCTTCAGTAGCTTGCAACGACTGGTTTTACTCTTAGAACTGCATGTGGGTGAAGAACAGAAGCTATATTCTTTAACTGATAATGGCTTTGGCAGATGGGAATGGTCAAGGAGAAAGCAAAGAAGGACAATGAATTAGGGGGAATTAAGACTGGAGAAGTGCATGATAGTAGTGTGTAAAATGGATGTCTTCACATAGCTTGTCACATTCGTATCTTGAAAATCCTGGTGGGCTTTCTCCTGGTTTGAGTAAGAGGCATTGTGAGTCTGAATCTGTATTATCTGATTAAAAATTCATCAAAGGTTTTGTTAGACCTAATTTACTTATGTGCTTCCCCCCAAAAAGTAACAGGTAATTCCAAGTCTTCTGTAATTAAGTCCTTAAAAACACTCCACACGCAATTATGTTCATTATTAAAAAAAAAAAAAAATAACAAATAAATACTTTGCTAGAGTCATTTTATGTCAGCTTATCTCATGTGAAAACAAAAGCTGTTATTACTGTGAGGTCATTGTGAAAGAGAGGTTATGAGCGCAGTAAACTAGACATCATCATCACATGGTATATCTAATGCTACTTGGTAGACAGAAGGCCTATTTATATGACAAGCAAAGGATGGGAGAAAACGAAGGCATTCAGGGATTCTGATGGCAAAATAGATCACCAGACCACTAAACAGCTAAACTGTCTAACTCGTGAACAATTACAGTAATTCAGTAAGTTTGTGAGGTTTTGCATTTGCTTTGTAGAAAGCAGAAGTCAGGAGAGGACAAACAGATTTGTTTGTCTGACTTAAGAGGAAGAAATTAAGCATCTGCCCAAGAATTTTTTGTTCATGTTCCTGAAAATAGTTTGGGGCTTTCTTTACTGATAATTAATATCAACATGATCTGCTTACAAATCTGTAAATAATAAGTATACCAGCATTAGAAGAGAAATAGCAATAGAACTATGTGTGCTTTAATCCAGTGCATATTATTTTAGATTTTTTATTTGGGTCTAAAATTTAGTGGACTTACCCCTTGTACTGTTACAGAGGGAGTAAGGGATAGCAGGAAGCTGAACAATATTTGAATGGATACCAACAGCCTGAAGAAAAATTTTCAAAGCATTTAGGCTCTTAACAGCTTACTCCATGTGACAGCTTTTCAGAGTATTGATCCTTGTTTTCAAAAATGCAGAGTGAAGTCCTGGGTCTTGATTAAATATGTATGTGTATGTACGAGGATAGTAAAAGCCACAAAACAATAAAGTATTTCTGCACAAAGATGAATTTTTTTTTCCCTTTTAGAATATTAAACTTGAGAAGTCAAATAAGCTTTGTAATTAAATTATTGGCTTCTGTTCCTTTTGCAACTTGGCTTTTCTTTCAAAGGCACTACGGCAGTGAGACAGACACCTAAAGATTTTGTTTAGGTAAGGTCTTGTCCACAAAAAGGTATTTGCCAGAATTGCTATACCAGTATAATTATATGACAATATAAAACAAATAGTTTAATGCCCTGTGTGTTCACTCTTAGATTAATGGGGACTTTTTTTTTTTAGTGCAGCTTAGTTCACTTACTTAACATAATCTAAACATAATAAACATAATTTTAACTAAAACAAGAATATGTGGACAAACAATTGTAGGAGTTTTACTAACATTGTTCAAAACACACCTTAAGGAATTGGTAGCACTGGGAGCATAGACAAGCCTGCTCGCGTTCATCCTAGTCCTCCTGAACGGAAAGGCAGATCATCTGCTAACTTTGACAGGAGCTGGATTGGGTTTTACATTGTGTTTACTGAAAGTAAGTGGGCATCCCATTTTGGTTACATTTCTGCCATTTAAATTTAACATTGAAGTATGTGGATATAAAAACCCCATCATAGCTAATTGCTTCAAGCTCTCTGATCTTTCTGTATGCTAATGCGGGTTTTCTCTGAATTTACTAAATATGGATTGTAATGTAACAGTGAAGAATATACATTCACAAAGACGGTATATGTATGTTGGGAAACACCATCACCTAGATTTACGAATTAGATCTCATGTCTGTGTTACATTCTATCTGTTTTCCTGGGCTTGTGTTTACTTTTACAGTCTTGAACTGCAATGAAGACTTTGTTTCATATTAAAGAAATGAGTCCATTCTTAGGAGACCAGCTTGCATCTTCTGTCACTTTCCTTAACAAGAAACAGGAACCTGTCGGAATTAGAGATTGTGAAAATTACAAAAGTGCTTACATCATATAGTTAAATAATTTTATGACAACCCATCATCAAATAGTTTTGTTATAGGTCAAATGATAGTCATCTGTGGTAAGCCACCAAAAAGACAAAGAAGGGAAGTGGGTAAGGAGAACTGTCAGCATTCTTTAAAGCATTTAGCTAAGTGAATAGGCAAACTGGAAAAGAGAATGTTTAATTTTTGTTATGTTGGCCTGAATGTAATGCAGAAAGGCAGAAACTACAAGGCTATTTCTCTACCATGCATGAGAGTACTAATTCTTTTCAAAGTGTGTTAATAGTTGGAAGAATGACTAAACATGGCATCCTGGGAATTTTGTGTTTAATTCATTCCTTTCCCTGTGTCTATCTTTGTGTTTCTTTCTCTCAATGACTTACAGATTCACTTTCTTGCAGGTCAGAGAAGGGTTCAATTTGAAAACCACGCTGTGTGCTTTCAGTGCTGCTTTCACTAACTGTAAGATTCCCCAGTTGGAATTTAGCTGACTGCTTATGGCTAATGCACGCAGCAGAATACAGTTCAAGTGCTTTCACAGTCTTACTGCTGATACTCTGGTAACTAATGAAGCTTCAGGATTTTTTTTTAGTTATAAAATAAACAACTGTGACACAGAAATGCTTTAGGATCCTAAGAGCTGAATACAAAGATACCAAATTTTATAATACTGAGTCATCACATTTGAACAGACATAGGCAGATACTTTATAGGAAAATAGATAGGAAGCTCTTCTTTGCTGCTAAGCTAACCAGGAGTATCTGTGAGGCTTTTCTTGGGATGATAGAAGTCCTAAGTTCTCATCAAGCACCCATTCAAATAACCTTTTTAATACAGATAGGAGGACGTAAGTTTACACTCTAGGTGGCATTGGGCTGTCTCAGTTTTTAGGAGGTTGCACAGGTGACCTCCAAAGTTCTGGTTTTTCCTTCAATAACCTGCCTTCCTTACCTTCCTTCCATCTTCATGGCTCTGAAGAGATGGTATTTGCCTTGTGCAAGGCACTCGTACATCCCCTATAGGCCTTTCACTTTCTGAACAAGAAAACCAAGCTCTGTTTTCACCTGAGAAAACCCGTGGGCTGTCTTGTGCATCTCAGAATATGTAACTCGGGCAAGAACAGGGCAGCAGCCATACCCAAGAAGTCATTTTCTCTTGAAACTAGGTTTACAGACACATATTATCCCTTGAATTGCCTTGAGATTCCCTAAAGAAATACTTTGCTCTTCTTTTTCCACTTCCCCTCTGAGACTTCATGGACCCACTGACCTCCAGCAGAGCTTAATACAGATGACTGTGTACATAAAGACAGTTTTCTGAGGTGCCTATTAGTATTCTGCTGACACTGAGCTCGCACACTGCTGGTTCTCCAGCACCAGCTTCCTCTCTTGTGCTGAGGAGCCGGGCACCAACATCCAAATGCATCTGGAAAACAACGCTTCCATCTACCCCAGCGAACTAAATGGGGCCAAGATGTGGGTGACTCAGACACTGGGTATTCATCCCATGTTTTTAAATTTTAAGTGTGCTCCCTGGCACAATTTTAGTCCATGCAATCTCTCTCCTAAACAATGCTTGAGAATATTTATCCTTCCAAAGTTCGATCTGTGGGCTTTAAAACCATCTGGCCTGTATGTAGGAGCTCACTGGAGCTCTTCTGCTGACTGTTTTACAGAGTTCAGATCTGAAGGGCAACCTCATTTTCCTCATCCAGCTGCCCCTGTTGGCACAGTTCCGAGTCTACTTTTCTCTGAATTATAAAGCCAGTGGAAGGTGGTGTTGGGAAGGGGATGTTCCTCCCACCACTGGTATGTCATGCCAGTCTACTTGCTGTCTCATTTACTAATTGCAAAGCTTACGTTTAAGAAAAAAATCAATACTGTTCAAGTATTTTGCATATAGTGCTACTTATCATCTTTTTAGTAATAAAAGGGGAGAATCGCTGCCTATTTGCTTTTCATTCACCTCTGCTTGCCCAGTATGAATTACCAGTTTTAAATTGTTTTTGTTGTTGTTGACTTTCTTTTGAAACCTTGGAAAGAATTTGGGGTATATTAAAATTGTCTGGTATATACTCCATTTGTCTTCAAGAACTAGACCTCAAGAACCAGCTGTATGCCCTAGTGTTATTTCTGAGTTTAGAAAACTCTGCGTCTTTGATACATGCTTGGCAAGTCTCCCGGTAGCGATAGTTCCATCAGCAAGTGGCAATGACACATATCTCTAATAAGGAGTCTGTAGCAGTTGTGTTATCTGACAAAACCGAGGGACTTTGCTGTTCCTTGCCCCTTTTATTTTTGAAGTATTACAAAGTTTATACGGAAGAAAATGAATGTTGCCTATTTTCATCCTGTGGGACTGTTGCTTTACTAAATTTGGTGGGTTTTTTCATTGTCTCTATATGCAAAATATTTAGGTTTGCTCAAATCAGTTATGGTGCATTGGCTTAGCCCATAAAATAAAAACAGGAGTGGTAAGCTCTTGTCCTTCCTTTCTTGTAGCTGAGGTAACTCTGAAACTCAGGGTGAATGTATTAAATTAGCATTCTTTTACATTCTTGCAGTTCTATTATTTCAGACCCTATCAGAACAGCATGGCTGCATGTATGGTTAGATGTTTGGGGTAATGCTTTTATAAGGAGGTCATAATGAAGAAAAGCACTCTAAGTTGTCTGGCTAAGGACTAGGATTTGTCACTGAACCTTACATTGCTTTTGTACTACATTCATACAAGCTTCTGCTGGGTCAAACTGATTCCTTAGGCATGATTTTAGTCCTAGGTCTTTGGGGAAAAGAAAAAGTTTGCAGGAGTGTTAATTATATCTGTATTTCCAGGCCATCTGTTGTGGTGGTGGTGTTTGTCTCTCTTAAAATTTAGAAGTTTGTTCTTTGTAGAAGGCTTGTAAGTTTTCCTGTATGTTTTCCTTTAGTTTACATTTAGTCTAGGTCACTTTAGGAAAGTAAATCGCTTTCTGTGTTTGTAGAAACTTCGGAAGAAATGAGTATTTTTGGCAAGGCAGCATAGTTTCTATGTGACTACCTTCACAACTTAGGAGCTTCAGTGTGTGTTTTTCAGTGCTAGAACTGGATTGAAAAGGTATTAATGCAAATGGCAGCACAATAAATTACAACAGGTACTTTCCAGATGTCCTAGTCTTTATCTTCCTCTTCCTTTTTCTTATATGCTACATTGGGAATAGTAAAAACAAATGTGAAAAGACTTGTCCACAGGTTGGATTTGAGGAATCCCCTCAATGTTAAATATGTTGAAATCAGGTTAAATCTGATAAAGGACATCAATCTGAGGGTCAATGAAGTTCAGCAGTATAAATGCAAATCAGACAAATAAAGCTCTTATAAGACACACATCCCCGTAGATAGATGTGTGAAATACAGCTTCCTGCAGCACTTTGCAGTGTTAGTTTCTCATCTCTGGGAACTGGTTTCAAATTCTTGTCCAAACTGGAATATATGCTATTAAAGAACCAAGACATGGTATTCCAGCCAGTGTGTGGAATGGTTGTAAAAGCTCTGCTAGAAACACAAGTGGAATAAAAATTGACACGACCATGGCCTAGTTCTTAGTTAAGTGCAAGAACCTATGACCAATTGTTAGTAATCAAGTAATTTAAGAGGAAAACCCATATTGATATTTTGAAAGTGAAGGTGTTCATTTTTCAGTATTCACATATATAGCATCTTTGTTTTGTGAACTCGTTAGATAGCACAAGATGGGCATATTGTGATTGGGCCAATAGTTGAATGGAGGAGTTCTACATATATCAGCATGTTTTTCATTGTGTTGATGAGCGTTTTACCATTATTTTTAACCATAGCAGTGGTGCTGTATCACATAAGCATGGGGATGGGGCACTGTGTTGTATGTGGAACTCCTTGGTATTTCTGTAGTTCGACAGCATGCGGATAAGCAAAGCCATAAAAGCAAGACTATTGCTACTGCAGTAATCATCATCTAACTTCTGTCTTTCTGCTCTTTGTTGCAGTTGGACTTGAATGGTTTCTGTGACATAGAATGTCCAATGCCAAAGCAAAAGTTACGTTCTGCTCTAGAAGTTAACACCATAAATTGTGAGTCCAGAGATCCCAAACTCACACCTACTTAAAACACAAATGACGTTAAGAAAGAATATAGATATTCATGCAGCTGGTGCGGCTGTATGAGCATGTATCACATGCATGTGCACTAACTTTTGAAAATTAGCGTTTGTTACTTCAGAACTCATTTAAAAGTTTTCCTTTGATCTTAGTTGGACATTTGTTAGTGGGTTTCAATAGTCAGTGCAGACGTTTGAGTGAAATAAACTTGTAATGGTGAGTCCGTCGTAAATGCTTCTTCAGTAAAGCTAAAACTGCTTGTTCATATTTTCAAAACCAATCAAACCAGACACAGACTGTACCAAATTGTCTGTTTGAGCTCTGCTATATTTACATGAAGATGTCTAGAGACAGAAGACCTCCGTGACTGCTTTCCCATAGAGGCTGTATAGGTGATTCTTTCTGTATATATGTACAAGATTTCTGAAGGTTTAGATTCTTGGCTAACACTGGTAATGACTGCAGTGCCAATTCAGACAGAGAAGAGTGCTGGAAAAGTGGAAAAACAATGATACCCTGGGGTTGTAGAAAGATGAGATCACTCATGGATATGTTGAATGCTAATATTATGTGACTGCCGATGACCACACCTTCCCAGGGGCAGAATCACTCACTCAGCTTTCAGTGGCTAAAGGGAAAAGTTTCTGGATACAACCTCTGAATTTGCAAGAATAATTTGTCCAGGGACAGGTTCATTCTTGTTTGACAGATTTTTTCAGTGCTCAGCTTGAAGAGCAAGAGAATCTAGGAGGTTCAGGATTTAGAAAAACAAAAGAATAGAAGTAGATCAAAATAATTAAAAAAACCCAAGCCCAAACCATAAAACTACAGAAGAATGAAAACAAAACAAAACCTAAGAGGTTTGAGAAAAAGATGTTCCTCTTACCCCTTCCTTTTGCATTACGAGATACTTGCCTGTGCAGCATTTCTTTTCTCCTCCTCCAAACCCTTAAGTTTATATACAGCTGTGTGACCTAGAGACTATTTGGGATTTGCTTTTCTTGAATCATTGCAGGTGATGTTGTACAGAAATGGAGACTTCGGAACTTCTGTGGAACACTTCCCTGGTGATTGGTGGTAAAACATCTGAGCAAAAGGTGTCAGCTTGTGTGAGTGCTCCTAAAAATCTCTTTTCTGTCATTTGCACATGTACTTTCTTCCTTGAGGATCTTCGCTGTGCACAAAAAAAACTACACAATTGTTCAGTTTTAATCTTCCTGGACAGCATTGTCCTCTTTTGTTTCCAGCACTAACTGTGTAACTAATAGCCCAGGACTTTGGATGGCTTAAAAGACTAACAAAATTGTTAGTCTACAGTTTTCTTTTGTGGATGGCTTCTTAAGTAGTCTCTCTTTTCTCTTAGATATGATACTATTGATTTGGTTAAAAATGATGGTAAAATGCTGATAGATTACAGTAGATGACTACTTATCAGTCTGGGCAGAGATTATACAATACTTGCTTTTATTTACCTTTAAAAGTATATTTCTTTCTAGATAAACTTAATGGTCTTGTAGAGAGGCAAATAGCAATGTGTTTGTTAGAGTTGTCGGTAGAAATGCCAATAAGAAAATACCTTGCATGTGAATATAGTAAAAGGAACATTTGTAGGAAAAAAGATGTGTAGTTTTGTTTTCCATTTTACATGGCTATCGTAATAAAACACAAGCAAAAATTCTAAGGTAGTTTTAAGAATTAAGACTTTTGTTAAAGAGATGCCCTAAATGTACATTGGGCCAGAAGATTGCATAGAAAGGACTGAAATCTGAGTTGAGGGAGGGAAAGGAAAAAAACCTTTTTGCTGCTGTGTGCAAAGGGACTGCAGTGCAGGAGGTAAGATACTATGACATGATTTCCTGAAGAGCAGCTTGATAAAACACAAGCATGTATTTTAGCTTGTAAGACACAAATGTAAAACTGGAAATACATGGAAAAGCCCAGAAAAGAAGCCAAATTACTGAGATACATTATATGCCAGGAAAGGATGAAGAAGGAATCAAATGTGGGACTGAAATGGCAGTTTGGTGGCATCACTGGAAGAGAAGAATATTGATGCAGGTGAACTCACCACATTGAGTTGTTTTTTACCATGTAGAGGTTACATGAGCATCTAGGGTGATATGGTGGAAAGGCATTAAGTAATATAGAACTGAATGAAGACTGTAGGGGGAAGGTATGGAAAGCTATAGTTTGTGAATCAGTAATATAAAGATTAACAGAAATTGCAGCAGTTGATATGAATGCTGAGGTATAAAGAAGGAAGAATGAAGCTAAGGGTGTTGTTCAACGACAGCACTATCAGAAGAGAGAGTTTGATGCAGAAATACAGGGAGAACAATCTTTTTCGACATTCAAATGAAAAATTTCTCAGATATCAAATAAGCAATTTTTAAATGGTAGAAACAGATTTTTATTGGCTTTATTTAAAACCAAACTGCAATAGCAGTTACATAAAACAGTGTAGGATATATTTCATATAGGTACTAGTTCATCAAATTACCCTTACCTTTCAGCTGAAGTGCAGAGACTCTCTTCATTCCAACTAGGTTAGTTTTCAGTCATTTCTGAGGCACACATTCCTGCTTTTTACCAGTCCTTTAATACTTATTTAAAGAGCTATAGGCAGTACTTTTCTTGCATCAAATATAATTTATTGACTAGCTTAAAGAAAAAGTACAACTTGGTCCCATGAAAAGCGTTATTTGCCAGTTTCTGTCTCATTAAATACTCTGGCTTCCTTCATGGTAACTTTTAGCTGCTGAACTTTTGAAAGATAACATGAAACATAACAGGAAGCAAGACACTGCCTTTTTTTTCTTTTCTTCCTTAGAAGTGGAGTTTATACTTCTGTTGCTCTAGTAAAGCACTGTTTGTATGGGGAAATTTATTATTTAATCAACACAAAAGTCTATCCAACTCCTTGTCTGTATGCAGTCTATGGGACTTGAATAATTACTCAGTTAAATACCATATTTAAGGACAAGACAAAAATGAATTGTGATTTTGCAATATCTCATCAAGTGGGCTGTTTTTAAAAACAAAATATCTTTCATTTATTCCATGATTTTTTTGCCAGCATATAATATGTTCAGTGCAGGAAATTAAAAGGTAATCTTATGGTTCATGTTTGTCAAAGAGTTTTAGGACTCATTCATATTCTGTACATTCTGCAATCCCCAAACTGTTTCCTGTTTCACTTCCATTTTCTCCAGTAGTCCTTGAATGGTAGAATTAAATGCCTATGTATGTAGAGGGGACTTCAGGTAAGGAATGAGGACAAGAACTGCTAGAAGAATTTCCTCTTGGAGAGTTTCTTATTCACTGGGCAGCAATCTCATGTTTTTGTAGTGATCTCTCTAAACGCTCACCTCCATGAATCTCACATCTCCTTCTGAATAGTAGGATGACTTCAACAACCTTGCTAGTATCCTGGTATCCTCCTTGTTGAAGCTGCGGTACTGGTAGGTGCAGTGTAGCCCAGTTCAAGCTGAGGAGAGAACAGAACCTGCTTTCCCACTTTGTGTGCATGTCGTTAGGCACTAACATATTATGTAACGATGTATGGCACCGCAGATCTTGTTTATTAGTGATAATAAGTGAGGCTGTTGTGTTTCATGCTGAACTCAATGTGTGCAGTGAACACTGCTGCCTGAATTGGCTACCTCATGGATTCATACTTTAAACATGAGATAAGAGCTAAGATAATCTCCTCAGCCAAAGTGGTGGTGATTCTAGAAAGAATAAAAAATCCAGAAATATAAATAAATAAATGAGCAGAAAAGAAGATGCTTATGGGACTGTTGATATCAAGATGTAAGCATAGGTTTTTGAAATTCTACTCCTAGACTTGAATCTCTAAATAATACCAAAAGGAACTTTACAACCTGAGTGCTCTTTGTGGAATTGATTTTAGTTATTCATAAAGATGTGAGGAAAACATCATATTAAAGGTATGATAATAAAGGGTGAAAGAAAACTGGTTCAGTTCTACTCTCGCATTCTTGTAGGTATATATGATTCTGTAATACAGAAAATTAGGATGAATTTTTGAGACAGAAAATTGCTTCCAATATGGGATAGCATTCAAAATACATACTGTAACTGAGGTTTTAGATCTAATATTTATGGCTGGAGTTTCTTACATTGGCTGCCTGACAATGTTTGAATAAATATAGCAATGTAGAATAAAAACACTCACCTCTGAAAAGACAAAAGTAAAGCTCTTCTTCACTTCTTACTCTTTGAAACAGTCCCTCGTATTATTGAGGAAGTGCTACTAAGAGGAACTAAGTGTACAGAAGTCTGGTGTAGAGTTAAAAGGTACTGTTAGTTTCAGCTGAATGCATACTTTGCTGAAATACATAGTCCCTTCCTCCTAGATAATTGCATCCTGGCAGAATAGAACACCATATCTTTTGGAAATATGCAAGTTGCTAGATACGTACTGCCAAAACTTGCTAGTGAAAAGTTTCTGCAAAGGGCCCGTAGAGTTTCCCTGTTCACGTGGGACAAATCTCTATGGTTAGCATTTCTAGTTCTAAGAGATGTAGAAGACCGCTGGCGGGGGAAGACACATGTTTAAGTATCTATTTATGCGGCATATATGGCATGTTGGAAACCGGCAGTGGAAATTTAAACTGCAAGCTATGACATTTCCAGCTATTCTGTAGTTTAAAATGCCGCGATTGTAAATATGTATATTAGAATGTTCTGCAGTTTCATATTCAGACTTATGCTGTATGACATTAGCTAATACACATTTATGCTCAGAGCAGGCCTGAATTTTGATCAGTGAGAAGTTAGTTGACTTGCAGTCAGTCTCTCATCTGTGTACTTGCACGCTTTTTCTCCCAAATTCAAAATTTTACAGTTCCAGTTTTCAAAAATATCCATTCAGTTCTTTGTGGTGGCCATTTTCACATGAGAGGCACTAAGTGAAGCCACTGTTAGAGCTGTCTCAAAAGGGGAGAGGATTTTTTAATAACCAGTTTATAATCATTTGAACCTTGTGGCTAGACATTCTCAGGCAGTTTAGGATAAAGTTACAGTATTACATGATGGTTCTATGTCTGACTCTTCATGTCTCGTTTGAATTCCCCATGGACAAAAAGGACTTTTACTAGACCTACATGCTCTTCAACATTCACTCTAGCAAGTGTTTCTAGGTATATGCAGGCCGTTATCAGGATTTTCAAATGAATTTACCTCCTGTTTGTTTAATCCTCTACGTAATTTTAATCTGGAACCTGTGTCCACATCTTTTATGCTAAAGTGTGTATTAGCACTTGAGGGGAAACTATGACAGTCATTGTTATGCTAGAAAATAAACCATATGAATTCACTTCAGAATACGATATAGTTGGAAGACTAGAAGACAGGCTATGTGGTGTTAAAATAAGATTTTTAAGCAGCACTGGTAATTAATAAAGATAGGAAGCAAATTACTGCTTGTGAAAAACATGGAAGGGTGTAGCATCTGGAATTGTGAAAATACTGCCTATGTTCTGTTGAAGTAAACGTGGCCCGGATGGTCCTCTTTTTTCTGTCGATGACTAACAAGGCCTTCTAATTCAGAGAGACTATGAAATTTACTTTGGGTTGTAAGCGTCTTACAGTTAAATATGGTATCTTAAGGCTATATATAAATTGTGATTTTTCAACCTCATTAACCTCCTGTGTGAGGCTAAAGCCAATTCTTAATCCAAAATCACTGCCAATCTGAAACCAGAATCCATTCAATAGTCTCATGCTGTTTTCTGAAAAATATGTGGTCTTGTCAGGACAAGCAGGGGCTTCTGCAATATCCCACGAGTTAAACAGTATCTTGGCTTTCCCACTTCGTGAAGGAGATTCCATGTCGCCATGGGTAAAAGCTTTGAAAACTCACTTAAGCATGTTTCCTTCTCAGTGGTCCTGTTATGAATCGGTCAGTAAGCATGTAGAGTCATTGAAATGGGGTTGATGATGTTTCACAGGAAAAGGGCATAATTTCAGTTGTAAATAGCGTAGCTGAATTTAACTGAAGAATTCTGCTGCGTGCCAGTAAGTAGAAACAAAGATCATTACAGCAGAAGGAAAAATTATGGTCCTGAGAGACTGACAACATATTTCTTAATCTTGCACTATGTAATTGTAGTTACTTAGTGGATACAGGTTTGATGCTGTTGTAGCTACCTATAGTGCTGTTTCCAGTCTTCTTTCTGTTCTTCCTACACACTGCTCTTCTGCGTTGCTCTTCTATTGCTAATCCTTCCTTCCAGCTCTTTGTGCTACTGGAAGGAAGTTTATATTGTGCCTTTCACTTACCTGTTTTGCAGACTTATCTCTTCTGACCAGATTACTTTTGACTTTAGAAAGGCGTAAAAATACCAGTTACTCAAAAACAATGCTGCAAGTAGGAGGTGTGCCTACAAACAGAGGTTTATTTTTTAAGAGATGTTTGACTTCAGAAAAGAAGTATTTTATGTAATAAGTTTTTGGCCGGACCACATGCTTTTAAAATTGAGAGTGCTGTGTGATATACAGCTAACTTTAGATTGCTTTGGAAGATGGTATTTTGTGGTCCATTTTAGATATTCTCCCTTATTCTCAGCAAAGGTTGGGAGATGTAACTGCAGGTTTCTGTGAAAGTTTGGTCAGAAAGGCTATCCATGGAGATACTTTAGCAATTTAGGGTCTCATAAACTTCCTCCATGTTGGAATGGATGGCTTTTTTGGGTATGTAGGAAACCAACAAAAAATACTGCTTGTTGAAATGGTATTATTTCATGAAAATAGAAGGGCTCCAGTTACATTGATTTTGTTCTTGTGTAATTTGAACTGTACTTTAAAAAACCCACTAAATCCCACCATTCTTTATCTATCAGTTGCTTTTATTTCCTCTTGTCCTTTTCCATTTTGAAGTTTCTCAAACATTAAATAAATGTTTTAAAAGCTTATGAACTGAAATACTTGATGTCATTTTTGAAATAAAACTTTTTACTGGGGTCTGTTAACAATCAAACTTCTGAAAGGCATTCTTGTCAAATTTCAGTATTAAAAATTTTGCTTAAAGTTATAGATAGAAAATACTACCTCATGTAGTTTTTTTCCAGATCTTCCTATTGCAAATTTCTGTGAAGTTAATGTAAATGTATCTACATTACACAGTAGAGGAGGGCTTCTGATAATACAATATGTTTAAATAGTACATGTTTTTTCTAAATATAGCTTTGTCTGAAGTTGAGTTCTGAGTGATATAAGTGGAATTTAATAACACTTCTTTTTAAAAAAAAGGCTTCTGGAAAAACTGAGCAAACAACAGTTTATACTGCTATATGTCATTTAGATTCTCTATTTTTCAATCACTTCATAAAAAATACTTTATGTTATCTATCAACAGGGGACTATTTTTTTCTTGAGTGCAAAGGCAATCTAAAATTTGAAAATCAAACCACAGCCATTAATCAGGATGCAGCCAATGTCACCAGTGTATTTTAAATAAAGTAATACATAGTAGAAAAGGTAGATAAGGTAGAAAGGTAGAATAAAATTCAGCTCCGTGTTTTATAGTTTTGTAGCATCAAAAGTAACTAACACTTATCTGTTTATCAATAATTGCATTACTATGACTGTAATTTAAAATGGGACTTCAAGACAATTCACTCTCAGATATGTTTTCCTTCAAGTCACTAGAGCAGAAACCGTGGTGAATATCTTAAAAAGCAGTGCTTCTAATTTCCCCAGTACTTCAGGGTGTAAAATTTGACATTCTTATAATTGTGATACAATTATGAGAATGAATTATCTTATTTATTTATTTATCAATGCAACAGTGATTTTTATAAATGTAAACTGAAAAAAAAAAAGGGAACCCAGAACCTACTGATAGTGTCAGACATTTGGAAAAACTTTGTGTGTTTAGTAAGATCAGGTTTCTCTTGCTTTATATTACATTTCTCATAGTACGGTCAGTTTATCACTTTTGGCAGCAATTCTTGTCCTAGTCAGATGTGGTATAGGGTCCTATAGAGTTTTATGCTTCTGCCTAAGATTTCCATTATGTTTATGCTGCTTCTAGATACTTTACTGTACATCTAAGCATGGTTTTCAATTACCATCTTTATGCTGTGACACCCAGGTGCTGAGAATTTATTTCTGTTCATGTGGAAGAAGCAGTCTTGGAAAATGCTTATCAGATGGTCTGTATTACAAATTTATATAACACCTACCAGCAGAAACAAGAATGTAGTCTCAAGAGCATGCAGGTATGAGACTTGCTAAAAGAAGGTTGAATGTGTTATTTTTCATCTCAGGCAATATCCTTCTGTGGAAAAGGGCTGTAGAAATTCATTGGGATTAAACACATGTGTGCTTTTCTATAGAAATTATTCTAAAAGCATATATGTTTCATTACCATGCTTTTTATTTTTGAGAGATTTAATTGATCATCTGTAATTCTGTAGCAGGACCACCGTATTTAACTGTTGGTTGTTAGCATCATATTAAATGCCATGGAATACCTTCATAAGAGTTGCAGTATGTATTGTAGTATTAATTATTTTGGAAGCAATAAGAAATGGTTTATTTGTCTTACTTTTTTCAGTTAGATTTCATAGTGCAGTAGTATTTTTAAAATACCTCAGCTAATCAGAATTGATCAGCAATCTAAAAGGCACTGAATTTTGTCAACACTTTAAGAAGAAAATGGAGGATGAAAAATGACTGGTTTATATATACATCTATAAATACATGCATATACATATATACGCATGCATACACACTCTTCTTCGTGACTGAAGTTGAATGCTGTAGCAAACGCTGTGCAGCAAAGCTTTATATGGTGCAAAGGAACAGGCTTTGTTCACAGTGTGTACAGGAGTGATAATATTTCTTGAAGCAACCTCTGTGCTGCTAGTTTCAGTGACAAAGCCTGTGGGCTGGTATCTTATACATACATACAGCCTACAGATAGCACTTTGGGGCACTGACTAAGTAATAAATACATCATTGGGAGGGAGAAGAAGGTGACTGGAAACAATCGGCATGGATTTACCAAGGTTATACTGATTGCCTTCTATGATAAAACAGCTGGATGAGGCTGTGGATGAGGGAGAGCAGAAGATGTCATTTATCTTAACTTCAGCAAGATTTTTTAGATAATGCATCCAAATATTCTTGTGTCCAATTTAGAATGTTATGATCTAGATGGGTGGACAAATAAATGCATTAAAAAATGGTTGGATGATTTGGCTTAGAGGGTAGTGATTAATGGGTTGTACTCTAGCAGGAGGTCAGTGACAAGGGGAGCACCACTGGGGTTTCTTCTGGGACTTGTCCTCTTTAATACTTTCAGCAGTGACCTGGAGGAGGTGATGGAGTGCATGTTTATGAAGTTTGCAGATGACACCAAACGGTAGAGACCAGTCTTGAGGGCAGAAATATTATCCAGAATGACCTAGACAGGGCCAACAGGAACCCTACAAAATTTAACAGGAATAAATGCAAAGTCCTGTGCTTGAGAAGGAAGAATGCCCCTGCAGTGATACAGGTTGGGGGAGCAGCTCTGCAGGAATGACCCTGGGGGTCTTGGCAGACAGCAAGCTGAGCATGAGCCAGCCCTGTGCCCCAGCAGTGATGACAGCTAACGGCATCCTTGGCTGTATTAATAAGACCATAGTCAGTAGGTTGAGGGAAGCGATTATCCCCCTTACATACTATTTTTTAGGCCTCGTCTAGAAAACCCCATCCAGTTTAGGACCCTTCAGTATGAGAAAGGCATTGATAAACTGTAGAGAGTTCAGTGAAGGGCCACCATGATGGTCAGGGGGCTACAGCTTTTGTCCTAGAAGAGAGAGGCTGAGGAAACTGGGTCTGTTAACCCCAGACAAGAGAGAGCTTTGGGCGGCAGGGGGATCTAATAACAGCTTTCCAGTATCCACAAGGAGGTTATTGAGATGATGGAGTCCCAGCAGTGAATGATGAGAGGATACAGAGACAATGAACATAAAGAAATGAGAGTTTCAGACTGGATATAAGGACAAACTTTTTCATCATGAGGTCAGTCAAGCAGTGGAACAGGTTGCCTAGAGCAAATGTGGAGTCCCCACATTTGGAGGATTTCAAGACCCAGCTGGATGAAGCCCTGAGCAACCTGGTCTAACCTAATAGTTGTCCCTACATTGAGCAGAAGGTGGGACTTGAGACTTCCTGAGGTCCCTTCCGAAGTCAGTTATTCTTTGACTCTGTAATAATTGGTTGAAATATGGACAGCTGTGCACAGCTGGAGAGGAATTCTGCTTTATCATTCTTTCTCTGTACTGCGGAGATGCTGCTTCTGAAGCCTTCTGAGCTGTTGCTTAATATATGAGCTTACTAAGAATGCCTTAACAAAGAGGTTAAATATGGTAGAGAATTAAAACCTGAAGCCTAGTTCTACACCACACTGCAAGTTCAATACAAATCCATGCCTTGGGCACAACCTTTAGCAACTTTCTCACGGGGGAGAATAATTGAGCCCATCTTACTCTGAGGCCAAAGAGCATCCTTCCTTCCAGTAAAGCTGCAGGGGCTGTCACCCAGTCTGTCCTCAGGACACTGTAAAATGCCTGACATTGGGCCGAAGAGAGAGGCTTTTAGAACAGGAGTCCCAAATTCGTGTGCATGAAGGGCAGCTGGCACTGCAAAGAGCACTGTAAAGAGCTAAGGCTGCACTTTCAGCTCTGGGTATATGCCACCATGTTGTGATACAATCTTCTGGAGCTGGGTCAAAGAGCATGTCAGCTTTTAAGCCATTTCCTGTCTCTGTTTCGATACCTGAATTGCTCTCCTGATTTGTAAATTTTGACTTGTGCTTGTTTTTCAAAATATGCCTCTTTTAATAATGTTAAATATTTCTAAATTTAGAAATTCAAAATATCTTTTGATGGCTAGAAAAATGTAGCAAAAAATGCCCTTTTGCCAATATAGAATAGAAAATGATAGCATGTTTGCATGTGAAACTACTGTGATGATTCTAGAATTTAGTAATGTGTATAGAATTTGTTTTAGTTCAGATGTAGTTTCTTTAATTTTAGGTGTATTTTTTTTCTGTATCTGTTTAAATTGAAAGGTACACAGGTCTTCTGGGGTTCAGCTTCCATCTTTTTATTTGTTCGAGTGCATTGTTAAATGGCTTTGTGTAACTAAAAGTCATCAGTGTGTTATTTAACTCACAGCTTATCTTTTTTACAAGAAAAATACCACCTCATATTTTTCTGGTTTGATATGCCACTTTGGAAGGCCTCTAGCGCCTGATCCAAGGCTCTCAGAAACCTCTGGAATTTATTTTTTTCATTGACTTCAGTGAACACAAGCTCAGTAATCCAGAATGAAGCACCTTCAGTTTTTCTTCTGTGGGAAGACATAAATCAGGATAGTCTTCATTTTTTCTATCTAAGAAAATGAAAGTAGCAGAAAGCAACCTGGTCAGGTTACTCGGGCCAGTGTTGCCAAATTCTTAGCAGGCTTATGCTAGAGGATGGGAGTGGAACTGTGTTCAGATGACTCATCACAGACTCATCACAAACTCTGTAGGTGGTTGTCCAAGAAAGCATCTGATCGGCTCTTTGGCAACACCAAGAAGCTGTTAAGTCCCATTTAGCATTTCTCCATGTGTCTGTGATGCGGTTAGAAAAAGCAGTGACCCCACCACAGTATCTATGTCATCTTTTCATCTTGTGTGAGTCAACCATTTAGAAGAGAATGGAAATTGTATAGAAATTTGTGGCAGTAAAAAAGGGGTTCTTTATTTTTTCCATATGTACAGACCTAGAGTACCTAAACATATGGGTATAGGGTCATGAGAGAATATGTGATATATTGTAACTTCCTAGGTAGTAGACGTGAAGCTGTTAATATTATGATTTGACCGATTTATTTTTTCCATTGCTTTTACTGAATTTACAGTAAAGTGTACATTATGCCAATTGCTTGTAGTTTGGTTTCGGTCTGATTTCCTTTGCTTAAGAGCTTTTCTGAACGAGTCAGTACAGTAGCACATATATGAAGTTGTAAAGAAGGAGCAATTTTCACCTTTTTATTGAACCTCTTTTTCTGTGTTGAATAGCAACAGTGATTTTCTATCACAGCATTACTGGTTCTGTGCAAGCTTCTAGGTGACAGTGTTTACTTGATTGAAAAAATAATATTACATGTTCTTGCCTACTATCTATTTAATTCTTTGAGCCAGGAATAACATTTAACATCTTAACTAATTGTATTAAAAGTTTGCCTTTTACAGTAGAAAGAGTGGTATTCTTAAAATTTCTTTTTATGCCGTGTCTGTGAGCTACAACAGCAGAAATGCACCAAATCATACCTGCGGTTGCATTTTGAAGGAGTTACACACATTTAGGTAAGGCCTAACGCTGGTCTTTGGGAGACTGTGATGACTGAAGGACCGGAATTTAAGGCAGTAAGAGGAAATAATTCCATTCCCAGCTTTGTCACAGACCTCTGTGTGCATAACACCGATGAAATTACTTATCTGTAGATCACTTTCCTAATCTGTAAAACGTATAAAGCCCTTTGTAAGGCATATAAGTATTCTGGTGCAGAATTAAAGCCTGTTCTGGAATCTGCCTGGGGAAAGCCCTGTGAACTGCCATAGGCTGATCAGGAGTTCCGGAGCTTGGAGCACACTCTGTCAACGCTCCCCAGTGTGGTTTATGCCATTCCATGCATGCTCTCTCCTACTCAGAGTGGGGCTACATCTACTTTTCATAGAAAGGCACAGAGTATTACTTGCTTTGGTAAATAATCCCTCCAAAGGAACACTGTTGAGCATAGGCAGAACTTTGATGGTAACCAGCAAGGAAGACTTAAGAGCGGACAGAAGTACTGTCCACACTACGGCAAGTGCCAGTCTGCTCTTTATCAGTATTTCCATAATGGTGTTTTTCTATGCTACAGAAGAAAAATTTAAAACATGATATTTCTAAGTCTTTGATAAATAAAAAAACTTGTCAGACTACCTGTCAAATACTGTATCAGGCAAAAGTAATTGGTTTTGTTATGGGACTTTGCATCTTGGATTAGGAAGTGACAGTCTCTCCTGGCTGCACATGATAAAAACCAGTTGTGTCCCAAGGTATTTATGGAGTCCTTGGATTTGAGGTCAGTACCTAGTTCTAAAAAGAAAACCATATTCGTGTTTAAAAAGAGACTGGATGGTACTTTGGTTTGCAACCAGTGTATGATGTGTCCTTTCTAGTAATTTGAAGTAGAAATGAATGTAGCCTGATTATTTAACGTATTAAACATTAAAAATATTATATTCGAGTTGGAAGTCTTTTTGATACTTCAAGGCAATGACAACAACAAACATATCCGTCTTGAAATGGATGAGGGTGGTGAGATTTCAACAGGGAAAAGTTAAAACACTTATCTCAGCAGAGAGTGCTCAGGACGTCTAGGAAAGCGGGTGATGGAAAGAATGAGGAAAAAGGAACTGGAGGGGAATTCTTCCTTCTCACCAGCCAACCTCCTTCCCTTCCCTTACTCTCCCAGCAGTCCAGCTCTGTGAATCTGCCATGGGGGAAAGTCGAGGTCTGTGGAAGAATGCCTGACTTCTGCATGGACTTGACCAGCTTGTTAAAATTCTGCTGTTTCACCTGGCCAGCAGACCTCCCCAAGAAAGCCTGGCAGCACAGACTTCCATGTAACAGGCAGTGGAAGAGAAAACTCTTCTGGGTCTGCATCAGTCCCTGAAAAAGAGATACTTGCTTTAAACGTGGGATCACACCTATGCAAGGATTTAGAATCAAAATGTTAACATCCTGTATTAATGTAAGGTAGCAGATTGCCAAGAAGAACTCATAAGATGCCCTAGATACTTTTGACTGCCTGTGTGACTTGGCTTGTGAGCATTGCTAAACAATAAATTGAACTGAAGGATCTCTAAAACGGATGGGTCACCCGTGTGCATAACTTCAAATCCTTCATATGACCAATTGCACTGGAGAGGTCTAAGGGGGACTGCTATAATTTTTAGATTTTATTTCCACCATACTGTATGAAAAATGTTTCAGTGAAATCAGGAAAAAAGAATAAAATGCCAAAAATTTTGAAAATAAGAATTTAGTAGTTCACCTTCTGAAGTTTTTATTGTTAAAAGTACACAGACATCTGATTTGCAAGATCCACAAATCAATTTTACCTTCTGCTGGCAGGGCTAGCTATGTAACTTTGAAAATTGGTCTAAGAATCCCCGTCTGTGTATTCTTACACAGCAATGCCCTGTACTTAATCTGAGATTACGAATAACACATACTGAGTGTATGCAAAGGCTGGCTCAGGGCCCGTTGCAGAAATGGGATATCTCAGAAGCCCATAAGGCTCACATTGAAGTCAGCAGGAGCTCTGTATCTTTGGCCTTTTTTACTTTAATGAAAATGCTTTCCTTGTAGTTTTATGAACTTAGGAATTTATGCTTTTAATCCTGTCCACTTGCAGTTTAGAGGCAGGATGCATTGTAGTTGCAAAACTAAACTGATGAAGTCATGAAGCTGCATCTTTGGAGAAGTAGAGCTTCTGCTGTTTGACTCAGTTGCTTGCAAGAAAAATGTGCTTGTTATGAGTCTTAGGCTAAGTTTAAAAAATACATTGCAACATGTACCTTTTGGAAAAAGCTGTTCGGCAGAAGGAGAGGACAAGTGTGCTCCTTCCTTTTTCATGCTTCCTGTGGGAAGCAAAATGGGAAGAGAATCCTGCATAAACCTTTCTGTTAGACCTACTTATTGTAAAACACAGGTTTAGCTCAAAATTTAAATTTGGATCATATTTGTCTATATTTTATCCTTTTTTAAGCATTTGTGATGATTTATTCTGTGCTCCAATTTGCATCTGCTTTCAGATGGCAAAGGAGGAACTTAGTATGGCATCTGGAGGTCCATTAGAAAAAGGAATGTCCTTACCAGTCTAATTACTGGTGTAGTTTGTGGGACTAATTCATCTTCCTTTATTGTTCAGTCCCAATACTAATAATATCTGTGTTATTGAACAGCTGAAGAGTTCACAGTTACTCAAGCAGTCCGGGCTCCACTGACGGTTATAGTCCCGATATGTGTCTCATACCATGTTGCTTTACATTAACTTTTGAGTTGTTGTCGTAGGAGTTCCAGGGAGTTCCAGTATGGAACTTCTGTACAGGGTGAAAGGGGAGCTCTGGCAAATTATCTTTTTTTCTTCCAGGGTTAGTTGGCTCTTTCACTGCTTATGTTGGCACTGTTTGGTTATAAATGATTCCAAGTAGAAAATTTTGTCTTTTTGCCTGAAAAAGTGAAGTTCATTTTAAGGTTAATTGAAGCCTATATATGGATTGATTGCTAAGGAAGATATTTCACCTACTGTAACATAAAACTATGTTCCAGTTTGTGTTTCATCTGAGTACTGTGTACCAAGTCTCTCTTGTATTAATTAAGCTATACTACACTCTCGTGAGATACATTTTTAATACAAAGAAGTGAACAGAATGAAGGCTATTCAATATGGTAAAAACTCCAATATGTATGCTAATGTTATAGAAGACTCAGAAACATTTTATTTTTAAGGAGTCTAACCTTAGTAATTGTACTTTCTTGAAAAAAGACTTTAATCTTGCTCTTATCTGTTTTAAATGGCCACCTTTTGTCAGTATAATAGTTAATACAGTTGATGCCAATTTTTGTAATGTCTGACTTTATCACTTATAACATTAAAGATTATATCACAGTCTTGAAGAAGGGGCTGGTTTTTTTTTGTTTCAGTTATAAAATACTTTTGGTAAATAAGAACACTGTGGTCCGAAGAATTTTTTGCAAATGAGGATATATAATGTTGTTTCCATTATTTTTCAAATTGAAAAAAAAATATCTACTAAGTATCTGGGTGTTTTCCTTGTCCTAGTAGTAAACTTACTATTTCATTTTAGGGACATAACATTCTCCAACTGTTTTATTTTATGTCTGAGAGTTTTCTGAAGCCTTTCAAGATTTTAAGAGGTATTTTTACAACATCTTGCTTTCCAGAAAGTCATAATTTTCATCTTTAAACATTGGAAGCTATGCCTGTCCCCTCCTTGCCACCCTCACGATACACCTTTTCATACTCCAATCTGTGGTGAATTTGTTGGAGAGGAGACTAGGGGGACTGTTTTGTGGAATTTGAAATGCTGACAAGTCTGTCGACACTGGATGTGCGATTGTCCCTCGGAGCTTACATCCAAGTTTGTTGTACCGAGCAGAGAATAGAATGTGGGAGAATTCTGAGTGTGTGTGCATGTGATTGCAGTTTCCAAGGAGACCACCTTCTTTGTCTGAACATGTCCAAAATGATTGCCTAATTGATCTCATCATGTGGGACACTCTGTCGGTCTTTCTGTCTGCTTCTCTTGTGCGTTCTTTCCTCCACATCATTCATCAAAAAGTAAAAAATGAAAAGTTACGTTCTCGAAAAGAGCCAAACAAAGCCAGTAGCCTGCCTGAACAACGAGTTCGGACCGTCCTTTAGTTAAAACCAATTGCTCGTGTGTCACCAGTATGGATGTGAAACATGTTTTTGCCAGTATTTCTTCCCAATCTGTGCTATAACTTGTGCATAGATGATGCTAAGTGTTCCTTTGAAAGAGACAGCTGTTAATGCTACTACTGAATTTCCACTAATTATAAAATGAAAGGACCAGCTCTCTTTTCCTTCTCAAAGCTCAATAGTCTAGTTTCACTGATTAAAAAAAAACAACAACAAAAAATCCCCCAAAACACAAAAAGCTCAGGGAGGGAGAAGATGTCAGTTAGCGACAGTGCTGAAAAGCATGCTGATGTGCTTTTTTTGTTGCTTGTGGTTTTGTTGATGATTTGCTAATGAAAGCCAAAGCTCTTTCAAATTTAGTCCCTCGACACTGGAACTGGAAATGAAGAGCTCAAGTTTAAAAACATTCTTGCTAAAGGGAGAAGATCGCAGAGGCAGTAAGAATAAGGTGCTGAGGCAAAACTGGAGGTCACTGAATACTGCTGTTCATATCACTCAGAGGCAGAGGGGACTTAGGCCATACCTCACTTTCTTGCTAAGGAAAGACTCCTATTAACTGCAGGAGGAATTTAACCTGAACTATGGAAACAGAATATTATTGAGACAGAAACTGAAATTACATCACAATTCAGTATGTAAAAAAGCATATTAAAAACATATTATTGAATAAATTTAGTAACTACTGAAAGAAATATTTTTTAAAAAATCCTCTCTTTTTTTTTTTTTAACTGTCCTTTTCCCTGCAAATGCAGTCCTTAGAAAAGATGAACATCAGTTGCGTAGCATGGTTTTGTTTGTTTATTTGTAATAAGTGTCTGTAATCTGTGTAAAACTGGGGAGAGGGCATAGTCTGTGTCAGTTTATCTACAATGTGTCACACTGGGGGTAAATACCAGCTGGTACATGAAAAAGGTCCAGGCAAATGTAAGCCAACAGAAGTAAGCATGGACAGCTTGAGGAGCAGAGTCTGAGAAAATAAGTGGAGTTTGCAGCAGCCACAGCTCTCAACTTTCCTGATGGCATTTGTTGGATAGAATATGATTAATCTGTCTCTCCAAGAAAAGATCTCCATGATTGTTAGAAGCCAGTCCCTCCCTGCCTTTACTATAAACTGGAAAGAAGACAATAGTTTCACAGGCCTTTGATCTTGCCAACTCTTACTCCTGCCTCACTTTACTCATACGAGCAGTCCTGTTGAGCTGCTGGGTACAATTAAACATCAATGAGCATCCTCAGAGTCTTTGCAATTATACATGACCTTAGCATATGAGGATTTCAAAGCAGTAATTTGCAGGGTTTACAAGTCTTTTTGACAGATAATATTTTCTCTGTGTTTCATAAAGATGAAAATTTAGGCAATAAGCAGCTTGAGGACAACTTAAAGTACTAAGAAGTCCAGGGCAAAGGATACATAGTTTTATAGTCTGAGACCATTAGGTGGGACAGAGCAGGATGCTGTAAACCTGGGTGAAACAACAGTCGTGGTCAGCACCTGGCTTAATTTAGAGCGGCCTGTTTACAGAGTGTTGTGCCAATAGGAAGATACAGTACTGTGGCTACGAGTCCTAAATGTCTGTCACAAGCTCTGTGCTCCTCCCTCTACAACTCTGGGAAGATTCCTGACCTGTATTTAATTAAAGCATGATAAATGGTGCATTTGAAAAAATAAGTCTCTCTCCCCCTTTCTGTCTCTCCCCTCAAGTTCTGCCCAAAGCCTGAGGCCACTTCATCTCTCTTCTGTTCTGCAAGAGTGATAGAAGAAGAGGTCGCAGGACTCATGACCTTTTAATCTGAGTGTCTTATGTTTTAGCTAAGAGGGAAATCAAATTTGTAGCTACACTGGATTTTTTAAAAATGATTCCTGTTTGAACCTACTTGGGTTTCGTGCAAATGTGGTACTGATGAACACAGTTAATCTTATACAGGCTGAGCTGTGAGGCAGCACTTTAAGTAGTTTTCCAGAGAGACCAGTTCCTTCTGGGAATCTGACGACATGCAGCACAGTGGGAATAAGGAGAGTGCTTGCAGAGGAGCAGAGGTGCTGCTCCCTCCTGAGAGTGAAGCAAAGAAATAGCTCTCACATCCAGTGCATGCACCTGCACCTACCTGACCTGAATGAACAGGCCTCCCAAATGACATGTGCCTGTATTTGGAATATGGCATGTTCGGCGTGCTGCACAAACAGAACTGCTTTTATTTGACATTATGGTAATTAAATAAACATTTAAAATAGACTTTTCTGACTCGCTTGATAAAATACATCTTTCTGAGCAAAAGGTTGAGATCTGACAATTGGCTTTTAGAGTACCTTTGAAGAAATCTGGTTTCTCTGTTTAATCTGTACGAGATTCAACTGTTTTTGAAATATGTAGATAATGTGTCAGTGTATTATATAGACCACTAAGTCAGAAGTCACAGCACTGCATTGGCACGACTGCCCTGTCGCTTGTGCACAAAAATGCTGAGCTCTCCAAACATACCTGCCTGGCTTCTGCCCTTGTTTAGCCGCTGCCAGAACAGACAGGCTTAAACTTTTCTTCTGTACCCTTGCCTCCCAGTCATCACCCTCCCTTTTCTTAGCTCCTCCTGCAAAAAACTACCAAAATATGTTGGACAAGGTCAAGCTCTGAAAGAGTGCTTCTGACTCACAGAAAATGCATTTATTCAACCAGAGTCCCAAATGAAAAATCTTTAGTTTATCTACCTCCTGGTGTTTCTATGCTTTCCATCTTTTAGATTCTTCGCTACAATATTCTGTGCCAAACTTTGGCAGACCCAGTCCAGCAAAGCCTTTTTGTGTGAGTGGTTATTAAACTGAAGTTAATGAGAAAAATAATGTAAGAAAGCTTTCAGCCTAAGGCATATTATTTTTTTAATGGCTATTTTTTAAGTTAAGTACATTCTATAGGACTTTGACAAAAAAAAAATCATTTTTGGAACCTATTTAAACTAAAGAAACGATCACAAGAGCTCCTCTTTTTTCCACTTATACACAACTAATATACATATTTCGTATTTGGCACATACTTAACCTTTTCAGAACATGATTTCCGCTATAATAATCAAAAAGAGTCAACATATTTTTTCAGTATTAGGAAATATTTTTCGAATTTGATTAGAACAGGAGAACAATTTACCACAGTATCAAGCAAGTCAGGAAATCAAAGCATTGACTTTTGACACGGTCTGATGTCTTCCAGAAATAAAGCAAGCTGTGCACAAGCACATAACAAAGATAAACCAGGAAGGCACAAATGGGATTGTCATTCTTCCTCGTACACTGGCAGTAAGAAAGTTTTTGGAGAGGTAGATCTGAATTAGTAACTGATGCGGTTTTTTTGTGTTTTAACATTTGATTTCCCCTTTCTGTGTACATAATTCTTTCTGTAACTGATTTCACAGGTCTTTTCTGGCATTTTCCTTTCTTTCCGTAACAGCGAAGGCTATTCAGTTTAAATATGTGGTCCTAAGAGTATGTGGAGGTGAGAGAACATAGCAAATACATTAGTCATTTTACTCAATTTGAGTATTTTGTCAAATTTTTCTCTCTCACCTACTATCTTGTGTAGAACATTGCTATTTTCTTACATTTGAATGTCGAAGAACTGCATTTTCTGGCTCAGACAATCTCAGATACGTTCATTCAGACCTTTTTGGTCCTGAGAGTGTAAGTGCTAGGGGCAGGACATTTTGATCAACCACACTACTCAGACACAGACAATAATCAGTACATTAAGGCAGTGTTTTCTCACTCTCTGTTCTTAGGATGTAAACTTTCCCAGTCTCAGAATGGAGTCTAAGGGTAACTTTTGCAAAATCAGAGTTGTGTAAACTTTTCATAACCATAGAAGAATTTGGTTAGCCTTGCAGAGTATTAGGAGCCAGAGAAGTGTTTTCTGATACCTGCCTGGGGTGAGTATTAGCACTGTATGATCTTCTGCTCATCTAAAAGAAAACTACCATCCCTTACAGTACTGATGACAAATTAATTAATTATATCACCTATGGCATCACGTGTTAGATTGCCTTTGAAAATCAGGTGTGAGAGTAATGCTACTTTGTAGACATTTAGAAAGTTAAAATGAAAATTTAATTCTCAAAATCATTCCTTCTGCATTTCCCTTACGTTTTTCTAATTTAAACATTTCTAAAGAAACATGGAAACAAAAGCATTCATTATGTTATGTGTATTCTGTTATGTTGCTATAATGCAGTCTAATGTTCAGAAGCAGAACTTCCTATCTTAGTCCAGTGAAGATTTCGGAGCTATTTCTGTATTTGTCATACGGATAACTAGAGCCATTATTTTATTGTAGGTAGTGTACAAAGGGAAAAAAAGATGGTCACTGCTTTAAAACTCTTACATCTTTTTTTTCCTCTGGTACGTGTCTAAATTTTGTGATTGATACGATGCTCACGGCAAATTCACATGGTATTCCCTGGTGATCATGATTTTGACTGAATCTTCCTCTTACGCGTATAGGAGAAGAAACTAATTAGGTTTGTCTGACTAGCTCACTCTATCCTTTGTGGAAGTAGACGGTACGGGCATGGAGATGGTAGAAATTAATTAAGAAATGTAAGTTGGAGATGTCTAGCACCACCGCAACCGAGTCTGTCGTCAGCTGCTGCCAACAGATCTTTGCAGGTTATCTATTTAAGGGCAGATGTCCTTTGCTTTATATCCCAGTCTTGGTTCCCAGTTGTGTATCTTGCAAGCTTACTGCTAGTCATGACCATTACCCTGGCAGACCCTGCTTTCTTTCTGATGAAAGCCCTGGGCATACAAGTGGAGAGGGAGCTGCAGAGCACATCAGCGGTGTTCCTCAGGCTTGAATGATCAGGAAACTAGGCTGTCCCTCAATGTGGACAGAGTGTATGAGACTGACCAACTACATCTAGGAGAGTTGCCTACATTTTTCAGTCTCAGCACTGCGGCTTTTTGGCAGCTAAGGCTCTTGGAGGATAACTCTTCCTCTGAGTATCATCAGGCTTCCTCTGTTCCGAAGTTAAGCCCTTCACTGTTGGGAGAAGGAAGCACTTATTTCCTGAGCCACAGTAAGGGGATCATCTGTTTTTCTCAGTAGTTCTGGAATGACAGTTTATTCGCATGTGTGGGCATGTAATGTCCTCATGGACACATGTATACACCTTTGGACAATATCCATAAATAAACCATTATTGGTCATTGACCTTTGACTGTGTGGCTGGTTCATCAATACATAATCTCTGGAAGACTTTTCATAATCTCTTCGAGTAACTTAAAGCTACTCTTAACAAGACATGCATGCGCACGCACACATATATCTCTGCCAGCTAGCTATTTCATTTCCGCCCCCCCCTTGCATATGTGGAATTTCTCCCCAAAATTATTTTGGCCCAATGCCCAGGAGTCCACAACAGTCAATGGCTCAGTGGCATGTTAAAGTTCTGCATGAAACAAGTCTTTATGCTGTTGGAAAGGAGAAAGTCACAGCTCTTGGGACACATGGCACTTGTTACTAGAAGTCTCTAGAGAAACAGTCTTAAAATCATGGGTTTTGCACATTAAAAGAAGCTAAACTGGGTTCTAGAAAGTGATTTTTTAATATATTATTTCTATTTTTCCTTTCACCTCTGAGGATTTTAGAGGCGGATATACCATATTGTAGGAAAACAGACAGAAAAAATAACAACGTTCATGATATTTTCATTGTATATGCAGAATATATAATGATGTGGTGTGTGGTGCTAACGTTTTATCGGCATTCATTTCTGATGATCTTTATTGCTCTTGGCTTTACAGTTCAGGGGTCTTGTGGTTAGCAGGATAACAGAGATAAAGCTGCTATACCACAGCATTTCCTTTCTTTGTAACTTCTGCAGTATATTTGCAGTGTGCGGATAGAATTTACTGTATAAATTACATCTCTTCCATCTTTAAGCACAAAGAGCAATGAAAAAGATTTATTTATAAACTGGATTATAAATAGCGCAACATTTTTCAGGAAGGCGGCTTTTTTACCCACTTAATTGGAAGTAAAGGGATAAAAATTAATAATTGAAATATGGATGACAATCCAATGCAGATTGTGATTGTTTTCCTAAATGCCTTAACTAAGAAGTCAATTGTATGTGGAGTTTTATACTAACAAGGCAGGAATGAGAAAGCTTTTCTTTTAAGTGTCTGTGTCTTGTAGCAGCTTTTCTTCCTCACTGCACAGCAAAGGATTTTGGCCCATGGAACTCATTTGAGAAATGCACTGAAAGCTATCCCAGACTTTTAATGGACAATAAAACACTCTGATGTCTCTACTTTAAAATTACAATCATACGGCACAAGGGCTGCATGAGGGTGACCTATATGAAGGGAACTGCCACTAGAAAAGTAACTATCTTGTAATTTTATTATATTTAGTGAACTCTGCCTGTAGTGAAATAATCCTGTATTAAACTAGGAAGGCCATGAAACCAACTTTTCATTAAAGATAATGTGAAACAATGTTTTCCCCCATCGTCAGATGTCTGTGTTTTAAAACTAGGGAGAACCCAAGAAGTGTAAGTGAAGTAAAGGGACACTCACACAGTGACATTTAAGAAGTGGCTGCTCGAGTCAAATATTAGAATACAAATACTGTGATAAAACCACTAGAGCACATATGCTCTGCCAGATGAACTTCAATATCTTTTGTTCCCTATATGAATTATTTTATAAGAGGCAATTTCAGAGGAATAAATATGAAGACTTTGTCTCTTCTCATAAGAGTACATCATCTTTTTTTTTCCCCCAAGACCCCAGGAGTACTTGGTACAATCTAAATTTTCTTGTGCTTTCACTGTTGGCCTGAACAGAAATTCCATGTAAGTTCTGAATAACCCACGATGCATCAAATGTTTTTGGCATTTGATGGTGTCTTTTACAAAACATTTTAAATGATGATGATGTCTTTTTTTTTAAATGATGATGGTGTCTTTTACAAAACATTTTAAATGTTAGAAGTGTTTCAGTTGTGAGCTTTCTTCTTCAAGTCAAAACAAATTTCAGTAAGTTCCAGTGAAAGTCTGTTAAATACATGAATGCATGTATTACTTAAATATAGTGCAGGTATTTGTTGTGGCTGCTTATGAAAACTGAAACAGAAGTCACAGATTAATACCGATCCTTGACTTCTGTTTTCATGACGTATGAAAAAAAAATATTTTTTTGTATTAAATTAATAAATACAAAGAAATGTGTGGCTAAGAAGGCTGTTGTTATATTTAATACAGTATTCTCCTTTGCATCAGGCAATCGAGAAGTTGTCCTTGGAGGATTTTACAAAACTTGTAAATAATTTTGTGCCACTACAAAAATAGTTCATGTAGCATGTAGATGTATGCTCATCTGATAGTAATGGCTATACCTTTGACACTTTAGCTCACCAAGGGCTCAGTTTCTCATTTTTTTTCACTGGTGTGTTTAGTCCCACATGATCTGCCCTCATTTACATTACAGCTTTCTGAAATCTGACAGCATTTGTATGCTAAGGCCAAAAAACCTACAGCTAAGTATCTACAGTATTCAAAACCTGGAGCTAGAGCAAGATTTGCAAAACAGATCAACACCCAGAAGATCAGTGCTTTTAAAAATTTGGCCACTCTATTTCGTGTGTGTGTGAGAGCTGGGTGCTTCTGCAAAGCAGGCCTTGACTAAGAAAGATGATCTCCTTCAAAAAATGTGACCCTAAAGGGCTTGGCAATATCTATTCCACTTATAGCATAGAGCTCCAAATTCTTGAGTTGTCTGTTCTTGTGTTGGGAAACAGCCCCTCCTACCCAAGGGAGTGCGGCCTGACAAAAAGAGCATTGAGATAATAAAAATAAAAGTGCATTCCATGATCCAAAAAAGGGCAGATAGAAATATTTCTAGCATAAATTAATGCTGGTTTTTGCTGGAAGAAATTATGCTGTAGAAGAATGTTAGACATTTACCTCGTTTGTGTTGCTTTTTCTCATCCGTTTTAGACTAAAGAATGAAGTTCACAAGTAGCATGAGATAGATGTGTATGGAGTATAGGGCTATTATAATGCCTTGAGATTGAACCTGTAATTCACTAATAGCATATAATGAAATCATATTTGCCCTGTGAAACACTTACTGTAATATTCTTATATGAGGTAAAGTTAACCATCCTTCTTTCTCTCAGATCAATACCATGAGCATACCAACACAAAGGATACCGCTATGGATGAATGAAGGTAGAATATTGTGGCAGTTTATTCTAAACACTCTTACTTTCACAGTGAACATAATTAATTTTTCTTCCTGTAGGCTTTCGCTATTAAACTATTGTTATCCGGGTATCTGATAGGCAGTCTAGATAAGTGGGAGAAACTACACCTGGAAAACTCTTACCAGCATGCATAGACCTGATATCCATATGCAGCGATTTCAGATATATAAACAAAGAGTCTGGTCCAATGCCCATTTTGATGTTCCTGAAGCACAACTTTGAATTGTCTCATAATTCCCTGTATTTTTTATGTTTGTGCTAGAAATGAAAACATGACAAAATGTAAATGTAGTAGTATGAAATCAACCCATAAAAAGCAGAATGGATAGTTAAATAATCTGGCCTCAGAGAGAAGGCAATGCTGTGTTGCTATTATGTTACACAAAAAATAAGCAAAGGATGAATAAACTTTCTAGAACAGAAAGTTGTTGAAGAGGATATGTTCACATAATGTAGAATGATTTTTGAGACTACTGTAGTTTTGAGAGTACTGGAGTATTTAACATAGATCTCTGATCATTCCTGTAGTTCCCAGTTTAGCTAATGCCTTCTTAAAAATGTTCTTAGTACAGTATACAGAAATATTGATTTAAAAGGCAGGTAGAAGAAGTCAGCAGTTAAAACCATCCAGAAGATTGTCTACAGCAAGAGCATACCATTATTTTAGTTTCCCAAATAAAGGAAATATGTAGGTAGATTGATTTTTGGAATAAATAAGGGTATGAATGTCTGCAAGTCTGCATGTAAAACAATCAAGAAGATTTGTCTGGAGCATGAGCATATTATTGTGCTAGCTTTTCCCAGTGATAGCACTAACTAAATAAATTAATTCTTGGAATAAGGAAGGGTGTAATTCCATGTATTTACTCTGGGATTCAATTTGAGATGGTATGTGAATTATTCTTCTTTTCTCCTGATTCAGTTGATTCTAGCGTAGTCTGCCACAATCTCAGAGAAAGTAACTTAAATTTATTCTACATTATCATCTGTGAGCGAACAGCCTAAAAATGAAAATGCTTCTCTTAAATGTGAGATTAATTTACAGTATTTTGTTAATGGCCATCTCTGTCAGGGAAATGAGGCATATCAAATGCGCGCTCCCTCCCCCCTCTCCCATCATGACATCTACAGTACACTGTGACAAACTGTAAGCTCACAATGTTGCGGAACAACCTAGGTGATTTACCGCAGCCTAAAGCAGGCGTGGGAAATGCCTCCCACTTCACAGGCATGCTACAGACTGCCTCAGTGCAGAACAATTGATGTAATTGTATTGCTTGGCTGTTCAGTTCAGCATTTGGAGACTTCCTAATGATCCATTCCAAATGTTTTGGCCAGGCAACCCTTTTGTACAACTAGGTATATAACCCTGTGTTGCTTCCCATTTTGTGGTATTACAGATAGTATTCTTGTTACACTGGTTTTGACTCTATTTCTAAAAATAAGAGGGAGCAGTCTTTTACCTCGTTCATGAACTTACTGATGGGAATATTAGAGGAAGTATCTGAACACAAGAAAGCATCTTAAATTAACAGAATGAATAATTAGAAAGACTCGTCTCCCTAGTCACACATATGTGAGTCTCATGCTAATTGTGCAAATCTCTTAACATTTACCCATAAGTTCCTAAAGCTCTGATCTATAATTCATGAGAACAACCTGATTTACAGCAAAGACCAGAAATTAAGGAGATGGATCCTACTTTCATCGAAGGCAACAGCAAAACTTGAACTGACTTCACTGTAGTAGGACAACACACCATTCCTCAAGATCCATCAGTACGTTCAGCATAAACCATTTTTCATATCTTCTCTCCCAACATCATGTGATTCAAGTAGCGAACTGTAGCAGTGGTGGCACCAGTGTAATATTAATAGTTAAATACATTTTGGTAAGTTATTGTAATAAGTCTGGGGCCTGCATGGATCCTAGGTCCAGCACTCACAAGCCTACACTGCCTTACCATTCCCAAAATTGACCTTTGGGTTGACTAATTAAGGATGCTTAGGTTATATTTGGAGCAGAAGAAAATACAGTCAAGAGGAAGATCCTTTAGATCTTTTGTGATCTGACTGAAGTGACATAGGATTTCTGTGCTGCTGCCCATGCTGCTGTGTTGCAAATAAAATGAGCTGTAAAATAGTTCTGGGGAGCTGCAGCAATTCGTTTTTCCAAAGAATTGTACTGCCCCCTTTGCCTTACAAAATAAGGACAAACAGCCCAAGGGAAACACTGTGTATAATACTATGAAGAATGAACATAGTCTTAGAAAAATATTAGCAAATGTAACTGCGAAGAGCATTTCCTGGAAATTAATACATTAAACTAAAAATTGACCAATATGATTTTTCTTCAAAGAAAATACTGACTGCGACACAGCAAAAGCCATAGAAATTGCATCAAATGCAAAACAAAAAGAAGTCCAAATGAGACGTTTCACTAAAACGTGTTAGAACTATCAAAGGTTTACATTTTAATGATCTGATCAGGACTGTTAACATGAATTTTTTTTCCCCTAAGTTTTATTGTTTAAATTCATGGGAAATTATTGCTTTTAAGTCAGCTGCATCTGAGAAACATCTATTTTTTATGTTTAGATCCATGTTTTTATGTCTATAAGCATGTGTGACTTGATCTGACAGAACTTCACGGACACTGCTTGCTCCAGAACACCTGCACATCCCAAATCCTGTAGCTAGAGCCTTCCGTGGCACTCATCCTGAAAGAATACCTTCTCTCACTATCCTTTTAAAATTAGTCATTTCTTATACTTCTATCCATTGTTTGTTTATAGTATCCTGAGAAACATAATGTCAATATGAGTTCTCCCTTTTATGCAAAAGATTTGCATCTTTTCATGTAAATCTTAAGAAAGATTTACCAAATGTATACCATTTTATATGGGGAGGTGACCACTCCCCAGGCTGAATTCGTACGAATAGCCTACAGTTTTTAGACTGGGAAATGAAACCAAACCATGTTAGTGCTAACAACCCAATCAAAAGTATTCTCTGCAAATTCTGGGCAATTTCTGGGGCTGAGCTTGGACGAAATCCTCTCTATGGTCCTTGTTTGTTTATTTTGTTCTTTACACCTTGTCTCAACAAGCCCATCGACACAGATTTAGATGCAGAATTCAAATCTTATTTGTTGTAAACAGAAATATCAGAATATTACTTCCTGCTTTCAGAGATGTGTCATTTGAGCTTTTTATCCTCGAACAAAATACTGTGTGGAGAGCAAGATTTGTTCTTTCTGTCTCAATGTGGGGTAACGCTCCTCTGTTCAAATAATGATGAGTTAAACTAAAACTGAACAGTGCATGAGAAAATTTGCCAGCTCATAGCAACACAAGAACAGGGATATTTTCTCACATTATCTAATCTAACTTAAATTGTCTAGCAGTGATAACTTTCTTTGTAAAGAAAAGATACTTCCATACCTGCAGCTCAGAAAATTCTAAAAGGAAATGTCAGTGCATACCTACCATGTGTTATGTGTTACCTTAATGGTGTAAGAAAGGCAAGATGGTAAAATACAGAGACGGAGATGAGAAAGTAGGTGGTTTAAAAGCAAGTTTGTGCATAATCTGTCCTGGTTCTGATTATACTAAGGTACAAAAACCTAGATCAGAAAATACATAATAAGCGCTAAATTGTGCCTGGCTGTTTTATGGAAAATACAGAGAAGCTTACTGCCATTTATGTGAAATCTGCCTTGGCAGTAGAGGTCACACAGCATTCTCCACCTTACTGATATGGATTGTGATTGCCTAAAAGAGGTTAAAGACTACAGAGCCATAGGATGGTTGCGGTCGGAAGGGACCTTTGAAGATCATCTAGTCCAACCTCCCTGCCATGAGCAGGGTCATTTTCTGCTAAACCAGGTTGCTCAAAGCCCTATCCAACCTGACCTTGAAGTCTTCCAGGGATGGGGCAACTTCTCTGGGCAACCTGTTCCAGTGCCTTACCACCTTCATTGTAAAAAATTTCTTCCTTATGTCCAATCTAAATCTACCCTCTTTTAGTTTAAAACTGTTGCCCTTTGTCCTTTCACTACTGGCCCTGGTAAAAAGTCTCTGTCTTTTGTATAAGCTCCCTTTATATATTGAAAGACTACAATAAGGTCTTCCTGGAGCCTTTTTTTCTCCAGACTGAACAACCCCAACTCAGCCTTTCTTCATAGGAGAGGTGTTCCAGCCCTCCAGCCACTTTCATGGCCCTCCTCTGGACCTGCTCGAGCAGGTCCATGTCTTTCTTGTACTGGGGACCCCAGAACTGGACATATTACTCCAGAGAAGTACAGGCACATCAGGGCTGGCAGCCCCTGAAGATGTTTAGCTGCACATGTGCTCCTCTTGCTTCAGAAAACCTGAAGAAGCTCTCCCACTTGGCAGTACAGTTTGTAGGTCAACCTCTCCAGGTCCGTACTTTGAGCCTTTAACAAATGGGGGTTTAACTGGTGTATCTGACTGCATGGGAACATCATTTCACTCTAAGTGTGTGACAGCAGGGCCAGCTGGAGTCGGGATCTGTTGTGCTGAGAGACCATTTCAGGCTGGAGTCAGTGTCAATGAACAGGTTTGGAAAATGGAAGCAGCAGCATCCCCATTTTAGATCTTAGGAGCAGTTATCTTGGTTTTCAAGGATCATGCATTCTGTCTGAATCAAGGCCAGGAACTGAATTAAGGTCTTAAGGCCTGTTCAGCTGTCTTTAACCAAGAAATGGTAGTATTGTTGTAGCTGTGAAGCCAGGAAAAGAGGTTACATGCCAAAAAGCTTGTGGTTTTGTTTTTTCCCATTAACTGTTTGGTATATTAGTCCCAATCAGTCTTGCCTTGCCTTGCCAATGATAAACTTCTTCGTTGTCCAGAAATGATCTTTTTCAAGCCTCTGTGCTTCAGTGTTTCTAACATGAAGTGCTTTTCAGGAAAGCAGCAATCGATGCTGGTCTAATGATTCTGTGCCCTGTTTCAGCCTTGGAGATCACTGCACTAGGGAGCTGGCTGAAGCAAACCCTGTGCCATTTTCATATAGCTATGGGTGTAAAATCTGTGCTGCTTTTGTGATAAAAAAAGGCAACAGCCTGCTAGAAATAGAAAACCACTGGCCAAGAATTTCAGGACAGCAGATCTTAAAAGGTAGGCTTTCTGAGTATGTTCTTAAGCTTACAGGTAAGTATGCTCACCTTCTACATGAGTGTCCTTTTGCAAGTGCTGTATTTTGGCTTTTGTCTCATCTGTGGCCTTAGCTTGCTGAGGTTTTAATAGCATTCAAAGCATTCTAGTTAATACCTTTTTATATTACATCTAGTCTCTGGTGTTGATGATTTCCCCATCTGATATGAAGCAATTTATTTAAAGAACCCTTGGACTGCAAAGGCCATTTAGTCTGGTTTCAAAGTTAAATTGACTGAAACACCTACTCAAGTATTCTTCTTTTAGAATGGCAAATGGGATCACTGAAAAAATGTGCTGTTTCCAAAAATGCTATGAAACTCTTTTTTCCCTCTCTTGAGCTTTCTGTAAGACGTGACATGTGTGAAGTGTCATGTAAGTTATACTCCTCTGGCTGGGTGTTCCTAGCATCCACTGTGGGTGCACATGTCTATCTTATCACCATTCATGAAAGCCTAAATGGATGTGTCATATCTATCTTTGCCAGCAGTAAGAATTTTCATTGCTTTTTAAAAAGAACAACGACAGAGGAAATAGAGTGAAGAGACTTGTGTTGTTTACAACTACCAAATTAGCAGTTTTAGTTGTAATTAGCTGGCTGATGGAGCTGTTAAATGTAGCAGACCTTTTGGAAAATACATTGTATGCTACAGTTTATAGTAAACTATAATATGAATAAATAGCTGGAGGTTATGTGAGCTTAAAACCAGTAGGCTGTATGTTACATTAACTGAGCAGTACCCTGAACCAAGGAAGACTAAGGCAGGCTTTTCTGTATCTGATTTGATTGTTTTGGATAGACAGGGTCTGTGTATTTACGATAGGCATTTAACAAATGTGTGAGACATCATAGAGCCTTGTGTACCAGGGCAATATCATAGCTAGAGACTAGAGCTGGGAGCTCAGCTTTCAGTTATGTACATGTTTTGTCTCCTTTAATATTTTCAGAGTTTAACAGGATCCGATGGGAGTTTTAGAGAAGTTATATGCTTTTAAAACCCATCTGACCCTTTAAGTTCTTGAACTTTAGCAGGAAAAGATTTAAAAAAACCCCACTGTTCTTTTTCAGATTGCAACAAGTCTGTAAAATTTAACTCTGTGTATTTTAATGTGCACTTTAAATGTAAACTTCTTTTAATTCATAGAATAAATTTGCTGCATTACATTAAATCTAAAAGAGACCTTTTACACACCTTTATAATTCTGCAATACTATCTGCTAGTTGTTTCTAAGCTAGAATATTGGTAATTCGGCTTCATTCTTCATTCTTAATTTCATCACATGGCAGAATATTACTGACCCTCTGCAACGCTAACACCTTTAGCGAACATCGATCTAAAAAAGGCAAAGGCAGATAGTCAGTGTCTTTCCTTTTCTCATATTTGCCTTTCTACATGCTTTAGCCAGTCAATGAATATAAACACTGCAAATCCAGACAAATTAGAATCAATACTAATGCCACTGAAAAAGTATTTAAAAACAAAATAAAGTTACAAGATACAAAATTTATGCAGAAGTGCAATGAAGAGGTGAATATCAGTGAGTTTTAATTAAATACCTGCTTTTGTTTAACCATTTGTAATTTCAGCATAGTGGAATTTATTTTTGGGAAGCATTGTTGCTTTATAACAGAAGACTAAGGATAGAAAACTTCAGCCTCTAGATGTTAAATATCTTGTCTCTTGAGGTCATCAAGGATCCTCTTGTAATGACTGTAGAGGTAGAGAAGGCCTTCTGTCACCTCAGAAGACAACTCCTGTCGCCTTGCCTTGTTCTGCTGGCTGCACAGGCAGCCCAAAAAGCAAGTCACACTTGGTACCTAACACAGGCAGCTGCAACTCATGGGATGAATTCCAGCCTAAATACCCTGTAGGCTGCTACAGGCCCAAATCTCCCAAATGTCCAAGAGAGTTGAGGATACATATCTCCCTTCTTAAAGAACATGGCGTAATGGCAGATTTTTAGTTCATCACTGGGAATTCCTCACAGATATGTTACTTTTTTTTGGACATTTTTTGCATCTGTCACTGTATATAAATCAGTTATTCTGAAGTGATTCCACATGTGGCTAAACTCCATTTTAAACCTCCTAGTGTATGCTTACATAGCAGTTTGGCCCAGAAGGGACTTCCCCCTTCCTGTTCAAATTCAGTAGCCTCTTACAAGGGCTCTGCCTTACCTTTTGCTATTAGGTGACAGAAATGCAAACTTCTCTTTTTGTGCTCTCTTTTAAGCTATTCTGAGTGCTACTTGCCTCTGCATTTTTTATGAACACGGGGGAATGTTTATGAAATGGTTGTATATCATATGCGCTTTAATGGAAACTTGAGACAAATCTTCTCAACTTTCCTTAACACTCTGTCCTTAAAGGCCAGATGTTGAAAAGGTTTCAAAAATGTATCTGCCATGCTCAGAGTCTAAGAGCTTGCACACAATCAATTTTATACACACGAGTAGTTTGCTGAATGCAAAAAGACTAATGGCAGCTGCTTGTAGGACTAGTGCTCTGGCCTGGATTCTTTCTGCTTTAGGGAGATTAGATTTGGGGACTAAATTAAAGTACCAGGTTAGGAGTTTGCTCAGACTGGGCTTCCAGCACAGTCAGTCAATGATCTGAATGCTCATCAGGAGATGCCCCTTTTTCTTCATTGCTTACATACACAGCTTCAGAAAATTAGATGTCTAGATACCTGAATTTAGGTGGGATAAATTAGATACCTGAATTTATCTGGTGGTGTTAAGATAAAAATGATATGGCCTACCTAATGAATGTTCAAGCAGCGCAAGCACAGGATGAAGTCTAGGGTCAGACTTAATCACTAATGACTCTACCTAACAAACAGCAGGAGCACTGAGATAGCACCACATTTTCCCCTACGTTACTTTGCTCTTGTTCGTCCCTTTCTTTCTGCACAGGGAGTGAGGCTGCTTTAATTGGCCTTTGATGGAAACAGACCAAGGGATGGCTACTTGGGCCGATTCAATCACAGGCCTGTGCAGAGTCAAATAAAAGGATAGAGAGGGCATGCAGATACTCAAGAAAAGAGCCATCCGCTTCCCTATTTTAACTCCCTCACAAAAAGAAATTATTTGTTTCACTGAATAAATGCCCTACAATGGTGCCTTATTTCCTTTCTCTGATGGCAAAGGATTTTGCTGAACTACTCTATGAGTTTGATCTTCCTTGTCTGTAGCTATTTTTGGGGCCATATGAAAGCTGGTAAGATCAATACCTTCAGATATCTCCCTTCTCCGAGTAAAAATGCAAGAATAATGATCATTCAAAAAGAAATGTAATCCAGGGATTTTTGTAGTCGAGCAGACCTTTTACTCTGGATACGCTCTTTCCCAAAGTGTAATTTAGTTCAGTGCTAGTATGTAATTCATTAGCACACAACCATTTTTTAGACTTCGTTATTTACTGTAGGTTTGCTTTTAGGGCATGAAATTTGATGGCTGAAGCCTGATCTGAGTTCAGACAAGGCAGTCCCTGATTTTTCCAGTTGCTAATTCCCAGCCTGTTTTCAAAATTGTGCACTCTTCATTTTAACAGTTAGATAATTTTACTCCCAATTACTTTTTTATTATGGCATTTTAGGTGAAGAAGTAGGAAGAAAGATGGCTTTTTTTCTGGCGTGGTCTGCATTTTATGTCTCCGTCAAGTGCTTTTCTAAAGCTGTTTTTCCCAGACTGTGTGTTTTGCATGGGTGGGACAGTGGGTTATTGTTAGCCTGTTAGACACAACTCGGTTTGAATACCCTTCAGTAGTTTGTGAGGCAAGTCAGCTCTATTTGCATTTGTTCCAGTCACAAAGGTTTATAGGTCAGCAAAGGCTGGCTGGAAAAATTCAACATGCCAATGCACTATTCTTCTATGGTTGTCAGGAATTCAAACGTGCTGGTTTTTATATTTCTTCTTGGTCATGAATATATGATAGCACAGTCTGAAGTCGCTTTGTTTCTTCGGAGCTTGGTACCAGCTGGGACTAAGATGGAGGACGTGACTTGATGCCAGCTTCTTCCCCCCCCCTTCTTTTGCCCGTACTAATCAGCAGCAAATCAAATGTCAGTACATCTGGAGGCAGTGAGAGGGCAGTGCTCACCAGTGCACTGTATAGCTGCTATTTTTTTCTCTTGTATGAAAAAGAGTCCAGCTGAATAAAAGATGACATTTGTCCTTTCGTAGAAAACATTGCATTAGCTTAATCTGCCTTCTGGTTTGGGTTTGAGTTTTCTTTTTTTCCTGTTTTTATTTAGATACATTTGGGTTACATCCTGAAATGTGTCCTGCTCAGCTACATGCAAAGACTATGTGGAGATCTTCATTTATGCGTGGACTGACAAAGAATAGGCATCTTTTAGATTTCAAGATTTCAGAAGCCATTCATATAGCTTTAATGGTCACATGTAAAGATACCTAATGAAAACCATCTTGGGATATCACCAATAACCTGATCTTTTGACAACTTGCATGCAAAGCTTAAAATATATATAAAAAAGAATGTCTTTCCCGAAGAAAGCATTCCCTTAGCTTTCTTTTTCATCTTCCTGTTTTAGAAGAGGTTTGGCCTTTTGCAGTTCTTAAAATGAAATATAGATTTATCCACTGTAATTTGATTCCTTCCAAACTGCATTTTGAATTTTAAATGGTGTGTCTGAATACATTGCGAAGGATACTATTGCAGGTTTGTTAGGAGCTGACATCTCATTTCCAGGCTAGCTTACTGTAGCCCCATTACTCTGAAACCAGTAAGCCCTTCTTGAGTTTGATTTATTTAAAACTTGGTTACAAAAATTGTTTGTCTTTATAGTTGTGTCTTGAGATCTGAGATTTTTCTTATAGAAGTAATAAAATATGCCAGATCTCCTTTTAATATGCTCATTGAAATGCAAACTGTGACCTTTCTTGGTCTGTTTTAAAGAGCCTTTCTGCAAAATATGGACTGTTTTGAGTAAAAGGCGACATAGGCAAGGAAGGTTGCATCTGTAAACTAGAGAGGCAGCAGCTAAACCTCATATTGATGCCTCCATTTGAAGCAGCCAGGGAGACCCGTTTACTTTTGAATGCACGATTCGCTGCCAAGTTGGCACCATCTTTCATGTTTATAGATTTAAATTCAGCACATGGCTTTAACTCTTCAGCTGCACTAGCTGCAAACAATTACCCCAAAACAAATGCTTAGGTATAATCAGTTCATTGTCTTACCCATGCCAAGTTGCATCTGACCCTTTAGAAATACAGTTGAGAACGTTATTTTAAAATGCCATATTGGGTAAGACACATGCAAATAGCAAAAGCATGTTTGAAATGGAAATGTTTACAAATATTAAACCTTACTGTGAAAAAGCATCTCATAAAATAAACATTTGAAAAATCATGTAATGTATTGATGGGAAGACACAGTGTTTAACAGATGAATCATTGAAAAAGAGTCCACAGTTAGAATAATACTAATAAGCACCAAAAAAATGTTGTTTATGAACCTCCTTTCTTAGCCTACACAACTACTAATCTTTTGCAAACAGCATAAAATTGTTGGAAATTCATCTGGGAAGAACATTTCATAGTTTGGGGTTTTTTTTATTTTTAACTCTTAAAAATCAGTTCTGTCACAAGATTGCTTTAGTAAATAAATATTTCAGTGAGTTTTGACTATTTTAATATGTAAAATATTTTACCACACATAGAAATTAATTTGTAAAACACAGCCATGATTGATTTATTAAGAATGTTTTCAGCAATTAGATACATATTGTTTCATGGCTTTAATATTTAGTAAAGGAGCAATAATAAGCTAGCTGCAAATGTAGTCATGCTCTGAGATCAAATTTGAATCTTAGCTTCAAAATGGACAAATAAACATTTAATACAGTGATGTGGGTGACTACCATCCACACAGTGAAAGCGTAGGCTGAATCCCATGAACTCCAGTCACTGCTAGGGTTTGGGTATGGACAAAGGAACGAGTAAATGCAATTCCGAAGTTTTTATTCTTATTTTATTTTTATTTTTATTCTGCAGCCCTTTATCCTGATCAAACATTTTTTCTAACTTACTTGCATGCTTCATACGCACAAGCATCTCAGTTATGACTCTATTGGATACATAGATAGTATGTTTGTTAGTAGCTGTATTAAATCATATTGTAATTATAACAGTGGATTTTGGTTGTGGTGGGGGTTTTTTTGGTTGTTGTTTTTGGTTTGGGTTTTTTGGGGGTTTTGTTTGGTTTTTTTTTTTTTTTTGTTACTATACTTACCTATTTTTTCCTCAACAATTTGCAAGGCATAAAGCACTTTGCATGTGACAAAACAGTTCTTTCATTCACTAATTATTTCATTTAGCATTAACTTCTGGATGCATGCAAGTAGTGACCTATCTGTAAAGCATTCAGTGTAATCAAAAGGTAATTTGGTTAAGTCAGAAACCATGTCTGCACAGTCATATATCCTTTCTGTGGTTTTAAATGTTTTCATAATCATGGATGCAATTGAACACGTGGGAAGCTCCTTGTAGCTAGCTCTGAAAACAGATGGAGATTAACAAAACATCTACACTACATTACAAACATGTAAATATATTCTGATTTTAGATGAACAAAAATTTCTCTTATATTTTTCTCTCCAGTCCTGTTGAGTGTACTGGTACAGCATACACTTTCAGAGCAGCTTTCTTTTTGGCAGTTATTTTACTCTTAAAACTGAATAATTCTTTCGTAGTGCATTAGATTTACCAAATTAATCATTTCTTGGCATTATTCTTTTAATTCACACATGCATGTGTGTGTATACATACATATGTGCTCTTTTGTTGTTTCTGGAATTTTAAGGAGGTGAGAAGCACACAGACTGAATAGTTTTATATTCTATAATGGTTCACTCACTGTAGAATAGAGATTTATTTTTATAAAAATAAACACTGCTTTCTGACCTAGAGTGAAAGATACTTTATTTCTACAAACGCTAATGTAGGAAAAGCAGCTGTTAGGTTAGTTCCTGCTTTTATTCAGGTGGGTTCCATCAGCTCCTAAACCCCTTGGATTACTCGTAAGTGAAAGCAAAAGTTGCAGACACAGTTTGGATGCCGTTGGGTGTCCTGGACTGTAGCGGATTCTTTGAGGGCTGCAGCCCTGACCAGTAGAGGGATTTTTTTGTTTGTTTGTTTTTAAGAAATTGGTTTTGAATAGGGGAGGGAAAAGACAGAAATTGCTTATTGACAGTGCCACAGAAAAGGAGTGAGAAGACTACTGACATATCGCAGTAATTTTGGATGAACACAAATCCTTTACTTAGGTGTGTGCAGTGCGAGGACATTTGCAGAGATCCCATAGTTAAGGTTGTTGTGAGCTTTCAGTTTTCCAGAGAGAAAAATTTAAAAATCTTAATAAATCCACCTTTGAGAGTTGCTTTTCAGGTGGGAAAAGAAGAGGAGATGGGATTTTCTTATCTGGTTCTTTGATTTTCGTCTACTTGTTCTCTTTTTTTTTTCCGACACTGATTTTATCTCTGACAATCTCTCACCTTGTGTCTTTTTTTTCTCCTGTTAGCTCTGCAACGGGATTGATGGCTGTGTTCAGACTCCAGAAATCTGCATACTCTTGCTTTGAAGAGGTAGGATGCTTTTGCTATTTTACCATTAGAACAAATGGCCATTTTCCTCCTTGTGTCATTATGCAATTTATAGACATTAAGAAAAGTCACTGAACATGACAAGTACTTACATGCCCTGATACTGCCAACAGCCTACTGAGCTTCATTTTCTCCAGGCATGTTACCCCTGTCTCAGGAGAGGCCCTCATCCCCACCACAGCTTGTCCTTCTTCCTCAGCTGTGTATGCAACCTCTCCCCAGTTTCCCTATAGAGCTGTGACAGCCTGTCATTGTCTACCTCTCTGGATATTACAGTGGTAATTTGCTCACATGGATGCTGACTGATTCCAGGATCTTTTTTTTACTCCGTTTTCTTTGCATTTCCTTCCCAACTCAAGTCCAAAACTGAACAGTATGGGTCATGACCACGAGCAAGAGTCTGCAAAGGCTGGTCATTGCTAGAATTTTTCTGTGGTGGATGGTAGAAGAGCTAATGACAGATTTTAGCTGTCAATTCGTAGACAGAAGAATTGTCAGAAAATCTCATCTTCTCCATTCACCTCTTGCTCTGACTAAGGCACAGTGGGAAACTTAAAGGACAAATGCAGTTGACAAACGGAACTCGGATCCCTGCAAAGGAGACATGTTCTCCTCCTGTTAAATCTTTGGAAGATCAGAAAAAACTCTTGCTCTGATTAACTTTAGTGTACCCTCTGACATCCCCTGCTTCGGGACACACTGAAAGTAATCCTCTTCACTCATACTGGGAAAATTATGTTCAATAAGCAAGGAACATGCCTGAAGTTAATGAAGATTCTAGTTTTAATGGTGACCATTTTTCATTATGAAAATTTTTGGTTATGCTTTCTGTGCATGTGGGCCTTAGCCCAAAAATGTACTGTACAGCTAAGCGTAGTTTTACTCCTCATTTTACCCCCATGCTATTATTTTATCTCAGTAATTTTTCATTGATCTATTAAAATAGGAAATACTCCTGAACACTTGCTCTCATTGAATTCAAATGCTCAAGAAAGTGGATACTGATTTTAGTTTTTTGCAATTAAAGTTTTTAAGAACATAATCAATTAAGTTAAAAATAAAATTATTTTTAGAAAGCATTAATTTCAATTTTTAGCACCCTAAAACCTAAACTTTTGTAGACTTTTTCATAGTACTTTACTGTTTGGTGCATGTCTATGTGGCCCCCTTGCATAATGAAATGCAGCCTCTAAGTAGATAGGGTACTCTACACAACTCAGCACTACTTTAAATATATTTAATTATATTAAAGCAATAATCATGGCACTGCTTGATCATCCTTTTTTATTTCTGCTACATACAGTAGAAGTTTAAGGATATTTCTTGTGTAGACACAAGTAATTAAATGCAAGGGTTCTTTGGGGACTTGGTGTGGAGAACAGTCTCCTTTTGATTGACCATATGCAAGACCTCCATTTGTTTGTCCATTTTGATGAATTACAAGTCTAAAGCGTATACAATAACAGTTAAATCTGAAAAAGGACATCTTGAATTACCTGGCCACGAGACAGGTAATGAAAGGGAGCACAGGAGCCCTGAGCCTGTCCCATATAAGAGATTCTGCCCTTGCTAATATTGCTGTGCAGTATTTCATACCAAATTTCCTCCTGTAATAAGGAAATGTGTTGTATACATAACAAAACCAAAGTTAAATATAAGGAGTCCCAGTGCACTGTTTCGTAGCACTCAGATCTGAATGGGGGCAGGATTGTGTGCAAGAGCTGGAAGCCACTGGGGAGTGGATGAGATGGTGTACTGCAGGCTTAGTTGGTGGTAAGGCCTGGAGGAGAACCCAGGATAGAAAACTGGTGAGGCAGAGGAGAAAAATTGCTCCTTTCCTTGTATCAAGGTCTATATCAGCCTGATCTATCCTTGTCCTTCCCGTTGTCACCACGTTAGTACGAGCTTCAATACTCTTAACCAGCCTGTGAGAAGGTGCAAGCACAAACTGAGAATGAGTAAATAAAAATGTGGTGTAGAAGTAGGCTGAAAAGTGAGTAAGAGCATTGCCAGCCTTATAAATTTCATTTCTTTTTCTTACAAAAAGAGGGATTTGCACTTGTTGCACTTCGCAGACCTGTATTTGCCAGACACGAAACTGAGTTAGATATTGTATATAGTACCTCTGGGATTTTGTTTGACATAACCAAAGGATTTTCACTTTACAGGGAATGTTGGCCTGGAATGTGGCCAGTTCTGACTGCTTTGTGTAAATTTTGGGTGTACGTGAAAGGGAAGATGCAATGCTTGGTTGGGGCTCCTTCTGGCACGCCTCGCAAGGAGTGCTTTTCTTCCTTTGGTGGGGTTAGAGTGCTGTTGCTGGAGGGAAAGCTCTAGCTATCCGCTTCTTATAATTTGGAGAGGCTATTAAAAGAATAATTACCATTAAAGATTAATACTGCATTTTAATTACTTTAATGATGGTGAGTCTAATTCTGCAGCCATGTTCTTTCTTTCTGTGCATGCATGCATTGCTAGAAAATTTTAAATTGCATGAGAGAGATAGGTGAACTAAACAGTTTACTCTCAAAGGCATTTTATAATGCTTCACCTAAAAAAGTGTACTTCTAAACAAAGCAAAAATGAACAAAAAAACCCAGAACCAAATGTAGTTAGCTCTTTTCTGCCGGATGTGATTTTTTATGTATAAATGATATAAGCTTCCAGGTATACATATTGGTGTTACATGCATGCCGTGGATTTATTGTGTACTATCTTGTCTAGCAGCATGGTGATACCAACCGGATAAACTGCTTTTCATGCATTTTTATCATTAATCCAGCTCTTTCATGACTTTCTGTAACATGCAAAATTTTCTGTTACCTCAGAAAGGCAGGGATCTAACAGAAAAATCAACATCTACCACACGTATGTTTTATTACCTAAATAAAGAAGGTACCTAAATAAAGAATTATAGTAGTTGCAGTATTTAGTCTCAGATCAGTGGCACAGTTTTAGGGTCTGATATTTTGGCGGAATAGAAACAGGCAGTTTTATTCCTCAAGTGGCACTCACTTGAGTACAAATTACGACTTCAAGCTTATAGAAGTCTCGAGACATCAGACTTTGGAAAATTGTAGCATTCCATTGCATAAGAAACATTTAAAATATTTTTAGGGAGTTTAACACTTACTAGCACTCTGATCTTTGTGCAGCAAAACTTTTGGTAACTAAAGTAAGTGGTTTTAAAATGCAGAGACTAGAGTAGTGCCCAGTAAAAATGCTGAATGCCCTAATGGATTCTTAAAATAGGTTTCTTTCTGCATATTAGGAAGGTATGGTTCTATGTTAGTTTGTATTGCATTGTTTGCATTTCTGTCAATATTGCATGACTCACTTAAGGAGACACGTATCCATCCATTTGGTTATGCCACAAATGCCTTATAGTTAAATATACTGTGGTTTTAAGTATCTGAAAGATTATTTCACAGGTATAACTCCCACTGATAGTCAGCGAGGGCCAGTTGCCTGGTGCCCCCCAGTTATGCACCTGAAATTCCTCTGTTTAATGTGCATTCCTGGTGTTGGTAGGGGAAAACTGTAAGGACTGTGTGATTCTGTTTCTGCAAGGAAGTTCTTTGCCTGCCTCTAGAGCACAGCGTTTTAATCTGACGCAGTTCCTGATTGCAGGGAAATGCTGCATAATTGTACAGCATCGGCTGATGATAGATGCTATCACACTTCACTCTAGCATGTCAGATGTCCAAACATTTGTCTGAGTAATATTGTTAAAGATTCTATTGTTATTGTAGTTTATTCATTTCTTGAAAGGATGTTAAAACAGAAAAATGAATTCACTTACTAACTGCTAACACATTCTCTGAGCGCTTCTGCATAGCTGCTGGCTACTGTCTTTGCATATAATAATATATTGGAGTTCAGGCAAAATCACCAACAACTGTATTGGAAATGTCTGTACTATAAATCTTTATGGATTTATAAAAGTAATCTTTATAGAAGTGGGCTGGACTCTGTTGATGGTGTGTACTGGCCTTTGCAGCCTTCTAAAGGCATAAGATGCTCTAGTATGTCATTTTATAGACAATGCACACAATAAAACATCCTCTGGCACTTCAAAATTGGTAAATCAACCCCCGAATGAAAAGTTATAAATATAACGGTATGCTTTTAGCCTTCTGATGTGCCTTAAAACTTCTGTATCTTGGCTAATTTCTGCCTTCCAACTAGTAGTTGGCAGGGAGGACTCAAGAGCCACTGAGCCTCTTCAGAGGGAATGCTTGATGGGTGCTTCACTACCAGGCTGCTCTGCAAAAGCTTTGTGTGAATCAGGCATACAGGTTGCCATCCTTCAGCATGTTTGAGTTCTGCTTAGCAAAGGACAGGTGGAAAATGAGGAAAAAATGACTCAACTATAGAGGCATCACCCCTGGTTCAGCCTCCAAATAAGTTAGACACCTGCGACTTGCAGAACTCTCTGTTTTGTGGAGTTTAGGGCCATCTTAGGAGGGACTCTTCTGCTGTAAAATTATGGAAAGAGACACTGGAGATAAGTTGTAACCTAGACAAGACATAACACATGTTAAGGTAATGGGTGACAGTATTTGAACAGAAGGACCAGCATAGAAATTTATTTTAGTTCCATAGTTTTGGGTGCATTGGAGAACAAAGAGAGCGAGTCTCAATTGACGAAAAAGTGAGATGGGAGGAAAGCTTAATTAGTAGCCAAGTAGTCTAGGAGAAAAGCAGACCTTTCCAGAGCAGACATCATACAACATTATTATCAGGGTAAAGCATTTTATACTGACAGTCTAGTTCTTCTGGCTGAAGATACTCTTAGGCAAGGCCTCCTGAGCTGTAATGGTCCCGAGGAGGTGGGGGAAGCTGGTCTGGGAAGGATAGGTCTTGCACATAGCATATTTATAGGCAGAAGATGGAGGTGTTTGCAGGTTCAACATCGTAACTTCCCTGTGTGAAACAGTGTTATTTATTTATGTTTGATGGCATAATGCATTTTTTTAGAGACATTCTGTAACTTGGAAAATACTGTAGTATCTTTCAAAAGCTATTTTTGTCCATTTATAAATGGTTATATTCAGCCCTTAAAGATAAGGAAACAGTCTGATATATGGAGGAAAACACTGTAGTGCATTTTCTTTTCTAAATAATAGATGAACATTTATAGATCAACAGCCCCTCCCATTAGTTAAATAATAAATCAAGAGTTGCATGAGTTTTCTTTCAAATGGAACATTCTTAGTTGCTCCTGATAATCCAAAGCAAACTCAGTTGTTGCGGTGATGGTTGCAAATCTCGACATCGATATCACTTTACCTCACACAGTCAACGTTATTGCCCAGCTGTGCTGAAAGTGCCATATGTCATGGTCTCATGATTAGTTTTGACTTAACTTTTATAAAGAATAGGCTCCATATTTTGGGGAGCACTCTTTGATTAGCTGCATGGTTTTTAACTCTGCTTTCCCTCCTCCCCCATTTTTATTTGTATTTACCAATATTTGGATACCTTAAGGTTGAAATAACACTAAATCATAACATACAGCTCTGGAATTAAAGGGATCCCTGAAGTCAGTGATACTACTTTATTTCCATATTGTGTTGCTGGACTACTGATCTGATTTTAAAGACAGCATTTTCATTTGTTTACCTCTTAGTCTTTCTTTCTTTCTTCCCCATTTTGCTCGTGCAAAATGATTGAATCTGTATAATCACACAGCCCTTAGTCACATCCCTAATTCAGGCTTGTCATCGTTAATCAGGCTGTTGTCCCTGGTATTTACTAGTGTGAGCATGAAAAATGCAAAACAGCTACAGTAACACAGACAAATAAATACAATAAATTGAATCTATGTATAAACATAAACCCAACTGGACAGGTATCGCTCCGTCAGAGCAAAGGCAGTTGTACCCCTCTGCCCTATTATGTCCATTGGCACTAAATATGTTCTGAGAAAACAGGAGGAAAGATGACTAGCCGTCTGCAAAGTTGAGTGTATTGCTCAACAAGTATGCAGGTAGGTAGCACTGGATGACCGTGTTCTTGATCTCACAGACAATTACTGATAATATATGGGCAGGTTTTCCAGTTTCCCCTAAACCCATGCATTTACATCGCTGACCTGGGCCACAGAGGTCTCTCACCTTCTCATCAGCTCTTACGCAAAGGTGGTAAAACCACAGCAAATTATGATTGTGCTTTTTAGTATCTATGTCAACAGCTTTTACATGAGTCCTACTTTGAGAATGAATGGATTACTTTCTTTGACCTGATGCACAATGACAGGCCAGTTTTTCCTTCCTCTTTTCACCCCTGCCCCGTGCTCCCCAGGGACAGGGTTGTGGTCCCATGGGCAGCTGTTAGTGCATCCCGGGACCAAGCGTGAACTGTGACGCATACCCCAACCGCTGTTCTTGCTCCCAGCCCTTCCCTGCATTGTATTTCTTCTCATTAATATCTATATTCCTGTAAGGTTTCCAAAGCATACTCTACCATATCAGTGCCCTAAAATTAAGAAGGGATCTGAAGTACTCCTGTAGTGCTAGTTAGTATCAATAGTAAATTCTGGAGAGTGGGTAACAGATAATTAATGCCAACTAAACCCATTTTTTCCAAAAAGTGACCAGAAGTTGCAAAGCTCTATAATGTACTGCACTTTGCAGTCCTGTCTGTCATACCGCTCTCTTTGCCAGGTTTTTGTTTATAAATAGTGACACAATCTGAAAACGTTTAACCCACAATTTACGCGCACAGCCCTTTTTTTCATTAAACAGTTCCCTTTCTTTTGCACAAAGTCTGTGTAAGCGTTGAAGTATTCATCACGGAGCTTAAATCTAGGTATTAGCCAGAGATGACTTAGAAACAAGTATGAGCTTGCATTCCTGAACCACATGCTCTGCTCATCCACACCAGATGACTAAACTGACTGGCATCTCGAGCCCAGACACTCTCTTTCTCCAGCAAGGTAACCGAACTACATCAAACCTGCCCTTACAGTGATATTTGCCTCCAACCTTGTCCGTGCACAGCCCGGGTCCCAGGCTGATGTGAAACAATCCTATTCTAGTTGAGTTACAGGTGTTTATGCCAGCCAAGCAAGGGATCTCCTCTGAAGTCTGGAAAGAGAAGACTGGGGAAGCTGTTCTCTGTAGTTTGCTTCCTATGGGTTCTGCTTTGTCATTTTAGTAGCCTTTCCCTTTGCAGCTGACCAAGTGTTTCATTGTGTGAAATCCTGAGTCCTTTCAAGCCCTAAGGCGTAAGGCCATTGACTGGAGAGGATAATTGGACCTGTAGTCCTGTGACAGTTATACACTGATGTACATTTGCTTTGTATCCCGTTTCGCAGCCTTCAATATTCTTCTGAGCCTAAGCAGAGAAGTGGTCCGTGCGGTGTCCTCTAAGGTTAGCTACTTCTGGCTGAGTGCTTGGGCTGTTTTGGCAGGAGGCCTCCTCACGGAGAGCTCGGTGCCAGCACCTCTCTCTCCTCTCTGCTAGGAAGCCTGAGCTTTCACACCCCCGCTCCCTGGCACTGGAGTGGTGCGGCGGAGGGAAAGAAGCGATTTCTCAAGTGCTGCTTAAGCCATTTAGCTCACTTCAGGTGAAAGAATACATCTAAAACAACATCCATACGCCATGCGGTAGCTAATACCGGTGAGAGAGAGAATCCCAGTGAGGCTTACAGTAGAAGAGGAAGGTATATGAAACTCTCATGTGAGTCATACACTTACCATCTACATGAGTGTTTTTCATGCATTTTACTGGAGAGGGTGCTGGGGGGAAATGGAAAATGTTTTAGAGCCGTTTTTTATTTTACATTTCTTTATGCCTGTTTTTTTTCCATGTATAACTTTCCACCTTTTTGTAATAAAGCGTACATGAAGAACAGATCAGATGAAAAAGTGATTACACCCTGTTGTAATGTCGAAAATATGCTTATTCAGCTAAACATGTTTTGAAATACTGGCAAAAAAGCAGCCTGCTAAGTTCAGGCTGGAAGCAGTTTACATAGTTTCTGAGACTATTTCCTCTACTGTTCAATATATCAAGAACTCATAGTGCTGCAGCAACTAGTATTTTTCTGCCTCTAAAATATATCTCAAGAACAAAAGCTATTGTTTCAAAGTAACATGAACTTGCTCCCCATCTACACGTATAAAGAATAACTGAGCAATAACGGGATTATTTTTCCTAAACAAAACTCACACGTGGATTTTTTTAATCTTAAATTTTTCTATTTTAAAAATGCTGAACTCAATATGGTGAGTGTGAGAATACAAAATACAAGCACCAAACTAAAGTATCTTGTTCTTTTTTTTTTTTATTTTCTGCAGTTACCAATGTAAGAAAACATACTTTTAAAGAATTTTATCTTTTAAATGTTTTTATTGCAGAAAAGGCAAATTGAGATTTTCCATTAACAAATAATCATGCACTAACTCAGTCAGAATTTGAGGGGAAATTTCAGAATAACCTATTATATATATTTTTAAAAAAGGAAAATGTTTAATTTAGTCAATAAGGTGCCGAAGTTAGAGTGCTTTTTTTATTAATGCTTAATTTTTTGTAGCTGCTGTTAACTACTCTGAACTGCAGAGGAATACCCTTAAAATGTTATTTCTTCAACTAAAAATTGAGATTGTATATTACAAATATGTAAGATAGCTTTTTTTATTTATTTTGTAAAAAGGGCCATTGCCCTAAAGGCTTGAGAATCAAAGTCTTTTGTCTTTGCTCAGCACTCAACACAGTCGGGCCCAAAGTTATAGCCCTTGTACACTACTGCAATATAAATGTTCAGTAATTCTGGTAACTTCAAACTGCACAGTATACTCCAGTTTCCTTTAAATGATGAGGAAAATAACTTCTTAGAGTTTTTAAATGCGGAGTGGTGTTGTATCTTAAGTGAACAGAAAGTACTGGATATAAAAAATTCAACTTATATTTTAAATAATTGCCCTGGTCTTTCCCAAATAATTGCAATTTTTCTGTTCATTTCCTGCTAATTGCATGTGCAGACAGATTCGGGAAAAACATCTGTGGTGGCTCTAAATAGGAGAATTTCCTACAAAGCAGTCAAGTTCCAGATGAGTTTTGTCCTGTTTTAAGCTCCCTTCCACTCTGAGACTTGAATCCCTGTTAGCATCTTTCTACAGAAACAACACACCATATCATAGGTTCTGCCAATAGTACAAATAATACATGAATATATGAAAGCTGGGCGGCTTTCTGCTACGAAGTACAAGCTGAACACAAATCAGTGTGTCTTCTATTATTTTTGCTCAGTGAAGAAAAAAATCCCTCATATTTTGCAGCTTTAAATCTTGGTGGTATAAAATTGGAAGGTGGGTAAGACATTTTGGGGTTATGCTGTGCTGTGGTTGGTATGTTTCCCCAGCCTGCACCGTGAAAGATCCATAATTCTCACTAATCTTCATTCAATGAGATTTCATCATAGAAAATTCTAAGTAGGTTTAGGTAGGATGGCAGTTTTTGGATTAAAGATAATACATCTTAAAATAGCGAGGCAGAAATATAAGAGCAAATCTAGAAAAGCCAATAAGGCATGAATCATTCAATAAAATAAGATCTAATAGTAGAAGTGTATTATGGTAGAGTTAAAGTAATCTTTGATGTATTTTTTTTTAATCACCTGTTAGGTTTTGTATATAAATTCAATAAGTTACAGCTCCTGGAAATAGATTTTGATTTGCTAGATGTATATCTGCATGTGAGAGCTTTAGTCACAAGTATATTTAGATTGGGAGCAGACCAATACAGGTTTATTTTACAATACACACAATACTGGGAGTCCCATACAAGCTTGTGCATGAATTTCTGACAGATGTATCTGTGTATAAAAACAAGCAGGCAAAATGTGCTTGGCCACTTTTTCAAATGTCAGAATAACCTTAAAAATGCAATTGAATTAACATTGATTTCACTACTCCATCCCATTTTTCATTATTTATTTTATTTTAAAATAATTCAAAAATTAATCTATTTAGACTAAAAAAATGTGGAAGGTATCTTTTAGTGTCAGCACACATAGTTATGTGGAAGAAGCTAATGACACATGACAAAATGCATAAACATTGTTTGTCAAGCAGTCCTATGCTAGAAGTAAATTCATAAACAAAAAGCCATGTTTCAATAACAATGAATGTGTGAAAAAGAAACAAGAGCTGGAAATAAGTTAACACTTAACTAGATCAGTTTAAATTTCTGGTTGATTGATTTTGACTTTTTTAAGTGATTGAACAGAGGACTGTTTGGGGTTTTTTTCCACTTCTTCCACTCGTTTTCTACTTGGGTATCAGCCTTACTTCCCAGGAGTGTGTGTCTTGTTCCAGAATACGTGAATGCTGCTCTTAGATGGTTTAGATAAGAATAATATGACTTTTATTCAGAGTATAAACCGCAGTTGAGTGGTTGGGAACCACATTAAGAAGGAAGCTCCAGTACTTTCTCATCTCCTCTGCACTTTTTTTTCATTTGCCTTTTCACCTTTCAAAATTAACAGTGTCCACTGTAAATGTAGCAACTTTAACTCTTATTTTCCTACTTTTTCTTCATTAGATCACTTACCAGATTAATTTTTCCCTAATTATGGGAGTGCAGGGAGGTGAGTTGTACCTTTTCTAAAGAAACAGATTTTTAACAATGAAAAGTTTTATCAGAAGTAACCTAACATTATGTAATAAAACGAAAGAGCTGCTTTCACATTCAGGTTGCTTGGGGTTTTTTCATTGAAAATGTTTACACACTAGCCAACAGTTTGGGTTGGTTTGGGACATTTCTTCCATGTAGGTCAGCTGTTCTGACCTTTAGCATAGGTTTTCTATGAGTGCATTTCTTGAGAAGTTGTATAGGAGTCCTGAGATGAGGCAAAAATGAAAAAAATAATCTGTAGGGAAGAACTTGAATTTTCATTTCTCCAGGTCAGAAGAGTGCCTTCAGAATTATACTTGAGTCCTTTACAAATTCTGTTTGGACTGTTTGAACTGTTTCTTTCCTGGAATCATTTTTTCAGCCTTGGTCAAACTTGTCCTGAGCAAGCTTGGTTTCAGATTATAGCACTGTACTAAGAACATTTCACCCCAAACAGTCATCACTATTCTGTTGAGAAGATGCTGGTCCTTGTACTGGAAACCATGTTATCAACATTTTGCCCATTATCATCATAGTTTGAGAGGAATTTGTGTCTAGCATATCTTCAGGCAACTGTTTGCTGCTTCACTAAAGCATACTGCATCTCCTGTTGGAAACTGTCATCTGATCGCGCTTTAGTTCAAGATCTTTGCTGTTTGCATCATCATGCTATGGCGTAGAAACTTATTCTTCCAAAGACCCAGCCTGCCTTTTGGTGCTCAAGGTTTCCTGTTGCTATGAAAAGGATATTTATGGTTAGATCTCTTTGCAGTGAGTTCTTACAAAATCATTCACCTTGAAAAACAATTTTCTTTTCAAATACCCTCACATTTAACTTCACAACTCATGTTTCCCATGATTTTTGGATTTATCCCACTTAGAGTTTTGCTTCCATAGCTAGGTTAAAGCAGTGCTGTAATTGGAGTGTCTCAAAAGACGCCTGTAAAAGTTAACGTTGGCATTCATGTTAATACAGGTTTCTTTGAGTAATGATTTTTGGCTCTAGGCACTCTTCAAAACACTTAAAATATTGAAGAAACAAGGATGAAAATTCAGAAGATGCAGAACAAATTGAACAACGTGCTACTAGAATAATAGTCATGTGAAATAACAAGAAACTCTGGTATCGACAGACGTTCCAGTGAGAGCACTGTGGCCTTCCCCCCTGCTGCCCTGACCATGTATCCTCCCACCTCTGGTAGTGTAAAAGAAATGTGCATTTTCTGCGCTCTTTCAGTCTTCCTTTTGTGAGAAATGACCAGGGGAGTTGATGGCCCTTTGGCCTGGCAGGTATTTTTGATGGTCACTTGGTGAGCACTTGCCCTCGGGTCAGAACACCCAAGTCAGTCCACGTGGACCACTGAGCAGTCATCAGTTACAGCAACTGTGAATCATAACCCATGCGTACTATATGCTGCTCAAACACAAAAAAGGGAAGACTCAGCAACCCATTACACCTCCCCCTAAGGCATACTGGTATTGCCAGCTCCACAGTTAAAAACTTATGAGTCAAACCTCCCCCAAATCTTAACATTCACTTAAAACGAAGATATTAAAGAGTAGAAAATAGTTTTTAAAACTGATTTTATTTTATATTGTATTCTGACACTGTAATGCTAAGAAAACAAGTTTTATTAACCTGGGATAATGGGAAATGTTACATAACCCCCTAGCGCATAGTATTACTTGCTTTAAAACTTTGCTTGTAAAGAAGGAGGTGTATGTATTTGGCACAACTACATTAGGTCAAGTACTTTACTTTTGTTTTTTAGCACACCCAAATTACAAGTCTGTTAATTTTGGTTTCTCGTATTCTCATTTGGTTGTGAACTACGGCAAGCATTTGCCACTGCCAGTGAAATCTAGGGGAAAGGTGCTTTCAGCATACAATGCCAATATATGCAGTACTTTATAAAGCCGAGTAACTTGAAAAGCCAGCTTCTTCATCTCTCAGTTTGGGCACCCAGAATGGATGGGATACTTGTGCCAAATTCTTACTCTTTAAAATGTGGGTAGTCTCTCTCCTTCAGCTCACGGGATTTTCATGAAGAGAAATCAGTGGATCTCTGAGAAGCATTCAAGGACCACAATGGTACGAAGTGCCACAGGAAAGCCTTGTAATTCAGGCTCTGGTGGGTAGTGAGAGCATCTGGTAAATAAGACATGAGGCTGCACATTATTCAGTGAGGAGAATACAAAATACTGAGTAGCTGCTAATATTGGCATTGTTTTGTCCCATCCATTTAATGAAGCTGGGACCCAGCAGAAAAGATGGAATGCAGGCTTGCAAGTGAGAATTGTATCATAAAAGGGCTGTATACAAGAAGCGTTGCTGTACAGTACATTTTATTCCTATTTTTTCTGTTTTATTCTGCACCCTTTAATCCTGTTTGAACAAGATTAACCCTTGTTTTAATAGAGTTTTAACACGTGTATGCATGTGTGTGTGTGTGTGAATGCACATGCTTGTGCATGTTGTTTTTTGCAAGTTGGGGGGGGTTTAAAAGCAAATTGCATGAACAGAGATTTTATCTTGTAGCAGTCTACTAACATCCAAATGAGTCATCAGAAGGAGTGGAATATTCTGAGCCATCCCACAGTGCCCTGCTACTTGAGCCAACTGATGGCAATAAGAAGATAATTCTCTATTTGAAGCACCTCCATAGAGAAACAACACAGAGTTGTTGGTGATTCCCTCTTTTCTCTTGACAATGTTCTGGCTTCTCAGCACTGTCTCTTTTTTACGGGCTCCCATTTGCTTCCCCAGCCAAGAGGTCCAGTTTCTTTTTGCAAATAGTTTTAGCTTGCCTGCTCAGACTAAGAGTCTACTCCTACCTTCTGCATCCAGCCTGCCTCCCTTGCTCTGCCGGGCTCTGTCAGTTTCCTGATGTCCTTCTCCCTTCTTTTTCTTCTGTTCTGGTTTGATATCTTTAGTTCTTCCATATTGAAATCAAACAACTTCCACTAGGCTGTCTGGATGCAAGCAGGAGGAGTGCTACGAGCCAAAGACGCTTGTTTTGTGGCACCCAGATCGGTTCTTCTGATTAAGCCTAGTTCTGCCACTACAGGGCTGAATGACATAGTTCTGGTGTAGAGCGTGTGGTGCAGAGCATCTGGCGTAGAGCATCTCGTCAGCCTGGACTGCTGTAGAGGAAGCAGCATGTTCAGCGAAGGTGGGATCTTTGGGAATTTTTCCTACTAAACTTCAGCAAGACCCTAGCAAGTGTATGGGATCTGAAGTTTTCAAATGTTTACAGCCTGGCTAGAATGAAGGGGCAAAATTCACTTCCTCAACAGGCTACCTCCTGTCCTAATCTCTGCTCCAAACGTGGGGATGCAGGAGCTTCTCAGCGAAAAGGTTTCTCTAATCTGGCAGCATGGACCAAACAATTGATGCTTGGATAGGCTTGTTCTTGGAAAGGTCTAAGCCATTTGGCTGCAGATTTTCACTTAAGTTATCACTGAGGCACACACCTGGTGAGGGAAATTTTCAGCCAGTTTAAGTTTGGCAAAGTTTTTAAGCAACTGAAAATGTAGTCTTATAATAGGAGGTATCTGGCAATCATAACAGTTGGCAGTTGTGCTAGCCCCACCTATAATATTTTTGGACCATTTAATAATGTAGTGAAGATTTTTAAGGGAGTATTTTTTCCATTAGGATTTAGTAAGATACAACTGTGCAGCTTCCTCATACTCTTCTGAGCTACAAAGCACAGAGAGGTCATTTTAAGCAAGCATGTCAAGTTTGGAATCACTAGCCAATTCCCATAAGGTTCATAATACTGGGAAACCTGTAATTGAACATGTATGTGAGGAACGAGAAAAAAATATACTAAAATTGTTACTGACTTTTCCAGTTTTAACATCCTCAGTATACCTTTAATTATTTTAAAAATATATTTTCACACGTTCTAAAAATTATTTTAGAAACAAGAAATTAAAGTCTTACTGATAGGTTGCATCCATGTGTCTGACTATTTGGTTAGCATTAGCTCTGACAATGTCATGCTACTTTCAACAAGAGAAAAGCAATAAATATACAAGAATGCTGATGATAAAGAGCATTTTGACATATGCAACTTTCACTTGTTTTGACAAAATATTTGTTATTTCTTCTTGTGACTACACTTAGCAAACTTCGTAAGAGAGAACAGCAAGCTTTTTATTCATTTTAAACCAAGTATTTACTAACATTTTTATAGCTAAAAGATTATAATCCTCCAAAGAATTCTATAGCCTCTAAAAACAAATATCTAAATAGTTTAGGCCTGCCTTCATAAGCCTTTATGGGCTAGGATTTGCTCAGTATGCTTTTTGTTTGTTTACTTTTAGATGCCAACTCAAATGCAAAACATTCGGGTATAACAAGTTGCTCTTCATATTGCATGGCAGAATATACTTTATTCTGATCTGTGAAGGCGACGAAAATTTTCTTGATGGTAGTTATAGAATGATTTTGGTAAATTGCCCAGCGTGGCTTCAGGTATTACAAGGATAAACAGATTACACCCAGTAAAAACTTTTATAGAATGTTGGTAGCAGGAAGGAAAACAGAAAAATTTGTCATCCCTGATCAGACCACTGGCGTTTCAGCTTGCTCCCTCATCTTTGCCGTTGGAGCAGTTACCAAATGCTTTAGAGGAAACCGAGGGGCTCTGCTAGACATGCAGGTATTAATATGCAGGTGGGGGAAACGTCTTTCTAATACCAAGCATCTAGAGGATGGTATTAGGGTCCTAAAACTGGGTCCCTGTAAATGAATTTGTTGCATTTTGCAGTCTCTCCTTTCTGTCCTTGTTCAGAACATTAATTAATATGCTGAATAATACCAATGGGATTACAGCTCATCAGGACAAACTTGGTACCGGGTTGCGAACTGACTGTACTAAGGAGATAAAGCATAACTAGCCTAATTCATACCTGGATAAATTCAGCCTGTTGGGGCTGCCTGGCAAGTAACATCCAGAATTCATACTCTGCAAAAAAAGGCTTTTAATAAGTCAAATGAGTATGTCCTTGGCTTAACAAAAAAGATGGCTTTAGTTTAGAGCACGGTCCATCTATTTTGCACATCCCCCAGCCAAATAAAGCGCTCATCTGCAGAGAAAATTGTAAGTCTTTGCCTCTGCTGCGTAACACTAAATATTAATGAAGGAAATTGAAGATTAAATTGGGATAAATAACCAGTTACAGATGCAAGTCCGGAATGACTGGGTTTACAACAAGGGAGGGATTGCAAAAATAGCAGGGTTAAAAACGCGAGCTTGGGATGGGCAGGAAAACGCACGAGGACAGCAACAGCATCCCCCGGGCCGCCAGAGCGGCCAGGAGGGTTGGGTGGTTTGTTTTTTTTTCCGTCATGACTGCAGGCTGCTGCATCACCCTGGTCACGTGAGCACGGGCCGGACCCGCTAGCGGCCGCGCCGCGCCCGGCGCGTGGCTCTGTGTGCGCGTGCCTGTGTGTGTGCGCCCGCCGCCGCGCGCCCCCGGCCGCCTCAGCCCCGGCCGCGCCGGGCCCTGGCGGGGCAGGCGCTCGAAGGAAGGGAGCCGAGTGGGAGCTGCCCAGGTGCCCCCCTCCCAGCCCAGAAGGCGGTGATGGCTTACAGAGCTGGCGTGCCCGTCCTGCTGACGGGGCGAGCTGGTGCTGCGCGTGGGTTTTCACAGCTCGAGCTTCCACAGAGTAAATCTTACCAGGGGATTTCAGTAACTGAACAGCCGTCAGAAACGCAGCCTTTCCCTTCGAGACAAAAAAAATAAATCCGGCATCTGTTACAGTTAGAGCTGAAAACTAAGTACTTGGGAGAAACAGAACAATCTGAAGTTTAAGCTCTCTGATAAATTATTGTTAAATATTTTGATTACTGTATGCAGCATATTTATTACTTGTCTTCATTTGTGTTTGAGGATCTGTGCTTCTGTATGCAAGTTAATCACAGCATTTCAATGCGAAATATTTTCATAGTTGGGAGCACTCAGATGAGTCTAAATTACACATTTTACTGGGTTTTAATTGCAATATTTCTTTACATAAATAACTTTGTAAATATTCTTTTAACCTCGCTGCATGAAAATACATTAATTTACAATCACGCTAAAATTTATAAGCGATTTTTTTTTCTCTCTCCCGAAATGAAAAGCTAATGATGAGTGGATTGCAGCAAATTCTCTTCATTAGTTGGTGGCTATTCAGAGCCTTGCAGAAGGCCTCACGTGGTTGCCTCACTACGCCGAAACAGCAGAATTGCTGTTCCCCCCGAGTTCCCAGGCCCCGGGCGGGGGGAGGCGCCCGGGCGGACCCCGAGCCGCGTGGGAAAGAAGGAGTTAACGCGGGCAGCCGCCGCGGCCCGCCGGCGGGGCGGCCGGCCCGGGCCTTGCCTCTCGCGCCTCCCTTCTTTTCTTTTTTTTCTTTTTTCCTTAATTAATCATACGCTGCTTCACAATTTAAATATGGAAATGGCGAGCCATTCGCAATTATTAATGAGCCTCCAGGCTGTCCTGTGGCGTTTCCAGACAAGCTGTGTCAGCCCGCGGAAAGCAGCATGGCATCTCCTTTCTGATGTGTGTGAAATTTATGTGCACAAAGGCTCCTCCTTATCTATGCGCAAGCTAAATAAATAAATAAAGGCTTTTGTTTGCCAGGCTACTTGCACATGACTGTTTTGACTAAAGCACTCCACGTTATTTGTACTTTACAGCGCCTAGGGAGAAAAAGGGGGGGGGGGGGAGAGGAGGAGGAGGCGGCGGGGGTGAGGGGCGAAGTCCCCGAGCCTGCGGTACCTGCTCCGTGTGCCCGCTCCTCAGCCGCTGCCGCCCGCTGGACCGGGCTGCGGATGGGCCCGGGGCTGGGGGGGGGGGGAGCGCCTCTTAACAAGGAAAAAAAAAAATTAAAATATCCCCATCACCTCACCCTAGGAGCTACAGATACCCGCGCCGAACAATAAACTTCGCCCTCGCCTGACACCCGCCTTGCGACAGGCGGCTTGGCACGCTGCCAGCGCCTTCACCCGATAAGACGGGGCAGGAAGCGGCGGGCGGCGCGGACAACATGGCCGATGTTTAGTCTCCGCTCCCCGGCCCGTGGCGGGACCGAGCGGGGCGGCTCGGCTCGGCTCGGCTCGGCTCGGCTCGGCTGGGCTGGGCTGGGCTGGGCTGGGCTGGGCTGGGCTGGGCTGTCCTCTCCTCGCCGGCGCCCAGCCGGAGCGGATGGCTCGGGGGATTCGAGCGGCAGCATCCCTCCCTCTTTATTTATTTATTTTTAAGCCCCCTCCTCCCCCCACCCCCCTTTCCTTTTTCCGCCGGTATGTCAACCATCCATTCAATGCAGTGTACGACTAGGTAAAAACCAGTAGCGGGCAACTAGTTTAATTAGTCTTGTCTTTTTTTTTTTTTTTTTTTTTTTTTTTTTTTTTTAAGAGCCTTTATAAATGAGGAGCAGTCCAAGGTGGGAGGAGGAAGCGAGGAGCGGAAGGGACAGGGAATGGGAATGAATGGTGAGGGATAACAAAGAGTCAGGTGCAGTGCTGGATGTGCGTCCTCACGGTTGCCTATAGACCGATTTGTTTTATTAAGCACTCCTGTAGCAATTAAATAAGAAAATGGAAAAGCTGTGGAAGCACAAGCCAGGTTTCTAACGGCAGCTACAGGCTTGCAAAGAAGCATGTGCATGGTGTCAGACAGAATCCGTTCCTGTAGTGATGGAGAAGAACGTACCATCCAGTTCTGCGGGACAGCAATACGTAAAGATACGTCTGACTTTGGTTTTCCCGCTCCAAAATAGTCTGCTGCTTCACTGGGTGAAGGTAAAATCCCTCTAACGTGTTTTTGCAAGTTTGCCATGTTAGATAAGAGCGTGACTTTGATGTCTTGATGTAGTGGCAAAGCGAAACAAACCGGGGCAAAGACAGGGATTTCAGCTACGGGAGGCGGGGGGGGGGGAGATCAGGATATGATAAACGCCACTGAAAAATGGCAGGAGAATAATGTTTACTTTTGAATATATGGCCTGCTGCCTGGTTGGCGCTGGTTTTTAGGTTAGCAGAGGTTGGAGGAAGGGCCAGACTGAGGCGTGGCTAGCTGCTGTCAAGGGAAAAAAAAAAAAAGGGCTTCAAATTGCTGTTCTCAGCTTTTTTTCTCTCCTCTCCCCCCCCCCCCCCGCCCTCCCCCGAAAAAAGGCAGTGCTTTCTCTTAAGGCTATTAAAAATGATGCAGAATTTTAACCATCTGCTGTACCGGGTACTCTTCGCTGGTGCTGCAAAGCTGTATTTTTGTAAAGGGAAGAAATTGCAAAGCTTTCCAAATAGAAAACTGTTTTATAAGCATTTAGATATTTCAGGAAACAGTGCCTTTAAAGAAAGATTCTTTTTAATTGTGAATTGAGAAATGGGTATTAACAGGATTGAAACGTTTTTACCCTGTTGCGATCGGGTTTTTCCCTAAAAGGGATACAGGTGTACTGCTACTGCACAGCATATAGCTGCTTTAGAAACGTTGTGTGAGCAATATAAGACTCAAGAAATGGACAGTGATAGAAGCTGATAATTTTTGTAGCCTTATGATTTTTTTCAAGGCTTGCTGTGGAAGTGCACGAGTTGTAGCTGAATGCAGCAAAGTCGTTTCGTGCACTTGACCAGCTGCGTATGTACGTATGGGAGTGAAATTATTTAATGAGTAGCATGGAGACTGGCAAAGGAATCGTGTCGCTGATATGGCCTCCTGAACTATAGTAATATGTCCAGTGCACAAAGGAAGAATATTTCTAAATAATAATAGAGGGGAAAAATGCTTTTGAAGTGGTGAAGCTCACAGAAGAAAATAGCAGGAATCTTTAATGTGGTATTCTTACTTCTCATAAATTAGATTAACTGTTTGAGTGCCATGAACAGCAAATTAAATATTTCAGATATTCATAAATCAGAATATAATGTTTGTCTGGAGTAAGAGCTAAGAAAATTGGAGGTTATTGCCTCATAATTCAACTGTATTTAAGATCAATTAGCAAGTTATTGGAAAGAGAGATTATAGTGAAGTATTTGAAGGATGCACTTCCTTTGAAAATGCAGTTTGGGTTTTCTCTTTTAAGATCTGTCAATACTAGATTGTTACCTAAAGCCACTGGTTATTATTTGTAACTAGGAGGGCTGTATTTTCTTTACATTAAACATCTACAGTCTACAAATGTATGTTAAGAAAGGCATTTACTTTCTGAAGCCAATGTAGGGGCCCAGTTAAACCTCTTCATTCAATTTTAAGAAAAAAAAAGGCTGTATTATAGATGTCTTGTAGACTAAGTAAATTTTCTTGTTTTTAAAGCTGAAGATTGGGGCCTGTATTCTGTCACCTGTTGCCTACCACAGAAAGAAAAGAGGGGAAAAACACGCAAGCTTTTACATAGAACTTGCTGCTTGTCATTTCATTACTGTTCGGTAGAGAAAATAGCCTCTTTTTTTTCCTCCACTTTTAGGTGCCACATAAAATTTTACAATATGTTTGCTTCAGATAGTGCCAGAGAAGCATAATGAGGTGTTTAGTCACAGTTTGGATGCGGTATTGATAGAAAACAGTGCAGGAACTGTGGGCTAGATTTTCAAGGGAATAGTCCTTGTAATCCAAGGCTGCCTAAATCCCAAACTGGTATCCAGGCAATACCGAGACACTAAATTCTCCATTTGCTTTTTGTTAGGCTGTTATCTGCTGAACATTTTCCTTTTCTTGCAAGGTCTTCAGTATGGCTGGGGATTTTGGTGTTGTGGTTTGTTGTTTTGTTTTGTGGTTGGTTTTTTTTTTTTTCTTCTCTTAACTCTTGGATTTCTGTTTGCTCCCCTTCTTGCAGAGCACCTTCGTAAATACAAATGCAAACAGTCTGGAGTAAGTGTGCTTTTCTGACATGGAATATGTGGATGGGAGGGCTTTGCAGGGTGACTGTTATAGACCAGTAAAATACTAATGTGCTAACGTTTTCCCCTACTATGTATTTGGATTTAAAAGTCAGTGTTGTGTATCAGAGCACTCCAGTATGGTGAAAGGTACATGTATCACCTAATATTCTGCAGTTTAGAGAAAAAAGATTTCTGCATGAATAAACGTGTCTACAAATACAAATATATTATTGATATTATTCTGCAAGTTAATTGTATTTTACTGTATGTGCAAAATACAGCACGTGTACTTTATCTAACCCTTCATTATGCAGGCTTTGAGATTTCAAAATTGTATATTGGAAACCTATTAGGATGTAGGACTATATGAAACTGAACATCCCTACTAATAGTGAAAGTGTGTCATTTGTTTATAAGAGCATTTTGCTGTGGGTATGGAATCGTACAAGAATAAATATGTAGTAGGTGCTGGGATTACAAAATTATTTTGGATTTGGCATTATTTAATATACTACCTATAATATATGTTGTCATCCCCTAACATACATCTCAATATAACCTTAACGTTTTTATTTTAATATCAATTTGCTCTTTCAGCAAACATAATAGCATGAAGCTGTGGATTCAGGTCACCTATTTAGTTCTAAATTTAAATAAACAACCAGCTTATTTTAATACTAATTTCACAGTCCTGATGATAGCTGAACAACAATATCTTTGTGCAGTTGTTTGCCAAAAATTGAGCTTAAGTTGCTGAACCCTAAATACTGTATTTTTACTTTGTTCTTGAATGCTGGAGCTGGTTATTTGAAAATAAGTGGGTGTTTTGAGACACTGGGAAAAGTTGGTTTTATCACTTTGTATTCATATTCAATATTCTCTGGTTAAATAGAATATGAAATGTAGTATAATTGCAGTGTCATTTAAATAATGAATTAAAGCCAGCAGATGATACAACATGCAAAACAGTTTATAGCAACAATTAATTTCCATATAGTTCTATGTACTGCCAAATTATTGATAAAATAAATTGTATGAAATATAATAAGAATAAGGGCACGTTGGGTGATAATAGCTATGCAGTATCATTATTAACTGTGCTAAAGATACTGTGATCTAAATAATTTGATAGTTTGGGTGAGGTTATGAGTGATACATAAACCAGGAAAGTTTTATATAAACACTTTTTTTTTTTTTTTTTTTTTTTTTTAAATAAAGTCAGTCTTAAACAGATCTGCCTGAGTTTCAAATCCATAGAACCCCATGGACTGAAGAGAGAACCTCTGGAACATCTTTTTAAGCTTGTCTTGTGTTGGTATCTATTACTATTACAAAATACATAGGCTTGTCCGAAGATACTCTGAAAAGCCTCTTGATTTGTGAATTATTCCAGTACCAATGGAAAACACGTTATGTTAAATGCTAAAAAGAGATAGAGGGCTTGATTCTGCTATCAATATAGAACACTTTTTAATGATGTTTCCTGTGATTTGAATAGAGAGCCAAATCAGGCCTACCAAATCTGTTTGAAATGAAACAGAAAATACAAATACATGTGTGTAAATATATTTATTTGTTTCTAATCTGCCTAATTAAATCAGCAATGTGGTATCTGGTGTCCATTAAAAATGTGTTGGGTTTTTTTTTTTTTTTTTCAGGGCCTGGCTTAGAAAGTATTTGATGGTCAGTGGAAAAAAATGAGGAAGAAGAGGGTGTGGCTGCTGCTTAGAGGATCTCTGGCCCTGTAAACGGGCACTAGCTTGTGGAGATGCGGTCCTTCATCATGACAAAATGAAGACGACTTTTAGGTAAAACAAAAATATTTATTTTTCTAATTAGAAATCAAGTAAGCATGTAATCCTATTATTTCTTAATGCATATTTCTGAAGGATGGTCAATTGTCCTCACTTGGGTTCGGTGGCTTTATTTGCATCTTGTTTTGCCCCAGATTTCTCAACTCTTTTTCACTAATCATGACAAAACCCACAAAAACTAGTTGCAACTTTATAGAGTGATAAGGAAGGTGGTTTGATGTTTTGTTTATTCTGAATATCCAACAAGGGACTGATCCTGTAGACTCTAGAATGTATCTGTACCTACTTCTTAAGTTTTATTTCCATGCAGTATGCTGCAGAATTAGCCCCTGAACTGGCACATATACACACAGATATTTTTCATCTATAGTTCTTGACATTATGACGGCAATTACAGCATTACAAAAGGTTGCAATGAGACTTTTAGAATATTTCCAGGTAACAATTCTTGTGGGATAAGATTTTGACAGTATTTCTAGTAAAGCTATGTATATATTTTTTAAGACATAGTCCACGCTTGTTACAGGGGCTATTAGTTAATAATGCTTATTTACAATCTTAATTCTGGATGATTGATGTTAAAGCTATTTTTTTTTTCTCTGCTGCTGCAAATGTTGCTGCTGCAGCTATGTTTTGAAAATGTGTGGCTTTTACTGATACCGTGAGTGAAGATGGAGCTGAAGAAACTTCTTCAGTAGTATAACCACTCACAGGTGTGGTTACAGAATCTGCTCCCTCATCTCCTGCCTTATATTTGAGCTCATCATCTCTTAATTATGTATCCTTGTTTTCCTTTGAAGAGCAGCAGTGTGTGGGTTGCGGTGAGGTATTATCACAGTTTGGGTGAATTGTTAGCCACAAGACTGAAGGCTAAGTGGAGCAAACCACCATACGAGTGGCAATATCCCAGCATCTGACACACATCTTGGAATCTCTTATAATTATTAAATGGTTTTTGCAAATAATGATGTATGGATGGGGAAAAAGATAATAAAATAAACAAGGAAACACATTTGTATAGTAAAACAATATCTTGTAATTTAGATTCTTGCTAATTATTGGCAGGGAGGGGAAGAGCAGGTGGCAAAGTAAACATGCATGTTTTTAAGTATTTTTGTGAAGTTGGAGCGATGCATTGATAGCATTGTATCAGGCACAGTAGCTACCTTAGAGAATGAATGATTTTGCTTTAGTTAAAGTGAACTTGTCTATTTTTTTGCCATTGCTTTTGGCCACAGGAAACATTTAAAAGTAGAAATTACTGCATTGGATCGGATCCACAGTCTAATTAATGCTAAGTCTACCCTGAGATTTCTTACAAAGGGTTGATTGGTACAAGAACGGAGGGTGAAGACAACCAACATTTGATCCTTTTGGAATATCCTGTCCTTGTCAGAAAGTGGGCCAGCTAGATCCCTTGGCCAATGCCTTTATCATGGCTTTGCGCAAAGGTCTTTACGGTCTCTCCAGCAAACAATCCCATTGAACACTATATTTTTGTAGGCTATGAATAGAACCGTATTCTTTCAGAATCCCACTGATGTCCCGTAATGATGGATTGTGGCACTGATTTTCACATGCTCAGCCTGCACTTTGTAAAATAATGTATTCCCATAGTTTGAATTTACTGCTTATTTAATTTAACTGAATAATCTCCCATTCAAGACTGGAAGTAGGTGAGAAAGTCAAACTACAATTCCTGACTTTCAAAGTATGTATCTCTGTTGTGTTCCCTGTTGCTCATATGCTCGCTAACAAAAATAGTTTAATCATTTTATGTCTTCGTATATGGCAGTCTTTTTGTAAGTCAAATCATTTTAGTCACCTGCCCTTGCACTCCTGTTACTTCTGTAGTTTTAAAGAGGTAAGGTAAAAAGAACTGTAAAGAGCGTTCTCCATGAAGGTATTTCCCTGGCAGGTATATGTTAGAAGGGTGGTGTTTTCAATACAGTATTCTGTGCGTGGCCTATGCATGCAACAACTATTAACCTTTTTCTTATTTTAAAATGTCTTTTTATTCCTACATTTTACTTTTGGCTGCTTGGCTCATTTTTAATCATGACTCCAACTTTCAGTCATGATTACTCCATTTTCTTTATGGTCTTTATGAGTCACATTATCGAAGTCCTTTTGAAAGGCCAAATAAATAATAATTTCGTCTGCGGATGCACTCCAAGTTAAAAAAGACATATTTTTCATTATGTTAGCAATGTTGTTTTTCTCTCCATTATGTAATCTCTGCCTAGGCATTAAAGTTATAATCTTTTAAAGTAGCCTTCCAGACGGCTGACTAAATGCTAGAATTCATTGACATGTAATCTGGATCATCATTTGTGGCTATTTTTGAGGAGTGCTACTGTTTCGTTCCTGATAGGCGAGTGCGTATTTTTTGTTGGAAACACAGCCTCCAACCTTGAGCTGCTTCAGAACTCCTGCATGTGTATCTAGTCCTCAGAACGGCTTGCCTTTTAATTTATCCAGTTATTTCAGTACTTCTTGTTTTGGTATCTGCTGCTCTTTCACCCTTTACTTGCAGAAGAACTGATTAATGGGATTTGCTGTTTAGAGGGACCAGAGGAGACAATTAGATTACTTGAATATCATAGATTTTTCCACCTGTATTAAGCCTGATAACTTCTTTTTAAGCTGAAAGGTACCTTTGGGTCTGTCTGGATTTCTGAGCATCAGGAGATAAAGAGGTGTATCCAGGAATATGAGGTAGGGTCAATATTGCTCCAGCCCCCCCCAAAAATGGACTACGCAAGAATTTTGTGTCACAAAATCATGTTTCCTCTGTTTTCCTGTTCAAGAGAAGGGACATCTTGTTCCATAACTTTCTAAAGTGTGGGTTTTACTTCCCATCTTGGAGGGAGAGTGCTGTTGGCTGGTGTGAAGGTGAAAGAAGAGAACTGGAAAATGAAAGACTAGGAGGTATAATCTTGAGTTTCCACTGGAAGAAATAGTGGTTATATAGCTTTTTTTTTTTTTTTTTTTTTTTTTAAAATACCCCAGATCAGGAAACCAACTAACAAGAAATGCTAATCTGGTCATACAGAGTGAGAAAGGGTGAGTTTACTCTTTTGCATGACTAAATATCTCAAGGTCATAATCAGCCGTTTTCTTTTCTGCAGTGTTTTTCCTCTTCTTTATTCACTCCCTTGTTTCCCAGTACTATTTCAGACTTGCCAGACAATTGTTGTGCAGTCTTCCTGCTTCTAATGTATGTCAATAAATGGTCCTTATGTCTTTGGTTCAGTCCTTATGCTCCTAATCTCCATTTTTAAATATTACTTTCTAAGTATATTCTTTGTTCTAGTTGTTTCAGTTCACTGCTTTTGTTTTTTGGAAAAGGTACCTCTTTGCCTGAACCTATTGCAAAGCTGTTCTCAGTACTCATATTGCTCTTGTCCACCTACTTCTGTGCCTAGAGATTTTGTTACCCACTTTTTTCCCCCCTGATGGATATGCTATGCCTGCATAATCTTTCATGCATAAAAGCAGAATGTTCCCATTGAAGTCAATGGGAAGATCTGATAAACATACAATGTGACAATATGGTACTGTATTTCCGGGTAGCTTATTTTAAATACCTGCTGTACATTTTTGTTTTTCCCTAGGTGCTTGTTTTGCTCTGGACACAAGCTTTTCTAAAGTTGTTGTCTGTCAAGGCTTTCTGACTCCACTGTTCTTTCTTTGACTCCTGATACATAATAAAAAGCCCAATACTTTATATTAGATTTCAGGGAACAGCAATCACTGGAAACAATATTATTAGATTTGATTGTTCCAAGCACAGAAGTGGACAGGTGAGAAAACTAGAAGAGAGTTACACTGAGTGCCAGTCTTTCACCCACCTGCAGTGGGAATACCGCCCATCATGGTGCAAAAGCATGGTTTGGAAGTTTCTTCTTTACGCTTGGCCATGTTGGAATCTGTTGTGAGCCATCTGGGCTAAACCCTGTGCTTCCCAGTGGGACGTGTATGCTAGGAAGGCTTTCTCCTTTTGGTTTTCCTGATGACAGTAAGTTTCCCTCTCTTCCTACTGGGGTGAGGAAAGATCAGAAACCACAGGAGCAAGGAACAGCAGCAGTGGGTGAAGAAGGAAGTGATTCTTTTCAAAAAGAGAGAGGACATAATAAGGCAAACATAATGTTATTTTTATTGGATTCTTGAGTTCATTTATCTGTTCATATCCTTTTAAAAACATTTGAAATGCATGGGGTCCTGCTGTGAAGAAGCCTGTGAACCGGGAAAGTGACTTCTCGAATGTCCTGAAGAGGAGTCCTGAAGAGGAGTGCAGAGAATGTTCCTTCCTCGTCCTGCCTGATGGTTGTGGACGCAGGGCTAGCAGAATAGACGGGAAGGGGCAGAGCGTACCAGCGTGCATTCACGCTGGGTATACTGAGACCCCAGCTTGCCACACTTCATGCATTAATGCATGTTGCTAGAAAGCTGCATGTATTGTTGTGGATTGAAAAATAGCTATTTTGCACAAAGTATCTGAGAATTGAAGGACACCCTCTCACCCCTCCCCCCATACAATGCATGCAGCTAACTCCTATACCGTGGTGCTCTAGGACTTTCTTTTTTGGAGTCTGGCACTCCTGGTCCTCCTTTCAAAGTTGCTGGCATGATGGGTGATCTAGTGCTGATTTCAACTGCATTTAGGCCCTGTGGGGCTTGTCTGTGGTGCTGAGCTCCCTGCGCCAAAGACTTTGATCACCTCGGACCCCCTGCCTGGCCTTACTCCTATTATTTTCTTCTGGAACCTCTAGCAATGTTCAGCTTCATCAGAAGTGCTTCTGCCTGAGGGTAGAGAGGGGAAAACATCTTGGTCTAGACCACTCCCTTCCACATGCTCGTTTTCTCCCATCCTGGCCGAGTAACTGATGGTAACATCTGCATCCCAGTGAGCAATATCACCACAGATGAGGAAACTAAGGTACAAAGCAAAAGTTGGGATCATCCAGCAGGCGAGTGGATTAGAGGCAAGAATGGAAAGGAGACAATCCAGCATGCTGTCTAATTGGCCACATTGCCTCCCGTATGTTACCAATGCAGCATTAATTTAGCTGTTTCAAGAGATGCTTCTGTTTAATATATTTCATATTAATAATGATGTTCTAAGATATTATAAAAAGAAGTTGGTAACAGAAAGCTTAACAGCCACAAGAAGTGCTTATTTAGCCTGACTAAGCCTAGCTATCACCGTACGTGAATTCTCATAGGCAGCATGTTTTCACTTTATTTTCCTTGGTTTCTCTTTTGCAAGTGAACCATCCTAGAGTTAGCAGTTGTCTACAGCAACAGGCAACTTTTCTGCCTATCCACATACTACAGGATATTTTAAGATTCACATTTATAATAGCTACAAAAGATTACACTTTTTAATAACCATTTTAAGACCCAAACAATTTTATAAATAAACTAAGAACTTTTCAAAAGGAGATATAAAAGAAAAACAATTTTATCGAGGTGAAAGCTTTCACTTAAAATACCTTTATAACTTTCAAAATAACTTCAAAACAGCTGGCTAGCTGTGCAGAAATTAATCTGGGTTTGGAAGGAAGACCACATGAAGTTTGTACAGACTTTTGCTCTGGAAATAATGTGCCATTGAGCCTTGACAGCTTAAGGTGTCTCTGTTTTGAAGGGGGTGTAGGGGGGAAGTCAAATGATTTAGTGACTGAAGAGAGTTGCCACTTGCGTGAGCTCCATCCCTAGGGATATGACCTTTTTAATCCTCTTTAGTTAATGTATTGGTGATCTTTACTTAGGCAGAGTAAACAGTGCTGTTGTGAACAAAGGGGAGGTCATGCTTCCTGCATTACACTCTGACCCCGGGGTCGCGGCCTTTGTTCACTTCTCAATGGGAATTGCTCTCAGAGGGCCACCACAAAATGGAGAACTAATTTAGGCACGTGCTGGCAGAGAATGGCAGAGTATCAGGTTTGCCTCACCCGAACCTCCGAGCCCGCAGCAGTCACGGTGAGAGGAAAAGTCAAACTGTTTCAAAGAGGATGTATTAGCTCTTTACTTACCGATGGCTGTGGCGCTTAATCCCTCGTTGAACTAAATATATTGCTTGGGTCTTCCCCCCAGGCTGCCAGTAATTCAATTTCTCTGTTTTCAGCCTTTAAACTTACCCCCCCCCCCCCATTGGTCTGTTCCAACTGAAGAAGCATTAGACTAGTGAAAATTAGAGAATTTTTCTCTTAAAAGAAAGAGAAACTGCATGGCAATTGCAGCATTAAACTTGGGCCTCTGAGGTCTCAAAATAAGCATTGTTTCTCAGCCTGTAAGGAAATGTGATGCTGTGTCCCAGCAGAATGTATTCGTCACCTTTTTCATAATGTTTTCTTTGTGTTGCACCAAGTAAATACACACATACACACGCACACAGAGCCCTGTGAAGCTGAGCATGGTAAGCGTGGGGTACTAAGCCAAAGTGAACTAGGACTTCCTCATATTTATCACTAATTTTATGCAAAAATGCTGATTTTTTTTTTTTTTTTTCCCCCTTCAAAAGTAACTGGTGGCAGAATGTGATGCATCCCGTTTTTAGTTGCTGTGACCAGGCAACATATATAAACATGGAAGCTGAGATAAATTATCTGGAAGACTCGCGTATAGAAAGCCATCACCTTTCACTGAAAGATGTTTATAATTTTTTATCTATATGCTGTTCTTTGCTCAGCAGTAAAATCTGTGAAATGCAATGATAGATCATAAAATAATTAAACTGTAAACTTGTATCTTTAGTCAAAATACTGCTTTTCCACATTTCTTCCTTCTATCAAAAAAAAAAAAAGCCCTTAATTGCTGATGACAGCCAAGTTGTGTAAAACACAGCAGGGTTAAAACTGCGCACAAGGGATGTGTGTGTATTGGGGGGAGCTTATAATGTTGCCATCACAAAAATAAGTAATACTACAATAGTAAGCTTCGAGGCTTCTGTGGCTGTCAACATGAATAGGATCAAGGTCAAAACGTGTATGACAGTATATTTTAGCTCTCAGACTTGGGTATTTCTGGGCTTACTGTTTTTTGGGGGTTTTTTTTGTTTGTTTTTTTTCACGTTTTATGCCACTATAAATCCCTGGAAGACTCTGCTGTATTGCCATAATGGAGTGCAGGGTGGGTTTACCTGATGCTACTGCTGGCTTGGGGTACGATCCTGCAAATGCTAGCTGCTGCGGTGTTTGCAGTTGTGCTTCTCTTGACTCCTTTTAGACTGCTGTAGTAATAAGCAGCGAGCCATCCAACAGATGCTTCTCAGTCTGTGTCTTCTGTACAGTTGTGGGCACCTCTCGTGCTCAGTCCACCCTTGTGGAGCGGGAGGCTTAACCATGCTGGAAGTGGCTCAATCCTGCCCGGGGGCTGGGAGGAGTGCGTGGGCAGGAGACCCTCAGTGCCTCCGCCTTGCCCAGAGCATCCTTCTACCGAGCTTTTCCAGGGCGCGGGGCAGGGCTGGACAGAGAGCCTGGGGTAGTGCTGCTGCATTTGCTACACAGATTTGCCTTCTGTACCAGACTCTTCTCTTTGGAGAAGGGAGCATGCCACTTTTTTCAACTGTTACAGACTTCCAAGCCTTTTTTTTTTCTCCTTCAGGTTATGTGCTGTGATATGGATTTGCCCGATACAGAATACTGTAACTTTCTTTTGTGTAAGACAGCAACATTTTCTCTGTTTCTCTCTTTCTTTCTCTTTCCTCATTTTAATTTGTTTTCTTTCCATTCCAGTCATTTCAAGTAGTGTTACGTCATTCCCTTAGTTTTCTTGAAGTTGTATTATTTAAACAAACACTTGTAATCATCTACTCTTAGATTTAAACGTGCATTCTGTAATACAGCAAAATAAGCTCTTTAAACAAAAGAAGTGGCCAAGCAACCGAAACATCATGTCCTTTTAATGAAAAGTTGCATTCAAAGCTGAGCCAAACGTGAACAGCAGAGAGTTAGTATGTGAGCAGCAAGTGACGCTGCCTACAGCAATACTGAAACCAATCCTTGTGTGTCCTTTATTTGTTACTTGAAATTCCCAAAGTCCACTAGCTTTAGATTTTAATGGAAGCCAGAGGGGAAAGGTAAATTTACTATACCCATTATCCAATAAAATTAGTATTGTCAGGTTAGCATACGTATATTCCTCACTTGTGTTACTTAGTTATAATTAATATGTTTACTAATGAAAATACAAGGTCCGTCCCCTTTCACCATGTGTTCTTCAGCACTAGTGTTGCTTTTCTGTTATCTACAGGATTTTAAAGACTAAAGAGAATGTCAAGGCAATGTCAGTTGCATTTATTTTTGATTTTGGTTTTGGGTTTGGTTTTTTTTTTCCCTTAAAGCATTGATACAGTTGTGCTTTGGAGGTAATGAGCTGTAGGAGAATTTTAAAATGTGGATAGCTGCTTAGAGTAAAAAAACCCAGAAAAGTTAAGAAATTATTTAGCTAATATTCAAATTTTAAAATATTTCTTTTTTTCTCAAAAAGATACTGGAACCTTAAAATAACTGTAGTAAGTGCCTGCTTGACAGGAAATCTAGTTTTTCTCAGTGTGTGTTAAATATTTCAACATGCAATACAATAATCTAAGATACCATAGTAGAAGTGCCTCTTCTGAAAGCTTCTTATTGAGTGGAGCCTTTTGGAGATTTTTTGCTTTGAATGTTCCTGACTCAAACCTCTCAGAATTTTTTTTTTCTTTCTTCTTTTACTGTTTAAAAAATAGCTTTATCCCTGGCAAAGTTCGTATTAATAGAATGGGCAGAGAATAGTCCGTTTTACTGCATGAACTTGATTCCTCAGCATTACTATTTCTGGCAGTGATTCTCCAGCTAGTGTACCTGGTAAAGCTTAATGGTGGTTAAGACTTTTCTCATTTCCTATACAAAGATGTTACTGAAATTAGAAATACGAACTCCTGTATTATTTTTCTAAATTTGCTTTATTAAAATTGTTTCCAAATGTGACCCCTGCAGTGAAAACTAAGTAAGAACCATTCATATTTAACAGCCTCCTCTGTTAAGCTACTGTTATACACCTGTCTGTTCCACTTTTAATATTAAGCCATTTCTATTACCCCATTGATTTCCTTGATCCTTTGGACAATGATTTGCAATGTATCAGTTTATCTAAGGAGACAAAAAATGAAAAATTAAAAAATAGTCTCGTAGAACACTGGTTTGGTCAGGCTTCAGATGTACTATGGAAATTACTGAGTCTATTCTTTACTTTTTGAAGATAAACATTTTTCTAAACATTGGACTGCCAGATATGTATTTAGGCCCAGTGTAACTCAGCAAAATTCATTTGAAGTAAATGCTTATTTGCCTGATTGTCTTCTGGTAAAATATCTTCTTCTGCCTCTTTCTGTTGAATACTTGAATAAAAAGACATACGTGAAAATTTCAAAATGCTACATGGATATAGATAGCTGCATATCATGTATTTATTTGTGCGTGGTTTTTAAATTGATATTAGGGTGAGCAGAAAATACAAGACAGACTTCAGTTGCACCTGTAAAAATAAAAATGCTACTTCTCTGTGAAACTGCATTGCTGTCTTTTTCTGCGGTACAAGGATACCATCTTCGTGTTTTCCACTGGCATTATCTGCTTTGGAAAGAAAAATGCATGACAGCCTCAAAATGGCGTTCTCTGCTAGGGAAAGGCAAAGACAAAAGCTGGAATAACGTAGTTCCAGCACAAAATGGCCTTTTCCAATAGATTTCCAGTAAATTTCTTAGGCTGATTAAGGTTTTGGCCACTAACTGGCCGGTAAAAGCTGAACACTGATAGAGTAAATCTGATATTCCTATAAAAATCTTCCCCTGTATGTGCGGGATACCCATTTGCTATACAAGCATGTGTGTAAGTACAGTGTTAGAGCAAAATTGTGTTTTGCAGGTCCCCGCAATGAATCTTAAGTAGCTATTTTGCTTTCCCCTCTGTGCTGAAAACTCAGAGCACTGCCAGACATTTTGGTCTATGTGTGCAGTGCTTTATTAGACGAAATCCCTGATCTTTATGTCAGATTCCCTAATTGTCTCAGGTCTAGTACAGGAACAAGGTCTTACATTCAGGTAGTCGTGGAGCAGTTAGTTAGTTGTACACGTTCTCTGAATGGAGTGATGAGTTGTTACGATAATGTTGAAGGGATAAAATTACTGCTGATGTAGTGCTGTTATGATCAATTTCTTTTATATCGTTCTTATGCTATATTTTAGATATATTGACATTTTTTAAATATGTTTATTTGTATAACTAGAAAAAAAATTAGTCCTGAACCATGTCTTCTATGATTTTCCTGTTATAATTCAAACATAACCCTTTGTTAGTAATCTTTAGGCTGCATTGTTAAAGTATGGTGATTTCTATTGAGCAGTATTATGTAAACTGAATATTAATTTATAGTCTTACTCTGATAGCATTCATACTCACTGGGCTGTTGTAACATGAGGCCATAAATGCATACATACATATCTATCTGGTGTATAGGTCTGCCATATTGCGCACAGCACACATGTATGTGTGTGGGCATGCACATGCAGAAGAGATGAAGTGTGTGATTTTGTCAAAACGGTTGTTGGGGGAAGGGGGAATTGTTTAATTTTCTTACAAATAAATGACGGAAGTAATATGGGCTTTAGATGACAACTTTGATTTTGGTATTTGGCTTCAAAAGTTTTTGAGAAGCAGATGTATTTCTAATTGAGTCAAGGAGAGTTCTCGATTTTGAACCAAGTCTCACTGTCCTGTTGCCAAGAGGCAAAAAGTCTCTTTGTCTCCCCCTCCGCCCCCCCCCCCCCAATTTTCTTATTAAGTTACTTGTTTGCACTAGAAAAAACACTGTGCATTTTTTTTTAAAATTTTGATAGACCAAGAAAAATTCATTGCATTACATTTCTGTTGATAACATTTTCTGGGAATATAAATTTAAGAGTTGACCTTTTAACATTTCAGTGCATTTCATCTATCTAAAATCTCCAGTAAGATGCATTTATGCCCTAGGAAAAAATGGTTAAATTTGAAACTTGAAATTTCTATGGATTAGTCACTGGTATCCCCTGGGAATTTTCAGTATTCTGAAAAGGAAGTGTTTTTAAACAACTGAAAAACATAGTTCACTGAATAAGTCTGGAAGCAGCTTTTCACAATTCTGCCCCCCCCCTTTTTTTTGTGATGCCAGTGTTATCATTCATATTGTACTTTATTAGTGTAGATAGCATAGTAAAAATGCCGTTGAATGTTTTCCTTATAAGAGTGTTTGTGTTGGTTTTGTCAGGTCGTAATAAACTTCATTAAAATAACCTTTATTAAATTATGGCATACATTTAATCTAAACAGATGCTGATTCATCTTTTGAAAAGCAAAATGAGAAATTAATAAAAAAAGATTTTTTGAACAAACTTCTGGTTTGCTGGCAACACTGAAATAACCCTCTCTTTTTAAAAACCATCTTAGATACCATGTAATGTAAAGGTAATATAATGTAAAGATCTCTTCTTTCTATACGAACAGAAATGGTTCCTTTCAAAGCTTGATGCTCTGAGTTGAGGCCTTGCTGCTGCTGCATCTGCTTTGGAGCTCCAGAGCCGTCGCTCCACCACTGCAGCTGCTGGTAGTGGAGCGAGTTTGAACTTCTGATGCACGCTACCTAATGCCGTGCGCTGTTCACGGTCTGTAGCTGGGAGTGGGGCAGTTGTCCCTTCACATTTTCTTACATCCTCTCTCTGTATTCTGTCATTTTTGTCAAATATGAAATGTGTGTGTATAGATCATGGAATGCTTAAATGTATCTCTCTGTGGGAGTACATCTTTCTGGACAAAGGAAATACAGAATCACATGTGTGTGTGACATTTTGTTTACTAAAACTGAAAAGTAGCAGAATACTGTTGAAGCGGAATATGTAATTTTAGGCATCCCTTCAAACTGTATAATGCAAGTGTGACAACTTTAGTAAGTATAACATGACAGAAGGGAAGAAAAAACCCAAATGATTCCCAGGAAGACAGTTCATGGAACACAAATTCTGTGAAGTATTGAATTGAGGATGGTGTTCTTTTTTCACAACTATAACTTATACCTGCAACTGATACAACGAATGTAGAAGCCTGTATTATCTGTCCAGATGAATACATGAATACTTGCAGTAGGGTCATTATTCTCTCGACGTTATATTTTATGAAAATAACAATAATGGGTCAATATCATTCATGTTAAGGTGTTTTTTTTTCAAGAAGAGGGATTTAAATTTACCAGTGCCAATATACTCTGTTGCAGTGTGAGATTCCAGTGATATTTTAGATAGCCGAGCTAGACAGATCAATCTAAGATGCACCTTATGTACCATATATTTTAGTTTTAATGGGCTAAAGAGAAATATTAACTTGAACTGTAAAACTGAAGTTGGCTATATAAAATAGGAATGATACTAACATTCAGCCCGTAAACAGATTGTGTCCCTATGAATTCTGTATCTGCAACCATTTTGGATTCAGTATCTGTCTGTGTACTCAATAATTGCAACTATGCTGTGAACGTGTTGCCATAATGGAGATCCCTTTTTATTTTCTTACAATTTATGTAAATTTTTCATCCTTACTAACATTTCACTACCAAAAAACCACTAAGGAATTTCTGTTGCATATCATTTTTGTTCCCTTTGCAGTTCACTTTGTTGAGGACTGTAGCACTCTGTTGTGTGCTCTGTTGTATTAAAAAATAGATACTCCTAATATCACAGAACTTGGTCACTGGCCAACTCTTGACTAGTTTAAAAGCCTTTAAATAATTTACAATATGAAGGTATTTTAATCCCCTTTTAGACCTAAGAAATTTTTAAGTTTTGATTACAGATTTCATCATATACATTTGCTTACTTTCTGCAGTTTATCATTCTCTAAAAATTAACATTTTATTTTTTTACAATGTGTTATTTACCTTTCTTTTTCTTCTCCCACCCCCCCTTTTTTTTCAATTCTCTCACTTTTTTTTTCCTTCAGTAGCTGTTTCTGCAGGGCATCCAATTTTAAGCAGATGTGTCCGTTTAAATAAATGGAGGGCTGCGTTTTAAAACCCAATAGCTTGTCTTAACTCTGTGCTCCTAGCGATACCAGGAAAAAGGTATTGCCAGGAGAGAGCATTTCCAGCAGGAGACGCAGAAATGTCAGTCCCTGCTGAGGGCACAGAAGTATCGGATGGGAGACATCTCCTCGTGTTTTAGCTTGCAGACTTCGCCCGTGCAGCCGGCGTTTCCCGGGGCGAGTGCCGCCCCCCGTCCGCAGGCAGGGGCAGGGCGCTGCCGGGGAGGAGAGCCGCAGCTTTCGCCCTGGTCGCGACTAAAGAAGTCGTGACCGTTCCTGGCCCTTCAGCGAGCTGGTGGCAGCTGCAGCCAGGAGCCGCAAAGGTGCTGGCCCGGGTGGGGAGGGCTGAGGCCGGCGGGGCAGCCGCTCACCTGCAGCCGGTGGGAGCGGGGCCGGGGCCGGGGCGGCGGCACCTGTGGCGGGCGGCGGGCAGGGCCGGGCCGGGCCGGGCCCGGGGAGCGGCGTGGCGTGGGCTAGCGGGAAAGAGAGGGTGATCCAGAGCGTGGAGCTGTATTGTCTGCTCGCAGCGTGAAGAATAAATTACAGTCTGTCAGAGCATGACTTGACAGTGCCAGGGGAAACGGGCTGTATTGTGAAGTTTAGTTACATTTTCAGGAAAGTAAAATTGTGGTGCTTTACAGCTGAGGAGCTTGCTGCTTATAAAACTAGACGTGACCATGGCATTGCTTAGGTTCCAGCTTGCACCTCCTTCGCAAACACGTATTTGCAGTTCAGTTAGCCTCCAGGAGCTTTGTAGCATGTTTATGATAAATAAGTAGAAGCCAGTAAATAAAATCTTGTATTGGGCTTTGATTTGCAGCTGCTGGTGTGAATTTTCATCAGTAAGCATGGTATATAAGCAAAATATTAATCCCATCAGTTTCAAGTGTACAGCTCTGTACAGGGAAAAAAAAAAGGGGAAAAAAAAAGTTGCAAGATAAACAAAATTGTGTCAGTAACACCCTTTAAAAAACTGCTAATGCAATGCACTGTTTAATGCCTCTGTTCTTTAAAAAAAAAAAAAAATTAAAAAACAAAACACTTGTCCTACTGCCAGAGTTTCATTTGTGTTGATACCAGTTTAATGTCAAGTTTGCTATAAAACATTACTGTTAAAATACAGTGTACTGAAGGAAGTGTTTTTGCAAAATGCTTCATTATGTGTTGAAGGGAAGAATGTGGAAATATATCCTTGTTTAGCTTGCTTTTACAGTTTGGGATCACTTACTTCAAAACTGTCTTTATTTGGTCTTTAAATGTTTTTCCCCCATAATTTAATAGACCGCCGATCAATTGCAATTAATGCGAGTTATTCAACAGTAGAATAGAACTTTCCCAAGTAACCTGTACAATGTGTGATTACTGTCCTTTCCATGAAGTGTACACCAGCTATAATCCCACAGAGCACCTTCAGTCCCTTTAGGGAACGATGGACAAGACTCTTTTGCTTTTATATATTTTTTCATTATTATTATTTTTAATCCCTGGAGAGCGTCTTTAGAAAGAAAAGCTCTCTAAATATTAAGTAAAGCTATTCTTGGTGATTTTTGTAACATGTACTGGAATTATTGTAATGATACAATAAAAAAAAAATCCAAAAATTGTGAATTTACACTTTTCTGGATAGCTTAATCCTAAAAAAGAAAAATGTTTTACTGCATTATTTTTTAAATAATCATGTACCTGATCATTTTTTATTAAACATTTCTGGAGGTTGTTAGATTAGAAACCACCCCATATTGAAAATGAGCTATATTATTTAGAAAGAAAAAAATCACGAATCTGTTTAGACCTGACCTTCGTGTTGATGGCTGTATCACATAAAACTGAGAGGCAAGAACAAGAGATACCACTCTGAGTTAAAATATAAGCAAATGAATTAGTGTATAGCAGGAGTATCTGTAATGAGTTTCCAATAGACAGAACTTGTGATAAGGGGAAAGAGAGAGGTTATAAAATTATGTAATAGTATAAATTGCGGTGTGAAAATATTGGCTTATTACTATTTGCATAATTCAAACTTATTCAGGCATGATGAATCTTAAAATAATTCTTCCACTTCCCTTTTTGGAATTCTATTTCTATTAAGTGAAGCTTACACGTTGGACTTGACTTAATTGTTTTCCTCTTTCCTGAATCCTTATTTTTTAGTACCGCCGTACCTTAAAGTTAGACGACTTTCAATCTTATTTTACAACTATGGTGACAGATATAATGCATTTATATATCTCCTTGAAGGAGGATGACTTTCAATGAATGAATCTGAGCCATAATTCTGTAAAGGCGATGCACTTTTAACCCTCCAAATGCACCAGAACTATCCCAGTTACGAGACAGGCAAAATCAGAGATGAAACTCAGCTGTTTTCACATTTATACAAAAAGTGAGAAAGGAAAGGATAGGTATAGAGAGTAAAGAACAAGGAGATCTGTACTTTTTTATAGAAAGTACAAAAATAAATAGGGAGCTAAAAATAGTGTCTGAGAAAAAAGGGAAAAGTCATTCAGAAAACCTATTAAATGCAAGTAAAACACTATCAGCTAAGCTGTTCATATACTTGAGTCTGATCCTTCCCTAAAAACCAGGTCTGTCTTTTATATTACATTGGCATTAAAAGTTGTTGAGTGCACTATCGCATATAATCTCTTTTTTTCTGTGTAGGCTTAACATTCTCATCTGTGCATGTTCTGTTAAAATAAGTACTATCGTGAATGTCATGGCATTATTTTTAAACAAAAATGATAAAGAGTTGTAGCTGGACATCATGGCTGTCTGCTGCTAAGCCTATTACCCAGAAATTTTGCTTGCTTTTACTTTCTAACCACCCAGAATTTATGCATATGCATCCTCTGCATCCACAGTCTGTATGCAATAGATACCAAAGTTATTAGAAGAGGTCAGAATTACTGGGTGTCATTTTACCGAAATAAAAATTTGTGGGAAAGTTACTGTTTAAATATCTTGTCAGCTATGTCCTGATAATCTCTAGTATGCTTTTACTATAATTCCCTAAAAATAAATATTAAAAACATTTTGTGGTTTCACACCATTAAAAAAAAGAAAAGTTGGTAAGGGTAAACCATAAAACATATATTTGGCTTACAAAAGAAATGTTTATTCTCTTCAAAATGCCAGTGGTTGAGCATTTTCTTGAGATTTGAGGCCGGATAAAAATGTGTAACAGAGGTTCCTTAAATATGCTAGTGCAGTAGTCGTTCAAGATGTGGCACAGCCAGCCAGTTCCGAGAAACCCACATGTGCCACCCTACACTTCCTAAACTTGGCTAATATTGGCCATTTTCATAGAGCAAATGGGATTAAAGTCAGGCCTGAGAACAATGAGATGGGTTTTCATATACTTGGTGATGAACAGGTAGAAAGTATTTTCCATCAAGTACAGTATATGCTGTTCGTAGTAGTGCTTGCTTTTGCCGGTCTTACCAGTTAGGCAGAGTATGTACAGCTCTTGGAATGGCTGTATTACAAGCTAAAATATATTGTAAATAGTATTAAGTCTTTGCCACTATCATTACCTCAGCTGATCTTTGAAATACTGCAATTTTAAAAATCATGTGAGTTTATGTAAGAAGGAAATGCATGTTGGAAAAAATCTATGACTCTGAAGACCTCTGCTCCATTTTGCAGGACAGTGCATTTTTAAGCAGAAGGTTGGAGAGCAGCCTCTTGGGATGGGATCTGAGAGTTGCAAGGGATAGAAACTCACATCTACTGGTTTTCTTTTCCCATTGCATTTTTTTCTATCACCTCGTGATCAATATTTAAAGGAATAAAATATCAATTAATGTGTTTTTTCCTGAGTAATATTTTACAAAGTCTTAGAAACACGTGGCATTGACTTTTCCAATTAGTTGAAACTGCCTCGCTGCTTTAAAAGTACATCAGGAAAGCAATGATAGCATAAGCAAAATAAATATTAAATGAGAGGGACAACTATGACTTTCCTTAAGTAACCATGTAATCCCTTTTTTCTTATGGTAACATATTTTCCACAAAGAAGACTCTTCAAGGTTGAATCCTGTACACTCTCCTTCCCCCCCACCCCCCCCCGCCATGTAGGGCAAATCAAATGCTCGACAACGTTTTTTGTTGGGAAAGCACGTAAAAAAAATTTTTTGAATATACCAATAACAGAAAAAGTATATATATTTTTATTGCAACAAGGAGATTTCATTGGTTGAGTGAAATGGCGAGATGTGACGCAAAAGGACACTTGGACGGGTAGAAATGCTGATGTATGCCAAAGCAGGCGTACCAAGAAATGCTGTTGCTATGAGAGAAACAGAGGGAGAGAGAGGGAGAGGGAGATCGTGAGAGAGCAAGTTGTGGAGGCCTTATTTTTTCCTTTTTGGCTTATAGCAGAGAGACTCAACCTCTCCAGTTTCTAGCAGGGAGGGTTTAGAAGCTTTCGGTAGGTATTTTCATTAGACCAAGCATTTAGAGGAGGGGAGGCAGACGAGAGAGATGCAGGTCACCTTAGAGTACAAAGGCAATTGGAAAGTAGGAGGCTGTATATACTAAGCCAATGATCTGTGCTATGATAGATACACAAATTAGTACGACAGATGAAGCAGCTTAGCTCATTATCCACCTGATGGTATTAAGACTTACAATTCAAAATTACAAAATTAAAATGCACGCACACACAGACACAGACAGACATATATTTATAATGACCCCACCTTTTCAGCTTATGAATTATCCAGCTGGGATACCGACGTCTCTTGTGTAACATTCTTAAAGAGCTGCAATAAATTCACCTTGTGAGTCCATTAGCCAGAAAAGGGGGAAAATAATTTGCAGGAAATTTTTTTTTGTCTCTCTTCTTCGGCAAGGGGGAAAAAAGTTTGTGCTATGAACTTAGCCTAGCAGCTTCTGGAACGTGAGCCAAAAGGGGCAGGAAGTTGTTTTACAATAGCGTTACAGTGATCTGCCACAAATGGAAAAAGCCAAATGTTGGACTCGGCAGAGAGAAAAAATATCCTTCTCCCCCTCGTTTCCCTCCTTTTGCCCCTTCAGAGAGAAAAAGAGAAAGGAACGTCGAGCTAGAAGTTCTTTTTCTTTTTTTAATTACTTCTTGTAAGTAATGGAAAGATTATCTTACTTGCATATTCCATGGCAAGCACGAGGGAAAGAAGTATCAAAGGGACGTTTAAAAAAATGCACTTGGTAACTAGCAACGGGACTTTTGGCACAATTCCTTGAGTTTGCTTGAGGTTATGGAGGGGGGATGGGAAGAAGAAAAGCAAGTCGACGCAGTACGTTTTCTTTAAAAAAGGGGAGGGGGAATGGAGGAGAAACTATATAAAACTTTTTTTTTTTTTTAAGGGAAATGTGTGTTGATCCTCTGAAGCTGAATCCTCAGGCATTTGTGGCCCGTCTTTGCAGTCCGATATGTTTTTTTGTGAGTGTGTGTAAGCGCTCTCAATCAAACAGCAATCATGGCAGCTGTTTTTCTTCCAGCACAGCAGTTGAGCTGTCTCGCCCAAATGCTTATCAGCTTTTGACTCGGTGCCAAGATAGTTATAAGGGCCAAGCAGCCTGAGCTTGGCTGTGCAGCTGGTTTAGAAGTAAGGGCATGAGAAAACAAAATCACGAAGTTTTTTGTCACATACAGTATTTACTTTTCCAAATACCCCTTTCCAGCTCTGTGGGTTCGGGTTTTTTTCCTTCTTTTTGTGTGTGTGTGCTGCAGTTTCGTGGTCCTTGCGGACTGCTTTGCTATGGAGAGGCGTCTAGGTATGTGCAAATATAAAGAGGAGCCCTCTTCTCTCCGTTTTACTCCCGGAAGATATTTCCGTAGGACCTTCCTCCCCCCCCCCCCCCCCCCCCCCCCCCGCAATTAAAAGCTTCATTAGCCGCCCTGCACTCTCAAGCCCATTGCCATAGCGTGGGTGCGTTTACATTCCAGCGCAGCGCCTTTCCTCCCAGTTGCTCTTTTTCTCCCTGGGTCCCCCCTCACCCCAGCGGGGCCGTCCCCGTCCCCATCCCAGCCCCGGGCCGGAGGGCGAAGCGGCTCCCGGCGGCGCGGGGGCGGCCGCGGGGGGCCGGAGCGGTGTCGCTGCCTGCCCGACCGCGGTGTGCGTGCGGGCGGGATGCCCGCCGCGCTGCCTCGCGCTGCGTATGATGAAAACGAGCCTGCTCACGCAGGGCCGTGCCTCTCTTTCATCATCAGCTCTAGCCCTCTGCGTTTCGCTAGCTCACGTCCTCCTCCTCTTCCTTAGCCAGATTGCTCCAGTCGCTCACAAGGGGGAGGCTGGACTCTGGAAAAAAAGGTTGCTGCTGCCGCTCGCATTCCTGCTGCAAGGGCCTCCCCTTCAGACGGCCTTTGCCAGAGCAGAACTTTTAAAAATGCTGCAAATAGGATCTTCTTTTTCCTCTGCTTTATTTAACCCTCCTCTTCCACCCTTTGAGAACGGGGCTCGTTTTCCGTCTCTCCTGCGCTGTGCTCGGCTGTACTGTATATCGCAATGTTGAGGTTAAAGCTCCAAGTATTTTCCCCTCCGCTGATCCTTTTCTCTCTCTCTCCTTTCTCTCTCTCCCCCCTTTTCCTCCGTTAAAGAAATTGATTTCTTTGACTGAGCAATGAATCGGGCTTTGCTAGTTTGTATGCTGTGGGAATGAAGGCTTTTATTTGTGATTTTTCTCCCCTGAGTATCAGTGCACAGCACTGCTTATGGAACAAGCCTCTCGCTCTGGCTGGCTTTCTCTTTCTCTTTAATAGAAATATATTTTTAATGGCTTTAGGTATCTGCGCCATGTGAAATAGGGCGGATGATATCCTTCCAAACCCCTTGTAATTTGACCATGGCTGAAATGGAAATATTGGGGGGGGGGGGGCAGGGGGCTGGGTGTGGGGTAGGGGGTGCACAAGCTGTTTCGTCCTTGCAAACCTCTCCCCCCTCTTTCTCCGCTGAGGAGGGAAGAGGGGATGTGCAGTAAAATGCCGTCTCTGGGACAGGTGCCAGCTCCTAGACAAAAGAAGTAAAATAGGCGGTAAAGAGGGAGGGGGGGGAAATTAATAGCCAACAAAAATAGGAATCGAAAATCTCCGAGAGGCAGCACTGGCGAAAGTGATGGTGCCTAACTGGCCTTTTTGCCGAATATTTTCTTAGCGATGGGTGGAAAGGAGAAAGTTGCGGTACAGTTTTTATTCTCGTCTTCTCTGCAGACGTTTGAAAGCGTGAAGGGAGGGTGGAGGGTGCCTTTTTTCTCTTTTTTTTTTTTCCCCCGTCCTTCTTTTCCCTCCTTTCTACTGAATTATTCATAGTGTCAGTGGTGAAGCCAGGACTATTAGCATGCATCAGACATGCTGTTTGTCTGTTTGCTAACATTCTTCATTCAAGACTTGTTAACTACCAGACAAGCTTAACACGCTTCTCTTTTTCCCCTCCCCTCCTCTCTCACTCCGTCTCTCTCCCTCCCTCCCTGCCTGCCTTCCCTCCCTCCCTCCCCTCACTTCTCCTTCCCTTCCCTTCCCTCCCTTTCATGCCACCCCTCGCAGCCGCCCATTGTTGCAGCCGGGCGCTGGCAGCCGGGGGCAGTTGTGGCAGGGGAGCGGGCGGAGGAGAAGCCGGCGCCGGTTGCTAGGTAAGGACCGCCTTCCCCTCCTCTCCCAGGCCTGCATGCACTTGCAAGGGCGAGAAATGCCACCGAGCTCGCTCAGTGCCTTCTGCCTGCTTTTCCAGGAGACTGCAGAGCTGCAAGGTGAACACCACCACCACCAAACCACCACAGCGGCGGCTCCCCGAGGCTGGCTTCTCACCCGGCGCAGGGTAAGCTGCTTTCCCACTGCTTCCCCGCTCCCCCTTGACGTGCACCAACATTTCGTGTTTGTGTACCGCTACGATGGCGTGAGCGGCGAGTAATTGCCAAGTAGGAAAATTAAGTTTCAGAAACTACGCGGGTATCGGCAAATTGGCTCGTGTCTGCCTATTAATTTATTATTAACCAGTAGTACGTTATCAGCCCGGCGAGGTTTAGGCTCATTCAGGATGATCGCTTGCTGGCTATTAGGGATGTGATATACTAATATTTGCTATTGTTGCTATTTTTTAGGTTCTCTTCTCCCTCTCTATCAAGTCTGCCCCTCCCTTCGCTAGTCTGTTTAAAAGCAGCAAGCTTCATTTTCTTAGCAGACAAAGGTCGATCACAGCTTTTATTTCTGAATGCAAATGTTCTAGGACTTGTGCCAGTCTTGCCTTCATTGATTACAATATAGCTTCTTTCTTGAATGGCATTCCACCCCCCCCTTTTTTTTTAAAAAAAAAAAAAAAGGAAGCTCAAGAAAAGAAACAAAGTTGGGCGGTGCGAGTTTTTATATTTATTTAATATTTCAGTACGTTTGAAACATTATTAAACATCCATGAGCAGAGCAGTTCTAATGCAGCTGCTAACAAGTACGTAGGGTTTTGTGCCATTTGTGTGTGTATACACGAGGGTACGTGTTCGCATTTCTCAATATTTTTAAGGTAACTGTGTGATGATCTTCAGTAATTGTATCTCATTACAGTTACGCTTCCTGATTGTCTTAGCAACGTGAATTTGGACATAAATATTTTCAGAGTTCGTATTTAGATTTTATAATACCTGGAGTTGTTCAGGATTAGTTTATAATTATAATTTTTATCATATATTTTTAAAATACTATTTTTGTTGGCCTTTAAAGGTCCGTAAGTGCCGTAAGTGTATTTTCTTCTTTATCTTTTACTTGCGCGCACGGGCACATGCTCATGCACACTCCCACTCTCTTTCTCTTGCTCTTCGGGTGTTAATGAAGGAATTTATTTTAAGTATATTACTTAAATATTAGAGTAATGCCATTTATAGATCAAAGTAGCGTGTGGATATAGATGTACTGAGTTAGGCACAATCTGGCAGACGGTTATACACTTAAGATTTATTACTACTATGAAATTGCCAGACCTATTATAATACTTACTTTGTATTCTTTATATAGACAAGTGCATGTGCAAATTAAAGTATCTGAAAATAAATATATTTTAAAGACACTTTATGAGAAAACTAGTCCTTTCATATATATTTGTAAAACAAAATGCTTTCTTCTACACTGAAAAAATGGGATGCTTATGTAAAATACTTTAGTCTTTTCCCTCTAATTTTATTTATATCCAGGAATTAAAGTAAATAACAAAACAAATCCAAGTAAGTTTTGGTTTTTTTTTTTTCCCCTCCACAAAAAAATCCCACAAAATAATTAGAAAATACCTAGTGACGTGTACAAAACCAGTTTTAATTCGGGCCATTGACAGCATTGTATCAAAACCATCTCCGTATTGGCATTGCATTTGAACTCTTTTATGGCAACATAAACCGAAAAACAACTCATAACTTTAAGTAGTAAAGCAGTATTTATTGGCCGATCAAGCTCAAAGTAAGTAGAGAATGTTTTAGTGAACTGTGTAGATTAAGGAAGGAATTTAGGAACGTATGGCTTGGTGATAGCTAAAATGAATTTCTTCAAAGTACTTTTTAGAGGCCTGTAGTAGCTGCACAGTACAAGGCAAATAAAATATTAGTTGAGGGTTTTAACTTGTGGTCATTGTTATAAAATCACAAACTGCTAAACACTCCTCACTGAGAAATTTCAGAGTACTCAATGATATTGCTCCTAATGATGCTGTTTATCTAAAGAGGATTTCTTTTTCTTAGGTTGTAGTACTTGTTGGGGTTGTTTTGTTGCTGAGGACTAGCACTTAAAGGAATATAAAATTGCTTCTGGTGTATTAGTTCATTATGTTGTGGTGCCTTGCTAGAAATGATCTCTGTGGAAGTAAAAGAAGCCTTATTACTGGTTTATTTCACAGTGAGGATTTCTGTAAGCATGCTGAAAATGAACATAGTGCATAAAGATCACGTGTATGTTAATTGAAGAAGGATTAAAATCTGTTCATTAGATTGGTGAATTCCAGGTTTTAAATTTAAAAGTATTTTTAGTCTGTAACTTGAAATATAACTGCTGCTAGGAATATTCAGCCCCTCAGATGAATGCCTTCAGGAACTATGCACATGAGCTAGACCATTTACATTTTGAAAGTGTTTTGTGTTGGACTGCCAAGATTTTCATACAAAATGTTTGGTGCGTGGAATGAAAAGTTAAAAGCATAGACAATACTTTGCTTAATTAAAAGAATTTTTTTATAGCTGGCTAGGATGAAGCTTTGCATGTTTTCAGATAACAATTGAGTGAAACAGTGAAAATAATCTCAGATGTACTGGTTTGCTCCAAACTCCGTCTTTCTCCCCCACCTCCACCCTCCAAATGGATTTTTATCCTCCAAAAGGATATTTAAGGTGTTGCTGATAAATGAACAGTCTCTTCTTAAACTCCCACCTATCTTGACTAAAAATATGGCTTTACTGAATGCTACTAACGCAGAGAAAGGGGGGAACACGAGGGAAAGGTACATATGTTCTAGGCCTGTGAGTAATACAGAGTGCTCAACAGAGAGCACTGTTACGTGCAAGGCAGAGAGCAGCTTGCAATGAAACAAGAGGAGCACAGTCCACAGCATTTAACACAAATAGGTGGGTTACAATGTGATGGTTACTTTCACAGATAATAAATGGGACGTGTGGCATCCTTATTCAGGCTAAACTTTTTGAAATTAATTGGAATTTTGCCTCGGTGAACGCTGCCAGGTTTGGATCAGGTTAAGGGAGATTTTATTGTGGGTAAAGGAGAGGGAAAAGGGAGGAGGTGGAGAGAAGAAAGGGAAAGGGAATGGAGCCGGAGTTACCACTTTCAGATGTGGGTGCAGTCCGGAGTTCTTGTCTTCATTGGATATAGAAGATAACATAAGACTCTGAGGCTGGATTATATTTTATATGGCTGAATTGGTACAGCACTGCCTTCTCCTAGTATGTGCCAAGTATTCATAAACATTTTGTAGCAGCTAAGGAGAAATAAAAGGAGGAGTGGAAGGAATGCCTTCTTTCATCCAGATTTCTTTTGAGGGGAGAAAGAAAAAAAAAAAAAATGGGGGTTGAGGGGGGGCACTTCACATCCACTCAGTGTTTCAGCAGCTCCCTTGCAGGCAGAATGGCTTCACTGTAATCGGCCTTCGTCCATGTGCCACATATTCCTGTGGTGTGATAAACCTCGGCAGGGCCTTCTGCCTCGTACGGCAGCGTTCCAAGTCTCCTCTGCACATGGGTGCTCAGGGCATGGGCAGGCCTGTGATCGTGACACCTTCCCTCAAGAAAATGGAAATGCGCTCTAATTAGGCATTTTTCCTACTAACTGCATCAGTCGCTCTCAGCTTGAAACAGGTGCAGGTAATCAGCCCTCCCTCCTTCTCCCCCCGCAACGGTGGTTGTCGTGGAGGTCTAATATATATAACAAAGCAATACAGCCATACAGTTTTAATTTTGATTTATGGTGCCTGTACCCGTCTGAGAAGAAGAAAAAAAAATTTAGAAATATGATTGCATGTGTCTGTTTCTCAAATAAGACGTAGTGTAGAACATGTTTCTTCATAGCTACATACGTGTTCCTATAGCGTGCATGCTTGTACAATGCGTTTGGTTTTTGCAAAGATAGGTATTCATTTATTCAGTATGCATGCAGCTAGCTAGACTTACGATTGCAGCCAGAAGACAAAAAGTTGAAATCCCTGTAGCCAGCACAATAGACATTCATAAGCAGAGTGATCCCAGTAGATATAAAATGGCGGGGTAGATGTTTTCAAGTACACATGTACTTTTGCAAGTCTTGAGTTTATACTACTGTAAACTGTACTGGCTGTGCAAATCTGTACTTGTTTATGCATTTGACTCCGTGCCTGATCCACAATAGGATGAATTCTGTTGAGTTTGATGGGCTTTGGAGCAATCCCTCTCTACCCAGATATTCACTAATGTAATACGCATGCACATTTGTGGAATCGCTAATAAATCTGGCCTGTAACTTCTCACTAGTGAGCAAACCAGTTTGTGATTTTCCCAGGAACGATACAGAACTTTGTTCACAGCTATTGCTGCACTCAGGTAGAATATTTTAAATCTACTAGTGACCCCAGTACTAGTAGGATTTCATTAAAATTTGACTTATGATCTCCAGAATAGAACATAATTCTGTTTAAGGTGCCTTGATTCATAGGTGGATATGCAGGAATAAAACACCCAGAATCAGGCCCTTTGCAGCCTGTCTTTTAAAAATGTATACTGTCAAATATAAGATCTCATCTTTTTGAGTTGCCTTTGCAAACACAATCTTTCTTCACAGAAGATTAGTGTTACCAGTTGTTTAGTAGTTGTACACTCTTCCCTCTTGCATACATTTGAAATTTGCTATGCCGTACCTCTGGAAACAAAGGATCTGATCCAAAGGTCTCTGAAGGCGACGGGGGTTTTTCCATCGACTTCAAACAGGATTTGGATTAATCCTATATACATAATAGTTTGCAATAATGATCTGACTGCTGTAGTGGTTTTCAGGGCCTTCCACAAAACTTTTCAAAACTCTCATAAAAATTGTCCAGGCATGATAACTCCAAAATACATGTCTAAGCATTGATCATGTTTTGTTGTTTTGTTTTAAGAAAAGGGGGGTGGCCTCCAAAGAGCTTCATCTCACTGATGCTGCAAATGAGAGTTTTATGAATAAAAAAAAGAGTGAATGTTGGTTCCATATTTGGTATGTAGTTGATGCATTACCTTATGCATTCTTTATTTAAATTAGGCAGTCTTTTTGGAAGGAATCTGTAGATTTAAGATGGCAGTGTACTACTTATTTATTTTTGTACACGTAAGTTTAAATTAACCTCAACCGTCGTATCCTGTTATCTGCCAAGGAAAACATTTAGCTCCTGTCCGATCTCTCTGGAGTTTCAAAATGATTCGCTCTTTTCAAACTTGTTAAAACACAAATAGAAAAGTAAATTGCTTTGGATACCGATTGAAGATTTTGCAAAGGGGAAGGAAGAGGAGCTAAGGAAAAATGAATTTATTATTATAATAAGCAATATACCTTTATTAAATATTAATTAAGTCATCATTTTCTATAGCCTTTGATTGATTGTGTTTGAATTGCTGACTGGTATTTTGCAACACTTTGAATCTGAGGCACACTTAGCATGTTGGCCGTGTATTCAGATACCTGCATACAGATATGTTTACTGTGGCATTCATTCAGCTCCTGAAATTCTTTTGTCAATGTAAGCGGACATTTCCAGAAGGAGAAAGCAGCTTCAATTTTAATGATAAAAGAGTTCACATGCTTTTATAACTACAGGCACAAATATTTTTAGAATGCCCAATTAGAAAAAATAGCATTATTTGAAATTGGTCTTGTTTTCTTTATTTTTCTCTATTTTAATTTTTCTTGGTTTAGGTATTTTCAAAAATAGAAAAGTACACTGGAAACAGTTGATCTCAGGAGCTAGAAAACAAGAAGCAGCACCGTCATGTCTGTTTATTTTAATGCTGGGAGCAGGGGGGCAGACGGTGGCACTGAGTAGCTTAGAGAAATACATGATAGCGTTTTTGTGTTTTACAACCATGGTAGGCCAAGATACTTCACACTGAAGTTAATTTATTGGAGAGGTCAGTTTGGGGTTTCTGTAAAGGTGATACACTTAATACTGATTTTTCGACATGAGTTACATTATTCTTTCTAATACATTGCTCACAGTAACTAGTCTTACAGAATCGCAGTAGGATAGGTGATAGAAAAGACTTTGTTCTGGCCAAAGATAAAGCTGTAGAAGAATTCATTTACATTTTCATCTGCAAAATGTAATTACCATAAAGAAGTTACAAATATTTACAGTGTTTTAGATGGACAGTTACTTGTTTCAGTTCAGGAAGTACTGAGTTTGCGAACACAAAGCTTTGACATGGACTTTTAAATGCATTGGCAACCTTTTCAGAATTAGTCTTGCTTTTTATTGGAATTCAGTGTGCAAAAAGGTAGGAAAGCTATTTGATTGCATCCAAGAGATTTTGATCGCTGTATTTGTTTTGCTACCCATACACAAAGACCTCTGGTATATTTACTTCTACATTTGTATATACAGCAAATATTATTTTCAGAACATTTTACTCTTTGATAAATCGTTCTTTTTTTTCTTTTTCTTTTTAATATTTATTTTTCTCTCTGGTTGCAAATTTTTTTTTTTTTTTTAAAGAAAGGAGAGTTCTCATGGTATTTTTGTTACCTTTGGCAGATGAGATGTATTTTCTTATTTGTCTATAGGAAACAAAATAGTATATCCAGTCCTGAGTCAGTGGAAAGTCTCCCACAGATATCAGAGAGTTTTGGATTATACTCTCAAACCAAAGTAACACTAATTTGAAAACCTGATACAGGAAGCCTGAACTTGAATGGCTCTTAAAGTGCATTTAAAGAACGCTACATTCTGCATGACCTTATGGACTTATGCAGTTAGCTTTTTTACCTTTTTACTTTGTCTAATTTAAACCAAGGAGTGTCAGAGTCTTGCCTTCTTGTTTTAAGGGACACAGCATTGGTATTCTTCCTACTCCAGCATGCATTTATGAATTGCAGGGTGCATGGGAGGGAATTGATCATATTATTCCAAAATGGATGGAAACCCTGTTACAGGCCCAAAGGGCATGCACATACAAATTTTGCTGCAGGGGTTCGTCATGGGGTTTGGTTTTGTTTTTAATGCAGTGTGAAATATAGGGGGGGTTTTGTTGCTTACTTGTTATGTGAATAAACCATTTACTTCTTTAAATCTGTTTTTATTAGCAACCATTTTTTTAAATAGTTTTCCAACTCAGTCTGTTACGAAGATAGTTAGTTACCAGTTTTTTAATGGAAGGTTATACATTTCTCATTCTATAATTATTATAGAAGGAGGAATTAACATGATCACATGGAAATTTTGTTTCTTAAATGGAGATTTACATTGATGGATTGAAGGTTTAAGGTGCAGATTTACATTTAAATTACATATTACATGACATTTACATTTTAAATTATACTAAAACAATTATTTCTACTGTCTCCTTGGTGCCTTCTGAATGTCTCTATAAAATTATTTCATTTAAAGTATAACCCGCTCTACAATATATATGTTTCACATATGAGATCAGAGTATTTTTTGTGTGGATGCACTCCTATTTGGTGTAAATAAAAATGAACATGTAATATTAATGTGTACACATTTAAGATGCTATTTAGTACTTTATTTAGAGTGGCAATTACTTTCTTCTCTGTGACATACAATGCTTTCAGGGGGTTGTCTCGAACAGGATAAAAATGGTATCCATCAGGTGCTTGTATTTTTTGCCCCAAAATGCTTTCAGGAGTCAAAAATTAGTGTTGCTTAAGGCAAGCAGGTAAGGAATAGCACTTGGCTGCAGATACAGCCAGCAGGGAACAAGGTGGTCTAATTTCTAGGGAAAGAGGACTGATTTGGGAAAGAAAAGCAACCTGAAAGGTGGTTGTGCCTGTTGTAAAGAGCACGCCAGCGTGGAAGTCAGGAGTGACAACAAAATAGTTGTACCTTTATGAAGATACTTCCATGCTTATGGAAGGTACTGTATGTGCATATATATGTACTTGCTGGTGAATGCTTCTTCAGTTTGTGACACTGCAGTCCACATCTTGCAATCAGTTTTAGCAAGTTGAATGAACTTAAAGTATGAGCATAATTCTCTTCCCAAAATAGATTTCTTTACACTGTTGGTTGGATATGGCAGTTTTGCACCCATATAAGGTTCTGGGTTGGACACAGAAGCACTAAAATTCCATTATTGTCAAAATAATTGCTGCATGCCTTTTAAATTTCGATGCCTGCGGAGCAGAATATGTGAAGGAGTGAAGGAGTACACACCCACCTGGTGGTGGATTGAACTTCAGGTGGAAAGGGGGTGTGAGTGAGCCAGTATCAAATCCCTGAATTTTGTAACTTTTCTTGTCATCCATGTGTTCCTCCTGAGATACAATCTAACCTAAAACACAGATTCAGCAGGAAGAGCTGAACCAGGCCTACACCTTAGCTGCCTATGTTAGTTTTAAAGTTGCAAGAGTGGAAGAACAAATAGAAAGTCTCACAGTTCAATTAACATCAAGAGATCAAGCTGAAAAATTACTGTGCCAGTGCACTTGCAGACTTTGTTACAGCTCTGTATGAGTATTTTTGAAAAATGCTTATAATGAAAAGGTTTATCCAGGAGATCAATGGCTGTGTTTCACATCACTGTCTAGTGGGTATTAGTTCTAATGGCAATTAAAAAAAGTAAAGCCATTCTTCACAGAGTGAATTTTACCTCTTTGCAGATGACTAGTTCAAGGCTTGCATAGAGTTTAAGTCCCACTCAAACCACTTCAGATAGCACACAGCTTTTTTTATGCCCTTTATGTACTGTGAACTACTGCTGTAGAAGCCACTGGGAGAAATACTGGGTACAAAGAATAATTTTTATTGTGCCATTGAAATCAATGGTGTTAACTCTTTATGATCAATACCATCTGCAGTCCCAAGAGTTTGTCTAGTTACTCTTCTATCCTTTAATACAATATCCTTTAATTTGTAAATTATGTATCTTAGACATGCTATTGTCCAGAAATTAGGCCTTGATGAAGTATTCATACGTGGGAGTCATGGTGCCCTCATCTGGAAAAATGAGTAAGAAGTTGGGAGATTCTTTTGCACTCAGCCTTGGGTGTAACAGTAAGAGCCTCTTCAAGTTTCCTCCTCCTTCTCTGCCTCAGCACCTCCCCTTGTAAGTTGGAGATAACTCTGACGTTGCCCACGAGATTTCTTCCGTGAGAAACAGTTGATGTCTGAATAAACCATGTACAACATACACATGGAGAACACCGAGCTGAGAAGGGAGAAGTTGTGAACAGTTTTGAAATGCAGTGCCTGCAGAATTTGAGGGGTTAAATACTGCTTTGCACAAGGCGGCATCTCATAGTCTAGATCTGCGTTGCAGCTGCTCTTCCAGTCCTCGACTTCCTTTGAATGGAGACTTTCACTCATAGCTTTAGGAGGCGACTCCTCTGCCTCCCAAAATTCAGTAGTATTCTCTACCAAAGTGAAAGGTTTTGTGCTGTCTTCCTTACTTGCCACGAAGTTTCTTTCATCACCACCATCTTGTAAATTAGTCTCTCTGTTTTATGCATTCGTAAGTAATAGGAGAGATTGCAACACAGACGGCATCTGCACGGGTATACCCCAAATCACAGTCTAAGTCTGATCAGAACAGCTCAATGGAAAGATGCTGTGAAATTGCCTGGTCTGTTGCCCTTCCAGTTTAGGATTCTGCTGTACAAGTAATTAAAATCCAGTGTGATGATAGCATTAAGATTGTATGGGGAAATTAATTAGATCATTGACTTAAAAAAAAAAAAGGCAAAACCCCAAACCTTTACAGAATATTAAACAATGACAATGGAAACTAAAACTTACAAATCATAACATCTTATGCGCTCCTTGCAGAAGAGAAAACTGGGAGGGAAACTTTTGAAATAAAGACACTGGCATATTTTAAATCTTTCATTTGCTGTCATTTTTTCCTCTGATAATTTCGTTCTTTTTGTCCTACTGCTTGCCTGAGTGTAGTTGAGTTTAGGATTTATTTCTTTTTACAGCAAACTATCCTCTGTTTGTAGTGAGAGTTTAGTTTCTAGAAGACAGGCAAGCATGCCTTGTTCGTGCAGCATTGGCATTGTGTAGCAAATTACCATCAGCTCAAGTGAGCAGGCTTTCTCAGTCACCCTGTCTACAATTTTCATCCTCATCAAGGGCACAGCTACACTGGAGAGTGCCCCAGACACACACGTGATGCAGAGAGTGGGGAAGCAGGCGAGGATTTAACTGAGCGCAGAGAGCCACACTGGTTCCACCATGTGGACAGCTTCAAGCCGGCTAGCTTTACTGCTTCAGTTACTGCAGAAGGCCAAGTGTGTTTCAATGAATACTGTAAAAACTGGTTTGTCATTCCCCCCCCCCATTTTTAATAAGTGTGCCTGTGACAATCAAATCCTGCAGATGCTGTTGCATGGGACTTACTTTTGCACCCACTGGTAGTCCCAGACTGTGTTGCTTCCATGTTCTCTCCCCCTCCTACCACCGCTTCCCCTCTCCTCTCATCTGCAGCTGGTAAGGGCTGTGTGAAAAACAGTGCTTTGAACTAAAAGTGAAAATAAAGGAGACCTAGAGCCAGAGTTTTCTGAAATATTTCCTAGTAATCCTCTGCCCAATTTGAGAGCTTTATAGCCTGATTATTAATGGTGCTGAAAATCTTTGGGTGAGTGCTGCTGGGCCCCAGGTATGTTCTAGTGCTTGCATTTAGGAGTCTCCAGCTGGCTCGGGAGTGCTTCTGGTAACGTGTCTTCTTACATTCTCATTACCTGTGCTGTGAGAACACTTCCAATCCAAGGTGTGCGTAGGTGTCCTGAGCACCAGGCAGTGTAAGCTAGCCAGGGTAGGCAATTTCCCTCTTCAGTTTACAGTATCATTTGAGATCAAATGGGAGAAATTGCTGTGATAAACCTGAGGAGAAAAAGAGAAAGGACACATGGTCTAGTTAGAACTGTTAAGTTGGGCAGGGTTTGTAACTATCTAAATGGAGTAAGCGCTCCAGTTTTTTTCATGCTGTTTGCACGAGATTTCAAAACTTCTGTGTTTGAAATTTGGGTTTTCACCACTTTTTCTTTCTTTACTCTTTAGGTCAATTCACATCCAGTCTTTCCAAAATTACTGGTAGGCAAGGCTGTGGTTCCAAGAATTGTTTTGGCTTGTGCATCTCCTGTGTAGTCAGGTGATGCTCAGATCAGAGAGGAAGACAAAATGAGAAGTTCCCCTGTCCTTCAACTCGGTAAATGGTATGCTCAAAATGATGAGCAAGTTTCAGCACACTGAAGCAAAGACCTGGGAACTCATTGTGTCACAGACGAAGTGACAAGTTTTGAATGCACTTCTTGAGAAAAAGAGGTGTTGATTGCTCCAGGAGTTCATTGTCAGAGATAATAAGATCTGCAAGTACATTAGAAATCTTCATTAGGAAGAAAATCAATAGTAAACCAATGTTTTAATCTGTAGTCTCAGTAAGTCATTTACTTTTTTAAATCTAATTCTTCTCAGAGGTGAAAACTTTTCTGTTGGTGTTCTATTGAAACACAGTATTTGAATAGTAAGTCCGTGTTAGGAAGATTTTTGTTTTGTTTTTGTAGGGAGCCCTTCCAATAACTCCCCAAACTCTTCACAGCTTTTTTTTTGTCTCTGATTTTTTAAGAAAAAAAAAACCAAAAAGGTGAATTTTTACAAGATACACTTAATATTACCTCACAGTCAGTAAAAGGTTCCTCTTTAGTCTGGAATATACACATTACAGACGGTATTTAACTGGAAGCCAATTTTTATATGAGTATATATTTTATGAATAAGTTGCTATTATTGCTTATTCTTACTGTGGATGTACTGCTGCAAATAATGTGGTGACTTGTATCTCTGTAGGAGTTTTGCAAAGGGTAACACCATGAGGCATTAAGCCTCTCCCTAAAAATGCCTGGGCACTGAAAAACAGTAATGACAAAACATTTTTTTTTGAGAAACGGGGGGGCGGGGATCAAGACAGCTGGGTGAAACATGTCGGTCTGTTGATTTAAGGGTTCATATTTTATTTTTTCTAGCAATCAAGATGCATTTTTTCCTTTTAAGAAATAAAAATGCATAATTTTGACTTCCAATTTAAAAAAACAGAAGCCACATATTTTTCACTAGTATTTTAATTTTGCGTTTGTATGTCATATTTTAAATTTAAATTTTGATGTTGAAACCAATTGCTCTTGTAAATTATTCTTTTAAAAGGAGAAAAAGATATATTTCAGTTCAGATACATAAAGTAAACGACATGACTCCGTGGCTGCTTCTGGTGAAAGAAAAAAGCATGATACCTTCTGTAATTGCAGCATCAGACCCCGAGTAGTTGTCTCTGTAGTAGCATTGCATTAGTGCAAACATTGCCGGCACTGTACTTTTTAGCAGGCTTCTGTCGTGTCAAAAGGTGAGAGAGGCTTCTATAAATAACTGTGATTGATTGTGTTGTAGCTAGTGATTTTTTGGAGCTACTACAGAAGTTGGTATGCTTTGGGGTTTTTTTCTTCCGTCTTAAATAGCATGCAATGCTGTACCATTTAGTATACCTTTATTTAATTTGTCTCATCTGTGACACAGTCTCTTCTAAAGAGCTCAAGCTTTAGATTAAAATGTAGTTCTCAGGCAGAAAGAAACTGCAGTAAAAGTAGTTGTACTACTAGTTCATCCTATGATTAATAGCAAGACTTGCTTAGAAGTTAGTCTTTGATTTCCTCTGTTTAATTGTAGCCCTAAGTGAAATGGGTTTTTGATTTATAGAAAATGCAAAATTGGGTACAGAAAGTTTTAAATTACAGTAACAGTAAAAAATTTCCCACAATAATCATCCCATATTGTTTCAATTCAAAAGAGCTAAGGCTTGATTTGTGTGGGAAAGAACCCATAGCAGCCAAGTTCCACATTTGAAACTGGGGAGAGGGGAGGATCAATTACCCTCTTTTGAGGGTATAAAAATATGCCTGAACTTCACTATGTAATACTTTTATCATATATTCCCTCTCTGGAAGGGTGCATGCTAATTAATTAATTTAGAATAGCTATTTGCTTACATGGATGCCATGTAAAAGTAAGTAGAAAAAATGTGTTAGGACATACAAGAGCATTGGCAAAAAAAGCAGAAGCCTTAGGAAAAGCAATGGCTCATAATCATGATTGAAAACAAATATCTTTTTTTTTTTTTTTAATATTTGCGTTATACAGAATGGTTCGGTATACTGTTAAAGCTTTAATAACCATAGTTTAATAACAGTAGGTTTAATAACAGTAGTTTAATTCCTAAACTACTTTTTGGAAGTTCTGCATGGCTGATCTCGCTTTTGCTTTACCATGTTTATGTTGACTTTTTCTTTCATTAGACTGTAATCACTATGTATGTTTACAGCACTAATCCTAGATGTTGAAATTCTAGGTAGTTAAAATTCATTCAGTATCATCAAAGCTATTCTGGGGGAAACGACTTTGCTTTAACAGAGTGAGACCAAATTCTGCTCTGTTTGCAGGGGTAAATGCTGAAAAACACTATTCTGACCCATGGAGGTCTATATCAGTGTTCCTGAGAATATGAGTTTTGGCCTTTCATATTTACTTTTTTGTGTACCAAAATACAGTTACAAATAATTTTGAAAATAATAATGCCATTGTTATTCTCTTGGCCAACTTGCTGATTTTTAAAAGCCTGCTTCACAGTCTCTCCTCACATACAGTTTTTATTTGGAACGTACTGAGTTTACCGTTTGAATATAAAATGCTGCTTGTATTCCATTTGATTTGGCATGAGCAAAATTTAAAATCTAAACATAAAGCATAGTATTGGTCCATTTATAAGCATTTTCAAATTGTACTGCACTTCTTGGATAATTTATTGTAGTAGCATTTTAAAGTCAGGTAAGCTCTGCTTTTGTGCTACAGTCTGACAGTTTAATCAAGATACAAATTTAGAAACAAATCAGCACTGTCTTTTATATAGTGCCTCTAAATCCATGGTAATTGGTACCAGACCTCGGTAAAAGGAAAGGATCGCCGTTTCATGCTACCAATACCAGTGGGTGTTGCCCCACAGCTGCATCGTATAAGAAGAGAAGATGCAAGAAAAATTAAAGGATCCCTACATGCATTTTTCTTCAATATACCTTTTCCACAGTACGAGGTTGATGGAAAATTCCCTTGAATTCGGTGTGTTAGCCTGCTGTAAATAGTGCCATATGTTCTGCCTGCTTTAACTCTTACCTTTTGATAGCACTGGACAATTTTTAAGTCAGCTTTCTTTACTTTGTAGTTTTGAAACATTAAAAAAAAAAAAACCTAAAAAGCCTGTACATAATAAAATCAGAACAGGGAGGGTGGAATAAAAGTGCTGCTGGTGCATTTGGATTATATTGATGTAAACTGGCTAAATTCAGACTTTACAAAGGCCTGTTTTGGGTAGTTGTGTCATGTCAGAGCATACCTTGCAGTATGAGCTGCGGTGCAGGTTACGTTCCTGCTCTCTCGGCGTTTCGAGGATTCGTGCTCAGCTAGAGCATATACAAGCTATAGACTGAGGCTGTATGCTCTGGCAGCACAGATGGAGTATTCTGTCATTAGGACTGTTTGTTGCCTGTTGGAACACACAGCATATTTCTACCGTGGCATCAACAGTTTCTAAGAACTGAGGTCAAAATAAACAGGTTGCAGTTGGATACAGGAACAGTCTGGGAAACAACTTAAAATTCCCTGCTTAGGCATAAGCATATTCCTAGATACGTGGATAAAAAGGCATTTTTATAGCAAGGGCTTCTCTTAATTTATGCTAGCGTATACAGATTAGCATAGATTTGCAGGGTAGAGTTAGTAAGTTTTCTATGGATATTGGCATATGTAAAATTGACCTTATTTTAAATAAGTAAGGAAATTTAGGCACAATAATCTTGCACTGTTTCTCCCAGTATTTGTAGTACTTTAGCAAAGTGAAAGTGATGTCATCATGCACATTTTAAAAAATACATATTTTAATTAGGCTTCAGTCTTCCTTGCAAGCGTGGATGTCACTAATGACACTGGTGCATGTAGTCCCTTTGAAGTCGATAGGATTCTTTACAGGAGTAAAGCTCGAGCAGACAAGCTCTGGCAAACCTCCTTGAAGTGGTTTAAGTTGCTACTGCCCCAGACTCCCTGCTCCACCCTTTTACTGGGGATTAGTGCTTCCTCAGCAGAATTTGCAAAAGGGAACGTGTGCCCACACCTTAGCTGCTTCGTTGCAAAACCCACAGGTTCAGCTCAAACCCTTCAAAATGCATCACTTGCTGCTAAGCTGCTGGAGCATGCCTTAGGTCCGTGTTTGCTGATTCAGCATGGAGAGCTGTAATCTCCAGCAGCTAGGTGGAGCAGACCGCTGGGAAAAGTGACTTAGCTGTGTGACGGCAAGATTCACCAGAGCTCAAATGTCTGTGCCCCTTCCATCACGGGTAAGTATTTCCAGGATCAGCTCATATATAGACTCAAATTCCAGGTGAAATCCTGGTCCCAGAGAGATGTGCGCAGTTTTAGCCAGGGATATCAGTGAAACCAGGGTTTAATTTGGAGTGTTTAAAAAGCCAGCAAATTTTTACATAACAGGACAAATACTTGTGATGATTTTGGCTTGAATAGAGATGTAAATAGATTTGCTTCCTGACAGAATCAGCAACAGTCACTTCGAAAGGTTTACTCATATTTACCTAGTCACAGTTCATTTATAGCTAATGTAACTTATCTCCTGTTTATTGAACTGCAAACACATAAATGCACAGCAAGCTGCTAGATGTTAGAAAATGTTCTCATGGGGGTTTTTTTTGGTGGGAGGGTTAAATGTAACTCAAGTTTCAGTTGTTAAAATTCAAAAAAACAAGGTTATTTTTTCCTTTTCAGAAATGAAACATTATTGGGCTGTATGGCATGCATAATGGTAAATAGCTAATATGGGTATGTGTAGTGGCAGTAGTAAAAAGAGGTGTCAAGAGAATTAAGAAAACTTATAAGACTAATATGGAAAGATGTGTTTAATTCTTTAAAAGAAAGAGTAAAAAAGAAAGCCTCCCCAAATTTTTCATTGCTGTCACTTTACTGCCATTGCCATTCTTATTTCGCATGTCACGAGGAGTTCAGTGGTCCGTATTACAACGAGACTAATAACATTACCATCCCTTCTTACCTTCTCTTTGCTCCTTCCACCACAGTGACAAGGAGAGAGCTGTTCTAGAAAACATTTTTTATGGGCTGATCTTTTTGTCTTCTCCATGTCTTCTTTGTTGTTGCTGATCTTCTCCATAGAACCCCTACACACACTAGGTATGTAACCACATTTTTTTCCATCCTTTACAATGACAGGTCTTGTACCTCCTTCTTCATCCTAATCCACCATCTCTTTCATACTCACAAACAGCTTCTGAGTCTCAGGCTCTTTGCTGACTCTGAATGCAGCTGGGAACACTGCCCTTCCCCCCCCCCTTCCTTTTAAGTTGGCTCTCGGAGCCCACCGCAGATGGTCTGTACCTCATACATAATAAAGATGGGTTTTTTTCCTCTTCTGAGGCAGGTTTCTATGAATGTAAGAGGCAGACACTCTGGCAAGCTTAGACCTGTGTTTTTATATTTTCTTCTAAGTGAGCCTTGGGGGACTTGTTTGCCATAGTTTGGAACTCCTTAATAGCTTATGGAGCTCAGTAATATCTTGGTGCCAGAAGTGGGAACCTGATTTGTCCACTTGATCTTTTCTTAGGGAAAATTATATACGTTAGCAAAATGAAGTTAGGGCACAGCTGGACAAGAAAAAGAAATTAAGCAAAACCATTCCAGGAACTGATGAAAATCAGTTGCTTCAGGAAGGTGGTCTTCTAATAAAAGTATAGCAGGTTTGTGATAACTGTGTTTAGAAGTACTTTGGGGTGGCCTGTTATAACTGTGTATTTCTTACTACTCCTACTAAGTTTTTTTCAATGAGCTCACTCTGCACTATTTTTAGACTTGAATAATAAACTCTGTGTACCAAAATGTACCCAGGACCTCATGTAAGAGCCAAGTGAGCATTTTCAAATGTCAGATGGTTGAAGTTCTAGGTAGCTCAACACTGTTGCTTCCCAGTTCCTTTGTATATTGCCATATTTATGTTTTTACTCTCTGTGTTATAGTAGTCATAAAAACAGGTACATGTGTAGACATCTATTTCATGGGTCTTGCTGTGCATGTGCTTTGATTCTCTGTTATATGTGGAGCTGAGGGCCTGCACAGGGCTGTTCTTGATCTCAGCAGTATGCTTTGGGAGCTGAAAATGTAGAACATATGCAGGAGAAAAATAATGGAAATACATTTATACCAGCAGTTTTAGCAGCTGATTTGACCTCTGTGAGAAAGGGTATGTCAAGGTCAGATATGGGGTTGTATTTTTTTGAAAAGATAAGGGAAAAATGTCCTGAACTAAGTTGGATTTTGTTCATAATGAGGAAAAATACTTACAGGTATTTCGTTCCTTCTCTGTTTTCCATGTTGATAGTGTAGGAGGGTTACTCATTAGATAGTGACAATTACAGTCCAGAATCAACTCATGGATATCCGAGTATTTGCTAAAATACTTTGGGAGTCAAGTGCCTGGCTCTTAGAGGAAAAAAACCCACTTGTGTTAGATAAGGCACTCTTTTGGGGCCTGAAGGGTATCAGAGTAAGGGCTCTAAGGAGTGAACAGAGCAAATAAAGTCTTGTGAGAAGAGACTAGCTCCAGAAAACATGCCAGTTAGGCAGCAATGATTGGCAATGCAGAGTGATCACAGGATCATCCTTCAGGTTGGAAGGGACCTCAGGTCTGGTCCAACTTCCTGCTCAAAGCAGGGTCAGCTGTGAGATCAGACCAGATTGCTCAGGCTTTTATCCAGTCGTGAAAGCCTCCAGGCATGGAGACTGCACAACCTCTCTGTGCAGCCTCTTCCATTGCTTGACTAACCTCATGGCAGAAAAGTTTTTCCTTACTTCCAGCCTGAACCTCTCATATTTCAACTTAGGTCTCTCATTCTCCCACCACACTCCGCTGTGAACAACCTGGTTCTGACTTCTCAGTAACCTCCCCTCAGGTATGGAAGGGCTGTCACCAAAGCCTTCTCTTCTCCAGGCTGAGCAAGCTCAGTTCCCTTAGCCTCTTATCACAGGGCTAATGCTCCAGCCCCCTGACCACCTTGGGGATCCTCCTTCTTAATCTGTCTACGTTGCGGTAACACCTAGCAAGCTGATGAGTGACACAGGAGGCATATCTGGACGTTGCTGGGGCTATCACATGCAGGTCAATGTGATGGTTGTAGCCAGGACAGGCTTGGTGGCTGCACATGAGCCATACTGCTCTATCTAAGCTTGTCTAAGGTATATGGGTATTTTTGCTGACCATCAGCTAGAAGCACTGCCAGGAGCTGATGCCGTTGGCTGGCCTGGCCTTGGCCTTCACAGCAGATTCCTGGGTTAATGGTGTGGCATTACTAATTTCAGGTATTAATTTAGAAAAATACTAGCCTGGATTTGAAAATCATGGCATAGTTGAAATGCTGTAAGATGTTAAAATGCTGTAGAGTTTCTTTCACTTTGCTGGCTGGTTTTTGAGCTGCTGAGATACACATTTTAAGCATAAAACATGAGGGTTAGAGATATACTTAGTTTCAAAAATTGTTGAGTGTCTTGTAATTGCATAACTGCAGGAGCCAAGGCTTTAAGAACAATACCGCATATCATGAAATTTGTGATTTGATTTTAAAATTAAGCAACATTGATAAGATCAAGAGTCTGTTGCTTTTGTAAAGCAAATGTTCATCTGAGAAGGGTTTTTTCAAATAGTGAACCATGTCTGTAAAGTTCTAAAATAATAACTGCTATTATGTGCTCATCTGCTTGGCGCAGTAATTAAAGTATACGTTAATGCTCTAAGACATGCATTTAGAAATATGGATTGAAATTAATCACCCTGACACTATATAAATTGCTTGCCGAGTACAACAGCATGTATGTTTCTATAGAAGGTTGTATGTTTGTGTATGCTACAGTTAAGTTTAATATTTAATATAATTTTATTAAATATAATTTAAATATTAAAATACATTTAGTTTTATTAAATATATGGGGGAGTTTATTACATATTTAACCTGTCTGGGACAAGCGTTTTTAAAGGTAGATCTTGCACTGTAATAATGACTAAAGATTAAATTGTCAAGATACTCAAATATTGCTCAAGGAGTCTTTGAGTTGTCCACAAGCATCTGTGTGAGCAGGGCCACAGGAATTCCTGTCTCTGCAAGACTTGAATCACCCGAGATGACTAGCTTTCAGATACACACTGCAGATGGGGATGAGTCTCTCGCAGCACACCAGGCTTGGCCCCTCTCTCGCAAGCTGCAGAATGGATTTTTACCAGGAGACGAGCTTTGTGGAGGAGGCCCTTCTCTAGTTAAAAAGCGTGATAATTCTTCAGCCATTAGTTTTGTGTTAGATTTAAGCGTGCGATGTTGAGTCCATCTCTGGCTTCCTGAACACTATGCAGTGTCCTTAGGAAATCTCCAGCGTGAATTTACAGGCTGTACAGTTACAAAGTGAGGTATTGCCACTGTCGGTAACACGGTTACTCTTCGTACTAGAAAACCTTTGTAATAAATAAACCGCAAGATGTTTGAGAAATGGTTCTGTTACTCCTATACTGGACAATTAATCAGATCAGATTTACTCTGTTATTTTACAGGCTACGTGACTTGTAAGTCAAAAAGCAGGTGTCCGTGCTTTTCATGTCGCTGAAATGCATGCGGTGCACAGGTCAAAACAATACTGCTGTCCTGCTTTACAATGCAGATAACTTCTTTTCTTTTACAGTTTGTCTCACTGTATAGAGAGCAGTTGGAAATATATGTGCACACTGCTCGATCTGTTGCTTTTTTCCTCGTGGTACAGTGCAGTTTCCTGACAGAGTGTTGTTCTGTGCAGTGCAATCTCAAAGCTAATGGATTAAGATAGAGAAGTATCTAGCAGCGTGTTGATAAAAAGGACACCAAAAGAATAAAATCGTTTTATGGGGAATTGTTTGAGAATTGCTGCTCTTGCAAAGTTAAAATGTGTGCACTAAAAATGTCTTGCTCTTCCCTGCCTACACTCTGATATAGGACCCAATTTTTAAAAATAGATATTTCTGTAAAACTTTGATTTTCAGACTCACACTTCTGTATGTACTTCTTTGTATGTTTGAGATCTAAATGCAGTGTTCAGGCGTCCTTTCTTTTACAGCTAATATTGATGATCCTGCCCAAGAGTTACAAAAGCAGAAAGAAGAAAACCCTTACAGACATCTGCTGCTTCAGTTGATATGTATTTACATGTTTATGCATGGTGAAAGATTTTCTCCTTTTTTTAATTACTTTTTCAGTGTATCAGCCTGGATGTAGTCTCCCTGTAAGGATTGTGAAATTTACAGCAGAAGAATTACAGTTTAACACTGGAAAAGCTCTTCCTCATCTGAACCGTCATTCAAAACACAGGATGAAAGTAGCCAAATAGAAGTTTTCCATCACATTGTCTGCAGGACTCCTAGAAGATTCTTCTGAAACTTGGGGTAAGATTAAAAAAAAGAACAAACAACTTAGTTGTAAAATAGAAGCTGATATGAAGCGTGAAGGTATAATTCTAGGGCAGAGAAGAAGATACTGTTTGTGCATTGACCTCTATACTGAAATGTCTATAGGAGCAATTCCATGTAAGAAAATTTCAGTGCAATGCTTGTTAAAATAATGAAAACAGAAACAACAATAAGCCCATGTTTACTACCAGGATTAAATATATATTTTTTTTAAGAAATCGTTTGCTATTCAAAAATGAAAGCATATATTATGTTTTCTTTATTTTTTGATAATGTATGCCAAAGTACAGAAATGTTTAACTATGAAAAATAATCTTTAGCGTGAGTATGGAAAGCATGAGTTGCTGAGTAGTACAATATATTTTGGCTTAGCTCCTGAGAAATAGCTGAAATATTTGCACTGTATACAGTTAATGTCGTTGCCTTGTTCTTAGTGTTGTTGTTTTGTATGCAGTAGTGGTATCCATTATCTTACATTTGGTGAATTAAATTCTTCCAGTTTATTTCTTTATTGCTATATCAATTTACTACAGGTAGTTGGGGTGTCATCAGGATACCTTCTCTGTGACTGTAGTCATAGTATTTTATACAAAGAGCCTTTTCCAAGGTATATCAGTACTTTCTCGTATACATGAATCTTTTTCTCCTGCTTCTGTTTCAGGTTATATATATAACTAAAGTTCATGCCAAAGACCTTGTTGTCCAAATGTATATCAGGTACACTTCTTAATATTGCAGGTGTTTACATTCATGGCAATATAAAATGCTTCTTATGACAAATAATGGAATGCTCACATAATAGCCTTAGGAGTTTGGCCAGGGCATACAAACAATTTATTTTTCATTTGTTTATAGTCAGACAAGTTTATAATTAAGACAGTAACAGGCATAAGCATTCTTGCAGCCTTTGCATCTCATCTTTCTTGTTAACATCAAAAGAGAATATTTGTGGTAGAAAACATAGCAGTCGGTAATAAGTGTGGGAGAATCAATAGCATGCAGATTTTTTTTTTTCTTTAAATCTGGTTATCCCCTATCCTCCTATTGTCTGTACATCTGCAATAAAGGAAAAGCATGCATACTTTTTTTTTGTTATCATTCCAAATGCCGTAGATAAAAATGGTAGCTATACACTGGTACCACATGCTGTGCACTCCCCAGACCACCAGAGATATTAATGAAAACATGCAAAGACTTATATAACCATTACATCAGTGTCTTATTTCTAGAAACAGCTAGTGTAAATTACCCTTTTGCTGATGAATCCATTGCACTGATCTGTAGCCTGCATGGTCCAGCTATGGATTAAATCAAGAACATGATAAAGCTGAACAGGAATCCCGGCATAGGATGATGTTACTTTGTTTTGCATAGGAAGCATATATGTGGGTGACTATATGTGTGTTCATGCATACATTTGTATAAATATGTAAAGTGTTTTGGATTTACTGTGTCTGAGGATAAAACCTTATATGTTGTGGACCTTTTAACTTAAGGAGTTGTGCATCTTTTATGTCAGTTCTGAGACAGTTGAGATCAGCTGAAACATCAGTCCTGGAGGGTCACTGGTGTGTAAGACAGTTGCCAGCAACACAGTTTCTCTAAGGGCCTTTTGAGTCTATGATTTGATTCCTCTCACAGCTTGGTCCAGAAAAGTGTGTATTATTTGGCTATGACGTCCATTTATCTCTGCAACAACTAGGGGCATTTGTTTGGGGCTCTGCATATCTACTGGAAAGGTACTGGGGGGTTGTGAGTTTCAAGGCCATAAAATAATTATATCGAGTAATGATTTCCGTTGATGAAATGCTACTAGTTTGCTGATTTTTTGTCTTGGTTTATGTCTTTTATTATGTGCCAGTGGTGCTGAAAAGCTGAGATTTGGGGTTTTGTATGTTTTATGCTGAATTTAAAACATAAATAGCTCACCATAAGAATCTTCATATAAAAAACAGAGAGGAAAAAGCAGTCTCATTAAGAGGTTGTCATTCTTATTAAGAAAATAGTGAGTTATTATGGCTACCTCTGATGTACATAAGTCCAGTAATACATATATCTCTTTAGGACTAGACCTCAGAACAAATTGCAAGATCAGAGACTAAATTACAATCTTCTAAAACTTGATCCTCATGTACTTTTAAGGAAGTGGTCTATTTCAAGAACTCTAACGTATGAAGTCTTGTTAAAGTGTCTGCAGGTTGAAGTTCATTTTTTGAGGAAGAAACCCAGCTAACAATAAAACCAGGTAATGCCCAATGATATTGTCACAAATAGTTAATGAAAATAAATTTGTAGGCAGAACATCTGCAGTCTGTATAACAAATACTAACCTGTTGAGCAGTAAAGTAACACTTTCTTTCTTTTTACTGGTATTTTATTTCACAATTTTCTCAGTAATCATATGGTTTCTTTTGTAAAAACTAACCTTTGTGTCTTGGGCTAACTGTCATTCAATAATCTTCTTACTATTGTCCCATTCTGTTGGTTCTCTCTTATGTATTCGTAGGAGGATTTTTTTGGAACATACCTCAAAAATCTGTTAATGCCCAATAAATGTTCCTTCAAATACGCTTGCTCTGGATACTGTCAGAGGGAGGAGAAACGGTTTTCCCATATCTCCCCTGTCCTGGATAGGTGCAGCTGACTCTGTCAGCAACGCTGCTGATGCTGCATTGCTCCAGATAGAAAGAGAAATCAGCAAATCTGTTCTTGTCTCACCTGTTGCAAAGTGAGAAATTAGGCATTTTGAAAACAGATGCAAACACAGATTCAAATTAAGTTTGCTTATTTCTAATTTCTCAGTTTCTGGACCAGGGAGCATGGTGTTCTGAAATCCTCAAACCAGCAGAGGGGAAAGGCTGACCCAGTGCTTGTTACATTTCTTGAAAGTTAATTTACACATGTTCAGATGAAGAAAGAGGTTTGGTTGTGTGGGTTGTTTTTGGGTTTTTTTTTTTTCAGCTGTAGTTTTCTTTGTAATTCCATAAGACATTGAATAATTTGGAGTTTTCCTACCTGAATCTTTAGATCCACCTGTGAAAAGCAGATTCCCCTGTACAGGAGATCTTAACTCGGCTGGTGAGAATACAGAAAATGGACAGTTGCTCCAATATTAAGTTGCTCTTGCAAGCCTTTCAAGTCTGGATTTCTTTCCAGTCCACAGGAAATGACTGATAATCCTGTTTTTTTCAGAGAAGGAATGTGCTGGAATAGAAATATAGTATGTAACATAAAGATTAAGACACATCCTCAAGTTAGTTAATTCATTGGAAAGGTATTGACTTTCTCCATCCAACTAAAATGATAGTAGTAAAGCAGGGAAAGTTAATTGTAGGAGAAGCTGGTTGCCTCATATTTGCATTGTTTTCAGTTCCTTAGAACATCGCCAAACTTAAAACGTTTGGGATGAACTTTCAGTGCTGAGCCTATTATTCAGACTTACTGTGATAGGGCAACTTCAGTCAAAACAGCTTTTTCCGAGAAGAGGGCAGTCTTACCTTTGGCGTGTTCTGAATTTTGAGGACTTTATGCTTTAACTGCAACCTTTTTCTCTTCAGTCCTCTAAATATAAATCCTTGTTCGTTACACTCAGTTGGCTGATTGAATCTCCAGCTGGAAACTGATCGTGAGATGAGTATATGTTCCTTGTAATTCAAAACTTTTTCTGATAGGTTCTCAAAAATATCAATGACTTAAATAAATATGGCAGTCGTCTTCAGTACATAGCTCTTTTTCTCTGTACATAATTCCTGTGCAAGAGGTCCTGCAAGAAAAAGTGGCTCAGCTCTAGCTAATATTGAAAAAAGAAATTTTATTTTGAAGATTCAAGGAACAAAAAGAGCTTGCAAGGAATAGCGTAAGAAGGTAATTAAATTCCCTGGGTAACCAGGAGAAAGGTAGAAAGGCAGTACTAGTACTTCAGAGTATTTTGAGTAAGTCATGCTCTTTCTATTATTTCGGTATGAGTCGTATTCTTTATTTTCCATACATATATTTTTACAAATTACCAAACAGGTTACCAAATATTTTCGTAGTCTCATAATATTACTTGAGTACTTCCAATAACTTGCTTATATTCGTAATCAATGAAACTGAATTCTTATAGAAACCATGAATAGCATATATGAATGCTTACCATTGGAAGCTACGTACGCAGCTAAAGCAAAACCTGAGACAAATAGACATCAAATGAGTTGATAGTTCCTACATTAAAGCACTAGGAGCGTAATTTCTCTGTAGGTGATAAAGTGAGATAGGTGATTTTTCCCACCTACTTTAAAAATCTGCTCTGGATGGAAGGGTTATTTCTGTAAGTGCCTATGTCCTGTTCATCAGGTATGGGGAGTGCCTGCTCCTGGGCACTCAGTGTCTAGCAGATTGAAGTCACAGGAGATGACCCGCACACCCATATTGCTTGGGACTGGAATCAGTGCCTGATAAATAGACTGGGAAGAGGTGTGCTGCTTTTAACAGGAGAATTCAGGGCACCCCTGTCACATGCATAAGTGTCTTCTGTGTTCTTTCTTTGCAAAATGCATCAGGAATTATTATTTCTAATAAAAAGAGGTTTCTTCATTTCACTGTCAGAAAGTAGAATGGCCTAATTATTAAAAACTATTAAATATATACAAGCAGAAAATCAAAATTAAACCTTATCAGTGAGGTTTTACTAAAAATGTTGACATTGAAGGAAATAAAATTAAGTCATCATACACTCCAGATATATTATTCAGTGCTGAATTTTGAAGAGTCTTGGTCTTGAAGCTTTGTATTTTTATTTACACCAGCAGCCTAATCACTACCATTCAGAAGAGCGTTAGCAACACATGGCTATTCCTGACAGATGCCGCACTGGAGATCAAATTACTTAGGTGATTGCTAATAGTGTTTTGTATCCGTGTATGCAATTGATGGCAAAGCATCCTCAACCAACTAGTGGAAGCAGAGCTGTATAAATCCAAAGTGTAGAGTTCTTCTTGTGTTTTGGGACCTAAAGCTCTTTCATCGTGGACATCTATATTATTTCTACATCAGACACATGGGTATTTCAGCTTATTCCTCTTGGAGCAGGTCTGGAAATAGGGAAATAGCAGGATGGCAGATTGGCTCCTGTTGCAAATTTTTTTTGTTTTTTAAATCGTCTCTGCTAAAAAAGCTGATTAAACACCGGAAGTCAGTTGTCTCTTTTTAGGAAGTATCATAATTTGTTAACGTCATAGTTTTTCACGCATATGAGTTAGTGTATTTATTTCTTTACGGAGAGTGGTCAAAATTGGGGTAGAAAGGGGATGTGAAAAAGGTGCCAGTATTCTCATTTGAAATGTTAGTTTGACACTGCAGTCCATCAGTGACAGACGAATCTGTTAATACAATTCTGTCTCTCTGTTGTATCAGACATTATGTTACTCAGTCTTTGGGCTTCTGTGTGGTTTTGATACTTTCAGGGAAATGGATTTGAGAAACATGCCCTTTTTAGTAAATTAAACGCACCTCAGAGAATCAATGAATGGATCTTAAAGGTGCCTGCTGTCTTCTCCCCTAAGAAGTAGCCACAATTTTAAATACAATCATTCTGGACTTGGCTCTGTGGTGAGGAATTCCTCTGTTAGGTATTTGACACGCTATGGGGTATGTTGTCTTGTATCTCAAAGTGACTTCTACCCTGCCTTGGTGTACTTGAGACATAGTGTTGCATTAGTGCTAAACTAACCTTGGGTACATCCAGTTGAATGGACTGCACGACTTTCATTAACAGTTTAGTCTCTCATCTAATGATTCTTAAGGCTCCCAAGGTTTTCTCCACCCATGCCCCAGGAGTTTATAGGCATGCTCAGTGATATGGCTGGGTGATAATGGCAAGTTTTCTTTTCTGTGAACAAGTCACAGGTATGAAACCAGATCCCAATTTTGGTATTACTGCTGCAGAACACAGATCAGGTGAACTACTAAAGCTGATTTAAAACTCACCATTGAATTTCACTGCTTCCTAGAGGTCTCAAATAGTGCTCTCAGATAGTCCTTAGCACTACCAGAGCAGCCCACCGGCTGGTCAGTGTGGCTGTAGCATCCAGACAGCCTGTAACAGAGCTATGGAGATGTTTGGTTAGGAACCTTGCCTTTGCTCTCATTTACCAGTTGGTGCCTAGCACCAACACTTGCTTCTGACAGTCTGGCCCGTAATAACTGCTTAGAGGCTAGTCTTTAATTTTTCCCTTACATTGGACCTTGAATGAAGAAGAATATCCCCTGAGAGAAGGGACATTTTGGGTATGCTTTTAAGAAACCAGGTTTAGATGGTGGGTACAACCCTACCAGTTTTGAGGTCAGTATCTCTCTCATCTTGTGTTTTTGAAGACACTAGACAGTTCCAGCCTGATGTGCTGCCTGTCAGGGACTGTATCAATTCTTGAGATTGATAGCAGAATAGGAGAAGGTGGTATTTTGAAGATATTGGAGCCCTTTTACAGGTGATATCTGGTATTCTTTGATTAAATCTAAACATGTGATAAACAGGATATGATTCTTATATTTTGTTGGGTTTTTTTAAAATGAATTCTTTTTTTTTATGGGAGAGAACTGCTTCTGCTATATGAAGGCTCCAGAGTGCATGCTGTTGGTGAGAAGTAAATTTAAGGGCATGTTATTTCTAATGTAAAAGTGGAACTGCTGTGGTCACACAGACTGCTCTAAATTCATAGGTTTATGCAGCACTACTGCTCTGACTACAAATACTGATTATAGGATAATAGTATAAAGAAAGTGCAATGTGGCCTTTTCCCAATTTTAGATATGGTTTAGCAGCTAGAAATGAAATTAATCAATGCCATTTGACCACTCAGCTCTCTGTGGAAGAGCTCCACAAATCATGAGTGATTCTAGGGCTACTAGGATGGTTGACATAATCAGAAGGTACACCTATAAAACTGGTTTTGTACAACCTGGGTTCAAGCAATTATCTGGCCTTTCTGCTCTTTTTTTTTAATTTCAGTTCTCTTGAGTATTATTAGACAATGAAATTGTGTGTCCACAAAATTCAGATTTGGCAAACTGGCCAAAATAAACAATTATTTATTAATAAAAGCATGAAAGAATAAATAATTTTAAGTGTATATTAGATTTAATTGTAACAGCTGTGCCATATATTAACCTCAGACTCCGGAATGAGGCACTGGGAGTGACATAAGTTGCTCTGAGTATTCCCTGGATTAAAAATTCATGCTGTTTGGATTCTATTATGAAATGGTTGGCATCCCAACAATCATGACAAGTGTATATGTTGGCAAGAAATTAAAAATGGTGGTGCCTCTGAAGTTCTGCAGGACGTTTACTGCCTGGGGATGGGAGACAGTTGTAGCTGTTACTAATGCTGTTCTATTGTCTGTGTTGCAGCTAATTTCTAAAACAAAGCAAGATTGCTCGCACCTTCCACTTGGTAATAGGAACTGCTACGTTCAGTTTTCTTTGAGTGTTTTCTGACACTGACGTTTTCATGTGCCTGTGTCTTTTTTTGTTGTTGTTTTGATAATAAATTAAATCTGATTACAAGATCTCTCTGCCTTTAAACCGCAGCAAGGGCTGCTTGATTTTTCAAGCATGACCCTCCTAAAATTTTTACCCTCTAGAGGCAATACCTGATTTTTCATTTGTCTTTGGTCTGGTCTCATCAATGCAATTTTACTTCAAACAGTTGAGCCTGAAGTTCATTATAGTGCAAGACTGGAACCCTTCTGTTACCTTATTTTTAGCAACAATTACATTGAGCCTTAAAATCGCATTTGCAAAAAGAAAGGCCTGCACCAATCCCTGATCTTAGCCCTTAAAATTTGCTGTCACTTACGCTTCCAAGAGAGGCACCAGAAGACTGAATTCCAGCACCTTTGTTCTCCTGAGAGAGGAGCAGTTGGATGTGAGGCGTTGTGGCGTGATGATATTGCTCTATGGTGAAGTCGAATTAAGCATATGATAACCTCACAAAACTGTTTACATTCTCGCATCTATCTTTGCAGTGTTTTCACTTACTCTCCTAAAGTAAATTCAAGAATGTTTTTACTTCTTTGAGGTGTAGCATTGTTTGGCTGCTGTACTTGACCTAAGGATGCTGTGTCTGTTTTACAGTGTCAGTCCTTCCAGGGGTGGCTGTGTGTGACCCGGTTTGAAGTGCTGGCTGTCATGTGAATGTTAATGGCCACCTCCACCTACGAAATGAGGGCGGATGGTTGGAGAGCACTTTGATGCCGTGCCTCAGGCAGGAGCACCCTTGGCGGTGACTCAGTGGAGCTTCTCAACCGGAGGCAGCGAGGCGCTTTGCACCTGCAAAGCAACTCAGCCCAGCAGGAGGGACTGAGGGGGAGCTCTGTTCCTACAGGTTTTAGCACCTTCCCAGAGCAGAGCCTCTGACTATTTTTCAGATCTTATGTACTTGATTAAAACATAATTTCCTTTCAGCTTATGGGGCTGAGAAGCTCTTAGAGGCATGAATTAATGGGGAGACAGGTTGTGTCTGCTACAGAGTCGAGGAGCTGTGCTGCAGAAGAGAAAAATCATTCTGTTAGGTGATTTGTTAGGTTCAAGCAATGCTTCCAGAAATTTTCAAGCAAGATTGTTTATCTGCAATTGGGACTGACTGACACCATCACTTCTTCTTAGGAAACTCTCCGTTAGAGAGTGTTGTAGTTTTCTTAAACATGGTCGTTAGAAGTCGAGGAAAGGAAATGTAATACTAAGGCAACAGGGAGGTGAGGGAGAATACTTCAGAAGATTTGGAGGTGTCTGCCAAGCTTGTCAGAACAACCTCCTGTCACTGTGGCTGTAGCAACCCAACTGGAACTTGGAAAGAGGAGCCTAGTTTGCCAGTTTGAAAAACTGGGTATTTTATACCCGTTGCACCTGACTGAAATATCCACGTATTATATGTAGTAAAGCTCTCTGAGTACCCATATTAAAGTTGGCTGCAAAAATATGGAGCCTCACCTAGCATACTGTGCATGGAAACATGGTTAGCATTAGGCAGGCTGAGAGAGACCCACAGAGAGAAAAAAAAATCTGATTAACAGCACCTAGAAATGGGCAAATTAATCCCCTGCAAGGAACCAGATCACTAGGAATGCAAAACTTCCAAGCCAAGAAGATTTCATGTGTATGTGGAAGAATTGTGTCTGTATGTGAAGCTGACAAAGGGAATAAAAATGACAAAGTGAAAGTACAGCTTTTTTACATCTTCACAGGACAAAAGGAAAGAGTGAAATAAAATTGCTAGGAATGAATACACAAACTCTGGAACAGCTGAGGAAAATATTTGAGGAAAATATACACAAGGTATCAGAGGGATACTTTTCTCTAAATCCCGAAAGCAAGAAGCAGGGAAGAGATGCTTGCATTGTGTTGCTGAGAATTCTGGCATGCACATGTACTTTAGAGACATAAAAGGTCTCCTAATTAGAGACAGGATCATTTGTGGGACATGTGATTCCAGTTTATAAGAGGAATTGCTGAGAAAAAGACATCTAACCCTAAAGGAATGAGTCAAAGAACAAGAGCAGTGAACTGTCCAGGGAAAGGAGCAAAACAACGGCTGCTCTTGCAATACATAAGCTACACTTAAAATGAATCCAGGAAACAGGGCAGAGACAGGCTCATGAAGGATGCTGCTGTGGTACTATGCTGGTACGTTCCTCTGAACACATACTGGAAGGAGCGTGGAAATCATTATTAGTGAGGTTTCAGTGCTGCGTGCAGCCTCTTCTGTGAAAAAGCAGCTGGACTTAAAGTTATGGAGAAATTTCCAAGGGACAGGAGGAAATTTATAGCAAGGCTTGAGCAAATTCAACATCTTGTAGCACATGTCCACTGCAGAAAGTGGTCGCCACATATGTTTTCAGCTGCTGATTGCAACAACTGTACTTGCACTACACTCGTGGATCGGCAGCCGCTCGGATGGAGGTGGGGACGTGGAGCCAGCCAGCAGCACTGCTGCAGGGAGCGACAGCAAGGCGCCGCTGGGAAGCAGACGGCAGGATGAGTGTGGCCAGGTTGTGGGGAGGCAGCCATCCAGGACAGTGGTGAAATGAAGGCTGTGAGCAATGTATGAAAGCAAAGCAATGTTAGGGGCTGGTAGGAACAGTCACAGGAGTATAATTCAGTAGTGAGCAGTGGGACTGTGCAGTGCGTGTCTGGCTGACACCTCGTGGGCTCTCCCGTCCTCGGCCAGAGATAGAGGAGGCAGAAGGAGACCAACAGGCAGTACGGCGGGGCTTCAGCAAGGTGAAAGCAAGTTCTGTTTCAGCAGAACAGGAAACGAGAGGCTGTTCCGGAGCTTACCATGTGTGAAGGAATATGAAATCAAATTGGTCCAAGTGGGCTGGTGGTGAAGGCCAGCCTTTAGGTGTCTTTGGGTTAGCAGCCTCTAGTTAGTCACCAAATGTTTGCATGAAAAGCACAACAGCTGTCAAAAGGAAAGTTGTGGTGACCCATCTGCAGTTCAGAGAGAGGAGGAGAAGTGGGAAGATAATGTTTGAAAGAGGCACCAGGAAGTTAATCTATCTGAGCATGACCTGAATGTTACCCCCGTTTTTTGTGTTTCTGTACACGGTTCTCTAAAGAAAAGCCAATTATATTTTAGAAGAATAGGAGCCTCTCATGTTGTTATTCATCATTTGGTACATGAAACACTAACACTAACTCAGAAATCGTGAGTTAACCTTGTCCTTTCATCACGTATGATCGCTCTCATTGCTAGACTGGTGACTGCTCAAAGCTGCCTGAAAATGGTTGGGCCCCAGACAACTAAACTTTTATACATCAGTACAAAAGCGGCAAAGAAGATGAGAAGGAAAAGTGGTTGTCCCAAGGGACGCAGCATAGTGGTTTGGGCAGTTCTGCTTAGAAAGTCACTTGTGGCTTTTATAATGAGGAACTTAAGGTTTGAATTTTCAGACTTATTAGCTCTACATTTGTTTGTTTTTTATTAACTTAATATACCACATTTTCTTTGGGGTATTGAGTCAAGTGATAGATTCATCCAGTTTAGCTCTAAATGCATGGGCTTTCTTTTTCATAAACTTTGAAGAGATTTGGGTCTCAAATTTTCTGAATTATTTTATTTTATGCCTGTATATTTTTGGTACAGCAGCTAATGTTTTCTGTCCTGTTTCCTTTCTGAGACTATGTGCTCCTGGCTAAGGTAGAAAGGTAATGTAGTTTTTGTTTGTTCTCTTTCTTGACTCATGAGAATTAGAGTTTTCTTATATGAGCAGACACAGTTAAACCACTTCAATCTACAAAAGAATCACTGGAAGTTTCCAATCCCCTAGCTCTCTGCTCCAGTAGAAAAGAAAAACAGGTTTTAAAAAGTCTGAGAAAGATATGGCTATTAGGCTAATACAGTATACTTCATCTAGCTGCTGAAAACCTTAACTGTTAACAGTGATTAAATAGAATTGCATCAGTAAAGGTGGTGTAAAAAAACCAACTCTGACTTTCATTAGAAGCTATCTTTAGGAAGCCCTGATTCCTTGAGTTAAAAGGTTACATGTAACATTGCTGTTTTATTTTGGGTAGTGCTTTGAAGGTTTCTTAAAACCCAGGAATATGTAGAAAGAATAAATAAACCCTAGCAGAACAAATACACAGTTCTGAAATATTCTGCTAGGTTTCATTATATATCTGCAGTACATGTGGTTTATTCAAAAAGAAAATTGGGCATAAACCTGAAACGTTAATGGAAAAATATTCAACCATTTTAAAGACCTGACCAAATAATAAAGATATTTGCAAGAAAAAACAAATGAACAAACCACCAGCTATGTGCCAGATAAAATTTTCATTGAATGGAATGGAAGGACTCCCAGTAATTTCAGTTAAAGCTATTGAATTAATTTTTTTTTCCCCCTAATCTTCAATTTGGAAATGAATCTGTTCATTATTTTAAGAGCTGAAAAACAAATTTGCTAAACTTTTTCTCTTATTTTCATATATTTAAAAACTGAGCTATGTCATGTCCTTAACACTACACGATCTTTATAGAGGTTTAAACATTTCTCCAAGTTATGTGATCTGAAGAAGTTCTTCCTAGACAGTACGATTAAGCTGTTTTGGTATAATGCAGAGTACCACATGCTGTTCTGTATCCTTGGAGCTGAACCAGATATTTGCAGATTTGGTTTTATTCTGGAGATTACGAGAAATGATGTAAACTGAAAGAGGACTGTAAAACCTCCTCCAGTGAAATACTGAAAATGATGAAATAACCTGATTCGTACATAGCTTTGTCACTGCCAATGTTAAATAGTACTGCAAGTATTTATTGCAAGAGCATCAGTTACTACTAAGACAAAATGTGATGGTTGGAGGCCATCTTGGGCATAGTGATCATGAAATGATAGAGTTTTTGATTCTTGGAGAAGTAAGGAGGGGAGTCAGCAGAACTGCTACCTTGGATTTCTGGAGGGCAGACTTTGGCCTTTTCAGGAGCCTGGTGGGCAGAGTCCCTTGGGAGGCAGTCCTGAAGGGCAAAGGAGGCCAGGAAGGCTGGACATTCTTCAAGAAGAAAATCTTAAAGGCGCAGGAGCAGGCTGTTCCCATGTGCCAAAAGACGAGCCGGTGGGGGAGAAGACTGGCCTTGCTGAACAGAGAGCTTTGGCTGGAACTCAGGAAAAAAAGGAGTTTGTGACCTTTGGAAGAAGGGGGAGGAAACTCAGGAGAACTACAAGGATGTTGTGAGGTTATGCAGGGAGAAAATTAGAAGGGCCAAAGCCCAACTGGAACTTAATCTGGCTACTGCCATAAAAGGCAATGTTTCTACAAATACATTAGCAACAAAAGGAGGGCTAAGGAGAATCTCCACCCTTTATTGGATGCGGGGGGACACAAAGTGACAGAGGACAAGGAAAAGGCTGAGGTACTTAATGCCTTCTTTGCCTTAGTCTTTAATAGTCAGACCAGTTGTTCTTGGGGTACCCAGCCCCCTGAGCTGGAAGACAGGGAGCAGAATGAAGCCCCCCACAATCCAAGGGGAAATGGTCAGTGACCTGCTACACCACTTAGACACACACAGGTCTATGGGGCCGGATGGGATCCACCCAAGGGTACTGAGAGAGCTGGTGGAGGTGCTCACCAAGCCACTTTCCATCATCTATCGTCAGTCCTGGCTAACTGGGGAGGTCCCAGTTGACTGGAGGTTAGCAAATGTGATGCCCATCTACAAGAAGGGCTGGAAGGAGGATCCAGGGAACTACAGGCCTGTCAGCCTGACCTTGGTGCCGGGAAAGGTTATGGAGCAGATCATCCTGGGTGCCATCACGCAGCACATACAGGACAACCAGGGGATCGGGCCCAGTCAGCGTGGGTTTATGAAAGGGAGGTCCTGCTTCACTAACCTGGTCTCCTTCTATGACAAGGTGACCTACTTAGTGGATGAGGGAAAGGCTGTGGGTGTTGTCTACCTGGACTTTAGTAAAGCCTTTGACACGGTTTCCCACAGCATGCTCCTGGAGAAACTGGCTGCTCATGGCTTGGATGGGCGTACTCTTTGCTGGGTAAAAAACTGGCTGGATGGCCAGGCCCAGAGAGTGGTGGTGAATGGAGTTGAATCTAGTTGGCAGCCGGTCACAAGTGGTGCCCCCAGGGCTCAGTACTGGGGCCAGTTCTGTTTAATATCTTTATCGACGATCTGGATGAGGGGATTGAGGGCACCCTCAGTAAGTTTGCAGATGACACCAAGTAGGGCAGGAGTGTTGATCTGCTGAAGGGTAGGAAGGCCCTACAGTGGGGTCTAGACAGGCTGGATCGATGGGCTGAGGCCAACTGTATGAAGTTCAACAAGACTCAGTGCTCGGTCCTGCACTTGGGTCACAACAACCCCATGCAACGCTACCGGCTTGGGGAGGAGTGGCTGGAAAGCAGCCTGGCTGAAAAGGACCTGGGGGTGTTGGTTGACAGCTGGCTGAATATGAGCCAGCAGTGTGCCCAGGTGGCCAAGAAGGCCAAGAGCATCCTGGCTTGTATCAGGAATAGTGTGGCCAGCAGGACTAGGGAAGAGATCGTCCCCCTGTACTCGGCACTGGTGAGGCCGCACCTTGAGTACTGTGTTCAGTTTTGGGCCCCTCACTACAAGAAGGACATTGAGGTGCTGGAACGTGTCCAAAGAAGGGCAATGAAGCTGGTGAAGGGTCTAGAGCACAAGTCTTATGAGGAGTGGCTGAGGGAGCTGGGGTTGTTTAGTTTGGAGAAGAGGAGGCTGAGGGGAGACCTTATCACCCTCTACAACTACCTGAAAGGAGGTTGTAGTGAGGTGGGGGTTGGTCTCTTCTCCCAAGTAACAAGCGATAGGATGAGAGGAAACAGCCTCAAGTTACGCCAGGGGAGGTTTAGGTTGGATATTAGGAAAAACTTCTTCACCGAAAGGGTAGTCAGGCACTGGAACAGGCTGCCCAGGGAAGTGGTTGAGTCCCCATCCCTGGAGGTATTTAAAAGAGGTGTAGACATGGTGCTTAGGGACATGGTTTAGTGGTGGACTTGGCAGTGTTAGGTTAATGGTTGGACTCGATGATCTTAAAGGTCTTTTCCAACCTAAATGATTCTATGATTCTATGAAAAGTATAACAGTGAGCCCTGTTTGCTTAGATAAATCATATACTCCAAATGTGTTCTAGAGAAATAATCATATTTTTTTGTGGGTATTTGAGAGAAGTGATAATTCTGAAGCAGAGAATGCTATCAATAATGTTTCCACTGAGAAACGCAGTAAAAATGTATTTAGCCATTCCCCTAAACCAGCGAAGTTTAAGTCCAGATCTTGAGGTGGCCTATGGTGAGGCACTGAACTAAACTTAATGCTGTATTGCCTCCACATATAGGTGCTTTCAGCTTTTAAGTTATTAAAGATACTAAACCCATGAAAATGTGTTGATATTTAAGGCATTTAATGAAATCTTCCATGAATGTAGGTATGTAGATACAAGGTAGATATGCACTGTACAAAACAAAGATAGTGTGGATGATGTAAAATGAGTCCCTTGTGAATTTATTATTCCTATTCTGCTTAACTATTTGCCTTTTATTTTGAGAATCCCAATGTGGAAAAATATTTTTATAATCTGTGTTTGGCATTTTTGGCCCTCATACGATTTTGATTCATGAGTTGAAATCCTGTTTCCATGGAAATCAGCTGAATTGTTGATCATCTTTGAATTTCTCCCACAAATTAAGGCAACTGGGGGACATTATCTAGGCTGATTCTGTCCATAATGTTGGCCATAGTATTTTCCCTTTTATCCCATATTAATGGGAGCTGTGTTCTGGTGATGATTTAAGTCAAGATTCCCAAATGTAAATGTAATGAATTCTCTCGTATGAAGAGAGACACAAATTTACCAAAAATGCAAAAAAAAATAGTATGACATGTACACACGTGCTTGACACCCTAGCAACATACACGTGCTCAAAAAATCCCCAGGGACAGCTGCAGTCATCATCACAATTACCTTTTGAGTTTCTACAACCAATCCACCTCATTTTTAGTGAGGTTGAGTTGCAGCTGTATAGCCTTCATTCATAGCCTGCTTCTCTTCCAGTTACTGCTAGGGTATTTGACAGACACATTTGAGTTGAAAGGGACCGAGTGTCATCCACATAAATGCCTGCTGGACATGAACCTTCCTCATTACCTTCTGGACTTACTGAGCAGGATGAAAAGCAAAATGTGACCAAGACTTGTCGAAGAGAATAGCAGATTTTATTTTCAGATTTCTGGAAAAGAAAAAGCAAATCAGCCACTTTAAGATTTGTAGAGGACAGGACAGTGTCTGCAGTGTCTCCTGATGACCAGTGCTAAAAGCTCATAGATGTGCTGTGATCACATAATACCTGAGCATCACAAGTTCTCAGGAGGATACCAGGGTACTAACAGGGCGCTGTGATCTCTCTGTGTCTGTCCTTTGATCAGCTTGAGCAAATAGAGCTACTCTGTTCAGATGCTCAAACCTGACAGCATTCTCAGTAATTTTGTCCAAAAGTGGAAGTTCAGTCTGTGGGCAGTTATTGTCCCGTTGTCAGCATCAAGTGACTTCTTGTGCGACAGCTGTCAACAACTTCCTCAGCAGGAGCCAGCAGATCTGCTCCGTGCTATCACCTAGTAATGGGTGTAGTTTTTCTCTGATGACTTTCAGAGCAGCTGAAATAAAAATAAACACTTTATTTTTTAGAAAGTAAAAAAAAAAAAAAAATCAGTGCTTGATATATAGCTTGGGACAAGGGGTTTAAACTAAACTTATTTTAACTAGAATAGTAAGGAGAAGTGAAACTCCGAATGCCAGCTCTGTTTTCTCCTTAGCTCTAACTGATGGATGCAGTAGGAATTGGCTCTTGTGGGGAGGGGGAGACAAGAGTATGATTGTTTGCTGCTTTGAAAGTGTTCGTCAGGCATTCGGGTGGGAGGGTGGCAGTGAAAACAGACCCTTCCCCGCACTGGAAATGCCAGGTGCTGTACTGCAGCAATATTCAGATTCTGAGTGTATTTCTGGCTTTCCTAATCTTTGATCCTGCCATTGAATCCGCGGGGGTGCAAAAATCCACCCACACAGATCCGATTTCGAAATCCTGGCCTTAATTATTTATGGTTTGGTTTGGACAAATTACTGTTCTCTGTGCAATAACCACAGTTATTTCCAGAAACACAGAACTATCTAAAACATACATATATACATTCTGTATGTATGTACATATTTTTTAAGATGTTGCCTTTATTAATGTGTTTTGAGGCTTAACCGAAATTCTCATTACTGAGTCTTGCCCTGTGCTGCTTTTCACCTGACCACACTGGCCTGGATCCATAGCAATTAATTTTCAGAAAAAACAGCTCATAATGTTTATAACCTGAAAGCAGTCCTAGAACTAAAAGAAGAACATCTAGCTTTATACACGTTGCAACAAGATCCTAGTATTTTATTAAACTGCAAATGGACTGTACTAGTTTTTCTGCACAAAACAGACCCCCCTTTTTTAATGTCTCTGGGCCCTATTCATAAGACTAATCCATCTCAAGTTAGATCATTTTCATCTGCATATAAATAGAAGGTGAATCTCTTATGAAAAAAAAACCTTTTAACTAAGCACAGTAAATTTCATGAAACAAAAATAAAATCAGAATTTTACAGCAAAATCAGACATTCCAGTGCCATTACAGAGCCTGGAAATGCCAGCCAGGACCATTCTTTAATTAGAGTAAGGCAAACTTGGTGACTTTGATGTGTTTCTGAAAGTCTTCCCCCCCCCTTCTTTTCACCTTATGTTTTCCTGAATTTTTAATCATAAATTAATGCTGATATATTTGCTGTCATAATGCTTACAAATACGTTCCCAGCACTTGAGTGTTGCTTTAAATTTGGATTCTTGTCTTCATTTTTGTCCCTTAATAGACCTGGGTCAAAGAAACATACTCTCTTCAAATGTTCATAGGTAGGATATGGCAAGCTAGGTAATTTCAGTTATCGCATGTTCTCGGTTGGAAGTCAACTAAAAATTAGAAGAAGCTTTCAGGTAATTGCTGTGCCTGCTTAGAATTGTGTAAAACTGAGGTTTATTTGAAGTTAGAAATCTGTACCCCAGCTTTCAATAAGGTGCCGTCCAGGTACTCTAAAACATGTTCCTAATTCTCAACCGGCTTGTCAAGTTTTAGATTGGCAACCAAACCTGATAACAGCTGAACGTGGTTTTCTCTTCATGAGATTTCAAACAGTTGTCCTCCTAAAAGGTGGGGTAGAAGACTTCTCTGTCACACCTCCTAGGTGCTTTTCCAACCAGGGAAACTGACCTCGTGCTTAAAGCAGAGGGCTTGGGCTGGGAACAGTGAGGGCTCTGCTCCCAGCTGTGCCACAGCCTTCCTCCGCGACCTCTGTAGGTCACTTATCTGTCTGTACCTTCCTTTCACCATCACATAATAGACTACTACCTTGTGAAAGGTCTCTTTGTTAATGTTTGTTGAGCACACAGATGTTTCATGTGGAAGACGATAGAAATATAAAATACCATTCCTAAATGTTCTTTCCTGCCTGCGATGCATTGAGAAATCATGTGCAAGAAGGCTGTTTGCATTTTATCTAATGAGATACAAGCACTAGTTTTGATTGTCATCAAGTTAACATGTGCTTTAGGATCTGAGATTTCAGTCCAGTGTGTTATAGATATGGATTGCAATCCTGGTCCAAAACAGTTCCTAGAGTCACAAGCAATATTTTTTTTGCCCGTGTTATTATTGAGGAAAACTAAATGACAGTAAAAGTATTCTAGAATGGAAAAAAAAAATCAGTTAAAAAAATCTAGTAAAAATCAGGTTTATATAAGTGACCTATCTGAAAATTATAGAACCTTACAAAGCACTGCATATGTCTCATAGAAAATAGTATACTTGCCTTTCAGTAAGTAGTATTTATAATTTTTAAAAATAAAATACAGCATTAGCATTTTGCCAGGTTATTAAAGAATGCAAAAGACTTCTAGTTCGGTACAGTTAGTTTATATTTCCAAGTCATGGTTGTGTTCAGTGTTTCTTTAAAAAAAAATTTCTCAAGCTTTCAGAATTGCATGTTCCAGAGCTTTGGTACTCTTGTTGCATCCTGTATTGGAACTAACTGTTTTCTAAGCCTGAAATAAACCTCTTGACGGGATCCGCAGTCTTCTCCTGACGGAAAGTAACAGTAAGCTAAAGCAGAGGGTCTATTTGAGGCCCTTAATGATGAGAAACTAGTTATACAATGGGGAATAATTTTGCCTTTAATATGTGCGTACAGTATTTTTTTCCCTGAAGAATTACCAGATTCTGTCATGGATTGTATGGATATTACAAAACTTTTTTTTAAAGATTGTGACCCAAGGTTTGAAAAAGACTAGTAATTCTGGAAATGTCAGTGTTGGAGAACCAAACTTGAGACCTTGCCGATACCCCTTTCAAAGGTTTCAAGACATTCAGCAGGAGATCCACCTATAAGGTGTTTCAAGTTGGGATACAAAAGTCCAAACTTGTCACCTTTCAGCCTTTGACCTACTTGAATTTTTATAAGAAAATGCTATAAATGTATACTTGCCCATTAATGCAAAGTGATGTCTTCCATATTTAATAGTTTCCCACAATAAAACATTGTGTGAACATATTTCTATATGGGAAACATGGGGAATGTTATGCAAACAAGAAATGTGTTTCATCTTTCAAGCTACAAGTAGATTGTGGCTTTTCAAAATCTGCAAATTTTCTCTGTAAATTAATCTTCCAGTCTTTTGTTGGTGTCTTTCAAGTTCTATCGGCTTCCAGCTAAAAAGCTAATGATAATGCATCAGAATTGCACCCTTTTAAAAGAACAAAAGCAGGGTACACATCTGTAATAATACTGTAATGACACCAAATCTGGGCATGTATGGTTTAGTATTATTTACCCAAATGCTCGTTCGTTGGCACGGAGACAATTTCTTCAATGCTTTATCTTCATATTATGTTTTGCAACGCCAGTCTGGCATCATTAGGCATCCACCCGCTAGCATTTAAAGATTTTTTCCACAGAGCCATAAAATTGCACCTTCCTCGTTGAATATAAAATCAAGTACACCTGTAATAACAAAGCAGTGGAATAGTATGCATCTCCTCCTGGATATTTAACTGCCTTGCAGTAGAGCTGTGGTGGTTTGCCTTCACAGACTCAGTGAAATTAAAGGTCGTGTCCTAATGTTATGTCTTCCTGTTTAAAATGAATAGCTTGTAAATGTTTATCTCAACTAGAAGTGAGAACGTGGTCTACGTTTGTGCTCTCCAATTCCCATTTTGAGAAACCGTGCAGAAAACCAGCTGCATATCCTTTCATGTCCTTCTTTTGCTGTTAAACATTTACATCTTTGATTTCAGTTCTTTGCCAGGTTTCCCCCTCCTTGCATTTGGATTTCTGGTTCAAGCTTGCAGTAGTGCTGTCTAGATTTATAGCGGGTTACATTGTTTTCTGCAGAAAAGAGCGAGAGAAAGAAATAAATCCAGCGCAGAAGTACTGAGAATCCGTGTACAGCGTCATACAGTATATAATTTCTTTGTGTTCTGCCAATATGTATTTCAGTTTAAAATGTCTTGAGGCTGGTTGGGACTATTTCTATAGAGAGAGGACCAAAGTATACAGTATATTGGCTTCCATTTTGCTGTTTTTGGATAGTCAGGGCTGCTTTCCATTTCCTACAATGTTCCAATATAACTAAATCACATATACTCTGTAATGGAGGCTTCTGAGACCTGGGGCTTCTGTAAAATGTAAAAGAGCAAAGTAGTATTTATACAGTATAATATTTTGATTCGCTAATGAGCTGTGAGGTGGGTGTTATCATGAACTACTGTGCAGCAAGAAAGGTTCCTAAAACATGCATCAACTTACTCCATCTCCGAATCATTGCAGATAACACAGTGTTTAGTTTCTAATTAGACTTGTGTTGTGCTAATTCTCATGAGTAGTGTAAGTGATTGACATTCTGCATTTTAGCGGCAAGTATCAGGGCAGCTGACTTCAGCTCCATGATGAAGCCAGCATACAGCTGCTGGGAGAAGCAAGCCGTTCGGAGAAACTGATTTGCAAGATTAACACACACTGATTGGTATGGCCTTGTTCTGAGGGGGAAGGAGGAAATAAGGCGCATAGTCTTGAATTAGACTAATGATATTCTAGTCCTAAAAGGTTTAGGAAAGAAATGTTTAACTGAAAAAAAAAAAAAAAACAAACCCTATGCATAATCATTCACAAATTATTTATTTACTTTGGATAGTCTTTTGCACTATTTCTTAGGAGAGGATGAACGTTATTCTTCTTCCGTGCCTCAGTCCCCTGTATTTAAAAGGCAGACGTTTTGTCCTAAGTCCTGTTTTCTGTACATGTGAGTAATAAGTGTAACCTTCAAGGCAGAATCTTGTGAACTAGTTCTTGATGGAACACGCCAGAGCAGCATAGGCATTTTATGTGGCTAAAATTATTTCTGAATAATTTTTGCTAGTATGTTTTCTCTGTGGCCATCTCAGGCCAGTATTTATGGTAGTGCAGTTCCACTGTAGAAATAAAAATAGCAATACGGATCTGATATAGACAGTCTCATTGAACTAGATTGGGTTATTGTAAGGTACATCTTCTAGCTTAAACTCTTCGATCAGGTCCGAATCCCTTCAGTTAGATTCTGAATGTTAAGTTTGGCTTTTTCAAATCGTCATGATAATAGCATTCAGCACTGATAAAGACTGTGCCTGTGGCTCTTGGATGTTATTCATGTAGCATTGGAGTTTTTCACAGCCTTTAAAGCCTTACTCATTTCAACCATTGAAAGTACCCCGTGAGGCAGAGCAGTACTGTTGTTCTGTTTTATGGACTGGAGACAAATGGCTGTGGTTAGGTCCCTTGTATGTGTTACAGGCAAGGGGCTGGGTAAGGAGTGGTGTTTTCTCAGGATGATCAAGCTGTGGCTCGCTGCAAACCCCATCTGCCCTCTCTGCATGCAGTGTTAGAGGCCCTTCCTGGAACAGGCTCCTCGGGTGATTTATCTGCATGAGGTTGCCGGTACAGGATCACGGGAAAGGCAGATGGGACACATGATGGCAGGCTTGGAACTAGTTGTGTTTGGCAGAGAGCAGATCTGTGGAGTATGATAGTCACTTTCTGGGTCAGGATTTCTATTTAAATGGTATGCCTTGTGGATTTCATCACCCAGTCTAGTGTAAATATCAGCGGTACTGTGCAGCTGTTGGATTTTCGGAATTGGTAGGTGTGCACTAGAGGCTGCAAAGGGTGTGTTTGTACCAATCATGAAACACATAAAGGTATTCGGTTTTGTCTGGGTGCTTCGGCCTGCCAGTAATACTTTTTTGCAGTCTACGTAAATAAAGGTCTGATTTTGCTTTGTCAGTTGATGTTGGGGTGATTTAAGTTAGACTTGAAAGCCTCAACAATATCCCCGGTAATAAAACTTAATCATGAAGTAAGAATGATAAAATTTGTCATCTGCGTGAGAAAGGAAAGTGTAGGGTAACCCAAACCTCCAATTTACTTCCCCTCTGACCCCATTTCTTTTTTGTCTCTCTCAGAAAATGCAAAAAGGCGGCTCTGGACCTTGTGAGAGCATTAGGAAACTTGAAAAAAAAATCATGTGGCATAACCACTCACTTGACACAACTATGGTCAACACGTTTTAACTATATGAAATTGCAAACTGCTCACGCTTTATTATACTGAGTAAAGATCTGCTGCTGCTTTTTTGAAGATGAAACTTGTCTTGCACTTCACTGGCAGTGAAATCAGGCTTGCTACAGATTCATGTTGTAGATTAGGTCATTTGCTTATATTTCAGTTACGGTGTTTTTTCCAGTTTCTCTTCCACCACTGTTCCGTTAAAGTAGTGCAGCTGGCTGGAGGGCTGTAGGCATTGAAAGGGCTGGGGCATTGAAAATAGAAGCTTTAGGTCTTTTTTTCGTAGTCAAATTTTTATATCCCAAATGCAGTAAGTATTTTATGCTGCCCAAGGAAAAGGATATTGTTTCCTGCACTTCAAAATAACACAAAAGCCATTCCAGCTCTCCTTGAAACCAGTGGCACAATTCCACTTGCTTTCAATGGGAATTTGCAAAAGACCCATGATGCAGTTTCTGTCAGAGTAGAAGAAAGCTATGAGTCCATAGTACCATGCAAATGTAAAATGCATACATTCCCTTTTGATTTTAGTATAACTAATTATTTGGTTATTTTCTTCAGAGAATATGGAAGTGGTTGGTCACAGAAAATGGCTGTAGCAAGGATTGCTGAAACACCCCTATTCTTCCAGACAGTTGAAGGGATGGCCCATAAATCAAGAATTTGCTGTCTGTAGAAGACTAGCCTAATGGCTGCGTAGGACGTTGCAGTCAGGACTCACTGTTAAAGCATTTGCCCTGCCTGTTCAGCAAAACATTGATGCAAAAGGGAAGCAACTGTGAACATGAGGAAGAAGCAATCGTATCACGTCTGTTCTAGTTACCACCATGTCTTAAAATAGAAGGACAATGAAACTTAGATTTTACAGATAGAGATATATGATCCCTATCAACTTTGTGCCATATCATTTGCACGTTTCTGAGAGAAACTGCTCTGTTTTCGGAGGAGGTGTCCCATAAACCTGTTACTTGGGCACTTTCACGTCATCCAGAGAAAGACATGAAGTGTGTGACTGCCTTCCTATCTGATAGTATTTCGGGTTTGTATTAGCGCATAGGGAAGGAAGGACCACTTTCTTTTCCTGGGTGTTTCCTTCAGTTTGGAAGGTGAATTGTCAGCTACTGTTTGAATGTGTAATAATCACCAATAAATCTCTGAGTCTAAATATTTGCCCTAATCAACTAATGTATCCTGAATAAGGCTTGTGCAAAGCAGAGATTGAAATGCAAGAACTTCAAGGAAGAGGTCTCTCTCTTTAAGGTGAGTTTTCCCTTGGGTTTCCCCTCCACAAGACAGCAGAAGCTGCCCCAGAGGCTGGTCTTTGTGCATCTACTGCTCGCTGTGCCTGAGCAGATGTGCAAAGGGGAACCCAACAGTGAACCTTCGGCATTGCTGTGGCTTGTATGAAGGGAAAAGTGTGTAGATAAATGGACCTTCCAGATACCCACATCAGCAATGTGGCAGGAAAAAGAAATTTCTCATGTTCTCTCCACATGAGATCGTCCTTAAAATTCTCCAGAACAATGAGGCTTCTCTGCAGCTGTGAAGAGCCCTAGGGCCTTGTCAGGCATTCTTGCACTTCTCAGCTTATTCTGTTGCACCTTGATAGAGATAAGACTAATTATTAGATCCTCTGCTTTAGACTCCCTGCAGTTACTCAGTGCACCGACTCTTCTTTATTTATCCTTTTCCACTCTAGCCTTACAGTTTACTTTAATGAGATTATATACTTGCTGCTAATGGCAGAATTTGGCTACCAGGAAAGAACATGGTTTTGAACTCCGTAGGATGTTACTGATGTGTAAATCATCTGATCTCTTCCAAATAGCGGCCACTCCATCACTTTTCACAATATACCTTACCTTAAGATTTGAAAATAAATAGCAATTTTGGGTGGTCAGCTTCAGGAATCTTCAGAAGGACCCAAAATCTTCAGAAATTGCTGTTGGGGAAGATTGTATCTTCTAAAATCACATTATCTTCTAAAATGCACAAGTTTTGAAAATTTAAGGCTTGCATCAATATTCATGAGAGGTCCAAGCTCAGCAATATTTAATGAAATAAAACTTTTATGGGAAGTACTTTACATGCACAATAGATGCATTTTGGAACCCATATGAAATGTATGTGTAGATCTGATGTTACCAGAAGGGTAAAACTAAGCAAACAGAAGCATTTGAAACTGGGAACTAACATGTCAGTCGTCTGCTACTGGAACTGGATTTGAATTAGACCTATATGCTGCTGCGTGACCTTTGACCACGTAACACATCAGTCTGCCGTGTCCTGTAATCGGTATCGAATGATAAGGAGAGGCAGAGACCTGAAAGAAGCAGGGGGTAGTGGAGACTTGGACTTGTGCCTGTTGCAGGCCCGTGGTAGTGTCTGGCAGGTAGGGCTGCTTGTCTCCGATGACCGCTAACTTTCATCCAGCTGTTTTTATAAGGTAGAAGAAACTAAGTATTGTACACAACTACTAATTGTCATTTAGAATATGTATTTTTTCAGTGATGCAATCATTTGCCGTTGATAGGAGAGTCAGGAGTGTTAACACTCAGATCATACCGACTATTATTTTTTAAGACAAACGTGAACCTTAAATTGAGAGGGCGCATCAGCAATAACTGCTGATGTAGGTAAATTGAGGCAACCAGACTAGAAGCATTTATGATACACATGTTGTAACTGGACTAGCCAGGTGACCTCCAGTGACAGAGTGTTTCAGTCCTGCACCAGGTCTGTCTACTGTGTACTCTGTACCACAGGCTAGCAGGATTTGGAAGAAGCAGTGAAGAGGAGAATGTGTTTTATTTGATGTTGAAAATTTTGTTTTGAGGAGACCGTATCCAAGTTGCTTCAGCCCGGGGAAGGCTCACAGTGGCCAAAGGTCTAGGGATGTTAGAGGGGAAGACGGGTTTATTCTAATTAATTTAAAGATATTTCACAGAGATTCTTACGCGTGCAGCGACCAAATTCTCTGCTTGTATGAACTGGCACAGCATTACTCTACTCAATGCAAGCTTATGCCAGTTTATGTGGCAGATGATTTGGCCTCGGTGTACAACAAATAGTTTGTTTCCCATTCTCCCAAATCCTGAGTAACCGATAGAGGCAAAGTTTTCATTAGGTTTTGAGAGTAGTTTTGCTATAATGTGTATACTCTGGGTAGGTAGTCCCAAACCAGTGAAGTGTCTGTATATCATAATGGAGATGTTGTACCTGAGCTAATATGCTTTTCTGGTTCAACTGAAGAAGGGGAGAAGGAGAGGGGTTGGCAAAGAAGCCACTAAATCCAGCAAAGCGTTGAGCACTGCCAATAGTCGTGAGCGCAGTTCAGTTCAAAAAGTTCAAGCCTGCTGCTTAAAGGAACAGTGCAAATATTTTCCATCCTTTTCTCTGAAATGACATGGTTTGTTTACTGTTTCTTGTTATCTGCTCTGCATGATATGTCACATCTATCAGTAAAACAGACTGCAGGGGGTAACAGTACTTAAATGTTTATTTTATGATATTTTGGCTTTTGCTGTGTTTATTCTGCATTTTCTGACTAAATTCATACTCAGATAGCTTTTTCTTCTGCTGTTACAGTGTATCTGTCTCAGGCTGCCCCTAAAAACATGAAGTAGTAATGTGGCAAAATGAGCTTAAGACACACAAAGAGACGACATTCGAGACTAATCTGCAAGTTGTTCAGGTATTTGCATTTCCATTATGTATACGAGTAATTGGTGCACGATGTGGGGTACTCTACAGTTTATACACTTGAAGGAAAATGTTCTCATTAACTTGTGCAAGGTGGTGATAAAATGACATAAATTAAAAAGTCACAAGACGGATTAAAGCTGTTTAGTTAGAATGCCACCATGCAACTTAAAAATGCAACTAGGATTGAAAAGGTAGTGTGTCAGAGTTGCAGCTCAGAGTTCAGCACGCGTTGATGCTTCTGGACGTTCCATCCCATCTGTTAGCTAAGTCAGATTTTACCATCTATTACTACCCAGAGCATTGATGGCCATCTGAGGAATGGTGGAGAAAGCAGATTCTTTTCTGCTGTTCACTGGAGCAAAGTGAACGGGCTGTCCTGTACTGATGGGCTAAGCCACTATAAAACTCCCAGTGACCTCAGGAATTAGTTCCTGGGAACTGTGTAAGCCCTGGGTTAGGCCTACAGTGAGGGTGAAATTCATTTTGGTTCTCAGAGATGGCAGAAGGTCCTGTGTACCTCTTGCCAGGCCTCAAGGATTTTAGTGAGATTTAAATAGTGTATATGTCCTGTATACAGTTGAAAGGAAATAAGGCATTTGCAGTTCTTCCCAGTGCAGAAATGGGACTTTCTAGCTGAATAGCAAGGGCAATCTAGAGAAAGGTTGTAAATTTCTAGATTACAGGAAAACAGATTTTTGTTTTACGAGTACATACAGGGAAAAGTAGTACAGGTTAGTCTATGTTATGTGTCTCTGAAGCAAAGAGAATAGTTGTGTGATTACTTTTCAAAGCTCCTTCTGAGCAGCTGATGACAGATGTGCTATAGATGTGCAAACTGATAACTTAATAGCAACAATTAATTACATACATTTTTGTATTATGATAGTAGTGTAGAGATATTGACTGTACACAGCTAGGTCCCTTTATAGCTGATTAATTCAGTGAAGCAAATGGGATTGCTAACAGGCGTAAAGGTAAGAGTTGTGTTTGCAGAATGCATCAATACAAAGTGCATTCAGAGAAAACGTTCTACTTGTATAGTCATTACAATCTTACACTATCTTGTTACAATCATTAAATTGTTATAATTAATGTTGCAAACTATTGTTCATAATTAAGTATTTTAAACAAAACCACAAAAGCAGAGGTACCTCCTAAGGGTATATATATATTTAACAGCTATGTCACTAATATGTGAAAAATCACTCTTGCTAAATGTTATACCATATGTGACTGTCTGAAAAGCAAATATGAGTAAACAGCAAAGTCACTCAATATTTTTTTAATTCCTGAACTACACACTGTATCAGCCTCCAGATATTTATTCAAGTTCGTATTTTATTATGTGTGCATTCCCGTGGTTTTGGCAGTGTGTTCGCAAACAGTATTGATGTACTTTTTCGGATTTGGCTACCAAACTACTTCTTCGACTTCGTGCAGTTTGCTTCATCTGAGTGAGCCTCAGATAACTCATATGCAAAATTGGTATTAAATCCCAGAGCACCAGGTTTTGCTACACATAATACAGATGTAACATATGGGACCAGTGAATGATGGTGTAGCATTAGTAGTATTTTTCATTTCATTATTTTGTCTTCACTGTCTGTTTTTTTGTGACATTGGTCCTCCAGTGCAAGTAGCTGCTAGCAGCAGTATTGCAAAATGTAATGTCAGTGGTGAAAACTCTTGGTTTTCTTCCAAGTATTTTTGAACCTTGCGTCAGATCATTGGCCTTCAGAAACATCCTCAGTCTCTCTTTGGAGCTACAGTTTTCCCTGTAAGAACAGGAAACTGCTGTCAGAATCTCCTAATGTAGATTTAGAAAAGGTTTCTCTTCAACTTTGAAGAGTGATACTATTTTCCTGTAAGAAGATTAATTGTATCTAAATCATTTTAACTTTTAAGCCTTTTGAAAGTAAGTACGCTCGAGATTAAAAAGTGTTTAACTACTCAGTTATGCAGTTCCTTCAGAAGAGTTAACACTAAGACAGGAGAAATGAGCCTTATACAAATTTTATTGAAAATAGATAGGAAGAACAATGCCTGAGAACATTCTATAACCTGAAATTAAGCACTAATTCTGTACCCAAAGGTGGTGGTCAAATCAAATATCCAGTATTTTAGATATGAATTACTGACCTTACTTAATATTCTAAAAACTCATGGTTATGGGGAAAATAAGCTTAACTTCAAATTTCAGGTTGTGATCGTTCCAGTACTTCTAATTCCCTCAAAATGAGAAAAATCTAAAAGTCAGATTTTCCTTTTAGAAATTTCAAACTATATATGATTTGAATAACTATGAGTAACAAGCTGCTTTAGAAAGGAAGACTTTTTCCTTCTTTGGGGAAAAAATTATACTTAATACTCGTTGCAAACCTTTCATGTTTCCAACACTACCCCAATACACTATTTTCTAAATAAATTACAATTATAATATAGCAAAGCTACTTACAAGTGTTGCTGTATTCGAGAGATGCAGATTTTAATTCATTTTGGTTTTCACAGAAGGAGTACTTCTATTTCACAAATTTTCTGTAATTTTGAGACCTCAAAAACTTGAAATCAGAATGTTATCACAGTCAGTATTTCTAGAAGATGATGGCATTTTAAAAGGAACTTTTCCTAATTGGAAAACTTTGTGAAACTCTCAAAACCCTAGTCCTTCTTATTCCAAAATACTCTGCATTGAGTATAGGAAGAATTAGTATCAAAATACTAATAGAGAATGTGATACAGGATTATTTCAGTTAATTGTGTTAACCACTTCTTTCATTCCTGTTTGCTGCATCTTGTAACCAAGGCAATGGTTTCAGAAAGTGCAGGAGTATCGGTTACTTTTTTTGAATGTTGATTCTGCGTTGAGTGGTGGCCGTGATGTCTGGGTGCTGTTAAGTTGATGGTGATGTTTGGATGCCTTTGTTTCAAAATGACAGCTTTGCACCTATTATGCAGCCCAGTCATGAGCAGCTCCTACTGCAAAATGAAGACGAGGTAGCAGTGGTTAGTTGAATATCAGCTGTAAAATCTAAATGCAATGAAGACGCCGGGGAGGAAGAAAATAAAATGTTAAGACATAATGATGATTTAGTTGACAGCCTTCATGGTGGAAGTTCCTGAACTTGTGTCTAGAAGTTTGGTTTCTTTGATAATGTTCAAAAACATGAATTGATTTTTTTTCTTTTTATTTTTTTTCCTTTGTATATTTTTATTCGTTGGACCTAAGTAGCATATATTGAACAGTAGTGGGGGGAGGGAAAAGGGTTTCAGATGTGAATTAAGCCTGAGTTATAATGACTCATAACTGACAACAAAACACCCAAGAAGAGACATGAGACAGGATGAGATGAAATGAGACAAGCCATAAAAGAAGGGGCAGATTTATGAGTTATCGGCCTACAGATGGAATGTGAAGATACATGAGTGAAGAATGAGATCATCACAAAGAAGGATGCTACGGGAAAAGGAGGGGATTCACAGGACAGATCCCAGTAGCCTCTTGCAGATAGTGGGAGGATTGATTTAAGCCACAGGAAAATTAGTATTAAAAATGATATAAAGATGGGTTAGATCCCAAACGTCAGAGGGGCTTGATTTTTCTCTTACTACACTTTAAAAAACAAAGAAACGACAGTTAGGATGACTCCGCACCTCTAACAGTATGTGGAGACCACACACCTTGATGGTAGTCCCACCTAGCTAAAATCACATAAACATGCTTTCAATTTTAGTAATGCAAGGCAATTTTCAACATTTTAAGGAAACTGCTGCATTGCTTAGAATAAAGACAGGAGGCAAAATTCTCACCTTCAATCTAAACAATGCAGCCATTTTCTTAAAACGTTAAAATTTGCCTTTCATTCCTGAAACTGAAAGCATGTTTCCAAGTAACTACGTCCTTTGTGCTACACTGCAGCCAAAGCATTTCTTATGGATTATAAGTGGTGGAACTGATTGCCAAGTGTATTTGAATGAAATTTCAGTTGGCACAATTATAATCCATTTCAAGATTCAGCATCTTAAAATTTCCACCTAAAAGACGAAAATAAATACTTGGCTGCTCACAAAGTATTAAATGGCAGATAGATTACAGATCTGTGAAGTTTCTGTGTTACTTTAGTTGCATCCCCCGCCCCTTTTCTAATTCTGTTCTCGTATCCTGTAAAGAGTGATTAGGAGGATCTGTTCACAGAAGTGCACAGAAGTCTGTTATTTAGCTGAATCTGCAGAATCAGTTGGCAGTCTCATGAGAAAAACTTTTCTGGTGGAATTTCTTCTTAAGTCTGATTCCGATAGGAATAGATAGGAATTGGGAAGAGGCAAAAGAGTGTTTCTCACAGATTCAATCATTTTTGCCCTAGAATACTAGGGGATATTTGTGCTCCTGGTCAGATTGAATTAAAAGCCATTAAAGTTGGTAACTTGTGGGTAGAACTTGAGGTAATCAATAAAGCAGTTTTGATTTTGTTGAATGTCATTAACTTTTCGTTTGAAATTGAATTTTGAATATAAAAGTGAACTTCATTAAAAATTCATGAAACCTCTATTATTCTAAAACTGTATCTGGAGCTATTTAGTTTTGGGGGGAACTGAAAAAAAATGGATTTTTTTTTCCTTAAAACAGTAAAATTAAGAAATGCTGAAACACTGTTGCTCAATTTGAGCCAATAGGCTAAACAGGGTTTGGTTAAGCCTCAGTCTGTAATATTTTATATTTTGTTTAACTATTGCTGATTATTCACTCAACAGCAGTGTGCAAGGAGTAGGCGTTCCCTTTAGGAAGGGCTGGAACATCTGAGCGTAAGAATGAGCATGTGAGCTTAGTGCCGGGACTTGTGCAGCAGCGGGTGGATTGTCCAGCCGCTCGGACTGTCACCTGTCCTCAGCACTGGCCAAAACCGAATGCCTAAGGAAGTGTGTAAGAACAAGGAAATTGTATATCGTATTTCAACTAAGTAATCCCTTGGTGTTTAGCCATCCCAGAGATGTACGCAGCCAGGCATAGTTTCTTTTCGATTCAGAAACCACAGTGGATTTCTGTTCTGTGAACTTGCGTGGTCTCCCTCTGAGCCCTGCGAACTCCGAGCATCCACGTTATTGTGTAACAGAGTCCCGCAGCTTAACGTGCGTGTTGTGAAGAGCCACTTCCTTTTTGTTTGTTTTGAAACCACCTCCTGCTAGTTCATGATGGAAGGATGCTTTATGGAATCTGACAGCAAAGCTGGTAAAGGATTATTGAGATTATATTTTTGAAATGTGATTCATTTTTGGAAGTTAGATTAGTGTGGTAGATAGAACACAGTTAAGTAATCCAGGACAGGGTAGCCTTGTAAATGAAATAACTACTAACCTAAAGGTCTATGCTTCAAGAGAAATTATGTCTTAGCAGTCATATCAATTATAAGCATGAGCATATTTGGTAACAGCAGAAAAACTCATGATAGGTTCCAGTTAAAGGAAGCATTTAAGCATATGTTTAAATCCACTGCCGTGTTTCAGATCGAGTATATGCTAGGGTACTTTACTGAGTCTGGGTGTTATTCTTCAGGTATTCTAAAATGTAATGCTGCTGGAACGCTTTTTTTTTTTTTAATATTTGCTTGATAATCACCATATGTTTTTGACTTTGCTATCATTTGATGTGTGTTGGATACCCTTCATTTTGTGTAGAGCACTGATCCTGATTGGGTTCTCATTGAGATCAACATCTTCAGTGATTTTCAGCTTTCCAGTGATAAAAGAGATGAATGGTAGGGAGAAGTGGGAAGAGGAGAGGAAAGGTGCATGATGAACCCTACCATTTAAAGAAGATAGGAAGGACAGGAATCATCAGTCTGTTACATATTGAGACACAAGATCTCCTTGGAATGAGCTAATAAATGCTTAAGTGCTACTTAAATAAACAAAGGAGATCAGAAAGACTTTAAAAGTTAAATCGTCAACTTTTCCCCCTTGTAAGAGTTAGATGGCACATTTTCTTTCCTGGTAGAACCAGTGTTTTATAAACACACTCATGGTTAATGAGTTAGGACATTGCCAGAAGTCACAAGGTGTGTTTAAGGTTAGACTGTTCTTAAACTCTTTTGGGCATAACAGTAGGACACATATAATGTACTACGGGTTCCACGTAGCCTCTGCCCATCACCGAACTCTCAGGTTATGGGATGACAAGAGTGAGCAGATTTATCTGTCCTTCAGAACGGGCATAGCGCAGAGATGGAAATGAGCAAATTGCAACTGCCTGAGCTGTTGCCCCTTTGTAGCATCTTCTGTTAAATAAAAAGAAGACCTCTTTGCTGTGTTTATAAAATACATTAAGAGCTTCAAATGGAAAGCAATGGAAGGAGCAAAGTATTAAAATTACTATTTACTCACCAAGTTTTGCAGACTGGTAACATTACTCCTGCAAAACCAAACGACCAGCCGAACAAACATACAAAATCATGATATTGAGAAACTGATTTTAAGTAAATCACTGTAAAGTCTTGCTGCCTGTGGGAGCTTTTCCGTACTAGATTTCATTTTGAGAAGGTTTCTTACTGCAAACAGACTTCACATGTTTTAGTCCACTGAAACTGAGCTGTCTTAAATGTCAAATCTTCTTTTTGGCAAATTATTATAGTAAATATAATGTATGACATTACATTACCGTGTCATTCTTAAATGAGTTTTATAGCAGAGTTCCAGGTTAAAATTCAAGACAAGCTGTGTATAGTACAATATTTGATCATGTATATCCGTAATTCCTTTTATGCAAAGATAAAGCCTGGGAGAAGACAAATACTTTCTTTTTTTTTCTTTTCATATGACATACGAGGGCACTGAAAGATTAGGGCCAGAATGTCAAAAATGGTGAAGTCCTATTTAGACAGCAGAACAGAAGGCTGGACTTTCAAAAATGCTCAGCTCTATTGGCCCTGAGCTATTGCAAATATCCGATCACAAGAATTGAAGCAGGAACTAGTTGATGCTGAGCTTGCTTGAAAATCTGACAGCAGTGTTGGGCTTTTAGCACTGGAAAATAGAGAAGCTGTTCTGAAAATCTGTTTCAGTGCAGGAAATAAACCTGGATGCTCAAGCTTAATCCAGTGTTTTAAACAAAACAAGTTTCTGGGGTTTGCTAGGTTTTTTTTAAGAGGTGGTTAGTAAAGGGGAAGGAAACAGAAAGAATAAAAAGCCATCGTGATGATGGAGAGGAATCAAGACAACAGAAGAGAAGATGTAAGAAAATGCCATGGACAGTACATTGCTGGCAGTGAAATATGGAACCCATCAAAAGAAATGTCAAAAGTAGCTTGAGATGCCAGAAGAGGTGAAAAAATGGGAATTATTGTTCCTGCAATGTGTTCCTGTTGAACAAAAATTGGAAGGAAACTCTGAGAATCAATACATTCAGAAAATGGTACTGCCCATCAAGACATCATAAAAGGACACCATAAACCCCACCGTGATGGGATTGGCGTGGGCTGGCAATGACCAGCTTTGTTGTACTAGGAAGATCACTAATAGCTGTATTTTTCAGATAAGGTAGGAAATCAATTTATTTCTAAATTAAATTGGCAGAATACTGTTTATAATCAAAATAAATGCAGCCTAAGCAAAAAGTCTCAAATACAAATTTCTAAAATCAGTGACTTTATACATGTTCCAAAGGGCATATATGTCTCGTGTATACTCAAGGTTTGTACTGATAAAATAGAAGTATCTTAACACAGAGTAGTTAAGTAATTCTGTCTGTTCATTTTCTTTCTTGAAGCTGTTTGCTGCATTTCAGACAGGTTAAAATGGAGTGTTTTTCTGACTCTTGGGACTGACATTCAGCTTTCCTATTATGTCTTATGAAAGGCTCTGTCAAGTTTGAAAATCAGTAATGTTAAAATAAAAACAGTGTCTAGAGAGAGAGGCACAATATGCTTTAGTTTTCCAGCCTGTTAATAAGTGAAGAGTGGGAGGGAAGGCAGGGTTCACCACAGGACTGAAGGCTACTTTAGTCCCTTCTTTAACTGAAAAGGGGAAAAAGGTATTTTTTAGAGAACAGCCTGTATTTGTATGTACTCAAAATACTGATTGATTTGCTGATATTGTTGACAGACATGGCATGCATTTCAAGTCATTGAACAACAATTTGCAGTAATTCTGTTTTCCTTTGTGGAGATAATTAAGCCACACAACAGCTGTCTGGCAAACATTAGTCCCCTACTACCTGGTCCCAGGGGAGCAGAGGCAAGGCGGGAGTGATTTGACCAAGCAACTGCAGTTACTAGATGGCAGAACTGGGGTAAGAATCAAATCTTAACCAACCCCTTTATGATAAAGTGATGTATGTTATGGCTGAGGAGGATGGACTCAGAGTGGTTATACTTACAACATCTCATACAGTGTGCTACGCAAATGCAGAAGAGAAAGTCACTTTATGTGTAGAGAAAACAGATACAGCTGTGCTAAACGCTCTACAAACACATAAGAGGAATCCTCATCTTGGCACTGCTCAATCTAACTATCTAAAAGAGATGGAATTCTCCTGTAACTTTCTTTTAAACCATAAAACAAGGTAAGCTCTGTCCCAACTGAGCAAGATTTAAGCACGTCTTGCTTTTCTTCTTGAATCAAGACCATATATTAGTTCAAGATGACACCTTTCAATTATAGGTGTACTTTAATGCCATTTCTCAAAATGTGGTGTACATCGCATTATTTCACAGAATCACAGAATTGTTTAGGTTAGAAGTACAAGGTTCCTAAAACTTCATATGGTTTGTACAGTATCCTCCTTCTCTATAAATAAGTAATATATGACCTTTGTACTCTAGAAGCCTAGTAAAGACCCTGGCAGGACATCACACAACCTCTTAATATAACTTCCCAGCTATTTGTGGAACTCTGCCTCTGTGTCACTGAGAAACAGAGTTGGAGGTGGCGGTTCAGATTTTGCATCCTCCTTCCGGAGGCCACTTCAGTCACGCAGCCAGTTATGTATCTTACTGTGCATTTATATCTTAAGGAATCATTTGCAATTGCAAATAGTCCCAGGCACAGCGAAGATGGACATAGAGTGCTCGCAAAGGTACCGCTCTGTTACTGCTTTAAGGTACTGAAATTAAATGTATGTTTACTAGGTTTCTGTTTCAGTGAAAATGATAATAATAAATGTGATTATGCACAGTTCAGTAAAGATGCAATTTAGAATGCTAAAATATTTATGTGAACTCTCAAATACCATCCTAAGTAGGTGTTATATTAAAATCGCATATTAAAACAAAATACAAATTTCCCTTCCCTAGTTAATGTCAGTTACTTTATTTCGATTACTGAAAGTATTTTTCAGTTATTTTTCAGTTTGCTGATTTTTCTTTGCTTAGATAAATAAACTTACAAGTTTAATGAATTTAAACTTACAACCTTTGATACTTAAACTTCTTTCTGCTTTGATGATTAAAATAAAAGAAAAATAAAAATGTGTCAAATGCAGGCATAACGTTTTCACACAGCCATACTGTTTTCTGATGTTGACCCATGTCGCGTTGTTCTGGATTAACGTATTAATATTGGAAGAAAATATGCATCCAACTATAGGAAGGCTTTCTTAAGTCTTTTTGTTGGGTGCCAGGGCTCAAGTAAGCTGTTTAGCCAAGTATGAAGTGAGCAAACCTGAGCATCCTATTGCACGTGCCAGTGGATTAGCTTTTGTGTAAAGGAGGAGTTTTCAGCCATTTTAGATTTGCGACTGCTAAACAAATTCCAAAAGAAGAGTGGATGTTTAGATCCTCTTAAGTCTTTAGAAAGATTGGGTTTCCGTCCAGCATGTATGAACTTGCTTTCTGAGCCACCTGCCACGGAGTTAATTTCTGTGTCCTCCTTGGGCGACCCAGCACAGGTTGCGAGCTGTAGATCTCGCACCACCCAGCTTTTTAAGCAGAGTGCTGATAATCCGCAGCCTTTGAGAGAAACAGAGGCAAAGAGGATGTGGTTTTCTAGGCTCTTACATGCAGACCAGCATGTAGGCCACCACAGCTAGCTTTTCTTGGTGATGGAAGTGGAAACTGGATTTGGGTGACAAATACACTCATTGCAAGGACGTTTGTTTTTCTCTTAAGTAGGCTTTGGTGTTTTTTTGGTGACTGATCAGCATAGGCTTCTCTGAGATGTGGAGAATCGCTTACAGGCATAATTTTAGTCATATGCCTAACCTTCTTAGGTCATTGTGCTACTGGTGAGAAGTACACAGTGCATTGAATTTGTCACATGCATTCTACTTTTTCAGGGCAGGAAGACAATTTAGAAGTAGAGATGAGAATACAAGTTCTATTTTCATTGTGCTACTGCAGGGACACTTGCTGAAATAATATTAGTTGGAGTGCATGTGGTAAAGCAGCCACTTAATTCAATGTAGAATTCTGGAAAATGCAACAATATTTCAGGTGAAAGCAGCATATACCATTAGCTAGTAAAAAGCAAAAAAAAGATCTTTCTGTAAACTGACTTTTCCTGGATTTTAGGCAGAATTTGTGTTTTTTAAGGTTACACTTGCATTAGCGGTACATATTAGTTGGTACATCATGTAGTTTATGTATTTCATCTACATCCCTGGAGCTAGATATGGGTCTGTTAGTGTCTAGTAAGTGTCTACTCTGAGGATATTTTTATCAATGATTAGACGAAGAAGATCGAAATTAAAGACTTCCTCTTAGACTTTGCAGTTCTTCCATTGTTTTGCTGTTGAATTAATGAATGCTCAGTGCAAAACTGCAACTGAAAACTTAGATCCCATTGAAAGGGAAACTCAAATATGTTTTATGGATTGTTTGTTTTTCTTGCTTCCTTGTGATTACACAAACACTGTGTTTTTGGGAGAGTAGGATAAAGTTCTAAGGGCAAGTCTCTAAAACAGGACAGAGACTTGCTTTAGTCACCAGTCTTCGTCCAAATTGACTTCTCTTGTCTTCCCTCCTTCTCTGCTGCTGGAGCTAAAAGTGGTTTGCAGCATTTTGGAGTCCCAGAGCTTGTGGCCTCAGTTATGTGGGTATATTCTGTGAGAATTAATAGTGCCAGTGGAATTCAGAGTTGATAAATGCTACTATTATTTTACAATTATATATTAAATGTTACCTGTATTATCCTCTCAGGACAACACACTGCACTTCCAGGGAAGAAGCACATAACATGACATGAAGAAAATGAGAACATATTTAAACAGAATGTCACCAGGATAGTCTAGGGAGAGATTAAACTGGAATTCAGCTGAAGTCTTTTGTAGGTATGTGCACTAGTGAAGAATTAACAAAATGGGAGAGCGAAAGGGATATGCTTAGCTTGCTGTTTTTCCCCCAGCTGGTAAAATTTGGTATATCATTTCTAAGGTAATGTCGTTTTGAATATTGTGCCCTGTTTTGGTTTGCTTTTAGTTTCTTTGAGAAAATAATTCCAAGGCTTCTTTTCTTTTCCTGCTGTTGTTGGACAAGTTTTCTTTCAGCAATGTCTAACTGGTTGACTTATGATAGGAAAAAGTGCTGTGAAATACAGCGTATAAATAAACAAAAACAGAAAGGCTTTTTATGTGTTTGTTCCCCGCTAACTTCTTTCTGTGATGATAATCTCAGTGATTATTTATAACTGTATGAAAACAGTGTCTATCCGCACGCATACCGAGAAGACACGCCTGATTTAGTTGTGCATATGAAGAAAGGGAACTCCGTAAAATATTTTTCATTCCTCTTGTTAATTCTTGATTGAAATCCATTGAGCATTTATTCTGTTGCTGGTAATGCACAGACAAAAGAGCAGACTGTCACCAAAGACAATTCCTTAATTCATATTTAAGAGGATAGAAATGTAGAACATATTATCTTATTTTATGGATATGTATGTGCATAGATACATGTACATCAGTTATAATGGGTAGCGATATAGTAAAGCTCTGGATCGAGTAAAGCAGAAAGAAATCCCTAGTGGCATTGCAACACATAGCTTGTGGTTACAGTTAGAGAAAACCTGTTTAATCTGTGAAATTAGCACTTGCTCTTTGTAGGCATGCAAAATAACGGTGTAAGTGCTGGCACCGCCTTTTCTAGGGAAGGCAAAAGTTGTGGTACTTAATCAAGAGATAACCAGAACATAGCTGGCTTTGAGAGTTTGGAGCAAAGGCAAGGCATTTTATGTGCAAAGGATCAGGCTCATATTGGATTCTCAGTACTGGTGGCATAAAACTTTAATTTCCTTATAGAAGCAGAGCAGTTTGAAGTGATAGGTTTGGCAGTGGAAGCTGAGTGTTGGTTTTCTTTTTAATTTATTATTTATAATTTAGAAAGTTGTTATTGTTAATTTTATTTTATTTTACATTATATTAAAAAATAATATTTAAAATAATAGAGTAACATTTGCAGTACAGATGTATGCAAATACATATATATCCATTGTAGAAAAAAATCTATGAAGAAAAGAAAATAGGTTAGATTTTGATCTGTTCAATTTGACATTGCATGTGTAAGAAAACCGTCTGTTCTTGGGAACCTAATTTGTACTGATGATCATAAAAATAATTTTGGGGAGGGAAAGAATGTATCTGAAGCAGTTTCTGGAAAATGTCATTAGCAAGACTAAATACGACTCCTCCCTTGAAAATAAAATCACAGTAAAGCACCCTGCAGAGAGTTTTGCTCTTTGTAGCCAAACCGTAACTGTGCGTAGGCAAATGTCAGAGTCCAGGCAAGGAATATACTAATCTCTCTCTGCATGGGGGCAAGCCTAGTTAGGCACACAGACAACTTTATATGTTTCTTTAATTCATATGTGCGTTTTTGGTGCAGTGCTTTGAGGAATAACAAATGTTGGGCCTATTCGGTACCTATGGCAGTAGGTGCTTAGTGAAAACTGTATCATGAATTATACCTTAGAACTCAGCCTCCTGGTTTACTCCCTTTGGCTTGAAGGACACAATCAGGTTCATTGTGAATAGGTTTAAAACATTTTAAGCTGTATTTGAACATTATTTTTCTGGTGAATAATTGTTGCAGCACCTGCTATTTAGAATATTTAGAGTATTTTATTAATACTACTTTATGTCTTCAGAAATGCAGAAATCTGAGAAACAGAAATTTAAAAGACACTATATGTAGTGTTACTTAAACCTTTTTCTTCAAGATAGCAAGCCCCATCAAAACTCCTTTTTAAGGAGCCATACTTTGGGAAAGGTGAAAGAATATGTGAATAATACAGCAACTACAGCTAGCCGATGATATGTTAAAAAGCTGCACTTCCTTACCAAAATGGTAGGCACATTGTTACTTGGAATTAGAAAGTTGTGAAGTTTTAAAAGCAGTAAACCACAAATTAGATTCCATCACGGGTGTGCTTTCCTTCTTAATTAAAAGATATTTTGCCAATGACATTTACAGGCTTTTTCACTGTTGGATATGCTGCTGCTTGTGTCAGCAGTAGATTTTTGCACAGCTCTCACATGGGAAGAATGAGGAAACGTATTTCTGCATAACGTTCTGAAGAGGTATAAAGTGAGAGTTCAGTGAAAAAGGAAGGTATCATGTCCTGAATATAACTTAATGGTTAGAATTTTTCAGTGTGGATTTTGGCACCAGGTCTCCCTTAAAGCAAGATTTGTGGAGGATGACAGGAAGGACCATGATTATAATGTGTCCTACTTAACAAGAGTGGTCCTAGTTTCCTGAAGTTAAAACTACCTTCTCAACAACTTTCTAACAGAGGAAGATGGTGTATTTTTGCTTTTGGTACCAGGATGCTTGGAGTATTTACAAACATAGCAAACATTGTTATCTCCGTGATTGGATTTTGCAGCTCAGTGATGTAATGCTAAATGCACTGAACAGTTCTGGTAGAACCCTTGAACAGTCCTGAGGGGCAATTTGGGATTATTCCTAGATAACAAAGCATAGTGGAAAAGGTAGATGATTTTTTCCACCAGTTAGTTTCTCACATTCAATGCAACAGGATTTCTTTGCTTCACGTGCTTTCGCTGGATCTTATGGCAACTGAGAAAACAGTTGCTGATGAAAACCGGAAGGTATAAGTTACATAGTTGTTGCAGAGATCATCAGAATACCGTAGTCTTTCTATACGGTCTGAGGTTGCCGTGCAGTGACAGAGATTGATTATTCCATTATGAACTTATATGGATTCTTTCTTGATTTTGATAAAAATAGTGATCAGATTACTATCAGATTATAAAATCAAGGCCACGGAGCTTAATTGGATTGATACTTTGTGTTGCTGCGTTGCATGCTCACCAGATTCGGCTACAAAAAGCTAAAGCTTTTTGCTTTTATTGAAGCATTCTAATCAATATGAAAGTGCATGAGCCATGCTGTTCATAAATACAAATGTGGCATTCTTTCATAAGGGGGATTTTTTTAAATAGTCACAGTGAAAATCTGAGACCCAGAAATGGAAAATTTTCCAGTTTGTTTAAGCGGTGGTCATATTTTGAACAGCATGCCACTGAAAACAGACCTAACAAGAAAAAATTAAGTGAGCTTCATACTTTTTCCTGGACATCAGCTGAATTCTAAGTGTTATGGGTAAGAAGCTTTTGTAGATGAGACCTTATTTTAAAATTGCTTTCACTTAAATCCATCTTGTATGGAATCATTTGTTTCTGGCTTCTGATGAGTTGGGATGTTGTCTTTGACAGCTCAGTGGGATTTTCAGATATGTCGGTAGTGAAGTTTGACACCACTTATGGTTCTTGAGTCACGGAGAATAAAAGTAATTCTGAACAAAATTCTTTTCTTTATTTCAGATTCACTGATAACATGCAAACCAGAGTCTGCTTACTGTTGTCTGTTCCAGATACAATGTCAAAGCAAACAGGGGAGACTTAGAAGCAGCGTGACTCAAAAAAGAAGTATTTTGGTAAGTCAATCACCTAATGTGCATTAAGAAGTTGAGAAAGTTATCTTTCACTTGAACAGCTTTTTTTCCTGCTCCTTTGTAGTTAAATCATGCTTTTAAGAAACATTGCTAAAAACACAGTAGGCTGTTCACATTTTGGAAAGTATTTATTCTTTCAGAAGGCCAGCAAATCAAAATCAGTACCTTCTTGCAAGGTATGCTTAGTTAGAATATCCTGCCATGGCCTAAACTTCTGGAAAACTTTGCAGTTCCTCAGCGTTGCGTTCTGGTTTTAGTCAAGTGTAACACAGTGCTCTTCCTATCTATGCAGCTTCCACATTCTTTCAGAGTTAATTATTTGCATGTTTCAGTTAGAACATCTTTCTTGGTAAGCCTACATTCCCTCAGCATGTCAGAAGGAATATTCTCATATTCAGACTCGGCTGAATAACATCATCTGCTTGAGGAGTTTCTCATTGCCTTCCAAAATATGTATTGATTACAGCAGAATTTAAATAAAACAAGTCCCAAAACACACACCTAATTCTTGTGTGTTCACTATCTAAATATGCTTTACAGGCTTTTAATCTCCTTCTTGAACTCTTAAAAGCTTGTTTTTTAATGTGGTAACCATATGGCTTTAATACTATTAGTTCTTAAATTTACTGATACTCATTCTAGCATGCACAGTTCTCTTATACCTCAAGGACTGTTTAGTTGTGCTAATATAGCTAACAATATTGCTTGACTTTATTAAAGCCTACTAATGTGTTTAAATGGGATTGAGAGGTCACACAGTTTCCCTTCACACCAGTAGCAGTCAGTTCTGATCTGTATTTTTGCATACTTACATTAATGTATATTACAGAATATCTATGCAGGTGGTTAAAAGAAAGAGCTGTGTAGCTTTTTTATGTCGCTGGAAAGTAGGATACAGGTATGTACCCTACTCAGGTCAGGCTGCATATGAACACATAGATATCACCTGAAGATACATTGCATATACATCTACAAGACAATGTCTGAAGAGAAAATTATTTTATATTGTCATGGGCTCCTGTCCCATTTTTATTAATGTCACAAATTTGAGAATCCTAACTGAAACAAAAGATAGTTTCTTACTATAATGCATGGGAGTGAGACAGAGTGCCCTTTCTGAAGTAAAATAACACTGTCTAAGAATAATTTGGATAAATCCTCGTTTTTCAACTCTGTAGAGCTCTTGTATCACACCACACCACCCCCGCCTTTTTTTTCCCCAGAGTTTCTTATAATCTGCTGTTTCAATAACTGCTGCACTTTCTTAGTGTTCTTCATCCCAGTTGGGCCCAGGCAATAAGTAGAGACTAGAGACTTTCCCTTAATCATTATATCTTACTGCTGATGTCTTTATAAGTAAGGAACAGATTATGTCTAGTGTTGTACCACTGTTAATGCATGGGAGTGTCTTCCTTCACTTTCCAGCCTTCTTGATGTTGTTCTAGTCACACTGTTCCCTAACCACTGCTAGTTGACATTACATGTACTCTGGACTGGTGTGCACACGCCGTTCCCTGCCTGTACATGCTTTATCTGTTTAATTAGAGCCATGGAAGACATCTTGTGCACCTCAATGTAATGCTTCTTGGCACTACAGTTGGAGGAACATACCTGACATCTATCATAATCTGGGATATGACAAGAAGAGCCGAGGCTAGCTGAGAGGAGGGTTTCCCAAAATCTTGGTGTATTTCTCATGGTACGCACATGAGAAAAAGACACCTGAAAAATGCATCCAAATGCATTTCTCTTCTGCAAATGCAGACCCTGGGACAGAATTGGAAACAGCTGTGACCCCTGCCCCAGCAAGGTACAATACAGCTCTATTTCTATAGAGATGCTATCCCAGCAAAATAAAATGGGCAACTCCTGATCTGAGGTATTAGTATTTTATTATCATGATATTCTTCTGACACCCACACATGAGTATTTACGTTACCAGTGCATAAAAAAGGTCATAGTTGCTTAAATAAATAACATTGGTATTTTGCAAATGAGCAATTAAGTTATGAAGGAAGCCTCTTTTCATATAGCTGCTGGCTTTAATCCTTTGCATTATTTAACACTTAAGACTCCAGAGTGAATTCCTTTTGTCAGATACAGAGTATAGCTTTGCTGTGGTAACATCTCGCATGACCTCCTCAAGCGGGGACAGAGCAGCAGACTGCAGGCTGATAGCAGTAGGTTCTGCACTTCCCTATGGTGTTATTGCCTTGGTTGTCTTTGCAGCCTCTCTGTTCACTCGCTCCCATCCTTTCCCGCACCATTCCTTCAGCACTGATTTCCACTGGTTCCTGGCACAGAAGTCTGCCGTCTCAACGCAGTATGTGCCCCTCTGCAGTAGCTGATTTCTGTCTCAAGTGGCTTTTCCAAGGCTCTCAAAGGTTTTCTGCCTTCCCCACACCTCCTCATTCATATCTCCAAGTGAGAGCACTGCCTGCACAAAATATTTGGCTTGACGTAGGTCCCCTGACATAAGTCACGACACACAGGAGAGTGGTAAGCCTAACCTCTGAAGGTGTAAAAGCCGATTGACAAGTGGTACTGTCCCTTTATATTGCAGTTCATCAGAAGGGATTCCAGGAGGGAAAAAGTTAAAAAAGAATTCCTGTGAAATTCAGAATTACATTAGTTTTTTAAAAAACCCATGAGTTAATGTTTACTGTGAAGTTCTTTTTTGACTACAGACTGAACAAGGAAGGAAACAAAACATTTGAGTTCTCTCTGTAAGGCAGCTACTTTCTCTGTGCCTTTTTCTTTCCTCTGTTTAATTCCCAATACCCTAGAGACACAGTTTCCTCCCTTAGCAGGGACTGTGACCTTAAAAATAGCCGGCTCCAAAATAAACACAGAAAAAAAACCACTTCAGTTGTTTCAAATACGTGGTAAGTAACCAAAACTGCGTCCGTGCTAAAGCTGAGTTTCATAATCTTTTGGAGCTGCAACTGGGACTTTTGTTTCTCTGAGAGTTAGCATCACTATTTTCTGTTCATGCTGCATGCGTGCCTCTTTATTTATTTATTAAAACTTAGGATACCATTTGTAAGTAATTTGTCACTACTTTTACCACTCTTGCAAAATTTCTAGAGGCGATGCTTTCACTTTGGACGAGGGACAGCCAGGGCACCAAACACATAAGGAGGTGGTTTTTTCATGGCATTCTCCTGATGGGCTCTTTTTGTGCTGGTAGACATCACAACTGCCTGGGGCCAGATGGAAGATCTGATGACTGATCGAACAGAAAGCTTGTTCTGTCACTTTTGCTTCTAGTTTTAAGACTCGATTCTTTGATTCAGCTGCATGAAGGAGGAGGCAGTCCAGCCTGGACCTCCCCTCTGGATCAAGGCCATGGTATAACCCCATCCATAGGCTGTCTCATTGCCACTGCTGCCTTCACTCTTGTCCGCAACTGGACCAGAGTTCACAGTTTATACAAAAGCTTTTTCCAGGAAAAGGACTTATCATCAAACAGATTTAATGGCGGGGGAGAAGCCAAGCCCCAACCTATTACATTAACAGAAGGCTTGTGTACATATGTTAAAGTGGTTGTTAACAGCTGTACTCTGCATTTCATTGAGGAGCCCTTGGTTGTATATAACCAGTAAGGGCAGAAGGACAGGAAAAAGGACATTCAAGTCCTCTGACAAGCAAGTATTGCAGAGGAATATTTTCAGAGTCTGGCCAATGCCTTTGCATGGAAAAGTTAGTCAGGTCTTATAAATACCTCTCAGTGGGCAGAAGAGTCTTCTGACCTTGCTGAGGAAGGCTTAAAACTGGTTCAGATTCAAGAGGAACAATCCAATGGGTCTTCAAACACATTTCAAACCCTTCTCCCACAAACAGACACCAAGTAGTGTCTGCACAGACTGTCACAAAATGCAGGTACTCCCTCTGCTTTTCAAAGGCTGAGTTCATATTGCAGGGAGGAATTTTCTACCTCTTCCTACATGAATATGCCAGCTATATCTGTGTGGGGTAGCAAATATTTTGGCACTTGAGTATTTTCCTCTGAATATAGTCTAAAATCCTTCATTTATTTAGAAAAATATGTGTTATAGTGTTTTGAAGTCTCAGAGTAGGACTATGAAACTTTTCTGATTAACAGACAGCTTGATCTTTAGATGTAGGGGAAAGAGGAACAGCTAGAAAATGAGCAGGGGGAAATAGCAAAAGAACATTCTGTGTACTTTTCCATGTAAGATATTGCAGAGTTTGGGAAGGTTTTTTAATCTGTCGTGTTAGCCTAATCCACCGGGAACTCATTTTGAAATTAAATATACCGAAGCATTTATGATTTACAAAGAGGGAAAAAATAAAAGCCTTAAAAAGTATCTTGTGTTTGATCTATTTGTCGCTATGAAAATATTGACAAAAGGCAAAAGAATGGCCTTCATTTAGCTTGTTATTGTTGGCTTGCTTTAATGCTTTCTTATTAAGGGCAAACTCCCATTAAGATGTGAGATTAACTCTTTCACAGTTGTGAAGGAACAAAAGATAGAAACTTTGAATGTAGAACTCCCGTAAACAGTGATTCTAAATTAGGTAATCTGTATGTGATTCCTACTCAGAATGTAGGCAGGGGGAAGCTTTTAATAGTAAAAAACATATATGGAATAGTTTGTGCAGAATTTATGCTTAAAAATATCTTTAAAAAGTGCCTCCAATGTAGAATCAGAAACATGGTGTTAATTACACAGTTATAAAAGTATTTCAGAAAATAAATACTTTATGGGGGGGAAAAAAGAGCATAAAAATCTTATGAACTCTGAGTATGCATGTGTAAAATAAAGATCTGTCTTCATTGAAGTGTTAATTACAGACCCAACTGAAGTGTTACTGGGACCTTAACTTCATTCACCCACAAAAACCTCTGTTTTTGTGGAGTGGTGCTTTTCACTTGAGTCAGCTAGTCCTTTGGGAGCCTGTTTTGAAGAACGAGTGCTACCGATGTTTAAATTGGTAATGCAATAGAGAAGTGGCGAGAGACTTCAAACTTGAGTTAACACAGTGCATCAGCTGCTAATCCAGTCATGCTGTGCCACTAATCAAATCATCCTGGTAGGCCAAGTGCTGTTTTTCGGTGTAGTCACTGTCATATAAGTAAGCACTAGGTTGAAGCCTGTGCCAGAGCTATATCTTAGCAGAACGTACCCAAACCAGCCGCTGGCTGGCTGGTCTGGGTCCCAGATGCTGTCTAGATGTGGCAGTACAAGAGATCAGCTTATAAGGCAGATAAACCAGTGCCGTGCAAACACCATGCTCCAGTGGCTACGCTGCTGCTAATACTACCCATGCCTGTTAGTTTGAAGTTTGCTTAGGTAGCTGAAAACTCATTAAGGTTGGCAGGAGAGTGATTACCTAGCTCCGGGTTAGTAACGTGATGCCTAATGTTGCAGAGGAGGTAAACCTGAAGTTTCAGCTGTCTGTTGTCGCTTCACAGAGAGACAGATGTTACTGTTGCCAGCCCAGAATTCCTAAAAGAAATTGCTAATTTGAACTATTTGGTCCATTAAATTCCCATTGAATTAGCATTAATAATGAAACTAATTGTATTGTTATCACTGTAGTATCTGAGGAAGCCTGTTGGCCAGAATGTCATATGAACAGGAATGTCTGTTGGGATATTTAATTTCATCTCCCTTGACAATGCGTGATTGTTCTCTTTTGTACATTTTCTGTTAACTATTAGTGGTCTGGAAAACTTTGTGGAATAGGCGGTAGTCACTCCAGGCCAGCACAGAGTGCACAGACGCGCCTATCTGAAGAATGCCAACATGCAGGGAGAACTGAGAGAGCATTTCGCTTCAGTGAAGCAAGATGTTCACATTTTCCTTCCCAGAATTTCCCACCAGGCTCTGGTTATTTTTACTGACCAATACACTTCCATGTCTCTGTAATTAAGAGGAGACTTTAGGATTGCTACTTACACTGCAAGGACCTGATCCTGCAAAGACATACCTCCTTTGGGCCATCTGTGTAGTCTTGTTTGAAGACTGCTCAGATGTACAGGATCTGCTCTCCCTTGGTACTTAATGAGCCTTTCATCGCTACCTCACATCAGATTTTAAGTGATGCCTTGGTCTCAGTAGGTACAGTGCTCTTAGCATTTAAGACTGTATCCTTGCAATACTTGTATCGTGCATTGTGTTATGCTTATTTTATTGGAGTCCAGTTAAGAGACACAGGTTTTGATCGGTTCGCCATGGGACACAGAAGGAAGTTATGGATGTAGGAGGTGTCTGGGTCATTTAGCCTGGAGAAAAGGAGGCTGAGGGGAGACCTTATCACCCTCTACAACTACCTGAAAGGAGGCTGTAGTGAGGTGGGGGTCAGTCTCTTCTCCCAAGTAACACGTGATGGACAAGAGGGAACGGCCTCAAGTTGCGTTAGGGGAGGTTTAGATTGGATATTAGGAAAAACTTCTTCACCGAAAGGGTAGTCAGGCACTGGAACAGGCTGCCCAGGGAAGTGGTTGAGTCCTCAGCCCTGGAGGTATTTAAAAGATGTGTGGATGTGGTGCTTAGGGACATGGTTTAGTGGTGGACTTGGCAGTGCTAGGTTAACGGTTGGACTCAGTGATCTTAAAGGTCTTTTCCAACCTAAAGAATTCTATGATTTTATGATTCTATCGGTAATAAAGCTTATAATAAACAGTAAGCTTGTGCTTGGAGTTGTGGACCAGAAATACCACTTCCATGCAAAAATCATTTGGTGTGCAGGGTTCTCCTTTTTTTCCCGCGGCTTCTTTTTGTGTTGTATTATTTTGTATCTTTGTAGTTGTGGGGTGGATTCTTTGTCTCAGGAGCCTGCAGTATTTTAAATATAGGGGGACATTGCTTTATTAAAACAATTCTTCTGGTTGTCACGGCAACTGGTCTTACATAAATGATGAAGAGAAGAATGTATGTAAAGAGATACATTAGGTCATAATGGTAAATCCAGTACTTTTTAAACTAACAGGAAAGCACTCTGGGGTTTGTTGTTGCTGTAGTTCATTTTATTCTAGATTATTTTTACAACTTTAGTATTACGCAGGTTCACAATCAAAAACCACAGCACTTGTATGCTCACAACTGTATCAGTTTGACTCTCATCTATATAACTATTAAGCTCCTCCATTAGGAAATAGATTTGTCAAAAGTGGACGCAGAACTATATAATAAAAAGCCAGGTGTGATACTTTGTGATTCTCTGCAAATTATTTTTCTGCCCTTCTTTTCCAAAATTTCATTCAGTCAGGCAGAAACTACAACACTGGGGAGAATGCTGCGATGACCCTGAGGTGATCTGATTAACCATTTAATCCAAGTGGTTTATTTTCCTACAGCTTTGCTGTGTTAAAGGAAAATTGGAGACTTGGGGGGGGCAGGGGATATTATTCTAGGATTAGCATATATAATATCCAGCATTTACAAGTGGTTAAGGAGTAGTTCCTCAAAGAAGTGGAACCCCAAAGACCAAAACTGTCCTGTCAAAATTTAGGATTTTTTCTCTTTCTCTAGTGATTTAACAGTAGTGTCAAAATTAAACAGTACTAATATTTCTTTATTGCTCAAAAAGTTTACTACACTTAAGAAAAAAAAAGTGAAAGAAATGTGCCATAATTAACATACATAGTCTTTTTATCCCCGTTACCTGATTTTCAGTATGATTTCTAAACCTTTCTCCCAATTGGTGCTCGTTGTTTTTTAATATTTGTTCTCATCTGTCTGTAATCATCTCACTTTTCCTTTCCTGTTTTACCTTTCTCTTTTTTCTGCTTACAGCCCTTTACTCTTCTGTTTCCTGCATGCCTAAATTAATTTTCACTTTTTCCCTTACAACTGTATGCGCTGCATGTAGATTCTCCTGTTTTCAGTGCTATTAAGAAAAGCCCTTTCAAAATATGAAATATTATAAATCCCCTACAGGATATGATTATTCCTGTTCTAACATACAGCACACCAAAGCTGATAAGTTATATGGCTGTAGATCACTGGTGCCCGTGTGAATGCTATTCTTCCGCACTGGTTTCCCTCTCTTGCTTTTTATTGTGACCAGAAGACTGGGGCTGCTCAAAGTATTCTGCATCAGCTAGCTAACAGATGCCAAATAGCAGAGATTCACACTGTCGTGAACTAATATAATACCACTCATGGAAGTGACTCCAAACCATTTGTTTCATCAGCCTTGAAAGCTTGCTGTTGTAGAGGAGATGACTGAAAAGTGCTATTTGAAGGAAAACACTGCTTCAAACCTTAAACCCCTGTGATTGTTTGGTCTTTTTAATTCCTGTTCTCCAAATTTACGGGCTAGAACCAACTTCTCTTTCATTCCCTTCTGACTGTTGAAAGTACGCCTTGGTAGCTTTGGTGGTTCTAGAAAAGGGGCTGTGATACAGCCTGTGGGTATGGCACTGCATAACTTCTAGAAATCAGTGTGAGCAGTTGCAAGAACAGCAGTGGGCAGCAGTGTTAACAGGGGCTCTGCAGTCCACCCACAGGTGCTTCACTTAGGTAAGTCAAAAGTGTAATGCAACTGTGCCTCTACCATATCTCCCTAATATTTTTATTTAAATTGAACAGTAGGGCGTGTCGACTTTTGCTTTTTCAAATGTCAGCAGGTGAAACTCAGTATATTCCTCCCAGGAGCTCATGCAAACATTCTTTTTCTTAATCTTTGTCTTGCTGTGTTTAAGTTTGCAGCTGCTGGATTCTGCTTTGAGTTTCAAGTTCAAAGGCACCCAGACACACTTTGTGAAATATCACAGAAACCACTGAACTTCACCTGGCTTTGCAAGGAAATCTTGTCAAACCACGAGTTTCCCACACTTCCAGTGTGAAACCTTGTGTGAACTCCGAGCTTTTTTTCTCCCAGCTCGGATTGGAGTTAGCTTAACTCTGAAGGATCACAACCCTTAGGGAACTTCTTCCTGAACTTTGGCCTGTTTTCAAGTTTGTAACAAAACTCAGAATTCTTTCCACGATTTTGAGGTTTTGTAGCAAAAGCAAAGGACAACTGTAATCACCATTGCTTTTAAATCAGTGGTTTTAGAGATGGGTCGTAACCTTTGAACATAGCGTCTGTGTAGTAAGCTTGGCAGGCATCCAGATTTTGGCAGGTTTGTTCAAGTCTTGAAAGAGCTGTCCCACCTGTTGTCACAGCAGTGCGGCAGATTGCTAGCCCCACCGCAAAGCTACGGGACGCTGCAAAATATGTCTCGGAGAAACGACATCTCCCGTAAAACACAGAGGGCTATATTGTGTTGTAAGAGACAGCCTTCACGCGAGCGCTGGAGGGGGTCGTTCAGCAGCTGGACTCTTCAGACTTGTCTCTCTCAGGGCTTGCCGTAGCACAGTCTGGAGTGGGACCTCCACCATATGTTAACAGCATCGCACATGTGCCTGTCCCGGGCAGCTCTGGCTCCGCCAAGGGTACAGGCTGCGGTAATAATTCTCCTCCTCTCCTTTTCTATATCCTGCAGGTCTAGGTGGCCCAAACAAATCACCTTTCACTTGGCTGTATCTATTACTTGCTTGTAAGGGAAGGGTCAGTCTGTAGCTTGAAAGTTTCTCACATGTAAAAGCACGGAGAGATACGGTGTTACTGGCAAATGTGTCACAGTCATATGTAAACTATAGGCTAAATTCTTCCCTTTTCTGTGAACGTTTTACCCTGCTCTCTCTGGAGGCTCAGAGTACTTTTCTTTCAACACAGTCAGGCACACCAGCTTTCTTCCATTTACCACCAAGAGACAGAGTTTCAAAATAAGCTTCTCCAGGCTGTTTTTCCAGGTAGCTGGTTCACTCTGTCACCTGTGCTCCAGGAAGGGTTACCTAACTTTGGCTTTTGAGTGCCAGCCATTTCTCCCCATTCAGTTGCTTGGTTCGTGACCTGGTTCGTTGAATATCAAGTAGCAGCGTCACACTGGAGTGCGAGTCGTCTTAAGAAAAGAGAAGCGGGAGCAGAGGTGAATTGCTTTAGCCTATTATCTTCTAACGTCAGTGTGTCTGTGTAATGCCTGTGTTTTCAGCATGCCTATGTAATTATTCCTTACCTGTTCTATTGGTTTAAGTTCTATGTTACAAGTCCCTCAAAATCAGAGATGCATTAAAATTAATAATTATTTTTTTTTGTTATATAATTCCAGGGTGGTTTTTTTAAACCTAAATTCTCCTTTTCAAATATAACATTAGCCCCGCCTCTTGGGTCATTTTGTATCATTAAAAAATGTAAGCAAAATTCCCTCAGCCATTTTTTATTTATAGGAAGGTAACAAAAACAGTTTTTCTGTGTTAAAAGTTGTGGTAGGTTTGTGTTTTGTGGTTTTGATTTTGTTTTCTTTTCCTCAGGGAACAGTGTAAAAATGTCTGAATCTTAAACCTGAAATTTGGCAGGTACCTAAATCTTTAATGAGTAGTATGTGCTTTGCAGTTTTTCCTAAAGATTTGCATATTTGCTTCTTAGGATACATCAGTTGCTAATACTTCTAGGAACAGTCTGGTGGGCACACAATTAAAAAAAAAGGAATGTGCTTATTAATTCTTGGGTTTTTTTGCTTTTATCAGCTACGGTATTACTTTGCTCTGCTTTTGCTGTCCCTCGCTTATTTCACATTAGATAGTTAAATCTGAATGAAAAGTTATCTGCAGAGGTGGGTAGGCTCCATTCTTTAAATGTTCCTTTGCTGATTTCGTTGCAAGTGCTTTAAAAGCTGTGCTGAAGACTGTAAAGTTCCTGGAGCTGTAATAGAAAACATTAGTGTCTGGACTTTCAAGGGAAGAATGTGGTTAAGATTATAGTGACTGAGTCACTGTCAATGGGTGGTCTTGAGTCCATATGGCACACAGTAGACAGGAGCACAGAAGAGCCTTTGCTCGGATAGGTGACGAGCAGCACTCGCCGAAGTGAAAGTGTTTGCAAAGGGCCATGCGAGGCTGTATTTTGCCTGCACGGGGGTAAAATACAGTCAGGTTGCTTCTCAGTGCTGCTTTGTTTTAACTTCGCTACAAAATAAGATAAAGGATTTGCTTAAAAGCTCAGTCGTCGCAATGCTACATGCTCCTTTTGGCTCCTTGGATTGCTTCTTTTCATTCGGCACATTTTCATTGTTCTGTTAGGCTTTTAATGAGACAGTTACAAAATGTCTGCCTCACTCTGACCGCCATTTTGTAGCCTGATTGTTGGATAATGAAGACTGTGAGAAGTAGAAAATAAACAGCGTGGCGTGGAGGAGATTTCAAAAGGAGTACAAAATCTGCATGTTTTATTTAGACGCTTAATTGTTGCCGACTGGCTGCATTTAAACAAGCGACTTTACAGTGTCTGGAAGAAAACCAGCTCCCGAATTTGAGGAGCTGACCTTGGGTAGATGCCATCAACTGTTCTTTTCTATTGGCACGAATGTGCTGCTGGCAGGGTCTCCCTGTAGCTGCAGTCGCTCACCCGGCTCTGAATCAGAACCTGCTTATACTGTACTGGGCCACCAAATCACGCCATTTATTCCAAGTGTTATTTGCAGCCCCTTCAATAACCAAGATTTGATCTAGAATATATAGGATATTTAAAAATAAGAACCTTCAAAATAGCTATGATTAAGCTTCTGCCATAGAGCAACACATAATGTTCAGAAAAAAAGCGGGGGAGGCTACAAGTTTGCTGAAAGCAAACTAAAAGTGCATGACGGGAAGTGAAAGGACACTATGCAGTTGTTACGGTGGTCCTATGGATACAGTGCTCACTGTGTGAGGAGTGAAGTTAGTGGTGTTCACTTGCTTCCTTTATCAAAACCTCTGTTTTGTGTGTATAACATGGGCAAGGGGGGATGGGGAAGGATGCTTTACATTCACAGTAGGGTGCAGCTTCAAAGCTGTTTAAAATTCTGCCATATCTTAATGATAATAGTTAATCCCAGTATCAGAACAGTACTTCTATTTTTAAAATGCAATCAATCAATCATTTTAATACATTGCGCCCTTAGTGCCAAACACCTCAGAAAACGGTGTGTACGGCAGTAAAAATAAAGCATCTGAAACTCCTTCTGTAGAGTTGTTCTTTCTTTCTTTCTCACCCCTACGTGTACAGCGAAATCTCAAAGGTGCAAGAAGAATCTGGAATTACATAACAGGGAGTAAGACCTCCCCAAACAAGACCGATTGCCAGGTGGGGATTGCTGTTACGGACTGAGCGAGGAGGGACAGAGAAATTGCCACACCTGAGTAAAGTTCTCTCTAGAAATACGGCACGTGCTGTTTTGTTCTTGGGTGTTGTTGGGTTTTGGTTTTGGCTTTTGAGGTGGGAGTTGCATACAGATGCTAGATTTTCTTTTAAGAGGATTACACTGAAAATTGCTTCTTTCTGTTTTCTTCTCAGGATAGCTTTCTATGTCTACCACGCTCTTTCAGAAAGCTGTTCATATAGATGTAATAGAGGTTGTAGGTAATTGAAGTTCAGTTTCTGCTTCTGCCGCAGTGATTCACACAAAAGCACAGAAGTGTCTTGTACATATGTTCTTCACCTGCAAAATAAGGATTAGTGCTTCCTTATCATTAGTGCTTATAAATTACTTTGAAGTTCCTCCAATATGCTGCAAATATACCTATCACTGTTGTTAGTGATAAAAATGTGAACTACATGACTCAGTCATGTTAACGGTGTATTAACGGAGGATTTTTAACACAACTTGAATATAAAAATATCAGCACCATATTCCAGCAAATAACCAACTATAGTGAGAGCATACCTCTATATTACCTATATTTTCACTTCCACATGGATTTTCTCATGAGTGAGCTCTTTCTTGGGTTACTCATTTTCTGACACTGACCCTCACCCATTGTATTGATCAAAGGCTTTGCTTTTTTTAAAGGATCAGCAAGAAACCGTGATGTTTTCAATCATCAAACTGGTAGGACCATCACATTGGACCAAAAATGCCCCAAATCATTTCACCATGAATTATGAATTAATTTCAAACATTCTAGTTGCCCCAACAATAAATAATGGGGGAAGTTCTGAAAGAGATTTTTCGTTTCAGTTGAAGAGTAGCCTCCACAAATAGGTATTTATGTAACAAAAAATAACTCAATGCAAAGCAAGTTTAGTTGAGGTGAAATTGGAGACAAAGGCACAAACGATCTGGACTCAGATCATAGGTTACAGAGATAAGACATCTGGATTTCCAGTCAATTCTCTGAAGGTGTGAGTAGGACTTAATAAGGTTTGCTTTCCTGTTACAGAAGAGCATTTTTTATGCAGTGTCTGAAATCTAGGTTCCTTGGGGGATTAATAAGTATTTTTCCATTAATTCAAAATAACCACCTTGGAACTACAAGGCAGCTTATGGTAGTACTTCCTAGCCTTATGCATTCATAACTGTCATAGCGTATTTTTTTTATTTTTATGTATAAATACATCCTTCCTAGGGACAGCTGCCTCAGCAAGCAGAATACAAACATTCATGCCAAGGCTTCTTTAAGATGTTTGCCGCTTTGATAAGCCATATCTTAGGCAATATCTCAAAAGATTTTTTTTAAAGTAGCAATAACGAGGGCTTATATTTTGTGTTTGTCTGGTGTGCTAGATCCCTTCCCATTACATGTTTCATTTTAACAGGCAGCAAGCATGTTCCGCTGCTTCCTTGAGATGTGTCTGCATTGCTGACATCTGGAAAGCAGCCATACGGGTTTCCACACATAGTTTTTGGAAACACCATTTGCTGGTGGAACGATCCAGAGCAGACACCTCTTTTGGCAGAACTTTATTGCCATCTATTTTTAGTTGAACTCTTGTACATCAGATTACTGTGTGGGAGCCACAAGAGTGTGGCTTGTAGACAGACGCTCCAAGAAGAAAGGAAGGCTTCTCTGTGTGGCAGTTAAAGTGCTTGGGGGTGAGTTATCTGCACGTACCTTCCATGACCTGCCTCCGTCTCGTTAGTATAATGTCACAAACTGTATTCAGAGTTGACAAAGAAACTGCAAGGAAATTGGGACTTGTGCTATGCTTTCTGTTATCCTCACGGCACATGGGAGCATATAATGAACTTTGGAGGACAATGCTGGCCAGAATACTCCAGTTCTAAAATAGCAGACATGATGTACTCCACCAGCAGAGCACGCATATGAACAATGCATCCTACAACTGAATAGATTAATAACTCTCTTTTGGGATCTCTCAGCTGAGGTCTGCAGCTTTCCAGTAATTCTAAGAAAGGCTGTTGACTGTTGTTCTGCCCAAAGCCAGGGAAAGGCCTGGAGTTTCCCTAAATGCTAGGGCAGTGGAGAGGATGAAAAGCTGTGTAGATTCCCTGCAAAATTTTGCAGTCTCCGTTTCTGTACAAAACTGCCTTTCTCAGAGGTTTGCTAAAGCAGCTTGTTTTTAGTGGTGTTGATACTCATGCTTTTGTAACTTACTGCACATTCATATGTCAGATAGATTTATAAGTACGTATGTTTTTAGTTCATCATACTTAAATAACTATGGCATAAATGAAAGACTTAATAGGCCCCTTAGTAGGGTATGTTGTTAGCATATGTTTTGGAATTCATCCTACAGTTCCACGCGTTGCTTGTTTGAATGGTAGGGGACAGACTATCCCAGTGGAGTACATCAAGCATCTGATTCTTCTCTGACCATTTTCTGAAGAGGAGATGTTGGATATAGGAAGGCCATGGCACTCAAAAACTCAAGTTGTATTTGAATATTTGAAGTGCCATTTGTGCAAAATGTATCATATATTTACCAATTGTTTTAAGCTCCAAAACGCATAAAGAACCTCCATGAAAAATCTCATTCTCTTTCATGAAGATGCTTGGGCTTATTTTGTAATTGATTTTTTTATTTTTTATTTTTAAGTAAGACCTTTCTCCTCTGTAGTTTGCAAGTTTTTGCAAGTAGTTTGCAAGCAGTTAGTTTGCACAGTGTTTGGACACTCAAAAGGACTTTACAGATCAGCAGTGGCTAGGAACGTAAGCTAGTGCCAGGTGAATGGCCAGCTTTCATTCCTTTCCCATAGTTAGTGTCAAAGGGTCAGAAGTTACCAGATCAGTTTTTTAAACAAAATTGTAAAAATTGCAGTGCTGACGTTTCCAGAAGCGAAAAGGCTTGCTAACATTCAGCATCAGCTGTGTTAGGCTTCTTGTGGTGATGACTTTTTACTTGGGTATTTTTTGTCTCATTATTGCTTCTTGACAGTACTTTACCGGAGTCATTCATTTAAAAAAATCTCAGGGAGAAGACTTCAAACAAATGCCAGTATTCAAAGGTCGTTACCATTGTTCCCCTTTGATATTAGACACCTGTTTTCATGTAGCAAGAAGCTTTTTTTGCTTCTACTTTATCAGGTCCCAGTTATGATAACATGTGTAGCTTGAGTAGATATACTTAAGATCTAGTCTGGTATCCAGATACAGCTATAAACCTTTAAAAATTACATTGCAGGCTATACCAGTCTTCCTATCTATAATGATCATTTTTGGATAACAGACCATTCTGCGAGCGCTTGTGTTATTAGAGAAGATAGAACTGAATTATTTGTGTATTCTCGTATGCCTTATTAAAGCAATCCTATGCGTTGTGTTCCCATCTTACTCTAGACATTGCAAAATACTTAGTTTACTTTATCATTTATCATGCAGTGTGGACAGTTGAAGTCATGATGATCCTATTCATCCTTTCTACTTTAATACTTGGTAGTAGGTTATGTTTATGTTAGAAAGATCATAGTTTTTCTTACATGAATTACCAAGTAGGTGAGTGTTATAATTGTTATTCAGAGCTTAGATGATTCATTATTGATAGAAAGTGGTGTTCTTTTCTTAAATGAATGAGCTGTTTATTTGGAACGTTGAGTGTTACAGTTGTCTTTCCAGTGACGATGATTGGGGGTTTGGTTTCTTTTTTTGCAACTAAAGATCATTCTAGCAAAAAGTATTGGTAATCCACCACCAAACTTTGCAGGTTCCTGGTTTTCTGCTAGCCCAACCTTTTGTATCAACAATATCAGCTGTCTTTGGAGGAGGCAGATCAGCATGCTGCAAAAGGCAAAAGACTGAAATGTCATTAAAGAATTCAGCAAGTCTGAGAGACTTTTGTGCTGAATCTTTGCATTTGCAAATTCTCATTCACGTGAAAATTTTCTGTGCAAGTTTGTTTACAATTGTAATTAAAGCACTGTACATTCAAAATGGACAGGCTCAGTCTGCCTTCACTGCAATAAATCAGCCACACAGTCCAGCTGACAACGGTGCACTTTCAGTATCCAGCAACTGGATCAGAGTGCGTTCTGGGATTATAGTACCCCAGTGCATTGATGCTGATGTTCTTAGAAGAAAAATTACTCCACTGTAGACTTGTTATGTCCCAGTTTATCATCCACATTTTATTTTAGAGTGCGTGGCTTTTTCGTTTGTTTTTGTAAAGGTGCTTTCTGTGTACTGTTGATGCTGCAAGACATGGAAATTAGGAAACTTGTATATTAACATTTCCACAGCACCATAAAAAATTGTGGAAAATGTGCGTTTGCCAACATAACTAGTATCCAAAAATGATGCATATGCAATTTATAGACAAGGAAATATTTAAATGTTAGTAGGAAAAGTTAAGCTTTTAGATTTCTTAGGTGTTGTGTGTTTAAATATTCAACTTTGATGTTGTATAAATTCTGGATTTTTTTGTTTGGTTTTTTCTCCTTCCTTACTTATGTATTTTACAGGCTCTGCTTTTCTGGCCACAATAGAGCAGACAGAATTACTTGATGTTGAGAACCTTGTTAATTTTATGGCCCATTTTCACATGGAGATCAGCTTTTATTTCCCCTCTCACTCTTTATTCTTGATTCAATTGTTAGTAAGGTTTACTGAGCAAAAACACTGGATGTATTATGGGAAGAAATCTAATCAATGCAGCACCAAGGGACAGTCCTTCAGAGTCCTCCCTGGTGGCTGTGAGCCAGACTAGAGGTTACTATGGGGTTACTCTGTCTGACTTTAACCAAAATACCCATCTACTTCGTAAAAGGCTGCCGGCAGCCTTGTACGTGTGTAACAGAAGCCTCATTAATATAAGCTCCCGATATATATACACCTGTTATACTAGCCCCCAGCACAGAGCCTGTGTTTCCTATTTTAAACACTTTGCATGTCTGTCTACATTCCCTTCTGTCTGCAGTTGCTCTCGTGTGGTACTGCAGAGCAACTCATATGCAGTACCTCCAGGGAATGTAGAAGGCTAAATAAAGTTGTGGCAGATGTCAGTGGACTTTGCCAAACGCTATTTTTCAAGTTAGATAGTTTGAAAGATTCATTGGCTAATCCAGACTTCGTGATACAGAAGTAACCTCATTAGTAGCCTCTTTAAGTGTGCATTTCTTTAATGCCTGCTCCTTTGTTGGGTATTGATGCAGAGAATCGCATTGATATATGTGTGGGAAATTTTTATTTCATTGGCAAAACTCTGCTCCTCACCTTCCTCCCAAACCCCAACCCTCCTCTTCATGTACAGAGTTTAATTCCTCTTAGAGTTGAATTATTTGAAAGACATAGCACTTCCTTAGGGCTTTTACCTGTTTTGGCTCTGAATTCTAATAAATCATTTGACAGCAAAATGACTCTAAGATAAACTTTTCCCCTTTTGTGAAATATTTGTTCAGCACATTCCAGAATATGGGTTTACCTCAAAAGTTACATATCTTCTTTGTTAAAGACAAAAAAAGGATCAAAAGCAGTATCAGATACAACTGCTGATTCAGCACAGGAACAAAACCTTCGCATACCCACTGAGCCATGTACTTTCTGGCTACCTAGCTTGGTTTTCCTGACCAGTGCATTGGAAATCCCGTGTGTCAGTACTTCTTCTAGGCCCTTGCCATATTTTGCATAAAGGAGCAGTAAGTTTGCTTCACATAGCTCTCAAGGAAAGTATGTTGTTCCCCCAAGCAGGTCCAAAGATGCTGCAAAGCAGTGATGTTCTGAGGCTCTCGCCCAGAAGCCAGCAACGTGCTCTTAACTGCACACAGGTAGGTCCCGGGGACGCCCTTCTGGTAGCTGTGTGGCTCCCGTTACATCATGCGTGAAGCAAAATTTCTGTAAGCAGGCACATCTGCTATTGCATTCACAATTTTCATAATTGTTTTCACAATGCACAGTTGATAATGTCTATGTTTTATTTTTGTTTCCAAAGCTTTTTCCATGGAAATTTTCAGTAAGGTATGAATTCTAGCACTAGATATTGATGGCTAACAGTAGCCAGCAGTTCTGCTTTGAAATGTGCTGCAGTGAATCACTGGAGGAACTGAATTATCTATACTTCAGTTTCAGCACTTCTCCATCTGCAGGGATATTCTTCCTGCTCATACGATGTTGCAACATTCGATTGTGAATTATTATAGCTTGAGAAGTATGTGGCAATTTCAATATGCATGTATATTAAACAAAACTTGGAGAAACGCAGTCTCCTCAGTTAAAAATCCTAAGAACTTAAGAATTAAGAGTCTGGACCACACCAAGGATCTGTCCGGCCTACTGTCTTGTTTCCAGCAGTGATTAGTAGACTGTAGTTAGGGAAAAAATACAAGTGGTACGTGGTACGTATATGGAATAAATAGGCAGAAGTGCTGTAGTTATTCAAGTTAGTCACACTGCATGTGGAAAATCACCCTGGACTATAGTTGCCATAGGCCAGAGCATTCTTATGCTAAAACTTGCAATGTGTACGACTGGATTCACAATAGCGTATTTTAGCATACGGGCCTGCACAGTGCATCTTGTCAAACACCAGACAAGTCTGGGGTTAAGTCCACATATTCCAGCTGTTTGCGAATGATCTAACTGTATGAGCATTCATCTTCAATGACAGTAAATACAAGATTGTTCAAATACAATCAATAACAAACTCTTAATTATTTTTAGTAACCTGCTTCTTTACATAATAGTTTTGATTTGCCTTGATTGTTTCCATATCGCTTCAGCATAAACCCCATTCTTTTAGTCTTTGCAGGTGTTTTGAGGACTCTGACTGTAGAAGCAATTTTCTTTTGTTGGTTGAAGTGGCATCATGTCACAAAAATTTGCATTTTGCATAGAAGTGTTTTAGTAAAGTTGCATAGTCAGGCTGTGGAGCTTATGGGCATAGGAAATAGCTGTAGTTACCATGCCTAGGATGTATTTGGCAAATAGAAAATTATTCCAAAAGAGATTCATAGCCAACACTTTCCTAAAATGAGATTAGTGGTGCCACTTCATGGAGATCCTACTTCAGCCTTATCCATTGTGTTTTAGTAGGGTTCACCTGGGAAGTGTCAGTCATGTAACTGCATTTGACCACAAATGCTATTTTATGCTTTTCATATGTTCTCTTACTTCCACCAAGGTTGTCTTGAACAGGTGAAGTGGAAATAATTTAACAGTTTTCCAAGATACATTTAGGAGATACTCACTTCTTTTCTTGAAAGTTTAATAAAGTTCCATAAAGTTAAGAAATAAAAGTATCAGACCCAGCAAGCTAACACTGAGCACACTAGGTTGTTCAAGGACCATTTAGAGCTCAAATCAGTTTTTGTTAAATCAGATTCCTATTTCAAGATAGCAAGTATTAGTTAACCATTTTAAAGGAATAAAACTCTAGTCTGGTCATGATGGTAGAGGTAATATCTCTGTAGTGAGCAGCATAGGCCTATACTTCCAGCTGTGGTTAGGTTGCTTTTTAACAGTCTCAGTGAACAAATGCTTTAGTCCATGTGAAACAGAAATGAGCATTTGATTCTTTTACATGAGTGCTATTAGTTGGGTAAGTTCAGGATTTTTTTTTTTTTTGTATTCTTAGTAGTAGTTAGTTGGAGCAAGACTTTTTCAATGGGAAGACAACAAGGAAGTGACTCTTTGAAAGTTTCATGTGATAGATTAGATTATTGAAACCTAGTTGCTATAAGCTGTGTTAGTATTGCAAGTATGTTTCTGAAAGGAAACATTTCCCTAACGAGAAGCACTCAGAGCAAGTGCTTTTAATTCTTTGTAGGAATTTGCTGTTAGTTTCAGATCTTGGATTTTCCAATTAAGAAAGGCAAATATTTTCAGTCCATGAATCAGGTGGCATACACAGGGATCTTTGAATATTGGAGAGGAAAAATGTTAAAATGACTCAAGAAAGATTAGTCAGCAGTCTGACTGGTACAGGGAGGAGGAGGAGGGAAGGAGAACCTGTAGAAGTTGTGAAAATTAGCACAATAGTCTAGTTAAGGTTCACTGTAGATTACAGCTCACTAATGTTTTGCTGCATGGAGGAAATAATTCATGTAGAAGTGGGGCAATGGTAGATTCAAACCTACTGCTCTTGATGGCAAGTCCTCAAAAAATTACTTGCATGCTATTGTTCAAATGGTCAAAAAAAAAGAAAACCAGCAATGGGGTTCCAGTCAGTCATGTTGTTTTGGAGGTTTTAATCAATTAGAAGGATAATTTCTCCTTTCTTTCCATAAAGTAAACATCTTGCATTGCTATACAATGAACCGTGGCTTTTCCATTTTGGTGGTCATTACATGTCAGTTATACAATGTTTGGAGTTCTGCATTGCACTACTGTCATTATGTGTCAGAATTACATTTAAAAAATCATGAGTTAAAACAGCAATCCTGTTGTATTGAAACCTGCCATGGTAAAAGGGTGGCTTATCCCATTGGCCTTCAAAAATATCTACTCAGGTTAAGCTAAAACAGGTACATTGATTTCCACTGTCAGCCATTAATTCTTGAGGTTACCTTTATTACCCATTTTTGGTGCGCTGGATTAGTGAGGAACCGCGAACTCTGTGACTTTGGCTAAAACTAGATGTAGACTTGCTTAACTATCTCAGTATGTAGATATTAAGTACAAAGGACAATTTTACTCTCTGTTCTAGAGATGCATTATAGTTAGTTCTCCGGCTCTCAGGCTGTATCACTTTGCTGTCTCAGATACTGTAGTTAACACACTCCTGCTGTTTGCCTTCTCTTTTTGCTTTTACTCACAATGTTAAAATACCGTTCTTGCTAAAGAAGGTCGTACTTGTTGCTTGGGGAACAATATATCCCATGTTCAGTAATGTCCCAATTCAGAACAATACATAAACACATCTTTAATTTGAATTCCATATTTAAGTAAGTCCTTGAAGCCCTTGAAGCATGGGCATAGCGCATTTCAGAAAGTGGACACAGGTTTAATATGGTGTTTCTTGTGTGCATTCTCATGTTTCAACAGAAATATATCTGGCAACTGCTGTTCTTCTATGATAAATCTAAGAGTGAGGGTTTTCTTATTAACTCTCTGGAGAAGGAATTTAAGACCCAGTCATGAAAACACTGACGTGACTGAGTAAAGTTCTTCGTGTCTAAACATCTGCAGGATTGTAGCCTACTATAATAATGGAATAGTCTGGAAACCATGTCTATAAAATCTCAGTATGGCACTGTATCAACAGATATTCTTTATACAGCTTTAAGGCAGTCAAGTTTGAAGAGTTTCTTTATCTGTAGCATTTCTATCCCATCTTGTGTCTGGACTTTTTTCTGCCTGTGGGTTCCCATTGGCCACATGTCTGACTGAGGCTAAAGATTTTTTTCGTGTACGTTTTTGTACAGTACCTATATTCTATTTTTAAGGAAAAATATACACGTGCATTTTTCTTCTTTATTAATAAACTGAGTGACAATTTAAAATAAATTCTTTCAGCTGTTCAGAACGGTACACAGATGTATTGGCACATTTCAGAGAAAGTTAAATAGAGAGCGAAGTATTATGTCACCAAAGGAGAAGAAGAGGAGCTGGTCTCTGACCACTAAAGCAAAATAAAGCAGTGCTAAGATGGTGGCTTTGAGAAAAATAAGCCAAACTATTCTGGTACTTAGGTGAACTATGGAAGCAGCAATAAAAGAGAGAAAAGTCTTACCAAAGGAAGAATGTGGCAGAAGTATAAAAGTGTATTGTGGAGTGAAAGAGCAATATTGAAAGAGGTGGGGAAAAAAATAGAAATTCAGTTTGGGACATAAAGCAAAAAAGGCAGGGGGAGGCTTATAAAAGCCATAATATTAACTTTATTGATATGTTCAGAGAAAGAGAGGGTTGGAATGAGGAGTGAATAGGCATTGGTATGAAGATCCGTTTGGTATCCAAGCATGGGAATACCAGTCTGAAGTCTTTAGTTCTTCTTGTAGATTGTGTGGGGAATTCTGATGCCTTACTGTATTTCATTCCAAGGCCAGGTATTTCACAGTGGGTAACCCAAACCTAATTTTTAGGATGCTTAAGTCTTTATAGGACTTCGCTCTTAGACTTGGCAGTGAAGAGAATATTCACTTGCATTTAGATGTAATTTAGGTGCATGACTAGGTAATTGTTATTCCTAAGCTGCTGCTATGGAGAGAGAAAAAGAGAGAGGCTCCTAAGGGGTTGGTTCAGGGTACCTATGTTAGATATGCACTACATATCTATGTTAGAGATGTACTACAGATTTCTTTCTGAAGGACCCTGTATCTACTTACACTATATATGATTCTGTCATCTTAATTTAGACAGTTAAAGTGAGCTGTATCCTCTCTCTGTCTCTTTATCTTCCTATTCTATAAATTAAGGCAATAATTTTTCTACTGTAACATTGTGAGGGTAGCATTCAACAGGAGTTGTGAAGCACTTGCATATTATGCTGGTCACAGATTGAGAAATGCCAAAATGGGAGGTGTCTTTTGTTGGAGGAAAAGAGAGACTTGATGGGCTGTTGCATATATACAAATTTTAAGGACATTGTGGAGAAAAGTAACCTTTCTTCAAAAAACAGCAGCAGAATTAGCTGAAGAAAACTAGAAGAAGTGAATAGATTTAGCCTGTGCTCTGATGAATAGGCAGAGAATGGTCATAGCATCACTTCTTTGGGATGACCCAGAATAATTTATCTAGAGTGTTGTTTCACGTTCCCCATCGTTCTATCACTGTCACAATACAAGCAAACAAAAATTGTTATTTCACCATACTGTATATGTTTTCATATGTAATTAGTGGTTTCTGTATTGACTATGTTTGCAAAGCATATGCAAAGGTATTACTGTCACAAATGCATTATCAAAAAATGTTAGCATCACTGGCTACTGAGACTAAACTGCTGAACACTACATTTTATTAATAATTTATACCTGATGTATTGATGTCATGCTTGGTTGATTAGTCTGAGCACAGTTAATCTTTCTACTACCAATCGGTATAGTAATGTTAAAGGACTGAAAACAAGGCTGATATTCAGGAGTAAAGGTTGAAATATTTTTATCTGGTAACTAAATAAAAAAAAGTAGAGGAGACTTTTTTTCCTTGAAGCTTTCAAGGTTTGGGGCAGCTAAATTGAGTAGTCTCAGAAATCTTAAGTCATAGTGCTTCCCTGAGGGTAAAGTCATCCCTCTACAAAGTGCCATTGATGCCCCACTTACCCTCAATTAAGGCTTTCAAAATAAGTTTGAAGTGGGACACTGGCCTTCTACTGAAGCACATTCCTCACCTGCAGAAAAGACTTTGGAAGGCTTGCATTTAATATTTGTATGTCTGTTTCTCACTTTTTTCCCCCATAATGATAATGTATAAATTTTATTATTTTTTCTTCTTTCTTTTTTGAAACAGAAAGAATGACTTACTGGGGAACCAAGTCAGAAGAGGAAAGAAGTGAAGATTGGTCATCTATGCAGAGGAAATGACAAGGTATGCATAGCAATCACACTGGAGATTCATTTCTTGCTGGTGCTTAGGTCTTCATGGTAGATTACTTCTGGCAATAAAGTTTAAAAATAGTCCTCAGAAACCTTGAAAAAGATGTTTTGAAAAGAACTTTTTTCTTCTGTTTGATTGCCAGAGTAAGCAAAGTAAGTATTTATATCTTTATAAATATCTTTAAGATACACCTTTAAACTCGTTACTGTGCTGAATTGTAGCTGTATTTCTACAGGTAAATGGCAGTCACATTCATGAGGGTTTTTTTTGGCAGAGGCCAGTAAAAACAACCCTTCTCCCAACACCAAACTGAAATCCCTCCAGACACTGTCAAAGGTAATTCTTGAGACTTTAAAATAATCGTTTCATGGATTCATTTAAGTCACTGTACACTCAGTGCAGGGGTTGCACCATTTTCTCTTTTCTTTGTCATTTATAACCATTACGAGATGTGGTAGTACCTATTTTGCACTGCACTTAAAGAATTTGTTCTTTTACGTTTGTCGTCCTGTAGATTTGTAATTTGAGGAATGCAAAATCAGCACTACTAACAACTCATGTCTCTCAAATATTTTCAGTAATGTGAGTGTATAATATTTATACAGTGACTGCTAAGAGGCTGGCACAAGGCTATATGCCACTTAAGTTCTGAGGTTAAATGTTACTTTAGTGATGCATAAAATTTGTATTGACCATCTGCCCAGCATTGAATTGAACTCATTAATGCATAAGCCTCACACTATCACTGTGAGGTAGGGAATTATGATCTCCATTTAACAAGTGATAAAACTGAGCCCCAGAGGGCTCGTGTAATCATTTCAAGTCATACAGGAAGTATATAATAGAGCTAGCAATGAAAGCCAGCTCACCTGACCTGCCATCCTTCCTATTTGGGCATCCCTGCCTTTGGTATCCTTTTCACTATGTTCTGTCATGTGTGGAATGTGTACATCAACAGCTATACATTCTTTACGCAGAGTTTTAACCATCGAATTCTCTTGCAAAGCAACTTAAAACACACAGGTAATGTGAATCATGCTTGTCCATAAAGAACAACATGAGACACAATGCAAAAAGGCCAGCATAAACAGCACCAGATGGCCTTCGTAAATTGAGCAAGTTAGCACAAAATGCCAAAAGGGAGATCTGTTATTGTGACCTCTCTTTCTGGTTTTTTGCATAATGTTGAGAGGAAGACTATGCAGATCTTTCTGTAGTACAGAGGGGAACTGCTGGTATAGGACGATTAATGCTTTTCCTTTTGTAATCTTGCTGAAGGTCTCTTTGATTTCCTTTAGTAAATGTCAGGTCACATGTTGGCTGCTTGCATTCTAAAACTGAAGTATAAATCATCTTCTCAAGTGACAGAAACTGTCATTTTTCCTTGCAAAATATTTTTCTAACTATATCTTATGTAACTGTTCCAGTTGTTGACATTTTCCTTAAAAGCCCTGTTCGTTTGACACTCAAGATTCAGTATAAAGCTATAGACTGGAATAGAGAATTCTTTTGCCTTTGCTTGTATCTGTTTCCTTTACCATGAGTTGAAGAAAGGAATATTATGCATTTCTGAGTCATGCTGTGGAAAGGTATTTTATTTTTAATATCATTAGAATTCTGAAAGAAGGAGAAGGATAAACCTTAGCATAGGTGAAACCAAGAGTTAATACGCTTCAATTATAGAAAGTGGCTATTAAATTTTGATGGGATGCTATCACTGATACTTCAAATAAAATGTTGATGTGGGGAGTGTGGATAATGAGTTGAATGCTAGAGAAAGGCTGTTGATTTTTATGGAAAATGTATATTAAAAATACATGATCCTCAACCAAAGACATTCATGTGGATATATCCATAGGAAAAAATCAGAGTATAGACTTCTTATATCTGTCTTGGGTTGTGTCTACAAGAGCGCAGCCCTATATAGCTGTGTCTTGGCATAGATAAAGACTGAAAGTACTTGCCCACAACTTATGTTTTATTGTGCCCGATTCCTGCCCAGCTTAAGAGTGATACCCTAGCATTGATAATTTGCTTTCCCTCTACTCTTACATGTCTGCTGAAAACTATTGATATGTCTTCCTGAGGGGTCTTTTAAATCAAACTTACCAAATGTAACAATTTCTTAGAAAAAATGCTGCAGAATGTGGAGTCAATTGGTGTGAAATTCCTGCTGGCCTTTGACTTGCGGCTTCTGCTGGACCCAACTGAGGGATGAGAGAGAGAACTTTTGCAGGTATTTCAGGTCATTACCTGTGCCAATCTCACCCTACCTAATGAGCAGTGAATTAAAGTGTTTCCAAATTGTTCTGGAAAAATAAGTTCAAGAAACACTGTGTTCCTTCTGAGGGAATGCTACAAGGGTGATCTGGAATGCCAGGGTGGGTCCATTAATCCTAATACATCCAAGTCCAAATGTTTTAGTTAAATTTTAAGCAAGTTAGAGACCTTTATCGTAGATGCAGGGTATTTTAAGACACCTTTAGGAGTTTGAAGATGTATTCAGATATCCCATATTGGCATAGTCTTAATCTCTCAAAACCAGGATCTGAATTGTTTGTTTAAGTATCCTGTTGCTGTCAAAGAACATAGCTGAGTTTAGGAAGGGAAGTCAGATCTTGATCTAAATATCTCTGCTTTATAATGAGATACTGTATAATAATAACCTGCACAGCAAACAGTTGAACTCAGCACAGACACATGTTAGAGGGGGCACTTGTCTTGGTTAAAGAAAGGAGTTTTCTGGGAGACCAACAGCCAGGTTGCAGTTTGCCTTTGAAAGTCTGACTAGTTATTTTAAGCATCTAAAGAAGCCAGGAGAACTGAATTTATTTTTCTGAAAACCTGACCCAAGTATTTGCCCAGGATCATGAAGGAAACATGTGGTACAGTTGTGAAATGAATCCAGCTCTCTCAAATTTCTGCCTACCCAAAGGACCTTCCTCCCTCCCACCTTACTCTCCTGTCTGTTCCAAAGACTTCTTTTGCTGAGCTTTTGGAAGACAATGCAGCTCTTCTGTGAACTGTTCTCATTAAATCTTTCTTTCTCTTGCTGCAAGCTGTAATAGAGGGGGACTCCCAACAGTATTCTCAGAAAGTCCCGTAGTGCACATTAGACAATACTGGGTCCTGAACTCTAAAGTCTCCAAAGGCTTACTGGATGATCTCCTTTTAAGACCTCTGTTGGTACCAGTTATCTCAGATTACAAACGACTGGCAGGTCTCAGAATCTGCAAGAGTAGGTCTCCCCAGTTGTTACATATCCCAGGAGATCTGCAAAGAAAAGGAGGATGATTAAAGTTTATGGCTTGAGCAAGAAGTCATCAGAGGGAACATTTCCCAGTGTTCTTTTTATGAGTTTTTTTAAAGGAAAAATATTTTTCACTGACAGGCCTTTCTAATGATTGAATACACTGTGAGTTCTGTATTTGCAAGAAGGCCTAGAGGACCACACTTTTATTTTCTGCTGGAAGTCTTTAGCACTCTCAATATTAAGATCATTGGAGCTAGGGTTCCCTGCTGATGTTACTAAAATGAACTTTAATCAATCTTGAAAAAAGACTTTAATAACCTGAATTATGGCCCCCAGTGCTAGATCTTTGATAGGAGAGTGAGCCTAGCAGTATTGATTTTCTCATGCTCAGCATTTCTTGTGATATTTTTGCCACTTGTTCACAATGTGTAGTTTAATAAAAGCTCGGTTTATGAAGTGCCTTTTGCCAGCAATCTTTCCATGTTTAAGTAGAACATTTTTACATCATTCATATATATTTTTCCTCATTTTGAAGAAAATGGTTTTTTTTGAGGAAGATTCGGGATTCCAAAACTAATCTAGAAATGGAAACTTCCTTCCCTCTCTAATTATGACACAGCTTTTGTCAGTCCCACCAGATGGGGAAGATGAGCCAGAAAGTAGCATGGATAGTTGAACAATTTTATTCTTTCATTTTCACTTTCTGTGAGGAGGCAGATGCTTTTTTTGACTCAATACAACAGTTTAAGACTTGGCCTGTATATTTAGAAGAACTTAGAGTTGGTTTTAATAAAACAGCCTGGAGAGGTGTAGAGAATTCAGAGCCTTCCTGAGAGAACTCAAAATATCTGAAAGGGACTGCCTTCGTTTTTGGCTAGGAAATCTGATGGGGAGTGCACAGGAGCAGTTTACTGTTCATATGTGAAGAAAGATGGGGGGGAGGGGAAGCTGAAACTAATACTGTTGCTAATATTTCTCTAGGTTTGTGTTCTAACAATGTAAATTACAGCAAAGTCCACAAGTGGCATCTTGTATGTCGCCTGCAACCTTCTGACCTCCTTCTGAAAGGTGACCTTGTGGTTTGATAGGTTGGCTTTCCATGAGTAAGTTGTTATTGAGCAGACCACTAATGCTTCTCCACAGCACTATTGCTGTACCTTTATAGGGACTGCTAAATGATGTGGTATGTACCACAGAGACCACTGTCCAGAGGAAAGTGCTGTCAAAGAGTGAGAGGGGGTTAACCACAAAATATTTACCATTTTAGCGTGCACTGAAAAAAAAACCCATAGTTGAAAACAGGATTTTCCTTTAGTGCTCTTTGTGCATTGTGGTTTCACATTGGCTGCAGAAAAGGTTCTGTACAGTGTTGATTCTCCAAAGCAGATGGCAAACAATGATTAACTAGTTCCTTCCAACCGCTCACTAATGAGGAGAAACCAAGTTGAACCAGTTACTCATATTGAATTTAAGCTTAAAAAAAAATCATGTAGTTATGACCATAAATGTTCTCATCTAAATCTAAACTTTCCCAGAATAGTGCACTTGGGGCTGGATGTCTTTCTTCAAGCTTATTTCTAGTGGCAGAGGATATGAAAAAGTAAATGATGGTAGAATATGATTATAGTTCTTAATGTAATTTAAAATTATTCCATTGTAAGTAAAGTACTGATGCACAAGGGCAGGACCTCAAACCGCATGCATTTACAACAATATATTACGCAAAAGTGTCTTGTATGGTGCTGTTGAGACTTACTATCTTGTCTAAAGCTTCTTGAAGATTTGAGTGGAAGCACTGCTCTAGCAGTAGTATCAAGGATTTTAGATTTATGGCATTAAGAACTAATGGGAAGCACATTTGCGGTACATTCACTTTCCTAAGCTGTTTTACTCATGGCACTTCAAGGGCAAGTGAGGCCTAGGATAGATGAGCTTTCAAATTAAAAAAAAAAAAAAAAGTTTTAATATTGATAATTTCAGAAATGGTGTATATACTGCCATCAGTGAGATGATAATGAAACAGGCTGGGGGCCAACTGTGTAGGAAGCAGCTCTGTAGAAGAGGATCTGGGAGTCCTGGTGCACAAAGTTGATGTCAGCCAGCTGTGTGCCCTTCCAGCAAAGAGCCAACTGCATCCAAGGCTACATTAGCAAAACTACAGCCAGCAGCTCTAGAGAAGTGATCCTTCCCTCTCTATAGCACTTGTGAGACTGCCTTTAGAGTATTGTGTCCAGTTTTGGGCAGCCTAGTACAAGAAAGATACCGCCATACTGGCGTGAGCCCAGTGGAGGGCCACCAACCTAGTCAGGGCTGGAGCACATGGTAAGTAAGGAGAAGCTGAGAGAGCTGGGTCTGTCCAGGCTGGAAAAAGAAAGGCACAGGGGAGACCTTATTGCCATCTGCAACTACCTGATCGCAGGGTAAGGAGACGATGGAGCCTGACTCTTCTCGGAGGTGCACAGCAATAGAATGAGGGCCAACAGCCACAAGTTGGAACACAAGAAATTTCCAGTCAGATACAAGGAAAATCTTTTTACCAAAGAATGATCAAACACTGGGACAGGTGCCCAGAGAGGTTGTGGGTTCTCCATCCTTGGAGGTGTCCAGGATTCAACTGGATACGTGCCTGAGCAACCTGATCTAATTAGACCTGCTTTGAGCAGGAGGTTGGACTAGATGCTTCCAGAGATCCTGTCCTGGTTTCAGCTGGGATAGCATTGATTTTTCTTCCTAGTAGCTGGTATAGTGCTGTGTTTTGGATTTAGTATGGCAATAATGTTGATAACACTCTGATGTTTTAGTTGTTGCGAAGTAGTGCTTACACTAGTCAAGGACTTCTCAGCTTCCCCTGCTCTGCCAGGTGCACAAGAAGCTGGGAGGGGGCACAGCCAGAACAGCTGACCCAGACTGGCCAAAGGGCTATGCCATACCTTATGACGTCATGCTTGGTATATAAGCTGGGAAGAATTGGCCAGGGGGCAGCGATCGCTGCTCGGGGATGTGCTGGGCATTGGTCGGCGGGTGGTGAGCCAATTGTATAGTGTATCACTTGCTCTGTATATTATTATTGTATTATTATATTATTATTATCACTATTACTACTATTCTATTTCATTTTACTTCAATTATTAAACTGTTCTTATCTCAATCCATGAGTTTTCTGACTGTAACCCTTCCAATTCTCTTCCCCATCCCACTGGGGTGGGGAGAGTGAGCGAGTGGCTGCGTGGTGCTTAGCTGCTGGCTGGGGTTAAACTATGACAGATCCCTTCCAACCTGAATTATTCTGTAGTTCTTTGATTCTATCATAACCAGGACTAAAACAAGAACAACATTGCAGACTTGGACAACTGGAAGATCAAAAAGGAACAACTTGTTGAGAATCAGAGTGGAATTAATAATACTGTACATCTGATCAGTTCACCTTCTGGCATCAAAAGAGTCAGGGGTTTATGTAATGAATAGTTACCTCAGCATTTCTTCTGTATGGTTCTGCCTAAAGTGAAAAAGTCAGATAACAAAATTCTCATTGACTTCACAATGCTCTGATTTCTGTCAGCTTAAATGGAGATCATGGAAGGGTTCTTTAAAGTCAAATAATGGTTTTAATGTGGGGAGAACTTCAGAGAATAGTTTCAGTTTTTCTGAAAGTATATTTTACAACCACCAGATTCCTTTAGCATATACAGATAAAGTTATGCTAGTATTGGAAGTAAAAAACCCAGTATTTCTCTTTCAGCTTTGTACCTGGGTTCCTGTAAGCACAAGTATTTAATTGAGTTGCTTAAAAAAGGAGGGAAAATTGGAGGGGAAGAAAAGCTTCCTTCCTGTGATCCCCAAGTTAGAAAGTATTTCAAAGCTTTGGAAATTGTTGGCCAGCTCTGACATTTAGAAAGCCCATCTTATAAAGAAAGACTATGTAAAAAGTCCAAACCTTATCATGTGAGCTTAATTGCACCCTGAAAATGCTTGCTTTTTACAACTGTGATAAAACATATAAAATGCAGTATGAACATATAGTGCAGTATTAGGGCATATGTTCCTTCATTGCATTTCCAAAAAGGGGGAACGGTTTTTAACATGGCTTTATGAAATGGCACTTGTGAGCACAGTGTATATAGCCCTATTACTGTTATGTTTATATGCTAAGAAATGTCCAGGGTATGTTTCCTCCTCTTATCTAACCGGCCTATTCTACTTTGTAATGTTGTATATACTATTGATTACAATATTTTTAATTGTGTGGATTATGTGTGAGTACAGATAATGGTAAATTCACACTGGAGTCTACTTGGCCTGTAAAAATGTTATGCAACTCTGAGGAAAAGTTACTATTGTTAAAGAACCATTTTGGAAACCAAAGTGCCTGTTTCAACAGCCCAGCCTTGATACTTTAATGCAGTCAGTGTTTTGGATGAGTGCAGGCGTAGATGTAATTATGAATTTAAAATGGTCCAGGAATATGTAAGAACAAAAATACCTCCAATGTAGAGGTTAATTTCTCGTGAATAATGACTACAGAACGATTTTGTAATTTTCTACCCTAACCTTCATAATATACCCTTCCATAAGAACAGTCTGGACCTAAGGAGTGTCTATCAGCATGTTATTGCCAATTCCAATGTTTGGCATTTATTACGATTTTTTAGTAATAATAATGTATTTTTGTTTCTTTTCCTTACACATTTTAGCCTTCAGAACTTGTTTTCTTTGCAGTGTTTTCCCTGTCGTCATGAGGGATTTTTACATATTTGTAGAGAATCTGACATAATACCTTAGTCCAGTAGCTGGAGCATTAAAAAGAAAGAAACATAAGACTTGCGATTCTGAAAACTGGTAATACTGCTTTTAGGATTTAGGAAGATTTTTTTTTAATGGAACATTTATATGCTTGTATGTGAATCCATTACATGACATACACCGTGGTTAGCAACAGCTTTTGTGTATCATGGCTCAGGTTCCCATACACTCCTGACAGTATGTATATTCATGAGATTCATGACATTTTCCTGCATCTGGTCTTATAACAGATTTCGTTTCAAAGCAGCACTTCATTGATGTAGTACACTGACACATTTTACGTATAATTGCTTTTCATCTGGTTGTATGATTATTTTGTGACACCTAGTGGATAAATTGATAGTAGTGCCCATTTGAATTTCCTCAGTTTTTTTAGATTCTCTTGATAGACATTCTGGCCTGGAAGCTGAATTCACATTACAAACACATAGAGTCTCTTGCTTTCTTACTTTCTCTCACTCTCCTTTTTTTTTCTCTTTAACTTTGCTCATGGAATAACTTGCTCATAGCCAGGTGAACAAATATCCAACACCAGTCTTGAGGAAATTCCAAGAGTTCCAAAATAATACAAGGTAGTAAATGTTTGAAAGTTTCATGATATTGTTTAGTCAGGATCCCTACGTGTGCAGCGTGTGATCTTCACACATCAACTTTTTCTACTGTATCAACTTTTCTGTGGTGTGCTTCAAACATGCAGTTCCCTTAGGGATTGACTATACACTACATAAAGTTATAAAAGGTTATAAAAAAGTACTTATACTTATTACTGTATGAGGACTCTTAGAAATACCCGTTTCTTTACTGTTCTTAGAGAATGAAATCTGATAAATAATTAAAATATTATTCTATACACAGAAGAATGTTTTCAGAATATTGACATCAAGAAACAGCCTAGAAATGCCTTAAATGCATGACCTACTTTCACAACTAAGATATATCTTGTGAAGTATATCTTAATTTACATGTCATGGATTCTGTGCCTGAAGCTTATTTCAAAGTCATTTCTCCTACAGGAAAATGTTGAAATACTGTCCAGTATGTTTGCTATAAATGCTGTGAGAGAAAAGTTGGCATTTTTATATGACTCTTGTTTTTTTATGTTGATAAGTGAAGGGGAATTAATTATTGCAGTTGCGCCAAGTCTGCTGGCTGTATTGCTGGGTTGATAATATTAGCGTGCACGTTTCTGTCTTCAGAGAAGGTATAGCATGCCCCTTGCCCAATAGATTTTAAATTCTGAAATCTCCCGGCAACCCTGAGCAGGCGCAGAACAATAGCTTAATGATAGCTAAGATGAGATTTTAGTAGTTTTTAAATAGGACATAAAAGAACTGTAAGGCACATGAATTTGGGGATAAGAGGTTATGTATTTTTCATATGTGGGGAATTGGAATGGAGTTGTGCAGAGGACATGAAGAAATTGATTTTAAAGACTGTCTTCAAGATCTTAGGTTTCAGCTTGTCACTCTTCAGAGAAAATGTGTTGCATATTTCCACTCCCAAGAGGCTTCAAAATCAGAAAATGTAATACTAAGCTGTGTCTTTAATACCGACTGACGAGGTGCTCTTTTCCTGTGCTCTTCCTAGTTGCTCATCCTAACAGTTCTCTTGTGACTTTCATTTATGTAAAATTAGGGCCTGTAGCAACAGCATCATGAATAATGGACACAAAGAGTCTAGCACACCGTCGAGCTCTGGCAAAGATCTGCTCACTCTCTACCACCTGAAGCCCTGCTTTAAGTCCGTTAATGAATGTTTAACCAGTGAAAGCTTTAGTCTCAGGTAAAAAGACTTACAGTGGGGTAAATCTATGGAGAACCCTGGTCACCTGAGAAAACAAGGGGTTGTACAGAGGGAGCCAAAACAGGCAGCGCTGTGCGTCTGGCCACCCGAGCTCCTCGCCTGTAATTCATGAGGAGCGCTCCCTGTGCCAGCAAGCGCCATATCGGTGTCACCGCCCCACTCGCCCCCGGCACTCCAAAAGCCTTCGACCCCCTCAGCGCGTGGGTGCAAGTGGTCAGATTGGGCCCTTGTGGTGAAAACAGCAATTTTTGATGGTTCCCCCCTTGCTTTTTTAAGACTTGTGTTCTGTAAACCTGGTTTGGGTGTCAGACTGGGCTTTGCGTGGGATGGCTAATGAGGCTGGTAATCTCATTAGCTCGGGCAGTGAGTGTGTGTATAAGCCTTCTTTTCGGTGTCTTTGTTGTGCCCGCAGCGTGGAGTTCTCCGAATGGAAAATAACTGATCAGAGCAGAGGCAAAGCAATCGTGACAAAAGCACATGTGTATAATTTTTTTAATCATAACACAACTTGAGACAATATCAAAGGGTGGTAACAAAGCTGTTACTGCACACAGAGATCATCTGCTGGTAACCAAAGAAGAACAATAACTAAAAGGAAAAAGGGATCTCAATAATTAGCAGTGTTGTTAGGGGCATATTCATGGAGGTCCCTGGGAGTCAGAGGCGTGCAAGAGGCTCAGGCTCCAGAAGGACGGCAGAGGAAGGGGACAGAAGGCAGGACGCAAACGGAGGAGGCATTGCACCTCCAGAGGCAGGCATGCTGCCCCAGCTGCGCTCGGTGGAGGCCGAGCAGGGTGTCCCTTGGCCTGGTAAAGCCATGTCCTCACAGGGACGTGAAAGTGTCTAACAGGGTCAATGAAAATACTTCCTCTTGCAAAAGGGTTTTTTTGAGGACGTCTGTAGCCTCCCCTCTCCCCCCGCCAAAAGTAACCCGAAATAAACAGCTCGCTGCAGTTTTGGTTTGCAAGGCCTATACAAGTATTTTCCCTGTGTTAATGTATGTGAACTTCCAGGCTTCTGCTTCTTGACTGTCAGGTTGAACCAAGCCCAGTGGCTTGAGCCAAAATACAGTCCAGACCTCAGAACATCGTTCTAAAATGGAAATGAATTGTAAGCTTTTAACAATATTTTAAAACAAACATCCTATTTAGATTGGTGATTTTATGCCAGCTTTTCATATAATGCTATGAACGATTTCAAATGCTATGGGTCTAAAGTGATCATGACAAATGTAACAGTTTGTGAAGGATGGATTTTGCTTGTCTGCTGTAATACAAAGCTTATTCTTTGTTAGCACTTGAGTAACTTTATCCTGTTTGTGGTGATGGCAAATGTAAGTGTGCAGAATTTTAGGCTAAATCCATGTAACGCTGAGTTATTCAGACACTTGGTCTAATCCTGGGTCCCAGACTACTAATTTCCTCACTCCTACTTGTCAGCTGCTTGGTCTCACTAAAGGCTAAAATTTAAAATGAAAGCTTTGCAGGGCAAAGGGCAGAAGGCATTTTTCTACCAAGTAGAATTATTGGCACAGCTGCATTTCTGCAAAATGAATTTTATTTTCTAGTTGAGGCTTAGAATGTACCCTGACAGGCATTACCTCTTAGTGCTTAAGTAAGTTAGGACTTGCACATACTGGTTTATTGCATGTCTTTTTAAAAGGAAAATGATTTCCAAGGATTTAAATCCATTTGAGAGTGAAAATTCAGTTTTCCAAAAAAGGAATTTGTGGGTTGAGATTGGAGATGGCGGTTTTTAAGAAGATGTCAGATGAATCTTGTTTTCACAATCTTGTGACTCTGGTTAATGTTATTTTCCTAGCTTACATAAGGAACTGAAATAAATAACACTGCCTGTCAGTGGTATCACATAGGTTAGGTGTGACACTGTATGAGTTGTACATATCGAAAAGCCAAACCTGGTTGACTTAAAAGTCAAATGGCTTATTGAAGATTCTCTGTGTAGTAAGGGGGGTTTCCATCCAAAACCGCTTACAAACATTATTGAAATAATTGCTTGTGGGATGGCTGAGTGTTTAGCCAGAGAGACTGGGAGACTGTGATCCTGACTGTTCTCTGCATCAGTGAGTGTGCTGAGTTGCATTTTTTATTTTCACGGGGCTTGAGGGGAAGCGGGAAAGACACAGTTTTGAAGGGCTGGACATCACATATCCAATCAAAGATAAGGGTGCTCAATTTAAGCGTCCAGTTTTGTGTTCAAAGATGTTAAGCAAATCCAGGTAATGTCAGCTGAGTTACACAAGTTCAACTCTTCCAAAAATAAGGTCCAATGTTCAACATCCTAAAATAAGCAAATATTGGAGGAGGTGTCATTAATATTTCATTTTTGTGTCATCTGCATGAATACAATCTGCATTACAGTGTGGAGATAAATTATGAATGTTTAGGAAATGCTTACTGTAGGAAAGGTGTTATATGCCCCTTTTATTCTTAGCTTTTGTGGCAAGAGAAAATAAAACTGACACATTTTCTTAGCTCTTTTCTTAACAAGAAACAATCCCTAATTTGTCACAGCTTCATCTCCTCTTCCTGCAGACACTCATCTCCCAGATAATCCAGCCCTTGCTTTTTCGCTTCTAGGCATGGTAAGATATCAAGAGTACCTGTAACATTTCTTTATCATAAGACGTACCTCACTTGCCGCCGGTGGATCTCCACACAGGTTTCATCTCCCCCGGATGCCGGTCTCACCCTGATTTCTGGGCATTAGGATCTGGTAATCGTCATTTCTGCCATGGAGAGCTCAGAAACGCAGCCCAGCGTTGAGTTCGTGCTGCTGCTGCTGCTCTCGCAGCCGTCCGTGTCACGCCTGGCAGCCATCGTAGACCTGGGCAGAAAGCCCATCGGGGCAAACACAACAACTCGGCTGGGAAGTAAGTAGACGGAAAGATTATGCTAGGAAAACATGGAAGATAAATATTTAAGTCCTACAAAACAAATAGCTCCTAGTACATTGAACAGTTCTGCGTTCCTTTTGCAGTTTATTTTAAAAAAATGTATCTCCTTAAATATTTATTTGCTTAAGAATACAAGTGCAACCTACAGAGCAACCAGTGATTAGCCCTGGTTTAATTTCTCTTTTTGTGGAAGCTTTGAGAGATTCTGAGTATTTTCATCATTCTCTTGAATACTATCTTTTATGGCTTTTTTAGCGTTCAGAGTATTACATAAGCAAAACTCAGAAATAAATGCAATAGAAAAATAAAAGTTTTGTCAGTGTAGGTACTGCAGTTTGCATAAGCAGAAGACATGATCCCACATCCAAGAAAAATGAGGTGTTGTTTTGATGGAAAACTGTCTTTTTCCTAATGCATTCTGTTTTGAAGCATCTGTTTAACATTCAAGAAATTTTACAGCAGCAAGGCTATGAAATGCCTAACACATATGTATAGAACATATCTGTGAAGGTGCAGAAAGCCTTTGATGTATACCAAGCCCCGGCTCCTTGTCTTTACTGCTAGTCAGATCCCTGTACACCCATTCAGTAGGTTAAAGCAGCTGTCATTTAGCACATCCCATTTTTGATACCATTGTAAACTTTTCTGAAACATGCTACGTGAGCAGCCATTTCTGTGGAGGCATTTCCTTGACTTCTGCATGGATCCACAAGAGTAAGGAAGCTCCTGTGTAGGTCTGGGCTGGTAGTCAGGCCACAGTATGTGAGATGGAATTACTTAAGCTAATGTATTTGTATGTTTTTACATTCTGTTGCCTTTTTTTTTCCTCCATATATAAAATGTTCAAGATTTTAGGAACATAGGTAAACTACTGCAGAGCTCAGAGAAATTTAACCACAGAGTTCTGACTCATTTCACAGCTGCTACTTTTTCCCAAATATTTGCAGTTAGATAAAGACAATGGTTTCAGTGAATATGTAAAGTTATTTATTAAATAGAACCATGTTACAGTACCTATGATGTAATAAAAAGTAGACAAAGGTGAACAAAAATTATATAACTGATTTTAATATTATTGCTGCTCAATGCAAGTAGTCGTTGGCTCCTAAATTCTTTTCTGATGTGTAAGATTTCTAAGGATCCAGAAGTGTTGACTTTAACTTCTGTGCTCCGTAATTTGTGCTGTATTGGATCACAGGACTTTCTTCAAAGCCACTGAGGCCAAGTGAAGGCATACCGTTGATTTCAATAGCGTATGAATTGCTCCCCTTCTTAAAAGAAGTCTTCTGATGACTTTGAGGAAAATGTTTCCATGCAAAACTGTGAATAGGGCTTGTAGAAACCAGAACCTGAATGTTACAGCACCAGGTAACCTCATTGATGAGCAAACATCACAAACCATTGATGAGCAAACCAAAGTTGATCACCCATTTGGGCATTATCACAAAGGTAGAGAATGATAAATTTGATCTGCTAGTCACAGTCTGGCTATACTAATGCCTAATTAAAGACATTATAAAGTTAGTGTACACAGGCTAATGTTCTTCTGTAGCCAGCTGAGAAAGACAAACACTTGTACAGAGAACTGTCTAGAGCAGGAGCCTAACTGAATCAAATTTTAGAAAAACCTGTGCCTGTCCACTGAATGTAGGAGGAGGCTGTGGAGGGTTGGTCCTGTGACTATTTCCCATTGTCCCTGCCTGAAGTTCTGGCAGAATCTGTCCTGTGCAGTAAAGTTTCACAACTGGGGAAAGAGCTGTCGTTTGCCATTTTAGAAGCAGCTGTATTTCAGTAGTGGGTAAGATCACGATATACGTCATACTTCACAGGAGTCACAGAATCTGTGTTTCTAGAATACTTCTTTACTTCTTGAAGGATGCAAGCTGTATGCATCAGTGTGTCATTTTTGTTATATTTATTTAAAAATATATTTTAAAATATTGTGTGTCAAGTTTGTCATATGTAGGTCACAGGAAACTGAATCCTTCCCTCCACCAAATAATTTTGGTCTGAAATCTCCAGAAAAGTTACCTGCCATGGTACTGCTCTGCCACAACCCTGTCCTGGAAGGATGATGTAGCAGTTCAAAGTCCTGCCCAGGGCCTGAGCCATGGCCTGTTGAATTCAGTCTGAAAGCCTCCCTTGGCCTCAGCATCCACCGTAGCAGAACCTCAGCCATTTACCCCACAACCACTCTTGCTAGCAAATGTTTGTGACATTTTTAACAGTGAATAAATAGTCTGTAGGAGCAGAGCGCGGTGACTGTACACGACTTTGGAAGCTAGAAGATAATCATTGTACGGAGACGTGTTGGAAACCGCTGATCTGGCCTGCATCCTGACCCTGAGCCTTCCTGGGGAATATCCTTACCTTGTCACAAGCCTCTGAGCCATCTCTTCCCTGATGTAGTCATGGTGCAGCACCTCAAGCCTGCACCCAGGGCATTTGCCTTCCTCTTGGGCACCCAGTGAGGTTTTGCATTTGTAAATCATTCAGAATTTTGGGGTAGAAGGTGCTCTGAAATCACAAAGCACTTGGTCTGTGTTCTCCCAGAGTCTGTTAATTAGTAAGGCTTTTAATTATATAACAACCCTACTTTAAAACTGTCCTCTTTCCTATTACATCATAGAAATAGCAGACTTGGCCCTGTGCCTTTTTAAAAGTGACTGCTGAGGTATTTATTAACATCAGTTCCAAGACATTTTTCAGTGAGCAGTGAGAGTTGGAATATGGAAATGTCATATTTTTCCTAGTATTAAACAGTTGTTAAACTAAAAACATAACTCTTGCCAGATAGTTATTTTGTATGCATGTCTTCTTCATAGAAGGAAAATGAACATGCATTTTTCTTTCATTAAGTATTTTAAAGTTCATTCTTGTTTGGTGATCTAGTCAGTTAAAGTAAGTTTATGAGCAGCTTGTGAGAGCAGAAGACTAATTAATTTTAGGTGTTGGATAAAGCACATTCTTCTCCGTTTTTGTCTGCTGATGAGTACTACTAAACCCATAATAACTGATCTTATAGAAAACTATTACACAAAGTTTATGGTACTTTACAAATATCTCAATATCTTTGTGGATTAACAAACTACTCCTATTTTTGTGGAAAATACACATGAAGGCAACATTATGTCAGAACTGCACATAGAGAAAAGAATCTTGAACATTGTTGTCATTGGAGAAAATAAGAGAATCGTTTTGAAATGGTTAATAAAAGCTCACTATTCTTTCAACAAGGGTGAACATTTTCCAATCTCCCACCTAGCATTGCACCTAAAAGTGAAAGTGAAGTCAAGATGTATTGAAGATAGGAAGGCAATGTAAATCCCTAGAACATATTCAGGCTTTCCAAAATGTTGCCATTGTTTGGATCTATATTTTCACTTCTGTCTCTTAGAGTTACTGGAATAAGCCATAAGCGTAGGATCTTCATCTGAAATTTCCAGTGGGTGGAGGCATTTGGGTCTCTGGGGTATTTCAGGCTTTTCACTACTGCAGACACATCTTTTTAATGCTAGGTTGGTCCTTTGAACTGTTTTCACTGGACCATCCAGCATAAAGAGCTGCTACACTGAAAGGTTACATTGTTTTTATTCTTCCACTATAAAGCAAATGCTTATACAAAAGTCTCACTTTGAAGTAAATCACACAATACACAGCTTTCCTCCAATTATGTTATGTAACGCTGTTGTATTTATATAAGGATAAGGTTTATTTTACACTGAAAGCACTTTCTGTGAGGTGACTGCACAATACACAGGTACCCACCCAGCACTGATAAAATTCACTGATTTCTGCACAGAATTTTAGCCAAAGCTCCAATACAAATTCTTGGCTCTTAGGAAAAATACTGAGATCTCTGACTGCACGCATAAAGAAGATGTTTGTTTTTAAATATTTTATCTAAAAAACAGAGGTGCAGGATAGGGTTTTTTTCCAGAGAATTATTCAGAGAGTAATTGACCTTGCCAAAAAGCTGGCACTCAGAAAATGCAGACTTTTAAAACCCTTAAGTACATAGAGAAAACTATCATGCGTTCTGCTGCAGAGCTTTCCAAATGGGTTTCTTTGATAGTGGTTAGAGAGCAGCTTCTGCTACCAATTTTTACCATTTACATTAATGAGATGTTGAAATCTCTCAAGCTACTCTTTATGTATAGTGTACAGAGAATATTTTACATCCTTTTTGGCCTACAAGGGCATTGATGTTACAAGATGTGAAATCTGGGGTTGTACAGTATTTCCTCCAATACAGTGGTCTCAGAATGGACAGATTTGCACCATTCCTGTTTTGTGCAACAAATAGGCACCATGTACAGCTCACCACAACAGTAACCTCTTCCTACATGTAGTCTGAGTCCACTATAGTGAAATGATCTTTAAAGTTGACAGTATGACATTGCCTTTTATAGATTAACACGTTGCTGTCTAATTTGGTTAGACATCTGTGTTCTCCTTCCTTCTCTGCTTTGTTTAAAAGTGTGTTTGTTCCTTGAAGGTGAAGTCGCTGATACCTCTCTCTGCCTGTCTCTGCAATGCTCTTAACATTTAAGTCAATCTAAAAAAAATACCTTTTCTTTCTTTCACTATACTTTGTCTCTTGCCTGTCTCTTTCCAATCGGGGGTCCCCATGGGCCATGGTATAATTGTGGTAGTAACAACTGAATGAGAAAGATGGTGCTGTACATGGTTCTCCTTGAGAAAATGTATGGAGAAGCTGCTCTCTGCTTTTGCACATGCTCTCACTCACCTTACAATTGTTTCAGTATGCAGTGAAATGAAATTGATATGTATGCGTTTTCTCTTGCTCCTCTCTCTTTAGGTCCTCACATCAATTATGCTGAAAGCAGTGGCAGATCACTTCAGTTACCCTGAAAGGTGACCTCCCACCTCTGGGGTGAGATGTGCCTTATAGTGAAACATTGCTTTAGTTTATCTGTGTGTGGCTGATGTATGTATCATTTATTATTTTCTTTAGTTAACTGTTAACAAAAAGTAAGTTAGCTGATTAAGTTAGGGTATTTGCTTTAAAAGTTTGCTTATTTATTAAAGCAGTATTTATATTACACTATGGACTGGTATCTCAGTTATTTGCACTTCTTCAGATCTGCTCTGAATGAGAAGTGTTGTGGTCCATCAGATCAGGTGGTGGGGAATAACAGCCCCCTCAAACTCTAGTGTAAGTGTGAGGTTAGAGTAGATATACTATAGTGGCAATTTTGCTAGTCATATTAACCAAAGCCTGTATAGTATGATAGGGTATGTTTAGTTTGGCCATTGATTCAGAGTTGGGTTACTGTTAATTGAGTAGCAGCATATTGTTTAAGTAGGCCATAACATTTCCTCACAGTCTGGACAAATTCTTTCTTGAGTCTTATGGATTTACCCATGCAGAACTTGGGAAGTTCAGTTAGGGAAACTCAGCTCTTCCCCGTTAGGATAATAGAGGAATACCTAGAAGCATGTTAAACAATCCCTCTAAGTCAGCATCCACTCTCTAAGTCATAGTGATGCCTTTCTTGAAGTGACAAAACTGGTTTGATAAGTTGCAGTCATGTCAGAGCTGGAAGTACAGAAGTGCATTTATTAAAAATGAATGTTGTATCCTCTTTCCCCTCGTGTATCTTGTCACTGACATGACTTCACAAGTTGCAAATCTATTAAACATTTCAAACATGAAACTAGAGCTCATTAAGCAAAATGTTGACTGGTCTATAGCAAACTGTTTCAGACTCAAGACTATTAATATTTGTCTCCAGAGTTTTTTGTCTTCTAGGTTGTCACCAAGCAATCCAGCTGTCTGGGAATACAGCTTGTGTTTCATCTGATCAGAGTCTGACTGTCCTTTGGGGTGAGGTAGTAGGTTGTATAGTTTTAGGGTTATGCCCTGCCTGTCAGATAACTATACAATCTACTGTCTTTCCTGAAGTGGCTGTGATATCATCGCTGGATATGTCTTCAAAAGACAAAGCAAGTATTTTTCAACTGTAACATTCTCTGGCTTTGTCTACATGTTGGATTTGGTTCTTGTAGCAGGGTTATGAAAGAACACAAATGTCCTTACAGTGTTTAGATTCCTGTATTTCTCATTCAGGTTCAAAAGCAATTTCCATTTTGTCATTTTCTCAGCGAAGGTGGGGGGTAAGTGACAGGGCACAGAGGTACGACCCAGTCTGCAATGGGCTTGCTTACGCTCAGCTTTCTTGGACTGCCATGACAGTGGCCGTTTGGAAACAGCTGACCCATTTCTCCATTACTTTGTGGCATTCGTGTTTATACTCAATGGAAAATGCCACTTTTGATTCAGCAGCTATTTAAATCCACTTTGCATAGGCTGTTTGAGAAACTACGAAGCAATGAGCTGGACAAAAAACACAGAGGATGTCTTCCAGTTGCTCATGTTCTGCCCTGGAACTGGTAAATGCTTGAGCCCTAAGCAGAGAGGTTTCTTTAATCAGTTTTTATACTTTGATTTAACTCGCTTTTTTATTACATAATGCTAATTTGGGAGGGACAGTGCTTGCCAGAGCGGTTCTTGTGTCTCTGGAGTCACCCTCCAATTCTGACTGACTTCCAGGAAGAACTGTGCGGAAGGGCCAACAGGACATAATGATGGTCTTTTTAAGGCCAAGAAATGTGTGGGCTAGAAAGTGTTAAGAGAATCTTACTTGCAAATGGTGAAATGTTAGTTTTCTTTGGAAGATGCACTTGATGCTCTAACAGGATGAGGTAGTAGGTTGTGTGGTTTCAGGGTAGTGATTTTGCCCCAATCAGGAGATAACTATACAACCTACTGCCTTCCCTGATAAGCAGCATAACAACATCAGTGTCTTAATTCACAGAAAAACAAGGGTTGGAATATACTTCTGTGACCAGCAAAGTAAGTCTACATACAGTTGTTGTTACCCTGTCCCTAATAGCTCTAAATTTAGTGTCTTGCATTATTTTTAATAACTTCCTACAGAATAATTATCTTTTTAAAAGTCTTTATCTTGAAAAATGGAATTAAAGAAGTTTTGCTTATTTCAAAGTTTGTCTGCTCTTGATCTGTTTAATTTCCGGTTCATTCAGTGGAGTGAAGTTATCGGGGGAAATGATTCAAAAATGCTGTGAACTTGCATTCGAGATGTTCATATTTCCTTGACATCTAAGTTTGAGTGCAACAACTTTTACTAGCAATGCGCTGTTTTTGTTCAACCTTACCTCCCCCTCAGGAATCTTCCAGTGTTTTTCAAATAATACCAGATTAAGTCTCACAACATTCTTCAGCGGGTCAACTTTATATTACAAATAAAAAGCTCTAACAATGAAAATCAAGGCCCAGATTTTAAAAAAAATAAAACAAAAGCAGACATTGATTCTGTTCCCTCAGTTTCTCATAAGCAGGCTCATTTCATGACATTTAAATGTCCCCAAAAGAGAATTCTCTGCTATCTAAAAGGCACAAATTGCACCTGGAAAACCATGGGCAGAAAATGTTAAGTCCATTAAAGACATTTTGAGAATGCAAACTATGGAGTCTTACACCAAAAAACTGTGGAAAAAAGGGAATATAACTACAAGGTGCTGGTTTTGGTTGTGTATATAGAAATCATTCTCCCATAGGCAATATATACCAGGAAATAGGAATCATGTAAAACTTATGGTTACCTTAAGACCAGGGGTATCGAAGTGGTTATGTATAACCATTTGATTATACAGCATCTCATTACTGTAGGCTGGAGTGAAAATTTAAGTTAGTCATAATCCTCTTTTCCTATCTCACATGCTACACAAAAGAAAGCCTTGCTTACGTAAAAAGCATTACCCGCATATCTGTAGCTAGGCATGCTGAGACATCCACAGTGAGAGCAAATGAAAAAACTGATGTTACATTCGACAGCAAAATTGGGTATTTTATTGCTTCTCTGGTCCAAAAATACCACACGTATCTGGACTCAGATGGTATTTGAGGTCATTCAACACCTCAAAACAGGGCCTTTTGTTAATACCTTTAATGAGAGGTTAGGAATGTTATTTGACTCGTGTTCATAGAGAGGGATAAAGGCCGTTGGTAGAAGAGGAAAAATCGCTGCGTGTCTGAAAAACACAGGAGAATAGGCGATTCTGTGGCTGGTTTTAATCTCTTTTCTTCTTGCTGTTTAAAGAGGATCTCTTAATTTAAAACTGCTGTAAGGATACTTACCATGCTGGCCATGTTCAAGGGCTGCGGGACATGCGTTGCAGATTCTGAACTCTCTCTCTTCTGTTGAAAATGCAGACTCACAGCTGCAGCGTAAACATATTAGATGAGCGTGAGTAGTGATTGCATTGTGTGTAGCTTAAAACATACTGCTCCTCTCCAGGATACAAAATTGGCTGGAAATTTCTAGTGTAGTCTGACATTCAGTAAATACATAGCAAATGTTCTGTATGGGAGAAAGGGGTGACAAGAGGGAAAACGCTCTCCGCATTCTACAGCAGCATATTAGACCTTGTCTCTCAAGTCATTTTAAAATCTTTTGGCTCTGCCTGGGTCAGCATTTTGTTCTTGGTAATGAGCTGTGAGTTTTCAGATTCTAGTCATTCTGGCAATCCCATTAAAACAAAGGGCCAAAAAAATCCATAGTGTTCTCTTTGCTAGGATCTACAGTAAATGCAAAACCATGTGCCTATATTTAGCAGTGTGCAAGCCTGCAGTTAATCAGGTCTGTCCTTAGCAGTAGGTGTCATTACAGCAAATGGGAACTCCAATAGAAACTAAAGCACAACTTTGTGGTACCAAATATGTTCCAGAACTGTATACTGAAAATGTTTGTATCAAAATGTAAGTAGTAGGTTGGGCTGCTGAAATCATGATGAAGAACAAGCTGGTTTTTTAAAACTCAAGTCAGCATTACTTCTTGAGGTCATGCGCTGTTGTGTGGCACACGTTAGGTGTGAGGAAAAAGCATAATCATGAGTATGTGTAACATAACATATGATAAGTGTATATCATAACATACACTTTATTATAATCTGTGTCTGCTTAAACATCTTTTCTTTTTTTTAGTGTAACAACAGCATTAATCGATGAGCAGAAGCTTAATAGATCTTGCTGGAACTGTATGTTTGCTTATAGCAGACCAGGTGAAAATCGGCAGGCATGGGATTTTCTGTGAGGTCAGGATTTCAGTTGTTAGTTTCCCTTCTGTGCCCTGGAGAAAGTACATGGTGTTTTGAGACAAGGTACGAAAAGGATATCAAGCAGATCCCTGACATTAAAGCCACTGTTGCTGAATTTTAGATCTCTGCTGCTTAGATGTGTGGAGCATTATACGTTTTCTTCTGTGATCCTGTTCAAGGCTGTTATGTTTTCATGGTTTTTTTTTTTAATGTGAGCAAACCTCCATATTCTCTAAAACCAGATGCCCAGCATGAAAATTTTTACTCCATTTGACAAAACACTAAAGCAAAGGTAAATGTTTTAGACAATCTGGATAACACTAATAACAGGCTGTGCTACCAGCCCCACTTGTGAAAATCTGGCATTGCGACTGTGCATAGGTACCACGACATGCCAGCTGCTGGGGCTGTTCCTCTGTGGCTGCTCTTGAGACGGCAAAGACCTGGCACACAGAAGTAGTTCCTGGGTGCTCCGCTGAAAGGGCAAATTACAAAGGGGGATTTAGACTGGGAGAGAATCCAAAAATGCAGTAAGACCGTAGCTGGCACGCAAGTCTGTGCTGGTACAGATTCAACATGACACACTGCATATTGCTGAGCAAGAGTGGCACTTACGGTTGCAGAGAGAGAGCTGGTGCTCATCGGGAAAGAAAAAATGCCTGCCTTCCCTTGTGCTTGGAGAGATTCCTCACACAGGGCCTGGTCCCAGGATTGTGCTCATACTGGGAGACAAATAGTAAATGAGAACAAAATAAAATGTTAGCAGAAGTCATCTGTGGTAAAACAACATGCACCATTCAGAGAATCGGAGGTCTGAGCGTATTGCTAATTACCATGAATGTGACTGTGCACAGCAGTTACCTAGAGATGGAGTAGCTAAAACCTGTTTGGGCTTGGAGGGGTTTTTGTAACTAACGCTATGCAGTTCTCACAATATGAATGCATACCAGTTCTGGGAATAACAGTTACCAGGATTACTGATGAAATAAAATCATTTATGTCATGAAATACAACAGCAAATCAAAGGTGGGAAGGGAGGAAGGGTACAGAATTGGATTAAAACTGCAAAAGGGACTGGTAAAAGCAGGGCGGTGGTTATACAAACTGGAATTTGACCAGGACTCCACGGTTAAACTACATATGCTTAGGGGAAAAAAAAAAACAAAACAAAAAAACCAAAAAACCCCAGGAATACCAACAAATGATCATCCAAACAGGAAGATGCCACCTCTTGCACTGAATTCACTTTTCCACCAGGCAGGCAGATGGGCAGAAGCAGTCCAGCTGTGAGTCCAACAAGTGCTTTTCCATGGCGGGAGTGCGGGAAGCAGCTCCCCGCACATGCTGCATCACTGCAGGCGGAGCGGAACGATGTCAAAGTGCTACAAGAGTTACAGGCACCAAGAAGTGTTTGTATCTTCAAGTCTCTCTCTGCGCGAGAGGTGTTTGCTCTGCTGAGCTTCTCCCCTGTCGCTCTCTGCGTTGGTCTCAATTACTATGTTATTTAATACTCTTAATGGAAGCGCGAGAGCTGAAGCTCACCTAGGTGCCTACAGGGGCCAGTCAATAACAGGATGCACCAAATTGTGCCCCACTCGCTGGTAACGTCTGGAAGGTTTTTGAAGCAAAAAGAATGGCACCAACTTTACAAAAATTTACTAGGAAAAAATCCAAACAATTTGCTCTTGAGATTCAGAGACTTCACAAAGTTGTTAGCTCTAAGAAGGCAACAACCTATCTGGCTGGACCCAGGAAATCCTGCTGATGGCTTTGATTTTACACAGGTACAACTCAGGGGTGGGGGGGAGATGTTGCTCACACTGAAAAAGGCTGTTTAGCTATGTATAAGATCAGCTTAAGGAGCGTGTCTGCTCATATCCCCTGTCTTAGAGCCCCCAGCCCAGCCAGGCCTTTGGTACAATTGCACTGACATCAAGGTGGGCATGCCTCTTCTTGGCAGAGAGGGATTTCCCCTAGGACCACCCAGGATATGCTCCAGGGCCTTCAAGCACAGCCTCTAGCCCTGATTGAAGACAACCTCAGCTGTCTTCCAATGTGCTTGAACCCAAAGTTGTGGTCAGATTTGGGCTGTAGCACAGCCCAGCCACTTTATATATATTTTTATATAGCTCATAGATACACCTGCCTGCAGTGACACTGAAGCGCATTATCGTGTCTGCTTGGCTTATTCTCCTTGTGCATTGCTGGAGTTTCATGGAGGCAACGTCAAGGAAGCAAATCTGGACTCCCACTAAAAAGCCTCCGGCACTGTGGGCTTTGCAGAACTGGCAGAGCTGCAAGCAGCTGAGCTGCAGACATCTTTGTTGCTGCAGTGCAGATGCAAGAAATGGAGTAAAGCTTAGCCCAGTCCTAAGAGCCACACACCAAACTGGAATGACAGGAGTAATAACAAAACATTTTAAAGCTATATCGGCATGGCTCTGATCCGTGTGGCTTAAAACCATCCATGAAGGTATCCAGGTATTAACTTCCATTACAAAAACTATGGGAGATGGGAGCCTTGGAAGATGTCTGTGAGGATCTGGGATTCAGTGACTTGGATGCCCAGATCTCACCAAAAAAATCAGTGCCAGCACTGCTTAACAGCACAAGACAAAGACATCAAAAAACCTAGGCCAAAATACCCACTAATTTTCAAATAGATCTGTGTTCCTAAGTCACTTGGCACTTCTAATTTTTTTACAATTAACAGTAATGATTACCAGTCATGCTAAGCATTTGATGGTATAAAGGCTTTTGTCTGGTTGTGGAATACAGTTCATGCCTAGTCTCCAGCACAAATCAAAACCATATGAGTAAGCAGGTTAAGAGACAACCGAGTTGTAACTAAGTTCCCTGATGTGGCTTATGTTTGTATTCCAGCCAGGGCCTGAGGCTCTTACTCGAGGTTTTCCCTATCCAGCTTGCATATGCAAAAGTAAACAATAACATTTCCATCCTTGAGGAGCCCGAGTGAGATTTTTATAATGCAAACAAAGGCCTTAGTGTGTTTAAAAGGTCTCTCAATCAGCTGAAAGTGTGCAGCAGTTTACATATTAGTGTATGTTTTTAATTAACACTTGGAAGAGAGTGAGAAACACTTGATGCGCTTAGAACTAACATGAATAAAAGTACCTATCTTACATGTTTCTCAATGTAAACATCTAAACTAAAATAAAATAATTCCTTGTAAGGTAAATTGCCATTTACCTTTTGTGAAAAATGGCAGCTTAATCCTTCCTTTACACAGCAAGACAGGTCTTTCGAACATCTTGCTTTCAGTGATGAGAACATCTCACTTTTTGTGGAACTGTAAAGAGTAAAACACAGTTTGCAGCACTGCAGGGTCTGGGAGGTTTCAACCTAATCTTGGTCTTTACAGTCCTTCCTGAGCAGATTATTCCCATGCAGACATACGCTCCTCTCTGGATTTAACCTGAATTTGGTACTGTCTCTCTTGCATCTGTTAAAAAGCTACCCTGCAAGCTTGACAAATGGTGTTGCAGTGGTGACTATTTGAAAATCAGATGGGGAATCCCGTAAGTCCTATTTTTACTTAGGCTTGGCTAGCTGGCTCGTTCCAGTGACCTCTGCTGAGGTTAGCCATATGATATGCATGGCTACAATATAAAACTTTTTTTCCTCTAAAGTTTCAACATGACCAAAACTTTGGTTATATTTTCTTTTTCTCCCTTTTTTTGCTATTTACCACAGGTAAAGTAAAATGACTGATGGCCCAGGATTTAATGATTTACCTTGTATTTCCCCATCTTATCAAAACTGAGAGTCTGAGTTTGGAAGTTCGAATGGACAAATTGGTTTCCATTTCGTTCCCCTTTGCAATTCAGCAGCTTTTTGCAAAGCCTAAGAAGTTTTAACCGTAGCAAAAAGAAACCTTATAAATACATTACATTTCAGACATTCATCATATTGTACTAGCTGACAGAAAAAGGAAAAAGTGATCATTCCCAAATTTTATTAAAATCTGAGCAAAACGAGAATTAGGAAACTCTCCCTCAGAAAGTTTCCACTCTTGAAAGCAGATTTTTCATGCTAGAGCAAAGAAAAAGAGATTGTATTATCCAGTACATGGTGGTATATCCATAGCTCAAGCTATTGCCAAATTTCTAACGGAGGAACTACATCTACATTAGTTTGGGTAAGTATGTGAACACACAATAAGAAACGGTTGTTGCTCACATAAAGCTAAAACAGCTACAAAAGGAAACTGCCCTCAGCGGATGATGGTGTATTCCTGCCTGCAGCAACTTGAACCACGCTCAGCATCTGCAGCTGGAAGACAAGATGTGGTTTGACCATATGTGAGCCAAAACACGTGGTGACTTCGCTTTTACAGATGATGCCAAGTGGAGGTAAACACCTCAGTGCACATGACGTGAGTGGCGTCTGGGCTTTGCTCCAACCTGCTGATACACAAACCTGCAGCTGTAGGTCACATTCGGCAGGTTATTTCCCCCAAAGGTAGTACGGTGCACTTGCCCCACAAAAAATATTTAAAACATTTTTATCACTGTCCAAGCCTGGAGAACCCTAGGAATTCTTATTTATTTTGTGCTCAGGGTTAATTACAGACCATGCTTTTAATCATCAGAAACACAGAGGATGTGTTACTCATTAGATGCAGTTTCTACCTTAATACAGATAGCCTGATGGCTGAGGGAGGGAGAGGAGCGGGAGCCCAGGAGGGGCCGGGGCTGGCAGGGGACAGGTGCTGGCAGAGGGCTCGGGGTTTGGGGCACAGCTCTCCGCTAACAGGGAAGAGGGCAGGGGCGAGCCCTTCCCTTGCAGGACAGGAGGGAAAGGCTGTTCCCCCCCCAGCCCGGTGAGGAAGCACGGAGGCAGGTGGGCTCCTGACCTCAGCCCGAGGGAGGCTGGGGTCCAGTGGCTGCCGTGCGGCAGGCAGGGGCCAGGCTGCTGCCACCATCCCAGCCTCGGCCCCGGCTTCTCCCAGCTAAAGCTTCGCTGCACTGATTTACGACTCCCTCTGAGTGCCTGGGATGGAGTTATAGCCCCTTGTATTACACGGTGCCTTCTCTGTTATTCTTGCTGCACGCCACAGATTTATGACGGCTTTTAAGCCAGGCAGCACGTAAAGAAATATGATCTTAACAAAATATAGAAGGGACCAAAGGAGGTCAGAGTGTGGGAGCTGAACACTATACAGTGATCCAGGATTTCCTTTTATTTACTGCTCACACCTTTTCAATCTCAAGTGGATTCCGGCTGTCTCAGGCAGCCCTACCCAATGGCTGGGGAGGGGTCTGTAATCCACTGAGCCGAGACGCGTCGCCATCAGCGGATGTCTTTTATTATGATTTAGCACACATAGGAAATCCCAAAATACCGTTGGTGAATTAAATGAATTTTAGGCATGGAGTGCCAGAAAGACGCATAGCAGCAGGGTAGGTAGGAATCCCACATTCATCTGAACAGGCTTTCTGTCTCGTGCCATCTCTGACTGTGGCACGGACCTATGCTTTTCTAGGTTAATGATGTCCTGCAGAGCTCCTCTGCTTTTGGTGCTGAAAGAGAATAATTTGTGATACTCTTTCATAGAGAAGCGCAGCAAAAGCTATGCCTGATTTCATGGATATGATGGTGTGACGAGGAAAGCAATGCTGTAAGTAATTCTACTTTATAGCACTATTTACATATATTCATCAATTATTCCAAAACTGTAGCGCATGGGAAAAATACAGGCACTGCCCTTGCTCTGCAGATGGATAATGTGAGACCTTGCAGCACACACAGGATGACACAAGCACAGGGGCAGAGCTGCACAGAGTCACCTGTGGGACCACGGCCTGCATTAAACCCTCTACATCAAGATGCAAAGCGAAACAGCTGGCAAGAGGGAGGAAAGCTGTAATTACAGCCAACAAATGACTCCTGAGCCAACACCTACTGCTGAGGCCCTGGTCTTGAAACAGAAGCCAGGAACAGGAGCTTTTTCCCTCCTAGGTGAGTGCCGTAATCTCCTCCAGCTACAGTATCATTCCCTTCATTAATAAGACAAGCTCTGGTGTGCTCCCTTTCACTCAGATTTATTATCATTATTTCTCTATCTGAGGAAAGAAATTTGTCTCCCTTCTGGTTACAGCCTAGGGCTATAGCAAGGCTCCCATGGCGTGTGTTTTTTGGTGGGTGGGGTTTTTTATTTTTTTTTTTTTTTTTTGAAAGGCACCCAACAGTCCAAACAATAGTCCACCTGCTCTTCTAAGCTTCCAGAGCAACATACTCTCCACTTCTCCAGCTGCTTAATGCTGGTCACACTGTAAGCCCTTTCTAAAGCAAGAAAAGTTAAAACAGGTCATGCCATGGATTACTCTTTGGTAATTTCACTGGCCGCATCTGAAGCACATTTTCTTTGGAAGTCTGGACTCTCATGAGATGTAAGACAGACATCAGAACTGATGGTCAACACAAAAGTGCCTCCCTGGGGTCTTCTGTAGACAAATTTGTTTACCTGAGTCCAGAGGTGACTCAAGTTTATAAAATTAGCAGCACCTCTTTAATTTTCAACACATAATATCATTAAAGACAAGTAAACCAGTTATTGGAAATAATTCGCATGAGGTTTGTTACACTGCTCAGTTACCCACCCATTTCTTCCCCAGGTGTAGTGCCTCAAAGCCTGGGGCTTCTCCCCAGAAGGTCACAGCTGTGGATCTTCTCCTGAGATACACGGTCTCCTCCAAAATGGCATCCAAAGAAGGGTGAGTGATGTAACTTTGCCAGAAGGGGAGATGTGTGCCTTCCCGCTAACCTTGGGATCTTCATGTTCCCCAGCTCTCTATTTTCCAACTCATTACTGAATTTCTCATGCTTATTTCCTCACAGTATGTGTTCTTTATGATGAAATCAAAACCAATCTCTTTTTGAAACATTAACACTACAGTATGTGTTTTAAGTGTAATATCAGTCATTGTGTATTTTGAATACACTATATCACTAATGACATATGGCAAGACCTTGTACAATATGAACATGCTACCTCTTTTTTTTTCTTTAATGTTGTTTTGATGACTTACCTCATCAGAAGATCCTATGTATTTGCTAAGTGGTTGTCCTCAGCCTAGTCTTTGACTACTGATGATGTGGAGAAAGTGAGCAGGGAACAACTGCGTCCTGCCTCGTGCAGTAAGAGGGAAGGGCAGATGCAAAATGATCAAAAAGAGATACTTTTTCCCAGGCCGTTATGGTTAAACAGTGGAGATCTTTTCTGTTGAGTGCCCCATGGTGCCCTTGGCAGCTCAAAGAGCAGTGAGAGTGAGAGGCGTACGTGGATGACCACAGCAGATGTAGCACTCCTGTCTCAGGTAAGGATGGATCCTTGGAAGGACAGAGTCTAATTTTATGAAGGGACTTTTTCACTTAAGTTTAAAAGTTGTGAAAGGCTTTTCTTATGGTAGGAGCACTGGCTCGAAAGGGTTTCAGCAAGAAGCTGCCACAGTACAAACTTGCTTTCATTTAGGTGGTTTTCCCTTTGATATGCTTGTTTCACAATAGTGACTTGGCTTGAAAAGAAGATTGTGGAGATAAACATGGGGAAGATAAATCTCAAAGCTGCTGTATTCGTGTGGGTCCCCCCACTTTGGACAGGGGTAGACTTCCAGCTGAAAGCAGTCTTGAGTAGATAGCAGACTTTGCTAGGTGTGAAAGTTAGTCATTTTTGCGTTATGTTTCAGTACGTTTATAATGTAACGTACTTGGCTTATGCAAGAGTCATGAAGATGTTCCTCAGATTCTGTTATCCCTGTCAGGAGCCTTTTGCCCTTGCACTTGATTTGTGTGCTCAATTATAACCACTCCAGTGGGACACATAACTCAGATTTTACGATAGAATGAAAGTATAAAGTCATAGCTTAAACTGCATTGCGCTTCTTGCTGGGCTCTGCTGTGCATATTTAAATTAAGAAAGGTCAAAATACTGCACCATCACAGAAAGGGGCACATGATGTCTTTATCTGTAGAACAGGGATAATACTGTGTGCTTATATTCCAAGACTTACTGTAAGTTTAAGGGCACAAAACCCCAAGTTTTTATTTAGCATGGCTAGGATATGTTGTAACAACTGTCAGATGCTGGTTAACTCTCAAAACAGTAGCTGAAGGGACTGAAGGTTTTATGCTTGCTGTCGCTTTACGCTTAACAGTTTCAGATGAATGCAGCCTCTTGTTTCCCACACAACCAAAGGTTCAAATATAGAGAGTACTACTGGTAAAGTAATAACAGAAATTACTGATCAGTTCTAAACTTTGAAAATGTTCATTCTTCTTTTGGTGCAAATCTAGATCCAGCTTCTATATGTGGAAAAAACCCAAAAATTCCTAAATATAGCTTTAGTTTTCTACTTCATAGCTACAAGCAGAAAATGCCCATGAATCAATAATGAAGGCCTGTAAACACTCTTCTGGCTCTATGGCGTACTTAATCTCAACCAGGGGCTGTAGTAAACCACAATTCCCTAGCTGCAATAAATGCTGCAGACTCCAGAGCCAAGCAAAAAGTTTAATTAAAAGCAAACTGATATATATAAATCTGCTGATGCAATCTCTCACTCTTGCATCTGAAATATATATAGGCCTCTTCCTGGAGACACTGGATGATTTAGACTTCAATTTCACTTAAGAAGCCTCTCAACTAATACTATCCAGCGAGTGTCTGTGCACACGCTACATACTTTCTGTTAACTAAATGCATTGATCTCCCATTGCTTTACATGCCTAGTGTATCAGCTGTTGAGTTATTTGCCTAATTTAAGAGACTCAGCAATATTTTCCTGTGCTCTATATAGCCAGGCATCTCTGAACTTTTAGGACGAACTACATTTGGCAGTTAATGGGTATGACAGCACTAGTGCAATAGATTATATTTTGGCTATAAGTAAGCCTGGCAGCTTTGAGGAAATGTCTCGCTGATGGTTTAACACCAGACAAGCTCTGCTCACGTTAGCAACGTTTGACAAGCTGTTCTATAAACATTTAATGAAATGTAGTTTCTTGTTGATTTGTGTCCTAAGTCTACACGCTTCAGCCTGAACTCGCACCTTCTCCCTCTGTACCCCCGTGCACTGTAGCTATTTGCTGGACATGACGCTGCATGCCTCATAGTTGATTCACAGAAAAGTCTGGGTTAGGTGGGACCTCTGGAGATCATCTGGTCCAAACCACTGTTGAAAGCAGCGCCTTAGATTAGGTTATAGAATCATAGAATCATAGAATTGTTAAGGTTGGAAAAGACCCTTAGGATCATCAAGTCCAACCGTTAACCTACCACCGCCAAGTCCACCACTAAACCATGTCCTCAAGTACTACATCTACCCGTCTTTTAAATACCTCCAGGGATGGGGACTCAACCACTTCCCTGGGCAGCCTGTTCCAGTGCCTGACTACTCTTTCAGTAAAGAAGTTTTTCCTAATATCTAACCTAAACTTACCCTGGGGCAGCTTGAGGCCATTTCCTCTCGTCCTATCGCTTGTTACTGGGGTGAAGAGACCGACCCCCACCTCTCTACAACCTCCTTTCAGGTAGTTGTAGAGAGCAATAAGGTCTCCCCTCAGCCTCCTCTTCTCCAAACTAAACAACCCCAGCTCCCTCAGCCGCTCCTCATAAGACTTGTGCTCTAGACCCTTCACCAACCTCGTTGCCCTTCTCAACGGTTATCCAGGGCATTGTCAAGCAAAGTCTTGAATATTTCCATCAAGAAAGGTCCCAACACTTCTCTGGGAAGCCTATTGCAAAGCTCAATTGTTCTGTGGCTGAAGAATTATCTTTTTTCTTATATCCAGAAGGAATTTCCCCTAAAGCAACTTGGGTCCATGGCCTCTTGTCCTGCTGCCAGGAATTGTTTTGAAGAGAGTATCTCCATCTTCTCTACAACTACCTTCTTTGGGTGTTAGAGATACTGACTAGGTCCATCCTGAGCCTCTTCTCTAGGCTGAACAAATCCACTTCCTTTAGCCTTTCGTCATATGCCAGGTTCTCCAAACCTCTAATCATCTCAGGAGCCCTCCAATGGACCCTCTCCAGTTTTTCAATGTCTTTCAATATCTTGAGCTCAGGGGCCAAAAGTGGACATTAAATTCCAGGTGTAGCCTAAGAAGTCCTGAATAGAGTTAAGTGTACATCGTCTGGCCTAATTAGTATGTTCATGCAGACACTGGCGGTTTGTGTGACTTCGGACCAACAATATTTTGATGCTGATTTTTCTGAACCTGGAACAGGAGGAGGATGATAATTGTTATGGGAATAATACAAGGCTTAGTTGTTTTTGCTTTCTCAGAAAATAAAAATACTTTTTCCTCAGAAAATAAAAATATGTAAAAAGTATCTGTGACACTAATGAGTTCTGGCCTAAAATATATTAAAGCAATATTCCAGAGGCAAAACAGCGTCCGACACAATATTAAATAAACAGTTCCAACTAGCTCTCAAAAATTAGAGGTCATGTATGTTGGGGAACAAATCACAATGCCTTATATCTTTGAGCAAAAATTAATCTATTAATCTCATTTTATTTATAGTGGCCTTTGTTGCCTTACATCTATGTGGTGTTTTGGCTGGTGTGCATTCTATTGATGCGTTGCTAAACAAAAGTGAACTATAAAGTTTTCATAGCCAAAACTTCTCTTGTGTTCTTGAGGAGACACGGTAATGTATCTGGTGCCAATATGTACCAGCTAGATCAATAAAGATAAATCTTGCATTCATGGATGTATTAGGAGACCTCCAGAAGATTATTGAATTAGGGATATCCTAATCAGCTATTGTTAAACCGACAGAGACAACTGCATTTTGCAAGGGGAGGTTCTTAAACAGAACAAAAAAAACCCACAAAACAAAACCCCTAGAATTTCTATTTATTAACTAAGGCTCTGTTTACTGCAGTAGTGATCACGCAAATCAAGGCAACCAGAAATACAGCCTGCAGTTAAAAGATTTGTCTTTACCTGTGCTTCAAGTTTGTGTTCATGTGGAACAGTAAAATTCCAAATGTGTGGAATAAAAGAATAAGACTTCATCTTAAAACATCTAAAACTCAGTTTTGAAATACAGAATGAATTTGTTTCTGTACCAAAACAAGTTCAGAACCATAGATTAACTCACTCACTGTTGCAAGATACTAATAGGAAGATAAGACTTCAAAAAACCCAAACAAAAGCAAAACAAAAAAACCTGAACAGCAGTTATTTCATCAAAACATAGGCTTTAAAGCAAATTTGGCCTTTTTCATCTTACTTATTTCATCCTATTCATGGCAGTTGTCCTGCCATGAGTGGGGTGACATGGAGAGTACAGCAGGGGGAAATGAGTTCAAACCATATCCTAAGAAATACCAGTATTCAAAGCACAGTAATACACACAGTAAAATACAAAATTTAATGGAAATTCATGGGAGAAAATTCTACCTGTCTCTTCTTACATTCCTTCTGATTGAATAATAGAGTCAATGTACCCAAGTCTATTTATTTATTTATTTTTAAGTTTGCATTATCTAACATAGACATAACAGGTGTTCTGAAAAGCAGGATAAGGTCTGGATATGCACTAATGGATTGGTGTTCGTAATTAATGCCCTGAAACGTGTCCGGCCTGATGCTCTAATCAAATGTTTACTGGGCTAGAAGTACTGCAAGCCAAGATAAGGTTGAATCCAATATGATGATACTTGCCCATTTTCTCCTAAAGGAGGAGGGAATCCTGAAAATGGAAAATTAGAAGCAGGAGGAAGGGAGGACGTAGGCAGTGACTCAACAGGTGACAAAAATGCAACTGAGATTGCATATGTGCAATGTGATCAGGTTGGAAAAATAACTAGTTGAGCTGGGAGGCAAAATGAACCTGTAGTAGAAGAAGTTGGCTTAGTCAGGAGATAGAAATCTGATGCTGGAGAGAGTCTGAAGCTGAGCCTGATCAATCCAATTTGAGTTTTTCAAAATGCAAATTCCTCCTGCTCAACAGGACATCATCTAGTGAACAGAGTATACATTAGCTTAAAATAACTCCATTTGAATTGGTCTTCAAACTGAGAGTTTGTTTCAAACAATATCTGAACTCTTGAGCGTGTGAGATTCTGCAAGCCAAGCAAGAGCCAGAAGGATCTCCTTCAATTCAATATTCAGCAGCTGTTGAAGCTTTTAAGTTCCTAATGTGCAAGAGGGAGTCATGGAAAAAAGAGTCAGGGGAAAAGAGATTTTAGAAGCACTGTTATTGACTTGCAGGTGTGAAAGTCCACTGAAGTTTGAAGCAGATATGGGGGAACTGTCAGAGAGGACTTGGAAAGAAACACAGAAGCTGCTGAGAAAGATAATGTTTCAACACTGTCAAAATTGCCAGTGTGTGTATTAAAGATGGCAAGGATAAAAAATTAAATACTGGATTAATATAACATATCAAGTTGAAATAAACTGAAGAGAGGCTGGAGAAAGATCAGACTGGGGCATCAGTGGTCACAGCAGGGATGTGGAAGTATTATATCTACAGATGCCTTAGAAATACAAAATGAAGACTTCAACTTCCAATCATTGAGAATCTGGGTTAGAGCTTCAGCTGCTAGACTTATCTGAGATGCTGGGAGATGCATGTGAAGCTCCCTGGCAAAAGACAGAAACTGAGACACCTAAAATATTAGGAAATTTTATTTGAGAAAATCCATAAAGAAGCAGTAGAAATTATAAAAGAAAAGCATTGAAAGTTTAGTTACGGCTTACAAACCCCCGGTATGAATCTGTCTTAACATCTTCCCTCCTTGCTTCATACTTACTTAACATATTTTCCGTGTACAATAGTTCCTTTATACGAAGTTTCAACTCTTTTGCAGCAAGTGTTACTGACTTAATACAAAGCTGCTCTTTGAAAGAAGAGTTACTTTCCCTTTTGGCACTTCTAAATATTTCTGTTTCAAATTTGTGCTCCTTTCCCCCCAAGATCTGAGTTGCAGAGCTGCTTCCTTCAGTCCCCGGTGGAGGCCTATTTGTATTGGCTTTGATGTAAGCAGTAAGCTGCTTGGTTTAATTTTAACTTTTCAGGGGAAGAGTTTATTCACAAATGAATTACACAGCATGAAATCTTAAAAGCTGCAGTTAGATGCTCATGGAAAAAATGCATAATGAGTTTGGTTGGGAAAAATGTTACGGAACTGATGTTCTTCTCGTCTAAAAAGACAATGTGCTTTCATGAAGAGAGAGTGGGCAAGATGGAAAAGACAGGCTTCGACACCAACAAGGAAAGGGCTGCAGAGTGACATTTAATGTGCTCGTTAGGTGAACTGCATGTGCAGACTGAAATGAGAAATGCTGCACAGGGAGAACCAAAATTCCTGATTTCCAAATAACACGTTCAGAACATAGTCTGCTGAACTGGCCACCTTGCTTTTGGGATGTTTAGCAATGCTCTGCACAGTAGCAAGATACTGAATACCTTGTAAGCATGACAGTTAATTTTTGTCATATCTTTTAACTCTCTGGAGTCATTTGTTTAGTACCAACAGTGTGCATCATATTTTAGAGCGGTAATAAATTGTTATGCTTGAGGCTGGGTAGCTCCCACAAGCAGTGTGTCTTTGATCCTTAGGAAGCCACAAAACTCACTGAAACTTGTAGGCATCACAGCTCCTTTCATCCATTTTGTTTAATGAAAGCTGAAATAGTAGATGCTACTACAACAGTTGCAAATCAGCATGGCCATACTGGGGTAGGTTGTGAGCTGAAGCCTCAAAAAGAGATATCCTGACTTTGAAAGCAGATGTGGGAGCCAGGCGCTCTTTTGGGGGAGCTAAGTGTGTCCAAGATAAAAGCCAGAAGCAGAAACGCAAGCAGAGCGGTGTTTTTCGGAAAACAGCACTTTGAGTACATTCTTTGTAAATAAACAGGATTATATAAAAGAAATTACATAAAGGTTGTACCATCATCAGTTAGTCTTCCCAATGGAAACAACATGCAAGACATGGAAAGATGATTAACTGCTGGGGCTAAAGAATAAACTCTGACAGTCTCTCAAAAACCAAAAAGATCAAAATAATCTTAAATAAGAGTTGGATGTTTTTGAAAAAATTTAAAGTAACAGCAGGTAGCTTCCCGAGATGAGCTTACAGGTGACATAGAATTGAGGAGATAAAACCTTCGGGGCAGCTACACAGTGTCTGGGCAAATTAGGAAGCCCAGCTGCAATGCTGCCAGCTCAGAAAAACAAGATGGATAGATAAAGGCCCCAGCCAGCTGGCTGCCACTGATCAGAAAATGTCCTAAGAAGTACGGAAGAACAAAAAAACTCAACTGCTTTGGCTCATACCGGCAGAGAGGAACTGCAGCAGCATGGAACTTGCAAAAGGAAATTAAAAGATTGTCTAGAAATTAAAAGCTGTCAAGGTTCCTTGATGTGGAGCCATGGGTCCTTCCAGTATTTCAAATTTTCTTTTACTTTGGATAGAGATGCTAGTGTTTATAGACCCAAAAATAAGTGCCATAAGAGAGAGTATAGGGTTATTACTATGAAAGCCTAAATTTTCTGAGGACACAGCATCAGTTAAGACTCTGCAGAATGATTCTGCTGCTCTTGGTTTTGGAGCAATAAACTCAAATAGGCCTAAAACATAAGGAGTTGGGGTGGGAATAGGAAGGATGGAAGCTTTACCTTATAATAACTAGAAAAGGAAAATATTAGCTGTAGAGAAAATGCCTTATTTCAGCACATAGGTAAAAATCTTCCCTGAAGTTCTAAGGACTTTCTTGCTATCAGCCAGATCTTCTCCTTAAAGGAAAATTCACCAGCAGTTTGAGTGCTGCAGGTGTATGAAAAGCGTCACCAATTTTATATTGGGCGATTATTTCAAAGTCGTTCCATAAAGACACTGTAATTAAGCTCATCAATGCTCTAAATGCCTGGGATGAGTAGGAGTACCAATGCCAGATAAAATCCAAGAAGAAGGATGGAGACGTTGCATTTCTGTGCTTGCAAAACCCAGCCCTGACCCACCAGGTGGTGGCAGGAGAAGCTTCCGTGACTGGTCACCACGTACAACTTTTTAACTCTCTCTTATAGGGTGTAGAGCAACAGGTGATGATGTATTAGGTTTTTCATTAGAGGCATTTATGAAGAGAAAATACATTGGGCCTGAATCTAACAATGAAAAATAGCATAATGTCTCCATGGGTCACAAGAAAACGTGGAAGAAAGTACAATATATGGAAGCAGCAATAATGTGTTAGCTTTTTCTGGGAGGTCTACAAAGACATGTAAAATACAGTAATGCAAACAAGGACAGTATAATTACTTTGCTTAATAGACACCACAAAGCAACACAAGATAAGCAAACAAGAGAGCTTGATGGGGTGCAAGGAGGGAGATTTCACAGCCTGCGCAGTAAGAATGAGTCTCTCAAATTGTGATGGGGAGTTTTTGTGAAAGGCTATGCTTGGAGGAGGTTCTCAGAAGTTACTAAATCGAAGCATTAGGAAATAAGTCCATTAAAAAAAAAAATATCTTGATTTGTGATTATAGAACAGGGTTAGTAATCTATTGCAATGAGCTACAGGGGGTGGGGAAGCAATGTATGTGCCCAGGAATCAGCCTTCAGAAGAGCATGCGGGCTGTGAGGAGGGGTGGGTTTCTGCCGGAGGAGCCGAAGCCATGGTCTGACTGAGGCATGAGGGGCTGGCAATTTTGCCAGACCGCACAAGGGGAAACCTGTGGTGTGGACATCGGCAGAAGGGCTACTTACCTCTTGGTCCCATTTAAGAATTTGAGGACTTCAGTGAGACAGGTACGATGCCAACCACAGGCTGGCCAAGCACACATGTATGTGCTTTATCCCCCATGCAGATGGTTGGGTCTGCCAGTGACACGAGAGCTTGCAACCCTCTGGACTCCCAGCCCTCAGCTGATGCCGTCACCTCTACTTACCGCGTGCTGCGTTGCCTCTCTTTCTACATCCCCTAAAAAAAAAAAAAAAATATCCAAATACGCCTGCAGCTGAAACGGTTTCTCAATTTTATCCTGCCAGTAACGCACAAGGAACATCCTCATCAGCCATAAATCATGCTCAGACTAATATAAATATTTGTTAATCTAGGGCCCTTTTAAAGCTGTGTTACAGCTTTACCTGTAATTCTCATTAGGCAACACTGCAGCTTGTATCTGCAATAACATCTAAACCAGCCATTTTCCTGGAACATCTGTGCTCAGCTGGAGGAGGAGGGAGGGAGATGTACAGTCTTACTGATGTTGCTATGCAGCTAAAACACATTTCTGCCTCTGAAAGTTAGAGAAATGACAGTCCTCTGCCAGCCAGTGACCTCTGGATTGGTGGGTATGGACTTTATCATGTGGAGCAGTCAGCTACAAATTAGTAGAGAAAAAAATATTCTTTGTCCTGTGACCCATGTTATCCACAGACTTAGGCCATTATTTCTTTCTTCAGCTACTTTTCTGGTTCATTTCCAGTTCAGCTCCGCCTCGGCATAATCCCAGCCAGGCTGAATATGAATTTCAGCTGAACCAAAATCTCTGCTGGTTCAATGCCTCTTTCTTGTTGTGATACATGTATTATCTAGGAATCAGAATGCAATTAAGATTGATGAGTATGAAGATTATTTTCTAACTTTTTGTGGCTCTCATAGTTGTTCCAACCTCTAAGTCTTCACAGCTAGTGGAGCAAGAGTGAGGGATAATCAGAATATGTGTTCTATGTAAGCAAGATACGACATCAGAAAGACACTAAACAACCCCTGCAAGCACCACTTACAAATAAGGGAGACATACATTACCAATATCAGAGGCCTATATAGAGACAAAACAAGAGTAGACACTATCAACTTCAGGTGTTTTGAAGCCAAAACGCTCCAATATGGACTGAAACTGTGTGACCCGAACCTCCCTCTACTGAGATCAGAATTCATTTTGAAATTCCAAGATGAGATGAACCCCAATTTCAACTTACAAAAAATAAATTTAATTTTTCAACCACCATCCTGTCACGTCAACAAAACTGGGAAAAAATTACCAGTTACTAAAGCACGTAATGACGTGTCTTTTTAAACGGAAGAGGCCAACTTGTGTTTGCCCAAGGATCATTATAGAACTTTGCAGCACTAGACTATATATGATTTGAACACTGTATTTCTAAATGAAATAGTTTTGAAATGCTCACTTTTCATATGCATGTTTTGCTGCAAGATAAAATGAGCTGTAATGTTGATTTCCTCTCAGCTGTCTCTCAATTTCCTATATATATACATATACACATATGTACATAGGCATGTATTTATGTTCATAGGAATATTTGTTCATAGTGGAGCATAAATTCTTGGTACGTTAATGAAATGCCCAAGTTGTTGCAACTTATATATATATAAATTTGACCACCAAGTCTAAAGCAGAGAATCTCTTCCCCGTAACATTACCTGGCATTTAACACTAATTGCAAAGTTAGTGAATAAATTCTCACAAAATACAGTGGTGAAAAGGTAGCTATTATTACTACCATTATTAATATGCTTTTTCTTATGCAGTGACACAAGGCAGAAAGAATTTGGTTTAATTGACCTGTATTACAGGTGTTGCAGCACAGAGAGATCTGATCCAAAATTCTCCTTTTGCGCCCTCTCCTCCATCCTTTGGACCTTTAAACCTTTCTGCATGTAGTAATATTTAGCCAAGACTATGATTTTGTACTGTCATCTGACTTCTGGGTCACCTATACTATTTACACAGTAAGCATCTCGGTGGACTGAGAAACAAATAGCCAACGGTGTCACAATATTTTTGGTGTAAATCGTTACATGGCGCATTGCTGTAACTTTGGGAGGACTGCAGAGTATTTTGGACTTAGGTAAATTACAACCATGAACTTTTTGCATGCCAACGAAAACAGCACAAAAATATATTCCCTCCGCGCCTAGCAGTTGCAAGGCTTTCACAAGAGAAAACACAGTGATCTAACTATAAATAGCAACTTAACTAAAATTAGATAGAACTGGCAGGCTCTCGTCTATGAAGGGGAGCACTGTTAATATGCTCATCAGGTACTGGAAGGGCTCCAAATCTGACAAGGCATGCTACGGCGCAAACTTTCTGTGCCTGGAAAAATGAGCAGAAATGGCTGAATGAATAGGGCTGGGGATGTTTTCATAACTGGATAATAATGTCAGAGACTGCCTGATGATGCTGATTAAATTTAAAGCGGGTACTGCAAGTAGGGATATTTCTCCATATTCCTCATTGCTTTGCTTTGTTTATGCTAACAGAAAATGCCGTTAAATCTAATGAATAAAGAAATGTGGAAAATCATTTAGGGGAAAATTAATATCGAGATACTCGGCAAAGTTAAACCAAGCTGGGTAACAGTGTAAATTTAAAGCATGTAACTGCTTTTGGACGTTTTCATTCAGAAATGGTTAAGGCTTCTCTACACTCCTACATGGTGAAGTTACTGAACAGTGAATAAAAATATGAACTGATGGTACACCAGGTACTCGGTACTAATCTGCTGCCTCTTCCCCTGCTATGGAAACACCAAAAATGCTATTTGGCTTTCTCCAGTTCAAAATAGACCCTATAGCATAGAAAGTGCCATTATGGTCACAAAATGGTAGAGAAACTTCAACTGCACAGATGATGTACGCTGACCTTCTTTCCACACATAGCACCGTTGAAATACAATCACTTCTGCACCTGCTATCAATCAGCCTACACTTCCATATATAGCTTTTTTTTCCCCTAAAAAAATTAAGTTACCTCATAGAAAGACACCTTGAGGGCACGCTATATTTCCACAAGGGAAGTCAGAGCAAAGTAGCTGATGAATTATGAATTTACACCAAGCTTATTATACAGTGTCTCTCCCATGTTGATAAACCATTAGTTCACTTCAGTTTAATTCACTTTGAGCATGAATTAAGTTAAGGTAATTATGGCCACCTGACTCCTAAATGAGTGTCCATAGAGAAATTATATATGCTTGAGTTATATTCACTTTAAATTCACATCTTTTTTTGTTAATTCACTTTGATGTGAATTGGTGTTGTCAACTGAGCGTTGGTGGATAAGGGAAGAAAAACTGATGTCATCTACCTGGACTGGTGCAAAGCATTTGACACTGTCCCACACGACATCCTTGTCTCTAAATTGGAGAGACATGGCTTTGACGGATGGACCACTCAGTAGATAAGGCATTGGCTGGATGGTCGCACTCAAAGAGTTGCAGTCAACGGCTCAATGTCCAGGTGGAGACCAGTGACGAGTGGCGTTCCTCAGGGGTTGGTATTGGGACCGGCACTGTTTAACATCTTTGTCAGCAATACAGACAGTGGGATTGAGTGCACCCTCAGCAAGTTTGCCGATGAAACCAAGCTGTGTGGTGCAGTCGATGCACTGGAGGGAAGGGATGCCATCCAGAGGGGCCGTGACAGGCTTGAGAGGTGGGCCCGTGTGAACCTCATGAAGTTCGACAAGGCCAAGTGCAAGGTCCTGCACACAGGTCAGGGCAATCCCAAGCGCAAATACAGGCTGAGCAGAGAATGGATTGAGAGCAGCCCTGAGGAGAAGGACTTGGGGGTGTTGGTTGATGAGAAGCTCAACATGACCCAGCAATGTGTGCTTGCAGCCCAGAAAGCCAACTGTATCTTGGGCTGCATCAAAAGAAGTGTGGCCAGCAGGTCGAGAGAGGTGATTCTCCTCCCCCTCTACTCCACTCTCCTGGGACCCCACCTGGAGTACTGCGTCCAGCTCTGGGGCCCCCAACATAAGAAGGACATGGACCTGTTGGCACGAGTCCAGAGGAGAGCCATGAAAATTATCAGAGGGCTGGAGCACCTCTCCTATGAAGGCAGGCTGAGAGTTGGGGTTGTTCAGCTTGAAGAGAAGGCTCTGGGGAGACCTTATAGCGGCCTTCCAATTCCTTCTAGAAAGCTGGAGAGGGACTTTTTACAAGGGCAGGTAGTGACAGGACAAGGGGTAATGGCTTTAAACTGCAAGAGGGCAGATTTAGACTAGATATAAGGAAAAAATTCTTCACTGTGGGGGTGGTGAGGCACAGGAACAGGTTGCCCAGAGAAGCTGTGGATGCCCCATCCCTGGAAGTGTTCAAGGCCAGGCTGGGTGGGGCTTTGAGCAACCTGGTCTAGTGGAAGGTGTCCCTGCCCATGGCAGGGGGGTTGGACTATGTGATCTTTTAGGTCCCTTCCAACCCAAACCATTCTATGATTCTATGACAACTTGTGTAGGACAAGCCATTGGGTATCTTGGGCTGATGCCAAAGCACCTTGAAGATAAAGGAGATTTTGAACTAGTCTCAACAGACAGAAGAAAAATCTGATTCTCAGAGGCCTCTAGATGAAAAATATTACAGAAATTTTTTCAGTTAAATAGAAAACATAAATGGCTCAAATATAAAATGATGTTTAAATATAACTATGATAATGTAATGATTTTTTAACAAGAAACATTAAAATTAAACAATATAGTATTTGGTCTCTGCCCTTCTCAAATCAGTGCTTGTCAGCCATAAGGAAAACCCAAATTTACCCCTATTATGTCCCAATTAATCTGATCATTTAAATGGGCTAAAATATTTGCTATTACAGCTGTTTTTACAGAAATCATATCTTCATATAGCTGTATCGACTTGTTTTTAATGTACAAAATTATTTGAGTTGTATGTAATTTCATTTTCATTCTGGCTTCAGGAAATACACGTAAGTTAGTCTAACTCCAGCTCAAAAAATAATGACCCTTTGAAACTGATATTGCTCCAGTCCTCCTGCAGATTTGCCACTGTCACGTTAAAAAGACCGTATCAGTGGTCTGAAGGCTTCACAAAGCTGTAGTGAAAAGTAGGTTTAACCTTAGCTTGCAGATAATGTTTTTGGCTTAGGAGAAAGTTTGTGTAAACCAGCACTTTGAAATTTAATCCTACGGGGGTTAAAAACAAGACTGTTGTTTCTCATGGAGGGGGATTTAATATTTGGATTAACCACTTGATTAAAAAGGTTGTGACCTTTGTTTATGGAATAGCTTCTGTATTTTTAGCCCAATAGGAATGAAAGCTTTGATGTACAGAGTGCTGATAGTGAAGTATGTATTTTCACTGGGGAAATGTTATGTGTCAGTTGAGGAGAAGGAATGAAGTCTAATGAGGATCCCAGTGTGCTTGTTGAATAACCATGTCTGCGTGGAGAGGAAACAACCAAAGCGACAAACTTACCAAAAACTTCTTATATGAAGATATAAAACCTGGTAGAATATTGCCGTATTTCTTTTGGAAAACCTCTTTGTGGAAGACCACATGCGAGCTTCTTAAACATAGTCATAAACGCTGAAGATTCAAGGAAAAAAGTTTCAGAAGCAAAAATATCCGGGATTCTGAACTGAGATCTCGATAGAAAAGATAATTAAACAAAAAACTAACAAAGCAGCTAATGAAAGTTCAGGCTCCACTTCAGAATTCCAGCTTACTCCCTAACCACTTTTTTTCCCCCTTCCAACTCCCTCACTTCTTCCACATCAAGTAGGCTTTAGGCACTCGTGAGATAGCTGCCACTAGGGGTCAGGTGTTTATCATTCTCTTTAGTGTCATTAATAACCATTAGTGCTGTACAGTTTGAAAGTATCACTGCAAACTGCCTAAAATTACTCTCTTTCTTATTTATTTATATGTAGATATAAATACAAATTAGAAATCAGAGCAAAGATGAATTGTGAATTTACACTGAGCTTATCTGTTCTTTAGAAATCAGAACACTTAAAATTTAATTAAAGTTTGTGTAAGAAATTTGTAGTTTATAGTGTGCTATGTACAAAGATGAAATTTCCCAACACACAAAGAAGCTTTCATTGATTTGAGTTATTGCTGTACCAAAAATAATAGAGAAGCTATAGTTTGCACATTAGTAATGGTAGTGAAAATAATTGTTGGATGTGGGATTTGTACTTTCTTAATCGTGTACAGCAGGTTTTTCACAGTAATTTGTACCAGCCCAAAGTAGATGAATATGCTTCTCATTTGGTGACAGATACTCCTGTCCTTTGCATTTAGACCGGGTTCTGGTAGGTGAACAGTGAGATGAAGAGGACCTAGCAGCATAGACCCCGCAGTCTGACTTAAACCAAAATTGCCAGAGGGATATTAGATTCAAAGAAATCAAGCCCTCACAAATTACGTAAAAAGTGGCAACTGAATAGTCAAAAGCAACACAGGTTAGTGTTTGCCTAGTGATGTGGTGTCTTACCACTGCAAAAGCGAGTAGGCAGCTGGGCAGGCAGCACGAGCATAGGAACAAATCAGCTACTACAAAATGAGGGGTGCTGGAGAAGTACCGTTCAGTATAGGGCTGAAAACAAAGGACATGGAGCTAAAGGAGCTAGGGGAGAGGAGGTGGCCAGCTGATGTCCCCATCACACAAAATGCATGGGAAATCAGGCTTTGTTTGTTTTCCAGCACACATACAATGTGTGTCTGTATAGAAATAGTTCTACTACAGTAAGTCCTTAATTTTTCCGGCTTTCTTCCAAGCTCTTTATTAACTACACAATCAGTAATACTACCTTGTACGAAAGTACAAAGAATGTAAAAAGTTTATTGGGTTTGGTCTTTCCCAATGAATGCAGTGAATATTCATACAGACTAACACGAATAGAATAATCATTCCAGGTCCAAGTATATCATCTTTTCACAGATCCTGAACACGTATATATTTTTATACAGGATCCTAACATAATGATTTGCTGAGCATATCAACTGCTCAGAAGTGCCTAAGGAAAAAATCAAGAACTTAAGTTGTTAAAATAAGAGGTTATTTAAATCAATTAACTAAACCAGCACGAGGCGGTGACATCACTGCAATTGGATCTAGCTCTGCAGACTCCACCTATGCTATTGCGCTCCCAACACCAGGTCTCCATAGGAATACTCATTAAAAGATCTTACGGTGATGCCATCTATAGGCCAATGGCATGCAATAGCCTGCACAACAGGTATTTAGTAAGCAGCCTTACAGTCACTTGGAAAGACACGCAGGCGACATCCAGCTGATTAGTGGTGTTTCTTAAAGGGCCAAAACAGCTCAGCAAAAAGAAAGAAACTCCTCACTTAACCTTCTCTTTCGTGAAACTATTTTCATGATGTGCCCCTGTTCCACAGATCTAAGCAAGAGTAGGTTGTTTTGCTTTTTTATAGAAGAGGTAAAAAATCATCTTTGCTATCCTTCCCTTGTTAAATAAAACTGTTGGCTTCAATATTTTGTCAGAAACCATTCATTAGTAAAAAAAGGGCTTTAGGCTATCTGGATGCAGCCCTTTGGGTGTGTGCTAATCAGCCCCAAGCATCGCTGCCATTCCAGCACTTTAAACTTCTGGGTTTGCTAGCTGGCTTTTCACTGCAGACACTTCTCCCCAGGAAAATCTGGAGAGAATCCAGCTTCTCTTTAAAATGTATTCCACCTGATATGCAGAATATCTCGTGTAAACTGCACAAAGACGATCTTCAAAGCTTACTCTTTCCTTCACTACATCTTTCAGAATGCAGTAAATTCTCTTACAAAGATTTCTGTGATGGGAACAGCAATCATTCTATATGTCCTGGAGCACAGCCTTTTATTCATTGTCATCGCTATGTTTTAAAATATTTTCCAGGTTGTGTTTGCAATACATAATTTGAATTTGTGAGGCACTCTGTACCTCCATGCAAATTTGCAGGGGACCTTCGGTGCAATGTTTTTGAATCCCACCAGCTCGAGGGATGATCACTGAAAAACTCAGAGAGTGCCGATTCAAAATTTCTGAGAGATTCAACTTTATTCTCAATTAGATAAACACAATAATTGATTAAATACCTGGCAGCCAACTTTTAAAGGGCCTTACTCTCTTCTCAAGGCAGTTTCCCTCTTCTCTTTCCTAGACTTTCTCCTAGTTTGTGTTCATTTTGATCAATAGAGAATCAAGCTCCAGAACAACAAAAGACATGTTGAAATTACTGTGGGAAGTCATAGGCCAGAAATGAAAACAGACCTTTATCTTTTTCAAGATCATAATTCCAAAAATTACACTTTTCTTCTCAGACATGCAGGCCACTTCAGAACCCATTTGTAAACCCATTATATGTATTTTTCTTAAAACCTTCATCACAGCACCTGACTAAACCTCAGGGCTGCTCTAGAGCTTAGGGGAGCTCTGCGATACATTTTGCAGGTTACCAGTAGTTAAAAAGTAAACCCGTAACCATGCTGTTAGCCGTCATGACACAAGGGAACATACAGAAGCAGAAGTCCATTTCCCTTGTCCGCTCACGTCTCTTCTAAATTACCTGATTATATTTTAAAACTTGCTTTTCACTTGGTAAAAGGATTCCTGTAATTTCACTAGTGTTTTACGCTGAGGAAAAAAGTGTTATAAGAGCATGGCTCTGCAAAAAGATAAGGTCCACAGTTCTTATTTCATTCATTACTGCATCTATAAGAAAGTCTGGCTTTTCTTTTTGAACTTTACATGGAACTACACATTTAAGAGAAACAATACAGTGAATATTCAGAGAGCCTTGATATTCAGCACATCTCTGCAATCAGGGAGCTTTAGAGACCGCCATAAAATCAACAATATTCACAGGTGAATTGTGAAATTTGTTAGAGAGTTTAAGCCTTTTTCATTTAAAAAAAAAAAAAAAGCCACCTGAAGATGGTAATTTCCTAGAGTTACAATCCCAGAAAGGAATGTAAAAGTGATTTTGACATTGCAGAAATTGAATCAAGACATGAAAATCACATGGCTCCAGCTTCAGGGTCTAAACATGGGGAGACTGTATCCTAAATTCCTTTGTGTTGGGGCCTGTCAGTCACCCCTCTCTTCAAGAGACAGATATGCTCAAGTGTTCTTCTGCAGGTTATGATTCAGGGAAATGCACCATAGGCTCGTGACATCTTTCAGGATCTGATATGAAGAACTGCAGACAGTATCGGAGGTGGATTGTTGCTTTCTCTGCTACAAAATTCTCTTCAATGATTTCAGAAGAAAGAATAAAAATCACAAAACTTTTAGTACCAGTCAAATGGTTTAGGAATAAGGAAGAACTGTGGTGCTACAAGTTTATTTGGGGTTTTGAGGGGCTGGGGTTTGGCAGTGGGGATTTTTGGTAGTAGAAGTAGGTCTTTTTGTCCTTGTTCAAAGGACAAACGGACATTCTTATAAGCAGCAGAACAGAAAAAGGGTGCAAGTTGTTTTATGTCCAGGTTTTTTCTAGTCTCTCCACCTTGTTTTTAACATGGCTTGATGCAATGTAATCACCGGTACAAAAGTCTGCAGTTACTCAATGTCCGTTTACTTCATGCAAATATTTTTGTTATGATAGAATCATTATTTTAGAGGATGGCATAATTGTCCTGTTACTATTTTAAACCAGCTGCTGGTAATACGAAACTATTCACAGAGTACTGTAGAATACGACTTTATGGTTTGCTAAAACTGGATTTAGGGTTTACTTTAGTGGTTTTGATGGCTAAGTTGCTCAGATTCTGCTGTCTGTGCCATAAAGCTTTGTCTGCTTCTCAGAATGTCCTCCGAAGAGGGACTACAACGTTTTGATCCTATCAGAGAGTAATTTAAACAGAAAATGTTTCTTTTTTAGGTTTAAATAATTTCCAAGGGAGGTATTCTTTGTTATTTGTAGAGACAAAATTTTATTTGGAATAAAAAAATATTAGTTTAAGGGAAATAACCTATTTGTGTTCTTGTAATACTGTAAGACGAATGCAAGGAGAAATATTTTTAAATGAGAGCAAACTGGTTCTATTAAATCTGAAAGTCATGGTGTGCTTTCCAGCAAATCTGAATATAATTTTGGTAGGTAGGCACTCATCTTCATTTTGTGCAGATGGTGCTTGCAGAAAAGTCATGTAAATACATTGAATGTTAAAAAGTCATTCTAAAATGTCACCTGTTACATCAAACTCCCACTAATTTGTCATCAAGCCTGAAATCTCTACAATACATACTGTGCATGGTTTTTCATATTTTTTAAAATAGTAAATTTTCCTAGCTTCAGAAGCACCTTGGTATATCCTGAACTGTTATAGCGAGAAATGCTTATCCTCGTGGACAACTGTTCCGTTTGTTTCTCAACAGTACCAACATCTTCTCTGTATCCAAGCAGAACAGCAGTGAGGAAGAGAAAGTCACTTTTCTTTCTGTACGATGGAACTGGCAAAAAGCCACCTCATTTATGGTGCCAGAACAAGGAAAATAGTAATAATACAGAGAAGAATATGAAAGAACTGCAGTTGTTACACCGCAGTTAAACCCAGCCCATGCGATAGATACGCACGACAAATTCAACTGGAAAGAGGCATACCTAAAAGTTGAGTTTCTGAAAAGCAGCAGAAGGTAAAGCCGAGTGAATATCAGGTAAAGAGAAGCTATATATCCTAATTAATAGAGCATTCATAGCTCCTGTTTTGTGCAGCTGATAGGTGCTGTGGAGAGTACGGCAATGTGCTTACAGCAGCGTGTTACAATACAGTTTCTTTCGGTGCGCTATAGATGTAATTTCCATTTGTCCTGTAGGGCTGAAAAAGGTGTGCTTACGGACCCGTCGGGGCTTCAGTGTGCGCCATCTCATGTGGGGTCTGAGGATGTGTTTTGCCTGAGGTTAACACAAAAGTCTTTTGGTTGTTTTTTTTCAGTTGTTCCATCCATACAGTCCTTGTAAAACCTGCAGTAGCTGAATTCACTTTGACTAATGTTTAGAGGAATGGCTTGAACAACTCCTGAGTACGACCTGTCAGCGCTCTCAGTGAGCTCTGCTGTTTTCTGCAGGGCTGAATTCTTAAAAAAGATGTTGTGATGATGACTACACACTGACGATACACTTCTGAGTGAGAGCAGTGCAAGGTTTCTGTGCGTGCTGGCAAATAGGAAGACTTAACTTTGTTAACACCAGATGATTGCACTTCGTAAAGCTAAGCCATGGCAGATAGTTATTATTCCTTTTTTTTTTTTTCTGAAAAGCAATGCTTTTTTAATCCATTTAATGCTAGAAAGATTAGTATAAAGCAATGTGTTCTCTGCTTCTGCCTTCATCTCTCTATAAGTTCTGGCACAGTTTTTTGGAGGCATGTCGATAAAAGCTGAATATATACAAGAAATATAGGCATCCATGTATGTTAGCCCTGAGACAGGGTTTATAACTTTGTCTTTGTTGTGTATTCTGCATGAGAACTGACCTCCTATCAGCTGTCTTATAGGCTGGAGTTTTGCTGTGTTGACCACTGATACTTTTTGGTAATGATATGGGAGGAAGACAAGAATGTAATTTTGCTGTTTGTTGGGATTTTTTAAAATAACTTTCTGGTTTTGTCTGTCCTCTACACCGGTGAATCTGGCAAGGCAAAAATGATCACAACATTTTTATCTCACAGAACCCCCCAAAACCAGATAAAACCTGCTCACAAGGTATGGGATGGACAGGTATTAATAGAGACGAAAGGGCAGAAGGGTCGATAGCTGTCCTGCCTGCAGGCTCCACTCAAAGTTCTTCACTGTCAACAAAGTACAATTTGAAGGTCTCTGTTTCTTTCCTCCATGATGTCTCTGCATCTGGTATGTCTCAGCAGTCCATTATTTTCCTTTTTTTTATACCAGCTTCCCACTCCTGAGCCTCAATCTGAATATCAGCCATAAAAATTGATGAAGCATGCTAACTAAGTCCAAAGCAGCATTAACAAAATATACGTGCCACGTCAAGCTTTCATCATGACCTTTATTGTGACCCCTGTGTTCTCCTGCTCTTCTTGGGTGTTATCTCCTGCTGTAGCATAAGCTGCTCTTTGCTGTACAGCACTCAGCTCTCCCGTGATGAATAAAAAATAACAACGGTGGGTTACAGTATGCACGGCATGAAGGAGGTGGCTGCCAAGAACGAAGGCTTGATCCTCACGCTCCACAAAAAGAACAGCTCGGTGTATTTAGCACATTGCTCCAAGGGATTAATCCAGCGAATAAAGGTGTGGGTTTTTTTTTTTCCCTAAGGCACATGAATATTTTTTAAAAGTAAGTTTTAATTCTGCTGGAGCAACAAAGCCCTAGAATTGAATTACCTAATTTTTACTAGCCCTGTGATGACTTGTGATCAGGAATGGAAAACCAATATAAAATGGTAGACCACTGTATCAAACACACTTGTTCAATAATCTTTTTGGTATCCAGGAGCTTATCAGAAACCTTGTATCAGGTACAGGCTGCTCTGGGTACAGCCTGTTGTTTCTTGCTGGAACAGCATCCAGTTCAGCTATCCAAATTCAGAAAGCTGCAAACAGATGTATATTGCAAGAGCATTTAGTATAGATTTTCATACGTTTGTATTATCAAACTTCTCTTTAGGGTAGGGTTTGTCCCTTCACTACAGAGTAACTCTACCTGGAGGCTATTTAATGAACAGCCTTGCTGGACTTAGGCCCATTGGACACTATTTAACATTGTTTACAGAAGAGAAAAGCAAGGCTACCAGATTAGCAACCAAATCTAAAACTGATTTCAAAGTACATTCTCCAGTAGTAAAATACACATCTTTCAAATTTATGGACATGAGTGGATGTCTGAGGAAAACATGCAATCAACCATAATTTATCCAAAGACAGCCTGACTTTCATGAACGACGGGGACAAATAAAATGTGACTACCTTCCAGAAGAAAACACTGTAGCTAGGTCTCGAAGGTAACTAAAATCTGACTAGATTAATTTCACATCTGTAGGTGTATTTCTAAATCTAAACATCGTTAGTGTAATATATATACCAGTTGTAAAGTTTCTGTTTCTGGAGTGAAAAAAACAATGTAAGAGCTAGAAACAGAAACAATAATGAAAAAAGGTTAGTTGCTCCAACTGGGCTCTTCTAGGAATGAGAGAGTTTAAAAAAAAGATCAGCATTGTATTAATATTTTATTTTTAATCAGAGATTAATGAGGTTTGGATTAAGTACATTTTGATTCCAGTATTCCACTCTGATTTTTTAAAATGTATAGTTCACCTTTATTTACTTAATAATACATATTTTCCTGTATATAGTTTATGGGATTGATAGTGGGCTAATGACCGATTCGAGTCTTTGTCTTTTCTCTGAGAGCAAATGAAAGCTGTTAAACTGTCTTAGGATCTTTAGCTATGTATAGGCAAAGAGCACTCTACAAAATTAAGCAAAATTATAAGATTTTGCCACAGAGAACTGAATACTTAGGTAAACAGGAGCAAGAATTGTAGTATAATTATGTTGATAGCAGTCAATAAGGAGTTGACTAATTAAAAAAAAAAGTTTTCAAAAGAAATAGGGCTTTAAGGACTGATAGAAAGACAACAGGACAGGACAGTGGGTGCTTGTTAAGAGGGACATTGCCCCAGTCAAGGGGTTTGAAGACAGGGGGGAAGAAAAGAGGAATAAAACTAATATTGGTGCTATGGGAAACCAAACGACCCAATAGTGATTTCAACCACTCCTTGATCTACTTTTAAATATCCAAAGCGAGTGGCCTTTACCACCTTCTTCCAAGGTGTGGTTTAACAAACAACTGAACTGATGTAATACCTTACAGCTGCAAGGGGGAAGGTCTCGCTTCCTCCTGCCCTCTTCTGAGGTCTTCTCCTCGCCCTTGTGCCTGCTCTGGTGTTCGGTGGCTCCTGGCTGAGTCAACTCAACTCACTAATCTACAGAAAACTATCCAGTCTTTTTGGCAGGTTAGTGACTCAAATTTTGACTCACTAAGGGGTTTGAAAAATACCAAAGCCCAAAGAAGGTAAATGGTGGAGCCCGTGCCTGAAGGAAGGGGTAGGAGGAGGGAATGGGATTTTCTCTTTTCAGCAATGCTCAGCGGCTACATCGACATTATCCCAAAAGACTACTCGGCTGCTAAAAACACCATAAATACAGTTCTGCAGCCTGCGACACCTCGGTTTGAGGATTTCTTCCTGACTCAGTTTCCAGTCCTAAAATTAACCTATGCCGTTACCCTTAATAAGAAAAAAGACGCATTTTCACTTTGTGTTGTAATTAGAGCTTTACTGGGTCGAAAAAAAAAGGCTTGGGTTTGTTTTTACTTACACCAGGGCACTTGTCCTAGAGCACAGTAATATGTAATAGTTAATCTAACTGTAAAATCTGAAGTGGAGAGACAGCACTTGTAATTCTACCACCAAGTAATTAGGTGATGTCAGCACACTCACACCCTTGGTTAATCCAGCCTCCTTTACCCTATAATAACATAACAGTGCCTTGCCTTCACCCCATTTTTTCAGTGGCAGAAGTAGCTCGCGCTATGTATGTTGCATTAAAGGCTTTTTGTGTCTGTGTGTGATGACAAACCTGCTGACATGTGGGAGAGTGACAGGGCACATTATCTTTTACATAGCTTCAACAGGTAAACTCCCAGAATGTAAACATTTCAAGATGAGACATATCGGGTAGGTATACAGACAAGAGTTTTTTCTTTCCAGATTAAATAGAAATAAATTGGAGGTATACTGAGCTATTGGATACATTTGAAAATCCCAGTCTGGACATCAAACAAACATTTGTAAGGCTGAACCCCAGGATAAACAGCAAATATTTTGTGTTCTTTAGCAAATATTTGCAGAGTTACACACAGATGAATTAGGTAATCAAAGAAACTGGAATCAGGTAGCATGACTCAAAATGGATGCAAAACTCTATGATATAGCTCTAATTAAACACTCTTGTATGGTGCTTCTTGTACTTAGCTTCTTCTGGAACAGCACCGGTGAACCACCTGGTGCGTTTGCCTGTCCCGTCGTCAGCGTTTCCCAGTGGCTTGGGAACCTTTGGGGTCTCCAGCTACGGCTGTCGAAACAGGGAACCCAGACCACAAGTGTATGCGACCCCTGAGAGGTAGGCAGCTGGCAGGAGACCAGCTTTTGAGTATTCGCTGCTTTATGTTCAAACATTATGAATTTTATCTGCCAGTTTCTAGAGCCAAATGTACCTCAAGACCTCAAGGAGGTAAAAAGGGAGAAAGGAAGAGAATTATATTAATGCATGCAAAAGTTAACATCAATTTTTTTAAAAATGGGGGAAACCCTTTAAAATAACTCAGTTAAAAAGTAAACATCTGGTGATACTACAGAAAAGCAGACTTCAAAGGCCTGCTGCTTATAGAGGTCCTTGCTGTTGCCTTTTTTTAAACCATATATCCAGATTTTTATTCTGGCGCTCACTGCATTTGGAATGAGTGAAATGATCTGAGAAAAGAAGGGGGTTTTGTGTATTTTTTTTTTTTAACTGCCAAGACATTAGCTCAGGAATTATTATGAGAAAAAAAACCTGTTTGGAAAATACATTGAATATTGCAAATATTATAAGAAAGCTTTGGAAAACATGCTGGATTTGCATCCAGCTCTGAACACAACAATTTTTATTTCTTGCAGATTCAGTATCAAATTATTTCCATGAGGTTTCCAGAAGTGAATGGAGCATTTCAGGCACGGTTTCACTAAAGAGAGACAGGTCTGGCTGCACAAGGATCTGTCATGTGCAATTTTGTTTACTTCTGCCTGTTTGCTAAACTCCAACTTCAGTGAGTCACAGTATTTTTACTACCATGCTATCCATTCCATAGGCTTTAACACACTTCTCCACTTAATTATTAACAAAGTCCAAAGGTATCCACCCCTCTCCCACACAGATCTTCCAGCTAAACACAGCCCCGAAACCTCTTCTTACTTAAAATTGTCCTTTATGGTTTGGATAAATACAGTGTTAGTAGTTGATGCCTTCAGGTTGCTGAAATGACATCCTTCCTCAGTTCTCCAAGCTCAGAAGGCTTTCAATGTTACGGCTCCTGCCGCTGCTTACATTCCTCATGTCCAAACAACCGGGGCTTGCCCACGCTCCAGTCCTACGGACATCTTCAGGCTTTGCTCCTCGTGGTCCTGTTGAAAATCACCTGCTTTTCCAGGATTTGCTATAGCCACCTTCTAACTAAAATAAGCCCTTTACTCTCTTCCCTTATCCCTCAGATCACCTGCTACAGTCGTCATCTCTGTTTCTTTGGTCAGGCTTGACTGTGGTTTGATGCCAGGCTGGTTTCAGAGGTAATGCAGATGGAAAAAATTCAGCCAGCGCTCCTTCATCCCAGCACGCCACCTCTCTGGGATGTGAGGGGTGTGCCGTGAATTAGATCAGGAAATCATTTTTATTTCCTGCTGCTCTTTTTTATTATTTTTCAGTAGAACAGGTCCCCTGATCTGGTTCACAGCATGGCGCTGCAAAGAACTGGGGTTGGGAAAATTGAGGAGTGGTGCTGTATTGCACGAGGACAAAAAAGGTGGAACTGGGTGTTGGGATGTTCCTGAGGCCACAGGATCAGAAAACTGTGGCCTTTCTGCTGCTGGCCTGAGATGAGCCTTCCCTCAATTTCTAGCAAGTAACAAGCTTGTTAATATGGCTTATAGCACAGTAAATCTGCATGTGTTTTCAAATCCCATCTGACCTCCCTCTTCTGTTTGCATTCTGTGTTATTAAATGCAAACAAGAGTTTGCAAATTATTTTATCAAACACTTTAAACAATTTTAGAAGTACAGTCTTGCTTTAAAAAAAAAAATCTATCTAGGACTTACTTACGAGCAGTTCCTGTTCACACAGCAAAGCTGACCAGTGTAAAGAACAGTGAGAAATACTTGAACGAGAACCTGGACAGTCGAAGTGTGAAGGAAAAACTGGTACCTGCAAAGCATCAGCCCAACGATACGTGCGTTGCTTTTGTTTAAAAATCTGACTTGTACACATGCAATGATTGAGCAAAGAGCCCAGAAATGAAATATATGATTGTTCTTCATACAAGGCAGTTCTAGCATAGCTCAGAATGTCAGTTGTGAATGCTGGAAAAGACTGGGTGTAGCACAGTCAGTGTTAGTCATGGCCTGGAAACGGCAGGAAAACAATTTAAGCTGAATAGTTACTCAGCTAATTGCTTGGAGTAGGTCTCAGATTTACACACCCTAGGACCCAAACTCAAAATTTTTTACTTGATAGTATGAGACAAATACTTGCCCTTTCTCCAGGTGGGGTGAAAAATCTTAGGGGCTTTCTAAAACTCATTTGCAGTAGTACAAGCAAAGAGGGAACAAAACTGCTTGCATTAAGGATCTGGGAGAACTCCAAAACTGTGCTGAGATGAGCTCTGGAAAATGCACTGGAGTGGATAGAAAGTACCAGCGCTGCATGGTGCGTATCCTACCTGCTCACCACGTGCTACCGCTCAGAAAGCAGCATGCAACTTGTACTTGCCCTTTTATTGCCTCAGTAAAAAAAAAAAAAAAAACCAGCTTAGCTTTAAACTCACCTTCAAAAGCCACCGGACTTTGCACCAAAACAAATATACATGCACGTGATTCACACTGACTCTCTCCTTGGGTGCTCTGGCAATAACACAACTTTTTAAATCACTGCATCTGCTTGCTAAATAAACGTGTTTACACCGTTGGTGCATGAAGAACTTGGTCTGAAGTGTACATACTTAGTATGGAGGCAAACATAAGTTCCAACTTCAGTTTTAATTTCTGCACTTGGACTGAATTATTTACGAAGAGATGGGATCACGGCAAGCTGACATCTACATGGTAACTCCTTCTTGAAATCTATATAAAACATAGGCAAAGGTGCAGAAACTACTGAAGCTTAGATTAAGGCTGCAACTACAGCCAGACAAGAATAAATAAGTATCAATCGAAGTATGCTGGGAGGATTTACCAGTTACAGCGTAAGCTGATCTAGGCATGCACGGGAGTACATACATGCTGCAGAAGTATATAGGAGGACACGTTTTAAAGAAAACCAAGCAGAAGTTGCTAATAATTGCATTAAGAAACATGTTCCACCATACATTCTTTCTTGCTTTTTTGTTCTAGTATGTCTTGCTAATATACATGCTCCTCAGGGAAAGGGCAGATTTTCTGCATGATTACTAAAGGACAGTAGGGAGAGCACAGGGTATTACAGGAGAGAAGGGTTGGGAATTGGAGGCAGATGTCAGAGAGGGGTACGGAGTTGACATAAAGACACTTGAGAGGAACAGTAAAAGATAGCTTTAGCAGGAGAGGGGGAAGAATGGAGGCCAGAAAAGATGTTGCAATAGTCAACTAATGAATAAGATATGAATCACAGTTATGGTGGTGATGATGACAGGAAGAGATTTGAAAGATGTCACCCAAGAAGAGAATCTCAATGAGATAGATAAAACGCTGAATGTGAAACTGAGATTGGGGGGGAAAAGGGGCAACAAAGGCTTAGTTGAGCCAACAGAGCAAAAGTAGTGAGAAGCCTGGATAAGAAAAGAAACTCCTTCTTTGAAATAGGAATCATTCAAAGAATATTCAGTAGAAATAGTATTTCAATAAAAATACGGGGATCAATAAATTAAAATCCATTAAGCAATTAAATTAAGAATGAATGAAATCAAGAGTACATCTACTTCCGAGGATAATAGGAAAAAACTTACATATGGGAGGAAACTCTTACCCCTTCAGTGACACATCATGGCAAGTATCATGTGCATCAAAGGAAGGAGCAAAAAAAAACCCAGTAACAGAGTAACAAAACTTATCCCTAGTTCAAGATACCGAGCAGTGATTTGTTTTCTAAAATTGTGTAATTTTGTTGTGCTAAGTCTAACTGATTTTTTAGCAGTTCTCAGAGATAATAAAACCATAAATAAATCCACTAAATCCTTCTGAATCTGGTAATACAGTGTCCAGTAGAAAAAATGTATAGAAAAGGAATCTTACACTGAAGGAAGAAACTATTCAGATGAGAAGGTAGGGGGCATTTGGAAAAGAACAGCACAGTGGAGTTTTAAGAGTAATTGCTTATTCCCATAAACTGTTTTCAAGTCGATCATTTCCCCTATGGTTCCTTGACATCCTGCAGAAGGCTCAAGTGTGGGCTTCCCCTCAGAAAAAGCTTGGGGGGGTACTGTTTTCCCCCTCTCTTCCAGCTCACCCTTAATGTGTGCATCCTGCATTACTGTAAGAAAGGTGCTTGCTCACTGCTAATAGTTTTTCTTTAAAGACAAATTTTTTAATTAAAATGGAGAAATTAAACAGATTGACATTAATAATGGGGGGGAGAGAACTGTCACATTAAAAAAATGTTAATTCAACAATTCTCAACATTGCTGCTAATATAGCTATCCATACCGATGATGACAGCACCAGCATAAAAAGAATATCAGTTATTAGAGAAATTCTAAGCATTTTGGGTTAAGAAGGGTTAATTGAGAAGTTTAAAGCACCATCATCTTACATGCAACTGTTCTTAGTCTTTTCGACACAGGAAGATCTGGAATGTTGATCTTGACACTCTGACAAATAATGAATTATTTCACTAGTAAGTAAAGAGTAATGAGCAAAGTCACTTTCAAATATGGATAGAAATTATCTGAATGACTGACTCCATACCTTACATTGATGGGATGGCATGGTAAACACCTCTAACGAAAATGAAATATAAGTAACAACTTCAATCACTTATTTTGTTGGGAAATAAAATCTCAGCTTAGATTTAAAAGAAAAAAATATCCAATGTCTAAATAGTTTTGTGGAACATTAGACTTGTGTAAATCTGTAACTTGCATCCTGGTTCCATCCAAAACCTGTCATATTAAAATGAGGCAGATGAGCCTCATATGATTTATCTTAAAACATTTTCATTTATCATTTTTAGTCTTAGAGCTTTGTTCTAATCCAGCAGAGACGTGCATCTAAAAACAACCAAGCCTCAAAACCAACAACAGAGCAAAGTAGCACAGACGTTTCCGTAACAAGACTGCTATGCTGGGACAGAGCTTCATGATGAAAGGTCAGACCGGATACATCTCACGGGTCTCCTCTGTTTCACCAGTTTGCTTGGTGGTTGTTTTTTTTTAAGGGGGTTGCTTTGGTGAGAGAGAACTGCTCTTTTAACAATCATGTGCATACTGTGTATGCACGTAACCTGCGTATTAACTTAGATAAATCAGATGTAATCATCTCCTGTTCATTATCACATGGGACTTTTGGCTTCGACTTATTTTGACCAGGCACAAATGGGCATGCACAAAATTATACACAAACAGTCTTAAATTACACTCGAATAGTTTTCTATACTTCTGTTAGTGACCTTTGTTCATAAAACTTGTTGTCTTGTGACGGTCCAGCCACTTCTGTTCTTTTAAGAAGAGTAATTCAATAACATTAAAATAATTTTCATTTAGTACATGTTAGTTCAGTAAAACTGCAGTAGTCACACAAAGAGAAACAGAATCATACGTATGCTATTTCAGCTTATAAAATGCTGGCTACGATGCTTGGTCTCTGCAGTTCCCGTTCAAATAAATGCCTAAACGGCAATGCTCTATTTTACTTATTATATCAACTTTGTCAGGAAAGTCTTTCATGATGACCCAGCAAAAACGAGGCACGCTGTCTGTTAAAATCTCTATCATCAGATCAGCAAGAGAAACCACAGCAAGTATTTGAGCATGGGGTCAGCCCACTTCCTGCGTTTTACCAGTAGTTGGAGGAGGTGGCGAAGGCGCTGCCAATTTTTGCTAGTATAGTCTGTTTCCCAAAACTTCTGAATGAGTCTGTGCTGACTTGGATCTGCTCATCTGCTTCCACAGAATTGTTACGGGAGACTCCGTATCTGACCTTTAAATAAACGGAAAGGCTTTCTTGTTTTGCAAATGAAAGCATTTTGTGACAGAAATGCTGCGCATGACTGCGGAGACCTCTGACAAAGCCAGCGGGCTACTGGAAAGATGGAAAATCAACGACTGCACAAGTCTGGCTGCTTGTTTCACAACTGTCGAGCTGTTAGGCAATAGTAATATGGTTATTGCATATTAATAGAATATAACACTAATTAAAGCTTATTCCAGCTAAAAGCCTAGTAAATAATCTAATTTCTGATTTCTAAAAGCTTGCACATTTAAATAGCTAATGGATGTTTATGATATTTACTATGTTATTAAGATTTGAACTGCGATACAAATTTACACAATCCAGTCAGTAATCTACACTTAAAAAGCACTTTTGGTACAAAATGAATCATTACAGTCTCCTGGGTAAATATTTTAAATGTGGGATACGTTCTCCTCCTTCACTACAGATGCTTTCTGCAACAACAGCCATTTTTATGGACAAAATGTATGCAACTTCTTTAGAAGAAAACACTTCCAAAACAGGGATTAAGAGTGCTCTTATCTGTGTCTGGGATAACACAGTCCTCTTCACTGACCACGCTGTAGAAAGGGTTGCTACGAGTTTGGTTAACAGCGAGTGTGGGATGGGGAGCCCACAGCTCATAAACAGGAAACAGACCACAGCTCATTTTAAATTCCAATAAATATTTTGTGTTTTTACTGCCTTTGGGACAGCCTTAGTGTGTGACCCAGGACAAGGTGTATGAAACATCTATTTGCCCCTCAGAAAAGCTAGCTGAACTCGGCAGCTAGGATAAAGCCTAGACAGCCTAGCGTGCCTCTCGCTGGCAACAGCGAAGCCCTGATATGATGAATCCCTCAAAATGTATATATTCCTAAGGCAAAAGCCCGCACCCATACCAAGATCTTACTTTTGAGAATTGTACTGCAGCACTTGTACAATGTCACCTCCAGGACCAGCAACACAAGTACACATGCAAACAGACCTCCTGAGTCCAGTCTGAAAGTTCAGTATGGAAACTCAAACACAAGTGTCCTCACTCTCCACAGCTTCCTTGCCAAAACAAGAGGGGAAACAGTTTTAAAAGCTGATCACATACCCAAAGAAAACCAATATATGTTTGTAACTGCACAGAAGCTTATTCTGTTTGTGTATATTTTGGGGGCGGGGGGAAGAGAAAAGAGGAAAAAAGAAAGAAAGAAAAAGAAAACCAAACAGAAACAGAAACTGGCTGCACAGATACCATCTTTTATGGAAATAGTCCCCGATCCTTGTTACCAGCTGAGCTCTGTTACACACAGACTGTGGGGAAATAAGTAGGTGTTAAAATTGGGAATTAACTTACTAAATCAACTGATTCTTGTGGCATTGGGTGTTGGCCCGGCTTGGGACAACTGCAACTACAACTTGAGCAGCACTAATGGTTGAGAAGTTGGGCTGTGACCAGAACCAGCTTGAAATAGTCTGAAAAAGCCTTGAATAAATGTGAGGGCTTTCATTAGCTTCTGGTTTACACCTTTTATTGGTTGGTATTGAGGCATGCTTTCTGGTGTTCTTTCAGCCTCTGCTGTTACTGTTGTTCCTGTACCCAGGTGCTCCGGTGCCCAGGTCCATGTGCTTAACCCAAATTCATGAGAAATTTATGGAATTAAATATGATGCCTCCAGGACAGTGCTCTCCTTCCTTCCCTTCTGGGCCTGTTTTTCTGTTTTCTGAACTGCCCCAAACTATCTTTCCATTGGCAACATCTGAAATGAGTCATGTTTTCTTCTCCTGGCACCTATGTTATTGACTACTCAGGTCAGTATTAAAGTGCTTTTTTTTTCCAAATGGAGTGAGAACATGAAAGTGAAAATGCAATTATATTACTCCAAAAAGCTAGTGATATTTTTTGTCAAGCGGTGACCGTGAGGATCATCAAGAAATGTAGTGCAGAAATCGGTGGGGGGGGAAGCTGACCCCCTCTTAAAACCGCTGTATTTATGCTTCTGGTCACCTTTCCAAGATTTAAGAGCCTCAAGTGCGGCGCAGGGGCTTGCTGGCTTTTATTCAGGATTTCGCGCTTTGCTTTGCAGACGTGACCCGCGGTAAGTTTCTGAACAGGACAAAGCTCTTCCCGGCCGGCCGCGCTCACGGAGAAGCCCCTGCGCCCCGGCCCGCCCGGCTCCCCCGCGCCTGCCCTCAGGGCCGGGCCGCCGCCGCTCGCCCCGCGCCGCCTCTCCCGGCCGCAGCGGGCGGGTCAGGGGAGGCGAGCGCAGCCTTCGCCCCCCCGCCCCCCGGCAGCCGGCCCGCCCCTCCGCCCGGCGGGGCTTTACTCGGCCCTTGACGGCAAAGTCCCGGCGCCTCAGCCTCGTCGCCGGCCCCGGGCTCCCTCCGCCCCGGTCACTGGTAAGCGGCCGGGGCGCGCGGGGGGACGGGGACGGGGACGGGGACGGGGGGCGCGTGCGTGCCCCCGCGCTGCGCCCGGCCCGCGCAGGTCCCTCCCCTCCCAGCCAATGGCGCGCGGCCCTCGCGGGAGGTGTGTGCCGCGACCTCACTTCCGGTACCTGTCAGCCAGCCGCCCAGCCCCTCCGGCGCCGCAGCGGCCGCTGCCGCCCGCCCCCGCCGCCGCCGCCCCCGCGCCGCCCCGCCGGGCTGACAACGCCGGGCGCCTGTTCCCCGCGGCCGAGGCTGTGGGCGAAGGGGCTGGGAGGCGTGTGCCGAGAGCCGGGCGCCCCGCGGGACCCCAGCGGCGGGACGCGGCGGTGCTGACCCGACCCGACCCTGCCCAGCCCGCTGCGGCCACGGGCGCCGAGCGGCCACGGGCGGTCGCGCCTCTCCGCCTGCCAGCGGGCCGGCAGTAGTGCACGGTGCTGCCTTAGGGGCGCCCCCCCCCCACACCCCCCGCCGTGTCCCGGCCGGGGCTCCGGCCGCCGACGGGGGCACGGGGAGGGGGCGGAGGCGGTAGGAGCGCGGCTGGGTGACGCCCTCCGCTTCGCTAACACGGCGGCGGTTTTGCTGATGACCTGTCCTTTCTTCTCCTCCGCCTCTCTTGTTATTTTTATTGACTTACTTATCTCGTCGCCGCGTTGTGAAGCCCTCTGCGAAACTCCGGCGGTGGCAAAGGCGAGGAGGAGGAGTTAGCTGGCCGGGGGAGATGCTTTAGCCGTTCCTGCCGCCGCGCTCGGGCTTCGCGCCGGCTGCCCGCCGTGCGGGGACGGCGGCGGGCGGCAGCCCGGGGTCGGAGGGGCTAAAAGACGAGCGGGAGCCGGCCCCGGCGGAGGCTGGCGTCTGTAGGTAAAGAGCGACCGTGGAAACTGTGGGGAGCCTTCAGGGTGCTGGGGGGTGGGGAGCAGAGGAGAAGGCGATGTCCTGTCACGTAAGGTCCGTTTTGCAACTGTAGTGTCTCTTAAATGCAGCACATTTGAATTGTCCTTAACGTGGTCTGAGAAATGAACTCGGGCACTAGGCAGAAAATACGTGCTTGGAGGTTGCCTTTGTGGGCTTGGCTTGGTCAGGCAGGTTGCGCTTTTACCCGTCGGTCGGTCAGAGGAGAGCCCTGTACCCTTGGAGTGAGGAGTGGGTCAGCGGGGCTCCTCCTGTAGCTGCTTTTGTGGTTTGATGAGAAAAACGTGTTCTTGGTAGTCCCTACGGGGCTGTCCACTTGCTTTCTGAAAAGCAAGTGAAAAAAAATAGCATTCAAAAAGTGATGGAAAGGAGTGCTAAAAGGTATTGCCTCGTATTCATATTAAGATCAGCACAGCCTCACTGACACGAGAAGCTGTTCCTAAGCTCTCTGATGGAACGAGTACAGGATTCGTCAGACAGGATTATCTGGAATAATGATGTTTGGCACTTTGGTGGCATTGGATGTCTTAGTTGTACTGCACAAATAAAGATGTTGCATAAGTTTTGTCGGGAAGGAAAGTTTTAATCAGACTGTACTTGTGTTATAGAGCATGCACAGACTTTCTTATTGGCATCTAACACTGATTGCTGGGTTGAAATTCGCAGGCTCTTTGCAGCTAGCAAAACTGATAAGCTATAAAAAGTGTTTCCTTTATAAATTCTGTATCACTGACTTAATATTGAGGCTACCTGGGCTCATGCTGAAACTGACGGCAGTTGTGGTTCATGTGATGTGGTCACAAGTCTACGCAAAGCTAAACCAGTATCGTAACCTTTGTTGTTTGGCATGAGCTATCAAGCAGCCATTGGCTCTTAGTTATGTTTAGTGGCAACTTTTTGGATTTTGAGTAGTGCCATGTACTGTTTCAGAAGGATGAGAGTGTGCACAGACCTTATCAGAGGCTTGTAGAACTGCGTAGCCAGCACGCTCCCTTTCTTTTCCCATGTTTGGAAGGAACACTTGGCATAACCCAAAAAAAAGTTATTATCAATCTGCCAATGCCTTATATTGACTGTCATCCTCTACAATCAGGTGGCATAGGGAGTTTTGGCTATCTATTACAAACCTGTACGTCCTGAAAACCATGTGGTTTTCTCACTTGCTTTTCAGTAGGTCTTTAATGTCTTCATTTTCCATTTGTACCCCTCAGTACTGTAGTCTTCTTAAAGGGCATTACGAATTTTAAACCATAGAGAAAGGTTGGCATTTCAGTTGTGATTTTGTATCATCAGTATGCTTTTAATTTTTTACGTTGAACGTTATAAAAATATTAGAGAAGATAATGTCCTACAGGAGAGTAGGATACATGGCCTAGGATATTCATCTTGTTCTAGAACATAGACTGTAGTGCTCACTGTTGACCTGAAGTAGTCAAGGAGGGCAATGTAAATTTTCTTAGTATTTTTTTAGAAGAAGCTCTTACTTCAAAATTGCAAATAGCACTTTTTACTTTGCTTTAGCTTACCTGCTGAGATTTGAATTTTGAGTTCTGTTTCTCTTGCACATGGCATATTTGTTGCAAGGGGGAAAAAAGAGAACACCATACTTGTCTTGGAAAATATATGAAGTTGAATTCATATTTATTATAAATACAAACATATTTTCTTACAGCATTTTTAAATTTTAACATTTTTAATTTAATCTGACTGCTTTTGCAAAATCTCCCTGAATCTTTGTTTTTCAGTTGAGTGGACAGGGGAGTCAATTTAATCAAACCTCCTTTTTTTTTTTATTCTTTTTAACAGGCCTTCTAAAGTATATAAAAGTAAAATCTCTACCTTTGGGGTGTAAATGGTACTTAAAAGGCCAATTGCAAAGACATCTTGTGGGATGTGTGTGTGTGTGCACCTTGGAAACCATAACTACTCTTAACAATTTGTCCACATAAAGACTTGGACATTTGTGAGAATGCTCTTTATGAGTAAAAGTATTTTCCTTTATAACAGATAATTAAAATAGCACAAGGTTTTCGCTGTAGTGGTCTTAGTTGAGTGCTTTTGAATTTTTCTAGTATGAAGAAAAAAGATCAGAATGATACTGCGACATATCAGTCATATACCCTAGTTAGCTAGATGTCAGTGTAGTCCTGCTGTAAAACTAGGTGTTGTATTAAAAGCCTCAGTCATTTAAAAAATCATTTTAGCCCAAGTGAAAGGACAGTATTTTTTTCTGAAGAAGCATAAAGAAATATTAAAAAGCATTATATTACATGATATCATTATAAAATTAGAATAGTAAGCTTTGGGAAATTTTGTTAACTCTTTATTTTTTTTTTTTTTTAAGAAAGAATGTCAGCAGCTTTTTATTAATGAAGAGCCACTTGTTATCGCCAACGTGCACATGAAATGGAAAGGGAACAGATTCTGGAAAACAATGTCTGTTTCAACCTTGCAAGATGCTGCATGAAGTGGTGAGTACTTATGTGGACTGGGAGCTATCTTGGCATTCTTTTTGAACAACTAGAGAAGAAAAAAACATTTGAGGTAGAATTTCTGTAAAGAGTGATTAATGTGTAGTCAACTGACAAGGAAAGAAATCTGGGCAAGTAGTGCAAACAAATAGTTGACGAATGGAAAGCAGTAGCAGAATCAGGAGAACAGAGTAAGTGAAATTTCCTTACGTTCCAGTATCTATTGCTGTGTTAGACTTCTGTGTAAAAGTTGTATAAAGGTGTTATCCAGTAGGATTCTGAATTCTTAATATTTTAGAAGTAGAGTGCTCAGCATTTCACAGGACCAGCTCTGTAAAATTAAATATTGAACGACTTTTTATGAAGTAGAATGCTGAATATTCACTGAATGAAAAAGTACTTATCTAGTAAGGTTAGGCTGTAAATCATCGCTACCCTCAAAACAAAACTAAAATCTCTCAATCTTAAGGAGTGTGATATTTGGCATGTTGTAAAAACATTAAATTGATATGAGCAGATTGTTGTGTGACCAGATTGCATGTGGCATTGAAATGTTGCCAAATCTGATTCCACTTCCTCATACCAGTTCTAATAGTTTCTGCTTATGAAACAATATTTATTTATAAGTGCGTTGCATGTGTCTTAAGTATCTAGGAAGTATAATCTCTGTGTCCAGTGAAGGGCTTCTCACACACAGATTAATACAAATTATAAAATACAATTCATTGGTATTCTAATCCTGATTTAGGCTTAAGTTGTTACGTGACTGTTTTGTGTGATTGTTTGCTGTGTTTTAAAATGCTGTAAGCGTAAGCTGTAGAAACTTTTTTTTACTTTGCAGATTGAAAGATGAGAACGACCAAACAGGCATAGTTTGTTCTGTGGTACTATATTCATCTAAATTTATTGTTTTAAGTTCAAGTTGTCTCATGCTGGTGGAAACACTAACAGTATGAGATAAATTTGCAAGCATTTAGCAAATTACCTATCCCTTTCTAGAAATGCTGATATACTACCATGGTTTTTAAAAAATTTATAAACTAAGAGATTATTCACTTAATCTTTCCAAATAGTAAAAGAAACTTGTTCATAAGTCTGTCTGCCTTGAGGAACTCAGAGTAGTTAGCAGCTGCTGAAGTTGTAGGATTCTTTGGCATTAGATTCTAGGTAGCTGAAGTACCTGTGAAAGCAAGTTAGTCCAATATTTTTGTGTTTCGTATTTTTGTATCTATCTCATTAGTCCATTTTCAGTTTGTTGATAAGTTTGTAAAAGGAAACCAGAGCTGCTGTTCAGTATGCAAATTAACTGCTGGTTGAGTAACTTCTTACTCATCTATGAGTGTACAAAATCCTGGAGCTGAGAGCATTTATTGTTGTGAATAGTTTCGAGTTTGATGTCTTTTGCATGGAAAAATGATACCACAATCTGTCCTAATGTTATTTAGATTTAACAAAAAAATGGATCATTTGAAACTATTCTACAGCCTATGGTTAAGGTTTGGAGGCAGGGCTAACTGTCTTATTGTATGTATCCATGCATCCAGCACAGTTATATTGTCTGAGTAAGTTCTGTTGTTTGCATATAGGCTTGTATTGCCATTCACTTTTTGTTACACAAATAAGAGTGCTACATGCCTGTTTTGTTTTAAATAATTATTTACTGGAAACTATTGTTATAAGAATTCACAGAAGAAAACACTGAATTTAAACCAGAATGTGAGTGTTCAGATGGTAAGAAGAACTTTTGTCTATTTGCAAAATCTATTTGAAAGTGAAGACTTGAATTACTGTTGACATTTCCTAGCCTCCTGTTAGCGTTACTGCTTCAGAAGGAATGTTATTAAGTACGTGGCATTGGAGTCACGGTGCAGGCTCATATTAAACAAAACAAAACCTTCTCGCATCTTTGTTCAACATGTGTGGAAAGTATTCCCTAGAGCAGTAAGGCTGAAAAATATAATACGGAACCGTTTGAATTTGAGGGGGAGGAAGAGGGAGAAGGTGGGTGTTGTGTCAAGAGACTGCTTTGGAGACTCCGGGGTTGTTTAGCAGGCAGTGCTTGATGGCATTCTGTACAATAGGGCAAATGAATGCTCCATTACAATGGTTGATGAATTCACCCACTGTGAGGTTAAAATAAAATAAAATTTAATGGCAACCCGCAGGTCATAGTGAATATTGTTGGCTTGTTGGCAATTTTCAGGGGAAGATTACAAGAACTATGCATTACTAGCATAAAAATTATGTTTCTAATGGAGGCTAGAACTAAATTATTGGTGAAGGTTAGGAGTCCTAAGAATAATTTGAAAAACTAGCCAATGTAGGTATGCACAGAATATTGGACATTGAAGTTTACTCGGCAAAGTTGAAAATGGTTAAGTGTGGCTTTTCAGATCTTGTCTCTTAGCCTGGAGGTAAACATTCTGTTTGGAGTAAGTGTGCTGCATTGTGAGGGGGTTTTGAGTGGGTTTGCTGTCGGTGTAAGATGCTGTATGGATGCAGTTTCACTGTAAGAGAGCTAGGTAGACAGGAGAATGTTCTGTCTGTGGTCATTTCCGACCAGTTGGTTGTTGGAAATTTTGCTCTGTGGGCATGAGGTAGACTTATGTTGCTATACTGTATATACATGAAATTTAAAAACGGTGTAATGTGTATATTCATATTCCACATAGCTGCCCAAAGAGAAGAGCACATAAGAAATTTGAACTGTTTTTTACCTCTGAAATGAATTCTTTTATTTATTTATTTATTTGTTTGTTCTTATCCACCTCAGGACAAAAGACTGCTGTGTGCGGTTAAGCAGGCCAGTCTGATTGGAAGCAAATCAGGTAGCAGCTTTAGAATATATGTAACTAAGAGACAAGGAGCACAGGATACTACTGTTGAAAAAACCAGCAGCTGTACGTTTTGTGTACTGTGCTTCCATAGAGATGGGACTCTGCATAAATAGGCCAATATTTTCAAACAGCTGTCAAATGTTCAACTTAAATGTATGTTTTGGGCACCTGATTTTCAGCATACTGAGCTGCCATAATTCTCATCAAATTTACAAGGAGTTGCATTTTCTCAAGATTAAAAATCCTGTAATAAATCCTGTGGAAATGTAATAGTGAGTATCCTTTAAGAATATAGAATTCTTTGGTTTGCAGCTATCATTCGTTTTATTTCTCTTCTACACGGTACGCATGTTTGTGTGCATGTATATACATATATGAACACTTAAATATGAAAAAAAAATAGAATAGGATGTCTCCTCTCTGTGTTGTTCCTGATAGCCCTGCAAATACGAGGCTTACAGCGAGAGGTGTGGTTACACAGCATGGCCTTATCTGGTCTAGCAACTGTTACAGATCGGTCAGGCTCCCTCTTCATGCTTCTTCCCTTTGCTACCATCCATGTGTTTCTATCCTTCCTTTTTGCTGCCCCTTAGTGGGTCTGTTCAGCTATCTCTACCTGTGTTTTTCCTGTGTTACGTTTCTACTGGCTTAATGAGCTGAATTGTTTCACTGAGGCTGTGTGAATAAAATAGGGAATAAAATATGCCAGGGACTGTTCTCTGGACCCGGAAAAAAGTGGCAAGGTTGCACACACCTAACAGTCTTCCTCCCAAAACAGCATGGTTGCATCCAAACTGCCAGTGGAGAGCAGTTTGCTGCTCTGCATTTGCTGTCCCCTTAACCATGCCTGCGCATTTGTCTGGGAGGGTGCCAAGTTGGTATGGGCCAAAATGGTGTCAGAGAGGACGCTAACAGCATGGCTTGAGCCTGTGCTCTGGCCCTGTTTTATTTACTATTATAGATGTGGCCAGAGAGGTCAGACAAGTGTGAGAGCCAGCACAGGCAGAATGGAGCTGTGTGGCTGGAAATGAAGAAGGGAGAGGGAAGATGCAGGGCTGACAATGTCAGGGAGCTAAGGAAGGGATATCCTTTTGATGTCAGGGAGCTATTACATTACTTCAGCTGGCTTGTCTAACTGTACCCTTAACGTAACTTTATTTTGCAACCAACAGCTTCAGTTTGGCTCTGCAGAGGGCTGCGCGTGCTGTGTCCCTATAACTGCTTTTTCAAAGTCTGATTCATTCAGCTAAAATGCCTTAGGAAGTGAATTAAAACTGGTATATGTAAGTACATATATGACTTTTTAAACAGGTTTTCTTATCCTGGCTGTTTCATTGGACTGTTGTTTTTCTTCCACCTTTCTGTAATTTGGGTGCTTCCCTAGTTAAAAGAAGTGGGGAGGAGAAGTGGGGTGGCAGGCAGGCAGCAGTGTTGATACTGTTGTCAGTATGAGGCTGTTAAACTGGTAAGTAGACACCCTTCCTGTCAAATGAAGGATGAGCAGAGAGCTTAGATATCAGGAAAATAATTGGTTATATTTTGACATTTTTTGATGGTGCAGGAGTGTGAGGCTTGTGATCTCTATACTGTAGCGAATGACCTAATTTAGACCTGTGAAGTCATGTGTCCTAAGTATATCCTCTATCTGATGTGTCAGTAGCTTGGAAGTACAAGTACTTGATGTCCATTTGCCAAAAAATGTAGATTCGTTGCATTCATACCTGTTGCCAAGACTCCTGTCAGCAATGCTAATTCAGTGTAAGCTTTGGTTTTGTGTGATATGTTTATCACAAAGAAAAACTTTTTAAGGTAGAAATTTCTGAATTACCAGAACAGAACTGAAGGCCTTTTTCTTAACAAAAAAACACCAATAACAACGACAACAACAAAAAGTGAAAGAATTTTGTTTCACGTTCCACTCTGGATACTCTGAGTTGTGGCATGCCATTAAATCAAAGTAGGTTTATTTTTAGCAGGGTTTATTTATTTATTTATTTAAATGTAATGCTGAGCAACTAGAGCCTGTAAAAATACTTTGAAGGAATAACTAAAATTGTAGTACACTGAAGAACAAGTAAACTACACAACTCCAGGTGCTGTTTATAGAAGACATTAGATTTTGTCTACTGGTAGAAGACTATGAAAGCTAGCCCATTTGGATTACTCAATTAATTTTCAAAAAGACACTTGCAAGCAGAAGGGGCCTAAATCTGTACTATCTTGTCTGAGGGTCATTCCCTTTTATAGGATATAGATCCTTCCGTTAAGCTGAATTTAGGTTATCAAATATGTCTTGTCATTATGTCTGGGCAAGGGAATAAAGTTTATCAGTGAAATAAAACCACCAAAAATACACAGTGGTGGTGTTCTCTGCTAAGAAGGCGAATTCAGGCTTCTTGAATCTCTTCCAGAAACAGATGTAAATTCCACTGTAGCTTTTCAAATAGTGAATAATCATGGTCTGTTATGTTTGGTGATGAATCATGCAAGGGGTTGCAGATGGTGAGAAGAGTGCAGCTGTGCACATACTAGAGGGGAGGAGATAGAAGACTAGAGGACCCGAGGGGATGAAGGAGGTGATTTGAGGATGGGTTGACATGGCTTATGAAAGAGAGGGATAAGACAGCTGAAAAAGTATTGAAGCTGAGTGTGCCGGGGTAAAGCTGAAACTGAAACCTGAGATTCGGGGATGGGGAGAGTGCTGGAGACTGAAAGGAGGTACACTTAAGGCAGAAAGATATTTTCTGTTGTCGTTGATCTTTGAAGCAGAAGTTGCAGCATCAGATGCCGAAGTAACTGGACTTTCGTCCCAAGCCAAAACAAGAAGGAGACTGAGCTTAGATGTGGAAGTTTAAGCTGTAAATGAAAAGAGAAAACTAAGAGGCTTCATGTTCCTTTTAAAGGAATGCTGGTCATAAGTAGGAGAGCTATTGTAGTAACAGGTACAGATGCAGAGTTGTGGGATTTTAATTTTAATTGTTCCGAGCACGACCTGTGTAATGATATTGGGGTGGCAAAATCTGGGAGTTTGCCAGGTGGAGAAGTTGTTACAAAAAAGGGGGATTGCAAGGCCTAGGTTGTGGTTGAAGGGCAGGTAAGATTCAAGTGAAGCTTTTCATGATCTTAAACCCATACGCTAAAAAGTCCAAACCATCTTTCAACTTTTTGCATTAAGTAATTTTAATTTAAGATATCTTTTTCTTTTTTTCCTCTCTCTCTTTTTAGATGAAAAGTATTGTTCCAAAACAATAGCTCTTTATTCAGGAAGAATGTTGCCATTAAGATGTCTGTAAGAACTAGAATTTTTGCCCACAGGTCAGAAATCCTCAGCCAAAGTGAATATTTAACCATTATTTCAAGGACAGCCAATTATCTTTTTCTTAATAAAGTGTGCAATTTGGAGTCAAAGTGAGGGACCCTGGAAAATTGTAGAATATTCCAAGTATGGACATAACTTCAGGCACCCATTGTACTGTTTGTGTGTTCTACAAACCTTAGTAAATATAAAACAAATACTGAAAGCGAACTGGGAAAAAAAAAAAGAGGGGGCAAAAGTCCAGATCTGTCTTGGAAGAAAGTTATGCTTCAAAACTGCTATACTGAAAACTGTTTTCAGGTTTGTTTTCTCATCTCTTTTAGTCTAGTTACCTAAGAAAGTCAGGTATATGCCTTGTGATCTGTTGTCCTCTCCCCCCACCCAGTAACTTTGAACCTGCAAGTCTTGTCAAATTTGCCAGAGGAGTAGTGGTTGCAAAGGCATTAAAGTTCTGTAATTTTTATTAAAGTTGGTGACTGGAAAGAAGAAAGGAAAACACATTATTGACCCTGCTGAGGAAATGATGCAATGTGAATTCAACAATTATCTCTTCTGTTTGGCCTGTCAATTACCAATCAGCATAGGAGCACTAGCAAGCCAGTTGCAACATGTAGCTCTGAACCAGCTACAGCATGTTTGCTGTTTGCACAGGGAGTAGTTCAGGGACATTGTGTGGGGAGGGGGAACTGTAAGTGTAATGAGAACGGGAAAGGGCAGGGAGACGTGATAGGACAATGTGGGGTGAAATTAAAATTTTATGTCGTTGGGAGCAGATCAATAGCAATGAAAGCTTTTTTATTTCTTCTCCCCAAAGTTGCCCCTTTCCCAGTGTTTAGATGCTGGTAATACTAAAAAACAATATGAATTCTACTTCTCAAATTCGTGTACTGTCACAACTTAATATTCTCAAGCTTTTCTCATGTTGTTTAAACTCACAAAATTATACACAACTTCAAAAATTTCATTACCAGTCAACAAACTCAAAACTACTTGGTATCAGTAAAATATTAGATTATGTGGCAGAATAATAATATATTATTATTATATATAATATGTGGCCTTGAATTAGGTTGTATTCAATTGAAGTATTTATGTCACAGGAACACTCCTTTGCTCTTCTGTCAAAAAGTAAGCAAGGTTGAAATCATACGGGAATAATAAATATGCTCACAGAACAAAAGATTAGTGAATTATTTCTTATCTTTCATTCTACTATAAATTTAAACTTAAGGCAAGTGTTTTTATTTATAACACAGCACGGATTCTAAGTTCTAAAGAGTATGTTAAAACCAGTCCTGCCAATAAGGAATTATCGACAATATATACTAATTGCTATCACACATAAAGGTCTGTGGATATAAAACAAAAGGGATTCTTATATCCTAGCTTATAAGAACACATGAACCCTGAAGGTTGTTGAAATATCATCACAGTTTTAGAAAGTGCATCAAAGTCTTTGCTTGACTCTAAGTTAGTGGCAATTGGTTTTTATTTCTTTTCATAAATATAGTATGTCTAAAATTTCACATTTGTTAGTAAGAGTTACTAGACAGCTTTGCTTGTAAAAGTTATGATGTCTTTCTGGATAGAGTAGTCATATATGTTGTGGGTTTTTTTCCTTTTTTTTTTTTTTAATCAAGCATGTGAGCAAGTAAAACTTCTGAGTTACAGAGGTTTATGTAATGGCACAGTCAATGTTTAATGGAAAATGGCCAAAAATTTTGCCTGGCACTGCCTCTGTATGTATTAGATTATAATTTTAATTGACAATTTTAGTTGCACAGATGTCTTTCATTTGTTACCCTCTGAAGTTTATTTTTACCATATGCAGTGAAAATGTACTCTGCAGGAGACTTAGCAAGGGGCTTACATTTTATTTACTTCAAAAATTGATTATATTGAAGGTAATCATTTAGTCACCACACTAAAATGCAATTTGTATTTGCCTTTTACCCTCAGATATCTTTATCCTTCAACAAATGAAGTCTCTGTAGAATATCAGGGTATAGTTAGAAAATTGTTGAGAGGCCACTTTGCATAATCTGAGATGCCATGATCACATGTGTAAGGAAACAATTGCAACATTCCAATTTAGTCTTGAGGATCTAGTTTCCAGTGAGCAGCATGTTAGGACAGATGTGTAGGCTGTTTGTAAATGCTGTACACATCGGAATCAACTTGGACTTCACCACTCAAACTTATTTTTACATATTATTTTTACAAAAAAAAAATGGATAATGGTTTAGGACATTAATATGTGCATGCAGTTCATAAGACATAGTATTTGTGGGATTTTTGGTTTGTTCCTTTTTTTAAAATTCTCTTAATTCTGGGCATACCGTGCAACCAGATTTAGCCTCAATCTGAGCACTGATTTCTGAAGTCAAGGTATCCCTAACTGTTAATCAATTAAAAATCTTGGCTCATGTAATTAGCTTGTCAGACATTTGTACAGTATTGCAAAATTTAGAAAAAACAGATGACTTCCAAATAAATGGGTAAGGAGTTTTGGGACACATGGCGAAAGTAAGAGAGCTTTGAGTTCATTGATGCAGTAATAAAAATATAGCAAATACTCAGATGACACATTTGTGTGAACGTGACCTTGGATCAAATAGCAAATACATAAATGTTGTGTTTGGCCGAATGCGACCTTGCATTGGTTCAAATATCAATCATAAATCAAATCCTAGCTTTTAATGTACATGTAAAGAAAACAGCCTCTTAAATGATGCATCAAATCTTTCTTTCCCAGTAGTTGCGGTCTTCATGTGTAAGTGTTCAGCGAACACATGGAGCATGTGTGCTAAACACTATATTCTTTAGGCTTCATTGCCTACAAGACGTTGTCATGAATGATTTAGAATCTGTAAAAGTTTGAAGCACAAATTGATATGGCTGCTATGATTAACATGTGTAATCATTTGAATCTTGCTCAAGTATAGAATAATTTGAGTAGAATATAACAGTGACTTGAAGAGATACTGACATTGAAATGCATTGGATAAAGAGCAAGACCTGGAGATTCTTTGGAGAGAGGAAAAGGAAAAGGGAGAGTGTGTTGCAAGCATAAAGGTGTATATATAACAGTGAAGTGGGGTTTTTATTAGAAACTGTGGTGAGCTGTAAGTAGTACTTATGGAACCATAATTGAACTTGAAAGAGAGCACGTGTCAGAGACATACGCAGAGTACTCTATAACATAGTGGTTACTAAGATGTTGCCATGGCTTAGTTTCTTGCAGAAAAAAAAAAATCATATTGTTCTTTTGAATCTCTTGTTAATAAAATATACTTGCTTCACTGGTCATGCCTCAAAAATACTGGATATTATTAACTCCAGTCTGAATATTTGCTTTACATGCATTAATAACTACTGTGATAAATTGAATAAACCTCCCTCATACTGTTGTCCAGGCTGATTTTTTTTTAAATGTCATGTTAATAATAGTATTCTTATTCTATAGGTTAAGCTTGTAGTCAATTCTCAACCATGTGTCAGAGCTCATTATTTACTATAAAAGTGGAAACAGAGACAGGATAAATAGAGAAAGGAAAAAAAAATTACAAATTGCCAGTTTTTCAGGATTTCTTGGCATTTTGACAATAAAAGTTGAAGCAAAACTAAAGACTTTAACACACAGTTTTCCACTTAAGTCTTTGACAGTGCTTGCTTGGTTTAGAGTCAGGAATCATCTAGATATCAGACTGGATTATAATGTAGTTAAAAAAACAAAAACAAACACCCACCCCCCCCCCCCAAAAAAAAAAAAACAAACCCAGAACCTCAACAAGCCAAACCAACCAACCAAAAAAAACCCAACAAAGACCCCACCCAAAACACTTCTTAAAGAAAATTGTAAAGTGAAGAACATTATAGGTTACCAGTAACCCTAATGTAATATTATATAGTTTGCTAACTAATATTATTATTGACTGATACTGAAGTCCTGACTAGTCAACTCTTACAAGAACATAAAGGATTCAGCAGACATAGACTTAAAAGAGAGATTTGAAAGCTTTACTTTGACATATAGGACTTCTGACTTTAGCTTCAGTTCAGCTTTCACTAGAAAGAAATGCAGATCTTCCTATTCCCAATTACAGAAACCACCGAAGCATTCACTTTTTGGATATGAAAACTCACATTTAGAGGAGAAAAAAACAAATCAAAAAATCTCAATGTCATATTGGTATTCTAGGCAGACTTGAATCTATTTGAGCTTGACGTCAGTTCAAGCAACAATCCAAGCTCCGCTCTTTACAGAAATGAGGTAGGAAAAAACAGATTTTTCTTTTATCAGCAAGACCTTGCTGCAAATTCGAGTAATGTCACATTTGATGCATCTGATGTCCATTTATGTGGAAGAAAGCAAGCATGACTTTAGATAGATGTAAACTTGAGGTGATAGATCTGTAAGTTTTGTCTCTGGAGCCTGAAGGCAAAGGTTGCAAAACCTTTATGTGTCATTGATGATGAAGTCAAATCTGGGTCCTGTTGTTAAAGGGGTTAGCAGTGGCTAATTTAAAGATGGGCTTCAGATCTCATTGTACTGATAACCTAGAACTGTGGTATTTCTTTACCTCTTAAGTTGAGCTCTGTCTGCTAGAGGTTGACTAGTCTAATGTTGTGGATCAAATATGTTGAAATATATTTTCTGGTCTAATATAAAGTCAGTGTAAGAGTCACGTATGTAAATGTGAAGTGTTCTCAGCTGAGTTCCTGGTTACCAAGGAGGGGCTTGTTGAATTTAAAATTTCCCATTAGAAAGCCATTTGATGCTAGGATGTTGTTTTATTCTTTACAAGCAGCTGAAGTCTTTCTTTGAGCTAGATTCTACTCTCAGCTTGAGTTTCCAGCATTGGAATTGTTATTTTATTTTTTTAATTTTATTTATTTATTGGAGCATGTTGTTTCAACTCAATGTAAATGCCTGTATCTTCCATTTACTGGATTTCTGTGGGAGTTTTACTGCTGGAAGGATGATGAATAACTGCAGGATGGGCATGATCTCCCCAGCCTATATGACCGTTCCATGGCCCTGTCAAAAGATGCTGCTGCTTAATCTAATAGAGATGCTGTCTGATCTGTAGAGCAGTTTTCAGCTCTCATCAGAGACTTAAGAGGCACGCCTGCTTTACTTCAGGCAATGCAAGTGCCTGGTTTACAGGTCCAGCCTGTTGATACAATAACATTGGATTCTTCAGAGGGGATTCAGGCTGCACATACACGTGTGTTTGTTGGCTGTGCAGCACATGTATCCCTCTCCCCAACCGCTTATTTCTGCTCCCTCCATTGAGCCAGCACAAATATTTGTTAAGGCTTTGCAGTGAACTGGGTCAGGGAAGTGATCTGATCAAAAAGTACCGCTTTTCAATTTGTAATCATGGCCTCAAAGATCAGTTGTGGCTCTGGAAAGTCCATTGAGTTCCACTCAACCTAAACATGTAAAAGTGAGGAGCTTGACATTAGGTGAGGTGAATACCCCTCTTATGACTGTTTGCTGAAAATTAATTTCTGCTTTGTAATAATTGCACCTGTTGTGTGAAAGTGAGAGGGTATGATATTTGGGATAAATAGTTTAATTACCTCCCGAATAGTTTTGTTGCTGTCCTGTTATTAGTTACTTCTTAAACAGTAATCTTGGCAAAACAAACAATTTTTAGAACTATTTAGAGTATAATGAATGTGTTACATAATTGAAAGAAACCATTGGAGGAAATCATGAATATATAATCATGAAGGTATAGAAAGCAGCTGAATAGTTTTAAAGCAGAAATGTTGCATTTAAAAGGGGGATGAGTGGCCCTGTTCAGAGACATTTGTCTTCCTTTAAAATATTCTAGGCAATGAGGCTCCACTTCAGAGAGTCAGGGCCCATGAAGTAGCTTCTATCGTGTGCCACTAAATCTTGGAAAGAAGCTACAGGGAGATGCCAACAGGGCTTGAAGCTGCTCAGTAACTGCAAAGTAGCTGAATAGCGACTGTTCGTGATTATGTCATTGTTCTCTGTATTTTTTCAGTCCGTGCTTTCCTCCTCTTCCTTGGCTGATTAGTTGCTTTTTTGCTGTCTTTTTCTGTCTGTTTCTGTGTAGGGTCTGCCCAAATTTTTGTAGCCGAGCAGTGTTAAGCAGTCATTTCAATAAGTATTTTGGGTTTTTTGGCCTTTGCAGGTTGTGATATTGGTGCAAATGCTAAATTTTTAACTGTGTCTTTGTATATACTGCAATTATAAGCAATTCAAAGTTCTCTTTCAGGAGAAAGATGGTAGCATTTTGTCGAGCAATCCAAGATGACTTTCTATGTCTTGCCTTTGACTGAATGTTTTTATAATCATACAGATTGAGATTTTAGATTTTTGCTTGGGAGGGACATAAATGTTAAACAGATGTTCCTAGAGCCTTAAATTTCTATTAATGCAGATTCTGCATTATGGCTGCTTTGCACTTGAATAATATGTAAGGAATCTTTCATGTTTAGTATGGCTACCTCCTCTTTGACAACCCTTGCTTGTTTTCTCTGCAGAATTTGTATCCTGATGTTACCTTTTACTGTTGATAATACTTTTCTTGCTACGTGACAGGTGTTGCTTATGTTAGTAGTGCCTTACATATGTTCTTACTTTTGAAAGTGGTTTGCACCAGGAAAAATGTGGATTTGTAGCACTGACTTGTAAATTACATTTTATAATTTTATTAAGTCATTTCCTTATTTTTTAAAAGTAAAAATAACTGAACAACTAACAAAACAGTGACATCCTAAGAACTGAGATTTTTGTTAAAATAGTGGGAACCTGCATGCCAAATTCTTCTATCATGCAATATACATGATGTTTTTGGTAACATCATTATACCTTTCTATATAGCTGGAAAACACCTGTTCTGTGTATGCCACAAAATAAACTTAATTTTAAAATCCTAACACTTTGCCTAAATAAGCCACATTGGCCTTATCATTGCATTTTCTTTGACTCGTGATGGGCTAATAGAAGCTGGTGCTGCAACATAGAAGAATCGTATATGCTCCTGACAGTCTGACAGAGTACATCTCGTTGAAGAAAACTTCTGCTTGGTGTAACATACAAAAAGTCAGTCGCTCATGTGGTGCTGTTCGTGCCTGACCTGTCATTAATCAGCACTGCTTTTGTGTGCATCTTCTTATTGCTGACTTACTTATACAGCATGTTAATTCATCTGTTTCAGTCCTGTCTTTAAAAGTACTTGCTTATGTTGTTGGCTAATTACTTGTCTGGAAAAGTTGATAAAAATGGTTAATTTTCAATACAGAAATCTTGCCTTTCCTCTCTCTTTTTGGATCATGTCTTTCAAAATCCAACGGGACGGAAAGTCCTGGGACCAAAGAAATGCTGCTGCCTGGCTCAAAAAAATATTCCTATATTGTTTTTACCACTTCTAATATCAATCAGCAAAATATTTGCAATGTTTCAAAGCTTTATCAACTCTTCCCATGTGAGATTAGAAGTGTGTTATCTCTGCATCTTCTGATGCAATTAGGGAGACGTGTTCAGGGGAGAAAAGTAAAACTCAACATGGTCCCCACTTTCTGAAGCCAGTAGGCTTGCCTCCGTGGCGTGTATTCTTCCTTCAAGAAACTCTCTAGTGTTCCTCCAGTTCTGCAAGTACTTACGGATCAGAGAAAGAGGATTGTCTTTTCTCCCTTTCTTCTTAGGCAAAGAATGTTCTTCCTTTTTGATCAACCGATAAATTAACAGCTTTTTTCCTACTGCAGAGTAATATAGACCAGCTTGCCTTACGAGCTGTGTAATTCCACTTCTGTTTAATGCATAACATAAAATAACGTAGCATAATCAAGGTTGCATAGAATTTTTCATTACATAACTTTTAAGAGCTTAACTTTGCAATTTTATTATCATTTTTCAAAATTAGGGTATGTGAATTTTGATTTGGTTTAAAGGCAAGGATGCTTATAAGTTGTATATGGTATCTTGGAGTACAACTGTGTAAAGGGAAAAAATACAAAGTTTTTATGTTTTTTTTTTTTTGCGGGGGCTGCAACTGGCAGTCTTGATGAAGAGGTGGCTTGTGAAAGTTTTTCATCTCATGCATAGCAAGTTCTCTTTGTCTTAAGCTCTTAATACTTTGTAAATTATGAAATATTACTAGTACGTAAGGTTACAAAGTATGAAAACTGAATCAAATGTCACAGGATAGAGGAGAAAACATGCATCCTTTCCCAGATAGATAGGAGACTGGACTTCATATTTTAGGTGCCAAATTTTATTTTCTGTTTTTATTTTCAGTTGTTTTTTATGTGTTGAATCAGGATATTGGAAATACCCTGTAGCTTACATATTTCAGGCTCTTCGTATTCACCTAAGTTTTCTAAAAGTATCTGCTGCAGCCACTAGTTTTAAATGTGCTGTGTTCAGCCACAACATTCTCAAACTGACCTAGAGGTAATGATTGTTTCAACTTTAACCTTGATATTTGCAAGCAAGCCCTTTACACGATCAATTTGTTTATGCAGTAAATCCAGACTTTGTTACTGCTTCTCAGAGACCTTTGCATCTCAGAGACCTGTTTCCTTACAGGGATTATCCCTAGCGTGGCAAATATTAAATGTGGAAGGGCCAGGAGTTTAGTCTCCCACCATCTCTTTCCAAAAATGAAGCAAATAACCGATCGCTGCATGATTAGGTATTTTTCTTTGATAATCTGACTGTGATTTCTTTAAGACTGGTTTCAAGTTTATAGGTAAGTAAAAGTTACGCATTGAGTATTTGCAGTGTGGTCGTGGAAAGGAGGAGGACTTCTGAAAATAGACATATTTCAGAGATAACAGGCTGTGAGAGAGCACCAGTAAAGCCTGGTTATCCTTAAAACCCTAATTTCATGAAATTGTGTTCTTATTTTTCTATGTCATACTCTCTTGTTTTGAGTTTACTCTGTGTGTGTTTGTATGTGGGTGTAGGAAAGGGGGTATGGAGACTAAAATATTATATGGGAAACTGAGAAAATCCTCTGCTGTTGTCTTTGTGGCACAGAATTTTTCTAGTCTTAAGAGTAAGAAGAAATGTTGACTTATACAGATGCTTGAGTGGAATCATCACACTGCAGCTACCGCATCTACTGTTGTAACATGTACAGCTTTTTTTGTAAAGCAAAATACTCTCTGTGAATACTACTTAAATGAACTTCATACTCATTACCCTTTTTAGTTTAGAAGCTTTATTTTCATAAAAACAAGGATCAATGCGTATTAAGTGAAACCTGCCAATGAAAGCATACGCTTGTGTAAATGTGCACAAAATACAGAGAAGACAGAAGGCAAACGGTTTGTTGCATGAATACTAGACATTTTACTTAAAGGTTTTCTGTGCTTATGAAAAAAATTAATTATAACTTTTTCAGTAATGAAAATATGAGTGTATTTTGACAGTCTTCAGAAATGGTTATGTAACGGCTATGCTTGCTAAGGTAGCTAGTTAATCATTGACAAAAGCCATAATGATTAAGCAGCTGTAACTTACTAGTAGTGTTTGAAAGTACAAAAGGGTATGTAATTTAATAGTTAAAACAATAAGCACTTCATTGATGTTTCACTAGCTGTTAGGTTGTTCCTATATAAATTCAGCTAAAAAGACTGCTGAATTTTAAATATTTACTGTAAATGTGGAAAAGTATGGTGCTATTTGGGCAATGCCAGGCACGCTGCTGAAAGAGCTGTTGCCACGATCAGAGTTCAGCTATCAAGCCTTGCCTTTGCTTTCCTGTCAAATAGTGCCTATTTTGTTTCAAGGTAGACTTCAGTGTTCACTTAATCTTTTAAAAATACTTATGCTGGATGAAGAAGTCATACTTGGAGAGATGTACGTGATTCAGCAGGGAACTTGAAGTAACGCTGGGTACAAGGAGCCTAGTGCCTCCTGGAACCTCCCCAGCTATCCTGGGGCAGAGCACTCTTGCTACATACCTGCAGAGGAATATAATGCTTCTGTGCTGTGAACAACTATTTTAGCCTGGGAGAACTTCATGAAGAGCACACTGGAGGAGCAGTGCTGATGATATGCTCTGCCACTCCTTTCTTCCTTATTTGTTGATGGCTCCTTAGGGAGACAAATGTGGTAGTCTCCTTTGGATTGCCGGAGAACAGTTGTTATTATTCTCGGCTATCGTTACAAAAACAACTTACAACTTACGTCAAGGTTTCTTTACTCTTTTCCCTCACCACAAAATAGCTATTGCACAGGGATAGCAATTTAACTTCATTTTCACAAATAAAATACATAAAAGTGATTTCTCATTTCTCAGCTGGAGTATATTATCTTCCAGTTGTATCAGGGATATCAGGTGCATAATGTAATGTTCTGGACTCTGTTAGATAACTAAGAGCAAACAGCAGTTAGTTCCAGGTGTTACTGAGCTGGTTCATGCTGCCTCAACAGAGAAATTGTACAAAGATATTCAAGATTGAAAATATTGGCAGCGAATAACAGATGATGTTAACCAGAAATGTTTGCAGTTGATTCTTTTTCTTACTTTGTGAAAGTAATGTTTTGTAAATGCACCCTGCATCTGCAAAATTACTCTGCATCTTGAGTCCTCATGAGATTGGAAGTGTTTCTCTGAATGAATGCAGATGGTTTAACAATAAAATCTTTGCCAGATAATCTACACTAATCTGTGCTGTTTTCCTTTGGTGTGTGAGCATACATTCCTAACACATTAGGCTAATTGTTTTAAGCAGTCTTTAATTTAGGGTCCTCATTTATATAATTTCTGATTTTTTTTTTCTTCCATAACTATGGCCATGTATGTTACAATCATTTCAGTTTCTGTTTTATGACTTCTGACAGGCTTATATCAAATGTAGATATTTCTTAGTACTTTGTCAGGTTACAAACAGGTAGGATTTATGAGAGAAACGAAAGTGGATCTTGGAGACAAGACAACTGTTGAGCTTTAAAAGAAAGTGACAATTGGAATTTATTCTACTAAATAGTTTTAGATTATGGAAATTCTGTAGGGACTATAACTGATAGCAATTACACTTCAGTCCTCTATGTGAAAGAAGTTAATTTGTTTCAGTTTTCCAATATAATGTTCTGTTCTGTTGTAAAATAATTACGCATCGCAGTAAGTATTGCTCGGATGCTCTTAAAAGCTGCACCAGCCTTTCAACTGATCCCCTCAGAAAGAAATTGAGATGTGCATGAAAACTCTTGTATTGCTTATAAATATTCTGTTACAGTGCTGGCAATCTGGCACAATGTCCTAATGAGTATTTGATACATCAAATTGGAAAACTTAATTTGACAGTTATTTTTAAATACAGCCAAGCTGTGCATAGTGATAGAGTAGCAATGTGACATGTCCAAGTAAAATCAACAGTAACATATATGTTGTCTGTAAGCGGTGTTAGAAATTGTGGATAAATTCCCATTCTTAGTATCCTAGATATTCTTATTTGCTACACAATTTGATATAGAATATATTTTCCTTTTCCAGTTAATACTATCCTGTTTCAAAGAAATTGGGCAAATAGATAGGCAAGTTAGTAATAGTGACGGCATCTGGGGTTTTTCCCTCTCAAAGGAGAGTGGAATTCTATCTTGTTTGGTTTATAAAATCAGGTATTTAGAGATCTGATTCTTGTAATTTGATTCCTTTCAGTCTTCAGCCTTCAGAACTGGCTATTGTATTTGGCTTAGTTTTAATAGTCAAAACACAGTGAACCTTCTGAAAACTTTGTCATCTCGGTTATGCTGGACAGATCCTGAAATCTTCAGTGTTTACTTTCATAGAGAACTCCATTTCAGTGTGTGAACTGAGTAAAATGAGTAGAAGCTCTGGGTTTTGCTATGTGTTTGTATCTGCTCCTCCTTTAGTTCTGTCCTTCCGGGTACATGGTGAGCTATTACACTGGGGAAAAAAATCTATATCTTTGCACTACAATGGTATTTGGGTTGGAAAAAATGTGCCACAAACTAAATACTATAACAGTATTGTTTTCATTAATTGCAGGAAAGATAATCTAACTAGACACTGTTTAAGTAAACTCTTTTTTTAGCCTCAACATAGTTTCTTTCAAAAACAGGTACAATGGTGCACAGTAATAAATTGCCCAAGGATATATAAAACATATTGTTTTGTTCTAATCATCAGAGTTTATGATTATACTACAATTTCAATCTCCCCTTGTACCTGAGGGGTTAACGTTTTTATGTCTGTTCACTTGGCTAAAAATGATTAATGGGTACATAGGATGTACCACTGCAGCCATTTGGTATCACAATTAAAAAATTTGGGTACTCTGAAAATCAAAGGAAAGTTTTGCCAAGTCGAACATATATCGATTGGCTGGAAGGATGCAAATTGTGGAATAGAAAGCCTCATGTAATACAGATTTTTTTTTTTTTAAATTGTTTGCTTTGCCTTACAGTTGTATAATGAACGCATTGGAAAACACACTAGGAGTGCTATATATGCACCATGGGTTTTCCATGAAATAGCGGAAAGAAGTAGGAATGTGCACCTGAAAAAGAAATAATTTAAAAACTGCGTACACGTTGCTACAAACATAATCTTTAGTCTTCTTTAGAGTAGGTCATTCTGCCCTCAGTTACAGCTATGTAATACCTTGTAAAGTTATGCAAATGTAATTGAAGGCAGACTTTTGCCATCAGCCTGGGGATAGAAGGCTTGATTGGGGATATCTTGCTTCAAAACATTTTGAAGGTTTGGGGTTTTTTTTACATAACTGAATACAAGTGATGGCTGTCTTTTGTCATTAGTATGTAAAGCAGCAGTCAGCACTTTGTGTTACTTTTAACTGTACCCTTTTGGTGAATTACATAGCCAAAAAAATGTTCTTTCTTCAGAATAAATGCCTGATTTTCATAGGATGAATCTGTCACAGATTATCAAAGAAAAGGATTGATTTCCTAATATAAAATGTTTAATGTCATAGGAATCAAACTAGTTGGTATTTGAAACTTTAAATAACATAAAGGAAGATTTTTTTTTTTATCATAACATAGCACTTTTATTGTAAAATCAGCATTTGTATAGCCCTATATAGCCAGTTATTGGCAGTTTCAAGCTTCACAATAAACGGCAGCGAACACGTGCTCTTTGCAAAGGCCAGTGTTGAGCAGTAACCACAGTAACAGTCAGAGCTTCTCTGCCTGTGCTATTCATTGCATGGAGGAGACTGCAGCAGTATGTGTTTGTACGCATACAGAGTGTAACGCAAGTTACTCCATGTAAAAGATTAGTTTCTTTTAGCAGAAGTATATGTATGCAGCTGTAGTAAAATTCTGCAGTATGTTTACTAATTCCTTACCTGACAAGTCAATAGAAGAAGAATTAAAATTTGCGACATTTTCTTAAGAATCTGTGCTGTTACTCAAAGTTGATGACACTGGTGGCTAGTTTTGAATGCAACTTTAAAAACATATTTCACTGTAAGAAATAAAACTAAGATTTACAGATACATTGGATTGTATGTGCTGGAGCGCTCTTGCTGAAGGTGTTCTTTGACCGACGTAGGTCAAAAAGGATTAGTTTGGCCCACTTCTACAAAGATTTTAGTATAAGACAGTATTTTGTTCTCTGCAGTGTCATAAGACTTATCAAACAAATTTAAAAGAGATGAGAGCAGAGAACCAAATCAACATATCTAAACCTGTTAGATAAGGTGAGAAAAGGCTGCTCAAACATAATATGTATGCATATTGATATTTGTTATTTTTCTGTAACTTTTGGTGTGAAGTGCATAATGGCTGCTATAGAAACACAATATGTAACTTTTGTCAGCAAAGGAGAGAAAACAACAATCTACAGATTGATCTTCTCATAACTTTAATTCCTATTGAAGTATTTGGGGGATTTTTTTTTTCCCTGTCCTGTTGATGATTCATGTTGCATAAAGCTTCTGGAGCAACAGAATGTTGTATAATATTGCACTATTGGATTAGAATTCATGTATTCAGTGTGCTGTATCTGATTCAAATATTAAAAAAAAAATCTGATATTGTAAGTACAGGATTTTTTTTTTAATTATTCTTTCACTAGTGTAAAGAAGTTTAAGTGACTGCTCTACTTGATCAAAATGGTGGACACCGAAAACCAGCTCTATCCCCTTACTCCCTTGGAGGAGGATGATATAGGCAGCCCTTTATCTGGAGAGTTCCTACAAGATATGGAGAACATTCAAGACCTCTCTCAGTCTCTAGGTGATGATAGCTCTGGAGCTTTAAGTTTAACAGAGTTCCAGTCACTGGGAAATGGTCCAGGATCTGATGGATCAGTTATAACAGGTAAGAGACTTTTGGTTTACCATAAAATTTTCTTTTATAGATACACAGTGATAGAAATTAAAAACTTTTTTAATGCAATAAGTGTTGTTTATGACTAAGTGACACTAGAAATACATAAGCTGATTATAGCATGGTCTTAAAATATTTAAGGCTAAAGTTAATTTATTAGACAAATGTCACTGAAAAATGACTGTAACATAAAGTTGCTGTTTTAAATTGTCATTACTATCAACACCTTCTTCAAATTAACTTTTAAAAATCACTTACTAGCAAAGAAGTTACTATGTGTTGTACTCATATAGGAAGTCACAATATTGCACTAAAGGAATTCCCCATTTTTTAAAGTTTCTTCGAATCACATATATTTGAAAAGTATTGTGAAATGTTTGCCAAAAATTTATAATCTAACCCCTAAAAGCTCACCTAGAATTCCAGTATATTTTAGTGTACTGACGTTTTGAACATGCTGTTTTGTCCTCCTTCTCAAGAGTAGCATTGTTCAGCTACTGACTTCTATCCTGGTTAAAGCAACAGTCTCAGAGTGCTAATACATTGCATAGTCGTTAGTGAAAAGATCTCTGTGAGAGGCTTTGTTTGAGAGATCAAAATGGAAATCATGGAAGTGGTAGGGGACACTGCAACAATGTCAGTAAGGTATTCCTTTTGAAACTGCGGTTTTACAAATCAGTAGAGCCATTTTTAGCAGTTTATGATTAACTTTCTGGTTGGTTTTGGTTTGGGGGTTTCTTACTTTAAATCGATTCCCGGGCTGTGATCACTGTTTTACCTTTCAAAAACTGCACTAATACAACTGCCTCTGTGCTAAAGTGGTTGAAATGAATAGTGTGAGTGTTGAAGGGAGAGGGGAGAGCTGCCTCTTGGCACTATTGCCCAAAGGTATGTTTGTAGAAATATGATTTGGGTCCCTTTTGGTTGCAGACCTTCACATTAGAGAGATGCCTTCTACAGGAAAAGTTATTGTGTGTTGGCTTTATAATGTAGTCCTCCTGAGGCATGATTTTTTTTAAATTATTTGTGTGTCTGTATGTACAAGTCCTACAATAATTTAGATCAGCTTCTAGTGTCACCTTCTAATTTGAATATTCAGTATTCCTTGCAAAACATTCTAGTTTTGCTGTTAGAGAAGATGGAAAATGTAAACTTTCGTGGTTCCAATTCCATAAGGGAAGTAAAAAGAAATGAAAATCACACTTTAAAAAAATCCTGGGTTTTAGGCTGTTCTTGATGACTCTGATGCCTGTGGGCTTGGCAGTGCTGCCAATGTAGACTCTGAGTTCTATGCCAAGGTTTTTTCCAACATAATACTTGCTGACCTACATTCATGAGTGTTTCTTAATCTTTCTGTTAAAAATAACACACCCATTAATTTGCTAAAGTTTTGTAGTGCAAGTTGCAAGATGGAAGATAAAAGAAATTCTGGCCTCAGAAAATATTTTCCTCAAACAAGGTGGAAATATTAATTGAAATAATTAAGGTTGGAATGTGTTAGTTTTGGAACATGTTCATCCAGTAGTAAAATGTCTGGAGAGTGTATTTCTTTGTACAACAATTCAGAAATGTTTTTCCCATTATAAACAAAACATAAAATAGCTGAGTGAGGCTTCTATTGCTAGAATATCTTAGAAGCAGACATTTGTGTTACCTTCCTTTTAATGTCTGTTCAGCCTTTCTACTGATGTGCAGGAGCATGCTTTCACTTTGAGAAAATCTCTTTAGACAGAGAAGTTGTCTGACTGCTTTTTAGGCTGCAGTTTAGATCATCATTTAAAACTATGAGTAGCTCTTCAAAAGTCAGAGGGACCTTAAGTGTATCTTAAGTGTAACTCAGCGTGAGCTAGGAATATGTCTCTTGTCATACCATAGTGGTAGATCTGATGCTCTGTGCTATGGCACAAGAGATGGAAGATGTGACGGCAAGATGAGCTGTTAACAAACTTTCTGGAAAGAGCAATTGACAGGTTGAACGGATATTGTGATACAAACTTGAAGTCATGGGGCGTTCTATTTCATTGTGGTTTTTTTTTTTCTTCTTAAATTTTATACTGTTTGTCTTAAGCAATAGACACATGTTGAATACTGCTTTTCAGTTTCAAATTTATGTTATTTGTGAATATGACAAATATTTATAGTGATAAATAAATATATATTTAATAATAATAAATATATATTTATAATATGTCAAATATTTATATATTTATATATAAATATAATATTTATATTTATAGTCATATTTATTTAATATGACTGCATTTTTATAGTTAAGTAAATTTCCTTTATTTAAATGAAATATTAATTCAGGTTGCTTTAGTTACTTATTTTAAGTTGTGGAATAAAAAAATTTCATTTTCACATCAAATTGAGAAACATTTGAAAAATTCAGAGTAAAAAATGGAAGACAGGAAAATCAAAAAAAGCTTAGTTTTCTCTTATTTTGTGTGATGCATATTTATTGAATCCTCAGGAACCATTATCACCCTTCTAGTTCTTGTTATCACAGTTACTTCAGTAAGGCTTTTTGTTTGTTGACATTGTATGTCTCGTCAAAATTAGCAAGGTACACCCTGTATTTTGTGTGTGTTTGCACTGTTAAAATAAATATTAATTATTTTTCAAACACTTATGGCCAAATTATTAGTTCACTTAATGACTATTATCTCATGGTTATTTTTTAGAATAAGCTCATTTTTTGTGTGGTTTTAGTATAGAAATGGTATCAATCTTGATAGTATAGTATTTATGAAGTGTTCCTTTTTCTTTTAGACACCCTTTCACCAGCATCCAGTCCTTCATCCATTAATTTTGCCACAGCTCCAGGTAGCATAGATGAATCACCCAGTGGAGCATTAAACATTGAATGTAGAATTTGTGGGGATAAAGCCTCAGGCTACCATTACGGAGTACATGCTTGTGAAGGTTGTAAGGTACAGTCATAATTTTCTTTTTAAGAACCTAAATCATGTTGCTTTATTTACAGGGTTATATGAAGATAAACATTTGTTACATAAATGTTTAATTAATATAATTCTAGTTATTACAATTATTTAAATAATAAACATATCTGTGATCTTTTTTCTGAAATAAATTGTTCAGATGCCATAACTGGATACCATAACCCAATACCAAACCTTCATCAAGCAGGGGCAATTCACAATGATAATTTTAATGCTGCTTTTCCGGATATAGTTAGTTAAACACTAAAACAACTTAAAATACTAAACTGTGACCAAAAATCAAAGCCGACATGCTCCACTAGTGTTTTATTTGTGTTGGGAGTATGGCTGTGAGAAGCATGCCAGTTTGCTACGTTTCCATTAGAACAGTAACAAATCCTGAATTTCTCATCTCCACCACATTCTGCCTGAATCACTTAGTATTGTACTTCTTGTAGTTCTGGGGCCAGCGCATGTCTCTAGGGAAAATTAATGTTGTCATTAATGTATAATTTTTGGGATAATATGGCTCATGAATTATAAGAATCTTTTTCTTTTCTTTCTAATGTTTTAGTTTTCCATTTTTTTTTCTAAATTATAATGTAAGGTGAGAGAAATAATTATATATGTGTACATTTTTCTTTCATGCACAATGTCAGAATATGATCATTCAAATATAAAACTTAGGGAATAATGGTAGAATATCTGTTAGAGATGGGGAGCCACATCATAGTCAGTTGTGTCCCACAGTCTAAACGACATGTTGTTATGTCATGTGAAGCAAAATGTTGCAATGTCTCTAAATTTGCTAGCCCTATGATTTCGTGGTACGAGACTAACCTTACATTGCAGTATCAAGACATCACAGTAAGATCTGTTGAGTTGCAGGCTTTTCTGTAATGCTCATTTTTGTGTCCTTAGCTTTTTCTATACACTCTGCTGTGTTGTCATAGCCCTCACATTTGCTGGATGAAGAAAAGATGTGTTAAATCTCCGTGTCTGTGTAACTTACACACATGAAAGGCGAAGGTTATTTCTGACAGAGGACACTGAGAGAATGCGTACAAAAGCAATATGTGACTGTTTTACTTAATCCTTAAGAACAAATCTGCTCAGGTACTCTGGGCTCTTGGTCCTCTCGCAAGAAAGAGGGCTGAGAGCTACTCCCTCCTTTTGTGTTTTCCATTCTATACATGCCTTCGTACACACCAATTCACCGCATAGATTCGTACCTTTGGACAGGTTATACTTTGTGTATTGTTTTGCTAGTGACATCAATAAACAATAACAGAAAAAAATTTACCTGTATGATTAAGTTTAGTTGTCAACATTCTTTAACATTACATATTGTTTTCTCAAACTTTTTATAGGGTTTTTTTAGAAGAACAATTCGTTTAAAACTCATCTACGATAAATGTGATCGCAACTGCAAAATTCAGAAAAAAAATCGTAATAAGTGCCAATACTGTCGTTTTCAAAAGTGCCTTTCAGTTGGAATGTCACATAATGGTAGGTAAGAGTGCCCTTAATAATTTGTGTCTTCCTACCCAAAGTCTGCTTCTGGAAGCAGGCACTTGGATAGCATTTCTACTTACACATAGGAGTCGAACCTCAGATTTACAGTATAGATCGTGGTGGGGGACACCAGTTTCCCTAATGAGTAGTTAATGTAATTGATACACAGCTGCCAAATGTACTGTTATGAGCTTTACACAATTGTGCTGGATGTCTGTTTGTCCATATGAATGTTCATTTAGTTGCTTTCTTCACCCAGAACTTTGGCACCATTGCTCCCATTGAAACAAATTTCAATACTGGAAGAATTCTGATCAAGGGCATTGTAGAGGAGTAGGAGGAGAACAACTAGCTCATTGTGGGAGGGAATGACGTAGGATAGAAATCTGTAGGAAACCAGACTTCATTATTTTTCAGGTTACAGTGCAACAGATCTTGGGCAGATGGTTCAGGGAGTGTGGGGGGAGGGCGAAGAGCTGTGCTGACTGTGGAACAGGAATATGGTAGGTTGCTTGTTAAATGGAATGGTAAAAATTCAGAGTGTTTAGATATTCAGTTTAAAAATTATGTTATTGTTTGTGTTAATGATTTAAGATGAGGCTGGTAAGCCTGCGGCTTACAGGCCGATTTCAACCCACAAGGCGATTTTATGCACAGTATGTAGCTTGCTAAGCAACTTTGGTAAAGAGGGAGAGGCCAAGCCATGAGAAAGAACATTTTGGTTGGCCAGATGACAGTAGTTTGCTTTCCCTACGTAGGTCTGATAGTGTCAAGGCTGAACTGGGGAGCAGGTGCAATTTGGGAGAAGGTGAAAAGTAGGTGAAAATGCTGGGCTAGGTGAAAAGCTGTGGGTTAGGAGATGAACTCCTAAGGAAACTATGTAGTCAAGATAGCTGGGGTGGGGATGTGGTTGGGGATCTGCCTATGCCATTATAGTCTAGAGTCCTAGCAAGAGACATTGGGAGAGTTGACTTTCTGGTTCTGGGGCAGTCTGGCTCCCTTGTGGTGAGCCTTGACTGAGATTAAGGCCCATTGGGAGAGGGTTGATGATAGTCTCTGCAAGACTGGTGATAACCTTCCTGAAGCAGCAGGCTTGGGAAGAGTGTGCCAGCCAACAAAGTAACGTCTCAGGGGCAGGAATTGAGCAGGGAACTGTGCTGGTTGGCAGGAATTAACGTTCAGTTGAAGCTGTTTCAGCCTACTGAAACGCTGTGGGCACCTGTGCTCCAGCTGAAGGGAGTGGTAGCAGTTTTACTGCAGCAAACACATGGGAGGCAGTGGGGGGATGAGATGACTGCTAACTTGCAGGTGATATTTCTCAGGAAAAGAGCAAGAACTAGATTTACAGCCACGACCTTACAACTGTAAGTTTCAGTTTAGAGCAGATATTCTTCCACTTTTCCAATGGACCCATGGCCAGATTCCGAACAGGCCTTCCATGTTGGACTTCCATTGAAGTCCAAAACTGTATTTCAGATCATGCCTCGAGTCACCTCCTTATGTCATGAGACACCTTCTTATGTCATGAGAAAATTCCGTGGACATGTTGAAGGGCTGATTCTGCACATGCTCTGAATTGCTCAGTCTAAGCAGTGAGGTTCTGTCCTCTCACTGGTTAGATGCTGAAATGTGGTAAGAGTAACCAGCTATATTAGCCATCTCAAAACCTTGCACACCATCAGAGGGTAAGGCCCCTTTTAAAATGGAGCTGTTTTAGCTTTAAATTGAAACTGAAGAAGGATGTGGACGTGCCTATTTTATTGCTAAATAGCAAGACCACTTGCCCAATAACTGGGAGACCTCCATATCCAGTGGTGTTTCAGACTTGCATCTCATGCCTCTCAAAAGAGTATCCTAATGACTATATTGGATGCTCAAACTCTATTCTCATTCTCTTCAGTCTTGAAGGGCTACTCTATTGAAAAAAGAAGCATAAAAGCTGGGTCTAGGAGGAGGTTTTGTTGACTATAGCCTTTGAGCATAAATCCACGTCTCTGGTGTGTATTAGTCTCACTAGACAGTACAGATATGTTGAGCTGAACATTCAGTCCATAAAGAACTGAAGGGCGCAGCAGGTTCAGAATCAGAAATGGGATTCAGGCCCAATTCTGTTGCAGTGTTCCCTGCAGAGTAACTCCCCAGGCAGGTCTCCAGCTGGCGTGTGTGCTCTCTGCCAAGCGCCTAACATGAGTTTACTCAGTTTTTTAGAATTCCCAAGATGGACTTTGAGTTTCACGTTGGGTGTTGTAGAACACAATATGGAGAAAACAAAATACAACTATTTAGGTAATGTAGAAGGAAAAAGGCATGCGTTCTAGCTCATTGCAGGTACCAGTTTGTGTTTTGAAACATCTGATTACCTTCAGTTTAACATATTGTCTTGGTAATTAGTCACTGACTATGTTGGAAAGGATGAGATTTTTTTCACTCATGAATTTATCATAATAAAGATACTACCTCTGCCTCAGTTTTTCTAGACAGAAAGTCTTACTGCTCTAATCAGCAACGGTAAAAGGCATAGGTTTTTGTATAACTTACGTTTGTTTTACAATTATGTCTTCCCATCAGCAATACGTTTTGGACGAATGCCAAGGTCTGAGAAGGCCAAGTTGAAAGCAGAAATTCTAACAGGTGAAAGTTATGTAGAAGATTCAGAAATGGCAGATCTTAAATCACTTGCCAAAAGAATTCATGATGCTTACCTGAAAAACTTCAATATGAACAAGGTTAAAGCCAGAATCATCCTTGCAGGGAAAACTAACAACAATCCAGTAAGTACTTTTGCTGTAACTTTAAAGTAAAGCTCGCAAGTACATAAGGTGATTATAATAATTTGCTAAACTCTTATGCAAATCTTTTAGAAAATAAATGTCATGCTAATACAGACATGAAATATGCAGAAAGAATACCTATAGTAAATATGGTTGCTTTTAGCCACTATCAGAATAATAGGAAGCTTTAGGAAAATGAAGCAATTAACTTGTAAATGGAAGGTCATAACCTTAAATTATAGTAGACACACAAGGGAAAGAAAATCAGTTCTTACTAAAAAAAAAAAAAGACATCTGAATGTGAATACCTCTTGGTATGGGTGGGATAAATGGTTCAAAATTAATTTCCTATTATGACAGTGGAAAAAAAATTATAATGTTTTTCTGCCACAAATGCCAGGATACATACTGTTATCTTTTAGGGCATACAGGAGCTCTGTATGACTTTTGTTTTAATCACAACAATACTAATGGCAGGAGGGGAAAGAAAACTTGAGTTTGTAGTTCTTTGTTTACAGTTCTGGCCATTTCCTCACCTGGCCTTCCTGGTCTTTACTGTATGGTTACTTTGAAAGGGAGAAGCAAGCAAGGTTGTGAAGACACATATGCTGTAGAGGTTATTTTTCTTTCAGGATAATTTAGCCAAGGTCTACCTAATGCTATCAACTGCTTTTTGTTTTGTAGCACGTGAGATTGTATAACCATTTTAAGGACTGACTTATTTAACTTTATGCATATTTTTTTTAATTCTGTTGTGATTTATGTTAATTATATGTGGAAGATAAGTATCTTATTTTACCAACAATTTTAATTTCAGTAAAAATTTGCAGGGAAGAGGTTTTAGATATGCCATAATAAAAATGATGTGGGGATAAGTGTTATAAAACTTGTAAGCAAGCTGTCTTCTAAATTATGGAATTTGGCACATTATAGTCTAGTCTAGCCAAGCATACAGGCTTCTACATTAAAAGAGAGACATATGAATAATCCCAGTCTTTTTCATTGGATTATAGAGATGCATAAAATTAAGCACAGGCTTAAACTTTTTTTTGGAGTACAAGCTGCCATAAGCCTACAGTAAATACCATGCTTTAACACCTTACCAAGTAGGTATCTGCATAATGTCCTTTTCAAGCTTGTTACCACGTCAGAATCATAAGTTACAATATGTATTGTACATGCAGGGATTCTAGATCACTTCATCCTAATTTTTGTGTTTGCATTTAGGCGATCAAGGCTCTCAGATTATAGTCATCCGATTGACTAGCTAATAGTGGCTTGCATGTGTCTTGGTGAATTTACAAGTAAAAATTAATGAGGAATCAGACCTAGTATGTTATAAACAGGCTGCTTCCTCCTTCTTCGATATGCAGGGAAGAGGAGAGGGGTTTTTTAAGCTATTTCATCATCTCTTGGGAAACCAGACATTTTAATTTTCTTTTGACTTTTTAACAGAAAAATAAAAAAAAAAAGGGGGGGGGTTGTTGTTGGTAATTAGTAATCCACCTGTTTCTGAATGGTGCATTAACAGCTGATTTCAGTGAATCCTAATTCTTGGCACCACTATAATTCATTTCAGAATGAACTAGCATTTTTCTTGATGACAAGGTATCATTTTTCAATTTAGCTCCTAAGTCCTTGGCCATACCTGTTTTCTGCATAGAGAAATGATGATAAATTCCAAGAACATTTACAAGATAGTCTACATCTTGTAAAGGTTTTAGAAACGTGGTGGGTTTATTGCTTTGCCACTTTCTGCTCATATCCACATGCACATAGAAGATTCTGTTCTGCATAACTCTTAAGTACTGAAGTGAGATGGAATGTGTCACTGCCATAAGCATTTAAAAAGTGGACAACTGTGGGAAACTAGCATGTTTGACAGTTCTCTAAGTGAAATAAGTGAATTCTGTGAGTTTCTAACAGAACACCAAGTGTTCCTTATGATATTTAATCCGAGATGAGCAAAACAGCACAGGGAAGGTGCTTTGCTTAGCATTTATGGAACCACATTCATGTTCAAGGTCAGTTGCCATGACTGTGGTAGGCTTGGAAGCATTGGGTTTTGTTGTTTTTCTTCAGTGGATTGTCCTCTGTTTTGATTACTGCTCTTCAGATATGTATCAAAATATTTTTGAGTTCTGATTGTTCTTAAGAAAGTCTGAATGCTTTTTTTTAATATGATGTTTTAAGAGACCGGCTCATCAGTTTGTAATGCATGTACCTTTTTAAACTAAGGGGGTTACGGAAAAGACCATGATCAAGACTGAGATGTTGTGTTGTCTGACATTCTAGTGGGATTCTGAGTTTAGAGATGACTTAGCACTGACTGTAGCTAGAAAGATGAGCTGAATTTCTGTGGAAGATCAGCTGGGACATAGTCTACGAAAATCTGATGATAAAACACGAGTAGTACAGGGTTCACATTCTTGCGCAAATATGCTGTCCTATATTTAAATGACTGTCTGTATTCCCCCTAGGACACTTCAGGAAAGCATCATGATGTGCATCAAGTGTAGTTAGTTTAGGAATCGATAGGAGTGTAGGCAGAATAACCTGGACTTCTGGAGAAGGTAATACAAGTCTTTTGTGAACCTTCTGGGATTTGCTCTGAGATGGATATATGCATACTAAGCACAGTACTTCTGGATCTTCGCTATAACTACTATGTAAAACTACTACGATTAAAGATATGTCATACATATTTGCATTTTACTATTTGCATTGTTGTTTGCAGAGCAGACTTGTTCTTAGATACTGTAGTTTGTAGTTCTGTAATACGTGGTTTGTCTTTATGCAGAAATATGAAAGAACTCATGGTTTATTGCCAGTTGAAAACTCATTAGCATAAAAGTTAAAATTTACCAAAATTCCTGTTCTTTAGGAAAACAATGATTAATTACCATTGTTTTGTAACTGAATTAGTATTGTTTTTCTCTGTAGCCATTTGTTATACATGATATGGATACCTTGTGTATGGCAGAGAAGACCCTGGTGGCAAAATTGGTAGCCAATGGAATTCAGAACAAGGAAGCAGAAGTTCGAATCTTCCACTGCTGCCAGTGTACGTCCGTAGAGACTGTCACAGAACTTACTGAATTTGCCAAATCTATCCCTGGCTTCTCCAATCTCGACTTGAATGATCAAGTGACACTGTTAAAATACGGAGTTTATGAAGCCATATTTGCCATGTTAGCATCTGTGATGAACAAGGACGGGATGCTGGTAGCCTACGGAAATGGTTTTATAACCCGGGAGTTCCTGAAAAGCCTGAGAAAGCCATTCTGTGATATAATGGAGCCAAAATTTGATTTTGCAATGAAATTCAATGCACTGGAATTGGACGATAGTGATATATCCCTTTTTGTTGCTGCCATCATTTGCTGTGGAGGTAAGCACTATGTGTTGGTTCTTTAAGGTAGCAAATTTTAAAATTTTATTCACGTGAGTTAATAATTTTAATGGAAAAGATTATATATTCCTTGAAGATTCAATTTTACCACTAACAGTGCCATTTCCCTTTTAGTGTGTTTCATGGAAGATACTGTTGTAACTGTTAACAGTCTTGATCCTGTATTTTGCTTTGCAGAATTGTAGACGTGCTTGGAGTTACTGTTTAGCCTCACTTAGCGAGGGGTCTAGTTACTCTCTGTTCTTAAAAGTGGGATGTGAAGAATGTTGGTGGGTTTTTTGTTTGGGGTTTGGAGGATTTTTTTTTTTTTTTTTTTTATGTTTAAGGCTGGGTTGGAAACAGTATTTGTATCTGCCAAATGGGCAGAAAAATACTATGTAATGAGACTGGAGGCAGGTGCAGATTACAGCTTTGCTCATCTCTGACCCTTGCTGATTGCATCATGTAACGAGTTCTGCACAAATGCACAGCTCTGTTGGTGCACTTCCTGTGTTCTGATTTTAATATCACAGGCTATTTTAAAAAAAACAGCTTACTTAGCTAATTTTAAAAAATTAGCTGATGGTATTTTTTTTAAATTATTTCATAGTACCTAAGGATATGGGGTTTGGTTGGCTTGTTTGGTTTTTTTTTTCTTAAGTGCCCGTTGTTTGAACTCTGTGAGTGAAGGAGCACAAATGTAATCCTGTCTTTTCTCCAGAAACTAAGGACGTTCATATTTAAGGTTAAATTCAAAACTATCCATAAGCATTTTGATAAAGGGAAATAAAAGATCAAGAAAGTTCCAACAACTGCTCCCAGCTGCCTTTTCTGCGTTCTGCTGTACTCACAGAATGCTTCACTGCCCTGGTTGCATCCTCAGCAATTACAAGAAGAGAGATACAATCCGAGACTTTCAAAAGCTTCATGTGCTAGTTTAGACAGCAACTTCCCATCAAATCTTGAATTACTTTTGCACAATATATTGGTATTTTGACATTTTCAAAAGTCAAGAGAGTTCTTTGCAGGCAACATGTTTTCTCTTTTTTTTTTTTTTTTTTTCTTTCCCCTCTATCTTTGTCCTTGGAACTCCTTCTCCTTGGAACTAGCTTAAGTTTTCACAAAACATATTTAGTCTGTTGTCCCAGACTTCTTACAGAGTAGTAAAGTGGAGAGTGAAAGTATTACAGGACTGTAAGTAGCTGAAAATGAGATCATATACTAGAAAGTGTGAAATATCCTTAATAGGTGCTTCTCTACATCCTGTCAATAACTTGTGCTATGGCAATTTATGTATGGGAACCAAGAAAGCCATATTTATGTCTTGCTGTATTGCTACCAAACTTCAACAACTCTCTAGAAATAGCCACATGTTTTTTTCTCCATCCTTACTGTTTGAATTCTGTTATCAAGACGTACAGAATATAGAACTGGATTCCTAGGCTGGATACTTCTGCTGTTTTTTGGGGTGAGAGGGTGATGTGTTGTGTTTTTTTTTTTTTTTTTTTCCTTGTAGCATGGGTTGTATTTAGTAGTATGAAATCTCTCCTCAAATAACTGTGGGCGTTGAAAAAACTGTGGCCAAACTTTTTTTTTCCTTCTTTTCTTTTTTTTAAAAAGATTCATTTTGATTGTCATTTCCCTCAGTGTATAATGTCAATATACGCTGTAGCCTACACTATAGAATCTATAAAGAGTAGCCTATTTTAAAGAATAATTATAAAATTATGACAAGTATTCTTTTGTTTGCCTTGAGAACAGATCGTCCTGGCCTTGTAAATGTAGGACACATTGAAAAAATGCAGGAGAGCATTGTGCATGTACTGAAACTTCACTTGCAAACCAACCATCCTGATGACATCTTCCTCTTCCCGAAACTTCTGCAAAAAATGGCTGACCTCCGACAACTTGTCACAGAGCATGCTCAACTTGTTCAGATAATTAAGAAGACTGAATCTGATGCACATTTACACCCTTTACTACAGGAAATCTACAGGGATATGTATTAAGGATTTTTAGTATTTTTTTCCACAATATTTAAAGACAAGAGCAATACTAATAACAGATGGGAGCAAAACTACTTGCACAGTTACCTGCTGTTCACTCAGTCCAGAGCATGAAAAATCTAAAAGCTGGGTAAATGGAGTGTTACACTTCTTTTGGTTTGGGATCTTTTGTCTTCTTTTGAAAGAGTTCTGCAGAAAAATACTGATCATAGTGCTCATGAAGTGTCTTAATGGTTCTTTAATTTGGAAATATGAAGATTGGTAAGGAGTACATATTTGTATAATAAATCAGAATGTTAAGTAACAGACATGAACAAAATTGCATTTCCTCTTGGCATAGTCATTTTAGAATTAATATAACAAATTCAGCAAATTCTCTCTAGTTGTATGCACAATCATAAAGATTATGCACTTTTGGCTAATGGTAGTAACTGAGAACCAACTAAAACTTTTTCATACAGCAGTCAGTCTAGGTGTATCAAATGGCTGGACATTACTGTACATACACTTGAAAAAAATTTGGAAGACCTTTGATCCGCTGCTGCTTTAATTCCATGAAATGCAGTACAGCTTCATATAGTATTACATTAGTATACCTTAGGATCAGCATGTTTAAAAGAGGGTTCTTTGATGAAGTGAAATAAAATCAGAAGAGTTATCTAAAATACAGCAGAGATGCTCCATTCAGGTGTTTCTTGAAGAGTAAATGTGATAAAGCAATGGAACACTTTTTCTCAGAAGTGTTTTAAGGAAACATGAAAATGTCTTTGAGGAAAAATACATCATACCACGTGTATTTTGGAGAACTTGTAGTAGCTCAAGATGCAGTTTTGAACTTAAAAATGCTATTTTGAATTAGCAAGAGTTTCGGAGAGACTGAAAAATCTGATCCTAGCCCAGAAAAAAGAATTTTAACTGCGTAGCATTCTAGTGCAGTGATAGCTTACTCTGAAGAAATGATTGTATAGGAAAGGCACCTTCTTTCTTGACAAGTATCTTGGCAGTATAGAGTTGTTTGGACCTGTTTACTTTCCTGATGAGTACACTGTTTTGTTTTTTGCCAGTTATCCACTTGGATGTATTTCTTTCTATTCCTTCTAAGGCCTTGTCAATGGAAGTATTAGTTAGATTATTTCACCAAATTTTGTCCTTGTCCATACAGCCATAGTGGATAAGGTGACACTATTACCAAGAACAGCGTTTGTAGGTCTTGATTGTGTAATATTATGAAAGAGAGCACAGTTGAGAGTAAGTTTATCATGTTCCTGAGAGCAAACTATGATTTTACAATAGTACTTACTCCTGATGCAAAATAAGCCATAAGGAAACTGCTTGACTTTGCCATTTTACAGGATCTTTTATCAGAGTACTACACAAAAGTGCTAGTTGCATGCAAGACACTATGCTATCTCTTTTTCTTTTTCTTTTTTTTTAATATGGTAACTTCACATTATTATTGTTTCCTTATTTTAGTATTTGTTTCATAACACAAGGATCTCAGGAGCCAATCTTAGCATTTTCACAAGTTAAGCTTTCAGTGGCACAGGAGGACACTTTGTACTTGTTTTATTGTAGCACGTTTGAAGACTTCAGAATCTTAAACCTTCACTGCAAGAATTAAGTAAGATGGATAAAGTGAAAACATCACACTATGACTCTTATTTTAGTCACAACGTTTGTTTCTTTACAGGCCCGCTGGCATGGCTAGACACTGGATAAATTAGAGGTTTAAAAGCACTTTGGTATTTATGCAGGCGATGGTCATTAGCAGAGGTTTTAGTGTCAGATATATTTAGTGTAAAATATTGAAGCACAGGCCTCAAATTTTGGTGACCAGCTGGGGCAGGATAGAAACAATAAATGCATGTGCACAAAACTCTTTCCCCTTCCCTGTCGCCCGTTGGCAACACGACGACTAGGCCTTACGTTACAGCTACTTCTAACACTTCATTAAGAGAAGATTGTAGGTCTTACCAGGAAACAGCAGATGAGAAATAGGTTGTCTTTTGTGTCTTTCTTACAGCAGTACGTAGTATGCCCTCAGAAATAACAAGAGGATTTTAGCAATGATGCTGCTTTATTTCTCAAGTCAGCCATGTTGTACTAAGGAGCTGCGGGGTTTAGGGATAAGACATTGAGCATTGAAATAACTGATACACAATATTGCTTACTCAAAAAAATTATCAAAATACCAGCCATTCTGTGATGGCATACTGACACTCTAATAGCCAACTGTTTTAAGTTGAGCTTCTAAAAAACGTACAAGTGGAAATTTTTTTTCCCCAAAGCTCAGATTTATGCAAAGGGCCAATTTCAAAGTTGTGTTCCATAGTTATGGTGTGCTGAAGTTTCTCAGGAATGTCAGACACGGTCAGTGTGGACAAAAACTATTTGTTCTGCTCTCATTCTCAAAAGTGGCTAAAACACTTTACTGAAACTTTTAAAAAAACATGGAAAACTTAATAATAAATACTTAAATTCTCAGCAAAACCATAAAGAATTGAAAATAGCATCATTCAGTGGAAGGCATAACGTTTAGCCATATTAGCAGCTGCTTGTAACAGGTTCCTATTATCAGCATTAGGAAGGTGCGTAATTGGCATTTTCCCTGTTCCAGATCTCTTTTATTTTGTTATTTGAAAACCAGGAAGCATTTTTTGACTAGTTCCTTGGACGCTGAAGTTTGATTTCTGTTTTAAATTAAATTGAAGACCTTTAATGAAAAAAAAAAATGGAAAGAACGCATCTCTGAATTACAGAAATATGAACAAGATGTTCACGTAGCCTAAAATTCTGGATAGCTTCCACTGCCCACACTGCTGCACTGTGCGCATATCCACAGTCTCTTCAAAGAACGACACAGGGCAGACAGTTCACCTCCCGAGTGTTCATGGGCAAAAGTTCTTAATTTCTAGATTAAACATCTAATGAAGTACCTTAGCTACTTCAGTAGGTGACTGCAGCAGGCTTTTGTCAATTGGATTTCAAAATGACTCCATTAGCATTAGGGTTTTTGGTTTTTGATGTTTGCAGTCTGAATTAGTTTGAGATACATTACTGAGGAGCCTTCAGCATCTCCACCTTGTGCAGATCATCTAATATTTTAAAATACCCGTTTTGTGGAGGGAAATAAAGTGGTCAGATTTTAGGATTAAAGAACTATTGAAGATTTACTAGCTTGTTGGGTATAGTTTTGATCTGATTCTTATCAACATAACTTATTTTACTATCATAGCGCTGAAGAACTCTGTTTAGCAACGAGGTACCCACAAACAGCTTAAGACAAGAGACAACAGATGGATAGAGAAAAATCCTAGGAAACAATGGTACGACTTAAGTTTTCAAGAAACCTACAGCTTACTCATTTTTTGAGGGTGGTTTGGGGTTTTTTTAATTTATTTATTGGGATGGCCTAGGTACTTTGACAAAGGGGAAGAAAAATAGGAAGATTTTGTGTCAAGTGTTAGGGAAATCAGATGTTCATTTTTATCTCCTTAAATATTTTCTTTAAAGGTGTACTGTCTTCAGTGTAACAGCACACAACTGCCATTTAAAAAAAATCAGTTACTTTGTACCTTTTTAAATTTCAGAATCCCACTTTTATATTAAACGCAAATTGACAGACAATAGGAATGTTTTCCACTTAGAGAAATTGAATCTTTCTTTGCATTTAAAGAAATCTTGTTTTTTATTTAATTGCCATTCCCATGTGCCTTTGTGCTTTGGTTCTAGCCAGCTGCTAGAAAGCTGAAGTGTTGCCAAAGAGCATATTTTTGCATTATTTCTGGCCTGCACAGATTTAGGAAATACCAAGCAGTTGCACTAAGTCCGTTCTCGTGAGAGAGCTAGCACAAGTTTGCAAATCAAAGAGCTTATAATAAGCATCTAAACATTTGTTTGTTTATTCAAAGTGCTAAAACTTGGGGAGATTTATTCATCATGAGAGCTAGGTCACATACTATTAAATTTGAATTTCCTCCTTATTTCTAATGGAAAACCTGCAAGACTTACGAACCATCTCAGACAAAGCAGTTGGAGATTACACTGTAGCTGCCTGTACTGTGTCCGAAGAGGAACAATTTCAGCTCTGTCTCTCCTTAAAAGCATCCCTGTTACTTAGTTGAAAAATCTGCAATTACATTTAACAAATGCATTTGCAGCTCTTGTGATATTGCTTAAGCATACAGTCTTCGAATAATGGTCCTTCCCTGAAAACCCTAATCCTTTAGTAAGTATTGAAATGTAAGGTGTAGTGTGGTATCTGGTGCTTGCTTATATCTCAAGTGCTTTCTTGATAATCAGTTGCATATAATTTTTTTTTTAATCTAGGTTTAATCAGCTTTATTATCCTTCTTTTACTAGGGATTTAAATTATATGTGGGTTTGATCTAAGATTATTGATATTGTTAAGTATTGTGGGATTTTTTTAATTTAATGTAAGACCATTTCTTCATGTTTCAATTTGTAAAATACAAGAATATAATTGCAAGGTATAAACATTCACTAAATTATATTACAGAGGTGCTTTAAGAAAAATATGTAAATTATTTAATTTAAATATTTGTTTCTTACTTTATCTTGTGTACCCTTTTGTACAGTGAGGAAAGATTTACTTTCATGGGGTAAGGATGATGGGCCTGAAGTCAAAGACAAACTGGTATTTATTCCTGTCTGGTCTTTATTACTGTGTCATTTGTGAAGACGTATCACAAATTCTGCAACTTATCAGTGTTTGGTATTGACAACTGTAACAAAATTTTAAAATATATTTTCACATAGAACATAGACTTCCTTTTATTTAATTTTAATAAAAGTAAGTCTAGGTGAGGAAGAGTTGTAATCCCAAAATCAAGTTAGTATTTTTAACTCAAGTTCACGAATATGAAAGAGAGTTTATAGAACTAAGTTCATCTTTGCTTTACAGCCTGGTAGTTCATTTTCCTTACAAGTTTGAAAAGAGAGCTAAAAAGAGCTAGATTCCATTTTCTGAGGAGCCGATTTGTGGCTTACTAGAAGTAACAATGTGTATTCAGGCTTATTTCCTGCTACCTGCACTGAGGTTGAGCTGCAGTTTTTATAGATGTATTTTAAAATACGTAATTTGGCAGTGCAAAACGAAATGTTGAAATGCCATTATTGGCTTTTCTATAGGAGTGTTCCCTGTATGATTTTACGTAGAGATGAATTCAGAATCTGTTCATAGGGATTCTGTGTCCTGTGATTCAGGTGTGACAATCTGTGCCTCCAGCATTCCTGCTAACGAATCCTGATATAGGAACAAAGTCACCTTTTACAGGTAGGCCTTTTATTGTGCTGTAGTCAAAACATAGCATCTGGTACAAGCACAGCATATTACAAATGTTCCAGCAATGATTTATACTTACTGCATTTTATTTGTAATAGATACAATTTTATTTCCCCAAACTGCTGCAACTTGAAATTTTCACTTGATCAGTGTCACCATGCAGGTGTATTGTCTACTAAGATGTTTGCGTCGTATTTGTAAAAGCTCTACTGGACTTTCTTGTGGTAACCTACAGCTACTTCTTCTCTCAATTTCATAGGCAGCAATGAAAAAAAAAACTGTAAAAGGTACTAACAGATATGTCACTTCACACTGTAAATCTGTGACAAAAATTCATTGTTAACTAAACCCATCCTAGGGCAAGGGTGTTTCCTCTTTTGTTTTCACTCATGTGCGTACAGGTTTTTTAAATCTTTTTCGGCTTCTGAAGCTGTTTTTGGTTTTTGCTTTTTTTTTTTTCCTTGAACTCCTTTATTGTGTTAGTCGATCTTGTCAGATTCCAGTGCAAGGATGTTTCAAAACCGAATTCCTATTGCAAGGACCTCAATTTCAGATGAGTTGCCTCTGCCCAGGGGATAGGCTGCATGCACAAAAGAGATTAAGCTGATTACAGGCTGGGCCTTAAATAAGGATTGCAAGATCAAGTGCAAGGTACTTAAAGTTGTTTTGAAGTATTTTGGTATATTTTCTCAGGTTGGATACGCAGGTACAGTAATCCCTATTGTGGAAAAGACACCAGCCTTATGATCAATGCAAGAAGCCTCATGGCATTCTTTACACTTGAAAAAAAATTGGTGGTATGGGAAAATACTAACCGACTGAAATACTGCCAACATGCAAGTACTGCATTCTACTCCTACTGCGTAGGAGTGCAGCGTAATCATTCAAAATCTGTTTGCGATGTGCAACAGGAACTGTACGAAGGTTGGCAAATCTTCTGGCAGATGATTCATAGGCAAATCCCCACTGCGTTAGCTCTGGCACGCTCCGATACTCCAGGTGTATTTTGCCACGCGGTAGCGCAGGGTTGCCTTTGTGGAGACGCAGTGCCTTTGCCCTCCTGTTAGCAGCAGAGTTGTTCGCCGTGCCGTGCGCACGTTCAGACGGGGCTCTGCGGGCGCGCAGCAGCCACGCGGTAGCGCAGGCGGGTACTGAGCAGGCTGCTGTGGCTCTGCTGCGGGGGCCTTCGTGCAGAGGGTGGGAAGGAGCAGCTTCTGATCTCATCCTTCATCCCTCTCCCCTGGGAAGCGAATCCTGTGGGATAGGTGGCTAAGTGAAGCCATGGCTCCGTCTCAGTCGCCACGAATGCTTTCCTCTGGTTTCAGAAGTGGAGGAACATTTGTGGCCTTAGTTCTTTCTTTAGTAATAACAAATCTAATCAACGTTTTAATATTACAGATTTTAACGAGAACGCCCCTCTGAACTGTTTGACAAAGTCTGTTTTATCAGCTCCTTGGATGAGCCGTGTTTCATATTGCTCCTGCTATTTCACAGCTTTTACAAACAATTGTTCTGAATTTTCCTTAGGAATGTAACACAGGAGTTTAATTACATCATGATGTTAAAACCTTTTATCACATCTTAAATTGTCTGTTATCTGATATGACACAAAAAAGCACATTTTTGTTAACGTTGCCAAACCCTAATCCACTAGAGCTAACAAGTGTTTAATTAAATCAAGATATCAATATTAAACAGGAAAAAAAAACCCCGCAGATCATCGTTTCCAGTCACCTATGTTTTTAGGAGTTTTTGGGTACGTTTTATTACAGTGAATACGGAACTTATAAAGAGCAGACATTTCTTGCAGGGAGCAGTCAAACCTAATTCTCATGGAATGCTTGTTTCCCAGTAAAATACCACTAATTCAAGCCAAGTTCCCAAGTTTCTTTCTGTCAGAACAATGCAAACGACATTTTCAAGAAAGAATGGAAGCCCTGGTCTCACAGGGATTTATAGGAAAGACAAAGTCTCTTGCACTTGCGAATGTAAAAATTACATATAGCTAAATAGGATGATGTTACCAATGTTACCAGCCTACTGATCTAGGATGAAAAAACTTGAACTAAACATTTTTCTTCTTTTTTTACATTCTGATTTTTTTTTCCGTCTCCTTTGAAAATATGAGGTTGAATTCACAGTGTTTGTATAGAGACTGGTAGGAACCTATGTGCTTTAAAAAAAAACCAAGTCATCCTTTAAGACTGAATGTAAACACAGTTAATTTGAAATATGGTTTTGCCTTAATGGTTTTAAAAAAATAAAGTATTTTTAAAAGTGAATTTAATGACTTGTGCTCATCCTTTATTTCCAGGAAAGTAATTCATTGTAATGTCATGGTTGTTTTAAAACAAACATACTTGTTACCCTCTGCTGGCTGCGTCTTGTACGTTATCCAAAGCAGCTGCCAACTCTTAACTGAGTCCCTCATTCAATGACTGTGCACGCACGAGTAACTTTTATGTACACGAAAGCAGTTCTGTTCCATGCTCTTGTACAACCACTTACGATCTCAGCTGATAGCTTGTGTAAATGTTTGCAGAACCGGGACCTGGGGAGCGCAGGCTGGCGGCGCACCTGGGAAGGGTGACGCCCGGTGCTCCTTCTGCGATAGTGCCAGGGCCATGAGTGTGGGCTCTGTGCTGCTCCACTGTAATTAAGAACTTGAATGATTTTGCCTTAACCTGATTTGCCTTACTTTGGTATACAAAGCCCCACTTCAGCAAACCCTTAGTTGCTTAACTTTATACTGGGGAGTAATCATGTTGATTTTCAGTAGTGAACAAGAGTGGATAAGCAACCTTCGGTGGGATTGGTGCCCAGCTTTTTTGGGTTAGCATCAAATATCTGTTAACAAATTGTATTAAGTGTGTTTACTACATAATAAGATGTGTGTCTTGCAAGGACATTTTAAAGGTGGAATGATATTTGAAGCATCTTTAAAGTGCTGATGCTTACAGATTTACTCTTAAGACACGTCTTTTAAATTAGGAATGTGTATGTAACATACGTATGTACATTGCACATATATTTTTGTATATATTTCATCAGTTTGTCTGCTGACCCACCATCCTGCTGTGTCCTTCCATTCTCATTGACTGTATGACCAGCTTGAGACGTCTGTTGAATTCAACATGCATTGAATGCACTTCTGCGTGAAGCGTAGCGTACTACCTAATTTGATAGGCATGGCTTCAGTTGAATCAGTTGGGAGGGTCTGTCACAGATAATTGTTTTCCTTCAAGAACCTGGAGATTTATTAAGCTGGCAAGAGAGTGCTGAGGCAAAAATTACAGCAGAGGATAAAAAGAATCACATTTCTTCACCAGCTGTGCTCAGGAGCATTGAAGGCCTGATTTTGAGCAGCAGAAAGTACCCGGAGAACCGGATGAAACCAAACTGGGAAGGCTGTGCGTATCTTGAAGAGTAGGCCTCATGGCTGGTAAGTCTGAGCATGATGGCATTTGGTCTGGGAAATCACATACATACCAAAACATTACGATGCAGAGATCATAATGCTCGTGTTCAGTGGGAATATGAGAATGTGGAATACATAAGTTTTAACAGCTGGGCACAGATAATAATCCTTTGTCATCCCAGGAAATACCAAATTGCATGCCCTCTTTCCCTAAAGCATGGACCAGAGGTGACAGAACATATCTGACGGCCCTGGGCTACCGAACCACGTTGTGGTACTTGCTGGAAGTATGCTTTTCTTCACCTGAAAGGTATGCGTAACCAGGTAACTGTGAAGCAGAGGTACCCTTAACTTGGCTTTTCCTGTTGTACTCGAGATAAATAAATGAGCTGTATTGGGCCAGATTAAAAATTCTGTAGTTATGGATTCTGTTCCCTTTTAATATTGAGTCTACTCCCCCTCTGGTTCAACTTCACAAGTACTTAAAGGCAGGGTCATTTCTGAGGGCTTTAAATGATTCTTCTATCATATCATGATGGCAAAGATAATGATTATGAATAAATGAGTTAACTGCATTTTTTGTAAAGGGCACAGAGGAGGTTGAACAGGAGGGAAAACAGCTCAGCGACACTAGATCCTTCCTAGCACATTCGTGGGTGCATCTCCCCAGCCCACGACAGACTTGCACATCATACAATCGAGAGGTACGTTCTCATTTAGATGGGAATTGCACTAGCCAGGCTTTTAAAACCTACTTTCAAGCTGAGAGTTAAGATACAACCTGTTGCAAATATTGTACAATACAGGAAATATAAGATGTTTTATAAAGACTTTTGCTAGTATAAACATATCTGACATAACTATGTTGCTTTCTGTCAGCTTGATTATAAGACCACAAGTTCAAGGCGCAAAAGTGCTGTGATTCTCTTTCTAGTATCTCTCTCTCTCTTTACAGCTGTGGTTTTAGCACAGGATATGCCTCTCTTATTTGTACAGAGCAGACAGATACATTACAACTTTTAAGTCCATGTGTCTAACCTCAAACTGAAATTTAATACCACCCATTTTAATTAAGTTTAATATCACCTTCTTTGAAAGTATAGTCTCTTGTTACTGCAAAAAGGAATCTGAAATGTTGACTTCTAACATGTATCTTTTTTTCCACAATTAAAGATGTGTATGTATTTTATGTCTTAAAGCACCTACAGCTTGAAAAGGGTACTAATAGGTCCATTACTGCTCCTCTAGTAACTGCAAGAAATTCCAGTCCTCAACAGAGGACACCAATATACTAGGTTCAGGGGGAAAAAAAAAGATCGATCTTAGGACTTTCAAATGTCCAAAAGAACTAAAAATAACTCATTGAAATACTGTTGATTTCTTTTAACAGACCCACAGTTCATTCTACTAAAATGATCAAGTTTAGATGTTGACAAATGATATGGATGGAAGAGTTGAGAAACAGATGTTAACCAAGGCATTAACAGGTTCTGAACCAATGACCAACAAAGCTTGAGTAAATAACATGAGTTGGTGATTAGGGAGCATTCTAGACATATCCTTAAGGTGTGTGACTAAGTGGTTTTACATAAATGCCACCTAAATCTTCCTTGTAATTAAGACAAAGTCAACACAGATAACTGTGAAGCTAATTTTTGAGCTGAACAAACTGCTGTTTCCTTAAAAAATTTTTACCCTTTTTTGACTGAAACTGTGTTTCTGAAATCCCTATTCTAGCTGCAGTTTAATTGCTCAGTTCAGGAAAGAACTGAGCTCATTAACTGAACTTTTCTATTTCCAGATTAAGTGATGTGAAAGGGAAGTCATCTTTACTTGCAAAGCATAAACTGGACGTATCAAGGGTCCTCTCCTGTTGCTGTATTGACATGGACTGGAAGATTGAGTGGAAAGTGACTGCAAGTGCAAGTGACTTGTAGGTATCTTTCATTCTAAGAGCACCTACCTTCAGAAGGCTTAATGCTGTGATAGTATTGAGATTATAATCTTGAAGAATCTAGATATTTCTATGGGTATCTGTGACATTTTCTCATAACAGTTTTAGACTTAAAAATAAAGCTTTTAATTCCTTGCCTACTATAAACTTATTAGGACAGCACTGTCAGGTTAACAATTGGTGTATACTGACTTTCTTGGATGTATACTGAATTAAGCCAGATAAATCTGTCTTGGATTTTCGTAACACTGTAGGAGTGTCAAGAACAACACAAAACATTAAAATAACAAATGCAAAAATTTGGACATGGTTCCTATGCTATACGCTCTTTAGTTTGTTACTACATGTGTTTTATGTGGTGACAACAGGCTTGTCTGCCTGTCTTTCTGGCTCTTCGACACCTTAAGGCCATACTGCTGGCACTGCAATCGCTGCATGATGATGTTTGAAGCCAGGCCAATTGTAAGGAAATGTGTTACTGTGTTCTGTAGTAGTGAGCTGATGAAGGTCACTTCTTTAAAAGGAGCAACATGATAGTCTCCAAACGGAGAGAGGAGAAACCCCAGCCAACGAACCGCCTCTCTCGGTCCTTCAGTATTTATGTTCTTGTATCAGTTTTTTTACAGGGAAAGGATTTTTGTTGGGGCTTCCTTTTATCGATATCTTCTTGTATTTCCAAAGGAAAGGCCTTTAGGTTTTCATTCACACAGGGGAGGCAGAACCTTTTGGAGTAGAACAGACTACATTCCTGTAAAGAAAATAACATTATTAGCAGGATACACAAAATGGAACTGCTTAAGTTCCAGTCTCATTAAACCACATTTATATTAAGAATTCTTCTAAATGAAATTATTCTTCTAGATTGAAATATTCCAGCAATTTTGCTTCTTCCTATTCAATAATCCTAACATCTGGTTAAAGCTAACTGGGTGAAAAATAAAAACTGGGTCTGTAATAGTCACTAACCAAATCAACTATCATGTTGCTCCTTTTAAAGTGACCTTCATCAGCTCACTGCTACAGAGAACAGTAGCACATTTCCTTACAAATGGCTTGTCCTTCAAGCATCGTTCATGGTTCTCCTGGCGTGATCACTAAATTCCAAACAGGATTTAATGGGTAAGCTGGAGCTGGTGTTGCTGATGGATTATTCTTGGAGAGTTAAACATGAATAAAGGCATCAGTACGGATGGATCAGGACATCTTTCTGGGAGCAAGGGATTCCATGGGGTTTACCTAAATAGCCAAGTTTTCCTCTACAGCTAAATCTTAGCTTACGAAGATTTCTCCCTCCTGGGAGGATTTTCCAAGTTCCTGCACTGGTATGTGAGACCTGAAGTCTCAGAACACTCTTCCTCGCCAATCTCCACAAAATGGCCTAAAGGCCCACACAAGTACAAAGAACATAGGCGAGGGGCTGTAGGCTCTCACAGACTTTACCTGCATCTTTTTCCATAACTGCCCAAAAAACTACTCTTCTTTCTATTAATCTGTGTGCTTGTATTGCCCCAGGAGAATAGTAAAAAGTATAAATATTTTATCAATATCATAGAAGTGTCCAATAACCAGAATAGCTAAATGAATTTAATTCGTCTGAGACAATTCACCTGAGATTTCATCCATTAAAAACTAAAAACATACTCGGTACTAAAGCGTGAGCTGACGTCTCTTCTCTGAATTCTTGATGGCAAAGTATAAAAGCTGTTGTGCACAAAGAAGGTATTTTCCCTGCCCTTGAAATGGAACGACACTATGATCTGACATGTTTCGTTCACAGTTGGTTTGGTTAGCAAGTGTTACAGACCCAATATTTATTTTTTCAACCACTTAGCTCTAACCAGATGTTAGTTATTGAATAGGAAGAAGCAAAACTGATGGAATATTTTAATCTATTTGCAGTACAGAGTTTGGACAACTGGAAGAGAAGCTTATTAATGTATTATTCCTTTGCCCTGCAGTGAGACTGAAGTCCATGGTTCTCCTGGCATGCTGATCGCTAAATTCCAAATAGGATTTAATGGGTAAGCTGGAGTTGGTGTTGCTGATGGATTATTCTTGGGGATTTCAGCATGAATTAAGACATCACTTTAGATAGATCAGGACATCTTTTGGGGAGTAATGGATTCCATGAGTTTTTACCTAAATAGCAAAGTTTTCCTCTTGCCATGGTTATTTGTGCCTGGCCTTTCTCTGGGGGCTTCGGTTTGATACTTCTGTTTCTGTTCTTGCTTTTGTTTCCCATGTCACCATCTGGACTTCAGCAGTAGATTCAGCAGATGATTACATCAAAATCACAAGCTGCCTGCTTCTGTGTGACTTTCAAGCCCGAGGAACAACTTCTCTTCATCTATTGTCCTTTACTGCACTGACTGCCAGGCGCCGTCATATTCAGAGCTAGTGTGAGGCCTTGGTCTCTGAAAAGCCCTGAAACTGGATTTCAGTTGCACAACCTCTAGAGCCTATTGTTTTTTGTCTCTTGATATCCGTAATACTTTAAGCTGCCAATTAAAAAGGGAAGATTAGAGTTTAAGTTGGCCCTGCTATTCTTGTTTGTATTGCAAAATGGCACACAGCTCCCCCGCCTCCAGGTTAAGTTCATGGCTCCACAGTGATGGACACTGCACTGCTGGGCAATGGCAAAGGAGAGGAGAGGCTTTTCCCCTGTTCTGCAGATGGGGATCTCCGATGTTAAGACACAGCTCCTCACAGATATACAGGTGCTCAACTTGCATTCTTTTAGCTGAAATGAGTTGCCAACTTTTGCTGGTTTTGGCCAATGGGACTTATGTAAATCATGAACGTGAACCATTGCACATCTGGGTGCTGGATCCATGTAGCCTTAATCCTCCTCTCTCAGTCATGGGCTTATTCAGCCCAGCTGTTGTTTTAAAGTCCCATGAATTACACTTAGTATGTATAGTCAAGCCCTTCTTTGACCAGCATCGTGATAGGGTTCTGTGTTTAATCGAATAATTCTTTAATATGTTCCACCCCTTCCATGACCAAGGCAGGAGGGGGCTGTTTCAATTTCAAATGTCATAGTCCAATTCAGGCAAAACTGAGCTGCCAAAGCATGCTGCCAGAGTTTATTTCTGTTTTGACATGGATCGTGTCTGAAAGTGATATATACAGGGGTAGTATCTTTACCACACTTGTAAAGGAAACTCTCTGTAAAGGAAAGATTCTGCCTAACCGTGTCCAGGATTATCCCGCATGACTGGAAGTGGAGTGGAAAGTAGCTGCAGTATTACGTTTATCACTTAATGCCTACAATCATGTCCAAGGTCAGTGTTTAGTCACCTTCTGCTGAGGTGAGCAATACGGGATGAAACTTGCTCCCTTTCCTCCTTTCTTGTCCAAAAGCCACCTCTTTTCTTTTCCTATGTTTGGTAAGTGTTGCAATAAAAAAAGAAATAACTGTTTCAAATGACTCATATGGCCAGATTACATAATTTCCTTTCCCCTTTTCTGAAAGGGAAACAGGAAGAAGGGCACTCGACCTTCCTAAGAACTTCTAAAAGCATTTTTATTATCTTCCTTTTTATGGGGTTTTGACATCTTTTAAGACATTACAGATCATCATTAGAATTATTTCTGGTTGGACCGGAAATAATGGCACTTAACAATACACTGTGCTGAAGATTGGCTCAGTAGGGTGATGTACGCTGCAAGCTGACTGGAGTAAATTAACTGAGCGAGACTTAAGAGAATATTTGAAGAAGTGAGTTTATGAACATTTTACAGAACAGTTGCTAAGTCTTGACTTTCATTGGCACAGCAGCTGTAGGGAAAGACACTTCAGCCAGCATGTGTTGTCTCATGAAAAGCCTAAAATCTGATCTGTATCTGAGCCTCCTTAGATACAAAAGCTAGCAAATTAAATCCAATCCCTTTGCCAAATCTAAGATCAGAAAAGTCTTAATCTTGCCACAGGTTAGTCTAGTATTATTTTGAATTAACATAAAAATGAAAGCAACCTGTCACTGAAAACTTTCCATCAAATTGGTCCAGCTTCTTTGCCAAAGAGGCCCAAGAAAGCATGATTTTCTTCAGCTTCAACTCTTATAACATTATGGAAACACTCAGTGCAGGGCTGAGTTGATCTACTTGGGTCAAGCACAAGCAGGAACCAAAACCAATCCACAGAGATATTATCCTAACTTTGGCTCTCTCTACTGCCTCAGATAAGTTTTTACTTCTCTGGACTTTGAATTTTCCCTACATGAAAGAGGAATAGTATGTGTTTACCTGCTTTGTGGTGTGGGTGTTTAAAGCACTAATTATCATTTCTGCAGACCTCTTTCAATGTTACCTAAGCAGTGTTGCTAAATACATTTTGAAACCATAGTCATATGTGTGATTCACTATCTGGCCTGGCCAGTTTGGTAAGAAATTTATTCTCGATTATTTACAATCAAGGTTTTGCTTTGAGTGATACCATCAGGGGGATCTTGAAGACTCAGATAACAAGAAGTAAATGATTGACATATTTCCACAATAGGCAAAATAGGCAGGAATGTCAAAAAGATTAGAAGAGGCTTCTATTAGCTCACTGCCAAGATCCTTTATACATTGCCATGCCCTTGATTAACTGAAACAATTAATAACTCTTTTAAAAGAAGCCCCACCTTCATTCAGAAACGCACGCTGTGTGGAAAGATACTGAGAGGCTGAAACGCTGTATTTCTGACAGATTTAACTGCCAGACTTGGAAATATCTGTTGAATCCTTCATGAATTCAAGACACTTCATTCGGGAATGAAAATAGCTAAATGTGCTCAAGTTTGCCCAAAATGTGTCTGAGTTGCTAATCCTCTGCTGTTAAAAAGGAGGGATAAACCTGACGTGTCAGGGCAGGAATCAAGCTCATAAGCCCAAACTATCTGACTAGCTGCACTTGCCTCTTCCTCTGGCTGTGCGTGGGAGTGAGTCAACTGCCAGCCAAGACAGGGACATAGTCACTAGGAAGATCTTGCTCACATGTGAGTTTTGCCTCCACACAACTGCCTTGAGCTGCTTGGCTCTGGAAACTTGAGCCCTGCTATCAAAGACGTAAGCAGAGAGCACTGGAACTTCATCTGACTCCCACATAGTCCTCAGGTAGTTCCAGAAAGGGAGAAAAAAATCTCAGTCGCAATCTCTAGTGTGAACTTTTGGTGATTTTCATTCATTTAAATGACAGAAGAGACTTCAGAGATAGGAAACAAACCTAATCAGGAGAAAGGTGTTATTGCACGCTCCTCTTAGGACAGTGGACCAAATCCATCCTTGGTGCTAACTCCCTGCAAGTCAGAATAGCAGCTAAACTTGTCCAAGTGTGCCAATTTCCTTTTGGCTGTGTCTGTCCAACCTTCTACATGTTGTCAGTGTAATCTGACCCTTTGTTTTGCTCAAGAGAATTTCCTCAAGTCCCCACACAGAAACTGTCTGGCATTGGCATATGAGCTGTCTCAGTTGCCCAGATTATCTCAGCTTGTGCTCTAAGGAGGCAAGAGGTGTTACTTCATCTCACTAGAACTGTAACTGGCCACCAAACACGAAAAAAAATGTCTACATCTTCACAAAGTCTTTAGCAGGTCTGTCTGTTTTAAAACTCCCACTACTACCTACCTGCAGTAAGCACCGTGTCACTGGAGCTGGCCCCTAACCACTGCGATTACAGAATGGGCTGAAAAGGTTGAATTTGAAAACTGCTAAAGCTGACACTTACTTAAAACCAAGGTGTACTCATGCTATTAGCTGCACTCTAGATTTAAGCACATTACTCTAGGATAGCAACTAACCACTTTGAAAGAGAAAGCCAGGATCCGGCTGCTATTAGGGCAGTGGTGTCTGGTATAACAAATACATGCTGTTGCCCATGTAAACAATCAGGTGACGTCTCCTCATGGGTTGAGTCATGCATGAGTCCTGACTACTGCATGAGTCCCAAGTCTCTTTCAACCACAGAACTGGCTTGCCGAGGGAAAGGAGTGGAACCTAAGTTTTCTCAATTCATTGTACTGCCTCAAAGAAGCACTGTACAGCCTCCAGACACTGATAATTGTGTAATAACTTGTCTTCATTTTTGCTTTGAATTCACAGCAAACAAAGGGGCCAGTTCTGCACTGAGGAGAAGGAATTAAAACAACTGCAATTTTACACCACCTTTCTGGACCGTACTCAGATTTCATAGTTTTAATGTTGCCTACCAGCTGCTACTCAAATTCTTTCTTCTTCAGTGAGCTATCATGGCATTGCACAACTCTCCTCCCTGCTAACTTTCCACATTAGCTTTTGCAAATAGGATGGCAGCCCTGTGCTATGGATGCAAGCCTAACAATCTGTGGACATTTATATTCCCTTTATGGAAAAAAAATCTATTGTTGGTATAGTATGATCTACTGACCCTTAGAGGTCTTGAAGTGATTCTCCCTTGCATTTTCTTGTGCTGAGAAAGCAGAAGAGAGTGTGAGGCTGGACTGTGCTCATCTGTAAACAGAACACTTAAAGCTGCTGATCATTTTCATTTAATACAAAGAACTTTATCTGGGGGAATCAACAAGAACATACAAGTAGCTTGCTTTAAAAATAGGCTGTTTGGTTTTTTGCTGTTTGGTCTTTCTCTAACAGGTCACCAGGACTGGAACAAAAAGAAATGATTGAAGAAGCTTGTTTTGCTTGTTACTTACTGTACCAACGCACACTGATCTGCTACACAAACTGCAATGAGACCCAAGGATGAGGAATTTGTCCCTTTCAGGGGTGAAAGGATCCTTCATGACATAGCTTTCTTCCAAAAGCCTGTAAGAGAATAATTTCAGGCTGTTAAGGGTAGATTTCACAGTATGGGAGAGTTGCAATGGGGAAATTGTGGACGCTGGAAAGGTATCAGCCTTTTCTACTTGATTTGCTCTGCCTGGTGTTGTCCATGAGGCAATGTAGCAGCTATGCAGCTCCCTTCCTCTTCAAAACCAATATTGTGGCTGCCTTCAGTCCTATACTGCACTTTATAGCTATCCTCCAAAATTAGGGCAATTGGTGATCATCTCAATGTTGTCTTACTAGGTTTTTCTCAGTGCTCTACCTTAAAGTATTCTTTATCTTCCATTTTTATGACAGGCACTCCTTTGCATGGCCAACTTCAGTACCTCATCAAGTTATCATTTCAATTGCACAGCTTTTAATTAGAAGTTCTCTTCCAAAGCTGTATGCATGTGAGTATAAAATAAAAAGTTTTTACTGCTCTTAGTTATGTCACTGCAGTAAAACTAAGGTTCCTACCTCTTGCAAGCAAGAGCTACTAGCATGGAACATTACAATGACCTGAAATATGCTTACTTTATGTCAGAGACTGTACTGTTTGCTTCAGGGTATTAAGGGAGTGCATTTATTAATAATTTGGCAACCTGCTTGGGAAAGACTAAGGCCTTATTTTTCCTGGGAGCTCCAGGCAAGATATTACAGAAGTCAGTTGGGTGTCTGTCTACACAAGGCACCCTGCAACGCTGGCTTATTCTCAGACTTATATCAAACTTGGATTCTGTAGTAATATGGAGTACAATACATATTTAAAAGGTATTCTGTTAACTCATACTGCCTTCTCCTTTTCTACATACATGGATACACACACACACACACACACACACACACACACGTGTGTGTGTGTGTCTGTGAGTGTATTCCTTTTTCCTTTTCCTCTCCACTCAGAAAAACGGTATGGCTCAAGCCTTCCACTGTTAGGAAAGATCAGGCATCTTAACATGGCAGATCACCTTGTCAACAAGTCTCCTAGTGTACAAAGACTGGGTTACCTTTGCAAAGCTCTCCTTGCAAGATTCACAGTCTTAATGTCATCAATACAGAGACCTGGCCATTGTACAAGCCTTCATGTCTGGCATATGTTTCCTGCAGCGCTGCATTTAGGACATGTGAGTAGACCAGAAAGTAAGCCCATAAAGAGAGTGTGTAAAGCTATTTCTTATATGCATACAGAAGTGTTATGCTTCAGTATTATTTTTTTGCTTTTTGAATCTCAGCAATCCAAATAAACCTGAGATGTTAACACTGAGCTTGGATAACCTAAAGTTAAGATTCATGTTCAGCTTTGATTCAGACTCTTTATGAATGGACCTGATCAAAGGTGGGCCATTGCCCTGCTGAGTAAAGGAGGGAAAACCAGTAGCACCATGGGATTTGGAATGATAAAAATACAGCTGCCCAAGGAAAACAGATCTGATCTCAGCCCAAGCAGGTGGCGATCAACAGCTGCTTCCATTATACATGAAACTGAGCAGTCTTAGTGAGGTGAAATGCTGAGTACATGTCTGACTTCCAGTTCCAGTCAGTTCCTGACCATGTTTGCCTGATGGGTTTGTTGACCGGGATGGCCTCAGCAGAGCTACTTGTACATTTAAAGCTAAGTGCTGTGTTTTATGGGGAGTTTAATGTCTGCAGATGAAGTTGTAACTGCATAGTTTCTGGTCAAACTATCCCTACCTGGCAGAGATGGAAAAGGTTTCAGCCTCCTAAAATACAAATATGTACTAAATTTCCACACACTTTAATGTCAAAGAATTGTCTAATTCATGCAAAAAAAGCATTGCTGTTCAAAATTCCACATCATGTCAAACAGCTTGTAAAAAGTGTTTTTACCATATGTATTTAATTCATGCTGTGTTTACGTGTTGCCCAGCTGACACAGTTGTGAGGAAAGGGCTCTTCTCAGAAATGCTAGGCTGACAGTCAACAGTATTCTAGTAAAAAAATTATGGTCTAGGTAAATAGTAGGGTGGCCAGTGGGGTTAGGAAATAGGTTAAATACAAATCTTTGCATGGTGTTGTAGCAGAATGGGAAAGTTGATTTTTGTCTTTGCTATCCATGCTGATAATTTTTAGCATTTCTTCCCTTTAGAAAAAGAAGGTCACTTTAAGTACCAAGTCTCATATTCAGGGGCAATATGGCATGTTATTGGGCTCAAGCAGTGCACGTCATTCCACAGTACAAGGCTTCTAATGCTCATAGCATAAATGACATCTGTAATATGAAAGACTGTACTTACACGATAGACCGCGTGTTTGGTGGCTTCTGCCCATAGTACGTATATGGAGCTGTTAAGCCACATAGCTGACATTTGAACTCTCCTGTAGGCTGAGCTTCTTTGGGAGCATCCATCTTTAAGCTACCTACAAAAACCACAAAAATCTTTTAGCTTCAAAATGCAGTACTGGGAACATGCCTGCAAGAAGATTAAACTGATGTGGGACATCTGGCTATGCAAATTAAAATCCAATGGAAAATTGACTATTGTGAACCTTGATTAGTAACTCTTTTCTCCCAAATAAAGTTGGTTTTCCATGTCCCAGTTAAATTTCAAAATTCCTTACATAGGTTTAGAAATTGCAGCCTAGGAGCCTAACTATAGAAGTTCATCTATTAATTTAGAACTTCGTCCATAAAAGAATTTACGTAACAAAGTATATGGCTGTGACTGAAAAACCCATTGCTCAACCAAGGCCTACGCTCCCTAAGCGCTTCCCAGGAAACGACTCCCTGTCTGCTGTGCAGAATCCTAATCCAGTTCTACAATGCCTGTCTCCTCCCACAAACTGCAAACGGAGCCATGAAAGGGTTTGGGACCCCGCTCAGGAGGCAGGTGCCAGAAAGGTAGGTGTTGCAATGATTTGCTGTCTTTTTCTTTGCTTCTGGTTCACCTTTGGATAGAGTTTTGGGAGCTTAACCCTAGCTCCCTATTCTTATCTGGCTTCCTATGGAAATGAGGCTGATGTAATCACCCTGTGCCTAGATAGAGCGTTGGCCTCTTCAAGCCACACAGGACAGAGGAGGAGGTACCTTCAAAAAAGTTTAGGTCCTATAACTTTTATGAAAATAGGCAGAAGAGGGAGACTCTGCTTTATCCTCATGGAGGATACCCATATATTTCTATAAATCAGAGAATCTGCACATGGGAAAGCTATTGTCCATCTGTCTGAAAGATTTCAGACACCCGTTACAAAGGTGTAGCTATCAGTCATGAGATATAAAATGTAGGAAGCCGTGCTTCATCAGCTTTGGTGCTTACAAGATGACTTGTTTAAAATCTTGGCCATTGATTTACATTTGGGAGCTTATCCTTCACTGATACCCCTTGAGTTGAGAGTCACACCCTGTGGTTTTCAAAAAGCATGGTATGGCAAGTATCCTTTTAGGACTGATTTTGGTATGTCTGCATAATCAGATCAAACACAGCTAACCATGCGCATGTCCAAAATTGCACCAATTTGTGAAGGAAGTGTGATCACTTGTTTGCAAACTGGCTATCTTTGCTCACCTGCACCATTTCCTTGAACAGACACATTCACCTTGCAGTGAGCAAGAAAACTCAAGCTTTTAGCTAAAAGCCCTCACACTTTTCATGACATGCAGTTTTCTGCTGCAAACCTGTCACCTTTTTTAAGTGAAGCGGAGCTGGCATCAAGCTGTCAGGAAGGTGAGCACTAGGAACTCAGATCTGGGCAATATCTCAGCAGATAGGTTGTGTGTGCTCACAGCTGAGCAGACATACAGCCTGCCAAAGGACAGCAGGTCATCCCCACTCCTCTAGCTTTGCAGTCATACCCTTCCCCTGCAGAGCTGTTTCAGTTCACTAAGGCCATGTCACTATTTATGTTTTAGCTCAGCTCAGGGGTTTTCTTTGGGAACAAATTGCCTGACTGTCCCTGCTTACCACACTTTGTTTGCATTGTGGAGCAGTCTTAAAGCACACAAACCGGACAGTTTCAGATGAAACTAAACTGAAAGATGTGCTCCAGAAGCACACCTAATGCACTCCAACCTGAATGCCCAACTACTGGCCATTCAGCCTACAGGCTAGGACCAGAGGTAGTCTGAAACATCCTGAAACATATAGAGTGGGCAGCTGGTATCCAACATCAAACACCTTGGTCTATGGTTTTACTGCATCACACTAGTTACTAATGTGGTAACAAATAAAAGAACTACCTTTTTTTTTTCTTCCAATGTCTTTTTTTCTCTTGTTTTAGGGAACTAAATTGGCTTGCAGCAGAATCCAACAACTGCTAACAGTAGTACAAGGTAAGAGGCAAAACTGCACAGCCAGGAGAAAGGGCGGGCTGAGATGAGGGACCTGTATTTCCCTCTTTCAATGACAGTAAGCTGCTATTTCTGCTCACTCTGTGTGGTGAAACTGAATCCTTAGAGACATATGCTGCTAAGGTGAATTAGGGGCAAGGTGAAGCAGAGCTGTGACTACTTATCTTCTAATGTTCCAGAAGAACAGGGAGCCCCAAGATCCTCAGAGGTTACTGAGGCTTCATAAAAGACACCCAGTTCAGAAAGCCCTAGCCTCTTAAATCCTGAAACTTAATTTTGGGAATAATCTCCGTTACCCCATCATTCCTTCACCACCAGCCTTTCCACTGGCATTCCTGGCATTTCAGTAGTACAGGGAGTTCTTGAAATGTAACACAAGTGGAGCTGGGTACTGGTTTAATAAATAAATCCAACTCATGAATACCTTAGGCAACTACATTTTTTCAAAAGTGATGTAACCCTTGGATATCATGTATTTTCCCTACCTCACAGGGATGCTTGAGAGAATTTAATTAAACTGAAGTGCTTTCAGATTTTTCAGTTAGATATAAGGCATGTACATGCTTACCTGTTTCTCCCTGTATATTAAAACTAGGATTCTTCAAACTATACACAAACTCAACTAAGAAGTCTGCATTTTGAACCTTGCATTTTAGGTTTACCAGATAAGTCCCCCAAACATACTTAAATTTACCTTTTCTGTAGGTAGTCATTAGCAGTACCAAGACATTCACCTGTCTGAATAAGATTCAGTCCTGGACATTGTATGCAATTTTTTATAATCAATCTTTTTTAAAAAGGGGAAATTATTAACCCCACAAAGGTAGAGTATGGAAAGTCACTTGAATCAAATAAAGAAAACCGTTGTGGTGATCTTTTCTTTAAAATAAAGCAAAACACTAAGAACAACAACAACAAAAGGAGTATTTATGGCAGTGAGGATCATAGACTTTGGAATGAATGTGTCCTGATTCCAAGTCAAAATAACAGCCCTGGGTTCAGAGCTGAAGTACGTTAGATATAGAAACACCTGCTCTCTTATTAGACCGTTGGCATGTAGAACAGAATCTGTTCAGTGACTACCACTGGGAAGGAATGGTATCTATGTACAAACAGATTTTTGGCTATGCCAGCTTAAAAGCATATGATCCTGCCTGCAAGGCACACATGAATTTATGATGCTTTCCATTTTACTCCCAGCTTACAAGTCACTGGTATCAGCTGTACCAAGTTTTATTTCACTGGGAACATCATTTGTCCTGAGAGCTTGTCTACACAGCAGCACTTGGGAAAGTTAAGGTCACTGACTCAAGGTGTGAAGTTAAGACACATGCAGATTTCAGGGTGAATGCTCCTATTCAGAAATAAAGTTTGCTATATAACAAAATAAAGCCATTTTCCTTCTGAAGAAAGAAATTTAATGGCAGATGTAATAAACCTTTAGTTTATGCATGTGCTTCACACCTTTACTCTAAACCACCAGGCAGACAAGTCCTAAGATGCACTCTCTGACAAAGCTTCTAGTACTTCCAAAAAGCTTGTCTGCAATTAAAGAACTGTATCTTTATGTCAGATAGCAAGTGCACAGAAGCAATTCTGGGATAAAACCACAGTCGAGATAGACATTGGTTTATCACAAAGTAAGCTCATTGGTTTGGCCCTACACACCATCTTAGCAAGATGCCTCATATGACAACTATGACAAGGTGTCTGCCTCCCCTCCAAGCAGACATATGAAGCATGAGCGAGAACTCGTTTCTCTCTAGCATACCAACAACAGGATGAAGGATCTCTTGAGGAGATAAAAAGTCTGGGGCACTAATCCCTTCATAATCATGACAGGCAAATTTGTAACCTCAAGTGACTCAAATCATCACCAGTGCTAACACTGGCCTTTTCTCTTTTCCTTGAACATTTTTGAAGCAGCACCATGTCCCAGTAACATGTCAAGTACCTGGCTGGCTGGTATGTACTGAAGAAGTCTTCTAGAACAGCTTGTTTAGAACTGAATTCTGCCCAAGCGTTTGCCATTTTGGCTGGAAGCCACAAGGTACTTAAAACACTTACTTTAAGCACATGCGTAGCTCTTCTGAAAAGAACACAGCTACCCACGCATGCTTGATTACGAAGCAAACACTGAACTAGCACGCTCAGCAGAAACCTGCCAAGTCAAGCCCAGAATACTGCAGGACGTGTGTGAGGCTGGCCCACGTGTCATGGCGAAAGGTAAAGCACACAGATTTGAATGCCATACTAAGGAAATAATTGCAGTGAAAGAAAGGCGCAGGTTAGACAGCAGTGCTGTAAGAGTGTTTCTCCGTGCTGTGACTGATACATGATATGGATGTGGGGAAATGGCTCTCAGCGCAGTTCTCTAGGGACTCCTAAAACCTTCAGGGCAGTTCTGCTTGGAGCATTCTGCTAACAGGCCTGGAAGGCATGCCAGAAATAATATATCACCATTAAATTGTCAGGGTCAGTGGCAAAGTAGTGGCACAGATAAGTAATCTGATTTTCTTTGCTTCAAACCTCATTAGCGCAAGCCTTTACAATGCATAGGTTAAGCCCCTCTTAATACTCCACAGGACACTCGTGTATTTCTGAGTCACTGATAAACTAGAGAAACTATACAAGAAACAAACTGCCTACAAACAGATGTAGACTTTGATTTGAAAGGGTGTCAGATAAAACCAACATTGACACACCTTTAATCCTCTCCAATTAAACCCTTGCTTCTTTTCCCTGCTAAGATTTTCCTGCACTATCCACTGTTGATGACGATGTCCTATTAAAATATTCACAGCTTGATTCTCTATGGGAAGGAGTCCTCTCTAACAGAAGGGTAGGAGCCACTGAGTTCATAGCCTGGTAAATGCCAAGTTATTTTGCAGTGTTTGGTGTGATATAAATTTAAATACACTTCAGCACCAGGAATGCACACACCTCCTTCAGAAAAATGATCTGTTGCCTAATTGCTCGGGTAATAGATGAAACAGCAGAACCTTCTTACTTGCTAGTTAATCCCCAGGTGAACAACTCTCTCCCTCCAGTTCCTTCATGTTATTGCCCTGAAGGCACGTTTAGGTCACCTGTCGGCTGTCTCCCTGCTCTTTCTTTGAGGTGACTTACCTTGGGTTCAGCATAACAAATTAGCCCAGGAATGTGATTTCACCAAGCATGGCCATTTGGAACTTTTACCCTTATTACCTCTCCCAAAGATCATCTGATTGAATTAAACCTTGACTTGTTGCAGCAACTTCTCCCTTCAGGCCAGGGGGATTGTGCTGGTATTGCTACGCTCTCTCTGCTCTGAAGGAACTGAGACCACTGCAGCACACAGGCTTCCCTCTAGGTAAGGGTCATATAGCAGGCCCCATGCCTTGCTTTTTAACAAGATCTTGTGTGGACTCCCTGTGGCTGTATGATAAACAGCCTAGGTGTCACAGACGTGAAAGTGAGCATGTTTTCTGAACAGTTGTAGGGAATGTTTGAACAGGGTGTGTCAGCAGAAAGAGAGAAGACAAGCAAATCAAACCCCTTCCTTAGGTAAAAAGGCTTTACAAACACAAGATGAATCTCAGAAAGGCATCTATTGATGTATGATTTAACAAAGCTGAGAAACCAACGCTTAAAAAAATCTAGCCCAAGTACTCCTTACTTGAATACGGCAGGCAGCCAGCTCTGAATTAGACAGCATTTAATAAAGAAGAATCTCAAATTAGGTGAGAATTTGACAGCCTCACACAGGAATGCTGCAACAAGGCACCGATTAGCGGGTGTGTACCACTGTCCTCTAGCGGAGTCACCGCCACGCTACAGCCCCGGGGACTGGCAGCATCACTGGTCCTGCCTGCCGGGAATTCTCGTTTCAGCACCCCAGCTGTTCAGAGCAACTCGGTTGTAAAAGCCCAGTGAAGTGGACCACACAGTAGGAGTGAGTGATAGAATAAAGCAAGTTGCCCAAGCTTAATGGTAGAGGCCATGTCTGGTTGCAGAGGCACAGCAAATGGTGGATCTCTTTGCTTGTGTAACAGAACAAACAATCCTGACAGAGGAGGGAGAACTACGGTGTCATTAGTTCTTCCTTTCCTTCCCCCCAAAATTCATCTATGGTCGTATCTGGTTTGCTGCTCGATCCCCCTCATTCCTGTTTCTTCTCCTTCTCCTCCAGCAGGCTTTCCTAAGCAGAGTACAAAGCTGATCACATCATCCGTGATGCCATTCTAACATTCTACACGTAAAATGGCCTAGAAATTGAAGGAAGACAAAGCAAGCTTGTTGTTCTTCTCACAGCACAGTTATAGGGACTTACTGGAGAGGAGGTAGCACGGGAGATCCAAACACTGAAGCATTCACTGAAGCGTTCACTGAAGTGAACATCAGTTCTGGATTACAGTTATTCCTTGCCAAAACAGGGAAACCAGAGCTGAGGTCTGATTTCATTAAATCTCCTTTCTGGTATAGCCACAATAAATAAGCATGCTATGGCCCTAGGTTACCCCCTGCCCTGGACTGAGTTTGTCTTCCTTCCAAACTGTAGCTGCCTATTATAGCTTTGTTAGATTAATATCCATAGTGGGGAAGAATAAGACGGTAATGCTCTATTAATATATAAGTGATGATGATGCCTTTAAAGTTGTCCTTTAAGAAAAGTTATGGAGGGCCACACATGTACCATTGAAAGTATCAGCTTGGTTAAGCACAATCTAAACTTAGTGCAATACTTTCCAACAGAGTCTAAAAATAGGAACACCAAGATTTTATGGAAATATCCAAGGAGAGGCTAACACAGTGTTTCGGGAAATAAGACACTGCAACTTGACATAATCCTGAAAGAAATAAATATAGCTTCAGTGATTTATCTCCCTACAGAAAGCAAAGTTGGTACTGTAAGGAAATACCCAGCCCCCACTATGTGCTTGCTGTGACAGCCAGTGTCCACTTTCCCCTGTGACCAGCGAGATGTTCAGCGTTAATACACTTGGGGAAAAGAATTCTTTCCCATAAAATGTGACTGAGGCGCTCAGTTTGTTAGGACTGAGCTCAAGTTGAGGACTGAGTAACGAAGTAAAGCAAAACCTTCAAAAAGAAAACAAAAAACTACTTGGGGGGGGAAGAGTAAAGAGTGCCAGCTTCAAGAAAGCCTGAGAATAAAGACCTGCACCTACTCTACATATACTTCCTCACGCACATAGCCCCACGCACCTTTTCACGGGCATGCCCATTTCCTCTGAAAGACATGTTCCTCAAGTTTTATTATCCCAGCTATTGTGAACGGCAAGCACGAGAAAACACTGAAGAGGTATTTCCAGCATGTGTGATAAAGCAAAGAAGTCCACTGTCACTCAACGCTTAGGAAGTTTTCTCTTCCAGGGCACTTGCTGGGCGTTCTGTCACAAGAACTGACAAAGAGGTGCCTTGTTTCACACCTTCACATGGAGGTCATTTTGGTTTTGCCCCTTTGATTACAGTTTACAGTGGAAGTTAGTCCTTCTCTCAGGGGCTAGTGGCTTCAAGACTTCCTGACTTACACATATGGTAAATTCCTGTTTTCTAGCCATGTAGCAATATGAAATATGCTATGTGAATTCAGCCAGGCAGAAACACTGTGAATTTTTAGCATGTTTTCAGGTTAGTCTGTTTGCTCCTCTCAGACAGACTTTGCGTCCCAACCAGTACTCGGACTACTTTGCCTAAAAAACATGCAGGTACTAAGGCTGTACTTACTTCTTTCAACACCTGATACTCTCATCAAATAGGTATCAAGGCACATATAGAAGAACCGCTTCCATAATTTTCTGTAGGACACCAAGAAATGATACTTGCTCTTAGACAGTTGGAGACATATTTTACCATAGACAGCCAGGCCCTTTCTTTTGTGTATGCTCTGCAGTCTGCACAGCCTGTTCTCCAGAGCACGTTTGCTTATGCTCTTCCCCTCCAGAAGTTCTTTTGGACAAATTTACTGCTCTGGTCATCACAGGTAAGACAGGAGGAAGGTGGGTTTTTCACATGTGACAAATTTCATCACGGATGGAGATGTGTGGATCCTAGAATTCACTATAACCAGAGTGGACTGCTCCTACTGGGTCATATGCTAGGAGGGCAGGCATGCAAAATCTTTGTAGTTCTGTCTTTTTGCCCAAGAAGCTCAAAATCCAGTGAGAATTAGCAGCGTCCTCAATGTGTCACAGATATTTAAGTAACTTTCCTTTGGCTTCAGATCTCCATCTGTTCAGCAAGCACAGATAGGTCTGACTAAGATTTCACTGAGGTCCAAGAGGAAAGTGGGCACTGCAGAGTGGAGCTAATTAAGCAGCAGAGTTGATGGGGTCTTGATAAAAAATTTATATGCTGTATGTTTAAGTTTTTAAAAGTACTGGCTATAGTTATAGATAGATAAGGCTTAAGAACACTGTGATGTTTGTTACAGATTTAAATGCATGTTTCCTTCTTGCACATATGCATACCTCTAAGTGTGGTTATTAATAATAACTTTACTCAGTGTTAGGAAAGTTATGACAAAATAAATGAAGAGGTGGGGAAGAAGGCTTAGTGGAAAATTATTATGGTATGTAGTTAGAAGGAGACTTTATAGGAGGCAGCATGGTTCATGTGTTAGCTGGCCAGTAAAAAAGAAACCAGAAAGAGCAGGTGAAAAATGCTTTCACCAGGCGTTGAGAAAAGGAACATAACAAAACACTCACTAGCCCTCTCTTGCTTTATCCTGGCTTAGAGCAAAAAACCCCAAACTGCTACAATCACATAGATATAACTAATTTCTTTCTTAATCCAAATCTCAAAAGTTTGTGCTTATCTATTGGGAGTTTTGGGGCTCTTCACAGCTTTTTTGGTTTATTGATTTTCGTGCCAGTAAAAGCACTGCTTTAGCAAACAGGCCAGTGCAAAGGTAATGTACAGGCTATAAAGTTTAGCATCTCAACAAGCTTGGGGAGCAAATCCCCATTCCAAGACAGGTTAACAGTGGAATCCAAATCTTTTCTTACCATTATCATAAAATAAAACTCTTCTTTGGTCAGAACACCTCCAAGCAACCTGCATCTGTGCAGAGTAAAACTTTCAGGGGATCCCCCACTGTTCTTGATGCAACCTTGTCATATTTGTAGATGTACATCTTGACTCTATTTGAAGCAAGACAAAGTGAGGCAAAAAATAAAGTAATGCTCTCATTATAACTGCTACTTTGCCTGGCAAACTTCTCCCTTTACGTGGTAAATTAAGGCACGAGGAAAACAATGTTTTTGACATGGGCTCCTGGAGCATGAAGGTCTTAATTTTGTTTATATAAAAGATAGCATTTTAATTGTAAGGATACAGTTAAAGTAGTGTAACATTTTCATGTAGAATTAGTTATGCTGACAAAAAGGGGTTCATATCAATACAACTTTTAAACTGTACCAATTAAGGGAAATTAATCAGCATATGGTACCTTTGCACTGGTATGCTTCTAGTGGTCCCTCCAAGGCGGGAGGGATATTGGTAATATTACAGCAGGGGAAAAATCCTAACTGAAAAAAACAAACTTAACCAATGCACAAACCCGCAAGTACTGGTATAACTACTAGTACATGAATCCAGTTCTTTTACTCATAGATGCCTAGAGATGGGAGACAGCTCAAGAGATTATTTAGTCCATCATACCCAAGGCACAACTGACTTTATTTCGATGGCATTTTGCAGTGTATATAAAGACTCTCCTACCAGTCCAAGTGCCTTAGAGACAAGTAACAGGTCAGCGAGCAATTCTGGATTAAGTGTGAAGGAAAGCCACATGATTAACCTCTGTCCTTAAGCAGAGAGACCATTTCTAAGCACCACCGAGATATGGAGATATTTACTGGGGGTCTCAGAGCAGATTCAGAAAGAAACCGGGGTACCCCATCTCTCATGTATCTTGCAGACTTCCTACCTCCCCCCTCATTTTCCAAGGAGAGTTGAGTACCTGATTGTTTCCATGGCTCTACGGTCCTCTAAGTCCAAAGCTGTGATCCCAAAACCACCTTGTTCAGGTGCAACCTCACACTGGGAATGCCTACATATCACAGGAAATAAGGGTTTCCCCTAAGTTCCCTAGGCTCCTTAAAGCTCCTTCTTTGTGTACGTCCAAAAGCCCTCACACAGCTCTGAAATTCCCTGGAATCCTCTCCAGTCATCTTCAAGGCTGCATCCTGTAGCTCCAGCTCCCAAAGTTCCTTGTAAAAAGCAATCTGTGGCCACTACATTCTATTAAACAAAGAATATACTTTATACTAAAACCCTTGTGTAGGAAAAAAAAAAAACAAAACCAGAATCAAGCTTTGGATCTGGATCCAGAATCAGTGTCTCCTGTTAAGCAGCCACCTTGGTCAGCAGGCTGCTCTCAGGAGACTCATGCTCCCTCTTGACCTAGACTCTCCCCACATTTGCTTCTGCAGTTTGAAGGGGAAGGTCCCTCCACTCAGGGTAACTTACACTCTAGTGAGTCAGGCACCGTGGAGGTGGGAAGTGCAGATCTGAAACCTTTCCCAACCCAAGCAAAGCAGGGGCCTGAATGCTGCTCTCCCACCTCTGCGGCAAAGTTTCGCCTACTTGCTGTCTTCTGTGATGGAGAAGCCCTGTGCTCTGCCTCCGCAGCAACAGATAAGCCAGTCTGGGGCCTGGCCTCAGCAGGGCTATCGCCACCCGTCTTCCAGAGAGGGATCCCAGCTGGTGAGGAGGAAAGAAAAACCGGTTTCAGATCCCAGACACGCTGCCTGCTGAAGAGAGATTAAAGATTCATTCATGCCCATACCCCTTTATTTGTCATCATATTATCTATTAGCGGGAACTGTTCCTGGGAGCTCGGGTTTCCCGCGCTGCCCCGACTCTGGGGCCCAGTTGCCCAAAGGGCCTGGCCCTCAGCCCTGCTCTTCGTACTTTCGCGGGGCGGGGCGGGGGGGTAAGGCCGCAGCCCGGTTCAGCCAGAGCCACCCGGTTTCTGCCCACCCGAACTGCGCGACACCCACCAGGGCCGCCGCGGCCAGCACCCACGCGTGGCGACAGGCTGGTGGCCACCGGGCCGCTTCCTGCTTTCCCGCGCTGGCGCAGCAGCCTCAGGGCCCGGCACCGCCCCTCCTTAAAGGGCCCGCGCCGCGGGACGCCGGCGAGCAGGCAGCAGGCGGCGCTGTGCGCCTGCGCGGGGTCCCGCCCGCCGCCTCCCCGGGGCCTCGGCTCCCGCCCGCCCGGGCGGGTGCGGGGCGCCCGGCCGGGGCTTCCCCGTGCAGCTGCCGGTCACCGGCCCCGACGGGCTCGCGTCGCCGTGCGGGATGGGCCGATCCCGAAGGGCCCTGGAGCTCAAGGGGCGGGGAAGGCGTTTAGGCTTTGGAACGGGCAGGTCGGGCCTGGCCGCGCCCAGCATAGCGAGGAGCCGGTGGCTGAGGGCCGGTGAGCGACGCCGTCCCATCAGCTGGAACTCACTGCATTGCGAACAGCACGTGAGATTTAAAAATAATAATAATAATATGTTTGTATTCAAAGTGAACTGCCTGGAGGATGCCCCCAGCTTTATGACCCTCACCCTCAGTAAGTTTGCAGATGACACCAAGTTGGGTGGAAGTGTCGATCTGCTGGAGGGTAGGAAGGCCCTGCAGAGGGACCCGGACAGGCTGGATCGATGGGCTGGAGCCAACTGTATGAGGTTCAGAAAGGCTTAGTGTCGGGTCCTGTACTTCGGTCACAATAGCCCCATGCAATGCTACAGGCTTGGGGAGGAGTGGCTGGAGAGCTGCCTGGCTGAAAAGGACCTGGGGATGTTGGTCAACAGCCGCCTGAACATGAAGCAGCAGTGTGCCCAGGTGGCCAAGAGGGCCAATGGCATCCTGGCTTGTATCAGGAATAGTGTGGCCAGCAGGACCAGGGAGGTGATAGTGCCCCTGTGTTCAGCCCTGGTGAGGCCGCACCTCGAATACTGTGTTCAGTTTTGGGCCCCTCACTACAAGAAGGACATGGAGGTACTAGGATGTGTCCAAAGAAGGGCAGTGAAGCTGGTGAAGGGTCTAGAGCACAAGTCTTATGAGAAGTGGCTGAGGGAGCTGGGGTTGTTTAGTTTGGAGAAGAGGAGGCTGAGGGGAGACCTTATTGCTCTCTACAGCTACCTGAAAGGAGGTTGTAGTGAGGTGGGGGTCGGTCTCTTCTCCCAAGTAACAAGCGATAGGACGAGAGGAAATGGATTCAAGTTGCGCCAGGGCGAGTTTAGGTTGGATATTAGGAAAAACTTCTTTACTGAAAGAGTAGTCAGGCATTGGAACAGGCTCCCCAGGGAAGTGGTTGAGTCTCCATCCCTGAAGGTATTTAAAAAACGTGTGGATGTGGTGCTTAGGGACATGGTTTAGTGGTGGACTTGGCAGTGATAGGTTAATGGTTGGACTCAATGTTCTTAAGGGTCTTTTCCAACCTTAACGATTCTATGAATAAGAAACGGGTTTTGACGAAGGTGACCAGTCTCCCCAGCTGGCTCGGACAGCCTTCCCTTACAGGAGGTCACACAGTGACCAGCATGCGGGTACAGTTTTACAATACAGAAGTCTACTACCCGCCCCCCCAGGCTGTATAATGGGATTTTATAGTCCGCGGTTAACGTCTTCCAAAGGGACGCTGTGACAAAGTCTTCTGCATGCAGATGCAATGCAGTGTTGTGAAGGTTTATTTTTAATTGCCGGGTTGCACCCTGCTAACTCATCCTGTCTTTTTTTTATTCCTTATGCTCTGAGTAGGAAGGATTTATCAGCGTTTTCAGATCTCAGGCCATTTTTGCTCTTATATTAGCATGTGCTCGGCCAGAGGTGAGAGTCCTGCTCAGGCTCCTGAGCTAACTCCTTACGTGTCACCTCTGTGGAACGGGCATCAGTTCCTGCGTGTCCCGGCTCTGGCTGGCATGGAGTTAGTAATGCCATGAGATGTAAGGTCAGGCTTAGCAAGAAAGCTGGATTGAGGGAACTTTTTTGAAAGTAACTTTTACTCAGAGACTGGCTGGGCATCCACCTGCAGGTGGTGAGTGACTGCTTTTGCATCACTTGTGGTTTTGGGTTTTTTCCGCCTTCACTTCTTAAACTGTCCTTATCTCGACCCACAAGTTTTCTCTCACTTCTGCACTTCGATTCTTTCCCCATGCTGCTGGGAGTGGAGTGAGCGAGCAGCTGACTGAGGGATCACCTGCCAGCCGGGGTCAACCCACCACACCATGACAGCCAAGTACCACTGACATTGATGCAAAATAGTCTGGAGAAAATCTGAGCACAATCAATAGTAAGGGCTTGAATGTTAAAAAATTCTTAAAAGTAAATAATTTATTTATGAGCATTTATTTGAAATGCAAGTATACAGAGTGAAGGTCGTCTTGAACACAAAATCTTTCCTTGCTCATATGACAAGATAAATCTTTTTTTTTCCATTTATTTTTCTGTTCTTGAGCCCTAAATGTCACTGGTGTCTTCTCTCAGGCTGCCCGTAGAGTACACTGTGAAAAAGATCAGGCTCACTGGTTTTGGACGTTTTACAGATGAGAAGATAAAATATGCTTCTGAGCCTTTGCAATACAAAAGTAACCACTTGTGCTTCATCAGATGGTTCTTCACATACAGGTTGTTTCATATCTCCATAGGTAGACATAATAACAGCTTGGAAGAGATTGATCAAGACACAGATCATCACCAACATGAAAGAGGCTAGGAAGAGACCACCCAGCAACCTGTTGGATGAAAATGCGGTATCTCTGAAAGCTGACACACAGTAAGAGAATATGGTCTGAGCTGAGTGAATCATGTTATTGTAATTCCATTCATGCTGCCCAAACACAAGGTAGCCAAAAGCCATAAATACAAAGAAGTACACGACCATGACGAGGGCCATTGAGGAGATTCCGGGAAGGGCTGCCAAAATCGATCTTTGTGCCAGGCGCACGTCATAAAGAAACTGAGAATATTTTAGAGTTTTCAAGACTACAAGAAATGCTAAAAAGCCCATAGTAATCCTTAAAATCTGATCTAAATGAGAAACTGCATGAAAATGAATGAAATCATTTGGGTAAAGTAAATAAAACTTCACTATATCTGCTCCTACCTTAAACTTTATGACCTTTAAAAAAACAGAAAGGAGGAATGCTGATTTTAAGCCAAAGTTGATTATATTCGAAATGTTTTTAATATAATCTTTTTTTTCTTGGCCTATGATGTGAAGCTCATCTGCAATGTAAATGAACAGAAAGATGAGAACAATTACAAACACAAACATTTGAGCTTTAGTTTGTTGATGAAAAATGGGGAGTGCAAAAGAGTGTACTGACAAACTTGGTTTTATGATCCCAAAATGAGACATTTCAAATATGACTGAGATGGTGCAAAAGCGATCTGCATCTGAGTTAAATGTAGTTAGTTCAATGATCACAGCCCATGTCTTTTCATCAAGCCAGTTGCTCTGTTGTAGAGCATCCAGCCTTGTTGTTGAATTAGGTCTTCCTTCTCCAGGGAAAAAGTAAAATGTGTACCCTGCTGGTCCATATGTGTGCAAATCTCCATATGAATAATACATCCACGGAGTCCTGTTGCGCTGGTAAGTGAACCCACCGTAACTGCTGGCATCCTTGGAAACAGACTGGTTGGCAACCTTTGTCCAAGTGCCAGCGTAATCACCTTTCTCTGGGATGTCACTGCCGTATTTGTAAAGACAGTGGCTTTTACTGATCACAAAGTTATTTACAAAGCTGTGAGGATGGAAACATTTTTTCTCAGTACCTTTAGCCCGCACTTGCCTCATCCTAGGCAAACCAATGATTTTGGACCAGCTGTCGGGAAGAAAGGTTGGCTGAATGTCATTGTGGATCAAAGGCAAGAACAAGTCTTTCACCCACACGTAGATATGTTCTAGCTTCTCTACACTGGAGAGTCGTGGAGAGAATTGGTTACGGATGAATCGGTTGTAGTGGAAACTGTTGGTGTTCTCAGCGGAATAGGCAAAATTTAATAGCAGTGTTAAAAAGACAAGGTGGCTGATGAAACCTTTCATGAAAATAAATGCCTTGACTTTAATTTTTGCCCTTTTCAGCATGTTCGCAATTTCATCAGCTTCTAAAGGCTTGTACTGCTTGGTGCCTCTGACTTTAGCAAGTTTCAAGTGCACCTCTCTCATCTCATCGGCACTCATTGTTTCTTTAGCCAACTTAATCTCAGAATACTTTTCCTGAGTTAACCACGTGATGTTTTCGCAGTATTTTGGACGAATTGTATTCATAGCTGAGAAAAAAATGATTTTTAGAACTGAAATGAGAAACACGTTCTCAATAAAGGAGATTGAAGATGCTAAAAGCCACTCTTGTGAAGTCTGATAGCCATAAGACAAACCATATAACACAATGAAAAATGATGATAGCCCCGTGACAGCTATAACTAGTGCCCACGAGAGATAGACGCGCCACCACCAAAAAAACAATGCGTGGTCTCTTGTGAAAGGGCCTGGTGGTAATGTTCAGTGGTTTCCTTTCTTTCTGAAAGTTGTCCCCTTCTTCTGCGTAATTATTACTAAAATTGGAATTTGATGGTGGCCTTCTCTGGCAGGCCTTAGCCATTGGAGGGGAATTTGTGGCTATCGTCTGCTCCTCTGTTCCAATTACATTTGCATCTCTTTCAGAAACTGTGCAATTACTCCAGTTTTGGGGAGCTCCCTTGCTTCTTGTCTTTCTGGAACATGGCGGGCTCTGTGAGTTGTTGGGACCAGGAAGGTTCTCCAAGGGACTAATATTCCTTGATTGTGCTGAAGTTTCTGAAAGGTACAATTTTTGAAAACATTCCTTCCAGTTCTTAAGATATCCAGACAGGAGGGGTGAACTTACATTTGGGTCCGTCTTGGCCACACCACGAGGAGAAGGTTCCTTCTGGGAATACTTAAATGAGGCAATTATCATCATTTGCACAGGTATGGTAAGCAAAGCACATTCAATGCCTACTGTTATTGATCTCAAATACCTCAAGTGTATTGGAGATTCTTCATTCTTGTTAGCATTAAAGAACATAATGTTAACAAGCAAGTTTAATAATAATATTGCTAAACACGAAGACAGCCTTTGGAGCCTGGTGAAAGTGCCAGTGAGAATGTGAACAAAAATCGAGAACCATAAATGGCCCTCTGTCAGGCTGTTGGCAAGATTAATCAAAAAATAGTCAATTCTGGGCAGAGGTGTCTTGGGGTTTGTGACGGAAAATGTCCTTTCTAGTAAGTGATCGCCCTTGTCAAGAGAAAGCCATTTCCTGCACAGAAAGAACCAGGTCTTCCTGGTGGACATATTCTCAACTTTGGCTCTGCTTAAGAACCAGCTTGGAGATGGGCCCTTGTTATTGTGCCAGACCCTGAAGGAACAAATGTCTCCCAAGTCTTTCTTAGTAGTTAACAGAAAGCAATCAGTGCTTCCTTGTTGGAAAGATGGAAAATGTGGGTGCCGTAAACAATGGACATCACTCATGCCATTCTGGCCGATGAGCTGAAGAAAGACATCTGCTTTGGTTCCAGCTCCCCAGCGACTGCCTGTGTATAAAGTGACCAAAAAGCTCACTTTATCAAAGGGGTCGTTGTCTGGCAGAACTATAATCTTGTCTTTCCTGTTCCTGTCAGCCCTGTCTTTTTTGATGGCCCACAGGGACAAAAGAAAGTAGACAGCAAAAATACAGAGCACTGTTAAGAAGGTCACTGGGTTTTTAGGTATGTCTGCTATCAGGGCTCTTCCCAGATCTACTGTGTTGGGGGTAACTATTACTTTGGCTGCCAGGAACCTGATGTCGAACGTGGATGCTTTTGACGCAGTGTGGACTGACAGACTTCTGCGACTCCGCTTCATATTGCAGACACAGTGTACCCTCCGCCAGTCGGTCAAGGAGCCAAGCCTGCATGTGTCTTCTCTCCACAGACTTTGAACCCCATCCAGAAATAAGCATTGATCGCTAAAAATGTGTATGCTCACTAGTCTGTGGGTTTGATACCTTACGACATAGGGTGTCAGCAAGACAATGGAGATGTTATGAGTGTCTGTACTGCTTCCTTGAGCTGTGGCTGTCAGCAGTGACTCTGGGAGACAGATAATATAGGGACCCTTCACGTTACAGTCCGTGCTAGCTGTCTCATTTTTGCCTGCAATGGTTGGCATGTTGTGAAAAGCAGCAAATGAGGCTATGGGATGAGCATGAGTGATGTTGGCACCTGTAAATACTAGCACCTTGAAAGTAACTTTTAATTTTGTCAGGATCTGGATGTATATGCTCTTAGTATTTCTGTTGACTTCAAAACTAAATCCTCCAGTTGTGTAAGTTTGTGTTTTATCAGGTCCCATTGCTAACTGAAAAGTTGAAGATGCCTTATCTTTCCTAGCAATAGTAATTTCTGCTCCTTCAGGCACAATTCCTAGTAGATCCCCATTAGCCTTGGTCTCTGCCATTTTGAACCCGAAGACCATTGTTGTGATTTCTGATGTGTAACCTAGCCAAGGGAAGGGGTTCTCATCAAACTCAAAAAGGGCAGTGGAAATCACAGCCTCATGGCGCAATCCTGAATAATTTCCCTTTTTCAGTGATGGATAGAAGCAATTTCTGCAGGTGTTTCTGGTAGAGAAAGCATGTGCGATGTTCCAGGTTTCATCTTTCCTCAGAGTGATATTCCAGTGTTTTGTTTCCATTAGAGTTTCTGTTTCTCCAGGGACTTTGCCCTGGAAAACTATCTCCATTAAATTTTCCATGATGGAGAAGACTTGTTTAACTCCACTTACATTGACATTCCTGCGATGCAGAAGAGCAGCTCTCAGAATGTTGGACAAGCATCTTAGTATTCCACTGGTCTGAATTTCTGCTTCCTCAGACCAATGGGTCTCATTCCTCTCTATCTTCAGTACTCCCGTTACTTCTATCAGTTTCTTAATGGCAAGGTCTTGTGATCTAATGTTCAATTCATCAGCTTCCTCTGTGACTTGAGAAAGAGAAGCAACTACTTGGTTGATTTCCATTGTGCTCTCAACTGAAATATTCAGGACTGTTTTAATCAGGCTTTCCCGAAACTGACCCTTAAAGAGCTCGAAAGGTGGTGAGGCTTTAATATAGTTTAAGACTGAGGCTGCCAGATAAGCCAAATAACCCGCGCTAAGATAATCTCCAGTCTGGAGATAAGATGTCATCGGTGCGCTTAAACCACTCACGGAGGCCAGCAGTTCATGAAACACAACAGCTAGTGGTCGACTGTTAACTGGGTTCTGTACGCGGACAGATAAATTCACTTGGGTAAACGCCCCAAGGGAATCGCAGACTTGAACGTAAAGTGTCAAGGTGTACTTCTGGGAGGGCACTCCAATCGGGAGAAAAGATGGAGGAGTCTTAGGCTGATAGCCAAAGTACAGAATTGTGCCAAATGTATTTTCCTCCACAGAAGTTATTTTGGTAGTTTTGGGTACATTGGAAGCTACTATCACTTTATATGTCAGAGGTAAATTGCTGTCAGAAAATCCACTGCATTGAACAACAAATTTTGTCAGAAAGGCTGTACCCCGCTGTGGGTTGATGGTACACTTGCCAGCCCTAGGAGGAGAATTTACCTTAAATGCGTGTCTGTAGATTGAGGACCTACCATCCCAGGTAGTTACTTTTAACAGAAGTATGTAGGATCGATGTGCAGTCTTTGTAAAAGTCAGAGCGTGTATAGACAGGTAAGCCCCAGACCTCCCCGTTGAGGTTCTGGAAGACCAGTCAAAGCTAATTTCTGTAGAGTTTTCTGAAAAAAGGGACCAGTAGTAGACTGGCTGGCTGTTTGTTCTGCAGTTTAGGCATTTTCCTGACAAAGTAAATCTCTCTGTTGGAATTAGAGTGCTGCCACAGTTTTCAAGGCATGTCATGTCCAGAAGGAGTGGGGAGCCGGGCTGCACATCTACAGTTTGGTCGGCATAACTACTCCTTCTATCCTTTTGAATCACTAGACGAAAGTAGTATATGGTGTTTCCTGGGAGGGATTCTGGTGGCATTGCTTGAACTGGACCTGAGGATGTTAACCATTTCAAGTCCCTCTGGGCCGGATGGCATCTCTTTGCCGGGCTGAATTTCATGTTTTTATAGTCTGACACCTCTTTAGTGCAGTACCAAGTAAATGTGATTCCCTTTAGTCCTTCCTGCGAATCAGGATCATAGGATGCAGAGCCATCAAGAGTCCAATTATGAGAAAAACCCACTGTGCGGAACGTGCCTCCTGCAATATTTGCCACTAGATCGGTCCTCTCAATCTGAACATAAATTTTATCTGAGCCCTTGAGGACTGTTGAGGTCCTAATTGGAATTATCTCAACAGTGAAATAAAACAGATACAACCCATAATCTAAAGTAAAACTGGGAACAGTTAAGAGTATCATCTCTACACCATACATCAAAGAAGAGTTCATTGGTTTTTCCCAGTCTGGAATAGTTGTTGTGTCCGGAACGGGATAGATTCGCCACAAGGGCTTGACAGTTATACCGATGTTGCAGTCTACTAGCAATCTGACAAAGAGGGAGAAAGATGTCCCCCTTTTCTGGCGCAGGATAGAGGAGTGAAGAACAGGTTTCTGAATCTGCACGGTGTGTATGTAGCAGGCTTGTTTCTGGCAAGACACTGGTGCTTCGATGGTTTTTGCAGCATAGTTGTTGACTCTGACTCCTAAAAGAGCCGGTCTATGTGCACTTCTGGTACAGTTCACTTTTGCCACAAACCCTGTGTATTTCTCTGGATCAAATGGTAAAGCAGAGCGACGAACAAAACGTGTGGCGTTTCTTGCATGATCGTTGTATGTGTACGTGCTATTCTGGAGAAGGTGGTCTTTTTGTGTTCCAAAAAGCTGCAGATGGAAGGTCCACTCGCACTGTAGCATTGGATGTTGTGCAGGGATAAACCACACTAAATAAGTAAAGCTTTGCAGAAAAGAAGGACGGCCGCTGCTGAAAACATGGACTTCAAGGTCTCTTTCTGCCAGAGACTTAAACAAAGCCCTCTTCTGATTCATATAAAGGTACATATTGAACTTGTACCACTGGAAGGCCACGAACTCTATGGAGAGTAAGTAGGAGAGCTCCTTGTGTTGGTAGAACACAGTGCGTGTGTTAGGTCCATCTGTGGAAATAGGGCTGTTGTTTTCTTTGGTCATGTAAAATGTTCTGTGGTTGTACCTGAAAATGTAAGTGCTCCTGTTGGTCTTTTCTGGGTGAAGGTTGACATGGGTGGGAGTTTCTTTGCCTGCAGATAGGCTCAGGGTACCATTGAGTAGATGGAGTTCTCCTGTCAATTCTTCAAACCTCTTTCCATCAACATGAAAATAAATGCTGGCCACCACCACCTCACCCGGGCTCTGAGGTGTGGGAATGCCACAGAAGTTGCTCTGCAGAGTAAAGGAACTGTAGGAACGGAGCCAACCTCCTATAGCCTGTGTGTCCACCAGTCTGTAGGCCAGTGTCCTTGGTGTAAGGGGCTGAAGCCTCCAGGAGAGGCTGAGGGGCTGTTGAGGGACACTAAGGAGCTTGGAGCCGACACTGAGGACATGCAGCAAGTCAGGCTCTACTTTGAGAGAAAGGCTGAGGCTTATGTGAGGCATCTGCTCGATGCTGACTGAAGCAATGTGGAGCCCGTGGTGCCTATAGCGCACAGTCAAGCGGTAGCTGTAGTAGGTGGCACAGGTCTGTTGCAACTCGGCTGTTGGGTAGACAGCGGGTGGTGGCGTGTCTTGGTGCTCACTGCTGGGAAGGAGCAGGGTAGAGGGGCTGCCCCCCCTGGCTGCTGAAGCGGTACTGCCAGCTGGCACTCTTGAGGCGTGCACACCAGCCCAGCTCTACTGGCTGCCACGCGTGGATCAGGTGCGTCTGCGGCCAAAGCACGAACAGCCGCATATCCTGCCCAGACATCTCGATGCTCACGTTGTGGTGAAAGCACTCGGGTGCAGCGCATGAGGCAGACGAGCATTGCACCGTAAGGAGGCTGGAGGCCACAGGTGGAGGAGCGCTTGCTGGTAGGAGGCCTGTCTGCAGCGTGACCTGGCCCGACCAGCGCGAGGTGTTCTTCACCCAGGCCGAGTTCAGGTACCAGAAGCAGCGCGGTGGGGGTGGTGGCCACCTCTCTTTCCTCTCTGCCTCCGGTCTTGCTCCTGGGGCGGGCTGGTAACGCAGGTTCACGGTGCTGTTCCACAGGCATGAGACCCAGCGCTTGCTGTCCCGCCGCTGGGAGACGTGTCCGTGAGGGCCCCAGCAGGTGACCAGCAGGGGTGGTGGCTGGAGACGGGGAGAGGAGGCCCTCGTGCCTCGGGGGCAGCCGCAGAGCAGCTGAAGGAGGAGGAGATGGAGCGCTGTCATTGCGGTGTGGGGCGGAGGAGAGGCGGGAGCACAGCCGGGGGGGCGCGGCGGAGGCTGACAGCTGGGGAGGCCCAACTGCCGGAGAAGGGCTCCAGGGAGACCAGAGCCTGCCCCCCGCCCTCCTCCCCGGCACAGCTGGTAAGAAAGATATTTAACTTTAGAAATATCGTGTGTGGGTATACCCGATGCCGCAAGAAACAAGTAATTCAGGGCCAATAATCTACGCGAAACACACCCGTCGGTAGCACCGCGGCCCCTCTGGGTAACGCAGGTGTTCGGCAGGGAGCGGCCGCCAACGGGCCGAGCCGCGGCCAGCTACGCCCTGCCCCGCCCCGCAGCCGCCGCCGCCCACTGCTGGCCCGGCCCCGCCCCCCGCCCGGCTCCTCCTCCTGCGGGGGCGGGAGGCGTGGGGCCGCCGGACGACGGCAGCGTAGCGGCTGTGGGGGAGGATGGCGCCGCTGCGGGACTGCAAGGTGAGGGCAGGTCTGAGGCGGGGCGGGACGGCGAGGCGCCTCGCCTGCCCGCCCGGCCTGGTCCCGCCGCAGCCACCGAGCGGCCTCTCTGCCCGTGGCCCCTGCTGCTGCCGGGCGCGGAGGGGCGGCGGGTGTGCGCCCTTCAGGCGGGCGGTGTCCTCCCGTGTGGCCTTGGGGAGGCCCCGGGCCCGCCCGAGAGCCGGGCTGGGAGGGGGGCTGCTGGGGGGCCTGTGGCGGGAGGGGAGCTGAGCTGCGCCGGCTGCGGCTGACGGGAGGGCGCGGAGAGCCAGAGCCGGTGTGGTGAGGCCTCTCTTGGGGCTCATCTCCCTTTGCCCCCCAGTAACCTTACGCTCAGGGTGGGTTTCGTGTGGGGTGAGGCGGCTGTTGGGATCTGAAAACGGGGACGAGTCGCTGCACCCTTCCCTCCCACGGGGGGGCGCAAACTCGTGTCTGAACATCTCTGGGTCTCGTTGGTAGTGCAGACTGGTCCCACAGGAACTCGCCTGCCCTGTCTGTGGGCCTCAAAGGCGGGTCAGGCCTTCTTTTAACTAAACCAGCTTCAAGTCCAAGGGTTCAAAACCTGTCTCCAGGAGTTAGTTACTGATTAGTCATTTGCGTGTTTTCTTCCCAGTGGAGTTCATTCTCTCTGTCACTCCTCTTGTTTCTTGGTTAACTAGGCAGGGGGACATAAAAAAAAGAAGTCTTGAAGATCTTCTGAGAGTGTCATAGGTTCATGAGCACCAGAGCTCGGGAGAGCTGCCACTTGAGTAATAGAGGGTGTGCTAACAGCAACCCGCAGAGCAGAGATTCCTCAGAGCCAGCAGGGATTCTAGCAGGAACAAAAATACAAGTAAACAGTCACCAGATCCTGTGACTAAACTCTCATCTTGGAGCAGGAGAAAGGACAACGCTTTGGTCTCACCAAGAAGCAGTAAGAAGAGCCAAAGCCATGGCACTCTCCTCGAAGAAGCACCACAGAGAAGAGTCTTTTCTGGAGTTAGAGAGGAAGGTTGTAGGAAATTAGTATAACAGAACTCAAAGGCAGCCTCTATGGAAATGGGAGGCAATAATTGTTTTACAAACTCTCCAGGCTGATTTTTACCTACTGGCACTCCCTCTCTCATGGATTTCTTCAGTCACAGTCTGATAGCTGAGTACAGACAAGCCCCAAGACATGAGCGTCCCGAGTAGTCTGGGCAGGACCGCTTGCGTACGTCCCAGAGGACAAGGGGTGCTGGCTCTTCTGTGCTCCCCGTAGCAGTTTGCTTCTTGGTTGGCAACAACAGATTAGGCTTAGGGCAGATCTTTCATGTCTTTTAGGAGTCAGCAGCTGTTACGGGCTGGTTCTTCCCTGCAGTGCTGGTACAGTAGCAGGAGGAGTAGTGGCATACATGATGTGATGCAGCCTTGCTGCCATCCTCCTGTTGCCAGAGTGGGAGTCTTCCAGTGAGGGGTGAGTTACCTGGGCTGTAGCCTTGGCAGAGCAGAGGGTTTCTGGAGTGGATGGAAACAGCATGTACCTCAGCTAGCTCATCAGTGTCCTTAGTGATGGATGCAGGCCTTTTTTTACTAACCCGAGTTCTGCATTTTTTTTCTCATGCTTTCGCACAGTTTTTGTTTTCATTCCAATGAATCTTGGTATTAACAGATCTCCTCAAAATGGGATGACACTTTCTACTTGGTAAGTACCTTGAGCTGCTGTACAAAACAGGCAGTGGCATAGAGAGCTGCTTTAAACAGAGCTTTTTTTTGGCAACTGGTGAGGAAAGTGGTTTGTGGCCTATTTTGCAGAGCACCTTGAAAGGTAGCCTGTAAGTAGCAGGCCTAACTGTGCTACCCTCTTGACTTTTCTCTTTATGCTGCTTCTGGCCATAGCATGGATTGTCAAGAAAATTTGTAATTTTACATTCCAGTCTAGTCTTTCAGGCTTGTAATTGAACATGCAAGTGCTTGAGCTGCTGGAATATGAGCCTTTAATCCAATCACAGTGGCAAAGCTTTAGGATACTATTAGCAAAGATGTCTTTGCCTGGTTACTTAAAATTTTTGACAGTTCAGTCATTAGAAACAGGAAGTACCCTAAAGTGTAAAATGTGACAAACTGAATTCTTGCAGCATCCATGAGGACTAATCCCCCATTAGGAGGAGTCTGAATTGGCTTGCCTCGGGTCTTTTTTTATGTCTATCCTGAATCATAGAATTGTTAAGGTTGGAAAAGACCCTTAAGATCATCAGGTCCAACCGTTAACCTAGCACTGCCAAGTCCACCACTAAACCATGTCCTCAAGCACCACACCTACCCGTCATTTAAATACCTCCAGGGATGGAGACTCAACCACTTCCCTGGGCAGCCTGTTCCAATGCCTGACTACTCTTTCAGTAAAGAAGTTTTTCCTAATATCCAACCTAAACTCGCCTTGGCGCAGCTTGAATCCATTTCCTCTCGTCCTGTCGCTTGTTACTTGGGAGAAGAGACCGACCCCCACCTCACTACAACCTCCTTTCAGGTAGTTGTATAGAGCAATAAGGTCTCCCCTCAGCCTCCTCTTCTCCAGGCTAAACAACCCCAGCTCCCTCAGCCGCTCCTCATAAGACTTGTGCTCTAGACCCTTCACCAACCTCGTTGCTCTTCTCTGGACACGCTCCAGCACCTCGATGTCCTTCTTGAAGTGAGGGGCCCAAAACTGAACACAGTATTCGAGGTGCGGCCTCACCAGGGCCGAATACAGGGGCACTATCACCTCCCTGGTCCTGCTGGCCACACTATTCCTGATACAAGCCAGGATGCCATTGGCCCTCTTGGCCACCTGGGCACACTGCTGCTTCATGTTCAGGCGGCTGTTGACCAACATCCCCAGGTCCTTTTCAGCCAGGCAGCTCTCCAGCCACTCCTCCCCAAGCCTGTAGCGTTGCCTGGGGTTGTTGTGACCCAAGTGCAGGTCCCGACACTAAGCCTTTTTGAACCTCATACAGTTGGCTCCAGCCCATCGATCCAGCCTGTCCGGGTCCCTCTGCAGGGCCTTCCTACCCTCCAGCAGATCGACACTTCCACCCAGCTTGGTGTCATCTGCAGACTTACTGAGGGTGCACTCAATCCCCTCATCCAGATCATCGATAAAGATATTAAACAGGACTGGTCCCAACACTGAGCCCTGGGGAACACCACTTGTGACTGGCCACCAACTGGATTTGGCTCCGTTCACCACCACTCTCTGGGCTCGGCCGTCCAGCCAGTTTTTAACCCAGTGCAGAGTGCACTTATCCAAGCCATGAGCAGCCAGTGATTGGATCAGCTCCTCAAATGTGTGTATACTTAAGCAAGAATATATATGGTGTGCTGAATGTAAGTCTGTGCTTGAGAAGCCTATGGTCTTAGAGGCAGTGATGGGTGCAGTATAGAAATGCTGAATGGAGAATGATTAGTAGAAACAAACCCAAATGTTATGAAAAATATATGAATAGGTGGCCAAGTGAGGCACCTCAACTTGTGAGATGACAGGCTTTGTGGTTTTGTGGCCATCCTGTATGGGGGAAAAGGCCTGCAAGCAACTAGAGATTACATGCCTGTTTGCTGGAGGCACCCACATGAATAAGTTAGGCGTTTTGAAATAGGCACTGGATTTTTTATTTTGTTGCTTGAATTACTTAAGAGAGCAGTCATGGAGACAACCATGAACCAGGATGCTATAGCTGCTGCAGCTTAATTCCACCATTGAGTAAACTGCACATCTGCCTAATAAACTCTTTTCATTCTCTAACAGCTAGCCAGGAGATGTAGCACCTCAGTCAGTGTTACATAGCTTGTTAAGAAACTATGGCAGCCTGATTCTGTTTTGCATTTTAGCTGTATCAAGTGCCTATGTTCTTCCTTTTTGTAAGGCTTGTGTACAAGTCAGTGGTCCAAATTCTTTGTTGGCTGAACTCCAGTGACTTGGTGGATTTGCTCTGTCAGGCATGACCTACAAGTTACTTAAGGTATTGATTTCAGTTATAAAAAACCAGGGTTTTATTTTACTATGTCTCTGCTTCACACAAGGTGTGTCTGCAGCAGAGGGACTAGCCAAAAGTTGAATTATGATGAGTTAAGAATGGGTCTTTCATTATGAGATGCATAATTCATCAAGATCTTGTATTACACTTCATAATTTGTTGCTTCGTTATTCCCACTGTTAATCCCAGTTTACTGAGTCTTCAGATGTAACTACAACGACACAAAAGGTTTGTGTATCTGCTCACATTGTCCTTCCAGCTTTTCTCTTTTTTAAAAAAAAGCATAGCTGACAAAAATATCAGAACACCATCAATTTGAAAATCTGTTGGCTTAGTCTGGAAAACGAGTGTGTAAAATGAGCGGGTTTGTGTTTGTTTGTTGTGCAGGCCTGGCGGGATGCTGGACTTGTCCTGTCCACTACTAGCAACGAAGCCTGTAAACTATTTGATGCTGCGCTGACCCAGGTATGACCAGAGTGTAAGAAAATGTGATTTGAAGGGACTCATGCATGAAACAGTCTTTGCTGTAGTTGATGTTTAAATTTCTTACCAGCTGGGAGAGCCTCACTCAGGCTGCTACAGGAGTTCAGCCATTAGCAGGCAGCAGAAAACGCTCGTAGCAGAGGGCTATGCTGGATGCTGCAGCTGTGGGGAAAACTTCAGCCAGCGTGCTTATCCTACTTGACACAGGAGAATCAACCAGTCAACATAAACCACATAGAAATCCATGGTTATTAGTTCTGCTGGTGGGCAAACTATCTTAAAGAAAACAGTTTTTCTGTTTTCCTACTATGCTAACCCTATCTGAATCCAGAGTTTGTCTTTTATTCGTCTTGCTTACTTTTGGATTTTGCATGTGTGGGAGAATGAAAAGAAGCCCAATATTACTGGGGATTCCTTGACCCTCTCTCTGTCTCTCTTACAGTACGCAACCTGGGCCAATAACGAGAGCCTCGGAGGTATTGAGGGGTGTCTCTCAAAGTTAAAAGCAGCAGATCCACATTTTAGTAAGTATAACCTTTAATTCTTAATATGAAAAGTGCTGGATAATACCTTGTGTCTTGGTGTTTAACGTACTTTGTTTAGGCAAGTGGGAAGTGTTGGATTACAGAATTCTGTAAAACTTCTTCAGAGTCTAGAGCAGGCTGGGATGGTTTTGTGTGGGTTTTTTCTTTTCATTTCAAGTCTCTTTAAATGGCTGTTGTGAAAAGCCTGTAAAAACTTTAGGCTTACGAGACTTCCTGGACTCCTGTGAGTACAAGTCTTGTTGCAAGCAAGCAAACAAACAAACAACCCCCCTCGTATTTATGTAGAGGTGAGTTGCCTTCAATGCTGTACAGCTCAAGTTGTAATGTGCTGTTTTCTGTAGCAATGGGACATGTCATTGCTAATGGTTTGGAGCTGATTGGCACTGGAAGTTCAGTGCGGCTCAACAAAGAGCTGGACAGTGCAATGAGAACGATGATGACGCTTTCAAAATCACAGCCACTGACTGAGCGGGAGAAGCTTCATGTTTCAGCGCTGGACATGTTTGCCAGTGGGTAAGTCCACTATCAGCCCATTTAAAGGACTGTGAAGAGTTTTAGCCACCATGACTAGTTAGTGAGCCGCACCATAGGAGGGGAAGTGCTTAGTTGCCACCGCTTCATATCATTAAGCACTCCATGCGTTAAATCTGTCCTAGATCCATCAGTGGAATATACGGTTTAGAACTAGGAAACTAAATATTTAACTACAGTAAGGTCCAATATAATATAACACAGACTTGGATCCACAGAAGCAAAGCTACAAACAGACTTTTCTTCTCTCTGTTGTCTCCCTGGGTCAAAAAATATTTCCTCTGTAAAACAGGGAGATAGCAGAGTGTCAGAAGTGCTGTAGAGGCTCACTGTTCCATTCAATATGATGAATTTATGTGTGCTGCAGGAAGTATGGGCTAATGATTCGCTTTCATTATTTGTTTGTCAAACAGGTGAGCATGGATTTACTTCACATACTTCTTAGCAAAGGTAAAGAGGAAGCTACTGAAGCCCTGTTACTATGGGTTTGATTCCCACTAGAGGAGAGGGAAGGTGTCTTTGCGCATGTGAAGTTAGATTAATTATGGTAGGTCTCTGTAAAAACTGTTCAACCCTGTAGGAAAATCTTTAGATTTATGGTTTAAGCTTTTTTCATTTTCCTTGTGTGTTACAGTGACTTGTTGTAAACCAAGGACATTTCTTTCAAAAGATTTCCCAGAAGGTGCTCAGTGAAGATAATTATTACTTTAAAAAAGACTAAGAAATTCCTTCAAGGAAAAAAAATAAAAGTCATTTGATGTTGAGTTTTCTATTTTTCAGAATAGCACTAGTTTAGAACTAACAGTAGAGGCAGGTATGTGTGCCTTCTCTGAGCAATCAAAATATTTTTTTATTTCTAGCCAGCTTCCAAAAGCTTGTGATCTATGGGAACAGATTCTGCAGAGCCACCCAACTGACCTGCTAGCCCTCAAATTTTCCCAGGACACTTATTTCTACCTGGGATATCATATACAGATGCGAGATTCTGTTGCCCGGGTTTATCCTTTCTGGACACCAGATATTCCACTAAGCAGGTGAGTCATGCTTCGTTTTGAAAATGGCTCTTTATCTGGTGTGCACGTACTTTGTGTTTCTTAAGTTCAGACACATCTAAATATCAGGATCTGTTAGAAACAAACATGTAGACAAAGTCAAGAGCTTAGAAGTGAAACAGACCTGACCACAGCTAAAACATTTCTCCTGTATCCCTGTTGACCCTGTTGTTGAGGGTTTCTTCTTAAGTGAGCTGTGGCTCAATTAGTAAATTTTGCTGTCAAATATGACACATGGCATGTAGCAAACAGGATAAAATCATGTCCTCACTGAGGGCAGTGGCAAAACTTCTTCGGGCTTTTATGGGTCCAGTTTTTTACTTGGGGCTCACATTGTGGGTGATAGAGCCCATCAGTGGAAGGAAGAAAGGAGTTGTAACTTGGAATACCAAAGTGTAGTTCTGGAATAAAACTTTGGGATATACCATAACAGCTGGTGCAGCAAAGACTGACAGGAAGGCAGAATTTAAAAAAAAATTCTTCAGCTCAGTCCTGAAAGTGTCGGTTTCCCAAAGTTAATTCAGGATAATCTGAATCTATTGACAAGTGAATAGTTAATAAAAACTAACTTAGGATAATTTTTAAATTTTTTTAAGACCTGTTAAATTATTTGAAAGCTTTTAACTATATAAAACATTAACATTAAATAATAAGTCAAGACATACATTTAGAGATAGATGAATAGGCGATCCACAGGCAACTCTAACTTTCTGAATATTTTATGAATGTTGCTGTAGACCCATGCACTGTACCTCCATATCCAGCACAATCTTTTCTCCTTTTTTTCCTTCTACAAACAGTGCAGAGAATACAGACTGAATGCTAACATCATAATGAAGCTAACTGTTGTACCCCACAATCTCATGGCAGAGAGGGTAGTGTCAAGGAGTCTCATTTTTTCCAGCTGTGTTACCTCAACTCAGAAAAATCTAAACCCCTTAGTTCTTTTTAACTACAATATGCTGGTTTCATTTGTTGGGGGAGTAAGACGACTTGGCAGGTTTGACTGCATTGTTATAAACTTCTCTAGACACAATGCTACAGAAGTGCAGGTTGTTGTCCGCTTAATTTTAAAGCAACAGGAAACACCCATATGCCAAGCATTTCTTGAAGTATAAAAACCTGACAAGTACCCCTTGTCCTTAAACTTACAGGCATGTAGAGTTACACATGAATGGATACGTTGGCAAAAAAAAAAACACCACCAAAACCAACTTTTATTCATCTCAATCCATGAAATAAATCAGTTGCAACATATCCCATGTGTTTTAGTAGTTCCTTTGCCTCAGGAGTTTAAAACCAAAACCCCAACAAACCGCAACAAACCCCAATATTTTGAGAAGCAGAAACATATCCTGTGGTATTGTGCAATCTATGAATCTACAAATAGAATAGCAGTTGATCATATTGAATCATTTAGGTTGGAAAAGACCTTTAAGATCATTGAGTCCAACCGTTAACCTAGCACTGCCAAGTCCACCACTAAACCATGTCCCTAAGCACCACATCTGCACGTCTTTTAAATACCTCCAGGGATGGAGAACTGAACCACTTCCCTGGGCAGCCTGTGCCAGTGCCTGACTACCCTTTGGGTGAAGAAGTTTTTCCTAATATCCAACCTAAACCTCCCCTAACGCAACTTGATTCCATTTCTTCTTGTCCTCTCGCTTGTTAAGTATTTCTTAAAATGACTGCATCAGGTATGTGCAGAAGAGCATATAACATCCCTAATTTTCCTTTACGTTGGGCCTTTATGGCTTAATGGGGATGCTTTACAACCAGTTTTAAAAGGCCACTTCACATGAAAGTGCTCACCTATAGTTTTGCAGGCCCTGGAGCAAGTGCAGAAGGCTACACTCATGTGTTGCTTTTGAGACGTTGAGATAACTGGTGACAGCACTGTCTTGCTTCTAGCCTTCTAATTCTGCATCTTGCAACTGTTACGGAGATCAGCAGATTGTTCTGTGCAGCTCTTAATTCTAGCTTATTTGAAGATGTAAATGTCGCAGTGTTCTCCAAACACTGGTGGTGTGCATCTTGTTATTGTTTCCCATGCTGGTATCTCTGGGCCTCTCATTTCATATGAGAACTAGCTAGCTTTTCTGTATTCTGCAAGCTTGAATCCTCATTGTAACTTGCACTGTAAGGACTGTTTTGAGTTAAATGCTATTTCTAATAGTTTTTTCAATCGTAGCTCAAATCTAGTTCTAAATGGATGATGTACTGTTTTTGCCCTTTTGCTTAGCTATGTGAAGGGCTACTACTCTTTTGGACTCATGGAAACAAACTTTTTCGATCGTGCTGAGGAGCTTGCCCATGAGGTAAACTGCCTGTTACTGGTGCTAAAAGGTTTTAGAATTCTTAAACCTGGTTCCTGTCTCTGGGTGGTGGTTTGCGCAAATACCATGAAGTGACTCTCTCCATCATCTCCATTGTTCGTAGAAGTAGCAAAGAGATAAAGCTCAACATGGAAATGCTCACAGAGTTTCATAAGAGACTACTGGTAACTATTCCTTAGAAAGATTCCCACGTCTATGCCATACCATGGCAGTTTCCTCTTGACTGTATTTCCTTCCCTTGCTTGTGAGTGTGCCTTGTCAGATGGTGTCAGAATACCTGTATAAAATCCATATATTATCCCATATGCTGTTTCCCCCATGTATAATTGGCTGTTTACTCCTATTAAAGAATGTTGGATTGGTTTGATGTAATCTGCTCTTGACAATCCATCCTGTTTGGGTTCCCTCTCCCTTTTTTCCCAGATGCTAGTTCCTTGATCATTGAACAATTAATTCTACAATGTTCCTGGGTGTCAATATTAACCGGCCTGTTACCTTTTTATGAAGATAGTAATTATACTTGACTTTCTCCAGTCCTCAGGAGTATCCCTGTCCTCTAGGAGTCTCAGATACAATTAATTTCTAATGGGTATTTTTGCTAAACTTCTGTTACATCAGATTGCTGAAAGTGACAACAAAGACTAAACATTAACATTTAACATTACGAGGTTAATGACTGACCTCGCAAAATGCCTAAAACCTAGTGGGAGTTGTTGGAGCAAGAAAGAGGAATTTGCTAAATACTCAGAGCTGGCCATATTCTTGAAGAAGAAACGATTACCTGCAAGGCAGTGTGTCATGGAACATATTGTGTCTATGCATGCAATTCTTTCATGGCTGATATTGATGCATGTCTTCTGTCCAAATCACTTCCTGGCCGTGGTTAGTTGGAATGGTACAAAGATGTACTTAACATGCAGCAAGTGAAAAGTATTCTCTTGTTTCTATATCAGCAGTGATAAATATTGTTGTTTGCAAGCTTCATCACGTTTTCCCTTTTTTCACTCATAGGCTTTGGCTATAAATCAGACAGATGCATGGTCTGTTCATACTATAGCTCACGTAAATGAAATGAAAGCAGAGGTGAAGAAAGGGTTAGAATTTATGAAGGAAACGGAAACCAACTGGAAGGTAAACATTCTTGTGGCATCTCTGAGAAAGCTCCTTCTAGGTCTTCTTTATCTCCTCCAACCAAGTTCTTGATTCCTCTGCATGCAGTTCCTTCCTATCTACAGACATGTTACAAGCAATGAAAATTTTACATATTAGAAGAAACTGTCACTTGAATTACTGTTACTATCCATGCTGCTTTTGAAGCAAGAGGCAGAAAAAAATGGCATATTATGAGGGACACATACTGTAGACCACTTTAAGCCATTGTTACTACAATGGCTGAGATAGCACAAATGCCAAACGTGTCAGTAGGCCAGGATTCACACAGCCTGTCCTCTCACACTGCCTTACTTTAGGATATTGTAATAAATACTGGTTTTCAGCAAGTGTGTGGTTTGTACATGTATGTGTACACACATCCCCACCCCCTCACACACACACCCCCAGTTTCTTTTTCCTGGTGGAGCTGATTAGGTATTTTACATCTCATAAAGACATGGCTATTGCGGGCAGGTGAAACATCAGATGTGAAAATTGTGATTTATTGATATGTGATTAGTTATGTGGTTTATAAAAGTAAAGTGACCAGTGATATTTTCAGAAGCTTTTTGCTTAGACTGAGATGAGCGCTAAGAGTCAGTTGAGGAACCTGGCTAAACCTCTTCATGGGAACCTAAGATGATGTGTGAAATGACACAGTCAAATCAAACGTTTTAGAAGACTCGTGAAATACTTGGTTGCTTCTGCATAGCGAAGGATTTTTAAAGGTCAACTCTAAAGAAAAGCAAAATGGTGCTTTTGTCTTTTCTAGTGTGATGAACAGCTTAATTAGTCATATGGTCCTTTGCTGTTAAGTGAAGCTTAATTTTTATTTGTGTTGGACAGCATGTGTTTTCCCAATGAGTAAGTGTGTCATATTCAGAGCAGAAGGCTGTGAGGTTTGAATTTGTTAGAACCCACAAGAGTCTATTTTTAGAGTCGTCCGAGCTGACCATTCCACCTCACCCAAAGAGCAGGCATGGATAACGAGGCTAGAAGGACTGTTTATTTTGCACTTGTTTTTTTAAGTTAAGCATTCAGATACTAAGCTTAGAAGTGCAGGCAGAAAACCCTTGTTTGAGATTCATATGTGTCATTTCTCAGAAAGCATTTTGTCCTTTGATCTATTCGTTTTAATGAAACAGTGATGCAGGGGGCTGACAGTCTGGGTGATGCCTTAAAAACCCCCAGTCACTGACTTTTGGATCGATTTTTGAACTCTTTCTTAAAGTAGTTGCATGCCTCTGTCATTTACACTCTTTATCCAACTAAAATAAAGTAATAAAGTGCAAGATCAGTAAGTAGAATTGTCTGATGTACCTTTGTGCCTGACCCAGTATAGTTAAGATTTATAACAGCTGACATTGTCATAATGACAATATGTATAATCACTTCTTCTGTGCAATATTTTTCATCTTAGCCATCATGAACACAGAGCGTTAAAATGTAAGCGCATGAAAGAAAAGCAGGTCTCTTTAAGGACTTTATTAAAGTTGCTTGTATTTTGCCTGGTGATTTGAAATTTTTAATTTTTATTTAATGGCCAGGATCATTTATCTGTACTGCCACAGTATTTGGGCTCCTTCTGTTGCTTTTAATTCATCTTTCTCCTTCTCACTAAAAGTGGCAAAGATTTGGTACAGGTTTTCTTTACAGAGTACTTTTTTTTTTGTCCACCCCCCAAAAAAAGCAGATGCTATTTGCTTTATATGTATATTTCAGCACAAAATCAAAAGGGGCAAATTATCTTACCAGAGGAGACCTCTCTGCCAGTGCTGTTTATTATTAAATAGGAATGATTTTTCTTGTGAGCTGTTGGAATGAGTTCCCATAGCCTGCTTTTATTTATTTATTTAGTAACCTGCAAGCCCACTTCTCCTTTAGCAATTTAATCTCATTCAGAACTCAAAATCAGCAGCAGAAAAGGGGTTTGTTTTATTTAGTGAGGTAATCCCATGTTCTTGTTTGTATGATATTTGGAATGGTAGTATGGTAGTAAACTTGATATTAGCAGGTTTATGCCAAGCACTTAACTACTTCAGTTGCTCGGGTTTGGTTTGTGATTTAATATTAAACAAGTAAAGATTACTAGAATGTTTATCTTGGCACCATAAAGTTCTGACATTCACGGGGAACCTTTGTGCTTCCTGAAAGTGGGTGTTACAGTCGTCACCATGAAAATGAAGATACTTTTTCCACTTGTGAGAACATTAAGTTTAACTACAGCACTGGGAGAGAATGGGAAGAGAGGGATGAAGCTTTCTGGTATTTTAATTTTCACCAAAGGATTATGGAATTGTATTCCTGTTTGTCTCTTCTCAATGCACTCGCAAAAGTGAACTGTAATGACATTGTCTTGAAGTGCAGGCGAGGGAAGAGTATTTGAAGTTCTGGTGCCAGCTGAAAAGGACAGTGCAAAGATGGTACAGTCCAGCAAATATTCATCTCATCTGATCAACTGCCAGTGTGTTTGGTATCTAGTGCAGCTTCTGTAGTCCATAGTAAAACATACGTTTAAGAAGTGATTCCTCTCTGCCTGAGCTGGATGTCTAGATGGGTGGGATGAATGGCCCTCATAAGGTGGGTATCTCTCTCCACTATCTATCCAGGTTACTTTAGACAAGACGCCTAAATTTTAGATGAGACAAATCTTACTCTTGTTATAGATGTGGGATTTTTCCTAAGAAAAAAAAAAGTGCTGCAGAAGGGTGAATTCTGAGGCATCCAATTGAAATTCTCTGGAAAATGATGTGGGGGAAACCTTGTTGAGGTGTCTCCCTGAATAGCTGCAAGGAGCAAATGTATCAAATGAGAAGGTATCGGGGCCAGCTGATTTAAAGTTCTTGTCTCTTCTGTCTCATGAATTACTCAGTTTTGCCAAAGAAGGAAACAGAAATCTGACTAGATATGTTTACATGGGAAGTTATTTTGTAAATAATATTTTCTCCTCTTTCTTTTTTTTTTTCCCAGAACAGTGATATGCTTGCTTGCCATAATTACTGGCACTGGGCTTTATATTTTATTGAAAAGGTATGAGATATTTTCATAGACATGTTTTATGGTCCGGATTGGTCATTCATCTAATGCTATTTAAAAGGCAGACCTAACATTTATAGGTTTTTTCCCAGCTATTTAAAGGGATGTTTTTATAAAATAGCACAATATCATTTTTATAAGCTAGTCCTTTATTACAATTATTTTGAGAAGTTTTAACTACATTGGTCAAAGTTCCAGGATCTTTGTTAGAATGTTGAAAAATTGCTGTGAGATTATTGCACGTTTGAAGAGCAGTCTCACTAATTACACTTGACACAGTTATTTGATAGAAAGATGAACTTGGATCTCTAATTTTCAGACAAAAATTAGACAAAATTCTCTTCAAATTCAATACTAATTTGCCCCAAAATTTGCTGACTATAAGGAAGAGGTAGTGAGCTCTAAATTTGGTCACCAATGTTATTAATTATTAATGTTACTAATTCTTATTATTGAAACACTTTAAAAATGGTTGCAATTTTACCCAACCTGTCAGGCTGCAATGCCGAATTTCCTTGGATTTAATAACGCTTAGTACTTGTGGGGTTCAGTTCAGCAGGGAGACAAATGTAACATTGAGAAGGCAGTGTACTTGAAAACAGAGCAACTTGCTTGAGTTTGGTATTATTAACATAGAAGGAGCATAATTCTCTATAGTAGTCTAACAGCTTGTTTATTTTGCCACCTTCTATCTATACAACTTTTTTGTAGCCTGCTTAAAATTATTTTTCTTCCTGCCTCTTTGCATACACCATAGGATGCACTAATTTTTGCTAAGATCCCTGAAAGGAATATTAGAATGAGAGGTAATACCTTGTCTTTCTCCCTCATGTGTAATTTACACCAGTATTGGTACCTATTATTAAATGAAACCTAAACGTACTGATTATTTTGCCTAGTAAATCCTGGTTTATCTTAGGCTTCATTCTTTCTTTTAAGGTTTCTTTTAATGTTACTTTGACTCAGTTTGTTTTGATGAAGTCCTGAGGCAGTTGTGACGTAGTATTATGACATCTGTTAATTGTATGTATGTCTTTGGTTACTACCAGTCACTTTTGCTTACTGTATCTGAATGTTAATCATGCAGTCCTTGTTTGCTTTTACAGGGTGAATATGAGGCTGCTTTGACAATTTATGACAATCATGTGAGTAGGGGCCTTTCTTTCTTTACCGAGACCATGATACGTGCTTTCTTCCTTCTGTATGAGATCGAAACCTATCAGTGTGTGCCACATATGTATATATATTTACAGTTTTTTAGGGAAACTGTTTCTCAACTGGTAAAATGCCCCAAAAAATTGTATGTTCAAGTGTTTCTTACACTTGTGCTTGAAAGAGCTACAATGGCACTGTTGGTACTGTTTTCCATTCTGTCCATGTTTTTTATTCATGCTCTATAGGTCTAAATGCTGCTGCTGAAAAAAGCTTTTTAAAAGGATGTAAAATACTTTTTGTATAAAGTCAAGTTACCTTTACAAAGAACTGATTTTGCATGATAGATACTAAGTCAACAAAAGCATGTGTTTTCATTCCTAGTTAATTTATTATAGTTCTTTACTGTCTGGATTTCAAAACAATCTTTGTAAATAAACAGTATCAAATTAGATAGGATAACATATATCTTTATAAGGATTATAAAAATAATGCAAGCATTAAGAACGCTGCTGGACAGACGCCTATCTACTAACCTTGGCAAAGTGAAGTAATATTTATGGCACTATTTTGGAAAAAATAAAATACCTTCGTGACTCTCCATGCTTACCCAGTTTACCACTGTAACAGGAGAAAACACAAATGAAGCAATGTAAGTGTTTGTCATTGCAAATTGCTGTATTCATTAAAGATGCAATTAGGGATATTGCAAAACAGGTACTTTTGAATGAATAAAAAGATGAAATTAATTCTGTACTGTGAAAGGAAGTTTGATTATCTGGATGAGTTCCCACTAGCACATCAGTTGGGCAGCTTATGAATACCTGTGATTACAGATTGCTCCCCGATGTCTGTCAAGTGGAAGCATGCTGGATGTAGTAGATAACTGTTCGATGCTGTACAGGCTTCATCTGGAAGGTAGGATACCCACCTGCCATTCTTTATTAAAACTGTACGGGGAACAGTTTTCTTTTTGCCTCCCCCCTTCCCCTGCCTTGCATTTTGGAGAAGTATTTAAAGATACTTACAGAGCAAGCCTGGTCAGCGTTACAGAAGAAATCTTCTGTTACAGAAGAAAACTCTGCTCTTGAGAAAAGCCTCAATGTGAAATTCAAAATAATGTCCATAACCCTTACTGTTCCCAAGAGTTGTGTGGTCTTTTTTTTTCCCCATGCCAGTGTGGTATTTCATTCAGCCCAAGCTAGCATAGGCCACATACTTCTTTTCTGACAAATTCACTTCTATTGTCCCTTGAGACTTGAGGCTGAACAATCAAGCACGTAAGCCTCTCAAAAGCTGTAGAGCTTCCTTGAAGTAAGTTTCAAGTTAGATACTTAACTTTCTATTTTGATACTGATTGAAATAGCTAGTACATCTATATTAGCCTCTGGCTTTTGTGTACTCTCCTAACTCAGTGGCATTTCTCCTTAACTTTTTTAAGCTAGTGTTTGTACACTAAAGTTCATGAAGGGGGGGGAGGGGGGCGCGGGTGGACAGACAGACGTTATTTTCACAGTATTGTGCTAAAACAGTAATGACGTGTTGGGTTTGTTTATGAAATCCATGTTATCACTTTGTATAATTTGATTGCTATAGATGGTTCATTATGAACATCATCTCCAAGAAGACATGAGCAATCTCATAATAGAGCCAGAACCTCACATAATGCAATCTAGAATATTGGTGATAAGTTACTGACAGTCAATAAACTCTTTGCCTAGATATGGCAAGCTGCAACTGAGCATTACTGTATAAATTTTGCCACATCAGGGAATGTTGCCTTGAATTTAGTAGGAATGTTGTTTATGCTGGGTGACTGAAAGTATATTGCAAAGTCATGCTTTTGCATGTGGTATTTTTATTGAGAAAAATATTTTTTACTCTTAGGCGTAAAGCTTGGAGACAGGTGGAACAATGTTCTCAAGCTTACAAAGCAGCACACCAAAGATCACATTCTTCTGTTCAATGATGTACACATCTTGATGTCCTCGCTTGGGGCCAAAGACCACAAAACTACTGATGAGCTTTTAACAACTCTTCAGGAACTTGCCAAGTAAGCAAGTGAATCAAAGCATTGTATTCAATAAATATTTTGTCCTCTGAATTTCAGGGTGATAATGTGTCTGGCTTGCTGAAGTACTACAACACGCTCTTCTCTGCTTTAGCATGTCACTGGGACATGTCTGGTTTAAGTAGGCCAATCTCCAGTTAGGAGATCCCTATATTTATTGATTTTTTTGAGTTAATGTCTAGAGGGGTTTTTAATCCTCTTAAGCAGAGATCTCTTACGTTCGAGGTCATGGACACAAACTGAACAGTTGCTGTGTATTTCCTTTCAATGGGCTCACACTAAGCTATGTTACATACAACGAATAAAGTATTTCACCTGTTATATTAGTAAGGACATTTTACAATATATGTCAGCTATCTGAGGTGGTTCTTTTTTGCTCTGGTTTAAAAGGTTCTTTAATACTAGAGCATTAGTTGGTAGTCATATTCTAATAGCTACTGTTTGATATGTTGTGAAGTACCTCTGCAGGAAATGGAATTTCAAGTACTGCTAAAGTAAAAATAGAGGATATTTTCCTTTCAAACTAAATTGTTCGAAAAATTTGAATATTTAAGTATTTCATCTAAACAATGGGGTTTTTTTGTGTTCCCTTATTTATTAAATAAGTGTAAATTGCCTTGATTTTTTTTAGGGGGTTGATACATATTGATGCAATTTCTTTCCCCCCCTACACCCTATTTTTCCTCTGTTTCAGCATCTATTGCTTCCCTTGCCTTAGAAAAGAAGGAAAGAGAACCTGAAATTGTCACTGTTTGTTCCTGACTATAATACCCATCAATCAAAAATAATAAAAAATAAATGTAATTTTTAAGAATACTTAACGAAAACAAATAACTGTCAAATCAAGCCTAAGCATGTCTGATTTGACTAAAGTAGGAAATGGCAAGTATCTTATATAAGTATAGAAATATATTTAAGTATTTATAAAGTATATAAAACTGCACATGCACACTACTTCAGGGAAGCTTTAGTGAACATATGCTACTTACCCTTTCACCCAGTGCTTCCTTTTGCCCATGTGTTCAGCCTTTTGTAGTAAGTAATACAGCTGTACATTTTTAGCTGTAGTTTGAAGTGTTATAAAGCTTAATTTTATTATTTGAGAAAACAGACTGTGAGATGAAGAGATTGTATTAATGATAGGATTAATGGATTAATTTCTGTGTATCACAAATGTGTAATAGCTAAATGATACCTAAGATGTGTTTTGTATGTGTTAAAAAAGCAGTCGTAAAACTTTGGCACAAACAACAGTCATTCTCGGCTTTTCATTAATATTTTTCCCTAGCCTTTGCAATTTATAAAGTTGACAAGAAATTTTTGTAAAGTGTTCCATGGCGCTCTCTGGTGGTTGGTATCACAAGCTTATTTTCATGGATGGAAGTATTAGTGTAAGGAGGTATGTTGTTCTTCATAAAGCAATACTTCAGATCAGTTGCAAGAGAAAGGGGAACAAAAAAAAGCAGTCTTCCATCTCTGTGCATTTTCTCAGAGAGCTGGAATAAATGTTTAAATGAAGAATTGTTTCATGATTTTCATCATGAACTATCTTAAACTACTTAAAATGCACATCTGCTGTGCACTTCTGACTGTCCAGGGTGCCGTATTTTGTTTGAGGAATGATAAACCCATAGCGCAACACTGCATACTGAAAAATCAACATTGACCTGGTGGAAGAAATGGGAAATTCGTATGACTGACTCAAGAAGGAGAGCGCAGAGTATGCTCTGTGTTTGGTAAATTTAAGGTACTAATGTGGGAGTGTTACTCTCAGCTGTCATTGCAAGCACTCAAAAGAGAAGCCAGTGACTAAGGTTCCTCAGTGTTAAAGATTTAAATGGAAAATTTACAGAAAAATCTGTTCTAAATAATAGATGGAATTTATAACATTGAACTGTGCACCGTATTCTCAGGAATAATTTATATTGCTTGGGATAGAAAGCCCTCCTCTCCTTGTATTGCCAGCCAACCTTTTGGCACTGAAATGGCACTGCCTCCAAGGCCTGATGACTGTCAGCTGCTTCTGTAGCAGTGGAAAAACACAATTCCACATTGTCCCATGCAGGTATTGCCTATAGACCAAAGAGCTACAGTTTGGTTACTTGTATTTTTATTTTTTTTTTTTTAATATTGGCAAAGATGCCTGCTAGAACGTATACGTTCTTCTGCAGGCATATTGTCATGCGGTATGCCTCTTCCACTCTTAGATGGCCTAGGACACAAGCACTAAAAAAGAAAAGAAAAAAAATAACTTAAGAGCTAGCTAAAATCCATTGCTGTTTGTGGGCCTAAAAGCAGTCTGTCATGGTTAGAATGAAGGAGCAGACTTTGAGAGCTGTCGTTGGGAATACAGTTTATATTACAAAGACAGCAAGGCACTGCGCTGTGTGGCAGGCTGTTTTGCAAGATTATTATTTGGAGCTGTTTGCAAAGGACTGATTGCCACTTTTGGCAGAGATGAGGACAGTCAAAGAACTAGGATGTTCTGGTGAGATCATCAGAAGAGAAACTGTGCAGTTTTCTCACTTTTCTAGCCGAAACTGTTTATTGCAAAGGCAGGAGGGGTTGGGCTTGTGCCTTTTACGGATATATTCAGAAGAATGAAAACTGATTGACTGATGAGTAACAAAAGGTGAAAGTAACATAACCACACCAAAAGATCCTCTCTAAATAAAGTACCTAAAACATCAGACTTTGTACAGTAAAAAAAAAATCTGTCTGCAGGCAGTGACAGACTGGCACCGAAATATGCATATTTATAATTTGACTTATGGGAGTTAACCACTTTCTCATTCTACAGAGCACCTTGTGAAGACCATGAGCTTTCCCTGGCTCCTAGTTTGGGATTGCCACTGTGCCAGGCCTTTGTAGAGTTTGAAAATGGAAATTGTGACAAAGCTGTAGACCTGCTCTACCCAATCCGTTATCAACTAATCCAACTAGGAGGCAGTAATGCTCAGGTAAAGAAGATCAATAAAAGACTTTTTGATGCAACTTAATCCTCTTTCAGTAGCCTCCATTAGGCACTTACATTATTAACAACACTTCATTCTTAGAAGGCGTAAAAGCTACACCGTGCATGTGACTGAATCTTGTTTGCAAACACTTATTAGCAGTGTTAGCTATTTAATTTTACTTGTCGATATGTTTCCTTCCTCAGTGGTTTTAATAATTTGGTAAACAAGACATTGTAACCAGCAATGCTTTGTAAGTTACTTATTACTTTGTATTTTTGCTGACTTCTTTTTTCAGAGAGATGTTTTCAGCCAGTTATTGATTCATGCTGCTTTAAATTCTAAATCACAAGCCAAACAAAACCTTGCAAGGTGAGTATTTTTCCTGATAAATATTTGTGGAAGTAGTACTGTTACTAAAAGTAAGAAGTAGCGAGTATACTCAAACCAATAAATTAAGGCTAAAATTATATGCAGGCATTTCTGTTAAATGTAGCGACATTTAACTAGGACAAAAAGTACAATAGCTTCCAATTCCAAAAGTACGCTCTTGCAGTCTGGATGAATGACCTGTATTTGTTCAAGGGCAGTTGATTTTCAAATGGTTCTGTCTTAAAATGTGGCCTCCTGCCTGTTGATCAGTGTACTTAATGGACTGCTAAACTTCTGTGAACTGCTGAAAATCAAATCTGTCCTAATGATGACATCTGCTTTATTGGGAAATAAGATTTGCAGAGTCTGATATGTGAGCTTGCCTTAGTATAATTTGCAAGAGCCTTGTTTGGTAGAAATTGTAGGTGTTGCTTATTCACCCGTATTGAGTTCTGTTGAAATGTATTGACTGGGTCTGCCTGTGCACTTAAAAGAATGGATCCTCGGGACAACATGAAGCCTTGTCTGTTCCCCTCCTGAGGTCTCTTTGAAACTTAAAAAATAGATACAATATCAAAATGATTCTTCTGTGCACTCTGATCTCTGGGTGCTCATTGTCAGTGCTGAAAACAACACTGTTCTGCCTAAACTTACTGCCAAGGCCAAATGGTTCCAGTAAGGGAAATCTGCACCTCAAGAGCAGGTCTTTATGTACTGTTTTCCTCCTCTTACAAGGATGCTGCTGGTGATCTTACAGGAAAACTGATGCTATACTCATGCCCTTCCCGTTTCTCTCCTACCTCTTCTCCTTTCTCAGGTGCCTCCTGAGAGAACGTGATGTGATGAGACCAAATTCACCAATGACGGAGCGACTTATTAGGAAGGCAGCAGCCGTTCATTCAGTGGCCTAAGTCTTTTCTCTCTGCTTCAGCTGAAATAGCAATGAGCTTACCAATCAAAGTCTGGGTGCAGGGAGCAGAGGGGTGCTGTGCTGTAAACCATGCTAGAGATTCACGGTAGGTAAGAGTACCCTGTGGGTCAGAGATCTGACGATGGTTTCCTTAAATAAAAAAAAAAAAAAAACCCACAGCTGTTGCATTTCAGGAGGTTGTATCTTAGATGATTCCACAAGGAAAGAAGATAACCTGCTGATAATGCACAGCTTTCTGAAGCATCCCAGGACGCTGCTTTTCTGGCATATTTTCCTGAAAGTTCCCTCTGACCCCGATTATATACAGTCCAGTAACAGTGCCTGGATTTCAGTCATTCATTGGCCCAATTTGTTACTTTCTTCATATGTTAAATAATCAATAAACTGCTCAGGTAATTCACATGGACCTTTTAAACATAGCTAATAGGAAAGTACGGGGCCAGAGCCAATACAGGCAGAAACTGAATTCCATATCAAGCTTCCAGTCCATTCAGGCATGAGTCACAGACTCTGGCATTACAGATCTGTCTGCCTTCAGGATCTCTTTCCAGGTGCATATTTTTAAACTCCCTCTCATAAAATGTTAAACTTTTTCCTTTCAATATAGCACCTCAGAGCTTTCTGAAATTACTGTGAATGAAACCAGACAAGAGGAATAACGGCTGTCTGCGACTGTTCTAACACGGGTACTCCCTTGGCACTTTTAAATCTTTCAGTAAAAAAGAAAAAGCCTGGATTTCAGCTAAAAAAGTACCATCTCTGAATGGTAGTTTGGACTGGCGTCTTTGTGCTTACCTGAGCTTTTGGCAAGTCAGGCCTTACTACCAATAGCACGAGTCCCTGCATGTTAGCAAAACAGAGTTTAAAACCAGTGTTAAAGCGTGCACTTTATAGAGGTATCTCAGAGCAGGTGAGGACTGGAAGGGAGCTTCTGCCATAGCGGGAGAGCTCAGGGGAACTGACACAAAGCTTTGTCCCGGCACAAGTGATGTGCCAAGCTTTGGTGCTGCCAGTGAGGCACAATATGAGCCATGTACCTCTGTGAAGTTCCAGTGCCTCTGGATTCCTGCAGCATAGCAGAGCTAACAGATTGTCTTGGAGCAGTAATCCAGAAATCCCTAACGAAGGGAAAGATGATATTTGAAACCGAAACGGAACTAATGCCTCCTCCTCTTCTTCCTGACTAGAAATGCCACTCTTCAACTGCCCGAGCTCTGGCTTTGGTATCACATCTGCAAGCTCTCCTGGACACACACATGCCTGCCCCTCCTTCCTGTCCAGCTGAGGCTCTTCCCCATGTCCCACAGCAGCCCCCTCCCACATACAGTTCCCTTTTGACCTAAAAGAGCACTTCCGTAGCTGGCCCTGCACTGCCCCTGGAGTTCCTGCATAGAGGCATAAGACGAGGCAGTGCCTTGCTGCCACCCTTCTTCCCCAGCTGTCGCTTGAGGAAAAAATAGTTTATTTTAAAATCAATGATAATTTGTGAAACCAGATAAGGGTATTGCATCCTTGCCTGCAGCCTTTTGAATCCTTCGGACAGTCGTAGTTCCCTGTTCTTCAGCTTCATCACTGCTTTATCTCTCCGGCCACGACTGTGATTGGCTCACTCTGTGCTAAAGTTATACTAGATTTTTACTATTATTTTTAATCAGTGCATTTCAAGCAATGACTTTAGACAGATAACTTTTACTCAAGGAATGTAACAAATCTTATTAGGGAGCAAAAGCCTGAGAAATCTGCTGGTTGGCTATGAAGTGTGTAGTTTATGTGATCCATTGCTACACAAATTTAAGAATGACATTTGTAGTACTTTTGATATAATGTGATTGAGAATTTTGTCTGCTTTACAGCAATAAATTGAAAGATGTGCTCAGTTGAGCGGCAAGCATATGACTTCTTTGTGTGTATGGGTGAAGCTTTTAAATGGGTTATTCAGCTTAATTTCATAAACCTGTAACAGTATGTGAACTCCTTGCTTCCATGAATGTGACTAGAAGCTTTTTCATTCAACTGCTAATACACATTTTGCCCATAAATAAGAACTTCTGGTTTTCTGCCTTATCTTCCCCTTATTTTTGTCTAAAATACTCAAACCATTCTGTCTTGCCTCACCATGCTGTGCTGAGTCGTTTTATTGAAAATATCAATCGTTTTCAGTTACCATTATGGAAAATAATTAACAAGCAGGTAGCAATGACAGGAGAGGAAGAACAAGCAGAGGAACAACTTGAGCAAGGACCATGCTGACTCCTAAAAGCTCACATTTTTATATCTAAGCAGAGCAGTTGAAAAGCAGTTGATACAAACTTTATGTAGACATCTGCTGCTTACAGAAGAGATACTGGTTTTGCACAGGTTATGCAGACGCAAACACGTCCCCATCCTTGCTTGTGTTCTGTCTTTGCCACACCTGTTAAAGTTAGCGGGCCAACCCTCCCAGCCTCCATGGCGCTTCTTTTGCTGGATTAAGAGGGGCAGAGGTAGTAGTCCTTTGTGCTGTGCATCCGAATTTGAGCCTGGGCACTAACTCCCCCACCAGCATTACGTCAGGGAACATCTACTTTTAACTTTGATGATATTTCTCATGATCCCCAGAGTGGCTGCAAGGGCAATACCCCCACTTCACAGGCCTTTTTGGAACTGCTTGCTCAGTCATCTGTGCTGAGACCACATACACCACCAGCTCAGTTACCTCTACAGCTTCTTCAGCGTTGGCTGTTTCTGGTAGCTCAGCGCAATAGAGCAGGGAGCTGGTGACGCTCTGTTGGACGTCGCTACTGTCAGACCGGTACTGCAGTACTTGTAACAATGCTGCTAACATCAAGCAAGCTGAACCAAAAGGTTCTTCAGAAAAATCTTTGCTACTGCGGGTCTAGTTTTTAGGACCCATTAAAAGAATTGTGAAAGGCCTGTCTGGTTTAGACTGTTAGTGCTGTTAAGCTGTACTAAAACCTGCCGTGATGACTTGCGGTAGGTACAGGAGACTGCTGTGAAAACACAGCTGTCACCCATCATCTAAGGCTTTGCCTAGGCTCCTTGGGGTTTGCTGGTGAAGAAAGCATATCACAGCATCAGTGGTATCATGACCAACTATTGTAGCAGGTGCATTGGTTTTGAGTAATTTTTTTTGTTTGCAAATCAAGACCAGATTTATTAACCCAGGGTTGTTAAACAAGTTTTCAACCCTTGTTTTCCTGATAAAGGCATAGATAGAGATTTTTTTCAAATACAAACTAAAGGCCTCAGTCAGCTGCAGGAACCTTGCCAAGGGATAGCTTCTTTAACTTCTTTGTATGCATAGCTGCTGACCAAAACCCTTCGAGAGGATATTGTGCCTACCTGCGTACAGCCACTGTGCAGTCTCACAGGCCACGACAACACGGCATCGGTGAACGGGCTTGTTCTAAGGCCTCAAGTCTTTTTCCTGAAAAATGGCACTGCATCTGTCTCACGGACTCCCACTCGCAGCTGCCTTGTCTTTGCGATGCAAGAACCCAAAAGGCAGCTGTGTCAGAGGGCTGCACGCTCACAGCTTTCACTTCTTCAGAGCTGTCACCAGCGTAGCATCTTTTTTTTTTTTTTTTGCAGAGGCTTGAATGTGCCAGGAAGCAAAACGAAGCCCCAGAGCCTTGCAGGGGCTAGGAAACTGTGCTCAGGCCATTCCATTTCATGGATCACCTCACAACACTCTCTATCTTAATACCTGAAGGGTTTTGGGCGGGGTGGAGGGAGGAGACAGGACTAACAGAGCTGCTGACCAGCTGACTGCTAGGATGGCACCTGGCCCATGCTTCGTTGTAAGCAAACAAGCTGGTTGGCACCCCCGCTCACAGGGGTAGACTGGAAAAAAGTTATATTCAGAGGTAAAATGCAACAAACTTGCTAAGATTTTTTTTTTTAAATAAAAAATTTACAGTGGTGCTGCTCATAACACATTCTGTGGTGCTATTTTCTGTGTCTTGAAACATGAGAAGTAGTTATTCCCTCAGTTTAAAGACAGAACAAAAAGAAGGCATCCAGAAGTGAGGAGCAGCAGTAGCTGTGCTCGTGCAGAGCCCCTACAATGCCGTGCCAAAAAAGAAGCTGAAGTAACTGGATTAAACACAGAATGTGCCCTTAGCAAATGCATTTTTTAGCCTTTTCTGAACAAGCTTGTTCTGCACCTATTGAATTCCCTGAAAGCCATTGATCAGATTATAACATAAGGCTAGCGAATGAGGCAGATACAGCAGGGCAGTCAACAGCCTGCTTTTAGCCAATCCAGAAATCCAAGAAAAGCATCAGCAGTGACAAATCAAAGTGCTATTATCACAGGTAGGCTATTTCAGACAAAAACATGGCCCACAAGTGGCAGTCTCAATAGGCAGTGCTAGGATTGCCAGAAAAGAGCAAATACGGTTTCTGCTCAGAATCACTAGGAATGAAAAGAAATTACTGCCAAAATTCTGTTGGTTATGATGAAAACACACTTTGGTTCGGTCTTACCTTGAAGCTGGCTCATTGCAGCAACAACTGGAACCGTAACTCGGCCCAGTGGCTGCACAGCTGCTGCACAAGGCATTAGTCCTTTCCTCGCACACGCCGTGCCCGTTACCAAGCTCAAAGGGCGAAGGATTGCTCTCAGCCTGTGGCAAGCGTGGCGTTTCTCTCGCAAGGTGTTTCTCTTGGCATCAGTTAGGAAGAGGCTGAGGTGCCAGTAGGTGGGAGAACCCTTTTTTCTTTATGCCCCGTCCTCCTGCATTCGGAGTATGTTTTTTCTAGCTTTCTTCCCTCTTTAGCTTAGTTACCCTGACCGAAGTTCCTGTCTTCCCTCCTTCCCCCAAGCAGCTCTCATCTACAGCCCAACCCCGCACCAACGAAACAGCCAATATCCTCTGCACAAGAGAGTGGTACCCCCAGCCAGCAGCATTTCTCGCCAGACCTACGGAAGGGCAGTTTTGACAATGTGAAGCGCATCACTGGAGTTTCCGTTTCTTCCCTTGTCCTTCCTCTAGATTTTGTCATTCGGACTGGTTTTAAGCTGTCAGCATCTCACTGGCATTCTCCATGTATTTGCCTGTCTTGTAGCTTACGGGGTGGGTGAAGTGCAGCACTGTGTCTTATAGGTGCTTGGTTCCGATTCTTTAAAAGTTACTCATCTAGATATTCAAAAAAGTACATCCTTAGAATAAGTCAATACCTGACTACTTCTACATACTAAAACCAGTAGCTCTGCTACTACTTCACCTTATTCTTTCCCCTTTTTTTAGGACTTCAACAACTGCACAGAGCAGCTGTTTAATTACATGGAATCCAACCAAACTACCACAGCACTTAATATTAAGGGTGTCTTAGTTTGGAAGTTCATTTACAGAAATATTCTCCACGAATCAGGCTGTATTCTATCCTTCATACTTAGCTAAGCATCTACACTAAAATGCAAAACGACAGCCATGCAGTTCCCCAGTTTAGAAACACAGATGAGAGGAAGACACGGAGCGCACGTATTAAGTGGCTAGTTCACTAGGTCTGTTTAGTTGTGCCGTAAGTTTATGTACGGAGTCAAACTGCACACTAACAAGCAAAAAGTGAGGCAAAACACATTTTATTTGCAAATATGGCACAACTCAATGATTCAGGAACTCTACAAGCAAACAAAAGTGAGAGAGATCTTAAAAAGTGGTAAAATCTTCCCCTTTTAATGTATTACTGATGCATGTTTTCATTTAGTTCTAAGACAGTAATTTTAATAAGATTTCCTACTTTTATGTATTTCCCCATCCTCTTGGTAACTTGCAAATTCTGAGTAGTACGTGTGGTTGACAGATTTGTATCAAAGATGCAAATAACTGGGAGGCCATTTGTGTTACTGTAAAGCCTATCTGAAAGCAAAAATTACCGCTCCTCTGTCCTCAGCAACAGTTTCCTTCTTAACAGCTAGGCTGCCTGAATAAGACATCTTTCTACAGAGAGTCTTCAGTTCGATTAACTTACGTACAAACTCCGTCTTAAAATTCAATAGAAACTCTATACGAGTTTCTATATTTTCTTTTTAGGACAATAAAAAGCATGTAATAAGAAAGGGCTTAACCACCATTAGTAGGGCTGTACATCACTGAGAGACAAAGCAAGTTTGTCGAAAGCAGATCCAGGGAAGCAGTATCCAGGACCACCCACAGCTACCTCAAAACACGAAGAGGAACTACACTTGTCAGCGAGTTCTCAGTGCATTGCCCAATGCAATGTGGGCACCAAAACAGGTGCACAAAGTGTCTTAGGACAGCAGTTGTACCACTGGCCTCGAGAGAACATAACTGGTCTCTTCCAGTCACGTCGTATTTCTCGAAAAACGGAAATTAACGTATACGAACAGGACAGAAAATATCAATGCTGCTTAAGATGTTTCTCCTGTCCTATAGCGTTTGCTAAGCAAACGTTGACGTTGAGAAAATACGTGGCCACATTCACCTGAAAGCCTGGCTCATTGTGACACAGCCTTTATATACTTACGGCCGTTATTGCAGCTAAACCACCAAATATTAGTGCCTGCTTATTCATACGTTGTGACTTTCACAGTTTCACTTGAGCTCTACTTTTGTATAGGTCACACAGCAAGTTACTGCAGATCTGCAAAAAGAATTTGATCCAACCATTTTCTGATCCAAACAGTAACTGCCATTGTACAGATGAAACTTCTCCACTTGAGAACTTACGACATGGATTTAAAATAAGCTTTTGATTTTTTTGTTTTACCAGGCGGAACTTGAAACTAGTATCACCATTAACAAGCAGCACTTTGAAAACTAAGTCAAGTCATTCTTACGTACACTGATTTGTTTAGAATTGTGATAGACGGTAGGATCAAGAACAGCGGTATTCTGCCCTGAAAAGAATCTTCGACTACTAAAAACCTGAGAGTTTGCTTAAAAATTACTGTACTGTTAATTTTTCTCTTAACTGAACTGTTTGCAAAGAGAAATCCTCTATTTCTAAGAAAATGTATTTACAATTATTTACCCACAGAAGTTGTAACATTCGATTTCCCATCCCACAATTCTTATTTTTCTGCTATGGTTATCCAAATGTCTATGCTTCATTTAAGAGAGGAAGAGGAGAAGACAAGGCAATTAGTCTCAACAAATGTAGTATCTGTTTTGCCAGCCCTCCTCAATACAGAAATGCTTTGGCTTAACATTCCAAAGGATTGTATTAAAAAGAAAGAAGTTACCGAGTATGAGAACACCTGCAATACGGAAAATAAGATGAGGGATACCAACAGCTCTGGTCCCTCTAAGATATAACACATTTTCTATCGTCCTGCTTATACTCTATTATATACTCTGGGTAAATCTGGTGTTTTTCAAAGACAACAAAAATGGAGGGGTTTAACTCGTTGTCCACGCAGCTGTCATAAAACCGAAGCCTGTCAGAAGACTTTGTCGGGGGGCGAACGTAGGCTGCATTGCCCTTAATATAATCTCCAACCAATACACGAGCCACGAACATGCTGTTCGTTTTCGTCACAGGCTGACAGTATGCATGGGAATAGGAAGCATCTCTGGCAAAGTAACTTCCTAGAAAATGATATGAAAACATGGTTATAAGGAATACGTATAAAGTGACAGTGAAAACTGAGCATCCCCTTGTTTTTCAGGAGGTATTTGACCCAACTTTCAGGTCTCCTCTTACTCAGGTTACATAATACCATAGACACTTTTACAAGAGAAAGGATTTCACCACATAATTTCCCTTCAGGATTTGCTATTTTAGGAGTAATTTTTAAAAACCCCAAACATATAAAAACACTACAGGTATGTCTGTTATGGTGAGAGGGACAGACAAGAAAACATGGGGACCTTCCACAATCATCCTGAGGGAGTGCACACCCTTCGTGCTCCCTTCCATGCAGACTAGTGGCCATTTCTCTGGCAAGTTCAAATTATGACCTTGAGCCTTCAGAAGATCCCACCTACAGCAACAGAGGCTTTTTCAAATCCCTACATTCATTCTCTTAACCTTCTTTCACCTTGTGAAAAAAACTTACCACCGCACAAAGCAAATTCTTGTCCTCTCCAGAGGGAAGGAAGATCATCATACCAATTCCTACCTCTTTTTTTCACCCTCTAAAGACTTCAAAACTTTGATTGGTCTAGTATCGGGAGTCTTAAGTAAACGTCGAACACACAGAGTCACTTCTACGTACCCTTTCCGTAGTTAGTTCCATTGCTTCCACAAATTCTCCAGTCGAAGTTGTGAATGCAGATGGCTTTCATGAAGGCGGTGTCGGTTCCGTGGAACAGGAGCTTTTCGTTTACTTCCTTCCCTCCATTTTCTCTCTTCATCTGCTCCTTTTGCCTAACAGAAAAATGCAGGGGAGGAGAGCGTGAGCCGTGGAAGAAATGGGAGAAAAGCGTTTATAAAAGAAAAAAAAAAGTACATAATGTATATGTAAATATCAGCTGGACGAGATTTCCAGTCTGCTTTCTCCTCTCTCGGCTTGGAAGATGAAACAGACTAGCAGTATGATGAACAATTACAAGATGAGCAATAGACTGATGCCACTGCCCAGCAATTCTAGATAATCCTGGCTTTCTTCAGTGAATTTAAGTAAGCATTGACATGATTACAGTCCCCACTGTACCAACCTTTTGCTCCTCTGTAGGGTCCTACGAGTTCTGCTTTAATGTCTCTCGTCTCTTCCCACCCCCAAACTCTCTGCGGAGCGCAGGCTGTACCAACCGCAGAGCCTCCATGCTCCAGCAATGGGTAAAAGCTGGAGGCAACTTCTTCTTCATTCCCCTAGTGAACTCAAACTGCCATACACCCTGAGCGCCTGCCCCTCGGCGAGATCAGTGAAGCTGAGGAGACAGAGCCGGAAAGAGAGAAACCGAGCCTTCTTTCACCACTGAAGACCTTACTGATTTAGGCCAGAGTCAGACTGAGCTATGACCAGTATCAAAAGAGGAATCACGACAGAAGGCTCAACTAGTATCTCCCATCACTATTTCACAGTGTCCAGACATCCCACAGGTTTTCAGAAGCTGTTGAAGCAGACAAGACAGTAATAGTCTTCAGGAAGTGATCAGCTACAAAGTAAACAGAGCCAGGGAGAGGGGAGACTCCTTCCAAGTTGTAAACTGTGTAAATGAAAAGTTACAAGCGACAGACTGAAATTTGTTCATTGAGAACTTGGCAATGTTAAACTCTGCCTGGTTAGCTTAATTATCTCATTGGAGGAGGAGGAAAGGAAAAAGTATGCACTATTACATGTTTTGAAGTGTCTTATGAAATTATTAGCTGATAACTTCCTGGGTTCAGTCACTTAGCAGGTGAAAGTACTTATTTGAGGAGTATTTTTTTCTCCATTACCATTCCATACAGTCCTTGAATACTTCCATTAAGCATCTGTGCTTTTCTTTTAAACTAGACAATGGTTCTATGCAACAGGTTAATCTGCTACCACATTAACCTGAACATGGTTGTTTATCGTCACTAGCACCAGCTCAAATCTGTTGGTATCTAGCTTGGCGTAAGTACCTGGAGTTCAGTATCACTGATGCAGATGTTGAAAACCAGAAAGGAGCTCTGGAGCTCACAGATCATTAAGTTAAAGCATTAGGATTCTCTCTCAGTGCATACTGACTTCATTCAGCAAAGGTACTCAAACCCTTGCAGATGCCTTAAATAAATCTGACTGGGGAAAAAAAAGGCCCAAGCATCCTTACCCTTGCACACTTCTTTTTCAGGAAGTATTTCATATACGCTAATGGATAAACATTTGTAACAGAACGCACGTGCAGCAGGCAGTTACTGTTCAATCCCTGAGACAATATGCTATTCCACATTGCTGTGGGTATCCTCATCCCGATTTTGCATCATTTGTGTCTTTCTGTCTGTACCCCTCTCCCCGCCTTCCAAGGAGTCATGCCAAGGGAACCTCCCCCCAGGAGCATGGCATTCTCTGGAAGGCCTTAGACACTTAATTTTGCTCCTGAAACTGCCCCTAAGAAGGAAATACCAGTCAAATTAAAGCACAGGTGGTAACGTCTTTCCTTTCATAGGAGGAAGATACAGGACACCAGCTCTTGGAGACTCCCTCCCCTTAAGGATGAGGAAACAAATGCTAACCACTGAAACACTTTCCAGAGGGATGGATTCTGAATCCTCTGTATTTTAAGGACATTGTAGCTTTTCATAGTCTGAAGAAACAGCTCCTTTATTCTGTTGTATTCAGAGGTTGTATTACTGATCTCCACTGCCTATAAAATATAAACCAAAAGAACACATGATGCTTCAGTTAGCTTGTAACACACAGAAGCCTAATTACAGCAGATATACTTTCAGAAGGGTCCCCAAACTATACTTATGAAGGTTAATTTAATGCTTTAGATTGTGACTATGTGAATAATTAGGACAGACACTTAATATGTAAATCCACACTTTTTTCGTGGCTAAAAATCCATCAAGAAATGCACATTTTCCCCAAAGAAAAGTTAAGGCAAAACGTAATTAAAACATGATTCACGCTCTTCTGCTTATTTATGTCATGCATAAATTTTCCAATTTTTTCTCCAAAGTAATCTGTGTCTTTAACCTCCTAGAACGAACACGTCTCTTCTGTAAGCTAGACTGAAAATGCACAATGCTGGCAGACTGATGCCACTTGGTAACACTTCCCACTTCACCGCTGCCTAAGTCAAGTGCGGACTCAAGATGTCTTAAAGTGAAATGCCCAACATCCCATGTATCAAAGTTGTGTTTTAAGCAGGAAAGCTGTGGTCATCCTAGGAGGTAATGCGAAATCAACATCTTAACCTGTCAGGCAAAAGCTCCATGTTTTAGAAGGCTGAGTTTAGAGAGGAGATAAAATAGGACTTATATTTTACAGCGGCATATAAATAAAGAAGTGTTTTTCTGGACACCATGTCCAGCTTGTGCATTAAATATTTACTGAAGAAAAGGCCTATCATAGGAAAGTCTTCTATAAGGATTAAGAACAGTCAGCTACACAAGGAAGAATTATTTCTTTCAATTTATTAAAAAGCTTTTACAAGGCTGAATGAAATTTCCCATGTCTTAATACAAGAGTATTTTGCAAAGCCTCTTTACAACACAACACATAAAACAATTTGGATGGGTTAGTTTTTATTATCTGCATGCTCTGTGACCACAGCTCAAGTTGCTCACCATCACCTACAAGATGAAAATGATGTCACTATATTTCAGTATTACACCTTTTTTTAATACATAAACAATACTTATTTAGACTACAAATATGCTTCTGCTATGTTGCATCTTTGACTGAGGAACTGTAACCTTTCTGGGTAAAACAGAGGGTCAGCCACATGGTACAAGGCCTAATCCTGTAAGAAAGGCACTTCAATGATTTTATCATATGATGGCCTCCAAGCAACAAAGCCAGTTCTCTTTTGCACAAAAACTTTGTGGGATTGTGCTTATTTCCCCAAGGACGCTTCCCCCGCTAATAAAGGGTAACACCACATTGCTACTGCAGGTTGATACTTCATAGCAACATAATTTCTTTAGCTCTTTTCATCTTCAGACTTAAAAGGGAAAATCCTAGAGAGGATAAGCATTTGCTAAGCCACTATCAAGGAGTGGAGTTTCTGAGGCAGAGGAAGAATCACTGCCCTGACAATAATTTCTGTTAGTGTATGACTGTACAGGAACGGTACTCTGTGATATCAAACCTTGATCTCTCCTTAACTGAGGTTTTGGAAGCAGCATAGTTTGTATTAGTGCCAGTGACCCAACTAGAACTAATGTCTATAAAGTACACGGATAGACTCTTCATGTTGCGTCAGCTCCCATTCCTCTTACAGCACAGCAATCTTTGGCATGCGTGTCAGGATTCAGCAACATAGCAGCCACGCAAAGACATCCTCTGACAGAAAAACACACATTAATTGCACACATTTCTCAGTTGTACATTGAAGATACAATTTAAAACCCAGCATGAAGTTCCAAGACAATATCAATTCCTTTTTTTTCCTCCTTTAAAAACTACTAATTCCGCTTTGTTAACCGAAGACAGAAGAGATCTACACCAACTTTCCAATTGGTGTTACCGATATCCATTGTGCATTTCATACACTCTACTTTCTATAGAACTATGATGCTAAATTATTTCAGTTAAGACACTGCAACACTCAAAAAATAAGCAATGTTACCAAAACAGAGCTGCTCTTTTTAAGCAAAGATTACTTTCTCCCTATCTCAAATAGGTGTTCCTTTTTAAAATGAATCACTTCCAGCACAGCAAATTTTGCCAGGATGATTTGTCAATGTCTGAAGAGAAGGGAATTCATCAAGTCGTAATTGTCAGATGTTACGATGGTCACCACATGCATGCAGAATTCCAGCCAGTCCCAATATTACCTACTGCAAAAAAACAAGCTTAGGGTCCCACAGAAATATTTAATCTAGCCCAGACTTTCACTTTTAGCGCCAACAGGTACTGTCGCTTTTTAGGTACAGAATTAACTTTTCCTTTCCTGTGAAAGGCACTCGGTTTACAAGTTAAGAGATGGTTTTCTTAGGTGCCAACTCAGCAAGCAAACTGCGCTCTGGGAAACAAGATGATCCTTGTATTTCACGCATCCCCACAAGTACCACCAGCGATACCACGCACATCGCATTCCAAAGCCTCTCACACTCACCTCAGTGACTCCAGAAACACCCAAACAAATGGACTCAACTAAAATTCAGACTGAAGTTTTCAGAGTAAATAAGGGAAGCCGTTAAGTACATACAACTCGGAGACCTAAAAAGAACTGAGCTACCTGTCATCCTGGCATTCTTTTGAAAAATTTAAGCTTATGTTAATCAATTAAGCTGCTGATAAGCCAAGGGAAGAGCTGATTAGCTATATCCTTTATTATTTTGACAGACCTCATAATATCACAGGCCCAAATCTTCAAAAGGTCTGGCTGCCAGATTCCCACACTAACTCATTATCAGTTCATCCAGCAGGTGCTGGACACCTGACACTTTTACAATCTTGAAAATCTAGGCGGTTTTGGCTAATTGTGAAAACAGCTATTGAAGGGAGCTACTGTACACAGCAGTTGACTTAGATTCTACCCATTGATTTTTCATCAGAACTGTATTTAGATGAATTTGCTACATACACACATGACCACATACTGGTGTTACCTTGAGTAAGGCATAATCCAACAAAAGAGGGTAGTCAGGGTAAAATGAAACATTCAGCACAAAGCAGAATAACAGAACCCGGCCCACGGAAGCTAAGAGACATGATATTTCTGGTTCTCATGCCAGTGCCAATGTAACTACACTAGGGAAAATAAGATACAAAGAGTGAGAATAGCAATGGAGCTCTCTGTCAACCGAAAGTAGCCAGAAAGAATTCTGGAAATATGGTATTATGTTCTGTCCTGTCCCTAGCCATCATATCTGTGACAATAGAACTTGGTCAGCATCATACAAGATTTTGTGACACAGACAACAAGGAAAACTTCTTATGCTCCACAGTATGTGCTGTTCCTTAATCAGGGTCAAAACCACTACAAAAAAGGACAAACGTAACACTGAAAAGCCTTTTCTCTAGCATACTGCAGTACTTCCAGAGTCTGTGTTTCTCTTCCAGAAGGAGTGCTTCTTAATAACATCAGATCTAGCAATTTAAAAAACACTTGCACATTTTTGGTCTTGGCAGACCAAATAGGAACATAGACTTTGGGCTGGCAGGGGTTTGTTTTGTTTTGCTGAAGAGATCACTGCAAATGTTCTTTGATATTCTTGGCTGTAGCTCCTTATTTCTGCCATTCCTTTAGGCCACGGTCTGTGCTCAGACCTATGATGTACGTGACAGCACTGGGTGACTTGAAGGAGCATATAGAGATTTCCTCTCCTAGGTCTCCAATCCAAACTTATCCACCAATGGCCATGATGGTATTATTATTGGATGGCTTTTTAATGGCCTACACAGAAAAGGTTTGGTCTCAGCCCAGCTTCTAGTGAAGAAATACACGCTTCATAGAAGCTCCTTGCTTAACTGGTCCACCAAGTCACCAAGGTAAGCCATTTTTTCATTTTTAACAGTGAATCTCTTTGTCTTGAATTTGGTGAGTTTTGTTTTTATATGTGGATAAATGCAGATGAAGTTCATGGGAATTTGGCACCTTTTTCAGAAGCTCTTGGGAGATCACCTAGATCTTTAGCACACCCACCCAAGAAGGCACTCCTGTCAGTTTTTAGCATCTAGCCAGTTACAATTGCTTCAGTTAAGCAGCATTCTTCTTTGAATCGTGCCTTTCCATCAGAATTACAAGAGGGAAAAAAAAAAGAACAAAAAAAAGATACCTTGTATCCCAAGTCAGGCAGTGCAGATTGATCCCAGTGGCTAGGACAGGTTTGATTTGGAATAGAAGAATCCCTCTGGCTGTTTGCAAACAGGCAGAAAACAAGGTGTTAGTAATTCTAGTCCTGCTCTGAACTTTCAAATTGGCAGCATCCTCTTTGGCCAATTCCTACATTTAAAAATAAACAAAACAAGCCACAAAGAAACTGGGAAACGGCCTCATTCTGTGAGCTGGGCTTTGCATGCTGCCATTCAGTTGTCAGAGGCCTCTTCCACTTGCTTCTTTAAGAAGCAACTGTCCACCACCAGTCCTGCGGATGTGGCACCTGGAGTAGCATGTACCCCAGAAAACAGGTGATGCACCAAGCCAAGACTTTGTGATATAGCTTCTGTTCAGCCAAATGGATATGTTTTCTTCTAGCAACAGCTGCATTCTTTGCACAATTACTGCCAACGCTGGCAGCCATTTTGCCTTAGAATTACTTCTGAAATATGAAAAAAACCCAGAGCATCATTTACCCTTTCTTTATCTTCTGCACATCTTCAGCAGACACAAACTTTGGTCGCCTGCAGACCTGTCTTTGAGTTTTAGAAGACGTGTTTGTCTGGGTCATTTCTTGAGGAGAAAAGAGATGGAAAAAGAAAAACTCATGAATAAGTCTACAAGATGGGGTCATTAATTAATGACAGTCATTCATTAATAAAAAGTGCATATTCATTGTAAATTCTGTCTGCTGAAGAATAGTTGCACAAAGCCTATGTAAGCTTCTTGTCCTTCCTGTAACTCTGGTATTTAACTTGTGCTTATCCTGCTTGCTCCCTTAAGTCATTCATGCTCTTTAAATGTTGCTCCAGCAGCACAGAAAGATGCTTCATTTTTCATTTTTACCATCCACAGGGTTAACTCACTTTACTTAAGGTTTACTATGACTTTATGTGAAGGCTACAAATCTTTTTATTTCTGGCCCAATGTGAGTCAGGATAGTGTCAAGGAATAAGGGGGAAGGTTACTTTTGTAAGGAATTTCCTCTGGGCCATTACTACCTGACTTCCCCTTCCAGTGAGTAAATCTGGTAGTGTTAGCAAAATAAGTCATAGCTTCTAAAACCTGGGATAGCTTGCAAGTCACTCTTTGTAAACCACTGCATAGTTATAAATGAGAACCTTTAAAATGAGTACCTTTAAAATTGAGCTGGTAATGATGGAAGCCAGCCTGGAAAGATATGGTGGCATCTGGATCTGCTAGATACAAATTCTCCATGACATCAGAAGATGGTGAGCTGACACTATCCCCTTCTCCCTTTGGGGGGCAGGGGAAGGAAAAAAAAAAAGAGAGAGAAGAGTAAACACGGTCAGGACTAAACCCTGGATAACTAGTTCGGGTAGAGGGAAAGAAGAGGCAAAGAGCAGATGAAGAGAAATCTACTCAGAACTATTGTGGCCTAAAGCGTGATTACCAAACACTCATAACACACACAATACATAATTAGTAATGACGGACATGTATCCCATTTAAATTTCTGTAACAAGTTGTATGGGGTTGGGCTGGGGTAATTTTCTTCCTAGTAGCTAGTTGGGGGCTATGTTTTGGATTTCTCTGGAAACAGTGTTGATAACACAGGGATGTTTTAGTTACTGCTGAGCAGTGCTTACACAGAGTCAAGGCCTTTTCTGCTTCTCGCACCACCCCACCCCACCAGCCAGTAGGCTGGGGGTGCACAAGAAGCTGGGAGGGGACACAGCTGGGACAGCTGACCCCAACTGACCAAAGCGATATTCCCCACCATATGACGTCATGCTCAGCATATAAAGCTGGGGGAAAGAAGGAGGAAGAGGGGGATGATCAGAGTTACAGCATTTGTCTTCCCAAGTAACCATTACGCGTGATGGAGCCCTGCTTTCTTGGAGATGGCTGAACACCTGCCTGCCGATGGGAAGTAGTGAATGAATTCCTTGTTTTGCTTTGCTTGCACGCGCGGCTTTTGCTTTCCCTATTAAACTGTCTTTATCTCAGCCCATGAGTTTTCTCACTTTTACTCTTCTGATTCTCCCCCCCATCCCACTGTGGAGGACTGAGCGAGCGGCTGCATGGGGCTTAGTTGCCGGCCGGGTGTGACGGATGCACTCAACTCCTTGACAAAATTAGTGTTCGTTTGGTTCAGGCTCCAGAGGAAGTAAAGGCCTAGGCCATGACTGGGCCATGAACTTCTCTAGTTCCAACCTGTTCTCTGAAACCCCACACAGGAACAAGGTGACATGGTGAGCACTGATGCGTATGAGCTTGGAAACTGGAACACCAATCATGCGATTAACACATGAATAGCAGGTGGTTCTTCCAAGACTAATTCGCTGAGGAACAAAGAAAGTTGTGGGCACAAGGAGTCTCGTGCTTACCTTTCCCATTGCAAGTAATTTGACTACGAGCCAACCACTTTATTCCATAAATATGACAGCCTGAGTGAGCTTTTTTTGAGCTCTCCCTGCTAAGGAGCAGGCTGCACAGCGGTGATCTCCCTTTGAGCTGTGACGCCTCTCAAGCTTACTCCTTGAGGCTGAGAGACCCCTTACCAACTGCAGATCTTTGGTACGTGACCAATATCATGCATGATGTTGTAATATAGTGTACTAAGATTTTGTATCGGTAACTTTGAATTATTATTATATCCTCTGTGCAGTAAGTAATAGAATGAACCTTGCCATCAGACTTTGTTAAGTCTCACTTTTACAACATCCTACTTCAATAAAACTACTTCGCTGCTACCTTTGGTGGTGGTTCTTTAAATGGTCTAAAGTCTCCCTCGTGATGAACTGATTTTAGTTGGCAGATTCTAAATCTGCTCCGTGACACCAAGGTTAAACCATGATGCAAGTATAATTCTCTAATGCACAAAACAATATAAAATATGAGGGTATGCTGATGGAGATGCTTTCCATTTAAGCTGCCTACTGAAATCAAGGCCCACCATTGCCAGAACCACTATATCCATCATCTTTCCCTGCCTACTTTTCCACATCCCTGGATTACCTTTGTGTTCTGCCATTTGTGCAGCTATCCTGTAAACCAGATGAGGAAAACTCATCTGCCTTGGGGGAAGGAGAGATTCCTTATTTATTTCCTTTCCTGCATTTTTCAGATAGATCACTCTCTCATCAAAGAGGATTTGGCCACCCAAGGAAAAAGGTAACATTTGGTCTGAGAGAGCAGAGCAATGCTGGCATGTCCAAGGAAGCAGGACAATGCTTAGAAGAGAGGCAAGACTGAAAAATCTAAAAGGCAATATATCTCAAGGACAGTGTATACATGCTAAATCTGCATAGAAGCCATGGACAACTGCAAAAGGGACTCCAACTAGAGAAACCAGCATGCATCATCAAAAACAGTCTGATCAACACAAGCCAGAAAAAAAGGAATTTTGCTTTCCTGCATTTGCCAACAAGGTCTTTGCCAGGAAAATAGTTATAACAAATCATCCAGACACAAAGACAGACAACTGTTCGTACTGAACCTCACTGCAAGGAGATAAGGCATGTTTCCTCTCCTCCAGCCTGTCATCATTTTATAACATCTGTTATGAACATCTGTAGCTTCACTGCCTTACTTGACATTGTAAAATTCAAGCACAAGTATTTACTTAATTAACCTTGCTGAGTAAAGGGGAGTGGGGGAAGAGGCTCCACACATTTCTTCAGAAGTGATTCAAAGCGCAGGATGTGGACTCACCTGTTCTCCATATTCAATCCACTGGCCTTGGTCATTCTTCCAATACCAAATCCACTGCGTGGTCAATACAAATGTCGGTTTTGTGACTGATGATGGTGTAGAGAGGCGTCGAAGCGAAGAAAAAGACCGGGTCATTGTCTGGAAATCAATGTTCTTACTTGCTATGCTGTAAGGACAAATTCAGGTTAATTATAGGTAACAGTATATGTTTTATCCTCTAATCCCCACTTAAAGCTGGTGCAATTTTCTTTAATATAATGTGACTGCCCGAACTTAATTAGGCCTGAAAGAAAAGTATTTCTCGCAGCATGCATGGCAGCTCTGAAAACAGTTTCCAATCTCCAGAAGCAAACTATGGCCTGTGAGACACTGAATGCCATCTCAATCACTAGCCAGATGTTGCACTGCCAGCTTTACAGACAGTCTGGGGCTACATGTACAATATGGCAAAAGGTACTTCTGCAATAAATAAGCACGGCTACAGTTTTTCTCAGTACAAAACCAGAAGTTGGTAAGTAGGTGACTGAGTTTGCCAGCAAACACCTGCAGCTTATCAACTTTGTTCTTTTTCTGTGGTTACAGAGGATGCAATCACAGCTGTGAGTTCTGTAAATAGCATTCATCACTGGAGCCACCTGGGGTCTTACTCCTGGGAGGCTTGACAAATTAAGTCTCAGGCAGAAAGACTTTGAAAGCAGCCTCCCCTCAGGAATCTTGCTTGAGATTTGTGCCATCCAGCAGCCTAGTCAAGCTGCAAATCAAAATCATCTGCTGTCTGAAGAGGCATGGGCCAAAATGACTATACCATTTTATTGAGGCCAAACTTGGGGTCTCCTACAAATCCAGGTGGCTTACAGTGGGGCTTTCAGAAAGGAATTAAAGGGAAAATGCACTCTCTTAAATAAAAAAAAAAGAAAAAAAAAAGAGATGGGCTGCTTACACAAAGGGCATTTCATAAAATTCCTCTAGGCACATTACAGATATTATTATATTATTATTATAGATACTACCTGCATTAGGAAAGGAATAGCCATACAGAAGGACCAGCTCTGAACTGTTGTTAAAAGGCACAACTTAATTATTATAAATAAATTACAATTAATTATCTGAAATACTAACATTATAAGCACTAAATTCCACCCACCTCTTTTTACCCTGTATAGTTTTAAATGCAAGATATTGTTGTGTTATTTTTAGAAGACAAAAATGGGGTGATATTTCCATGCAATCACTTTTGCTTTTCTTTTAAACAAGAATAATTCTTATTTGTACATCCTCCCAGATTCTGAGAAGCTCGGTAATCAGAAGTTATGGAAGTCAGATATGTTTAGGAAGAAAACAAGAGTTTTTCCTCAGGGACTCAACCACAGTACTCTAAGCAAGCAGTCCAGCATCATTATACCTGCTGTTTTTTGGGTCACAATAGGCCTTTTCAATTTCCTCCATCATGGGAAGGTCATTCCAGGCGATCCCATCATGTATTTGCCATCGATACGGCAAATGGTAATGAACAAATTTGCATTTATCTGTAATGAGATCACACATAGTCAATAGCTCTGCAATCATTACATGGAGAGCAAGGCAAGGAAAAAAAAAAAAAAGGAACAAGCATTTTTTACACCCTGGCTTTATCTCCTGGGCTTTGGTATGAGCAATAAAGACAGAGAGCTGAAAATAGAAATATGTTTGAACAATAAGGGTGTGTGTTTCTCCAGTCTTATCTGGAAAAGCAACATAAGCTCTCATACTGCCAAATATATTTCCAAGAAACCACAACCTTCCCTTTGCTGAGACATGACACTGGCAGCTGGGAGAGCAGTGCCACAGATAGGAAGTGCGTGTCTATGTGTCACACTACCACGTTTCTCAGCTGTAAAAAGTCTGTAGTCTACACATTGCATAAGCACTCTGATATATTTGGTTCTCTTTCTCTTAGTCTCTTAGAGCTTATGGGGTGGTTACCAAGGCCTGAATGGTTTTTTAGGCCCAGCCCAAGAAATGAGGCAGCATAAAGGACTGCAATACTCCACAGAACATCCCCCAGGAAGGACCCTGCAGTCACCCCTGAACAGGTAGCACACTGCCCTACTAACAAGACTGCTAGGCACTGTTGGAATTGTTGCTTTACTTCTCAGAAAATGGGAAGCAGCAACTTGTAACTGCTTTGCACGGAAGACCTGCAGCTGTGCTATACACCCTTCATGCAAGAAGACGAAGTCCTTTGTTTTTATTTTTAAATCATCTATGTTTTCAATGCATGTACGTCTGCATGTTTCAGTTCAGACCTGCTTAACACCCCTGCATGAGCGCGTGCTGCTGGATACAGGCACAGGCTGACCTCCAGGCCTCCCTGCTGGGGGAAGCTGATATACACTCCACATCCAAGTATGGACCAAACCCTTTATTTACAACTTTTGAGCCAAACATGGCATGGCAAAGCACACTAACTCCCCAACCTTTATTTGAGTTTAGCTATTTGGTGGTCACAGTACAGCTGCTTTGAGCCTGACCTCCACAGCTAGCACATGGGTGCACCATTCACATTACGCAGGTCCAAAAGTTCATAAACTTAAGCCTCAAGCCTGGTCCTAAAGAAGCAGAGAGTCTGAGAAATGTGATACAAGTCTGGAGTAGCTGCTGCCAGACAGAGCCAAAAGGAGTTTCACCCCTGATGTATCTGACCACAGAACAGATGGAAACTAACCTCAGTTATGAACACAACAGTGTAATTCACTCCTTTCTTCCTTCTTTTTGTTAACAGGGCTGGAGTGTACCCTGTCTTGAAAGCACTGTGCTTAAATTAACTTGAAAAGCTGTAGACAAGACCACACTTGGTCTTTCCTGGCCAAATTTCATTTCTCTGATCCATAAAATGCCCATAGAAGAGATTATTTTTTAAAGTATTGTCTCTCTTCAAAGTACTGGTTAAGAGGTATTATCAAGCCCTAAAGTAACTTACTGATCTGCCCCTCAGAACAGGAGCTTCTGACAGGAGAACTGCATCTTTACCAGAACACAAACCCACTACAGAAATGCTAAATACACACAAGCATCTCAGACCAAACAGTTATCAGGCAACTTATTGTCCACATCCTAAGTGAAAGCAAACACAGTCTGATCTAATTTAAGTGGATCTTTTACCAAGACCAGGAGATCAGAAAAGGAGTAGTCCTTTAGAAAGTGACTGGACAAGTTCACTGAAAGAAAATCTCATGGTACCTCCTCATAACCAAGGGAAAGCCTAACCTGGGGGTCAGGTGACTGTTCAGGAACAGCCACCGAATACAATTGTTTATACTTATATTTTCCCTCAGACCCCTGTTATTGGCCACTGCCAGACAGACGATGGACTAGATTTATCTTTAGCTTAGCTGGTACAACCATTGTGTTTTCTTAAGATGTTGCAACACCTCAGATCATTTTTTAAAGGACTTAATAGGGGAGAATATGGCTATTATCTGATGTACATAGGATACAGCAGGAATAAAGGATGACATAGTGTTACCAGTTGTCAATGATGACAGCATAAGGTTGGCTCTTAAATTGATCTAATAGTTATAGAAAGCGTAACATTTAACATTTGAAGGGTTTTTGCCATAGAAACATACCCAAAGCCTGCCCCCATCAACAGGACTGAAATAGGCCGTAGATGGATCATCTAGAAGAGAAAGGGTTTAAGTGCACCCACTTGACTTTCCTCTGTGTTTGTAATTCTGACAGTGTTTATTAGTGACTTGGAAACAAAGCGAATGAGTGAGAAGGCACAATCGCCACTGCCACGCCATGTGCCACCACTAGTCCGAGCCATTGAGCCGGGAGTGCCTCTGCAGACGCTGCTCTCCGAAGACAACATTACTTTTTATAAAGCTTACCTTTATGTTTGCAGTACTTCCAGACATAGAACACGCATAGCTCATCACACTTGTCTTCTTTATTGTCCTTCGAAACTTTAGCAGAGGAATCATCTTTTTTATCTACAGGAAAGAACACATCAGTCCTTATTTGCCCTACCAAAATACAACTGTAAGAGAAAGACATTGCAATTGGTATTTCATCCCAGAAATCACAAAGAGTTGACTGCAGTAGCCAAGTCAAGCACCTTCAGGATCTTACTATCCCCTGTACAGGTCACTGCATGAGTTAAGGCTTTGTCACTGACCAATAAACCCCTACAATGGAAGAAGGCTCAGTGGAGAAGCCCAAGGGCGATGTGCCCATGGAGCGCAGAGAGTAACACAGGGTGTGACTGACCACAGCTGTCGCAAAGAAGCTGACTTTATCTCAACACAAAGGGGACCAGAAGGTGGATTTTGTTGTAGATAAATGGCTATGTCAGCTGCATGGATCAACTGGGGGTATAAATGTTTCTCCCCGAGTTAGCCAGACCAGCATGGGGCCAGTGAATATGGGGCTCAGCCCAACACAGCAGTATAAAAACTAAACAACTAACAAAAGAATTTTGAAGAGAGAAATGGGCTTGAGCTGGCTTCAACCCATGGGGTTCAACCTGGGGACTGGGGACAACCAGCGTCATGATGCCGAGCATATTATACAGACCTGTAATGGGAATCACATTGGTATTGCGATTGAACTGCATATTGCAATTGCTATGTTTTGGTAAGTGTAACTTAACATTTGTATTGTGTTTTCAGTGTATTTTGCATCACTCTGCTACATCAGAAATCTCATTGTACTGGGCCTGGCTAGGATAGAGTTAATTTTCTTCATAGCAGCTCATATGATGCTGTGTTTTAGATTTCTGACCAAAACAATGCTGATAACACACTGATGCCCTAGCTTTTGCTGAACAGTGTTTGCACAGCATCAAGGCCTTCTCTGTTTCTCCCTCTGCCCCCGCAGCGAATAGACTGGGGAGTGCACAATAGGTTGGGAGGGGACACCACTGGGCAGAGGACCCAAACTAATCAATGAAATATTCCATACCATATAACATTATGCTTAGCAATAAAAGAGAAAAGAGGGAGATTTAGGAGGGTTAGCCATCTTTTGCTTGGGAACTGGCTGGGTGTCAGCCTATCTGTGGGAGGTGGTGAGTGATTCCCATTGCACCGCTTGTTTTATTTTGTTTTCTTCTTCTTGCACTTACCCTTTGCTTTTTTCTTTTTTCTCCCCCATCTTGACAGCCAGGTTTTCTTGCTTTTATTCTTTCTTTCCTCTTCCCCTGTCCCACTGGGGATCAGGGGGAAGTGAGCAAGTGGCTGTGTGGTGCCTAGCTGCCCACCAGGTTTAACCCACAACACCTACGTTAACATCAACTATCTTCAAATGAGTAAATCTGATATTAAATATTTGTGCTGGTTTTGGCTGGGATGGAGTTAATTTTCTTCCTAGTAGCTAGTTGGGGGCTATGTTTTGGATTTCTCTGGAAACAGTGTTGATAACACAGGGATGTTTTAGTTACTACTGAGCAGTGCTTACACAGAGAGTGTAAGGCCTTTTCTGCTTCTCACACCACCCCACCAGCCAGTAGGCTGGGGGTGCAGAAGAAGCTGGGAGGGGACACAGCTGGGACAGCTGACCCCAACTGACCAAAGCGATATTCCCCACCATATGACGTCATGCTCAGCATATAAGCTGGGGGAAGAAGGAGGAAGAGGGGGATGATCAGAGTTACAGTGTTTGTCTTCCCAAGCAACCATCATGCGTGATGGAGCCCTGCTTTCCTGGAGATGGCTGAACACCTGCCTGCTGATGGGAAGTAGTGAACAAATTCCTTGTTTTGCTTTGCTTGCATGCGCGGCTTTTGCTTTACCTAGTAAACTGTCTTTGTCTCAACTCACGAGTTCTCTCATTTTTACGCTTCTGATTCTCTCCCCCATCCCACTGCGGGGGACTGAGTGAGCAGCTGTGTGGGGCTTAGTTGCTGGCTGGGGTTAAATCAACAACAACATTACACCTTCCATGTGTGGAATATCTAAAAGAACCTGTTCAGAAGGTATTTGGACTCTGACAGGTTTTAATCCAAGGCCCTTCTGCCCAGGAGGACAGGAGATTTACGAGTTCCTATCACTCACTGGAAGGTATATCAAGACAACCGCTCTACTGACAAAGCTATATCCATTTCCTGGGGACAGAAGGCAAAGAAAGATATCACACGCACAGATACAACTCTGACTCCTTCCCAGGAAGGAAGCAATGTGTCCAGAGCAGTACAGAGATTGATCCCAGACTACTCCCCATTGTGCTGCACAATGCTTGGGCAGAAATCTCAACACTCCTCCGCAGGCCGTCCAGTACTATGGCTTTCAGCATACGGTAGGGTAAACACGTAAGCTGCACTCCGACTACCACAGGGAGCTGTAGGGCTGTGTGAAACCAAATCCCAATGAGAACCACTGATCTGAAGACTGTAGGGTTAGAAACAATCCATACCTTCATCTTTACCTCCAGCTCCTGTTGGCGACTGGTGTTGGCTCTGACCAGGTACATTGCTATTGGGACCTGCATGAGAAGACTTGAATGAACAGCACTGAACCTCAGCTAGCTGGCAACATCCCAATTTGTGTGCTGAGGGTTATGTCCATCACACAAATAATTTTCTACCAGCACTCCACTGCTGATATAACAGATCAGCAGTAACAGTTACAAATCCCAGCTAGTCACAGTTATCGGCAGCCACTCAACAGCAATTTTGCATGCGGTATTTTAGGCAACAGTAATGCAGCTATCCCTCTCACATGACTCAGCCATGACTTACGCCATTCCTGAAAGCAGATCAGTGGCAGAAGGGAAAAAAAAATACATATACATGTTGTAAGAGGGGAAACAGGAAAGCTGACTCCACATGGAAGCAGGTGGTACTTATCTAGGTATTCACCTTCTGAAGGTGGCATGTGCAGTGTGGAGCCCACTGTTTGCGAAGGTGTCCCCACTTCTGTACTCCTTTTATAATACCCTTTTTTCAATACATTTTCTCTTGGTTTGTAGTTGTGTACTGAAAGCACAGAAAGGATGATGGGGTTTAGCTGCGACGTAAGGCAAGAACAGCTTCTACCTCTATCAAACTCAGAATCCTATTTAAACTCAGTGTTTCTTACAACTTACTTTTCCCTGTCTTCAGTTTGTTGAATTCCATATGCCTGTAATCATATATAGCCTGGATGTTTGAAGCTATGGTCACATCAATGCCTCCAGTTTCCAACACTCTCAATGCATGGGTGTCCAAGAGGTTATGGGATATCTTGCATGGAAAAAATCTACAGTCCCCTCGGAGAAAGTGTCGACAAATATGAAGCTTGTCGCAGTAGTTTTGCTGGCTGCAGGTAACGCCCTTGTTGTTGTAAGACTGGCAGACCTAGAAGCAGGGAGGATAGATACAATACGAAATGGAAAAGCACATTAGAATCAGTAATTTTCGTCTTTGTCCTATAGCATACAGCTTTTACAGCAGAAAATCTGTGACTAAAAAGCATGTGTTCATTGTGACTTCTTTAATCCTGACAGATTTCTTGCATGGAAAAGCAGGCATTTTCAGCTGACTCATGCATTTTCAGTTTTAAAATTTCGCAGTTTTTTTCCAAGAAAAATAAAAGCCAATCAAAAAGCACTGATTTTTGGCACTCCTTAGCAAGACAGTTACATAACAACTGACTGTTTTACAGTTATTCTATTAAAAAGCAAAACAAAACAAAACAAAAAAAACATAACAAAGAACAAGTGTATCCATAAAAATATATACTGTGCCAAACGAGGTATTATTTCATGGAGCTGAAATTGCATTTGCACTTCCTATTTGTAAAGCTTATTCTGCATCGAAGACTTGGGCGTCTAAAAATGATAAGAAGAACGCTTTGAGATTAGAGTACATATGGAAAATGCAACGTATTTATTTATTCCTCTGCTCACCAAAAAACAGATAGGCAGTGACTTGGACCCAGGGAACAAGTCACACACCAAAAACCCCTTCATATGGTCCAGGAAGCACCACAGCAACACTTCCGCTCCTGCAGCATGGAGGAGCAGCCCCGCAACAAGAAAGCTGCTTTGAAGACACACAGCTGCCTGGCGGGCAGCCCCGACATCACACCAGAATTGTCACAGATCTCCTCCCAACCCCTGTACCAAGCAACAGAGACAGTTTTTATGCTGTCTTGCAACTGAATATATATAGATTTATATATCAACTAGGGAATTAGAGATTGCTGGGATGGCAGTGTTTAAAAGACTGAAAAATCAGGCCACTTTCAGCTGCAAAACAACTCTTTACTTGGATTCATATGCATTAACAATATCCATTGCCAAAGGCGGGTCCCTCATCGCCATCAGTCAGTATCATGGGCAGAACAATTAGCCTTCACAAACTTACTCTAAATTAGGTGGGAGCACACAAAGCTACGGAACTGATGTCATTTCAGTGAGCACTGATGGCTACTATCCTCGATGGTTCTTAGCCTCTGAGGGAAGCAGAAACCAAAGGGGGGTGTCTTCTTTCTTCCCCATCTTCCCTCTGTCATTGTGGATGCTTTAGGCTTTTCTACCCCAAACACCCCAAAGAATGCTCGCATTTGCTTTTGACATCTTATTTTTGGGATCCGGACTTGTTCTGGTTTTGCTTGTTCTACTGGATTATTCTGCTTCCATCACACAGCCTTCCTGCTCTGCAGGATTTTAGTCTACCAGGTATCTTGCAAATTTTACTTCTACATGTTTTCCTGCACCGTTTGTGCAATGATATCACAACTTTCTATTTATCCCCTTGCAATTATGGCTATTATTTATATATTTAAGCTCAGCTGCATCACAAAATGCTATCAGTGGTGTTACAATCTGTTGGGTGCCCGTGCAAATGCTGGCAGCGGGGGTGGCCTCTGAGAGAAGAAGCCAGGGGCTGCCCCATGCTGGACACAGCTGGCTCCAACAGACCCACTGCAGGACACAGCTGAGCCCGTCAGCCAAGCCGGTGGCACCTCTGGGAAAACACATTTAAGGAAAGGGCAAAACGCTGCAAGGTAGTGAGGAGGGTGGTGAGGAAAGCGTGAGAAACAGCCTGGCAGACACCAAGGTGAGAAGAAGGAAGGGGAGGAGGAGGTGCTCCAGGTGCCCAAGCAGAGATTCCCCTGCAGGGCCGCCTAGAGCCAGTTGCCCAGGACCACGTCCAGATGGCTTTTGAATATCTCCAAGGGGGCAGACTCCACAACCTGTCTGGGGAACCTGTGCCAGTGCTCAGTCACCCTCACAGTAAAAAAGCACTTCCTGATGTTCAGAGGGAACCTCCTGTGTTTCAGTTTGTGCCCATCACCTCTGGTCCTGGCACTGGGCACCACTGAAAAGAGGCTGGCTCTGTCCTCTTTATACCCTCCTCTTTAGGTGTTTGTAAACATTGATGAGATCCCCTGAGCCTTCACTGCTCCAGGCTAAACAGTCCCAGCTCTCTCAGCCTGTCCTCATGTGAGAGATGCTCCAGTCTCTTTATAATCTTAGTGGCTCTTCGCTTGAACTCCTTCCAGTAGCTCCATCACTCTCTTGCATTGAGAAAATAAATTTTGGAAAATTAATTTTGGACCTATTTTCAGCTAACATAGCTGGCCACTGTGGAAGATATTATAATGAGGAGATAGTGACTTCTAGCAAATCTAGGCAGTTTACCTGTAGGCCTTGGTTGCAGAGGCCCATATGTTATCATTAGTCACAGCCACGTAATGGGAGCACTTACCATGCCGTTAGCATCAACTGCCTTTAACAATACAACCCGTACATACTGTTTGTAAGAGCTTGTTCCTATAAAGATGCATAAGAGCATAATGTTCTCAGTCAACCTCGGTGTACCATCTAGGACATTCAGTTTTATAGGGATAGAAGACCAATAGCTTTGTTTTTTTTCCCAGAAAAATACTATAAAGAGGTGAAGAACAGCAAGGGTGCTAAACCTCACCACAGATGGGAATTCTGCACAGCAAGCCATGGTCCCACCAGAGAGGTCTGTTTGATGCTGTTTTGTCGTGGGTTCCCACAACATCAGAAGGGGCACATAAGATTTCTTCTCATTATAACCTTTAGTAGTAACCAGCTATTTATCTTAAGAATCATGTGCCTTTCTTAATGAGATCCAAAAGTACCAGCACCTGCCAATGCAAAGCAATTATTCACCTACTCCAGAATTTTGGGTAAGTCACTTCATTTTTCTCTCTTTCATTTGCCCAACTTTGTCCGAGGGGAATGCAGAAAGGCTTATCATCTACAGAGCACTCTAAGATCTAGGTATCGAGAACACATGCAAGTGCTAGGTAACACCAAACAGTCTTGTGGTAGATGCCTTGCAACTTCAGTCACTAAAGAACTCAAATCTTACACCACTGCCAAGGGATGGTCTTCCTCAGTTGAAGACTGTTGCTCTGTTTTGGGGGCCTGATACCGCTCAAAGCGTTACCTTCATCTAAAATGTACATGTCTCATCTGAGTGCCTACCTAACAAGAAAAATAAGTTAAGGCTTTAAATATGCAGCTTGTTTTTCCATCCCTCCAAGTGGAGATAACTGTTCAAGTTACTGAGCTGGAAACAGTTAGTCCAACATCCACCAGAGACAGACAATCAAGCACAAACTAAGGGTTGTGATACAAACTTATACAGTAGTCCCTTGGTTCAAAGGAGTCATATAGTTCACTGAATGTTCCTAGAAAAACTTAAAATCACTGCTTTCTTAATAGGTCTTTCCCTAACCCAGTCTTTCCCCCTTAACTTCAATATCCTCTCCTGTCTAGCAACTTTCTCTTCCGCGAATACTGCTAATCAAAACCAGAAGCAGAGTTTGTCACTCAGCCTGAAGCTGGTTTAAGAACTACCAAAAAAAGCATAAGACTTATGCCAGACACTGGTTTTGGGGGCCAGAGCATAGGAATTGCTTTCGTGCTTGCGTCTTCCTGCTTAAGAAAGTAGAGAAAAAAAAAGCAACTACAATACAGAATTGGGTAAAAGCTGAGAGAGTACTTGTATTAGGTTTGCGTGGCAAGGTTTTGGTAGCAGGGGGGCTACAGGGGTGGCTTCTGTGCAAAGCTGCTAGAAGCTTCCCCCATGTCCGATAGAGCCAATGCCAGCCGGCTCCAAGACAGACCTGCCGCTGGTCAAGGCCAAACCAATCAGTGACGGTGGTAGCGCCTCCGGGGTAACATATTTAAGAAGGGGGGAGAGGACACGGACGGATGCAACTGCAGCCAGAGAGAGGAGTAAGAATATGTGAGGGGAACAACTCTGCAGACACCAAGGTCAGTGAAGAAGGAGGGGGAGGAGGTGCTCCAGGCACCGGAGCAGAGATTCCCCTGCAGCCCCTGGTGAAGACCATGGTGAGGCAGGCTGTCCCCCTGCAGCCCATGGAGGTTAATGGTGGAGCAGATCTCCACCCACAGCCCGTGGAGGACCCCACATTGGAGCAGGGGGATGACCGAAGGAACCTGTGACCTCATGCAAAGCCCACGCTGGAACAGGCTCCTGGCAGGCCCCGTGGACCCATGGAGAGATGAGCCCACGCTGGATCAGGTTTGCTGGCAGGACTTGTGACCCCGCGAAGGACCCACGCTGGAGCAGTCTGTTCCTGAAGGACTGCACCCTGTGCAAGGGACCTACGCTGGAGCAGTTTGTGAAGAACTGCAGCCTGTGGGAAGGACTCATGTTGGAGAAGTTTGTGGAGGACTGTCTCCTGTGGGAGGGACCCCACGCTGGAGCAGGGGAAGAGTGTGAGGAGCCCTCCCCCTGAGGAGGAAGGAGCAGCAGAGACAGTGTGTGATGAACTGTCCGCAACCCCCATTCCCCATCCCCCTGTGCTACAGGTGGGGAGGAGGTAGAGAAATCGGGAGTGAAGTTGAGCCCAGGAAGAAGGGAGGGGTGGGGGGAAGGTGTTTTAAGATTTGGTTTTTATTTTCTCATTACCTTACTCTGATTTTGATTGGTAATAAATTAAACTAATTTCCCCAAGTTGAGTCTGTTTTGCCTGTGACGATAATTGGTGAATGATCTCTCCCTGTCCTTATCTTGACCCATGAGCATTTCATTATATTTTCTCTCCCCTGAGGAGGAGGAGTGACAGAGCAGCTTTGGTGGGCAGCTGGTGTCCAGCCAAGGTCAACCCACCACAGTACTAAAAATATGAACATTTTGTATGGAGTATCCATTGCACAACATATCACTTTAGGGTAGTGGAGATACCAGCCACTTAAGTTACAAAGTGAAGCTCTCAGAGATTTAAAGACACTGAATCCAGTTGACAGTGATTTTGTAAAGCATCTAGAGGAAAATGCATTAAAAGATGATGTTAGTATGCCAAGGAAAATTTTTATATGGAAGCATCAGAATAAACTACAAAACCAGAACAAAGTGCTGCCTCAGCTAAACAGGGAATCCACTAATTAGCTACATCAAGAAAGCACACTGCCTCTTGCATTTGCCAAGAAACAAAAAAAAAGGAGAGCCAGAGAGAAGGTGAGGGAAAGTGTAAACCCCCCTGATTTTGGGGCTGTTGTGTTTTTCTTACCCTGCACCCCAGTTCATGTCACAGAAGACCAAAGTTTCCTCTTGCTTAAGAGCTTCATACATGCCATTTGTCAGCACACACACAGCCAGTCAGGATTTCTAAGCAAGAAACAGTCTAGTTGGCTTTCACAGCCCTCTCCCCAGCTCTCAGGTTTATGAATGGCCTGCTTCGATCACTGTTTTCCGTTGTTTCTGCTATTTTACTCCATAATACGTGTTAAGGTGCTCAATTAGAGGCAATTAATGATGCCTGCCAGCAGTGAGGGCTGAAAAGATCTACAGATAAGAGCTTAAGAGTAATACCAATCGATGATGGTTGCTACTATCTGCTCATTACTGGGAGTAATTAAACAAGAAACACTGAAGTTTCAGATGCAGCTGAGCAGGACAAAGATATTATTAATCCTCCTTGCTCATCACCACCATGCTCCTTGAATCTGCCAGCACAACATATTTTAAAACGCTATTAAAAAAAAGATCTATTTTGTCAAAGCCCAGCACTGTCACAGCAAGGAATAAGAAAACAATAGAACTGTTATGTAAACAGATCTGTGGAGATTATAACCCCCAAAAGACAAGGGTAACAGGCAGTACTCTGGTAATTTCTTAACCAGGAACAGCTGTAGCCACAACAGGATATTCTTGGCTTTGAAACAGCCATACCTTGAAGATAGCACTGCCCTTATACACATACACAGAACCAGAATGGATTGTTCAGCCAAACTGAACAAAATCAATGACTTGCATACAAACTGGACAAAGGTTGCTTCGTAGAAAATTAGTGCACAAAAACTCAGCGCGCTTTGGAAGGGGCAGATTTTACACAAAACTGACTGCAGTCATTTGGTCATTTTCTCATAGATTTTTCTCACTCCCTATACCCTCAAGCACCAAAATGAGCAGGCCGACGTCGGCTGGAAAAGGAAAGGGAGAAGAGCCAACAAACTGGTTTTGGTCAGGCCTTTTACCCTGTAAGCATGTACAATTATTGTGATCTTTCACCTCTGCCTTGCTTACCTCACCGTCTGTAAATCTCTTGTGAAGTTGCTGACTTTTTTTGTTTGCTTGCTTTGAGTAACTTTGTGGCTATCCTGTTGGGATAACAGCAATGGCACGCAAAACAGGCTGTAGCCTTGCTGTCCGCTGACAAGTCATAGATGACATGGCCTTATCAAGGTGCAAGCCTTCTCGTATTTACATAAGCAACGCACTCCTCAGTATTTAACAGTTTTATTGCTGCTAATTTTTTTGGTTATAAGTACACGTCACTTTCACAACCTTTGCTCCATATCATTTCTTCTGGTGCTTTCACACACAGCCATTCCCATTCATACTTCATTCAGACTAATCTTAATATTTCTGTTACATACCTTAACAGCTTGAAATTGAGATCAGACCCCCACCTTTTCTCTTGCCTTCTCCCATTCCTAATTAACAAAAGCTTCTCTTAAGAAATCAGTACAACTCACATCAGGGAGGAGGAAAGGGTCATTTTGGAGAAGCAGGACTCGCAGCTCATTCTCATCAAGGCCAGACAACTCATGAGTCTTTAGAACTTTTCTGTTCTCAGCACTGATGATGTCGTGCGAGTACTTACAAGATCTGCAAGAAAATACACAGAAATATCAATGTTTACTTTTTCAGTCAAGTTGATTTACAGAAGAACCTCAGATAACATTGAGCTTGGGAAAAGTCATGGAGAGAAAGGCAGTTTGGCAAAAGCCTCTGCGAACATTTAGACGGTCTCTGTGATTAGCTACAGAATGGACCAAACAGCATAATAACTCTGTGAAATACAGTAGCATTATTATCCCCATTTTAAACATCGATGTGGCCAGACCAGTTCTAAAAGCTAGCAGCACAGATTTGAAGACAAGTCTGTCTACCCCACACTTTCTTCCACTCCAGTAAGAGGCAAGTCAAGTCACACGATCTGAACAGCTGGAGGGAAAGCTAATTTTAGAGGAATATATCAACAACGGTGGAAGTTGCAACACTCTTGATTTTGTGAATGTAAAAGGTTGTTGTCCCAAGAATGGCATGTAAAGAAAGATGCAAAAGTCTGAGAGTGCAAAACAAAGAGATAACGAAGCTTAAAACGATCTTTCTTATCTTTGCTGTCTGGGAAGTTAAAAAAAAATTTAAAAATCCAGGAAAGTTCATTAACTCCTGAGTTTTGGATAAAGAAGCGATTAAAGGACAATAACAAAGATGCTGGTGCCACTTACTAACCCAAGAGAAATGTCTGAAGTGAGTATGAACTACAGAGAGAGAAAGATTGCCTATTTTTTGCCTCTATTTGAAAAGATACTGCAAATCAATAATAAGAGAAGAAACATAGTCAACCTGTGCATTAATTCAATGCAGTAAAATACAGCTTCCTCATGTCTTGCTCTTCAAAGGCATGATTTGATACAGCCTTAAGTAAGACATACTCAACCAATAAAAGTACCTGTTAATCTATCAGACTCAAGTCTCTGTTCCCTTTATCCTCTTAGCCTCTAGTTAACTCCTGAAACTCTCCTCATGCTGTGTCTGATCCCATCCTTCTGTACAGACCCTTGTGCAGACATTTCACCCCTGACCCCCGCTACCTGCTGGACACATTGCTTTGTAAGCAAATAAACAAGAACGTGAAGTCTGAAGGGCAGAAGTGTGCCATCTTTGGTCCTGAGAAACTATCTTCTAAGGATACTAGACTCTGTAGACACTCAATTAATGGTTATGAAGGTAGGAGAGCTACAGAGTATTCAAGGTGGGAGCCATCACCAGCGTTCCTCCACAGTTAAATTCAGATTCCACCAACAGTCACACAGTGATCTAAATCACTTAGGTACATATTTCTAAGTCAGTGGTTGGAACAGTCCACAAATACAGTGATAACTAATCAGCTGAGTTTGATAACACATTCAGAAAAAAAGCAGTGAAAAGTTACTTGCCAGACACAAGTTAAAAATGGGTTTAACTGGACTAAAATCCTGATTCCACTAAATAGGAAGACCCCAGTAACTTGCACAGACATTTTTCTTTCAAAAGAATCTAAACCAAAAAGGATGCAAGAACTGGAAGCAAGGCTAACGTCATGGTTTAACCCCAGCTGGCAACCAAGCACCACACAGCTGCTCGCTCACCCTCCCCCCACCCTATAGTATGGGGGACAGAATTGGAAGGGTAAAAGTAAGAAAACTAGTGGGTTGAGATAAGAACAGTTTAATGATTGAAATAAAATAAAACAAAATAATAATAATGAGTGAATAATAGTAATGGAAAGGAAAACAACAAAAAAAGAGAGAAAGAAACAAAACCCAGGAAAAACAAGTGATGCAACTGCTCACCACCCACAAACTGATGCCCAGCCCATCCCCGAGCAGCGATCGCTGCCCCCTGGCCAACTCCCCCCAGCTTTATATACTGAGTATGACATCACATGGTATGGAATAGCCCTTTGGCCAGTTTGTGTCAGCTGTTCTGGCTATGCTCCCTCCCAGCTTCTTGTGCACCTCCTCGCTGGCAGAGCATGGGAAGCTCAAAAGTCCTTGACTTAGTATAAGCATTGCTTAGCAACAACTAAAACATCAGTGTTATATCACATTATTCTCATGCTAAATCCAAAACACAGCACTATAGCAGCTACTAGGAGAAAAATTAACTCTATCCCAACCGAAACCAGGACAGCTAGATTTTTACCTTATCAGTTAAAAAATATTCTCTGTTTTGATCCATGTGGTCCACCTAGCAGTATTTTTGCCCCCTCATTTTAATCAACCTGCCCCCCACAAAAGGCATACTTTTCCTTTTATTAATTATTAACACATACAAAGGTGATTTTAAATACTTAGTGCTATTGAGAGAACAAAATGGTTTATCATTACGAAGAGAATCACCTCATTGCACGTTTTAGTTCACACGGAGTCATCCAGCGGAAGTGCCCATATGCACTCGAAGGTATTTCTACTAGTGAATCACATGGAAGCTTATTGTACTGTCAGCAGAGCGAGAAACAGTAAGAAAATCTTAGCATCCTAGTACTTTGCTAGTACCGCTCTGAGACAGACACGGCCTTTCCCCTCCATCTTCTTCGTATCCGAGCGCACGAGCTATTTTGCTGGGGCAGAAGAGGAAGAATCCGGTGTGGTATCAGCATGTTACTAACACTACAACAGCGCAAGACCTGGGGCTTGGGCGCTTACACTGCAAATTCTTCCATCAGAGCTCGCTGTTGCCATTGATTGTCACTGAAAAGCTTCTGGGTTTCCCTTCCGCGTTTGGTTTTGGTTTCCTTTATAGCTATTTTTTTTAAACTAGGTACCACCTTTGGCCCACCTGTGCCTAGAGAGGCTGCCAGTACCCTTCCTGCGAGTCCTCCGGAATTCCGGAAAACGGGACCGATGTACGTGGGAAACCAAACGCTGTCTCTCACAGAAAGGGCTGTAAGCGGAGCAGTGACTTACAGCAAAATCAAGTGTTCGTAACTTTCTAGATTAAAACTAGGTGGCATGCTAGCACTTTGCTTTTTCTTACCAGAGAAATATTTGTAAACTATTTCATCCAGATGCCAGCGGGCAGAGGGATGGCTGTGGCAGACAAGCGGCTTTAACAAAAAAAATCGTAATACTGACAAAGAAAAACCAGGCGTCAGAAAACTGCAGCTTAGGGCGGTCACTGCCGGCTCTTACCAAACCATCCCCAACAAGAAAGGCCCGGTACGAGGCTGTGCCCGGGGGGAGGGAGGGGGCCGGCCCTTACCTCCTGCAGGCAGCCGGGGCAGGAGCGGCACCCCCGGCGCAGCCGAGGGAGGGGAGCGGCCGCAGGCTGCCGCCGAGCCGCCCCGGGCCAGTCCCGAGGGCGGCCGGTTCCCGGGAGAAGCCCGGGGGGCTCGCGTGTGTGTGTGGGGGCCCGCTCCCCTCCGTGAGGGGAGCCCCGCCGTCCCGCCGCGCTCACCTGGGCCCCAGGTTGCACTTGCCCATGAGGTGGAGCTTGCAGAGGTGCAGCCGCTCGCAGCCCCGGCACTCCTTGCGGACGCAGAGCCGCACGGCCGACACGGCCAGGACCTCCGCGCCGCCGCCGCCCCGCAGCACCAGGAACCGCTGGGGTCCCGCCGCCGACAGCGTCTCCTCCAGCTGCTGCGCCGAGAGACCGATGTGCTGCTGGAGCTCCGGCAGCCCCAGCCGCCCGCCCTGGGCGCACAGGGTCTTGGTGAGGAAGCAGCACACCGCCGGGTCGCTCATCGTTCCCCCTTCGCCTCGGCGGGACGGGACGGGGTGGGACGGGACTAGACGAGACGAGACTCAGCGGCCGCCTCCCGGCCGGGGCTCGTCAGGAATCGAAACCGAAGGCGCGGGGCGGGGCCGGCGGCTGAGGGAGCGCTGCGGGAAGGCGGGAAGGCCAGCGCCGCGAGGGAGGCCCGGAGGCTTCCTCGGCTGGAAAGCAGCCGGGAGACAAATCGTGCGAGAAGTGATTGAAAGGGGTGTGGAGTTTTCGTCTTCTTCTTTTTTTTTTTTTTAATGACGGATTCTTTGCTGTTTCTGATGTTTCGATTTGGCATGAGCTGTCACCTGGATGAAATTCCATATATCGTATTGTTATCGGTTCTTAGATATCAAGGATGGATCCCAGCTGGTCCCTCCCAGAGTGTGTACACAGAGCAGAGCACCAGCGTCCACTGAAGGATTTCCTCGCCTCCCTGCTAACTTCTGCTCTCTCCACCTGTACACAACGCTAACACAACTGTAGTACAGACCATTAAGCTTATAATCATAGAATCATAGAATCATTTAGGTTGGAAAAGACTTTTAAGATCACCAAGTCCAACCATTAACCTACCACTGCCAAGTCCACCACTAAACCATGTCCCTAAGCACCACATCTACACATCTTTTAAATACCTCCAGGGATGGAGACTCAACCACTTCCCTGGGCAGCCTGTTCCAGTGCCTGACTACCCTTTGGGTGAAGAAGTTTTTCCTAATATCCAACCTAAACTCTCCCTGGCACAACTTGAATCCATTTCCTCTTGTCCTATCGCTTGTTACTTGGGAGAAGACACCAACCCCCACCTCGCTACAACCTCCTTTCAGGTAGTTGTAGAGAGCAATAAGGTCTCCCCTCAGCCTCCTCTTCTCCAGGCTGAACAACCCCAGCTCCCTCAGCCGCTCCTTGTATGACTTGTGCTCTAGACCCTTCACCAGCTTCATTGCCCTTCTTTGGACACGTTCCAGCACCTCAATGTCCTTCTTGTAGTGAGGGGCCCAAAACTGAACATGGTATTCGAGGTGTGGCCCTACCAGTGCCAAGTAGAGGGGGACGATCACTTCCCGAGTCCTGCTGGCCACACTATTCCTGATGCAAGCCAGGATGCTCTTGGCCTTCTTGGCCACCTGGGCACACTGCTGGCTCATATTCAGCCGGCTGTCAAACAACACCCCCAGGTCCTTTTCCGCCGGGCAGGTCTCCAGCCACTCCTCCCCAAGCCTGTAGCATTGCATGGGGTTGTTGTGACCCGAGTGCAGGACCTGGCACTCAGCCTTGTTGAATTTCATACAGTTGGCCTCAGCTCATAAAGTAGGAGAAAAACTTATCATATCCAAACAATTGTAGTATTTATGTAGCAATGCCATTACTTTTCTTTCTTTCAGATTGGCAGTCAGCTGCTGATCAAGGCTGGTTGCAGAGTGGTGTCCTGGCAGGGGATGGGAATCTGAGAAATGACTGGTTCCTGTTAATGCTGAGGTAGGGCATGGGAGGGCCTGTGGGGCTGGGGAGAAGCACGACAAAACAGTGCATTGGAAAGATGGGGAGAGGGCTGAGTACTAAATCCATTCAAGATGAGTTTTTGTATTCAAACTGTTTGGCAATGCAACCTTCAGAAACAGTAAGTATCAACCACTCCCTCTGGATCAGGAAGTTAACCTCAAAAGTAAAGTGAATGTCAGCCTGTGTTGCCTGGTGCTACTGCCTAATCTGAAAGGCATGCGAAACTATACAGTCGCTGTATGAATAATGGCTGTTCAGGTTATAGAAAGAGAACCACCTCAAGGAATGGGACCAAGGTGGTACAGCCCGTTGTTTTGCTTTCTTTCTTGAAGGGAATATGAAAGGATCTTTTCATTGGGCATGTTTTCCCATATTTGCCCTCTTCCTGTTATACTTGAACAAATGAACTAATTTAAAGAAATCAATAGAAAAGGAGAGGTAGAAGGAGGAGTTAACCACATCAGTTCTAAATTTAGAAAGGTAAATTGATAGTTCTGGGCTGGTTTATGTTCTAGGCATGCATACATGCATTCTCAGGTTGTCAACAGGTTGTCAAGGATGATAAAACTCGGATCTGATGTAGTTTCAAGACTGACTGATACGGTAGAAAATGATTCAAACAGTGAGTCCAGCTTTGTTGTATTGCCAACTCCAAACAGCAGATAATAATCATGAATCAGGCAAACCTTTCAGTCATTTGCTTATATTTGTCTTCTGTTTTTCAGCCAGTTCCAGTGAAAACATATATTTGTGCTTTAATCCACTCAGAAACCTGAACTATGAGGGCAGAGGGGCTTTACTGGATACTTTTTTGAAACAGTATTAATAGCATGGAGCAGGAAAGCAAAGTTAAGCACCACAAGCAGAAAGAGGCTGCAAATACAGTCTTGGCAAGCGTGTTCTATTCTACACTTAAATACACTTAAGAAAGCGTTTAGATCAGTCCTGAGTGAAAGCAAACAAAGAAATGCTACTGGATTTATTCTGTTTGTTGGTATAATGTTTTGCAAATACAAATGCCCCAAATACTTGACTTCCTTACCAACTTCAAACAGAACCGATTTATGTGAAACAACACAACTGGGTGAGGCAGAAGGGATTCCTTAATACACTCTGGTTAATCTGTTATTATCTCAAACCCTTTGTGCCCCACATTGGGCGCCAAAAAGGACTGTCGTGGTTTAATCCGAGCCGGCAACTAAGCACCACACAGCCGCTCTCTCACTCTCCCCACCCCAGTGGGATGGGGGAGAGAACTGGAAGGGTGAAAGTCAGAAAACTTGTGGGTTGAGATAAGAACAGTTTAATAATTGAAGTAAAATGAAATAGAACAGTAGTAGTAATAATAATAATATACAAAGCAAGTGATACACTATACAATTGCTCACCACCCACCGACCGATGCCCAGCGTGTCTCTGAGCAGCGATTGCTGTCCCCCCGGCCAACTCCCCCCAGCTTATATACTGGGCATGACACCATACGGTATGGAATAGCCCTGTGGCCAGTCTGGGTCAGCTGTCCTGGCTCTGCCCCCTCCCTGTCAGAGCACGAGAAGCTGAAAAGTCCTTGACTAGTGTAAGCACTACTTAGCAACAACTAAAACATCAGTGTGTTATCAAAATTATTCTCATCCTAAATCCAAAACACAGCTCTGTACCAGCTACTAGGAAGAAAAATCAACTCTATCACAGCTGAAACCAGGTCACCTGACTCCTTAGTGAGATGAATCAGACTTGAAACTGAAGTATCGATTGGTACAAGCGAAGTACGAATGGAAATGGGTATGTGTAAGCACCAGAAGAAACAGCAGAACAAAGGTTAAAAGAATGGCTTGTGTTGATAACCAAAGACACAGTTTGAGGCAGTAAAATTGAGAAATCAGTTGTTTCTCTCAAACCAGGGAGCCCTGCACTCTGTAGCATAGACAACTTGTCTACAGAAGACCCTGACAGCTGGACATGGCAGGAAGATACAGCACATCACAAATGCCATTTCTTTTCCTGTTGGTCCAACTGGAAGCAGACCATAGCCTCAGAAACTCAAAATGAAGAAACACAGAAAATGGGCAAACAAGTTGCCTGAAGTGTGTGGAGGCAGAAGTAGCCAGACTGTGAAGCACAAGGATGCCTCCATGGTAACTTCTGGGTCCCACTAGCTTTCATACCCACTATTGGGCATAAAAGACCCATCCAAGGCAGTTTGCCACTGCCAGTGAAGAATAACACAAGAGATGCCATAAGGGTGTGATAGTTGGGGCCCATCTTCCCCTACGCTGCATGCAACAGGTCCTGGCCAGACCTGTTGGGCTCATGCACCTCGGTGCTTGTGAGCGCGGGGCTTGACAGTGTGAATGAAGTTGAATAAATTGAATGAAAGTGAATGAAAGCGAGGGGACTGAGTGAAATGAATGCATACCTAACCACAACTTCTGCAGCTTAACTGGATGCAGCCGGATTTTGAAAAAAATTTTGCCTTGCCTGATGTATCTGCAGTCTGAACGCGCAGTATGTTGTTACGCTCAGTCCTGTGGAAGCCCTCTGCTGTGTGTGAAGAAGAGGCTATTCCTGCTCTAAATAGCCCACACAGCCCGGCTTGCATGGCAGCTCTGACCACATCAGCAGTTCTGTCCCTCTGAGGATGGCTGAAGTATGCAGAAACACCCTGGGAATGACACTGCCAAACTGACTTCCCCTCTTTTCCAGCATGTGGCTAGTTCAGTTTCGCTCATCATCAGCCCCATTCTACTTCTTGAGACCCCTCTTTCAGGTCTCAACTTTGGCTCACCTGATACTTATTCTCTCCCACATAACCATTGTTCTTGTTCTGGTTTCCCCAGACTGTTTCAAATAGCATTTTGAAGAACATGCTGGGACCTTTGCTTTCTCGTCCCTCCTCCATTTCTTGCACAACCCTCCCCCAGTTCTGTACTGCTTGCTTAATCAGCTAACAGTTGGGTTTACATTTGCCTGAGGATTTCAAAATCATTTTGAGTTTTTTGTTCTGTAGAAACTGTTAGGTTATGTGATAAAAGCTCATCTGGTGGGAGATGGGAGCTCTCCTCTCACCTGAAATGCCTGCCCCACACACACCCAATAACTGCAATCAATTCAGACTGGTCTCGTCCCCAGCACGGGGACTCAGCTGGGGCTGACACTCGCTCCACTGTAAATCGTAACCGTGACCCCGCGCAGGTCCCTTGCTGGAGTGGGTCGGGGTATGGGGCTGGCTGGGCAGGGACACCCCTCCCGGGCACCTGTCCAAGGGGGAAGAAAAGGAGCAGGATGGAAAAGGGGTGGGATGCAGGGGAAAAGCAGTTCAAGATCACACAAGAGATTATGAGATTATTATGAGATGTTTAGGGGAGGAACGAGTGTGGGAAAATAAAGGGGTAGCCAGCCACTGGAGTGAGTGTGGATGTGCGAGTGTGTGATGGACCAGCTGGTGCACAGGCAAAGTGGCCTGGGAGTTGAGGGCGAGTGGATCTCTAGGGACCAGCTCTGGGTGTGAGGGGACCTGCTTGTCTTTAGGGGCAAGAGCACAGGGGGCTCAGCTATGGGACCTGGAAAGTCGTGGCCAGCTCTGTGTGTGTGTGTGCGTGCACGCATGTGTGACAGTCTGTACTGGCAACTGGAGTAGGGCTGCGCTTTGGGGGCTTATATGTCCAGGTGCCAGCAACTGGGGAGACTGGGATCCAGGGGCAGTGAGTGGGCAGATTGAGTGTCTGAGCCTATTTGCTGGAGGGATCCATCTTGTATATGTGTGTGTATATATATACACATATATTTGCACTAGTGGACTTCCATCCTGCTCAGCCAGAGAGGGGAGCAGGATGAGGCCGTTGGTGCTGTCTGTGTTCATGTGAGTGCTCTGAGTGTCTGTGATTTGTGTGACCGGCCATGTATATGTGTGTGTATGTATGTGGCATATGCGTGTCACCTGTGAGCGTGTGCCTGCTGGGAATACGTTTGCAGCCTCACTACTGGTTGGACCTGGGGACAGGGAGCTGCAGCAGCCTCTCCTCTCTCGAGCTGTTGCCTCCGGCATGAAATACTTTCCTCTACCAGAAACAATTCTACTGGTTTCAGCTTCCAGAGATTACTGTAGAGGCTTTTGTTTCTGTGGGTCTTAAATCTGTGCTGAGGAAATGACTTTCCTTAAAACCAGAATGGCACTCTGACGTTTTACTTCATAACGTGACTGTATTCCTAGCAGATTTTTTTTCCTGAGAAGTTACTTCTCTACAGAAGAAACAGAAGCTCTGTGCATAAGGCTGGCTGTGACTTTGTGTTAAAGCTGTACCAGCGCAGGGATTTTAAACAGAAATATGCAGATTGATATGAGTGCAGCATGAATGGAAATATGTGTGTGAAAGGACCAGAAGAAACAGCAGAATGGCCTGTATTGCCAATGAAGACCTGTGTTCCCAGGACACAGCTCCCGTGACTGTCCTGAGACAGACAATCCTCTCCAGTTTAACTCCCCAGAGTATGGGCTCCTATAGCAAGCCTCTGCTCTTCGTTTTCTTCATTAGCAAGAGTCTTTACTGAAGCCCAAACTCCTTTCCCCCCTCTGTCCTGCAGCTCCCCAGCTGCCTTGCCTTAAGCATGGCAAAGGGATCAATGGTTACAAAGACAGATTAGGAAGTCATTTAGGACACTAGCTGGAAAGAAAATGGAAGGCAAACCCTAATCCCACTTGTCCTGGCTGACATGGAAGATCTCTTCCAAATATGCTTAAAGTGGTAAAGGTGATTGTGACGTTGTAGGCAATTGCTGGTTTTCCTGCAGTTATATATCTATAAGGATATCAATAAATAAATACAAACACTTCATAACTCTCTGTAAATAATTGTGTCACTTGTGAGCTTCATGCAGTCACCTGCAGGTGTCAGGGAAATGTATTGTTTCCCTGCTGCACGGCTAGCTAAATGTGTTCTGTTATGTGGCATTCTCCATCTTCAGAAGCATCAGTGTATGGCAGCAACTAGACCTCATGGCTGCCACAGCCTGAAGAGAAGCGAGGGCACAAGGGTCAGGGTGAGGGTGTTTGGGGGACAGCACGACAGCGGAGGCCCTCACACTTCCCCCGCAGAAGCAGCACTGTTTGGGGCTCAGCTGTAATACCCGTACACAAGTGCACACAGTGTGGGGAACAAACAGGACGAGTCAGAAGTCCATGTGTAGTTGCAGAGTTGACCTCCTTGGGATTACAGAGACATGGTGGGATAGCCCTCCTGACTGGAGTGCTGCAATCGGTGGATAGAAGCTTTTTGGAAAAGACAGGGTAGGAAGCCGAAGAGGAGGCTGTACACCTGCTGTACACCAACACAGAAGCACTTGTTGAAGACGTGAAGGTCGAGAGCAGCCTCTTCTGCGCCAAACATGAGACTGTGGAGTTTAAGATACAGAGAGGAGTGAGCAATACAAACAGCAGAATTACAACCCTGGACTTCCCAAGAGCAGATTTTGGCCTGTTCAGGGACCTGCTTGGCAGAATCCGACGTGAAACTGCCCTAAAGGGCAAAGGGGCCCAGGAGAACTCATTGGTCATCAAAGGCAACTTCCTCAGAGCCCAAGAATGGTCCATTACAGTGTCCAGAAAGTCGAGCAGGCATGGCAGAAGGCCAGTGTGGGTGAAGGTAGAGCTCCAGACTGAGCCAAAACACAAAAAGAAAGCACACAGAAGGTGGAAGCAGGGACAGGTTATTTGGGAGTAATACAGGCATGTAGAAATGTGGTTATGAACGCCAAAGCTCAGCTGGAGCTGGAACTATCAAGGGAGGTGAAGGGCAGCAAGAAGGGTTTCTGTAAAGACATTGCTAGCAAAAGAAGGGCTAAGAAGAGTGTGCACACATTGGTCAATGGGGAAGGAGACCTAGTGAAAAGTGATAGGGAAAAAGCTAAGGTTCATGTTGCCTTTTTTTTTGCCTCAGTTTGCACTGGTAGGGTTTGCTCTCAGGTCTCCCAGGTCCCTGAGCCTCTTATCAGAGTCCATGGGCATGAAGCAGTACCCAAGGCAAAGGAAGATGAAGTTAGGGATCACTTAACCCACTTGGACATACAGGACTCCATGGACCAGAGGAGATGGGTTCAAGGGTGCTGGAGGAACAGCCCAATGGCATTGCGAGGCTGCTTTCTGTCCTCTTCAAAAGGTCATGGCAGTCAGGGCAGATTCCTGATCACTGGAAAAAGGCAAATACCACACCCTTCTGCAAGAAGGTAGCAAGGAGGATGGTCCAGGTCAATCAGCCTCACCTTGGTCCCTGGGAAAGTTATTGTCATGGTTTAACCCCAGCCAGCAACTAAGCACGACACAGCTGCTGCTCAGAGTCCCCCAGTGGGGGAGAGAATCGGAAGAGTAAAAGTGAGAAAACTCATGGGTTGAGATAAAGACAGTTTACTAGGTAAAGCAAAAGCCGCACGTGCAAGCAAAGCAAAACAAGGAATTCATTCACTACTTCCCATCTACAGGCAGGTGTTCAGGCGTCCCCAGGAAAGCAGGGCTCCATCACGTGTAACGGTTACTTGGGAAGACTAACGCTGTAACTCTGATCATCCCCCCCTTCCTTCCTCTTTCTCCCAGCTTTATATGCTGAGCATGACGCCATACGGTGGGGAATATCGCTTTGGTCAGTTGGGGTCAGCTGTCCCAGCTGTGTCCCCTCCCAGCTTCTTGTGCACCCCCAGCCTACTGGCTGGTGTGGTGGTGTGAGAAGCAGAAAAGACCTTGACTCTGTGTAAGCACTGCCCAGCAGTAATGAAAACATCCCTGTGTTATCAACACTGTTTCCAGGAGAAATCCAAAACATAGCCCCATACTAGCTACTATGAAGAAAATTAACTCTATATCCCGGCCAAAACCAGTGCATTCTCCACCCCTTATTCTAGACCATCTACGTCATGCCCAGGTCCCATACTTTCCAATACATTCCAATTAATCACCACCACTTTTCCTGTCTTTTAATATATACACACAGATATCGTTCCCTTAGTCTATGGACCACCCCTGTGAAATGTCTGTAAAATGTCCATAAATGCCCATAAATGTCCACAAAATGTCCATTGAGTTAATTTAGTCCATGACTTTGGGCTCTATCTGTGATGGTGGTCACTCAGAACAGGAGAGGTGGTGTGTTGTGTGAGTTAATGGGCACCAAAGCCAGGTCAGGTTGGGTCACTGCTGCACTTGCACTGCTTCTTGTAAGGCTTCTCCTCCATTGGTTCAGGTGGTTCCTGCTATAGTAATTCCTATAACATGCAACTGAAATCATGGGTTACAACAATTTAAAGGTATTTCCATTACAAGCTCCAGATTGGAGAAGACCATAGGGTTTAACATCACAATGAACTCCTCCCCTTGCCCCTGCTCTGGCTTGGACTTATCCACTGACTGCAGTCCCTTAGGGGTGTACCTGCTCCAAGTGGAGCCTTACCTATGAGCCACAGTCTCTCCAGGGGTCTACTTGCTGCAGCATAGACTTATCCACAGCCACAGTCGCTTTGAGGTGCACCTGTTCCAGCGTAGCCTTCTCCATTGGAGCAAATCCTCATAGGAGCCATTTCCAGGCATAAGAAGGGCAAGAAAGTGACTGGGAGCATTCAGCATGGATTTACCAAGGGCAAAGGATGATGACGAACCTCATTGCCTTCTCTGACAAGGCGACTGACCCTGTGAACAAGGGGAGGCCAACAGATGTTTTATACCTTGGCTTTAGCAAGGCCTTTGACACAGTCTCCTATAGTTTCCATATAAACAAATATGGGCTGAATAAGTGGATGATAAGATGGGTGAAAACTTGGCTGGCCTACTGGTGTCAGAGGTGTGATCAGTGGTGCCAAGTCCAGCTGGCAGTCGGCATATTAGTGGCGTCCCTCGGGGACTGTAACTGGCCAATAAACCCCTACAATGGAAGAAGGCTCGGTGGAGAAGGCCAAGGGCGATGCTTCCATGGAGCTCAGAGTAACACAGGGTGTGACTGACCACGGCTGTCGCAAAGAAGCTGACTTTGTCTCAGCACAAAGGGGACCAGAGAGTGGCCTTTGTTGTAGATAAATGGCTGTGTCAGTTGAATGGTGTAAATGTTTCTTTCTGAGTTCATTAAAAGAGCATGAGTGTTTCCCTGAGTTAGCCAGACCAGCATGGGGGAGTCAATTTGGGGCTCAGCCCAACACAGCAGTATAAAAACTAAACAACTAACAAAAGAATTTCAAAGAGAGGAATGGGCTTGAGCTGGCTTCAACCCATGTATTCCTTCCTGGGGACTGGGGACACAGAGCATCACGATGGTGAGCATATTATAGAGACTGGTAATGGGAGTCACGTTGGTATTGTGACTGAACTGTGTATTGCAATTGCTGTATTTTTCTAAGTGTAACTTACATTTGTATTGTGTTTTCAGTATATTTTGTATCTCTCTGCTAAATCAGAAATCCTGTGTAATATCAACTATCTCCAAACAAGTAAATTTGATATTAAACATTACACTCTCCCCACATGGAATATCTAAAAGAACCTGGTCAGAGAGAATTGGACTCTGACAGGGATCAGTACTGGGACTGTAGTGTTTAAAGTCTTCATTAAAGACCTTGATGACAGGACTCTTAGCAAGAGTGCAGATGGCACCAAATTGGAAGTAGTTGTCAGTATGCTGAAGGGCATGGCTGCTATTCAGAGGGACCTAGACAAGCTGGACAAGTGGGCTGACAGGAACCTCCTAAAGTTCAACAAAAGCAAATGCAAAGTCCTGCACCAGGAATGGAATTACCCCATGCAACCATACAGGCTGTGGCTGACTGTCTAGGAAGAAGCTCTGCAGAAAAAGACCTGGGGGTCCTGGTGGACAACGAAGGCCACGAAGGATGAGGAGAAGGCTGAGGTACTTAATGCCTTCTTTGCCTCAGTCTTTAATAGTCGGGCTGATCATCCTCAAGGTTTTCATGCCCCTGAGCTGGGAGATGGAGATAGGACACAGAATGTAGTCCCAGCTGTCAAAGAGGTGGCAGTCACTGATCTGCTCCTCCACCTGAATGCCCACAAGTCTATGGGGCCAGACGGGATCCACCCGAGGATACTGAGGGAGCTGGCGGAGGAGCTCGCCAAGCCACTCTCCATCATTTATCAGCAGTCCTGGTCAACCGGGGAGGTCCCAGATGACTGGAAGTTAGCTAATGTGACACCCATCTACAAGAAGGGTCGGAAGGAGGATCCGGGGAACTACAGGCCTGTCAGCCTGACCTCGGTGCCGGGGAAGGTCATGGAACAGATCATCCTGAGTGCCATTATGCGGCACGTGCGGGACAACGGGGGGATCAGGCTCAGCCAGCATGGGTTTATGAAAGGCAGGTCCTGCTTCACTAACCTGGTCTCCTTCTATGACAAGGTGACCCGCTTAGTGGATGAGGGGAAGGCTGTGGATGTTGTGTACTTGGACTTCAGTAAGGCCTTTGACACCGTCTCCCACAGCATTCTCCTGCAGAAGCTGGCTGCTCACGGCTTGGACAAGTGCACCCTGCGCTGGGTTAAAAACTGGCTGGATGGCCGAGCCCAGAGAGTGGTGGTGAATGGAGTCAAGTCCAGTTGGCGACCGGTCACGAGTGGTGTTCCCCAGGGCTCAGCGTTGGGGCCGGTCCTGTTTAATATCTTTATCGACGATCTGGATGAGGGGATTGAGTGCACCCTCAGTAAGTTTGCAGATGACACCAAGTTGGGTGGGAGTGTCGATCTGCTGGAGGGTAGGAAGGCCCTGCAGAGGGACCTGGACAGGCTGGATTGTTGGGCCGGGACCAACTGTATGAGGTTCAACAAGGACAAGTGCTGGGTCCTGCACTTCGGTCACAACAACCCCAGGCAACGCTACAGGCTTGGGGAGGAGTGGCTGGAAAGCAGCCTGGCTGAAAAGGACCTGGGGGTGATGGTTGACAGCTGCCTAAACATGAGGCAGCAGTGTGCCCAGGTGGCCAAGAAGGCCAATGGCATCCTGGCTTGTATCAGGAATAGTGTGGCCAGCAGGACCAGGGAGGTGATAGTGCCCCTGTATTCGGCACTGGTGAGGCCACACCTCGAATACTGTGTTCAGTTTTGGGCCCCTCACTTCAAGAAGGACATCGAGGTGCTGGAGCGTGTCCAGAGAAGGGCAACGAGGTTGGTGAAGGGTCTAGAGCACAAGTCTTATGAGGAGCGGCTGAGGGAGCTGGGGTTGTTTAGCCTGGAGAAGAGGAGGCTGAGGGGAGACCTTATTGCTCTCTACAGCTACCTGAAAGGAGGTTGTAGCGAGGTGGGGGTTGGTCTCTTCACCCCAGTAACAAGCGATAGGATGAGAGGAAATGGCCTCAAGCTGCGCCAGGGTAAGTTTAGGTTAGATATTAGGAAAAACTTCTTTACTGAAGGAGTAGTCAGGCACTGGAACAGGCTGCCCAGGGAAGTGGTTGAGTCCCCATCCCTGGAGGTATTTAAAAGATGTGTAGATGCAGTGCTTGAGGACATGGTTTAGTGGTGGACTTGGCAGTGGTAGGTTAATGGTTGGACCTGATGATCTTAAGGGTCTTTTCCAACCTTAACAATTCTATGATTCTATGATTCTATGAAAGCAGCCCGTCAGTGTCCTGGCATGAGAGTGACATGAGACCACCAAGCTGGCTGAGGCGTTGGCACATGATGTATGAAGAGAGGCTGAGAGAGCTGGGTCTGTCCAGCCTGGAGAGGAGAAGGCAAAGAGGAGACTTTATTGCTCTTTGCAACTACCCAGTTGCAGGATGCAGAGAACACAGAGCCAGACTTTTCTCCAAGGTGCACAGGGAAAGGACGAAGGGCAAAAGACACAAGTTGGAATATGAGAAATCCCATTTAGATACCAGGATTTTTTTTTTTTTTACCAGAATGTGGTCAGACACTTGGGCAAACTGGCCCAGAAAGGTTGCGGTATCTCCATCCTTGGAGGTGTTCAAGGCTCAGCTGAACACAACCCTGGGCAGCCTGACCTAATTAGACCTGCTCTGAGCAGGAGGTTGGACTAGATACCTCTGGAGGTCTCTTCCAGCCTAAATTATTCTGTGATGCTATCGGTTTTTTAGGTAGAGCATCTTCTTTCCTAGAAGCATTACAATATACTGCATTGACTGTCAGGTTTTGGGAGTGGTCAGGAAAGAGGAGGGAGAGGAATTTCCCCTCCCAGGTTAGTTTGTTTGACATCTTAGATATTTGTTTGCTTGTCTGTCTTGGGGCGGGGGGGGATTTGCTTTTGCCCACAGCCTGTCATACAATTCTCTCGTTCTCTTGCTCACTACCCATGGCAGGCAGCAGGCTCCGAACTAAGAGTCCATAAGCTTAACTAAAATTTCTGTGCTGAATATTTTGGTGAAAGTTAATAGCCTCAGAACAACAAAAGGTGAGACTTATACAGTGGGAGATGAAGGTAGAGAGAGGCTAGTTAGCTGTTAGTTTTAGTAACTAATATTCACATGCACAGTATTCATTTTTGTAAGGACCATTGTATTTATACTTGCAGAATAAAATAATGACACATAAGCTTAACACAGTTTCTAATCATCATGAAAGCTTTCATGAGAAAATGAATCCTTAGCAGATTTTCCAAGCACTCTCAGACTTGGCAAATCTAAGAGACAGGATGTATGTCGGAGCTTTCTCCTAAGGAAAGCAGATTCTCTCTTTAAGCATGTTTTCTGCATGTGCATTTGTAAACCAAATCCAACAGCCAGTTCTTTCACAGTAGACTTGTAAATCTTGTTCTGTGGGAATACAGTAACATAGGAGCATTGCACTTCATTTATTATATCACTAGAGGTATGGTGTTGTCAAAGACCAAACCTTTAGATATCTTGGAAAACGCACCCCATTGTGCTATTGCCTTTGGAGAACACTTGATGTTAAAACATCTCCAGAACCTATTATACAAAGTCTACAAGGCTGACTGCTCTTATTGCTCCATTAATAGGGATCATATAATCTTTCTTACCTTAAACCATTATATGCTTACTTTGCTCTCAGTTCAGCATGCAACTGTACAACTTAACAACGGTAACTTGTCAGCTGTTGACCTCTGCAGATCCTTCTGCTCAACCTGCCTCAAAAAAAATGTTTGCGTAGCCATTAGTAAGTGGTATAAGAAAGAGTATCTTAATGTGTTCCCTAGACTAGGTGATCTAACCATGCCCTCCGTCACACAGTACTCTTCCTGCAGCCATGACTGCAGGGTTAAAAGTAACCGCCAGGGCCCTGGTGGCATTCACCTCCGGCCCCAAGAAGCTTGGCTGCTGGGACTCCGGGCCAATGCTGATAAGCAGCTGCCTGGCCTTGAACAGAGCTCTCTGAGACAAAGCTAGCAGGTGGTTCCGTGGGGGCTGCCCCTACTTCTCTTGGGAACTGCTTCTAACCCAAGAGTCTCATCCTGACACCCACCTGCACTGGGCTGCAGCTGCATCGCAGCCGTGCCTGTGCCTGGCCACTGGCAAGTGGCGTGCAGGGCTGGCTGCTCATGGGGCTATGGCTTCTCTCACTGACCAGCTGCTGCGCTGCATTGCAGGTGTCAGGGAGCAGCAGGAAGGGGAGCTGGCAGCGCAGCACGGTAGCGAGGAGAGCCAGCTGTGAGCAACCCCAGCGACAGGGAGCCCCAATGCAGAGTGGCAAGTTCAGGTTGGGATCAGGGCTGGAGACAGTAGTCAAGGTCAGACACAGCTCAGGGCAGGTGATGGGGCAGGTCCGAGTTCAAGCTGGGGAGCAGAGCTGCTGGGTCCAGGTCAGGGCCAGACCGGCGAAGGTCTGAGACTGAGCACGGACATAGCTGCTGCCCAGCTGCAGCGTAGCACCGGCAGGGGCTGGTGGTAAAGCTTCAGCTTAAAAGCAGTTCCCAAGGGAAAGGAGGGGCAGGCCCTCACGTCCTGCTTTCTTCACAACAGCTCTCGTCAGCGAAGGAGCTGGCTTTGGACTCAGCCAGCTAAACTCTTTCCAGTGACCAGCTAAACACCTAGAAGGGGGATGGCATCAGGATGCTGTGGCTAGTAACTTTGTTCACAGCAGTTCTGTGCCAGGAGTCTGTGCCGTTGTTGTGAGGGGTTTGTTTGTGCCTTTCCTTAGTTGGAGGAGAAGGAAAATTATGAATAACAAGGCAAAGCAGCAGTGCCCCCCTGTTCACGTATATTCCTATAGCATGGCCTCACACTAGCCCATGACATGAGAATCTCTGTTGCTGCCACTTGTTTCTTACTCGAAAGCTACTTTCACTCCTTTGGCACTGCTCATGGCTTATATTTGCCTGGAGGTCTTGCTTAACGTTGCCTGGATTTTCTTGAATAGCTTTCCAGAAAGCCCAGATCCACCTTCTTTCTGTAGTCAGTGACATGACCAAACTTCAAGCCCAAAGCAACTCAACTGCCACTCTTCTTGCATGTGTTGTAGCACGGTGGTTCATGTGAGCAAGAACAAGACACGTCTGGCTAGCACTGGTGCCTCAGAACAACACAGGGGGTGGTATTCTTAGTCACTGCAGCTTTTATGGGTCAGTCCCAACAGTCAGCAATGAAAATAAACCACAGTGTTAGGACTGGTGGATCACCACTGAGCCATTCAAGGAGATTCTTCTGTTGTGAAAACCAAACCTATCTTGTTGACAGTTCCCAGGCTGGATTTAGTTCATGGGTAGTTCCATCAAATCCAATCCCTTTTTTCCTCAAAAAATCTTCCTACTCCCTCTGTCCCATGCCTTGGGACATCCCCTGTGCCTGACAGAGCCCTGTCACTGTGCCTGTGCTAGGCTTCTAGAGGCAGGAACCATCATGTCCACCATGGCTATTCAGTGCATTCCCAGAAAGAAAAAAAGGAAGCTGTACCGCATGCAAAATAAAGTCCCAGTGAAAAATCCACTGAAAGAGAAAAATTTAACTATATGGCCCCAAAGTACCAGCTGATCAGATGCTGTAGTACTCATACCTGTTCAGTTTTCAGTAATTTTTTTAAATAAAAGAGAGGTCGTCTTTTCAGCAATCTCGACTTTCCACAGAAGTAAGCACACTGTCATGCAAAGCATACACTTTTTGAAAAGGTTAGCAGAGTCAGCAACCACCAAAACCAATTTTGACATAATTTTCAGCCACCCCCCTGGTTGGACTAGCAGGAGGTCACCGATTAGAAGCCTCTTTTACAGACCAGCCAAGTCTGGCACTAAATCACTCCAGCCTTCCCTAGTGGGTGGGGGATTACTCTTACAAGACTTAGTTATAAAATCCTATCACTTTGCCATGGGGACCATTCCTACAACCTCTGCAGAATCTAGAGTCACTGTAGCTAAAACTCTGCTTCGTCAGCAAAGACTGCGCAAATTTCAGCCTATGATTCATGGGGAAGTCTGTTCAGAAATCTCTGGCTTGCTTTTGAACTATTTCCAGTCACTGTTTTTGTTGGTTTCATGGTGGAAGAGAATTTTAATAACTGTCTTTGGAGACCTTTATTTTGTGCATTGCATACCAATCGGTCTTTTCATTCATGTGTTCAGTTCTCTCTAGAGGAGCAGTTCTCTACAGGTTTTCTTAGTTCAGAAAGTTATTTTTTTCTGTTTATTGCCATTTATAAAATCTGAATTCCTTTGCAATCACTAATGATGAAAACTTCTCTTTTCTCTATTGCTGCCCACTATGGAGAGTAGTCGCATTGGAGAAGCTTTTCCAGAGGAACCCATGGTGTCCAAGGGATGCATTAATTACGCAGGCAATGGACTTTCTACAGCTTCAACTGATGTTCTGCCGATAGCTTTGACAGAGGATGACAGACAATGCCACAGCTTATAAACATGAGTCCTTTTCTTCTTGTCAGCTGTGTGCTATTCCATAGGTGAGCCAGTTATGGGCAGAGCTATCAACCATCAATAGATCAAGAATGTTTAGGTTGTTAAAAACAGAAATCCACAAAATTTCCAGTTATAAAGGATGGAAACTGAATGAAGAAAAAACTGTCAGGAATAATATGGCAGTTTTCAGGCTGGATGGTTCTCTGCTTAATATCAGACCCACCAAATCTCATGCTGTCAGTGCAAAGCACAAGAATTTTTCACTTGGGTCTTCCTAATCTCCTTTTCCAGCTGCAGGACCAGCATCTCGCACAGCTGTGGTACCAGGCTGGAGCTTTTCTCCTTGCTGGATGCCTCCTGGCCCACAAGCAGGAACAAAGCTAAAGCAGTGGCTAGTAGGCAGAAGTCCTGAAGGTGTCAATAACTCAGAAAATCAAGGGGTCAAAGGCTGGTCAGAAATTAAATTAGGGACCAAATCTGTGCTGATAACATAGTAAAAATTGTGTTATGTCACGGCTGCCCAGCTGCTCCTGGGCCCTGGGAGAGAGGCATGGGATAAAAGCAGTCCATTTGAGAGACACAGCTGCTGGTGAGTTTGTAACCACTAGATGGAACCCAAACACTTCGCATTAATTCACTCATCAGCTGTAGGGAGTTAATCCTGATTTTAGGTGAGGCTGTGGTTCTGGTAGGCAAGTGTCAACACCTGTGCTCAGTAGCATAAAGCTTGTATGGAAATACAGTTAGTACTCCCAAAATATAGGTGAGTAATTCATTCACCTTGGTGAGCAGGGATGCTAAATATTATGTCCAAACCATAGAAATGTTACTGGTTCCTACTGCATGGCACAAAAACCTCTGATGATTTGATGAAGAGTGCTGGGATACGTCCTGCATTAGATAGACCACCAGCATGTGATTTTGGGTAAGTCATTTAACCTGACTGTGGCTTGGTTCCCCCATCGCTAAAGTGAGTTTTGAGACTACCTGCATTGAAATGTGCTGAATGTCCAATATGTTATTCTTGAAATGATTTAATACTTTTAGGTGGGCTACATCATGCCAATACACAATGGCAGACAAAAATGTGGTTGTCTAGAAGCTGCTGCTCTACCACAGATCCTGTGCTCTGCTGTCTTCCAGGTTTCTGGGCAGCAGGAAACTGATACCCCAGACTTATTTTCTTACAGCCCACTAAATAAAACAAACTAAAGGAGAGTTACCACGCATTTCTGAAAAGCTTAGAATGTTTAATTATTATTAAAGAATAACCAGTTACAAAGCCTAGAGGTTACAAAGCCTAGAGGCCCCACGCAAGATCAGGTCTCTGTACTGTGTCTTGTACAAACATAGAGTAAGAAGAATTCCTTCCCTTAAGCAGGCCACAGTCTTCATAGAAAAAACATACCTGGGGACAAAGAAAGCAAGCAGTGCCCTAGTAAATGCAAACAAGCCATCACTTTACATAAGGGAATTCAGAGGGAAAAGAGTAGCTCAGCAGCTGGTGTAAAGCTGACATAGCACCACTGATGCTGTGAGTTTACAGCAATTTATACCAGGTGAGGATATGCCTAAGGTAGGTGAAATGTCTTTCTTAATGTCATATTCAAAGCCTAGCCTGGAGTTGAACCAGATCTTCAGAATCCTAATCACAAGGCTTTCCTTTTCATGCGCTTGCTTTCCTGCCAGCCACCTCCTGAATGGGCGGATTGCTTGTCTCAGATTGTGGTCCTTGAGGACTCAGCTGAAACATCATTGCACACAGCTTGTAGGAACCTAGCTGGGATTTTAGATGGGCACACAGTAACGTGGAGAAAGACTAGTTCAGATCTGAAAAAGAAGAAACTGAAAAATTGTAATTAATGGTTTTAAAGGAGTGTCAGGTGGAAGGAAAGTAGAATTCTCACTATTACCAAGCAAATTTTAAAAATAAATGCATATTCAAAGTGATGCTTCATGATTAAATGTTGTCTTTTTTTCACTGAATACAGTGTGACATATTGCTGTCTAACCTTTTATCAGATAGAGTCATGTAATAATTGAATGTATTGCTCCAAATGAATTAGCAGCCTGTAAAAGTCATAAAGGATTATTTTTCCTCACCTGCATTGGGGTGATATTGTGACTATATGAATAGCAGCAATGCAGCACAGTGCAATATGGAGATACTTGATTTCTCAAGACACATGGGAGGCAGATGGCTCCAAAATATTTCTTGACAGTTACTTTAACTTTCAAATAATAATAATTAAAAAATTAAAACAGTAGTACTGGTAGCTATTTTGAGAAATGTTTATAAGTTATCCAGCTGAAGATTAAAAAAAAGAAACATTTTTATCATTTTGCATGCATAAACAAAAGCCACACCAAGAAACCAGTGAAAGTCATCAGAACATTGAAAATGGAGCAGGAAAACCTGCCCTGTTAGTAGGAGACTAATGGTTCCTCTGGTGTACTGTCCTTCAGAGAAAGAAAAGCCAAACCTGCTACAAGTACATTTTGCCGACTGCCAAAAGCATGCAGGGAAAGTGGTGGGCAAGTTAGTTCCTAATTTAATTTGTTGATTACTTGATAGCTTATATGAAATAAATGAATTGATAGTGGAGCAGTCCAAAACTGTAACTTAAATGTTTGTAGAGTGTTTCGTCTTTTAGACTTCCAAATTCAGACTGTGGGGTTAACAGGAACAGTTTACAGAATCTAATTTGAAGCCAGTGAAGTTTCCTTTGGAGGGGTTCAACTAGGAGAGTGAAACTCCAGAAAAGACATTACTGAGCAGAGTTAGTATCAGTCACACAAAAAAGGTATAGAAAAAGACAGAGGATGACCGCTATAGAAGCAGCAAGCCAGTCCTCCTGATTCACAGACCAAGCTAAGGACATTGCATTTCCCACTTTTGGCATTTCTTCCTGCCTGTGTGGTGTTACTAAAGCAAGACGCAAAACTTTCGCTTTGCAATGCTAGTGACTGGAGGAAGATCAGTCAGATGAGGTACTTGGATTGAGAATAGGTTGAATAAGGTTGTTGTTGTTTTTTTGGTTTTTTTTTTTTTTTTTTTTTTTATTGAAGGCTTGCTCTGCACACCAATTCTGAATTTCCTGGCTTTGGTCAGTGCCCTTCTCCTTCTGTTTCACAAATGCTAACAACTGAACAACTCCATCCTCCAGCTCTTGGAAAAAAGCAGTTTGCCTCAGAGACTTTCTGCAGTATTCTTGGAAATAAGGACAGAAATGAAATGAAGAAAGCAAGTGACTTGTGAAAAGGGAGTAGCAGGGTTGTTGTAGCAGCAGTCTCAGCATATAAAAGAGACTGTGCTTGTAATGATAAATTTTATTCATCTGATATAGAGTGGCAAAACTTTAAAACAGTAACTGATGTCTTAACGACTCGTTGCTGATCCTCCTAAGAGAGTAAATAAGTGCCCATTCAGCTCTTTCTTCACTTTCATAAAACTGTGTTTTACACTGACCACACAGAAATATTGTCCTCCAGATTGAGACTACGGACACGCATTCACAACTTGTGCTTAATTATAAAATCCCTGTGGTCTTGGCTGGAGACAGTTTTCCTAGGCTTTGGGCTTGATTATCTTCTGTGATATGCAGGCATCTGTTTATTGGAGGGCACAAGTCTGTATTAAGAAAGCTTGGTACTGATGTGCAACATTCACAAGTAATTAAGGCTTTACATTTAGTTGAATCCTGTTCCAGGAACTATTCTGGAATAGTTCTGCCTCCAGGAAAGGGCAGCTAACTGATTTTGGTTTTCCAAATAGTAGTTTAACAAACAACAAGTTTAAAAATTAAATATAGGATCATGTGTTTCTCCAAGCAGGCTGTACTCTCATGCATGGGAAGAAATTGGAAATTGCATGGGGTTACATACTACTACAGTGTGATCTTACCAGCTCCAGGATGCTTTCAGTTGCAGCTCTGAATGCCTGCAGAGACAAAGACAGTGAGTGCTGGGATCAGAAACAGAGAGAGAGTGAGATGAGTTAGTTTTGGTGATTCCAACAAAAAAAAAATGCTGTGGATTTTGTCAAGCTTTTTTCTATTTAACCATCAGTTGTGATCATAAGCCAGAATTCACAACGCTAGTTGACATAGGCCTTTTACACATTGTGCAGCTCCATCTGGCTAGAGTAGGACCAATGACAAGGCTCTGTAGGTGGGACTGAGCTCGAAGAGGTGTGCATGATGCCTGTACCCCCCTGGTCTCCGTAATCAACATGGTTCTAGATGCTACAACTGAAGGATCCCAGAGGGTGACTTATCTGATCAGCCACAAAGTGACTTCTTTAGGGTGAGATGAACTGTTCTTTAGGCCCCCTTGACCGTACTGACTAGGAGTGCAATGCAGTTTCTCAGTCCCAGGCACCTAGGGCCATCTGAGCTGTCATGCCATATCTGCCAGCTTTCCAGCCAATGCTACAAAAGGTCACTGAGTCTTCCACAGACGTTGTTCCATATCCACCAGTCCCAATACCCTGTTATCTCAGGCTGCTTAGGTCACGCATACAGACTGACAGACATGTAAGAGTGGGTGTCTCTATCTGGAGGTAAATTTCCACCCTTTTCTGCATTAATGTTATGAGGCCAACAACATCTTGTAAGTCCAACCTTTGCATGTAGAGCAGTGACGCTTCAAGTCAAAAGCATTGCAGAGTTGGTGTGCAGTAAGGCTGCAGAGTGACAACATCACAGAGGAGCTCTGTACTTCCCTAAAAGTTGAATGAACAGAAAGATCAATAGAAAGAACTACCTTAGACCACTGACTCAAGACTAAAAAACCCTTAGAGCCCCAAATCTTTCTCACATAAAATATGAAGTATGGTTGACTAACAAAGGCAAAACTGGAAGCTTTGATCTGAATCAGTTATTATAAAAAATAAAAGGTGGCCCACAAGTTTTACTATGCTGTGGTCACTGATGGAGAACAAGAGTGGTAACTGTTTGCAAACCAGTCCTGGAAACCTCCTGACTGTTCTGAGATGCAGAAACTTGATCTGAGGATGATGCAGCAGTAATCAGCATTTTACCTGAAAAATATTACCAACACTCTCTTCTTTGGAGGCTGAAATGATAGAAAATATAAATATGGCAAATTAATGTAGGAACATATGTTAGAATGGACAAAAAGCTGAAAGAGAAGAGGAAAACTTCACACTGATAGCAGCATTTACCCTGGATTAAAAGGCAGCGATGTTTTTTCAGACATGTAGGAAATCACCAAGCCAGTGTAGTGTAGGACAGATTAAGGTTGCGGCAAAAAATTGGAATCAGCATTTGAAGTTTTTAGGTTTTCTGCAATTTTCCTTTAGATTTGGTCATCACTTGGACAGGTTTTTACATGTATTTCCATACCTATATATCTAAAGACGTACTAGGAGTTGTTTTCAAGAGCTTTTAGACTTTTTGCAAATCTTACATAGCACTTTCCCGCAGCTGTGAGCATCCCGTGGCTAAGTGGAAAGGTGTCCTTGCTTGTCATTTGTAGTGTGTAGCATCTAAGCAGTGGGGCGTTCAGGATCGGAGGCTCAGCGGTTAACTCAGTTCAGCACCTATTAGCACTACAAAGACCAGCCACTGTGGCTGCACCTACACTGGCAATTTAAAGAGTCTCAGGGAACATCCCCGGCTATGGGAACACAGTCACCTGCCCTGCTCAGTCGTCAGAGCAGTCCTTGGTGGCACCTTTTGGTTTGTACCAACCAGCATGCTGCTGAGCAAAGCCTGGGCATGGCTCAGGAGTTAATGTGGGCCAGGGACCTTTCCTCAAAGGAGGTTTGGGTGCAATCAGGCTGATTTGGAGGGGTGAGCTTAACAGTGAGGCTGTTGGCCCTGCTGCCAACTGGCATGGGACAACCAAAGAACTGTCTCGGGGACGCTACATTTACTGTATACATGTTACCCAAGAGTACCAGATACAGTCTGGATGCACTGGCTTATTAACCTTGCTGGGAAAGGGAAGATATTATCCAACTTAAATCACTACACTAACAAGGTTGAGGCACCTCCATTACCTGCAGTGCCCTGGGTGTCTCTAGATGTCCTGTCATGACAGGCACTGTCCAGGCGTAGATCGTTCCTGCCTGTCAGTGGGCAGGAAGGCTTTGCATCCAGCAGTTTCCCTCATGGCCGGTGCCGTGTGCCAAGGTAGCATATTTTTTAGCATCCCATCCATGGACTAACGCAGACTTTTGCAGCACTGAATGTGTATGATATGATTGACTGGAATTCTTTGTGAACATTTGTATGAATGAAGGAAACAAACCTTTTTGCTATCCCATAAGCTGTATCACCCTTAAGCTCCTGCTGACGCTTACCAGCTTTCTCCGCTCTCAGACAGAGCGCACCGGGCTTTCTCCAGGGCTCGGACTTTCTCCTATGCTGTAGACAGCCCAGCAAATTAGCCCCTAGACATCTCTCTTGGCTTTCAGCCCTTTCTAGCTCAGGAGAAACTAACAGATGTGCCCTTTTGCTGTTCTGCTCTGAGCTCATTACAGGTTTCCAGGCAGGGGAAATTAGCAAAGTCTCCTTAGCATCTGCCTTTTCCAGCCGAGGAGGAGTCACATGCAGACAAGCTCCTCAGCCCTGGCTATCTGATCTTATTTGGGCACAGATCCCTGTAAGTTTGCCACCCAAACTGTCCCCCTCCTTTGCCACTTGTGCCAGCCCCAGCTGGTCCTCCCGGGTGTGTGTACCTTTTCTCTCACAGGGGAAATGAACTTGCTGTGCTTCAAGAGGTCAGTGTCTTCGTGGCGTTGCTCCGGAGAATTTGCAATTGGTTTAGATGAGGAGTCAGAAAACCAAAAAAAACCTCTAAGGCTTTAGTTATATTTCTTTAACGGTGGTAAAAGAAGCCATGAATCTGTTGTCAATCAGTTTCCATGGTTATTTATTTTTCTTAAAGCCTCGGGTCCTACAGCTCAGTAATTACCTGAGAAACTTGGTTCTTGCTTTAAAAGAAATTATAATAATGGCTGTGGATAAAGGCATGGAAATACTCATTCTAACAGGCAAAAGATAAAAAAACCAAAACAAAAAAACCCCCACGGGCAGATGCATGGATGTGAAGGGGGGAGGATGACGGCTGACTGGGCCACATCCTGGGTGGCATGTCCCCACACCAGATCATCTGATGAGGAACAACCTCAGTGTCAATTCATGTGACGAGGGCCCATGGCAGATCCAGTCATACAAAGAGGAAGGGAAACACCATCCTCTCTGCCAGGCCACATGCTGAAGACCAGGCCATCCAGTTACGCAGAGAGGAAGGTCTCTTCCTCCTCCTCTCCCCCAGCTGCGTCACCTCATCTGGCTCCAGCACAGGCAGAGGCAGGCTGTCACATTGAGCTTTGAACCGGAGAGTTATGAGCACTTAGAGCAGGCAACAGCAGGCAGGGAAGGGCGCGTTAATCACAGATCCCTCATTTGTCAAAGCAACATCACGAAGTAAATTTTGCTGGTGATGTTTTAGAGCTTGCTGGTTTTAAGTAAGTGTCTACACGGGAAGCAAACCCTTCGTCATTGATCAACCATTATCATGATTGATAATCACAGGGACTGTTAACCCTGTTAAACCCATCGTGGCAGTGCCTTAGCAAAAAATAGGTTCTGTAATGTGAGATAACACCTTTGCAATTCTTGTTTACTTGTAGTAACTTCAATATTAACAATGAATTCTAGAAAAAACTTTACACCTGTTTCTTTCACCAGCAGAATATTACTGGGAATCAAGATGATACTATTACGGTGACTAACAGTGGGGCAACAAGCTATAGGAGACTCTTACCTAGGATGTGGAAGAGTTAACTCACACTGGGTGACTTTGAACCAAGAAGGGATATTAATTTTCTGAAGAAGTTGGTCTTATTGAGCCTCAAACTCTTGGAGCTTGGTGCAGGAGTTATCAAGGGAAATCTATACATCCTGTGTAATGCATTGGGGTGGACAAGATAATCACAACATAGGTAGGGGCTGATGAAGTTATTGGAGTTTACTCCAGTTTTTATGCTGATATAAATCCTCCTATGTGAAGCCGCTGGCCTTATTATAGTAGATGATATGATCCTGTAACTGCACTTCAGAGGGAGCCAGACAGCACCGTTTCCTCTGCTGGATATATTTTTAGCCTTGGAGCTGTGGTGGACCTGCCACAGTAATATGAAGCAAAGGCAAATACACTGCAAGCACAAATGGGACAGCCTGGAATATATGTTTGCATGACATTGCCTAATTACGTAAACTCCTGCTATAGTCAGTGGAGACAAAGAGATTATTTACCTGTTCCTCTGACCCATTTCAGACACTTGTGGTAGGATGAGATGAACTTCCAGTCACTAAAGCAAGATCTTTCCCTCTCGATGCCACAAAGTGATAGGGGAACAACTGATTTGGACCCCCAGCTCTATTGATTGCAATGAATGTTTTTTTTCTTGGTGTCCATCAGTAAAGGCAACAGCAGAATTAAACCCCATTTGAGGAAGGAAAGGGCATCTGAATTTGTTTGTGTTTTTTTGTTTTTTTTTAATACTTTGAATTCTGCTTGGCTGTATTAAGAACTGAACAGTACAGAATGAGTCAATAGAGTCAGAAAACTTAGGAAATATCCAGGTATCAAAACAAACAGATAAGAATATTAATATGGGAATTAACCATTCAGATTGTGCGAATGGGAAATTATATAAATTGAAATCTGGAAAGACAAGATTAATGGGGTAAATCTGACATTACAACAGTGGTCTCTGTACTGGGTCAGTGGCTGCTCCATGCACTGTGCCAACGGCCACTCCATATGGGCTACTTTGGAAATACTAAATGAAAGACTTTGGCCTTTTCGTGGCAAATGGAAAAAAAAAAACCAACAAATTGTAATTAACCAAATTCTATTATGGTCAAAACAAAGAAAAGATGAAATTCTCCCATTTAAAATTAAATCAAATGCCTTGTAATATGACACAGATAAATACTTTACAATTATGGGATGCAACATCAGTGCCCATAGGGAAATACAGAGCAATATATTTCTAATGCCAGACACTCGAGAGACTATTTATTTAAATTGCATGAAGATTTACACTCCACTAATCTCATTATGAACCATACATAGGAAACATGGGTTGAAGCACATTGTACGATAAAATTGGACCTTAAAAGATTATCACATTCATAAAGATCTTCTCCTAAATAAAGGTAGCAAGGCACTTTATATTTTGCAACACCTGGCTCCAGAAAATAATGCTGTTAGAAAACACTAATGCTGTTAGACTTGTTTAACGAGCAATTTCTCTTCCAGGATTCCTTTTTAAATTGAAAGCCATCATTAACACCTGTCAGATCCATATAAACATGTTCACCTTTCAAATCATGTGACCTGGCTGTATTATAGCTTATGTGCGTTCTGAATTTGTGTCTCTGAGGGTGGTAAATTAAGCGACAAAATGAACCTTTTCTCCCACGCAATGATAATATCTAGCTCCCGTGCTGTCTTTTTCCTCCGTACATGCTCAGCTGCTTTACCACTATTCTCATTTATGTCTTGTGAGAAAGCTGTAACAGAGAGGTGAGCTTATATGCACAAATTCCCCCAGCAAGGTACTAAACCCCAAGTTTTTGTGTGCTCTGGGACCCTGGAGGTAAGGATGGCACTGTAGTACCACACTGTTGATGACACTGTGACAGTTGTATGGTCTGGCACTCTGGGGTTGACCAGTGCCTCCAGGCACATTGGACAAATTGATGATCAGCAGCGGGCAAACTGGCAGCTTTGATTTAAAATCATGCACCTATTTGAAAGGACCGAGGAGCTGTTCCCATCTCTGTTCCCATCTTTTTTTCAGCCATCCATCACTATTTGGAGGACAATTGCCCAGCTGGGCACTTCACCCACTATGGCTGACTGCATCCAGCTAATAATGATATTTTTTATAGAATTGTCAGACATGTGGATGTGTCTATCCTCATCATGCCGCATCAGCATACACTCTGTACAGGCATCTCAAATTGCTTTATCTCCTGGAGCTCAGATCAAAGATTTGTGCTTTCCACCTGGTGCAAAGAGGCCAAGGAGGTCCTCCCACAGATAGGCATGTTTCAGCATAAACACTGCTGGAACATGAAACATGCACATGCCTGATCCATCTCCTAATTATCTTATCTATAGAGTCAGGGTATGTGTACATCCATCATGTTGTAATCCAATTAGGGCCTTGGCAAATACCAAAGTTAGTGTTGGGAAGCCATAGCAATTAATTCAAGGCCCTGGCCTGGTTCAAGGACAGAGACCTGCCAAGTCTCACAAGGTGAATGTGAAATTCATGCCTCTGATTTATCAGCCCCTCTTGCAGCCTCTGCTGCTGCTTCTCTGCTTTTTGCCCAGGGGCCACCTCATGGTGTGCTGGTGACCACAGACCTGCTGACCCACCACGTGTAGCCGGTGGGCTCCAAAGCTATGCAGGGCAGTCGAAGACCCACATGGCGGACAGGATGATGAGAAACCTCCCTTGGGTCCAAAGTGACCCACTGTGGAGGGACTCAGCTCCTGTCCTGTCACGTGGCCAGAAACATGACTTTGGTGACCATAGGCTCAAGAGATCAGAAGATACGGTTACAGAAGGACATCACCTCAGGGGCCATTATGCCTGTGGCTCTTGCCTGCACGTTTATTCCCATTTGTCCCCATGCCTTTGCCTCAGGAAAGCTAATATCGCATCCATTGGGGAGGGAGGGGGGAGAGTAGAGTGTAGACAGGCAAGGACTGTGATTTAAATGACTGAATAATAATATTAAATTTATTGAAGGAGGTTCATTGAATTAGACTTACTCGTATGCAAAATAGATTAAAATACCATGACCAGATCAGCTGTTTCAATTTTCCTTCTCTAGAAAATGACATAAGATTACAGCATTTTCTTTCATAAGCTATCTCTGGTTCCCAAAGACAAATTTAATTCCTAATAGCCTTAGTGCAAAGAGAAATCACCTCTTGTACACCTTAAGAGAGTCTTCACAGATCCATGTGACTTACCTTTTTACAAACAGTTTGAGGTAACTTCTTTTCCGTTTGCTGTCACTGAACCATCTATAAACTGAGGATTTATAGACAATCTGTATTTTAAAATGCCAAATTATGAAACAAGCTGGTTCTATATTGCCATAGAGATCCACTCGTTGCAGCAACCTCTATGTATAGTTAAATGTTATTTCTCCCTGGGACTCCAATAGGACTCTGCTGGTCTTGGTGCCAGCCATTTAGCCTCTGGAAGAAGTTGAAGTGTTATTTCATAAAAGAGCAGCTAATTTTTATTCTGATATTCTTACTTTTTTGAAAATATTGGCAAATTTTTCACAACTGGTTTAGATCACTTGATGTTTTTAGTTAAATTAAATCAATAAATATTTTTAAGTTTGGGTTTTTCCCACCCGCTTTTTTCCTTTCATCTTTTTTGATTGGGAACAGAGGTGAAAAATCTCATAAAAGTCAGCTTCTGATTTTATTTTCACTTGGAGTGAAATTTTTTTATCTCACTTGAGCACACACACATATCCATAAAAATAAATTTTCTTAAGCAAACTGCAGAAAGTCTTATCACTCATCAAGCACTCATGCCACTGACCTCTAGAGTTTTAGACTATTTGAGTTCTGTCTCACACAAACTAGGAAGCAACCTTTCAATCATCATCTTTTTTGTATAATAATGTGGTACTTGGCATCAAACAAAGCATTTTAAATAGAGCCAGCTGGTGGCAAGTGTTCTCAGGGAGGAAGCCTGGACTTGTGATTTTCCTCACTTTCCTCATTACAGATTTGGTATCTTTAAACTGTAATACTTATTGATTTTCCCCATCCTTTCCTCTATGCTGTGTTGGTCAGACTTGTTGGCCGGTGGCCAGCTGGAAGGATCTGGGGCTCAATAAACAATATAGGAGCCAGCCTGTTGATTTGTGATCTTTGGAGACAAAGGTATTGTAGGAACTACACAAGCTGCTGGGGAAAAAACAAAACAAAACAAACATGTTATTTCTGTTGCAAAGATATTCTGAAGTTTTCCAGCTCGTAAGGAAATTTGAGAAAGGACTCTCTATGTCTTGGGAGATTCATCTGCAGGAAGGTGTACCAAGGAGGGACATCTAGGACATGCCCTCTTCACCTCTGCTGTCTGGGCAGGTTTTGATGGAAGACATATCTACCTGTGAAGCACGAGGATGTGTCATTCAGCCTGACGCATGTTTTTACCCACTCAGCTAGTGAGAGATTTAGAGTCATAGAGCAAGAGAATCCAATCCCTTATCTTCGTTACAAATAGGTGTTGCAATTTTCGTCAAATATAACAAATTAGGTAAGGCATCTGTCTCCCAAAAGGAACATGCGTCATCTGAGAAAATAAGCTGCAGTATGGAAAATCTTTTATTGATGAACTTAATCTTATTTACTGGATGATTAAGTTGTGGATTTTTTGTTGTTTTTTATTATTTAAGGCATCATGTCATGAATGTTAGAAAATGGCTTAAGCAGCAGTGCCCCCAAAATCAAACCCTGGCATAAAGAGCCAATAGATTTACTTGCCACAAATATTGCCACCTGAAGACACACACTTGACGTTGGTTGCCAGAGAGGAACCAAAGGTAAAGTACAGTCTTTGTAGAAAGTTCCTTCAACTTTGAAATTCGTTCCTTTTCACAGCCTGTGACATCCCAGTTTTGGCCATTGAAAAGCATGATGCAAGATGCCTCAGTTTGCCGTGGCTCCCTCTTCGTCTGGGCAGGTACCCAGGATCTCTCTCGTGGGTGGAGGTGAAAAAGGGAAAGACAAGTTCTGATGTGTCAAGAGCTGCTGCTTTGAAAGTTGTTTGGTTTTAATTTTGTGAAGCACATTTCCATAGCAAAATGGTGGGCACAGTAGATGTGGGGGGTTTTCTGTCTGTCTTTGTTCTTTAAATAAATGAGCACTTGGTTATGGACAGGAGGGTAGATGAGAGGAAAAGAAGGGGTAGTTTATTTTTGAGAAGTGTTAGAGGTGCTACTGGACTTTTCTCTTTTTTTCAAAGGGGAAAAATTTGTGAGCTGTTTACCTTTCAGATATAGATAGAGATTCATTTATAAACATTTGTGTCCAGCATTTTTTTAATGTCAGCCTAGCATACAAAATTTATACATCTATACAAGGGCCCTCCTCTAGAAGAGGAGGAAAGGGAAATGGATTTTTAAAGAAAGAAATAATTTATGTCTATATGTGCCACAGGTGGCCAGCATCTCTGTGATCCTTGTGGAGTGATTCAGATTTGTACAAAGTGAGACTGGTGTTGATCTCCAGTATATCCACATCTGTCTGTTGGAAACTATGGACTTACTCAGATATACACTGTTGTATATGAGATAACATACATATGGTACGGAGGCCTTGGTACAGTGAGTAGCAACTGTGCATAAAACCATCATTGCATTTGGATAGGTTTGCTTCCCACAGTGCAAGTGGCTGCCCAGTGTGGAAGTAACAAGACATGATGAGCTGGTGTTTGTGTTTATGTCTCTTTGACTCAGCAAGCTTTGGTAATGAGACCTGCTCCTGCCAGACTGGGATGCTGAAGTCTCTCTGGTGTCCCTGGAAAGGGCAGGGGGATATAACAGAAACCTATACTAACTACGAATGCTGTTGACTGAGTGAATAAAGCTACTCTTCATTACCTTTTCCATTATAAGAGCCAGGAGCCATCAGATGATGCTTTTAGGAGCCAGGCTGGGAACAAACAAATGGCAGTCATGCAGGTGTTGGTAAACCTGTAGCGCTCCTTGCTAGAGCATGTGGTGCCTTACAGGAGCTCGAGAAGCAATTAGCCAACTACTTGGAAGAAAAATCTATTGAGGGTTACTGACAAATGACATGAAGTTCAGAAGATGCTCTGAGCTAAAAATAGTCAAAGCCTGGGAAGTAACTTGGGGGAAACATCACATGTGCTTCACCTGTTACTACTTTTCCCTAGGTGTCTGCTCATGGACCCTGTTGGAAATAAGATGCTGCACTAGATGGATCCTTGGCCTGAGCCAGTATAGTCGTTCCTATGTTTTTATATTCCTCTTGAGGAAGATTTGGAGTGCCACACCATCTGCAAGTGTGGTGTCTGAATGTGACCACATGGAAATTGGCTGCTTGGGAACTTTTGCTTTCTGAGACTTTCCCAGGCCTAGAAGGGGAATGTAACAAACCAGACCCCATTTCCATTGTTTTCTAATGCCAAGCCCATAGGACTACACAGACACTCTCTAAACAAAGAGATTCTTGATCAGTGAGAACTTATGGAACTAGCAACCCCAGATCTGATTATTTTTTTTTTGTCAGCTGTTTGGATCAGACCCATTTCTGGTGGGGAATTCAGGGTGGGGAACACAGAATAGTTCCCTTTCCCAAGGACATCTCAACTGCTACAAAATGAGACTGTTAATGAGATACAATAGAGCTCTAAACAGTCGTCCCACTTTGAATCTAAGAAATGAAATAGCATTGCTGGCACTACAGGGTTGTCTACACATAGAAATTGTAGGACGTTAACCACCCTGCCGCTGGGGCAGTAGTTTAACCTTCTAATATGGATTTGCAAACACCTGTATAAAAATACTAATGCCAATACAGCTGTTATTAGGCAAAAAATAGACCATACACTTACACTGGAACACTGCTGTCCACACAAAAGGTTGTACCATAATGTTATTGCATCAAGGGAAAAAAACTCCAAAACTACTTCCAACATGAATTGCTCTACCAATAGAAAAATCTACATATGGGCTTAAATGACTTACTGGGGCAGCTAAATTCTTACTTGACTGAAATGGCCCTTTCTGACATCTTACTGAACCAGGTTCTTTACAGGATCCCTGAGACGTGACCCTGTATGCTTCCACTTGGCTGCCACCTGTATGCTTCTGTCACAAACATAATAGCATCTTCAAAGAGATTTTGGAGAGCAGATGAGGAGTTTGCATGAAGTCCTGGTGAGCGCTACACAGTCTAAGCCCCCCTTGTAGCCTTACCCACAACACTTGTAGGAAAGGGACTGCTGACCTGTTGCCTGTAAGGAGAGGCTGTAACAAGGAAACGGTAAAGAACAATGGACGCTTTCACTGCTCCTTCAAACAGGACATGGTCAGAGTGATCCTCCATCACTCCTAAAGAGCTATAAAGCTGGTACGATTCTGCAGGAGAGCACTTTGTCACTTATGCTCCTCACACTTCCTTGTCCTATAACGGTTGAAAAAAACCATGGTTTGCTTGCTGCAAAAAAAAGCATCATGCTGGAATGTGCCCTTTGAATTTTGAAGCCACCTTTTTCCTTATGAGACTGTTTTTCTCTCTATGCCTGTTTTCATTGCATACTTTCTTGCATAAAATATGAAGAGTTGGGAATTTTTCAGCAAAAGAAGTTCAGTCTGCTGATGTAGTAGAAGTATGTGAAATAGCTCTTGTATTCCAAGTACTTTGGGCTTTTGTCACAAATGCTTTTTTACTCTTCCAGTCCTTTCCACCCCATAACTTCCTGCTGCTCCTTGGGAAATGAGCTGGCGGTCTCAGTGCAACTTCTGATGGGCAGAAGGTGCCCTGACTGACAAACATCTCTTCAGGAGTCTCAACGCTGGTAGTGTCAGTACAGAACGACATGGATGGACCGCTGTGCAACTTGGCATTTTTATATCCCCATGCCCATGCAATCAAAACCATTAATGAATTCATCGCAGCATCATCCACGTGCAAGAGCTAAGGTCTACAATCTCCGCTTTACAGCTGTGCAGCTGAGGTGCTAAAACAGAAAGTGTTGCTCAGGGTACCGTTCTAACACTTTAATCTCAAAACGACCCAGGAACGTCTCATCCCACAAAAGACATCCTCAAAGTAGGAATCAGCCACCATTCTAATATGGATGGTGCATCCTTACAAGGAGTCATGAGGAGATGAACCCACTGGCCACATGCGCTGGACCAGCGGAGGACCAACACGTTTGGAAGTGTCGACCTTTGCATCCTTCACCCAGATGAAATCTCTTTACAAAAGCAAGCGGCCAAAACAGATGTTGTGTAGAGCTGCATCAGAAGGTATAAATCACTGTCTCTTTACTGGGTGCACTGAAAGGCAGCATTTATCTCACAGAGAAGATGCACGAGGCAGATGACTGAGTTCAGAGCACTCCTGCAGATGGAGAACTGTGGTGTTGTCGGTGGCCAGAGGGTGGTAGCACTGCACAGCTGAAGTGCCATGGCCCTCTGCACCAGGAGGAGGGAGAGTTGGGGTGAGGGAGCCTCTGATGCTCCCGAGTAGCTGAGGAAGAAGAGGTGATGAGGTTGGAATACATGGTGGAAACTTTAATACCAAAAGAGTGTTACTAAAAATAGGCCTTATTTTTTATACCGCTCTTTCCTGATTCCTTCAGCAGATGTGTTACACTGGTTTTCTCCTCTCACTTTATACTGGAGGATGTTTCTCTGCCCTCCTCAAACTAAGGTAAAAATAGCTGCAGCTTCTTCATTTCTTGTGAGGAAAAGGAGGAAGAAGAGGTGAGGAAAGGTGGTTTTTGAAATGAAGAGTAACTTTTACAAAAACGTCTCACTTTCTTAGGCCCTAAACCCACTGTACTACATCAGACAGTGCAATCCACCAGTAACTCTGGCAACTATTTTCTGTGCTTCTGCTTTTACAGATGATGCTCCTTCTGGTGTGGCAGCCACAGGCTGTAAGACATATAGTTTCTGCCCTGTGGCACATAATGGCCACAAACAAATGGCCCCACCAGGATGGTGGTCATGTGCAGGTTCCAGACAATTGTAGGTCCCTTCTAACTGAAATATTCTATCCTATCCTATCCTATCTCAAAGCACTGCACTTTGGGAACCTAAGAATACTTGGTGTTGTGAAAGTCTTCTGGAGTATAGGTGTGTCTCCATTTTGTAGTTGTAGGTAAAAATTGTTACCTTAATTTTGCTGAAAGGAAGAAAACTGAGGAAATAATTTGTCTAAGGGCACAGACCACACCAATGCCAGCATCAGGGCTATTGTGTGCATGTGTTTGTGCGTGTATGCATATAGTGGTGTGTCTGCCTGTTAGTATTCCTTAGCTTGTAGTTTAAAGCACAGAGGATCCAAAGCTCACAGCCTCCACCTGTCATTTTCCTTGGCATTATGTATTCCAGAGCTATAAAAAATAGATTTGGATGGCTGACATCAGTCATCTCTTTTTCTCTCCTGTGCCACTGAGAATTGTGTGTCCCTGTCTGTCCTACTCCTACTTCGAGTTGCATTTATTGTAATAGTTTAAACCAGAATAATGTGTTGGCCTTCCTGCGTGACCATAGGAAAGCAGCTTTGCTGCTCCGAGCCTCGGTTCTCCCATAGGTGAAACGAAGGTAATGATGCTTACCCCACTCTGCGGAGGGCTCCGAGGTCTCCAGCTGCTGTGCAAGAGACAATAGTGTGGTTATAATCGCCCAGGCACTGTAAGGCCCCACGCTCAGTGGCATTTCTTTTTCTGCCTCCTAACGCAACAGCCTTCAAATGCTGCCATGCACATTCTCACTGGATTTTTTTCTCCTTCTTCATCCCCTTCTCACCACTCTTTCCTTTCTTGCTGCCTCCCCTCTTCTCCCCTAGGCCTCTCTCTCGAAAATCTACCTTCTCTGTTGACCCATTTTCCTCCCCTGCCACTGGGTTCTGGTTTGTCAGCTCCCTTCCCTTCGTAGCCACTCATACCAGTAGTTACTTCACCACCATCCCCTTTCCTGCTCCCCTCCTCTGAAATACTCCCTCAGCCTTGCCACTTTCTCTAGAAACAGCCGCAGGCTATTTCTAACCTTCCTTCTCTCATCAAAGTGCTTGAGAAATCAGCTCGCTTTCATCTCTCAGCAGGGAGGCTGCCATGCCGCCGCTGTGGTTCGCGGGCCGGGCTGGGAACCGGGAGCTCCTGGTTGGTGATGGCAGCACCGCCACTGACTCACCACCTGGCCTTCGGCAAGCCGCTTGGCCTCTCTTCTCTCCTAGCTTTAAAATAGGAGTGATAATTACGCACTTACCTCACATGGGTGTTGTAAAAATTTAATTACCACTTGTAAGATGCTATCTAAGAGTGAAATGTGTCTTTATCTCTCGCGGTGGTAGCCGTGACCACTGCAATCTGTGCTTAGTTCAGGCCCTGGAATATAAAACTGTCTTCCCTCTTTCTGGTCACAAAAGTCCCTGTGCCATAGTCCTCTGACACCGGGGAGTCTCCCTGGCCATGGGCTATTCCCCCTAGATAACAGGCGGGGAGGCTGAATTCCCCTCTGGTCAAGGTCACCTATCCAGTAGCTCCTCCGATCAGTCTGTCCCTCTGTCTCTCCCTGAAACTGCTGGTGAAGCCTCTCCTGAACCAAAATCCTGGTCCTCCTCTCCTCTTGACTGCCTTTTCCATCCTCACCCATTGCCTCGCTCTTCCCTTTCCCTCTGCTATGCCTGACAGGACCTGTCCAAGCCACCCTCCCTGATCTTGAGACTCCTCCTTCCTGGCTGCCCTCTCAGCCTGTCTCGACTGGTACAGCCCAAGGTACAGCCCAAGACTTGGCCTCCGCTTTCCTCAGGCAGTGGCCACAAAGACGGGTCTGTCTAGTGAGATGCTGTCTGCCGGCGAGGGTGGGAAGGGGCGGTGGACCATGTGCCAGGTGGGCAGCAGTGGCGATGCTGCCATCCCACCGCTGTCCAAGTGATGAACCATAGGTCGTGAGGACAGTGCAAGGCAGCGAGCAATGTATCCAGAGCCCAACGCCTCTGTCCTCTCATGCATGCACATGGGGGCTCCACAGTCTAGTCCTCCAGCACCACCCATGCCCAACATCATTAACTAGGAGGAGGAGCATCCTCAGATACTGCCCCTGCTTGTTGCACCCAAAAAGGACACAAAACCCACTGGGATTGATGTTGCCAAGAACAGTGCTCAAGCCAAAATCAAGAAGAAGGGGTTGGGAGCCCTCCATAGCCACCAGAGACCCGTGCAGAGTTGGGCCAAGGTCAGGCTTTGGCACCCAGGTCCGCCCACCTCTGCACCTCTTCTCAGTTGTCTCCCAAGCTAATATTGGGGTCAGCTCAAATTTCCGGTCTTAGTTACACCACTCCTTACATGCACCAAAAAAAATTGTCAGCGACTTGGGCTGATTACCACTTCTTCCCTGTGAAAGGGTGACCTGTTTGCTCTGATGGAGACTGCAGAATATGCAGCGCCTGAAGAAGCTGCACTTACCCCTTCTGGATGCGGACCTGCTTTTGGAAATGGAAGACAACCACAGAAATAAAGGCCATTTTAGATCGGGGCAATCTGAACGACCTGTAACTCAATGGGAATAGAAAAGTTGTTTATTTTTTATATTCTTGGCCAAAATCTTTGTCTTTGGGGTGCATTTGGCAGTTTCTGAGCTCAAGTTATCAAAGGGCGTGAGGATGGAGTAAGTCCTGCAAGTGGAAACTGTTTGCTGCTCAGCCATGGAGAGGCTACTGCCTATCCATAATGCATGCACTCTAAACTATATCCATAAATGTCAGGCATGATTTAATAGGCTATAAAATCCTACATCATGATGCCACTGGAACTATTGAAAATAAAAGCAGATAAATCACAATTCTGTGCAACAAGCTGTACTCATGCTGTTTTTTTCATTTCCCGGGGTTTCATTCTGCCGTTTGCTGAGCCCACGCTACTCTCACTCAGCCTTGAGTTGAGTTTCCATTTCCTTTTCCATTTCCAAGCTTGAGTTTTCACATCAGCCCACTGGCTTTGCAGCTGTGTTGTCATGCCGCTGTAAGCCCCTGCCCCTGAGGGTGCAGAACTGGGCAGAAAGGTGCTGAGCTTCCAACAGGCTTGGAGCAGCAGTCCCCAATTTTTTTTTCCCCAGCGATACCAGGCAATCATTGTAAGCAGATTGACTGCTGTTGCTCATATAATGTGATTCCTCACATTAGATTATGAGCATTAAATCTACTAGACAATGTTTATCTGGCAGGAAAACAATTTGTGTCACTCTTTTACTGCCAGGAAGATATAGAGTTACAATGACATGGATGACAGAGTGTGCACCACAACTCCGAACGGGCACGACAGCTGTAATCCTGTCACCCCGTGATGGTGATGAATGCCGTGATGATGCTGAAAAAGGAGGGAGGGGGTGGTGAGCCTGGGAAAATATTACTAATAGAGAGGACTGAGTTTTGAGAAAAGTTTGCTTCACCTCTGCAGCTGAGGTGAGTGAACTGAAGAAGTAAAAACCAGCCACAATACATGCAAAATGTAAATCAATTTGGACTTACCTGACACAGAATTTGAACTCTGTCCCTTCAGTGTCTATCTTCTGTTTATTTTTGTTTAAAATGCTTTGCAGTAACAGTATATAGCTTGATGGTTTTTCTACTTTTACCTTGAGTTTCATCATATATTTTACTATTCCTTAATTTTCCTGGTCTGAATCATGTAATTACATATGAAATAGGAAGGTAGGTGGGAAGGCGAGAGGGAGGGAGGGAGGGAGAGAAAAATAACAAAGAAAAGAAAGAAGAAAAGAAGGAATGAAAGAGAAGAAAGACATTTTCTAGCATTCAAAATTTGGGGGAAAATTTTGAAAACGTGTACTTTACAAGACAAAATCCAGAGGCAAGACAAGAAAATGCAGAAACATACAATTTAAAGAATTTTTCAAAGTAATTTTTCCCCTCAAAATCTTGTGACATTGAGGTGAGAGGCAACTAACTCATTATTTTGAATTCATTAGGTTGTCAATATTGACATACACTTCACTGTTCTGGGCTATGCAAGAACAAAACAAGAAGGTATAGCTTAGGTCTGAAATTGGTAGCTGGGGATCTAGCCCTTTGCAGAACTGTCTTCCCAAAATCCTATTTTTTGGTAGTCTTTTTTGCTTTGCCTCATTTACTGGTGGTTTTGAGCACCCTGCGGAGCCCTGCCTGCTCAAGAAATGAGCCCACATCCACATCAATCTCTGTGGCATTGAGGACCTCGGTCCTCGCTCTGGCTGCGCATGTACTTGACTGGCGTAGCTCTGCCCCTGTCACTGCATGTCTTTGGGTGATGCCGGCAAGTTCCTCACATATCTGCAGAGATTTAAATTCCATTTAAACAACCACCCCTGCTAAAGTAGGTCGAGCGGGGAGGTTTCGGCCAGTGCAGGCCAGCCTCTTCCCCCAGCTCCTCTGCAGCTCCCTGCTACTGATCCTCCCCCAGCAGACTTCCCTCTGATTCTCTCAGCCCTCCCAGGCTCAGAAGCTGCTCTCCCTTCTCCAAAGAGCCTCTGATACAGCCTGCCTGGCCTTGTCCATCTCCAGCCACAGGCAGAAGTCCCCTGCTTTTAGTCCTTGGTGTTTGCATGCCTGACAGCCCTTCCATGCATTTTATTGGGGCAAGATTTTGTAGGGTGAGGGCGAGGAGTGGCACCTGGCCAAGCCTCTCGTCTCTTTGGCAGTGGGCAAGAGGGCTACTAGCATGAGCTGAGCAGAGAAGCCACATCTGTGGCTTTGAGGGACCACAAGATTCCAGTTTAAGGTATCCCTGCCAGTCTCCATCTGCTTGCACCACAGCAAGGAGAACTGAGCTGGCTTTAAACACAGGGATGCACACACAGAGACACACAGACAATATATTCCTTGTGCCTTTTCACAGTGCTAAAGGCAGCTGCTGGCACAGCCACAGGAGGGTGCGCTGTGACCTGCACAGCACAGCTGTGTGGCTTGGGGCAATTTACAGGGTGCTAGCCCTGGAAACTTTGCTTTGTGGCACCATACTGTAACCAGAACACTAGAAGAGGTAGACAAGGATTTGGCTGTAACAGCCTTGTGGTGCCAAGGTGTTGCTCCACAGTGGTATGAGAGGGGCCCGTGGTCCCATGCAGTTTAGCCCAACCTGATAGTCAGGTTTAGCTATTGCCAGGTTGGTATCACTGGAGTTAGTGCTCTCAGGAGCTCTGTCAGGGCCACTCACTGCCTCATTTTTACATGCTGCAACATGAAAGTATGTGCCAGGAGTAGCACTGTCAACACGTGTCTAAGCAGTGACTTGTGCAATGAAATCCACTTTTCAAACATGACTATAAACTTGTCTCTCAGAAGACGCTGCACTGCTTTGAACAACGAAGAGGAGTTAAATCAGTACAGTCCTCAATCCCCCTTCCCCTTTCTCCTAACAGAATAGTCCCACTTACAGCGGTAGAAAAATGTTTCTCTTATTTACAGAAGCAATAGACTAGATGATTCAAAATAATCCAGTATATGACGATATGTGAAGATGACACAGCTTAGAGCGTTAAGCATGCTCAGGGTTATTTTTTTACATATATTTGCTGCTGGTTGAATAGGTGTCATACCAGGATTTTTGCATTTCCATTTTGACTGTTGTGGGTTTCTGAAATGGGAAAGCTATGCGGGTGCCTATGGAAATTGTATAAGTATCTCTATATCAAAATGCCTGCAGCTTTAGGGAATGCACTAGTATTGCTATTTTGATTAAAAAAAACCCCAAACCCAAACAAACCTTTTAGCAAAATCATTATACTGGTGCAAATCCTATTCATAGAGCCAGCCCTGAGCATCCAGAAGACCATTGAATCTCAAAGAAGATTAGGCTCTTAGGTGAACAAACAAGAGTGCAAATAATATGGATATAGCATTTCTCACTCTAACACCTCAGACTGAATTTCATAGATATTCCTAAAAAGCCAAGGATTTGGGACTTCTACCACAAGAAACATTAACCTGGGTGAATCTTGGAAAAAGGACTTGCCTGAGAATATGAAGTGAAAGCTAATCTTACTGCTAATGATGAGAAGCAGCATGACTGATGCACACTAGGGCCATAAAATGTAATTCGGCTTCAGAAACCAATTTGGTAAGGGAAAAAGAATTGTAGCACTAAATGTGCAACGGGGATTACTTCCACAGCACTTCTGTGCACCAACACTCATGGATTTCCTGGTGTGTCCTCAAGACCAAAAACTCTGTTGCATGCTAACATCAATGTGTCCTGGCATGTTCTTGGAATTTACTACTGTCTCCTACTGCGTTTTGTTCCTTAAGAGCTTGATCCTGTCCCTCACTCTGGAAGAGTCATCTCTGTCGAGGCTCAGTAATGTCAGCAGACCCATCAAGTGACTATCTGTATCTGCTCAAACGTTGGAAGACAAATATAAAACTAGTAATACAAATGAAGCAAAGAAGTGAGCTCTAAATAAGTCAGTCACTAAGTTGTGCTGGGGAAAGATAAAGGGAAGGAAAAGATAACAGCGGAGAAACAGTAGAATGAGTTAACGATAACTGGGCACTGGGAACTAATGAGTGCCTTTGCAAATATAAAGAGGAAAGAAAAAATACTACCATGAACAGTCTCCTTAATAAAAGCAAGGTGAAGTCAATGATTATTGCAAACGTCTGAGGTACTGCTCTACACTGTTGAAACCAGAAAAACAGTATACAAAAGAAGAAATGAAAACCTTGGCTTTCAGCTAGATGTAGGTTCCCAAGTGTCTAACTCCTGTGGGAAAAAAACTCCGGACATATGAAAAAAACTAGCCTAGCTGTTAAGAAAGTGCAGGTAGGAAGACATCGGGAGTCTCATGGCTGTAAAAAGGGCCCAGGTGACGCAGAATCAGTGGAAGCTGGTATGCAGATGCACCGCTGTGGACAGAAAACGAAAAGCCCCAGTGAAAGGTTGGTTTGCCTCCTTTTCTTCAGGGCTTGCTCTGTTTTCAGGGACAAACTCTAGACCAGAAAATACAAGCATCCAAAGCCATATTTTCTGGCCACTACAAGGAGAAAGAACATACTTCTGTCTATGGGTTTTCTCATCCTGCTGCTGTCCCCCAACATGCCACCCATCTCCCTTTCCTGGGAGAGCCCTAAGCAAGGCGGGAACTTGACCTCACTTCACAGGGCAGAGTACAGTTACCTTTTGCCTGAATTAGTGTTGCTGCCATCTATCTGAGCAAAAAGTTAGGGGATTTCTGGCTAGGGTGTTGATGAAAGGTGGCTCTGTGGGATCGTAAATCCTGCTTTTAACTAAATGGTCCTCCCTGGAGATAAGCTGAGCAGTAGCCGGTAGGTGAGAGGGAAGGAAACTAACTGGGAGCCTGTTCAAGGTTTAATAGGAGCTAATGGACTTTCTTTCCGCTCTGCGCAATCTCCACGTGGGGCCGATCTAAAGGTGAGCTGACAGCTGGAGAAGCTTTCTCCTCACATTTCCAGAGCAACTGTCCTGAAACCACAAACCATCCTGCTCACCAGGAGATTTGGTAGCATTTTTCTTCTCCTGCGCAGAGCAGCAACCAGGATCAAATAGTCTGAGGTCTCAAGGGATGGAACTAATGAAAGGAACTGTAAGAAATCAGGTCAGAGAAACAAGGGCAGAACCAAGCAGAGAAGCTAACGCACTACAAGGAGTTTGGCCCTCCTTGTTCAAAGGGTTCAAAGATGTTCTCCAGTCACTGTGGCTAGCATCTGGCTAGCACGGTTGAGGCATATTTGCTTCTGTTGGCAAGGGCAGACCACAGGGTGGTGTGGCGTGTGTTTTGTCCAGCCACGTTTCCTTCCCCAGCTTTCTTACAGCAGCTGCAATGGGATTGACTTCTGGCTGGGAAGGTGCTGCACTCACGCCTGTGGCCTTCTCTACACATTGACCATTTCTCTCCCTACCTTTTCTAGTTACCATCCATTGCACTCACATTTAGTGGAGTAGTGGGGAAAAAGAACAGAAGGAGCTAGAAGAGAACAGCTCTAAACCAGATTGTGATCTTGGACAGATACTTGCAACCATCCATACTGGTTGAGAGGTCTGCCAAGACAGATCAAGCCCTGTATTTGTAAAGGCCATTAATCAAAGTGGGAGGAACAGCAGATATCAGTGACCCCAGAAAGAACAGATGTTGAAACTCCAGGCAGAAAAATGAGACTTGGGACACGTAGCTTCGCCACAATCTCCGTGGAGAAAAACAGATTGCAGTTGCACTGCAAGAGGGAACACTGAGGATTAACAGGACCAGATCTGATTAGGGGCGATGGCAGGTGACAAATTTTGTACAAGCTTCTGTGCCAACTTGGAGACAAACTAAACTGTGATGGGGTTTTGGCTGCATTCACAAAGGATCAGGCAGATATTCGTTCCTAAACGTGGGCATCTGTGGGCTGAGGAGTTGATGACCAATTGGATGGGAATCAGAGAAGACCAACGACAATGATAAAGTGCCTGCAGGGACTGATTAATGAAAGGAGATAAAAAGAACCAACATCAATGTCTAGGAAAAGAAGTGATACCTGGGTGCAAGGCACAAACAGCCAGAGAGGAGAAAAATTGTTTAGGGGAGTACAATCCATGGTTATAACCAGGAGTAATTGGGTGAAATTGGGCAAATGAAAATATAGGCCAAATATCTTCCTGACCATGGGACTTGCTGGACCGTGAAATAGTCTCCAAAAGAAAGAGGTAGAAGCCCCATTACCTGAGGCATTTAAAACAAAAGTGGACAGAGCCATCAAGCATGTGCTGTAAATCCTCTACCGGCAGGGGAGTGGCGTAGATGACCTATCAGGTATTTTCCATCTCCAATTTCTACATTTAATATAAGGAACCACAAAACCCCCCAACTTGCTATGAGAGACAGAATAATGACTCAGCACTTGGGGAAAGCCAGTGGTAATCATGCAGGTAGAAAGCGAAAATGTCATAGTGATGAAGCAGAGAGAATAACAGGGGAGAGAGCGACATTGCAAAAACAATAGAGATGCAACAACTCTGCTCTAGCAGTTCAGATATGCTGAGGGAGGACAGGTAAATATGAATCCTTTATTATTGAGTTGGCCTGATATTAAAAAGGGGTCATCGGCGCTAGGCTGAGAGGGAATAGTACTTTCCCTCCCTCTTCCTCATTTAGTTTCAGGGACTGGTCAAAACAAAGCTGTAAGAGGCTGCAGGGAGTCAGTCCTGGTTTGCAAAATGGCCTGCGGGAGCCTGCCAAGGGACGCCTACCAGGAGATCCCGGCAGTCTCGCCTCATGGCCATGCAGGCGAAGGAGCACTACATTTGATGCAAGCATGCCACGGTTAAGCAGACGCCACGTAACGTGAGCTAAGGCTTGCTTTAAAACACCGTGGTAGGATTCCCTCTTGTTTGCTATTTTCGGTAGCACTGAATCATTTAACGGGAGCCTATTCTATCCCACCGCACAGCATCCTCACAGCAGACTCCAGAGATGGCTCTGCCTGGCAGTGACATGGGCACATGCAGGGCTGTGCTCTCAGGCACGTTTGGGACTTGCCATAAAGTGGGTGGGTCCAAAAACCAGCCAGGACACCAAAAACTGTCTTTAAAAATCACAAAGAGCAATTTAGACGAAGAGAGGGCCGAGTTATTGTCCGCCTTTCCCCCCTCTTTTCACCGCTGCCGTGAGGGCTGGGGCTGTACTCGCTCCCGTGACTCCAGGAGCCGGAGGGCGAAGGAAAATACCGCTGCAGCTGGAAACAGCGCACGTTAGGGTACGCATCCCATACGTTGCGGCTGACACAACGGCCCCCCGGCCCGAACCTCTGTGCTGAGCTACGTGCGATCCGCTCCAGGCTCTGAACACAGGCAGAGCCCCGGGGGCTCCCCCGGCCGGCTGGCAGGCGGCTTCCCCCGGGGCGGCCGTCCTCCGCTGGGGCAGGGGCCGGGGGCGCCCAGCCACGGGTGAGGCGGCCACCTCCCGCTCCCCGCCCCGGTCCCCGTAGCTTTGCAGTCACACGCCGGGGAGGAGGAGGCTGTGGGGCGGCCGGGCCGGGCCGAGCCGAGCCGGGAGCGGGGCTGGGGCGGTAGAGGCGGCCCCCGCGGCCCGCTGTCCCCCCCGCCCGCCCCGGACTTCCCGTGCCCCGCGGTAACCCGAGCCTCATTTCCTGGTCGGGGCTCTTAAAGGGGCAGCCGCGGCGGTGGAACAAAGGCCGCCGTGCTGCCCGCCGGCCGGCGCTCCGCCCGCGGCTCCCCGCTCCCCCCGCCCCCCGCCATGTTCGCCCATCCCGCGGCCCGGACCGGCGCTGGAGGCCGCTACCGCCGCGCGGCGTTTAAAGGGCCCGCGCCGGTCAAGTGACATGAGATAGGACGACGCGACCCGGCCGCGCCCTCCCGGCCTCCCCTCCGCTTCGCCCGGCCCGCATCGGCACCCGAGGGCGCCCGCGGCTCGCCGCACTCCCGCCCCGGCCGCGGGGCACCGCCGCCGCCGCCCCTCCCCGGTGGCGGCCGTTCGTGCCGGCGGCCGCCTGCTGCCGGCGCGGCCCCTTTAAGGGGCGGTGCGGGGTGCCGGGAACCCACGTCAGTTTCGGCCCCGAAACTCCGGATCAATGAGCGGCGCGGGGCGGGGCGCAGCGCCCGGCCAGGCCCGGCCCGGCCCCCGCCGCCTTTCGGTTTCTCTCTTCCAGGAAGGAAAACACCGGCGGGGAGCGGGGCCGCGACGGCAGCCGCCGCCCCTCCCCCTGCGCCCCCCCGCCCTCCCCGTGCCGCGCGCGCGCGCACCGACTCGCACGGGCAGAGCGCGCGCGGTCGCACACACACACACGCACGCACGCACACACACACAGAGCCTCAGGCGCGCGCGGCGGGGCGGGAGCGATCGCGCGCCCTCGGAGGAGCGGCGGCGGCGCTGAGGAGGGGACTCCGGCGGCGGGGCGCCTCCCCCCGGGCAGCTCCGCGGGCCGCGCCCGCCGCCGGGCGATGGTGGCGGCAGTAACTTCCCCTTGAGGGGCCGGGCCGGGCCGCGCCGCCGGGCCGGGAGAAGAGCGGAAAGTGGGGAAAGCCCGAGAACTTCCCGTCCGCCCGCGCCCGCCCCGCCGGGCTTCGCCGAGTCCCTCCTGAGAGATGTCTGAGGCTCCTGCTCAGTGTTGCATCAAGGTAAAGCCCCGTCCCTCCGTCCGGCCCTCTGTCCGTCCGGCCCCTGTCAGCGCGGGACGCGCCCGCCGGCGCCTCAGGGCGGCGGGCGCTGTGCCTTGCCCAGCCGTATTTGGGTGGAAATAACTGCTTCTTCCGCTTCTCTCCCCCCCCCCTCCCCCCCGGCGTGAAGGGCGGTCGCGGGGGGGCCGGGGTCCCCCGCCGGGTTTGCGGGACGCGCAGCCCCCAGCCGCGGCAGCCGGGAGCGCCGGGCTCCCCGCGCCGGCGGACGGCCCGGGGCGGGGGGGACGCGGGAGGCGGCCGCAGGGACGCGGCTCCCGGCTGTTGTCAGCGCCGTGCGTCTGCCCCGGGGGGACGCGCACGGCAAAGCCGCCGCCGGGGTTCCGCGGCGTGGCTCTTCGCGGCAGGAGCCGGCAGAGCCCCGGGAGCTTTAAACGGAGCCCCGGAGCCCGGCCCGGCCTCCCGCGGGGCTGGCTGCCCGCCGTCCCCCGCCGGCAACTTCGCAGAAAGTTTCCTGCCGTCGGGGAGATGCAGCCGCCGCTGCTTCCACCGACAGTGGGTTGCGGGGCTTTCTTTTTATTTTTTGCTTTAATTTTTTTTTTGTAATATCCGTATTATTATTATTATTTATTTTAGTCGCTGCATTTACTGGCCTTGCTTGCCCGTCAGCAGGTAGGGGAGCCAGGGCTGCGCAGCCCGGCCCCGCTCTGCCAGGGCCTGGGGGATGTGTTTCTTTCGCCGTGGCTTGGCCGGGTGAAGAAGGGGTTGCCCCGCAAAGTTTCTCGTTTTAAGTGGACGCGGTATAAAGCTGAGACAATGGAAACAAAATTGAGTTTCCTTTTTTGTCCAGACCCTTCCTATCTAGCAGCCCGCTAGAAATAGCACTTTCCTCTCTCCTTCCCTCACCCCTCCGTTTTGTTTCAATTATGCGTTTTCTTCAGGAGTTGCTTTGCCTTGTTGCCAGCCTGGACTCTCCCTTCTGCTGGCGACTAACTCTGCCCAACTAACTCTGTCCGAGCGGTTGTCTCTCCCTGCCTGGAAGGAAAAGGTGACTTCCAGACTCTCTAAGGCAAAGAGCCTAGAATAAACACTTACTTACTCAGCTTACAAGCATGACACTTTTTTGTTTGCTTGTCCGGTGTGTGTGTGTGTACGTTTACGGTGGGAGTCTTGCCTTCTATACCGTGTGACCACAATTTGAAAACTCCTGGGTGTATTTTCTCTTGCTGAGTTAAATGCGTTTGGGCCTGTGTCCCGTGAAGTCTCGTGGCTTAGAGAGTCTAGTTTGACTTTTCATAACACAGGCGGACAAATTGGATAATACGGTATTGTATGCGCATTACAGTATGGAAAATTGCTAATGCAGGCAAAACGTGTACAATTAACTAAGCAGATGCTGATATATATAAACTGAAATACAATTACTGTTTTTTCTAGTAAACCCTGTGGAAAGGTAGGATGTGTTCACTGGACAGAAGAACACAAATGAATGTCATGAAAAAGTAGTGTCATAAGTTGTGTCTCCTTGTTTTCGACATGTGTCATTTTGAAAATACGAGGCTCACTTCTGCTCTTACTGAAGTCAGCAACAAAACTACTGTTGATTTCGGGAACAGTAAAACTGGGCCTTCCCTAACCTTGCTAAAGTGTGTTATAGAGTCATACTGTAAGGGATCAGCTACATAGCAGGAGAGATACATGCAAACTTCTGTTTGAGTCTTGAAATGATAAATGCCAATTTTTCATTACGTTTAGAGAGATATTGGGAAACTTTTTTTTCTTTTTGAAGTGACTTTCTAAACATTGTGGTCTGAACTTTTATTTCTTGATGTGTGATTTGTTTACATGCTGACCCTTGGAGTTATCTTTGTCAGAAGGCAGAAACTACTCTTGTTGGCTTCTCTGCTGATGATTATTTTAATAGTTTCAAATGTAGAAAGTATATATTTTCAGACAGAAATGTGAATTTTAAATGATAGCATTTCTTTACCAGTCAAACCATTCTGGGTAACCTTCTGTTCAGTTTTTCTAACTACCATTGTTTTTTGGACGCTTGCTTCAAGCAGGCAGAGTTAAAGGTGGCTGTGATCAGCAGCTGGATTTAAGAGGAGTTGTTTAAATGGTAGTGTGATTATACAAGTACGATCGATTATTTCTTCACCGTGCAAGTCCAGCTCGCAGCACGGAGCGTGAAGTCAAGGCAGAGGAGCAAGCCCCGCACTGTACTCCAACTTCGCTGCTGTGTTGTTCTGAAAAGTAGCCAAGTATTGTGCTGCGATGGTGTTGCAGAGTTTCATTAGGAGCCTGTGAACTGGAAGCGGTGGTGCTGGTGGATGTATTTTGTATTTTTTTTTTTTTTTTCCCCTTCCTCCTCCAACACAGGGCAAGGGTGCGTGCAGTAAATGCCACTGCAACTGGGGTGATGAACCACGGAAAGCTTCAGGGGAGGGAGTGAAGGCTAGTGCTTTGTTTTTGCCCGAGCTGCTCAGTCCACGGCCTCCCTATCTCACCTTATTAGAGAAGCGCTCTAGTAAGATTTAGAAAAAACTTTGAGGAGGTGAAGTTTTGGTGTATATTTAACTACTGGTAATCAATATAAACTTGCAGTAGTATCTCAGTTTGTGTCAAGTACTTATCAGTATGTATGTGTGATTGTATATTGATATGTGTTTGCTTTGCGGCAAGTATGTGTGCTTACTTACATTAACTATTTCTCCGGGAGAGGAGAAATATAATGCTAATATCCCGATCTTGCCAACACTTGGGTGTGTGTTTGCCTGGCTGATGGCAAGCAGACCCGTTGTGGCAAGGAAGTTAAGTGCGTGCATAAAAGAGTCTAAAGCTGCAGAGAGGAGTCATCGCTGGAGTTTAGAAAATAAGATCTTGGGTGTCAGAGGTGAGCATCAAGTTCGCTACAAGTTAGGGCACCAGCGTACTCTCTGCAGGAACCACTAGGCTTCAGGCTTGTGGCAGACTCCAGCCTGCGAGGGCCTGAGGGCTTTGACTCCGAGGTGGATTGGGAAGGGACATCTGATGTGGTTGTCGTATTCGGACGCTTTTTCATCCCAGTTGTTGGGATGTCTGCGTTGGTAGTAAACCTGTTCCTCTGATCCTGAGCCATAGTAGTTAGCTGATTATATTATTGCAGATACTGCCATGATGTTGGCACTCGTTACAGTATTGGCAAGTGATCCTTACGGCCTCACCTCTCCTCCTCCAGATGGGAGAACTGAGGCACGGGAGAGTGTAAACATCTTCGCAAAGGCTTACACGAGAGCAAAAGCTCAAAGGGAGACAGGACTAGAAGTTTAGACACAGGTGATGATTTTTGTGATTAATTAAGGTCCTTGTGGTGCTGAGTTCTGTTTAAAACCTCACCTGGAGCTTTCTGATTGTGAGGATATACCTATTTTTTTCCTGAAATTATAATACCTTGAGAATATCATCATGGTGTCATGTGGAGGCTCAAAATTCAGCAGGCAAATGGAAGGGTCCCGAAGGGCGCAGTTTAATTTGTTTATTTTCCTTTTTATAAATCTGGCACTTTCAGTTGCTTAGTCTGATTTACCATGCGACCATACAAACAATTGTTCTGGCACAAGTGTGGAGTTGTGGGGAGACTAAAAATGGGAATATGGGGGGGGGGGCGTGGAATCAGCTGCTTCAGATCTCCCAGGCCAGGGCTTCTCCAAGCCGAGGCTCCCTTGCGTGCGCCTGGCTGATGCTTGAGCTGAGAGTGCTTTCTGTGGGCAGCACTGAAGGCACGGAGCCTTCCTGCGAGTCAGATTTCACAACTGACTCCAGTGGAGATTTTATGCAGCCGTACGCTGGTGGATGCGAGCGCTTTCTTGTGCAGTGAGCTGTACGTAGTGGCCCTTGTGATTGCACGGGCACCGCAGGAGTCAGCGCAGAACTCTGTAGCTTGAGGACTTGTCTCACTGGTGCTCATTTCGGATTTGAGGATGTACCTTGTAATCATTTAAAAAAAAGGAAGAGGGGAAAAAAAGACTGATCTTGTAAGCTGAAGGGCAAAGAATCAGCATGGTGTTTGAGCTTTCAGTCTTAACTGGCTTCCCCAGATTTACTTAATTTTTACTGTCTCCTGATACTTCATTGATGCTGTTTTTGCAAAGAGCTCTCTCCCACTGAAGGCTTCCCTTGCAGAGGGACTGTTCAGCACTGCGCAGCCAGAATCCTGTTACCCTTAACCACGGCTGAGTATCTGTTAGTGCAGAGTATTTTCCTTAACGTTTATTAGTGAACTTGTGTACTAGGAGGAGGATCCTTCTATTAGTGTCAATGACAAAACTCTCATTAAGTTCAGTGGGTGTGGGATTGAATGGGAGAAGACCATTGTTTAGAAGTACATACTATTTAACACCTGATTAATCATTTAACTCCTTGGCACCAGCTAAATTTAATCCCTCTGAAGCAAAATTTTACTAACACTGCCCCAATTAAACAGTGGTCATTACTATTCACTGTGTCATTATGGGTGAAGTCAGTTTCCTGGGAGGCAACCCATTAAAACAGCAGCCCCAATATGAAATGCCCCAATTAAACAGAGGATACTTTAATGATAATTTACATGCATATTACACCTTGCATCTCAAAGTGCCTTTTGGAGGGAGGTGGCTAAGCAGCACTCTGCTGATAGAAATGGTGATAAGCAGGAGATGAAGTCTTGTACAGTTACGCAGAAGTGAGGTTTCTGCCTTTTAGAAAAGTTACTTGGGTCCTTGAATGCTTACTGGTGATAGCTTGCCTTCTGAACTCTTCTGATAAAAGCTTTCCTAATAACATGCTCGCTTCAAGAAGGGAGAGCTAAGGCAACCTGTGATTTTGGCCAGTAGTGTGGTTCTGACCTACAATCCAAAAATTGGCTAAATTTTTTTTTTTTAATGTGTTTGTTTTGGAGTATTTGTGGTTCTGTGCCTTCAGCTGGGCATCCCCAGAGCGACAGCAATCAGAACAAGTTCTTCTGAAAATGTTTGCTTTAGCCTTTGCTTTCCCTATCTGTGAAACAGGCATAAAATAATAATGAACATACCTCTGCAGGGCAGTAGCGAGGCTTAGCATTTGTAATGCAGCATGGAAACAAATTGTGTTTATTACAGAAATCAGTGACAGAGTGATCTGATTTGTTCCTGGCTTTTTAGTTCACACGGTGTTTGGGGGTGGGGAGGGTGGTTGTTGTTTGGCTGTTGGCTTTTTTGGTAGGGGCCACCTACCTCTGCTGAGCAGTTAGAGAGAACAAGATACTACTGCTTCACCGTGTCCCTATGGCTGGATCAGCCACGTGTGGGCAGGGTGGTGTTTCTGTGTCCACAGCCCGCATTGAACATGGCTTTGGGAGAGGGAGGCATAGCTGTTCTGCCACAATCCTGCTCCTGGCCTAGGGCAGGAGCTCCTGGGAGGGGCGGCAGCCAGATGTGGCTGCCAGAGCAATCCCCGCCGCCTTCCCGTGACCACTGTCCTTCCCAGGGCTCCCTGAAGCTGAATGCAGAGCAGCCTGCATACTCGGTTGTCCCAGGTGTTATTTTTTTCACGGGGGTAGGAGGGCATCCCTCTCTGTTAGATCAGATACACCTTCATCATCTGATAAGGGAGGACCCGCTGGCAAAGGCAGTGGCTGGTGGTCAGCTGCTAGCATTGTCGCACCAATTAATTTTTAGGTCGCAATGTATCCCTGTGCCTCCTGAGGGAAGGAGGCCACCCAGGACAGCCCACGGGTGGGATGTTCCTCTACGCAATCATGAAGAAGCCAAACCGAGCCCAGGTATGTGCTCACGTTCAGCCCAAGCAAAGAGACCAGACAGGCCACCAAAACTCCTGTGCCTTTAACAGCAGAGTTGTGGCAATCGATTCCTGCTATCATGGGTTATTTTTTTAGGTCTGCAACCCAAGCCAAATTTAGACCATATTGGTTCTGGTGTTGCCGAGTTGTCTTCAGGCAGTGTTTTGTTGGAGCACAGAGGACAGCTACTCTCTTTATCTTCTTTAGTAACATATGGAACTCAAACCTAGATTATACTGATCCCCCCCCCCCCCCCCAATGCCACTGCTGGCAGGAAAATAAATGCAGAAAACTCCCACTGAAGTTGAACTTGTTTATGGAATGTCTGGAGCAGCGGTAAATAAAGGATTTTGAAGGAGTTAAGTTTTTCTCTGATGGATGGTATTGCTTCTCTCCTGTAATGCTGCTGAGCTCCAAAGTGAACTGGGTATGGCAATTAAGGAAAGCTATAAATGATTCTTCATCTAAATGATTTTCCAAAGGTTATTCCTTGTTAAGCCACATGCAGTTTCTTTGCTTCAGTGTTGTTCTTGTACAGCTTGCAAATACTATCCTGGTTAAGACAGTCTGGAGAGAAGATGAGTATGAAAGAGATTCTCACTGCGGTATTTATGTTGGTGTTCTATGGAATGTTTGCATACGGAAATAAATAGCATTGTAAATCATTTTAAAGATGTGTATAATGTCAAGAGTAGCATTGGGTGTGACTGCAAGAGTTAAGTGTTAGGACAATTCCACAAAAATACTTTGAATGTGACAACTGGGCTTTACATGTTAAACTGTTAACAGCTGGCTAATATTAAATCCAGAGTTTGGATGTTTAATTTTAAAATATAAATAAATGTGGTTATAAATAGGAACAATGAGTGACTTCTTGGTGTTTTTTTTTTGTTTGTTTTGTTTTTTTATTTTTGTTTGGGTTTTTTGTTTGGTTTTTTTGGTCTGCTTTTGTTGTAGGGTTTTTATTTTGTTTTGTTTCTAGCTAGCTCAGGTAGGGTCTGATCAAGCTTGGAAATTATTTGTTGCGAAAAGGCTTGAGAGTTTAATCTGGAGGAAACCAACTAGTATCCAGTAAAGAATATCCTTAAAACTGATGGAATGCAGCAGAGAGTGAGATTCTTTATATAGTTTGAATTTCAACAGAGTATGGCTGAAGTGATTTTTTTCCATTATGTCTTCAGTGGGATCCTCCAAAACATCTATTAACAGAAACTAGGAATGTTTTCTAAGTGGTATGGGATTCTGTGGAAATCCAGGAGCTTGGAGTTCTACCAGATAAATGAAATGTTTAATAAAAGTGCCAGAGATAGTAGTACTAGAATTCAGAGACAGATTTATCCAGTTAGTAGGGCCACAACAAGGCATTCAGTATCTGCAAACCACATTTTCCTTTTCTCTTTCTCCTTTTTTCCCTAAAAAGGACTTCACATAAAAGTGGTTTCTGTCATTGATGGAGCACTGTGAAGCTCTGCTGATGTGCTTGGAGGTCAAATGGAGCAAACCCAGCATTACAGCAATATTAGGGAGCTCCTTCCCACTTTCTAGGAACGCATCGGAGGTCTGTGTTGGGATTCCCCCCCCATGACAGAAGTAATCCTTTTTTCTTCTGGTGGATTAGGACTGGAGATTATTGTTTCACCATGTTCCCTCTTGAATGGCGAGTTCTCATTTTCCTACCTGCCCCGTGCTTTAAAACACGGGCAAAGCTAAGCCTTCTCAGACCTGTCCAGGAGCTGAGGTTAGAGGTGGTAGGGTGTGAGGATCTGGAGGCTCTGAGGTGAGGGTGTTGGTCCCACTCATCACTGGAGGCTAGCGGAAAAAACATTCCCTGGCAGATGGGTCCTCCCTGCCACATCCCCGAGAAGCTGCTTGGTTGTTTCCAGTGGACACCACTGCACGAGACTGGCTGCAACTTGAAGCCTGCAGAGCGATGGGGAGGTAGCACTGATGGGCCAGTCAGCTGTGCCACTGCCTTTCTGCCGTGGCGGCTCTGGTCTCAGCAGCCTCACCCCAGCTCCAGAGGACCGGCTCCCTCCAGTTTAGGGCACTGTTGTGCTGGGTTGGGCAGCCTCGTCTACAGGTAAGTGGCAGGTGCCCGATTGGGGCTGTGCTGTGACCATGGGGTGATGGACCCGCCGTCTCCCTGGGGGTGAGGAGATGAAGGGCTGAACTGTTTTCACAGAGGGATGAGGATGCACTCGTTCCTGCTAAGTCCCAGCGTGCCAGGAAGGGCACCAGGTTGCAGGAACAGGAGTGCTGATGGGTGTAAAAGATATTTCTCAGTTGGCAGCCTGAGTGGTTGTGTCATTGTAAAATGGCTTGAGCAAATGGGTTCTCTGGAAGAGGACTCAGGGAAGACTGTGGGAGCGGCTTCCAGGGGAAGAAGGTTATGGACTGTAAAATATTTCATGGCATGTGGCCTGAGATATGTATCGCACATTGCACAGTAAACACTAGGCTCAAACACACTGGAGATAGCGTCTTAGCAAGCTACCTCGCACCAGCTGAGTCATCAGAGCCATCCGTGACTGACCGTGCGCTGGCTTTTATTACCTCCCAACTGGGACAAATTACAACTTCTTTTAAACCTCAAAGTAAGAAGAGAGTGAATTAATAGCGTATGCACAGCCAATTAGCACAGCCAACTGAACCATGTTGACGGGCAGTGGCTGAGTTTTGCAGGCTTGGAGAAGCGGGCAGAAAGCGCAGTATTTCCTCCCCCCCCCCCCAGGTAGTTTTGAGTGAGGCTCTCTCATGGCTCTCCTGCTTAACAGAAACAGTGAGGTCTCCTTGAGCTGTTTGGTCCTGCTTGCCGATAGACCTCCCAGAACTGGTCTGGCAGCTGGGATGGTATTTTACGAAATGATTTGGTTGGTGAATAAAAGAGAAAACTGAACTCAGTTTTCAATTTGGAGTCAAATAGGCAAATAAAACTGTAGTGGGAAAGGAGCAGGGAGTAAAATAGAAATTATCTGTATATCGCAGTTTGAATCCATGCCGTGTATCGGCTCCGATTACAGCGCTCTTTCCTGACTACTAGGAAGGTTTGTAGTGGCACCGAAAAAGATAGAGAAATGAGCAGTGAGGTTGCCTGGGGAAACTTCCATAGGAAGAGAAGCTGTATTGCCTAGGACTCTTCGGCTTGGAAGGGAAGCTGCTGAGGGAGGTATAATAGAAATCTATAAAATCGCACAGTAGTGTAGTATGGGGAGCAGTTATTTCTGATAGTACAAAACTAGAGCAGGCAATTAAATTACCAGCCAGCAAGATTAAAACAAGTACTTCTTCCATCTGTGTTAAATTATGGAACTCACTGCTGCAGGATGCTGTGGAGGCTAAAAGTACAAATGGATTTTAAAAAAAAGGGTAGAGGAATACAGGGAAGATATTAAGCCTGACAGCCTGTATGGGAGGAAAACCCCCTATAATTACATAGGGGAAAGATTGCTTTTTCTGTCTGTTAAGCCTTTCCTGAAACAGAGACTTCTTGTCTTTGGGGGACAAGGTCTCAGGCAAGATAGACTTGCTCTGATGATGTGTAGGCATTCAGATGCTTCAATGTAAAATTTTGCACCCTGGAAGGCTGGTCTCAAGTGCTTATTAGTCTCCTCCGGATTGTTTCCTAAGTCTCAGCCCCAGCAGTCTTGATTTCAAGAACAGTAGTTAATTGTAAGTGGGAAGAGAGCTAAGGAAGAATTTGTGTCTGTGACTCAGAGATTTGTGAAGTCTGGATTGCTAGGACTAGCAAGAGATTGGCTTTGTTGCTTTAATTACCCAGATTTAAATGAAAGAGGGGAAAACCTTCAGGGAATACATGGAAGAGGAATTACAGATCAGCATTTGAAAAAAGGAAAGTTTTCTGGTAATGGGAAAGAGACTTTGTTTGCTTCTAGGAGCCAAATGTGGGTTGACCTATGCTTTTCCAAAGGTCTCGCAGTTCTCATTATCACCCATGTGAAATGTGTTCCTGAAGCATTAACTCTTTTTCACATAAACGACAAATGGTGTCCCTACCGGAGCTCTCAGCCATGGGCATAAGAGTTGCTGCTTTCACTGCCTGGCCAAATGTTGCAAGCAGTCACTGAACTGTCTCGCTCGCTAAGAAATGCTGTCATTTGTACAGACCTTGCATCACGCTTTTCATTGTGACTTTTTTTTTTAAATGGCAAACAGAAGAATGGATATACAAAATCAATTCCGATATTGTCTTGCGTGTGTACTTTTTAGTTATTTTTCCTAAAGAGAGAGTGATTCACAGTGTTGGATAGCCATTAGAACATACTGATTACTGATGTGCAGCTAAATATGGCCTTTAACCTAAATTTAGTTCTCCTTTCTGCTAATCTATACAATGCCCGCAAGTATCTATTTAAGTAATTGGATGGCCTCATACAGATTTAGTTAGGTTTTTATTTTGGAAAATAACAAATTACTTTGCTGGGTGATTGATTTTTTTTTTTTTTTTTTTTTTAAATTTTACATGGTGTTTATGATAGACTGCACTTGGCTTTGCAGTGAAATGTAATTACAAGTGCAGTCTCCCCCATCAAAACCCTGGGCATTTAAAAGTAGTTCTTAAAAAAAAAAAAAAAAAGTTTTGATAATTGTATGTGAAAAGGAAGTGTCTGGTACATTTTAAGGTAATATTACTTAATAAATAACAAGCTCTTTTATTAAGCAAATGAAATATTGTATTTTTTTTTAATTGCACTGATTGTTTCTTGTCATGTTGATCTAGTATGAGTAGATTTTGCTCCCTCAGCCCTCATTTTTATTTGTTGACTGGAGGAAGAAAACAAGCTTCCTGTTTATACAACTCCAAAGCATTTTCCAACTTTGCGTAAACTAGTCATTGCAATGAACTAATTGACTAAACTGAAAAAAGAAAATATTCTCTCTGTATCTGTTGCCAAAAGCTGGCTTGGCTGTTTGGCATGGTCCGGCTCTAGGTGTACAATAGTGGGTTGCACTCATTTGAATGGTAGGACTTTCTTTTATGCTTTGGCACAAAGTTTTGTGCTTGGGATTTACCTTTAAAATTATTTTCCACTATTATAGTTATGACTGCATCTCAATACGCTTCAGTTTCACATTTCTTACGTTTTTTAAAATGAAAAAAAAACAACCCAAGTTTAAAATTGAAATTTTAAAAGAAGTGGCTTAGAAAAATTATACGTGTGTAGACATAATGCCTTGGTGGATCTTGAATACAGTGCTAGACAGAACCTCTTTCTGTCCTCTGCATGTTATTCTCCATACTGAGTTTTCATTTAATGCTTTAGTGGCGAGACCCATCTTCTTTAGCCACGGAGGGCTGAAGCAATGGAAAAATCAGCTGACGTGAGGGGTATTTCTCTAGTTCAGCGTGAAGGTTTGGCTTTGCAAACAAGAGAGGAAGCCATCATAGATGCAGGAGAAACCTCCTGATTCCAAATGAAACTAAACCCCTTATAGTATTAGTGCTCCTGGAAAGAAAAGACTCTGAAAAAACAGGTGTTAACTTGTGTCCTGTAGTAGAGGTGTCTGTATGCTTTATAAGATACTCAAAAGTCTTCATTAGCTCAGTGTTTTAAGATGTTTGTTGTCACAGACAGTTCCCTGTGAGGTAGGGAACTAGGATTGCCCGGCTTCACAGATGGGGAGCAGAGTGGCTTCATGTAGTCTCTCGGTACCTACAGCTGCAGCAAAACAATGCTGTGGTCTCCCAGCGCAGTCTCCTTGGGCCCTTTGCCTGCTGCCTACCTGGGACTCCCTCTCACTATTTGCTTGGCAGATGATACTGGTCTTAGGCTGGCCTGTCCCATCACTCATACTTGCCCTTCCTGCTTGCTGGGGTGAGAACCTCATGGTCCTACCGCGTGTCCCTGGGAGGTGAAGAGTTACGTCGCCATCACTTCAGCTAGTCCAGTTATAAGGTGAACTTAAATACTAATGAAAGAGAGGGCTAGTGTCCTTCAGTCTAGACTGGAGTTTCCTAATTCCCTGTCCATTTTTCATCAGTGGTCCACAGATCACTTTGTCATATGCGGAATACTCGTTCAGCTGTATGGGCCTTGGCCTCCTTTTTGTTGAAAAAGAGGGAAAAAAATCCTCCCCCAAGCAACAACTGAAGTTCTGTCTCTTTCTTAATGTCAATTAAAAAACAAACAGAGGTAGATCCAGGTTGTCAGCAGGTGGTTGGCACAGTGGTGAAGAAAGTGTGAAAGCCATGGATCGAAGACATCGAGATAGCTCCTTCAATGATTTGTGTACAAAGGACAGTAAGCAGCTGGTCTGGAGTAGGGCTTGGTTTTAGAGCATGTTTAAATTTAAGCATTATAGTGAGCACATGCATATTTAAATTTTCGTATTCTAAAGAGAAAAAAAAAACCAAACAAAAACAACAAAACCCAACAAAACCCAAAATGAATTAAGGGAATTAATTAGTAGAGATGGTTAGAATGATAACTTTTGGGGATGGAGGAAGTTCCATTTTTGGGTTGCTTTCCATGTAACGCCTGAGAAACAGGGCCAGCCTGAACAGTTTTGACTGGTCAGCAAAATGTTTCTTGTCCACTGTTCAAATGACTTGCTCACAAAAATGAATGGCTTGGTTGGTATCTGTGCTTCTGGAAATAAAATAATTACATATACTTGGAAAAATAGATGGGTTTTGTTCAGAATTTGTCCCTGTAGGTTTACTGAGAAAACTTTTATTGTAGTCTTGAAAGCTCCAACAAACTGGTCACCTGCAGGTTTTCCTAGCCACATGCTGGTGGTGATGAGAGTCCAGGTGAGCAGTCCTGCACGTCAGGGTTGGAGCTTCTCTCTTGGTTTCCACCAGAGCTCCCAGAGTATGCTGCTCTCAGCCCATCCACCTTCACGGCCAGACGCACAGGAATTCAGAGATACTCGGCACTGCCACAAGATGCAAGCTTTGACATGGGGTGGCTCTCCACGCCTATGTAGATAGGGAGCTGTTTGAACCAGAGATCTGATATCTGTATTTCTATGCACCTACTCTAAGCTACGGGACTGGAGGTTAGTGGAGGAAGGAAACAGGAGCCAGGGAAATAGGGTGGGATTGAGAGTGAAGGAATTAAGAACCGGGGTGTGTATGTGTGTGTGTGTGTGTTTCCTGTGGCAGCAACTGCAAGCAGCTGGGCCCATTGCAGACTCCTGTGGCAATCATAAAAATTTGCTTTAGAAGGTCATGAGAGGCAGAGGCAGGGAGAAGCTGAATTGGGAAGGGTTATTTCTCATCGTATGGGAACAGGGAGGATCAGATGGAAGCATCTGGCAGTTTTAAACAGGGGAAAGTATGTTTTCACACAACATACAGTGAGGTTACTGACCTTACTGCCAGGAGTTATAATGTAGGGCCAAACAGGCAATTGGTTTCAAAAGACAGTTCATACTAGATGGATCTGTTTGGGACTATTAATTGCAAAGATACAGCTGCAGTCCTTGGCTCAGAAAGCCCCTAACCTGTGGGTTGCTGGGGGAGTCTGCAAGGGAGAGTTTATTCCTTGTGTTCTTACCCTGAGCACTTCCTGCTGTGTGTTGCTGGAGATGTGGTACTGACCAGAACTACTATGTTTTTCCATTTTCATTTAGTGCTTTCATACTTTGGTGCTGGACTCTCTACAGATCCCTCTGACAAGTGGAAAATAACAGTTAAGAAAACCTCTCATGTGAATCAGACCTGCTGTGTTTCTTGATCTTGTTGTGATGTTTCCTCAGAAGAGGTAACCTGACCACCTGAAATTCACGAGACGAATGTTCTTCAGGTTATGAAGGACTTCTCAGTTAATTTTGTTCGGGAAAATTCTTGGGGATTTTCCTGTCCTTGACTCTCCTCTTGGGCTGTGATGCCATTTATTGGTATAAAGTGCCCTGACCTATTTTATTTCTCTAGGTTTTTCCCAAGATTTGGCTGACAGAGGGTGGAAAAAATAATTAGATTCTTAGATAATTCAAATGCTACGTGATGTGTCAGCCGCACCTCTTCTGATGGCTGATAAGAGACAAGTGAACACAGTTCCTTGCAAGACGAGGATGCGTTTGTTTGGATGGCACAAACACGTAACCACGTGTCTGTGTGGCTGATGACCAGGTGTTATACAACACAGGGACAATTCCAGCACTTCCATTAATTTATTCCATCAGCATGCCTGAAACCTGCTTTGGAGTGACTGTCTTGATTTGATAGTTCAATCTCTTTGCCTTTCAATCCCTGACTCTTCTTTTCAAGTTCCTAATAGCTGAGAAAATTGAGGAGGAAGTGTTGTTTACTGAGTGCCTGGACTTCATTTTTCTACACATAATGATTAAGAAATAAGTGAGCCGGCAGACAGGACCTTCTCGTGGGATGCTGTGTACACCAAATGTTTTTCTTCAGTGCAAGATGAGCTGTTTCTCAAACCATGCTTGTCCTGTGCTAATGCAGTTAGTGGGCAGTTAGAACTAGAAAGGTGAGCTGGCTAAAAGGAAAAAAAAAAACCAAACCCTGCAAATGCTTGTGTGTCCTTTACCAAGCCCCACATCTAGAATGCTGTCCTACAGCAGGCAGATACCATAGCAGCTTGCTCTCATGTGGTACATATTTGCCTGTCTTTAGGCTGAACTTAGTTGTGATCTGTGTGCTGCCCAAGCTGCTCACCTTTAACTGTCTCCTGAGGTCCTGTCCCACCACGCCAGCTTGGACAGTCCCTCTAGGGACAGGCTCTTCCTTTGCTGTTCCCAAGTGCTGGCTATAGAGCCTGAATGTCTGAAGACATTATACCCACTACCAACACAGTAAAACAGAAGCAGAAATTCCCAAAAGATGCTGATAGCTGAAGGAATTCTGTTTTCCTCGTGTTAAACACAAGGAAGTTAATTTTATCGTTGTATACAAAAGTGAATTAAAATATGTCCGTTTACCATATGCAGAGTCGGGTCATGCACTTTTCCTAACCCAGTGTGCAAGCACAGCAGTAACATGATCCTGTGACCAAGGACTGTATTATTTGCCCGGGTTTTGTAGATCATCTTTAATTTCTTACTTACTGATATCCTAGCTGTTTGCACTCAATTACTTAACTCCTGAATTTCCCACTCAGGCTTTGGGTATCCGTATGGTTCATGGTGCTGCAGGAGTGGGTGCTGGAATGCCGTCTGTGGACAAATGAACAGTTAACGATGCACTCTTGAATGCAGCCCTCATTTTAGGCTGGTGAAGCAGGGCTAAATCTCATGCCTGCCTTTTCCAGTGCTCAGCCAGCCTCTTTCTCACATTTCCAAATGGATAGCCTATTCATTCATGCACAGTCACCATGCTGTGTTTTCCTTCAGGTTTGTACCTCAAGTTTTACCTCGCCTTTCACATGTTTGAAGCCACGGTCCTTAAAAGTGTTGGTGATGAGGCTACTGGGAAAACACAGCCCTTGGAGATTGCGAAGTCCGTTTGTTCCAGTCACTTGAAATAGGAGCTAAATGATATGCCTGGTTTTAGAAAGCAGCAGTATTCTATCTGATCTTGTCCTTCCAGTGGAAAAAAAGGCGAGGGTTTGATAATCTATATGGCAGTACAGTGGTAAACTTGGAGTGATTTAGACCGTTAATGGAAAGTACTTTAACTTTGATTTCTTAACAGTGTGTCAGATGAAAGGATAATCTTAGCCTGTCTGATTTCCCATTGCTGCTGGCTTGCATAGCATCTGCCTAAAATGAAAAGGCAGCGCGCAGATCCCAGCATGCAAAAGTAGCAGGCTGCTCGCGTGGCCAGGTCATTAACTTCCTTCCCTCCATTTCTCGATCTTGGGTCTCGTTGCTGTCCATTGTTAATTATTCTGGCTGCAGGCTCGTTAAGAAGCCCTGAACACCAAGCATTTTTCCAGGCATAAGTCATTTGTGCCGAGATGTTTGTTTTTCCCGTGGCTAACTAGTGTCTAGCCTCCTCCTGTTTTGCTTCTTACTTGTATGCTCTGTCATTTCCCTTTTCACAGGGTAAGGGTATTCTCCCTAAACTCTGCTCTATTTGTTGCTGTAAAATGCACATAGGAGGTCGTGGACTATATTGTCAGGCTATGCTATAACCTGCTTTCTTTTGAAGTACAGTGGGATTTGGCATCATAAGAGGTGAGGCTCTTTAAGCATGATATGAAGAAGAGTCCTGCACAAGATACGGTGAGGCAGGTGAAAATTGTGACTTGAGCAGGGGTCCTGGGTCATCATCCTAGGTTGAGCCTGCTAGTTCCTGAATTCTTCTGTGGTGTGGCTGTGATCCTGTCATACCATCCTTCCCTGCCTCCAGCAGTGTCTCTGTGAAGGAGTATTTGCCCATATCCAACTTTGGGCTGACATGAAGCTGGTTACTTCTCCTCAGGTTTTTAACCATTCTTTAAAGGCACTACAAAAGTGCATCACTGTTATTTTGCTGAAGAAGTAGTTTGATGAGACTCTTAGTTCAAGATAAGGTGGTAGCACCCTGAAAGATCTTGTCCCACCCTTCCCCTTCCTCCTCCTGTGGGCTGGCACAAATGTTTGGGCGGACCTGTGCTTGATAGGGCAGCAAATCTGGATTAAAATGGGCAGCTTGTGCTAGCGCAAGGCAGAGCGTGGTGTGGAGGTGGGAATGAGCAGCTGGGAACGTGAAGAGGGCAGGGCATGTTTTTTCAGTGGCGGTGCCAGTTGATCTGGGATTAAAGTGTTGATGAAACTCAGAATAAAGCTTTGGCCAGATCTGTGTTGCCTGACATCAGAACTAAAGCTTTTAAAGATTCACGCCTACTTTCTTTACAAGAACTATTCCTTTAGGCTAGATAGAGTAGCTACAGGAAAAGTGGTCACTGGTTCAGGAAAACGTGGTTCTTCTTGTGTCGAGAAGCCATCTCTCCTTTTCTTATGCCAGCAGACACCAAGGATCTGAAGCAACATGGTTTGCTCTTTTACTGTGAAGGGTAGAGCTGCTGCCTGGAGGTATGAATGAGCCTTCTGGTATCAGCGTGAGGCCCTGCTGCTGTCATCTGCGGACTTCCAACCGTGCTATGGCTTGCTTTGCATTTCTGAACACACCTTGGCTGTGCCGTCTAGGTTTAATTGCAGGAGAATGCTGCTTTAATAAAAGGAGGCACTTGCATGTATTGAGTCTTCTGAGATAGACTGAGAACACTGAATGCTAAACCCCCCACTTTCATTGCAAATTTATGCTGTTCCATACAGCTGATACTGACAGACAGTCTGGACCTGTTTAACCGTGCAGCAAAGCGTGAAGCCTCTCTGGGTCAGAGGAGGAAGCTGGTCCCACCTACCTAATCTAGAGGTCATTTCAGAGTTTCAATTATCTATTAAAATTGTGTCCTGGAAACATACAAACATGGAAATGATACGTTCGGTCCATAAATGTTAGCTCTTCATGAGCCATGCTCACTGCAGCTTTCCTGGGAGCTTGGTATATATGCCTTGTATTGGATTTGGCGTGAAAGGTATTTGTGACATCCTTTATATAGAAAACCAGGCCAACTCTCATAGATCTTGTTTTATTTTTCTTATATCTTCTATGCTGGCCTCGCGACATGGTTATAAAAATATACCAGCCTGGTGCATATACTCATTGTCCTGGACAGGGAGGATAGGGTTGGGTTAAAGGTACTGTATGGGGATACAGGAGGTTTTAGTTCAGTCCCTGCTCTGCCACTTCGTTCTCTGTGACCTTGAAGTTGTTTAATGTGATTGCCCCTCCATAAAGCATTCACGCCTAGCAAAATGGAGTCAGATCACGAGTGGAAACTGCTTGTGCCTATGTAATTCAAAAATTAATAATGATCTTGCCCTAACCCCTTGCTGGGATGATTAATATTGCAGGATTATTGGCAGTAGGACCCAGGGTTTAACAGTACTGGGGTATGATTTTAGGTAGTTTGCCTTTTTTAAAAAACAAACAACCAAACAACCAAAAAACAACGTACTGGTTTGAACTCTATCTGAAGAACTCCTAAAGATAGCACTGTGTTGGTTGATGCATAAAAGGGGGCCTGAACCATGGCTAGGATAATGAACTTAAAATTTAATGAAAATTAATATTAATATCTGCACAGTGTAGAACTGCCAAGCTATCAGTTTGGTATTACCCCAGCGTTGGCGATTTGGGTAGATTTTAGTGAAATGGTTCATTCTGGCTGATAGCAGCTTAGATGATAGTTGTGGTGAAGACTTGAGAAATTTTCCTCCCTCCTCCAAAGTTACTTGAAAAACTAAAGAAACTTCTGCAGCTAAAGGAGGAAAGAAGTCACTCTTCAAGACCCAAGTATGTACCAGAGATTATAAGACAATCATGTTTTATTGGACCTGATCTCTATGCTCCACTGAGTTCAAAAGGATTTGGCTGAAGCCTATAGTGATAACTGAGCAAAAGATAACTGATAAAGGAAAACTCATTATTAGTCAGTGGCACTGACCATAATGAAAGCTAGTCAAAAGACATTTTTTTTTCACACAGGTAACATCACTACTTTTAATTAATTTTCTGAAAGTTTGAACATGAGGGAAAAAGAATGTTTTTGGTTTAAAAAACCCCAAACCCTTAGAAATCAGGTTATATTCCTAGGGATTTGTTAACAGCAAGGCCAGTTTGTCTCTTTTTTTTTTAATTACTCTTATTTTTTATTTTGAGGTACTCTCATACAAAGCAGAATGATTCAGCACTTCAGAACTCCATTCTTCATTTGTTTTTTCCTGACTCAGCTTGAGGAAGTTGACTGAAACAACACCTTTCCTTCGGAATACAGACAATGTGTTTTCTAATATTGATAATTTCTGATTAGCAGATGATGGCACCAACAGCAACAAAAATAGGAAATGACGGTACAAAGTAGCACTTTTTTTAAAGCTAGAGGGGCTGGTAAGAAGCCATGAGCGGAGCCCATTGCGTTTCTTTAACCAGTGTTTTATGTCTTACCCGTGATGCCTGCGTGGCAGGCAGATGACAAACCCTCCAGACTTTTTTGTTCTTGACCCACCCACCTAGATACCTGTCCATATCCCACGTCCAGTCTCAAGTCACACTGGTGACTGCCTGAAACTGTGCAGACGCTGTACCTCTTGAGCCTGCATGATGTCTCTGTCTGACAGGCAGCCTGGTCGGGGAGGGAGGAGACTCACTGAGCATTCTTGCTCCCAAACAATGGGTAGCACTGATGCTGTTGCTTCTCTGCAGCCGCAAGAAGTGACTTGCTGTCTGATTACCTGTCTCCTCCCCTGCACCAGCTCAAGACTTTGCAACTTGAGGCTCAACAGATTTTAAGGCTGACCTTGCCCAGATGAGTCATCTCTTTGAAGTGTGCGCGCTATTGATGGGAGAGAAAGGAGGCAGGGGTGCTCGCTGGCTGCGATACAAGGCTGCTTTCCACTGCCCTGTCTCAGTGCATCAGATGGAGACGTCTTTTCCTCCCAAGCCTCTGCATTGCCTGCAAGTTGGAAAACTAACTGGGCTGACATGCTGAGGAAGGGTTTGTATTCCCCCCACCCCCTGCAAAACGTAAAACGTTCAGAACGTCTCTGACAAATATGAGATTGGTGTGGGAGCTACTTCATTAGTTTGGTTGACTGCTATCCACCTGTCTTCCATTCATCTGGCTATTATTTTGTTATCAGTTCCTTGTGTGTACTGTGATTGGAAGAAATCTCCATTTGTTGTTCAGTCCCTTTCAGATTTATCTGAAGTGCTTGTCTGTCTTGGTTTTGTCTCTTGTCCCATCTCAGAGATGTGATTTCCTCTTTCATCTACCACCCCTCACCAAACACTTTGCACCATACAAAGGTACCTAGGTGCCAAGGTAGACTAGTGGTACTGTAGACCTGTTCAGCGTGGACTGAATGGACATCAGACAGTGAAGAGGTCCAATGCTGAATGTTTTTGTTTTGTTTTGTTTAATTTAAAAAAAAGGAAAGAAGCTTTGGCTAGACCACTTCTCTATGAATAGATAGCCATTAGCTCCTGGAACATTCTGTTTACCAGAGAGAACTCCTAAATATCTGAAAGTGAGATTTTTATTTTTTTTTGGGTGGAAAAAAATTACATAAGAATGGAAATCCTTGATTTAGAAATGTAGCGTCCACACTAGTCCTGCTGAATGGCTGCGCATCGCCCTCCCTGCTTCTCTGAAATAAGTCCTGCCAGTGCTGCTGCATCACTGGTGGTGGGGGCTTTCAGCTCTGTTAAGGGACAGTGGCTCTGACCTGACAGTCAGCTCCCAGGGATTACTCCCTTCCTTTTCCTTTTCTAGGCTGCAATGGTTGATGTTTGCCACCTCATTTGAGAATGGGCACTTTCCAAGCTGCAGCAGCTGTTCATACAGAATCTACATCCCTCTCAGGTGATTTGAACAGCTGGACACAGGATTTTGGGGCTGCCCTTGCTAGGTTTACTTAAGTTTGAGAGTCATTTTTGTTGGACCCATCCTTGAATTAGATCAGCTCAAGCCATGTTGTGCAATTTTTACTCAGGACCAGTACAGCAGACAAGGAAAGGTGTGTGTATGTGTGTGGGAGGATGTTTTCGGCCCTGTGAATAATAATCTCCAACTCTTCGCAGGTCACTTCTTTCTTTCCTCTTCCCTTACTCCCAAAGATTGTTCCTGCGTGTTTTACTGGTGAGATGAGGTTTCCTTTGGAAGTTAGGTGCCAATTTGAGCTTCACTCGGAAGCTTTATGAAAAGGTGGTTGAAGTGCTGGGGGAGGGAGCTCCCTTTGAGCATTTTCCCTTGCCTGCGGGGTATCCCTGTGAAGAACTGCTGGTTCTTAAATGTCTTGAAAAGGGCAGGGGGATAGGTTCCTGGAAGAGCTTTCTTTCCCCAGGGGACCCCTGAGGAAAGACCCTGCTCTGCACTTCTTGGAACTGGGGTTTGGTCACCACTTACATCTCAAGTAGTGGTGCTGCGTGTTTTCATGTACCCCTCCTGACTCCATGCTCCTATGGTTGTGGTGGATTTTTGGCCACCTGTGATTTGAAACGGAGTTCCTGAGGACTCTGTGTGTGTGTGTGTGTATAGGAATAGCAGATTAGAAAATGAGAGGTTGAGAGGCTCAAACAGCTTCCTGAAAGTGTGGGAGTACAGGCCAGAGAAAGGAAGAGAAATCTTTTTGAAGCTATATCAGTGCTTCACACGGACAAGAATAGCAGACAGAGCGTATTGACACAGCGGTCTGAGGATAAATATGACCGTGTAGCAAAGCGTTAGTGCTGTAAAAATCACTACTGTCCACTAGCGAAACATTGTTCCAGCAAGAGTGCAGTTTTACCGGTATGGTTGGATCCAGTGTATGCACTTCTGCTGGCTTAGCTATGTTAGTCAGACCCGATGGACATTGATAGGTCTTCATGTGTCTGTAGCGTACGTGCAGCCCTTCTAAAAATTATGGAGGAGGTGTGAGGAACAACTCGGATCACTTCTTGTGACATGTACTGCCCCTGAGAGGAGAGATGAGATATCTGGGTACTCTCCTATTGCAGATCTGTAATGTGTATGGTTCATGCTAGGTACTGGTCCATTGGTGCTTGGATCCTTCCTCCAGCTTTTGTATAAGGTCCTTCCTGAGAAGGATTAAACGCCTTGCCTTAAAGCCTGTGGTGGGCAGTAACCAGGCCTTGGGTCCTTGGTGGAGTGAGGCGCAGTTTTTGTTTCATGTTTCAGCTGCTGTTTCCAAAGGCTTTATGAAGCAAATCAGTGTAATTTCCTCTGTTTTTCTAATGGGGAAACTGAGGCAGAGAGGGCCAGTGGTGAAAGGGGAACAGCTTATTTAGCATCTGGCATCCTAAGATAGGAATAGCAACCTGTTTTGTTCTAGCCCGGTGCTTTGGGCCCTTGTTCAACAACACATTTAAGCATATGCTTAATGATAAGCGTGGCCATAGCTCCCTTACCATTCCCTCTTTTCAGAGCATCATGAACAGTACTGCTCACTGAACCCAAACTGCCGTTCCCACTTATGCCAGCCCATTAGCATCACCCAAGCTGTCAGCCAGGAGAAAGCTGTATTTGCTGGTGTAAAGGATGTCAACATCTGGCCTGTAGAACCTGTCTTATCATTAAGGATGCAGGAGATGGAGCAGAGAATCATCTTTACAGTGAGGAAGTGTTACTAGTTGGGTTGCAGGAGATGGAGACAAACAAACTTGTCCTGACAGTTGACTCTTGGATGGAGTTGACTTGAAAAGAAACTCCTGAACCTCCAGGTGGGCTCAGAACAGTCACATAGAGGCAGCACAGGGTCACCAAGCAAACACTTTCATAGAGCAGTGTAATGACCCCTGTTAGTCATGCCTTGAGCATTTAAGTGACGTAGTACCTCTGTTTAAAAAAATCAACAACCTAAAACAACAAACCCCAAACCAAATGACCAATGACTGTTCCAATACATCTGCTTGCCTGTCTTCAAAGAGAGCTTCAGTCTTCGCAATCATCCTGGCATAAAATGTTTCACGATTGTGCTAGGCGGCAGACTTAGGTCAGCATTGGAAGCTGCTTTAATGAACCCCAGGTTTGACAGCCAACCTAGCTTTTGTAAGAGCGACAATTTATTGTTGCCAAGAAAATTACCTTTTCCAGGATCTCGACTCAGGAGCTTTTTGCAGGATGGTGGGATTACAGTGCCTAGAAAGAGTGTTACAACACCATTTGCTGCTTGAGTTCTTCTCATATATCATGTGAGACATTGTCAATTTTTTTTCCTCTGTCAGCCAACCTCAGTTCAGTGTATCCCTCCAGGCATTTTGATCATCTTGGGGTCTTTGCCACTGATTGCAGAAGGATATGATTCAGAACTTTCACCTGCGTTGGATTTTCTCAATGAGATTGTTTATGAGAGAATGAGTTTCAGGATTGTATCTCAGGAATTTATGTACTTTTGTTTCTTGCCATCTATAGATACAGGATTTTTTTGAGTGTTGCAATCTTAGCATCAGGACTTAATCCATTCCATTACTAATTGCCACTGACATAAATTCCAGCTTATAAATTTGGGATCAAAATGTATGTTGTGCGTGTTATTGTTATATGCTACATTAAGTGCAATATATATATATTATATATATCATAATATGTGCAATATGTGTTGTTGCCTGTTAATTTACGTTTAAGTAATGTTATTTTCTAAAATCAGAGAGAACTCTGCTTTGTAAAGAGTTAGTCTGAAGTGGATTTCTTGTCCAATCCTGTGAACAGATGGATTTTCTTATGGGTGACTCCTTGAGCTCCCTGTGTGCTCCTTGTCTGTGCCTCAGTATCCTCTGCATTAAAAAAAAAAAAAGTAAAAAAAAAAAAAAAAGGAGAAATGCTGTTCTATTGCCTTGTAGTTCTGGGAGGCTTTAACTGTGCTGCTGCCTGTACAGCATGCAGCAATCCTCAAACATCTTGTTCTGCAGAACGTAAGCACAGGCTAGCAGCAACGATGGACTGTTGTTGTCTGTGATGTTTGAAACATGTAGATAACTTAGTTTCCATAGAGGAGAAGCAAATTCTATGAAGGACCGAAGGGGGTGAATTCATGTCTAAAGGTGAGTGAAAGGTGAAAGGGAAGACTGGTACATGGAAGGAGAAGAGAACTTGGTCACTGCCATAAAGGTACTACCAAATTGGGAAGCATCGGGTTAACATCTAATTCCGTAGCCAGAAGGCTTAAGCATTATTTAAATAACATCTACACAGTGATTTATTAAATGGTTAAATGATTTATTAAAAGGTTAAATTAAATTTATTAAATGGTTAGTAGAAAGCTAGAGCCATAATACAAGGAATATTTTCTCATTTTTCTCTTCTGTTTTGGGAGATGCACAGGGCAGATGGAACTCGATAGTTCAGGAAGGGATTGCTCATTTCTGCAACATCTCAGAAGGTCAGGATTAGCAACTAACAGAGCCCAGCTGAAAAAAGACAAAGGAACATACTCCCCCCTCTTAGAAACTTGCAACTTGTGATGCAAATTGAGGGGAGGCACATATACCAATTTTGAAACTTGTCCTTAATAGCCATACATGAAATTTGCATCAAAAATTTTACTAAACTTTCATAACCAAATTAGCAGAATTGTGCAAAACTTGTGTGATCTAAGGTTTTGTGATTTGGGCCTGGGTCCTGTAAACATCTACTGAGATCTTCTGGACCTGCACTTAGCTTTGGCCATATATAGGTTGAACATCTTGATGGTTTGAGGGTGAAATAATTGAAAAATTTTATGTTTACAGTGATGATCGTGGCTAAAAGACTAAAACAACAGTTCTTGATCTGAACATTCCCAAATTTGGAAGTCTGAAATCCACATCTGGTTAGAATTTTTAGATGGAAAGATTTTATCCTTAAAAAAAAAAAAAATCACTGATGCTTAAACTTAAACAACCACAAAATAAATCCCTCAGGAAAGACAAAACATTGCATGGAGTGAATTTTTTTGGAAGGAATTGATTGCAGTGCTTGTCACCTTGGTGTCCTTAATTCACACTATTAATTTCATGTTGCTCAAGTTAAAAAAGAGGACAGTAGATTAAAGCAAGGTGTATATCATGGTCGAACACGCTTGGAAACTTTCTCTTGGACTGCCTCTCAGTGAGAAAATTAAGGGTTAATAATTTACTCTCTCCGCTCTTGATGTATAGATGTAGTCTTCACACACCAAGAACACAGCTTTACAAATGCACATGGGTCCCACTGGGTTTAGTGGGATTACTCACATGTCTGAATGCCTGCAGGCTTACAGCTCAGTTTTATATAGTTTTTTTTTTTTAGAATCTTTTTTAAAAATACACAGGAATTAAGCAGTTTCCTTTACACAGTGCCTCAGTCAAAGCCCACTGAAAGTCATTGGGAAGACTCCCACTGTTTTTTAGCTGGCATTTGGATCTATCCCATGTTCCTTATGGCCTAGTCTACTGGGTGTGTGTATGGGAATGTATAACCATCTTAGTTCTTCTAGAATGGCTATCCTGCTGTAATTTAGTTACCATGGAATAGATTGCCCATGTTACTAGCAGCATAATTACTCTGGAACAAAAATACTTTGATTCCAAAATTGTCTCCATACGGGGAGCTACTCCGGAATAAAAATTAGGCCATGGCTTCATCTGCAATAGCTGCGCTACTTGGTTGCTTTCTGTAGGCAAGGTGTTTTAAACACAGGTGAAGGGCAGTAATGTGAATCCCTTTTTACATCAGCACAGCCTATCTGCTGCAAATTCTTGCTGAATTGTTTTATAAACTGGGATAACTACAAAACAAAACATCCAAACCCCAAAAACCCAAGTGTAGGCAAGCCCGTACTATGGACTCCAGCCAAACTCTGGATCCTGCGATCACATCTGCGTAGGTGGACCTCTGTGCCTATGATTTCAGTGGGACTCTATATGTGCAGATACCCACCTATGCAGATCTGATGGCAGGATTGCGGCCCCACACTAGTAAGAGAGCACAAGCTTTGCCCTTTGTTTAGGGATGAGTGCACGGGGACTGTGGGGTATGACCCAGGCGTTTCAAAGCGGTGGAAGTGTGCTATCTTTGAGATCCCTGAGCAAACCTACCCACTCTCACAGTTTAATGGGAGCCCTATTTATGGAGATGTTGATAAGCAATCTGGAGGAAAAGCTTTATCTGTCATTGCCTTTTTGCACTAGTACAGATGAAGCAAAACACTCAGTGAATTAACTCTTTTTGCAAGTGTGTATGGATCCTATGAATGGACTTGGAGCAGACTCCAAGGCTGAGATTTTACAGTTTCCATGTTTGGTGCCTGAAGCCATGGATCTAACAAGACCTGTAGGCCTAAGCATTTTAGGCTCGTTTTCAAAGCTGCTACATTACTCTTGTCTACTTAGCTGTTCCTTTAACACCCTAACTTTTCTATTAACGTGAGTACTGGCTAATACATATGCACATATACAATATTAATTCCAGACATTTCACGGACAGTTTTTAGAAATTCACCCATGATGATGCGTTAACTTTAAAGCATGCCCTTCAGAAATAAAGCAGGAGTTTAACAAAAAAAAAAAGGGTTAAAGTGAGACTTATTCAGTCCCTTTCTTTGTAGTATATAAATTCATGCACAAATATGGAATTTGCAGGAGGAGATGAGTTAGTGTTTCTCTGCCTTTTTTTTTTTTTTTAAATTAACCAAATACATTGGATGTGGTACGTGTTCTTACATCTGTGTAGTGGGTTTGCTACATAGAAATAGAACTGGTATTAAGTGGCATTTCCCATGAAAAATGTCAAAAGAAATGATTTTTTTAATAGATTTTTCCTTTGTAGTGAAAAGAAAGTTCTTTTGAATCCATTTTCAGAAGAAACACATTTTTCCATAAATTCAAGGACTTATTTTGTTAACCACAAACAGAAAATCAGCCACTTCTCTGTATTACTTCCCATCTTAAGATCACTGCTGTGAATGTCTGTCCTAAAAACTGTTGAGTGTCCTCAGCTCTCATCAATTAAAATAGATATGGAAGCTTATCAGCATGTCTCTGGATTGGACTTGGAGAAATCCAGTCAAAGACCTGGTCAGATGTGATGTTCTGGCTGCAATTAATCCAGACTGAAGAGGTGCTGCCTCAAGTACGTACCACCATATTATTTGTCCCTTCCACCTCCACCCCACCTGCCTCCAAAAGGCTCTTATTCACTCAGCTTTACCTCTGTGGTTGCTTCCAAATCCAGTTCTATTAAAATGACGAGTTTTTTTGGGGTTTTTTTTTTTGTTTTTTGTTTTTTTTTCCTTAATGTATTTTGGATATCAGATCTTTTTTTCTTTAGTTAGAAAGTTGTCATTTTCTTTAAATGGTGAAATTGGGAAGTTAAGATTCCCGTCTCAGTGGGATTTACCTCCCACTGGTCCTGGGGTCTGTTGTAGTTTCTTAGTGGCATCTAAAAATCGAGGTAAATATGTTGATTAAAAGCAAAGAAGTAAAGACTGTAAACTAATTCCATTTTAAAAATAGCAGAGAATCTATTTTTCCATTATAGGGAAATATGGAAAGCAGATGGTAAGAATTTTTGGCAGTGGGAGTTACTTTATTTGTTGGTGGAAAAGGGCTTGTTCTGGAGAGGGTGCAGGGGGTGGGGACCCTTGGTTCATGCGCTCTCGTGCTGCAGAGGCATCCCAGATGTATCTTGACCCCCGCTGCGGCCAAAGCCCGAAGTGGCTCAGAGAGGCTGCCTAGATAAGGTGTGCTGGGCAGTAGCCTGCCTTCTCTGGTCCGGCTTGTCTCAGCAAAAGCCAGCCCAGACCTCGCTCTCTCTGGAGCCTCCATCTCTTTGTATTTCCTTCAGAAGTGGCAGCCCCTTCACTGTGTGGGACCTTGGAGCGGTGACCGTGCCTACCCCCCCTTCCCAAACACACCTGCTGTGCTTCGGTGTCCCTACATGTTGCATGGCCACGCAGGGGTGGTGATGAGAGGGAGCTGGGCCACTTTCCTTGGCTCTGCTGCTGGCTGGAGAGGCAAACTTGGAAACATGCTTCGCTTGTTTGTGCGCTGAGAAGGTGGGTGTAAAATGTGGGTCTCCTTTGAAAGGTGCTGCATGGAGAAGGTGGCAGTGCTGCTGACATGATGCGTTGTGACTGGCTGCACGTGTGCTCCTGAAATCCGCCCAGGACTGTCAAAACCGAATTGGTGTAAAAGGGATGTTTTTCTGAGAGCCCCCATGTTCTCACAGCTGTAGAGGAAAGGAAAGCGCACAGGCTGAAGCCAGTGTAACAAGCACGGCTGCCGGTTGTCCTTCTGTTGGCCAGGCATGCAGGGCAATTCCATGTGCCTGGCCTCATCCCACCCCAGGCCTTGCTGGCGCAGTCTCTCAGTATTTCTAGTACAGGGTTTGCCTTGTGGCAGAGTCCCTTTGTTCTGTGGGCAGATGGGGACGAAGAGACTCCTCTCCCTCATAGTCTCAACCGTGCTACGAACTTACTGCTGGCACACGGCCCGGTTTAGGAGTTGTACGGCTGAGGTGTCATTCCCGTCTGCCTGTAGGCCGAGTTTCAGGTTCAGGTAATTGAAATTATCCCCTAGCAGCTTTAATCAGCAGGTAGTTCATTGCCATGATGTATTTTGTGTTCCCAGCATAGCTTGGGCTGACCTGCTGCCACCCATCTGCTAGCTTGATTGGGCAGAGTTACCGCCGGGGGTCGGGAGGTCTTCCCTTCAAACCCGGGCTCCTCTGCCTCTCCAGCTATTATGCATGTCCTCTGTATGTTAATGTTCATCACCCTCTATCACGAGCCTTGCAACATCTGCTCAGCTCAATTTTCATCCTCCTGCAAGCTAGTGAGGAAGTGACTGTGCTTTCCAAAAGGGCAGGGGAAGGATGGGAGGAAAAGAGCTAAAGCAAACGGGCTTGTGAGCCTGGTGGTGCAAAGCGTCCCTTCTTTCAGGCCCTCTCTTTTGTACTAAATTTAACTGCTGTTGCGAATGAGCAAGCTTGCACTCGGCAGCAGCGTGTAGTCCGTAGACCGCCTCTGTTTCCTGCCGATTTCATGTTTTGCTAGGAAGGATGTGGCGCAGGACTTGAGATAGGATTAAGCAACGAGTATGGGCGTTAGTGGAATGACCGTAGTGAGAGACAGGCTTGTTCTCTCCCTCAGCTCTGTCCGAGGGGAGGTAGCTGTGACCTATCATGTAACAAGAGGCTTTTCCTTCAGTGCTGAAGCCCTTCTCTTGTGCCACGGTTTAGTTGCCTCCCAGAACTGCCTGGTGCTGAACGTTTATTAAGGGCTCCATGGTCAGATGTTTGTGGTTTGACAGAAGCAGCTGACACTGGTTTAAAAGGAAATATGTTGTAATATTTCCTCCATTAGAGCCACTGATGAGAAACTTTGGACAAGGTTTTTACTTGACAAAATTCTGCTTTGACATAGTTGAGAGTGGCAAGAGATTTCTCCTGTGGCTTTTTATTACAAATTATGTCATTGCAAGAGCAGCGTCTTTTGCATCTTTAGAATCCGTCTGCCCCTGCTGCTACTTCCCCACCTGAAATCTTAACTTACCGTGGGTGACATTAGACACACTTCAGCAGTGGCAAGCTGTGAAGAGAAGTGTGAACAGCCATCCCCATGGTAAGGAGATTAAGAAGAGTCAAAGTTTGTTTAATCTATGGTTCAAGTACTTTTAAAGGGATGAAACCACGTCCAAGTTGTCTGGAAGCCTACTTTTTGCATGAAACTTGAAGAAAATGAGGCCAAAGTTCAGGTAGACTTTGGGGGTTTACAATGGTGAAGGAGATCTATTGCGTCAGTGTAAGTAAAATTTAACTGAAGAAATAATTTCTGTCTTTTTCCTGTAAGATCCCCCTCCCCCCCATTGGCTTCAGGGGTCTTTGAATAAAGAGTTATATTTCTAAATTCTAGCTGAATGACAGCAATGAAATAGCGTATGGCATCTACAGTTTGCACAATCATCCTTAAAGTGGTCATATATCCCATGGAATAATCAGGTACATATTTTTTATATAGATAGACCTTCTTCTGAAGACTGAGATGGCATTTTGGCCAACGTTTGTATAGATGCAGCAGAGAATCATAACCTCAAGTGTAGTGCAAGAGGTGAGAGGATCTATGTGGCCTTACCCCTTCTGCTCTCAAAGCTCAATCAGACCCTGCTCCTCAGCCATCAAAGCTTATTTAGGCTTTTGCTGTCTACACTGGTGTGATAACTACAGCCTTATGTATATGTTTAGAAATTAGGCCCGGCTCTCTGGGTGCTGATGATTTACCTACTCTTGGCCTAGATTTGGTGTCAGTGTGTATAAGCGAACAAAGCTTCCCCCCCCCCCCCCCCAAACAACAGTCTCTGAAATTGATGGGTAGAAAAAGATACAAAGAAAAAAGATAGATAGGCAAGGAGTCATATGGATGCTAATGTTCTTTAATGATACAAATTGTCCATGTAAATCTGTGTCAGGGAACAAAGCACTTGCACCTGGGATTACCCTCATTGCTGTACAAATTGGCTGCCAGGAGTTTAGGAATCATCTGTAGATATGGGGGAGGAGGAGGTAGATATTTTAAATGTATATGTAATATGTGAAAACACAGATTGTATCACTTGTGCTAGATTTTTTGGAGTTGGGGAGTGTGGTGTGGGTTTTTGTTGTTGTTTTTTTTGAATAGTGGTATAGATTGCATGCCTTAAATAGCATCATTTAGTAGGAAAAAAAAACATCTTCAGAGATTGACCACTGAAGATTTGTTCTCACTGCCCTGGCAGTATACCTTCTAACTCCAGTTTCCCCACTACTCCCTCTCCTGTTTATATGCACATCCCTACCTCCACTAGAGTGTTGCTTTCTCCTTGAGCTTAAGTGGTTGAAACTCCTTGTCACCAAAGCTCAAGTTACGAAAATAGTAGAGAGTGAGCAATCCTAGTTACATTAACTCTGCAGCTGCTGATGCAGTCACTGTGTGTAGCTAATCAAATGCCTCTGTTTAACCTGAGGGTCACTTTTGCTTGGGTTTGAGCCCCCAGTGGCTTCAGGTAAGCCCCTGGACTTTGCTCTGGAGTGGATAAAGAGCACTCATGCATTCCCTTCTGCCTAGTCTGCTTCGGGATTGTAACTCCTGGTGGCAGGGTGGTAAGGAACAGCAATTAAATCCCTGCAATTGTTTACTAAACCCTGAGCTTTGACTAGACGGGAATTTGTGGTCCAGTATAAATTGCAAGGAAGAGATTACAATTGACTCCCATTAACTAACACAGTTGTAAAATTTACTAGCCAACATTTGCTTCAGGATGACTGCTTTGGGTGATTTTCCTAGGCTGACACACGGCTTTTGAGACCGATGGCATGCTGTATGTTTGGTGCAGGATCTGTGTAGTGTCTGTTCTCATGCGTACTGAGATAAGTTAGTTTGAATTAATACAGGACAAAAAAAACCTCTCGATGACCCCTAGCATAGCAATGAGTTTTATCACGAGATTAGCATTGAGTTGTTCTCTCTGTGCAGAATGGGGTAGGCTTTGTCTAAGTCAGCTGGTGTTAATGGATCCACACTGACCAAAAGAAATCTTCTGATTTTGGTTTAATCAGAAGGACTAATTTTGCCGGGGTGTGAGGGTGGAATAAAATGCTTTTCTTTCAGAAAAAGAGACTGCTTTCTTCATTGTATTAATAGGCACCTGTAGGTATTCTGAATAGTGAACACACATACTTTGGTCTCTGTTCTCTAGGATTTGCTGAGGTATTTGGATTTGCAGTTTTTGCATCTGAAGTCTGTGCATCTAACACCCTTAGAACTTTCTGTTTCCATAGAGCGGGGAAAAAAACCCGACACCTTTAATAAAAAAGATGTTCATGCTTTTTTATGATTTTCACAGCTTTCATAGTTAAACCTTGAAGGTAGGAATCTTCGCTGCTACTACAGACCAGGGAGCTCGTGGGGTTTCCTCCTACTTGCTCTCATGGGTGTCTTGTGTTTCCTTTCCATCCCCATCAGTGAGATCTGATTCTCTTGTGTTGTTTGCTACATCTGGGGCCATCAGTGTTTCCCATTTTTCTTTTCTCCCATGTGCTAGAGAATTTGTGCCCCTAAATTCTCACCTGTCAGTAATGGGCTTCCTCATTCTCTCCCCAAACTAGGAGCTCTGCATACATCTAATAATAATTTCTGTTGTGCCAAGAGTGCTATATGCATCTCCCAACAGGGTTGATGCATTTTTTTCAGCCGTTCTGTAATTATGGGCTTAGATATGCCAAGGGGTATTGTCATGCTGCGATGTATCACAGGCTATGTCACCAGCCAGCTATTGCAAGTAATAGGAGCAGGTAGTTCTGCTCACTGAAGGTACTAGTATCTCCATTTCCCACTTTTGCGATTTCCAGTGTTCAGCAAAACCTGGTAGTTCCCTGTGTCAGTAGGAATGCACATGTTTGCTCACGGTTATTTTTTAAGAGTAGTTAATTCAATGTCAAAGAGTAAGATCTTGTATTTATTTTTACAGAGTTGCAGGTTGAGATGAGTTTCAGCACAGGTTCCTGATTATTACTATAAATTTTGACATTAAGGTTAAAGTTGCAATGGTGATATGCAACAATATGCATATATAAATAAGTGTATGTGCACATATGCACACATGTGTTGAAAGATAGCAGAGCTTTGCCTGGGAGTCTGTCCACTCTTCCACCTACATCAGCTAATCCAACAAAAAGTTTTAGGTTTCCTTACAAACCAGCCTACTCTGGTTTTAAATGTGTCAGTAGTTTTAGCATTTCTAGTCTGGGGCCTTGGATCATTGTATTTTTATTGCTAGGATTCCAGTCTGGATGGGGAAAGGAAGAGGAGACGCTTTTGGGGTAAATAAAGAAATACAGTTTTCTGTGGCAGCTCACAAAGTTATGTGATTTTAGCACCGGATTATCAGGCAGAAGGCAAGCGGAGTGGTTGCGTGGATATCATCCAATCGTGCATACAGCGTGTGCTGTTCTGTCTCGTTCAGGCTGGATTCTCCTGGTGCGAAGGACCACGCTTGCCATCAGTGGGATGTCTGTATGTCTGAGCCTAAAAGTGGCTCGAGGATGCGTGCTGTGGAGGAGGAGTCTGTGTAGGATGGCTGCATTACGCCTGTGAAGTCTGATCCACACAAGTTTTAAGCATCCAGGCTGTTACGAGGGATCCTTTCTCACACTGCTCTGTGGTTATGTATGTAGATACTACTATTGAACCCCTCCATGGTGGCCATGGAGGGAGCTGGACCAGCTCAGACAGCTTACAACCATAGGGAATGGTGTTTCTGTGGGGCTCGCAGGGTTGGGAGGGCTGGCTGTTGTTGTTTAAGCTGATTTTAAGGGCTCCCAAACAGCTGCCTTTCTGGTGTAACTGGAACCCGGTGAATGATTTTTTTTGCTTGCAGGTGTGTAAGCAGTGGTGCCCATTCACTTGTTGTGCAGTGAGCCTGTAAATCCCTCGTAAATTGTTTGTAAGTCGCTTTGGGATCCTTCTGGCTGACAGGCAGATCTTGTGTAAGCACATCACCCAGCCCTGCTGAGGCAGCCCTGCGAAGCCCAAGTCTTTGGGAGCAAAACCAGTTGCCAAAGAAGCAGGTGTGTCAGCTCAAACTGGCCCACGAGGAGCAGCTGTAAGCTCGAACTTTGCCCATTTATTTGCTCAAGGTTTTATCTCATCCATTATTATACAGCCCAGTGAAAATGAATATTTATCATGTCAGTTAAACTGGGGCCATCTGAGTGGCAGGCTCCGTGTGTGCTAGGTGGCCTCATGGGTGAGAGAGCGGAGCGATACGCGAGCATTGGAGGGGAAGGCCGTGCTTTCTGTGTCATCGAAGAAGATAGGGACACCTGAGTAAACAGTGAGCACCCGGGGCTGTGTGGGTAGGATGACTGGTTTGGTACACTCGATTGATTCCCTCCGCCCCCCCCCCCCGCCTTTTTTTTTCTTAATACCCATAGCATTTTCATTCTGTGGGGAAATTCTGACATGAGAGCAAGACAAGAGCACTCCGAATGGAAAGCTAAACTTGCATGTTATTTTTCATTTTGCTTCAGGATTTTGAATGTGGATAGCAAAATTGATATTGAAACGGAAATTTCTTCTGAATCGAAGACCAAATGTTCCACTTGGAAAGTGTAGCAGCACAGTGTGCTGCTGCGCGCGAGATAAGTTATTCTGAAAAAAAACCCAACAAACCTCAATGTTAAAAAAAAACCCTATGTAGTAATTGAGAGGGCTATTTTTGGTGCAATGTTTTGATTTTTAGCAAGATTGCATGTATTGAGGGAAATGTTTACTATAAAATTTGTTACCACTTTTGGTCTTCAGATCTCTGGCAGTGGACTTATAGCCAGGTAGTTGCAATTGACGAATTATTTTTTGTGTAGTGCGTCGGAGGAGGAGAAGGCAGCATAATTTTCTAGGATTAGGAACTGTTTGGTGTTGGAGGTGAGGCATCCATATCCACATACGGTAGCCCAGCCTCGGCTGGGAATTAGGCACATGTACATAGGGGAAGTGGCGTGACCTAATATGCAGGCAGCCAAGCAGATGGTCGGAAGTCCTGCTTTCTGTCCCTGGCTCTGCCTGACCTTGAGCAGTTCATTTGACTGCTCTGTGCCTCAGTTTCTCATTTTATCTGCCACATATCTATTTAGATGTTAAACAATTTGAAATGGGACTGCCTCTCACTATTCAAAACAACTGCTCTACTTCAACACAGTCTTAATAATAAACATAAACAACCAGGGTCTTTGGATATTCAAAATAAATTTAGGAGCATTCTGGTTAATTTTTGATTTTTCAGCTGCATTACTAAGGGTTGATCTTTGGACCTATATAACCAAACTTTTTCCTTATTTGCTTTCTGTTATTCTGCCTTTCGAAGGACTTTGTGGAAAAGAAACCAGCATAAAAATCACACAACCGGTTTGGCAGGTCCTGTATAAACAGGAGAAATGCCAGGAAAAGTCTAATGTCTTTGTTGCCAGCTTAAAAAAAAAAAAAATCCGATTAATTTTTGCCTAATGAAAACCTCAGCCATCGTTATGTATGAGCAGGACTGTGGGGAAGGGCATGTGGTGGATGGGGCTGGGGGATGCTTGCTAGAAGGGACATGTGTGTCCTCAAATGCTGGGAATGTTCCTATTCTTGGGCAATTGTCCCAGTCACCTTCTTGGCTGTAGGAACAGAAGAAATGTTTTGTCATGCTTCTTGTAAGCAGGTTTGTTTTTTTTTTTTTTTTTCCCCTTCCCCCATCTCCTCTGACAGTCTCACAGCTCAGCTCGAGCGTTAAACACACCCTGCTTGATTAGATGGGGATGATTGATGCCCCCCTGTTTTGCTTTGCCTGTGCCAGCAGAAAGCTGCACTGGTTTTTAAGGCCATTTAGCTGTGAGTTGGGTCGGAGGAAGGAGACCTGCCTTTTGCTAACTGGATCTGTGCCGTTGCATAACCGTGGGAAGGGTTGGAGTGCCTCTGTCCTGATTCTTGTGGCAGAGGAGGGACGTGTTTCTGGAACGGGCTCACAGCTCTCTTCTGGTGCAGGCCATCTCTGCTACGCACTTGTGAGTCCAAAGATTTCAGTCAATGCTTTGACAAGGAGGAGCATTAGAAATCAGAAGTGCTCATGGGGAGGGTATTTAAAATCAATGCTAAAATGCAAAGTGAAATGATGCCTTCTCAGAGCTTTCGTGTGATGTCCATGGCATTTTACTTACTCTTGTAGTTCATCCTTCTGTTTCCAGAGCAGCAACGTAACCCCAGAAACATGGCTGCGTGGGCAGAGGGTCAAAATGGGATTTAGGCAACTTGCTGGTTCTTCCTGCAACTCTGTTCCTAATTGTAAAATAGGATTCAAAAAGATCCTTTCTCTGGTACTTCTCTATCTTGACTCTTTTGGCTTTGAGCTCTTCAGAGCTGTCGTCTGCTTGGTGTTTCTGTGGTGCCTTCAACAATGGCCCCGTGATTCAGTTTGCCTCTGAGTGCTATCGCTGTATAAATGTCAAGTCCTAACAGTTGGGTTCAGATCCCGATAGAGTTCTTGGGAGAGAATATTATTTTCTAAGGTGTTGAAGTAGGTTTTTGCTCAGCCCCTGTGGTCCTTATGGGCTAATGACCTAATCTGCATATGTTTTGGTCCCTCCACTTGTAAAGGTGAGTTTAATAATGCTTCTCTTCATTGCAGGAAAGTGGTAAAGGTAGTATAGGATGTATTTAAATAGTGTAATGCTGAGAACCACGGACAAGCCTTCAGATTGAGTCAAAACAGGCCCAGGACTAACACTTTACTCTTTTTCTTAAAGATGGCTGCAATTCACTCCATTTAAGCTGGCTCAGTTCCCAAGCTTGTCACTTATGTAGGGAGGCAATATTTGCAGCTCATAAGCAGTCTTATGGTAAGGGTAGGGTACCTCTCACTAGTGTCCATTCAGCTGTGAACCAGCAATACTTAGTTGTGAAAACAAGCCAAAGATAACCGGAGTGAAACTTCAGCACTTCTCTTCTGCCAGGAGCAACATCATAACCAATGCTTTGGGATTATGAACTAAAACAAAATAATAATTTGAGGAAGAACAAAAAGTGATGCAAAGGTTGAAAGGAACAATTAAAACAATTGGGGAACTTAACGAACAGGAAAAGCTGTGGCAGAAGGAGAGCAGCTAAACTGAGACTTTTGTGCTGAGCCATCCCAGGGCTTGACAGACCTGTGGGCTCAGCATTATCCCATTGTCCTGTTGGCACAACGAAGGCAATGAGGGCTGTGGTAATGCCACAACTTGTTTTGGAGTCAGCAGCAGGTCTGGGAACAGACTTCTGTCCTTCTCACCATTTCTCTTCAGACCTCTTCTGTGGAGCTTGTTTTTTTCCTGCGCTTTGCCGTGCGGCATCTGCTACCCAGCCCCATACAGAAGCACTATGCAGGGGGTGATCCAGTTGTTCCCCTTCCGAGTGCTGGGAGTGCCGCTGGAATTTCCAGAGTGACGGAATAAGGGCTGTGTGGGATGTACCCTGTCACATGGACAGGTCGTACCTGGAAGGCATCTCTTGTTTTCAGTGCAGTTGGGAAAGGACTGATAATAGCACTCCTTACACAACAGAATATTCACCTGCTTAGTTCATTACTTATTAGCTCCAGGCAGGGACATTGCAGATTTGTTAATGGTAATGGCCAAATCATTAGAGAGTGCAGCATTAATGGAGGAGAAAGCATTTAATAAAGAGCCATCACTCACCCCTGTTATTGTCCCTGGAATACAGACCATATTGTCAAAATCAGGCTCTGCTCTCCTTCTGTCACCTACCCCTTCTAAAAGGGATGGCTTGCTTGGGAGCTTCAGCTTCTTTTCAAACACATGTGCAGGCTCATCTTTTCTTCTTTTGAATCAGATATTCTGTACCATGCCCAGCTGTTTCTGTACAAACATATTTAAAAAGTCTCCTTAAAGTTCTGCCAATCCCAATGGTTCTGTGCCGGAAGGGCCATGTTTTAGAGGAAATAAAAGATTTTGCTGTGCCTCAAGCTATCCCCCAGGTGGTTTGTTCACTTTTTCTGAGTAATATCCTGTGTCTGATGCATTGGTCAGCAAAAGGTTCAGTTTCTTCTAGTTTGTGTTCTCATACCCATAGCCTGCTGACTGGAGGGACCTTCCAAAAGCTGCTAAATAGCTTGTTAAATAAATTGTAAAAAATAACCTGACTCTTGTACAGGTTGACCTGCTTGCAGGTTTTACTTCTTTTGATGTAATTCAACTGCCTTCAGTGGTCTCCCATTGCAGCTTAATGTTTTAATCACAGCTTCTCATTAGCTCATCCTTCTGCAATATGTCTTCCAGATTATCTTCCCTTTCCTCTGTTTTTATTTCCTTTTGGCTGTTGAGCTATATCTGTCATATTTCACTTCGTCTCTGTAGTTCCTTTATTCCTTCCTTATAAGCTAGACCTTCTGACTCTTGTAAAACTTGTCTATCTTGCATATATAGATCTCTGTGTGTGTGTGTGTATGATGCAGATGAAGAGCCTGCAAATGTGCAGGATGCAATATTCTAAGTGAAATCCTACCAGCTGTTTTTTATATACTCTTCTTTGTCAGCTAGAGTTTCCTTTTTAGTCACACTGATCTCATGTTGTTCACGTTAAAGTGGCTGGAGTAGGTGAAAGATAGTGGGAGGGGAAGATCGTAATTTGATGTTTCTTCCATATCCAATTTCGGTGCAGTAGACAAGATCAGTGCAAGTATGGTCCTTTTTAGGAACTCCCTCTCTCTGCATTTAGTATGCTGGGGGTCAAATAACCTGACTCCTTCTGATATTTTATAGTGGCAAACATCCATTGCCCTTTGTTTCTGGTCTAGCTTATTGGGACAATCTTTGAGAATGGGTATTTTATTTGGCTGTCTTTCTCTCTTTGTGCATTCTGTTCAGTTTTCCTGAGCACCCAAGTGGATCTGCCCATTTTTTTACCAACAGCCCTTATTATAGCTATCTTCTTCCTGGGCTGGCCTAGATTCCCTCTGGAAAGTTGCCTTTACCTCCTTAGCGGTGGTGTTGAACAAGAGGGTACGGCATACTCCCTGCTGTGCTCTGGGTTACTTTACTGGGTTACTTTTGCACCCCTTGAACCTTTAGGAGCAGCAACTGTAAGGTGTAAGGTTAGACCTCATCACGGCACCCCCAGATTTCTCTGTGTATTTGATATGTCCTTTTTCACGCAATTCTGCCAGAAGTTTGAAGTGTGATGAAATGCTGTCATGAAAATGCGGTGGTGCTGTGTATGCCCATAGCGTTTTGTTTTACCGGTGAGGAAAGTTGTAAAGATGTCAACCTTGCAGGGTTGAACTGTTGTTTCACAAGATAATAAGTAGATTCACCAGTTCTCTGGTCTGAAATGGTCTTCCAATGCCAGAACCCAAGCCTGCAATCAGGGTTGTCTTCTCAGTGCCTCCAGCGGTGGATAACTTTTCTTCACAGAGGAGAGATGCTGTCATGCTTACCAGGGTAGGCACCTATGTGATCAAAGATAAACAACTTTTTTGCAGTTTGTTATAGTAGCTGCTTTTTGGGTGTGCCTGTATTTTCAAATGGTAACAGATATAAGATAATCGTGGCATATCATGATGCAATTTGTTTCCAAACAGGCATATATGCACACTGTTCACCCTCAGGTTCAAACTGATTTCATGTAGATAAGGAGAGAGAGTAAACTTAAGTGACTGAACTGGAGAAGACAAAGATTTGAGGCCCACATGTGAACTTTACTTCCACTAATGTAAATCAGGACCAGAATCATTGTTTTAAAAAAAATCGCTGGAGAATTTTGCGGGTGTAGATGGGAGCCGTGCAATGGGAATGAGAAGGGTCATTTCTTATATTTTTAAATTGTATTTTTAAAATGTGTATTTCAGAGTGTTTTAGCTCCTCAGGAATTTTGTGTCTATCAGTGACTGAGGATTAAAAGAAGCGATGACTTTTAGGTGAATTACTCTCCCATGATTTTTCCACTACTTAACCAATGGGCATGTAGATAATCCACGGCAGTGAATGAGTTGACCTCGTCCATGTGACAGTTCTGACCTGTGGTTTGTGCTATGGAAATATTTGATATCCCCTGTTGTGAAGGATCCCGTTCACAGGAATTGTAGGTTCAGTAAAATGTTCAGAAAGCAACACTCATCTGTTGCAGAAAGACCAGGAATGACGCTTGTCCTGGAAATGTGTTTCAATACATAGTAGCGCTGCATCTTGCCAGTACAGTGACAGCTCCATAATGCAACTGAATGAAAACACTTGTGCTGCCATGCCAGCCCTGAGACACCGCAGAGGAGCTGCGGGATTCTCCTTTCCTATAACACGTGAGAGGGCAGCTCCCTGCACGCCATGTTTCCCCTTAGTTTTCCCATCTCAGTTTCATGGCCTCCAGAAATTTTGCACTGAAATGAGTGCGTGACTCCAATCATGGGTGTTCAGGGTGTGAATTCCCACGCGTACAGGCAGGATTGTACAACCACCGTATGTTACAGAGATGAGACTCCCCAGCCTGCCCTGTTTTAGAAAAGAGAACTTGAAAAAGATGCAGTGAAATATCTCTGATGTGCAGATATCTAAGCCTGGAAAGTCTTTCTCCTGTTGCCCTCCCTGCTTCCCTGCTGCTTACTCACTGGCCACAGTACTTCAAAGCCTCACGTGTTTTTTTCCTAGCTGTGCAATAAACTCTCTCTTGGCCTTCTGTGGCGCTTTGTGCTAAGTGAGTGTGCTGACAAAATCATGATGTAGGCACAAAAGGGGTTGCCCTGTGGATCAGAGCAGTGGCTCTCCTTTCTCCGTGCCCTGTTTAAACAGAGGTAAGGAGCAAGTTCTTTGGAGGAATGTTGCAGTGACAACTCCATAACGCGAATTTTGGAGTCACGTGTGGAAAAGAGATGGGGGCAGATAGTTTCTTAACATCAGGCAATTGAATCCATGGTTGACTTCTGCCTTGAAGCAGTAGGTCAGGTGGGCCAAGTCCCAGCTTTACTGCCTCTTCTTAGAGCCTTGCTGCAGAAGGGGAGTGGAAGGGTTTCCCACTTCAAACTGATAAGGCTTTACTCCTGTTTTGGAGCGCAACGATTCCGCTTCCAAGTTCTGAACCAGAATCTGCCTCCCATATATATTTTATGCTGCCTAGCTGGGATATCTATGGATAACACTCTTTATTATTAATATAAATGACTAATCCTTTCTTGAATCTTATTAAGCTCTTTGCCTTAGTACTATCTTGTAGTTTTATCTGATATTATCTTCCCACAGCCTGTTTCTACACTCTGTTCCCCCATATTATCAGTGACCTCAGCGAAGAAATACTTTTTGAGCGTGTGGTTCAGCTAGTTTTTTTTCTTCATTGGTATTTGCTAATTTGAGATATTTTGCAGTGCTTAGACAATAATGCAACCATATCACAGCATTTTCAACAACATCATTGACCTCCACAAGCTGCCTTTTCACAACACTTGAGTGCATCAATATTGCTGACTGCATAATTTTAATTTAATTAGAACAGGGGCTGTAATCATTTTGGGAGAAGCATGAACTTCCCCACTGTCTCCTTTCCCTTTCGTGATGAACTGTTGCACCTCTGTGGGTTTTTTTTATTTGCTTGAGTAAGGACTGAGATGTGAGAGGGTAGCCATCTCCTGCCCCTGTGCCGGGAGGTTCGTCAGAGGCAGGCTGAAGGGAGGAGGCAGGGAGGAACTGATCTTCACAAAATCACTAAGGTCACCGAGACAATCTCTGCTCTCTGTGCGCAGGAAATGAGATGTTAATCTTTTCCCAGTGCTGCTTTGCATAAGGTCCATTCCAGAGAGCTGTGTTTGTTTTAATTTCTCTAATTACTGATAGTGTGCTGATTATGCTGCTATAGATTTGACGTGAATTGCTGTATTAATGGGATCAAAAATGAGGAGAAGTCTGCCATGGAAATTAAGAGGACGACAGCAACTGGGGGAAGGGAGGGAAGTGTGGAGAGTTTAATTCGTACCCTGGTACTGCAGAGCTCTGCTTTACTTTTTCTGGAGCCTGATCCTTTGTCCCTGGCAGAAGTTGGAGTATGCAAGCTATAACATTGACCAAAATCCTCAAAGGTTTTAATTGTGTAGCCTGTTCTGTACAGTTCCTTAAGGGCTCTGATTTCCCGCCTCCTCCCTATGTCAGACCCTGTAACTCATCTCATAGAGGTCTCTTGGACTTTCATGTCCAGCTATAGCGTTGCATATAGAACACTGGTGAACACTGCGTATGTCTTCCTTCACTTTCCTCTTCCCCTCACTTGCTTCCCTAATGATTAACTTACTTGAATCTCCTGCTGTTGTCCCCTCTGCTACTCTGCGGCTGGTTTGCTGGCATTGACCTGCTGAGTGCCCAGATGTACAGGGCCTTCTGAATCTTTCCTGCAAGCATCTCATTTCCCTCCAACAACCCTTTTCTCTAAGGCCATTTCTTCCCCTCTGCTGTACCCAAGGCACCTATTGCTACTCCTAGGAGGATCCAGAGTAGCAAAACCAGACCTCCTCAGGCTCCCCTCAGCTCCTGGTCCCTTGGCTTGTCTTTCCACTTTCTCTGTCTCAGTGTGCTTGCTGAAGAGATAGCAGCCCTGGTCCCATGTCCTTGCAGAGCTGAACGTCCTCTGTGATTTGGGGTATACGGTGTTGTGTCCAGAATACCAGCTTTCACAGTCCTGAGAGCTACAACTGTACATTTCAGACCTGGATTTGCACAAGGCAAGGGCCTTCCCCAAAAGCCTAAGCCTAGGGCTTCCCCAAAAATCTAAGCTTCCCTTAAAGCAGCATCCCACTACCACTGTCCTGAGAGTAAGCAAGGATGGCCTGTGAGGACAGGACAGGTAACTTTCTCCCTTTTTACTTCTAACTGTCGGCTTCCTGATAGTTACCACAGCACAAATTGCTGTATCTCCACCTTGCAGTAATGCCGGCTTCTCTGGGGAGCAGGGGGAGTCTGGGCCGTTTAGAGAAGCAAAGATGAACTGTAAATGCAGCAAGACAGGCGCGGAGTGGCACACATACACCACCAGCCTGGGGGGCAAGCGCATGTCAGCTTTCGCTCTTGGTTAACTTCGCCCTGTGTAGTACCATTACGTGCAATACAGGAGTAGGTTTTTACACAGTGATAAGTGATATGTCCAACTCAGGGTATTTGCAGACCACGTTGGCCATTCTCGTCTATCAGACTGCAACTGGAAAACATTGCCAATGAAGGATGCTGCTTTGGAGTTTGGAAGGGTGTAATTTTAGCCTTGCAGCCTCACTCATCCTCAACTGTTAGACTTTTTCTAAAAGTAACTGCAAATTTAATTTTGCAATTTTGACATTTTTTCATTATTATTATTTTAGCAATATGAATTATTTGTGTTACTGACAGAATTTTCTAACTGTTTAGGTACATTTTGTCTGTAAAGGATCTACCCCAATTCTTCAAACTGAAATCAGTGTGTGCTTTGATGGCTTTGGGAGTCTAGTCAGCTGTTACGTACACTCCTACTAGATAGTCACAAGCAATATAGCTTTTGAGTTACCTTCCTTTTTTAGACAGGATGGTTTGATCTAAGGTTTTCTCAGCACCTGGATATTTAGCGCTTTGTACTTTTCTAGTACAAAGAGAACAAAATCATAGCTTGTCTTGATTCTTAACCATGTGTTTCAATCTGTCTCTGGTAGGTTGGGCAGGTGAGAGCATGCCCTAGTCTAAGCAGACCTGGCTGGTTGTCTAGGTGGCACTGTTGGAGCACCAGCTACTACTAGAGTAAACCCCAAGGAGGGTCTCTGTAAAGTTTGACTTAATGCATCTCTTCAATTATTGTAGTCAAGGTGAAATTCCATGGTGAAACTTTCCTGACTCACTGTGAGCTGAAGAAGCCTTTCAAAAACCATGACAGCAAGTAATATGCCAACTGTTCTATCCACCTCATTGTGGCTACTGGCAAAATACTAAGGAGCTGCTGTTTTGAAGTTGCTCATGTTTGGGGCTGAGTGTTTGGTCGCATGTGGGTTTAAATGTGCATAGAGTCCCCTGGTAGGCAGCGAATCTGGAATGTGGTAATGCTCTTTTCAAGCTCTTTCCTAGCACCCATCACCAATAATCTCAAAGGACCACACCAAATGTGTATTGATTTAGTCTCTTTTACCAGTAGACTAAGCTGCAGCAAGGCTGTTTGCTCAAGTACACACAAGGTTCATGCTGGTTCTGCCACCAGCACTACCTGTCCTTCCTCCCGAGCTGTTGCTTGAACAACCCTGCCATTGAACCATCTATTCTTGGCCTTAATGCAAAGGGAAATATTAAAGTGACTGGTTAGGAAACTCTTTCAGAAAAATTCCTATTAGCAGTGTATCTGGTTGCATGACCTTAGAAGCATGAGATACCAGCCATTCTTCTTCTCAATGGATCCCATAGAGAGAAGCCCTAGGCAGTTCTGGAGTTGTGAAGATTAAAGCAAATCTGTTCTCAGTGGTGTGAGCACAACAGGTACCTCCTGGAAGTGTGACTCTAAAAAGCCTCAAAAAGCCTGGAGGAGCAACTGTGACCTTGTGCATTCATGCGTCTGTGTAGGCCAGGAGTTGCGTGTGGCTGAAGCACAGAGCTACGGTCGGTTGCAGAACTGGACTGATGTTTGCAGTTCTGCTTCCAGCCATGTTACTGACTCATGCTGTAAACAGGGATGAAGCTCATTTTTCCACAAGCCCAGTGCCTTGACCTCCCTGTGACATTACCATTCCACACCTTTTTGGAAATGTGGCCAGGACAGTTACAAAGGCTACTCTTTCAGGATGCACTTGTTAAATGTATTGCCCTTGAGAGGCACATGCTGTGCTTTTTCAAGACAGCTTAACTCTGAAATTACTTAGCTCATTTGAGCTTTGCTCTTTCTGTAACTCAGGTTGTCCGTGTGTCTAATAAAAAGAAAAAGACTTACCTAATGTCTGTAAATTGCTTTGATATTTGGGTTAAAGGTGCTGGAAGAAAATGCAGGATTAGTAAAAGAGGGCATTTCAAAGGCAGTAATAAGAGTCGGATAGCTAACTCCCCTTTGTGCCTTGTAAAATGTGTTCTGCAGATATTACCGATTCACACATTACTGTGGACATCCAAGGTGTGTGGAAAAAGTAACTGCATTTCCACAACTACTTCTCGGTTTTTACTGTCCTGTTCTTATGAATACTGGGAAACAATGAATCAAATGTGTTTGTTTATAACGGTAAATCTCAATGAAGCTGTCTTGGTATAATCCAGGTTACCGTATGCCTTTAGGAGGTTGATCAGTGCAGAGAGAAAGGCAGCAGGTCCTGGAAGCATTATGTCTTAGTTTGATACAGCACCTCCTGGGTGTTGAGAGAAGTGCATGGGGTTGTGGATTTACTTTCGTCTTCTGCTTGTGCTTTCCTCCTGCTGTTGGCCAGTGAGAAGGCCCTTTGAAGCCACGTAGCCCTTGTCTTTGCAGCAGTGATTCAGTATTTCTGTGAGCATGAAATGTGACCTGAGGTTGGCCTGTATCCTGCATTCTTCGGGAGGGAGGAAAAGGACTTCAGGTCTCCCATCTATCCTCTAGTGCCTGTTTGCAGAGGCAGGCATCTGTGTGGCTCTGTTTCAGAAGTGTTCCTCTTTTTATAAATATCTCATTCGATAAACAAAACAAGCAGCTGCAGTGTGGTTCGATTATCTGAGCTGTGGATCGCAGCAGGAAATGCAAGGAAGCTGCTGGTCTCACTGTGAATCGCTGGTTAAATGCACCAGTGGTGAGAAGGTGCAAATGGGCAGTGAGACTGCAGAATGGGCAGAGCGCTGCACCTCGCGGGAACGTGAGGCGCAGAGTCGGACGTTTCGGGTCAGGGAAGGAGTTGCATAAGTTGAAAGCAGGACAATGTTTTGTAGCTCCACAGGTACGTCTTTCACCACGTCTCAATGAACATCCCTGTTTGTTAACTAAGAAAAACTGAATTCATGTGAACTCATGGGTTGCTGTTGCCTGGACAGTGATGAGTAGAAAGAAACTGAGTGGACACAGTAAGGTGTTAAAGGGCTTTGTGGGAGACTGGAATATAAGATTGAACAATTTCTAGTTAAAAAGTACTAAGCTGAAAGCCATGGAGGCTGTACTCACAGAAATAACAACATAGTGCTGGTGAAGCACACCAGGCTTGTCTTCCCACTCCGTCTAAACCCAGAATGGTTAGTGTTGAGATGGATCATTTATTCTCCACATGCCGTCAGTCTTCTCTGCCATGACTGTCAGCAGTGCTGGCTATAGTATAGTGGTGGTGGGACTCCAGATGTTGATGCGAAACTTCTGGTTCTGCGTGAGCTCCTGAGCAGCAAGCTGATAGCAGCACCTTGTGCCAGAATGAGCTGGGCTTGCTTTGAAGTGGTGGCTGAGAGGTGCAAGACTTCTAGGTGCTCCATGCCCCATTTCTTTTTCGACATGTCACCTAGTCTGCCTGAGGAGTTTTCTGCTTTGGTACATTTAGTTACTTACTCATGTTGTACAAATGTCGTCTTCCTTTCTTGGCGGTGGGGGTGCTATCGTTACGTTCCGCAGGTGCCTCTGTCAGCCTCAGTCTAGTTCCCTGCTTCACGGCCGTCATAATGTTGGGGTTCGTAATGGGAGTAATTACCTTTTCTTGCTCCAGCACCAAGTTTGTCTTTTCTATTTGCCAGACATCAGGGTAAGGGTGGGGAGCTGCACATGTACTCTCCTGCAAATGCTCAGAAATGAAGGTAGCTCCTTTTGCTTCTGTATGTATGTGGATGTAAATCCATGCTGTTTGCACTGCCATCGTTAAATGTCAGCAGCACGGTTTTGGGGAATAACACACATTGCCTTCCAGGAAGCATATGATAATGATTTTTTTTATACTCCTGTAAAACTGTGGCTATGTTTATTTACAAAGGGTGTAATTTGTGCTGTGATTGGAGTACAGGCTTAGAATATGGAAGAATTTTCCCATCAGATCAGATGAAATTTCAGTCTTAAATTTCTTGGCAGACGTTTTCAGAAATAAAAACCAAAGTGACAATTATGAAACTAATGCAACATTCACAAGTTGCCCTTTAACTCTATTTGACTGTCCTTGCATAGCTGCTTTCTGTATGCTGACTTACTTATTTGGTTGCAAGTTAAACTACTTCAAAGAAGGTGCTAGTAACTAGTTTAGGCAAGAAAAAAAAAAGTACTATGGTAAATAGAGTAGTTTTTAGTCGTAGGGTGGTTTTCTGCAGCAAAGACAAAACTAATTGCTTAATCTCTTTAAAATGCCATGAAGGAGTAAAATGTTGAACACTTAATAAATGTGCTCAGATTATGACTGATTTGTTAGCATAAGATTAAGTGGTTTTGGCACTTTCTGTAAGGGTACTCATGCACGTATCATGGAGTTGCTGTCAGATTTTCACCAACATAAAACCCTTGGAGTCTCCCCACTTGTGTGTCACTTCCCTTTCCTCCCTTGGCAAATTTCTGAGAAGACCCTTGGAAGCTTCGTGGCCCTTTTGAAAATTAAACTCGTCACCCTAAAAGCCGTTCGGCCGCTGGCCGCAGTGCTGGGCAGCACGTCGCCCGTGCAGGGCTTGCCCGCAAGCGGGCAGGCTGCGAGCTCCCTGGGCAGCCAGGTGCATCGCTAGTGCTGCTCGCTCCCACCACGCGCGCAAACTTCCTTCCTTCCACCCACTTCCCCCTCCCCTGCCTTGGTTTCACACCTCTGTTCCAAAGTTCACGTTGTCCTCTCTCTTTCTCTCTCCCCCCCCTCACCCCCGGCTTTCTTTTTAACAGCAGGAAAGAATTTCGTACACACCTCCAGTGAGCCCGGTACCAAATTACACTTCCTCGTCACCACTACATGTCCCAGTGCCTCGAGCGATCAGGATGGAGGAAGACACGATCAGACTGCCAGCACACCTGCGTGAGTGTCAGCGCGGAGGCTTCTTATGTTCTTGGATTGAGGAGGGTGCGGGGTGGGGTGAGGAGGTATTTCTATTTTTATGGAAGACAGTGAGGAATCCCCCTGGCTTTAGACTTTTTTTTTTTTAAAGCTCTAGCTGGTTTGATTTTTCTAAATATTCTTTTCATCCAAAGGAAATTACTCTTAAATACAGTAAATTATATTCCCCCCCATCTCCTGCACCCCCTGCCAAGGATTTGGCTTATTTCTCATGACAGGCACAAATGTGGAGGTTTTATTTTGACGGGAAGTGCTATGTTTCCTTCCATGGTATAGGAATTGCTCAGCAATGTGCTGCGACACAAGGTCAGAGTTTCACAAACTGTGGCAAGTGGAGTGCATTTGTGCTGTGGGTATTTTTCAGGTTGTTGTGGGTCTCGATATTAAATACTCCTGGTGCCCAGGCTCTCTACTACAGAGCGTGTGTGCTGACAGAGGCAGTGGGAAAGGAGGAAGAATGAGCTTTGCTGTGCACGAAAGGATGCTGCAGAGGAGGAAGGGCATACCACTGACATTGGACCAAAAACTGGAGCTGGGGGCAAGGCGAGAGCCAGGCGCTTCCTTGCTGAGATGATTTAGTGTTTGAGGAATAGGAAAGGCCAAGAGCTGTTGGCCAGCGAGAGGTGAATTAGTGAGATAGGATGGGGACAAGGAAGAGTGGAATTTTCCTTTTTGGAGGGGAAGCAGTTCTGATGTAAATCGAGAGGTTTTAAGTAAACTTTTGTCAGGTGTTACATTCCTGGGGTACTTGAGCGACAGCAAGCAACAGGGCCAGGAGCAAACATAACTTTGTGCGTTGCCATCTGACAAATGGGTTTGGGATTTCAGAGGGAGGCAAAAAAAGTCCGTGTTTATCACAAGACATTCTCATTCCTGTCCTCAGCTGTCTTCCAGGCAGTCTCCTTTTCTGGATGCAGACTCTGCTCCCAGTGCGTCTGTAATCCTGTGCTTGCTCCCTTGCTGGCCACCAAGTTGTACTGCCCCAAGGTCTCTGGTTGCCCATACTGTGTTCTGCACGGTCCTGTTTTTGCCTGCTGCTGCCTCTTACTCTCTTCTGCCTGTGCTGTAGTGTAGCCCAGGTTGTACCTTTTGCTTTCTGACGGGAATGGGAGCTGGCGCTGCAGCATTTCTGACTGTCTGGTTGCTGCCTGAGTATCCCCGAGCTCCCAGGCCCTGCTTGCCTCTGTGTGTGGCTGTGGGCCTGTTTCCACAGCCCAGGGAGGACTTGCTGCCACACTTACAGGGCATTTCTGTGCTTTGCCCAAAACTTAGACACAAAGCAACCAACACAGAAGCAGTTCTCCAGCAGTTCTTTTCCCCACTGTGGCTTTTAATGCCTGAGATCTTCCCCCTGCCCCCCCATTGCATTAGTTGGTACTATTTACTTCTGCTGTGGGAGCCACTGTCTGTCCTCTCCACAGCTAGGATCATGGCTGGCTTTCCAATTACTTATTGCCTTCCCCACTGGGCCTGACAGATGCAGAAGGCAGGAAGGCAGAGACCCGTGATACTGAAAGGGGTGGGGCGCTGCGTTCGCTGCCTGCTTCCTTCCCATCAGCTAGCCAGCGTGCTAGGTAGTGTGAAGCTTATAACGCTTCTTCTCAGTGAAAACTTTTTATCCAATATTTTTAGGTGTGATCCAACCTCTCACCTTGATTTTCGTTTTGGTTTTTCTTTTCTTTTGATTGGCACATTTTTAAACTTGCAAGGAGGCTTCTTTCCCATTAGTATTTCCACACTAGTCTGACTTGTTATAGTGTAAAAACACAGACAATTAATCATTAAATGTCTATGGAATAGTATTCCACAAAGTTAGTGTCTCAGGTCATAAACAACATGGAGCACATTTACATAGCTTTACTAGTTATAGTCCCTGGCAGTATAGTGTTTTGTAGCTCAGTGTGCAGTCAATATTGACCCAAACACTGTCACCAACCGACCCAAACACTGTTAAAACTACTGTTTAAAGTGTATAGATTCATAGCTAGGCCAGAAGGGACCATTATGAATTCCTAAAACTATCTCTGGTATAACCTGAGTTACAGAACTTCACTCAGTAACTCCTATGTTTAGGACCAGTAACTGAGCTAGAGCATGTTATGCAGAGAGATTTCTGCTCTTCATGTAAAGACTTCAGTGATGGGAAGGATATAAGGTCTCTAGATGTTCTTTCAATGCTTAATTATCCTCCTTATTTGCCTTTTTTTTAAGTGCCCTATTTATAGTTTGAATTAGTCAAGCTTCAGTTTCCAACTATTAGATCTCATTATCTCCTTTCCTGCTAAATATTGTCAAAAGACTACTCCTGATATAGGTGCTTTTAGATAAAGTCACTTCTTAACCTTTTCTTGGCTAAACTGGATAGGAAAAGAGGTTCTTAAGGCTGTCAATCTTCCTGTAAAGCTTCCAGATTTCATAATTCTGTTTTGTAGCATGTCTGTGAACTGTTTCCCACTTCAGACATCCTTCTTAAAGTGAGGACAACAGAACTGAAGATCATATTTCAGGAGTAGTCTTCCCAATACCAGGTATAGAAATAACTAAGCGCCTTTTGGATCTCGGGCCATGAGGTTTATGAGGTATTAGCATGGGATTTTGCAATTCCTGTATGGACCCCTCTCATTTTATTCTTTTTTTTTTTTTTTTTTTTTTTACAGATGTGTCTGAGAGACGGCTTTGGTCCTAAATCCAAACTGCCTTAGAAGTCAGGCGAAGTAGCTAATTTCTAGTTCAGGCTGTGGTTCTGTGTGTGAAGGTTGGGTTTAGATCTGCAAAGTCTGAGAGTTTTCTAGGTCTGAGATTTTGTTTGGTTCCAGCCTTCTTGTAGTTTCTGTTGATTAGGTGAAGCGTAATAACTTCTCTCAACCCTCACTCATTCCATTGCCACAGGGAGGTATGGTCCATTTCTCCGGTCATACACAGAGCCAATAGCTTGTCAGGCCTCCACTCATTCTCTGTTTCCATGACATTCTGATGGCATTTACCAAAATAAAGGCAGAGTTCCGTCCTAACCCGTACATCTTCATTTCTGCCAGCTTGGAAGTTCAAGAGCTATGATACAGGTGCACCTGGAAACAGCAGTTGGCCCAAGTGAAGGCAGAACTAGAGACAAACGTTTCAGATGGAGCACGAAGTGCACTCTGTGGATTCAGACAGTGTTTTATGCCTTCCTATTAAAGATTTCACCATTTCTAATGTTTAAGAGCACTCTGAAGGCGATAACAGCCAATAGTATCAGGACAATTAGTAGAGCAATTTCCTTTGGTGCAATAAATTATTTCTCACTGTTTGGTGAGCAAATGGGTCTCAGCTATGCTGAGCTGATTCGATCCAGAGACTGGAAAAGGGAGAAGTGTGAAGTTTAGAAGGGTGGAATACAGATCCCTCTTTGCTACAGGCATGCAGAGGAGGACTCCTTCTCTTTGGTCAACACAGCTAGAAATATAGAGAAACCCCTTTTCCTGGGAGTGATGGGAAGGCACTTTCCCCTTCTCACACAGACTTTCCTGTTTTAATTAGCTGCTTTCTTCCCAGCCTGCCCTATTCCTATAGTATAGAAGTCAATGTATTCAGTCTTAACTTTAAAGCTCTGGGAGGGTGGGAATCATTTTCTGGTAATACACACCTTTCTCTGCTGTACTTCTCTGTAAAGGACTTTTGACCCGTACTTTTAAACATACTTGTTTGCCTAACATCCACTTCTTACTGAGTAACTGAGTATTGGGGGCATCGTAAACGAAGTATCAGCAGGGAGCTGGAGAATATGTTTTTTTCTGTTTTAGGTATGTAGTCAGAAAGTACAGTGATCTCCAGTTCGCTCTTTGTCCCTGGTGTGTATGCTGTGGTAGCTTTGCAGCATATCTGATCTCCACTAGACTGCACTAATGTCAGACAGGAGGAGTGTTGGGAAAATGGAGATGTTTACCAAGGATTCAAGAGAAGCAAGTTCAGCTCTCGCACAAGGCTCTGCCCTTGGTGCCTTCTGTGACCTTGGACATCTTGTTTTAGTTTCCCCGCTGTAAAATGAAAAAAACACAAGTGCAAAGACTTTTAAAAGTTGTGAAAATTAGTACAGTGACTGCCCAGATATTGTGATAATGAAAAATGCTGAGATAGGTGGAAGTCCTGAAACTATTTGCATACCCCTTATCTCTGAGGAAACTTACTCCATATTACCATGGAGAGGAAGTTCTCTTTCTTCCCCCCCTGCCTTATTTTAAAAAAGAAATTAAACCCAATCTTTTTTCTTGTCTGGTACGATGTCATTAGTTACTCGTTTTGTGCTACGGCCAATACCTTGTGGTAAAAAGTTCTTGGAACTGGAGAGAGGATGCAGTATTTAAGAGATGGATATGAGAACCCTTCCCTGTGTTTATTAATATGCTCTGAATCAGAGAGAAAATAGCTTTTTCCTTTTTTGTAACATGCAAGATGAAAATAAGGTGGTTTGCCTTCTACAACAGCAACTGTAAATATGTGCTAAAAGCTTCATGGTTTTGTCTCCTTCAACATAAACTTCTTCAACAAGAGACACAGAAATATCAGTGCCGAAACAGGACTTGTTGCATGCTCTGATCCTGTGCAGCAGCATTCCCCCTTGCACGTTTCTGTTTATTTGTACAGTCTGATTTTTATCTCTGAAGGGCATCTTCTCTTGGGAATGCGTGTGTGTTTGTTTAGGGAGATGGACCTCATGGGCAAAGATTTCACAGTGTTTTCTATTGATACAAGCATGAACAAGAATTCATTTCTTCCTCTGAACTAATTACTCTTTCTTTCCTTAGTGTTGGCATCCTTCATATGCCTGCAGCCCATTGTCATAGCAAGGCACACTGCACATGCTCTTCTGTACTTTTCTGTATACATGAAGCAATTATTCTTGGCAGCAACTAATTTTTCTTGCTGTTGCTTTTTTCTGAACCCTGCACTGATGTTCAGAGTAAAATGACACATGCTAGATGTCGGATACATGCATCACCTCATAGGGGAGAACTTTTACACTGGGACTGCAGTGTTGTTGTCTGGACTGTAGTCACTTTTTGGAGAGTCGTGGTGGTGGAGAAAGCTAAGGACCTATTTGTAAAATCGTTTGAGTACTTTTTGTTTCAAACGTAGGCTTGGGTTCTGGTCTTTGGTTTTCCAGTGTGCGATGTGTTCCAGGCTACAGCTGATTTTGATGAATTTCAGAGTATCCAGACCTGGTCGCATACAGCTAGCGAGATCACATTTTTTATTTCAGTATTTCTGTGTCCCTTGTAATTACTGTCTGTTCTACTGCCTTCATTAAGGAGGGCAGAAGGAAAATTTTTATGTAGTTTTCTGCAATTATTATATTAAAGGCTTTAAGTTTTTAGTGAGTGTTTCACAGGTATCTTTCTGTATGCCTATTTATATTGGTATTTGATACTCTGATTTGGTGGGGACCAGTCCAGTGTCTCTGTATTGGTTCAACATCTTTGTGACCCTAGCTGTACCACATTCTGCAAAAAAGCCCTCTGTATAACCTCCAAGTGTGGACATGAGTAATAGGGCAGGCTGGGCAGTTGGGCTCTCAGTTGGGCAGGTTCTTTAAGGCATTTATCAGACCTGAAAGCAGTTTATTATGAGTTTCTTTCTCCTGATCACCTATTGTTGCTTATATGCATCATTTGTGTTTTAAGGGCACCTTTTTTCTTTTTTTTTTTAAGGAATGCAGGAAACAATTATGAGGAGGAGGAAACAACACCACTGTCAGGGTTGCCAAGGATCCATTTTTTTCTATATACTGTCTATTAATTATGCTGCTCCTTTTATTAATCCTTTGGCACCTGTTAATTATTCTACAATTTTGGCTAGCAGCTGGAAAGCCACTTCGAAGCATTAAGCATATTGTTATTTAGTTACTAGAATATTAAATGCATTGAACTGAAAGTATGTAGTGAGACAGGAAAAAAAGCCCTTCACCCTAAGCCACATTTAGAGCACCAAGCAATAAAAATATTTGCTTTGGAAGGATCTTTGTGGAACAAAACTGACTGACGCACATACAGGGAAAATAAAATAAAAGCTGCATAAGACAAAGGGACTGTGAGAGGTGGCCAGAATGTCAAATTAATGACTCTGAGACTAATCCTGGTCCCACTGAAATGAGTGCTTAAATTCCCACTGATTTTACTGGGGTCTGGACTGGCTTCTTTCTCCGATGATTGGCCTCTTCCAGCCCCCTCTTTGCTCTTCTCTGACATTATGGCCACTTAAGCCTCGTTCCTCTCTCTTACTCTGCTTTATATGCTTGCCTTTCCTCCTAATCTGCTTTTCACCTTGTACTTCATTCTCCCTCTGGGTAGCTAGTCCTTTCCTAACCAATCCCAACCCATTAAAAAAAAAAAAAAAATGAGGCCAGGACAGGCCCTGCTTGCTACCACCTGACTCTTTGCAGTATTTAATCTTCTTGATGTTGAATCTTCTTCTTCCATGATGGGCTTTTCTTGCACGTTTATATTGTGAGCTATGCAGGGCAGGGTCCATCTGCTTCCTCTGTTCAGCAGTGCGTCCTGGTCTTTCAATTCATAACTCGTAATAATCTACCGACAGCCTGGCTGGACTGTGGAAATCCTGGCCAGCCGTCCTGCCAGCCTCAGTGACCATTACTTCGGTCAGCCCTAGTGAAGTGACTGGGCCTGGCTCCTTCAGGATTGTGAGTTACATCCAGTTGTTAGGAGAGGCAAACAGGATGAAAATCACGAGCAAGGGAGATATTGGTTATGCCTGCCTCCTACCTAAGGTGGCCTCTTCCACAGGCAGCCTCAGGTGCTCCTCTGAATTTAACTTACCTACTCCAGCCTGCCTCCTGGGTGTTTCTTACAGTGACTCTCAGGCCAGCTTCGAAGTGATCGTACAGGCAGGTAATTTGGATGGGTGGGAAGCCCAGTCTCAGCTTCACTCTTGGACCATGGCTGGGCACAGTATAGATGCAGCTATTTTACTTGAAAGAGCTTTATCCAGAATATGTTGGACTGGGAAGAGTGAAACCTCATTACTGATCTGGCTGGGAAAGTTGGGGCTTTTGGACCAGTGTCCAAAACCTGCTTTACATTTTCTGGCATGGTCTTTGTTCATCACCTGTGGGAAATTGAGCCCCTTGTCACTGAGTTTGCATCAGGGTGACTCAGCCAATTTAGTTGTCGCCCTTGATGTAAACAGCTGGCAAGCTGAACCCTAAATCTGTTACCTCCTTACTGCTGCCTGGTGACTGTGGCAGAGGCATCCAGGTTAAGTGTGAAAAAACTTGCCGTAAAGGGTCAGTGCTGTGAGCTGGTTTCTGCTTCTTGAGAGAGTAATTTAGAGTCAAGTGTGATTTTTTTTTTTTTTTTTTTTTTTTTAATGTACCTGGTTGTTACCCAGACAGAGTTAACACAGCGGTTTCCTGCACCGACAGTCCTCAGTGGAAGTGTGTGGAAGGATGAGATCCTTCCTGCTCTGGTGGGAACTTGCAAAGCAGACCTGAGGTGGGAGAGCAAGAGACCTGTGCTTCAGGGTACAGAGAGCCTGCAGTGTGGGAGTCCCAGTGGTGCTAAGGCAGTCTTTTACCCTCCTGGAAAGCTTCACTTCAAGGTTTTAAATCCTCGAAATGCAAACTCACCCCTATTCAGAGAGGAAAGGGAGCCATGTCACTTTAATCTGGGATTCAAGCCGATCCCTTGTGGAATTCCCCTGGAAAGTGTGGGGAGGAATAAGAAGCAAAAGCAGCAGGACATTTATGGTATTGCTGGGTTTGAAGCATTTTTAGCTTTGTCTTAAAGGGACGCTGTCAAGATCAGTGAACCTAAAATTAGCTTGCTTTCTCTTTCCATCCCAAATGTCTGTTTGATTTTTCATTTGCGTTATGTTATAAATGCTTCCATGTTCTTTTTTTTCTTTTTATTTAGAAATAAAACTAATGTAAAGAACCCAGTGTTCATAAATAGCCTACAATTAAAGAAAACACAGAAGAGAAACTGTGTGTAAGCCATGACTAACAACTCCACAGTAACAAACCATTGTGTGGTGAGCGCCTTGCAACAAAACATAAGTGTGGTAGAAAACCCTGTGGAAACAACATAGCATGCATGCAATGTCCACTCCTCTAATAAAAAACAGAGCTGAGCCTGTGAATATTGGAAGAGAGCACCACTGTCCAGCATTTAGAGGAGCATGTAGTGTGGGAGGAGAAACCTGCTGCAGCTTTAAGGTACCAGGGATTAATGTAATAGGTCATGTGTATACACACACAGAGAGAAAACAATTATTTTGTGTCCTTTATCAGAGGCTGGATTTCCTTCTGCTGTACTTGTATGTCTTCACTCCCCTATGCTAGCACTCCTTATGATACTTAACAAATACAGCCTGACAGGATCTCCATTAAACAGGGTTTTACATCCATTTTACAACTCCCCATTTTACTGTTAGAGCAGAAGGACTAAATGATTCGTAAGTTGTTTGAAGAAATTTTTGTTAAAATGGTTCCATCCAGATTTGGAGCCCCAATCCAACACCTCAGCCAAGAGCCTCTTCTCAAAATCAGTTTTCTAAAGATACTTGGGAGGGGGAAGCACTCGTGCATCAGCCGTTCCAGTGTCATGGATGCTTGTGCGCTGTCTGTCTTTTATGGAATGAGTAAGTTTGAATGTGTTCGCTCCTCATGTAAACTTTGTTTCATGCAGGACTAGCACACTGCTATTAACGTAGCAGTGATCTTTGTTCAAGAACTTACGAGTTATTTATATATTTAATAAGCATATGGTTGGTGATGTTGTGAGCTAATACAGTCACCATTGATTGGCTTTCTAGAGTCAAAGCAGTGGGATACTTGCGCAGCTCCAAATCATTGTTTATGAGTCTTTACGCATAAAAATCATACCCTGCCCTAAGCACCCTGCTTTATTTACTGTATATGCCTGTCTGGTTTTGATGTCCATATACTTTTGCATCTCACTGAAAAAAGTGTCCATTCTGCACTGGCAGCAGGGTTAAGTAGTTCTATGGCAATTATACAGACCAGAAAATGAAAATGTTAAATTACACCATGACAAGTTAAAATGAAATTAAGGTCTCTAATGATTAACCAACATACCTTTCCTGCCTGTAGAGTCCACAGGCATAGTATGGGGTGTTCTGCAATCAGTGGAGAGGTAGGATGAGGGACTCCTGTGGCAAAATCCTCAGTGTTATGGGGGTTGATTTGGAGACAGTACAAGTCTTCCTATTTGAGAGTTTTCTGAGTGGATCCTTGTAGCTGGAGACTCACTGTTGAAGTCCCAGAGTTACTTGTAGCACTGGATTGCATGTGCTGCAAAAAACCTGGACCTATCTCCTGCACGCAAGCAATAATCTACCCATGTCCTACATGGGCTTTGCCCTTTCGTGGTGCTGTGGCATGCAGAAAGGATGGTATCCCGATATGGGCTTGTGGCATCACATACTCCCTTCTCAAAGGAAGAGTAGTAGTTTCACTGGCTTTCGGACTATGCACCCCTGGGCATGCCCTGGGGGTGGAGGAGGAAGCAGTGAATTGGTCGACAGGAGTTCAGTCAGGAGGGTCTGACAACTATACTGACCACAGCGAAGACCTGGTCTGAACAAACCAGTTGTAGTCAGCACCATGAGAGTGAGCTCTTTGCCAGAGGATAAATTTTGCAAATGCTTTCTGGTAAGGATAAGCTCTAGGAACATGCTCATTTCAGAGGAAAATATTATAATGCTGGTTATGAAATTGCATTATCTCAGCATCCTGCAGAAAAGGTTTATTTTCTTAACTTATTAATATGTTCTCAGCATTCTCCCTCTTTCAGTTCTCTAGAAACATTTTTTTTATGTTTCCCTCAGGTGTCTTAAAGCTTCTTGTTTGCAGAACAAACCTCCTGAAGGGGCTGTGACCTGGTCAGAGCACTGACATTTTATTTTAAACCCACCAGCAGCAAAAAACCACAGAATATTTTTGAAGGGAAATTTCCTTTTTGGGTTTTTGTATCCCTGAAAGAATTTCCGATGTAGGCAGACAGTAATTCCCAGCTACATACTTCCTGATAAGGAAACAGCTCCAATAAATGCAGCTATAAATAGCTACCTTTTTATTTTTTAAAAATGTAGGGAGATTTGTTTAGCGTTTCTTTCAGACTGTTGAAAGAAAGGGACAGTGTAGGATAAGAGTCTTAAGTTTGGCACCCATTGACTTTCCAGATCCACAAATTAAGATTTTAATCTGCATCTGTACATTTAATTACGTAAAGTTTAGATGTCTGTTCATTTCTGCTCATACTCACAACACTGTAAAAGAAAAAAACACCTCCTTTTTATATGGTAAACATAAATTGCATTTTGCCTTCCTCATAAGGGAAAAGTATTACCTGCTTTAAGCAGAATTCATAATGCTTTTGCTGTGTGCCTATATTTTAGTGCTTCTCTTTCTATATATAGTTTGTTAAGGTGCCTTGTCATCTCAGAATAAGTAGCATGATCTTCAACTGCATTTTTCCACATTTACTGTGGATGTGCTGTAGCAAATTCATAGTTAGACATAAATTCCCTTTCTTCTAAAAGTAACTTGCTGGGGCAATTTTGTGCAGTTAGTTTATAAACCTTCTGAATTTTCTGCATTATCTCCCCCCTTTTTATGGTTTTGTTTCATGTATTTTTAATTTAATGCCTTTCACTTCGGACTTCTGCTAAAATTTTCCTTTGCCAGTCCTGCTTTTCTTTGTTCTTTTAACAACGCCAAACACACGGTACCTTCAGAAAAACAAATAATTGTTTACCTACAGAAAAGTTTATAGAGATGAATAAATTTGGTGCAAGAGTTAGTGTGAAAACGTCATTGCAGGTTAGATTTCAGGCCAGTTGTACCTGTCATTCAGATTACAATTGAAAATATATGTGTCCACTAGCTTGATTGTTTTATAGAGGATGAGTCTGCTTCATCAATCACCTTGATCAGCACTTAGGCCTTCGTTTCTGTCCTACAGCAGGGAAGGGTCTGTGGGCCCGCTTGCAGGCTGGCACGTCTTGTGTGGCTGATGGGCAGGTGTCTCCAGCCAAATCCCGAGGCATGTCTGGGGACGGGCTTCTTCACAGGGGGTGTCAGTGGCTGGGGCATCCTCTTTTCTCACTTGTTCATGTCATGAGCGCTCTCCCTAGTTCTCCTGGGGAGCGGGGTGAGGTGCCCACGGTGGGCTCCCTGCAGTGCACAGCACCAGTTGTACCACGGGCAAAGCCCCTGGAAGGGCGAGGGTGCAACTTCCTCGGTGCTGGGGGTCAATGGAGAGCTGAGGCCGAGCACAGCAGAAAGGAGGTCAAGTAATCTCCCTTTCCCTCCTCCTCCTCCCCCTTTCTCCTTCCAGCGATTTCACGGGATCTTATGACTTGTGGCCAAATCCTACCCGCGAGGGCACTCAGCTGCCGTGGGCCCCTCCTCTTGGCCTGCTGGTTGTGCTCCCAGCTGGCCCAGAGCCGAACAGATTGCACAAGGGTGCAGCTGGTGGAAGATCCCTCCTTGCCCTTTTTGCTTGTTGTTTGCTGAAACGCCACGGCAGGGCTCAGCGCGCACCCCTCCTCAAACATCGGTTGCGTAGCCCCTGAGCCCATCGCTTGTACTCCGTTTTCTTTTGTAGGTATCTGAAGGGGTTTTACCTTCTCCCTCCTGTGCTTCTCTCTTGGCTGCACCAGGAAGGTTGATCTGCGTGTACAGGCCTTGCCACACCTCCTCAACAGGCCTGTGGAACATGCACAATTAATACGGTATTAATTAATTATGGGGAGAAGTTGCTGCTGGCACAAGAACCAAGGCTTGCAGCTTATAAAGTGAATGCTTTGATGCTGAGCTTTAAAGAACGTTTCCATCAACTCCAGCCAGCAGAGAGATTTTATGATATTTAAACCCTCCCTCCGTACTGACTCCAGAGCTCACGGTTCTGCCACCCTGGGCACTAACAACAAAAATAGTGGTGGCAAAGGGGGATTCAGAAAACACAACTGGGGATCGACCCTCATGAGTAAAATAGCACAGATCCTAGTTGGAAATGTTGGGGCTGAACCAGAAATGGTTTGTCGAGCCAGCTAAATAGATGCTTGCAGTGGGAAAAAAGAGTGACCTTCTGGACCTGCTGAAATGAATAGGAGTTGTCTCACTGACTTCAGCAGCTGCCATGGTTTTATCCAGAATGTGTGTGTGTGAGTAAATGTGTAGGTTTGTGCTGTGCTTCTACTTATTTGGCCAGTGTTTGGGGGAAGAGAGATGAAGGAACGACTGTGCCTCTTTGGTTTTTTGCAATACTGAGAATTTCTCCCTTTCTACTTCCTCCTTCTCGGTAGTGCAGAAGGAAGTAGCCCCGGTCCCTGCCGGTCCACAAACCAGTTACTCATTTCAGTTCTGCCGCTTGAGTGGGTCCTCGTGTATTTCCTAGTGGGGGAAATCTCCTTTTATGTATGTAAGTTCCTCCTTCCTATTTTCTCTTCCGTTCTGATTTCTTCCAAGCAATCTCTCTCCTTTAGTTTTTAACCTCCTTGCTAGCTTTCGCTTCCTCTCCATGCTTCAGTGAAGGCATTTTGTCAGAAAAACCCCTCTGTACACAGATACTTCTTTGTTCCTCTTTTTTTTTTTTTTTCTGTGTCATACTTCTTTGTATCTCGCTTCCTTGGAAACTTCCTTAGTAGTCTTATTACCTCTGGGCTTTTAGCTGTATTACCCTGGGTAGTCATTACTGTGTTGCTGGGTGTGTAATCGTTTAAGGTACCTTGATCTTTTTATTAGAGGTATTTTTTTTTTACTGCTCTTTAAGTACTAATAGGTAGTGGTGACAAATATGGTTATTAAATACACGAGGCTTGTTTCATCACTGCTCTACAGCTTGCTTGGTGGTTTTCACTTGTTGAAAGTGAGCGTAACCAAATCACAGGAGTCACTCTCTACTTCCACTTTGCGTTGTTCTCAGGGATGCAATGCGTGGTGTGGGGTAATGGTGAATGGGTCGCATGTAGTAGAAGTTGTTCAAGATTTGGTGCAGGATTGAAGCCTTGGAGCTCAGCAAAATAGGAACAAGGGATAGCACTCAGTGTCTCTAAGAGCCGGAACATTTACAGTCCTCCAATTTTTACACCCTCTCTCAGTTTTAAAATCATGCAGAATGAAAAGCAAGCGGAGGGACTGGGAGTGACAGCAAACGTAACAGTGACAGCGAGACGAGCTGTGTTTGTGATGGGCAGACCTGAAGCAGCTGGGCTGTTAAAGGAGTCAGTATTTGCTGTTGGCCTCCTGCCACACCATTATCAGTGTGTGCAATAACGATGGCTGAATCTCAGAAAGTTTGGCGGCTGATTCAGTTCAACAGAACACCCAGAAGTAAATCCAGATGTCTTTCAAATTGGTTGGATATGCAGTGTTGTGGTAGTTCTCCATAATTATGATTTTCTTGTGAGAGTTCTGGGAGAATCCAGCTAGTCCAGAGTAATCCTGAGAGCACAGCTTCTCACCCACGGGCTTTTTGGTGCTCCATCATTTGCAGTGAGAACACGTGTGCACAAAAAAACCCCTCGAACTCAGAAAAGAGTTAACAATTAAAATTGATTTCAAAGCTGAGAAGTTTCAGCTATTTTTTTTAAATCTGACACAAGTCATGTATCTCTGTGTACATGTACATATTTAGCTCTTGCAGAAAGGACACTTGCTCAAGTACTTAGGTTTTATGCACAGAGACTGTTACTCTTCCTTTTTCTCTTGAAGCTAATTAACGCTTACAACATGTTACAACCATTTCTTTTAGGCAAAGTTGTAAAATTACTGCCTATGGTCAGAAAAAAATGGATGCAGAAGGTGGTGGAAGGTGCCTTTCATGCCACGTGTGCTGCCCAGTAGGCTCACAGTGCTGTCCTCCCCACGTCTCTGCTGCGTCAAGCAGGCACCAGAAAGTTAGCCTGTGTTTGAGACTAAAGGCCCAGGTTTGAACTGGTCTTTCAATCCCTTTTTACCGGATCGAGTGTACAGAGTCAGCAGTATTGTATATGGTTTGAAATCTCTAACTTGGGTTAAAATTGTAGATAGGGCTCAATCAGCTGCATTTAATGCTTTCTTACTGAGTGCACTCCATGGGCCACTTTGCGAAGCCTACTAATGTGAAGGCTAATCCACAAACAGTCTTGGCACCACTTTGGAAATGGAAATAATCAGTGGTATAAACTATTGTGAATAAAGGTAGCTCACACTGGTAATTTTATCCTGAAATGACTGGGCCCCCACTCTGAAGCATTTTCACAGTATAATTTTATAAGTTGATGTAACATCAACAATGTAAAGGCTGTAAAAATACAGTTAGTGGTACAAAACCTGTCTCTTAACTAGCTCTAAATTACACATATGCTTTGTATAATTTAAGCCACACCTTAATAGATCCTGACAACTGGAGGAGCAGGGACATCATCTTTCTCTGTATGAATAAAATGCCCAGCGTGTCTTTACCACTTGAAGTTGTGGTCATCTACTAAATTAACTGCTCCCAGTGTCTCTCAGAATTGGGATGAAAGTAAATTACTCCTTTTTTAATAATATTTTCTCAGTTCTTCTTGAGAGACAGCAACTCATTCATATGGGACCACAGTACAGGGAAATCTCATCCAGAAGGATGTTGTGGTTGTTCAGCAGAAAACAATTATTGATGTGAGTAGCTCATGAACTTGTGGTTTTACAGTAAAGCCTGTGAATGTCCCTTGACTGTAGAGTTAAGCAAAGATATTTGTCAAAAATCAGTCACCAGTCTCAAATTTGTTTAGCAAATTGCATTGATTTCATGATTTTGCACAAAAATTGTTAGGCAATTGAAGTTCTAACACAGTCTTGTTGAACTTCTAGAGAAGCTTCTTAACATCTTGAATTTGTTCAAACTCAGTCCCACTCAAGTGTGGTGGTCTCATCCACATGGTCATTTTTAATATGATAGGGGACCTAGCCAGAACAGACTACTTCCCCAGTTTTCCCATTCCCAGGAGGCGGGGGATAGGACTCTGCAGTTTGAGGAGAAGATGCTTTTGTAAGTGAATCGGTTGGCAGGGAGAATGTTGTCATGTGGCTATGAAATCATACTTGGTATGGAGAAGGTGAACAGGCAGTGATTATTCACAGCTCCTCACAGAACAGCAAATCCAGAGATCCGAGATAAATCATTGGGCAACATGTCTAAAAGAAACAAGAATGAGGATGCATGACTACATGAAAGAAATCATTGCAGGAAGATGTTTAAGGGCTGAAAGTGTAAATAGATCTCTAAAAGGAACCAGGTAAACCTGTGGAGAGAGGGATAGGCCATTTGGTCAGTATGGAAACAGTGGTCTGGATGCAACCACAGCTCATGACATCCTTAAACCACAGATTACCAGAAACCGAAATAAGCAATATAGACGAGATTGCTTAATGTTTCCTTATTCCTTATACTTTTTGCTTATGCAGCCACTACTAAAGACATTTGGCTAGATGGGTCAGCGATCTTTTCTAGTATGGCATTTTTTGTATTTTACCCTGTCTCGTAATTATCTCCAGTGATTTGACAGTAGTGTGGATGCCATCCAAGCAGATATATATTCAGTATGCATATGCTACGCCAGAGGGCTCTTTTAGGTGATAACGAACTCATCAGCTAGAGGCCACGGATAAAAGTTAAGTGGGGGGATTTGCCTTTAAGCAATTCTGACAAAAGTCTCTTTACACAACAGCTGACTGAATCACTGAATGTAATGCCAAGGGCAGCAATAGAAAAAAAAGTCATGTAAATTAGCTGGCGAGAGAACAGGGCAAAGCTATCTGGTGAAGGAGGGAATGGGAGAGGAGGGCAGGCAGCCACCTGCTGGAGCTTCGGCTTCAAGGACCAGATCTCCCCCATCAAGTGTTTGAAAAACAAATTTTGAAGTTGAGACTGAGGGGGAAACGTGGAGATTCTCCCTCCCTAGCGTACAGGCCTCCAAAGGATTGTGCTCATCCCCATATGTGATTCTATTATCCCTAGCCCTTGTTTCTCCCACGTGCCCGCAAAGGGTGGCGTTCATTTTCCTGTTGTTGTCCAGTCCAAGATCCAGTTCGGCCCGTGCCCCTTCTTATGGCCTTGTCTCGCCCATGTAACGTGTAACACGAATTTCAGTTCTGCTTCCTCTCTTGCCCTAAACAACTGTTTGGGTTTCTGTGCCTAGTCATTTAAAAAAAGTTATTATTCAGTATTACTTGTGATTTGAAATGGTAAATTAAAAACTTACTGGAAGTCTGGCAGTGCTTCTGATCTGTGTCCCCTTTGCTAAGGTGCTTCATAAAATACCGTATGTTGTTATTCACTCTGGCCTGGATGTTCTTGGCTGTCTCCCACTTAATGATTCACAAGATGTCTGTGAGATTCATTTTTGTAAATGTAGTTCCCCCTCTTCCTTCTGTATATTCTCCCCTCCTTTATCCTTTGCTTGTGAGTCTTCACTGCAAAAGTTCATTAAATAAAACCCATAGTATGTGTAAGGGACAGAGTGCAGTCTCTGGCGTGCCATCGGAAGAGATCTAAGATATGGTGCAAATTTTCCCCCTGATTTCCACGTAGGGGATTAGAATAGTTTGGGAAGCTTTTTTCCTACAGCTCCCTCCTCTTCCCCTGGTCTTTCTCAGCTCCCTATGTGTGTCCTGTGTCTCTCTCCTGAATACAGAGATTTTTTGCTAGTAAAAGCTCAGCAACTCATCTCCTCTGAATGCTCCTGGCTGTCTTTGGGGAGGGGGGAGCAGGAGAAAAGCTGGGTGCGGTGGGGTCTCTGCACGCCTGTGCGAGGGCAGAGCCGCTGATCCCGGCACGCCGGCTGCAGTAAGCAAGCAAGGGTGTTTGCGGGGCTTGCATGCCAGAGTCTCTTCAAACAGCTCTGCTCAAAGGCATGAGCTGGGCTCACTTCTGAGGGAAATTTCCTTTTTGGGGAAGTTGCTGCAAAGGAATTTCCTGTGTGGGCAGACAGAGCTTCCTGACTTGAAGGCTTCTTGGAAGGGAAACCATTTCATAATGAAATGATAAATTAAAGACATACCAGCCTGGTTCGCTTCAAAACAGCTATTGAGAGAGCTCAGGCAGTACACCATTATACTCCCGCGCAGAATAAAAAGAAATTGCATCCTGACAGGATTCTCCTTAGTGGAGCATATCCTTCCCCCCAGCCTTCCTCCCTGTACGTCTCGCTTTCCTACCCTCCCTCCCCCTTTCTCCCTCCCCTGCTATTTGCTGCCCTCTCATCTATCTTTTGCAGCCCCCTCTAACCAAGAGGCAAAGGGGCGTGATGTTGGAGATGGTTTGCTAAATATACTCTTTTCCCCATGGAGCAGGCAGCTCTGGTTTAAGCCCTGCTTTGCTGGCCGGCACAGTGAGGGCCCTGGACGTAAGGCATAGAAATGGCACGTGGCTGCTGTGAAAACTGGGTGCTGTGGCTGCTGACAAGGTTGTGGCAAGGAGAAATTCAAGTTATTAACAGAGTTTAACTCAGTGCCTATAATAAGGAATGTCTTGGTGTGGTCATGAAAATAGCTGGGAGGAAGGGTTGCAGATATCTATTTCCTGTTAAATAAGAGGAAAAAAGGACCTTTGCTCCATCCCAGCCAAGACACAATGGAGGGAGGGCATCCCCAGAGAGCTCAGGCTGTTACAGCCGAGTTTTCAATAGGCACAAACCAGGCCGTATTATTTCCCTGCTCTGCACCATCCTAATCTGTTGAAAAGTGAAGGCGAGCGCTTTTGGGTCGCTGTGCCCTAAGGGATGCCTATAGCTGTGAGCTCAGGTGAACTGGGTGAAGAGCTTCGATTAGACTGCTTAGGTTGCCGAACACATTGTAACTGCAGATGGAGGGTGTGATTTCAGATGGCATGGGGGTAGGGGCAACAAACAAGCAAGAGTTTCATGTCACCTTTCTCTGTCTCAACTATATTGTCTGTAAACCTGATGGGTGATTCTGCTCACAGTACCTAGTTCCACAAAGTGATCTGACTTGCACTGCTACAAGTGTGGCATCAGCATTTTCTTTTCTCCCTTGAGAGAAGGCCTTTATTTCCTGCCCCCTATTCGGCTGGCAATTAAAGCTGCTTTAATTCTTTGCAAGAGTCCCCTGAATTGGTGTGTGTTATGTGCCTTGTTCTGCCAAGGAGGCCTTATCCCTCTCCATTGCTTAGGGAGTTTCTTAGGAGTTTTGAAATACGCAAATCACTGGCAGAACATTGCATGATTTTATAGTGAATGCTGCAGTTTTGGGAAGTTTTTCTTAAAAATGCATCTGCTGGAGTTACATGACAATGAAAGAATTTGAGTTTGTATTTATATTTTTTAAAGCACGTTTCTGGCCTGTATAAAGAAAAGCTAGAAAAGGTGATTCACAGGGCTCAGAAGTCCGATACAAAGGACCCCGAAGAAAAATAAGTGTGTGTGTGATGATATGTATATGATAGATTTTTTTTTTATAGCTTTGGCAGTTTTTACCTTCTCTTTGTTGAAGGCCTGTTGCCTCATTTTCAGATTCTTGGGATTGGTAGTCCTGGAGGTATTCAAGAAACAGGACTCCAGTATTTATTTGGAAAGTCATCTCATCAAGAACAATGTGTAATTATTCCTCATATTGTACAGATATGCAAAGTGTGAAGTCTGAAACGTAGAACTTTGCTTGTTGTGATTGGCATACCACACCACGGCATGTGCCCACGATGCATGACAGCACCATGAAAGCAAATCTGACTCTGCTGCGGCCAGGGCTGTCTTACAGCTGTCCAAGGAGACGGTGCTGCTGCTTAAATAAAAGTTAGGAAGGATCTGTCCTGAGAAGCCTGTACTAGGGACATGCCAGCCTTGGAGCTGGAGGTCCTCAGGGAACCAGACTTCTGCTGCATGGTACTAGACTCTCTTCTTCATTCAGGTGTATCATTGGGCCAGACTGCGTTGAAAACTAAGTGGTTCATAGCCGAAAGATCCTCACCATGGCTTGCATTTTGAGGTGCTCTCCTTCCTAAACTGATGAAAGTTGTGTAGAAATAGTCAAATGGCAACACCCAATATAGTTGTAAGTAGTACTGGTTTTAAGAAGACAGTTTCTGTAGTCACGGTATAGATCAGCAGAGAACAGTATGGAAATACCTATGTTGTTTTAAATCTGTTTTGTAAGACACTTGGTAATTATTGCAGTGCTATTTCTTGTAGAGGTAGATTTGGAGTTGAGGATGTTCTCTCAGAAACAGCTTCCATGCCAGATACAGTGCCTCTTCAGCTTGGAAGGGCTTAGAGGCTAAATTGTTAGCATTTGCCTAACGTGGATGACATACCTTGGACGGAGCCTTGTGTGGGACGTTTTGGCAGGCTTACTGCTCAGCCTGTTTCGAGTTGTGAGGCACTCAGAAGTATAGGCAATCTGACTACAAAGGGTGGATAAACACTGGGCTCAGGACTTTTATGCTGTCACCACTTTTTGATAGCATTAAATTGATTAAAATCAACATACCAGGTACTGTTTGCATAAGTTGCTCCTCTTTCTGCCCTTGCTAATGTATTTTGTTCAGCTAATCTCCACCTAAAGAAACTTATTGCCTGACTCTTTCTTAGGCTAGGGTGATGTACACCTCTCTCTTTGTGTGCTTGACACAGCCTCAATCAGTTCTGGGATTTGCCATCCCTCCTTCCCAAACTGTGAACTCACAATCTCTCATCTTTCCCCGTAAAGAACACGGAACTCATTTCTGTCACCTTTTTTTTTTTTTTTTTTTAAGCGAAAACTAAACAGAATTACTTCTAATCTACTCAGAACTAAAATTTAGGTAACGTTTTGCAATGGCGGCAGCCATAGCCACACCAGGAGGAAATTTGAGTGGGAGCACAATTGTTGAGCTGCACGTAGGACAGAACAGTTCCACCAAGTTTTTTTTTTGCTAACAAAGGTTTGCATTGTTAATCAGGTGCCACTCCAAGCTCACTATTCAGCTTAATGATAGTAAGTTCCAGTAAAATACGGGTGGGAGGACACTTAATTTGTGCTGGTTTTTTTATTGCTTTAAACGCACACACTGTTTGTTCTTGGCATGATATCAAAAGAGTGCTGGAAGGAAATGAGGTTGAAAAAGGACATGAAAATCACAACCGCATGACTGATCTCTAAGGGTATTGTTCCTACTTCCACGTGGAAAGCCCAAAGATTCCTAGCAGACGTTCTTGCTGGGTTGGCAGAAGATGGAAATCTTATCTTTTACTTTTGGTAGTAGTGGGTCAATAGGGATTTCTCTAATCAGCTAAAAACTGGCAGTGATGGAGTTTAAATAAATTGTAGGCAATTATTCCTGTCACAGGAATAGCTCCTGCAATGCAAGGTCTTTGAGGACAAAGGAAAGACTGGAGAGGTGAGGTGGGGTGCATCTTACTACACTTGCTCTCAAAGGTGACATTCTAGAGCCTTATCTTGAGCTCTGTCCCTCCACGTAGTGTGTATTTCTGCTTGAAATGAGAAAGCTGGAGGTGGCGAGGGGTATAGTACATGTCCCTGCTCCAGAACAGTTCATTTTGTTATATGCTTGTCCGCTCTGGTGGAATTTCTGTGACTTCCCTTGTGAGACAATTAAGTCTCGCCCATAGGAGGCTGGCATTCAGCCTCCGTTTTCCTTTGATCAAGCTAAGTTTCCATCTTCTGAATTACACTGACTCGGACCACTCTAAATCTCTGCTTGTGGGGTGCTTATACCAAATATTTGCAGGCATTTCTCTCACTGCACTGTCTGCTTCTCCTATGCTGCTGCATGAAGTATGTGCAATGTTTTTGAAAGCTCAGCAGGCTTGGTGTCAGAAAAGTTGGGGAAGGAATATGTGAGCCAAAGATCATTTCAAGGTAGCCATTCTTCGGATTCTTCTACTACTCTGACTTGCAGGCTGTTGGGAGAGTAACTGGTATTTTATCAAGCTGGATCTCATCCCGATCATTTGAAATGCTTCCTTTTTCACCTCAGTGTAATTTACAATTGCAGATATATTGCAGCGAGAAATGTTAACAGGAAAGAAATGTAAACACTCTGACTGTGTTTGACTTCCTTTAAATATCTATATGTTTGTGTTGAGGGAGTTATTCAATTAAGAATAAAATAAAGCTTTCCAGTCAACCCTGGGAGAGCCTAACTTTGAGATAGGTTCATCTCTTGGGGATCTGGAGGGAGGGAGAATTACATGTGCAGCAATGCTAGTTGGTATGTTGCCCAAGCTGTCACTATGACAGCATTTCAACATGGCATCAGAGACAGCTCTACAGCAGCTGCATTTGCTTCCCATGAGAAAGTGGATTGGCATGGAGAACCCTGAGGTTGAAAGTGAAAATTATGGACATGCGTTTCCTCTCTTGCACAATCCTATTTAGGGGTTTTCAGTTCCTATGCCTGATTGTATATGAAAATGCTTAACTCCTTAACAGCTGCAGGATGTAATGATTTTCTCCAGGAAATCTGTCTCTCAGTATTTGAATAAATGTTACTTGAAGGGAAAGGGTGGAAAAAATGCAGCTCCTCACGTACCTCACTTTACTAAAGCATGGATAACATAGTGAATCAGTGCACTACTTTTTTAGTAGCGAAGACCTGGATTAAAATTCAGCATAAGGCAGAGATAAGATAGGCAAAGTCAGACCCTTCATCGTCTTTAGTAATTTGCAGGTTTTTTTCAATGCTGCTCTTTCATTTTTTTCCAGGGCAGGTGGCAACCAGTATGTAGCTAAGCAAGGCGTATTGACAGTAGGTTTGCTTTTTCAATTATCTTTCAAAGCCTTCTTGGAAATAGTTCAAAAGACTCCCTGAAATCCACAAACTAGAATTGGAAAAGGAAGTATTTGTCCTTCTCACAGAACGTTTTCTCAGTTCAGCAGCCTCGGGACTGTAGCAGGACAGCAGGAGTTGTGGCAGGCTCACACTGAAGAGTAGTCTCAAAACACATACAGACCAAGAGCTGGAATACTTGACGCCATAATCACTTGAATTTCCCTTGTCCCTTCTACATATGTCAGAGATTCAGCTCTGCCTAGCTAGACGAATGTGAGCATAACTGTCTGGTTTAAATGTTTTTGGGGATGGACAGTTAGCCTTTCTGAAGCAGGTGAAGAGAGGTGATCTCTCTCTTCATGCTGACACTAATTGCTTATACCTGAAAAAAACTGTAAGAGATACAAAGTGATATTTTTCTTAGGGAAATTTCCTTTGTAAGGAAGTTAGTCATATAAAATAATTATTATTATTTTTAAATCCAGTATGAGTCGAGGGAGTGCCCTGATTACACATTTCCTGGAAAAGGCCGTTGGTGACGTACCATTGACTAATGAAAACTCGCCGGTTAGAAGTAGCTCTTTTCTGTTAACTATTTGAAAAGGCAAGAGTATTTTAAAAAGTACAGGTCTTTGACATTTCCTTGTTCTTTCTTTTTTAACCCACCATCAATGGGCCTGTTTACGTCATTAGCAGCTACAGATTCATGGCCGTGATTGGAAAGTACTAAACTATTCTGATATAACAAAATAAGTAAAATCAAAGCCTGCTTGCCATCATATTGTGAGTTATGTGGCTGGGCAGCTTAATGCCACAACTTAAAATGCAGAAGGGAAGAAGAGAAGCAAAGGAGGCACAACAAGCATGACAGCAGATCAGTCAGATTTCCCATGAAAATCAGGATGATGCTTTAGCTACTGGTGAGCGACAACCCTCAAAGAGCTCTGTAGTCCCTGCCTAGGGGTTAAGGATGGAGTTTTGTGCCTGTATGAGAAATTCTGGGCAGGAGACAGAACACCGGTAAAATTGAACTTCTGTATTCCATTGCTACTAAGTCAGATTTTTCTAGCATGTGTTAAACTAGTGTCCAGGAAATCTGGGAGCGGATGAGCCAGAACTTCTAAATACCGTTTTAGCTGTTATGTCTAAGACTCTGGGAATTGTGTTGCTTATGCTCAGAAGAGCATGACTTGTGACTGCAATTTGGTCAACTCAAAATGACCTCCAAGCCTTACTGGAAGTCAATTTAAAAAAAAATGAAAATCCTCCCCCTACTTCTACCAAAAGAGATTTTTCAGTTTTAAAATCATCATCGTGCAACATTTTGTTTTGAGTTTAACCCTAACAATATCAACATGACAGAATTATGCAAACAAGGAAATTTCCATGGGCTGAATTGCACAATTTCAAGAAACAATCTGAGTTATTAAATAAATGTGAGCGCTGATGCCTTAGCATTGAAGGGCTGTGCACTCTCTGTAGCTGTTGCAGCAGAGAGAATAAATACACCTTTCTTCTTCCCTGTTCATTGACTGAACACACGAGTGGGTATGAATAGTACCTGGCTAAGTGTTTGTGTGCAGTGCCAAACCACAGGGGTTGTTCGGGGGGCTAGTGCACGAGATTTACCGTTCAGTCAAAGAAGTAGCACTAAGAGGGAGATACGAGCAATGCTGCTATAGGTGTTAAAGCTGGGCAATGAGAATCTAAAGTGTTTCCTAGTGCATTACAGATTTTCCTTTGTACTTCCATAGGATTCAGTATGGTCTGTGATGACAGCTAGCTCTAGGATATAATAAGAATTTCCAACTCCACCACAAAAATTTCTGTGAAAGATGCACAGGCACCAGCCCAGCAATGATCTGCATTTCTGCTTTCAGTAACATCCTGGACTTAAATGAAATAACCTTGTATTCTCACCTAGAAACCTTAAGCTTGCCCACCAGCCTATGTCCTAGGTATGCTCCCATAAATGAACTACTAGGCTGTATTGTTTTACTGGTGTTTCCACTGTATAAATTCACATCAGGCCCTGTCGTGCATGTTATGCCTGTAAGGGCAGAATACCTTTTTCGTCTCTCAGTACTAGAGCTACTACATGTATATATATAATATATATACATGTAGTTATATATTATTATACATGTAGTTATATATTATTATATATAATATATATTATATCTATAATAATAATAATTATATATATAATAATGTATACTACATTATTACAAGGGTGCTTGGCTATGGCAGGGATGAGTCTTACAGAAATTAAGATAATTACGTGATTAAGGTAAGTAAAAACTCAGTACCAACCTCTGACTTTGCATGAATGAAAACCAAAACCAGTAATGGCCATGAACAAATTGATCTGGGATATGTAAGGTGTATAGCTGTCGGAGGACTGAGATTCTAGAAGAGACATCCAGCAGGATTAATGGCTCAAGCAGTCTAAGCAGCTGATGGAGCTGGTACTATTTTAAACAGGATTATTATAGAGAGGATTCAATTTGGGGATACTTTCTGAAGGGTGATCCACTTCTAAACCAATACCTTGTGGCCGTAAAGCTCTGTGTGCTACTCACACAAATTTGGGGTTCTCAGTGAAGTCTTCCAAGTCAAGATTTATGAGGATGCTGAGATGTGTGCAAAATCTGAGGTTTATTTACTTTCCTGTAGTTATCACATGCCTCGAAAACCTTTGCCCCATGCAGACTGTAGGTGTGTATATTTGTGGAATGGATTAGAGTTGAGACCGAGAAAATGAGAGAGAGGTGAGATCAGCAAAAGGATTACATATGGAGTTAGGGAATTTTAGAATAGGTCTTTTCTGTGAAACCAAGAGGCGAAGGTAGGCAAGATACCTCCAGTCAGCTCTGTGAAAAAAGAAAAACAGGGATCCAGGCATAAGCTACCTGCATTGGGACAGGAGAGTGGCATATTTGGCATCATGTGACTTGCAAATGTGTGCAAAACACATTATTCCAGCAGAAGAGGTTGATTTTCTGAAGGCTTTGTCAATGAATATGAATGAATCAATATACTCTTACATTTTATTGGGTGATAATCAACTGGTGAGACTCATCAGCAGAATGATGGATGTGGTTTCTTTATCTGACTGTCAAACAGAGAGTTTGTGTCATTCTTCACTTCTGTGAGTTTGCCCAAGGCTTGCATTATTGGTAAAAACTGTCCCATTTGCTGTATTTAATGATCTACAGGTTATCAAGCCTTCTGCAATCCTTTACTGGCTCTGACACTTCATTGCATGATGCTACTTACTTTCCCTACCTAGGAAAAGGTCCTTTGCAAGGATAAACACATTAATTCTTAGAAAATACTTTGAAATCCGCTGATGAAAGGTGCTTCTTGCCAGTATCCCCAGAGTATTAGCGATAATTCTGTCTGAAGAGGGTGGGAGAATAGGGAATATGGGTCAAAAGGCATTGGCAATTATAAGTTTATCTAACAGGCCTGCCTTTAGTGTAAAAGAGCTGCGACCATTTGAGGCAGGGTAACTGAATGCAGGAGCATGCCTTTGCACTGAGCAATGCTGAGAGAGCCTGGAGCCCCGTAATGTCTTATCTCACCGCATCTGTGTTTCCAAAGTCTGCCCTAGATGGATGGCAAGTCTGTAGCATACAACAGTGACTGGGGAGAGCACAGAGAGCAAACAAAACGTGATCCAGGGAGATCTTTCCTCATTTGTAGTTATCAGGACTTTGAATGTGGCTACGTTGTTGTTGACAGCTTAATTCTGCTCCATGGTCCATCCCCAAAATGGTCACAAGAGTCTGCATACACTGACAAAGATGACGGCTTCATTTTGGAAAATGTTCTAGTGCAATTACTGTAAGTGAGGTTAATTGGCTTGGTTTTTTACTTCTAGTGGTGAATGCACACACTGGGAACTTCAGAAGGAGGAGCTCTGACATTGTTTCCTGTGTGGGATTTTGTTGCAAATTTCTCTTCAAGCATGTAAAAACAAATGCAGGTTTTGTATTTTCCGCAGGGTTTCTGTAGTATGAAAGGCAATATAATCTTAATTCATTTTAAGAGGCACTGATTTGACTGTGTTTGATGTAAAGGTGGTTTTGATCTTACTGATGTCATTTCAGAAGGACAGCAATTGACCTGATCTGCAGCAATGCAGAACTTGTGTAAAAGGAAAAGGAGAATTAAGCTTGGGTACCAAGTTGGAGACCAGTACCAATATTTATCTTTTGTCTTATTTTAAAGGCCTTGACATGTATTACACTTAATTACTTCCCTTTTGTTACCTCACATTATTAGTAGTTTACTGACCTGGGTGGTTTCTATCAGTCATAGACTTCCAACTATTTACTTTCCAGGTAAATATAAAGATGACTACTAAACATAAAAGTATAAAGAGGTGGCTATCAAAAGAAAGTAGGAGTCTTTAAAAAGCCAAGTTCCTTGGCAGTGCCACAGAGGTGTCTTCAACTTTAGAAGACTGACTGAGTTAGGAAAGACATAAAGTTGTCTGGTTGTTTTAAGTGAGATTCAACAGAATCAGTCCAGTAACACACAAAAATTTCCAGCTTAAGTAAGCCATTGTAAGTGGAGGACATAAGCTTTCCATAGTCCAGGTATCTTCAAGAGCTTCAGAACAACAATGAAACAGTGTTGCCGGGGTTGGTTCAGAGCCAATATTTCCAGTCTGCTCCTTCCCATGAGGCTCTCTGATGTTCTTAAGGTTACAGGAAATTAGGAAGTTCAGTTGGAGTCTACTATTCCTGCAGCCCTGGTTGTTGTGGACCAGGTCCTGCTTCATCATATTCAGTGCTTCTTGTGGGAGAAACAGGGTACTGAAACTGGAATCTCCTTTGCAGAGATAATAAAGAAGATAGATGAGGGAATCTCAGGCTGCGCTGGAGGAATTGTTCCAGTGAGATGATCCGTATTCTCTGACTCTAAGCCTCTCATGCAGCCATAGGCAGGGACACTGAACAACTTCAGCTGGCTAAGCTCTGGTTGCAAGACCTGAAGCTGCTTCTTCAACAGCTTTTTCTGACTCATCACTTTCCCCCCTCTCCTCCCATACCCTCAAACAGACTGGAATTCAAATGTGTTTTGAAGACAGGGTTCCATATGCCTTAGTCCTCCTATCTGTTGGGTTTTTGGTTTTGGTTTTTTTTTCAAACTTTGTTATTCTGTCCTTCTTATTGGTATACTCTTTGTTCACTCAGCACCACACCAACTCCACTTCTCCAAAACCCACAAGATGGCCTAGCAGATGGGGTATAAAAACCATGTGACGTACATCACAGACCCACTAAACATCAATTTTTATTCCAGTCATGGATCAGTCTAGGGGGAGAAATAGGGAGGGGAGGGCAGTGAGAAGGGAGAACAAGCTGGCTCAGGGGAATGCTAATAGATTTGGTTTGAGTCCAAATCATGCTAGCAGTGATCATAAATAAACACTTGATGGTGATTCAGTGGCTTCTGTTAAATGAACGGATGGTCTCTGCCCTGTCCTCAGTGAAGAACTGTCCATGTACATCCATCCCACATCATTAAACCAACTGTAGGTGTAGCCGTGAGCTCAGGGCTAATCTGCCAGGCCCAGGGGAATCAGAGAGCGAAACAGGTTCTCACAGCTCAAGATGGCCTCTCTGTATCAAGGTTAGCCCACGGCTGAGGCAAAGTCATGTAAACTAGCTCTTCTCTAGTCTACATGGTAGAAGCCTTGTTGATGATGCCACTCTTCAGAGCTGGTGCTTCATGCTTTGCCACAGCACTGACTTCCCTACTGATACAGAAGTGTCATAGAAAGTGATAGAGAAAACTTTACTGAACGGTGCAGCATCAGAAGGGGGAGAGAAGCCAAGAAAACCCCACTTGTCAGCTGAACAAATTAACAACTTAAGACTGGGATCCCAAGATCCCCAATTAACAAATTAAAAACTCAGCATTTTGTCAGTCACTCCACCCCCCAGCATTTCCTTCATGGTTAGGACTTTAATCATCAGTAAAACAATAATAACAAAACATGTACAAGGAGTCCAACTATCAACTATCATAATTCTCTTCAACACAGCAAGACACTCTTCAACAAATAACCATTAAGAGATTAAGCCTCTTTTATGAAGAAATTGTTTGGTATGCTGAAGGCAATTTGTTTGACATTATTTTTGCAGGATTAAGGAGTCGAAGACCTTGACAACATGCTAATTGTCTATATCTGGCACAGAAGCAATATTAAAGCCTTGGTAATGCTCCATGCCATTGACAAAAGTAGCGTTCACAGGAGATCGTTTGCTAATGTAGTCCTTGGTTTGACTGCTAATAAAAGCAAGTGAGTATATATTATGATGATGCTTTTCATCCCAAGATCTCCAAATACCGTTTTTGCTGAGGGTCTTCCAAAACCCGTACAGTCCTCCTGAGGAAGGCAGTATTAGTGTTATTACCATTGTCCATTTCAGAGAAGGGGAAAATCGAGGCTGCAGTTTCTCCAAATACTGTAAACCAGGGTAATGTAGTGCCACTGCTGAAAAATGCCAGTCCTGCCCTCCCGTTGTTCTGGCCGTTCTTCCCACCTGCATGCTGGCCACTGGCAAAATTTCTTTCTCCACTGTGCAAATATTCAGACTGAGAAATTCCTCTGGGTTAAAACTAATGTTGGGAGAAAATAGTTTTTTTTATTTTACCCAGGTCATTTCCTTGATCAGACTGCTTGTACAGCTACTTGAACACTAACAAGGTTTCAAGGGAGCGGTATGAAAACTGGAACATGAGATGGGAGTAGGTAGGACTGATTTATTGTGGCAGTGCCACTTTAAACCAACCTAAAGTGCTCGTAAAACTGTGGCCCGAGGTACAGTTAAATAGCCTGTTTAAGGGCTTGCTCACACCACTCTCATGGGCTTCCCCAAGTCAGCTTTAGTCTAGTGAGCTAGCATGCACAGGGTCCCAGTCAAATTGAGTCTTTTGCTACTGCATCTGAATTGTAGCCAGCCTGGCTAGCCCCCACCAGCTGCAGCTGAAGCGGTGAGTGCAGAGCAGAGATGTCATCAATAGTGCAAGATGCAGAATCCAGTAATCCTCATCTGTGTTCTCCAAAACAGTGAAAAACATACTCCCCACAGCCTGATAATAGTACTTAATCAGTTATGATGTTTTCCCCTTCTTTTTAAAACAGCCGATTCACAGGCATGAAGCCTCTACTCCTCAAAAGGGAGAGCAGCCCGGGAAAAAGGGACAAGGAAGCAATTTTTCCTGACGCTTATTTCCTGGCAAGGCACGTTTTTTCAGCTTTAGAAGTATGTGTGGGGCAGAGAGAAGTCCTGTAAACGTGTTCACATTTGCCAAAGCTCCTTGAGCTTTTGCCTTAGCCTAAATCTCACAGGAAAACACTGAGTGTGGTTCATTGTCCTCTCAGAGGAACTTGGTATTAAATTGTAAATTCCATACACACACAAAGAAGAAAAAGAGACAAGAAGTGAGGCTGTATCAGATCTTGTAAAAAAACCTCAGTCTTCATTATTTCCTCCCCCTGCTTTCTGAAATACTTCTAATCTAAAAATCATGGAAGCTGAGATCATCCCAAGGAAAGTTAGAATAAACATGACTGGAAAAGGCCCCTCGGGAAGATATCTCAATCTCCTGCTGCTGTGCGATTGTAAAAGCCCTTCTGCATTGTCTCCACAGCTGAATAGGTATCAATAAAGTACACAGCTCAGAAGAATGAGACAACTTCACTTTCTTAGAAGCATGATGGGGGATCAAAAGAAGTCAAGTGGCAATAAACTCTGTGTCAGCAGTTTGCTTTACTATGTATCTGTCCAGCAGCTTTTTTTTTTTAAGTGTACTGCAGGAAAAAAACTGCTATGTTGCTTTATTCAGGCAAGGTCCTTGTTTTGCTGCATTATAAAAGCATTGGCTGGCACATGTATGAATGGTCTGTGTACGGGTGTGTGCATGGGCATATTTAACATTGAACACTGGGACTCAATGTTCTGACTTTTGCTGATGACACTAAGCGAATAATGTCACATCCCTCTGAGCTGGATGTAGAGGCAGACACCATACATGGAGCCAGCACAGGAGATGTTCTTTGCAGCTTGTCAAAGGAAGCTCATCCGAAATTCAGGAGTTCATATCCCTGGTGCTGGTCATCACTTTACAGTCAATGTCACCCAAGCTTCTGCCATGTAAATGAGGGGCATTATGTTTTTTAACTGCAGAGCTGACCGCTGTGCTTTGGATGCTGAAGGTTCTGGCTTTTACCCTTACGTGTACTACGAGGGAGGCTGCACACCTCCTCTACTAGTGTGATTTATGGCCACTTTTTGGTTTAGATAAGGGTAACAGCTTTTAGGAAGCAGAGAATAGATAGCTGAGGTTATGAGTTTGAGATTACAGCAAGGAACTTATTTCCAAGTGACGTCCTTCAGTGTAACTCCTATTGGGTGAGTCAGGCCCGGGAGAGGCTGGAGGATGTGGACATTTCTTCTAAGCCCACCTAGGACTGTCAGAAGACCACTGTACTGAGCTCAGGTATTGCTGTGGGTGGGATGGTGTCAAGGAATAAAAGAGTAGGGCAAGGAGCTCTGGTGGCACCAGGCTTCTGCAGCTGCCTGCTATCTGTCTGGGGTTTGCAGCTAGTGAAGGCTCCTGTCTGTCACTGGAGGAGAGGTCAGGAACTGTCTCATCTCACCTGTCTGTCCTCTCCTGCTCCTTGACTCTAAAACACTTGCAAGTCCTTGGCAAAATGCTGTTAGGAGCAGAGAAGAAAAAGCTGTAGTATTTTCCTCCTACCAGGCCTGCTTCCTGGTGGTTTTCTTAGGAGGGCACATTTTGGTGTTCACAGGCTGTCATCTCCTAGCACTCAGAGTGCTTCTTGCAACACAAGCCCTGCTCACATCTCTAAGCACATTTAGTTGCGTCTCAGCTTTTGGTCTGTCTTTCAATTCAGGGGGACTGCTCTTAGAAATAGTTACAATTGTTAATAGTAAGCTTTGACCATTAGGACTTCACTCTAAACACCAGGAGGCTTGTTTTTCTGAAACAGGAATGAGATGCTGAATGAGGTCACCCTACCAATAACTCTTCTTGCTTATTGATTGTCTGATGTGTGCATTTATCAGCAGCTGATAAATAAGCGAGAAGGATTTTGTTGTGATGTAGATCACAGCAGGTCTCAGAGTCAGTCAGCAATTTTTTGTCAGTGGGAAGGAACGAAGGGGTTATCAGTATATGCACCTAATACGTCCATGTTCTCGGTTTATAGCTGGGTGTGCTGATTGAGTTCTTTAGGTCATTCAGTGTGTGTGTGTATACATCTGCTTCGTCAACTATTGGTGATTTGCAGAAATTTGTTGCTGCCTACTGTGGATTTTAAAAGATGGATCTGGATCAAATAGCCAGTCATCATCCTGGCTACCTGATGCATTTCATCTATACTAGGTACTATGCCTGCTTCAGAAACTGCAGCCATCCCTGTGCTACTTTGCACTGTATTCCTCCTTCTTTCTCTGTATTTACTTGCAGATGGGTGTGTTTAAGTACATATTTAAAATTTGGTGCCTTTATGTCTCACTGTCTGAGAATGGGAGAGGAAGATAGGGAGCTGCCAATGAGGAAATAGTGTCTGAAAGCTAGGAGAATGGAAATAGTGAGAAGCCAGGGACATTTTTAGAGAGATGTAATGGGGAAAACAAAATCCTGTTACAAATCTAAATGTCCCTAAAAGTCTTGGAACCCCGAGTGGAAACTAACCCCAGGTACTTGCATATGTACAAATGATCTGTATATCAAATTCCAAGTCCTCTACGGATTGTACAGTGCCCGCGGCAGATTTTTCAAAATGCGTAAGGGTAATGACTTTTACTGGATAGGGTGTAGCACTGGCACTTTCAACGTAACAAATTGTCTGGTCCAGAGAGCAAAATATTCCAGGAAATGGTGCAATTGTGTATTCAAAGTATAATAAAGAGATCACTAAAGCTTTCATGGCATTATTAGACATTCAGGACAATAAGTAAGCACTGAAGTGACTGAAATTGTTGTCCAGCTGGCGGTCGTGGGCACCATGGGCTGAAGCTATCTTGTAGGACAGTTCTCTGTCACACTGCCTTCCTTGGAAATGGGAAACATCTTCTGTAGTACCTGCTGTTTTAACTGACACTTCTCCTTACTGCCTTCAGTGGCTGAGTATTTGCAGAGCAAGCTACAGCCATCACCCTGATGTGGGAGAGTAGCTGAAGTCTGGGTGTTGCGCTGATACCTGCATAGCCCATCAGGGCTTGCTTAGTGACTCCCCAAAGAGACTTTGTCTTGCAGCAAGGTTAGCTCTAAAGTCTCTTCATTGCCTTGGAGATTTTCTGATTTTTCTTTCTTTTTTTTCTTCCCCCCCCCCCTTTCTTTTTGCAAAAACCTTCTCCAAAGCAAATCACCTCTAAAAAAATGACTTGTTCTTTGTTCTTAGTGATCTGTTTTCCTTAGAGACTAAAGAAAAAGCGTTGGCTCTGAACCTGCATGTTTGGACTCTGACTGACTCTTGACCGACCTGATCTAGTGTTTGATATTAGGATGTAACATTTCTGTCAGTGGCATAGAAACGTATCATTTGTTCTGCCTCAGTCTCTGAGATATGCCAGCAGCATCCTGGACTGCATTAGGCAGATCCTTGCCAGCAGGTCAAGGGAGGGGATCCTTCCTCTCTGCTCAGCCCTGGTGAGACCACATCTGGAGTGCTGTGTCCCATCCTGGGCTCCCCAGTATGAGAGAGACATGGACATACTGAAGGAAGTCCAGTGAAGGGCCGTGAAGCTGATTAAGGGGCTGGAGCATCTTAACATGTGAGGAGAGGCTGAGAGAGCTGCAGCTATTTAGCCTCAAGAAGAGAAGGCTTGGAGGTATCTTATCAACACGTATAAATATTTGATGGGAAAGAATAAAGAAGACAGAGTCAGACTCTCCTCAGTGGTGTACAGTGACAACAGGCACAAACTGAAATATAAAATGTTCCATGTAAACATAAGAAAAACTTCTTTACTGGGAGGATGATCAAACACTGCAAGAGGCTACCCAGAAAGGTTCTGGAGTCTCTGGTTTTGGAGATACTCAAAACACGACTGAAGGTCCTGAGCAAGCTGCTCTAGCTGAGCCTGTTTTGATCGGGGTTGGACTCAGAGGGGATGTCTGAAGACGCCTTCCAACCTCAACTATTCTGTGATTCTGTGATACGTGCAGGCTGATGAACTCTGGGAAAAGCTTATAGTAAGGAACCTCATGCTACTGTTGACTGTTACCCTTAGTCTGCTGGAAGGTTAAAATAAACAAAGCAAAAGGAGTTGATGAAATAGGGAGAAGAGGACTGAATGGGACTGTAGTTGCTAACCGAGTTTCAGAACAGTCTGAAATCACAAGCATTCACTCAATTACCTGAAAACCTGGTTTACAGGATATCATCTATTCCCTTTATTTTCCTAGTTCATTGAGGTTCATTCAAAAGTTCTGTCTTTTAGATGGGATAGTGAGCTCTAACTCTCTCTCCTCTTGCCATTTAAGAAAAATTATAGGCTGAAGTAGTGTTAAATTAGAACTTTAAAGGATAGTGAGTCACATTTCAGAGATATTTAGGATCACAGAATAATTCAAGTTAGAAGGGACCTCAGGAGGTCTCTACTCCAACCTCCTGCTAAAAGCAGGGTCAGCTATGAAGCCAGACAAGGTCCCTCAGTGCTTTATCAAGTTGGGTCTTTTAAACCTCCAAGGATGGAGATTGCACAACATCTCTGGGCAACCTGTCCCAGTGCTTGAGTGGCCTCACGTTGAAAAAGATTTTCCAGGCTGAATCTTTTGCACTTCAACTTTGGGTTTTTTTAGGTGAATGAAAGTAATAAATAGGTGCCTTTTAGGGTTTTCAGGAGTGTATAAGCAAGCTAGAACTCTTACTCTCTTGGGCACTTCCAGAAGTCCCCCTAGGCCCTTATCTTTAGTTTGAAGCATGAAAGTGCATCTAAAAATCTTACCCAGTATTTCCTGGGTTTCATAACTTCAAGAATTTGGAAGCTTCAAACTGAAATCTCTTCCCTTTCCAAAATTTTGTTAACTTTCTTGTGTTTATGAGCAATGATTTGGAGAGGCTTTGGTTACAAGAAGGTGTGTCTGGTGAAATATAGCCAAAGCATTTCTTTTTGAGCATTTCCTTTTGTTAACTTTGCTGATGTTAATAATGATGAGGTAAGATCAGAACTAGGGCCATAATTACATAAAGTTTTCAAAGAAAGGAAAGATTCAGAATTCCTTTCATACTGCTTAGCACGTTTCTAAGAAACTGCATCAGTAAAATGTTTTAAAAAGGCAAAGAAAACTTGTGTATGGAATCTTAAAAACACTGTGCCTGTGTATATCAAACAGGCCTTATTTCTGAATAATGTTTTAGGTAGAAAACCTCACAAGTCAGCTCCAGTAGCATATATTTTCATGTGTGACAGAGGCTAATTTGGGCATGCTTGTTACCCTAACCATAACCGTTGGGGGGGGGGGGGGGGGAGAGCAGTGTTTGCTTTTGCTCTGTCCGTTTCTTGTTGTTCTTAAGAACACATATTTGCCAAAACAAATGTATGTGAGTGATAAAAGGCAAGAGGAATGTCTGTTGGACCACAGGAAATTTCCTGTGCAGGAAGAGATCTTGGGAACTTCCTGTGGAGCAGAGCATTGTGGGTCTGTTGGCAGAAGTCCCTTTACCACAGCTGCAATTAACTAGAAGAGGGTGGAAAATAGTCAGCACTGCCTTTTGCAGTCATAGTTCAAGAGAAGAGCCTGAACTAGACAGTTAAAAAAACCACTGCATGAGCAAATGTTAAATCAGAGTTGTGGGTTTGCAGATGATTACTCTCATAACCAAAAAACAAGCAAATAATGCAGACAAGCAAAATGGTGCAGAATTACAGGTCACTGCCAAATTTCATGCCCACCTTATAGACTAACTTGGTATACATGGGATTATCCCAAGGTTTGATGCTGCTAGAAGGAGACGTCTTCAAGCTTGGTCCCATATGCCTGAGAATGAAATGTGTCCTTCGTCCCTGCATTTTGTACACCACTGTAGCCTGGTACCTCGCAGGATTTATGAGACATTGCTAGCCAGCCTGTACTCTCCAGCAGGGTTTTCCCTTGTCAGTACTGTCCCTGCACCTCCCCTGAGGCTTCCCAGTGGGTACTTCCCAGGCAAGTTCAAATCTTCAAGCGAGCCATATCCCATGTGTAGCATTAAATCTGCCTGATGACAGAAACTTGTGTTGACTGCCAAATGTTCAGCATGGAAGACCCTTATTTTTGAGTCATCTTTATTTTTGCCTCTAGCAGACGTGCATCTCTTTCCCCACCTCTCTGAGATGGCCCTTGCAGGGGGCAGGGGAAATGCTTCTGGAGAGAGGAGTGAGGAGACAAAAACTGAGGAGGGATACAGGATGCTAACATAAAACGCTGTAGTAAAAAAGGAGGGGAGAGACAACCGGCTAATAGGAGGAAATGAGTGTAGTTCAAAGGGCAGAAAGAAAAGGGGAGAGAAAGAAAAAGACACCAGAAGCACAGCTTTTATAAAAAGGGAAACTGGACAGTCTGAGACAAATGTATTTTTTCTAACAGTATGTACAGAGCATGATTAGATCCTACAGGAGGGGGGATTTGTGGGGCAGGAGGTGTCAAACTCATTATTAGGTGATGGCAAAGTGCACTTGGTACAGACACTTGGCAATACATCCTAGACTGCAGTCCCAGCTTCATCTGTGAAGGCAGTCGTATACCCTCCACCTGTACCCAGTCCTTGGCCTCGCTGGAGAAGGCACCATAGAAAAGGCCACTGAAATGGTGCTTGAGGTTGTGGTCTGTGCTCTCCGCAGCGCTGTGTTAAATGCGGCATTAAGGCTGTTGACCCTCTTCGGAGAGGTCAAACAGCAGCTGACCGTAACATCCAGACTTCAGCCTTGTGAGTGCAACTTCAGCATAATGGTCTCACCTGGTGATTTTGAAGCCCCAGCCTCTCAGGTAGCATGGTTCTCCTCACAGAGTTTGGGTCCTGTGACCTAGCGCCCTTGCCCATGCTGCTTCAGCGTTTGTTTTTTTTCTTATAGCTGTATGCGTGTGCACTTTTCTTTTGTACCAAGGAACTATTTGTTTGCTTACTAAGTGCTTCCCCACAGGAAATTTCCTGTGATGGAAAACTCTGGGGAAGCTTCCTGTCAGACGAGATGCTGCAGGGGGCAGATAACGGAGACGCTCGAGCCCGCAAACCGCAGCAGCTGAGGAGGCGTTGTCACCTGGTGCTTTCTGCCGGAGGAGGTTGGGAGGCAGGAAGAGTCAACCACTTTCTCGAGTGATCTGGGGCGATAGGACAGGGGAACCACTCACTGGAAAACCCACGACTGCTCTTGACTGATGAAGTCTTTACTAAGGCTGGGCACTGCAGTTTGGTGTTGTTGAACCCAGGTCCCCGGAAACTATGGGTTAATTTTTATCACAGGGGACTCCTCATGGATCAGCTAGGTCAGCGTTTCTCAGACTCTGAAGAAGGCCTGTAGTTAAGTGTCCCATTACAAGCTGGGTACCAAGCGTGGCTCTGAAGCTCACAACCAGTTGAGGAAAAAGCTGCTGCCTCATGGAAGAACCCCACCTTTTCATAACTTTGGTCATCTCCTACCAATTGCTTTCCTGAAGAGGGAGAGTCCTGCAGCCTTACCAGTTTTGAGCCCATGGCTGTCCCTGGCAGTCTGTGGAGAACCACTTTCTATCATTTACTGAGATTTGCTCTTATATTGGTACAAAAAGAATGGTCTGGCTGTCAAGTAACAAATGGCGCCCCAGGCTCTGGCAGAGACCTTTTGTCACTTTGGATAAGGGTTATGGCTTGGCAGGACTGGAGCTTGGTGACCTCCTAGGAACTGTGGCCTGCGACTGTGCAACCGTGGTTCTGTCAGTCCAAGGCTGACAGTACGAAACTTACTTGGGGAAAGCACCCTGATGCCAGAGAGCTCTTCAGGCAAAGGCACACAACGTCAACAGTCATTGCATTGCCTGTGCGGTTAGGTGGGACCTTGGGGAACACTGAGGCCAATGAGGTACCTGAAAATGACCTACATCCTTCCACAACTCCTGCCATTCAGCCTTACAGTGCCTCAGATTCCTCATACATAATGTCATGATGCTAGTGCTTCTTTCTGCCCCCACTGACATCTCCTCTGTCAAGATGACCGACTGTATGAGGAGGTGGGACTTCAGAGTTGTCAGTCTGTCAGCACAGAGGTGTGCCTGCCCCATAAACCATACTTTGAGCTTCCCTCTCACCAAACCACCCTCTGTTCTCCACAGTGTCCCCTTCAGCTCTTCAAAATTTTTCCTCTGCCCCTACAATACCTCAGCCTTCCATGCTGTCTGCTATATTAATCTGTACCATACAATGATTTTTACAATTCCTCCCACAAAGTCACTGGTTCGTGGTAACATTCCTTAAACCTCCTTTTTGGTAGCACTCTCGTCTCTATGATCAGTTGCCTAAATATTGCCTACACAATGGGGTTTGTTGTTTGCATGTAATTCTTCTGTATTTTAATTTATGCCATGAACCTATGGCAATTTTTTAACAGAAGATGGAAAAGAGAATAATCTTCCAGACATTTTGACCTGAACATTCCTGTTTTTCTTCAGAGCTCAGCCTCTTGAATCTGGTAAAGGCACTTTGTTTGCTTCATTGCTTTTCTGTTTGTCTTATTTTAGAAATTCAGGTTGAGATCAAATTAAATTGAACTATGAAGTTCTGAAGGAACTTCTTTAGGTTCGCTCCCCCTAGACTAGGAAAGGCAGATGTTTTAAGCTTTTCGTTTTCAATACGGCATAATTTCAATACAACCTTCATTCAACCATCAGTAACTGTTTCAGTTTGATTAATGGACTAGACTCCTAAATGTGTGCAGGCTGGCCAGCTGGCCCAGCCAGCCAGTCACTGGGTTGGTGAGGTTGGCCAGCTGGCTGTCATTTCTTGGCTGACAGGGGACCCCAAATTGCAAGTGCTGCTTCTCAGCTACGGGGCAGACAGTAATGAGGCACTGCTTTTGGTCTCCTGGTAGGGCAAAGAAACAGCTTCAGGGTTATACGTCGCCATCAGTCCCTGTGTTGTGTAACCTGCCATGGGTGGAAAGTATCCAGGAAAAATGACAAGCTCTTTTTGTGGGGTGAATGGTTGCACCACTTGTTTTTCAGGTTTCCAGACACTTCCCATGATAAGGACTTGGTTTTGATAGTTTTACAACTTTTCCACTTTTTAACTGCTGTGGCTGATAATTTCTTTACCAGGACAGAGAACAATACATTGGTGTTGAACTTTCAAAACGCCTAGTGCTCTAAGATCTGGAACAGACTTGAAGGAAGAGAGGTAGTCTCTCCTCTGCTCTGGATACCCCTCTGCTGGGCTGTGTGGATGGGAGAGGAGTCTGCCTATTCACAGGCAAAAAAGAGAAGAGCTCACACTCGGGGGGCAGGGGGAAGAGCCTGGAGCAAGGAGGCTGGTCAAGGAGACTGGCATTGCGCACTGGCACAATTAGAAGTGGGGAGAGAAGGACATGAAGTCAAGCTAAGAGATGCATGCTTAATCTTGCCCTTCCTCTGCTGTCACATACATCTGCTGCACAACCTGCTGGCAAAATGAGTCAGGGTGTCTCATGCCCTCCTGCCAGCGCTGGTTCCTGTAACGTATGACAGTATATTCCTGCTGCTATCAGTTGCCCCTTTAGCAAAAAGTGGCAAAGGTCTGTAGGCTGGATCTAAAAGTGCTAGCCTTGCTGCTGACCCATGCAGGTTTCATTATGATGCCATGGTGGAATTTCTGAGGGTTATTTTCACCATTACTGACACTTTAAAAACAAAGGAAAAAGTTACATTCAATATATATATTCTACATTACAGCTACGAAGGCTGTACAGGTGAGGAAATGTCAGGATTAACATTGCCTGTGCTTACATTGATCCTTCAATTACATGAGCTTTGCATATGCATCAACACATGTAGTGCCTAGCAAAGCGTGGACTCTGGGGACTGCATGAATAACTTCACTAAATCCTGATAAAGAGGAAAGGGGATAAACCTGTAGTCAGTAGAGAGGATAATTGCAGGAAAAAGCTATTAAGTCTGCAGGGACTCTTGGTCTGCTGACTGGTATCTTAGCATGAATAGTGTTTTTGCAGCTCACAGGTTGTCCGTAACCACATCAGCTTTGGTAACTACAGCTGGATTGGAATGGTTGTCTTAAAGCGTGTGAGAGTTTCTTCCTGGCTGTATTCAGTATGTATGGGTTTGCTAGGACAGAAGTGGTTTGTACCAAATCACATAGGAGGCCTGCGGCTGAACTTGGGTTTTCCTGGTCCTTTGACCAGTGTCTTCCTTGCTAGAAACTTCTTCCTTTTGCAGCAGTGCACAGACCTACCTTCCCTTCCATTCATATTCAATATCCCTATGGCAAATAACTCAGCTGTTTACATGGGAAAGTAATAGTAGGAAAGTATTTATTATATTTTTAGCAGTCTGTAATGTAATTTAGCAGATGGAAAAAATGAGGAGGAGAGCCAGCTTTCTGCAGACCACCAATATGTGCATTGCAGGCTGGAGCTGGAGGATTGGTAAGCTAAACTAAGACAGTGCAAAGGCTGCTGAACAGATGCACATACTATCAAGCTGGAAATGCACTCATGAGAAGACCTGCAGTTAAAATCATTCAAATCAAGAGTAAGCTCTTCCTTTGACTGTAGCAGTCTTTGGGTTAAACCCCATCAGGTCCTAAGATGTTTGGTTCAGAGATTTGCATAGTATGGTATGTGTTTGTAAAGTGTTTGTCATGCTGTGCAGGGTAATACATAAACCTCACCATGTACTTGGACAAACTGAGTAAGTGTTCTGCGGAAAGTCCAGGACAGAGCACTGTATTGTTCATTCAAAAAATTTAATTTGGTTTTCATAATTTATAATGCTTAATAATACACTAGGAAATCTTCTGTAATATATTGTGTAAACACAATAAAGTCTTGGGAAAATTAGAGTTCACTACAGATTGGCTATTAAATATTTTCAGTGAATTAAAGTGAAACAGCTCAAGGCTGCAAAAAATGATCCAACTGGCAGATTAGTAAACTGAGAATTCGCACTGTTAATTTGTAAATATAAATAGTGAAGTTCAGAAGTGAAGTCATTACTAGAGCTTATCTGTCAGTAAACTTTCTTGACATTAATTTTTAATACTATAAAAGCAGCTGTCTTTGAAACATAATTCTTCTTAGGAGAGATCAACACTCTTAAGATTTTTACTGTTATTCCAAAATATTCTAAGTTGGAAAAAAAGAGCTTTTAGCAATGGTTATCAAACCATTCCATAATTGTCGTAACAATTATGGAAAATTTGCTTACCCCAAAACCTGGCTTACCCCAAAACTCAAAGTAGACATTACAGTAAGTGTTGTGAAACCAAAGCACCAAAAAGTGGTTGCATCTTGAATGCAATGGATTAATGCCAACCTTGAAATACTGCACTTTTTTCCCTTTTTATTTTTTCAGTGGACCTGATTTTGTATATTCAAACAAACTTTGTTAGAGGCTCACCAGTCTACTGAGTGCCATGAACTCTTTTTTTTTTTTTTCTTTTTCCCCTCACTTAACACCTGTAGAGACCAAGATGCTGCCTCCTATAGCAAAATCTATGAAGTTACCCCATCATTTTTGTTTTGTTTAGCTTTCATGAGCTGGAGGTTTGGGAAAAATACCAATAAACTACATCCTCTTAATAGCTCTGTGTAGAGATTACACTCTAAGGAAACTCTCTGGACAAAAATATAATTTCTCTCCTGTTTGTGTGCATTACCAAGCACACTGGGGTCCTGGTTTATGATTGCAACTGAGACACAACAATTACGTAGAATAATAATGCAGGCCTGTTGAATTAGATGATGAAGATCATTTGATTTCTATCAGGACGACACCTCCCGGCCCTTCCCATGGACCAGGGCCTCCTTGTGTGAGCTGCTGTAGTTAGTGAAATAACTGTGGTCTGTCTTTCTGTACAAACAGGGCATCAGGTCCACTGATTTATAGATACTAGATATTTTTAAGCTGCTATGAGAAAGAAGGCAAGGGCTTGTATTGTTAGTGAGAACTTCAGAACATGTCAAAATTTCAGCATAATTGTTTCCAGAAGAAAGAATTTGGAATTAAGGAGACACACACACCCCCCCCAAGTTAAAAATATGTATTCTTGAAAAAAAAACTTAACCAAGAGAAGGACAGATTTTTCAGCCCGTTCTTTCCCTGGAAGGCAGTTATCCAAGTGAGACTTGCCATTAAAATAACTGGAACTTCTTGTGTAAGTAAATACTCGCAAGAATATGGGTTAAACCGTGCAACGCTCAGTGTCTTATTACTGCAATGTCATATTTACTTAAATTGATGCACTTTGGTATTCATCTTCCTTTCCGCTATTTATGAGGATTGTTTTGCAATTTTACATTTATCTCAGTTTTGACAAGTATGAATATCACTTACACTTTTGTTTAGAATTGCTTTCAGTTTGAACAAATTTAAATTGTTTCATTTAAACACGTAATTAGGAGGCTTTCATTTAAAAGCAGAAGGAAAACCCACAGCCATTTTGACTGAATGTGAAAGAAACCTATACAGAGAAAGCAGAATTCTTTTTGCAGTAACAGTATGATTTTCTTTATTTAACATTGTGCAAATAAGAATAGAGTTACTAAAATGTATATTGTCTCTTGACAAGAAATAAAAATAAACCAATAAGTATTTAATAGAATGAATATTAGGATTACTACAGATAAGGTTTTCCTAGGGCTTTTCTGACACATGGAGAAATGTCTGAGAACTGATGAAGTAGAGAGAGAAGGAAAAAGAAGAGAAAAAAATATATGCAAAGCCACTTGGGTAGAGTTATGCAAATGGCCTTATCAGGGCAAGCAAAAGGCTTCTCCATTGTGCCTGCCAATTAGAAAATAGCAACTACGGACATACTCAACTCCCTCTTCCTGAGGAGATGCAGCTTTAGCATAGGATGTTGGCAACCACACCATGAAGGAGATTAAAAATTGTCTCCTCTTTTATGTCTTTTTAAGAGGCTGGCAGAGATGCTAAATGAATCCTGAACAGGGCAAGCACCCTGGTGATATCCCAGTACCATTTTTTCAATTTCATATGCATTCTAGCAAACCAAGAGAGCAAAGAAACCACTAGGCTTTGGCAGGGGTACAGAAATAGTCCCAGATCTCTTTGAAGGCACTGGTGTTCCTCCATCCTGACTCCCATTCTGAAGACAGAAGGGAAGAAGAAACGCTTCCTGTTCTTCAGCCCAACTCGGCCTGCCTGGTCCAGGTGTGCTGCTCTCTTTTTCTCTTGTGATTAAATCCACTCTCACGGTTGGTCAAGCTGAATGGAAACACAGGAAAGCAGCATCTAAGCTTACACAGTTTTTTCCAAATAGCAAAGCGTGTTAAGATTTATGAAGTGTTTTGATACTTAACACAAAAGGAAGACATTATGTTCAAGATCAGAAACGTGAACTTCTGATATTCTGGGAAACTCTTCTCTCCCTTTTTGGTGCCTCATGTGGTACTCTTAGCACCGCAGCTAAATCATCAAAGTTGCCACTAATTTCCACAGGAGATGCAGACATGCTTTTCAGGATTGAAAGCCAGTGTTTCCAAAACCTTGAGCAGGCATTAACTGGTCACTCATTTAACATTCAGCTGGGTGGAATAAGTTCATGGTCAATATGACGTGTTCATGAGGATTTTTCATAGCTAGGGTTTGACTGCGCCCGAATTGTCAGGAGGCAGCCAGAAGGTACAGTCAGATGAATGGGCTGGCTGAAGGGTTACGGTCTGGACTGGGTGCGCATCCTGAGGGTGCATCCAGTGTGTTAATGCTGCTTTATTCAAGTCGCTGCTTCCCAGGCTTAAAAGATAACCGCGTGAGTAGCATTACTTAGGCAAGAGGGCAAAGACTGAAAAAACAGTGTGATCTTTCTGCATGTTAAAGCAGGGCAGCATGCAAAAAAAAAGAACTCAAACATTTTGTCTTTCTCTCCTTGTCCCTGTAGTGAGAGAGAGAACATCCTGGGTGGGGGAACAGGATTTAGCGGATGCTAAGAGTTGGCAGAAACACGTGTGCATTGGAGCTGGCAGGGTGCAGGGCCATGGGACCAACCAACCCAGTGGGAAGCTGCAGAGAGAGGCATTCCTCGGTACCCAACAAAAGCTCTGAGCCTTGAAGGTCCTTCTTGTTGCATGGAGATGCAGGCTGTGCAAAAAAATCGACTCGGGCCTTCAGAACTATCAGTGAACTGAGCTAGAGAGAGAACTAGAAAGTTTGGTGCAGAGGAGCTGTGGTCCCTCTGTCCCACTCAGGGTCAGCACTGCATCTGCCTCTGTGAACAGTACACTCTGGGGGCTGTGTTCACATATGTATCTTTGGCAAAAATGGAAAAGAAACTATGTCTTAAGAAATGCTGGTGCTTCGTGTGCAGCTTTGGGCTAAGTTGTCTGCTGATTTGCCCTCTGCCGTGAAAATCCCTTCTCTGGATAGAAAACTGAAGAGACAGCAATATGCCCAAATACACAGAAAAATCTTGGTGTGCACTGTCTTGGACTCTTTGGCCTTACTAATGCGTGTCTCAACCCATTCTTCTAGATCCCTTCTTTGTTGTTAGGTTTTCAAAATCTTTTTTCTTCAAAGCTAGTTCCTATATGGAGTTCTTAATGCCCCTTACTGAGAACAACCTGTTTCCCAGTATCATTTCCCCGGCTTAGCAATTGTTATAATTGCTGCAAGGATGCCGTTTAGCAACGAAGGGGAGGCAGTGAAGCAACGCTTGTTCTGCATGCCAGCCCTTCTCTTACACACAGGGGCTCACTTATAGTTCTGGGAGAGAAGGGGAAAAACAGAATAATAGTGCTGTGATTTTTTATGTTCAATGCATGCTACTCACTCCTTGTTTTCTTTCTGATAACACCAAGGTATTTAAGTGCAAACAAAAGACTCCTCTTGCCGAATCAGCCTCCTCCTCCTCCTACCTGATTCCGTCAGCAGAGTTGCAAAAGCATGACTGTGACAGCACTAAATGAATAAGGGTGAGGTTGGGCTGACAAAAGAAATCTCCTCTTCACACGGTGTGCACACCTCAGGGGTAGTGAGGGGAAGAGGAAATCTAGAAAAAGTTGAAAACGAGGCATGAACAAAACATCTTGTTAAAAATTAATCATCGTGTTTTCTTTTGAGAATCAATCTTCAAGTGAAGTAGTGTTTCAGGACTTAGATTAACAAACTTGGTCAGAGCAGGGAAGAGACAATATTGAATAGGACCAACCTAACAGTTGCCCATTTCAGCTGCTTCAGGGGAAGGTATAAGACAGAAATACTATAATTTATTAAGGAATAAACCAGCCCACGAAGAAGCCTTTTTCTGAATTTCCATTGTTTCGTTATCCAAACACCTCAATAACAAGGGCGTAAATCTTTTCTGAAATTGCATTCCTGTCCTCAGAAGCTCTGCATGGTGTCAAACACGGAGGATTGTGTTTTCATGAACATATAGTATTTGAGTCCATATGCTCTATGTTTATTATCTGCCAGAGTGGTGTGAGACATCTAGAGTCTGTAGATTTTTTCAGGGCTTGATGGGAAAATTTTTGGCACCTTGCATTCCCTAATGTCATTTTGTGTGAAATTGCTGAAGAAGACTTCTCCCCCCCCCTCAAATTGACAATATGCCCATGTGTGCATTTCTGTACCATGCTGTCGATGCTAAGCCGGTTGATCCCAGTCATATGAAAAAATCAAAATCACGTTAATAAGCAAAGCATTTCAGAAAAGTAGTTTTCCACTTGTAGCTTGTTAAGAAGAAAGGAAGGACCTGGAATGTCAACGTGCTTTGCAATGATAACATGTATCTGTTAGCTTAGTAATTTTTGTAATGTAGGAATTATAAAAACAAGCATGAAGGGAAAAATCAGGGCAACCTGAAAAGTTAGTTAGAAGGTGTCCTTTCATCAAGACATAGTTGTGATCTAGGGGAGCAGAATGAAGCCTCCATAATCCAAGGGGAAATGGTTAGTGACCTGCTACACCACGTAGACACACACAGGTCTATGGGGCCGGACGGGATCCACCCAAAGGATGGATCTAGGGGGAGAGGGAGAGTGGGAAGTGCTGGAGGAAGGGAGCTGGTGGAAGTGCTCACCAAGACACTTTCCATCATCTATCAGCAGTCCTGGCTAACTGGGGAGGTCCCAGTTGACTGGAGGTTAGCAAATGTGACAGCCATCTACAAGAAGGGCCAGAATGAGGATCCAGGGAACTACAGGCCTGTCAGCCTGACCTCGGTGCCGGGAAAGGTTATGGAGCAGATCATCCTGAGTGCCATCACATGGCACGTACAGGACAACCAGGGGATCAGGCCCAGTCAGCGTGAGTTTATGAAAGGCAAGTCCTACTTCACTAACCTCATCTCCTTCTATGACAAGGTGACCCACTTAGTGGATGAGGGGAAGACTGTGGATGTTGTGTACTTGGACTTTAGTAAGGCCTTTGACACTGTCTCCCACAGCATTCTCCTGGAGAAACTGGCTGCTCATGGCTTGGATGGTCATACTCTTTGCTGGGTAAAAAACTGGCTGGATGGCTGGGCCCAGAGAGTGGTGGTGAATGGAGTTGAATCCAGTTGGCAGCTGGTCACAAGTGGTGTTCCCCAGGGCTCAGTACTGGGGCCAGTTCTGTTTAATATCTTTATCAATGATCTGGGTGAGGGGAGCGAGTACACACTCAGTAAGTTTGCAGATGACACCAAGTTGGGTGGGAGTGTTGATCTGCTGGAGGGTAGAAAGGCTCTACAGTGGGGTCTAGACAGGCTGGATCGATGGGCTGAGGCCAATTGTATGAGATTCAACAAGGCTCAGTGCCGTGTCCTGCACTTCGGTCACAACAACCCCATGCAACGCTACAGGCTTGGGGAAGAGTGGCTGGAGAGCCGCTTGGTTGAAAAGGACCTGGGGGTGTTGGTTGACAGCTGGCTGAATATGAGCCAGCAGTGTGCCCAGGTGGCCAAGAGGGCCAAGAGCATCCTGGCTAGTATCAGAAATAGTGTGGCTAGCAGGACTAGGGAAGAGATTGTCCCCCTGTATTCGGCACTGGTGAGGCCGCACCTCGAGTACTGTGTTCAGTTTTGGGCCCCTCAATTCAAGAAGGACATCGAGGTGCTGGAGCGTGTCCAAAGAAGGGCAGCGAAGCTGGTGAAGGGTCTAGAGCACAAGTCTGAGGTTGTTTAGCCTGGAGAAGAGGAGGCTGAGGGGAGACCTTATCGCTCTTTGCAACTACCTGAAAGGAGGTTATAGCCAGCTGGGCGTCAGCCTCTTCTCCCAAGTAACAAGTGATAGGACAAGAGGAAATGGCCTCAAGTTGCACCAGGGGAGGTTTGGGTTGGATATTAGGAAAAATTTCTTCACTGAAAGGGTTGTCAAGCATTGGAACAGGCTGCCCAGGGAAGTGGTTGAGTCCCCATCCTTGTAGGTATTTAAAAGACATGTAGCTGTGGTACTTAGGGACACAGTTTAGTGGTGGACTTGGCAGTGTTAGGTTTATGGTTGGACTTGATGGTCTTAAAGGTCTTTTCCAACCTAAACAATTCTATGATTCTTATACTGAACAGCATTTCCAAAAACTGCTGTTGCTGGTACAGTTGGCAAAAACAGCTTTCATGGGTACTTAATTTGTGACACAGTTGGCTTAACCAAAGAGAGGATATCCAGGCAAGTGTTTCTTAGTAGGACAGAAGATACCACATCAGGGATGGCCAAGTTCAGACAAGTCCAGGCACATGACCAGTAGGTCCAAATAGTGGATTTTTAAAAAGATGTTCCATCTTGTGCAAGTTGGTTGTGAATCAGTCTTCGCAGAAGAGCAGAAACTTGAGGTGATTTGGAAGTTATCGTACAAAAGAATGAAGCTAAACTGGTTTGGACTTTGTAAACGAAGCAAGTCTTGAAGCACTGGAAAAATAGAAGAGAAATTACTACTTTATAGAGACACTTCTGTTGCTTTCATGACTTCAACGTGATTGTGATTGGCTGAGTTTTTGTGAATAGAAGTGGTATGTGAACAGATACACCTATATATCTGGATTTCTGCAACAGATAAGATATGTAATTTGACAAGTGTCCTTCACAGAGCTGGCTGAAATTTGCCAAAATATGGGGGAGCACTACTATAAAAATTTTAATTAGGCAAGCTGATGAAAAAGTATTTCAACTACATTTTCACAATATCCACTTAGTAAAGAATGTATAGGGATTCCAGTGGTTTCAGTTGATTCCCAGGGGGACCAGCAGTGTATGCACACCATCATGCTGTTCACTTTGCTTGTACATTCACTCCTTTCCCTCTCCTGTCTGTTTATATTGTAATGTCCTCCAGGCAGGGACTCCTCCTTATTCAATGTTTTGTACCTGGCACAACTGTCAGCCGTGTAAAGAAGCCATTAGATGTTACCAAATATTTCTGACAGGTGATACCATTTGATTCTCTTTCACAATACTTAAACTAAGAAAAACAAGATTGCTACCCCTCACCCCTTCAAAAGAGGGGGCACTGTTAGTGGGACTGAGAGGGGTAACTTTCTCACCCCTCCCTGCTGTCACAGCTCCACAGGCGATCCCACCTCAGCTCTGGGACTTCCAGCTGCAGCACACAATGCCCCTCTCAAGAGACGGAGGTCCCCTTTCCCCTGGCACATCTGTGGTAGTTTGTTGGCAGTACCAAGTGCAGGGATGGCCATCCTTCCTGTGGGAAAGGAAAGGTGGAAAGAAGGACAGCACAAGATAGCTTTACTGATGTTGAGGTCATTAGGTGTCTATGCTAGCACAATAGGTTTACAGAGTATAAGAATTGTGAATCTGTGATGGTATCAGCCATCGTTACTAGGTATGCAGTCTCTCTCACAGCACCTTTACCTTTGCAAGAAACCTGAAAAGCAGGATGAGACAGAACCTCCTTGTGAATTATCTCATCCATTTGTTTTCCTTTTCATTCAAAGCTTGATCCTGTACTGGAAATGCGTAGGTAAATTATTTGCCTCTATTGACATTGCAGTAATTTTTCCAGCCCTGGAAGCAAGCGTTTCTTGGTGACATCATCAAGATTAAACTCAAGTAATACAGCAAGCCCATGCATTTTTCAGTGACATGACATGTTCTGTAACAATATTAGCTGAAGCATTTCCTCCCTTCTCTATCACCACATCCAGCTGTTATTCTTTTTGCAATTTGCCACCTCCTTGCCAGTTGTGTTGACCTAACTGTTAGTCCAGTTGTGCTCTTGATCAGCTCAGAAAGCTGATCTGGCAGAAACCAATGTACATATATACTTAAATACATATTATCTCTGTCATCGAGATCACAGCATATCTCCTCCACCAATTGCACTGTCACATCGAAGGGGTGGCCAGAAAACAATACTAAGTCAGCACCGCCACTGAACACTACATATTGTCCGAGCTGTGGCCTAAAAGGAGCTGGTTTGAAGGACAGTATAGTGATTGCAGACACCCCGGTGCCGAGATAGAAATTATCATCTTTGTTCAGGCTCCTTCATACCAGACAGAATAACAGAAAGGAGTTCCAATATACCCAGTTCAGGAGAGGGGATATTTCTCTCAAGCACAGGACTCCTGCAAAACACCTGTGAAGCTGGAGGGGTGAAACTGAAGTGCGTATTTTTCTGAGATCTGAGGCTGTCACAGAGAGGTAGCTATAGCTCACCCAAGTGTGTATCTGCGCTGCAGTCAGAGGTGAGTCGGTGTCACAGCTGCCCAAGAATTTGCCGAAGCCATAATACCCACAGACCTCAGCATGAACTAGCTACCGTGGTGTCAGGCAGGCTGTGCTGAACATGCTGCGTATGCTCAAGCCCTTGTTGTGGTTGGCACCTCAGGGAGCTAGTTCAGAGGGCACCCCAGGGAGGACTGCAAGTGCTGCAGCCATGCCTCTGTCTGCAGCATGCACCTATCTTTGACACACAGCACACCATCCTAGCTCCAATCTGACAAGCTCACAAACAGGGTCTTGCCTGCTGTCCCAATTAATAAAATGGATTTCTGATTGCTTGGGCCATATTTTCAAGCGGACCGAAATAGAAGTAATGCCTCAACTTCATAAGACTTGCATAGAAATAATAAGTGGAATCCAGCTTTTTGGAGGGCCTAATATGAGAAGTTAGTGGGTGTGCCATCTAGCTTCAGAGCAAGCAGGAGTTAAACCCTGGAGAGGAAGCAATTCTCAAGCTGCAGCAAAGATAATCATGGTAATTTATCATCTGATAATCAAAGAGCACACACTTAATTTGTTCTCATTATCAATGTATTTCAAGCACAAGTACTTTAGTACAAGAACCCTTTCTGTGCACAAGTTACACTGGAAGGGTAGAGATAAAGGGCCCCATGCAGATGCAATGCAGTTACCTCTCCTGTATGGGTGATGTGTCGTAGTGCAGTTTAGAGTCCATCTCAGTGGCCTCCTCGTCCCCCTGGATGTGGAAAAGGACCCCCCGCATCTAGAGCTGATGTTTTAAGTACTTGACCTTTCTTTAGGACACACACCAGTGTCGTCTTGGAGAAATGACTGACAGTTTGTAAGAGCTGCAGGGATTTGGTTCATTAAGGAACCATTGAGAAATGAAGCTAAATCTGGAGTTTTTAACCATGTCAGAACTCTGGTTTGCAGCATCTTGGGAGCAGGAAATGTCTGCAGCATGCTAAGAGTGGGCTTTTACCTCCAAAGCCCAAGATGTGGTTCAAAACTGAGTATAGCATGCAGTCTCCAGAGCTGCAATTTGCACTATTTCCCCCAGTTATTTAATATTTAATGTCACCTGAAGACAGGTCTTCGCATAAAGCACAGAAGAACTCATATACTGGTGGATTGAAGCAGGCTTTTATAGCTCTCCTGGATTAGGAGTCTGAAGGAGAATGCCTGCATAAGCAAGAGACAGAGGTCCAAAAGTGCAATCAGTTAGAGTAGAAGTACGACATAGTTTTACCACATGCTGGTGGTAAAATTTTCTCTACAGTGATTTGCTTAATGGTTATAGGCAAAGTAAGCCATGGTTCTGGCTGCGCTGCCAAAATCTTTTACGGTAGCAGCGCAAGTGCAGCTGCAGCTTGCAAGGCTTGGAGCCCCAGTGCCGAGGAAGCCAACAGATGACATCTTGCTGTCACGGCATAAACTGTTCTGTAGCGGAGCTGGCCTCACATTCCCTGGAAACAGCCTGGAAAACATGCTCTTTGTGTACACGCTCCCCCCTCCCCAGCTCTCACAATCGCAGTTGAGTTAGGAAACAAAGTCCCAGCCAAAATTCCTCAAGGGAAAGGGACCCAACTTCTTCAGGATGTGAGCCTCTGAGAACAAAATCTCCTTGTGAGAAGAAAGCAGCTTCTTAATACAGGAGGATTACAATGTCTTGCTATGTTGGTGGTGGTGTTTTGCTGGCATGTGAAACTGAGATTTCAAAACTTTCCACTTGATTCAGCTGTACAGAAAGGACTTCCTGACCTCTCTCTTCTGAAACAGTAGAATCACCTCTAGGTTTGCAGCCACTGGAAGATCGAGGTGACCTAGCTCATGTTAGGATAAAGCGATAAATTGCTGAAAGAACCATCTTAATTTTAGCAGCTGCATTCATTGCAACTAGCAACTATTTCTTCAGTTTTTCACATCTTTCTGGAGTGTTGATCAGGTACCTAAAACCGGAGCTTTCACTTCCATCGCCAGCATTACTGCCACATACTCTAAGCATGGTAATAATCTCAGCACCCCTCTCCACTGTACAGCAATTAGGCAGCAGGCAGAAGACATTAAGTAAAACCATATGTAGGTCAAGACTACCAAGATCAATTTATTTCTAATTACTTACAAATCTTCAACATCCCAGCCAGGGATCAAGGGCATATTGTGTTAAAAGACAAAAACAAAATGTATTGACAGTTCATTCTAAAACAGTTTCGGGGTTTTTTTACCTTAAAATTACTGTTGCCAGGATCCACAAGAAGTGGGAAGGAAAAGTAGGTGTTAAGGACGTAAAGATGCTCTGCATTTGTCCAGTTGTAAAGAGGAGCAGAATATAGTTCCTGAATTCCATCCCTCCTATAACAGATTCAGTGTATGGGCAGGTGTCCAATGACTTTGTGCCTCACATGTATAAAAGAGATATAACAACGTAATCTGTCTGCAGTTGAAAGGCACTGTGTAGTGTAAATGTGCATGTATTACTAATTGTAGTATCAGCAGTGGCTGTACCCAATACAGGAAAACTGTAAAGAATGTTTGTTAGACCTGAATTTTGACCTGGATTAAGATAAATTGGTTTGAAACAATGAAGAGTTGCTGAGAAGAAAATTAAAGTTTTTATAATCTCCTTGACTTCTACTTGCAAAACTGCTTGCTTCTGGCAGCGTAGTCTTCTGAGCTAGCTAACCCGTGCCATTGTCAGAGCTCAGCTAGTTTTGTTTAGGATATAGTTTTTGCACATACAAGGAAAAAAGCAACAGAAGACATTTCTTTCGGCTCCTTTTGGAAGGGAGCAGTAGGAAAGCAATGTGTGCTCCATGGAAAACAGCCAAAAATTGGTTGAGAAGGAGTCAGGAGTGGATTAAGACCATAACCGGGAGCAGATCCAAAACAGCATTTCCCCATTCCCCATCCCCCTGCCAGCTGCTCGTGTTGCACAAGCCGCTCTGGTAGGAATCCCATAGTCACCTGCCCTCTCTGCCTATGGGCACAACATGAGCGAAGAGAGGGGTCGTCTTGGACCCAAGCAAGTTCTTTTCTGAGTGTGGCAACCGCGGTAGTGGCTGAACGGCTGTAGTCAGCCGAACAGCATTGTGCTGCCCGTGGCTCACTGACTCACTGTTATGCTCTGGCCTTCTCTGAATGTGGTGCCCAGATGCAAAGAGCCAGCCTTCTCCCTGCCCTGGAAGGAGAGCTCGTCAGGCTTCTAGGAAGGTTTTGCAAACAACGCGAAAGGAAACTGGAGCCGTTCTGTGCAGTTCTTGAAAGCTCTTGGACATGGCTCATGGAATGAGTGCCGAGAAAACAGGCTGGTCTTTTCATCACCTCTGCGGTTGCTCGCTTCTTTGGCTGGTAGCTTTTCCCTTCCAGAACTTCAAACCCTAGCTGCTTTAGCACACGTACCAGCACCATTTATCTAGACTGGTTTGCCCCGTCCTGGGTGAATTCTCTTTTCAGGCCGCAGACTGCCTGGCAGCAGCTGGTAGACTGCTCCAGCATTATAACATTTTCTGTGACTGATCCCAAAGCGGGGCAGCTCACAGAGGAAAGAGGGCTACATCCTAAGGTCTGCTTTTTCTGCAAGCTAATTCCAGATGATGCAGGTGGAAACAGAAAGGAGAGAGGCAGCTGCTGTGGGTCAAATACTTATCTCAGTTACAAGAAATGCAGCGCAACTGGCCATGTTAAATGACTGGGGTTGCACTTGAGGCTTTATTCTGACATCAGGTAAAACTCTGAGGACTTCAGGAATTGGTCTGCAGTGTTCAGGGACTTTTCTGACTGTGGTGGGGCAGGGGGTCTTAGACATAGCTGAGTAATTTTGTGTAAGAGAGTCACTTCATTTAGCAACCTGTATCTGCAAAGAAAAGGGTTCAGCTACAGAGCGATAAAAAGTATGTTCTTCACGTTGAGTTCTGTAGAGCGTGGCCTTTCCTCCCTCCTTTCCCACTTACACAGACTTCAGATTTTGTGGGGTTTTTGAACCGGTGACTTCATTTGCCATCATTAAGCAGCGAGCTATCTCAGCCCAGCAAGCTAATATAGAGTCCTGCTTGTGCATTTGATCAGCAAATGCAAACCATGTGTAATGTCAGCAGGTCAGGGGAGGTGATGGAACATGGGATTTTCACCTCAGTTCCAGAAAGGGCCATAGTTGCTTCCAGGAAGCTGAGCTTGGCACTGGGTGTGGGGAATTGAAAAGATTTATTTCCCTGTATGAGAGCTCAGAGCTTGATCATTCTAATCAAGCATTTTCCAATCAATATGTTTCTTACAGGCTTTCCAAAGGCTGCATTAGAAAAGCAATTTTATTTATTTTATGACCCTGAAGCCCTAAGGGCTTCGGATGTGTCAGCTTTCCAGGGTCTCTGTACAGACAGTGAGAAGAGAAGGGCTGGGTCGTGAGGCACCACGCTAGCAAAGTCAGCATGGCAGAAACCCGGCTCAGTGCTTCACTAGGTTTGTTCCTGTAGACGTTTGCATACACAGAGGCCCCAAAGCAGCTACTGTGCACAAAGCATTACCTGCACTTGTGCTCTACATCTAATACCCTGTTCAACAGGACAGCAGGAGACATGAGCCTATGCCTTTTATTTCAGATTACTACTGAAAAAGCTGTTTCACCCTCTGTTCCCAGCAGTGTGGGAAGCTTCCCAAAGCCTTGTCAGTCTGATTACAGGCAGTTTCATACCTTTTTAAAGGACACGCAAGGCTCACTGGGGTCTCTCTTCCTGCCCATCACACGACTCCTCTGTTCCCTATCCAATCGTTTTTTCCTTAACAAAACCTGTAAAAGCGCATTTTTGTCTGCTGCCGTCCATTTCCCTTGTACCAGTTTGTACTCACCTCCCAAATAATTCTCTCTGAGGATTAGCCAGGATTAACCTTTTCCTCCTTCTCTACCTTTGCTTATTTCTGGGCCTCAAAACTGCAGAGCCAGCTTTCTACTGTAGGATGAGGCAATCCCAGTGGGCCAGCTGCAATGAATGGCCACTGCTTCTCCACTACCTGGGTCAAGTGACACCTGCTGGAAAGAGCAAGTGGTTGGGCACATCACCGCACACCAGACCTCTGTCCCCTACTCGTAACAGCAAATGCACGGACCACCAGCAATACAGGGTTTATTCTGTGGTAGGGCTGCATCTTTCACACGTATGCCAACCCAAGAGCAGTCCCAGAAGGCACTTATTTAGGCTGTCCATCTGCATGGGGATAGCTAAGCACGCCACAGCTCTCTGTCGCCTGTTCCTCTCCTCTGAGGAATTAAAAAGGCTTCCTGAGAAAGCAGGGTCCTTAACCTTCCTGCCTTTACTTTCCATAGCACAGGTAGTCCTGAAGGGCTCCCTGTGGGTGGGAGCCTGCCAGCACTGGTAGCTATGGGGGAGGCACTTGCAGTAAGAGAGCGGTGCAGCAGCTCCAGCAGAGACAGCATAAAATTCCCGTCTCAGGAGGACCTCAGCGCCCAGCTTGGGCTTTAATTTGGAACCCCCTTTGGCGTGACCGGCACACTGTTGAGCTCAGTGCTGCAGCCCTTCTCAGGGACCAGCACGTCACGGTTTGTGCTGTCAGGTTTGAGCACAGTATCAGAACAGGGGCCTTGGTCTGCATCAACAATCAATACCTCCGAACAGGGAACCAGAGAGCAGCAGAGACAGCACCGCGGGAGTATTGAACCATAGTCATTTGAAGCAGCTGTGCAGCATTTTGCACTTTAGAAGCATCTCAGATGTTAACTGGTCAAGCCCCGTGACACCTCTTTGCGTTTTGGTAGTCTAGCTTTCCAAACGAAGAAGTGAGACAGAAGGAGGGGAATTCTAAAAAGTTGCTCTGGCAGAGCCTGAGAGAAGGATTTGAATCTAGTCCTATGTTTTTCCTCCAGACCATGTTGCCTTTACACAGAAATGAAGAGATAAACACAACCTCATGCTCCTCTCCTGCTTGACATACACCATCATACGCAGAACCACATATTATGCTTTATGGGTAACATGGAAGAATTTCGTTAATTAATAACAAAAAAAGAGAGCTTCGGTTCCTAAAGAGCTAGTTGGTAGCAGTCATTCAAGTCTTCTGAGCTTCTCCAGCATTGTTTGCCCACTAAAGGCTCAAGTACTGTCCTACAGTCAGAGCTGGCCTGCCTGATGCTGCCCGTGATGATGCATCTGTAGTTTTCAGCATGGGAGTGAGAACAATTCTGTCTGCCCTGCAGAAAACAGGCATAAGTGAGAGGTCTGTCTTTACCCGCTTCTCGCCTCGTCATCCTGCCTGCCAGGCAGCCAGGTGTAAGGATGGAGTGCCCAGACGAAGTGGAACAAAAAGTTAGACGAAACTTACTGTGAATGCTGTTTCCGTCATGCATGCTGTCATGTGGCTGCGTCCTCATATCGAAACTGAAACGAAACAGCGGCTCTCAGTGGTACTGTACATCACACTTTGCATTGGATTTGTGTCTTCAGATTGTTCCAAGATGAGTCAAGGTGAAAACAGCCTACGGTACATTATACTTAACATTTTAGATGTATCTGTTACATACACCATACATAACAACTCATACTGTAAAACGCGTACCCTGTCTTCCAAAGCAAGGGAGGAGATGCTGAACATGAGTGCTTTGCAAGATTCAGGGTTGGCTACATCTCTTCAAAAAACAAGGTTGTAACCCCACCAGAAGTTTGTGGTCAGATGCAAATATTGCTGACTATGTAGTTTTATGTGCAGAAGGTTATACTAGGTAAGGAGAGCACTCTTTTCCAACCTCAAAGCCTGACCATGCTTAAATTTCCTGAGGGGCTCACTGTCAAAAAAGGAGTGAACTCTTTAGAGACCATCAGCTTAAACTCCTCTTCAACAGACCGATGCATTCTGCTGCGTGTGTGCGCGCACGTGTGTATGTGTGTGCCTGAACATATGTAAACAATTTTACGGGCTACTTGAAGAAGAAGGTGTAAATTACCCCATCGTCCTCTCTTCATTGTACTTGCTTTTGCTGCTCAAGAATAGAAAGGAACAGAGTGGATTTCATCTGCCGTCCAGATGGTTATCAGCTTGTGCCCTGGAGCATGAGAATTGATCACTCTCACCATTTATAAGGTAGCTAGTGTAACAGGTGTTAGAAACAGGACTTCAGGTGAGGAATAAGCAACAGAAGTAGATAATCTATTAAGGCACCAGCGCGCCAGCCTGCAGCATTAGAGAGGTGAGCATGAATTTTGCTCCCTGTTCAATGCATATGAAGCTGTCAGATTATGAACATGTCTATAAATTATTGTATTTTACTCTGCTGAAAGTGGTGTTTGGAAGCTGACAGAAGACAGACTAGAGAATACGCTGGATCTGGCAGAGCCGGATTCTGATGGTTTACATGGCTTTGTCTAACCTGCTTTCAGCTATTGAGTTCAAAAAGTTTTTGTTGTTGTTTATTTTTACACTACGCAGATAGGGAGACCAAGGTTGGGAATGCTTGCCAGATTTCAGCCAGTGGAGCAATGGCAGGGATGGGAGCAGAGCCAGGTCTGACTCCCAGGTCAAAATTCACCCTCTGAAGTCTGTGGCGATGCTGGCCACCGAGACGGCAGATCAGGAGAAAGGCAGCATCCCCCGTGTCTGATCCGCACCTACTGAAAGCAGCAAAGCCTCCCCACTGATTTCAACAGTCGGTTCAGCAGGCAAAACTTTGTCCTCATTTTGTAACACAGCACTGATTTTCCTCACTTTATTCTGCTTGGTAAATATCTTTGTTAGTTGAAGACAATGCTGTTAGCTTTCACAGAGAATAAAACTAGAGAGATAAAAAGAGCCCATTTTCCTCCACCATGGACATGACAATAAAAGAGAAGATGGAGAGGGGAAAATAAGAAACAGCATCCAAAAAAAAAAAATTTTTGTAAGCAGGATTAGTTTTTCTTTCATGGAGAGTATAGGAAAGCATTTTCAGGACCTGCTGATAGCTATGTATGCTGTGGTGTAAAATCCCTTCAGCTGCAAAGCCAACCCTCTCATGCCCTTGTTTTCACAAAACCAACTGCTTCTTTTTAAGAAAGGGCAAAAAAGGTGGGATACAAATTTAGTAAATGCTATACTGCACATGAAAGAATTATTTTTTGAATGGCGGTTTCTGAAGCACTTTCAGCAACACCGGTCTGCACCCCCAGAAAAGCCTCCTGCGACTGAACTGGTTCAGCCTCACAAGGCAAATGGGCCTGCAGTGGAGGCAGCCAACTAAAGAGGGGTTTGTGGAGAAACTAACTTGCCAGGAAAGCGGCAGGGCAGGGAGGGAGGGAAATGAGAGAACAGGCAATCCATCTAGGGAAAAGCAGTTAACTTATTTTATGGCATTTTAATATCTTCCAAACACAATGTAAGTATTTAATTATGGTATGGCCCCGTGGGTGGAGAGATGTGGTGCATCCACCCGCTCATCTTAGCGATAGCCAAACTGAATTAGAAGGGCTGCTTGCTGATTCTCAGTAACTAGAAGCCAAGTGGTCCTAGGTCATACTACTCTGGGGCTTTTCTCACAAGCTTCAGAGATGCTGCTGAAACCCAGCAGAGACCTGATTTGCAGTGTGAAGCGTTGGGTCTGTTTCAGAGTTGCCAGCACAGCACACGTGGCTTGTCCCAGACTGTGTAGCTTATTTGGCTGTTTTGGGTCCAGCACCAATCAATTTAAACCTCTCTTTAGACATAGTACTTTTGTATTAGGTGAATGGAATACAAAAATACACTGTCACCAGGACATGGGAAATGATGATCTATGCTTGTACAGGGAGTGATTTATTTATTATGTTGTTACCTATAGGGGAGCATGCACATCATGTGAAGTTGTCCTATAACTCTGCCCATGTCGGCCTGATTTTCCCAGTGATGTTTTGTTTTGTTTCGTGCCTCATCTTGTGAAGCGCACATCAGAAGTCCAGTTAGATTTCCATATGACAGTGCTCCTTTGGGCAACTTATTACTTGCATGGCATGAGAAAGGGGGAGGCAAAACAAACCACTCATGAGCATTTCAAGCACTCCTCGGATGGTCTTTTAAACCCTTTCATAAGTTGTGGCCTGGCTGCATCACGTCTGACTTCTTTCTCTATTAGCTACAGTCAATGTGCGTGCTGCTCAGCAGCGGCCTGGGGTCTGGAGTGTGTTTTCTGCAGGAGTAACCCCATATTCAGCAAAAGATGAACCTCACTCTGGCATTTTAGATGACAGTTTGCATGTCTCTGAGCAGATCTACACTTCACCCCAGTCTCTTCAAAAAGAAAGGCCCTACAGAAAACTCTGGTCCCAGTAATCAGACTGTAATTCAATAGGGGGAAGAGAATTTAAGTCCTTCATAAATAAATAAATGCTATTTCTTGTTTCTGTGTGGTACATAATACAGTGCTACAGGGGCAGTTGAAAGGCGGTGGAAATTCTTGCTGCTGCCATGCAGACGTCCCTTCCTTAGGTCAGCTCTGACCCTTTCTCAGGCTCGATCTCAATTCCTTTTCCGACTGAGATTCAGTTCTGTATGCAGCTGTGGCTCTGGGACTTTCCAAAGCCGCTGTCTGGGAATCTGGCATAGCAGCAAAATGCAATTCACTGGATGTGACCTCTTGCTAAAACAGAAAAAAGGGTTGCCTATCTGTTAAAGAAGTAAAAACCAAAACAAAACAGTGGTACAACTCTCCGAGGTTTCTTTTAGTGCTTGGTAGGAGGAGGGTAATCAGATCTCAGAGAATAGTGTGCCAGGAAGGAAATTTCTTCCAATGTGCAGCATACAATCAGCCAGGTGCAATATGAGGAAGGGAGGTTGTCTTCCTCTGAAGCATAAGGTATTAGCTCCTGCCAGAGGCTGTGTACCAGAGATCTGATCAGATACGGCAAATTTTATGTTCCTATGCACAGTGTGAAGCTTTCATTTCTACGCAACACATTGTAGCAAGTCAAACAATGAGTCATCTCACAAGGGGGAAAAGGAAAGAAAGCTTTTATCTCCCAGTGGATTGGAGCTAATCTCTCTACCTGGGTATAAACAGCTCTTCACTGTGCTGTCTTCTCTCCAGGGGAAGGAAGCTATTTTAAATTTGTCTGTAAAACAGACATTGAATTGTCACATCTCCCAGGCCTCTCTGCCTGGGCCCAATAAAGGTAGCAGGCAAAAGGTCTTTGACTTTCCTGGTAACTTGGTTGGGCCCCTGTGAGTAAACACAGTAGTCTAGGCTGTATATGCTGTACAAGCTGGCTGGGAGAAAGGGAGTGCCAGATTCTACTTGGAGCCCTGGAAAATCTGTGCCCAAACCAAACATATCTGCTATTTTACTATAAAATGGCATTCCACCCTTATATGGACAAAGTTACATTGGTAATATTTTATCGCTATACGGGAAATACAAGCTAAAGCAGTGCTAAAGGTGCCACAGCCCCAGCGCTTATTTTCCTGTCCGGTATGGGAATAGCATCTGCTAGCATCATGGCATCTGCAGGAGGGGTGGGCCAGTCTGAATACGCCTTTCTCAACCATACCTGTGCTGATAACCACTTCCAGATCCACTGTTAGAGAGGCTTTGTGAAGCAGCCCTTATTTACAGACCCCAGCCACCTAGAGGGAAGCATGGCCATAGCTCCCTTGCATCTGACTACTTTTTATTGTTCTTGATTGATGGCTTTAGAAGGGTCATGAAGAGAGAGCATGCCTCTCTTCTGTGAAAGGATACGCACCAAGGATGGATGGGGCCAAGGACTTTGCCTCCTGCCTGCTCTGCACCTCAGAAGGAGCAGCTGGAGGAAAATCCCATTTCACAGTGGAAACCTGGAATGAAATAATGTCCTAGAAGCTTTTTTCAGGATGCTGAGGCAGTTCTTGTTTCTTAACATGTCACAGATAAACCAAGGTGCCTAAGCTAATGAAATATTTCACAGTCCAGTGCTTAGAGTAATTCTGCGTCAACGTGACATTCCTCTCCTACACCTTCCCCTGAGACTTTGCACATTACGGTGTGGGGAGAAAGGGGGATTCACTGATGTTTGCCTGTATTCCCATGCCTTGTCTCAATTTGGTAACACAATCATGGTCTCTTCCTGCCACAGGTTTGCAGCCCGTTTACTGGAGCAGGGATGATGTGGCACAGTGGCTCAGGTGGGCAGAGAAGGAGTTTTCCTTGAGGCCGATTGAGAGCAACACTTTTGAGATGAACGGCAAGGCTCTGCTGCTCCTGACCAAAGAGGACTTTCGATACAGGTCTCCTCATTCAGGTGAGGATTACTTACAGAAGCTGTGATTGAAAAGAGAGAGGAAGCTGCAGTGAAATCTGGAGAGGGTCAGAGTCGTGTTTGTTGGGGTGGACTGGGCAAAGGGAGGAGAGGGAGGACAGAGGCACTTGTATGAGGCAAGGACAAAAAGGACAAGGAGGGAATGAAATTCTGACACACCTGAGTTGTAGGCAAATTTGAATTCAAATCCAAACCCAAACATCCAACCTGTTTCTAGTTAAAACTGCCCACAGAACTCCCAGAAAGCAAGCTTCTCTGGCAGCACTTTGTGACTTCCAGCTCTTCCCTATAAAGACTATCTTTTCACAGACCCAACTACAGCAGCAAGTTAATCAAGTGTTCCAGCCTCTTAAGAAGCTCATATTAGCGTTCTGCCTCATGGTTGGCTTGGCTGACGTACCGCTAAAAGTGGCTTCAAAACTCCTCCCTGGAGGACCTTTCCTCTCTTTAACAGCCCCTGTGGGCTTTGCTTTGCTTTACCATATTCTCTCACGTGCTGGAGTCCAGCCCAAGGCACAGCACAGACAGGTGTGCGAATCAGTCTGCCTGTTGCTCAAATTATGTCTTCATTTATTCACAAAGAAGATTTAGAAATGTGTATGTTATCTGCCTGTATTTATATCCCCTGCGGTCTGTCTGCTCCAGTTTTATAGTCAGAGTACGCCTCTGCCCTCCTTTGTCAGGGATGTTTAACTAAATATGAGTTATTGGTTCTAAATAAGAGTTGTGAGCTTTTCTTCTGTGACCATACAAGGTACTCCTGTTAAATATGAAGGCTCGTAATTCAATCACCGTAAGTGATCAAAGAGTTTGGACCAAGCAGTGACAGAATTGCTGCGAGGAGGCTTCCAGTGCAAGGCTCACTAGGTGCAGAAGTACAGCTGGTGCCGCTTGGATCCAGCTGCTAAACATGCCGTGGCATTACTTCTGCATCAAGCCGCTTGGCGACTCTCTTGAACACACCCCCACAACCATCCTCCTGCAGAATCTGCCTCACAAACTGTGGCTTATGTCTAGTGTAATGAAGTTTTTTAAGCATGTGCTTCAAATCCAGGACTAATTTTGTATGGAAGGAGATGCCAAACATTAATGTCTATTGCCAGTGTAATCTGGTAGTGAAAACTGATGCCTAGAAACATCTTTTTTTTAATTCTGGTACACCATTTTGTATCATTTCATTAAAAAATTAGCCCTGCTTAAGGCAAAAGGAGTATTGAAAGTGGGGATGTGGGCAAGGACTGTAAGGGGCACCTTTGTGTATCTTGTCTGCAACTCCCCTTATCATCCCAATGTCTTGCTGCCCACAGGTTATGCCCCTGCTCTTCCCCTTGCGTGCTGTGAGGGCACTTGAAATGAGTAGGATTAAGATGTTTGTAGGCTGGCAATAGAGCATTCCCAGAGAAGAGCCTCTCACTTGCAAATCCTCACTTTATGCAGAAGGTTAAGCTCTTATTTACCTAAATCTGGAACGAAATAACCAAACTAAAGGCCTCCTCCGTCGCTTTTTCTTTCCTCCTCCTCTCCAGGTATTCCCCACTGATTATAAACCTTTTAGAGGATATCTGAGTCAGTCCCTAAAAATTCAGATGACTGTAGGTAAAGGGACATTACCTCAACATTTCCCAGAAATTAACTATACGTGAAATTTAAGAACTATGAAATAATGTTTGCCGTAGAGGCATTAAGTTTTTCAAGAGTGTAGCTACATGAAAGCTGTATCCTTTCCCCTCATGGTTAAACCAGGAGAACCACATCCACTCCCCCCAGCGGTCCTAGCAATAAAGCGAGCTCACAGCCCCACAGCTATTCCCCTGTTTAGGGCTCGCCAGGGAAGGGAGGCAGCAGAGGAGAGAGAGAGCGAAAAACGCTTTTTACCTTCTTAACTAGCATTACTGCATCTGGGTGGTGCAGAAGCATAACTGTTTTGTTAGGTAAAAAAAAGACAGCCAGCTTTATGGACGTTTTCACTAGTCTGTCAGGCCGAATCAAAAGAGGTACAAATTTGCTACCTTATTGCTTGGAGTGTTATAGCACTAGTTATGATTATGCCACTATTGGATTCAAAGATGCAAATTACGTGGTAAAATCACTTTTTAGCCTTTCATGTACTAAACATGGAAAAGGTAACTGGGTTCTTGAGGCTTTGTTTTTAATTAGATTTTCAGGTATTGCGATCACCTTTTAAAAATGCCCTAAAGTCACTGCTGAGACAGTAAAAGCAGCCAAGATGCTAAAAATAAAGGAAGCTGAACTATAGAAAGCAGGATGGCTTTAACTGTTTCATGCTAAGACACTAAATTTGCCCACAAATAGAGCATTGGCAGTTTATAGAGACAAGGTACAAATGGTGCACAATCTCACAGAAAAAACTACTAAGACGACCCCACACACTTGAGAAAACTCTCCCAGAAAGTCCAAGGTTTCTTAAGTGAAACTTCACTAAGTTCCTTTTCAGATAATATGTTATTGCTGCAACCTCTTCCTCTGTAATATGAGCAGTGACAAACAGACGAGAGCAAGCAGAATGAAAATTTGAGAGACTTCCTACTGTGTTGTACATTTTCACTTTGAAGTGTGCAACCAGTTACATCAGACAAAATATATAAGTACCTAGGTGTTTCATGTAGATGTTGTTGGAGGAAGAGCATCAGTACAAGATGTAATACATAAAAAGACACAAAATAAGCAGTTAGTCCATTGGTCTTCTAGATATTGCGGTGATATGTTCCCCTGAGGAAAGATATAACAATTCTGGTGCCAAGGAATGGGGGTGGGGAGAAGCAAGGAACAGCCTGCCTGCACCCCAAAAAGAAACAAGCATCTGGATCAATTCACACAAGAACGCGTCAGCTTGGTGCAGTGCAATTCACTGCAGACATTTCTGTGGCAGAGTGATACAATAGCAACTAACAGACTATATTCACCTGTACAGAGCACCAAGTCCGCTGCATTTTGTTCCTTAGTCTGCATCATATCCGTGGTCTAATATTGCCTGTTGCAGTGAGCTCCATACAGATTCTAGCAGCTAGAAATAACTAGCTTTGGGATCCCATTTGGGCTTTTCAGGAGTCCAACCCATGACACCAAGAGTGATGTACAGAAGTTCCTAAGGCACCTATAGCACTTCAGTGTCTCCAGGAGTTGTACTACAGCAAAGGTGTTCAGCATAGTTAAATCTCTCAATTCTTTTCAAGTTTTTGAGTCCGTCCCAAAGTAACTTCTCAAAGTGAGAGTTCTTCCTCCTGTGGATTTCCTACAATGGAGTATCTGAGTAGCACACTGCCTCTGGCCTTGAGGCACCAGTATTGCATGAAGAGGCTTTACAGCATCTTCTGTCTCCTCCCCCCATAAAGCCTAAATTGTTCAGTAATTAAAGAAAAGCACCATCTTTGCTCCCAGCAACTCACTGCATAAATCATGGGCTCTACATTTAAGAATTCTGTGTCCTAAGGTGTCTATCTAAAAAACTGAGGCTGTGATGAGAGAAAGTGGGGCACTGAAGTAACTACTGCTTGTAAAGGTTTGGAGCTCTTGGATTGGCAGTCATGTAGCCTGAAAAAAACTCTGTATTGGGATAATAAAAGCCATGTCTTGTCATTCTCCCATTTTTCCACAGTCACACACAATGGTACGATGTGCAGCTTTTCTTTTTTTTTTTCCTTTCAGGGAAGAACCTTGCAAAACAGTGACATGTAGGATTTTACTGCAAGCATTTTGGGGTCTGAAAATAGCACCCAGGAGCCATGAATTCATGCATCAGATGGCTAAATGAGTCTTCTCAGCAGTATGTAGGTTTTCATTTCCTTTTTCCTGCTGTTTGTCTTTCAGGTGATGTTTTGTATGAACTCCTTCAGCATATCCTGAAGCAAAGGAAAGCTCGTATGCTCTTCACACCTTTCTTCCACCCTGGGAACTCTATCCATGCTCAGCCAGAGGTCATATTACACCAGAATCATGATGAAGGTAACTGTCTCATTCTTATGGGAGCTGTCATTATAGAGGCGAGTAGGGTAAGGCTGTGAGGAATTATGTAATTTTCTTGCTCCAAAGTTACTTAAATAAAGCTACTCTCCTCCCTTTGTCTCCATAGCTTTAGAACAATCAACTGGTCTAGGGAGTCAACTGTCCATTCTCCATTTATCTTCTATTATTTTGTCCTGTTTCCAAAGCCTGCTTAAAAGCTATGCCAGGTGCAGATTTAAAAAAAAAAACAGAAAGTTTTATTGACCCCATTGATTCATTTTTCCTTACTCCCAATTAGGTAGACAAAGATGCTTCACAGACTTTCAGTATCCTGGAGATGCAACTAGATGCAATTGTTTGCAGAGCGAGGGAGAAGGCAGCCTCAGAGAGGAACATTAACTCAAAGTCACTTCAACTAACAATCTGTCATCACATGCCAGAGTTCCTAGCACGGAGCCCATCTTGTTGCTCAGCTTTTGAACTGATTGAACAATTCATGTTGAGAGAGGTTTTTTTCTGCAGGTTTTCTCTCATTTTTCCTATCAGAATGACTTGCTTAGGTTATTAGTTAGCTTTCTAGTAGTGTCCACACATACCATGCCTGTCAAAGGTGGTGAAGAAAGAATAGATATGTTTGTGGAATTGCAGATTTGGGCTTCTTCTACTCATTATTAGTACAGATCAAAACGTAAGTGTGCTTCCTTCAACAGAAAATTAAAGTTTTATTTTCTTTAAAAACATACACAGTAAAGTACTTCTTGGTTTTCTCCAACAGCAGAAAAATACAAAGCCTAAGCCTTTTAAAAGGTCCTTCCATGAAAGCATCAGACAGAATTCACTTTTTCAATTAAAAAAAAAAATCTAGGAAAAAGTAGCGTTATTCCTTTTTTAAGTAAAGAGGAGAAGAGAACAGAAGTGAGTTACGATATCACCATAGTCTCTGCTAACTGGAGAAAAGACGCACAAATTATTTCAAGATTCAACGTAGGATTGCAAGAGAAGATACAGGGGTACTGTCAGACCTGTACAAGTTGCCCATGGCCAGCCTGAGCAAGCCAGAGTCAAATGGCACCAGCAAAACTCTGAGCCTAAGCCAAGAGCAGGACAGCAGCAGGTGGGATAAGGACACTCCAAAGTGTTTCCACACAGCTGTGTAAATATTTCAGATTAGAAGAGGGTGCTACAGGTCAGCATGAGGTTGAGTTGGCAGAGTTATGCAAGAGACAGTTACCTAGTGTATTGATAGGTACTTTCCAGAGTCCATTATAAAATTCTTCATTTTTTCCTGAAGCTGGGCATTCACCCGCAAGTGTTCCCTTTCTAAATTTCAAATATAAATACTAGCTGCCCTCTCAGACACCCCTACATTAAAGATGTGGAGCAGCTTTCACCCTGGAGAGGATTTCACAGGGATGTTGAGTTGCCCTTTCATGTGCGTCACTTAAAACGTAAGTCCTTTGCAGTCTAGTCCAACTCCTGTCAGAGCACAGGATGATTAAGAAACAACTTTGATTTCTTCCTCACAATACTCCGGCTGCTGATAGTACCACTGTAGTTGCTTAGAGAACTCTGTGCTATTACTTAAAACTTTTCTTTGTAATGACAAAAATTAGTTCTTGTTTTGCTGTGAGAAGTACTTCAAAACAAGCAAAAGAAACTACACTTTGCCTGCCACAAGACTGAGCAATCAGAAATTATCTATGCCAAGAATTTATAGGCAGGTGGATTTATTTATTTATTTATTTTGACACTCCTGCTTTCTTCTTCCTGTTTCACAGAGTCACTTGGGAGAAACTAGCACAATTAAGCTTACCATTTTACCTCAGCAGAATGCAACTTAGTAGAAAAGGAGGATAAATGTGAAAAGCAGAACTTAACCTTGCCTAACTCACAAACTGTAAGAGCAGGGTCAAGTGTTACTTTGGCACAATTTTGAGTGGTTAAACTTCATAGGTGATGGATCTTTTTTAGAATCCCTTCTTACTCCAGTGATCTTTTTCCATTTTCTTCTACTGGCTCTTTTGCCCATTTCTTAATAGATTATATACTTACGCTTCTAAATGCTTTTATTTTAAGTTAGTTAATCCAGAATCACATGAGACCAACATTTACATCTAGTGACTTTTTACTAGCTTAAGCAAAGTGGGTTTGACTGTTTGAAATCAGCTGACAGCAGTTCAGGATATCTCCAAGATGCATTGGCATTGGCTTGGAATCTGCCCTGTGGGTATCGGTCTCTGTCCCTGTAGAGGGATGAGCAATGGAGAGTGAATTACCTACATCTCCAGTGGTCCTTCTGACTCAGCACTGAGTCATTTGATGGGATGCCATACAGGAAGCTTACACCGTCATTCCCTGCACTTCTTTTATGGGTAAGCAAAGAGGGCCAATCTTTGGGATTGTCATGCCAGCAATTGCTCACTCCTAGAGTGAGTGCAGCCCCACCCATCCCTATATGGATCAGACAGGTCAGCAATTTTCCTGGAAGCTGAATTCCCTTTCACAGCTTTCCCTTCAAGAAAAGAGCGTTGGTCACTCAGAATGAAGAGCCAGACCGATGAGTGAATCTATTCCTGCAGGAAATGATATACCATATGTGCTCAACTTACAGTCATCAGATGTGCCAAGGAATGAATGTGATGAGGATTTTATTCTGTTCAGGGCCATTTGTGGCAGTGGAACTGCTTGGAGCTGAGTTTGAGTTGTTTTATGGTAAACAGCAACTTCGGCCATGAGGAGATTCTTTAGTTAAGTATTTAAAGAGAAGGATCTTGGAGGAAAGTGAACACTAGTGTGTATCCATTTGTGTTTTTTCCTCTTGCTGCTTTTTAAAGGGTTCCTTGGTCCCTACCTTCTCTCTACCCTGTCCTGGTTCAGGATCACCCTGGTTTGGTAGCAGACAGATAGGTCTGCTTCTGTTTGGAGCTTGTCAGAGCCAACTAGTGTTTGCAGACAGCTTGGTGGAAAGCAGAGCAAGGCATTCCTTTCTGCTTTCAAGATAGCTGCTCCCCACAGCCAAGGCACTTGAAATAAGTAGGACAAACAATACACTATTCTGGTCTGTATCTACAGGCCAAGAATGAGCACAGTGCATTTGAATGTACAGTGATGGGGGTGGATGGTCTGTAGAAGATAGGATGCTAAGTAAAATTGGGGGTTGGTTTTCCTTCTGTTGTGGCAAAGAAAAGAGACTTTAAGAAGGACAGCCACAGAGGTAGGTACAGCTGTAAATTAATTCCTGTTTGATCTTCACATCATCTGGGCTATCCCACATTAGCTGGCCACATTGTATTTAAAGCTGTTTGGGTTTAAACAAGAACAATATATAGCTCTGGAGTTTCATGTCCTCCAGCTGTTCCATTGTGAGTACCTTAAGTAGCTCTACAAATGCATTTTTTCTTGTCTGGGACCACAAGTGTGTGAAGCAAGTGTTCTGGAGCCATGTAGTTTCTGCCTAAAATTTCAGGTTTTCCTGTAGACTTTGGTGTCCTTGTATAGTTGAACAGCCTATTGAGTAGGTAAAAGGGTTGGTGCTATGTCACTGCCTGGCACTACGTTTTCTCAGGTCTAGAGCTTTTCCTGTTCTGGCCTTTCCCCGGGTAAGTGCTGATCCCACTCCTGATGCCTGCCTGGGTTCCAGGGCAGCAGGAGCCCCTGAATCTTCATCTCGACAGGGTCTTCAACGAGTATTGCTGCCTTGACAAGACAGCAAGAGAATCGCTAAAGAGGATCAGAGCAAACGGAGTGAACAAACAGGCAGCCACAAATAGGCAGCTACTTGTTTCAGTTGTTGACATGTACCCAGCAGTTTCCTTCTCTTATCATCCAAGGCTTTCAACAAACAGCACTGAAATTCGATCTTTGTTTTTCAGATAAAAACCTGTTAGTCACTGTGCTCTGGTAGTATTTTCCTCTTTGTCAGTAATTTCCCAAGTCAAAATTGGTGGCCTTAGCTAAGCTAAAAGTTTGCACTGTTTATGTCAAGCATTTCATTTTGTGAGAGGATTGTTAGTATGTAAAGATATTGACCTAGAGCCATGATTGATCTCCCCCCCTGCTGTTAAGGATCACAGCCGAGGAAGTATGCTCAGGCAAAAGTGATGTTAGAAGTCCTCCTGCTGAAGATATATAAGTGCTTATATGGGACAACCATCAGTAGACAGCACAGACTAAATAAAACAAGGTGAAAATACCCTCATGAAGATGTTACATGCTCTTAAAATCAAGGCAGGGATAAAATTTAGCTAGTGTTTCACAAAGAGCTTCCTACCAGTGCATTTTTTTAGATAACCCAGTCCATATTTCAGGCTAAGATATTCTCTACCTTGACCCAAGCCTCTACCATCTAAAACTTCCTACCCAATATTTTTCTGGAGACATTTTCCCTTTTTATCTCTGCCTTCTACCTGACAGTGCTCATCCTGGTACAATAACAGGAACCACATGTAGAGACATGAATGGCAGGAGATAAGTTTCAAAGCATTTGCATAGAAACACAGTTAGTACAACTGAACCAGATCTTACTTTCTTCACGTGTGTTCCAGTCAGCTTCTCAAAATGGGATTTCTCCTAACACCTTTCCCCAGGAACTGCCATTGCATGGTGGTGAAGGGAGATGGTTTTCACGGTACTGATTTAATTCTGTGTAGTAATTACTATCTGCATTTATATGGCGTTTTTCTGCACATCTGTAGGTCACGCAAATAAAAACATTTCCAAACTGACAGCAGTACCCAGTAAGCCCAGCTAGCAGTTTGACAGTTAGATCCTACACCTTGATCACAATGTAGACAATCTGTATTTTTTGGTTTTTTTCTCCACAGATAACTTTGTCCAGAGACCTTCAAGACCATCCACAGAAACAGTCCACCACAACCCCCCAACCATTGAACTGTTGCATCGTTCTAGATCACCCATCACCAACAACCACCGTCCATCACCAGATCCCGATCAGCGGCCACTGAAGTCCCCTATGGACAACACTATCCGTCGCCTCTCCCCAGCCGACAGGGTGCCGGGGACAAGGCATCAGCAAGAGAACAACCACCAGGAGCCCTATCCTCTCTCAGTGTCCCCGATAGAAAACAACCACTGCCCGCCTCCTTCTGAGGTGCTCCAGAAGCCCTCCAGCCCTCGCCAGGAGAACACCAGGGTCATCCAGCTGATGCCCAGCCCTATCATGCATCCTTTGATACTGAACCCCAGGCACTCCGATTTCAAACCGCCAAGGTTGTCTGAGGATGGGCTGCACAGGGAGGTAAAGCCAATCAACCTGTCGCACCGAGAAGAGTTAGCTTATATGAACCACATCATGGTGTCTGTATCCCCTCCTGAGGACCATGCAATGCCAATTGGAAGAATAGCAGGTAAGTGACATTCTCTAGGCTACACCAAAGTTGACGCTCTTCATTCATAACTAACCATGCTGTGTATTAAGAGCATCTTGTTTCCTTTTGCTACTCTGTGACCTCAAGACTTTACTGGCATTCTGCAGGTTTCACCACATCTGTGGTTTACACAGTTAAATATGATTAAACCAGTTTCATGGGAGGTAAGCAAAGGTGCAGAGTGACTTGCTTGTGACCACAGAATGCGTAATTGGTATTGAAACATTTTTGTCCTGACGTTTACTGCCTCTCTACCCACTAGCAGTCCATTTGTTTCCCAAGATACCTATCTCCAAAGCCTTGTCCTGCAAAGAGGTAATTTTCCAAGAGTTGCATTCACATTAGTGTCCAGTCTTACAGAAAGGGAAAAACCCTCTCTGAGTGGCGTTTGAGATAACGCAGTGTCAAGCCCACTATTATGGAGATGGCAGGACTAATGAATTATCACCTCGGAGTCCTATTTCGTAGGCTTTCCTGTGCTTCTCAAACTAGGATTGTCCCTTTTTGCAGAAACAAGGTTGCCTTTGTCCCACACAAACCACAGGCATTGTCTCACTTTTGTTATCGTAAATAACTGACATCACAACAGCTGAATCAGGAAGCTGAGGTTACAGAAAATGTTTTTTCTACTTGAAAGGGAACTGTAAATAGATAGGGAGAGGGGGAAGGGGAATCCAGCCACTTCAGAAATATGCTGAATGCCCCAGTAACCAATTTCTTTTGAGAGATGTAAATACACACCACGCCCAAAAACATTCCATGCATTTATGTCAGCAGTGAGCTAACATGATACCCAGCTCCTGTGGGGTATTACACGTGTCCACAGAGGTGCATTTTAAAACACCTTGTTCTTTTTTGTCCTTACATGCCTTAAATTTGTTCCAGATGTGGTGCTGCCTCAGCTTTAATGAGGAAGATTTTCTGTTTTCTTAAGACTTACCACTTTAAATTCAAAAGGTACATATCTCACCATCTAGTCAAACATCAGGCACAACAAGGGCCATGATCCTTTCACATAATAGAGAGATGGGTTACAGAAATTAATCTTTTGGCGTTTTTGCCTGGCTGACATTTGTCTCTCTCCTTTTGACTTTTATTACCCACACTATTCTCAGCAAGTTAAGAAATATACTTAATGTTATGGCAGAGAAGATACCCTACTGTTTGCATCACTGGAGATTTCCTTTCCATATTGGAAAACTGTCGGAAGATCAGGGGAGTTCTTAATTTTTACTTTTCAGAAGGAAATGTTCTCTAAGAGTGAAGCCTAGACTGAAAAGAATATAAGAAAAAATATGGGGAGCCAGTGGTGGTGTAAATTTTTAATTTAAACCCAGGAGTTTTCTTACATAATTGGGAATCTTTGGTTTCTTCACATTGTGCACTGGGTTCAGTGACACCAGCCCTATAACTAGTACTTCCACGTCCTTTCCATGCCTATGTTGTTTGCAGGGCAACAGAGCCCAAGCCCATGGATGTTTGGGCCTAACACGGTTACTTGTTATACACGGGCTATATTTGCATGCTTTGCTGCTTTCACTTGCAGGCTCGTGGCTTTGCTTAGACCCACCAGCATGGGTGGCATGTCTTAAAGAGCTGGTGAAGTATTTCATGCCAAAAAGACCTGAGTTGTACTCAAGCATTCAGTTCAGATGACAGCAGTCCTTTATGGCCAGGGGTTGGGGGATTACATAGCTGGCGGTTGCTAGCATCTTAAATTTCTACTGATAGATTTGCCAGTGTACTTCTGTCAGTACCCCATGTCCTTTAATTGTAAACACCAACAAGCCTCACTTGCTGTACAGGCACAAGCTAGTGCTATTCTGGTTGGGTTGTAACTGGACGTTATAAAGGGCTCACAGCCAATTTAAAGGTGAAAAAACCCAGATTACTACCAAAAAATGTAGACAGCCCATATTTCATATCCGAAGTCAACTTCATTGGTGCTATTGAATTCAATGGCAGCATACTTAAGCCCCCTAAAAGGCAAGTACACACCTTTCTACCAGTTTCTTCCCTATCTCACAGCCTTCAATTTAGAGCTCTTGCCATTAAGTGATTTCATTTTAAGAGTATTTCTTTTTTATGTCAGCATAAATCTGTTTTCCACCTGAGTGTCCTTATCTTCACTGACACTGCTATAGTTAACATGGAGGCTTTTGACCAACCATGGCTCGCCACTTCGATTTGAGAGAGACCATGAAAATTACAACACCTAGCTCTTAAACTGCAAATATACATCAGTACAGATGTATTGTTAAAAAGAACTTTTTAAAAATCACTGTCATTATTTCCATTTTATGGATGAGGAAGACTGATGGGTTGGATAATGAAAAGATTTACCAATAGTCCAGTGCCAGAGCTAACTACTTACCTGTTTCCACTGGTGAGAAGAGAGCCTTGACTTTCTACTGGCCCAACCATTTGCATGCAGGTGATTTTCAGGGGAGATAATGATGAGGAGCAGCTACCAGGGAAGCCCCATGGGCTGCTGACTAAAACATTGGGCTGAGCTCCAAAACATGTTCTATTCCCAGCTCAAGATATTGTAAATTGTAAAAGGAATTCTTCCTGGACTTAAGATACCTCACAGCCTCATAAACCTGTTTACTTGTAGATAGAGTCTGGTTTTAAATGCAGTGTGCAATTACTTGGTGCTGAGAAAGAAAACAACTTGCTGTTAACAGAAATCCCGCTTATTTTGAAAATTTGACCATGAGACACAAACTGCCCTTCTGTGTGGGGAAGCCCACCCCACAGACGCCTAGAAAAAAAAAAAAATCACAGTTCATGCTGTTCAAAATCCATCCTCCCAAGGCTCTTCCTGTGGTGGCTAGTGATTTCCAAGCTGAGTGCTTTTAGAAAGAAAATAACTTGCTGTTATCCACAAATACTCGGTTTTCAGGGGGTCGATCAATAGAGCTCTGGACTTCCTGTCAGACAAAATAATGACCTCTACTCACTGGCCGACGAATCTTTCCTACCTTTTTATGTAGTATCGTTTCTCAAAATATTAATTTTACTGGTAAAGCACTTTCCCTTTTACAGCAAAGAATTTCAAGTTGAAGGTCTTATTCTCTTTTCCCCTAAGGCCATTTTACACTTTTTTAGGAAAGCAAGAGGCATAAAGTATCTTTATGTTAATCATTAAGGTCCCATATATTATTCATCAATGGCTAGAGTTGATTTTAAAAATCATGTTTAGCTATCTTCTCAACACAATATGTACGAGTCTTTTCGGTAACTTTGTCAGAACTAGAGGTCATTGTGTTGGGATGATCCAAAGGCAGACTTGCATCCCCTGTAAATACACCAGGCAAGGGTTAAGCTAACTAACTCAGGCATCAGTAGTCATCTAGCTACGACAGCACTTAAAATATTAAAAATAGCTCAGAAGAGGAGTTTAGCAGAGCAGCGTAATGGACAATTTTCCCCACTGGAACTGATAATTCAAAGCAGGAACAGTGTTTGTTGGTAGTCAGCTCCTAACTTGGACTCTAGCAAGCAGGCAGTCTATCTGGCTTACTTTTAGCTCTGAATTTTTTAAATAGTCCATCTTGGTTCCCCACAAATAATAGTCTCCAAGGATTTCACTCTGTGGGGGAAAAAAATAGACTTTTTTTTCCTATTTTTTCTTTTTTTTTAACACAGTTGCAGTTTCAATCAAGAGAGGCGCCGGAAATTAGCTCTTCTGCAGAATGGAAATTCCACTCCCCATACACCTCTGACTTGGAGGGTTTTGTTATCAAACATTTTAGGTCTTAATTATCTCATAAAAGATACTTCCCCAAGGTACAGGGAGAGGCAGGGGTTGTTGTGTTGCAGGCGTTTGTAGCGCGCCATGGCTGAGGCATGCGCTGCAGCTCTGGAGGAACCACAGCCACCAGAAACCCTCCCTGCAGCCACCCTGAAGTTCTGCCCCCATGGCTTTCCTTGGGAGCTCTGCTGTTGACTTCAACCAGGGCAGGTTTTCACCACAAAACTTCATTTAGGTGTCAAAAATGTCCTTTTTATCAGATATCCATGACCACCTCAGCTTGTTAGCTTGCGGGAAAATGGGAACTGACATACTAGATATGCCCAGAAACCTGTCAGCTGCTTAAAGGAAGACACAGGAATCCCTGCAAGAGGCAGTTACGGGATTATCCAACTACAACGGGGTTGGTTTCATGCTAACTTTTATCACATAGAGGTTGGCTTAGAAGCATTCCAATCTAATGACATGCTCGTATTTACCTCACTTTTGACTCAGTCACTTAAAACTCACTAATACAATTCTGGATGTTTCTTGTGAGGGGAAATACATTGCTGAGCAGATTCCTGAGATTTCCAGCTCCCAGTGTCTTTTTTTATACTAGGTCTCTGGGACTGAAAGGCTCGTTCACTAATCCACAGCAACCACTGGCCCCAAAACTTTGGGATACAGATGTAACTACCCCTTTACTCGAGCACTGCCCAGTACAGATATTAACCAAACGACTGCACGGGTGTGAAAAGCAAGGTGCCAGAGAGCAGTGCTAGGTGCAGCTGGACTCCCCCCAAGGGCTCTCTGTCCTCTTGCAGTTGGGACCCAATCAAACCCATCAGGCTCCAGGTTCACTCTGTGCGTGGCTGAGGCAGACCCATCCCATTCATACGAGCAGCTTAGAAGGATGAGCATTGCTATTTCTCCGCAGAGCCCCACCCTGCCTATTGCTTTTGATTCTGCTCTGCATTTTTGGGGGGCGGGAAATCTAAAGGCAGGTGAGTCTTGTGCCTGTTGTTGTCTATTAGTATGCTGTTCTTATCAGCTGGGTTACCTTAGCAACTGGGCTGTATTTGACTTTATGAGCTTCCAGATTTGTTTTTTCCCCTTCAGGAGTCTGAGGAAAAGCCAGGTAATATTTAAACCATTCAGAGGCACATTGTCTACCACTGTATTGGTTTGGACCATAAAACTATTTGACTGCTGTTGGAATGAGCACAGGCAAGATTCTTACCCTGCCAAAGTCATGAAAGAGATCTACCTCCAACTTTGCTTCTGACTCACCTCATCCCTTTGGTGTGCCACACATCCAGAGAGTATGGGGGCGTAGCGTGAACCCCGCAGATTTGTAGCAAGACAAGTAGAAGTGTCTTCTCAATAAAAACAGTCTGACTGCCGAAAGTGAAAATGCAGTCCCCTGTTAAGGGCGCATCAGCAATGAATGACTCACATTCTACTAAAATCTACCAAACAACGCTTACGATGGGCGTAGGCTATGTGCTAGCTCTGAGCGCGGGAGGTCTTCCACCCCAAAGCTCTGTAAGGGCAGTAGTTCGGTTGTTTTGTGTGGGGAGAGATGTTGGAGGGGGAACAGGATCAGGGATTCTCCTCCCCCTTTGTTTGCAGAACCTAATCACTTCTCATGAACTTGCGTGGGAGGGGAAAAGACAGGAGGAGTTAGTTGAGTGAATCTTTCACAAACAGTGCTTAAAAAAACTGCTAAACTGATACTTATATTTTTACTTTGGAGTTGAGCTGGAAAGCTTCTTTTAAAGGAGGATAAGAAAAACAAACTCAGCTGATCGAGTTATTAGATTTGTAACACTAGCCATTTAGAACTTAAACATCGCAAGCCACCGCACTTCAAAACATGGCACCTTGGTCATCAGTGTCTCCTCAATTTATCTACTCGGACCAGAGCCCCAGTGCCCGCATTTGCTCCAGATGTGTCAATGTGACATTTATGACTGTGTCAAATTGTAGGATGATCTTTTTTTTTTCTTTTTTTTTAACTGATACACCAGTAAAATCCTTTGTGCAAATACAGTTACACCACATTAGTTTATTTTCCTTTCTGTACAAAATAGCCGTACAGGCACAGTTACTATGCAATGGCACACGCTGGGTGGTAGAGAGGGAGGGTGGGAAAGGAGGCAAAGAACACTTATGCCTGTATAGTAAAGGGGGTAAAAACCAACAACTAAGCACGATGTGATGTTTGAAAGTTTTGCAGCAGCTGATACCGTTAGCCCTCACAGAGGGGATGCAGCTTCCTGTTCCATTTAATTTTTAGTGTTTGTACTATAGGCTCTATTGTGCTACAGTCCCTGCCCCAAAGAGTTTACTGTCCAAACAGAGAAGGTAAATATAAAGAAAGGAAGGGCACGCAAAGGTGAAAGGTGTATTCAAGAGTTGTTGGTGAGAGTTGTTGGCAAGAGAGAGCTATACTGTATAGAAAATAAAGTCATGCAGTACAGTGTATCAGTAGACACCATCTGACCAGTCCCCCACTCATAATTGTAGGTTAAATTTACTTCCAGATTCCAGTGACTAGTAACACCTTTTGTTATGCTATAATGCCTCACATTTACAGGTTCCAATTTGTTAAAGAAATGTGTTATCCAATTTAAAATTGGAACAACCAATTGCACTACTGGTCAGTCTGCTATTTCCCTGGTTTTTTTCTTCACTAGGTGTCTCATTATGACAGCAACCCGACCTAGCTATAAACTCAAGAGGCCGCATATATAACGTACACCGAGCTATCTGCTGTTGCTTTTGTCTGTTGCAGCATTTAAAGCTAGTCATAATGTTTCTGTGATACAGCCACTTCTGTGTTGATGTTGCAGTCACGTCCTCCAAGCAAAAGCAGAACCTGCCCAACTCTGCCTATCTACTACTGGGACAATAACTCGGATTCTTGAACCCAAATCTGTCTGGTCTTTTTTTTTTTTTTGTAGTTATGAATCATCTACATGTGTAAGGCAGTGAGCACAATGGGTGTTAGTAGTAAAGGCTTGAACTTAATTCCCTCATATAGTTATTTGGTGGTTGGTAAGTGACCTTATTCCAGAATGACAATACAGCTTTGTAAGTAGAAACCTTCTTGTACAAGAAGGTCCACTCGTGGACAGGCACGTCCACACAGACCTGCCGTGGCACTTGATACTGGGAAGAGCCTGTGCCAGTCAAGTTCCCAGCCCTCAAGCTTACTATCCATCTAGTGAAGTGCATTGCTGTTTGATTCATTACTATTCCCCCTTCCAAAGTTGCATCACAAGCTTCACTGTGGTGAATTCATATCTGAATTGAACATGATTGCTGTATCCTCCTTTGCAGAGGACAAGTGCTGACAAACCAAGCTGTAGAGACTTAGCTTTTGTCGTATGCTTCCTTAGAGGTATTCTGTTTTTTTTAAGACAGCACCTATCGTTGCTAATGCCATAGGAGCCTACCTGCATACGTGCCTGAGACTGCCAAGGCTATCTTCACCACTGTCATGAGGCGTGATCCCAGCAGGGTTTGACAGCATGGTACTGACTGGTGGGCTTTTGTGAAGCCCAGACTTTGTCTGGGGGTAGCTGTGACAAGACCCACCTCCAGTCTCAGCAGCCGAACAGTTACAAGTTACAGCCTGGCAAACTACAGAAAACCAGAACAGTGGTTCACTTTAGCATGCTAAGTTGTAAGTGGTGGGGGTTCAGTGCCGGCTTTCCGGGCAGCTGGCCCTCCTTCCCGTAGGACAGCAGCCCATACAGACAGGTTGGAGCCTTGAAAGAAGCTGGGAGTCTTGGTGTAGGCATGGCCTGTCACTCCCATTTGGATATGACAATGATAATGTCACTGGCCTTCTTTAATCACTTGCCCTTGCAGCCATGTACACTTTTACATTTGCAGTATATGCCACATCTATTTTAAGCCCCTTGTGGAAAGCCAGACTACTATAAAGAAACTGAAGTATGGATGAGAGTCAAGCTCATAGAGTTCATATTCATAGGAGAAGTTTTCATTATAACCTTGAGAGTCATCTTAACATGGCATTAACAATTAATTTCAGCATGAAAGCGTGCCTTCCCTGCCAATTTAACTAATGACACTCGAGCAATAGCTGAATGGCAATAGTTTGGATAGGTGGCTGCAGATTTTCTGTGAAGTGTCTTGCTTTACAGCCGCCTCCATTCTTACTGCACAGTTACAGGAGCAGAAATTGCAGTCAGGGCTTGTTCTGATCCACTCAGAAGCCAGGACTGACCAAGCCTTAGGAAAGCTCAGTCATTTAGATTTCATCCTTCTCAGTCCTGTACTGCAGCATCTACATGCCATGGCTAGACAGATGTGATAAGTGGGTTCAGAGTACCCTCAGCCTCCATTGCGGTCAGCAGGATGTTAAACACTTCTTAAAGAAACTCGCATTTCCATGAAAACATGCCCCTTATTTTCCCGGTATATTGCATGCTTTCTTCAGGCTAGAGTTATGTTGGTAATTCAGATTTTCTTCTACAAAGCAAGCTTGCATCACTTGGAACCCTCTTAGTTAAACCAGGAAAATACACTGTAATGTTGACAGCGTTGACACTACACTTCACTCTCTTCAGAGACAGGCCTATTTAAGTCTGGTTTTGATACTAATCAGTTAGAAGTGGCATACAAAAGTTTGCATCACTTTATGTTAATTCAAATGCACACCTTTAAACTGGTAAGACTACTGTTTTCCATCTCTGTTGAGGGAAGGGAAGGAAGAGGGTTAGAATTTGGCTGTGTCTAAATGTGGAGATTTAACCCCAAGAAGGGGAGGTCACATTTCAGTTTTCTGCAAGGGGCCTATTAGAAGTTACAAGTTTACAGCTTATGAAGTCCCTTCAGGGGCGGCTTCCTGAGAACACGCCAGGAGCCATGTCTTCCAGCCGTGCTCACACCTCTCAGACCACTCTGGGCCTTCTGATGGAGCACAGAAGTGAGGTTCTTGGGCAGTAGTTTCCTACAGACAATCATTTTCAAATGTTGAAAAAAACAAAAACAGGAGTCTAAACCTGAGGGTGAACTGAGCTTGTGACAGAAGATACTGGAGATTCTCACATTGTAGGGTCAAAAATTATTACTCTTGTTGGGAATGCCTTTGCTGTAGTTAAGTCACTCCTGCTTTTGCCTGCTTCTCTAAAGTACAATTCAGAAGGTAAAGCTTCATCCTTAATTCTTAAATTCCCATCATTAAAGTGTTTGGCCAGTTTTCTGATGTCAAAGTGGTTGTGAGGTGTTTGTAGGATGTGCATGTGAGCAGGCAGAGGTTGAATTTCTTTCCCTTTTCCTAGTCGTTGCCCTTCATTAGCAATGAAGGTGAGGAAAAGCCACGGGAGGATCCGAGGCAGGTTTTTTAGCAAGATAAATGGAAGAGTGCTTTCTACCATTGTGATGGAGCAGGAAAAGAGCAACACTTGAAGCTGATACTGGAAATACCTGTCTGTCTGGTGAGGATGGGGGGATGGAATGGGAGAACAGGACAGGGGAAGAAAAAAGACATTTTTTAATACAACAGACTTCAGCTTGCAAAGTCTTCATCTATCAGACTGTCTCTGGCTCATCCATTACATATTCTTTGTGATTTGAGTGCTCTTTTCTACAACCACATGAGGGATATGAACCTTTTGGATCCTCCTTCCCTTTACACATTTTTATTGCCAAAGACAGAGCTTGGCCTCGTCTTTCTGTGTTACTTTTACAACCTCACAGCACAACTGTTTGCAGCATGACAGTCTCAGGTTTCTGCTGTTGTTCTGCCTGATCTCCCACTCAGCATTTGGGTACAAGACAGAAGAAACACACAACTGTTGTATTGTGCGATCTGGCAACCTCTTTCCTCAGCCCCATCTTGAATTTACTGAGCTGAACAAACAGTTGTCTGTCAAGAGGTTTCTCCACATAGAAACATTGGCTTTACTGTACCAGCTTACCATCCTGCTTCCAACAGCAGCCAACATTCATGGAAAGAAAACTTTTCCCTCAGTAACCTGGACCCAGATTACCATATAGGGATGAGCAGGACTGCTCCATCTCAGGATCAGTGCTCCCCCCAGTCCTCAGAGCCATTTAACCCCTTAATCATGAGACTTGGTTATTTTTTTCTTGTAGTTTTGTCTGCTAAAATAAGTATGTCATGGAATTAGATAGATACTGAGGCTGGATTGTATCTCTACACAGCAGTAATCCTACTGTAGCATTTCTTTTTTTTTTTTGCAGTGTGCTGTCTGTTGTTTTCTCAATATATTTTTGCCACGGAAGAGACTTTCAGCAAGAATACAGGAGCTGATTTGATAAGGTCCAGCCATATGTCTTCCCTCTCCTTCTCACCAGCTTTATTTGTCCTCCCTCTCCATTTGTGTGATGTGAGCAAGTTAGCCGAGTAGTTCTCACCATACTCCTGAAACAAATAACAGTATCAGCCAGCCTGATGAGCTTCATGTAGCAGTTAGATAGCCCAAAGGTCCATTTGGCTTGTCCGGAAAGCTCTGCCTGTTGCACAGTATAGGATGTGGTTAAAATGCAATTAGAGCTCATCTCCATGGCAAGCCTAAACCAAGTCAGGATGTAGGAGTTCTCTCCCAATCTTTTTTATTTTCCGTACAAGTGAACAGCCATTAAGCTTTGTGATTTCTTGGTTCTGGCTACAGTTTAAACAAATCCAGACGCCCCAAAGTAGCGTTGTCTTTTCAGAGACTTATTGACCTTCTCAGGCGAGGGGGATGATCACAGACAGTAGGCTGAAGCTCTGCGGGACCTTCTGGGCCTCTCCCTCTTTCCTCCCTGTCCTTGCCTGCCCCACCAGTGTAGTCTTGCCACCTTCTTTGTGCCAGCTTTAGCATTCACTAGATCTTCCTGCAGGCAGATTCAGCTCTCAAATAGCAGAAAGCCGGCTGGTGTTTTTTGCAGGGTTTGTTTTCTTCTGTTTAAGTGATTTAAGTCAGCTCATGGAGAAATCTAACAACAGAGCCAGCACAAGGTAAGCAGCAGGAGGAAGGGAGGATAAAATGGAAGGGAGATCAGGACCTTCTTCTCACAGCAGCTATGGCCAGCTGAATTTTACCAGTTCATCATTTTGATATCACCACGTTAGCTATCCTAACCACACTTCAGGTGTGCTTACGGAAGCCAGAGTACCAGAGAGCTTCTGGAGAAGTTCTGTTCATTAGTCTCAGTTGTGAACGGCTGCTGTTTGCTTCACTGTGAACAAATGCAGCTGAAGCACAAATCACCTTGTAAAATAAAGGGGCCCGAGCTTGGGAGAACTCTTCAGCTGGTAGAAATCACAGAACCATTTAAGTCAAATGATATCATGCTGGAGAAATTTTAGGCTAACCTACTCAGCAAGGGGTAAGGCCTCAGCTGATGTCAGAGGGAGTATGACAACATTACTTTGGCATGATCTCTTCCTCTGTGAAGCCATGTTACTTTCCAAGTCAGTCATCAGCCAGACCGAATGCATTTTATATAATGATCTTCAGTGCAAGATGTGGGTGGGTCTCGCTAAACATTTCTGTGGTTAAGAGCGGATTTTGGTATTGATACATGAAGAGGGCCAGCTCTGCTTCTGCACCATGTGCCTCACTTAAACAACAGGGGTCTCAGATGCAGTGTGTGTTTTAGGAAATATTGCAATGCAGGGGAATGTTATATTCTGAACAAAAGAGGTCTTTAGCATATGTATGCCTATACTGTTAACAGCATTATTGAGTCTAAGGGAGCACAGATATAAGACCTCTCACTACTGCAACATCAGGACTACCAGTCTTGTCTCTACCTTGGCCAAATGATACTAGAGAAGTCATTTGTAATGGCTGGACAAGTGTCAAAATACTAGGAACCTAAGGTCCATAACGTTTTATTTATAGACCATTCTGAGATGGTATTTCAATTCTAAAGGATATATGTATTGCTATCATATAGCCATTAGGAAGTATTTATATGCCAGTGGTTTTTAGGTGTATATTCAGAAGACTGTGCCTATAGACTTAAAGGGTATTTGAAATGAAGAATCTATAATACATGCTTCCATTCACACAGTGTCTGTTTGACTGTCACAAGGGATTCTTAATGACAATATTACAGTCTCCCCTTTTTTTGTAACATTACTGAAGCAGTGCTGTTAAGTGTGGGCAGTAAACAGAGCTTTTCAGCCAGAGAAGAGAAATTGAGTTTTACCACACCAAGGAGGAGTGGCTGAGGTTTGGGCACTTCTGCCGCGTGAAAGCAGAGGTTACAACTAGAGCAAGGAGGCAAGCTTGCTGCTATCAGTGGGGTTTAAAGCCAGCAATTGCTGTTTATGGGAGAGATTTCTTCCTGCTCCTCAAACCCCAAGTACTCTGTCTCCTCTCCTCCACCCTCTCCAGGGCTGTGCAGCTGCCCATTTTTCTTGTGCCTAGTGTCAACCCTGCAGCCAAGCAGCAGCCACGAGACTGAGTGGGCAGGCAGCCCCCAAGGCTTTACTGTAGCTCTGCCGACCTCAGGACTGTACCATACATGGCTGTTATTAGCAGGAGTGTGAAACTACTGCTGCACATGTAGGGCAGTGCTTATGGGGGGCATTTCAAGAGCCAGCTAAGTACTCTACACCTTATCACTACTTTGTGCATAACTATAAAAATCCCTCTAGAAGCATTAACTGCAGGAAGAAAGTTGTAGCTATGCCTCTCCATTTGAAGGCACAGTTTGCCCTAATTCCCAGCTAATTACCTAGTTCAGTCTTGCCCAGCAGTACAGCTGAGAAAATGGTGGGACATGGAATGCCTGCTTTCGGGAGCCCTACCACATTGCTGGACCTTTCCACTTTGGCTAGTTTTTTTGATACCGCATCACCTTAAAACCTCTCAGTCCCAGCTCTCTCCACAACTAAATCCCTTTACCTTCAGATGGTACAAAGTTCAACCATCTGAGTTCACTTTAAAAGAAAGTACGTGTGTGTGTTAGGGGGAAACGATGTTTTCTTGTGCTACAGAGACAGAGTTACTTTCTAAGTGAGCTTATTTTAGCCAAAAGGCAGGAAATTGCAGCATGCCCAAACAATTTAGGTACCAGCCCTGACTCTACTCCCTTATTGAATCTCCCACACTTCTAAACTTGCTGGGCCTCAGCAACATCTGTGTGCTTACTTGCCGTCACTCGCTAGCCAACACACACCCAGTGGAGAGTCCCCCCCATGGGACTGCTCTTTTGGAGGCCTTCTGACAGCCAAGGAAGTGATTTAGTCTTCATGGAGTCATTTACACTTACAAAACAACCATCCACATACGAGTCCCTCTCTCCATCCTTCCTGAAAATACATGTAACAACTTTGACCTTCCTGATGGAGGCTACTTTCTGTATTGTCTTCACCAGTCTTCTGTGGAGGTGTCTCTTTTCCCAGTGGAGAAGCTCCTTTTAATAGCATTTTCTAGCATTGCCTCTTCTTGGGTTTTCACCAGTTTTGTAGGCTGCAGTTTAGTCCAGATGGGCTCTACTATACTGCAAATTCATTACATTCGCTCAGAGTTTTCAGGTAGTCTTTGACCTGTAGTCTCTATTGTCTTATTAAAGATGGTCTCTACTGGCCTAATAATGGTAGATTATTTACTTGCTGCTCCTCTGTCAGTCAGGGAGACCCCTCCAGAACCTCATACTTTTTTACCGTGCAATCTGTGGAGAAAGATACCCAGGGTGTAAATCATTTGTGTTTAAAAAAAAAAACAAAACTGAGTGCCTATGCTCAAATTCCTAAATGTCTCCCATGTGAAACTTGAAAGAAGGCAAACTGATTTAGGTACTCTGCAAACAAGAGCTCATACATTTAACTAAATTGTGCTGCCAAGCATCAGCTGGTCCATGATAACTAACAGTGTGCACACTCATTAGCTCTCAGCAGAGGTGAGAAGAAATGCTTTTTATTTCCTATTTGCAGTGGCCTGAGACACAGTTGTCACAGTTGCATCGATGCATGCCAGCTCATTAAATTACTGCAATTCAGTCATATATCTAAATTTGCTGATAGACAAGTGTAGCTTTTGAAGATGAGTTTTTAAGTGATTGTAGGAGCCAAGCAGAATTTTCAAGAATTTTCAATTTCCTTGTTGAAACAGAGATTTAGAGGTCTAAGATACTTGGGTGGTTGGGTTTCTTTGCAAATTCCACCAGCCTACTAAATACCTGTGCAAGTCTGAGCAGCTCAGTCAGTTTAGAATATGGGATGGGGCCCTTGATCACTTGGGACTTTTCTTGTGAAGATCTCAAGATGCAGATCTGGGTTCTTCTCATTTGAGGAATATTTATATTCAAGCTTAGCCTGAATCCATTCTAAAAATTAAGTGAACAACAAAAAACAAATCTGCACTTGAATCCTACCTCTTCTTAGAGTCTGAAGCTCTGTTGTTAGTCCAATAATTTGCCACCCAGACATCTTGGGCTGAATTTTTATGTGCTTTCTTGTTTTTGTGAAGGAGGGGGGCACAGTGTGGGGGGGGGCAGTAATGATAGCCAATGGAAAATAACCAAAGCCATTAGGTTCAACTAGAATTTACTTGCTAGCCACACTGAGGTGAACGTGCAGCCCTGGCACAGTGCAATGCACATTGCATGTGCAATTCCAGTCAGCTGTCAAGGAGCCATCAGCTCCTCGAAACTCTTCCAGGGGCCAGTGTAGAGAGGATATTAGGGGTCTGCCACCCCCATCAGTAAGGGTTGTATTTATACACTTGGAAATATTCTAGAGCATAGTTACAGCAGTGTACTGCTGATTAAAAATAACATCGCACATTGCAAATAATGACATGAATGTAAAGTTTAGGGTAAATCATATATCTGCAGAACTGTAGATATTAGCTGTAAGTTACTATAATTGGAGGGTGTCTGCCCTGGGCTGCACGTTCAAAAACATGACAGAGCCTGACATTGACTTGCCTTTGCGGGAGCGCCGCCCCTCCAGCTGACCCGAGAGAGAGGCACTCCTTCCAGGACTAGCAGTAGTGGCACAAGCAAAACCAAATGACTGACACTGGGACACCGAATTCCTGCAGTGCTCTCCCGATGGGGCCGTACGCCAACCAACCACCTCAGCAAACTTCCAGCAGAGTCCAAAAGCTCTGGTTCAACAACAGACCCACACGTCCTTCCTCTCTTCCCTCAGGTTTCTAATAAATTCCTGCCTTGGCCAAAAAGTGTCTCTTTTTTCCTTGATGAATATCAGCTAAGTGAATGTTTTCCGATTTGAAACTGCTCCCACCAAGACAGAGCTCTCTTGCAGATGAGGTGGGGGCAGCCTGAGCCCACCACAGGTGTTGAGCCCAGCACTGCCCACTGATGGTCATGGTGAATCATTCACCGCTGACCTAGGGAATCACATCACCTTTACAGTGATTTTAATCAAGGACTGGACAGAAAGAAAGCACGGAGATCTTTGGGAAAAGGTGATCTAAAACATTGAATTCAGCATGAATAGTTGACATGGACTATGCAGGTTTTGTTGTTAAAGCTATCACAGCTTACACAGGATGATGAAAAAAGAATGGTGGGTTTTGGAACGCAGCAGTATTACCAACTCTGACCAACTGGTAAAATATGCCCTGGGGAGTCAGAGCTAGAGGAATCAAAGGAAAAGGACAATAAAAAAAAGATGGTGAAAGTTTTTGTTGTTTTATTTTTAATTAAGATTCTTGCATTGAAAAATATTTTTCTATACAGTCATTGGAAGAGTTCGAGAATGAATCGCATGTGTGTCAAGGAACCACTTACGTGGCCCTTACTATACTATTACCTGAGCACCTCCCACATTATTAAAAGGCACAAACCAGTAAAGCAATATAATCTCCCTTCCCTCGTTCCTTATAAATGAAGTCTAGAAAAGGTTTTTTCTAATGTGTACATGACTAACAAACTAAGTGTGTGTGTGTGAGAAATTATTGGTGGAAAGGTGATGGAAGAACTGGGTTTTGTGAATTTGTGAGAGGAAAGATGACAGCAATTAAAGTGTTAGTCCCAGACTTTCAATTTCATGCTCTTCTACAGACCTCCAAGGTAGCCCAGGGGCAGTCACTTGTGCCCAGAGCTGCACAAGGGGTTAGCCGCAGCAATGCTGGGCATTGCAGTGTTTAATTGCAGCCAGCTACCTGCCTGGTATCCGCAGCCGTGGGGTAAGCGGCTGGGCTACGTATGCAACTTGGGGTGGGGGGACAGGGAAAGGAAGGCTTCTCTGCATCCGTGTGCCAAGAAGGGACCCGTCTAGGCTGGTCATTGGCAAATGCATGCGGAGGAGAATTATTTTCTGTCCTGGTCCCAGCTGCAGGTACCTTATTCTGGGTGAGAGGGAGGAAGCTATCACTGAACAACAGTCACATCCATGAATGAAAAAAATGGAAATTGGTTTCATTTTTTAAATTAAAACCCAGAAAAATGTCAAATGGGAATGGACATTTTTCTGTGAAAAATGTTAATGGAAATAAGGTTTTTCCAACCAAAAAATCTGACTGCCTCTTTTCTTGCACATTCCTCCTCTTGTAGATGTCACGGATGAGGTGACCATCGGGGTAGGTTTCAGCTAGAACGGAAACCTGCAATTTTTGCCAGATGCCATCTCTTCAAAATGCTTTGCTCTCCATAGGACTGGTAGGGAGAGTCTAGAGTAAGGGCACTGGCAAACTAAGCTCTGGTTTTAGAGACAGTACAGGTCTCAAGAGATACTCTTTACAGTTCAAAAATGGGAAATACCATCAATAATGTTAATATCTCTAGCCATTTCAGGTGTGCTCATTAAATGTGTTATTCACATCCCTTTTCAAAAAGCATTTTATATTCTCATCCTGAACATGTCATCATCCCCACTGTAAAACGTACCAGCCCCAGACAGACAGGAATAGAAAGGCAGGCTGACAAGAATCCATTTTAGCACCCAGAAGCTGGACACCTTTGGTTGCCTGCCCTTTCACCACTCTAACGAGCCATCTCTCAGCGTTTGGTTTTGCTTTCAAAGTAAAACGCAACTATATGGCCATCGGAGGGATCTGGACAGTTGAGCTCTAAAAACCCTGTTTCTGACAGCAGCTGAACCCCCAGCTCTGCGCAGTTCGCTTCCCATATTTCATAGCTGCCAGTTGTTATGCGGGGCTGCGCACACATGCGTTGCAAGTAGGAAGTAGGAGCAGCTCAGCTCTTGGCTTCCCCGGTCTCAAGAGACTGCCATGAAACTGAAAAACACTAAACTAAAACCTAAGTATCTGTTAGACCTTTAATTAGCGACCTAAGGAGTGTTTGCCAAGAGGAAATTTAAATTCAATTATCCAAATAGAAAGTATTTAACCTCTCAATAGCACTCGAGTAATTACAATACTTGGGTTTTTTTTCAGGAACCTTAAAAAATAAAACAAAAAGCAAATTCAAAAATGATAGAAGGTATCAATTTTATATCACATGGAGCATACAAAGGAAAGCCGTAACACTGCCCATGCTTTAGACCCCTCATGTTAGCACAGCAAGGATCAGCCTCAAGCAGGGAGAGCCGGTTGCAGGATTCTTGATTTCACCACTGAAACAGCCAGCAACAGTATCAGGGCCAACAGTGGTAGTTTTATGTGCATCGGTACAACCATAAACACACAACTAAGATCAGCAGGTCATCTCACGCAATGTGTAATGTGATAAAGATGCTCAGTCAATGTCAGAAGGACTAGGACGCATCAGAAGAGGCTGTATGTTCCAGTACATTTTGCAAACATCAGTCGATACCATCCAGGCCATTTGCATTTCAGATTGCAGCAGCTGCTTGAGCCCTGATCCCAACTGTCCTTTCACTACACATCCACCCAAAAGTTTCCAGAATTAATCCCAAGGGAAGAAAGTCAATATTTTCTTGCTTCTCTCTTCACAGACTGTAGGTTGCTTTGGGATTATGTTTATCAGCTGCTTTCTGACAGCCGGTACGAAAACTTCATCCGATGGGAAGATAAAGAATCCAAAATATTTCGGATAGTGGATCCCAACGGGCTGGCCCGGCTGTGGGGAAACCACAAGGTAAGGAAGCAATGCAGTTTTCCTCCTACAGCACTTCGCCTCTTGTAGCATCACAGGATTCACTTATAAGCAGGGCAGAAAAGAAGAAAGCACGTGCATATGAACTACTGCTGGAAAGTTGTAATCTTTCATTCTATGCACATTAGCAATATAAAGCATCCAGCCTCAAGCACTAAAACCTATCCTTCATAGAGAGAACCTGTTGGTTTGGCTTAAAGGCATTTAGTTATAAATGCATTTAATTATAAAATTACACGGAGTGCAAGAATTAACGGTCCTTCTCTCTCAAGGCATCTCATTTCTTCCTGAAACCTGATGCTAAGGATGTTCTGGTTAGATGTGGTCTGCAAGGAGGTGTATACCACATCTCGGCAGGAGCTTTCTGTCTGCGTTCCTGTCTGCACCAACATGCAGATTTCACATGCTGTCCTGTGACAGACACCAAATGCTGCAGGATTATGTATTTCCTTTTAAGAGGGTAATTCTGCTTTGTTCTCTGGAAAGCAGTTACTGATTTTTGCAGTTTGGGGCTGAGTATGTACAGCTATATCTATATGAGTATATGCATATGAGTATATTCATATGAGTATATGAGTAGTCAGCATGGATTTACAAAAGGGAAATCATGCTTGACCACCTTGATATCCATCTACGATGAAATGATTAGCTCAGTGGATGCAGGGAGAACAGTGGATGTAGCTTATCTTGACTTTTAAAAGACTTTTGAGACTGTCTCCCATAATATCCTCATAGACAAACTAATGAAGTATGACCTAGACAAGAATACAGTGAGGTAGACTGAAAACTGGCTGAACTGCTGGGCTGAAAAGGTTGTGATCAACGGCACAAAATCCAGTCACTAGTGATGTTACCCTGGGGATTGATTCTGGAGGCAATACTGTTTAACATGTTCATTAATGACCTGGATGATGGGACAGAGCGCACCCTCAGCAAGTTCTCAGACAATAAAAAACTGAGAGGAGTAGCTGATAGACCAGAGGGTTGTGCTGCCATCCAGAGGGACCTGGACATGGTGGAGAAATGGGCTAATGGGAATTTCATGAAACTTAACAAGGGGCAATGTCAGGTCCCCCACCTGGGCAGGAATGACGTGGGGAGGTGTGAGACTTTACGTTTCCCCTTGTTAGGTTTCATGAGACCCCAGGTGTGGGACTGTTTTACTGCTCAGACACTGGAGCAGGTTGCCCAGAGGAAACTGTGGAGTCTCCATTCTTGGAGACATTCAAAACCCAACTGGACACAGTCCTGAGCAACCGTCTCTGGTTGACCCTGCTTTGAGCAGAGGGACTGGACTAGGTGATCTCCAAAGGTGCCTTCCAACCTCAACTATTCTGTGATTCTGCAGATGAGTATACATAGCCTATAATTTTGATAAGGTCAAGATGTTCTCATGTGACTCATTGCTTACAAGAACATCTGTCTTAGAGGTCTTGGGCTGCAACACTGGAAATGGAGAGTTCTGCCTTTACCCAACTTCCATGCTACTAATGGGGCATTGCAGTCATGTCTTATGTTGGGTGTCTAAAACTGAAGCTACTTCAGACCACTAGCCACTTGGGAAACGCAGTGGCCTTTTAACATCTAAGAGACGGAAAGAGCACACGTGGTATTTCAGGGGGCTTCCCAGTGAGCAGAGTCTAGATTTTGCAGGGAAAACATCGTCATTGTTAGTGTTTAATTGCCACAGGAGCTCTTTATGTAGCCTCCCTTAGCAGAGCTGTTGCAGTCAGGGCAAGCAGAGGAGGTCTGCTCTTCAGGGGCATTTTAGACAGGCAGATCAGTCCCATTTAATAAAGCCAGGTCAGCGCTACAGACTTCTGCCTGATCTTGGACTGACAGAGCTGTGCCAAGCCAAACTCCTAACATGGAGGCTGACAGAGCAAAAACATGCTTCTACTAGTTTGGCGTGTTTTGCCCATGGCAAGGCGGCTGCTTTATACTCGTGCAAACATGGCTTTGCCAGTATAGTTGTGTCTCTGCTGGGAGTTTCTTTGCCAGCATAGTAACCGGTGCTCCGTGTACCAGAAAAATGCTCTTCGTGTAGACGTCGCCTAAGGGACTGATCATGCTATCCCAAGTCAGTACCACGGGGGTTGCCCACATACAGGTCTGCCGGTGCCCATCACTTCTGCCATGCGACACTCAGCTTCAGCAGCGCCATACCTCAGTCGCCCCACAGTGCTCTGGCTATGGCCGTTGGGGTCAGCAGCTCCCAAAATGAAGGGGAGGCTCTGGCATAGAAGCAGATGTACAACCTAACAGGCTTCTTGATTTACACCTGTATGACAAGAGGAGAAACAGGCTCCACAATCTCCACAGTGCTCTGTAAGCATTAACTAGTTAATGGAGGGGAGTCCCGGAGGAACAGCGCTCTTAGCAGGGATTGCTGACAGATTCAGTCTGTTGGCCACTGCTCTTGTGCTTCTACAAAAGGTGCTTTCGTTAAGAACAGGCCCGTCACATCCCACTTGGCATGAGCATCTCCCTCCATCTAATGTCTCCTCTTGTGGTTGATGAAGCCTTTTGTTACCTGTGATCCAAGAAACTGTAGAAAAACCTCACTTGGAATTTTTGTTAGACTTCCTTGCTTAAATTGCCCAGTATGAAAAGAGACCCAAAAAAATTCGGTGATGAGGGCTGGAGGGGCAGGATGGGCCTGCAAACAGCAGAAGAGTGGAACATGACTTGGTTACTTTAGCTAGCTGTGATAGTTCTGCAACTCCTTTTGGGGCTTAGGGAGGTTTTAATGAATCATCTCACCATGTTTTTCCTTTTTCTTTTGAAAAAAACAGAACAGAACAAATATGACTTATGAGAAAATGTCCAGAGCCCTACGCCACTACTACAAACTAAATATTATCCGGAAGGAGCCAGGACAAAGGCTTTTGTTCAGGTAATTTTTTCTTTTCCTTGCCATTCCTTTCTACAGACAATTAGTTTTTGAAGATGGAGGATGGAATTGTGTGTAGGATACTTCATTGCCACAGCTATAACACAGTTGACAATGAGCATATGTTTGTAAAAGCTGTCTAGACCAGTGCTTCCCAGCTTTCAAGGCAACTGCACCAATTTACAAAAATACTGGCCTGTTTCAACGATCAGTGGCGTCAATAGAAGTCTTTTCACTCACTTCAAGCAGGCTGCGCCATTGTTTAAGACCTTAGCTAAATGACTCATGATCTCAGCCAAACTGCTGGAAAACCCACCCCAAAGTCACTTCTCAGACACAGCTGCCGGTGAAAGCTAAGCAGGGATCAGGCGTTTCCTCAAGTGCATCAGCATCACAGAAGACAAGTGCTGATGACCGCGTCTTCATCGGTGCTGCCTTCAAGGAAGGAGGGACCTGCAAGAGCTGTTCATAAAACCTAACGCATCGGATTGGATGATACAACCAAGAATTTAGGAAATAGTGCCCTAAACAGCATAAAGCAGGTAGTCACTTGTACAAACTTGAGTGCAGCTGGCAGAGAGCAAGAGCGCTCCAGTTCTTTTCAGACAAGACCAGCAAATCCTAGTGTATACGTCTGACCCATGGAGCACTGAACTCAGACCAAAGACTGCTTTGATGTCAGTTGTCTGGATCTAGTAACGTGCTTGGAAACGATATCAATAGGAAGGCAGTCTTGGAGTTTGTTTTCTTAAATAGCTAACAGAACTGCATTAGCACTCAAACTATCTACAGCTGAAAAGGCTTCTGTGGAATGTCTTGTTTATGTCAGCTCTTAGAAGGAGACTTAGATGGGGGAAGGAGAGTGAAGGGAAGAAGGAATCACAGTCAAAGTCAACTATGTGATTTTAATTTTTTTCATGGAAAGTTAAAACAAGGTTGCTCCACCAGCAGCAGTACCAAGGGAGGCAGCCTGGATTGCTGTGGCCTTGTGTGAAGACTGCGCTGCCCCAGGGGAATTCTGTGATGCTGCACAGTGAATGTGCTTATCTTGGAGCCTCTCCTTTGGTGGGGCACAAACAAAACAGGAGTCCCTCTCTTCTCAACCAGGCTGCCTATTTTCTCAAAACTGTAGAAACTTAATACCCTTGGAGACCTCAGTTCCTCTGTCAGACTTGCCCAAAATTGACCAACAGATTCAAAGGTCACCAGGGAGCATAAAACATGAGCATATAAACCTCATTTCCTTCGGAAACTGGAAAAAAAAAACAACAAAGCATTTTTTGCACAATTCCTAATAAAAACTTATTGATGTTGTTTTCTTAGACCTATTTATATCTGAAGAGAAAAAGAAGAACAGCTGCAAAAAATCAAGCTATTAATGTGCCTTTCTTGGCTATTTCTCGCAAGCACAGAAATAATAGGAAATGTGACTTCATAAGTAACGCACAGGCAGTTGTCATCTGCAAATATCTGTACAGAGCTTTAAGTAAAATGGAGTCAGAGAAGGGATTTCTAATAGGTTGCGTGAGTGTCTTCTGCAACAAAAGAGGTCACAGGTACTGTTTCTTCATTAGCTTGTAGCTCTGGGTTGGTTTTTTAAAATTTAATCAAATGCTATTACAAATACCCATGCTTTGAGTTTCTTGACATGACTTAAAACACGGACCAGAAAGAATACCCAAAGTACTGCAGCAGAGTTCACATCAGCCCGTTTCCCACATGGTTTAGGAAACAGAGCAGACAGAAGGTAGGGAGGGCAGCGGGATCCACTCTCTGTTTTGATTTCATCCTCACACAAGATCAACAAGACAAGCACAGGGTTTAACTCAGGGCACCGTCTGGCCTGTAGGCTTTGGTACGTTTTCACTGTGTAGCCGGGGACTGATTCACCACTTCTGCACGCTAGTTTTTCACCACCGTAACACCATTTAGATCAGCAGCGTTCTTCCAGCATACAAATGGGAGTGACACAGCAGTGAGTCACAGCCCTTTTTTTTTCCTAAATGCATATGTGCACATGATTTCCAAAATTAGAAGGGGTGGCAAAAGGTTAGTTCCAGGCTGTGCTATGTGTTTGCTGAGAGACTCCAGATTTTTCAGCCAGAAGGCCCTCAGCTTTATAACCTCAGGGGCAGAAGAGGAGGCGAGTCCTGCCCATGAGCTTCAGCGGTGATTTTTCTGGGTCAGGGATAGTAACGAGGCTCCTGTCAGTTGGTTTTGTTTTCATTGGGGCAAGGATACTGAGCATGTCATCAACCTGAAATAAAATCAGCTCCTCTGATTAACACATTTTGTACTGCTGAAAGTTAGCCAGTACATCGTTAATGAAAGACTGTGAAATTTTGTAACACTTCCAGCATAAACATCTTTCATCCTAATTTCTCCAGAAGTACTTATGAGTTAGGAAAGTGATTTGTATTTAAACCAGGATTTCATCCTTCCTGTGCCACTCTCTCTTCCTACACCAGTAAATTCCAAAAGAAAAAGCAGAGCTTTTCCGTGCTGTCTCTGTGCAGTAGTACACGAAAGCATCCTGGCAAAGATCAAGACTGCAGACTTGATCTGCAGGCTGGTGGATATCCTTTCCCATTTCCTACTGCCGCCATGCCTCCCCAGGGGCAGTTTCTGTTTCTAGCCCCCTGCAGACGTACCGCATCAAGACATTAGTGCTGGGAGCCGAGGCGTTCACTTGCAGAGGATACTGCTTCATTACAATTACGCTTGCTACAATCACACAGGAGGAGACTCTCTTTGCTCACAGTTCCTTAGCCCACAAGCTTTTTCTTTCAGGGCTTTTTCCATTTCCCAGTACTTGTTCTGACTTGGTCCTTGGCTTTTTCCACCACTCCTCCTTTGGTGTTTCATATTGCTCTTCACTCACCTACACGCAAGCCTGCACAAACCAGTAGCCCTCTGCCTCTCCACGCCTTGCAAGTGCTCTTGCTTTGAAATGCGCTGGCCATAAAGGCCTTTAATGTTTCTGTCACCAGACACCACAAATGAGTGTCCTTGTGGCATACTGTCATCTCACATGGCAACAACAAACAATATGAGGGAGAAGTAAATATCATTCTTTGGAAAAGACTATGGGGTTTGGTTCAGACTTGGACTTTCAAGGGGCAGGGGTAAATGCCTGTGATTTTTTTGGTTTCCTTTCCAAGTATGGAGGAGGGAAGACACCAGTAAGCTGGGGAGAAGCTGGGAAATACTAAATCATTGGGGGGATACAGCAAAGATGATTTTGGAAGCTGTAGAGCTCAGGGGCCTCAATGTCTTGATGGAGGAAAAAGCTGAGACCACTGGGAAATCCACTTGCTTCTCTGTTTTGCAGGTTCATGAAGACCCCAGATGAGATTATGAGTGGCCGAACGGACCGCCTCGAGCACCTTGAATCCCAGGAACTGGATGAACAAATATACCAAGAAGATGAGTGCTGAAGGGAACTGGTGCACCGCCTCTGTGGGTCGATGGGAGAAACATCTGCCCGGATGGCTGGCTGGCACAGTTTGGGAGGGGAAGCAACAACACAGAAGCAGTAGTTGGGGTCGCCGCTTAGCTTGAAGACCACGCAGGACCTGAAGCACCTTAACAAAACAAACTAACAGGCAGAAGTGGTGCTGGCAGAAAAGTAACGGGGAGAAAGCCTGGACTTATGCACTACTTCACTGTTTCTACCAAGTCTCCCTTGAGTTCTTTCTTTCTTTTTGGTTTGTTTCAGTTTTGGGGAGTTTTTTGTTGTTTTTTTTCCCTAATAAACATGGAGTTTGACTTCCTTTATCTCACATAGGACAAGACGTCAGATTATGCTTTTTTTTTGGAAGGCTTTCCTATGGAAATAGAACGCTCTTATTTTCTGTGCAAGTCTCATGACATAACACCGCATAAAACAATAGCAACACAGAAGGGATTTGCTCAAGGGTTCCAGTTTGCTCGGATCAATTTATGTGTGCTGCCACTGGGAAATGTGTTGAAGCTACCAAAAGAATTTACCACACATACCTGTCAAATGAAGAGGAGTCACCCTTCACGCGTAGGCTGGGATATCATCCCAGCATAGCTTGGGCTCATGGTGAGTCCTGCGAGTGGCTATTAACTGCTGGAATATGGACCAAAACCAATCACCTAAGTGCTCCGGGGAGGAGAAAAATAAATGTGACAAACCTCTGCAATAGACTGATGTTGACGTTTTCCCTCCCTCTAGCAAAGAAGTGATAGAATGGAGCGGGGGGGGAGGGAGGGCGGGGACAAATACATATATATGTGTATATATAGGAATGTTTCATATATATATGTATATATATGTAACCCCCACAATATATCCACAATGCAGAATTTCAGCTCAAAGCTTTCTATAAAAAAGCAAAGGCTGAAGCATCTGTAATTACGAAAGGGAGGGATGTTTCTTATACCTTCTAGCAATTTTGGGGTGAAAGGTGAAGGACCGTTCCTTACATTGTAGGGAGAAAGCAAAGGGACCCATCACATGGTTTGTATTGCTCAGAAACCCCTCCAGGATCATTTTGTGCTGCTGGAGAGGGAGATGATTCACCAATCTGAAAACTGATGGTAGAGAACTAGAGACCAAATAGCTATACTTATATCTTGTAATTGATTTTGGCTTTGTTTTGGGATTTGTTTTTTTATGCCTCCCACTACCCTCCTCCACCCCACAGCTCTGCCATCAAGGCAGCTTGTCTCAGCTTGCCCGTTTTTAACATGATTTAAAAGACAAGAAAAAAAGAAACCCTACAGCCACGTTGCTTTCTTGGTTTTTGGTTTTGTTCTGGTTGCAAGGTGCCCCGTTTTTTATGCCCCCGATGTGGTTTGTTGCACTGAGGGTGCTTTGCATGAGGCAAAGAGCTGTGCCTAGTTTGGTTGCAGGAAGCTCAGCAGTCCTTGATGCCCAACACAAGAGAAACTACTGGCCTTTTTAATTTCACATTGCTTGGGCCACCGTGACGGGAGAGTCTGTGGCGTCCAGGGATCCATCGTCAGTGGTCCTTTTCATGGAAGGAAGATCTAGCAGCAGAAATTAGGCTTGCAAAGGGAGAAGATGTATAGAGAAACTGTGCAGGAATTGCATGGTGCCTGGAAGAAAGCACGTCCACACCAGTTCATTAAAACAGAAAGCCTCTTTTATGGGAATGCACATACTAGAAATGGAAAAAATCAATGGGCTAATCATCTAACCCATTTCAACCAAAAAACAAGGTACAATCCCATGATAGAGCTTTTATCAGCTATGAAACAAACACAACATTTGATCTTACCATATATTTAACAGGGTTGATCTATCCAGGAAAAAATGGCACTCGACAATGAATAGTGTCCCCTATATTTAACCAGAGATAGTCCAGTCTCACAGAAGACTTACTATTGAGTCGCAGGTGGTAGAAGGAACAGCTTTGTTCAGGGTGTAGATAGGCATCACACAAAGAGGAGAGATTTTTCAGAGCCGGTATCTGATGGGGAACGACAGGGCATACATCTCTCCCTAAGCTTTTCCCAGCCACATTTTTTTATTAAATCATAGTCAGTATGTTACAAGTCCCAGGACACCATGTACTCGACTTTTTCTGCCTCAAAAGACAAGAGGCAGGAGTGTGTATCAGAAAGATGAGCAGCCAGCCTGTCACCTGCCTCTGCCATAGCTCTGAAGTCCTTGAAGCTCAGGAGGTGTGAGATTGGGAGACACCGAAGGACTTCAGCGGTCACAGATCTGAAACCAAAGGTCCCTTGAAACCAAGGGGCCACGGAGTTCCTCTGCTCTGTCACCCTGCTCACGGGCACCCAAGTTGCAGCCATGTCTCAGGAGCTGGGGTGAAGAGGGTGTGGGGAAGAGGTGAATATGAATGACAGGTCGAGTGTGATCAGAAGTGTCAATGTAAAGAAAGGGCTCTTGCTGGTTTCTTGTGTTTTTAGGGTGCTCAGTGGCAGAAGGAAACCAAGTTTGTGCAGAGAATGATTCATATCCTTTACTGCTCTGACTATGATAATTGCATAACTGCATTATTTTCTTTTGCCTGCTGCAGCTACTGTTACAAGACAGTGAGGAAAAAAAACCGACAACAGCAGGGACCTTCTATGTAAAGTGCCCCAATGAGCCACAGGTTTTGTCACGGCCAAGGTGCACACTGCAAAATACAGAGAACGAGGGACAATTCACCAGTATAAGGCCATACGCTCACTGTGTACGCTAGCAAACAAAGTTCATCCTCAGCACTGGGTAAGACAGGAAAAAGCAAGGAATCCTGAAATCACACGTGTTGTCCCATAAGGAGATCTTCTAGGGGAAATTTTGTAGAGGAAATGTTCACCTTTACCAAAAATGCAATCACTTTCTCCTGCAGAATCTTAAGTCAAAGGGAAAAAAAATTTTGGTGGCCGTTGGAGACTCTTCCAGTTGACATGTAAAGGACATCTTAAGACAACTTCTCCACCCCAGCCACAGAGAAGAAGTTCTCTCAAGGCTGATGCTAGTTGGGATGAAAATAGCCTTTGACCTTGGAGCAGGCTGATCCCACAGGGGCCCTTCCTGGTGGCCGCTGCTGTCCCCTGCCTCCTGCCAGGTCTGCGGGTGCAGCAGGGAGTGGTGCGGGTGACACTGCAGGGGCTTGGGACCTGTTGTGGGAGCTGCAGGACTTGAACTGCTCTTGGGGTCTTGGAAGCAAGTTTACCAGCTATGACTAAAAAAAAAAATAAAACCAGGCTAGAGCAGCTGCAGTAGACAGATTCCCATCTACCTCACATCCAAACGGCAGATACATGGAATGCAAACACGGCATTAACCTACTGAGCTACAGGGACGCTTGGCTGCCCGTCTGGGCTAGTAAAGGTCACACTGTCTTTCCACCAACGCAGACACCCGCCTTCCCTCTCCAATTTCTGATTTCCCAGTGTAGAATTTGCCAGCAGCAAAGCAGCCAAACTTTCCGCCTTTGCCACCAAAGCAAGTGGGAAAAGGGAGAAAGAGTCTTCTCCTTGGAGACATGCAAAAGCCATCTGGACATGGTCCTGGGCAACTGGCCCTAGGTGGCCCTGCTTGAGCAGGGGGGTTGGACCAGATGACCTCCAGAGGTCCCTGCCAACCTCAACACCTCCACACTGTGCAGTTAAGTGAGACCTTCATTGCCATCAGCTTGCTACAAGCCGGTCAGGTAGGGCACGCCGCACTTCCACAGCAGAACATTTTCTTGATTTAAGTTTGAAACCTTTTGACTGGCTCTCCATCCAAAGAACACTATCGGGGCCCTTTCTCTGAACACTAAGTTGCTGCCACCCTCCCCAGATTTCAAACGCCACGCATGCATTCTCCAGAGCTCTTTTTGTCAGACTGCAACCGTGTGCAAATCCAGAATGCATCAGTTCGAGGTCTTTTTTTTAAATAAAATTCTAGTCTGTTTTTATTGATGATGGCTTTTTGTTTTTTTAAGGTGTGGGGCTAAGGGACTGAATCAAATGAATGTAACTAAACAAAAACAAACAAAAAAGCCTATTCTCAGGGCCAGTGAGTTGCAAATAATTTTTAAAATGCCTGTAATTACATCATCTCAATAAAAAATTTAATATAAAAGTGGGAATGCCAGATTTTGTTGGTGCAATCATTGCTACAAGGTCCTTTCTTTTTAAAAACTATGGTACCCAAGTATCTACAGCACATAGCAGCTGTGCTCAATCAGGAAAAGAAACCTGCAGGCTTCCCATGCCCAAGCATGTATGGACAGTGCCTGGATCTTCCCTGGGAAGTGCTGTTCGGAAAAATTAAGGCTGTCCCTTGGAGTATGTACTTTGCCACCTGCCCTGAGAGATGAACAGAGCACCCCACTAGTACCTAGATGGGTGCGCCTAGTTCTCCTTCCTTCTCTTGGAGAGGATATAGAGGCAAAAGTCCAAAATGAGGTGGTGCGATGACTGTTGCCTCTTTTTTATCCTGCTAAACAGGCCAGGTCAGGGAGTTTGAGAGCAAGAGGTCTTCCTGTAGTATTCATCTTTGCAAACCAGTCTAGAAACCCTGCCGCTCATATGCTGCCCTTCCAGCACAGGGGGACCTTATTTTCCTGTCTTCGCCCCTAACCAGGCAAGGCACAGGGACGTCAGTGCCACCAGGTGCTGGGTGCTTAGGGGACAGCAAGGTGAGGCGGCACAAAGTGCTCACCGCTGTCCGTTGCTCCCCACAGCAGTCCTCGTCTCCTGCGGGGTGGGCGTACTTGTGCTGACGTCAGCGTGAGGCCCCTGGAGGGTTTCCTAGCGCGCTGCTCCAGATAGATGCCACCAAACGCCATGGCAAACACATCTCATTAGTGGCACACGGGCCACATCTAGTGCTCTCTGGTGGGAGCAATTTGTGGCAGGTTAAATTGTTCGGATGCCAGCTACAGCTCAGGATGACCCCATGATAATCTGGCTGATCTGTGGGTTATCCACTCAGCTGCTCCTTGCTCAGTATTTGTTCTTGGGTTTCTTTCACTGTTGTTTTTAAACCACAAGGCAAAGGAGTAAGCACTAAACAAACCCCTCTCTGAACCAAGACATCAAGCAAGAAGGCAGAAGGAGGGGACCTAAGAGACGGAGGGGGATGGAAACAGATCCCTGCTCGGCGCAGCAGGCGAGTCCTCTCCCAGCCTACCTCGCCCCCCCAGGTGCCTGTACACAATAGGTACGAGGCTCTGGACCTTGAGGGCCGGGAGGACGAAGAAGCTGATAGTAAACCATCCAGGGAATTGACTAGGGGGAACCAGTCAGCCCCACGCATCACAACAACAACTAGTAAGAAAAAAAGAAGGGTGATTGTCATAGGAGACTCCCTTCTGAGGGGAACAGAGGGCCCGATATGCCGACCGGACCCATCCCATAGGGAAGTCTGCTGCCTCCCTGGGGCGAGGATAAGAAACATTACTAGGGAGCTCCCTAAGCTGGTCAAATCATCTGATTATTATCCGTTACTGGTTGTACAGGTTGGCAGTAACGAGGTAGCCAATAGAGGTGTAAAGTCAATCAAAAGAGATTTTAGAGAACTGGGGCCATTACTTGAAAGATCAGGAGCACAGATGGTGTTCTCCTCTATCCCGTCAGTAGCTGGGAGGCATATGGAAAGGAACAGGAAGACCCACCTCATCAACACATGGCTTAGAGGCTGGTGCCAGAGGTGGAACTTTGGGTTTTTCAACCATGGGGAAGTTTACATGGCACCAGGCCTGCTGGAGGCAGATGGGGTTCACCTGTCGCCAAAGGGGAAAAGGATTATGGCTCAGGAGTTAGCAGGCCTCATTGAGAGAGCTTTAAACTAGACTCGAAGGGGGAAGGGGATAAAACCAGACCTGCTGGGCATGAGCCCAGGGGTGGCACGCCTGTGTCAGAGAAGAGATCGATAGCCCAACTCAAGTGCATTTACACCAATGCACGCAGCTTGGGCAACAAGCAGGAGGAGCTGGAAGCCATTGCGCGGCAGGGAAACTATGATGTGGATGCCATTACGGAAACATGGTGGGACGACTCGCACAACTGGAGTGCTGCAATGGATGGCTACAAGCTCTTTAGAAGGGACAGGCAAGGAAGGAGAGGTGGCGGGGTAGCCCTGTACGTCAGAGAGTGACTGTCTTGAGCTTAACAAAGGTAACGACAAGGTTGAGTGCTTATGGGTAAAGATCAGGGGAAAGGCCAACAAGGGAGATATCCTGGTGGGAGTCTGTTATAGACCACCCAACCAGGATGAGGAAGCAGATGAAGTTTTTTACAAGCGGCTGTCTGAAGTCTCAGAGTCTCTAGCCCTTGTTCTTGTGGGAGACTTCAACTTACCAGATATCTGCTGGAAATACAACACAGCAGAGAGAAAGCCGTCTAGGAGGTTCCTGAAGTGCGTGGAGGATAGCTTCCTGATGCAGCTGGTAAGCGAGCCAACGAGGGGAGGTGCCCCGCTGGACCTGCTGTTCACGAACAGAGAAGGCCTGGTGGGTGATGTGGTGGTCGGAGGCTGTCTTGGGCACAGCGACCATGAAATGGTAGAGTTTTCGATTCTTGGAGAAGTAAGGAGGGGGGCCAGCAAAACCGCAACCCTAAACTTCAGAAGGGCAGACTTTGGCCTGTTCAGCAGTTTGGTTAACAGAGTCCCTTGGGAGGCAGTCCTGAAGGGCAAAGGAGTCCAGGAAGGCTGGATGTTATTCAAGAGGGAGGCCTTAAAGGCACAGGAGCAGGCTGTCCCCATGTGCCGCAAGTCGAGCAGGTCGGGGAGAAGACCGGCCTGGCTGAACAGAGAGCTCTGGAACTCAGGAAGAAAAGGAGAACCTACCACCTTTGGAAGAAGGGGCAGGTGACTCAGGGGGACTACAAGGATGTGGTGAGGTTATGCAGGGAAAAGATTAGAAAGGCGAAGGCCCAGCTAGAACTTAAACTGGCCACTGCTGTCAAGGACAACAAAAAATGTTTCTACAAGTATATCAGCGACAAAAGGAGGGCTAAGGAGAATCTCCCTCCTTTGTTGGATGCAGAGGGAAACTTGGCCACGAAGGATGAGGAGAAGGCTGAGGTACTTAATGCCTTCTTTGCCTCAGTCTTTAATAGTCGGGCTGATCATCCTCAAGGTTTTCATGCCCCTGAGCTGGGAGATGGAGATAGGACACAGAATGTAGTCCCAGCTGTCAAAGAGGTGGCAGTCACTGATCTGCTCCTCCACCTGAATGCCCACAAGTCAATGGGGCCAGGCGGGATCCACCCGAGGATACTGAGGGAGCTGGCGGAGGAGCTCGCCAAGCCACTCTCCATCATTTATCAGCAGTCCTGGTCAACCGGGGAGGTCCCAGATGACTGGAAGTTAGCTAATGTGACACCCATCTACAAGAAGGGTCGGAAGGAGGATCCGGGGAACTACAGGCCTGTCAGCCTGACCTCGGTGCCGGGGAAGGTCATGGAACAGATCATCCTGAGTGCCATTATGCGGCACGTGCGGGACAACGGGGGGATCAGGCTCAGCCAGCATGGGTTTATGAAAGGCAGGTCCTGCTTCACTAACCTGGTCTCCTTCTATGACAAGGAGACACGCTTAGTGGATGAGGGGAAGGCTGTGGATGTTGTGTACTTGGACTTCAGTAAGGCCTTTGACACCGTCTCCCACAGCATTCTCCTGCAGAAGCTGGCTGCTCACGGCTTGGACAAGTGCACCCTGCGCTGGGTTAAAAACTGGCTGGATGGCTGAGCCCAGAGAGTGGTGGTGAACGGAGCCAAATCCAGTTGGCGGCCAGTCACGAGTGGTGTTCCCCAGGGCTCAGCGTTGGGGCCGGTCCTGTTCAATATCTTTATCGACGATCTGGATGAGGGGATTGAGTGCACCCTCAGTAAGTTTGCAGATGACACCAAGTTGGGTGGGAGTGTCGATCTGCTGGAGGGTAGGAAGGCCCTGCAGAGGGACCTGGACAGGCTGGATTGTTGGGCTGGGGCCAACTGTATGAGGTTCAACAAGGACAAGTGCCGGGTCCTGCACTTTGGTCATAACAACCCCAGGCAACGCTACAGGCTCGGGGAGGAGTGGCTGGAAAGCAGCCTGGCTGAAAAGGACCTGGGGGTGATGGTTGACAGCTGCCTAAACATGAGCCAGCAGTGTGCCCAGGTGGCCAAGAGGGCCAATGGCATCCTGGCTTGTATCAGGAATAGTGTGGCCAGCAGGACCAGGGAGGTGATAGTGCCCCTGTGTTCAGCACTGGTGAGGCCGCACCTCAAATACTGTGTTCAGTTTTGGGCCCCTCAATTCAAGAAGGACATCGAGGTGCTGGAGCGTGTCCAGAGAAGGGCAACGAGGTTGGTGAAGGGTCTAGAGCACAAGTCTTATGAGGAGCGGCTGAGGGAGCTGGGGTTGTTTAGCCTGGAGAAGAGGAGGCTGAGGGGAGACCTTATTGCTCTCTACAACTACCTGAAAGGAGGTTGTAGTGAGGTGGGGGTCGGTCTCTTCACCCCAGTAACAAGCGATAGGATGAGAGGAAATGGCCTCAAGCTGCGCCAGGGTAAGTTTAGGTTAGATATTAGGAAAAACTTCTTCACTGAAAGGGTAGTCAGGCACTGGAACAGGCTGCCCAGGGAAGTGGTTGAGTCCCCATCCCTGGAGGTATTTAAAAGATGGGTAGATGCAGTGCTTGAGGACATGGTTTAGTGGTGGACTTGGTGGTGGTAGGTTAACGGTTGGACCTGATGATCCTAAGGGTCTTTTCCAACCTTAACAATTCTATGATTCTATGATTCTATGATTCTATAAGGAAGTAAAGCGTGTTGCTCCATAGTTCAGTCCCTTCAGGCCATTTCCTTTCATTTTAGAAGAGGAAATAGATGCATCCTACACCTTCTCACAGTTTTCTGTGCACTCTGAACAACAGCAAATGCTGCAGGTTGAAGGCATACAGAGGAAGTTCTCGGTGGTTTTGGCTATCGCTCCAGTGAGGATTAGTCTCAGCTCAAGAACTAGTCTTGAGCCCAGAGAGACGTTGGAGAACATTTTTTGGAGGCTGCAGGACAGAAGAGGCCCAGCAGCGCATGCCCAATACATCTTCCTCTCCCATTTTCAAAATTAACTTGGCTGTAAAGGAAAACAGGCCAACACCAGCGCGGGGATCATGGATGACGCATACATTTGCAGACGGCTATGGCTATGGCTACCACAGGCATGATGGTGCACACTTCCTCCATGGCATTAGCTCCCCACCGCTGACCAGGAGAGATTTTGCAAGGGTGTCAGAGGACCTCAATGACTGTCCACGCACACCCAGGACTTACAGAGGCTGCTGGTGAAGTACTGATGGCAGCATTTTTTAATTATGTAGAAACCCATTTTAAAGTAATACTTAGCAGAAAGGTTTTCACTTCTCCCAGATAAGACTCCACCTGTGAGGCACAAGCAGACAAGCACATGCTTTTTTCCCCTCAAGGACTAATACTGATTCAGACAATCCTGACTTTGGTTTGAAACCCAAGCAGCTTCCGAGCAACGCAGAAAGAGCCACCTGTGAAAGGTGTGAGGGCACGAGGAGAGAGAGGATGCACTGCCACAGTGTGAAGCCAAAACCCAGGCATGCTTCATTAATCACCTGAAAGAAAGGATTGATGTATCAGTGTAAATATTCTAATAGCACAGGACCAGGTGGATCTACTGCATGTCAGCTCTCTCCGTACTGGATTCCCATGCACCCCAGGATCTGCTGGCTGCACTGGATTTACCCTGGGTGCCACCTTGCCCAGTTCTGCTGCAGCCAGCAGCATCCCTTCTCACCCCATGCGAAGCCCAGCAGGACTGGAAGTCATGCCAAATTACACCCACCCGATAGGAGAAAGGTGCCCTATTTCATGAGCTGCTTCAGAAGAAACCGCTGAATGCACGCTGCCATCCCGCCAGGCCCAGCAAGGAGGAGGAGGCTGGGAGGGAGGAAGGAAAGGGATATGGCCCAGTTCAAGCTTTCCCCTCACTGGACAGCCTCCTAAGGGCCCAAAAGAGAGTTGGGCGATGCTGGAGGGTGAGCTTCCCAGCATCTACTTCCAAAAGAGGCAAGGACATGAGGTGCCAAGAAATCAACGCCAGGGCAGCTGCAACTCCAGCACAAAATGTAAGACAGGACTGAGCCCAGTGGTGAACAAAATCACATCAGTTTCTTCATTCTAGGTGTTCCTACCTGTTTTCCCCAACCAACTCAAAAATTATATGTTATTTTGCAGCCAAGGCAGAAAAAGAGGGGCAAGAGCCTGTCTTCCCACCTGCATCCCTCCAGTCCGCTCTTTCCTCAGCTTGCTGCCTTAAGAAAAGGGGAGCGGGATGTGGATGCTCAGCAGCCAGCTGTCCCCTACACGGAGAGACATCAGAGTCTCACCCACTGAAGGGTAAGGCTTAGGTTGTGTGTAATGGTTCACTCTGCAGGACACGAATTTCTTCTTGTGATTCTTGTCAGACTGAGGCAGGCTAAACATACAAATGAAAAAAAAAATAATCCGGCAACTGCTACAGAGAGTTGGAGCAATGCACACGTTCACTTCCATGTTGTCCATTTGTCAACAAAAGCGAGTGTGTGCATCTCTGCCAGCCTCAGGAGAGCATCAACATATTCCAGCACAGGAACCAGGCTGAGATACCAATTTAACACCAGGCAGACCCTCTTTCTGTGACTGCACCCAGCTGGCTCCCACAAACTACAACCAACATTTAGGGGAAAAAAGAAAACACAGCGCCCTCCCGTAAGACAATAGAGGTCGTTATGACCGATATGATCAGTTGTAAAACCTGCAGGGACACATCAATCTTTCTGCCTCCTGCAAACACCTGTGCATAAAGTTTCTCAGCATCTGAACGTGCTGGAGAACAGCCGCAACAGGAAGAACGATAACTGTTCAGGAATTAGAATTGATCTCCTGCTGCCTGATAAACACTGTTAGCCTGGGGTTGTTGACTTGAAGCCAAGCTCTGCTAAATGGACAAAGTTTTCAAGTCAACCCTTCCCCGTGTTTGACAAGGTAAAGGGAACGAACTGGAGTGAAGACAGCTTGAACAAAGCAGGTATTGTTTCCCGGGGGCTCCGTAAAGATGTGAGGACATGATCCATCAGAAGAAAGTGAGGAAAAGAAGCAAGGATGGTATGAAAGCTGAGGCAAGTAAAGAGTCAGTTTGGATGATCACGAAGACGAAAGCTGGGAGCGTTCACCACCTGCCTTCGACTTCCCTTCCCAAGGGCAGGGACAAGGTCAGTAACTTTCACTTGGGTAATGCATGCTTGCAGGATATGAACCAGTCAGGATTCAAAGACCTGCAGAATGAGGAGGAGACTCCATCTCCTCTGTACCAAAGGTTAATCATCCCCTGCATTAAAATCTGTCCCTTCCTTTCCGTTTAACTGTATCTTAATTCCACTTCCAATCATTAGCTCTCATTATGCTTTTCTTCACTAAATTCCTGTAAACTGTAGTATTCCCACCCATACACAAAAAGATCCTTACTGACTGCAATCAGTGCAACTCATACTCTTGGGGGTTTTTTTCAACTAAATAACCAGAATTCAAGGGAAGAACTGAAGCTCCACGGTACAACAGCTTCCTGGAGGGGCTGCTCCTGGCTCGGAGAGCTGCAGGCCACAGCCACATTTATTTCTTGGGGCGCTGTCTGGGCCGCTCCTGCAGGAAAGGCTCCAGAGAACACCTCAAGTCTCTTGGGAACTGGCTGATGCGAAACAGAAAGGGGAAAGGGAGAAACCCACATCGAGGTGCCATTTCGGTCCCGTGAGAGTCCAGGTAACCCAACAACTATGTGTCTTCCAAACCTCCAGCTAGGGTGGGAGGTTCCCCCCCACGTGGGAACAACCCTGGGGAGATTGCCTGCAAATACAGTAGCAAATACATCAGCAAAAGAGGCTGCCTGTTTCCTTATTTCTTTTCAAAATGTTCTTAGTGTTGGTGAATGCTCTTGGGAACACGCTGTCTCACAGACGAAGGTTTCTTCATCTTGACATTCCTCCTCACATCCCAGTTTCCTCCTAAAAATTCAATGGAATCAGCAAGCAAGAAGAATTAACAGGCAACCAAACTTCACATGGCCAGGACTTCACCCAGCTTTCAATTCAGAGAGTCCCACCACCAATTTCCTCAACATTACACAGAACAGGAAGAAAATGGGCCAGACAGATCCGCCATTCCGGCATTAAGAATTTCATGCATGAAGCAATGCCTTTGGTCTGCTAAAACCAATGGAAATTAGGGCTGTGCAATACAGAGATCTGAGTGGTGTCCACAGAAAATATCCTACCCAGGAAAAATTGGGGGTTTGCTACAAAAGTAAAACTTAACCCCCACAACAACCTCCTCAACCAAGTCAACTCCCACCCTGGAGTGAAAAACTAACAATTTGTTTTGATGGTACTTTGCAGAGATCTGGATTCAGTGCTGACATCCATCAGCTCCCAACACAGATGAACTGACAGCACAAAATCAGCCTCAGACCCAATTATCGAGGACCTCTGCATCCAGGGTTGTCAAGTCATGTGTTTTCCAATTAGAAGAGTTTCATTAGAAATCTTTTCACACCAGAGGATAAGTCTGGTGTGCAAAAAAAAAAGAAAGGCTTCATAAAATTAAGCCAAGTCCATCTCAAGACATAAGAACATACAGCCCAGTTTCCAAAAGGACTGATTAACCCACAGTTTTCACTGAAGTCAACAGAAATTTGGAATTTCATTTGGAAATTGGACTGCTCCTTTAGGTTCCTACATCCATTGATTCTTCATCTGTGCACATTATTAAGGGTGCCTTGCATTGCTCTTTCTAAATGGCTCAGATCTAGCAGCTTTGCAGAGTTTTCCTTGCCTAACGTCAAGGCCCCGCCACATCCACATGCTCTGACAGTCTCTGCCACAGTCTTTGCAGGAGCCAGGCTTGGGAACCGGTGCTCAGCAGTGGACAAGGGATTGGGTAAGTGACTCTCCTTGGAAAACCTCAGCACAAGGGCTGGTCTCCACAGAAGGAGGACAAGAGCAAACCACAAGTGCCACCTGAGATACTCAAGACATCTGCACAGGCCTGGTGGGACATGCTGGAGACGTGCGTCCTTCTGGTTTTACAAACGCTTCTGGTTTGGGAAGCACAGGTGACAAAGACACACTAGCAAGGGAGGATAAAGCCACCCTTTACCTTCATGACAGGTGATCCAACAGAGCTGTTTTTAGGTGATGTTTGAGAGAAGAAATGGTGAGTTGCCTTGGGATGAGCTTGGCTCTCATGCTCCAGACCATCAGCAAAAGGGCTGGGAGGGTCCCCTAAGTGCAACACCTGTGGCCGAAGTGGACGTGTGCAGCATGGGAAGGGATGGAGGGAGAGACACCCGGTCCCTGCTGAAAAGCAAACAACAGAGCATGGCTATGGGTGTGAGACGCCGATTGGACAAGGGTAAATATTTATCTGAGAGAATTTTAGAAAGAAGGAAATACTTTTAATTTAGTCATAAGTCTTTCAGGAAATTATTCATTTTTCCAATGAAAACATTTTCTTTAAATTCAAACCAACTGTTTTTCTCCTGGCTTTTGTTTACAAAAGAAGGAAGAGTTTCAGATCTGCCCTTTTTCATCCATCCTCCACAAAATGTCAACCAAGCCTCACGTCTTGAGTTGAGAAGTCATTTTTTGGAAAGAAAAGAAGGAAAAAAAATAAAAAATGAGAAAGTGTTGTGAGGCTTTGCTGAGCAGCTGTAGCTGCTGCTGTGGAGAGGAGGGCAGAGGGATCCTGCTCTCTCCACCTGTTGGAGATGGGCGCGAGGTTACTTGTAATGAGCTCGTTAGAGCCAAAGGCTGACTGCCAGAAAAGCAAAGGGGAAAAACAATTGATTCACCTCTTCAAGAGCCATTTAAGCAGTCCTAGTCAGAAAATAAGCATTTTCTGTCTCTAGTTCACTCCTACTTTTTCCACTTTGATACTTTTTATTTCAGACACGCCTCTTGTGGGTTCCAGCCACGTGGGCTCTGTATGCAATGAGTGAGCAATTTCCAGTCCACAAAATAACTGTCCTGTCGTCTTTTGTTCTTTTATCTCCCATTTCATAACAGTGTTGCCAGCATCCCTAGGAAGCCACCAAAAAAAATTCACAGGCCTTGTGCTATGACTGAGGGCCAGTAACCTGGTCTGTCGCTAAGCCCAGCTTGCCCAAGGTGTTCGTTCCTCAGAGGTGACATCTGCCCCTATCCTCCACAGGGACTCAAACCATGAGGTGTTACCTCCAGCTTCACAGATTATCTCAGCTGTTGTAATAACATGACCAATCAAGACAAACTATTTGGTTGTAATTTAAATCTTATGAATTATGAAAAAAAAACCTAAAATTAAATATAAATCACAGGCCATGGGCACAGGAACTGTCCCTGAATGTGTAGGTCACCTTTTGCATCCATGAAAATTAACAGCGTCTTAACATGTAACCAAACTGAGAACATATCACGGCAAATCCATCCGAATACAGGAACGGATGTGCCTGTGTGGGAAAGAAGAGGTGTCAGCCCACCGGCAAGCATGAGCTGCTGCAAACCAGCAGGAGACAACACGCTGCTTCCAGGAGCAGCTGCAGGAACAAGAGGCACACGCAGCTGCGACTGAGGTTAACAAGGGGGAAAAGAGGACAAAAATATGGTAGAGAACCAGCTTCCCAGCTCAGACCGCTCCTATGACCATCCTCTGGAGCAGCCAACGCAACCTGGCTTACCCTAATTGACAGCAAGGAGCCTCTCTCCCACATCTTCAGCCACAAGTGTTAGTCTGGTAAACCCAGGTCCTCCCACGTGTTCCCACGAGTCTCCTGGTGCCAGCACCAGCCCTTTGGCAGCCACCCTGCAGACTGACCTAAGTGAAAATAACCTGGATAGAAAGAAGAGGCTGGTTTTCAGCCACTTCATCTCCACGATCTGGCTCATCGCCCAACTGCGCAAACAGCAATGCTGCTGCACAATGGACGGCGGGACCACGCATCCCAAAGCGGGGAGAGGAGAAGACTTCAGTCTGCTTAACGCAATTGGGAAACCGCAGCCCAGCTAGATCCCCACTTGGGCCAGCTCCCTGTAGCCATCTGCTTCCCACGGAGCTCCACGCTGCCATTTTCTTTGTGTTTTCTGTCATCTAACCACCCGTCCCTACCCAGTGCAGTTCCACAGCAATTCCTTTTCGAGCAAACCAGGCTAGAAAGCTGAATTCCTGGGGCATGGCACGGTCTTTGCACACTGCAGAACAGCAAAGCTAGTGGCTGTCCTGCTATCTGAGCAGGTGCAGACAGCTGGCTGATGTGCTTCAAAAGAGCTCATATGTGCACAGCTCTCTGAGGCTTTCAACTGCAGCCCTCACCATCTTCTCCCTTTCAGTTATGCCCCCCTGCAATTGTTCTTTGCAACCATCTGATTGTAGCTCCTCTGCCCGGGGGCTAATGCCTTTCGTGGCCGGGCAGAGGAACGTGACTCGGGCAGAGGAACACCAAAGACACAAGCAGCAGCACGGGGCATTCCCATGGTTCGTACCGGAAGCCCCAGTTCCCATGGCCGGACCCTGCCATCTCTCAAAGGTGCTGCCTTTACTCACCGGGAAGCACCACGTCTCCCCTGACAAGACTGTTGTCCTCCACCAGTGGTCTCCTGTGGCAAGACCACCCTACTGTAGGCTTTAGAGAGAAGCCCCATCCTTGTCAAGATAAAAATCCACCAGAAAGAGAGTTCACTTCAGTACAAGTTACATCTGATTATCCAAAACACATCACAGTCTCCTGGCTGCTTCCTTGGCACTGCGACATGCACTTCCAGCATCCTCCAAAAACCAGCCCTTTTGTCTTGGATAAGGAGTTGGCCACAGAAGTAACCACCTCCACACAAGATTGCCGTAATTCCCAGGCTCTGAAATCCCCAGGATATTCACTTGCCAGCTCCCACCACTATTTTGATCTTCACAGCCTCAGTGAAGATGAGCTGGGGGAAGATGATGGGTGTTGCAAGCTAGATGGGTGTTGCTCTGTGCACAGAGGCAGCGGGTACTTTCCTAATGTCCCCAATTGCTCCTGAGCAATTCTCCCTCCCCTTGAACCCTTCTGGTCCTTTGCTGCATGGTGAAGTCCAAGAAAAACACTGAGGGGATTTTGGGGGGGGGTCAGTTTTGTTGTTTAGCATCATGTGAGGAGCTCCCGTTGCCACAACCTTGTGTGGCAGCTGCCTCCAGAAATCCCCTAAGAAATCCCCACTCGCTCATGCGGGCAGCACGCAGGCAGCAGAGCCACGCTGAGACCTCTGGCCTGAGCGTTTCTCCTGGTGTGCACCCCAGCACCTCCTGGGTTTGGCTTAGTCAAGCACACAATGAATCACTTTGCCAAGCCAACAACACAACCAAATAGTCCTGGCTCCTGGTCCCTCCTCTCTGTTTCTTCCCCTAAACATACCACGTTCATTAATTTAATTTAACCCTGCAGGCTGCTTAGGCTTTTTTTGCACCTTTGCACAGATATTACACTAGGTGTGCAGACCTTTGCTTGCATTTAGAGTCGACAACTTCAGTCTCCTCTTCTGAGGCCTACAGAAAAGCACAAACGCTTGCCAAAGACAAATTGTTTTCGTTCTCTTCCCTCCCCCTACACGGAGGTGAGAAGGATATGGCAATAGGTGGTGTACTCCCCACCCACATTTTTTTTCTCACTGCCAAACACATTGCATCAGGAACAATTAGAAAATTTTTCTTTGTGTGGGCCCTTAGACTATATATAAAATGCAGAAACATTTTTCTTCTTAAAATACAAACAAAACAATAAAACACCTCCTGCATGATCTTTGGACCAGCTTTCAGGGAACTGGTTCAGCTGATAAGGTGAGGAACCCTACTAGTGGGATAGCTACAGCCACAGATGCAGAGCTGATCTCCCAGCCTTAGGAAGGGAGAAAAGAATGCTCAGGGGCTGTTTATTCCATCAAGGAGACAAAGATAGAAGGAAAAAGAGCTTTTTGAAAGTTACAGCTGCACGCACTCACTGCAGAAGGAGATTGCGGAAAATACAGCCTAGGTCTGCAACAACTTCTGCTTCTGCCAATGCTGGCGTGTTGTTCCCCAAAGCACCTTCCCAGGAAGCGGGGCCCTGTAACTCAGTGTGATAAACGGGCACAGCAAGAATGAAACCAGATTGACATTCATCAAACACCTGACCCAAGATGGGAACCGCAACATCCATTACCACCATTGCACGCCGAAGCACAAACTCGGCAGACATCAGCGGGAGAGCCCAGCTAAGATCAGTACGTGGTGCTTATCAGACAGGCTGAAAGCAGTAAGGGGCAGTTCATGCTCAGACATTCAGACAGGTGCAGGCAGTGCCCTTCCAAAGCAACAACCTCGGCCAGAAGAAGTGCTTGTTCTGCGATCTGCGCTGTGTCTTGGGATGTACGAGCATGCATAATCCTCCATAAGCAGTTGCACCAAATATTTCAAACAGTAGCTTAATTTTGTTTCATGCAGTCACTCTTTCATGCCGGTTAGCACTCGGACCTGCCCTGCACACCTGCATAGGCTAGCTCCCACTGCCACCCTGTCCACACACAGCAGGACTTTGCAGGAGTTTCAGTTACCAGTAGCTGAACTGCAGGGCTGGAAGTTCGTACTCGTGGGGTCTAACTGGAGTCAGTAACGCCAGTGGCATGGGGCCATGGGCTGGGTGTGAACTGCAAGGGGAGTGGGATGCATTGGCGAGGTCCAGCTGGAGGTGAGGCTGGAGAGGCAAAGTTTAGCCCCAGCTCTGCACCCAGGACCCCCCAGGAGATTCGCATCTGGTGTCCTGACCGAAGTCATGTTTTGTTCAGGATCAAATATGTGCGAGATCTTTGTTCCAGAGCTATGGCCGTGATGAGGTGGAGCTGAGCAGGGCAGAAGCCCCCACTTGCTGCTCATGCGCCTCCACCGCCAGCCCCTGGCCAAGGGCTGAGCCCAGCAGCTTTCACCCCTGCGCTGCTGTGCCTGTGCCAGACCGTCCCCACCTGGCCAAGGGGCCTCTGGGGTCCCATGCTTCTCCAGCTCCAACGCACCCCGACCCAGCACTGCTGGAAGCAGCAGTGGTGGCTCCAGCGAGCAGCAGACAGCCATCTATCACAGCGGGTTATCACTTTCTCTCCTCTGCCACAAAGTAAAATGCTCCCCACCTTGCTGCCAGCAACTCTAACCACATCACAAACAAGGAGGAATCTACAGAAGTATTCAAAACATCTGGATGTTGTGCCACCACGGCAATTAAATCCACACGCACTTTCTCACACAGCGCCTGGAGGGAAACCGACTGCACGGCGGGGCAGAGGAGGACATGCCGTGGTAATCTCGGCTTCCTCATAGCCCAGCTCCATGTTGCAACCTCTGAAACCACCCTTAGCAGCAGGCCTTGCCCCAGGAGCCCCGTCCACCCTCTCCTGGGTGGGCTCCCTCTCTTTGGAGGACAAGCTGTGCCAGAAACAACTCTGTGCCCATGAGGGACTACAATGCCCAGGGCTGCCTCTTGCGCCTGCCTGTAGCTGCTTTTCTGGAGGCAGAGCAGCAGCTGAGCAGGGCTGGGTAGGTGGAATGTCCTCCTGGGCATGGCCAGCCGGTTCTTGCTTTAAGAGAGGGCTGTGCCACACCAGGCTCCTCTCCCCTGCCTGGCTGAGCCCCCTGCTCCAGGGCTGCGGCTGCTGCCTGGAGGAGGCACAGGCAGGCATCCCACCCTGGGCGAGCGAGGACAGCAGTGCAGCTGAGGTGCTTCAAGCGCTCTCCCCCTCGCAGCCTGCCAGAACAGGTCCGTCGGCTTCTTCCTTCCTTGTGTGCACCGCAGAGCAGGGCTCTCCCAGCCACCTTGCCTGGGGCCAGGGGGTACCTGCGTGCCAAGGGCACCCACCGTGGAAAGTTTCTCATGGATCTTGTTTCCATCAGGAAAAAGTGAGCTTGCCGCAGCGCAACCGCTCTGCAGCACTGCCTCGACTTTGGTGGCATCTTAGAGGGCACGAGGCGGGTTTCCACCAGCCCTTTGGGCAGCCCAGCTGTGCTGCCCGGGTCCCTGCTGCTTGTGCTGCCTGCAAGTGCGGCGTGGCTGGCCCGAGGGAGCAGCTGGGCTGTCTGATGCCCAGACTTTCCAACCCGCACGCTGCAGGCTCCTGCCTTGAACCAGCCCCAAAAAAACCACTTGGAAATTCCCCATCACCACCACCACTGCCTACTTTTATTTTCTGCTTCAGAAGCACAACAGAAAATACACTGCAAAAGGGGCATTTCATTAACGGCATTTCGATGTCCAATCTTTTCTATCACTGGCACCAAATTTCCAGTGAGGGAGTCGAGAAGAAAAATGCTGCTCTGAAGCCAGGGAAGCGATTCCTGCTGGAGGGCTGCGCAGACGCTGCCCAGCACACTGGCTGCCTCTTATCCGTAAACAAAATGCGAAGCCAGCATCCGAACGTAGCTCGCGTTACCTCCCAGTCTCTCACCCTTAGGCTCCCGTTGCTTTCAATGCCTCTGGACAAGGCACATACTCTCTCAATTATCTTTGCAGCAGAAGCTTCTAGTTTATTTGCAGCCCTCAAATACCTTTTTATTCCAGCTGATTTCATTACTTGGTAGAAATACACTCTCTGCAGCATGGGTGATCTTGGCTTTATGTAGATGTGTGGTGCCTAATAAAACAGGGCCCTGCTTACTCACTGGAGTTCCTAGAAGTTCATTCAATAGAAATAAAGAACAATTTGGCAAGTTGGCTACGAGGCTACAGGCTGCCGGCCAGTTTACAAATCAGTAACCAACTAAATGAGACTAAAATCTTCTGCCTGGGTTCAGCTGGGTGAACTATTTTTGTGAATACTGTATTTTCTGGGAAAATGGCATTTCAGATGGACTGACAAGAACTGCAAGTTCAGGTCAAGTGAAGCACATAGTTCCAGCTGAAAAAAAGCAGGAAAAAAATTTATAGCATTGAAAAAGTTTAATCTGGCAGACTGAAAAATTATTTGTTCCAGAAATGTCAAATGGAAACTTTTTGACTTTTCCCTTCAGGATGGAAATTTTCATTTAAAAATTGACCTAAATTTATAAAAGGAAGATATTAAATAATAACAGGAGTAAGAAGGAGACTATACCACTCTGGATCACACATAGCATTTTAAGATGATAAGAAATATTTGGGTTTCTTTTTTCATTTTTCTGGGGGAAAAAAATCCTGATCGTCTTTGCCCTGAACCAGCACCTCTCCCAAAAACATTCCCCTTAGCCCCTGAGCAAAAACACGATCACCTCTCCACTGGGTTTTGCAAACAGTAAGAATGGCTTGTAGCATGTCTTCAAGGTAAGTACTTTTGTTGTGGACAACCAGGACCACAGAGAAATGACTCAATATGTTCAGGGACTTAGGAAGGGCAAGGAGAGTCAGAAGTAAACTCTAAGACTTTTTGTCTAACTCTAAGACATCGGGGTGGATGTCACCGACTGGGATGTTTTTTTCTCCTGCTAAATGATCACTTAACTCCCTTCCCAGGGTCCATGTTTTAGAGTCGCAGCATTATCAACATGGGAAAGTGAAATGCGGAGAGGTTTTTTGAGCTGCATTTACATATTAAGCAGCCTGCAAATTTGGGGCGCCTGTGTTTTTGGCTGCCTGACTTCAGATACCTGCAGCCTGATTTGCATGAGTATTATGCTCCCAGAACTCCTACTGAGATCAAAAAACCAACTCAGTGCCTCTGCAAAAGCAGGTAATGGCATCCAAAACCGGAGGCACGCAAACTCAGTGCATTTTTCCAAAATCTGGGTCCACACCCCTCGTCTGAGGTGGCCAGCGAGACAAACGCAGAGTTCAGCCTCAGCAGTTTCTGGCAGAATCCAACCCAATTTCTACCTCTACAAAAATCCAGCAAAACCCCTCTTAAAATTTTGGAGGCTGCCCGTTGTCCTCTGCTTTCTGCTTTTTATTTAATCACCCTGATTTGAGGCATTACTCCTAGAGCCTGGAAGCACAAAAATTGCCCCATACTCACTATGGGCCACCTATATATGCATACCCATACATAAGCACAAAAGCAGTCGGTTTAGAGCAGACACCACGAGGTTTTGCCAAAGAGCAGGTATGCACCAAAGTTGAACAAGGAGCCCATTTTGCCCATGGGCTTTCGCCGTGCTGCAAGCTGTCCATGCTCAGCAGCCCCGGGGTGCTCATGCTCTCTGTGCTCACCACCCCTCCATCAGAAAGCCACAGCAAGCGGAGGTAAATGCAGACAACGTGCCATCAGTCTGTGGCCAAAAGAAAAAAGAAAGAAGATTTAGCAACACTTCCTGCTTTTCTGGGAGCAAGGTGGACTCCAGAATGTTCTGCACCACCTGTTTGCAACACCTACCTGTGGGGTTTTGCTTGTTGGTTTTTTTTTTTCCTCCCCAAGTGGATGGAGGTGTCTTATTTGGCTCAGAGAAGGAGCATACATTGCCACAGTTTGGAAAGGGCAATGTCATGCCCAGGTAGTTAGCCTAACAACGACTGGGCTCAATCCAGCTGTGGCAGGACTGCTGGGTGGTTGCTTTCATGTGCTTTTTGTTTCATGTTCATCACCCTGGCATCCGAGCAGTTTGCATCTTGGTTTAGCAAAGGTTTAACCACAAGAGCTCTCTCTCCTTGCGAGGAGGGGGAAGGGCGAGAGGCTGAGTGCTTTACAGAGGGTGGGGTACAGAAATGAGCTGAGCAGATCTCATCTAACCTTGTTTTCGACTCTGATGTTCATCAAATGCATCTGCTGCAGCCCATGGAAACGCAGTGGCAGGGTCATCGCACCGGGACGGCGGTGCCGGGGGAGCTGTGCCAGGCTGGGCTCCAGCCACAGGTGCCGATGATGCTGCAGAGGGACCATTTCTGAAGATGCTCAGCAGCTTTGCACCCTTTGCCTTTGTCGCAGGCAGCGTTAAAAGCCACAGTTCCCTTTGGAAGAGGAACAACAGACAGAAAGCCCAGAGAGGGTGTTAAGAAAAGAAATGTAATAATTTATAAAAAGCAGCTTAACCCAGGTGGCCATAGGTACTCTGACAATCTGTTCTGGGCAAGAATTGTATTTCCTGCGAGTTCTTTCACTTATGTCAGTCTGTGTTTCAAATCAGCTTTGACACAACCTCAGTGACAAAGGCTTTGAAGTCTGAACTAAATGTGCTACAGAGATCATTATTCATAACCACTCAGACGGAGAGGGAATATTTTCCTTTTGAAAGGTCCTGCCAAACCTGTCCTGTGCTTTGTTTGCTTTCAGAGGCACCGTGGTCATTCTTTGGGAGGAAAGAGGATGGAGGAAAGAAAGGGCGATAACAGTCTGGCAGGGAACAGCCTGCAAAAATCACTGATCAAAAATTCACTAATTAAGAAAGTATGGGGACCATCCCAGCTGGAAACCGCTGCTTTGCATGGACTCCATCTAAAGGACCTTTACGCAGAACCTTCCCCAGGGAGCAGTCTTGAGCCCAACTCTGTGAGACCTTGATCTGCATCTGTTTTACTGAGAGTTAAGCTGCAGTACTTGGTAGGTCAGTGGCTGTATTTGCAGTGGCAAGGTGCAACCCAAACAGCCAGTGTTTACGTACTTGGAGAGCACAAATCCAAGTCAGTCCCCAGGGAGAGCAGTAATCATCTAGGATTTTATAGTACAGGGATTGGCAAGGATGGGGCTGCATACATACATCTCCAGAACGGCTTTGAAGATATATAATTTTTACATAGGAGTTATGAGAATGAGTTTTGGCTAAAGTTTCATTTCAAATGCCTCAGGGCCCAACCTGCTCCTGCTAAAGTCCCTGGAAAGACTCCAAGGCAGCAAGCCAAGACCCTTGCTCTCTGTGCCTACTCTTCTTTTAGTGCCTTTCCTCTGCTCATTTGTCCTCCACTTACTGCTTTTTTTTTTTTTTTCCCTTTCTGAACATTTCTGTTGCTGGGTTCAACTAAACCTTCCTCTGGCACAGCGTCACTCCTTAAAACATTGTCAGCATTTGTTTCCTGAAGCCACCCTCTTCTCTTCTCTGGATTTGTCTCTCTTAAAAATCTTCTCCTCAAGCTTTTTAGTATCGCCACTGGACCTTCTCTCCCAGACTCCCATTTGGTATCATTTCAAATGCATCTTTCCTTCATGGTGGCTTCTACCTACCTGCCCACTTACAAACACTTCCCTGATAAACATCATATTGCCTCCTGCTGCTCTCATCTCCTCTTTTCCTTCAATGTCTCTTCTGTATGTATCTTTCCTCCACTTCCACCTCTTAAGTTCATTTATTCCTCAGGATCTCTGCATCCTTCCCACTACCTCATCTCATCCCCTGTTTTTTCCTTTCCTATCCACATCACCCCAGTCTCATCTCCCATCAGTTTCTCTCCTCCTTGCCCCTTCACCAGCCTTTTTTGCTCTGCTACACACATAATTCCCCAACACTTTCTCAGAGAAGGAGCTGGACATAGAGAAGAAGGGGAAGGAGCCTCAGGGGGATATTTTTATTTCCTAAGTTAGATAAATAAGCTCCCTATGCAGTCAGTGGAGACAGTGTAGGACAACTTAGGAGGTTTATTAGATGTCGTCTTCCTTTATTGACTCTGTAGGGAGCCTAACTCACTCACCTAATTTAGTAGCCTGGAATTAATGAAGCCACGTGAATATCCTCTGCACAATCCCACTTCTGTTTAGATCCATGTGAAGGAGAGAGGGAAGGACAAGGTACCAATGACACAAGGATGCTATTAGCCAGTGACCAGGCAGCCTCAGCTCCTGGCATACCTGGTAGGCACTGGTAGCGTGCGGGGAATGGTGACTTTTCAGAGATCCAAAGGAGAGGAAAATGGTTTTGCAGATGTCTGGGGGGAGTGTCTCCCAGCCAGGATGAGAGCCTGGCCTGAGAGCCTGTGAGAGCCAGGCCACCTTTGAAAAAGGGCCATGGGAGATAGATCTGTTGGACAAGAAGGGCAGGGTCAGCCTGCTCTTGAGGGACCTGAAAAGTAAAAGTGGGGAGGAGTCGTCCAGCAGAAGGAAGAAAAGAGATGAGCAATGTGGTGGTCACAGCAGCAAGCCAAAAAAAGGAGGTTTTAGCACCGTGTTGTTTAGGAGGCTTGAGGTGATCAGTGTCGCAGGCACTCAGGCTACTGCAATAGCAGTGAAGGAAGGGTGGCAATACCAAGGGCCCATGTCTAGGTTTTCACTGTGTTGGCTGACAGACGAGGAGACACTGGATTTGAGAGACGATGCAGGCAGAAGCCCCAGGAATGGAAAACAGCCTGGATGCTGGAGTCCAGTGAGACAGCTGAATCAAAGATGAACAGCTTGCTACTTTAATTCCCCACTCTGGGGACCTCCCCAGACCATCTGCGCACCTGGGTATAGCTCTAATATTTCCTCTGCTTTATTTCGTATGTCCCCACCAGGTTCTGTGCTACAGCTGCTCTTGTAACACTTAGTATGTGTTCACCGAGGACAGAGCTGAACGGAGTAAGACACTGCATCTGCTTCAGGGTCGTAAAACGTTGCTCCAAACAGGATACTGGTTGGGAACCTATTCTCTGGCTTCCCATATTTTTCACATTGTTTGCCTTGACAAGCCCACTGAAAACCCCCAAGCATTTGGGTGAGTGAAAAGGAATAATAATCTGGGACAACACAAAGGCTGGAGGACAGAGGGGGAGGAAGCTCAAAGGCTGTGCACCCTTTCACAGCTGATTTCTTTATTCTTACTGCAATTTCTTTAGATGACTTCCAAGGCTATTAGATAATATTCTCTTGCCAAAGCCGAATAATCTTTTTTTGAAATGACCAAACCCACTCCTACCCTTTACTGAGAACCACGTGCCACTCTTGTCATTTCACCCACGTAAAAGTGGAAGCATTACATTTTCCTTTTTTTTTAATGAAAGGGAACTCCCCAAGTCCAGCTTTTCCCCAAGATCTGACAATACACAGAGTGAGAAAGGTGGTGGGAGGGCTCTCAATACTCTACTAGTGAATAAACATGGGAATTTTCCAAACCAATTAAGAGCCAAGAGGTGCAAGAAGACAAATATCATGGAAACCATGGACATTTCAAAAGACAATCAGTCTTTGCTCTGAGAGAAAAAAAAAAAGCAAGATTCTTAAATGTTTCCCCGGGTAAGTGTTTTTCCTCCCACCCTGCTATTTTCCCTCCCCCTCAGCAATGGTATACAAGCACCTTGCTTTGTCAAAAGTACTGAGTGTTTGGGAGAGGACAATGCATCCAAAGTGACTCCAGAATAAAACAAGAAAAACCTTTCAGCACAAGGACTTGTGGAGGTGGGGGCAGAACAAAAAGCATGAAGCCCTGTGAGAGATTGGAGGAGAAGCTGCTTTGAATACGCCGAGAGAAGGAGCCTGCACCCTTTATGAGGCTTTCTCAATGTAGCCGCAAAGCTGCTCTCTGACTTCCAGCCCTGTGAATTTCCACTCCAGCCTTGCTGTTTATAACCAGTACACAAAGCCCTTATCTTCCAAGCACAGCTTTAGATTATAGAGAGGGCATGCCATCAAGAGAGACTGTCAAGGCTAATGAGCACGGGGTTAAACCAGTGCTGCAGCAATGGGACACCGCTCGAGGAGCTGCTCGGCAGCAAGGCTGGGTTTTCAGCACATCCAGATGCACATTTATGTCTGTTTTTCCCCTCTCCCTGTTGCTCTGAAGCTACAGCTTCACCACCTGATCTCCAAATACCTAGGCAACAATACAAGCCTTCGGGGCCCGCAGGAACGCGGTGCTTGCTGTAGCCCCGCCAGCCATGAGCGCCCAGTGGGATGGGGAAGTACCTGCATGGATGGGAGGCGTGTGCGTTTGAAAACATGGCTGTAAACTTTTTTGGTGTGTGCATATCTTTGTGCTGGTCTTTTTGTACGGATAGCAAGACTTTTAAGCACTCCAGTTAAATTACCAGGGCAACTGACATTCTGGCAGCCGACTTTAATGGCACATGCAAAGAGTTCACATAACCCATGCAGGAACTTACTTATAAAAGCCATGTGCCTCCACGGAGAATACCGAGCTTCTTCCCAATGCAGTAAAGAAGGAGCACCCCACTGAGATGACACCCACAAATCCAAGACAACAACCTTTGGCCCTGTGTTTTGACATTATCCAGCCAGAAAGCAAGAATTTCCATCAAAACTATTGCTTATTCTGAGAAAAAGTCTCCCATTCCCTCTGTGCTCTAAGGTTCCTGCTTCACAGCACGAATTAGGGAAGGTGAAGCTGGTAGAGCGGAAAAAAGAGCAACCCGGGAATAAATTAGTCTATCATCACTATAAATGGAAGGCAGCTTAAGACTGTTGACTGTGGAAATCACAAACATCCTGGTACATATTTTTCCGTTCATATCATACATTCAGATAAATTGAAAGTGATCTTTTGTATCATGCTTCCCCCGCCTATCCAATGCAGTCATTTCCTCTAATAAACTTCCTAGTGCTTTGTGTGGTCAAGTGTTAGATGTCCCCAAGGGATGAAGTTTCCACCACTTCCTTGCAAGGCATTGCACATCTCTCCATCAAGGAGATCCTTGATATTCGGTTAAACGGTCCTTTTCTCAGTGCACTCCCATTACTCCTGATAATCTCCCTGCACACAGCCTTAAGTAATTCTGTTTAGCATTTACTTCTTTCTAACACTGGTGACAGTAACCAAATCCCCTCTTTTTCATCTTTTGCTTACTTTATGGAGAAAAATTATGGGATAGCATATTCACGGACAACCTCCCCCCCCCTTTTTTTGGTTGCTGTTCTCGAATCCCCTCTGGCATGTCTCTGTCTGCCTAGAAGTGCAGTACCCAGGACTGAGGGCAATATTGCACATGCTCTGCCTTCCCACATGTAAGAGGGTGCCTTCCCACGCATCGCCCACTTCTGCAGCTTGAGGAATATCACTTCCAATCAGCTAGATGCTATCATTCCTAGATCTCCTCAACACTATTTATTCCTGCTGCATATTTGAGTTTCAAGTTGTTTTTCTCCAGTTTGCATTTTTCCAAGTTGGAACTTGCATTGTTGTTTTGCAGCCATTCTTTAATCTCTCTTGAATTGCTTCATATCACTTTCCTGTCTATAAGGGTGTTCACAGCCTTTCCCAGTGCAGCACTGTCGTGCCTTTCACTTCTTGTAAAAAAATTAAAAGGTATATATACAGAAACCACACGGGCATCAGAACACCTAGATACCTGCAATGAATGACTACATTTGCACAACACACAAGATCTAGCTGTATTCCTCCTCTGCTGCTCTGCTTGTTTTCTAAAACTCAAACCACCACTAAAAGGCTCACAAACTATTTAAAAGAATGCATCCCAACCGCAGGTCACAGCAGTCATCCATCACCCATGGATTTCACTGAAGTGCTGCTTACTCTGTTTCATGTGGGGAAGCCACCGCCATCCCCACTAAGGCTGCAGTTATAACAGCATAAGGACGGTCATGTTGATAGAGCTCATTTCCATAAATTTACAATACAAAATTTAGGACTAAAACCTGGGTGTTCCCCGCAGAACATGCTAAGTCAGCCTGAATTTATCCCCGAACACTGTGGTATGTGATTACAAACCCACTCCACACCAGCCTGCTGCCAGACCACCACGTTACCACAGTCCAGTCCTGGTGTTGCAGGCTGGCCTTGACCTCGTGGCTGAGATGACCATCTGGGGCTAATTTGAATGGGGACGGTGTGAATTTGGCACGTGATGACAGGAGCTGAGACTCCCCAAAGGAGAAGTGACCCCTGCGGCTGCACAGAGCCTGCACATTAACTTCAACAGCCTCTGTGCATGTGTGTGCAGAGCTTGCTGCAGCGCCAGTCGTGCAAAGCACTCGAGGCGAAATCAGACCAGCTTACCTCCCACCACTCTCCCAAAACAGTGTTTTCATCTCTTAAAACATACGGGCAACCTTGGTCATGTCACATTTCTTTTGGGATTAGTATTTTGAGGCCTTCTGAGCACCTCTGCCAACAGAGGTCAACAACTATGAAAGCATTCAGTGAAGCAGATTGCGTATCCGTTTCTGCCTTTCTGGAACACCAGCTTACCAATAAAAGGACTTTTTGTCATGTGTCAGTAGAGGACTCAGCCAGGCTGGCACACCTTTGTGCTCAGCACTTTAACTGTAGAGACTATGCCTCACAATAATTACAATGCTAGGTCTCTGGCCTGAAAACCATTCATGTATTACTTCACTTCACGCAAACGAGTGGTACCTTGAAGGGAAGATTATGCACAGGCACAGAGCAAAGCACATGCTTAGTATGACTATGGTGCTGTTTGTCAGCGGTACACATATACTCGAACTAGCTTTACATTTGGTTCCTGCTAGCAGCGTAGAAGTGGTGGTGCTGAGCGGCTAATGAAATACCTGTGTGGCAGGGAGATCCGTGTGGCCACAGGCCAGCAGATTTTCAGCACGGTCTCTTCAGAGCCACCCCCAAAACCGCTCCAACCTGCAGCCCCAGCAGTGCAGACACACCTGCCTCAGCGGCTACCGTCCGGCTGAGGCTGGGGGAGGTCCATGGGTAGCTTCAGAGTGGTCCAGGAGAAGCAGCTCAGTTTTAGTGTTCACAGCAATAGACTTCCAGTGGAAAATATCTGGATACTCACCCATTTAAGTTAAAACCACTGCCTGAAATAGATCTGCACTTGTGTCATAGATTACAATAAGAAACCTGGGGTAGGAGAACAAAGTAAGAGTTTTCTGAGTACACAGTTTCAGAGGTAGCTGCTTCCCCAGCTGGCAGGCACAGAAGGATTTTTGCTGCTTTGCCTTGCAGTGGCCTATTTGATGAGCACCGTTACTCGTAGCTTGCCACCCGCCTCGCCTTTGTCACCTGCCAGGGTCTTGTGAACATCACCTTGGCAATTATTCTGCAGAAGGAAGCACAAAGTAGTGGCTTTATTGATTTTTATTCTTTTTATTTTGTCGGAAGAGAGGTCCATGTGTAAAAGAAGGCATCTGAGTAAAACACATGTACTCCCTTCTGTTTGTTGTTAGCAGCGCAAGTCTCGGAGCCTGGAGGAGGCTGGGCTTGCGTGAGGCTCTCACAGTGTGCTTCCTCATGGCCAGCCGAACAGCTTTTTGCAGTGGGATGGCCACTGCCAGCAGCAAGTTCAGAAATGACACAACTTTCGGTTCAATTTCACAGGCACACTGAGAAAAAGGATCCTAAGGACGTTACAGACAAGCAAAATAGGAGCCAGCTTTCTCCTTCCGTCCTTCCCTTTCCCCAGGGGCCACCAGGGCTCTCCTCAGGCTGCTGTCCTGCTCTCCCTGCTTTCACACTCTTTTCTTCTAGGTGACCTCCGCAGTGCCCTTGCTGGTTGAGGCATTGATGGAGCAGCTTCAGCGCTTTTCTCCCCAGGAGATGAGCGTGCCACCCCATGGGGCCTTGGAAAGCAATCCTTGCTGAGCGTGAAGCAGTCACGTGCTTCTGGGAGACCGATTTTGTGCTGGAGGTGGTGGGGTGGTTTGCTCATTTACTTCTTTGCTATCTTTTCCTCTTCTTTTTCCATTTCCTATTTATCTTTCCTTCCAGAACCCTTAAAACTGTGTGGCTCCCCACCAGTGGAGGCCTCCAGCTCTGGAGCAGGGCATAACAGCCAAAGAGCAACGTTATCAAACAGTTTGGAACCAGGGTTGAGGAGAAATATGTTGTCCAGCAGGAAGAAGTCTATACGGAAGCAAACCAAATACAGACACCCAGCCTGGGACTCAGCCAAGACAGTACCTTTGGACTCATGCCCCTATGCTTTTTTCTTTTCTCCCCCCCCCCCCCCCCCCAATAAAATTGCCAGGAAATGTTTTGTTACCACATGTGGGCAAAGCAACAACAGCTTGCACCCGGGCGAGGAAACCTTCAGCAGCTTAGCATCTCCCTGGCACCGCGCTGTGGTGGCGCTGGCAGAGCGCACAGTACCACCTACTGCTTAATGGGATCACTGCCTGAAATGGCTTCGGCAGCCTGTCCTCGGAGGCCTCCTGTCCATGCTCTGATCCAGCCCAACACAGCTCAACTTCTGACAGGATCACAGCACAGGGACGCACATGCCCGCAGGCAAATAATCGCACCAGAGGCTGCAACATGACAGTGCCGAGAATTAACTTAACCACCAAGCCTACTTTGGGTGCAGCTCTCTGTCATCTTGCGGCTCCCAGAATTAATGAACTTAGCAGTGCAACACGATGGGCACGTAAGTGGGATCATTCATACCCACCTCACATCCGCAATGAGACGGATCAAAGCAACACGCTGTGCGGAGGTGCTTGTGTCCATCTGCCAGCCTACCTGTGACAGGCAGCGTGGAGACCGGCAGCGCAACAACGTAAAGGGAGCGAGTGTGAACGAGGAGACCGAGGCTATAGCAAAATGGAAGACAGCACATTAACAATGCAGTGCTGATCTTCCCTAGCAGCCTTTGCCACTGATTTATAGAGCCAGCACGATTCATTTATCCAGGCTACCTTCATTTTATTGTTATTAATTGTTATGAGTTTTTTTGGCAGGGATGGAGAAGCTTGTCTGATTAAATATAGCTTTGGGGACGGCAGCTGGCAGAGTCACAATGAGAGAAGGTTCCAGCTCCAGATCTTTTTTCAAAGAATGTGTTCTTAGCAAGTAATTGGGTGCAATCAAGTGCAGAGATAAATAGTAGCACTTCCCAAGGTGTAGCTCAAGGCTCTGATCCTGCCAGTTGCTGTTTGCTGGCAAACATTCAGAAAGGGCAAAGACCCGCTCAGGTCTCTGCAGACTTTCTGGCAGGACGAGTGCCCAACTGCTTTGCAAGGCTGGAGAGAAAAGATTTTTCTACGCAGACCAGGACGCTTTAGCAGGGTGGGCTTTTGGATGTACAAAATACATCACAACAGTATCAAAACCATGCAGTGTTAAGGGCTGAGAATCCGGTTCCCTGAATGCACATGCATCTTTGCTCTTTGTGGCTGACACACGTGTGTTTCTGCAGGGCCCTCATCCGCATGCTCCAAGCAGCTTCCACAGCTTTCTCACTTTGCATTCTGCATTCACGCAAGTTTCCACAACCAAAAAGGAAAATTAGCAGCAGGCTGAAGAACTGGCACTCTAACTGAACAGCGAGTGTGCTGAGAGCTGGAACTATACTTCCCTCTTTTACCCATTTTTGATGTCCACTGACCGTTTTACTGCAGATTCTTACTCCCCATTTCCAGTTCATGCCAGTACACATCGGACCTCCACCTGAACACAAATCTGAGCTTGTCTCTAGGTCATAGACATTTTGATGTCCTCTGCCTAATCTACCAGTGTGATGTTGCAAAGATGGCTCCCAAGCAGTTTGAGCGAGCCAGTGCTTAAACTACAGGAGGGCTGTGCTAGTAGGTTTTGGCTAGTGGGATCCAAGATCCTTGCTGCGGGACTGAGCAGGCCAGCTTTCCGGCATCCAAGTGCTCACCCCATCATCCAGCTTCACTTCCAGCCAAGCCAGAGAGCAGCAGGACTTCTGGAGAGCTGCCCTCATCGGTAGCCTTTGAACTTCTCACAGAGGTCTCTGCTGTCGCCACCGCCCACCGGCTCTCGGAAACTTCTTGCGGCTCTTGGGCGCATGAAAATCGTGTTATGCAGCCCCACAGATCAGGAGGGCTGGCCTACCTTTAATATGTTGCTTTCTAATGTATTTCTGTGCTCACTTCCAGGAAAGTTTTGGCAATCTGTGAAGCTCTTTCTTTGGAAAACATCTCACACTGTGTCATTAGGTGAAAATGGCCTCCGGAAGAGGTAAAAAACCAAAGCATTTGCCCACGTATGCTATTCGCAAGAGGAAAGTGCCTCACTGCTGCTTTTTTTTTTTTCACCCCGGTATGTATGATGAAAACATCTGAAACTGTTAGAATTTATATAGGCAGATTTGGCAGCCTTTTGAGATGTAGTTGGACTGTGACATATAATTTAATTTTGGAGCTTGCTTGCTTGCTTCCTGAATATGCGCTCTGTAATCAGACAAAGTTTTAGCAGCTCAGACAGAAAGCACGGCCGCTGTGGTTAGCCTGTGCTGACAATAGGCAGGTGCTCGTTGCTGTAAACCAATGCAGCTACACTGAAATCAATAAACCTCAACAATTTATACTTGCTGAAGTTCCGGCCCCGTGTTTTGATGATTTTTTTTTTTTTTTTTACTGTTTTCTTCCTTTACCGCTTTAGCACATTTGCTCACGCTTGCCTCGACCAAACACACCAGATCATGCCAGGGACAGGCTGAGCCCTGAGTCAGAGCAGAGAGTGCCACCTACTGAAACCTGCATTTTCCATGACTGGGTCCTCCCCCCGCCCCGCATCCCCGCCAGCTTCCTCCAGGGCTTGGGATACACTTCCAAAAGACACAAAAGAGCAGGAAAGAGGATTTAAGTTGTTTATAAGGCCATCACCCCTATTTTAACAGGCAAAACCTCGGGGAGGGGGGAAGAAGGGGATTTGTTTTCCAGGTTTTTAGTCTCCCTTAAGCAGAAAGGTACACAAAGAGAGAAAAAAGTCCCGGCTCAAAAAACATTTCCTTTTAAATGGCATGATATGCCTTTAAGGGGAAGGTAGCAGGCAATGATCCATCTTCACCACATACAGACTTGCCTTGTTCTTCCATTTCTGGCTGAGTGATAAAACGTTAAATGTCATTTCCTGTATCAGTGGTTAACCACTAGATGCTGGATCAGAGATTTACCAGAAGTGCAATATTCAAAAGTGGACCTGCTGCTTTCAATAACCCTTTCTTGCACCCTGTGGGAACCATTTAACCTTTGAGAGAGAGAGAGGAAAAAAAAAAAAACCAAACACAAATACCCTGGATTTGGGTAGGGAGATAAGTCTTGAGCTTTGTGCCAATGGCTCACACTTGGTAGAGGCAGTCATAGGGATAAATCCTTCCCTGGCCCCAGCCTGGCACAACACTCAGGCTTGTGAGAAAGTGAAGCAACTACATGGGTTGTTTCTGAGCCCTCGGTTCTATCGTCAGCAACTGGAGATCAGGCACTGGGGGACGTGACTGTTTTGCACTGATTCTCTTCTACTAAAAGCCAGCATATTTAGCAAACGGACTGACAAACTGTACTCCCTACCAGCCCTTACTTTCCAGTTATTTTACACTGCAGAGGCAAGCAGTTTATCTGCCCAGGCTGTATTCATTTTGTTACCAACATCACAGTCACTTACGGGGTTGAGTGGATTAAAAATCATTTCAGGAAGAGCAGCTGGGAGAGTTGGGAGCAGATAAGGAAATTTCAGTTGAGGCTACATTTTCAAAGGCTTAATTTTGAACATGTGGTTGTGCAATTGCCTGTGTAAATACAGAGCTATTTTTCTAATTACATAATATTTGTAAAGCACTCGGAACATAAAATGCCTAAGCACACATCAAGAAATACTAGTTAGAGAAAGTTGTGGCCAAATATTGGTGATGAGCATCTAGAAATAATAGAAGCAGGTCCTTTGGACATACACCTGATGTCTAAACTGCCTGTGCATGGCTCTCGGTTGCAGCAACACCCCTCGCTTTACCCTCCGGCCCCTGTAATCATTGCAGTATCCCTGCTCTCAAAGAGCTCAAACAACTCAGCTCAGTTGGAGAACGCCCTTTTTCAGGGTGGGGAATGGCTCTGCTTTTGCTGCGTACATGGGTCTCGTGCGACAGAGCCCTTGTCCCTGAAGGCAGCCTGCAGGCAGTATTGCATGTGAAATAATAAATAGTAATAACCTCAGAGTTGAGGTACCTCGCTCCTTTCTTCCTCAGCCAACAGGAAACCCCCCTCATCTCTTCTGTCATTGCAGCAGCACCCAGCTGACTCAGTTGCGAACCTGCACCCAGCCGTGCTAGGTGCTGTGCAAAACACTCTGCGGCCACACAGTCCCTCCCTCACAGAGCTGATGCTCTCAGACATGAAAGGGAAATGCTCCCAGCACCCCCGGCCAGGCACACCTTGACCACTGGTACCCACACCCTACACAGAGTTTAGTTCCCAAAGCATATGCACAAGGTGACAATAGGAATCGTACAGTTCAGATCCTGGGCTTTCCAGGCAAACAAGGGTGGAGAACAGTATTTGCACCGCACAGCTCGCGTTGCTCTTGAGCAGTATCCCCCAGCCGCTGAGCAGTGATAAACAAAACAGCGCTGAGACCAGAGGAGAGGCTTTCTGTGCTGCTCAGGGGAAAACTGGGAGGGTGGAAGATCCAAGAAGATTCCCCCAAAAGGCGACATGGTTTTTTTCTTCACTCCAAAAGTCACAGGAAATCTCCAGATTACTCATCCTTTCCCAGGAACCCTGGCTGGAAAAAAATCAAGGAGCCTCACTATTTTCCTACAAACACACATACACACGCACACACACAAAGGAGCCCTGCAAAGACCTTAACACCAGCTGTGCTTGCCCTTGCCAGAACTTCCTGAATCCACCCCCGTTTACCCTAGCTTGCCAAGCAATGCAAATATTTGAGAGGCCACCTCGTTTCCGCAGCGTCTGATGTAAAAATCCGCATCGAATCCAAGCAGTAAAGGCTGTGACTCACAGCTACTCAGCAGCCAGAAGTCCTGTCAGGCAGGCCAAGCTTTTATATAGCAGGAGGTCACTGGAACACACTCTGGCTCACCTCTCTCATCGATCAAAAGAGTGCAACAACTCAGAAACATCTCCTGCTTGCCTTCCCTTTTTAAAATCAAATGCTAAGAAGCTGCTTCCTAGTAGGCAGAAACAGGATGACACAAATACAGTATCTTGGGGAAAGAAAATGAAGTTTTGTCTCAGCAACTGCTGAAACTTAACAACACAAATGAGTTCTGCCGTGCAACCCGGCGACTGCAGCCAAGAGAAACTTGAGTCAGAAGACCTGATTTCAGTTCCCGCTGTTTGATCTTGGGTTACTCACTTAACCGCCCCTGGAAATAAAGTCCTCCTCTGATGACTACTGCTTGGGAACAGCCTGGACATCGGCAAGAATGTGGACGAGCCAGGTGACATCTGCAGCCGAGTCCCAGACTGGGGAGAAAATAACAGCATGTTTCTGCAGCGTCTACATGGAAGATGGGTGGTGAGGAAGGAGTGAGGTAGAAACTGCTGCTTTGATAGCTATCGAGGTGTTAAAAAAGAATGAACAAAATGGGGACACCTCTCTCCCCCAGACATATACATACATTGAGAATGTAGATCTTCTGGGCTTCCAATAGGCTGCACAAGCAAGACATGCCTCATCAGAGTCCCCACAGGATGTGACTTGCCTTTAATGCTTTAAGGGTCAAATCTTTGACCACATCAGCAATCCCACACATTCAGGGACCACGAATCAGAGCTTCAGAAGTTGCAAGTCTGACTTCAACTTCCCAAAGCATGCCCTTGCATACTTTTTCTTTTTTATATGAGCACCCTGATTATTCTCCATATTTAATTGAGTCCAGAAGCTGGAACTAATGATCAGGGCATGTAATACTCAGGAGAGTATGGCCCCCTTCAGTCTTAATATTTGACAAGCTTTTTCTCCTGCTCTCTAGTTCTGTAATGGACCACAACTACTGCACAGAGGTAATAATTCCTGACTAACTGAAGACTAAGAAAAGACATAATCTATTGAGAATTTTTTTTCTTCTTTTAGGTCTTGTTTATACCTCAGGATTGTACTGGGTTTAAGTCAGTTCATGGCACACTAAGGACAAACAAATTCATTAAACCATGTCAAATCAAATGTCTCACTTTTAAGAACACTTTAACATGCTTATAGCCTTGACCAGGAGTGGCAAATTTAGCCCTGGACACCTACATTTTCATATATAACCTTCCAAGGTGGTTTCTCCACCCTTCAAAAGCAGACCTGGCTTACTTGCACACAGCACGCAGCTCCAGGCTTAAGCTTCAAGCTTGCCTTACCCCTCCGCACAGCCAAATGAACTACACAGATGCATCTTACTGGGTGAATGCGCTGAAACTGGTTCAAAGTGGTCTTGCAGCAGCTTAGCTGAATTCTGATCCAGCAGCCCTTCTCCATGCCTTCACATCTATCTTTCCAAATCTCCCCTCACATCTGCAGGAAGGAGTTGTGTTGCCATTCGAAGGCATAAGGAGGCTGAGGCCATGGAACCTAAGAGAAACATAAGGTGAAGCTGCCACACCCCTGTGGCTATCACAACTAAATATTCCTTTGGGTTGGCTTTAAGCAGTGAATAAAGGAAAGTAAATCCTCCTTGTCTGGAGGCTGCTTCCACAGGTATAGTCATAAACCCCCCCACACCCCGAGGAAGAGCAGGGAAAATCTGACAGCATCATGTTCATTCATGACGATTTACCATTGTGTTGATGTTCTTCTGCAAGGCCCCAAGCTGAGCTGCGGTGCTTTTCTCTCCAGCAAAAAGGAGCAGTAATAAGCAGCCTGGTGCACATCTCCTCCTTTATACATGGGTACAGTTACATATACTACTACAGCCGGTAAACTTTAGGCATATACTGGTTGGATGGTCAAGGCTCCAACATGGAACAAAAATCTCAAGAGCAAAACATGGACTTAAAACACCCCTCTCCATGTTTGCAGGAAGTCTAAAGTGCAGCCGTGATCACCCCTGGAATGGAAATTAATTTCTTGATCAATGGTTTCTGATGTAAATAGCTTTTAGCATTAAAAGACGACAGGTTTGGCTGTCTTGAAGTCATTAAACTACGGGACTGAAATGAGTGGTGTCTCCCTCAATGAGGTTCAGCTGAGTTATCCTTGACAAGCACATTAAGAAATTTTTGAACCTGCAGAAGGAAGGTAAAGATAGTGTTATGGGGGAAAATGCAGAGCTAGGTATTTCTTAAGAACAATGTCTTGCAGAAGAGACTCAAAATTAAGAGCTTATACTTTCAGAGATTCTGAGCTTTTTCATTTCCCATGATACTCTCTACAAAGGGCAATGCCAGTGACAGTTTTTCTTTTAAATCCAGGTTTTTCTTTATTGCTGCAGACCATGCTGTGCAGCAAGTCCATTCTTAGCACTGCGCATGTATCCGTTCAACTAGTAGTTTGTAGAGCACTGTAAGCTGTGACCTAAGCAGACAAAAATGTGCTGAAATGTAAACTAACATATTTGGTAGGGATGTAACACAAAAGAGTTACAGAGGTTATTACCGTTTTGCAGATATGGACACAACAGAGAAGCAGCTCCTTCCACGGTACTGCAAACCCTTAGGGCTTACACATTATGAACTGGCTCCAAAAGCTAAGAGACAAAAATAATTCCCATAATATTTCTTTTTTTAATTTGCCTTCTACAGTTTACTTTTTCAAGATTTTCTCTTTAAGCACAAGGGTTATGAGTTTACATTAAAAATATAGTGGAAGTTTAATCACGTGATTCCAGGAACAAGGGTTTAATGGGGAAAAAAACCTACATTTTTTCCAGTATGTAATTCATACCAGATAACCACCAATACTTTAAAAAAGTAGCTTTCCTTGCAAGTAAAACCTGGGATGAGCTAGAGACAGAAGGCAGCAGTGCGCTGCAGGAGATGGGCAGGTTGTTGGGCAGAGACAAAAAGGAGGTATATTGGGCAAAGCAGGCAGGGTTTGGGAAAAGGAGGTGCACCGGGCAAAACTGGCAGGGTTTCAGTGGCAGGGGCTGTGGGGGTGACCTGCATGGGAGGAGGCCATGAACTGCCCTGGGCCAGTCATAGCTGTCTCCTATGGCTTTAAAACAGATGGGACCAGCCCATGGTGAGTCAAAACTCCAACCGAAGGAGCATGTGGCACCTCCACTCAAACATATTTAAGCGTGAATGGCAGCCATTAGGAGAGGAGTTCAGTGAGGAGATGTGTTTGGAGACAGGTGAAGAGATGCAGGAAAAACATGGAGAAGACATGTGAGGAGATATATGAACAGGAGCATTACGAAAACACAGAGGGAGACAATGTTGGGGGCATGGCTGGAGACACACTCTTCAAGAAGGCAACCCACACTGGGGCAGGGATTCCCCTGAGGGACTGCAGCCTGTGACGGTCCCACAACCAGGGCAGCAACACTGGGAAGCCTGGAGGAACACTCACTAGGAAGCAAAGAGCAGCAGATAAAAAACATTAAGCACACAACCCCGACGTCCTGTGCCACCCGTCACCTCACCGAAAGGATTGGGAGGGACTGCATGTCACCTGCGGTGAAAACAAGGGGAGCTGACCCTCGGAAGCAGAGAGGGAAGGTGTTTGACAGAAGATGAGCCTGGGGAAGGGGGAGGAAAAGTGAATGCTGCCATCCTGCTGGTGAATGACAACAGAGGGGGACGTCTTTTTTCCGTTTCTTAAAAAAAACAAATAGCACATGGTTTATTCACCTCATAGCTTATTACAAGAGCTGCAAAACTGTTTCATCCTGCTTCCTGCCTCAAGCTGGTGCAAAACGCAATCATCTAGTATGCCTTTCCAGGTCTGGTCCTCTAAATTTGGTGCGGCCAAGCAGCTATTCCCTTATAAGGTTCATTTTGCAACTACCCACTTCTTGCGATGCCTCCCCGCCCTCCAGCTGTTTTATTTTCCCCAAACTTTCCTTACTTCTTTCCAGCAAATAGGGTAAAGTCTCCCAAGTAGCTTTGTTTCTTTAAATTTGTCACTCGTTCCCTCATAGACCTGAAATTATAAACAGCTGTCCACAAAAACACAATTGCTTCTAGAGTAACCAATGTTAAGGACGCCCAGAGAGGGTTATGACTTCAGCCTGCGTACAGGGAGAGAGACAGGGGTGCCGGAAACAAAGATCCTGTTTCAGTGCAGATTATCCCAGCATGAACAATAGAGGGACATATGGGATGTACAGCCCATTCCTTATAAAGAAAACGCCTCTCGGTTTATTTAGGAAGATCCAGAAAACCAATAGAAAAGAAAAAAACCAGCAAGGCAGGTCCCCCGCTGCGCCCCCAGGTACCTGGCCATGTGACAGAAAGAGAAGCTATGCAGAGCCACCTATGCAGATGCCCACGGAGCTTGCCAAGGAGCAGATGCTTTGGGCAGCGAATTAGCTTCTGTGGCTTGGCCTCTGGGGCGGCATGACTGCCATCCAAAAATGCCGAGATGAGAGGAGAGGGTCACTGGCATGGAGCACCAGAGTAGCACCTGGCCACTATCAGCTGTTTCAGTAAGAAATGTTATTGCATTAACCCATCTGGTGCTCAGGAGTCAAGATTTTCCAGACTCACACATAAGCAAGAGAAAAGCATAAAGGTTATTTTTGTTAGCAAAAATCAGCTCTAAATAAAAGCCAAAGCTATTTCCCTGCAAACTTGCAGGAGCGTCCTATGGAGAAACACAACTGCGAAATGAGAAACATGATTGACTGTTAGTGTGAATGCTTTCAAGGTTTAACTTCTGCATAACTGTTTAAATGAGCGTATTCATGTGGACTTGGGTTTTTCCTACCAGTGCACTGATGACTCTGGCCCAGCGATACTCAATGTTTCCCATCTGCCAATACCAATGTGTCTTCAGCATTTCTATTCACAAAACCGGCGCCCACTCTGGCACTTCTGTCTGCCCAAGGAGAGCTCTTTTCTATGTCAGGCAGCCACAACTGCCATATTATAAACTTGAAAACAGAGGATCCCAACTTAAAAATCATTGTAACAAAATCTCAGCAATAAACATTACCTGGCTTAAAAAGCAAAGTCTATTGGTCTGCTTTCACTCAAAAACTATTTATATTTTCACTCATGAGATAAAGCACTTTTAATCTCCTGCAAAAGGTATTCCCCACACATGAACTGCTGGCTGGTAGATGGATCTCTAGCAAACTATTTTTCTGAAACAAATGGGCGTGTGTTTGTTTTGCATGCAGGAAAGACAGGCAGGCAGATGAACACATATGCCTCTCCTGCTTTTTCACTCATTCATTCAAAAAATTTCAAGAAACTTGGAAATTATAAGTTTATAATGGAAACAGAAGCCAACTAAATCCTGAAATGTGATGTTGCAGGACTTTGGATGCAGGTCTCATTAAAGTATCTACCACAATGCAACTGTCTCATGATAAAGATGTCTGCAGCCTCAGATGCAACTTAGCACTGTCTGCAGAAGTGCTGTTTTCCTTATGTTTAGACAGGCCATACAGTGCGTTGTAAAGAGAAGAAACATCTGTTTTCATTTTATAATCTAGTAACAAAGAAAGAACAAAAGCAGAATCTTCACAAGAATCAACAGGGCACCTTTCCTCTCTCTCTCTCTTTAAGGTCCATGTGTATATTGCCACAGGAAGGGGAGAGGGGAAAGGGAAGTGGAAAAGGCTTCTCCATTTAATGGTGCAGCACTAGAAAAACAATCCAGGAATAGAACGGCCATATTTTAAAAACTGACATGTTTGGGGTTTTGGTTTGGGGTGTTTTTTCTTTCTTCCTTTCTTTTTTTTTTTTCTTTCTTCCTTTCTTTCTGTCTTTAAGTTAAAAGAGTTGTGAGCACGTATTTCAAGGAAAAAACCACTTTGTGAATGTGTGTTGCTATTGCCACTACCAGCTCCTCCACTTCTAGCTCACTGGGTAAGTCCAGAAATGTCTAGGTGTGGAAGATTATGTCTCAACAACTTTCATGTCAAGAGCCCCCGGGGTATCTTTTGACACACAAGTTTCCAGTAGCAGTTTTAGCTGATGGGGACACTGTGTTCCCTCCTTGCCCACACTGTTTGTTCCTGTGCCCAGGCCAAGTCCTCTGTTTTGCTTATTCAAGTGTTTGGAGCAAGGAATTGATCCCACTGAAAACTAATATTCCTCCCCCCCCCCCCTTTTTTTTCTGGCTCTCGGCTGGATCCGATCACTGTGCAATCACACAGAAGGTAGTGCCAGCAAGTGAGGGGTGAGAGGCAAGGAGTGGGCTGCTCCTCTTGGTGGCAGTGACACCACTTGGACTGGCAGTGACACTAGAGCATAGGCAGACACTAACCACCGCTCAGAGCAAAAGAAAAAACAGCATTCATCGCTCGTCTCACGCTGCTGGACATCCCGCTCCAGGCAAACACCCATCAGGTTCTGTATGGCAGAGGAAACTGCATCACATCAACACTTTAGAGCAAGATCAAACTGTTTTGAAGTGGACTGATGCAGGACACTTCACGTCCCCGTGGCGGTACCCCATGAGCCTCCAGCAAAGATGAGGGAACACCCCATGTAGCGGTAGGCTGCGGAGGAACTGCGCAAACCCCCCGGGCCTGCTCCTCCACGTGGCTTAGAGAAGCTCCACCATCCTTCAAGAGAGGTCCTTTATGTTTTGGTGACTGATCAACTGCTCCAGCTTGGTAGAAACCGCCCGGGGCAAGGGAGGGGGGTGTGAGGAAGGCAGAATTTGATCTTAGGAAATCTGTGGTTTGATGCTTTAAACTCAAATTGGTAACGACAGCAAAGCACAAGGCCTGAACGGACAGCAGGTAATGGCAGCCGCGACCATGGCATGTGAGAGCAGGAGCAGAGGGGCTGGAAGAGCAGACTGCAGGTATATGCACACATAAAGCAAGGTGAAGTTTTCTTTCCAATTAAGAAAAAACAAAAAGCACCTGTTCTCCCCTTTCTCTCCCCTCTCCCAGTAGCAAACAGCATCAAAGGCAAACTCTGTCTTTCTAAAGCAGACCCACCAGGCAGCGTCTCCACACATCCTCTTTCCCCGCTGTTTTTGAACGGATGCGATCCAGTTTGAGAGGGGAACGCCGTGATTCTCTGCGGATCTCCAGCCGGGGCGCGGGGGTAGGACCTGCCTGAGGAGGCACAAGGCCGGCGCGCACTGTCCCCGCGTGGAGCCGAAAAGCACCAGCTTGCACTCACAGACGACCGACAAGCCCAGGTCCTGCCTCCTCCTCAAAACAACCCCGCGGCCCCAAGTGCCCCTTGCCGGCACCGGGCTGCGGAGCCTGGCCTTGGCCCCCGCCGCGCCGGGGTAAAGAGTCCTGCCCGAGCCGCCCCCCGCCCGCTCTCCGCCACGGCGGATCGCGCCGCCATGGCGCCACCTGGCGCCGCGGGAGGGACCGCCGCCGCCGCCGGGGGAAGTGGAGGCCTGGCGGCGGCCTCTCCCGAGTAAATTTAAATAAAAAAAAAATTTTTTTAAAAAATACAGAATTTAAAAATTAAAGAATGTTAAAAAAAATTAAACAAATTCTCGTGATCCCAAGTCCCAGCTTTCACCGAGTCCTCCTGACATTCAGTGAGCCGTCAAAGTGACGGTGTCACCTTCATACATGGCAAAATAAAGCGCTTAACAATTATATTGGTCTTTCTAACAATTTTACCAACCACACGACATATTAAGAAACGCAGCGCTGTCAGATGAGGCTGCCTGGCAGGGTAACACCCCGAATTCGCAGAGGAAAGCCCCGAAGAAAGGGTCTTGCCCCCCAAAACCGAGAGGCCGTCCCGCCCCGCTCCTGGCCCCGTGGTGCTGCGTGGGAGCCCGGCGGAGCGGGCTAGGGGCCGGCCAGGAGGTGGCCCCCTGCAAGGCAGCGCTGAGGCACTGCCCTGCCGTGCCCGTGTGAGGAAAAAGGACACGAGGGTGTCACTCTGTTGCCGACAGTGAAGTCAAAGATCCTGATGATTTAAGTCTTTAAAACGCACATTTTTAAATACGACTAAGTTCCAGGAGAATTATTTCCACCTTTCAGCTTTTCCTGCTTTTCAACAGCAGTAACAGTCTTACCTCCCATCCTAAAGCATTAAGCCTTGCAGTAATAACTCCACTGTTATCTTCTGTTTCAGATCATCTCTTCCTCAGGAATCTCCACCTGGTAAGCTGTGTTCGCAACAGTGAAATATTGTCCACATTATTATTCAGTTAAGAATTTCATTTTTCTAAAACGTGATTTTTAAAACCATGGTGCCTAAAGTTTGGTATGTCTTTGGACCCATCTGTACCTGGCTACTGAGTTTCCTAAGCTGAGCTCTAGGCTGTAGATGAGACTTCAGCAGAAGAAAGACCTTATGAATTTCTGCTCATGGTGGCACCTAAATAAACACTCCAGACTTGAGGATGACGAGGACACTTGCGACTCCCATGTAAATAAGACAGGGAGTTGCTGCAGGTCTGAGAGAGCAACTGCAAAGGCCTTGGGTGCAATTCAGCTTTCAAAGGTGGTGCTCTTACGGAAGACATCGATCTGTTGCCCTGCCATCCGCACAAGGCTGGCGTCTAGCACACCATGCTGCAAGTTGCTATGAAAAATGAGGGAAATGGAGCTTATGAAGCAAGATTTTATGAAGAGAGAGAAACATTGGGTTGCTGTCCTGGGCTCTGTCCGTGAATGAAATCAGTTTTGAAGATACTCGTAGCAGGGCATAAATAGGGAGGTTGCGGGACAAGGGTATCTTACCATTTTCTGGAGGAGTGATTGTTTTTTCATTTGTCTCTGTGCCGCTCTCTTCTGGCTTTCTGGGACACATATGAAAGAAAAGAGAAGTGATTGAATTTCCTCAGGCATCAGTGCTTCATGACATCAAAATGATAATTCACTCAGAGCAGATTGATTCTGCTTTGGAAACTTGCAGATTCTCTCCCCTTTCAAACATCTTTCATCAGCAGCCAAATGGTTAATGTTACATTTAAGCAATTGCTGGGCATCCAAATTCACTCTCATCAAGGAAGAAGAACTGCTCACAATGCTCCATGCTCAATTGCTGCAACAGCTACTGAGTAAGATTTTGTGTGTGTTTTTTTTAACCACAAGATAAGCTATAGCATGAAGCTGCAAGATTTAAAACAAGCAAAAATCGTCCTGTAATAAATATCATTTAAAATACAAAATATTCTGTAATATAGCCATTCACTAAGTAAAAGTCTTAAAAGTTCCAAATAGAAATCCAACATGAGCATCACCTTCGATTTAACCAAGGGAAATAATACCTCAAGTAACGAAATCTCCAGAAGCATGTGCTTTCCTGGTAGATACATTCAGTCAGTCAAAGGCTATTAGCGTCAAAGGTTCAACCAGGTAAAGGTTTATTCCTTGCACTGAAGGGAAGGTATAAGTATATAATATAATTGTTAATTCTGGCCTTGAAAACAGAGGTCCATGAAACATTAAGGAGCAACAAGGGGTAGGGGAAGAAACTACTCCCCGGGGAAGGACAAACCAGGAGCTGAGCGTCACCACAGCACAAGCAGTGCCCTCACACACCCACCCCTCTGGCACAATCCCACAGGACCTGAACAGCGTCCATTAACAGCCCCCAACCAGCTGATGTGATGAACCAGCTCCAGGGTCCACCCAGAAAGTCTGGTGAGGAGATAGGGCCAGAGACAAGACATAGGCCCAAGGTCTCTCCAGGAGACAGGATGGAAGATAGGTACAGCTATAGCATAGTGCAGACAGGCACTCACTATTCACTTCAGCCGCTATTGAGAAGAGTTTGGCTCTGTCTTTCAAGTACTTTGTGGGCAGCTGTTAGACAACATCTTAATCTCCTCCTTGCTAGACTAAACATGCCCATCTCTCTCAGTCTCTCTTCATAGGACATGAGCTCTAGGCTCCTTACCATCCGGTAGCTTTCTGCTGGACCCTCTTTGGTTTCTCCACATCCTTCTTTGGACATACTGTTCCAGGTGTGGGCTCAGCTGCACTGAGCAGGAGGAGATAGGAACTTAACCATGGTCTGCTGGCCGTGTTCCTCCGAATGTGATCTACTGTTCAGTTTGCCTTGCTTTCAGTGAAAGCACCTTGTCAGCTCATGTTCAACCGGGCATCCACCATAACCTACAGGTCCTTTTCAGCAGAATTGCTGCTCAGCCAGTTGCTGATATGTAGGGCAATTTTGCCCCGGTGTGGAACTTCACAGGAGTCCTTACCGAAGTCCCGCAACAGGTCTTTGCCAGTCCTTTTCTTGAGGTTATTGAGGTCTCTCTGGATTAAAGCTCTGCCATTTGTCTCTGCCGCTTTCCCTACTGTGGTGTTACCTGCAGAGATGCTGAGGGTGTACTCTGTGTTCTCCTCCCGGTCACTGCTAAAGGTGTTGAACAGTATCAGACCCAATATTCACTCCTGCGCTACCCATTACCAGCCACGAGTCAGGAGATGAGCTGCTGATCAGTATCCTTTGAGTCTGGCAATCCAGCCAATTTTCCCAGCAGTCCCTTTGGTTACCCCATACTTCCTCACCTTCCAAATGGGAATACTGTAGGAGACACTATAGGGAAGCCTCACTAAAGTCAAGATATCTCCACCACTCTCTCCTCACCCACGTAACCAGCCATTTCCTTAATGCCCATTGCTGGCTTTATCTCAAGCTGAGCTTTGGCTTTCTGTGTTTTGTGTCCAAGTACCTAAGCAATGCTTTTATACATTCTCTTTTGTCAGAGCGTAAAATGCACCTTGTAAAATTCCCTGTCTACCTCAACAAGGGAATGATGTGTCCCCGAGTTCTCCAGAACTCCTCTTTATAAATCAGCCGGATCTCCTGAGCATCTTTCTGCTTCACAGCTGATTCCCAGGGATCCTACCTTGAAATTCCCTGAGTGGGGCAAAAGCCACTGTCCTGAGTGCAGCATCCAAACCACTGCTCACCTTTCCGGCCTCCCTCCAGCTCCTGAGCTCCAGCAGAGGGCACAACAGGCAGCTGAGGCTGGTCCTGCCTTGAGTCACCACAGCACATTTCTGTAAAGTCCTCAGGAGGTAACAGCAGTGGCTTTGGGGCAAAATAAAGAAGAAGAAAAAAATGTAAAGTTACACCCTATTTAGAATTTGACTGCCTTGTTCTCATTAGCAGTGGCACAGAAATCTTTAAAGCTGCAGATGGGCAGCGCTAGAGCTGGTTTGTCAGTCGGGGAAGAAGGGGAAATTCCCAGTGAATTCTCCGATGAGAAAAGGATGAGAAATGTAATGGTTCATTAACGTCCAGGCTGCTCATATGGAGTTTGTAAGGGGAAAATCAATTTTTACTTGTCAAATTATTGGACACTGTATCTAATAAAGTGGTAAAAGATGCTATTTGTCATGTAGCCCCGGGGCTGTGATTAGGGCTAGCAGTCCAGCAGCTTCCAGGAGCTCTCCTCATTCACACAGTAATCAACCCTGCTCTGCTGTAGGGAGCTGCGGCAGAGGTAACAGAAAATATGCTGGACTCAGGCAGAGGGTACTGTTTCTGTCTCCGATATGCTGCGTGACCTCTGTGAACGCATCCCACGCTTGCTTTTTGTCTCGTCTGCTAAGGTGTTGTCTCAAGGATTGCTGGTTGCCACAGAAGGTGGTACAGGTGGACTTCAGTGATGCATTGACACTGCATCATTGCAATAGTGGCAAGGTAGCTGCATGATAGAAAGCACCGTGCTGAACCTAAATAAAACAACGCTGTATGGTGTTATACTTTTTGTCCAGCTATTAAACAGGCAGCAATTTGGGTTCCTGCTTCCTTCCTCCCCGTCAGGTCCCCATACAATCCTCCCTTCTGTCACAAATGGGCTGAATCCATCTTATTATTCCAAAAGGTTTACTAGGCAGAACATATAAGGCACTAGGGGAAATGCTGTCATTAGAAAACCATCGCTATCAGTCCTGCTGGCATAGAAACGTCTATTGATGGAGTAGGGAAGCAGCAGCTGGGACTGTGCTTGGATGCAGGGAACCAGGTGTTCCTCCTCCTCCTGAGATGAAGAAATGCAACAGAAGATCTTAGTCAGGCTGCAGTGACTGCAGCCCAAATAAGAGCTATTAGCAAGCTGCTCTTTTCCCTCTGCTGTGATACAAGTACAAAAGTCAGTCTGTTGCTAGCTCCAGAGTGAAGAGGTTGATCTTTAAAAACAAAAGGCTCAGTGACTGTGGCGAAGGGGGCCTGTGTCTTTGAAGCCAGGTATGGAGGAAGCTACAGTTCATTACTTTATTTTTATAGCCATTCTTATTTTCTGGGTTGTTTAACAGCATGCAGATGTTTGAAGGGCCTATTCAGCCTTCAGCAAATAAAATGCTTTTTTCTTTGCCAGTGACTGCAAGATTTTCAGGAAAGGACAAGTGTCCTCCCATGTGTGTGGACAGCAATCAGCGCACGATAAATATTGCTTGAATATAAACGATTGGTATGAAAACTGACTTGGTTAATAGCATTGTTCTTACTGACAAATTCTAGACGCTCTTGATCCAAATAAGTGAATTTTAAATATTTAATAGTGAATCTTTGAACTTTATTTCTTTAATATCCAAGGCTGGATTGAGCCATACTTCTATAAGACATGAAGATAAATTACTTTAACTATAAAAGCAATGCTTATTTAAAACCTGGATTTATTTTTTTTTTATCTAAAGAATCCATTATAAAGCTAATCTCAGGCAGCTTTCAGAAAATCTCTTCAACATTTTCAGCACCTCTATTCAGTGAGTAGAACTTGTTGCATGTCTCTTTTTTGACCACCTCTTAAGAAAACAAAACAAAACCCCACCAAAATTGTACAACCCACTGAGAAACAGTGACACCTGGAAATCCTAGGAGCTGTTGGTTATGAAAAAATTAAAATATAATATTCTCCTTACATATAGACACACAAATTTCTGTTTAAAATAACTTGAAAGTCACTTTGAAATTCAAATAGTTCTCACCATATCTATCAAGAGGTTTGAGACTTCAGCACAGAACTGACTTACACCTGATATTCTACTAATTAAGTCAACTAGAAAGTCTTCTCCTAATAACTAATTAGGACCCTAATTTCTGTTTTCAGTTTGTGGGGCACTGCAGACTGTAAGTTACTTGTGAAAGTGAGACTTCGTGTCTTGAACACTTACAAATGTAAACACTCAGCATCATTTCTCAACCCCCCCCCCCCCGAGTACGTATCCCTCTTCACCCTGAAGATGAAATGTAATTCACCCTGAAGATGAAATGTAATTAATGTTGTACCAAAAAAAGAAGCAGCAACAAGGCACAGCACCTTTGGGCATAGAATGGGAATTGGGACAAATGAAAAACAGAGCTTCTATGTTCCGGGAAAGTCTGCTATTTCAGTATCTTGTTTTCTTCTAACTTGGGATGGAGAGCTGAAGACAATTTTTCACTGAATAAAATATTTGGGGTCAAAGCAAAACGAAGTATTTTACTTGAACTGCATTTCTACATTGCTATGCATTGCCCCATATAGCCCCCATATATCTCCCGACCAGCCCAGACAGAGGGGAGAGGGTGTTCTCCAGGGAACCAAAACCGGGGCACAAAATGAGACTTAAACTACAACTCCCATGAAGCAAAGCAACACCAAGCAAGGCAGTTATATGTCAATGTAATTGAAAACATATGTCTGAACATATGTTAGTCCAAAGAGGTAAAATACAAGAATTTGTTTTTGGGGGGAAAAGACATTTCATTTCAATCCCATATCCCCCTTCAAGGATTTTTTTCAGGTATTCAGCAAAGCTGAAATAATTTCAGTGGGAAACCCCTTACCAACTTTGATGGGGAAGGAGGTGCTACAAGTGTTCTGTGTCTGTATCTAGGTAAATAAATTAAATAACCCTCACAAAGAGCCTTAGATCCAGTTTTAAAGGACAGTAAAGCAAGTTATAATGCTCAGTAAAGGCCTCCTTTTCCCCTCTTGAGTGACCAGAGGTTCCAAACGTTGTCACAGATGTAGGCTCTTGCTTGCCATCACCTACATCTTAGAGTTTCCAGCTGGAAGAAAGTGTAGAGGACAACACTGTTCCCAGGAGGGACTGTACCTCAGGCCTCAGACCCACTTACATTTTTGGGAGGCCCTGCTGTTTTCCACGGGGCTCTGCCCAAGCCCAGTGATCCACCCACTTAAATTCATTTACAGAATGAAGGCCCTCATGGTAGCAGGGAGTTTTGGAGATTTACAGCACTACAGGAGTGCTAAGCCTTATGATTAATGGACTAACAAATGCCAGAGAAGTAGGAAGATTGGAAACCCAGTATCTCTGTCTCGGAGGAAAAGACCCTTATGCACACAGATGGTTGGTTTTAACTTAAATGGAAAAAGCAGCTTTTATTGTTAATGTTAAAAAAAAGGTAGTAAGTCCCAAAGGACAGCACAAAATGGATATCCCAAAATTCAGAAACCATGCTTCTTCCTCAGGAAGTCAAGGATTTTATTCCACATATTCCTTTGGGAATTATTATCCTAATTTGACACAAAATGATAAATTCTTAATCTTTTAATTATTGAGGCTTATAGATCTGCCATCTGTGTTACCCACCAAGGCTTTTTTCACCCTCTAGTAGCTGTGCAAAGCAATTTGGGGTGCTTTTTATTCTGATACAGTGTTTTTCTCTGACTGGAAATCTTGCTAAAATACCGCTCTTCTGGAGAAATCCTGATCAAAGAATTTATTCCGTTTGACCTGTGAGGATAACTAACCAACACGGACTAACTGCAACTGCGTTGGCCCCTGAGTCCCTTGATTCATATGGTTTCATTCAGCTTGTGGTTTCCAGTCCCACACTTCCCACTCAAAAACATTTTTGCCTTCACAACTATTAGCTGCAGTGAGTCAAGTGTATAATAACATTGTACTTATTTCCTACCTGAAGCTCATGAAAGCTTTCCATTCTAAAAAGGAAAAAAAACTCCTATGCATACTTACACAGGGATGTGTTCATACCACTTCAAATGTCAGTCGCAAACAGGAGGAATTAAGACTTTCCCTTGGGCTGAGGTACACCACAGCCAGTGAGTTTGCCTCTGCCAGCTGAGCTGTGGTAACTGTGCATCCATCTCAGCTGGACATCTAAGCAAATCTTTTTATCTCTATGTGTGAAGAACACACTTAGGAAGTTACTGAAACTTCTTCAATGCATATGAAGTAATTAGTCATTAAACAGAATCAAAGAATTAATCACAGAATGGTTTGGGTTGGAAGGGACCTTAGAAGATCATCTAGTCCAACCCCTCTTCCACTAGACCAGGTTGCTCAAAGCCCCAGCCAACCTGGCCTCAAACACTTCCAGTGATGGGACATCCACAACTTCTCTGGGCAACCTGTTGCAGCGTCTCACCACCCTCATGGCAAAAAATATCTTCCTTATGTCCAGTCTATGTCTAACCTGGCCTTGGTACAAAGTCTCTCTCCATCTTCCTTACAAGCCTCCTTTATATATTGAAAGACCACAATAAGCTCTACCCTGAGTCTTCTCTTCCCCAGGCTGAAAAACCTCAACTCTCTCAGCCTTTCTTCACAGGAGAGGTGCTCCAGCCCTCTGGCCATTTTTGTGGCCCTCCTCTGGACCCTCTCTAAAACAGGTCCATGTCTTTCATGGATCTTTCATCCAGAGCTGGATGCAGAACTCCAGGTGGGGTCCCACAAGAGTGGAGTAGAGGGGGAGAATCACTTCCCTCAGCCTGCTGGCCACAGCAGTGAAATGCCAGTATGCACAAAAGGAATATACAGTTGCAGATAACACAAGCACCTGAAACAGCTCAGTGACATCAGGAAATACTCTTCTGTGGGTGGGCGATTTGTGGCAGCACAAGTGTGGTGCATCATACACATCCCCAGATGTGTATAGCGATGTTCTGGTTTGCCAGAACCACAAAACTGCTGAGGGAATAAATTCACCCATCTGGTAAAGGATCTGTGTGTCACTTGATTTCCACACAGGCCTATAGGGTTTGCAGTGGTCCTTCCCAAGCTGCATTTCACCCCAGCCCCAGGCTTTACCCACACTTGGAATGAGCCCTGAGTTCAGCACAAGTTGTAGCTGCTCCACCGCAGGCTCCTAGAGTTGTCCAGGGTATGGTCAGTTGTGTCATGGTGTTGTGCTGAAGGAGGTACACCAGTGGCTGGTTTGTACTAACTCAATGCCTTAAGACAGTCTTTGGTTTTATTAGATATTGGGCTTTACTCTGCACAGTTGATGCCAAAGGCTACTGGTCCAACAATAATTCAAGTGTGAAAATACTTTCCAGAGACAGCTGTATATGATTTTTTAGTCTACGCCTATCTCATATTTCACTATTAATCCAGAAACCTAAGTATTTTGTGTTTTGGTTTGGTTTGGTTTTTTTCTTATAGAAAATAAAGGCATTAAGGAAAACTTGCTCAGAGGGAATTTTGGCTCAGTGGCTCTTAGGCAAACTCTACTTACTGTCTTATTGAAAAGCCTGGGAGAAAAGAGGATGATACTCAAACCCTGCCATGCTATGCTGACTCCCAGGCTCTGGAACATATCCTTGGCATTCAGGGCAGATCACAGCCTACAGCATCCTAAACCAAACTGGTTTAAGGACAGAGTAGTGGGAGACTGGAAAAAGTGTCTTTCCCATATACCACCTGAAGCTGCTGGTCAGGTACTGGACCAGAAGTGACTGTAAATAACAAGAAAAATAAGGACATGGATTTTTCCTGCTCAATGTACCAAAATAAATAAAGTCCAAAATTACTTTTCTACTGACAGCCTTGTGGCACAACTTGAAGATCTAGGGAGTGCCTGGGAGCCACCAGAGCAGGCAGCTTCATAGGGGAACGGCAGCCAGGAGCCGAGGGTGACAGCAAGCAGCCCAAAGCAGCACCCTCACGGGCGCAGGGCAGCCCCGTGGTACCTGTGCCAGGCGGGCAGAGCGGGTCCGGTGGTCCTAACCCAGCGCAGCCAGGAGTCCCGCCGTTCCCAGACACATCCAGAGCCAGGAGGCAGGTGTGAGGCAAAGCCAGGGGGTCCAGGTCAGGGTCCGGGTCCGGGTCCGGGTCTGGGTCCGGGTCCGGGTCTGGATCGGTGGGGATGTGGCCAGGCACAGGCAGAGCTGCAGCGCAGCTTGGGCAAGGGCCAAGGCTGAGGTGCAACCCCCAAGCAAAGCAGGGAAGCTCCCGGCAAGGCCTCTCACCGTGGCTCTTTCCCTGGCGTCCCGTCCCAGTGTGACCTGGCCACACCACATCGGAGGTGGCCTACGGCACCAGCACCGGGCCCCAGCACAACCCCCCCCTTGCAATACACGTAAGAAGGAGAGACAAAACTGCAGGTTTTGGTTTTTTTTTTTTTTGGCGGGGGGCACAGGCAGCTGAATTTCACCATTCATTTACTGAAGAGCACCTGTCCCAGGCCGCGGAAACCCGCCGGGGCCGGGGCCGAGGCCGGGGCCGGGGCCGGGGCCGGGGCCGAGGCCGGGGCCGGGGCCGGGGCCGGGGCCGGGGCCGAGGCCGGGGCCGGGGCCGGGGCCGGGGCCGGCCGCCGCCGCCGCCGGGTGTCGCTGCCCGACGCTTTTTCCCTGTCGCAGCGGCGCAGGCCTCCCGTCCCGCGGGTGCGGCGGGCCTGGGCAGCAGAAAGGCCGCAGTCTGCCCGGCAGCAGCCTCCCATATCAAAAAAGACGCGGGCATTTGTTAGCAGGTGATGCGAGGAGGCACCGCTTACCCACCTGGAGTCGGCCGCCGCTGTGCCCAGCTTGTGCAGGCCCTTGAGGGCCCCCCGTGCTGCCAACAGCTCCTTTAATTCATTACTCTCTTCCGAAGTTTGGCTGATGACTGGGGTAAATTGGTCTGCCTTGTTTGACGGGTCTTCGGTTTTTTCCTCCCCTGCCCTTCTTTGGTGGAAGGAGGCAGTTTCTAGATTTCACAGTCAGAAAAAGCTCCTTAAGGTAAAACGACCAGGTCACGTTCTCCTCGGCCGTTTCAAACTTGCAAGGCAAGAACTAATCACATACTGAAATTGCTTTAGATCTTTTCAACTCCCCATGAACAAATGCTTAAGTTGTTTCGGGGGTGGGGAGGACAACCCAAACCCCAAGCCTTTGCATCTCTCAAAAGAGTTTTTTTTCCTCTTTGATTCATTTTTCCCTCTTGGAAACAACTAGTTTCTCTCACCAGAGATCACAAGCTCTTCCCAGTTTTTGAGGGGAATCTTCTTATACTCTTGGCTCAATACATATACTAAAAATCAATTGTCACAGGCACTTTTAAAGTCAGTGGAAACAATGGTTTTATTTTTAAAAGTGTCCTTTTACAGACTGTGCAAATCAAAGGTTGGGGTATCAATGATTTTAGGCTGGAAAGTAAGTAGAAACAAAACCAAAACTAGCTTAGAACTGACCTAAATTTACCCAAGATGGGAAATGAAAAAAACCTCCTAAAGCAGCTTATCCCCTTTGGAGAACTCAACAACAAGTGTTTGGCTGGGTTAGCTAAAGGTAAATGAGACAGTTAAAAAAGGGCTGGAGGAGTTAGATAAGATAGATGGCAACAGAAAAGGTAAGAAACCTAAGAAGATAATATGAGGGTTCTCCTGGAAGTTAAAATCCATAATACAAAATCCATAACATAAGCAAGACAGAGAACCTAGTTTGGGTCTTAATGTATGAAACATCATGAAGGGGCTGAGAACCGAAAGGGAAAACCAAATGTGAGCCTCCTGTAAAACAAGGAATTACACTGCCATTATTCAGAATGGCACTTCTTCTATCCACTTTCAGGAAAGACTATTAAAATAAATTTTCCTTGGCAGGCACAGCAGTGGGAGGAAAACAGAGAAGCCCAAAGAAGCAAAAATAATTAAAGCACATTAAAAATATATTGTATTGTATCTATGAGAGTTTCCCTTTTACATCCATCGTGCCTCCTCTGGGACTGTTTCCTGTTCTATTTGTTTGAAAAAGCTACTGCCAAAATGAAAAAAAAGAGTCCTGGTCAGAGCAAGCCTTCCCCTGCACCCACATCTGCCCAGGCTGGCTGTAACGCACTTAGAAATATCCCTGTTCCTAACATTGCTCCATAAGGGACAAAGTCAGGTCCCTCCACCTGGAGATTTTAGTAACCCAGACCTCTAGCCAAGGCAGAAAATTGGCTACGACTTTTCCCGTGTGCAGCCAGGGCTGACAATTTGCAAACACGGATTGCCACATACTTTCCTAAATACCACCAGGGATTTAAAAGAATCCAGGTATTTTGATTTCTCAGCAGTTTAAAATGATGACCAGAATGGCTGCTCTCAAGGGTATAGGAATAGTCTGGGTCTGAGGTGGAAAACGGCAGAAACTGATGGAAGTGATGGGTTGGGTGAGTAGCTGTATGTCGGAGGAGGTCATTGCTCCATGGGTAGTGATGCTGCCTCAACCAAATCAAACCAAATCAAACCAAATCACAGTTTGACTTTGCCAGTATATTTCAAAAGTTATGCAGGGCTATACAGCCAGCTCTGGTTATAAGGTCAACACAAGTGCCAAGTGGAAAATGGCCAATTTTTCCCTGTTTTGTCATGATATAACACGGAACAGCAATGCAATCATTTCTATAGGAGTAGAATAGATTAAATGGAGCAGTCGACATTAGTTTGTTTTTTCTCAGTCCTCTCACTTTCTGAGTGGTGCTATAAAATACAAAATTGCACTTTTAAAGGGGTGGTCGTTTAGGTCTTTTTTCATGCTTCCAGCAGGCTACCCTTCCCTTTTCTGGGCCTCAAATACCACTTTTTTTTTTTCCCCTCTTAGTAGCAGAGAAAGTATATTCTGCATTGAGGTATGGCGTATGTTTGAAAAGAAAATGAAAATTGAAGTTTTTGCAGTCCAGGCAATGACAGATCGTTAATAATCCGTAATACGCACGCTTTCCATCTGCTATTATTGCTCTCAGGTCAGTTGGCCCTAGGAAAGCAGGAAGGAAATGGAAGGCTTCAGTGAACACGAACAAAAAAGCTTCTATAAGCCTGCAACGTATAAGTGAACTCCAAGCTGCTATTCCCTGGAAATGCAAAAGTTGGCTCTGCTTATATTCCTGTTTCTACTAGTAAATTCCTCCCTTTGCAGGAAAGGCACCAGACAGACCTTTTCCGTACAACGGTCCCAGACGAAGGCGCAGCCTCAAGTGCTTTTGTTCCTGAGAAGGGATCTCCTCCCAGTCAGAAACCCCTCTCTACCTCCTAAAACTGTTTCTCTGCCACAGATAAAGGCAAGCGTTCACCCTCTTTGGCTGTTTCATGTGCATCAGGCCCCTCCTAGCTTACAATTCCATCTACAAGCTTATTTCAAAAATGGAAGATCACCAGGACGGTGAAAATCCCTCTTAAAATGGATGCGTGCTTCTGACCCGACTAACTTGGGATTAGTTATACGGGTAACAAAATCACGATTTTAGTCCACGAGTTACAAGAGCAATACCATGTCGCTGTTGCAAGTTTCTTACTGATCTTATCTAATTAATGTTTAACATGATTTTGAAAAAAAAAATGCAACAACATATGAAAAAAATAGACTAGTTTACAGTTGTTTATAGAAGAAGAGGTAAAACTGTTTTCAAAACACTTAAAAAACCCTTTCTGTATCAAAATGATGATTTGATTTGACCTGTACCACAGAGGAAAAAAGGGTTTGGAAGGAAAAAAAGAAGATAGCGTTTGGCAAGAAGCCCCAAAGAGCTGTAGACGTTTTTCCCCTTGCCTAGTGCACTGCTGAGAGCAAGTCACGTGTGGGAGGGGCTGGCCCTACCCTTTCTGCTTTTTATAAGTGAGCTGATATGTTTGAACGTTGTTCTCATAAGGAAGTACATGGGGCACTTTTTTTTATTGCAAGTGCAGAGCCCTTCTTAGTGAAAGCTTATGTACACATGTTTTGATGAAAGACTGAAAATATTAAATAAAAGAAGTGAACTTCAGGTTTCTGAAGGGAAGTACTGTGCTTGCAAGGCTAGCTCTAGCAAAACAAGCCTAGCCACTGGAAGAGGAGGAGAAAGAATTGAGATCAGCAGGCACCCGGGGTTGCTGGTGCAATAGACCTGGAAGGTAATAAAAACCCCTTTTCTTCTCTGAACTTGGTTTCTCTTGTATAATGTTTGGCTGTCTATAATCCAGCACGAGACTCTCTGAATCTTATTTGTATATGAATTAAACAGCTATATTTATCATAGTTAATTTAGGTACCGAACAATGTACTTTCAGGTTTAGCTGTGGTGTCAAAAAGGGAAGGAGCTGCCCCCGGACTTTTGGAGCTGCCATACAAGCTTTGCTGCTGTTGGCTGTATGCTTTTGAAAGAAGAGATTGATGTATCTAGCCAAGGAGAGCAAGGTCCTTTTCTGCCAACCACGCTACAGTTAGTTGTGGAAGGTTGAATTTAAAATGTGGGGCTAACCCAGTGAATTCATGTAGACTTACATCCTTACCACCTGGTTTTTACAGGTCAGCCCAGTTCAAGCTCGGTCACCTCTTGCTGGTAAAATGACTTCATTTACAACTGAAAGAAACTCTAATCCAAGCACGTAAATGGTGGAGGTGATTCAGCAGGTGACCTGCTCCCCTGAAATCATCAGTAACCAGATCTGTTCTTTTTTTGCTCCCAGATCTTTGCTGCACAGTGGCAGCCAATTTAGCCTACTGGAGGTCATAAATGCGTGCCTTACCATTTCTGTTGGCGCTGAAAGCCAAGTAGTGTGTCAGTTCTCTTCTAGAGGCTGAGCCTTTGGCAGCCTCTCAGCTTTGAATATGGGAAACACTTCTGGACAGCCGCAGACTAGCAGACAGCTTCTCTTCTGAAAGGCATGTATCAGCGTAGTCCCTTTTTATATAGCATGTGTTGTATCTATCTGTTGCACAACAGTGCTCACGAAAAATCTGTTGCCACTAGGGATGTTTTTGTCGGCATCCTAGTGTGACTCTGCCTTCACTAATTATGTTGTATCCTGTTTAGTTAAGATTAAATAAGGGGCGCATAATCCTTCAGCTTGCAAGTTATTGCTTTCCATCCTAGAGGCAACTGTATTGCGGTACCACGTGGAGAGGTCCTTTTTGGTGGCCTTGTGTGTAAAACCAGATTTCCACAGCATCTGCACAGTTTAAAACAGTTCAGCCTCTCTTCATGGACAATATCTGTCTGTTGAGGTCTTTATGAGAATGGCTGACTCTATATGTACAAAATATTTCTTCAGCGAAGTGTGTTGCTTACATACTAATGAACTCTGGAGACTTGTGATGGTTCTGCTTTTCTCCATGAGAACTCTCAGTAAGTTAGGGTCATCCACCCAGAGGAAAGGATCTAGCTTGAAGAGCTGGGAGAGCAATCGTGGGCATTGCTTCCTCTTGCACAGGAGTCTCCACTACTGTGTGCCCCAATCTGCTCTTTTGTCTGTGAGAGCAGAGCTGAAGGGAAGGACCCACACCTGGGATGAGTCAGTAAGGTAAACAGCGGTGCTTTTATTGTTAGCACCTTTCTCCAGCATTGCCTCAAAAATAAAGTGTTTTATTCAGAACTGGTGTCCCAGGCAAGGAACCACATTTCTGTCTCTGCTGGTTGAGAGAGAAGCACCAGACCAGACCTGAATATCTTGGACTAACCATCGTTTTTCAGGGGCCTCTTTCACTTCTCCTTTCTGCTTTGTCTATTCAGCCTTTCAGGGCAGGCACAGCCTCTTGCTGCAGAGCCATCTTCAGCTACCTGTGCTTCCCTGGGGTTTGCTAGCACTGGCAAGAGTGTACGTGATGGGGAATCGAGCCAAACAGCAGGGTCAGCACTGATATTGCCTCTGCTTGGTCAAGGTCCCTGAGACTTCTGGCGGTAAATCCCAGGGCTGTCTGTGAGGCGGGGAGATGAACCTTCCTGTAGAAGAAATAGTGGTAGATCTTGTCTGTGCCCTGAGGAGGAAGGACGGGAGGCACACCAGCAGGGTTAGGAGGAGAGGAGGGGCTAGGAAAGCATGAGTGCAGCACCCAAGTTTGGGCTCAAGCAGACCTGTGGTGAGCACGGGCCAAGAGGACTTGTAGAGTTAGCTACCATGGTGGTTTGCAGCTATACATGTAACTATATATTAATAAATAACAACAATACAAAACCTGTCAAAAAATGGCATAGCCAGGACACCACTTGGTCCAATTTTGCTGAAGACAGGCCTATAGCTGGACGCCCTCTGAATCAACAGTTATTTTATCTGTACTTTAACTTCCAGGCTACACTTCCTCCTAAAAAAGATTAAACAGTCATGTATGTTGCTCGTTTCTCTCTTTTTTATGATTTCCTTTCTATATCCCACCCACTCAGCCTCATATAATAAACTTCTCAAGCTTTCAGTCGACTGTCATTGCAGTTGGCCCAGGGTGGTGGTTGGGGGGTATTTTTGTGGACACATGCAAGTTTAGCCAGTATTGGCTCTCAGAGACTCCACAGGAAAGCAGGTTTTGTTGGTCGTGCTGCTCACAGAAGTCTGTCTGTGTTTTTGCCAAATTTCTCCATCCTGGCAGATAATTCTTGAAGCGGGTGGAGGGTTATAGGTAAATATACCACTGAGCATTGGCAGTTCAGTTTCCATTTTCTGGGAAATGGCATGTGGATGCGATATTTGGCAATGGGAGGAAGAGGTCTGGAGGATAGTACAGAGGGAGAGGGTGATGCTGCTCCCTCAGAGCCTGCAAGCTCCAGAAGATAAATAATTTAGACCAGAGTTTTTAAGTAGACAGAATGAGACCATGCTGCTACTCTCCATAATCTGATCCTCCGAGTTTCTTTTAATCATCCTAGGAAATAATATGCAGATTCAGGTTTTAGCAGGACTTGCAAGTACTTGTCAAACCAAATCAATGCTCGCGTTAAAAAACATTCTTTATAGAAACTCATTTCTGAGGGAGAGTTTGTGCAAAGCGAGGGCTGCTTCTGCAAAAGGCCTGGCTTGTCTCTGGCCCACACCAGGTGCGATATTGGAAAAATAATGTGGTTATAGTATGAAGAAGTAAGTCTAAGGAGAGACATAAGTCACCAATTAAGATTTCAAACTTCAAAATGAACTGAAAACTGAGTTAGCTACTGGCGGTCTCCTTTATAAACGCTTGCCAGCATGTGGTGATAACTCCTTTTCTTACTACCTGCAAGTAATGGCATAAATGAGCTGTGACTCCTGGTTCTCTTTTTATGCTCCTTCAGCCTCGTTGTATACACAGGGGTGAGATTTCTTACTGAGACGTCAGTGCTGAAAAAAGTCCCAGTAAGGAAGCTCCTAGACCACATTTTGAGCAACATAATTTGTTTCATTTCTCAGAGGTTCCCCATCAGAGCAAGGTGCGGCTTAGCCGTACAGCTGCATCTGATGTGCAAGTGCTTATTTGATGTTACGTACTAGCAAGCTGTAATAATACCCTACCTCCTGCTATCGGTCTACACTTAGCCTCGTTTAGGAGACCAACCTTTGAACTCTTATTTGATTTTTATCTGTACAGCCACCTTGGGTAGGGCTGTTCTCAACGTATAAGTAATAGCCTAGTGTATAGGGCTGTAAGGGTTTTTTAATGCTGCTACTGGTAATTCCTCTTGCTGTTTGGGAATGAATTTTTATATTATTTTATATAATTACTTTATAATTTATATAGGCTTTCTATATATAGTTGTCTATTTTTATATTGTTATTTACATTTTTATATTAGTGAAAAATGAGTATATATGAATGTTACACAAATGATTTTAGATCTATAAAGAGTACCCATGGTGGGGAAGGCTATGCTGTTTTAAGTAGCATCAGTGTCTGATCTGAAGGGCAAAGTTAGATCTTTTCAAGGAGGAACTTAAGTTTGCATAAAGTATTTAATAATGAAAAAGAATGGCATAGCCTTTAAAATTTTCTCTCTATTTCTGGATAAACTTCAAAATGAAATGAACGCTTGGTCTGGTTTCCAGGGCAAAGGAAAGTGCCTGTTCCTGGGCTCATTGACTAGCTGAAGGGATTTGCTGTAGCCTTGCTTTCTGTGTAGCAGAGACACTGAGAAGTGCAGTGCAGCTTAAAACAGTCTTTAAGCTGCTCTGGTTTGCACTGGAAGATGGGCTCAAACAATCACGGGGCATGGAAAAGACCTTACCTTTGCTCCCCTGCATCCCCCGAGGGTGCTATGCACAGAAGCGTTCCCTTCCTAGGCACAGCAACGAAGAAGCAGCAACCCCATGCCTGTCTGGCATCATTTCAGTTCTCCTTTTTTCCGTCTGTCTTTCTAGCTCCCACTTCTTTTTTCCACTTGGTTTGTTTCTTGCAACAGTCTCTTGCTAACTTTTTTCTGCTGGGCTTTCAGTTTCCCTTGCAGGTTCATTAAAGCTGCCTGCACGAACGCCGTGAGAAGACACAAAGCTCCTGCTGATCCTTTGAATATCTCAAGGCGGCATCCAGCAAGAGAAGGGGAACTTGCGCCCTCTCCCCCAGCCTCCAAACTGCCCCGGCCGTGTCCAGCAAACAGGGACTCACCTTGGCATGACCTTGTGAGCGAGAGGTCTCAGTGCAGTACTGGGCCCTTCACAGGACAGGGCTTCTGCTGAAGCCCAGGAGGCTGTTCAAAGACAACGTAGTCACTTGTACCTTGGGTGCTGTGGGGATGAATTCTCACCCAAGCGCACAGTTAGGGAAGAGTGAGATGTTTTGCCACATGAAGTATAGATTTCTAAACATGAAATTGTAGCACACTGCTAGCAGAAAACTGAGCAAGCTGACACTGAGGCTTGCACTGTGAAGAAAATTTCAGAGAGGCTCTTGCCATGTGTTTGAGACAAGCGTTGAAGGCTTGGGATGGTGGTGTGTCAATGGCTTAACTTGAGCATGATTAGGAAATTACATTTTGGCTCACTCATGGAGTGACTTAACATAGCAGCTCCCTGAGAGATAAACAAGTCATCTTTCCTTTCTCTACCAGTGGATGTGCTGGGGTTTTTTTCCCCATTTTTCCCCCCTCTCCCTATCACACTATTCACATTCTCATTTCTTTAGTGACTGTCCTAAAGCGAAAGTGTAAGCCAGTGATATCCCAGAGCAACATCTGGAACAGTCCTTTCTCTTGAGGGAAAAATAGAGTCTCTAAAATAGGATGTAGACTGTGAGCTGCATTTAGCAGTGCATGGTTAGAAGAACTGTCATGTTGGACCTGCGATGCGACACTTCCAGGTTTCTTCCTCCTCAGCCCTTTCCCTTTCTTCTTTCCTTTCCTCCTCTTCTTCCTTTTCCCCTTTTCTTTCCTCATTCCCTTCCTTGGTAAGGACAATTCTGAACTAAGAGTAAGTGTAAGACGTGGGTTTGGAGTTGGTGTAATTTCTGATGCTCATACATTTGGTAAGGAGGGATTTGGGTTTTTATATGTTCCTTTTTTCCCTTCTGTTGTCTCAACAACACCACCAAAAACCAATTTAGCGTGGTGGAAGTAAGTAAGTGGCTTATCTAAGTTTTGTTATATTCATAGAATCATAGAATCGTTAAGGTTGGAAAAGACCCTTAAGATCATCGAGTCCAACCGTTAACCTATCACTGCCAAGTGCACCACTATTGATTGCTTCCTGAAGCTAATGGCACAGAGTGCCACAAACGTTTTTTTCTTTAACTTAAAAGGTTACAAATGTTAAACTTAACCAAAATGAAGTTAAAATCTTAGAATAAAAGTAGTAATGAAAACAAGGTGGCTTTCCTCTTTTCCTGCACTGCACCCCAACCATTAAATACTCCTTGAATTTCCTCATCTTTCTTGTCTAAGCCACCAAATGCAGTTAAGAGCAATGTATCAGATCTCTTGTTCCTGTTCTTTGATGGCCTTGATTGACACTTGAGGTATTTCTCAGTAACCAGATTATCTTTCTAGAAAACAGTGCTTCTCTGGCTCCTGGGTACTGCAATATTTTTCACATCGCTGAGGTTTATAAGGTGTTTGGTAAAAGGTTCTGTAGAAATGTCAAGTACTGGTTGGTATTCATGAAAAACAGGCTGTTCCCTAAGCCATTAAAACTAAGAATATGTTCTTGCAGGAACCAAGATGTCTTCACCAAATGATGTCAGTATGGAAGAAATACCACTGGAAGATGATGAGCGAGACAGCATAGAATACAAGATCCTAATGGCCTATGCCCAGCGGCGGTTGTCTGTCAGTAAATATGGGAAACTTCTGAAAAATGAGGGTAATGTGCAGAAATCATCATCCTTAGCCAGGAGAAAAGTAATGATTGACCATCAAAGGGATAAAGATGGACCAAGCAAAACAGCAGTTTTTCAGGGCGGCACGGTACAACTGCAAAGCAAAAAGCAACCGAGAAGCAAACATTTGCCAAGGTATTGTCTACCTTTTCTCTGTGGCAGAGCAGCACAGAAAAAGCCCCAAACGCTGTCATTGCACCAAGATCGCATGGCACATTTCTGCATTTATGAGGCACAAACTGAGAGCCTTCAAGAAGGGAATTCTCAGCAGCAGACAAGTATGTCTTGGTTCTTTCCTTTTGCTGTTTGTCTTTAAATCTCTCTCTAAATAGCTTAAATGGCTGGTAGCCTGTGGAAAAGCAGCAGGAGGAAGGTGGTTTCTTTCACTTTTTGTCACCTCTTATGCTAGCTCTACTGATTTCCAATTAGGAAGGCAGATTGCCAGATCTTTAGTAGTGCTTGCATGCACAAGATTCATGCTTGTGACTGGCTTTTCTGGTTTCCATCGTATGGTGGTAAGTATTGTATAATTGCACGGGTTTTGTTTTTTCCAAGCAATTGCACAGGTTGGTTTTTTTCCGAGCGTTGGCTTTTTCTTTTTCAGACCTGGTTAGAAAGAAAACATAAACCACTGGTTAGACTGAAGACCTCCACACTAAATTCAAGGAAGAGAAGTTGTTTGAAGGCCCGTTCAAGGAGCTTTATCATGCGATAAATATTCCACACTAAAGACAGAAGTGCTAGATTCTGCTTGAAATTCTGGTGCCAACTTGGCAGTGACCAACCTCAAGCACAGAGCAGCCTATGTTTCTGGGCCACCTCTCATAACCCCACCACGTATCTTAAATGGAAACAGTCTTCCAAGGTTATCTAAGTCTCCTTTACATGTTGGTATTATATAAATCTGAACTTGCCCTCCCATGTGTTGGAAGAAGGGGCAGTAGGTGGCTGTAATCCATCCAACATCCAGGGATCCCATCCTCATAAATATCTTGTACCCCAGCCCCCAAAGCCAGCCCCACATCAGCTGCTGCACTGCAGGCAATGAGGTTTTACCTTTTCTGCTCTGGATAATAACTAATACCTTAACTTCTCACACAAGACTGAGAGAGGAGGAGGAGGTATCCCCATTAAGTTGCCATATACAGTATATGACAGGTTGACATATGGTTTTCATATACATAAGGTGGGGGGTTGCTTATTTAATTTGTCCCAGCTGGATACCATTGGTGTCACAGCGATTGCTCTCCCTTTTCACTGCATTTAAAGATATTTCTAAAAATTATCCATCACTGACTTCTCCAGCCTAATGCCCTATCCCTGATCAGTTTAACTGTCCTGGGCCAGCTCCTACCCGCCAAGCCCATAACTCTCCCTGCTGCCAAATGCATCTTTGTCTCTCAGGAAAGGATCCCTGCCTCAGCCCAGTGCCTTTTGCTAGTGGGAAATAACTATAACTTTCCATTGTCTGGTTGCCAGGGACATAAGTCTGCATCCAGATATCCATTTTTATGTCCATTTTATTTTCACATTGCCAAGGAAAGCACTCAAGAGTTTGGGTGCAGTCACTTGATGGCCCTGCCAATACATTGTCATGTTCCCTGCAGCATGGGTGGCAGCATGTCCTCGGGGTAAAACCTCCTTGTGCTGGGCGTTAATGTCCCTGGGGACCCTGCTTGGCTTCAAATCTGGGCTTTACCTTCCCTTCAGCAGATTGCTGGACGAGTTCCTAAAACATCATCATCATCATCATCATCATTATTATTATTATTATTATTATTATTATTATTATTATTATTATTATTATTATTATTTGTAACTTATACTGCTAGCAGCTGCACTGCAAGCTTGGCCAGGCCATTCTGGAGCAAATGGGGGTGCTTTTGGGGATTACCCGTCTAAATTGAAACCCTGTTCAATTTAAAACCAGTTGCCTAATCTTAGGTTTCCAAGGTCATGAAGAGCCCAATCCCCTTCCGAGAAGTTTAGCAGCTCCTTGACAAGCTCTGCAGGCAGATGAGAGGATGGAAATGTCTTGGGGTTGATTCACCAGCCTTGAAATGCAGTTTTTATTGGCTGCATTAACCCCTGCTGCCCTCACAATAAACTCTGCTCATGAGTTTTACATGTGTTATGGGTCAGGCCGCTGCTGAGCTTGTCTCGATGTCTGCTGGTCACACAGGAGCTGCCACTTGGCAGTGGTAGTGGGGAGATCGAGTTTTGCATCCCAAGCTCTGTGAGGCGAATTGCAAGGAAGAGACCTTTTAAATGAAACAAACCTTGCAACAGCTCCTCCTGCTCTCTTTGCTATAGCAGGATCCCCGTTGGAGTCCCCTCACCAAGCGATGCCCTCAGCCGGTGAGGGTCCTGAACAGGGTCATTACGCACGGTGGATAAAGCCAGTCTGGTTGCTGAGTTCTCCCAGTATTCATGTCTGCTTAATACAACAGTGTCAAGGACACAAGAAGCTTTTGTGCTAGGGGTGCCTCTGAAGTGAAGTCTGCTTCTCCTTTGCTCAGGATTAGCCTGTGAGAACAAGGAAAGAGCATTCAAATACACCATCTCTTCTGAATCTGGACCTACAGATGAACTAATCATGGGCAATACCACTCTCACAGTAAGGTCTAAGATTCACAGTCCTATAGAGCAGTATTCTCACGTTTCTTAATACACGGTGTGCTTCTCTTGCAAGTATGTACACTAGTGAGCAACACTCACGCTTGCTTCTGTATGGCCTCTGTATAGTTAGCTGCTGCTCAAATGCTAGAGAGGGGTTGTATGGCGTTACTTCTCTCCCTAAATTATTACCAGCTGATCTCAAGCAATAGCAAAGCCCCAGCATGGGGAAATGTATCTCTTGGTATTCTCTGGGCACTTCCACCTCGGGGGCCTGTAGACGAGTAAATCACTGAATTATTTCCTGGAAAGATTAATTGCCTTCTTTATTTCCCACCCTCCTTCCCAATCAGGTGAAACAGCAGATGTCAACCACATTGCAGACAAACTTGCCAAGCTTGTTACCTCCAAATCCCAGGAATCTCCTCCAGATGTGTCACTCAAGATAATGCATCCTGCCTCGTGCCAGCAAAAAGACGATAGTGATCCTACTGATGGAAGTGAGAGCAAGGAACATGGTAAGGGTGAAGAATTTCATGCTCACAGGCAGTATGTCAGGTTGGGATTGCACACTGAGGCATTTTCTCTAGACATGGTGAAGCACTCGGGACTTCTGCGGTAAGACGCTGTGAAGAAGGAAGTTTTCTCTGCTGGTTCTTGCTCTGTGGCCCACATTTCAGGGACTGCTCTTGCAGTCCTCTTAAAGTCCTGCCTGCTACTGCAATTAAAGGGAGCATCCTTAAAAATCCAAGGAGGTGTGACACGAGAAAAGGAGGACAAAGGTAAAGTGACATAAGATGGCAGAGAAGTGGTAGAAGCAGCAGGGCTGGGGGCACAGTAATACACTAGAGCTCTAAGGCCAAAGACCAGTCCTTGGGCCAATAATGTCTTGGTCAATCCCTCTTTGGTGACAGGACAACATTGCTCAACAATCCCTGTTATAAGTCTGAACTGTGTGTCTTCCATGACGTCTGCAGAGATTTAGTTTTAATGCAAGCTTCCTAGGGATTTCTGATTACAAGAAGGATCCTGCCATACTTGCATTTTCTTTAATCGGACAAACCTGGAGTTTGTCATAATGAGTTGCAGAAGGTGTAATTGGTAATGATGAGGGGATTTTTTTTTTCCTAATTTTAAGTCCATTTTCTTGGGCTTCTGCTAGCTGCTCTTTTGTTCTGGCTTGTTATCAGGCATACCTCAAAGCCCAAAGGGCCAGCTGGCAGTTAAAGCCCTTGCTCTTTCCCAAAGTCTTGACTGGAGCAAAACGTTGGGCAGATGGAGAAATAGCATTGCTTCCTCCACGTGGACTAGAACAGTGAGCTTCAGCTTAAAGCCTGGATACACAACTCTCCGTGAATTTGCCACAAACTAGCAGCTGTTTTCATGATTAAGTGACACGTGCTTTCACCCTAGTTTGCTATCTGGATCCAATATTTATGTTACTCTTTTCTTTAACAGATGAAGAAAAGATAATACAAACAATAGTTTCACTGTTAAGACAATCAGGGGACCGACTAGAACAAAAGGTAACTCCTCCTGTTTTCAGGAGCTACACAGGCTACAGTGTGAGAGAGAGAGAGATTACACTTCTCTTGGGAGTGAATGTTTTGCAACCTAGCGCTCTCCGTCTCTATCCTGAACTTCTCTCTCTGCATCTAGGGCTTTCTGAAACCTTCACCATTCATCCTGAAATCTTTCTTAAGACCAGAGGACTAGCAGAGATCTCTGTTGGGGTGTGGGAGGAAGGCAACAAAATTGTTGTGCGTTTCAAAGAGGAGTCACTTGCCTCGTTCCCATTGAGTTTCATGGGATGTTGAACACTCAACTGACTCTGAAAAACTCTTGTGTTTGCATTAAATTTGGCATACGACTTGTTTCCAGTGGAGGGAGAGAAACTACAGCTTTGAGAACTGCTGTAGGGAAATAAATCTTCTGAGTGCATTTTGACAGCCCTGCCCAAAAGCTATAGAAGAACCCCCGCATGAGCCCATTAGTTGGAGTGGATGTTTTCTCTATTAAAAATATAGGTACTTGTTCCCTTTACTCCCTTCTTTAGCTGCCCCCTACCTATAAAGGTATACTCCCACAAGAAGGACGTGCTCAACTCCTGCAGCAGAGAGGTACCCAGATAGAGTAAGAAGCATCACAAAGACCGTGACTGAGCAAAAGGAGCTTAGCATGGCAGCTGTTACCAGCACTTTTCATAACCTTGCCTTTACCGTCATCTTCCCATTGCTCCTGTATTCCCATGTCTCCTCGCGTACAGGTCTCAATATCAGTGTCACACTTGTCCTGCTTTCTCTCTCTCTGCTTCTATCATTCAAATACAAAAAACACAGAGCCACCTCCAGAGCCTGAAGCAGAGGCTTTGCAGCGAGGTGGAGTTTGTGTGTCATCTCTTGCATTCACCACCACGATTAGAGTATATTGCATGTATTACCTAGAGATGCTCTCTTTTCCAAGTGAGACGGGGAAAGCAATTCCAACAAAAGTGGCTTAATTTAACCAATCCTTATTCTTATTTTCAGATCAAAAAGGACAAGGTTTTGCATCAGGACTTTAGAGATATGCTGTCCTACACCTTCTTCGAGAGGATCACTGATTTGTTCCTGGAGAATGTCTCAGCAGATTCAACGAGTGAGCCAGAAGGCCAAGTACAATGCACGAAAGTTGCCTTTACAATGGAAGTTGCCACCAGACTTACTGCTGTGGACAACCATCCCATGAACCTGGTCTTGGGCTTCGGATTAAAGTACCTCAGAGAACACTTCAAGCCGTGGATTCAGGACCAGGGTGGCTGGGTATGCATTTTGCCTCCCTTGACTCATGCATAGCCTAAGGCACCTTGAAGCAGCACACTTTGACAGAACTAACATGGGCCAGATGCAAACCAAACCAAACTGTGTATTCTTTAACACTGCATGTACTCCAGCTGTGGAATTACTTGCTGTAAGACATCTTCTGTGCTGCAAGTTTTTTTATTTACATGGGTCCAAAAATCAATAGGAGACATTCATGGAGGGTTGTTAAGTATAAAACACCATTCCTGGCACAGACAGTCTCTCCACCACAAATAGGTAAAGACTGGGAGAAACACCAGGAAACTTCACGCTTGCCCCAATCCTATACTTCTCCCTAGAAGTGTGCTGTTGGCAGGTTCTGGGGACAGCATACTAGTTCAGCAGTTCATTCAGTCTGCCCTTATCATACGGTATGCTTCCACTTTCCCTGTACTCAAAGGCATCTGTTTATCTTCATATCCCTCTTTCCAAAGTCAGTTGTGCGAGGTGCTCTTTTGCCAGCAGTGATGCTGAGCTGCTGCCCTTCATAGCTCATTTACCCGGATTTGCTGGGAGGCACTTACATCAGAGATCCTAGTCCTTTTGTGCTTCCTGAAATGAATGGAAATATTCAGCAGCTGTGCAGCTTGTGTCCATTGGAATAGACAGCAAGTGAGGTCAGGAGATCCTACTGGCAAACCTACTGACTGACTTCAGCAGAGTTGAAATTAGGATGAGGGTCCTGGTTGCTTTCATAACTGTAACTTTTCTTTCTGTGTTACAGGAGAAGGCTTTGACTTTACTGGATCAGGAAGAAGTAGAGTAATCATGACTGAATTAATTCTTCAGGGTGCAGGAGCCTTCAATTAAGGAACATGCAGGATCTTACCACAATCCAATGCCAGAATGATTAGTGGCTATGTATTTTTATTTTTTCCATGGAAGTCTGGAGTGCTGCATGGCTAACTCTGATGGGTACAACTGCACTTTCTTAAAGTTGGTATTGATGTAGAAGTGTTCTTCAGTGGATATGAAGACATCTTCAACTCCCCTGGAGCATTCAGCCCCACGGATAGTGATTTTAGGGGTGGACTGTGATCAACCATCAACCACGAGTCAAGTGCTGCCAGCTTTGTGCAGTTGATAGTGGTACCATCTGTTATCTTCTACAAGTCCCTTGTTAGAAGCCATACCTACACACTGCTGTCAGTTTCCTCTCTCCTCCTTTCCTTCTCTGATTAGATTCTCCAAAGTGTTGATGCCATTTTATACTTCTGAAAGGGACTGAGTAAGGTTAAGGAGGGCTTTTTACTCCAGTGCCTTCCCCATTCCCCCAAGAAAATAGACTTGATCTACCTAATTTGAACTCTTCTGTTTTAAACCCCTTCAAAGCACAGCACAATAGATGTTGACTTTTACAGCATTATTTTGTCCATTAATGTGGAAGATACAAACATTGTGAGAACTTTGTAGTCCAAGAAATTTAAAACTTATCCTACTGTGTCAGTTTTCCTCCTTATTCAAAAGGAGCTTGATGCTATGTGTAATCTCAGGGATTTCTCTGTAAACTGAACTGGCCCTTCAGCCATTGAAAACAAGTGATCTGATTAGAGTTCTTGAATCTGTAGGTGTGGCAGTGGAAGGAATAGCAGTGCATCGTTTAGAGTGGAGGTGGATGCCAGTGAAACTATGTGTGATTTTGAGGCTTGGTTTATGGCCCATTTAGTTCATGACTTTTGGATTTCCATCCCCCACAAATCCCCAGTGGAGAAAGGGGGAACTCGGGACATCTGCTGAAGCTGGAAAACCATGGCATCACTTCTGTGACTTTCCAGTACAAAGAGGTAATGTTTCCTGAACAGGCTCTCTGCCTCTCAGTAAGATACCCTTCCATTACAGGTACTCACTCTGTGTGTACAAGTATGTTAACTACAAAGATTGTATGAAAAAGTTATTAACAAATCATGAATTTGAAAGTGATAAAAAGCATTTTAACCGGATGTGTAAAATATGCAATGCTATCAAAGATCAAGTATTTTTCTAATAAACCTTAAACTTTCAACTCATGTGTAGCAAACTCTGCCTCTGTTTGGACATGTATGTGTGAAACAAAAGACAGAGAAGGTGGAAGCGAGTTACCTTTGTCTCCGTTCTTCAAAGGAGTTGGAAATACTTGATATATCTCTAGACTGTAAATCTAAGATTCCCTTAGTTTTAAGAACATCTACTCTTTCTGATCACATCAGATGTCCCCAAAGGGGGATGGTTTGTGGGGGAGAGGCAAGAACTTACTCAAAAGTTCAAAATGTTGTTCTTCTCCTTCCGTCTCTTTCTCCAACACCTTCTTCCTATGGAAAAAAAATTGTGACATGTTGTACCCTCCCACACATCGGAGGCTTCTGCTTTATTATAAATTTGACTGGTTTCTAAAGCAGGCTTGTTAGCTAGATCTTGGCTCTGAATAACTATATCTGATTCCATTTTAATTACACTAAGACTAGACTCGGTCTGCTAGTGTACACCAGTTTGCCATTACTTGGGCGCTAGTTTGTGGAAGTCACTTTTTTTAATTTTCTCTGCTTGAATAACAGTCTGCTATTTAGTGAGGTGCAAATTCTGTGTTTGTGAGTGTGGTTTTCCAGCTGAAGGTTTAGCAGCCCTAAACCCACACTTGTCCCTCATTCCCAGTTTGCTACCTCAGGGCCAGTTTCATGCCAAGAGTGGAGCCAACAGCAAAATAGACCGTCTTGAATGGGAATGCGAAAACTAGGCATCTAAGAAAAGATATTCAGCTGGTTTTTATTTTTCTCTGGGTTGTTAAGAGGGATTTTTTTCAGTAGCAGTAGGGGCCAGCATAGGAAATCAGCCAAGTGAGCTGTTTCTTATTTAGTCGTTCTTACATTTGTCATCCGCATCAGTTAGATTTTAAGAGCAATCTACTCCTTTTATGGCAGGGATCCATGGTAACCTCCTTGCTGGAACAATGGCTTTGGTTTATTCTAAGAGCAGTCAGCAAGGCTGAGCACCAAGCTGTTGCCACTGCTGCTGCCTGGCATGCATTAACAAAGCTCTACTACTGGCTCAACCAGTCTTCGTCTTGCTCTCTTTTTTTAATCTGTGATGACTAAACAAGCACCAGACAAATGCGTGCGTTTTGGGCGGGTATGGAAGCAAAAGGGATCTTGTGATGGAGGGTGGCTGGCCATGCCTTCATTTTACTTTAATCTCTCACAAGATGTCTTTGTCTGTGTTTAGCTGTAGGACCCTCTGGTGCCAATTTGGGGTGTGACTGTAAAAGATAGAGAGGTTTACTGTTAAAACAAGAAGTGTCGCTTGGGATTTTTCTTATTGTATCTCTACCCAGGTCAGCATCATGCTATTTGTTGTATCAGCAAGTTTAATTTTAAAATGAGCTGATTTCAGTGTGTGTTAAGGTTGCAACGACAGAGTTTAGCCCTGTGCAGGTGATGCTGAGATCTATTTTTAAAGGACGTTAGAAGTGTCCTGCAGCTGCCTTCTGCACCGTATTAAAGGGAGCCAAGTCCACTGGGGCAGCCTGTGTTAGCACCCGGGAGCTGCCATCCCAGCCTAATGTCACCCTCCAAGAGCCGGGGCTCCAGCAGCGAGTGGGACCTGCCCCAGCTGCTGTTCCCTGGAGCGGCTAAAGGCATCAGGTAGGAAGATCCCACTGCCCATGTGTACATGTGTTGCACAAAGGAGCTCTGCCCTGGCTTGTGGCCTCAGTGTCCCTTGCTCCAGTGAGTAAGCAGGAGGCAGAAACAGTAGAAAACAGTCTGGAGCCCTCACCCCAAACCAAACATTTTACTTGTCTGTTACTTACCTTTGCTTCAGCTCTTGGAGGGCTAGATTTCTTTCAGCTTCAGGAAACGCTGGTAAATCTGGTGTTTCTCCAAAATAGGCTGATGAGGCATATGGAGGCATCCTTGGGTCTTCTCACGGCATCGTGTGGTCTCCTTTTTAAGTTGCTTCTCCTTTCTCTCCTTGCCACAGGTGAGTAGTGTGTTACTACTACTGATACACACATTTGAGTAGACAGAAAAGCAGCAGGTGGACAGAAAGTGAATTGCAGCGAAGCACCGAGGGGAATAGCTCAATAGACACCATTGTCTGAGAAGTGGATTTACAGCCTATGACTTGTCTGCTGTAGAAGCTCACAATCTGGAACAAGTTCAGGGTTAAAAGTTCACAGCTGGGGCATTGTAGTGTGAATGAAGGGTGAGAACCAAGCAGAACATATTAAAGCTGATTGCCTTGCTTGTTTGTTATCTGCAGCTGTGATGCTCTTGCCAGGGATGGGGTAGACCCCAGAAGCAAGACAGAAATTCTAGCTCTGTTGCATGATACCTAGCGCAGAGGGTTGTGGGGTGGGGTTAGGAGATGTTCTGGGATTGGAGCTGCTGCGATCCATCCTAGTCAACCCACAGAGAAGGTTTCTTCTGTGTCCCATGACTTGCTCCACTACATATCCACTGCAGCCAAAGCAGAAAGCTTTTCGCTATGCAGACACGATGCATTTTCCTGCCTGGGGTGGCAGAAATGATGGGTTGCAAAAAGATTTCTTGCTGGAGTCAGCATCTTTGCTGACTGATATGATCTCTGTGATAACTTTCATGATAGTCTTCCCCTCGTCTTTCTACCCCAGGGTCACTTTTGGCAGATCCGTGTGAAACATGGCTCTTATCTCTTCTCTAAGGGGAAGCTCAGATGCTTCCCAGCCAAAGCTAGCGTGCTGAAAGGGGAACTAAGTTCATCACTGGATGCTGGAGGGAGATGGGACTTCAGTTTTTAGAAGTTAAACAACCAAAGTGGAACTTTCTTTCTGCCGCTGCAGTGGTTCTGCTTTAAATATTCATTAAACACAGCACTGCAATGGAAAATTTGGGTTATGCTTATGTTATCTTCCCTAGAGATCTGAACCTGGATTTTCTTGCATGCCAGCTAGCTGTTCTAACCCCTGTCAGTGTGGGTAATACAACCACCTGGATAATACCACCCGTATTATCCTCTCTGTTCCCCCCAACCTGAAATGATATATCCAGGGAATCGTCTGCTAGATTGGTCCTGTTTGCTAAACAGCAAGAGGACAGCCTGTACCAAGAAGCTCATCACTGCTCAGACTGAGGGCTCTGCTCACGTCTGGTGGCAGAAATGCAGGCAAGTATGGGACTATTTTTGTTAAGCAAGGCCTGAAGGAAGTCTTTGGTGATGCCAGTGGTGCCTAAATATTCAGTGGAGGTGCCTGTAGCGAAATCAAAATCTTTTGGTGGGTCAAGGCTCTAGGACCAGCCAGAGGCAGGAACTGTACTGGAATACAGGAAAACTACACACACGCTCTGTATTTAAAGTTGCTGTGTGTGCCTGGCTTCAGCTGGCTTGGGTGATTTTTTTTTTTTTTTCATCGAACTTGTGCGTCTTTACATCTTGGGAAAGATGCTGTCCTGTGAGCACCTGCGTTACAAAGATTTTCTGTGGCACGGGGGATATGGGAGTTTCTTCAGGCATTATCATCATGTTAAGCATCAGAGAAAAGGTGAGGGTGACCTTGTGACTGACCTTCTCTGGCAAAGCTATGGAAGGCTGCTAATAGCAGCCAAGTCTTGTGCTTTGCCTTGCCAATCCCAACATCAAAAAGCCCTGAGTGAGCACCTCAGCCTCTCCCAGAAAAACCCTGAAAGATTAACCCCCTTCAGGTGGTGTTCTGGTGTTTTTTCAAAATTATTGTGGAGGCTGGGTGTCGTATTTGCCTTCTGTATTTTATCCTTTCAGGTAAATGCAGACCATTTGGTTACTTTCTTCCCAGAAGCGGGAGAGCAAAGGCTTTTAACGGAAAGCTGAGCTCTCTGATCCCACCCTCTCCAGGAGCTGGAGACTAAGCAAAATGCTTCTCTGTAGGAATAATTGCAACAAAAACACACTGCATAAACTGGCTGTATGGGCAGATGATTTCCGTGTGGTTTTTCCAAAGCCGGTGCTCACACAAGGAAAGCTCAGCTTTTTCCACAGGAGTGGAGAGCATTCACCACCACCCCTACATAGTCTGTCCCGCTTCTTCTATCGGTTGTGCAGAGAGCACCCCTTCAGCCGCTCTCTGCCTCCTGGTTTGCATCCATCTGTATAAAGGCAACCATCTGTATCCCAGTTTGGGGTACTCAGGCAAGTGGGACATAACTTGTTCCACTTTCACTGTGGCCAGTCCCCGGTAGCTATTGCTGTACCCTCCCTTTGGAGGTTGCTGACCAAGAGAGGTCCTGTGCAGGTTCAAGTGATGGGGACCTAAGCGCCCACAGTGAAGTCCTAGATTTAACCATAGGAGGACACAAGTTAAAAAACCCAAACCTTAAAAGTTTAAACACCTGACTCCAAGCCTGAAACTCAGGCTGGATATCTAATAGACCTCAGAATATCTACTAGATCCTGAGTCCTCCCTGAAAATGGATTTCTGCCCATCTGGAGGGCAGAGCGCACAAGCCAAAGGAGGTCACACAGGAGGTGGTGCAGCTACAAAATGCATGGGTGCATGGAAATGTTCGCCCGGCCCAAATCTGTTCCTGTTTTCAGCGGCTGTGCCCAATGGTACCACCCCACGCACCTGCTCCCTCTTCCCTCGCCGCGTCCCTGCAGGTGAAGAGCAGACGGGGTGGTGGGCCAGCCCTACCGAAGCAAGGAGGAACCTCCCACTGTTGTTCAGGTGAAACTCACCCTTAAAACAATAACAAACAAACAAGAGACGTTGGTGAGCCAGGAACTTGCACGTGCTCTGCCGAGCCTTAGCGCGAAGGGACATGTAAAAGTATTAGCAAGGAATAGGGCAGAGTTCAGCGCTGAGGTCAGCCCTCTGCTTTTAATTAAGGCAAGTAGGAGTCGGGAAAGACAATATCCCATTATTGAGTGGGTAGTGCCTGTCATGTCAGATGCAGTGTCTGCATTCAATTAAAGGAAGCAAATTAGCCTTTAGTGCCAGAAGAAAAACCAAAATGAGACCCAGTTTGATGGACCAAAATTAAATGTGAGACAGGAAGGATTTATCATCCCCACAAAAACGTTTGGAATACACACGGGAAAGAAACTTCAAGAAATCCATGAAAATGCTTTGAAGGGGAGTGACTCACAATCACTTTGAAGGCTAAGTTTTCTTTTTACTTTCTACTTTTGAAAAAGGTTTTAAGATTCATAAACTGTATTTTGCTCTAAGTGGGGAGGCCTGGGGTAACTTTCTTCTGCCCGCTCCCTCAAGTGCTACTGAGCAAACTGCTTATCCTCTTTGCTTACCACTGGGCCCTTGAAGGGTGATGCTCAGCATCCCATCCTGGGCAGCGTTTTGTAACCCCAGCAGCGTGAAAAGCAAGCGGGCGGTTATGGGTTGACACTGCCTTCTCTTCTCCTGCTTGGACGGACCCTAGGACAAAGCATAGGAAAATATGCAGATACATCTGCGTGGATACGTACATCAGGGTCTCTCATATGGGGAAGAGGAGCAGGGAAACCGGCAAAACACTGTAATTACCATCATTAAATGGCCTGCTTGCCCCCCCACTACTAATGCTTTTCAAAAGGAAGGGTTGGAAAGTATCATATTATTTAACCTACAGATAGTGACTCAAGCAAAGCAAGCTGAAAACCACTATGGGAATAAATTTGCTGCTAATACTAGGCATGTGAGTTTGCAGTTCATTCCTGAGGACTTGGTACAGACATTATCAAGCATCTCAGCTCAAAAGTAAGTAAGTTGGCTAATTACCTTCTGGCCTCAGGGTCCATCTTTCTAGCAGCGCAAGGACGGGTGAAGATTGGCTCTCTCACAGCTATTGCAATGTTGAGTATTTTGCTGTAGTTGTTCCCAAGGAGGATGGGCTGTCAGCTTCTTTGTGCACGTACCAAAATAGAAATATACAAAACGCCAAAAATCCAGTGTTTGTGGTTTGTCCTGAAAAAACTGCAATGAAAACAAGTGGAGACAGCTGTAATTACAAATAGAGTATTGAGCTCTTCTAGGTATATAAAATATATATTATTTATATGTAAAATATATTAAAACCCCACGAAGATGTAAAAGATACATCAGGTGACTGAACCTATTCTGTCTGGAAGGAACTGATGTAGAAATCATTAAATATAAAGCTAACATCACAGTTACAATGCAGCAGTAACAGATAGAGGGAGAGGAGTAGATTCTTACCCTTGATGCTGCATGTGAAATTCAATTCGTTCTAAAGACTTTTAGACTTACGAGTAGCAAAGCACCTTTGGGCAGAAGGGAGGGATCTTCATATTTAATACAATCCTTGCTTGCAGTGCTTTTTTATTTTCCCCCCAACTCTTCCATGTCACAAAATAAGACGGGAATAGAAGTGGTCAGGGGTCATTTCAAATACGAAGTGGTCTCGTGCAGCTATGCAATAAAGAAGAGCATCTTGCCAAAACCAAAACAAAACCCCAACCCAAACCCTTCTCTCTGAGACAATCTTTTTCATGACTTACAGTTGGCTCCCAGCGGCATGCCAGAGCCAGGAGACCAAATCCACCAAGTACCTGGTTACAGCAACAGCAGCTAATCGTGCACAACGGCAAGACAAATGCCAGGTAAATTGGAAACAAATGTTGGAGAAATCCTGCAGTAAATGATAAATCGGAATCACCAAGACCTCTTAGCTCTACGAGTAGTTTGCCCATTGTCTTTTACAGTAGTGGAAAGACATAGATTTTATTAGCAACATAAAATTAACTCAAGGAAACATACAGTTGGGACATGAGGATTATGTCTCTTGTCTGTCTTTTTGGTCCTCTCATTTTGGAGCCATCTAAAGCTGAAGGCTGATTCAAACATCAAATGAGAAGAGAAAAAAATACTTCCTGTGGTAGAAGGAGCCAAGTATCTCAAAGCAGCAGAAAACCCAGCTCTCCCTTTCCCACCCATTCCCATGGCCCCTGAGCTGACGGACAGACCTATGCTTTCTACAAAGACCTGGAAAAACAAGAGCAACTCTTCCTTACCTGGTGCCAGTCACCAAATAACTTTCCCTCAGATTCTGGCTTTACAACAAGCCCACAATTCTGTCTAACTTTTGACTTCTGAGAATTTTTGTGCCTTTTAAGGAGCAAGAGGGATGCCAATGGAAGTGACAATTAGTATCTCTTCCCCTCATTCTTCAAAATCCGAAGGAACACATCTTTCCTACTCAATTACTCAAGATTAATTGACATCAGCTCTTTTCCCCAGCTGTTCAGGAAACCCCAGGATGCGGGGATGTGGGAATGCCTGCAGAGAGGCGGTGCTGGGCTTCCCACTCCATCGGGAAACCGCTGAGCAACCCCTCTCATGAGCATTCCTCTTCCCCCGTGCCTCACCGCTGCCCCGGCTCCTCACCCTGGGAGGCAATGTTTGCTACCCTTCCCCATCACCGCTGCCTCAACCTCTGCACCTGTCTCCCCCCAACCACCTCCTTCCCGCCCTCCTCCTCACATGTGCAAATGCCAGAGCCCACCTGCCCCGAGGGGGGACAAGTGGACCTCGGTCCTCACCCACCACGTGAGGTTGAGCGGGCTGCCCAGGAGCCCCTCAGCACCGGCTGCCGTCAGCCCCCGCACACAGCCCAGCACTGGATGCTGGGCCAAAGCCAAGGGGGGACAAGGCAGGGGGCCGGGGGTTTTGGAGAGGTGGATGCAATGCCGAGACAGTGTGGAGAGGATGTGTGGGCATGGCACTGGATGGATGGGAGAGAGAAGTACATTCTTTAAAAAAAATCAGCCTTCCTTATTAGTGCTGCTGGTTGGAACAACTTTTTATTAGAAGCATCTGAAAGTGGTTATCTTCCATAAAGTAATTCATCCCTAACAGCTGTGCTTCAGAACAACAGCCCACCTTAAGCCATCCATGCAGCAATGCTGCAGCCACAGGATTTCTCAAAACATTTGCAGGATGGAAAGAAGAAAGTGGCGTCGAGGGAGGAATCGCTCTGTCTCCAGCAGAGCATGCCTGAAAAACGTAAAGTTAGGAAAAATACACCAATGGATGTTTTTTTTTTTTTTAAGCAACTATTGCCTCATGAGCCGTTTTAATAAAACATTCATCTACAAACTCTCCTTCTGTCCACAGTAGGGGTCATTTTCTGATCTTTTCTTCCTTGGCTTTTCAGCGCAGGTCACGTTTGCCTAAAACCTGGATCTTTATCTGCAGGATTCACCTGCTGCTCGCTTCCCACCTGAAGTCAAATCGGTGCATCAGCAACACCATGCTCATTTCCACAGCAGCCAAGTGCGATTTCACAGCGAGGACAATGGCAGCCTCTGTTAAGGAATGAGCCACGAAAGCACGTTAAATGCCCTTGGAGGCCAAGGTCTGGTTTTCATTAGGCACTCCACGTGACGAGAGCCAGGGGAGGTGCAAGACAGGAAAGAGGCCGTACACAGGCACAGCTCACAGGAGATTTTTATAATGCTTTCCGCGAGCATCAGCACGTGAACGGGAGGGCGAAGGGCTCACGGCACGCCGGGGCATCTCAGCTGATTCCTGAATCATCGCCCTTATCACAATCTCCTCCTCCAGCTCGCCTGCTGCCCTCCAGCCAGCCCCAAATCCTGTCAAATGACAACTCTTGCCAGCACCATAGTGCCTCGCTGCCAAAAAGCGCAGCCAGGGCAGCGCACGAGAGGGATTACCCCCCCAGGCAGTGCACAAGAGGGATTACCCCCACCAGAAAGCCCTTACAGTCTCACGAAACAGCCCAGAGCCACTACGGTTTCTGCCCCATCAAGCCACAATGCTGATTTCTGTATTGCTGCTCTGCTCTTCGGGACAAAAGCGGTGCAGCTGGCTTTTATGAGCCAAGAGAAAGTTAGGCCTGAGAAGAAAACAGCTTATCTCACCATGTTATCGTCACCGGCTCCCTCAGCCACGAAGCGCTGCCTTTCCCCACTCCCCCGCCTGCTGGTACCTTTGCCAGGCAAGGGAGGGGAAGCAGCAGCATGGGGGTTTCCTTCCGAAGAGCCTCTCTGTTTCAAGGCTGTTTTCTCCTCCCACTTTAAAGACCAAACAGAGACAGGGAGAAACTGAACACATCTCCAAGGTCACAAAATCAGCAAACAGCTCACACTGGCCACAGTCTCTGCAAGGCCTTATCCAGTGCTCGACCTGGTCAGCCCTGGCATCTGCCTCTCCCACCCTCTGCCACACAGCCCGTGACCCTCCTTTTCCCTCTTTATTTCCATATTTTTTTTTCCCAGCGCCCAGGGTATGAGCACTTCATTCTGCCATCTCAGGCTCTACATTCAGACCAATGCCCAGCCTCGGCTCTCACCAGTGTCCTCATCCCAGTCTCACGGCTGCCACGTCACCCAGAAAAAAACAATTGCATACAATGAAAACACATCCTCATCTGGAGCAATTTATTGATGTGACCCTTACCCGGCCTCACCTCATCCGTACCTTGCCATTTGTTATGCCTTATATCCCTGCCCACGGCAGGGGGGGTTGGACTAGATGATCTTTAAGGTCCCTTCTGACCCAAACTATTCTGTGATTCTGGTTTTCTGTGAGTGACATTAGGCAGAAAGCAGCTGTGTAAAACACTTAGCACCCACCTAGCACAAAGCGCAGGTGGATTTCACACATTATGATAGAGCTAGAGCACTGAAGTTATTTAAGAAGGTTTCTCAACTAGTTTCTTTTTTGTTTGTTTGAAAAGGGAACCAACCTGGGAAAAAGCTGGGAGACGATCGGCTATGGGTGTGAATGCAAGGGAATGCTCTTGGCTACTTTAGCACATCCCTTCTCCCTGCCCCTCCCAACTGTACTGGGATGGGGGGACAGAAAGGAGGGTATTTATGCCCTGTTCTCCCACATTTGTTCTCTCCTGCCTGCTAGAGTACTGGGGGTGTAGGTGGGATGGTAGGAGAGGCCTCTCTTAAATTGTGTCTTCTGCTCCCTCCTTAACTGATCTTGTCTGGCCCCCCAGGAGTCAGGCCCCTTAATGATTATTTCGTTCCTAGCACAGCTGGGGTGCAGGAAACACAGGACTCCCTGCTTTTCTGCCAGACTCCTCTGGCTCTTCTCCCTGAACTGTCCAACCTGTTCCTTTTCTCCACCCTTGCCAGGTTATTCCTCCTGCTGTCCCTGCCATGCCAACCAGGCACGTTGTTCTTACAGAAATGCTGAGGAGCAATCGCTGTGTTCCTGGGCGACTTCAGAGAGCCACCTATAACATTATCCTTTCTTCTTATTGCCACATGCTTCCAGGTCCCTTCCTACCATACGCCCTGCATCTGTTATTCATCTTTTTTTATGCTCTGCTTCCCTCATTCCCCTTCATGCACATCCTTGGAGAGGAAGGAGGAGCCTGGAGCACTAACACTACATCCTCATCGCATCTCTCTCTCCCCCACAGTCCTCCCACCTGCATCAGTCCTCTCTGTCCATCTCTGATGTGCAACACGTTCCTACTATGATTTCCCTGCATGGGGAACTGGCGCAGGAAAGCGGGAGCAGCTATTACAGCACCTGAGCTGCAGGTGAAAGCTTCTGGGCTTCCCTGCTGGGACAGCTGGGATGCTTCACCACAGGCTCCCAGCACCACAGTGGCCATCAGAGCTGCCTGTAGCCCTTTATTCAGCAAACCACCAGCAGGGATCCTCAGTTGTTTGAAACATGTTGCTCAGGGCGGTGCAGGGGGAGCTTGGTGGTGGGTCACTTAGTCATTCCTCCCCAGCCAAGTGCTCCGCGGGTTAAGGTGGTTATTGGTTTCTTGGCAAGGAGACAGGGCTAAGAATTTTGGCAACGCTGACAAGTAGAAGACACTTACCACATGAAATCCTTCCATCTTCTCAGACCCAAATGATATTCTTTACACATCCTCAGAGAAGTAAACTTCGTAGTTTCTGCAGAGCATTCCCCTAAAACTCCTGACAAAGGTATCTTGCTGTGAAAACAAAGCTGTGGTAAGATCGCTGCTGTGCCACACCAAGCCAGGTAAGCCAAGCATCAGGCCTTTCCTACTAAGCAGTTTCTTTATGCCACAGAGAGTGCAAGCAGGGGAGGGCTGGCAGCTCCCAATCTTTCCTATAAACAGGGAGTTTGCATTTAGCTGCCATCATAGATCTTGTGGTGAACAAGGGCAGGGTAAAGCTTATTTACCCAGACACGCAGTTTCTATGGGAGAAACCAGTTTTTTATTATTGTTTTACTTTTTCAGAAGTCACTAAGCCCAGCAACATACATCTTACGTTCCCAACCTGATGCACCAGGAAAAGGGATGCAGGAATAGCTGCCGCACACAGCAGGTTTGATACATGGCAAAACTTCTCCTTGTCAGGTGCCTGCTATTCCGTAGGCGGCTGTACCAAACGCGCCTTGACTCCCATGCAGCCTTTCCTCAGCTAGGTACAAAATCTCCTCCATGAAAACAGGTTAAACACATTCAGCAGTTCCCCTCCAGCAACAAGCCTGTGATTTTGCATTCTCACCTTCTTAGGGAAGTGCTGCCAATACTGGCGGATCAAAAAAAAAAAAAAAAAAATCTCATCTTTTATGCTCTTAACGAAGCCTTCTTCCCCCTACCAAAACAAAGATGCAGTGTGTTATCCCTTCTCTAGTATAAAACCAATGGCAGGATTCCAGCGCTTGCAGTCACCTCTGCTTGTGTGCACATGTGCAAAAGAAGACAGAGAATCAGGCAAAGGAAATCAGTTCTTTTCAGACTTCCAAGTAGTCTTTTCTCAGAAGGCAGGGAATTTTTTTTTAAATGACAGAAAATACTCCAATGTCCCTTTCTATGCCTGCTGTCCCTTGGTGCCTGGTTAAACACGATTTCAGCAGCTCTGCCATCTCTGGAGGCCTTGACAACTGTCACAGATGAGACACATGGTGGAGCTGCAGCTGAAACACTTCTGTTTCCTGAGCTTCGCTCTCTATTATTTTTTCAAGATTTAACTGAAATGGCTCATCGATAGGGCTGATCCTGCTCTTTGTGGTGTCCATCCATACCACCTCTCTGGTATGCACTTTGAACAACTGCATTTGAGATGCACCCTGATGCTTAACAGCTGTATCTGGAAAAGACCAAGAATCAGGCAACCCAAAACAACATGAGTGCTATACACAAACTTCTACCATATAACAACTGCACAGACTCTATACAAAGGTAGCCACCATTGTTTTTTTTTTTTTAAAAAAAAAAAAGGAAAAAAAGAAAAAAAAAGAGCTGGTGAGTCTTCTGTAGCCCAGCACCAATTCACAACTGGCAGTTTTAGAGAGAAACACAGCAGCACCCAGCAGCTCCAGACTAATGGCTCACTTTCCAAGGCAGAATAAATATAGCACCTTGAAATAAAATAAGCACAGCACACCAGCTGAGAATGAGTAGCATTTATTTTTACAACAGTTTGTGAGACTGATAAATGTAGGCCCTGTTTTACTGATATGGGCAGTGATACGTGGCTTGTCCGTGCCTCCATATAGAAAAACTGGAGCTATAAAAGAATCTTAGTATAGCCAGAGCCATGATAATACAAAGCCATATTTTTTTTCCACAACCTGTGGATGCAAGTGGAGCAGGAATTCCTGTTCTGAGCTTATAAATTCAGAACTGCTTCCTATCCGACTAATTGTTACAGCAATACGATGGGCAGGGGGGGAATTTGTTTTATAGTTTAAAGTTAAACACTTCTCTCTTTGCAAACATTTCAATACAGATTTAAAGATCAGCAGTCTCCAAAATAATCATCAGGCATCTCTAGTCTGTTAAGGATTTACTTGGTAAAATTGTCTGGTTTGTATTATCTGGTAAACCAATCTAAGTGATCAATAATAGAGACTTAGCTTTAAAATGTATCCAGTTGCATTGCAGAATCACAGAAATCGACACACCTGCTTGAAGTCAACTATGTGTTTCAGGCAAATGAATCAGTGTTTGCAGAGTCTGCCTACAGCATCAGAAAGTTAAGCACATTCTGACTTTTATGGAGAGCAAAGACAAACATGGACTTTTACCTTTAATTACCTTTCCTCCAGATGCTGAAGTAAAATGAAGAGTACCCCTCCTTTTTCACTCTTAGTTTTATTATAAAAATCAACATTTCATTTGTTACAACTCAGTTTATCGTAATAATTGGAAAGGATTTTTGTACAAGGTTTATATACACCTTACAAGTAAAGCACTTTATTTTACAAAAAAAAAAAAAAGTTAGTGAATGAGTGAATAGGGCTGACCAAATGTTGGTCATTATAATATAAATACATCCTTGCAAAGCACCATCGTACCAAAGTTGATGAACAAGAGACACCAGCTGGCTTCAAGACAATGACAAACAGTGATTAAAGCTTACAAAAAAGAACAAACAAAACAAAAAACAAAAACAAGATTAAAAATTGAAAGCAGCACCAGATCCTTCACTTGCAAACAAGGCTAGTTCAGCTTAAGCCTGGTGGTATCCTCTTTACAAAAAGACACTTTCATTTTCCCTGGCTGACTCTTAACTGCCTGGCTTAAGGCTACACCCATTTTAATCAGGACTTCAAAGCCACTTCTTGTTCATTTAAAAGAGGGGAACAAGACTGCTCTCCAATAGTTTCACCATAACAATCATGCTGAGTGCTACTAAGACAATCTCTGGCCCGAATTGAATATGGACAGTTACTTACCCTGCTCTGCACAGTTTTGGAGTGGATCACCCAGCCCCTATAAATGCTACCCTGGCATCATCCACTGAGCTGCCATTTTTAAAGATGAAAAGGAAGGAAAATTGCTCATTTTGGATCACTACGGTATTTAAATTTACTAGTTTTAGAAAAAAATTGAATGCTCGGTACTTATTTTCAAGCTATTAGGTCATTCCTAACTTATTTTCAAGGTGTATCTGTCACCTGCCAGTTAAGCTAAAAGTTAATTTTCAAGCAATAACTCCACTACAATGCAATTAAAAAAATCCCATGGCTAAGAAAGCAATTTTTGAATAACGGTGTTCAAATTCTTTTTGCACCCAATGAACCAGCTATTTTTTTGTTGTAGAAATAATAAGTAATCTGCTACATGCACAGTACACGTTCAAAAGCAGATTCTGTCCATAACAATATTGTGTGACAAACCCACTCAGGACAAAAACACCAGGAAAAAAAGTGATTGATTGCTTCTTAAGAGATATTTTGAAGAAGTAATTTGGTTCAACAGCATGCATGACCAGGGAGTTCTATAGTTCAAGCAGTTCCCCCCAGAATGGTGGCAATCAATTAACTCAAGGAGATTTGCCTAGCAATAAGGAATGGAAATACTCAATATTCAAGACAGCAGCCTTTTCTTCATCTTAGCACAGGCTTAACTACTTTAAAGTAAAACAAATGAATCTGTGTTTAAGGCACACCAATCAAGCCATTCCTAGAGAATGAGCTATAATAAATAGAGAAGCAATGCACGAACTGGAGACCAGAACACCACCAAAGCCCATTAGTGCAATAAATAGGGATTTTCTCCGTGCACCTTCACTTGCAGTGGACTGTAACACCTGCTGTGTCAAGCAGTTTGGGTGCAATTTTCTTCACAATTATGCTAGGACTACAACAGATTGATTTTTATGTACCTACAGAAAACAGAAGAGTTTTACTCATCTGCAAAATGGACTCCAAAGTAAGGGAACAGTATAAAAAAATGTGCTTCCTCTCCGGTCTGGTATGACAGAGCATTAACTCTTCAGGTTTACAGTAGCAAGTATTCTGTTGTCTGTCCTACAGCCTGGCCAAAAGAAGTCCAGCTCATGTGAGACAGAAGGACAGCATCCAGCATTAGCCCTCTGAAGGGCAGGGAGGCTGAATCTGCCAATGGGGGCATGTGAATGTGTATGCACGAGAGAGAAAACCATTAGCTCTGGGGAAATTCACAAAGATACGTGTACCTGCATACATATACTTGTACATGCACATGGGGGAAAAATGTTATGGCAGTAATCTGGAATTTACAATACTGAAAGTTACAACTCACAGCAAAATTAATCCTTTGATATCAACTGGCTCATTTGCATATTTTGCATTACTGTAAACATTTCATTTAATGTATATGCACAGGTTGCATGAATTTATATTCACGGAAACCATTCTTTATTTCAAATGCAAATGCTATGTCCATGCTCCATTTATCATATCTAAGTTCTTTTCAAATAAATATCTTGGTATCCAAAAGCAGTGGAGAAATGAGTGTTCCTTAGGAAGGTATGAAATGCATGCAGTATGACATGGCAGGTATCATTTTAAAAGGCAAGATTAGGTCCCATTAATGTTGTCGTTTAAACATGCTAAGTTCCTGCTGAACATGCAAAGGTCAGTTTTCAACAAATTACGCTGTAATGCCCTCTTTTTTTTTTAAAAAAAAAAAACCAAAAACTACAAAGGACTGTTCCTTTCCTGACTGAGCATGCCAGCTATTTCCATCACCAGACAGTCAGATATGAAGACTCCCCAGGTGTCTACATAGAGGAAAAAGTGCACAATGAGTACTTGTGTTAATGCCTCACTGTGTATGTACCTGATGCTGTAAGATAAGGACATTTGTGCTTAGCGTAAAAGACAAGGAGCAGTTTCATTGACATCACTGAGACCACTTCCATGCTAATGCTACGAACCCACTTTAGTGATCTCCTGACTTGACATGTGTGTTTTATCTACAGTCCTAACATCTCAGACAATTTGAGAAGCAGGAGAAAGCATGATCCTCACTGAGGGAAGGAGCAAATATGAATCACGACTGGCTCAGTGGCAGAGAGGAAAAGAGAAAAATTAGTCAGTCTCAATGTTCAATCAATCTGTGGTTTATCCACTGGGAATGTGTCAGGTGCACATACTAGTTGCATCAATGTTTTTGTAATTTGGAGATCTGCCCAAGAGGAACTTCACAGATCATCAACTCTTTCAAAATTTTACTCTAGATTTACTGGGAAAATACATGTACTTGCAAAGGCAGATCACAGCTTCCCACTAAATAAATTCTTTGGTTAGTCCAGACAAGAAACAGCCTTCTCCTTGTGCTGATCATCTTCAGTGGAAAAACATAGCCTGTCCACTTTCCCCGTCTTCACATGAACCTCCCAGAGTCAGATCACTTAAAATATCTGATGTGCAAACTGAAACGTACGTATCAAAAAGACTTGATCAAATCCTACACTGAATTGTATGTCCACCCCATTGACTTCAACTGAGTTATGTGTGGACATAAACTAGCACAGAAAGCAGGCAGCACAGTCCATATGCAGAGAATATTTTTCTTCTAAAGAACCCTCACTGTAATTAACACACTTACGAATTTACCTGCAGTCAGTCCCCTCCAAGAGGAAGCCTCAGTGAAACAGTCCAACCACACCAGAAAGAGGATACCACTCCTTAAGGTCAACCACCTCAGAGTTTTTCAAACAGAAATTGGCACACTGAAAAAAGTATTTTGCAAGAAGAGACCATTGCCATCGCAGTACAAGCACTTGGACTGAGATTCAACAATGCAATATTCTTCTGAGTTCATTAGTGCAAGTTTCCACATGTGAACCCCACAGGGAATGCTGCACATGAAAAAATGTAAACAACAGAGAAGTTTCTATTCTCATCGGCGTGCCAGCCTCAACACCCCCCGCCCCAACACACCCGCCCTCCCCCCTTCATATAAATGGTTTCGAGTTCCCTTATAGTTCATAATACCCTCCTCAACATCCATCCTGCTGGAGAACACAAACAAGCTTCTTCACCAGCAAGGAAGAGCCAGAAGAACAGCTACCACGATTCCTAGAGACCTAGAAGGAAGCTCGGCAAAAAACCCTTAGTGTGCCAGATCCAGATATCAACTGCAATAGCCTGGAGACCACCAAGGCTTTATAAAGTTTCCTCAGGTATCTTGGACTACTAGAAAGACCCTTTGTTACAGCTGGAATCCCAAATGCCAATGTTTTCCTTGGAGCTGAATCCAAATGAGGCTCCAGTACTCCAGATGAGCGGCAGCACTAGCAAGAATTACTTGTCACTAATTCAGTCAACAGCATGACTTAAAGCCCATGCCATGGTTTCAGATTATTTCTCTTTTAGTTGAAACTGGCTGGGAAACAAGCAACAGAGAACAATAAAACCCAAACGGCACCTCTGAAGAGTTGTTGCACCCATACCCTGCCCAAAGGCTAGGAGGCAGAAGCTCCTCAGTACCTCTGTTTTGAGAGAGAAGACTCAGAGGGCCAGTCTTTCAAGGCATCGAGCACATTCAACGTGGATTTGATGTCAACAGAAGGTGCAAATGCATAATGCCATCTAAGATCAGTTATACTGTGAGCTCCACTACAGTCAAAGCAAATTCGAAACGCTGCACTGGAGTCAAAGAGGAGTTAATAATATCCTAGGTTGCCCCTCGACCTACACAAATAATGTTTTCACTTGATTATATACTCTCCCTGTCAAAATCACCATGGTGAGGCTGACAGGAGAAGGGGCTAAATATGATAATATACAAAAATAGAGATGCGAATATAAAATGGTTTGGTTAAGAATATCTTAAAATTTGACATTCACAGCGGTTAATACTAAAGTATTAAACTCACACCACGCAAAAGAGGAGGTATGTCAAAATCATACTGAGAAAAACTGGCTTTACCTAACACAAAGAAATCATGAGCAGTTAATACAGCATGGGAACCCCTTCCAATGATCAAAACATCTTTTTTTTTTTTTTTATGGACAGTTGCTCCACTGAAAGTTAAATGCTTCCTTACTAGGAAAAAATAATATATATATCTATATATATGATTTGTATACTGTGATATCAATATACACTGAAAGTACTGCAAGGATATATTATTCATTTACAGTAAAACTAACAATTCATGGTTAAATTTATAGTTTATAAATATGCTGTCTATATTATATGTGGTATAAAAATATTTGACATTTTGTGGGCACTAGGTCAAAATAAGGTTTTCTTTTTTAAGGGACTAAAAATCATTCAGGTATATGCATATTACCCTTGTCAATTGTGTGAAAATCGTACTGACCTGGTACAAAACAGAATCCTACCATGTTGGCAAAATGATACTCACTGCATGACAAGGCTAATTAGGAGAAAAAGAGAATTTACAACAGCCAAGTTCTAGCAGTACTTTAAATAAGGATATCATGATTTAAAGTGACACGGGCAGGAAGAAAGGATGCAGAAGAGATGGGAAAAGCTAAACAGGAGAAAAAAGCAAACTTTAAAATATACCCAACAAAAATCACTGAAATTCCAGAAGCAAGGAGAGAGCTCTAAATGCTCTAGTTTGGTAAATGCATTAAGGAAAATCAGAGGTGTACTCATTTAAAAAAGTGTGTGATTATTTTTCTGGATTCACTGCTACGATTGCTGTATTCCTGTAGAAAACAAAGCCCTTTGTGTAAGGTTAATATCTGTCCTGACTGCATTTTCAAGTTTAACTTTAGTTGCTGGCCCTCTGTAGTTAACATAGAGGTTATTTGGCTACTTCCAAGTATCTATGGTATACTGCTCTGAGACAGACTTCTTTATTATTAATTACTTTAAACATTTTTGGTATTGACAAACTCCACATCTCACCTCACTGGACAAGTAACACATCCTGGTCCTTCCATTTCCTTATGTGCTCAGTCACTTCACTGGATTAAGGCATGTTTTTGTGTTCCATTTGCAAAAATAAAAACTTTTTGTACAAATGTCTGGGTTCTTTTATACAAAAATTTTTCTTCTTATGGCACAAGCAGCAGTTGCTGTTTAAGAAAATATATAAATATCCTTTTTTTTTTCCTTCTGTACAAATATCTTCAGTATTCCTCCACCCCATTTAATAACATTTAACTGTACACTGTCCTACCTCATCCGTCGCCGAGAGCTCCCTCCCCCCTCCCCAGTAAAACATTTTGTATTTACACTTTCACAGCGGAGGCAGGTAACGGGGCGGGGGGGCTACCCCTCATGAGGAGTCCGTGCAGGGGGACGGTGGCGGCGGGTAGAGATGGTGAGAGTAGCTCCGCTCCGTGTATGGGGAAGGCGGGCAGCTTTCGTAGTTCTCCTCCGCCGACAGGTACTGGCTGCGTGGAGTGGGTGGCGGGGGGACGGGCTCTGAATCATAGTTCAAGTCACTGGTATAGCCCTTGGCCGTCGCTGCCGTGACCCTTCGGCTGGGGGCATAGTCACTGTCACAGACATCTGTGCTGCAGGGCGTCGTGGGAGGTGCAAAATGCCGGTAGCTGTAAGGCCTGTAGCTGCAGTGGGGAGATTTAAGGGAAAAGCGTCGGAATATAGAAAGACTGTGCATTTTGGGCGATGCGCCCATGAACAAGCGAGCAGTGGATAAGCCAAGGTGGAAACAGAGAGCTGGTCAACCTCTCTGCAGCAGATACATAGCATCACGCTCTCCTCTCTCTGACATCACAAACTCGCTAACGCCCCTGCAGAAGGCTCACCTTTGCACTACAGCATCAAATTATAGCAACCAGTTAAAGGGATACTAATTATTCATTATCTACAGGCAACAGGCTCCCTAAGACCTTAGCTGAGGTAGAAAAAGTTACTACTAAGACAGTGGGGCTGGAAAGACACCTCGGAAAAAAAAACAACTGTGTTGCACTTGTACGGAGAAGATATTCTATTTCCATTATCCAGTTTATGGATGCTAATTTCCAAGTCCAGAGAGAGAGGTAGACTGAAAATCACCTGGCCCATCCATAGCAGTCAGTAGAATTGCCCGCCAAAGAAGCAACTGGGATGGAATTCCCAAGTGCTGCTACCACAAAACATCTTTTAAAATGAGCCCAAGACAGTTTAAAGAAAACAAATTAGAAAGGGAGGTGGGTGGTAGCTACAATTGCCAGCATCAACATCAGTCATTGGGGGTAGGTGGGGATGAAGCTCCTCTATATTCAAGGCAGAACGTTAGGAAAGACGGGAAGATCAGAAGCAGCAAGGCCAGGGCTTATTTTTGGGTGGGGGAGCATTCTGAAAACATTCAACCCTACACTACATCCCTAATACTATTTAAAATACTAAAAGTCACATCAGCTAACCAGTGATGAGCATGATTCATGCCAGTGCCAAAATTTGGGTTTATTTCATTAGAAAATTACTCATCATTTTAAAAGATTTTTCATATGGCTGCAAGGGACCATTATAATCATCTTGTCTGACCTTCTGCACAACAGAGGCCATATTTTCTGCTAATGGAGAAGAGATGTCTTGTCAGCCCCAGAGACCTCATTATCCAAAAGCCCCCAAAGGCTCTGTGTTAGGGAGGCATTTCTTTCCATAGACAAACACAGCACTCTCTTCTCATTGACCAGATCTACTAGTGATTTGGGAGGGGAACCTTTACACCCTTGGGTAGTAGGTCTCTCTTTATTTTTGGTAACTAGTTATAAAATGATAATGAACTCTAAATAGCATCTTACAGGGAAGGTGATAAAGATACAGTCAAGTAAACTGAGATAAAGCTTGTAAGCCCATGAATATTAGTCAGAGAAAATAAGCAAAAGGTTAGCAATCTTTTTCAGATATTAACCCTTAATATGTCAAATCAGAATTTCTGTCCTTTATCTAGGCCATAATATTGTTACTTCTGACCTACTCACCTTTATATTGCCAACTTTCCTCTGCATGGTGTTTGCATATCATTTCTGATAATTACAGAACAAATTATTTATGACAGAAGCCTAAAACAAGGCAGAGTTCATTCCAGGGTAAGTATTTTTGGCTCAAAGTTATCATAGTACCAGGTTTCTTTTGGCATTTAGCTAATTTTGTGATGAGTGCTAAAGCAATATACCCGAGAGGTGTACCACTAACCCCCTTACTGTACGAGTTACCTCAAACAGTGCTGCACTTAGACACACGCTTCAGTGACACGATACATGTGAACCCATTTAAACACCTGTTTTAGTGCTTGCAGAATTAGGGCCTTTGATTGCAATTCTTATGGAGCAGAGGCTGTCTTTATTCTGCATTTCCTACACTAACTGCTTTGATCCTGACGGAAGCTATTGTAATAATAATTACCTGTAGGACCTATGAGTGGATGGGCTGTTTGAAGAATAACCAAATTCCATGGTATAATGTGAACGTTCAGTAGCTGGTGATGGTGGTGGGTTCAAAATCTAAGGGGAAAAAAGAAAAAAGCTACAGTTTAAAAAACAAAAAAAAGAGATGAAGGGGAAATCAAGAAAATATCAGTTTATAAATTACTTTTTAGTACTGTTTAATAGGAACCTTAAGAACTGCATGCATAGCCCCTCCTAACAAACAGGATTTTTCTTGTTTATTTCTTAGTTCTTTAACAGACACTGGAAATGTCGCTTGTTACTATTCCCACAGAAGCTATTACTAAGCTCTTCTCAAAAAACGCTGACTGCTGTTGCTATTTTGACATACCCAGTGCCAAAAAGTAAAGTTGAAGCTAGCTGTTCAATACTAGATTGTCACTAGGGATACCACCGCCCTAGGCAAACTGGCAGATGTCTGCTCCTGCTAGCTGTAGTCCCCAAGTATTATGCTGCTTGTAATATTTGCAACATGCTGTCCAAGGCAAGCATTTCTTCCCTACGCAGGCATGCTCTTACTGCACAAACAGTATTTTGATTAATTTAAAGATATAACATTATCGGTTGATTCTTGGAACTGAAAACAGACAGTTGAAGATTTCAGCCTGCACTGACGGAGCATGTAACTAACACTTGATAGCGGCTTGGTGGAGTTAATGCAAAAATAGCTAAAACAACCACCACTGATGCTAGAAGTAAAGAGACAGGGAGCCCTCTAGGGCTGGTACCAACTTTTATATAGCATCTAGTGCAGCACACTACCCATTTGTGACTAGAGGAATGCTATGGAGTTGCAAGACACTTGTTTGTTTATTTGTCACTTGCAAGACACATGACAAAAACCCCTTAATTTTAATTCCTTGAAAGGTCTATACAGAATCAACCATAGCCTTACCTCCAGAAGCACATGGCAGAGTATAATGAAAAGAGATCGCTCTGCCAGAGCTACTCAACATTTATAGGGATTTTTTCATCTCTCCTGATATTCAATCTAACATCTTTTTCTGGCACTCAGCTCTCTCACATCTCTTTAAAATTAATAGAAAATTCCTATACTGTTTTCAAAAGAGACAATCTCCTCTCCCTTCCCTTTCAAAATCACTCCATATTTAAAAAAGTTTATTAGGCTAGAAATCTAAAACAAAACATTCATGTGTCAATTAATTATCCTCAGAAAGACACTGGCACTTCCCTGAAAGTTTTTAAAGGTTTACGAATAATAGAATTGACTTACTGGAGGAAAGTAAGTGCCTTTGGTACTTGAAGAACTACTGGAAGAGGCTCCAGTGACATGGGCCCTGTCATAGGGAGGCCCGCTGCTCCCTCCCATAATGCTGAGGGAGCTGATCACAGATTTACCTCGAGACATCCCTAAAGAGGAACATGGATATATGTCAATATTCCATTCTTTGAAGCAAACAGAGAAAAGAAAGCTTAAAAGAATAATCTAGAGGATACCAGCAGTAGAAGCACAACTCCTAAAACCAAAATTAATCTTCTTGGTATTAAGAACAAATTCAGTGCTCCTTGATGGACAACTGGAATGAAGACTGTCAGGGAATAAACATGTTGGTTTTGTGTACCAGCTACTCAACTGCAGGACTTGGCACTGGGCTATACTAGAGCTGTGTGAAGAGAAACAGATTTCTTTCACTTGAACGGCTAGAAAAGACTTGAGAGAACAGGCATTCAGGCACTATTTCTATGCCTCAGAATAAAACATGAAACTGACTCTGACTACCTCAGCTGAGCAAGTGAAATTTGTGCGAGAGAAGAGAGGGTTTGTGTTCTTTCATTTCCACACCGTTAAGTGAGCTTTTGCTACCGGACTGAAACACGCTGGCAGAGAGTCCAAGCAGGAAACGGAGAGGTATGCCACTGTGCTCGAAATAATGGTGAAAATTCTGCTCAAAGACTCTCCTTATGAAATCGGGTTATTGTAGAAAGCAAAGAAATTTAGTGCATTATTTTAACCCTGTAACAGCCTCACAGAACCTCTATGTTCTGGATCCAAAGCCACAAGTTACAGTAGATATTTAATCAATATATACAGAAGCAATGCATATAAATGAAGTACAACATTGCAGTTAAGTCTTACTTTTTAAACAGCAGTAGCATCATGCACTTGGATTGGTGTTGGAAACTTCATCATCAAACGAAATAAGCCGAGACCACAGTTATTGCTGGTCATTACAGACTTTACAAAAAGTTTCACAAGTGTACAAACCCACTCTACAAATCTAACAAGAATAATTATGTAATGTTTAAAGTTCCATGAATATAACTCTGTGTAACTTTACCCTGTACTGTCATGACACCTTGCTGATGCTATAATAGTTCAAAAAGAGGCTTCTTCAGTAGCAAAAGAACTCCCACAGTATGTGTATCTATTTGAGCTTATGGTTCTGCTAAGTATCTAAATGCTCATGAATAGCATAGGTAAAATAGCAGCTCATTATTATAAAGAAGGATGGCGACAAGCCTTGACAGTCCTAGCTTCCAAGAGCTTCCAAGAATTATGCATGTGGAATGGACGTCTCCTGTGCACATGTGCACAGTATCCTCAGCTACAACTATATGGTGCCAAAGAGCAGGACAAGGATCACACCATTCACTCACCAGGAAGAGACCCTGACAAGGAGCTTGGGTGAGGCACATAACCAAGAGGTACAGAGGCTGGTCCATGCACCACGTAATCGTTGGTCATTGTTTCCCCGTCTCCCTTCATGCGTGGGCACAGCACCCTCTGGCAGATAAAGTACATTGCTCCGACCACAAAAACGGTAAGGATCACACCAATGATGGAGCCTATTGTGTTGTTGGGCTGTGGCGCAGGCTCCTCCGTTGTGTCTAAAGGAAAAAGGAAAATCAGACTGTGTAAGTTAATCTAACCGCTTCATGTACCAACATCAGTTTTCCTGACATCTTTCCACACAGGAAAAATAAAAGCCTCCTCTTCTGTAGGCAGCCAACAGCTTTCAAATTAATATATGGCAGGAACAAACAGGCACTGGGACAGGTCTGTTTACTCATGAGTGTCCAAAAGGGCTACCTATGCACAAGATGACCTCCGCACATGCAGAGAGGTTTTTGAATCACAAATGCCAGGAAATGAACAGTACGTGCATGTGCAGGGGGGTTGATGAACCAGGCCCTGATCTTGCTTCATGCTGACAGGCAGGGCTATCCTTTGAACTGGATAAACAAGATGAACTGGATGACTCCACATGGCACCGTGCTGGGGACTCCAGTTATGCTTCTTCTTGTCATTGAAAACAATGACAACTACTTTTCATGTTGCACCTCATCACATAAACATCTAGGTTATCACTCAATGTAACAGATTGGCACTCCCTTTTCTCAACTGTGTAACATTCACTTATGCTGAACAGTAGAGGTGATAACACGCATGATGAATTTTGGGTTTGCTGCTATTTATTAAACTACGTAACCTACTCCACATCTGACCCACACTGATGGTTACAGATATAGCTGAGCATCAGCTTTAGAGGTGCCATCCTTATGAGGAATCTGTATCTGAAATGATTATTCAACAGTCAAAATGAGTGGCTTTCCCTACAATACCAATTCTAAGCAATGACATTTCTGGGAATAACTGACAACCCCCTGCCTGTGCTTCATGAATTTGACAAGAAAAGCAGACTTTAAAGTATTTTCCTGTTCTAGTCAGTGTTTTACATCTTATCCATTACTGAAAGTCTTTTCCTCAACACATTTTCTTCTCCGTGAACACCAAATCCACACTTTAACCAGCTTGTCACAGTCTACAGAGATAAGTAAACAGACTTCTGATCATAGTGGAAGGGGGACAGTGACAACTGCAGTCTTACTCTGGGTGGGCTAATTTCCATGCTCTGTTACAAAACCAGAAAATATATGAACTATAATAAAGATAACTATACATGTCTGTGATAATGCCACTAATAACTTGGTAGCATGACAGAACAACTCCTATTACTCCTTCTTAAGATCAAGGGTCCAACTCTGGCTTTGCATTTTCAAGTTAGGTGTGTGTCAACCATGATGTACGGATCTAACACAAGAAGAGATGTCCCTATTTACAATTTCTTTTAAAGCACCAACAGTGAAAATGAACTTTCAAGTTACAATTTTAAAGGCAGTGGTTTTCTTGCAGAGCCCTGGAGATTTCAAGGTAGGGGATATCACATGTTACAAATCAAAAATCAAGCTCAGAATTACATCTTTTCAAGATATAAAGGAAATTTTAGAAGGTTTACTCTGTAAACAGAGTGCTCCTCTGATTCTAAAAGCACCTGCTATTAATTCTCTGGATGAGAAAACCATGAAGCAGAGCAGTTATTTATAAAAGCCTCATGCTGCTAGAAAGATTTTTTTTTTAACTCTGCACCAACTCAGCATACTAACAGATTATCATAAAACAAACCTTCTACTGCTTTTAGAAGTTTAAAAAGGTAAGTGGAAAAATTACCAGCCTGCTCTGCCTCAGAGACTACTCGGTCAGCATACTAGTTATTTTTGTTATTCCTATTCCACCCCATTGTGCATTAATTGCATGACAGTAGTTATGAACAGGAGCATTCATTTTGGGAACAATTATTCAGTCTGGTTGGCAGAATAAAATCTAACTCATAGAGAAGGTAAGAAGCAAATTTCGGATGCTGCAATCAAGCCTCTAGTCTCAGGTTTTACACTTACAGCATCCTTGCTCATCTGAGCTGTCACTGCAGTCCAGGTTGTGATCACATTTCTTGCTTTTCCCGATGCACTGCCCACTGGCACAGCGGAACTGATCGGTTAAACAAAGCACTGGAAAGAGAACGCCCCCCACACCAAGAGTCAGTATCAAAGACTTCTACTCTTTAAAATGATTAAGAAAACAAGACACCAAAGCATACAGTCAGGAGTATCTTCGGAGGGCTTAGCCTGCTGCTAGCTTCATTTCTTGAAGTAGCCAGTGACACACAAAATCCCTCACGCCAACCACACAGAAAAAGTGATTCAGTGTTCTGTTGAGGATATTGCACAGTGGGTACCTGGTCCTTACTGCCTATTTACAATAAGCACACTACAAGATAAAGTAACCTTGACTAAAATAACTCAGAAGCACAAGGCCACTAAGAACATAGGCACTTATTCCAGGACATGGTTACTGCAAAATTACTGTAAGCATCCCCAACGCTAAGCATTTACTGTAATCTAAGAGAGAATTAAGTTCTTAAAAATAAATCTGCCAAACCATGATGATAAAGTTATTTAAGAAAGATAAATGTGGTTTCTCAATGCCCTCGTGCTCTTCCTGTAAACCAGAAAACTCCTTGATCATGGGATAATATATTTCACTTGACATGATGTTTTTAAACTGAAATGAAAGACAGAAGATAAAACTGGAGCTTTGCCAGTACACTCAAAAAATAATCTACCACTTTGGGGGAAAAAAGGTACTGCAGGCAAGGTGCTGGCTGCTGTTGTTTACACATATTTTTGCCTCCTGTTTCTCATAAATCCAGAAATTCTTTCTGACTTCGGTTGAATTAAGAAGTTAAACTGAAGGCTTTTCTGATCTGTAATCAACTTGAATACTCTGAATAACAGGGCCACTTTGAAGGTGATAAACAGCCCCTGCTCCGATATCTCCAGTCACTGGATGGCAACTGGGAAGCTAACTTGCACAACGTATTTTCAGATGTCAGCATCTCATCTGGCTAACAATCACCTTTCATCACACAGGAATTTCTGCATCAGTCTGTGTACTTTTGTTTGAGCTGGAGCACATCATTTGGAAAGAAATTCAGCCTTGATTCAAAGACTCTTAGACAGTCTCTTCAAAGAAAGAAAATGTACTGAAAGGATATAGAGAAGAGGCATCTTTTCAAGCTTACAAGTTGTCCCAACAACTCCTCACTACTTGCGCAGTGGGAAAGGGTGAGCTTGCTCATATTTCACGTTGTACAGTGGTGGGGTAGTTCAAATTCCACCAGCATAACCTGTCCTTTCCAAAATGAAAGGAACCTAATTCTCATTGTGTTGGTAATAGCACTTCCCTCTGTAATCATGGCTTAAATATTCTCTTTTGCTGTGCTCTATAGGACGAAGAGGTCTCCAGATATCTTGTCTGTCTCTCGCTCCAGCTTACTCACAAAAGCTTAACTTCATTTTGTTCAGGTATTATAAAATAAACAATCTAAAACCTTTACTCGGTACAAGGTACACAAAAAACTATGACAAGGATTTGCTCCACTTTGTAATTCACTCCCAGTTATCAGGTTTTTAGAGCTTAAAAACATATCATCTTTTTAATAGTACCTTCACAAACAGAGCTTAAATTGCTGTGCAGGAGATCAGTGTTATTTCTGTCTCACGGGTGGAGAAACAAAAGCATGGAGCTGTGAAATAATTTCCCATTCAATAGATCAGTTTAAAAACTAGCAGAACCTTGGATCCTTCCAAATCCCACTCAGCAATAACTTCGGTATCTATCACAGTGTCCCCATGACAGCTTTATTTTCATCACACTCCGAAAGATCCTCTGTACCTTCACAGTTCTTCTCATCAGAGTTGTCCTGGCAATTTGCTTCTCCATTGCACCGGAGGGCACTGTCTATGCACTGTCCACTTTCACACTGGAACTGGGTGTCTGAGCACACTGGGCAGTTCTTTTCATCACTGTGGTCTTCACATTCAGTGAAACCATCACAGCGCCAGGCCACCGGGATGCAGTCAATCTCACCTGTGAAACAGGTGAACTGCTGAGGGGAGCATGTTGGTGGTTCTTTAAAAATCAAGCAAACAAACAAAAATTAAAAATCCAGGTGAACAAACAGCAAATTAGGACAGGTAAGGACAAGAAGAGCTCAGCTGCTTTCATTTATCAAGCAGCTGATAAACGTGCCACATCATAAGGTAACTTCCACCCCCACTGCCTCCAGAGTAATTTGTGCAGATCTTGAGCCCCATGTGACTGATGCAGGCTTACATCGATGGAGGCTCATTAGACAAAAAACAAGAGGAACATAGAAACATGCACACTCAGAACACAATTATTTTCTTCCCTTCCCACTTCAGCTTCTTACACCCTTCTCTTAGTAGGTCTTCAAAAGTCTTCATTTAAAGTCAACACACTTTTCTACTCCCCCTTTCCTGCAACACCACTGCATACACAACTGATGGCTCACTTTCTTTTTAATGTTCGGCAGTCATTGTATAGAAAACGTTAAAAGGATGTAATGCGCTGCAGATGGATGCACTGTGACTCAATGTCTAGCTATGTGCCCTCAACAGCTCTGTTCAGTCAAAATTCTTTTAAAATGACAAAAAACTGCTCCATCTAGTCAAGTCCTGCTATCTCAACACAGCTGTTAGCTGTTATTTAACATTTACTACAGTAACTGTTAATCTCATGCAGTAAGTAAGTGTGGATTTTTTTTTTTTCCTTTTTTTAATCCCCCTTCCCTCCCCCGCTTTTTGGCCTGGTATTAAACTTGCTCTGAGAAAATATCTGGATTATGTTAGCTCTTGTTCCATTGTGAGACCACACGTCGCCTTGATGGCGAGAAGATTGCATAATAAATCCATTCAGTACAGTGGCACAAAGAGACCCAAGCACCGAAGTGCCTCTCCTCTCCCCCATTTCAACCCCACCCTTGGAGACACCAGGGCGTAGGCTACAGTGGCTGTATCACCATGGAGGAGGCAACTCGCCCTTCTGGGATTGCAGTTCAGAAAGACATGCACAAGGGTGAGTTTGAGGAGGACAGCAGAGAAGAATAAAATGGCACAGACATGGCGCAATATGCCAGAACATGAGAATCTATCACTATTTGAAAAAGGAGAACATACAGAGTGATAGAAAAAGGTAACAAAAATCATACAATTAAAAAAATCAAGTTGAAATAATTCAGTGGTCTTAAGTAGAAAGGGTGAACAGAAATCCTTAGTCAACAGTCAACTAGTGAATTTTTCCTCTTCTCTTACTCCTTCTCAACACTTGCAGATTTAGATGGGGGGGAGGCAGAAGGGTAAGCGTGTAAAAGCGTATAACAGCACCCGGTGCATTGTCACATTCTTTCTGCTCAGAAGCCACCCCTAAAGATGGAGAACCCCCCAACCCAGAAGCTGAGAGCTCAGCGACACAGAGCATGGGAAGCACTTACCTCCGCAGGACAGCTCATCCTGCAGCAGAACAAGGTGGACTGGGCAAGAGCAGCGTGTGGTGCCGTCGCCCTTCACGATGCAAATGTGCGAGCAGCCACCATTATCTTGAGAACAAGGATGTTGTCCTGTGATTTTAAAAATAAGAAGAGTACTGGCAAGAAATCCCCACCTCCTTTCCGCCCTTTCAGTGATTTCTTTGGGCTCACAGGACTCCCTTCATTACTTCCTTCCCCCTGGGGAGAGCACTACTAAAAACAACTTTGAAAAAGTTGTATTATGTTGTGTGCATTTTTTCCCTTTACACGCATCAATAATTATCACGCACATCGATAATGGTCCATGATTTGAAACACTGTAAGAATCGTGCCATGGGGTCTACTAAAACAGTAAACAGTAGTCAAAGCGTTTTGCTTCTTGTGTGAGTTTAGGATTAGTTCTGCAGCAAAAATAGTAGCATTAGTAAGACCAAAAGATGCCTTGGATTCCATACTTCATTTTCTCTATCAAAGACCATTGAAAAAGTAAACTTTTCTAATTTATGAATTCTGAAGCTTCCACACTGTCTCCAAAACTCAAATTAACATGCTCTAGATAAATGCGTCTCTTCATTTTAATGTTTAATAAGGACAACATACTTCTCTTGGAACTCCTGACAGATATACTGAGATTAATAGCAAACAAAACTAGTAGTAGTCTGCACTGATGCTTTAATTAAGCATCCCCAGACATTTTTCTACATATTTCTCCAAGGCATGCACCACAGCCAATTAACCAGGCCTATTTCCTCCAGGATGATGGCAGCTCCACTGCTTTAACCATGCAGCTCCCATAGTGTATGTGCATGTGGTGAAAGGCTATATCCTGGTAAACAGAAAACTTTTAAAAGTGCAGCCATGTTCAAAACATTGTTATTTAATACACACTTCCCTTGTGCCTACTAGGGATAACAGGACGTTTCCACTGTACAGACACTCAAATGCCAGGTGTCTGTATGGGATTACCAATAAAGTTGTCATCAGCAACAAAACATGATGCTGGGTTTGTGATAGATTTCCAGTCCATTGCCAACTGCCCAAAGGAAACAAACTTAATTGCACCCTGGCGATGTACAGACACAAAAAGATACCAACTTCTGGCCCCTTCGATCTGCACTGATGTTGATCAGTGACAAGGCAAAACAGGCTCATTTCTCTGCGGCCACTCCTTGCCTCAAGCCCCACAGGCACTGTTTGCACTTCCAAACAGGGATTGCACTTACTGTATTCCTGAATGTTGAGCTCTTTCACAGCATGGATGTCACTGAGTTGTGCAATACGAGCTTGGACCTTTGTACGTCCTTCTCGACCAGTCATATCAATCTTTTCAATCATCTGCTGTTGCCTGTCAATCCAATACAGCCAGTTTTCAAATACAGTTAGTCCCACAGGCTGCAAGATATTAGAGTCTTCCAAAACGATCCGGTTTGCACCTGCAGAAGGGAAAGAGTGGTTTAGCTCAACCAGAATCAACCGAATTACTATCATGAACATTTTCTACACTACTCAGACCACTATTTTCTACTACTTTTACACTACCAGGTAAGCCTACTATAAAAACAGAAGCAATGCTGGGTCCTCTGATGCAAGACTGATGCATTTTACAAACAGATGATCAAATCTTTTTTTCTGCTTTCATCAAGACGACAGTTTTTGTGCTTCACATAAATTTACTGTATTTAAGAAGCTTCTGGAGTTGGGGGCTCAGCTCTCATAAGCCTATCCAGTCTTTTATCGATATGATGGGAATTGGTAATTCTTTTCATTCTTCTATCCTTTTTGGAGAGATTAACTGCTTTGTCTTGGCAAACAACAGAGAATAAGAAGATGGATTATTAGCTTGAGTTAACTAATACAAGATAAAATCCAAGGGGAGACAAGGTAGTTAGTACTTTTCACATGAATTATGAAATTAAGGTAAACACTTAACTTCTGACTTCCTCATATTCTTTTGTTTCAACTACATTACTAAGGTTTTCATGCTAAATTGGGAATGCTCCTTTCTTCCTAGTGAAGACTTACTTTCCTCAGTTCCTTTAGCAAGCATCGGTAGCAGCCAAGAGGCTTTAGCCTTACACCTCTGAAGAGTATTTCTTGACTTTTATGCTAGATTACCTGGCATTAAACATAGTCAAGAGCAACTGCCACACTTCATGGTTAACACTTCACATAAACAGAAGACAGTCCACAGCTCTTTTAAAGGTATCATTAAAGACTGTCCAAAGACAGTGAAGACTTCATAACTCATACACAGAAGGAAAATATGTTATTCAAAACCTGAGAGCTCAAGAGTGAGGTTTTATCCATGCTTCCTTTATTTTACATGACACAACGTGGTCATTAACACTCAAATATTCATTGAGGTTTATCAGATTTTGAGCATAAAATTACTCACAAACATAAGGAATCTGCTTCAATTTTGAAATGCCAAAACAATATCACACAGTCTAAAATTAGGCCACAGCTTGAAAATTTACATATAAATCCTGGTATTTCAGATATCCGGGCTCACTGCTATGCTTATTTTTTTACTTTTACTACAGCAGACAATAGCTTTGCATATGGTCATCCACAAAACAATTTCCAAGAAGTTTTTATCTTTTGTCCTGTAAAAATATACTAGTACAACTGAATACCACAGAAAAATTCTACCATGTCTCTCAATACCCACACAAGATAATGTTATGGGACAAAAGACACATATATTTTATGATTTTATAATTTGAGCAGGTTCTATCCCTCTGTCTTGATTAGTAGCAAAAATGGGTTTTGGCTTGTTGAGAATTTAATCAACAGTATGTCAGTGATGATGACTTACAAATTCAGCTATAAAAAGTATACTTATCTGCTTTTCACTAAATGCACACAGAGCTCAGAAGTTAAGTTACCTTCCAAACATTTAGCAAGTGGTAACATCTAAAGCAGAACATGGAAATTCAAATATTAATCCTCAGCTAGACTGGGCTCTCACTCACCACTTTGGAACACCACCAGCAATGATCTGATTAAGAAAAGGCGTTGATGGATTCTGAAGGAGGCTATACCCAGACCAATGTAGAAATTAATAGACTGAGTGACGTAAGTCAAACTAAATAACTGCAACCGTCTATTAACCCCCGTGAACATGACTCACTGTATAGGGAAAAGGTAAGAAACAGCAACCTGCATCTCAAGGAGCAGAAAAGCTAAGCTGGGAATAGGCGAAAATACAAAGATGACAGGAAGGACTACAGTTAAAACCAAGACCTTGACCTACCCAAATGGAGTCTGTACATGCCCTGCTCTGCCTTGCCCATATCAATCAGCATGGCATTTTGCAGTATGCTCCTAAAGCTCTGAAGCTTAAAATTTTCACTCCCTTAATGTCTTAATCTTTCTTTTTAATATTTGTGACCATGTGTAACCGACTATTTCTGACTACATGGAGACACTGAAATCCCTCCTTCCATAAACCAACAATAAAATCCAAAGCTGGCTCATCAGGGTGCTAGTCTCCTTTATTGGGAATGTCAGATGAAAGGAGATGTGATTAAGAGGAGCTTTGTCTCCTGGCATCACCATTCTCTTTCCAGCAATACCTTTTACAAAAAGACTGAAAAAACAAACAAATAAATACAAAAGTGAGGACACACCCATAGCTCATTTTATTTCCAAATAAAAATGACTTAATTCCAGAATCATTAGATGTTTCCAAATCACACAAATTATTCTGGAATAGAAGAACTAATTTCCAAATAGTTTCCATGGTAGGGAGCTAATTTCAGTCATCTTTTCATAAACAACCCCTTAATCATGTGAAGAATCTGGTTAGCTTCAATAGGATCTCCCATTTGGGTAGCATAACCGAGTCCTAACTGCATGCCTGAAGGACAGGGAGGAAGGATTGCATCACATAAAAGGCATTCTAGCTCTCCTTCTCTTTATGGGTACTGGCATCTACAGAGTCGACAGAGCAAGAGATTGTGCATGTTTTTAAGAAGCTAACATGCAGAAAAATTACTCTGCCAGTCAAAAGAGCCTATTAATCAGCATTCCTAAGCACAGGAATGCATCTCAGCAGTTAGCAATTTATCGTGGTGATTATAGCAATCTATTTGTGGTGCAAATGCCAAAAAGCAAGAGAGGTTTTGGAATGATTTTTCTTCATGTTCTTTGAAAATATGGCGAGCTTTACTATACAACATCGGTGATCCAACAGCTGTCTCTCTTAAAAAAATGCAGAATCATTAAAACCAGACTAGATTAGAATTTAGACTCATCTCCTCCTCTGATGTCCTAATTTCTGGCAGATAACAGACATAAAGAGAGAAACAAAGCACCTATGATGTTCTGCTGCTGCCCATTACTTTACTCATACAGACCCTGGATCTGGGATAGCCTAGAACATACCAGGATACACCATACCACTTCCTTTAAAAAAACAATTCACTAACTCAACTCTATTACTATCTCGCTGAGCCTCAATTCCAATCATCTAGAAAAACTGAAATGTTTTCCAAAACAAAAGCTTATTCTAGCAGGTTAATAAAAGGCTGGAAATCACACTGGTGTCAGTGGGATTACACGCTACTACTTTGAATGAAGGTATCCTGTCATTGGTGAAAGACATTACTACAAACTACCATACTCTCGTTAAGTTTTCAAACTCACTCACAGATTGCAGTGTGTCCTTACTTCCTTACACGTGTACTTACACTTCCGATAGCAGAATAACACTCAGCTGAAGTACAAGGACACAAACTATTCAAACTGAGGATGGACTTTTTGCAGAGGAAGGGGAAATTCTGCCACTGCCCTCCACTAGCAGCAGAGCGAGGGGGGCATATACCCCATCACCTAACAGAGATGGGTACGTATGTGCTCAGAACATCCTGGCACTCCCATCAGCAACATCCAGCCCAGCTTGTATCACAACAAATTACTACCAAAGCCACATGAGACAGGTGAGCTGATCCAGCAGCTTGCTGGATCTGGCTAGTAAGTAAGAGATACCTCAGTCTCTCTCACCCAATCTGTGTGATTTTGCCTCTTCTCTTGCTCCAGTTCTGGTTGCTTGCTGGACTCTTGCTGAACCAATTCAGCTTTCCAAACCAACAGAACACCGTTCTCTACTTCTCTTTTTCTGTATATTGTTGTTAGGTTATTGTTTTGCTTATGTGGTTAAGTGAGCTGAATCAACTCATAGAGGAGGTCAGACAAGCAGCATAACCAACCTTAGGGAGCAGGCAAAGAGAATTCCATAGCTGGAAGATGGAGGTTTTTTTGCCTTTTGAGAACAGAGAGATGTTAGATCTGCTCTATCCTTCTCACATCATTTCACCCTAAATGACAGGTACATAAGTGATTGGCCCACCTGCTGCTTTAACTCTGCAGGAAAGATTTTTCTACTAACAGGAAACTTTCCTCTGACTGACAGATTACTGCACCAAAAGCAATGCCTTTAAAAACAGCCCTCTCCCTCCCCTTTCCAAAACTGCTGCAATGTATTTGTGAACTGACTTTGGGAAACCACACAAAGGTCTTGCAGTGAGAAACTGAAGTAAATAGCATGTGTAGCAATTAATAATGCAAATCATAGATAGAGGCATGAGACTGTAAAGGCACGCTGCATGAATCACACACATTCCCTGGCTGGGAATTTCGGGAGCGATTAGAATCACAGTACAGACTGTTTATAGTAGGAAGGAAAAGAGACACCTTTCTCTGCATTCCCCCACACCCACACCACACAAATGAATCACTGAATTAAAGTGCTACTCTACCTGAAAGGTCACTGCTTTCAATTCTCCGCAGGTCTGAATCAGCCCAGAACAACTTGCCTAGCTGGCTGTCAATAGCTAAGGCTATGGGCTTGCTCAAACCACTGAAAAAAAGGACCTCTCGTTCAGTTCCATCCAATGCTGCTCTCTCAATTTTAGGAGACCTTTCCTGTAGGTTGGTGAAATACATGTATCTGGAATAGGAATGATTAGAGGAAAAAAGTTTATTTGATCTTTCCACATTTTTGCTATATGATCAAGACATCTTAACAAATGTCAAAGATGTTTTTATTCTGACAAACAGAAACCAAACAGCAGCAAGAAAACAACTTAATTCTCAAGACCTTCAGCCTGAATTTCCCCACATCATTATTTCAGCTACATACCCTTTCTCTGGATTCACCACAATGGCTCTGGGCCTGTCTTGATCTCCTTTGAGCACCACTCCCATAGGTCTCCCATCCAGGCGTGTCACATTGATCACATTAGTAGCTTCGCAGGTCCAGTAGATATAGCGGCTGTAGATGTCAATACTCAGGTCATAAGGCTGCATATCTAGGTTCTGATTGGGAACTGGACTTGTCACAACAGTGAGGCTCTACAAAGGAAAGAAAAACAATCCACAGAAGAGCATTTAATCTGATCCAACATGAGCAATTTTATTTACTATGGATGCACCACATCAAACTACTGCTCAGCAAAAGGAGGCGCCCAAAATACTATCATAAAGTAAGGAGACACCCAGGTCCAGTTGCCCCACCAACACCTTTGATCAGATATAGACACTTAGTCCTGATAGTTTGTTGTAATGGCAATCATGTAAGTTTGCTCATAAGACTTAGCAAGTTTGACCAATAAGTCCAAATTGTCTCTAAGTTGAAGATTCAAGGTCAGTTTCCATGTTTCCTCTGCTTTCCTGACAAGTTCCGTTTGGATAAACCCAAACACAGCACATTTAGCACTCTACAACAGAAACACATCACCACTAATTCCCAAAGCAGCAGCTGAACGGATAAAAAGACAGGGAAAGTAAGGCCCGACAGCACTTGAAATTCTTGCCTCATTCTTCTCCACCATCACTGCCATCACACTTGGGGGATATAATATAAGGATGAATAATAAATGGGAAGGCAACTCTGCCAACAGACAGAAAGGACATCAGCTAGCGTATGACAGTGACTTCAGAGCATTACCAGCTAACACCTTTCTCCTTCAAAGTTCTTTTCCTTCTACTGGTCCAGACCTCTGGAGTTCACATGCCTGCTTTTTTTTGATTTATTATTTTTCTAGAAAGAAACTGCATAGTCTCCTTGTAGTGAAAGGTGAACCTAACTGACATCTTTCATGAACTTTTCAAAAAAATCTTAAGAGGATTGATAACTCAACAAAACATGGCCTTACATAATCTTTTGGGAAAACTTCATGCTTTTGAGGTGAGCAGCCTCCACCCTCTCAGCCCCAAATTAAACTTCACCATAAAATTTGCCTAACTTTATTTGGCTTGTCACCTCTATGAAAGGGTGTGCCTACAAGTCTTACATTTGTTTATTCTGCTGAAGCTGGAAAAAACCTGGTGCCTTTGACTAGTTTTGGGTGTTAAATTATTTAGATATTCCAAAATTAAAACCATTGCTAAATTAAAAGTTAAGGTTGAAGGGTGTTTCAGCAGTATCCAACTACCACCACACCCACCACGAGAAACCACTCTCTCTCTTACAAATTAAACTGAATATAGCACCTCAGTGTTCATCGTAGTCTCCTGCTCGTCCCCCATTCAAAAAATCAGGAAGAAGAAAAATCTTTCTAAAATGTAAAAATGAATAAGCAGTCATTGCTCACAATTAACCTCACTAAACCTGCATCACCTTTTGCCTTCTACCCTACTCTACTTTTTCTGTATTCCCCAGTCAAATACATTTTCCCAAGCCTGCTACATCTCTTACAGGTCACTAGTTTCAACCTCCTCGCTCAGCGCCTCAGTGGTTGACAACAGCTCTCCTCCTATCCCCACCAGAACCTGGGAGGCTTCAGACACAGCTGTGTGCTCACAAAGTCCCACCCTCTTCATTTCAGAATCAATGCCCCTGCACCCTGCTCATTTGCAACTCTTCCTTCTCTCTGACACACTCTGTTTCTCCCAAGAACCTTTCCATCCATGTTCCACTTCTCTTAAATATGGGTTTCTAACAGTACCCAGCCAAAAGACAGAGTTGAGCAAATAATGCACTGTGAACAACAGTATCTTTAAGTTGGCCTTAGTTTTCCATGTTTTATTTCCTGCTGCACCTGCCAGATTACTGGCTGAGGACTCCAGAAACTCCAGATGCCACTTGTTTTGTCAAGTGACAGCCAGTTATCTACAGGAAGTCCATATATCTAAATTATTCATGTACGATCATTCAGTGCTGGGTGTCTAGCATGCCTTCCTCATCTTTTAGTAATTCCACCACCCGCAGGATACCTGGCTGCCGTCTTCCTGTGCCTTCCGGATGATATTCTGCCGAGAATCAATCCAGTACAGCTGCTTATCCAGGGGGTCATAATCAATGGCTCGAACATTCCTGAGACTATGGATAGGGAGTATGATATCTGGACTCTGCTGCTCATCTATCACCATGCGATTAATTGCATTCTTCTGACTGAACAACAGAAAGGTTGTAGGAGCTTGATGGGTTAAAAAAAAAGGAGGGTGAAAGGGTTACACATAGCAATAATGCTGGGCATTTGTATGTTCAATAATGACAACTACTATATATAAATAGACAGTATCTATTATGTCTTCTCCCCTGCCCCCCTCCCCCAAAAAAATCAAAACAAAACATAAAAATCCCAACCTCTGATCAGTTTGGAAAGCCTTTCAAATGACCTTTTTACTATAAATGTCTGAATGTGGATGTGACAGGCAAAGATAATCTTGTAAGTTGCAGGACTAATGAATGTGAAGACTTCTGTCAAAATCACCTCAAAGAAGAACAGTCAGACATGCCTCTCAAGGTACTGTCAGTTTTCTTTCTAAATGGGTCCCAGGGAAATGTAGCTCCACTATTCTGAAGTTGAACATTTTGTCAGTTATGCTTCCACTTGCAGAAGAAGCTGAGCAAAAGCCAGCACTGGTTCCTTATAGGTCCCAGGGAACAGAGATTGCCATTAGAATGGTTTAGTCCCGTTCCCACAAACCCTCTTTTCTGCCTGCACCAGAATGAAACAACTAATTCACAGGAAAATCTTAGATGTGTGCAGGCTGTGTTTTTGGAGAAAAATCTATTCACTCTTCTCAAATGTATATATCTTGCTTATTTCTAAGGTGCTCATCTGAGAATGCTAACCTGTAATCAGAAAAAAATGTGATGTTCTGCTCCAGCTTTCCAGATGCCCAGCAAAACTTTCCTGGACAAATGATTTTTTTCTTATAAATATCATTAAACATCAGAAAACAAGACTTCCCCACCCTGTATAGCTCTAGTTTACTGGCTGTATCTTACACTAAGTGCACAAGGCATTTAATACATTGTTAAAAAGAAATTATCCCTGTATTACATAACTGGGTCAGAAATCAGAGGAGGTAGTTAAAGCATTTTCCCTTTTGACAGCGTTCTTTTCAATAATGGTCTACATATAGCTACTGCTGTGCAAGACGACACAAGAGCCAGAAGCCAGAAATGCAGTTTGCAGCCTCCCTGAAGTTTGTACAATCAATTTTCTATAGCACAAGCCTGGAGAGATTAGCAGTGGGACACTGCACTCATTCAATCCAGCCTGTAAAACAGGTAAGGCAGCACCTTAGAAAGGGGAGGTGGCAAAAGTCTTCCAGAGAACATCATCACCTTGCTTTGTTATTTTAGGCATACGCTTTGAACATTTATTCTGGCTGCTGGGGGAAAAAAAAAAAAAAAAAAAAAAAAGGTGGGGGCAGTTTCCTTGGTAACTAACACTCAGTCCTAACATCCTATAACAATCAGGCCTAATTGCAAGGTATTTTTGCTTTCTGTATTTCCCCTCCAAGCGTTTCTCCAATAATTGAAGCTGCCTTCTACTTAGCTCTAAACTGTAGAAGAAAGCATAAAAAAGGCAAAGCAAAGTTTATACTGAATGTGTACAGCAAAATAATAGATTCAGAAAACATCAGTATTCTTACCAAGCAGCTAAGAGAGTAATGGAAAGGGAGAAAAGCTTAAGATAAAACAGTGCAGGTAAACATACCATCATAAGCACCTAAAATCCTTTCCACTTTTCCCCAAAGACGCCCTCTCACTGTCTAAGATTGCCTGGCTTCCAACTTTGAATTGATGTCTCTCTATAAAAAGTAACAGCAGAATTTCCCCCCTTGAGTCCCCACATCTCTGAAACAGTCCCAGTTTCAGAAATCACTTCCCAGTTTTCATCATTCTCCCTCCCAATAGTCACATATTTTAACTATATTTCTGGCAGGCAAACAGAGTGCAATGAGCACATCCCCTGTGTAACACTGCCTTCAAACTTCATGACACATGGTAGATCTGATGAGATACCAGATCTCAGAGCAGTGTGTCCTTCCCGTAATTAAAAGAATCTATGCAAGCATGAGCAGGGTGATCCAGAAGGGAGGAACTGTCCTCTAGACAGGGCTTGGACTAATAATAATGTTCAGGAGTATATAAGCAAGTAAAACAGGCAAGAGAAAGTTAAAACGATTCATGCTCCAATTATAGTGGCCAAGAGAAAAATTAAATTATGCACAGAGAAGCCTAAGTCTCCAATTACCTACAAATGAGAAGTTGGAAAGTTCCCAGGTTTGAACATGGCAGAAAGAAAACTCCTAATACCTCACGAATGGCCCTGAACTGTACCGCAGGGAAATGGTTCTATTTGCTCACAACATATTTCCTATATTTTTCTCCTTCCTTTGTTTCCAAGAGCATTTTCACAAGAAAACATGATTGTTGATAATTTTGCTACTTATTCTCTGCTGAAAGTCAAATTCCTCCACCTACAAAATCACAGTCATCACCAGAGAGGTGCCAGCCGTGCCTCTAACTCGCAGGAAGGTGTGAGAGTCTTATGAGTACAAAAATCCAGTTGTCATACAAGCGCCCCTCATAAAAAAAAAAGGAAAGGAGAAGTGCTGGACACACGGGGAGGAAGAAAAGCAGAGTTTTCCAAAGAGCATGATTTTCAAAAAATGCCATGAGATGGCATTTGTGGAATAAGCTGCCCTGCTTTTGGCTTTAAAACAACAGTTGGATCTCTCTACTCATGCATAATGTGGATGAGATACAATCTGTCTCTCCATACCATGAATCTCTTCACCCACTGACTAATCTGAATGACACCAGTGGAAATCAGCCATCCAGCGTGGCTGCCAAAATTATGAGAGCTTCACTGGCAGCCAGTTATTGAGAGATGGATAAGTTATTTGGTTAGAAACTAATTACACACAGCCTGAGGGGCATTGTGGTTCGTATTCTGCACAACAATAAAGAAAAATGGGGCTTGGCTGCACTGAGATCAGAAATCTGAAGTGCTGGGGAGGCTGTGGAGCCAAGCCTCTCCTCACTGAGGAAGAAACACTTTTCGGAGTATGAGAGTGGCCCACCTCAGCATCTCATCAGCCAGCAAACACAGCTACTATAGACTTACATCTTGACCTCCTAAAGGCTACACAAAGTCCATAATACAGACCAAACTATCACATATCCTTTATGTCAGGCAAGATTAGAAATAAATAAGTAGATAAATAAGCAAGCAAGCACTTGAGAAGGTTTGACAGACAGAGACAAACCCAAAAGCATTTCGAGCTTTCCTGCTTACACAGATTTAGCCGAGTCACTAAAAAGATTTACTACAGCCACTCTTCTTACTTTACTGTGATACTGGCCTGTTGCAATATTTTTTTTTTTTTTTTTTTGCTTTCAATATCCTATCTCCTCTGGAAAATGAGTAGGATTTTAGTATTAGAAAGTTATATTTAAATATACTCTGCTTCCTATGGAGGAAGGGAGGCTAGGGAACCAGATTTTTTTTCAAATACATGTTCAGTACTAAAAATAGAAACTAGCATTAACTTGGCCTATCGGCAAAGCGAGCTTCACCATCTCACTTAAAAATAAAACTCTTCCTTCCTCCAAGTACAATGCTTGCATCTGTTACAAAACACATCTGCCTCTCTGTTTTATTTCCATTCATTACGGCTTACCACTACAAGTCCTGTTGTCAGAGTTCAAGGAATAGTGAGCTGGGCAGCCACAGACAAAACCACCAACAGGGACTGCTAAGCACAGGTGAGAGCAGTGACCGTTGCTAGAGGCACACTCGTTCCAGCCTGCCTGCCTGGAGGAATGGAAGACCAAGATGTCCATAACATAATCCAAATGCCCTTGGATGATAGTTCGGTTCTGGCCACTGGTCTTGTTGGCTCGTTCAATGCTACGCCGGCTCCAGTCTGTCCAGTAAATGTAATCCTGATACTGAGTCAAGCCGAATGGGTGAGGCAAGTCATCAGCTATAATCTCACGGTCAAGACCTGTTTCCAAAAAGGAAGGGGGGGAAAAAAAAGCAGAATTATTTGGGGACAAAAGAGATGCTGTTTAATGCTGTTAGACATGTCCCCTGCACAGAAAGGTTAAAACATAGTTACTTTAATGTTACTATTTCTTTATTACAGAAGTAAATTATCAAGTAATGTGCAAGTCTGAAGTCTTGGACCTATCACAGAAATATACTAATCCTGCTTGTGACTCACAGAACAGAATGTATTTTACCAGAGAAAAAAGCCTCAGTTTTGAAAATAATCAAGGGTCCTCAAAAAGATTCTGTCCTTTCCCTCCTCCCAGAAACAAACAGGATCCCACTTGAAGGAGGCAGGATCCTGACAGTGTACTCCCACTTCAGGATCTCTCACATCACATTTGGGTCTCTGCACACTGCTTAGAGACAGAATTGTTATGAGCTTAAGAAGATTCTACATTGTTTTATGAGAAAAATTAAATGCACAAGGTTAAACTCATCTGTCTCCAGAATGCCATAACAGGAAGGAGCAGTCAGAAATTCAAGGTAGGAAACAGTTAATTGTGTATACCATGGAAATGTTAAGAGACCTTAAGGAGGAGGGCATGGGGGGGAAATGATTTCAACCATGTTATTTCAACCAATTCATTACCATGGGATGTCCTGCTGTCTAGTCACAGAAAATGAATGGGAGATTATGAAGCGAGAAGTCACTCCATCTTTGCGCAGACAAGAGCACGATGCACAGCCCTGCACTCTGCTGTCACGAGCCACAGGCACAGGAAAGATGAAATTCTAATGGTGTGTCCAGTTCCACAGTACACAGGGAAGCACCGAGCCAGCCCCAACAGCATACCAAAATACATGAGAAGCTGAAGAAAAGCTTTTATACTACATATAATTTCTAGTAATGCATTTTCCTGTTTTGATCTTTTTCTAGCTTTGTTCCACTATTGCAAATGTACTGTTTAAAGCAGACTAACTCCTTTAGCTTTAAATACGGGCTAGAGATAATGCTAATCTGAGTAATGTGGCACACAACAAGGCAATCCACTCCTGTGGGTGCCAAGATGTTAAAAACATGATATTGTGCAAACCTGAGGGGGCTTGGGTCCTCAGTACACTACCCCTGGGACAGTGAAAGAATAAAATCTTCCACCTCCATTTAGCTGTAATGACCAGTTTATAAAACAACCACACAGACCCCAGTGCGAGAGAGAGCCCCCCTGGTGACCAGTACTAGCCAGGAAAAGCTCTTTAATGTGCAGGATATACTGGGAAAAAAAGATGCCTGAATCCTGAGGATACGAACAAAGATTAAAAACTAAATTTTATTAAATTACATTGTGAAAACCGTCCAAAAGCTGTTGTTATCTTGGCTTTCTCTCTGCCTTTCTACAGATGATGAAGTGTTTGGTATGTATTTGTCAGCAATCTTCAGAGCAGCAAAACAAGACTCTCCAAAACACTGAAAGTTGACAGCTTTGTCCTATATGTAACGAGAACATGTACAGCTTGTATAATTTTAACTTTGTGAGCAACTAGATTACCTACAAGAAAATCGAGGCCTCGCTAAATGCTGTGTTGCATAAACATCAATTATAGAAGCAAATGTTAAAGGTGTGTGAGTTTGGAAAAATCTATTTTTGTCTTAAGACGTGTATCTTCATGCTATTTAAGCAATGATTTGCTACAGGTAACTGTGAAAAAGCAGCAGCATCCCCATGATGCTGCCCAGGGCTCTGGGGCTCACCTAGCATGTTGGAGGATTCTATCAGGTTGGTATCAAGGTCGGTCCAGTACAGTCGTCTTTTAGCGTAATCAATAGTTAGGCCGTTAGCACGTCCCACATTCGGTACCAAAGTAGTCCGCTCAGTGCCGTCCATAGCAGCTCTATCAATCTTTGGCTTACCACCCCATTCGGTCCAGTACATAAACCTGATTAAAAGGACAAAAGAAAAAAAATAATCACATTTATCCAAAAGAGAACTCAAGGGAAGAAATAAAACAAAACAAAAATCCTTAGAAAGAACAGGAGAAAAACAAGAGCTGTAAATTTGAGCATTTATTGAGCCCCACTACACTAAATGTTTTTCCAAAATACAAGCAAGGAAGTGAGTCAAGTTTCCTCAAAATGCTTCCAACATTATTTTTTCCACTTGGAGTTGGATTTTCACCATCAAGTCCCATATGAAAGCACTTCGATCTTAACTAAGCCATACACGTCAGTTAAGAGGCAAAAGGTTGGCAGCTGGGCACATTAATTTATACCTGGTTATTTAGCAAGATATTTTCCATGGCATTTAGCTTCTGTTTCTATTCAATTGTCCATCAAACGAAGGAATACAAAAAGGTAGGTATGCAGGGTACTTTTGTTAATGGGTGCCACTGCTCATGTCTACGCAACTAAGTCCATCAGCCATGTAACAGTGTGTTACATTTCAGTTGAGGGTAGAATAACACAAAACTGTATGGCATTTCCACTGGAGCAAAAGTACAAACTATTACATACTCACATACCAGTTGCATAAACTGGCACCGTACAGTAGAGGACTGTATATTTGACATTTGGTGTCAAGTAGTTAGTGGCTTCTTCCAAAATGTAAAAATTATTTTAAAAATAAGTGAGACATAGCTAGCCAATGTTTACACCTTTAATACCTTTAGTGACAAACACCTGTGAAATGCTTTTAATTTCAACCAACCACACAATGGGAAAGGTTGCTTCAGAAACTGATGATCAAGGGGGAGCTATTCTTTAGACATCAGAAATACTTGCAAATTTTTCTTAAAAATTTTGCAAGTATTTTGTGCATAAATTTTGCAAGTTGTTCACAGCATGGACCTAAGTGTTAGAATTGCCCCCATGGTAGCAATGCCATGAAAACTTCCATATAAAGTACAATGACATAGCTCAGCTATAAGACAAAAGGAGAAACAGGCATTCGGCCTCAAAACTAAAGTAATTTTTTTTCTGCTCTGTGGTGAAGAGACAAAGTATTGAATTATAACAATCCTTGGGAAAAAAACCTATTCCCAGTATAAAACTAGAATCATCTGTAGCAACCTTTTGTTACAGCTGAGTAAATGGATCTAACCATCTGGTCTTGGATGCGCTCTGACACACTTGTCCGGGCAACCTCTGGCACGCCAGGGCTGAACCCCATCTACGTGTCCCACTGGGGGCAGCGCAGAACTCCTTTCGACTAAGCACTGCGACAGTTGCCACCACCTTGTTGAAATGAAGCAGGAGGAATGCGTTCAAGTGGTGCTGAGTTCTCTGTATTGCTATAGCTCTTGCAGTGTCACTGGAAACTGTGATAATTTCATAACACTTGAAAATGACGTTCCCTCATTTGTAAAATAAGAGTAATACAATGTTGGTATAACCTCGAAAAGGTTTTGCAGTAATTAGATAATGTCAAATGAGCATTTCATCGTAGAAGAGCTATTTCAGAAGAAAAATAGTTTTGCCTTGCCCTGCTCCTTCCTCCCTCCCCCTGCTTATTGCCCTACTTTTGCTATTACATTTGAATCCAGCTGAGAAGTTTCTTCTCAGGAAATCTTTCATTTTGGGGATAGGTGGGCATAATTGTTTCCACTCTTTCTCTGTCCTTGCTTCCCTTGTCCATACCAACTAAAAAGGCTCCCTTATCTGAAAGAACAAACATCTTCCTTACTCTCAGACAATAAGCTTCACTCCCCCACTCTCAAGTTAAACGATTTAATAACTTTATTGGACCCTAACTTGTGATAAAAAGGATCTTCATTTTTAAAAGAACTAATATTTTCTTTTCAATGCTATAGTCCTTTTCTAATTAATGAATTCTATAAATGTAAAACTACTTTGATTCTGTGGTTAATTAAAAAACTAAATATAAATCCCTTTTTAATGAGCTGCTCTGATTTTTTTTTGTAGTATTCTTAATGATTATTCGGGACATTAAGAGTGTATTCCTCCAGCCCTCATACTCTAAATTACCAGGTTGTATTCCCCAGGTCAGTTCTCTCAGGATTTACTTGCAGTGCCTAACTAACATGCCCTGGAGGAAGCATTACGATGTTGTTTTTCACTGTTCATAAACATAAAATTAAATCAGCAAGTTACCCCTCAGCAGGGTCCAATGCCAAAGCCCGGGGACTGTCGAGATCTTTCCACACCAGCACTTGGCGATGCTGTCCATCCAGCTTTGACACTTCTATACGATTTGTTCCTGTATCCGCCCAATACAAGTTCTTCCCCAGCCAATCTACAGCCATGCCTTCTGGGTAATCCAAGCCAAACTCCACAATGTGTTCCAGTGCGCTGCCATTCATAAACGCTCTGCTGATGGTCTGCAGGGATACAAAGATACACAGGCAAATTAGAAATTTTACCAGTCTGTCATTGGGCTGGTTGTCGTCTTTGTTGCATTTTAAACACTTTCAGATTTTAGGCATCTCGTAGGAAAGAGGATCTTACAATATGCTACTTATTTGCAAGACGAACAATGCTGCTATTCAGAAGTAATGATTTACTGTACTCTATGAATGTATTCTGTGTCAATTACAATAGCATTTCACTGGGGAAATAAATGGGATAACTAGTCTGGTTCAATTAAGCAGTCTACATGCCAAAGTGACCTTAATAACTCAGTGCCAGCTTCGAGGGGGAAATATTTTGGCTCTCCCAGGACTATACAAAAGTATCGATGTTATAACACAGAACAATATTTAAAGCAGCCTAATGAAGAAGTTCAGGATAGAACAGTAAATATAAGAAAACAACTTAATGGCTGATTAGCTCACTAGTGCAAGTGCTTCAGTACTGATGGTTTAATTTAATTTCACCAAGCATAATTTTTTCTTGGTCTTTTATTCAAAAAACTTCTTTTAACTCTTGCCATCATGACAGCAGATACATTATTAAAATATAATTCTGGCTGTATCAGAGTTTAGGCATTCTCTGCTTTACTGTGACCATTTATAAGCCTGAAAGTTAAAGAAATAATGTTAGGATGATACAACATTCTTTTTGGCAAACATGGGCTTCCTTTCTGTGTCCTTAATACTCCCCTCCACGCACACTCCTCACACTCGCAACCCATGGGAAGTTAACACAAAGACTGATTTTTTTTGTTCACTTCCCAGTGTGGAAGCTACCTGCTAATTATGCCAGTTTGTGGCAGTACACAGCAGGGAAATTTGTATCTGAGTCTTCATCTGTATCTCCCTTAAAAATTGATCAGATCATTGCTTTATTTTTATTTCAAACACTGCTCAAATGAATACCATATCTGAAGAGATCATCCAAGTCACCTCTCAAACTCACTTAAACTCTGTGGTTTTAACTTTTGTGATTCTTCAGCTGCAAAGGTCCATGAGTTATTGTTGGCACAGGTCTCAACCCAACTGCAGAAAACTTTCTTTTATTAAAAACTAGTTTTTGGTGCTCACAATTCTGACTGCATCTACAACCCATGAAAAACAAAGGGAATAACTAGACTCACTGATAACAGACAGACAATATACAGATTTCTGTCACTCCATTAACCACCACATTTAAACACCTACCCTCAACCTTTTCCAATTTGTCAGTCTAGACCCTAGACCTGTTTTACAAAGCCTGTGATTCATAATATGTCTCACATAGAGCAGCTATATAAGTTAATGAATAGGTAAGACCCATTTTCACTTCCTGACCCAAGACAAGGCTTCCCCCCATCTGGCAAAACATCTGTGATCCCCGAAACCTCCTGCTATATGGCACTCTTCTCAGCTTTCTACCATAAAACTTTATTTTTGCAAACTTAACCTTTATGTGAAAATATATGTATTAGATTTAAATTATTTATGGGAGAGAGTGCTTCTAGTATAACGAAAACGTATGCCATTCGTAGTTAGAACAAGCTCTTTTACCTATCCCTTGAATCTTGTAAATCGCATTTCTCAATCCATTCTTAAGTATCTCAAGAACCTTGTAACAACTTAATAGCCAATATGGAATAAATGGAAGTATCTTCCATCTCTACCTTCAGTGAAATGTCAGTCCAGTAAATCCGATTGTCCGTCACATCAAAATCCAGAGCAGAAGCTTCCTTGACTCCAGTGAGCGGAATAGCAACATTGTTGTTGTTTGTTTCTAAAGAGATTCGTCTGATATCTGCTCTCCGAGAAAACAGCAGGAAAGCTTCTGGGACGATGCAGGTCTTCATATCATTGATAAGCTCTAAGCCTATGGGGCAAGCACAGCGAAGGCCTTGTGGTCTGTACAGACAAAGATGGCTGCAGCCGCCGTTATCCTCTGCGCAAGGGTTTGTACCTAAGCATACAACAAAGCAAAAGCAATCATTGCAAACGGACTTCAGTTGGAAGATGAAGCCAGTCCTCGCATGCATCAACGACGCTATGAGTCCTTTAAGAATACATATAGTTTTTAACCTTTTATTCTCTGAATGAATTAATTTTTGCTCATTTCCTGTAATCCTTTAGACAGACGTTACTCTACTTGGCTGGAAAGCCAGTGCTTGTTTTCCTGACCCCATGAAACAAACCCAGTATTAGGGAAAGGGATCTGGACTCCACCAGCTACTGATGTTTCCAATTCACAGCACAAGCACTGAATGGTCAGTAAGTAAGCAAGCATATGTTCTGCTGCCTTTTACAGTACACTGGTTCAGTTACATACCCCAATTGTGTTCCTAGAGATGACAAATTTGCAGATCTATTTTCACATCCACTCAATGGCCTCACCTCCCCAGGATGCTAGTAAAGCAGCTCTTTGCAATAGTAACTTGTGTACCTGCACATGCTGGAAATCCACCTACTAAGAGAGGCCCAGCATTACCAAGCTCAATTAGCCAAACAGTTGGAAGGAGAGCTGCATTTAAAACACAGGCACCTTACTTAGGGCATCTTGTTAACGTGGTAGCAGCAATGCAAAGATACACCTGAACTACATTTAACTTTTCCTGGGGTGCAATCCAGACATGGCAGCAAAAAGCTGCAAGCCCTATCCATGCAGCAGGATATTCAGGGAATGAGTTCTGTGGTGCTACAGTTACACTGTTACCAGTGGTTGGCTCGCCAACCATAGCCGATTTAAAGCTAGATCCTGCGTTTTTACACCACAGACACTACAGGACAGAAAGTACTTCTAGTTATTTTTAAAGATGATGAAAACCGGTGAAGTATTTTGCACTATTAATGTGAAAAGCACTGAACAGACTAAAACTGGCTCATTCTTAGCTTTTTGCATACTGGGAGCACATGTTCAGATTGCAAGATGAAAAGCTGCTACAGCTGCAGTTTCATGAACAGCTGGGCTTATCTAATAGCTGGCTGTTACAAATAGAAGTTCTCATTTTCCATGATCCTTCTTCTCCACTTACTGGATCCAGGGTTGTTCAGACCTATGAGCTGCTCCAATCCCCTAAACAGCAGAAAATTATCCATTTTGGGGGGTGCCTGGTTGTTTTCCAGCTGATACTCTTCCAAGTTAGAGAACTGAAGCACCTCACAAAAGACCTACCCCATCCCACCAAACTGCAGCCTGCAGTTATTGTGCAATGAAACTGGATTCTGCCCATTTCTAAAAATCTGATCTGGTACAAAGCAATACCTGCAGAACAGCACTGCTGAAATTTTCTATTTCATTTTACTTGCCTGATTAGCAGTCTCACTCACCAATTATCTGGCGGACATTTGTAGCTTTCAGGCCCATTAGATCAGGCAGTTGATCTATGATGATCTCTCTTTCTGCTGTGCGCTTATGCACGCGTTCAATACTGCGTCTTTGCCAGTCTGTCCAATAAACGTAGTCTCCCAGCAGCGTGAATCCAAAGATATGAGGCAGCTTGTCCTCCACCAGAACTCTTCTCCCAGTTCCATCAGCATTCATGACCTATGGATACACACACAAACTTATTATGTATACAGAATAATTCTGTCACTATTTATGAGATTAATTAACCAGCTGCTCCACACTTACATGTCAAATTCAAAAAGAATCTGCTAGCCATTAAAATGCTATCAACGTTACACAGCAGTCTAATAAAACAAGACTGTATTTCAGCAGGTACTCACTCTAAAAACCACGGAGGATCCCTTATATATAAGGCTATTCTCATAAGCAGATCATAATGTGAAATTATGACACAACATTCCTTATATTTGCTTTATGAACTAATATCATGTGTGCCTGTTGGAGGTTGCCCCTCTCTCTCTCATTTCTGACTTACATCTCTTGATTTAGTTTTAAATGGGAGAGACACTGTGTTTTACACGAGTGAAGACAAGCTTACAATGTCAGGTGTCCTGGCTCAGCATCTTGTAGTCCACAGTCCCTCCCAAGTGAGCTTTGCCCAGGTTACAGATAGCAGTAAGGGGAGGCCTCACAGAAATTCTGGGAGGCAGACAGTCAAGAAGATCTACCGAATATGTTTATATTCCCAAGTCTGAATGAAGAACCAGTTTTACATTCTTCAAAATTAAGTTCAGTATTTTTTGTACTAGAAGGAATAATAGTCTGTAAATAATCGCATGCCTTTGATCAAGACACTTGAATTTACCGTGTCATTTTTCTCTACTGCTAAAAAGAAGTAATACCTAACTTCCTCAAAGAGGCACTGAAAGGATTAATTAAACATATGTATGCTTGTTCAAGTGATCAAGTACCTTATGAATGCCAAGTGTTATTATAAAAAGTACCATAGTGACAGGAGTGGAGAGTCCTGTGTTTTAAAAGAAGCTTAAAAATGATTCAGCACTGTAATTTTATAGAAAAGTTCCTTCTGAAATATTTCTGCTTGTTTCAAGTTTACAGTTTAAGTTTACAACATGTATACTACCCTTCCAAAAAAAAGAAAAATCCCAACCTTAATGTAAAAACTTCCCAAAACAATGTGATTCACAAAATTCAAGGTAGCATACTAATCCCTGAAACATTAAAACATCCTTCCCACTACCCAAGGATGTTCCAAGTTAAGGACTGGAAAAGGGTGCCTTACTAAATCACTGTTTTCAAATCTCTCTCACTTCCCTTGGTGGAATTGAGATAGCCATAGACAAGTCTGTGTGATTTCCCATTCCTCCCATGGCTCAAAACCAAAGACTCATGCAATGACAACCTTCAGGATCAATTGGTTTAATAACTCCGGCTAGATGGATGACGTTTTGTGGTCAGAAGAATTTGAGAAATGAGGTTAATTTGGAGCAACTCCTACCTTTTGCCCTCCCAAGCACAGATGTGGAGGGAGGAAAGGAACAGAGAAACAGAACTGAAACCCATACCTTTCTCAGCATACAGTATAATGTGCACGTTAATAAAATATTTTTAAGTTCACTAAGAAAGTGGAAGAAAACGCCGTAATCTTAAATTTCTCCTTAAGACTATTCCCTGTCATAAACTTCTGACGTTACTGCACTTAGTATGTTAGAATGGGAACTGAATCTTTATGAGCACATTTCCTACAGAAAAATGAAAGGGGCTCTGCATACTCGCTGGTTTGTAGGAACAAGCTCCATATTTACTTTTTTTAAAAAAAAAAAGCTCATAATTACTCTGTGGAATTGGCTTACCAAAAAATCTTCAGTCTAGTAGTCTATGTCACGCTTCTACACATGCACTAATGCACATGCATGACAAAAATAAGATAAGCATTACTTGAAATGCTTTATTCCTGCATTCTCACTAAGATCTTTTAGAAAGACAAGCACAGTACTTGCAGCTTCACTTTGTATCATGGTGCATTTACCATCCTAAAGCTGTAACTTAGGTCCTTTACACTGATAACCAAGTCCAAACATAGCTTTTCCTATCACAGATTGTTTAGCTGGGCTCAGAGCCCAGCATAATTGCCTAATTTCTGGACTTCCTTTTGAAAACAAGCTCTGCTATTCCATTTATTCTACTTCAGAAAATTTCAGCATCTGCTGGCTCTCTCAATTCCTAGCAGCATGCCTCCTACACTCTGTTTTGACAAATGAGGTTGCTAAACAACAGGCTAATGGTTAACTTTAGAACCAGGGACACAGATTTTACATCTGTAAGATAAACTGTGAGTTATAGTCCTTAAGCCCACCATCCCTTCAAGAAACCATCACCACCACCAAGCAAAACTGGTCATCCCCTTTTACTTTTCACCCTTTTTCTAACCATAATACAGTCATCTTGCATTTCTTGTTTCCCCCTCCCCCTTAAACTACAGAGATGAGCCATTTGCTTGCAACTAATTAATATACGGCAATTAGTGCTTGCTAAGCAGACCAAGCATATACAGAATGAATGGATGTTGCAAAGTGAATGAACTAAAACCACACAGTAATAACAACTAAACCATCACTATCACAAAGCAGTATCTTTAGATACTACACTTTTTGCCTTGTACTTATAAAAGGAAGAAACTTCTGTATTTAAGGGGGTGCTTAACTACTGGCAAAGAGAATTAGTTGGAAGGCGTATGGTGTGAGGTGAACTTTCTTTAGCAAACTTTCAATGGGGAGCCGTTCAAATTAGCTGCTTCTTATTCTGAAAGAAATTCAGGAAAAGAGAAGGGAGGACTTCAGTATTAAGTAACTGCTTTTAATTAATTTTTGTTTTGCCACATACAGGTTATTTTGAAAGACAGCTTTATGCCACCTAGACAAAACATATGCTTATCTGAAAGTATTTACACATACCTGCCACCCTACTCCCACTGCAATCTTACCTGAGCCCATCTGTGCAATATTACCTAATATAAACATCTGGCCATTAGCAGCTGGGTACTACCATATGAATAGTTCCATGGCACCACGTTGTCTGCACTCACTTTAGCTGCATTTTTTGAGATTTGAATATAATTTCATCAATAGGCTACAGAACCAAACAGTGTGGTGTAAGGCAGAAGGAAAGTGGCAAGGGATATAGGGATGATACATGTAATAAGCGCAAGGAAAAAGAAACAATCACAAATCAACCAATTTCAAATACTGCTTTATGCATTCATTCCCCTTCTCCAGTCCCAGGTGGATCAGCTCATCACAGTGAAGTCTAGCCCCACAGAATCTCCCATATGAGAAACCCACCTTCTGCTGCTACGAGGCAGCGTCGCCAACGGTTTATGCTGCTTTAACCACAATGTGGTGTGGGTTTCACATTCTGGGGCCATTCTGAATACTGCAAACCACAGTGAGAATATAGGCTACAACAGGAAACAGATGTGGTGCAACCACAAACACTACCTTTACTGAAAGAGCGAGTAGTTCCATGAAAAAAAATAAAACCAAGTACAAAAATTAAATGGCCTCAGAAAAAATACCAGATATCCTGCCTGTAGGATAATGGCTTTGCTTATCCTAGAACAATAATGAATGCAAACCTATGGCCTCATGAAAATACAGCTTATTCAAAATAAATGAATTAATGCTGAAAACGTGGTCGTATTTTAAGGTGCTGTACTTAACGGTCAGCAGGAACAATAAAAAAAAATTTGAAGTATCACTTCTATTTTAAAATTACAGACTGGATTACACAGTGATATAGTCTAAGGGTCTCTCTTGCTGTCAGATACCCTGCATTCAATTCACTCTTGAATATCAGTAATAACTGTGATAAATCGGCTAATGCAGTGAATTTACCTTTGTGATAACCTATGATTTGAATGTACGGTAGTTTACACTTGTAATTTGACTGGTTTAAGTCTAGAGCTCAATCATTATACCTACCCAATCTGTGAAAATAACGTTCAGCTCCGGTTAGAGCTCGTGCAGGAGCCCTGGCAAACCTATGCAGGGCCCCAAACAGGACTAGCAGTCTGCTCAGGTCTAGCAGACCAAGGCCAGTGGCAGTAGAGACTAGGTAGATGCACACTAGCTCATATCCACAGCACTGAGCAGATGCTAGTAAGAGAAACTGTCCCTATCAGGGCATACCTAGATTAATAGCAAACATGAGAGCCCAGTTCTACGAGGTGCTAGACAGCCTCAGTACTGACAACTCCCAGAGGAGAAGACAGCACGCACGCACTGGAAAGAGCACACTTTCCAGTGCAAATCTGGGAGACCGTCAGACAAAGCTGATCTGATTTACTCATAATGAACTTAGTGCCATAAGCAGGGTGGTAGTGTGCAAATCGTTACCTTTCTTCTTAACTCACAAGCACAGTTTAATTTTTGGATGTAGAACCACAGAGTCATAGATCAGCCCAGGCTGGAAGAGACCTCGAAAGATCATCTGCTCCAACCTTTTGTGGGAAAGGAAGCCAAGATGAGATTATCTAGCACCCTGTCCAGTCACATCTTGAAAGGTTGCAATTATGGGGACTCCACCACATCCCTCAGCAGGTTACTTCAGTGAATGATTGCTCTCACTGTAAAATATTTTTCTTATATTGAGATGAAACCTCTCCCAGTGCAACTTGTACCTATTGCCCCTGTCCTTTCCATGCAGATCCTTCTGAAGGGAGACCCTCCATCCTTCTTGTAGCTGCCCTTTAAGTACCAGGAAACTGCGAGCCTTCTCCTCTCTAGGGAGGAAATACCTAAATCCTTCAGTCTTTCCTCATAGGGCAGGTTCTCCAGCCCTTTGATAATCTTTGTGGCCCTCCTTTGGGCCCTCTCCAGTCTGTCTGCATCTTCTTTGAATTGTGGGGACCAGAGCTGGACACAGTACTCTAGGTGCGGCCTGACAAGCACTGAGTAGAGTGGGATGATCACATCTCTATCTCTGCTAGCAATGCTCCTGTGAATGCAGCCCAGGATCCGATTTGCCTTTGTCGCTGCAGCAGCACACTGGACTCACACTCAGCTTGTTGTCCACCAGGACCCCAAGTCCCTTTCAGCGAGGCTGCTCCCCAGCCACACAGATCCTAGCCTGTGCTGGGCTCTTGGGTTATGTCATCCCATGTACAGGACCTTGCACTTGTCTTTGTTAAACTTCACATAGTTCTTGCTAGCTCACTTTTCCAGCCTGTCCAGGTCTCTCTGGAAGATGGCTCTCCCTTCTAAGATGTCCACCTCGCCACCCAGTTTAGTGTCATCATCAAACTTGGTGAGGGTGCTTTCAATCCCATCATCCAGATCATTTATGAAGATATTGATATTGCATGGGGCCCAGTATCAATCCCTGGGGGACCCCACTTGTGACAGGCTGCCACCCTGAGTAAAAATCACTGATCACCACCCTCTGAGTGCAGCCTGTGAGCCAATTCCCTACCCATCTTGCTGACTGCCCATCCAGTCTGTATCTTGCCAGTTTGTCTGGGAGAAGACTGTGGGAAACAGTGTCAAACACTTTGCTGAAGTCCAGGTAAACAACATCCACTGCTCTCCCCACATGGACAGAAAATGTTATTTTGTTGTAGAAGGATATCAGGTTGGTCAGGAGTGATTTGCCCTTAGTAAATCCATGTTGGCTTTTCCCAATCATCTGCTTTATTTGGTTTGTGATAGTTTCTAGAAGGACTCGTTCCATTACTTTCCCAGGGACTGAAGCAAGACTAATGGCCCTGTGGTTTCCTGGGTCCTCCTTTGTGACTCCTGTTTTGGATGTAGTCATAATCAGGGAGGATGTATGTATCATGCATGCTAAGCTCTCTCTCAGGATGACTGGAACAGAGGAAGGCAATAATCAAAAATTTATAAACAACAGCTACTAACTCTGTATCTTAAAAAACTTAAAGATTACTTACAAGAATGGAATAGGCCTCTGTGATGGACTGAAAGGTTCCAGCTACACTACAAGATGTTGCCAGAACTTTATTTATTTCACAAATACACACATAATAGTAAAACAAAACCCACAAAACCCCAAACAACTTCATCTGGTAGAATCCATAAACTGCTCTAATATCAGATACAAACATCTCATAACAAAAGATTAAGATTAACTTGAACATCAGCCCTGACTTTAAAAACTGACAGCAAGTTTTTGGACAAATGACAGAGACCTTAGCTATCTATTGATTCCTGAACTTTAGCACCTTTACCAGTACTTGCTTCCTAATCCTCAAAGTGGCCAGGAGACCCCACTTAATATACGGGACCTCAATTGCCCTGTTCAAGTACTACTGCCATCACTGTGCCAGCTCTACAAAGTTTGTAGTGGGGACCACAGCTGGAAACCATCTCTCCCCACTGACTCAAAGGAAGGATGCAATTGTAGCATTTATCTTCCTTCTGAAAGGACAAGGAATAAGAGAGTGCTCTGAGTCAGTGGCAATGCTTTGCATGTCATGTGTCCCACAAATGCAGAACACGCTAGCTTGTTGTTTCCTTGGTACATGTTGAAATATACTCTCAGATACATAGTTATGGTTTACCTTACAGCATGAGAAAAACCCCCAGCGATTTGGCACTTCTTGAGAAGACCTTAAACGCTTGAGTCCTTCTAATGACAAGTTGGGTTTCTTGCAATAGTTTGAAAGACAGCAGAAAAACATCAGAAAGCATTACCACCTTCACAATTTCAACACAGGTCATGCTAACACACTCTAGGAATAGATACAACTAAAAAACAACAAGGTGAAAAAGTGAATTTCTCATGAGTTTGATCATTAACACTGATCTGCATAAGATGATTGCAAAGACGTACTACTCTAAGACAGCTGTGAAATACTGAATTCAATACATATATCCCAGATATTTCAACATACCATGGAAAAAGATTTGAACAGGGACTGTATTATACCTGAAATAGTTTAAGAATATTCAAGGTTTAGGCTTAGTTACTTCAGCCCTGATTATCCAATGATAAATACTTACATGTGCTGTTTGTTTGATGCAACACATTGACTCAGTTCACATGACACTGCTAATCAAGGATATGACTGTTCATCTTTTACCTAAATGTACATCAATCTTACTATATCAGAGAAGTGAAAAACAACACTAACTCATTAAATTTATTTTGTTAAGGAAAAAAGAAAACTGGGGCAGCATCTCTCAAAAATAATTCTAAAAGATAGCTAGAATGCCTTCTGAACATTACATTAGCATTTTTTCAGACTGGGTTTGAGAACTATGTATTTTCAGCTTGCTTCTTTAAGCAACATAAACAGAATAGACCAGAATGATTTTACTGTTATGGCTGCAGTAATATAATACGATTAATACAATTAACACATGTATCTACTATAAAACAGCAGCTCTAACAGAGGAAAAAAGGGACATCTTGTCTAAATTTCCAGTTTTATTAGTCTTCCCCTCTAAAAAAAAGGTCCTGATCAACTATGCCCTCTCTGACTGAGCAATCAAAACTTTAAACGCGAGACAATTATTCTTCAGTGTCGTTAACTTACTGTTAACAGTATTTTCCCTCAATTCCAAAATGTTAAGGAATGTTTTAGAAGCCATCTCTTCACTGCATTGAAATTCTGAGAAATCAGCAAAAGGGATACCTGAAGCCCTTTATATTTGTTTCAGAAACCAAATTCCTCCAGCCAATTCTACAATTTCTTACTGTTAATTGTTTTATAATAGCCATTATCAATTTCTAATTTAACAGTTCCCCAGCACCCTCAATTTCCTTTTGAGCTCTAATCATTTTTCCAAAGAATTGAAAATATATTTTTCCTGAGCATGGATAATATTCCTAATAGGACTGCAGTGAAGATAAACACGTAAAAACAGAATAGAGATTAACTTCATAAATAGCCCTTTCTATCATGCTACAGACACTGTTATAAGCTCATTTCTTTCACAATAGGACAACTGTTCTAGCTCTCTGATCAATCAATGCCAACAGCAGAATTGTTTTCTCAGTGTTGAAATTTAATTTTAGAAACAATTGGTTGGGTTTTCAATGAAATGGCTCAAGTCAGGTAGGGAAAGGAGTTCATAACCATTGTGATAATCAAATGTGGCATCTCCTAGGCAATCTCATGCAATAGAAAAAAACCCTGCATCTGTAAAGAACAGGCTAAGACAAAAAATTGAGCTGAAATGATGAACAGGATGAGAAGAGATGTTTTTCACAGGAAAAAAAGAGGCTCCTCTGAGAAGATTCAGTGGTAAAACAGGTGAATAAAGATGCTTGGCTATGGAGATTAATTTTGGTACATTAATACATAAGGTGGAGTGGCAACAGTCAGAGGGTGTTCTGTTACGTGGGCACAGGCTACAAGGGTACAAAGGAAGCTAATTACTGTGATTTTGCAACTTACCATTTGTCAACTAAATCCTATAAGCAACCAGGCACATGCTTCGCAGGAAGCAAAGGAGACTAGCCAAGACCAACCTGAACCCCCACAGTGGTTTGGGGGACAGTCTTACAAGATTAAGTTCAGCAACACAACTTCTAATGCTCTTGCACATGGCCAAAAGCCTCTGTTCTCTCCTCTTCCTTCCCAAGGTACTTTCTTTCAGTTCCTTGCCCCAGGAACTTCTTGTTTTTAATTTCTTCTCTACCCAATTTGGTGCTTTCCAGACTCCTCCGTAAGCAAGTATAACTTATTTTTTTGTAGAGGGGAAAAAAAATGTAGAAAGATTTCTGCTGTTTTGGCAAGTCCAAGTAGTTCATGGAACAGTCCAATGAGTGACTCAGCCAGTGCAAATCTGGGGGGATGGCTCTGGGATACTTCCCACTTTAGGTGGCAGTAAGCTATTAGGTTGATTCACCTGCTCACTTTGCTAAATCACTTCAATTCCAAGGGTCTCTGCATGTTCAAAAGCTTGTTTTTCCACCGTATGTATTTACCTGCCTAATAAAAGGTATGAACTTTCCTACAATCTTTTTCTCACAGACCTTTGCAAAGTTACATCATCATGAATGGCATCAGAAAAAAGTTTAGGTTAGGACTACAAAATCTCAGTGCAAAATAAAAAGCCTGTGTGAAGAAAGCTGAATAATTATTGAAAGGGATCACAAGGTCATGTGAATGCTTCTGAAGAAGCTCAGGCCCAAGAACAGTACAATCTTTTTTGTACAGTAATGCAACTTAGCTTGGGAGTTAAAAAAAAAAAAAAAAGCCGGAATATTGGAGAGTAAGGGGTAATAGCAGACTGACAAACAGCACTCAGCTGAATCAGAAATGCAGAAGATAGCTCAATATCTCTTCACATCACTCCCCAGCTTGCCTTCAGATATTATTTTAAGTATGTCAGACTCAGTGAGGTCAGATGATGGCTCTAGTTATTTTAGTTTGAGGGATTTTTGTGTTTTCCCTTAGGTAACCAATACCAACTGCCAGTAGAGGCTTGTTACTTTCTAGATGAGACAACAGCGTAAACTAAAATGCAATTTCCTAACTCCGATGGGAAAAATCTAGGAAGCATATATGACACATTAGTGGGATCCAATGGTTGTGCTTCTATTGGCTCCATCCTAGGCTGTTGGGAGCCATGAGGTTTACAGAGCTATATCATTAGCAAAACAGGACACTCATCTGTAAGCAAAGCTTGTAAGAAACATCTCTGAATTTCCAACATGGAAAGCCTCAGCCAAGCTGCACAGATATATGCAACAACCAAATCTGAGAAAGGTACATTTTTACTGTTAACAATCATGTGCAAAAAGGTCGTAGAAGCCAGCTAAAATGTGTCTTGAGTATGGGCATCTGCCTCTGACATGGCCACGCCAGGCTCTTCTTAGACTTAACAGAAAAGAATAGGTGCTTTTAGAGTAGGACTCATCCAATCTATTATAAACATTTACTTTAGAGTAAAGCAAGCCACATAGCAGAAGTGCTGATTTCTAACATTTTCTATAAAGGCAACATAAGGCAACTTATTGAGCTGAAGATCTCTACATCTTGTTAGATGAAAACCACCAACAGATTTCAGGGAAAAATGCAGATCTGCGACACAAAAGCCATTTTAAAAATGAACATCCAAGTCTTCTGTAATATCACATAATTTTTAGGGCAGTAGTTTCATCACTTAGAAAAATACCATGCTTGGTACCCAGATCACGGAGTTAGGTTAGGTTTGGACAAGGGTTCTGGCTGTATCTACCCAAAACCTTCCCTCGGTATCCTCTTTCTGTTGTGAGGTGCTACGAACCTCTCCCTGTTCCATTAAGGATGACAGCCTGTTGACAGCAGATCCCTCAGGATGTCTCCGAGAACTCATTTTTTACTTTTATATTAAAACGCTTTGAACAGCTGCAAAAGGTACATGCCTAAGTGACAATTCTGTAGCACCATGCTCAAAAGCCGAAGTAAAAAAGGAATGTAACTTTTTAATTTTTATTTATTTATTTATTTATTTTTAATATTAACAAGCTTACAATGCCAGGAGGTCCTGGCTCAACATTTGGGGTCCACAGATAAGAGGCCACTCAAATTCTTGTATCCGGTTCTTTGACAGTCAGGAGACTTTACTAATACGTGATCTATGGCTGTCATTTGTTTGCTTTGTAATATAGTTTTCCTATCTTGGTCTGCATCATGAAATTTAATTCTTCCCTAAGTTCATTCAGAAGTTCAAAAGAAACCTCCCAAATGGAAATTATACAAAGTAGAAACTAATTGTTGTTTTGTTTTTTTTTTAAATAAGCCCTTACTCTACTACTAATTTCAAAAATCTGTAATTTTTCTTAATGCATGCCTAGCAGGCGTTAAGAAATAGCTGAAAATCTCTGACAAAGTAAGCTTTAAATTTCTGAAACTGGGATGGAGGATAGGGATCTGCCCCTACCCTCTGCAGCACATGCTTCTTGTTCTTTGCTGAGTGAAGTTCCCAAGTGCCACAACTATCCAAACCAGGTTTGTGGCCAAAATTAAACAGTAAAGCAACTTCAAATATTTGTTTCAACTACCTTACTTCTCATACCTGCAAAAGCCTAATGGAAGTACACAAAAGCAGCTGTGTTCAACAGCTAGGAATTCAATTGTTTCTGCTTCTCAATTTTCAAACCTCTGCTTCAAACTAAAGGTGGATGAGGTAGGATCAGTAATCAGGCTTACAAGTCATCAGCATTTCACAATACAAAGACTAACGCTATGAGACAAGATTTCTCAGTTGGAAAATAAATGCTGAATGCTTAGAAAACAAAATTTCCTTATTAGGGTGGTGGTAAAATTGAGGGAGTTGTCATCGGAGGAAAATGTAGCCCTGCAATTTCAGGATTAGAATATGAATTAGAGCATTCTCTAGATGCCAGGCTATTAGCTCCTGGGTCGAACACAAAAAGGTCCTCTCTGTTCAAGATTTTTGTGCTCAAAAAAGTCTTAGCAGCATCCGCTTTCTGTTGTCCGACAACAGGGTTCTGAAGACTTGTGTGTGCTTATGCTGAAAAACAGCAGGATATAAGACTACATATTAATCATGAGGATTAGAGACAGTAATGCCAGGCACGGCTAATAGATTTGGGAATGCAGAAACACTTCAAGTTAGAGCTGCACTCAAAAATCACTAGATAATGGTTGGATCTGTATAGGAGGCAGAGAGTCCTTTCTTTAAACTCACCACTAGTAGGTGTAAGTGGGTGTCATCTCTGGCTCTGAGAATGGAGAATAGGAAGATGAATAAAGAAAAATGAAGCAAAGACTGAAAAATTGTGAGAAATCAGCCATATCATCATTATTTCCTTTTAACGCACACATCCACACATGCACGCAGCCATTTATAATTGCTTTATCAATACGAGCTTTGCTGACCATTTAAAATCCAACCTATGCCTTAAAACAGGTAGTGTACGTGCTCAGAAGACAAATATTCACTTGAGCAGGAAAACATAAGACCAATTCAACAGAGCAGATCATACATTTTTAACCTCATAGCACGGCAGGAAAATGCTTTAAACCTGTAGCAAGTCAATGAGAAATCTTCCCTACTGGTAAGCACAATAGCAGCCATCCATTTCAATAGAAGTTTATCAGCAGTGAAACCTGACCGAGATAAATGACGAAGCTGTTGAGCCACAGCCTGCTTCTGCCTGCTGCAGGCTGCCAGATAAAATGGGAACAAAAGCTCCCTGCTGTACCCCCTACCAGTCTCCATTAACCCCTGCTGATGCTTTATTATCCTCTGGGGGCTCCAGAACAGCATAGCATGAATCAGTGCATCAAAAATAAATAATAAAAGCTCATACGTAGCACAAACAAACCAGAACCATAGCTTGCAAGAAACATTCATTTTGTGTAGCTCTGCAATTAAATAACGGTTCTGAGGAATTCTGCATACTAGAAAAAAAGGGAAAAAAGCACAACCTATGTAAAATCATGTGTGAAAAACTACTTAAAGGCAATAGAGTGCAAGTACCCAAACGTGTTTCTCCTGCTTCTACCCCTCCTGCCAAATACATACAAACACATACAAGCAAAGCAGGGATCAGGCATATATTCTGATGTCTTCATGTCCAATTCCAAGTTTCATCTTTTGATCCTGTCACAAATCTCCTCTTTGTTGCACCTCCTTCAGTGTCCTTTCTCCAAATGTAAGTTTAAAACATTAACTGAAGGTCAAAGCATCTTTTACTAAACTGATATAAAAAATGGATGGGAAGGGCAGGGAAAGTGTTACAAATCTCCTCAGGATTCATGGTTGCCATAGGAGAGAAAGGCAGTGGGAGGAAAAGGGAAGACTTGAAATGTTAGTAATATTTTAGCTATCGTAGATTTAGATAGTGTCATTGCAGCCTGAGATTTCTGTAGCTTACCATAACAAAGTCAATCTCTCATAAAAGATTACAGAGCGGCCACACAAGATCTTGGGGAAAATTCACTAAGATTCATCAGGGAAGAAACTCACCACTACATTTGCATTACTTAGCACAGTAGAGGGGGGTGGGCAGGGGGGGGATCTACTTTAGACTGATCCATTCTCTTGGATGAACCCCCTCTCTTCATCCTATAGAGCCTTTCCATGCTTTACTAATTGCAGAAGCTGTACTGAACTTGTACACTGATCTATCACTATCAGAGGTCATCGATTTTCAACCCATTTCTGCTCCTCTGAAGTGCAGTTAGGAAGCAGCAATATTACATGTAAGGAAGAACATGAAGTTTTTCCTAAAGCTAATGCAACAAGCTAACAGAATAAAGACTCCCCAAACCTTCAAGGAATAGAATGGCCTCAACACAGGGAAAAAGAGAGGCTGTATGGGTTCAATCCAAAGGTCCACCCATCCCAGTATCCTGTCTCAGAGAACAATCAAGACTTAGACTTACAGAGCAGCAAAATAAAGCAAATACATACTGAAACTTTTCAAGAAGCCTTTTTGATTCTACAGCAATTTACATTTCAGTGATTTGTGGTTCAGAAGGAAATTCTATTTTCTAGTAAACTGCAGTGGAATTCCCTTCCACAGACTTATCCAATCTTCCCAGTAACACATGTAAGCTCTCAACATCCACAACCATTTCCACAACTTACCACACACTGTTTAAAGAACCATATGCTTCTGTTTGTTCTGCACCCATCATCTGCCAGTATCATTTACAAATACCAATTTTTTCTATCAAAAAAAGGTGTGTGTGGGGAAGTCCTGGTCACCTCATACATAATTTTCTTGATTTTATAGATCTCTGTCACATACCCCTAAATTAACACCTTCTGCAATAAAAACCAAACCAAACCAAATCCTCAAACAAAACTAAAATCCAAAAACACCAAAGAAAAACTCTGGGAGAATTTCTTCTCTGTTGCTTTAAAGGTTTTAGCCAGGCTTGTTCAAGATTTTGTGCACATTGATAAGAGTTAACAAATGTTAACTTTTTCTAAAAAGCAGCAGCAGTAAAATCATAACTCTAACACTTGGAGCTTCATAGGAAAATAACTAGAAATTTTGAAACCTTAAGATGATAAATCTTCTCTGATGCCCTGCATAAATGTTACATGACAACCTGGAACAAACTCATTCTACTGGCTCACATTGGTTTAAAAACAATGAAATGGAAATTGTCCCAGCAGACTTTGTGCCAGATCAGATATCTTCTGTCCTGCCACAGACGTTGTAATGTTGGCATAAACACTATATCATGTGTTCTAGCCAGTTTGACAGAATTGCAGCAGTGAGCTCATGCCTGATCTAGATGAAATTTTTTACCACAAACTGATCCAGCACTGAACAGAATCATTATTAACGAACATGGTTCGTGGTCTAAGACAGACTGAAGCACATGAAAAAATCTCAATGTTTTGGCAAGCATGAGAGTGGAGAATGCCTAACTTTCCTTTTGCAAAATACATTCAAGTCCAAGACAGTATCAGGGCTGAAGTGCTCAATCTGTTATAGACAAATCTCTAATCATAGCTAAGACTCTTTTTCCCCTCTCTTCTCAGAGCTGGTATAACATTAGGTGCATTATAGACTGTAAATCTTGTTTTCAGGACAAAGAAAACAGTGCTCCCTGAGGCTCTCCCAAGAAGTGCTTCAAAGCATCTCACCTTGCAGGACTGGAGTTACTTTGACTCTGAAGGAGAACAAACAGTTATGTGACCTTCCAGCGCTAGACTATGACTTCACATTGACTTATTTGAAGTTATAAATAAATAAAACAATTTCATAAGACTAGAGAAGATATTGTGCCTAATATGGTAAGTGCTGAAAATTATTTGCAGTGGTAAGGATTCACTAAGGAAAGCTATAATTCATCAAAAGAAAGGTAAATCTACCAGGATATAGCAAAAGCTAGATGATGCTACTATGCACCAGGCAGTAGCCAAGTCTCCCGCTTCCAGATAAACTGCCTTTTGATAGTAAACTGAACAAATACTAAACAATGCTATTTTCTCAGACTGACAGAGATGATAAATGTCAAATTTGTTCCACAAATGTTATGTAACGAAATAAACACAAGATTTTCAATGTGGGAGAGAAGAAAAACGGCATTTTTGTTTTCAATTAAAAGTTTCAGCAGAACATACCAGAAAGAAAGGAAAATCTATCCCCTCGCTGGAACCCTAATAAAACAAGGGAGATGCACAGTATAGAGGATTCATGGGAGTACAAATAATTATATGTGAAATGAGATTTATTTCTTTAAAATATGTTCTACTAGCATCTAAGCTGAGCAGCACAAAGAATGAAAGATATTTTTTTAACCTACAAACATTACTCCCAGTAAAAAGCTTTTTTTCCTGATGACCTAAGACTTGACTTACTTAACGAATCCTTATCATACATTCTTAAAAAGAGGGATCTACTACATGGATATAATTTCCATTTTACACACAGAAAAAATGGAGGAAGAAGAGCGAGTAACTTGCCCAAAGACTGAGAAGAAACTGAATTGTTTCTTCAAGTGCAAAGCAACCATTATCCCATTGTCCTTTTGGGCTATATCAGAATTTAAATGCCTAGAAAAGTAGAGTAACTACATTCTATAACACCATGGAATTAAAAATGCAGGTGCAATTACAAACCTCTATTTTGTCCGTTTTGGCATCTCCCCAGTATATTTTGCTTTCTGCATAATCCAATGCCAGTCCATTTGGCCAGCCAAGCGAGGTATTCACCAGCACAATTCTGTCTGAGCCATCTAATGCTGCCCTCTCGATCTTTGGGATTTCTCCCCAGTCAGTCCAGTACATGTACCTGCAAAAGAAACCAAATCTTAAGAACTCTTATTAATCCAAACTTTCAGTATTCACATAGCTTCTTCTGGACTACCGTTCCCCGAAACCACACTGCACACAGAAAAGTACATTTCTAAGCCAAATATATTTCCTCACCTAAGTTAGGATGCCCAAACCATTCAGAAAGCACTGACACGTAAACACACTGTCCCTTTACACAAAACTCCTGTATCAGTCTGCTCAGCAGGACAACATAACCAGTCCTATTAGCTACAATAAACAAACAGGTCAATACAGTCCCCAAAAATATTTTTAAACAGGAGAATAAAACCTAAAGACACATAAGATGACTAGCCAGGCAAAGGGAAGCAGCAGTCCCTGTGCCTCAGAGCCTTAACTTCCAAAGAACCCCAGTATTTTCATTTTGAAGACTCAGAAGTTTATCATTGCATCTGCATACAGGTAGACAGAGATATCTTCTTTACATGACTAATATTTAAAAAAATGCTCATGAACAGCTGCTCACCCAACCATGGGATCCAGCACAATAGCTCTGGGTTCTTCCAGGTCTTCCGATATCAGGATTTTTCTCATGGTCCCATTAAGCCTTGTGACTTCAATACGGTCTGTGCCAGTGTCAGTCCAATACAGATTTCGGGCAACCCAGTCTACAGCAATGCCATCAGGATGCGCGATCTGTGCTGTGACAACAAACTGACTACCTGACCCATCAATGAACGAGCGGCGGATGGCCCTAACTTCATCATCGGTCCAATAGATATATCCTTCCAGAGGATCAAAGTCAATGGCGATGGCATGACGGATGTCCTCCAGTGGCAAAACGATGTCTGTAAAATCTGGGGTGTCTAAGGAAATTCGCCTCAAATCTGTCCGGCGGGCTAGAAGCAGCAGTTCAGTGGCACCTACATGAACAAGGCAAAACCACAACCATCTTACAAACACTGTACAGTAAGCCTGTAAATAGTGAACCTGATTCTGCACCATTTGGTACAAGCTTGTCTAGCTACCTTGATTTCACAGGACCTAACCAAACTGATGGGCACCAGCACAGAGTTCCACTCAAAGGCTTCAAATATGAGGTTATTCTTCTGCAGAACAAGTCAGAGATGTGTTTATAGAGAAAATTCAGTGGTCATTTCCTTGTCCAAAATGTATTACGGTGGACATGTTTTCTATCCGTATCATTCCCTCCAAAGGTACTGAAATACATATGCAGTGACTATGCTGCTATTTTATGCAAATCAACAGATGGCCTGCAGCCTCTTAGATGAAAAATTAATTATATAAATAATTTACTGACTGTTTGCTGTTGTTGGTATAGGGGACAACCATGACAAACAAGCTGCATGTTTCAACAACACCCTTAGAAGGGGAAATATGTAACACAGAATGCCACAAGTAAGTCTCCTTTGAGAAACTCCTATCAGAGCAATCAGATTTTGGAACTGAAAACTGTCCAGTGACCACGCAAAGCAGGAGGGCTGTCAGCTTCTCCCATATTTGTTGAGAGCAAGCTTATTGAATACATGAAGATAAGTCACAGTGTATCTTATAAAGTCATTTTGAGCTGAAGCGTACAAAAGCCTTGCTGGCTTTTAGGTCAAAAGTCAGAATCACAATAAATAACTAAGATCAGCTTGCACTGCAGAAGGTGTTTTCACATAGGGCAACACAAGCTCTTTAATGGTACACATGCTGGCCATCTGATCAATGACAGATGTATTTATTGTCTATTCTAATTCATTCTCATTTCATTTTCTATTCTATGTCACTAGATTTCAGTGTAATGAAGGATAAACAACCACCACACCCCATTCCAATTAAATTGGCTTATCAGTTTGGAGTCTCAGGGAGATAAGAGCAGCTCAGGCCTCAGGGAAGCCTGAGCTAAGGTGAAAAATGTGCGCATCCTAATGCAGGGAAAGTGTGTTGCAATGGCTCTCCTCAAACAGTGAGAGGAAAAATTTGGCAGGGGCTGATGTAGGTGTGAGGACAGAAGGGGGAGGGGGGTGGGGGGGGCAGGAAGGTTTAGGAAAATAAATGCATAAAGACTGCAGTAAAAAAGAGCCACCACCAAGCCACATTCTGTCCATGTCTTGATCTTGATCTTATAGAGGTATAAATAAGGGCTAGAAGACTAAAAGAGCAACAACTAAAGCAAGTAAGTTGCTGATCAAAAAAGAATTTTGGTGCCTGATGCCAAATTTCTTTTTTAAAAAGTCAGTAATTATTGTTGGTGCTAGATGAAACCTCGCTGCCTGCCAAACTTTGGAGAGATGCCAAAGCAGCCATTGCTTCATTTACAACAAGTTTAACACATTAAAAACATCTAAGCCACTTTCACAGTGCTGCAAGAAACAGCACCTTGCAACAACTGAAGTTGAGAATATTATTACAAGTGTTCCCCATTGGTAGTCCAGAACGGATTAAGACCAGCTTTGGGATCCTCTGTCCTAAAACACCTTGTGTTCAGAAACACATGTACACACTACTCAATTGTTCTTCTAGTGAATAACTCTTATGCATTAATTAATATCAGGAAGGGGGAACCTGTAATTACATGTCTATGCATCCTTCAAAATAATGTAAAGCATGTGACATAGTAAATGGAAAACAGGCATGTTAGTAAATTTTTTTTTTTATAATTACAGAAGCAACTAATCTTGTCACAGCAGCCTATATGTACATCTGTATTTGCTGCTACTAAATATATCAAACAATTCAGCATCAAGATCCAAGCATTCAGCTGCATTATGGTCATATAAAGTACTAATACATAACTAATCCCAGCTATTTAGGTTCAAGTAAGAAGGAAATCTCTAATACTTTCTTTCTTACCAACTTCACGGTCATTTATCCAACTTACCTTTTAAACAGAACTATGAAAATCATATTAAAAAACTCAAACAATATTACTTTTTTTGCATTATCCAGTACAATTAAGGTTGAGCAAACGCACCAACCTCAGATTTCTAAACAGTTAGAAAGCTATATATAGTCTACCATATACAGAAAAAGTGTAAGGCATAATTTAAAAATAATCTGTGTGCTCTAGCTGAAGTTGACAGTCATTTTGAAGGAACAATGCCAGGTCCCCAGAAAGACTCAGTTGAGTACAACCATGCCTTTGCTGAAACTCACCCTTGAAATTGACCAATTGACCTTCCAACTCTTCTCAAAGATGAATAATTTCAACAGCTTCAGTATCCTGCTTTCAGGTTGCAACACTGTTGTTTAGTCAAATAACTCGCTGTGTGTAAGCTTTAATTCAGCATCAGGAAATGACTGGCTTTCAGCTAACCCATGTTGCACTCTGGATCCCTGAGCTAAGAATTTCATGGTCTTTATTCTGGGGGCTTGGCTAACATTCCAACCCCCACTAAAACACCACCCCCCCACCCCTTCAATCAAGCAATAAAAAGTTTAAAGCTTACTTTAGAGCTATTACCCACCCATTTGCAAACGAACACCTCAGCTGCTTACTTAGATCACCAGTCATTCTGTTCAGGAAAAAGAAACTGAGTAGCAGAGAGCACCTCACCTCAAGGTAGGTTGAGGGAAAGATCACTCTGGATGCCTTCAGAAGGCTTGTCCTGACAAGAGCAAAAATAGCAAATGCAAGAGCTGGGCACGTTTATGGACTGATCCCATTACCACCTTGATAACAGTCAAGAAAAAAAAGGCGGTCTCAAAACTGAAACAAACAGTTTGCATTTGTGGCAAACACCAGCTGTACAAAGTTTACCTGGCTAGGCACTGATCACCACTCAGTCAGAAGACTGCTCAAGGTACTCAAGGTTGCCAGGACATAATAGAATCAATTTTGTTCAATTCTATTCCAAAGACCAGTTACGATACAAAAGCTAAAATGTGATAGCAGGATTTCCAGACTTCTTCACTGTGCCTCTCCAAGAGAAACCCTGTCTCTAATGATGAGCATGAGGGAGAACATCATGGGTATGGAATCATATTTCAAAAAAAGAATGAAAAGGCAGGAAAAGACAATGCAGGTTGCATGCCAGCATAACTTTTTTTTCCTTTTCAATTTATCAGCACTTACTGGGAGACTGGAATGAGCCACAAACATATAAAACACCCCAAGCCTCAACTGGCTCAAACGCTTTCAAAAGGTGGATCGAGGCTGCAACCAGAGCTCTGACCTCAGTGTGCATATGCAGACCTGAGGCAGTTTTTCCTCTAGACACCTCGGACTGCATGTACAAGGATGAAGTGGCCTAGACGAACACACAGGGGACTTGGAGCAGAGTTTACTGCCCACATTGCTGCCTTCTCTCTAACTACTGGTGATCACTGCTGCACCCAACACAAGCATGCCTGTAGACACAAGTGCATCTCAAACACAGTGCTGGGTTTGAGGGCACAGACCACCAGGTATGCTGGGGTGTGTGCTCATAGCCTTCAAACCACCGTGCCCAAAGTTCCCATGCAAACACTTGCAGGCAGAGTATGCACATGGCTGTCCCATATTTAAAGGCAGGTCCTTCTGCTTACCCCCCTTGCTGATCTTCTACACAATCCTAAGAGATCTTAGCAACCCACAACTTATTTTTAACAAAACCCTCCCGAACTATTCAAATTGAGGACCAAGTTCGAGATTCTTTTTGCAGTGCCTCAAGTCATGGGGTATTCAGGATAGTTAGCAATTTTTCCAAAATCAAGTCCCTTACTTAAGATGTTTAAATATGGACATAAAAGCTTTATTCCAGACTCTTATTTTTGAGAGCTTTAGCCTACTTTTACTAAGCACTTTGAAAGCTGGGATTACAAGCTCACGGATGGTGCATTACATTAGTCCTGGAACTAATACTTGCCTCAAAAAGTCACTATTAAAAATCAAAATAATTTAAATCTATGTGCTAGCTGAAGTTAAGGGAAGGGGGAGAAAAGGGGAAAACAGAGCAAGCATGCAGACACATGCAACAGCGTAACTTTAAAGTCCAATGTCTAAGGCCCTGCTAACCTTTACAATTAATTACATCTTCTCAATGATATACAGGCCTCAGTCATTTGTAAGTTATTGAACTTAAAAACCATCAGTGGTTGCTGAGGCTAGTACAGTTACACAGACACACGCTCAGGAATTCATACATAAGAAGTGCTAGACCTAGGACATGTATAATGCATCCTCTGTATTTGAGAAATCAAGATGATTAATACATCCTCAATAGAATTACCACACATTTGACTAAACTATTTCTTTCCTAAATGTCTTTCCCCAGTAGTAAAGTCACTATTGTCAGAGAGCCCTTGATACTACAATACAAACAAGATTTTTTTCATCTAGACAAGCTCAACCTTACAACTACAAAGGCAAAAGGACATGTAGCTGAAATTAATCATATATTTTTTCTTTCCTTGAAAAGAAATAAAAGAATTAGAGTGTTAAATTAACATCTTGATCTGTGCAGTCAAATCAGGATTCTGGCTATTCCCAACAAAGCAAATTTCCCGCTCGTCAGCCCTAAATTGCACAAGGAAGTGCAAATTTCTGACTACTGCCTCCAGGCCTACAAAGGAAACGGGATGTGAGCGTCCGTGGGCAAAATAAAGACACTCTGCCTAGAAGAGAACAGAATGGCCAAAGCAAGGCTGAAATGGAAGCAGTGCTTTTTCTTCATGAAGAAACTTGCATCTCCTTGCTCAGCTGAAGTCACTATTGGTTTTCTCAGTACAAACCATACATCTGTATTGATAGTAGCAAAGTGGTTGAGTCCCCATCCCTGGAGGTATTTAAAAGATGGGTAGATGCAGTGCTTGAGGACATGGTTTAGTGGCGGACTTGGCAGTGCTAGGTTAACGGTTGGACCTGATAATCTTAAGGGTCTTTTCCAACCTTAACAATTCTATGATTCTATGAAATGCGGGAAATAAGTAAAATTCACTACAGGCAAAGACAGAAGCTGAGCCCATGGACAGAGATATCTTTGAGCACTAATAGGAATGTAACTCCAATGACAAACTCATACGACAAACCTAAATTTTCTTATAAAAACGACTAGCAAACAGGTCATTTAAACGTAGCACTGCCAAACTCAGCAGTGCCTATAATACTGAAAAAGAGAAATCCCAGTATGTCCTGCAGCAGAGTACAATAAATTACCAAGAATACAACAGGAGGTAAAAGCTCCCTGGGTAAAAGTGCCTAGGTGCTCAGATAGGACTCTTCGTTTTGGACGTTACTGACCGAGGAATAGCTGGCCATGAAAACTGCCCCTCTTTTCTTTGAGGGATAGGGTTTTACAAACTTTCACCTAGACAATGGGGGAGCTAAGGGCTTGCTACAAGCCCATATCTCAGTTAAATAACTGTTTTGTTTTGTAAGAGGAATAGAAATTAGGGCATGAACAACCAGCCAGTATTATCAGTTATTAGAAAAATAGCTACTTTTATTCCAAGTTATCACCCTTTCCTGAAACACTATGGAGAGGTGTTTCTAAATGGGTAGGTGGGGGTGGGGTGTGTATTATATTCACAGCTCTCACAAGAAATGGTAAAACTCCTCTAAGGTGTGATGAAAAAAAACTACAAAAAATGGAGAAACTAACACTGGGAGAAAGGGGAGGGAGGAAAAGATTTCCTATAAACCAAGATTATTCAAAAATGCTAGGTTGTCATGGAAACTGCTCAGGGAGGGTCAGCCAGCCTCACCTTTGGCTGCAAGGATCATCTGTCAATGCCAAAGCACTGCAAACACCACAAACATGCACTCAAAATTCACCCGTCAAAATCTTTCCACTCCAGGCCGGTGCTCTCATCAGCACAGCATGAAATGGAGTTCTGTCCTCAAAGAGGTTCCTTTCAGCATGAAACATTTTGGTTTAGGAACCAGTCTGATTTTAGTCTACTGCTAGAAGACAGTCTTAAAGAAGAGAAACTCTTAGCCTCATTTTTCACCTTTCTTCACCTGTAAGTCATTCCCCCTCCTTCCCTTCCCAAAAGTCATACATATGTTCTAGTTACAAATGAAGATTTAATCACTCAGTGTTTCAGTCTGTTGCAGCAAACAGATACATACTGACACCATTCAAGGTAAAAATGTGCAGTTCTCAGGGTTCAGCTCTATTTTCACAGCAGATATTGTAAACAGGCAAGTACAAAGGGGAAAAAAAACAACCCAAAAAACCCACAATCCCCACCCCCACCTGAAAAAGAGAAAATAAATTTACTGCCCCAGGGTCACTGAGCAGCCTAAGAAAGGAAGTCAACACACAAACACGTACAGATTTACATCTCAAATCTGGTCTGTGGCTAGTTTGGCTCTGTTCGACTGCCATGCTCTCCTCCCTTCCCCGAATCAGTAATTGCAGCCTTCGCAACTATGAGAAGAAATTCCAATGAATCTCTGCCTTGAAGAGCTCTGGAAAGTTGTAGGTTACTCACAAAAGCCCTAAGCCTACCACCTGCACCTCTCTTCAGTGAGAGGAGTAAAAAACCAGTCAAAAATATTTCATTATTTTGAGGTAAGCTCAGCTCTAAATTCTGAACCTGAAGCTTCCTCACGCTCCTCCCAGAAGTTAGCTCTGCATGGGATCATCGAAGTTAAGTGAAACCAATGGATCTGATGCATAGTTTGAGTAGGTTGCTTCACTTGGGTTATGTGCTAACTCGTTTCTAAGTCCAAGAAGCAGTGGTATGCAACACTCACTGCGCTAAACAAACGCAGACTCAATTTTCTCCCCCCTCTCTCCACCCATTTTTCTTCTTGAAAAGGGAAGGGCAGAGTGTTTTGGAAAGAGGCAATAGCCGAACAGTGGTTAAAAATGCAACATTATGTTAACAAGCATAAGATAAATAAATGTTCCTGTATAAAGATTTTGCATACAGATGGACAACATGCTGTAGTAAATTGGTTAACAAAACTTCTGATAAAATGGGAGCCATATTTTGCGAGCCAAATACACTTTATGGCTGACTGGGAAGATTTGGCTTCTCGTGTTCAAGGAGTGGGAGAAAAGAGCAACAGCTATAAATTCTGAGACATAAGGAATGGCTGAAAAAGTGAATTGATGATTTTGAGTATCTCTGCATGAGAAGTTAAAGTCCTTTTAACATTTTTTTTTTTTTTTTTTAAATACCATTCCTCTACTTGCCTTTGGTATTTACTTTGATACACTAGAAAGGTGCCATTCAGCACTTCAGCACAGGGCAAGTTAACCTGTGTGGTAGGTTGCCTCCATGAGGACATGGGGCCAAATCTGAGCAGGGAAGTGGGCTCTTCTGTGATACGACCTGTGCATGCGGGGAGCAAAAAGATACAGCCCCTCTTGCCTGAAGTCCATGGCCCTTTTCCTATCAGCAGGAAGTCACAGGGAAGCAATTTCTCTCTCTTCATCTCTCCAGGGCTTGCTCCAACTGTTGCCCTTAGTACTTCAGCCTCTGCTGCCTTACCTTTCTACCTCTGCTTGGCAAGTGACCAAACCTTCACCACTCCCCGTCCCCCACATGGACTTTTTGTGCAGCTCTGCTTTTGGAAACATGCCTGTATTGGCTAAGAACTGCTTTACCTATCTGCTGCCACAAAGGAGTTCATCCACGCATATCAAGTATTTTTAAAAAAGCGCGTGAATTTGTGTCACATTCTGACTAAATATGACCAACCTGGAGCAGTATTATTAAAGCTTGTTCCTTGTACTGGCAGAAATGGAAGAAAAACATATTGTGCACGTATTGGTAAGTTCTTACAAACAATCCTGCAAGGCTAATTTGGGAGCTGCTTTTGAGTTTTTCACATAAAAACAGCAATTTATTTTAACAAGGTTCACACAGACACAAATAGCCACACAAAAATAATCAGCAGAGAGCATGAAATTGAAGAAAACACTGAACAGTAGCTGACAAGCCTAGAAGAATTTTTAAAATATAAAATGACAATTTAACAAAAATTATTTCTGTATACATTTTATTTAGCCTATTTACAGTAAATTCTGCTGTATCTTTGTTTCTTCCTCCATTTACCTTCATCATAGAGAGATGATCTGCATAAAAGATGGTTATTTATGAGCGAGCTAATTATCTCCCAGTGTTTATTTTGATCCTGTTAATGTACTACAGTAACCACAGCACAATGTCTCAAGACCTATACTTACAAAATATAACAACTTAAAATCATATACATTAGCCCACAATGAGATACTAAAAGCAGTTTGGGGTGAATGCTAGCAGCCCTAAGTCTAGATCACATCTTGGGTTTTAAGGTGGAAACACTTTCAACACCGCTAAAAACTATACCATTCTTTTCAGTTCCTATATAGAGATGTAGGTGCCTAACTTTATGCATGTGAACTGAAAGAGATTCCAGGTGTATGCATGTTTAATAAACAGACATCAGATCTTAAACCCCAAAAAAACCAAAAAAACCCCCTGTTTTCATTGTACAATCCTGTTAGCCAAATATTCATGAAAAATAATGTTAGAAACATTTTAGAGACAACAGAGGAGGTAGGTATAATTTTCTTTAAGACAAGGGAACAATAGAGCCCCCCAAAAACTTGCAGGGAATTAGTGAGAGACAGAATTGCAACCTAAATTTTGTTACTGGAGGTAACCTGCTATTCAGCCATGAGCCTCTTTCTTTTTTGAAAAGTAGAGGGCATTTTCCAATCACTTTTATATGTACTGCAAAAGCATGCATGATTTCACAATTTGCCACCCCTAATATGCATTATATAGTGAAGCTGGAAGAACCCCTTTCCCTCCAAAAACTACTTTGTGCTTAATCTAAAAGGATTTTCAAAAACAAAGCCTACCATCTTTGCAGGTCTTTCCATTCTCAAGAAGCTTCACACCAGTGGGACATGCACACTGATAAGAGGGCTTGGTAGGAGACATCAAACACAAGTGGGAGCATCCACCATTATTAATTCCACATGGGTTTGTAGCTGTTAAACATAAATCACAGATTAATGCTTCTGATAATGACTGACCTCATCTCATGTGTTAAAGACACATACAGCATTTGAGTGGTAGAATCGGTGGCAGCAACGCAGATTAAAGAAGGAAATGATAAACACAGAACAAGGAAAAATTAATTCCAAGTGTTGAGTAGTGGGGTATTTATGGTACCAAAATGCATGGATATTGAATGTTTCCTTTCTTGGGGAAGTAGCACTTAACTCTAAACAAGAGCCTTGTTTCAGCTCTGCCCTTCTCATTTTCACAAACTATTCAGCATGTCAGTGCTGAACGTATAGTAGGATGTATATATAAAACCAAAATGCAAACGCAGTAAATTAACACAATGGTTAAGACAGTGGTTATTACACAGAGCTAGTCTTGCTTAATATCATCTGCGAAATTAACACTACTTTCCATTCAGGAACTACTACTTGGAAAATATAAAATTACCATGTTGCCTAAAGTTATGGCACATGAAACTGAAAAAGGAATACAACGACAGGATAAATGTGGCAGGCAGAAAAAAAGCAAGAGGTTTTTTTGCATTTAAAAAAACAATGTAGAGAATATTTGGTTTCTCTTTGGGTCTTTTCCCAATCTCTGCATTGGAAAAATTGCATCATGACGCGAGTGAAGCCACCCACTGCCATACAGAAAGACTAATTAAGATTTTTGCAAATCATTTCCAACTTGCAGTTAAAAAAAGCAAGACAGCTTACCATTTGGCTGCCTCTTTTGGCTGAAAGCATGGATATCCATGGGGGAGAAGATGTTGGAATGTATTTCACGCAGGTCCTCCCCAGAGTACTTGCTGCAGGCCAAGATTGAATGCGTGTTCCAGTCAGTCCAGTACAACGTGTCCCCAAACAGCGTCAAAGCAAAAGGATGTGGAAGGGAGCCTTTAACCACTGCTTGCCTAATAGAGTACAGGGAAGAAAATGAATGCTCAAACACAATTCACACTATGGTTTTGCTTTGAATGTAGCTTTTGTGAAAAGAAGTTTTACAGTGCAAGTATTGTTAATCAAAACTTCCTATTTATTTATGGGGAACAAATACAGCGTACCCAGTTTGGGGAACGATATGGGGGAACAACACAGGAGTCTTATTTCCAGGCTGCCTACTGATGCTGAGATGGCCAAGAGATGCCAACTGAAATCCTTCTTAGGTCTGTGGCTATTTCTTAGCACCCTTTTAACACTCAATACCTGTGGGGCTCTGTGTCACCATGCACAAGTGGGGAGAATGCCAGCTGATTTTACACAAGTCTGACTGCTACCTGCTGAGTTACGATCTCCATCATTTTCAGCCTCGGCAGATTTCAAACTGAGACAGCATTTGGTCAATTAGCAGTCCATCAATCTCTTCCAGTTGTGCTCTTTTGAGCCATCAGAAAAATACTCTAATGGCAAATAGTTTCACTATAAAGAAATCCTTAAAGTTACTTTTATTGATTCATTATTATGATAATTATTAAGCTACTGTTTTTATTATAAGCAGTGCCATTGAACAGAGTCCTACTCATCTTCTGCCATAGTAATGGTATCATTTCTGAGCAAACTGGGTCACCGCCTGTTTCCAGGTTCATAAACAAAATTAAAGAGTATACCCATATATTTTATGTATATATACAAACACATGCTCATTAGCCATCACAAAAATGCAGCACAAACATTACTGAAGACAGTTTTTCCAGGTTCTTGTGATGTAGAAACTAATTATCTGTACCCAGGTTCCTCAGAACTGGAATTAAGTAGCTCAGTTCTTAGGGATATTTTATTCAGAATCATAGGAAAAACTGAGGATGGAGAGGACCCTGGAGGTCATCTGGACCAACACCCTGCTCAAAGCAGGGCCACACAAGTACCATTTACAGAAGCGTTTCTTCCCACCTCCTTTCTTCTTAACTGTGTGGGTACACATGTGTTCCCACATATGCAAGCTCCCACTGAACAGAGGAGATCGCCATCCCTCTCTGGGACTGAAAGCATAAGGGACTGACACACAGCTCTACTTCTCCTTCAAGTATAGGGTACATTACGAACACCGGCCTCCCAATTTTCTTCTTGCAGGGAAGAGAGTCATTATCTGTATATTTACTGAGAAAACACTCCCACACTGTATCCGTCACTGTTGCAAAGAAGTCGGTAACTTAAGTGGTTTAGCAGAGGACAAAAATACTCTTATTTTCCAAATATTTTCTGTTAAAATATAACAGAAGAGTATATTAAAGCAAGAAATTTGAAGGTGTCTTCTGCCAATGATTCTGAGTACAAAGAGACTGCAGTCATTACCGCTCTTTCACCTTAGCTTCTGGAAAAAGATGCATTATCTTTAAAGCTTCTATTTTTTTCTGCTCCCAAGAAAAACATATATTCCCTTACTTGTCACTCTAGTGTTCCAATTCTATGCTAAACAAAATTTTCCATTTCTTAATATTTTGCACTCAAAAGTAGGACATACTATCTTTTCTTTCTTATCTCTGTCTGGAGTCAGGTATATATTTGCTTCTAATTAAATGCACTAACTAAGCATCTTACAAAAGACTATTGTAGTATAATTTACAGCTGAAACCTACCAGCCAAACAGTGAAGCCAGAATGACACAACACGCTCCTGTACCAAGAATAAAGGCATTCTAATTCTGTAAACCTTTTCACCAACCCCACCCCCAAACCCTAAAAGCCTTTAGATTTGAATAATTTTAGCTTATAGCAGGCTTGGAGACTATCTAAGTGTTTATGAGAAACTTATGACATTTTTCATATGGGACAGAAGCAATAAAAGTCCAAAGCTCTCACTATGACCAAACCTGCACCAAAGACAGCATTCCCATGCACAAGGGAAGCCACATTTTTCTGAAGCATTCTGACTATCTTGCAATTCACTTAAAAAAAAAAAAAACAGAGGATTTTTAAATGCCATTAGTACCCACCATTCCTGGTGGGAATAAATCTTTCAGTACAACAGACACTGTTAGGCATGCTCAACTTTTGGACAACCATCTATTCATATGACAATGCATAAGGTGAACTGTGACCTTGTTTAAACCAGCCCTTATCTGGAGAGATTCAGGAGCACTTCATTTGACTACACCATCAGCCACAGACTTGAAGCGATTACTCTTAAACTGGCATAATTTTTCTCAGCAGATATAAGGTACCATCGCATGAAAATGGCTTTGGGCCCAAATACAACAGCATGTATTTCTTGCATCTCATTAAGACGAGTATTACCAGTAGCACATACTCCGTATCCCTTGTTTCCAGCAAGCCATTACAAGGTGATAGCTCACTTCCAATCAACAAAACCAGCAGGGCTTTTTTCCCCCCTGAACATAATCCACAGGCTGCACTGTTGGCCTTGCTGAATGGCAGCCACATGATGCGTGTCAGCACAGAAGCTGTGGTTGAGCTGCGCTAAATGAGCCTCTACAGCCTAATGAGGGGAGGTGGGAAAGGGCTGGAGAGCCAAGGTGCTAAAAAACAGGAAAAGGAAGGGAAGAGGGGGCAAGAAATATCCTTCTGAAGCAGTTTATTCTTTAGCACAATCTGCGTTAGGAACTGCAGAGCTCTGGTTTTGGTGGGTGAGAAGACGGGTCCCGACTTCTGCCTTGATCGATTATTTATTAAATACACCCGGGTGAATGAAGGGGACCAGCATGTCACCCGCAGTACTCAATTGCTGCACACAGCTGACACGAGCAGGCGCTTCCCACCTACAGTGCCTTTCACAAGCCCCGACGCGGGGTCGGGGAGCAGCCAGGTCTCCACATTTCTGGCCTCGCTAATAAAGCCGCTGACCCGGGTACCAGGTACGGCGCTGCAGGTGTAACTGGACTGACGTGACCTGACAGCTCTTTGGTGGCAACTACCTTCAGCCTCTACGCTATCAGCCCAGGCTTGATGGGCACAAGCGATATGACAGCAAAAAGCACTACATCCTATTATCCTTCACTAAGCTCTTCAGTTCCTTCAAACTGTTATACCCGTATCATTAGTCTCGTTAAAAAGAGACACCAGAGATGATGAGAAAGTGAGAGATGAGGATAAGGAGTAACGTTATTCGTTCAGGAGACATCTCTAGGGCTTCAGCAACATGCAAATTGGCTACACATTAGATGGCACTAAGCACACACTAACTTTAATAATCTTCCCTGCACCAGGCATATAATCACACAAATTTGCCTTAAAAATCCTGATGGCAATTGACATTTAAAACGTTACCATCTCTACTTTGTTTAGTTGGCTGGGAAGGAAATGTACAAGGGGACAGCAGAGAAGGAAGGCTGGAAGAGAAAAAGAGAGAAAACAAGCAGTTTCCACAGATATTAAATTCAATTTGTGCTGCGTATCACAATTTCCTAAATACAACTATTTATAGGATCATCATGGTAATCAGAGATGCAATTATAATGAAAACTTGTTATAGTAAAGAGTTTGCTGCTGCCTGAAGAAAATGTAGATCCAATTAAATACATTCACCTTTGTTCTATTCTTATTCTGTTAAAGAGGTCTGTGAAATACTTTGTGAAGATAAAGGAAACAAATAATAAACAAGTTAAAGCAGGCATTACAAAAGGGGCTACTGAACTCTGAAATGGAATACATACATGAAAATTCATAGACAATCTATCCAGTTTTGTACTAACAATGACAAAAAAACTCCTGCTTCAGGATAATATGCATTTCAGACAAAGACTAAACTCACTTGAAATAAAAATTAACAGTAAAATGACCAAAAAAGACTAACTTTAAATTCATATCCTTTATCACAACCAGGATTTCCTCAGTCTGCCTTTATTTCTTTTTCAACTAAAACTAGCATTCAAATCCAAAGCTAGATTATAGATACGAAATTTAGGAATTCTTCACACCAAAAGAAAGCCTCCAAAAATCAAGATAATATAAATTTAAAATATCATCAGAATTATTATTTTTTTCCCTAGAATTTTTACAGATAATGTTTTATGTCTAAAGATAATAGCATTTCTCCATAAAAATAAACAAGCAAACACTTTCCATTAACCAAATCTATTCTGGCTGCATTACAGTCCTCTAATTTCAAAACCTGACCAGAACCCCTGCAGAAAACCTGGGGTACTTTAGACATCCAGGCCTGTACGTCTCTAAACTATTAACATTCCAGCTTCACAGTAGCAAACTCCTTTCAGGTGACCTCTGAGGCCGCCTGCGCTCAATCTCCAGGGCAGGGTGCAAGAATTTTCACATTTATGTTTCAATCCATTTCTCCAGTGTCCCTCTGGAGGATTCCGTACCTATTAGCATCTCCTAGGCCATCAGAAGGGGAAAAAAAAAAAAATTTACTGTTGTATCAGTCTTTGCAATCCCATTTCAAATACAACTGTGAAGACTGGGGAAAAATGAAGGTAATTCATCTTAAGACTTCTTACTTAATACTATGGCAAAATTTACCATATTGGCATCCAATGACAACACAATATTAAGAGCTGGAAATTCATGCTAACTAAAGGTAAAAGTTTTCTGATTAGTCTATATATTGTTGAAAAAGTCTTTAAGGGATGCTCATATCTGCATTTACTGAATTTTAATTTATTTTCCTTCTGATGCTATACCAAATCAATTTTCAGTTAAAGATACCTGGGGGCTACATTCTTATCAGGACTTTTTTTTTTTTTTTCCTCTAGGTATAAGAAAAACAAAACAGAAAGTTGTTATGCTGCAATGACCATCACATCTTCCTTCATGAAGGATTAAAAATGTAAAGACCTGTCTTCTGAACCTTGCTTTTAGTGCTCAACATCTTAAAGAAAGCATATAACAGACAGGCTTACATGAAGCAAATTATAATATTTTACACAAATGCCTGAGCATTCAGGAAATTGCAAGAATTACACAGCTTTGAGTTGTGACAATTAGAAATGCTACGAAATGGCTGAAGCACAGCACAAATCCCGCACACCATCAGATGAAGCAGGATGAAAGACCAATAGACAGCTGTATAACACCACACCGAGGATGCCACAAGGAGGGCAGGGGCCTCTGGTTCCCTCAGAAGCTTACAAGGTTTACAAAAAAGCTTACAAAAACATTTGCAAAGCAAACTTGGAAAACTAAGTTGGATTTTTACCATGAATGCTTATTCAAGTATTCCTATCAGAATACAAGCCTGGTTCTAATTACCTGAGAAAGTAAACAGGAAACATGACTTGTGTGTGGGATATAAGACTGTCTTTTAAAACCAAAATATTTCTTTTTTGCCACTTTTTTAAGCCATTATTGCCATGTGTTTCCAGAAGGTATATGTAGCAAATAACACATCTAGCAATGATATTTCAAATCCCACCTTCATTGAAAGTCTGAAAAAGTCAATCACAAGTAAAACCATGGTGAGAAATGAAGTCATTCTACGGGTCTCTTTTCAGGCAAACACTGCCATGACACACAGTGTAGATGCAAGGCCTCTGGCAAGAGGGGAGGAGACTGGGAAGCCAGCAGGAGAAGATGATGGAGTTTAGAAGGAAGGTGCACCAGTAGATCCACCGGCTACAGAGTGGTCTATGTGTTTCCTAACCCGAAGCTGCTCTTCCTTTGCTTTCAGGAGGGCTGTGGTCCTGAACTAATTCTGCATTTGTCATCTCAGGTCTTGGAAGTAGTATTCATGAGCTGCTCCGTTGATCCACCTGGGCATATCACCCTGTACTACATATTTTTATTTAAAGTCTACAAATATGCAGAGACCTGTGACCTAGTGACTCTAGCTATATACACAGCATATGTGTATCACATGCAGTCAACTACACATGTTTTGAATCTCCACCTTTCCAGCATTTTATTTCAGAAGCACCTTGGGGAAGAAACAAGAAATTCACCCTAGCTCTGTGTCCAAATAATTTAATTAATTCTGTTTATGCAGGCTTCTCTAGCTGTTTTAATTAGGGCACTATTTGTCTTCTGCACTGGCCTGTAATGTGTTGGTGAGGTATTGAAACAGGATTTTCACCATAGACTGGTTCCTCTTCACTGCTTGAGGGTATTAAGCATTTTTGTCTCACAGAAATATACTCACAGATATACACAGAATGCAATATTTTATACCTGGCACGTAATGTCATATATTGTACACATTATATGCAAATAATGAAAAAGAAACTCTTCTAAATGCAGGGACACAATATTTTTAGTGTTTCATCAAATCTGCAACTAATCATCTCGCAGACAGACATGAGCTGATGCTTGAAAACAGAAACTAGAAAAATCAATGCTCGAGTACAAACTTAAGACATTCACCTCCTCGCAAGAGCTTCCCAGCTTTCTGACAGTTGCTGAAAGTATGTTTTCTTACAGTGGCCTCAAAACCCAGCTCATTAGCACAAACACTTCCTGGGGGACCTTGTAAGTGCATTTCCCTTCAGCCAGTAACGTGTTAACTTATTAATTAGAACTGCTGCTGCAGGGTAAAGGAAGAGAAAATTAATTCAAGAGCTGCCTTAGCAGGCCAACCTATCTCGGGTACTCTACTCACAGGAGAGCTGACTGCAATTCAGTTTTGTTTAATTAGTCCCACAAAAAGCAACTGTTCGCTCTGATAAGAGCGGGGCGAGAGCTGCAAAAAACAAAACCATCTCTTCTATGCACCAATTTAATTTTTTAATTATTACATTCTGACATGAAAAACTGTTCGTTCCTTTCTCTCGCTGGCAAACCAAGAGCATTAGTCATCAACTTCTGTGCTCTTCCTCTTTATTCTAATGAGCCCATCACTGGAGTGGCTAGGGCTAATAAGTCCCAGGGCTAGCAGGTAACGAATGATACATCATCCCCGTAAAATCTGCCGTAGAGATTCTCTCATGAATTTATGACTCTACCATGTATTTACTGAGTGCTACTGCCTGTGCTGTCATGCTGCTTACTAGTTTTGATGCAGAGGCTTACTGACTCCAAAGGGAGCTTATCTAGGTCCTGTCCGAAGAGGTGACCAAAAAAAAAAAAAAAAAAAATCAAGGCTTCCTTTGTTCTCTCGCTGCGTATTCCTCCCACCTGCCTACTGTACTCCTCCACTATCCAGACCCCTGCAATCAAGAAGTGAAGCATCCATGCATATCAATGTCCTTCTCTGACACATAAACCTTTAAATTTTATTTCTTGTGTAGTGCCAGGTGTACAGACATGATAGTCAGACTACAGGAATAAAAAGACAAAAAAAAGTTATGAATTTTTTACAGATTTAGAAATATGCCAAGAATGTTTCCCTTTCACTCATTCCAAATTTTAGACCATTGAGGTCTGAACCTCAATACTTTAATACTGTCAGTGACACTAGTTAAAATCTTTTCCTATTTACATTGTATTGTCTCTCACTATTCAAACCACAAAAGCTGTTTTCTTTGAACTGTTTGAAATTCTTTTTTGATATAAAGATGTTAGTTCCTGTTAAATATTTCTCACTTCCTCCAAAGCAATTAAAACTCATGTCATCCTGCTTTACACGAAGCTTTTACCATCATTTATCTGCTACAGATTCCCACCTCATGTTATGCAACACTAAAAACTTGACAGATCAAATCTTTCCTCATCTGCTTCCTTTGCTAAGTTACCAAAACTATTCAGATCTATAACATTGTATTTTTATGAAGCTATATGTCTTTCAATAACTCAATTGTCTTTTTAATTTCTTCAATAGCTCCAGCTTCTAGAGGCATAAATATTTTCCCAGACATGTTGACAGTAGATAAAGCAGCAGAAAAACTAGTAACACTGCACAACGATAAAACAAAAAAAATTGTTTTAATCAAGAGAAATTTAGATAGCAACAAAAAAATTAAATTTACCTTCTAAATATAAAATAGCAGTTAGAAGAATGGTCTAAATATCAAGAACAAATCACTAAAACTAGCAGTTTCTAAATAAGCCGAAAACTCTGTTTTAAGTTAGATTATGTACTCAATGATAATGATCTTGTCCTCCCTGCTTAACTCTTAAGGAAAATTACTCTAAAAGGTAGTCCTCTTAAAAGGAGATTTTAAAAGTGGTGGTGGAAAAAAGTTGGCCTAATCACACAATGTCGTCTTTTCACGTGGAAACAAGCGTATTTGATCATTCTAGCTGTGTCTGTACAGTATCCATCTCCTCCAACTCCATACCCAATGCACCTTGTATCTCTTGGCCAACCATTCAGGAAAGCAGGGATAAGAAAAAGATTTTTATTTTTACTTTTTACAAGTTTTCCTTAACAAAGGAATGGTTGTGAAGATGCGAGCAACCCTAAACACCCTATATTTGACCCACCTGACAAGAGGAGCAACTGAAATAAGCTGCCCAGGAACACTTTGTTGAGCTGCCAGACCCAGTAAGAGTCTGGGGGGGGACACCGACAGGAGTAAGGGTAACGCTGGGTGAAGGAATATGAGAAGCCATGGGTGCATTTGAGGCAAGAAGGAGGGAGAAAAAAGCAGGGGGAGTGTGTGTGCACATATATGTGCGCACAGGGCATAGGAACATACAGAGAGAAGCCAGAGGGACTGCTGCTGGGGTGGAGGGATAAGTAGAAATCCTTCTAACCCCAGATGTTATTAGTTCTACCGTTCACAGAAAAATCTGGTTATTTTTTCTTCTTTTTGGGGGGGCAGGGATGACTAGGAGAAAAGACTGAAGGCTTTGTGGGTTTTGGGTTGGTTATTTTTTTGTTCACTTAAAAAGGAAGATTTCAAGGGCTTTTGTTTTGTCTGCAGAATTAGAAATTGTCTTTTCTTTTTTAGTATTAGAAAATCAGTTATTGAAATAGATGAATAAAATAATTAAGAGCCAAAATACAATTACAGCTGTAAAATATTGAGAAAGGTGAATTTGCTGAATAACTGAAAGATAGTATTTAACAAAAAAGAATCACTTTAGACAGCCCCAGATCTTTTTTCTTAAGACAGGCAGAGGCTAAGAGAAAAAAAAGAACCTAAAACCCTACTGTAGAACAGCTTAACTTCTGCAATTGTTTCCTTTTTTTTCCCCTCCCGATTATGTAATTGCAAAGAATAAAAAACAAAACAAAAATGCCTGGATACAGATGTTGACTATTTTCTGAATCTTCAGAACTTTCTCACATGCCTAGGGAAAAACAGGTGCTGTTAGAAGTGGTGTGCGCTTCTGAGTGCGTAAAGGGAAGGCATATGCACTTTCCTCTCTAAGATGATTTCCCTTTCTCCCCCTCAAATGGTAACATATTAGCATACTGCCATGAAATATTTCTTATACATTTCAGTATCAGTTTAAAAAATAAAACCAACAACTTTAAAGTATTAGACTAACTGTTTTGTTTTTAATGAATTTGTAAGAAAGAATTAGTAGATCTAAAAATCTAAATTACTTTTCTATACAGGTCTTTATTACAGGTTTCACCAATTCCAGAGAATTTACTCTGGAATGAGGTAACTGCTGGGACCCAGGTGATTTCACTTCTGTATCATGAGACAACTGTTAGATGCAGCTCTCTGCAGACATACAAGGTTGGTCAGCCCCTCACACCAGCACCTTCACAGCCTCATCTCTAGAATGAATCACTTCCAGGTTAGCCAAAGGTGGCCCAGAGAATAACCACCATTAAAATAAAATAAAAAAAAAATACCAAAACCAAGTATATTTACATCACTGTGCAACAGACCACCAGGAAGGGAAAAACTGCAAAGAAGTCTGTAGCAAAAGAAGATTGAAAATGCAGTAGTGCCAGCAGGAAACACAGAAGTAGCTCTGGAGCCGGAAAGACTGGAGACACTAGATAAGACAGGGAGGTTTGTACTCCATGGAAAAAACATAAATATAGATTTGGATGGTGGAAGTGTCAATTTTTGATTGGTGGACACTTTTCAAGCAATTAGCATTCCAAAAATCATCTCTACATCCTGCATCATTTTCCAGGGGGTGCTATCGAAAGCAGTACCATTTAATGCAGCACCTGATACACATTCTCTTCCTAGCAAGGCATCAGCCAGACTGCAGTCGTGTGTTGTTATGCTAAGGTGGTCCTTTCCCTCTCATATAAATAGAAGAGCACAAAAAGGGGTGACTCAAGAATAAAACGAGCCACCAAATTATCCTGTTGGACAAAGTCACCACAGTGGGGTTTAGGTGTGATCACAGCGGTTGTCATTTTGGAGTGCTACTTTCTTCTTGCTGGCATTATTGTTTGGAGGCTGGGGCTGTTTCCATTTTGCTTGTTTCTGTTACTCCTACAGCAACCCTGAGAATTTCATTTTTGTGTGAGAAATCCACATTCGGACTGCAATTTTTCAGGTGGCAAGCTGTTGCTTTGAGCCCCACGTATGATTGCTCTCAGTCAAGATGACTCTCTCTAAAGTTCTGTTACACATCTGGTTTCATGATCTCTCTATTCTTATCACAGGAGATATAAAACATTATAAATAATTTTTAACAGAGAAAAAGATTTTAGGGTATTCCAGTTAACCAGCACCAATTAAAAAAAAAAAAAAATTAAAAAAAGTCATGTACAATAATAACTTGAGAATTCCTATCCCCTTCTCTGCATTACTTGAAAACTTATGTGAGTCTCCCTTTTTTGAAGAAAGTATCACTACGAAATATTTTTCTCTTTTTTGGTACTATTAAGTTATCTTTCTTGTGAAATAAACAGCAAATGAAGGACTACTTCAAAATAGACATCCATATATCCATGTTTTGAATTAACAAAGCTAGTTATAATATACATGTTATAATATATATATAATATAATAATCCAAAGACACACATTTAAAACTGCATCCAATTCCTGTTACCTTCTATAAAAAAACCACCAATGCAAAAATACTGCATGAACTTTTTGTCTCTTAACAGGCAGAATTTAAGAAGAAAATGACATAACCTTTCAAATGAGACAAGACAAGATCAATACCCCAACTGAAGTGCATTTACACCAATGCACGCAGCTTGGGCAATAAGCAGGAGGAGCTGGAAGCCATTGCGCGGCAGGGAAACTATGATGTGGTCGCCATCACAGAAACATGGTGGAGTGTTGGATTTCCAACATTTCCAAACATTTCCAACATGGAAACTCACACAACTGGAGTGCCACAGTGGATGGCCATAAGCTCTTCAGAAGGGATAGGCAAGGAAGGAGAGGTGGTGGGGGAGCTCTAAATGTTAGAGAGTGTTTTGATTGTATAGAGCTCAATGATGGTAATGATAAGGTTGAGTGCTTATGGGTAAAGATCAGGGGGAAGGCCAACAAGGAAGATATCCTGGTGGGAGTCTGTTATAGACCACCCAACCAAGATGAAGAAACAGTTGAAGCATTCTACAAGCGGCTGGCTGAAGTCTCACGATCACCAGCCCTTGTTCTCGTGGAGGACTTCAACTGACCAGATATCTGCTGGAAATACAACACAGCAGAGAGAAAGCCGTCTAGGAGGTTCCTGGAGTGCGTGGAGGATAATTTCCTGACGCAGCTGGTAAGTGAGCCAACCAGAGGAGGTGCCTTGCTGGACCTGCTGTTCATGAACAGAGAAGGCCTGGTGGGTGATGTGGTGGTCAGAGGCCATCTTGGGCACAGCGACCATTTGATTCCTGGGGAAGCAAGGAGGGGGGTCAGCAAAACCACTACCCTGGACTTTAGAAAGGCAAACTTTGGCCTGTTTAGGAATCTGGTTGAGAGTGTCCCTTGGGAGGCAGTCCTGAGGGGCAAAGGAGTCCAGGAAGGCTGTATATTTTTCAAGATGGAAGTCTTAAAGGCGCAGGAGCAGGCTGTTCCCATGTGCCGAAAGACGAGCAGGCGGGGAAGACAACCGTCCTGGCTGAACAGAGAGCTTCCGCTGGAACTCAGGAAAAAAAAAAGAGAGGATCCAGGGAACTACAGGCCTGTCAGCCTGACCTCAGTGCTGGGGAATCATACTGAGTGCCATCACACGGCATGTGTGGGACAATCAGGGGATCAGACCCAGCCAGCATGGGTTCATGAAGAGAAGGTCCTGCTTCACTAACCTGATCTCCTTCTATGACAAAGTGACCCGCTTGGTGGATGAGGGCAAGGCTGTGGATGTTGTCTACCTGGACTTTAGTAAGGCCTTTGACATGGTTTCCCACAGCATTCTCCTGGAGAAACTGGCTGCTCATGGCTCAAATAAGTGCACTCTGCGCTGGGTTAAAAACTGGCTGAATGGCTAAGCCCAGAGAGGGGTGGTGAATGGAGTCAAATCCAGTTGGCGACCGGTCACGAGTGGTGTTCCCCAGGGCTCAGTACTGAGGCCGGTCCTGTTCAATATCTTTATCGATGATCTGGATGAGGGGATCGAGTGCACCCTCAGTAAGTTTGCAGATGACACCAAGTTGGGTGGGAGTGTCGATCTGCCTGAAGGTAGGAAGGCTCTACAGAGGGACCTGGACAGGCTGGATCGATGGGCCAGTGCTAACTGTATGAGGTTCAACAAGGCTCAGTGCTGGGACCTGCACTTCGGTCACAACAACCCCATGCAATGCTACAGGCTTGGGGAGGAGTGGCTGGGGAGCTGCCTGGCAGAAAAGGACCTGGGGGTGATGGTTGACAGCCGCCTAAACATGAGCCAGCAGTGTGCCCAGGTGGCCAAGAGGGCCAATGGCATCCTGGCTTGTATCAGGAATAGTGTGGCCAGCAGGACCAGGGAGGTGATAGTGCCCCAGTACTCAGCACTGGTGAGGCCGCACCTCGAGTACTGTGTTCAGTTTTGGGCCCCTCACTACAAGAAGGACATCGAGGTGCTGGAGCGTGTCCAAAGAAGGGCAATGAAGCTGGTGAAGGGTCTAGAGAACAAGTCCTGTGAGGAGCAGCTGAGGGAGCTGGGGCTGTTTGGTTTGGAGAAGAGGAGGCTGAGGGGAGACCTTATTGCTCTCTACAACTACCTGAAAGGAGGCTGTAGCAAGGTGGGGGTTGGTGTCTTCTCCCAAGTAACAAGTGATAGGATGAGAGGAAATGGCCTCAAGTTGTGCCAGGGGAGATTTAGATTAGATATTAGGAAGAATTTCTTCACAGAGATAGTGGTTAGGCATTGGAACAGACTGCCCAGGGAAGTGGTGCAATCACAGTCCCTGGAAGTGTTCAAAAAACGTGTGGATGTGGTGCTTAGGGACATGGTATAGAGGTGAACCTGGCAGTTAGGTTAATGGTTGGACTCAATGATCTCCGAGGTCTTTTTCAACCTCAATGATTCTATGATTCTATGAAACCAGTGTCACAAGAAACTGTGGAGTTCAAAATAAATACCACAGGAAGACAGTGGATATGTTTCATGTGTTCTGCCTTTGTTTCTACTCACACGTCCACACAAAGCACCTATCTTGTCAATATGATTGATTTCTTTTATGCCAGATTAACGTTTGTGGTGAAAGAAGGGACAAGTCCCTAAGAGATCAGAACGAAGAGCATAAGAAAGGATATTTCATGCCTAGATAAACCAGCTGAAGCATCACAAAAATTTGCAAAGGATAACCTCAAAAAATTACCTCTCTATATGACACCTTGGGGCACAAGCTAACTGTGATTCATTTGTGTGTGCAAACAGTCCTTTTCAAAGCCATCTCATTTAACAAAGAGGGTCATCGCTCAAATCAGGGATAAATGCATAGACACAAAGCACCAGTTATACTCTTAATTAAGAAGTAGCTGTGACTGGATCAAAAAGAATTACATCATTGCTATAAAACTGTTAGAGGAAAACAGTCATTTTAGGATAGTTCTCTATAAAGACTGTTTTCAACTAATTTCCCAACCCCTAGGATTAATGAAACTGAAATACTAGTATATAATGATCCATTTTTTCAGATTATTTTCTGCATTTCTGAATATCACAGCAACAGAGCACAGAAGACCTATGGAAAAGGGACAGTTTTGCTATGTAGTCTTACACAATTAAGAACAGGATTCAAGGATTTCTTTATGGGACTGGTTCTGAGAAAAGACTTAGTGAGAGTTACAGGATACCCCAAAAAGGACCACACACTGAACTTCACAGTGTTGGAAAGGGAAGGATCAGGAAGGATAAAAGTTTCGATAGCACTAGTTTCCTTAAAATTTTGCGAGTGCTAACATGACAATTCCCTGCAACACAACTTATGATGTTGCTTAAGCAACATCTTCTAACAAAAGCATTGCATTACATGCATCAAACAAAAACTTCTTACCTATGACTTCCATCCAGATTTGATTTGTGGATGAAATTCAGTTTAGCATCTGCCCAATAAAGTTTCTGTTCCTCATAATCCAACGTCAGTCCATTTGGCCAGTATATGTCCGTGTTGACTATAACGGAGCGGCTTGAACCATCCATCCCGGCACGTTCTATCTTTGGCACTTCTCCCCAGTCTGTCCAATACATGAACCTGTAATTATTTTAAAAAGAGAAAAGACAAAAAAAGAAAGCAATCATGTATAAATCTACAACTGGAACACTGGATACAACTTTCATTAAAGGCAAAGGTGCTCTCTGTTCTGCAGAGATAGTGTCTGTGAAGTTCTGTTCTACTGGGTAAGGTACACATGTCCTGTAAAACACAACAGAACAAAGTTACTTCACAAAAAGCTGAAGAAAAACAACTTAAGACAAACCCACAGTACTATGTTAAGTTATACTTCCATATGTTTCTTTCCTTCCTTGGGTCAAGTGAGAAAGTTGGGGATATCCAATGGATCTTGACAGTAACCTCAGAATTCAACATTAAACAGCAAAGGTAGATATTACAGACTATCATAAAAGGGAAAACAGAAAAAGGTGTGTGGACTTAATAGTAGACATAGCAGTTGCATGCGAAGGAGCGAAGTGGATTTGATGGAAGACCAATTCATGTCCTTTTTTTCAGAGAAATTCAGAGACAGGCAGCTAAGTCAACAGGTATAGAAGCACAGTTTGCACCCACTGACCAGGCAAAACACTCCATAAAATCTTTTAAAACTAGTGAAGCAAGTTTTAAAACATGTTAGCACATATTTGCACATGTTTACATATTATTTAGCAAGTAGACGGGGGAGGGAAGTTATCTAGTTGCATTTAAGACTGAGGTGAAGCAAGGGAAACCACTTTATTATGGCTGGAGACTAGTGGGGGGTAAGAATATTTGTCCTTTTTCTACAGGTGGTAGAAAATGGATTTACTTTTGTGGGTTGTTAACAGAATGCATAACTAAACAGAAGTAGCATATAATATAAACAGATCAGACAAAGTGTGTCAATGAAGCTTGCTCTGTTTTGTTGTTGCAGCTGGGACAGACAAGACGACTACTGTCCTAAATTGCTTCTCACAACCCCATGACATCTGCCAGCATACCTGCTTGTATCTGTGCTCCCTAACCTGGCTCAGTCAAAACAATCCAGATGAGGAAAGATCTGAAGCCTTTAAACTAACCCAGATCATCACACAACCACAATATGTCACTATATGGTGCCCATATGTGAAGAGGCCTGGCCACCCATCCTTTAAAGAAAAACAAATGTGCAACGCATTTAAGAAACATTTGCAGATGAAGTTATTCTTGGCAGAGATTTATTTTTTTATTTTAAAAAGTCAGGAAATTCCATGTCATATTTTTCCCCTTAATTCATGTCTACAGCCTGTTTGTTTTAATGCACAGCTATATCTGTGGACAGAAGTGCAGCTGATTAACACAAATATTGCCCTATTGGATCCCAAGTGAGTCATTCTTTATGGAGCAACGTGCCTGTCTTAAACACAGAGCACAAATATCCGAAGAGAACACATGAGTTTTCTGTAGGCATGAACAAGTGCTACAGAGAAACTGTTTTTCCATCAGGAAGAAGAAAAAAACAGAATAATTTTCAGATAGGTAGCACAGTAGCAAGTCACCTGCTCAAGCTATGCAATAAGAGAACTATATACTCGAAAAAAAGAAAAGTTAAAAAAAGTCAGGCAGCATTTCACTAGCAAGCACATGTGAGAAAGAAGGGAGAAAAATAGAGATTTATTTAAACATCCTTTAAAAGACCTGTCTTTGCTCCAGCTGTCAAGTCCTAGACTTCCAAATACTTCATCAAGGTTAATAGGTTCCAAGGCTCTGGCCACCCCGCTAGACCAATTTTTCAGGCTGAAACAGATCATTAGTCGCTGTACAGCCTCATCTTCTTCCCCATCTCCCTCTCACCTCTCATGCACACTGCAGTTACTCAAGCAAAAACAGGTAAGGGTAGTTTGGAAACAAAGCAAAGCCTTCTCGGGCTTCACAAAACCAGCCCTATTTCATTTGTCAGAGGAGCATACATGCACACAGAACTGGCTTTAAGATTCCAGTCAGCTCCAGTGACCTCTGCTCAGTTTCTCCAATAGTTTTTTTTTTTCACTATCACCTGTTTGTTTTCCTCTACCTTGTTTGAAAGCCCATGGGTTTTAATGTCTCCATTAAAAATCTTTGAAACCAGCCATGCTCCAGCTGATGGCATCAAGGGCTGTGCTTCATTTAGGAAGCTGGGCTTTTCATCGCTGCAAAAGTAATGCAGATTGTAGCTTGATGACCATTTCTTTCAGTAAGCTGCTTTTAAGCAACCTCTTGCAGGTCATCTTTGCTTCCAGTACAGGGCTTGTATGGCCATGGAAGAAACTGGATTCAAGGAACGGGTCTGGGCTAAAAATCAGTCATCAGTCTGAATGCATTCCAGCACACAGCTCGGTGAGCACTTCCACTTGCATGCAGGGTGTAGGTTTCTATAGCTGCCTCAACCAGCCCAGGTGCCAACAAGTCACTTTCTTACTCAGAAAGTGTACTTAGGCCCTTTTCTGCAACAGCTGAGCAAGTACAGGGTATATGCACCAGGTATAGGAGCAGGAGTGGATGGGAAGAACTGCGTAGAACAGCTGAAAGAAACGCCCCGGTCATAACCATGCTTTAAGTTAACTGTAACTGCTAAGAGGCAAGGGAGACCTGGCTAACATCCAAGGGAGAGCGGAGGGGACGGACAGACGGACACGACTGCAAATTCCCATTACTGCAGAGGTCTTTCTACAGATTTTTCTACAGAGATCTTGGATCCCTCTTTCCAGGTAATATCAAACTGTTCACATGTGTGTGCTGGTTCCTCCTTTCTGGAAGGCTTACAGATTCTTGTTTCATTATATAATGGTTGGTAAGTAATCCATACGGAGACCATACAGAAAGGAAGATGTTATGACATACAGACTTATTGAACGATGGTAAGCCATCCATACAGAAAAGGTAAGGGTCATTCTCCCTCCTCCCTATCCTCTTCAAACATATTTAATTTTTTCCATTTAAAAAAAAAAAAAGCTACCACCAAAGCACACAGGATAGAGCAAAATATTAACTGAAAAGTAATATTTTGTGCTAAATTATGGCATTCAGATACCACCAGAAGACTACTGTTCTGTTTGCCTCTCTTCTCACCTAGTTATACCTTGCTATAAAATTTCAATACCCTCTGAATTTTAAGGAATAAACCCATATATATGTAGCATGTTTACTGTACAGTGGTACAGGCATGGAATTGGGCTCCATGCTGGGCAATCCCAAATCCATAAGATCCAGAGGAATCAGACACGCTGCAACTGACTTCAGCAAGCCTGCTGGGGTCCAGAAACAGGAATGCTTTCTCATGCTTCTTAACTTTGGCTGATAGTACTGTTATTCCAGGCAGTTACAACCAGGACAGACCAGTACTAGAGCTCTGGACCCGTCCAGCTGCTTGTAACTGCCTCCATGCTGAAGGTCATCCCCCACTGGGGTCAACAATGGGAACTGCGAGCTCACACCTTGCTGCTGTACTTTACATACTAGCTACTTCATCCGAATTCATCTTTGCAAGGAGTTTAAAACTAGTATGAAGAAACTGTAGTGCAGCAACACAATTAAATGTAAAAAATGCAAACCTGAATAAATGTACCCCTATGCCTAGGGATTTTTAAACATACATGGCATACTTTCTTACCTAACAGGAATACCAGACTTAGCAGGAAGAGCTTTTATTTAGTATCAAATCAATCCATATAGAGCCAAATCTCTCTTCAACCTAATAAGAAATAATACCACAGCTGATTAAAACTGATCCTGTTAATCTAGTCATCTTTCTCCTATTTAAATAATTAACCACTGTATTTTTAAAAACTTTGGTTTTAATCAAACAACCTTAATATTTTGAACTGCTTTATTATTTTTCACCTGTTGCATTTTCTCCATACTGTTAAATGCCATGCTTGTCAGACTTTACTAGGAGACTTTGGAAATGGCTGCAAGCTGTTATAAAAATCTAACAGAAAAACAATAACAAAGTGTATTGCTATTTATCTACACTTGTAATTTTAACATTAGGGACTCATGTCAGGAAATGATACAGGCACCACCACCCCACCCCACCCCCCCCAAGGAATTAAGCACATCAAGTATTTGACATATACTTATAGAAAAGAGGAAAGTTCTTAGACTGCAGTACTTAGCTGGTATTTTGTTTGACTGTGGCCCAGAATGTTGGTTTATCTTATAAGGTTATATCATCTATAAAAATTATGAACAAATAGAGGAAAAGCTTTGATGGTTTTTCCCTACAAACTTTTTTCTATGCATCTTTAGATTCAGTATTTTTAAATTTTTGTGTCTCGGGTAGGTAAGGTGAACCCAGGCAATAAAACCTCCTAAAAGGCATCAGAAATCACTATGCGCTGTACAGCTGTAACTTCACAGTTTTGATTTGCCCCAAATTAAAAGGTTTTGCCACGGCAAAGAAAAAGAGGAAACTGTGTTTCTTGGTTCCATTCTGTGCGACAAACAAATATAATAAATAACAGACCTTCTCTAAAAAGCTCATGAAGTCTAGGCATGCCGACGGCAGAATATCCCACATACATAGAAAAAAGCTTGCAGAGTACAAATGCCAAGAATAAATGCTGTAATTTAGCAGTGAGTTCCGAGAGTACGCACAGAGGGAGAGAAATTCATCTCCAGCACCCATCAGCTTTGCAACTTTCTGATCCGCACCGGTCCCCAACACTGATACAGATCCTTTCGGCCCTACTATCCTGCGTGAAACTAGGCTCCTGCTAGGAGTGTCATTAAAACACCAGTCCTCATCGAGATGCATGCAACTGTTTCACTCACTGAACAGAGATACCCCATGCGACACTTAGCTGATTTTAAGGCAGTTAATTGGGACACCTTACAGGGCAGGCAAACGTTTACCTTCCTGAACATTATTCAGTGGGAAGAACAGCTGCTTAATTGGGACAGCCAATTATTTGGTGAGGCCCTTCGCAGTGAATGCTCCAACTTTGCAATTATGCTCGTTTCAGCCCCTAAGAACCTCTGAGCTCTACAGGGACCCAAACAGCCGCCAAACTTCAGAGCCCGCAAAGGTTTCAGAAGTGCAGCAACCCCCGTGGAGCTCATCAGCTCTGCAGTGGTCTGCAGTGGTCGCTCTGGCTCCAGCACGAGCAGGACTGGCACTCATCTAACGAAGAAATATAAAGCTAAACGATAGGCGCTGGAGTAGTTCAGGAAAATTATGCACAATAAATGCGTTTGGCTATCGAAAATAGCTCTTGACTTAAGAAGAAGTGTTCGTGGCCCTTCAGGAGTTTAAGAAAAGACATTTGAATCAAGTGACCCTTCAGGTATCCTTAACAGAAACTTCTTGAGGCAGGCTGACAGAGGGATGGAAACTGCAATCCAGAAGGTCATAATAAGTACTGAATGAAACAGAAAATGGATTTTCAAATAAGGGGACTAAAAGTACCACAGGAAGGTTTTAGTACAAAGTTTCTCAACTGACTGCAAAATTCAGGAAATATTTTCAGTCCTCCAAGACAAGCAAAAAATGCACATAGCAAATTATATATAGAGATAATTCTTCATAAAAGAGAGGGAGAAATATCCCTTTGGGATACAATCAAGATAAACATGAGAGAAAAGATGTTCTTAGCTAGCTGAGAACTGTACTCTTTTACAACAGCTTGTCTCTGTGAATAAATAAGTGTGGACATTAGTTGAATGTCAGTTTCAGAGTTACTCTACAATAATTTCTTACGGTAACATTCAATGCACTCAAGACCATTTTTTGTGTGATTTAACTTACTCTATGCAGCTTTACAGCTGCCTCTACAACATCACTCTTGCACTAAGAGCAGCTATGTGGGGAATGGGTGTGAAGTAGAGAGCTATTAACATCCTAACACACTGAATTTTCTTGCCTCAAACTTACTGGTTTTAGGACCCCACAGGCTCCCAACAAAGCTGCAGTTGGACAAAGGACAAAAACAAAACGTCTTTCACTGAAAACCAAGCCTTTTTTATTTTACTCTCCTCAAAAGCATCAGTGTGCCTAGCAAACGACTGAACAACCCAGATGTGCTCAAAATGTTTGATAAGCAAGCACCAGTGGACCAAGCCGCCCCTTTTTAACTCCCCCCATCCCATGAAGGGATGAAGGCTGGAAGCCTGGCAGAACTCCACAGGTGCTTGCACCTCAGCTACTCCATTTCACAGCCCAGATTATTAGTGCTCCGACCATCAAAACTAGACATGAGTCTGTCCGGTGACTTCAACACAGTGACTTGTAACAGAGACATCTCATTCTGCCACTGCTGCTGACAAAGCAGCAACCTTGTGCAGGAGCAGAGGTCCGTAACGATGAACTACTGCAGCCTCCATAGCTGATCTGTCAGGGATGCTAAAAGACTCGACTGACAAGAAGGAGAAATCAACGTGAAAAATTCCACATCTATCTATGTCTACTATACACTAGAAAAAGGTCTACTGGAACTCATATTTTATAAGGCATAGAAATATTTTTCCCAGTATACTCTATACTGTTTTTTCTCAAGAGAAAGAGGTTATCCTGGTGATAGCACTTCTATGCAAATGACTGCATTTATCCTAGGACATCAGGCAGTATACTAGTTAGGCAAAGACCCACCTGGAACCACTATGGCAATATTGAGGGTTTCCACTTTAGAGCTGGCTTTAGTCTCCTATTCAGACATTATGAAGCAAGAGAAAGAAAATTATCACCAGACCTCCCCTTTTCTTGGAATTAATTTCTAAAATAAGGGATAAATGCAAACACTCCCGTTTTGGAAAGAAGAAAACCTGTGATGAAGTGATCAGAAGCTGATGCTTTGTTTCTAGCTCAGTATCAACAACACAGTATAAAACTAGAATGAGATTTTGGAGATGGTTTTCACATGCCCTGAAAAAAATACCTTAGCAAAACCACTGAAAGTCACTCATAAGAAATCAACATGGAAGCACAAACTTATATGATATTCTCATTTCATAAACAGAAAGAAACAACTCAGTACGCAAAAATATCTCTCAGCCATCATGCCATCTCTTTTCAGGTATTCTAGTTTAAAGAATATTCTGGGCAATCTGACAAGAAAAACACAGATGAGAGATTGCTTTTCATTTTCACCCAGACATTTCTGAGAGTCCATGGGAAGCAAGAGTTGACTTAACTGTCAAACATAACGCTGATGCACTGCAGAGTCACATGCATATGGTTGTCCTTTCGGTCACAGATCCCAAGGAAAAAGAGAAAGAGGTTCATTAAAAAACAAGAAGCAGATATTTTTGCTGAATGCTCACAAAGGCAGAATTTCAATTGTTTGAGCAGGTGGAAAGGTCTCTTGCTCCTTGAACTTGTAAATTAACCTTTCCTATCTCCAGACACAAAAGGTCTAACAACATGCCTTCCACAGTTACAAAACAGAAGCCATTTTCTGGTTTCTCCTAGAGCAAGCAGGAAATAAAGCTTGTCAGAACTTAGCAGCATTTAAAAACAATATTTGTAACAACAATTTTCCCAGTTTAAGCCAAATAAATATAGAAAGAAAACATTTCCCCTCTCTGTTACCTATTTAACGCCATCCCTAGACCCTAACTGATTGCAAGATGGAAGCAAGACACAAATGTGCTTTGGAAGGCCTCAGCCAGCCCTTTGCACAGGAATCACTCCAGATGTAATCCATCAGACCTTGCGAAGTTCAGCCAGCCTTTTAGCGGCAGGTAAGCCAACAGAAAACTAAACACAAGTTAACATAACAGGAGATGGACAAAATTAACAAAAGGAAAATCCTTGCCTTCCAACCTACCTCGGTTTTTCAACTATAACAATAAAATAGCAGAGGAAAGCAAACCAGCTGGCAGTTTTGACAGACTTTCAAAAAACAAACACACAAACGAACAAACAAACCAACCAACCTAACAACTGTGCCACAGTGTCTCAAGAGGCCAGGAAAGACGCTGAGCCAGGACAGACTGTGTGCTGCCACTGGGTAGCCCTTCAGGGCGGAGGAGTCTCACAGAGGTCTGCCCTGGCCGTGCCTCCAGCTGTAGTCACACAGCATTGCCCACATACGCAGAACCACCCGTTTCAAACAGCTCTTTGAGATCCTATTAAAAGGTGCAGATCTACACACCTGCGAACTGAACAAAATGCTGAAAGCGAGTCTAAAAGCATATTTAGCTACATTAAAACTACAAGTGGTGGAGAGCAGTGAGAAAACGGTGGGATCGCTGTTCACCATCTTTCCCAGACAAAATTTAAGTTTTTTGTACAATGAAAAATAATCTGTTTCTTTACAGGAACTTGCACTAAAAACACAAACATTTGCACTGTAAATATTTAGTTTGTAAATGAGAAATTAGAGTTCAGTAATTTCAAAGAGCCTTGGGCTGAAACTAGACATGTCAGCTGCTACTATGAATTTTTCACTCCGTACTTTGACACACAAGAATCTCTTCAGTACAGTCATAATCAAACTCGCTTCTTATCTTTCAATAAAAAACTGGGAGAATTCTTTTCCTTATCTCCCTATACATCCCGAATACAGGAAGAGGAGAAAGATTGTCCCTAAACCTGTATCTTAAATTGAAGCCCTAGGAACACACCCACTCCTCCATGGCAGGAGAACGCAGTCATACATCCCAATCATGTCACCCAGTGCATGAAATCTGTCATTTGGCATTCTGGGCTGTTTCTTACAAACAAATATGTAGTCATCCCACTGTACATCACTGTGCAAAATTTTGAGTTATGAACTGCCCATAGGGTACTACAGGGATATGTCAACTACACTCGCATTAAACACAATTTGCTGGTATAACTATCCTAGCAATCCTTAATGCAGATGCAGCTTACAACAGTAAAAGTTTTTATCCCAAGACCTACTCACTTAATTCTGTTCTCTGTTTTACTGGATTAAGTTGGGGCCCAGTCAATTCCCTGAAGCAGCTCATCATGCTATCGAGTGGGTACCTGTGCTAAAACATGAGAAGGCAGGATGGCACTGCCAGCAACAAGAGGAGAAAAGGGATTAAATTAGCTGAAAAAAAAACATCAGGGAGATGCCCTGTCTTCCATCAACTGAAACTAGGGAACAGCATGTTCAATAGCATGAGATCCTTCTTCAATTTTTCCTCAGTGAGGTTTTTTTTAGTCATTCCAAGTAGGTCTTTCATCAGTAAAACATCCCCTTGTTATTCAGCCCCTCTCAGTACACTGCTACCAACTGGATCATTTTTATGTTCGTGATTCCCAACTCCTCCAAGGAACCCTAATAAACTTTAATGCTCTACCAAGCCAAGCTGGCTCTTACCCTTCATATCACATTTCCAGCACTCTGCTAATTCCTTTTTCATAGTTTCCATCCTATTTTTTGGTATGTGAATCAGGCTTACTTATATGTAACCATCATTCCTTAGGCCTTTTTTTTTTTTTAATTTATTAAATGAATTCATAATGTCATTTAGGACTTTAGCACATTTTCAGTGCAGTTCCTGTCCTTGTGATTTGTTTATCAGTTTGTTGATATGGAAACCAACCTGATGCCCTCAGTAAGGAACATGCAGGCAAGCAATTCATACATTTCAGCTTTTCTGAAATGGCTTTATTTGCCTTGACTGTTTTTTTTTTTTCCCCTTCTATACTTTGATCATCCACTAGACTCACTAAATCGCTTACTCTCCTGTAAGAAAGCAGCATGCACCAATTAGTCTTTTCATACTATAAAATTACCAAAAATAGGCCTTATTTTCAACCCGCCAAAAGCTACATGATGTTCACTACAAAATAAACCAAAAGTATGGGAAAGAGGAGAGATTGCTCTATGGAGGGTAAAAAAGAGTAGAAATAAAGGGACACAGTGTAATTAATGCATAACGAGACAGGCTACATTATACCAGAGACTTGGTTAGAACCCTAATTCTGGAGATACAAACCTAGGTGGGCTTGGCTTTCATTGAGAAGGAGGAATGTTTTCACAGAGCATTTAGAAAGGCCCACTAAATGCAATCTGAATACCAGCCAAAGGCTTCACACTCGGATGAAACAAACACCCCTTCATTTTTCTATTGAAAACATTATTGTCAAATAACTGAGATGTCTGAGACCTCACTCAATCTTTTTCTAGGTTAGAATTTGCAATAAACGAAGTAAGACCACTTTTAGTTTTCCATTCCTACTTTAAACAGCTCAATATCAAGTACTCAGATTCAATTTTTATGGAAAAAGTGGCTATGTATTCTACTGCAACTACATTCTAGTATCTAAGCACTTGGAATTCTGAAGTTAAAAATCAATTAAAACAGCTTTAAATCCAAGTCATTAGCATTTCTCCCTACAAGCTTCTTTTGCAGGTCATTCACCTGTTCTGGTAAGAGCCAACATTAACCATGCACACTGCATACAAATCACTTCTGGCACAGAGATGCATTGAAAGGGGTGAAAAAAAATCCAAAATCCACCCCAAGCACAGGCCTCACTCACAAGCCATTTTCTAACAAGGCACAAAGAAAACGCCCACCAAACTATTACACTAAGGGGAGGAAACCCATGTATGCTTCCAATCACTCAACAGTGTCAATTTAAAACTTTCAGCTCAACCCTGAATTGCTCTGAAGAAGAAAAAAAAGAAAAAAAAAAAAAAAGGAAAGAAAAAGTGCTGATCATTTGCCATCAGCTCACAGAATTTAAAATAATTATATGGAATGCCATTAAAAAATTTAAAAAATCCAACAGGCTGTTTACAAACAAGCAGAGAAGTGCTCTTCTCTATTTTCACTACAGCATCTGGAAAAACACACAAAAGGATCAGATTTTGAGCAACTTAACTAGATAAAACCACAAGTTTTGAAACTCAGCTGGTGCTTGGGAGGGGGAGTGGGAAATGGGTACTACAGAAATGATACAAGGATATACTGATAAACGTTTTGGGAAAGGGAAATCTACATTTATTTAGCAACAATGTGAGGAACTATTGCATACTGAAGCAGCCTCTAGGAATTGTGCATCTTATTTAAAAAACCAGAGATTTTCAAAATCAGCAAAAAACCAATTTTCTTAGTGTGAAACTGACGTTCACAAAAGCAGAAAATAAGATTCAAGCGATATTTTGCTTATTTAAAGAATGTTGGTTTCCTGCCCAATAAATACTATATGGATAAAACTGATCCAGCTGTTTGGAGTTGCTTTTGCCAGAGGCTCAGCACCTCAGGGCTGCCACTTCTCCTGCATCAATGCAGAAGGTGGAGAGTTGAGTCACTGATGCAGAAGGGACCAGCAACTCCTCTCCTTACACCTACTGGCTGGCTACCTCCCTCTGTACTAATAAATGTCCTTCGGGTGCTCTCTGAGGAATACATCTTTTTTCCTTCCCTTATATCTCACACACACACACAGAGTCTCCAAGCATTTCAAGCAAGCTAGCTATTGCCAGCCCAGGCAGAAAAGATTAGCACCCCTCAGTCCAGAAGACATCATCTGGCCCAGGTTTTGTGAAACACGGAGGATCTTCTTGTGCTGTGCTGAACCAAGGGGGTGAGGGCAGTGCAAGCAGGGCCCGTCTGCTCTTCTTCCACTCAGAAACCCCCCAGAGAGGTGAAAAAGAGGTGTCAGTGACAAGACAACAGCATACTGCTGATACTGAAGGAGCCCACCTAGGCAAATCCTATTAGCTTCTGTTTTCATAATTAGACTTTCTACTTAGCGTTTACCTCTGATTCCAAAAAACCAGCCAAACCCAACATTACGTGGCACAATTCAGAAGAATGCAACACTAGAGGGTATTAAGCAGTGAGAAACCACGCAAACATAACAAAATCTGTCCGATTCAAAGCTTTTCCTGCAGAAGATAATAATTTGAGTGGTTTTACAGAAAAACTCATACAAATATTCTGGAGTATTTTAACAAAACAATAAAATCGTTCTTTGCATTTAACTTGCAAAACGAGCTGTCACGGTAAACAAAACACTAACCGCATATAAAGTAAATTATATGCTAATACATGTAAAACAAGCATAAGAAAAAACCTCAAACACAAATAGACATCTTTTCTATATCTAAATATATTGTGAATTTACAGTCCAGTACTTTAAAGACTTACTGTTAGATATGAGAGATCTTTCTAGTATACAACTGCGTTATATTAGAAAGCTGGCAGTCTCTCTTATCCAGCTATAAAATGCTCCCCAATTTTCCATGTAGGAATAGAAAATGGCAACTTTAAACACGTGATTTAATCTGATATAGTATTTCTTGCTGTGTTTTCACTCACTACAGTTCATCTGTTAAAAATCTACAGAAAAAAAGCACAGAGAAAATAAAGAGTTGGGAACATTAAACTTGAGCATAGCAAAAGCCAGCACACACAGACAGGGAAATTTCATACTGCTCTGAACCAGTGGGAGAAATCTGCTTATTGAACCCAGGAGCACAGAAGCAGCTCACGCACTAACCCTGTTTGAACAGGTTGCAATAGGTGAGGAGGGAAGTTTCAGGAGTGCTTCTTTTACTCCATTCCTTCCCTACACTATACTTTAAGACTTCTACAGGGGAAAACAAAACAAAACAAAACCAACACCAAAAAACCTCCATCAAGTTACAGCTTGTTAAAAACAAATTAGTGCTTGCTATATTTGTGATTTTAGTAATTTTGTGGATACTCAGCACAATGATGGCTAATTCATTTTACAAGCATAATATATACAGACAATAATTTACCCTTCAGAACAGCCGGTTGGAGACACTACCGCTATCGGTCAGTATCAAAGGGGAAGGGGAACAGTCACTCTCCCACATGCAGCAGGATCTAAGCCAGCACAACACATGAAAAGGCATTTCTGCCCGTGCATAGATATTTATTGTTGCAAACTGATTTTTAGTTTTAATTTTGCTCTAGGCCCAAACTTAGTTTCATTTAACAGGAATTGAACATATCCAGCTAACTCAAGAATAAATATTTGGAAGAATAATTTAAAATGTAAGAATATCCAGAGGGAAAACTGAGCAGTTCAGGCCTGGAATGCTTAAAACCTGCAACACACAATGCCCCAAAAGAGGAAGTGATACATCTGTTGATATACAGCCGGGAACTCCACTTCTATCACATTCCAAAGCTGCTGGTGGTTTTCTGTCTTTTAAACTTGGTGTTGCAATGTTCCCTTACCTTTATGTTTCTTTCATAGTACTTTGTTACCAGACTTGTTTTAATAGGGAGAAACCCACAGTTCTCTGTGCCACTCTGCAGGTGCCTTTTGAGCTCCTCCTGCAAAATGCAGGACAGGGCAGCTGAATTTGTAAGTGAGAACCTAACAGATTGGAAACTGAGCAAGGTAAGTGGAGAGCATGCTCTCTTCTGAATTATGAATGCACAACTGAAAACCTGACACATACATTTTAAACATTACAGAACAAACCTGGACAGCAGACTGTATCTGAGTTTTTATGTGAATTACTCCATACAAGTAAATTTACTTTGCAAGTGGTAACCATTGTACTAGAGGACATAAAAATAACATAGTAGGGATAAAGGACCTGTCCCCCCCATCAGGTAATCTTCTAAATTCTTGCTTATGGCCAACAGGTGAGTGAAAGCAAAAGTTGAGGCCACAGGAAAAAAAAAACAAAACAACAAGGTAACAAGGGAAGGGAACAATCCCAGAGACAGGGATACACAAAAAGTTTAGATCATTCCTCATGGTGGTGCCAGCCTTAGGTAAGCTTCATCCAGAACTGAATACAACTGATAGCAGTCACTGACACTTTAGAAGTTTGCACCAGATGCAAAAGCTTCAAGGGAGCAAAAGCACAGAGGAGCTCATGGGAATATAGAAACATTACATGTAGCAAAGCACATGTGAAGAAGAGCTGGTGGCTGACGATGATCTTGTCTTAGACCTAAGACCAACATGACGAAGAAACATTACAAGCTGGGAATCCAGATATGGAGGAGGTTGAGCCTTGAACATAAGTGCAGAATAACACTCCAATCTTGCCAAAATTACCTAAATAATTTATATGAAAGAAGTCAGGAACAATGAACAGAAATCTGTAGATTCAGTAGCAAATTCAAGAAGGTAAAGTATCCCGATACACCACGCCCCCCCAGCACAACTGCAGTTCAACAGCAAGCTACAGCTAAGCAGAAGCAACACCACTTTCATGATTAGTAACTAAATTCACACAAAAATTGCATTTTTAATAGTTTACTGACTAACATGCAAACTTGGGTCACATTCTGACCTGTAGTCTTTACACTAGGCAAGATCAGCTATTCTCCAATGTCCAACTGTTAATTTCCAGGAGTGGGAATGCAACACATGAGAGAGATTGGTGTTTTCAGCTGCCACACTACTCTCTTCTTTCTGACCACTGCCATACACCACGGGGGGTTTCAGCCCTTCTTCCGCTACAGGCATTGCTCTAGTGGAAAGACTTAAAGGATACAAAAATGTCTGTCAAATTTCTTGCCACTTAAACTACACTTTAATTATTAGTGCTCTCCCACTGTTCTCACTACCTCCCTGTTACACCCAAAAGCAGAGGTTTTAGTTCTTGGTATTAACACTATTCCTTTTCACTATTGCTTAACTATAACTTCAGTTAAGAGTTTCGCAAGTTGACTGAACACTGCATCCATTCACCATCAACCCAAGTCTGCCAAGCAACTGTGTATCACGCTAGCAAACTCAAGCAGGACAGTGTTAGTATCGGTTTTTTTGAAGAGGACAAAGCATTTCTACTCCAAAACTCTTTCTAAAAGTCACAATTACAACCTTAAGGGTGAAAAAAATTGGTGCCGAAAGATAGCTTCATTAATAGTGGCAGCACTGAGCATGACTGCTGACAGCTTGAGACTTGTGTCCAAGCCATGCATAATTTACAGGTTTTGCTGTATATGATTTCTGTCCCAAGGCAAAGTACGATTAATTCATCTAGGTTCTGGGTTTTCCTTTAAGCTTACATTTTCCATGGAAATGCAGTAACATGCTCATACAATCCAACCCCTCAACATTTTGCATCAGCCAGCACTTGTAACAAAATATAAGAAAGTAAGATCTCAGATTATGTATGTGTTCGTATGGATATTCTTTCCCCAAGAGCCGAGTTTATATACATCAGGGATGTACTCAAATCTCAAGTCCAATGATTTCTGAAAACTGTGTACCCTTCCAAAAAAATTGTGTTTTGCTCTAAACTTAATTTATTCCTTTCATATCAGGTCCAATTTAACCTGTCCATTCCATGGTCTGCTTCAGATAACAATACTTTCTTTTGTTATAAGTCACAAACAGTAATTCCTTCATGCTTGTTATCCAATTTTACCACAGGCTTTTATCTGCTTTATTAACAATTATTGTTTAACTACTCTTCTCTGAACTGAATTTAATTGTAATAGAATGGATCTCCAGTTTTGTAAATGACCAAAAAAAAAAAAAAACCCAAACAAAACCAAACCAAAAACAAACAAACAAAAACTTTGGGATTACTACAGAGGACAAAAATATGTTTGGAAAAGAACTATATGAAGAAATTCAAATAAGAGGACAGAGTTACTATGACAATACACAGAAGTGGTGGCAATGGTAAGACTTTCCCCCAAGTGTGTAAGAAATATAGACAGTGAAATTATTCAGGAGAGGCTTAACTCTTTATAACCTTGCTCCTGTGGTTTTTTGTGGACTGCACTGCGAAGCTGCCAGAATAGGTTGGTTTTGCACACTGATACATAATGAGGAGGCAGAGGACACACACAGACCAGGGAAGACTGGGACTCAATGGCACCTGACACAGCTTGACAGAACCAGGCCAATGGCACAAAAGGAATAGCTAGACCAGAAGGATAAACTCTGTTACTTGAGAAGGGAAACAAATTCTTATTAACTTGACTGATTAAAAATCCAAGAAAATAGGCACTGCAGCTTTTTTAAAGCATGGGGAAAGAAAATGGACTTATTGATGGCAGTAGGGCTAGGGCTAGCTGCTGAAAGCTTCTTCTAACCAACTCCCCTCCTACATCAGTAAGCCGATCCCTAAGTCACAACTCACAAAGTTGAAGAAAGGGGGTGGGGGCCTTGAGGTATTTTTTCCACCTCAAGTCTAATTGTCTGATGTCTTCAGGATCAACTGAATGAGCTGACACAACTACTGGAGAAAGGGCTTTTCCAGGCCAGCAAGAATTCATTTTGTAAATGAGTCTTTTTCTAGGATAGGAACTTGAACCATATTCAATACCATGCTCTGTACTCAGGGAAGCAAAGAAGCTGAAGTTCCAAGTAATACATAAAATTACAGGGTTGTACGTATTGATGGCTTTATTATTCACCTTAAGATTTTGGGTATGAAAATCTTCTTTACTCAGAACCCTTCAGTGCTCCTCTATGTTGGGCTGCAATGCCTAATAGAAGATTTTCTGAATTTGCTTTGGAAATAAATGCTATAACAACCACGAGGACTTCTATTAAAAGGAAAAAAAAAAAAGAAGAAAAAAAGTAGTATAAGGCTTCAATTTGCTTCATAGATAAAACAATTATTTTAATGGAGATGAAATACAAAGACACTTTCCTTCATCACAGTTTTATCAGGAACAGTGCTTGTAATGACCGCACAAGTATAAAATATATGCAAGTCAGTTGTGTTACTGAATCAAGGTCGATGTCTGCTAGGGAGCCTCCAGTGCAGGAATTTTTATGAAGCTCTAGTTTCTTGAACTGGAATAGGAGAGTGAGATGACACTTTCCCTCAGTCTTTTACACCACATTAAGAAATTATCCAATAAATTCATGTTTACGGTGTTTTATTCTAGGGGGCATTTTTCTTTTTAAACTTGATCGTTAAACTATAGTAATTTTTCAAAACAAGAATGCATATTTTTGCCTCCTTCCTATTTATGGTCCATAAAAGCAACTGCGCTCACCAAGTTTGGCACTAAAACAAATCATTATTATTTCTAAATAATCAGAGAGTCCTCTGAGGGGAAGCAGCATTAATCACAAGGTCCAATTTTAGAACCCAATTCCAAAGGGTGAGCTCACCAGCTAGGCTCCTTAAACAAGGGACACGGAAAGAAGCAGTAGCTTCCTGCAGACGTTACACTACCATTCTGACGCAGCCCAAAGAGAAAGCCACCCTTCTCCCAGTGACTGTAATGGGAGCTGAGCTAGCTAGTTCAACTCAAGCAGTTGGGTACCTAAGTATGGCATGGGAATCTCTCCCCTCAAAGATTGTTTTCTGGCTAACTTCCAAACAGAAAGGCACAAACTCTCTCTCTTTTTTGGGGTCCAAAATAACAGTGAAAGAAATAAGGCTTGCTTAACTTGGCAAGAACTCTGCTTTCACTTAGCCTAACAAGAGAGGTTACTATGTGTTTTTTTGTTCTTTTCAGAGGCAAAGAATCACCAATCCAAACTGATGTAAATGAGGCTGTATCTGGGACTAAGTGAAGGCACCAACTTCTGCTATTTAAGCAGAGACATCATCTCCTCCTCATAGGTAGCTCCTCCTAAAGAGATATGAAACTTCAGTCAAAGCAGAGACTGTTGGGTTTTTTTTTTTCAGCGCAAAGAACAAGCAAGCTTTTTCGAGATCATTTACATAAACTCCATACAGATTGACTGTCTGTTAAAAAAAAAAAAATGTACCAGAGATCTATGTGCTGCTTTTTCTGTTGTGCATCCCCTGCAATGAACTGGCATCTGCTTGGGCCCTCTCCATTAGCCATACTTCCAGGACAAGACACAACCACTCTATTATTGACTAATAGGCAAAACCTCTGGAAAAACAAACAAACAAACAATGTAAGTTTCGCTGTGAACACTGGACTTAAGAAAACTTGGTCTTCTAGAGAGAGGCACATCATGACTGGATTCCTTGAAGTCTAATGAAAACAGAGGCACTGAATGAAGCACGTCCAGCAGCTACAGTATTTCGAGCAGGTCTGTCCCATGTGGGTGCCCTGTTACAGACCTGCACAATGCCACCAGGCTCCCATAGGGAGGTGAAGCTCGGGCCAGCCTTGACTGAAATTGAGCAATAAATTGCAAAGGTCAAATTGGGACTTATTTTCTGACTTAGGCTCCGATACCTATAGTATTCACACATGCATCTTATATATTAGCTACAAATGGTGTTTGTCCCTATTTTTAGGCTATTGTCAGCTCCTAGATCCATCAGTTTTGTGTGTGTGCGTGCTCATTGCTAGTTTAACAAAATCCAATCTCATACGCTCAGTGTAAAGAGCTGTGAACGTTGCTCTTCTCAGCTACGCAAACCTCAGATGCTAACCTGTAACCTCAGATGAGCTAATTAAGAGTACAGCAAAATTCTGCAGCAACCCTTTTCCTTAGCACTCGTAAATGTGACCCAAGGTCGGGAGTGGAAATTGCCACCCATCACCAACTCTGCCACACTTGTAACACATTTTGGCTTTTAATCACAGAGGTAGCAAGAGACACCAAACATCCATGGCATGAAATATGTGGAAAGCTAGACAGCTAACAGAGCTCTTGGTAAAGCTTCTTGTACAGAGAAACATTAGCTCTTGTAGCACCACCAACGGGAATCGCTTACTGCTCATTTGGTTAAACCCTCCACTGGAAGCACTAATCTGGGCCAGGATTGTTTCAAACTGTGCATATTTAAGTCAAAATTATCAGAGAAAACAGGTCTTAGTTTGCAGCACCACCTGTCACTAATTGTGCTGCCCCACCAAAATAGTATCCAATCCCCACACCATTAAGCAGGTCAAACATTTGGCTAACAGCTGTCTTGATGAGATTGGAGTGGTAGATGAGGCTCACGAACTATTTATTTTGGCAGTATAATGCTGCTACTTCTTTTCTATCCTCCCAATCCCACCTGTAGAAGCAAGAATGCATCCTGTGCTGGAAGGTTCTGGAGAAAGAATATCTATCAAATGATAACAAGGGTGTGTTAAGAAACTGTATATTTCCTCTTTTGCATCTGCTCATATATTTAAAGACAATACCACTTTCACAAAGTAAGCTGCTTAGTATTCAGACAAAAGATGAACAAATCACAGGGTGAATTAGAAGGCTGCTGGTTGCAATTTAATGACATTGCTTTTGACAAGTAATAAAGAAAAATGTTTCTGCATTTCGTAGCATGGACTTGATATGTCACCATGAAAATCAGACCTTTAATAGGGGTGACACAGAACTTGAAAAGTGTCTTAAAATTTGTAATAACCTTAGAGAACAAACACCAGTGAGCAAAAATTAGAAAACTGATAGACAGCTTAGTAACTCTTAAAAAAAAAAGACTGCCTCTGAAAACAATGAATGGATAATTATCATTCCTATATGATAACCAGATTCTACAACCAAGGCTATACAGGTCAACCAGCACAGGAAGCTAGAACTTCTGACAAGGGAAAGAAACTCCATCTCTCCTCAGCTGCTCTGTTCCTGTCTCCTAAAAAAAAAAAAATGTAATCCATTTTTTTCCCCTCCTCTAATTTTTTATCACCTTCTTGCCTTCAAGGGTCTGCAAGACAGGTATTAAAATTCTGATTACCCAGATAAGCATTACTCCTACCTTCCATGTAGGCAATACCCAGTGTGGCACGAACCATAGTGCCAGGATGAAGAAGAGGTCACAAAGGAATTAGAACTGGGGATGTGGAAAGGACAGTACTGCTTCTTTTAGCAGGAAGTGTTTTGCTCTTGTCTAAGTCTTGCTGTAATCAATGAAACAAAACCAAAGTTTGCAAGTTATCACTGAAGTGGAATAACACTTGACAGTAACATTTGAAACTGAAAGATCTACCTGGATAGAAGCACCTAAGAACAGTGAGAAGATCACAACACTACCACAGCTGCAAATCCTCAACCATTTTACCAGCATACAGCTAGCTACTGTGGGATGACTGCAACAGAGCTGGAAGCTCAAGGCTCCAACCATGCAAACCAGGATGACAATCTGATGAAAAGTTGTCAAAACAAATGTTTCCACAAAACATTTCCATTTTGATGAATCAGCATTTTCTACAAAAATAAACTGTCAGATAACTCCACACCAACTTCAACGAACTGAAAATCCTTTAATAAAAGCATTAGCTCTTACTTCACCATTTAATGTAGTCTATATAATTCATCTCCTCAAATTAAGAAGGCAGGTCAACACCTCTGTTTCTTTATAAACAGTTCAGCGGCACATTAGCACCATGTTTTTTGCATTTGGGGATGCAGCAATGGAAAGGAGTGTTTTTATCACAAACATTTCTTGAGTCTGTCTCAGCATCCCCCAAAGTGTTCCCAAAAGTGTTTATACTCATTCTAGGTTTTGAAACACATTTTTGCTTTTTCCTAATTCATGTAAATTGTTTGACAAGCAGTGCTGTTATAATGAAGGAGCAACAGCACAGCTGCTGCTTCATATGTTTTAAAACACAATCACAAAAGGCTGGCACAGCGTTGGCCCAGGCCTGTGCTGTTTGGGCAGACAGAATTTCAGTACCTCTTCCAGCAGACATCTGCAGGAGTGGGAGGAGGGAAAAGGAAAAGCAGAAAACTGTGCTGTGCTCACAAACCAGCTAAATAACATCAAATGTCTTGAAAAAGAAAGCTATGGCAGGAATAGTGATTTGCCCAAGATTTCTCATCAAAACAAACAAACAAAAACCAAAACCACAACACGCCACACAAAGGAGAAACAGAAACAAAATCCTCAGTCATCTACCCCTTGAAAAATGTTGCAGTAAGCAGTGTATCTGCTCAGTGATACACAAATCATTCATTCCACCCAACTACAGTGATAAGGCAGACCGCACAGCTACCAAAACTCTTGTCTTTTTAGACACATTACACCACTGAATGTGTGATGTTTTTGTAAAGTTACATGCTTGCAACTATTGCCAACCCATGGCATAGAGTCTTCAACTAGATCTGTACATAAACATTCCTTACCTGAAGAAGTAAGCTCTGCAAGCTCGGATGATGCAACCCAACCATACTGTTATTATTTTCTACACACTGATTTTACTTGTGTAAAATATCTGTTCACGTTTTAAGAAGAATGACCACACTGTCTGGATGCCTGTTACTTTATACCATGGCCTGATTTGCTTCTAAACACAGGAGTTAAACTTTCATTATATCAAGGGTTACACACAGAAACCTTCCCGTTGAGAGGTTGCCTATTTATCTATGCAAGTGGTTTGACAGCTTTTAACTTTAAATTAAATAGCATTTGACCCTCAACTAAAATATCCAGTTGCTAGGCTTCCTGACTTCATACTACCACCATTCCCCAGGTTACGTTTAGACCTTTACTGTACTGAAAACGCACAGCTCATGCCCTCACAGATAGCAAACCATCAATTTAGCACTGCCCCAAGCAATTGCCTATTTTAGGCTTTGTGCGGTGTTGTGATTTTTAAACGATCATCTATACGCTTAAAGACAGAGGAGAAATATTTCCCTTATAAACAAGGCCACACATATTCCACAATAGCCATCTTTATGTTCTACAACATCAAAAGCCTTCAGTAGAGTAAGTATCTTCACGCCACACGGCTCTTGCTATGGTCTAGTTCAGAAAACACCCACAGCTATGTAACACAACCCGGCCACAGGACTTGCAGCATTGCCATACCACCACAGACCCTGTACGACCTACCACTGCTTGCTCAGCTGCAGTGCCCGGGGAGTTTTCTTAGCCCTACTAGGTGACAAGACCAAAATACCAGCCGCTTGGCTGCAATAGTTTTGCCATCTCCAAGAATCAGAACACACAAGACCCTGATAGGAAAGGGAAGGCACTTTGCATTTCTTAAAGTCATCATCGTCAAACTGCCCTGGCTTTGCCGTGAGCCTGTGAACGTCAGCATTTTGAACAGGCTCCCTATAGCCTACGCAGACCAGATCTGGCCATCTCATGTGTGAAGCTGTTCAGTCAGTTCTACACAGCCAGAAAGAGTCAGTCGAGCAGTTCTGTGCCGTGGGCGCACACGCAACCTCCGCACACCGACTGGCCAACCAAGTGCACAAGACAACAGACACCTCCAAGCAGACTTTGGTTCCAACCTAGCCGCTACCATTTCCATGTGTTGGTGTGCACATTATTCACACAATCAATTCACAGATCACAGGGTATTCTACTTAAGTGTCTCTATGCAAAAAGCAGCTAATTATAAAAAAAAAAAAAAAAAAAAAAAAAAGTACCTACCTAAGTCTCCATCTATGAACAAATATCCCGGTACAATACATTTACCCCACTCACAGTCACCTTGGAAATTGTTACAGACAGGGAGACAATTTTATAACTGTATACACACAGTGTTACCATTAAAATGCCAATTCAATCGAATGGTATTTTTCTTCTGGCAGCGACAAGAGTTTGCCTGTGGGATCATTCAGCTTACTTCTGCTGACACGTTTTGCCCACTCTTGTGCTTCTGAAGAGACACAAAGGAAAATAAAAGAACTGCTTCTCTAAACAAATTCATCCAATACGCTCTGAAACATGTCAAGAGTGACACAGACACAGCACTACAATGCAGATTAAAGGCTGAAAAAGCAGAGGAACTCTTAAAAAAAGTGATTGGCAAAACAAAAAAAGTTTGCTTCCTTTTATGATATGCGAAACCAACTCTGCTTCTGATAAGAGGTATAGTAGTAAAACATTTTGGTTGCAAAGAAGTGGTAGGAAGGAGAAAAACAGAGCCTGGTGTTCACATGTTTTTGTGGAAGACACTTTATCAAGCCACATCATCCTCACTACCAGTCATTTTTATTTCAGTTAGAACCTCCTATCTTTCCACTCCACTGTCGTACCTTCTCACTTCAACAGCTAGCATAGGGCTAGACACAAACTCAAAATTCAGTAAAACCGGTGAAAAAGAGACAAAGACTAAAATAAAATAACTGCAGTTATCCTTGCTGAAGGGCAACTCTATGACCCAAACCAGAATGCTGCCCATATCCACTACTGCCTCTGAATTCACTGGCTGACCACAGAGAATTTAGGTTTTTGAGAAGAACTTCAAGCACTTTGAATCCTACAAAGGGTAACAAATCTATTCATGAAAAAAGGTCTTGGATAAATAAGACACTTAAGCTCTGAAATAAAATTGGGCATGGCCTTTCTTGTCAACAGTTCCTATTACTGAAACACTGAATAAGGTGTTGTAATCAAATTAACCATATAACCCGGCATGTGAATTGCATAACTCGGCCTACATATGTCTAGGTGGAGATTGCAACAGGCCATAAATTACCACTTTATTAACTTACATGATTTCTTGTCGTGCATCGAAACACAACTACCTTAAAACAGTGTTGTCTTCAGTTCCGCAAAACAGGGTAATTCTAGGTGAAATAAAATTATTTAAGGTCAAAAGGTTTGTTCTGTACATAGTTTGCCTACAACCTTTTTGTTGACTCCCTGGATACAGCAATCGTTCCTATCATTTTATGATTTTGGAGCATTAACATTATTTTTTTTTTTAAAGACTGACAACTCTACAGTTAGCCATGCAAAGAAAACACCAAACTATCTCTGTAAAGATTAATACACAGCTCTTGACAGTACTAAGAAAATAGATGCCAGAACTTGGTGACTTCATAATTCCAGAGGGACAGGCTGAAATGAAGAAACAAGTCATGTAATGTCTTCAAAGTCAGTCATAAAAAGGCTAAGTGTTCCCATAGATTTTTCTTATTGTTTCTAAAAAAGGAGCCAGAACTTTTCCATCAGAAAAACATTAGTCAAGCACTCACTGAACATATGTTTGACAAGCTGCATCTTACATTCATATGAACTTCTTGACCACGGTCACACCAAAGGAAACTTATCTAGAAGCAACAGAGAATGATTAAAATGGCAAGTTTCATGGTTCACCAGAACAATATATTTGCCCAGAAGATGCGTGTGCAAGAGAAAAAGGTAGCCATTCTTTTTACTAAAATTAATAAAAATTATCAAGCACAGAATTAACCTGATACTTGTTCTCACTACCTAGCTCGTGCGTTTTTCAAATTCTCAGCAAAACTCCATTTTATTAACCAGATTTGGCATATACTCACATAGGGGAGAGCAGTAATCCCTTACACTGTTTTAAATGTAATTTTGGTCTTTCCTTATTTAACAGAAAAAATACATAGATTAAGCTTATTCACATCCTTTGCCACCTCAAGGGAAAACATTTGAAGTTAATATTCAGCAGTTCCATCTAGGTCCTGCACTAAGAAAACAATCATTTAAGTCTGGACACTAGAATGCCACAAGCTCTCTTTGTGCAAAACCACTGTTCTCTACTTAGGCAGCATACTCAACACTACTATGGCAAAATAACTATTAATGCTGTGATTTTATCTGTCCAAGCTTCACGGTCTACCACAACAAGCCAGCCTGAAAAAACAGGCAGTTCACCAGACAGATTCTAAGAACCATCTTTTGGATACTTTGGAAAACAGAACTTCAGAAAGAAAAACACTTACAAGCCACAGCCCCAGAGGATATGCTTAATGTTTACATTATCTACATTCCCTCAAAAAGTTGAATGTAAAGCATACTTTGAAATTCGAAAATTGGAAGACTGGACAGTGTACATGGTGGGGGCAAATATTGGGGGGAGGGGGGGGGGGAGAGAGAAGAAAGGCACAATTAGATAATCTTGATTAATATATATTTTTTTAAAAGTCTCATTTTCCTCCACTTCAAAATGTAAATATTGGCTTCTAACTATCTTTTTAATGCAGAAACTTTATTGAGTACAACTATTTTCAGAGTATCACTGGCTTTTCCATTAATACAAAATGATTTTTTTTAATATAACCACTTCATAAATTTACTTTATAGCTAACTGGCTCTGCAGATTCTTTCATTGGCACAAAGAAATTTTTTTTTCTTACTTGAGCAGGCAATTGTGAATTCAGGAATGACAATCCCCAAACAAACTCAGCCTTAGAAATCAACAATCGAAGAGTCTTATGCCAAATCATTCATGAGCAGGAGCCTAAGATTAGACTTCTTAATCTGTAATATGACAGGCAGCACTCAAGTCAAGGTTTAAGTATCCAGTAATTACCATAGATGACCTTGTACTTGATTTCAGGAGCATTCTCTTTAAGCTTATTTAATTTTTCAGGGTCATTTTCTTTCCTTTCGTCTAGTTTTAAATATAGGACTTCTGCTAGTCTATAAAAGAGCTGTCAGGCAGCTTTCCCCAGTATGACAAATTTTATTTCCCATTTTCATAAAGTTACTTTTACAGTATCTTAAGAAGTTTCTCTCTCCTCCATCTTTTCATCCTTCCAAAAATACTGACAGCTACTTCAATCTCTTAGCTCCAGGACCACAAACTGCTAAGTAAGTATTCAGCCTGGGTCCTGAAAAACGTTCGAGTACATTTTTAATTTTGAATGAGCAATCCTGTCAAGATCAACAGAGCAGTCACAAGCAACACATGCTTATGAGGGTCACCAGATAAAAGTCTGAAGGCTTTAGTCTCTGAAAGACCTACACCCAAACTGAGTTTTTCTGTAACTCCATTCAGTTTTTAATGGGTCAGCTTCTGTAACAGATTTCAGGCACTTCTTATTTGTTGGTGTATGTACTGTTAATATTTACACTGGTGAACTCTACAGATAAAATATGCATGCACACACACACTTACGTATGTCAACAGCCACGTGCATGCACATGAGGGCAAACATAATGTAGTCCACCATCTTTACAAAGTCACATCTCTTTATTCAAAGTTTTGGCTGAGGGTATGTCTTCCTAGGGTGCCACATGTCAAATTCTCTAAGGGAGCTTTTAATATGTCATTTATAAGGAGGATGAAGAGAACAGGCAAGATGCTTTGGAAGATTTTACAAACCATGCAGGTGGGTGGGGGGAAAGAGTCCCAAACCAGACAAATCCACAGTCTGTCTCATGTTGTGTGTTTTGGAGAACCATAGAAGACAACTAATACTTTCACAGCCACACATGAGAAATTCAGCTCCTAAGATTTCAGCTTTAGATTACTAGCAGTTGTTTGCAGAGGGCCAGGCTTCAAAAGGAGAAGAGTGACAGAGACAAAGAACTTAAATAGGAACCAGAGCTCAAAAATCTTAATCTTCCCACCCTGTTGCACGGGTGGCCCTTTGGCATCCATAATCCTATTCTCACTAAAGAAAATGGAAAGACTTGGGTCTCTGTATCTGTACAGCCCCCAGATGACCATAAAGCCTATCAAAATTCAAAAATCACTGAGTCTTTCTCCCAGTCGTTGTTTGGCTCCATTTCAGGTATGTCCTGCTGGACATTTAAAAGCTGATGCATAGAAATCCCCTACATTCTGACCTGGATTTTCCTTTTTTAACCTTCATTAACTAATTGTCTGTGTGAGACCAGCTGATAGCATCCATTTTGTATGAAGGGGGATACAGAAAAGACAGAGCATGCAACAATTGGGCCATCGACCACAGTTTACAGGGAATCCACTCCAGACAGGGGAACTTGGGGCTGGGAGCAAATGGCCCCTCTTCACATTTCACAGTTATCAACACAACTGCCCTTCGGCTGCTTACTAAACAATGGGCAAAATGCTCTGGTTACATAAGCTGATGAGATTTCACTGATTTTAATGAGGCTAAACCAAATATATTTATATAAAGAACTCTGTTTAGGAACTCATGGTTTTCTGATTCTCATTTCTGCCTTGAAATAGAAGAACGTTTTTATGCAAGTAGATAATTCTTCTCTAGTTAAGTAACAAATTTCTGTCAAACCTCAAGAACACATTGTACTTTCATGCTTTCATAGTATCCGTCTTTTTAAACCCAAATTTGGTTTGTAGCTATAAAATGTTGATTAGGGCTATATAATTTATTTAATGCTAAAGCTTTTAGTGGTTATGAATCATAGAATCATAGAATGGTTTGGGTTGGAAGCGACCTTAAAGATCATCTGGTTCCAACCTCCCTGCCATGGGCAGGGACACCTTCCACTAGACCAGGGTGCTCAAAGCCTCATCCAGCCTGGCCTTGAACACTTCCAGGGACAGGGCATCCACAGCTTCTCTAGGCAACCCGTTCCAGGGCCTCACCACCCTCACAGTGAAGAATTTCTTCCTTCTATCTAGTTTAAATCTACTCTCTTGCAGTTTAAGGCCATTACCCCTTGTCTTATCACTACACGCCCTTGTAAAAAATCCCTCTCCAGCTTTCTTGTGGGCCCCCTTCAGGTACTGGAAGGCTGCTATAAGGTCTCCTCAGAGCCCTCTCTTCTCCAGGCTGAACAACCCCAACTCTCTCAGCCTGTCTTCATAGCAGAGGTGTTCCAGCCCTCTGATCATCTTCGTGGCCCTCCTCTGGACCTGCTCCAACAGGTCCATGTCCTTCCAGTGCTGAGGACCCCAGAGCTGGGCGCAGTACTCCAGGTGGGGTCTCACCAGAGCAGAGTAGAGGGGCCGAATCACCTCCCTCGACCTGCTGGCCACGCTTCTTTTAATGCAGCGCAGGATATGGTTGGCTTTCTGGGCTGCAAGAGCACATTGCTGGGTCATGTTGAGCTTCTCATCAACCAACACCCCCAAGTCCTTCTCCTCAGGGCTGCTCTCAATCCATTCTCTGCCCAGCCTGTATTTGCACTTGGGATTGCCCCAACCTGTGTGCAGGACCTTGCACTTGGCCTTGTCGAACTTCATGAGGTTTGCATGGACCCACCTCTCAAGCCTGTCAAGGTCCCTCTGGATGGCATCCCTTCCCTCCAGTGTGTCAACTGCACCACACAGCTTGGTGTTGTTGGCAAACTTGCTGAGGGTGCACTCAATCCCACTGTCTGTGTCACCGACAAAAATGTTAAACAGCACCAGTCCCAATGCAGACCCCTGAGGAACGCGGCTTGTCACTGGTCTCCACTTGAATGATGAGCCGGTGACTGCAACTCTTTGAGTGCGACCATCCAGCCAATTCCTTATCCACTGAGTGGTCTATCCGTCAAATCCATGCCTCTCCAATTTAGACAAAGATGTCGTGCGGGACAGTGTCAAATGCTTTGCACAAGTCCAGGTAGATGACGTCAGTTGCTCTTCCCTTACCAACCAACATTGTAACGCCATCGTAGAAGGCTACCAAACTTCTCAGGCACAATTTGCCTATAGTGAAGCCATGTTGGCTGTCACCACTCACCTCCTTATTTTCCATGTGCTTTAGCGTAGTTTCCACGAATATCTGCTTCATGATCTTGCCAGGCACAGAGGTGAGACTGACTGGCCTGTAGTTCCCCAGGTCTTCCTTTTTTCTCCTTTTTAAAAATAGGAGTTATGTTTCCCCTTTTCCAGTCAGTGGGAACTTCCCCAGTCTGTCACGACTTCTCAAATGTGATGGATAGTGGCTTAGCAACTTCATCCGCCAGTTCCCTCAGGACCCATGGACGCATCTCATCAGGTCCCATGAACCTGTGCACCTTCAGGTTCCTTAGATGGTCTCAAACCTGATCTTCTCCTACAGCAGGCGGTTCTTCATTCTCCCAGTCCCTGCCTTTACATTCTGCAACTTCGGTGGTGTGGCTAGAGCAGTTGCCGGTGAAGACTGAGGCAAAAAAGTCATTGAGTACCTTAGCCTTCTCCATATCCCGGGTAACCAGGTCTCCTTGTTGCCCTCTGGAGAGGGCCCGCATTTTTCCTATTCTTCCTTTTATTACCAATGTACCTATAGAAGGTTTTCTTGTTGCTCCTGACATCCCTGGCCAGATTTAATTCTATCAGGGCTTTAGCTTTCCTAACCTGATCCCTGGCTGCTAGGACAATTTCTCTGTATTCCTCTCAGGCTACATGTCCTTGCTTCCACCCTCTGCAGGCTTGCTTTTTGTGTCTGAGTTTGTCCAGGAGCTACTTGTTCATCCATGCAGGCCTCCTGGCATTTTTGCCTGACTTCATCTTTGTTGGGATACATCGGTCCTGAGCTTGGAGGAGGTGATCCTTGAATATTAACCAGCTTTCTTGTGCCCCTCTTCCCTCCAGGGCTTTATCCTATAGTACTCTACCAAGCAGATCCCTGAAGAGGCCAAAGTCTGTTCTCCTGAAGGGTAGTGAGCCTGCTGTGCAGCCTGCTGTGCACCCTCTTTGGTCCCCCTGCCTGTCCTTCCTAAAGAGCCTGTATCCTTCCATTCCAACACTCCAGTCACAGGAGCAGCGATTAGACCTTTACTAAAACAAATCTCTGGTTTCGCTATTGACTACTTAGCCAAGCCGTTCTGTGCCTGCCAGCTCAATGATGAGTGCTGGCTTGAACACCACACCCAACAATCCTTCTCCTCAGTCAAGCGACTACTTTTATGCATGTCGAGGGGCCAACAGAAATTCTCAGTCAGAACCTCCAGCCATCACTTCTGGCCACAATAAGCACATTATTAAATGCTGTTTAAAATAGCATGTCAGGCTATCACAATGAAACAACAAATTGTTTAATCATGAAAGCACAGTAAAATCAATACATAACCCGTACTTTATACAGTTAACAGAACATTTGCACGAGGTCTCATGACCAGGTGAAGCACCAGTTTACCAACATACACACACACACAATAAAGCCAGACAACTCTGGATTGTTACCAACTGCTCGAGTTCCATCATATTTCAAGTGTTTACAGTAAGAAATAGGCAAGTTTTGTTTTAAACATCTGAAAGTGCTCTTCCAGGATCTTCTTAAAGTTTGAGACCTACCAGAGCCCACTACTTTATAAACTGCATGTACCTCTCGAGCAATTTTTTCCCCACCCTTTAATTTTAACCTCAGACTAACCATGCTTATATCTAGATCTAAACATGTACTTCACAGAAAGATTTTTTTTAAATGCACACAAGAAAAACGCATGCTGAAAATAAAAAAGAAATATCAAAACAGTATCTTTTATTTCCGCTTACTCAGAAGTTTGCCAGAGTTTAACTTAAAAGTTAGACAATGATATAAGTTACAGTTTTATTCTACAACAAGTAAACGCATTTTTAGTAAAAGAACCTTCTACTTGAGAATTGAAGATATTTCTATGCATCACTACAATACACAGCAAAAGAATCACACGAGCTTAATTTGCAAGACAGCTTTCTTTAATTTTAGGATAATTTTTAACAACCTGCTACAGCAGAGTTAATACTTATCCTTTAAGTAAGAAAAATAAATTTCACACTGACATAGATTTATTTAGAAAAAAGCTCTCTGACTTAACAGTGTTCTTAGTTGCATAATCTCCTATCTTTACCACTTCTTGCTTGAAGTGACAGAGAAAACTTAATACAAGTAATACTTTATGCTGAAACATGGAATTAAGATGTAAAAGTAAGAAACGAGAAGGTTCCCATGAGAAATGAAAATGTAAAGTATGTGTTAAACAACCCTGGGGAAAGAAAGGAGGCGGCAGGGGGAGAGAGAGGCCCAGAATGGATGCTGACTTTTTAAGACAGTGGTGTCAGAAGGATTCTAAGTAAAGCATTAAGGTCCAGAAAATGTGTTACTATTCTTTATATTTCTACTCACCAGGCCAAGGAAAAAAAGGTGTCCACATTTATGAGGGTTTGGGTTGTTGGGGTTTTTTTTTGGTTTTGGGGGCTGGGGGGGGGGGGCAGGGACTGGACACTGACACCAACATATTTTGGGGGTTGGTTGGTTTGGTTTTTTAGGTTTTAAGGTACAACACAATTAGCATGTTTCAAGTATAAGATACAACTAGCTAGACACAGACACCACAAATACATATTACATATACATTCTCACCCACACATATGCATTTAAAGCACACAATTTAGAATCTAGAGTATTACTGCGGAACAGCATCACTGGCCCATCTGAAGTGACTCTGCTCCCACAGACAAGGCTCAGGTTTTTCCATTGCTTTCTTTTATTATGAAACACCCACAACTGGGCCAGATGTTTTAAAAACAGCCTGGATGGGAGCATCCCATACCAAAGAAATGGACAGACCAGAAACTCAACAGAGAGGCTACAGTAATACAACAAAGAGTTAAAAGGAGTAATTCTCCAAGCATCAAGCAGAAATCCAAAGCACTAACTTTTTGCTTTGCTCAGCTCATTTTCAGGTCTTTCATACACAGATCCTGAAACAGTAGAACTGTACCGCTTCAGATACAGGCCCAGCTAACAACCCTGGCACATCGACTGTAACGTGAACCATCATCTCCTGTCCTGGGGTCACCGCACAAGTTCTAGAAACACTTATTTAGGTATTTTATTAGGCCACCTCACATTTATGTCCCTGGTATGTCCTCCTTTCTTACTAGCTGCACTGTAAAAGCTGCATTTGCTCTATGTCCTCTATACAATCTACTATCCCGTGACATTTTATCTGACCACTCTACAGAGAAGACAGTACTGAAATGCACTCGTTCTCCACAGGGATAGTCTTATTTTTTCCAGGAACATAGCCAAATAAAGATGATTCTTCTATAGACTTTAGACTATAGACTTCTTTGTTAATCATGCTGAACCTTCATACAGCTGAGTGCTACGATTTTCATTTTTTTAAAACAAACTTAACCCATAGTTTAAAGAATATTATTGGTCTGTTTCAAATCATGCTAGCCAGTGCATTTATCTGCTTTCTTCAAGAAATGAGCCATAAATCAATCTTTTTTTGTCAACAACATAAATCCAGCGATCAACTTCTCCAGAGGAACAAAGGCAACTTTCTGCTCCATTTTCTACAATGCAGATCAAAACCTTTGGTCTAAAGTTTGGATCAAACTTTAAACTCTAAAATGGACACATTTCAGTCACTCCCCAGAACACTGGGGGGCGGCGGGGGGCACCCAACCCACAACCAACCAACTCTATCTTTATTTTAAATGAAAAAAACATAAGATTTTTTTCCTCCAGCATTCGTCCTTCCATCTGCACACTCCATAAGCCCATGAATAAGCAGACTTGTTAACAATAAGGCCAGACACTACCATGCTCCTCTTACCCACTGCAACTCAAGCTGAGTCTACATTATACATTTCTGCTGCAAATGCACTTGTTGGGTGTACAATGTGTTGGCCAATACATTGCAGTAAGAATTATGAGTATAATCTCAGTTTACGGCAGAAAGTGTGTTTTTGACAGTGAAGCTTATTTAGAAAGGGAAGAAGATGAATGAAGAAAGTTTAAGCCACACTGCAATGAGCTGTATGCGCTAAAGGCTAATTTTGCCAATAAATTTCTTCTGACGCAGATCTGCTTTAGCACACGTTGTCTGTAAGGCTCGTCATCATTTCCAAAAAAATCCCCTCTAAAATACGCTGCCTTGAAATGGTAAAGAGATTACAAACAAAACTTTTCCCTAAGATGAAGTATAAAAATAATTTCTTGCAGCAATTTGTAATTATTACGCTGAGTCAGCTGCAATGGTTTTAGTGAGCAATCGAAAGCTCTCTCCTACAAGTCTTATTAGATGTCATGGATTCTGAAGTAACGATTTCCTGACACACACTGCCAAGTTATATAAGTTATATTTGGGGGGAGAGGAGGATTATTTGGGTTTTTTTGTTACTCTGGTCCCTTCCCCAGAAGTAGCACAGACATTCCTTTAAAGCCACTCTGCTTCCTTAACAGCAATGCTACTTTGAACTTCTCAAGCAAGAATGCAGAACAAACAATATATCAGACTATAACTCTCTGCTGTAAATTAATATGGCCCCTTTGAGTTCCTGTTAATAGTTATTAAAAGTTGTCTCAGGATTATTTTAATTTTTAAAAGTGTGTGAACAAACATTTTTTAATTAACATCTAGCTAGCAATGCTTACCAGAAGTCTAAAATCATCATTTTAACAATAATTTTCCTTGTGTTCACTCAGCATAAAGCTTCATTCAAAATGTTGTTAGTGAAAACTTGTTTGTTCACAATTTATTTTTTTAAATACAACAGGTCTTCATAGTCTAGACTTAGACGGTAAGTTATAATTGCAGAGACTGAAAATGCAGATAAACAGAAGCATGCCCAAAGACTCATCACCAGAGGTTATTCACGCAGACTAGGAATTACCACCTCAGTTTAAATACTTAGTTCTAACTTATTAAACAAACACTGCATGTAAATATCTGAAGTATACATTGATACTTTGCAGCACGTTGCATAAAGTTTACTAATTCTTATCACCCTTATCACTGCAGCACTGAGGTATGCTTTAAGGGACAGGCTAAATCATCCTCTTGAATGTTACCTTAAATTATCAACAGACTATCATTTAGCATACTATATTCACATGCCTCACCAGAGCAAGTCCGAAACTGAAGACACGAAGTGAAAAAAAGCCAATGAACTTAGTGTTTTGACAAACTCTACAGTGTTTCAAGATGCTACTAGCCTATTCACAGGAAAGTTGGCAGAAGGGAAAGCACAGCCCCTTCAACTGATTCAGTCCACAGTCTTGTTTTCTAGCCCACGCACTGAATGAAGGAGGTAGCGATGAAAAGCTATTTTCAAACTTGCCTACAGCTAAACGCATCTACAATTTTAAGATCTCTCAGTCTCTAAGAAAAATGTTTGTCCTGCACTAATCAATTCTGTGCACTCTAGTTTGATTTCTAACAAGCCAAATCTCTCCCATCTCCTTCCACAAAGGGAAAACTAGGTAAAACACCTGAGAATTAAAGAAAATATATTACTGAATAAGTTCCTCTGAGTTACTGGCAACCTCTGGCAGTAGGGTGAGAATAGGCACTCAATGGCAGTAACATCTAAAACCAGCACAGCAAGATTTACAAGAGAGGTCACCTCTCCAAGCTTTCACTCTGTTTTAAATATGTGGGTTTCTGGTTACTTTCTGGTTACCTTCCTTCACCTCTTCCTTCAGATGAGGCAAAAAGAGAGGAGGAGAAAGAATTAACATTTTGAGCTGTGCAATGAAATGACACCTTTACAATTTTAGCATCTAGCCACACGGAAATATCCTAGCATTGGACTGGAAACCAGTATCACATGAACCATACATGACAAGTCTCAAACAAACCTTGCGAAGTTTTGTGAAAGAACCTTTCAAAATGAACAGGCTGTCAATGAGGTTAAAACAAAACACACACCACCACCACCCCCCCCAACAAACTAGATTTAATATTCAACGCTATTACAGTAAGTGAATAGTGTCTGATCTTGTTCCCAGAAGCCACAAAGATCTTCATAGGACCAAGAGCCAAACCCCAAACACCTTACACTTCAGAAACAGAGGGAGTTATAGTAGTTCTGGGGCAGAAGACGGCAAGGACATTTCAGATGCCATGCTACCCCCCTGCAGGATGAAGCGCTGCTTTGCGTGTTTTTGGGTTTTGAATCATGCGGTATAATCCTGGCCTAGGCAATCTTCCCTGATTTGCAGTCTCCCATGCCTAGAGATTCAGGTCCCATGCCTAGCACAGTCCCTGTGCTAGGATCATCCAGTTAGTAGTGACACCAGTGCTGCATTTTAGATCTTGCAAGAGTTACATGCAGCTCAAGAGCCAAGGCACGCCACTCCTGATGCAGTGTCATCAGGACAATCTGTGCAATACTACTGCAATCTTTTGTGTTAGCTTCATTATCTTTAAGTCACCAAAAAATACCTTTTGGTTTGTTTAACATCCTAGCTGTTACCAGAATTTAGTGATATATTTGCAACCAACAACATCTTCTGATCAACAGAGCCTCCTTAGGTGAAGAAAGATTAAATACACCTTAGAAATCTATGTGCCAACACCACAGCAGTCTGCAGATTTCATATCAGCTTAACACGTGCATATAAGTCACCTATAAAACCTCAAAATTAACTCCTTACTGCACAGGCCAGGCTATACAGCAAACAATTAGCTGAGTGCACTAATCTACTGCCTGTGAAATATGTTAGTATCAGCAGAGGAGCAGCAGAAAGATTTTCAGCCAGAAGCAATCTGCTCAAGGGAGAGGTGGCATCAAGCAAGAGAAGCTATGAAGCAAAGCCTTCAGTTATTTGCATTATTTTGGGATTTACATCTCAGGTGCCATTTTAGATGATACTAACTTGCATGCAAACAAAAAACCCTTCACTGAATGGGTGAATTTACAAAGAAATTCTGAATTTTTTCATTTTAAAAATGTTTTTTCCCCAAATCAAAGATACTGTCACTGTTATTAGAACTGTCCATTTTCCTTTCCTTATATTGTTGTGTAACATCTACCACTCAGCAACAAATTCTACCAGTTCCCATGAATCTTTTGTTATAATGTGCAGATGTAAGGCCTGTATTACAATTGCTTTTGTGCTTGACATGCTCAGACGCAAGTTTCCAACTTTCAAAGAAACAAAAGAAGTAAGTCCATAAAGAAAGAAAGTATATGTATTCCCTGCAAACGTTTTGCATGAAAAAAATTAAAGTCTGCTGGGGCAGGGGTATGCGTTAAATCTGAAGATCTTCAACATGCAAACTACTTCATCCAGAAATCAACTTCAGCTGTCATAAAAAGTGTTGTAGCTCTTTGTACTCTAATTCCATTCATTAACTGAAAACCTTTACAACCCAAAAGCTTTACAAGAGTTTAACAATTAAGGTAACTCTATAGAGTCACTTGATTTAAAACATGTCCTGAAAAGTAAGCAATTAGTCAGCACTTCTAGGAAGCACTTAAAGAAATTCCCTTTGTGGTAAACAATACATCTAGAAGTGAGAAAAGCCAGTTCATTTTGATAGTGCTTCTTATAAAGAAAGCTGATCAAGTTGTCTAAAGGGTAATTTTTGGGGAACTGAACAATGATAATGAAGTCTTTCCCTGAGGACAAAAGGGCTGTACACATTAAAAAAAAATAACAAGAAAAGAGCGGTACAAATATACAATACTGCATTTTCAAGCAGTATTTGCTCAAGAATCTGAATAGATATGCCTCCCCCCCCCTCCCCCCCCCCCCCCATCTAGAGTGCTGAAGCAGAAAAACCTCTTTTCCACTTGCTCAACTTTCATGTGAGCAGTTCCTAAATCTGGTCCTCTCCTGCACTTGGTGGCCTAACACTTGGTCTTCCCCTGACAAAAAGTCAACATTAAAGTTGGTACACACACAATATTTTATTGAGTATCAAGACAACTAAAATAGAAAAAAGTAAAGTAAGTTGTAGTGTATGAACGTGAGAAATGAGAAGCTCAAACCTCAAAATGGCCAGTAGGAGATGGCCAGTAAGAGGAGTCCAGACATTTTAGATTCTGATGGCTTCCTAGACAAAAATACTAGAGTAAAAATCAGACTTGGCTGCTGTGTTTCAGTTACCAACTGAGATATATTTTCCATTAGTAAATGTATTGCATTTCTCATTATTGATAACAGACGTGGGAACCAAGTCTAACTTTTACTCCAGCATCTCAGTTATACATATAACCTCACACGCAATTAACAGATGGTTTTGGCAGTGGTAGCAAAGGCTACCCAAACCAGTTATTCTTTAATTGCCGCTACTGTTGCTGTAACATGCTCTGAAAGAGTCCAATCATATTCCTCCAATCTATCACAACAGCACTGAGCAGTGACCTTCAGAGAATGACTGCTGAGTATCCTACAACAGACAGGTTGCCAAAAAGACCAGAGTGTTGGTGAAACATTTAATTTTTTCTACACGGGGGACTGCCATGTAGTAGAAAATGCATTATTCATGACTACATACTTGTGCTAGCTTATATTGTTCTTAACATTTCATTTCAAAGTAGGCACTCTCATGTTTTCAGTAAGATAGATGCATATAATAAATATACATGTACACACAAGCATAGAACAGATGAGTAGTTTGGTACTTAAATCAACTTGATCATGAAATACTTGATGTATCCTACTTTAGATCAACCACATTTGACAAATAAACTTTAATGAAAAATTGAACCTGTGAGTAATGATGACCTTAGTGTAAATTCTGCTGCTAAATCATTACTTTCCATGAATTGCAGGAGTTTATAAAACTGTATCTGGAATAACCATCAACTCAGCATAACAGGAGATGGATTAGACTGAAGGAAAATGACAGAGGTTTTGCTTTTCCAAGTTTCAGATTTTATTAACTGTTCTTAGATCCTTTTATGGCTTATTCCTACCGCTGTCTGCCAGGCAACAGTGTGAAACCAAAAGACATTTACAGAGCTAAAAAAATGTAAATATTAGTGAAAGAAGCATGCATACAAGAACAGTTTGGGGATTTCTTTTTTTTTTATTTTATTTTATTTATATCCCTGTGCTGATGCCACCCTTCCACCTATGTTTCAAGCTTTGGAGGAAGTTCTGAAATGTAACCAGATTTATTAAAAGCTGAGAGGTTTTCGGTCATAAAACTGCATAAGAGAATTGCAATTTTTGCAACTGCAATATGGTAAGACAGACAGTAGGTATATTACTGTATTACCTTCCTAAAACATACCCTTCATATAACAACTTTGAAAGTGATCTCTACAAAGATTTAGAAGAAAAAAAAATATTTGGTCCTTCAATTACAGTTGTTGGAAGGGTTTTTTGTTTTGGTTGTGGATTTTTGTTTAGTTTGGGGAAGGGGGGTGGTGTTTGGGTTTTTTGAGTTGTTTTGTTTTGTTTTAAATCTAGGCATATTGAAGTGTTTACTCCTACTGCTTTAACAGATCATCAGTATGGAAAAAGTTATGAGTTCACTTTACCTTGATCTATTTCATTTTTCTTCTTGTAGTTTCCTCTTTGTGTAAAGTATTATGAAAGAGTGCAAGAGTACGCAATCATCTAGTTTTGATCACTGAGTATATTACTGTGCATATTCAGAAAATACAAATACTCTTCCAAAAAAGACCAACTGGCTTGACAACAGTGCATCATCCCTAACTAACAAGAATCTCTCTCTCTGGCTACCATCCAAATCAAAAACACTTTGATTGTGTTTTTCCTCCCTTTTCTCTCTCAATTTTGGGATGGTGGGTGGAAGGGTCATGAATGTTACATCTTTTCTTGCATTCTTAAATGGTTTTAGAATCTAATAAAATGAAACTAATGGTATCATTGGCTCCAATTTATAAGTTGTAAAGAGACAGGAAAAGCATAAATCCATACTTTTTTAATTTCCAAAGCTGGAAATATAAGTAATGCAAAAGAAACATCTTTCCTCTTTATATATTGTCAAAGGCCTACTGAAACTGTGGAAGAAAATATTCAAGATATGGTATTTCAACGAAGTTCAGGGAAAGAAGCCATGTTTTTCCTTCTTTCGGAGGAAAAGCCCCAAACACGCAAGTTCAACAAATTATAATGCAAAGAAGCTGCAAGCAGCTAAAACAGCCCTCATCTTTCCAAAGAAACAATGCATTGATTTCTCCTCCCAAAAAGTTGACTGGAAAAAAAAAAAAAATATGTGAAATGGCAGTACAATAGATTCATTTTCTCGCTTGTTCAGGAAAAAAGATAGTATAAATACTATCCATACTACAGATAAAAAAAACTATCAAAAGATTACACAGCATCAAGGATATTCCATTAGTCTTTCACTTCAGGAGAACAGTCTCTTTATCACAGATGACTAGCTGCAGGGTAACCTCAAGCTAGCCTTTTACATAACATCACCAAAACCACCACTGATTTCAGCATTTCTGGCAACCACAGCTTTGTCCCAAGAACAGAACAAAAAGATTATACTGTCACATTCAGGGACTGAAATGAGAGCTGAGAATAATTAGACCTGTTCCAGAATGGGCTAAGCCAAAACACAGGACTTTTTAAACAAAAAGTTCCCTGAAGGTGCGGAGAGGAACCCTTCTGTAAATCTTCCGGTTAAGTACTAAAACATGTCTCAAATTGTTATTAATACAGTGTATTGATTTCTCTCATTTCTTCTGCTGTTTCGATAAAGCATAAATATCAACAATGAACAAAGCTCCAAAAAACTCCACTACTTGACACTGCAGAGAGGCACAAGCCTGTCCACAGGCAGCTGATGGCCTTTCAAGCAGATTATATCAGATTGTACATTAGAACTTCTCCAGTTCTGTTCATCTTCTGCACTACTGCCAAAATAAGTTTCTAGTACTTTTTTAAATGTCTGGTGATTCCTAGTTGTTCACAAACCAATATGAATGCAATTTCAGAAGTGCAAATTGTTTTCAAATCACACTAATAGAGAAGCAAATAATGCAAAATGGCTTAGGACAACTTTGATAACAGTACCATCGCTTATTTAACATCATTCAACAAACAAGAAGTAGCAGTAATTTTAATATTTGTAATTATTTTGTTTTAACAAAGACTTACCCTCTTGCAGGATCTAAGGCAATTGCTCTGGGTTGATCCAATTCTTGCCAAAACAAAACTTTTCTCAGTGATCCGTCTAAATTAGAAACTTCTATTCTATTTGTTTCAGAATCTGTCCAGTACAATTTCTCTCCCAGCCAGTCACATGCCAGCCCATCAGGTGACAGAAGTCCAGAAATGACCACATTTTGTACACTCCCAGTTTTATTGAATTCTGTTCGTTTAATGGCTTCTTCACTTACATCACTCCAGTATATCAACCCCTTTACAAACACGAAGTCCACTGCTGCTGCGTCCTCTAAGCCACCCACAATCACCGTGGCGTTCTCCTTCCCGTTTGCAGCATCCACCAGTCGCAGATCACGTCGGTTCGCATACAGCAACAGTGGGGCAGCTTTAAATAGGAGAAATAAAGGGGGGGGGGGGGGAACACACAGACAGATGCATTAACACCACTCATATTAAGTATAACTTGCACTATGATGGTGCATCAGGCCATAACTATTAATTTAAGAATTTTAAAAAAAATAAAAAACGGGGGGGGACATTTTGAAGTTTGACTAAAAAGCACTGACTCGAAGCCTTTCAACAGTGCTACAACTCAAGATGGTAACTTTGTAATGGGCAGCTCATTATTCTGGGCTGTGCATTATTAAAATAAGATTAAAGAAAAAGGAAGAGAACAAAGAAAAAGCAGGTTTGAAGTGTCCAAATGACACTGTTCTGTAAAGAAGGATGCTTAAATAAGAGTCTGAAAGACAAGGGTAAAGCAGTTTTCTACGCGCTCAGTGCTGGCCCACCTGAGCAAAGATTCATTTTTTTCGTTAGAATTTAGTAATATGCATCCCACTTCTATAAAAGCATAATTCATGTCAAGCTATCAAAGCCACCTGTGTGTTGATACTCTCCAAAATCATATATCTCAGACATTTTAAATATAATACATACAAATACAAAAAATACAAATACAAAATTCATTGCACAGCACCAGATGAATGGACAACATTGAGTTCTTTCAAACTCAGCTCTACCACTCCTGTTTAATTGTTTAACACAAAGCCTTTATTTTATATGCCTTATTTGCTTACTCTATCAGTTTGCACAGTCTGTATATTTTTCATACACAACACCCAAGATGACTAATGAAAAGTAGTTTCTTAAATGTAATATGGCTGTATAATTGTCGTTAACTATAAGCTATACATAACATTATGAAAATTCCAGCCTCATTCCTACTTCAGCAAAAGGTTAAGAAAAATACAATTGTATAAAGCAGACAATCACATCCTTTTAAGCCCACTATCAGAAAACATTTCTACCTTTCCCTGTGTTTAGTCAGGCACTGTAGCAACAGAGCTGTATAGCAGCATTTAGATACATACTATGATTGGCATACTAAATGTTCCTCTACCTGTCACCACACAAATATAAAAAAAACCTTGTAGATTTATTCATCAGCACAGGTGGGCACTTTAAACTTCTAGTGGGATATATGTCCTAACCGAAAGGCTTACATTTATAGAACCAAAAGATGTGCATGGTTGAATAATGTCAAGGGCTACACTGCCAGAAAAGATACAGTTCCTTGTATGAGAAACTCACACTGAAATTGGAAATACTAACACACACTTCAGAAAATTCAAAAGCTAGTTTCCAAGATCAGGCTACTCCCCTCATTATCACAAAACTGTCTATCAAAGGCACTGCCACATGCGTATTGAGAGAAGCTGAAGGAACTAAGAAGTTCCTTAATCTACCTCCAAATAAACAAGTTCTGCTATGTATGTTTGGAAGCTTTTTACTTTCTTAGTTTTTTCACAACACCTAAATTGTTTAGGCTGTCATCCTAATTTTCAAAACACTGAATATAAATTGATTTATGACAATCTTTAGATAGAAAGTTACCGAAATTGGGGAGGAGGGAAGCTTTGTTGTTTTTAATAATGCTAAATTTGTATTCCCCCTCCAGAAAGCAGTTTTTATTGTGCAGCAAAACATTCAGTTTAGAGATTATATTTCCATGGAGAAGGGGTAGACTTCTTTAAATTAGAAAGCAGAATCCTTATATTAAGTAGGTTTATTACCTTGCTTTGCTGTCTCCTTCCCTTCCTTGCATAACTTCCCACCCCTAAAGATTTAAAATTAATTACAGTAGAGTTTCTTGAAGTGCAGGTTGCTTATGATGACTGAATTTTTCAGAAAAAAGTATTCAATAAACTGAAAGTGGTAAAAAAAAAATAGATATGCAATAAAACCCTCTACTTTTTAAAGCCTGCATACAATTGTAACCTGACAAATCTAGTTAATAGCCAGCTCAATGTCATCTAGTGCACCATAGGAAAGCATGCAGCCAACTGGCAAAGCTCTCTCTAATAAGACAGCATGCCCAGCATTTGAAAAAAGGTAAATCCATGCACAAACAAGTACAGGTTCCATTATTACATGCAACACGGAGCAAGAGTACCCATGCACACAGCATGCACTGAATTGGAACACCAGGCATGTCAAGTGTAATCACTGAGGCCTGGAGGCACTGCTGAGTCTAACACAACCGCATTGCATAGGTTATTCACTCTTTGCTGGAGCTCAGATCTGGCTGAGGAAGGACTGGAGAAAACGTCCTTTTCACGGATGATACAAGTTATTTGAATGACGGCTCAGAAGAAACACAGCAACGCTTAGGATGTGTAGTTTCATGCAGATTGATTCAAAGCCGCAACTTGTTACACATTCCGCAGGGCTGGCAGATGAGGCTATTAAGCTTTCCAATTTGTTGCAACATTCAGGAATGAAGCATGCATCACCAAAATAATAAAAAACAGGTTTGTTCCTCCACTCCCTCCAACCCTTCCCAGAAAACACGAAGGCTTCAATATCCAATAAAAACCAATTACTGAAGCTGGCAGCATTAGTACCTAGTATCGTCTTTGCCACTTACTTGACTCAAACAGCAATGCTAAAAGGAAAATTGTGGCAGAAGATCCCATCTTGCCCCATATAACTCAATTTAAAAGAAGCACAGAACACTGAAAAGACGGCTTTCTTGAATAATGCAGTTATGAACTATACTAATAGCCTAAGGGAAGAAGTCGAAGAGAAACTCCTTTGAAAGCTAGGCAACTATTTCACAGTTTAAGTCATAATGGGGCAAATATACAACTCAGATTATTTTTTTAAGTAGTCAAACCTTAAGTCTTCATATATGTTTCTATTTCCCTTTCTGTACATCATATAAATACATATTTTTAACTGCAACAAACTATAATACATTGAAGAGAAGTACACATTTTTAAAAGTAAAAGAAGAAACACCCAACTTGGAAATCAACAACTGAAACAGTAGTGAATATTACCATGTACTCTATCACCTGAGAGGTCTACATGTAGTTTATTCTTCTCATTAAAGTACCCAATACAAAGTAAAACCTATGCTTAGTTATAAAATAAGCTTTTTTTGTATCCGCCAGCAGGAACAAAAATTTGCTTAGAGAACACAAAAGTTATAAAAACTAAACTGTAACACATTTGAACTGCAACAAAAAAAATTTAAATCATAAGAACCTCCTGCCAACAGTGGGTCACTAAGCCTAACTGCTTCTTAACTCCAATATTCACATAACACCTTCCCTAAGCTTACCACATTCAATATTAAAATCCAGCCACAGCCTTTCTTGCACTACCTTTACAACTAGAATTCTACATCGGCGTCCTTCTCGCCCCCGAACTTCAGTTCTTGTACCAAATATTTCTCTTGGCTACAGCTTTTGTCTCTCTCCCTAATATACTGGAAGTTGCTAATCCCCAAGATACTTGAGTCTAGTTTCCCTAACACTTGTTTACTTAAGTCTTGCTTTGTACATCTGATTTGTGAACATCTGATACTGGCTTAAAAATGCTGCAACCCACAGGATGCAAAGTGATGAACCAACATAAAAAGATAAACCAGCTAAAAATGTTTTTCAATTTTTTTAGTGTTTAAGTGGCTATTTTAAACTGTCAGAATTTGTCCCACTTTTCTTTAACTAGTCCAGAGGCCTTTTCCACAAGTTCCCACTTGCTCCCTTTCCACTTTCAATGATCCATGACTCCTCTGGGTGCCACGAGGTCAGTGTTACCTTCAACATGCTCATTCTCTTTCACTGATGTGGAATTTAGCCTGGTTAAAGCAATTAGCACCGTCTCATTTTCCCCAAACCCTTTTTTTCTCATTCCCAACCCCCAGCAATGCTGTTCTACCCCCTCACTTAGTTAAGGGCCCCTCTCCAAGCTGATTCAAATCATTACGTCAGCGAAAGGTTTAACTGGGTTAGCAAGTTGAATCGACTCAAGAAGTGGTCCAGCAAACTCCAAAACTAACATAAGGCAAGCAGCAGGGAGTTGGAAGGGGGAGCAGCTCTTCCCCCTTTCACTGGCAGCCTGCTAGATCTGCTCAAGATGTGACTGCAGCCACATCCTTTCTCCCCAGCTCCACTTTCAGTTGTCAGTTCCCAACCTCTCTTTTGCATTGGCACTAGCACTTGTCCGCAGCGAGACAATGCAGGGAGCTAAATCAGCAGAAGACTTTTGGTTCCTGCCCCTCATGTGGGAGCAGAGGTAGTGCTGCAACAAGAACTTGAGACTTCATCAGTCTTTAGAAAAATGTAAATGAATGCCATGTTTGTAGTCTTGTCATGGACAGTTGAGGAATAAAAGCCTGGGAGACCTGTATCAAGTCAGAAGAGAAGCAAGTTGCAAATGAAAATAAACTTCTGCAAAAAGCAGGGACCCAGCCTCAATAAACTTATGCAGAGTCGGTTTGTATTTCCAAACAAACAAAAAAAAGTACCGGGAAATACCTAAGAGTTTCAGCATAGCAAGCAGCAGGCCAGGATTTTGCACCAAGTGCTCCATCATTGCACCTTTCCTGATTTATCCTACACAGTTGTTTTTACAGAAGCTAATGAACCAACATACCAGTAGCCCCCATTCCACCTTCACTGTGAATGGAAGAGCTCTCTTCTCTCTGAACCTCCTTGTTCTCACAAACATACTTGCAAGACACAGCAGGCAGACCAAGCTTGTCAGAGAGGACCTTTCTCCTCTTTTCAGCTAACCTAACGCGTATTCCACATGCTAAAGCCACCCAAGGGCTGTTCAGATGGCAACTCAAAAGGTCACAGAAACAGTCAGGCTTGCCAGTGAATGAGATGAGTAAAAACATCAGTGCAAAAGCAAAGACACCAAGCAGCAACAATGGCACTTGGGTTCTGCGCCAAGCCTCTACTGTTAGTTTTGCAGGCCTTTGGCCAGATAAGAGCTGTGGAGACCAAGACATCCTGCAGGACTAGTTGGTACAAAGGCAGAAAGTCATCCTTCAGCCTGCTGAATAACGGGGAAAAAAAAACCTCTTACTAAAGAGCTAGATGGATGAAGGCAAGAGAATGAGAGGAGGGAAAAATTAGAGCACAGGGAAGGATAGAAATACCAGGTCCAGGCATACAAAGTCAACAGACCTGGCAGAGTATAGCAAAAGCACACATGACTGAAGTACACCAAATACTCCAGCCTATCACAGGCAAATAACTTTCTGAATGGCAGACGTCGCCCATCAAACCATCCTGTTGGCAACGGAGCCATAGAGCCAGCAGCTGAAGATATCTAGGTTATCACACCCTGTCTCTTCTCCAAGTCAGGTAGCACACTCACACTGATCCACTGTCTCAGCACGGAAAAAGTGACTCGGCTCATCTTTCCATAACATTGACTCTCCTACTCTGAAGCTCTTTCCATTGCAGTCTCATGGGGATAAAACACACCACTTTGACTGGCAGTTGACATCTTTATAAATTAATATGCTGAATCTACCTTGCTGACAACAGCCTAGGACAAGCAGAGAGCTATGCTCCATGGTCAGGCATCTGCTTGCAGCTGCTTTGCCACATAACACTTCTTCCGTTACTCTGCAGCTAATAAGTGGGAGCCAAAAAGTGGCAAGAAAATAAAGGTGACCTGGCAGCAGCACAATACACTTCCCTGGGCCAGCAGCCAACTCTGGAAAGGAGGAAGGCTCAAAGGGCTATGTGACCAAGTAGCACCATGATCCATATTAATGTCTGCAGAACCTCAACGCTACACCTTCCATTTCCTCAGGTGTCCTCATAACCCTCCTTCAACACTCTCCCAGTGTCTCAAACAGTTGTCAGAATAACACAGCGCTGCAGATGAAGTCATACCAGTTCCACGCACATTGGCAATACTTCCCTAGTTCTACTGGAAACACCCACACTTAAATCGACACAATCTGTTTAATGAAAAAGTTAGTATGCATGCAGACTGCTGCAAAGCATCTCCTGTCTGCAAGGTATGTTTCTGACAGTTCTCTCGAGCACACACCTTTGCTCATGTGGAAAAAGAAATCTTGTTTTGCTATACTGCACCAATTAGAGTCCCACATCTGAATAGGGATGCTATTTTGCAATCCAAACTTGAAGCCATGTGATGACAGATAAGGTGACCTGATCACACTGAAACAAAACACTACCCTTCACGCCTTCTGGCGTCATCATTTCCTACAGAGCTTCTAACAGTAAGAAAACAAACCGAAAGCCTCTATCATATCCCTTATGAAGCTGTTGAAAGACTGTGCATTGCTTAAGTCCTTCCACTGAATTAGAGGACCAAGACACAATGTTGCGATGCTGTGACAGAGGCAGCCCATTTCCCAACACCTAGGAAGGCTAAAGGCTGCAAGATGCACCTTGCATACCCTGGCAAGCTGAGACGGGAATGCTCCAACGTTTTTTGCTGCACTGGAGCAATCACAGTTCATGCGCTGCTCCAGCCTGGAGAGCACACGTGTTTGGGGGTGCCCATCCAGCCAAGCATGGCCTGGGAGCGTTTGCCCTCAATCACCACTTGCCTCCATAGCTGGAGGACCCTAGTTACACTGGCAGACACCGTGTGGGAATAGTCCCAGCCAGCGGGTTTCACCCAGATTGCTAATAGTTCCACATGGATCAAAAAAATCCACACCCTGAGTAGCAGCACACTGGTTTACTTTCAAACTAACAAAGCCTTTTTTCACATTGACAATAAGTTCATAGGCACTGAGCTACCCTTAGATGACTTTCAGCAATTTATCCAAGCTGGCATGTCTGGTACTTAAAAAATATTTCTTAAGTCTGTCAGCTTGTCTCATCAGGTAAAAAACAAACCAACTTTTTAATTTAGTTATTCTGTTTTGTGGTTGGGTTTTTTTGTTTGTTTAGATTTTTGAATCACTATCAGGAAATTGCTGCAAAGCATGAGCATAGAATTTAGCATAACAGACTCCAACTGGAGGACAGAATGACCCATAAAACAGAAAAACTCACCAGCACTAACAAGTATACCACAAAAGTAAGTGACAGCCCTCAGCTGGGACACAATAGTGGGACCAATTTGGGGCAGAGGGGGTGGGGGGAGCAGCAGTACTGCCTCAAAGGCTTATCACATTTCCATCCCCACTTCTCTGCAATTCTTCAACAAAGAACGTATCAGCTCTCCAATGATTTCTTTGTGGCATACTTTCCAGACCAAGCTTGGTGAATGGCATCTTTGTCAGTCAAACAAATCATAACCATCATAACAAATATTGAGAATAAAATAAGCTATACCTCCAACTAGTAAAACAATTTCACAGATTTTGTTTCTCACACAGGTAAAATACTTTCTTCAAGACAAGATAGTATCAACAATTTTGCAAAAACATGAAGGATTCACACTGAACTAGAAAATAATTTTATAAGAGAACTGAAAGAAAATACTCACAGTGCAAGTTTAAAACAACTTTCCATCAGCCAAAAGACAAAAAGTTCTCAAACCAAAATTACACTTTAAACAGTCAAATTCTTAAGACTATTAAGTTTACTACAGATGAATATAATAAATAGCAATTCCAGTTCAAATGAACAGCTAGGGACTGTTTTTAAAGGATAAGGAAAGATGTGCACAAACGTCAAGAATTTTGAATATTATTACACATTTCATTTTTTTGGAAACACAGTTGGACCTATGTGATTTATTTTATTTTTTAACTCTCAAAAATACTCACATCCCAGCACTATTAATGTCAAATCAACAGGCTTACATTAGATGTAGCAACATATGAAAAAAAAACAAAAGCAAAAGCACAAACCACACAAACATGCAGGGCCCCTTGAAAAAGGTGAACAATCTGGTCGTCTTCTTATTGACTATGACTCATTTCTGGTAATCCAAAAGAAAAATAAACCCATAAACACAAAACCACTCAACTTGGAATTATTTTACTTATCAATTTTACCATTACCTACAGGGTAAAGGCTAACTGTTGAGCCTCAGTTAAGTTTCTGAGTTATTAGAACACCAGTGCATTTTCCAAATGGACATAATAAGAGCCACAACAAGGTTTACAAATTCCTACTGTTCTATTAGTCTTAATATTCCTACTCTATTAATCCACTTGTGGACAAGAGGATCTTGGATTTCCAAAGGGCTAATATTTTAATGAACACATACTATTTGTACAAGCAAGAGTTTTATTCACTGCTTTGACAGAACAACAAAGGGAAAAAAAGTCTGAAACACTACGACACCTGATGTTTCTGTTACCTTCCATGTACTTTTAACTTCCAGAATTCAAGCAAACACATCAGCCACCTTCCAGAAGCCTGAACTCTTTGACAATGGACAGAGAAGAATGCTTATAGTTGAGGAGTTCTGGAGGCATAAACAGTTTAAACAAACAAACAAACAAACGAAAGCCCCAAAACATACAAACTATATTTTTCCTCTGGGAACAGATCGGAGGGGTGTGGGGGAGGCAGGGAAGAGTAAGAAGAAAAACATCAAGGAGAAAATTACATTTCAGTATCGCAGAGAAGGAAAACAAACGTTTTTTGGTTAAGCAAAATTATATAGCTAGTTGATTAAGATTTTCTGTCTCAAATATGATTACTTTTCAAATCTGACATCAAGAGCTCACACATGGCCCTCATAAACAGAATTAAAACTATAATCCGATTTCTGCCACATTGATTATATCACGAGGGAGTAATTCTATTTAGGTAATGTGATCCTGTAACAAGATACTAAAAAAAAAAAAAACCTGTATGAATGTTGCCATTTTCCACGTCTGTTTATATTAAAAACATTTTCTTATTGTTCTCTCTGTACAAATAATGAAGCTCAGAAAGTATTCCATCTTTTAAACTGACATGCTTCTTTCTCCAAATAGTTTATAACATTTTGCAAAGGAAACAAAGTATTACTAACTAAACCCTTGCTTCTTTTAACCTACACTTTGAATGGTATGTTCTTAAAACTGTATTATAAATCAAATGGAAAAAGGTATTACAGTATTCCCGTTCTATCATAGGCTGGTAGGTTTGACTTCATTTCAAAACTGGTAGGGGACTGTGCCAATTACATTGAAATAGAAAGGTCTGTAGCACGATAACCACTAGGAGACAAAAAACCCACCCTATTTTCATAACTGTCTCACAGGAGAACCTAAGGAAAAGGAGAAACGACAACAAGCTCATTTCTACTTGCAAACACCATCACTGTTCAGACCAAGTTCTGTCCATGTGGAGCAAATATCAAGCCTGTTCACACTGTGTATCTCTTGCCATAAATATTTATAAAATACAAGAATATCTAGAGAGATAATGAAGGCTCTCTATGTCAGCTTGCCTGCCAAATACATGAATAGGAAAAAGTTACTTAATATTTAGGGTGTCAATACCCAGCATTTATGTACAATCCATTAGAGTTGCAATGCTTTCCTTCCAAGCCTTGGACAATTACCACAAAAGAATGACACAGCTTCTTTGTTTAGAGCGCTGCGTATTCTATAACTCTGCAAGTGGTATACTCTGAAACTACACAAGTGAGGTATAAGTTGAAAAAATAAAGGTTATTATTAGAGACTGTATTTCTTTCACTGAACAGCAATTACCCTCTAGAAGAGCCATCACTACAAAGCGCTCGGCACAGAAGCAGCAGAAGTACTCACTGCGTGCTCATCCTAAACCTCATGTCCACACACCAACAGTTACCCTTGGTGAGCCGTACCGTTTAGGTTCAAGGGCTCAACTTTTAAGCGAGCAATGCCAACTGCTTTATATGAACGTGAACAGACCATCCCTGAAGTCTGCAAGGCAGCTGCATTCTCCCGTGTCTTTCTAAGCAACTTATATCACTTACCGGTGAAAGTCCATCTGTGGGACATTCTTTACCAATGTAAATTCTGCTTCACTGGCAACAACTGCCTTCAAAGTACAAACAGCCCTCACATGCCATCAAAGAAGTGGGTGGCAGCAAAAAAATTTCACCAGCCACGTGTAGTTTACTAACCAAATCTTTCTCAGGTGAGCTGGCTGAAGCATGAGGGCTCCCCAGCAGAACTGGGAGAGGAGCTGGGCACGCTCCCAGGCACAGCAGAGCCACCGGCTCAGCCAGAAGCAGAAGCATGCAACAAAGCTTTAGTAACAACTGCATTTCTGGTGCCACTCAACGGTAACACGTATCCCTCCCTATAGTACAAGAAGCAGACTCTTCTGAAGAAGCCACCAGCAAAGCAATCCAAGTATTTAGCATTTCATAGGAAATTAATAAGGTTAAATATGCTGGGGACAAAGAATATAGTTTTTGAGTCTGCAGACTGACTGCCAGAAGAGATGAACGGTGAAAGATCAGAAACTGAGACCTGTTTCTCCCTGTTTTCTACCCCACTCCCTCAGAAGGAAAAAAAAAAAACCAACCACCAAAAAAACCCCTTTGCTCTACTTGATTTGAACTAAAAAGTAAATCCCATATTATGTGCACTGCAGCAGATATTTTTGAAGCTGGCATTTTTGAGATGCGACATCATCATAAAGTTGGATTACAGATGTCCAAAGGAATCAGATTTCTCCAGCTACCAAAAGCCAGAGAGTTTAAAAGGTTCCTATGCTCCAGATCTTCACATATCTTCCTGCAAAAAAACCCCTCTACCCATTCTACATCTTCTAGTCAAATTCCTTACCTAGAACTCAGGTAATGCAGATGTAATCAATTCACTAGGGAAAAAGGAAACATGAATATGGTTAATGCCTCTCTAACCAGTACTGGTGTGAAACATGAACAAAGCTTTCAGCTTTTCACCTGAGTATCTTTATATAAATCTTTATAAAAATCTTTATAAAAACAAGAAGCCCACCACGTGCATACACCTCTGACCACATATACACAGCTTCACCCATATACCCAGAACTTCCCCATATCTTCAGTACACCTTGCCAAAAATGCTACTTCACCTTACCTCCAAGATATAGCAAAAAATTCCATCAAACTTGCTAAGTCCTAGTTTTTCAGTTTTAAAGAAAAGCTAAAGCAATCTGATATGATAAGTGAACTATATCACAGAGATGCAATTGCAAAAACTATTAAAGTAATGGTGGATTTTGTAACACCTTAGGTCACATTAATTTTAGACTGTTCTGTGGAGAGAGGAAAGAGGAAAATGCATTGGAAATCACAGCAGACAAAGGCACACTGATTTCTAAGGAATCATACAATGGAAAAACATGACTAGAATACAGTTGATTCAAGCTTAGGTGAAGAAATAGACCATGATTACAAAAAAAAAAGGTATTTCCAGGTCTCACTGTCAAAACTTAAGTATTGTACAGTCCTAGGTGAAGAGACCCTTTGCCTGAAGGCAAAAACATAGCTCCATCTGGAAACGCCACACTTCATCTCCAACCTGAGTAATTCAGAAGCAAAAAGCCTATTCCTTGTCCCCTTCTCTGACTTCTAATAGAAAAATACATGCAAACACCTCCAGTCACAACTTAGCAAGTCTTGAGTATTAAGCTCTTCTAACCCACATGCAAACAAGTCTGTCTAAAAAGATACAAAAAAAGCAAAGATGATCTGTTTATCAAAAGCAAGTAACAACAGATGAAAACCAATTAAAACAGTAACAATATTAAAACAGTAACAACAGATTAAAACAAACCCTCTTCTGAATGCGTAAGAGCGAAGCAGTAGTTTTAAAATGCCTGTTACCAAACAGGCATTTTCATGCCTTCACTAACTGACCTTAAGCACCGAGGCCTGCAACATTCAGTATGTCTGCACAAACATCATTTATAAGATTCCTATTCAAACAAGAGCTTTACGCACTGTCTGCATGATCAGGGGTTTTAACCTAAACAAAACAGCAATTGCATGCGGATTGGAGAGTTATTTCTGGAAGAAAAGTAAGCCATGAATACTTGCAGAGGCAGAACTCTCTCTTTATCACTTATTAAAAAGTTGAAACCTCAGTTTCACACTTATCTGTAGCTCCCTGACAGATGTGATGCCACTGCTATTGCCTCTTTGCAACTGTCAATTATCTAACAAGATCCTGATTGGGGTTTTTTTCAGCTGTCATGAAGAATACAGCAAAGCTGCAGTGAAGCAGCTCTCACTCACTCCTCCATACGTACCCTCAGGGAGTGGCTTCAAGAAGCACTGTTGATGGTCAGAGAGGAGGAAGCCTAATCCCCCAAATCAAACCAGGGGCTGAGAGAGAAGAAGAGACTGGACTGTGACGAGGGTCAAGAGGTTCCAGGAAAGTGACTCCTTTCTTCCATCAGCCAGAATATGAAAAAAAAAAAAAAATGACCCCAAACCACAGAACCTCCACAGCAAGCTGTCATGACAGTAACCTTCTGCCTCTTAGAAATCCAAATACATGCCCTGAAAACGTCAGTAGGATCTGGCTTATCGCAGTTCTTGGATGACTTTGAAAGACAGGTGCCTTGCCTTGTGCATCCATTTCTGGCTAGTAACAGCCTGGTACTTCTTCAAGTCCTTATTAGTTTACAGGGCACTGCACTTCCAGGTTACCAATTTTATTCCTTTCCAGATTGGTAAATGAGTCTACCATAGTTTCCTCAGACTAATGATCACAGTCCAGTTGTTGTACACCTCTGACCATTTGCTTTTTTTAAGTCAACGAGAACAGGGAGGCTAGTTCTGTAAGCAGAGAGGATGCCGCAATCCACAAATACACACTATTACATTGTCCGAGCTTCAGTCTCCAGCCCTGTTGGCTTGGCATCCTTCACAGCACTGAATTCACAAACCAAATAGTGAACTTCATAACTTCACCTGTACTTTCATGTATAAACTTATTCATACTCATGCTGGCGCTGCCTCTGCCTCATTAAGGAACTGCTGACACCTCTTCTGAACTCAACACATCTTATTCAAACCAATTCTACTTGCATAGATGTTGTTTATTAGGGAGGATGCACGCATTAAAATTTGATTTTTGTTTCTTCACAGTTCAGCTGTTCCTGCTGTTTATCTCTACCTAAGGTAACAATTAGCCAGTAGGAAAATTACTATCATGTCACAAACAGAAGATTATGACTTCAGGTAGGTGATCAAACAGCAGGAGACCACGAACACAGAAGAAACAAAAATGCTGTTCGGATACAAATGTCCTTGGCAATAGACAAAGATGAGAAAAGAAATGACAGTCCGGATGGTTTATAAACTGAATGTTTCTTCAAAGTGTCTTATTAAGCATCATCAAGTATACAAAAATTTGCAAAAGCACATGTCACTATTTCGAGATTAATTTGAAGAAATTACAGTGACAATATTATGTGACATTACATATGACAGCAGTTTCCATGCTGTCATTTGAACTAGGTTGAACAGCAAGTTAGAGCCAAACAAATGGTTTATTAAGAACAGGTATGATCGCTACCTAATAAAATGAACTAATCAGGAAACAGTTTCTCTCTATACTCCAGACCCAACTTAACTTTTGAAAATTGGGGTTTAACAGCCACAATAGGAGTACAAAATGTTACACAGTCCATTTAAATAAGTATACTTGTATCTTTGCAAACAGGATACAATATGGCAAACAGATGCATGGGGGAAAAAAAGGGTATGGAGGAGAGGAAAATTTTTGTTTTCCAGAGTACTAAGCAACTGGAGACTATGCAGTTACTTCAACCTAAACCACCTCTACTCTAGCTTTCATCGAAACACACTAGTATTGACGAATTTTCTAAATCGAAGTGTGGTTGATTGTTAGCAATTAACCTCTTCACCCATCTAGTATGAAAAAATACAAGTGAATGGCAAAATGATGGATGCAAACACCACAGGTGATTTCTTCCCAGAAAGACTGAATACAGAGAAATAGTTATTGTAGTCGAGTTTACAGCATTTAAAAAAAAAAAAAAAATCCTCGGTTTTCTTACCAACTGTGCTCTATAAGACAAGAAATTTTGTTGCATAGGGGAAGTGGAATAAAAATTCTGAGCTACTTTAAGCGACACCCCCTTGTACGGCACTCGACTGCTGATTTAAAGCTGTATGAACATCCGTGGCAGTTCACCAGTGAAACACAAACTTCTCTCAAGTCCCAGCGCAGAGCCAGCACAGCTGAAAGGAGCATTCATTCCTCTCCTCGCCAACTCCGCACGCTCACTTCGCTGCGAGGAGGCTTTCGCTGAAAACACCAGTTCCCGGGCACTTTCCAACCCCCCCTCACGCTGAATACGTGAGGCTCCGCCAGCTCCCCCCCGCACCCGGCAGGATAAAACCCCACTCTCGGGGGGGGACGGACGACGACGAGAGGAGCCTGGCGATAGTAACAGCGGTATCAGCCTGACACTGGCGCGGCCGAGCTGCTGGCCCGAGCACTGCCTGCCGCCCCCAGCCAGCTGCGGGGTGCGGAGGGGGGGGGGGGGTGCGCGCGCTGCTTTTGGGGGCTTGTTTCGTTTTGTTTGTTTTTTAAAAAACAAACTTGAAAACAACAATGGGGCGGCGAGAGAAGCGGCCGGTGGCCGCCGGCAGGGCGGGCTGCTCCCCAGCGCGGCCCGGGGAAGTTGCGGGGGAGCCGGGGAGGCCGTGGCGGCGGCGGGGCGAGAGCGCTGCCCCCGCGCCGGGCCCCGCGCCCCGCCGGCAGCCAGGCCTCTCCCCTCCCGCACGCCCAAACATGGCCCCTCGCCACCAACCCTCCAACTTTTCCCCATGCCCCCCCCCGCCGCCGCCGCCCCGCTCACCTCTCATCAGGGAACAAAAACTGCAGGCAAGTAGGCTGCGCAGGACGGCCCCCATCTTCCTTCCCTCCTCGCTCTCACCGGCGGGGAGGCGGCGGCGAGGAGCAGCACCTCCGCTGCCAGTTCATGCTTCCAGGCGGGCGGGGGAGGTGGCGGGGGAGGGCGGGGGGGGGGGAAGGCGGGGAAGGGCGGCCGCGGAGATTCCCCCCTCGCCGGTCCCTAGCAGGCCACTTGCCCCGCCGCGCCGCCGCGGGAGCGGGCGCTGCCCTCCATGCCGGCCGCCGCTGCCGCCTCACCGCAACCGTTCCACCATCCACCCCTCCTTCGCGGCCTCCGCCGGGCGCGCACAGGCGCAGGGATACAGTCGCCCTCCTCCGCCTCCTCCTCCTCCGCCTCCTCCTTCTCCGCCTCCTCCTCCTCCCCCGGCCCGGCCTCGCCTCCGCCTCCCGCGCCGCGCCCGGACAGCTCCCGGCTCCCGGCGCAGCGCCCGCCCCCCGGCACCGCTCCCGTCAGGGAGGGAGGGAGCGGAGGGGCGGCGGCGGCGGCCGCGCGCGCAGCCTCTCGCGCCCGGACCGCTTCACACGCACGCCCGGCCGCCCCGCGGCTGACAAAAGCCCGGCGGGGTCGGCACCGCGGCGGGGCCGGGCCGCGCTGCCGGCAGGGGAGAGGGTGGGCGGGTGGCGGCGGCCCCCTGAGGTGCGCGCCCGCGGGCAGGGTGAGGGGAGGCGGCGGGGGGCGGCCGCCGCTGTCGCATTCCAGCGGGACTACTTGCCGTTCTTCACCCCCCTCCGCCGCCTGCGATGCGGCCCGCGGAGCAAAACCGGACCGGCAGGGACGGGACTACTTTCTGCCACAGAGCAGAAGCAGCGGCGGCGGCACAAAGGCAGCGGCCGCTCCTCCGCCAGGTGAAGGCGGCCGGGGCTCGGCCCGGCAGCGTGGGACCTTTCATGGCTACCGGCTCCTTCCTCCTGCCTTAAGCGCTGCCCGCCCGCTCTCCGGAGGGGCACGCTTGGCACCTCCGAGGCGAAGGCTGCGGGGCCGGGCCGGGCCGGGCCGGGCTGGGCTGGGCTGCGGCGGCCCCTCAGCCCTTCCCCGGGGCCCGGCGCTTGGGCCAGTCGCGGGTCCCGCTGGCCTTCGAACATTTATCGCCTTTGCGCTGCCCCGCCGATTGGATTCGAAACAAAACTGGGGGGAGCGGGCTGTAATATTAGAGTATCGCTCGGGGGGGATAAAAATTAAGCAATATGGTAAAATGAAGTTACAATTAATACCCCCAGTGTGGAGATTCAAGAGCAGTAATCTTGATCTTCCCCAGAGCAGAGCTAGCAGGTGTTCCTTATCAGCAGGGCTTTCTGCTTGGCTGATGTAATGGGCTGTGATTTATCTACCAGCGCTTTCAGGGGTGGTTTGGCGTTTTTGTCCCCCTTGCTAAACTAAATGTAGTAAGCTGGGTTTGTGCTGCTTGGAGCAGTAGTTACAAGTAAAAAAAAAAAAAGAAAACCTAAAATGAGCGGCCAATGTGCTGTGTTTCAACATAACTTACTCTTTTTCCCCTATTGCGTCCATGTAAACACACCCTGTTCTTTCTGAAGAAGCTTAAAAAGTTATGATTCTGTGATACAGCCTCACTTAAAAAAAGCTTCCCTCTGTACCCGCTTTGTTCATTCCTAATAAACAATACAAAACGTAGCTTTCTTGCATTTCCTCTAGATTAGAAAATCTACTTCAGGATTTCTACAAGGAACATTAAATGTGTTCATCACGTTCTCCCTCCCTCATGGAGTATGACAGCTGGTTAGTAGGATAATGATACGAGGCAGAACAACTTACAGCAAAATTTGAGATCTTTACATTCAGAAGTCTGTAGTATTTTCAGGATTATTAGAAACTTATGGAAACATTTAACTTTTAATTTCATATCTGTTGAACATATATTTTCATAGCTTTTCTTGTGATTACAGTAGGAGATAACATCTGGGCCAGATTAAAGGCCTGGGCATTGTAGACTGACTCTTAACATCAGGCTCCTGGAGTCATATGATAATATCAGACTCAGCTTTTACTGGGGAAAACAAAAAAAAAACCCTGACCTTTTTATGAAAATAAGTGTATTTGCAACCTTCAAGGTTGCAAAAAAAACATTTTGAAAGTTTAAACAATGCAACTCAACAGCAATACCTGCCTGAGGCCAGGTCTCCGTTACAAAATGTTGTCCTTGACTCTCAGCCGGATGAAGTAGCCTCCTCCGTTACTGCGCTGTCCACTGGGAGGATTAGCAAACTCAAGCAAGGTCCACATGGAGAGCGGAGGGGAAGGGTTTCCCATGCAGGAGTGTACCTAGACAGTAGGTAACCCGCATCTAACCTGTGTTGTCACCACTAGATCTTGCAGGAGCCGGCAGGAGCAGCACACCTTTATATTTATTTTCACTTTTTAATTGGAATCAGAGAAGAAAAAGAGGTTTGTGGTTGATTTTCCTTATACTGTACACTCATAATGTTGCACAATCTGTGATTAACCTCTCGTGAAGTACGGCAGATCTGTAATGAATTCTTCATATCTTAATCACGCATTGCACAGCTGAGGAAAACCTCAAGCCTGAACCCCTGCATCACAGCACGCATTTCTTTACGTGCCGTTCCCTCTCGCATCTTATCTGTTTTGCTGGAAATGCTCTGGTGTCTTGACTGTCTCCCTTGGGAGCCTGATCCCCTGCCTGCTTGCTCTTACTCTTAAAGATGTCTTCCCTGCTCTCCGGGCTGACTGATTTTATTTTTAGCTTTCGAACATTATGTGCTGTCACCCCTCACACTGGCGCATAATTCAAGCCCTTTCCTTTCCTGCTAGGTTTTCCTCTGAGCCATTTAATGATTATTGGCTTCACCTCCCTCAGCCTAGCCCCTTTCCCCCACAGCCTGCACATTCCAGCCCAGGTAGCCTTTTTCGAACCCATTTTTCCATCAATACTTAGGATTCAAGGCCAAGCCTACGTTGTAACTCTTTCTCAGCTTTACTTCTAATTCATACACGTAGAATTAACTCCATGGCAGAGGTTTTTACAAAATGAAATAGAAGGCAAGATTATCGCACACAGAAAAGCCTCCGACAGGCAAGGTTTCTCTGAGATGATTATGTTCCTTTATTTGAGCTTAAAGTCAAAGTAAATGGGAGTGGAGAGGGAGTATTATTTTAGTAAGAAGCTCCCCTTGTTGGATACGGTTATTTTCATTAACCTTAGAAAGAGAAGCTTTGGTTTGCCGGCTCAAATCTGGTCTGAGGCTCCAGCTGCTAAGACACCTGCACAGCCTTACCCTTACCTCTGGGCTTAGATGGTGGCTCAATGATACAAGAGCTTTCAGAGTTGTTTTTTTTTTTATACTCGGGTTAGTTCCCTGGTTTCATTGGTGGCCCAGTCTCACAAGCAGTTGTGTCGGCACACAGGAGAGCAAGGGATGGCAGCTGGAGCTCCTGGAACCAGCAGCGACTGCCAAAGTCACTTCATCTTTGAACTGTGCCCTGAGTTCCAGTGGAGTCAAGGGGATCTTTTGTAGGACCGGGACCAAAGTCCCTAATGAGCAAAAGCTGTTAGGAGAAGATGGCTGCTCAGCAAATGAATTTGTGGCTGCCCACATCACAGAAACCACTATCATAATTAGCTCTCTTGCTGAATGTCTCAACAAGAATTAATGGGCATGGCGTGGTGAAATCCTGGTCCCTCTGAAGTCAATGGCAAAACTCTCACCGACTTCAAAAGGGCCAAGGTTTCATACTGAAACTCTAGCTCAAGTCCTCTCTTGCCCCCAGCAGCAAAGTCTGCAGCACCGTAGCTGAGGAAACGGGACATGAAGTAGTGATGACTTCACCAATGATGCCTGTTACAACCATTTTGCAGATAAAATAGGACACCCTGATTTGCGACATCGTCACCTTGCCACTTTGCCTAGGTAATACAGTTTATATTTATAAAGAAAAATGCTTCATCCAACTCTTCCCCAAAACAAGGTCAGCTCTAACAGATGTGAGAGGTATGCCTGACGAGGTTTATCCTGTTCCAAGAGTGCAATGGGTTCACCGTGGTGTCCCTCCTTCAATGAATAGAGTACATCCTCCTCTATTCCTTCCTAAAGTTCAATAACAAGCAGACATATTTTTTCTGTCGCTTTTACTCCCGTACCATATGAACTGCACCTTTTCAACAGGACATAGGCAGCTTACGAGCAGATTTCCTCGGACTGATAGTCATGTCTCTAGTCCAGAAATTTTCTCCAGGCCATGAGACCTCATTTGTCTTTGCAGTTACTGTCTGCAGGGTTCCCCCCACAGGCTGCCAAACCACAGCAAAAACTAGCGCTCCTGCTACTTTTGTGGCAATTTTCCCATCAAACATCCCATCAAGTCCCTTTTCTATCACATACAGAGTTGCCTCTTCTCCTTGCATTTCAGTACTACCTTATTTTCCCCCTTGTTAAGTATAATACTCATTCTTTCTTTCCCATCTACTCTGCCAGAAGAGGTTGCTTGGTGCCTAGGATGAGAACTGCGTTTCTTTGTGGCTAAAAAAAATCCTTACAACAAAAACTTCACAGAGGAGAAGGTGCTCGAGTTCAGCAGCCCATACAGGCGAGCTAGTCCAACAGGAATCCGGCGATATCCCCAAGGGGAAATATGAAATAAGATGACCTGAAAGGCTTGGGCATTTTCTTTACGCCTTTGGAGGAGCGTTTGGACTCCTGCTGATGGTGCATCCAAGGTCAGGCTGTCTACCTACTACCTCTTTTCTCCTCTTCCATCTCCCAGGGAGTTGAAAACAGCACTGCCTGAGGATATGCTTCTTCAGCGGTCGTGTTTTCAGTGTGAACCATGCAGGATTCTGATTTTAATTTGGCACTGCCCACCAGACCACAGGGCAAGTCCAAGACTTTCCTTATGAATATTTAGCTGTGGCTACATTTCAAAGTCAAATTATAAAAATGTCATTTAAGAAAGTTACAGTTCTAAAATTTGTAAAGTATTATAATGCTAGGTCGATACAGCGAAAACATCCTTTTAAAAGAGCTCACATTTCAGGCTGATGGACACCAAAACACTATTTTGTTTTAGTTTGCTCAAATTTTCAAAACCAGTCAGCATCTGGGCTCTATTAACCATAACGTGCGTGCCTTTTAAGCAACAACAACTTAAGAATATTTCCTTTTCAAATCCCTTTTATGGAGTTCAGCGTTTTGCAATATGCATCCATAATATTTAACAATTCTGCTCTGCACTGCAGCCTTTGAAGTTTAAAAATCAGTTACTGGTAAAACATTGTACATTTGCTCACGCTCTTTTAGTCACAGGGATTAATGGCTAGAATTTATGCCTATGGTCAAGAAAGGTAAGTCACTGTGTCATAGCAATTAGCAATCTTTCCTGCAACAGTTTTCAATCTTTGTGTAATGTACACGGTGTGACACACCATCCGTGCGTAGGAAAGAGCTCATTTGCAATTTGAAATAGCCACTTCTGGGCTAAAGTGCTGTACCATGGCAGCGCAGTTTATGGCAAGCAAAGAGACTCATCCCTCTCCAGGTCAAACTCTGGGAGGAAGATTCATCTTTGTATTTCATATGTAGATTTATATTTGTATTTGTGTTTATATTATTTATATTAATATACAAATTAGTCTGCAATTCAGCCAAGACACTAAGCCCCTCAAGAGTATGGCTATGGATCATCAACCGTGATACCTCTTCAGGGGTGTTGTTTTTGTTAGCTGTTAGGTTAAGTCCTCAAAATAGGCTAGAAAAGCAAGGTAAGTTCCTCAGAGCAGAAAAGAGTGCCCTCTAATGGTTAATCTTGAGGTTTAGCGTCTGCGACGTTTTATGAAGCCCTCCTCTTCAAGAGATTTGTAAGGTAAGGTCACACAAATGCAAGATGTTGGAACAATTTCTTATTTCAAGGAAAACCCAAATATTTTTTACCTTCTTAATTGCTTTATAGATAGTAATTAAAAATAAGGAAGGAGCCGTATTCTTGGTAACATTTTCATTAAATTACCATTACCCAGGATTTCTCGGAGAAAAATCGATGCCTCTGACAGTTCAGAACTATTACTTGTACTCTATTAGATAAGTTTTATGTTTCACTGTGGGACACGTGTTTCAAGGCTTGGAAAGGCAGCATGCAGGACACGTGTAAATCCCCAGTTTCTTTAAGAATCATAAAAATGATTGTGAGTGCCCTAGAGCATGATACTACTCTTCAATGAATAAACTTCAAGGACAAAATCCTTACCTTTTCTTTTTTTTTTTTTTACCTTTAAATCAACTAATCACAATGCAGATAATAGTTTTAATTAGTCCTTGCTCACTTCTCAACTAATGAAATCCCAAGATAGTTGACGTTGGCTGATTCTACAGTCTATCCTTTTTTAACAGACCTTGCCAGTAATTTAGTTAGTGAATTTCTGGTTTATTAGAAACATGGTGATCTTTGCGTCAAAGCTATAGGACTTGGAGGGAATGGCTGAAGTGGAAAGAGAGCGCCAAATTCCACCCCCTACCCCGCTATCAACTGGCAGCAGCACTAAGTGCAGAGTATGCTGTAACCACCCATGCTTCCACAAAAGATACTTGAAATGCAGGCACAGGACAGCAAAAAGCTCGGCACACATTCACCCCAGCCATTAGCTAAAGTGTCTCCCATAGATTTCATTGCCTGTGAGAGCAGGAATGAATGTGTGTCCTTAAGCTTGCACTGGCTCCATACATAAAGGTTGCTGTGGCTTATGGCCGGTAACTCATTCTTCATGTGATGAAGGGATGGAAGAGGCAATTATATATGGTTGAAGTCTCATTCACTGCTTTTCCATCTCCATTAGTTCTTTGAATAATTTCCTTACAGTGCAGACTTCGATAAAGACTCTTCCAGTACAGCGGGCAACTAGATGTAGATAAGCGACGAAGGAAAACACAGAGAAAGACAGACACACTCCCCAGATACATTTATTAAAACAGTTGTGCCTGCTATAAAGATATTATTGAAGGATCATCATATTCTGTTTTGGAAAAATTAGATTATATTTTTTCCTCTCAAGAAAAAAGAGTGATTAGAGTGAGGCTATCCAATCCATTCCTCATCCTTCCTTCTTCCACCCCCTCCCCAGTCAAACCCACAAAGACAGTGTTTAGTCACATGGATCTTTGAATAAAAGGCAGGGAATTGTGTCTGAATAGCCCTGACTCATAAAGCTCCTTCCAATATCTTTTTCAGTGTTGGAGCTTTGCAGTTAATGCAACTTCTACTAATTTTTTTCCTTACTGCAATTGTGAAAAATCTAATACCTTTAGAATGATCTGAAAAGAGCTTACACAGAACAAAATCCCTGTTTAATCTTGGCATATTAAGAAATCTTTCCTTTGAACAATACATTTAAAATGCTATTTTCCTCAAACACTTTTTTTCTTTTTTTTAAGATAAGTAAAGCTCTAAGTCCTGAAAGAAATGATGATTTAGAGTCCTATCTTCATTTGTGGTTTAGGAATCCTGGCACTTTAACTGGAAACATTAGTGATGATATGTGCATCCTATGGTACGCTGTGGCAGTAAATCATGAAATCAGTATATCAAAAGGTGTTCCAGTCCCCATATTAAAAAAAACAATGGGAGCCACAGAGCCAAACCACTTAAAGATAGGAGAAAAAAGTGTTTGCAGAGCATCATACATACCAGTTGTTTAGTTGTTGCTCCAACTTTGTGTACTACCCCTCAGTTAGAGCCATAGAACCACAGAATCACAGAATGGTTGGGTTGGAAGGGACCTTCAAAGATCATCTAGTCCAACCCCCCTACCATGAGCAGGGACATACCTCACTAGATCAGGTTGCTCAAAGCCCTGTCCAACCTGACCTTGACCACTCCCAGTGATGAGGCATCCACAGCTTCTTGGGGCAACCTGCTCCAGTGTCTCGCCACCCTCATCATAAAAAATGTCTTCCTTATGTCCAATCTAAACCTACTCTCTTTCAGTTTAAAACCATTGTCCCTTGTCCTGTCACTACAGGCCCTGGTAAAAAGTCTCCATCTGTCTTATAAGCCCCCTTTAAGTATTGAAAGGTAGCAATAAGGTCTCCCTGGAGCCTTCTCTTCTCCAGGCTGATCTACCCCAACTCTCTCAGCCTTTCTTCACAGGAGAGGTGCTCCAGCCCTCTGGTCATTTTTGTGGCCCTCCTCTGGACCCGCTCTAACAGGTCCATGTCTGTCTTGTGCTGGGGACCCCAGAGCTGGACGCAGTGCTCCGGGTGGGGTCTCATGAGAGTGGAGTAGAGGGGGAGGAGAATCACCTCCCTCGACCTGCTGGTCACCCGTCTTTTGATGCAGCCCAGGATATGGTAGGCTTTCTGGGCTGCAAGTGCACATTGCTGGCTCACGTATAATTTTTCATCTACCAGTATTCTCAGATCCTTCTCTGAAGGGCTATCCACTCATTCCCTAGTCTGTATTGATATAGGGGATTGCTCCAACCTTGTACTTGGCCTTGATGAACTTTATGAGGTTCAAATGGGCCCACTCCTCAAGCCTGTCAAGGTCCCTCTGGATGGCATCCCTTCCCTCCAGCATATTAACTGCACCACTCAGCTTGGTGTCATCTGCAAACTTGCAGGGTGCACTCAATCCCACTGTCCAGGTCATTGATGAAGATATTGAACATTATCGTCCAACTACGGACCCGTGAGGGACACCACTTGTTACTGATCTCCATTTGCCATTGCAACTTCTGGATTTGGCCATCCAGCAAACTCCTTATGCACCAAATAGTCCACCCATCAAACCCATATCTCTCCAATTAAGCAACAAGGACATCTGCACATTCTATAGCTTTTACAAAACAGCAAGGTCTGGGCAACCTGCACTTGCTCTCACTTTATTTATTTGGTTTACCGCACTGAGTGATCACAGTGTACAAGCAGAAGAGCTGTAGCTCTCGGTCTCGTTCAGTGCCCCAGCAGCTCCCCCAGTTTCCGCACAGAAAGTGTAGAGTACTCAGCTATGGATTTGCCAGTTCTTTTATTATTCTTTCCATTATATGTGCCATGGCTTATACTTCCATGAACAAAAAATGTTTGAGACTTGTGCCTATGGTGTAGCTGGAACACTTGTCATGGCTCTTTGAGACAAACAAAGGACAAAATCTATTTTTTCTGAGATACTGTTTTTTATTTCAATAGATGCAGAAGGACCTCTTCATGAGCAAAAAGCACTCAACATTATGCAGCCCTGGGTCCTTGACATATGGATCACCCAGTAATTATTTTGCTACATAGATACCTTTTCACAAGAAAGTTTAGAACATCAAAATTCAAGTTTAAAATACTCTTCAGTTTTAAACAGGAAGATCAGAAAACTAAAGCAAAACTCAACCTAGCAAATACAAAGGCAAATTCCCTTTTTCTTTCCCTGTGCAAAACGTTCACCCTTGAACAATGTTGGATAGACAACGGAACGGCTGTGCAGAAAAAGAAGGTAGAGGATAGATACTGAGTTGTCACAACTGATGGTAATAGGGTAAAATAAATATAAGTTGAGCTGAGTTAAAGATTGAAACAAGATTTGTTTAATTTTAGGTCAAAAGCCAAATGAGAAATATGCAAAGTCTTTCCTGGAGAGACCTATCTTGTTTTACCAAGTCCATTATGAGACCTGCAATCAAGATCATTTCTAATGAGGACTTAATCAACATTCAATCAGGTGAAAATTAAATAAAGGAAAAAAAATAACTGGGGTCAGTTACAAAGTTATAAACTTTACCCCCAAAACAAGACTCATCTTTTGAATTCACCTTTCAAGGCTACTTTCCTTCTACAGTCTCAGCTGGAACATAGGTGTCAGCCAGCAGAACAGGTACAAGAACCAACGTGTCACTTGCCAGCTGATGCAGGGTGACTTGCTGTTGTGCACAGTCATGGACCTCAGCTGCTGCATCTGCTCACTTTAACTCCACCTGGCTTGCTGCCCAGGATAACCTTCTTCTATGTTCCGAACGCCTGACGTTTTACAAGGTCAGGAGACGCTCCAGACACAAGGCAGTAAGCTGCGGTGTAATGGTTTGTAGCACGTATGCACTTTATTGGTTGCTCTTTTTGCTATTGCCAATGTATGCAGACTGAGTTCCTGGAAATCACTTTCATTACCAATCGATGGGGTAGGTGCTGGAGATGGCTGCAGTCACCAGTGATACCCATTTTTGACGACTGCAAAATCATCATAGCACTTGAATTACCCTCAAACTCACCCTTGAGATGGAGGGTCCAACATACTTCTGGAAAAGCTTACACTCTCTCTGCTAGATGTAGCATGTGGCTAGACTTCAGCATTCAGGCCTGTCACTTTTCAAACTCTACCATCCTTTGCAACATTCACTTGAATGGGGTATACCCTTGCTTCATGTGTTTGTTGGTGTAGGAAAGCCACATGTGTATCTTGTTAAGTTTGCTAGTAAGCAGCATAGCGCGAGCTGTTCTCACTTGTTTAAAACTATACCTCACCATCAAATTATTTTCTGCCCTTTCTAAAATGGAGTACTCCATAAAGGCAACATATAGCATATGCCAAATCTGGAGTCTTTCCAGAAATAGTGCCTGAGTTATCACATGGTGGAAAAACATTTGAAGTCCTTATTTTGTGCCCTGAGATAAAACAAGGACAACATTGTTATAGTCAAATAATCAGAAGCAGCTGGGAGAATGGTCTTCAGATTCTTTCAGAAATTGTACCTCTGGGCTGAGAAGTCCTGTCATCCTATAAGGCAATTGTTTTGGAAAGTTATGAGCCACTACGTGGGAGGACTTGACTTATAGCAATAAACTATGTGCTGGAGGACCTCCCGTTGACACCAATGGGAGTTGCACGCACAAAGAGAGAGCAGCACACAGCCACTGAAGTAAAGGGATCATCTCATTCGTAACTTACTTGGAGGATCCAAACGTACTTCGATCCTTACTTGGATGATCCAAATAACTTACTCGGAGGACCCAAATACTTACACAGAAGGATTTCAGTAGTGTCAGTGGAACTTGGATTTAGGTGTAGGGAAAAAAGGCTCTTTCATAAAAGCAAACAGAAAAACTTACTCAGAAACTACCTAAACAGCAGGAAATAGGAAATCTGTGTCATAGTGAGGGTTTTTCTACCATCTTCCTAGCACAGGAATAAATGTTGGAACTTTGTGCAAATTTTCAGTTTAGGTGTTGTTGAGAAGAGCTGCAAAATTCACAGCACCTAAGTCTAAGCACCACTGATCACATCCTTCTTTCAGTGTAAGTGGGGGCACAGAGAAAACCTGGTGCTGCTCCCGGTGGCTTTTGAACATTCAGCCAGAATTCAGCCGCTTCTCTGATGTGGCAGGTACCAAAGCACCTTATAAGTACTTATGCCTTATATAGCCATCGTTACCATCCTAGCATTTTGAAGAAACGTCTTTGTGGTCTTCCAAGTGACTGCTCAAATCAGCAAATGTTTCAAACCATGCCTATGGTTTAGCCAGTCAAACCTACAACATCTTGAAGTTGTTCTGGATGTTAGCTGCTTGTTAAATTTCTTTGAGAAAATGCACAAATTATCTGATGACTATTCCTGGGTCAATTTTCTATTAAAAACAAAGCAAATAAAAAAGAAGAGGGATCAGAACACCTTGGACACGGCATATCTAAACTCTTTTGCCACTTAAGACAATGACATTTTATAGGTTGGAAGGAGTTAATGCACAATCCTCAGTTTGGTTTTTTTTATCATGAAGTGAGCCAATATACAGGAAACAGTGATCCAGTGTAGTTGTACTGAAGCTTAAAAATACATTTATTCATTGTTTATGATATCTACCAAACACAAAGAGGAAGAGCAGCAGTTTTATGCTTTGCACTTTGATACCCTCAAGAAGTGTAGAGACCTAGAAGAAAAAAACAAATTTAGACCGTGAGATTAAGAGTGAGTGTAGGCTTCCTGAAGATGAAGAAAAATACTCAATATATCCCAGTCCTTCAGAGGACCTACCCATCAAGAGGCTGGTAAAGCATCTGGGAATAGCATGTACACTCCTGAAGAGATGTGCAAGACTTTTAAACGATGAGGGGATGCAGCTATCCCATAACTATCAATGAACAGGGAAGTAGAGAAGTATATTACCTATATGAGAGAATGAGTAATGCATAGGAAGGGCCCAGCAGTCTAGGCCAATTTCAGGAGTGCGAGAGAGCACAAAGTATAGCTCCTCTATATGAAGGGATACTGGGTGGAAACTGTTGGCTGCAATAATGGCACTTTAAACTCCATGGTTGTATCAGCATGGAGTGTGGGATGGTGGGATCAAAGCAGTATCTAATGGTGTCGTCAGATTCAAATCCACTAAGATGATTTTGTAGTAGGAAGGAAAATAAGATTCAGTTTTGAAACTGTCTTCTCATGTAATTCTTTTTTGGTTTTTTGTTTCTGTTGGTTGGTTAGTAATTTACTTGAAAGAATCGAGTATAAGCATTTCAACTCTTACAGGAATTACAACACACTGAAGCACTATTTGAAGAGAACATGCCATACTGGGTTTGCAGCCCAGAGGTAGGGACTGTGCACTCTTCTCATCCATCTCAAATAGATCTGCAATTTATTTCTTTATGATTCTTTGCAGCAGTTATAAAATTCGGGCTTTCTATTTGCCTTACTGTACAACACTTACAGAACAGTTTTGTTCACGACAGTCTATATTTACACACCTTATGTTTGCTCAGCACTATAAAGCAACAACATGAAAACAAGCAGCTAGTGTTTACACTCTCCAGGTTATTGAAGTCAATCAGCTTTTGGCCTTGAGCCATAACATAACTGGTTACCTGCAGAAAGAGCCACCCCAAGTGCACAGGTTGTCATCGTATTGTGATGGCTGATGATCCAGTGACATGAGTGCAGTGTGCAGTTAAGACCACAGCAGATGTCAACAGAAAAATAGAAGAGTGCATAGAAATTTTAGATAAAGAGTGTTGAAAAGCATAAAAAACTGGATGGATTTTTTTTACAGTTACTCTGTCTCACTCCTTTTTGTTTCATGATACAAGAGCATTATCCAGACAAATAAATAAGCTCTGAAAATGCATACAATTAAGGAGCACAGTTGAAAGAATGATGACAGGAAATCTCTCTCACCTGCCCTGTTAACTGGCAATGCCAATATGTGACTAAAAATGCAATCTGATTTAACATTATTAAAATAGAGACGATAATATCCTAAGTTTTGTTGTCTTCTACAGATGTTCACTACCACTGTATGATACAGTAAAAAGTTTTTAAAGTGTGTATATATAATCCTCCACCCAGAATCTTCCAATAAACAAACCAGCTTTCCTATAAAACATTTTTGCAATGAAATAGCCATTGATTGGAAAGTTAAAAACTGAGCTAATTAAAACATTTTTAAATAGGCATCCTCAAAACTTGTCAATTCTATTTGATAAACTGTTGTTGCCCTCTAGTGTTCAAACACAGCTTGTCAATGCCTCTCCAGAAGGATCCAAACTGGTCGCCTAGTAATTCCCTGTTTGCTCTTAATCTAACAAGGCAAATGGATGGCAAAAAAAAAAAAAAAAAAAAAAGATAAGTATTTCAGTACACCTGCCTAGAATGTACTTTTCTTTGCTCAAGCATAAAAAAGAATTTTTATTGTAAGGACATTTAAAGTTCTTTGTTTCACTTAAAAATTGTGAAAGGCTACTCTGCTTGGCATCCTCACCAAATTAGTCATGGTACCCGTGCACCTCTCTGCTTTACTTCTGCCATTCACCGTGCTTGATATACATTGCTGTATGGGTTGGAGGGTGATGTTTCTAATGATATTAGCCAAATACATGCCCAGTGCTGTGAATGACCCTGAGCCTGCCGTCTCTTGAATGTATCTCTACTGTACTGGACTTTATCAATTGATACCAACCATCTCTTCCTCCAACAAATTTGTTATTACAGCAGAAACACACAGTGAGGATTCAGGGGTTGTTCTCAACACCTCTCCTGCAATAAGCTGCCATTGGCATCGGCAATGTAGAAGGCTTCTCACAAAGATGTAGTTCTTTTGAGAGAAGATTACGGTCAACCTCAGATCTGTGCCTGCATTTTTACAGCCCACAACTGGGCCTAGTACTTACCATTTTATTAACTCATTTCCCAGAAATGTTATTCCCCCTTGTCATGTTCCTTGACCAGAAACCTTTGAAAAGAGCTATTAAAAAAAAAAAAAAGAAGAAAGAAACTGAGGTTAAACAAAGTGCAGCCAGCAGACAAGCTGATGAACTTGAGATACTTTTCTTTTGTAATTTTGTTCACTTTTAAGAGGTTATCCAGAATGTTTTTCATTTACGCATTGTCAGACTTAAGCAGTGTAGAAGACCAGCTGGTTTTGTATCTGTAAAGCAATTTGCAGCCCCCATATAGTAAGAATTCAACTTCTTGACAAAAGGAACATTGACTTTTCTTTGATCTTTGAATAATGGAATTTTCAGAGAATTTTCTGCATAAAGTTATTGTTAGAGCTCTCAGAAAACTTGCCTTGAGGCCATTTTTGGATCACACCTGCTTCTCACTGCACTGAGCTTGACAGATCTAAGAACCTCTTGAATGTGACTCACGTTTCGTATTTTGTAATAGAATTGTTTCCTCGTATTCATGAGGCACCCTTCCTTCTGTGTCTTGATGTTTGTTGTTGATTATGCTGCCTGCCACACGGATACTTTGAAATCCAGTCTTTCATTCTAAAAACAGGTTTAGACTGGGTGTATGCGAAGGGAAATGTGAATAATACGAACTGGAAGTTGTGTAGCAAGCAGCAGATGCTCACACATACTCTCACTCATCTCTTATTCCAGAGGTGAGGAAATATATAGAGCATCTATGCTTATTACCAGTCACATGAAGATGACCCTAGAAGTGAAGAGGGTGTGCTTTGAGAGCTGGTAAGAGCTCTGTGTGTTCAGGAGGGACAGCAAGTCCAGCACTGTTGCAAGCAGCTCATTCCAGAGCCACCAGCCTGGTGAGGGAAGTAGGAGAACACTAGAAAAGTGAAGATAATGCAACCTCGTTCATCCGCTCCTGCTGACTGCAGGAAATGTCTCTGAGGTTGGCACCCTCCTACATAGCCACCATTTTCCTTTAAAACTTTCTTACTTCTCTTCAGTCCCTCTAGATGTTCAGCAAATGGAGACCACACCTTTTCTGTGGCTTCTGCCGACAATACAGCTGTTGTCTTTGCGAAGCCCCCACACAAGTTCCTGCCTGCTCTGTGATCAGGTGTTGAGTCTCAGCTCAACAATTTAGGTGTATTAGAACAGATTCTCTCTCATGCACATGCCAAGTCACTTGGTCACGACGTTTGTCACAAAAGACCTTGATTGCAGCTTGCTTTACTTTGATATGATAAAAACTCCTTCTCTCTGATACATACCGCAAAACCCCAGCATGCTACAGGGTGGCGAGCTCTTTGGAAAAGGCAAACTCAAATTTGCAGCACATGGTTTTAAGGACAGCTTGTGATGTATGCAGAAAAAAACCATTAAAGATACATATATATCCATAAACTATATGTAGCTAAGGAAAATTAAGCCAACTATGTTATGTGTACTACAATTTTTACTGTTTGTACCAAAACCCATTTGAATGCAAAGCTCTACTACTAAGTACTCTTTTAAGGCTACAGATAGAGTAAATAGGATTGCCAGACAGTCATGTAACACTAGGGCATTTGGGTGCAAATAGCATTGAAAACACTCATGCGCTGCACAGGTACTCAATTTATTAGGTGTACTTCTATTCCACTAATCTTGTCACAGTACAGATTAAGCTCTTCAAATGCTTTTTCTCCTTAAATATAAGACCTTCTTAGCTTAACTTGGATTTTAGTGTTTATTTTCCGGATTTAGTAATAATTCAAAAATGATAGACATTACAGTTCAGTGTAGAAAAAGCAGTTCTTTTCCCCACTAAAGCCGCTTTCCCATTAGCGGCCAAAAAAGGAATCCATCCGCTTCTGAGATTTCAATATCTACCGTTCTGTTTCATAGTTGTCCTCTCAAAGATGAGAGATGCTCCTCAAAATCTTATTCCCGCTCCCCGTCATACATCAGAATACATTCCATTGATCAAGTAATCCAGCCTGGTATAACGTCTCTTCTGAAGAGATTCATATATTTTCTTCCCTGTCAGTGCAATAACTAGTAACAAGAATATCATCCCAAAAAGCAAAGCCGCTACAAGGCTGCTTTTTTCTCCCAGCTGAATGACGCCTTTCCCTCTCAGAACACTCTCTGGCAGGTAGCTTTCTGAATCAGATGGGTCATAACCCTGAGGGTCGTTTTGGGAAGCCGTGGGGGAATCACTAGTAGACAGAGCAAAACCTGAAAAAGAGAGGAGGGTAACATGGCTGGTATCATTGGAAGAGACAGCTGTTGGCTCAGGAGGCATGGCTGGAGTTCTTCGCCCTGATGAGGCAGCAGCAGATCTGGAATTTGCGGTCACACGCTGGGTTGTTGGAGTAGAAGCAGAAGTTGTGGGACTGGAAAGAGGAACATGAGTAACAGCGATGGCGGTGGCAGGGACACCAGGTTTAACTCTAGTGTTCGCAGTAGGCAGAAAGGTAGGTGTGGTGGTGGTGGTGACAGCAGTAGGTTTAGCACCACCAGTAGGCAGAGGGGTTGTACGAGATCCCAGCCTGGTGGTACTTGTAGGCAGAGGAGTAAGAGTAGTACTGCTGGGTTCAGGAACGCTAGACTGAGTGGTGGGGAACAAACCAGAGGGGTTTCCAATTCGAACAGCAGAAGACGTATTTGATGGCAGGTTAATTACTTTCTGCCTCGGGATGGGGTCTAAGCTCTCAGGATGTTTTGCCCTTTGAGATTCAGGAAAAACTGTAGGAAATTCACTGTTGTCTAAATGCTTGGCCGCGTGGTTCAGGAGTTCAGATGCCTGAGGAAAGACAGATTGTTGTGAAGCAGCGGTACGATTCTGATGGCCAGTCTGACTGGGAGAAATAAAGGCTCCAGCATCTGAAGACAAAGAATATCCATTTGAAGAAAAGTCCTCAGTTTTGAAGGACGTATCTTCCAGGGCATGGGTGTCTGAAAACAGAAAGGAAATACCAGCATTTAATTATTAAATCTATTTTTGACTACCACAGGCTTACTCTAACTGTGTATTTCTTAGTAAGAGAGATAAAAGGGGGCTCCAGAAAGTAATGACTAATGAAACTGAGGCATCAAGATCTTCCTTTCTTTAAAATATGGTGAGTGACTTAAATTCTGTGTCATGAGACCTGTCAGTCTCAAGCCTGGGCACACCAGACCCTGACTGCTGCTTCTTACAGAATTACCTGTGCAGAGTGCGTGTCCCAATCTGATTGTTTTATACTTGTATCGCATGCATGTAAGTGTTTTATTGAGCAGTGCAATGCAGAGTGAGTAGGCTCATTGCCTTTAAACCATTCTCAGCCTCTGTCGGTTAAGAAGTAGATATTGTCAACCTCACTTGTATTTGTCAGATGTACACATTTCCACCTAGCCAAGATGATTATATAGAATCATAGAATGCTTTGGGATGGAAGGGACCTTTAAAGGCCATCTAGTCCAACCCCCCTGCAATTGGCAGGGACATCTTCAACTAGATCAGGTTGCTCAGAGCCCCATCCAGCCTGGCCTTGAATCTTTCCAAGGATGAGGGATCTACCACCTCTCTGGGCAACCCGTTCCAGTGTTTCACCAACCTCATCATGAAATTTTTTTTCCTTGTGTTCAGATTAAATCTACCCTCCTTTAGTTTAAAACCATTACCCCTTGTCCTGTCGCAGCAGGCCTTGCCAAAAAGACTATCCCCAGCTTTCTTATAAGCCCCCTTTAAGTATTGAAAGGCTGCAATAAGGTCTCCCTGCAGCCTTCTCTTCTCCAGGCTGAACAACCCCAGCTCTTTCAGCCTTTCCTCATAGCAGAGGTGCTCCATCCCTCTGATCATTTTTGTGGCCCTCCTCTGGACCCGCTCTAACAGGTCCACATCCTTCCTGTACTGAGGACCCCAGAGCTGGATGCAGTACTCCAGGTGAGGTCTTACCAGAGCAGAGTAGAGGGGCAGAATCACCTCCCTCGACCTGCTGGCCATGCTTCTTTTGATGCAGCCCAGGATACGGTTGGCTTTCTGGGCTGCAAGAGCACATTGCTGGCTCATGTCCAGCTTTTCATCTACCAGTACCCCCAAGTCCTTCTCCTCAGGGGAGCTCTCAATCCCTTCATCCCCCAGCCTGTACTGATACCGGGGATTGCCCCAACCCATGTGCAGGACCTTGCACTTGGCCTTGTCGAACTTCATGAGGTTCACACAGGCCCACTTCTCAAGCTTGTCCAGGTCCTCTGGATGGCAATATACTCCCCTTTCTTGTAATATCCAAGCACCCTGTGATTGTTTGATACAATTCAATTCTCATACAAAAATTGTCTTATGATACAAGGTGACAATAATATCCCCATTTTATAGACTATTTTATACATGTACTGATTTGTAGGAAAGACCTGAGCTCCTACTGCCATGCTAGAAGACAGACACTGTTCCAAGAGTCTCCAAGGTATTTGCAGTGAAGGCCTCCACAAGAAGCAGACTGCACTTGGTCATTTCTTCAGAAGTCAGTATGTATTGCTTGGAAACCAGGTGGGTGAATGTTATTTAATAGAATTTGGAAGCAGGACAACTGTGTTACATGAGAGAAATTCCATACAATCGATAATCCAAGAAACTACCTGATTCTACGCAGGTATTGTAGAGAGACTTTGGGTGAGCACAAGCTCTGGGGAAGACTGGCTGTTATCATTCAGATTTTATATATATATATATATAGTCATTATCATTCAGTTGCCGCATGGAACATTAGGGGGGAACATCCTCTCAAGTAGTTCTGACTCTCACTCGTCTCTTTTTTCATAGAAACAAAGAGGTTTGTTAACTGCACTGGAATTGAAATAAGTAACAAAAAGTCCATGACACTTTCATTGTCACTTTTTTCTCAAGTAGGAACTCTTATCTAGAGGGATGCATTCATTTCAGTTTTATTATAGATGCAAGAAAGCCTAACTGGCTGCTCTCTTAATATATATTTCCAAGCCTTAAGACTCCACAAAAAAATGAAATTGAAAAAAAAAAAACCAACGAAAACGCAACAAACCAAAAAACTGGCAATGCTTTAAACAAGAGCACAGCAAATACTTCACTTGAATCATAGACACCAATTTTTATCCTAACCTTCCAGTCAGGCACCAGCTTGTTAGCAAAGTAGGATCCTAAAGAGAGATAATGGACTACAACCACAAGGTCTGACTTGGAGAAAAGCCATACTCTGTTTTTAGAGAGTGGCTTTAAATAATGAAACATTTAGTTATTAGAGAAGCAGAAACTGTATCGTCAAAGACGCCCAAACTCTCAGCTGCTTCTGCAGCTCTGGACGCATCTCCACACCAGTGAAGAAACAGCCTGTCCCCACCACAGAGTCAGTCCCCAGCTCACTTTTTCCCTGTTCCCGATGCACTCCCATGGATGCTCCCCCCTGTGCTTTTAAACAAGCAGCGGATGTAGTGTGACAGCTACAAAGGACTGGCAGCATGCTATGTCACCTTCAGTTTGCTTGCCTGGGCAACAGCTAGAAAAGCATGGAGCATGCACGCCGCGTTCAAAGGACGGGTGGAGGGAGCACAGGGAGGCGACGTGACGAGTCCCATACGGGAGATAAGTATCACTGCTACTCTGCAGCCCTCAGGTTAATTAACTGCCTGCACTAACTAACTCTTACTCCACGTTTTCAGCATCAAACATTGATTTTATAGTACTCTTTGTCTCCATTTTAGACTACAAGCTCCCAAATGCAATTGCCCAAAGCTGTCATGTGCGAGGTACAGCTGGGGTACTAAGATAGATACGCTTGTTGGTAAGAAAGCACAAGGGCACTACACAAGTCAACCTCTAAAAAGAGATTAAAAAACCAAAGTGGTCCTGCTGATATCTCAAAACCAATAAGCTGCATTAGAAATGAAACTTCAGGGTTGTCACTCTTAAAAACAAAACTAAGCACCTCCTGAACTTACTTTGCGAGAACCCACCAGTATCTTAATGGGGTAGCAAAGGCAAACACCAAAGTAGTACATGAAGAGCAGAAATCAGAAATATTATTTCTTTTCACCAATAGCTCTTTGTGACTGGGACCAAGAAATGTTTTACTTCCCAAGCCATACATTGTTTCCATTAGTTACCAAGCCACAAGAATAGTTAAAAAAGGAAAAACAACATCTCATTACTAACATAGCATCAGTACTTTAAGTTGCTTTATTATCCACAGAGTATCTTTCCCCCTTTTAGTTTGGTTTTCAGTGTAACCACATGCAGAGTCTCATGTGAAAAAACAGAGCTTGAAATGTTTGCCAGTACCAACGCCGCTCAGGTGCTACCTTTGAAAACTTAGTAGGAACATAAGTAACTAAACTAGCATAATCTTTCCATAATTCAATGTTCACAGAATCTAAAAAAATGCAAAATGAAAATTAGATGGTATATGCAATCATGTGTTAACTGAGCATTACACTACATGCAGGAGGAAAGCACAAGTGTGATTACATTTTTTGTTTCTTTGTTTGAAACCCCTATATTCTTCTAAGTGAGAAAGAGTTGGAGAAAAGAATAGTTCTAACGATAATTTTACAGGCATGCAATTCATTTGTTGCACATTGCTTTTGCCCAATTCCTGTGTGATTGTGCTTGCACAAAAATATTTGGTAACATTATGTGGATAATCTTTCTACATATCCTGCTGTCACTCCTTGCATAGTTTCTCTTGGAAAAGTTCACTTTTTCAGCAAAAGTTCAGTCTCTGGAAATACAAAATTTCTGCTCTCTCAAGCAGCCACACTGAAACCACCTTGTGAACTCTTGGCAGGAGGACAGTCTAATTATTAGTTTCTTATCTGAGCTGTTCAAACAGGTCTGGTGCAAGTCAACGCCAGTCAACAAGTAAGACTTGCTATTAAAAATCCCACAGCACGTGACAGATAGCAAGAAATTTCTGAGTGTGCAGCCCACGTGCCATAAAGCTTTGAGCTTAGCCTGTTTGCATCTGCGCTTCAGGTTCTCTAACCGAAAGCAAAAAATAATTATTACTATTGCCAATTACTCAGTAACATCACAGAGGTGCTCCAAGGCTTGCCCAACACTTGCTCGGTGTTTCTGCCTGTGTGTATATGGCATTCATCAGTGAAGCATGGATCCTTTGAACACGCAGACAGCTACAAGGGCATCATATTTCCGTTGCTTTCAGTGATACTCTTTAGCGTTATGTACAGGAAATTTTCCTTCTTGAATATATCAAGATGGAAACAGCTTCTTTTTGTTTTAAGCAAGGGAAAATTATGAGGAGTTCTGAATCTAACGGGAAGGAATTTCATACGGGTCGGGATGTTGTTCCAGCTGGGAAGCTGGGCTCATGCAGGAGCTCACCACACACCTGCCCATCCATCTCCCACAAAGCAAAAGAGCAGCATTTTCAAATTACAGTGCTTGGCTAAGAACATTTTACTAAAAACGCAACCCCCAAAAATTTTCTGGTCACTACTGAAAAGTCACAGGTGCAAAGGTCATCTAGGGTGGGGATTGGTGGCTTTTACTATTATTTACCTCTAGTTATCTTGTAGCTCACAAATTCTGTTGCCGGTTTCATTGGACAGGCCTCTGTGCTAGGGCAGTAAAACAGGTAGCAGTTTGGATGTGCGCTTGTACTTCGAGCATGAAAAATCATCAAATTACACTTCTTGTCTCCTGCAAAACATGATATATACATACTTCAGCAATAAGAACTTTTGTACCACCTTGATAATAAGCTCTGGTCTGTTAAATTAGCTTTTCCTCGTGTGAGCAAGGGGAAAAGTACTAACGTGTAACATTCCTACAGGAAAAACAACCCAGGGCTGCAAGAATGGCCCAGGGCCAATACATGGAAGGTCACACCTTCCTCTTCCTGTACAGATGAACTGGGGGAAATCACGAGCCTAATCCCTCATCCTCCCCTCGCCTGTACCACGCTGGCACCGCTTTATATAATAATTTCTCCCTTACAAATCCTGATAAATCTGAAAACCTCCTTGATATACTCATGGGGAAGGAAATGATTTCTACGCTTTTCCCATCACATCCCAGGAATCTCTTGGCTTGTTGCTGCTCGGGGAGTTACTTTTACCACTGTCCTTGCTACTTGCTGCTGTACTTGAGCTTGATGCAAGCCAGTTGCCTCAGAGAAGGGCGAGCGCTCTCATTTTTTGCTAAAATTAAACGTAGCACAAAATGTCAGTTACTTTGTCGCGCATCTACTAAGTCTGGGGTCTGAGAGTTGTTAACATTTAAAATTACCGCTGTTTCCTTATGGCAACTGTTTTCCTGAACACTCTGGGGTCTTGCATTAAGATCTAACATCACACTTGGCGAAACAGGATAGCAGCCGCAAGCCGTTAGTAGTTGCAGCGCGACCGAGAGGATAAGTGAACATTTCCCTGCTGAATATAGAGAACAGGCTCGTCCCCGGCAACTTCAGAAGTCATTTCCCAAGCGTTCGTATGCCGTAACAGAAAAGCCCGAAGCGGGTTACCTGACAGCTTTTCCCCCGAGCAGCAAGCGCGGAGGCAAGCCTCCGGCGTTGGGGCGCGCACCGGCTCTGCGCCCCTGATGCCTTTGGGCAGAGATAAGTTTATATCGACGATGGTATTTTCCATTTTCTCCGCGGAGCACCGCTGACTCAGGGCCGGTCTGGGCACCAGGCAGCTGATCACCAGCAGGCACACCGGCCACCGGCTGCTAGCGGGAGACATGGTCGCTCGGGCGGGGGTCTTCGGCGCCGGCCGTGGGGCGCCCCTTACCACGGAGCTACCGGACCCTCCTCCGCCAGGAACCGGATTTCGCGGCCAGCTGCCCGAAGCGCCGGTAGCCGGGCAAGCCGCCGCCGAGATGCCGCCTCAGCTCCCGGGGCGGGGACGCCTTTCTGGGGGCACCTTCGGGCCGTCCCCCCCCGCCGCCCGCGGGCGGGAAGGCAGCGGCGGGGCCGGGCTGGGCTCCGCGCCGCGGCCGGGGCGGGAAGGCAGCGCAGGGGAGCGGCGGGCGGCCCGGCCCGCCGGCACGTCCGGGAGGAGGGGCCGGGGGAGGCGGGCCCGGGCCGCCTGCCTGCCCTCCTGCCCGCCTGCCTGCCCTCCTGCCCGCCTGCCTGCCCTCCTGCCCGCCTGCTTGCCCTCCTGCCCGCCCTCCTGCCTACCTGCCTGCCCGCCCGCCCGCCTGCCCGCCCGGCGGGGCTGCCGTGGCGTCCCCGCTCCTCCAGCCGCTCGCCGGCCCCCGGGGCTCGTCCCGAGCACCAGGCGCCAAGGAAAAGCCTCCCGGTGAAACTCTTCAGGTGGATTTTTCAGTGTGGTTTTGCTCGCAGCCTGACCCGTCTCTCCTCCGGCTGAGATCCGCTTTGGGAGGCTGTAATGACAGTGATTAATGGGCACATCCTGGTCTACGTGGACATGTGCATATTTCGCTGCTGGCGTAAGCGTCTCTTTGCTGCCTGAGTGCTCCTGTTCAAATCATAGCTGTTTGCTGAATGGGAGTTGTATGGACAAGCCTCTCTACTGGGAGCACGCACTGGCGGCTTAGCCATTCTTCCCTCAACAGCCTTAGTGCAGTTGCTTGCTTAAGTAATGTTTTTCCTTGGAAATTTTTCATTTCCTCTTTTTAATTTTTTATTATTATTATTTTTGAGGCAGTGTTTAGGACTAAAAGTGGCCCAGAGAGTAAGGAGTGCAAGGAATAAAAAGATTGTAAGATATCTTCCCTCTTTTTCAGGTGTCATCCTTAAAGAGAAGGATGAGAATACTATGAGTACTTTGAATAATACAGTTATGTGTAAATAAAAGACATTTTCTTTTTAGGGGTGGTCCATTACATGAAGAGATACCAAAAGGCAGGTTATTTTACATATTGTAATGGTTAGAGTAGAATAATGAAAATAGGGAGTCTGGTCGTGTCTCTGGCAGACATCTGCTGTCTACTTTAAAGAAAGAGATTTAAACTGAGGCGAGATTTCTTGCTTCTCTGGGATCCCTCCCTGGAAGGGGCGCAGAGCCGGCAGCAGCAGCGGGGGCCCCATCTTGCTCCCCGCTGCCCTTGCTGCCTGCCCTGTGCCCTGCCTGACACCATGGGCCCAGGCCAAGGGAGGGGCGGCTGGCTTGTTCTTCATGCCCAGCCAGTCCCCGTCTCCTTTGTTAATACAGCTGGGTGTTGGCTCGTATTTGGACCTAAGTGCTGTAAGAGACTGAGCCTGTCATCTCATTTCACATCAAATGGCCAATTTGGGACAATTCCTAATGTTTCGTCGTGATTCTCACATTCTTGGTGCTTTTTACTCAAATTTTCAGCTGCATTTGTTTAAGAAAATGTTTATTTCTAGTTTTTGGAAATGTAGAGGAAAGCTTTTGGTAGCCAAGTTTCCCTCTTTTGGTAAACTGGTAAAATCGTTTTCCCTGATAAAAGAAAAAGCTGTAGGAGTACGTGAACATTTAAGGTGTCACCTATTAACTGTATCACATGGTGAATGAACTATGGGACTGAATACTAAAAGCAAGCACAAATACTACCCATGCTATGCATTAGGCACAGTCCCAGCTGCCACCTGCCTTGGCTTACATAGTGGTGGTAGAAGAAGCCGAGCTTAAAGAAGCTCAAAAAAAAGGCTAAAGGTCTGGCTGGGGTGATCATAACTGGAGGGTGAGGAAAATGGTTCTTCACTGGGACTGTTGGGATAGTGTTAAGGGTTAAGGGTGTCAGGGTACTGGAATGATAGTGAATGTGGAGATCTGTGCGGAGACTACTCTGGCGAGACAGGCATAGATGATTATGGGAACAGGAGAAGGGCTGATGCAATATATAATATGAGCAGGGCAGAAGAGATAATATGGGATGACACAACTGCCCTGGTCCAGCCACCATTGCTTCTTTCCCCCCTTCCTACCTCTTCTTTGTAGGATGGGCACCCGACCTCCCTGGAGGGAGCTGGTGCAACTCAGCCAGGCTAATGAGGTGCAGGGAAGCCGAGGTCCATCAAAAGCCATGCAGAAGCCACTGCTGCTGGCTAGGGGAGAGCCAGCCTTGGCCAGCGGCTGCTGTGCTCCCCTCCCCACTGAGAGGGGAAGGAAAGGAGGCCGAGAGAGGGGAGGATGGCTGGACCCCATCAGCCCTGCCTCACGGTGCTGGGTCGCTAAAGGTGTTTTCCTGACTCTGTAGAGCACCTCTCTGCTTGGGAGCTGGTGCCTGAAACACCTGGGTGCAGGTAAGAGGAACTTCAAGTATATAGACGTAAGTACATTTGTGGGTCCTCACACTCACATACGCTCACATATTGTTAAATCCCTTGCCCCCAAACTAGTCATCAGAAACCAGTCTTAGAATCATAGAATGGTTTGGGTTGGAAGGGACCTTAAAGATCATCTGGTTCCCACCCCCCTGCCATGGGCAGGGACACCTTCCACTAGGCCAGGTTGCTCAAAGCCCCATCCGAGCTGGCCCTGAAAGACTCTTGGAGAGTCCGGGAGGGTGGCTCCTGACCCGCCTTGCTTGGCGGCAGCGAGGAGGCCAAGGGGACTGCCCCCACCTAACGGGGGCTGCCCAGCGATGAGATGCCATGCAGGGGCAGGTGGGGCAGGGCTGTTCCTCTGCCCCGTTACCCCCATGCACAGCTTCTGCCTTAAGCCCTAGCCAGGCCCTTCTGAGGAGCCTGCAGCTACGTGCTTAATATACCAGACAGTTTCAACTAACCCACTTATGTCAGGCGTTGCGTATACAGAGTAAGTCATAAAGGAAGATCAAAACTGATAAGAAACTATATAAAATATTTGCCAAGGCCCTGAAGTTGCTTGGGACATGGTAATACAAACATCATATTTATATATATTCTAATGTAGATATGTACAACTGCACACTGTTTCAGGTACATTAGTTTAGTTACTGGCTGCAGGACACCACAGAGGACTTGTGTTATATCCACATCAGAGGCAAAATAAAGAATTCACTTACAGAACTAATGCATTAAAATGTACCTTTATTTTAATAATGTTTTCAATGATAAAATTCCACATGGTAGACACATATGTTGGTTGAAAGGTAAATTAAAACTGTTCCGGGGTGGTGATATACTGCAAATTCACACTTTCACAATAAGAAATGAAAACACTTCAGAGAGGAGCGAGAGGTCCATTACACAGAAGCGGAAAGGACACAAATTGAAGTTAAATGTGCTGATCCAATGGAGCTAATTTAAAAATTTGTCCAAGACTGATGGATAATGTCAAATGACATTACGGCAAGCACTGGTTAGGCTGCAGTCCTACGGACATCATGCACTTTCTCTTTAAACACTGCATTTATCTTTAAACACTGCCAGTCCTTCCTTAAAAGCCACTGAGACTACTCACGAGTGTGACTTTAGTCATGCATGTGCATATTGCAGATTAGGAACTCAAGTTCGTAAACCGAATTGTGCCAACAATTGTTTGTTCTTCCCCCAAAACAATTATGTTGCTTTCATACTATTTATTTGTTATTTTGGCAGGAATCAAGCCATCGTTCAGGTAGTTGAAAGAAAGGTCTATTATTATTAGGCTACAAAAGCACACGGTACAGCCTACAGCTGACAAAAGGTGCTGTTGGATTGGGATTGCCTTCCCATAGCCTTGGTCTTGGTAACGGCTGCGAGGTGCAGTTCCCACAAGACAGGAGCATTATTTTTGTGTTAAATTAAATCTTGGTGGCGATTAGCAAAGGCAGCCACAAGAAACGACGCCAAGTTCAGCGCAGAGCTTTCAGCGATGCTGGGCACCGTACGTGAGTGGAGAACGGGCTCGCTCGGAAGCTAGCACACACCTGCACCATTTCATATTTACAGGCAATTCTGTCAGACAATTGCCTGGCTTCTTTGCTGATTTGACTGTCAAATATGACAATAATAAGTCTGATATCTCAAAGTATGTTTCATTCTCCTTTTCACTTTTTTTTTTTGCTTAACCCGTGTTGCCTGTGAACTTTTGGTGGGGGCTGCTTTTCCCTCACTCCTGGCCCAAGGATGAAGGCCACCGGCCGTTTCCCGCCAGTGACCCGCTGCTCGGTGCCCTGCAGCAGACCAGGGGCTGCAGTTTTGGGGGGCAATGTCTGTGAGCCCGCCAAGCGAGAGGACAGCATGGAGTGGCTCTATCAGGCAGCCTGCGCCACAGACCCAGCACTCCGGGGTTTGGCAGGTTTGCCTTAGGACAGAAAAATTAATATCCATAATTAAAAAAAAAATAGATGAGCCATGTTTTGCCTCCCACACACACTCGAAGTCCCCCGTGCGCCCTCGCTACCCCTCCGGCAGGGCAGCTTCCAGGGGGGCCGAGCCCAGGCGCCTGCAGGCCGGGGGCGGAGGGGAGAGGCCTGCGGCCTCACAGCCACCATCCCCTCAGCTCCCTTCCCTTCCCTTCCCTTCCCTTCCCTTCCCTTCCCTTCCCTTCCCTTCCCTTCCCTTCCCTTCCCTTCCCTCCCCTCCCCTCCCCTCCCCTCCCCTCCCCTCCCCGGCCGCTGCGGCCTCGGCCTCCGAGCGGAGCCCCGCCCGCCCGCCGTGCCGCGCCGCGCCGCGCCGCGCCGCGCCGGGCGGGGCCTGCCCGTGACCCGGGCGCAGACGCCGGCCGGCGCAGGCGGAAGCCCCGTCGGCGGGCGGCGGTGGCGGCCGCGGGAGCGGCGCTGCTGGTCGCGCTGCGGGAGGCGGGGGAGGAGGAGGCTGCCGCCGCCGCCGCCGCCGCCGCCATGGGAGCGGAGCAGAGCGCGGAGGCTGAGAGCCGCCCCGGCGAGCCCAGCGCCTCAGGTCGGTGCCCGCCGCGCCGCGCTGCGGGGCGGGAGGGGAGGCGGCCGCCCGTTGGCGGGAGGCGGCCGGGAGGGCGAGGGCCCCGGGAGCGGCGGGGGTGGCGGCGGCGAGGGGCGGAGAAGGGAACGGCTTTTTCTTTGCGAGGCGGCAGCGGCCCGGCCCTTCCTCTGGGGCGGGCGGGGAGGGCGCCGGGCCCGCTTCGGGCGGCGAGGGGGGCGGCAGCCGGGTGTGGGGGGCAGAGCCGGCGAGGTGGGCGCACCCCCGAGCCCCGGCCGGGGCCCCTCTCCCGCTGGCGGGGCGCGGGAGGGAGGGAGCGAGCGGGGCGCAGGGCTGAGGAGGGTGTCGGTGGTGCAGGTGCTTCCTCTGAATCCCTGTTATCCTCTGCTCTCCCTGTGAGGGACAGCAAGGAATGTGCAGTGCTGAAACAAGTGTCCCGAAGGTACTTGAAGTCCAGCTGTGGAACCGAACCTTTCTTGTGAAGGTGTCTAATAATATAAAAGAGCCTTACTGCGGTGGGGCGGTGACGAATACACAGCATTTGGTGTTTTTACCTTCATCGTTAAAACAAAAGCATGTTGGATCATCCCTGGAGTGAGAAGGCAAGATGTCTTTCATCAGCTGTTACCTGATTTTGAAAAAAAAATTGCTGAACCTAATAGATGCACAGGGAGTGGGTGTGAAGGGAGAGTACCATCCTTGAGTGATCTAAGAGATGTGTTCCTACTATAGAAAATGTATCTCCACTATGTTAAACATGGTAACATTCGCTTAGGGTTAAATTCTGATGGAATCTGCTTATTAATTTGATCGTCGTCGTCCCCCTCCCCCCCCCCCGCCCCGCTATCCTTCCAGCATCTCCGTCGCCAGCCAAGCAACGAGCAAAAATGGATGACATTGTGGTGGTAGCCCCAGGAACACAATCCTCCCGGAATGTCAGCAATGATCCAGATGTCATAAAACTGCAGGAAATTCCAACTTTCCAGCCCCTTTTGAAAGGTAAGCGATTGTTCTTTTTCTGTTTTTAAAGGCCTTTTTTTGTACCGAATGGAGTGTGTGCTTTGTGTGTCCTGAGGTTCCTACCAAAATTCACATTTCTGTCTATATTTTCCACTACCGTCTTGTTTTAAACCTTACTTTCTTTTGTTTTTTCATAATTATTCCCACCTTTCTAAACGGTGGGAGAACTGGCTTAGAGGTCTGCTAGTAATGTTTGCTGCAGTGGAACCATCTACTGTGAAGACAGTACAGCTCCAAGCGTGCCAGCTTGCCCCATACCACTGGTTGGTGAGAGATGCCATGTTACGTTCTAATGTATAATGGACCACAGTCTCCAGTTTTGCTCTAGGCTCTTAAAAGCATCTGTGTGTTACTCTCTCGGAGCCATAGCTACCTGTGTATGGATTCATTTGCTTGAAATCAAGATATCTTGTGGGGGTTTCCAGCCTAGCGCAGATTTTGTTCTTGTTTTTGGGGGTGGGGTGGTGGACTGAGGCTTGCATGGGTCCTTAAGCCCTGTGTTGGCAACATCCCTTTATATCAGTGGACTTCCTAAATTCCCACCGTGTTTTTCTTTGTTTCTTTTTCTCTCAGTCTTTTTTTCTTTCTTCCCCTGCACCCATTCTTTGTTCCTTCTATTCTGTTCAAAGGGAAGTGAAGATTTAAATTAGAGTTGTCAAACCTACGGTTTAGCAAAAACTGTTTGTGCATTTTGTGGCCTGGCTTCTAGCTACCTCTTTTTCTGGAGACTGTGCAGTGTGCTTAGTGTCTGAAAGTCCCTTAGGAAGGAAGATATCTGGAGCAGCTTGCATGAGTGGAGTTGGTAAAAGCAGCCTGCTCCTGGGCTCCTTTCCGGGGAACGTTGTGGGTCAGCAAACTTGGGTGAATGTGCTGTGTAGCAGACACACAGTGAGCCAATGTTTTTTTGAAAATTTGAGGCCTCCTATGCATGTGTACATTGGCTGCAGCACTTGCTCATGTCTTGTAGGCCTGCTATGACAGGGAGGAAGGAGCTGGGGTGTTTAGCCCTCCCTGCTACTGGAAGAAATGGTGTGGTCTTGTTCAGCTGAGGGTTTAGGCACTACTGGTCCGAGTGTCACTGATTCATGCATGGCTGCTGGGGAGATATGGCAGCCACTTTGTCCTGCAGGCATCACTAGAGGTGATGTAACATCACAACATCACTTTTTGGACAGGAACTCTTTACTACTTTCTTTTTGTGTGTCTATTGCATGAGGACCCTGGAGCATGACTAGAACTTGTGGACTATGATAGCCCAACGGGCCAAATATTTGGCATTTTATTGGGTACTGCTGGATAGAGGTCTAGATGTGCATAGCACTGACTACTGTTTCCAGCAGAAGGGGCAGAAAGATAGGGAGACCACTAAACTGGAAGAAAGCAAACATGGATATTTTTGGGGCTGGGACTGCAGTCCTTCTTGACCAAGGAGACTGTGTGTATGTGTTGGTTATACTATATATTTTTTTAAACTTTACAGAGGGTGATGTAGAAATCTGTATTTGATTTATTCCTGACACTTTCACTGTCATTTTAGAATGGACTGTAAGATTGCTGATGTTGGCACAGCGTTCATGTCAGCAGCAGGCTGGGTCATTACCTGTGGACAGAACATGCTTTGCCTGAGTCCTGCCTTGTAAAAAAGGCAGAACCAGGATCTTGACAGCGGCAATTCAGAATGTAAATGCTGGAACTCAAATCCACAAAAGAAATGAGGAAGTTTTAATCTGAGAGACCAAATTTAGAAGGCGCACTAACATCTGCCACCGAAGTTGTTGTGCATGTGTAAGAGCGCGATGACAAAGAGTTTCAGTTCCACCCAGCGTCGAACTGTGGTGAACAAACCTGGGTTGCGTAAGAGCTGTGGAAGTCCTGGGAAGCGGGCCTGGTGATCGCTTCCAGAGGCAGTGTTCCTGTATGGGTGGTTGAGGAGCAAGGATACAGGGCTTGAGGTGGGAAGTGAGAAAGAAGAGAGAGCAGCAGCCATGTGGCTGAGATAGAAAGGTTGGAAGGCACTGCCTTACCTGGCCAGTCCAGGTCCTTTAACTCCCAAACATGCATGCGTTAAGTTGTTTGATGGGAAGTTGTCTTGGTCACCGAGTTGCTTTTTCTGGTCTTACTTTGGACCTGAAGTTGCATGTGTGATAGAAACCTTCTTTTCTATTTCTATCACTTGGCCTGCTAAGAGTTTCCCTACAAGTCTCTTGAGATGTGGTGACATCTGGTGACTGCTCGAGAGTATTGCATGCTTCATCACATTCACTTTTCTGAACAGCTTTTTTCAGCCTCTAGTGCTTGTTATTGCTTGAACAACAGGGCTATGATACTTGTGTTCACTACAGAAAGCAGTGTGGTCTGTTGAGTGAGTTGAGTCTTGAGAGACCGCAGATCTGCCACAGGCTGGCTCGAGAAGCTGTTCTGTTTTGGACTGGTCTCTTCTCTGTATTCTTCACATGCAAGATCATGTTCCTGGAAGGGATGGAGAAGGACACTAGAGATCTTTTAGGACTCAATCCTAAAAACTTGTGCCCTGTGATCTGCCAGCTTGGAAAGCAGAAGACATGAACTCATAGCCCTTGTGAGCTTCATTATTCTTTTTAGTTTCTCCTTGGCTAAGCAAAGCCAAGGAGTTTTATTTTGCTTTTAAGTATCAGAAGAAGCCTGATAGTTAAATTGATGGACTGGAGAAGCACGTGGTCATGAAGAAACTGCATGTTCTTGAGAGACAAAGCACTTAAGAGCCAAAACACTAGGCTCTCCTAGGCATATTGAGTTGAGCTCGTGATCAGTGTAGCTGGAAGTCTTCAGCACTGTACACCCTTGCATGGAAGAAAATGCTAGTGTTGTGTCCATTACATCTTTCATACTAGGATTTCCTTGACTTCTACAGCAAAAATTGCACCTCAGAGTTACAGCTATGATTGTGTAGAGTCCTTCTGAGTAATATTTGCCTTCTTCGAAGTACTGTCATGATTACTGAGCATGCATAATAAGCAGTGTTTGAGAGGTCAGTGTTTAAGCATTTGCTGATTCCTGTGTTTGAACCTGTCAGATATAGCTATTCGGTGAGGTCGGTGCTACTGTCTTGAAGCAGTTGTGTAGCACCTACTATGGTGAGTCAAGGACTGGGGTGTCTTTTTTCCTAATGCCAGGGACTATCTTCTCTGGTGCTATATTCATGTGGACAGAAAGGGGAGAGTGTCCCACACGTGGCGGGTTTAGGAAAGCATTCCAGTGGATGCCTGTTGTATTGCCATTTGTAAACGTCAAATCCTAATCCTGCCCAAACTGAGAGGAGAGGAAAAACTACTCTTGGGGAGTACATCTGGGAGTGAAGTGCCCAATTGTTGTTCTCCAGAAACTGCTATATGTTTAGGGTGTTTGCATTTTTTTTTTCCCCCCCTGAATGTAAAAACCCTTCTATTAGAAATGCCAGCAGGGAACTTCACTGCTTGATGAAACAAGACTTTTTTTTTTTTTTTTTTTTTTTTTTTTTTTTTTTTAAGTGGGGAGGAAGGTTTATAATCTGGACTCCTGGGAGCAACAGAGGAAGTCTCCAGTCTTCTCCCTGGTTGCAAGCATTCCCTGCAGAGACCACTTTGTAAGCAATACAGAACAAAACGTGAAAAGGTGATATGCTGTTTCGTTTCTTTCCTTTATGCGTCTTCCTGAGGATATTTGCATGAAGATGAAACTTCTGTCTGTTCAGTGTCCCTGGTTTTTGCAGTCTGTTCATAGTGTGAAGTCATAGCCAACTGTATATAAAATCAAAGTCATCTTCTGTGCGTAATCCAAAATGGTATTACTTGTGTAGCTTATGAGCAAAGTGGCCCATCTTATGAAGGCGTTTGGAAAAAAACTAAAAAGGCAATTTTCTATGTAGTCATGACTACAGAAGGTTGATAAGGTACCACAGTGTGGGATTTCTCTTAGAAAGGCTCTTACTGGATCTGTAAAGTATCACCTCTGACCAGGGATTTGGCTTTTATGACCAGGGGATCCCCTTGGAGGTTTAAGGAGTGCTGGTGAAAGATGGGATCCACTTGACTAAGTGAGATTAGAGCATCTTTAGCAACAGGTGGGCCAACCTGAAAGCGAAAGCGTTGAATTAGAAATGATGGGGGAAGGAGATTACAACCACTGTTAAGTGAAGAAGCAGTGGACAAGGTTGAAAAGCAAAGCCTGAATATTCTGGTGGGTTTTTTTTTTCCTATGCAGTTTTTCTTGGCAATTAAAGTAAGATGGGTGGGGTAAGGGGCGAAACATTGTTACAAAGCTTCCTGAAAGCTTTTGAAAAGGGTACTTAGGTTTTAATTTTGTGTCCTGAAAACAGAATGCTCATTTCATTTTTCCAGAGGGCATCAGCATCTCTCTCAAGCCTCAATAAAGATTGAGGTCTGTCTTTCTGGTAGCAGTGAAGCGTTACTGTAAACAAAAAAGTCAGATACATATAAAGGACCTATAGATGTGTTTTAGTAATACAGGAGAAACTGATCAGGAATTAGTCATCCAGCTACAAATATAATTCCTGTTCTGTGCCAAGGTCAGCAAGACCTAAGGCAAACAAAATGTTGGGAGCTCGATAGTAGGAACAAAAACTTTGACTGGTGTATCTGTTAAATTAAAAATCAAATTAAAATGGGATGAGACCCACACTTTTTCCTTCCTTGACTGATTAGTTCTGAGAAAGGGAGCAGGACATGGGTGAGGTTGGAGTGTGCATGTCTGAGGCTCTGTTTTGTGCCGCTGTCTTGTAAGTGGCATGTTCTAGACTTCCTAGGACAAAGTAAATCTCATGGATCTTTTTGAGGGAAGTCTATGTAATTGATACCCATTTGTGACTATGTCTTCCTGCAGGAAAAGTGACTTAACTTTCATTGCCAGTGACTTAAATGAAAACCAAAAGGTTCCAAAGTTTGTATTAGAAGAAAAGTCGTTACCTCTCAGTTACTTAGCAGAAACTATGTCACAAATAGATTCTAGGCTACATCAGTGGTTTCTGATGGTATTTAATGTCAGGTTGGTCATCTGTTTTGGAAGCTCAAGATACAAAAGGGTATGTGACCGAAAGATTTCCAAACAGCAATCCTTCTTCCAGGCATGTATCTAAAACAGAAACTTGAAAGAAAGGAAGTCTAGAATGCAATCATAGAATCTCAGAATGGTTTGGATTGGAAGGGACCTTTAAAGATGATCTAGTCCAACCCCCCTGCCATGGGCAGGGACATCTTTCACTAGACCAGGCTGCTCAAAGCCCCGTCCAACCTGACCGTGAACACTTCCCGTGATGGTGCATCCACAGCTTCTCTGGGCAACCTGTTCCAGTATCTCACCACCCTCATCATAAAAAAAAAAGTCTTCCTTATGTCCAATTCAGTTTAAAACCGTTGCCCTTTGTCCTGTCACTACAGGCCCTAGTAGAAAGTCTCTCTCTTGTCTGTCTTATAAGCTATATTTGTCCTAAGGAGGCTTTTTTTGGAAATAAGCTTGTTCCTACTTATGGCTAGAATTCTGTACTGGTGAAAGGTCTTCAGCATGAAGAAGCAAAAGAAAGAGGTTACTGTCTTACTGCGAAGACACTGTATGAGCAGCAGAAGCTTCCTTACATTGCTGTGCCTTCCCCCGTCACCCTAGGATTTTGCAATTAGTTTGCTCTCCAGTCTTCTTTCATGGTTCTTTTGATCACCCTGGTGGTATTGTGAGCATTTGAGACTTCCTGACTGGCTGACAAAAGGTGCCAGAAAGGCAGTGACTTTCTGCTTCTGCTGGCCCAACTCCCACCAGTTGTTAATTTTGAAGTACATCTTGTAATTTCCAAATCTGGTCATCAGTTCCATTAATGTTACTGGCCTACTTGCGTCTATTGGCAGACTTGCAGACTCTAACCTGGTTTTTGAAAAGGGAATGTCTTAGCAAATGGTCTTTGTGCTTTATTGAGAGACACTTCTGGAACATCTGAAAACAACAGTGTTTTTGTAACCCATGGCTTGTATAGAAAATGGTAACTTTCAAGTTGCATTCCATTTGGTGCTAAGTTAAAAATTCAAGTAATATGCAGGCACAGGAAGAGAAATTATTCTTGTTTTGGAGACCAGTTCTTCACATTGTGTAAGAACGACTTTCAGTTTCTTCTTGTATTTGGTGCTTGCTGCGCAGTAGTTCATTGAATGCCGAGGCTGGCAGCTTGCCCCTGTTGAAAGGGGGACTCAGTCCTTGCTGCTTTTGCTTTTGGCCATGTGGGCATGCCTCCTCTGTCACTCTGGCTCTGGTATTTGTTGGGCTCCTCAGTGGGAGACTTACGTTTTACTAGGTATTTGGAGATAGTTCAGCAGCCCCGTCTGTGTTCTGACCTATCTATGGAGGAAATCCTAATTAAACCAAAAAAATCATTTTTATGCTAGATATTTAATTGTTGAAGCTGTTGTTGATCCCTGCTTGGCCTGTTGCACAAGAATGTGATGATACTTTTTGTTTTGTTTTGGCTGGCAGTCTTAGGCTTGTTGTATGGAAGCTCCCTTGAGAGCAGGGATCATTTCTGTGTATTAGGCAATATGCTGAGATGCAACTGGAGACTGTGGCTTATGAACAGTTCATGTGTGGGTCCTGTGCTGAGACTGCTAAGTGCATTTGCCATCATATGCAGCATGTCTGTTGTCAGAGGAACTCCTGATCCCTCCAGCATTGAGAGAAATGAAGTTAGCAAGGGATGCTGAGGCTCTTACTTCAGGCTCACGTGCATTCCCAGGTGAGGAGAGAGGTGGCTTCTCTGCAGACCTATGGCAAGTTACTTGTGGTGCACTCCATTCCTTTGTCTGTCAAACATACCTGGTGTGCATATTGTAGCTTGTAGCCGTAGGAGGGTTTTTGTGTGGAGCTCATTAGCATCCCCTAGTGCAATATAACTGGATTCTTGTCCTAAAAATACTACTGCTGTTTTTGTAAGAATAGCAAAGCACGGGAAGAGGTTGCTTCGTAGGGTTTTGACATTTATGTCCTTAATGTTTTTAAGGACATGTTAAGCAAACATCTACCAGGCATGAATTAGAAGTAAATGAATAGATTATGGCTAACCCACTGAGGTCTTTCCTTAACCATGCTGCCCTTTATGCCTATTTATGTTGCTTCGTTATTTATCAAGAAAGGTATTTCACAAAGCAAAAACCAAGGCCTTTACTCTGAAGAGGCCAGGGTATAGTTTACCTGGCAGTAGTGTAAGAAGGAGACCAAAATTATGTGGCAGAAAGAGTCCTGCAAGATAGGTCCAGCGCGAAGAGTGTCCTTTTCGTCTCAGTATGGTTTGACGTGAAAACTTGGCAATGGTATATTTATTATAGCTGGTGCACATCTTCAGCAGAGAAGCATAGGGAGATGCTGAGAAATCTCCTGTGAGAGAGAACAGTGGTGAAATTGGTGCTGCTGTGCTGATCTTCTGTTGTCCTCCAGTCACAGGAAACATAAGCTTGCGTTAGGCAGCTTGAAAGGATTGTTTATCCCTGTATAATTTCTTGGATGAGGTCGCTTTTCAGGCAGAAAACTACTTATCTGAAAAATATCAATGTGTTTATCTTTCTGGGACAGCATGTAGAGGAAGGATGGATGTTTAGAGTTCGAGCCTTTAAAGCAATAGGTTTTGTCACATCTTACTCCTTTGTATGTTCTGGTGACTGACTTACATCCTCTGTTCATTCCCTTACCTCACTGTATGCTGCTACTTCTATTTATTGTCTAGGGAATTTAGCTAATAGCATGCATTAGTGAATTTTATTCCTATAATTCTCTAGGCATTGCGATACTTCAGTCCTTTTTAATTTTGCTCCAGTGCCTTACTAGAAGGATCTGCTTGTGCAGCACTTGGTAGTACTGCTGAGAGTATAGGGCTCTAACTGAATTTACATTATCCAGGTTTGTTGGATGGACCCCATGATTAGTGCTCATAACAAGGTGAAAATGAGCATGCTGGGTAGAAAGAAATAGCAAGAATGATACTGTGAGTGCATGTCTGCCTGTGTGAGTTTTTTTTTGTTTGGTTGCGTTTTTTTAAGGCTGTGGACTAGTACAGTATTCTGTGTTATAGAGAGCTGCCTCTGCATTTTGGTTTCGTGACTCGAAACTAGCTCTGAAAACAGAACCTAGGAGATGCCTCAGTTTGAAAGAAAAGCTCCTTTCCTCGAAAAGATATTTGGAGGAGAGGAGGAGAATGATGGTGATGTCCTATTTCCATGTGTTCCTCAATGGTTTGTTGACAATTTGGAGACCTGGAGCAATTCATTTTTATGAGTGAGAGGATTTGAGTCTGTGGTTAGGTACTGTATACTCGACACCAGTTGGAAGAGTATTAGGGACTGTGGATACTCAGTTGTCTACCTTTTTCCCCCACCTCCCTTTTCAAGCTGTTTCACACCATGTGGTATAATGTGTATAGTAGCAGATAGAAAGAATGAGCATGTCTGCCTAGACTGTTAGCCTGGTCTCTTTCCTGGGTGAGTACCACTGAGCTCCAATTTCTGCTGAGCTGTATAGTCAATGGCTGTGACTCCTGTCTGAATCTTAGAGCTCCTCAAGCCTGTATGGCTCGTCCCTGCTGTCTTGCTGCGTGAATAAGTTTTGCAGGTCATCGCAAGTCACCCGCAGATTCTCATTCCTTTACCTTCACAGAGCTTCTGTGACAGCTCTCCAGCTGGCCTGTATAGCTCTTGGGGTGCAGCTACCCTTTGGATAATATTAGAAGATGTGCTGAGAAAAATAACCATGTGGAGTTAACGATGTTCTGGCTTATAGACTTGCCACACACTTTGATGAGGAGTATCTGTGTGTTGGCCAGTGTACCTTGAAATCACTGTTAACTGGTTAGTGAAATGCAAATGAAACTAATTATAACATCTAAAACATATAGTGTAATTACAAATGTTTATAGAAGGTGTAATTTCTTTATGCCAAGAGGAGATTGGAAATTGGATGCATCTGACTGATAAGGCATAGGAGCTAGTGTGCTCCACTGGAATGTTGCTGATGAATCTTTCTAGGACAAAGATAAGCATATGTCGGGAAAGCACTTAACAGCACATCTGTGGTTTGGGTCTTTTTGTTTGTGGGTGGGGTTTGGGGTTTTTTTTGAGTTTGTGAAGGACTCCAGGTGTCTAAACCTGGATGGATATTTTTTTTTCTTCTCCTTCTCTCCTTCATGTTTGTGTACCTTTATTCAGCATTGTTGTCTTGCTCATAAGTTAAGACTTGCTCATAAGACTTGGTTGAGTCTGTGACTGAAGGGCTGGTGGAATTTCTCTTCCTGCCTTTCCCGTTTGGTGTGTATGTGGGTATCTTTCTCTGATGCATCTCCCTCTCCTGAACTTGATGTTTTATATCAATGAAAATTGCATGAAAAGAAATGTTCCTGTTAGAAACGTATGACTAGGATGTATCTAAGTGTGTGTATATAGATATTTGGAGTGATTACTCTCCAAGACTGCTCCTGTAGGGATACTGCAATAGTGTTATTCAGTGGACTGAAGTCTGAAAGGTAAGTCTCCCCTGTGTAGGCTGGATAGGGTTGGAGAAAGAGAGTGGGACCTAATGAAAGCCCTGTCCTGGTGCCGTTTGGTTCTCTCCTCTTTAGCTGGCCACTGTGATACCTACTGCTCCTTTCACTTTTGCTGTATTCTTCCAGCCATTAATAACATGAAGTATTTGTGTTTACTAGATAGGAACTGCTGTGTTAGATGTCGGATGCTTGAACGTAGAGAAACGAAGATTGTGCCTGGGATGTGTCTGTCATGCAGGGATAGGGGAAGGGATGGGAGCTTGGGGTGGTGACTGAGTTCCTGAGGGAAACTCTTGACACAGGAACAGAAAATCTTAGTGTCTTTAGTTACTATGGCAGTGAGCAATATAGATGTGTTCAGATAGAGATGCACAGGAAAAGGCCATGGGTGCTGAAACAAAATAGCTGACTCTTCTTAATGAGAAATGTCTGCCATGTAGGAGGGAAGGATGAGTGGTAATTACATATTTGAAACAGCATTTTAATGAGGAATCTCTCTGCTTATAAATGTAACAGATTTCTCTGTTCCCATCATCAGTGGTCACTTCAGTTATGAAGAAGTCTTACTTCCCTATCTTCTGGTGTTGACAATATAAAATAAATCATAAGAAGAAAACGAGCTAGGTATGCCAAAGGTCACTTTGCTGTTTCCTCTGGGATGGGTCTGCTGTTAGGAATCTGTGAAATTGTCAATAGAAAGCAGGAAGGACAGAACTCTAAAATGCTTCTGATATATTCCCCACATCCCCACAACTCCTACCTCCATCCTCAAAAAAACTGCAACCTCAAAGTGTTTTGGCCTGAAGTCCCTATTCTGGAGCTTGACACATTTTCTTCCAGGTGCCTTCCCAGAAAAGGTCAATGAGCTGTACACTTCCCAGTGGGCATGTGGCTGAGTGATGGAAAGCATCGGCCAAGTGGACTGTGCTGTTTAAAGCTCATTCTTCCCCAGTACTGACTTGTAGTTGTGTGTGGTGGCAGGACATTTCTTTCAAATATTTATTTTTTTTTTCTTCTCCTGCACTGTAAATGAAAGGCTGAAGATGCACCAACATGCTCACGTGCCAAGAGTTTTTTTTTCTAAATTGTACCTACCAATATATGCCTTAACTTTGAATACTGTTCGCTTTGAAATATATTTATGTGTATGTGTGCATATACTATACATACATGCTATATATAGTATGTATATACTATACCTACAAATGATGTGTATATATAGTACCTATTTTCTGCACATGCAAACTGTACATGTATAGTTTACTTCTTGTGATTCTGCTTGGCCCCCTGTTTATGTTCTTTTGCTTGACTGGTGGCCGTTTCTGGAATGCTTGTGTCTTGCTGCTAGACCAGCAGCAGTGTTGCAATAGATTGCTTTTGAAAAATGAATGTTTCTGTTTGATCTTAGGCTTTATAGGAGTTAATAAGTTTATCCAAGTCCAGAAGATTATTTGGTTTTAAGCCAATCAGTTTATTGGTAAAGATTATGATTAACCAAGAGGCACAGTGTGAATTATCACATCCTAAGTCCTAGTTCTTGATTTCCCCCCACCTCCCTTGCAGCTGCTGATGCCGTTAGGTAACTATGGTCAAGGTAAAGCATGAGTGGATATTTCTGTATCTACTGCCCATCAGCAGTTAACTCCACTTTCTATAACGTCACATCATTCAAAAGCTCTGCTCTTATCTTTATTTCCCTGCCCAGACACTGTCAGGAGAATAAAAAGCAGATTCTAGAAAGTCGTATGTGTAGATAATACCCCCCTTTTCTAATTAAGAGTTTGACTTACTAAAAATTATATAAAGATAAAAAGGTTGTTAAGGTAGAAGTGAAAAAACAAGTCTACTCAAGCCCTAAACCTTGTTATCAAAGCAGCGTGGTGGGAGCATAGCTTAACCACGTTCTCTCTGTATAATTGTGTAAGATGAGATCAACAACCAAGCAATAAAGCAAGCTCATTGTTAGAAAACCTTGAAGTTTAGAATCAAATTTGATCTGCCTCTATTTCTTTCTTAGGGCAGCTTAACAAAAAGGAAAATAGGAGTTTAGTGGTTCATTTGGCTTGAACAGTGAGGTTTGAAAAGCTGAATTTTATAGTGTTCCCTCTGTTTCCCACGTGGGGGCTGGTCATGGTATGCTTGGCTTAGTTGTCAGCACCCTTGCACGCGTAAACCGCAGGATCCACCACTGCAGATTATGTATTGAATCCCAATATGCAGATGATCTGCTGGAGATACTGCTTTTCAATTTGCGATAGTAACAAAATCACTAGTAGTAACATTCAGCAGAAAGTGGAATGGCTGCCTGTTGTAGGTGTGCATAAGCACCACTCTGGCAGTATGCTGTACAGCTGAACTTGGAAGCCTACATCATCCTGAGGTAGTGGTCAGAGAAGGGACTACATTAGTCAAGGACAAGGGGCAGCAGCAGATGTACACGCTGTAAAGCAATGGCTTGTTTCAGTAACGTATGTTCAGGGTGAAATTACGACTTTGCTGAAGACAAGGGCAAAGCTCTTGTTGGTTCCAGCAGAGTGAAGATTTTTTTTGACCCCAAATAGTGTGCATTTCTATGTAGTTTACGTTTGTATGGTAGAGTGCTGAGGTTGATGTTTGAAGTTTAACAGTAATAAACGTTCTGGAGAGAGTAAGGAACGTTGCACAGTGAGATTGTGAGACTTGACACCCCCTCCACCCTCACACCCTTAAGCTAGATCCACAAAAGACATGGTTGTTCAGAAGATGGGGACATCTTTAGGGGTTTTGTGCTCACTTGCCTGTTTATGCACTGTGTTAAATAACCATAAGGCAGAAGGCATCTGTAGCTCAGGAAAAGCTATTGGAGACCAGGATCCCCACTACCTTGTTCACTCTACCTCCCCACTACCCCCTTTTTCTTTATCCACCTTCCTCTTGGCTATTCCTTGGCCATGCATGCTGAGCTAAGAAGCTCCAGACAGCTTCTGGCATGAGAGAGGTGCTGATGAGATGCTACTCACTCAGCCTCCATAAAGCTGTGGTCATCCTTGCCATACTCTGTAGCAGGATTTTAGTGCCTAGGGAGATTTTTTTTTTTAATGGTGGAAACTCTAACTTCCAGCAATCTTAAGACACTTGAGAAGTTCTGAAGATTGCACCGCAGTGATGTGAGTCCCTTTTGTGGGCTGTTGTCTTCGATGCTTGTGGAGTTTTTTGTTTGAGGTTTTCTTCTCGTGTGTGTGGTTGAATTCGCTGGGTACTTTTACCTGTCTTGCTCATGTCTGCGTGTCTCATGTTCCAAAATGTTTACTAACTGTAATTCTGGCACATAATTTCAGAGGAGACATCTGATATACCCTGTTTGGCCTTGATGTGTTCATTAAATGTAAAATGTCATGCAGTTTGTTATCTCCTGTCTGACTCTTGTATTCGAGATCCACTTTGAGCTGGTGTGAGGTGCTGTATCCAGTATGTTTTTTTCACTTGGTAGAGTTGAAGGGCAAAAGTGCACATGCTGTTATGAGAGGTATTTTTTAATGAGGTTAAGAGCAAACAGTATGAATACTAGGTTGCAGTTTTAATTCACTTTTTTCCTTTCAGTAGCTGGTGCATAGAGAAATTATACTCTTGAAGTGGTAGGCGAGTCTCTTCTAATGCAGTGAAAATGGGGACTTCATGATCACAGGCTGCAGTCCTCTAATTGATACAGCTGGGATATCCCTTAGAAGTCACTTGTGTAACTTGCATGGACAGAAATATCGGAGTGCAGACTGCAGTTCAGTGTAGCAGTAAAAGACCTGAGAAGCTGAGTCAATAAAACTGGATTCTTTCCACCATGTTATATCAGCCTGGCAATGATGTATTGCGCCCAAAGGAAAGGTGTAACAGCGGACGGAGTACTGCCTTTGAATCTGCCTGCTGAGCTGCGGCTGGGGAGTCAAGGGGACAGCATCACAGGCTGCTAGTAAGTAACTCTGCTGCTGCGCCTCGTTACTCCTGAGGCATGAAATGCACAGGTTTCTCTTGCGCAGCAATCCTTCAACTCAGTGCTGCAATGTCCCTTCTCTGTTTTCTGATTTGCTGTTCTTCACCCCTGTAGTCCTTTGTTAATAAATACGACTATTGAGACTTGGATAGACTGCAGTCTAGGTAACTGCCACAGGGTGTCACTGGAATACAAAAGGAGTAGTAGATGTGAGTGAAAAGGGCTGGAAACCTTGCTGAAACAGCGCGTTGGAAACTGCTTTCTCCTCAAGCTATTTTCATGAACATTTGTGTTTTAGTTGTATTCGTTGTACCAAGTGACCAAGGTCTTGGTGGCCTTGCTGGCAAGCTGGGCTTGGTACCAGCTGGACCTGTGAGCTGAGCCACACAGTGCTTAACTGGGAAGCGACTACAGGCTGAAACAGTACTGGGTCTGTGAGGAGGAGATGGTGCAGAGATCTTAATCAGAAAGTCTTTCAGAAGTCTTTGTGATCTTGAAAAATAAAAATCTTGTGTGCCACTTATTTTCAGTTGTTGATACTAGGGGTTTTCTAAGTGTGTATGGTAAGAAAATGAAAGTATAGATCATCAGTAATTCAGATAGAAGCACCTGAGGTTCGGCCACTGTCCATGGCTATTGATTCTCACCTCAGTACACCATCTGTAACATGGAGTTTAATAGTATTTTCTCAGCAACACTGTTTTGATTGTAGGTGTGTTGAAGACTGAGGTATTCTCCTCCCAAGATACTGGTGTATAGTAAGTTTTTCCCCAGCCGGCCCATTGTGCTGGGAAAAATGTTCATCTAGCATAGGGAATGGAACTGGGGAACTGATGTGTCTAGAAAATGATTGCAACACCCTCTCCTTTCCCCCAGCCCTAGCCCAATAATGTTTGGCTCAATCAGATCTTCTTTCCAGCTCAGCACCAGCCCTGCTAACCCGTGTTGCTGCCAGAGTGCACAACATGGTATGAACTGAGACCCTTGAGCTAGTGGATGAGGGGAGAGAGGTGAAACAAGAAAGGGGGAAAGGGGAAGAAATTATGCATCTATTAAGTGAGGGCCTAAAATTCCAGACTTTTACCCCACCTTCCGAGTGTGCAGAGTACAGCTAATCTCACATAAATGAACACATTTGTTTGGGGAGAATCTTTGTATTGATCAGATATGTCTATTCAGCTTAAAATCCAATGCTTTGCTAATTCCCAAGTTATTTCTTAGGAGAGGGAGTGTGGAAGGGGAATGTCTTGAACCTTCATGTCTGTTGCCTTGGAATTAAGATATCTTCTCCAGTCTATCATGCCAGTAAAAGCATTTTGGCTTTGCAAGGGATTTATGTGGTTCCCTTTTCATTAATGTGTTAATGGGAGGTGTGTACCAAAACATCTGGGCATCAACTGGAGAGTAATGTCCTTCACTATATGCTGTCCAAACCTTTTGGTGCTTGGGAAGGTGTTGGCGCTCACCAGGAACTTGAGGCTATAACCTATTTGCATATAACCGGTTTTTAAAAATTAAAATGCTAATATAGGCAACCTTTATGCTTGCCTAAACTTGTTTTTCAGTGAGACACCATGCAAAATTGCTTGTACATGTTCTCCTCCCCCTGATCTCACTGTTCAAAGTGAGATTGCTGGCAAGACATGCCTCTTCAACACTCGGACTTTGGTATAAAATTATTTGAGCCTGAGTTTCCTCATTTAAAATTCATTGTTTCTGCAAACTTTCTAAACTCGTGTGCCAGCTACAAGGGATGGGAAGCCGTGTTTCAAGTTAAAGCAGAAGCAGAGTGCCAAGGAAAACCCTTCTCCTGAAGAATCCCTTTCTTTTTTACCTGGCTCAGACAAGTGATCATCTCTTCTTTACTAGGTTTTTACTGTTATGTCCTTATTGTGCTAGATTTTTTGCTGTGTGTGTGGGCAATCCTTCAAGGACAGGATGCTTCTGTGACTGACGCTGCCCAATGTACCTTGGCACATTGTGCCTTCTCTACGCCCCTTGTATGTAACTGGAAGCTGACCTGGAGTCCACTGCACTGTGGATACCACTTGCAGTTGTGGCCGTGTAAATGGGATGTTTCCAAAGAGCTCCCTGGAAAGTGTGCTGTTCTTACGGATCAGGACATTCTAAGTCATAGTTACCAAGAGACTTCAAAAACAGTATAACTTTCATCTGGCTGTGTTTCAGTGAGTAACCCTTCACTTCTGGTTATTGGTGAGACCAAGATGATGGTGTGACGTGCTCCAAAAGCAAGAGATGGATGCTGCAAGTTTTAAATAAAATCACTTGTGTTTTAAAATGTTTCTTTCAATATGATGCCAACCACATAAAACTGCTGGAAAGGCACTGCTGACACTCTTGGTACTGACTGATCTCTCTTTGCAAGGAATGGGTCAGGGATGTTCAGCCGGCAGAGGAGGAAGATGGCCAAAAGGTTGGTCAGGGTTTTATCAATTCTCATTCTTCCTAATAGCCTTGGAGGATTTCTGACAGCTAAACAAAGCCTGAACCTGAAGGGAAAGGTTTGATTTTTCCTTTTAATCCTTAGGTGTCTTGATTTCATCTGAGCAAACAGAATTTTTATTTGTAATAGAAAGTGGAAGAGATACTGAAGATGGAACTTCTTAAGTAATGCATGCTGCTTTACCCTCTGTGAGATTAAATCTCATTTTCTGTGATATGGAAGTGACAAAAAGATGATTGGGATGGAAGTACATGTTTGCATTTATACTTTTGTACAAACAGGATGACTTAAAGTAGAATACTTACCCTGTTGCTTTTTGTTGCATCCCATTGAGGGGTCTTGTCACCAGTTTTAGTGTTAACTGAAATTTGGAGTCAATTTGGGTGGTGGCTGAGTGGTTTTCATTGCAACAGTTTAAAAATCTCCACTGTTCTATGTTTCCTTAGTTGTCTATCTGATTTATTAGATTCTGTGGTAGAGAAGGCAGTAAGGAAGCATATATTAGTCATTAAGATTAGAGGCTTCATTTCTTTTCTTGAACATTTGCATAGATATTTTTTGTTGTTGTTGTTAACTGAAATCGTTTCCAAGCTCTGAAATGTGCTTGGATGTATGGGTGTATGGTATCAGAAACAAAACTGCTGTTTTATCAGAGATGAATCTAAACTTCACACAGCTTTGTCGTCTTTGGAGCCAAGAGCCCAGCGGAGCTTTAAAATGGAATTGACCGCACCTCTGCTTTTTGCTAACACAGGGTGGTCCAGAGACTTGAGGTGCCAGCGTGGATTCCCTTTGGCCAACCTAACGCATGAGGTGCTGCAGGACCATGCTTTGGAGAGGACAGGGATTTGGCTGTGGCTTCAAATTCTGTGGGCTATTTGGCCTCTTGCCTCAACCTGGCAACACAAAAGTTACAAAAAGTGCAAACCCATGGGGTTTTTGTCCATGTTGTCTTTGACATCTTACCAATAAAACAAAAAGCCCAGTAAAAAATGCAGTGTCCTATGAGTAAGGATCACTGCAGGCAGTTGGCGTTTGCTTGCTTCATTTCCTAATAAAGACAACAGGAGATAAAAATCAGACTTTGGTTCACATATTAAATTGGTCTCAAGTTGTAATCATTTCAAGGGTCCAGATGGCTGGTTTGATGGATTTTTTTTTTTTTTAATTATGTATTTATTTATTTTTCCACACGGTGAGTCTATTAAACTAACTGTGATCGTGGCTTGGACAAGTTGTGAGCAGATAGTATGCGATACTTACAGCTTCTTATCGAATGATCAACAGAAAGAGAAGAATAAAATGTCATATTCATTTATTTCAATCTTTCATAATACCTAGCTGCTAGTGAAGCAGCATTATGTAGACATGCTGCCTACCTGCTGTCCTGTGTTAGATAAATGTGGTGCTTCTGTCTGTCCCTGCTTAGTTGTCAGGTGTTCTGTCTTTAATATCTGGATATTGGGAGCATCTGCTGGTATCTTTGTGAACAATGAACAAAGCTAATGGTAGTTATTAGCGAAGTTTTGTGCAAAAATGTATTTCTTCTGCTATAAAAGATTGCTGTTCCCTGTGACCTTGTAAACTGTTGCTGTGCTACTACTTCGAACAACTGAGGCTTTAGATGTCTTGCTTTTAAAAATTACGTGCTGCTCTGGGGTATTCATGTGAATATACTGTGAAAGACCCTGCTACTACAAAACTCTAATTAAAATCTTAAGTTAGACTTGTGCTCCAACTAGCTGTTGTTTTTTCGTTGTTGCTTTTTTAAGTTAGGAAGAAGTAAGGCTCACGCAGTCCTGCTCTGCGTGTAACAGTTTCATAGATATGTAGAGGTGCATTGCTGATGAGAAGGAGAAGGCATTGACTGTCACTGCATGTTGAAATGAGCATGTGAAGTATTTCAAAGTCTGTTTGCTAAAAGTTTGGAAACTTCTGGATGCTGATGAGGAACTTGATACAAACCTAAGTCTTGTATTCACTAGGTTGTAATTATTACAACTGTAGTAAATATGGAATTTGATCAGTACTGAAGTGGACGTCATAGCACTTAATGTTTAATGAAGACTAGCATGTCAATAAATCAAGGTATCAGATGTCAAAGGTACTGCAGGAAACAAAAATTAACAGACTTGAAGTGATTAAAATGGGCAAATTCTTCTGACGTAAAATGCAGAGGCTAACGAGCTGTCAGTTGTCAAGAATGGATTTGGACTCATTTTTAAAAACACTGGAAGTCTGTTTTATATGATTCTTCTGTTTTAAATATACTGATATGCCTGACTCTTGCAGTGGTGGAGGGGAACATGGGGTTTAATGAACCTGGAAGGCAGAGGTTTTCCGTGACATGGGGCCTTGAGTTTCTACAAATCAGCTTTTAAATATATGGCCCTCAATATTTTTGGTTTTGAGAGGCAGAGGTTTTCTCATCTCAAGAAATTCGGACCAAAAGTGTAAAAGCATTTAAAAAACCAACCAACCAACATAAAAACCAAACAAAAACCAGCAAAAAAGCCCTGCTGGTTAAAGCTATTTGCCTGAAGTATGTTTCTCCAAAGAGCCTCTTAAAATGATCTGTAGTACATCAACTGATGATTGGGCTGTAGTGGTGTCTTAAACTTCCCGTTCTTTACTTTAAATGCCAAATGCCTTTATTAGTATCTGAATCCAATTACTTTTGTTGTCAATGTTTGCATTTGTATTTGGATGAAGAATGTGAAGAATCAACCTAGCCCTTCATGCCAGGCAATGGGATAAATGTGGGAAGAATAGATTTATTTTTCATGTCATAGCTCTACCTGTGCGAAGAAAACTGGTGTGTCTACCTTGGTGCCACCTCAGCTTGTGGAAGAAAGCATCTACAAAGGTGCAGGTTAAAGTTTTGATTGCATCAACTATTTAAAATCTAAATTAAAGTAGTTTTCCTGTGCAGTGAATCGACAGGAGTGATTTAGATATAGAGGCGCTGTACTGTGGTGGTAGGACTGATGTAAAAAAGGTTGATCTCTCAATAAAGATACAGAAAACTGGTTGAGTGAGTTGGCTAAAAATGGGCTGTGCTTATGTATGCCATCATGGTCAATGTGCAACAGGGAAAGATAAGGATAGTGCATACAAGACAAAAGAAAAGGGGGAAGTTGTTAAATATTGACAGATCAGGTATACCTTTGGAAAAAGGGGAGAAACTGAGGATGTTTGTTTTCCTACCTCTAATCAATTAATATTTAACCAGTGGTCATGGGTGACTCATCTCTACTATCTGTTCCTTGTAAATGCAATTTTAAGATGAAAGAAAACCAGGGTGATCAGCATAACCAAGGAACTATCTGGGAAATAAAAAAGGCAAAATGTTTCTGGCAGGCTAGGAACCTGAATTGGCTCATCATGGGATCCGGCAGGTGCCAGGGCTGGCATGGGGATAAATCCCATGGGTTATGGAGTGAGGTCACATCAGGGCCAGCTGAGATCAGCTTCACCAGTTGTGGAGCCACAACCTCATGCGGTTGAGTTGCGCCGGAGCGTACAGGCTTATGGCCGCGGTTGCTACGTCATTCTCCATAAATCCATCACAGAGATTTCCATCTGGAAACATCTGGCACCAGGCTGGTTCAAACTAGCTGTCCCGGCTAGGTACTTCTGAACTCAGGAGATGCTTATCTTGGTGGTTTTAAGGCGAGCACATTACCAAATTAGGTTCTGGACTCAATGCGGAGAAGATAACACGCACAGAATTTATTGAGGCACATGGGTTTCCCGTGAAGTGTCCCGGCTGGATTTGCTTCTATGCTTTGCTGACCAGCTTATCCCCTTGGAAGTGTGGAGGAGGCTGGAAGGGCGGCTGTGCAGTGGCTGTGGGTGGTGGCATGGTGGCAGGAGCGGAGGTCTGGCTGGACCTGTGGACTTGCACCTCCATGGCTTTCTGTACAAATATTGGGTGTTCTGCTCTTTGATTCCGTGTTTGATTTAGTGGTTTTTCCAAAAGCAGGGGTGAACAAAACAGGCTAAGCTAATGACTTGGGGCTTTCTTCCTAAAAGCAGCAAATTGATCTTTTCTTTGGAAAGCAGTCATCAGAGGGAACTGAGGTTGAAAAAGATTTAAAAGTGCTGAGACTCTTCACAAACCTTTTGTTTAGAAACTGTTTTGATGCCAAATATTTTGATGCTTTTGATTTTCCCCCTCCCTTATCTTCTTAACTCGAGGGGCTTAACAGGAAAACAAAATCTGTACTACTTCTAATTTTTTTTTACCTCACTGAAGGTTTTCAGAAGGCACATCACAGGCTATACTGTGCTAAACTGCCTGTTTATTATCCAGATTGCTAGGTTTATTTTTCTTGCTTATCAAAATAAGGTAGAGTGAAATCAAGATAAGAGCATATTATTATAGTATTCAAGCCCTGAATATCAGAAAGAAAATGAAATAAATCTTACTCTGCAGTTGAAAACCACAGAAATCTCTCTCTGTCATTTCCCCAGCTTCTAGTCTGTGCTACCATGCCTTAAATGAAACTTGCAGTGTGTGGGGGTTCCTGTCTCTTTGACTGAAGTCTGTGCGCATGTAAGAACAAAATGAATGTGACCTCTTCTCAAGCCCTTTTCTCCTCCTGTGGCTCACCACACCAGTTACTTCCCCTTTGAAATATTTCCTTCACAAAATGGAGCCACAAATGCACCCTTGCATGAAATAGAAGGGATTTGGGTTGATGGCATTCAGTTTTAAAAAAATAAAAGAGATTTTCTAGTATGTCAGTTCTCAGAAGCAGGGGCATTGCTCAGGCATGAGATGGTTGAGGGAGGCCAGTCTAACAGATAACATGTTAAATTAAGCGTGTCATGGTATGCTTAATGTTTTTGTTGTGTAAGACTAGTTATTGGGTTGTTTCTTGGAATTAAAAGCAAGTTGTATAATTTACTATTATTACTCATTTTATATTAGGTATAGGTGGAGCCAATGTCTCAGTAGGACTGGGGTGGGGAGGGGGAATTGGCTTTAGCTCAATACTTACCAGTGCCCAAAAGTCTATTATTCAGCCTCTATATTCAGCTTAATATGTCAGATTACAAACAAGTACTTCCTTGGTACTTGTGGATGGTTTATTATAGTAAAAATGAGAACGATTTCACTTTTCTTTCAAATATGCAGTACGAAGTCTTTGGACCTCAGGGTAATAGTCTTTATGTGAGAACATGTAATGTTTCGATAACTTTTTTCCCACAACTTTTAAGGAAATAGATAAGTTTCTCCAAAGCATTTGTCAAATTGGTATTTTCCATGAGCAAATCCAGTGTGTATGTTCATCGGTGTGCTTTGATTGCTTTCACTCAGCAATAATATTTACCTTTAATGCCCCCCTCTCCAAAACTGCTTCACTCTTCTCATTAATAGAGCAGTTTCTGGAGAGCCTCTGCGACAGAAGCAACTCTCCAGGCACTCTGGGACTGTTTCCTGCGAAGCCACCGAGGAGCAGATAGGTTGCCATCTCCTGGGCCACAGTTAGCTGCGTGCCTTGTGCCACGCTGTGGTGGAGCAAGCATAGCACACAAGCAAAAGTAGGATGGGGTGGGATGCAATGGAAAAAGGGGCTGGATCCCCTTTTTGAGCACAAGGGAAAGAATCCGTGCCAAAGTCGTAGCTGTAATATGCCTTAACATACCAGTGTCGGCTATTCTGTAAGTACATTTCCACTCCCTCTGCGTAATGGTAAAATAAGGTAATGTCTCCAGTTGCAAACTCACTGCCCCATCTACTTGCTCTATTGTTTGTTTAAAATTGTGTCAGTGTAATTTAAGGGAGGGGCAAGAGTTCTGCTGGTGAAAATTTAAATGCTATTTCATTAAATGTTGGTATTTTGCTCAGAGCTATTGCTATCCCACTTTACATTCTCAGCTGTGGGACATTTTCTCCTGAAATGAAGCCAGGATGTGCTCACTTGCATGGAGCTGTGTGCAAATGCCTTTTGTTCCCTTGAGTCTCAGTTATCAAAGTTTTGGAATCCGCTGTACCTAACTTATGTCTAATTTTGTTCATGTTACACACTAGACTGGTTCCAGCAAAAATGTTGGTCATGAAACATGGGGATAAGAAAATTTTAAGCTTAAAAGAAAATTGTTGAATTCGTTCACAGGAAATGTAATAAATGGCCTTAAAACAGTGCCTTATCTCATGTTTATACTAAACTTCAATTCCTGTTTGTCTATTTTTTTTTCTTACAAAAGGAATAAACATTCTCTGAATCCGTAAGGATCAGAGAGCTGAAAGACTCCTATGTTCATGTGTTTTCTTTTTCCTTTCTATTTTTTCTTCACAGTGACATTTTAGATCTTGCCTACCTGAAGATCCTTATCCTTAAAATAATACTTGTCACCAGGATGCGTAATGGCAGAAGAGCAGCTGCTCCCCGTGGAGCTGCCTGTAGTTCCAGGGCTGCTGCCGCTGGAGGAGCCAAGTCCTCTTCTCCTGGGCTGCTCCCTCGCAGGTGCTGGCGCAGGTATTGCTATTGCAAAACTGGTCTGGGAACAGAGGTCTGCTATTCTAAAAGTCCTACTTTACACTGGCCTAAAGGCCACAGTTTTTCTGATATTTTGGGTCAAAACAGGTCATTTCTTATCGGATCAGGTTCAGTGTTGGGTTTTGGGTTTTTTTTTGGCTTTTGTTTCAACAGTGAGCCTTTGAAACAAGACCTGGGATTTCTGACAATGTCATTCTGCTTAATAAAAAAGCAAAAAAATTAAGTAGCTGGTTTTGGTTTTCATAAATATTTAGCATTAAGTAGAAATGGATCATCAGGGCTTCTGCACATTAGAAAGCAGTAAGACAAGTGACAATGCCAATGTTTTGGGGTTTTTTGCCATCTCATTCTTTAACGTTATGCTCCATGAGGCCTATGAAGTAAAAGGCAGACTTACTTAACAATAGGCCCTAACGTTAAAAGTGGCCTCAAGTCACACCGTAGCACCTTTTGTTTCAGAGTTGAGACAGGAATCTCTCCTCAGTGTTCGTGCCCTTGCAAGTATGAACTTGGAAGGATGCTGTTGTGTCTTCTGTAGAAAGACCTCACAGTAGGGTGATTCCATCAAAGATTGCGAGGTTTTAAAGACATCTGTTGCCTGAATGTAGGCAGGGGTTAATGAATTGTAAAATGTACAGTTTAGTTCAAGGAGATGCCTTACGTTCCCATTCTCATGTGAAGTGGTAGTGTAAAGATATTGAGGTGATCTCCTCTGTCCAGGAAGGCATACTGTCCAAAACTAAAAAGGGAGAAAGAATGGTTAGATTAATTCTTTGCTCTTACAGTGTGGAAGGCAGTTAATTGCTGTAGCCCCAGAGGGCTCTGCTCTTCTGAGGTGTCATGGTGGAGTTTGGCATGACATTGAATGTACTTGCTCTTAGGCGTGTTCTTGTTATGTAGTTAATCACGCACTCTAAAGTGCATTTAAACCTATTTTTTTAAACCTATATGGAGTGGTTAGTGCTTAACTCCTCCTGTGCCTCCTGCTTTGGGGTAATAACCATAGGTTTGTGTTAGAAAACTGTTCTGTATTGAGAAACATATTCCTCAAGTGAAATAATTTATAGACCTTTGACATATCTGTGGTTAATGTCCTTATTTTGGGCATCTTAGGGGTGTTCATGGATGTGTGTATATATACATGTACATATATATACACGTATGTATATATATGTGCATATTTTTAATGCTTATGGTAGGTTAGATAAAACACTACAGGATGCAGAGAAGCAGATAATGTTCCATGCACTAGAACAGATGGAACAAGACTGTAGCTTATCTAGTTCTGGCTGTTTAGATGTTAGAAGTAAACCTTGTTGCTAGCTAGACGTGCCTTCCTTGTAGAAGGCGATTTAAAAAAGACTTTCCTATACAAGCTTAATTTAAAAGTAATTGCTAATATTTTCAAGAGTAATCAGTGATTTTGGGACCCTTTAGTTTTTGAATACTTGATTTGAATAATGTCTTTAAATAGTCCTAAAACAAAGGCCCCTTTCCTCAAGCTGCAACCCTTTGTACTATCCCGGTAGTGAAAGCATCTCCAACATCTCAGCCCTCCTGTTAGAGTTGGTCCTCCACTGTCCCCTCCATCTATTCATCCTTCCTTCCATTGCTCCTGATCTGGTGGACCTGCAGTGAACTGAGGCAATGAGAGCAGATGGGTTTGCTCCTGGGCTAGGGAGTTGGATTGGTTTATGGAGGGGTCTAACAAGTACCAGTGACGATGGGACCACCTAGTCAGGAGCAAGGGGAGGTGTGGGGAAAGAGGACGCTTACTTTTGGTGGCTGTGGACTGTTGGACTGACTCAGCTGGTGGTTTTTACTGGCAGGTAAAAATAACTAGGTGACTGTACACTGAAACACATGAAGGGGACTCCTGTGATCTGCTTTGCTGTCTCTGCTCCTGGGAATAGTAAAGTCAAAAAAAGGTTATTTTAAGAACATCTTAAAACCACTGCAGCCTTTTATTCAGTGACTGTCTGTCCCTCTTCAGTGAATGTTAAAAATATGGTCACAAAGTTGACTTTTCACTGTCCCCTGCTTCAAATGCAAATAAACAGTCATTGCATAGTTGTTTTCTGATGTCTTTGAAAGGAAGCTATTTCTGCAAAGTGGATACAATCTGTCTGTTATCTGAGCAGCGGTCCAGTGCGTGGTTGAACTGCTAATCAATTCCTGCATGGAAAGACTGCCTGGAATACAGTTCAGAAATGTTCTAGATTCATCATTTCTTAATGGAGGGATCAGGCTGATGCATTAGTTTTGCTTTTTGGCTACATCTAGCAAACTAGCACCTCATGTAGGATTTAGAAAAGTAAAATAAGGAAATACGCTGCTTTTTTTCCTTTTTTTTTTTTTCCTTAAATGAGCATTTGATTCCTATCAAAATGACATTTGTTGCCTTGAAATTGTATAACCCTCTTGTATTAAAGTGAGGCAATCACTGAAGAACTGCAGGTTTAAAGGGTATTTGCTCTGAAAGCTTGCAGAAGGCAAAATTTCTCTGGCCTGTGCTAGCAAAGTACTTGGCTTGGGCTCTACCTGTAGGATTAGTACCATGGGAATTGTTGTTCACTTTTTATGTGCAAGTTGTACCTAGGGTTTGCGTAGTTCATTTGCCTGTGCTGACGGATGGGAGAACGTTAAAATGGTGCTGTGTACACAACTGGAAAAGTCTGAATGCAGAGATTGATGGAGAGAGGTTGATGTCTTCTCCAAGACAAAGTGAGACAGTCTGGCTCCTCAGGGTCAAGTTATGCAATGTAGCTTGAGCTGATGTAATAGCTCCCTCCTGTCCAAAGAAGGTGAATACACCCCCTCACATTCCTCCTCTGCGTGCTGTTCCCCCTCCACGCATCCTCTTTGAGTCTGACATTTATCTGACCCTACGTAAAGCTGATTGTCTTGCTAACCTGGCAGAAAACTCTTTTTGTGTCAGGTTAATTTTCCACTGTTAATAAGCTGATTTGATTTACTGCTCTATCAGGCAAGTGCCGGGGTTGGTACAAGAGAGGCGGTAGGCGCAGAGCCACCCCTTTCTGATAACAATGAACCATTAGGAGTGAGCTGATACAACTTCATGCCAAGGCTTCATTCCTGTGGCACTTGAGCCAGTGTTGCTGCTTAATGACCCAGTCCCTTCCCACCTTTCTTTTGTGCTAGCCCCAGCACTTGCTGGATGATGTGCTGAAACACATCGGCATCTAAGCTGCCGTGAAACCACCATCTCCAGGTGTGATAAGAGCTTTACCTGTGTTACTCTTGGTGGAACACAGGTTTTGCAGAGGGGTTTAACTCCCTGCTGGCGTTAGCCTGGTAAACGCATACTGGCATCGCAGGGCGCACATGTGTCATGCTTTGTCTGTGCCTGGATCCTGCTTAGAACTCCAGGGGGCATCTGTGCCTTTAGATGAAGTCATGCCTTCCATGTCTGATAGCAGCATTTGCCGGTTAAAATCCCTCTAATAGTTAGAGAGTACTTTTGCCATTTATGTTGTCAGTCAGATGTATATTGACCATTTCAGCTGAACAGTTTGATTTTTCTGTTCCAGCAAACTACAGTAAGAAATTTGGATCCAACAGTAAGTCTCTAGTGGAATAAAGTTAGATTTTTTTTTTTATTTTTTTTTTGGCCATGACTGCAATTGTTCTGGATATCAAAGATTCTTGCTAATTCTTTTTTTGTTTTTAAAGTCATTGAATAGCCTGTTCATTCTTGGCTGTTTTCTTCTATTCCCCCTCTTCTCAAGTGGTTGCACAACTTGACATTAAAATCAATAATTCCTCATTGATAATTGCTCTCAGGCTATGACATCAGGATTTTCTGGAAATATAAATTCATAGTGCTGATAGCAGACTATATGATTTCATTCTGGAAACTGGCCAGTACAGTTGGGCTCCCTGATAGACAGGATGCAAGGGAGGAGGTGATAAAACACTAGCGTGTGGATATGCCGGACACATTTGGTCTCTGTTTTCTATTTTGTTTTCTAGGGACTGCTATGTTACAAGCGCACATCTTGAATTCAGGTGTGCTCTGATAAAACCAGAGCATCTCCTTGCTATTAATTGTTTGAATACTTTGTTGTTCTGATACAGCTTTCCTGTTTTCTGCCTTTGCGTTATTTATTTTTGCCTGGCAGAGTGAATTAATTGCTTCTTAAAAATATTGCTGCAGGGTTTAGTCTGCCATAGGCATTCTACTTCTCGCCTTTCTGCAATTTCTGATGGTCTAATATGTGGGTTTTGGAGGCCTGGTGCAGACCTGCATTGAGGCAGTGCTCTGCTCCGAAGCAGATGTGTTCAAAAGGATTATCAGGAACATTCTTTGTTTGCACGTGGGTGGAGTGGGCTTGGTGTTCAAGTGAGAGAGACCACGGCAGGCGGCTCCAGAAGTTAGGAATTGCAATTAGATGCTGGAACAGTCGACCACAGGATGCTGATGGGGCCAAGAATTTAACAATGTTCAAAAAGGAGTTGGATGTTTGCTTAGGGGTTAGGAATAGAGGGAGTTGTCAGAATAAATGATTACCAAACGTTTTGGAGGGAGTATCAAACCTTATGTTTTTGAGCCTGTGCTGGTTTCCAGGTATCAGGCTAGGTTACCCAGCTTCTGCCGAGTCTGGGGCTCTTAATATTGCAAAGAAGATGCAGGACTAGTAACACCTGTAGTTAGTGATCCACTTTGGCAGGTCTATGTTCAGAAAACTATGCCCAATGCTTTTGGGGAGTGGGAACATCACATCTGTAGGTTTGGCTTGCAATGCGGTGTCCTCTTGGTTTCAGACATTTTGGGGGTAGACTGCTTGTGGTAAGGGAAGATACTTGCCCTCAGCAGTAGTACGTATTCCTGTGTGAGCTCCCAAAGCGTCTTGGTGAGGAGTAATGTGTGTTAGGGGCTGTCAGGGTGGCTCAAACGAAACCAGTGAGGCAGAATCATTCTTGGCTAATAAAGCTATTAAGTGTATCCCTGAGCTCGGGCTATACGCTTCCTCCAGACCTAAACCTGTATCTTTTGCAAGAGACTATATTGGGCTTCGTAGCTGTGCCTGCTCGTTCAACGTTGACTCCTACCTCTTCACAAAGCTTTTTATTTTTAAACATGTTTGCCTCACGTACGCATTGTACACATCTCAGGCCCTAAAGTGGTCCTTGGGGAGTGGCATGAGCACAGCAGGTTTCATCTTCTGACGTTCCAGCTGGCTCGCCAAATGCAGTTTGGGCTTGAAGCTGGTTGAAGGCAGTCTCATTTTCCCTACTGCATGGTGTTATCCCTGCCTCTCATGCAGCCAGACAGGGAGCTGAGCCAACTGAAAACTTAACCCTGCCCTCTCTAACACTACTTTTCTTTCCCTGAACTAGCTTTCCACCGAGCTGTAGGACTGCCAGTGACAATGTAAAGGAGAGGTCAGTGCAACATGGCCAGTTGAATATGGGGGAGTAGGACAGCAGGTTTGACTTAAATTGGCTTAACCTGTATACTGAGATACTGTATTTCTTCCTACAGTCCTAAAACCAGATGCAAAGCAGAAACAAGTGGAGTTTTTATCTCCTTTCAGTGTTTGAGCTTAGGCCTCTGTGAACTGTCTTCATCTGCAAAGAGGTTATTTATTTAGTTTGCTGCCAGTTTTAAGATAAAAGAAAACTGGTAAAAATGCTGCCTGAATTTTAAAGTTCTCCTATGGATTAATTCCAATGCTTTTGGATAAAAATGAAAAGGAGAGAATTTTCATCCTCTCCTGATGTTTGCTGGAAAAACCTGGTGCAAACAGGGCAGTGATATTGTCAAGGAACACTTATTAATGTTCTTCTTCTCTAGCAGCAGCATAATTTCTTGATATTTAATGTTAGGGTCTTACACCATGACTCTACTAGTTTAAAAAAAATTCTTTAGGAAATGACAGTAGGATGGAAAGAAACTTCTAGGATTTTAGTATATACAGCACTATGGATGAATGAAACCTTGCAGCATATGGTCTGATGGCTGTAGAGAAGTTGGCATTTGTCTGTAGGGAAAGTCACAGCGTTTTTTTAATCGTTTGGGTGACATGAGTGAAAGGTAATGTTGCCATCAATAAAGCATGGTTAATGCCAGGAAACTGAGTTTGTTTACATTGTGATTTTTGTGCTTCAGTCGTAGTTGCAAAGTGGTTAGTTTCTCTAGGGCAAGGGTTTTCTGCCCTGTAGTTTTCTGTGTTTTGAACCTGTCTAGGTATCTGGCAGTGGTTGGGTGAAGGCTAACATCTGGGATGCAAACTACTTGCTGTCTTCCAGGTTCTCTACTGAGATGACCCCTCTCTCTAATGGGACTCTTGCAGTGAAACACGGAGGATGCACCCTGCTGCAAACCTAACTCAACCCATATTCCACCTGGTTAAACCAGGACAGATTGGTTAAAGCATGCAGAGAGATGATGGGCAGCTACTGCAAAACTTTCGTACAAAAGACTTTCTTTCTTCTTTTCAAATTGTACTCAAATCACGGTATTCAAATCATGGTATTCTGGTCTCAAAACCGGTGGAGCCTGCAAAACATGTTTTATGGTATTGGCCTGGTGGATAAGCGAGTGTATTCTTAAAGACTTAAGGTGGGGAAGTTGGAGGTAAATAGCTATGAAGTTTGGTGTGCCCTAGGAGGGTAGAGGTTGAGATAAATGAGGCAAAAGGAGTGGCTTTCTGACCTAGAGCTTGGAATGCTCTTGGTAAAGAGGACCAGAGAGGGGCTTCAGGCGCTTCACTTGGAGGAAGGGAGGGCAAAGCTGCTCCTGTTGAAAAGACAAGCTCTGTGTGATTGTCGAAGCCACTGGCTGCAGGTGGCAGAATTTGCATGGGTGGGGGGCTAGTGGCTAGTTCCTGTGTGTCCTCGGGGGAGCGTTCCTGTGTACTACAATTTTGGATGGTAGTTATGCATGGTTTTTTTAAGAACTTATCTGAGCATCACAGGAATTGTAATTTAAAACACCTGTGTTTACCTTAGTTATCTCTAAGGAAAGATTTGATGTGGATTGAAGTGTTCTGGTTGAATGACAGCTGTCTTTATCAGCCTCAAGCATTGAAGAGTTGCATGCTAACCACAAAAATTGCCGCTTAGGAATTTTGCTTTTTAGACAAAAAAATCAAAAGGCAAATGAAGTATGGGAAGAACATATGTTTTCAAGCTCTCTCCAGCCAGCATGTCTGGAAGTACAGGGGACAGTCCTATAACTTTGCTAATGCTGTAAGAAAAAAATACTACACGTTGTGAAACTTGCAGTGCAGTTATGGAAGTAGCACTGAGTCTGAACGTGTGGGATGGGTCCGTGCATACATTCACACATACAACAGTAATTACAATAGCCTAAAATTCATGTCCTGACCACAATGATGTTGCTCCATTTTTCAGTAACTAAGAAAGGAATTTGGCCCAGTGAATGCATTTGAAACACTCTCAGTTGGCCCAAGTGATCCAGAAGCATTCCTTCATGTTATAAGAAACATGTGCATTTTATGTTTGCAGGTGGCGATTGCCATATACCAGAATGCAAATGGAGTACTCCTTGCTGCTGCTGCTTCTTCTCTAACTTAGGCTAGACTTGACTAGTTTACATTAACCAAGTGGGATAAAAGAGTCATACTGCAAACACTGAGTTAGAGCTGGGAGTAAGTTAAAAGTCCTGTTTTGGTAGCCCTTCTTTGTAGCTCTCTCAAAAGGATATGGTATGACCCTACTGCAAAGGAGTAACATGTGGAGTAGTTTTATAATGCTCTTTAAGAGTAGTAGGGATTACATAAGCACTGTTTACCAGACATTGGTGCTCTTATGAAGCCTTATTTTTGTATTTGCCGGTTGCTCAGAATCGCTACGGGTGGCAGGCGCCCCTGGAGACAGCATAGTCCAATTCCCCTACTTAAAGCAGAGTCAGCCAGAGCAGGTTGCTCAGGACCGTGTCTGGTTGTGTTTTGAGTATCTCCAAGGATGGAGACTCTACAACCTCTCTGGATAACCTCTTCCAGTGTTCAGTCACCTTCACAGTGAAAAAACAAACCAAACCAAAAAAGGTTTATGTTTATGTGGAATTTTCAGTACTTGAATTTGTGTCCATTATCTCCTGTCCTTTCACTGCAAACCCCGGGAGAGGAGCCTGGCCCCTTCTTCTTTTCTCCCCTTCACTGAATGGTCCTGGCTCTCTCAACCTTTCCTTGTATGACAGCTCTCTAGTCCCTTAATCATCTCTGTGGCCCTTCACCGGACTCATGCTCGTATATCCATGTCTCATACTGGGAAGCCCAGCACAGGCCACAGTACTGCAGAGGTGGCTCCCCCAGTGCTGAGCAGAAGGGAAGGATCCCCTCTCTTGTTCTGCCGGCATCTCTTCCCAATGCAGTTTGGGATCTGTTGGCTGTCTTTGCTGCAGAGGCACGCTGCCAGCTCATGTTCAACTTGTCTACCAGGACCCATGAGTCCTTCTCTGCAAAGCTGCTTTCCAGTCAGTCATCCCCCAGTGTGTGCTGGTGCTGGGGGTGATTCCTCCCCAGGTGCAGAACTTTGCATTTCTTCTCGTTGAACTTCATGAGATTCCCATCAGCGCATTTCTCCAGCCTGTTGAGGTTTCTCTGAGTGGCAGCACAACCCTCTGGTGTTATCAGCTGTTCCTCCCAGTTTTGTATAATCTGAAAATTTGCTGAGGGTGCACTCTGTCCCATCATCTAGGTCATTAATGAATGTGTTAAACAATATTGGCCCCAGTATTGCTCTCTGCAGTAACTGGCCTCCAGCTGGACTTCGTGCCACTTGTCAGAACCCTTTGAGCCTAGCAGCTCAGACAGTTTTCAATCCACCTCACTTTCTGTTCATCCAGCCCATTTAGAGGTTGTATGAGGTTAAAAATCTGTATCAGTAAATAAGGACCCATCAAACTATTGGTAGTTCAAAAATCCAGGTAAATATTGCTGGAAACAGGAGATTAAAAATAAATAGTAATGGAAAAGCAGATAAAGAAGGCTGCAAAAGAACGAGGAGAGGAAAGCAGGTAGATAAGTATAGTTTTGGGGTGGAAGGGGAGTTCTGCTAATTAGCTCTGGCTTAGCTTTTCCTTTGTCTATAAGAGACGTTGGAAGTGTGGACTGATTTTTTTTTTTTTTTTTTTTTTTTGAGAAAAGTAAGTCAAAATGATAGGAAGGAAAAGTTCACAATCTTGTTTGGAAATCTCAAAAAGCTGCTCAAAAAACCTGAGGCTTGCCATGGCTCAGTTTCACAAGGACAACTGGCTGAAATCAATGTACTGGATTCAAACCCTTCTTGTCCTCACAGGAGAACAACTTTCCTTTGATTATTGTTGATTTATGCAAACTTTTCTCTCTTGAGTATGGGAAATGATCCAGTACTTAATTATTAGGCATTGTGAACCTCAAGGTTATGCATGTTATGCACATGTTTATCTCAGCTTGTTCTGTTTAAATTGATACTAATTGGTTTTGTTGAAAGCAAAGCTTCTGATAAGATGTCTTGTTATCAGTGTTCCTGCTAAGCTAATTAAACCCCTGAGACAGCACTGCTATATGTTTTTTTTTTTGTTTCTTCCTGTCGTGAAAAAAAAAGTGTTTATTTTGTTCATAGGCATATGAATTCCTGTATTGCAACTATCACCTCTCTTGTTACATAGGGGTTTATCTTACAGGGAGGGCAGCTCTGGCAAATTCTGCAGTCAATCTATCTGTTGAAACAAAACAGCCAGAGACTGCCAGAGAGGTGTTGGTAGGCCAAACGCCACTATAATTAGATGGTTAATTATAGTCAAGGTCATTTGGGAATTTGTGTCCCAGTCAGTATTTCTGTGACCAAACATCCCATTTCCACATACTGGAAATACTCAAATACTTCAAATATCATAAATTATGATACCCTAGAAAAGAACTCAACCCTAAAATGATCACAGGTGTGAGTATCACCTGGGTTTCCTATGGAGCTATGTCCCTATGTGTCAGCCAGCAATTGTTTCACCTTTAGAACAGGAAGGCAACCACTGATGCAGTAGCATCAAATGGATGTGCTTGTATCCCTTCAAAAAAATTCTCCCCTTTTCCACCCAAACTCTGACCACTGAGTTAAGATATGTTTCAGTGCAAATGCTTGTATGAATTTGGTACTAAAAATGTGCCTTGTGTATTCTGGAAAATCACTCTTTTTTTAAATTGTATTTTAAGGCTGGCATGTGTTGTTTCTGTTTGTGTAGCTTTTTTATGCATGCTTCCCTGGAATCATATTACATGTTCAGTTATAGATTTGTAGTGTTGTTTCTATGTAAATTGTTGGTGCATCTGGCTGGCTGTTCAGTCATGAAAAGTGACAGGATAACCTTGGGGGCAATCTGTTGCAGTAGTGATGGAGCATCTTATTAGGCCTGAGAATTTCCATTCATTTGGATGGCTGTCTTATTGGGACCCCTTCTCTCTCTTCAGTAAGTAGCACATAGATTAATCTACTGGACTCTTCTTTGCAAAATATGTATTTGCAGGCTAGCTGATGACTTTATTTTTTAACTACTGCTAGTATTTTACACTTTCAAAAGAACTGTTATGTAAAGAGGAAGTAAGACCTTGATCTTCCCAAACATCTTTCTAAAAGATAAGCAACCTTTTCATTGGAAACTGATTTAAAATGTCTCATTTGTTGTTTGAAGTGTATTTGAGAACCCGCATGTTCCTTCCTTATGGTTTGTTTGAGAATGTATTTCTTGCCTGACCTCGACTATGGTTGTTACTTGTACTCTGCCTACTTGTGTAGGGCACTGACATGGTCATGAACTTCAATGCGAGCAATCAAGGCTGTTAGAAAATGAGGCTGGGAGTTGAGGAACTGTCTTTTTTGTTAACATTTTCTGTCTGAACTAGAAAACAGTAATAGTAAAGGAAGCATAAAAATCAGTGAGAAACTACACAAGGAAAGAGTTTGCTGTTGTGTAAGAGGATGTTGCAGGTAGCCCTGTGTCAGCAAGTATTGCTAACATTTGTGAATTCGCAGGAACGGCTGGATCCAAGTGATACTAGCTGCACCACTGAGAACTGGAGAGGTTGAAAAAACAAAGGACAGATGGACTGACCTGTCTGAACACTGGATTCCTATGCTTTGTTTTAAGCCAGATCATCACCTTCCCTTTCTTTCTTCTGGCGGACTCCTCTAAGTGATGGTGGCAAGGAGTCATTTTCTATGTCGGTTTTCCTCAGTACTTCTAATGCTCTAGTACTGTTGGTATGTGTTAATGGTAACATTCGAAAGTAATTTTTTTTTTCTTCACTTGCTTTCTGAAGGTAATTGACCTTCATTCTGTCACATATAAGCTAAAATGACATTGTTTTTATAAGCTGTTCAGAACAGCTGCAACCTTTTCGTGAACACCAGAGGAGGTTTTAGGACTAGTTTCCTAGGAAAGCAGGGGTCTGTAGGTTGATGCTACCAGAACATCTCCTTCCAATTACAGAAGACTTTCCCTACTGGAAAACTGTACAAATGGATTTTTCTTCCTCCCCGATGACCCAAGGAAGGATGCAGTTGTAGATGCAGTGTATCTGTCACCCTGTAAGTTTCATTTTCTGTAGAGTGCTTCCTTTTCAGTGGAGTTGTAGGTAGGAGCCATCCCAGGCTGAAAGGTGTCTGTTTTCATTCTTTGTTCACTGCTAGACATGTCAGGGCTCTTGACTTTTCCTCAACCCTTTTGGGTTTGTCAAAATCTTCTTTCCTTCTTGCTTTAATAGGTTGTCCATGGATCCCATGTTGCTGGGACAAACAGTAATGAGTTTCATTCAGTACTAGTTGCCAGAAGGCACAGGTTGATGCATTTCAGATAAATGTCAGCTTGGGTAAAATGCTAGGGGAGTGTGTGAGGAAAGGGATCATCTGCTTCCCTTTGCTCCAGAAAGCTGGTGGCTTGTGAGGAGAGGATGGAAAAAGGAGGGAGGGGAGAAGAGGAGAAAAATCTGAGGTGCTTTATCAGATGGGGGGTGAGCCCAGAAGCTGAGACAGCATAGATGCTAGATTTGAGCAAATATTGCTGAGTCTTGGTGGAGAGTGCTGCTGTGCAAGGGGAGGAAGGTACATCAGCTCACTAATCAGCTATGCCTCTTCACTAACTTTTGAGCATGCTAAACAAGAATATAAGCAAATCTGTACAGAAAAGAGAAGACAAAGGTCAAAAATCCATAGGTCTGGACTGCTGAATTGTTTTTTGCACATGCTTTGTTCCTATTTTTTTTTTTGCTTCTCCGCAGTATCAGCTTTTTATTGTTCACAGAGAGACAAACAGACTCTTGTTCTAGAGGGAAGGGGGGCGGCGGGAAGGCCTGGGTAAGCGGGGAGGAATGTCCTGTTCACTGCCTCACTCTGGCTCCAGGTCGAAGACATGGTGGGGGGATTTCAATGTATAAGGAGCAGCGAAGTGTCAGAAAACAAGCGACAATGAAAACAAAGTGCAGCCAGTAACCTTGGGGCTCTGACACTGAGCAAATGTTTATCAGAGGAAGATTCTGCTGGACATCACCGGATAAGAATGAGTTGATGTCACTCTTGGCAAGGGCGGGAGCTCGGTTTTTTCCACACAAACAGCACAACACAGCAAGGGGAAAGGAGAGGGAAGGGTGGGAAGGAGGGGAGGGGAGAGAGGAAGAGGAGGAGAGAGCTGTTTGCTATGAATTGGGCTAATAAAAATATATAAAAGCATGGCTTGTTTTGTTGGAAGGAGTCTCAGTGCTGGGACATAAATAGACAAAGGTTAAGGATGCTTCAGGGCTCCTCCTACACTGTGGCTCTGAAGAGCTGTACACAGATTGCTGATGGCCGTTGCGTAATTTGCTTTGACTTGCTCCCAGTCGAGAGGGTACTATGGGCTCATTCCTGTGGCCATTATTCAACAAAACCTCATTTGGCTTTAATGGGAATTTTTGCTTAAAGAAAGAAGTTTAGCTTTTGTGACCTCTGGTAGCTTCAGTGCCTGGCCAATAGACAGGAGGACCTCCCTCACCCTCAACCCCTGCATACTCTTCTTTTAAAACTTCATCATATTTTATACTTCAAGTAATGCAAAGTTTTCTCTGCAGAAAGAGAGACTTACACCACGCAGGCAGGCAGCAGCAGAGTGAAAGCTGCCTTTCAACAGGTACCACCCTGAAGCTAAGAAGTAACTAGTGGTATTTGGTGAATTTGATGGTGAGCCGTGTTGGAAAGCACCTCAGAAAAGGGGTAGATACAATGAATGAATGTTGTGATAGAGCAGTTTTAGAAAAAAAAACAAACACCTGCTTCTAAAAACAAAACAAAGAGTCTTCTAAAACCAAAAAAGCATGGGAAATCATTAACAGCAGCTAATCTACAAGGTGTCTGTACTGGAACACCTACTGCTGGTTGTCCCCTATATGAATGCTCTTGTAGAGCATAGAAGTGACATGGCTTTTTATGTATTTATTTTTTAAAAACATGACTTGGTCTAATAACTTTTTTTCCTTTTCTTAACAAAGATGGGAGTTGTGTGGTGTTTGCTCTGTTTGCGTTCATGTATTCTAGTTCAGAGCATAGAATCATAGAATCATTAGGTTGGAAAAGACCCTTAAGATCATCGAGTCCAACCGTTAACCTATCATTGCCAAGTCAACCACTAAACCGTGTCCTCAAGCACCACATCTACCCGTCTTTTAAATACCTCCAGGGATGGGGACTCAACCACTTCCCTGGGCAGCCTGTTCCAGTGCCTGACTACTCTTTCAGTAAAGAAGTTTTTCCTAATATCCAACCTAAACTTCCCCTGGCGCAGCTTGAGGCTGTTTCCTCTCGTCCTAGAGAGATAGATAGTTTCTAAAGTGGCAGAAGTTAAACTAGAAAAGAGCTCTCCTAGGCTGGAGTAAGGGCCAATACTGAGCCTTCTAGCAGTATAGATGTGAGGTACTTTCTGTGTCCTGTATCCCTCCCTTTTCTCATCTCCACCATGTATACAAGTGGCTATGAGCAGCCTACAGCTACCCAAACATCTGTAAGGTATTTGCGTAGTTAGCAAACAGCCTTTCAGGATATTGAGCACTTGTGGAAAATTGGGCCATTATTTTTCAGAATGTAAAAGGATTTTTAAAACTGGATTGTTGGGGGTGTGAACTTTGCAAATCCATTTAACAATGTAACTTACATTCAACTGCTCTCATCACCAGGCTTTTAGAGCTGTGGTGGTAGTGTAACGAGGCAAAGCTTTACATTTGACCCTCTCGTTACACAATTACAGGTATATGTGATTCTCCGGAAGCTTTCCAGTTTGATGACTTCCTGCTAGACCATGCTATCTCATGCAAAAAATTCAGCTAGCGTGGCATTGATTGAATAGGTTTGAGTGCTCTCCTCTGCTGGATGACCTTACTAGACATGTGCACGCTTCTGACCTCTTTTGCAATGACTCAGCTCTGGGTATGAGCAAAGAACAGCGCAGCAGACTTCAAGGCAGACTGGACAAGGAAAAGCTGTTGAGTTTGTGCTGGAGCCATTTAGAAGTGCAGGCATTGTAGCTGGGAAGGAGGAACGGTCAGGTTTGTTGTGTGCTCTACTCCTTCATCGAAAGCTACCAGAACCAAACAAATCATTTAACTGCTGCTGTAAGTGCTGTCTTCCTCTCCCTAAATAAAGCCAGAAAAGAGGGGGGAAAAAAAAAGTGTATTAATTGGAGAGTTGAATGAAAACATTTAAGATACTAATGCATTTCTAAGAGAGTCTTAAGAACTCAAGGCTTCAGACTTTCAAGTGTTAACATGTTCTAAATTGTTTTGTAGCTTAACTTTGAGGCAGAGTTAGATACTGTTATATGTTATCGTCACTCATTTGTTTTCTGTAGAGTTAGTTTTCGTATTCCCGTTCTCCCCCAACCCAAGAAGAGATGTGTATGTGTCTGCACTACCCCGGTTTGTTTCCATATTACTTTTAGACTTTTTTTTTGTTAGACTGGAGATGTGGAGTCAACACGTTGCTATGTATTTATATCAGTGAAAACAACAAACGCTCCATGATTTCAGAACAAAAAATGGTGAGGCTCTTCTGTCATCACCCCTGTGGTTACAGATTCCCAGAGGATCAAAATTCTTCCCCTACAACTGCTATAAAAATTGGTGACTGATCCCCTTCTGCATCCCTTTTCTGAAACCTACCTCTGAGCCTATTCTTGTACAATTTGAAAAAACAGTGCTAAAATCATTGCAGAAGTGGATATACTTTTTTGTAGGACCCTATACCAAAATGACATCTGGAACAGCTACTTTCTGTTAACAGCTGCGGGTCGTACAGCCACCCTGACATTACTGGTGAGGCTAATGTGAACAAAGTTTAAGCATGCAAGGTCTATTACCATCATGAAAAACCTAAGAAAGTATAGACTGCATCCTGTAAATGAACCTAACGTCAAAACCATCTTCCAGTTGGTGAATCAGTGGTAGATGTAATAGTTAGAGATCACTTACTTAGACCTGGCTTTATTGCTCGTGGGACTTTGGTATTTTGCTGGGTTCAGTATTATGCTGGCTTGATGGAGGGTTTTCTGAAAGTTAAACTGAAGCTACTGAGTCTGCAGACTTGTGCACAAGAACAAGCTGCTGCAGGTATGGTGTCAGCATAGGCCAGCCATTCTGCAGCAGCTACCTCTTGTAGACTGGCAGCGGTGAAGCAAGGCAGCCTGTCTCTCTGGTCTTGACAAGTAAGCCACCATACCTTGCATTTCCCAAAGGGAGAAAGCCTGTGTTTGTGGCTTGGGCCGGTCGGGAGGAGAAGCCGTTCTGCTGACGGGGGGAAGACTTTTGCTGGATCAGCTAGCTTGAACCAGTATGTCCCACAGCCGTGTGAGTGCTAAGCCTGGGAAAGGGGGTGCTGGGGTCAGACCAGGACACAGCCCTTTGGGAAGGAGGTGGGTAGGACAGCGACGGCCCCTTCAGGGGCTGATTGGGCACCCCTTACCCTGCAAATGCCAGTGCAGGAGCTGAGCCTGCGTCTCTTTAAATTGCGGCGGAAGAGCAGCTCAGCTCTGGTTAGTAGTGCAACGCCGAGTGACCACTTGTAAGCATCGGCTTCTGATCCTTTCTTCAATCTAGCGATCTGAAAACCAAAAAGTCGTAGGTGCTGTATCATAGGAATGCTGAGAGTCTACAATTTGCATAATATAACTATTATAAGAGTTTTTAAGATGCCAAATGTAGTGAAAACCAGCTCTTTCTCAACTCCATTGTTTAAAAATAGCAAATGCACATAATGTCACACCAGATTTTCAATTGTTTTCATGTATAATCTTGAAAACTTAATTTGGAAGCATTCTGCCTTTTATCTTTTTTTTCATCTGCCTATTTTTATAACAAAGAAGAGTATTTGCCTGGCAACAAGGCTGTCTTTGGCTTTACAGCTCATCCCTTCCTGGTATTTTATTTCTTATCTGAAGTCGGAGCCTTCTGCATAGAACATAAGAATTAATTGCTGTCAGTGTTGCAAACCAAGCTGTTGTTTCAGATGGTGAGTGAAGAGAAATTGAGCTTTATGGGCATGTGTATATATATATATATTATTATAGAATAACGGGGTTTTCTTGAGGTGCCTTTCTACCCAGCAGTGTGTTGCAGAGGTGTCCGGCTGGTTCTCCCTTGCTTAGGGGCTCCTCCTGGATGCTGCAGGATCCAGGGGCCCTGGGTACTGCTGGCAGAGGAATCCCGAGGCAGCTGGGCGCTTGGGGCTGATGAGGTGAGTGCTGTCCCTCCGCTGTGGCAGGAGTCCTGAGCCAGGGGAACAAGCCTCGCTTCTCAACACGTAAGCTACAGTGGCCGAGCATTGCAGCTCTGCGCTTCGATTCAGGCCCCTTGCTAATCATTAGAAAGGTTACAGAGCTGGAACCTCGCCAAAAGTTGTAACTGGCTTTGTGCACAAGCAGTACCCGATGGAGATGTGTTAAATGCAATGCCGTTAAGTTTCTCTTATAGTAAACTGAGTTTCTTTGTTTTTTTTTTTAAAGCCATACCAGATAAAGTACTTAAGAGTTGAGTAACTATTCAGCATTTTTAGTTTTATTTGGCTATTGTGCATGTTTCCTAGTGTTATGAGCAAAAGGAGTAGGCGGATGTCCTCACGTACCCATAATTACTCTAACTGGTGGTATTCTGACGCTGTATGCATCCATAACATGATGTATTTTTCTTTCTCTCTTAGTGTAGTCAGAAGATGCCGAGAATGAGTCCTGTGCCTGGGGGGGCTCTTATAGTTTTGCATGCCAGACTCTGCCCCAGACTGAGGAAGAATGTCTGTCTGTCTCCAGATCATCCCCAGAGTGGGAGAGCTGATCTAACAGCTGAGAGGAGGAAGGACAATACCCATAGCTGTGTGTTTTGTGCTGCGTCTGAGGCTTGTTGGCCCCCTTGTGAGCCAGTTTGGCTTGGTGGGCTGATGGGGAACTAATGAACTAATAGTGATGAGTGGGTAGTTTTCGGGTGGGCTGATGAGCGGAATCCATCTGTGGAGGAGCTCAGTGAGAACCAGAACTGGTACAAGGATGGGGCCTGGCCTGCATGGCAAGGAGAGGTGGCAGAGCAACAAGATTCATCCCCTTTTCAGTGGCAGAGGGCCCTAAGATCAGCTCAGGATGTAGTTCTGTGAGGGTACCTTCTTAAACAGGGATGGGGGCTTTTCCTGAACACTGGGAGGCTTTCCAGCTGTAAAGGCTTTATAGGTCTTGCAATGGACCTTATAAGTACCTTGAGGGAGATGTGATTTAGGATGAGCAAAGCTCCACCTACCACGTATTTAGAACTGTTATGGTGAGGAAGTAAAGTTTTGCTATAAAATGACTGATACTTTCCATGACAGACTTAGGAAATAGGTTCGTGCTGTGTGTGAGCAGCAGACTGTATATTAAAAAAAAAAAAGGGGGGGTGTGTGTTTTTACAGCTGCACTGTTTGGGGGGGGGGTGTTAAGTGGAGGGAGAAATGAATTGTTATATTCTGGGTATCTCTAACCGCAGAGGGAGTGATGCACGTGCTTGGCGGAGCTGGAATGTGGAAGCTGCCGGGGCTGGCTCTGAGATGCCTCTCCCCGGGCTGATGGCCACGCTGGGACTCGAGTCATTGTCTTCCAGCGTGGGGAGACGGGGCTCAAGAAGCTCCCAGGCTCGCTAACCCTGTGCTGTTACTTCTTGTAACTGATAAAAGCGGTACTCCTAGATACAGTTACCTATGGGTTACCTATAAGGATGGGATCACACAAATGTTGTCATTAGATATTCAAAGCTTGCTTAAGTAGCAGCTTATTTTAATAGTAAGATGATGCTCTTTCATAATATTTTACTAGTGGGTTCATTTACTGAAGTGCAAAGGGAATGTAAACTGTCTACTAGTGAGGAGGTGCAGTTTGCTTGATTCCCCCCATCCCAGGGATTTTAAAACACTTCATGCTAGGGATTCCTTATTGTGCTTTGTCTTTCTTCAGGGCACTTTGCCACTTGACAGTATTTGACAGGAGATTATAAACATGGAGGTAATACAGAGCACAGCAGGCCACTTACTTTTGTGTAACTGTTGAATGTTTTAGGTGCCCTAATAAGCCCTGAAAAGCTGAGTGATTAGTTTTTTAAACACACTGTCAAAAGTAAATAGTGTGTGCGTTGTCTCCTCCTTCTCTCCCTGACTCAACCTTTTCAGTATGCTAAATTTAGTTGTTATAATTTCATGCCAGCTCCATGTTTCCTTCTGGCCAGGGAAAATACCCTTATGTTGCAATACAATGCTGGGAACAGTAATAGTTATTTAGATACTAATACTGCTGGGAAAATGATAACCATTTTATCCCTTGGGTTACTTCTAAAATTGGTTCTAATGGATGTAGGGAAAGAATCAAAGCAGACTGAGAAAGAAAAGTACATCAGTGCTTGAGTTTGGCTAACTTGAATTAGGAAGGTAGGAACAAACCCCGAATATTTAAATACAGGTGGGAGAGCTAGGACAGGGATGAAAGCATTGGTTCAGACTTGGCAGCAAGCGTTCACAGAAGAAATGTCAGATGGTATGATCATTTAAATAGAAAATGGCTCTTCCTGAATAATTTTGTCCTGTTTGGGCAGCGGCATTGTCAAAGAAAGAAGTTAAATTGTCTGAGGGGATCTGGGTTCCCAAAGTGATGCTTCCTCGCTTTGGGTACTCCAGAGGAGAAATGCGGTGGGTAGACCTCTCTCTCCTTTACTCAGTTGGACTTGCTGGTAGATAACCTCTTACCCTAATAAACAAAATAGTCCAATTAAACTTGTTATAAGAAAAAGTAAGGAGTAATTACTTAATTTCTGTGAAGTATATGCTATATGAGCAATGTACGTCTGGGTTGTATCATTTAAAAAGTTTCATCAGCCCCACTTGGACTTTGCTACTCCTGAGTAGTGCAGCCATTCCAAGTCATGCTGGTAAAGCGTTCAGAGAAGAAATAGGTATCAACCAAATTAAAATTTGGATGTGAAATGGCAGCCCACATTGCTAGCGAAATGGCTGAGTGCTAAGTTGGGTTGCATGTGAGAAAAGAAGATAAAGTAGAAAATGTTAACTCTGTTGTGTTTACAAATGACTCTTGTTCTTCGCTATGTTTTCCTGAATGCACATAGTAGAGAGAAATTACTGTTCCTAGTACCTCTGGCCAGAAAGTGTCAATAGTATACTTTGGACAGGGCTTCTTTAATGCATATTTTAGATAGCGCTCTTGGAAAAATGGACAAAGATCATGACGTGGCCGTAACTCTTGGCCATGACACTTTTTTTACTATGGCAATGTGCCTTCACTCAAGCCTTTAAGATTTGGGGCTGCAGTTGTAATTGAGGAGATGATGTTTGCCAGAATAGAACTGAATGATTTTAAGTCTAACACTTGACTGTTATTTTGATCTGATACAGAAATTACCTGTGAGGAAAGAGGAAGAAAATATCACAGGTGTCTACGTTTTTGTGATGGTACAAAAATGATAGGAAATACATGAAAAGTGCTGCTACATACCAAATAGAAACCATATATTTCATGTATATAAATGATGGTTATACCAGAATCAGCACTGTGCTTTGTTTGCAATTATAAAGCATCGATAAAAAGTTTCATCAACAGATCCTATTACTTATTTAAAAGGAACTCTTTCAGTGAGGCTATCTTTGAAGTTTTCTCTGCCACTTTTAAAACAGTTTTCTCCATCTCTGGAAAAGAAAACTGAAGTCTTGGACTTGCTGAATCTGTAAGTAAATGGCCTGTTCATCAGTCTTGCTCCGTGCCATGCTGTGGCAATAAATTGCAAACAGAAAACACTCAAACTGACACCTGAACTGAAGAAAGTGCCTGAAAGTTTGGAGAAAACCAACAGACAGCAATATCAGTTAATCTAATAAAAGATGTTACTTGTTGAAGAAACATACCTCATTTACAGGCATGTCATAGATGTAATCTGTGAGCCTGAAGTGGCTGGCCATTTTGCCTTAAATCGTCTTTCCTGTAATATAGTCTCAGGCACAAGGCCTATGAATAAGTTACCATGGAGAAAACTAGGTTATAAACTCAGGCTTGCAGCACTTCTGTAGTAATTGCCTGTGTGTGTGCTTTTGCCTCTTCGTAAAAGCAGCGCAGTGTACTCTGCCCCCGCTGAATTTACTTGGGGTTAGTGTGTGTACACAGGCTGGTTGTTGTGGAATAACAAACGTGCCCAACTTCACATGGGTGCCCTTGTGCTCAGAGGTGACTTTAGATGTCAGCTTTCCTCTAAACCACTGAACACTGTTTTTTGGTTTTTTTTCTGATAGTACGCGCTATGCCATGTGGATGAATATTCATGCACTTTTGCCTAAAATAAAATAAAGATTGCCGTGAGGCTAATCTTTATTACTTGTAATAGAATCAATTAAAATAGTTTTAGCTTGTAGATTTTGGGGGTTTTAAAATTTTATTTAAAAGAAATTGAGTTTATTTGTTCCCACTGTGCCCTTTCTCTTCCATCTACAACCTAGAAAACTTTGCATCTGCTGGCAAATTTCAACCAAACTTTGCAGTGGGAGAGAGATACGAAAGGTAGTTAAGGTCCTATTATTTCAAGGAAGATGGGTGGACACGTAGAGTTGAGTCTCTTTCAATGCTTTGCATGCATAAAAAAAAAAATTGAAGTGACAGCTTGCTGTTGCTATATCGGAGAGGTCCCCCTCTGTTCTTTCCTTCCTTCTCTTCCGCCTCTACTGGGACTAGCTCTAGTTTTTGATCTCCTGGTGCTCTGATTCCTTTTGCTACCCTAGAGGAAAAAGAAAACCACTGGATTAGTTCTCTGTGATTTTAGTGAAGTGAATCGTTTTCTGTGCAAGAGCTGTGGTGAGGCATGTGATGAGGAAGATGGGAGTTGGACCTTCCCTTTTGTGGAGCATGTATATGGGGGTTGGAGGGAAGAAGCTGTTGATTTGGCTCTGGTTGTCTTGTGAACCTTTATTAGATGTCTGAGAATCTGCGTGGGAGAGACTGTCGATGCTCAGTGCGCAACGTTGATGGTGCTGTAGGAAAGCAGGCTCCACTGCTGCCTGCCCTGCTGGCGCTTGGTATTTGAGGGCGAGAGAAGGGGAAGGATGTTCTGGTGGTGAAGTCATTAGGCCAAGGGACAGCAGTTTCCACGTGGTCTCAGATAAATCATTTAATCTCTTGGTGCCTCAGTTCCTCGTCTTATAAAATGACGTTAGTCTTCTGGCCTTTGGGTTTGCAGAGTACGTAGGATAATGGGGTCAGTTGTAGCCTGCGGATATCACGTGCTTACATAACCAGATGATGGTAGGTCTTGGGTCTCTCTTGATGTGTTTTCCAAAAAAAAAAAAAAAAAAAGAAAAAATGTTGCTGCAGAGTAAATACAGCTCATTGCATGACACAGGACCATAGTCTTTCACTTCCCTGTGAATTACCCCATCCATTTTTCCAGCCTTGTGCCTATTTTTATACTTTGGGGTCTGTTGCAGGAAGTTGTCCATTCAATATTGCAACTGCATAGTCAAAAACACTTATTTTGCACATTACTTCTGTGCTCTAGAAGTGAAAAATCAGTGAGGAGACAGACTGGGTAGGATCTTGGCTGCTTTTAGTTGACAAAGTGCAGCTGTATGCTTTTCTTCAGAGTATATTGTGTACCTTTTTTCCTACCTGAAGCTTCAAAAGAAGGGTATCTGTAGACATGCTTCCAATTTTATGGCAAGTGCTAGTGACTTTTTGAAGGTGTAACACTGGGCAATCTCATGCTTCCAGAGAGGCATATCTAAGTAACTGCAGACTGAAATCTCAGTACATGAAGACGGCGCACTCTATTCTCCTTTTGGACATTCAGGTTTCTAACAATCCAAATGAGGAAGCATTCCTGATTTCTTTCCATTTTACTTCTTTTCAAATGGAAATTTTAATTGAGAAATTTTTTGCATCACTGAGACATTTGTGTTTTGCAGCAGTCTTCAAAGTCCTGGTCGTGATCAAGCTCCATTGTGCTAACTGCTGTATGGATCATGCAACGCATGGGGCAAAAGTCATCACATCAGAGAAGCTGCAAGCTTCAGTGGTGCAAAAAACGGTGTGCACGTTATTGATTATGTTTAGCCATCCCTATGTGACAGGAGAAAGCTTTAATTATGTATAAAAATCTTTGCAGGATCTAGTCCTAAGCAAAAGTGAGGCTCATTAGGAAAGCATAAGTATCATAAACAAATACCCTTTTAGTGTAAGTAATAATAATAATAATAATAACAGAAATCCCTCTGAATTACAATTTCTTCTCATGTAAATTGTGTGACCATAATAGGTGGAAAACTGCAAGAGTCTGGGTTTTTTTGTCTTAAAATTGTAGTAAACTACATTTTTATAGAAGCCTAAATGTCTTGAATCTTCTAAATGTTTGCTTTTTAACACAAATGGTGGAGGAACAAAAGGGGAGGTGATTTATATATCTTGGTGAATAATGTCTTACAGGCAATGGCTTACACTGCGTTAGGAGACTGAGGTGCAATATTCATACTGAGAGCATATTTGAGCTCTGTGGTCAGAAAAGTTGCCTGTTAAACGATGTGACAAGATGAGAGTCTTCAGCCCATCTGTCACCCATGCAGAAGTAAATGATCACATGGTACCGACTCCAAAGTAAAGGGAAAATCTGCTGTTACAGCCAACATTCCTTGCCACAATACAAATATGTTCTTTGCTCACATAATAGCTATTCAGTTTGCCTGCAGTCATTGTGTTCCTCCGTTAAAGTTCAAGGGAATTGGAAATACACAGTCGACAAAGCCAACTTTTGTCTTGGAGTGAATACATATTTTATTACAAGGTGTTTTATCAGTGAGATTTTTAGAAAATAAACTGGTCTGAGAAAAAGATCATGTGGTCATCCACGTTTGAGCTTAAAGATTTCTGGGTGAGTTAGCAGTGATTTTATTTTTATTGTCTTCCCCCCCCCCCCCAGTTGCTTTACAGTTGACTCTTACTAATTCTATGGTGTATGTCCTTTTCTTAAGGGCAGCCTTGGTTTCCGAATTTGAGTGTATAAATTTTAATGTTTCCTAACTGAGGTCTTATTTAAAAAAAAAAACAAACCAACACCAAAAAACCCCACAACAAAACAAAACAACCTCCAAAACTGCTTGCAGGCTTTGCTGAATATGTAGTCTTTTCTTAGTCTTCAAGAATGAGAGAGGAAGTGCACAATTAAAATTCAAAGCATTTAGTCAATAAGAACCCTGTAAATCTGATTACCTTATCTGTTTGGAAGTATTTTAATGCCTTTTATTCTGCAGCACGTATATGTGCAATTGTTTCTTTTCTGTACATCATGTTAAAGTCCTCCTGCATGGAGCATAATATGGAAATGAGCTCTCTATCTCAGCTAATAGCAAGTTGCTGCCTCCAAACTTGTGCAAGCAGTAACGGTCAAGAAAGAAGACTCAGTCTTTAGGGTTGTAATTTCATCTGTTTCTTGTGTAGATTTTTTTTTTGGTACTTAGGATGCCTGAAGGTACTGGCAAAACAATCTCCCTATGCAAATAGCAACAACAAAGGCGACTATAATGGTTAACCTGTGGCCAGACTTCATTTAAGAAGCTGGCCAGACTGGGTAGCTTCTACCCAAGAGCTTTAGAAATGCTTGATGAGGCAAGTTGTGGGGTTGATCGTTTTTAAATACTCTTGGAACACAAGAAAATTCCTGGAGACTTGAAAAACACTACTGCTTTTCAAGCTAAAACTAATGCTGTCTTAATGAGGGTAAATGAAATGACTCAATGCTATTATATTAATAGTAACCATAATCTACTCAAATTCAATGAGGAATAGACAAGCTGAAAAAGTTTTACTGTCTTGGATTAAATTTATGAAGAGAAGTTTCATAAAAAATGAGGGTAGTTAAGAGGAGAAGTTGGGAACAGCTGAAGTAAGGTAGGTTACAGGCAGCACAGGTGATTTTGAAGGATAGGAGAGGGAAAAACAATGTAGTTAAAGCAGTGTGAAGGGAGCTGTAGGCAAAAAGATATCTACACAAAAAAAAAAAAGGCAAAAAGAAACTTGTGTTAGGAGAGCAAAAGATCACAAACTCTAGCAAGTTAAATAGGAAATCATCAGGAGACCAAGGTAGAAATTCCTTGAAAACAGCTTTCTACTAGCATATACTTAATAAAAGCTTTTTAGATTCTCCAGAAGCTTGCTGAAGAGTCTGTGGTATTGTCTCCAGAGAAGAATTTCAGAAAAGCGAAAAGCAATGAGTTGAATCAGCATTTGCTACAAAAGAAGTACATCATTCTTTACAAGGGTGAATGAGAAGTGTTCACAGAAGAGGTTTTAGAAAAAATGGTAATGTGCACAGTAATAAACCTCCAGAAATAGGTACCAGAACTGGGAATGCCTCTGTAAAGTTGATAAGCTATTGCTAATAGTGCTGTGTAATCTGTTGCTTCATTTAACCTTGCGCTCGGGAGAAGAGGTGGTGACATGTGCAATAGACTGTAATTTGCTCTTAAAAAGGGTGTTGCTGATTAGTAGTTCCAGCAAAAGGGTAGCAATTATAGAAGCAACTGGATTGTTAGGGTTGTAACCATTATACATTGTAGAAGAATTGACTTGGCTTTTAAAGGGGGAAGTCAGGCCTCGGGTTAAAGGTATTTGAAGGTGTTACAGAGGTAATCAGAGAAATTAAGTCTTCTGCGGGAGAGGAGACTGATCAGTGGGGTTCCTGAGCTTGGAGAGATGATGGGAGAAAGTACACCCTGCTCTGTAGATTTCTGTGTCACAGCACAGCTACAGAGTAGCAAGAGTAAAGCAAGTGAAAAGAGTTTTCTTCATGCTGTGTATAATAAGCATCTTACGTATTGTCACAGGATATTGTGGAGATAAATGTACAGCTTTCAAAACGGATTAGTGAAATTCAAGTTTCGTAGCTTCACTGAGCACAGTATTTTGTGCCTGAAATTTTTATTAATAACTTTTGGAGACAGGAAGGTTGTGGAAGAGGAAGAAGAACTGATAAAGTTGTTGTTTTCTAAATGTTCACTGTTGTCAGATGTTGGAAGCAGTATTCTGGGCAAGGTATGCTTCTGGTCTGATTAAATAAGGAGTTACTTTTAAAGTCCCCTTTGTATTCCACAGAAAGATTGGTTAGCTGATGACAGCAACCCTTTCTGGCCTTAAAATTAGTAACAAGACCACAGCATCATGTGTTTTGCTGTCTGTACTAATAAATTAACAACTGTGGACCTATTGGTTTTCTTTTTGTTATGTCTGCTGTTACTGGTTGAAAAGGGGATTGACAAGTACAAATACAGAAGTCAAACAGAAATATTAATACTTTTCAGGTTGGAAAGTGCTCAAGTTGTTGTTAGCATTGTCCATTAAAGCAGCAGAACATAACTATGGTGGGTTACTATGTTCTGTACGTAGAATCAGTATAGCATGTAAAGCATTTTTTCAAGAAGTTCACTTCTAGTCATAAAAATGCTTTTTAAACTAACAGCTTTCTTCTGCTCAGTAGGATGTGATTTGTTGGAAGTGTATGTTGACCTGGAACCAACAAGGAGATGACTAAGTAGGAGGAAAATGGTTTTAACATGCCTCTGCTTTGCCAAGGAATATGGAAACAATAACAGATTTGTCAAGTCTGTGGGTCAGCTAGCCTTGTAGTGATATATGATACTTCTCTATGCACGACATACTTGGTATATTGGGTTGTTTTTTTCTAAAGCACCATTTAGGAGCTGAAATATGAATCTTTACGGTGTAATTTGATAGCCAAGACTGTGCATGTTTGACAGTTGCCAAAGCATTTTTGGTCCATGCACTAAAGCTCTGCAGTAGTCCTTCTCCCGTTTCCCCATTTTTGTTTTCCCCAAGCCACGACATCCTCCATGCTGCCTTTCCTTATCACACTGGGGTATGTCGCATCACTCATGTGCCAAGCAGTCTCTTCTTGAGGTTTCAAACAGTGCAAAGATGATTCCCACGTATGGTGGAGCCCTGTTTTCCTGGGTATGGCTGAACACCTGCCTGCCGATGGGAAGTAGCAAATGAATTCTTTGTTTTGCTTTGCTTGCATGCACGGCTTCTGCTTTACCTATTAAACTGTCTTTATCTCAACCCATGAGTTCTCTCACTTTTACTCTTCCAATTCTTTCCCCCTTCCCACCAGCGGGGAGTTGAGTGAGCGAGCGGCTGTGTGGGGCTTAGTTCCCGGCTGGGGTTAAACCATGACACCGGTGTGCTTCCTTCTTTGGAAGAGAACCAACAGCTTGAAAAATGAGTATTCAATTTAATAAGAAATTAAAACTAGATGCTTTTTGAGAGCAGAACTGTGCTCTTGGGAGGCAAGGAGTAATAATCACACAGACAAAATCACAGGAACACCCTTTCCTCGGTGAAGAAAAGGTAGTAGCTCAGCAGTTAGTTGCTCTGAGGTGTGCTGGTGACCAGGTTCAAGTTCTGGCTGTTTCAGGAGTGAGCCTGAACCACTCAGTGACCTGTCTCTCCCTCTTTTGGCACTTGTAAGAGTGACCTAATAAATATTTTGTTCCTACATATATGATCTCATATCCTCTTACAAACCATGTGTAGACCAGTCACTGAGGGATGGCCCGGTTCAGTGGAGAGTTCAAAGTGTGGGACAAGGCTTTAAGAAGGAAGCAGTGATTTTCAAGAGGAGGGTTGTTTAATAATACGTGGAGGTTTGCAGTGCTGGCCATCTCTGCTCTAAAAACGAAGCTTTCTCAGTGCTGAATTGCTAGAGGCTTTTAGATATCTCCTCACCTTTCTGTTAGTATAGGAGCAAAGGACACCAGAAACACCCTTTTTAATCCCCTACCCCTTTCTGTGTCTCACTTTTGGTTCAGGGTTTTTCCTGTGGGTCTCAAGTTTTTCATGGGTACAGGGAAGTATGCTGCAGTCTCTTAAGTGCAGAACTCATGGAGGAGGTATTGCGTTAAACCTGTTTGGGCTCACTGCCCGCTGCTGGGGAGAGGAGGAAGGGAAGAGATCTGGGTTCCATGGCACAGGGGGGGTCCTTTCCTGCCCTGCATCTCTCTGTTTCTACCCTCTGGGCTTCCCTGGTAAAATCTGTCTGGGATCTGAATGGTTGCAGTCTCTCTTCTGTGAAGTTTCAAGATGACTCACTGTTGCCATCTGCTCTTTTGGAGCAAAGCTACTGACTTGCTAAAAAATAAAATGCAATTAATTAATAAAATCATAGAATGGTTTGGGTCTGAAGGGACCTTAGAAGATCATCTAGTCCAACCTCCCTGCCATGGGCCAGGACATCTTCCACTAGATCAGGTTGTTCAAAGCCCCAGCCAACCTGACCTTCAACAGTTCCAGTGATGGGGCATCCAAAACTTCTTTGGGCAACCTGTTCCAGTGTCTCACCACCCTCATCGTAAAAAAATTCTTCCTTATGTCCAGTCTAAACCTGCCCTCTTCCAGTTTAAAACCATTGCCCCTTACCTGTCACTTACATGCTTTGGTAAAAAGCCTCTCTCTGTCCTTTTTACAAGCCCCCTTTAAGTATTGAAAGCCCACAGCGAGGTCTCCCTGGAGCCTTCTCTTCTCCAGGCTGAACAACCGCAAGTCTCTCAGCCTTTCTTCACAGGAGAGGTGTTCCAGCCCCCTGACCATTTTCGTGGCCCTCCTAACAGGTCCATGTCTGTCTTGTGCTGGGGACCCCAGAGCTGGATGCAGTGCTCCAGGTGGGGTCTCACAAGAGCAGAGTAGAGGGGGATGTTAATGTTAAGAGAATGTTAATATTTATAGTGTGGGTAGTAAGTAGTTACTGTGAACAACAAAAACGGTGGATCCAATGCGAATTTCTGCCAGGTGGAAGGCTGCATGGCCTTTTTCATGTTGTTGTTTACTCTACTTTTTCCTTTCTTGCAAGTTGAAACTCTAAGCTAAATTGTTCTCTGGCATTGTCAGCATGAGCCCAGAGGTCTTTGGAGAAGCTAATTCCTTTGGCTTCTCCCTACTGCATCACCCAAAATAACACCATAGTCTATCTTTAAGCAGCATATGCTGTTTGTTTTTTATTGCTACTCCAAACATTTGTACTGGATTGTATTTCCACCTCTGCCTTCTTATGAAGGGATTCCAGCTCAACAGTTAATGTCTCCCTTCACTTGAGCTTGTGTTTTTCTGGATAGTGAATTAGAGGCTCCTTACAGTTTATTAATTTTGCTTTTAGCATTATGTAACCTGTATGAGGTTGTAAGTACTTAATATAAGTTTGAATAGCATGTTCCTTTATAGCTCATTTTACAGTCCTTGGCCTATTCCGCTTCAAAATTCTCATAAGCAGTGTAAGTTGGCCAAAATACACACTTTGTGTTAATTAAGTCTCTTAAATAGTCTAATTTTCTTCCTCCTCTTGAAGTTGGTGAGAGATTAGTAATAAAAGAAAATTAGTTGGTTGATAGCATCATGTATTTGATCGGTGCAGAAACAGGATAGCCGCCTCAGGTGTATGGTGAACTCTTCATTCTTATGTGAACATTCAACATATTAAAAGTTGACAACATTATTTGAACATTTATCCTGACAAGATAATTTTATAGAAGATCAGAATTAACAAACTGAGGAAGCACTAGAACATGTAATGTATGCATTTAAAAAAAGTCTTATTTCCTTCAGTGGGTTTGCTCCTGTTAAAGTTTTGTACTTCAGCAGAAAGCAGTCTTGAAAGATTTGCAATTGATAGTGCTGGACCTAAGATTTTGTTTGAGATTATTCTTTCTAAAACATAAAAAGTAATTTGACTATTGCTAATACGGGTTTTTGAGACTAAATGGTTAAGTGTCTATTTCCTCTCCTGACCTCTTGACTCAGAGAGTGCAATTGTAGTGGGCAACAAGTCAGTAAAACAAAATTATCTTTTTTTTTTTTTCTCTTTCTCTCAAGATGAGGAAAAAAGAGGTTTTTCTGTGAAGGGTAATTGAGAGCTTCCTGAGAGAATAAAATGTTGAGTGTTGATGAAAAGTAAACCTACTTCATCATATCTGATGAAGTTGGTGTCCTAGTTTTGTTTTCATTTCTATCTGCAAATGTTTTCAAAGAGATTTAACTTTCTCAAATTCATAAGATACTTCTGACTTATATCTTGGTTTCTGTCTTGTTCTTGTGTTTTGGCAAGAACTCTGTGTCACAATTTGTAGCTTCCAATAGGCATGGGGGCCATCCAAAATAGTTTCCACTTCCCACTGAGGTATGTTCTTAGAAGAACTTTTCCAATCCAAATAACTGGCATTTATTACTTTTTTTAATTGCTTAGTGTGAGACTTGCTTATATTTGCTGTTTTAATGTCTTTTCCTGTCTGTAAACTGAGAGCCCCAAAGGGCACATGCGTGCAGTCACTGAATTCAGTTTACATAGCTCGATGGATGTTTTGGGAAAAGCAGACTGTGTGTATGTGCTGTTTGTCACAGATGGCATCCCAGCAAGAAAAAAGTTGTGCTAATGCTGAAGGAAAATGAAATGAAAGTAAGTAAATGAAATAGCAAAAAAAGGATGGCCTTAGAGTTTAGCATCTTTTTTTCCAGCAGCTTTGGGGAAAGCGGTTAGTATGGCACATGTATGCTTGAGCTCAGCAAAGGTTCTCAGGTTGCGCTATGTAGGCAACAAACAATGGGCAGGAGCAATTTCTCTGGATAATTTTGCTGCTTGCATGTTACTAGTGTCCCAATTTTAAGTCGAATACCTTTTTTGACGAGCTTTTTGTGAAACCTGGTCATGCGAGTAGTAAGGATGTTAATTCCCTATTAAAATACATTGCTAGTCTTTGAGATTGTAAAGAAAAATCTTTGAAGATGAAAAGGTTCTGAAGCTTTAAAAAAGGAAAGGTGGGTAAAACATAGACATTTCACCCCTAATAATTTAACTTAGGTGGATCAATTTTTTTTATTCAGTTTTGTTTTGGGGGACCTGTGAATTTGTAATGATTTTTAGAGCTCACTAGAATCACAGTGTCAAAACCAGAAAATAGTTTGAGTCCTGTGCCCGTATGGGAATGCAGATCTCAACTCCTTCCCCTTCTGGTGTGCATAAATGAGGAAAGGGGTTCATTTTTCAGAGTTCAGGATTGTTGGTGGAGGAGAAGAAACAGGACTCGCTATGCAGCATATCACTGAAAACCAAGCTGGTGTGCATTATGGACCTGCAGTTAGAGTCTGCATTCAAGTCCTGTTGAGGAGGGCTAAGCTGTATGGCAAACTGTTCTTTGCACTGCTATAAATCCTAAACATCCATAAATCTTCAATCCACGCCCTTCACACTTTTAGCCTTCACTGGACTATTACATTGCTAAAGTCCATTTAGTAGTCTAGGATCCTAAATTAGTTTTTAATTACCCTTTTAATTAGTTCTAATTATAAAGCTTTTCTTCTGTGTTTGTTCTACTGCCTCTTGGCTTGTAGCTGAACTAGGTATATGAACAGTGAGATTAACTCTGGTCCTTCCCTTGCCTTTTAGGACTCCTCAGCGGGCAGACCTCTCCAACCAACACCAAACTGGAAAAGCTGGACCCCCAGCAGGTGCTGCAGCTCTGTCTCCGGTACCAAGATCATCTTCAACAGTGTGCAGAAGCAGTTGCCTTTGATCAGAACGCGCTTGTGAAGCGGATCAAGGAGGTACTGCCTGCGGCATGCCCGCTTCTGGTGGGGAAGGGCTCGGGGCATCAGCATGGCCGTCTTGTGCTGCAAATGCAGGTGCTTGTTGTAGATGGCCTTGGGTCACTTGCAGGAGTCCAATTCAAAGTAAACCCTGTAGAGAAACTTTGTGAGTGTGCACTTCAAGCAAAGTTTCCTGGCTTTGACTGTGGTCACTGTTAGATGATGTGTTTATTGGTTGTGCTCTATGATTCCTGGTTGTAAGCAGTGGGTGTTCCTCTGGTATGGCAAGTACTGCAAGTAACTACTGAAGAAGTAAAAGATGACTGGAATTTTTAAAGTAACACTCCTTATTTAGGTCTGTATGAGTAACATTTTATTATGCATCATGGTTAAGCTCTAATTTAAGGAAAGAAATGGTTATCATAACATCTTCTGTGGTTGGAGAAGGTAGTATTTCTTTCTTTCTTCACTGGATTTGTAGAGCTAGGCTGTTTTCAAAGCCCATAACAAGCTGTCTCTTCTCTGATCCATATGGCTGCTGAAAAAGATCTTCCTGTGCTGCTGTTTTTACCACTAAACCATCATTTGAAGATCACCTATTTGCTTAAATATTCAATAATACTGTTGGGGAAGAAATTAATTTGTGGGCCGAGCATCCTGCAGTTGGATTGTCTTTCTCATGTGTGTAACTACTGACATTGGAAGCAGTAGGATGGCTGACAATTTTTTTTTTTTAAAGTTAAGACAGACTGGCATGAGAGGAGATGTTGTTCAAGAATGTTTTCTCACATATTCTGAGATGTGTAGAACTGGTGAATGCTGCATATGTCAAAAGTCTGTGAGACCAAATACCTCTCAATGTTAAAAGAAAAATTTTTGAACAGGTGGTTAATTTTTATTCATGCAATATAAACAAGGACCTTGATTCATCGTTGCTATATTGGCTTAGAGTTAAGAAAATCCCGCATGACAAACTGGATAATAAATTTGATTCATGGGCTGTTTCGAGAAGCTGCTGTCATCATGAAGTTGTAAGTCCAAAATAACATGGGAGCCATTAAAAAGCGCTTTTTACTTTGGTGTATCAAGATCTGAGGCCAGCTATTACACAAGATGTAAAGATATTTGCAGATGTTGGTGACTCAGATCACACAATCTCAGAAATGGGATTTAATTGCCAGCCCAATGACAGTGTACTGCATTAATCCAAGCAGATTGTAATTCTTTTGGCTGTTAGAGTGTGAGAGGGAATATTGACATGATTTAGAGTCATGGTAGACTCTACCAGTGCAATCTGCGGTAGTTGGATTTGCCTTCTCTAGGGCAAGTGGCAGACTGTCTTTCAAATTAGCATTGGTGATGTTTTCTTCCAGTTCATAAGGCTTACATTTTTCTTTCCATGTAAAATAAATACAATGATGATATCGGTATCGTCACTGACTTACTTTATTGTCACTGACTTACTTTATCACAGGCCCCTCTCTGACAAAGTGAAGGAGAAATGGGTGACTCTGTAACTCGGGCAACTGACAAGTCAGTTGAGTTTGTTTTGGTCAAAACACTTAAGTAACTTCAGATGCTTTCAATCCCTCTGCCAGATCTAGTGGGTTTTTACTGTTCATTTTCCTAATAATTTTTAAATGTTTTTCTTGCATTGGCTGTTCTGCGTGTGTGTTCTGGAGGAGCCGGGTGGGACCCGCTCAGCTTAAATCATTCTTTCCAAATTGTTTGGGCTCTCCTTGGTGTGCTAAATAGAACCGCTGTTGACAGTTGTTGACAACAAGGGGTGCAGCTGAACTAGAGCAGGGTATGTCTCTTGTTACAAGTGTAGACAAAGGAAATGGTGTTTGGCTGCACCCATTTGTCAGCAATGATTTAGTTTTGCTGTGCAGACAAAGCTTCGACCCTTGGTAAAGAGTAAAAATGAAAGAGAAAATGGAAGTGTATTGTGAAAAGCATAATATGTGCATGAGATGGACAGTAAATTCTTTTTATCCTCATTTTAGTAGTCAGTATTCCCCTTTACACTGTAAGCATTGAAGTGTTTTTCTTCCGATAACAGACTTATCAAGTGCTTGATGCTTTTAACTTTCCTACAAAATGTTGGTGAGCTTCAGTCCCCAATTCCTGCCATTTATCTGAGATCTGTTTGCTTTTCAGACTGTCACTGACTGTACTTGCTGTAGTAATAGTCCTACTGTATAGCATGCTACAGTCATACTGCCTGCAGCCAGGATTTTTTTAAGTCTTTCCTTGACAAAATGTCCCAGGGGAAATATCTTTTGCTCATTGTCTGTGTGGCCAGAAAAAAAGTTCCCTGGCTTTTGGCAAAACTCAAAAGTACTGTTGTAAATTCATTGGTCCTCGATAACTTGTAATTGACTGCGGTGGTTTGTAAATCAGCACACAATCTGAATTACAATTGTTCGTAATAGGAAAGAGAATGAGCTAAGGAAAACAAAAACCTTGCATGCCAGTAGTTACTGCGGATCTACGTAGACCCATCTGTGCGTTCCTTTACTTTGGGGACCAAAACAGTCTAGCTTTGCTCTCCATCCCATTTTCCAGTTTAGCCAGAATTTCTTTGCTGTGTGTTGGCCAAATCCGTATCTGCTCCTAAATGTAGAACCTGTGTGACTTCCAGCTTGCAGTAACTGTTCTCTTTCAAGAAGAAATTAATTTACCCAAGCGTTTCCTTGAAGGGGAAGGAATTGAAGATGTGATTGAAGGTAGTTGACTCAACTGCCTCTCTTCAGCAGTTACGCGTACTTGTACCCGAACTGTTGGTTTTGGAAGGGATTGATTTTTATCACAATAGGCTTTGTCTTCACTGCCAAAAAAAAAAAGGATGTGCTTGCATCTTTTTAGGGAAAAATAACCATTATACATTAAATATTATGTTTCATATTAATTTTTGGCAGCTGACTCACCATCTGTTGCAACACTGCATTAATTCCAGGACCACTGAAATATTTAGGATTCTTTTTAATTTTTTTCTCCTTATCAGTTTGAAAAACAACAGAACAGCAATTTGGGATTTATGTATGTGTTAATCCAGGGTTATGGCATCTCACAAAATTTGACAGTTTTCAAGAAAAAAGCCTGTGTGCAGCATTTTCTGGGTAATTTGTCTACTCTCTGGTATTTTGTAGGATGAAAATTTTTAGCTTATTGGATGAATCACCACGTTATTGACTTCTGGGGGCACTCTGTTCAGATGGGTCTGGGAACAGGATCTAGTCTGTCTACTGGTGGTATGTTGGACCCACATGAGCTTGGTATATGTGTACACTAGGAAAAAGGTGCATTTTTAAAACCCATTAGATAATATGTTATAAAATCCTAAGATATAAAAGGCGATTATAGCTAGTTAACAGATTAAACTGATCTTACTGCACCTTGGAGCTTTTATCAGTGTGTTTAATGATGGGGACAGTTGACAATGCACCTTACAGAGAATGTTATAGTTCACGCTAAAAATCACAGGGGTGAACCATGACTCGCTAAGCCAGGATAAAACAATCTCGATCTGCCTATTCTTGGGTGTTGTATATAAAAAAAAAAAAAAAAACTCTTTGTATATCTGCATGAGGACAAAAAAGGCTCAACTGTAGTGTTCTTTCTTTGTTTCTGTGGTGGGTTTAGTGTCCTAGCTGTAGAGAGGAGGTCTTAACTTGCTGCATCCCACGTCCGTCTCTGCCATGACAATGCAGTGGGTCTGCATTATAACTAGTTTGAAGTTTTCAGCAACTCCAGCTGCTGCTGGATTTGAGAGCTGCATGTGCTCCCTTCTCTTCTTTCTCCAAGGCTGTCTGCCTCAGTTTTGTGATCTGTAAGATGGAGGGTTTCTGCCAAGATTAGTTTGAAGATAAATGTTGACCAGCACTAAATATTAGGTATGACTTGGGGAGAAAGAAGCAGATGAAGCAGGCAGAGGGCTACTTTACATTAAGTCCATATCATTGGAGGATGTGTCTTCTGGGTGGCAGGGAGAGAATTTGGAAAGTCATCTGATAGGGGATGGTGAATAACAAAGAATGGGAAACAAGTAGGATAAGTAAAGGCTGGGGAGCAAAGCTAAATTTTCAGAAAGGGCCCGTGATTTTGTGTGCCTCCAAAATTGTCTAGTTTCAATGTCTTAAAAAAGATTATTTTTCATGTGTTAGATGCTAAGCTTCTTAAAAATCACATCCTTCAAAGTAGCTGAAGCTGAGTATCCAAAAATTACTAGTCTCACTTGAAAATTTAAGCCTAGCTTCTTTCTATGAAAGCGAAAGGGAAGCTGAAAGCTATCTAAGGTCCTTTCAAAGAAGGTTTGGGGAAAAAAAAAGGTCTTCAGCATTTCTTATTAGACTTCCAGTGTTGGCAAAGGAGATGTGCTACTTGAAGTATCCTGTGTACCCTTAAAGGCAAATGTAGTTCCTAGATTAACTGTGCTTGAAATGTATTAAGTGGATTATTAGGAGGGCTCTTACACTTTGCCCTAAACTCAAATATCAATACAGCATATCTGTAGCTTTTATTGCCGTAGGCAACCCAGACTGACAACAATTTTGAAAACAGAACACTTTTTACAATACAAAATGAAATTAAAAATATCTCTCTGTAAGATGACACACGCCTACAGGAAAAAATTAACACCTTTTCAAATAATCAACATTACTTTTATATTTTTAACAAATGTGATGGTGGAATAGTTAACAACTTTTGTCCAGGCAGGCATTAATATCAGTAATTGGTTTGCTGTATAGCAAATTAGTGTATGGCTTGTTTCATACCTGTAAATTCCTGTATGGGAGTGGCTTGTTATTTTGAAGAAGTATTCCAGAATAAGATGTGTATGGATTTTTTTCTTTTTTCTTTACCAGCTTGCTGCAAAAAGTAATTGTAATGGGCTTCTCTAGTATGTAGTTAAGATGTCCAGAAATACAGCCCTTCGTATTTGGCAAGTAAATAATTTTTGAAGCCACACATACACCACATTGTGTCTCCCAATACATTTTAGCTGTTTAAAATTATGGATAGGAGTTAAATCATTATTTTATATAAGCAACAGGTCTAGTTCATTTGACAGACCAACAAGAAAAGCCCTTTAAATACAAGCACTATATACAAGCACATTGTAGCTTATCCCATGCATTTAAGACGCATAAATTGTGATTCAGCCATTCATGTCACCACGTGTGTGAAGTAAAACATGCCCAGCAATTTGGGGATGTAGGAATTTCAATTTATTTTTTGTGAATGCCTTGTGGCTTTTTGACCTTTATGGCAACTGTGTTGTTTCTGTGGCATTGAGCATTTCTTTTATTGAAGAGACCTGTCACCTAGTGGGAAAATGTGCTGGGGAATGTGGCCTGCAGAGGTTATTCACATGGTTTTGTTCCAGCCTGAGTGAAAGATGGGTTTGCTATGGGCAGGGCCTGTGGCTTTGAACCCTTTTCGTTCCAGAGGCGAGAGGGCTGGCAGTGGTGGAGACAGCTTGTAAAGGTTTGACATTCCCTAGTGGGAATTAAAGGACAAGGTACGTTGAAGGTGGTGATAAAGGGAAGAGCTCTCTAAGTGTGGGAAGCAAGTCCATCAACGGGAAGGAATGAATGAATGCTGGGCCAGAAACCTGGGAAGGACATTGCCTGGCTGGGAGCTAGGTTGATGCAATGCAGGATCCCATTAACCAAGGCAGCAATTAGATTTGGGGTGCATATCTGCTGCAAGCACTCATAGTTTGTACTGGGCAATGCACCACGGTCACTCCTCTTGGCTCCATCCCTCTCTGAGCAGAAAGATTTGGAGTGTCTGGGATTCATCCCATGCTCCAGTCACAGTTGACCAGTGTCTCTTCAGAGAATGGACTTGAATGAAGGGGAAATTTTCTGGAGGTGTTTTTTGTTTGGATTTGGTTTTGTTTTAGTACTCTGATGAGGGAGGTGGTGTTGCCATTCCTGTTCGTTATGGTTCCCTGTAGGTAGTATCAGAGCTGAGCTTCCAAAACTATTTGTGAAAGCTGTTTTCAGCAGACGTGCCCTGAGAATGACGCACCTCCTGACTAAACTGAATTAGGTCAGCAAAACATGAATGGCCTCACCAAGTCCAAAGTCCTTCTTCAACTTCAGGCCTTCGCTTCAAGGTCCATGTGCTTGTGTGGATCAGACCACTGAGTTACCTTTCATCCCATTAAAGGGAAGGGCTCAGAGGATCAAAAGTAAACCTGTTAAATGAAGCCTGGCAAAAGTAAAAAAGGGGGATGTGTTTAGTTTTGACACAACATATAAAGACTTCTAGATGAGGCCGTGTTAACTTGCAAGCAAAATTGAGCCTTTTGGTTCACAGACTTAAATTAGTAATGCCTCACATCCAGGGAAAGAGGCCTGAGAATTCCTTGGGATGCAATATTTCTGAAATGGGTAAGAACCTGGGTTGAAATGCCACTTGTATTTTCAAGGGATTTAATGCCACGCTGCCATGCCTAGCTCGAAAAGCTAGGGAATGTAGTGTTCTGTGAAGAAATAGGTACCTTAAATATAGTCTTTGGCATCCTGGAATTATGAGATAGATGAAGACTGCAGCAATCTATCAGGCTCTCTGTTTCTTCTCTCTTCTGTGATGAAGTGTTATTTGTAAAGACTGGTATCTTAACTCAAGAGGTACCGTAATGCAGAAATAAATGCGCAGGGCTGTTAAGCTGGAAACTACCTTCATCTCCTGTAGTTGATCTTGCTCATTTTTCTCCAGCCTGATGTGCAACTAGCTTGAATTCTTGAGTGGTGGGGTGATGTCCTAACCAGCCAGCATCAAAATCGGAGACTGCTTTTGAAAAAGCTTCACAATTGTTACTTTAATACATAGAATGAATGTCTTGCTGTGTATGCCCGCGGCAGATGGCCAGTGCTCTGTTGTATATGAACTTTATGAAGTGATCTAGCAGTTATTAATGAAGAGGAAAGATTGTTTGCACTTGTGACAGCCTGAAATCTGTTGCATTGACATGCACTGCTTCATTTGGTGTCATAAAAAAGACCAGTCCCTCCCTCCTAGAATATATATGTGAAATCGTTTCCAGCATGTTCCCTTCTATTGTGCTTTGGTTTCTTATGTCCTTTTGAGAAAAAGTCTAAACTGGAATCCTTTCCACCACCAAATTTCCAAGCAAGAATAGAAAATTAAGCTCAAACAAGCATCTAGCAGTCAGAAAGCTTTGTATCATTATAGAACTTAAGTGCTTAAGAGAGTGGCACTGAAGATCGGAAGCCTAGTATGCTAAGCCTTGTATTAATGCTTTCCTCAGGATTAGTGCATGGATTATCAGGTACCAGAAGGAACAGAATTCAGTTTCTTCTCACAGCCTGTTTAAACTAGGAAATTGGGTTTCTTATTCTAGCCTTGTTTGCCCAGGTGGGAAAAAACCCAAACAACAACAACAACCAAACAAAACACCCACCCCACCCCAAAACATTGTAGATATTCAAATAGGAATAAGAAATATTGAAGTCCATTCAAGAGTTAGCAGGCTTGATATTGAATTTGTACACGAAGCAGATTTCAGATACGAAGAAAGCGAATATCAGCCTGGGCTGTATCATGCAAGGTAGTCCCACGGGGAAACAGGAACATATTGATTGTATTGCACAAGGCTGTGAGACGGTCTCGTCTGACACACCGTGGGCAGCTCTCCCTATGTTCAAGGAAGGCGAGTTCATGATACAACAGAAGGGCTAGAAGGATGCTGGACAAGTGGAGAACCTCTGGGATGAAACTGGAAAAGCTTTACTTGTTTGGCTTAGTCAAATGAAGACCGAAAATTGTATGATTTCTCTTTCTAAATAAGTCTGGGGTTAATGTAGGTTGAAAATGACCGCCTCCCTCCCTGCTGGGTTGTGTTGATACAGGAAAAGTCACTTTACAGGCTTTCATTCTTAACGATTACCTCCTGTTTCAATGTTGAATTTAAATTTTTAAGGTGTCAACTCTACCCCTAAGTGAGAATTGAGAGGGGAAGGCTGGGGGGGCGGGGGGGAAGGTGTCAGGAATGTTAGCTAAAAGCTGTTCAGCAGTTTGAAGTTCATTTTGGGTAGGTTAGCCAGTATTATTTGCAAATATTTGGAGTTGCACTGATGACTTAAAGATGCTAGGTGGTAGGCTGGGGGAGTGGGGTTGACCTTGTGTTAGCAGCCCTATAATTAGCATTCTGATAACAATCAAATGTGATCTGCAGAGATGACTTCATGTTGAAAGTATTACAAAGCCTTAGTGCAAGTAATCTGTCCATCTTGCTTTTTATGAGGGGTAGGGTTTCCTTAATGTTTCTGTGCCATTGGGGCATGAATGTTTCTATATGAGTACATTATTAGCCATTATTTCAACACTGCTCTAGAGGTATGAAACATATAATTTACTAGTAATTAATTTGTGTGGGCGTTGTTCCTGACTGGATGTGTCATCTGCCTCTGGAAGTCTGGATAAAATGCTGAATTATAGTATAGTAGAATACCCTGTAACCAAGTGTATGAACTGTGCCAAACTGTGGTGTAGTGGACAAGAAATAAGATTTTTTTTTTTATTTTATTTTTATTTTTTTTACCAGAAGAGAAAGCGATGTATTTGAAGAGCAATTGCTGGGACTGACAAATTATCTAAAAGATAAAATCCTAAATTGAGATTAATTTCAGCTGAAAAAGGTGCTCAGGTAGTTGTTGTAAAACAAATCAACATAACAGCAGCATATGGCAACGAATTTATAAGAGTTTTTAAGGTCAGAAAGGATTCTTGGGTCATAGCTTTCCTTTTGCTTAATTCAGTCCATAAAATTTAATTCTTGCTTATACCTGACCGAAGCTACATGGGAACTGAAGATGAACCACTTACTTTTCAATTACAAGTTAGCCTGCCAGGTCATAGTGTAAATTTTCAAATGCTTTCTTGCTTTTGATCAGTTGTTCTAGAGATCCATTTGTAGACATAAACAAGGAGAAATACTCAGCCTTCTGTGAAACTTGAGGCCACTGCAGCTCAATGCAATAAAAATGGATGCTCAGTGTGGATTAGAGTTACCACTACTCACTCATTGAACTTCCGTCTGGATTGTTGATCGTTGGTGGTGGTATGTACTCTTGTTATCATATTTTGAACAATAGTCTATAGCCTCAGAAGAGCTTGCTATGGAAATGGTCTACATTGCTCAAGGTTTCCTTGAGACTTTCCTGTAGCCAAAGACTTACTATCAGATATTGTGACCTCCAGAAAAGTGCTGGGACATTTGAGCTTCAGCACTGTATAAGTACGGTGGAGTCAGTCTTGAAAGTAGCTCTTCCGGGAATGAAGGAGTAGATCCTCCCCATTCTCATCATCACTGGGAGGTACTTGGCTCATTCTGTTTGAACATGAAAGAGCTGATGTAGAGCTTCAAAAGATCTTTCAAAAAATTTTCAGATTATCAATGGCTAACATTGTTAGAGCTGACATACCTGTGAGTTTCCTTGGTGAGAAGTTGTTTATTTGGGCATTTCGTATGAGAACTGTGGCTGTTGGGGGGGGCGGAAAGCAAGAGCTTCATCTGGGCTGTCAGATGTCCAGAAATCCCCAATTCCTGACTGCTGGGCTTGTGTCCTTGCACATCTCACGCTTCAGCCTTCTTGCGTGTGCACAGGCCATCTGCACAGCACATGGGAGGTACGTCTGATGCAACCAGATGTGTTGGACTGGCCGTGTAAGTGCGGCATGGTGCTTGAACCCATCTTTGTCTGCAGTTCCCCTGTCAAAAAAAAAGAGAGAGTCCTAGATAATCCTTTAACCATTTCCTACAGTTTGTGAAGTGGTGAAAACTCCGCTCCTTTGCATTCTCTGAGAACAGATTTAAGAGCTTTTTCTTCTTAAGTAGTATTCTCTTCCAGAAAACACTTTCTTCTAGTGTGTCTAACCCTGAGTAAATACAGCAAAGGTTAGCATCCTTCTGTAGGACGTCTGGAAAAAAAGACCTACAGCTATCAGGTCCCAAGTGTGAAGCTGAGAATAATATCATTAGATCAGATGGCTTGCAAATGTAATGATGCTGAGCATTTTAGATAGCACCTTTTCATTCTGAAATGAGAACAGTGGTGTTTTCTGAGAAACATCTCCTTAATGATAGTGGTCATCTCTTTTCAAATCGAAGCTTATTCTTGATAGGAAAACTAACTTGCTTAAAGCTAGTCATTCTGACATGTTAAAAGTACAGAACTGAAATTTATGATAAAATAAAACCCTAAGGGTAAATAACATTTGCAAGTGCGGTTGTCCTGTGATATTCAAGCTCTGGCTGGATATAGGAGTGTTCTGAATGAGTAATATGGCAGCAGTGTAAAATCGGGAAATGAGGGAATTGAAGGCCGTGTTTTGTAGCAGAATTATTAGGTAGTCTGAAATAGAGTTGTGCAAGTTATTATTTAAGCAACAGATCACTCTGTAACAGATACAGATTCTTCTTTCTCTAGGAACAGCTAATTAAAGACAGGCTAGGAGTTTCTGATTAGTTTCTGTGGAGTTGTACTCTCCAAAAGAGAGGTTTTGTGAGGACGTTGTTCATTTATCTTATGTATTGTCTGGGTGGTTTTTTCTTATTTATTTTTCTTAAACTTTGTCATTTAGGAGAGATATGGAAGCATTTCTAATGCTTTGAATGTAACAACATTTTTTAGTCTTGATAAATTTTAGAGATGACTTTTTAGATGGATGTAGATTGTTCTATGAAAGCAGCAATTGAAAGCTTTAAAAAAAGTGTTCTTCCTAGTGAAAGTCAATGAGCTTAGAAATTACTATAACCTTTTCTTGGTGACATTTCAGAAAACTTACTGATAAAATCAGATCCTTTTTTCAAGAATCTTGTTGCGTATTTAAAAGCCTGACACAGCAACAGCAAACACTGAGTTAGGATCCAGGAGCACATGCAGTGGGAGAGATGGTGCTTCTCTGCACATGGTGGTCCTGTCGCTTCTGTGGCTGTCATGCTGAAGGGTCAGGCCAGCAAGCTGATGAGGCAGAAGACCAAACCACTGAAGAAAAGAGAGGCTGGGAAGACCAAGCTTGTTTTGGTTCCCCCTCCCAACTTATATGCAGAACCGATCCCATAATCATACAGATAATTTGAAGATGAGGGATGGGACTGCTCCTTTGCACCCTTAGGTTGCATTGGATTTTGTGTAATGTGAAACTGTGTCCTGAGTTTAACTTGCTTATGTTATGGTTTAGCTGTTTTGAGAGAGAAGGACGATAAGTAGCTGTGGTGGTGAGGGAAATGTAAGTAAAGAAAGTCCAGTCGAACAGGACTGCGATATGAGATGTATCCAAGCTGGAGAGCTGGCTATAGCATCTACAGCACCAGATTCCAGATGGCTGCTGGTTGTCAGGCTTTGCTCTCACTCTTCTCCCACCTCTGTGAAGTGGGGCCATGCTTTTTCAAGCACTTGGAAGTCTACTTGTTCATTAGTGCTGGGCGAGAGGTAGGTATTGTTTTAATCGTAGCTTTAGGACTCTTTTTTTAGCAACAGTTAGTGATAGCAGTCATAACTTAAACTTGGGGGACTGCCAGTTGGCAGAGGGATGCTGGTAGCTCTCAGGCAGGGAAGGCTCGAGTCGGAGCTGAGGGAGACGTGGGCTGCGGAGGTCAGACTGCGGGGTAGCGACAAACATATCCTGTCCAGTAACGCAATATGCAGGAAGGTGGAAAAGCTAATTTCAGGAACGAACATTCTGATTCTTTTGAATTCTTGAATTCTTTTGTGCAACCCAAGGCCTCCCAAAGTAGTTAAATCTTGATGTTTCAGGAGCAGCAGCCTATCTTACACTATTGTGTATCTACTATAGCTCTAAGGGACCAGGTATAGATTTAGCTGTAGATCTTTTGAACTAAGTAGGGGCCCTGATGGTACCTGTTAATATTAGAGATGTTAGAGCCAGTTAAAGTGCTTACTCTTTGTTCTCTAACTCGACCGTGATCTGAGCAATGCTTAGACTGAATAACTCCTTGGCAATTGTTTACAGCAATGACAAATTACAGAAGGGGCAAAAGGAACATTTTGGCATGGGATTAAGTCTCGGATGTGATAAGCAAAACTTAAACACAAATTATAAATTATTTACCTGACAGTGGTGCAGAAAAAGGGTACTCATGAGAACTGTACTCATGACCAATGCTGAAGAGAAGGACGTGGCATCCTTGGCTGGGCATCTCTGTTTTCTACCCTGGCAAAGATGCTACCCAGTAAGTTTATCACTTAGCAGTGTGTGGGATGAGTGAGAAAAACAGAGGATGTTCCCATCATCAGGAAGTCATCACGATCTATTGTGCTAACTTTGCGTGACATTATCAAAGAGAGAGGGGAAGAAGGAAAAAAAAAAAAGCCATTCATTGAGCACATTTGTTTTCAAGCAGTACAGAAAGAGGAGCTCTCTAAAGTTTTAAGCACGTTGATTGAAAAGTATTTTCACACCAGCACATCGTGACTAATATTCCACACAGTCATGTTCCTGCCTGTCACTTTCTGATGTGGTTTTTGTGCAGCTGCAGGAAGGAGTTCATTTAACCCCAGCCAGGTACCTGACAACATGAAGGGAAAGGCCGCTTGTGCTCAGAGCACTGTTCTAGCAAGTGAACTTTCTGGAATAAGGATTGTGCCCAAGTTGCTGTGTTTTTTTCAGTGACAGCCATAGGGGACAGGATCTAACAGCAGATCGTTAGGGCAGAGAGAGATGGGGCAAATGGATGTCTAGCTGAGCTCTTGAAGGCTGTTGCTGAGTGGGGGGGAAGCAAAACGTCGTCTTGCCTTATTGGCATTTTAAGGAGGGAGTGGAGAAGCTGGGAATGACAGAGCATCCTCTTATGAGATGTATTTGTTTTGTTATGAATGGCAGCAGTGCCTCTCTAGAAATTTGATTCCAAGTTTAATGAACTTCTGATTGTGTTTGCATGCTCTGCAACCAGCGAAAATGCGTCTAGCTGTAATTTTCAGTCTCAGTCATTGAACTAACAAGATGTGACCTCGGTTTCCGAGAGCTCAGGACACTTACATGCCCATGACAGAGGTGCTATAAAACTGTGCCAGGTGAGAGGCATATGTAGGGCACTGGTTTGTTTTCAGTGTGGTCTCTTGAAAAGAACTGGGCCGTGTCCAGTGCTGACCTCAGTCTTTTTGTGGGCTAAATTAATGCCTTTATTCTGCTTGGCAGTGTGGGCCAAGAAGAATTCTAAAATGAATGCAAGAATTTGTGGTGTGCAAGATGTCTGAAAGTCCCCTCAATTGTTTTTGTGTTTCATCAGTGTGTTGTTACAAATGGGCCTGTGTAACGCAAAGGAGAGTGCGAGCCCTTACTGGTTGACAGTGTGAATGATGTAGCAGGAGGGGCTGTGCTGGGGCCCTTTTAAGTGGGGGAGTATCCATCTTGCACTGTTGTTGGAAGTAATTATGAATCTGTTTTCATTTGAGGAAAGAAAAGCCCAGTAGATGTCATTTAATGTTTAAAATGTGAAGCTGAGGTATAAATTAGCGTCCTGCTGCTACTGATCCATGGAGGAGTCATGAGCTTTGAAACAGAAACAGGCCCAAATTCTGAATGTCACTGGCTGTACAAAAAAAGTACGTCATGCTGGAAGGTGAGTTTTAGGCTCGTCTGTTTTTATGATACTATACTCCTAAAAGAAAAACTGAAAAAACTCTTCCATCCTTTTCAGTGTAGGAAGAGGAAAAAAATCCTGTCTTCTGCTCTGGACGTATCCAGCCTAAGGTTTGCTGCTTTAACAGGAGGAATTATTTTTGGAAAGCAATAAAATGTGCATTCAGAGCTCTCACCCCTTCACTGAGAAAGCATCTTTTTTCCTCAAGACCAGGCTGGGCAGAACCTCTCACTTTGACGAGAATTAGGACCTCACGTGCTGGGCTCTGCCCTCTGCTTTTGTTCTGTTGCTTCAGAACAGGCATCGGGTCCAGTCTTTTGACCCTCTAAACTCTTCTGTACCTGTAAGTTGAGGATGATGATAACTTACCAGTGGTGGTGTTTGAAGGAGAAATTGGTGATGGTGAAGCCATTGAGGGGCTGGTGACAGCACAGCTCCCCATCCATCATGGCTTATGGGTACAGGGTGGTGACCTGACGACGGGGGAGTTCCCTGCAACTGTGGTGGCCTGGCATAGTAGGAAGCTCGAAGCAAGCAGAGCAGAAACAATGGCTCAAATAAACACTTGCAGATGGTTGTAGGGCAGTGGAAGAGCTGCTGGCTCTGAGGCGTCTTGCTGGGCTTCCCAGAGAGCTTCTCAGCCAGGGATGGGCAAGAAGGCTGAGACCTGAGTGTTTTTCAGAAGAGACTGTGGCAGGGCCTCGTGTATGGGAGGTGGGAATTGATGGGAGCTGCTCAGAGAAGGCAAATTCACTCATCTGACCCTCGAGGGTGTCTTGAAAAGCATGGACTGCCTTGGCTGTAGGCAGGGGAGCAGACTCGCCTAAGCTCCCTTTTTCCAGATGCTTTTTATTGCTACTGTGTGGAATTAAGTAGATGGGAATTAAGCGGATTCTTATGCGCTTTCCCTGTTCATTGCAAATTCCCAAAGGACAGTTTTAGTCTCTGTGGTGGGTAAATAGGGCTGACCCTCTGAGTCCTGCAACTGAAGGCCCAGTCTGAGCACCAGAGGAATGGGACTGCGTGCCAGGGAAGGTAAAAGCACAAGGTCTGGCACTGGAGGAGCTCGCCTGGAGGGGGAGGAGGCAGGAAGGATGTAAGTGTGTATTTAGGTCCGCTTCAAGGAAAGCTGCAAAGAGGCATTGGCATTTATATACAGGAGTTAACACATAGGGTTTGTTTTTTTTTCCCCCTAGTTAAAAAGACCAGGTTCAGTCTGAGTAAAAATTGGCCTTTCCTCACAGTTACTCAACTTCAGTCCCCCTTGTCGTGTCGCTGGCTGTGCAGCTCCCACGGCCTCCTGCAGCAGACAAACTGGAATGGTAGGTGTAGGGAAACCACAGGAAACACTCACTTCCACCCTTTCTCTTTTTTGTGAGGCAGCTTTTTTTATAGCCATTGTGCATGTGTCTGAAAGTAGCAAAGAGCTTGGAAGGCCACTCTGCATTTCTTCTTCCTTTTGCAGGTCAGCTTGAGCTTCTCCCTGTATTCCCCTCCAGTAATTGGACATACTGGTATCTACACAAGGAGCCTAAAAGTCAACAGATTAAAATTATTGGAATGGAGAGAAAAGGGGGCCTTTTTTTTTTATTTATTTTATTTTATTTCAGAGCTTGGTAGATGCACGCTTTGCCCCTTGCACAGTGCCGTGAGGCTGCGTGGAGAACCTGCCTGTGGAGGAGAACTTCAACACCAGAGGAGGTTTCTGCCTGCGTCCCCACACTGCTCGGTTTAATGAGGCGTGCTGGCTTTTGGCAGGTTTCCGACTGGCTGCCACTCCACGCCACCGTCTCTCATTAGGTGGGACGTTTTTAGGCACTGGATTGAATTTACTTCCATCCTGAGCATACCTGGTGGTGGTCTGCTTTTTACACACTCCAATTTACAGAGCTAGCGCCAAACTACTAAATTATTAAGCTGGGGTTTTAATAGAAACCCCTGTGTAGGCTTAAATTGTTTCCACTCTATTTGGAGTTTCCTGCTCTGCTGGGTTTTATTTTGTCCCATGCATGAAAGCGTGGAGGGAGGAATTCACAGGAAAGCACACAGGCAAAGAGGAGGAATTTGGCCTGAGAGTGCTAGAAAGTACAGACGAAATAAAAGGTTAATTGGTACTGTATCCAGCTCTGATGGAGGTGATAGGGGGAAAAAATGCTTCCTAATCCCCACGACAGTTCAGCGGAAACTCATGTGTTTGTTTTCATGCTGTTTGTAACTTAGGTTTCTCAATAAAATATTTTCTTGCCCAACTGTTTTTGTCTTGACCCCTTCCCCAGGGCTTGAAAGGGACATTTGTCAGCAAACACGGCTCCCCTAGCTTTCCCCCCAGTGTCAAACACTGCTGCCGCCAGCGGGACGGTAGTGCTCAGTCGGGTGGGACTTCCCTCCTCGGTTGGGGGATCCCCCTTCCAGCTTTCCACTGCTTCCACCTGATCCTTCCCTTGCTGCGGGTTCTCCCCTACAGCCCCGCATCACTGTGTGCTGGGTCAGAATTACATTTGCCTATTAAGTCAGATCTGGTCAGCACGGCTTGGTTTTTAGCAGCGCACCAATAAATTTGTGTTGTCCCTGATGACAGCTACGGTCACTGTCCTCCACCGAATGGGTTGACTCTGTCACACAGTTGAAGTGAGGGATGTTGTTTCAACCGGGGACTCCTGGTAGACCAGGAGTCCTCAGCAGTGATTCCCTGAGGCCACTTCATCGTGAGTGGTGACCTCCTTCCTCCTGGGGGTAATTAGATGGGAGAGGTTCGGAGAAACAGTGATAAGAGGAGACAGTGGGCTAAAACTGGTCAGCGTGTGTCCGCTCCTGCCCTTTGCTTGGCAGCCACTGTGGGCATGCGCTGAGTCCCGAGCGAGGGGACCGCTTTCCACCACAACAGAGCACGGTTGCAGGATGCATTCCAACCGCTCGGACATACCAGTTTGAAGAGCCATCTTACCTGAAAGGTGGTGGTAGTGAGGCGGGGGTCGGTCTCTTCTCCCAAGTAACAAGAGGAAATGGCCTCAAGCTGCACCAGGGGAGGTTTAGGTTGGGTATTAGGAGAAACTTCTTCACTGAAAGGGTGATCAGGCACTGGAACAGGCTGCCCAGGGAAGTGGTGCAGTCCCCATTCCTGGAGGTATTTAAAAGACAGGTAGATGTGGTGCTTAGGGACATGGTTCGGTGGTGGACTTGGCAGTGCTAGGTTAATGGTTGGACTTGATGATCTTAAAGGTCTTTTCTGAACCTATAGTGGAGCAACGGGGGTTGTCAAGCACAGCTACAGTGAGCCGAAGCAACTGAGCTTCAGGTGTGTGCTTGAGGGCTTAGAGCAGATCTATTGCCAAGCACTCCGAATATATGGTATGTCTTACAACGTGTAAAACAGCTTAAACCATCTGACTTGGCTCATGTGCCTACAGTACTAGCAGCTATTGGTTGAATCCTGCTGGAGTTTACAGGTCTGGCTGAAGAGAAAGTTGGGCTGTGAATTATAAAGGCTACCTTTGTCACTCAATGGCAGGAATAGCGCTGTGGTTCCTGTCATTGTCATCACGCTAGAGCCGTGTTTGGGTACTTACTGTGTTTAATTGCATGGCTGATTTACTTAATGTCTCTCCTGGGGTCACTCATAACACATTTATTTTTAGGATTCAGGGAAATTAGGGACACTAGCAATCTGTTGTGGTTCTCTCCCGGCAGGAGTTTTCCAGACAAGGATGGTAGTAACAGCAGTGGCTTAGTCGCAGAGTAACCTGGCTAAGCTGATGAAATTAGCACTGGCAACTGTGGTAGAGCTTAATGCTTGCAAATGAACAGTCTCCACTGAAAATATACTACAGGTGTAGGTAGAGGCCATGAGTTCCCAGGGTTTGGATAACTTGCAGGATATGTGTACAGTTTACTGGGAAATCCCTGGCAGCGCCTGTTGGCTTTGAACCCTATAAATAATTTTCTGATCAAATAGTGTTTGGGTGTAGAACTGAGGTGGTCATATGTCCTCCCTGGTATACAGCTATGAATCATTCCATTTCATGACAAACTTGTCGTACCCCAACAGAGAGCTCCTTTGTACCTGGCTGGTAGCTCCACGGGGAGTCTAATATGCTTCTTGGTTGCTTTTAGGAAAGACAACATGCTGAAAGGCCTGTGGTAACAGTTGGCCTAATGCGCCTCGCTCTGCTTGTTGTTTTTAAACAGATGGACCTCTCTGTGGAAACTCTTTATAGCTTCATGCAGGAGCGCCAGAAGAAGTATGCCAAGTATGCGGAGCAGATCCAGAAGGTCAACGAGATGTCTGCCATCCTCCGCCGTATACAGATGGGCATCGACCAGACGATCCCGCTGATGGAGCGGCTGAACAGCATGCTGCCGGAGAGCGAGAGGCTGGAGCCCTTCAGCATGAAACCTGACCGGGAGCTAAAGTCTTAGCTGATCCGACAGGCTCCCCGTCCTCACCTTCCACGCTCCAGCCTTCAGCACAGACGCGCTTCCAACGGGCTGGGCTGGCAGATGTTTGAAGCGGACGGCAGTGCTGCCTGACTCTCTGCCAGGGCATCGGAGGAAGAGCAGCGTCAGCTGCCAGAACTGCACAGCCAGGAATCCAGGAGTTCCCCAGTCCCGTCGTCTGGAGAAGATGATTTACTGTTCTTTCATCTACCTCCTCTTGCCCTCCTGTCTCCGTTACCACCACCACCGCCTGTGCCGAGACATTTGTTTCATTGCTGTGACTAGATTGGGGTTTACAGAGGAGGAGTTTTCTTTCATCTGATTTTTTTTTTTTTAACTAGAAAAATTCAAAGGGATACGAGGTGTGACAAACCTTCTAACATGGTTTTTGTGCCACTGGGGTTTAGCCAATTAGATGGCTGGCAGGTATTTCTGAGATCCCCTGGCCTTGGAAATATGTGTGTTCTATAGGTGAAAGTGCAGGAGCCAGGAACTGGCTTATTAAAATCTGCCTATTATCATAATTAACATGGTTTGCATGGCAGGGTTTTGGCATGTCCTCCTTGAGGCTCCTGTTTTTATGGGCTCACTAATTTATGAGGCCGTAAAGGAATAACTGTTCCAGATATGTATGTCTGTTAATGTTAAGCAAGCCTTAGTGTTCCTCTCCCCCTTGGCCTGGTAATGTCCCCGTGCCCCAGCTGGTGGCATTTTGTGTCCCTCACCTTGCACAGTGATTCTGCCAGGCACTGGCACCGACCTGCTCACTTTGCATCCCCAAGTTGGACACGAGGTGTCTTTTTTTTATTTTTATTGGGACACTCCAGTTATCTTGGTGCTGTCTTTTTCTACCAGAGGGATGCAGTTGTTTCTTTACCTTCAAGCGTATGGAGTTGGAGCAGGAAAGAGACGAGAAGTCCTTTAGGTCTTCTCCTTGGCTTAGCTGCTGTCATGCCGAGAGCTTGCCTGAGTGTGGCGTTTTATGACCGAAACCATACGGCCCTTTGGGACTGCGCTCAGCAAACTGCTCCAAAGGCAACAGGATGTTCTTGCCTTCTCCCAAGCCGAGGGCTGGGCTGGAAGGCCGGCAGCGTATCCATGCCACCCGGGCGCTGGGCTGGCCCGTAGGAGAAGGGTTGGTTGCCAAGTCTGCCACTGGTCTGCTGGCTGCAGGCGATTTGCAGCACCTCTCTGAGCTGTGGTTTCTCCCCGTATAAAACGGGGGGATATTCTACACGCTGCTGTGAAAATAATTACCAATCTAGAAATAAGGTTTAACAGCCTGCGTCACCATTGCGTGGCAGCTCTTGTCTGCAGCAGAAAGGGCATGAAACCAGACGCGAAGAGTTTGCTGGGTCAGGGGTAGGTTTGTGTGTGTTTATGTTAGTCCCAGGATGCTGTTGCTGGCGAGGAGGCTGAAGTGCACCCATGAACCCCAAGGGTTGTTGTACATCAGGAGTGCAATTCCAGCGGTGAGGACAGCTGTCTTTGAGAGAGTCAGTGTGACAACCCATCTTCCAGCACAGCACAAGGCTAGGTGACTTGCCAAAGGTGACTTGCTTCGATACCTCTTAGTACTTAAGAGCACTTAATCAGCAAAAGATGGTCTCTAAGCATTTGGGAGTAAGGGGGCGGTAGGTTTTTGATGGTATTAATTGCTGCCTGGTGGCAGGAAGCAACGGGCCGTTCTCTTGTTGCCTTCCCAAAGGCCATGTAGCCTAAAGTGAATTTTGTGATGTAGGCTGCAGCCAACCTCGATGTGTATCTGAACCGTAGTGGTGATTGGACCCCAGGGCCTGCTGAACACTGTCTGAAAGCAGAGTCCCATAGAAATGAAGCCCCTGGAATGATGCCCTGGGAAGAGCGATTGACTGTTTGAGAGACGGCAAGGAACCCAGCAGATTTGCTAGTACAGGCAGCAGAGTGGGCCTGGTTGTCTGCTGCTTCTACCCCAGAGTTGTTACACAGTTGTATATACGTAGGTGTATGCTGTATGTTGCATGGGATATAACATCAAGCTTCCATCCTTCCTCATGCATCCTGCAGTATTTTACACCTGCTTTGTTAAAAGCTTACGTGAGACTTAACAACCCATGAAAACCTGCTTGTCCTCATTGTCCATCACTGAATATGTCTCTGCCTCCTGCCATCAGACACACCAGAATATTCAGCAGCTTTAAATAGCGGCTGCAGGCATTTTTGTCCTCCTTGTCCAGATGATGCTGTCTGGAAGTTTAGAATGTGCGACATTCAGCCGTCTGCCAGACGGGATCATGGATATCCCACACCCTGGTGTGCTGGAAGCCTATACCGGTGGGAAGATCCTGATATTGGATCTTGAGGCAGGGGCTAGGCTGCAGATGCTCTCTCCTGTAAAGCTTTGAGACATTTGGCCTCATGCTATTAAGTATCAGATCAAAGCATTGCTCCTTGCGGTGCTAATGAGGGCAAGTGAATAGTATTCCTATCTGAAAGCTGCAGGAGCGAGGGCTGCGAATCAGTTCCTTCCTTATTTGCTATAAAACACCTGGACATTGGGCTGATAATGGGAGAAAGTGCTTGTTCCTATGAACACTGGCCTTTAAGCTTGTGGATGTGCTGCTGGGCCTCCCAGCTAGAGCTTTCTGAGCAGGAAGGGTAAGTTGTGAAAAATGTTACCAGCTTAACTAGAAGAAAATCAGAGCTGAAACATGAAGGCTGACCTCTTCCAAAGCATGCAGGTCATCACCTTCAGTCCACAGGTGATAGTGTCTTTTGTGGGTACTGTGAGATAGCATGCACCCTCTAACTGTTCTCAAACGATGGTTTACAGTTTTATTTAAAACATTGTCACTGGCTTCATTAACTGTAAGTCTTTGGACCTTGCACTGAGGGGAAGACATTTCCTGCCATGACTTCTTGAGCTGCTGTTTGTTGCTTGGCGGCTCCTTGTTCTTTTTGCTCTGCACACTGCTTTCAGCTTCATATCAGATGCAGGTGAAGCTCAAGGTGAGACTGTTGCTTCATTCCCTTTCATGCTGTTTAGTAGGAGATTTGGGATGTGACTGGAATTACCTTTCTGCTTATGAATTGCCTTTTCCAAGCCAAACGCTGTTGGAGAAGGCCTCAGGTATCTCTCACAAATGTACTAGCCATTACTTCTGTCACAAAGTTAGTGCTGTGAACAGAGAATAATGTGGTGTGCTCCACTGAAAACAAACATTTCTGCCCTTTTCTGCTTTCTGAGGTGGTGTGTGGTCTGGGGTGCAGGCTAAGCTTCTTGATATGCAGTCTTCGGAAAAGCTGGAGAACCGGGTGAGTCTCTGGGTCTGCAGTTCCCTGCTGGCCTGAGCTGCTCTGGTTCTTCCCCTGACTCTACTGTTGCTTTGTGACCCCCGCTTTGTGCTGCTGCTGGTGCTTGTTGCATCCTACACTGGTCAGTGTGCTACATGCGCAGAAGAGGTTTGCTTTGTTGTTTCTGTTGTTTTTGTAATTTAATGCATTGATAGGGTGCTAAAGTGCCAACCTATCTGCAGGACAATTTCTGTGAAGATCGGTGAAGGGGACAGAAAAGAGTTGTGGGGTTTTTTTTAAATATATGTATTTTAAATTAAATATATTTAAATATATTTAAATATTTAAAGTGTATTTTCCCCTCCTCTAAGCTTTTACACAGAAAGAGTAGAAATACACGTTTTCACAGGCCCACTCATTGCATGAGCCAGCCCCTCTCTATCAGAGTCTGTGCCAGTGGTTTCCTGAGGTACTGCTGTAACGTCCCTCCTGTTCCCGAGCTGCCAGAGTCTATTTTGATTCCCAGCCTCATGGCTGAGCGCTCCTTGGTTTATGGGTTATTATCCTGTTCACAGACTTGCTCTGCTTTCGGCTGCCTACGTGCTACGTGTCCCACAGCTCCAGCATTAAAACGTTTGGTATCGCTCTTTTCCAAGTGTGTTGTTTCTCCGATTGCCTTGCTTGTTCTTCAGGTACGGCGCACCGCTTCTTGCTGCGATGTCTATGGACAGTGTGCACGCTTCAGCGTGGGAGGTCGTGTCTTAGCTTTACTGCTTTGTATGCAGAACCCACCTTCGTGCTGTGGAGATGGCCGGTTTCAGCTGCCCTGGGGCTGCCTCTGCCCTGGGACTGTAAGGAAATGTGTGCCCCGGAATGAAAATAAATGTGGGGTTTTTGGGATGCTGTCCCAATGCAGATTGACACTGATGTCCAGTTTAAATAAATGATGTGTGCAGCGATGCTTGTGACTCGCCAGCAGTGGGGTGGGACCATAGTTCAGCTGGCTGCCTGCCTTTTCTCTGCTGGTAGCCTCTTGGAGATAAAGACTGGTCTGGGATTGATGGACTCAGACATTTGTGTAAGACTGTAGCTTCCCCGTGCAAAGCACTCGTGGTGTGAGACACTCCCTGCCTGTTTTGTGAGGGCACTTGCACATTGCGTGCACCCAACAGCTTTCCTAAGATTCAGCGGGAAGACTAAACATGGGCAGCAAAGTATTTCTCATTTCTTCCCGCCCCCCCCCACTTATCTGCCTGTCAAAGAGAGACCATGTCCTGACAGATGCTTTACATCAGTTCTTTGCCAGATTGCAGAATGACCGAGAGCTGGGCAGCCTTGGACAGGTTGGCTTTCAGAGCGGCCCCTACCCTGCTGGCTGCTCACCTCCTGCTGCCGATTCTTTGCACATCACTGAATGGGTTGGTTTGTACTTTTAGCCAAACTTCAGCCCCTTTTCAGCTGGTCTGTGGTATTTGTCTGGGGGCTGTTGGCTTGCTTTCAGCTGCCACAGGTGGGTTTTAACTTCTTCATAATGTGAGCCTGCACAGGACAGCAAGGTGACAGAGAAGGGAGAATAGCTCACCCAGTGGTCCCCAAAGCCAGGGCAGGTCTGAGGTGGTCATGGGTGTGCTCGGCCTACCTACAGCATTACAGAGCCAGTCCTCCTAAGGCGGGGGAGAGGAGAGGAGCATTCAAAGGGCAATTCTTAATGTCACCTGCTTAAAATAACCCTGTTGTCTTCTTAAAAGCTTTGTATTTTAACAGACCTCATGGGGAATGAAATATGATGGCCTACTGTAAGACCATAACATGACCATAGAAATAAATGAGGATGGCTGTAGATTTTGTCAGTACCTTGCTGGGCGTGTTACCAGCGTAGCGTTCAAACGAAGCATTTGATTCTTGTTCTCTTAATTCAGATGCAGGCCGAACTACTGAGAAGCACAGCAATACCGGAGGCTCAGTGGAATGGCACGGGGGTTGTGAAAGACCAAGCAACCAGTTTTCTGCAAGTGGATAGCAAAATGTTGTTTTTTAAAAAAGCAAGGGGCAGCCCGTGATGGAGCTGTTTCCCGCAGGAAACAGGTTATTCTAATAAACTTAAAAAAAATCAGTAGTTTAGAGGAAAATAAGTGAAAGTACCTGCAGGAAGACACTGTTCTCCTGGCATTGGGAAAGCAAAGCGGTGATGGATTCTCACCTGCTGCCCGTAGGGTGCTGAACAAAGAGATGTAAATGTATAGTTTGTTTGTTTGTTTGTTTTTTAAGTGATCTGATGCCCCAGCCTCATAGTATCTGTAACATATCACACTTCGGCTTTGTACAGCAGTGGTGCTTGGTGAGGGTCCCGGTAATCAGCAGCTGAAATCCACACCTCAAAGTAAGCATTCCCTTCCAGCAGGGCAGTTCCCTAAATGTCTGCTTTATGGCATTTTATATGCTAGGAAAGCAGCCCCTTCCCAGAGGGGTGGGTGTTGCAGAAGGCTAGAAATAGCTCCCTTTCCTTTTCTATTTATGGTGGCTCTCATTAATGTTCTCGAAGTGCAGAATCAGCTGAAGGCTTCACAGCAGAAACACTTGAGTTTACCTCAGAGTGACCATTTGGGCCTGAGGGCCAAGAAGTTCTCTGAAGGCACGGTTCAAAGGGAAAGGCCAGTTGCCAGGCTCAGCTGATATATTATGAACACTCTTCTTCTACCTGAATTCCCAGTTGTGGTTTCATGTGTAATAACAGCGGTATTGTATTGTAAAGCTATAATGTCTAAAAGTAGTAGAATAACTCTACAGTTGTCTCAAACTTTAAGAACAAATACAGGCTAGCTAGGTGTTTAGTCAGGGTATGGCTATCTAACTAAAATGTCTAGGTAGGTGAGTTTGGCTGCATCGCACTAATATTTGATTTAAAAAGGGGCAGTAACAGCCTTATTAGGACTCGTGCTGTCCCCAGCAGACCTGCCAGGCCACTGTTTGGGGCTTCTGATACCACCACTTTCTGGTAGAAATCAATTTAAAACTTGTGCTGTGAGTCAAAGTGTCAAGCGCAGCTAGGGGATGAGCATGTAGTTACTAAAAAGAGCGGCTCACATAATTATCGCATTTCTTCTCTTTCTCCCATCTCCCCCCTGCCCCCCAGCCCCCTCAAGAAGAAGTAAGGCTACCTGATCCGTGCTGGGGGGAGACTTGCCCTGTTTCCAGTCCACTTCACTCTAGGAATATAACAGTGATGGTTACATCAAGAGCCTAGTGACCTCAGGGACCCCGTCCCAGTAATGCCAGGCAATGAAATGAAAATTAAATGTTGATGAGGAGTGTGAGACACCTTTCAGTTGCCTCTCAGGTTTTGAATGGAGATGGAGTTAGACTGTCTCTTCGCAGAGCTGCCGACTGGCAGGGGCAAGAGTGGGGGGACGGAGGAACAAGAGCAGAGCAAGTCCGGCAAAGCAGGCAAGAGGAGGACAGGTGAAAGCTGAAGTGCATGGTTCAAAAACCAGACCTTAAAGGGAACAAGCAGTTCATACAAGAGCTAGTCTGACCTGCTGAGATCAGAAGTGGACTTTGGGGTAGGGTGAGGGAAGCTAGAGCAGGTAAATCTTAGAAGATTGTCAAGTGAACCTAACAAGCTGATGTCATTTAGGTCTAGTAATACTAGACCATGGTTTTTGTTTTAATTAATTTAAATTCATAAATAATAAATTTTAATTAATACTAATGCATGGTTCTTGTTTTACCGTGCAATGGATGCATGCTTTCTATGTACGAGGTGGTACGGCTTGTTTGTAGAAGTAAGCATAGAAGCCTGCGCAGACTGTTACTTGTGCTGTGGCTGATGGTACGGTCTCTTCCAGAGAGGCCAGGATTCTGCATTTCCCTTTCTGGGATTATGTGTTAAAATTATCTTTTAAAAAAATGCTTCTGTTACAGGACCTGAGTTTGAAAATGCCATTACATGAACTTACAGGTCTGAGCTTTGCCACCTAAGGATATAACCTTAGCGGCCATATTCTACAGCAGGATTTAATTTTAATATATGCTACATTTGTATAAGCTATGCTCTGAAGGAGCAATGAGGGGCATACCCCTCCCTCAGCAATCGGAAGTTGCTCTGAATGCTTCAGGACTGGCAGAATCAGTCAAAACAAGTATTTAAACATGTAATTAAATTCTTTGTCAAATAAGAGGTATGGGAGGCAAGAAAAAAACCATGGGGTTCATCCTTAATCAATTTGAAATACTTGCTTCAGAAAGACTAGCACAGCTGCCTTGGGAACAGTTTCCTCACAACCGCAGCAGACATCATAAGATGTTAATGCAGAGATGTTCAAGGGAGCAGGAGAGGTGGGGTAAACAGGAACAGGTAAGAGGCTGAAACTGTTACTGGTGCTGTAAAATCACCGTTACTTGCGCCGAGCAGTCCAAAGCTACCCCTCTGTGTCAGTCAGTAACAGGCATGCATCTGCAAAGGATACGCAGGATAAGGACAAGCCCCCGCTAGTCCTGGGTGCGGGGGAGCAGCTCGTACCGCAGGCAGGTAATGCGCACGCCACAGCCAGAGGCACACAGGCTCCTTCCTCAGCCGTTCTATATATAAACAGGTACCATTTCTGATTTTATTTCATCGTAACATACAGGTAATGCTCATGACACAACACGATGAGAAACTCACATCTCTCTGAACCATTTAAACAGCTTGCCATACACCAAAGAACATTATATTCATATTGACCATATACACATTTCCCCCCCCCTCGCATCCTCCACTTTTTGCTTTCCAAACTTCGAAGAACCATTTCCAGCATTGTTCAGGTACGGGACACTGGTTCAGGTAGGAGACAGGGCACCATCCTGCGCAGGACGCGGGTTAAGGCTTCCTCCTACAGGAACCCGTCCCCTAAAAATACTGAGCCTACAGCTTTGATTCATTCAGTGACTGTAGCATATTGGAAATCATGAGGAGACAGAAGACCAGATTTCAGTTCCTCAGAAGGCGATTGACCAAACGAAACCCAAGCGTACGTATTTGTATGTATAGAGAGAAGGGGAGAACACGTGTGAAGGAGCACAAAAGACAGGAAGATTCTGTTTCTGCCTCTAGGGATTGATTTGTGTTAACCCCCATTAACAGATTTAAATCAAAGACGCAAGCTTTTACCGAAATCTGGCTGAAAGGAGCACTGCTAAACTGTTTACATATGTACATACACACACAGAGTGTGTATATATGCTGAAGATAGATAGTTGTAATGTAATCGCTTTCACTTGATATGTAAACAGAGACAAGTGGCAGTAGGTTTAATGAATAGCCAAGACCTGACATGCTTTCCAGTGCGGTGTCAACCTGTGCCTTGCCCAGACTACCCCTTCTTCCAGCATCTCGTACACGCGGCACAAACACAGCCTCTGGGTGCAGTTACTCCTGGTGCTGCCTCTCTCTCTGTGCCTTTTGCACTTCTTAGGATCAAGTTAATCAATGCCGTAGCTTTCAGTGCCATTTTCAACAGTCTGCTGTAGGAAATTAAAGTCATCCTAGCCACAAAACAAAACAGTGACAAAATCTTCTGCACTTTTCAATATAGTAAAACCTGAGATTTGAGTCACAAACTAGCTAAACTTACAGTAAAAAAAAAACAAAAAACCCAAGCTGCTGACTTGAATTAGGGCTTCAGTTTGCTGCTGACAAATTTTTTTTTTAAAGCTGTTGGCCAGGGGTAAGTATTTGTTACATGTGATTGACAATTTTCAGCTGCCTGCACTGAAATGGGACAAAACAATATAGTCCCGTCCCCCCCCCGGATAAGCATTCTAAGGGATGCTGGGGAAGACCGAGATAATATTTGTGCAGCTCCCACCGGAGCAGGAGGGATGAAGCTTTACCCTGTGCCTCGGGTACCACCCCTTGCTGATCTTTGCTGAACCTCTTGCAGCAACGCGTGCGTGCAAAACAATGTGAGCAGCGGCAGCCGAGGTACCGCAAGAACGGCGAGCTGGAGGGGATGCAGCTGGGTCGCCGTCAAAAACAACACAAGAAGGGCTGCGCCCAGTCTGCCATGAAACACCCCGCTGGCAGCAGGGAAGTGATGCCTCGCGGGCTGGCGTGTTCCCTGGGGGGTGAGGGCGAGGACGCGGGACCAGCCAGCAGCACAGCGAGAGGCGGCTGCAGCCAAATCAGGCGCCAGGATGCTGGGAAACTAAGAGCCTGCGCTGGGACAGAGGACAACGGCCAGGACCAAGTTCTCTGGAGCCGCAAGTGCAGGAGGTGAGCAGGCTTCCTGGTAAAGCTGTCTCTTCTCAAGCCCCCTTTCTTTCACACCATGCTATGAGATGGGACGCTGGAGGTCCCCTTCCCTGGACAGCCAGACAGACTTCTCCTTCGCAGATGAAGTCAGCAAACCTAATGAGAAGCTTCTACCTCCAAGACCCCATGGTTTGTGTGCGGATGTTGGGATGGAAAAAACCCAGCCACCCGAATTGCCCCTACCCCACAGGTGACTGGAACATATATGAAGAGCAGTTCCTTAATGGTACTGCTCAGTTAAGGACAAAAGCCCATTTGTAGCTTTAAAAACAAACAAACAAAAGCCTTCAAGAGCCATCTATTGAATTGTCGATTGGCAAGAACAGGATGTTGCAGTCTTGTACCGGCCACTTCTCTTGCGTGTAGCCCGAAGTATTAACCATCCGTTAGAGCTTAGAAGCCAAAGCAGCTACCCCTCTCCCAGAAGCCAGCTTAATATAAAAAAATACAAACACTGCTTATTTTATGTTTCAAAAGACTGGGGAAAACAGTCATACATATGGTTCATTCGTGTTTTTTTTTTTTTAAGAATTGCTGCTGAGCCAACTGAAACACTTGTGCGTAGACAGCTTTAAAAAAAAAAAAAAAATCAAATGTGGCTAGTCATTACTTGTTCACATTGCTTATGAACTGACTACCAGCATCTGGCAGCCATAAAGCCCTAGTTTATTTTTTATATTTTTGAGGTACTGGGTTTTTTTCTCTGAAGCAGCTCTCTAGCAAATCACCTAAAGCCTATCCATTAGAACAATAGTTACACCAGTATTTACATGTCTCTGAACTGTGTGTTCAGACCAGCCTTGCTGTAACCAGTCCCTATGTCATTTGGAATCACTCCTGGTCTCCTTTCTTACAGGAAAAAGGTCTCCCTCCAGAGGTTGGCTCAGTGTCAGGGCTAAGGTGCACTGGTGAAGACGTGGGGCATGAGGAGGGGAGAACAAAACTAGCTTTGATGGGTAGGAGCGTGTTTCAGTGGAACCAGAGAAAGGGTCTGATACCGAGAGAGCTTCCTTTTTAAAAACCACTGAAAGGATGTGCAATCCATTGCATATAATGGCTTTCTCTGTCAGGGACAGATCTTTGAAATGTTCTGCCCTTCTCCAGGAAAGGGGAGGAGAAAAACCCAGCGGCACACTCGGTCTCCTCAGGCAGATGCTCACTTGTCATTTCTTTGCCATATTATTAATCTAGTCACTGCGTTCACACTGACGCCTCACATTTCTTCCCTCCCCCCCCCACCTTTTTGCATGAAGTTTGTTCTTTTCAGATTTACAGGGACCTCTCAAACACTGGGGGAGCGGCCTGGAGCGGGAAGCAACCCCGATACAGTCACACAAGCCTGCTGCCCCTCAAGACACTTCAATGATTTCCATGCTGCCTGAAAAGCTCGACTGACTGCCTACTTTCCCCAGTTCTTCTCTGGATCTGTTGTCTGACATGATGCTCTCCCCGAACTCCATCTGGCAGCTTCTGCGCTTAAACTGCTTTTCAAAAGAGCTTTCCTCGTGCCAGCTCCGCCTGGAGTCACCTCGATCACCCTGCTTTGGCCTCCTGCGCACAGCACAGGCCTGGTCACAGCCTGTGGGCAGCTGACTACAGCTGTAGGCAGAGTAAGCAGTGCTGTTCCCATAGATGGTGGAGGCAGAGTAGAAATGCGAGGACTCGGTTGCAAAATACCAGCTGTTGGTCAGGGACGTAGCCGATGTCTGAGGAGCCAAGATGTCCGAGTGCCAGCCTTTGAGGCCCAGCCCGGCAGCAGACTTCGCCAAATGCTGCTGGCTGGTGGAAAGCCCAAACAAGAAGTTCGTTTGGTAGTTGTCTTCCATGCTCCCGCTCCGGTGGAGGGGGTACAGGAGCGACCTCTGCGTGGTGGCACTGCTGCTGGCTCTCCCCAGATGTTGCCGTTTGCTCTGGCTATCCAGCTGCCAGGTGTTCTGGGGCTTCTTGGGAGGGTTTGCTTCCTCTTTGTCAGGGCTCGTTTCTGGGGTCTGCTCCGAGACCTCCTGGACAGGGGAGAACTGACACAACTTGCTGCTGCCATCCAAAGCAGTCGCATGTTTGTAGTATTCCAGGGTGTCTTCAGAGGAGGCAAAGCCCTGAACCGATGCAGTCACACAGTTGCTACTTGCCGAGTAGGATACAGATTTGATATCCAAAGAAAAGGAGCGCTTCAGCCGGTTGCTGTCCTCCACCTTATCTAGAGAGACGTGCAGTCCGTTTATGCCCTGTACCAGCGGGCCGTCTTCCAGAGGGGACAAGTGCCCGCGTGGCGCACTGCCGCAGTCCGTCGGCTTTTGTTCCACGATCTCGGAGGTAGCGGTAATGCAGAGCTGGTTAGCGGAGAGGCTGCTCTGCCCCCCTTCTGGGACCAGCACGTGCTCGCTGCTTTTTTCCAAATGCAGAAGTTTCAGCTTACTGATATGGCCAGGCTGACCGCTCTGGTTCTTGATCTTTTTCTCAAAGTCCAAAAGCTGGCCCAGAAAGTTGAAGTTGGGAGAAATGGTTGGCCTTTTTTCTTTCACAAATCTGGAAAGAAGGGACAAACAAAACAAGAATTAAATTAAGGACCTGCTGCTCAGACCTGAGATGACCCTAGAGCGATTGCTGTGAATGCTAACAGCCCAATCTTAACTTGTCAGGATGCCTGGACTGGGGTTCAGTCAAGCACAGGAAACATGGATGGAAAAAAAATAAGGTAGCTTTTAAGCAAGAATGCTCTCGATTCTCTCTGTAGCTTACTTAAAGGCTAAAAAAGGGAAAAGAAGGCATTCTTTTTACCTCTTTATGATGTCCACAACAAGGTTTGAGGGAATCATTTTCCTTATTTTACTTCACCAGTGGGATCTCTGCTGCCCCGGTTTCTGACCAGAGGTAAGCGCTCCTCAACTTCTGCAGGAACAGCAGCAGCGCTCTAGCCAGGAGGCCTTGGCCTCCCCTGCACGGCAGAAAGCAGACCGCCTTCCCCATCCCCATCTTCCTTTCACCTCTCTCATGCTGCTGTCATTGCAGTGAGCGCTTCCTACCCTGCTTATCTCTGTCAGGCAAGACAAAGAGCTCTGGTATAGGCTGACCTTATACAGCAAATGCCAGTGATTTCTACCATACACTGGTATTGACCACTGATATGGTCATTGAAAAGAAAAACAGAAAGGAGCAAATGCAGCATTAAACCAAAAACATTCTCTCCAGCTCTGTAGGCATTCAGCAGTAAAGGGCAACAGTATTACCAAGTCACTGGAAGAGTTCACCTATTTTCGAGTCCTGTAGGAAGCAGCGTGACTCGCATACACCTGCCAATCTAAGCACGCACTTAGATACTCGGTTGAATACGGACAAGGTGCAATGCATGCTTAAAATGTTTCCTGAACCAGGACTCTAAATGTATGAAAGACTTATGTATTAGAGGTCATGCTATGTACTTCAAAGTTAAATACAAAAGCAATACTTCCTACTTGTCTGATTTGCAGTATAGCTAAATAAGTACTCTTTGCTTTTTACAGGCTGTAAAACAGAAAGCTGCCCAAATCCTTCCTCCTTTTTTTCTTTTTTAAAAGCATTCCTGAAACTATGAAGGTACTAGATGACAAGGGAATTAACAAGGGAAGAAACCTTGAAGAGCTAAATCTAGTACAAACACACATATCACTGGGAAAATTAAATATTATTAAAAGAAAAAAAATCTCTGGGGATGTGTACAGAAAGTGAGCATGCAGTCATTAAAAACAGCATGAAAAAATTCGAAGGTGTACTTGTGCACACATGTATACACTAGCAAAAATGCAAGCAAGCACATGAAAAATACCAACCAAAACTTAATTTTTTTTTTTTTTTAAGTTGCCAAACAACAAACAACAGTAGGAATAGTCGAGCTGACACGATGACCGGGAAGATCAGATTGCCCAAAGTGATAGTGGAAACTTCCACCATGAAGTGCCAACACTGGCAAACGGAGCAAGCTAGCGAGTCACCACAGAAGAGATTCTTTAGGTCGACCTCCTAGCATTGAATCTGGGGGCTTTTATTCCAGTGTAAGCAATTTGGGCACAAGAATTCATACGGTCTTCATTCATTCTTTCCCAGTCAAGGCTAGTTGTACTTGTTATTGGATTTGTTACTGAAAGCAGGAGCCTTCTGGTCAACACTGCTATTTCTGGCCTGTGTTCTGGTAACCTCTCCCTTCCACTTTCTACTTGTCTCATCCCAAAATATTGGGCAGTCCTAAATTTAAAACTAGCTTTTTAAAAAATGAAAAGGGTTCAAGAAAGTCTGCTAGATCCCCCCAACAAGTTTTAAGGCTTTGCAAACTTCTTCATTTCAAAATGCACACTCTTTTTTCCAATTGGAAGACATGCATAACATTTAATTTTGATATTTGTTTCCCTTGTATTGCTCATTATACAAAAGAAAAGATTAAAAACATTTCCTCAGATCTTTCACATCAAGAAACAGTGTCACCTTTTTATTTTTGTAATAGTGTCAGACAAACATTTTCTCTAATGACTTTCATTAACTCAGAGACGAGTATTTTTCTTCCAAGCTTTGTCAACAAGAGATCCCAAACCAACGAGTGAAATGTGCTGCAGGCTGTTCTCACTAAGCTGTATCAAAGGAAATATAGCAAAATATAATCTGTGTTTCACAGTAGTTGTTCAGTATTAACAGTGCAATGAAAAAAAGGCCTAGGATGATTAACATTTCACACTCAATTGACATTTGTGGTTAAGAAACAAACTAGAATTTTATGCAGAGATGTCACGGAGGAATTTAGAAGCAGCGCTTTAGAAGTTCCCTGAAGCCTGTACATTTTAGAAGTGTTCAGTGCTCCACAGCTTAACCTCCAGACCACTACAGCCTGAGACCAGATAGGGGTTTTTTGGGAATCAAGCTCATACCTTGCACAGTATCCATCCACATCCACTAATTCACCCATATTATCTATACCTGTATAACTGAGTTTTCACTTATGCCTCTTGACCAAACCTGTTTCAAAATTACTGCACGACACCAAACTGTCAGCAAGCTCTAGTAAGAAACCATGGAAAATTTGTAAAGGCAATGGGAGACGGTTGTAGTTCAGGCACCTCTTCCATGCACTTTATTCACTGCATACACAATTATGTGCATCAGCTTCAGAGAAAATGCCCCATGGAAATCACGCTCCACAAGGGAATATCAGATGTTCATCTTTCTGTCCTCATCAGTGTTTCAGAGATAGTAGCAGCAAACACACTAGTGATTTGGAAGGTACTGCTCTCCACCTGCTCCAGCGCAATTGTTCAAATGGCTTCTGCGCCAGGCACGTTACAGCGATGCGTCGGCTGTGCCAACTAGCATATAAAGCCCATTGAAAAAGAAAACCATCGTTTTCTGTACAACACAACAAAGCAGGTTGTTAAATGAAATAGAGAAGTCATGGTAAACTGCACCCAAGCCACCTGGAATCCAGTAGTGTTCACAATCCAAGTACAGAAGCACGGGATTTGAAAGGTTAAAAAAAGGGGGGGGGGGGGGGGGGGGGGGAGGGTGGTCCCACAAAAATTCCCTGATGCCACAAAGAGCCAACACTTCAAAATACTTTCCGGTTGAATTTAATAGCAACAAAGAAGTTTTCTTAATTCCTAGACGTTTCACCTGCAGGCAGTTCTTTGAGAGCGTTACCAAATACCAAACTGAAGTCAACAGCTCCAGCCTAGCATTTGTCATAAGCGTGATTATAAATAGCCTCAGTTCTCTTTCTTTAACCTTACCCATTCCATTCTCTCTCTGACTTACAAGATACTGTTATATGCATGCTATAGCTGTGTGTGTATACGTACGTACACACACACACATTTAATAAGCAGTTTAAATTCCATGTATTTGCCTACTCAAAGCAAAGACAAACATCAGCATTTTGCAGGTGGAGAATTAATATCAGGTGTGTGATGTCTACACACCACCACTAATTTGTTTATGGAGGAAGCCTACATTTAAAACAGGAGGGTGCAGAGGCCAGTGAACTACCATATAAAATACCGTCTTCTGCTACCCTTGGTCATATAACCTTTTATTCTTCACCTTAAAAAGAAGCCAACAGGCACAAGAATGAATATGAAGGGAAATTTTCTCCTTACCTGTAAGCTTCATCTAAGGACATATCCATTCTCTTCATGATATATGCAATAGCGATTGTAGCAGAGCGAGATATTCCAGCTAAACAGTGCACTAAGACACGGCCGTTTGATGCTTTTGCTTTTTCTGCGTAGCAAAGAAATTGGCAAGTGTCACACTCGGCAGCAGTATACCGTGATGAAAAGTTTGCGAAGAAAGCCATGTTATTTAAAATTGTTCAAAACTTCCAAATTAACTGCTAATTGCAAATCTCATAGAAGCTTTCAACAAAAATCACTTATTTTCTCTAGCACTGTATAGCACTGAGTATAGAAAAAGCATGTGACTACACACAGGAAACACATCGCAGTTACAGCATACCGCATTTTAATGTGCACATAAACAACCCTATTTAGATGTCTGGGAAAGGTGATTGTTTCTAATTTTATATGCAACTAAAAAGCAAGCATTCATGATGGAACAATTTGGCCAGTTCAAATTTGGCTAGCTCACTTCTCAAAGCAAAAGACAGGATCTGTATGTCCAATTTTCTAATTTGCTCTCTGCAGGCATATATCAGGCATCTACTAGGTTGCCAGAAAGCAGAGTTGTGCTCTTAAAAAGTGTCTTTGTCCTGTAAGCGCTGGAACACGCAGGGGCAGAATCTCCCTACGTTATTTTGCTTCTGTGCTTCTAAAGTGATGGTGATCACGCATGTAGATCCTTAGGGTATTTTCATACCACCCAGAAAGCATTCAGGTCTTCTCCAGCCAAAACAGCAAGGCAGACACACAAAGGAATCCAGAAACTGTTCTAGAGAGAGTATTTAAATTTTCTTCTCACCTATAAAATCGACGGATTTATCCAACCAAGGCAAAATTTTCTCACAAAAGCTGTCGTTCACAGGCACTCTCAGGAAATGGGATTCCGGAATAAAATCAGGCTTTGGACAAGTATTGCTGGCGTTTAGTACATAGCCAATATCATTCTGCTGCATCAGCTCCTAGGAAAGAGAGAAAGATTAAGCCTAGAGAAGTCAAATGGTACCTTTGGCACATTACAAAGAAACTATGAACCCAAAGCACATCATAAAGCTAAAACCCAAACTGGAATTCATGTTGGAATTGCTCTGACTGCATTAGGGGCATTCTTTTTTTAAAAACAAAACAAAACAAAACAAAACAAAACAACACAACCACCACCACTTCCTCAGCTTTTAATTCCTCAAACAACTTTTAATGAGACATCCAGTGTGTCCAAATAACATATGGACTGCAACGCCCATACAAACAAAGTTAACAAAGAACAGAAATAATGGTAGAATACCTTCTGCTACTATGAAGCATCACTTCCAAGAGAATGAACTGGTTGCTACTTTGATTTAAATTCTCACTGTGCAAGCTGACAACTTAACCAAGCACTTCCCACATGTAGTTTGCTGACCCAAATACATGTTTTCTGGATCACATATCTAAGACTGAGGTTGCCCCATCACAGATACCGGTGAGAATTCTGAAATGAAACTGATGCCTCCTGCAGTCATGTCTTAAAGTGTCCGGGACTTCCTTGTTTCTAAGGCAACGTGCAAAACTCACTCGAAACCTTGAAAGAAAGAGCTGAGTAAGAGCTGAAGACCTTGAATTAGACCATTTTCACACAGCACTAACTGCAGTTTTATAGGAGTTCCGCTTTGTGGGTTATGATTTAGTTGCTCATATTTCAGTTTTCAGTCTTTAGTCCTCTTGCATCTCAGAGATTATCACAGCAACAAGCAAAGAGATTCAAAGTATGAGAGTCAACTGGGCTTTTTAAATAAGTCAATTTTCATTATTTTAATTTTCAAGTAAATTTTGCTCTGGTGAGACCCCACCTGGATGGAGTACTGTGTCCAGCTCTGGGGTCCTCAGCACCGGAAGGACATGGACCTGTTGGAGCGGGTCCAAAGGAGGGCCACAAAAATGATCAGAGGGATGGAGCACCTCTGCTATGAGGAAAGGCTGAAAGAGCTGGGGTTGTTCAGCCTGGAGAAGAGAAGGCTGCAGGGAGACCTTATTGCAGCCTTTCAATACTTAAAGGGGGCTTATAAGAAAGATGGGGACAGACTTTTTAGCAGGGCCAATAACGATAGGACAAGGGGCAATGGTTTTAAACTAAAAGAGGGTAGATTCAGACTAGATATAAGGAAGACATTTTTTACAATGAGGGTGGTGAAACACTGGAACAGGTTGCCCAGAGAGGTGGTAGATGCCCCATCCTTGGAAACATTCAAGGCCAGGCTGGATGGGGCTCTGAGCAACCTGGTCTAGTTGTAGATGTCCCTGCCCATTGCAGGGGGGATGGACTAGATGACCTTTAAAGGTCCCTCCCATCCCAAAGCATTCTATGATTGCAAATAAATAAAAAAAAAGACACCTCTTTTCCACACCTTGCCATACTCTTTGTATGTAGTTGTGCAAAGTAGTATCCGATGCAATAGGTACCTTAGTGCCAAAACATGTGAAACGAGTACTAGAAAACCAGAGAAGGCTCTACCAAAACCATCCAGTCTCCTGCAAGTAAGCATCTTGACACAGAAAAGCAATTAAGCAGGTTGGAGTAATACTGATCAAGCAACTTTTCTGTTTCAGATATGATTTGGCAGTAAGTGACATGCAATACTATGCTTGGACAGTAGTTACACTGAATACAAACACTGGGGAGCTTTTGGCCAGATTTCTACGGAAACTAATGTCTGAAACTAAACTGAAACAGAAAAAAGGCCAGAAAAAATATCTGATTTTAATCCTGTTGCTTTTATAGCAATTATATAAAAAAGAAAAGTTATGTCAATCCACGGGAGCAGTGGCAAGAAAGAATTCTTACACTGCAGATTTCAACGGGAGGACCACCAGTATGAAAATACAGTCATGAAGCCAAATGGTTGCATCTTCCCCATACGTATTTTTTTCTGCAAGTGTGAAGATATTTTGGTGAAGAGCACCAGGGATATGGCTGTTTAGCTGAAAAGACAGAACTCTGTCTTGTTCAAATCAGAGCAGTTTAAATAATGTGCGATATTTAGGATACAGGTACACCACATGTGTGTTACAGTGTGGATGTAGAAGGGATGAATACTCACACACACACGTATATGCATGCATAAATTAAATGTTCAATGAGAACAAAGGACTGCAGGGGAGAAGGGAATCTACCTCAGTTGTTTACAGAGGGAAGCATACATGACTGCTACTGGCTGTATTTTAAACAGGGACTTTATGTGAATCTCTGCTAGCAAGCTGAATTTTGTTGTCTGGAGCAAAATGAGCAGCTCCTCCAGATTTTCATCCAAAGTCCCTCACATCAGCACATTCAGAGGTGCCTGAAAGCGTGGGCACCTTAAACAAATGAACATACATTATATCATAAACATACTCATCCAAGGGGAACAGGAGATGACCAGTTACTCGTAAAGCAAATCATCAGAAATATAATTTACAGCAATGGTCCAAAGGAGAAAAAGAAAAAAAAAAAAAAGGCTAGATGTATCAAAATAAGTTCTCAGCCTTACTGCTTCTTACCCTGCTAGTTTCCTAGGTCACACTCCCAGTAAAGCTCAGCCTCTCATTAATGACAACAAATTCCAATATGTCACTGATCTCCCCCTCTCCCTTCCTTCACATCTCCCCAACTCAACCGGCAAGCTCCCTCCAGCCCTGCCTGCCTTTCATAGCCGACTCCATCGCACCTTCCTTTACTGTATTTAGCGCTTACACACCAATAGACCTAAAAGTTTAAAAGCAGGAGCGCTGTAAGGAAGTAGGGGAATATTTGGAATTATCCAGAGAGGGAAGGTATTGTGAATGAGATTCTCGGCACAGGGGACCCCCGATCCCCAGCATCTCTGCCTTGCTGTCCTGGGCTACACAGCTTTCCCCTTCTAGGATCCTGAGCTCTTCAGCATCAACTGCCATAACATAAGTATCTGCTTTAGATCACTACGTTGAAATACTGCCCCCAAACCAGCTCACCTACTGTTGTCGCTGCTTGAAGGTGAGCGAGGAACAACTGGAACAGCAGGACAAAAGTACATGCAGGGTCACGAACATTAGCATGTATAAAGGAGGGAGGTGATGAAGGTATCACTAACAAAGGGACTGCTGTGATGCATGTTTGTTCAGAATGTAGCTAAGGGGAGGCTGATGAATTTAGAAGAAGAATAAACCTTATTATTTCTTTTAAAGCATAAGTGCTGGTGGGCTGCACAGTCCAACCATCACAATTCCACAGTTATACAAGGTTTTTGATGTGGAATTGATTATTCACATGGGAACGAGAAGGCTGCAGACGCCAAGTCTGAAATCTCCCAGCCAAAAAAACACCCAAAAAATGTGTTAGTGCTTGTCTTTGAGAGTAAGGCTAAAGAAAGGAGTTATGCTTCCTTCTGTTCTAAAGTATCAATCATTCCCTGTGCAACACGCTCCAATATAATAACCATAACAGTGCCTTCATTGTAAGGCACCCAAGAGGAAGAAGCGAATTAGGATGGGAGGAAGATCCAGAAATCCTAATACTAACAACTTTGTGAAAAGAAGGTAAATGCTCTTTTGTCAGCTTATTTACATTTTATGACTTGTTTAATCTGAAAATTAATGGCACCCTAAAATGTTATTTTGTTCCAGGAAATAAAATCCAGGTCTGGAAGAAAAGAAAGAGAATAGTTATGTAAGTAGCAAAGCAGAAAGTTTTACAGTTTAAATGCTGGTACAAAACATGAGATGTAGGTCGGAGGCTCATTCAGACCCATAACCACAACACGAATTTTTTTCTGTTATACTAACTTTCAGAAAGGACACTGTCACTCCTGTTCTGTATAGGTTAGAATTTAATTTGTCTTTCTTTCACAAAGATCTCCTGTCAAAATACGTATCCTCTTGGCGATGCCACCAATATACACCTGACACTGAGACCCAAAAAGTGAAATTAACTTTCCTGTTAGCCAGAGTAAAATAAAGCTGTTAATCATGAAAAGAGTCCGCATTTGCATTTAGGTAAAGCAGCAGCACTGATCGCCAAATTACTAAAGAACACATGGAAATGCCAGGTCAGAACTTTTAGCAGATTTTTACTATTTCAACCCTGCAAAAAAATATCCGGAACACTTTCAGAATTAAGCATTTAGAAAGAACTCTGTAAAGCAAAAATATAAAGAATCTCCTAAGACTTTTCTGAAGTAAACATTAATTCTGCTAAAGGACACAAACCAAGCATTTGTGTTTGCATAGCTTTCATAAATAAAGCATTATCAGCAGAGGTATTAATGGCAAATAGCGTTAGTATTCTTAAAAGGTCATGAATACAGATTGTCCTGCAACAAGACAAGCATTTCTCTGCCTGTGCACTGAGAGAGAAGCTTACAAAGATCCTGAAAAGATAAGCTCATCTCGATAAAACATGCTGAAAATTCACATCTTGAAATCGTCAGGTTGAACAGTAGTGGAGAGTAAGAGTTCTTTTTGCAGATATTTTTGAGACACTTAAATTTTAGAGAAATCAATATGTCTGGTCAATGGAAGGGATCAGGAGAACTCAGAGATAGCACTTGAAGGCAAAAATAAGGTCAACGTATACAACTACATCTTAATAGTTTTGGGAATCTTACCAGAATTTTTCATAAAATTATTTTTAAAAAATCTGGACTTGAATTAAAAAAAAACAAAAAACAACAAAAACCAACAACTATTCTCATCTTAACAGAAGGCTGCCTTCCCGTCCCCAGTAGCCAACAAACCAGCAAGGACATCAAACCAGAGCATGCAAACGTAACCACTTATCAGCTCCTAGACTGTCCTAACAGAGACAACTTTGCTACTTATCCTTGATTTTTGTTTCTTGCCCTCCCCTTTTGAACGTTCTTCACTTCCCAGCTTTCTCACTCTGTACTGGTATTTCTGGGCACTCATTGTAGTAAGAGACATCCTCCTTGCTTTCCCCCAGTACCCCTGCATAGGATCCAGGCTTACCCAGAAGCAAAGTGAGCAGCAGAGATCTGCCCATCATGTTTCTAGTGTGCTGATCTCTGGCTACCGCTAACTTTGAGTTGACTCAAGAAACTGCTTAAACCCAGGAAACCAGGAGTTGCCAATAGTTGGGAAAACTAAGAGGCAGAAATCTTAATGTGCTCCTACAGCTGCTTTAGCTTAGTAAATGTACCAATATGAAATATGGAAGCCATTTCAGATTTTCCACAGGCAGTCACCAAAACTGAAGAGGTAAGATAAGTTACCAAGACACTAAGGTCTACTTCAGTGCAGCAAATAAGTGACATGCTCAGAATAAAGCATTGCCTACTATTTCTTCACAGTAAGAGGAAAAAGGTATAAGCAACAAGCAGATCTGAAATTGTAAGATGTGTATTTGTCCTAAAATGGGTAAGAAACCTAAGAGGTACCTTAGTCATCTATGGAAGAACTTCCTAAAATTGACTGTCAAGGATAACACTAGGCAATAAGAACTTACTGAACTTGATGCTGTCGTTTTTGTGGTTCTCCATAAAAAAATGGGAAACATAGCCATCCTTGATGATAACTCCCCAGAACAGGTGAGGAAGTACAAATTGACAAACTCCTCGGGGTCCTATATTAATTCTAAAGTATCTGCAGTTGCAGCGCTTCCTGATGTCTGATGGACACATGCTGAAATTGTATCAAGACTGTAGAATAACAGGCAAGAGAGCCACCACCAGGTCTACACTCTTCCTCTTGTGGTGGGTTGACCCTGGCTGGACACGAGGTGCTCACCAAGCTGCTCTATCACTCCCCTCCTCAACTGGACATGGGAATTAAAATACGACAACAGGCTTGTGGGTCAAGATAAGGACAGGAAGATCACTAACCAATTACCGTCACAGGCAAAACAGACTTCACTTGGAGAAAATTCATTTAATTTATTACCAATCAAATCAAGAGTAGGGTAATGAGAAATAAAACCAAGTCTTAAAACACCTTCCCCCCACCCCTCCCTTCTTCCCAGGCTCAACTTCACTCCTGATTTCTCTACCTCCTCCCTGCTGGCAGCACAGGGGGATGGGGAATGGGGGTTGCAGTCAGTTCATCACACATTGTCTCTGCCGCTCCTTCCTTCTCAGGAGGAGGGCTCCTCACACTCTTCCCCTGCTCCAGCGTGGGGTCCCTCCCATGGGAGACAGTCCTCCACGAACTTCTCCAACATGAGTCCTTCCCACAGGCTGCAGTTCTTCACAAACTGCTCCAGCGTGGGTCCCTTCCATGGGGTGCAGTCCTTCAGGAACAGACTGCTCCAGCGTGGGTCCCCCGTGGGGTCACAAGTCCTGCCAGCAAACCTGCTCCAGCGTGGGCTCCTCTCTCCATGTGTCCACAGATCCTGCCAGGAGCCTGCTCCAGTGCAGGTTTCCTGTGGAGTCACAGCTGCCTTCAGGCATCCCCCTGCTCTGTCGTGGGGTCCTCCACAGGCTGCAGGTGGAGATCTGCCCCACCGTTGACCTCCATGGGCTGCAGGGGGACAGCCTGCCTCACCATGGTCTTCACCAGGGGCTGCAGGGGAATCTCTGCTCCGGTGCCTGGAGCAGCTTCTCTTCCTCCTTCTTCACTGACTTTGGCGTCTGCAGGGCTGTTTCCTCTCACATATTCTCACTCCTCCCTTCTGGCTGCTGTTGCGCAGAAACTTTTTTCGCTTCTTAACTATGTTACCCCGGAGGCGCTACCCCCGTTGCTGATGGGCTCAGCCTTGGCCAGCAGCGGGTCCGTCTTGTGGCTGGCTGGCATTGGCTCTATCGGACACAGGGGAAGCTTCTAGCAGCTTCTGACAGAAGCCACCCCTGTACTCCCCTGCTACCAAAACCTTGCCCCGCAAACCCAATACACCTGTAGACAGCTCTGCCACACTCAGGGCTCACCAGTGGTAGTTGCGGTTTTAGCCTGCTTGGGCCCTATAATGAAATTCCTGACCACTGCTACCACTTGGATTCCCTTCCTGGTGAGGCACACACGCTGTGCCTGTGCCCAACACCTATTCATAGGCACCAATTTACTGCCAAGGAAAGGGAACAGCCTCTTACATCCCTCTGGGATTATTCACTACTTGGGAGCCGCAGCACTGCAGTCAGTTCCAGTCACATCCCAAACGAAGCAGCACATCCCTGGCCCTGGAGGAGAACAAGTTGCCCCCTCATTGCTGCTGTGACCTAGGATAGCACTTGCCTTTCACACATCGAAACAACAGCATAAAAGCATCTTTCCAATACTCTACCATTTAAAGCAAGGATTTTTTTTTTTTTTTTAATTACTTAGTTCCTGCTGTCCTTTGTCTGGGGACCACAAATTACTTTTGTGGTAGGAAAAGTAATACGCTGCTTTGACATCCATCGTAAGTGAAACAAGTTTGAATTGCTGACTTGCTACCTGGCAGTAAAGACACGGAAGATTTTAAAGGACAAAGTAAATACAATGACTGCTGACTATTCTCCATACAGAAGATTTTCTTGTGTGCTCTATTAAAGCACAATTACCTTCTACATGATTGCTTGTGTGTCAAAGATCCCCTTAAAACAATTGTGAAAAATCCAAAAATAGCCTATTAATGGTGAGACTGGGATGAAGTGAAAGTAGGAGAAACCAGTGAAAATAGTCAAAGTATATGAATTTGATCCAATTACAGGACATTATTAGGACAGTTCCTGTCTTCAGCTTTATACATGGATAAAAACCATACACATAAGCCTTGCACATAATTAAGGCAACACGTTAGGGTGAAGCACTCCTCCCCTCTCCCTCATCCATGTATCTAATGCCAGCTTATGAAGGCTGTTGGAGATTCAACTAATAAATAGGACTGTCAGATAATATGGGAGGCAAGAGGGCACATGCAGCAGAAGTAATAAAAATTCCCTTGTGAAGGGAGCCAGGATGTAGATTGTAAGCAGTATGAGTTGGTCTCCTCATGGAGGCAAACATCTGCGGACGTACATAGGAATACAGACCTGTAGCAATTTGAGACAAACTCTTTTAGACATCTGATAGTCCAGCATCCTGCAAGTGCTATACTCGATGACTTTGCTGACTATTTTAAGTATACCAGAATGTCCTGGTCTATTCTTTAGGAACAGAAATTATTAAATGCACATGTATTTAGAAACAGTAGAAGTTTCTTAGTGCAGTGATACCATAAAAACTCATTTTAAATGACCCCACTGATTGTCCAGGCCTGAACATTTTATTAGGTGTACAAAGATTTGTTTCGAGTAGTCCCTCATTATACGATTCATGGTATTTAAGTGTTATTCTTTCCAGTGCTTGAAGGAAATACTAAAAAACAGACAATCTTCCTTTGTCCTACTGTAACCATTAATATCTTAACATCCAAAGCTTGTCAAAACAAACCAGTCAGAGATATAAACAGGAAACTACCTCACCTGCTATAATGGCAGATTTGATAGTTTGCTGTTAGTTGATAGGTTACTGAGGAAGGTACCATATCATCTTCTCTGAGATGAAGGAGAGAGGAAACCAAGTTTCATATCACGTGACACGTGGATTAATTATATGGTCTGTATATCACTAGTTCTCACATAGCTTTCCAAGGATTATGCACAGACAGCTATTATCTATATCTACTTCAGATGTTCTACAGCTGTAATGATGCAGTATGATAGAAGCATGGACAAAGACACATGGAGGTTATATACTCATCCGTGTAAACAACATGACACCCAGAACGCTCACCTTGTTGAGGACATCCCGCTGACACCCAAGATAGAGATGAGGCAGGATTCTGGTTGGGCCAATGTTGGAGACAGGTAGGCAGGGTTGAGAAATGCAAGTAGGGACGAGCGTGGATTTTCCTTCACAGAGACCGGGGAAAGAGCTGGAGAACTCAGCAAATCCACCTGTGAGAGGAACATTATGTATTTAATTTACAAGCAGTGTTGTAGGCATCGGTGCCCATACCAATTCTTGGAAGGCAGCATTTGTTGCATGAGATGGGGAGGTGTTAAGGGGCAGCAGGAAAGCCTTAACAGAGGAACTGTACGTGTGCCTCTTCCAGAGGTATCATGACCGTGCAGAACCATCCATCAGCCGGCAAGGCCTGGCTGTGTATTCCCACTCTGCCTGGAACGTTTAGTTCTCTCTCTCTCTCTCCATTCCTCAGAAGTTTTCGATGCTTCTTCCCATTGTTAATGATATGTGGAAATGAGGCTTTAAAAAAACAGCCACAACACCCACCACACCAAAAGCGCACACACCTTTTCCTCTCCGCCCCAGCAAGCTGTTTTCTGAACACCTCCTTCTCCTGTATTAGGTCTATAATTAGACTTCATTAAGAAAAAGTCATGCTTACTCTATTTGGTAAAAGCATCAGTATGTGGTTATTAATGTTTGCTTTTAAAATCCTACATTCTTATTTTCTACGCTGCTCCGTAATTAACGTATTTCATCCAACACACTGGAAGAGGTTTCATCTTTCAAAACCACACCAAGCCAAGACTTCTCCATCTCAAGTGGGGGAGGCAAGGCAGAGGCGGGGACTACAGGGGAAGACTTCGCCCAGCCATGGACCCCCCTAGCAAGTCACCACAAGTCTCTATTCCCTTTACTGCTAGCTGGTTCTTCATCTGCACCAGTTATTAGGCCCTACCCATATTATAGCTCCAAAACATTTTCATCACCATTTGCGGTCACTGCATTAAACCACTCAGGAAAACTAGAGTGGAATGGCTGATAGCACATTTAAGTCCACCTAAAATCCCAGTGGCCATCGAAATTGTTCCTGGGCTGCTTCACCATCAGCATGGCACAGCTGCTACGGAACATGAAGGGAATAAATAGCAAGGCTGAGACTGCTCTAGACACAAATACATACAATGCAGCTCAAGCCCCATTTCTTTTTCTTGCTCAGCTAGTTCCCAGCTTCCCTCCCATCACAAGGGCTGCGTTATAAATCTGTGTTACCAACTCTGGTCCAACTGGCCTTACCCACAGTTAGAAAACAAAACCGAAGAAACCTCCAGCTACGACTTATACTTTGACTAAATACGTTCTCACAAAAGCTAGTTAGCTTTCTCTAAGCCTAGCTAAATCCCAAGCTCAGCTCATTCTCATACTTCATCTTCACAAACTGAAGAACAGGAGGCAGCTGCTTAAATCAGTGTGTTACAGGCTTTTCTTGACTGCTTTCATCATTTAACAGCCAACCAGTAAGGGTGAAAGGCACAAACCACAGTGAAAGTCCCCAGCTATTTCCTCACATTAAAGCACAGAGACAAGTGGAATTTTAAGTGAAGGAAGAGTAATTATAACCTGTTCAGAATGAGGCACCTTTTAATACTTCACTTCCTTGATGATAAATGTGCTAAATCTACCAAATGCTATTACAGTTTGAAGACGTGAATTAAAATTATTCAGGAATAAGATAACATACTGTTTTGTCAAGGCTTGCATTACCATTTCCTGAATTATGCCTATTCTTTGGGTTTTAAATTCTGTACCTTTAGTAAATGTAGAAAAAAAACAAGGCAATAGTCATGTGTGTAACAGCCCCTTTTTATCTGATAAGCAAAAAAGCCAGCAAGCGGATTTCAGGACAGAAGTTTTATGAACAGCAATTCCTGTTCAGTCTCCTGACTTACAAAAAAAAAAAAAAAAAAAAAGACTTGTCTATTTTGTTAGGTAAGTGATTTTAGACAATCATGACAATGCTCATCATGCGAATATGAGGGAGAGGCTGGACTGTATGGGATGGCTGGGGGGATGATAAGCTAAGGCACTGCCCATCACACAGCCACACCCCTAAACTGAAGGACATAATGCTAGGGACGCAGTAAAAGTTTGGCTTTGACATTTTCTATTCCTGTTAGCTGAGTTTCTTCCTTCTTGCTTTACACCCTCCCTGTTCAGGAGCACAGATGCTGCTTGTTCAACGTATCAATCGAAGGAGTTTGCAAAACAATTCTCTTGCACACTTGCTAAATTTTCTTCGGTATGGCATAATGTTTTCCCCTCTGTTACAGGAAGCAATCCTTGAATTTGTAGGCATCATATGCCTCTCAGATTAAATTTAATGTACAATATGGTGCCCAGAAGTTCCTTGAGAGGTTGGGGGAAGAAAGGGACATCAAATACCAGTCTTTGGTTGCAATTGCACATTCTTTATTTCTTGGGAAGCTTGTTGGCAGCTTTCTGGAGCCTCTCTCTGACACAGCTGGAAATAGAGAAGTGACTCTTCTTCCTCACAAAGAAGCAACACAAGCAAAGAAAAGATCTCACATCTGTGCTTTCTTTGTAAAAGACTACATGGGTAAAGCTCAACAGCAACAGAAAAAGAATTTTTCCAACTACCTACGGATTGGTCTCACTTCTGTATGAACACTGCAACAAGAAATTAAGCAAGAAGCTAATATGCAAAAAACCTGAGATTTTGGGAGATGGAACCCACGCTCTGTCATCATAAGTGTAAAGAGCAATTTTTTAATTTTATTTTTATTCTAGGGCTCTGTCATGGCAAACTTTAAGTGATTCAAGATTAGATGCTTCAGCACTTCCTCTGGGACATTCCTCCCTTCAAAGTCATGTTTCTTCTTTCTGCTCACGCTTTCCTAGTAACATGTTGCTTCAGTATCTTTACAACATGAATTACAAGCCCAAAACTCAAATCAGGTACCTCTGACATTATATTACCTATCTTTACACATACTCCCAAGTGAGCTCTCCTTTCCTTTGAATATATTTTAACCTAGTATTAGTATCAGTACTGAACTGACTTCAGGTAGCATGCAATCAGTGACTTGTTTCAAATATTAATCTATGTTCCCTGCCATCTTCTATAACCATTTCAGAAAGTTAGTAGCTTTTCAACAAATCTGTCTTTGATTTATGGCACTCACAATAGGAAAACCACATTCTAATCAGCGTATGTTGAAAAATTGCTTTTAAAAAGCACAAACAAAATCCATACCAACAAAACACACTCTTTTATACATCCTGCTAAACTACTGATTTCTTCTAGTGCAAGAAACATGCTGTTGGGGTCTGGAACAACAGTATCCATGCATATGATCACTGAACTCTCATGTCATTATGAGACTAACTTCTATTCTAAGGAAATGCACTCATCACTATTTGCTTGCATGGACTTATAAAATATATCTTTTTTTTTTTAAATATAGATAGATATTAAAAAAAAAAAAACCAAACAAACCACCACCTAAAGATGTGTAGAAAAAAAGGTATTTATGTCACGTGTCTAACACAGATTATGGCCCCGATGAGTCCCCAAAGCTGAAGTCTACGCACAGTCAGCATGAGGAGCCTCTTATGAGAAAAGTGCCTTAAGCACTCAGACTACCTGTACACTTCTGCAAATGAAGCAGACCGTCCTCAAAAAACAAGCTTTAAACATTTAGAAAATGAATTTAGTGTATAGGTGGGAATGCCAAATAGAAAAACCTGAGTCTTAAAAGAAAGATGGGACTAATTTAGTTTCAAATTCCGTAATTTGAGGATGACCTTTGCATCAAGGGAAATTTCATCTTTAAATCTCCTTATCTACCTCAGTTAGAACAGGGGTATTGGCAGCACTGTGCAGTTTGTTTTAATAAGAAAAAATACACTTTTCTTCTGCAGCTAGTTTCGAAATAAAACCCTTTCTCCCACCACTACTCCAGCCTCTACAAATAATAAATCAATCACAAGAGCATGTTGAAACTGTGGGGGAAAAAAAAATCTACAGGTTATTAACAGAGCTGCTGGGTTAATAAAGTTTCACTGAAGTCTTTGATAAATGTAACTGGGCCCTGGAAATAGATGACTGACAAATAACTCCGAAATATTCTCTCCTAAATACCTTATGAACCATACAAGTTTTCTGTATTCTTGATGGTGAAGCTGAGCTGAAACAGCTCTCTTGGCATTCAACAGGATGAAACCACTTCTTGTCTATTTGAATGTTATGGACAGAGGAAAGAGGAAACAGAGTAAGTTTTATGTATTAAACATATATTTATAAAATTTTGCTTGTGTTTAAAAAGATCCTCCCCCCCACCCCAGGAGGCTTTTGAAGTTTTTCACTCTACATTTTCTGATATCAATGAATTAAATGGAAGACTCTTCCATCACCACTCACGCAGTAGTTCCATTACATCTGAAAACCTTGATGGTCAAGCAGGATAAGCAGCACAATGCATCTCCTTCTTCAGTTTTAAATAGGCAGTTGTTCCTGTCATGACTGCACATATGTAAGTCATTGTATCCTTTGGCTGGTAGCAAGCAGCTAACAGTACTCTGAAGTCTGTCTTACTTGAGTAACAGGGCCCTACCCAAGTCTGAAGGAAAAATAAAAATCTTTGGGGATGACGACTTCCACCATTATGGGAGCAAATTAAAGCAATGAGAGACAGAAGTGATTTCAGACTTTATCATCCAATATATTTTCCAACATGAAAGCAAAAGATATCAAAGTAGCAGTGGTAAATTGTCATGTTCAGCTGGTTGTCCCTTATGTTTCTGAGACAAAAATCAATTAATTAAATTCTGCTCTAATTTTAGAAGATCCATCAGAAGACTGCAAAGTTCTGTAACTGCCCCAAGGTAACTCAGCTCTTGCTTAGGTAGCTTGTTAAAATGAACAGACTAGTGAAATGATTTCGGTTTTAACCAAGTGGCAAGCATCCCCTGGCTGCAGCACGTCTAACGAACAGCAGTACCGTACCGCATTCCAGTGCTGACTTGTTCTGTTCACTTCTTGTGGCTGCGACTCACACAAGAGTTTCTATGAAACCATGCTAAGGTGCCAAAAGCTGTCAGTGGTTTTGCAGCCTAAGCCCTTGTGTGTGTGGCAGACAACCCAACACCTCCTCGGTCTCTACAGTACAGCCTGCGTCTCTTGCTTACAAGCCTCCACATCCATTAGCAGAAATCTGGCAAGATCCAGTGACCTACTCAATTACCCTGTTGCTATGGTTCTGCACAGTGGTGACACAGACTTTCTTTTGATCGAGACACTACTGTTTCCTACCTACGATTATGATCATAAAGGTATGATTGTTAAAGGAATCTTGGTATCAGAAGTTTCAGCTCCCTTCTCAGCCAACTCAGGAAACGAAACAGGGCCAAACCCAGAAGGGATGACAAAGTTTCAGCAAAATTCCCCAGTAAAAGTTATTCTTTCTTATAGATTCACTGCATAAATCCTCATATAAATAAAACTCCCAACTAACTTTGCCAGCAGCAGAAAGAGAAGAGGGAGAGAAGATGGGATCAGGTGGCAACAAATAATAGCCAGAGAAATGTTACTGATTTGGGAACAGCTACCTTTCATTAAGGGAATGGAATCCATCCAGATCCTTATGACTACTTAGTTTAACTACCATTGGAGACAAATCCTAAATTAATACAGAGGAATAACTACCAAGAACCACAGGCATTGACATCAGCTCATCTCTGTTACGTTACATGGAAACAGACCAGGCGCATTCCACAGTGCTGCCTGCTGCCATGCTGCAGCTGCAGGGACAGTAGCTCTGTAATCCACTGTGGAAGTTTGCAAGTGAAAGGCCGCTTAAGCCCTTAATAGAGAGTTGTGAAGTGCAGGTAACATTTTACTGGTTTTACCCAGTGCTTAATAAAACCATTCCAGTTAAATAACACCATAATAGGACATAAAACTAGGGGGAAAGTGGTAGATGTTTCCTACGTTCCTTCCGTGTTATGCTGGTTTCTCTTCCTCCTCCCTGTCTTTATATTTCCTTCAGCCACTTGAAGAGATGTAACCAATCAAAATTAGACAAGACAATTTCACAGGAAACACAGTAATTCTGAATTAAAAACTAAAAGCATTTTTCTGTGCTTGCAGAAGACCTTACTTGTGAGACAGATTTGGCATGGGAAAGAGCAAAACAGTTAAGCAGAAACACCAATCTACTTAAAAATTCGGTTTTCAAAATGCAAGTGTTTTTCTTCATTCACATCAACACACATCTTCCTCACACGAACACAGGTTATGCAGCTTCAGCTTATCACAGCTGGTCCAGTGAAATTTCATCTGTTATTGCGCAGATCAACATCTGCATCTACCCTGCCCGCTTCCCCCATCCACCAGCCCAGCACTCCCTTTGCTCTCCTGCCCTCCACCTCCCCCAAATACCTTTCCTTTTCTGCAGGGTGATAGAAAGAGAGGAGAATGCCATTTTCTCCTCCTACCAGCTTTCAAAGTTCACCCTGAGCAGCTCACCGATGCTTACACGACGTATTACAGTAACCGGGCTGTTGGCTGTTTGCAATTACCAATGGTTATGTTAGCCAAACAGGCCTGCTTCGGTGGCATCCCCCCCATCCACACATATTTAGTAAGTCTTTCCTTTGCATGCATGTTGAATATAGCACAGATGTTCCCTTATAAATTCATCCTATGTCTCAACTTGCATGTATTTCTAATGTACAGAAAAATCAATCATGAGGCAATCCTAATATCTCTTTAAAGCTGCTTTTAAAATTACTGTTGAAACAGCCACTTTTGCAATTCCTTTCCATCCTCAAGTGTTTGCAGAGATCCATACCAGTAGTTTTATCCTTAATCATACAGAGATACCGCTCTTGCTAATCAGGCAAGTACATACCGACAAAGCGCAGAAAGGAACAGAGACCTGACTACGCTTCAGAGAGAAGGCGGATTAAGGTTGGGTGTGAAATTAAAGTGCAACAGCTGACGTGCCCACAACTCTGCAGTGAAAGGGAAACATGAAAATAAGGGACCTTCCCGTTAGGTGTAACTTGCTTTTTCTATACAACTGTCCAAGCACGGACATAACTTCTACAAAAAGGAGAGCATATACAAATCCTAACAGTAGCAAACGTAACCAACAAGCTTACACTGCATTTGTTCTGGGAGGATTTCTTACTTATTCTTTGTGAAGGCAGCCATGAAACGTAACTTGGAATGCAAGGAAGATGAGAGAATAAGTCTTCACATCACTTCATGTGTTTCCTATAAGCCTGTCAGCTAAAGCTCAAAAGAGAACCCCATGCTACTGCCTTTCACACCCAGAGCCTGGCAGCAAAGCTGAGGAGGAGGGGAGAAGAAATTCAGCTAGAGAAGAGGTTGATAACTGAGACGAGGGTCCTGGCCATCTTCTGCAACTAATGGAGACCGATCCTAAAGACCAGAAGAACAGCTTTCCACTTTCACACTAAGCAAGAATGTTTTTCAACCAAGTAATTTGAAGGGCTGTAAAAACTGAAGAATCCCACCTGCCACCAGTGCCCATCTCGTGGTGGACCCTCGGGTGGCTGTGGCAGCCTGAGCTCCCGAGGGCCCTTCTTGCATTGCTGGGGCCCACGCGGCACTGCTGCTCGCTCACACCAGCAAATCCACAACCAGCTCAGCTCAACCTGAAAATACTTTTCAGGGGGAGACACTGATTTGAGGCTCTGCACTGTACCAGTGCTCATTTCCATAGGGCTTACAAGAAGTTCCATTATTTTCTTTATTTAATTACTCCTTTTGTCAAACCTTACTGAAGCTGACCAACAAGCTTAAACGTCTTTTGTGGGTAACAGCAGAGAGACAGACTACATGGCAACTCCAATGAGCTTGGCTTCCCTAAAACTTCAGGCTAAGAAAAGCCTACGAAGTGTTTTATACATCCCCACAGATCCAGCTGGCCCTGTAGCTCTGCGTGCTTCATACAGGATGCACAGAAAGATCCCGTCTTGCGCTCCTGATGGAGAAATAAGAGACAGTGAATGCGTCTGGTTTTCACAGGTCATGGAGTCTGCTGGAAAAGCCCAAGGACAATGCACACTGGTAAGAGAGCAAACTTTGGCATTTCTCTTAAGTGCCATTCAAATCAGATGCTTCTCCTCCCCCCCCCCCTTGGATTCTGACCGTTCAGAAAAGGCCAAAGGGAGAAATTAGCTTTCTTCAATGAATTCTTGAAAACAGACTAGAAGCAACTTCCCTCCTTTTCCCACAAGACCTAATTGTTTGCCAGTTCATCAGTGTTAACTCAGCATCAAACACAATTATTTTAAAGCAGGGAGTGGAAAAGGTCTAAGACCCAAGTGATGAGTCAAAAACCAAAGACTACATGCATGTAGTAGGAAAGGACTGCAAGAAGGAGAATTTGAAGTTTGTGGATTTGGCAGAAGATTCCACCACCTTCGTTAAATCCAGAATTTGTATCTTCATTAATGGCACTAATTATACATAGATTTTTTTATAGCCATATACTAAGAAATATTATATTGGTATCCCTTTTTAAAGGAAAAGAAGAATAAAAAAGCAGCAAAATTTCCAACTGCCTCTACAACATAATATTTAGACCTTGTAATTTTAAGTAAGCCTTACCAAACTTCTGTATTCACCGAAGGTTTGCAGTGGAGTACATTCATGTTTAGCTTTTTTTTCCCCTCTTCTCCTAATAGCAATTTAGAATTTGTTACTGTAAATACTGATTAGTGCCAGGCACATAACCTAACATTACTGAAAACTATGCTAAAAAAAAAAAAAAAAAATCAAATTTAAACAGCACTGCAGCAAACACAAATTATACAAAACCCTAACTTCGACATTTTCTTTGCCTCCAATCAGATCAGAGGCTCTTAATGCTGTGACTTAACAGCACTTTCACAGTCACATTCCCATCGAACATTAAAATGTTTATCTAAAAGCTGCAGTATAGATTTTTCCCTTGCTGCAAGGAAGGAAAGTTGTAAACTTTGACTCAAAAAGTTTTATGAATCTACAATGTTTCCACTCTGTTTAAACGAGCTGCAGACCTCCACAGGCCATTACAATTCACGCATTCCAGCTCCGCTCCGCAGGGACGCTTGCCATTTTCCATTACATGAGCTCAGGCTGGAGAGCCCCGTCCGCAGCGCTGCCATCCCCACGCCCGTCCCCTCTCGCCAGCCACGGGGAGTCCTTCCCCCGGATTCAAGGTTTCACGGTTTGGGAAAGCTAGGGGTGTTTTTATTACGGCGGCGTTCAGAAAGCGGCCCCGTTATGCCAGGTGTTTTACAAGCACAGTAGCAAGGGAAGTTTTTTGCCCTGGAGGGTTTCTGCCTTTGGTAAGAGAAGGTTAATAGGCAGGTTAAGCAAACAAGGCTTGGGGGGGGGTGGGGGAGAATGGGGTCGAGCCCCCCCTCCCACCCAAGTGGCATACAGAAAAGTCAGACTAATGACAAGTAAAGAGAGCATATTGGACACTCACGCTTGCCCTTTCAGCCTTTAAAGAAAAAAAAAAAAAAAAGAAAAAATACCCTCATCGTCATTTCAGTCAATTAAGTTTCACAAGCATCCAGAGGTATCCAAAACAAAAGCAAACTTAACAAGTTATTCTTGGGTTTGAGAAATGTTATGAGAGCTCCACACTAGTGAAACTTTGCTCTCTCTCAAAAGACAGCAAGTGGATACACATATGAAAGTAATAAACCCTACTCCCATTCTTCAAGTGCTTAAAACAATCATGGCACTAAACAAACACTCAGAACTGCATTTTAAGTACAAAGGGTGGGAGGATATTCGCAGAGGACCGGCTGTAGCCAAGGGTACTAGTTTTTCTACACTCTCATTAAAAATTGATGGAGAGGGCGACTTTTGAACAGGACGATTCAGCGCTAAGCTCCTCTCTCGCTCTCATCTCCTCCCCACCGACACTGGCCGTACTCCATGGGTTATGGGACCACTTACGGAATACTGCACTCCCTCTGCAAGGCTTTTACATCTTTCTTTAGAGACTTGCTTGCAATGGCATCAACCAGGCAGAGTATCAGGGAAGCTGGCATCATTGTGCAACTATCCTTCCTTCTCTTAACAGTGGCAGGATATTTAACAGCTTATTCTCGTTATAATTATTTCAACTTGTGGATAACTCGATTATTTTAATCGATGACCACCATCTGCTCTTCTCCTTGAGGCACTCTGCAAAGACTTCCTTACAAGGAATGCTCAGAACTTCAGTTGGCCACAACCAAAAATTATTAAGCTCCAAATCCAAACGTTAAAAGGTGTTAGGGTGTTAGACAGGAATTTAACAGCACAAACCACAGCTACCTCATGCCATCTTTCAGTCCATACTGGGTATCCTCCTACTTCGTGTACAGGACTGCAGAAGCAGGGAAGAAAGCTCAGTCTCGCAGCCCTGGTCACTTCAGGAGATAGAAATGACCAGCTATACCTATAAAAGAATATTCTTAAGATCTCCTGCTCCTCTGCCACAAGGCACGGTTTTTCTGGTGACAAAACAGGGAGAGAGCACTGGGCTTTTTTTCCGTCCAGCTTTGCTTTAGGCAAGTAGAGACAACACAATGGTAAATGTACCCTAGAGATACTGGCATTTTTATACCAGTATCCCTTTAAATGGGCTTCCAATTTCAAGTATTTTTAAGAAAAATGCCTGCATAAACAAGACACTAGAAGAGTTCCTGACATGTTTCCTTCTCCTTGCATCCTCCATGAAAGTCTTCCATTTTGTACACATACTTTGTTAGGTGAGGGACAGTTCAGGGGAAAACAATGATTTGTGAAGTTTCAGCAAAGACAATACCTTTTGCAACAGTCCCTGGCTAATCACTCACTATTTTGTTTCCAGGACCTTTGCCCAATCTCACTGAGCTCATTCTGTTTGCTGTTTCTTTACATACTCACTCAGCTTATGATTTCATTCACTGTCCACTGAATATGTCACCTGCATTTGTCACTGAATAGAAAATTAGTAATTTATATCTTTCTGCTTATCACGGTAGCTTTGTGCTCTGTAGAAGCTTATCGGAGAGCTCTTGCGAAAGCAAAATCCATTAAATCACATTACTGCTGACATTCTTCATAGGCAGAAAGGTAGCAGAGATTAGTAGGTAATTCACCACTTGGGCCTTGATTACCTGTCGACACCACTTTTTTACATGGTGACTGTACCAACAGTCCAACAATGGTTTTGGGAGGGAGGCGTACAGCTCCCTGGCTCGGTGCTCAGTGGTTCTGCAAGTCAGATGTGGGCTTCATGCTGGGCACCCAGAAAATCTGTAATTCTCTACTAGCAATTCTCCGAATTATACATTATACATTATACAGCTGTGTAGTAAGAAGCACGTAGAATTTCACAGACCCCCTTTTCAAGACAGCTGTCATTTGACTGAAGGATGGCAGCTTCACCTCCAACCATGAAGCAATTTTTCTACAGATGAGATTTAAGTATACACAACCTTGATTACACCTACAGACCAGGTGGATGCTATTTAATGAAAGGCATGGCTCCAGTGGAATACACTCACATACAAATCTACACCTCAGCATACAGGCACTGGGCGGGTAAAACCGTACAGGCAATTCTAGAAGCTCATAAAAGGCTTCCAGTGTATTTAACTCCTCTTCTGCCCCTACACTTCATAATCTGGTACATTATGTAAGTTTTCCATGTCGGTTGTTCTCAGCGGCATTGAATACCGCAGTACCTCAAGTCTAAGTGGCAATTCAGCGATTGACAGAAAAATATGTATTTTGCTGGCAAAATACACCCTGGTCTTGTGGCACTAAATAATTCTTAGAGAGTTCAGAGAAACTGTTTCTATGATCCTGTATTACAGTACTCTGAAGTTTAGCTAGTCCTTCTTGGACATTTACCACTGCTCCACATCCACCCCAGTACAAGAATTCTTGCTTTTGGTTTCAGTTCAGAGCCAGTACAGTGTTTTTGTGTTAGGCTATTACAATTCAGGCTGGAAATACAGAAAAGTAGGTATTTCTGCTTTTTCAGAAATGCTTCTGTTTAGCATGAGTCTTCTGTACAAAAAATAAAATAAAAAAACCACACAAAGTAAAAAGCTGTGCTTTATCTTCATCACAGGCAACATTTGAAAGGTAACCATCATGAAGACATCTGTGCTTGCACGAGTAGAAGTAATCCAGATTAAGAGAAGCAGGGAAGAGCAAGTAAAACACGAATGATTTCCATTGGCGTAGTGGAACAGAATTTAAACAAGGCTCTTGGCGTTTACTGCCTTAATAATGCTAATTCATCAAGCAAGAATCAGTAGTCTCTCTTAACTGTTTCTACAGAGCAAGCAGAAACATCATAAAAATACTGTAACTAGGAAAAGGACTCCATAAAAGTAAATCCAGTTCTCAAAATATGGGAAGAGAAGGAATCAAATCACATCCCTGTGTTTAAAGCTTATTTAACTCTGCGGAGTAGATGCAATGATGGGAGTGGGGTTAAGCCTTCAGTACCCTCATTTCAGTATTTTGTGCACTGTTAAAAATTAAGAACCAAAACAAATATTTAAATTCCTGAGAACATTCCCCACCAGATTATAAATATTTTTATGAGGCTAGATCAAGAGCTTAAACTAATTGGTAAGGGTTCCTTTGAGGTCTTTACATTAGTTACTTCAATGAAAAACAACCTCCAGGGTAGAGCATACCTTTATGCATGATCTAAATAAAAAAAACACCTCACTGAGTGCTCAGTAATGGGGGGAAGCAGGAAGAACAGATGCAGGCATTTCAGATATTTCTTAATTGCTCCTTACTCTGTCTCAACAAAAAAATATTTTCCTACCCCAAAATGTTTATTTAAGGTCACTATTTTAAATAAACCAGATTGAGTGGCATAGGGAAAACTCAAGTCCAAAGGTTCTTCTTTTTACACAGTGCGCTGACCCCTACTCTCATTATGGGCCATGAATGTTTATGAGAGTTCGTCATCAGCTTGCTGAGACACCACATTTTATCTAGTTTCCTAGTGTATCAGTAGCCTGAAGGAACTTTCTATACGACTGAATTTAGCACGTTCTCTCCTTTACCCCACATCCCAAAAAGTTTCTTCTGTGCATTTGTTTGTTAAGTAGCTAGCTTTTTAACAGATATAAGAAAACAACATGACTGTGAAATGTATTTTCTTATGTAAGGATTAAAATCAGAGCAAACTCGCTATAAGGGGAGGAAATGCTAGGGAGCTGACGGAATAGAGTTAATTACTACCGATTCATCATAGGTGGGTAGATTTCCTGAAATATGCACTTACCTGTAATAGATCAGTAGTAAACACTTTCCTTACATTTCCCTTTTGTTATTATACTCCTCTACCACTTGTTTTACAGCCATCAGTTGTTTCTGCATTTGTAAATATCCCATCACTAGCTATGTAACCAAAAATAAGATGAAATTCTCAAATCTAATCTTTGCTAAGAGAAATGCATTTGACATGCTAAAATAAAAATCCCGCTTTCTGTAAGGAGGGTTTTAACACATTAGATTCCATTTCTCTCCCTCTAACACCCAAACTAATCCTTACCAGCTGCACGTGGCTAATTTCACCTCAGCTAGCTAATGTGCACTAGTATCGTGCATGTGGTTTAACTTGCATTTTCAGCTTGAACAGACAACGACCACATGCTAGAAATTTAAAAACAAACAAACAAACAAAAAACAACCACAAAAAACCCAAAACAAAGCAAAGCAATTTCTCTGAGTATCATTAAGATACACGCAACTGGTATTTGCCCAGACTATGCACTGAGGAGGTGGGGAACACTCCCTTCCTGGTACTGTCCATTCCTACAGGAACCACAGGCAAGTCTGAGGATGGAGACACTCTGACCACCTCCTTCACAGGGTCCAGCAGAGGAAAAAGAAGATCAAGGCCACATCTCACACAACTAATCTATAAAGGGACAGTAGAAGGAAGGGAAGTTTTGTGATACTCTCCTTTGCTTGACCTTATTAAGGATCCCCCCCAACTCCTCCCTGCCATGAGGTCTAATTCTTAGTTATTAGATAGCTGTGTATCTTTCCACTGTGGAAATTAAGTTGTGAATTGTATGTATTGCTGCACAGAGCTGTAATACGCTTCTGGTTATTAAAAAATCTCAGGACAGATGAGCAGAGTTGGGTATTCAAACAAAAGGATTTCTTAAGAGGCATGAACTGCTTCTAGACTGGCCTATTTTTTTAAATAACAGTTTTAAATTTAAGGGAGTATTAACCACATATTTCAGCAATCTTACATTAAGCATTTACTGTGCTCAGACACCACGCTTTTACTTGGTGGCTCATATGGCAGAAGAGTTACTTAATCTAATATTGTAGTCCACAACCCACAGGTGTAATTCTTAAGAGAATAAAGAAAACGGAAGCACCAGACATAGCTAAAGCAAAACCCTACTTAGTTTTCTGTAGGTACAGCTCACATGGGCACCAAATGCACCTGTCCAAGTGCAGAAATCATTCATTTTCTCTGTACTCACTTCCAAAATAGTTTGGGAAAAGTTCTCTTGGTAACACAACCGCCTCCCTATCACATTCAGCTGAAGTCACTACAAACCTCAGTGAAACCTCCTTGCTAAGAGGAAGCATCTCTCTGGAGTTCTTTCCCCTTTTCCTCATCATTATTCAGTCTCTGACTGTAGTTTTAACATTTCAGAGACTATATATACACACTTCATTAGGTCATTGACCGAGTCACTGCAACGCATTTCCTACTTGTATTCGTCATTCCCTCTTCTTTCAGCCCTGGATCTACTTCACGCCCCTCCTTGTTCCTTCTTGTGAACACTGGGTCTACTGTTCCATGACAGAAATAACAACACAAGCACACATCAACACCAACAAATCCTGCATTATAAGGACTTGAACTTCTATGGATGCTTTGACCTGGGATTTTTAAAAAAAAAAAAAAAAGGAGCGAGGGAAAACAAAAAAAAAGGTGGGGATGAGGGAGAAGACCTAAATAAAGTACTACTGCTCAAGAAGCTGAAGTTTAAAAATAACCTCCATAACTCTGGGAGATAATTTCTCTCCTTATTGTAGGAAATACCAATTCAGCAAGGAAGAGATTTTCCCCCTAGCACATACAATACTTAAAAGAACAGGGAAGCACATTTCTTTTACTATTTTTGACCCTAAAATAGTAGACATACGCATCTAAAAAACCCTGTATTGATCAATTTCCATTTACACAGCACTAATGGTGTAATATATCCCTGTAAGATGCAATTTCTGAGCATTGTATGTGTTATGAGTGTCACTATATGCATAAAAAACTACAGAAAAAGCTATGCTACGACTGAAGTTTATACCAGCACTGTTGCAAAATTGTGTTCATGTCAGCTGTAACGATAGCATTTCCTTTCTTCTCCTTATTCAAGTGTTTTGGTTTTTTTCTTGGTACATCATACCTGAAAGCAGATACACAGAGCTAAAATTCTTCTCCAGTTTGCCCAGGAGCACAGTAAGAAAGCAGTCAGATGAGAGAGTGGTCACATCTTTAGAGCTTTGGTCATACACCACCACTTCCTGCTTGCAATCAATTTCAATCTGAAACACAAGGAATTCAGAATAAGATAGGAAGGAGGAAGATGATTAAAAACACCACATCATCACCTGCATCAGGGTTCCCACATATTTTCTATGCAGCAGTTCAGGTATATAGATTTCTTACATAGCTGTACACAAAACAGTTTTTATTTTATATTTTATACTTAATATGCCCGATCAGATTTAATTCCTTTGAACGTTTGTAAATTATTTGCTCCAAGTTGAAGCATGCTCTGTAAATTTCTACCAGTAGGTAGCTGTGTGTCACTTATACAGTGCTTTACCTTCAGCTTAGTTGATCGGTTTGTTTAAAAACTAAGCTTTTTAAAAGAAGCCCTACCTCAGTTTCTGCTTCAGGGGTTTTTGTGTATCAACAGAAAAGAGACCTTAAACTGCCTAAAACCACACACATTTTAGCCATCTATACAACTTTATGTATAAAATATGCTTTAGATAGTAGTAGTAGTAGTAATAATAATAATAATAATAATAGTTTTTAACATGTCAAAGCAAGAATGTAATAGCTTACTTCTGTAACCAAAACATTTGAAACAAATACCAATGGATTAAAAAACAAAACACACATAGATACACATTAAGTTTAAACAGCTTAGTTATTGTCTTTTCACTAGTAACACTATTTTAAAAACAACAACAACAACAACAAAACCACAACCAAAAGCCCAAACTACTCACATGAAAAGTATTTTAAACAGCAAGTAGGAGCCAGGATTGACAGAGCTACAGTTTCTTGCAAACTGTATGACCACTTGCTAAGCAATCCCTACCACCACGGACCCCAAAGAACCCTTCGAAGTTTAGAATGAGAATGTTTCCTGCCTTAATTACATACATTTAAGGGACTGTGCTTTGCAAGACATACAAGAACCCCGAGAGCATTCTTTCTGAGTAAGTTCTAAATCCCTCCCCATTACTCTTTCACTTAGGGGAGAGCAGGCTACAAAGAATCCCAAAGATAAACTCAGTAGTAACCAAGAACCTCTTAAATCAGGTAAGAGCTTGGCAAAACTTGGTCCCCCAATTTTGTTTTTTAAAAACAAAATACCTAAGGGAAACTTATTACAAGTTGCTTTCCAGGCACTCTTTTAAACAAATACAAGGAATAACAGGAAAATGACCCCTACCTTGTGTTTTGCTGAATGCTGAATGAGCTCTGTAATCAAAACTTTGTCCTGCTGCAGCCTCCGCTTCATAAGCTTGGAGCAGTTGATGTTGATGGCATCCAAGATGTGGGACGTATTGTATTCCACAAAGGGGCGGCTATCAATCAGCAGCAATTTTTCTGTACCACTCTCCAGCAAAGCCACCAACTTCTCGGCGACAATGAGTTGAGTCCTGATCATCTCATCGGCCATGACAACAATAAGGCCTCTTTCACCACCTCCCTCTCTAATTTGCTGCGATGATGTAATGGCTGTGTACTCAAAGGCTTAGCCACACCATTGTACTAGAAGTGTATGAGGTCATGCTGGTAGTGACTGGCAAAAGAAAAGTTAAACCCATTTTCAGAAAGAGCTCTTCAACTGAATGTCTCCTCCTGCTTCCAGTTGATGTGCCGTTACAAAGGGTTCGTTCCACAAAGCAGCCCCTCACATCTGATTCATCGGGAGATGACTATGGAGTAGCCATTTCACAATTCAAACAAAAGATGCTTTCTGGCTGCTGCTGCATTACATCATTCTTTACCTTTGCTCCCACCCATCAGCTTTACACCGGACTAAGAGCCTGTAAGAAGGGGAAGATGAAAAAAAATATCAACCAGATGAGGCCATGAAAGTTTGCAGAACAAAACATTCAACTTTGAGGCTAACTGCACACTGGTCTGTACCATATAATAAATACGAGAGAAGTTCCCCTCTCTGCTGTATATGCCAAACACCTAGAGAGAGCATTTGCAACTACAGTCTCTGAATCTATTCCAACGATCTTGCCTGGACAATTATCTTGTATTTCAGGCAATGTACCCTGCCTTAATTGCAGACTTTTGTTGCCACTAGTTCTGCCTCTTCACAAGACTTTGTTAGAATATAATTAAGACATACTGCCCTAAATCATGGTATTCCTTTCAATAGCAAAACTAATTAGATGCATTTCAGCACTTCACCACCTAGTAAGAAGCTGTAAAATTAGTTAAGATACATTTTTAAAGTTTAATGCCTTGGAAAGTATTTCACAAACCAGCACTGCAAGTCGGGGAACTGAAACTGTACAAAAGAAAGGACAAAACTTACATCCACCTCTCTCCTTTAAGAACATGGTTGAAGAGAAACCAGAAGAACAAGATGCTACATCAGGACACAAGCATTTTATTTAAATTAATCACCAGACATGGACAGAGGCCCTGTGAATACGCTACTGAAAGGTAAAGCAGTGAGCACTGTCTCTGGCCCTCTGGAGCAGGCGGGACAGTAACGGGAGGTAGATTACACTTTTCACACATGATAAACAATATCTGAAGCAAACCATACTTTCGTAAAATTAGATCCTGACAGCATCTGAACCACATCAGCTGAAACGGTGGCAGCAGCAGAGCAGTAAAAACACCTGACATGTTTCACCACCTCTTTGTATTACTGCCTCACAGCTGTCCTCAGGCTTTTCAGTGTCTCCCAAAATACACTTTGATGGAACAAGTCCCTGTAGGAACACTCCTCAGAAAGGAGCCACCACAGGGCTTCGTCTATAAGGGATTTAGCTGCACTTGAGTGCATATAGTGCTACAGCTATAGATCCAATAGAAAACACGAGCCAACTTACTTTGCTCCTGCAGTTCAAAACTTGGTCTCTTAGTGCAATCATGGACATTTACAGAGACAGCTGTCTACATAAGGCTGCAAGCACAACTCCGGAGGAAACACAAGCCATATGTTCAGCTGCCTCGGTAATCAACTCCAGCAAGAGAAGACAGCTGAGGGTGGTGACTTCTTCAACCGAGGTGGCAGAGCTTACACATTAGAACTGTACGTGAAAGGACAAGCCTGCCAGAATTCCTCACCTTGTTAGCATGGCAGACTGTTTGGAAATGAACAATCTGGGCTCAAATCGGTGCAGGGTAAAGCCGGCTGAGCAAGAAACGACATTTCTCCAGTTTGCGTGTCTCACACCATCGCATTCCCTTCTCCTGTTTGGGGAAGCGATTGTAGGTCACAAAACTACGCAACACCTCTTGCACAAGGCAAATCGCACCTTCAAGCAAGTCTTGTGTCGGTTCTGGCCCGTGCCACCCAGCCTGTGACTCAAGCAGCCTTTCTACCTCTGCCTTCTGCTGGCTGGGACAAAGCAAAGTATCACAACTGTCACGAAACTGAAGTGGCCAGGTGAAGAAAATAAAAATCCAATTGACTGACATGCTTGAGGCAGCGAAACATTTGTAAACAGAAGCAAATTACGAGGATACATTTTCCTGGATTCTTAATGCACGTACAGGTACGTATGGGGATGAAGATTTTATATATTTAAAAAAAAAATTACATCCTCAGTTTAACAAGTCCAGCTGGAAAACTTGCATTTTACTTATAAAATAATTTTACATGCTTCAGTTCAAAATGTTTGTTGTATATCTTAATTGCAAGAGAAGTCATGAATTCAAACTAAGTTATAGAAAGTTTATTAAAAGTCCTGTTACAGGAACAGGTCAGTTGTGTTTAGCAATGGGAAATCCCAGGTCAGTAGATGTTTTACTCATTAGATATATTATACAAATCTAAATACACAAAATCTTAAACAAATTAAATTCTGAAAAAAAGTACAAACTTCACTTTAACCACTTAAAAAAGAAAACCAAAAGAAACTTATTTCATGTAGCAAGACAAGAAAACCACTAGGTTCCACATAAACAGCCATTAGGTTGACAAAATGTGATTTTCTATTTGCCCTGACTCTATTGCTATAGAGCCAGTGCTTTTAAGCTTGTCCAGAAATGGACAAGCATAAAGCAGTGAAATGCATATTACTGTAAACTGCAAAAATTATTGGAAAAATTACTATGCCAAGCCTTAATTAAACGTTTAAAAAAAAAAAAAACTATCTTTGCAACCTGGTTGGCAGGTGTGCTTCCCCTCAAAGAGCAGTCATTACATACTGGCCTCAGGCGCTCTGCAGACAGGCTGGAAGGTATCAAAAGACTAGGCCATTATGCAAGGGGGGGAAAAAGTGAAACTTAATAGTTGTGTCCATTTTTTTTCCAGAGAGAAAAAAGTATTCTGCATTTTTTTTATTTCTCTTAACATGTCCTGTCATGACTTTTGATTCTCTTTTATTTGTATCAAAGGCTGCCAGATACCAAACTCACTGAACTCAATGAAAACTTTTCCACTGGCTCTAGCGGGAGTTGGCTCTAGCTCTTCTGTGAGCTAGACAGTTTGTTCGTGAACTAGACAGTTTGTTTTGATGGGTAAATTGCTGACTTAAAGTCCAAGTTAATAATAGGAAAACAAAGCAGCTGAGAAACTACAGAACTCTAAAATGAAGGCTGTTAAAAATACGTAATCTTTAATTTGCAACTTTTAGTTTGGGTATATGTCTTATCTTCTAAATGCTTCTAAATTACTGCTCACTGTCTCAGCCTTCACTCTCATATGCTAGAAGTTTGTTTCAGAAGACCCTTAAAAAAACCTCAAACCAGTCATATACAGTGACTGGGTAAAGAGCATGTAAAGAACATATGGCAAGTGGGCTACCAGTCAAGAATTCTTTTAAATAACACTATTACCTTAACATATAGCTATGTGTTAAGTTTCTGAAAGCATTCTGACCATGGCTTGGAAGTAATAAACTTAACAGTAATGTCACCTCAAGTTATTGTGATTGAAATCCTATTTTGACAGGAACAGCTCCATTGGGCAGGGGAGGAACAACATTTTTATCAATGACAGGTTTTTGTTTTGTTTTAATTCTCTCTGTTTCTGGTACTATCAGACTTTGGAACTCTTCCTTGTGACCTATCTAAAGAAGAGAAACTGGCAGACTCCTGCTTTAGGTAAACACTAGAGCTCTCCTCCCCTTCCTGGTCACTGCTCTTACCATTCAGCTGCTATGAAGTGTTGAAATACCTGTTTCATTTCTAATCATAGTTTGTAAAAAGGCAAGATTCAATTTCTTGACTGTTCTCTTTCTGCTGTGCTACTTGTGACTTAGATCGCAATGGTATGTATTGACACCATAGTGTCTCATAAAATGATGCAATATAATGGTTTGCCCTAAATAGGCCATTATGTTGCTGATCTTCAAGCTAGGAAACCATCTTAGTCACAGGATGTTCTACACTGAAATCAGGATTACGGAAAAGTGAGCCGTAATTGAGCAATGAGAATACTGAATGAAGTCACTCACACACACGCTGGTAATACTGCATGGCTTCTTCCTCCTTGTAGATGGACTGCAACATGTGGCACTGTTCATTACCTCTTATTTTAAAGAAGAAAATTAAACTTTTAACTCACTGTAAAACTAAAAAAATCTGTTCCACACTTGCCCAGTATCTTTATAGTTTCTCCATATTGTTTAAAGAACCAAAACAATAAAAACCCCTATCTTCCATGCAAACAACAGCGGACCTCTAATATGTACATGTAACGCTGCCACAGAACTACGGAATCCCTCTCTGCCTCAGGGATTTCTGTCCCCCTCCCAAATGGCTCAGATGGAGGGAAGCAGGCAACCGCAGAACTGGAAACCTGGCACTTAAGTTGTGTGTTTGATTCTTCAGTCAAAATAACTCACGTTTTGTATGCGCTCCTAATTTCTACTTCTATCGCTTCGACTCCCAGCAATTCCCTTACGTCATAGCAGAATGCCTGTTTGAGTTATCTCGGGCTTTGTCTCATATGATAGCAACTGTTTTTAAAGAGGCAGATGCAGCAAGAATATATTTTAAAAACCTCTCGGAACTACGCTCTAATTCTACCTCGGTTAAGGAACTGGCAGAGAGCTTCTAGAAGCCTTGCTACAATCTCTGAAAGACTTCTACCTCACGTAAGAGGATAACCTTGAAGTTGAACCTTGCTGTCATAAACGCTCAGCAATTTTCTTCCCGACATCACTAATGCCTGCTTTGTTAGGTGCCTACAGCAATGCTCCCACATACGTTACTGCTGCATGGCAAAACGCCAACAAAATAAGTTTACAGCATCTGAACATTAGAAGGTCCTGAAGGGCAGCTTTTGCATACTCGGCCTGAGACACCTGAGAGAGTTGATTTTTAAAACCACATATTTTTCCACTTTCTAGAGGCAAACACATGCACATATGAGGAAAAACCCCTACAAATTCCCTTTCGTGTTTCTCAGGATGAACACCAGCACAAAAAAAGAAACCCAAAAGCTGAATCAAAACACAGAGGTAGGAGTTCCTAAACTGCAGGACGCATGCCATTGCTGGCACATCAGCTGTTTTCAAAGGAGTATTTGGCTTCAGTGTTACTGAGCTGGGAGCTGCCAGTGGTTCAACAGCCAGTGCCAATACCATCAGCATCAGTCCCTACCACCACAGCCACAGATGATACTCAACAAACAAGCCTACACAAACTCCTGCATCAGAGAGGAACTCCAGATCTAGGGATCACAGGGCTAATTCCCACTCCTGCGAGATGTTTCCCCCCCCCCACAACATCTATGACAGCCACAGCATTCCCTCACCAGCATCGGAAAGATGGAAACAGAAGTTGTTCTGGACAGATGCTTGTAACCTGTGCTACTAGAAACCGAGTGACAATCAAGGAGACAGAGGGCCGATCCTTGCTCAGGTTGCTACTCATCAGTAGGGAGAAACACAAAAGTGTCTATGGAGCACAAGGGAAATAAGATTTCTAAGTGAAAGTGAGCAATGGCTATATATCTTCTGAATTCAGCAAGCAAGCCAATAAATTCCTGAGATCGACAACTGTGTAATAAAGTGTAAAGTCTGGGAAAAAAACGTAACTGAAATTACAAGAAGCCTATGTCTTGCCTGCCATTGTGCAGACGACACAGGAGTGAGATTATAAATGCTTGTGATTTAAAAGACGACCTCTGTTAACAAGGGCTCGTGTTCCTCAACTAAGGGGAATGAGGGTGTCTTTTTGCTTGTCAGGTGACTCAAGCAAGTGTCATCACAGAATCGCCTAGCACATTATTTCCTCATGTTGGTTGGGGGGTGGAAGAACACAGACTTTCCCCCACCCTCCCCAGCACACTCCACCTTGGTGCAAGAGTGGAGAGCAGCAAGGAAGTCAAACAGAAACACGTAGATTTTTTTTTTTTAATGTCACTTATGTACCGTGTTCATAAAAGACAAGCAGTTTTAAGAATTTCACCCTGCTGTCCTTTGCTTATCTGTATGATCAGAATGGCTGCTCCCTCCTCTCCTACTTTCAGCACATCTGTACTTCACATCTACATATACAGTCAAAACGGAATAGTGTTAATTTTCTCTTCCTTGTAGAAACAGCAGCCACATGCATTTTAGATTACACAGTGTACATTCATGAAAAGGCAAGTATAATCCATTGGAAAAAAAACACATGAAGGAGAATTTTCTGTTCAGTGCTTTACTGCCCTTCATCCTACTTTACTTACTTGGTTTTGATTACTAGTTTTAAAGAAAAGTCACCCATTTCTTTGTGCCCACCAATCTGAGAACTTTGGCATGGAGATATGGAGTCAGAAAGGAAATCGGCTTCCCATGAATAAGCTGCATAAAACACCTCCAGTTTAGATTTTTAAGCTCACTCTATTTCTACACCTACTGCTTAGTGACATTTTTACCACCAGCATTCTAAGATATCTGGGCTAAGCAAGATGAATGGACCTTCCATTTAGATAACAGTAAGATATTGCTTTTTATATTTGAAATAATATAGTCCTTTCTACTACCAAAAAACCAAACCAAAATGAACGGCCAAAACACCACATTTTGGTGGCCTACTCAACATAGCCCTCAAATATGTGCAATGTTCTTGCAAATATTATTCATGCACCATTACCAACTCTGAGCAATGAGCCAGATTATCATCACTTGCATTTACCAAGAAGCCAACCTCTTTGATACACTGTGGAATAATAAACGTTTATTACGTGTTATAGCAGGGAAATCTAACTGATAGAACATGAGCTCATGGGAAGTGTTAGAACATGCTGTTGGTATGTTACATCACTCTATTCCACAGCACAGAGACTTTATTCGGGGACTCTCTTCTCCATGCATACAAGTAAGAAGCTCTTTCCATTTCAAAATACTTTTTCATTGTAGGTTCACCAGCATATATAGTTCAGTGACACCTAGAAGGAAAGCTTACCTATTCCACTCCAAACAAATGCTATGATACATAGCATTTTTAGTTTCCTATTGCCTGGGACACTAGGCAGCCAGGAAAAGCTTCAATGGATTTTTAAAAGATTATTCTCCCTGTATGATTTCCAAGTCAAAGCAACTGAAAATTCTGGAGTACTTTTATAAGAATTCATTATTGTTTCATGTCAAAAGCAATTACTCACCTACATTTAAGTCAAAATCTAAATGGGTTGAACAGGATGACACAGGGTGGTCCACATACAAAGGCCAGCAGAGGGAAATACCTAAACACAGGGAAAAAAAAAATCCTTATTACAAGTGGAAAAAAAACCCAAACCCCCAAACCCAACAGAAAATGGATTTCACACTTTCAGTGTAGTCATTTGCTGTAAAATTCCCCAAACGCACAAAAACCTAGGTGAGAAGAGATCTATAAATACTAGCATTCATTTAAAAGGAAAGGGTCCAAAATAGAAAATTACATTATACTGATTTTCTAAAAGAAAAGCAAAAAAATCCCACAGCAAATCTCTCTGCCGTCTTTAAAAAGAAAAAAGAAAAAAAGTTTGAGATTCTTAAAAAAACAACAATCAAACAAAAAAACCAACCAACAATAGCCTTCCAAAGAATTTGACACATCTTCCTGCTAGAAAACTAATCTGTAACTAGCATTCACAGGTGATGCATTTGCATGAATTCAGGCAAATTCACAAACTCTTGTTCAGTATCTATTAATATAGGGGATTGCCATAAGTCAGTCTGACTACAGCATGGACAAAGACTAATGAAATAGAACATCTCAGGTAATTAATCCCACCTTGCCACACGCTAAAAAAGCCAACACTGGAAACTGGTAACACTGGCGTCACCAATCATTACGTATAGTCATACCTGTACAACCTCTATACAAAGCACCTGCTGTTCCTCCATGAACAAATTAAATTATAACCTTTACATGAGGAAGTAAAAATAAACACATTAGTGTCAATTCCAAACCGTTTCCTGGGCAGCTAAAAACAGATTCAAATCATCGCTATCAAGAGATGACAGCTCCACTTAATCACTGTAACATAAACCGTGATAATAAATTATTGCCAAGCACTGCCTTATTACGAAATCCAGGAGTGGCTCCAAACCACGTAGTAAATGATATGACAACCATGAAGAGCCACTGCAGCAGAGGGCTGAGCACATTACAACAGTCGGTGAACAGATTCAAAACCCACGTCATCTCACGAGGAAAGAAGCTACAAGAATCACCTCTCTGTCTTTAGGCAACTGCTCTAAAACTCTTGCAAACGCCAACAGCAGAACACGGGGCTAGAGCCCTTCAGACAGATAATGAAAGAGTTTGCTGCCCAGACCACACTCTGCTCACTGGGACGGACGCCTTGACTGGGACCTGCGTGTTTGTCCCGGGGAGGTCCCAGGCTGGAGATCCTCTCACTTGTCCGTCTTTAGCACATCGGTGTACGTACATGACAGCAGCAGGGCAGAGGGGTGGACAAGAAGATCTGCTGAAGATTGTGCCAGGTCTGTTTCGCCCCCTGCCTGCTCCGGCTGGCAGATGCCCTTTCAAGCCCCAGGAAAATCTGGGGAAGCTCTGTAGATCTCCCTTGCTCCCTTCCCCAGCCCAGCCCCAGAAGCCCAGTAGACGGCAATGGAGAACAAAGAAAAAGCTCATCTTACTCATCATATTTGTCATTATCCCCTTTTCTAATCTCATCCCTGGACATTAAAACTAACCTAGTGCTTAACACCAATTAGGCTCTGTCTAGATAGAAGACCCTATGACCAGAAACCACCTTGTGACAGTCCAAGGAAACAAAGTACTGGGACAAAAAGCATCTCCCTTTTTGTTCCTTAGTGCTTCATGTGCAGTTTCTGAAGTCTCTCTGAAAACTGCCAGGTGGTCTTCACATTCACTAGTACCTGCCATCCATGCCTCTCCAAAGTCCTTACAAATAAACTAGCTACCACCTCAGGAAACTATATACTATTTTTCCTACTTTAATGAATAGAAGTAAATCAGGAGTTTAAAGCGGCTCCCAAGAGCCCTCATTTCACCATTGGGCACAATTAATTCTGCTGAAGAGCAGATGAGAAACAAAGCATATACTTAATTTCAACATAGTTTACTGGAAGGAGGTGTCATATTTGTAGAACAGGATCCACTCATGATTGAAGACCGAGCTGCTGCAAGTTCAGCCATAAGCATTAAGTGCATTTGGAAATTCCCTGGCAATGCTGTTAAAGGAACAGACATTTCCTGTAATTTTCGGAAACATTTTATATCTCCCCTCCTCCTTTTTAGCCTTGGTGGTAAGAAGGGGGAGGGAGAGAGAGGATACCATATTACCATTAAGTGAAATATGAATGAGCCACCCAAGTTTAAAATGGAAACTTCAGCTATTTGTGCTTAGGAGAAAGTTTTTAAAAAAGTCTTTCATCCTGAAGAGGCCAGGATTTTTCTGCTGACTTTAGGAAAAGAAATATACATCCTTTCAATTAGGGTGAATTACAAAAGGATATAAACTTGCCTTTTTACTTCTTCTGGCAAATAAGAAGTCCTCCAGGCCTTATTTAAATACCTTTTTCTATTTTCCAGAATTAGAAATGGAAGACTTTTTTTCTCCTCTCTTGCTCAGGGCCTTCCCTAAACTGCAGCTAAATGAACCCAACCAGTCGGGTCACATGGAGCGTTCCTCCCACAGCCACGGTTGTGGTGCATCAAGCAAACCAGAAGCCAGGGAGAGACCAAACAGTCGAGTGTGACAGCATCCTTCTACGGACCTCAGTTCCTGCCTCTCCTTTCCTAAAAGCTTCATCCCGTCCTCTCCTAAAAATCTAATCTTGTATGAAGTATCTGGCATAACGTTTATAAAATTATATATATTATAAAATTATTTTATTTATCTGTGTAATGCAAGTCTGAAGAGATCCAACCCAAAGCCCCAGCATGTAACGTGAGAATTCACAAACCAAATTAAAACCAGAGGACAACTGCCTATCCTTACAAAACACATCACGAGTGCTATTTGGGTCCTGTACACCGAATGGTGAAGATTTGTCATTTAGTTGTAACAACTGGCAAAGTCCATGCCTGCCAGTCTCTATCAGCAACTGTATTTTAGCATTTGATTCAAAGACACAAAGCACAAAATGGGAAAACCTTAAAGGGTTGAACTGCTTTATAAATCCTCAAGCTGTTGAACTTCCAGCATCTCCTTACTCTTTGTAGAAGACTGCTTTACAGCAGCCCCTTTCACGACACCAAGGTTTCCATCTACTACACAATCCACACATCCCGAATCGACTGACCATGTTCTGCAGCTCTGCAGACCAACACGAAGGGTGACTTTTGTATTTTATATGGCCACCTTTTTGCTGAGAAACAGCTTAAAAGGAGGAGGAGGAGTGCTCTGAAGGGTAGTGCTAAATAAACATCAAACACAGCAGTTACAGTAGTCCGTGCTACTTCTTTAAAAAGCTTCCCATGAAAGAAGATGGGACCTCAGAGCCTTCAGATAATGGGGTTTTTTTAAGTTTAAGGCCTTTTGCCTAGTGAGAGACTTTAAGGGGGGAGACATTCAAATAATATGGGCCTGCAAATAAGGAGCCAAAAATTAAAAAAAAAAAAAAAAGGCAACTCTGATCTGCTTTGCGGTCACTGTATGATGAAAACAGAAGGTAGATCTGAAGCCTTTGTACAAGAACCAGGATGGATTAAAGGCAGAGGATAATGATGGTAATTTTATTAGGGAAATAAATCAGAACAGCTTCTGGGCAAGGCAGGGGTGAATTTCTTGCAACAGACTTTTTAATGACTCTTCTCTTAAATTAAATCGAATGACTAAAGATGACAGTGAGTCAATCTCCTTTAAGAACACAGACGTGTAAACTGCTTCCACGGTACGCTGTGGGTTAAAATGTTCTGGTCTTTCACCCATTTGAGGAAATGACACCAGTTCTCCCGGAAGGCAACATGCACATTCAACCCCTTCACATCAGGGCATGAGAAAGTTTGGAAGGAATTTCTTTTATTTTTTTATTTTTTTTTAAACTGTCAACATTAATACTTTGTTTCTTCCTGCTTGTGTCTGAAAATACAGTGCTGCACTGCGCTGCATGCATGTCCTGTCAGCTGGACAGAGAAACATCTAGAAGTTTTAAAAAAAAAAAACCAAACCTAATAAGTTTTAATTAAATCTGTTGTCAGACTCATTTAAAAAACCCTCTGCATGGTCAAAACAAAATTAATATTGTAAGCAGTGTATGCTACATAGCGATAAAAGCACACAGAAGCATCTTCAGAAGGGATGCTGGGCCCAGTAAAACATCTACATTACACGTATGTAAGCTCAGTCCTACTCAGTAAAGCAGTTAAGTTTAATTGGGTTTCTCCTTAAATGACATTTATATGGAAGGAAACAGAATAGATGGTGGAAAACAGTGAGTCCACAAAGACGGTACAGCCTGACTATCCTGAGGTGTGGGTAGAGAAGGAAATGTAGAGGTATATGGTGTACAGCAATGGCTCCCAATTAATGCGGTGGAATAATTCAAGTCGTTAGGTGCTCCTGGAAAGTAAACAGTTGCAGTAATCCTGTTACTGCAGGTCTCAATGAGGTCTCCCATTTTCAGCTGTGCAGAGTAGGAAGGGGTTCAGGCTATGACACAGAGTGACTGCTGAACTGCAGATGAGGCCCAGAAAATAAATTAACAAACTCCTAGATCAGATAATTGGGACCTAAACCTCTCACCATGCTGTAAGACTCCTGATAGTTCACACACTGGGAACAGAACATATTTTCATACCTAATTTGTACCCACAAAGGTAATTCTGATGGCCTGCTTATTACAATTGCTTTCAAATTTTAATTTAATTGACAAGACAGTACCAACAGGGCCTCAGCTCAGGAACAAAAGCAGAAGTCATGGTATCTCACTGAGGTACGCTCCAGGTAACGTGCCCTGCTATGTCTTTCCGAAAGGATCCCAAGTGCTTCTTTGAATTTGAATCATGTTATACAAGACCTGCAGCAGTGCCAAAGCCACATTTCTAGCATGGTAACTACATGGCTGAAAACAGAAGCCATATATATCTTTATACAGAAGAAGAGAGCAGAGGGTGACTTATGTTCCCCAGCTGTGCCTCTTACATCACTATAAACATTACCATTTAAGTAGAGGAAGAAGAGTGACATAACCACAAAATATATTAATCCCCCTTAAGAACAACTGACAAAATGTGACCGCCATTACATATAGTTCGCAAGAATTAAAAGGGACCGGGATCTTTTAAATTTTGAAGAGCAAAAGCATGCAATACCAAACCGAGGGAGTAAATTCTGTTGTTGTTATCTGACACATACCTTAGTCAAAGACCAGCATCAACAAGAAATGTTCTGTAGCAGCCTTGCTGGGCTTCTAACAGGATTTTGAATAACAAAAAGAGAAACGAAACATATTTGCTTAAATTACATTTGTATTATCCTGTTTGAAGTGTGCTTATGTATGCACAGCTCCGTACAAATCCATAAACAAGTTTTTTATATTTCTGCAGAATTTGTAGAGGAGCTCTTGTTTTACAGAGTCTTTTAAAAAGCAACCAGAAAGGCACTGATTGTTGTCAAAGTAATCCCAAGCTAGGAGAGTTCAATATACTTCTGCAATAACTGAAGTAATATATCAACAGAATGGATCAACTTCAGTGCATGTGGAGCCAACTAAAATACTTGGAAAGAAGTATCTCATCTGCAAACTGCAAGATCCTTGTATTTCTTAGGTATTCAGCAATGGAAGAAGCACCAGTTATTTGTCAACGATCATGGATACATCAATAAATATTACTGATTAGTTTTATAATAACTTACTGATTATACATAAATTCTGTTGATACCGCTGGCTAGTGTTCCGATCATTTTCAGACAGACTTCCAGTCTGCATGTGAGCAGCCCATAGGAACGCATTAGGTTTTGGTACGCAGTCCTGAGGTTTTTACCTCCAGGAAACCGATCCTGAAGGATAAAGGTATATGATGGGTGGTCCTTAATCACTTCCTTTATGTGGAGATTGAGGTCAGAGTGGAAAAAGAGCCAAGGAAGGAAGTATGCAGCACCCCTCAAACACACACACACACACACACACACACACCCACCCACCCACCCACCCCCCCCACCTTCCTGAACAACTCCTTGGGCAGTTTAGAGGGTTAACTTGTACTTTAAGTTAAGTAGACAGAGGCTGGGACAGAAATAAACAGCTTGCACAAGCAACACACTGTGCTATTAAGTTTTCAGAAGTGACTTAAAAATTAGGTCAGTCTAATTTGTGGCTGATACTTTGTTCTTTCACTACTATGAACTCACAATGATGTCAGTCTCATGTTCAAACATGCCACATTTAGCAGCGTACAGGCTTCCTGAGAGACTCTCTCAGCCTTCCTTTGTGCAAAAGGCTTCTGCCAGATTCTTAGCTCATACTTCACTGACTCAGGCATGCCACTCCAGTTTCAAGGGAGTTAGTTACACTGGCTTCCCGTCAAATACTGCACACTTTGGCTTCCCCCCCCACCCCCCTTTTTTTTTTGTAAATTTTACTGACTATAAGTTTAAGAACATGTGGCCATATTCAGGTTACCATTTTAGGTCTCACCTTCTTTAGACAACATTCAGAAGAGAACTGCCCATTAAAAGGTGTGGGAAACAGGTGCTTTGAACTAATTCAATCCACCTTTCAATACTTAAAGGGGGCTTATAAGAAAGATGGAGAGAGACTTTTTACCAGGACCTCTAGTGACAGGACAAGGAACAATGGTTTTAAACTGAAAGAGGGGAGGTTTAGACTGGACATAAGGAAGAATATTTTTTTACTATGAGGGTGGTGGGACTCTGGAGCAGGTTACCCAGAGAAGTTGTGGATGCCCCATCACTGGAAGTGTTCAAGGTCAGGCTGGCTGGGGCTTTGAGCAACCTGATCTAGTGAAAGATGTCCCTGCCCACGGCAGGGGGGCTGGACTAAGTGATCTTTAAATGTCCCTTCCAACACAAACCATTCTGTGATTCCATGATCTTTCCCCATCCTTACCTGATCTAAAGAAATCCTAAATGTCCCTGTACTCTACACAAATTCAGCTAACTCTTGAGGATGCAAGGCATCCACTGAATTGGGACTTACTACTGCCTCTTATGCAGCCACCCCAAAAAAATCAAAGCACACTCACAAACAGAAGCTAATCTGTCTGTATAACTTTTGATGTTCAAGGAAGGTATCTTTTCATTATTATTTCTGACACAAAACTTGCTGTGGGGTTTTTAAGCATGCTAGCAAAGATGACAGCTTGTGAAGCACAAGGATATTGTAAGTTTGTCCAGCTACAGAACTTCATATGAGCCTTGGACCCAGCAGTAAGCTTTTGCAAACATCTTTAACCAGAACAAAGTAAAGCAGCTGTTTGAGCCACCACTGCTGCTTGTTTTGCTTGAATGGCAAAATTAAACTGAAAAAGATAAAGGAGAGATTTTAAAAGTGGTAATTAGTCCCTTCTATTTCTCACCTGTCAGCAGGAGACCCACTCTGAGGTGCCACTCTACCTGTCCCCCACTGTTTTTCCCCTCCATCCTCTCAGATGGGCCAAATCAGCCTTTTGTGTGGCTGCTCTCTAACTCGAAGACATAAAAAAATCTCAGGTAGGAATAAAGGAAAACCATCTAAAAATACAACAGTAGGTAAAAAAAAACCAAAACACAACAAGTGACTATTTGATAATGGCCATTTGGAAGCTCATTCTTAGCGATCCTAATTCTCACCATTTAACTCATGTTTATGCCTGTCGCTAAATATCTGCAGTTAACATTGTGTGCATCTTAACTGCAGTCAATCTATGTTTCCACCTGCAGCAGCCATCACAGAAACTCTACCTCACAAACACTCAGCTGAAGCAGAAGCAAAAGAGGAAAAAAGGGTGACCATTTATATGCTGCTACAGCATTTCTCTTGGGGCTACACTACGAGAAATATAATACTAGCCCAGACTCTCCCACTCTCTTGTTCATGATGCTGTGTTTCCCAACTAGTACAGATATTTTTATTTGGTTTTTTGTTTGTTTGTTTTGAACTATCATGTCAGCATGTTCAAGCCTACATTATACATCCATGGAACAATGCTATTGCACGAATCCTTAACATGGTTAGAAAAGCATCCCACTCTGTCTCAGGAAAAGACGCATTATCTCACAGTCATTTCCAGCACCACATTAAATTCCAGTTACTCTATGAAAGAAGACATACAGACGTGATTCACGAGAACTGCATATCCAACAGATCCTCACTATTGCTGCTCTATCTGCAACTGCCCAAGGATACAGGAAAGGCAAGTCCTGCAGGGAGAGGTGACATCTTTTATGAGACCAGTTAATATGGAGCGATAAGGAGGGGGAGGGCACGAACTCTAGAATGCGTGAGCCCTTCCTCGCACACATGGATGTGAAACAGAACCAAATCATGACAGAGAAACAAAAGCCAAGGCTTCCAAAACATCTCAACATCCAACCTGCCCCTCCTCCCAAACAGGAAAAGAAGTAGTCCAAAGCACATCCCGAAGTATGTCATAAATTACCCAATGAATCACATTCCTCATGGAAACTGTCTGGCTGAAGCCACACCACTGAAAATACACGATACAAGACAGAAAGAAACCTAAAAGATACCTTCAAAGAAAGAACACTTCCCTCTTCCCGAATCCTTGGAGTTAATACCAAAACAAGAAAATCCTGGAGTCATCACAGAGTTACTAGATTTGTGGTATATTTTTCCCATAAACAACCTTTTCTCTGGATTATCAAGTTGGTTTTTATTATTATTAAATAAGACTTGACCTAGATTTAGCTTTATATTCACTGCTTTTGTTTCAAGCTTCAAGTAGGGTTTGTGTTCCTGAAGCCTTGCCCGTCTTCCCAAAACTAGTCAGTTTAAACAGGAAAAAAAAAAAAAAAATCCATCTCCTTATAAACTTTTCTTATAGCCTGTCTGAAAAAATGCTTGTATTTTCTGAAAAAAAAAACCAACCCAAAACCAGAACAAAACAAAAACCACACGCAAAAAAAAAAAAAACCATACAAAAATGATAGTTTCCTTAAAGCTATTTTTCAGGCTACTGAAAAACTTTGACCATTTTCAGCTACAAAGAAAAATGTACCACATTACTCAAAATGACAGAACTAGATTTCATGCTACAAAGCAACAAGAAGTAGCTTTTGTAGAAAACTGATTTTTACTTCAACACCAATTTTCTTTTCCTTCAGTTCCAAGTTGACTTAAAGGTATCAGTAACAAAGATAGCAGGTGAGATTAGATGCACTTGCCTTTACAAAGTCATGACAGTGATAGACATAGTCGATGTGTTTGTTACCTGTTTTTTTTTTGTTTGCTTGGTTTTTAATTCTATTTGGATTGCAAAGAAATGTTAGCTAGCTAGTTTACCACCTAGAGCGGTGTACGCAATTTAGCTTCTCCACAGGAGCTCCAAGTAGCATGAAAAGACTGGCCCTGGTGGCTCGAACCACAGAGAATGAGGAGTCATGGCAAAAAGACACCTGAGAGAAGCCAGTTTCTACCACCGAATGCCAAAAGCATTTCAGATGCGGAGACTTAGGCGAGAAGTCTTTTCCAGAGAAGACTTCATCCCTGACTTCAACTGCCCTCTCTGATAGGATTATAGCACAGGTCAAAATGTGCAGGAAAAGAGTTTAACACAACCACAGAAGCAGAGGTCACCAGGAAAGAGGGGAAGGAGAAGCGCTCCTCCCACCCCTTCAGGCTTCTTCCTCTGCAACCACACCACCAGGCTCAATCTAGAGCAGTAAATGCCTAGGCACACGCTTCTGAAATCAAGCAATCCATAACCTGGGAGCTGAGCAAAGTCAAGCACAAACCCAAATAATCTTTTCGAACATCCAAATTTTAATTTAGCTTAGACAGCTTCGGAACAGGCAGAACAAAAAAACCCTATGTCTTAGATCCAGAAGAAAATGTATCTAGTCTGCCTGTAGCTGCAATGCCTATCCAAGACTAAAACATTCTTCCTAATCTTGTTCTCACCATCAGCTTAAAGCATAGTTTTGCCAAGGTTCAGCTTTCTGGCACTCTATTGAAAGCATAACCACATAAGATCCTCTTGAGAACCAGCTTTAGGTTTGGCAGGGAGACCACCTAGCATTAAAGGTATGCCGTTTGGTATGCCTGTGGCCATATGCCTGAATTTTAGTCAAAAAGCAAGAAGCTGCAGGGATTTGGTTTTGGTTTGGTGTTTTGGTTTTGGTTTTTTTTTTTTTTAAAATGTGTTTGGCAGTTAAATTCTCCTGATATTCCATGGACATTGAGCATGCTTCAGTGCAGGGACAGACAGCATGCAGAGGAGATGCTTAAATCTAAGACTCACGAGCTAGCTCTGAACCAAACCACCAACTTGGTGTTCAAACTAGCTTTGATAGAAAGGTGCGTTTATGTGTGCAGGCTCACCCCATGGCATGGCTACAGAGCTTTCCATACCTCAGCTAAACACTTTCTCCACAGCACTTCACAGCATAGGGCAGATGGACTAGGCTGAGCGCCTCAATCTGCACTATCCCCCTCACTGCCACATCCAGAATGATTTGTTCTGCGACTGCTGCTGTGTGCCATTGCAGTACCAAACACCAGAGAAAGCAGATGATCTCTTAAGCTTGAGCTATTACTTCTGCTCAAACACACTGACAGCATAAGAAATGGAAAATAATCTTAGCACAAGCACACAGAAGTTGCTGCAGACAGCAGGGGTGGTCTGTATATGAAGTTGAGTGAGAAGTATGCTGGAATAACTTAAGGAGAGGAAAAATACACTAGTGGCCCAAAAAGATGAACCTGGCCATCAGATATTAATCCACAAAACCTACAGTTGTTCCCAGGAGTTGATATACCTTTGGCTTTAAACAAAGCTTGTACTGCTTGGATGGGAAAGGGGGACTTGTTCACAAAGAATTCCTGCTCCGATGGCACAAATGGACGGTGCCAGCCGCCTGGGTCTAAAGATCCAAAGCCCGGTGGGCACAGTTTGAAGTGCACCATTGCCCCTTATACTAGATTGCTGTAGTTTTTTGGTGTGTTTAAGGTAAAACTCAAGTTAATAACTCCTTTCAGCACAGGTCTGTAGAGTCAAGTATGAGAAAGCACCAGCATGGTGATTGCTCACACAGTCTCAGCGCACCATCCCTGTTCCTATGCAGCACGATAGGGACGTTCCTTACATAAGCACCTTCCTCGGGGCAGAACTCGCTCAATCGAGGAGTAATTATTCAACCACGATCCCATCTGCTTTGCATTCCCGTTAAAGAAAATCTTATGCAAAAAGGTAAGAGCTTGGCTGCAAGTCCTTGGCCAAAATATCCTCTTACCAGTGCTGTGCTGCTTGCCAGGTCATTGCTGTTTGTACTTCAGAAGTTTGCAGCAGACAGACTGTGCCAAATTTGAAGAACTTTGTCATTAAAAGAAAAACTTTAAGGCTAACAGTAGGAAGTGCTCTCCATGCTTCGCTAATCTTGTCAAACTACACTGTACAGACAATTACAATTAATAAAAGTTTTCTTAGGAAGCTTAATGACAGCTTTGGAGCCATGATTTCTCTGCTTCAGGTAGACTGGAATGAGGAAAACAGCAGGGAAGAAAATTTCTCTTGCTGTACTTTAGCCCCTCACAAACACAAAAAGGTCTCCCAAGGGAAACTGCCCCACTCCAGACAGCAATTTAAGTGGTACAGATCTGCCCAGGAACATCAGCTTCTCTTTCTGCCTACCCATGGGAAACACCTTTACTACCAGGACCCAAGCTCATAACCACAGAAAAGCACGATCCTGTCCCACATTAGCTACTTAAAGGCATTTGAGGTGTTTCTTCTGAAAGGAGTGAACAGACAAAGCTCACCAGCTCCAAGAAGAACATCTGAAAAAACACTCGTGCTGTCACCACTCAACAAAGATAAGAGATGGGCAATAAAATGGCCCACTCCTTCACTGCATTTTGTACCTACTACTGTATACAACTCCCATGACTTAAAGCAGTGGCTCCCAGACAGGACGCTGAATAGTCTAGGTAAATATCTTTTAGCACATTTCTATTCTGAAAAAAACATGGTCATATCCAAAATTCTTTTGGTGGACAACTGACATCAAGTAAATGATTTACTGACTTAGAATTCACATTTCTTTTTAGGGGTAAACAATCACAGAGGACCAGACTAATGAAGAATCTAAATATAGGTACCTTCTTTTAGTATTTTTAAGACATGATCAAATCCTCCTGGAGCCTGTCACAGACTGTCTATCCATCCAGCAAGGCTAAAGGCAATTCCCGTGGTACTCAACCCAACCCATGCTCTTTTCAGACATTTAAATGCATTCAGGTTTATCCACGAGAAAGCTTTTCTAATGAGCAAGTTCCACGTCTGAACCCAGCAATTAGATTACCAATAGTTTCAGACACAAACTTGCAAAATCCATCTCTAGACTACTGATGCCCCAAGCAGGAATGGTGTGTTGCATCCACCATGGCAGAAGCATTCAGAACATTACAAAGACGGCAGCCAGCGTGCAAAGAGCCTGGAGGTAACACTTCCATCAGGTTTACTGAGATTGGCATCCTCTGATTGTCTCACAACAATTAAGAAAACCTTAAAGTTGAATAATTATGAAGGAGAAGACCAACTCTGGACCACCTTTTATTCAACTAAACCATAAAGAACAAGAGATTAAGCCTCTTGAAAGGTCTGGTAATTTTGTTACCTTATTTATATTATTATCACAATCAATTGCATTTTGATTTTATTTTTTGAATCCAGAGGAGAGTTACTTAATCTGTTATAAAACTATAAACATAGCTAAATTGTTTGAGGTTGACAGCCACACTAAGAGATAAATGAATTTGTGGCATCCTGTACAAACAGTTCAGTGAAAAACCCAGCATTACATATTAACACGTGATGGGCCTTTTAAAGACACAGTCAGATCTGAAAATTCAGTCAGAAAACTTGCCAATTTGTTGTAGCTTTGAGTTTCCTAAAAAAAACCACCCTGGAAGCTCCGAAAGCAAATATCAATTTAACACACACATGTGCACTACTTCACTGAGTTCCCAGAGAACACAGTAGCAACAGCAGTCAAAGGGATGTGTCCTGCTGGAGCAGAAACAAGTTTGCATGACCTATGTTTTGGGTACCATTAGGAACCACCACATGCAAACCCATCACTTCGACACCTTGCCTCGTCTTAGATTGCTGTCTCAAGATTTAAATCTATTAAAACCTCCAGAGCAAACCTAATCATACATTAAGGAAACAACCACTGCTTGTAACACAGTCTCAAGAGAAGAAGTAGAAAGACAGGAATTAACACCAGAAGTTACAGAAGAAAGGTGGTTTTGTTTGTTTAAGACTTACTTTGAAGATGTCATGTTGTGCATGCCAACTGTTGGCAGTCATCAACAAAAATAAATTCTTGCTGTTAACAGAAGTAACTGAAAAGACAGGCAACTTAAGATGTTACTACACTTTCTTCTGGATTTTAACCACCACACATTGCAATAAAAATGGCGACAGAAAGAAAACATGATTAACTGATGGCCAGTCTACACAAACATGTCACTAGCTAATGGCTTCACCTACAAATCAACTCACTGCAGGTTTCACTCATTTCTAGTACACTCCCCCCAAAGGAACTAAAAAATCTGCTACCACTGAGAGGCTCCCCTTTTTGCATTCCCCCTTTCTCATCAACTTACTTCACCTCATGATGGATTTCTCCCTAGACTGCTACATCAAAGCTAGAGTTGTATCCTGCCATTTTTCTGCTTGGTATTAAGACAATTTAAACAACATAGATGGATGAAAAACACTCACCTAGGCACACAATCTCTTTTTGCTAGTAGCACAGTAGCATTTCCTTTGGCCTTGACTATGCTGCTCACACCTATGCAGAACACTGCAGTAAACGTAATTTTCCAGACCTGTTCCTTTGACCAGATGCATCTTTATTTTCTTCTTAAGCCATACGAGCTAACATGAGACCCTCACCTATCTCATACTCCTTCCAAACACTGCCTCAAACCCACTACTTTGCCACAATGTCTACAAGGACTTTGGCATCAGTACTAAGACTGTCATGTCGACCAGAGTTGCCTAGGTGAACACCACTCCTCTCTGCCTCTGGGACCACTAAACACGGTGGAGTCCATAGTCTGTGACTGGCCTCCTGGGTTCTGTAATAAATATCTGTGTTACTGCATGGAAGGGATACTCTAAAAAAAGTGTATATTAAGTAAAAATAAGCTGCGACTTTGGTTTTAGATGCCAAAGCAAACAAGATTAGTACTCCATAAAGAAAATAATCGAGTTATTTACCACTTTGGAGTTCTACCAAGTATTTGATACAACCAAGCTAAAGCCCAGGATTTTAGTATATTTTCATTACAACTTGTTTTTGAGTAATTGGGTCTCAAGACAGCATTGGGTTTTTTTTTCGGGGGGGGGGAGCAATCTCCAGTATCTTTTATCTGCTTCTGGAGTAATACTTCTTAATCATTCCATTTCACAACAGTGACCTTAACAAAAAAAAAAAAAAAAGCGCAAGTATTTTGATAACAAGTTCTCTGCACTTAGTGTTTCATAACGATTTTATGCTTGCAGAGATGCCATGTCATTCCGGACAGAGTGTACTTCAAAATGGAAACCTATCAGGAAGGAATTTAGAGAATCATGCTCCCCAAATGAAGGGAAGACAGCTGATACAGAAGCAGAGAGTGCACTATACTATCGGTCCAGCCTTCCTTACTCCTTTAGTTGGTAAAATGGCACTGACATTACATTTGAAGTCAACTGAAGTACTCTGTATATGAGGAACCATAAATTGCCATGGAGATTGATGAGGAAGAGTCTTTTCCTAGGGGAAAATAAAAACAAAACCCCAAAAGAGTCTGTATGTGGCTGTCAGGAGGAGGGGAAGAACAACAAGGAGGAAGAAATCACTACAAATCTGGTGTCTTTAATTCAGGAAAACATCAGAGCTCTTGCAATTCCCACAAACTAAACAAGGAATCACACAGTTACTGTGGAAAAGGGTGAATAGTCAAGCCGATTCTGTTTAGGAGAAGGAACTAAGGGGAATACCATGCCAAATGCAAGAAGAATTTAATTTGATGAAGGAGAAACTACATTTCAATTTAGCTGTTGAACCATGGCAGGACATGCCAAGGGACATTTTTCGTTCCGTGTTTGTTCTTTACCTGGAAATAAGAAAATAAGCTTCTCCCCTGCTCCTCATTAGAGTGATCTTAGCACTATGTTGGAAAGCCAGTTTACTGTTTGCATTAGCTCACCGCTAAATGACAGTGGCCATAACACAACCGAGTTCACCACGCTCATGGAAGGAATCCTACCAAAACTAGTACCACGCCGTTACGTTTCAGAAATGGTGATTAAGACACTGCTGGTCCAAAAGATCCTCAATTCAAGGAGCAAGAGGAAATTAAAAGCTGCATGTTTAGCTCCCAGCTGAGTCTGAAAGTTGCAGAAGGTATACATACCACTTCACAAGGAAAGGGAACAGGAAGCCAGGGAAGAAAAGAGTCATTATGTTTAAATGGTAACATTTTCGTGAGGTACACAGGCCAAATGAGCATATCCCAGAAAAATGTGAATCCAAGCCTGGGTAAAGAAACAGAAAGCATAATAAATGACAGCAGATTTAAAAAAAAAAAAAAGAAAAAAAGAAAAAACCCACTTTAGGAGAGCAAGGAGTATCAGATCGAAAAAACGTATCAAAATAATAAGAAAAATGGTCAGAGCTGGTGCACAAAAATGGAAGGGTGCAATTAAATTTGATACTAGCAACTAGGTAATAATAGCTGAGAGAGCAAAACCAGGTTTCTTTGCAAGAGCCTCTCCCACACAGGATGCTGGCAAAAGATAAGTTCGAGATAGACTAAGATGATCTACTGTCAGGATCGACATGTCAAAAGAAGAAAAAAAAAAACTGATTAACTAAGAGTAAGTCACCACGTCCTCAAGATTTATGAGGGAATTAAAGAATGTAAGGACTGAGCAGATAACAGAAATATGTAATGCTCATTAAAGTGAGCTATTCCAGCATAGGTACCAAGTGTTTGTAAAACATGCTATAGGTAACAGAAAAAAAGAAAAAAAAAAAAAAAATCAGTGAACTTCAGTAGTAGAAAAACTAATTTTAAAGTAGCCACACAGAACCTTTCGCAGACCTGATGACAGGCATGAAGGAGCATAAGGCAAAAAATGAGGAGGACACAGAACCACCCTTCTCCATCTGACCCAAACCCACCATTAAATTTACCCATGTGTCTTTGAGCACGTCAACTCAATTGTTTAAAGGAACTTTATGTAGACTTACTAGAAAGTCCATTTTGTAGTCCACAGCAAAAAGTTCCAAAGAATCTAAATCTTAAGATAAACATAATATTTACAACCTTATGCACACAGCCATTCCCCTCCACTGAGGAGAAGGAAAATACCTCAGAGGAGTAGTAGAGAGAAAAAAAAAAAAAAAAAAAAAGACAAATTGATGTATCTGTTGATAGAAACAATATTGGACAAAGTTATTGGAAATTAACCACTTTTTAGGTTAATTCTGTAGCTTTGCACCTGGCTGAATGGCAGAGCTGTGTTGACAGACAGGCTACTTCAGTTAACTTGCTTGTACAAACCCACATGCAAATTTGATGCAAGTCAGCAAAACTCGGTCTACGTGGTCTGGAAAAAAGTAGTCTCGTCCCTGAATGACAAAAGCCCTCCATTGCCAAAATGCCACCAAAACCACCACAAGTATCGACATGCTGTAGGGACAGCAGTTTAATCAGTAGGATGCCCTGGATTCCTATCTGCCCTATACGTGATCTTCTGCAACATCATCTCTTCCAGTGTGGATGCCATTGCATTGCAGCAACGCAAGCAGCCACACAGCAACAGGAGCTCTGTGGAGCTCCAGCTGAACCAGCAGGACCTTGTTACTCTAGGCAGGACCCCAGGAAGATGATCCTCAGCATACTATTACTCAAAGTAAACGTAAAGAACACTCAAAAAACCAAATGATTTTGAGATTGAAAGTATACAAAAAATACAATGTTATGATTAAAAAGAAGTCAGAACTTCCTCCCCTCCCCCCCGCCCCCAAGAGGAATGGGAGTACTAAATCAAGTTCTAGGTTTAATCAACACCTCCCCAGAGCAGTGGGCAGAGATGACACAAGCAATTAACGAGGGAGGAAAATGAGAGTTCCATATGACAACTCTGAAGACACTGGTACCATTTAAATTAATATGAGGTGAACAGGGAAAAAAAAAAATCAGACAGGGCAAAAAAAATTAATAGGCATTACTAGCCATCCATTCTCAAAGGAGAAAAGAGACTTTTCATTTTACCAAATAAGTATGATGTCAAGGAACTGCTTTCAAGTTTTCAGTAAAAAGGGATTAGGCTTTCATTTCAATTTACTTTGAAAGACCAAGTAATGATCAGAAATCACAAGCATATTCAAACAAATACATCACAAGCTAATGAATGTGCAAAATTTATCTGCCTACTTCAGACAGCTATAAGCACTAAAACTACATACTAAATGTTCCATGAAGACCATTCAGATCTTCTCCATTCATTATACCTAGGCATAGCCTAAGAAGGCTTATCTGCAAGGCTGTTTTGCTTCTCTAGCTAATTAATTGCTTTTCTTATGATATAAAACATTGAGAAATCACTTTGAATGAAAGCTTTATAAGAGACAAGCTGCTCTGGACAGAGTGTGCATCTACATATACATATATGCGTGCGTTCATGTATATATAAACACATAGTTTGTATGTGGGTGTATGTATATAAAAACACACACACACACATATAACACACATATATACACGTCCTTCCACTGTTTTAAAGGAAAAGCATCCTAACAGAACTCAAGTTCTAAACTTGCCAGGTGGCAGATGAGCAAGAGTTGCCAATGGAGCACAAAGCTCTCGGAGCTCTGCAAGCCAAGCCAAGCCAACTTGAATGCACAGCAACAAACAAACAGCTATCAGGTTTTCAGCTCGAATTGATGGATCCAGTCTTAGTTTCCAGTGGGCAAATCCATGTAATGAATATACTTCTTGCTGCCTCTGTAGAAAGACGAGCTTGGAAAGGAATTCCTCTGAGTTTCAATGATTCCCTCCAGACTGCCATGGGCTGCAACAGGCTTACCTGTGCTGCAGGACACGGGTAACTCCTGTGGATACCCTCATGACTTGGCTTGTGGGCCAAGTGCACAGGAAGCCCCCAAACAAGGGCAAAAGACAGGTCTCTGGAACAAGAGGAAATTCTTTTGCTGGTGCACACCTGGCTAGTAAACCACTAAGCTCATTCCTACCCCCGTAACAGGCAGACACGTCAGCGAGGCAGAGCCCATCATACCTCTGGCTGCTCCACGAACTGCTGTTTCAGAGCATCACGCGCACCCAGCTGAAAGGGCAGACTGAGGGGAGACACTCCATAGCAGCTTAAAACAAGCTAAGTCAGGGCTACCAGAGAGCAACGATGTCCCTTATGCCACCTCACATGTTAATTCAGTGAGCTGACTCAAAGAGCTAAATCAGTCACAAACTAGCTGTACAAGCAAGCAGAATAAACAAATACATAAATAAACCACATCCAAACAATTTTCAGCCATTTCTGGTTCCCAGCTCTGGCTCACTGTGGGATCCTGAGAGTCATTAAAAGAGTGAGTTTGCAATGACGGTGGCTGGGAAGACAAGGAAAGAATCACAGTAACTGTGACTATTTGGTGTTACCGGCCACAGGAACGCACGCTACATTGCACTAACTTGAGAGAGCTCCACCAGTTCCAGTGGATCTATGCTAATGTTCTCCCATTTCACTTTTACTGCTACTGAATCTATTTCTTTTGGTCGACAAGGGTAATAGCAAGTTGGGCAGAACGCAGAAGAAAGGAAAGGATGGTCTATGAAGTATTTTACTTCTAAGGCTTGTCTGTGACTTGGCAGTGCTAGGTTAATGATGGTCTAGGATGACGCCAGGACATGATGGTCTTTTCCAACATAAACGATTCTATGATTCTATGTGTCAAAAAGGCAGGTAATTTAAAGTCTAGCCTAGAGCCTATGGAGCAAACAGTATGACGGACTTCTGATCTGCTTCAAGCAAAACACGAACAGCAGAATAGGCTACGTTTGAGTTCATGCTCTGACTTGGCCTCTAGTGAAGTATGAGCAGTCATAAAAATTGCTCTAAGCAGCAGACTCAGGACAACAGCTAGAGGCAGAGGGGCTGTGTCAAGCAGCTGGTCTCAGTAACTCTTTCTACTAGCACAGCTGGAAAAAGATACTTTGTTAATAGCCTTTAGACTACTGTTCTTCTGCTATCTGGATTTAGGGTGAATCTCCTTGTGGCACTGACTAGTTGTGTTTACAAAGCACTCACACCAGTGGCAGCACATAACATAACCCCCAAATGCTAGAAGACAAACAGCAGGGGCCTGGGGAAGCTGGTACATTTGTACCTGCAACTTTGTTAGAGGACATCAGCCTCTTGAACTGGACACGTTCTAGAAGCAAACACAAAATTTGCCAAGGTTTTGGTTTTTGTTTTTTAATAGCTATATACATACGCAGTTCAAAAATAGCCAACAATAAATTACTAATAGCATGAAGAAAAATAGCAACTCACAACAGAAGTGTTTAGACAGATCATTTTCCCCACTCCTTCCCACCCTCTCAGTTGCACTGAAAGACACGTCTTTACGTGGACTCGGGAGCATGCTATTTGAAGCCTAAGTCTATGAACTTTACAAATTTCCAACATGAAGATATGGTCTATAGTGCAATGGTCTGAAATCAACTCATTCTTAAATATTTACAAATGCCTAGAGATAAAGACCAAATACACAAACCCACACAATATTATTCTCCCAACAGCCGCCACATATTCTAATCCAGCATTTCTAGTTTTTAACACGTATTTTCAGTTACATGAGTTATAAACTAAAATACAGACTCAGAGAGACAAAACACACAACTCATTAGTGTTTAACAATCTTTAGAAGATATTTTCTAGATGCACAAATAGTATTTACTACTATGAACCCACTGGAAGCTACACCTTTCCCCGTACTTCCTATAACTTGTCATTAGACTTCATTTAGACAGCCTGTCAAATGGCTTTTCCTCATGCAGACAGAAAATAACTCTTTTGTTATCTACTACTATAAGCTTAGTATTACTAGCCAAAGTGGAGCAATCCTATCCTGTTGTCACATTAGAATGGCATTTGCTGTGATTTAAAAGGCTCATTTTCATGTGCAACTAATGTAGAACCCTTTTCTTCCTTTTTTAGAATATTTTTCATCTCTGTTGACTCTACTTTCTTCTTTTTTTTCCCTTTATTAGCCCATATGGTATATTTCTCTAACATCTGATCAATATCCATTCTTTTGCATTATTCCTTACTTCTTCTTTCTCTCTAGTTCTGTTCCTTATGCACATCTCCCTTTTCAAGTATTTTCACAATGACAAAAGTTGACCCTAATACCACACAGCTTCTGAAACTGGAAATACTGTTTGAAAGTCCAGCTCCAGAAAGTGATAAGCCTGAATATTTTTCCACTGTAGTGCAATTTAACTGCATTTTGAGTAAAAGCAGAAGGGTCACAGCTCTGTCCACAGACATCAGAAGATAGTACCACATTTCAAGTTAACCATTTAAACATAAATCGGAACTAATTCTGCAGAATTCTGAATTCAAGAAAGCCTATTTTACTGCTGGTGGAGAAGCTGAAAGATGTGGTTATGTGTTGGTGGTTTAATTACTTTACCTTCATTGTGTCCCAAAGCAGCTGATCTACTTGACACCCGTCCCACTTCACCTGTCCAACAAAAGTAATGCTATTTTCTACCAATAGGTAGACTTCTCCAGCTGTGCTTTGAGGTATAACAATTGACATTTGAAATGGAGAGACCTTTCAAGGAGGAAGTTACTCTTGTAGATTCTCACTTTGCCAACATAAATGGAAAAAAACAGGTAAATAAGTGATAAATAGCTAAGTAAGAATAATGCTTGACTGTTCTGAAAAGCAGTATCACCAGTTGGGCCAAATATTAAGCACTCAGTAGAAATGCTTTACTTTGGTGGATATAACATGAAGATTTTTAAAAGTGTACTTTATAATTTACTTAAGCAAAGATATATAAAAATGTGCTTCTACTGGATATCTACTCCAGTACCAGGCAGGTTCCAGGTCAGGAAAAGCATATTATTAAGTGATTTTTTTTTTTCCTTAGGACCTCTAACATCTATCAGATGCTTAAAGTTTCGTTTTCTTTTTTTTTTTTTTTTAAAACCAAAATTGAACTGGAGACCACGCATGTCAATACTGAGGTATAACTATTTGCTGAGCATGTACACACAAAAAAATTTAAATGCTCAGCACCCCTCCCAAGTTAATCTATACCATAAATTCTTGGCTTTCAAATATTTGAAGACTTAAATCATCAACACTGTCTTGATTTTTTTTTTTAATTATTCATCAAGGCATGAGAGCCATTTTTCTGCCAAAGTAGACAGCCTCTTCAAGGAAAAGGGGGAAGAAAAAAAAAAAAAAAAAGAGGAAAAACCACCACCGAAGGACTTGGCAGCCTTTAAAAATTCCCAAAACAAACACTGTGTCTCTCTAAGCTAGGTTCTGCTAACAGTGTCACTGTATTCAGCTTTTTTTTGTGTGCCTGCCACTAAGCAGCATGTAAGAACAGATAGTCCCAAAGCTTCCTGAAAGGACAAGACCTGAACCTTTAACCTGAATCAGTCCCCCCTGCCCCACCCACCCACCTCCCCTATTGCATTACCTCCTCATTGTCGACTGAAACAGTAGACAAAGTCAGTGACTGAAAAGCACATTCTTCCTATTTTAATGCAAAATCTTGAAAATCCTCACCACAGCTCAATTAGAAAGATTAGACGATCATTGGTTGAACCCTCTCAAAATCCTGTAACTAAAAGAAAAAGATTTAGTCTTAAACAGCAGCTGTATTTTCACTTAGCTATGCAGACATTTCATAGCCACTTTGCCATACTGGCTTATGTCTGGGCGTTTGAATAAAAATAGCTAATGTGCTTGCTTGTTATGCCATTAAATAAAGTGCACAAAGGAGTTGCCAGTACTGTTTTTGCCCATGAAAGGCAATGGTCATTAATAGCTTGTATTTGCAGAAGGCTGTCAGAGGAACAGCATGCCTGAGCTTCCTCCGCAGTTTTCTATAGGTTTAACCATAGATGAGGCAGCAGGGAAAAGACACTACATGTTTCCTTGTTCCAGAGCAGGTCACACCTGCAGGAGAGCTGGCAAGTCATGCAAGCCTCAGTTGGAGAAAAAGATTAGAGTACTGTAAATTTGAGGGGGCAGAAAGATGTGGGTCTCTTCATGGAAAGAGTATCTTGGGAAAATGTGCAATGATAGTATTAGTTAGTTAATATTTCGACACTTTCTTCTGCTGTCCTGACTAGTATGTCGGAGATTTGCACTTGTATTACTGTTCTTTTTCATCCATTTTATGCTTGAAGGACTTAACTTTCTTTCAGTATATTTTGAGAGGAAATAGGCAACAAATGGGCTACTCATACAATCATGTCTGGGCTAGATAAACAGATTTTTCAGGCATCTTCAAATAACAGGTCCACCTGGAAATCACAGCAGACAGGCAAAGTGAGCCACACTGAGGAGACAGGCTTTGTCAACTGGATGGTATCCAAACATGGGTCACCTAACAAGCAGAATGGAGGACTGAGAAGCTGACAGCATGCTCACAACATGTCAACCATGAGAAGTCCCCACAAGAAGGGATTTTCACCAGCTGGACAAAAGAGCTCACTCCACTGTCCAAGAAAAATACATCATCATACATATTCAGATGAAAAGTTACATGCAAGAAAAACCAAACCAAAACAAAAAAGGGAAATAGTGAGAAACAAACAAGGTGGAAGACGAAAGTACAAGTACAAGCAGCTTTATTAGTTTGTCTAAATATGCCCTAAAAAAGTTTCCTACTAGCTAGGAGAACATGAAGTTTACCAGCTCTCATAGGACGGTGCCCGTTTGCCTTCAGCTGCCACATCTTCCCGAGATATGGGACTATGAACCTATAGACCAGTCGTTGTTGATTATCTCTCTTCAGCAAGGCCTCAGAGCACTCGCTGTGTAAAGCTTGAGAGCTTTTGGGAAACTGAAATGGCATGGGAGTAGCCTGGGAGAAGAGGGAAGAAGGTACTGGCTCCTGTTGCTATGAGAAGGGACTTGCCATCAACACAGAACTCCAAACAGACTACGGGAAGAGAGATTTCCACAGCCTATCCTCAATTTGGAGTGCACCTGCCTTGCAGCCAGGGTACTGGGACAGGCAGAGGAAGCCCTGCTAAAGTGGTGACACCATTTGCCTTCTGCTAATCTGGGTTCAATCTAGCGCCTACTTTTCAGACCTATTTGGACCTAACAATGTGTCAACCCAATGCGCTAAGATTACTGCTGTACTTTTTTGCTGGAATATTCTTTGTCCTTGCTTAAAAACTGGCAAAGCTTTATGAATCTTTGTTGACACCAAGATGAAGTTTATTCTGTTTGCTCCCCAAGTGTTCCTAGTAAGAGGCCTCCAACTAAATTCCCTTATTTTAGAAAGGCGCTTCTGACTATGATGGGCTTAGAAGAGACATGTGACACACAGTTTCTTCCCCCTCCAGCTCTCTCCCGTCCCAGTTTTCCAGAGTTCAAACAGACTCCCATGAAACTGTCAGGGACAGCAGAGCTGGAAAGCAAGAGAAAACATTGAGTCCCAAGCATAATTTTAAAGAAAGAAGGTATGAAATCCCAACACCTGAGCAGGTTCCCACCTGTAACAAAATATTTGTGGGAACCGTAGAGATGATAGGTGCTTTACTTAGTCCAGATAGCATTAATACAATGAGTGGAAAGTAATCTCATTCCTGTTCTTTAGACGAATGCTCTTGGTGCTTACAACCCATCTTTGAAATTAAGGCTTGTTTCAGTAGCGGGATGGCATGTTGAGAGAAGCCCTCTGAAGTGTAGCTCAGACTCCTTGCATGTATTTGGAAGATGGTGTTTAGAACATGGATGGCTTCTGTGCTTAAGGGACTGTATTACCGTAGTGAAATACACGCTATCGAGAAAGTCACTCCCCTGCAAGCACCATCTTGCAGGTAGAAACCCAAGTCCCGACATGGGATTGGAGTCTTTAAAGTCTGGGCTGAATGATTCTTACACTTAGCCATCAAGAAGCAAAAAAACCACTTTCGGGCTATTAAAAGTGTGGTGTTTATATCCCTAACGTGATGAATTATTCAGCCTTTAAACATGCTTTACTAGGGGTTCAGTAGGAGCAAAACACAGTACCGAATCAATTTTATCTGGAATAGTGTGGGGGGAGGGAGAGTTGCTTTCCTATTTTGAGAGCAACATCTATGCTACACATGCAGAGCCAAAGCCTTCTAATTCAGCAGGCTGAATACATACTACTTATTCAAACTCAAGAACGTGTGCATAAAAGGAATTTCATACAATTAGTCTCTGTTGTCCTCCTCGTTTTATGCTCTCTGTAAAGTTCTCATTCCAATGTTGCTACATTACACACTCAGACCCATCATCTTTTTGCCTCCCACAATGCCTTCAGTAATATAAAAAAAATTAGACAAGCAGGCAAGGATGTCTAAAAAGAGAGTATTTGTACAAGCCACTGATCTATCATTTAGTCAACCAACAGGCTCAATTCATAGATTATTATAGTAAAGCAATATCAAGTGAAGCACAATGAAAACAGGTAACACTGTTTTAGTCTCAATGTTAGAAACCGTGTGTCATAGTCTGCTGCCAAACTAATGCAATAGAACGCAGTTATGATTTTATGAAAAAAAATTTTCATACTATTTTAGCAGACTATCACTCTGGATAACATGTAAAAAGATCTTACGGAAGAAAAAAAAATTACATTTCTTCTCAACTAATGAAAGCCTCTGCACACCTCCACTTGTGTATCTTTATTTGCTAAACAACTGACAGAAGTTTATAACTTAAGCTTGAAACCAAATGAGAGCGCAAATTTAACTGAGGAGGTCTGTGCAAGGAACGGACCTAGTTTCTGAGAAACAGGATGGAAACTTGTACTACACAAGGCAAAATTAAGTTTCAAGAACACACTAAAGAGAAGCTGTTTCAGTTATTGGTGATGTATGGCTCATATTGTGACCACGAAAGAGCAGAGATAACTGACTTCCTCTCAGAGAAGGACCTTGTTTCAGCAGTTCCTTTCACATATTCATACAGCACAAATGTTACAGCTTCGGACAGTGCAAGCGCAGAAAAGCAGCAGCACGGGAGCTCGGGAAGGTCCGTGGCTGAAGAGATCACTCTGCATCCCCACAGCCCCACAGGAAACCTCCAGGCACTGAGGCAACACTCTTTCCCCTCTTTCCTAGCCTGCCCAATTATTAATTTGGGTTGGTCTTTTTTTTCAGCTGCTGGAGCATTTCATAGGGACACAACATGGAAAGCTGCCAGCCTTCCCAGAGCCAACTCCGAGTAGGTCAGTCTTGGCTCAGCAGCGGACCACATAGCGCAGCAGAAGGAAACACAAGGCCTTGACCGCATGCCCATCTCCCCTCTCATCCTCCATACGTACACCCTCGATGCAGATTTTCTTTGATCACTGAGGAATTCACTGGTGGCCAACACCATCTCCACTGGAGACCGTGATAGCTGCCAACAGGCCCTATCCATAAGCAAACCGAGAACTGCTCAGATTAAAACTATGCGAACCCAGAAGTTAAGATGCCAACCTTTACCATTAACATGTATTTCTGGCTTCCTTCAAGTGTTACAGGAAGTTACAGAGTAGCTATAATGGAGATTTCTTACTTGGAGCTGCCAAGCTAATACCAACCTAAAGATCAGGTCCCACAAAAGAGAGAAGCGGTGATACGAACTTCCCTGTTCCCACGGCCGTCTTCAGACAGCAGCAATGCTGCAGTAGCACGGGGCATCTCAGCCTCTAGCCTTGCTCCAGAGCCAGTTTCATCTCCATTAGCTTTGGTATCAGGGTGGTGATAGTATCATACCAGTGATAAAGAAAACCCTGAGGACAGCAAGTAATGGCTAGGAAGTAGCCTGAAGTTACAGTGTCCACTTCACCTTCACGCAAATGACTTCAGTTAATTGCTGGTTTTAGTCCAGGCCGACAACCTGATACACGTCACTGGGCCGCCCATCACCTACGGCTTTTGATTCACGCAGAAAGTAGAGACCACATATGCAATCGACAGCCCTAAAGAATGATGCGTTAACCTTTGTTTATGAAGGGGGACACTAAATAAATCAGAGAAATATTACCGATACTGATATGATACATAGTTACTGATATTTAAAATATTCTACAGAAACCCTCCATACCACTACACTAAATCTGGAAGCAACCCCTAAGGAATTGTAGGGAAAGTGAACGTACCATTCAACGCATCAGGGGCATGTGGCTACTTCCCTATTACCCAGAAAAACAGTTTCTTGATAATTCTTCTTAAAAAATCATGGACATACCATTATACAACCATGCACAAAATACTACAAGACTGCAAGAAACGTTTGATCAGCATCACAACAAATCTGTAGAGACAGATTCACAGGCCAAATCCACGTTTCTTCCTAGGGGTGAAACAAAAGCAAAAAAGGAAGGGATGTGCCAATCCTTCCACATCTCATCCTCTGACAGTAACTACTCTACACCATCTGGCTATTAAGGATTATCAGCAGTTGAAGAATATCCATGATGCCTTCCTGACTGCTCTTACAGGAAAGAAAGAAAAAAAAAAGAAAAGAGGGAGGAAAAAAAAAAGTCCTAGAAAATTCAACAGACATACTATAAAGTGAAAGCTATCACCCTGCCTCCTCTTTCTTGATGGAAAAAATGCTTCAACTGTGCTTACTGTATTTCTTAGAAAATTTATATTCTGAAAAGAGTGAATATTCCTGAATAGGTCTGGGGATTAAGGCGTCGAACTTTGAAAAGACAGGTGACTGAGCAAGGACCTCACCCTGCACACAGCTCTTACTGCACTGGAGCAGAGCTCACTTGAAGACCAACACAAGTAACAGAAACCAATTTTCCTATTGGGCATTTCTTACAGAGGTCTAGAAGAGAACCTGAATTTGCCCTCCGAGGGCTTCTTAAGGCCTACATGAATCACTGATCTTAAAGGCAGAAGAGCGGCTGACCCGTCCCACCATCCAGTCTCCTTCCCTCACCCTGTCTCCAGCTGCTGGCTGCAAATACAGAGGCACAGGGCTCCCGGGGCAGAGTAATTTTGCCAAGGAAGGTGCACAGGCACATGGCAGATACAACCACAACTCCTCCCACAGGTTGAGTGCTGGTGCAGACCCCAGAGGAGCCAGGGCTGGCTTGGGAGACAGCTCCTGCCGATATCCATTTAACACATTCCTGCACAGCTTCTGCCGATACCGTTCCTATGGGCAGCTGAAGCTATTCTAACTAAAAGCAAACATCCTTGCTAGGCTAGTTGCCTTCGCTGAAAGAAGGGCATGCATTTTACAGAAACAAAAGTAAGCTGAGCTCGCTTTCTTCTACAGAAGTTTTTCTGGTGTGATTTTGTTCCATTATATCTGCTTAGGTAGCTAACAAAACCAGAGCTAGTGGAGCAGGAATGTATTTATGTATCTTTATACAACATGATGTGTTTTTAAACGCTTGGTTGGGCTTTCTGGACCTTTGCACGTGTATTAAACCACACAGCATTTTGCAGCTACCATGCCTAATTAGCACAGGAACTGGCACCTTCTCTGCTGCTTTTACTTATTTGTTCATTTAAAAAGAGACTTTGAAATTGCATATTAAGATATACTGAAGCACCATTGTATTAAACAAGCATAATAACCAGAATTTATTACACCTCAGACATTTTTTATGGATTCCTTCCTAAAAATATTAATAAGCGTACTGAGTAAATGCAGGATTTACTTTTGAATGTCACTATTTGTATCTTTTGTCAATAAAAATTAAGCCTAAAAGAACACGTACACCCCCCCGTTGCATACTTGCTCAGCATTCAAATAGAAACCCCCAGACAACCAACATAAACAACTGTGATGAATGCTTCAATCTCCAATGGGCAGTGGGATGAACACCATAAAAAGAAATCAAGACTTACTATTTTTCCACCTCCCCTCAAAACACAAGAGTCTAAACCAACTCCTGTTTGGTCAGTTGTGACTTTGTAAACTCTTTATCTACCAAACCACACGCTGCCAGGAATAGCATAACTCTCAAAGTAAAGATTACAAAATCATTTTGGGGTTTTGGTTGGGATTTTTTCTTTTAAGAACCCCGACACACATCCTTACAAGGAGAAACAGTTCAATTTGCTTTTAGCTTTCAAAACTAGGACACATCTATTTATTCTGCTGGGTATACACCGAATGTTTGAACAAAAAAAAGTTAGTCATAGGTCAGACAATACAGCTCGCTATGACTACACCCTTCACTTGAAGGAAAACCAAAAGATCGATTTTCTATTTCAACCAGCTGAAACGACAATAAAAGAAAGTAAGTTCTCCTGGCTTTTCTTTTCATACAAAAAAAAAAAAAAAAAGGTTCCCATCTGACATCTAACCAAATGTTTTTTGGCCGCTGAAAAATCCTACCATTGGTCAGGCTTTGCAATAGGCACATCCCACACACCTTGTCCGGCACGCACTGGGGTGCGCTCAGCTCCTCATCCCCGCCGCTTCTACGGGGGGAAAAAAAAAAATGAAGTCAGGAGAGGGTCATCTGTCAGGCCGCGTCCCGGCGCCAGCCAGCCACGGAGCGTACCCCAGCGCAAGACCAGGTTAACAATTTGCAATTTCCTTCGCCCCTGGGCTCCGCGGCAGCCCTCCATTTTGTCAACTGCCTCAATTTAAACGTGTCCCGAGTTGAAGGCAGAACTCCAACTTTTCTCCTTCGGGGGCTGTAAAGCATCCCCGACCATTTTACGCAGCAGCAAGCCCGCTCGGAGCCAGCGCCGTTCCCCCAGTTTGGGCAGGCAGCGGCGCACGCCGAGGCGGATCCGCGCCCTCCCGGGACTTCACCCCCTGCAGCCGGCGCCGGGGCGCGCTGCCGCAGCCGGCGCTCCGCTGCTCATCCCTCCGGCGGCGAGCTGCCGCCCCCTCCCCGCGCAAAAGGTGCCCGGCTCCGGCCCCCGCCGCCTTTACGGGGAGAGAGGCAGGTGGATACGGGGAGGTGAGACAGGCGGAGGGGCGAGGTAGGAGCCGCCGCGGGCGGCAGGGTGCCGGCCGCCCCGCAGCAGGTAGGGGGAGCGCGGGGCGGCCCGCCGGTGCCGGTACCGTACCCCCCTCCCCCTCAGCCCCGCTCCTTACCACCTGCGGAGGCGGCCGGAGCCTGCCCGGGCCGGGGCAGCGACCTGTCCGCTGCTGACGCTCTCCTCCGGAGGTGAGGGGGCGGCGGCGAAGGGCATGCGGGAGGAGGGAGGGAGGCTCCCGCCGCCCGCCTCTCCCTCACCTCCCTCCTCCTCCTCCTCCTCCTCCTCCCCGCCCAGCCCGGCCCGGCCCGGCCCGGCCGCCCCCCCGCGCCCCTCGCCCCCCTCCCGGGCTGGCTTCCACGGGCGGCCCCGGGCGAGGGGTCCCTGCGCTCCGCCCGGCACTTACGGTTTCACCCCTGTCTGTCTGTCCCCTCGGCAGGGATAAGAGTTGCGGCCACCAGCCTCGCCGCTGCCGCCTGAAACAACTTTGTCTCCTTCCAGCCGCTGGGAAAGCTCCTCTTTCTCCTTCTTCTTCAATAAGAAAAAAAAAAAACACAACCAAGCAGCGATTTAAAAACAAAACCAAAACAACCAGAAAAACTCTATTCGGCTCTTTTTTTAAGAGGGGGAAGCGCGAAGGCGGGAGGGGAGAGGAGAAGAAAAAGGAAACATTTGGAGCTTTTTTTTTCCCTCTCCTTCCCCCCTCCCCCCCCAAGATGGCTTGAGAAAATTAAAAGGGGACAGTGATGGGGGGAGGGGGGACACGCTGAAGAGCTCAAGAGGGGGAAGAAAGTTTAGGGTTTGGGGTTTTTTTGTGTGTGGTGTTTTGTTGTTTGTTTTTTTTTTTAAAAGCCTTCCGTTGCCAGAAGGACCCAAACGATTACAAACAAGCGGACAGAGCAGGCAGGCACAAGGAGGGGAGCGAGCGAGAGAAAAAGAGTTTTTGCTGGTCAGTAAACTTCAAGCTGCTGGGATGAGGTCATTGGTGTAAAAATAAAGCGATGGCGTCATTTGAAACCAATCCCAGTGAATGAACTCAGCCGGGGGGTGAAGGTGGGGGGGGGCGGGAGAAGGAGAAAGAGGAGGAGCGGGGAGAGAGGATCCCCGCGGGGAGACGGACGCAGCCGCCGCCGCGCAGCCCCGGCAGCGGGAGGCGGCGGCGGGGGGCTCACGCCGTACCGTGCTGTCACCGGGAGGGACACGCGTCCGCTGCCCCCGGCCTCCCGCCGGAGCCGCCGGGCCGGCCCCTGGGCGGAGCCGGGGCCGCGGGGCCGTTCAACCGAGCCGCCGCCGCGGCTCTTCCCCGCCCCTCGCCCGGCCGGGGCGGCAGGCTCCGCCCGCCCTGCCCTCGCTCCCCGGCCCTCGCCTCTCCCCTCCGCTTTCCACCGGGGCCGTTCCGCCTCGGCGTCCCCCTCCGGCCCCGGCGTGCCGGGGCCTGCGCTCGTCCCCGCAGCCAGGCCCGAGGCAGGCCCGTCGCCGTGGGCCTCGCCGGGCATGTGGCGCGGCACGACGCCGCGGCGGGCGCCGGCCCTCAGCCGCCTTCCCTCGCCGCTCCCGCGGCCGAGCTGCTGTGTGCCCGGTGCCACCAGCTGAAGGGCCTTCGGTACCGCGGCGAGCGCTCCGGGTGGCTCCGTAAATGCTGGTCTTGTCTCTTAAAAAGCAATGCTGTGGGATATGGTGCAGAGCCACTAATGCGTTAAGGCATCAAATCCTCCTCTGGGAGTGTTGATGTGGGCAGAGCGTCCTGTTGGCTACGAGGCGTTGAGGGCCCTCACCCTTTAAATAACCTTGTTAAATAAAAAAAAAAAATTAAAATCTCAAACCAATAACTTGAGGAAAGTGAAAGTTAAGTCTAAACAGAGATACAGGACTATTTTTGTCTAACAGGTATCTGTTCTGGCTAGTACCAGTGTTAACTAGCGAGGTACGTCCTTCAGGGGTTTGATGGGTCCTGTCTGTCTTACACATCCCTCTTCCAGGTAGACCAGAATATTCCGCAGCACTCTTTCTTCCTCAGAGGCATCACCCTTAGAGGCATCATCGCTAAGGAGAGACTGCCGGCACTGCCGGGGACCCAGGACGTCTTACATGGCAGAATTCAAACCCTGGTCAGTCACCTCTGCCAGCTTGTGCCACCAACCCATGGAAGACGGCATGAGAAAGAGGATTAACCGTGCTGGTCCTTACGCTCTTGGTGGCTGTCTCTTCAAATGAAGTGCCTTGGGAAAGGCGCACGACTATCCGCCACGGTAAAACGGTCCGTGTGGTCAGTCTTTCAGGAAACAGGCAGCTCTGGACAGATTATATGGTGGTGGGCTCTGTCCTGGCAACATTGACCAAGAACCACCTTGACAAAGGGCCAGGCGTTAAGGAGTTGCGAGCTGTCTCTCCTGAGGAAGCCTTGTTAGCGCTCATACTGAACAGTCATGTCCTCTGCAAGGGAGTGCGGGGTGTGCGGGGGAGAGAGAAGCCCTCAGAGAAGCCCAGTCTCCATTAGGCAGTGACAAAAGAAAGATCAAAAGCAGTGAAGAAAATGTGGTAAAGCAGTTTATGTCAGTACGTTCACTATTTTGCACGTGTCTGTCTTGTAGTAGCTGAAGAGCAGTTTTTCATTTTTGTCTCAATTAACCAGTGGCCCTGAAGATACCTTTTGCAAACCCCCAAAGTGCGCACAGTACTGAAGGTCCACACAGTTAACTGCTGGTTAACAGAGCTAGAACTGACCCACTTCGAGGAAGGGGGTCAGAGAGCGTGCCAGAGAAACTCGAGGCGACAGCCAGTGCCCCAGCTTATTCAGACCAGGGAAGTGCAGGAACAAACAGTTCCAGCACAGTTATCCTCACAAAGAGAAGTGGGGAGCAGTGGAGAGGGGCGTGTGGTGAGGAGGAAAGACATTTCAATTCTCTCTTCCCTTTTGTTGGCTCAACTCGGTAACACCTTACGTAACTGTTCTTTTGCGTTTTTAATTGGGAGACCAAAAAAGTTTCCTCACTGTGAAACTGTAAGAATAAAAAATACTTGTGATCTTTTTGGAATATTTTTATTTTTAGCTGAAAAAAAAAGGATATATACAGAAGAGTCTAGGAGAGCAAATTAAAGCTCTTTCAGTATAGAGTCAGGATTTTCTTTTTCCTCATGTAATAAAAAGTGTGACTAAACCATAGTGATATCACAATTAACTCCTGCAGACTGAAGTTCTTACTAAGAATAACTTTTTATTTTCAGCTGAGCTTGAGCTGAGAGCCTGATCTGGGAGAGAATGCAGGGTGAAACTGTACAAGTTTGTTGCTAACCTGAGGACACAAACGGAAGGAGTCTGGAGGACTTGAACACGGCAGCATCTGACCTCGCTTCGTTGAGATTAGCGGCCGCGTCCTTTACCTCCTGTTTGCAGCGGGCGAAGCGTGCACGTGTTGGCAGCTGACATGCCTCAGCTGGCAGGTGGTCACTTGTGAAGGAGCAGTAATTCGTTTGCGTGTCAGAGTCTAACTCCAGCTTAACTTTTTTCCCTTGAAAGCCTTTCGTTCCTCCCTACCACTTGCACAGCAGGCTCCTGGAAACGATCTGAACTGCAGGCGCAGACCAGGGAGAGAGGCCTTAGTTTGATAAACACCTGAACCAAGTGGGAGAGGGGCTGCCTGGCTTTGCTGGTGTCCCTGGCTGCCGGCCTTCCCTCCCTAGGTTTTCAAAGGTCCATCAATTCTATGAAATGTATTTTGCTACATTTCTGGCAATGGATTTTTTTGTCCTCAGTGCTCACTGCCCCTTTTTGGCAAAGCAGTACTGAAAGAGTTAATGTTAGCATCCCTTTCCTGTGCCTCCTTATCAAGCTCATGAGATAAGAAGACCTGAAGTGTCTACATGGGGGTAAAACAAGGGCAAAAGACATGATGGTGGCTATCCAGCAGGCTATGCAACAGCACTCGAACTTTGACACTCCCCCATGTCCTACCAGTTCACATCCTGCTTCTGGCAGGAGCGGCTGTAAGTGCGTCGCCCCTCCCTGCCCCTGTTGCTGGGGGGCCGGGGAGGTGGAATAGGTGGGTGCTTTCAAGAGCTGAAGGTTATGCCCCTTGTTTACAAAGGTTTCTCTTCATTTATTCGTAAAAGCTAGCATAGCTTTTTGGTCCTCTTCCAGCCAATGGATTTTGTGGCACTTCACTTGGTTAATCAGTTAGCAGTGTTTAAACAGGGGAAAGATGAATGACAGCCTGAATAACGTCATCATGTTTTCTGCGCAGTGGAAAGGAGTGGTTTGCCAGAGGAACCTCTTGCAAAATAAGTGAGAATTGAACTTAAAGCACAGAATTTACCATGCTTTAAAATCCCCTTGTGGGTCCTCACTTCCTCCACGGGCCAAAGCGGGGTTGCTGAAGAGGTTACCATTCCCAGACAGCTCCCAGTCACCGTCAGGGCTGTCTTCTGCCAAAGGTTACCACCTCTCCTACCTACCTGCAAGCTGCTCACGCAATCCCTCCTAAACTTGTTTCGGCCAAAGTCAACCCGAGTAGCTCAAGCAGTTTAAATAGATCTCAGCTGAACTGGTTTGTTTGGGCTGAAATGGATTAGGGGAAACCCAAGTCAGCAGATGGGAAGTGAGGTGATGACCTTTTCATGGACAGCTTCAGGGGCACTGGGTAGTTTGGCCTAATCTGCTTTCAGAGCAGACTGCTGTACCAGACATAACTGCTACCGACAGCTCTTCAGGGCATTTAAAAATAGAAGGGTTGCCGAGGTACCCACATTGAAACTTTCGTAGCATTTTTAGATACTACTAGCTTTGCTGGCACAGAGAACAGGGTACAGCAGTCAGAGCAGCGCAGGGTTGTGGGAGAGCAGTAATGGGAACATGAGGATTTGGAAACCAGTAGGAATAGAAGATGTAGGACTAAGGGTGGGGAAAGAGCAGAAGAGAGAGAAAAGTTTGCAGACAGAGATCGGTGGGAGATCACAGAGCTCAGTCTAGAGAGGATTTGAGTAGTGTGAGAAATGCAGGCATCAGAGACGTAGGATGCAGAGTAGCAATGCTCAGGGGAAAACAGTGAGTCGAGAACAACCAGTATCTCCCCATTCTTCCCTTCCATGTGTGCATCAGACCTTGGGAAGCTCTACCCCTCTGGAAAATGCTTAAATAAGAATAGCCTTGCTGTTCTGTCGCTGCAGGTAGTTTTCATACCTCTACTTCCCCATAGCTTCCTCCAGGACCGTCAGATTCGTAGCATGTCAAACAAGCTGGGGTTAGTATGCAAGTGGAGAGGTCTAGGTTCAACGCAGATCAGTGGTTTTGAGCTGGGACAAATTTAAGACAAGATGGAGCAATATTCTTGTTCTCTGCAGGACAACAGTGGATGATTTGGAGCAGTGGAAGAGAAAGGGAGAATTACAGGAACCAGAGCAGCAGAAAGTACAGAGAAAAAGGAAGGAGAGCATCAGCTGTCTTCTTCCCTGTATCTCCTTACTTCATAAATCCTATATCCATTACTCAATAGGAATTTACATGATCCCTATCTCTATAGTTTCTGAGTACCCTTTATTTTTGTAAGTCTTTTGTTGGACAGAGGAGTATGATGATACCATGGTTTATGGATATAAGGAGGAGTTACTGAGATAAAGTAACTCATTCAAGGTAGTAGCAAGCTGGTTGCAGATCAGAGAACTGAACCAAGTTCTCTTAAATTCCAAATCTAAGCACTGACTCATCCTTCCCCCTCTCCTCTCTTCCATCTCTCAAAAGAAATAGTAATTTTTTTACTTAGCTGAGCAAGCACATTTAGTAAAATTAAGCACTTGCACAAAAGTTTGTTGGCTTGGTTTGCAATTAGAAACACAGACACACAAAAAAAGGCTATAAGTGAGATAGACAACAGAAGACAATGAGAAAAGGCAAAGGAAGAAGTAATAATAATTCCTGATTCTATGGATGGGCTTTATAAAGCTTAGGTGCTTTTAACCAATCCTGATCATCTTAAACAGAAAAAATGCAGCTATTTTGATGGTTAAGCCACTTCTGTGTGAAACAGCAAGACTAAGTTTTGAGAAGTCATTTGAAATTGGAGATCATAATAAATATTATTTACAGAAAAGGAGCATAATAACATGTTGTCATCAGGAAACAGAATAATGAAATACTGTTCTCAAGAAACAGCAAGTTCAGACAAATCTACAGCAACTGAGAAACTAAACTACTAACGTTTCTCACTTTTCTCTATATCTAAAGAGAAAATATTTAAATAACAACAACAAAAAAGTGATACATGAAAAAAAAATCCCAAACACATTCCAGAAATTAAGATAATTGTCACAATAAACACCCCCCTCACCTTCTTTCTTTTACCTCTTACTCACTGCTAGTCACTTCTCTGTAGGCCGGTGTACTTGTATTGAAATCAACTTGTAACGGGCTGTAAGAACAGATGGTGTAAATCATCATTGCTCAACTAACACTTAAGTTGCTATGCCAATTTATACTATCTGGAGAGTAGCTTTGTATGTTCATGTTTTGTTTGTGGCCAATGATGAATCAGAACTAAAATGTATTTGCGTTTATTATGAGGGCAACATAAAATGTATGAGGTCTTTGACTATTCATATCCTTCTTTTTAACTACTTGAGTACTTTAAATGATGTGAGAGTACAGTAATTACCAACCTTAAATACATTTTAGACTTTTTTTTTTCTTATAATGAAATCTTTTCTTAAGAGTACCAAGGATATGATGAAAAAGGACAGCATCCATAAAATGCTTTAAAGTTGTGATACGTGAAATGTTATCTGGGTCAATATAAACCATTAAGTACAAAGTTAGGCCAACAAGGGAGATATCCTGGTGGGAGTCTGTTATAGACCACCCAACCAGGATGAGGAAGCAGATGAAGTTTTTTACAAGCGGCTGTCTGAAGTCTCAGAGTCTCTAGCCCTTGTTCTTGTGGGAGACTTCAACTTACCAGATATCTGCTGGAAATACAACACAGCAGAGAGAAAGCTGTCTAGGAGGTTCCTGAAGTGCGTGGAGGATAGCTTCCTGATGCAGCTGGTAAGCGAGCCAACGAGGGGAGGTGCCCCGCTGGACCTGCTGTTCACGAACAGAGAAGGCCTGGTGGGTGATGTGGTGGTCGGAGGCTGTCTTGGGCACAGCGACCATGAAATGGTAGAGTTTTCGATTCTTGGAGAAGTAAGGAGGGGGGCCAGCAAAACCGCAACCCTAAACTTCAGAAGGGCAGACTTTGGCCTGTTCAGCAGTTTGGTTAACAGAGTCCCTTGGGAGGCAGTCCTGAAGGGCAAAGTAGTCCAGGAAGGCTGGATGTTATTCAAGAGGGAAGCCTTAAAGGCACAGGAGCAGGCTGTCCCCATGTGCCGCAAGTCGAGCAGGTCGGGGAGAAGACCGGCCTGGCTGAACAGAGAGCTCTGGAACTCAGGAAGAAAAGGAGAACCTACCACCTTTGGAAGAAGGGGCAGGTGACTCAGGGGGACTACAAGGATGTGGTGAGGTTATGCAGGGAAAAGATTAGAAAGGCGAAGGCCCAGCTAGAACTTAAACTGGCCACTGCTGTCAAGGACAACAAAAAATGTTTCTACAAGTATATCAGCGACAAAAGGAGGGCTAAGGAGAATCTCCCTCCTTTGTTGGATGCAGAGGGAAACTTGGCCACAAAGGATGAGGAGAAGGCTGAGGTACTTAATGCCTTCTTTGCCTCAGTCTTTAATAGTCGGGCTGATCATCCTCAAGGTTTTCATGCCCCTGAGCTGGGAGATGGAGATAGGACACAGAATGTAGTCCCAGCTGTCAAAGAGGTGGCAGTCACTGATCTGCTCCTCCACCTGAATGCCCACAAGTCTATGGGGCCAGACGGGATCCACCCGAGGATACTGAGGGAACTGGCGGAGGAGCTCGCCAAGCCACTCTCCATCATTTATCAGCAGTCCTGGTCAACCGGGGAGGTCCCAGATGACTGGAAGTTAGCTAATGTGACACCCATCTACAAGAAGGGTCGGAAGGAGGATCCGGAGAACTACAGGCCTGTCAGCCTGACCTCGGTGCCGGGGAAGGTCATGGAACAGATCATCCTGAGTGCCATTATGCGGCATGTGCGGGACAACGGGGGGATCAGGCTCAGCCAGCATGGGTTTATGAAAGGGAGGTCCTGCTTCACTAACCTGGTCTCCTTCTATGACAAGGTGACCCGCTTAGTGGATGAGGGGAAGGCTGTGGATGTTGTCTACCTGGACTTTAGTAAGGCCTTTGACACCGTCTCCCACAGCATTCTCCTGCAGAAGCTGGCTGCTCGTGGCTCGAATAAGTGCACTCTGCACTGGGTTAAAAACTGGCTGGATGGCCGAGCCCAGAGAGTGGTGGTGAACGGAGCCAAATCCAGTTGGCGACCGGTCACGAGTGGTGTTCCCCAGGGCTCAGTGTTGGCACCGGTCCTGTTCAATATCTTTAGCGACGATCTGGATGAGGGGATTGAGTGCACCCTCAGTAAGTTTGCAGATGACACCAAGTTGGGTGGGAGTGTCGATCTGCTGGAGGGCAGGAAGGCCCTACAGAGGGACCTGGACAGGCTGGATTGTTGGGCTGGGGCCAACTGTATGAGGTTCAACAAGGACAAGTGCCGGGTCCTGCACTTCGGTCATAACAACCCCAGGCAACGCTACAGGCTTGGGGAGGAGTGGCTGGAAAGCAGCCTGGCAGAAAAGGACCTGGGGGTGTTGGTTGACAGCCGCCTAAACATGAGCCAGCAGTGTGCCCAGGTGGCCAAGAGGGCCAACGGCATCCTGGCTTGTATCAGGAATAGTGTGGCCAGCAGGACCAGGGAGGTGATAGTGCCCCTGTATTCGGCACTGGTGAGGCCGCACCTCAAATACTGTGTTCAGTTTTGGGCCCCTCAATTCAAGAAGGACATCGAGGTGCTGGAGCGTGTCCAGAGAAGGGCAACGATGTTGGTGAAGGGTCTAGAGCACAAGTCTTATGAGGAGCGGCTGAGGGAGCTGGAGTTGTTTAGTTTGAAGAGGAGGCTGAGGGGAGACCTTATTGCTCTATACAACTACCTGAAAGGAGGTTGTAGTGAGGTGGGGGTCGGTCTCTTCACCCCAGTAACAAGCGATAGGATGAGAGGAAATGGCCTCAAGCTGCACCAGGGTAAGTTTAGGTTAGATATTAGGAAAAACTTCTTTACTGAAAGAGTAGTCAGGCATTGGAACAGGCTGCCCAGGGAAGTGGTTGAGTCCCCATCCCTGGAGCTATTTAAAAGACGGGTAGATGTAGTACTTGAGGACATGGTTTAGTGGTGGACTTGGCAGTGGTAGGTTAACGGTTGGACCTGATGATCCTAAGGGTCTTTTCCAACCTTAACAATTCTATGATTCTATGATTCTATAAGTTACTGTCTTGATAGCATGCTAAAGTAAGCTCACAATCAGGAAACTCATTTAAAAGTCTGAATGTAGAAAGTGAATGAAGAACTTGTGGTATTAAAGACCAGTTTATTTTTTTTATTTATATTTATTTATTTTAAAATATTTTTAGTTTCAAGACATACACAGGGGAGGAAATTTTCTCACAGTTTCAGATTCTTCGCCATTTCTCCTAATCCATTTTGTTGTTTCTGCCTACCTTTAACAGCTCCTGACACCTACAGATATCCTAAGCCTTATGGATTTGATAGGTTGCTGTTTATTTTATTTCTACTTCTAAGGTGCAATTTGGGTGTTGCAGTAATATGCAAGTGAAACTATATTGTTATTCAAATGGATTGTGAAAGAGACGGATTTATCTTCCGTGGAATCATTAAAATGTACTTAATAGATAAAAAGAGCCTCATATCAAAAAGGAAAAGACAGACAAACCCATAATGGAAATGAAAAAAACTTGAGTTCTAAAAGGGAAAAGAAAACCGAGTTAATTACTGTTTGTTGTTGCTGTGGGAAAGAAAGGCATGAGCACCACAATGACCTGCATTTATAAGCTCTCATTCATATAAACCTTTAAGTGGATAACACCCAGAACATCAATATTGTGACCTCACAGTAAAAACATTCATTAGAAAAAAAAGACTGTTAAGTCTGAAGAGTGTCTTGTTTTGTTGAATGCACTGGTCAGAAAATTGTCAGTCTGGTACTAGCCCAATTGTCAACAACAGACAGCAGAGTTTGTCGAGAAGGACAGGTGAAAATATCAGGTTACACAGGAAAGAGGCATGTGAAAATTTCAGAGCGTGTAATTTTTTATTTTTTTTTTTAGGATGCAAGGTTAGAATATGCCTATTTTAGTAGCAATCTGAGTTCAAAACTCTAAGGTGGAGGTGAGGTGAAGGACTGCTCATTTATTTTTATATGGCCTTCTTGACGACCCTTCCGATGCTCAGGAACAAGCTGGCTTCTGTGTATTAGGTATGGGTACAACTCTTTTAGCTCTACAGGAGGGCTGAAAATCTCACACTAACATTCCTGCTTCAAAGCAGTTTGCCACTTGTTCTCCTTGTAGCCAGGGGAAGAATCATTAACATATTAAAAATGTTTAAACCTTTGGTTTATGTTCAGCCTGCAAAAAGAAAGGGAGAAGATCAGTGAGGGTAAAGCACAGGGCTGCAAATGTAATGTTTTATTATTTTCTATGTGAAGGTCTGCCTCAGACTTCTCATGACTTATTTGAAGCTGCACCCACTTACCTCAGATATAAATTTGGCTTGTTGATTCTCCAGTCATTAAAAAATCGTTTCAAGCCACCGATCAAATGATGATGAGTTCCAGATAAACTTATGCTGAAGAATGTGCATCTTCATGACCATTTAAAATCTAAATGAGATATTATGAAATAAATGGGGCAGGAGATTTTTTAAGAGGGGGAATTTCAAGTAGAGGACATGACTTTCTAAGACATTATTTCTTGGCAACTGTGTAAGCTCGGGAGAACTTCCTAGACAGGAACATATGAGGACAGATTCTTTTGTGAGCCAGTCAGTGGAGACATTTATGGGAAAATGGTAGATGCAATTTGAGTTCCAGAATATAAAAGGAAAAAGAAGTCATCGTTAGAAGGGCCTGTCTAATTACTAAGTTGCAGAAATTGTATGTTTATTCATCTGTTATTTTGTACGAGGACTTACAATTAAATGATGTCAACTACAGTTTAAGAAAAATGGTTATTATAACCGATGATTCATTTTAAATACCTTCTTACTGTATAGTGCCGGCAGGAGATCAGGATGCAGTTGCACAAACACTGTAAGCTGGACGTCACTGAAAGAAGAGCTTGGTCCCCCGTTTGGTTTACAGCACATGAATGAACAAAGGCTTGAACCACTGCAGAGGAGACGGCAACATGAGAACACAGATGCACAGCCATCGGTAGGGAAAGAGTGAACCAACGTGTGTCAGTGGCAGTCCCTACTCGCAGAGGGAGTGTACGGAGCTTGAGAAGATGCAGGCAGATGGCTCGGTTGAGCCCATCTAACAGGTTGCCGATGCCAAAGGGAGATGCTGCAGCTCACAGTCTCCTACCCTCTGCTTCTGACTGTGAGCTCTTGCCACTTTCCTTGCTGTGGGTCTGGCATTGTTATAAGGCAACATGAGTCGATTCAGCTTGCTAATCCAGCAGAAGTAGAGTGAGTTACTCTTTTTGACAGTCATTAAGTTGACGTTGGCCCTCTGATGATATTAGAAAAGAGCTCTTTACAGTGAGGGTGGTCAAACACTGGAACAGGTGCCTAGAGAGGCTGTGGCTTCTCCATCCTTGGAGATGGTCAGTGCTGGAATGGACAAGGCCCTGAGCAACCCGATCTAACTTTGGAGCTGGATTTAATGTTGAAGTTGGCTCTGCCTTGTACAGGGAGTTAGACCAGCTGGCCTCCAGAGGTCCCTTCCGACCTAAATTATTGTATGGTAGAGAGGGGCAGTCATGATTCCTGTATCTTGTATCCTTATTTTACACGGAGAAATCTCAGTGCATCAGCATCCCTGGCTGAAAATTTATTTGTCAAACATTAAGGTAGTCCTGCCATTATTATGAAATTTCAGTGTATAAATTTCTATGTATAAATTTCCATGAGTAAAGCTATTTCATTAAATATGAATTTATACTGTAAAAATTACTAAAGTAACATGTACACAGTTAAAGTTTACAAACAAGATTAAATTTATGTTGAAGAGAGACTCTACAATAATCATATGATAATACATAATGTATTTTAACTGGTCGAGATTAATTTCAGTAGATGTTAAAAACATACTCAGATTCTGTCTCTACTTTGTCTCTCTGTGACTCACCTGTGATGCAGGCTTCTGGATTTTATTGGACCAATAAAAGTTGTTGTTGACCTTAGCAACTGGACTTTTTTATGGTAGCAAATTACATTTACATCCATTTAGATGCCCTTTCAGATTGATAGGGGTGAGAAAAAAGACCCTGGAACAAAATGAGTCAAGGCTGTATATATGTAATTGAAGGAATGGAGGTATGAAATCCTTCAACAACAACAAAATCCCTAGTAACAAATACATACACAAATATATCTTTAAAAAATCCCAGAGCTTTATTCTCAATCACACAGCTCCTCCAGAGCTGTCCATAAGATGACAGCATAGCTGGATTGGATATATTTACTTCCAGTTAAATGTTCCTCAATACTTCTAGAGTGGTGCAAAAGGGCTGTATTGTACCATTCTCTTGTTTCTTCTCAGTTGTGGAGCCAGACTGTGAACTTCATAAGCCAAAAACATACAGAGACAAAGCAACAAAGCCATCTAAATCTTTTATGAATTATTATCATGCCAAGGAGCCTTATAATTCTTTGAAATTATCTTCATTTTATACAGACTGTCAGCACTACAGATTCAGGGACATCTGTCTTTTTTGCATTTGAGGACAAACGGGTACAACCCTATCCTGATCAGCAAGGCACCTATCTTGTTTTCAGTGTTTTACACAGGTATGCTCAAGTGGTTTGAGACTCTAGTCTTTCAAACAGACTTTTAAATAGGTATGTGCTTTCTATGGCACTTCAGTGTATTTTGGTGGGAACACAGCCATAGGCTCCACATCGTGTTCAGAGAGGAGTGTAAGCACAAATGCAACCACACTGCAAATTGTCTGGCACTAGGGGATTTGTACGTGAGATGTGCGGAACAGATCATGCATGTGTTGCCCTACGGTGCCCACCAGATAAATGTGCTGCAGATAAATTTGCCGCAGGGTGGTTGCCTGCGCAGATTGTTTCTGCACGGTGAGAATCTGTACTACACTGGCAGCGACTGCAACCTGTCTGGAACTACATGTGTTTTGCAAAGATTTTTTCTATACCAGACATTAAGTGAGTTCCTCCAGGTACATACACGGCGGCACTGTTCTAGGATTCCTGGATGCCCTGTGACACATGCATTAAAAGTAGTAGTCTGCTGCCAAAACTGATGCAAGAAAATCAGGAACTGAGACAGACGAGACCTCCAGTGTAACTCACAAATTCCAGTTTCATTCTTTGAATTGATGTGTAGGACACAAGTTACCAACTTAAGTGGTGGATCAACCATTCTTTCTCGAAACTAGGAATTAAAAAATAATTTGTTTTGTTTGAACTTCATTTTCAAAATCCCGATTGTCTCCAAAACATGCTGGGTCTGATTGCTAGTTTACAGCAGCTGAAGATCTCATTCTTCAGGAGCGTATCTGTGGTGCTTCGTAGCTTCTATACTCCGTTGAAAATTATGTCCAAGTGGGAGTCAAATGCTGACAGCAGAAAGTAGACAATTGCAGCTTGGCGGCATTCTGCATTTGTGAATCTCTCTTGTGCCTGGCCAAAGCACGTGTGGAAGAGGAGTGAACTTGTAAGAGATTCTGCCCCTAAATCTCCACATGGAGCAGAGACGATAAGAATCAGGCTTGCTCTTTCAGCACATCTATCTGCAAATAGCTACAGTAGAGTACAAACAGACATAATAATCCAGTTTATTTTGGACGATTGATTAATGGGAACATTACTCATATACTCAGTGCATGACATTTCCTATTACTTCTTCATATCATTTGAGAGTTAAAGGATATAAATACTTAGGAATTTGCCACCAGTTGGGTCGCCACCTGTCTGCTGAACACATTAAAGGGGGAAAAGGGTGAGTTGTATTCCATGTAAGAATGCTGTAGCTATCTGAGGGACTCTGAATAACATTTCTGACGCTGTCAGGGGAAAATTTTCCATAGCAGTCTCAACACAGATTCAGCAATAGGGCCTTTTCTCCCTGACATAGCTAGGCATTTAAAGGACGATAAGAAAGATGGAGGAAGAGGGAAGGGAATGATTTCACTGAAGCAAGTTTACGGTGCTCTGGGGCTGACGCTTCTTTCAATAAGACAAGTCACTAGACAGCTAAGGACTATATATATGCAATCAAAGTGAACATTTAGCAAACAGCTGTTGATCTGTGTATAGATTCATCGCTTCCTTGGTTAATGTTTACACCTGACATTGTAACAGTTGGTTAATAAATAGCTCATTTGTGTGAAGAACTGGAGATGGTAAACCTCCCCCCCGCAAAAGTCTATAACAGACCACAGGCAAATCCCCACCTGCATTTCTTTTTGTGAAATACCAGTCAAACTGATGGCAAAGCTATTCTCTAGCATGACATCACTTGGTCCTGTGAAATGACCACTGATGGGTCTATTCACAGCATCTATAATTAGCTACTTACCTCCAAGTTTCAGTGATTTTGAGCAGCAGACTGATGTAAATGCTTTAAATCAGCCTCTGGAGATGCCTTTGAAACCAAGCAGACTAATGCCTAACATGGGCATGAACACTACATACTTATGTCAGGCTTTCTCCTGCAGCTTAGCCTGGGCCTTAAAATCATGGAAAATGCATGGAGAAAACTCATTGATGTCATGTTTGGAAACAGATAGCTGTGGATCTCAAGAGATCCTGGGGAGGACAAAAGCTCCTCTTGCGATAGGTTTGCTGCCCTTGAATCATCTCACAGCATCAGTTAGCTCTTTTCTAGAGATATGCCCTGTTAGACAGGAACCACTAATGGTCCCTTGTGGAGTGCTATAGAGGGGGAGCCATTCAGGAATTAATAAAGCTTTAACGTACGCTGCTCCTGGGTCTGACAGCAAAACTGTTGGAGAAGGTGCAGGAAAGGGGCACAGTGCCACAGAGAGCTTCTGTTGCATGCAGAACCACACCGCACACTCTGACCATGGACGGTTTGTAACACAGGACAGCGGAGACATAAACGGGGCAAGCTATTTTATATAGTTTTCTGAAACTCTAGTGCCAGTCCCCCATTCTGGGGGGACAATATAGTCCCCAGTCCCAAATTCTTAAGGGAAATTCTGAGGTAGAATTTAAAAAAAGACCCCCTGCTTAAAAAACAGATATCTTGATTTCAGTATATACTAGTGTTTCATAGAGCCCATTGCCTTCTTCCCTTGGATCAGTCTTGTCTGAAATTTAACAGTATTGTAACATTCAAATGAAAAAGTAAAGTCCACAGTGTGTTTTTTGATTTAAAATACTGTCCCTTTAGACACATGGGAAAACTCCCAGATCTTGTAGTTTAATGCTTTTTGCAAACCAGGCAATATTTTCTAATTTTGATCTTATAGTTAGAGTTAATCCTCCCAATCTTCAAAGAGTCACCACAGATCAATTACGCTTTCAAGTCAGAGACAGGGTGGAGCTTACAGTTATTACATGTATATTTATATGTGAATGAGGAGGAGAAAATTAGTAGATATTTATGTGCATTTGTAGTCAATTTTCTTGATTGTTACATTTTTCATGTGATAGTTTGAGAACTAGCAGTCTGACTTGCGAATTTAAATGCTGTTTCTTACAGTGAAGTCAAGACTGACGTGAGCAGAGTCAGAGTAGCAAAAGGCTAAAAGTGCACTAGATCCTCCAAAATAGCTGTATTGTGCCATATTTCTGGGGGCATGCCCACATCTATGCTAAGCTGGTGTCACACTTGGGCAAATCCTGGTCCCCCATCGCAAAGCAGGGCCCCTGAATATGATACAGCTTCCATCAGGAGCATGCATTCAGGTTCCCTTTGCACGGAAGCTGGAGAGGAGAGAAAGGAGCTGGCTCTTACCTAGGTCTCACCTAGATACTGGATGTGATCAGGGTATGTGCCTGACTGAGGAGCTTAACAGAGCTTCTGGGTCTCTCATTTTAGTTGTTACCTAAATTACTCCAAATGCCTGAGAAGCCGTGCCAATTTGCTGTGAGTTACCAAGAGAGAAGCACGGGAGTATTTACATTCATTGTTTAGGTGTCAATAGTACTTCCCAAGGAAGGTGACAGAGCATCACGTCATGTGAAACTACAAAGAGAAGCTCAAGAGCATCTGCACTTTTTTACTGGGTCACACCTGGTCCACTCGACAGGCAAAATTTGCAACCTCACTGAAGTGAAATGCAAAATTTGATCAGCCTGTTTTTGTAAATACATGCTTAAAAGTAATTTGCTCTAAACCCAACCTACTCAGGTGAATCAAACCATGGTAGCTCCAGCCATGTCAAAAAAGCGTTGCCTGGTATCGTTCTGCCCTTTTCATCTGACCCATACTTGCTGAGCATGATCGTATCCATCTGTAACTACTGCCAGGTGCCATCATGGACACGTTCGTCGGCGAAGGTGGGTCAGCTCAGCCCATTCCAGCAAAGGCTCATTCAGAGGAGTGGAGTAGATTGTTGGCCGAGGGGAAGGGCAGGAGAGGCAACGTAGGCAAGGGAAGAGAAAACTTGGCGGTTGTGTCCGGAAATATTGGTGTAGTGGGAGCTCTGGGACATGTCAGGAAGATTTCGAGAGCCAGGGAGAGGGGAGCTGACGACAGCTTAAGGGTCTCTCTGCTGTGTTCTAGATCTTTCTGAAACAGCACGTTTTTATTTCCCCTGTATGGATGGGCAAGGCAGGCAGTCTGCCAGCTCCCAATAACCTGCTGCTTATTTTGCCCGTTGCCTTGAAATAGCCCTGTGAACGAGTTTGTGTTATCCAGGAGTGTGTTCTGGATTTACATCCAGTTAATAGAACACTTTTTGTGGTGCAGCCTTTGATCCTGTAAGTAACTTTTGTTCACATGAGCAGTCTCATTAAACACAAATCCCGTTAAATGCAAATACAAGTCTCATCAGCAGTTACAACAATACTAGGAAATCCAATATGCTTGAACACAGTTGCAAAACAGAAGTTAGCTGCTATGATGCTGACTTAAGATGGAGTGAGTGGTGCAGACCAGGGAAAAGCACTGTATTTGGTGACCTGACCCTTCACATGAGACACAATGACATTTCATTAAGCAGTCCAGGTCATCCTGGAAGTCCTCTGACCCAGTTACAACGCAGATCCAGCTTGCCATACGAGTCCTTCATTTTGTGCTCAAGCTGTGCAGAAACCTTGTTTGTGCCCTTGAACAAGACGACAGTATCAGACTTAGGTTAGTAAATGTTTTGAGCATGACCACAGCCCATGCCATAGAATCTGGGTCTGGACAAAACTGTTTAAAATTATTTTAAAAGTGTTGTGGAAAGCAACCAGAAATACTCTTACCAGAATGGCCAGCTACAGGCAGCATTTTTTGTCTGGCTCTAATAGGTATGCATATGCAGGCATATTTGTTTGCGTAGGCCAAAGGGGAGAAGCACGTTGCAAAATATCTTAAGAACAAAAAATGACACTGAGCTGAAGTGGATTTTTAAACCTCTTGAGAATGAACAATATGCTTTTTTAGTAAACCAGTTGTGCATAGAGATCCATGTACACAATTAAAAGAAAAAGACTAATCCTGCTGTAAGTTCACCTCAAGTATTTCATGAATTTCACATGATCCACCCACTTTTTTCTGTACCTCTGCAATTACCATATCAGCAGCAATAATTCTCTGTTGTTCAAGTGCCAGATACAACATGGCTCTCACATTCCTGAACGTGGCATATTGTGCTGCTCTGTTTGTTTGTTGTTTCGGAACAAGATTAAATTTTATTCACTTGTGCACCGCATTGAACTTTAACCCACTCTTCGTCATCTCCTTAATCAGTGATTTGTTTGTCTTGCTCTTTGGTTCTCAGTTTTTTAGATTTAGTTTAAATTCTGCATGAAATCCATGTTATTCAAATGCCTTTTTGAACCATTCCTAGTTTTCCACTCTATCTTACTTGGAACTATCAATCACATGCATGAAGTATAGAAGCATCTGACTTTTTTTTCTCCCTTCTACTAGCTAGTTAGAAAATAGAAGTAGCTCATTTCCAGCTGCAGCATGAACATTTTCATGCAATAAAATTTACAAATAGCCTATCCATTCAGCAATATAAAAGCTTCATGAGTACTGTTTCAAGATTTTGCTTACATGGGTAAGTTAGTTTGGCTAGATAAAGCTGTAAGTTTTCATGTGTGTGTATGCACAGGACAAGAGCTGATTATTCCAAATTAACTTATTTTGAGTCCATTTTACTTGAGAAGTTAATTTGCAATAGCTGAACAGGAAGAACTCCCCTTGTAGATGTGACTTCAAGCACTTGTAACTACAGAAGATGCTCATCTTGTCAAAAAGTAGAACATTTAGCAAATATACATTTAATTATACAGTGTATAGCAAGTTGTCACAGATCAGACTCCCAATGTGCTGTGCTTTGTTCAAACACTGATTAGATTTTAAAAATCAGATTTCAAAGAGCTTGTATTTTAAACAGAATTTTCTTTTAATCGTACCAATGAGGTGATCAATCATTGTACTTGTTAGCATGTGCTGTTCATGTGTTTACCAGGTCTTTCAGAGCTTTAGCATATATAGTTTATTTCTCTAATGTGGAAAAAAAATCTGGTGTATTGTCCTGGTTTTGTCTGGGGTAGAGTTAATTTTCTTCCTAGTAGCTGGTATAGTGCTGTGTTTTGGATTCAGTATGAGAATACTAAACTATTTTATCATAGTTATATAAGTGACAATAAGATATAGAATCTTATGTAAATAAACATTTTTCTCACTCCTCAGTGACAAATAATTTAACTGATGGATATAAATGACAAGTTGAGGGTGATCTCTCTCTCAGTAGCAACAGTCTAAAAACTGAAAGACAGGGAGTTTCTTCTTGTATTTCCAGAAATGTTTCTCGGGTATCAGATTAAAGGGTATAGGACAATGCAACTTCTTTATTGGTTCTACCAAGAAACCAGGGGATTGAAAGACGGGCTGTTCTTGCACAATCTTTCCCCACACGGCAAATGAGTTAGCGTTTCTATTAAAGCAATTGGCATCTTGGTACATTTGGAAAACAAACAAGAAAATATTCTTAACTGCATCCTTGTTTTCCTATCCATGAATGAACTGATCTCAAAGGCTCTGAATCTGCAAAGACTCCACAAATGGACAGTGGAGCAATTTCAGCAAAATGCTGAGTCTTGATGCCAACAGGTTGCAAGATTTATTCTTATTTCAGGCAGGCTTTCAAAGGAACAAACTTCCATTTTCCCAAATTAAAATATTTACAGTTCTAGAAAGAGAGAATAAACACCTCTTTGGGATGTGCTGACATCACTACAAATACACAGTGCAAAATCACCCCATGAGTTATATGTCTTTTTTAGTCACACTGACATTAGCAATGATTTTTAAACTATTGCCTGATCACTGTACCGTTTATTTATATACCTCAAAGTCTCTCCGGAGCTCAGAAGCACAACCCTTCTTTAAATAAATGTAATTCACTTGAGCAGGGAACTGCCAATAGTTATTGTGTAAGATAATTTGTGACATTGGGTTTAATACAAGGTAGTGTTTCCTTGGTGTGCATCACTGTGGTTTAGCAATAAAACCATTAGGATGTCTCAGAGAATTGCTTAGGAATGATCACTTACTAGGAAAAACAGTAACCTGCAGTTAGCGAGGATGAGTTGGTCTAGTATACAGGTCATCTGCCTTTACTTTAACCAAGGAAGTTTTACTTAAAAATCTTAATTCGCTTGTGAGTCTTTGGGGGTCAAAATGGTGACCTGATAGACAACATGAAAAAAAGAAAAGCCTCACTGGGTCAAACCATGGATCCATTTAGTTCAGTATTCTGTCTCTGGGAGTGGCAGGAGGAGATGCTTTTTAGGGAGGATATGTGAACTTGGCCGTTTTCTGTGCTCTGCTCCTTTCATACATCCCCAGTATCCCAAACTGTTAGATTAGGGATGATGGAGCATACAGCCTTTAGTACCTCTTTATGAAACATAAATCTGTCTAATCTTTTTTTGAACCTGCTGAACTCTCTGCCTTACAGTGTCCCGTGGCAGTGAACTCTTGGAGTTCACTGTTTGCTCTGTAAAGTACTTTCTTCTAGCTGTTAAAACCAGTTTAAAATACCATGTTTGTGCACTATATTGGTGCATATATATAATATTCAATTCCATTCATAACTGTTCTTGCTAACAGACTCCCGTTCAGTTTGCATGTTCATATTCACCCAGGAGGACAGCATAGCCATAGAAGAAAAGCAGACTGAAATGCATATTTTGAGTTGTTCCGTGCTAAAATATGGAAGCTCTTAAGTGTTCAGGCAGGGAACTTGTGTTTAGCCTGGTTAGAAGCTGAGAGCTCTGCTTCTTAAGTGATATAAGGTAGGATGGGTAGTGTAGGGTAATTTAGTGGAAGGAAAAGATGCAGCTGTAACTTTAATTTGCTAGTTAAAAGGATTCTGGCCTTTCTGAATCAGCATCAGGGCTCTGTCTAATCTCCTTCCTCCACTCATGTTGCAACAGAGGGTTGCCTAAGTGAGCTATGTTGGCTCTTTGCCACTCAATATTTCCCTTCACCAGGGAAACCCCCAACTGGCTTTTAAAGCCAGCTTTATGGCCCCAGGATAGTGCCAAAGGTGGTACGAGGCGCCTCACCACCTTCTTCAAGAATTTGAAGGCAAGGATGGGGGAGGGGATCACAGGAGATAACCTAGGCAAGCTCATAGTGAGCTATTCCTTCCATTTTATTAGCTGATGCCTCTTGCTTAACATACTGATCATCCCTGCTTTTTTATTATTATTTCAGGGGCAGAGCTGCAAGAACTGATTCATCGTTTTTGGACAGGCGAATAGGAAGCAGTGTGCAAACTGCCTTGTCTTCGACAACTGAAAAGCATATAAGCTTATAGACAAAAAAAGTCTAACAGTTCTTTGTCTCTGCCATCCAGAAAGCATATCCCTCCAAGAGGAAGGTCTGTGATTCAGGGGGAAAATCCCATGACAAAGCCTTTAGCCCTAACAATTGCATGTAAGAGAGATTAAGTCATGGGAAACTCTTGTGAATAGAGTTGCATGAATAAAAAGAAACATGCAGCAACATGAAACATGCCTAGCCTCAGGTTTCACTGTGAACTTGAAACACGGACCATGTTTACAGAGTCGTTCGCTGGGGTACATGCGTCTTTTGAGCAAGCAGGGGCCTAACTTCAAGGGACCTGGTGGGGGTGAGGGAGGCACGGCTTGGCTTTGCATCAAAAGCATTCAATGTTAACCTTTTCTGGTGTGTGTCAACATGAAAAGGAGAGGAAACCTGGTATTCTCAAAGGATTACAGGGACTGCTTCTTTAGACTCGGGGTGGCTCGGGATCCCAGGCCCAGTACACCGCGCAGCGTCCAAGTGAGCAGGAGGGCTTGGTTTTGTCTTCAGGAACTCCAAGGGTGAAGCAAGGCAAACAATAGCAGAAAACTTAATTTGTTTCTTTTTTTTTAATGCTCAAGCCATTACACGGCTGCTTGGCCAGAACCTTAACGTCTCTGTAACAATCCCCAGAGGCTGCTGCGGGGCAGGGCTGCCGCCGGGCAGGCGGCCTAGCTAGGACGTGGAGGAGAGGGAGGCACTGGTGGTGGTCACACCGGGGAAGACTGGGGTTAAAATAAGGGCTCAGAGGTCGACGGAACCTGTGCGCAGGGTCAGGACGGGCCATCGCCCTCACGGAGGGCTGGGGACAGGGGAGGACTGGCGGCGGCTGGGGCTGAGGAGGACGCCGGTCACTGCTGGGGAGCGGGCCGGGGCGGGCCGGCGCCGGGAGCCTTCTGGGAAATGTAGTTCTCCCGCCCAGCGGGGCGGGGCCAATCGCTCCCCGCCTTACCCCGGCGGTGCCTGCCGGGAGTTGTAGTTCCTCCCGCCCCCCAGCTCGGCAGCGGCCAATGGCGGCCGGGCCGAGCAAGACTACTCTTCCCAGCGCGCACCGTTCCGCCGCCGCGCCCAGCGCGGGGCGGGGCGGGCGGCTGTAAACAAACAGGGCGGCGGGCGATGGCGGCGGCCGCGGGCCGCGCTGGGGATCTGTGAGTGCCGGTGTCCGCCGGGGCGGGCGGCTCCGGTGCGCTCCCCGTGCGGGGGCTGCGGCGGTGCGGGGCCGGAGCTGGCGGCACACATGGATGACAGCAAGGTAAGGGGCTGCGGGGCCCGCCCCGGCGGCCGGTTTGCAGCCGAGGGCAGCCGGTGAGGCGCTGCGTTGGTGCAGGGAGCGCGGGGAGCCCTCCTGCGCCTGAGCCTGACGGGTTCAAGCTCCAAGCGGTGCGCAATTGATGTAAACCCCTAGAAAGCCTCATAACAGTTAATAGGCAGGGAACTGCGGGTGAGGTGAGTGCTCCTGCTAAAGGCTTTTGAAGTAAACTTCTCTGAAATCTTCTCTTGAAGGCCTCTGGTCGCTGGCGGTGGGAAGGAGGGGTTCCCCCTTCGCTCTCCTTGCTTGCTGCATGCAGTGGAGCACGGCGCTTGGATGCTGCTGCTGCTGGCTTTTCCTTCTCCAGGCATGGGCCAGAGGCTGGATGCAGACCAGTGGTCTGACCTGGTGTGGTGGATCATGTCCCTGTAGCACCCTGAATATCTTAGCTAAATAGCAACTGTGGACAAATGGTAAGGTGCTAGGGTGGGAGCTCGGGTTGCAGCCTTGTAATGGGCGCTGGTGCTTCGATTCTTCCTGTGTCTTCTTCTGAGAGCAGCACAGTGGCATCCCTGAAGGTACAGGTCTTCCATTTAAGCAGAGTGAAACATCAGAAGATGCAGGAGGAGTGCCTCCTCCGCCTGCTTGCACCAGGATGCCCCTAAAGCAGGACCTACAGGGCCTGTCTGAGGACTGAGAAAATAACTGCTGTGGCCACTCAGTTCAGCATTTCACACCTGAAACTCCCAGTTGAGTGTGGGTATTTCAGCTCACTAGAGTGGTGGGTTACGGTAGTATCCTGGGTTTTGTGCTGGAGATAGCTCAAGTCCCTGGAGTGAGCCAGGTGAAACCACACTTGAGGCAGGCTGTGAGGCAGCCGTCTTCTGACTCATAATGAATTCTGAGCTTGGCTTGAGTATTAAAACTGGTCATGTGGTAGTCACAGGCCCACGGTACCTTGTCTGTTCTCAAGCCACCTGGTTTTCTTCTGACTTGAATTTTACTAAAACAAAATCACTCTGCTTGTGGTGATCTGCCTTAATTCAAAGGGGAAAAAATACTTTATGTAATTTCTTAGGGAATAAATTTAAGAAACTTAGAAGTGATCAATAATTTGGCAGTACAAAGGATCCATAGAATGGATCGTAAGTATATGTAAGGTTCATGATGAATTGCCAAATTAACACATATACTATTTGGTTTTATTGAGGCCTTGTCTGAAAGCTGCAAAGGAGGGTGCAGGGAATCTGCATCACTGAAGTCAACAAGATGCTTGCAACTCTGAGAACTGCATGGAAGTTTGTGTAATCAGGGCAGTAGTCTAGAGGATCCAGAAGATTTAATTCTGGAGGTATATATAGCTCACGAGCATTAGCTGATTTCTATTTCTTTTAGTGTTAAGAACACTTCATTTCTCCTGTATCAGAATTAACTTATTTGTAACAGATAACTTCCAGATTTTTCATTTAAAAATAATTTTTTGATCTATTGTTGTGTTTTGGGAAGTCCTGATAATCTGCTTTTTTCTGAAACTTTTTGGATGCATTTATAAAATAAACTAAATCTTTTCAAGTCAGTAAGACAGGTCTTTGGTCTTTTTTTCCTTAGAAAAATTGATGTTGAGTGAAGGGGGAGGGAAAAAAAAAAACCAGAGTGAAATATTTACTCTTCCTGTATTCAGTATCAAGTACAGTTTCCTAGTATCATGTTTTTATTTAATATTTACTGCTGAGATACTTGCAAGGACAGTGGCATTGAAAAGGGTCCTGCCCAGAACTACTGGGTGTGGCTGTACCTAAGGGAAACTTTGAAAATCTTTGTTACCTCAGCAGGTTTTTCATTAGGTAATAACCTCGGGTGATATCGGATCCTCATATCTTCTACTGAAAATAGCTGATACTCGTCAGTAAGTGCCTGCTGCTCTGAAAGGCTTCACTGCAGTTGTTTTGAAGGGCTGTGGTTCCTTTCAGAACAAGTTCATGAGGCTGCAGGTTGCCCTAAGGGTTTGGTGGCTCCATTCAAGACATCCCATTTCTCCTGGGGGGGGCTCTTCCTGTTGCATGTTCCTGTGTCGGGATGAGGCAAGCACTATTTATACTTCATTTTATAGCCAGTGTGGTCTTCCAGCTTGAGCCAGTGTGTCCTTGAAATCTTCTAAAAGTTCCACTGAGTCATGTTTTCCAACTTATTGAGAGGGTTGGCCTGCGTGATTGAAGAGTCTTATCTGCAAACTGAATGAGTGTGACTGTGAAAGGAGTTTCCCTGTAAAAACTGAGGTAACTAAATTACATTAGTAGTGAAATAGCTGTTCTATAGCTGCATCCACCCAAGTTTAGTGTTTTCTTTCATCTACATGACATAAAGACTTTAGAATTGGGCTTGCAGGCTGTAATGTTTTCCCTAATTCTTAGTGCACTATAATTTAGCTGTACAGGGTTTAAGGGAGCAATCAAAAAATGGTTCATCTTAACATATTCCTCAAAATGGGAAGGAAATAGTAAGAAATAAAGGGAGAGGTAGAGTATCTGAACGTCAGATCTAGAAAACTTTCATGTTCTGGTTTTAGAGGATGTTCTTAAATTATACACACAAAAAACCCCAACCAAACCCAAAATGTGACCTTCTCATCTTTCTGCTACAGAGCTGCTCTGAAACTAGGGCTTGTTCAGATACTGGTCTCACTTCTTGCTGTGGTTTGAGCTATTGGTTGTGTAAGGGAAAGAATTTAGTGATGCAGCTGTTTCTTGGCAATAAAATCTCTGTTAAAATAACACTTATGTATCTCTGAAGTACTTAGACACAGGAAAAAGGAGAAATTGTCACTGTGATTTCAGCCTTTAAGGGTTAAATTACATGGTTAGTTTACAAGACTACATATAACTTATTACATATTCATTATATGCATTGGGCAGCAGGGGGTTGGTATTAGGATAAGAAGTATTTTTCACATTTGTGTTAGTTGATAAATAACTCCTGTTGGTAACCGTTAAAATACAGTTCTACATAGCTGACTGCAATCTTTTATATTAATTATAGAAGTTTTTATAGAGTATGCTCTGACAATATTTATGTGAGTAACTTCTCAGTTTATGGGTAGAAATGAGAACTAAAAAAAATTCTTAACATTAGATCACTTTTTTGTTATTTTAGTGAAATTAAAAGGAAGCAAACAGAACCCAAACCGACAACAACAAAGTTTAGGGTTGCCCTTTTTTATTACAAATATTCTTGTCCTGTAAGGAAAAGATAGCTTTAGTTTTCAAAAAGTTTAGATTAAATGTCTTTTTCTTCAAAAATACACTTAACTGAGCCAAAACATGAATGAGTAGATTGAGTTTTAAGAAAAAGTGCATTTTGGAGACAAATATTATATTTAAAATGGTATTTTTAAATTTAAAGTGGGATTTTTTTATAAAAAAGGTATAGCGCATCATTCTTAATCTCAGTGAGGGAATGTAGTAATTTATTACTTTTTTGAATGGGAATGAAAATTTAGTGAAGTGCACTCAACAGCTTTTTAAAATGCCTTGCTAGTTCAAGACAGCTACTTACATGTGTTGGATATACAAAGGAAAGTAAAAAAGCAGGCTTAGGAAAAACTTTTGTTATCTGGTTCTGACGACAATAAAACAGTCCACTCTTCAGATTTTTGAAAGAGTAGATCTCAATCTCTTGCACTTGTTTTAATTCCAGGTTAGTTTCTCAACTTTGAACAGACTGGTCCTTGGTTGTTGACTTTCTTTTGCTTGTAAGTAAATTGCTGCTTCCTCTAAATGAAGAAGCAAATTCCTTTATGCCTGTAAAAGAGGCTGTGGCTGTTGAAAGCTGGGTCTTCAGCTCAGATTTTTTGCTCTCCATCAGGCTGGTCTCAGGGCAAGGATGTTGGTCTTGAGGTCTGGCTATTTCTAAACTTCCACAAACTTGCAATGTGTGAAGTGAAAGAAAAGCTTTTAAATAGGTGCGGTCAGAGTGTTTTCAGGCGTTAACTGAGTTTGAGAAAGCAAGCCCTCAGATAAACTGTTTGTATGGGGCATTTATATTTATGGATCGAGCATCTGTTGATGTCTTGCTCTAGTGTTCATACAACCTTTCCGTTTTGGGGGAGCGCTTGGTGATAAGGCAGGGGAAGGCCACAGCAAAATGCTGTGCACGAGCACTTGCACCACTTTCCCCACTGCTGAGCTTTGAAACATCAAATGCCTGGTCATGTGTGATCCCGAGGGGAATTTTGCTGTAGGTCATAATTACAGGGACGCAGACATCGCTTGGAGGGAGGGTGGGAGCAAGTCAGATGTGAAATCTTGCACTTAAAATAGAGGGCTTGATGGGTTATGGCTTCATGAGATGTCCTCTAGCACGTCTCTGGCTGTGACCCTCGCTGTTGTGGGTGACCGGGATCCCAAAGAGAGGGGCAATCTCCCAGGCGATCCTGGAATCGACTCCAAGGAATGCCTTGAATGCCGCAGCAGGGACCGAGAGCTAGTGCGGACAGCGAAGCACAGGATCTGTTTCCATAATGACCTCAGTTGTGAAGGAGGTGGGTTACTATGTTTTCATCCTTCAGGACTTTTTCAGAGTACACAGGTTTGCGAAGTGCTGGAGACTTCTTCCTCTCAGGCTCATGTCCAAACATAAAGTGCTCTCATTGCTGCTTGCTTGGAAATATAAAACCTAAATAGCTTTGGTTATAAATTGAGATGGGCAATTTCAAATTGTCAGATGTTTTAACAAGTCGCTGCTCAGCATCGCTCAGATGACACATCCACGTTCTCACATTTGCAATGGGTAAGTAAAATGGATGAACTTAAACCCCGTAGAACGGCTTTATTTCATGTTTGCGGTGGGCTAGGAGGATATATGTAGTGTAGTGTTAGTTGACCATCCTTGTTGCCTGTTTCACGCTCCCATAGAGAGAGGTTTAAAGAAGCGCCTGGGTTCTGTTAGCATAAACTGGGAGAACCCGTATGGTGTGTTGGTGGACGCTCTTCCATGTGTGAAGCTGTCCTTCCTGGGGGGAAGAGGAGGACTCTCACCTGTTGAGCAGTAAGGTGGCATCCAGCTGATTGCTGCGGCGTCTAAGTAGCGATTCCTACCCGGAACCTTAATGATGACCCATTTTGACTTGTGGGTGCTGGCGTAACACTTTATGAAAACTTGGTATTTATTCCTAGCTTATGCTTTTTAAAAGATAGACATTTCAGCAAAGATAGTTGCCTTTACGCTTCTGTGCTAAAGATTACCTTCTTAGTACGTAAATCACTTTGTATGATTAGACTTTTAGGATTAACTTCTATTAACATATCTGCTTAAGACTTAAAGTGTTTTCTCACTAAATAATATCTTACATTTTTGGATCATTATTGGATGCATTTTGCTTGTCAGTGAAAGTTAACTAAATAATCTGTGTAAAGCATATAAAATGTCATGCAATGGAAGAATAACGAGCATATTTTCTAGCTACTGCATATACTGCTACTGTGAATGGTATGCTGTGACTTAGCAGATCAGATAACTTCATCTTTATTAGGAGACTTGTGACTGACTTAATTTGATTACTGATTTGGAGAAAATGTTGGCGAGTGCGAATAGATTCCTTCCCCCTCTACCGTAATGAATGCAGTGCTTCAGTTTTATTTCTTGCTGATTATTTTTATAGTTATATATTAATTCTGTAGATGATCATCAGCTCCATGATAAGTTAAATTCTGCAGACCTATACCTTCAGCCACTAATGCAACCAAGAGTCTGCTTAAGATGATTCCTTGAGCTGGATCTCAGGTACTGGTTGATGGAGCACTTAAGAGCTACTTGCTTATCTGTGAATGAACTGAGAACTGCTGGAAGATGCTGAACTGGTCAATGCGATCAGCATTGCTGATCAGTAGTGCTGAACAGTGCTTCAGATAGTGTTGTTTTAATCTGCCAAATTGTTCAATACCTGCAGATGTCACGGTGAGGCCAGCTTTATCACAATCTTCTATCTGAGTGGCTCAGTTCCTCGGGGGCTGTGGATGCTAGTGGGCATATTATGTTTGTATCTCCTTCCAAAGGGGGATGTCTCCATCACGCAATCTGGCAGTGCTTCTGTAGAGATCTGCTGAATCCCTCTAATAAAAAGAAATCCAGAAATCTGAGGGCTTTTTCTATATCAGGGCAAGTAATTGCAGGTATTTCCAGTTCCAGGTCAAATGATTTTATACCCGAACACTGATGCCAGGTAAGAATGATGTTATGATCTACATACTGTATTAAAAAGGGAAGGAGTTATGTTTTTCTATTTTCTGAGGTCCGAGTGAACTGAAATAGGAGCTTGATTGGATTTCTGACAAATGCATGTCATTATTAATACTTCTATGACAAATGTTATGATTAATATTGTTTTGGGTCTTGATTACATATGAGTCCCTGAAAAAAACCAAATCTCTACTGCTGAATGCTAATAGATTCCATCCCTTTATAAACTCCTGAGAAATACAAAAGGAATAAAAAAATGTTTGCTTGCTTGGTTTTTCTTGGTCTGCTGCCATGTTCAACATCAACTAGCACTTCTGCTTTGTCTTCTTTCTGTCACGTCAGCATAGCAACTGAGTAGGCAAACATGACTAGAAGCCAGGGAGATATGGTAATGTGGGATGGTGGCAAAGGATTTATCAGGCCTTTTTTTCCCCAGCTGGGTTGCTTAAGGTTACAGCAGGGGCTTCTAAATATCAGTGAGGAAACACTGTTAAGGATGCATGATTTGATCAAATCTCTTACCAAATGAGCTGCGTGGAGTGATGCCTAATTGTATGGTGAACTGCAGTTCAGGATCCATGAAGACAGTATGAGTCTTTCGGGATGGTGTGAAGGCAGATTATTAGGGTCTTGCTGCTTCAAGTCAAAGTTAAAAGGGAAGGAAGCTTTTCATTATTTCCATAGTCCTGGTGGTTAGAGCATTGGCAAGCAATGACCCCAGAGGTACAAGCCTTTTTTTCTCCCATAAGAGAGCTTGTGTGCAGGGCTGCTGCAGTGGTAAAAGATCTTGGGGGAGACAGGACAATTAGTACACCTATCTGTAGAAAGCTCTCTAGGGTGACCAAAGGGAAAGCAGTTAATTGATAATGGTGGATCCAGGATGCCATCGCAACGTGCAAAGCAGTCTGCACCAGTGTCTGATTTCCTTGCAGGCTACAAAGTGCCCTTAACTGTTTTATGTCCACATCTCTAGATCTGTCCATAAAAACATGCCTTTAAACTCAGAGTTTGTACGAGCTCACTTGATATCTTATTGGCGTAACAATCCACTCTCCCTTGCCTGTTGTATGTTGTTTGTGTTGATGTGACCCCTCCCTTGAAAAAGGCATCAGCTACATATAAGCATACACAAGATGCTTGAAATAACAGGTCCTTAAAAAGAAATTATTTTATGAGATTGTGGTGTTGGATGGATTTAACTGTGAAGCTGTGCTGCTTGTGAGTGCTCTTCAATGCTGGTGCCTGCCCAGGATGCTGGCTGTGGAAAGGTTGGGTGCTATTTCCAAGTAGTATTGACTTGCTGGTTGTGAGAAACAGCGTGGTGGCAACTATTCACCTGCCTGATGTTCTGGTGAAAGGGCATGGCTGTGACATGCACAGGACTAAGACACAAGTTATTTTGTTCATACAGCAGCATGTGGCGTGCTGGGAACTCCAACCTCAAGTGCTAGCCCACTCTTCTAGAGGGTCAGAGCTCAAAGAGTGGCAAAGGTTTTTTTTTTAAGAGAGCTGGAGTGTATGTCTCTACAAGACCTTATCTAGCTCTTGAATTCAAAGATTTACTTCAAACTCCCTTGCATTGGCACAGAAAAACCTCAGGCGCTAGAAGTCTTTGAGAACTGAAGTACGTTGGCTGTAGCATATAACGTAATATCCAGAAATCTTTCAAGTGCAAGTAATAATAGATAGCAAATTGTGAGTGCTTATAGACCCCTCGGGAAGACTATGTGTATTTCTAACTCCTACTGAGCTAAGAGTGTAAATCACACCACGCAGAAATATCAGTGTGGTTCCATGAGAGGACAGAGCTGCGCTTGCCATGCCTGAAAGGGGACAGTCACTTTCCTTTCTTTGGAGCTTCTTTCCACCTTGGCCATGGCTGGTTAGTTGTATACTATTTCGGTGAATATAGTATTTGAACTAAAAGATTTTAAGGAGAGCACCTTGATGGAGTGAATGAATTGTTCAAACTGTATTCAGCAGTTCAAATATAACAGAGATTGATTTTTTTTCCTTTGCTTTTCTGAATGTATTATGTTTGTTTCATTATCACTAGATGTCCGTTAAGTACTTTCAGTTCCTCCATTTGCTTATGGTAGGCTGCTACACCTGAATAAATTAGGAGAGGCAATGTAGAAAGGGTAGGATTATGTTGGTATGTGGTTGTTGACTTACTTTCCAAAGAAAGAATAGGCTCAATTGTATAATCCTCTTTTTTTTTTTTCTTTCTAGCACATCAATTCATTATGTTATGGTTTTTATTGCAGCCTGTTAAGTTTGTAGAACACATGACTTCCTTGAATGTCAAAACTGACTTATTTTTTAGCATCACACAGTAAAAAGTGCCTTTTTTTATTATGAACTCTGATATTTTGAACATTGCCTATTAGAAAAAGTACTGTCTATGCACAGTATGGTGAAACACTAAGCCAGCAGTGAAATTCTTGTATGTAGGTGTGTGTGTGTTAGGTGTGTTTCTCCACACCCCCTCCATTCAAACAGTGTGGTCAGAATGCAAATAAAAGAAATCCTCACTTCAGAGGGGAGGTGGGGTGTGTGGCTGATGTAATGCTTACAGGGCGATACTACCTGATGGCCAGTGTACTGAATTTCAGACCATATTTAAGACTTTCATGTGCCATGCTCTCACGTTAAGAGTGAAATATTTGGGTGGGGAAGCATAGGGTAAACATTGAGGAAACTTTTCCCTCCTTTTTTTATTTGTAGAAAGAGAAGCTTTCTGACCTGTAAAAAAGGAGCCACAAAGAAGAGGTAAAAATGATTGCAAAACCTGCAGTCTGTAGGACAAGAAACTAGGGAGTTACAGTTCTGCAAGGGAGATCTAAATTACGTGCTGGGAGAGTTGAATATTGGGATAGGTTGCATGAGGAGGCACGAGGAGATGATTTTCCAGGCTGTGTAGTATTGTTTCAAAGGTAAACATGGCCAGAGCGGTTAGGTACAACTGGAATAGAGGCAGCAGAGGTAGGACTCGGTGTAACTCAGAGTTCCCCGTTTAGTAAAAATCCTCAGAAGATTCCTTTGAAAGAAGTCAGGACCAAGGAAGCTCAGATGGCTAGTGAGTAATTCTGGCAAGTTTCATCTTTTGAGTAGGCTGAAGCCTACTTATTTTATTGCAGCAAAACTAAGTTTTGGATTATATTGCTATAAATAAATATTTTTTTCTTCCAAATTAAAGTGTTAAACTCCATAATACTTGCCAACTCTAGAAGCACTATATTGGCACAGGAGTTGTTGGTAATGATAAAGCAATTTTGCTACGAATTTGACTGACCGTCTCTGTCTCCTAGGCATCCCAGATATCCTCCTAGATATCTGGAGTAGTGTGCCCAGTTCTGGGCTCCCCAGTACGAGAGAGAAATTGAGCTACTGGAGAGGGTCCGGCAAAGGGCCACCAAGATGATGAAGGAGCACGTCTCCTGTGAGGAAAGGCTGGGACCGTCTAGCCTGGAGAAGAGAAGGCTCAGGGGACCTCATCAGTGTGTACAAATACTTGAAGGGGAGGGTGTAAAAAGGACAGAGCCAGGCTCTCTTTGGTGGTACCCAGTGCCAGGACCAGAGGCAACAGACACAAACTGAAACACAGGAGGGTCCCTCTGAACATCAGGGAACATTTTTTTTGCTGTGAGGGTGACTGAACACTGGCACAGGTTGCCGAGAGAGGTGGTGGAGTCTCCATCCTTGGAGATATTCAAAAGGCATCTGGATATGGTCCTGGGCAACTGTCTCTAGGTGGCCCTGTTTGAGCAGGGGGGATTGGACCAGATGACTTCCAGAGGTCCCTGCCAACCTCAACTGTTCTGTGATGCTGTTCCTCCAAATCAGATTAGTAGCATTTACAACAGGACTGCTTAAGCACTGACTTGAATATGAAGTCATATCCCTCCCTTTTGTTTCTGATGCTGTCACTGAAAACTTCATACATCAGCCCCCTAAACAAGCTACATCTTTCCTCTGTTGCTCAGAATCAGTGAAAGTATATGCAAAATTTTCTACTTGAGACACCTAGTAGGCACAATGACATGGCTCCAGCATTCCATCTGCAGAACATCTTTAATGTACCCTCCCTTTTCAGGTGGTTGGAGGCAAGGTAAAGAAACCAGGCAAGCGAGGTCGTAAACCAGCCAAAATAGACTTGAAGGCAAAGCTTGAAAGAAGTCGTCAGAGTGCAAGAGAGTGCAGAGCCAGGAAGAAGCTGAGGTACCAGTACCTGGAAGAGCTGGTTTCAAGCAGAGAGCGAGCCATCTGCGCTCTTAGAGAAGAGCTTGAAATGGTAAGAAACTATCATTTAACCTAACCGTCAGTATTATTTGGGACCTGCCCTCATGGACATTTGTTCTTGAAATCACTGTGACTGAGTGTGGGATTTGGCTAGCCATAAGGTATCAAAACATCAGTAACAGATGCACTCAGCTGTTTGCCTACTTTGTATGTTGAATATGAAGCCCATGTCAAAAGTTATCTGCTGGTTTTGAACTGGAAGCAAGCAAAGAAAGTGCCATTGCTTATGAGTCTGTTGTATTTGAAACGTTTGTTTTGGAAAAACTCTTGACAGAGGTAGAGGGTGGAAAGAGATGTGTTAAAATACCAAGGGGGACGTACGTTCACAGTGTGTCATTGCTTCCCACAGACGTTTGTCTCTGTTGGGGAGGTTGATTCTTGCAGGATACTCTCTGTGTACATGGTTGCACAGCTGTACTGTGTTCCAGCACGTATAAGATGGGCGTCTTGGCCAAATAAGCTGCATTAACCAAAGAGAATGTTTCATCTGGAAATACAGGCTCGGCTCCTCAGTGATATTGAGATGCCATTGAAATTTCACTGGAGCTGAGGATATTGCCTTGACCTTGCGTTAGGTTTGTTTGAATAGGCAGGGCTAATCACCAGAAGTGAATAGGGTTAGGACTGGGTAGAAAGTCAGCCAGCTGACCACAGGTTTTTCAGTGTGCTTCAGGGTTTGCCGATGAAGAATTTAAGATGAGGGAACTAGGAATAAGGCACATGTGATGTAACCGTGCCTTGCACAATCAGAAAGGACCTCTTAATAGTCAATCAGCCCCAGAGTCATGTGAAATATTTGTTTTTAATAGGCCATGAACTGGAACGGTATTCTGGCATGCCAGCAGTGAGAAAATGCACAAAGTGTTCCATGTTGTTTAATAATTACAGTATTGTGTCTAGTACTGCCACTGAGTAGCAGTTTATTGACTGAAGCAGGATTTACTGAGGTCAGGTATGCAACCATGGACACGTGCTTAGCTCATTAGGGCTCTGCAGTTTTGTAAGAGGCTTCAGCCCAGTAAATTCAAACCTTAAATGAATATACCGGAAGGGAAAGATTACAGCTCTGTTTTGTCTGCTAATGTGATCCTGGCAGTTCGCTGATGCCTAATGTGTTTGCATATTTCAGTACAAGCAGTGGTGCATGGCGATGGACCAAGGGAAAATCCCCTCTGAAATAAAAGCCCTGCTAACTGGAGAGGAGCAGGGCAAAGCACAGCAGAACTCAATCAAACTGGCCAAGGCTGGGAAGACAGAAGCAAACAGCAGCAATCCCTGTGAGTATCCAGCCTGTGATTAATTCCTATTTTGTTACATCTTTTGTGGCGTAGGAGGATGGCTGTGGTGTAGGAAGAAACATAAGGATGTGCTTTTAGGCACAAATAGTCGATTGAAGCAAAGAGCTTAGTGGGTGGTACAAAGACTCTGTGTAATGTTTACATGGACAACACAGAAATTACACTAGCTAGGAAGCTGGGCAGTTATTTTAAAAGAGGACTCAATCTTTGTGTTTCGCCAAGGCCTGTGGAGACCTGTAAAAATCTGAGACCTTAATCTTTTACAGCATTTTCTGTTTTCCTAATGCAAGGTAAATGGAGCACATAAAACATAATTGAATTTTAAAAACTCCATCAAGAAAACATTATTCTAGCTGCAAGCATTCAAAAGTGAGAAATGCTGGACTTGGGATTTCCTATGGAGTCTTCTTTCTGCCTCATTTGTGCTTGTCCAAGGAATGAAATAAGGTTCTTCTGGGGATAGAAAGTTGAAAAGATCATGTGATATAAAGTAATATTCCTGACACGTGCATGCAAAGGAACAGAATTAAGGTGTAGCACGGGCAATTCTGTATCTCACATCTTCTAATTTTCATTCTACAGGTTAAATTACACTTTACTGTAAATTTTTTGAAAAATATTAATTCCTAGCTTTACGTTTTTAAGCAACAACATGAAAACCACATTTGTAACTGTAACACTCTTCCCCCATGGTGCATCATTCACAGGAGGATGCAGAACCTTCCGCACTGCAACAGAGATAGCTTGGTAGCTAGCAGAAGAATGCTGTTGTCAGAGAAGTGGATGCATCCTCGGGTGCAGGGGGAAGGATCCAAGTCTGCTGTCTTCTCTTTGCTCCTCCCCACGTGAAACTCTTTGATTTTGGTGTTCCTAAGCCTGCATGGAGTGGGGTTTTGGGGGTAATAGGTGTTTGTGTAAGCGGAGCCTTGTTCTTCCTTTCTCTACACCACCTTCCCCAAACACAGCTATGGCAGCTTTTGGGCATTCCCAATTAGAGGTGGGGGCTGCTTTTGTGTCAGAGCCCAGAATTAGACTGGCTTTGTGGTCAGTAGTTACGTGGTTGGTAACCGTTGTGGGAGTCTGAGAGGTTCTGTGGAAAAAAAAAAAAAAGCAAGGGGAGGATCTCATAACAGCTTTGCTAAAGCCAAATGGAGTACTGTAGGTCGAGGAGAAGGAACTGGATCAAAAGCTTTCAGTAAGAAGGTTTATAGTAATGTAATATGTAACCTAAATAAAGGTGTTGCTTTCAGCATCCTTTTATAATGCAGCATGTCTTTTATGTTACTGGGACTCTTGAAGAGAGGTACTAGATATATTCCCTGCTTCTGCCCATACTTCTTTCACAGAATGTATTTCCCACCCTCCATGCTCCTGGTAAGATAGTCAAAGCATGTCCTTCCACCTTGCTTCCAGCAGTGGAACAACTGCCATCTCCTCCCACCCATCATGCCCTGCTATCTTTCTGTATCTACCTACACTTTGGGCCCCAGTATCTTTCTAGCCTGCCACTTAATATGAATTCTGCCGTGCTATCTTGATTTCCCAGCCAAAGACAATGCCAAGAACTGGTAGCAAGGAAAACAAGTTGCATCAGTTTGGTTTTATAATAAGAGAGGCGATGGCAAAAGTCTTGTGGGCTGATTTACTCATCCAAGATATTGACAGATAACCTGCCACTTTCCTTAGATGGCTCTTTCTCCTGTATATGCATGTATATGACGCAATGCAGACAGTGGAGCTCTCGGGATTTTCAGTGGGGGTTTTGCTTGCTTATTCTCTGTTTTGTTTGTGACAATGTCTTTCTCTGTATTTTATGAAATGCATGGAACATTTTTTAATCTTATGTTTTCTTCTTTGTTTCATAGAATAAATATTATAATGAATGACTTTGCTAGACTGAATGTTGCCTTCTTTTTATTGAACTAATTGGGTCTGTTTAGCATTATCTCAATTCAGGATTAGTCAAAAGCACTGAAAATAATAAAGTGCCATATTTCAGTGTACAGCACAGTTGTTTTCAGAATTCCATTCTGAGCACTCATATATTAATCCTTAGGGCATGGTTTTAAATTTGTTCTCTAGACCCTACACACATGTACTTAGTTAGCAATTGCTAGAAATGTTGCATAGACATGGAAAATTATTATGAAAGGTTAAGTAACACTGAAACAGAGATGGGGAGGATATGAGGGTACCCCCCACACCCTGTATTTTAAGCTCTGAACTGCAGTTTGTTCTGAAAGATAGCAACAAAGCCAACCCATGAGTTTGGGGATTTTTGTCTATGTTGAATGCTTGCCTGTCCCTTTTCTGAGTTCTCTGGAGGAAAAAAAAAACCTAGGCCAGATGTCCAGAACTATACTCTGTGAACCTTGCCGTTGGATTTTGTAACATGATCATGCCAGAAGTGTAATATATTATTTTTGGTTTGAATTAGACTCATACAGTCTAGTTTCAAATGTAAACTATGTATCGTAATTCAACATATATTTCAATGGTTATGTGTATACTTAAGTGTGTTTCTGAATCAGGGATGTAGAAAACATGCAGAGGAGTTACAGTATGCTCCATTCTGCACTAGGTTATGTGAGAAACGCAGTTCTGATCTCACCAGAAGTACCCCACTTGCTCTCTTCCCTCCACACTTTCTTTGTTTCACTTTCTGTGATACCAAACAAGAAACTTCTCAGGAGTTAAGTTTTCTTTTATGGAGGAAATGGGGAGTTGGACTTTCTCACTGTGATGAGCAACAGTTTTCATCTGCTCCTTATCACAGTGGCTCCTGCTTCCTGGCTTAGCCAGCAGTTGGCATTACAGGATTGTGTTTGGCAAGCCTGGGCCCAGCTCTGTGGCACAAGTAGTGGCATCCATGTTCTAACAGGGTTTTTTTGTGCTTCATGCAGATGGGACAGGAGGCATGTTATAGCCTACGTCATCTTAAACTGTTTCCTTGTTTGTCCTGCAAGCCAAAATGTGTGATATGGAGTTAGAGGCTCTAACTGCCATCTTATAACCTGTTCTAGATGCTGTAGCTCATTATGAAATGTAGGATTCCCAGCAACAATCATTAATTAGATGAAGTTCTGTGGCTTCCATCATGTGGCAGTTCATATACATGTTCTAGCTTTAGCTGAATCTCTGGGAGTCCTTTATTTTGGAGTTTGAAGTTTAGCAGTTCCCCTTGAAAACTAACAGAAATGTTTATGGTTCATGCTCATTTGGTACTCTAATGCTTACAGTCTTTGCCCCTATTGGGGTGGCTCCTGGAAGTGATACAACTAGGTCCTCTGGCTAGGAGTCTCATATAGTACCCTAGATAATGGAGGATGTCTTATCCTCTCTTTGTGTAAGATGGGTACAGGCTTCCACCCATTTCTCCTGCAGTGAGTGTGTGCAGCTGGTTCTCTCTCACAAACACTGAAGAAAGGAAATAAGCCTGGAAATGCTTCATTTTCCTACTTGCCATGGAAATCTAATGGTCAGCTAGAACCATTTGCCCAGCTAAAGGTGGGTATCTCTTGGAAACTATCCACAGTCTTCTGAAAATGCTGTCTGTAGTATTTGGTGTTTATAACAATGCTAGGACTTTATTACGGTAAGGTGTAGTGAGATTGAACTCAGTTGGTGTTGATGGGAGTAAGCACCGTACAGTTGCACTAATATTTTTGGAGAATTTAACCCAAGGATTTACCAGATAGTGAAAACTCGATTAAAAAAAAAAAAAGATGTAATAAGTCTTGTCTTTTTAATCCCAAATATATGCTTGGGGCATAGAATCCTGAAAAATGAAGTGGATACATTTAATAGACTTGTCACTTAACTGAGAACAGTTTGTAATTATATGTGTTAGAAAAAAAAATCATGGTCTGCTTTCATAATCTGATAATAATAAGTGTTTGCTAAAGAACCTGCATTCTGTTAAGTGCTTTCCAAAAGACTGTTATAACTTATGTCAGAGGTGTTTGGTTGTGGTTTTTTTTTTTAATGTATTATATACATTTCAAAAAGCTTTTCTCTTTCTTGACAGCTGAAACCATGACTAGCTTTGGAAGAGTGCCTATGACTGACTTGTTTTTCCTTTTTTTTCCCCCTCTTACATTTTAGGGTGAAGATTAATCTACATCAATAATGAATCTAGTTCTTCCTGGCATCCCATGAAGAGGTGGAGAAGATTTGGCATGGTAGTTCTATTTGCTACGTTCTAAGAAATTATAATCTCTATAATTAGCTATAAAATTACTCTTCATATAAGGACCAAATGTCTGAGACTAGTCTAAAAACGTAGAGAAATCGGAGGAAAAGCTGAAATAAGAACCCTAGTCCTTCTCATTATGCGTAAGAGCTACAGCATGAGTGACAGAGGATCCGCTGATACAGAAATCCTTGTTGTAGGTAAGGAAGGCAAAACGCCACCTTGTGAGTTTCCTGCTGTTAGTGCCACTGAGCATGAATTTCTCTGTAAGTTATGTCAATAACTGAATTTCTTGCATGACCCTGTTGTGGATTTGTATTAGAAAACAGAAGCTTCTAATCCGCAGTAAAATCTGAGGTATCCCATACCGAATAGTGAAGCAGTGGACTAAAATTCAAGTGATCCTATATTTATGGCATGTATAGATTTGTATATGTAGATATATAAGTAGAATTTGTAATGTCAGTTATAGCCATTGCCTTAAGCAATTTCTGCAAAGGCTGTTGCTTGATATTATTTATACCATTATTTGTATTTTCTTTATCTTACCCACTTTAAATTGTAACTTGAAAATGCTGTCATTGTTCAGCTAATGATTTTCAGCAACACTTCATTTAAAAAAAAATATTTAAAAACCCAAACAACTGTCTTTTGCTTTCTTTTTTTTCCTCCAGAAAAAGCACTTGGGAGGTAGAAGTTTTGCTTCCATAACTAGTGCAAGATTATCCCTGCTTTTTTGTGTGTCTGCCTGTAACTCTCAACTGGCTTAAATCAATACTACTAACATTAACTGCTGCTTCAAGCAATTCTTGTGTATGGTCTCTATATGTTAAGGTGGGTAATGGTGACATTCTTCACTGTGCTGCAGCTGATAGGTATTCTGATGATGAAAGAAATTTGTGAGTAAAAGACAAGTGGATTATAAAACTGTGTTTTCATGAGACAATGTGAATAGAAATAGCATGCTATGAAAGATGGCTTTTTCCATACCTTCTTTCTCATGGCAACTTTCAAAACACATTTTGATCAAGTTATACAGTGCTGGCGACAGCAATATTGCATATTCCTGTGGTAGAGCATACCAGCAGTGTCCTCCAATTTACCATCTCCTTATGTGGCATGCTCCAAATGCCTGCTGATGTAAGAACAATTCTTTCCTACACCCTATCGAACATAGATCCTGCCGTGTTGCTAGGTCAGTGTTTTCTGTTTTGCATTTCTGGGCTTTTTCTTTCCTCTCCCCTAAGCAGTACTTTGAATTCTCACACTTTTTGGTATGCATTCCTTTTTCCCTACAGAAAAAGTCTTCTGTGAATCTCCTTTCTTCCCGAAGTGGTCTGGCAGCTATTTTGAAAAGCCATCAAGGGCTCCTTTTCCAGAGGGCTACATAAACCCATGAGTTATTCTGCTGTTTCTCTCTGTCTGTGCACACACGCTGCACCACGCCCCCCAGCTCACCCTGAATACTCCTCCTGCATTTTAAGCTCTCAGTAACATCAGAGTAAATACCCCTTCTGCATTGCAAGCTCTTAATAATATCATCACCCTTTGTAGCTCAGGACCCACTTTTTGTTTCTCTGCATAGCCTAGTGGAAGTAGTGCTGATATCGGCTCACTCCAGACAGTTTTTTTTTTTTGCTTGTCCAGACGTTCTTCTGTTTAGCTGTATGATGAGGAGGAAGGCAGCACTGTTAGCAGCCAGCGGCAGTAGCCAGCAATGACAACGTTGTTCAGTTGTGTATGTTGGGCATGTGTTGAAACAGTTCTGCTACTCACAAAGTTGTAAGTCTTCATTCACTTGAAACATTGAGATTTGGATTATTCTGTTCCTTGTATTTCTTTAAAATTCCAGGTTGGCCAGTATTTTCACCAGTGACAGTGTTTTCAAACAAAAGGGTAAGTTCAGCTTGGGTTTACCTAGCTGAAACACTCTATCGAGCTAGGGGGGAATTCATTTGTGAGAGAGAAAATTTTGGTCCAAGGGCCTTTATCTCATGAACATCAGCCAGAAGAGGCTTCATTAAAGTAAATAGAATAACAGTGTTAGTTTTCCATTTAAATCTTGAATCTTGTCTGGGATCTCAGGTAGAGAAAGGGGAAGCCTAGCTTTCCGATCAGCTGATTGCTCTTGTGACAAGTATTTGTGTAAACCTTCAGAAGGTGATAGCTCGCTTATAGTGCAGGGACCTATTGATGAGAACAGTGAGTGTTACCATTCTCACTTCAGCAAGCTGCATTTCTCATGACTTTATTCTTAGGGTTTCTTGCCTTCTGGAATAAAATAGCAATTAGCTTTTTAATTACTAGTATACCAATGGAACCAAAGTGGATTGCTGTGGGTGTTTGAGAAACAGCCAATTAACTACTTCAGCTTTCTGGATTTACGTAATCTTGTGTCTTTTTGCAGTAGCTGCTTAATGTTGTCATTGTTTCAATCCAATGCCACTAAAGGAGTGGCATTGTTAATGGAGCTGATATTGCCTACACATGCTGGCAGATAAAAAAGGCTGACTGACAGCTGTAGCACAATGATAAAGGTTGTCTGTTTTAATCCCTCTGCCATGAACTTCTCTCTTGTGGAATGAGCACAGTTGTACTTCTGTAGATACATTAACAAAAAAAAACCAATGTAGGCAGAATGATGAATGGCTTCTTGTGATTGCTTGCATTCACCCTGCATTTTTTTCTGAATCATGCTCTTTGCATGAAATAAGTCAAATAAACAAAACAAATGTGCCTGTTAGTAACACAGCTTTGCCTTCATCTGTCAGAAATACTATCACCAGCTGTAACCTTAAATATCACCTGTTAACATGGATTAAAATTATTTTCTTTGTTACTGTAAAACCTCTTTTTCTCTGTCTTCATTAGTGTATAACTGTTCTCAGACATCAGTGAGAATTTTGTAAAGGAGCAATTTCAAGTTAATTAGAAAGGATGGGGGGAAGTGCAGGGATTGTCAAGGATGCTTCTAAGCAGGATTTCTTCTATCTTCCATTTTCCTATCATGCGTGATTTGAAGCTCTATGTGGAGATGGTATGAGTAGAACAGAGGATCAATACCAATGCACTCCAGTTTCTTTTCTGTTGCAGGGAGCTGACTGCCAGCCTTCCAAGGAGCATTGGGAGCTTTTGAGGTCACAGCTTTACTATAGCAAGGGGCAGGGAAAACACAGCTAGTAGTGTTTCTGCTGCAGTGATCAGGCTACAAGAAAGAACCAGGTGTGGGGCCTGTGCTTGGCAGCAATCATTTGTCCTGTAGGTAGCTGACACTTGGAAGCCTGGACCCCTGCAAACTCCTCTTCTGCCCTCCAAAGAAAAATGGAACTTGAGTTGCTTTTCATTAAACAATTATTCTAGGGTTTCAAGCTCTCATCCTGCCTGTATGCCAGCGTTTCTTTTCCATTCAAAGTTTTCTTGTAGAGAATTGTCTATTTAGCTTCCTCCTTTAAAGATTAAAATACTGTTACCTGTGTCGGAGAGTATTTCTGATATTGCTGGGGCCACTGAAGGACTGTTTTCACAACCTCATTTTCCTTTGGCTTTGATTGGACTGGGCCTATTTAGAGTCAGTTTTTGTTTCTCATCTGAAAGGCGGAAACTTCTTAAATTGCTCCAAGCTGATCACTTGTGATGGTACACTTAAATGATACAGAAGCTCATAGCTAGTATGACTAGCATCCTTTTATTTTCCTCCAATGTTTGGATGAAGAGTGAATGTATAGCACGCTTGTTTTTTTTTTTTTCTTTTATCTTAGCTTTAATAATGCTAATATATTCTGTTATGCTTGTGCTGTTTTCATACACTGAAATTACAGAAATGTTTGCGTGGTAAAATCTCATGGGAAGGGATTTTGACTGTGTTGCTATAAACCAAGTTGTTACGTTGGTAAAGTCCCTACAGTCTGATTTCTTCTGAGTTTGTGATCTTTGCCTTACTTTTCCTTGGCTCAGTAACCGCAGCTGCCCCCCTTTTGACTCCCTGAGCCCTACTGATGGGTGGGAGAGAGCCAGGCTGTGGCTGACCTTCAGGGGCGCTTGCAAATTGGCTGGTGAGCAAGGACGCACGCCAGCTGAGTGGTGCGCTGCTCTCAGAGTACAAAAAAAGGTGATGGAGGTCTCTTTTGCTTTCCCCTGGAGGTGGATAGGTTAGTCTGATCAGCCCTAGATCTCCAAACTGCGTTAGTTTTATGACTGCCCTTTCAATTTGACTTGGAGTTGGCAAAGGGACTCATAAGTTGCTGGTGCAGATTGACTGCAAACACAATTGCATAAGCCCTGGTTCCCCAGCATACCAGGCTGGTGATAAGTCCCAAAATGAGCTTGTGTGTGCCCAAAAGTCTGAGAGATTCTTTGTTCCAGTCCTACATTTTGGATCCATTTTGACCAGAGTCCATCCAAGAGAGAAGACTTCTGTGTAACCAGATTTGTTGAAGAGTCTGGAGATTGCTCTGTAAAGCTGAAATCAACAGCTCACTTATGCTGGGATTTCAGAATTTACAACTGTATTATGCTGGTGGATGAAAAACCTTTTCCTTCAAGGAGTTTTAGACACGTATGGCATGCAATAAATTTCTCAACAAATGAAAAATAGGTTATTTTCTCAACTAGCACTTCTGAGATATTCTGTAAAATACCTAAACTGAAAAAGTGGTTTCTGAAAGTAGTATTAATTAAAACTGAATATTTGAATGGTAAAGTCTGGCCAGGTGAGCTTGAAACCCTAATATTCAATTTTTGATGTCTTTGGCTTGGAAATAGGAGTGTTGCCACTCATTTCTTACACAGCCCCTGCCCTTACAATGTTTAGAAAACTTTCTCATGTGCTATCAGTTTTAAAGGCCACCTTTTTACTAGCTGAAGATTGTATATAAATTAAATGAGGATATAAATTAAATGATGACTGCAGCCTCTTTACATAAGCTTTCCTGCTACAAGCATACAGCAGAAGGTTTGGCAGTGTGGAGGTGTTTTACAGGTGCCTCGTATGAGATATTTGTGAACAGAATGTCCTAATGTAAGTTATGCTCTATGTTTCTTTTAAACCAAAGGGGGTTTATGTTAAATTAAAATTATTTTGTGTGTGTGTGTTTCTTTTCCTTATTTGTATCTTCATATATAGTGTGCTGCTGACTTGCCCCTGGTTACATTTAAAAGCCTTAGAGAAATAAAGTGTGTTTTTAGGGAAATTTAGAATAAAGTCCTCCTGAGAACTAAGGTGAGAATGCTACTGCTCTTGCAATCATGGGCAAATCACAGGGAAAAATGCTGGATGTAAGGAACAAGTTACAGTGGGTGCTCTGTAAAGGGCGAGGAATGCTCTTATTTCTAGATCAGTGTGGCAGGCAGATAGTGGGGCTCTGTGGGGAATTTTTCTTTGCACAGACCATTGTATCTCCCTTCACCAAGCGGGAGTTAAGCTGGGAAGACTAAAGAGAGGTACCACCTCCCGGAAAGCGTTCTGTGTGCTAATGATGAGGTTGCACTGAATTTCCTTCTGCATACGTGCAGTGCAAGGTTGGTGGTATCGTACATCCCATGCACGCTCTGCTCACGCTACAGAAGTCACTGCAATAAGTACAGCCCTTACACTTGCGCGACTGCGCTAAATCTGTGGAGAGCTTTGGTAGACCACTGAAAGGGTCATTTTTGATCAAAAACCTTCCTCCTGTGTCCTTTCACAAGCCAAACTTCCATGATGACATCAAATACCTGAAATATAATACTCAAATATATTTAAAAAGTGTTTACTAGTATGAATAGATATTTTTTCATAGAAGAAGGAGGTAATTATTTCCCTTGAAGACAAAACTCCAAGTGCTTTGTTACCTTGATAGGAATTTCTCGTGACAGTGGACGTGATCAACAAGCAGCAAACGATCTTTGAAGACAGAACTAGGTAACTTGGCCATCAAAACCAATGTTTGGCTGTCAGAAGCTGGCTGGTAATACTCTTAGGATTTGTGGGTGGCAGCCCCTGTGCGGGGGCGATGAACAGCGGTGTGGAGTGGTGGTGGAAAGGCAACGTGTCTGTCATCGCACCCAGGACTGGAGCTCTCTGGTGGGACTTATAGAGGTGCTGTTGTAAGTTCAAGAACAATTTGTGGAGAGCCACCCTTTGCCATATCACCCTCCATGGTTTAGCTTGAAAACTCAGTGCTTTCTGACATAGACTGGTGCTGGCAGCGCAATTCCTGGTATGAGGGCCAAGGGCCACATCCCCAACAGCCCTCCTCTTAAGGAAAAAAATTTACAACCTCAAGTCTTCATTCTGCGAAAGATGCCCTGGATTAATAAGAAAGACCAGTTCAATAATGTGGCAAGAGCTGTTTCAGAGTCTGTAGAAAGCCTGACAGCAGATCAGCTCCCGGCAGTGCTGTGAGTTAATGAGAAACTCAGGGCTACTTCTGCTGCATTTACAGGTAACTAGTAAATAATCTGAAATCTTGCTAACTCTGGATATCACTTAATTGTTTTCCTTCCTGTATTTGGATCAATACGGAGAGGCATTCTGCAGAGTACGTATTGCAGTGGAGACGGGAAATCTCCAGGGCTGAAGAGAAGTGCTGTAGTGCCTTTGGAAATAAGATGGGTGATTACACCCATCCGTATGTGGCCTCTGCTGACTAATTCTACAGTGCCTCAAAAAAAATGGAGGTCCTTAATCAGTCCCTTCTCTCCAAACCATGGAAGCAAAAGCATCTCTTGCTCTTGCTTGTATGTGCAGTGAAAAAGCTAGTGTCTGGCCAGGCATGAGGCGAGGACAAATTAAATTATTTGGTGATGTAATATTTTATTTTTTTTCTATTCCTCTGCAAATGTAGGACCAAACCAAGACCTAGTCTAAAATGGTTGAGATGCTGAACACCAAGGAATTACTGCTGTCTACACCACTTTTGAATTTTATCCAGAGACCGGTTTCATGAGAAAACTGAAAGAAGACTTTGTGTGTGTTAGTGGTAGTGTAGAATAAATCTGTGTTTTAGTTCAGACTGCTCACCAGAAGGTGAAATTTATATAACAATCTTCCACTAGGTGTGTTATATTTTACTAGAAGCCAGTTCAAATAAAGCTTAATGTAATTTATAATGGCCTATTCCACAACACTTGCTAGGTTGAAAACAGCCAACTAATAAAGACATATTAACTTCCAGAATCACTTAGGGGGCTAATAACCCTTCCTTTGAGTGTATGGGTCTGGCTTTAATAAACTTTAAGTCTGCTTTTTGTTCTTTTAAACAGGAAGGATCTGATATTGAGAAAGGCTGAGCACTCAGAATTTCAGCTAAAATCGATGGCATGCATTCAACACCTTGGAAAAACAATTCCTAAATCAATGTCAGTTAATTCTGAAGTCAACCTGGTTGAGTTGAGGAGACTGGAAAAACTCAGGGGATTCTTAACTGGGCATATGGAAACTCTTAAGTCCAATTATGGGTGATAGCCACCTCGCTATCACCCCGGGAGGCTGGCTGGAAAATAGGTTCAAGCAGTGTGTGTCTCTGCTTCTCACTAACCCCCACCCCTCAACTGCAAATTTTTAAAATATGTTTAACTAAAAATCCAACTTTCTGCTGAAATAAAAAGAAGCGGACATAATTTGACAATTTGTAATAGCAATTCCCAAGTGCAAGCCACTTAATACCAAAAGTAAACGGCAGTGATGGAATTTCCACTTATCGGGTGTCTACTTAATGGAAAAAAAATGTTTAATGATTGGCACTGTGTCATGTTCTTACACAGAAAACACGTGAAACTAAGGGGCAGATGGGCTAGAGATCCAGGAGTCCTCTCTCCCAGAACTGCTCCTTTGCAGATGGGGTTGAGATGTGTTTGTGAACGGGGTTTTTGTTTGCTCAGTGCCAAACCTGCTCTAATAACTTCTGCCAGCTTCAGCCCGTATCTGCACACTGCTTTCCTCTTCGCTACACATGCACTTGCAGGCATGCACGTGTACCCACACAGGAGCAGTGGTTGGCATCCCAGGCACCCAACCAGCCTTTCTGGGGTCCAGGGGTGTCTGCCTCGAGAGCTGTGTGAAACTCCAGGTGCAGTTGCTGGCTATTCCCACATTAAATTGTGTTTCTTTCACTTTTATTTGAGTAGCATTGCTTGGTTTAGGCCTAAAATTCCCTCACCCCTCATTCATTTTATTGTTGTGTTAGATGTATGACTAAAATGAGGACATGGCAATGAGGAGTTGTGAGGGAGTGTGGGGAGATTTGTTTATATTGATCAGGCAAATCCCCCAGCGTTTTCCATTTCTTGCTTGGATGATGCGTGATCTTCCTCCTGAGTCTCTGGCACTTCTGAGGCCTTGGCAGACCAGGTGGTATCTGGCGGCTGGTGCTCTCAAACCCATCCATCACTTCTCCTACAGTGATGGAAGGAGTGGAAAAGATTTCTCCTTGCTCTGGCACCAGGTCAGCACTTGTCAGTCTCCATCCATTTCACTACAGGTTTCTGAAGTCAGCTCTAAGCATGGAGTAGCTGCCATTTCGACTGTCAAGCTGCCAAATATTTCCCATCTTCAGCACTATTGTACCATGGCATCTTCTTCAGCTCTTACAGCAGAAGCACCAAACTGTCAGTGGCTGGGGGTGATCTGAAAGGGCTGGAGCTGCCAGGGCGGCTGGGGGAGCGTGGGGGCAGCCTTTCCTCAGGCACCTCTCCCAGAAGCACGGTGTTCACCAAGACGTGAGCCTGGTCACAGCCGATGGGATAAGGGCTAGAGAGGATTTGCAGGACTTGGGAAAAAGGGAAAGGAAGGAGGTAGGAGTGAGCATGACGTATAGGCATATCACTGCTCCTTTTGCTTGTGCAGCGTGGTGAAGGCTGGCTTTTCAGACCAAGGGATCTGTCAGCTAGCTAGAAATTTAAGCAGTGGGGTTTTTTTTGATTGTTCTGGAAAATTTTTTTAACCATACTGAAAGCCGCATTGTATGGAAGTAGAAATTGGGAAGGTTTATCGGTATGACTTCATAAATGGACAGTTGCATGGGCAAATTCCTCCAAGTTCAAATGCAGCTTATATTAGTGAGAATGTGTTTTTAGCAGTAGAGTTTTGGCTAAAAGAAGCTATACAAGCAGAGTCACGCTTACTCTGATACAACTGAGACTGGGCTTTTACTGATGTGGAAAGGTGGTTTAAGAAAGCCAACCTCCAGGCTTTACTCATGGTTGCAGAGCCGGTTAGACCCGTGATTTCAGGGCAGAACTGCCAACTGTTTCAACCCGGGGACATTGTGTCCCTAGCTGTTGTGTCATAGAAGTCCTGGGTTTCTGGGTGGCTTGTGTAGTTTCACAGCTTCTGGGAGGTGGGGAAACAGGGTTGAGTTCACAAGAGGGAAAGTTGCACAGGAGTCTGTGGTTTCACGCCCGCTGGTGTGTTCTTTGGGTTTTGTATGTGAAATGACATCTGGCAGACTGCAGGTCTGCAGTGTGGCACTAGCGCCTTAGGGATGGACTGGCTCTCTCCCTCCCTTGCTTTTCAGCCGTGGAGCAAGCCTGAAGGCAGCAGCTCCCACACGTCGTGGCTGCAACAGTATTTTCCTTCGTGATCTGTAATGGTCCGAGACCTGCTCCTCGCCTGTGGGCTGGAAGCTGGCTGTGCACAGGCAACATCCACTGGAACATCTTTGGGATCCGACTGTACAAGGGCTCACTGCCTACAGCCTGTCTGGATACACCTCGACAGGACAGTGACTGTTATGGCCTGGCCTGTCCATGATGCCCAGATAACAAGGCTGCCTCATGCACTCCCATTCACGTAGACTTGAAGGAGCAAGTGTTCTGGGTCCCTCTGGACTCAGACAGAGCAGGAGGTGGGTAACCATGACCCTGTGGTCCTCTGCGACCTCAGGGCTCATTCTGTTCAGTTCTGTTTCTTTAATAAAACTACTAACCAAAAGAATATCTGTTGGCTTTCAGTCTTGCAAACCAACGTTAAAAATAACGTTGCAAAGTTGACCTGGCCTGCTTACCCCAGATCTGATTTTACTGTGTCAGAGGTACTTAAGTGGCAAAGAAAAACTATCATATGGTGATGTTTTGGGGAGAAACAACCTGCTCAGAACATGAACCACACAAAAAATATTGGTCTTGTCTCATTTTCAAGGGCCTCTCTCCTCCCAATTCATGGGAATTTTTGCTAATGGCTTTAATGAGAAATATCAGATCCTTATTTAATGGGGATTTCTGAATTTGTGAAATACATACTGGAAGTGTTCCTGCAGTTAGTAAGGGTTCTTACAACCATACTTCGTGTGGTAGAGAAGGAGGAAGGAAGTTTTCTACCATACACGCAGGAATATTTCTCAACAAAGGAGTTTCCCCACACACATTTGCCAGCATGAGAGTCTCTTCAGAGGATATCAGCTTGGGGCTCCACCACACGTGTGCTTCTGCTCCCTGCTGACAGGAAAGGGAGATACTCAAGCGTGTTTAATACACTCTGTAGTACTTGCTGCACTTGTTCTATTAACTTTGATTACTGCAGCATTTTCAGGCCCCAGGCACAAACAGGAACCCAGCTGTGCCACATTTGCTCTGAAAGCAGAAGAAAAAGATAATCCTTTTCTGAGGAGGTTGTGGCTGAGGATCTCTCTTTCAAACATACAGCGGGGAGCTTGAGATTTTGAAATAGGAGTATGTGGCGGGATAGCCGACACCTGCACACTTTCTATTGCCTAGTTTAACGCCTGGGATCAAAGTGTCCACAACGCTTTTAGGATGACTTGAATGTGAAATGCCTGCTGGTAGTCTGGACTTGAGGAGGCTTGGCCATGCCCTGGCTGCTACATTAGGGTGCTCCAAGAAGAGCCTCATCTGGAGCCAGTTCTGTGCAAGAAATGACACAGTAGGATGAGACTCTTCAGTATGAAGGCATGGAGAGACTGGCACAGAGAGAGTGGGTGGGGATCAACTGTTCACCATCTACTGACTTTGTCAGAGCTAGTTGAGAAGAAAATAGAGAATAGGAAGAAAGTGCTAGAGATCCTCAGCTGAAAAGAGGACAAATCCTTGTTTCTCAGGCAAAACTCTCCTGAAATCTGCTCAGATGGGGCTTGAGCAAGCAGGGTGGGGCTGCTTGTCCCATCTTTGGGACTTTCGGACAAGGCCCATTCTGGACCTGCTCCAGATTTACTGAATGGCACTGCTTTTTGGCAGCTGCCCTGTGAAGGGTGTTAATTCTTAGCAGAGACTACTGGAGGCTGGAAGGAGGTGTTAGGAGCCCGCTCTGTAGCTTTCCTGCTTCCTGTGCTCTGTCCTGAAGCACCCACTGATGGCTACGGTGAACGATAGGATACTGGGATGGATGGACCTCTGGTCTGAACCCCGCGGGACTCTCCCGTCGATGTTGTAAGAAGACAAAATGGAAACCTTCCTGGGTGAGAGGTGCGGCACCGGGGCTGGACCTTCCACAGCTCCAGCTCAGGGAAGCTCAATGGCCCCGCAGAGTGAGGGGAATTCACCAATCGCACGCTACTGCCGACCTCATTTTGTGGATAAACAGTTATCTGTGTTTTCTGAGGGCGTGCTACTGTAGTTCTGGGAAATGCTATGGGAATTAAGAAAATAAATCAATATTCCACACATAGACTCAGTCCAGTTCTTATTAATGAGGCTGACAACTGAAAAAAAAAACAAACAAACCCCAAAAGCTGTCTGTTTCAGGAAGTATAGATGACTTCACCTGGATTTATGCATTTATACACTATGGACAAAATAAAGGGATATAAAAAAGCAGTGATTTTCCTTTCCCTTTTTTTTCCCTACAGACAGAGAGTGTAAGAGCTTTTGTTTTTTTTTAAAAAGTGATGCTGGTGATTGAGGGAGAGTAGTTCCAAAAAGCAGAATGCAACTGAAATGAAATAGACTGGACACATCAAAATCAAGGCATTTAATAAAATAAACCATCTTTTTTTTCTTGCCTAAGAGTTGTGTGAAAAATATGTACATATCCATTGGCTCATAACTGGAAGAAAACTCCTTGTTCTGGCAGACCATCGTAATTTCTCAAAGTGATGAAGCCAACTAGACAAACGTATTTGGGGGGATTGGACTGAATAGGCCAGGCAAGCTTTTTTTCCTTGGCTTCTCTGTTAAAAGCATCATAGATGGCGTCTTTGGTGACAGTTTTGGCCGGAGCTGGGATTTCTGCGATCCCAACGTGATTTTTTTTGGCAATCCTGGAACTGGTGGTGATGGTGTATGCGTTGCTTCTGTAGCATTTCATGGCGGACATGCAGAAAGTTTCTTTCATACCTCTCCTGAAGTTTGCGTTGTAGACGGAGTAAAGGGTTGGCTTAGAGGCTGAAGAGCTGAAAGAGATCCAGTTGATGGCCAGGAAAACCAAGGAGCTCTTCCTGTAGTCGGTTTCCTGCGGGTGCCACAGCTGTGCCACGTAAAAAGGGAGCCAGGAGAGGAGAAAGACCGAGTTCAACATTAAGAACATCTTGATGGTTTTCACTTTTGTTCTTGGAACAATATTCATTGTCCTCCTGACAGTCCTGCCATCGGTGCCTATTCTCCAAATGTACTTGATGACCTTCTGGTAGAAGAGCACAATGAGGATGGATGGGATGAAAAAGAGCACCAAGAGGTGGATGATACTGTAGACGGCTCCTTGCCAAGAATCGGGGAGAAAAAAGTTGCAGTGGCCGTCGCTGCTGGAGCCATAGAAAAAGAAAGCGGGCGATGCAAAGGCAGCGTCAAAGAGCCAAGAGGCCAGAATCATTTTCTTGGCTTTCTCCCTCGACACTTTGAAGCTCAGCGGGTAGACAATGGTGTAGAATCGATCCACGCATATAGAGAGGAGCACGTATATCTGGACGCCCGGGGCGAGGTGCTGTATGTACCTTACCAGCTTGCACGTCGCGTTCCCCAGCGCCCACCTGCCATAGGCCAACTGGAGCAGCACGAAGGGCGCGCTGGCGACACTGATGAGAAGGTCTGCACAAGCCATGGAGACAACAAAATAGTTGGTGGTGGATTGTGTCCTCCTGCTCCTGTGGATCACTAAGCAAACGAGGGAGTTTCCAAGGATGGAAACCAGCCACAACGCTCCCAAAACCATGCTGGCTGCTGCAATTTCCCCCGGCCTGAGTTGGTACTGCAAGACGGTGTGGTTCCCGCTTGAGCTGGGTGCTGTGGGTGACTCCGTCATCTCATAGCCAGCAGGAGGGGTGAAGGTTTCTGGGTAGCTCTTGTTGTGCAGCAGGAGCAATAAGGTAGGGAGAACAAGAGGCCCGCTGCTGTTATCCATGCTGCGGGCAAACATGGCCACGTCTTTTGCCGAGGCTGCATAAAGAGAGAAAAGGTTACGGTTAACAAGTATGTGTGAAAAACCTACCTTAACCGCTGGAAGATATGTTTAAGCAGTATACGTACTGCTTAGAGTAGTAGATTTCAGAGGAACGGTCAGAAATACCCGGTGAGACTACCTGTCTGGTACAGCAGAGGCCATTAGGTTTCATGCCGATTTTTATTAACGGCCCAGCTATTTTAGGACAGGCATTTCTGTCGTCTGAAAGATGAATGTCCCTTTCACGGCTCGAGACTGAGGTGCAGCTTCACCAATGCTGGTGACCTGCATACTGAGTGAGCGGAATGTGCCCCATCGATCCCAGAAATGAGCTGTCCTTCCCGGTGTCCGTGAAAGTGGCGGAAAACCAGAGCAACAGTGTCCCTGCTCACTTGACTTGACGTAAATTGATCAAGTCGATAGACAAAGGAGGTGTTTCTTACCCTGAGAGTTGGAAAGGGCACTCGTGTTTTCCACGATAATAACATCTTCCTTGTGAAGGCTGCTAGCAGCCAAACCCTGCTGCCATCCAACTGCTAGTAACATTGGCATTAATATCCCTGGTATCCCTGCGTCTTTTTGTTTCTGGAGGTAATTTTGGAAGGTAAGGGAGGTGTGGATTTGAAGGCAAAGGCAAGGTCAGCACGGTGGAAGGAGCGGCACCAAGCTGGGTGGGCGCTCCTCACCGTGAATGCTCCTCAGCCCTTCCAGAGTGAGGAAGTTGTTTTCATCAAGAGCTGGGCATTGTGTACCTTAAAGAGCCCATCCTGCACATCAGCGCTGTCCCCGCCACGTCCTTGCCTCATTAGTTACCTGCCCCATGGAGGGCAGCATTTCCCTCTGTCACCCTGAGAGCAAGGTGGCACGACAACCTCCCCCCCAAAACCTGCAGCAGCCTTTTTTATCAACGGCAGTGTTGTGATTTGGAAGGAAAACTCTGGGGGAGGAGGTAAATGCCCTCACGCAGCTGAGATGTGGGGGGAGCCTTTGGATTTCCAGCAGTGGAGCCTCGAGTTGTGTCAGCTGCACTGTCACTAGATGAGACTGCAGTCAGCTGTTGAGGATCTCTGCGCTCTGGAGACAACCCTGGGAGAGGGTCGATGTCCTTACCTCGGTCAGGGACCTGCCAAGCAGCACGTCTGACTCTTCAGCGCTCACCCTGTGGAGCCCGGGTGCCGAGCAGAGCCCATCCTCCACCGACCCGCAGGGTGTGCAGGTCTGTGGGTGAGCCACGGGGCAACTGAAGGGTTGCCCTGAGCAACTGACACCAACACACACCACGGAACCTCTGCCCACAGCTGTGTCACGGGAGGCCCTTGCTCAGCTCCGGGAAGGCCAAGACCAGTCGTCTTGTCTTGGCCTTGGCACGTGCCAAATTTCTGAGCTCCTGAGCCCTCTGTTGACATGACCTGCGGGTTTGCAGAGGTTTAGGCGTTGCCAGCTGAGCCCAAGCCCTGTCCTTTTGAAACGTGACTGGCTCAGCTTCCAGTCCCCCCTTTCTCCTATCTCCATTCAAGTCAGCCCCCTTCTTGCTTGCCAGACCCTTGCAGTCCTTCCTCCTTCTTTCCGTCCCCCGTACAGACATTGCCTGGCCTGGGCACTGATAACATAGCCTTCACGGCTCTGAGGCCGAGGAGTGAACGTCACCAAATGGGTGAGCACGAGGCAAAAAGAGAGGTTAGAACTGGGTTCAAATGGCTCTGCTAGCTGCCAAAGAGTTCCCTATTCCAGCTGGATAGTAGTTGAACTTGGGGGCCCTCAGTGTTTCCCTCTCTAAAGCAGCCCAGAGCAGTCACCCAGCGTGGCCTCTCACTGCTGACTACACCACCCCCCCCTCATGCTAACAGAGTCAATAACCCTCCTGCTTCTTAGACGGTGTTTTTCACCTGCCTGGACGCTCGAGTGAGCCCTGTATTTCTGAGCAAGCACTGAAATAGAGCTTTTGGGGTCAAACTGCATCTGGTCCTTTGTTGTAAGTATGTTACACACCATGGCATGCGATATCTGTGACCTCCTGCTTTAAGGAGGAGTGAGACAAGAATGGATATATTGCTAGACAGTTTCTAGTCTTGGATTTAGCCAGATGGTTCCGTTGGTCCTCGCTTATCACAGGGATAAATTACTTAATATTAGTGCCTATGCATTTACAAACTCTGTGCTCGGGGCTGATGCTTTAAAAAGTGTCCTTTGAATCATGGTGTTGACATGCAATGCCTCTTACTCATTAGAAATATAAAGTCTGTTTCTGTGTGTTTATTGTGTGTATGATTAACTCCAGAGTCTTGATACTGTGTAAGATAAATCAGGATTCAATTAATGACTAGAAGATCAAAAAGTTCATTCCGGAAGCCAAATGGGCAAGTTCAAAAAGCCACCACCATCCTCCTCAGATTTCCAAGTTATCTAAATTCCCAGCTTTGCTTTCTGAGTTTTTTTCAGTGTTTTGCTGATGCTTTTTACTCTGCCCACTCTAGCTCTGCATCTATCACCAATTACTTTCTTCTCGTCTGCCTACTCAGAGCGGAGTCTGAAAGCGCGAAGCCACTCATGTATTTGGGATCTTGCTCCTAGCGCTGTTTTGCATGTCATCTTCAATAACGCAACGGAAAAAAATAGTCAGATGTGGAAGAGGAAAAGATGTATGAATTGCTTGATGTGGTTAGAGAAGATTTTTTCCCTCTTGCTTTTCAGACCCTGTATTCATTAGTTGCACTTAACATAACATTGCATGTTTCACATGAACAGGCTTGATGTACAATCAGCTGCACAGCACAGGCATATATTTTGCATGCTTGAAAATGCAGAGTGTGTTTGAGAGCAGCGCGGCACAGCTGCATGGACACAGCCAGTCTGCGTAGCCGCAGCCAGGCTGCTGCAGGACCCTGCTGTGCCTCTCCTCCACGCCTCACACCGTGCCCAGCCGCTGACTCTGCATCATCAGAAAGTGGGTCAATGTATGAGTCACCAACGCTGCTCCCAAAGCAACTGGCCTTATTTAGCTTTCGCGTGCAGGGAGCTGAAAACATGACTCAGGTTAAGCTGGACTCGTAGCTGAAGCAGTTTGAGGCTAGTAACAATTGTGTTTGTTTCAGTGGGGCGTGTTAAAGAAGGAATTTTGCATGGCACCGTCCTGTCAAAATAACACTCAGAGACATCAGTAGTGAGACCCAGAAGTGGGTGTCATGGTGGCTGAGTTGCCAGCCACCTGCAAGGGGCACCCTCTGCAGATGATACCCTGCCCCTCGTCCCGTCTTCTGCTGGAGGGCTGTGCAGTGCTGCCCAGCCTGGCCTTTGCTTTCCCGTCATCCTTAGCTGCCTTCCCTCATCCTTTTCTTAGTAGCTATTTTGAGTGCTATTTTGAGTGCTGGCAGATGATTCCTGGTTTCTCAAACAACTCCTGTTTGCCTTTCCCCAACCTCCGTCAGGTGGATCTGCTCCCCCGGAGATATCCTGCTGTCAGCTGTCTGCGGGGTATTCGGGCTTCTGTCTCTGGCAGAGTGGCAGAAAGCATTGACAGTACAACCCGCTAAATTACATGTTGGAATTATCTGTAATAAGATAATACATGTGGAGCCTATTAACCAGATAGAAAAGAAGATTATGGGCTTATTTTCTTCCTTAATTTCCCTTCTTGCCATGCAGAAGTATATGCCATTTAAAAAGAACCAGTTGCACAAATTAAGCTCAGTAGAATAGTAACCAGATGAAGCAGAATAATAACCAGCTGACATTTCTTGATCGATATTGAGGAGTAGTGGAAGTCAGGTACAAGAATGAAACGACCTTGCTAAGCCTTTAAAATATGTGGACTTGCTAACACTCTTCTCACGATATTTCTCCTGGTGAGCCAAATCTACTGTCCCTGTCTTTTCAGACCTGAGACTTTTAGTTATGCAGGTGGGTAAATCCAAAAATAGTTACAGGGTTGTAGCACTCAAATAGTACTTTTTTCTGTTACATTTTGCCTAGAAGTCAGCCCAACCACTGTTTACTGAAGAATGCAGGTAACCTGCAAACGTAGAATCATAGAATCATTTAGGTTGGAAAAGACCCTTAAGATCATTGAGTCCAACCATAACCCTAACACTGCCAAGTCCACCACTAAACCATGTCCCTAAGCACCATGTCTACATCTCTTTTAAATAGCTCCAGGGATGGTAAAACAGAAGAGGCACCATACACAGGTGCAAGTAGTACTAGATTTTGTGATTCTTTCTTCACTGGGAAAATCCAAAGAAGTCATTCAGCACATTTCCCACAAGATCCAGGTGAAAATATAAGCGCAATAACAGGCACTTTAACTACCCTGAGCATAGGATTACTCTGATTGAACAGCAGTTACTTGTTTCATTTTTTTAAAAAAGTAAATGCTATCTGATTAACCAATGTGCTCTGAGATTCCTGCATTCCTAGTCATAGATAATTTCTTCTTCTAATGCACCAGAAGCTGATCTCTTTTATTTCTATTCAACCCTATTTTTCCTCGGTGGCACTGAGATCAGAATCATGCCTTGATTTAGCACTAAGAAGTACTTAGTGTCTATTGCTCAGCATATCTTTTTCTTCTCTGGGCAAGACTGTTTTTTTTATAGTGGAGACTTAAACTTCTGCATTATGAGTAATGCTCCTAATGGCAACATGAGTGTGAAAAGCTCAGCATACACACTGCTCTGTATGGGTCTAGGATGCAAATAACTAGAGATTCTGTATCTTGCTACATTTGAATCTTGAATTCCCATGTCCCCGTTTGCTGCATTGTTTACTGAAATATAATTTAAGTGTTAGAGAACTGTTCAACTTGCAAATATCGGATACATAAGAAAATAGTGACGAGCTCTTTAGTCTCCCTCTACCTTGCAGGTCAATAAGGAGGTATTAGAAACATAAGAAGTAAAAATTACATATAGCAAATATGTGAGGCCTAATGACATTTTTATTTAACAAAAACACTTTTGTTTGATTTTCGCTTTAAACCTATATAACACTGAGCTGAGGGAAAGGATACTTTCTAGTAACTGTGAGTCTCCATGGATGCAGCAGTGCCAAAACTCTCACTTTTTCTTTTGAACATTTTAGAGGGGGAATCCTTTTAAAACTGCTGTAAGGACTTGCTGTATTTCGGTTTAAAACCCTAAATTTTGTGCATTTGCTTGGGGAAAAAAAAGGCATGTGAAATGACTCATAATCATCAAAGAGGGATTTCCTGGTGCCACAGTTACTATTTTATGGACCTTAATTTGCAGTTTGAAGGCCCAAACACTCAATTTTCAGGGTTATCTTTTTGGGTTGGTAGCAAAAGAAACATATTCTTGCCAACTCTCCAAAACAGATATGTTACTTAGAGAAGAAGTATTTGAGTCACAAGAAGTTCATGAAATCACTGCCATGTCTACTTTGATGTTGCATAAAGCCCATATGGCATAGTTACTATGCGTTTGCATGCTTACTGTCCTGTCTAGAAATGCAGTGTCCATTGCAGTTTGGAAGAGTAAAACCTAATAAGATTCACAAAGGAATGCAGTAAATGGCTTTTTTAATGTTTAATCAAAAGAATAATTTTTTTTTCCCCCAACCACTGTTTTTCAGGATTAAAAAGGTAGCTAAAGAAACAGATCGTTGTACATTGCTTAACCTAGCACTAGCAGAGGGGCTTTTTTATTCAACATATTTTACCTCTCTGCATCATAACTGCAAAACAGTGGGCAAACTTTGGCCCAGCAAATTATTTCAAAAGCATTAAGCTGGTCATTTACTCCATAAACTTCCGTCTCTGAAGAATATCTCAGGAATAGCTGCCAGACTGGAAGAGGAATGCTTCGTCTAAGTGAGTTTAATCAACATTAGAAGTGGGCATAAATTGAATCAGAATGGGGGGGCTATTGTCTGGGTGTAAGATGCTAGAAGGTGACATTCTGCCTAAATTCAAATTAACTACCCTGTGTGTGCATTGTCCCAATGTAATAATCCTTTTTCTACAAGAGCACAGAGTCTTAATCTCTCTCTGTCTCTTGCTATGTGGAGATGTCTGTGTGCATATTGAGGCCATTTAGTACTTCTGCTTCCAGTGGAGGAATGCGGATACACATAGCTTTTGTAAGCACACAGATTCCCTGCCAGTTCTTTTCTCTGGTCTAGTGCTCATAAAAATGCTCAGCTATTCGCCCTGTTCCTCTTACGAAGGCTTTTCTATTGTCTGGGCAGCTCTTCTGAGCAAAGCCTGAAAACCTCTTGAGGTGAAGTGTGCTCTTCCTCACTCTCTGCATTCCAGTGCATGGGGATAGAAAACATCTGCCCCTCTTTTATTAGGAGAATAAGATGTTTTGAATGCAATAAAACTTCTGAGATCCATACCCATATCTCATGTTGCTGCCTGCTCCCTGGCTTTACCCAGCTGGTGGAGATTCCTGTTCTGCAGCATGGGTAGCTAAAGATGACATGACTAGAAGTGTGGATAGGCTGTTTCATGGATGAAGCTTTCAGTGCCAGTGTGGTCTCAGCTCACCATATGGTAAAAGTTTCTGAACTGAACTGATGATGTAAGTCGATACACTTTATTGCGTCTTGTATCAGCATCTGAGAGCCTAGCTTGTGTTGCAAGGTGAGGTCATAGGAGCAGGAAATATGGATGGAATCAAATAAAGGAAGGAAATGTTCTTAGTTTCCAGCACATCTAAAGAATATAGCTACTATACTATAGTATACCTAGCTACTGCATGAGCATGAATCTAAACAAGATTTTTCTGCTGTAGGCTTGAGGAAAGTAAGGGCAGCTAGACAGTCTCTTTGCCGTCAACCTTCATTCACTCTTCATATTCTTTCCTGACTATTTTAACAAGGTATTAAAGCTGAGAACAAGGATATAATACTGCAACACTTGCTGGGATTTGGGCCAATTTATATTTCTTGTACTGGTTGCCTGTGGAAGAATCCTTTTCAGCTTTATCCTTTTAACTGAGCTAAGTAAGTGGTGAGCCATGCAGTAACCAACTAGGCCAAGAACAGGGTCCATCTATTGCTTCTGGGTCTATCAGATCACATCTGGAGTAACTACTCTGACTGCAGACTGGTAGCACTGGGTCTGAGGCCTGGCCCAGGGCAAATCCATGGGGCATGATTTTGGTGAATGTTCAGGGTTCAAAACCATACATAAGTCACAAGTTACTGCATATTGACCGAGTCTCCTTAAGAGACAGTGCCATCTCTTGAAGCTCATTGTGGTGTTAAAGGTTCTGGGAGCAGTGTTTTTTTTCTGCATCTGAAGTCAATGAATTTTTCTCATGTATTTACTGTGGGTTAAGACTGACATGTAGGCAGTTACTGGAGGTCTATTAATCTGAGGTGAGTTGCTAAGACCCAGTAGTTTATTCATGCATTAAGCCCTAAGAGTGCATTTATTCTGTATTGGCAGTGGGAAGGAGCCCTTACAGTAACTGCAGATTCCACTTGTATAAGTGGACATCATGCTCTGGTTCAGGGACAGATAGTGGTAAAATATGAGCCAGATTTGTGCTCACCACTACTCAGAAAGACACCCTCACCTCATCAGCATCTGCAGAGCAAGGGAACAGGTGTAACTCTCTTCAACCAGGGCTATGCTGAAGCACACATGGAGTTTGCAACCCTCAGATCTGTAGAGAGGATGACCTTTCTGAAGAGATAGGCAGGGTCACCTACAGTGAGAAATTAATCCTCCAGTGGCTGCAGGGTAGGGTCTTCCATAAGGCCCAGGGAGGACACAGCCTTCCTTCCGCAGACCTTGGCTGTGCCGAATGAATTGTTGGGTTTGCCATGACCTTTTGACAGCTTGATTCTTCCATCTGTCTCCTCTACTCTTGACCATGGCCTGGTCTGGCTAATCATAGGAGACACACACAGTGTGGTGCTCTGGCTACTACCTCATGAGCATGAGTGCAACACACTGTTTGCAAACAGGCACACAGTGGTTATGAGTCTCCTGTTATAAATGTAACTCTTCCCCAAAGGAAAGACTCACAGAGTTTTACGTATCTCAGAGCTTTATTCTGTCCTCCTACTGCTGTGACTAGTAGTCAAAACTCTAGATTAGCGCTGATCTAAAACCGGTGGCAGAACCCAGATCTGTGCCCAGTGTGACTGCGGGGGCATGAAAAAGTGGGAGCAAGGAGAAGAGGGACTGACCTCATTTCCAACTCTGCTGTCAAAAATAGGTTCCACCTACTGGAGTTGTCCAAGAAGAGTGTGGAGAAGCTTGAAATACACCTTTGCAGGCTGCTTGCCTTCCTTAATGGGGATTGAGTCTGTCCTTGGACATGGCTAGGCTGGACCCTTTCCTGATTCAGAGATAAAAAAATAGATGGCCTCTCCCACACATTTACATTAATTTTTGGCAACACCGGGCCCTGCCCACAGCACAGCATGCTCTTCTGCTTGATGTGAGGAATGCAGTGCTTACCAGGGCTGGTTTGCCATGGTGGGTGTTGACAGATAAGCTGTGGTGAATCTCACGCTTGGCTGATTTCTCTGCCCATCTCTTGGAAATTCTCACCCTTTCCTTGCCGAGTGTCCTCTCCTCCACAGGGAAAACATGCCAGCAGCTTCAGTGATGACTCTGGCAGCTTAGCTCATCTTCTCACTAGCAGTGAGCACAAGTTCTCCTCCTAGGAGAACCTTAGGGGTTTTTTTTTTTTGTTGTTGTTGCTTCTATATGAAAAGGTCATATAGAAATGAATTCTTGATATTAAATCTTGTAAAAGCTGCTTTCTCAGCACATAAGAAGTTAATATGGTAACAGGATTTTTGCACTGGGATGTGCGAGTGCCTGCCATATGGCTCTTGACCCTTTTCAGTAACATGGATTTAGTGCTCACACAACACAGGTCACCTGTGCCAGACATAGTGACAGAGAGTGGGGTAGCACTGGTGGCTAATAATCATGCCAGGGATAGAGTTGCCAGAGATCAGAAGATGCTTCCAGGAGGACTTATCTGATAAGAATAAGAGGAGGAGACCTGAATGAGCAGTAAGAGAATGTTCCCATGGGCCTCTGTCAGAGGATATGGCCATTAGTGAAAGCATTTTGTAGTCTTCCTGTACTAACAACTTTGCTGGAGAAGCTGGGAGAGCCGAAGGCCATGCAAAGCCCATAGTTAGGTTGGAAATGCCTGATGCAGAGATGACAGTTGGAAGGGATGTCTCAGCTGAGCTAGGCTCAGGGAGGACAAAAGCAGGCTAGAGGAAACCACCGAGGCAAGATGCTGGCCTGCTGATAACCCCTGAACTGGAGATGTCTTCTTGGGCAGGGTGCCAGTTGCAAGAACTCTGTTGGCTGCCTGTCAAAGGGAAAGTCTAGGAAATAATGGAAGCTGCTGGAATGGAGAAATCCCAAAGACACAAGCACTGCATCATGTTTTGGTGCTGGGAGAACTATGTTCATGGTGGGGAGGGGGAGCAGACTCTACTTGAGGATGTTAGGGGGTTATTCTACATTGTCTGATTGAAATTGCTCTCTAAATTGTTAAACACCTGAGGGAGGATGCCTGGTGGGGCTGCAAAGGAAAAAGCAGATGGAGATTATATGGTGTGACCCAGATGGGGGAATTGCACTGCACAGCTTTGCAAACACAGGCTTCACAGGAGAACTGCGGGGGAGTAAGAGTCTGCAAGCTCTTACTTTAAGCTAAGGAGCAGAGCTCCCCAAACGTGTCTAAGGTATTGAAATTCCTCCCCTTACTGACTCATCCAAGACCAGGATGTTTAAAATAAACTCGTAAATCAAGCTTCCAAAAATATTTAGACACCCAAATAAAGATTAGCTTTTAAGGATGCCTCTGGGTTGGCATCCAATTTTTCTGCAAACCAAGCCACTTGTTTAAGTGATTAGCAGTGGCTTTAACAACAAATCTTCAAGAACCACATTTGAAAATCTTGCCAGAAAGAATTGGCTATGAATCCTGCCTCATACACACAAATGGTCTTTTGAAAGCAGAAGGCAGTTTTACTTCTCCACTACTCTGTGGAGCCAACATACTGTTTGACATGCTGGAAGCCAGCTGGATAAATGAAAAATATTGCTATGCATTCTTAGAGAGTATGTGCCTGAATTAGCAAAAACAGAATAGCCTTCTTGCCTCTGCTGGCTACAGATAAGCAAAGATTACTATGCCTGTGGTGTTTCCCTAAGTAGCTGCATCCAGGCACCCACACAGAAAAAGGGAGACAACGCTTTCAGAAAGGATGATTTCAAATTAATGACTGAAAAATACAAAAGCAGCTGTTTTAGTGCAATAACACGAGGAAGGAAGAAGCTGTCTGAATGTATCTAGAGAGAAAAAAAAAGAAAACAGATGGGCAGATTGGTCTGCTCCACCTCAGTAAAAGTAATTTTCTGCTTTCATTGAACTGATCACGTCAGGGGGTTGTTTTAAGACAAATAAGTGGCATAATTTAAAAATAATGAATATAGATAGACAGAATGTAGACCTGTGCAGAAAATACAGATAGTTGTTCTGCAGTAATTCTACACACCTCTCTGCTTTCAGCAGAATCATCTTAGAATTCAAGCCCCGCAGAGCATTGGCTCCTGAGGAATGAGTCCTCCTTGCTGAAACCCACGGATTTCAAATGCACGTAAGTAAATACACAGAAGATAATTTACTGGAAAAGATCGTGTTGCTTGTCTCTGCAAAGAGAACTATCCCTTTAGCCATAGCACTGTTTGGCACGGCACCTATCCGTCCACATACCTGCTCCAAAGCATAATCCCAGAGGCGCCGGTCTCGTCCTTTCTCTGTTTGTAATCCCAAGTGAAGGCACCCCTGAGAAGGCGCCAGTCATACTGGAAACCACGGAGTACATTCACAGCTGAGGCTGCCTCTGCCCGGCTATTTGTAAATCTGGCTGAGGGGGAGGGATGGGGTCTTCTACCCCTCTTCTTTGACGGAGGAAAAAATGACGTTTCGCAGGGCTGGCTGCTGCCACCGGTTTCTTTCTGTGTCAGGTGGGATGCGGATCATGTGGCTGTCCCTCCCCAGGACCCAGCAGCCCCGGGGCCTCCTTCCCCCCCGCTCCTCTCCCTCCTCCCCGCCGCGCCGCGCGGGATGCCCGTCCCCCGCCCCGTCGGGGCCCGTCAGCACCACGGACAGCGGCGCAGCGCCCGCCCGCGCCCCGGAGCCCCGACGGGGCGGGCACCGGGCCGCCCCCCGCCGCCGCGGGGCTGCCCCCCGCCCCGGCCCCGCCAGCCCCCGTCCCCTCGCAAGGCCCCGGGGGCAGGGGAGGGGGCGGCCCCGGGGGCAGAGCCGCCCCTCGGCCTGCCGCGGGGTTCGGCTGCCGGCGCTGACGTCCCGGTTGCTATGGCGAGGTGCGGCGGCTACAGAGGATGCTTTTCTTCCACCACGGTCGCCATGGGACCCTGCCAATTGAAAGAAACGGAGCGAATGAAAAAGGAGAAGGAGGTGGAGAGAATATTTAATCAGCTTCCTCTGGGAATTCGTGTTCTTTTCTTTTTTTTAATTCCCACGTAGATACTGAAACTCCTTAAGAAAAAAAGAGAAATCAGCCTGTCTGGTCCTCCCATTCAGCATTGGGCACCTTTTTTTATTTTATGGGAATGGCACTGACACCATCTCCTTATGTTTTCTGCCACATACACTTCATTAAGCAAGGCAGAGTAGTAACAACCCTCCCCAAATCTCAATGAGCAGTCTCTCACAACCATTTGTCCCACAGAAGTACAACAGCTCCGTAAATTATATTACACTGTAAGTTTAAGAAAGGAATGTATCATTTTAGTCCTGACAAACTTTCTGCTTGTGAACTAACCAAGAAAATTGTTTGGTGCATGGACTTCTGCTATTTCAGGATTTCTCATTAGGTGCATGGGTAAGTGAACCAACAAAGGCTGACTCAAAGGCTGGGTATTTTCCTTTGTTTTCCCTCATTTTTCAGTGGAGAAACCCATGTATATTTTTATAATTTTTTGCTAGATGTCTTTAGGGCAATGAAGGAAAAGTACAGTTGCTCATTGAAAGCTACTTTCAAGGAAGAACATGGAAACAAACAGTGTTTTTTTCCTGAGTAATTACCGCAGTATAGTTTCATTTCCCATATGTTATATTTTTAAGCTACATTACACGCAGTGGAGCAGGTATTCAGAATCAAGTCAGAATTATGGAATAGCTTCTATACAAAGAATGGTTTGAATAGACTAGGACTGTTTTTCCCAGTTAGAAATGGGTAAGATGTGGGCAGATTTGATGGCGTGAATGACATGGAGAGCGCGAATAGGGATTGCCTGTTCATCTTCCAATAGAAGAACTTGGAAAGGGGCATCAGATGAAGGAACCTGGTTCAGAACATGCAGAAGGGGGGGTTTCCTCGAAGTGTGGGTCTATGGGGCTCCTTGCCAAAGGATGCTGTGAGTGCAGAATTTCATGTGAATTTGAGGGGAGATTGAACAAATGTTTGGAAAAGTGCTCAATAGATCTAAACTGTCCTAAACCAATAAGCCACATCACTTTCAGAAAATCATCTGAGCTGAGAACAGTTGGAGATTGGGAGAACTCTTGGAGAAAGTATTGTGCTGGTGTTCAGTGAAAGGTATCTTTATAGCCAAGACAATAACTTTATAAAGCTTGGGGTAGGAGTGTGATTTTCCAACTACATCTGCAATATTTCCTTGCCCAGGTAGAGGATGGCAATGGTAATGGCAGCATGACTGTAGACCAGCTTCATTTCCAGGTATTTCACACTGTGTATTTCAAACTTTGCTGATTTTTTGCAGCATCTTTCCTTTTTTTCTGTTTTCCTCCCTGTGATTATCCGTGTCAGAGAAAGATAATCTTACTTTTCACCTTCTTCCAAACTTGGTTTCACTGACAGTGAAGGAGGGTGAAGGAAGGTTACCTGACACCTGTGTTGATGGAGCATTGCACAGGGACATGGAAACCGCTGGACTGACTCACGCAATTGTTCCTCTGGTTTAGGGATGCAGCTTTTGGCAGTGGTAAATGCAGTGTTTTGGAAGAAGGCATGAAAACCTGACAGTTGTTTTGGCAGTTCACTTTCTCTTTCTTGCTACATAGACATAAGGATCAAGGCTTGAAATATGTAGTGATATTAGTTTCTCATGACCTTAGCTTGCATTATCTACTCTAGTGGCTGCTGAATTAATCAAGCCTTTATAAAATCCAGGTACATCATTTCAGTGTTGATAAACTGGAAGAGGTGAGGATGTACACCTCATTCAACATTTCCAGAGAGTCTGAAACATCAGTTGTTCTTATTATTTGGAGACTTTTTTCTCTGACAAGACCTAAGTGTTTTCTCAAGTTTGTCCTGAGTGGCCCAGGTTACCCTAAATCTGATGTCAATGGTTGCCAGAGCCACAGCTGTTGTTGATTATTTTGGAACTGCTTTTGCAGGGCAAAGAAATTTTTGCTCAACGTCGATCTGTTTTGAATTGTGCATTTGTTTGACCAAAGCTGGAAGTAAATCTCAGATTTGGTTTTTGACACCTGTCACATTCCTGGTGTTAAGAAATCTTTTATTCCTGTCAATGAATCCAGCAGCAAACCCGGACAGAGACATCAGGTCCCCCAACTGACACCTGACTGGGGACAAAAAGGCACTCTGTGCACTCAGTGCTAGAAAGTTTGCTTTAGTGAGTGCGGGGAGGCAGGAAAATAAACCATACAAAGAGATATGAGGTAATAGGTGCAAATCAAAATACATGGCATCTTGTGCCTTCTGTGTATTGGCACCATTATGCCTGAGGTACTTCATGTGGTGCATGTGGAGTCTGTGTTTGTAGGGTCAGGCAGTGGGAAAGCAGTTGTGATTTATGCATGGGGCCAAACTCTGATCCATCCTGAGCCTTTCCATTTTGTTCCGTGGGACCAAGCTCAGGAGCTCAGTGGACAAGGGTCACTAGCCCTGGGGGGCTGAAGGAAGCTGAGGTTGCACAAGAGGAAGTCAGTCCTAGATTCCTGCCTCGGTTGATGCCTCGGACGTGCAGTTTGGGATACATCATTTAACCTCTCTGGGCCAAATTCTGCTCAGGAGCTCTGGAGTAAATTCAGGGTGACTCCACTGAAGCCACATGGCAAAGCCCAACCTGTTACCAGTTAAACATGTCTCCACTGGCTGTCCTAGGGCTGGACTTGGCTCAGAGATTTGAGAACTCGGTCCAGTGCATGGATGACTCTGTGTTCTCTAACAATGCTGCATTTCAGCCTGGTTTTGTTTGAGGGATGGATGGGTGACTTGCTATACCTCAGACAGGATCCCTCAGGGCTTTTAAGTCTGGTGCGAATTGTGCCCCTGAAGGATAGCCCATCAAGGGCTGGGTTTTTTTTTTTTTGGCTTGTTTCTTGTTTTCACCTGTTTAAATCCCAACAGTGGTTCAGAGAGTAGTGAGAAATGTCCCACAGCTGAGCTAAAGCTGTAGCTTTGCTTAGCTGTGCTCAGGCCCCTGTAAGGCTCCTGAGCACAGATCCCTGAAGAGAAAGTGAAATTCTGGGTGTTGTGGTTTAACCCCAACCGGCAACTAAGCACCACACAGCTGCTTGCTCAGTCCCCCGCCAGGTGGGAGGGGGGAGAGAATCAGAAGAGTAAAAGTGAGAAAACTCGTGGGTTAAGATAAGAACAGTTTAATAATTGAAATAAAATAATAATAATAGTAATGATAATAATGATAATAATGATAATAATGATAATAATGATAATAATGATGATGATGGTGATGATGATGATGATGAAAAGGAAAACAAGGAGAAAGAGAGAAATGAAACCCAGGAAAAACAAGTGATGCAACCACTTACCACCTGCCGCCCGACGCCCAGCCCATCCTCGAGCAATCATTGCCCCCTTGCCAACTTCCTCCAGTTTATATACTGAGCATGATGCCATACAGTATGGAATAGCCCTGTGGCCAGTCTGGGTCAGCTGTCCTGGCTGTGCCCCCTCCCAGCTTCTTGTGCACCTGGCAGAGCATGGGAAGCTGAAAAGTCCTTGACTGGTGTAAGCACTTCTTAGCAACAACCAAAACATCAATGCGTTATCAACATTATTCTCATCCTAAATCTAAAACACAGCACTACACCAGCTACTAGGAAGAAAATTAACTCTATCCTAGCCGAAACCAGAACACTGGGATAACAAGCTCTGGGAATATCTTATCTCTGCTTGGTGTGGGAAATAGTAAGTTGCCCGGAGGAAATATGACTCACTCTTATTTCTATTCAAAAAAGTGGGGGAATGCCTAGGTTTCTGTTTAATCAAAGCTTAATATGAACTAGTTTTCTTTGTCTCGTCCCCAAGCATTGCATGCAAAGCAGCATTCACTGGCCCTTGAAGTTAATATACTGTATTACGCATTCTAGAAGTTGACATTTCATGTGACCTACATGCACAGAGTGCAGCAGGGATGACTCAGATTTCTGTGTCTGTGGCCGCCACATCTCCTGCATTCTTAAGTTAATGCGTATATTTGAAACAAGGGGAGGACTGATGCTGAAACATTCATTCAGAAGCAGCAGTAAGATCTGTACCTGCTTTAAAGAGGAACTCATTTCCCTGGAGACACTGATCCTGTGCCCCTCACTCAGTGACAGTTTCCAATCACACAGTGATGTCAAAGTCAGGTCAGCAGGATCAAGACAGAAAGGATTTCTGGCAATGCCAGTCAGGAAATCCTTAAATGAGAGGGAGCGCTGGAAAGGATGCTATGGCAAGCACAGGAAGCGTGGATAATCCAGTGTGAAGAAAAATGGAGTCACAATTTATTATCTTAATCTGATACACGCTCCTGAATTTGAACATGATTTTTTTTTCCCCCGAGACTGAATGTGAGATCTTTTTTGGATTGTTTGGGTACCTACCTTCTACTTAGCAGAGAAAAAAAAAAAGATGTTTTACTTTCCTGCTGCAGAGCAATCTTTTTTTTTTTTTCTTTGAATTAGTGAAAAAGAGGTGACAGAAATGATCTATTGTAGATACAGTGAGTCAAAGAACCAGAACTTAGCTTGGGGGCCTTGTGTGGGCCACAACTGGTGATATGAGCTTGCTTTAAGCCAAACCAAGTCAAACAAAACAAAACAACCCCCACTGAACCCCAAGTCTATGAATTGCTTTGGTCTGCCTACCTTCAGGTAAGAAGAGTGGGCCACTGCAGGCTTCCAAAGCTCTTCTTAGAAGAACTATCCCCATTACAAGTTTAACATGCTTATCAATAGGCAGGATTGGTTTCCCACAGTGTTAACCTGGCTTTATAGCAGCATCACTCTGCTGAGCTGCAGAAATGTGAACTGGCTATATACCAACACTGTAAAATGTAACACTCCTCCTGAGAGCCAGCCTAATTTTACAGGGATATGGGGCGGTGAGGAGGAGGTAGTCTTCAGCTGCTGTGGTACATGCCCTGGTTGCACACCCTCATAGTCAGATCAGGCTCGTGTCCAACCCTGAATGTGTGCTACAGATTGGCACAGCAGCACAGGGGTCTGCACGGTTCAGTGCCATGGGCACGTGCCCAAGGAGGACAGGGATTTAAACAAATGATCTTACTACAGAGCTGTCTCTTACAATGCACAGACCTGCTGTAGCCACAAAAGTATCCTGCCACATCCTGATAAACAGTAGCCCTTAGTCCTCAGCATCTTTCACCCAGCTAAGACTTTTGCATAAGCTTTTACCCAGTGAGCCAAAAATGAACTAGACATCCAGGAGACCAAGCCTTATGGGCACGCAATGAAAGTAATTAGTCCCTTCAGTGCTGAAGTGTCTCCTGAAAATGGGATGGTAGCTTTGCTTCCAACATAGGCTTGCTCTGTTGAAGAGAGTAATGCTTAAATGTATTTCCAAAATCTGGGCCAAATTCTGATCAGCTCTGTATTATGCTTGGGGAAACAGAAGCAAAAGGAAATGAAATACTATATGTTGGTAGAGCTGTGAATTGAGCCCTTACCAACCTGGTCAACACAGAAAGCATGCTTCTCACTTGGCCTAGGCAAATGAAGAAACAGGACCTTTTACTTTTTTGAATAATTACTAACATGGACTTCTTGAGTTTTCCCAGGAAGAAAATCTAAACTAGAAAGATTCCTCATAAAAACACTTCCCATAAGCATTTTTATATGTTCACATTTAATGTATTGGCTATTTTCAGATGTATTTTGTAAAATCATTCCCTTGTTATAGTCAGTGGCTTTTCCCTGCTTTGGTGAAGGGGGGCCGGGGACTTCCCTACACAACTTGAACACACATGAGGCCCCAATGACCTTCTCATCTTGCATACTTCTTTCTCATGTTTCCTTTTTAAACATGTAGACACTTGCTTGTGCTATGATGGAGTTCGTTCAGCAAATCCAGCATATGGCTTAGGAGTTCTGTGTGCTCTAATTATCCTTGTTCACACCCCTCTGGTCAAGCTTGGCTGACGAAGATGGCTGGAAAATCAGGTCCATCTGTTCCCTCCAAAAGATGCAATCAAATGGCTTTAGCAAGGAAAATATACTCAAGAAGTGCTATAGACATGCTTGCTTTCAGCCTGATGGTAGTCTCATTAAAATCAATAAAAAGACTCCCACTGACTTCAGTAGGGAAATAATTTCCTACTCTGGAATTATCTGCTTGAGTTAAGCAAAGGAAGAAAGGTCAGGCTTTATCTTAAAGTTACTTATATATATAACTTATTACAGGGTTAATAACTGATGACTCAATTCTTACAGAGCCCAAAAGGTCAAAGGGTTGCTTACAACAACTGATAAAACACCCTTGACCGATGTTCTCACAGCACCCATGATAAATGCTGCTGATAGGCATAGCACACTTATCCATCAGTCTTTTATGGACTACTTATAAATGCCATATCATTATAAATCTTGAGTAGCAAAACAAGTAACTTCTGTGTCAGAAAGCTGTGCACAAAGTTTGGAAATTCAAGTCACTTTTGACATCTGCAGAACACTCGGTGGATTGAATGTTACGTCAGTTGTGAAATGTGTTTCTGGGAGAATATGAGATAGGAAGCCTTGTGGCTGGAGCATAACGTGTTGTTAGAAAGCCAACTTCTTTTCTGGCTTAGCTTTACCATGGTAAAAAAAAAGGGGGGGGAACTGATTTCAGACAAAAATATAACAAGGCCTGAGAACGGACACCAGGTTTTGCCACATATTGGCTGTTGTTTCCCCTCACCTCTGAATTTGCTCTTAAAAATGAGCACGAGGTTATTATGTATGTGTATTACAAAAACAGCCATCATCTGTCACTCACTAGGGACACCAGATTTTCCTACTTGAACAGATATGGTAATTTCTTTCCCCCCACTGTGCAATAAATTCTGAGGTTATTTGTGAAGCACTCCAGCCCTTAGCTTGAATCCTATCTCACTGGGAAGAACCTAAATGGAGTCACCCCTTTGAAGTGTTGGCAGCGGCGCTGCTGGACTCAGGCCCTTTGTCTTCCCCGGGCGAAGCAGTGGCTGCATACCAAATCCCAGTGTCAAAGGGAGAATGGGAACGCTGCTGATGCGGGACGCTGGGGGTGACCGCGAGGACACCGGCTCTGACTCTATGCCAAGCTTGGGGGTAGCGAGACTTTGGGAAGCGGTGGTAACCAGGATGACCCCTTCTGCTTGTGGAGCACATGAGATGGATTTGTTGGGGAGGCACTTGTGTCAGGATGTGCAGTCCTCTCTGGAACATCAGCTTGGCCCTCAGTTCATTAATCCTTCCTGGGAGAGGTTCAGGTTTTACTCCTTGAGCCACTTTCTGAGGGCTGCTAGAAGCTGGCAGAGCTCACAGAAGCCTGCGGCTCTTAGGAACAGCTCTAGCAGTGCCCTGGCAGCTCTTAGCTTGCCTTGGGGAAGGATAGAGAAGGATGCACATTACAGGGACTTCCACCTCTCCCCTATCTCGCCAGCAGATTTTCATGGTCATGGCAGAGAAAGTTCTTATATGCATAAAACTGTATGAGAGAGAAATGTACTCTAAAGAGACACAGAAAACAGTAGCCATAGGTGGATACTGTTATTTACTGTCTATAGTCAGCGTGCTTTTGGGACGGTGATGTTCAAAGGGACCTACCTGTTCCTTGTCCCAGCCTTCTGGCTGAGAAGGCTGCACCACGGTGAATTTGACTGGAGTGGTTTATAAACCAGAAAAGAGATGCTGCCTCTGTGCACCAGAAATCTGCCAAGGCTGCACTTACACTTTCTTAGTGACACCCCATTTTAACTTTTCACGCTTTCACCAGGACAAAAACCCACAACCGTTTTGCATCATTACGCTTTAAAAATGCTCCCTCCCTGAAGAATGAACTTATCTGAGATCCCATACACGGCGCTTCGGAAAGAAAATCAATGCTGCCCTCCTACGGCCTCGGGCTCTCCACGCCGGGAGGAAGCTGCAGATGTCCATCAGCCTCTCCGGCTGGTTTTCCTGCACTGGAAGAAGAAGGGAGAGCCAGCAGGCAGTGGGATTTCCACACTGGGGTTATTCACATCTCCTCCCATTCTCACACCTACATTAGGTGCCTGAGTTTGAAACCTCACCTAGTAAATCAAAGACCGATAACAGCTTAACTGAGCTGTTTGTCATTGCCCTTTGGAGGAAGTTGCCTTCTTCCCTTGAGCAGGTGGTGAACTCAAGACTGTCAATGCAGAGGCAGAAGCCTGAATAGCCACCAGTGCCAGCACATCTTCTGGGCAATGTCAGTGCCGACCACAACCAGGCTTCCCCGAAACCTATTTTTTATCCGCAGTGCCTATTTAGGACTTCTCAGTGACTGGATGTAGAAGGTGGTAGTTCAAGAGGCCTTGCTGTCTCATTTATCTTCCTTGTTGCACACAAATACACCCATTCCTTGTACTAAAAATCTCCAGGACACTGCCAATGACCTGTGTCTGCTGGGCACTGAGGGTCAGAGATGCCTGCACTGCTATGAGGAGACCTCAGTTAGGGAGGATTTTTAGTGGAGGAATGTCGAGACAACACCAGTTGTAGATTAAACAAATGTGCTATGCTGGGTGACAGCTGGCAAGCTGGGGAGGTGGTGATGCATTAAACAGGGCTAAATTCTGTACTAAGTTTAAGTCTGCATTGACTGCCCTGAAATAAGTAAAGTAACTTTGGACTGACTCCGTTGTATTGGAGAGGAGAAGTTGGCCTTGCGATTACGTGAAAAAGTACAGCAGATGAAGAGTTTCAGGAAAAGTTCAATCAAGACAGAGAAAAATCCAGACCACTCCAATCAACCCTTTCTCCTCTTTTCTAGTAGCATTTCTGGGGCTGGCTTCTTACACCACATTTCTCTATTTTTAGAGGGGTTTATGGACTTGCTTTTATAAAAGACAGCCAGACTCTGCTCTCATTTACACTGTCATATGCCTGCCTGTTTCAATGGAGTTCAGCTCTACTTGATCTTACATCAGCAAGACAAAAAACCCCACAACTAGGCTTATTGTAGCTGAGCATCCCATGAATCAAGAGACATGCCTGTTTCAACAGACACCTTGAACGCCGTGAACAGAAAGACACCGGGCTGACTTCTGTCCTCATAACCATATCCTGCTAACATCAACGGATCATGGGAATGCACATCAGGACAGAATTTGGCATCTCTTGCTTCTTCCTCTCCCCCAGCTTTGTAGTTGGGAAGGGGAGCCAAGAGTCATGAGGAATCACTATAGAGGGCAAGACTGTTCTTGCAGGAGCAGGTTTTCTATTTTTTAACTGGATTTTAATGCTTATCAGATGTGAAGTTCATAGGAGGAATAATGAAGCCCAAGTGACGTATTATTTATGCTGAGAAATGGCTGGGCATGTAAGTATGTTGGTGCTGAGGGACCATACTTGTAGCAGATTAAAATTTATTATATATAGGTAGGATTATAGTTCAGGCTGGTTTAGGCGTGCCACCTTTGAAATAAAAATGGCGTGTTAGCCACATGGCCACTGTGCATGCTCTGTATGTCTGTGCTGGCTTTAAGAGCAGTGGACAAATCTGAAGCGCCCCAGATCGCTGCTGGCAACTTTGTGCTGAGGCCATGAAATTAATTACTTGCCTCACCTCAGCAAGCCAGGTCTCACTCTACCCCTTCCTCCAGGGCCTACATATTCCGGTGAAATTCACCATGTGTTTCATGATGACGATGCTATTTCTCTTCTTCCAAACTAGCATCGTTCAGAAAAACATCTGCTGATATCAGCATCCACAGCCTTGGTTTGCAAATGAACCAAAGTTTTGCTGAAATTGATGGTGCTGCGCTGGTTTGTGCTAGCTGGTGCTCTGTAGCAATGAAGTTATGGGAATTTTTAAATTAACAGGAAAGAAAAATTGAGTCAGATGTCTCCCCTGTTGTTGTTAATACTCTCTGACCTTTTTTGCTGTACTTTCTCCTGAGTGTGATTTCACATGTGAGCACTTCAGGGAAGAGGAGAGGAAGGAAATATTTGTAATGGGCTCTTTCGTGAAATGAGGTAAATTAGGTGACTGGGTTTTTTTTGCTGTAGAAGACTGTAGATTTAGCACTGCAGACTTTACTCTTTTAAAGTGTTTTGCCCTCCCTTAAACTGTGAATTTTGCTTAGAAAGGATTAAAAGGTAGGTGTCAATTTATACCTTTTTTCCTCTCCCCCAGCTTAGTCTAAATGCCTGGGTCAGGCTTTTACTGCAACCCTGAGAGTGCTAAAAGCTCTCTTCCTATCTTTTAAAGTGAATGCAGCCACAGGATATCAGTAGCGGGGTGATAGGAAAACTGCCAGGTATTGTGAGACCCGAGTTAATGCAGTAAGAGCTGGCAAAGCTGTCCTCTCACGTGCGAGGCGCTGGCTTGCTAGCAAAAGCACACCTGGCTATGGCATATACTGGTGCACAGATGTCTCTTGGGATGAAAGGGGTTAGCTTTCATGAGAGTTGCCTTTGGCTTGTAGTGCTTATAGCTGAGTGAGAGTTCTTCTCGTTTAAAGTTAAATCCTACCTTTCCGCTTACACTGGATGGTATATTTTTCTGTAAGGCGATGTGCCTGAAATCAGTGTAGATGCATGTGATCTGTTAGGTATGAGTCTCCATAGATGAGAATGACGAATAATTTTATTGGAAGGGTTTGACTGAAAATGTTTTGTCTCTGGTGCTTCTGACATGACATAGATTGGGCCCAAGACACCAAACAGTTGCGCTACCAAAATGTTGGGAATCAAGGAGACATGGGCTCCTGGGTGCTAATGTAAAGACATGGTCTTTGTAACACCAGATGCTACTTAAAGAATCTGTGTGTCAGTCATTATGCATAAAGTATAACAGCACTTTTCCTGTCTTACAGGGATGTTGAATCAGGCCCATGTACGCACCCACTGCCAGTGGCTTGTGACTGACGTCTTTGGCCTGCAGCGCCTGAGAGCAGGGCATGGCTCTTGTGGGGTAAATAACCGGTGGTGGGACAGTGGTGTGAAGGGACAGGACTGTAACAGAGGTGCCTACAGAGGACTTCAGGAAGAGGAGAACAGGCGTGGAGGCCCTGCTGCTACAGAAGGGCAAGGGTCTGTGTGTACATCAGCATGTCAGCCTTTCATGACTGTTTTAATTTGGACCTTGTGAGGCTGAACATGTGAGATGCGCATCAGTTCAGAGGTGGGAAGTGCCTCACTACCAGCATTTGGCTCTGCTTGGTCCCTGGGCAGCCAGAAGCCATGTCCTTCCTCTCCTTCCCTTCTTCCCTCCCTCCTTTCTTCCCTCCTTTCTTTATACAGTCACAGAATGGTTGAGGTTGGAAGGGACCTCTGGAGGTCATCTGGTCCAACCCCCCTCCTCAAGCAGGCTGCTCAGGGCTGTATCCAGTCAGGTTTTCCATATCTCCAAGGACAGAGACTCCAGAGCCTCCCCGGGCAGCCTGGTCTTGCCTCCTCCCCCAGCCCCTGTGCACTCCTTGCTTCAGTCAGTAGGTGTCAGCGAGCTCCAGCCAATGCTCCCAGGGCCACCAGCCTGCCTCCCGCGCTTCCTGCGCGGAGAAAACCCCGGTGAAATCCAGAGAAAATATGTGGCAAACAAATGAGTGGAGGATGGAGTGGAAGGACGGTAATGTAACAGAGAGATGGAGTGTTTGGGGAATTTCTCCTCAGTGAGTCAGGGTAACCTCATCGACATTGGCTGTGCACTGCGGAAAGCTGCAGGAGGCAGTTTTGTGACTGCTTAAAACATACTGAGCTCCTAACTTTTTTAGTACTATAGACAAGCCCCCCCAGGTGTTTCAGACAAATTCACCCCATCCTGACTTTGCTGACACAGTGATGTCTTGGGCAGATGGCTTCGTCTCACAGGCCTTGGTTTGCCTGTCTGTAAAACGAAGCTGATAATAATCACCCACTGGTGTCCCAGGGCTACAGCACAAGTTACTTGTTTCACACCTGACTCAAACAATTAAAATACAGTAGGAACGGAGATTTTATGCCCTGGGATGGGAACGTTTGCCCAGCGTCTGTGTTCTTACCTTCTTTGGATTGACCTGCAAAAATGACAACTTTGCCAGCTTGTAAAGACAGCGGGTAAGTATAGTTAGGGAACAATGCTGCTTTTTACAAATGAGCTGTGCAGCCCATGGCGACTATCTTTCGAGATCTAGCCTAAGTAATTCAATGGGTGCAGGTATAATCAAATTGCCTTGCATAGCTGCTCTCCTCTGCTCTGTGCTGGAGGTGGCTGCATGCAGCAGGGTGACTGATGTAATTCAGTTGTGCAAAACCCAGTTTCTGAGGTGGTGAGTTAATGAAATGTCAGTGGCAGTGACAGATCGAGCTAGAGGTAGATGGGATTTTATATCTGGCCCTGCCAGTGCTCTCCATGTTGCCTATGGGGAATCACGCACAGCTGTGGCTGCCGTGAGATGAGCTCTGGGCTGTGGACTAAAAGGAGCAATGAGATGATGCTCTCCAGGCAGGAGACAACTTTTTTATGTGGTGAGTGAGGTGTGGTGTTGTGGCACAACATTGAAGCTAGTTACCCAGAGAAGGGAACCGAATACAACTCTACTTCTTTTTAATGACTTGCAGGGAGCCAGGGTCTGGCAGCCCTGGGAACAGGAGGGCTAAACACTCATTTAGTCTTTAAAATTAGACATCACAGAAATATAAGTCTCTCATAGATGCCGTGGTAGGTGGTCTAACTATAGCCTTTAATCCTTCTGTGCCTCAGCTCCCTCTTTTTTAAGATACAGATAGGGATACTTTGCAGCCATGTTAGCAAATATATAAATATCTCAGGGACTGTGATGTTTTCTGGTATCTTGTTACTGTGGTGGCAAAACATATAGGCAGAACATTACTATTTACTATTAAATTTCCAGAGCTGGCTTTTTAAACAAGGGAGTGTATGTTTTGGAAACAGAGTGAGGGAGGGCTAGAGACAGAGGGGACTTGCTCAACCTGGCTGTGGGGCAGAGAATGGGCAAAGAGGCTGCTCCCAGTCTGCCTCTCTGGTTATGGAGCCGTGTTGATGGATTTTGGGGAGAAACCTGTCCGGCTTACAGACAGGCCACTGCTACAGCACTGAGCTCTGAAGGTCTGGAGCTGAGGAACAGAGGTATCAGGAAGCTTGTAAAAAAAATACCAGGAATCCATCGTCTGCTGAAATAGCCTTCATAAAATGATAAAAAATCACATCATCTTCTGGAGATGTATGTTGACATTTCTGAGCATGAGGGACGAGTACGGGTCACAGAAACTTTGGGGTCCTGCAGCAGTGCTCTTACAGGCAACAGCACTTCAGAGCTTTACTGTACTGTACTGTACCTATAGAAGGCATGTGATTAATCCACTTAACTTGTGGGCACCAAATGCTTGACTTGAGAGAAAGGATCTAATATGGGTCTTAACGCCTCAAGTGTATTTCCTGGCAACCCTAGGCATGAGATTTTTCTTACAGCGATTAGCTAGATTACTTGGTAGACATGGAAATCAGAAGACCTGGGCATGGTTAAAGGAGGAAACAGGGAAGGGATGGTGTAACTGCAAGTTTTTTCATGGGGTGTGGGAAGATAAGAATGTATTTTGGGAGGTGGAAGGCAGACACATTTTTTTTAGTGAAGAAAAAAGACTGCGCTTTGAAAAGCCATGATATGAGAAGAATGGAAATAGAGCATATGTAGAAATATAAGGCTCTGAGACCAGGAGAGTACAGTTATGACAAAGATGTGTAGCCAAGTGAGGAGTAATGTAGCGGTGAGAAAAAAGATCTCTGCATATACAACAGGTGATTCTTTTTATTTAACATTTTCCTGGGATAACATGGAAAAATCACAAAGGTGGTCCAAAATAAAACTGCCAGTTCATACCATGTTTCAGATTCTAGCTGGGACAATTGTTTTGTTCTGCATCTAATACAGAAGCCTCCAAAATCTGCTTTGAAACTGAGGGATTGTTTTATCCCTGTCTTGGTAATAGCAGCTCTGCAGTTACCTGGGGTGTTTGCACAGTTGCGAGCAGTCCCTCAGCCCAGACACTGAGGCTGACTGATCTAGGATCCTTCAGTGAAACTGCACCAATGATCTTTAATAAGAGTTTGGAGACATGTGTGTTCATGGTATAGTATATACATATGCACATACACATTTATTTGACATAAATTTTCCCCTGGAGTCGGTGCTGTCCTGTTCTGCACCTCCATCTCCTTCTTCCCCAATGGTGGAGCTGGGGAAGAGGTCCTCTGGCTCCTCCATGGCCTGCTGCCTGCCTAGATGGGGAGATGAAGGTGCAGGAGGTGGGAAGATTTTGGAAACCACCTCTGTATGCTGGATCCAGCAGACATCAGTTGTGTGGCAGGCTCAGCAGAGGGAGCCTTGGGTTCAGTCCTGGAGCTGAGGAAGGGAGCAGACTTAATGCAGTTCAGAAAGCAAAGGTTGCTTTCCTTTTCCTCCCTCATCTAGGACCCTGCACTTGCTGCTCAGCCTGGGAATGGCTAGGCAACATCACAAGGTGTATGTATGTCTGAGTATTTTGTGTCACACATGCAGTTCATGAAGCACTTAGAGCCTTCCCCTGTGACGTTGTGCTTCAAAACTCAGGTCTCCCACCACATCCCTGGGGTAGCTGTCATTCTTCTGGCAAAAGGAAGTGATGGAGGAGGAGAGCTCCATATAGAGTCAGTCTGCGTTGTCCAAACTTGTTTGCTATTCAGTGTAGTTATAGTACTTTGAAACTGTCCAAACATCCTGCTGCCTGGCATTGGCTTCACCACTGAAGAGCTGGTGCGTGCTGGCTGGGGAGGGAGGTGTTTCTCTTACATGGCAGCTCCCAAACGGCCTCCCTGTGTTAAATATTAACTTATTGTTGTTGATCTTACAGGTCATTTTACTGTATCTCCAGCTTTCTTGACACACAAGAAGAATATTTGGAAGGTAATGTGAATTTTCTATGCCTGGCTGTAGTGTGTTTCACTGTTAATTTTTTGATTGAAAACTCAAGCTTTTGGCTAAAAGAGTATTTTTAGAAAACACCAGCTTTCCTCATAAAATATTTTTGGTCAAAACCTAACATTTCTTAACTTTCATCTGAAAGGCTCTCTTTTTTTGTGACAGTCATTGTGTGAAAACATTTGCTCCTCAAGTTAACAGGTTTTTTTTTCAACAACAATTAGGATTTTATTTTGGAAACTTCCTGTTTTCCGAAGATTTTTGTGTTTGTGAGCAGCCCATGTGCCCAGCCCTAGTTCAACAAAAGCTGTTCATGTGGCAGGCCAAGAGGCAGAGGAGAAGATGGATAGCAGTGGTGCCTTTGTGGCTGCTCCTTGTTCAGGAGGGTAACTGTTAAGCAAAGATGGCTTTAAAACAAAACCAGCAAGAACCATTTTTTTTGGTGACCTATGTTGTGAAAAACCTTTCCTGCTTCTTCATCTCAGAACTTCAAGCTCTGAAATATTTTCAGGTAGGGTTTGAGGTTTTTTTTTCATTTATGTGTCCATGACTTAACTGAGATGAAGCAGTTATTAAAAAAGCTGTGTCAGCAGTGGGCAGGAGGTGAAGGCCCAGCCCAAGGCATCGGACATGATGTTCCTGTGAGCTCCCTTTCTGTTTTCCTCACTTCTTACCTCTTTTTCCCTTTGCAGTGAATGAGGAGCCTGTCCCGTACAAGGTCCCAAATTGAGTTTTGATGCAGTAACCTTGCAACTTGAGCTAAAAGTGGTTTGCCTGTTCCAGCAGGTAAGAACGAAGAAAACAAGCCCTGTTAGAAAACATATTGGCCTGCCTATGATTTTAAAGACAATTTGGCATGTAATTTGATTCTCTTTAAAACATGCCAGCTGGTAAAAGACTAGCTCTAGCAGGGACTTGAGATGAATCTCAGCAAGTTAACATGTTTTTAACACATCCCGCTCCATTGTTTATAAAGACCTGTTGGAGAACAAGCAATTGTGCTCTCTTATGGTGCTGCCTGGTCTGCTGGAGCACATGGGGCACTTCCCAGTCTCTGTCACCATCCCCTCTTGCAGAAAAACAGAGTAATAAACCCAAGGAACAGCTTGTGAGCCTCTGTCTGATGTACAGATATGACCTAATTGAACAGGGCAGAGTTTCCACCCTTAAGCAATAGCATCCATACACGTGTGGCTGCATTAACGGATAGATCTCATTGCAGAGGTTTCAACCTTGATCAGAGCAAGATACAGGCATGACCATCTTGGGCAATTGCTGTCCTGGGAGGACAGTAAGTACTCCAAAATGCAGGTGGGAGGAAAGACGGACCTTGAAGCCCCTGACTGATTCCCTCTAGAATAATCAAATTTGATTTTCCCCGCAGGCAGACCAGACCTCCTCGCCTGACCATGGCAGCTCTCTGAACTTGAACTGGCCGAGCCTATGGGCTAAAACCTGCATGGACACTCTTACCCGGGCTGGCAGGTGGCTCATCCCCCAGACAGAGACGACTTCATGGTGTTCCTTCCTGAATATGGAGAACTACCGTGGATTTCTCCCACATAACATGTAAAGCCAGCACACTGAGTCGGGCTGTATAAGAAACAGAAGAAATACAGAGGGGTTGTTTAGATAAACAGGAGGGAACAGCATTTTTCCAAAGTGCCTCCCAGGTGCCGTGTTCCTTCGGCAGAGGAGCTGGCTGAGGCAGGGCACATCTCCGTCAGCCCTTCACGCACCTGCGCTTCTCTTGCTCTTCTACCAACCCAGCTGATGTGCAGCCCAGAGATGCCTTTGAATTTCACCCATGCGAGTCCAAAAAATAAATTAAAGTTCTGTATGACTGACTTGGACAAATGTGCACCCTTGACTTGACCCCTGATGACTTACATAGCCCCTCATATGCCTGCGCTGATGGGCAGACCCCCCAGGGCACTGTTGGTGTGCTGGTTGGCAGCACAGAGGCATCTGTTTAAGAGCTCAGTGCAGATGCATCATAGTTTACTTCTTGTAGAAAACAACCACAGACTTGTGTAGCATTTAATTAAGGCACACTAGCAAATCCTTCAAGCAAAGAAGGCCCCTACAGGCAATGCCTGTGACAGACGGTGTTCAGCATCTCTGAGTGGGCCAGGCTTTAAACAGAGCTGGCGCAGAAGCCATATAGACCTCCTGCTTTGGTGTGAAGAGCACATCAAGTGATGTAAGTTTGGGTCCAGGGCTACAGTAGTATGGTCATCCAGCTCCCAAACTGACAAGCACAGCTCCCAGACTGACCCATAAATGACAGTCATGTAGATGAGTTGCTGTTGAAAACCCCTGATCTGAAGGAGATCAAACCACTCTCTGGTTCATGGGAAGTGTGAAGATGTGATCAACATTTCTAGGAGAAAGATAGGATCATTTCAAGGTGAACAGCAGTGCATACTGCCAGCCTAAATTAGTTTCTTTAGCCACACTACCAAGGGTGACGAGGATGGGCTCAAATCAGGGAAATGAATATCTTCAGTTGCCTGCAGAGAGAGAAGCCCCACTGGGCACCCCCGAGGGCTGGCAGGGCTTTTTTTCAGCTTCCTACCCCAGGATAGAGGACCTAATGCTTTTGCTTGAAGGATGTTCGTGGTGTGCATCCCAGCTGGCTGAGGCCCGAGTATGGTGTGGGAGTATTTCATGGCATCAGACAGGGAAGGGGGAACAGCTGGGAGGTGGATGCCACCTCTGATGAGTGGTGGTGGGAAGCTGTGAGCCATCGAGGGTGTTTGGCCAAGGGCCAGGTGGCTACGTTAAGTGTAGCCGTTGGCAGGACATTTATCATACAGTGTGCAGCCAGCCACTGATCATCAGCAATTACTATTTTTTACAGCTTCCAAACAATGTTAGTTGCAAGCTGTGTTTGCTGTCATAATGTAAAAAACAGATAGTTATAAGATGAAAAAAAAATGGCTTTGTAGGGATTTTGTGCTTTTCTTTTAAAGTTAACAGGTGTTCCTGGTCACCCTGCAAAACCACAGTGAAAATATCTGCATACCACTGAAATGAAGCAACTCCAAACCAACCCCTGTGAAGAAAATCCCAGCCTTTGCTTTTGTTTTGTAGAAATGAATGGGCAAAAAAAGCTTCAGCTATGGGTTTTCATAATGATAGAGCGGGAGCCTTCACCACCATCCCAGTTTTGGACCACATCTGATGCAGGCTCATGGAGACAGGGGACTGTTATTAGAGCTGCGTGAATAATCTACAGCAAGTAACTGAATGGAAGTGTTTGGCCTTTTTTCTGTTTGCAAACTATCTATCCAGCCCGCCTGGATGTTCTTGAATGTGTTTGTTGTTTGAAATAATACTGTCCATAATTTCTGTGAATAATCATTTATTTGTAGCTTGCCTGCGAGCATTTACATAGTCAAAATGTCATTTCTGTTACATGAGTGCAACCCTGAGATTTCCACCAACAGTACCCACAGTCAGCAGTGGTAAATTCACTTTCTGTAAAAACCTACTGAAATCTTTTTGGGAAATGTATGTTCATCTGCAATATTTGTAGAAAAAAAAAGAAAAAGGGTGGAAATGCATTTAAATAACAGTTCTTTGAAAAGCATTAAAATGTATTTCCTATGATTCTTTCTATGGCTAAATGGATGATTTAAATTTTTATGGTTTGCAGTCTGGAACCACTCAATCAGAAGTAAATTTGCTTAGAAGATTTCTACTTGAGCCAGACACAGTCTCCTGGCCCTACGGCTCCAAAAGGCTGTCTGTGTGCCGTAGTCCAGATCTGAACCACCTCCAGACTCCAGAAGTTGTATACTGAAATACTCAGGTCTCCGACTGCCGAAGGACTGTTCAAAGGTGAAAAGAAGAGCTCACCACTTGGTTTCCAAGCAGGACTATCCCTGGCATCAAGGATTACCCCAGCTGTTGGGGTGATGGTGTCCTCAGCAGAGCCTGCTGCCTCATTTCTTCCCCTAGCCACAGGTCTGGGCACCAGCACCACTGGCATGTCACTCAGTTCAGCTCAGCACAAATGACTGCAGCTCACCGCAGCTTCTTGCCAAGCTTTCAAGAGAAGCGAGTGTACCCTTTCCAGGAGGAATCCGGTGTACCAGAGACGTTCGCTGTGTGCTCACGGGGCCAAGGCAAAGACAAAGCAAACATCTCACCCACATGCCCCACAAGCCAGCAGAGCTTGTGGAGACGCACTCAGATCAGCTGGGCAGCCAAGCGGCAATGAGGTTTTGTAACCTCCTTGCCCTCCAAAAACTTGGTATGTACTCGGTGCCTAGAGCGCTCCAAGCTCTGCCCTGTTGCAGCCACTTGGCCAGTAGCACCCAAGCCAGGTCTTCGACAGCCAGCAAGCTCTGTTAGCAGCTCTGTGAGGAGTTTCTGTGGCAGCAGTGTTGGACTCCTGCCCATCTGCCCAGTCAGGACTAAGGGAGCTTACAGAGAAGGGGATGGGCTAGGAATAGCTCCTGTGTTTGTTTTCATCCATAGCCCTTCAGTTACCTGGCATGGTTGGATGGTTTTGTGATAAAGACACCTTGAAGGATAAGTTACACAGGCATATTAAGGAAGAAATAGTCAATACTATACACAGGCTAAGTGCCTCCACCCCAATTTGACATTTATTTTCAAGGGAAGAAGTAATATTTTGCAAACAAAACAGTGTATGAATCCATTTGGGATCTCTGAAAAATTTTCTGCTTCAATTTCTTTAATACAGGCTTGTTGTTTACCCATTGCATTCTGAACGAAATGTACTACAGAAAATTATTTTTTCTGCAAATATTTCCCAGCTCCTGAACCCTCTGTTTCCAAACAGCTCTTCTCTGAGCTATTGTATGTGGGAAAGCATTTTCAAAATACTAGATCTCTCTTGGCATGTCAAAGAGCAGTGTGGACTGCCAGCTTTCTGTATCTGTGTCATGAAAATGCAAGGCAGATCAGTTTTCAGAACCAAGGCTGTCCTCTGTCTTGCGTGCAAGATGTCCTCAGAGCAATGGATTTCGTAGCACTATAAAGCAATACTTTCTGATATCTTTAACTTTCTCAGATGCTGCAATCTTAAATCAGTTTCACTTAAAATATTCATTGCCATCTCGTTATCTATGGGCTGCTTAGGAAGCTAATGGACAGCAGATTAGTAAATGACAGTTAAATCTAAAGTAGTGTGGACAAAGGTGTGGACTTGGATTCAGGAGGTGAAACGTGCTGTGACCTTGTACAACTCACTTTGTTTCCTTTCCCAGCCTTTGTCTTTACCACTTAAAGCATAAACCTGTTGGGTTTCCTACAGCAGATGAAGAAAAGAAAATTAAGCTTATTGTAGTGGGAGGGGGGAGGAAAAATAACCCTGTTCTTTCTTTCATCCTTCCTGCTCTCTCCCCGGCATTTTGCTGGGCCCTTTCCTCCTCTTTCTTTCTCCAGCATCCCCTTCTGTCCTGCCCCTCATTGGGATTCCTTTACTGCCCCTCTCTTTCTCCCCTTCCTTTTTCTTGTTTTCCCTTGCCCAGGAAGGTTTTAGTGTAGGGGAGTCGTCTGAGGGAGAGAGTATCTGCCCATGGAGCTTGTCACCGGTACAGGCTGAAATGCGAGTTGCACTGAAGACGAGGCTTTTTTTGTGGAAAACGAAAACAAAACCAACTTTTTCTCATATTATTGACATTTTTTAGAGGGCATTGTCATTGGTAGAGTGAACTAAAGCCAGCATTTAGGCTTTGGCTATTGAAATGTTTTGACAAAAATTTGCCAACCTCTGATTTATTTTTTTCAATTCTCCAATTAAGGAAAAAAAAAAAGATTATTTAAAAGAATCTTTCCCACACAGCTCCCTCCTCCCCCTGCTTTTTTTTTTTTGTCAAAAAAACCAATTTTCCACTTGCACTAACTCAATACAATCTTTTTGTTTCAGAAGCTGTATTGCAATAACATTGAAACAGGAGTCCAGAACTGGCTGATTTAATGCTTCACTCGTGGCTGTTTGTACCCTTTTCATTTCACTTTACCTTTTTTGAGCTGCATTTGGTGGGAAGTGTTTTATATGCTAAAGTATCCCAGACACTCCACAATTCTCCTTTAATGCTGTGCTGTATCACTGAGCTGTAGCTAGCCGGGATACATCGTGTGATCATCCCATTTCACAGCCAGGTCACAGCTGATGGTGGAGGTTCATGTATACAGCTACTGTGTGATCTGGGCTGGCAGAGGAAAAAATCTTTTAAAATTGTTCCCAGCCAGTTAGTCTGAATGACCACCTGTCATTTTGGGCTCTATATGGTTTGCGTGGAGGGTAACGGAGGGTTGGGATTGATTTAGGCTTGAAAAAAAATAGCGTGAAAGGGTGGTAGCGACATCCTGGACCACAGAACCAGTGCTTAAGCTGTGGGCAAATTCCCCAGACTTCACCCCTTCCCCTCCTGCAAAGGAATTTAATTTACGTCATTTACTTACAAAACCTGATGTTCTAAGTTCTAAAAGGGCTTGGGGCCATGTTTAAAAGCAAATGCTGTAAAGGGACGTGGTGGTGGCGTGTCTCTCATGAAGTTGTTGAAAAGGGCTGTAGAGGACCCTTGGACACAGTGTTTCTCTGAGGGGGGCAAAGATTTATTTAAAAGCAGCGTTGACTCGCACCTTAGACACGCTGCTGGTGTACAGCCCGTTTCTGTTTGCTTTGCTTCATCACATCACAAGCTGTGCTGGGCAGGCTCCCTTAAACTGTGTGCTCACACCTGATTTGGGTCTCTGGGCTCTACCTCAGCCTTAAAATACAGAGGTGATGCACGTTCCTCAAGAAAGATAAAGAACATTGATTCTGGGGAAGGTGGGATGCAGCTTTCTTGGTTGAAACCCTAATGGATTTGGGAAGGGAGACCTGAAGTGGTGCACAGCCTGAGTCTGGGAAGCATGAGGGTGCAGCAAGGATGGAGCAGGGTCTCCCTAGAGTCATGTTTTTAACAGCCAGTGATATTTAACAGTTGTTTTGTTGAACTGGACTGAACCGCCTCTAGCACAGTCCTCTTTACCCCAGTGGGTTAGGAAGAGTGCTTGAATGGAACTGGAGAGAAGTGGTTACAGACCTTTGCCCCGTTCTTAAGACATTAAGTCACCTCCATTTCCAGTGAGGACGATTACACCAGTGTCGTTTTTATTAAGAAATGAAATGCAAAGGCTGAGCCGGCTGGTTGGCTTTAGTGCTCTATGGCACAAAGTTATAAGACCTCGTTTGTGATGATGCCATGATTAGGTCACCAGGAAGGTTAAATTCCACTTCTTGGGTGTGACAGAGACTTGGCCCGAGATGTGTGCAGGGTCTGGCAGCACCCATAAAAAGGAGTTAATGATGGAGCTGGCAAAGCGGATATCTGCCTGCTTCCCTTTTATTAATTAAGGGCAGCTGGTCACAGTGGGGCAACTCAGACCAGGCTAGGAGAGTTAGCTACAGAATAAGGTTTGACTCTAATCCCTGCTAAGACTGACTGCGTTTCTTTCACAGTGGGTATGCAAGACCCAAGGAGATTTTGCATGTATTCTGAAAATGTTCTCCATCCTTGTAATCTTAGGGTTTTGTGGTGTTACCTGGAAATAAAATAAAAAGAGGCTCTGGGTGGCTTTGTGGTCCTGTGACTCTGAAGCAGCATTTAAACCCTACCTGATTCCAGTGTACTGTCACTGACTCTTGTAACATCATAAACTTTCTTAATATAAATCTAAAGATCACAAACTTGTGTCTTAAGTTGTCACTGAATAGTTAGAGACACAGTCCTGGAGCAAAGTTTGAACAGATGGACAGGATGGTCCACACCAAGATGCTCAATAGTCCTCATGGCTCTATCTCCAGACTTTCTCTTCACTGCCTGTCCCAGCATGGCTGTTCATCAAGTGGGTACTTAGGAAGTGCCCAGCATGGGAAGAATCTGGCTTAATTGCTCATGTTGCAATCTTCCTACTGGATATATTTACACCTGGACAAAAAGCTTTCTTATCCTTCTGGTCAAGATGAATATTCATATTAGTGTCTGACAAGCGAGAGTGAGGGAATTCAGGAGAAAAAACATCTTCGTCCAACTACAAAAGGCAAGACTTTTTCTAGATGAGTGTGATCGGTTGCTCAGTGTTTGTTATTACTGAACAGCCAAATAAAAGGAGGAGTACGTTTTAACTTGTCTCCTCCCTCCTGAGGGCAGATTTGGGGTTAAATCACTACAGTTGGATGTGATGACAAACTGGAGGGCCAGGAAGGTGTTGATGATATAAGATGTTTATGCAGCAGAGGAAGAGGTGCGATTTCCACATGTGCCAGCCTGAGCAACAAGAGCAGGGACGGGATGGGCATTGGGCTTTGGTGTGTGGTGGGGATGGGAGTCAGCAGTCCTTCAAAGTATTGTGCTCTGTGTGGTTGTCTGAACTAAAGGCTGCATGGCTTACCTTCACTCTTAGGGTTAACCATAAACTAGCTAATTTAGGCTATACAGACAGGATTTTATGTGTCTGCAGTCATATCTCCCATACCATCAGTTTTCAGCTGCAGAGACAAGAAATCAAGTGCTGGAATGCTCTTCCTGAAGACCATCTGGATCTTGTATGTTGGCACTTCATGGTCCTAGAAACACCGTTGAGCTTGGCAGGACTGGCCTTAAACCAGCAACGCCTCAGGCCAGGATGAAGGTTCACTGACCAAACAGTGTGGATGAAATCTTGGCTGTGCTTTAATTTATTGTCTTGCATTGCTAGTAAAGCTGGATGCATAAATCATAATGATTAATAAATCTGTTATGTCCTCCTTTTTTCCTATTTGCAAACTGTATGAGCAATTTTCTCAACTGCATTTGTTATTCAGAATTTTTCACCGAGTAATTTCTGGAGATAATTCTTGTGTTTTTATCTTGTCTGGGAAGTTATGCTGTATCTGACATTGGAGCTGTTTTCATTAGAGACATAAATCTTTCTTTTGTTGTTTCAGGATCACTTTTCCCATGCTACCATTTGCAATTACAGATATGAAACTTGCTTTCTTTGACTGCTCTTCAACATCCATTTATCACTGGCTGTTTCAGCTGCTGTTGAAACGCTAGTAAACTCTATCACCCTTGCATTTGGGACTAAACAGCATACACAGAAGCATGAATGTATTTGCACAGAAATTAAAAGAGTGAATGAGCATCTGTGAAGTTTCCTTTTATTGATAGAGTTGCTATAATTTGTGCATATAGTCTGTATTTTGTCTGAGTACCAAACCATGTACAATTGAAAGGTGAGGCCATCCATGGGCTGTGTATGTTGATGGCATGTGTTGAAGCATGTAGCATTACCATCACCCTTGCTATTTGCTCACCAGACACTAATGTGTCAATCCCTAATCAAAATGGCCTGGACAGGCACAGAGTAGACCTGAGACACTTCTCCACTGACCAGAAAATGCAAAAAGAAATAATTCATTATGGCAGTGATCCTTCAAACGGGGCACATGTAATATAGCCATTTGAGCAATACTGGCCCAGGTTCAGCAGGAGTGGTGAGGAACGAGGCTAGCTGGAAATCCGGTCCCCAGCTGGATGGCAGATGCTCCTTAAGGGCATCCCAGGAGACTGAGTCCCTGCAGATGGAGAGAAGAGAAAGCGGGTACCCACCTTTCTAGGCCACTGCTCTGACCAACAGGAGTGTCAAGAAGAAGGAAGAGGGCAGGAAGGTGACGGTGGATCACTACTTCATCCTGTACTTTAAAAGAACGTGTCGGTCACCACGGCCTTTTGGAGGGAGGAGAATCCTGAAAACATGCTCTGAGAATGGTTACTAGGTCAAGAGCCTCAGGGAAAAGAGGAGGAGAAATATTTTGTTCCTTGATCGTAACTCGGCTTAGACACTAAGCTGCTCAGACATCTTTGGGCATGCAGAAATGGAGATTACTTGCCTCCGGGATCAGGTTCCAGCTGAGAAAACATTTCTCCAGGACACAGTTTTTGGAATTGGGTACCCGAATTCCACTGAGGTCTCACTGGCTACAGCTTCTTTGACCTCATCTGATGTAAGTGTAAGGCTTTGGGGCATGCTGCTCCAATGTGAGCAGAGCATTTTCTATGTCATGAAAGGAAAGGCTGGGACAGAAAAACTGTTTGCAGGAAAACATCTCGGTGGAGGAATTTTACCCGTGTTGCTGGGATAGTATATTTTAGTGGTGTAATAAAGGGGAAATTTTCTGACAAGCTTGAAGTCTAGAGCATTCACCTTGAATTAAGCAAAGGGTGGCAGTTGGTGGAATAAGAATATTTGAACTCAAAAGCAAGCCAATGCATGCATGCAAAAACATTTGGCAATTGTTTAGTGGAACAACGACAGCCTTAATAGCACAGCATTAGGCAGAGGGCCAAGAGGCAAAAATATTTGTAAATAGGGTTTGCTAATTTTTTCCACTGGCAAACATAGCAAAAGAAGGAGGGGGGAATTAGTGTTCTGAAGAGACAGGCCTGGGAGCACAGGTCCCTCTAGGTTTATGAACAGAATCCCTCTGTAATCCATGTCCCAAATGCAAATAAGTATGTGTGTGCGTGCATGTGTGTGTACATAGCAGAGGGATATAAAGAAGATGTGGTAAGGAGGCGTTCCTCCAGTTCAGGAACAGGAGCTGAAGGATAATCAAAAATATAGAAGGAACCTTCCTCCTCCCCAGAAGGATGCCAAGGCCTAATTATGAAACCAATGCTGGCAGGCGATGCTGAATATTTCTGCTTATGGACTTGTCCTTTTGGAGGCTCTTTCATGGTGCTGATGTTTGGGAGCTGTTGGAGTGGTTGCATCTGTACCCCAGCCCTCCTCCCTCCCCTTCACAGCTTCCTCCTGCCATGGCTGTACGAAGGAGTTGTCATCTTAGACATGTCCTCTGAAGCACACTGAGATGAAATGATCGGGGAGATCTGTAGCAGAACCAGTCAGCAGCTGGGCCTGGATTTACTGTCTCTCTTTCACACGTTACTTGGAGTCGTATCTTCCGCAGCTCCTTTTCATTTAGAAAGCAACTATGCTGAGCAGATCCTGTCTATTCTGCGGCTGTTGCTGCTGCTCATATCTGCATGGTGAACATGAGCTATTTGCTGCTGACAGAGAAATAGATGGAAATCATTGGGGATGTCACTTCTGTAGAAATCAAGATATTAACTAGTCTTTGATTACAAAATAGCAGAGCTCTTCTTCCAGTTTGTTTCTGGTCACAAACGAAAGTGCTTTTCACAGGAGTGTCAAAGTATTGCCTGAAATTTTGGAAGAGCAGACATTTGCCTCCTTTCTGACATTTGTGCATCAGATGATAAGACCTACTTTTGAGCTCACCTTTTGCTCCTTGCCACAGTAAGAATAAGCTTGACTGCGTACAAATTTACTGCAGAAAAGAGCAGGCCGTAAGGACTTTTTTTGAACTTATGCAATGGATGAATTGAATGACCTCCTCAAATTCAACATCGCACTGTTAATGTTTCTTCTTGACCCTGAAGCACAATAACTCACCTCTCTCATCTGCACACATTTAATTATCCAAGTAGGGGATACTTGTATCTTAACTGGACTTAAACTGAAGCCTTTTGAGGTTGCCTTCTGAGGCAGAGCTTATCTATTTCAGTTTGGCTTCAGCTTAGCCAAAACTCAAGCTCTGAATAATTTGTATCTACATAGTGAAAAAAGGAGTCTTGCAACACACACAGTTCATGTGAATAATATAAACTCTTAATAAACCCAAAGGTGATTAATGATAAACCTCCTGTTAACATTTACCTGACAAAAAGAAATAAAAAGGCATCATAAAGGTGACAAGAAGGAACTAATGGGTGTTTTACACAAATAATGCCAGTATTTCAGCAGTACTCTCTAAATCATGGTCTGCTGTTCTTCCTCCCTCTGAAATAATCTGAGCATATATAAACTAAAAAAAAGAAAAGAAATGTTCAAGGGAGAGCCTGCACACCTAGCAGCCCTTTCAGAGGGGACTGGGAGCAGAGTAAACACAAAATGTGCTAAGCTAAAATTATCACATGATGCATAATAACATCCTGCTGGCATATTTGGTTCTTCTACAGAATGTTTTGCACCACAAAGTTCTTACTTCCATGAGACATAAGAAAATAGGTGACTGTGTAGAAAAGTTTTGGGTGTCCATCTTATTTGAAACCAAACAGTATGTGCTGCATCCTCGCTGATGTACAGAAGTGAGGAGTGGGTTCCTGGGAAAATCAGTCCTCTGAAATATTTTTTCACAGTCAGTTTGGTGAAGATCCAAGCACAGTTTTTTATGTCTCCTTTTTAACTTCTCTGCTGCACGCCTGAAGACTTCATGTTTTGCCCATCTGGTTGTGGGAGGCTGAACTAAATTCCCTCTCCAGGTCACTGATGCTGCACTGCAGCTAACTACATAGGTGAATATGCAGCACCTTTGCACCTTCCTGATTTTGGAGGGGACCTGGGAGCCGTGCAGGAACCATGCAAGATAGCTGAAACACCTTTGGTCTCCACCAGACCTCTCCTGTTCCTCCTTTGGCACGTTAGCACTGGGCCAGTGAGGTGGTGATGTAGAATCAGCAGCGAGCCATCCAGTTTGGTCTGGGGGCCCTGTAGCCCATGTTTGCCTGCAGACTTGGGCTGCAGGAGCCTAGAACTTGCTCCTGGGAGTTCAAGAAGTTGTATTTATTTATTAATGCATTTAATAAATATTGAAAAAGCAAAAGGTCATGGGCTGACCCTCATGCGAAAGTGTTGCTCTTTGCAGAGCGTACAGAAGGTTGCTTACAGCGAGATCGAGAAGCAAGCCCCCCATCTCACTGCTTTTGTGGCTTGTCACTGAATCCCACTAAAAACAACTTGTGATTTATTTCAGCTGCATAATAATATTACAAAGTAATAAAAATAAAGGCATATTTAATGATGTCCTTCCATTAAATGGTATGCCCTGGCTGTCTACCAATGGCTCTACAGACCTAGTGGCGCCTGTGTCAAGACTCTTTCTTTCAGCATGGGGAGAGACATTAAATACCATGATAGAGTCCTATGTACCACCAGGTTATGCTGCACAATTCATTTCCATTAGGCAAGTCATTTTTTCCTTTCCTTGGCCATTGCAACTTTGTTATGCTAATAAATACGCCTGTGTAGTGGGACCCAATTTAAACAAAGACTTGACATAGTAACTTTGCTGGACACATCCAGAATGGGACATCTGGGTCTCATCACAGCCAAAGGTCTCTTCTCTCACCCTCTCATCTTCACAACATATCAGTGCTCTCAAGCACAGCTCTCTTCAAGTCTCCAGTATGCATTTGTTATTTTCATTATTAGCTGAAAAAAATCAGGCAATCCCTGTTCAGAAGAGGAAAGGAAGAAGGGTTTTCAATTGTACAGGGAACTGAAGAAAAAATGAGAAGGAGAGGAATTACAGTGGTGGGATACAAATCATTTATCAACATCCTCCTTTTCAAAGGATTCAGAAGCATTTTACAAACTGGATACAGATCACTTCTCCAAAAACCAAAATGCTGCTATCATCTCTTGGGCAAAAATACAGTGGCTGTGCTTGCTCTCCTAGTTTACAACGCAGTGTGTGTGGTGGATACTACCCCAAACAGCAGTTCAGCAGGGGAGGGCTGAGCAGGCAGGATTACAGTCCACCGATGGTTCAGAGTCTCAAAAGCCTGTTTCTGTGAAAAGTGCAATGGCATGTGCTAGTTAGGATCTCCATTTTCTGTCCTTGCTGCACTATTTGGGATGGGCTGGAAGCTGCTTTCAAGCAGCCAAAGTGAAATGAGCAGCTTTTCCCGATACGTACTACCACGTGCTGATTTGCTGCGGAAAAAAACCTGGAATTGCATGTACTTTCACATCACATCACAGCTGCTGTGTCCACCTTGGGTAACACCCAGTAACCCGCACTAAAGCTGCCCACACTGTGGGGTCGGTCTGCTTAGCCAGCCTGCCACATTGCTACCTAGGGGCAGTGCAAGCACATGGGAGATGCTGGAGTGCCTGGAGGTCAGAAACAGAGCGTTTGAGGGTGGCAGTGCTGGACTTCCCCTGCTTGAATAAACGCCAAATACGCAGAGGAGGGACGCAGGGAAGAGGGCAGCCAAGGCGGCTGGCTTCAGATGCGAAACCTCAGCAGTTTCCAGGGTCTGGAGCTGCCATCAGGGGCTTGCAATGTAGATGTTGCACAGTGTGAGATTACAGCTAATGACCAGGAACGATACCGCCATGAAGGCGCTTAGTGCTATGTAAAGGGCTTGGTTCATCTCTGGCTCGGGTATGGTTTCCCACATACCGAGTTACCAACACCACTTTCTGTAGCGCTTGTGTTTTCCTTGACAGTTTCCCATCCAAGCATCCAGCAATGTTGACCTCGGTTAATTATTCCCAGAGGGAACGTATATGCACAGCATCCTCCCACACGAAGCTGCGTTGCCAGATGAATCCCAACCTGTTCCAGAGGTGGAGGAAAAGGAGCCTGGGGGCAGGGAGAGCAGCTCTGCCCACTTGCTGCTCTCTCTGAAAGACCCGCTCGTATATCATCTTGGTTTCCCCTGTTCTTAGATCAGACCTTGAACTACAACACTGTTTATTTACACTTTTAGGCTGAAGAGCCAAGGGCATTTGGCATCTGTCACTCTTCCATTTACAAATCAGTGGCCAACACTGGACGTATTTTATTTATTTTTTATCCTCTTCTTATAAGATATTATTTATTTATTCATAGGGATTACAGCAAGGTTTCTGCCAAGCATTTTTGATGCACTCCAGAGAGTGCCCCTTCTCATGCCATGATCAGATCCAGTCATCAATAGTGGAGCCCCTTTTTGAGAGGGGACAAAAAAGTGTTCTTCAAAGTGCTACTGTCTTCTGGCTCTTCTGCTCCTCAGCGATGGTCCTGAGTGACAAGTTTTGTAACTTGCCTAAGCCTGGAAGCAAAGCCTCGTGGCAGGCAGCCTGGGCCGTCTCTCCTAACAAACCCAAAGTGTTTACTGAATTTGTGTGCTTAACTGAGACCTCAGGCTCTCTTGCTTGATTTCTCATGACAGCCTGCTATTAAATTCACCCGACATATTAGCACAATGAGAATTTAATAACGTATTCCATAATTATTACATATTCTATAAAATACAATATAAATGGACATATTACGTTATACAGAATTAACATGTTGTTTCAGAGCAGCTTCCTTTGCAGTCATTCCCCTGTCACAGTGGTCTTGGTAAAAGGATAAAATGGTAATAACGAACACATGCTGAAGCAAAACGTTTAGTAGTTGATGTTTTCTTTATACCTAATACATAAGTAAGGAGAATGAGGAGAATGAGAAGAATGAGGAGAAGGAGAAAGAGGAGAAGGAGAAGGAGAAGGAGAAGGAGAAGGAGAAGGAGAAGGAGAAGGGGAAGGAGGAGGGGAAGGAGGAGGGGAAGGAGGAGGGGAAGGTGAAGAAGGAGGGGAAGGAGAAAAATGAGGGGAAGGGGAAGGAGGAGAACGGGAAGCAGAAAGAGGAGGAGGAGGTGGAGGAGAAGGAGATGGAGAGGGAGACAGAGAGAGAGGAGAAGAAGGGGAAGAGGAAGGAGGAGAAGGGGAAGGGAAAGGGGAAGAGGAAAAGGAAAGGAAGAGGAAGGAGGAGGAGGAGAAGGAGAAGAGAGGGAGAGCGAAAGGGGAGAGGGAGAGCCCAGCATTTTTCCCTTCCCACTTTGCATTTTACTGAAATTGCAGGTCTAGCCAGTTCTGTGACAAAAATACAAACAAATTCCCGAGAGCTGGGGGTGTGTGACTCAAGGAGATGGGCTGGCTACGTGCAGGGCCTAACCTTTAATCTGCCTTGATCAATCCTCCAGGATCTCTTTCAAAAGCTCCTTTTCTGCACTCTAATGTTCTGCCAATCATAATTTGTATTTGTGAATGCATGAAAGAACTGTTTCCTGTCTCCGGTGGAAAAAGGGAGGGGAAAAAAAAAGCATTTAAAGTCAAAACGAAATTTTTCTTTTAAAGTCTACTACGGGAAAACAAAAGCTGTTTCCATTACAGGCACAGTTCAGGCGTCTCTTTAAAAGTGATCACACAGAGGAGGTGTTAACAAGCCATGTGTACATTCTCTTTTCCATTCAAGTGTCAGCTTTGCTAGCTTGCAATCGGAGGCAAATCAGTGATCCATGGCTGAGCACATCAGAAAGGTATGATGTAATGGGTGCTGCGTTCAATCCATCCTTCACGAGGGCAGTGGAGCCCCGTCCCATCGAGTTAATCATTGACATGAAAGAATCGCCTGGGCACTGATGCGGGAGGGGGCTCGGAGGGGAGCGTGTAACCCCCCCTGAGCTGAAGCGGTGGAAATTTTTCTCTCTTACCCAGCCACTGAAGTCTTGAGGAGGTGCTTGGCACCGCCGGGAAAAAGGCTCTTTGATGGGAATTGGATGCCAGCTCCCTGTTTGGAGGTGCTGGTTTATGTGTAGCAGCTCCCCACCACCACTCGGCTAATCTCTATTACATATCTACAGACAAAACAGCTACTTGGCATTGTGTTGCGGATGTCTGCAACTTTTGCCAGGACGTTGAACAGAGGCCAGGAACTTGGGTGGAGACAGGAGCCAGAAGGTCATCTGGGGTTGCTGCTCTTTGTTAGAGCTAAATAACGTTGTGAATGTATTAAGCCCCTTTCCACGCACAGATTTTATTTTTTTTTCAATGCCTTCAATAGTCTTTTTTTCTTTTTTTTTTTTCACTGGGCTGGATTCACGTACAAATATGCAAGGCAGAGCAGTCTGCTCATTTGCACTTAGCATGAAACCCTGAGTTTGAGGGTTTTTCAGAGAAAAAGGCACCAACATACTCACTGCAAAGGTTTGCTCTGTGAGAACAAGAACTTGGGTGCTTTGTCATTTCCTCTCTTTCAGACACCGATCAGACACTCACCTTCATGAAACTATCAGATGATCTCGTTATTGTTCCCTAAGAGGAGAAGGTTTTTTTAAAAAAAAAGCTGGAAGTGGGCTGAAGCAAATTGTGGCATCTGGAATTGCAAAGTTGCTGCTGGATCCTACAGCCCTGCTGAGCACTGGTCACGCTGCTGGAACACCCCGGTGGGGACTGAAAAATGGCACGAGTAAGATTTGCATTTTATACAACTGATGTTATTAAATGAGTTCTGTGGCTGCATGGATGTATCTGCTTATTCTGACCTATAAGATGCCAAAATTTACATATATATTATTGAGTTGTTAGTGTGGATGTCCTTCATAAGGACATAAGGTTGCAGATGAGAGGAGGTTAATGCAAATTATGGTTTCTTCCCATGTCAAATTACAGCAAAATGGTTACAGACTGACATGGAGACAGTAAACAATTTGTTATCGGGAAAATCATGTTATATTCTTCTTTTTGACACCATGGGAAGTACATGGCTGGGTGAACATATGGAGTCTGGGGAATCATGGCAGGTGGTTCTCTTCACTGGTGCGACCGATGTTCCTGTGGCTGTAGACAAGTGGCTTCTTCCTTTTTTTATTCAGGTATTCTTTTGCCCATGAACATGTACCATCTATTGAAATCTACCCATCCCTTGCTCCACTGCCTAGGGTACAACAGCCATGGGAGATGAGTTGTTGAGGTTGACATCACCAGGCTTTTTGGTGATGGGGGACAACCCTATTCTGCTCCAGGTAGCACAATTTAGATGTGAACATCCTCATTCTGTTTTTCCTTCAGCCCAGGTTTTTTAGCCAGTCCTTTCCCTGATAGATAGTGTGCAGTAAGACAGGGAAATCACAGCATGGTCCTAAAACATCACAGGTATTCTCCGCAGTCACCTCTGCTGAGCATGGCCTGATGTGTTTGGGATGGGATGCAAACAAATGCCGCTGGCCACCAGAAAATCCCACATTACCTCAGGTGTTTCCCAAATTGCGTTCTGTGATGGACGCCCTCCTGGTCCTTGGCAGTCCCAGGGGAGCTTGTGGCACATCCTTTGCAAGGCCCCTCTCTCCAGAAGAGCTTTGTGTCCCTTCCTTGGCACATAAAAGGCAACACGAGTGTTATGTGTTACCCATCTGCTGCTCCAGTTCATCCCTGGGACAGGACTGCTTTGTATCAGGCAAAAGAGTCCTTGCGTATAAGATGCAAATACATATGTATCCCTATGTATTTATAAATAGATATATGGATACAACTACATAATAAATAATAACACATATAAATATTTTATTAATTATTAAATAATAAATATGTGGTTTTATATACTTTTTTTCCTCTGGACTCTTGCTGGATGAAAGGTGTCATAACATAAAATATTTTATTCATGGCTGTGTTTATCCAGACCGTGGCACTGTTTTCCAGAGACATTATCTAATTCTAACATCTGAGAGACTCTTAGAATAAGATTTCATGGTAACCACAAATAAAGGCAGAAAGATTGTGGAAAGGTAAAAAGGCTGATCTTGATTTGCAGCAGGCAAGCTAAAAATTCCCTGCAGTCTCAGTCCTACATCCCAGCCTCTTTATCCTGCTTTGCTGTTTAGTAGGGCTTCTTTCTTTTTTAAAGGACAAGACAAATTGTCTAGCCGCAAGAATTTAAACAATGCTTTTAACCTGAGTGAAGAAATGTGCTTGTACTTCTTGGCCGCCTTTAAAGTCTACTCTTGCAATATCTCAGCAAAAGGTGCAGTCGTAGAAGGGGGAGCTGTAGCTTAATGTAGCTGCGCCATAAAGCTTATTTATCTCCACTGCGCTTGATTTACAGTTCTCAATAACCCCCTTACCATTTTTTTGGCTGAGAAACCTTCAGAGGTGATGCCTGCCATGGAGGCAGGGGGAGGTACACCGCTCCCGCTGGCACTGCCCTGGTTGGAGCGGCACTGTCCCCACCATCCCACAGCCAGACAAGCCAGTTGATAATTGATGTAGGTTTTTCAATAACCTGTGTTTTAAGAAAAGGGAAATTTCACTGCAGCTTTTTACGCTGAAACCATGGGGAAATGCACTGAATGGCACAAATTTTTCTTGAACAGAAATAAAATTTTACTTCCCGAGGGTTGGTGACATCTTGATGCTCTTTTTACATGGCACAAGTGCCTGACGTGAGCCTCTCCAGCCTTCGTCTCCACCTCTATCCTTCTTCTCTCAGCCCAAGATACTCTGTTTCACAGGGTCCCGATATTGTTAGTGAGATTTTGTGTGCACTGTCTGTATGGCCACGACGGCCGTGTATGAGTGGGTTGTATAAAAGGTTGTATAAAACTCTATAAAAGGACAGAGATTCAGATAGTGTGTCTCATTTCCCTTTAGGGGAGACAGTGCCAGATGCTGCTACCAATAACAGCATCCCCGCGCTGCTCTGGGACCCGGCCCAGTGCCCCAGTAGACGGGTGGGAGCAAAGGGGAGTCACCGGTGTTCCCCATTAATTCCTGGAGCTCCCCACTTTCCTTGACATGCCAAAACATGCATCCTATGGTTCTTGGCTGTATGAAGAATTTGATACATGGCTTGTAAGGTCAGAAAGGCTGGTTGTTCCTGGGTACACACATTTTCTTAACACACGTCTGTGAGGGTCTGTGCACTGTGTCAACGAAAACAGCTCCGCACACAGATACACATCCACATATTGGAAAGAAGGGAGACAGATGGTATCTATTACCCCGTGTAACCAAACGCAGGATGCAGATGATCCGAAACAATTAGAATGGGAGTTTTCCTATCACAGAGTTTTAAAGAGATTTCATTCATCACATACTTAGTGGCATGGCTCCAGCTCCAAGGACATATCTGAGACAGGGATTTAAAAATATTCATAATAAAGTTTTTCTGCTCAGTATAATGTTATGATTTTAAAGTGTAAAATGGCTTGACTCTTTAAATCCAGAAGCAAGCACTATGCAACACCCTGATCGTGTGAGTTTCCCTTTTCCAATGGGATCATGAGAGTGTTTTTCCACTTTCTTCATGCCAAGGACCACCTAAATTTTTAGGAAAATGAGTCAGCAGACCAATTATATTACCACTGCCACAACAGTTTCGTTTACAGCAGCAAAACAGCGGGCTGATCTTTGCACATCTGTGTATTTTCTCCATTTTGCCTCCTTGCTGCTACGCTGTGAACATGTTCATGGTTTTTATTTTTGGAAATAGTTTTAATTGGTATGTGGCTCCTTTCCTGAAGTTTCAGGGACCACTATAGGTCCCCAGCCAGTGCTGCAAAACACTTACCCAGAGCGCTTCTTTCCAATTGCCAGTTTACCTTGGCCCATCGGCGTCGCAGTGGGACAAACTACTGTCTTTGGCCTCTCGCTGACGTAACTGCACAGGAAGAAATGTCATGTTCGTACCAAGCTGGGGAAAATATTTATTTAGTAGGTGCGTACATGTTGGTTTTACCCCCCCGAACACTGAAGCTGCTCAGTGCTTTGGAATGCTCCTTGCCTTTATGGAGGGGATTAATGGGCAGAGTGAAGGTTATTATCCTGTAAACACAGCTGATCACATGAACCCGCCACTTCTCAGCGCCTCCTTATAAGAGAAAGGGATGGGTTTGGAAAAGATCATCTGAAAGAGGGACCTAGAGAATCAGACCTTTAAATCCATATTTAGTTCCTGAGCTGATTTTTTTTTTCAGAAGTGCTGTTCCTTGTGGGAGAATGGCTAAGTGAGAAGGGACATGATCTTTTCAGTGTGAGCAATCCTGCTTTTAGTGTATCAAGAAGCACAGAGGATACTATAAACTGACCTTGAACAGCAACGGACTACTTGGCAAACAACATAAGAGACAACAACTAAGTCCGGAATGTGCTAATGAACCTCTTCGCGTGAACAGCAACCCTGTACCAATCATATAACTGTCTTAAGCGCGTGAACACATGTAATGAACCAATCATATAGATATTGCTACTGCGTGCTCTGCTGATTGTCTATATAAGCCTTGTAATTGTCTGAAATAAAGGAGAATGATCATACTCGCATCGAGGTTACATCGTTACTCCGGGTCCGAACTCCCACTCCGACAGTTCCTAAGTAACTCCTCCAGTTCAGTAGAAGTCATTGTAATAAAAAAATCTGTGTGTATGCATGCCATATATTATAAATCACTTCATCTCCTATTGAAGCACAGCCACTTCTGGGTAAAAACATGGCAGATGTTTAACATGTCATGTCACAGCAGCTCTCCATAGCAGATTTCAGCAGGACAGGAAGAATGTCATGGAACTGCAAGAAGGATTTAGTTAGGCGAGACGTAATTACCGAAGTTGGACTATGTCCAGGACACTGGGGCAAACCCTCCTGCCTTTGCAAATTTGATTTTAACAACTTTAATTTTAAACACCTGATAGTCGTATTTCTTGCCAAGGGAACAGATTGCTGAAAGTAAGAGAGGCAGCATTTCCTAAGCAAAAAAAAAAAAAATCTCAGAAAATGAAGAAGGGGGGTGTGTGTGTGTGTTTCCTCCTATATGGTTTGTGACACCTCAGTGGGAAACCATGAAATATCCACTGCAGAAACACATTTTCTGGGCTGTAGGTCAGCTCAGCTTATACTACCCCACAGCCTGAGCCAATATTTTGTGTGTGGAAGTGATGAATTGTAGAAAGTGGAACAGCACAGCGGAATCGGTGCAGGGAGACCAGGTCGGAGCAGTGCAGAAACAAAACAGGAAGAACCTGCCTAAAAAGAAGAAAATTCAACATCTTTTGCTATTAAAACATATTTATGCACCAGCATTTATTGAAGACATTGCAAATATCCACATCTGACAGCCCAATGGTTCAACACACCAGCTTGCTTATGTGGAACTCAACTGTGCCTACAGCACTGCAACAAAACAAGCAAAGCAAAATGAATACCTGAAAGAAAGCACCTCATATAACATAGACCCTCTGAATCCCAGGAGGAACGTTGTTGACCTTGGCTACTCCTGAGATTTGCCACATGAACAGAGCAACTAATTTCTCACAGCAGTTCACAAACTTTGGAATAAGCAAGTGCCGATCCTGCTTTAGTACAGGGGGATGGAGTAGGGAACTTCCCAGGTTCCCTTCCAGCCAAACATTTCTGTGATATTAAGGCCCATCCCCAAAGCCTATTAACAAGGATCCAAAAGATAATGGTAAAATAATAAAGCATCTACTGTAGCAAGTTGATAGCTTCTCCAGGAAACCAGTGCTACCCTACAGAAAGGTACTTCAGAATAGTTTGCAGAGGAGTTGCTTGAAGTAGAAGAAAGCTGTACTTGCATCACCCTGAAAATAACTGGAAGCACGTGGAGAATCTCTTTTCCTGGGTTTTTCGCCCAAGTGAAACAACCTTCTCCAGTTGCTGCTGAAAGGAATTTAATGAAATAATCCATACCTGAGAGATTATTTCCATGTTTCTACAAAACATAAAACAAGTGTTCTGGGACTTGCTCTGTCCCATTTTCAGCTGAGGTTGTGTTGCACATGGGACACATATATCTCAGATGGGAAAAAACTGAACTACTGATTTCCCTAATGTATACGCTGGTCACACCACGGTATTAGCGGAAGCCAGGTGGTGGCTCTTGAGTAATATATGGCCCTGAGTCACACATGCAGCTTATATTCAAAAAAGGGGAAGGAGGAGGACTCAGGTAGAGATAATTGTACCTACTTATCACATACTGAGGCTACAATGTGCTGTGGGTTCCTGATGTACTCCTTACACAGCCGCACAAGACCTTAAACCAGTGCTGCTACCCTGTCTTTAATGCCCAAAGTCTGAATACATCTCCTTGCTCCTCATTATGAGAAGGTGCCGCTTTGGGGTTTGATGGGCAGCCATAGACGCCTGCAGCCCACCAAACTCACAGGTCAGCAAATAAGCCCTGAACAGCTTTGTTATTGGATTAAATTTGGTACATTCAATACACTGTTTATGCCCAGGGAACGAAGCAGACCAAAGCTTCCATGTATTGCTTTTTCAATCAGGTCTGCTGCCTCATTTAAAGAATGGGAATGTTATAGACCCACATACCATTAAAAAAATATTATTATTACAGCTTTGCTACATACTGACATAACCCCTTGTGCATACTGTGTTAAAAAGAAAGTGCAATTCACAAGTTGAACAAAATAATCAAATATTCCATGTTTCACTGTTTCCTCATGAGCATGGTAACGAAACACAGATATACTTTATCTACCCTGGTGATGATGAAGCTCAGACACTAATCAGAGGTTTGTTGTTATTTTTGGCTGTCACACATAAAAAAATGTAGCAGAAACCATTTTTCTTTATCTTTTAAAAACCCGTGCATGTAGAAAGGAGGCAACGGCTTTACACAGTTAGCTACTTGTCCATTTATTCTGTAGAGTAAAAGGACCAGTGCAAAACATCTCAGCCTCACTTCTCCTCTGGTGTAAATGAAGGCGGTTCCACCGCTGATCAGTGGACTTGTAATATAGTGTACACCAGGGGAGGATAAGACCCTCCGGTACAAGTATATGAATTTCCCATTGCAAACACTGGTATGAAAACAGTATTTCCCTCTCCTCCGCCTCCTTCTGTGTTACCCTGTTATCTTCATCTCCAATATTCTGTCATTTCAAAAACCATTAACAAATGCATAATAAGCAAGCAGAAAGAAATCACCTTGTCTAATCAGCAGAAACCTGTTTTCTACCCTAGCATTGAGCTCCCAGTCACAATCATCACAGCTAATTAAGATGCTATAAACACAGACAGGCCAAATGTTCAATCACGGTCTCCAGCTTTCAGTCTAAATATATTGAAATTCCACTCTAAGGCTAATACCTGCATTGGTATCCAAAACCTGTGTTACTGACAACTTAAACAATTGTTTTATGGATTCCTACGACATTAGTGTCCTGATTACAAAGTGTTTAAGGCAGGTACTTCCTTTTAAACAGACGCTTAAGCACTGAGCTGTTTTGGAATTAATATGAAAAAAACGACCCTTTCTTGTTTCTTTGGGACAGCAGTACATTAACAGTCATTATTTCTCCTAATAAAGAGAAGCATCCCTTTTCCCCTTGAAAGAAAAAGACTGAGCTCCTTCACAATAACCTCATGGATGGCAGACTTGAGGGCTTTCATGCACAGCTCATGCCATCCTGGTCAGAAAGTAATTCTGCAAGTAACCTTGCTACAAACCAAAAAGGTACACAGTGTCATTGGTGTGCTTTAAAATCACAAACACATGGAGAGACAGTTATGCAATTTTTCTTAATTAGAGAAAATCACCGCACTTTAAGAAAGAAAAATAGACTGATTGTTCTAATCACAAGCAAAGTTTAAAAATAAAACCAAACATACAAAAAGCCCAGTCCCACACCCTTATGCTACATCTCAACAGGCTGAAAAACGTGCAACAGGCTGGCCTGTCCACAAATGCACAGAAGGCTCTGCGAGCAGCAGTTGCCAGGCTGGCCCTCATCCTGCTTCATTTGGGTAAAACTCCCTTTGACATCAGCTGGAGCAAGGTTTCTTCCTAACTAAATAAAAAATTCAAGAGGGAAAATTGCATCTCGTGACTCTTGTATGTAGCTGGAAACAGGCTCTGACCCTGCAATTTGCTGAGCATCTTTATCTCAGCATACAGAAACAGAGTAAAATCACTGTGTTGTTACCATTTGGGGGAAAAATCAACTATTACTTATGTCTAAACACTTGTAGCTCTTAATGGGGGAAAAAAGAAACGCGCTAAACCCTCCTGATGCTGCATGTAATGCAGGGTGTACGACTTCCTTTACACCACCTCTGGTGCATACACCTGACACACACCCATGAGCACGTTGATTTTTACTACCCAAGAGAAACCTCAGTTTCTTTAAATCTGAGACAAAAAGCAGCAGCCTATCATCTCATGTCATTCTAAAAACCTGACATTTACAAAGCTCCTTCCAAACGAGTTCATTGAACACTGCATGCATCTTAAGGCCATATGCAGCAGTATAATTTAGAGCGTATATTTTATAGGTTTCTTTTTCTGGTTTACCCGCTGATTGTTATGTGCTGTAAAACTTCAATTATCCCAACTAGTCAGGGGAATAAGAAAGGGAAATAAAAAGTAGGTGATAGAAAAGCATATGTTAACAAATGCCATAGAAAAGCAGTCCATGCAGCACCAAGATCGTTGCATGTGTAACATTTCGGTGTTATTAATGCCCTTTCTCTTCTTATAGAAAGATTAGTAGTATGAATAAAAAGCACAAAATGGCAACTAAACTGTCTTCCTCATTCTTACTACGTTCTTACAAGCAGCAGGCATTTTAAAACGTTGTGGACAAAAGCACAGCAGATTTTATCTTCCTTTTCACCATGCAAACTCATAGACCTAGATGGAACAGCACAACCCAAAAGAAAGGCTGGATTTGGCCCAGCTGGTAACAGGAATGACTTGAAAGATACAAGAATATATCTGAAAATTTCTCTCCATAACATATAAGTTTAACTACCTAATTCTTGTGGGGCAGAGGGGGACAGACATACAGGGCTAAAATGGCTGCTGATATAAATGGAAACTTTCCCAAATAATTTCAGCTTTCTCCATTTACATCCCAGCAATACATACATTTGGCACCTAAGCACTGTTACTTGTGCCTTGAATAGTTGCAAGCACAAAATTCTGTACCTGAAAAAAAAAAAAAAAATCACAGAAAGGGCTGGGAATTTTTTTAGTGTGTCAGACCTGTAAAGCCGAGATGGTGAAATTTAGTAAGCTGTCCCTACTAAAAGCAAAAAAGAGGGTATGTAAAGACGTGACAATATCAAAGACCCCAACTGTACAGTAACTTGTCCAAGCACATTATTACATGTATACAGTTGTTTTAACTGTTTGTCACTTTCTCATGTACAGTGATTTTTAATGCATGTCAAAATGCTAGCCTTAGCCAATTTCGGTAGTGTCCAAACTTGCTTACCATTGGTTTTTAAGGCCAGTAATTTCTCATCAAAGTGATTCCAGTTGATGTGGCCCGACCCCATCCCAATGAAAGTATTTTCTGTTTTCACTGCTGCTGTCAGGAATACATCTCTGTGAGATGCCCCTAAGTGTCTGCAGCCTGCACACCCGGTTTTTGAAGGTTGAGGAAGCTTGGCAGATGTTTCCAACCTCTTCGGTGCAGAGCAATCCTCTCCTTGCTTTCAAGAAGTTGGCTTCTTTGTAGCAGCTTGCATATTCGTTTTGACTCGCTTCTTTGCCGAGTAGTAATCTGGAGAACAACACACAAACAGAATTAGTGCTATGGCATTGGTAACGGCTGGTTTTCAAGAAAATCTCTCAAATCTCATTTTTGTGTTGAAGAAGTCATTTAAGACTTCTCTACGGCTCATGAATGAACAAAACTAATACCTTTAGCACGTTCCACACAAAACTATGTAATACCAAGTAAAACAAAGGAAATGTGCTGGCTTTTATCCAGTTGAGGTCAAAAGACTTTGGGACCTCTTATGCAAGCTGAGCAACGAGACATTTCACTCCAACTTTTAGATCCATGGCTGCTGTGTTTTCTAGACAGAAATAGTTTTTTCTTCCTCCTTAAAAATAACAAAATGTACTCTGCAAAATAACATCAGAAGAGCTATATATATGGGGCACTTTATTTCTGCTTATTAGATCAAACTGCAGATTCAAGGAGGACTGCATAAAACCTTGCACTATCACTGAATTATAACTAATTCCTTGCTCAGAGAGTAAGCACTGTGGCTAATGGGGAGAACACCCATTACATTTTCATACATGCATGCGGTTGAATCTTTGTTTCAGGTGCAAACGTAAATCAGCCTTAACTACAGAACCGTGATTACAACACAGGAGTTTCCCTATGAGTTCCTTCTCTGCCTCCCAGCCTCACACAAAAAATATGTATGCTTTTCAGGTAAATAAGGCAGAATTAGCCAAAATGGAAGCTAGATGCTTATTTATATTTCGAGTTCATGGGATTTATCTGGTGTAAATTGTCTGTATTCATAGTAATGAATTTTCTCCAATTTCAGTTGAGGATGCGTGCTCCATGATATTTAAACCTAAGCTTTCTACACAGTCAAATTGGCAAGACCTATTGAATTCTAGCAGCATAAAGTCTTGCATTAATTTCAATGCAGAACATTATTGGCAGGATGACTGGAATTCTGTAGGCTTTCACAGCCAAGTTTGTACAAGGAGATTCCTGCAGACAACTTCCTTAAGGATACGTCTGCATGGCACAGTGCAATGGAGCACAGCGGTACCTTAGCTAGCCCTAAGTTAAACTTCTGGAGCAGGACATGATCCCAAGGAGAGTATATTCTCCCAGGCAGGAGCATGCACTGCTAACTCAGTAGAAAAGCAAATCCTGCTATTACTGTAACCTGCTGTAGTCTCTCAGTGGAGCAGCAGAGAAAAGGAATAGTGGTAAGAAAAACAAGCTTATGTTACCAAATGTAATTCTTACTACTTATTTCTTCCATTTAAAAGATTTCTATATAGCTATCCTCCATTTTTTTTTTGGGAAAAGAAATGCATTAGGAATTACGCTTAGTAGATGAAATTCATAAAATACTTAAATAGTCAGTATTCCCATTTCTGCCTGTGAAGAATTTTAGCAAGAGCCCAACTGCTCAGATGGCCACATAATGGAGCTAGTTTCAAAACTGACAGAGGTGCTTAAAAGCCAGGATGCAGATTCCCCAGAGCCATATTCAGATGGTCTAGCCTCCAAGATGCTAAACAGAGTCCATGGAAATTGACTGTTTGCCTAAGGGACCCTAAAGAGCACTTGCACTGGCATAAGCAAAGTACTGAGGAGGATGCTATCTGCACCCTGTCAGTAGGAAAGTCTGGCCACAGGGAACTACGAGGGACAGATTTCTGTTGTTTAAACATACCTACCTGGATACCTGCTATCCTTTCCTCCCCATTTTCTCCCCAGCCATCTTGCATGAACTATCTGCTTCAGAAGTAAGACCAGCTAGTGAAAACCTAGGTTTGATATCAGTTTTCTCTCTCTGACCTTTTGCAAAGGAGGCAAGGATGCATGAATGTCTCCCAGGAAAGCCACCGTCTAAGTGTATCAGACTGAGGCAAGCCAAAAAGTTTGGAAGAGAATAAGAGGAGTGAAGAGCTGGCATGGTTTGCCAACCTTGATTAGTGAAAGAAAAAAAAATAAAAAAAAAAAAAGGAAAAAGTGAAAAAGGCTTATAGCCTGTATCTGAGATGCTTTTGAATTTGAGGCTCTCCCAGAAAACAGAGCAGAACCACACTGGGTCTGCAACAAAAAACAGAGAATGGAGATGGAGTAAGTCTACGTAAAAGGGTTGGGAGATAGAAGGGAAAATCTACTTTTGTACTGGTTAGCTCTCGGTGTGTCTGAGGAGTCAAATGCAGCTGAAAAACCTCTGCTCCTTTCCAGTCTGGAGGCGCCAATGCCCACAAAACCCCACAGTTGGTTTTTAATATATAGATATTTATTTAATGGGCCACAGCTGTCTTTGAAAGTCTAAATTAAACGCACATTGTTGGATCTTAACGTAAAGCATTACAGTGTTCTTGTTGACCAAAGCAGAATGCAGATAACTGGGTTCAAATACAACCTCAGATCCTAATCCTAAACTAACCTTCCATTACACGATGGCAGAAGATAAGCGAAGGAGTGGAAGCATGGGGTCAGACCGTATCAGTAAGTATCACTTTTCCTGGCTCAGTTTTGCCTGAACTACTTCAGTTGTGCCCAGAGGGACAAGGTTCCTGCAGCTAGAGGGAAACTTCTAATGCACCCTTCAGCTGGCAATAAGAAGGATGTGTGTGTGTGTCTCTGAGAGTCGGACTGAGAGTGGGACTGATCTCCAAGCCTCACCAAAAGAGAAGACTGCAAACGATTTTCCTGGCCTATCTCGCACACCCAGATTCCTTGGGGAGAAGGGTACTGTTGTTAGACTAAAGTGTTTTCTCTTATGAAAACACGTGGGAAAGTGTTAAAACTGTGCAGCATGGTATTTTGGTTTCCACATCCCCTGATGAAATGTTTCTTGCCTGGGGAAAACAAAACAGAAGAAAAATACTCCCTGGAAATATCTGCATAATTTACTCCCACACACCTAGTGAGAGATTTACAATTGAACAGCAGTTCCCTCAAAGCATCACAACATTGTGCTCTGAATTACACTTCTGTACTCCTACCTGTAAATTATACTGTTAATTAGTTAATGGCTGTAAAGTGCTTTGGAGAAGAAAAGAGCACTCATTAAATATCATTGTTCTGTACTCCAGTGTGCAATGTTCCACTGTTCATTAATCTCCAACCTCTTCCTGAACCTCTCGCTAGCAATTAAGTTTCATACCCTCAAATAGCAAATTAGCCTATTGTCTGACTTAACTGAGATCAACATCACTGTTCAGAAAGTGTTTCCTGAAACCTTAGCTTCAATTATCTTCTAGGCAATTTCAAGCTGGTGTCTCACATCAAATTCCCAAAAGAAAATCCTTGGTCTACGTCTTGAAAACCTCAGTCTTGGATAAACCAAAACCCCAATACAGACAAGGGAAATCTAATACATGGGATTAGATTTTTCAAACAAACTCAAATCCCGTTGAGAAGAGAAAATGAGGGGCCAGATATTCAGAAGAGCTTAGCATGCAGGATGCTGAGGACTTTCAAAAACCTAAAGCTCTTTTATGGGTGCTGAAACCCACTCCTTTGTACATCTGGCAGTAAGTCCTGGTGAGAGGCACTTGAAAACCTAGCTCCTTCTGCCGCCTGGCCAAGTTTAAGATCAATTTGCCCTAAAAATTCCTGGACACGTTCACTGAGTATAATATCCAAGCCGAAGTTAGCAGGAGACCTGGCTGCCTTCTCTGGTTTCTGGTCTTCCTCCTAGGGCTTAGCTGGCTGAATGGTGTTCCTTATTGCACTCAGAAAAGGGTGCACGCAGCCAAACCTATAAGCAAGCAAAACTACTAAAAACCCCCATCCGATGGGTAACCCTGTTTTCCTGTTGGGTTCCTGCTTGAGAAATGACCTCACCACTTTTCTTAGACTGCCTTTTTAAACGTCTAACCCTCCTAACCATCCCAACCACCCTCCTGCAAGAAGCGGTCATTATCTTATTGCTCTGTGACAAGCCCTAAACAGAGCCCCAGGGCCAGGAGGGGGGGTGTGGGACAGCATCTTTGAAAAACACAAGCCCCATGCCCATCGATTTAGAGTGTGCCTTCCTCCTCTTGCAGATGCTTCTTTGAAGGTCTGCACTTTCTTAAAGCAAGACTGGTTTACGGGCCCATCAGAGTATTTCTAAGCAGCTGCTGGGACCAGGTTTGATCATCTGAGCCACACCAGAATCTCACACACCTGTCAAAGAAGTTTGTCTTCTTTTCTTCCCTTCTGAGATCCTCTTACCCCCTGTTTTCTTGGAAGTTTTGGGTTTCTCAGTCAGTGCCACCTGGGCAAAGTGGTGACTCCTGTCCTCCCTGCCCAGGGGCCAGTTCAAGTGCTGCAGTGGTCTCCGAGCATCTCCTACTACGCAGCTGTGGTAGAAGGCGGGTACCTCATGGCCCTCAAGCTCTTCCCACTGCAGGAGCCCCTCTGCCGGCATGTCCCGGAGGAAATCAAAGTTCCACTTCTGCTGGGCCCCCTCGACACTGTTGCGCAGCATGTGCTGGAAGTCCTGCCGCAGCTGCTCATGGTCTACGGGGCCAAAGAGGTTTCTCCGGGCGCGGGTTGTCTTCCCCGGCCTCCGCTCCATCTTTTCTCCCTGGTGCTGTTCTCCAGCGAGCGTATACAGCAGTGACTCCCTGCCAAGGACAGAAAGACCATCAGCCACCCTTTGCATGCTCAGTTTAGTGGGCACTGCATACTCTTTAAGGGGAGTGTGGCAGTAAACCTAGATACTTTTGATCTCACTACAGGGAATCTTGGCTTATTTTGAAAGAAATTTATCCCAATCTCCAGTCCAGAGTGAGAATTCCCATCTATAGGATGTGTCTATAGAAGGATAGGGAAGGGTGAAAAGCCCTCACCTGTTTTGCACACCCTGATTTCAGTGTACACTGAGTGAGGGCTTGCCCTAAGGGGACAGGGACACACAAAGAAATGGACAACATCCCTTGAGGTAGTGCAGGAAAAGACAGAAAGCACAGAAGTGGTACTTGGGAAAAACGGCCACGTGTATCACCTTAAACAAGGGAAAGGGCCTGAGAAGGAGAATTTCAAAGACAACGAAGGGTGATGGCAATCAGTGAAGTACAGAAGACCTGTTTAATTTTACAGTGAAGGTGGTATCTCTTTCCTGACTACTACTACCATTTGTTTTGCAGTGTCAGCCAAGTTGGAAGCTAAAGATGATCACAGCAATCACTTGTTTCTTGCCTGACATTTTCATTCCCTTTTCTTGAAGCAATTGCCTGAGAAATGGTCCCAGTCACAGACAAAAACAGTGTCTTTCCTACAATGGCAAATCCTAGTCAAGCATCAGTAGGTGGACTTCCCATTTGGTAGGCTGGCATGGGGACAGAAGAGATGGGGTTTGCACCCTCCTCTGGCAAGTAAGGGGGGCGACACAGCAAGACAGAGACGAGAAATGGGGCATTTTGCAGACTTCATAGGCCAGAAGGACATAAATATACCAAATACATTCACCTACATACATCTACAGACCATGCAGATAGTCAGAGCAGCAGAGCTCCTGCAGAACCGTAAGCTTTGGGCTTGGTCTCCAACACCCCAAAGGGTGCTTCAGCCGCAGCAGACACAAACCCAGATGTGACTGGTATAATCACCCCCCCCCCCCCATTATCTTTGCAGCATCGTATCTAATCCATGTGAACTCTGAGCATCGCCTTGCAATCACACCCCAAGTGCCTACTCTGAAAATGTCACTTGGTGGCTCCGGTATCAAAAGCTTGTCATCAACGGGGCAGTGTTGGCACATAGATGGTTCTGCACATAGTCTGCCACAGAAAACTCAGATACTGAGGGATGTGGCTGCCTCCTCCTAGGTGGAAGCTGAGTGTCAGTTCTGCAGCTGATAACACACCTGAGCAGCGGAGGTCCAAAGAGGTGGACCAGCTCCTGCATCCATTTGTAAATCTTATTCCTTGCCCTCAGCAGCTCTGAACCAGCATCCCACAAACTCATGGCCCACAGCCACAGTTAATAAAAACAGAGAGTGCCAGGTCTGGGTTGCCCTTCTGGTGCACGGATTGATTTCCAAATGTTGGGTGTGGTTCTCTGGAGGCTGATGTCTCCCATGGAGCTCCAGCACGGGAAACAAGAGTAGTCCTGTTCAGTTTGGGACACCATCTGGGGCTGATCATTAGGTCTGACGGGACTACAGTGCCTCCTGGGCCACCGCCAGGTCCCTCTGGCGGTACCACACTGTGCTGTGTGGTTACACCACCTCGTTTGGTGTGAGCCTTCAGTGCAAAGCTGGCAGTTGCCCACCAGATGCATCTCATTCCCCACAGGGCCTAAGAGAGGTAGAAAAGCATTTTTCTTGAGGAAAAGCAGCCAAGAGCACAACAACAAGGATAATCCTCTAGGTGGCATCCAGAATCCCCAAACTTCATGCAAAACTTTTCCTGGGGTTGCGCGCAGCCTTGCCCTTAGCTGTTGGGATACTCGGCGGTGCCGGCTGTCACTATAGCTAATAACAATCACACCTCCGCTACTTCTTCATCTGGTGCTAAGCCCTCGGCGGCTTAAACTGAGTTCATTCAAAGGCAATCGGGTCTTAGGAAAAGGCAAAAGGTCTTAGGAAAGGACAGACAGTGCTTTGCAGGAATATTCCTCTTTCTTAGAAACCTTCCACATACATATTAAGAACTGACTGTTTGACATCAGTGAACCAGGGTTAGGAAGAAAGAAGGTATTTCTCAAACAACTATGGCCGTTCCCAACAGCATATTTTAATATCACACAGGAACGAACTAGAAAAGACTCTGCCTTGCTCTGTTAATGATTATGGCTATTCCAGCACAGCCTGCGAATCCAGTGCCTTGTCTTTAAGACTGTCTAATTCCAGGTGTTTCAAAGGAAGATAAAAAGCTAGCAGAGAGGATAATTATAGAATAACCTTTCCCTATGGAAAGTTTCCTCCTAATGCTCTTAATTATGTAATGAATCACAAATGCTTCTAACTCTTCTAAACTTACATCATGTGTATACACTGCCTGTTGCCGTTTCCATTATTTATGGTTGCATCCAGGGTGAAATCCTGGCCCTACCGAAGTCAGTGCAAGTTTACCACAGCAGAACCAGGATGCGGCCCCTTGCTTTTTGCAGGACTCTTTCCAGGTCTTGGCTCCAAAGCTGCACCGTCACTATTCCCACAGTTTAGTCTGAGTTGCGTGGGTGTATTAAAACACCCGTAAAACGAGACCGAAATGTTTCTGAAATGCAAAAACATTACTGATAGGGTCCTTTCTTTCTTAACCCACCATTTCTGTGCCACCTAAGAACAAGCTGAGCGCCCCATTCTGCCAAGCTCATACCTATCCATACATGCACCCTTACTGAGCCGAGATGCAGGACAAACGCTGAAGGCTGGAGCTCTGCACTAGCAGTAGCCGCTTCTGTTTTCCCTCCAGTTCTGTGCTAGCTTGAAGGAGTTGAAAAGAAATACAGACTTCCTAGGCAGCTCAGTGCTCGCTCCTTGCATCAAACTTTCAGAGCATCAGAGGAATGTTATCTCACATTTCTGAATTTCCAATATATGCATAAGTAAAAAAAAAAAAAAAATTAGAAGATGACAACAAGCAAGGGAATTAATGCTGTGGATATTTCATTTTCATTCTTTCAGTGAAAGTCTGTTTCCTAAATAATTTTGCTACTGGAAGTTGCTCGCTATAAATCTTATTTTCAGACACACCGCTTGCCTGTGGCAGGTGCTGAGGTACCTTTCACGCATTCTTTTCTAAAACTACAGCTGAAAAAAATGTCTCCCCGTCCCTTCGGGGTGCAGAGGGAGCCACAGCCCTTGTCCCTGCCTTTAAACCCTTGCACCTCTTCTCTGCCTCCCCTGGTGCTCGCTGCCCTGGCAGCGCAGCCGAGTGCCACCGTCTGTCCCCAGCACGCATCCCCCTCGCCCGGAGGCGGAAGGGATGGGGTCCGTCTGCAAGAACGGGATTTATTTGCCATAACCTTCACCAACAGCCGCCGAGTGCCCGGGCGGCGTCCATCGCCGCGCCGCCCCCGGCGGGGACGGGTCCCGGGCGAGCTCTCCCCGCGCACGGCGGCGGGGGAGCGGGGGGACGCACGGAGGAGTCGTCCCCAGCAGCGGAGCCCCGCCGGGGAGGGGGCTGGCAAGGCCCCGCCGTGCCGGGGCTGGCACCGCCGGGCGGGGCCGGTGCCCTGCCCCCCGAGGGTGCCCTCCGGCCGCCGTGCAACCGCGCCCCGCCTCCTGCTTACACCCCGGGCGGGCGTGAGCGGGCAACGGGGGCTGCGCCCCCAACACCGAGAGGCACCGGCAACCGCGCCCCCGGGGCTGTCCCGCTCCCTCCCGGCCCCGGGTGCTGGCGGCGCCGGGGCCCCCGGCCGGAGCTCACTTACATGCGGGGACGTCCCGAGTGCCACCTCCCTGCCGGCGGCGGGGAGCGGGGCCGGGGCCGCCGGGGCCGCCGGACTCATGGCGCGGCCCCGCCCCCGCCTCACGTGCCGCCGGGGAGGGGCGGGGCGGGCGCCCGTCCCGGCGGCGGCGCACGTGGCGCCGCCACGTGATGCCGCCGCCGCTGCCGCCGCCGCCGCCGCCCCGCCGTCCCGGACGGCGCGGACGGGTCTGCGCACGGGGGGCCGGGTCCCGGTGCTTGGAGGCCCTCCTCGCCCTTGGGGTGGGCGCAGGGAGCGGAGCTCGGGGCCCGGAGCCCTTCCCCGGGGTCCCGGGGCTGGCGCGGGGTTGTCTCCCGTGCAGAGCAGCAGCCGGGCAGGTTAAGAGGGAGCGGGCTCCGCTGCGGGAGCGTTGGGCCGGCGGAGCCGGCCGGGGGAGTCGGCCGGGCGGAGAGGTGTCCAAAGGACAGCCCCCGGCCGGGTGTCTGTGGTCCGGCAGCCGCACAGGTCGCCTGGCCGGGGATGGGCGTTGAGCAGCTTGACGGCATCCCCCGTGTTGCAGCTGGAAAGGTGCTGAGAGTATTTCCCCGGATTTCGGCGGCAGCTGGGCCGGGGGCTGTTGAGGGTCTGGGCAGGCTGAGGCGCTGCAGGGGGACCTGAGCCCCCCTCCCGGTGTGGGTGTCTCAGCCGAAGCTTGGATGCCCGCGGGTGGTGATGATGACTCTTGCGGTGCGTGCATGGGGAGCGCTCATGGTCTACGTCAGTAGAAGGTACTGCTATGATGAATAGATCCTTGACAGTCATGGCCAGATTTGGTCACATACATTCATACATCTTCACAGTCAACACTGTCTTTTCCTGAGTTTTAGTAATCTTTACCATTTCTACAGAAGTAAAGCGTTTTCACATTTTAATTTCCCAGTTGCTCTCAGAAGACTTGTGAGGCAGGCTCAGTAATCCCTCTGTGGGAAGGCAGGTCTGTATTATTTACTCCATTTTTCAGGTTAGGATACACAGGCAGAAGCGGGCAGGGGTTTTGTTAGCGTTGGGGGAACTCCATCTTTGGAGTTTCCATTTCTGAATTTGAAAGGCCTGCTTGTTTTTATTTCTCTGGGTTTCTATACTGATGTTCAAGAGCAGGAAAAGAGGGAAGAACTGGAGAAAAGCTATGGTTTTCTTTAGTTTATTTGCAAACCAGGCAGAAAAATACCATTAGTGATCAAAAAGACGAAGATTTGGGCTGAGAAAGGGATAAAAATATTAATTCTATGAGAACATGACTGTTGTTAAATTCAGGCAGCGGGGCCCTTTTTCCCATCTTCCTCCACCCACAACATGTAAAATTTCCACCGTACTTTCATATTCCTCCCCTGAGTGTTACCCCTGCAAAGGCAAGGCCAAAACTTTGCTGTATATCTCCCCCTTCAAAACCATCTTTAAACTCTTGTGGGGGAAACTGGGCACAGCATTTTGCATTTCCATGTGGATCGTGACTGTCCCCTGGAGGGAGAGCTCTTGCAGCCAAACCCAGCAGCGAGGAGGGGGCAGAGCAGAGCCTGGTGCTGTTCCTTCACATCTCCCTGCCAAGGGTGGGGTGTAGCCCGCTGCTAGCACTGGCCACGTCATCACCTTCTCTGCCTTCGGCTGCAGAAGCTGGTGTGCTTAACCACGTGGTGTGGGTACGATGTCGAGCCTTTCCCTCCTCCCAGAGGAGCCCACAGCTTTTTCCAGCCTCAATATAACCCTCCCTCAAGCCCCTCATAGCATCCTTACGTGACCTCACGTGCTGCCCCACATGCCCTTGCCGCACACCCAAATCCACCGATGGCGGACCATTGTACCCTAATGCGGGGAACGACTCTGCTGGGGCTGTGCGGTGGGAGATGGAGCGTTGGGGGCAGGTGGAGGGCTGAAATCCCCCCCTCAGGCCTCCCACCCGTGAAATGGGGAGACCCTTTTTGCTCCATTTTCACTGCAGGTGCTCTTGCACTAGTCCAGCATTTCAGTGTCAAGGCTGCAAAAGGAGAGCTTTCTTTTTTAAGGTTTAATGGCAATTTTGGATGTTAAGAAAACCCGACTCTATCTATGTTGTTACATCTTGCAAAGTGTTTTTTGGTTGTCCTTCATCTTTTAAGAAAGCCTTGTGTTTTAGGCAATTTTTTCTTGAGATTGTTCCTTTGTCAAATCACAAACTGTGAAACTGTGTGTTTTGATGGCAACATTTGTTTTTATTGTAGTCTAGGTAAAGTAATTTCCTACGGAAGTAGCAATGCCATTTATGTTAGGGCTCAGTTTGTTTCACAGAAAATTGAACTCTTTGGAAACAGAATTCCGTTTTTTCTTACTGGATTTTTTTGGGGGGGGGAAGCTCAAATTAATAATACAGTTTCTGGCATAGCTACGTGTAAGCATGTGCCTTATCTTAGGCACGTGGATATATTTGTGCCAAATGCTGTGAATCATCTTTTTAGCCATTTCCAATCACGATCTGAGGTTTCATAAGATTATAAAGGCAATTCATGTTTAAGCATCACCTCATCCTCAAGGTTCTGCTTTTGGTTTGCAATCTGCTTTTTACGGTGGATTACTCCCGGAAGGATTATTCTCCGAGTTAGGTTTGCCATCCATTCTGAATTTCTGAGATCACTCATGCTTTGATGTTTCTCGCTCTCAACTTCATACACAGCTACTGCCTTACAATTCATTGACTGCAGGAGAGGACAATGGGATGACGCAAGGGCTTGCAGCAGAAAGGAGGCCATATGAATGTGTCTTTCTTCCAGTCGTGTACTGGTTGCATCGTCCATATCTGTTGATCCATCGGGATTGGCACTTTGAGATACGAGGCTGCCTTTATAGTTCTAGATAGGAAAAGCAGGTTAAGAAAGGCAGGAGCACCAACACAGTAGATCTTTACAAAGATATTTTTTTTCTCAATTGTGGTTGTGTAGAGTTTTGCAACTTGCTGTTTTGGTACATACCAATAAGAATTAAATAATAATAAAAAAATACAATGTTTGTATTCCTGGACATTGTGTGACAGCTCAAACCAAAAACTGAAGAAAAATGAAGGATGATGGTGGGTTTGGTGGGAAAGGATTGTTAACTTAAGGCAAGCGTGATAAATGTGAAAAGTGACAGCTACGTTATTATTACAGTTCTGGTCTCTGTGCAAAGCTAAGGGCTTGTATTTTCTGTAACTCGTAGCCTTTATGAAGTGCCAGTGAACCAAAAGACAAATTGCTGCACGACGCCAGTGCTCTCTAATAGTGTGTGCCTTGAAAAATGTTCCTGAGTGAGTTCCTATTTTCAATTAACTGTATAAGTGAAAAGATAAATGGAGGCAGAAGAATCACTGCGCCATTATCTATTCACCTGTTCACTGGAGATTAATTTTCAAATAGGCTTAGGAGCATTGACTATAACATAAACCCCAGACATAAACACAGGAAAAATTAAGGGCTAGACAATCTTTCACACTCCATTTATCCTCTTACACTGCATTTAAAAGTCAGTCACAGAAACTAGACCCTGTAAGATTTTGAGGGCATAGGAAAACTCCAGACTTTTTCCTCCCCCTCTGCCCCAGAAAACAGGTTTTCCATTAGTTTTCATATCTGCAATGTTCCTCGCCTACTGAAACAAAGCTACTTTTACTTTCTGAAGTGTGAGAAAGATATTCTGTCTAATTTAGTTAGCATATAGAAAATATAGCTAAGTATATTTCTTAGCAAGTATACCCTGTATTAGAGATGGAGCAGTTACATGGCCTTTTGCCTGTTGACATATCCCTCAGCAGGGAGAGCAAGAACAAATACTGAAAAAGAAAGCATATGTATAAAACAGAGAGGAAGGTTACTGCTATAAATATCAAAAATACTTATGCAGATGTGACATAGATGCTGGTGCAGGGGAAGCCGATACTGTATGGAGGAAAGGAAAAAGGGTTGGTTACATGACAAGGTGGTAAATGCAAAAGCATAGCTAGGAGCCTCTGTTTTGGGAGGGAGGTGGGGAGAACCCTCTCTGCAGGGAGGAAAAAGAGGGTGGTTTCTGTGGGTGCTCTTTGTGAAAGAAGTGGTGGGGTAGGTGGCTTCAGCTTGGGAGGGGGTGACTGCTCATGAGATAGTCAGGACCCCCAAATTGCAGTTCGTGGTGCCCAGAGCTGCATAGGTGAGACAACCCTGTGCTCGAGCTGGGTTCAGTATTGCATGATGGAGGATGAGGAGGGCTGGGAGAGCAGGAGAAACAGAGAAAGGATGGGTTTCCTATAGAGAAGTGTGGTATCAGCTGGCTGGTTGCTCTGTCAGCTCAGCACCCCCACGCTGCCACTGCAGCACAGTCAGCTCAGGGGAGCAGTGATGTCTGTGCCCACCCCTCCACGTTGGTGGAGAGGAGCTGGAGAAGGACTGGGATGGTCCATCTGGAAGAAGTTAGGGACAATGTGCTACCACACCAGAGGTAGGTTTGCTGGGCACTGGCAGATGTGGCAAAGCAGAACCTGAGTGAAAGGTGTCAACCCAAATCGACATCTTCTTCCCTCCTATGCTTCTCTACTGGTGCTGCACTTGGTGCTCCCTGGTGCCCTCCCATAGGGTCTTGCAGGTTGGGAGAGCCAGAGAGGAGAGTTCATACACCAGCGGGAAAGGCAGGCAGAGCGCTGTCCATCACGAACCTGCACTGCTCTCCCCAGCGCTTTCAGGCAGAACAGCTGAGAATCAGGCAAACGAAGGCAAAGGTGTGGGAGAATTTGCTGTTCACTTCTGGCTGTGGGCACGGGGCTTCCCTGTGACTGTGAGTGTTTGAAGTGGATGCTTGGAGCTGCCCTGTGCCACCCCTGAATCAAATTTTGGCACTTAGTCTTTGGGCAGCAAAATTCAGTCATGCCTGCCTTTTGGTCAGTTTTTTCTGAAGTGACAAGCAGCAAGACTACAAAATGAAGCTCCGTAAATCAGCAGCATACTTCTGGAGGGGAGTTTTTGAGCTACATGTTGTAATGTCATCTGCCATCATTCACTCCCATGCAGAGGTGTCAAAGGTGTAAGCAGGAGACGGAAACACAGCGCTCCTGAGTCTTTGCTTTTCTTCTCTTTCCCTTTTTGGGCAGCAGGTGCTATAGCTGATCTAAATCTAGGCATTACCTGTTAGGTATAGCATGTAAAGGAGTGTGCAACATCTTAGCCATTGTAAGACTGAAGAGCATGTGCATCAGGAATATATATGGTACCCAAGGAGGCATGGATGCCAATATGACCCGTTGCTCCTCAAGCTGGTGGATACAGAGCTGTGGGCTTAAAAGTGATTAGGGGTGAACTGCCAGATAAACGGCCTGATCGCTTAGGCCTTGTTTCCTCAGGAGACTAGGATAAAATGGGAACAGGGGAATGATGTCAGCTGTAGTTTGCATTTTTTCTTCCTTTCTTAAAAATGCTCTTATTTTTACCTGTTTTTTCAATGTTGTAATCCAGAATTTAACCCATTATTTAGGGTGGAAGTTACTGTGTGATGTTCCCAGTGAGTTCTGGAGAATCTCACAGACCCAACAGATATAGAGAAAATGAATTTATATAAATTGTTATTGTAAAGAAAGCTTTTGGGGTGTCTGCAAGTCTAATCATTATGGAGATCCAAAAAGTCAGTGTGTTTCTCACTAAGCTGCGAAGGTCACTTTGGGACCAATAGCATCAAATGGTAGAAGGAAGGAAATTTTGCCAGGCCGGCTTTGTCCCATGCTTGTCCTGCAGCAAGAGGCAGTCCATAGTCTGTTTCCAATATGAGAGCCAAATTTGCCCAGAGAAGTTGTGGGTGCCCCATCCATGGAAGTGTTCAAGGTCACATTGGCTGAGGCTTTCAGCAACCTGATCTAGTGAAAGATGGCCCTGCCTATGACAGGGCAGTTGGACTAGATGATCTTCAAAGGTCCCTTCCAACCCAAATCTTTCTGTGGTTCTAAATTTGACAGTATTTTTTTCCCTTTTTTTCCACTCTCCCAAACCTGGTAGGAGCCTTAAGGATGTGGGAAGACCAAAGGGTTTCAGTCATTTTCTCTCAGATGGACACCAGTGCAACCAATGCTCTGTAAGTGTCAGAAGTGATGAACATACTTCTTAAGGATTTGAGTCCTTTGTCCGCTCTCTTGCCCAGCGAGCCAAGACACACGTGCTCTGTGGCAAGGCTAAAACTATGCATGCCTTGCCTGACCAGCTGGATGCCACCAGATTAGAGTACATGACTGAGCTCTGTTTGCCTTCTGCACTGGCACTTTAATTTAGGTGCATTGCCTTTATTCAGCTGCCAGGTTTCACAAAACTTGTGAAAACATCATTTTCTTTTATATTTCTTCCTTTCCACCAAACGCGCCAACAGATTCCGAAGCTGCAAGGGGAGGTTTGACAGCGGGGTGGATGAGGATAAATCTCATTCGCTTTGGAGAGCAGGCAAAAATGGCAGCTGATTAAGAATTTGACAAATGCAGCATGTTATGGCTGTTATCTGCTCCCCATGCCTCCTTTTTCTGATTCATCCTGTGTATATGTGTACATGGACATGAAGCCGTGAAAAGTAGGACGTAAGTTAGAGCGTCTCAGTGTCTCTAATGGTTCTCTGGGAGGCCTGTGAGATCTGAGGAGCACAAGGTGGCTGAGGTCTCCCTACTGGGGATGCAAGTGGTCATGGTTATCCTAGATCTTCTACTGCTTACTCTCACAAACCGGGGTATGAACTTCTAGTGCATCCCTTGTTCCTGGTCACCTCTAGTCCATAAGTGTTAGCTTGCTCCCTGGCTTGGCTTTAGTGCGGGCCAGAATTGCACTCTCTGAGGTGTGACCTGCTGTGGTTTGGGGGACCATCTGCCAAGGGCCGTTTCCGATCGGCACTGTGGATAGGAGTGCGTGAAGTTTGGTGCCCTCCATGCAACACAGTTCTTCAGCCCTACCTCAATGGGCTTTGCACCCTCAAACACTTGGACATGCTATGCTCCAGGATGTGCAGCAGTTGCCACTTTGCACTGAAAAATAAATAAATCAGACCTTAAGAGTGCCATACAGGGCTCAATGGGTACCTGGGGCCAAACGGTACACTGTGGGGATGCAAGCAGCATGTGACGCTTAGCTTCACAGTCAGAGAATGGTCCCAGACCCTGTTTCACTTAGCGTTGTAGATGTTGCCTGTGTCTCCCTACCCCTGTTTTGTTAGCAATAGAGGTGGGCTGCACATACTCCAAACTTCATTCAAAGCAAAATGAGGCTGTTCAGCTATGATCACAGATTTGGAAGACCAAAGCATGCTTCAGCAAAGAGTTACCTGTAATAGCACAAAAAAGCCTATCTAAATGTTAATCAGAATATTTTTTTTGGCAACCTCAATAGCTAAATAATTTTTCAGTTAAATAATAATTAAGATGCTGCATAGGGCAATTTAGGCCAGCACTAATTCTTTGAATCAGGTTTTAAACCCTCGGCGATAAGGGTGCTTGGTGTGCATGCTGCCAGTGCCCTTTGGGGAGAAGTTGACTCATCATGAGGAAGGTGTGCTGGGCTGCAGGTTGCCTCTGGGAAGGCATTTACTCAGGTAGGACTCCATGGTAGGCCTATGTGAGAGAGGCTTGCGTGGGCTCTGAGTCAGGTGTGAGCTGCGCATCCGTGTTAGCGTGGTGCGGTGCAAACCAGAGGTGGTGGATCCTGTCTTGCAGCAGGGCTTGTACAAGGTGGCCTGGCACCGGAGGTCTTTCACGGCTGTCTGAAAACTACAGAGAACAACTTGAGTTTTTAAGTATGGCGCAGCTTCCTGAGGAAGAAATGAACTTGACATAGAGTGGTCATGAACCTGGCCTCCTTCAACCACTCCTCTGACTTAAAACTCTGGGAAATTTTGTCATCATAATTATTATCCAGTAATTATGTGTTTTCCTACTTACTGCACATCGTGCCAAAAAGGCAAGGATTAGTGTTTGTTACACTGTAGAAAATATTAGTTAAAAATATGATGTCTTCCCCAGCATGGGATCTGGGTTCAAAGTTGTTGGTCAGTGTTTGTAGCTCTATTCACACCTCTGTTTGTCATTATGTCTGCAATTAATAGCTGGTCATATTTTAGCAGAGTAGACATGGTATCTCTCACATATTGACTTTCTGCTAAAAGGGCTGTTTACTATGTGGGATGGAGCAAAATGTGCCATATCAACATAGGAGGCAGCCTAAACCCAAGAAAGTCCGTAGTTCAGAGACTTTACTGCACTCCGTCATTCACCATGACTTGGTTTAGGCCTTTGAGTGGCTTGGGAATGAAACTGAGTTCCCCAAATCCGATGTGGATGGGATGAGTCAACGTAAAAGGGACTAGAGGGGGAGAAGTATGTGGTGAAGAGGTGACCTGCCATTTCATACAAGCTAGGGACTGCGAGAGACAGAAGAGATCCAACACGGCAGACCAACCTTTCCAATCTGGTGGTCTGCCTGGTGCCTCCAGCTGGGGACCACAGGGGCCAGCTTGGATGGTCACCTGGTGTCACCTGAGACCTGGTAGTGATGGAGGGAGCTCACAGTGCAGAGCTTTGTTCTGTTTTGTTATTTTTTTTTCCCCTGGTGAAGGCACTCATTTTTGCTCAGTTGGAAGGGCAAAGGTTTCTGTAACCTCCCTACCATCAAAGTTGCCCCAGGTCTGTCAAGTCTTTGACAAAAGACCTGATACTCAGAGATGCATTGGGGCCTGCATTGGGGCTGATACTGTTGTTATTGGGAGAGGCTTTGGGCTAGTTATGCTCAGTTTTGAAAAATCCCACCTTCAATTTTGACCCTTTTCCAGGAATTTTGCTCACGCTCAGGACCAGGGAGGCCTGCTTTCAGTCACCAAGGTGCTTCTGCGGCTACGCTGGCTAAAGGGAAATCACAAGGGCTTGAAGCCTGCGTGCCTCAGCACAGTGCCTGGTGGCCAGCAGGTGAAAGAGCGGAGCTTTCCTCCCTGCGTAATGCTACGCAATTAAGTGCGCAGTGGGTGTTTTATGCCTTCCCCTGGAGCATCTGGCGCTGGTCACTGTCTAAGACAGGACGCTGGGCTGGATGAAGCATCGGTCTGCCCCAGTGTTGCAATGCCGACGCTGCCGTCTCCCTGGTGGGCTAGCGTCCTGTGATATCCTTCCAGCTGGTAACGTGCCCAGGACAGAGTTTTAGCACCATCCACCACTCGAGCTGCTTGCAGCCTTGGTGTAGCATTACCAAAAATAAAGCCGTTTGAATGAAACAAGTGTTTGGAAACGAGCTGTCTCTCTCCCACTCTCTTTCTCTCTCCCCTCCAAGGGTGGCAGAGCATGCAAGAGCGGAGGGAGGAGAGGAGCTTGGCGAAGGCTGACCAGGGCATGAGCTCTCCCTCTTTTCCTTCATTCTCCTCCTTGGGGAAACATAAATGAATGCTTACGCTGCACAGAACATGCTCACCAAAAAAACACCCCAATGGCTTCATCTGCAAAAAGAGCTCTCAGGATCAGTTTCCCATCCCTTAACCCATCGCCTGACACATTGAAAGAGAAGAAGAGAGTTAGGAGCCAAACACAACATTAATCAGATTAGGACCTTTCTTGGGACTTCTTTATTTTTACTTCAGTTTCCCCGTTTCAGTTACTTACCTCATTTCTCTGAATACCAGCGGCGATAGCCCAGACAATGGCCTGTAACATCCTTCACAGGGTAGTTTTTCTAGTCTCCAGCCCAAATGTTTACTCCTAGTTCTGGTTAGTCCCCAGCCGAAGCAGTTAGCCAGTTGGCTGGACATCTCTTCATACAGCTTATGCTTTCATCGGGGGCTGAAGTAAGCCCATACCGTCAAGGGAGACGGCAGGTTTTTTTATCCTGTTTTCACATTATGCTCTCTGAAACAGCTCAGCTGGGACAAGTTAAGTCTTGGGGGCATGTGCATTGCTGCAGAAGTGTCAAGGAAGATTAAAAACAGGCACAGAAGTTTGACTCTTAGACTAACCCCCAGAAAATGCTAGGAGGGGAGCTTTTTGTCTCGGTGCTAGGTAGAAGGAGGTTAGAAACTGTGAGCGAAGACACCGTCTGTTGCCTTTTCATTCCTACAGTGTGTCTAGAGGTTACAGGCTGGGTATACATGCTCTGTAGTAAAAGAGAAAAGCATAAGCCAGTTTTCCACCGTTACAGAAAAAAAAAAAAAGGCACAACATTCAGCTAACTGTTCAGGCTAGAAAAGGTGATGGCAGTGGTGGTGGTATCAGTTTATTAGCACACGTATGTGATGGAAATACCATACTGATGCTTCTTTCAGTGTTGTCCCTGAGCTCCCTGTCCGACTGAGCAGAAAAGATGGATGGAAAATAACATCAGCATCATTTGGTTAAAAGATGATGGATGGGAGAAGGGAGTAAGGGGAGGTTAGACTAGCCTGCTAGCATTTCAAGCATATTAAGGCAGAGGCGAAGCAGGGAGTGTTTCACATGGCACATCGTGAGTAACGAGGAGCCAAAGACTGGGATATAGGATATACAAAAGGAAAGTTTAGTCTCAGTTTCAGGAAAGATGTTCTGTCGGTTGTTATATTGTTGACTAGTTTCCCAGGGGAAATCATAAGGACAGGATTTTTTTAAAACCAAACAGGGCAAAGAAAATTCGCAAAGAAAATTCACAAAGAAAACCAGTGCCAAACTGTCCCCTGCATGAACAACCAAGGTCCTTTCCTTTCTTTTCTGCCCCCTGTGGTTCTTCCTCCCCGGCTAATTCCTCCCCATTAACCCTTGTTTATATGAACAGCCACAGTGCCTCAGATGCCTGTTAACATGGCTTGTCCTCTCCCACTTGTCCTGCTTTCCTCCTGCTCTGTACTCTCCGTTCACCCTCCTACGCTTGCTTTCTTGTCCTCTCCCAGCCCGCTGCCTGCCCCCAGGGACCGAACTGGATTTCCTCCTGCTTCTGGTTCCGTCTTTCCCCCAAATTTTTGTGAGTTTCTTACTGTGGATGACTGCGGTGTGCTGTGTTCCCACAGTAGTGGGTCACCATCCAGGAGGCACGGTTTTTCATCCCTACAGCTCCATGCACCTGGCTAAGAGCAGGGAAGACTGTTATCCACATTTTGCTTATATGAGGAAGCTGAGAGGCGGCCAAGAGAAGAGGTTTACTTGAAGTGGCATGCTCAGGCCAGGAATGGGCTGACTCAGTTCTCTGGTATCCCATCCCAAATCCTTTCCACCGGCCCGCGGTTCCCGCACTCCTGTCTGACTTATCCGTCAGGAAAGTCTGTAATGCGAGAGCACTCCCAGCATGTTAGGCAGTACAGAGGAAAAAAACATGATGCAGAGGGAGATTAGACTTAGGTGTGATGCTGGAAACTTCCCCCTTCCCTCTCGATTAAGCATTTAAACCATTGTTGCCATTTCTTTCAACGAATAAATGAGGCAGATGTAGCATTATTTACCAAGTAAGGAAGTCTCCATAAAACATTTCCCAGATTTGAAGTAATCATGTTTTTCAATGGAATATAAAAAAAAAAAATTGGCACGCAGCATCTTCTCTTAAGTCTAGGCAAGAGGCACACATTTATTTCCAGTAGCAGCACACAGCGTACTGACTGTAACTAGGTGAGAATGCTAAACAGACCCGGTTTCCCTGCTGGCGTCTGAAAACAGGGATAAATTCCTCTGCAGACAAAAGACAGATGGTGTGGGCATTGCTAAAATCCTGGCTTCCCGGAGTCAGAAAGCTATGCAAATTCAAAGGTTCAGAGTGTGAAAGATATTGTTAATTAATTATTATCTTTATTGTGATGTTGTCATGCTTTGCCAGTGGCACTGAGGCCTGGCAGAAAGCTTAACCCTATGGGCAGGCAGAGTGTTTCTGTGATGGTCTTAGTTTATCCTTCGCTGGATGAATAATGCACTGTTTCTCATGTAGGGTAAGGGAAGTCAGGCTGTTGTTGTTATAGAGGTAGGGGATGCAGAAAAAAGACCGGAGAAGGGAAGGGGCTTTTTGACAGCTATTGTCCTGATACACTTGACTAATTTGTGGGGAGAGCAGGGGAAGGTCTGAACACAAAATTGTTGTGGGTTTGGTATTTTTAGTGTTGCATGATATGCTGCCTCTGCTGTGTCAGCACTGCATCTCTGCCACCGTACCTCACAGTGAAGCGGCTCCAGTACTGATTATTTGGGTCAGGACAGCCGCACATGCCACGGCATTACATCATGGGCTTAGAGCTCTCCATATTCATCCCATGGCTGCTGCTCCACCACCGTACAGAGCGTGCTCTGGGGTTTCTTCCTCAGCATGTGGTGGGAATCCCTACCAAGAAACAAAGGGATTCCAGATGCTGAGGGACAGGTGAGGGGACACCCACAGCTTCTCATGTGGGATCTGGCTTCTGCACATCAGTGCTGCACTGTCAGAGCATGGATCAAGCACCATGAAGGGGTCATGATGGTGAATATGAGCAGGTTGTTAAAAATGAAGCTGAGTCAGTAGGCGGAGTGGAAGGCTGACTGGTGGCCAGGCTGGGGAAGAAGGCAGACTGGAGGAGGACCAATGAAAGCAGGAGCACAGAGGGACAGTGGGAGTACGGATTAGGAAATCTGGTTGTCTTGGTGGGAAACAGGGAGAGGAGAGGTGTGCCTTAGCTAACTGGGGAAAAAAGGCCTGGAACAGGGAACCAGAAATACGGAAGAGAGAAAACAGGACAGCACAGGAAGGGGCTCATCTGTAATGGTTTGCAAGAAATATCTGTCCAAGGAGCACAGCCCCCTCAAACCTGGAAGGGAACCAGAGTTTCCGATTCTCCCCTGCTGACACGTCTCTGTGAAACCCGAGGGCAGCGTGTCCCATCTGGCTGTAGTACAGGGACATCTTTTCAGACAGGTGACAGAGGTGTCCTAGGCATCAGTCTTGCTGATGAGCCAGTATGGTTTTGCCCAACCCTACCCCACTTGCCACTTTAGACTGTCACTCACCTCTTAACTTTTTCAGCTATGCTGTTTACATAGCTGGTGCTTAATGCTGCTTTTAACAATGATGTGCGTTGTCCTTGTGCAGTGACACTGTGCGTTGGCTTACTTATCTGATTCTCATCTCACACTTCTCCGCAGCTCAGAGTGCATCTCATAGTTCAGCATTGCAGGTTCTCTCCTGTTGCACAACCCCCATAGCGTCTGCTGTGACCCCATTCATGTAGCATGCATATGTGAACCCATAAACATGGATTGCTGGGACCAGTGGTCAGCAGTGCGTCCTGTGAAGGGATGTGCCAGACAGTGGCTGCAGCACTGCACCACAACTGAGATGTTTGTTGCTACCTGCAGGTGTGTTCCTGTCTTTGCGGTGGATATTGTCTACCTTGACTTCAGGAAGGCTTTTGACACTGCCTTCCATAAGATCCTCGTAGAGAAGCTGTGGAAGTGTGGGCTGGATGAGCAGACAGGGAGGTGGATTGAAAACTGGCTGAATGGCCAGGCCCACAGGGTGGTGATCAGTCACAAGAAGTCTAGTTGCAGGCTCGTAACTAGTGGAGTACCCCAGGGGTCAGTACTGGGCCCAATACTCTTCAACATAGTTAGTGATCTGGATTATGGGACACAGTGCACCCTCAGCAAGTTTGCAGATGGCACCAAACTGGGAGGAATGTCTGATACGCCAGAGGGTTGTGCTGCCTTCCAGAGGGACCTGGACAGCCTGGAGAAATGGGCTGGCAGGAACGTCATGAAATTCAATAAGGGGAAGTGCAAAGTCCGGCACCTGGGGAGGAAAAACCTCCTGCACCAGTATATACTGGGAGCTGCACATCTGGAAAGCAGCTTTGCAGCAAAGAACCTGGGGATCCTGGTGGACAACAAGTTGAACATGAGCCAACAACGTGCCTTGGCAGCTAAGAAGGCCAGTGGTATCCTGGGCTGCATTAGGAGGAGTGTTGCCAGCAGGCTGAGAGAGGTGATCTTTTCCCTTTATTCAGCTCTGGCAAAGTCACACCTGGAGTGCTGTATCTAGTTCTGGGCTCCCCATTACAAGACATGGACATGCTGGAGAGAGTCCGGCAAAGGGCCACTAAAACAATGAAGGGACTGGAGCATGTCTCCAATGAGGAAAGGCTGAGAGAGCTGGGACTGTTTAGCCTGGAGAAGAGAAGGCTGAGGGGGATCTTATCAATGTATATAAACACCTGGAGGGATGGCACAAAGAGAAGCCTGGCTCCATCCAGGACCAGAGGCAATGGGCACAACCTGCAACACAGGAGGGTCCGTCTGAACATAAGGAAACAGTGTTTTACTGTGAGGGTGATGAGCATTGGCACAGGTTGCCCAGAGGGGTTGTGGAGTTTCCCTTCTCCCTTCAGAAGCCGTCTGGACATGGTCCTGGGCAGTGGCCCTAGGTGGCCCTGCTTGAGCAGGGGCATTGGACCAGATGACTTCCACAGGTCCCTTCCAACCTCAACCAGTCTGTGATTCTGTGGTTCCTGGGGCTCATTCTTCTTTGCACACTTCCCTCCTGCACTTTAGTTTCGTGGCCTCTCTCCATAGCATGACCTGTTACGCCAGCTGGTCCTCTCCTCCCTCCTTTCCCATAGCTGGACATGGCAGACTGAAGTACTTGAGAGGCTCCAAGTATTGAAGAAGACTCTTGAGAGGTCTGTAGTGCTGATAGTCGAGCATCAGCAAGTGCAAGTGAATGTTTCCAGTTGTTTCTTTGTGTGGTCAGCAGTGTTTCTGGAAAGGCACATTTTACTTCTGTGTTGACTGATAAAACAGCATCCAATCCCGTTAAGGGGCATATCTGGAAAAACATTAATCAAACCACCCAAGGTTGACTAACAAGGGCTTCCCAAAAGGCTTCTAAGTGCACATTTTTTATTATCATAAGTGTGGCATAAATATTCCTTTGATACTCCCAGAAATTGTATTGTGATTTCTCCCTTATTTGATTTGAAATGAGCCTCTCTCTCATTTCTCATTAGTTCAGTTTTTTGCTAGTCCTGACGTGTTATTTTACAGCATACCAAAGTACTGAAAATTTATATGTGGCTCCCAAAATTTGTACAGATTACAGGATGGGGAAGGAGGTGGAAGAATAAAATACATTTTTTCACCACTTCTGCTTCTAATGCTGGAGGCTTCTTTCCAGTCAAAACAAGGCAACATCAGGTTTACTTATCTTGGGGATCTTAAACATGTTGTTCTTCAATAGCCTGCAGGCAAGAGACCTCACCCTCTTGGTGCTGTGCTGAACAGAGGCTTGAGCCTGCTGACATTCTTGCAGCCTGATGACTGTTGCTCCACTTGAAAGCCTTTACAGCATCAAAACATTGGCTCATTTGCCACCTGCTCCCTCCCAAACTATAAAGAAGGATTGTGGGTTAATGCTATGCATCAGTTTTGTGCAATGTGACTGCTGCGTCACATGTCATAGTTGTTTTCTTATTTCTTTCCTTTGGTGTCCCGAAAGCTTTTCATTAGTCATCTAGGGGGGGAGGGAAAAAAACCCTCAACCGTCTCTATTCACATTCTCATGGTGAATTTTCCAGCCTGGATTTTTTTAAGATGCAGTCTCTGGATCCACACTTTAATTTTTTGCAGTCATGAACAACGAGGTCAGGAAACCATGATTTTTGAAAAACGGGTCATTTGGGCTTCCAGGTTTGTGGCTCACTTCATTTCCTGGCAGACTGCGTAGCACTCTGTCTTGGCTCCACAGTGCAAGCCACGGCTGCTCAGACCTTCTGGAAGTTTGGGTCACTTACTGTTAGGGAATCAAGAGACAGATTTAGACTCCTGATTTCTAACCCTCTAACTTTAAAGAAGCTCTCTTTGTTTCTTGTGTGGGGCACCTGACACCAAACAGTGTCCTTGCTATTTGTAGCAAAATCATAAGAATAGGGTAAAAACCTGGAGGTCCCCTTGAGGCTTTTTGGAAACTCTAGGGTTTCTAAACTGAACTCTTCTTATCTCTCTCAAAGGGATCCTCAGCTGGTCTTCTGCATGAAACCGTGGAAGATTAATCTCCATGCTATTCTGCATTTACTCTTAAGAGTTGGAGCTCGACACGGCATTGTTAGCCAAAGACTTTGCTCCTCTCTCTCTCTTTCCAGGTTTCCTCCCAGGCCATCAGTGGCCATTTTGCTGGACAAGCAGATGTGCAAGGATGCAGACACCCAGCCCTGGCGTAGGTCCTAAACTCTGCCCAGATCCTTGTTCTTCTCTCTGGCGGGCTGATTCCAGACCTTTACAGGTGGCTGGTCATTAGAAATATTAAGTGTAGTGCATAAGGGGAGGTTGGGCTGGGCAAATCAGGGCCTTGGTAGTCCCTGGCTCAGTAGAGTATGGGTGTCCAACTCACTTAGGCTCCTTTTGGTAGTCCCAGCTGTGGAGCTCAAAGCAGCTGGAGATCCTTAACCATACAAGGTCCTGTTTGCACTTGCTGTGATATTAGGCTATTCTGGTTATTGCTATTATTAGTGCTGTGGCCATCCCACAAGGTGATCAGCTCACGTCTGAGTCCTAGCAGTTGGCTGGCATGGCCCTTGGAGGTGGCTTGGTTTCCCACAGAGACTTTCAGAGAGGTGCTGGGGAATCGACACCACAGTTTGTGGGAGCACAGGTCTGGGATCAAGCAAAGAAAGCAGATTCACAGCATCCTTCCTTCCTCAGTTGACTCTCACTTAGGTGTCACAACACAGAGGTTCAACACTGTAGCCAGAACTAAGGGAAGTTTTGTTCTTGTTGCTGTTGCGATCTTACTTTTTGATCAAAGGTACTCTGTGTCTGTTTCCCTGTCATTCCTTACGTGTTACTCTTCAGCCCCTCTTACAACTCTCCTGTCTGATTGGGATCTCCCCTGACTTGGTCTTGGCTTCACAAACACCATGCTCAAAGCTGCTGCGGTTTCAAAATAAACAGCAAAAGAAGGGAATTAATCTCTGAGTGGCAAAATTTACCATCAAGTTTTGATTATCTTGGAACAGGTCATCCATGCTGGTGGCTTGCACCATCACAAATTCCCAAGTTTCCCACCACACGGCCAGTACTTCTCTCCTCTCTCTGCCTCCTCCCTCATTTTCTCCTGCTTTATGCCCTCCCCGGCCCCCCTTCAGTCTCCAAGGTCTGACCAGGTGGTGCCACCCCATTGTGGCAGCACGATGGAGGCTGGGCTGGGTGGGTCAGGGGAGAGGAGGGTGCTGAGACCTGGTGCTGCTTGTTCAGCCAGTCCAAGAGGCAGCAGTAGATTAGGGGAGCCAAGTCCTGTCTGTGGCATCTGTCTTCATGCCTGTGCTCCTCTTGCACTAGCCTGGCTGTGTTTGGGGTATGGAAGCCATATAGCTGTGTTCCTGCACTGTGCCCCTGGGATGGCTTGCTTGGCCTGGTGGTAGCTCATGAAATCCCTGCAGACCACTGCTGGGGTCTCTGTGTCCTCTTGTTTTTTCATTGCCCCGTCCCTGGATGTTTGCAGCTCATGTAGGCTTGGTATAACCATGGCTTTCCTTGTTTCAGGTTTTTATTTAGGGAAAGATTTCATAAAATGGCTCAACCCTTGCCTTTATCCCCTCTTTGGGTGACACATGCTCTTTGTGATAGGGGGGTGGTGAAGGTGTTTCCCTTCAGCCTCACCGCTGCACCACATTAGCCCCACTGTGCCCTTTCACTGCCCAAAAGATTGAGTGGGCACTGTGTCTCAGGGATGAGAGTGCTCGTTGTCTCTTAAAACAGGGCACATTGTAGGGGGAAAGGGAAAGAAAACCCTTTTTTTTTACTTACCTCCTTGCCCTGCTAAGCCACGGCACCACAAAAGACTCCTCAGGAAGTTTCCCATTAAACGCTTGCAATCATGCAGGGATTTACGTAGTTGGTGCAGGAAATGAATGGCAGGTGAGCGTGTCTTGGCAGGAGACCTGCCCGGTTGGTGTCATGTAAGGACAGAACGCAAAGAGGAGTCTTAGCCCTCACTGATTTCTCCTTAGAAATATGTCTGGGAGGGAAAACCAGCCATCCCCACAGCACAGCTTTTTTGCTGAGGAGAATTCCTTTCTCCTCCTTGGAGGTGACTGCTTAGCACAGTATGTTTGAGCACGCTCAGTCAGTATTTCCAAACCAAGTCTCTAATGTTAGGCTCTGAAATCCATCCCTGAACACCCATGCAAAAAATTATCTCCTTTCTGCCTACAGTCTGCAACCAGATAGGGCAGGGGCAGAAGGAGAGGTAATTCAATGCCCCAATTCAAGAAGTTGTTGTTTTTTTTTTTAATTTTAAGGCATTTAAAGGGCATTTTTGAAAGTCAGATTTCTGCATCCCTGCATGTATGGCTTTGCCCAGTCCTGGCTTCCCTGTGATCTGCTGGTTGGCTGTGCCTGTGGTGCCTGGAGTCCCTCCCTATGCCCTGCATGCACTGAGGGTATCTCTGCACGTCCTGGGATAGAGCCCCTTCCACTTGTGGTAACTGCCCAAGGACAAGCTCGTCTGCTTGGCCATGCAAAACCTCCCCCTTCCCTGGCCCAGGGGAGGTTGTTTCAGGCTGCTGCGGGTGCTGGAGTGCTTTGGAGGCACGGCCGTCGCCCAGGCAGACAGGACGCTGTGCCTGGACCCTGTCCATGTTGTGCTGAGCAGAGCAGGCAGGCGTGTGGCAGCACACAGCTAGCTGGTGTGCCAGCCTGCATACCCACTGCCGTGTGCCAGCTCTGGATCCTTCCTGCGGTTAACCAGTTCCTCACCAGCGACGCTGAACCACTGCATGATCCCTTCACCTCCTGTCCTCCTACTCAGGACAAGACTTGGTGCCAGGGTACTCTGTGTGTGCATTAGACACTGGGGATACGAATATGCATGTGAACAGAAATTACTTGCTTCTCCAGAGGCCTGTATGGACCCTCATTGTAAACACAAAATTAGTCACGATAAAAAACAATTAACCTCTGAGAAATAAATGGGGGCTTCCGAATATCACGTTACTTTGGCCATAAGCCTGCAATAAATTTGCTGCTGGTTTATGACTTGTTCCTGAAGGAGTATGTAATTTCTCTGTAGCCCATGTGGCTTCCCTAGAAAGACAGCCGACTTCTACAGCATACCAGCAATGCAACAGCAGCTGGCTTTTCTCTCCCTTCTGTGTAGCAAAAAACAATAAAGCAGCCCTCTTCCTCCCCCAGCTCCCAACGGGTGAGCACTAAGAATTGGTACAAAAGCCTCTGGCCTTGTTATTTGGCAAAGCCTTCCCTCTGCCCCTTTAGGTTTTGGGGGAATGGGAAAGAGGAGGGAGACTGCTGGTTTTGCTGAGATGGGTCCCTGAGGACAAGTGCCTGCCATGCACCCTGTGGCAATCAGCTTCGAGAGGTCTGGTGCCCCGACCGCCCGACTACACCATCACATCTAGCAAAGCCCCAACCTTGCAAAGCATTCCTACAAATATGTCAATTGGAGTATGTGGGTAGTCCCCCTGACTTTGAGGAGACTGTTGCCAGCTGCTAACGTGCTGGACAGCTTTGGGGCCCAAACAGTAAGCTGTGTCCTGCAGGATGCTCTGCGGTGGTGGCTCCCACTGGAGCCATGGGCATTTGATGGAGCTTAGCGCTCTGGAGGACGAGGTCTCTTTTCCTGTGGAAAGTTGATAAAGGCTGCTTCCCCACTGCTGGGTTCAGTGGAGAGGCCCTGTTCAGACCCACTTCCCCTTCCCTGAAGCCCGCAGGCTCACACCGCAGCGACCATCCAGCCTAGCTGGAGTAATGCAATGGGGACTCGTGGCCAGGAGCTACGAAACAGTGGGAAGCCCCTCCGTATTCTGGCTCTGAGCACCAATTACTATACCATCCATTAGGGATACATTATGATAAGCTAAAGCCTTTACATGACTCAGTGGTAAAACATTTATGATCTGATGCCTTGGGAAAAGAAGGAAGACAACTTCAAAGTCTGAAAGAAAGCTAACTTTTTATTAACAATCATCTTCAGGCTAGAATTGTATTTATTATCATATTAAATGATGCTACTGTGTACTACTGGTAGCACATAGCTGCTTAGAAATGGTTTTAAAGAAAAAAGGAGAATGAGTTACAGGGCCCAAGGTACAGATGTTCAGCCAGCAGAAATCATCTTTCCTAAGTGGAAATCCATTGAGTTGAACACTTTTTTATCTGCTGACCTTCTGACCGTCTAAATTCACTAGCACAGAATTAAATAATAACAATACACTAGAACACTTAAGCGGATATTCAACTATACTTTAATTATTGTTAGAAATCTGTGGTTGAAAGTGGCCTAGAACTAGACCCCATTGCCTGAAATTGGTATGGCAGCTGTGATTGCCAACAAGGTTTTTGAGAGTTAGGCACTCAGCTGTAATTCAATGGGGTCTGTGCCCCCGGCTCCCTGGCTTTGTACGCTTTAAATATTTCACATGTTATGTAGCAAAGCTACAACAGCATTTGAATTCTAGGGACTACATTGTAATGGCAAGCAGCAAGCACAATAATAGCAATCATGAGTAATTTAATAGATCTGCAAAGATAAGTGCATATTGTTCACTGGAGACACATTATACATGCATGTAATATTTTATTGCTATGGGGATTTTTAAAAAAGTATATTTTTATAAGTGTATATATAAGGTATATTGGCATAACTCTTTTCCAGAAGAGTCCAGAAGTCCAGAGACTGTTTTCCTGGACATGGAAGAGAGCAGCTTTCGGCCAGTGCTGACTGCTGCTGAAAATCCCACCAGAGGGAAAACACTGGTGTGCACCTGTGTCAAGCTACCCATCGTCGTACGGGGTACCGAAGGCTTCGCTCCGCATGAGGCCGTCACAGCTGAAGCAAGAGCGTACCACATGCCACTCTGGAGTTACCCGATGGATGGCAGAAGTTAATGGGGGTTTTGACATCGTGTCCGCGATTGTGTCCATGACTTTAGAATGCACTGAGGAGCTTTGAAGTTGCAGGAATTGACTTTTTGTGTGACACGGCAGGATTTCCTCAGGCTCAGTGGAAAAAGAGAGGAGAGTGCAGTGGACAGATACATGGGCTGCTTTCCTCTTCATTCCTGATTTTGAGAAAATCTAATTTCTTCTGGAAATTAAATCATCTCATTCAGTATATCAGATTGTTTCATAGTGCCTGGTAACTTTTCTGTGCTAAGGGCTGACCTATGCTTATCATTTAACGATTTAGTTCTATCTGAGCCCTATACTTTAGTAGTCTGAGTTTGTCTTTTAAGCTCTGCTGCATAAACAGTGAGCTTTGCAGGGAGGGACAGAAGGTCTAAAGTTGCTGCAGTGGTCAGTGGGGAGCCCGTGGAGGAAGCCACTGTGGGTTATATCCTCTCAGATCTAAAGAAAAGGGACCAAATTCAGCGGCTGTGTTAGTGATGCTGGAGGGAGCGATGTGTAGGTGCCAGATCAACATGCTCCCCATACTGGTACAGAAGATGGTGGTTTGGGCATAGCTCTTCTGCTACAAGAAGAGCTTGCAACAAGAGGGACAGGCTGAATTTTGTATGTGCTATGGAAAAAGCATTTGATAAATGGAGGAAAAGCAGGGAGGAGGAATCTATTGGCTCCTGGATGATGAGTTTGCATGACAGAGAAGGGGTTGGGGTAGTCAGCTACAATGGAGAGAGGAGGGAGACAGGTGAGTAAAGACAGGAGGGTTTTAGAGGAAGGAAAACATGTTTGGTCTTAGCTATATTAAATCTGATTTGTCAAGGAGAAGTGTATGAAGGGCAGGTGGAGGCATGGGGCTGGCACTGAGAGATGGAGATGGGATGGGGAGACCCGTGCATCTGCGGCCTGTCAGCACCAGGAGGGCAGTTAAAGCTGGGAGAGCAAGGGGGGGGACCCTGAGGGACGGTGCGGGGCCGAGGGCAGGGCTGTACTCCTCCGGTTGTCCTCCTCCAGCTGCCCTCTTTCTACCCCTGTGTCCATCTCCTCCAGCCCGGGGGGATCACTCCTGGTGCCCCCTCAGCAGCATTTGGCTGGGTCTCCGCCACCTCTGCCTGCTGCCCTCCCCACCACCGATGGGGCTGGAGGCGTTTGCCCAGCAGGCAGTGATGTTTTTCGGGGGGCTCTGTCACCACATGAGGGTTCAGATCCTGGAAGCGGCCAGGCGTCTAATTCCCAGGGGGTGGCAGGAGCTGAAATCCTTTTGGGGGTGGTGAACCTCCCCTTTTGGATGGGCTATGGCTAAAGGGGAACAGTCTAGAGCAGCCTGAGTGATTTGTTCAAAATCTCTCCCAATCTGAAATTGAATTAGCAGGAGATCTGCATTTTGTTTTGGTTCTTAAGTAGAAACAGCTGGGGTGAAGGGATGGGGGGGAATAAAAAGAAGCTGCTTAATCAGCCTTACTTTTGGGCAACTGCTTAGAGATCTCTCTGCAGGGCTGGGTTCCTGCTTCCCATACACATCTACTAGCATGTCTTCCCAGAGTTTTTATTTTTCAGTTTGAAAATGTAGGTCAGTGATAGAGCGTAAGTCACAGCATGCTGGAATATGTAGGTCAGGCAAACTGTACCAAGGGGGAAAAAAAAAAAGAAGAAAGAAATTTTACAACTGCTTCCAGCAGGAAAAGGCCACACTGGGAATTGGGCTTTTGAATGGGATATCCTCTCCCAGTCCAAGTGCCCTGGCTGGGACGCCCAGCAGTTTGCGGCCAAGAATAACAGGAGGATCAGGGAAGGGGAAGGGGGAGAAGGGGAGGGCAGGGGGTCTGACCAGCTCATATGACCCTCCGTTAGAGACTTATAAAAAGGGCTGGTACGAGCTCATTTTTCATGAGTTTTAATCCCTCCTGCTTATGATGCTGAGCCAAGGGTTTTTCTGGAGAATCTGAGTCACAAGGCTTGCAGCTGGAAAGAGAGGATTGATAGCGGCGGCTCAGCAGGCACAACCATGTCTGGAGAGCTGGGAGAGGAGCAGCAAAGCCACTGGTTTTCAACAACAACACAGTTGTCTTTGAAGGAATGGGGGAAGAGTGGGAGGAACACACCAAAAATATTAGGAAGGGGAAGACGGTGGTTGTACTTGTGTCACTGTTTCTGCTGCTGCTCTCAGGAGCTCCTGGGGTAGAGGATTTTTATAAACAGGGTTGTGCATGTGTGCGTGCATGTAGGGGAAGTCCGCTTTGTGATTTCACGGTAGGCTTAGCTGGCGGCATGTTTGGGAGAAAGGAGATCTCTTATGACGTTTGGTGTCCCAACTCGTGTTTGCCTGTCTTTGGTTTTATTTGGAAACTGAGGGAAATAAGAGGGCTTTTTTTTAAAAAATGTATTCCCCCCCTTATTCCCTTAAAAAAAGTATTTATGAAGGGTGGAGTAAAGAAAGAGATTTGGGGGAGAAGAGGACTTGCCAACCACCGAGGCAGACAAGCTTCTCTCCTTGTCTCCAGACCATGCAGTGTTTTATAGAGAGAGGGTTTTTCACTGGCGCTTGACTGGAGTCCTGTCCCTTGTGCTGCCAAGTCTGATATCTGAGCAGGAGAAGGGAGGAGCAGGAGGGATGCTTTTGCTCTGGCTCAGCCTCGGTGCATTCCCTCACGGTATGGGCTGGGCTTCCTTTAGGCAGGAGAGCATTAAATCTGTTTGGTATAAAACACAAGGCTCTTTCCCAATTCCAGTTGGGTTTTCATGTCTGTCAGTCAGTACTTTATTAGCATGTTTCGTAGCAGATGCTGATGAGGGACAAGAGGTGCCTATGTCCTGTTACATCCCTCTGCCTGCTCTTTCTGTCCAATAGTCCAGAGCCTCATTTTCTATTATCCTTTTCCCAGGATAGGTGGCAAGCAAAGGCTATTGGCATATTTAAATCTTGTTAACTCTAACAGGAGTCGCCTGCATGTCTTCACTATGTGAATGGGAAGAACATCTCCTTGGATGTTAATCAGAACATGTCTCTCCTCAATCCTCACTGCAGACTGATGTGTACAGCTGGTTCCTTTCTAATTCATTTTTAATTAAGGGATCTGATGAGGGATACCTCACGCTGTGCTGGGAAAGGGCAGTTACACACTGGCACAGACCTTTCTAGAGTCCTCTCTCTGGTGAGCATTGCTTACAGTAAATGAGTCCCAGACAGGTACAGCACTTGGCTTCCCTGGTCATGGTTGCATTACTGTCACCCGAGCAGAGGAATATACCCAATTTAGACAGAAATAGGAAAGCACTGGCTGCAGCTCTTTTTGGACATTTTCTGGTTGCTTCATTCTTTTCTTCCATTTCAAGGAATTTGAATTCATACGAAGGAAGGAATTTAATTGTCTGTGCTATTGTAGCTGGTTAAACAAGGTAAAACCCAGGCTGCAGCCTGCCTTCATTTCAGGGCAGGACCTGGGAATGCCTGTCAGTGTTTCATGCACCCTGCTATCCAGGTAAAGGATGCCTGGGCTGGGACGGTGCTGCTGCCTCCTCCAGCAGGTCCAGGCTATCTGAACACATGAAGGACCAGAACTGCGAAACAGCAAACATCTGTGCTGCAGTGTAGACACAGTCATAAAGGCTGGACTACACACGACAGTCTCTTGGGTCTTCCCACGAGCCTGGCTCTTGCCCCTCAGGTCCTTGCCATCCCACGCCAGCACACCTGACCTCCCTGAAGTACCTTTAGTCCTGCAATTCAACTGTGGTGCTGTTCTTATCCTAGATCTTCCTCCCCATCCATACCTTACTATCACCTCTGAGCTTCCCCTGTAACACTCCCAGCTCTGCCCTATAGCCCCCCTGGCTCCCCTGTCCTGGGCTTTGCACATTCTCCTCTCTCCTTCCTACTCTTTTTCCCAGCCATCCCAATCCTGGGCATTTCACAGAGGTTGGTCCATATCCCCCAGCTGAGACTTGTGCTGCTCTCCTTCACGCACTCTCCTGGTCCTGAACCCCCACAGAGCTCTGTGTGACCCTGCAGCCCTCTTGCGCTCCCCGTTTTGAGCCCCCACACACCTCTGCTAGCCCTCCTCAGCCCTCACCTGCATGGCTTCTCCCTTGCTGTTCCCATCAGGGCTGCCCCCATGACTTGTTCAGCACAATACATGTCCCATCTGCTGTTCCTGCCTCTTGGTTAGGTCAACACAGGGACACTATAGTTTGCCTCCCTGGTAGAGTTTCATGGGATAAGGAACCAGGTAGCGTTCAGATGAAGAGTGTTTTCACAGGAGAGGAATAGCCAATGTGCTCCAGCTAGAGCTGCTGGAGCTGTTACTTGGGCTTTCCCACTCTGGTTGATCTGTAGTTCCCAGTGCTAGGAAGGATAAAGTAGTATTTTTGCCAATCTTGGAGCTTTTAAAAGGTTCAGTTGTATTCCACTCAGGATCCTGAACCAGCAGCCTGGTTCCTGTGCTCCTGGTTCCTCCTGAACCAAGAGCAAAGGCAGCTGTGGCGCTTATTGACGGATGTTTTGGACTGGCTGTCCCAAATATCGTCTCAAGAGCTCAAGCAGAGCTTTTACTTCTAGTTGCATGCTTACATAACTAAGTCCCTTTAAAATGTGGACCCAAATCGCTTCTGAAAGTAGGACATAGGCATCTAAATCATTGAGAGATTATTTGGAAATGTTTACTTGTGGTCTTTGTTAGGAGTCCATGGCTGAATTAATCTGTCCTAAGATATGCAGACCTGATTCTCCTCTCAAGTCTGTTTTGCAAGTCAGGAGGAAAAGTGACCTGAAGGTGATGGACTGATACTGGTGTAAAGCTGAGGTAAAATGGAGTGAACATCCGAGCCTGTATCAATTGGCTTTAAGCGCCTGGCTTTGCATTAAAAAGCATAACAAGCAGAAATATAATGGAGAAAAGAAATGCAGATTCTTAAACTCTGAAGAAGCTAAAGGCAATGGGGGGGGGAACCCCAAACAGTATTATCTAAATATCCTAAAAATGCATTAAAATTGAAGCCGTGGTCACCAAGTAATTTGGTGGTGTGCATATGCATTTGTATATTCATCTGCAAATACCCATATCTTCCAATACTGAGTGTGAAATGATGGTGTTGCATTGAGGCTGGACTGTTGTGATACTCCAACCATGTTATTGGCAGATCATCCTGCAAGGCCTGATTTTGAACTCTTAATTTTACCCAAGTGTCTTATGAATTTCAGTGGAAGCAGTCATGCTCTTATAAATTAACCACAAATATATGTAAGTGTTGGCAAGCTTGGAGCCTAGTCATTTACCATAAGGAATGAAATTGGTCAGGGGAATCGCATGCAAACCAGAATTAATAACAAGGAACAGCTATTTTACATCTGCTTCATACAAAGGTAGAAGAGTCCTACACTGCAAAGCTGTGGAGAATCAAGTTGACTTGATTTTCTGGTGTTTCACTAAATCAGACTTCTCAGGTATCTTCAAGAGCAGCAAGGAAATACCATAAGATCACGTGGCAGGGGATGTCTGATGCCTCCAGCTGTGTGATACAAGCAGTGATGTGTTGGTAGCTGGGAGTCCTACCTTCTGCTATGGCTCTTTCCAGCATTATCTATAGTACCACCTATACATAGTGCCATCGTCATCTGCAGTTCATGCATGGTATAACGGTATGGAGAGCCCCGGTTGTGCTACCCTGCCTAAATGCACGAGCCATGTCCCTGGCTGTTGGGGAATGTGTGCCAATGGGTGAATGTCATGTCTGGGATCCTGTGTGCTGAACCTAACCTCATATCCTTCAAGTGTAGTAAATACTGATTTATACTGCTGTAAAAGTGTGAAGAATTGGTTCGCTCATCTAAGGGCTGAAAATTTTAAGAAAACATGGTAATTGCAGTCAGCCTGGAAACACCATGATACAAACTTTCCTATAGCATTCTAGTGTTTATAAAGCAAGTTTCCAGTTTATCTGTGCAAATGGCTCTAACCTCTCTGGGTTTAAAAACAGCTTCATTTAGCAGAGTTTAGATCAGAGGTCTCCTATTTTACACCAAGTGCTGAGGTAACTGTAAAAGTGGTAACTTTTTTTCCAAACGCCAAAGAAATTCAGGTTTGGTCGGAGTCCTGAGCAAAGCTTTGGGTTGATTTGACATAAACCAGGTTAACTGAAATGGTCTAAGCAGCGAGTCTTTCCTGGTCCCTCTTCTTTAGGCTGGAATGTGTTTGGAACGGCTCGTGCCAACAGGTAATCAGGCAGACCTGGGGGGCTGGCAGCTTTGGCAGGGGACTGAAGAGCAGCTGTGGACAGGCTGTCGTAATCTCTTTAACAAGCATGGCTGCAGCTACAAGAGAATGTGTGTACGCAGCCTAAGGGCTGCAGTATTTGAGTATCCAGATATGTAGAAGGCAGCATTGCTATACATCTAGTTGGCCTCTTCAGATGACTAAATAATGTCAAAAAAAGTGGTCTGAAATTACTCCTGACATCTGTAGGTAAGGTGCAAGTCATGCTTATTTCTGCAGACACACAGTTAGACTCCTTGGGAGGTGTTTGTGAGAGGGCAGAAGATGTCAAGTGAGGAGAAACTTCTCCTGCGGTTTGCAACATGGTAGTTTGTAGCCTTCACCAAGAGGTCATGGGGAACCAAAAGGCTCAGCCAGAGAGTGATGCTATAGCCATGAGCTGCTCTCACCAGGGCAAGGGAGAGTCAAGAGGGACCCCACTTCTCTCTTTTTTTTGCCTCTTAGTACGGAGGAAAAGTCAAAATAATACTGCTTCCTCAAAGCAGCAGCCCACAGCCTCCCTCTCTGCCCAGCCGGGCATACTCTTTCTCTTGAGCCTCTGCTGAAATTGCCTGTTAGACAGACCTTAAATCTCAACTCTTTCCTAACTGATTCACGCATGAATTGTTCCATAGTAGGAGTATCCTGATCCTTTTTACAGTTTTCTGGGGCTGCCCATGCCCTTCCCTTCCTGGCTTCCCCAGGAGCCCTGTCACCACCGGTTGGCTCTGTCCTGCTCCCCCCTCCTTGGGGTAAAGGTTAATGCAAGTGGCTTCATGCCTCTATGTGAAGACCTTTGCAGAGCTTGGAGGGGTGCACACATGCTGCTTAGGCTAATGTGAGTCCCAGGTCTGCAGAATCAGCAATGCCATGCCATGGGAAAGATGCAAAAGTGTCCTGTTATAGCAACTTGCACTCCTCCTTCTCCTGTCTTCGCTCCCCTCCAGACTGCACAGCAGTTTGTTGCACAGCTAAAGCGAGCAGATAACGTGAGGTGTGTGACAGCAGCTGCCTCCTGGCATCCGTGACTGCTTGGATGTTAGAAACCAGCAGCCACTGTCCAGTGGTGCTATCCTTCTTTACATTTCTCTGCATTCGACCTCAGTTGGATTCTTCTGTTTTGGTCAGTGCTGAGTATTTCCCCACCAGGAGCTCCTGGGGGTCTAACCAGCAGCTGGAAAAGAGATTGAGATTCTGTTAGCACAGGACGCAAAGCAAAGAATTACACCCTCAACAGTGGTAACAGTGATGTAAGAAAAAATACTTATTGTAGGCTTCTCATCCTGCAATGGGCTCAAGACTGACCTTGTAAAGAGTATGTCTCTACAAATACTCCTTTTTTTGACAACAGCAAGACACAAGAACTGAAATTCACTTGTCAGCCCTCAGACAAGGTGTTTCTTCCTTTCCTTCTATTTCCCCAACTCTGAAAGGAGTGAGCTTGCTGAGAAGATACAGACCCAGCTGCCTGCAGTGGAACAGGGCTGTAATGTAGGTGAGAATGGCCTGAAGCAATCTGCATGACTTCAGCTTGCCTTTTGTCCTGGTTTTGGCTGGGATGGAGTTGGTTTTCTTCCTGGTAGCCGGTATGGGGCTGTGTTCTGGGTTTAGGTTGAGAACAATGTCGATGATACACTGATGTTTTGGTTCTTGCTAAGTACTTGCTAAGTGGTGCTCACTCTGGTCAAGGACTTTTCAGCTTCCCATGCTCTGCCAGGGGCACGGGAGGCTGGGAGGGGGCACAGCTGGGGCAGCTGACTCAGACTGGGCGGGGGCTATTCCATACCACGTGACATCATGCTCAGTATATAAGCAGGGGAGTTGGCCGGGGAGGGGTTGGATCGCTGCTTGGGGGATGTGCTGGGCATCGGTCGGCGGGTGGTGAGCAATTGTACAGTGTACCGCTTGCTTTGTATTACTACTGTTCTATTTTTTTATTTTACTTTAGTTATTAAACTGTTTTTATCTCAACCCACGAGTTTTCCCCTTTTGCCCTTCCGATCCTCTTCCCCATCCCGCCGGTGGAGGGGGTGAGCGAGCGGCTGCGTGGTGCTTAGTTGCTGGCTGGGGTTAAACCACGACACCTTTCTATCCAGGGAGGTGGGGTAAAGTCTCCTTTCATGTTACTGCAATGAGATCAGCGGGTATGCAAGGTGTTCATTAACAGCCACCTTAAACAATTTAGACATTTTTCCTTTATAAGGCAACAATATTGAAACCTCCTGGGTCTAATATTTCTCATTAGTATGAAAATTAACTAAAAATGGGCATCTTTTTTCTCTGCTGGCAGGTGGAATAACAGGTTGAGAGTGTAGCTGACAGGATGGTGCCTAAATGCCATGCAAACCAAATTTTCCTTGGAAGTGAGTTCAGGCTGTTATGCATAAGATTTTTCAGTACTATCCTATGGGAAACAGGCTAACCCCATTTCAGGGAGCATGGGACAATAAGGTGATGAAAGGATGTTCCCAGCAAAGATGCTAGTGCCCAGGGTACCTGGGAGTGGGGTGGGGAACCCAGCTGGGGAATGAGTCTTTGGACTAGACCTCAGCTGTCCTGTTCGCCTAAAGGAGCTTGGAGGAAGATCTGGCCCTTCCATGTTGTGTATAAATTCAGTAATTGGCAGCTTGTTTGGGAGTTGAAGGGATTTCTTGGTACCATGAAGGGAGTGATTACGTGGTATTTCATATTTTCAAAACAATTACCCATCCTCTTTGCACTCACAATTTGTAATGTATATTGTGTTGTTTACAGCTCATCACTCAAAAGAGAGCAAGTCCCTGAGGGGTGGAAGTAGAGGGGGAAGGAAGGAGCAGAACAGTGTAAATAACTGAGTATCTTCTTATTCCCAGTATCTAGAAGGCTAATCCTGAACTACTTGGGGTAGGGATCCCATGAAGCCAGGGGGAGTTTTGCTTCAGCAAAGAAAACAGAGTTTGAATCTTTGATTTTGTGTAAATAAATATATGGGGGAACTTCCAGAATCAGCAGTAGTGGGCATTGTGGAGCTGAGCAATTTTCTCTGTTAGGAAGATAATATCTAAATGGTCTAATTATAGCTACAGTTCAGCATCAAGGGAAATCCCCACCATTACTCTTCAGTAGCTGGTGCTGCAAAGTTTCAGGGTCTGAACCATGACCTACTTGTTAATTTATGTTTACTACAAACCTGTCAAACTGCAAACTTTTCTGTTGGTGAAAAAAATCCTCCCTTGCTGACCCATCCCTTCTCTGTCTCGTATTGAGAAAGTCTGCACTAGGAGCAGACTGAAGCTAGCCATTTCCATGAGCACACTGGTGGCCTTGGGAAGCTAAGGATCACAGAAATAGTGATGATTTTGTTCGTCCACTTGACATACAGAAAGTCTTGAGAGCTTCCTGGGGCACACAGACCTCTAGGCCATGTGTATGGCAACCCCATTGAGCTTTTGTTACCTTCCTCAACTCCTCTTCCATGGGTGGGTCACTTCAGTGGTAATGCCTGACAGTTTCCAAAGTGGGGTGAGCCACCTTACAAAGATGCCCAACTGCATCTTTCCTTCTCATACAAAAGAGCAAGTAGAAGCTAGGATGTGGGGCATGAGGGCAGCCAAGACACTGTGTTAGCCCTGGGAGAGGCTATGGCTCTGGCTGGATGCATAACTGCCAAAACCGTGACCGAAGAGATGCAGCCCAGCACAGCTTCCCCATCTCCTGCATCTGGCCTGCACCAGGTCTTTCTGCTGCTCTTCAGGATCTGCCACGTACTGCCTTTGGCACCTGTGCTGGAGGTGGCTGACTTGCTGTTGAAAAAGAGCCTTAGTTTCAGATAGTTTGCAAATAGGGCCTCTTCAGCTGACTTCAGTGAGGTGCTGCTTGTGTCTGGAAGGTTAATTCTCTTCTTTCTGTGGCTGGCTGCTGTTTGGTGTGTACTGCAATGCTGGAGTTAGAGCACCATAGGACCGGGATGTGGCCTTCACGTGCAATATGTGTATGTGGAGCATGGTACATACGGTAAATAATCAAATCAGATTCTGCTGCTGTCCTGTAATCACATGGCATGGGTTCCTAGTTAACAAGGTCCTTACCAATAAGTCTGATGCAACTTAGGACATCCATTGAAAAAGCCATGTTAGTCTTGTAAGGAAGTCTTATTACAAAAGAACCATTTGGCTGGTCTAGCTAAGAAAAACAAATTTCATTTTTTGTCGCATGTATAAACCCTTAGCAAGGGCTTTAAATAAAGTGAATTGATTCCTTCCCCTACCTGAAAAGTTTGCATGGAGAGAATTACAAAACTGGGAAAGGAAATATGTGCCAGAGCCCCAAATGATTTGGAGATTGTTCATGAATACAATTCAGTTTCTTAAATCTTAGATTTTGATCTAAACTCCTCCACGCTGCAGCCATCTTGTCCTGGATACAAGCATCTTTATTTGCCCTGCAAATACAGCTATTGCCTGTCCAGTTTTCCCCAGAAATGCCCTCTTTTTCCCGCTGAAACACTTACCCAGATGAAATCTAAGGACTTTGGACTAAGATCTCCAGATGCCTCTGCGCTGGTTGGAGCAGTTGTTTGCTGCACATATGCTTGTCATTTTTGCAGTGCATATGCAGTAAATCCAGTGTGTCAGAGATCTTCTCAGTGTGCTGCTCACAGTACGTGCACACATATCTCTCAGCACAAATGTCCAAAAGCTCCCTAAGTGCTTGCCTTAATCTGAGCTGCTTAATGGCTAACTCCTGCCTGAGCTCCAGCAGATCCAAAAATGAAGCAGAGTGGCATGGATATCTCACAAAATAGAGTACACCTTGTTTTCAAACCCATCACCAATGGGAGACTCCTCCAATAGTTCAGTGATTAGCACACTGGACACCAAACTGGTTCAGATTTGTCCTAAGTCTGGAGAAACATTAAGTTTCAGGAGGACATCTCTTGCTAGAGCTATGCTACTGTGCACCAGAGGATGCCAGATTCCTGCAGACAGAAAAAGAGCAGGAAGAGCTGGTTTCTGTAGCCTAATCCTTACGGTAGTTGCTGGGGAGGGAAAGCCCTTGGTCTGGTCTCTGCTCCTGTGTATTACTTCTACTCTACCCCTTATGTACTTTCCAATATATTTTCGGTGGATAAAAATCAGCGATAACCTTGGGGCTGGGACAAAGAGCATAGGATTCACCAGTCACTGCCCCAGAGCACTATTTCAGTTCTCAACTCTTTGATGGTTAAATGAATGTTTTGTGTTGACACAGCTGTTTCAGAGAGGAGAAGATTCATGTCCAGAAAAGCCTACAGAGGCTGGTGATGATTAGAGCATTTTTGAAGGTGCCATAGTTTTAATCCTGCCATGAAGACAACCTAGGAATCATATGTGGGAGGTGCTCCTACGACTCACGTTAGGGTCTACTGTCCTCCTCGTTAGAAAAGGCAGTGGTGGCAGATGCCACACTGAGTGGAGATCCTGAGCTGGCATATGGGCGTCATGTCCCTGCTGAGCAGATGCACTGGATCAGCCTCACAGCCCAGGCTCTGGGGCTTGGCTGGATTTCAGGCAGGCACCTGGGGTTGCTCAGCCGCCTCTCAGGGCCTGGGATCCCCACGTCCTGGCCAGCGCCAGAAAGGCAGGTCACTGAGGAGCTCAGCTGGTAGATAGCAGGGTAGGGGAAAGGGGGGATTCAGTGGTTTAAGATTCTGTAAGCATTTTGGCCCACCCTGTCTTTTCTGGTATAAAGATTACACCATAGCTTTTGTCTATAGCATAGGCTATGGAGAATATTTCCGGTACGAATTATTGTATGTCTTTTCAAAGTACTTGTCCTTCTAATTATTGGTTCCAGGTAAGCATGCTATTTATATTTATCAAATGCGTTGTCTAAGCATATATATACATATGCATGTACAAGGATGCATACACCCATGCATATATATATATATATTTGCATGTACATTAGTGCCAACTTACGTGTGTATATATGTGTGCATGTACATTAGCGCAAACACACATGCACGTATACATATACAGGAATAACTGGGAGTTACCAATTTAGGTTGAATCTTTTATTACTCATCAGTGGCTGATCAGCGCGGACTGAATGCTGGGGATCTCCTCAGCTGGAGAGTCAGCTTTCTGACAACAAAAATTCCCTGCACACTGCCAAACACAATTTCCCTGGAAAATGTCCTGCATTTTTCACCCCCGCAATCAATAACCTGTGGCCTGCTCCCATGGAGCACGTAACCATATTAGGGTCTTATACTTCAGTTGCATTTGCATCTCTATTGGATTTAAAGTTTTCATGACCATGTGTAATATCCAAGCAAACACAAAAGCTAATGGTATAAGCCCCACCTGGCCAGATTCAATATTCAGTGCCTGTGTGAATAATGGCTTTATTGTGTCAGGCAGAGTTTACAATGGAAATTCAGAGCAGCTACAGGTGGTTTGAAATCAAACAAAGAAAAGTCCGTTTACTCAGCAAGCTTACTAAAACATGGTTGCAATTCAGTATCAGCTGATGATCACTTCTTTTAGATAAGCAGCCATCTGTCACCCACCATGTGCTTTCAGTAAATGAGAGTCCTCTGCGGGCAGCCCATGTGCCTTGGGATTCTCCCTGGACGTCTGCTCTGCTCTTCTCTTGAGGTGGTAGGTAGGCTGCAGTCTCGACCCTGCTTTCAGGCTTCCTGGAGAAGACCCCACAACATGTGCTGTGTGAGGAGTCAGGAGGGTGGGGACTCCCTGACCGAGTTGCATTGGTAGTGGAAAAGAAATTATTTGACTCGGTCGATGCAGGACACCTTGCCCTTGTTTCACTGGTATATGAGTACATACAGTCCTGCGCATCAAAAGCAAAGCGTGGTTTATCACTCATGTATACAACAAACGTAAATATCTGAACTAAAGCTCCCTCTTCAAACCATGACCTGCTCGTGATGCGCTGTTGTGACACCATGCAGGTGTGATGGCTCAGGAGCTTCAACCAAGTCTGCACTGCTGTGCCGCTGCTGAGCCGTGCCAACCGCTCTGGGCATGGTGGTGGAGGACCTTTAGCTAGAGGTAGCGGTGCACGTGGGAGTAATTGACTTGAAGTGAAAGTGATAGCAATACGAGCAGCTGCTGATATGGCTGCAGTGTCCCTGATAAGGAACAGGGCTGTGCTCTGCAAGGCGCACGTCGGGGCAGCGTGCTGCCCAGCGCTTCTGTGCCTTTTCCTCCAGCCCTGCCCCTACTCTGCAGATCCCAGCTCTCTACAGGTCTTCTCTGTGTCAGCGCCAGGGGGCTAAGCCTGGAGGCAGGCGGTGCTCTCCTTGCTATCCCCTTGCCTGGCAATATTCTTCTCTCCTTCTCTCCCCCTAACAAGGTCTCAAAGCGGGGCAGAGCTGTGAGGCCAAAGTGCTGGGGGCTGGGGTAGGGGGATGTTGTGGGGCTGGCAAAGTACCGGTTTGTCTGGGAGATAGTTCGAGAGTCCCACTTACACATCAAGGTGCAGCTTCCACCATGACATGAAGTCTCCCAGGGACAGATTGTGGCCTCACGGAGAGCAGACTAGGTGGGGAGCAGAGGCTTGACTGTGGGAGGGAGGAAGACTGACCATCCCTTTCAGAGTCCCCCCCAGATCTCGTTGACATTTTCCCCAGAAATCCTGACAGTATTCCGGTCCTTGGGGATCACAGTGCCTTCCAAGTCTTCCTGTCCTGAAGAAGCTGAATGCTACGGACCACTTTCCACTGCTCAGCTTTACCAGGTAATGCGATATTTGTTCCATGTTGAAAGTTGTGTTACTAATTTCACTGGTTAAATAATTCAGGATTGAGCAGAATGCCTCTGCAGTAGCTGATAATATACTCAGGATTGCTTAACTACATCTTGTTTTCAGCTGACAGATTACAATTGACCTTTTTACATGCTTGTTATGGGGCATTTTAGGAACATGAGGAAGGTGTGGCCCAACCTCTGAGCTGTCTGCAGGTAGCCCCAGCACCTGCAGCCCCTGAGATTTGCCTGCAACGAGCTGCTCTTGGATGGCCAGCGTGGAGCTGTGCACAGCTGTGCTGCCAACATGCAGCAGCATGGCTTAGGGGATCATGAGCAAAGGGTCTTAAGGCAGGCAGTGTGTTGGACCTGCTTAGTACTGATGGATTAGGAAATGACGGTTGATTTTCTGGTGTGAGATCACAGCTCTAGCAAAATGCCTTCCCCCTAGGCTGCCTGTGGCTAGTAGCTGCTCCAGGCAGAAACAAGAACTCTCCTGTTGCCAAAGACCTTTGCTATGGCACTTGCTTTATAACTCCTATTTTGTGATCCTGTCAGTCCACTGGGGATCCTTTAGGAGTAGCAAATAATAAATGCAAATCCAGAAGAACCTTTTGGCAAGGCACAAATTCTCAGACAAGTCCTATCTGTTCGGGAAGGTTGGCTTTATGCTGGTGAGTGCCTCAGCCCTCACACAGCACTGTACTTTGCCCCTGTTACCACCTACTTGGTGTAGAACAGAAGCCTAAAACCTGAATGAGATGCAGGGAGATAACAGAGCTAGCATACAGTCCTGTACAAACTGGTTGATATAAAGAGTCAGCATCTACACTGGGAATTTCCACTGAGGTCCTATTGCTTGTATGGTTATATGAGAAGCCTCTCTGCTTGTCTGCATTTGAAATTTGCCCTAATGCAGCTGCAGTGGACAGGGGGGAGACAAATCTCTTATGCAGGCAAGAGGAAGGAAGGCTTAGTTGCAAGAGCCACTGGGTGACCTTGGACAAGTCACTTAGACATCTGAGTTTCTGTTCCCCATGAGTTAATGGGTAAACAGGACTGCCCTGCCTCACAGGAGTGTTGTCAGGATAAATATGGCAGAGATTGGGGGTGGCACAGCATGCCGTAGAAAAGCCTAAAATCAGTTGCCACACAACTGTGCATCACAATGCTTGGCTCTCCTACAGCATCCTTCCTGTGTGAATTCCAAATGACCTACCAGGCATCACTTACTTTAACCTTCAAAATATTTCTGTTAGTTATTAGGCCCCTTGTGTAGTGAAGATCATAGCGAGGCAGTGACTTTCCAAAGAAAGCAGAAGTGGATTCAGTTTTCCTGACTGTCAGTGCTGTCCCTTAAACACAGGAATTGCCTTTCTTAAGCTTCAGACTCTTTGGTGTTTTGTTTCTTTTTGGTTGGTTGGGTTTTTTTTTGCTTATACCTTTTGAGGAGAGGGGAAACAGCCTGGGTAGAAGGGTTAGGCTCAACGATTTTGTAAAGGACAGTACAGCTCTTCACCTTTAGGACTTTACTGCAGAGCTATCTCAGACTCAAATCTAGATGTTGTCCCTACCCCAAGGTTTCCACACATGAGCTCCCCCACCAAGTGTGACAGTACCTCCAGCCCTGGCTGGCAGGTTCAGGGAGGCTGAGTCGTTACCCTCATTTGTATGCATCCTATGCATATGGAAGATGAAGGCTTAATGATTAAGATCCTTACAGTCGCGCACTATCTTCCTTCAGTTTTTCTGCTGCATGTGTAGAAAAGCAGGCATATTCCCCTCCTAAATGCCTTGTAAAAAATAACAGAATGGCTTAGTGTATTGTAGCATGAAGAACCATGGGCCAAACCCATAGAATCCACTCGACCCACATAGGAGAAAGAAAATTTGGAAACCCACAAGCCTTGAAAGGCTGTTAGAGGGAACGTGCTCCTGGGAGAGTCCATGCGCTGCCACAGAAACACAGAATCTGAGGACTGAGGAGGATGGAAGACACCTCTGGAGATCATCTGGTCCAGCTGTCTTGCTCAGAGCAGGGTCAGCTAGAACAGGTTGTTCAGGGCCACGTCTAGTCGGGTTTTGAATATCTCAAAAGGATAAAGACTTTTGACTTTTCCAAGTTTAAACTTTCATGCTTGAGCAAAACTAAATCCGATTACTTGAGCTAATCTTGGAGTGAATCCCTATCTTAATTTAAATTCAGCACAGGATGATAGTGGGCAAAATAGTTTTGATATCTGACATCTGTTAGGAGACGACTGAGTGAATGTTGTTTGGCTTAACCTGGTCTCCAGTGGATAACTGACTAGGTAGGGTGATAATCCATGGACTGGATAGGCATGGAAAATAAATTATAACATCATCCTAGACTCAAGCCCCTCAGAGAAGATGGCAGTGGGATGGCGAGGTGAGCCGCATTGCATTCTCCCTGGGTACCCACCCGGGAAGGTGGAGCAGACCCTGATGATGCTCCTCACTGCCAGCTCTCTCCAGGGTTGCAGTTACACAACATGTCACAAGGAGAAGAAAAACAAATGCTTTTTATATCTCCTCACCCATCTGCACTTCCTCCTTCTGGACCAGTACTGCAAACAAAATTATCAGAAGCATCGTGTTGGCAGTATTTTTAGTAAACAGCAAGAGACTCATGTGAACTTGTTCCTCCTTCTCCTTGTCCTTGCCCCCTATATGTACAACAGATTAGAGAGTTTTCTGAGCAGAACCTTTTGAGATTCCTCTGTTTCTGCCTTCCAGACAAAACAGCTTAACTATAACACTGCGGACCTAGAGCTGACTGACAAGACAACTGCTCTTTAGGTCGAGGGAATAATTTCCCCCTCGTGTGCTTAAGTGCTTCACCAGGTTAGGATTCCTGGAGTTCCAGGGATTGCCTTGCTGTTGGGTCATGAATGGCTCGATACACAATAGCTGGCAAAGGAAGATGAGGAAATTCACAGGGGAATACAGGAAAAAAAATAGAAAGTGTGTTTATTAATAAGGAATGTTCCCAAAGGTTTCCAAATTATTCAAAAATAGGCACACGCATTCCTAAGGACAGTGCAAATGTGGGTGGCAAGATCCTCCTGCTACTGTTTGGGGGGAAATGGGGAGGGAGGTGGAAAATAAATTTGAAAATGTATTTTCATTCAGTTCTCTGGCTTGGCTTAAGCAAGGACACAACTATTGAATTTTATCCTGCACCATCTGAAGAGCGTTGCTGCTGACATCAGTGTTATAAGACTGGTTTGCACTTTGCCATCAGCTGAGGTCTTCCCTTCAGCCCCACTGAAAGGAAAAGCTGGCCAGTTCCTGCCTGGTGCTTCAGAAATACAGACTGTGTTGGTCCCTGTAATCTTTCTCTTCTTCTCTGTTTCCTAAAATCACTTTTTTTTCTGGTTTGAGTTCCCACTTAAACAGCATCTCTGGTTTTATAATCACATCTGCACACCCAGTCATAAGGTTCCTGATGTGGAGGGTCACTGCTCGCCTCTGTCCCACCTTTATGATGGGAAACGTCATCTTCGTGGTCTTCATTTTCCTCCTTACCTTTTCCTTCCCGTTCCCCCACAGTTCAGGGTGACACCTAGTGCCTGGGACAACTCCTGCAGGGCTTTGCTCCTTTTCTCCTCTCTTATGCCACAGGCCCATGCTTTATATAAAGAAGTGCCATGTTTTGACCCAGAAATGTGGTACCTGGACAGGGCATGGCCTTGCACTGGAGGAATTTATCAAGAGAGGCTGAAGGAGGACCTTAGCTTGCAGCTCATTCTCATCTACTGTCCTATATCCAGCTCCCTTTGAAGTTGATGGAGAGTTTTCCCTGATTTTAATGTGAGTCAGGTTAGTGCTTCAATAAAATATGATTTTCTCTCCCTTTTGGTCATAGTTTTCAAGGTACATATTCCTGCATGTCACCAGAGAGGTTTTCTGGAGTGAAAACTGTCTGTTTTGTTTTGCGGAGGTGGTAGGCATTCATAAATAATGAACTTAGTCTGGGCTAAGTTCATTATTGCTTTTTGCTGTGTTTTTCATGTTCCCTTGTTTAATTGTTTTGAATAAAGCAAAACAAAACCAAAAAGTAATTACCGAGTATTTCCCCACATATCACAAATTTCCTTTTTGAGTCATTGTTTGTGTGCCCTCCCTGGGAACTTGGTTCTGATCTCTTCTGCTTTCTTGCTGACATGGCCTGAAATATTTTGAAATCTGCAGGATAATTCAACCAAGGTACGTTTCTAGCCTTGCATTTGGTATCATAATAACTTTTAAAACACACTATCGCTGAATCTCTTGGGTAAATTCTGAAATTAATGTTCAATTAGCTTTATCTGTGAATTCCAAAAATTAACATGGATTTTTCAGGAAGGGACTATTTTGCATTCTTTTGAGATATTCTTCAGGTACCCTAATTAATTTTAAAAGGAATAAAGAAAAAAGCCATTTTTGTATGGGCAGAGTGGGCAGGGAGAATTGTTTAGAGACTGCTGTTCTGTATGACTTTAATCTCCAAAATTCTCAAAAGTGCTGTGCGCTATGGCCCTATGCCTCATTTGTTCTTCTAATGGCGATCCTCACATCAAGGGCTCTTGCAAAGGGGTCTTCAAAGAACAGTTATGAGTTTATAGAATCATAGAATCATTTAGGTTGGAAAACACTCTTAAGATCATCGAATCCAACTGTTAACCAAGTCCACCACTAAGCCATGTCCCTAAGCACCACATCTACACGTCTTTTAAATATCTTCAGGGATGGGGACTCAACGACTTCCCTGGGCAGCCTGTTCCAGTACTTGATAAGCCTTTTGGTGAAGAAATTTTTCCTAATATCCAACCTAAACCTCTCCTGGTGCAACTTAAGGCCATTTCCTCTTGTCCTATTGCTTATTACTTGGGAGAAGAGACCGACCCCCACCTCGCTACAACCTCCTTTCAGGTAGTTGTAGAGAGCAATAAGGTCTCCCCTCCTTCTCTCCAGACTAAACAACCCCAGTTTCTTCAGATGCTCCTCATAGGACTTGTTCATGATGTGAGGCTGTCTCTTTTCATGCCACAAGTACTCCCCAAGTACTGAGTACTGGCCCGAGAAAGAATTAAAGACAGTGGAAAGATCTCAGTAGGACTTCCCATTCAGGGGCTCTACAGGTTTCTTGTGAGCAGGGTGAATAGTAATAAACACAGGTATACTTGAAAATTATTGGTCAATCCTTGCTGAGTGAGATAGATGCAATGCTGGGAAGGGCCCACAGTTGGAAGACAGGAGGTATCCCTTTGAAAAGATGTTCCTGTGGAAAGCTGGTAAGGACAGCAACTGCTAGTTCCTATCTGCAACGGATCCTGTGACCTGATCAGCCCCACTGGCACAGTGCTGGAGGACAGATATACTAGAGTTGTCTTTTTTCTGGCAGTGTTGGGCCATTTGTTCTCCTCACTGCACACTCTTCTCAGTGCTTCATTTCTTTCAGTTTCTTTCCTGAGTCTATTTATCATTGCAGCGGCAATTATCTTCCATGTTTTCCTCATTTGCAGTATGTGCCATGTGTTGGACCCTGCTCTGCTTCATGCTGTCCTCTGGACAGGGTCTTCAGTGGCCACCCTGAGCAACCAGTGAGCCTCTGGAGGGCCTCACCTCTTCCTAAGGGCTTCTGACCCACAGTTCACAGTAATTTACTGATGTGTGTGGTTATGTTTCTGGGCCACAGAGTGTTTCTTGGTTTCTTAGATTAGTTTTCTGTCATTCAAACACATTTAGCACTCTGTTACATGAGTGCCTTCAAGGGATATTGTCAGCATCGGGCTAGCAATCAACCACAAGACCACTGCTCATGACTTCTGGTGCTTCACAAAACTTGACAAGCCTAAATTATTACAAGTCACATTCTGCTACCTTTTTTCTTACTGATTTCTCATCCCGTATAAAATTTCTCATAGTAAAGCACATCTGAAGTTGTATAAGGAAGGCAATCTAAGAATCTTTATGAAGAGACAAATTTTATCACCTTACTGTTAATCCCCCTCCTTCACACTGACAATAAATGCATGGTGAAGTATAGATTCTAGTCATACAAATAGACAAAAATTAGGTTAGCTTATTTTGCTCCTATTTTTTAAGTATGTGTTATAGGCTAGTAAGAGAAGACTTTAGATGACATAGTCCATGACATGCAGGCATAAAGTGATTTATATTCCTGTCCTAAATTCCTTGGCATTAACCTACAAGTCTTTAAGAAACAAGAGTGATACTTGGTCCCAGTGAAGTCAATGAGAGTTTACTCTTTGCAACTGCATATTTTTTTATCCTGCAGTTTAGCAATAAAACTGATTTTCCAAGCTTACATTTTTTCCCCCCAGATCACTTTAACGACTTCATGAGTAGGGGTGGAGGGAGTGGTGAGGGTGCTTTAATTTAATACAGATTTGTGTTCTGTTTGGCTTTTATCAGATTCACTTTGAAATGGTACAGATGAAGTATCTTACAATATCTGGATTTTCTTTCATTAATCATGTTTTACATTCACATAAAAATGGATCTTGTACCAAGTAGTTCTTGTTTATGTGCACTGTAAAATTAACTGAGTAGTCACTCTACACATAAATAAAGCATGGGCCTATGACACAAATTAAAAACAAATCCCAAATACTTCAGGTCCTATCTTAGTATCTTTTTTTGGTGTGCCTAGCCATTAAAGTCTTTTTTAACATGTTAGATTTGCCATATGTCTGGTTATAATTCTAGTTTCTCTGTAGAAGCCTTGCTATCTAAATGGGTTGGCAGTGGGGCGGGGGGCAGAGATTATGCTTCAAAATTAGCACAAGACCTGTAAATGCAAAATATTAAAATGAACGTAAGGAACACTGCAGTCTGAGTACAAAGCAGTTGGGAAATATACTCAAGGTGGCTGTATCTTACCTTGTTCTGTTGTGAAGAGAGGCAGGTGCAGATTCAAGAGGAAGGGCAAGAGGCACAGGGGGTTCATGAGCTCCTTCCTCATCTGCCTGGTCCCTGTGGCCGGAGGAATTCATGCATTCCCAGCAAGGCACTGCAAGGTCTCTTTGGCTCCTCAGCCCCGCTGGGCCAGACTTGGAGAGGCAAAGGCTAGACAGTGCTATGCCATGCCCCTCCTGGGTCTTCCCCTCCATCCTTGGATCTGTGCTGTGCACCTGCCCTCCTCACAGGTGACCACAGGTGTCCCCCAGCTCTAATGCTCAGGAGCAGGGGAAGAAAAAACAGCTCCATCTTTCAGCCAGAGTCACTGGTCCTGGGGCTCCCTGTTGCACAAAGAGTACAGCAGTAGCTGAGCAGTGCTGAGCAGGGGTTATAGGAGCCCACCCGGGAGCTGGGTGGTCTCTTGTGTGGTCAGTCTGATGTTGAAGGATTCATCATTTGACTAAAGGACACAAAAAGGAGTGCAAATGGCAAGAAAAATTATTAGTGTGTAATAAGAATCATTTAAGTAAATCGGTGACCCAAATAGGCAGACTGATGGGACAAAGGTTGAAATGTTAGGTTTCTAACCACTGCCGTTTGTTTCTTACAGCATGTGTTGGGGAGGAGGAAAGAGTCCATAAGCTATCATTTGCTTTTACAATTAAGAGTACAGGCTGTGGTCAGAAGTGGGTCTTTTTGGCTTGGCTATGAGGAGCAGTGATATGTGTAAAGGGTCAGGTAAGCGGGTGTCTGCCGGTACTTGCCAGTTATCGCCGCCGTTGCCCCCCCGGGACTGGACATATTGCCTCCTCGCCTCTGGCTCGATACCTAGATGAAAGCCAGCCCTTCAGGTTGCAACTCTATCTCATGCCCCATTGTCAAAGTAAGAGCAAGTTGTGCAGGAGCACCGGGCTGAGAAGAGGGTATGTAAAAGCTGAAGAGCGGCAAGGAGCAGCTTAGGCTGAATGTGCAGCGTGGATACATTATTAGTGTCACTGTGGATAAACAGAGTGATACATATGGGAAAAAGCGGTCTTGCCTCACATAGAAAACAACGGGCTAAGCACTCACCGCTATGATGGAGTAGCACAGTCATGGGCTGTAATACAGGAAACCGCCTTGGGGATCAGCAGAGGTCAAAGACCTCGTCTCGTTTTAGGGAGCAAGTCAGAAATCTTCACTCTGCTCCTGTACAAATCTGTGATGTGCCCACGTCCATGAGCAGTTCTCCTCTTCCCACCTTGGAAAAGATGTTCAGAACTAGAAGATGTTCAAAGAAGGATAACAAAGGTAATCCAAGACACGGGATGGCTAACTTATAAGCAACAATTAATTAAGCCAGCTCTTTTAAGCTTCCCTAATTCCTCAGCCTGGGAGAGAACTGATTGAGGACATCTATGATAGAAGCCTATAAACTCAAGTATGTCTTGGAGGGGGTGATTGTTCACTGTCTCTTCCAGTACAAAGCAAAGAAGTTGTCAAGGAGAAGGTTCAGAATAACCAAGGGCGAGCGGTTCTTCCCATCAGGCATAGTGAAGCCCTGGGACTCCTCGCCAGCAGATGTGGGTGTTAAGAGTTTACATAGGCTCAAGTGGTGATTGAACAAGTTTGCAGAAGGGAAATCCATCCTGGGTTATTAAACACAAAACCACCAGGAAATTCCTGAGTCTCAAACCATTAGAGTTTGGGAGAATACTCTTGGGAAATAGCGTTATACGCTTGCTCTGTTCATACATTATTCACTAGGCATTTCTTTTAGCCAGTGTCAGAGACAGGAAATTGGGCTAGATGGACCTTTTGACTGACTGGTACACTCTTAGCCTCCCTACAGTCATCATCAGCATGCCAGTGTATAAATGTTTGCTAGGAATAGGAACATTCGTCATAGAAAACTCCACCAGCCTTTAAAAAACAGAGTGCCCTGTGAAATTGGTGTGGATGGTCTCTGCAGTCTTTACCACCCTGCGTCAGGAGGGTAGAGCACATGCAAGTGTTTAACCTAAGTGGAATTATGGCAGAAGGTGAACAGCAAAGTTGGCAGTTGGGTATTGAAACCAATGGACAATTATTCCATTTAGGTGTTTGTTTAACTGGTTCCTTTTAGCATACAATGGGGCTTGGTGGTATGATCTCAGTACCCAAACTTATATGTTCCCAGTGGAATTCCTGCTGATAAACACTCCAATTTATCTGAGGGACTGTATTTAGAAAAAAAAAAAACAAACCAAACATAAAGAGAGTAAAATATGGCATGGCAGGTGATCTTTCAGGTCCAAGTGAATCTTGGAATCTCTTAGAAAAGTTTTCTGCTGTTAGACTTACAGTCAACACATTTGGTCAATTTAAATGAGTTCAAATCCAAATGAGTTCAGACTCATCATTTCCAAGTGAGGGCTTTTCATCTGCCCTGGCAAATCCTATTGGAAAGCAGGGGAATCTAGTGGCCTTGTAGCAACAGCCTTGTTCCCTCAGTGAATCTTTCTGACCACTCCTTAGCTGGATACCCCTAGCTCCTAAAAGTGGAGATGGAAAAGATCTAATAGGTGAGTTAAGTCCTTCTCATGTGGGACGTCCAAGAAGATAGCTGCATCAGTTCTACACTGACACCAATGATGGTCCAAATTTCTGCCCATTGCCACCATTTCTCCTTTACTCTTTTAAGCTTTCTGAAGGCAGTGTTAAGCACGTGCATCCTTCAAACATAATATTATAAGTCTACTTGCTGTCAGTGGAAAGTTGAGTATATGTACAATTGTTTTTCTTGATACAGAATTGAAGGCTTTTATTCTGGGCTCAGATGTGGATCATAGCCCATTATACAGCCTCGTCACAAATCAGGAGCAGAAATTTACTTTCCTTCCTCTACGGGAAATCTAACCTATGTGAAAAAGTGCTGAATACTTATAAAAGGAGAAAGCCTGTGAGCTTGGTCCAACGCCCTTAACCCCTGGCAAAACTTTTATTTTGTAATGGGACTTGGCGGAGAAATTACTCTAATAGGAGGTATGAAGGTAAATTAAAATAGGGATGTTAATTTGGAGTGGGTGTAAATGGGTGTCACTCTTTTGAAATGGATGAAACTGCCCTCCCCTCGCCTGTGGAAAAGCAGGTGCCCTGCTCAGCTCAGGCTGGGAGCCTGGATGTGTGTCCTCATCTGTCAGTCCTGCCCTTACCCTTTCTTTTTACCAAAACAAAAACAAGCCCAGAGGAATTTAAACCTGCTGTTTTTGTTCTGTTAACAAATACTGACTGCAAACCCATTTTTCTTGCTCTCTTGGTGGAGAGGGAAAGACAGTATATGGACAGGGAACCGAAGATGAGAGGCCACATCAAATTGATCTTTCTGCTTGTGGAGGTGGGGAAGGGCAGTCAGAAGGGTTAAACAGGCCTGTTTTTGAAAGCAGTGGAGAAAAGGAGCATGACAGCAAAAATATATTAAAAATAAAACCAAAACATAAAAAACTGGCTGCAAAAGCGGACTTGGGCAAAAGCATGTCATGTGAAGAGCCCTGCACACATATGGGATAAGTTACCGAGAAAGGGCATGGAAACAAAACATCTTAAATGTATATTTAAAAGCAAAAGAGCAAGGGGGAGAAGAAGAGACATGGGATGTTGCTAAAGAAACATGATGAGAGAGATGGCGTAGGAGCCAGCAGGAAATGGTAGCAAAATAGCTGCCAGCAAAAGGGCCAGTGGGGCCGATGGCGTTCTGCTCCTCTTGTTTGTTGAAGGCCTTTGTAGTACTTTTCCTGCTGGATTTAACATGGATGCACAGTGCGTACACACCTGAGGATGCAGGGAAGGAGAAGCATGGGGGAAATGAGGTTGGGAAAATGGAAAAGAGAAGCAAACCACCCAGTCCCTCGTTCAGGGAATCCCTGTGGACTGCAGGGCAGGAGGAAGAAGTAAGAGGAAGGGAGCGAGTACTCTCTGCAAAATATTCCTCTTGGCTGCCACCCAAGAACTCCTATGGGAACCTAAGGTACTTTTGGCATGTGTGGTGCTAAACCAAACCTTATCTACACCACAAAAATTAGAGCTGCACTGATTATCTGCATGCATTGACAAGGGTAGCTGTACTCGGGACTGTTCTGGTTCATATCTGTTCTGCTCCCCATGTTCCTCCATGCTTCCAGTGAGGTCTTCATCGTGGCTGCAGAAACAGAGCTGAACTTAGTTTGTCCTTGTCTACACTTGCAACTAATTCACATTCAGCCCTGGTTCAGCCGCTTCTGTTGCTGACACCTGTTGTCAGCAGTTGGTAATTTCTTTTTTTAGGACAAGCCTACATTGCCCTGGAGCTCAGAAAGGGCCTTAAATTAGACTTAATTCTATTCAGATGTAGTTAGCAGTATTTAATTAGCACAGTCCTGAAGCAAAAGTCAGTCTATTCCTTGGATCACTGGAGTGCATTCTGGATACTTTCCATATTGCTGCAGGAGGCTGACCTTTATTTTTTTTATCTTTAGCCCAAGAAATGTGCTGGGGTTTTTCAAGCACTTTCAGAGTAGGGGCCACATCTTAATAGACAGATTCCTTTGCAGATGGCTTCCTGCTCGTTTGCAATTGCAAAACTTCACTGAGGCAATTACCATGATTGCAGACATGGGAATGTGACATTAGGAAAGCATTTAATGTATTCTCAGCATCTGTTACAGTACTGCTGCAAATGGAAACCATGGGGAGATGCCAGCACCATGGGTAGGACTCAACTTGCTTAACTTTGACGGACTAGAAGTTCGCATCCAGTCTGAACTAGACATATAGGTACTCTGTAGACAGTGAACAGACACAGGCATACCCAGAGGGTGATTCACCTATCCTGAGTTGGTGTCCAAGGGAAGAAGGATGACTTGTCCTCTGATGGTGCTCCATTTTCTGGGGAGGTAAGTAGTTTAGACTAGCAATCCCATATTACGCAGCTAAAATTAGGTGACTTGAATCCTGTCCTCTGTGACCATTATGATTTTCACAGACCACTGCAAACTGCCCCAGAAATGATGAGCCAATGCTAATTGTACCTCCATGGACCATTAGCTGACAAACTACGAGATTTTTTTTGCTTGCCAGAAGAGTTCAGCTTATTCCCAGAAAGTGATGCAGGAGCTGGCAAGGAGATACTCTACAGGAATAAGAAGAAAGGGGGGGTGTAGTAGCAGTAATAGAGACAAACCCCAGCCTTCAGATTAAAAGCCTTAGCTGTGTAAACCCAGTAGAGAAGGATGCTCTAGGAGCTATATGTTTTACCCTTTCTGCTTTTTCATTCAGATTCTTGCCCATTTTCTCCCTTGTTTCTATGGAGATGCCTACACCACATGGCTAGAACATCATCCTCCTTGAATCCATTTTTAAATGGAGGTTCAGACAAGACTACTGAACTACTTATCTTAGAGTCTGCTAGTTCTCCTCTGGTGAAATATTTTTCTTTTTGCATGACATCATTAAATATGAGAACAAAGAAATAGACAGAGAGAACTAATAACATTTATATCCATTTAAAAAATACCTAAATCTCAGGCCCTGAACATGAAACAACCCCAAAAGACAATGAGGAAGCCCCAGGCGGGGTGACCCAGGAGAGCTTGTTGGGTGGGGCGCAGGTGGGATCTGAAATGGGGGTGCTGTATGAGCTCCGTGCTGTGGGAGAGGATACAGCCATTATTTGAAAGGATTGATTCCTCCTCATTTCTGAAAAGGAAGAGCTTGGACACCTTCATGGCTGGGGGTCTTGAGAGGAAATAAGCATCTATCTGCCCTGCAGCCCAGAGCCGGCTGCCAAAATGGCACAGACTCATCTGACCGAGCTGGGTACCCTGAACAGGCTGACTACTGCAATGTAGTGAGGTTTCACCTCCCTCATCTCCTCCTCCAGTGGGTTTTGAGACTTGCGCAGAGCTTGGTGTTTGTTGCAGTTTCATGGTTTCCAGGAGAGCCTGCAGCAGCCATGGGTGGTGACTATCGCAGGCCTTGAGAGCTGCAGGTCTCAGGCCAGAGCTTTTCGTCTCAGCCTTTCTTATTAATTGCCTAGCTGGATCCTTGCTCAGAGTGGTGGCTTCAGCAGACCTCCTCCTTACACGTCCACCCACATCGTGGAAGGCAGTGGGATCCAGCAACCTCGCAGCTAAAGAAAACATCTCATTTGCTTTGAGGTATATCCCTCTCGTGTTGCATGGAAATACCAGCTTGACCTCTGTCTGCAATGCGATCTGTGGGGCAGGGACCCATCGAGGCCAGCCAGGGACTGGGAATCCCCTCCGCAGCTGGGAACCTAGGGCCACGTGTGGATGCTACGGTGGCCAAAAGAGTTGGTGCCCTCCCCTGCTCTACCACCTGTGGGCCCTGCCAACACAGTTGTTGCTGGGGTTGTGCTGTGAACTAGACCTGGGAGCTACACTGAGTATTAAAAAACCCCCCTCTATCCCTCCTTTATTGCTAATTTAACCTGGGGCACTTCAGTGACCTAGCTCAAACCACAGCTTGCCAAACAGCAGCATCCACTCCACTGAAGGGGAAGGTGAAATCAGGGTGAAAATGCACAGCTGGAAATAGTGATGGTGGAGAAAATATAACATTGAAGCAGCTCCTAAGAGTGTTGGTTGGGTCTTTTGGTTTTGGTTTTTTTTTGGTTTTGTTTTTGTTTTTTTTTTTTTTTTTAAATAGCTTAGGCCTAGCTTTTAAGAAGTTAGCCTGAAGCTTGAACTAATGATGTGATTTGTTTCAAATCAGCTGTTAGGGGAAAACGTCCTGCTTCTTTGAATTTAAAGTATCTTTGAGTACTCTAAGTGCTCAAAGTACTTTAAGTACTTTTGAGCCTTTGAGTACCTCAGTCTGTCCATCAGTGGGAATCAGGCCCCTACAAACACTCTGATGGGGCATTGCCACAGAAATCATCCTGCTCTCCTTCCCTCTTCTCCAAACCCTCATTTCCCTTTGCTATCACAGGCATTAGCCTGGCTGTATGCCGAGACAGATTGGGCAAATAGTCCTGGGGCTACTACTGAGTTTAGTATCCTCTTTCCTTCCTTAGGAAAGACCACTTTTTGCCCTTCGTTTCCCCCTTCCTCAGTTGTGAAAGTGCAACTGTTTACAGCAGAGCTGCAAAATCATCTGGATTATTTCTTCCCCACAATCTTTTTTTTTTTTCTTTTCTTATTTTTCAGTTTCATTTTAAAGACCTTGCTTAAAGTTGAGGTGGGAATGAGTGGTCAAGGGTGGCAAAGGGCGGAAACCTCTTAAATCAGCTTTGTGACATTGTAGTGAAGTTGTGAAGGGGATTGTGCAGCAAATTGTAATGTTTAACCATGCCCTGCTGGGGCCAGGGCCAGGAGCTCAGCTGTGGGTCGCTGGGCTTTTCGGGCTGGAGACCATCCCTTTGCAGCCCTCCTGAAGCTGAGGAGCAGTGTGTGCCCATCTTCAGGCCACACCATGCCGTCCACTTCTCCTCCAGGTTTTTGGGGAGCTCTGTCAGGCTGTGGGGCACGCTGGCTTGCAACAACTTGCTTATGCAATATAGGCTGTATCTGCTTGCTGCTGCCAGATTGTGGAAATCTGCAAATAATTGCGAAGTCTGCCGGTTTAATTGGATTGTGGTGTATTTGCACAGATGGGCGAAGTCTTCCAGGCCAATATTTTCCAGAGTGACTTAGCAGTCTCTCAGCTTTAAGGTGCCCGATATGAGACACCTTAAAAGCGATGGGTTTCTGCAGATTTTTTTAAGAGAAGCACCCCCAAACTGAAGTAATCCAAACCGTCAATCACTCGGAAACCCCTTGCCCCAGAGACTTGGAGATGGGAGATCTTTCATAGTAGCTTGATGTAAGCCAAACTAAATTCGTAAAAATAATACAAGACATCTTAACACATCATTTGTTCAGCAGAAAAATCCAGTGTGAATGTGTATGTGTGCAGGCATTTATACAGAAAGTATAATGAATAAACGAATATTTGTGCGTTAAGGGAAGGAGGAAAAGAAAGACATTTTATTTCATGTGAGAGTCGGCTGTTGTTGTTGTTATTTTTTTAAATAAGGTACAAAATGTTACTGTGGAACAGTGTCCCTGTGTGCTCTGGCCCTTTTCCAGGCCTAGAGCTAAGTACTTACTGGAGAAAAGAAAGCATCGTACTTGACTTTCTGAAGTATAGGCTGTTATTGCTTGTTAGAAGCTGAAAAGGAAAAGAATCAAATTACTTATTAATTAAATACAAACTCTATAAAATTGTTAAGAAATAACCAGCCCCCGGGGCCCAAGCTACAGATGCCTGATATTTGAATGTACAAAAGATAAACAGTTTATTAGCATTATCATCAGCTTTTTCTATCAATAATTCGCAGGGAGACAAGAAAGCTGTAGTAGATATTGCTGTTCTCACTGAAAAATTCCACTAAATCACCCTTGCAAAAATAAACAATTTGAAAGAAGAAATAAATGGTTATTGTAAAATGTTCTTAGGAGTATCCACAGAAGAGGTGGTATCAACCTAAAAGCAATTCAACTAAATCAAAACAATTTTCACAGGCAGAAAAATGGTGTAGCTACATGATCTTGCTGTAATTATTATTGAGAACATGACCTTGGAAGTCTGCACAATTTTAATGAAGTCGAGGTGCCCTAGTGCTAAAGTCACTCTCAAAAATAGGACTTCAGCAGCTTTGAACCAAAGCTAGTTGGCTTTGTAAAGTCTTCCCAAATGCTTCTCCAGATCATATGTTCAGAGTTGAAGTCAACCCTTCACTCGTGTAGCCAAAGTAGACCTTGGTTCCCAGCGTAAGCACTTCTCACTATTTTGCTGTGTTGATTAGTTTATTTGTCTTAAAGCTCGTGGTCCTGAAGCCATGCTACTTCTAGAGAGTTTCGAACCTTTCTTTTCCAATAGAATGAGTTCCTGGTACCTGTGGATAAGGAGGAAGTCTCAAAAAGCAGAAGACATTAAAAAGAACCCCAACACTTATTCTTTTGGAAACCTCAGCATTATTAAAACCCTGAAGCAACCTCGCACCCTTAGAGCTGTGTAGTCATTACAGCCCAACCTCCACCTTCCCACCAGGCACCCTGAGAAGGCTTATTGCTAATCATCTTCTCGAGCATTAGAGACAGGTTTTCAAAGGCATTTAGACACCTGAATGCCTTTGAGGAGTTGGCCCTGAGTTCTCAGCAGGCTTAATTTGGCCTGGTGGGTGGCTGACTAGCCTCTTTTGATTGCTGAGTGCTGAGAGTTGGGGTTTCTGTTTCTAACTCTGGGGCTGAGCAAACCAACCACAGCAGAGTGAGGCAACCTGAAGGAAGGGTCTAGCAAGGTCTAATAGCTTACTCTGAAGACTTGCAATGAGCATGTTAGAAAGGGCTTCCCACTGGCCTGAGAAGCTTTGGCTGCTCTCAGGTTCTTAAGGCTCTCTTGAAATGACAGGCTGCTGTAGGCTCAAAAAATGTTCAGACACCCACAAGGCCAGATGAGGGCTTGGATTAATTTTTGGTAGTTTTGGTTGTTTTGGAAGGGCAAAGGAGTTCTGAGAGGTTGCACATGGCTTGTGAGTACTGGAGACCACCAGGAATAGAAGAACTTATTTTAGGACCTTGTTACAGGGATCCGAAGAGCAGTTATTGAGTCAGACCATAGCGTTTGCTGCTTCTGTGATTTCCCACCTGTTGCAGACTTGGGGTAGGGGGCAACAGCAGAAAAGGAGAATTGCCTGGGCCTCTATAGTATCTGTCGTGGTCATTCAAGTAAGCTAGTAAATATAAACTACAATATTTGCAACACTAACTTTGTCCTTTGCAAACGTTTGGAGTGGAAGTTGTTCTCAAAAAGCCTTTCGAACTGGAGATAACAAGGTGACAAATCCTTTAAAGTGATGCTTTCAGGTACTTGTCTTTGACTAGATGTCCCAGTTTAGCTGCTGGCAGCCAGAACAAAGGGAGTAACCAGGCAGCTTGTTAGAGTCAAAAACCACAGCAGATTAGGCCTCTGCTCCGAGAAATGTTTAACTCCTTCTGAGGGAAACCCAGAACACATGTTGGTAAATACAAGGGCTCTCTTTTTCCATCTTTCTCATAGGCAACTGAAATCATGGCCCCGGTGCATTTTGGAATAGACTGGCTTCAGTGAAATAATTTTTGCCTTTTGGCTTGCCAGCTTACTCTACTATTTTAGGCATGGCTGATTTAGATCAGCCATGAACAGGGTTAGGAGCACTGATGGCAGCCAGTTGGTAATTGGGCTCAGCAGGCTGTTGCGCTGGCAGGACTGCCACTGGTGGGGATGGATGGTGGTGGAGCAGTTCTGGGCAGGAGCAAGGAATTGTAAATTTGGCTCCTGGCAACTGGGCTGCAAATTCTTAGAAGGCTGAGAAAAGAGGGGGATCCTTTTGAACCTGATATGCAGGTTGCTTACGAGAAGATCAACTTAGAGACAGTTCTTGCATTGTTTTTTTTTCTAAAAGTGATATCCCCCAAAAGACTGTGTTTGGTTCCAGTGTGGGGTCACTGGGATGACAAGGTTTCTTTTGTCTTGAAGTGCCTGTCACCTACCTCATACGATTTTCTTGTTGCCAGATGCTTGCAGAATCCACTTTCAATTTTTCTCTGTAATAACATCACATTACTGTAGGTTAATGCCCTGGCTTTTGCATCCTGGAGCTGTGCAATTCCCTTGCTGGGTTGATTAACATGAACAAGATGTGGTAAGCTTGAAAGGTAGTGGGTACTGTTATATTTGTAATTACCCTGGCACCTAGAGACCTTGACTGAAATTGAAGTCCCACTGTACCCCGTACTGTACAAACAGAGCCTTTCCAGCAGCTTAAAGTCTAAACAGATAGGAAAAGCGTGAGGGGAGAAATGTAGGTGCCAAGAGTTGCAGCAATGTGCATAACATGACCCAGGGAAGCCAGAACCAGAACTCAGATCTCAAGCCCTGATAGTAATCAGTTACTTAATGCCATCATTTTGCTAGGTGGGATGGGTCATCTCCCTTAAGGGGTTTAGAAAGTAGCCAGACCTGTTTCTCTGTTTATATAAGGAAGAAGCTTGTAGACCTCTTGATCCTAAGGCAATTAATATAGCCCATTGGGGGGGGGAGGTGGGAAGAAAAAGAAAAAAAAAAAAAGAAAAAGCTGGGCTAGATTCTCATGTAAATGGCACCCAGAATGCCTAAAATTGTTACAGATGCAGATGTTTTTGTGTCGGGTTATTTTTTTGGTGAGCGGCCTCTTTGTGGTCAGTTGTAAGCATCACATTTACATAGTTCTGTATTTCTGAAAAAGCCTATTGCATAAAGTTGGGATCCTACCAAATGAAAACAAAACACAACACTAATGAAAAATAGCAGGATCTTCCAACAATGTTCAGAGTTAGAGGTTAGTGCTGCATTCTGGGAAAAAAAAAAAAATCCAGGCACCATATGATTTCATGCACTAAAAACTTTAAACATTTCAGAGGAACATAACATATGACATAGGGTGTTTTTATTTAATGAATGGCTTTAAGAAATGGGGCCAGTGTCCCTTCTCACAGATGAACATCTTGTGCCAAGAGCGTTGCTGTACAATGTGTCATCACTTGGGAACCTAAAGAATTGTACTTGAGAAAACATTGCTACAAAATATCATCCCCTTCCCAGAAAGGTTCACTTCAGGCTTTGCAGAAAAACAGAACAACTCATTTCCACTGAATATAATTCATCTGTTGAGAAACTTTCTTAAAGGCGTAGGTTGAGGAGCAAGTGGCTGGAAAACTGTTTAATCTCATAGTAACAATAATAGTTCATCATTATTATTACTACTTAGCTCTTGCATCGCACTTTCTATACTCAGCGGACTTTACAAACATGAAGCAGTTAATCCTCACCGTACCCTGGGGAGGGGGTAAAGCGGTGTTGGAGGCTTTACGGGGTCTGTGCAGAGCTGCATGCCTGGAGCTGGAGCTCCCCGAAGTATTTCACCGGAGCGGGGCTTGTCTGCAGCCTGAGGTACAGCTGCCACCGAGGCGAGGGCCTTTCCTTTTACCATAAAGGTCAACCGCTTGGTGAACCAGAGGGCTTTGTCCCATTTATTTGTGCCTGAAAATATTTTATATGGTTTGGATTGCGATTGGGGGGAAAAAAAAAGAAGGGAAAGGGAAAGGGGCTATTTAGCTGCCCGGAGAACCTCTAGTTAAGATTCTCATGTCAAAAAATTTGCTATTCTAACAAAGTGGCAAGGGATATGTGATGTATTAAATGGGAAGTCTTACACAGATGGAGTTATACTGGCTTGAAAATGCTTTTGTTCATATGGTGTGTTTTGTTTGGGGAAATTAGGCCAGTTTACAGCAAGTAATCATATTACTGATTTAAGCCCCATCTCCACAGTAGTGTTGTTTGCTGGGATAGCTCAACATAAGTGTGTGTGTGTATGTTTATTTTTTGGGACTGCATACGAACATCCTCTTCCTTGTCCCTGGTGTGAAAATGGAAAAGTTGATTACCCAGAGGGGTGAATCGCTGCTGGCTGTAGGACACTCCCAGCCTCACCTGCTTCAAGAGCAGTTTAAGCTCTCTCTCATTTTGCACTTCAGGCAAAATGAAAAACAAAGTGGTCTGAACCGTACCAGGAGATTCTTCCTTGAGATAAAATCAGGGTCAGTTTAGAAGGACTGCTCCTTTAGCAAATCAAGGGAAGGCTGGTGACAAGCAGAGAGCTCCAGAGAGAGAAGAATGAGTAACTTTGAGTTCTAATAATTTAACCTGCATCTTCCTCAGACATAACTGTTTGTATAACCTGCCCTAGGACACAGTGAGATGGTCCAACCCCTTGCAGAGAAGGCAGTTCTGACAGATTACCTGCTTTTTAAAACAAACCCCATTAAGGGCACTCCTAAGCTGTTCCCCCAGCAAGCACCCTCTCAAGGGCTCAAAATCCCCTGAACCAGTCCTCACACCTTGATCCCATCCAAAGCTTTTGCAGGTGTGTGATGGGGCCCACATCCCTGGGCACAACTGCTCTCCACCTGCAGCAAGGGAAACAGGGAGCAGAGCCCCCCAAAAGCGCAGGGGAGCAGGGATGAGAGCAGGGACCCTGCCCGGGGGGGGGCAGCCCCAGGGCAGGGGGGATGCTGCCAGGAGGGAGGCCGGGTCTGGCGCTGGCCTGATCTCTGTCCTTAGGCTCCCTCTAGAGTTTACATCAAATGAGCAAAAGGTCTTAAACTCCGCTTGGCTGTACCCTCTCTCCGAGGCACGGGCAGCACACCTGCCTCCTGCCTGCGCTGAGCTCTCCTGCCTGCAGCAAGGGGGTTACAGGCAGGGCAGGCAGCAGGAGCGGCTCCCTGGCAGGGGATGCTGCCTGCTGAGCTGCTACACCCTGTCCCTACAGCAAGGCAGGCAGAGAGGGGCTCGGTCTCCTAGCCCACCCCTTGGCACTGCTGGATGATATCCCAGGATAAAATGGCAGAGGCCTCTCTCCTCCCTGATGGCCTCTGCTGCTGAACCTCCCTGGGCCCTAATCCTGCCCAGAAGGGACGGGCTCCTGTTCAGCACATTATGAATATCCCCAGTGTACTCAGGTGAATTCTCGGGGCCTGCACCTCAAATCTCATGGCGGCCTCACCCCACATCTCTTGAGAAAATTAGCGTTTAGCCTGAAAAACTGGAGGTGTGGGGAAAGAGCATCAGCGCAGTAACAGCTGAGGTGGGTGAAAAGCAAATTCCTCAAGCCTCCGGCTTTCAAATGGGTCACACCCTGCCCCTGCCTCCTTCATCCTCAACTCTGGAAGACGCATCCTGTGGAGCAGCTCAGGTATTATTCCCAATTTCCCTGCTATTTGCAAGGGAATATTGAAAATCCCAAACAACCCAGCCCCTTTATGTGTACGGTTCAGATGTGCTTTGCAGGTTCACTCGACAACCTTATAAAGTGCTGGGGAAGGAGGGTGGCCAAAATGAGGACGGGAAGCTTGCCTAAGCAGTTCTGGAGGAAAGAAAAACAGCGAGCAGCTCTGCCAGTGGAAAAGCCCAAACGAGAGAGGAGCAGGGCACTGGGAAGAGAGGGGACAGGGTGTTCAGAGGCTGTTAGAGGAGCCAGGACATTCCTCGCACAGACCTCCCCATAACCACTCCTCCCTCCTTCCCGGTTCACTCCTCCAAGTTTTGGTTGGGGTTTGGGTTTTTTGTTGTTGTTGTTTGTTTTCCTTCCTTCTCTAATCCTTTCCTCCCATCGTTGAGTGGCTGCACCTTCAGCTTAAACGGCAACAGAGGGAGGAAAAACTGGCTGTTGGAGGATTCGGGGTCACCCTCAGACTTCGCCCCCCCGCCCCCCATCCCCACCCCGCTCCGCGGCCGCGCAAACCCGCGGAAATCCTCATCCTCGCTGCTGTGCCCCTCTTTTGCAAGACGATGGCGCTCTGATCTTTCCAGATCCTTACTCCAGAGCCTCTCTAGTATTTTTTTTTCCGTATTTTTTTTTCACGCTTCGCTGCTACTACGGGCGGGCGCCTGCCTCTCTCAACGATTTGCTGCAGCCATCGGGGGTGCCTGACTGTAAACAAAACACTTTAGATCATGGCAAGGTCGCTGCAGACACAGCTTTTTTTTTTTTTTTTTTGCGGTTTTTTTTTTTTCCTTTGCAGCCGCAGCGATTTAAGGTGGATTGACGAGAACGCATCGCAGGGGAAAAGTGGGGGGGGGGGAAGCCGAAAAAGCCGCGGGGACCGAGCGGGACCCCCGAGCGCGGCATCGGCCGCGCTCGGGGGTCCCGCTCGGTCCCCGCGGCCGCGGATGCTCCAGGGCTGTGGATGCTCCAGGGATGCAGATGCTCCCCTCCCCCCCACCCCCCTTAATTACTCGTTTTCAATATACTTGTGCAGCATCCAGGGGGTTAGTCCCAGGCTCTTGTGCTAGGGGTGGTATAAACAACAAAAAACCCCAGAAGGTTCTTGTCCTAGGGTAACTTGTTTCTTCTTTTCCAAAGGCCGTGGATAAATCAGTGCTCTTTTCCACTACAGTCACGTCCCTGGGTGTTTACCTGTGAGGCACGCAGTCTTTTCCAATATTTAGGCTCCATTATTATTTTTTTTTTCTTGTTATGTGTTTCTACTCTGGTACAATGTCATCCAAGGGGTTTGCTTTTCTTTTGTGGACTCAGGAGACAAGCAGTGACTCCCAGGGAGCAGAGACTGGGAACTCCTGATCTAAGGAGTGACCAGTGGGACATGCGGCAGGTTACCAGCAGGCAGGCCCCCATCAGCAGGGTGAGCCCTGGGCATCTTCACGGAGCCCCCGGACATATTTTGCAGATCACTTTTTTAGCCTACAACGACTCTCTTGTGTAGATCAACAAAGCAAGCCAAGTGTCCCACACCTGGCAGAGAAAGTGGAGAGAAGTCTGAAACGGCACTTCCTTGCTGGTGGCTATGGAAGTCAAAGACAGGAAAGCCTGGAGAAATGAAGATGAAATCCTGCAAATAAAGCAGATGAATAGGCCCCGCTTTGTCAGCTGATGCAGTTTTATCATGGACTTGCAACTTCAAAAAAAAGTCTCAGCTCCTGCAGACATGAGAATGTCAGCTTTAATTTGCTGTAAGTGAATTGCTAGAACTTGTGATGGCTGAGAGGAGTTGGAAAACAACTTGTGAGCACTGAAAAACCCGGTAAACAAATAAAAATAACATGGCTAATATTTTATTTCAACCTTGTGGTTTTTAAACCAATCTCATTTGTATTATTCTCTTTTTTTTGCCTGTGCACATCATTTTTTTGAACTCGGGTCTGGTGATACTGAGATTACTCGAGTGAGTGGTGTGAGCAGAGGCCAGGGGCTACTGCCTCGGGGCTGATGAAGGCAAACAGACTGCCGTGGCCCGGGTTTGAGCGCTGTGTAATAATTTTGTCCCCTCTCCAGTGTGTGCAGAGTTCAGCGTATCAGTTCACAAGAGCAACTGCAGCAAAGGTTTCAGTGGCCCATCAAAACTGTAGACCCCAAACTGGACTGAGTCTGTGTGCACAGGGTAAAAGCTCCACATCTTCAAGGCCAAACCAGTTGACTCTTCTTTCAGCCAGTTAAACCCAGTTGTGTTGACCCCTGCCTTGTTGAGATAGCTTGTCACTGGTGCGGCTCCCCCCAGAAGCAAAATTTGGAGAGGGTTGCTCTGCTTGCAGAGGAGACCTGGCCAGATGGATTGGTCTGAAGAGCCTCCAGCCCTCCAAAGATTCAGGCCCTGGATCTGGGCTCCTGGAAGAGTCAAAACGTTCAGCACCTGAGAGCACCCGCAGTGTCCTGCAAGGCGTTGAGGGGGCTGCCCTGCCGGGTGAGGGAAGATGGCTGAGGAAGGGGCTGGAGACAAGGAGGGCAGAGAGGAGGGCACTGTGTTGCTCTTATCTCCACCGTACCTGCTGTGGCTATCCGAGGAAGTTGCTTAGAAAATCCCTGGCTGTCCTCTAATCTCCCGAGCACACAAACAGGAGAAAAACAAATGCTTTTGTTTTCTTTTCCCTGCTTGCCGAGATCTGAAATCCCTGCAGAGGGTTTTTTTTTTTTTTTAGAGCCATTTCTTCACTTAGTCCTTTCTCTGCTGAGAAGGTAGCAAGAGGTGATCCTCCTCTCCCCTGGGAGCCACCAGCCCGGCTCTGCAGCCAGCGGGGTCGGGGTGCCATGGGGCTGGGGTGCCGGTCTCCCCGGGGGGACAGCCCCCCGCTAGCCCCGAGCCTGCCCCCAGCCCCGGGGGGGCTGCATCGCCAGAGCCCAACCCGGGAAAATCAGAGAGGTGGGAGACTCCTGTCACAGGGACGAGGCAAAATGTAACCAGCCACCACCATTACTCAGGCCTCTCGGGCAAGCAACGGGATGGGGTGGGATTTTTGGGGGGGGCGGGGGGCAATGAATCCCTCCGGGCCCGGGCTTGGCGGAGGGAAGGCGGCGAGCGCGGTGCCTTCCCGCCCCTCTCGCCTCCATCGCTCCCGGTCGCTCGGCTCGGCTCGGCTCGGCTCGGCTCGGCTCGGTGGGGCTGCAGCCCAGCCCGGCCCAGCCCGACCGGGGCCACCTTTAGAGCCGGCGGCGGCGTCGAGGCAGGGCCGGGCCGACGGGGCGGTGCCCGCCGCCGTAACCAATGGCTCGGCCGGGCTGTTTAAATAGACTCGTCCTGTCAATCATCTTCTTCTTCGTCAGCCTCCCTTCAATCGCCATATTGGGCAACCGAGAAAAGGGCTCGTCTCCCCTTGTTTTTTTCCGTCTCGTTTTTACTACGCGGCGGCGGTGCGAGCGGCGGGGGCATCACCACCACTACCACCACCACCATCACCGGCGGGGCAGCGCGGAGCCGGGGCCGCGGAGGGCAGCGCCGCTCCCCGCCTGGGCGCTCCTCCACCCGCCCGGGGCTCCCCGGCGGCGGCAGCGGCGGCGGCTCTCGGGGCTCATCCCCGGGCCGGCGCTTATGCAAGGGCTCCTCCTCGCCCCTTCTCCGCGGGCCGAGGGCGAGCGGGGCCGAGGCGGGGCCGGCGAGCGGGGCAGCGCGGAGGGGAGGCGCGGAGCGAAGCCGCCGAGCGCCGAGAAATAAAAGGCGGAGAGGAGGAGGAGGAGGAGGCGGCTGGGGGGGGGAGAGCATCGAGCAAAACAACCGCCGGCAGAAGAAAGAGGGTGGGGGGGAGATGTCAAACGTCCGTATTTCTAATGGGAGCCCTACCCTGGAGCGCATGGAAGCCAGGCAGTCGGAGTACCCGAAGCCGTCAGCTTGCAGGAACCTCTTCGGGCCGGTGAATCACGAAGAGTTAAACAGGGACTTGAAGAAGCACCGCCAGGAGATGGAGGAGGCATGCCAGAGGAAGTGGAATTTCGATTTCCAGAATCACAAGCCGCTGGAAGGCAGGTACGAGTGGCAAGCCGTGGAGAAGGGGAGCTCGCCCGACTTCTACTTCAGACCCCCCAGGCTACTGAAAGCTGTCTGCAAGTCCGCCGGCCGCCAGAGCTTGGATGTAAACGGGAATTGCCAAACCGTGGTTTTTGTCGGTTCTCAGGGAATCTCAGAGGACACTCACTGTGTAGATCAAAAGACTGATGGTTCTGAAAACCAGACGGACTTTGCAGAGCAGTGCACTGGGCAGAGGAAAAGACCTGCCACCGATGGTAACGTACCCGTGCGGGAGCGGCACCGCTTTCCGCCGCCTGCCCACTGCTGGTGTCAGCGCCGGGGCGCTCGGCCCCTTCGCCCGTGCCACGCGTGGCCGGACCGCCGTGGGCTGTGCCCCGCTGGGCACCAGCTCCGTGTACCCCCCTCCCCCCTCCCCCCCCCCCCCGTTAGGCTTTCCCTAAAACAGCCCAGGTGCTGTTTGCAGTCCCAGGGGGCTCCCGCGTTAAATGATGATTTGCAAGGAGAAGCCCTTGGACGCGGATCATCCCCCCCGCGTCCCCTCGCCGCCCCTCTGCGGGGACCCGGCCTCCTGCCCGGGTGGGAGGAGGTTCATAAGGCTCACGCTAGGCAAAAGACGGAGAGGGATTTTAGCCGAAAACAGGAATCTTGGGTCTCAGCTAGAGAGAAGCCCATCTCCCCTCCCCCTGCTCGCTTTCACGTAGCCGATAGCTGACATGGGGATCCGGGAGTGTTCTCCCCTCCCGGCCCCAGCTACCCCCCCGGATGCCGAGCAGACATCTGGAGGGACAATATTTTAATATCACTCTCCCCCCCCTTGTGTTTAATTTTCCCCTCCTAGATTCCTCTCCTCAAAATAAAAGAGCCAACACAACAGAAGAAGAGGTTTCAGAAGACTCCCCCAGTGCCAGTTCAGTGGAGCAAACACCCAAGAAATCAAGCCCAAGAAGACATCAAACGTAAACCGTTTTAGGTAGGTTCCCTTTAGGGTTTGGCATTAGGATGCAAATAAGGGAAGGAAAGGGTGACCGAGGGGGTATCCTGCTTCTGTAAGGGGAGGGAGGCTTCGCCCCCCCCCCCCCGGGGCTTGCTGCGGGGTCCGTTCTCCGAGGAAGGGGGCCTTTCCCCAGCGCTCGGGGATGGGGCTGTGGTGGAGGGCGGGGGTGGGACGAGCAGGGCTTGAACAAAACAAAACAAGGGCGAAGCGCAGCGCCGGGCTCCGCAGCGTGGCAGGGGCAGGGGCGGGAGCCCCGGCCGCGGTGGGACCGGCCCTGCCTTCGCTCCCGGGGCCGGGAAGGGCCCGCTCCCGCGGACCGGGCGGGCGGAGGGACGGCGTTCCCAGCGTGGCTGGTGCGTGATGTCAGATGACGAGGGATTTCGGGGGGCTCCCCGTGTGTGTGGCCCCCCCCCCCCGATGCTTTTTCACCTACAATGTCAGCGTTGCCGTCGCACGTCGCGGCGGCCTCCCACCCCGACAGAAATAAGTGAAGAAGTTGGGTCTAAGGGGATTCCGGGCACTTTCTTTAAAATCGGAGCTAGGCAAGGTTGTTTTTTTCTTCCTTTTTTTTTTTTTTTTTTTTTTCCCTCCCCCCGTTGGTTTGGTTTTAGACGCTGGCAAAGGGAAGAGAGCGGGTTAATGGGAGCTGGGTTGTGCCTTCCCCCCCTTGTTGTTGTTGTTTTGTTTTAAGGCGAGGGCTGGGGCGGAGGGAGTTGGTAAATTGCGCTGGCGGTTTGGGAGCCGAGGTTAGGAACGAGGTTTACAAACACGATTTGCGATTGTGCAGAAAGAGATTAAGCTGTAAAGGAGAAGTTGCAACAAATTAGTCCCGCTGGGGTGAGCCGTGGAGGAGCACGTCAGCCTCCGTGGCCATGCAAATGCCGCTGCTACTGCCCGCTTGTTTGGGGGGGGGGGGGGGGAGGCCGGGCCGGGCCCCGGAGCGGACAGGAGGGGTCCCACCGCCCCCATTTTCCCCGCCGAAGGGGGTAAAAGGGTCCGAGGTCCGGCGGGCAGGGCTGCGGGCAGCGCGGGGGCCCCGCCCGGGCAGGGCCTGCCCGGCCCGGGGATGCGGCGTCGGTTTGAACCGGTTGCGCGGCGGATGGCGTTTCTTTTCGACGTTTTTCTAATCGCCTTCTCCCTCCCCCGTCTTCTTTTCTGCCCCCCCCTCTCCTCCCCGTTGCAGAGCGGAGGATGTGCGTGTCCTCCTTCATCGGGTGCGGCGGGGGGCGATGAAGTGAGGAAGATGTAAAGTTGTAGTGGAAACGAAAATACATATCGCCGATCTCCGTGGGATGGAGGTCCTGTACAAGCACTGAAAAAAACAGCAGCAGCAAAACAAAAACAACAACAACAACAACAAGGCAAACAATAACACTAAAATTTTAGGCACTCTTAAAAGACCTGCCTCTAAAAGCATTGGATGTAGCATTGTGCAATTAGGTGTTTCCTTATTTGCTTCATTGTACTACCTGTGTATATAGTTTTTACCTTATGTAGCACATAAACTTTGTTGGGAGGGGGGGAGGGAGTGGAGGAGGGTGACCGATTAGAACTTGCTTTCACAATCTAGCAAGCAAAGAAATGTATGAAGAGAAGCAGTGTAGGTTTTTTATTACTTAAAGATGTATTGTCCCTTTAAGTGGGTACGCTGTGTTTTTCTCCTTTTTTTTCTTTTTTTTTTTTTTTTTTAATGTACCACCGTGGTAACCCTGCTCAGAGCAGATTATTACAGGCCGCTTGTGAAATTTCTTCCTACTGCATTAAGCTGAAGAGGTGGGACCTGTGATGATTCCGTTATGTAGTAGCAAAAGTTCCCCCCCCCCCGCCCCGACCTCAAATCCATACAGCAAATTTGAATGCCTGTAAAAGCTGTGTAAAATCATCCTGTTGTTACATCGCCTGATTTCCTGTTTCTTTTTCATTTTTTTTAACCTAATCTAGAGGGCTTTTGCTCTGACTCTCGAATATTGTTCTTTTCTGATCTGACCCACTTCCTGAAGTGTTTGTGTGTGAGGGAAAAGGGATACTACATCTTTAAACAGTATTTCTACATTGCCTGTGTACCTGTATGTAAAAATAAAAAAAAAAGTTTGAAGTGTACCTGTGTACATAACTCTGTAAAGACACTGAGAAATTATACTAACTTATTTATGTTAAAAGATTTTTTTTTTAATCTAGAAGACAATATTTTTCCCCATAAAGCCAAAGTGGCATGTTTTTGTGCATTTGTAAATGCTCTATTTGGTAGACTTTTTAGGGTTTTTTTTGTTTGGTTTTTTTTGTTGGGTTTTTTTTCTCCTTTTTCTGATAATTAATATGGCTGTGCTTAAAGGATTGCAGACTGAGCCAATTTAATTTTTTTTTTTTTGTAATGTGTGGGAAAAAAAAATCCAGATTGATATTGTTTCACAACAAGGAATCAATAAAGAAAACTGCCATATATAAGAAATATGTTCTTCATTAGTGTGTGTTTCAACCTCCCTCAGCCTGGCACAGGAGGAAACGAGGCTCCTTCAAGAAATAACAGCAAGTTTCCTTTGGGTATCTCTGCCCTTGTCTCCAGCGCAGGTGAAAGTGAGGAATGCAGCTTGGGCTCTTCACCCTTAGTGCCCCACTATCGTTTCTCCTCTGTGATAATCGGGAATAATGTGCTCTCTTAATGCAAAATAGTGGAATTTCCTCTGTCACGGTATTTTATTTTGGGGGGGGATAAGTAGCTGGAGGTATTTCTCGCACTTGGTTGTTTGAATCGTAAGGCTTAAAACCTGAGCCCAAATTAGCGCCTTCCTGGGCCGGACTGCTGCCAGTTCTGGACCGGAGAGACCCCGGATCCCCGAGTTTGCCCCCGGGGACTGCTCGGGGATGGTGCCGGTAACTCCCCCCCCCCCCCCGCCCGACACCCGCCGGCTTCCCCTGGGAGCCCGGTGTGTCTTCCCCCACGACGGCGTTTATTGCTAACAAAGATGGCGCCTCGCACACCCCTGTCCCAGCAGATGCTGCTGCAGGCACCGGCGCGCCAGCGGCCTCCCCCCGCCGCCACCGGGGTCCCGGGTGGGACCGCAGCACCGCCGCCTTACCTCCCCGCAGCCCGCCCCGGGGGTGCCCGGGGCTCGGGCACCGCCGGAGAGAGGGGATGGCACCGGGGGACGGGGGCACGGAGAGCCGAGGGGGGCGGGGGGGCTGCCCGGCCCCGCAGCCTCCCCATCGCCGCCGCCCTCGGCCGGCGAGGTGCGGGCGTCCCCCCCGTCTCGGAGCCGCCCCCCCCCCCCGGGCGATGCGGAGGAGAGTTTTCATCCCTCGGGCTTACAAGAGATAAATAAATACGTAAATGACTAAAACGGGGGCGGCGGGGGGTACACGCATAACCCCGTGCGAGGCTCACCCCGCGCCCAGCCCGGGTCCTTCCCCCCCTCCCCGGTGCAACGCGATCCTGTTGTTTATCCCGGCCGCGCCTGGGTTCGCCCCTCCCTCTGAAACCTCCCCGAAAACTCGGGTTTGTGCTGGCCTTGCGCTGGGGAGGGACGGGGAAAGGGGGGAGACCCCCCCCGGGCCGCCCCGCCTCAACCCCGGCCCCCCGGCTCGGGCAGCTGGCACCCCGCGGCCGAGGAGAGGGAAGGGGCACGGCCCCCGGCTGCAATGGACTTCTCCTCCCCCGGCTGCAAAGGATCGCTGCACACCCTGCCCTCCGCCCTCCCCCGTATCCCGGCCCTCCTCCCCCAGTTTGACTCCAGGCCGCCCCATGGGGGGGGGTGCGGGAGGTGTGTGCAATTCAGGCCGGTAAACGTGGAAAATCCTCATGAAAATTAAAAAAAAAAAAGTAGGTTTTTTTTTCTTTCTTTCTTTCAGCACGAACAAAGTGATCGCGATGGAAAATAAACAGCGGCGCCTCCCCCAGCCGGCCTGGCCCCGCCGCCGCCGCCGGGGGTGGGCAGGGAGCGGGGGGAGCCGGGGCAGGGTCGGTGCCGGCGCTGGAGCCCCCGGGCCGGGGGGGGGGGGGGTAAGGGCGGCGGCCGGGGTCCAGCCTGTGCTCCGTCACGTAGGGTTTGGGGTTTGGGTTTGCCCCCCCTGCGCCCCGCCCCGGGAGAGCGGCTGCAAAATCAACCACGTTATTATTTGTAATTTTTTTTTTTTTTTTTTTTTTTTTTTTTTTTTGCGGCCGGTGGGGCGTTCCACCTCGCTCGGCCGCCCCGGCCGCTTTCACCTGGGGCCGCACCCGCCGATATCGCACCACCCCCGGGGAGCGCCGCCGGCTGCCCCCCCCCCCCCCCCGCAGCTTCCCGCCTCCTCCCCGGGCCATCCCCCGTCCCCGGGGGGTGCGCGGAGCCGGCAGCGGGGGGGGGGAACCGGGGCGGCGGGTGCGTTATCCGCCCCCCGGGGCCGGGGCTTGCTGTTGCGGCGGAGCCCGGCGAGGCTCCGCGGGAGGAAGCGGCCCGTGGCGCCGGGGCCGTGGGGGAGATTTAAGGTGGCGCCGGGCTGGGCCTGCGCGGCGGGATCAGTTTTTTAAATTTTATTCCCCTTCCTCCTCCTCCTCCTCCTCGCCGCAGCGTTTCCTCCCCGGGCGGCGGGAGGCAACCTTGCCTCGCTGCTTCCCTCCGCCCGGCGCCGCTCCCCGGGCCCGGCGGGGACGGGGGGGAAGGGTCGGGGCGGGGGGGGGGGAGGCGGGCGCCCTCCGCGCCTGGCCCGTGTGGGTGGGGCCGGCCCCGCCCCCCGCCGCACCGCGGCCCCGCCCCGACTGATGCAATAGGCGCGGCCGCCCCGCCGGGGCGTGCGCGGGGGCGCGCGCGGAGCCTCCCTCGCTCCCGCCGCCGGTCGCGCATTACGCGCGCACCCGTGTGCTCACGCGCGGGGGTGGGGACGCGCCCTCCCGCCGCGCGGAGGTGCGCAGGCACGCGCGCACCAGCGCGTGCGTGCGTACCCGGGCGTGCGTGCACCCGGGCGTGCGTGCAGGCGCGCACCTGCGGGCGGGCAGCTCGCGCGCACCCGCCGGCGCGGCGGCGAGCAGGCAGGGAGCAGGGCAGCGGGAACCGCGCCCCCCCCCCCCATGGGCCGCCGTGGGGCCGGGCCGGGCCGCGTGTCCCCCCCCCCCCCCCCGGGGCACGGCCCCGAGGGGCGCCCCACGCGCGGCCGCGCAACGGGGGCTCTGGCCCCGGCGTCCCCATGCGCCACGCTGGAAGCGGGACGGGGCGCTGGCTGTCGCCCGTCCCCGCGGGCTCGGGGCCGGTCCCCGCGGGAAGGAGCGGGGTTACGGGCACGGGCAGGGACCGGGGACGCCGGCGTCCGTTCGGCCACCGCCGGCGGCGGGTGCCAGGGCCGGGGGCAGGCGGGCGAACCCGCAGGTGTGGCCGTCGCAGCCCCCGCTCCGCTGCTTCGCTGGTTTTGAAGTTGCACATTGATTTCCTCCTGCCCCATCTCACGGCGGGAGCTGGGCGCCCGCTGCACCCCCGGGGAGAGCCCCCCGGGGAGAGGGGCCAGCCCCCGGGGAAGGGCAGAGCCCCCCGGGGTGTGGGACAGACGGGGCAGATGCGGGGCTGCGCGCAGCGCGCAAGGCCTACCGCAGAAAGGGTTTGCTTTCCCTCGCGTAAAGCTGCGTATTCCCGTGCCAGAGGTGGAGGATACGACAGGTTCCTTCGCAGGAAGATTTTGGACGCGGATCTGACGGTTTCTCACTAGAGACGTTTGGCTGGAAGAGAAAGCCCTAACAGTCTGTCCTTAAGGTCGATATTAACACCCGCCGCTTTTCAGATGTAGAACTAGCCTACTCTTCCTCAAGCGGGGAAATTAACTGGAAAATGAAGTTTTCCGACATCCATACCCGTCTGTACATCTGAGTACCTTCAGCTGAAAAAACCTGAAGAAACACTGAATTTCATCATTTGCAACGGAAAACATTCCACTTCAGAAATGTCAACATGTTTTCTTTCAACATCTTCTTACGGGATTTTGATACTTTCAACTTTCTGTTTTAAAATGACTTCTTTTCTTTTGCATTTAACCAGTAATCGACTATTTTCTTGTTACTTCTTTTTTTTTTAAATACTCACCAAAAGAAAATGTTCACAGTATAATGGCTTTAACAAAATGTCTGATCTGCAGGAAAATAATTAGATTACTTTGTACGAATTGTTTTGCTCTGTCCCCAAGTGAGATCTCTTCTGCTTTGATTTTACTGCAAACACCTTGAAGACTTTCTGTTCTTTTTCAATATTGATTTTTTCCCCCCACCTCTGATGTTTCATTTACTGACTGAGCTGAAAAAAGGCATTTTTCACACTGGGTGGGCAGTATCTGCACCTGTGGTTTGCCGTGTTTCGCCCAGGCTCGGCCTCCTCCTCCATCCAGGGAGCGTGTGTGCCTTTCCTCTCCCTGCCTGCTTTCTGCCTTGCCCACATCAGTCATTGCAAGACTCAAAATTAGGCAAAAAATAGAGGCAAACGTGTTTTTCTTCTTTTTTTTTTCTTTTTCATAGAAAAAAGAAATTCTCTAATTAAAAGGCAAGCAAATGTATCTTTTCCTATAATATAAAATTAATAATGAGAATATAAATATAAAAATAATATGATAATATATAATGATAATATAAAAAGTGCGACTGCCTAAAAATAAACCAGCATCAGACTATCCACTCTTCATCTGCTTCTGCCTGAAGAAAACAAACCAGAACTGACAGCAGCTACAAAAATCCCCCTGAAGAAGGTTACTAGCGATGCAAAACAAGCACTAATAAATGGCAGGTGAAGGAGCTCTGCTGGCCGCAGAGCTTTGCCCCCGCTCCTCTCCCATCGCCGCCTCCCTGCTCCTTGGGTGTGGCGGCACAGGGGCAGCAGCCCAGATGTGGCGAGGTGCCTGGGCGTCCCCCGGGACTCCTGGTGAGACGAAAGCAAGAAGAGAAAGACTCAGTCTTGCAACGTGGACAAAAAATATTGCTGAGGTGAAAACAAAGTTGGGAGCTGACCTGCCCCCAGGCCTCCCGTTGCAGGGTGCTCTGGGATAGACAGGGACCTTTGTCACTTGTTACAGGGTCAGCTTCCAGCCCCAAGCTGCCACTGCAGCGTGTGAACAGCATCCCGGCCTCAGAGGGTTTATGGCCTGCAGCTCCCTGCGTAGGAGAAGCAGTATGGAAGCGTGGTAGGTTCAAAGGAATGGACAGGTGGAGAGGACCGGGGTGAAATACGGAGATGTCCTGCAGTCGGCATGCTTCCCAAAGTGGCTTTCCTTTTGCAGGGCACGTTCAGCTTCTCGAGGCCTAATCCGCAGTCGAGGTGTGATCTAACTGAACTCGCCTTCTTTCTCGAGGAGCCAGATGTGCTCATGTACGTCTGTCTCCAATTGAGATATACTCGAGTTCAACAGATACAGCAGGTTTGCCTTTTTTTTTGGGCCCCCCGCCCGCAGCCCAGGGGTGCAGCTGTGCATCAGTGGAGTGTGGTTGCCCTGCGCATTGCCGCTGGCGAGGGGACAGCTCTGCCTCCTGCCTGTTCCCTGCTGCTCCCGCACTCTGCCGTCGCTGCGGAGCGGGGTTTGGGGTCTGGGCTCCCCTGTTCCCAGCTGGGGTGCACTGGGGTCTTAATAAACCTTGCCAATCTACAGGTTTTCTGCAAGCAAAGGGCACAAGCGGTTTGTTTGCTGTTGAGGTGCTATAGGATCCCGGGAAGGGGGGGAGTTATCCGGCTGTGGGTTTTGGAGAAGGGAGCGTTGCAGATGCAGCTAACACACTATGTGTTGGGCTGCCACAGCCGGTGGCACCCGTACTGGTGCTGCTGCAGCAGAAGATGCCAGTTCATGGCCCAGCTAAGCCAAGCTGACCTGAGCGGGCGCTCGTGGCAGGCTGCACGGGCAGTGGGGTGCCCCACTCCCTCTCGGCATCTTGGCACCTGCCAGCCGGCTCTGGGTGGAAGCACGGAGCAACACACCTTGTGGTTTAGCGTTCCCCATCCACAAGACAGGCTGTGCCAGTTCAGGCTTTTATACCTGGCCATCCTACTGCGCCTGCAGCTGTTTGGAGGAGCCAGCAGGCAGGAACATTAGTTTCATTCCAATTTTATCCTTGGCCTCACATCTGAGACTTCAAGCAAGGATTCCAGTCATGGGCAGACGCCCCATTTTGTGTGCTCCAGACGCTACTCCCACAAAGACCAAGCAGTGCTTTACATGGAGGCCAAAAAACAACCGTTGCCTGATAAAGCCTTTCTGTCATGGCTGGCTCTGCCCAGATTGAAACCAGGGAACTACAGGTGCAGAAAGGGCTCCCTATCACCCTCCTACCTGGGCAGGCTGGAAGAGCTCTGCAAGCAGGCGGCTCTGCCCCAGTAAGTACAGTCGCAGCTGTGGTCCTCACTTTCTTTGGGGAGAGAAGCTGGAGGTCTGGGACTGACCATACTGTAAATTTTTCCTGCCAGATGAGAAGCCTGGAGTCAACACCGTAAGCTTGGTAACCTGGTAGACCACAAATTTTCTTTTTTTTTTTTTCTGAAGAGAAGTGATTAATTGTTCCCATCTGAGCTGCTGGCTTCCTGCTGTATTTATTTTATTCTAGTTGGGGATCAGAAGGAAAGGCACATGCACACACAGACAAATATAGATAGATATTTATTTATTTTTATTAGTGGATTAGTGGAAGAGAGACCTCTACTGGCCCAGCTCGAAGAGCCGCTGACATACCTCGGCCGCATGGCCGGCTGCGGCCGAGGTCTGCGGCCGGTGGGATTTATCGCTCGCCTTCCCTTTACCTACTTTGGAAATTTCCTCCTGGGTCACAGGCATTTGCCAAGGAAAGCTAAGAAGCAACCTTTCACTTTTTCCCTTCTTTTTAAAAAATCCAGCATGTAGGGAGTCACTCAGTTGCAACTGCTAGCAAATGAATTTGTGACAGTGCTCAATGTAGTAAGTAAAGTAGCTTATTTCCTTTAGGAGGGGATGAACCTTGGGCACTGAAGCATGGCAGAGAATTAAAGGCTTCTCGGTACTGGAGGACAAGGCAACAGGGTGTTTTCATCCACTCCATTGATTTCAGTTGCCTTTTATTCTCTTTCTGCTCTTCCTCCCAGCCAGTTGTGTAGTACTGCAATGAGGATGGCTTCAGAAACCATCTCTCTTGGGACAGTGCTGTTTAGCATCTTGCCTCTGCTGTCAGGCAGTTGGATAGATGTTGACTCCTACCTGGGCCATACCTGGGGTCAATAATCAGTGCATGCTTATCTTTCTGGGCTGGGGAAAAGTTAATATATAGTTTTTTTCCGAGCAAAGCTATCTTTATCTGAGTGGGAGTAATGCAAAAGAGGCCTTGGTGTTTGCAAACAGGTGAGCTGGGTGAGCCATGGTTGGTTGTGAAGTGTAAGGTCTTTAAGCCCTGAGCTGCCAGTCTGGCTGAAAGCAATGGAGGCAGTAGTTTCACAGCTGAGCCTCTACTGCTCAAACGCTGGCTTAGGCATCCCCTTCCTTCCTCATCCAGCCCACTCATTCCTGCCCCTGGTGTTGCTGGTGAAGTTACATGAGGAACTGCATCAGGGAATGGATCTGGCAGAGATTTCCCACCTTCCCTTCTTTGTTGTTGTTTGTTATTTTTTTTTTCCAGCTGGATCCATTTCTGGTCTAGTTCGTCACGCGGCTGCACTAACAGCCTGACCAGCACAGTGGGTGGGAATGAGCAAGCTGGTAGCACTACCATGAAATGGCAGCCTGTGAGCTGGTAGTGTCTTCCTTGTGCTTTGCAGTAAAGGAAAAAGTAAAGCCTTATGTGGGACAACTGCTGTCCCTCCTACAGTGACGATGCTTGCTAGAAGGTGCTGGGCAATCTCTGATACTGCAGCCAAGGGCTCTGCCTTCCAGCTTTCATCTCACATCTCCAGCCATTGAAATCTGCTCCACAAACTCACAAACAACCTGAGAGCTGCTTAGCTAGGGAAATAGAGGTTAGTGCCAATGTCCTGAAGTTTCTGGATTGTCTGCCAGGGGATCTCCATCACAGAGGTATTATAGAGAGATCTGCTGAGTCACATTTCTTCATTTTTTGTAGGAAAGTAACCTGGCATACTGGATGCAAAGACAGAGAAAGGTACAACAGTGGCTTGTGGAGCTGCAGGCCCTGCGTTCTTCATTGCCATCCCTGTGAGATCCCAACCTGTAGTGGGAAGCTCCTGTGATTGCTTCTGTCCCATGGCCAGGTCCATGCCTTGCTTGCGTACCCCACAGATTGCTGTCAGTCTGTCTCCAGCTGTTGTCCTGGTCTGTGGTCTGCGCATGGTGGAGGATCATGGTAAGGTGAGAGGGCACCGCAGCCAGGCAGCCTTTTAGAGGCCCCTGAGCTGATGGACCTGTGAGAAGGTAGAAGCTCTAGCTGTCACCTGGTGGACAGCCTTTCCCCCTGCATGTCTTGGACAGCTCGGTGTAGTAGGTGCTCTCACTGTACCTTTCCCGACAGGTCTCTGTAGCAAAAGCACTTGCTTTCTTTCAAAAGACACTGGGAGAAGTTGCTCCGTGGCCACCTTTTATGCCCTTTCCTTCCACGCTCCCTGTCTGTTCCTCTTTTACCAGTCACTGAGTGGTGAGAGCACCCACTATTTTGCAGACATCAGTTACCTCTTCTGCCTGGGGGGACCAAGGTTTCTTTTCTCTCTGGAGAGTGTTCTGGGTACTGGATTCTTGGTTCGCCTGGGTCCTGCTGTCCTTGTGAGCAGCTTCATCCTCCAAAAAAGAGTGAAAGATTCACTGTGTGTTGTCCAGAAGTCTTATGGGCAGGAGCTGCAACATGGGGCTCCTTGTTCGGAGATGAGTGTCCCAGATGCTAACCTCAGAAGCCTATTTTTTTTTCTTTCTTTCCTTTTATCCTTCCTCTCTCTTTCCAGATCTTTGAGGTCCCAGTGGAAAGAAAAGCTTGACAGACCAGATCAATTCAGGTTCTAGGAGGTGCAAGCCTCCAAGCCCAGCTAACCTCACAGTAGCAAGTTAAGCCCTGTGCTATGCTCATTTAAAATCTAACCTAAAAGGGCACCCCTGCTTTCTAGAGCTTGCTGCACATCACCCCCTCCTGATGCCATTTCCTTCCCTGTCTAATCTGCATTTGTACCGCCTCATTTATTTGAAATAGCTCTAAGTGCCACCACATCATGTCCTACCTGTCACTCACACCTTGAAGTGTGGCTTTGGTCTGAAAACAACAATACCGATGGTATTTTACTTAGCTAATCTGTTCAACACAAACAAGAAAGAGGGTCTTTGGGTTCTTTTCTTGGGCAGCAATGGAGCAGTTTGCATGTCCCTCACTCACACCTAGTGGTTAGTGAGGGTGTTGCAGAGGGCTTTGCCGGCTGACCAGGTGGTATGGGTGGTTTAATGAGACTTAAGGAATCACTGCTACTTCTGACAGAAACCTGCCCTGTGTTTCTGATCTGAATGGCTTGGAATAGGAGAGTTGCATCAAGCTCATGGCTTTTGTCTTTACATTCCAGGTGCTTGGTAGCTTGAACATCTCCTACAAAAAATCTGAATTCCAGTCTGAGGATCATATTCAACCTCCCTGCTTTTCAGATAGAATCATAGAATCACAGAATCGTTTGGGTTGGAAAGGACCTTTAAAGGTCATCTAGTCCACCCTCCCTGCCATGAGCAGGGACATCTTTCCCTAGATCAGGTAGCTCAGAGCTCCCCTGTCCAACCTGACCTTGAACATTTCCAGGGAAGGGGCATCTACAACCTCTCTGGGCAACCTGTTCCAGTGTTTCACCACCCTCATCATAAAAATTTTCAGATCCAAGGGAACTTGTGAGCTTGTCTGTCCAGGAGACAGAGGGTTTCTCAAGGGCCGGTCCAAGACCAAATGGCAGAAATTCCTCCAAGGACAATCACAGACTTACTTCCTTCTACGCTCCATTTAAGGTATGCTTCCTGGCACTGATTTCTCTAGCAAACATCCAGAAGCACCTTAAAAATAAAATGCCAAAGTGAAACAAGCCACTGAACACGCAGACCTTCCCTGGGCAAGAGGGTGAGAGCGAGCGAGCAAACCACATGCGACAGGTGTTAGGCATGTTGCTGAATGCAATTCTGGAAGCTGCTCAGATGCTGTGGTCAGGTGGGTGGTATTGCAAACCTATCCGGAGTAGAAAATGAATGTAAATTCTAGTAAATGAAACATATCTGGTAGAGATAGCACTGAGGGGTAATAAACCTGCAGCAGAGAACTGCCATTTGGGGAAATGCTTTTTGAGGTGAAGCTGCGTCGTCGTGGTGCTTTATAAGTAAGTGCCCCATCACTTCAGAGTTAGGAAGGACAAGATGCGCTTGTGGCAGCTCTACTGAGTCGGGAAACAGGCACGTGCAAGACAGAATGGCTCTACTTCAGAGTACAAGCAGGGTGCTGCTACCACAACCACCTGCTTTTAACTGAACAGCCAGATGCTTCTGAGTGGTTTTTTTTCGCGGTCCCTGGATGTCCTGCATGGGCTTTGCGTGAAGCCCCGAATGAGCGTGGTCACTTTGAGTAAGAGCGCTTTGTGCTTGCTTTCATCTGCTAAGCAGTTCAGTGCACTGAATTCCTGTTTCTGTAGACTGTGCCTTTTTTAAAAGAAAAAAACAAAAGGTGAACCAACATTTTGTAACTGTGGAGAAATTATGGAGGATAAAACTGGTACACAAATCAGTATTTTGTCCGATGAGATGAAAAACTGTGCTGTTCTCAAAATCCCTTGGCTGTTAGGCCTTCCCTGGTACAATCTCAGTGCTGAGGATGCTGTGATGCTCTCTGGGAAAGCTCCGTAAACCAAAAATGGTCTCTGTTGCCCTCGGCCCATTGAGAGCCTGATTGGAGTACCTCGAACCGAGTCTGTGAGCCTCTGTGGTCATGAGGCTCTTCATTCGGGTATTTATTTGCAGAACACAGGTCCTAAGTAACCATACAGGAATGCAGTCGCTGGTTTAGGTACACTGTAAGAAAGGGTAGGAGAGTACAGGGAGAGAGATGGTGAGACTGTATGAATTTGAAATCTTTGATTAAATGCCTTTTTTTTTTTTTTGGACAGTGAACAAAACCAGGGCAGGGAAGTTACAAAAAACATATGAAATGTAAATATGATTTTTTTTGTTTTGCATTGTTTTTGAAGCCTGATAAATGTAAATTTTTCTCATATATGACAAACCCTTTTTTAGGCATGTAAGACAGCACACAGGATGGTGGAGTTTTTCCAGGCTGCCAGAGTGTCTCTCTGTCTGGAGACAGATACTTTATTGTCCCATATGACCTTTCAGTAATACATGATGGTAACCCAGGGTGGCAATCTCAAAAGACCAAAAGAAACTGAGGACACCTGAATTATGCTGAAGAATCTGAATATTGTTTTCTGCTTTTTTACACCAGCCACGAATTACTGCATTTCTTGGGTCAAATAATGGGCAAAGAAGCAGTTTTTACTTTTTCATTAGTACCCCACCAGAGGCTGGATGCCTGTAATTTTACAGGGATGCTCAAAATTGACAGATGGCCATTGGTATTTTCTGTGGAATCTCAGTGGAGGTAGGTAATGCTCCATTTTTAATCTACACTGAAATGGATTGGAAATGACAAATGGTCTTTTCTAAAGCAAGTGTAAAGGTTTTCCTTCTTTAAGAAAATTTACAAACAACCTGCCCCCCCCACCCCATTTTGGGTTGCTTATCTCTGCAATCTGGGCCAGGGCCTCTCTGAAGACTTGCATGAGCTCTGGCCAAGGCTGGGGAGGCCACTGATTCTCCACTTCACTGCAATTTGTTGCCTCTTTGAAGAGCAGCTGTTGCCTTTGAAGTGAACTTTTCTGGGCAAATGAGTATCAACGGATAGGGTGAGATTTTGGCTGCAGATGGGCAGCAGCAAATTCCCTTCACAGAGGGGACTCTGCTGGCAGAAGGCTTGCAAGACGAAGGTCCAGCTGCTCCACCAGCCACCTCTCACTGAAAATACGCAACAAGTGGGGAGGAAGCAGAGACATAACAGAGCTGCTCTGTGTTAACTTCCTCCTGGCCTGAAGTCCTTGGGGAGGGTCAACCTTGCTGCCCTGCCTGGCACCAACCCCTCAATCTTTTTGCTACCCCTCTGAGCTGATCTGGAGCTCAGGTAAAGGCAGAGGTTCAAGGCCAGGCTAATCTGCCTCCAGCATAGGATGGGGTGGCGTGTTGTGTAGGTTTTGTCTGTGTTAGAGCGAGCTTATTAGGCAGGGCTGAGTCATTCCAGAGAAGTCCCGAGTCCTGCAAAAGCTCAGATGTCTTTATATTGCCCTTTTGCCACCTTTTGTTCCTAGTCTTTTTTTTCCTCATCCAGCAAGTCTTTTTATTCTCTGCAATGTGTCCTTATTTTCTCTACACTTTTCATTCAACTTGCAACTGACCTCTGAATCCAAAACCACTCTTGCTGGTGGTTTGTGCTAATATTTAGGGCTATTTCCTGTCACTCCTGAGGATCTAGCATGTGTTCCTCCTGCACCTGAGTGGCTGCCTCTGGCTGGGAGGGAGGTGGCACCATCACTGCAGGTAAATCTACTAGAGACTGGGAGCCAGAGCCTGACTTGTTAGGTGCCTAAATCCCTAATGTCTGTTCTTAAAACTCTGGGCCATCTGTCACCCATATCTGAAGGTGCCTCAAGTTCATCAGTACCTACTTTGTGTGTGATGGTGCTGAGGTGTCAAGGTCTGCCCAGAAGTACTGAGCGTGGCTGACTTGCTCCCATGAGATCCTCCTGTAGGTATCCCTCTGTGTCACTCCTGGGAGATGCTGGACCAGGTAGGCATGCTGTCTGCACCGAGCTATTGGAGACTCGTAGGGTGCTGCCTCCGCTGGCCTCCTCCTCAAAGAGAGCACGCAGGGCTAGCTGCCTGCCTGCAAGGAGATGTCTTTCTACAGGCCTAAATGCTGAAGCAGGCAGGGTGACAGACATACCTTGCTCATGAGGATTTCTCTTTTGCCTGGGTCAGGCCGCTTCATCCTCCCTGTATTTGGGCTTTGCAGCTGCCACTGTAGGCATGTAATTCCCCTTACAAACTAAAGTGAGAGTCTAGGTACCTGGTTCAGACACTGTAAATACTACTGGGGGGGCAAAGAGTGAGAATTTAGACACTCGGGCACGGAAAGTGTCACTTTATTGTTTAGTTTGATAGGATCTTAAGTTACTGAAAACATGGCTCTATAATAAAAACTTTCAGGCAGGTTTGGCTATGGAGGTATATGGCTGTATATCATACACTTTGCTGTGTACAACAGCCCTTTGGAAAGTGAAACCTGGAACCTGCCGGGTGGCTTTACTGATTTTTGGGTTTGCTTTGTACAGGGCAATTGCTAAACCAGACTTGTTCGTGGATGTCGGGCGGTTCACACTACTGTGTTTTTATGCAGAGTTTCACAAGCACTGGACTAATAGAGAAACAAAGCAGTCTTCAATTTTGTCTTGACTCAAATTTGTCTTGACTAAGCACACCATTGCTGAATAAAGTATATAAGTATTGTTTTCAGACAGCTGTAGTCCCTCTGCAGACTTTAGGGTAATTTAATCTCTTGACATGACTGTGCAACTCCTGTTATTTTTAGGCACATACATTAAGAGAAGAAAAGGTCCATTTAATCTGAAAACATATTAGCAAGTTTTCCTGCTTTCACAAATCTGAACCAGGTACCGCAGGGAATCAACTGAAAGTCATTAACATATGATTGCTATTTGATGGCCAGAATGAAAAAGTTTCATACCCACTCCTTACTGGCAGATACTGCAAAGCCAGTTGCTACTCTTGAAGGTCATATCAGCAAAGATTAAAAACTCATTGCAAATTGTGCAAAATCATACCCAAATTCTTTGCTGGCATCAGCTGTCTGCAATCTGTATGTGCAGTGGACCGCTGGGCATGAGGGTGGTGGGGATGAGGGGAGGGCCTGATGTCCTCTCACGTCGATGATGAAGGTGGTGTGTTAGTGCTCTCCCCGATGATGCCTGAGGATTCTGAATTCGGCTGGCTCCCATCCCTGGTGTTGCAGCCCAGAGGACTGTCACTGCCTGGTCTCCTGTTCTCCTTCTCCGCCTCCTCCTCCTCCTCTCAGCCTCCCAAGTGACAATGGAGCCTGTTAGGCTACAGGATGAAGCTGGTGGCTGTGAACATGGCCCAGATGCTGGAGCTCAGGCTCTAAGTCTCCTCTTTGGCACAGCAGGGAGCTCCTGTATTGCTCACCATAGTCCCTGTGCAAAGCTGTTTCCCTCTCTACCTCTAAAGGGGAGATGGCGTTACTAAAATCAAAGAAGTTTCCTGAAGGAGGTGAGGATTTAGTTTCCTTCTGAATATTCCTAACAGCGTTATCCAACAGGCGTTGGGACATGTGATGAAAACCAAGAAGGCTGTTGATCAGGCCTCCACAGATTCTTCCAGGCTTAGCTTGGGTGGGAAGGTGAGGTTATCTGTGGTAGGCTTTGCTCATGACTGTCCTCTTTGAGAATGAATGGGGAAGGCAAAGGTGAGGGGCAAAGTGAGAAAAAACCTTAAACTACTGCATTTCATGGGGTGGACTGTGGCAGCTAGCAGGAGATTGCTGATTGTTTGTTGAAAAGCCTCACTAGCTGTGTTTGCTTTGGATACCACAAGTCACTGGGTCATGATGGGAACTGTGAGTCATGCTCTTCCTCACGATGGAAAACACTGATTCATCACCATGGTGCTGTGCTCCTTGCTCAGGCGCACGGCAGGGCGGGCTGCCCCTTGGGAAAATGGGAAGGTGGCACAAGGCGGGAAGCATGGAGGCCTTCCCCTCCAAAGAGTGTAGGAAAGTGTTTCTGAAGTGCGTTTTGCTCTTCAGGCATCCATCCGTGGTTCTGGGGAGAACTTTGCTGGAGCCTGAAAAAGTGGCACGCTGGAGTTCTCGACTTCTCGTGTGCTTGTGTTGCTGTGGATACAGGGCTCTATTTCTGTGCCTCTTGCCTAAGTTTTTCCTGCATCTTGCAGTGCCTCAAATGCATTTTTAGGATTTGGGGTCCTGGTTAGATCAAAGCATTGAAGTCACATCTTCTGCAGTCTCAGCAGGAGTTTAGAGCAGGCTGGTTGTGACGATGTTCCCTCCGTTGCCTCTTCCTTTGGCAGAACGAAAGCAGGTGGTGGTTTCATTCAGTTTATAGAGGCATGATGCTTTTGTCAGCGAGAGATGTTGCAGCTCCCTTTCTTTGGCTCACAGGGAGAAGCCCTAGGTAGAAGAGAAGAATAATGCCAGTAGCTGTCAGAGGCACTGGAGGGCTAGCACGCAGGTCAGTGTGGACCTGCACTGCCAGGATACTAGTACTGATATTGGGCCTGAATGCACAGAGCACACAAACCACCTTTGTCGCTCAGTTTTCCTTGGACCACTCCAGATTTAACTCTTCATTTTCTTTCTGCTGGAAGCATAGACCTGCCATGGCTCCAGATGCGAGCGTGGGTAAAGACTGTCGCTGGGCATACCTAGCAGGGGAGAAGGACCTCTGCGTTAGGTGGTGGTAAGCCATCAACTCCTTCTTTTACATCAGGGACAAGAAATTCTTTCCTTGCTGAGGGACAAATAAGTCTTTTGAACACCTTTGGTCTGCTGCACATTAACACATGCCTTAGTGTTACCCAGTGAATGGTGGAATAATAATAATGCGGTTACAGGCCATCTGAAATGAAGTTGTGGGCTGTACCTGTCCCCATGGGCTGCAGGCTCCTGCCTCCTGTGAAAGAGCATGGGGCTAGTAAAGAGGCTGTGTGTGGTAAGAGAATAGGTGTATTTAAGGAAATGGGGTTTAAATGAGAATTTAATTACTCTTTTTTGGCCTCATATCTGAGCAAGAATAACACGAAAACCTGAAATTAAGCACTTGTTGCATTCCAATACAGGGAAGAATGCCTCCAGTATTTGAAAATAATTCGAAGATAAATAGAATTAATACTTAACATATAAAAGAGGCAGCTAATGTTTTGACAGACAAGCCTCCTCCTCAGAGCCAAGAACATGCATTACCTAAAGGAGGAAAATCCTCATTTGTACTGAAGGTTGCCAGGAGTCATAATTAAAGAACAAAATTAGTCGAGGTGAGGATGGAATGAAGAGCAAAAAGATTGTTGCTTCTTAGATAACTGTGCAGGCATTGCAGAAGGAGCACACACAGTTTCGATGATTTTTTTTTCTTGATCTGTCCTTATGTCTGTCAAAACATTCACTGCAGGTTCCGTTACATTAAAAATAAAAATAGACATGTGCCACTGAGCAAGTTGTTCTACCATAGGTGGAAACAAGCCTGCTTGCCCTCTGTCTTGTAAAGTCTCTGATGTCTAATTAGGGGTGAGGTGTTTTTTTTCTATTTTAGCAAGTCCATCACTGGGGGCATCATTAAAGTTTCTTTTCTCTCCTTTTCCACCCGCTTGCACAAAGTGCAAGGGTTTGTACTAACTTGCATACAACTGGCCCTCTGTCGCATTTGGTGGAAATTTCCTAAGCAGCTGAAAAGCTCCTGGGAGGGCGAAGGGGAAGGGCAGATAAACGGAGACAGACGGACCCACCCACACGCTGTATGGTTGCATAAAGCTCATTTTTGCAGGAAACTAGCCTGAAGTTTTGCAGAGCATTGGATCTGTTTGTAGGAGATTTGTTATTCTGATATTATTAATGCAGCATGCTGACAACGGTTACCCAGATGTTCCCAAAAGGCAGGGAAGAGTAGATAACAGCAGTGCCACGGCCAGAGAAATGGTTAACTGGAAAGGAAAAACTGAGGTATTTTTCTGTCGGAGAAAAACAGCGCCTCGCTTGGATATATAAAACACACAGCCTTCTCCACCTTACGCGCCTTTCATAGCGGCAAATGTGTAATTCTTTTCTTCCAGAAAGGAATCCAGATGCTCACTTACTTTAATTTGAGTGAAGATAAAACGGCCAAATTTTCTCTGCCTGGAACATCTGCAGAAATGCCACTGAGGGATTTTGGCTTGTTGTTTTAGGTAGAAAATTGCAGAAGTCCTCCCATTTTTTCCTCTTTCGAGGTTGGACCAAAAATACATTCAGCAGTCATAAGCTGTGGCATATTAATAGAAAGATTTTCTCTATAAAATGTCCACTACTCCTAGAGGCAGATTTATGCTGTATAATCCACCATTTCAAAGGCTAAGGTCACCACCAAACATGTCAGCCCACCGGGATATCATAACACATAAATTACATAATCAATAGCACATGTTTTCCTCCTTTCTTTACCAATTAATGGATTTTTAAAGTAGAGAGCTTGACTTATATCGTTCCAGTCATGTTGGACAGGGAAACCCCTCAGAAGGAGGATTAAGCAAAAAACCACTTTTCAAATAATCAGTAGAAGGCTGGCGTTTAAGATGCTCACATCAATTATTTCTTGCACAGTGTTCAGCAAGTGCACAGGAGCATCAGCTGTACTTCCAGTTCTGCTTCATGCCTTCTGACAATTTTATTAATTCTTTAGAAAAATGAATGTATGTGCTACCAGAAGGTATTCCAGCTTTTTTTTTTTTTTTACTTCATCTCAGATTTGTAACACGTTTCCGTGCCAACATACTTCTCCTCATAAAACTGTCTCATTATCCTTTACCTCCTACGTTCTTCTTGCAGATTCTGATTAGAGCATTCTTCTAATTTTGAATGGGATTAGGGCCAGAGGATGAGATAGCGAGTGATTTATATCAGTTGATGGGATATTTCCTGCTCTTACCATGATGTTTTTGTATAAATTAGGTATTTCTTTGTCAAGGTAATGCAAGTTTGCGCCTGGCTCAGCTCTTTACACTAATTATTCTTCTGATCTATTTACTTACTAAAGTGTAGGTATTTTGGGCTGAATTGTGAAACTCAGTGGTCACTTGTAAGGATAGTCCCATTGAATTAGTAGGCATACTTACTTGAATAGGGGCTTATCAGTGCAGCTTGGCTTAATTTCTGTTTGCTTGCAATAAATATCCAGAGCAACATAAACAATATTTCACGATGTTGATACCTGATCACATCACATGAAAACACATTTTTAAAAGTGCATAGGAAAGAGAGTCAAGCACAAGCTCATTTTCATTCTGGATTTCTTAACTGTTGCAGGCTTGGCTTTGTCACCTTCACTTTCTGCTTAGGATTTCTTGGATATATAGTTATTGTTCTTAAATTAGAAACCGCTAAAGAGAAACCAAACTCCCCAAAGCAAACCATTTCTGGGTTTGTTATGTGAAGGACGTTCCTGAGTCCCAGGCTGGTTTGTCAGTGAGTTTCCCAGAACATGTTTCCTAAAACGTATTTCCTAAGTCAGCCAGAGAGGCATCAGGGGCAGATTTCTCTGGGCTGGCCTCTCTCTGGAGCAATCCCTTGAAGGAAACCTACACCCTGGTAGGTTTTGCTGTCAGCGGAGGTGAGACTCAAGGAACCAGTTCTCATTCGAGAGGTACGTGTACTCTTAAGGAATAGTCCCATTCCTTTTGTGTTCTTGTAGCAATGGTTGACCACCGTTAACAGAAGACATGCTGTACAATGCTTGACAAAAGCAGAGGCTAAGCATATAAGTAGGAAGGAGGTTAGTGGGCTTGGTGGCATTGCTTCTCTAGCAATGGCTGGTTGGCAGCAACTGACTTCTTGTGAGCTAGAAGCTTTTGGAGAGCCCAGAGCTTGGGAAGACAATCCCCTCATAGTTTGTCCATCGTTTCCCCCCATCCCCTGATTCAAATGAGACTTCTCCCTTCTTTCTGTTATGGTCCGGGCTCATGGATGAACCACACAGGTGGAGTTTTCAAACCCTAAAAAGTCTGCCCCGAGCCTGCACAGACTGTGGTTTCTAGGAAGCTTATAACGTGTCTGATTTGGACAAAATCACACAGGGGCAGCAGTAGGCCCGGTTTTGACTGCACAAATGCCGTATTCCTTTTTCAGTGTGTGGAGCCATTACAGGATCCCCCAAACAGCTCTTTTCATATGGATAGTCTGTAACAGGGGCAAAATGTGTTTTTCCCCTGGCCTTGTGCTGAGAAGTGACTGAACCATTTTGCTGAAGCTTTCCCAGAAACCACTTAGCCTGCGGCAGACAGCATGCGTGGAAAAAATCCAGCCCAAACAGCTGAAATTTGGCAAAGTTGAAGGCAAACTGAAACACATTCTTCTCATGGAAAAGTGCTAGGTGACCTCTGATAGGCAGAATTCCCCACTCCACCTAGCTGAGACACGCAGGCAAAGTATGCAGTTTACCATCTGTGCTCATCAGCTTGGGTGTATGTACTCTGAACAGCAAATTTTATGTATAAAAATATATACCCTTCTCTATATACGTGTTGCATAGCTCCCCGCTACGCAGGATTCCTGGCTGCAGATCAGTTGCATCACTCCCCTGATGTCATCCTGGCATATACCACCTCCAGCATTCTTCTCTGCCCGGACGAACGGTATAGTCCAAGGCTGTTTTTTCTTTTTTTTTTTTCTTTTTTTTTTTCCCCCCGGTTGGTTGCTGCCACTGCAGAAAATCAAAGGTAGCCTCACACATTTGTCTCTGTTTTTCATTTTGTTTTGCTACAGAAGTTAAAAAGAAAAGCTTTGGAAGGACTTTCTTCAGCACAAGTGAGGAAGCAGCTGTTTACCATGAAAAAAGCCCATAAGTTTGTGCTTCCTGAGCTAGGAAATAGCTGCCGTCACCACCACTACGGTTTCTTTAGACATTTCTTCTGTCCTGGGAGATGACTTGCTCTGACACTGTGGCACACAAGGCTGGAGGAAGACACCAGGGTGGGGAGGGGAGACTAGGTGAAGTCATGTGGCTGTGACTCACTGGAAATTATTTTTCAAAACCTTTACTGAGACTGTATGTCCAACAGTCCATGCCAAGCCCTGTAAGAAATCTACCCTGTGCTGCAGTTTCCTTGAAAGAAGAGTGGAAGGAGCAAACGCTGTGGGAATGTTGGTCAGCAAAGCCTGTGAAACTGGTGGCTATGCCGCGAGGATGGGATGTTTTGCTCTTTATGCAAAAGTCAAGAGAGCAAAACCACTGCGATCCACTATCAGTGTTGGAACACAGTTAAAACTGTGTCCTTTTTCTAGACAAATGGTACTCAGCAAGGGTGCCACAGGTGACCCTTGCACTGCATGTGCATAGGCAGAAGGTCCCCGCGGGAGGTTTGGCAGGACCTCCTGCAGTCAGGGGCAAGTCATTCTGGGAAATGGGCTTTACAAACATTTCCTCCTGTTTGCACAAGCAGAAACACAACAACACAGGAAGGGTTGCTCTCATTTCCCAATTTGTGCCCGCTTGCTTCCCCATGTGGGCATCAGTGCCGATGGGCTCCCACGCCTTTCTGCCAGTGCTCAGTGGGCTGCGGCAGCATTACATGGGGCAGTGGTGAGCAGGCACCGACACAGAGGATGTGTAAGAAGGTTAATCATAGCAGTAACTGGATCTCTTGGTGTTAGCCCATGATAGTGAGAGACAGGCACATCAGTAGTGACAGGCAGATCAGACCTTTTTGGTGCCTGAGGCATTCACTTGCTGTGATTTTGCAACAGGCGTTGCTTTGCTTCATGTGCTCATCCTCATGATGGTCCTTTGAGGTCTTTATTTATAATTCAGGAGTACCACAAAACATAACCATTTGCCCCAGGAGGTTGGGAACCAGTTGCCTGCAATACTGCCTGGTCCAGAGAGGGGGATCGTCCCCGTCCCTCACCATGGTCAGAGCGTGCTCTGCAGTGTGGCCTCCCCGTGGCTGCCCAGGTTGGTCCCATCAGCCCTGCCTAGGATGACGTGGCCTCTTTCCTTGTCCTGGTCCAGTGCCACTGCTGAAGTTTGACTGTAGAAGAAGACTGGGCAGGGAGGCTGGGGCAGGAGGTACATACCTGCACTTGGCATGCATGGCCTAATGTCATGTGTCTCCAAGTGTGCGTGGGGCTGTGAAACCTGTGCCAAGAGCTGTGTAGGCATTTAAGGTATCTCCATATATCATGTTCTGTATATGACCTCCATTCAGTGATGCTTTGTGACCCTGTGTGGCAATGGGGAAGGCAGGCACTTGCCACAGCGGTGTGGGACCTGCTCTGAGGGCCAAAGACCTGTTGCCTGTAGGTTATTTTTGAGGCTGTGGAAGAATTGCGTTGCTGGACAAGGATTTAAGGGCCGGTCTCACCTGCTCTAGGCTGGTGTTTTACCTATAGCCTGTTCTTCCTTCTTTCTTACAAGCAAGAAGCCTCTGTGTGCAGTAGGGTATGACAGAAAGGGAGATATAAGCACACGCCTCAGAGACATGATTTGGTGTAGTCTGATTTAGTAACTCCACCACTGCCACACCTGGAAGCAGGAAAGCAAAGCGAACCAGCTGTTGTTGTATCTCACTTTTCTTCTGCTCCGCCCATGGGACCTGGCTTTCCTCAGAAGATGCTCCCTGCACACCGGCTCAACAGGGGCAGCAGGCGCATTTCACCTTGAGGTCCAGTGACCCACCTGGTGGGACAAACACTTTCCATTTTCCATGGAAAATGAGGTAGCAGTGCTAGACAGGGGCTTGGGATTGCTGTCCCTGCTGCACACAGCAGCAAAGACCAGCTGTGCAGGGGTGTAAATCAGCCAGGCCCATGTAACCGACATGAGCCATGCTGGTTTACACCAGCTCAAAGTCCACTCCTGGAAGCAGCCACCCTGCGGCACACACTTTTAACATCCTTCCAGCCATTGCTTCCACAAGGTACTAAGACATGCCATGTGAGGACTGTAGACACCTGCGAACAGCATGGCTGGCACAGCACTTCGTTTCAGCTTCCACTTCATTTCCCTCTTAGCAAGGAAATCTTTCTCTTGAAACTGAAGTTTCACAATGAATGTACATTTGCTGAGATAAGGTTTGCGGGAGAATTTTGTTTCATATACTGCTGAAAACACAGCTCGCTGAGCATATTTCTGAGTATTTCCTTTCTCTCTTCGGTGAGGGCAAGGGGGGTCAAGTGTTATACGTGGAAAACAAACATAATGTAGTTACTTTTTTTCCCCCAGAAGGTCCTGGTGACAAGTCCGTGAAGGACGCAGAAGTAACTGCATGCCAAGGGAACCCAGGAGACCAGGTTTGGGAAACCTAAGCCAGAAGCCTTTTCTGGAGAAAGGGGAGAATACAGGAAGAAAAGGCTTTTACATAGGAAGTAACAAATTAGCAGGACCAGAAGATTGTCTGGAGGGAGGGAGGAAGCCGGAGGGAGGCTGGTGCATTTACAAGCTGTTCTGAACAAGGTGCTGAACTTCCCGGGAAGCCGTTTGGGGTTAGCCTGTGATTCGGTCGCAGCCGTGCCTCCGGCTTGGAGACAGCCTGGGTGCACAAGGGAGGATGCCTTTTCCCTGTGGGCAGTTCACACTCTCCCTCGCTGGCTGGCCAGTTTACATTGCTGGCTAATTTGGAAGAGAAGTAGTTTCCTCCTTAGTTTCCCCTCCCCATGGGCTTGCAACGAGGGTGGAAGTAGGGTGCTGGAGTCCTTCCTTTCTTCTCGGGGCTGGGATCCTGGACCCATGGGCTTGGGCTGAGCCCCTATGGCCCTGGATGGAGAAGTAGCTGGGGACAAATGAGGAAGCGGTTGGTTGAGCAAAAACCTTGCGCTATAGAAATCTTTTTTCCAGAAAACCGAGGAAGGGGGTGGGGCGGGGGAGGCAGGACACCAGCCGCCCCGTTGCAGAAGCAGCATGTTTTCATTGTGATGCAAATATCTTCATGTAATTTGGGTCAGGTTCAGGTTCACCCAGTTCTTGTGGCTAGAACTGAAACCAGAATGTCTTCACTTTTGCTCACAGCTCTCAATGCTCTCATCTCTCGCTGCGATCCCAGAGCTTGTTTTGCGATGGGGCTTCTTCCCTGTCTCTAGAGAGGTGCTGTTTGGTGGAACACATCACTGACCTTAGTCAGCTAGGCGGTCGCCATGCTCCTCTCCCCCTCTCTGGTGGCTTTTTTTTTCTCTGAATGGCTTTTTTTTCTCCAGAAAGGGCAGGTGGGATGTGCCCGGGAGCACATGGCTGTGCTATGATGCTGTGAGGTTTTGAAAACTGCTTTTGTTCAATCAGAGTCTCTCACACTAAAGTTAGGCTGACACTGTCTGCGGTGCCTGCAAACACAGAAACCAGCCCCACAGTGCCAGATTGCAATCACTGAAACACTGCCCTGTACACCATTCTGAATGGCTTTGAAAATAGCGGCTTTACTTCTGGGAAACACGATGTACAGGTTTGAACAGGAAATTTACTGCCTTCTTGCACAAAACTTGACTTCTCCTCACCCCCTGCTTGTAGTGAGCCTGTAAATGTTTAAGTCACCTCACTGTTATCCTGTGTGGGGTCTTTGTTCCTCGCCTCTCCCACTTATGTTGACCTAGTCCTGCTTCTCTCACTGCACAGCCGGCATTAAACTCTGGGGGCACAGGGCAAAGGCAGGGCTTGGTCACTTCTCGCCTGCCCCCCTTGGAGGGGCTGACTTTTGCTGCTGTCTAATGTGGATTAGTGGGGCTCCCCTCCAGTTTCGGGCCCTGGGCAGTCACCTTAGTTGCTCTCTCCTAAATCTAATTCTGTTCTGCTTTGTCCAGATTATAATGCTCCTTGGAATTCATTTTAAATGCAGAGCAGGGTCAGGGGAGGCTTCAGGGACAGCTCAGATGCTGTTAGGGCTAGGGCTGTGCTAAAGGCACTTCAGGCCCGTTTTGTAGAATTGGCTGTTAAAATCATAGCGGTTTCCTGAGCTGGCTGTTAAAAAGTCACCTTCAGCAAGCTCGGCTCCCTGCAGCTGCTGCTGTCTCTCCTGGTACCCAGGCTCCCAGGCTGGGCTCTCTGCATGACTCCTCCTCCCACCCGCGCCAGCTCAGACCTAAAAATCTCTGTCCCCATCAGTGGAGGGCCCAGCCCTTGCTATTTCTCCATCCTGGCCCTGTCCCTCATGCTTCCTGGCCCTGGCGCTGACCCAGCTGGCAGCTCAACCTGCCTGGGTTCAATGCTCATCGAGCCATTTTGGTACCTTGAGTGGGGATGGAGAGCAGAGGAAGGGGCGCAAATCTCAGTGTCTTGCATTTCAAAATCAGCTCTTGCTTTGAAGGATCTGATCCCGCTTTACAGACTCTCACACTCCTGTAAGGCAATTTGGTTTCCTTGCACTTAAATGAAGCTGCTTCTGGTGCGAAGTATGGCAGCTGCTTTACACTGCACAGGAGAACACTTTGGCAAAGGAGACCTAATGATTGTGCTTGGCTGAATCTGCAGAGGGAATTTAGGTAGAGGGAATGTAATTATTGGAGTTTGGCCAGGACATTGGGAGAAAACACCTGTACTTTTGTGACATGTGCTGTGAGATAATAATTTGCAGCAAAGAAAGCGTACACAGTAAAGCAGTCAGCATTAGGTAGGTCACTGTTCTGCATGTGCAGTATCATGAGTAATGTTTTGCCCTCTCCATCTGTAGGGAATGGTGTTTTAATTCTTCATACATGACAACTGCATGAGCCTACCATTTCCCTTAACAGGCACTCATAGAAAGAGGTAGTGGTCTGCTCTAGGGTCCATGGGGAAGCTGTTGGTAAGTTCTCCTGAAATAACTCTGGTTTCCTGGGCTTTGGTTTCACATATAATTAGAGAAAAAAGCAAAACTGGAATCTTGGATCTTTACAGCCTGAAACAGTGGGGATAGAGGAATAAGGATTTCTTCATTAAGGACCAGCTCTCTTCCACTCTGCCCCAGCTGAGACCCTAGGAGGTAAGGAGCTGAGTTTGGGTTTTGAGGTGGCAGTGCTCAAGATCCTGAGGTTCTAGTGGATATAGTGCAAGACAAGCTGGTCCCCTGGCCAACCTCAGGTTGAAGTCATGACAACAGCTTCTTTGGTTTTTCTGTTGTTTTGTATCATCCCTAGCCCTTAAACAGTCCCTAACCCAACTGATGTGAGAATTTTGCCTTGTTGACCATCTTTGGCCCTTCACAGTTATTTTAAGGTCCTGTAGAGATGAAGATTATAAGCTCATCAGAGAGGAAAAAAAATAATTTTCATGTTGTGTTTTTGCAGTGGCCAGCCTGACAGGTGATGAGAGAGATCTGTAATGTAACTCATATGGATGTGACGCATATCACAGTGCAAATGATAAATGAGCGTAGCTGATATTGATCCCAAATTTGGCATCATTTTGATCAGCTTCACGATTAGCTTTGCCTGACAGCATTCATTCTTGGAGCTGGACTCCTTCTCAAGGTGAACAATAGCATTAAATGATCTCTTAATAGGTAAAAAAAAAAGGAAGAAAAACTCCTCCAGGCTCACTTCCATCACTAAGAAAGCAATTAGCTTTTGGACTGGACCACAGAATTGCTGTGAGAATGAGCGACTGACTTTTTCTTAGGGAGGAGGAAGGGGTGTGTTACTCAGAGGGCATGAGGATGCTACGGAAAGTGGCACTAGTTCTTGGAAACAGCACCACTGTTTTTTCCCCCAACAAATTCAGGAAAATTCAGGGGGATTTCCGAAGAGGAGAATTGTGGCTGCAAAGAATGGTGGCTGTTCCAAACAGATAAATCAATCTCCAAACACAGTGATCTTCAAGAGAAAGTGTGCTGTTTTCTCCCAGCTATTAGTGAGATAACTATTAACCCCAACGAGAAGGATAAGAGGAAGTTCTTATGATGAAATGTTTACAAACAGGAAAACCTCATGGGCTGTCTTCTTAGTACCTAAAGAAAAGTCTAATTCTGCTGGTGGGAGGTTAAAGGCATTCCTCAAACCAGGGGATGAGCTGCCAGATTTGGTCTATTTTCTTTCTTTCAGCTCTTGAGACCTTCAAGGATCAGGTGAGGAGGGGGCATCAGGAAGCCCCTCGGCCAGGGAGCTGGGGTGCAGGATCCCTGCCGTGTGCGGAGATGTGGCCCCATTGCTCTGTGCTGTCAGCTCACAGCTGGTTGATTTTATCTTTGCTCCCTCTTGGGGTAACTGTGTCTGAGGCCTGAAACATCCCTGAGGGCCAAGAAAGCAAGTGCTTCCATGTTTGCCTAGAAAATGCTGAGCAATAGCAGCTCGGACCTTCAACATTTCTTGGAAGCTGCTTTCAGTTTCCAGGACTGCTTGTTCTTGGTGATCTGCTACATATCTCTGAGGCACACATCTCCTGTGCTGTATGTAAATCTGCAGCAATACATCCTAGATTCCTGTAAGCTCATACCCCCCATTCAATTAATAGAAACCCCGAGTTCCTTTTTTAGCTTCCTCTGCTGACCACAGCTCACGTCATGAGTAAAGTCCCGCCTGCCATGCTGCCTGCTAGTGTGTGTGCATATGGTCTGCAGAACATGAATGCAGCAAACCACTTCACAGCATTGTTGTTTTCTTTTGCCTCTTTTTTTTTCTTCTCTAAGTGGAAACTATTAAAGACCGAAAGCCTTTGCTAATAAAATTCACACAGCTGCTGTTGTTGCAGATGAAATCCTAACACCACAATAGGGATTTCCAGGCATGGGTGCCCCCTTGCAAAGTGCACTGAAAAGGGCAATACATTTCCAAAGCGTGGAAAGTCATCGCAAAGACATGTCACTATGTGTTTAGCCACCAAACCTGTAAATTAGCTAGCCTGTAAGGCTGTTCTCTGCAATCAGTGCAGGCTCACAATCTCCTCCTTCACCCCTGTGCGCCCACTGAAGCTGCCCTTCCCCCAAGCACAGCTATGGTTTGGAGAAGTCAGATTCAGATGCCAATTCTGTCCTGAAGGTGGGGATAATAGAGTTCACCGGAGGCTCACATTTGGCCTATCAACAGCTGGCCATTTGTCTTCTAAGCTTCCAGTTGCCTGATAATGAGATATTGTAATGAGAGTGCTGACACTACAGCGTGGTTCTGCTACAGGGCAAAGGCAAGGGGGAAGACGACCTCCATTCTTGCCTTCCCCATTCTCCTAAACAGAGTTGAAAATACTGTTTAAAAAACCACATATACATAAAAATTAGTTCGCAGGTTTGAGAGTGGATCAATCCAGAATGAGTGTTTGGGAGGAGTGACTGGCCATGCTACAGAAATAACATTTTCTGTTGTATCCAGCCATGCGAGGCTGGATAGTCTTTGTAGGGTGGCAGGCACCTCATCTTGGGCAGGAGTGTTTAAAGGGCAGAAGAAGGGTTGATTTCCATGGAAGTCTCCATTTCTGGATTTCCTTCCCCTTTTCAGTACAAGCCAGCATTTATTTGTAGGTTTCCAGAGGACAAGTCACTTCTGAAGTAGTACCTTTTGGTGCAAATATAGCCTGAGTAGCAGCAGTAGAAACTTCATGTTATTCTGTCAGGATACTCAAGCCATCAACAAGCAGACATACATGTAAGATTTCCAAGCCACAGGACTTTCAGTTCTTGTGTGTGGTAATTTGTGCCAATTGCAGTAGGAGTTGCTTTAGGTGGCTGCTTGTACTAAAAGAGTTGGGGCAGGAAGGTCTCTGTGGGAATGAGAGAAGCTGTTGTGCTATTTCAGGGCCACCAGAGCTTTTGCAGAGCCTTCCTGAATTTCACCATGGCTGGTGGCCTGCTTGTTGCCCCAGGTGTGAGACGTGGTCTGGCTGAGCCATGAGGCAGGTCTGGATTTATGCTAGGTGTCCTCTGCTTCTTGTAGCTCACAGCTTACTTTATCCTGGTGCCCAAAGCCTTACTTCACCTGCCAGTGATGGAGCAAGAATGAGCAAAGGCCGTTTGTAGTAACAACCTGATTTTGGCAAATCAAGATAAATGCACTGCTTTGGTCTAGCATTTACCTGGGCCTGGTAAGAGGTGTGAAAGTGCAGGGCAGTGTTGTCTTTCCTGATATTTTGCCTGCTTTTAGTGTTCTGGGAGCCCTCCCACTCACCCTCCGGAGACAGCACCTGCCAAAGAGGCTGTAAGCACTCTCTGCTGAGCCATTTGTAGCCCTTCAGAGTTGTCTCCTGGTTTATTCCTCTCTAGTTTAATGAGCGTGGTTTACACGTCTCATTTTGCCGCAGGTGCCTATTTGCAAGAATAATTATTCGTCTGGAGTGTGTTCGTAATTTTCTGACATAGTGCCCCTTTTCAGAAGAGTGCAGTGCTCTGGTGCAGCCGGTGGAGTCTGCCATGGCATCACTTAGGGGAAGGAATAGTCTTTAAAACATGTCCCTAGTCCTGACCATTTGTGTTGTTAAAAAATAAATAACTCTAGGGAAAAAAAGTGAATATCCCCTCCTTCTCCTCAGTAGTCCTTCCTAATTATTTCAAAATCTGGTCCCTGAGCGTTTTGCTCTGGTTGTTAAAAACCACATGTTCAGCAAGATACTCCTGCAAGGCTTAAGGCTTCTGCTCCTGAAACCCAGAAATGGGGTGTGCCAGCTGGGGTCTGAGAGCGTGATCCTGCAGCTCTTGTTCACACAAAGATTTTAGTCTTGCACCTGCATGGGGTGCAGTGCAAACTCCCATTCCATTCAAACATGATTTGAACAGGGCCTTATTCAGTGCTTGGCCTTTCACTGGGTTTATGGGTGAAGGGGTAAAGGGAAAAGAGGACTAAATGAAAAGAAGTATTCATTGACTTCAGTGGGAGTACGCTTTCTCGCTTGGTCGAAGACTACTTGTTTCCCTAATGATCACCTCCCTACTTGTGAAGTTCATTGCATGGGTTCGAGCTGGTCCTGACAGATCCTGTTGCCATCTTCCATCCTTAGCACAAAAAACTCATGTACAACTTCAGAGCAGCTGTTAGTTATTTACTTATTTATTTATGAGCCTGTTGGCCTGGTTCAATAGAATTGGTTATTAAAAATTATAGCTGGCTCCAAGGTTGCCTGTTCAAAGTTGCTGCCTGCAAGCTCTGCTCACTGGCACCGCTGCTTTTTCACCAGAGAGATGGACCACATTTTCTTCTCTTGGCGAATGGTCCCTCTCTTCCTCCAGCCTGCTCCAGCCTGGATGCAGAAGTCTCTCCTCCAGCCCCAGCTCCAGCTTTCTGGGCCCACCGCAGGCTACTAGCCCAGCCTGTTCATGCCCAAGCCCCTGACAGCCCCGGACATTTTGATTCCCAGGGGCCAGTTTCTGTTTTCCCAAGAACAGAGAGCTGCTCAGGTCAAAACATCCGAGCTGAATGGAGAGATCTGCCACCTCTTTAGGCCTCGCTCTCCTATTGAAGAAGAGGGCAGAGGTTTATTGCATCTTCTTTTCAGCCTTTTAGACACAAGCTTCAGGCTGCTGACAAAGTCCTATTTGGCTTACTGCTAAGCTGGCAGAGATTGCGCCCTGTATCTCTTATTTACAGCTGCACTCCTAATTAGTTAGCAACAAAAATACATAATAAAATACAGCTTGTACTCAGATGGGTTCTGGCTAAAGCTAAGCTGAGACATAGTAAGGTAAAAAACCTCAAGACTCTGAGCCATGCTGAAGGTAAATCCCACAGAATACAGAAAATTACCTCCACCCTGGGAAAATCAGAAATTTTAAGGTGTTCTCCATGCAGAAAGCTGTGAAGGTAACACATCAGAACCAAGACTAGACAAACACTCATAATGTGCACATAATGAAGCCTCTGGATATTGAACAGGCTGGAGCTTGAATCTTTCCCACCGTGGCAACTCCTGCCTAAAATATATGGTTGTGATGATGAAGTCAGGGGATGCTTTGTTTTTAAAATATTGCTTTAAGAGATGTACATCTTTTCCCATGTTTAAAAATAAATGCGTGTGATATACCACCCTTGGTTTTACTGTTCTTCTATCTGTTTTGCTGGGTGTTTTCTTTTCTAGGAGGACATAGTGAATGGAGAAGGACCCAGAAGCTCATGTGTGTTAACCTCATACTTCTGTTTTGCTTGGAGAACCACAGTAGGTTTGTGCTGGTAACATCCCAGACATGTCCTAGGGCTAGATATGTGCAATACTCACTGCACAGGGCTGTGAGTATTTCTACTAAATCAGCTTTCTCCCATCTTGCTTGCTGTGACTTGGCTTTCAGGACATCTCAGACCTTGTTTTTGCCAACATGAAGTGCCTTCTTGAGTTCTGTCCCATAGCCTCACTGGGCGGGTGTTCATGGAGGCTGTCAGACATCCAGTGTTGAGTCCTACTTCTGCCTCAGGGGACTTTGGCCCGTCTCTGCCAGGTGCATGTGGTGACACCTGGGCTTTTGCGTGCTCAAGCCTGGGTTTTCTCAGCCCCAGAAATCAAAGCACTTGTGTATCAGCCTTAGCTAGTCTTCAGACTGGGAACTCAATGCCTGTGGTCTAGATGAGTGCCTGACATACTAGATTGCTACTGGCACTAGCTTTCTTCTCCTCTCACTTTCTCCTCTCCATCCCTGTGAGTGGCATGGATGCGGTGAAGTCCATAACTCAGTGCTGTGAGTCCCATCAGTTGGCAAACTTGCTGCTAAGTTTTGCAGTTTGCTGGAGTGTGCTGGCCTGCCTTGTGAATCTGACCCACCTCGCTGAGTCCAGCTCACCAGCTTAAGAACAAAGACCTTATTTCTTCTTGAGGCCCTGCAGAATGTTGTCTAGGAGTCCATGGGATGTGGTGATGTGTTGTGGTCTCTTTTTTTCTTAATTTAAAAAAAAAAATTATTCTTTTTTTTCCAAGCATTTTCCAAAGCACAAGCAAAACAGTCTTTTTTTTTTTTTTCTTAGTTCTCTGGTGTGCATGAGTGAGTCATGCTGATAGAGGAGCTCAAGGCCAGTGCCATGTCAGATACTTGCATTCAACATGAGTGCTGCATGTAGGTGCTCCTTGTCGCAATGGAAAGACATATCTCCCCTTGCAGGCGAGCCAGAAAAAATTGATCATGAATATTCAGAAAAAAATATTTAAAAATCTTCTGCTGGCTAGATTTTTCCTGTAGCTGTTGAATGCAAGGACTCCCTTTTCATTAAAAGTGACTATATTTCCTAAGCAGTGCCTCCAGCCATCCCCTCCGCCACAGATAATCATGCAGAGAGCTGGGATGGTTTGAGGTCTCCAGATGGGAGAGTCTTTTGCTTGGAAGGTGCGGGGGCCAGGGCAGTCCAGCTGGACAGAAATCAGAGGTCATTTTGACCTGATGGCAAGCTTTGCAAGCCTGTGTGAAATAGCTTGGGTCTTCCACAGGTTGTTTTCTGTAGATTCAGATTTCCAGACTGTGAAAGTTACAGTCAGAAATAGCAGTGTTTAGCACAGTTTGGGTTCTGGCTGGGCCTGAAAGCCAAGCTTTGCTGTCCTGCCTAAACCAGGGTTGGGCTGACACATGGAGGCAGAGCATCTTCAGGGATGCCCTTTCTGGTGCAGAAGACAGCAGTGGTGTCAGACCAGAATCAGACCATGCACTTGTGTCTGCCATGGTCTCACTCCAGCCTGCTCTGGCAGAGGAATAAACATCAGCCTCCAGGGACTCCAGTGCACCAACTTCCCTTTTAAAGTTTAGAGGAAAACAAGAAAAGGACTCTCTGTGAGAAGTCTGATGAAGTTGGCTGTTTCAGGACCAGCAGAAATGCTGCTCCCCCTGTCCCCTTTTGAGCTTTAGCAGTTGCTGTGATTAGGGCAGAGCTGTCACCCCTAATCTGGAGAGGTGCTGTGTAGGTATGAACATGGCCAGAAACAAAGCAAAGTTGCATGAAATTCGCTTTCCTCTGGGTGAGGCCCAAGGGAGCAGGTGTGCTGTGAGGATGAGGAGGTCTGTGAGGGGAAAAAACCCAAACAATTACAGAGGAAAAATACATGGAGAAATTAGAAAGTGAACAGGAGATTAATTAAATGACCAGAAAGTTAGAAAAATAGAAAAACCAAAAGCAACTGGAGTATTTTTCCCTCCTTCTTTACAACAGCTGTGTCAGTATCTCTCCTTACCTTCTCCACAGCAGCGTGGCCTCCTCTGTGAGAGCTTCAGTGGCAGGCATCGCATTTGAGATGAAAAGAGAGCCATCAATGAGAAAGCCTAGAAATAGCCTCTGCAGACTATAAGATTTCAAAGGGAACGGAGAAAAGATGGTACCCAGACAGGGCAATCAGGTATGGCTGGGCTGGACCACCCAGGGAGGACATCCATCCCCCCTGCAGCCAGTCCAGGGCTGCCTCCAGTGGCTGCCTCCAAAAAGATGGATGAAAGAGGTGCAGACCTGATGCACCTGTCCCACAGAATGACAACTCGTCCTAACAGGGCTGCTCCTTGCAAGGCTTGGTTTTCCTCACTGGCGTGGAGAAGCAGCAGCAGCTGGGCAAAGGCATTTCTGCCTTTTGTCAGCCTCGGGCAGAGGTCGGCACTGAAGGCCTCGTCCTGTGAGGTGGTGCTAATGCGGCATCGGTTAGAAATGGGAGGCTTTCCGGAAGGAGATGTTAAAAAAAAAACAAACAAAATGGAGACAACAATTAAAAACCCTAGTGGGAAAGGTTGCAGGAAGAAGCAGGGGCTTCCCCTGGGGAAACGTGCTTTGGCCTTTATAGTTTATAAGGCATGTGAGCACGTTTCCTCTGCCGTAGCCCATTGACTGACTGCAGAAAATGCCCTCTTCTGCAGTGCAATGTGTCCGTCCTCCTCGCAGCCCTCCCCAGCCCTTCCCTGCCCTCCTGCAGGCCCCTTGCTCATGCACAGCGAGTCTTCTGCATGGTTTTGGCCACTCTCCTTTCTGCTGTTTACTCGTGAACCTCTCCTTCTGCTGATTGCTACTGCCACCGCCTCCCCTCTCTCTTTGCAGGAGGGCCCATAGCCACAGCCAGGAGCATCTGCAAACCAATGGCCCTTTCTTCCCCTCCTCTGCCTTGGAATTTGTGTGGTGGTAGTGTTCCCCATCGCTCTGTGTGCAAGACATGACCCAGGGTGCCCAAGAGAATGAGGGGACACTGAGCCAGGACATCACCCATCCGGAGGATTTGCATGGGTCCACAGTGCTGGCACAAGCTCCAGCTGCCAAAGCCTTGCCACAATGCTGTCTTCCCATCCCCTTCCATATCAGCTAAAGTCCTGAGGCTTTGAAATCTCCAATAAACTATTGGTTATTGAGTACTATTCCTGCTACAGCTGCTACTCCCTCCCCTTCTCCTATCTTTTATTTCTTCTTCCTGGCATGGGCTTAGGTGGGCATGCATGACTTACGAGTTTTAATTTCCTGTGGGAAACATTTCTTATGGCCTGCAGGTATGTGCTTTGTTATCTTTCCTCCCCTCTCTGGCCTCCCCTACTAGGTCTTTCCTTAGCTTTAGAGCTTTTCTGTGCCCCTAACTGCCCCTTTTGAGATCCTGAGCCCCTTTGGATCTCGTTTAGTCTGGGATGTAACTTGACTGGTTTCAGTGGTGTTAGCGCTCATTCACATCTTGGATAAATGAGAGGAAAACCAAGAGTCCGTTTGCTGTGTTTTCCTTGGTAAGTATAAAAAACAGCCTGTCCATATTGATATTTGCAATTGGGAAACATGCAGTACCAGTGCATCCCTGCATACAGGAGTGCATTTAATGGTCCATCTGGTATGGGAGACTCTGGGTGGAGGGAGGGAGGTGAAATGGTCTGGCCAGTGAAAATGTCTAAATTATTAGGCTACAGCTCATGCTTCCCGTGTCACAGATGACACAGGCAGGGATGAACACACAGTGGTGGTGCCACTGCTGGCCATCAGCAGGGCAAGATGGACATGATGAACACAAGAGGAGCAACAGCACTCTGGGACTGTGGTCTCCCAGCTTTGCACCAAGCCTGGAGGCTCGCGGATCAACAGGAGTGGAAGCTAGCTGTAAAAATAACTCTTTGGCGCTTTGCAGTCTCTGCTTTCATTTCACCCCCATGCTTGCAGTCTTTTAATTGGTTTGGAAAGTTGATTTCCCCAACAGGCCGAGTCTTGACCTTCCAGGGGGGTCAGGGGCAGCAAGCTGTAACATGTGACTGCGCTGCACTTACCAAAGGGGCAATGGATGGACACGTGGGCATGTGCGTGTATGTGTGCGCTGCATGTTTGTATATCTCAGTGATTTAAAAGAGAGGCGTATGTATATACATACATACATAGAGACACATCTATAAATATATATACATAGCTTGAGCTTTGAAATATGTCTCTTCCCCACCCAAATTTTTCCATCTGGGATCCCAAATGATACTCCTTTTTCATTTCACTCCAACCTGCAGATTCCCTTGGCCCTTAGGATGCAGGGTAGGACTTCATTAAATCATCCTTCCCCAGGACTCTTGTGGTCCACAGGGCCTTTAAACATCACTTGTAAAGAGAATGTGTAATCATGGCCATCTTCAACATGTGTCCTGCTGCCTGCATGGTCCTTTCCAGCTCTCAGAGAGCCGAGCATATGGGTACTCAGGAGTCTTGATCTGTCCGTCAGAGCCCCTGACACTGACCCCCCCAGCTATACTGATTGATTCCCCTACCTCACCTTGGCATAGCAGTAAGAAACTATGGCAGGTCTGTGCCACAGCCTGCACTGCTGGGGAGTAGCAGAAAAGGAAAACGCAGCCCAGCGAGCAGCTCTGGCAACCTGTGGGGATGGGAGAGTCCAGCAGTGCAGCTACCAAGCAGGTGAGAAGGGCAACATGTGTCGAGCCTGGACTGATGTTAATTCTATTTTTTTATGCAGTCCTCATCCTGACATCCCATGTACTTAGCTGGGTTTTTTTTAAGTTTGGAAACACTTGGCCTAGGCTGAATAAAAGGCTTAAATGTCTGAGATTTCTAACCATTCACAGAACTCAGTGCTTTGTATTGGGAAGAAATTTAGAGGTTTTGCTGAAAACCAAAGCTTTTCTTTTTCTTTCCAGTTCTTCCTTGCTCATTTATTAGCTGCCTCTGGCTTGGGTACCTGCACAGCCCCATATTACGTTGTGCAGACGCTCTCTGTGCTGAGCAGCCCCATAAAAAGCCTGATTTTCAAATGAGCCGAGCGTCTGAGCAGGTTCCACTGGCTTCACCTTATTATCGCAGGGCTCCTGCTCCAACCTACCAGTCAGACCCACCAACATCAAAGGCACTGCCTAGATTCACACCAGATAAAAGTCTGGCCCACCCCTCTTGGGATACACCCATTCCCTGCCCACGTAATGCCGCTTTCCCACCTGGCCGGCTGTGGCGTAGCGGGTAGGGTGGGACCATTGCTCAGCATGGCAGCCTCTGCCCCCATTCCCTCTCTGCTGGAAGCACTCAGAGACTCAAACGCTGCCTTCGCCCTGGGCTGTGTCTACAAAGGGAATTTTCCTTGCCGCCTTCTCCTTTGCAGGCAGCAGCTGCTGATGCTGCCATGCGTGCAAAGGCACAGGCGCGCTTGGCTGCCATCGCTCCTGCCGATGCCCTCTCCGCCAGGGGCTGTCTGGGCAATAAATGCCACGTACTGCGGACAGGCACAGGGACGTCTTTTTCTGCACCCATACAGTGCACTTTTGCAGGGACTTTTTGGACAGTAGCACTTTGCCTACAGATTCGTGGGAATCCAGCATGAAGTGTCTGAATCCCTCTTTGTTCAGGCCCATTTTGTAACCTGCAGGTCGGAAAATTCCTGCAGCCCCAGTGCCTGGCTGCCTTGCATCCTCCCCATTTCCCAGAGTAAGGCGACTTGCTCTGCTGCCGGCTGGGCTGCAGTTGATTTGGGGAAAACTGAAAGCTTTGCTCTCCAGGTTTCCTTTCCCAGGCACAGGGCTCGCCTGGATGCAGCCTCCTGATGTTATTTAAGTGAATTGGTTTTAAAAGCCTGGACTGGTTTCCTGTGAAATGAAATCTCGAAAAAAAGTGGCCGCACCTTTTCCAAAAAGGCCCTGCTGTCAGCAAAATGCAGCTTGGAGTAGTGGGGCAGCATCTCTGTGTGGTATAACAGACTGCTGGAAAGGTATGAGTTTGCACAGCTTAGCTTATATAAATTGAACAGCAAGTGCCAGAAAACTGCAGCCATACGAGAGAGCCTGAAAGGTTTGAAGTGTTGCAGAACAAAGCTACTTTTATGATTTATACACTTGCCAGACAACCATCAAATTCTTTGCTGAAACTGGAGCTTCCCTGGTAGCACCACGAGGGCTGGCCGGCCTGCAAGGAATTCTTGGCATCAGAGCAGCTGTCCTAGAGTGGTACAAAGGGCTTGACCACTGTGAGATGGAGCTATCAATAGGATGTCTATCAGGGCAGGCAACAAATGGGCCACTGGTCTTGGCTTCCTCCACCTCACCAGCCCCAGTGCATGTGATATACAGTGGTAACAACCCCCTAGACAACTGTCATAACATTTCTGCACAAGGTGTGGTAGCCACTGAGCGGCCCCTGTGCTTCATAATGAGCTCTTGATTGTCTGCTGTGCAGAGCCGAGTGGCTGGAGCAAAGGGAGAAGCCTATGGGCTGAGATGCCCCTGTGCAGGCAGGCTTCGGGCTGCCCATGGGGCATGGCATGCACAGGGAGTGGGCAGGAGCTGGCCCCATGGGGCAGGACACTGGTGGCCACTGTTGGTCCTTCCTGGTAGGGCAGAGCCAGCTGGTGTGTGAGCGTTGGTAGCGGGAGGGCATTCCTATGGTCTGCCCCCCGGGAGCTGTAAGCCAGGGAGATGATCTGGGAGTCAAGCGCTTATATGGTTTTGCTCATGTTGAGAGTCGTGTCAAGCTCTTAGCTTTGTTATACTTCTGTTTTCCTGAGTGCACAGCGAGGAGTCTCTTAGCTGTAACCTTTCTGAGGTGCTGTTTCCTCCTGTGTAAAATTAGGATGATAGTATTTAATTACTTTATAGCCAGATGAAACATCTTTATAAAGGCAACAGGAAAGGTGAGGACTCCTGAAATTTTGCCTGTTAAGTGAACATTGGCCACCATGCCCACCTGGGTGTATGGCTTAATGGTAGGGACCTATGTGTCAGTGCTTCACTGGAGGGGGGTAAGAAACACTAGTTAGAGCCTTCAGCCCAAGGTCTCTGTGCTAGTGCTAAGCGTGTATGCACTGGGACATTATTTATTTAGAGAACAGCTCTTATTGCTGCTGTTTTGCCAGAAAACATCCTCTGGTTTCCACTGGCCGCTGAGCCTGCAGCATTAGAGATTATTTTCCACATTTGTTTGCACATTGCTCTCATTAATGCTTCCAGCAGAAGTCTGTGGGCACTAAAGTGAGGAGACAGGGCACGAAATCAATGGTGGGCAGGCAGAAGGATGTGGCATGTGAAAGTCCTGCAGGAATGTGTTTGAATATCACCATAGAAAAGGTTTTGGAGGCTTTGCAAAGGTTGTAGTGGTACACAGCCATCGCGGGGGCTATCCCATTAGCTACTGTGGGTTGACTGTTTAGATGAAGGTATTTCACCTAAAGGAAGGAGACTGTGTCTGCTTGAAAAGTTTTGCAGGGTGGGACTCCAGCTACAGGCTGACAGTATCCAGGGATCTCCTGTACCCAACAAACTGTCACTGGAGAGCACCAGACAAGTGCACAATGATATATAAATAGCTAATTTTACTTTGGGCATGGGCTTTGGTAAGCCTGGCCAGTTCCTTCCTCTAGCTTTTTCTTACAAAGTGTATGTCATCTGGGATTTATCTATCAGCTGGAGTGACTTATTTTGCAGGAGCGCGATGGTGATGATGCTCTGTAGCAGACAGGGGAGAGGGGGAAACCCATGCCAGAACATGTCAGGTTATTTTGGTACAGGGTGAAGTGGGGGACTGGTACCATTGAAATAACAGATTTTGGCTCAGACTCCCAGTTCTTCTGTTTTTTGGGGTGAGGCAAAGAGGGAGGTCAGTTAACACGTGGTGAAAGAACTGGTTCTTCCCTTTGGGAACCCTTGGTTTTGCCCTGCTCACCCAGTTTATTCACAGGCAGCTGAATTTTCTCTCTTCCCCCAGCTAATACGGACTGGCCATCTCTTCCATTTAAACAGAATCCAGCAGTATTTTGATGCCAGGGAAAATACCAAAATGTTGCTCTGAAAGCCACAAAGGGTTCAATTATTTCCTGGAGACGATATGAAGCCTATTGAATTGCAAGAGATGGTTATCGGCTCTTACTTGTGGAGGAAAAGGGCTGTGAGTGAGTGGAATAGAAATCATTGTGCAGGCAGCTCTTGCCTATGAAAGTCATCCAGCTCATTTCATAAAATGAGGTTAAGCATGGAGCGCAGGAAGAGAAAAGGGGGACTGAAAATCTTGGCACTTTCTTATCCTTATCTCTTCTCCTGCTCTGCACTGGGCCTGGGCTCCAGGGACTGATGGCTGTGTAAAACAGGAACATGCTCAGCTCTGGAGGGTGGGAGAGACAGGGATGTCTCCTGTCGTCCTCCTCTCCACTGCTCCTCCTGGAAACCAGCAGCCTCTCAGTAGGGCAAAATGTGTTGACTGCAGGGATGAGAGGCAGCTAATTAGCTGTCTGGGTGTTTTATTAGGTGGAGGAGAAATGGCTGTTCTGGGAGAACAAGAGAGGAGGGCACCAAGAAGTCATTTTTATGCCACTTTTTTTAGCCCGCTTGCTTATTTTCCATAAGAGCTGTCATTTTCTGGTGATGCGAAACAGGAGATGTGTCTGGGAGACCATCAGGGAACAAGTTTACATGGCATGGGTTATACTGGTGTGCCTGGTAGTAAACAGGAGGCATGTGGAAGCATGTGTGCATAATGCCTGTTGTACCGGACTGCCTTTGTGTGGGATTTCAAAATAGTTCAGAGACTTAATTGTGGTAAAAAAAAGTAATCTTTGGTGTGTGGTATGGAGGAGCTAGGAGAAAGTGCAATCTGCTCTTTGAGACAGCCTCCTTAGCAAAGGCTGGGGAAAGAGAATTGCATTTATTTCACCAGTTAAAGCACCTGCATTTTGGCTATTCAGTCACAAAGTAGCTTCCCTCCTAGAAACTCAGGTTTTGTATATGGCATTTGTACAGTCAGCCAAAACCAGCATTTGTTAGGTAGCCCAGTAACAGAGTCTGGTACAAAGAGATCTTAGCTTCTACAAAGAAGCCCAGATAAGAAACAGCTGATTCCAGAAGCATTGCCCAAGATATAGCTCTTAATCCTGTTACAGCAGGCAGTGGCCTCTCCAGGTCTCTTTCAGTTTGCTGCTGTTTTGTATTTTAAATAGGCAAGATTTTCAGCTTGCTGCATGGGAAGACACCTTTCTTTTTTAAGGAAGGAGGGGGAAAACTGACTTACGAGGTACATGCACATCGGTACTTCTGCGTCGTAGCAGCTGTTGTGGTCACAGCAGGGTTAAGGAGAAAGAGGAAGGTTCCTTTGTGTGCCAATAGGTGGGGATTGGAGCTCATTTTTCAAATTAAGAGTAACTAAGGAGAGAAAGCCATACCCTGATAAAGAGTCCAATACGGTGGGAGAGTCCAAGAACAAGAGATGCTGGCTTGGCTCAGCCTCAAGGAGTTGTTCTTGCAGAGGAATACATGCAGGGATGGAAAACAAAGCACGCCTCCACTCCCAGCATGGCTCTGAGGTCCGGAGAACTGCCTGGAGCATTCAGTGTCCCGGCCCAGAGGGGATGAAGCACTGATGCCAAAAAGGCCGGCTGCCCACGCTTACCCTCCATCCCTTTTAGCATGGCCCCAATCCTGCAGAGAAGCCCTCAGCTTTACTCTTCAGAAATCAGTGACATCAGGTAATCCTGGTGATATCAGCGCAGGGGGGGAGCTTTTTACCCAAAACAGACATGTGTGTCCTAGTCTGGCCCTTGGTGAATATTGTAAGATGGTATTTTTCCTACCATACTCCCAGCACACTGCTAAGCTTGGCCACCGGACCATAAGTCCATTGAGGTGTCCATGGTCACATGCAATCAGACCGGGTCCTGTCTCTAGGGTGCCAGGCTGAGACCTTCCTGCCAGTCCAGAGTAGTCTGCTAAGATCCCTTTATGTTATTTTGACCACCCACTGGAGATGGGTCTTCAGGAGCACCCCCAGGCTCTAGAGGTAGCTTTAGGCAGAACCGTAGTCCCCCTGAAACCTGTAGACTCTTCTGGCTATGTGGATGCACATGCTTCTCTGTCTTGAAAGTTTATAACATAAAATCTTGATTTGGGTTGATCTGCCACTCTGTTTTAGGTTGGCTAAGAGCTAGCTCTAAGTACAAGCTTTCCTCCCCAGTCAGATCCAGTCCCATGGATGTTTTCGTGAGAGCCCCCCAAGTGTCTGGAGCTGCACTGTGGATTGTTAGTGGCACTTTTAGGTTTGGGATGTAACTTTAAGCATTTTGCTGTGCATGAGAGAAAGCAGGGCATTTCTTGATTATGGAGATGTCCATTCTTCATTTATCTTCCTACTTCAAGGCTTAATACAGCAAATGCTGAAAATGTATCAGTCAGTCTTCCCACTGCCTACCTCCCCACCCTCACTTCCTCCAGCTATTTGCTTTGAGTTATTTGCTCAGGATTTGTTTTCCCTCTGACTTTACAAGTTTGCCTTGCACAGCAAAAAAACCTGCTATTTTGTTCTCTCTGGTATTTGGCAGGAAAACAAAAGAACACAAAGAAGAAATGGATAATCATTGTTTTTTTCCTGATGATTTAACACACAAGTGTTCTTTTTAGTGCTACTGTTGCTGCTGTGTTAAAGCGTCTTCTTTTCTTAGGCATGCCAAGAGCTACTGCGGCGAGAAGAAAACAGGGTGTCTCTTAACTGTGCTTTCCTGGGGCTGGCAGTGGGCTCTAAGCTGAGACCTGCCCATCCGCCTGGTGGTTGCTAGCAAGGCTCCCTCACATGTTGTTTTGAACCAGGTGATGGAACTGGACAGAGCAGCTTTTGTACAGGGATTTGCAAAACTTGTCTCTTTGCTGTTCTACTCCAGTGGAAGTCGAAACAGGTGTGCTGCAGCCACTGTACTCATTGCATTTTTGTCTTTTTTGTGGTTCATGTTCCCATGCATTATTTTATTTTATGACACTCCTTGTTTTAGGTGGGGGGTAACCTTCCTCTCCTCAGGACGTACGAAGTGGTTGGTGAAAGATCCCCAGTGGCTTCTTCCAAATAACTGGGGAAGGACTGGTTTGACAGCAGGGTTGATAGTAGGTTCAGGAATATATCTGAGCAGTTTGACCCTCTAATTTGGGATGCATACTTTCTGGTTTCGGCCATGAGACTAGCCTTTCTCATGATATTTTTGTTTTCTTCTTCCACCACCAGCTGAGAACAGAAGATACATAGGGTATACTGAATGAGAAGGCAATCCAGCAAGGCCAGTGAGATGAACTCTCCTAGGGACTCTTCTGAGGGCTAGAAGGAAGAAGCCTGGGAGTACAGGCTATTTGCTCTCCTTTTGTTCTCTAATGCTCTCAGTCATTCCCTGCCTCCTCCTGTCTGCATGAGAGAAAACGAAGAGTCCCTCACCTTCCTCTTACTGCACAGCAGGTAGAAGAGACTTGCTCACAGACTGAAGGAAGAAGCAGGAAGAGGAAAATAAATAGCTGAGTCATTACTGCAAAAAAAAAAAAAAACCTTCAGGAAAGGGGAGAACTGGAAGGGGCTGGCCACGAAACTTCAAGAGAAACCACAGATGTGGCAGTGGACCTTTACAAAGGCAGTCCCTCTCCATCTACAGAGAGAGGGCTACAATGGCTCCCTCAGAGGACACAGTGGGTACCAGGCAGCTCTTGCCCAGGCACAGTGGCAGCATTCAGCGGGTTCCAGCTGCTGAGAAACATGTGGAAATTACATGCTGTAAGTCAGCTAAATAAACAAGGAGGAAAAATGGCTGAGTCAGAAAAAGTGGAGTATTAAGTTCAAATGCATTATTAATTGGAAAACTGCTTAACACAGCTGGAGCTCCTATGGGCATGGGTAAACGGAAATATGATGAGGAGAGAACCAATTAAAGGACTAATTAGACCTTTTAGGAAGTTGTCCAGGTCCATTAACGATAACCCTTAATTGTAAGTTATGGAAGAGACAACTTATCTGTATTGTTGCTGCTGCCTTGAGCATTAGTCCTATGTGTGTGTGTCTTGCATTTTTGTGTCTATACACAAATCATCAACATAAGAAACTGCACACTTACCAGTGACAAGTGCAGGTTAATGAAAAATTAGAGACTTTTGGTCTTCCAACTACCCCATGGGTACTTCACCAAAGGATGATGTACTGGGACAGAATTTATGCAGGTCTATTTTCTGAAAGGAAGGACTACCAATTCTTCCCTCTCATTCCCACAGCAGCAGATATAAAGCAGCAGTGCTGGAGATGAAACTGTTTGCCAGAGCTAAGCATTAAGTATTAATAACCAAGTAATTATCATACCAATAACTATAATGAAAAACACAAGGTAGTGTTTCCAGAAGATTATGCTTTGCAGAGATGGAAAGAGGTTTCATTCAGCCCATTGCCCTGCCTGTAAGAATATAGTTTCTAGGCCGAGGAATTCAGCAATTACTGAACTGAATGTTCACTTGATCTTGGCCTCTACAGCTCTGCCTTCACCAATAAAAGCAACTGTGGAATGAGCAGGGCAAGGGAAAACGCCCATGTGCTTGCAAATAAGAACACTGGCCTCCTCAGTTTCTATGTGCAGCTGTTTTTCTGTTCAAGTGCATCTAGAAGAAACCTTCACATGTTTGTGTCTTGGACTGTAAGTGCCTCCTGAAAATAAGAGTTTTTCAAAGTATGGTAAAGCTGAATGAGTATGTGCAAAGGGTCCCTTCTCCTTAGAGACAATAAAACATCTACAACAAACAGAAACATTATCAGGACACCAGAAGCCCTCTTGTATGTTGGTGAAAATTATCTCAGACCATCATGTTGGTGAAAATTATCTCAAACCATCATGTTGGCCTTCTGTGTTTTTCCCAAATCTCAGATTCCTAAGTGTTCTCTGAAACAATACGTTTTATACTCCAGAAACAAATACAGTTCCCATCCAAGCTGCTGGGCAGATTTTCATTAGTGCATGAACTAAACTGCATGTGGGCCTTTGCATACTCCCAGTTAGTCTGCAAACTCCAGGGCAGGCAAGCAGCACCTTGCTTTAAATAGCTATACTGTCTGGAGTCCTACTGTGAGGAAATGAAAGGGATGCTTCATTCATCTGATGATTGAGGCTTATTTCCCTCTTTTCATGACTGTAGAGCTGAGCTTCTAGGTCCTTCTAACATGTGAGACCCAGCTAAACTGCACTGCATGTGCTTCAGTAGCTAAGTTGGCCACCCAAAACCATAAAGTCTAGAGATGTGCTTCAAAATAGCTTTCTCATGCTGCATCGTGTCTTGAACTTTGTATAAAGTTCTGTGGAGTCCACTAGGACGAGAACTTTAGCCTGGATCTCACAGCTCTTTTGAGAGCTTTTTTTGAATACATCTTTGAAAAATCCTAAAGACAAAAATGTTGCAAGTTTTGAAGCAGAGCTACAAAGATGATGCATTTTTCACTGCAAGTTGGGCAAAAATATTGAATCCTTAGACTTTCCCCATATCTCATTTTTTACCTGCTTTTTGATGTCTCCTCTGTAATGTACCCCTCACCTGGAATGACCATTACTGAGTAGAGCAGTCCTGCTGGGGTTGTAATAACGGCTGTACCTGGGAACAGCAGCTCCTCGCTTTGCATTGCATTGCATTGCATTGCATTGCATTGCTTTGCTTTGCTTTGCTTTGCTTTGCTTTGCTTTGCTTTGCTTTGCATCCACATGCAAGAGAGCTAGACTCCCTATTCTAAACTTCCAGTTGAAACCAGGTGGGATAAGTCATCTCTCAAGAAGCATCTGTCTGTCACTGGTGACTGAGTGCTTAATTTAGAGCAGATGCCCAACTTTTAAATAGATGGCTCAAATTAGGTGAGGCAAATCCCACCCAGAAGGAAAGTTTCTGATCAGTTGAAGCTCCTGCAGGACTATGGAAATGTGTGTAAAATTTTCCATTAATGAGATTTAAAAAAATCTGGGGAAAATCAAATACCAAATAACTGTATAAATTATAATAGCCTAAAACAACCTTGCAAACCACTGGCTCATTGAACAAAACATCTTACAGCTCTTGTGTGGTGGAGATTCCTCTATTTGCTTTCCTTTCAAGATGCAGCTGCAATAACAAGGCATATGTGATTTTAATGTGACACCATAATCTGTCAACCCTGAGAACTAGGGAGCAGGCCCATATAAGATAACTAGCTCAACCTCACAATGATAAACATGTCAAGATACCAAAATCAGTTCTTCCCTTACAAATGAGAGAAAGATGTCATGTAATTGGAGATGTCATGCTATGCTGGGATGAGCAACATTCCCACAATTAATCATACCAAATACATTATGTAGTAGTTGTTGCTTGAAGACAAAGGAGGAATAAATACTCATGTAAACATGCCAAATACGAACTCTCCACAGATGTTGATTGCTGTTCCATATTTAGCGTGAAGCACATCAGTACATGGAAGATATACTCTACATCCAAGCAGCACGATAGCTCAGAAAAGGGCTTATGACTCTGTGGAGGCTGCAGGTAACATGGCTGGTGTCTTTTCTAGGGTCCTTAGAAAACTGGACGTTAGGAGCTCCCCTATGGACAGCAAAAGAAAATTTGCCATTTTCTTGAATTAGGACTGCACTGGGGCTCTTGTGAACAAGAGATGTTTGGCTGACGATACAGTGGCTTAGAAACTGAAGGCGAGTTCAAAAGTTCCTAACAACACTTCCAAACAAGAACTTTGTGAATACAATGCAAAAGCGACCATGCATATTTGCTGGAATAAAAAACCAAATTAGCTTCAAGCTGGGTTTGTGATTCCTCCCCGACTTGTATGTTTACTTTTCATTACTATTAATTCCTTCTGACCTTCAAGTGCCTCTTCTTCATTGTACATGCTCCACAGTGAATAGCTTACTGGCAATAATATTAATAGCAACAGAGAATGTTAAGTTAATAATAGAGACTACTTGCATGGAGAAATGTCACTTTGTGAATAAAATTTTTTTTTTTCATCAGAAAACCTCATTTGGGGACCAAAAATAATCTACTGTGTGACCTTGAATATAGTGAAGCTGACTAGTATTGCATGAATTTTGATATCATAACAAATGGCTGACAAGTAGTGCAGAGACATATGATCCATTCTGAAAACAGCTCAGACATTAGATCAATACATAAGATTAGGAAGCCATAACCTCTAGGTGACCCATATGGAAACGAGAGCAAGGCTAAATTCAATGAGTAAAATTCGTGCTTAGGTCTAGCCAAAATGAAGAGGTTTTGCATTGATTTAATTTTTGCCTTTGATTCTTTTACTGCTTCTCTTTTATTTCCTTTTCAGCAGCAAAGCTTCCATTTGCTTCACCAGCAGTGATTTGGGAATGTGGTTGGAGAGTGATTCTGAAGACACTTCTCCCGTGGCATCTGCCAGGGTTTCTGTAGCTGTGTTGGTCCCTTCCAGCCCTTGGCCTGGGTTTACTTCAGCTGTCTCTAGCACCTAGTAGCTGCCTCCCTCTGTTCTCATGGGAGAGGCAGGTAGGCAATGATGAAGGTTGCTTCATCGTCCGTTTCTGAAGTACCTATTCCATGAAGGGATGAATTGCGTTTGGGAGCCGACATTCTCCCCTAGGTGCAATCAGAACCTAGAGATCCACACCGCATACCTAGAGTTACATGTAATATATCCAGGCCTTGATGTTCCTTTGCTAATTGATTTCTGCTCCACGGGCTAACCTGTTCAGTAAGTGAAATTCTCCTAGAAGGAAAAAATGCCTTTTGCTCTATGTTTTCCATGGGGAGCTCTTGTAGAATAAGGAGTGTGGAACAGCTTACTCCAAAATAGCCGTGCCAGGAGTCCTTCTGCCCTTCTTCCCAGGGTGAAATTTGGTTTTGTTTTTGTTTTAGTACTATGGAAAAAATCCTCTTTCCATAAGAAGCAGCTAAACACAGAAATCTTTTACAGTCCCCTCATAAAGCTGTAATAAAATTTGCATGAGAGAAGAATTTGTGCTTGTTTATTTGGTGCCCTTTATACCCCCTATTGCCTAGAGCTAGCACATCTGACAGCAGTGATGGGCTGTGGATATGGGAATAACAGTGCTGTGAAATCTTCCCCAAAACGACAGTACTTGTGGTCTGATTTGTAAATACAAATGCCACAGTGTCTGATTCATAAATACAAATGCCACAGTGTGGCATCCATGGCATAGAAAGTGACTCCGTGATTTTAAAAAAAATTGAGGCTTAAGGTTAGACTCGTGTTGAACATGGAAATCCATATTAGGTGTGATTTTTGTTGGAAAGTGTCAGGCCAAGAGACAAAGTGTGATGGATGCCCCACTTCCTCAGGCTCCTCAGAAGAATCCTCGCCCTCGGCTGCAATAGCAGCTACTGTGAGCTCCAAGCATTTAAAAATCATATCACTAAAGATGTGGATGGAGGGCTGAGATTTTCCAGAGCCTTTAAGAAGTGTTCTACTAGGCACTTAGATTCCTATGTTATTAAGATGCTTTTGAAGCTTTTACCCAGGAGAGACTAACTTTAGGCACCCACTTTTGAGAATCTTAGCCAGAGGGAAAACAAACCACTGATAAAATTTAGACAGAGTCTGTGTTTTGGAAATCTTCCCACAGTTATTTACACATCTGTGTATTATCTTGCATTGGTCACTGGTTTTTGTATGTGTATGTGTGGCTTGTTTGGTTTTTTTTTTTTTTACAGTGCACCTACCACAAACCTCAATTCAAATACAACCCAAACAACCAGGCAGTCACTAGCATGTTGGGACCCTATTCAGAGTGCAGGTTTTGTAGAGGATGAGCACATACAATTTAAGCAACAGTCTCTTGATGCACAGAGCCACAACAGGCTGTCAGACGTTACCTGGCTCAGTTCTCATCGCATGGCAAGTTCACAGCTGCTCTTTGAATATTGAAGGTGATGTGGTGAGTGCTCAGTAACAGAGACACCGAAGCCAGCGAAGAAATCTGCTATTGCAGAAAAACTTGACTTTGACCTTTCCCCATAACTAAGCTCCTTTTTTTTTTCTTCCTTTACATTCTTTCAAGAATTGTGAGGCCCCAGAGACTTGAGGGAAAATTCATACAGCTCAGGTCATTATACCAGTCTGTGCAGCCGTTCAGTCAGTAATAAACACTCTAGCAGGGCAATGATTATTGGAATAGTAGGGGGCATTCTAGCCAGCAAGCCACATGAAAATGATAGACAGTTGCTGAAATCAAGAGAACTACAAAGCAAAGGAACAAAAGCATAAGTAAGTGAATCATTAGGCTGGGCTCAGAGACGTGACATACCAAGTGCTGTGCCTCCTATAAATTTGGTGAGTTGATGATTTACCATAGCAGGGCTTTTCAGTAAAGAAAATGAAAACTTCAGGAGGGCTCTTCAGTTCCAAGAAACAGCACCAAGAGAAACATACCCTTTGTGTCACAACAGCTGACTTGGTATTAAAAGCATTGATACCAGTGAATGAGGCTGGAAGAGGCTTCAGACTCTCTCACTCCTATTAGGGTTTAAAAGCACTAGTGCCAGATCCTGCAGTTCTTGCTCAAGCAAAGCTCCCATTGATGTGTTCTTAATCTGGAAAAAGTCAACATGGTTATTTATGGAGCTGTAGTGCCTAGGGGCTCTAATAAAAACTGTGCTAGACATTGTACCTATATTTAGTATCAGCCAGTTCATGTCTCATAGAACTTGTGGTCTGCATAGACAAGACTGATAAAGCAGATATGGGGTAGGAGTTGCTGTTATTCCTGTTTTACAGATGGGGACTGAGGGTTAGAGATTGCAGGGGGATTTTCAAAGCCACATAGTGATGTTGGGTATTTATTTCCCATGCATTTTAAAGGGAACTGGACATACAGATGCCTTGGTTGTGTTGAAAGGCTCAGCCAAACACAGGCATCCCAGTTTTGGCGGGATGACGGGAAGTCTGTGATGGATGTGTAGTTAGTTTAGATCTAGACATTCCAGGCCAGTCTGCTATGCCAAGAACATCCATTTTTGGAGAGAGTTTGACTCAAGTTAGGGCTGCAGAATTCTGACCTATGGACAATGGCTGCTGTCAATGTATGGATATAAAAACAAATAGGTAAAAAATAAAGAGAGAGGGAAATGGAAACCCACATAACCTTGCTTATTCTGAAACCTCCTTTGTCTTTGGTGCATGTGGCTGCCTCTTCTTGCCTTTTGTGAAAGCCACCTGAAACCCACCAAGACTTGACTGCATCGCAACTGGACACATAAGCCCAGGCTGGTTAGCTGTAGAGAACACTTTTAAGTGAAATCTGGCAGCTGTGCCTGGAGCATCTAGGTCCATAGAAACCTAACTTGTCACAGGAATTTCCAGGCCAATAACAACCACCATGTTTTGGAAAGGGACCAACAAAGCAGAGAAAAGAGTTTGGAAAATTGGAATAGGTTCAGAAAAAGGCTCACCAAGTGACCTGAAGCCTAGGAAATCTGCCTTACGTTGAGAGTTGCCAGAAGCTCCATGTGTTTTACTCAAGGGAAGAGTGCAAAATGGTTTAGTAGAAATGTCTCTATGGGCAGTAACTTTTGAAAAGAAGCAAGGTGATTTTTTCTTAATTTATCTGACATGTCCCTGTAAGATTCTGTGACTGAAAAGTGCCCCTGGACAAATTTGGCCTAGGAATAAGACACAAAATCTTATTTATTTTGAGAAAGCTTAATTTTGCCACTAGAACAATGAAGGGATCTGCAGTCAGTTCTCCATTATTGAAAGATTTGACAGCAAACTTGCAACTTTTCTCAAAGCTGTAGTCTTAGACAGGCAGAAGTGTTCAGCTTGATCCAGGGCTTACTTTGTGCAGAGCAATGGACAATTCTGTGTAAGCTGTGCAAGATGGTCACCGCACTTTTTAAACTTACAAGCTGGGAAACTCAAATAGAAAAGGAATTTTATTGATACTGCCTAAAAATTTCCTGTAGTATTTCTTTTAAGGTTGCATATTTCTCATCCTCATGCAAAAGATTTCTTGGATTGGAGCTCTTGCAGTGTCCTGCAAATTTATTAGCCAGCCATTTCAGGCTAATGAAATCAGTCAATGTAATGGATACAACGCATACTTAAATATAATCAAATTAAGAATGCAGGCACTCTCCTAACTTTGGATGAGATCTGGAGGGGCCCCAAACAGGATTGTCTAATGTATTTGAGGTCACTGGGGGGCCCAGTTTTCAAAAGCACTTAGTGTGTGGTCATCTCTATTGTGCTATTTGTGTCCCAGCACAGGTCAGCATCCCCTGCGCTGTGCTCTTTGGGAAAGGTGATCTCATTCCTGGTCCTGAGCCCTTAAAAAAATGGTCCCATGATATGCAGGTGCTCCTTCCCAACGCGATTCAGCTCTTTTAGCAAAAGTGTTGTGACTTAAGTCAGCCAGTACTGAGTTTGCTCTCACTTTAATTTCCACATTTGAAGCTCTAGGTCTTTAAAGACTCACTCATTTCTAGCTCTAGGTTGAATGGAAGTCTGTTTATATGTGATTACTATATCTAAAAAAATCATATAAAAATAACAGCAGAATAACAGTAATAATAAAAGTCTGAGTTAGCCAAAAAGGGGATCAGATGCATATGAGTGAAAGTAATGAATTACACTGGCTTGTGAATACAGAGCCACTGAATTTCCATTTTACTGTGCATTTCGTTGCTCCAAAAATGCCCGCTGTCTTTAGTGGACGAGCCCTCTATTCCATGCAAAATGAAAGACTGTAACTTGTCCTTTTAATGCCTTTTCCCTGCCTCTCCTAATGGACCATCTGTAACACAGAAGAAGGACAAAGGTTTACTGCAGGGGGAGAGAGGGGAAAAAACCCAGCATCCCCCAAAATACCCATCCAGCACCCCATGAATATCGAGGGACAAGCAGGGACGCTGTGCATCGTCAGCTGCTGGGTTCCCCTCTGCTTGCCTCCTCCCCACCTGTTCCCAGGCCCCCCTGCAAGTGTGAGATGGGATTTCAGCGAGCAGCGTCCTGGGGGGGGCGAGCCGGGGTGGGGGGCTGGAGGCAGAGCGCGGCTGGCTGGGCTGACACATCCAGGATGAAATGTCCAGGTGCAGGGAGCGGGAACAAAAAAATAAAATAAAAAAAAAAAAGAAGAAAAAAAGAAAAGACTCACGTGCACACGCACACAAATCAATAAAAAGTGTAATGCATCTTTCTTTAATTAAATCCCACCCTTGAATTCACTGGGCAGCCCGGTCCGGTGGTGACCTCTGCTCCCCTCTGTTTTGTTGACTGGCACAGCTGTTAGTAAATCACCTGCTGGTGCGGCTCTCCGGGGCTTTAAAGGTCATCTGTCAGCGGCTGCTGGGGAGAGATAAAGAAGAAAAACAGAACCAAAAGTCTAAAAAGAAAAGCACTTTATGAAAGCAAAGCTATTTGAGTGCTCTGTGTCCAACCTTTCCACTGTTTACCTTGCTGACACCTTGGGGCGGGGGGGCTTTTTATTCATCCAATTCCCCCTACTCTTTTGTATGTATTTTTCCAAGTTTCCAGCTACTTTTATAATCCTTTTGTTTTAAGCTTTTCTTTTCTGCAGGGGAATCTGTAACCCCACTTCAGCAGCACTGCTGAGTCCCCGAGAGCTGTGCACAACCCCCCCACAGGAAGGGGCAATGCTGCTTGAGTTGGGGGGAGCAGGGGATTCCCTGCCCCGGCACCCCTGTCCCCACTTCCCTGCCCCCCGGCACCGTGCCACGACGTGGCTGGGTGTGCAGGATGGTGGTGGTGGGAAGGACACAAAGCACATTTCCCCTCTTGCCAGGGTTTGGCTGGCTGTGCTCAAGGCCATCTTGCTGCCTGGAGGATGCCCCCATGTCCCCCCTTTTGCTTGGAAACTGCTTTTAAGCTGAGAGGCTCTCCCCATTGGTGCCCACCTGAGCTATGCTGCAGCTGCATTGCAGCCATGCCTGTGCCATGTACCCCATTGACCAGGAGCCTGACCCCATGCCTTGACTTCCCACCTTGACCTCCCTCCTTCTTCAACACCATGGACTTGGCAGGTGATCAGGACTCTTGGTTGAACCTGCTCTGCCGGTATTGCTTGAGTCCTGTGGGACCAGGCCCTTGTTAGTGGGACCATGGCCTCTGCTGGCCTTGTTATCACCCTGGGCATCTCCCCTCCTCACACAGAGCGGCCAGCCATTATACCCCCTCACTCTCTGCTCCAGGTTACTTCAGGAGAAGCCAGAAGAAGCTATGCAGCCTTAGCCTGCTGTTTCATTCCCAGTGATCTGTGGCTCCAGGGCTGCAGTGCTTCTCCAAACCAGTCATGTAGATAAGGACTGCCTATTGAAGGCCAAACACATGACTTCACCCAAATTGGAGAGTGGGTTGGGTGGAGGGGGGGAGTACATGGAGCAGCTCCATCCCAGGACATGAAATATGATTGTCGTAGGTGATTCCTTGCCACAAACCACTCCTTCAGCTCTTTATGCTTGAAGGGATAAGCTGGTCTTATGCTTATTCGACAGTTCCACTGTCACCTTAATTTTCAGTTTCATGCAAAATGTTGTCAGTGAAAATGTTATTTTTACAAAATGGGTACATGGGCAAGGCCCAGATAATTTGGGAACTTTTTTTCCACCTGATAATTACTGACATATTTTCAATAATTTACCGTTTTAATTCAGCACTGAACACACAGCAGCCTTCTCAGACTTTGATCCCAAGTCAGGCAGAATGTGCAGGTTCTGGTGCAATTTCAATTTTTTTGCTTTGGGTTCATTCATGGATTAAACTCAAAGGGAAGCTTAGGGATCTGAGAACCCACACAAAGCAATGCCATTCACAAACTGATCACAGTTATTGGGCACCTCCATCATGTCTGTCTGTGTTTCCAAACACATACATTTCTGTGGACTAAAAGCTACTATCTGCCACTGTAATATATGCATTTTGCAGGCCACTGGAAAATTTTGACTCTAATTCAGAGCTCCAGTAAGGTTAGTGAAATTAGGTCTTCTTTTAACCTACTAACTGTTTATTCAGACACATGGTAAGAGAGATCAAGCCAAATTCCTCTGCGGTGTAAGTCCATTGACTCCACTAGATTGATACCTGAATTGAATTTAACCTGCTTTGACCACAGACCCATGAAGTACATAACCTCTCAGTGGTCTGTGTCTCTGCAGCAATGTTCGTTCTTGTTCCTAATGCTCTTCCTTGTAAACCCTGTGGAGAGGAATGACTGTAGGCTGTCAGCTGCATCTTGATTGATGCTGAAGTTTATTGCTATTGCTTTCTTAATGCAATAGCCTTCCTAATCTGGAAGACTGGCTTAACTGGACTGCTGTGTGGGGAATAACATAGTAACAAAGAGGAGAGGAAGCATCAGGACAGTAAAAGGGCCATATGTGGCTCTGAGGATGGTGACTTTGCTGGTCTCTTACTGTACTCTGCTAGTCTCTGACCAGAGCAGTAGCCTCCTGGGAGTTAGCCAGTGGGGTTGGTGGAATCCAAGAGTGATGACACTCATGGTGTAGCCAAACTGAAGAATTTGGCGCAGCACTGATGTGTCACAGGAGCTGTCCCTAGCTCTTCTTGGCCTCCTGACCTGCTATCAAACAAAGGGAAACTTGTACTTACAATACCAATCATTAGAAGTAGAAAGGAGAAAAAAAAATCAGTAGTTGGCAGAATCATTTGTTTAGCTTGGAAGAAATGAGCTGTTTAGTGTTTCAGAAAGGGGAAAATTCTCAGCAAAGAAAACAAAAAGAGTGAGGACACTGCATCAAGCAATCGCTCTTCCGCTGCAGGAATAGTGCATGGGTCCTTCCCCTTCCCCCACACCCTGATGATACAAAACACATCCCCTCCACCACAAACACTAAGCTACTTGAAGGGCCCTACTGACTAGGCATGGGCTGGATCTATCTCTGCATCTGAAATAGTAATGACTTTCTCTCCCTATGGGGTCATTTAGATCAAAACTCAGAAGCTACTTGCCAAGTCTCCCAAGTCACCAAACTTCAGGATTGGAGTAGCTTCATGTTACACTGTAGGACGATGACAAAGGGCAAGCTGTAGACAGAGAGGAACCAACACACTGCCTTTGCCTGCTGTCACATCACCTGTGGTGTCAGAGATAAGTGAACTACGAGCTGGGCTAGCCTTAAGCAAATCATTGCTCCCTTGACAAAGCAGAGGTCAGGAGATGTGGCAAGAGCCCACTCTTGTTCCTTCTGCTGTTCAGCAACTCTGAACATCTTGGCAGCAAGTGGTACTCATGGACGTCCAGTGCTGTGCTCATCCTGGTGTAAGCTTTTCCATCTTTCAAAGCATGCTTTATTGAGCATTTCTTTTGTCTTTTGGCAAAGAAAATGGCCTTTTAGACCTTTTTGGTCAGGTTTGTCTATAACCTGTGAGTTAGCCAGAGACTGCTTCATTTGAAACACCAGGGATTTTGCTTCTCTGTAGCTTGGTCCTTAGGTAAAGTATGTGTAAAATGCTACTAGGCTATTTGACTATGTTTAGGCTCTCCTAACAACAGATGTGACAACCCAAGGTACATAGCAATAAAGAAGAAAAGCTGCATTTTAGCTATGCATAAGAAATGCTTGACAGGTATTTTTGAAATGTGAATTTTCTTTCCCTTTTATGGCTGAGGTAAGTCTCAGGCAAATGCTTAGCAGGCATTGTTCTTGAAAATTATGATTCTTTGGTCAAACATGGAAAACGCTTTGCCAGTCTGATTGGACAGACGAGCTACAGCAGTTACACTAATCACAGAGTTCAAAAATCCCCTTCCCTTTAGCACTCGTGTCGAGTCTGTTCCTTCCATGCAGCTCCATCCACCCCAGGGGTAGATCAAATAACATCACAAAGATGAGTTAAAATTCTGTTCACAAACCCACATGTACCAAATCCAAACCCCAAGACGAACGGGTGCTCAGCCAGGAATCTAAGCAGAGACACTGTACTTTTACGGAGTCATTCGGGAGCCACTGTAAACCATAATAAGGGCTAAACACAACATAATAAGTATTTTGGCAAAACAGCTCATTGTAGGGAGGATGCTCTTTGCTGTTTTACTCTTTCGTGTCTGACAGACACTGTTTACTGTATGACGGGGAGAGCACAGGAGAGAGCACAGGCACATCCCCAGCACCAATAACATGAATATAATCCAGAGGTTGGGGTTCTCTGGAGGTTAGGAAAGCATGTGGTGTGCAGTGGGATAATGACCCACCAATAACAGGATAATGAACATTAACAGGAAATTTAAAAAGTTAGTTAGATCTTTTTCTCTCTTTCAGTGTCTAATATTTCCAGCTACCTTTGACAGTCCCTTGACTAAGAAAAGAGGTTGCTTTAACTAAGAAAAGAGGCTGCTCTTCAGACAGGCTGAGAGGAACTCAAACCTTTTCCTACCACTGAGGTAGAATGGTACCATCTTGTTTACTTTTGCTGGCTGGGCTCTGCTCGAGCTAGAAATCATGCCTGAGAGAGGTCTGCACCCTAGCCCTTCACCATGATTTTCCTAGGCCACTACGATGATTTTAGCATGTACTCCTTCAGAATACTAAATAATGCAATTTTGCTGGTTGAGATTCTTCACCCCATGGCATTTTATTCCCTAAAACATGCTTTTGTTTTTAGACACAGTTTTTCAGACTGTTTGGAAGTATTGTATGAGCCCTGCCATTTAGGGCACATCCTAATACACATCCTAAATGTATTTATGAGTGCAGACCCTTCAGGGCTTAGGTTTGGAACATCAAGAAGAAGAGAAAACTGTGCGAGGTACTGAAAACAGACACAAAAATAATCTTGCTCATTATCCATAGCTACTGAGCTGGGAGCTAAGTCATGGCCCTACAGAGGTGAAAGGGACTTCCAGCACAGGCTCCTCTAGTGATGCCAGGGAAAGGCAGGTGGATAGAAACTTCCAGGGCCACTAAATGGACCCACTTCTGAAATGGACAGCTGTGGCTGGAGAGTCTTTTCTCACTTTTTACTCTCCAGAGATGGAGAGAGTGTTCCAGATGTGGCAGCAGACTTCTGATCTATGACCCATATCAGTTGTTTTAGGGGCACAGTTACCTTTTTTTCAGGAATGAAAGCCCCCGGTTGATGAAAGCTGAACTTTTCATCTCCCTCACTGCTGCAGCCTTATCATACGCAGGACTTTAATCCCACACATCAGTTCAGAAATATTGTCATTAAAGATCTGGGTATACATTTTAAGATAAGATTGGCTCATGATAATATTACTGACTGTGTAATTATGGAAATGAGAAAATAATCCCCTCAGGCTTTGTTGTAATGACTTCTGAGCATCTTGCATCATCATAGGCAGACAGCAGGCTTCAGGATGCCATGCATTATTAAAAGGAATGTGGAAAATCTTGTTTTGGTTGGTGTCGATGTCTTTGGTAAGGGAGGACACCATGTATCTTCACAGTGAAATTGGATCAGGTAGAAAAACATGTGATCTTTTTGAAAATAAATGGCTAATCTTTACTTGATCTCCTGTACTCTTGTCTTTTGATGCATCGGTAAGCTGCATTCCTGACCGCCACCCCTGCTGATTCTGTGGCCTTGAGAGACCTTGGCTGCCTGGTCTGTGCCTCTGCCCTGAATCAAAAGACAATGTGGGACCATTGCAGACGTGGCTGCACAGTGCACATAACTTCATTGGACCGTGTTAATTCATGGTATTATTACTATTTTACTGACGCGAGAAGAGTTGCTGTTGGAATGAACTTGCTGAATGTACTCTTTGGTCGGCAGCTGGGTGTCTGGTGTGTGTGCTGGATTCCCATCATGGAGAAATGAACAGGATGAACATCAGATCACTGCTGAAGCATTATAGCCTACTCAATGCACTAATGTTAGTAGAAATTGGGGGGCCACAGAATTGTTAGGGCCACAAAAATGATCAGAGGGATGGAACACCTCTGCTATGAGGAAAGGCTGAAAGAGCTGGGTTGTTCAGCCTGGAGAAGAGAAGGCTGTAAGGAGACCTTATTGCAGCCTTTGAATACTTACGGGGTGCCTACAAGAAAGCTGGGGATAGTCTTTTTAGAAAGGCCTGCTGCAACAGGACAAGGGGTAATGGTTTTAAACTAAAGGAGGGTAGATTTAGACTAAACACAAGGAAAAAATTTTTCATGATGAGAGTGGTGAAACACTGGAACGGGTTGCCCAGAGAGGTAGTAGATGCCCCATCCTTGGAAACATTCAAGGACAGGCTGGATGGGGCTCTGAGCAACCTGATCTAGTTGAAGATGTCCCTGCCCATTGCAGGGGGGTTGGACTAGATGACCTTTAAAGGTCCCTTCCATCCCAAAGCATTCTATGATTCTATGAAATGGAGATGAAAACACACAAATGGATTTCTCTAGGAATACTTTCGTGATTTTGCCTCATGTTAGAACCACTGCTGAGAGGGAACACTCAATATTACACCCATTTTTAAAAAGGGTAATGAGGACGACCCTGGGAACTATTGCCCAGTCAGCCTTCCCTCAGTGCCCAGTAAGATCATGGAACAGATCCTTCTGGAAGTTACGTCGAAGCATATAGAAGACAAAGAGGTGATTAGAGATATGGGTGTGATGGATGGACTATTAGATGGATAAGGACTTGGCTGGATGGTTGCGTCGAAATAGTTTCAGTTAACAGCTCAATGTAGAAGTGGAAACCAGTGACAAGTGGTGTCCCTCAAGGGTCTGTACAGGGACCAATACTATTTAACATCTTCATTAATGACATAGCCAGTGGGATCGAGTGCACCTTCAGCAAGTTTGTGGATGACAACAAGGCAAGTGGTGCAGTTGATATGCTTGAGGGAAGGGATGCCATCCAGAGGGACCTTGACAGGCTTGAGGAGTGGGCTTGAGGAGTGAACCTCATGCAGTTCAACAAGGCCAAGTGCAAGGTCCTGCACCTGTGTCAGGGAAATCCCCAATATCACTACAGACTGGAGGATGAATTGATTGAGAGCAGCCCCATGGAGAAGGACTTGGGGATACTGGTGGATGGAAAATTGGATATGAGCTGGCAATGTGCGCTTGCAGCCCAGAAAGCCAATCGCATCCTGGGCTGCATCAAAAGAAGTGTGGCCAGCAGATCAAGGGAGGCGATTCTCCCCCTCTACTCCACTCTCATGAGATCCCATTTGGAGTACTGCATCCAATTCTGGGGCCCCCAGCACAAGAAAGACAGGACCTGTTGGAGCAGTTCCAGAAGGACGGCTGCAAAAATTATCAGAGGGCTGGAACAACTCTCCTGTGAAGAAAGGCTGAGAGAGTCGGGGTTGTTCAGCCTGGAGAAGAGAAGGCTCTGGGGAGACCTTATTGCGACCTTTCAATACTTAAAGTGGGCTTATAAGACAGATGGAGAGAGACTTTTTACTATAATGACAGGACAAGGCACAATGGTTTTAAACTGAAAGATGGTAGATTTAGATTGGCTATAAGGAGGATTTTTTTTATGATAAGGGTGGTGAGACACTGAAGAGGTTGCCCAGAGAAGTTGTGGATGCCCCATCCCTGGAAGTGTTCAAAGTCAGGTTGGACAGGACTTTGAGCAACCTGGTCTAGTGGGAGGTGTCCCTGCCCATGGCAGGGGGATTGGACTAGATGATCTTCAAAGGTGCCTTCCAACCCAAACCATTCTATGATTCTTGGATGCTCATGATTTTCAAAAAGATAATGCACAGGCAGAATTCTTCTTGTAAGTCCACCTTTGCTCTCTTCCTTTTAATGAATCTGTAGAGGAGTTAGAGTTTTGGACAAGACCTCTACTAATAATCTTCCAACCAGGATTTCACATAACTGCTTAAATAATGGCATACGTAGCAGTCAAACTTTCCTCTGCAGCTATGCTGCATATTTATTCCCTGGAGGACTCCAGCATGTAACAGTAATCTCAGGCAAGTCAGGCAGCTGGATCAAGGCAGTCAACTGTGGGAGCATATAATCTTCATGAAGAATTTAATTTCATTCCAATCACATGCAAGACAAATTATGACAAGTTACCCTTAGAAGGAACTCTTCTAGAAGACACTTTTGGTGGTGTTTCTCCAAGAAATCCATGCTGCAGTTAGCAAAGTTAGCAGTTAGCACATCCTGCCATGCTGCACCTGATGGTCTTCTGATACTGTTCCTTGATGGACTAGATCATCTCATGACTTCATAACACTTGTGATTGCAAGAGGACTCCTCAAGGTTTTTGAGTTTTCTGAAACTCATCCCTATGTATGTTTCTTCCCTGCTCTTTCCCTTTCGTTGTTGCTACCTTCACAATGACCTAGATCTGATGCTATTACTACCTGCTTAGTGGATGATGAGGCCTGACAAAAACACATTGACTAGAAGTCAGTTCTTGCCTTGGGAACTCATAGCTTGCTGCTGAATGTTTGCTGATAGCACATCTTGCTAGAGGGGCACTCAAAGTACTCATGACATGCAAATGTATTAATATGCAGTCTGTTCACTGTGCAAAACCATCTCTGCTCAGAAGGGTCAGGTAGTATTCCCAGATGGTCGCATCAGTGCTACTCCTGGATACTTTTACCCCTGGGCAATCAGAAAGATTTTGCTAGATGGCAACTCTCAGCTGTGGGTGTGATTTGCTTAAGTAAGGCTAAGCTATGTTGCTTTTATATTTTTACCATTAATCTCATCATATGGTGTAAAAATGGGTGTTTCCCACCACCCTTCTTCCTTCCTCACTGCAATTTGTTCAGGCCACACCCTTATCTCTCCATCGTGGCAATAGTGATGGTCGTGGTCACACCTTGATGGTGTTGTCTGAACATGTTATACCACACTGCAGTGTTCTCAGTGGCCAGCCATAAAGCGGATGGCTGGCCAGCACTGTTGGATTTTCAAGCCCTTAAAGGCTCAGGCTCTGGGGAAACTTTGACTTGGGGTTAAAAAAAAAGACACATGCACACCACAAACGTGCACACATTCTTTTTTTCTGAAGGGACCACTGTGGGCCTCTTTATCCTTTCCTCCCACCCACTCATCTCTTCTGACACTCTCTGTAGCTGAGACCACTTCTATTTTGTTGAACTGAATTTTCCAGGGAAGGGCGTTTAGTGTGTTTTCCAGGCACTTCAGAGTAGTAGGTGTTACTATATGTATAGTACCTTAACACTTCTATTGAGACTCATTAGTAAGTAAAATACTGTTGCATTCCTCAATCCACAAACCAGTGACCACGCATACCCCTCACACAAGTATTTGCAGTGTACCAGAAGGAAGTTTCACCTTGTGTGGGCCATAGAAGTCCCTGAGCCCTTCTGCTGAAAGCTGCACTGCTTGTCTTCTGAACCTCTGTGGCAAAAGGATCTCCTGGGAGATTTTTTACCTGTGGCTGATGAAATGATACCTACCTTCTTTGCTGTCCACCTGCCCATTTAGCTCTGAGTGGCCAGAGTCGATGAGGTTACACGAAGGACCATTGCAGAAGCTCATGACCCTGACTGAAAGCCGGGAGCAACTCAATGCTCTGACAATGATTATTTACCATTTTCCCATGTTACATGCTGTATTTGGTCATGTTCAGTAACTCTGTAGTAATCAGACAAGATGGAATGGCGGCTTGTCAGCTGATTTAATTAAAACCACATTGCTTTTTTTTTTTATTGCCTCTCACACATCATTAATATTCTGTCTAAGACGCGCCTGCAATCTAAAGATTGGAATCAGTCTCATTGTGCTCTTTCCAAGCTTGAATTCCCAGACACACAAACCTGGGAAAGAGTTTTAAAGGGACAGGTATATAGTTAGAAGCTAATTTGATTACATTGAAATGGACCAGTCATTGGTCCAAATAAATGCTTATTAAGGGACCAGTCTTTCAGGTTGCTTTTAAATGCAGTGCAGGCTTTGCTTCCATGGATATGAGTGGGAATAGAATATATTTAGGATTTCCCAGGAATCAGGTCTTTGCTCTGCAGACTTCTGCTCATTCAAATGGTTGGTTATGCAAATATATTAAAAAGACTTGAGTAAATAACACTGCACCCTTTTTAGCTTGGTTTATTATTTACATATTTAGCAACAGTGTTGTATCATCCCTTTTCTGGAGTGCCAGGTAAGATCCATTTCACAGTGACAGTATAACAGCCAGATACGCACTCGATTTACAACCAGATTACAAGGAAAAAAAAATCTAGCATTTAAAATTATATACAGCAGTTTATTTAAACAGTGGTTAACTTTCATCAACAGTATGTGCACTTTTGTTTTCTTTAAGAAACCCTGCCATTCTCAGTCACAGCTGCAGCCCTCCTGCAGCACCCTGTTACTCAGTGACTTGAACTGAGCTTTACAGATATTTCACAGCCAATTACCATACAGGTTACTTATGTTAAAATTAAGGCAACTGGAGTCAACAACCGCTGCTGAATGAAGGCAAAAGCTTGAGAACATTTTGCATAACAGTCATCAGCGTAGCTGATAGCTATTACAGTGTTCTTGTGCAGTAAGCCTACGCAGATACTATCTCTCTTGCCTGTCTGTTCCAACATGCATCTCATCTCATTTGCAACCCTTTGCTTTAATTAGCTGAAGTCTTTGCTTCAGTCTTTCATATGTCAACCAGCCTGTGTACACTTCCATATTTTTAATCAGTAGCCTGTTGTCTTTACTTTGTCATTCGCACTAGCGTATAAATCTGCCCTTCTTATGATCCTCACTGCTTGGTAGAAGTCAAAACATGCTGTTTAATTTTCCTGTTCACTGATTTCCATTTGTTTCATGTTCAAATGCTGGCTCTTTTCCCCCTTTTGGGCATGCTGTGAGCATTAAACTTAGTGATTAAATGCCAAAAATCGAGTCCTTTTCCCCTTCCCCGCCCACGAATGGGTCATCCGAACCCTTGCTCGGATGCTTACCTCAACAGCACGCCCTGTGCGTGTGCAGTCAGCCTAAACGGGGCTAGCTGCATGGGACTGCCATAGGCTGACAGAGGTTAGCTAACGGTGGCTAATAAAACAGGTGCAAAACTTATGTGCTCTCTTAAGGTCGTGACTGGCTTTTTGCTGCTTATTCTCATTTTTTTATTTAATCTACTACAGCAGAATATTTCATTTCACCCATGACACAGCCGAATCCTGAGCCACCAAGACTTAAAAATAACTGGACATAAAAGAATGAGAGGGTGGCATGTGGCTGTCCTCTGGCTTTCAAATTTTCTGGTTCACTGGGGGGGAATCCGAGGTTGTCTGTAGCTGTCTGACAGGTGGGGTGGCTGGCCCTGACATCTGTGCCTGTGGCTGATCCCCGAACTGAGCCTGGAGCGTGTTCAGGATGTCATCTAGCTTCTGGTCCATCTGCATGACCTGTTAAGGAATCAGAAAGCAGACGAGCTGTCAAATGGTTGCACATGCTTCTGGTGAGAGGCGCTCACTGGCCAAAAGCTCTGGGAGGATAAAGCCTGGCAGGGAGCGTTGGCATCTGAGAACCACCAGTTCCTCTGAGTTTTGTCTAGCCTGTTGCTCTAGAAAGCTTGAATGACGCTATGAAGTCACAGGGAAGGGTGTAAAGCCATGTGAAGTGGCAGTAGGAGGACAGGACATTGGTGGCCCGAGCACTTGACCTCTTGAGTCAGCCATTTTGTCTCTCAGCCTTTTCTCAGGATTGCCAAGTTCTCTTGGTGATGATGCATCCTGCAAATATCTGCCCTGAAACTCTCTTTCGCTCTTCGGTTTATCGTGAGTGTTTTTTCCCACTACCTCTCCCAGTGCTTCACCACCCTTTGTCATAGGACATCATGCTTTCCATTACTGTCTTGGGAAACAAAACAGCTCCCCTCCCTTCACACTGTAAATAGATGCCTCTGTGATACATGTTACAGTCAGAGATCCTACCAGATACGGTGTTTATTCCCATGCATTGTTAGGAGGATAGCCTACTAAAAACCACATAATAATACCAATGACTTCATTAAAAAAAAGAACAATCTTTCTATAGGAAGCTTGACATGCTAATCCCTCCTCTCATTTCTTTGCTTTCCAGCTGAAATTTCTCAGGCACAGTCCCTAGGCAGAGGAGTCTTTTCTAGTTATTATTATTTTTAAGCTGGGAAAGGGAAATATGGATTTTTAAAGGGACGCTGCTCTCATACTTTCTACTGCTTTTTGAAATCCTGGCCTTTATCTAGGAGCCCCCAGCAGGCATTATCCCATTGTGCTGGTGGGGTTTGCCTTCACTGCAAATGGCATCCCACTCACCTTAGCATCAGCCAGTGGGACAGGCTGGGGTCTGTTGACTGCTCTAGTTTGCTCTAAAGGCAAAACTGTGGCCAGCATCCTGTAAGCAACTGGGATTGCTTCTAAGGATGCTTGAATACAGTGCAGCTTTGTGTAATAGATGAGCCCAAGAAAAATGAGCATTTTGAAGAACATTGGATGGTTCACTTTACAGTCATCTGCTGTGAAACTCAGCCTCTGAAAACTGTGATCTGTCCCAGTGGGTCTAATAAACTGATAGCAAACCTTTTAGAGTGATATCAGATCTAAACTGAGCTTTCAATAAAAAGGGATACAGAGAGAATAAGAGAGAGAGAGAGAAGGATTCCAGCCTTTTTCTGTGCAAAGATAACTGGAAATAGCCATTGGCAGCATGGACTGAAAGTTTAGCAGGTTGAGATTGCTTTAAAAACCAAGGCAAAGAAAACCACCTTATCCGCTTTCCCCTTCTCTGCCTTTTCTCACTCCAAGTGTCTGCTCTCTTGAGGGCCCCTCAAACCTCAAGGTACCAGGAGCTTATTCAAGTTATATCAATTTGGCAACCACTCTTCTCTGCTATATACAGCCTGCTGGGGGAAGGAGGTGTGGAGTATCTTTCCTACCTCATGAAGGGAGAGATGTGCTCTTCTCTCTTTCATTTCTACTTTCATGACTACTATCTTGTAGTAGAAAAGTCTCTCTCCCTGTCTCTTCTTTGGTGTGGGTGCGGGTTATCTGAGGCAGTATTTTCAAGCAGCAAGAAGGGAGTATTTAGGGTGTGGATTAGATAGTATAGCCCTTCACTACAGTTTCTGCCTGAGTGCTTTCAGGTGCATGGCTGGCACTGCCTGAGGAGTGACCAGGGTGGGCAGGACAAGGTATGTGGGCATGGGAGGATGGGGGCTGGTCACTGCAGCCCGCCCGGCTGGGTGCAGGGAGGTTGGTTCCAAGCCTGCCTTGGGATGAGTCACTGTTGAACAGCAACTTGAGTAGATATTGACTGTATTTGGTTGAGGGGAAGGGACCCTGGCAGAGGCTGTGTCCTGCAGAGGAGCAGAACAACTCCCAGCCAGCCTGACCCCATGCCGCCAGTAGCATCTCTGCCTTTTCCCATATTTAATGAGCTGCTAGGAGAGAGTGGTCGATGCTGCTGTGGCAGGTCGCTCTCTCTGGTGTGGTCACCAAGAGAAGCACTGACAGTGCTGTCATCTTGGACACAACAGTTACATATTCTGCTCAGCATTACATTGGTTGGAAGTCTGGAAGTCACTAGTGGTTTAAGGGTTAAGCAGCATGGAATTAATTTAAAAACCACAGCCTTTATTTTCTCCTCCATTCTTGAAAAGCCTGTTTGGCTGATGCTGGTAATGACTCAACAGAATCTTTCTTAAGCAGAAATGTTGCACAGAGCAGAAACTAAAGCAGAACTAATACATTACAGTAGGCTAAAAAGCGGTGTAGGCAGGGAAATGGGATCAGACAGATGAAAGATCTTTTGGGGCTTTCTTTTGTGAGGCTTTGTTGATTTTGATCTGCACACTTGATCTTAGATAAGCTATGCCTGCATATTCCATATCATTTAAACTTGCTGTATTTCTCTGTATTTTGCCAACTCAGTGAAAGAATGTGATGGGGAATAATTTTATGCACTTTTCTTTCCAGGAGAGGAGGAGGGTGGAGAATGTAAATATTCATTGGTAGGGAGGGAAAAAGAGAAATTCATACATAAGGGAGTAGATTACACTACACTTCTGTCACACCTTCCACACAAGGATCTGCAAATATTTTCTGAACATTCACAAATGAAGCTGCTCAGTTCTCCTGTGTCAACTGTATACATGGGAGGGTTTTAATGGTAATTTTAGAGATTAGAAGCAGGAGCCTGCAAAATTAAGTGACCTGTAAGAAGATGTGGTCAGTGGCAGATCTCTTCTAATCCTTAGCTTTGTATTTTATACATGGGATCAAGCCACCACTTTCTGGCTTCAGATGCTCTAAAATATGCCTTACTTTGAACATACAACTAGGCTGGTAAAACTTTAGTCAGAAAGACAAATTCTTAAGTACCTTGTCGAATCGGAGCCTATTAAAAAGGGGTCAAATTTGGAGGCTGGTTAACCGTGATTAAGGAGTGACAAAAGGAGAGCTTTGGACACTTCAAGGCTTGACTGAAGTCAGTAGGATGACTTGCAGGGTTAGCAGACTTTTCAGACAGGTGACGATTTTTCACAAGAAAGTCCTGGTTTTAGGTTTCTCCAAAACCACCTAGCAGCTATTACTTTCCTTAAGCCCAAACGGAACGAGTTGCCAGTTTTGAGAAACATACCCAGGCAAGCACGCGGGCAAAGGGTTAAATTGTGCAACGTGTTTTTCGGCTGAGTAAAGTGAGAAGCCATCCAGGGCTGGCCTCAGAGTTTCCAGAGAGATGTGATATGCTCCTCACAGCCTTGGTGGAGACAGGTGAGTTTGGCAGCTGTCCACAGGCATATGGCAACAAAACTTCTGTTCTCCCACATCACAAAAGCGCTCCAGAGATGATCTATAAAATTGTTAAAATGCTTTTATATCCTTTCAACTGCCCTGTAGAAAGGAGACTTGCAAAAGCAGTTTAAAATATTACACTGTTGTTATTGGGGCTATGAGGTGAGCTGAAGGAGTGTTGAAATGTATGTTCATTTTAACATCCCCCCCATGAAAAGGGGCTGGACTCCATGGTGACATGCAGGACTGGTAGACAAAGAAAATGTCTTCCAGCCAGCTCCAGTGAGCAAGCCCTGACGGGGAACTGGGTCTGTCAGCCTGTGGGAGGCAGGGTGTCCCTGCCCTTCACCTTGAGCACCAGATTAGCTTGCAATACCTATGTGCTATTCGAGGTTGCTTTTCAGCCTCTATTTGTGAAAGCTGGTGTCTCAACCCTTTATCTAAATACCCCGTTTTACCTTGATGGGCTCCTGCTGCAGAAATGCCTTGTGGAGAAGGGGACCCTAGGAATGGCAGCAGCATGGAGAAGGAAGGCTGGATCATGCTGGGGATTTGCCACATGTTGGACAGATTCCTAACTCCCCTGAGAGCTTTTTTCTGACGTGTTTTGCACACACACACCATAAACAAAATACATGTGCAGAAAACTCAGTTGAAGTAGCCACATGATCTCCCTCAAATCCTCTCACTTTAAGCCAGAAAAATCCTTCCCCCCAGGTTGTGCCTATCTTTTTAATATGATTTCTGGAGGCTGCGAAAGCCAGTATCAATTATGTGCACAACACACTGGCTTGAACTATTTCCAGAGGAGTAGCAGAAGGGGAAGATGGTCTGCTGGAGCACTGAAGAAAATCTGTAAACCCACAAACACGCTCATATGTTGCTAAGTAGGTGGAGCTTTGTATCAAAAGCTAAACCCCATAAATCAAATAAAGTTGCTGTCACCTCCTTAAGGCTCTGCTCTCTCCCTGCCTGTAGCAGTCCTACACGAACTCATCAAAATGGCTGAGCTGTACAGCTTTCGTGCAGTTGTCTGCAACGTGTCTGGGCTGCTGGTACTGGGGATGCAGCACGAAATGGAGGAGGGAGAGAAGGCAGCCCAAATTTGTGTTACCAATCAAAATGTCATAGAGCAACAATAAGTTCTGCTTTTGGTTAAGCTGGATTGACTTTGTCTTCCTGTTTGTCTCACTCAAGTGGGAAAAACTATGAAGCTATGCCCACAGGACAGCCCAAGGTGTTGTGGAAGGGATGGAGGACTGTAAGGGCCACTGCATTGTTGAGCCCCATACCCTGCTATCGGAGCCACTGTATGATGGGTGCTTTGGTTCTGGAAGCCCCACAAGACATCCAGGCTCCCTCTCCCCCATATGCAGCCCTCATCCCACAACAAACTGCAAGCCTAAGCATGGATGACCAAGAGCCACCAAAGCACAGTGGCCACAGGAGGTGAGCAAGGGCATTCCCAGAGTGTCTACAAGGTCCTATGTGATATTTTCCAGCTGCCACTGCAAAGTCAGCCACATCTGGGGCCAGAGCTGCCATGGCTAGCTGCCTCAGTGCATGCAAACAGAACATCCCAGCCCAGGGTTTCCAAACCACCAGTCTCCTCAGCTCAGCCCACTGAACACCCCTTCTCTAGCAGTGGCTCACCTCTGGACTCACAGGCTTACCACCACCTAGACATGTTCCCCCAAGACCCTACCATTTCCTCTGTTTCCAGCCTTTGCTGCAGGTCCTGGCTCCCAAGGTAGCTAAAATGAAGCTGGATCCAGTCGCTGCAGCTCTGACTTGCAAACACTTGATTTGAGAGCTCTAACACCAACTGCTTGGAAAAGAGTTGTCCAATGGGTAGGATTTATTTTGTATGGAGACAAGAGTGTATGTGAACCTTTGTCTGCCATGAGCTATTCTACCTGCATGTACTTATTTCTGAATACTCCCAGCTTGTTATCTGTGATAGGTCACCTAAAGTCTAGTTCATAGAAGAAAATGGTATTAATTTAGTAAAATCAGATATGATTTAGTTGAACTATTTCAATCCATTTTATGGATGCTTCCATTTCTGACTCGTGTAACATATTGATTTAGCTTAAGCTCATTATCCAGAAACTCGTGCCATTTTCTCATGTTGACCAGGTCTGTCACACGATTTTTCTTCTCATGCCAGATGGTGGACTGATTTGATTAGATCCTGTAAAGCCTATGTTTAGCTTTATATGCACATCTGGTCTTGTAGCTTCTCTCTGCCTACAGTTACACCCAATTATTCAAACATACTAATTGCCTATCGTACGGTTCAAAGTCTGAATTGTTTATTTTAGGAATCGCTTTATTTTTTAGCATGTCCCTGAGTGGATTTATTGCTGTCCAGAGACTGCTGATTCTGGGAAGGGAAATCTTTTCTCTACAGCACTGCATTCAAAACTGCCTCCCTCTCACCTTGCGTGTCCCCTGTTAGAGAAATTTCACTGAGGTGAAATGCTGAAGCCACTGAAGCATTTTTTTCTTCTTTTTAGCATGGTTAGACAACGTGAATGTTGATGCAGCCTGTTGGTAGCTCTCTGTGAGGAAGCAAATGGACACACCAGCCATAGAGACCACAACTAGCTTGGGGAGATTTCTCTTGTGCAAGGTGCGGCTGTAGTGCGGCCTCTGTGAGCCTGGTCCAACAAAGTGCTTATGGATGTGTTAGCTTGAAACATGTGAAGAGTCTTGCTGAGTTCACCAAATATTTAAGTGCTTTGCTGGACTGGAGCCAGAATGGTCAACAGTTTGCAAGACTATACCTTTAGGATAAGCTTTTGGAGTCTACTAAAGTACTCATACACACATATGCACAGAAATATATCTGTACCACCATTTTTTAAATCTCTGAGGAATGATAATTGGCATCTACCATGACATCCTTCATGAAATGACTTCGGCATTAATATTAGCAGAGAACTGGCAGCTTGTCTCTCCTCTTAAAACAACAACAACAACAACAACAACAACAAGAGGGCTTTGATGAACAGGCTCCCATTAACTGACTGTTTTTGGGATGAGTTGTAACAGATTTGGAATTGGCCTGATTCCTAAAATGATGCTGTATCCCAAAGCAAGGTTGCCAGGTGGCACGTACACAGGGAAACATCTCACTGTGGTATGTCAATGTCTTGTAGCCAACTGCCAGCACTCCCTGCCCTAACACTGAGCTGTGCAGCTCCTTGCTTCATTCTGCTGAGGGTGCAAATAGTGCAGAAAGACCAGCTTCAGTCAATGGGAGCTTTTGCCACTAACCTTGGAGGTCAGGTAAACAGGTATATGAGTAGAAGCTACACAAAGAGCACTTCCATGACAGCCTTTTGTTCTGGCAGACCCAATTCTCCATGAACACCAAAAATATATAAACCACCAGACTGTCTTGTTTGACTTATTCCATGTACCCCTTAGCAGATACAGTTGTTTATTTTCATTCCATGAAACTTACCTAGATAAGTCCACAATTTTCCAGGCCTCCCTTCCTTTATCCGAAACATCCCCACCCATTCTTAGGTCAGGTGTTATAACCTTTGGTGGCCTAGGATACAGTAATCTTTAAGTATAGCTTCATTTGTTTTGGTTTCCATCTACCTTTCCTGTTTAAATGAAAACACAAAGGTCTATCCCTCTGCACTTTGTTCCTGGGGTATTTCCTGTCAGTACCCTCTTGGTGAGCATTATATTTTTATATTTCCTATGCCACAGTTGCACTGATGAACCTCTGCAGTAAGACCTGTGTTTGTGGTTGCTGCTTCTGGTGTAAGATGCTGTTTGCTTAATCGCTAAACAACTCTCAAGAGTTCAGCCCTGGGTTTCTAAACCAGTCCTGGTCAGCACGCAGATTATGTTAGCAGTGTTACTGCTTCGGAGAAGGTGTGATTTTTTTTTTTTTTAATTAATCTTGGCTTCCTAAGTAAATGAGGTTTAGCTGATGATGTATCTGTGTATATGTTGCCACGGCAGCTTTGGAGTAAGCTGGCCAGCTTCAGACACATTTGCCAGAGAGACAGAGTCCTTACAGATAAAAAGTTTGGACAGATTTCTGAAAGTCTGGCACTTGTGCAGAAGACAGACATCCAAATTAGTGCCTCATTGAAGGAAGGGCAGAAGAGGAAGGTGAACTGTATTATTAGACCCCAGAGAATCCACACAGGATGCCCTGACCACAGGAAAAGCTTTATTCAGCTCTTGTCCCTTATTAGCCTCGGATAATCAACCACAAAATACAGAGCCACAGGAAACCAGGCAGCATAATTTCTACTGCTCCCAGAAGTACTTGTTTCTAGCTGAAGAAATTCAAGTGGTGCCACTCTTTGAGTGGACACAACCATAGCTTTCCACAGCCACCATTATGCAGCAGCACTTGGCTGCTGGGTGTGCTGTAACTACAGAGGGAGTTTGTCTCATTTTAGCTATATGCATATGCACCTGTGTGTCTGTTTGCAGCCAGTGCTTTGAAATTTTTTTTTTCCTCCTGATTCTCCCCCGGTAGGTAAATCAGACTTTGCAGGACTCTCTTTCTCTTGATTTATATGCATAAATGGTTATTTTTGTTTTTGCAGGACGTTTCATTCTTCACCCTCCTCCAGATCCTGCTCAGATCCTCCCTGTAATCTTGCCATCTCTCTTTGCGACATCGCTCTTCAGCCACACCCTGGATGACGCACTGCCATTTCGCAGCTCATTATATTGTGTGGCTACAAGTCCTGCTGCAAAACCAGTGTGGAAAGAAACAACACACAAAAATAACAAACCTAGTCCAGCCTCAAAGGTGGATATGCAGCTACTGTGAGTCACACCTTAATTTCACAATAGAGCAACCTTGGAACTTATGCTCCAAGATGCTGATTAATTTAATTTTTAAATCTCTAAACAATACTGGACAGAGAGAAACAAAATAAAGAAAATGCAGCACTGAGTATTTAAATGGTGCCAAAGGAGCACTGAGAAAGAATTGACCTTAGCCTTTCACTAGATGGATGTGATAAGCTCAGCATTTTAGATGGGTGTGATGAACTCAGTATTTGTGCCTCACCTAATCCTTTGAAGAGATGGTATCAAGTCTTCTACGCTCCGATTGTTTTGCCTTTACGTTTGCTTTTTTGAGCTCTATTAAATCTCCTCCAAACAAAATCTAACCCCACCAGCCTCATGGCTAGATAGGCTTGACCAGTTCCTGTAATGGGGAGGACACTTTGGGCTGTGCTGCAGCTGGTTTGTTTCCTTCAGCTTAACTGCAAGGATTGCTTACTGATACTGAAATCAGTGGGCAAATTCACTTAATCCAGGCATACTGACCTGACATGTAGCTAAGCTAGCACCTAGTTACCACAGCCGATGGACTGTGTATGGCAAGGTAACATTTATATGTCTTATCACAAGTATTGATACACAACTGCCCTCCATCGACACACACACACACGCAAAGCTTTACTTCAAATTATCAGTCCATCTTTTCTTATAGGTTGGCAAGGAAGGCAAAGAGAAAGGGAGTGTTATTACTGGGAGGAGCACAGGCATTATGGTGATGGCGACCTAGATAGTAAGACATGTAGGTACTAGAAAAGTTCCAGGCAGTTCTTGTAGGACTAGACCAGGACTTCATAAACCCAAGCTCCAGACTACTCCCCAGCACAGCCTTCTTGCATTGAGGACAAGTCACTTTCCGGATGAGTCTCATCAATATTTGCTAAACACATGTATCAAACAATCTGCCATTTCTTATCTTTCTGACATGAAATCACATGAAATTGGGTAGGTTTGAATCTTCGTACAAAACAGAAGACACAGACCTACAAAAGATAATAGTAATCTAAAATGTTGACTGAAATGTTGGCTGTAGTTGTAACGGAAAAAGGATCAGTCCCTATTGGAAGGGGACAGGAGGAGAGAAGATGGTGGGGCTCCTTTGTCTTTGCTACTGTTGGCTCTGTGAGGATTGAAATGAACACGGCAGAGTGAGGCTGGAAGTGTGGCACGGTGGTCATGCCAGGAAAAAAAATTTAATTGGGAAGCAAAAGGATGATTGTTTAGGGATCAGAGGGTGTCACTGGGAGGCCACTGTGTGGACTTCTATTTTCAGTCGTGAAAGAATTGTCATACTATTTTAGCCCAACCCTGTAGCAAAACTAAGGGCTGGTCTGTGTGCAGTTGTGCTGATGTCAGGAAATCAAGCCTACAACAGGCCTTTCGTTGTTCCAGGGGAACCTATGCCTGGACACTCATTTTGATGTGCCCTATTTCAGTTAAAGTGGTGAAATAAGCTTGATAGGAGCTAACTCATAAGGGTCTTGGAAAGTGAAAACTGTACCTTTAAACTATGCGCTGTTGAAAAGGGTGAATGAAAACTTCTGCACTTATTTCTTCTCTACTCTGCACGGGACAAGTCTCTAGGGTCACCTTTAAGTAACAAGTTCTCCGAAACTCTCACACCCTTTGAAGGATGCCGCAAGCCTTGCTTAATGCACACAACGCAATTTGAGGAAGAAGCTACAGAAGCACAATGTGGTGTTATGTATTTAAATCATGAAGATTACAAAACACCATTGTTTGCTCATTAAAACACAGAAGCCCAAAGCAAGTAAAATATTATCAGACAGTGCTGACTGAGGGTGTAGCAGTTCTTGATTCTTACTGATTCAAACATGCTTTTCTGAACCCTTTGGTTTTAGCCTGTCTGGCTTATCTGTCATTTGATGGATTTTACTAGCTTGCTTGTGTATACCAGGCCTGATTAACAGCACTGCCACACACGTATTTTTAATGAATTCTTGAAAAAGTCTTGGTGAGTAGGTGGACTCAGGACTGTCTGGTCCGGTTTTGCAGCCGCAGTGACCTGACATTGAGGGTGTCTGTCTGTCTGTTCAGTCATACCAAGCCATAGCATTTGGTCCTGGATCAGCAAAAGCCACAGGCATAAACTGTGCAGGAAAAGCAACTACACAGCAAGAAACAGTTTGTGACTTGAGCTGAGATTGCTTAGCACCTGGAAGGGTCTGAGCAATACGGGGGGTGTGACAGCACAAATCAGTGCATAAACTGGCTATAGCTACAGTAACTGTGGATGCAGAACATCAGAAGAGGTTGCAGGGAGAATGAATTTGACTGGATTTGTCTTTTTTTCTCCTTCCCAAGCTAGAGAACTAATTGCATAATATGTTCTGTAGCTAAAGAGATGTCCATGGGCATTTAAAACACTGACTGAGAATAGGAGACTGAGTAAAGTAGATTTTCCAAATCCAGAATCTCAATGGTGGACATTTTCTATTTCTTTTGTGCTTGAAAAATAACAGACAAATTTGAAAAATCAGCATGACTACATCCCCAGGGGAGACTCAAATAAAGCATTAATTAAAGTAAAGAAAGGGAGGTGTCTTATTTGAACTCTGCTGAGCTAGATGGATTACCTATGAAAGCTGGCATTGACAGGTCAGCTGTATGAAGAAGCCTGTGGCAGAAGTACCGGTGTCTTATACAAACAACAGGAGACAGGGCAGGAGACGCAAAGCCATAATTGCCAGATAGATTTCTTCCTCATGAGGCATATGCTAAGTCAGCAGAAACCTGCTTCAGTTTCTGGCACTGCACTGCTAATTAAGGAAAAAAGAAGTCGGTTATACCTACTATAGCTCTTACAGCTCTTTAGCCTTATACTGCACGGAATACTGCTGGGGAGAAGAATATTATAGATCTTGCTCAGAGAAACAATCATTGTTCTCTCTCATGTCTCTTCTTTTTCATATATCATTGCAGAGAAAAAGCACAGCAATAAAAAGGGACATGTATTAACATGAACATTGAGGCGCAGGAATATGAGAATGGCCTGATGAGGTTTCACTGTCCCAGCATTTAGTAAAATAATTTAAACTGGTGCTGCAGTTTAATTAAGATTTTGGGTTACCAGCTTTTTTGAGGTTCTAGAGGTAGAACTGGGAAGCCATGGAGGTCTTTATGCAACTTTCTGCTGGGGGGGAAAACAGATCTTTTTCAGGTCAATAAGCTAAAATTCATTAATAAAATAGGTACCTGTTGGGACTACCAAGAACCCCACAGATTTAATTCCTTAGCTTGGCATCTATTTGCTCTTATATTACTTTTACTCACCATGAACTATGACTTTGATCTACTAACTCAATATAATCTATAATAAGTCTAAGCCATATTTAAAAATGCCTGGGTTATTGGTTGTTCTGCAGTGTTTCTCATCCCTTTAGAGCAAGCTTGTTTAACTCCATATGGAACTAGTTATCAGTGAGAAGCAAAATAAGATATCTATCTTTTTGCTAATTAATACTTTAGAAAGCTTTCACTTTCATGTTTTAATGCACATTAAAAATCCCAGCTGTGACTGGATGCTTGTCTTTCTGCTCCAGTATAGTGTAAACCAAAAATGACCATCACCATGAATCCATGACATTGAAGCTCTGGTTTTGGCTGCCTGACCACTGTTCTTGGCTTCCTTCACTGCATGCCCAGCCCCGAAACCAGGATGAAAGAGCGTGCTCAAGCCCTGCTGCTGCTGAAAGGCATGGCCCTGCCCGCCCAGCTGCACCCTCCTGCCCTGCCTGTGCTCTACAGGTCCACGGTCCAGCCTTGGCTGGACTCAGGAGCAAGCCTAGGAGATCTGTGCAGCACAGCAAAGACTACCCACGTAGGAGAGCTGCCTCCAGCCTGGATCCCAGGCCCATGGATGCCTCCTCCTCCATGCTTAAATGACTCTTTCAGTACTTGCAGGTTACACAGGAACAGAGGGAAAAACAAAAGCCCTAAGTGAACCGGGGTCATATGCTGTGCTCCAGCTGAGGCACTGTGCATCAAAAAAGCTGGGGTTCTTCACCCTGCTTTCCCTTTCCTCCGGTATAGTCAGCTGAAATGTCCATGGTAAGGCTCACAACTGCTTTTTTTCAAGGAATTTGAGCTAAGCTTTTAATTACTGTTAATAAGGAAGTGGATTTTCTGTTCTGCAAAAAGATTCAAAATAAAAAAAAAATCATCCAGACCCCCAGATCATGCCAAACCTGGGTAAAAGCAAATAATTTCTTTGCCATGAAATCTACATGGTTCCCTTTATTATTTGCTAATAATTTGCGGAAGACAAAATCACTGTGAAATACATGTCTGCCCAACTTTTCATTTTTAAAAACACTGAAATACCTTCATTCAGATCTTCACTTGTTTTTACTTATTGTTCCTAAAAAGTTCATCAAAATCAATATGATTTTTTGTAATACAGCAGATCCTGCAAATTTTGCCAGGGAAGAAGCATTTTGATATAAAATCTCCTGCCAGCTCCAGTTCAAACACTTGTGACTCAGCACACGCCAAAAGCACACATGGTCTTGCAGACGGACAGCGTGGGAGCGCCAGGAGCCAGCCTCACTTGCACAGCCTAGGGAGAAGTCTGGGAGACCTGCAAGCCAGGAGCCAGGAGGTCTCTACTCCCCTGAGATGTTGGATGCTCTGGTAGGGGCACCAGGCAGTAGCTGGCCCTGTGCCGAGCCCTGTAACGGGCAGGTTCATTTTGGTACTCCCCTCCTCTCCTGGTAATGGAGGGAGACGTCCGCACTTCCTCTGTCCTCACCATAGCAGCTTACATGTGTTGCACTACCTGCCTGCTGCTCTTTATCACAGGCAGGGAGTGGAAGTGGCTTGATTCAGAATAATTTTGTATGATGCATTTATGGGCAGCTAGCTATTTAAAAAGCTCTGCTATACCCTGCTAGCCCCAGGTGGAGCCCCGTGTACATCCCCTGGGTGCAGGGCTTCCTCCAGGCTGGAGAGGCTGTTACTCTCCCTGCCTCTCTGATTTCAGCCCTGGTGCATGGTGTTGCCCCACTTACCACCCTTGGGCTGTTTGGCCGCATAAGCATCATCCCTATTTTGGGGCTGGTGCCCTTCACCTCTATCCCCAGCCCTTGCAAGAGAGGCAGAGGGGAGCAGGAACCATGCATGCAAGGGGGTACCAGTGAAGGCTTGCACATCTGTGCTGCCAGCCAAAACGCCGTGCCTCCCTGCTGCTCGTTTCCCTCCCGATGGCCTCCCCCAGGGACTCGGGTGAGTAAGCTGAGGGATTACTCAGCCAAAGGCGGTTGTGGTGCTATACCCCAGGGCAGAGCAAACGCCTCGGTCCAGGATTTCGGATGCGGTTCTGTCTACCCGCAGCAGTCAGGCACCACCGGCATATGCGGCAATCTGAAATACGATTTTAAAGCCAGCCATGGCACTCATAAGTGGATCTGCACAGGCAGCCAGGGAAGATGAAATCCTCTTGTTAGCCACAGGGCAGCGTGGTGTGGCAATTAGTATGTTAAGCAGAGCTGAGAGAGACTTTTGTAATGAAACCGAAAACTTGGCTGGCCCCCAAAATCTGCAAAGGTTCAAGAACCTTTCAGTAAACCTGGATTGAGCCCTGGCAGATTTATAATTTCAAGGAGGAACCGTTAAAAACACCCTGGTTTGTGCACGATTTTGAGCCCCGACCTGGCCACACTTGGCGCTTTGGGAGTTTTGCTTTAGGTTTTTTGCATACAAATCCAAAACACAGTGTAGACTCAGCAGGGAGGAACCGATGCAAACCAAAACTGCTGAGTTTTGCACAGCTCTAATTATAATCTCTTCACAGTCCTGGTTTTATTTATTATTGTTTGTACTGTGGTAGCAGCGCGGGGCTCCAACCAGCTTCAGGGCCACGCTGTGGTAGGTGTTGTAAAGGCAGAAGAAGAAGGCAGGATCCCCAGCCTGAAGAGCTTATAATCTAAATAAACAAAATAGATGAAGAATGAGAGAAAGACATAAAACACGTAAGCAAAGTGATTCGGGGGTGTTGGCAAGACAACCGCTTTTTCTTAGTGTCTCTCTCACCCACACATAAAATTGTGTCTATTTACCCCTTAAACTCTTTGGGGTCAGGGCTGCATTTTCCAAAATGCCAAGGGAGATAGGATGTGAGAAATGAGTGGAGAAACAGAGGTGCTGGGGGGAGGCAGCAGGATCGGCAGCCCCCAGGGCGGCACCGCTGGATTTCAGCAGTGAGGACGGCAGCGGGAGGCAGGTGATGGAGAGACCGGTGGTGTGCAGGATGGAGGAGACAGACGGCACTCCCTAGCTTGGGTCAGGTCAGAAAACCCATTGCATGCACCACGATGACCTGGGACAAGTCACCGGACCTCTCTGTGCTGCAGTTTCCTCTAGGGTTGAGCAGGGCTAAAAATATTTCCCTATATGGCATAATTCTTCCTCGATGTAAACTGCTTTGAGATTCTCAGGTGAAAGGTGCTAGAGGAATGCAAAGATTTATTTTTCATAAACCTCCTCACATATTCTTTTCACTGCCAAGTCAAGGCCTGAAGCCAGGAATTTTAGAGATGCATATATCCCTCTCACTATATACACACACACACATATATATATGAATATAAAAATACATTTATGAAAGATGCCAAGGTATATTTTTTAGAAATAAAGCCTTAAGTTAGATTTCCTAAATCTATATATAGGAACTTAAATGAATGGCCAGATTTAAAATCAGGACAGTTACTTCTTTAAAATTGGGTTCAGGAGTCTAGCTATAAGTTCTTACTTGAAAATGCTTAGCCACAAGCTAGCTGGAAATTTCATATCTTAAAAGAAGTTTTTAATGTCTGGTGTTTTTTTTTTTTATTTTCCCCAGGATTTAGGTGAAGGTTTGGGCCAGTTGTTTTATCCCAATTATTCACCATTCTGCAACTATTAATGAAAACAAACAGCTCTCTGAAGCTATTTCTCACAACAGGGAAGATTTATATCTTGAAACTGAAGCCTATTTTCTTACTGCATCTATTTTCTACACTGCGTAAACATCCAAGTTTGTTATTGCAGCAATCACCATCGTGAGCTCTCAGAGTTCCTTGCCAGGCTTGTGATATTTATTGTTTGTTAAGCCCCAGCTCCTGGAGTGAAGTGATTAGATGAGAACCTCGGCTTGCAGTTAAAAAATGATGTAACTTTGCGCTGGACCACAGGGCTGGTGAGAGGAACGGGAAAACATGAGCAGAATGTATGGTCAAGGGTCCAAACATCAGAAAGGCGGACAAAAAAGAAAACCCTACATGTATTATTATTTTTAAAGCCTAAGGACTCTTAAGCCAACCTACCCCTTATAATTTGGAAGGGGGAGACTGACTCATGGTTTCTGACTGCCAAAGCATGGCCATGGTGGGGGTTACTCATCACCTTATAGCTGCCCGGAGGTTTCTCGCCGAGGGGCTGCTCACCCCTCTGCTCAGCTGCACGTGTTTGTTATCACCAGGTGTTGGGCTCCTGCCACTTTTTTCCTTTTAAAACAACCTTCCTGAGGCATTCGTTTATGAAAATATCCTGTGCAAGAAATTACACGGACTTGGCAAATAGAGGCAATAGGTCAATTTCTGGCCCTCTCAAATATGACAGGATCCTTTTAGCTTTCAAAAAAAGAAGAAAAACAGAACTATTAAAAAGTCTGAGCTGCCAAATAGTAAGTCTATAACAATGTAAAGCAAATGTAAACATGATACGATGAAATGCATTTTTTTTAAAAAGCCCTCTTTTCTCAGCAGTTAGATGGGCTTTATATACAATGGGAAGATTCATTCCTGAAGGTAGCTCCAGTGTATGAAACAAACTGCTATGTATCACAGTCTAAAATGTCTATTTTACATGAAACAGCAACTGAGACATTGCCTTTACCTTGGGAAAAGCCCATTCAGCCTCCTGATTTATGAAGGCTGTACTTCTCACTGCTCTGCTCCCCGCCTCGCTGTGCCCACAAACCCTCTGCGGAGAGGAGACAAATACGTCTGCAGTGAAGGAACCTAGCTATTACCCATGTAACTAAAGGACATTAATAACAGAAAACCAATGTGAAGAGCACAACAAAAACACAAGCAGGAGAAAAATGAGCATGTTTGTGTGTGGAAAAATAACTATACAAGGTTGTGGTTTAAGACATGTGAAGGTCTGGCATGCATTGTTCACCAAGATATGGATGGGAGCTGGGGACACAAGTGGGGGTCCATAGCCAGCTCTGGCTGGACCCTGCACCCGTCCATGCCTGCAGGGATGGGAGTGAGCATGGAGAGCAACCCGCCGCTGCTTTCTCACCATTACAGCCCTGAGGCAAGGTCCTGTTGACACCCAGGGTAATGCCATGGGTGTTTTCTACCCAGGTTCTTCTCCATATGGTGGGATCTGGGCTGGACATACTGGTATTGGTTCTGAATGAAGCGCCTGCCTACTGGGGGCTGGGTGCTTGGGAGGAAGGAAAGGATGGGAAGATGATACCAAGGCTTTACACAAAACCTCATGACCATAGTCACAGGTGAATTGCGCTGCTCAAAGAAAGCAGAGGAAAGAACAAATCACCCTTGACTTCCTCTCTCCCCTTGAATGGGTCCCTGCTGCAGACAGTGCATTTGCCAGATGCCTGCAATAGGCCTGCAAACCAGCATAATATTCAAGTCATTGCTGCTGAAAGTTCTCCCTCCCTTGCCACCGTAGATTCTACCTGTAGCACATGGAAATAACCTCCGTACACCAAAGGCAGGGTGGATCCCAGAAGAGGCAGTAGGGAGTAACATGGTCTTTTCAGCTGGCTGAATGTACGGTCTATAGCCATGTTGCAATTTATGTAGTCTACATTTCTTCATTTACATGGGTACAATTCACACCTCTTTTTAGGGTGCAGTTAAACCTGAGTTCGAGTTCAAGGTGTGGCTTCAGGAATCAGGACAGTTATAGACCAGCAACAGATGCAGACAGTTACAGCTTAGAGGAGAGAGAAACTTCCTCTTGCATGAGTGAATAAATGCCAGAATACCCTGAAATCCTGCTATTTACCAGAGAACCTTGCATTATGAATATTTGTGGATCTCTACTGGGGCTAGGGTTAGGCATGCAATAATGAACTGGTATTGTGCTTTCTGTTTCACACATACTTTGTGAGCTGGTGGAAGACAAATGTTGGACACACTAGTGCTGTCAGCTGCCCCAGTACACTTCAGGAACGTCATTCTTTCTATTCCTGCTGTTAATTCAGCAACACACTCTGCCAATAAACCATAGCCATAGCTGCCTCACGGGTCATCATGACTACAGAAGAACAGGCTGCTTGCCAACACCAGACAACTTAGCCACCAACCACGGACACTCTGGGATAGCTAAATTCTCATGGGCAATGGCAGCCCCTCCTGAACTGATGTCTTCTCCCACTGGGCTGACTTGGGGCTGAAGGGTTAAGGCATGCTTCCCATACTGCCGGAGCCACAGTTGATCAACCCAAGGGTGCAGGCTGATACAGTCCTACTGTTTTGTGCTTGCTGTTCTGGTCCAGAATGAATCAGCACTGGGGTGTCCACAGCTGGTAAAACCTATGTCAAGTGTCTTTACTCTGCCATGTCTCAGCCTGTGAGATCTGCTAGGCAAGGCCCACTATTGTCTTCTTAAGGTGACAAGGTAGGGCTCAGGTGGTCTCCAGCCAAACCATCACATACCCAGTGCTCATGTCCAGATGTATGACGATAAACAGCTTGAACAATAGGGTGCCTGCTGGAAGGAAGGACATGTCAAACCAGAGCTTTCTGTTTCATTACTCTTCTGCAAATGGATCAAGGGAAAAAGGCAAGTATTCTACAATAACTTGGAAAATACCTCAGTACAAAGCTCAAGTCTGTGGGATGTGCCCTCACAGAAAAGCCCATCACCTAATGCAGCCCTGTTGTTGGCACAACCGTGCAATTAAACTTAAGTACCACTTAAGACTTTGGAGGCTTAAACTCAAGAATGCCATGCCCAGACAAATTCTGCTGTAAAGACAAAGTCAAAGAGACTCAGGCAGATTTTTAGATCAAAATGGAAATGCCCTCACTGTACTGATTACTTATGCCATTTTATTTTGTCCTTTACTTTTGAAGAGAACTGTTGTGCGAGCAAACAGAGCTTCAGTTTTCTTGTCAAAACTCCTGACGCCAGTGATCCTCCACTTACATGCAAAGCAAAACTATGTGTAAGTCACAGGGTCAATTTGTTTACCTTGCCTGTGGCAAGAGTTGGGTTCATCAGGTTAATTTCAGTAGTTGCTAAAAGGTCTTGAAATTTTTTTCTGGTGTCATGTGGCTTTTGCCTTTTTTTCAAAGCAGGGGGTAACCATGGACTGTTCAAAACATAATGAAGTAAACAACATTTTTCTGCATCAAGCTCATCCTGCAAATTAATTTATTTGCATTTCTAGCCCTTTCAAGTGAAGCGAAGTCATACAGATGTGAACAGTCATTTAAGGATTTTAAGGGTTATGGTTCACATCACCCAAAATTGATTCCAGGACTACTCATTCACAGAAAAGGGAAAAATGAAAGTGGACATGCTGGTGTGTTGGGAAAAATGGGGGATTTTTAATTAAAAAAAATTATTTTACAGCTGCTGTTATTTACTTAAGTTCAAAGCCTCGGGGCACATTCACAGTCCACACTGATCTGTTGTGAATTGCTTCTTTGTTGCTAGTTCGAGCAAAGTTGATTTCATATTGCTGATTCATCTAATGGGTTTGGACTACTCATGTTATCCTTTCAGATAACGGACCATTGATCCTGCAAACAAGTTTGCTGTCTGCTACCATCAGCTGATTTACTTCAGATTTCTAAAATTGAGTAGTTCTAGATTTTGGGGTTTGTGCATATAGGAAAAGTGAGAACTTCATGAAAATCAGAGCAGCAAAATACTCTTTTGGTCAACAACCAGCACATCTTGAATGTTAATAATGAGAACCAGCCCTGTGTACAGGAATGAGTTAATCCTGAGATAACTCTCATAATAATTTGCCATTAACCATGGCTATTGATTCTGCTGCCTGGCCTTAGGTGAAATTGCTATGTAAAAAAACCACAGTGGCAATAGCAACAAAGTACAGTGTTTTCTGGCAGACTCTGCAAGCCCCTTCAATGCAGGAAGCAATAGATTATAAACAAGTTTTATTTTAATCCCTGCAGGACATATTGTGAGAGTTCAAGAACAAGACCTATTTTTCTCAAAGCCCTCCAGAGAAAAAAGTTCTTGCGATCCCAATACAATATCAAAGAGATCAGCCAGTAAAGAAAAACTATCTGTTCCTGGCAAGACATCAAAACATTTCCCACAAGTTTATAGTTGTCCAACTGATCATCAAAGAAAAGAGTTTTGGTTGGGTTGGGGACTTTTTAGTGCCAAGAGGTGTTATTGATTCTGAGACGCCTGGTATTTTCAAGTATGCCAGCCAAAGGACTGCTGAAGGAACATTAATGGTCCTTACTATGTGAAATGCGTTATCTCTGGGCTATTTTATGCATAAACTGGTCTTTCTGTGAGCAAAATGTTTAGTGGTGTGCCCAATGCAGGCAGCTATTGTGCACACAGAAGCTTCTATTTGCACATCCCACCAAGCACACAAAAAGTGAGCATAAATGTCTCCTGTGAAAAAAATGTCTAATTCTTAAAAGTACATGAGTGCATTAATTTCTACTGTGCTCACCATGAACACATCACAATGGTTTATTTTCACACTTTAGATAGGGAAATATCTGCCTCTGAAGCAGAGAGATTCAGTGGCAGAGATAATTTGTGGCTTAGCTGTGAAGGGATCCAGGAGCCAGTTTTATAATCTCTCATTTGTAATACCGTAAAGCAGGGGAGCTGAAGTCACGGGACATGGCCTTCTTGTGCCATATACAAGTGCAGAAAAAAAAGCCATCCTCTATATATCTGTATGGCTGAAGCTTCCACAACATTAACTGTGCCACTGGACGAATCTAAATTTTTAGCTTTCCTAGTAAACACTCTGAGTAGAAATGCATGATTTATCAAAAATGCAGTGCTTTTGCTGATTTAGCTTCTGCCAAGTTGACGAGGAAAATAATGGCAAAACTGTGTTTGTGCCCATATCCGCAGAGCTATCCAGAGCTTATGGCAGCAGCGGTTCTGGGAAGTGTGGACCTAAGGAAGCCAGCTTTCCCGTGGCACCGATGGCTAGATACGTGGGTTCTCTCTCTATTTTCTTCTCTCTGTTCCCATCTCCTGCCCCGCTTGCTTTGCTGTCCCCAGGCCAACAACAAAGGGCTGATTGAGAAGCAGTGGCCAAGGGACAGCTGCAGGGGAGCAGCTCTGCTCTGCTCCCCGTGCTGAGTCACCAGCAGCGAGGGACAAATGCAAACACCCCGTGGGCTTGCTCATAGCCATCATGCATACTGGGCTGGGAGCTGGGGTTTCAAACTGAATGGGGATTCAGAGAAAAAAAGCCAAAAGCAGGAAGGAGTCTTCTGGCTTCATTTGGAAGGTCAGCTGCAAATGCTTCAGATCTCCTAGACAGTCATGAGGTCAAGCTGTGGCTGGGAAACCATCAGCCACGGCCAGGGCTGTGCAGGAGGGCTCGAGAGGGCTCTCTGCTGAAGAGTGCTCCTGCCTATGAGAAACACAGTGTCTCTGGGAGGACAAGCGCAGGTATTTTGGCAAATCCTCCTTGATGTCAGCTTAAGATTTAACTCAAATGATGCTCTAAGGCCACTTCCCTCATCACACATAGCCTTGCCATCCAAGCTGGGACAATTTACGGTCCGTATTTGCCCTTCACAGAGGCTAGCATTGTGTCTGCTTTTCTGAGATGACCAAAGCGGTCACTTGAATGCTGATAATCCCCCAGCCACAAAGGCTGCAGGTCCTTCCCACTACCTCTCACATTCCCCTCACTTCCCTCTGACCCTCCCACAAGTCATCAGGGGAGCACCTCAGTTCCCAGCAGCGTAAAACAAATGCTGTCTTGGCAATACACAGATGTTAATGAAACACCTTATGGAGGCTGATGCTTGCATGTGACTTTGCTGAGCTGCTGGAGTAACCATAACACCTGGGCTAGCTCTGCAGCAAACTCATTACTGCCGCAGGGTGCCCGTTGCCCTCCTGTCTGTTCCCCACAGACCTTAGTCCTGGTCCTCGTCCCTCCTGAGCTGGAAGTGCTGATGCTAGATGGCTGTTTGGACTTCTGCACTGCTGTAGCTGGGTGTGAGCAAGCCCCAGTGCAGCTGCATGGGGCAAGCCCACAGAAAGGCTGCTCCCAGCGCAGCTGGCCTTGCCACCAAGAAGGATCCATCCCCACGACTACTTTGTGCATGCTGAGCTTATAAGCCACCAACTGGCACAACCCTCCCTAAATATGTCCCAGACAAAATACTGGTGGTCCCAACGTTCAAAACCTGTCACTTAAAGGTCATACTCCTATAAAAACAGTGTCCTTAGCGAGGCTGCAGCCTGTCTCACTTCAGAAGAGAGGAGATTTCAGAAAAGCTCAGCTCTGACAATGGGCAATGCTTACTTGAAGCGTTGCCAAAAATTTGACGAGTTATTATTTTTGCAAAGCTCCTCTGCCATAGCTGCCCCATCATCCTCTTAAATGCAAATGTTTCTGTCATCTGTCACAAAGAGTGCTGCCATTTTGCTGCAGCGGTAGGAAGCCCAGGCTGTTGAGATAGGAGCCGGAGTTTGGCAGGAGATCTGTGTGAGTAGAGAGTGAAAAAAAATCCCAAGGTGGAAACATGCCAGCAGGAAAATTACAGTGTACTGAGAAAGCGGCTGTGCAAAATTTATGAAAGCAAGGGGGCAAGCCCTTTTCAAATGTCCGCCCTCATGAGAGTAAGGTAAAGGCGGATGATTTGCTGGGAAGTTAGACTGCTTGGTGTGAAAACCAGTTCACGGTGATCACTGGTGTTAGGCATGGCAGAGAGTTTTGTAAAATGGCATGAAGCAAATCCCAGCTTCCAGAGCAGAGCATGTAGTTTTGCAGATTGCATGCTGACCCTCAAAACTGATTTTAACTGTATTTCATCCTTGGTGAGTCAACCTGCATTCCTTGTGACTGAATTCCTGGGAAATCAACACCATGGAGAAATTCAGCCAGTGATTTTTACAAAACCGTTTCCTATGCAAATAATGTCTTTACAAGGGACTTAATGAGATTTTTTTTTCCTGCACAATTTTTTTCATGTATGCTCGTCATTTGAAATGGTAAATTACCCAGCTCTGGCTATGCAATACTAAAATAACAGAAGGGTTGAAAAATTTTTCTCTAAATGGTTTTGACTGAATTATACTGCTTACTGATTTGTTTTTAGTGATGTAAAAGGTATTCAGAATTTTCTACTTTCCTTTTAAAAACAAAGTGCAGTTAACACCCTAAATTTCCAACCTTTGATTTTTTTTAAAGCCTTTTACTGAAAGTGTGTTTATTTTAACCAAAGACTTTTCTAAGGAATTAAAAAGTTAGTTTCAAGTTTTTATTAAAAAGGAAGAAAATTAATAGAAAAATGATAAAAATAAGCGCTTCCTCCCCACTCTGCTGTCCCATTCATAATTGCCATTTTTTTTTAATCAGCTCAGCAACAACAGCAAATAAAAGCCTGAATCCCAATCATCTGTGACTTAAACCAACAACAAGGCATGACAAAGTGTGCAATTACACTATATTTGCACACTTTTTAAACAGGCAAAAACTCTTGGCCATTTGCCATGTCTTACAAGGTAGGGGAGGGGTCCTCTGACACCTCAGGGTGACTGCTGGGGCTCTGCCCAACCTCCCACCCACCTTGATGGGTGCAGGCTCAAGTTACTCGCCCTGCCTTTCCGCTCATGCTTTTAACACTTATGGCACCTATATATATCGTTTTCTCATTTGCCTGGTTTAACAATGCAACTGGCTACAGTTTTCACATTTTTATTCATGATTTAAAATGACAGGGTTTTTTGCCAAAAAAAATTTTGAATGCGAGTTAATCTTCCCCACCCCTGACAGGCATTCTCTGTAACACAAGTAATGTTTAGGTTTCAATCTATACTCCGCCAGGCAAATAAAATCAAAGTCACTGCAGGCTCTGATGCTGGGGGGGTGGGGGGAGAAACCCCAAACAAGCCACCCTCCCACCCCCCAGCCCTTTCCTGTGACAGAACAGAGCATTTCATATTCATTTCAGCCGGTTTGGCTGCAGTGCTGGAGGTGGTTTTCTGTGCAGGTACAGCGACCTGTTGCTGCTGCTAAACAATTTAGGGGAGCCCCGGCGATTTTGGGGATGACGCTCCCCTGGGAAGAGCAGATGGATGCCTCTCCCCAGCTCAGCCCAGCAGGACAGCTCCTCTCTGCCCCCGACCTGCGGCTGTGTTGCACGTCAGTGCACGCTGGGGTTTGTGTGTGTGTGTATTAAGGAAGTATTAAAAAAAGAAAAAAAAAAAGAAACATTTTCAGGGACTGCACAGAAAACGGTGCAAGAGTTGCTAGAGCAGTGTGCATACGCTTGAGAGGAATCCCTTTCAGTTCCTCTTTTCTTCAGCTTTATTTAAAAAGGGTTTGAAGGCTGGTTTAATTACGAAAACCAGCTCTCTAGACACCAAACAAAACGGCAGCCTAGCCTAAGTTGGCACCAGGACAGATGCATATTTTGCTCACTTCTCCATGCCAATCGGCTGTAGCTCACTCAGTATGTCAATCCAAGTTGGCTGTCTGAAATCCAAGTTTAGTGGCCTGAAAATATCCCGGTCCGGCTTTGTTTCATGTGGTAAACAGCTTGCTCAGTCTATTTCTTCAATGTTCAAAACAAAAATCAAAACCCCCAAAAAACTCGTTACTACACGTTATGGTAATAGCCTCTTTTTGCATTTTACCCCACTGCAGGATTTCCCTTTTTTTCTCTGCATACACTGACCATGAAATGCTGGCAAAACACATTGCTTTTTTAAAGATAGGCTTGATTCTGCCGGGCACTGAGCTCTGGTGAATGGGTTTGGAGTTAAGACTGAAACAACTGAGTCCTGTAACAAAAATGTTGGGGGGTGTTTAGCCCTTGCAGCTCTGCCAGCTCCTCCGAGCTGTCTGGCCATCTCCTAGATTCAGCTAAAATCGCCAGCAGCTATCTGCGGGAGCAGGCAGGGCTCAGGGACGGTGGCTTTGCAAAGCCCGGTCTGCTCAGGGCTTTCTAGAGCCCATCGGCTTCTTGGGGTTCAGTTCCCCCCCTCCTCTTATAAAGTTTTGCAGGACAATGCGCGTAAGGCAAGAATAGCAAGCAGTATCAGGGAGGGTTTATCGTGATTTACCATTGATGCAAATTCCCTCCCCTCCCTTTCCCCCCTCTGCCATTTTACTACAAATAAAGGGGCCCAGGCTCCCTAGTCAGCCAGCAGGATCGGGACTGCCAAAAGAAAACAAATCCAGTGCGGGGAGGCTGCTCACAAAGCACGGCTTAGTCAGTATTGCGGAGATGAGAAAAAAACAAACAGCCTCCCGAATGCCAGTGATGGAATATGGTTTCCTCGATAATTAAATTCAAGCAAGAACTCATCTCTCCTGGTTTCCTACTGGCTATTTCCTCCTGAAGGAAATTGAACGTCTCCAAAAACCTGAAATCGGGTCTCCGCTCACCAGCTTTCTAAGCAGAAGCAATGTCTTTCCACAGGGTACAGCTAAACTCCATGGAGAAAATTAACAAGTCAGTCATCTAGTTTCCACCTTTCCCGATAGCTTTGCAATTGACCCAGTGTTTACTGGTGTATTTAATGAATGGTGATGAAGGAAAAAACATAGATAGAATGTGAAGGGATGAAATAAACACATAGCTTGTGAGAAAAAGGTTTAAAATGTTAAGGAGTCTGGAGAAATCCCTAGAAAATCAAGAAATATCCCCAGCTGTCACCTTTCTTCTCCCACCTTCCTGGTAGGAAATTATATGGCGTTCAAACAAGGCAAGAGCATGCTGCCTTTTAATTATCATACTTATGTGCTTTATATGGGCACTTCACATAGTGGAAGTGCTGGGCAAATATTAACTTTGACTCATCTGAACCTTTGGTTTAAAACAAAGAAACCTGGGAGGTGTGGGGAAGCAAACACTGGGAGAAGAGGCTCAGTTCCAGCTATTTACACCATCAGTGAGCCTGACTGCAGAAAACGATACCATCGACTGTGGAGGTGAATTTGCCTGTGCTAACGACACTGCAGTCATGCACTATACTGCCATGTGCTTGTTGCCTCAGAGCAATCCCCTGCTTTATATTTGCACTTAGACACCATAAGAACAGAAACCAAATAGCTGCAGGCAGCCTCTGTCCATCTCAGTCTGCAGCATCTGGGCTTTTCTGAATACTCCTTTCCTCTTCCAAACTGCAAGGCAGAGAAACGGTGAGGGTATTGCATCTACCTCAGGGCAGCGTCTCTGTTAAACTTGGCCAGTTCGGTTAAAAGCGAATCACTAGCAAGAGGCGAGCGACCGTGCCCTGCCATGCCTGTGTACCCTGGCTGGGACAGAGAGGCGGGATGCAGCATCGCTTGGGAAAACGCTGTCCCGTTCCCTGAAAATGGAGCGTTTCTGAGACTCGGATTATCCGTCCTGCTGCTGCACGGCAGTGGGGGGAGAGGGTTGTCGGGAGCAGGAGAGGAGGGCAACCCAAGTGGCTCTGGGAGTCATCGTGCATGCACAGCCCAGGGGACCTGCCAACCCTGCCATCCAGCAGAGCCCGGGGCAGAGCGGGCAGGGTTAATCCTGACCACAGCACATGCTTCCCCTTTCCCCTCCCCCCCGCAAGAAGAAAGCCTATTTCCTGCAAGGGGATGGCTTTGCAGTGCTCTGAGCAACTCTCCCAGTGGCCAGGGGATTTTCTAGGTATCTGGGCTGGGAGACTTCGAAAGCATGTGTTTTTCCACTGAAGAGCACTCTCAGTATCTCGTGGGCTCCCAGGCAGTTTAAATTGCTCCAGTGAGGAATGTGCAGATTCGTCAGGCTTCTGTACTATCCAATTAGAATAACGGCACTGCGAGTTAAGCTCCTAAAGGGCATCTGCCTATTTGCAGGCAGTTATCAGGATACGAACATCACCACATATATACACGTGGGTGGATTGAGAAAATCCCTGGTGGCTGGATGAGTCCGGTGGAGCTTTTATCTCTTGGGATAGATGATTCGTGATACCCTGCCTGCTGGAACTCACAGGCGTTTTATTCCTTCGATGCTTTCCAGTAAAAAGAGCAGCAGCATCTGATAGTTGAGGAGGAAAGAGGAGGAGGAAGAGGAGAGGAGAAGCAGAAGAGTAAAGACAGGAGAAAAGGAGGATGGGCGTTATTTGCTGGGTGAAATCTTAGCAGGGGGACTTGGTGTTATTTCACTGGAACTGGAAATTCTCTGCTCCTACCTTCAGGGAGGGGATGGCAAAGACTGAGTGAGCAGAGATCAGCCCCGGGTAAGCAGGGGGGGTGTTGTGTCACTGCCCGGCAGCCCCACTGGTCTGGAAAGGTGGAGGCAGCCTGGGTTTGGAGGGCCAGTCCTTGTCAGCAGCAGGGTGGCCATGGGAACATGTCTCCTGGAGAACTGTGAGATGCTGAGAGATATGGACCCACCTCCGATACAGGAACCGTTTGATACTAATTGGAAACAAAGGCAAAGGTAACTTGCTGCCCTGGGTGCAGAAATACAGCTTTATTTAACAAGAGGCACAGACATCTAGAGGACAGAGAGGCTTGCCAAACTGAGGCTTTTTCTTTCTCAGCTATACCTGGCAATTTTTTTTGTCCGGATGCTGTCCATCCACAAAGGCTGGCCCCCTTCTCTGCTCTCAAGTTTCCCCCTAGGATTCAAATCTTAACACCTCTAAATGTAACTTGGCTTCCTTCCTAGTAGGACCGGGGCTATGGGAAAGGGGTTGCACAGTGGCAACATCTTGGTTCAGCACTGAGAACAAACCTGCAAACCTTTTCAAGCCCAAACACCAGGGGGGACGGGCATTTGCCATTATACAGAAGGGAGATTGTATGAAGATGGTGGGCAAGCTCAGCCCTCACCCATTGCAGGGGAGACAATGAAAACTCTGTATTGGCAGTGAATAAACAGTTTACTGTCACTGAAACCGCACTAGTCAGCTTGCAACCTAAAGGTTGACAGATTTTCATTAAGGTCTCTGAAACCTAGAAGGGTTTTAGTTTTATTTTTTTGCCTGCTTTTCAGGAGCATAACAAAAAAGGCACTCCTGGTTTTGGAGCACTTGAGCTGTAGAGCTTTTAGACTTTTCTCTGCAATCATGTGGACAAGGAAGGTCCTTCTTATTTCAAAAGAAAGCTGAGATTCTTGCACAACTGCTTCCCCCCAGAAGCTTGTGCCCTAGCCCCCGCCCCCAATTCCAACCCCAGTCCACCAAGTACCTTGAGACTTGCAATTAAGTCTGTTGGCAATATAATTGTGATGGTTGGCAACCCAGTGTCACTGGAGGAGCTTCCACTCCTGTAGCTGAAGGATTTGGGCTCCCTCTCTATTTCACATCTGCACTGATGCAGAGGGCATACTCTTCCTTCTTTGTATAATAATGTCTTATTTGCACAGTAATCTCAGCTGTGGAATGGAAATGTCTTCTCTGGCCCAAGTTGTGAGCTGTTAAAAATCTGGCAGATCCCATGATAGAGGTGGCTGCATTTCAGTGGTGGGAAAAGTGATTTTCATATTGTTCTGGCACGGTTCTTGTAAACTGAACTTCTATAACACTTCTCTTTGAGATCCATGGGAGTTTTGCCTTCTCTAGGCCTGCAGTGCAGGGCCATCAGTTTGTAAAACACTGAAAGAATGACTGAGAGGAATGCTATAATGAGGTTTGTTTGTCAGAGAATTATTTTTTGTCCTTATGTTTGGTTTCCCTTGAGATAATCAGAGTTGACTTTTGCATCTCACACTTGAATCTTTTTCAAAACAAGCTGTGCTCAACGGGACAAAACTCACATGTACAGTTACTGATGTGTATTTTTGATACATTTGCATGTGCAAATGGTTATTTCATGATGATTTTCTTGTGTAACTGCTAATGAATTTGACGGCTAATTAGGTGTGCCACTGCATGCAATTTAAAATCACATCCTTTCCAAGGCTGAAGCTAACATTCAGCATGCAAACTTCATAAACCAACTTCAGCAGCTCTTTGCCCCCACTCCTGCACTTGTGGGCACTTATTTCTGCTTGCCACACTGTGGGCCCACGTAGCTGTCTGTGTGGCTGCACAGGAAACTGGTAGAGGAAACTGATGTAAGTGAAAGAGACTGAAGAAAACAAATTTTTTCAGCAGGATCAGTTCCCCGACCTGGTTCATTGCACAGTCCCATGAACAGCTGTGCTGGCACAGTGCAGAAGATGGTGCAAGGGTGGGACAAGGTGGCCAAGGCTTCCTCTGCTGCTGCCTAGGAAAAGGCAACCTGAGTTGCTTCTCGGATTTTCTCATGGTTTATTTCTAATGATTTGTTTGCAAGGTCTTTTCCAAGGGAAGTTCTCACCTTCAATGACTTAACAGAATATCAGAAGCAAGCATTAACACACCTAGACTGCAGCTCAGACAGTACTCAGGATGATGCCCTGTTCTGGGCCCTCAACAGAGTCTGGCAGAACAAGGGAGATGAAGACCCCGTGGCAGCCCATTTCCTCTGGATCTTGCTTGTACAAGTTAGACCACCAACACCATTAAGGACAGGCTGTCCTGTAGTGGTGGCACACAGTAATTTCCCAGTTGCCATGTGAGATCTAATGCACAACCTTGCAAGATCTCATGGGAAAACCTTTTAGTTTCATCGAGCTTTTGCACTCCATCTTGACCCTCTTCTTATACAATTCCAGTGAGAAGCTGAGTTTTTGCTGGTATAATAATACTAAAAAAAATAAACCCAAAGGAAATTAAACCACAAACAACTATATTCAAAAACAAAGGGTCTGGCTGGTGCCCAAGAAAACAAGGAAATTTAAAGATAAAGCAAATTGTCCTTATTTCACCCCGTTGCGCCTGAGGATGGCTGGGGTTTCCAAAGAAGGCAAGCCACAGCATGCCTCGCTCTGCCAGGGAGAAGCCAGCAAAGGGCCGAGCCCTCTTAGCTGACGAGCTGGACTTTATCCCCAACTTCTTAATGGGAAAGTCATGTGGCAACATTGAAACCCAGATATTGAAATCTAAAAACCCTCCTAGCCATGTGTGCAGCTGGGATGGATTAGGACTAAATGAAGCCCGGACTCGCTGACAGGACGTGGAATAGGTGAAGACTCGAATGGGATGCGCTTTCCTTGAACTTGATGATGGGTGCCTAGCTCCCCAGGACTTCTGCCCAGCCGAGGAGAAGGAGCGGTGACTAGTCAACCTACACCAGAGGATGGTCACGGTCTGGGAAGGGTGGACAGTGTGTCTAAAAGCTGATGTCTTAAAATCAGGAGGCTCTGGAATAGCCGAGGCTTCAGCTTCAATGCCTCATCAAGTCAGAGAGAAGAAAATGGAAAGCGGCAATGCCAGAGCTGTCTGGAGGTTTTCTATCCTGTGGCATCACCATGGCTTGGACCGGTGGATGGCCTGGCCCAGCCTCCCAAACTCAAGTGAGGGCTAACGGCAGGACAACCTACCCAAGCCAACAGAGTCACCTCTGCTCGCGCTCAGCCTGTATTGTCTTGCGGTGCTCAGAGGGCAGGCAGGGCAGTGAGGGGAGAATTAGCAAGGCACAAAATCCCAAATAAAGAAACCCACTTTGCATGATCATTTGTTAAGCAAATACTCGCCTTGATTAGTGTATTTGCTGGTTTCATTATGACGCTTGGCAGCACAGTCTGTGCTTGCAGTCCATGTTAATGGCCCCTTTCAACCTTGTAACGTCTTGGAGGAGCAAGGTGGCCCTTTTTAATTCTTATTCTTTTGTGATACCGGTTTTACTACTACCACAGGCCTCCAGAGAAGCTAAGTCTTATAATTTCTATTCATAAGTCATCGTTAATTTAGCAAAATCTATTTTATTTATTCTTGAATACTTTGAATATCAAAGGATTTCCTCTATCCTCCTTCTGAGCCTACGTGGCCCTGGTGAATGCCTCCGCTTTCATTCACAATGAAATTAAAAGGCATAGGCGGTGGCCTTGAATGTGAAGATGTGCCAAACCATTGGGAAACAATATACCATACCCCCCATCCGTGACATCTGCATCCCTGAGAACACTTCTTGCAGGTGCATGTCCTAGCACAGAGTAAAATGCACACATCTGATTTAGATGTTCACTTTGCTTGCTGAAATCCCATTAAACAAATGAACTGCATGCTTTTTTTCTTTCCTTTTCTCACTGTCACATAAATTTAGGCACTGCTAATTCCCCTGTACTCACTTGGACCCCATCAATATTTTCTACCATGAAGTGAAATGCAAGCAATAAAGGCACTTGAATAACCAATCCATTCAAACCTGCTATGTCTTAAAGACGGAAATTGTTTCCAAGTGATCAGAACATTTTGCTGACTTTTCTTTTTGATATAGTATGCCCTTTTCTACTCCAGGAATCAGAGGTGGATTCAGGCCTAAGAGCCGACTTCATTTATAACCGCATTTCTTAAAGACAATTGGGTGCAAAGGCTACCATCTCCTTGCAGCTCCACTGGCAGAGCTAGATGCCCTGAAATCCCAAGCTTTCTGGCAGTTTGCAGGGGAGCTGGGAACCTAGAGGCCAGCTCTGAGGGAGCATTCATTACTTTGAAAAACCAAGCTCCCCCCTACGTTGCCAGCCAAGAACTACTGGGGAACCTTGACTCCCAAGTGGGGTGGGAACATGGGGAGCTGAATTGGGCCTCCCACGTCCCAGCTGACAGCCTTAATTTCAGACCTGTTGATTATTCTGGGGTCTGGCTTTCTTTTTTGACATGCAACATTTCAAAAGGTCTCAGTTTCAACTCAACATGAATGAGGGAAATTTGTGGAAGCTTGAAAAAACTTGGCAGGATGGAAAAGCTCTTTCTCACCCATCTAAAGTCTTCTGTTTTCTCCTGGATGAGAGTAGTGGTTTTCAAGCTTATCTAAATTTTTGCCAGTGGAAGTGGAGACTCCTGCACAGTGAAGTCATGAGAATAGCTTGCTTTTCTCAGTTATCTTTTGTTGAGCCTTCAGAAGTTGTACACAGACCTCCCTGTGCTGGATACTGTTGAACGAGAGGGACAGATGCTAATATCCAGTATGGGTACTCCTATGTTCAATTCCTTCCAGAGGGACTCGTTTACTGTGCTCTTCAAACGCCTAGATAAAGTTATTGCCAGGTATTTAAAACTACGCCTTTTCTTATTTTGACCTTAATGAATAAATGCACCTACCACTACCAGGAGAATCTGTAGCACCATTTTAGAGCCTCGTTATTTGAGATGCTGGTGTCCAGACTCCTACTGGTTCTTACCAGCTGCTAAATAAGAACACCGTTTCCATTGATTCCTAATCACATGATTCACCGAAAAAGTGTAGTGCTGCCCAAGCCATTTGGCAATTGGGCCCTACTACATATTTTTCAGTGGTCAGGTCACAATGCAGGAAGCTATTAGAGAGTTAGTTTGAACTGGATACGCACACAGATAACGCTGCTTTCCTCTTGAAAGTACTTGTGTGCGGTGCCACTGCCTGCTAGATAGTTTGCAGTGTGAACTTTTGTGAAGGAAGCCTCCTTCCAAGCCCAATCTATGTATGGAAGCTGGCATGAGTCCTCGCTGCAGATGACTCAGTAGGTACAACTGTGTATATCACATCCATACAAACAAACTTCAGCTACTTGCTAGCTAACCACCCTACCAGCAAACATCTCAACTGTATTTCCCTAAAACAGAAGAACTAACAGGATGGGATCTTCATATCTGTTTTACCCTGACATTAATACAACTGTCAAAGAGGCACAACTCCAGTGTGTAAACTCTCTGCTTTGAGCCAGGGCTCCAACTCACTTCATTCGTGCCTCTGACTCACCATCATGCAATGCCTGACTGCCTCTACAACTGGGTGATGGCTGTCTGCTTGGGATAGGATTAGGCAACCACAGGTGGCACCACCTGCTGCAAAGCCCTCCCGCCTGGGTTTTCTTTGCTGACTCCTAGACATTTAAGAGCCTGCTCAGTTGCTGAAAGGGAAGTGGCCAAGGGGACAATGGGCTCCTTGTAGTTGTTCAACAGTATCACTTCACTTTATCATTGACTGGCATTTGGCATAGCATGTTGGGCTGGATGCAAATAGTGTGAGCAGTTGGCTGTGCCTCTCCAGAAAGGTGGCAGGAAGAGTTACAGGTTTATGTTGATCTATAACACAGACTGTAGCTTTCTCTTTGCCACAAAATCCACCCTTCAGACGGTAATGTGAACCTCTGCAGGTTCTGTCACAGCCACTACAGGTCAATGGGGTATGGCTGCTGCTTTTCTTTATTCCTGTGTTTTCCTTATTGTTCTGTCTGCTCATTTGGATGAAGTACCTAATTAAGCATGTTTCTTGTAGAAGAGCCTAGAACCTCACTAGAGCCAAGATGCTACACACTAAAAGTGCTGCCTTGCTACCTTTGTCTGCAGCCTAAGGATTTAAGCCAGTGGAGCCATCTATTGATAAAGTCACCAACAAGTGCCACTGTCACTGTCATTGTTTACCACAGGTCGCAGGCCTATTTTGAGCAAAGGAACTGGCTGTGGAGTCCAGCGCTCCCAGGTGACATCTCCAGAACCTGCAGCTCTGATGTCATTAGCATCTTCTGTGATGATAGATGGGAAATGCTTATGGCATTTATAAAAAATAAATCCCATGTGGAGGCTAATCTAAAGCCTTAGAGTTTCATTACAAAACTCACCTATACAGTCCACCCTCTGCACCTTCTCCCCTACAACCCTCAAAGCACACAAGAGATGGGAGCCCCCTAATCAGATCCCCTGAACCCTACACCTTACCTGCCTGGCTGCTCTGCAGCAGAATATTGGTGTTCAGAGGATTGCTAGGTGAATCTTTCATTTTTATTCCAATGCAGCTTCTTTGTATTTTTAACAGGGACCCCACTGTCTCATGCAAATGAATGCTGTATGCTTGCTTCCTGGTATGCTCCATAGGCATGTGCTGTATGGTTTGGCTTTAATACCAAATAAAGTAAGTAATTACAAAAATCAAAGTGGATGTGCCATTCTCTTGCCCATGCAAAAGAAGTCACTACCACAGCTACCTGTCTTCTCAGGTCAGGCCAAATTATGAGCAATGTCAGAAATGCAAGGTATCTGTAGACAGACCACAAAGCAAAGCACAAGATCTGTTATAGTATATGACTAATCTCATTTCTTGTACTGTGCCATCCCATAGTGCCAAGATTAAACCTAGTAAACCAAGATTAAACTCTCTGCTGCTGGTGGCAAGGGCCCTTTGGTACGCACATGAAGAAGTCCATAGGCAAGGTTTGGAGTACAAACACCTGAGAGTCCGATCCAGCTCCAGGGAACTGAGAAGCAGGTGTCCCTCAGACTTCACTTGGAACAGGACTGACTAATAAATTTATCCATATTCATAACTTCAAACTTCATCTTCAATTAAAAGAAAGTTGAAGTGACTTTCATCCTACAGCCACAAAATGAGAAGACATTTTTAGAGCACGTGTGCGCACACACACAAGTGGGAAACACTGTAGATATGACTTTTGTATCTAGTCCAAGGTAAGCAAGGGTTTGAAACTTTTAGAGGGCAATGTATGTTCATTTACAAATTCCAGAGGGTCCTTAAATGCTGAATATAAAGAATTCATTCTAACGCCAAAGTCCTTGACAGAATGAGCAATCCGGCACCATTCTTCAGAGTCTGTACTTTAGGCAGTTTACTTGGGATCAATTTGATTTCAGGTAAGCCAACTGAGAACAAATGAATTTCATCAAAACCCCACCTCTTGCTTTTAAATGATTACATGTTCTTTGCAATAATGACTGCAACTGCTGTGTTCCCTACAAGTCCATTTCTAAACACAAGGACATTTTGATTTACTAGCACACTTATTTGTGTGAGTCTAGAGATAGCTTCATCTTGTGGGGCTATTTTTCAGTTTTCTTCACTCCCTGAGAGCACATCCTGCAGCAAATACCCAAAACCTAAAAACCTGATGACATTAAAATGCCCAGATTCATTTACTTCTCTGAATGTCATGCGGTGGAAAGACGAGACAGATTTTCTTGCCTCTGGCCTAGTCCTCTCTTTCTGATCTGAAGATGTCGGCATCGCTAAAGCATCTTGGCTTGGCATTTGTTTTATCTATTATTTGCAAAGATACTGTTCTGAATAGTACTTTCTTTTTTTGTGGTACCAAACGGCTGGATACTAAAAGGGAAAAATACTAGTGGACGAGACATTTGTCTTTCCTGAAGAACAACAAACAGACCTAAATGTTGATCTACAGCCTCCAGCTGTCTAGTAGACTCGCTGTCCCGAGCTCCCGAACAGCCATCCTTTCTGTAGCCAGCGTCCCAACATTCCCATGCATTCGCACAGTGACGTATCAGGCAATCTTGTTCACTGCAATGCTGATTCTTCAGATTACTCAAAAGTACCCAGCACAAGTTAATGAAAATAGTGGCAATATTTGTCGTCCTTGATTCAGCTATTCAGTTTCTTCTGCTGGTATGTACAAGTTATCGTACTTGTCTGTACTGTAGGTTTTTTAAGAGTGCCACTAAATTAAAGTTGACAACTAATGTCAATCAGGGAGGCAAGAGGAGGAAGAAAAGGTTTCTGCTATGATATAGCAGATTTAATTGCACAGAAACAATGCATGACTTTTGAATGCTCATATCCTTAATGCTGCATTAACATATTAATATTCTTTCTTTAATAGCTAGAGTTAAAACCAAAAACTTCCTTAAAACCCCTGCCATCTCTCTGCTATCTTGTAGTTCAAACCACAAGAAGTCAGGAAAAGCAAACTTTGAGTTATGCAGCTTAATATGGCTATGGTGCACATACCTAATTAAAAAAAAAGGTCAGATTAAAGAAGTTAAGCACTAGTCTTTTTTTCTTCTCTTCCTTTCCTTTCCTTTCCTTTCCTTTCCTTTCCTTTCCTTTCCTTTCCTTTCCTTTCCTTTCCTTTCCTTTCCTTTCCTTTCCTTTCCTTTCCTTTCCTTTCCTTTCCTTTCCTTTCCTTTCCTTTCCTTTCCTTTCCTTTCCTTTCCTTTCCTTTCCTTTCCTTTCCTTTCCTTTCCTTTCCTTTCCTTTCCTTTCCTTTCCTTTCCTTTCCTTTCCTTTCCTTTCCTTTCCTTTCCTTTCCTTTCCTTTCCTAACAACCTGGAACTCTCTTGAAATTGGGTGGCAAACCCTTTTCTTCTGAAGGACCTCACTAGGGCCACCTCTTTAATCAGAAATGGCTGCACAGGAGCTCCCGATTGTGCAAGTACCCTGCTGGGGTACCTACTGAGAAGGGGTCAATTTTCTCCTTTGCCTGAGGGATGGAAACTCGCATCTCTAGCAGCGACTACACTCACAGCTGGGAAGGAAATTGTGCACTCACTGACTCCAGCTAAATGCATCTTTCATTGCTGGTAGTCATGTGGAGTAGGCTGAGCAGAAAGGCTGGGAATGACCTTACCCTCTCAGGATAGCCCAGCGAGCGTGACAACTTGGAGGGGAGAAATATATGCCTGACCCCCCACAGGAGCTGAAGTCAGATCCCCTGTACCTGGAGGAATATAGTCATTGTTACAGCAGGAGTCGTGCCACCACTGTCACCCTCTGAGCTCTGAAGGAAAGCCACACTGACCACAGCATTTCATACAGAGCATCATTCAATGGGTTTGCTCAGAGATTGCCGAATGAATTGTTTGTGTGAAATATGTAGAACAATGCCACATCTGTGGTCATGATAGACTTAACTATGAGGCAGGCACTGACCAGCACAGTCCTGTCAAGATGGAGGCACTGCTGGGCACACCCTGAAGCACAGATGTAAGTACATTTATACACTTCTGTGTACAAAGCTGTGGGTGCTGGGTCTAAGTTTTGAGTGGGAGTGTTAAAGTCTTATTTTGGGTGCCTAAAGCCTTTTATAGTTCTACATATGCCTACAAAAAGCCCATTTATATCCACAGAAATACCTTTGTTAATGACAAGGTCAGGCTGCTAGTGCTACACTGACCAGGGCTAGTACAGCTAGGGTGCTCTATATCAGGGAAGGAGTACTTAGACATATGCAGGAGTTCAAACATAGTGTCTACACCACCGCTGGCGATGGCAGCTGCAGCCCCCTTTGATTTCTAGGATGTCCATTCACCTTCCTACTTTCCATACCCCCAGTTCCAGTTAGCCCATGTAACCTTCCTTCTGCACAACCCCCTGCAAACTAGATCTCTAAATGCACACCCTTATCTCCCCAACCACGAGCATCTCATTGCTCACTCCAACCATGTTCTCACACACCTAAAGCACAGGGCATCCGCCGAACCTCTGCTCCGGTCCTCCCTCTTGTACAAGGGTTCATACTATTGCTCTTGGAAAGAGCAGCACTAGCATTGGCAGCAGCAAACCAGATAGGTGCTCAGATACCAGAAAACATTTTATATTTGTGCATTCCCTTAAAACTTGCAAACCAGCAGAGTTGGAAGCATTTGCTACCCTTCCCTAACCCAGCCCTAAGAAGTGGTTTATTAGTGAGATGGCAATAACGGGATGGGACTCCCAGTGCTAATGATGAAATCACCACCAGGATCAAATGGTACCAGCTGTCCAACCGTGCCCAGCAACACTCGCCCAGGAGTGCAAGGCAGCAAATGAAGAGCACTGTGTTCAACCGAAATTAAAGAGCTGATGTAGGCACGCTGATATGTCCAGCCACTAATACTGGATAAATTCGGTGTAATGCCTGGTAAAAATCTGTTTGTCACTACCAGATGCTCGTGCTTGTAGCTAGTTACTGAGCTTAGGGGGCTCAGATGTAAGTAATTAACATCCTAGCCCTGTTAACATTCCACTTTCTTTCATTCTGATGAAGCATCACATTGTAAAGCAGACAACAATGAAAAGCATGTCCATTTTCAAATTGTTTAAATATATTCATCATACAAGCCGGGATGGATTCTAATTAATCATTTTTTAACTTGTATATGGGGGGAGGGATGAGCTGACAGAACTGTGCAATGCCACTGGCAAAAGTCCCGGCTCTTTTAATAACTGTGTATGAAATTAGAGGGAAAAAAAACCCTTTAGCTTAGTGACCAGACCAAAATATATTTTTACAGCTGCCAAGGTTCTCATTGAAGATATAAACCAGAATCTAAAGGGATCCTGTGTATGTATGTGTTGCATTAAGATATCCTACTTACAACAGCGCTAACATTAGTTTTGTCAGAGGCTGAATGGTGGAAGGGGAGGGCAAGGGCTTGGCAGTGGTTGCACTCTGGCCAGCACTTTGTTAATACATCCAAACAAAATCATTTAGGGAGACAAGTTTCATGTCACAAGTTGCTGCTTTATTTAGCATGTGCGTAATGGCTATGAAGGGGCTGGATTCCCTCCTGCGTTCCTCAGGTGGTGGGCGAGGCTGGATTTGTCCCGCGAGGAGATGCTTCTCCTGTGAGCAAGCACAGGGACACACTGTGGTCTCACAGCATCTGCCTCCCCCTTTCCACCTTACCCCAGTTAGTGCAGATCAGATGAAGGGATAGGTGAGCTCTGCTGCAGTGATCCTCTCTCTATGCTATAAAATCTTTTAAGGAGCCTCTTCTATCCCCACAATGTCCCAAGAAGAGTCTTTTTCTTGACTGAAAAATGAGTGGGCAGTCAGGAGCTCAGGCACAGGATAAAGTTTAGTCTCACTACTTTGCTGGTGGGCTGGTGCAAGTTCAGTTTCAAGGGCTACAGGGAAACAGTGCAAAAGTGAAACTCAGCATAGAGAGAGCTCTGCTCATGCTATTGCTAACTGAAAGCCAAATATTTAATGCAGTGCCCAAACATATGATTTGGAAGTGACTTTGGACTGGTGAGAGCTGCCAGATTGCTAGCACTGGGATCTGAAGCATCTTGTAAAGACTCAGCAACCCCCCTGCACCTGAAGGTGGGGATTCATAGTCAGCTTATGTTGATCTAAAACCGTGATTAAAACAGAAGGAGGCTGTCCTGCCTTAGACCATGACACAGCACCCTAAATAATGTCACGTCCTCTGAGGATGGCAGACCCAGTAACACAGTAAATGTCCCCGTGTCTAGCCCAGTTGAACCTGAGGAGCTGTTCTCTGAGTAATGTTCCCCCCAATATTTACCAACTGTCTTATTTTTGTGCAGACTGGTGTTCACTGTCCTATCCCCTACAGTCCCCATTGCAAAACAGAAGATGGCTGTCACTCTTTTAGACCACACTGATGCTGTTCAAAATTATTGAAGCCACTATTGCATACATGGGAGAGTTACCTTCTGTCTGCTGAAACCGACGCAGGCATTAACAGTGGAAATACTTCAAAGTGTTGAAGCTGTTTGTCTTTTAGTAGCTGGACTTGATGTATTAACCTATTGCTCACAGGTCTCTCATCAAGTGGGAATGATTTTCAGGCAGTAATATTTCATCCAAATCGAAACTTAATTAAAAGATCTGACTTTCTATGATCTGTCCAAACACCTCCAACTATAGAACGAATTTTCTTTTATTGCAGCATTTTCTTTCTTAGGGGCCATATTTCCTTTTCATTCTGCCATACAAGTTCCAAGAATGATCAAAGTCTCAAATGGAATCCCAGCTGAAAGTGGTTACAAGAAACTGGAGATAATAAAACAAATATTGTAAGACCCCTAATATGAGCAGCTCTCATAAAAAATGAACAATTGGGAAATATCTTTGCAAGTCCTCTTTTAAGTTCATTTAGTACATCTATTACACAAGTTCTGAAGATCTAATGTCATAATTCTCCAAAAGTACCATAATGCTGTTTCCACTTAACTTAGAGATTTTCAGCAAATTTTGCAAATAAACAAATGGCTTCATGACATGTATTAAATTCAAACTGAGCAAGATGGAGATACCAGAGCAAAACAAAGTACACAATAAAAGAATAATCACAGATTATAAATCACAGTTTATAAATCACAGATTATAAATTGTAATTGTTCTTCAAAATCTCCCACCCAGACTTTTGAATTTCTTTTCTGATCCTGATGGCCTAATCCATGTTCAAATTATCACTTGGCATTTGTAATAAATTCTTAATATGAGTGCAAAAAGAAATATCAGCTTGTTCTATTAATCGTGTTAGAAAATGCTATGCAGCATTTGAAACATACCCTTTCAGATGAATGGAAATCAAATGTAGTCCTGTTCCTTTACAGTCTATTTCTCCTACTTTTAACAAAAAAGTTCAAAGAAATAAGAAATGGCTCTGGGAGGGCAACTAGTATTGTAACATAGTTTCCTGGAGAAAGGAATAATTTGGATTTTTTTCTGCAGATTGAACCTGAAGCACATTTGAAAAATGGTTAGGAGCCATATGTCTGAAATCTTCAAGGAATATTAAGGCTAACAGGCTAAATGTCTGCCTCTGAGATGCTCTAGAGGATGCAGATTGGCTAAATGATGTCCAGCCTTTGAAAACCTGGATATACTCCAACTTGGTGCTTGGAGAAAAGGGCCTTAATGAGTCTTTGGTATCTGCGTCTATTGTTCAACAGAACATCTTGAGCAGGGTAGAAGATGGATGTAATTTGTGAGGATCTAAACCTAAGGCAGCAGCTCTTGCCCTTATATGCACTTCTTCAAAGGCTTCCTGTGAAGCCTTGAAGATCAAGGAAAAGGGAAAGATCAAGGAGAAGGGAATGAACTATCTCAGTCTGACCTGCCCTTTGGCCAAGCTGTCTGGGGAGGTGGCATGTGGGGGCTTTAAGCCATTCTGCTATCAAACCCAGCAAGGGAGCATGAGGTCCATGGATCCATGAGTTCGAGTGGCGTTGCTTCTGCCTCTGTCCACCTCATCAACTGCACCATCACAGGGACCGGAGGATTTGGGAGGTCACGTGCTGCTGCCGCCGAGGATTTGCACTTTTTCTCTCCTACCCACTAAAAAGGGAAAGGTGCTTGAAGGTTTACCTCTTTTTTTACCATCTTGGCTGGAAGGGAATGCCCAACTACTAAAAGAAAATATAGGGCAGGACTCAGGACTAAGAAATAACTTGGAAGGACTCAGTTCAGGACAAGTTTCTGGAAGCCCTCAGCTCTATCAATTTTTCACTTGTGAAAGTAAACAGCAAAAAAAAATATGTGGACAAATGTAGTCCATGGCCCCCTTGACTCTATGCATTCTGTAAAGGGTCTTTTTAATGCTGACAGCAGAGCCTTACCACTGCTGGCGGTCCCAGCTGCATTCCTGCTGCCAGGGGAAAAGAGGAAGAAGGCGTAAAGCTACTGAATAGCATAAGGAAATTTTTAGTGCCATCTTCTGAAAGATGATTAGCTGGAACACATTACACTGACTTAGCAAATACCTAAAATTCTCATCAGGTTGGATTTGATGATGAGAGGGTCACTTTGAGGCTTAACAAGTTTATGAAGTCCTAAGAGATTTTTAGAAAGTATTATTAAGCCTTGGTGAAGACAAACATGGAAACAAAAAAAGGCAGCTGTGCTCATGTCTCAGGATAGTCTTGCCTCCAAGAGTACACTGTTCCCAACCAGCTTAAATGTCTTTAGAGTGTGTTGTTCTTTGTTTCTATTTTGCTTCACAATTGCCCCCAAAGTGAAAAGTATTTCAGATGAAACAGAAAAACTGATTAGCAAATTCTACGAAGTGTGCAACATTCAGCCTCCTGAATTTGGACTAAGCCAGGAAACGTAATGGAAATTTTTACTGTGTATGAAAAGGGTTATTGTCACAACTTCAAAGCTACTCAACCAGTTCTCTGCATACTTAATCTGCTTTTCACATTTCACTAGTATACTCAAAATATATTTCCACTATGTCCAACCATTACAATAAACACACAGTGTTTGTGTTGGTGTCTAAGGCACAATTATGCATTTGCTTGTTTGCGTTTTGAAGCACAAGTAAGCTATGCCAGTTTTCCTGATACTCAAAAATGAACAGAATGGACAATTTTATCCAATAAAATTTGATTGAGAGAGTTACGCACAACTAAAAAGCTGTGTTCATAGGTGATAGAATGGAAATTGCATTCAGTTCTCATTGCTGTGATTTGCTGGTGCACAGCCATAGTAAAACATCTTCAGTCAGCTTTGATGGAAGATGCAAGTCTGTTACTCCAATGGAGTCTGTGGGAATAACAAAAAGCCTTTGTCTCAGATGTGGAAGGGTCTCCAGCATCCTTTCTGGACAGCACTGGCCCTCTAAACTAAACACACCTCTAGTCTAAAATCTTTTATGCAACCATGGAAAATAATGGAAATGAAGGTGCATGGCCTAAAATCCTATCCTGCCCTGGGAAAGCATTTTGAGAAAGCTCACTATTTATGGGCAGTTACAGGAGCCCTGTCATAAAACAGTTGAAGTCTGGGCTTATGGTAGCCCCAGATGTGCCATGCCTCCTGAAAAGAAAATGCAAGAGAAGGCAGGAAACAACAGCAGTGCATTATCCAGTAGAGAGCTGTGCTGCTTCTGGTATCCAAACCAGTTCACTTAAAGCCAGCTTGGGTCTCTCTGCCCTCTTCTGCAACTGATAGTCCCTTTGGGTCTTCCTTAAATGAACAAGAAAACAAGCCTCTACATTCTCAATCCAGATTTCTCTTCCACGAGGAGAAAGTTAAAAGCCACTCAGGTCATGTAGGCTGTATTTATTTGCATTTCTGTAGCAAGCAGAAGCACTAGCACAGAGCGGGAGCTGTTGGGGTAGGTGCTGTGCAAGCAGAGGAGGAAGGCACTGGTGCCTGCTGCAGGGTGATGGGGCAGTGCACACCCCTACAGCTCTGGTGATCGATGCTCTTTTGTTCTGTGAGGAAAGCCAGCTAGGTCTTGTTAGCATTTGGCCTTAGGAAGAAAGGGTTAATTGCCCCAGTTTTTGCCAGCTGGGGAGCCACTGAGCTAACAGAAAATTGGGAGGGGAAGCAGGACAACCAGCTCTTCAGAGTGGGAGGGGAAAGAGGCTGCCAGGCCTTGCTGTTTGTGTTTGTATTTCTGTGTTTGAGTTCTGTTTTGAAATAAAACACATTATTACACCTTTGCAAACTACTGAGTATTGTAAGCCAGCCCCACGATACAGCCTACAATCTTGCAGAAACAAAGACTACAGGCACATGTAGGAATACAAAGGCAAAAGAAGATAGGCTGTGGTTTCAGCAGCTACTTGTGCTGGCAGGAGCAAGTATCTGCATAAAAGCAAAACTAGGAAAACATCCATTTGATATACTTTCCAAACTGCAGCTTGATTCAGTCAAGGTTCTTTTCATGCTCTATTCCTTTGTTTCAGTCCTACTACTGCTTGTTTTTCAAATTGACTATTTGCTGCAGGAATTTTGCTTTAATTTAGCAGGCAGCTGGAGCTTATTAAACACGATTTTCCATGGTAGTATTTTATATCAGTACTTGATAATGGCACACCTGTAAACACCCTCTATAACGAGCACCTTTAGGCACCAGTGGAATCCGCCTGCTGCAGTTGGTGTGGTGGGGATGCTGGGTAAAAATGGTGTGGCAGCTTAAGCCCAAACTTTCTTCAGTGCATTTTTCCCCTGCTTCCTAATCTCTCCTGACATAATGTTGAAAGTTATTACTTAGCTGCATAAAGAAAACCATCTGTCAATTTTTTACCTGCTTACATGTGGGACCAGGTACCCAGAAGCTGTTACTGCAAGCCAAGGCAAATGCCCAGCTTCCAAGAAAGCAGAAATCCAATTATAGTAATCTGATTCAACCATCTATCTAGGGTAAATCAATAAAAAGCTGTTCTCCATCAGAGAACAACTGAGATTCCTCCAAATACTGTTTTTGACATCCAAGTCCTGACTGAGTAGCCCTTAAACTTCTTTTGAGAGCTTTTGGAAAATGAGATTTTTAGCAGCTGTAAGTCAGTATATTTAAGTTCATATCTTGCTGAATGGAGATTGGAGATTGTTCATGCTCATCTATGAAGTGCATCCTCCTCATGTTGTGTAACAATAATACTAACATCTGAGCTCCAGTCAGCATCCAGAGCACTCTTGTCATAAGTTACAAAATTTACTGCTTCTCCAGTTTTCCTAGCATGAAGACTGGACTCTTCAGAAGCACTTGGTGTTTGCTGAAGTCTGGTCCTGTCGGAGTCACTATGAGTTTAACAATAATTTCAGTGGAAGTAGACTCTGAATAGAGGGCTTTGGCTATGTGTGCCTTGACTAAAATGCCCATTTTTTTCCCTTCCATCCTGCAAAAACCAGGAAACTACCAAAGATTTTTTGAGACTGCTCAGAAAGACCATCTGGGAAAAAAGTCACTCTTGAAGAAACTTGTGCTTTCCTCTCTCATGACCTGTAGGCAGATTTTTGCTAATGTTACTTCACACTAGTTATTTTCTGCTATGGTTGGTAGACTTGAGGTCTGCGGATTTCTTATTGGGCTCCCTGGAGCTTAAAAAGAGAAAACCGGGACTTATTGTTTTAGACTTGTGTGCTTGAATTTGCTGTAGCATAGTCTTCAGTGGATACTGCCCCCCTGGGTTCTCGGAATTGGAAAAGGATTGAAAGCCAGTGTTTTAGACTGCCCTTGCTTAAAATTAAAAGGTATCTTTTGATAAACAGAGATTCTGCTATTTAAATATCTGACTCATGTTGTTAACGTTTTCATTTTTGTTGTGATTTCTTTTTTCCTCTGATAATTTCTTGGCAAAGGATAGCAGTCCTGAAATAGAGTTGTCTAGATGGCTCTTTACTGATACCCTGGATACAAGCTGGGTAAATCTGGTTAGTTTGGTGGGGGTGCCTCATCCGAGACTTACTAAAAGAAAAAAAAACTAATTCCCAAGGAATTTATGCTATATATTAGCAGCAATATTGCCAGATGTGGAGAGGGTTAAAACACTTGCTAATAGATAATTCCAGGCATATATTAGTCACTTCCCTGCAGAAGGACTGAAAGCTTGAGGAATATATTTTCCCTGTCCCTCCACCCCCCCAAACTGGATGAATTCATAGAACTGTTTCCTTGAATTACTCACTTGCAAATCATAGCAGTTATAACTTGAACTTCCAGAAATAACATGCTAAAGATTTTGTAGAAGATAAATACGGATTACATTTGCTGTAAATAGCATTCGTGTAGTGGTGTGTCAGCTACTGGAATAACTGCGTGCTGGCCTTAACTTTGCAGATGATCTTTTATTTGTGCATGCTCCATCTTTTCAAGAATAAAAAGAAGAGGGAAAATACCCCACACTTAGTGTTGGTTACAGTAAGATCAGTTAGGTCAGTGCTGAGCATTTTCGAAATCCCAGACAATGGAAGCTAAAATGCTTATTGTGCTGGCTGGATAGGAAAAATGTGGAACCTATAGAAGCCAGAAGCAAACCAGCCAGCTTAAGGCAGCATTATCAGCAGCTGCTTTTCAGTCTTAAATAGAAAGTGCTTTTTAAGGAGGTCTGTTGGGAATACTCCTACAACTAAGTGAACCCATAACAGCGTGCTGCTGATGACTAAGTAAATGGAGATGGAGGAGGAGAGTTCAATGGCTCCCAGAGGAGTTGCCATATTTCTTTCCAGGATTTCTTGGACAGAAGTATATGTCTGAGCTGTTTGCGATGCCTTCATAATGAGTATAGTCCTTGTGAGACCTAGTCCGCGTGCATTGCTCCAGTGTTTTGGTGTGTGCAATGGGTCCAACATACTTGGCACACCTCAGGCTCAGTGGCTGCACCTGTACTCATAACACAGGGCTAAGCCCTGGCACCTGATCATCCATACTCTTAAATTGCTACCATGGCTCTGTTTGGGCCAACCGTTGCCCTCCCAGACAATATGCGTGTATGGAAACACTTGTCTCTGTTGGAAGGTAAAATAGGATGGGTGGGATCTGTGCTGAGCCATTGGCATAAATGCAGGAGAACGGGCCCTGTGCTGTTTTGTTTCATATTAAAAATATGACCACTGTGTACAGGCTGCAAAGCTGAGCTAGGATGCGTTTTGCTGCTCTACAGGGGGCCTGTGTGAGATGTGCACTGGGGGATGTCCTAGACAGTTGTACAAAATCTTCAGATTTTCCTGGGACAGAAACAGAAAATTAGAAGAATTTGCATAAAGGATATTTCAGGATTTATAACTTCCTTTCAGCAGTTTTTTACGACAGTTTTGCCAGCATCCTGTGTTGCTCTTGCATACAAGATGCTGCACAGTCAAAGTAGCAATGAAGAAATCACTGCTTTGCTACAACTGAAGCATAAACTCTACTTACAGCTCACAGTCCAAGGATGCTCAGACCTAACCATAGATGGTACTGACATCTAGATCCTTCTCTTTTTGGCTGTTAAACCACCTCTCCCATTCAGAATGGGCTTTCTCTAAACCAATTTTGTTGTCACTTTATAATTTCTTTTTCAGAATACTTAATTTTTACCTGCAGTGAGAACAGCTTGACAGCACAGAGGACTACTGTCAGGGGAACACATGCTGCACATGCCGTTGCAGGCAAGTCAGCCCTTTCAAAGACATTTTTAAAATATCATCTCCACAGCTTGTGTGGCCATTTGTTAAAAACAAATGGCATTTGGGGAGTCTGGAAATCAGGAGCAGCCATTAGGTGGATCTAAAATATGTGTCATCTGTTTAGTGTTGTATCCTCTTATGCACTGTCTCTTCTCAGAAGGCCAGTCCCTTGAGATTTGTGAGATCAGAGGGAAACAGGAGACCCATCTGCAACCTGCTGATTAGCCAGTCATCAACAGATTATCTTGTACAAAGGGATGAGGGTAATGGGCTGAGGCCAGCTAAGTGCATATATGGTAGTGAAAGCACCAGTGCCACAAAGATGGGAAAGACCAGATGATGTGACTTCTGGGGAGGGCACCTTTAAACAGACAGAAAAAGAAGGGTGGGATTGTTGGGTGAGTCACTCCAGAATACTTGGCATCGATATCAAATCAATGGGTTCAGCCTGGTCTTGCGGTTTCCTTTCTTTCTGGGCACGGATCTCCACAAGCCGGAGGAGCTGGTGGGTGTACGGTATTTGCAACTGCTTTATTTTCTCTGGGCTAAAAATACTCTGCAAACTTTGGTTTTATTTTCCATTCCTAACAGCTGAGCCCTGGTCTGGAGGGAATGAATGTGTTATCCCACTGTGAAAACATCTAAACAGGTGGAAAGGACAAGGGAGGGTAGAAAGGGAGGGTGGAGAGTCTGGTTTTAAACAGAAATCCTGTTTCCTTTCTAAAAACAGAGTGAAGGTCCTGTAGGTTATTTTAAAACTAAAACTCGTATTCCCATTCTCATCTATTTGTTTATGTGAAAGAGCCTTGTGTTGGGAGACATCAGGAAGAAAATAGTTACAGAGACACTGTCAGAGGAAAGAGAAAATTGTGGGCACTGTGCTGCTGTTTCAGTCAGACCCAAGCATTCTGCCAATAAACTTCATTTTTCACCTGTAGCTTCTGTTATGCCAGCTGCAGTCTCCTATTCAGCTTTACCAAAGTGCTTTCTTTTCTCTTCTTCTGAGAAAGCTCTTTATGAAAACTATCCTAGTTCTGAGACAACTCTGTTGTAGCATCTCAGTGCTTACTGGTGGTGCTGTTTCTGTAGCCATCCCTGTGCCTCAGCACAGAAAAGGCTATCAAATAGGCTGAATTGTGCTAAATGTTATGTTTTCCATTTTTCAGTATGGAAATATTTTCCATTGAGAAGCATGATCCTGCCTGGTAAGACTCTCTTCATCCAAATCCTGTCTGGATTGTGAGTAAGTCCACAAAGGCGAGGGCTAATGTACTAATCCATTCTGGTACTGTATGTCTTTATAGAAACTTTTTTAGAAAAGAAAAATAAGAATAAGGGTCCAGAGACTTGCACTATACAGAATGTAATCAATAAAGTTATTCAAAGTTTTACACAAAAGCACTCACACAGATCATTAGGGCAGAAACTTTAATCCACTGAGGTTTAGAAATGAGGAATTTCTTAAGTAGCACCTGAGATTTTTTTTTTCCTCTCCAAGTCTGTAAGGCTTTGTGGATTGTAAATCCTGCCAAAACACTTTTTCAAATAAATATTGGGGAGGAAAAATAAAAATAGTAAGGGGAAGGCAAGCTGAAATCTGATAAACAGCCCCAAGACTTCAGCCGTTTCAGGGGTCACTGACTGTTGCCCCAAATTCTCCCCTAGGTGACAGAAGTTAGTAAATAATCATAAACAGTGGGGAGAAAAAATGGTGCTGGTTAGAAGAACAAAGCCATGCTGGTTTCACCTTTCCTACACCTGAGCCTTTGGGTAGGCTTTGAATTCCCTTAGACATGCCTCTTACCGTTTGTACATTTTCTGCTTATCATCTAAACAAGGGCTGGCTACATATCCCATCTGCCCTTACTGAACAACAGGTTGGGGCTGTGTGAGCCCTGGATTTGCCTTGCCTGTCCAACAGCAGTTTTCTATCTTTCAGCAAAGGCAGCTAGGCTAGAGGAAAGCCAATGGGTCAACCATGAAAGGATGGGCACAATTCTTCTGGCAGGCAAGCACAGCTTGAAGTGTGCTCTTACAGGTGCTGAGTCTTCCTCTGCAAGACCATCAGCTGGCATGCACTGGAGGCAGCCCTGTGGGCCTGCTATCAGATTAGTAACATGGATGAGTTATGTGTTGGTGCACCAGCCCAGCCTCAAGACTGTGCCTGTGCAGTGCTGCAGACATAGCGCAGGTTAGGCATGAGCCCCACAAGTCCCTGCAGCTCCTTTCCAGTGCTTGACATGAGGATAGCCTGGGAGAGCATCCTGGTGGGCACCAGGCTGAGGTAGTTCAATGACTGTCACTGGTGCGCAGCTGTCTGACAGAATGCTCTTGCCAAGGAGTTTGGCCACAGAAAAGGCTTTCCTATGTGACGATTTGCCTGACACTGAATATGAGTTGTCCTGGTGAACTGTGATTCCTCCCACATCTTCTGAAGAATGCATGAGATTCACAAAGAAGCAGAGGGATTGTGGGGCCCTTGCAAAAGACAGCACTGGGACCATACATTGCTCTTGTGGCAACTTCTACCACTGTTATCATTTGTGTATCCTCTTTAGTCCAAAGCAGAGGAATGAGAGGTGGATTAGCATGTATGAACTACATGATAAATGAATGAAAAGACACATCTAGTCTATATACTATACTTGTATAACCCAGACTGTTGCACATATCCCCTATGCATTTATCGCACATATTTTGTTTGCAGCAATGTTGGCATCAGACTGAGTGCTCATTTAAGTTGTCTGTATTATGCCTGTACAGTAGGTCTAGTGGAGCTGTGATGTATGGTCCTCCACCAGAAGAAGATCTGTGGCCTCTACAGTGGGAACTTAGGTATTCTGCTGTTGTAGGTCAGTGATTTTCAAACTGCTTGGTGACGCTGGGTGCATGATCTACAGCTGTCTTGGACAGCCATATTAACCAAGGACTTGCAGACTCATTAGTTTTATGTGAGGCTAAGTTAATTTCAGGACTGCCAAAGGCCCATTGGTCCATCATGGTTGGGAATGGCTGATTTAGGCTTGCTTGGGGTGCCATATCTGCTTGAGGGTAAGGAATAATGTGCGTGAGAGATCCTCAGAGATTGCTTCTGCTTCATATAAGCCACTGGAGCAAAAGCAAGTTGGCAAGTGAGTGTTCCTGCCTTCAGCAGGTAAATGGAGATTGTTATGATTCATTTAGACTCCACAACACAGCAGTTTCACTAATGGCCATTAAAATGGATTCAGAATAAGATCAAAAACAGTACAGGCAGAACAACTGTTTGGTTGTGCCACCACCAACAGAAATATTTTGACTTCATTCTGATTACAAATACTCACACTTAAATACTAAAAATACTGTGATGAGGGGGCTGATGTTCTAGAGAGCACCCATGAATTAGAAGTCAAGGAAATGCAATATGGTCAAAGCCTGGTATACCTAGTCATTCAGGGACAGACTAGAAGCAAGTGGCTGAGGGAGCAAAAGGGAGAAAGACAACTGGAGAAAGAAAACATGAGGAAGGAAAAAATTATTTTGCTGTCTGACTGCTGGTTTCAAGGTTAAAGAGAAATGATGAAATCAAAGCACCCATTAATTCTAACTATTCAATCAAACTTAGTTTGCTAATGCTGCAAAACCACTGATTCACTTTTATCTAAAATTGAAAAAGCGTAATTCAAAGCCTATTCAAAGAGAGTAATGAGATAGCCTGGAAGACCATTACCTAAAAACCAGTTACAATTATATGTTATCTGTGTGGACTCAGGTTTTTATTGGCTTGCATTTGCCCTCCAGGGCATCAGACAAAGGCATCTATTTGTTAGGCTTTGGAGGACAGCTAAAATTAAGCCGTTTTGGACAGGGTTGAGGGCAGGACTCCCATATCTCTCTCTGGGATTTCCTAGAGAGACGTAAGCATGCATGACTTATGCAGTGACTTTACCCTGTCCATGTACTGGCACCAGTGATTTGCAAATGCATGGCTAGACTTCTCTGGGGTTTGTAGATGTCCCTGTATGGCCTGTAGCAGTAGCTCTGACTTGGCTATAAAACTTAACAATCTTATCCCAGACAAATGGCCAAAAGTTTTTTTCAGCTGAGCAAAATTTCTGGACAGAAAAACTGGAATCAGACATGGGGGAAGCAGGAGGGGGACTACCGTACCTCCTGTTGGTTAAATACCACTTGCTCTCGTTTGGTGGCTGCCTGTTAATCTTGTCTGAGTTGCATATATAATTGCTGTCAGAGTACTTTACAGCCTGTGTAGAGGCAGTCTAAGTATGTTAAATCCAAGTAAGTTCATAATACACTGTACAATTGAAAGTTGCTAATTCTTACTTTGCCCATCATAAGCCCAGTCTCTCCCTCTGCAGCTGTGATTTAGTAACAGGGTACTGTTTTGCAGTCTCAGATTACTAAGTCTTTGAGCACAAAATTAATTCCTTACCTAACACAGTTGAAATTAACGGATTGATTGATTGATACTGATGATTTGATGTTATTCTGTTAAACTGTTTTTGCAAAGAGAGAAAAATGTGTCATGGTATGTTTATTTGTATGCTGTGGAGCATAAATGAAAGAGTTGATTGAACTGTTTTATGAAAAAAAAAGGATAATATTATCTTGGCTGTCAGTACTCTTTTGTATCTTTATTGTCTTTGATTCTTTACGGCCTTTACTGGCTTCAGTGGACTTTGGATCAGACAGTTACTAATTCATCTTCAAATCTTTATGCAAATGACAACGGCAAGTTCACTATGTGTGTGAATTCCTTAATCTTCTGGGAAAATTTTAAGTTTACATTGTAAACCAAAGACCTAAGGGTAAGTTCTGAGGCTACTTCTGTCACCCCTATAAAATGATCGTTTATCAACCATCTGATGTATTTCCTTGCCAAACTGCTAATATGAGGAAAAGTAGGTTGTGTGTGATGCTGTGTGTAATGTTAGGTAGCCATTGGCAAGCGGTGACTTTTAATAGACACTTTTATAAGAAAAAAAACCATGTAAAATGTCGAGCAGAGGATGATGGCTAAAGACTAAAGAAAAGGATACTCAGAGATAGAAAAACTGTTACTTCAATGTCTAGTGCTAACATATCACATGTGGAAAAATAAGTTCAAGGTTCCCCTTATTTAAGCTGTTTAGGACAAGTAGTGCTGCAGGGGTGGAGCACAGGAGGAGATATAAATCTCTCTGCATGCTTTCTAAGACTTGAAGAGAGCTCTGGAAGGAGCTCCTTGCAAAAAAAGTTTTAAGAAAAAAGGTGGAGAAGTAAGTGCTGTAGTCTGGATTCAGAATCCGACAAAGCTTAAGGTCCATGGCGAATAAAGACAACTCCTCTGGCAGAGCTTTGCAGGTGACATGGCATGGTGTCACCATCCTGTCACCATACTGAGCTGAAATCTTACATGCTCTGACCGATGTGATCAAATAAATGTTTCTTCCATTCAATTTCTGCTTCTCTGAAAGTACTGAGCCACAGTCTCTGGGGTGACTGAAGAATTTTGCTCATTATTATTAGATTATTATATTTCCCCATGCCAGTCACTGGAAACCTGCCTGAAAAGACATAGATCCCCATGGTGCAACAACCAGAACCTGGATCCCAAAATATTCCACAAAAGGCTGCATGATGGTAAGTGCTGGGTCATTCTGAAGAATTCCCAAGCCATGACTGTCATTTTTCTCTGCTAAAAATCATTAAAACCTCTGAGGAGGAACACAAATAACAGGGATGAAAGCCTAATCTTTGTCAGAGATCCAGACACTGACTGTATTGTAGTTTCAGCACGGGCATGTGTCTGACATAAAATCAAGGAGGCAGATAAAATGAGAGCACTCAATGCGATCGTGCAAAACTGGGATTTAACCCTTTTTCAGCCTAACCAGTTGCGGCCTGGAGTGAATAGTGACCATGTATTTTGTAAAGAAGGAGTTGTTTTTGTTTTAAAAAGAGCATTCAGATCAGCTGAGATTGAGCCAATACTGAAAACAGAGCAACCAAATTTATCATTGACCAGAAGATTTGTATGGGGCCAAAGGAGGTTGGTACAGACAGATTAGAAGCAGATTATCAGCATGCTTTCAGCTTTATCTGTTTCTAGAAGCAAATAATTAGCCTCAGACACAACCTCAGCTTTAAATAAGTTTTAAAATATAAATTATTAGTGTGAAAAGACTGATAAAAGTTATAGGAACTGTTATTTCTGCTAGAAGAAGTTCATTCCCAGAGGAATTAATTTCAATCAACGTGGTTTCTGTAGCACTGCTGCATTTTTGCTAGGAAAAGCCAATTTCAAGAAACTCATTTAGTTCCTTATTTCAAATCCTCAGTGTAACCTGCCTGAAGAAAAAGGGGAAAAAAGAGACAGTTCTGATGTCAGAAACTGGCTCATTTATCTTCTGGAGCTTTGTTACGAAACTGAGAAAATTGCTGGTAATGGCTTTTTTTAGGAGATAAAGTGGGTTGATTCATCCTGGTTTCTGAGTTGCACGTGACCCAAAATCCCCAACTGGAGCACAGCCGACTGGTTCCCAGCATGAGTGCTGTGAAACGTGCGCTGTGTAGCCAGGGCTTATCTTGCCCATGGAGAGATTGTCACCCAGGGAAATAAGTGTAATGTAATTGAGAAATGGGATTCGTTTGTGCTAGTGTCATGTGTGGTCCTAAATGTGGGTTGCTGATAGCTTTGGAAATGAAGGGAACGCCCATGGTTTGTCAGCAATATCCAGGGTTCCTTATGATCTTCTTGACAGCCTGGATATCTGATGTCACCTCTTTTAGCTTAAACAGCCTTGTGGTAAGCATTATAAGATTCTTTGCAACCATGGGGAAAAAGTGGTCTGATTTTAAACTGGTATGTTTACATGTTTTTTCAAAGCAATGAAGATTCAAGTATTTTCCTTATGTTGTGTTCCCTTACGTTACTTTGAAAGCCTCAATTATAGAAATTAAGGACTTTTCTGGAGAGTAGGGAGAAGTCCTTTTTCATATTTGAAAACTTATAAGCATTTATTGGAAAAAAAAATAGATTAAACAAAAAATATTGTCCCACATCTCAACACAAGCAAAGTGATAAAGGCAAATGAGAAATGAAAGAAAGCTTTGTGCACTGGGCTACACACTACAGATGATTTTTATAAGACAAAACTTTATGCTGCTGGTACTCTTACACTGAAGAATAAGAAAGCAGGTCTTTTCATCTACATGATGAGCTTTTCTGCCAAACTTGAAAACTGCTGAGTGTGTCCAGCCTGCTCCTTTCCTGGGAAAACATCTTGCCCATACTATGCCTCCAGCACTGTTAAGTTTTCTTCTGCCTCCACATTTGGGGTGTCCTCACCTGGTGAAATCTACATTGCCAGCTGAACACAAATCCTTAGGAGGCCAGACCAGAAGTTAAGACTGCGGTCTCCAGTACGTGTGTGCCAGGAGATTATCTCTGATCTTCCCTTTTGTTGGGGAGAGCTGAAATCACCTTAAATGACAGACCTTGCTGCAGGAGTAGGACTGGCAGATGTGGATGGAAACACCTCTGCTGCAGGAGATCCAGGGTTTTTAATCTCCCATCCAGGGCTTTTAATCTCCCTCATGACAGTGTAGCTCCCTGTCCCCCTGGGGAAGCTGGGTCACACTTGGTAACTTACGATTTATCTACTGCTTCTTTCCTAGGCGGTTTTAAATCCAGAAGTTACAGGTTCAGTTGTTACCAAGAAATCCAAGAGAATGCTGTACCAAAAAAGGGCATTTTTCTCATAAAATACAAGCTAAACCGCCAGCTTTCTCCAAGGCATTTGATAAATGAGAAGGTGCATTTTTTCACAAGGGTGTTTTGATTTCTCGACTGAGTGCCGTCATGACTCTACTGCAGGGAAGATGACAGTTACATGCTTGGTGAGGTGAGGTAAGAGCAATGCATCAGCCCCATCGGTGGCTCCCAGTGGAGGGCAGCCACTAGCCTGGCAGGGCAGCAACTTCTGCAAGCGTCTGCTCAGATGGCAAGAGCTAACCTCACTGCCTCACAGCATCCTAAAGAGAGAGGGCAACTGGTGCGAATTGCGTGGATGCTCAGTGTGGCTTCCCTGAGGAGTGAAAATAAAACTGCATTCCTTAGTTATGGTAAAAGTGTTTACAAATCTGTGCCCGAGTGGGGGAAAAAAAATTGACACAAATGGGGCCTGGCGTATGCCAAATATATGAGCTGTTCTAAAAGTACGATGTGTCATGGGCTCATTATTCATCAATGCTTCATCACACTGAGTTTATGGTGGCATTAAAACTGGAGAAAAAGAGACGTCATTTACATGAAACGCTGGAGACACTCCCTCCACCCTTTGATTCCTTCAGTAAGCTGGAAGGAGGTTTGTGTGCGCATGAGAAAGTGTGCTATACAATGGCGGCCTTTATTCTCTTCTTGAATTACTCATACTGTGCAGTATGTAGCAAAAAAAAAAAAAAAATGTTTGGGGCTTATTTTGCTCTTAAGAAATAACAGTGAAACACTGAAGCAAAGCTACAATGCAAGCGAATGCACTGGTCGCTTCTGGAGTTTATTTTTCTAGTGTTTTTTTGAATGCTAGCATCTCTTTCTGTGCTTCACACTGAAGTTGTTACTTTCCTATGTACACAGGACAAGCCAAATTCCTTCCCCAGCCCCCTAAGTCCTGACCTTGACAAAGGAATGACTGTTGTCCCACTGCACAAGGTTTTGCAGGCTGTTAAGCAACCGAGGTGGAAAGCACCAGACGGCCAAAGGGAGCTCATGCTGGGGAAGGAGCTGGAAATTTGGGCCCGCATCAGTGTAAGGGATTGGGGCAAGGTGGAGAGCTTTGCATGAAAAAACAAATCTCATTGTAATGCAATTGTCTAACAGAGGACTTGCAAGTTCAATAGCTGACCTCCTTCCCTGTTTTATTTTATTTTTTTTTTTAAACCTTCTAGGTTTTCACTCCTGACAAAAAAGCGCGTATTTTAAAATCCCAGCCACCACACAGAGCAAGGAGGAATATGGGAGGATGAGTTCAGTGGCCTTCGAATGGGGCTATCGCATTGCTGCCTCACAGCCATGGGACCACATTCAAAGAAGGGCACGAGACCTGCTGGAAGGACACAGAAGACAAAATGAGGGGTGCATGCCTGCACTTTTACATCTTGTGCTGACGTCCACCCTAAAGAATTCAGATGGGTGTGTTTTGACTGAGTTGTCTGGCCATCAGCTAAGGTTTTAAGATTATTTGATCACTCATTTTGGAGGCTGTTATTTTTTCAAAGTTCATTTCCTAATATAGGCAAAACACCAACCTTTTTTTTTTATTTTGCATTTTTTGTGAACAGGGGAGAGTCAGTTTTTACTACCTATGGCATTATCCATCTAAGGTTTCTTCAAGCCCATGCTCCAGTCTGACATAACACAATAGACTGGACTGGCTCCAGAGGAGTTTGTTTAGTCCCATATATAATTATTACCTTGTAAACAGGATGCACCTTTAAGTTATAATTTAAATATGATAAATGGGTCAAACCCAAGAGTTTTATTATCCCAGGACACAGTTATTACCAACTTAACAGGAAACACCTGCAAGTTATTGTTATAATTAGAGATGGCTGAAAAATGGGGAAATCATTTTGTGGGAAAAAAAAATAGAATTATTGAAGTTATTTTCATTCTGAAAGGTTCAAATGTATCCATTTGAGCAGAATTTTATGCATCCTTTTTATTGAAATCATGTTTTAATGTTCTCCTTTGCAGAGAACTGTTACACTTTTCCACTGAGAACTAGCTTTTGTTTAATGAAAAATGTAACAATGTGGGCAATTCGTTGGTCAACAATTTTTGTTCCCTAAAAGAAGACTATTTTCAATCGAAGTAAGAAAACTGTCAAGCTTTTCTGATTATTATTTTACTAGAAAGTGTCTTAAGTTCTTCTTTCTGCCCAAACCTTTTCAGCCCATGTGCTCTGGTGGTGGCAGCTAAGCTGCCAGGAGGATTACTGCCTCCTGCCCCCCAGCACTGCCGCTCCAGTTGGGAGTCATGGTCCCCTTCACTGCGCGGGCTGTGCTGCTTTTGTGAGCATTCTCCAATGCACTGTGGCCAAAGTAAACTGCATTAGGAAAGGTCTACTGCTTAAGTGTTAAGGCACAGGTCCTCAGCCTTCGTCACCGCAGCCTGACTGTCACCCTAAGTACTCGTAGTGGAGCTGGGTTCAACCCTCAGTCCTTGCTCCAAGCCTCATTCACGCTCCCTGGTTTGGAAGCTGCTCCGTGTCCTGTCAGTTGGTCTCATCCCTAGTCTCGAACACTGTTCAGAGCAGGAAGTCTTATGGGAGGCAGAGGTGAAGAGAGAGATCATACGTTTTTTGCAAGGGGCAGGGACAAAACACCCATGAAATGACTTGGGAGTCGGGACTTAGGCAGTGAGGAAAGCGGTCTCAGCAGTGGGAGGCATGAACTTTTCTGTAGAAGGTTTTGGGATAGCCACAGCGCATTGGTGAAAGGTCAAGAAGCGTGTATCATTAGTGTAGTCACTATTTGAGGGGGCTTTTCCGGTAATGCAGGGTTGACGTGTTTTTTTAAGAAAGTGTTTCATTTCAGAAAGTTCTAGAAAATCATTTGAAGGTTTTTACTTTACGGTTTTGAAACTGTTATTGTTTTACTTGATGTACTACTACTGATGTCACAAGAGCTGAAATAGACTATTTTATTTTAAAATGATGAAGGGCATTTATAATTCTCTTTTCCAGATTAAAATGTCTACTGTGTATGCTGTGTGATAGGAGGGCACGATACATGCTGTCTCAATGATTGTTTTAAATGTTGCTGCTACGTTAATGTGCCATTTTCAGAAGTTTGTCAGATGTATAACCACAAATATGTATGCATTTCAAATGACACCATTAGTCTAAACCTTGTGGGGATGAAATGAAACATTTAATGGAAATACTTTCCCAGTTCTTGAAATAAGGTTGCATTAGATTAAGGGAGCATTACTAAATTAATTAACATTGAAAATGCATAACAATGTTTTAATGAACGGACCACCAATCAGAATAGATTATTGTAGAGGCAGTTTACTTCTGGCTTTTTAGCATTATAGTTTTTAGTGCTGCAAAATTTTGAATGTAATAATACTTTTTTCAGTAGGAAAATAGGACATAGTTGGTGAGAAGTTTCATGAAAGGTCTTTTAAAATAATGGAATATGTCTGTGAGGGACAGTTTTGAAAGTCTATGAGTCTCAGTAGACTTCCATAGGCCTGGGTCACTTAAATATGGGACTGGGGCTACCAAGTCAGTAGAAGGCTTTACAAAGGTTAACTGACATATACCGTCTATTCAATCTTCCTAGACTAGATACAGAAGAGCGTATTTTGTAAATGCACTTTTAATGTAAAATGTATTACACTAATTTAAAGTAGGATGCTGTCTGGACAAAAACACTTCTCCTTTTTACGACACTAACAGACAAAGACCAGAAAGCCAAGCTAACTGGAAACTGCGGTAAACAAAAACGAAATTGACTTATCTACATCCTTTACTTCTTGCCATATTTAACTTGTCATTTCCCTTTAAATTCAGATTCGCCTTCTAAATGTGCAAAGGTGAAATGTCTTATTACTTGCTCTTATATTATAGTTATTGGCTTTTTAGTTTTGCTACAACTAAATGGTGAATAAGAGAAGTGACTTGAACACATGCTGCTTCTCTTTTCTCTGGTACCATCAGACTTTCCCATTGTGCATGCATAAGTAGGAGAGGACATGACTGAGTAATCAAAATGAGTCACTTTCTATCTTTAGTGAAATAACCCTCTGTTCAGCATTCCCCTTTGCCAAGTAGCAGGCAGCAATTGCAAGTAGGTAATTGCACTGCTAACACATGCCAAGGCTCAGATAAGAACCAATCTGGGTACACACAGTGTATTAACAAATTCTCCAAGCACTGACTCTGCAGAATAAGATTCAGCATTTTCATCCAAGATAATATGCTCTAATTAACCAGTGCACAGTACTTTACACTAAATACAGGGCTTGAATAGAACTTTGGGAATGGGATAATGGAGGCTTATTAGGTTAATAAAGAATCATGTGTTCCAAGGCTGACTTAAAAACACGATTAGACTTCCCTTAAAATGGGCCAAAGTATTTCAGATTTAATCAGTCCCCTGGAGGTTATTGAAATTATGAAATAGGTTTGGCAATTGATAAGTGACATAATTTATGCTGTTCAGAAAATGAAAATGCTCTAAAGAAACACCAGGAGCTTTGGTGGCTAAAAGCCACCTTAAAACAGCCTCAGAGGCTGGATGCTTTTTGTCCAGCATTTGGACAGAAAACATTTTATTATAAAAGTGAGAACCAGTCTCTGATGCTGTGTAAAATTTCTATAACAGAAGGGAAGCTATATGTTATGCCATCTGGTATAATTAAGATTACTTGTTGCTATTCCCTGGGAAGACTTCTCCTCTAGGTCTTTGACTTGAATTTAGAAGCCATCCAAAATGACTTTGCTGAGAAACCTTACTCAAGAGATGCAGCGTATGTACTGGGATGAGGTTCACTGGTTCACACTAGTTAAGTCTAAACATTCAGTCAGGGGATGCTTTGCCCAAAACAGGGGACTTCAGCTACTTGGATGAGTTAATGGCATCTTACAAAGTTCTTTCATCATGGTGCTCCTTTCTCATCAAACCTTGGAAATATTACATAGTTGTTTCATATAGTTCTGTGGTCCAGTTTTGGATCATCTGATCTACAACTTTGAGTATCCTAAGTGGTCCATTATCTGTGAACCACTGCTACAGTGGTCTCCCTAGTGGCCTATCCTTAAGCCCATGTGGCATCTACCTGACATCACTGGGGTGCCTTCAGGTGGCTGCAAGTGTTAGGATGCAGATGTCCAGGCACAGGGATCTAATTTCAAATCTCTGTGCTAGATCTGTAGGACTTCCTGCATGGACACAAACTCTTTGAGTATTCAGTCCCATGGAATGCTGGGAATTTACTTTCTCTCATAAACTTTCTCTCAGCAACTTGAAACAGTTGCTGAACTGGTTTGACGTTTGCCAACGTTGTCTGAATCCCTCCTTGAGTCTTTTATTGTGACTGGATGACACAGTAGCATACACAACATTAATTGCCTTTCTATCTGTTTTTTTTTGAGGGAGCAATTTTTCTTACACATACACCCTGAAATGTATTTGCTATGCCAGCAGTCTGTGCCATTATTCTTGCTTTTTATCAATTCAAATTAGCTGATTATGTTGCAACTGATGAGCCAAACACCCCAGGGCCTGATCATTAGGCAAAAATCTCACCTGAAATCAAAGGGAGTTACAGCCTAGAGGGTGGGACTGTCTGTCATGAATATTGAAAAAACATAATCAAAATGCATCACGCCATCACATATGTGTAATCAGAAAAGCCAAATGTGTTTTAGCCTTTTTAGTGGAAATAATATTTCAAAAGAAAAATACCAGAAGGGTGGGAACACATCTGAGGAAAGAGTCTGCGAGTAAAATTTGGCTCATGTGACTGGTTTGGTACATTTACAGGGGATTATTTCTAGGACTGGAGCTGGCAGAATTTAATCTTTCCTTTGCAGAACTTCTCAGATTAATTTGAATTTTCTCACATTTTAAAAAATCAAATGTTCATCCAGCTTTTTTCAGTTTTTCTCCACTTAACACCCATTTTCTTCCATCTTAGCTGAAATTAAGCTCTAGTTGACCCATAAGTAACACTTGAAAGACTAACTCTCAATACCTGCAAACAAAATATCTTAAAACAGTCCAGCCTGACAAGACACAAACTGTTCTCCTCCTAAACCCCACAGTTATTCACTGAGTATTTCATTGCTAGCATCTCTAAAAAGTGTTAGAGTAAGTACATAGGACAAATCCAGACTTGTAGAAGGACTCCCACATGCTTTGCACTGAACCCTAATTTTGCTGCGTATCATAAAATACAACTATTTATATAGTCAGATCAGTTCCAAACCCCCCAGCTAAGAGATATGCAGAAAATATGTGCAGAACTGACAGGCAGCACCTGAATAACAGGTGAATATTATCTGTGGATCTCTTCTTCCATTATGCGACATACGTTTGAACAAAGCTGTCCTTAGTCAGGACAGGCTGTTAGGAAAAATATTTCCTGAATTATGTGCAATTTCTGGAATTATGTTAATAATTTGCAAGCCAATAAGAGCTATGTACAGAATAATTAAGATAACAAAGCCCATAGTTTTTGTAGTTTTTTCTTTTGTTTACCTCAAATCACATTAGAATACAATGAGATAAGCAAGCAAATCTTGCTTTCATGTTCTGGAAGTCTGTTTCCTGCTTCAATGTGTATGTGCACTAGGAAACAGCAAGTTAGGTATGTTTAGAAGGTCATCCGTCAGCCACTTTGTTCATATAACAAATGGTTGTATAATATTTGCCTGGGGGTGTGTGTGTGTGACTCCACCTGGCTTTTGCTGTTTTTCAAGGTACCAGAAAACATGGTGAAATATCACTGAGAGAAGGCACTAACCTTGCTCTCCTTTTTAGGCAGAAAATTCGGTTTCTGTAGCCAAGTCACGCATATTAATAATGAAGGCAGGGAAACTTTTTTTCCTTCTCATTAATATGCTCAGTCATGTCAAGAACAAATGCTTCTTTACATATCTCTGTGGCTTGCCTCCTTAGGTCCCTGTGTTTTGCAGAGGAAACTCACGAGGGATTAAGACCTTCATGTTCAGGTCAGTCCTGCTTAGCCAGGTCTAGAGGAGGCAGGTAGCGACATCTCGGGCCTGACCTCCATAAGCTGATGCTATCCCTGATCTGCTGCTACTCAAATTCTACTGGTAGTTATGTTCACAGCACCCAAAAGGCCCTGGAAGTCTGTTCTGGCTGCAAATGGTCAATGTGCTATTCATTTGTCACAAAAAGACAAAAGGAAGAATTTTTCTTCAGTGAGGTAAACACAATTTCAGCCCGAATCCTCTCATGGTTGGGTGCATGTAACTCAACACACATTTCTCTGGTGGGACACTGGTCCCTTTCCCTTTGAGAAGACCAGGCACATTGTGAAGATAGGAGAAGCCAGGTGCGCTGATGAAAACGAAGTTGCGGGTACCCCAGTGATACTGCACTTGTTCACGTGCTGTGTCACCAGCACATGGCTGGATACTGTGCAGGATGACTTACTTGGGTAATATAGCTCTGGCTCCTTTGGTTGCTGTTCTTATAGCCAGCAAACTCTGCAGGACAAGTGTTCCCCCCACCAGTGCCAGAAACTGGACTCCTGAAGGGAGCAGAGCTGTAATGAGCAGGAACGGCTGTAGCCAGGAAAGAAGGCAGGCCCTCAGATGAACAGCAGTCATGCTGGGGAGAGGAGGGGGTGAAGCAGTTTGGGGTATCAGGTGTGGTGGCGAGGCTAGTGACACAAGTCACTTCATGCAGGGACTTGGTGTGCACGCATTGGCTGTACCTGCCCAGGGCTGCTGTGGGAAAGGCTGGCGTCAGCACCCCAGGGGCAATGCCAGTTCCCTGCCCTGCCTGTCCCAGGATGCTCATAGCTCCTTCCCTGCCTGTCCCAGGATGCTCGCAGCTCCTTCCCTGCGGCCTGAGTCCCTCCTGCTCAACTCAGCGGGTTGTCCTGATGTCAGGGACCAGGGGCTGGGAGAGGTCCCCACGCAGACGACACTCACAGCACACTCCCACCACCCCTCCAAAGAACAGCGACAGCCCTGGGTATGCACTGTGGCAGTTTCAGCTCAGAGAGTCCGATCTTAGGTGTAAGGAGAAATGCACTCAAACTTAATCAAGACTTTTCAAGAGGCAAGATTTTACCCTTTTCCTGTCTGTAATTCTTCATGCTGACTCTTTTCAGCTGCAGCCAAGTCAAACATCCCTAAGATCCGAGATGGCTGCATTCAGCAAAGCCACACGCAGCAACTTCTTAAAGATGCAACAAGTCTTTTGCCCCCTCTCTGTTGTGTGGCTACACTTGGGACCCCCTTTGTTTTTGAAAAGGTTCAGTTCTGTACATCTGAAGCTGTGCGGTGCCCCACCAGGAAAGGAATACATTTACAGCAAGTGTAAGAATAAATATTTACCAGAATTCATCTGTAACAACAGAACAGGAAAACTATTTAAAAACAACAACAGCAATAAAGAAACCAGCCAAGAAATAATGGAGTGGTTAATCCCATTGGTTGGACTGATCTATTTTTACACTAGGAATAACAAACAGATTTGCAATGAATTGTACTTATTATTTTCAATACAGTAGCACTGAGGGCCCCTGTTCAAGAATCAGTCTGTCACTGACATTGCTTGGTTTTATATCAAAAACTAAAGCATCATTTTTATAGCATATAATGTCAATGTTCACAAAATAACCAAGTGCTGAGGCTTCACTCCCATTGAAGTGAATTTAAAGGCTTCCACTGACTTACGTGGGAGCTGGATCAGGCCCCATAGCAACTGCTTATGCCCAAATACAACGTATTGCTGTTGCAAGTAGGGGCAAGCTTTAGGTTTGTATGATGATGTTTATATTTTAAATTTTGTATGGGAAACATATATTCTTGTTTGTTTTTCAGAACTGCTTTTATCTTTATGTGTTATGAAAAACTTTTACTAGGCTCTAAGCTGACACTCTATAGGTTAAGGGAGGAGTGAATGCCATTAGTGCTTCTGCCTAGGAATAGACTCAGCATTAATGGGTGCCTGTGTTTGGGTTGTACCAGGCTCAGGAAGAACAAAGGAGCAATTGCTCCCTGGTTAGAGCCATTTTTCTGAAACTTCTCTGTGGAGAACAAGGGCTCGAGGAAGCGGATGCCTCCCAGGAGGGAGGGGAAGGAGCCAGGTGTTCAAGTCAGCATGTAAAACCTCAGAAGGACCTGCGGAGACAGAAGTCTTAGGGAGGATGGAAAGGGAAAGGGGCATACGCCTTTAGGGGAGGATCATGCTAAAGCTGCAAGAATCTCATTGCAAGACTCAAAGGTAGACAAATGTAAGTCATGTAAATCTGAGGTGACCTGAAATCTTGAGAAGACACTGGTGTAATACACGAGTAACACTAGACCACAATGAAGAAAGAGCAGCAGAGTGTGACTAAGAAGTGTGTCTTAATTTACCCATATCTGTACAATCTTTATGTTGCTTTTAAGAAAAGAATAATGCATCACAGGCCTTTTACAAGTTTTAAAGATGATCCTTTTAAAGATGGAGAGTATGCCACAAGAAAAGGAGGAGGAGGTGGAACGCAGTACAGAAGATCAAATGGCCACCTAGCACGTCTTCTGTTTCCAGCAGCGGCCAGCAGCAGATGTTTATGGGAGAGTATAAAACTGAGGATGTGCAACATTATTCATTTCCTTGTTTGGCCTCCCATTTTGGGTAATCCGCTCTTTGGGGACTTCCTGAGCTGGATGTTCAATATGGACAGTCATGTCCTACTGATATAGATTTCCGGCGTGAATTTGTCCAGCGTCTCTTTGAACCTATTTGCATATCACTCTCCTCACTGTCCCATGGCAATAAGCTCTGCAAAGTTACTACATGATGTCCAATAAAACATAGATCTTTTTTTCCCCCAACCTGCTAATGTCATTTTTTGTGCCTTGTTGGTTGTGTTGTAAAACTTAGTGACTAATGGTTAACTGCTGTCTCTCTTTTCCCATTTATGAATTTAGAGACTTCCCCCCTATCTCCGCTCAATCATGTCTTTTCTGGAGGGTGGAACCACACACACCTTTGCTCACCCTTCATGTCCTTTGCTGGGCCTTCTCTAGTTCTCCAGTCTCCTGAAATGGGTGGGGATCAGACTTGCATGTTGTAGTCATGCTTTTGGAAAGGTTTTTTTAGCTATTGCTGAATCTGGGGATGCTGATGGCTAAGATGGCAGGACCTGGAGGCTTAGTTTACAGTTGCTTGACTAGTACATCTAGAAATTCAGAGGAAGCACTTGGCAGTTTCTCAGGATGGAAATTTTTTTTTTGGGAAAAAATTTGCTTGGAGACCCTAGACCTCCTTGATCAAGGTCCAAAATAATATAAAAAGGAGCCCTGTCCAAACAAGCCTAAAACACAAGGATTTGCCTCCCTGGAGATCCCATGTAGAGCAGAGTGAGGATGAAACCTGTGTCATTCTCACATCCATATGTGTTATCCTGGAATACACATGATATTTCAGGTGGCATTAAAGGCCTCCGCTCCTGTTCTTCATTCCTCTGATTCTGTGCCTAAGCGTAGCTGCTAAAGAAAGAGTTAAGGCATATTCTAAATATCTTGTGACTTTTCCTTTCTTTTTACTGACTTTTTCCATTTAATCTGGAGTGTGAAGTCTACGTAATTTTGCTCAAAACACCAGTAAGATAAGAAATAGGTCATCTTGATATACCTTATTTATGGTAAATTCTTTCCTTTCTTTGTAAACTCAAATTATGTTCCCAAGGATGAACAGGTACACTTAAAGCCCATTGAGCCCAAAGGTATTTCTAGTTTCTTCAAGAAAGTAAGTGTCCATATGAGCTGGAGATAAAAATCCCCTGAGGAAAATTATAGCACATATATTTGAAAATCCCAAATTCAGTCTTTGGGTGATTGTGGAAAGACCTATAAGACATACATTCTTAAATAAATAAGGAGGTAATCATTTTCAAATTAAGTATTTAAAAATAATCCACTGGCTGCTAAGCACTCGTGACTTTTTTACTCTTTGGAGCATAGCTATTAATTTATGTGAAGAAGGCAGACAATTCAAATAATGGGAAAACTGCTCCATCCCCACCCTTTACAGCTGATCCAGCACCCCAGCCCGGTTTTCATTCAACTCTCTAAATTCTAATCTAAACCATTGACCGGATGCAGTGTGGAAAAAATATCTTGAAATAAACAGGCTTCTATATTTATACACATTCTGCTGTGCTTATGATAAAACTGATCAAAAAGATGAGTGTTTCTGGAAATCAAATAATTCTTCACAGAAATAAAGATTAAAACAAAAGGAAAAGGCAATCCAGTGTTACATCAGTAGTTGAAGGACAGAGGAGAGATGTAATCTGAATTTTGCTGAAAGGTTTGATAGGCTATGGAAGAGCTCTGCAGGAGTAAAGCACAGAAACCTAGCACTATCCATCCAATAGTGGCAGAAGAACACAGCATAGACAGCAAATAAGCAAAAGCTGATGTAGTCTACTGACACTGGTACCTTTTTGCCACACTGACATATTAATCTGTCCCACTGTCCTTTCCCTCCTACCTCCTAATTCTAGCCATGTCTCAATGAGTTTACCTGTCCTCAGGGGCTATGATAGCATATAATACTTTCTCTGTTGTGATCAGTTTTAATTACATGTTTTAATTGAGCATACGGCTGCTCTGACGAAGGACACAGCCATATTGTGAGTTGGTGAGTAGCAGACCTGGTATTTGTGGCATTTATTTCAACGTAAGTCAGCTACCTGAGTCACATCCGCATGGGGAGACCAGTTCTCAGGTGCTTTTTTGCAACCATTTGTTTTAGTTTTCCCTAAAAACAAAGAGAGAAGGGCATTGGAAACAAAGCTTTGTTCATTGTTACCCAGAATTTTGTCAGCATTATACAATTTTTTACTCACTGTTTATCATTTCAGACCAATAGAAAACACTGAGTCTTGCTACCTACTAAGCCTTATCTGAAACAGAAAGTCCTGGCAGTATGCAAATCATCCAAGGCAAATTCTACTGGCATGATATTTATAATATCCAGATTAAGTCAATAGACTTACTGACAAGGTATAATAAAAGCACTATAATTTTGAGCCTGTTGCTGGTATCCTGACAATGTGATAAATGAGATCCCATCTCATTTTGTGCAGCAATGTAACCTTACTGACTTCAGCAACAGTTGCATGAAAAATATTACAGGGCAGAAACTGAGCCAATGTTAATGGAAAAGAATAATATCCCCCAAATTTAATGTTATGCAACTGTGTGGCAATGTGGATCGCCTAGAAATGGAGAGCGCCAGAGAAACATAAAACAGTAGGACACTAAGTCCATGCAAATGATTTATAAGGAGACTGTTTTCCTTAATGAAATGATGTACCATTAACTGAATGGCCTCTTGCTGTTCCATTAAGTCCTAACTGTGGCCTGTTGTGTCTTGGTGATAGCCAGAAGTGACTCTGCTGAAGTCAACAGAATAACCTCTGTATATAAGTGCTCCCTTAGAGTTATATAAGTGCTCCCTTAGAGTGAAGCACAGACAGTGTGTTTATTTCTGAACAGGGACAATGGTACTATGACATGGTACCTTTTACATATTGCTATAATGGTTCTTTTACAGTTGCTATAATATTTTGGCATGCCAAACAGGGGATATAAGTTTTGTGACTTAATTTTCCAACTTCTGGTGTACTGCTTCTTACCTAGAAAGCAAACTAGCATGTTTTCAGCATTGAGAACAGAGACTAGATTTGCCATCTGGGATTGCAGAAAGTAAAAGATATTGTGTGTCTGAACATGGGAAAATATAAGAGGCAATACACACACACAGAGGCAAGTAAGGCAATATTCTATATACAGCCATATTTAGCACTGAGGATTTGTTAAAAGAGAGAAGACAAAAGATGCCAGCTCAAACTGAAACTGCTTTAGAGGTCAGCTGTTTCAGGACCAAGCTCTTGAGACCTCTGAAGAAAAAAAGGAAAACATCTCCAAACAAAGAAAATGCAGCAAAACCCAGTTTTGAACACATGTTAAATAACAGCACTGCCTTGAGATAAAAGGGTATTGAGGAGAAATTAAAAAGGTCGTCACTCCTATGGCTTTATTTCCATGGGGTCCCAAACTTTTAAGTTTACTTTAACTAAAGCTTAAATCACTTGCAGATGATTTCTCTTACGGAAAAGCAGGAGTTAAAAGAGAATGGGAAAGCATAAACAAGTTGAATGTCACAGCCTGGTAAATAACAACAAGTAGAGGTCCTAAAGGATTGGCTGCGGATTTCAAGGAGCCATGGACTCATGCAGGATGTGAGTAACTCCCATAGACTTCCCACTATCTTTAAGTGGGCTCCCACTGACGTTATTGGTATCCTGTGGCAAGAGAATAGGACCAATATTTTTAGATTTGTGTACGCTAGCTATTTTCTGGAGTTGTTACAATACTAGTGTATTTTTAGTGGTTCATTATATTAAGTTGAGGAGCCTTTGCGTTGTGTTGTGTCATACGCAGCGTGTGAACTTCCTGGACCTCATCTGTTCCTTTGATCCTACCAGCCACAATAGCAGCAGAGCTGACTCATTGGCCACGACTATTTCTTCCTTAATAGGAGCTCCCCAGGTAGGCGGAAACACGCCAAACAGGGGATGGTAATGGCCATATTGACTCTGACATGGCATCCACTGCAGGCGAGAAGAATCTAAGCAGTATCAGAGATATTGCAGATACCTCATATGTTTGCCTTCCGATATTCTGTAGCAATACTATGTCACCATATCCTTGCCATGTACAGCTATCTGTGCTTATTGTGTAGATGACAGGGTTTATTAGATAGACTACAAGGCCTGATGCACATTTAGAACTCATAATTGAATGTATCTTGACTAATAAGTTGATATAGAGAGCTAATTTCTAGGTGTGTTTTTCTGGTGTATGTTTCTAGGAAAGGCTGAAGGTCAGTTTTCCTTTGTAAAGTTTCTTTGACTTTCCTGTTATGATTGTTATTCAAAATAACAAAAATATGATGTTCTGCTAAATCTGTATGTATCTTACTGCCTTCCTTTTCATCAGTGAACACTTAATTTGTGTTGTCAGTAACACATGCTAGCTGTTAGAAAATCCAAATAAAATTATACAATGCCTCATGACAGACATACTGTTTCCCCACTCCTCACTGCTACACACACAACCCTTCGTGGCAGCTGCTTAAGATACATGGTGCTGACTTTCTCCGTAATGCTAGTATCTTGCGTGAATTTGCTAGAAAAATAACACAGTATTACTTTTAATTTTGAAAACATGGGAGCAACTAAATTCTTATGTACAATATTTTGAGAACAGTTATATAAGTTTAACTTTACCCATTTCAACAGAATTTGCAAAATACTTATATTTGAGTTAGGGAATCACACAATGTATTTTAACATATCTTTGTCACAATTTTCTGTACTGGCTCTTCAGACCAATTCCCTCAACACTGTGTGTCCCAAAGACTTTCAGTAGTTTTTGAAGCAACGTGATTATTGTCTGAGAGATATTTTCTTTTTTCTTTGTCTCTCCATTTTCTTTTTTTCCTTGTGTCTCCATCTCCCATAGGTAGAAGCCTATGCAGCAATCATTTCTTTCCTTCCTTTTTTTTTTTTTTGTGTGTGTGTGTGTGTACATTGCACTGCAAATTTCTATTAGTGAAAGAAGAGCTGAAGAAGAGCACCTCTTTATATTTGGAGCAGAAACTGGTGACATCTGAAGTAATGCAACACACTGAACTACAGTGCAGAGACAGGAGGGCAGTAAGTTACGCTGGTTCAAAGTATGTTTAAGATAACATTTTGGTTGGCTTGCAACAGCTGCGCTGTGGAAGCTCGCAAGCTAAGAAAGGTTGGGCCTCATTAATACTTGGATGGGAGATCTCCAGGCAGCGTTAAGATTTATTTCAGAAAGTTGCATTAGTGACTTCGTAGCTGGCACTTTGAATTGGTGCTGTCTCAGTGTTTGGCATGTTCATAGGGATAGAATATTGCAAGACAGGAATGGCTGTATTTTCAGCTACTTTGCAGTCTTTACTTCAGGATAAAAGAGAAAAGTCTGATCCAGGAGATAAGACTGACTGTTTTAGCACTAAAAATGCACTGTTGCTAGTTTTAACTGTAGAGGAGGTTTAACTGTAGCATTTTTGGCCAAGCCTCTGCTTGGGTTCTTTCTGCCCATGAGCGTGGTTTCACACAGGGCTTGAGTCAATCTAAAACTACATTGGTACTGTGACAGGAGTGGACCTGCTCTCCTCCACCACTTCCAGGCACATACTCCTTCCTCTGGCCTGCTCTGGCTGAAAGGTGACTCTACAAAACACAGAGGTAATGCAGAAATGACCAGAAGGATCAATGACGTGATGAAGCTGCGTGACTTAATGATGCCCGCACAAGGGATGTGGTGGGGACCCATGGCTGGGAGCAAGGCAGGAGTCTTCTACTGGCCACCCTCAAACAGTCTCAGGTGACTGCTACAGCCGTACCCTGCAATCGCTCGGTGGTTTAGTTTTGAGAAGACATTCTGCTCGTCCTATCCCAAGCCTTTCTGTGCAACGTTATTTCCATGAGCTGTCACATCCCCTCAAAGGATGGCTGGTGACAGAATGGGTGACAGGGCTTTGTTTATCTTCCATGCAAAGGGCGCTGGCCTTCCACAAAGTAGAAGACCTAAAGTTCTCAACTGCCTTTGTTTCCACAGAATCCAAATCCACTGTCAGTAAAGAACTCTCTTAAAAATCTTCTGTAGCCTCTCTAAGGACACTGCAGAGAGTACGTGAGTCCCTGGTTGCAATGTGAATATTTAGGTTGCCACCTCATTTTTTCAAAACATGTCGGGCTCCCCAAATGCTGCGTGATGCACAGGAACTGTCTGCTGAGAGGCTTTTTCCTCCTTTGGGTTAATTTCTAGGGGAAGTCTAAGTGCCCTAACCTAATACTTGTCATCACAGTATGTGTGTATCTGTGCATACATGTATGTACATATATGTATACATAAACATAAACATAAACGTGTACACACACAAACTCATCTAGCAAAAAAGGAGGGACAAGTTGTTAATTACAGAAGCAATTCTATCACTATATGAAATTCAAAACTTAGTGGCTTATTCAGAATATTTTATTATTATTTTTGCTGTGCTTTGATAGATGGCAACTTCAACGAAAGGGAGGAAGAAAAACCAGAGCTGTGCACCAGCCAGTGATGGGAATGGAAACATCTCTCTGTTCCTTCCAAATGTAATCTCCAGACCAGCCTTCCCTCATGCTGCTCTTTCAGGCAGTGATACATTGGAAAGCATTTCACAGCTTCAACTGTTTTTTCTATGCACAGGAGAGATTCCTGCTCTCAGCTGTGTAAATGTTTTAACTGAGATTCATGCTTGGCTATTCAGGTCATTGCTTTCTCTTCCGGCCCACACAGGCCAAAATGCATCTATATAAGCATAAAGTGTCCAAAATCAACACAGTATTTTTCACTTGAACACACCCATGGCACGTGGCTCACTCAAAGTACAGGGTACAATGCCAAGCAGTAGATTTGTATTTGCCTGATATGAACTTAGCATGATTTATAAAAAAAGATGCAATAGCCCTGTTGTGTGCCTTTGCAAATCTGACTTGGCAGAAATGCTTTCCAAAGAAGGAACCCAAGAAAACCAAACTCTCCCTTCTGTCTTAAGAAAGGACTAATCTAATGTAGGAAGTGTTCTCAAAATATGTAATTTTTATTCAGAATTACAATGTATTTCTTTCTGAATTCAAGTAACCCTCTAGCTCCTTTACTGGAAGAATAAAATAGTTTTCCTTCTGTTGTTTTGACGTTGTTGTATAAGGGTTTTAGGAACACCTTGAAACTCAACAGCAGTTAAATGATGCCTTTAATGGCAGCAGTTAATGACACCTTCAGTTATAGAAAGACCTAGGTATCTCTAGAGACAGGTTTAATCAATGCACACATTTGCAGGGATTGTGTTCCCACGTATTCTCATTCTGCCTGCAACTCTTTGCAATGTCAAATGAAGATAACAAAACCCTTCTGTGGTGCCAAGGCTCTCCTTTTGTGACACTTCCGTAGAGGTTTCTTTCTAAAATTCAGTGTAATCATAAAACCAGGAATTTGAGTACTATTTTTACAAAGTTTAATGAGGAGGTCATGAGTTTTTTTGTGATCCAAACTTGAGGACCTTCTGAACTCAGTGCCTAGGTATTTTGCTGTTTGACATGTCCCCTATGGGGTGAAAGAGGCCATGTTCTCAGCACCCAGAAACTGGTTTTGGTATTTCAGTAGCTAATTCACTGCCACAAATACTTACCCCTGTTGCTTGAGACTGCAAGGCTAACTGATTGTTGGGCACCCAGAGAAGGGCTCCCAAACAAATGTTCATGAGGCCACTGTTTGCAGCTGGTTTGGCTCATGGGTTTCCCACAGTGCTGGGACACTTGCCGCTGGCATACACAAGGAAGGCAGAAGGCTTTGCTACTGTCTGAGAGTCCTTGAGAAATAAAACTAGATAGCTCTGTCCTTGGTATAGGTGTGTTTACCATTTTAAGTCTAAAAGAATATGTATGTAATAAAAATAACATAGTTGCTCTGCAGTTGATCTTGCAAAACAGGAGGAGGAGGGCTTCCATCTTTCCCTAAACTTGGGAAAACAGCAAAAAAAATGAAGGGTCTAGAGCTGAGAGATTGAAGCAGCTGTCTTAAACCATGTCTATTTATGTATCATTGTCATTGCCACCATCGTCACAAACTCCCCCTTCTCTTTGCCAGCTGCAGTCTATGGAGGAAGGTGCTGCCTACGAGCCTTACCACACAAGGACCATCATCGTGTCTTGCCTACAGCAAAGGAATGCTCTAACTGCTAAGCTATTTGATAAGCTTCACATTTTCTTTTTCCAGCTTTGTAAATCTATATCCATGTTCTATCTTTGTATTTCTTTCCAACAGCATTTATCTCCACAGATTTGGGTCAAAGTTGGCAATAGTTCTGCGACAACAAAGCCACCATTTTTGGTAAATCAGTTTTGACAGAGAAAAAAAAATCATCTATTTCTCTGCTTTTGTTCAGGGCAAGGTTCCTCTGGCCTCTAGATAGCCCAAACTGCAATTGCGTTTGTGTGCATCACTGTAAGTAAAGAAACTTCCCGCAGGAGGCAGAATAACATTTATTTGTTCTGAAAAATGCTTAATCAATCTCCTCCTCAAGGACATGGTTGCTTACTGTGTACCTTACCAGCTGCATTTGTTACAAGTAGATATGCCTGCTTCAGGTGTCACTAAAGGCAGGTGATTCACAGAATGGGCCAATTTAAAAGGTGGCTCACAGAAGACAAAAATTGTAACAATACAGAAGTTGAAAATATTTTTTCCACAAGTTTTTTTCTCCCTACAAAATGATTAAAGTTTTTATGCTGACGTTTTAGGGCAACGGTCACATTGCCTCAACCCCTTCAATTAAAAATTACCTCAATGTCTTCAATTCACTATGCATTTGTAACAAGATATATTAATGTGGCCTTAATGCTGGGATGGTTTCAAAGTCAAAGTCATATAGCAATGCAGATTACCAGACTGAATGAAAAATACGTTCTGTTTCAACTCAAGGTTGAGATATAGAAGGGGAAGCTTGTGTTGGTGAAACACGAATCATTGTAGGGCCAAATATTGTACTGTACTCAAATTCCTCATATTGTGCTTAGTTCCACTTGATTGCTTGTTTTTAACCTCCCATAGGTACCAGTTGCCACCTCTGCTCCAGAAAGATGTGGTACCAGGACAATATGGAGTAGCTACAGGACAGGTTAGAGCTATACAGTTAAGTCCCTTGCACTATTTTGGCTAGCTTAAGGGAAACCAATAAAGCCACCCAATGATGCATAAAGCAGAGCCCAGCTTGAATGAGCAGGATCATTTTCATAGGCCAGTTTGCCTCTGTGAAGACCTGAATAGGCATGCTGCCTGTGTATCCACAACTAGTTACAGAAGGGTTAGAAGTGAAAAAACGCAAGCAGTGGAAACAGCTGTTTGTTGATGTTCTTGCCTGGCACTAGGACTGGTTGGGGGCTTGCCTAGAAATAGGCCACATGCTTTCTTAGTGTGGGACTTGGAGTGAAAGAAACACCTCCAGGTATTGCAGCTGGATCCCAGGATACTGTTTCATCTGGTCAGTCAATATTTTTCTGAACTGGTTTGTTTGCCACTCTGTGCCTGCTATGCTTTCTCGCCTTTTGGCCTCAACTGGGTTCACCCCATTTTCCTCATGAGATGCCTTACCTAGAGGGTTAATCTACTCCTGTTTCCCCCAGACACCTCACTTTGCACTAACAAGGTATTTAAATTTCTATCTGAATGTAAAGCTTCATATTGGAGTTTTTGGAGTAGAGAAGAAATGTATTTTTATCTAAGTTTTCAGCCACATCGTATTAGTTTCTAGTCAGTATGTGTAATGCTGTCTTATAACAAGTGGCATAGCAGGTCACGGTATTAGTGTTCTCCTTATGGTAGCAACCAGTGATCCATAAACACTGTGCTGGCTGCTGTGGAAACACTCACTTGTCCTAAATGTTTTACAGAGCCAAGATTAGTGAAGTGTAAAAGGAAACACGAACACCCTTATTATCGATAGGAAATAAAAAATGAAGAGTTATTTAGAGCATTTCCCAAGTTCAGATGGGAGGCCCATGTCACAGCTCCAGCTCTCTTAATGCCAGACCCACGCTCTAGTCACCAAAACTATCCTTCTCTTAGTAAATCTTTAAATGTGGTGTCTTCTTCTCCAGCACAGGCCACTACCAGATGCTTCCAGTCTGAATAATATAACTAAATAAGCTTTCTTGTTAGATGTGCTAGAAAAAGATGCAGATTATGTCTGACATCTTAGAATTTTATAAATATATTTTAGTAACTTTGATTTGATAACCCTTTTAGGAGCATATAGTGAAGTGGTAATCTAAGGAGACATGATTTGGTGGCAGCAGTAATGCAAGATATTTCAAGCCTGCACCCTGCTTGTTCCTACCCCCTGAACTGTGCCAGCAAAACTCTTACTGAGACCTGGCTGTGAATGAGGTCAGGGAATTTGGTAGATCCTCCCAAAAACGTGTTTTTTTTTTTTTTTTAAATTTAAAATAAGGCAATTTATTCTCCTAGAGGTAGGAATGAGAGGTGTTATACTGGAAAACCTGAAGCCATGTTGCTGCTGAACACTCACTACTCTGAAACCTTTGGTGCAGAAAGGAAGTGATAGGAAATTTCATTTAATATCTGTTATATGTCCTGACCAACACTATACCCACAAAAGATAAGTGAATATGCGTCTTGAAAATGAGTCACATTTAATGAAACACACAGGTTGTATCACCCGCCCCGTTCCCCATGTTTTGTTGGGCTTTATCTTGAATCAAGCTGTGAATATTTCCATGCAACAAAACATTTATGAAGGCCCATGTTTCACTTATGATCCCAGGGGAAAAGGTACTATTACCATGCTAATTTGGAGAAGAGGATGCCAGATGGATAGAGCAGACTGCAGAATTTACTTGAAGTTAGGAGAGCTGACATCTTGTGTAGGATATACGATATAAAAAATTTAAAACAAAAAGAAAGAGAAGAAAATTCTAAGTCTAGAATAGCCTAGAGGTACTTTATGAGTCATATAGTGCATGTGAGTAAAATATTGTTACCTAATGAGGGTCAAGATATGCTTAAGGAGGAAAAAAGAAGAATATGTCTGGTATAGAAACTAACACAGCCCACTCAACAAGCATTTGCATTGTAAGCCTGAAGCAAATCCTAGAACTGCTGATAAAAAATCCCTTGAGAGTTGCCAGAGATTTTAGTGCAGGAGATAAATCTGAGAAAGAAAATACAACAACACATTGTCTGTTACGTATAAGAATACCCCAGGCCCATCTATACATACATGCTGTATCTGACAGCATCCAGGAAGAGACAATGAAACAGTTTGCTTTCCCTCTTTTATATTCCCAGCAAACTGTGGCCAAATGTTGTAACCATGTTGTCAGAGCACTTGAAACACCTTGCTTTTGTTAATTTGTCTACATTACCATTTTGAACCTGTGTATGCGTCTCTAAACTATCTTGCAATGGTGAGTTCAACATGTTAGTCACAAACATGGTATTTCCTTTGATTAAGCTGATAACTACTGTTTTCATTTGCTGTCCTTTATTTCTTGTACAATTGGAAGGAGGGAATGGTCATTGCTCCTTCTTCTTCCGTACGTTACGTTTGATCTGACGGACCCTCTCCAATGCCTCTTTTCCAGGTTGAGGAGTCCTAGTTTACTCAACCTAAAGTTGTACAGAAACCTCCCATGCTTTTGATCATTCCTGCTCCCCAAGTGTACTTTCTTTCTAGTTCTATCATAGTCTTTCTAGAACTGCATGCAAGATCCACAGTGTGGGATCATCAGGGATTTATATTGCAGTATAATGCAATATATCTCTTCTTGGCTTTTCATTTCTCTCCCAGTAATTCCCAAATGCCTTTTTCACTGCTGGCCTCAGATGGTTTTTTTAGAGAAATGTAGAGAAGGACTCCAAGGTCTCCTTCTTGAGTGCTGGCTGCTCATACAGGGACTTCCCAGTACAGAAATTCCTACGCTTCTTTCTCTTCTTATTATGTGTTATTTTGCATTTACTAACTCTGAACTCAGTCTACTGTTTTATTACCCTGTCAGCTGAAGCTCTTCACAGTCATTATAGTTCTGGGTACCTTGAATAATTTTGAAGCAACAGAAGACTGCTACCCATAAAATGGTAAATAATCCTAAATTACTGGCTTTTGTTGCCACTGCTCACAAGAGAGAACAAGTCTCATTAACACTTTGATCTTACATGTCTATCACGTTAAGGGTATATTAAATCAATCTATCCTTTATATAAGGCAGAGAAGGAACAGCTAAAAAGAAAACCAGACATACTGACAGAACATGTCTGTACTATGGAAGGGATTTGCCTATTGCAGCTCAAGTATGTGTGAAATGAAATCAAAAGCGTAAAAGAGCCAATGGTGCAAGTCAATTATATCAGCAAGTATTAGTGAACTCCAGGGATCTCTTTCCCCACCTGCCATGGATGTCCAGAGGAGCCTGATGTCTCTACAGCCCCCAGGGCATTGCTTTCATCCACACATACAGAACTGCTGTCCCAAACTGAAGTTACTGAGCATTTATCACCACCAATATAATAATTCTCTTTAATTTGTAAGCCTAGTCGCTGGACTCTTCACATGTATTATCCATTGCGTCAGAAGATAAACCTTTAACTATGTAGCTGTGGCAATCCTTCAGTGATTCCACTCAGAAAATATGTTAAGAGTAGCTGTGTATGGTGTTTGCCTCTGATTCTTTTATGTAGTTAAAATACACAAGATTTATTCTCAGTTGTTGAACCAGACTGCTTTTCTTATCTTCCTGACAACTACTTGCAACATCTGTCAATGCTTATTTAGGAGTGAACCAAGACACAAAGAGCATTAGGACAATTACTCTGAGCAATGTACTCCATTGTCAGGATGCTCTTGTTTTGGCTTTGAAAAAATATGTTCAATGGGAATAAGATAAAATCATGTGACTTTTTTATGGTTTAGAAAGTATATGTTGGCAAAGGCTTGTCTCTAACAAACTGTTTCTTCTTTAAATAACACCAGGGGAAAACCCCATCATAACTCTTTTTAACTATTGTAAGACAATAATCTACTCTACCCAAATAACATATGGCATCTTTCTCATTTCAACCTGCAGTATATCTCTTTGATAGACTTCAAAAAGTCCTCACAGTCACAGAGGGACAACACTGACAGATACAGAGCTCAGGAAAGTAAAATGAAATTTTTCCAATTGTTTCAATGGGAACAGATCTTGTCAAAAGAAGGAAAAGGATAAGACAATGGAATTTCAGCTAATGGGGATAGATGGTCCTTCTGCTGCCACAGAAAGCCTAATGTATCTGCTGACAACTGCAGAAAGATGTATTTTCTTCAGCTTTATTTGTTTTTTGGGTTTTTTGAATACTTGTATGTTTAGGGACAGTTCTGTTTTAATGCCTACTTAGTGTTGAAAAAACAAAGGAAGGGCAACTTGCTTCACTTTGAAACTGAAAGAAAATTCAATGCACAATTTATTTATTTTTTAATTTTTGAAAGCAGCTCATTAAATACTGTGAAAAATAGCAATTAAAAGCACAAATACAAGCAAGCAATTACTGTTGAGTATCACAAGAGCCCCAGTCCTGCACGCATTTATGTGTGCAAGTTCTGGGACCACCTACTGAAATAACTGCAACTGACAGAGGTTGTGTCTGAAGTACATCTTTATATGGAAATATTTGCACAACCTGGGTGTTAATGCAGAAGATGACATATTTTTCACCTATCTAAGGCTTGATTAAAATTCCATGGAAGTTGATGGAAAGGGTCCACATGAAGTCAAATGAAGTCTGTAAGAAAAACTCACCACCCTCAGGTGTTCAGTGCAGCACCAAGTATCATTCTTTGGGTTGTCCTGTTTGGACAAATGTGTGTCTGATGGTGCTCAGGTAGGGCTATCTAGGCCTTGTAATCCAGTACAAATATTTTCACACTGCGTCTCAATAACTAATACTGGGTGTGTGAAGCAATGTAGAGGGGTCATCTGCCTACAAATAGGCGGGTGGGGGGTGGTGTAGTGGGGGCAGAAAGAAGGGGAGAACAAACCACCCATCACTACTGAGTTGCTGTGGGGCCCTTACTTTGAGAGGTGAAGGGGAAGAGGCTGCCCATCGTGGCTGCATCCAACTTTGATCCAAGTTTGCATTTGCAAAGGTAACTTGGATATCTCTCCCATTACAAAGCAATCTGCAATACACATTTGCCTTTACATTTCTCTTTAAAGATCAGGATTTTCCTTTTTTCAGACTGACGCATATGTACAGCTCTAGACAACCTTCCCTTCTTACAGACAAAACCCACATAAGGAAAAACCACTGCAACTCACAACATCATGCTGAAAACTTACACTGAACAGAAGAAACAAAACTGCTCATAATTATGGTTGCTCAGTAGGTATAAAATAATTCCTCCTCCTCCCCTTCCCTCCAACACCCTGAAGAATTAAAAAGAAGCACAAACACCGCAGTGCAGTTTAAATGAAAATATTACTAGTTGAATTAAATATCTCAGATATTAAATTACTTCACTTACCCATTTTGTTAATTGACTGTAAGGGAGGCTTGCTCAGTACTTGGCCAGGGCAGATTTCTGCTCAGACTTGTAATCTGGGTGGCTGTGAAAACCTTGTGTATACTTACATGTATATACACATAAATAAACATATAATCATATTATGAAATCAGTGACTAAAAGTTTCAGGCCTTTGTGACTGACTAGCATCATGGGCAATCTGAGGCACCAGAAGTGTCCCCAGTATTACCTGAAATGCTACAAAGCTGAAGTTATCCTAGCCACAATCTGCAAGATTTAGAACATTTATGAAAAGGCTAGTATTACTGCTGGAGTCTTCTTGTGACACTTGGCACGATAGCACAGTACTGCTAGGAGCAGTAAAACCATCTGTGAGAGACCATGTCAAGGAGTTCGTGAGTAGGGTAACAGTCTTCTCTTCTCTGGAGAACACGTTTGGGTCTATGACAACAAGTGGGGGGCACAGGGATCATCTGACCCATTCACGGAGGTCTAAACTTCCCTTTCTCGTGTCCCCAGGGATCCAAGCTCTATGGCACTGCAAAGCATTTTGATGGGATGCCATATGTGGCAGACTGGTTCAGGAAGCTGCTGTGCACCTAAAACTAAAAAGGAAGTATAGCTTGTGCTTATGGATAAGAATTCAGAGAAAATATTTATTTTCTAGTAACTAGAATACCCTGAAATATGCTGTCGATGTGTACATAATAACTATATAATAATCCTCCTAATGGCCTTAAAGGTCCCATAATATATTTCACAGTTATAATGTGAGATCTGTGTCTATTTTGTGAAATGACTGACAATTTAAATAATTTTACAAAATAGTCTCAAGTGTGGAAGTAAGTGACTGTATGGTTCTGTAGAAATACACATGTAGAAAAATAATGCCAAATTTTGAGAAATTAATGAAATGGTAATTTTACTAAATGACTGGCTGAAACAATCATTTTGCAAAATGACTGGAAATTTTAGTCATTTTGCAAATGACTCATTTTGCAATGTGAATACAGCATACTTATGTGTTTGCAAATGGATTTAATGCCCAAGAAAATGAGGGACTAACAAGCAATCGCTACTCCTCGGATTCACTCCCCAGCACACTGAACTTCTCAGACCCAGCTCTAGTAATCCATCTGTCTCTTGACCTGAGCCGTCCCTGCTAGGTTAACTGTAGGCTTGCTGGTAAGATGATTTTATGCTGAATGTTCACTAAACAGAAGTCTATAACTCTGTGTCACTTCTGCTCCAAGTAAATGTAAGAACAGATGTCTCAGGGCTGAGAGAGTGATATGGCTCCTTGACTGCTTCTGCTAATCTGACCCAAATGTATCTGCAGTTTAAAAAATTGGCAGAACATCCAAAAGCCAAAAATTCAACAACTAAATATGCAAACAATTACTAGGCTTGTGCGAATGTGTGGGTGTGTGAGCCTGTGGGTGTGCATGTGCGTGCCCACAGCAAATCCACACCCTCATAGACTACCGTTAATCACTCTGGGATGTTTATTCCTGGCTCATGAGGATGCATTCAAAGAACAAATATTTGGTTTTAGAGTGCATTAAATGACATTTTAAAAAAATAATAATAGTGTTTCTTGAGGGAGGAGACCCCTGACAACCACACAATGGGTTTTCTCTTCTATGGTGTTAAATAGGCTGATCGGTAGAAACTACTGAAAATGACTGCCAAGCTGTAAACTGTGTGGGACAGAGACCATCTCTTCTTACACATGCACACAACATGCAGAATCCAGTTTATGACCAATGGCAGAACCTTGGTTAAGGCCTTTTGCAGGAGCAGGGGTCTTTGGTCTCCAGGCCTTTCCACTTGCCTTGTCCTCAGTCATGACACTATTAGATCTCTTATGCCAGCTTGCTTAGTTCAACAATTGATGACATTATGAAAAAAATACAGAACATGTCGTGATCACTTGAAAGCGTTCATACTAGAAGTTTTGATTCTTGTTAGCAGGCTAGTGAAAACGAATATACGTCTGAAAATGAATATACACATTGTCATCCACTGCACAATTCTTCTGTAGCATCCCAAAGAAGCTAGATGCTACTTAGTGGAGGAAAAAAGCAAAAGGCTCAGCTATGCTCAAAGATACCCTGCATCCAAAGGAAGATTAAATTCTGCATTCCCCTAACTCCTCATCACTGCCCCACTGCAGCGTATCTCTTTCTTAATCTGCAGCTAGCTGGAAAGTGCTCATCAGAGCAGCACAGCTGCATATGGGAATGGGCCAAGATTTATGGTAATGGGAGCAATGAAAAGTAGCCAGAGGCAGTAATCTCTTTGGCTTGGAACAGTTGTAGCTGGAAGGAGATGTTTGCCTGCCATCTTAGTTGCTTTTTGTTTTGTTATCACATAAGCCCAAACACCAGGAAAATTCAACTATTCAACCTGTATAGGAAGAAAGAATAATTGAAGGGAGCTGTTTAAGCAAGGCTGGGAGAAAAGATGCTTTCAGATTTCTGAACCTTGTGTAATTTATGGTCCATGATGCTATGGCTACATTTCTCAAATGAAATGCCTGGTGGTTGTCTCTTCACATGATGGTCCAGCTACCCAGAAGAAGGAGGACTCTTGTTATTTTACTACTGTCAGATAGTCTCTCCCAGTTTCAGGTGAGAAATGCTCAAGGGACCAACTGAAAGAGTGACCCTGAATCTCCTCTGACTGACAACATCTTCATATTGTGGACTTCCTCATCTGACTGCACTATCAAAGAGAAAAGAATCAGCCTTCAGGTACAAACTCATACAAGTTTCCTTTCAACAAAAGATATCCTTGACTCCGAAAATATCATCCCCCTCTTCTTGTTTAGTCCTTTTCTCCTTAGTCTGCACTTATGTTGCACTAAAAAAAAGTCCTTTTTTTGCAAGGCCAAGCTTCCAGGTTCTCAGATCCCACCAGCACTGTACTGAGTTAAAAAAACCAAAAAATTTCTGGAGACTGCCTACAATCAACATCCTTTACAGAAAGTAAAATGATTAGATCAAATCCTTAAGAGATCTGGTGAAACTTTTGTTATCCAAACACAGGTATGACTTTGCAAGTTTTCTGAAGCAAACCTGTACTTAAATTGTGTGAGACACTCTGAACTAGAACATTAGTGCTATAAAGTGCCTTCCAAATATTTATTTTTAGGGAGAGGACAACCCAGGGTTAGAGGAGATTGCCTTCATGAAAATGCAGTGGATAACACACCTCAAGCATGAGTTAAACCAAACTTGATCAACCATGAAATCCACTTCTATTCTTTTCACTCTGAATCATATTTTAAAATTTTATATATCACATCCATACATATCTAATGTACACACACACACACAAACATACATGTATAGATTTGAGCACAACAGTAGATAGCACATACGTGTATACATGAACTTCTGTGTGCATGTGTAATAGCTGCCAAATAAAGAGAACTTTTGTCTGCTGATGTTAGCACATTGGCCTGGATATGAAATAATGATGATACAGCTAAAGCAGTAAAGGAGCAATTTCTTCAGAGCAAATTTACTCAACAGCTAGAAAAATGAATATACAACATTGAACAGGGACTGAAAACAGTCTCAACCTTTGTTGCTTCCCAACCGCCATGACAATATTTGGAAACCACCTGTGAAACATACACAAGGACTGGCATAATTTCTTGGTTTTGCTGCTTACTTTTTCCAAAAAAGGAACCTTCAGACCTGTGCACCTGGAGGACACCATATGCAGTAAAACAAAAAAAAAAAAAAAAGAAATTACTCAGAAATACTTCTTTGCCTCCAACCCTAACAAGACTTCTTTGGGGATGTAAAAATTCAGTAATACTGAACAGCTGCTAGGGTAACCCAAATACAATACCCAGAATCCTTTTTCTAGCCTGTTATTTTATAATTTATCAAAATGTTTAAATGCTCCTTCACTTGGCTATTAAAAAATATTATTAAATGGAAGAAAGACTCTTCAGAAGGCTTTGAGCTTTAATGCGTTTCACAGAACAACCAGTCAGAGCAGAATGAAGGTGCAAAAATCCTGCCAAGGGCTCAGTGAAAGGATAAAGTGTTAGAGGTGATGTGTGTGATGAAGACATTAGAGAGTATAATTTCACAATTAGGACAGGACACTCCCCCCTTTTCAATCTGAAGGCCAAGTGTTAAAGCATATGGGCACACTGTGCTGGATAGACTGCATCCTTAAAGTCTTATTCAGGTAAAACGTTCAAGGGATGAAATGAATGGGAAAGGGCAGATGCTCAGCTTGGGCTCCTTCAGGTCATATATTAAACCTGAAAGTTTTTGTTTAGTACACATGCTTCTCTTCTTTAAATGCTAAATACTAGCCTATGTCTGTCACGGTAAATGGGTATATATTCTGACTCGTACACATTTCAGAGTTCTTATGCATCTTGCTTAAAAGCAAAGACACGAGTCCAAAACCAGGAGTCCATTCTCTGATACCAACAATATTAGCTAAAAGTTGATGGAGCTACATCGATTTTAACCTTGATACAGGAGGGAAATCAGAAACTCTAGAAAGCAATGTGCTTAAATCCATATTCTGTATTTGAAAATTTGGAAGACTGGTGAGGAAGGAGCAAAGCCAAAATCTAGATGTGAGTTTGGCAAGTGGTACAAATCCTGGCTCAAACCACTCGGGAGCTTTGGACACTCAAGTTCTGCTTCCAAATCTGCTGCTGGGTCTTGAGCACATCTTGAATCTGGGGTGGATAAACAAATCACGACACCAGGAGAATAATTTTTTAACTTCCCTTATATGCAGTGAGATTGTTTTTATATTCAGTCATTCTTGATACCTTCCTTGCAGACAGGATTTATGTTTCTTGGAAACGCCTTTGGCTGGCCATTGCACTTGCTGTTTTCTTTCTAGCCAGCAGGGAATGCTGGTGTATGGAAGTAACTCTCCCTCTCCCTATCATACACAGAAATGCCTCTTCCTCAGTTAAGAAAGCATCGAAAACATTCCCTGCACAATCTGAAATTTATTTGTTTCTGGAACAGCAGTGTTCAGACAAAATGCTAAACTGATTTTCAAGTGCAGAGTACTCTTACCTTAGTCTACCCTGCTTTGCAAGCGTTTCTAGCAGTCTTAAAGTGTCATGTCCTATTTTACAGCACTTGCTACTAGTGCTTCAGCCAAGAAGGATCTTCATGCTGCAGTTGTAGAAAACCTAGCTTGTCTCCAGGCTGGAAGACATACTGGTCTTTAGGTTGCCAGCCTCTATTCTTAAACATGTAAGTGGTCCAAAGATCTCTCAGAGCTTGACATGATATGACAAAGCAAAGGTATTTATATTCCATGATTATTTTCCCTTGTCAGACTCAGTGAGGATAACATACAGATGTACTTTAAGACCTTCTGTATTCTCAAGAGAGAAAGCCCTTTTGGCAGGCATCCTTACTTTTTCAATAAACATAAGGTTTTTCTAGGTTTTAATTTATAACACTGAAAGTTAGTATATTTTCCATTCTGTTGTTGATGATACTGAAAGCTGGAAGTTAATAGTATCATAAAAACCCCCTAAAGCCTTGTTTCCAAAACTTGTACACATTCTTTATACTTTTTGAATCAGAGGGTATTTGGGAGAAGATTCTCCAAAGTAACTGAGCTCCAAGATATATTTCCATTGGGACATTCTCCACTTTGCACTCAAAACCCACAATCCCCAAGAAAAAAGTTGCTCCACAATTACTGCACCCCTCAAGAGTACCAAATGGAAACGTCTGCCAAAGGAGGGAGGAAAGAAGGATGATACTGTGTTTGGGCTGCAGTTGCAAACCTGCTGGGAGGTAAAGGAGGCAGTGCAGCTGTGGCAGAGAAATGCACAAGTTTAATGTGATTTGGCTTCCCAGATCATAAATCTGCTGATCTTGAGGGGCATCCTCATTCTTTGACAACCATTCACAAGCCCCTGGCAAGCACTAGCATAGGGATCACTGCCAATATCTACAACAGCAAGGGCTGTAGTTTGACAGCTTGGCAAGGAGCCCAGCATGGCAGAGTTTCTGCCACCCTGGGTTTTTGTGGCTCTGCCTCAGCTATGGGTACTCCAAATGCCCAAGGAGAAGTGAACCAAATGAGTGGTCAGATTCTCAAATCTTGTGCGAGGTGCAATATCATGAGACAGCGATGTGGCTGCTACACAAGGCCATGTAATAGGAGAGGTGGCAGGTTGTGTGCCATCAGGAAGGAGGTGCTGCAGCTGGAAGGAGAGAGCACATTGTCTCCTGGGACTCCCGAGTCTAGAGTCCCACCACGTGTCCAGCACTCCAGCTGTAATGCCGCAGGGCCATTGTCCCTATCTAATACCTACGTATGTATACACACCCATACAAACCATATACTAGATCCAGCCAGTGACTGAATTGTTGTAGAGGTTGACCATCAGCCTAGTACAGAAGACAGTGACTGGGATGGTGAGCTATTGTACAGAGCTACACATGGATAGAATTACACCTATCCATGTGGGGACATAAGAAAAATGCCAGTTGTGTGAGAAGTTTGACTTACATCTAGCAGGTTAAACTCAGATAGATAGATGAGCTTCTGCTCTTCTCTTTGAGTCTGTCACCACCTGTGGTAGGAGTGTCTGATCCACATATCGACTGCCATGGTTTAAGCAGCTGAAGACCTTCTGAGTTTAACTCACCTACATTTGTGAATCGACAAGCTATGCATGAGCCTACCCAGGTCTGAGCATCTGGTGCTGTGCCCTGACCCTTACACTGCTGGGTGGGAAAGTAGTTGCTTTAAGGGAGCCATTTCAGCTGACTCTCAGCAAATTTGCAGATGACACCAAACTGGGAGGAATGGCTGATACACCAGAGGGTTGTGCTGCCATCTGGAGGGACCTGGATAGGCTGGAGAAATGGGCTGGCAGGAACATTGTGAAGTTCAACAAGGGGAAGTGCAAAGTCCTTCACCTAGGGAGGAACAACTCCATGCACCTGTAGATGCTGGGGACTGCACAGCTGGAATGAAGCTTTGCAGAAAAGGACCTGGGGGTCCTGGTAGACAAGAAGATGAATGTGAGCCAACAGTGTGCCTTTAGCAGCTAAGAGGGCCAATGGTTGCCTGGGCTGCACTAGGAGGAGTGTTGCCAGCAGGTTGAAGGAGGGGATCCTTTCCCTTTATTCAATCCTGGTAAGGCCACACCAGGAGCACTGTGTCCAGCTCTGGGTTCCCCAGTACAAGAAAGACATGAACATGCTAGAAGCAGTCCAGCAAAGGGCCACTAAAATGATTAAGGTACTGGAACATCTCCCCTATGATGAAAGGCTGAGAGAGCTGGGACTGTTTAGCCTATAGAAGGGAAGGCTCCAAGGGATCTTATCAATATATATGAATACCTGAAGGAGGGTTGTAAACAGGACGGAGCCAGGCTCTTTTCAGAGGTGCCCAGTGACAGGACCAGAGGCAATGGGCACAACCTGAAACGCAGGAGGCTCCATCTGAACATCAGGAAACACTTTTTTACTGTGAGGGTGATCAAGTACTGGCCCAGAGAGGTGGTGCAGTCTCCTTTCTTGGAAATATTCAGAAGCCGTTTGGACATAGCCCTGGGTAACCATCTCAAGGTGACCTTGCTTGAGCAGGGAGATGGACCAGATGACCCTCAGAGGTCCCTGCCAACCTCAGCCATTCTGTGATTCTGTGATCCTGTATTATAGTGCTGCATCACATACTTTGCAAACTGCATTCTGGGTATTCTTTTACTGAAGCATTGACCCTTACAACTCAGTATGCTCCAAATATACCACAGCTGAATGAAATGTCATGAAAAATGCTCTCCAGTGCCACTCACAAGCTGAGAACATGTAGGAACATTTCAGGCTGGTGTTGAATGACAGATGGCAGTTGCTGCTCCAGAGGAGGACCTCTGCCTCTCTCCATAAGCAAGGGAAGCAGACCTATGCTGGACTTCCTACCTTCTCCACTGCTGATGATCAGATATCAGGCCAAGTATAAAGGCCAGCTGTTGATGACAAAATATGAAGGCCAAGTGCAAGGTCCTGCACCTGGGTTGGGGCAATCCCCAACATCAGTACAGACTGGGTGATAAATTGATTGAGAGCAGCCCTGTAGAGAAGGACTAGAGAATATTGGTGTATGTAAAATTGGATATGAGCCAGCAATGGTGCTTGCAGCCCAGAAATCCTGGGCTGCATCAAAAGAAGTGTGGCCAACAGGTCGAGGGAGGTGATTCACCCCCCCTACTCCGCTCTTGTGAGACCCCACCTGGAGCACTGCGTTCAGCTCTGGGGCCCCCAGAACAAGACAGACATGGACCTGCTAGAGCAGTTCCAGAGAAGGGCCACAAAAATGATCAGAGGGCTGGACCACTTCTGCTATGAGGAAAGGCTGAGAGAGTTGGGGTTGTTCAGCCTGGAGAAGTCTCTGGGGAGACCTTATTGTAGCCTTTCAATATATAAAGGGGACTTACAAGACAGATGGAGAAAGACTTTTTACTATAATGACAGGACAAGGCACAATGGTTTTAAACTGAAAGAGGGTAGATTTAGATTGGACATAAGGAAGAATTTTTTTTACAAAAAAAAAAGGTTTTTTTACAAAAACATGGTGAGACACTGGAACAGGTTGCTCAGAGAAGCTGCAGATGCTCCATCCTTGGAAGTGTTCAAGGTCAAGTTGGACGGGGCTTTGAGCAACCTTATCTAATGAAAGATGTCCCTGCCCATGGCAAGGGGGTTGGATTAGATGATCTTTAAAGGTCCCTTCCAACCCAAACCATTCTGTGATTCTATGATTCTGTCTCTGTGATATTAAAAGTTTTACTTCATGACCAAATAGCTGTAATAACAATAGCTCAACTAGTTTCAGTATTAGCTAAGTGCCTTGCTTTTGGTTCCAGTGTTGGCTCTGTTTTTTCCTGAAACTCCTCACATTATCTGGGAAGGAAGCCAAACAGCGTTGAAAGAGCAGTTTATGACAAGACAGAGCTATTTATCAGCTTCGTAACACAGGGCACCAGGATACACACCGTTCTGACGTTTTGTTCCCTGCACTGTTTCCCCTCTGAGCCTCCATCCTATCACTGACAGTCCTCCCTTGGACTTCTGGAGCACCTTCCCTGCCACAGACACGGGGGACCAACAGTCCTACATGCAGGCTACCTTCCTCTCTTTTTGCAGACTGCCCACCAGCAATGGCAGATCTGAAAGTGCTAGATATGAAGGTTTCACAGGAGCTAAGGCTGGACTTGCTCCTGCCACAGAGAAGCTCCTGAATCAAAAGCAAAAAATATGTGGTTTTGTTTTTGTTGGGTTTTTTTTTTTTAATTTAAATTTCTGTCTCTGAATAGCCCACATTTGCACAAACAAGCAATGACCCAGAAAGAATATAATGATTGCTACTGCATATTGCTGTTTTTAAACACTAAGCTCTTATCCTGATGAAGGCAGCTAGGCAGAGATAAGGCTAAAAAGCAGTTCCTGTGGAACTGCAGTCTTAATTTTTATAATAGGATACTGTGGAAAGACGTGTTATTTTTAGAGACCTAGTTTATCTGGGCAATTTCAGCTTGCAGCTGAAATATTACTTTCACGATCCATACACATGGATTTTTATGAATGGTTCTTAAGGGATACTTTTTGCTTCCAAGCCAGTGTTTGGTGACATTTAAAATTATAATAGCAGCATTATGAGGAATAACCTGTCCAAGAACCCTTTAGAGCCATGAGCACACATAGCAGATGTGTAGCCTCTGCATGTAGCAATAGCTCTTCCATTCACCAGGGTGTGCAGGCTCTGCACAAAATCTCATGGACAAAGATGCACGGGGGCATTGCCACCACATTAGTTGGACTGCTTGGGCTGTTCCTCCACTGTTTCATGTCCTTACTGAGCAGACAGCAGTCATTTTCCATGCCTGTGGAGACAGCTCCTCTCAAAGATCGCAGGCCTCCGTGGTACAGATAAAACTTCGCAGCAGCTTTGCACCCCGACACTCCCCTGCCCTCAGAAAAATGTACTTTATCCAACAGTTGAGCATTGCTGGCCCCCAGTGTCTATCTCTCAGTGGGAAACACCTGAGAAGTTCAGTATCTTTTATGCCAGGTAATCAGCCTACAGTATGATCTGCACACATCCATCAGGACCATGGCTGAGTGCCCCGTGTATAGCTTCCAACAGTGAGACTCTCCCTATATCTTTTTTCTCTGTCCTCCTTTTTTCTTTGTTTACTTTCCAGGAATTGTCTGAAGTGTTTCCAGTCTGACTTTACTCAGCTTCTGACTGATCTGACTTTCTTTCTTTCTTCCTTTTTTTAAAAAAAATTTTCCATGGGCAGCCTCACTTGAACTTCCCAGCAGCTTAACGGCTAAGTCTGCTGACTTGCAGCATCCCCAGGGAGTTCATTCAGTCAGCCTCTGTCTGTGGGTCTCTTCAAAGGGCTCCAGCTCAGAGCTGCAGCAAACTGGCAGCTTGCTCTGCTTTTAAATACATAACCGAACAAACTGAATGGCAGCACAGGAGAGCTGTTAGTGTGGTGAGTGAAGTATGGGAGTCGTGAGGGAAGTGGTGCAAGAGAGGGGAGAAGGGGCTTGAAAAATATCCTGGCAAAATCCATAGATATATCACAGGCAGTGACCAGAAGTGGGGAGTGCAATCTGCAAGGGATTGAGATTTTATGAATTTTATAATGAAATAGAGGAACTTTACAATTTTCTTTTGGGTTTGCTTAAAATGTGTCATTTTGCTTTGGGATGTTTATTGCTTTAAAGCCCTCTTTCCCTTGTTTTTAATGAAATATGGCTTGATTTTTTTTTAAAGGTCATCTTGGAGTAAAAGAAAGGTTCATTTCAGGATTGATGAAACACAACATTTCAACTTTCCATAAGCAACACATTTCCATTTTTAAAAATGTTGAATTGCTTTTTCTTGATATTTTCAAACCCCTTCCCTCATTACTTTTGCTGGGACAGATTCCTAAATTTAAGTGGATACATGAACAGTTTTAATTTCTCCAAAACTCTGTTTGTGGCTGGATTTACTATCTGTCAAGCACAGGAGCCATATGGTGCCAACAGACCTTGTGTAGAAGAGCAGTCTGATTGCTAAGCCATCACCCTGGGACTCAGGAGGCCTGGATACAGCTTCTGATTCTGCCAACTGACTTCATGTTGGCCTTTACCCAAGGCTAAATTCTTAAAGGTATTTTGGCAGATTTTTTTTTTAAAGCTGCCAAAATAGGCTGGGCATCTAACACACACACTGACATAATTTCCTCACAACCACAGCTAGTGAAAACCCTGGGATGATGTAGAATGACATAGCTTCCCTCGCACTTCTTCGCTCTGTTGTGTTATGCTATATTCAGGGTGCAAAACCACACAAACGCATCACCCAGGGGAGCTGCTGGACTCCAGATCTGGCTCCCAGATCAATGAGAGGCAATTCTAACCAGTCCCTGATCAGCTCATTACAATTAGTTGCTACACAGAAAACTGGCAACCCAGTGCACTAATTAAGATGATAGCATAGAAAAAACATTGAGCTGCGGAAGGTGTTACATAATTCAGAAATGTTTTGGGGAAATGAAACCAAACCAGAGCTAAGGAAAGGCCAAAATACCAGAGCAAGGTTTCTGTAAGACTTCCTGGGTTGGGATCTGCTTGGGAGAGCACTGGCAATCTTCATTCCAGACAAATTCTCCTCATTCTCCCTGAGATACTGTACTCCTGGGTCACCCTGTGGCACAAATAATTAACCCATAGGACAATTACTTATATCCAGATAGTTCTGGGATGGTCTTTTTATGCCCTAAAAATTAAAGATCATGGTTGCTCTGAGGGAAGGCACGTTCACTGTCACCATACAAATGGGGAAGGTGTGGAAAGTGTCAGAAGAGACATTTGTCCAGGATCACACTCAGCAGCAGTACAGGGAAGAAATTGTCACACGATACCAAAACTATTTTTTTCTCTTTTCTGACCTTGCATTTTGGGTCTTGGTGATATTCCACACCTTTGTAACAGGCTGTGAGCTCCCCAGAGCAGGAACTGCCCTGTTGGTATGCTCCCATTGCAATCAGAGATATGACCACAGGTACAGACTTATCCAAGCTATCCTAAAGCTGCCCCACTCACCGCTACAAGTGGAGCGGCAGCGGCATGAAGTTCAGGGAGCACTAGCTGAAAAGGTGTGCTGGAGGAAGAGGCACTGGGTCTTGGACAAGGTCGCAAATTTAGCTTAAAGTCAGCTCAGATGCTGCAATCACATCTCTAGATTACACCTTAGACATAACTGCATACACTTTACTGACTCCCTGTGTTGTTGAAAGCATTGTACGCATACATATTACTATACACATACACTACCTTATATACAGATTACATGAATTCATTGTCCAAAGTGATAGCCTGACTTTTGCATTGATATTGAGCCTCCTTTGCAGTTCCTGGGAATTACAAACCAAAGGATATGAAGAGATGATTAATATCGCTGAGCTCTGAACAGCTGGACTTTTCAGAGATGACAAAATCCATACTCTCTTCATGCAAAACTCCCTTGTTGAATCAGTTACACTCATGAATTATCTTCATTGTTAAGACCTCTTAATAATTTTTTGTTCAATGATAGTAACCTAGATGCTAAAAGTTCCCATCTTTGTAAATGAAATAACGTCTTTCTTAAAGCAAGAACTTGAATATTAGTCTTCCACACCTCGGGGAGATGTTGCACCAGTTTCTCCCTCCCCTGGTACGAGGCTCATGCCGGGGCAGGGAGTAATCCAGAGAAGCCTGTGCCATCTCTGCCAGGCAGATCTTGCTCTCTTGTGCAGAAATCCTTCCCTGGACTTGGCAAAATCTTCACCATTAAAGTTGCTGCCAGTGATAAATTCCAACAAAAGATCATGTTTGTGGTAAGTCAGTGTTTTGTCGAGCAAAGCATCTTTTGCTAAAAAATGCTTTACCCACTCCCGCCTCATCACTGCCCAGCCCTACAGTCCTCTGGCTCTGCGGAGGCAGGAACGGGTATGCAATGAATTCACTCCTCTGCTCTGGCTGCAACCCCAGCCTGCGGGTTACTGTGTAGGCACACATAGCCGCATCCTTCTCCAGCACAGAACAGGGGGATATTTCAGCAGAGAGGCTTATAGAGGTGTAATTCCCTCCACGGTACCTGTGCCTTCACTGACTTTTTTTCTCTTCACCTTGCTTTACAAGCAGCAAGGTAATGGCACTACCCATATAAAACACTTACCCATATAAAACACTAAGCTCCCATGCTGCTGTAAAAAAAGCTTAAGATATGAATTTTTAAGTGGAGTTTCCTATAAAGCATTTAAGAAAGGATCCTTGGGGGATGTGTCATGTGTATACACAGGAGTGCTAGGGTGCTTGAGAAGAGAGTGAGTTCATAAAATAAATGGCTTTGTGAACAGTCCCTGAGAAACTGTCATCCACAAGAAACCCTCCTGGGTCAGACACTTGTACAGAAACTTGTTATCTTTGCTGACACTGCATCTGTTTGACCAGTTCTGTAAATAAGGAGATGAATTCAGTTTTCAGGCTGTTAACTTTTCACAAGCAGCCAGTTCTTACTGAAAATGCTCACAAACTCTGCTCTCATAAAATGAACGTAACAAATGAAGTACCTCTACTCCAACAGAGGAGTGGATCACACTGTCTTACAAAGTGTAATTTTTTAAGTCCAAAAAGAATTGAGAGAAAAGAGTAAGTAGAAATAAAGGACTCTGAATGCTAAGGAATAATCTGCATGTGAACAATAAAAATAAGCAAGTACTGCGCATTTTGGAAATGGGAGGTGCAAGCCTGAGGGTTGTTTGTGCATTAACTTGTCATAGTGGCTTTACAAGTGTGTGCCTGCCTGTTTATTCATGGATGCAGCAAGAATGGTGTGCTTTCCATGGCAGACTCTGTACTACAAGAAAGAAATATAACTCACAGATAAGTAGTATTGCGTGGAGACAAAACACCCATCAAAACACTGTGGGAACTTTGGTGTTTTTATAAAACAAATTTTGATGCGGAAAGACATGTATAACAACAAAGCCATCTTACTGGTAACAGTATTTAATATTTCTCCTAATTCCATTAACACTTTAATTCTTCCAGGAAGAAAGGCTGGCAAAGTTCATTTGGTTTTAATTAGATGGGCAAAGTAATAGGTCACTAGGGTTTGCAAATTAGTCAAGTTGTTTTGAGAAACTACTTTACAAAATTTCATTTTCTTATGATTTGTTCTCTTAAAAAAAAAAAAAAAAGAAAAAAGAAAATCTATTTAAGATATGTTCCCTAGCTTAAATGAGGCCTGTGGTAAGTATTAGGGATGAAAGTGGAAATTCAGGTGTACTAGAAATAATAATTTTTAAATTGTTTTTCCCTGTCTCAAGTTTACTTTCAGACTTTATGAGCTCTTTCCAATGCATGTCTTCAGTGCCTATTACCACAGTATGCTCTTCTCAAACACAGGCCTGTTAAACTGACAGGGAAGACAGGTGGTCACCCACTTCATGATTTTCCTTAGTGCGGTTTTTCACACTGCGTGAGCTGAGAGCTGGATTTCAGGAAGAGAGAAAAGTGTTTGTTTTGTTGTTTTGGGACCTATTTGCCTGAGCAAAAAAAAAGCCAGAAGAAATTTGGGCTCATTGCAATGGTCACAAAGAAGGCCATAAAGTGATTTTTTACTAGAGTTCAACTCTTGGTCAATGAGATTCATGTTTGCATATATAACACTGAGCCATGGGGGTCCTGCAGCAGGTGTTCTGTGGGGAAATGCTCGGCACCACAATGGCACCTGTGCCCATAAAGTCATCACCTACCACCCGAGACGGGCACAGAAGTGCCGCGGGTCGCAGAGCCTCTCTTGTTCAGGCACCGCTGCACGGTCAGGGGTTGGGCTCCTTCAAGGGGCAAGCCGGTTGGGAAGGATTAATGGCAGAATTACTCTCTCCCCTTCTCGGGGCAACAACTGCCAGCGATACGCTTCTCTCCTCATCCCTGCCAGCCCTGCTCAGAGACAATAGACAGATTTGGCTGCAGCTGGCTGGCGAGCCGACATAAAACTGAACACCTGTGGACCAAATATGCACAGCTGCAGCATGCCAGGGCTGAACTATCTATTGTGCAAGCTACGCACGTGCTGCCTGTGAGCGCCTGTGAAATGACGCAAGTTCAAAGACAGAGCCATTGGGGGTGGGGGCAAGAGAGGTTCCACCAGAACCCAGTTATCTGCTTTTACTCAAGTGCCCCCAAAAGCCTTTCTGCGGAAGAGGGAGTTTTTTAGAGCTGTGCAATGTATGGATGAAACTGCTTAGAACACTGATCAGACTATATGCCTGAAGAATTAAATGTCTGCTGAGGACGCATTTGACCGTAGTTTGCAGTGTTGTTGCATTCAGTTTTTGTGTTATCTCTGTGATTCACAGAGAGTGATTCACAGGAACAATTAATTTGTGTAATGGCCTATTCTATTACTGAATAGATACAGAAAATACCTACGGAATCACTGAGTTGCTTCTTTGTGAATTAATTTCTGTACTGTACTCTGAATATGTAAAATAACACATACTTATTATTACCCACAGTAAGTGAATATAATGCAGAATCTTATGTGCAGATATTTCATGGACCTGCTTTTGTTCATCCACAATGTAGATCTGTTTAGACCATTCTTCCTACCCAAGGTTACACAAGCTTTAGCAAATTAAGAAGTGGCACTTTCCAAATTTGAAATACTAAAGTGTTATAATTTGTTATCATGGACAGGGGATGACTACATTACTGAAATTTATTTGAAGCTGCTCTGAGAAAACACCACCATCCAGAAATCCCCCTTGGAGATTTCAGCTCAGGCAGAACATTGGAGAATGAGCTCTTGAATTAAGAAATGAGGATAGCAGAAACCACATGCTGAAAATTTAATTCCAGTATATATGTATCCCTAAAAATGACCTGTTCACTAGATGTGTGGTCCAACCTGACTGGCTAAGCACTTTGGCCTCAGAGCTTCTTTTAAGTGTAGGTGAAGGTCCCTTCACAAACTCCTTCACCCATGTTAGCAGGTGTACCAAGATATTTGCACATGTGTGATTGCTTCTAGAGACATCCTCGGTGTTCCCAGTTCTTCCAAAGAGTCCTTAGGAAAGAGGACAGTCAAAACAGGTCATCACCTCCAGAACAGTTTATTCTGTCAGCCTTTGTTCTTACAGATGCTTGAAAATATCCAGGGAATAGGCTGGAGGCCTGGCAGCATTCCCATGGACCCCGTGATGTCTTGCTGGGTATGTGAAAAGTCAGGGGCTCTTAGGCCCCAGGAAAATGCCAGAGACAAGGCATGGGATGGATGAATTGTCTTGGTGACTACACAGATCCCATGAATGTCGACTGGACATTGTGGGACTGTCTGTTTTTATACTGTTACTTCAGACTCTTAAATAAGTTGCATGGACTAGCTGACTACGCCAGCGCAGAAGCCTGAGCACAGCTATAGTTTTTTCCTGGTGGGAAATTGCCTGTAGAGCTTCTAAATTTGTAAGTTAATATGAAAATGAAAATAATTTTTATGGGTCTGTTTCTTTTTTTTTTTTTAATTTTTTCAGGAGAAAAGGTCTGAAAAGGTATTTTTTCATGGTGAAAGTTTTATATATTCAAAACAAAAGAAATTTAGAACCTGAGCTTAACATGACAAGGTGCTTTGGAGTGTCTGTGTTTATCATGTTCTCCGCATGGCAGTGTGGCATTTCTGGCTTCTGGGAAGCTGGCACTTCTGAAAACCAGAGGCCCTTGTTCGTCTCACAAACCAGTCAACAGCATAAGCAAAATCACTATTCAGCCAATGTACCCCTACACTGATATGAATAAAACCTCTAAAATGGAGATCCTATGCCAGTTTATGGGAGCTATTGAAAGGGTGTTGAGTTTTTTACGCTTACTGGGAAATGGACAGAGGCCACCAAACTCATTTCACAAAGGCTGCTACAAATCCTCCAGTCAGTAAAAACTTTCAGTCATCCACGGCTGGATTTGAACTGGCAACCCATATGTAAAAGCTGCTGTATCCCTTCATCACTCAGCCCCTCTCTCCTCAGTTTTTACGTCAGCAGGTGCATGTGGAGGAGAAACTGTGGTCTCTCATTTCATTTACTTCTCCTGATTTATTATATAATATCAGTTAGGCAGGCTTAATAAAGCTGGAGGCCAGGAGGGACAACTAGATCACCTACTCTGACCTCCTGTGTAGCACAGCCCATTAAGTTTCACCCGGACACCAGTATATTAAGCTCAAAGGCAAAAGTGATACTATGGCACTTTAAGTACACAGTGGATTAAACTATGTGCCACAGATGGAAAACAGAAGAGATGAAAAGTCACCGCTGCTCAGGACCTCTGCAGTCTCAAAGAAGAAGAGAGTTGAGAGAAGTTCAACTGATACCAGCAGACAATCCTAACTCTGTCATGTAGAAAGAGGTGAGAGTCCCCAAATCAAAAACAACAAAGCAAGAAAATCAAGAGCAAGAGCAAAACAGCAGCCAGAAACTTCTGCCAACCTGATCTGGGGGAAAATCATATCTTAAGTCTAGATATGGTGATCAGCAGAGCCCTGGATATGACAAGAAGGAACAGCAGCAGCAATATAGGAAATAAAACTCTCTGCCATGGCAAGATCACTCTTCTCTTTCCTTCTCCCTTCAAGCTTCTGAGGAAGGCCAAAGGAAAAAAAAAAGGAAAAAGGCTGCCTTGCATGGCTAATGCTAGAATTGCTTTTTATAAAGTTTTATAAGGGCACCCAGAGACATTGGGCATGTGACGCTGAGAAGTGATGAGCATAATGTCATTTCAAGATGAGAAGCTAAAGCGTGGGGAAAACCAATCCTCAGAACAAGCCATGACACTAGGGCAGCTCTCTTGAGCCCTGACTTTCCTGACTAGGAAACAACTGACTAACAAGGATCATGCATGGAATTAACTTACTGTCGGGGGGGGAGGAAATAATAGTTTTGTTTTGTTGGTTTTATTCCATCAGGGCAAAAGCATCACTGGAGAAAAGCCAGTCCAAGCTCCATAGTTTTTAACAAACGATTTATTTTAACTATTGGTGGACTTCAGCATCTTGTTTCTTTCAACTGTGTAAATGTTTTAGGGAGAAAACATACAAACAATGTCTTTCCTGGAATTATTAGGTGAAATATTAGGGTTTTTTAACAGGTCAAAATTCTCAGTAATCAGCTTCCTGCCAATTTTATTCTTCCATTTTCACGTTAAAAGGCGAGGTGCCCCAGCAGCACTGTCTGTTGCTGCCAAACAGCATGGTGTGACTTCACTTGTGCAACTAATTTTACTGATTTTAATGGGATTTCTTAAGCAAGTAAACTTGCATACATAGTTAGGTATTTTTTATAGATTCAGATTAAGACTTTGCCTTTGCAGAGAGTGAGAGAGTCTGTCTGTCTTACATTCGCATTTGCCTTGTGCTTCCTTCAGTTTATCCATGTCATACTATTGAATCTGAATCAAGGGGGACTTCAGGAAGCAAAACCACAGTCTATGGGGTGTATTGGGTAAGTATATTCAAAGGAATGAAGAGTATAATGTTGGGTGGCTGGTTCATACAGGTGTCTGAACAGAGTCACATGCTAGGGAGGCAAGTCCCACCAATCAGTATGTCCATTAACCCTGAATGATTTTTCATCTGATATTTCCAAGTTTCCCCTTCTGCCCATTTTCTGAATATTGTGGGTATAAGGAACAGAACTGTCTCCTGAATTGTCTGTCTAACATATTTCTCTTTGGCTGCATTAACTACACGGAAAATACACTCTTGTGGACACCATCATCAACTAACTCTCGTATACTGAATAACTACAAGGGAAAAAAGCCCTTATTATTAAAAAAAGAGAGGGGAGGGGGGGAAGAAAAGAAACAATAATACCAGAAAATGCTGGCATAAACTGAAGATTTTACAAGTATAAAACCAAGTTTTCTTGTGTACTGATGTCACCTGCACATACAATGTGATTCATACAGCCCCTTTTGCACCAAACTCTCTCTTGGTATTTTTCTATGCACCACAGAGACTTTGGGCTCCCTCCACAAGCAATGGGAGGGAGGGAAAAAATTAAGAGAGCTGCGGGGAGAGACTGGAAGGGAAAACAAGAAAATGCTGAAGGTTATTTTAAAAAACTTAAAGAGAGAAGGACGCAAAGTGCTGGAAAAAGTGTCTAGAAGGAAAAAGTGTAGAAGTGGAAAGGAAAGAGGAAATTCAGCAAAATATGTACAAGTCAGAGACCAGCAAGCCAGGTTTTCAGCTGGGGTAAGCCAGTCAAACTCCACTAAAGTGAATGGAGCTGAAATGATTTCTGAGGATCTATCCCATTTTGTTACATTAAAGAAATAAAGAACAGGAAATTTACTTTATAGAGAAACAGAACTCATGAATTAAATGTGATTTAGCTGGCTCCCAGAAAAGTTCAGCAAGAACCCTGCTAAGGCCCACTATTCTATAAAAGTTATCCAATTAGACTCGTTATATTTTAGAAAACTTGGTGTTCATACACTCAGGATGGATCCTGAGGATGCCCAAGAAGATCCAAATGTGATGCCCATTTGATGAGTCCAAGTACATCAAAATGTACTGGGGCATCCAAGTACAAAAGGGAATGTCTGAAGGCAGGCTGGGATTTGCCCACTGCATCTATACATTCCACACAGGTCACCCAACTTCTCCTAAGCCTTCATGTTTGAATTGCACAGTCCTTGAGTTTATCACAGCAGGCAGAGAAGGCAGCAACACACGCAGTAAATCACAGCCTCTTGTTAACAATTGCCATGCCAGACCATTAGAAAGTTTTACAGAGCTGCTAGCCCAGCTTTGGAGGACAGGTCTATTTGATTTGACACAGAACACATCACAAATCAAACAAAACAACCCCCCCATAGTGAAGCCTCATGTAAGGCTGCCCTTCTTGAAAAGCTGGAATAGTCAAAGCTAAAGCCAGCTGTGTCTTTTAGGGTGGCAGGGAGGACTCCAGAGTCCCCCTCCCACACGCAATCTCTCTGTGCTGCACTGTGGCAGCCCTCCATCCATCTGGAAATGTTCTGAAGTTCAGAGGAAGCTTGAGAGGAGCAATGTGCAGCGCTCCTTCTCACAGCCTAGGGATCTCTGCCAGGGACCAAGTTCAAGACCTGAACAATGCCCTGCTTGGCTAGTTGTTTGGATAGAAAAATTAATTTAGAGCCGAATTGTGGAGGAGGGGCCAAATTCCAAAGAGCACTGAAGTCTCTGGAAGCTTGGCTGAAAAATTAGTAGCGCTGCTGCAGCAGCTGAGATTTCCACTTGTTGCAAACAGTGGCAAGACTAGATGGCCAAGTACACAGGTAGCCCAAACTGACCTGCACATCACACTGCAAGCTGTCACTGCGGGCACCAACTGGGAACAGAGTATGCGGTGCAGCTTTTCACCATGACTATAGTTAAGGTTACGTCTCCTTGCTGATCTAAGAGGTGGGTGTTTAAGATGAAGGAAACACTGAGATGCTAGGAGCTGTAGTGCACTACGTCTGACTGTAACACGTGGAAACGCTTCTTCATATTAAACATGAGAATGGTTGCAAGCAGGTCTTTTCCTGGAGACTAAGTGCAAATTCTCCAGCTCCTGGAGAAGAGCCAGTATTTCTTCCAGGCAAGCAGGAGTGCCTGGTACTACCATGTACCACATCTACATTTCAGTGTCTCGCTGATTCCTCCACGTCAGTACATTTAGACAGGAGAAGGGTTGCTGAATTGCTACGCTCAGGAAAAAATCTGCACCAGCCTGGAGCGAGGGGGAAGCATCCAGCACTGGATTTAGTACTTCTGAAGTAGTCTGTGACACCCAGCCCTCCACACTGAGACTGTGGCCACTGTGACATGAAGCACTGGGAGTGATGGAAGGGGAAGATGTTGAAGACGCTTCCTTAAAGCAAGGGGAGATGTTAATGGTTTCCTGGGGGAAGACAAGAGCTGTTTCAACAACAAAAAAAAACCAAACGTGGAATGTTAGAAAGGCACAACACAGATCACAGGCCTATTTATACTGTGTCCAGTGAATATTTCTGAAGAACTTTCAAAAGCTTTATTTCACCTTTTTGCCTAGATTCTCTATTACCTTAGAGAAGATGCACATTTCAGCAATAAAATACAGCACAATAAATGATGCAAATTTAATCTGACTTCCCATGTTTTGGGATAAAAGAAGAGGTTTTGAATCTGCCAAAGGTAAAAAAACCCAACACATTCCTGTCTCTGAGTGCATGGCTACTAAAAATAGATCCTGACTACCTAACTCATTCATTGCTCTCAAAAGGTGGGGGGCTTGCGCACGCAGCCATCGCTTGCAAAAGGTGTGCCAAGCCCATTCAAAGGAAGTGGCTCATGAAATAAAACTTTACAGCTAAAAAGCTAAAAATAAAACTTCAGTTCTTCTCAAGTGTCTAGCTTAATATTCTCTCTGTTATTCTTCTTATTCTGATGATTCTTCCTGTTATTTGTACAGCTGAGCCAATGTTTCCAGGCAATTCACAAAGTTACTTGGAAAGCTCAAGTGGGACATGAGGTATTATAAACTGTAATTTTGATTCTCATTTAAACTACAGCTTCATTTACACCCAATTTTAAAGTGTCTTTACATTTAAAGAGGTACGAAGGGGCTTTTTTTGTAACAGTAGCAGAGGTTTTCTATATATATCATTATACTCTTATTATTAATTTAATTATAATCTCTCCTAATCAAGTTTTGGGGTTTTCCAAGAAGAACTCAGTTCTTGGTAAAATTCCACAGAAATCAAGGGAATAATTAAAAAGAATGACTACATGAAAAAAAACCTGAAGAGTGATATAGTGCAAATTAGGTTACTTAAAACGGGTTCTTTCTGAAGTGTATATGCAGGAATGCCATTGACTTTTGCAGCCGTGCAAAAAAAAAAGAGTTCTCAATGATAGTGATTCACTTTATAATTCACTATTTAATCATGTTTCTCTCAGGTAAAGATAAGCTTATTAAAAGATTTTTCAGCATAAAGGCAAGATATTTCTCCTTCAGATACTGTCATTTTTTTAAGGGCAGTCTTTTAGTTAGTAGTGTTGTTGCAAAGTTAATCCAAACACCTTCTCATTACCCATGACACTCCCACAGCTGGTTTCAGTTGACCATAGTATCAGTTATTCTCTTTCCTTTCCTAACAATTGGGAAAAATGCAGGAAAATAATGTTTAACATAATGAAATATATATATTCTTGTAAATAAAATAATTTCATGCCATGTGAGGTATATTTCTACTTGAACACTACACTAGTATTTTATTTTAAAACTTTACTATAGATTAAAAAAGAGAGATCTTTGAAACTGAGTAATGCTTCTTTTCTGTCCAATTTTTATAAGCATCCTTTTATTTCTCTGCTTTCTGCTCCATTCCCTGTCTTCCCCCTACCCCACTCCACCTTTTCTTGGCTGTTGCAAGTGTGCATTCCCTTAACATAAGCATCTCTCTTAATGAAACCTCATGAAGATTTTTCAAACTATTATATTCATAGGGATAGATCAGGCCCAAGAAGCATGCCTGTACATGTGGAGATTTTTGTTTCAAGACTTAGTACGAGAGATGCCATATATTTGAAGGTAGTCATAGGCTGAATTGAGCTCACCCCATATAATCCACTAACATTTTCACTGTAAGGGATGACATCATTTAAAATGGGCTTTTGATACTGGGAGCAGGGCTGATTCAGAGCATGCTGAAATCAGTAGGAGTCTCTTTACCGACTGCAGTCAACTTGTGATCAAGTCCTTTAATACCATCTGTAGAAGACAATTTCAAGGCATTCCTTTCATTCAAAAAACTCACAAACCCTCTGGTGTACAGCAAGGCTTTTAAGAAGCCTGCATATATCCAGTGGGCATGTCACCCTACCTGCTCACTGCATGTTCCAAAGCCCTGCAAATTGCATTCAGTGTTTGTCTAAGAAATATCATAATAGTCATTGTAGCATTTTGACAGCTGAAGGCAGAGACCCCTTGAGTCAATAAAGTACTGCTGATGTGCCAGAGGCTGAAAAGCCTTTGCTTCACTTTGACTTTTTATTCCTACCAAATTGCCATTCACATTTCAGCAAAATTAAATATCCTTCTGTTTAGGTGCCAGCAACTGATGGGAGCAGTAAAAGAAGTTAATTGAAAGCTATTGGCTGCAATACTCAAGCAAGATTTAAAAAAAAAAAAAAAAAAAGAAAAAAAGAAAAGAAAGAAAAGGCGTAGTTTCCTAAAAGTCCTGTAGCTGTGACACAGAGTCACTTAAGACTATAACATATAAAAACCTCACGTTCTATTCTTGGGATGTTCTGTTGCATTGACTCTTTTTTCCACTTAAACTACTCTTTTGACTTTATAGCAGTCTGTCGAAATCACAGTTTACGTCAGGTGGCTCCTGATACCGTTCAGCTCACTGTTCCTTCTTTTCTCTCACATGAACTAGTGCAGGACCAGATATTGTCTACCTTTACCCACAGCAAGAAAGCTCTTCCCTCGCAAATATTCTTGCTTGTAGAACAGCTGATGGATCCCTCTGGGAGAAAAGGACACAGGGCCAGGCCCAGAGCTGTGCACAATCTCTGTCTAAGCAGCAGGCAGATGAGGAGGGAGATACAGGGCAGCCTGGGATGGGGGCTGCAGCTGGGGAGAGGTACACGTGGCTCTCACCAGCACTGATGCTTCTTTCTGGCTTGTTGCATCTGGCATGTAGGATGGAGGTGCTGGAGAAAAGCCATAGTGCTGTGGGGGAAAAATGTGAAGCACATGGGAAGCAGGAGGGAGAAACTAACTGGGGAGAAGGAAGAACAAAGCCCCTTTAGCCCTCTCCCAGTAAGCTGAGAGCTGTCAGGCCTTTAAGGTCCTGTAATTAGCAGTGTGTAGGCAGGCTGCTGCACCCTTGTGGAGCACCTCTGAAGCTGATTGTGCACAGCCAAGTCCAGGATCCAACCCCCAACGTTTAGCCCAGGAGAGCACTATGTCCACCAGCAAAAGTTAGCAAGATCAGGTCCAAAGAAAGCAATTTTACCAGAAACAGTTTTAAACTACATGTGAGACACAGGAGCAGGGAAGATTGCAGAATGGGAAGGAAAAGCAGATGGGACCTAAATCTGTGTCCAAATCTATGAAGTTCTGCAGTATCTAGCAGTTGAGCAGTGGGTGACTGCTTCCAGGCCTCTCGCTACCTTTGCCCGCTGCTGGTGTGCCCTTTGGCTAACGAAGACGCCTATGCTAATGGAGCTGCCTCTTGTCTCTGCTCTGTGCTTTTGCCTCTAAATACAATCCCTTTGTCACTATGAGGTATTGAAACAAAAATAATTTTAAAATCAAACTTACAATTTAGTATGGATATTATTTCTTTCTTTCTTTGTTGTACTTCACTAATCACAAACTCAGCTGGACTTGATCCCTCCTTCTTCTCCACATGTACAAGACTGTGCATTTAGGTTTTCCCTGTAAGGTCCACCTTGCAGAGCCAGACTGGTCCATACAGGTCCTGCTACTCCTAGTCTGTCTTTGATGCTAGTCAGCATCAAAGTTTTCTCAGGAGAGCTCCAGAAATGCTGTAGAAGGCCACCATGCTCTGGGTTTTCTGTTCATTTCACTTCTTAATTCTGTCTACAGAAATTACGATGAGCCACATACCTACACTAATCCCTTCTTTGAATAGTGCTAAATTCTCACCTCAACAGCTTCCTGCAGCCATGAATCCCGTACTCTAATTACACACACTGTTAGGAAGCGTTTCCTTTTATCAGTTTTGAATATGCTGCTTTTCAGTTTCATTGTCTCCTTTTTCTAATATTTTCAGACAGAATCCCATTCTGAGCAAATAACTTAAAAGCCCCAAATCAGCACTTCACTTACAATATATACGCAGACTGAAGAAAGATTTCCCTCTTTACCCTCTGGGGCTTTCTTGGCATTTTAAGTGGTAAGTTCAAAATTGATTTTGGGTTGTTCTGGCAGTGTCTGCTGGGCAGCTTGTGCTCATACAATCTGGACTATGTAAGAGGGTTGTTTCTTTTTTTTTTTAATTCAGTACTTGGCTGACTGAACAGAGTAGAAACAGGTACCTGACATGGGATGGACTGATCTCACTTCTAGCCATTTATCTGTAATATTCTGGTTTATACAAGTACTGCAAATACTTGAGAATGTCTTTGGCCTCCATACAGTGAAGACTCCTAGCTAGATTGGTGGTGAAAAAAACACATGAATTTACAAGCTTTGGATCAGAAACAGCCAGAGAAATAAGCTTTTCACATACTGAAAGCTTTGATGCTGTCAAGCCTCAAGTCACTCAGCATAGGCAGCTCCAGCTGCACCAGCCCTGAGTTCACACGGCCAAGTGGCTTCCCAGCTGGGTTATTGCTTACTGGTGGCTCTTCCTGATGCTGGGCAGCCTTGCAGGACAGCTTTGGTCCTACTTTGGGCCTTGCATGGCCACATTTGGCTCCAAATGGTTGTTGCTGGAGCTGAAAGGCAGAAGGCCCTGGTTGCTTATCCCTTCTGTTTGTCCCACCTTTTGCTAGGTTAGAAAACTGTGGGTGGATGGAGGTGACAAAGGACCTCTCTGCTGGCTCTGGGGCACCCTGAGTGGGATGGTTACGCTGTATTTCTGGCTGTGTTGGGCTCTCTGGGCTAGGTAAAACAGCAATAAAAACTACCCACTGAACAGATGTATGGTTTCAGAAATGTCACCTTCGTTTTCACTTCTCCCTTCCTATGTAGAACTGATAAAGTCAAACCAGAGGTTAGTAAACATCATGACAGGCCCATAACTCAAAATGTATGGAGCTTGTGCAATGGCTGCACAGCATAATTAAGTTCCTTGTGAATGACATGTAGCGTTACTCATGAAAAATATTATGAATACTCTGCATTCACTGTCATAAAAATAAACATACTGTGACTAGTCAAGCCAGTTGTGCTACTGTCATGTACTTTGCTATTATAATCCAAGGCATCTCTGTCGCCAGAACTGAGGCTTGCTGCTGAAGGACTTTATAATCTGGCCGTCGCAGAAATACTGATTTCTGTTTGATGAATATTCAGTCTGGTAGTTCAAGCTTTCTTCAGACTGGGCTGCTCCTAAGCAGCTGTTAGTGTTTTTTGGTTTGTTTTTAAGGAAGAATTAAAGCCTGGAAAATTTACTTCCTAGTATCACTAAAAATTATTAGGCAAAGCTGGTTCTGAACTCTGGGCAATCTCCCAAAGGCCACTGTAATTCCTATTTGTAATACAGGGTTTTTGTTAAAATGTAATAGGTTTAATCAACAATAGTTGTCAGAAGATCTGCAGTTCAAGTAAGAATCATAGATCTTATGTCTCCAAGGAAGGACAGGGCAAAGAGATTTGACACTAAAACTTTCTTAGGTCTCCAGATGAGCTTGTTACCATTTTAGCCATGATATAATCTGTTAAAACCCTGTATTAAAGTATTAAGGACACATCTCAATGAGACACCAATGGAAGTTAGCCAACTTACTACATAATTCTATTTAGAAATTATCATGAATATTTATCTAGCTGTATTCCTATAGCTCCCAAGAGTCCAAGACTATTTGATATCCTTCTGGGATGTGCATTGAAATATGTCCAATATTACACTAAGAGTTAAAATGGGTAAGGTTGTTACTGTAAGGTAAATTCAGGTGTGAACTTGTAGCAGTACAGTAACTGTTGTGCACATGTGGCAGCTTGTTTAGCTGTCCACACCTCAAATTACTGAAGATCAGTCTAATTAAGTGAAGGACTTTTCCAAAAAGCAAAGATAAACTGCATAAGAATCAGCAGAATCAGCAGCCACGATTGATTTGTAAAACGATCTAAACAGCTCATTTACAAACAAACAAAAAGATCATATCTTGATTCAATATAACTCCTTTCAAAGAAGTTTGTTTTAAATAACAAGTTAAGCTTATCCAAGTATACTGCTACCTACTTCCCTTTTTGACCCCAGCAAAGACAGGCTCAGGTCTGGATGGACTACTCTTGGGATTATGAGAGACAAAAAATCCCTTTTTTTTAAGATGGGCTACTTAAGAGACTGTACAGGAAAGGGGGACAGGAAAGAGGAATTGACCATCTGTGACAATGGAAAAGAAAAGCTTTATATTATAAATCAAGGAGCAAGGGTTGGAGGAGATATATGTGGTCTTCATGCCTGGTCCTAGTCCACAGAGCACACATGATAAAGGGTAGCTGAAAGAACAAGGGAGAATAGATGGACAAAGCATATGGATGAGAACAGCAGCCAGGCAGATGATACTTAGTGATAGGTACAGTCAATGGGAAGTAGAAATGAAATTTTGTACAGAAAGGACAGGACATATCTTGAAATGAATAAACCAGAACATCTGGCGTAGGACATCAAACATATCATTGCAGGAATAACTCGAATCTGGTCTAACTATGGTTGGAAAGGGGTTATGATCAAAACACAGTTGCTGGAAATACTTGCTGTTCCACAAAAACACATGTAATGACAAAAGCCATGTGTAACCCTGTACATTAACAGAGAGATAACATGGATAAACAGAAACAAAACTGTGACTATCTGGTCACCATCATTTCAAATGGGAAAAAATTGGGCTACAGGCTGGAGTCACATTTTGGTATAAATAAAGATCTATGTAATGCTAGTAGAGACAGAAACATTTCTGAGCATTGTACCGTGTTGAGATACTGTAATTTTCCAGAAATATGTTGGAGAACAAATTCTACCAATAATGTCAGAGACCAGAGGTTCCTGGCAGCGGTACCTGAGAGGTATATTTTTCACTGCTACTCTCATGGAACCAATACATGGAGATATTAGATTCAGTTTTGGTGAGTACTTTAGGAAATGCTAGCCAAACTATTCAGAGAAGTAACCTTAGCTTGAATGCTCATGATTCAATCCACCTTAAACTTAGGAGAAGAAAAACAAACATAAACCTATAAATAATGAAGGAAAAACTTCAGTGAGCTTAAGGAAACAGTGACACAGACTGGTCTGATTATTTCTAGGATTTGAATGTGGAGGAAACCTAAACTATCTTTGAATTAAGGTACACAAAGTTATCTGGAACTTGTGTCAGACTGGTGTTTGGAGAAGGATTTCACAGCTAACCCTATCTCAAAACAGGATAGCAGAAATAATAAGAGATCCTCCTAATATGCAGAAAAGGATCCATCTTCAGAAAAGATCTGTCAAAGAAAAACTGCATGTTACAACTAGAGAATTGTAGGGATATTGTGAAAACTTCCCAGTCCGCTTCTTTCAGAAAATTCAACTTCTTTAAAACAAACAGCAAAGGGCTCCTCACCCATATAAACAGAAAAGAGAAAAGGGAAAATAAGTATGAAACTTCTGTACTTAAAAATAAAGTAGGTATACAATAAAACAGAACAAAAACTTTGCCAGATTTTTCAGTAAGTACAACAGCATCAGCCACAGTGCCAAAGGCAGGAAGGGGAAATGGAGCACAGATTTGGACAGCGTAAAGAACATGGAACTATTTTCTAAATTTGCATGCTTTCTGTCTTTCTGTCTTTCAGTATGGTGTATTGGATACCGGAATGGGTTAAAGTCTTGTCTTGGCCTGAGAGACAAGAAGTCTAGAGATATTTGAATCTCCTTGTTTTACTTGGAGTGGGACAGACCTTCAGGACTGAATAGCACATTACCCAATAGAAAACACTTTTCTTCAGAGGCAATGGCAGCACCATTTATTTGACATTAACTTTCAACAGTGTGTTCCTAGAGCATGGATAAAAGGAGTCACCTGAAAGACAAGTTACTTGAGAGAGTGAGAAGAGCTAGACAAGGACACACAGAGGCACACATACAGAGGACGCTGGCTAGGCTGGAGTCTGCTGGGGACAGATGCCGACACTTGTTTTGTAGGGGTTTTCAAGGCCCATGAACACTTGCTCTCTGACAGACAAAGACCTTGCTAAGACAGTTTCTCACTTGAGAACTATGCGTCTTTACCAGATGACCAACGAACGTAAATCTATGGCAGAAAAGTTATCTGGCCTAGCTGCAATGTCATTCTGACTGCTGATCTGTCCTGAGGGGCCTGCGTCAATTTGTGTTTCTCTCTAGTGGGGCCATGGAAATAGCATGCTGTGACAATCACAGCAGAAGTTGTCAGCCAGGGTCATAAGTACTGAAAGCTGCAACCAACTTAAAGAGTTATGCAAGGAGGTTGCTTCAGGGCTAGGGTCAAGAGAAAGATGTGTCTTTGTCACAAATGCACAATAGGGATTACCACATTGGAGGTGGAAGCAAAAACATTCCTGTGCTCTAGTGAAAGGATTAGCTTTTGGACTGATCTCTTCAACTATTTTCATGAATGGTCTTGGCACAATGATAGGAATGCACAGGAACGCATTCATCAAACTTTTTGATGAGAATTTGGGATATTGCCAGTACAGCGAAGGATCAAACTGTCATACATGAAGAACTGAACCAAGTATTAGAATAAAAGAAGTGTAGTAGGTCATGCACTTATGAACTAGGTATAACAGTTTCTGGAAAAAGCTGGGAACTCTCCAGCTGGAAATAGCTCAGGAAAGCTTGAAAATGCTGGTCAATACAGCATGATGGGGAGCCACGGTGTGAGGCAGCTATGAAAAAGATTGCTGTGATCCCATGATAACTATTTCCACTCAAAACAGGAAAGTGTTAGTATTGCTGTAGAGGGCAGGAGCAGCTTCTTCTGGAAAACCTTGTACTGTTCTATTCACCCATGCTTAAAAGGGAGGAATTCAAAGTGGGACAAACACACAGACTCATTAACGATGCAGTTTCCATGTCATGGTGAGCTGAGCTGAGTCCCACTTGGTCTCACACCCTTTCTTGTGTTCACGCAACTGTGTGGTGAACCACACAAGAGAGGAAAAAACTTTTGAGGCAGGGATTACCCTTATAAGATTTGAAGATGTAGTTCTTGTAGAACACGTAATACTTAAAGTCATGTTATTTAATTTTCTTTTTAAGAATTTAAATATATAAATTGATTTTAGGGGTATTGAGCTCCCATTATTTTAGTAAGAACTTATAGTGTTCAAAATACTAAAAAAAGCACCCTAACTGTCATTTCTCCAAACCTGCTCAGCAGTTAAAACCATGGGCAATCTGTCAACGAGCTGAACTTCCACCAAGGAACTGAAAACAGTTGGGTTTCGAGAAGTGCCCTGTACCTCCCAGGTTTTCTCTTCAGATGGAGATGGAGTAGTGGAAAGAGCTGAGTAGAGACAACCTCTGACACTCTGGCCACTTTAGACAGCTGTGTTAAGTGTGGCTTTATGAAAATCTGGCCCTTCATTACTGCAATAGCCTGCATGGGAACTCCTGGATGCTGATTTCTTATGAAAATTTGGTGCTTTAATGAATCATCTGGGTCAATAAAAGCATCAGTAGTCCTTAAGCAGGGCTCACGTGATGTCTGTCTTCAAGTGACATACAGTAACATGTGCACAAATAAATCATATGCATCAGTGAGGCTGAATATTGTAACACTTACCAAAGAGAACAGCTCAGTAAAATCCTGTCCACACAGAAGAATGGCAAGGATTTCTGCCCGGGATATTTACACTTGAATTAAGAAAAAGTGTAAAAAGGTTAATGCCCAGATCCACACAGGAACTTAAGCATTAGAAGTCCTTTGATTACCAGTATGGGTGAGAATTAGGTGCTCATGCTCCCTACAACATATGCAGAGTGTATTAGGTTACAGGTCAGTGTCCTGATGAAGAATACCAATCCTACTTCTCTGAGCATCGTCCCTATCCCCCGGGCACTCCTGCCTGAACGGAGGCCACAAGGGCCCTGGTGCTAGGATGCCATTCAAAATTGCCCAAACTGTCAAGTCAGGGACAGTCTGTCAGAATTCATACTCCAGATCTGCCTCCTCATGAAGAGCACATCAAAAACTGAGCAGGAGTCATTGCTATCTTTGCAAACACAAATCAGGTTTGGGAGGCTCCTTCTTTTATGAGATGTGATGGTGGTTGAAGAGTTGGGCAAGAATCGGCAGTTTCTGTGATTGGTACCCCTTCTGCTGCCTTTGAAAAGGATTGTCCACTGCCTCACACCATGCAAGAGCGAGGGGGCATGAAATGAAATAATCGGTTTGCAGCATGGAAAGAGCACTCCAGGTGGCACGCAGTTAGACTGTGGGACTCATTGCCACAAGTCACTCTTGATGCCAAAAGTTAGCAGAGATTCAAAAGGTGGTTGGACAAATATGTGGAAGAGAGGTCCAGCAAGAGCTTTTCATTTAATACAAAGATGGCGTGTCTTTCTTGGGAAGTTCCCTGTGACAGATTGCTGGAGGCTGGGAAAATACTGTGGGGAATAGCGCTACGCGTTTGCCATGCACTGGCACTCTTCTCCAGGCATCTGCTACTGGGCCCTGTCGGAGACAGGGTAGTGGCTTAGTTGGACCTTTGGTCTGATCTAGATCTGCCAGTCTCATGTTCCTTTGCAGCATAATTGAGCTAACTTATCACAAAGAAAACAGTAAAAACTGTCTCTCTCTCCTAGCTATTCAGAGATAAACTCCTTTTCCTTCCTAGAAAAAATTAGGCTGTATGGATGAATATGAACTTCAGACAACCAATAACATCAACATGTTAATGGGAAACTTTTAATAACAATTTGTATGAGTAAAACAGTCACTTATAATGACTTCTAACTTCTTCAAGGAGATAAATACCTGCAAAAATTTAGACACATTTTCCCCCCTAAAAGTAGGTTCCTACAGGTAGGCTCCTAATTCCATGTTTAAGCATCTGTCTTTCATTCAGAGGCAGCAAGAACCCTGCTTTTTCTATTTTCTCCATTTCTTCTGCCCAGTACTGGTCAGTTGCAATCTGTATTAATAAAGTCTGGTCTGTACTAGTAAAGTCTGGATGATTCTTGCCCCCTTAAGCATATCCCATAGTTAAAAAATGGCTTATGTTTCTCAAAATTGGACAACATTAAAAGTCTGGACAATACCTTCAAACCTGGAGACGGAGGATGAGCAAGGAGAAAAAAAAAGATGGGTATTAGTTACACTGCAGAAAAAAGTTAGATGTCTTTTTACCCCTCAGAGATGATAATGAGTCAGGTCTCTTCTCAAGTTATGGAATAAAGCTGTTGCTTTAACACAGATTGGTTGTGTACAACTTGCTTTCTTTAGCCAGATTGTGTATATGAATGTATGCATGGAAAATAAACCACTCCTACAAATGAAATATATGTTTATAGGGTTGATGTTATCTTATGCTTCATAAATAGCATACCATGCGAACAAGCACTGACAAGATAAAACAAGTGTCCATAAAAATGTTTGGCCTGGGAAAACTCTGCTTCTGAATTTAAAAGCTACACTGTGTCCAGTGTAGACACAGGCTTTCTGAAGCAGCGCCAGCCGCACTTTCAAGACCACCATTAAGCACCCATGTTTGTTAATGACTGAATTTTTCAAGACAGTGCAACTCCAGTGTAAGCACTTGAGTAAATGCTGAGCTCTTTGCAAATGCTGACAGCAAGCAGGGGATGCTAGCTGTTGGGTAACTTTTGAATGTCTGGCCACGGCTTAAATGATAAGCAGAGATCATATACAAACGCAGTCCAATTTATGGGTTTTAAACACTTGGAATGGTAGTTCCGTATATGAACATTAGTGTATGAGCATCCAGAAGGTCTTTCTCTTCAGACAGACTTTGTAGGTGCAATGATGGGGATGTAGAGAATAAAAAAACCTGGTCTGGCTTGCTTGCAGATGCTCTGTTGGATTATTTACTGCCTTGTTTGTGTTTTTCCTACTTTCAGACTGTAACTTTTAAACATTAGACAGGTCTGAAATATGTATGTTGAGTCACAGTAAAGTTACCCCACATTCGCTGACCCATGCAATTTCTTTACCTTAAGCCATTTATTGTAGTACTTAATGGAGACTTCTATATAACAACTGCGATCCACGCTGGCAAAAGTTTCAGGTGCTGGACTACATCATGATACCATAGGCTAAGTGCCTCCCTGCTGATGTAGCTTAAAGCAGGGGTTTCTCTCACACAGAGAGAACTTTGTTTCAGAGCCCTCTCATAGTCACTCCTGTAGATATTAAGCATGGTAGTGTAAGCCTATGGCATGCCTGAGACTCAGCCAGAGGACTACTGTATAAACAATGGTAACAGTAATGCTATATGTTAGATATAACACCTGGTACTGCAACAGGCCTATTCCCATTTTGTACATGTAGACCAAGCAGGCTGCTGTAATCTGAGAAGAAACATCTGGTTCACAAGCTTTCGCTCATTCGTTTCTAAACTGAAAAAACCTGCAACCCCAAGTCCCTCTGAAACCCCACCCCTTCAAATGCCCACGGAAATGTCCAATAATTATCTGCCTTTTCCAAATTAGCAAAGTATCACTTGGTTGTGATTAAGCTCATTTCAAACCAGTTCCTCAGGAAATGCCACTATTAAACACCAAGCAATTCTTCAGGCAAACCCACTTAGCATACAATAATAGAAAAATACATTTGTTCCAGGTGCTTTTTTGGCAGAACCTGACATTCGAGTCTGTTTATTCTTTCCACTGTCTCTTAAACCCCCTTCAGATTTTGTTATTCTGTAACCCTCCAGATTGCCCTGTCTCTTTCTCATGCAAGACAAGGCTGGAGAGGGAAGGAGCTTCAATGAAAGGAGCATGGATCAGAGCCACAAAATGATTCCAAATATGGCCTTTTTGTTCTTATTTTGCAGCTGACCCACATGCATTGTAAAACAGACTCTACCATAACCACTACTCCATTAAAAAGATATTTAGAGCCTCAAATATTCTGCATGTTTTAAATGGAATTTATTCCTTTGTTGCATGCTTGTTTATTAACTAACATTGTGCAAGGTATTGTATAAAGCACAAAGGAGACCATGCTATTTTCTTCAAAGTTCTTGCAGTCTAAGCAGACGGGCAAAGAGCAGAAACAAATACTGCAGCCCATAAAATACTGGAAATCATGGCCATAGCTTCCAAAGTAACTTAGACTTCTGTGTATTTGATTCAAAAAAAGGTCTGTATTGTGTTTGGTCATTTTCAGGGGGTGAGGATGGGATGACTGGCAGGTGCTGAAAATTAGGTGCCTATAGGTGGTCTTGAGCAGAATGACTGAAAACAAATGTGCCACAAATACTTGATCACTTTTAAAAGCTTGATACTGGAATTTTTTTATTTCTTTGTACATATTTTGAGCTTCATTTGCCATCTCAGTAATAGGTGTTCATAGTATTTTATTATACGGGTTGATATCTGTGGAGCTCTCAAAAGAAATAAGCCTTATCCAGAAGCAGGTTTTATTACAAATTAGCTTCCTCTCAACCCAAAAGTCAATGCTAAAAAGGTTTACAGGGTTTTTTTTTCCACGTCTGAGTTTGAAGACGACATTGGCAATGACCCGAGAGTCCAATAAAAAGGGACTTGCTGCGGAACACAAGAGCACGCCAATAGACAGATCCAGAGAGGAGAATAATATGATCTTATTAGTCATGAGACTAGGATTTTATATTTGGGTAACAGTACAGATTTTACAGTCTGAGCCACTGGGCTTGCTTCTTATCTGCTATATATTTTATTCTCTCTCTTACCTCATTTACCACTGAATCACTTCAGTGCAACCTCTCTTTCCAGGTTACGTTGTATCAGATTAGGACATCTGCTTCATATTCATGGTAGGTTTTTATTAATAATGCGCTTTCCTGAATTGAATTCAAGTAATTGTATCTGGAAAGATAATACAGTGTATCTTCCTTCTGTTTTTCATTTAATTAATTTGTACTGTGGACAAAATCTTACGTGTAAAAAACCCCTTCCTTCCACAGTTTTGCATGACTAATGCAGGCATAGCTTTGCCCTACAAAAGCAGCAATAACACAAATCACTTTTCATGCTTTCAACCCTCTGAGCACTGTACAAACATGTCATACCTATTCCTTTACACTGGAGATGTGACTCTCCTGTCCTGCATGACAACTGAAAAACCACTGGACTTAAAACAACATAAGGGACCGTTTTAGAACACGGGCCATTTTTAATCACATTTTTTCTTTGCTTGTTTTAAAAATCTTGTAAACTCCAAAACCACATAGATATTTAAGGAGAGATCTATTTAGAGGAGAACTCTAAATTCCCTCTTATCTATAAAAGGGCTTCGTAGTGTCCATCCTGGTCTTCCAGAGGCCGTGACAGGCCTCCAGAGTAAACACAGGCTGATCATGCGGGAGATCCCTGGCATTTCTAATGTTGGAAATATAGGAAAAGATGATACTCCAAAGAAAATCAAAGATACAAATCTTCTTATAGATACCTTTCAGACCTTTGCTCTGCACGATACAACATTTAAGGGAGCATACAACCATTGAAAAAAAGAGTATTTTTCAGTTTAAGCAGAAACTGTTCCATACCATGAAAAAACCTGTGGGATCATTATGCTCAAAAAGTGATTTGCTGCTTCACAGAACAGTTCTCTCCATAATCCTTTGCTAGGAAACATGTTTTCAGGGCTAGAACTACATAGAAATGTATAGAACTACACAGAAATGTGTTATGTGTAGTAACAGATCGTTTGTCTACAGGCAAGCCAGATATTATTCTTCACAGCAGAAAAAGCACAGAATTTTAAATCTGGATTCCTAAATTAAATACTCATATAAATTTGCTTGTTGAAATGGTTTGCTTTCCTGACAGGCTGACCAGGCAGACGTTCCTACTGATTTTTTAAAAGCTCAGGCTTCCTTCATTTAGCAACCTTGATATAAAATTAGAAAGCTAACTTTAGCTACCCGGGTTGGAAAATGTTGGTGGCCTGTAAATATGATTACATGTCAGACAGTGCAATTAAAGTTCCAAGGAAATAATTGGTATGTTATACATATATCTATCTATCTATCTTGCTATACTTGCATACCCATACATCCCTGACTACTGCCCCCAACACATGGAATTAGCACTGGGACCATGAAATACGTCTGCCTTCACCTAACTCTGGCCCATTCTTTCTGAATGAAGTTAGCTACCTAAGCATACTTCTTGCCTATCTACTTGGCTTGAAATTGGAAAATAAATGATATGTGATGCTATTTTGCCCATCCTTGGTTACCTCACTGAGAAGCTCTCCACCCATCTTGGCACCATCTTTGCAAGACAGGAAGCACAAAATTGTGACCACATAGGGTAAAGGTGGTGCCCCAAAAAAGCCACAAGGACTCTAAATTTAAGCCTGCCATAAAAGCTTTGAAAATGATGACACACAAAGAAGGAGAAACTATGGGGAATGAAACACCTTAATTTTGAAAAACCACAATGATCCACCCAGCACTTTTAGAGTTTTGAGCTCTGAGGCATGAATTAACCACAGAGTCTTTAACCTACCAAACACAGGCACTCATTCTTTGTAACTTTGCAGCTGCTTAAAATGGCATGGATGTGTCTTACAAACATAAAGTGGACTCTCAACATGTCTAGTTCTGTTTAAAAAAAAACAAACAACTCACAGTCCAGTAGGCTGAGCACCTGCTTCAACATATGCCTGGGATTCCCAAAGGTGAACTGGTGACCCTTCATTCTGGAATGCAAAATTCAGGATACCATAGCGGTACTTGACTTAGAAAGCCCAGAGCACCCTTGTTCCAAAAAAAAGTTTTCTGCACGCCTTCATCTTAGACTTGCGTCACCCCCCAAAGTAATCTGAAATAAACAGTGTGAAAATCTTGGCCTGGAGTTTATGATTTCAAAGCTCTTGTGGGTTGGTCATGTTCCACAGAAAGGTGCTGACATTGTATTTAACTGTGACTGTAATTAAATCAATTTATTGCATCATACGTTATTCATTTGTATTCATTAGTCAATTATTGTTATTAATTAAGTGTTCTTTGGACTTCACTTTCATTTGAATAACACTCTTTAAAGGACAAGCAAATGGTATGAGGTATCTTCTCAAACATGACACTATCCAGAACCAGCGGTGAGTGGAAAACTCTTATGTACATTAAGCCAAGTTCTTCCCTGAATTAGGGAAATGCTGACTAGTGTTTCCTCTGAAGGTATGTTTTGGGGGAAACTGTGTGTGCTGGTGAATGTGAATATCAAATTAAACTGAAAATAAACCCCTTCTTTCTGGAATCTACTTCCCCTCAAATCAGTCACAATCTAATCGCCGCTTTCCTTGGAGCAACACCGTGTTCTAGTTCTGGATTTGGTTTTTTTTTTTTGCATGTGCTCAAAAGGCAGGGTGAAATTATAGGAATACTGGGACAGAGGAAATTCAAATGGAAATAAAACATGTGGCATGGCCAAGACACAGTTTACAGCCATCTGCAGGTCACTGCACTTGCTCTTACAGCCAGGATTTGCCAAGAAACCTGAGGCGTGTCTTTGCTGAAAAAAATTAGTCCACTGCCCAGAGCTGTACAAAGTATTTAAAAATCTCAGCCTGGAATCATTCTGAAATTTGTTACAAACATCAATGCTGTGTTCCTGGCAACTCTGAATCCCAAATTTGAAGTGATTTCAGTAGCATCCGAGAAGAGCATCTTCGGGCTAGGATCCAGAGGCACCCTGAGCCCCACTGGTGGGAAGCAGGCTCTCGCATGGAGGTGTGCTGCAGTGTAACTGGGAGCCACAGGGCTGGACTCATCTTCCCGCCTGCTGCACCGTCTCCCTCTGGCATGCTTTACCTGCCGTTTGGTGTAGCTCAGCTGAGGTGGGAGAGCCTTTCTTTCCCAGTCCTCTGCTGCTCGGGCAGGCCCCAGCAAGTTTCTAGGTCCCTGCAAGGCAGGACCCCAACCCAACAAATGAGCGAGGCACTTCTGGGTGAGTCAGATGGCGAGGATGACTATAGCACTGGGTGTGCCTGGGGATGACAGCATTCACCAGGGAGGCAGGCAAAGCTGGCCAGCAAAGCAAAGTGGCTACACCCGCTGCATCAGGCCACCGGGAGGGGAAGACGCTGTGGTGCAGGTGCATGGCATGGCCTTGTGCACCCATGTGCAGGAAGCAGGAGCCAGATGTGTGAATCTGGCCTGGCTTGCTGTTGAATTTGACTGCCTAGGCAGAAGAGAAACTCCTCTACATACTGAAAAGCACCTTAAAACTAAATTCTAATAATTTTAAAGGGCTTTTTTTTTTCCCATTAGAAGCAGCCAGTTTTATTCTTTCTGATAAGACCAACTTTGTTTTTATCACTATATGCTTTATAGAGACACTGGATCTAAAACAGACTGAAAAATCTAACCTCATGGAAGACAAAACTCTAGTAGATATCACAGAAAAAAGTTAGAGGATTTCATTCCATCTCTCTCTATCTGCTCAAAACCTTTTCCTCAGTGATTGTCACCTTTTTACTGAAATAAACAGGGGAAGCTCTAGTCCAAAAGTTTAAAAGAGATTTTTGCATGTGTACTTGTGTATATGCCTGTTCAAACAAATGTTTTAAAGCAAATGGCGTTCAGAAACTACATTTATTATTGGCATGTTACGTTACTCCATCTGTCACTCTGACAATAGAAGTAGGACCTCTAATCATTACAATCTCAAGACATCACCAACTTAAATTACTTTAAAATGCACAATAAAATACAGTTTCTCATAGAAATGAGATGTGGGGGATATCATTCAGTAGTCAAGAAGGCTGAATTGTGGTTGCAATCAGCCCACCACACTTATGGGATCTGTCAAACTGTAGAGGAGAAACCAAGCCCAACTCTGCTGGAGCCAGAGATACGCTTTTGAAAAGATGGACAGGGGCGTGGACAGGCCTCCTATTACAGGGATCTCATTGCCAAAACACAATCTCTGCTGAGGTAATAAAGAGAGAAGATGGTGGCTTATTTTGCTTACTTTCAAATTTGGGACACTGTTGCTTCTTTAAGGCATTTCAGTTCCCCAGGAGAGGCTCATGACAGGAGCAGGTTTGTACTCCGCAGGGGATGCCACAGAGAGGCAACCCACCAGAAGCCTTCCAAGGGAGTGTAGTTTGCCACTGCTCCCTGGTCTGCCTCGAAGCCTGACTTCACAGGAGGAGGAAAGAAGGAGCTACAGGAGGGCAGACTGCCTGGCCTTAAAAGGAGATTTCCAGTATGGAAATGTTGTGTATAGCCTGACTTTGCTGGTTGCTAAATGAAGGGGAATATACAAATAGGCAGGCACACTCACACAGATGTTCTTAAGGGAACCTTTACACACCCCCTCTTCTTTCTTCTAAAAACACATTTCCACTCTTCACCTTTCAATTATGGAAAAGTTCTCATTTCTGTGACCTCAATAAAGAATTATATTCCGAGACCAAAATGCTGAGTCCTCTGTGAGGGGGGTAGCTGAATCTTACACACCATCCTGGAGATGGACTGTTTTTCCTCTGCGCAGTTTCTGAAGGCGGGGTATACTATTAAGAGGCTTGTCGGCAGACATAAGGGCAGTAATCTGACTGGAGCCAGCCGGTCCATGACCTTAAGTGCACCATTTCAAAACCACACCTCAAGCCTTGCCCTCATTCTTACTCCACCCTCTGCAGAGCAATCACACCACTCCAGTTTCATAACTCTGGGAGGCTATTTACCCACTTTGGCTATGGTGCCATCAGCAGCTTTTGGGAGAACCGAGTTAGACATTGTGGGATAGCTTTAAGGCAAAAATCTTTCTTCTGACTTCTCTTTTAGTATTACCTTGAGTGCCTCTCCTTGCTTTTCATGTTTCCCTTTCCTAGCTTGACAGCATGTCTGAATGAGTTTGCATGGAGTTTATCAAGAACAGCATTATGACTAACATATTTTCACAGGTCACAGAACAACTTATATCAATCCAGCTAATTAGCTCTTTTCTGTGGTACTTTTTTTTAAATGAAATATTTATTCAGTTTTCTTATCTACCGGAATTTGTGATGTGCAGACAAAGACGTACCACAAAGCAATGCGTTATGAAAACCACAAGCCACTGATCTTTATTTGTTCACAAAAACATTTAAAATTAATTTCTCCTAAGGGATAAAAGAGGCAGAGAGAGCAAACTGAAAGAAGATGAAGATAAGGCAGACTGAAAGAGACAGAGCAAAGCTTTGCCCAACATCTGGATCTGGCACCTTACCCTACAGACAGTCATCTGAATTCTACTTTCAGCCTCTTTGTTACGTTACTGGCATTTTAGGCTGACTCCCGTCCATTTCCTGGCGGCTCCAAGAAACCACAACCTGCCTGATGACACGCATTGGCCTGCCAAGTAAATCTCTATCAGCCCTTGTAGGGCTGGGCAAGTGCTGGAGCAGTGCTGTGCTCTGTAACAGCCCCTCCAGGCTGCTGGCAGTGGGCTGTGAATCACAGAGCATAACTGCATGGCAGGATGGGCTAGCTGGAAGGTCACCCGGCTCATCCCTTGCCCAAGACAGATTGGCTGCATCCCTGTTCTTCCTGGTACATGTTTATCAAGCTTATTCTTGAAGATCTCTCCAGGTAATCTAGTCCACGTCTTCATTTTCTCTGTCATTAGAAAGTGAAGAGTGTTTTAGCTGCATATTACTTGCCCCAATTTATCTTATCTAGCATGCAAATGGAGAACAGAGCACACTTTTCCTCCTTTTAGCTGTCTTTTATGCACTTACAGCATCATGCTCCTCCTTCAGTCTTCCCCTTTTCAGACTAAATTACCAGAGACGAGTTACGTTTTCTGTAGACCATTTCTCTGAAACCTTTTGTCATACCCTCTGCTCTCCTCTGCTTTCTCCAATACCCCAAACTACAGTACCCAGGACAACACTCAAACCCTGATCTAAGGATTTACGAGTGCTAGGAGAATGAGAGTGGAAGAATTATTTCACATGTCAATCAATCTCTACTCCTGGCTACACATCCCAGGCTGGCATTTGCCTGTGTTGAAAACCATGATATAGCTGGCATTGTGGTCAGCCTGGATCCTGTATACCGCTTGCAAGCTTTTCTCTGCAGAATTGCTGTCTTGCTAATTCATTCCCATTCCTCATGCCTGCAGTTGATTACTGCTAAGTGTAGTTTCTGGCACTTGTTGTTGAAATGCATCCTATTTTTTCAGTTCATTTCTATATTTTATCATGATCAATTTGAATTCTAATCCTGTCCTTCAGCACACTTGCAGTCCCTCTCACATTGTCATTTGCAAATTCGAGAAGTGCTTTCTCCTTCTCCGTCACCAAGATCATTAATATAAACATTGCATGCTGTAGGACTTCTTTGGAGCTCCCCAAATAATTTCCTGCTGAATACAGTTTTTCACCTAGATTTCCAGCCACCCCTTCGTAGACATCTCCAGGCCACATTTCCTTTCCCATGTTGATGAGTACAACCTGCGGGACAGAGTCAAAAGACTTGCTTATCGGCTACTGGTCCTCCGGGCATACAGTGTCGAAGCTGGCATCAGGGCCCATGAGTTAACACACAGGACTGAAAACCACCGCTGCTGCTATCACTGCCTTTGGGTGCTGCCCTTTAAGAAGCTCAGCCAAACCAGAAAAGCAGAGCCTTTGTGTTTCAGCACACTGCAAAACAAGCCTCAGAAGGAACATATGAAATCAAAGCAGTTTCTACCTTTAGGCTGGTTTTGGATTGCAAGCAAGAGGCCAAAATTCAGCCCTCAGCGGACAGTGGTGTGCATTTCCCACTGTCATTGGAGAGGGGAAGCATGCAAGTATTTCAGGGCTGAATTTGGGCACGTTGTGTATGCACATGCTTTCTTTCTCTTGATCTCTATGATGCAGAGAACTGATATGATCCTGAAAAAACTCATTATCCAACACCTGGGGCCACTGAGCTCCAATTGTTGTGGAACAAGGATGTTTCTTGTGGTTGGCTTACGTGTTCCTTCACCTATCACACTTGTGATTTGAAATTTTGTTACAAAAATTAAAAAATGTTGTCTGCAGTTAAGAACTGTCTGCATCTGAAATACTATAAACATTTTACTAGTCCCAGATTTTCTTCAAAATGTTTTTTTTACCTTTCACTGCAGACGAGACTTCTACTGATCTTGAAAAAGATTTTGCCAGAAGGACTGATGCTGTATCCAGATCTTGCAAATAAGACTTTATTATTTTGTTCTGCCCCTGGCTTGCCATTTATCTCAGTGGAATTCCCACCTGCTTCTTCCAGGTGCTGCCAACATAGATTCATAGGAGCTCTATTAACTTTTAAAGTGCCCGTTAACATCATTCTAAAAAACCGCTTGTTTTCATCTTACTGCCATCAGTCGAAAAAAAGCAGCACTCCTCTTTTCAGCAGCTCATTAAATCTTATTAAAATACATGCCTGCAAAATAGGTAAATTAACTCCACAAATCTGCTGTGACAGTGTCCAGCCTGCCAGCCATTCTTTTTTCGTTGTTTTTTTGTTGTGTTTTTTTTTTTTTTTCCCCTATTTTCTTTCTTTCTTTTATTTTCTTTTAGTAGTGAGCTACCAGACTGGTAAGAATGGATATATAAGTGCTGCTCTCTCTTTCTCTTCCCCCTCAGCTTCATTTAATTTGAGACTTTACTAATTCATGCAAAAGAGATTTGGTTCTTCACTCCCTACATTAGGGTGACTCCACTGACATTTTCCTTTACAATAGCTCAAATAGAGGAAAATTGAGGCCCCAGACTTGTCTACCTTTAGGCAAAGTATTTCTGTTAAACCTAGCTAATATATGCTAAATGTTTTTAGGTAATTTCATTTTCTTTCACTTTTCTTACGTATAGATAGGTATTGCATATGTGTCAGCCAGCAGAACATTCACAAAAGAGCAGCTTGTGTGTCTCTAGTTTGCAAAGAACAAATAAGAACCACTGATTTCCAAAGCAGCAGTTCTGATAAGAGTAGCTGATTAAGTGGAATACAGATGGAATAAAAGACTGCCATCTGCCTTCCTGTTTTAATTTTTGTGGTAAATTCTGAGAGCCTGTATCTCTCATTTATGCATATACACACATGTGAATCATAGCCGCAGGGCGAATGGGGAGTACATGAGCATTATTAATTTGATAAAACAAAACAAACCATGAAAAGAAAAATAATTCCTTGTGTTATTTTTCAAGGGACCTTTATCTTTTGTTTGAACTTCAAACAGAGCTAATGCCAAGTAACCCAACCTTAATTTACCATGAAAGGCACTAATATCCAGTCCTTCACAGAAATGATCCACAATCAGCGTTCCCTGTAGAATCTTTGCAACAGTTAGTGGAGATTTTTCGTTGCTGTTTCTTACTTGTGTATATGCTTTACAATCAATTATTCACCCTGTGTCCTCTACCTCCACTGCCTTTCATCATTATCTCTGAAGAGGAAATCAAGACGAGAAACATAATTGCTGCAAATTAATTACTTCATAACCATTGTTCTCTTCTGTGACTCCCTTGACCAAAAGAGCACTTCGCTCATCGCTGGATTGCTCAGACCATTCGTAACTTCTAAAATATTATTACTACCTAGCACTTGCACAGTTAAAGTTCAGGCTTATTGGGAGAGGAGAGAAAATAACAGGGGGGCACCTGAGTTTAACACCAGCATGAGCACAAGTGCTAGCAAAAAAGCTCCAAGATGGTGAGTGTTGGTCACGCTGTTGTCCAGCATCCCACTTATAATGGCACCACATCTAGCTCGTCCGCCATCTCCTGTCTGGACTAGGGACCTTCCTCTGGGAACAGCTGTGATTTAGGGGAGCAGGGAATCAGCTCTCCACCACGTGGAAGCTGCTATCCATAACTGACTCATGACAAGTCTGCTTGGTCTAACTTTATTCCTATCACTGCCTACGCTTCGTTTTGCATAACTGCATAGTTACCTGCTAGCTATAAACAAGAGGAGGCCTTGTTGTGAAACTCATTGTTTGCATGTGAAGCAACACAGTGGTACAGAAAGGAATATTATGAAGACTATCCTCCATAATATTTCACAATTATGGAGACCGGATTTTTTTTTTTATGCCTTAAAGTTTAGGGCACTGAGATGTTTCGGTTGGAACCTAACATTTGGATTTAATTTTATTAAAAAACAGAAAGAAAAATGTGTATATTTCTGTAGTTTTAAATCTAAGAAGCAATTTGACAGTACGGAATCTTTGTCAGCTACACCAATTCCCCAATTAAAAGGAGAAAAAGGCCACATCTGAGGGCAACCTTTTGCAGGCTCCTTATGAAACAGCACTCAGCAAAGTGGTAACTGAGAATGAGTAAGAGATCTGGAGCTGGATGAAATACCAAGTACCTCAAGGATAACACCTGAGCTCAGTGGAAGGGAGTGAACATCTCTCCCACTACAAGAGTGCAATAGTCCATTATTGCTTTTCATCTTTAACTCCCTAATGCAACTAAGATTATAGACCAAACTGGGCAATCTTTACTTAGATGGCAAATTAAGCAGCTCATGTTTTAAGCTATTCTCTTTGCTATGTCCAGTGCACAAAGGTCTTTCCTGGTAGCTGCTGTGGGTGGGTGTAACCTAGTAAGCAAGATGAGAAAAAGAGGCTTGGGCTTGCTGTGCTCTTTAAACCCCAAGTTTAATTGTATCTGGTTGCTGAGATGCATGTAGCTTTTTGAAACTGTAAATAGAGACTGGCTGCTCAAACAGTAGCTGCAGAAGCCTGCCGACAACTTCATCTGGTGACAGGAGCTAGTTTCAAAGAAGATTAGTCACTGCTATTGAGAATATTCATTGAGAACTCACTCTTTCTGCCTGCAGATTACAAAGGTTTACCGGCAGTCCTGCTAACCTAAACAGACTGGGGTTGTTTTAACCATCCAGTTGCAGCAGTTTCCTAACGTCTTCTGGACCCAATTTACCATCAGCTTCTTTTAGCTGCAACAAGTTGCAGAAAGGAAAACGACTCTTTTAAGACTGATTTTAGCCAAGAAAACTACGCTAAGGAAGAGCTACATCATACATTAACTGGGATTTCCATTCAGTTCTAATTAGGCTGCATAAAAATGTCTCCAAACATATTTAACTTGTATGCAGTGGCATAATGTTCCAGGCTTAAAATTTTAATTTATGGCTTTGGGTGGGTGCCTGATACTTCTAATGTTTAATGAATCTGTCCTCACTTGGCAATTTGCCATTGGTGATCATAGAGTTTGTGCATGCCCCTAGGTATTTATATCTGTAAAATTGATAGTGTGTGAAATGTCTTATATTTGACAAAACATGGCTGTTTTATTTTCTTCTGAAATGACATAATTACTCCTGCAGGATATGTGGTCAGTTGAAGATTTGCAATTTTTCGTATTAAAGAGTTCTATATATTATTTCTGACAACCAATGTTTTATTTTTGTGAAAGATTCAGAGTCTGTTTAGTTAGTGGCTGTATTTTGTTTAAGTCTCACCCTGGAAGCTCCCTGGGACAGGGGCTATCTTTGTGTTGTAACACAATTGAAACAATAACTTTCAAAAACTCTGTAAAAATGGGATTTTCCATTAATTGTACAGATGATGATTTGCTAAAAATGCACAGAGAAATTAAAGCAAAGTGGCACAAAAGCTACTAAGAGTAAACACAACAAAAAATCTCTTAGTCTAAGTCCAAAAAGAAAGGAACAAGACACAACAAAAAGCTCATGGATGTTAATTAAAAAAAAAAAAAGGGTAAATCCTTTTGTTATTCAAGCAGGTCTTTTAAAATGTCTTTATTTTTTCCTTTCAAATACCACCAATGACATATTTAAGTAAAATTTCCACTCCCTTGGCAATAACTACTTAAAAACTACAGTGCTAAAAAAAAGATAGGAGAACAAAATCAGGAAGGCATGTATATATGAAAATAAAACCAACCTGAAGTCCTCTGGATACAGTCTGAGGGTTCAGCACTGGTACAACAGTAAGTCTTTTGAAGGCCTCCCAGTTCAGCTACAGTTAAGAAAAATGATGGTGTTGTCAACCCCGCTGTACTGCTCTGGCTTTTGTGAGATGGGCCACCATAAAAATTCAAAGCACCTACACTTTCAGTGTCTGCTCAGGTTCATCCAGCTGTAAAAGTAAACTTGCTCATGTCCCTTCTAACACGGTTGCACTGACAAATCTAGCAAATCCAAGAGTTATTCTCTGTGCACTAAACAGCCTCCCTCCTATCCTCTAAGAAAGGAAAACAATAATTTAAAGATACCTTTTAGAAATGGCATCTAGCAGACTTTTTTTTCATGATAGTTGCTAACCCTTACACAGGACTAGTCTGGGCTTATCTGTGAATAATTAGCAGGTAAAAGGGCTAGTTCGTTCTGATGCTAATGTACAGCAACAGTGAGTTACATTACAGCAAATGCCAGTTCTTAGTGTCCGCAGTGCCTGTTATTTTTGCTGCGCTGAATCTCCTGTGTAAAACAGAGCAGAAAATAGTAGGTAGTGTCCCTCACTTGTCTTCTTTAGAGTGTCAGGAAAGGTCTTATAAATCAAAGGTTTAAAGCTGCTTTTTGTAACAACGCTGTTTGCTTTCCTCTCTGATGCACTACTTCCTGAGCATGATAGAGCTCTGGATATTTTTAACAACTTTTCTCCTACATCTTCCTTCTTCTCCATAGCTCCCATTCTCCAGGGATCCTCCATCCTTCTGGCTGAAGGATGCTCAAATTTGCTCAGAGCCTAGCAGTCCTTTTTGGAGGTCAGCTTGAGGGAGCACTGCTGCTTGATGTGAAACTCCAGCTACATGAGCTGAGCAAACTAAGCTCAGTGGCCTCACACGTGTAGGCATAAGAGTTTCTCTAAAGAAACTAGGAAACATTCATCAGTTTAGATCAGTGCTGATAACACATTTTCCTACGGAGTAGGTTTTTTATGGAAGAAGTTTTGTTTGTTAAGATGGAGACAGTTTGCAGGGGGATGGTGGCTCCAGATAAACTTTTGAAAAATCCAGGCAGGCTTTTTGATCAACTTGTTTACCTGTTGGCTTGACACCCTGTCAAGGGTGCCTGTCTACTGTTGCTCTCCTCCTGGCCAAATCCTTTGCATCATTTGCTGCCTCTCTTCTTGGAGGTTGTTCTTAAATTTCCATTCAAGAAAAGTTAGCATTTTTTACTTTTTTTTATGACCTGCCGGAATTTTTCCTCCCAAAAAATTATTTCCTTTCCCCTGACACGAACCTGTCTGCACCACTCTACTTTTGACCTTGTTTGAAAGTTTCTTTGCATCAACCTTAACTTGCTTGTGGTCCCATATCAGGGTTTATCCTTGGACCTTTCTAGCTTCAATTTTATTTCAAAAAGTTCTCTGTCCTCAGAATACCTCATACTTCACTTAACTTCAGTATTTAGCAAAGGTCTAGATTCCTCCTGAACTTTTAGGGTTCAGAATAACTGAAATTAAGATTGTGAACTTAACAACACTGTCATAATATCTGTCCACTGAAGTCAATATTCTGAATTAATTTGACCTCTTTAGGTATGAATTTTTTCCTCTTACACAGGTTCAAGTATTTGAGTTAAGTTTTCACTTAGACCAACACAAAGGGGATGGGGATTATTTGGCCCAACAGCTATAAATTATTTATTTGGCCCACTGTGCCAGCTTGGTTACCTTGGCAGAAAAGAGACCCATTTTGGCACTGCAAATGGGCTGTAGAAGTTGTATAACATTTTCAACCTCAGAGACAGTTCGACAGTTTGAGCAGAACTCAGAGACACTGATAGCGCACACAGAAGGGGAAAATTACTGGTGTTTCTAGGCTGTTTCTGTTCACTTACTAAATAAATGATTTAAAACTTCAAGGCTTTATGTCAGATCAAAATTTCACCTAAGCCAAATAATTACATGCAAGAGGAATATAAGAGAAAAAATGTACATAAACAGACATGCTTGGCATCGGAGCTTGAAAGAACCCTTCAGTATGTTCACAAAAGCACATGCAGACAGAAAAACATGCACATATGCAGACATACGTGCATATGCATGCACACATTTCTTCAGGCTCCAACTGTCACGCACATTTATTTGAGGTTTTATGGGTCTCAGAAAATGAGAATACAGTGAAGAGATTCACATTTTCCACATTTTTTTTTTCCTAAAGTGATATATTCACTTTCTCTATCAACATGCTTTCCATCCCAAGGGCCTATTATGAGGGGGGGAAGGAATGGGAGAAAAAAAAAGGTAGAGAAATGGCAGTGAAGACTCCAGTACTACTAACTTAATTTGAAACTGAGTGATACTCAAATTGTGATGTTCATATATATTTCTGTGCAAATTAGACCAAAAAAGGAACAGCAAATACACTGGAATAAGGATTAGTTGTTAAATTCTACTGTAAAGAGTGACTGCACTTTTGTGTCTCTCACAAACTCCTTTGACGTAAAATAACTAGTGTTCCTGGAATATTTCAGTTTAGTAAAGAGGTTTCACTGCTGAGTACAGCTTTTTTTTTCTCCTCTTTTTTCTCTTCCCTCCCCCGTCTTTCTTTTTGAGTCTGAGGATAGGATAAAACCTCAGTGATTAGCTTCGTTGCCGGCAACAAGCCTGATTCTTTAATGTAGCTGCTCTGCTCCTTAGCTTTGTTTTCATTATTATTTGCATTGTGCAGCAGATGACTAAGAGATAGTCAAAAGATCAAAGGTTTCCTTTGATGGTTTATATCATGGATCCCTGCTGTATTAAAAAGGATCTCAGGTCAGGACATTCTTGTTCACACGCGGATTTGAACAAGGGGCTGCACGGGGTGATCAAACTGGATGAAGGCTGAACACATCCATCAAAGGGCTAACCACATTGGCCCAAACAGAAGAGGAGGTTCTACCTTCATAACCATGACATTAACTAGTGACAGATGTCTCCCTGTGGCTGCTGCTTTGATGTGTCAGGACTAAGGAGAACCAGAGAACACGGAGAGGTTACACTTTCCACATTACTCTAGAACTGTTTTATAAAAAAAAATAAAATAATAATTCATAACAAGCAATTTCTAATATCAAAGGGGTTTTGTTCTTTACAGAAGAACACAGATAGGCCCATCTTGCATAACCAAGCCACACGTGTGTCAGGTCTCAATATGTCTTTCTTACACATTGCATTTAATCTTGCAAACATTTAGTAAACAATAATAAACCAGTGATCGCAGCACCTCTGTGAAGTAAAGTACTATCATGCACAGAAGGGAGATGGAGATATTGAGACAAAAAGAAGGCCTAGTCTGGTGGGCTGGTGCAGCTTGTCCACTTCCATATTTAAAACTCTTGGCTGTAGGCTAAAATGATTTTGTGTTTGTGTTTGTGAGAGAGGGTGATGACATTTTTATGCCATTTAGGATATATATCAGGCGAAGATTGCTTTTGCAGCAGGCCTGTCAAAACCCCTGCACTAAGCATGACACTTGTTTAATGAGTCTCGGCACTCCTCTCTTGCTAGGTGTCTCACCAGTGTGCAGAACAGAGTTACTGCTGCTCTCCTCCATGACCCATATGCCAGGTATAGCAGCCTGCCCTGATTTAGAAACCACTGCCCAAATGCATCCTGGTTGCAATTTCATGGAGCAGGGAACAGACCGTGGTCTGAATGGTGTCAAGAGGGTTGAGGCCAAGGAAATCCTATGCAAAAGAGAGCCTACCCCAGTGCTAGGTATGGTCATTTCCCTACCCTGCAGCACATTTCCTCCAGGACATGATTTGCATGCTGCTGGGTTTCCCATCACATCAACGAAGGTGCCACTTTCTCCTGCACTGAAGAGACATTTACTTGGAAGGGGTGCCCAAACAACCTACACCCGTTTCCTGAGTAAAATAGAAAAAAGCAAAAACAAACCCCCACTTTTTATGCCAGGCAATTTTTGTTTACATCAGGACTTTTGCCAGGGCAAGTGCTGTCAAAAATAACCTCATGCCTCTAAAGAATATTAATCTATCATTAAAAGCTTTAAGTGTGGACTTGCCCTAAATTTTACAGACCATCTCCAGCTGCCATTACTTGCAACAGCAGCACAGCTACACCTCAAGGGGTAGGATTCAGCTCTGAAAACATCATGTGAAGAAAGGTTTCTAACCTGAAGTAAGTGTTGAAGCCACCTGCCTCATGTTAGTAAGGCTTCTCTCTCATAGCAGTGAGCTCATGGCACTTCCATAACTTTCATAGCACTTCCAAAGAGCAGTTCTTTTTGCCTAGCCTACCATCTGTGTTATGATGCTACAGAGGAAGCCCTGTTGACAAATTCCGGTGGATATTTAGACATCAAAAGTTAAGCAAAATGAATCCCACTGTAACGGACGATGGCTTTCCACTGTGCAGCTGATGTCAGAGCTGGGATTTTAGAAGGAATCTTGGCTTGTGGTTTTGCATTCCTTCAACAGTTCTCACTCAGATCATCCTAAATTGGTCTCCTTATTGGAAATCCACTGGCTGATTTCACGTTTCAAGTAGTATGCATCTGACAGTATCTTTGAGATGGCTTGTTCAATTGCGTTACATTGTGCGCCTTTAAAAAACCAACAATAACCCTTCCCCGACCCTCGATGTAGTCAGCAGATGCAAAACCAGCAGAATCTGAAAATCAAAGAGGAAGTTTAAATAGAAAGCCCGATGCTGAGTAGCTATGTAGGAGTACGTATAAGAAGGCATATGTTCTTAAAAATGTGAAAAAGCAACCTTCTCCACCTATCATCAGAGCCAGCTTCTCCTAATGGACAATGGGGGATACCAAGCAGCAGAAACCTCATGATCTGAGTGTGCTTATGAAGTAATGGAAAAATTCAGCTCTTAATCTATAGACTGCTTAAGGGAGCCTTTGTACTAATATCAGTATTACCTGGATTACCCCCATAGTTACTTGACTTAAATTCCAGAAACTTGACAGGCTTACAGCCCAGGTTTTAGCTGTCCTCCTCTTCTCTGCTGAGAAATTACCTGACATCATAACATGTTTTTTCTCTCTTCTCACAACATCAGATATCCAGTTCCAGTAACAGAAAGTTATTTCTCTGTTAGTTCCAGTCTTTGGCTGGTGGAAAAGGAGATGAGATTCTGTTTTGTTACCAGTGGACTTTTGCATATAGTGCCTTGCTTTTCAAAATGATAATTTTTTTTAATGCCAGTTAGGAATCATGTTTCAAAACACTTATTCACAGCAGTGAATGTTCATGTAATAGTTTTAGGGGTGGCAGCATGGATACTTGTAAAGTGGAAACCCGCCCCCAATTTAGTCTTGAAGACATGTTGTTTTTAAAGGACTGTTTATTGTAGGTCTCCTATTCAATTTCTCATCTAAAATGGAAGCAATTGCTTGATGACTGAACTATTAGAAATTTTTAAATTAATATTCTCTATTTGCTGACAATGTATTATGAAAAGTAATAAGGCTTGCAAGTAGTATTCTGGTACACAGTATTATTGTGAGCTGCTTTTTTGTTGAATGTAGGCACCAGAGCTACACTGCTGCTTGCAGAGAGAATGCCTGGCAAAAACGTGAGGGCAAAAGCACATTTGTGTATGCGCAGGCTATATCCCAGCCTGTCAACAACTTGAAATAACATGCAAATAGGTGCCAGTACATCTATCATTCTGTTTATTGTCTTTACTCACTTTCAGTTTGACTTCTCATACAGTTCTGGCTCTAAGCAGTTGATAAACACCATTGGACTACTGGATTTTGATTCCCACCAACATCACATCTTTATCTTTTGGAAAGGTTGATGAAATACAAACAGTATAAGAAAAACTTTACTGGCAAGGGCCTCTGTGTCTTGCTACACCAGAGCAATGTACTATGGTTGCTTTGTATCTGTTGCATAAAGTTTGTTTGAGTGACAGTCTGACAAATGGGCTTTTTAGCACTGAAACTTAAACAAGGAGTGGATTGAGTAAAATCACAACCTGGACTGACTCAAAATGACATATCAGGACCATTTTTCAGTGCTCAGTTTCCTGATGGTTGAATTAACTGCAGTTTTATCTTGCTCTGTATTAGCTGTTTTACCTCACTTTCACCAAATTGCTTTCTTATCATCATAAACACTACTGAATTACTGTAAACTGCCAAAGTGGCAGAACTCTGTTATCCAGCCCATGGGTGCAATCACTGGATTTTCCTCTCTCAGTTGTCCATTGTATTTGAAGTCATCTCAAGCAAAACAAGCCAACAAAACCATATTTTATTTTGAATTGCACAAACTGTTACATATAGTAACAACTCTATTTTCATATGACTGGATATGAATTGCATGGACAAATATATGCCAGACAAATACATGATGGAAAAGCAGCGTTGCTCAATCATTTGGCAGATTTGGGTGGGTTATAAAAACAAACACATTTCCATGTAGGCCTCTCCATTCATTTTGTAGTTGCCAAGATGACATCCAGAGGAGACTGAAGGAAAGGCATTGAGACTTTAACATGGATGGGTTGGAGGGTCCTGCAGTTGCTCTCTTCTGAAGGTAAGAAGTCTCACTAATGAGAGGTGTGAGAGGGCAGCATATATGATTCTGCACGTTAGGGATGAACTGTATGTCTTAATAATTTCCTATTTCAAAGGAAGTACAAGGCAAGTTCCATCAAAAGATTCCACTGGTCAGTAACATGTGAGGGAAAAAACCTTTAAAAAACATAATGAGGAGCCCAAAGTCAGCCCCATAGCTTCTGAGAAATGCAACTAAAAGTCTGATTTTTGAAAGGCCTGAAGTTGTTAGCCTTTCATCCTTAACTTCTTTGCAGGAGAAAGCAGGGTCCTTCTGCTCAGGAGACAGAAAACTGGTGTCTAAAATTTACCTTGCCTTTTTAATAACTAAGAATCGCCATTGCACTAACTTTGTGACCAATACACATGCATTGGTTTTCTGATAATCGCAAACCTATAAGAACTAAACCCATTTGCCACTGCTGGTACTGGAACACAGAGAAAGACAGGGGTCTAAAGACAGGTTTCATCTGAAAGATGGGTCAAGACATCCTGAAAAGTATGCTGTGATCGGATTCCACTGCATGCTCCAGACCCCATAAAAACCTTTCTCCTGAAAAACTCCAGATTTTCCCAAATTCTCCCTTTCAAAGGCAAAACAAGAGCCACAAAAGTAACTAGAAGACAAAACTCTTTGTGTTGATTGGAAGCTGCCAGATTTTAGGAAACAGCAGTTTGTCTCCCAAGCTTCAATTCATTTCACTTGTCTTTAGCTGGAACACTGCTTCTGGCCCTTTCCCTTGTTGCAGAAGCTCAGAGCTAAGAGAAAACCATGTGTCCACAGGAAAAGATCAATTTTGCTTTGGTCAATAATGTATTGGGACTTGGCAGGAATAACTAAGCAGGTGTGTGTGGATATGAATCATAAGCAGCTTACAAGAAGCTATCATTAAATTTGTAATAATAGCACAGCACTAGCAAAATGAGACAACTAGACCAGTCAAGGATACAGGATTTATAGACTAGTGCTTTATGCAATGTCCTTTAACTATGCTCTCTAGGTTGGTCTTCCAACAACCTCATGTTTGTACTGGCAGTTCTGCCATATGGTGCCCACATTTTCCTGGGATCTTAAAATACAAAGTCGCCATAAAAGCTCCAGTAGCGAATGGGACAGGATGTTCTACACCCACCATTTGATATTTATCAGTGATCACTGGGACGAAGGAGGAAGTGGTTATTGAGAAATAGGGCTTCCTAGGCTGCTGATCTCCACTTGGATTACAGCACTGGTGACAGGCAAAGTCTTTTGTAACAGGTTTGTGAGTCATCAGCAAACAAAAGAATTAGAAAGAGATCTTGCTCTTCTGAGGGGCTTGTGCCCAGAGGTAGCAGAGAGTGGGACTGTGGATCTTACACAAACTGCCTTCTTTGTAACACTTCACAATGATTCTTCCTGTGCATTTTCTAGCAGTACCTGTTTTTGAGCAACAGAAACTAAAATCGAGCTGGTATGGATCAACAGAGTGTTAGTAAAGCTGTGACCTCAGTCAACATTAACTTACATTCTTAGTAAATTTCCAGGTGTGTCTCTTTATACTAGTAAAAGTTGAAACTGTGCTTAAAAATGAGTCAAGGACTATGTATGAGCACTCAATTTACCTGCTCTGGTTCAAGAAGGAAAGGTTTAATATCATTTGTGTAGACTGTTTTCTTTCTAAATATGAGGCCTTCTGAGCTGCCCTTTTACCAGCTTTTGAAATAGACAGCAAAAAAGTTGCATCTTCTCATTATACTGATTTTAGGATGCAGGCACTTCATTGAGCCTCCTTGCTTTTAAGAGTAGGAGCCCTGAACACGACCCTCACGGAGGGGCCTGGCCACCTGGGCACAAGGCAGGCATGGCACAGTACGGCCATGCAGCCTTGGATCAGCCTGTTGGGAGAAAGCGCCTGGCCCCCTTCGCCCACGAGCTGCGCTTACCCTCAGGCCCTCACCCAGGGTCTTTCCCTGATCTGTGCTGTGGCTTTACTGCGGTGCTGCAGCTATCCCCACTCCTGATGCTTCCTGACACCAGCTTGCTTCTCCTACTTTCTCTTTCTAGTTTCAAGAGTGCAGCTAACTAAACTACGGTTGTGCTAGAATCAGACTGCAACCGCTTTGCAGAGCAACTGAATCACATACTCCATGAACTGACATTTCTATCTGCACCGCCGTGTTCATTCAGTGACTTTATCCACATCTCCTGGTCTCTTGTGTAGACTGCTGGTTCCAAACCTTTGCTGTCACAACTTTTTCCTCCTGTTTGACTTACGTGCTTAAGCAACTATCTCCTCACCTGCCACCCTGAGACATTTGTTTCAACCTCCTTATCATTCCCTGGATTGCTCCTCCTCCTTGCCCCCCTACGACTGTGCACAACTAATAAGCCAAGAAAATCATCACAGCTTCATATCTATTTCCTTCCATGGAAGCCTCACATCCATTGGAGAAGCATGTGTATCTCTCTGGTGAGGCCTGCCTTGGCACCTAAAAATCAGTGACAGCGACCACAATAGTGTTTTCTAAGGTGACTTAAATGAAAAATTAATGTTGACACTTTGAGAGTTAAAAAGAAAAAAAAAGGAAGAAAGCATAATCCAGCTACCCAAGTGGCAACTGTGCCAACACACTGGGGACAGTATCTTCAGAAAACTTCTCTGAGGTACTCAGTGGGGGTCAGCCATGTGGTGGGGGTCAAGCCACCATAGACCCACCTGAATTCATCCCCTTATTTAACATGACAGAAATTGGGACTGGATGCAGAACAAGGAAAAGTGCTTGGACCTTACTGTAGGTCATTTCTGAATTTACGATGTGCCATACAACTTGCTCATAGCAAGATGAAAAAGTGACCGTTGGTAAGTGGGAAGGGTAGAAATAGTGGTACTGTACAATTTTTAGACTCCAGTAATGTGAAAGGAAATTTTTAGTTCTTCTTTTTTTTTTTTCCCTTCTGGAAAGCTGCATACCTGAATGGTTTAGATAGGGATGAACATTAAAAACAATGAGTAATCTATACCAGTTAATCTTCCCGACTGGGAGAGCCTGTGGCTGAGGCCAGGCATCTGGGTCTGTGCTAGACAGTTGGGATTTATGTCAGCTGTCTGGTCTCGAGTTGCATCAGGACCACAAAAGGTTGCCTGATTTGAAGTGTGTAGACTGAGGGCTCCCCACAGCAACACAGATGGGGCTGCAGGGGTTGTGGAGAGTGATTCCAAGCAGACCCAAACCAGAGACAGCACGTGAAAAACTATGTGGGTTATTGCAGAAAATAACATAGCTGGAAGGATCTTAAGGATTTAAATGATTTCTAGATTGCAATGGCTCAACAAGTATTTTGTGACTCAGGAAAGGCCAGGAAAGACAAGCAAGTAACATCCAGCACTGGGATACCCATCTCAGTTTTTGGGTAAAATTCTCCCCAGAATAAGGAGCCACCAGAATACATATTCACTTGAACATGCACCTCTCCCTCTAACAGGCAGACTCTCTAGAGCTTCTTTGAATAAACCCAGGGTTATAAGGTTAATTCCCTTAAAAAAGCTTTTGTTAAAGAAAAAGGAGAAGATCCTGTAGGATCTAAAAGGAAAGCTATGTTTTGGCCAGAAGTTCCAAGTATCAGAAAAGTCTATTTTCTCAATTATGCATGTGTGGCAGCCTCCAGTTTAACCACATCTTTGGAAGCCTTAGCTAACCTATGAGAGCATACTCATCCCTTGGATGTGATAGCTGGGATCGTTGGACAAGGATATAGTGATAATTCATCTGTTTGACACTAAAAAATGCACTGTTAGACAAATTATTGTCCTGTTTAACTGTTTCTTCATGTTTTTTGCATTTTATGCATATTTCTTTGGCCTATATATATTATATCTGACTAATTTTCAATGGGTTGGAAGTTACTTTGTTTTTCCTGTACCTGTGCATCCAAAACCCAGAGAGTTTATTAACTCTTCTGCATTCTCTCATGCCTCTGTGTAGACTCCTTTCATGCTGCAAATACTGAGGGCAAACCCTTTTCTAATGTAGAAGTAACCGTCCCTGGAAACGCACTGCAGCTGGTGAGGTATGGCCCATAACACTGGCAACACAGCCCAGCTTAGATCTTGAAATGCATCCTGTGGTCTGCTGAACAGAATGTGAATTTGATGTACGCCTGAAAAAATATTGAATTAGCTCTATAGGATCTATCAGACACAGTGAAAGCATCACTAAAAGGCAACATCAACTTTCCACAGGCTGGTTGCTGTCAAAGCATCTGTTTTAAGGTATCCACACTTTAGGTCCCCAGCACAATGTCATGTGATGCTGCACCGATAGTGTTTGATGGTTTCTGCATTATCTCAAGAATATCTTTCTTTTTTTCATATACATCTCAAAATAGTTGTCTCAAAACCTGGAGAATATCAGAAATGAAAATACAGTTTCCCTTCCATTGTGCCTATGTAAATCTATAGAATTCTGTAGTTTCAGATTATACTTTTTTGAAGATGGTTCTTACATTTGTCTTCAGAATGACAGCTAATTATTTTCCCTCATCTCACAAGTACAATAGTCCCTGACTTAGCTACACTTTCAGGATGAGACAGTGAAAAAATCTGCAGAAATAAAGTAAAAAATTATACAGCAAGATCATTACTTCCGTTTATCCATCTAGAACATCCTGAGAGGATGACAAAAGGTCTTGGAAGTTCATTAATTTAAAGTCGGCAGTACTTTCTCAGTGCAAATGTATATATGAATACAGAAAAAAATAAGATAGAATGATGAATGAATCACTTCTTGTGACTCTTAAGACTTGACAAGATTCTGTGCTGGTACAACATTTCATCTGCTTATGAGAATCCTATGAGAAAGAAAAACTGTACCTGAAGGGAGATGGTAAGCCTAGACATAGCTGCATAGCTTGATGTATCTTGAGCATATATGGTTCAGAAATCAATAAGGGATAAGCTCTGTGACGCCTCATCCTTACTGTAGACCATAAGCCAAAGTGGAAAAAAAAAAAATGCATTCAATGGACTCAAACTCTGGTTCTACCCAGAGTGTTTTAAAACACTGGGGACAATTTCGGAATTTGAGAGGCTTGTGGGCATCAACATGGTAACTTTCTGGTTCAATAGATTATGCCCTATAAATAATCCAGTTTAAAACTTAAAATGCCAGCCTCATGCCATATAACCAACCTAATTTAAAAGTCCATTTGTAATAACTTTGTAATTAACCAAGTTTTTTTTAATTAAGAAATTGATTTAAATGTGATTACTGATTTATAAGCATTCTAACTCAGAGCCAACATGCTTTTCTTTTGCTTACCTAAATTTACATTAGAGGTCAATTAATTCTGATGAAATTAAAGTAATTGTAATTTTGAGTGACAGCATCTGTATGGGATCATGCAGTTTTGCTCTAACGCATTTTGATCTACTTTCATGCTTCTTGTTAATTTGCATTATTTTTCCTCAGGGTCCATGTACGTAAACCCTAAATACAATTCTAAAGGTATTTATGAAGGATCTATGATTTATCTCAGTTTTCCCTAGAGGAGTGTGTGGGGGTGACGCAGTATCAGAGCACTTACTCTCAAGTTGGAGAAAGGCAGAAGGGGGAGATCTCTATGTCTAGTTTTGGCATAGAAGAGGGGCTATGTTTTCACTGTCCTGCCTTTTATTTGCAACTAGCATTTTTTAGTCCTTGCAGCTGAAGCCCCTAACAAAAGGGAAAGAATGAAATGAGACAAAAAAGCATCTGCTCTGCATGGAATTGGGCCAGTCCAGTCAAGTTTAAAGACTCTGAATCATTTGAGGGGTATGAGACTGGCAATTTACTAATGACTACAACTTATTAAAAAGGCATGAAAAGCTCCCTAATTACATATTTGGATGCTAAGTAGCCATTCTCAGCTTCAGAGACAGCATGACTTTCTCTTCCAGTCTTGTCCCAGACCACACATTAAAGAAAACAGGCATCATAAAGGGTCAGGCGTTTTAGACGCTAGGAACTAAAATGTTGTAAAAGAGGTAACCAAACTCTTACATGATGCTTTAGGCTACTCTCTGGTTTAACTCTTATTGAAGGCTAAAAAATTTTGGTCATCTTACAGTATATCCATTTATAAATATGTAGTAAATCTCCCTGAAATTACCATATATCCTAAATCTTTCAAAAGCAACACAGTACATTAATCCCAGCCACCTTTTCTACTCTACCAGGCTAAGACCACTGGATCATTAGTTTTAAACATCTATTACACTGAAAAACTCAAACAAATCCTGAAAAGCTTAAGGACACAAAGTCAGACATTCAAAAGTTCAGAAGTGCCAGAGTTAATGTTGACCACAGCCTTAATTCAGCTTCCTTGTGGGTATTAATTATGAGAGAGTCTTTAATTACATGATCATACACTTTTTTTCCACAGGAACCCTGCCTCATTTAGTGCAAAAGTTCAATGGGGCTCAGCAAAGGGAAATCTATTTACAATTCCTATTATACAAATTACTCAGTGCCTTTATTTACTGCATTTCATCCAAAGCCAGCACTAAATAGAAAGTTATTCATTTCCCCACAAGTGGTTTTTTTTCCTCAAATAATGTATTGACCTAGTGTCAGACTGCTCCACAAACAGTCTTGAACTTACCTGCAAAAGATGAAACTAGTGTTATTACAGGTCCCAGTTTTCCAGGATTTACCCTTTTTTCCCTCCATCCATGAAGTAAAGCCAATATTTTCTGGAAGTGATGGATTCATTGTGCATGCTCTGTCCAGCTGAATTGTACAAAATTGCACATTTTACAAAGTCCAGTATAACCTGCATGTGTTGGGTTTGCAGTGTGTGAGCAAACCACTTGCCTAGCACACAGATACAAACCAGCCCTTTTCAGACATATCCAACCCTAGGCAGAAGCACAGAGGCCCTCCTTGCAGTGCACTCATTTTCTCTGTTTTACAGGAAAGGAAATCATGTACAAATAGTTACACTGTTGTCAGAAAAGGAGAGTCTATTCAGTGCATTGCTACCGGTTACAAAATTTAAAATCCAAAAAATCCCCACCAAGCAAGCACAAAATGAAAATCAACAGCTGTCTCTGCAGCAAGCATTTAAATACAACATACGTGTAAAACCCAAGCAAAATAAAGCTGCTAATGTATTTTTATATCAACAGCTCTACAGCTGTAGGAGTACTTACTATACACCTCTTTCTTTTACTAAAGCAACAGTCAGGTAACAGCAACTCCTTATGAAAACTACTAATACTGTGTTTAACATTCACATAAACCTGGTTCTGTTCTTTGGACAGACATGTACAGACAGGTAGTACACATTCAAGGAAGAGACAGACAAGATTTCTGTGGCCAGTCATTCATATGAGCAGCACCCAAAGCACAACCAATATTTCACCGCAGTTGAAAACAGTACGCATGGGACCCATCTCATGTAACCTCTGTCATTTGGAAGACAGGTGTCCAGCTGAAGTTATCCTTCCAGATTCCGTCCATCATCAGAGGGCATGGGAGCTTCCCAGGAATGCTTCTTCCCACCTGTTCTAGCTTAAATGCAGGCTATACTACAACCAGCCAGACTGTATGAAACACAGTCTGTGCAAGTTGACTATAGTCAATTAAATTAGGATCTGAAAAGTGTTTGTTGGCTTTTTTAAAACTACAGGATACCAAGTGCCTAAATTGCATATAATCCAGAAGAGCTCAGCTCTCCTACCAGTGCAATTCCATTCATGAAGAAGACGGTGACACCACGAAGGCTATTTGCTGCAGCATCATTTACCTTTAAAGTCTCCCATCAAATGCAGAGCCAGGCACACTTAAATCTGGCGATTAAGTTGCAAGTGTAATTTGAAGCATGGTGGCTGCGCTACTACCTTATTTCATTTAAAGCAAAAAAAGGACTAGCAAGGACTTTCTTAGTAACTGAGTCTTTCCTTACCACAGGGGTGGCCACATTTTGTAAAAACAAAAAAATCTAATACAATATTGAGAAAGGATTACTTTACACAGGAATAAAATCCCTCAATGCCATAACTCCTTCCCTCAACATACACATCTCTAAGGATTCCTACAGGCTCTTCCACAGACACAACTTGTGAGCTGGAAAAGGAAAAGTAGATGGGTAACTGGCAGGCAGTGCTTCTAATTTTCTCAGAAAAGCTGTCACTGCAGTTCAGGCATTTTGCACTCAGTCTGCAGACATTTTCGGTTTTCCCAGAAAATCTAGACCTTGTTAGTCATAGAAGACACATGACACAGAGGTGGAGCAATGAGATGGGGCTGAGTTCCAGCTTAGTGCCTCCAAGTAGAGAGGGGTCAAATAAAAAACCCGAAGTCATTCATGTATGGCCAGGCACAATCTGAAGACCACACTCATTTTCTGGAGAATGCTTCAATAAACTTGAACAAAAGCCATATACTATTAAACCAACAGAGGCATAAGCACCAAGTTCTGTTTCAGCTGATAGAAGGACAATGAAGAAATAATAGTACAACTCACAAGTGTTGTAAGGAAAAAGACTAAAGATTATAAAGGTATTTTTATTCTTGGCTGATACTTCTATCAACCCAAGCCAAAAATCACAAGAAAAAGAATAGCTGCTTTCCTTTATCCACATAAAAGGATTCTGTGCTGAGCAGCACTTAAGAAAAATGATCAGATTGTGATTATATAACCCTAGTATGAACTTGGTGACCAGTATAGTCATGTCAAATTAGGATGCATTATTCAAGCAGCAGGGAAGGATGAAAGTGTTTACCATCAGATATAAAACCCCCTGCATTTCCCTTTCTTCTAACCTGTTCTCGTCTTTTTCCTTTGCTGGCTATGTTGGTGGGCTGGCTCACTTACTGTACCAGTTTTCCTTCAAAAACAGAGAAATTATCAGTAACAGATGGTGATGGTAACTGAAAAGAAAAGGAAAGACATCCAGTCATTACTTCTCCCATCTGCCTTTACCAGAAGCTTCCATCTTCTCCCCCTGTCAAGAAGCTGGTTTATTTTTCGCTCCTCTCATCCCCGGACCTCTGCCCGTTCTTTCCTCTTTTCCTTCATACCAGGGTCCCTATTCTGATTTGTTGCCAGGAGCTCTTCACCTGACCCTATTCTCACTTTCTTTATCATTTATTTTTAACTTCTTTTCATTAACATGCATAACATTGTGCTCATCAATGTCTAGACCACACCTTGTCACTTTTTTTCTTGTTGATCAGACTTTAGAAAATGAAAGGGTAATAAAACGGAAGAAATAAATGCCATTGAGCTGCATGGATGAAACATAAGACGAGGCTAAAGCAGTCATAAGCAATGTAAGATTTTAGATGCAGTTTAACTATGTCTAATTAGTATAATGCAAATTAAGTGTTATATTATTCAGGTATACTTTGTGCAGAGCCATTCTTACTGTTGGAAAATTACCAACCATACCATGAAAGCTAGCAAGTTTAATTTTTTGACCACTTTACAGGTTTGAAAAACAACAAAAGCAAAATTTAGGCCCCCAAGCCCCACAAAACCAGACGCAAAAGCCAGCTTTGGTATTACTAAATGGACAACCACAGCACTTGTTTACAATCCATATGAATTTATTTTACACAGTTTTTACCCTCCATTTGAAGATCACAGTTAAGAGTTTGGAAAATTCAGTTAAATATTTTCACCTATATTTAATTCCTCTGTCAAGACAGTTTAGATCGCTTTGTTCCTTTTCTCAATCAGTCATTAACAATGAAATATAGAAGAGATAGTTATCTACCTTGATACTATGGAATTACATGTGGACATTCAAACATATATACAGAGGAAAATTTCCTTTTCACCTACTTTTTTGTAGTAAGAACTTGTCAGTAGAAATATGCTTTTCAGGCCTTGGGTAAATGTTACTCAGATAATGTGATTGCTTGATTCTAGAAGTGAGGTGAAAGACTTTCCATTGCACAAACCAGCTGCCTCTTGGATGCCTTTAAAAGATTCACTGGCTTACTAATAGTATATGACAAAAGTAATATAAAAAATTGTATCCCTTTTGAGGATAAGTAATGTGGGGAACTGGGGCCATCATCATGCTACCAGAGACCTGAAGCCATAGTCTTGTTAAGAATATTGCAATACAAGCTTAGCTTTTCATTGCGAATAATCTTACTTTACCTTTATTTGCTTTTTAGAATAATACATCCAGAAATCAGAACCACCAAAACAAAAGACTATTGCTGGGATGAAAAAGGATTCACTCTTGCTCTTATCAGCACTAACTCATCCTGACTGTCCAGCTTCTCCCTATGTACTCTCAAGGACAAGAAATGGCTTTCTTTGGGGAATGATTTAGAGCACTCAGCTTAGGTTCCTGCTCAAAATGACTCTCAGAAGGGGCATCCCTCTCTCTTCTTGGGCTCTGGCAGGGGTCTTGGTTCCTAACTCATACACATTCTCTGTTGTCACAGCATGCCTTTTTCAAGAGAGAGTGGGATGCACAGGGACACACTATAAAGAACATGGAACATACAGACATCTTGCATAATTTTGAAAGACAGCAAATGCTTACAGGCAAACCCAGCCCGTCTTAACTCTAAATATGAAATCGTTTCTTTGAGAGGAAACCTAGCTACCCCTGAATTACTCAGAATCCTTTCCTTAATATTGCACACCCACATTTAACGTTTCAGTATAGCCTTCTCTTTGTAACAATGGTAGAAACTCGCAATTATTCCTCAACCCAGAAACAGTCTGTCATCTGTTTGGAAGACATTTCTCCTTCATGCATGCTTGTTTTGTTCTTATTTGTTCTGTAGGAGCTCTTTGTGCAGTCAGTATTACCCAGTACACTTGTGCAGTTGGTTGCTTCAGAGAGAAATCACACCCCACCAGTGACAGAAGGCAGGGCAGTGCAATTTCAAGGAGTGAGCCTGAGCATTTCTAGCTGGAGAGGTAGCCCCTTATTGGCCAGGTCTAAAGAAAGTCTTACCCACAATCTCACCCTTCTCCCTCCCACCTTCCTTTTTTCTTTTTTTCTTTTTTTTTTTTTTTTTTTGTACTTGCAATGCTTTTCTTGGCACCCCCTGACATTCCACCAGACTGACAGGTGAGCAGCACCTCACTAATGTATTACCTGATTACATTAAGTACTTTCACATGTGGAATTTTGCACATCCAGTATTCAACCAGTGACAGTAACAAAGAGGGTATTAATTAACAACACAGTGATTAAAGACTTAGGATTCCGAAATCTGTAATAAATGTTCCAAAGATAGTGTCCTTCCATGGGGGATCTGTAAATCAGGGTGCTTGCAAAATGAGCTCTGCTTTTTCTCAGCTCATTGCCATTCGCTGAGTACTAACGAGGTTAACAAGGCAGAGCTGAAGCATTTGAATCAACCCTTACTTTTTCAGAGGACTTAATGAATCATGAGCAGACCATTTATATCATGTGTTTTGCAGCAACAAGGGGAAGTTGATTAAGCAGTTTACTTATCCTACAGTGTATGAAAGTCACAGTATATCAGAGGGAACCCAATCAGTTACATGAGAAATGTTTTTATTTCCTTCTCAACATCCAATTTGATTATCTCATTATGTTTCACCACACTTTGTCTAACGTAGCAATTTGCTTCTAGACCATTTCATTCTTCCTTTTTTGCTCACCGTTAAAAACCAGTGACAGGTCAGATGGAAATTCCTTCTCCAATAGGACTTCAGTTCAAAGATGAAGTTGATTAAAATGCCATATATGTAACAAAAATATTGGTATTCAGTCAAAATCTGACAAATTAGTTATGGCTTGTCTAATCCACATTCAACTATAAAACATGATTTACCAAATACGCTCACCTAACAAAGGGTATTAGATTTCTCAATGAATTCCCTCTACTTTGACACTCTTATAATATGCAAACATATATGGATTTAATTTTTTCATTTCCTTCATGATCGAATATTTCAACCTGTTAATGTACATACAAATCCTGGTAATCCTGAAAGCTGGTTGGGCTTTATTTTTCTCTAAAATTATACTTCCTCTATTTTTTTTCCATTTTTCTTTATGTTGCACACATCTTTGTGCATGAATTTACAAGAGCAGGCAAATAATGAAAATGGCACATTGTCTGAAAGAAAACAGTGTAAATAGGCAGAAGACCAAGACTGTAAAAAGATCTTTTTAAAGTCAAAGTTATTAACAGTCTAGCAGTTCTTAAAGTTCCCTGGAGAAATGGCTAAAATGGACTCCCCATCGTGCCAGCAAAGGTAAAATTGGCAATGGATAGGGACACTTACAGAGAGGTATTTCAGGAACCCTTTTTTTAGTGCTTCTACCAGGTGAAGACTGTATGAATCCTGGATTTGTAACCTTGCATCTGTTAGGACCACTTTCGGATTTGCGTCCGAAAGAGATGTGAAATTCAGTCTGTGGCATTAATGGGATCAAATGGTGATGCTTAATCCTATGAACAGGCAGAGACCATTTGAACACTCGCTTGAACCTTCATGGCTCTTGAAAAGGTCTTGACCTTTATCTTGTTACAATAAAGTTTGCTAACCAAAGGCATCTTGTTTTTCTCTAGGTATTGTATTAAACTAGATACATATTATTTTCCCTGTCAGGTGATATCGGAACCAAGAATGTGTGACAAGCAAGAAGTGCCTCTTTTACCCAGAAATTCTGGTCTTTTTTAGTGGTACTAATTTTCAAAGGAAAAAATAACAATCATACATCACTCTTTTTCAAGATAAACCATACCTGAAAAGAGTTTTTTTTTCTCTCAGAACAGACACCGTCTGCCCAATGCTGGGATGAACTATAGCCCAGAAGACATGTTCTTTTGTACAAAATGAAAAAGATACAGTAATTTAAGTGGTTATTTGGAGAAACCTGTTTAAGGCACTAATACACTTGGACTAATATAAGAAAGCAAGCTATGAAAATGGGGGTAGCAGAGAACACATCTTGCTGTAGCCATTTCTGCTGACAGTGCCTCTAGCATGTACACACCAAACCAAAGACAATGGAAGGTATTAAGAGTTAACAATTGAACTGTGACTAAACAATATGTTTGCTGAGGAAGTTGACTAAAGTTTAAGATAACTCCTTCTCCAAATGTCTCTTCAGCAGGCAGATGTTTAGTGAATGGAAAATTCCTAGACACAAAATAACCAGACAGGAAGCTATGGGTGAGGGAAGAAAGGGGGCAAGAAGCAAGGGGGTTTCTGTGAGGAGGGCAGAGAGGCTTGGATTACGTGAGGTACCTGCCAAAGTTAAGCTTAGCCAGAACATATCTGTAGTTCAGAAGTCAAGAGAGCACTGCAGAATAAAGATTGAGGGCACTTTTTATCCAAATAATGCTGTTGAGCAGTGATAAAAATGAAGCAAGCATCCTCTATAGTTTGTTATTTCTATGCCACAGAGAAAGAACAATAATATTTCAGAGCCTTGGGCACAGCCTGTCTGCTGATCGTCAGCTATACCCAGTCAGGTGTCCCTAAAGAGGGATATTAGCCAGAGCAGCCATACACCTGCACTTCTGGAACAGGACGTGTTTAAGTTCCTGGGGATACTTGGAGTCCAAATTAGTCTGGGAATCTAAGACAAACTGTCCTTGGCTGCAGGTGCCCATTCCCAGGAAGCGATAACACAGAGGACACTCTGCCAAGGAAATGTGCCTGAAAAGCCAAGTAAAGAATCAGTGCTAACAACCTAATGCGCTGCAGGGGAACTGATGGCACAGGTCTGTCCTTGGTAGCACTGGGGCCAAAGAGCAAGGATTTTGAATTGCAAGCAGTGAGGCCAAGGCAGCTGAGGAGCTATGAGCAGTGATACCTCAAGAGATGTATCTGGGAGAAGTAGAAGTTCTCATTTCTTTGATTTTGATGCCAGTAGACCTGAGGATTTCTTCCCTGTCCCAGTGGCAAGAAATAGCTTCATAGGTGGCAGACAATATGTTGTCTAGTTGAGAGACACTAACCACTCTCAGGTTCTAGCTGAGTTCCCACCCGCACCAATAATCTCTAATCTGAGAATGAGAAATATAACCTGGTATACCTGTCCTTGACTGGTCAGTCATGCCCAGTTTAGAGTATGGACGCTTGAGGCTTAACAGCGTAGCGAGTGGCCAAGAAAGGAAGCCATGTCAGCTCTGCATCAACATTGTCTCACTTGCTCTTCAGCAAAAATAAATCCACTGTCACTGCCTCCCTCTCTCTTGAGCCACATGTTCTCAATGATTTCCTTCCTATGTCTCTTCTCCCCTTTGATGGCAATGTTAATATGTTTTTCAATGCTTCTGCTTCATTTGGTGCTTCTTTTATATACTCTCCAGTGCTTTTCCTTTTCTACCACCATCCACTCCTCATTTTCCCAGTTGCCGACTGCCTTTGTTGCATTCTGTGCTTCCTGACTCAACCTGTCACTGTTACTGCCAGCTCTGCAGATCTTTTTCTCAGAGAACATCCAAAATACACACAACACACTTTTAAATGTTATGCTCTCTTTTCATTTGGGTCTTTTTCTGACATCTAGTTCTCTTTTTTTCCTGGGGTGTTATGTCTAATCAATGCAAAATGACTGTCATGTTAAAAAATTATCTCATCTTAGAATCGGAGCCATTTCAGGATAAAAATGAGATAAGGAAGAAAGCAGCTTGAGGTCCCAGGAGTGACAGCCGGACAAGAGCTTAAAGAGAAGCCTCATTTTTGCACTGTGTGCTCTTTGTTCCTCCTTAAACTCCATGGGGCAAACTCCCTGATGTGGATGAAACACAGCATCTCATGATTGGCAGGTCAGAGCATCCTCTCCAAGAGTGCACCACACCCACAGAAGTGGACAGCTGTCAAGTCATCTCTGAGAAGCAGCCCAACTTAACATCTTAGATTTAGGCCAGTGTTTTCCAGCTGCGGGTCATGACCCCACATGTGCTGGGGTCAAGACAGGGTTTACATGGGGTCACAAAGTGTTAGAAAAAGCTGAAGAAATATTTAAGCTTAAGGATTTCTGTTTGGTTGTCTTTTTTGGTGGGAGGGAAGCAAAGGAGTGGAGCTGCACACAAACAGATGATCCAAGGAGGCTGACTGTTTCAGAATTCTGACTTGAAATGTTGGGAATTCCACACTTGAGAGAAATAAAATGGTTCTATGGCTCATGTGCAGGGGAATGCTTTGTCTAGGCACAATTTTTTTTTTATTTTCTTTTTTTAACGTATTAGTTTGAAAGTAGCCAGAAGTCTGGAAAGGTTTCAGTAACCTTAGAAGACCGACTAGCAAACAAATACAAGAGACATCAGCATGAGCATCCTAGTAATAGCACCTGGCTTTCATCAGGAGATTTTGAAAGGGTTCTCAACATTGAAAGCATTTATACTTCCAGTAGAGTAAAAGGAGGTTTTCATTACCCACATTTTACAGAGGAGAACCTGGATATGTGACTTGCTCTATGTCATGCAAAAGTTCTGTGGCAGAGTTGAAAGCGGAATCCAAAATCGAATCCTTAATTAAGTTAATGCCCTTGCCGCAGGACTATTCGGTGCTCAGAGTCCTGAAAAAATGCATTTTCTATGATATGGATATCACCAGCACCTATGTAATTAGAATTGCGCAATTACAGGAGCATTGCAACAAACCTTGGGGTCATGGAAGGCATGAGAGGGTTTAATCCAATGACTGAATTTCTTTGATCTTACAGAAATAATACAGATACAGCCATAGATAGTGATTTGCCAATATGATTTCATCCCTAAAGGGAATACCTGTAAAATCTTGCCCACACTTGCTTATAAAGATCAAATTTGGTGGCTGCTTTTTGTCCTTCAAGAGTAGGATGGCAGTCAAACAAGCAATGTCATTATAGACATTATGGTTCCTACTAATAGCAATGGTAGTGAAATTGCCAAACGTCTTCCTTACATGGGCCACCCTGCAGTCCCTTAGTTGATTATTATAGCTTTTGCTAACCTGAGGTAGATTGAAATGTGGAAACTGATGTGGTGTGGGACGACAGGCCATGTTAGGGAGCCATCTTACAGCAGTGAAGCCAAGCGGAGTTTGTGAGCAGCTCCAGCATGGCCTTCCTTGTGTGCGCAACCCAGAGCAAGATGTGTAGCACGGACCTTGTCTATGAGAAGACAAAACTTCCTCAGTAGCATTTCTGAACTTGAGTAAACTGCAATGGCAGCAAGACTTATCCATACAGCATCAGCTCACCATGACCACAACTCCTTGGAGCAGGGACTAACCAGCGCCAGAATGAGCCTGCATTGATTATGTTTTACAAGTCAAGATATTTTCAGTTAGCTGATATTTGGCACTGGTTCATCAACCCAGCTGCTGGCACAATTCTGTTTTCTTGTGTAGATAAGAACTTGGCCTCACCCATTACAGACTGATTTGTTAGCTGGGAAAAGATCATTTATTGCTTTCACATCATTGATTTAGCTATCCTTGGATAAACTGGCTACGCAATTTAATAGCTGATAGTTTTCTCCTTTCAGTATTTTCTTAATATCTGCATTCTATATACTTTCCTACTTACTTTAAATATTTCCTTATTTACTTTAAAATATTTTTTAAAAGTGAAAACTTGTAGTGATTTTCTTTGTGCCATTTCCTGGTGATGAAATGAAACTTGCAAGTATCTTGTATCTAAGAATAAGCCTGTTACAAACTAACAGATTCTCCCACTGTTTTCCCCATTGAGTTTGGGAAGCTTATCTGTTTACAGTCATCACCTCTGTTTCTGCAGGGGAAGGTTGGGAAGCCTGGGACTTTCAAAAAAATATTTATGCATGTGCTGAGTGGGGCGGAGTAGGAATGGATACAGACTGGGAACATTTTGATTTCAGGGCTCTTGGAAAACTGTTAATAGGATGATGAAAGCTTGATCTCATAGATCTGTTACACTCTACTGGGCAATTTTGCAAGGTTTCTTTGTGTATGGCAATTATTAAGTCCCATCAAAATACCTATAAAATTTTCACTTGCTGGAAGCAAAGTCACTTTTCTTTGCCTAAACAAATACAGTGATAAAGGTACTTAAAAATACCTGCCTAGAGACACTCTAGACTCCCTTGGTATCTAAGATCTCTTACCCTAGGAGACGTGACACAGGTTGCATCAAAGACCTGTGCCCTTCTGGAAAAGAGGCTAGAGGCCAGCTGAGGTGTCCTAGGGCATCTTAAATGGCACTACAAACCATTGTTTCTGTGGTAACAAAATCCCACATGTATTTTTCTTGGGGTTGTTGTTTTGTCTTTTTTTTTTCTTTTTTTAATAACAGAATGAAAAATATTATGGTTCTTCATTTCATCATTGTAGGTACTTGTGTGTGTGTACATTTATAAACAACATTAGGGCATTGCACAGCAGCCAGCAGCTTGAAGAAAAATGATGGCAAGTAACACAGGCTTGCCTGGCAATAGAGAAACTCACTGGACCTCTTAACTGTTCATTTTCCAAGATCTGGATTTTTTTAAATGTGAAAGTTTGTTTAGAATGTGTAATATCAAGAGCTAGCTGTTTGAAAAGGACTTAATGTTGAGTTGTAGCTAATTGTTTGTTCTGGAAGGTGCTAGTAACATATATAGGTATATAACTATATAATTTGATGTATTTATATATATACATTACATATATTTAAATGTGGCAGCTCATCAGCAGAATCAGCTGAGTTGCACTCCTCTTCTATAAGGGGGAGTATGGGTAAGCACAAGTTCAAAGTTTCTGTTAAATATCATACCTAGGTAGTCAAGACAGGGAAAAGTATGGTACAGAAATATAGAGATGGCAGGGACTAAAAGTAGTAACACTTTCAGCTCACGCCACTCTCTCCTCTGTGACTATGTATGAAACCTACGTTGTTACTCAGCTGCACACCACTGGGCTTCAGAAATATGCAGCCAGAGCAAAAGGTGACTCCAGAGGTGCAGATATATATATATACCTTCTGAGATACAGAAGCAACTTGAAGACCACTCCTAATGCTGCATGACATACAACATGGTAACAACCATGGGGCTGTAGCGAGTCATGAACTGGAGAAAATACATAAGACTTCAGGATTTCTAGATGGAGTAGTGAGTGGAATTACTTCATGTTTTCTTTAGGTTTCTAAGAAAAATCATATTTGGAGAGAGATCTTGGCTCAGCACTTCTTTATTTTCCTTCATCTGGAAGGAAAGGGTAGCTCAACTATCTTTGCTGGAGTCTAAACAGGGTCTAAAAGGATGAATGAACAATTTTCCAGATGGGCTAGTGGCTTTCTGTGTTCCCTACATACTTGATACACTCACAGGAACTGCGCCAAGAAGCAGGATCCTGATGAAATCCTGGCCCCAGTGATATCTAGGAAAAGTTTTATAAGGTGGAGATATCAAAGGTAATCTCAAATTGTCTGAACAATGAAAGGATCTCTGACTTCATGCAACTGTAAATGGAAGAAATAAAGAGTAGATGTGACATCTTCTTGACAGAAGATGGGGGTTTTTTTGAAAGGTCTGACAGCCTCATTTCTGCAAAAAGCAGAGCTAATACAATTATAAACACAGAAAAAAAAGGCCTCTCAAACTGTTCTAGCCAAAGCCACATGTTCAAAATGCATTACAATGAGTGCTAGACTCAACCAGTAATTATCTGGATCTAGGCAATAAATAAATAGCAATAACTTTAATTACAAATCTGTTATAGAACTCATGGAAGGAACAGAAAAATAATGTCTGGAGCGAATTAATGCTCAAAAATTAACGAACAAGAGAAAGATAAACAGAATGAGATCATCTTCAAGTACTATGAGGAGCTAAACTGTGGTGTATTCCCTAGGCAGGGTTGAAAACAGTGACAAATCTAAATCAGTTTTCCTGGGAATCACAAGTTTTTTGAAGGGCATATGAAGCGCATATTGCATAAACATTCCTGATACCTAATTCCAAAGAGCTCAATGCCAGGTATGGTGATTTAAAATCACTCAGTTTCCTCACGTCAGCAGAATTCTCATAAACATAGGCATGCCCAATATGTTGACTGTGTGATTTCATATAAAACCACGATTATCCTTGTGCTCCAAGTCTGTAAACAAGAGTTATATAAATGGCACAATTTCATGCAATGTTTTATCTGAAACAGCTGGCAGTTGTGCACTTACCCACACCAGCATATCTATTAACTACTCTCAGCCTTGTAAAATACAGGACTTGCATTACAGAAAATAAAACTATTTTAAACCTAAAATTATCTCTGTCTTCTCAGCTTTGTCCTTGGATTGGCCTAAGCAAGTGCTGGTCCTATGTCTTGTATGGTAAAGCATACTATGAGGCATCATCGCGATAGCACAGCTATCAAAAGGCATTGACCAAGTCAGGTAGTACTTGTCAACAGTGTGTGTCTCTCTCAATGATGAATGTGGCTCTGGTGAGAGACATTCGATTGACACCTCACCTCTATTCATCTGCAGAACAGGGAGAGAAGAGATATAGGTAGCATTTGTCCACAGTCTAATCCTCACCATCTCTGGAAATGACAATGTCCAGCGCTCACCAAAGTCTAGGAGAGTCTACTCCTGATTTCAGTGACTCTTGGTTTGGTCTGCAATCACTCAGTTGTTGAACCCTGCTGCTGGAAATGGCAACAAGGGTACCAGGTGTGAAGGTGGTTTTCATACCATCCTGCAGACATGGGTCCAACAAGAGCTTGAGCAAGGCTGTGACTGCTTAATCATTCATTTCATATAGGCTCCTCTAGGCCATTGCATTTCCACAGGCTTAATTTGACAACTAAAAGGCATTGATGCTTGAAGGGTTGTCCATTCGTTCTCAAATACTCCAAACATGCACTATGCTTTCTCTCTCCCCCTTGTTTTTCTTCTTACTGTATGACCCATGGCTACAGTTAATTTCTTAGCGGAGACAAGCCCAAATATTGAGAATGCTGTAATGTTAAAACTGGCTCCATTGTGAATGCTTGAAGTTACTAATAAAAAATTCTAAGCCAAGTGATAAAATGTTGTTTAATTTGAGTAACCTAAAACTAAGCTCAAAACACAGAGAAGGCAGATTCCTCTCTCTCCTCCATAAAACTGTTCCACAGTTGTACTATCAAGGCAGATAAAAGGAACATATTTCACTCCCTATGTCTTTATTCCAGTAGGTCTTTTTTTTTTCTTATGGAGAAAACACAAGTGAACCTTTAATACCAGGCAAATCCAGCCATAAGGCAGCATGAGAAACTCTGGTTCACAATGCTGTCTTAGCATAACTTTATCTATTTAAAAAATTTTCAGTGGAGCTTGCAGCAGGGCAAGAAATTATTTTTTCTGTGAAAAACTAATAATCCAAATGAAAAAAAATCCTAGTTTTTTAAGTAAAAGATCAAATCCATTTTCCAACAGTCAACTTTCCAACTGTCAAATTTCTGGATGACAAAACCAGAAAAAGGTTTTTCCACAGAAGTTTGACAAACATCAACAACAGTTAATACAAAAATATCTATTCTTGTACAGAAAAGGCAATAAAACACAGAGGAGCTTGTTGTTCACTAAAAATTTTTCATACGCTGTTCTTCAGACCTTGTTTGTGTCTCATTTCCACATCTGTTAGAAACTTAAAAAGGAATGAGGAAGAAAATGCTGTAAACTTTCATAGAATTAAAGCAAGGAAGCCCTAATGACAGCTAAGGCCGTGTGATAACTGTGCAGGTAGTACATGGTCGGTCATGTTTTGTCCAAGACAGAACTGATGCATAACACAAGAGGAAACTGGGACAGTGCTGGGAAAAGCCTAGAAGTAGCTGTTACACAGAACTTAAGAGCTTCCCTGAATTTTGCTATTTTTTCTTGCATGGCTAATCCCATAGCTGGTGCAAATCACCTCCTCAGGGGAAGGGCAAGTATCACAGCGTACTTTAGCGTCATGGCAGAGTCAAATTCTTGCAGCAGAGCAAAGTGAAATTTGTATAAAGCTGGTTTCACAACTCATTCTGCCACAGTGGATTTCTGGTTTTCTAAGTCAACTAATCTTTCTGTACCTTGGTTTTCCCTTTGAAATATGCAAAGGATAGCTTTAGCTCCTAGAAGTAAAACCAGGAAAAGCTATCTGTAAGATTTCTGACACTACCTAATTCTAGGCAAGAGAAGCTGATGACACTTGCATAAATCATCGTTAGGAACACTGACTAGAAATGGGCCTTGGAGGGGGCTTTCTTCCTCAGGCAGAACTGCCATTTGCACAGCACAGTCTTGGCTTGACTACTTCGGGGCTTCACGCTGCTGGGCTATTGCATTCCTAGTCCTGGCTCTCTTCCATACTAGAAAGAGTTGATCATGAATGAGTTGCAAAAGTGCATCATGGGTTAGTCTTCCTGTCTACTAGGAATAGTGTTTGGCAAGCAAAAGATCTGGAGGTGAGGAACTCCGGATTGCGCAAATATGCACACACGTGCCGAAAGGAGAAGGGGCTTCAGAAAACATCAGCTCTTGGGAGTAACTTCTGGAAAGATTTCCAGGACTTGGAATCTGTCATGATTAAAACCAGTTGTCCTCTTTCTTATCTTCTGTCAAACTTGAGAAGTGTAATGACAGCTCTTAAAGATCGCACTCTCTAAGGATTGGGAATGCTCAGAGTGGCACGTGAGCCAAAGAGAGTGAGGAAGATAAAAAAAATCAGGGGTGAAAGTTCCCTTCTGCATATCGCAGAAATGTGGGCATGCTTTGCTTTGCCTCCCAACTAATGATATAAAAATGTATCATCCTTGAACATATCTGGCTTTAGAGTGAAAATCTAAAAGGCATCTGTCAATATTAATATCACAAACATTGCACTGTGGTCCAAAATGAACTTTTTAGGCTCATACTGTGAAATGTCAGCTTAGAAAATAAGAGCGCTCTGTTGTGGTAGCCTTTGATTATCATATGTGTATATGCATCACACACACACACACACAAACAAATCTGTTTAGCGACAGCCTCCAAGACAAGGTCTTTGGAAAGGTTACCACTCCACCATATGTAGGACTTTGATTTATAGTTATATTTTTCACAGCATGACACACATTGTTGGTGAACTGAGGCTGTGATAAAATCGTAGAGGTGTAAAGTTTCACTGGCTGGATGGTAAAGAGCCGAGTCAGAGAGAGTGTAATGCGAGTCGAGAGCTGCACTCCAAATGAATGAACTTGTATTGTGGATCTGGTTACAGCCAGCACACTGCCCTAATCCATCAACAGCAAGTTCACTTACAAACCAGCCTTTGTTTTTAATCCATGAGCCTTTTGGGATTCACTATAATCAAATGACCAATCAGAGGAACACATAAGAGGAAAAAAAAAATTGCTACAGTGAAGTTTACTCTCAGCCACAAACTCTCCCTCAAAACCCCCCAGGTAATGCAGATAACAGTATAATGCACAGCATTAAGCTTACAGGCAGTAAAAACTCCATGAGTTGAAAATTAAGGCATAGCAAACCAGATCTTGTTACTTTCTGAGGGTGCTTCTCTGAGGCTTGACAAGGCTTTGATTTGAAACCACGTGTGCTCACGGCATGGACACAGATTAGTGATGGAAGACAGCCATAGGGATTGCGATTGCTACAGCTCACTTGGAGTTTTCTCTTGTTTTGAATGAATGAAAAGAACATCCTGGGTTTTGCAATTAAAATGTGTCAAGCTGAAATAACATATGTTCCTTGGCAAGGGCACGATATTAAGCCTTGGGGTGTGTCTATGTATACATAAACAAATACTTTTTTTTAAAAATGTGTATGTGTGTGTTTTATTCTTTCTCAGTTTAGCATAAAGTTTAAATAAAGAGTAACTTTTAGGCTACTTATCCTTGCAGAAGACTAGGCCAAACATCTCCCACTGCCCAACAGCTCACATTAGGATGGCAGACACATCCATAAAGATGGAACAGGGGACAGACCGCAGTTCCCATGTTAGTATGATAATATGTTTTGTAGTCTTACCCCATAACTCTGGGATACCTGGGCCACCCTATCTAGCTACTGTCCCCTGCAGTCCCTCAAGATGGACCCAGAAGATGAGGACGTGCAGCGTGGCTTACTCAGCACCATATGGCTGAGCTCCTCAACGTGCGCATGTGTGCGTGCAGCGGGGGGGTACGGGGGTGGCAGGGGGAAGGTGGCAAGACGTGCACACCATGCCATTAAAGGAGTGACAGATGGTGATGAAAGTGCCATAAACCCATAAGCACTGACAGCTCACGGCCGCGACTGAAGCAGCTGCTGAGGTATCACGTTGTAAACAGCCCCCCGTTGGGGCACCCCCCTTGCAGTACCTATCACAGAAACTGTCATCTCTCGCAAACGCTGCCCTGTCCTGCTGCAAACCCACCTCACCCGTGTCTCCCTCTGCCAGGGGATGCCATGGGGTGAAAGGTGGGTGAAGGGGAGGGACTGCAAGAGGCTTACAGTGGGACTGGAAGAAACATGTTTGCACACCAGGCAATCTGAGATGAGGACAAAAATGGGAGACACCCACAAAGTCCCCCATGCCAGAGCGTGGACAAGATGTTGGTGCCACCAAGCAGTCCCTACACATTTCTTGGTACTTCGGACTCCATGTGTGGGAAGGTCTCATATGCAAGAGCATAGCCAGCTCCTTCCTAGTGATGGACCAGCTGAGCAGCGTAAGCCCTCGGCCTTCAGGTCTGCTGTCCTGCTACAGTGAGCTCCCAGCCTCCTTTAGAGACTTCCATCAGACCTCGTGCAACCTCTCTTTACATTTCATTCCCATCATGCTAAAGAGAGAAATGTACAGTGTTTCCTCTATATTGAAACTCTGGATGGCCAGAAACTTGGAAGCAAGCTCTCTGCTCTTAGAAAGCTCTTCCTTTAACCCATAATGAAGCTGAGATACCACAGCCTCTTCCCAGGAAAAACAATATTGGAGATCAATGCTCCTGTGAGCTCATCTAAAATGTCCTTTTTTCCTTTCTTTTTTTTTTCTTAAATATACATACATACAGTCGGGCAGGGCAGCTGTGACAGCACATAATTTCTGCTGAAATTCCTGAGTCCCACTCCACTCACCTAGTTAGCTTCAGCAGAAATGGTGAGCTTTGATGCAAAGAGGGACATAGAAAGAGTGCAGATCAGTTACTCCTCATGTTTGATCTTTCGATACTGTTGATACGGCTGCCCATGGGGTAGGGACCCAGCAGAGTCCTCTAGAAGCATTTTGGGTCACTCCTTTCAGAGCGACCTTGGAGACTGTCCAGCACGAGGTGACTCCTCCTGCTCCTGACAGAGCCCCGTGGCACAGTCCCATCCTGCTGGGACTCCTGTCGAGGGGAATCTCTGGACTCTAGTCCATGTGGGGACACTATCCCACCAGCTTTAATTAGGTATCAGACTGAGCTGTGTCTGATTTTGTCAGACCAAGCACAATCTCTGGGATCCCCCGCTTCTGGCAGAGAAAGGGAAGCATTCAGAGGATCCCGGGGGGCTGTATTGGCTTTTTTCTGGCATTATCTGAATGCTTAACACTAGAGCAATGCACACCCCTGGGGTTTTACTTAACTCATCACAGCATCTATACGCTCAATGTGAGACAGTTGGCCAGGGCTGCTGGCCTAGGAAACCTGCCCTCTTCCCTGATGTATGGACCCCAGCAGTCTTGCTGTGCTCCTCCTAGGCTAAATCCTGCTCTATGGGATCTACCTGGGAACGCTGCTGTGAAGAAGTGAGGTAGTTGGCTACTGTAGCACCGCTTGCTGGACCAAATGTAGATCCATGGGAGTATTGTGGGACTATTTCATATCACTGTGAGCCTCCCACATATACACGTGTTGAGGGTATTAGTGTAAGGACTATGAGAGCATCCTAACCCTGATTAATCCTGCATAACTTGAAGGACTTAAGTGCCTAATTTGCTTTGTTTTCAGTGAGGAGAGAAGGCAGGAGAGTCACTCCTGTCATATACAGCCTGAACTGCCTGCAGCAGGTGCCCCTTGCTAACCCAGCTCGAGCTCTGTTGAAGACAGATACATAGAAAGTGCCTGCTTTCCTCTATGCACTGGGAAAGGAACTGGGAGCTTCTTCACTGTGGAAATATTGTACAACGAGCAGCACAGTCTGCTGGAAAAATTTAGCTGGACCACTTGTCATATGAAAAGCTCTGTTCTCACCCAAATAAAAACTTAAAAATGTGCTGACTTCAGAAGAAATAGTAAGATATTACAATTTTTAATTATTTTTTTTTATTTCAGGAAATGATTTTTTACCAGCTGGGTTTTTATTTTTCTTATTTTTTATTCTTTCATGACATAGTAGGAATAATGTACTAATTAAAATAGTTTAACAAGTTTATTTTAAGGCTTTTTTTCTGAAGTAAGCTTTAGGGGAGGAATGATGAGGAATGCTGAGGAAAACATCTTGTCTCCTTTTCTTGACCCATTTGATGCAACAAATAGGTTTGAGACGTAGATCAAAGTACAACTTTGGGGTGGGGGGAATTGGTTGGATGATGTCCACTGATACATTTTAATGCACAATTTTATTTTGCCTCACTCCCTGCTGCCCACTCTGCTTCTCACCTGTGCTGGAACTCTTGAAAAGTCCTTTCACCCTGGTGTGCCCTTCCTTTCCTTACATTTACCTCATCTGGACTCAGTACAGATTAGCAGTTTATTCCAGCTTCCCTTTGGAGGGAACTCTAAATGGCAAGCCTGAAGTCAATTTCCATTCCTACCAGAAGCAGTTCAGCCATGGCAAAGCCCTGTCCAAGGCGCCGTCTTTTTTAGCATCACCAACGAGCCCACGCAAATGTCCATGTGGCTGTTCCTTAGAAAGCATCCAGTATTTGGGCTTGCTCGTTTAAAGCCACTTGCATTGTATGTCAGTCTGCCAAGAGACATACTCACAGTCTCTTCACCACTGAGTCTCTTGCAATCTGCTTGAATGTGCCTCCCTTCTCTTCTATGTCCATGTCTTTCTTTGGACAAAGGTTTTCAAACTTTGCCAATATATGGACCGCTATTTTGTTTCTGGTATAGGTGTGGACTTCTGTGTAAAGAATTTAAGCCTCCTGATGACATACTTAGTATTCAGCACTAGCTTCTGTGGCCACCTTATAAGTCATCTATGGAACCACAGATCACAAGCTGAAAACCACTGTTCTGTGGTACTTAGATACTTATGTCAAGATGTAGTTATGAAAATGGTACTTATCTAGGAAAACATAGATAATCAGGCTGTAATGTTACAAATATTCAGAGTTTTCAACATCTCTGCTCCTGAACCATGGTGTCAGTACAAGAACCTGTTTTCCTCAAAATAAGCATAAGAGAAAGCTGTTATGAGTGCTGAGGAACGTTTCCAACATGAACTCTGCACGCTTCAACACTAGAAGACTTTATAGAAAGCAGAGTAACTCTTCTCCCCTTTCCCTTCATCCAGCCTCCTCTAAGTGTGTTCATTTTTAAATCTCATGCTTTTGGAGTGGGTTAGGCTTCACAATACTGGAGTAGCAATGGAGAAAGGAGAAAAAAGTTGCAGTGTTGCCATCACCGTCAAGATATTGCAAATGGTCTGTCATCTACTGGAAAATGAGACTGAAGCTACATAGTGGCAATGAAAAGACACAGCCCTGGTGACAGTGCAGGCAGACATCAATTCCTCAAGTGCTTCCTGTCATGAATCCAGACATCTGGCAGAAAAACACTGAAGACTGATTTAGTATCTTAAAGGATACCTGAATATGTTACCAGAGGCTTGGACTTACAAATGGATTTTCAAATTCTCTTTAGAGATTTGGGGCTTTTTGCTGAATTCATTTCTCATTTTATTGATTTTTTTGGTTATAACATATTGTACTGTATGCTCATGCATCATCTGAACATGGATAAACCAGATTAAGAAAATACACGAATATTTGACTCATGGTTTAGTATCATTACTGAGCCTAACAGAAAGCAGGTAATTACACAAACCTGTGTTTCCTTGTGCATAGGAACAGAGCTTCAGTTTGACAAAGAAATAATATTTTGCTAAGGTAAGAAAGCTGAAATCGGATAGTGTTGTTTTATTACCTTATTATTGATAAACATGGACTGCTAAAACGTTTTAACAGTGATCCAGCCCAGCTATCCTTTACTCATACAGGCTCTGTGTGTAAGCTTAGGCCCTTAAATGGTTGAACTATTCTTAGACTTATGTGGTGAATACCCAGGAATGTTCATGGGCAGAATATTAAGGACAGAAGATGCCCCTAACAGTGCTTGGCAAAGGGAGATGGGATTTACAGAAAATTTGCTTTGATGCTGTTGACTCCTAACTACTGCCTTCTGATGCTGCCCCAACATACAAAATTAGCATTAAACTTGCATTCCAGATGAATGACAGCGAATGAAAAGCAAAAGGGATTTGAGTTAAAGCTTATGGAACTAGATTCAAGCCCAGGATCTGGCCAGGTTTAAAACCAGGCTGGATCTCTTTAGCTGGGAATTCCCTGGCTCTGAGAAACTCTCTAGCCACTTCCTAAACAGTATCCTTCCTCTTTAATTTCTTTATAGGAAACACAACATACCTGGTCCGAGTGCTGCTTGTGGCTGGCACAATTACCACTGGATGCCACAAAGATGCTTTAGAACTGCCGCCATATTATATAGACATCTGACTTTGAGGCTTCTCCTTTTAAATATGCTCAGTGAACACAGGAATTCTCTACAAAACTTGCCTTACAGTTGTGCTTGCTTGTTATCACCAAAGCAAGAGAGAAGCTTAGCCAAGCAAAACAAATACACTATATAAGGAAAAAAAAAAAAAGAAAAAAAAAGACTTCTACAGCTATCCTGAAAAACGAATCCATTGTTACATTACAGTGTAAAGTGAAGCCACATGTAAATAACTACTACAACCATATATTAATTTATATTGCTTAACAGCTATGAGAAGTGACTAACTGCAATTGCATATGAATGTATTTTGGGAATGGATGGCACATATTTATGCACTGTTGTAGAGCTTTGTGACTACCAGACTGTATATTTCTACCAGAATATTATTTGTTTCACCGTAAGAATGAGCCTTTCTTGAACTTGCTTTTAAATCATTGTAATTACCACTGCACTAATTTAAACAATGCCTTTTGCAAGCTAGAGATGAAGAATTACTCGGTCTTTGTATTAGGGAGATACTTGACCTATCATTTTTCAGACTTTCTGGGCTGGAACAGAGCAGCTATTAAAATAGCACCACATAAATACGTGATACTTTGAGGGCAGAATCTCAGGACTCCCCCTCTAAACAAAACCCAACCTACCAAGCAAAAACACCTCATCCATTTAAGGAGAGAGGGAAGGTAGGCTGCATTTTTGTCTTGTGATCTGAGTATAAGAACCAGCAACTACCACTGCTGGGAGGGGTAACGAGTGGTCTTCAATAATCACAACCGACAGGGTTCTTCGCTTTATATCCCTTTAGCCGCCGAGCACCATGTAAGGGTGTTCACTTAGGAGTGACACAGAGGGAATAGTGCCACCTACTGAACTAATTATTTTTAGCACTCTAATTTCTTGACAGGCTCTTTTCAGCTCAGGTCTAAAGATACTGTAGCATCAATATGGTATTCATTGTATTAAATAGCTCCTCTTCCTAATTTTTTCGAGAACCGAAAATAACATTGCAAAAAACCCCACAAACCCAACCCCCTTAACCCCCCCAAAACAAGCAACAGACTACCATCAAACTATATTATTATAAAGCTATTAATTTGAGAAATGAAACCTTGGCATGAGGGTGTCTTTAAGCCTAGGGAGACTTCGAAGCTAGATCAGAATTTTAGATCTGTTCTGATTCTATTTACACGAATGAAGAAATGCAAAACGATTTTAGTGGGAGCAAGTTCACTCTGATTTTCTTCCAGACTAACTTATTTAGTTTTGGACCAATAGCCTTGAACCACAGATTTGAAATTAGTTGCTATAGGGACTGGAGATTGCTTTAAAAATTCTGACTTAAAAAGCTGAGGTTACCTTTTAATCTCTCTCTCTCTTTTTTTTTTTGGTAGGATAAACACAACTCTTTCTAAAGCATGGTGATAAAAAAAAACCCACCCTTTCCCCATATCAATGAATGTGTATAATAACGCCAGGCTAAAGAACAGCACTTTCTCTTTTCAGCAGGTGGAAGAAATACACCAATGTCCTGTCTTCAGATATTGATTAGTGTTGCTATGCACTGCCAAACAGCTATGTAGAGTCACTTCACTGGCAGCTACTTATCAGCAGTGAGTGAAGTGGTCCCTACAGTTTCCCTTAACTACTGCATAGACTTAAATAGTTAATGCCTGCAAAGCGTGGTAAGAGGCTTGTTAAGAATGCTCTAGGAACACAGTGAAATAACAGTCATGCCATGTGCTATAAACCAAATTTACCAGTAGAATTATTAATAAACAACCAATCTCATAAATAACAGCAATAAAATGTTACAATTCAAAAGTCATCTCAAGTGTCTTCCACAGAAGATCTAACCAACTCTGGATGCTGTTTCTGCTGACCCACCAGTAATTTTATGGCTGCAAAGGCAATGCAATGTGTCATACCATGATAGATTTGGGCTTTTCTGACATCCAGCTGCTTACTGTTATTGTTGGCTGTTGCTGAAGTACTGGAGATAATACAGGTGTTCCTTGCTGTTAGAGCAGACTGTGCTAGAGAGCAATCTGGGATAAGCACGGGGTGAGGATATGTCTGCTTTGGTGAGTGAGAGCAAGCAGTCAGATGGTACGGAGAAAAATGTCAAATAGGCTGCTTGTTGGTCCACTTCAAAATTAATGGAGGACTATTTTATCAGGGTCCTCGTAGTTAAATAGAGAGGATGATCTATAAATAGAGATCTCTGTTAGCTGGTTGGTTGTTTTTTATCTTATTTTTGCTGATCAGTTGAATGACTCCAACCTATTCGGTCTGATCACACACGCCAAAACTATTAGTATGTACTTAGTCATGTGTTTTGCAAATTTAAAGCTAGTACCCATGTCTAGCTCATAACTAAGAGTCATCCTTGATCTACAGATGGGCAAACTGAGGTGTTGACCAACTGACCATTGCTTCATCCAAAGATTGTCTAACAATTTGTCCAAGGTTACCTGTTAAGTCTGGGAAACAGCCTTAGTCAGGACATAGGTGCTTCTCAATCTAAGAAGAATGTTTGAATAACGAGTTAGAGCAGACAGGATAGTTCCTGCTAAACACAACTTCAGGTGAGTGGTATCTCATTCCAGTATCAAGGAAGCAATACAAAGCTAATCCTATGCTTCTGTTTTTATAAAAATACTTGACAAATATCATGAGTAAATAAACAGCTGCCTCTGAGTTATTTACAGTGCTGTTAACCGGTATTTAGGCTGCAAAATTGATCACCAGAGTCAACAAAGGGTTGAACAAACATATCCGTGGTTGAGTATTTGTATTTGAGATTAAGTACACATATACAACTGTGAACCCATGTGTTCAGCCAAACTATTGAGGCTAATTATGAAGAGACATCAGACTGTGCATTAAATGGCATTTTGGTCAAAAAGCAAATAAACTGTTCACACAACTAACTCATACTTGTCCTCATCTCCTTGAATCTAATCTAAACACTTATTTGGGACTCTTGTCAATACTTTATGTTGAGCTTCGACCTGATCATTTTTTAATGAGTTGCCTTTGGTTTCTCCATTTTAAATTCTTTCCCCTCTACCAACTGTATCTTGTCTAAAGCCTTAGTATCCTTTGAAAGGAGTGGTTCAATAGCAAAGGTTCCCTCCCCACACCCCTATGCCCCTGGGAAAACAAGGAAATAGTATACATCCTTGCTGGAGCTCCACTTGACCTCAGAAGAGTAGCATCAGGGAAAAATTCAGTGAGACCATTTGCTATTTCAGGCTTAATTTTTCATACTGCAAATAAATTTAACACCAGAAGTGCTTCAGGGGCTGCATTTGCTCCTCTGAAGCAGTGCAGAGTCCAAGTGAGCATGTATTCAGATGGGCAGATACTACAACTTTTCAGTAGGTACTTGAATAAACAACAGAGCCAGAAATAACCCAGTGGTAAACCCAAATAAAGGCAAACAGTTTGGCTTTTGCATTTGTGTTTACCTTTTTTAACTGGCTTTTTCAAAACCTTCAGGGAGCCATAACAACCTGAGATCTGGTCTTTTCACAGTACATCCACCATCCAGGAACTCAAATACCAGGAGAAGAATAATTCTTGCAGTATTTGGGCTTTACAAATCATTCCTCTTAGACATTTAAAAAAGATGCTGAAAATAAACCAGTCCCAATGTGAGAGAATTTGTGCACCTCTTGGCATATGAAGCTTTTACATATAAAGCAGTATCTTGTTTGGAAAAAAAAAAAGTGTATTACACAGTTAGGGAGCTTGGAGCAACATTGCACTAGAAAATGTTTTTATTCCTTTCCATCTGCCCTCAGAGAGATACATGACTCAGGTCAAGTGGGGGTTAGCAGGGCAGATGCTCCACAAGGCTAATCCAGATTCCCAGACTCCAATGACTTTGTGGTAAAGGCAGAAGCAGTGTAAAGAGGAAATGCCCACCTTCCTTCTGCCTACATCTGCCAGGTAGCGAGCAAACAGCCTTTGCAGATTTCTGTGCCTGCACCTCCTTCGTAGTCTCCTGGGGTCCAGTCTAGGTTGTTAGCAACCAATATTTACTTCCTTCTGGTAGATTTTTACATAGTCTACTTGGAGAGCTTTTGCCCTCCTGGTTTGACCAGTATCACTCTGGAGTTGGCACCAAACGTACCTCCTACTGCTTATTATGGCTTTGGACTCCAGTAGGAGCTGGTCAGAGGCAGAGGGTGGGTTTCATGTGCTGCAAGACAACAGCCTGTGTAGAGGGCAGGGGGTCATTCCTATTGACATTTCCTACCCTGTGAGTATCACTAACACTGTTAGCACCACTGGTACTAACATGGTACCCTTGCTGGCTGTCTCACCACTGAGGCTGGGCGCTGGACACTTCCCATGCAGCCTTCCCAGGGAACAGAGTGGGCAGGGAAGCTCACAGTGCCCAAGCCGTTCCTGTTTCCGACAAAAAAAAAAGCACCTCATTTTCTGCGGCTGCTAGTTTAGTACCTTTTGTCAGCACTAAACTTTCATGGGATGAAAAAAGAGATTAAAACCAAAATCATTCTTCTGCACTGTGTAAGAGATTTCAGGTGCAGGGGTTTGTGTCCCAAATAACAAGCTACTTGACTAGAGGCTGATTTTTGACAATGCCACGTTCTTATATTCAAAAAATCCCAAGCTGCATGCACTGTAGCTACACACCCTGTTACACTCTGGGTCTATTTTAACAGGGTTTTAAAGCTATTTCACCTGAGTGCCTGCTGATTAGCATGCTGAGTTTTTTAAACCAATCCATTGAATTCACTTCCTTTCTGCGTCCCCCGTGCCCATTCACCTATAGAAATATATAGACAAACAAGGCCACAGGTGCAGAAAATTGGGCCTTTCCTGCTGTTTATTACAATGTTGACCTCAGGGATTTGTTGAGGGGGTGGCGGGGAGAAGGAAAGAAAAAGAAGAAATATATGCTTTGCAATAGGATTCAGCTAAAATCCTACCTTCCTTTTCTTGCAAAGTTAAAAAAAAAGCCTCCTAGCTGCCAACAAACACAGACATCAAATTATTAGGAGGTGGAGTGGGGGCAGGGCTGTTTCTTTCGCATCTGTGAAGGGATTTTGGATGAATTGCTGCTGCCAGAAAGCCTGCTCTTCCCTTAGCCCCCCTCCCTCTCTGCAGTGTGCCTTCTGGTTATTCTTGGGCACAAGAATTTACTCTGCCCTGTGGTCACCCAGCCTGCTGCTTGGTTTCAGTCGCACGAGTACAGGAAGAAACAGCCACCTGCTTGCCCTATCAGCGAAGTGCCTTGTGCTGAAAAGGCAAGCCTGGAGAGGTCTCCTCTCAAAAACACATGGCCCCGATCCAAGACCGGACTGCCCCACGCTAGTGACTGCGTTGCCTGAGGGCAGCCCTGGGTCCCCTCCTTGAGCAGAGCAGGGTTTCCCAGACAAAGTGGGCTTTGCCCACAGGAAGAGTTCAAACCTTACTTGATGTAAACTTGAACAACTAATGCACGGGTCAGATGTTAAAAATCACTTTGCTGTGATATCAGCACTTTGATAGGGATGGTGAGTAGGTTAATGCCACCCAGTATTTACCTGAGGTCACCCTTTACTTTGCTCAAAGCTAAGGCAAAGCAGCACACAGGAGCCGCAGCCAGAGATGGATGTGCTGGAGTGTGAGTATGTGTAAGGGTTCAGCTTCCTTCTCTGTCTATGAAGGTGTTTTGGGACAATTTCTATGGCCTAGAAATTCTGCTCGATCTCAGTGGATTACGTGAATGCATTTAGTTAGGGCTAGACCCTGACTCGAAGAGTTTACAGTCGATTTAAAAATCAGAGACCATAGATGAGAGAAAGGATGTATTTTTCCCCAAATTAATAATGTGGATTCGATGTGCAGAGAAAATAAGCAGCTTGTTAGAGGTGGACCAAAAATCCTTCTCATCTGGAAACTGAACTCATTTCTACTCAGTACCAGTTCAGTGCCTTAATTGGATGACTGCTTTCCCTTAAAGCAAAGTGCTTCTCCTCAGGCTCATGCAGATTTAGACTGACATTGTCAAGGCTGTTTAGGTGCTTAGGCCCTTTGGAAACTAATGTGCATCTGGTCAGACCAACCTGGAGGTAAAGGCTACTGCTTTGGTTAGTGAAGATAGGCACTCTGCGTTTTGCTGTACATCTGAGGTACAAAGCTGACCTGCAGTAACCTATTCCCCCAGAGTCTGGTCTGAATTTCATCCATCCTGTTTTCATAGACACTTTAGAACATGCATGAAGGTTTACAACAAGGGAACACTTTTTATGTGCCTATTTAGGAATACCAATGGGGGCTCATTTATTTTGTTGGAAAGTTGGTGCCAAAAAACCCCTCTGAGAAACCTGGACTGTAAATCCTAATCCAAAGCACTTTGAAGCACATTGCAAAATCTGGCCAAAGAGGTCCAGATAGCAGCTTGTGTAAGCCTCGCGTAAGGCTGGTCTTTGGCAGGCAGTGATGGCTATGTCATGACTATGATAATCTCAGCTCCTGAGTCACAAATAGAGCATTCTCATTGGTTGCAAACTGATATTACACTTTATCGGTAATAATTGGGAAAGGCTCAGAGCATGGCCATGCATTTTTACGACTTCTGTCCTCTCTCAGCACCATATTTATGGGGCATGATTAGTCACAGGGTCTTTGGCCTGATGCTTTACTCTCCTGCCCGCAGCCTGCAGTACAGCCATTCCACAGAAACACTTACCTTTGCCTTATGCCTTTGCCTTTAATAACTGTGACGAAAAACTCTAGATAACAAACTCAGGTAACACAACCAAGGACAGCTGGCACAACAGAGGATGGATTTCAAGCAGTTTGAACTCCCTTGGGGTAATGTAGAGGCACCCATCTTAATACTCATGATGGGTGGACCAGGAAACTAATCTACTCTCATTCAAGGTGCAGAGTCTCCTATTACACTGCCTGTGGAGACTGATGTCCATACTCTTTAGCAAGGGCAGACCCACATCTGTGTTTTAGTCCAACTTCACCTAAGAACACGAGCTGGTAGTGAAGCACAGCCATAGGGTGAGCTTGATGGGGTACTGAAGACAGAAAGTGAATGAGGTGCTGGGGCCACTGAGGGCCCAGAGCACTGGGTGACCACAGAGGCCCTGCTAGGACCTGTCACAAGGACAGATAAGGTCTGTGGGCATTTTGAATTCAGGTTATCCTTCTTTGGTGGGAAATGCTTGCCGCCACATCGCAGGAATCTATTTCCAAGGCACTGTGCACCCACAGATAAATGCCTGCAAGATATTTTAATTTCCATTTGTTTCCTTTTTCTAATGTATGTCTTAGAATACAGGTCCCAAAATGTTAAGACTAATGTAAGTATGCCATAGGTGGTGTCAATTACTACTTTATGCCTTCCCTGGCTTCAACATACTCACATATTAAGAGATATGTTTAAAAACCAGTAAAATACATACAAGTTCTAAGAGTTCCCCTCCATCCCCTCATGTTCACTTTGATGAACTAACCAAAAACCACAGTTTGCTTTGTCTGATTTATGAATTTAGATCATATTAGTTAACAAACCTCAGGTCATGAAAATTAGCAAGTCTTTTCTGTAATACAGACAGGGCTTAACGTTAACTCCCAGTATGAAATACAGCTTAGCCCTTTTTCATGTAAAACCAACTTTCTGCATTTCTCATTTTCATTTGTTCAATTTTCTGAATTGGAATCATTACTGTAACTGAAAAAGCATGTTAAAAAAACAGTTATTACAAATAAACACCCTGGAACTTTCATTCTAGAATTCATCACTTCATAAAACCATACATCATAAAACTGGCCATTCTGGGCCAAACACATGCTCCATGTAACCCAGTATCCTGTCTGCTACCATGATTAATAGCGGAAAGTGTAGAAGAAGAGAAAAATGATCTTTTCCCCTGCTGTATCCTCCCACCTTCTAGTAATCAGTGGTTTACAGACCTAAAATGTTGTGTTGTAATAACAGAAATGTAATGCTTCCAATAAATCAAAATTAAATTGCTGTTCGCTTACATTAAGTCACTCAATTCAATATTATCACGGTATCTGCTTTTCAAAATTTTGTTTAATTTTTAGAAGCGAATGTATATCCTTATGCCTGTTCCAGAGAATTAAGCTGGAAATATTCCATTCAAATTACAGTACCCAGGAAGAAGAAAGATGGTTACAGCTGGAAAATAATCCTTAACTAAAGACATGACCCAGTCTGTCAAGGTGAGGGGAGCTGTGAATTTGCTCCCATCCTGCCCTATAGAAACTACCAGGACATTAGAATTTTTCCTCTTTTTTTTTTTTTTTTTTTCTTTTTTCCCCCCTGAGGGTCTCTCTGGGTTGTTTCACATTCTTTCCTTATTCTCCTTCCTTCTTGCTCCTTGTTATTAATTGTATGTTTTATTCCCACTGTCTCTTTTCTCAGCTACTTCGTATGAGAATGGAAATACAAACCCAAATTAAAACTTCAAACCTATAAATACACATTCGATTAGAAAATATGCAGGGATTCCCTTCACCCCAAGTCCTTTTTAAACCCTTCTGCAAACATGTCTATTTAGTCAGTTTGTTTCTCTATCAATCTGTGAAAAGTTAATACAATTTTGTGCCATTTTTGTTATGGAAACAGCCCTGTAAAAATACCATATGGTCCACTGAGGTCTGCCCTTATAACCCCAATAAATACAAATCACCCTAGAACTTATCATTGTAACTTCAAATATGTAGCTAATGTTGTAATCTCAAAAATCCTTCACAAAAAGAAAACAAACCAGCTCCTCTTAAACCCCTGACTTGTTGCTCTTGACTTCAGCTATTTGTTCAATATTTCAACAACACTAAATAAATGTGCCGGAAATACTTATCATTTCTGAGTCACCACCTTGCTATCCTAGATCCCAGACTCTTCAAATTAGTGACTCTCTTAAAAAGATTGATGTGATTCATTCTCTTTGTTTCTTTCATTTCAGTATTGTCTTCGGCATATCTCTTGAGAGTCTCCTGTTATCAATGCTGCCTAATTCTGGCTAATCTTTCTTGGTAATTCATTTCCCATCTCCGTATCACAGGCTGTTTTGGCCATTCCGTTTTGTACCTTTTCTAACTCTGAAACATTAGTATTATTAATGGCACACAACACTGTATATTATATCCAGCTTATGCCTGATGTCAGGGTAGATTTTTTTGTTATTTATATTCTGTGTATATACACCTATCAACAAAGTTTAAATGATATATGTTACAGAAGAGCATTATGTTCCCTCACCGCCTCTGTAATATATGGCAATTAATTTGCCCTTCATTGCTTATTTATACATATGTATTTCAGAGAACCAGAATCTCCCCTAATTCCTTGTGATTTATAATAAAACACCATAATAAGATTTAAGCAAAAAATCTGTTCTCTGAATGCAAAAAAAGAAGTACTCTGGGTATTATGGATATAGTGGGAAATGTGATCAGACAAACTGTGTCTTTTTATTATTTATCAACAGTATTTCACTAGTGAGTATCTAGAACTATTTTCATGTCAGGAAACATAGTAGAAAGCAGCCTGATTTCCAATATCACAATATTTCCAATATCTCTGGTTCTGAACTAACTGCTCTTCCAGAGATGCTCGGAAGTTTAGTTTTAAAAGCGAGCAGTGGTTTTGGCGCCTCTCTTTCTGAGATATCTGTATGATGTCTGATTTTTAGAACATGTTTTTTCCTGTCAAGGAGTTCCAATATAGAAATACCAAAATAAAAAGTAGCAAAAATCAAATAGTTGCTTTTGAATAATTTCAGTCTTCATGGCTCCTCTGTCTTCTTGAAGTGTGGGTGAATGGGAAAGAAAACCAATACTGTGCATGGTATTTTCAAGGACATGATCTTGGTCATTGACATATCCTTCTTCTGGTTTTAATTCTCCTCTTGGAGTGAATTAGTAACAGTGGAAGTCAAACAACAGTAGCACAACAACAAGCTACACCTTGCTCTTCCCAAGGACCAACTGACTCCTGCCTCTCTTTTAGGCTTGTCTTCCCCTTGCACCTCTTCAACTGTTGGATTTGTGTCAGCAAGACAAAATAACATAAATGTAACAAAATTTGTGCAAAAACCCGCTTGCTTTTCCTTTTCCTTCATTTCCAGGAAATGTTGCACTAGCACCCTGAATGGCAGAAAAACAACTTTGAAATGCATTTGAGAATCTGTTCTGTGAGTGCTTCTACTCTCACCCAACTGAAAAATGGAAACGGTGCCAGATGATTCAGCTAATAAATGCCAATTTAAAAAAGGGCTATTTGGGATCAACCCACACAGTAAACAGTTCTAAAAGCTAACTGTAGGATAAATTGGAAGACTGGAGATATATATAAAAAAATCCCTGTTTACTCAGATAAACTACACAAGCAAAAAAAGATCAGAAAAGTTCATTGCATTGCTACAGGCTGCAAGATTCAGTCTCTGGAGGCTTTTGGGAGAATTCCCAGGTAGCCTGAATGCTACATGCCTGTCTCTGTACCTCCATCATGTTACTTGTGCAAAAAGCACACCCACACTGATGTTCAGTGCGAAAAAAGGCTGTGCCAAAGATTGCATAAGTGCTGAGGGAAGGACTGGTGGGGGTTGCTTAATACTGCATTTGTCTCTGTTCTTGGAGCTGTCCTGAGTAGAGCTCTTAAGGCATGATGCAGCCCAGACTCCTAACCCTAATGTGTTAAATACATTGTCCACTTTGGATTGTTCACTTAGCTCCAGCAAATGCCGTGTATTTTTTCCTGTCTGAGTACAATTAAAATCGCAGGATATTTGCCAGAGTGGCTAAGACTCTTTCACCACTCTAAGCATCCCTTTGCAGTATTGTGAAGAAAGATCAATCAAATTCACTCTTAGTTTCACCTATAAACAATGTGTTCTAACTGTCTTTACAGGTCCATTTGGAGGCAGCTTAATACACAGACGTGTAGTGAGCTATACTGATACCTGTGTCAGACCGCACTTTCATTCACAAAGAAATCATAAAGGAAAACCGAAGTAGAGAGAATGAATTTATGAGTAAGCTAAATGCGGCATATGATAACAAATAAAACTAACCTATAAAAAGAAGAAATGACTATTCAAGAACAGGAGAAAAACCCGTTCCTCATACCCTTTTGTATGCCTTCACATGCAAGTCTTAATGTTTTTTACAGGTGGCATACCATCAGGTATGCATAGGAATACATGAGAACAACAGGCATGCAGCTTTCTTGCAAACTAACTGCAGACGTCTCTAACTATCAAGATGTAATATACAGCTGATTATATTCCAAGGAGTTTCTTGAGTAGTGATTTTAATAAAAGCCTCTTTGCATTCACTTCATTTATGGATCCAAGAATAGCTACCTAGTGTAAAGATGTCCTGGGCACAGAAAAGAAACAGATAAATAAATATATAAAGAAAGAAAGAAAAATTAATTTGTGCAGAGGCCAGAATAACAATATGCTTCATAAAGATATCAGTTCTGAAAGCATTTAAGAAGTTATTTTCCCGGTAAGTTCATACTCAAATTTCTGTACACTTATATTTGTGACCTTGTGCAAAAGAAAAAGACCTTAACTATACTACATACATCTATTCAAATATAGTCGATTGTAAGAAACAGAAGCGAAATATAAACAATCTATATTTTACCAATACAATCTCTGAGACAAAGTGGATAATACTTTTAAAAAAAAATTACAGGCTGTAACTTGCATTTTTTCTCACCATATATCTATCTCCTGGTTTTCAGGACAAAAATTTGAAAGATCACTTTTGTCCTACCAGGTTATGACCAAGTGCATTCCTTAGTCAAAAAAATACTGCAAAATCTTTTCTGTTGGTACTGAACTGCAACTGTGTCATTTAGTGTAGTTCCTGCCCTGTTCTTCTCTCAATATACATTTCTTTGCTCACAACTTGGCCTGTACTGTTTCTATTAAATTAAAAGCACTTTTGGTTTCTCTGAAACTAAATCCTCTAGTGCTATAAAGCAGTGTGCCTATATATGACAACAAACACAGCAGGGGCCCTACTATTTGAAAGGTTTTTTTTAACATAACAACCTCTAAAGTCACTGTTAATGCATTTTATGAAATGTCTATCTAGAAAACATATGAAATTGTTAATTCAGGAAAAAAAGGTTGCCTGGACAATTTAGTTGCATCAAGTCCCACTCTACAGGTGCAAAGCATTAACTCAGTATCTTTTTATAGATTCCCATACGGGTGAGCACGTCTCAGGATATTTTTGTATCTCTGTGCATTTGCACTTTCAACACATTCTTTTTAGTTCTCTGCATACTTCTTTCTGGGCTTGTTTCCTGAAAACTACCTCAGCAAAACAGTCAAGAATTTAAGAGCAGGGGGTTTTTCCCCCTTACATTTTTTGGAAACTGTAATTTTAGCACTTGTATATATGAATTTATGTGAGCCAGAACTGCACCTGTACACAAGCAAGAAACTAAATCATATAATTTAGTCTGCCTGAGAAAATACAATTCACTGACACAGCTCAGACAGAAAATCCTTCAGAGTGAATGCACAGATTTTAAGTTATCTGCCAAATAACACATACTTCTTAGGAAACTACAATTAAGAACTATTTTGTGTTCTGGAAACCTGAGGATATTCTTCTGTTTTTAAAAAAACATATCTTCCTGTCTATCACTTATTTGTTAAAAGAAAATGCCCCACGATACGGCTGCAAGGCATGTTTACAAGGGCAGTTCAGGGCCCTTTCCCCAGCTTCCTCTTCCTCTATATACTCCTGGTCTCTGATTTCCTATAAGCTGCTCTCTTCTCTCTTGAAAGCGCCTCTGCCTCTGTCTCTGGTATCACATGGACTTATTTATTACAGAAGGGTACCTTTGATGGCTTTCCTAGCCATCATTTGTGTGAGTTACTGATTCACCGGTCACAACTGAGAGTACTGTGACAGCAGAGAGTACTTATCTATGACTAGAAGAAGGATTCATTTCAGTGGAAGTTATCCCAATACACACTTTTGGTGGGAATGAAAAATTCTGACCCTGCAAAGCCTTCATATGACAAGTGCCCCCCAAAGCCTGTGAGAACCGCATGTGTGAACAGCTCGCAGGGCTGGGCACGCATGTGGCCGCTACCAGCTTAGGGTTGCTGCAAGTCAAAGTCCATCCTGAAGTACTTAGCTGGGTTGGTGTTAAGCAGCTCTATTTCGAGGTCCTGTCGCGAAAACATCTCAAACATTCATATGTTTGTGACTGTGTTTACAGGCTGGTGGAAATATATCTGCCGGACATATCAGCGTGCTGCTGAAGAAAAGCGCTTCCTGTGCACTTCTCACGTCTCTTGCCACTCCTGCTGGCTCCTGCGGATTGCCTGGGTACTACTCATGTGCGTGGCTGTGGCGGCACCAGTCCTGCACCCATCGGGATAGGTGCTGTACAAATAAAGAACAAAAAGGCTATTTCTTAATCTCAAGAGTTAATTGTCTGGTATTTTTATACTCCTGGCCAGTCTCCTCTTGAATCTTTATACTGTAATGCCACAATAAAGTCAATGCTAAATTTATGACATTACAATCAGCAGTAGGGGAGCAGACAGCAAAAATGTCCGATGGGAGTAAGGAGAAGGTGAATATGGAGAGAGGGCAAAAGAGCTCCACTGAGGGCTTGCCTCTCATTCCTAAACCTGAACCTTATAAGCAACACTGTATTTTTTGGCATGTCAAAAAAAAAAAAAAAAAAAAAAAGTTTTGCAAACCTGGACTGGGCTTCAGGTAAAATGCCTTTGTTCCCTGCCAGCTGGAAGGAGAATGTTATTCAGAGGTAAGATAAGGAAGTGATAATCTACTGCTTGTATACAATCCACAAACGACTACTTTCGTTAACAAAGAAAAACCCCACATGTGAGTAACATTTCCTCTGCCTAAGGATTCCATATACTGTAACTATTTGTTTGCCTTTTATTTTTTTTTTAACAACTCCCTTTTCTGCTCGTTGTGCTGTGCAGTAAATGCCACCACTAATGAGATAATATCAGTGTGTTTGAGAGCAGACTGACCCTGCTGTTTTCAAGCAGTTTCAACTTCTCGACAGTCAGGAGCCTGCCTAATGTTTTGTGGCTGCCTCTGGTCATTGACATGGTACAAACTGCCTTATCTCCCTGTGGGAGGGAGGTCATTGCCAAACCCACGGCTACTTGACTGGGGAAGAAGGCAGTCTACAGTGATTCAAACACGTAGCCTGAGCCAAGCAGAGGACTTATAACAAATAGCCTAAAATAGCTCCAGTCTGAATGTGTTTCAATTTTTCTCTGTATGTCAACAGATGACATGCATTGTCACAGCACTATGTATGATTCAAGAGGCTCGCTTAAGTATTTAACAGTAAAAAACCCATTGTTAAGAATTTCTGCAACTTGGGCATTTTCTCAAATATCCTCCTTTACTTTTTGCAAAGCCCTTTCGATGACCCTTTTTGTGTCAATGTAGAGCTCAGCTCACAAATCAATTGTTCTATTTTTATTTCCAATATTACACTTCCTTCCAGAGCACTCATAGGATGATGCCGTGCATTTTGCCACCAACTCTTTCTGAGTTCCCTGAGAACTCCCTCACTGGGCCCAAGATTAGCAGGAAAGTGGAGAGAGTAGCAGGAGTTCAAGAAATGTTAGCCCTCTCCCCTCTCACCATTAGGACTGCTGGTGTAGAGCATTTATTTGTGAGATCGGATATCCACCAAACTGGAGTAATGTCTGTGCAGCTGGCCATCTGGGATGTCACACAAACGAGCCCAGGAGAATTTGTGGCTTACGGATGCAGGGAGCACTGAGCCTACCACACATGTAAACTAGAGCCGGCCTGTGTTTCCCAGGGAGTCCAGTTCATCCAGAGCTCCCCCAACTCTGCCTACACTTGGTACAGTTCATCTGTCTGTGACTTCCCAGACCCATGACTCATCCTATGTGAGCAGCATGACTCAAATGCCAAATTTCTTTCCAGGATCTACCATTAGCATGACTTTCTAGAGCACCGAACAAAGTCTCAGATACACATTGCCCACCCCCTCATCCGGCTGCTTCTGGTGCTACTCAGCTCCTCAATTCTTTATGGGAACAGAGGATCCCTCTGTGGGACTCCTGAGAGAGCATGGGGATCTTCAGCATGAGTAAGTACAGCACAACAAGACCCTACTTCTTTTTGGATTTTGCCATGTGTGAGTAGAGCGCCTTGCTGCGTAACTGGGGCTCTGAAGTACTACTGCTGGACAATGAAGCAATACACTAGAGTAAATACTAAGTTGCTTCTGACCTCTGTATAAGGGAGGTATTGACATTACAGACAACAAAAGCAGGTCAAAACTCGCTGCAACAGTCAACTTTCGTACATGGTATCAGACCACAGACACTACTATATTATGTAAGGCTGAAGTCTGCTCCTGAAGGAGCATCCTGCTTCCATTTAACTCACCTGGAGGTATACATCATTAGCCAGGGATATACACTGATCATACATACAGGAATTTTTAATCTTAGTCTACCTGGAAAGCTTGAACTACAAAATTGTACCTTAACTGATTTTTTTCCTCCCTCATTTCGTTTTCCCAGGAGCTTAATACCAGTGATGTTCACTGCTTCAGCAACTGGAAACCAGTTATGAATGGAAACATTTATTACAAAAAGAAGAAAACAAACAAAAAGAGCAAAAGCAACGATCACACCAAATTACATGGCGTTTGTAGTATAGGGTTATCATCACTGCAAAGCACGTGTGCTTCACAAGCACTAAGAATTTCACCTGTGCCATGCCTGCAGCAGTTAAAGGAAGGGACCCTCACTTTATACATACGGCACTGGGGTATGGAGAAATTAACAGACCTGGTCATGGTATCCTTCTCTCTTTCTAGATCTCTCTCTAGTCATAATCCACCTGCTTTTACAAAAGACATTGATTTTCTCTTATGATACTAATTCGAAGGAATTACTATGCACCATTCAAAGGAAGAGAAATAAGCCAGTGCAAGGCCACAGGATGGGGTGTGGATCAGGGCACCGGTGTCAAGGACTAGGAGAGTGCCGGTCCAAATCACTGCTCCAGTGCTGACCCCTGTTTGACTGTGGGCCAGTCACTTGGGGTTGCTAGAAAATGGGGATTGTAGTAATCCCGTACTTCACCATCTCTTGTGAGGGACCTTACAGCTAAAATAAAGGGTGCGGGTACGTGTTCACACCACAGCCCTGGCTACCTCTGGTGGTGTTTTCTGGTGCGCCCATCCCTGGGACTGAAGCTCCTTGTGGTGGGGCAGAACACCTGCAAGGTGGGACTCTGAAAGGAAGCCTAAGGCTGTGTGTTTCCTGCTGGGGAGAAACAGCGAAACTGTTTTGTGTCAGCTGCAGGCAGGGAGTTGCCTTTCTTCTCTGTTCGTGACACCAGTAGCTGCTGCTCTGCTGCTCACAGTGGTCATGGCCTTGCTGGGGAAACCCTACCGGCAGCTTCAGCCCCACCATGGCAGAGAGGCACTTGCTGCTCTCCAGGGAGGGAGAGCTCCATGCTCTTAGCAATATTTTTACCTTGCTCTTTGCCAAGCACAACTTGTTGCTTTGGTGAGTGGTGCTTTGGTCCTTCTTTTCCCACCGGCGTTGCTCTTCTTGAATCTCATAATATAGGGCCAGACTCAATAAAATCTCTGCCTACCTGTAACTCAAGCCCTGAAAAAAAGACTAAATATTGGGCCAGGAGTCCTCTGCACTGAAATTTACTGAATCTGCCTGATTCTGCAGAAGAAAACCAGTCATTAAACTGTCATGAGCAAAAAAGCAGTATTGTCAATTCACATTTCTTGGGAACTCAGCTGAAAGCCACATCTCAGCACAGATAGGAGATATAAGTGAGGCACAGTGTCCCCAAGACGATTGTATTCTTTCTTTGGGTAATGTTCAAATGTTTTATTTTCACTAGTGTGTCCTGTGTAGAGAGCTTGCTGAAGGGACACTGATGTTTAAAAAGCCAACAATTTATTTTAAAGGTTTTCTTTTTTTCTCCATCTTTGTACCAAAAATAGATTGTTTCCCTACACAAAAGTAAGTAGAAAATACCACAGAGTGATAAGGCACAACAAACTTTTCAGTATGACTGGCAAAGAGTAGTCTTTGCTGCTCTTCAAAGGTACAGTAGTACCAGCTGATGAGATGATTGTAACCTACAAAAAAATAACAGCCTGATCAGAAATTCATCCTCCTGTTTAAAGAATTCAAGTAACCCACTCTCATAAATAGCTTTTAAATCACATTTATGTTAACAAAATGACAAGTTTACATCAAATCTCAAGTCAGAGATCATCACAAATAAACAGGAGGAATTTAAAGAAATCCGTCAGTAGAAACAAAGCTGAATTAACATGATGGCACAGTCCTAAATAAATGTACTTCACAATAGAGTTGTCTTTGAAAGAAAGAGAAAGAGAGCAAGAAAGAGTGCAAAATATGCATTTAATGTGTGCTTAAGCAACTGTAACAGCATAGCAAGAGCTTGTATTTTTTCTGGCACAGCCCTCTGTCATAATCCCATTGCATACTTTCAAATGCATTTTTAAATTGCTCAGCTTCTGTCAACAGATTCATTCAGGGCTGTGTTATTTAAAAGTTGAATGCAAAACTCACAGAGCTTGCAGTGTCCACTCTGACTGACACATCTATAATGAAGGATCACTAAATCACCCCTTTCCAAGTGAAAATAAAATTAGAAATAACTGATACCAAAAAAGGAAGACGGTCCCTGTATTTAGCTCCAGCATGCCAAGATGATGCCAATTATACTTCAAGACTAATTTCCATTAAAAAGATACTGACCCCCCCCCAAAAAAAAGAAGTGTTTACCTTGCCTGACTTTGCATGGGTAAACATTCCTGCCTCCAATGTAAGGAGCTATATTTAGAAATGTATCCTTACCAGGTAACTAAGTAGGCTTCAGTGAAACCAAAACAGTCCTGGGCCTAACTCTGTCACCAGTGAGACAGATGAAGTCAATAGGAGCTCCATCCGCCTCGCTGAGCTCAAAGCCAGACCCAGAAATTGCACCCTCTCTCACCCCCACCATGGGGTAAATCCTCCCTTCCAGGCTGCACAGATAGAGGAGGGCTTTCTAAAGCCATATGAAGCCATACCAATTATTTAAAAAGGAACAGCATTATTGAAAAAATGTTATACAAGCAGTGGTAAACCTCAGTGGTTTGGGTTGCAGACAACAGAAAATCCCTTTGACAAGTAGTAAACACACTAAAAATAGTACTTGGTTCTTTTTAAAGTCAGCTTAAAATAATTCTCTTTGCTTTTTGTATCGTGTTCTGCAGTTTCATATGAAGGTGCCCAGCAATCTTTTACCAGCAATAAAAATGACTAAGGTCTTATTCTGCAGCCTGGTGTGGAGCCTAATGCAAAGAGAGAAGATCATCAGACTATCAAATGAGGACCACACCTCAAGAGCATAATTCCAGCCTGTGACGAGTGCCTACATTTCATAGTGAGATTTGGATGCACCAAATGTATCTGGGAACAGAAAAATACTAACTTTAATGTCCGGAGCAACCAAGACAGAAAGGATAACGATTCATTAGTCTGCAATGTTCTTTAATTCAGCTCAGCAATAACTTGTCCAGGACGGGCTGTGACCGTATTCTGAATCATTTCCATCTGGTTAAAGACTGCCATCCCCCAGGCACCCTTCCCCTCCAGGTCTCAGCTATCGCTGGGAAGACATCACCTCTCTACTAATAAAAGAGAGAAAGTGTCTCTTTTTCTACACTAGGCATGAGGAATGGGACTGATCTCATCTCCTTTACACTTGAGCTAGACATCTAGACTCCCTTAGCAGTCAATGGAGAGAAAAACAAGTACTTCCAGAGAAAGACTCATCTGACCTGTGTCAGACACGTGCTTTAGGATGAATTATACCTCAAAAATGGATTTTTTTTCTACACTGACAATACAGGGAGCTAGCTCAGACTTAAATTTACATCTGATAAATTCTGTCCTACCTAATTCACTGCCTTGCTCCAGTAGAGGATGCCCTCTGCAAAATCACTATAATCTGGATTTATTAGGTGCTCAGACCATGTATGAAATCAACACCTGTCCTGTATTAATTGTGGAAGCCTGCACTGGCTTTTCTGGGTGTGGACCTGAAACACACCTCACCTTGCTCCTTCAGCTTTGGTGGTGAGGGAAAAACTGTTCCTCTCTTGAGGTAACTGATCACAAACTTGCAATAGCCCCCGAAATCTAGCTTCTGGTTAGTTTTAATACAGAACTCAGTTTCTACACCTCCCTTCTGGTGTCAGTGGCTTAACAGAACATTACTTGTGTGCTCTCTAAAGTGCTCCTTTCTTTGCATCCTGTTACCCCCTGCTTTCAGTTCCATATGGCAAACCCCAGAAGACTGAATGGCCTTTTTTCCTCACCAGGCTGGGCAATCTCCAGCCATCTTCAAGGCTAGGAGAATTACTATAAAGTGCAGGTTAATGTATGCTTTTGAAAAATTTTGCTACTTTGGAACATATAAGTAAGTATATTTAATAAAACATCCTACATGTTTCAAAAGTTTGGCGTAAGTTGTTCTCATTTTCCTTTCACTTTGAAGTTGTTGCTTTTTTTTTTTTTTATAAATTCTATAATTTTGACAAGAGTTTCCTTTTCATTTTGACTTAGGAGGCATTCCACCACAACAAGGGATTCTGTGATCCTAATCTTCTAATTTAGTTACTGAGTATCTCCAAAGTACACTTGTATTTCATTGCTGTATCTCCAGTACAGCTATAGCTATACTTAGTTACTACCTATCTAAAATCTGACGTGTTCTTTAGTTTTCAGTTCATTAAGGTTCACTTCAGCTTTTCTACTGAAACAAAAGCAATGTTTCCACGGTCATAAAAGTAGTAGCTGGGGGGAGAAAAAGCCTTTGAACATTTGGCACAGTAGTTAGTTTTTTTTAATATTCTCCTTGTGCGTAAATTTAAAAGAAAAATACACTGTTTATAGGAGCCTTCAGCTAAGAAAGTAAACAAAGCTTCTTTTAAATATAGCTCCTCGGGCAACTATAATGCAGATTACGAAACAAGGATGGGAACATACTAACATTATACTTACTGTGCAGTGGGCAATCATACATTTTGAATAAACAGCAGAATTACCGTAAAAGCCAAGATCAGCGCCTTTATGGGATGCCTGGTGTCATGGTCTGTCACTCAGCCTTTCCCTGAATGCTGGAAATACTTTGGAAATAACACTGCTTTCAACTACTGCATGCTGTGGCTGTAAAATACAAAACCTCAAGCAGCCATTTTATATGAATTTTCACCCCCAAACAGAAAATCTGAAGAAATCTGTTTAGAAACAAACCATTACCCTTCTTAGCCAAGACTGATCAGCTCTATGTGACATGTTTGCTTGCCTGAATTTCATTCAAATTTCCTTTACATTTTGTATGAACAGACACAGACTTTTGTTATCCAAGATACTAAGTGTGCCATGGAAAGATAAGAACTCAAGTGGAATAAAACATGAAAATAATTGCAATGGATTTTAGATTTCTGAAGGAAAAACTCAGAATGAATACTAGATATGCTCTGTTGGAGGCTCTCCAGTATTTTACTAATTAGTACTTTACTGATACAAAATCTCACAATATATCTCTTGGAAATATGCTTTTTTAGCACGCTTTCATTAGCCTGAAAAGAAGAAATGACACAGAGAGCTGGGCCTACAGCTCAGACCTCCCATCTTTCTGTCTGGGTGTTATAACCAGTGAGCCAGAGAGTCAGAGTCCTGCTCATCTTGCATCTCTTTGGAGTTCATTACTCCTGCATCCCTCCACGCTGGCTCACTTATTAGGGTATCAATCAGACTCGGGGTTCCTCTCCCTAGACCAGAGTCCAGGCATCTCTCACCTTCTCCCTGAGTACTCTAAGCCCTGAAGTTATCTGCAAAATGCGAGCATTGCCTCCCCCCAGTTATGCCTTGAAAGAAAATGGCCCTGGCTGTTATTTTGTACTGAGCTCAGAGTTGTTGCTTTGTGGGAGGTATTCTCTGAGGACTCTGCTGGCACAGACCACAGGGGTTTGAGGGATGGGGAAGCTTCTTCCTCCATGAATCCCCAGTGATTTTAGGCACTAGAGAGATACCTAGATGTTCAGCCTGGCCAAGGCAGCACTGTTGTCAACCATATACAGTAGGAGAATTTTGGGAATCTGCGTACATTTTCATAATCAAATCTAGGTGCTCTTGATGTTAAAATATTTTGTCTGCCCTATTGGGTTGTCTACTTACCTCTGCAGAATGCATGGTCTGGATGATTTGAACTCACTGTTAACCCTAGACCATTGCTGTCATTTTTCAGATGGGGATGTTGAATGACTTGTTTATAGATGAAAAGGTGAGGGACAGAAGCAGTGGAGGAAATCATTGTCTCCTGCTGCCAGCTTTCTGAACGACTGGTGGTGTGTAGCTTTTGTCATGTATTCTCCTTCATAAGGAAATAAGGAAGAGCCCATGCTGAGATATCTGAATGTATATCTTCTGGTAGAGCAACATACTAGCCCTAAAGTTGTTTCAACTTTCCTCCTCATCTAGCAGTTACTGAAGCACAAACATGTAATCACGGGAAATGCTATAATTAACCATAAATCTCTGCTTCAAACAAAAAGGGCACAGAGCTTTCATTTCTGTGTGACTGAAAGGCTGGAACAAGAGCACAACTATTAGAGAATCTACCTTTGAATCAATTTCTGTCAGTGTGCTGTGCTTGCTTTTTTGGTCTAACCCACAAATTTGTACCTGTATGGTTAGCCAAAAACTGTACATTATTTACCAACATCAGCATTAAAACTCAAGAATCTGGCAATGCTCCATCTTGGAGCTAAAGAGCTGATGCTGTATGCTTACTTTAAGAAACATCACAACTATGCCTGAGAATCCTGCTCCTTGTATAACTCCACATATAAGAAGTTGAGATAGAATAGAGATTTCTTAAAGCTTTTTACTTTTTCATCCATGAAATTGTTTTGGGCCTGTGAGAAATAGAGTATTCTCAAACACAAGGCCTGATTTTGCAAAGCATTTCGCACCTCTGTTCCCACTAAGGTATCTCCTGAGGTTACTTTAAAGCCCTCCTTCACCATAGTATATGAACAATTGAATATTTTGGAGAAAATATAACAATAACAGTATCGCTTTCTTGCTTCATGTTTTAACACAGGCAGACTGCTGGAGAAATGCTGATTGTAGCAGAGCTCTGTTTTTGCTATAATTAAAGTGGAAAAGCCCTAAAATTTAGGCTGAAATTGGGCTGATTTTTTAAGTGCCTAAAAGAAACCTCGAGAATTATTTAGCTTACACTGCAATTTGCTGGCATCAAGGACAAGGTTGACATAATCTGATCAGGGTGCTCCCAAAATCCAGTCTTCACTCCAAATCAATTTTCCTCTTGTCCTGTCTTCAAAGGGGCAGATTTGATTTGTGTTGGGATTATTCTGAATGTTCCTGGGGTTCAAATCACGGCTCGACTGTTTCTTACCTGACCTCATTGATTCCAGCTGTTGGAAAAGTAATGATAAAGCTATTATGGGAGACACTTAGTGTGTGAACACTCTCAGTCGAAATCAGATTGCAACGTATATAAACACAACATTGGGGTAAGATTTCCAGCCACCCTTTTGTGACAGATCCTACACGGTTCAAGTGTAGATACCATGGCCTTGGAAGGTGAGCTGTAGTCAGTCCCAGAAACCTCAATAAAAGACATAAATGATGAACCTCAGGCAGATAGCTACAACCAACTCCTGCTCAGGAAGCTGGGGTTTTGCTGGGGAGATGTAATACATTTGGAAGAGAAAAGTAAATTACATATGTGAAGGCTCACTGGAAGACTGTTGGGGTGGGGGACTGAGAGGAGGCAGGGTATAGAGTGGTGTAAAAATACAGAGGAAAGTAGCCCTAGGGAGGGGAGGGATTGTTGGGGTTGGAAAGCAGGAGTGCAAAACGAGGTGGTGGGAGAGAAACTGGAGGAAGACAAAGTGGCTGGCAAAGTCAGCAAGTGCAAGAAGCCTGCCAGTGGTGTGTTCTTCTATTTTAAGTGTGCTAAGATCTGAGAGAGATGACAGGGAAAAGGGCAACTGTCTGAACTCCCAGAAATGCTGAGATAAGAGATACATTGCTCCTGAATCAGGCAGAGAGCTGACTGCAATGAAAGGGAAGGGATCACTAAAACATCTTTTTCTAGATTCTATCAAAATACTCCTCTGACCTTGTTTAAAATACAGGAAATTTACTGTCAAAATGCAAAGCAAAACAAAAACAAATGCAGATTCAAGCTTGCCTGCTGATAGCACATGCACTTCTGGAGCATCAGGCTCAGTAAAGCCTACTGCAGCGAACACATCTGGTGAGCATGCCAGTAATTCCCAGGGACTGTGACTTTCCAGGGGGTCACAGTTAAGGTTCTCTTGGTATATGCCAGGACTCCTCATTTTCTGTTTTTTTCAGAGGTTTGAGTTTTGCTGAGCAAGGCATTTTGGAAAGACATAAGAAACCACTGGGCAATTTTAACTCTGTGTTAACAAAGATATTTTTTGGTCATTGAATTAGCTTAAAGAGGATTTGCTTTAACTGTGTCAGAGTGCATTGGAGAGGAGTTGCAGAGAGGAAACTGCATTTCTGAGGGAAACTCTCTCAGGCTGAAGCACTCTGCAGAATACCAGAGATTGAACTGTGTGATAAATACACAGAAGAGTTCAAGGTGTGTGAGTGCAACTGCAGGTTTCTGTACCTGTTCATCTATCCTTCCATTCCTTTTTCTGGAGGAGGAGAAATCCATGGGTAGAGAGGATCTCAGCACTGTCTGGATTGCAGTTTTATACAGAGAAATCTTAGATATTCACTGTGAACTCAGGATAGCTGCATATTTTCTGAACAGGATATTTAAAGATACTGTATCCCCCAGATCCCCATAAGCCACACATGAGTATGTCATCTGATTCTTTAGAGAAGCATGAAGAATCATTGGCTAAACATATCTGCAACCTTGTTAACAATTTTGTTAAAATGGCTTAAAGTCAGTTGTCTTTTTGATTAGGGCATTGTCCTCTAATACAAAAAGTCCAAGCCAGCAATATCTTTTTAAACAGAATATTTTTTTTTTTTAGTTTCAGACAGTCTTCTGGATTACAAAAAACACAAAGAGCTGTTTTGATTATGCTGGTCTGGTTCTACTTTAGGGAGTTCCTTTAGCTGCTGAGCTACATACTAGATCGACTGGAGCTCCTTCACCCTTTGCCACGTTTTTACATTCATTGTTCTGCAGTTCAGACAGCTTTCAGTTACAGAGTGTAAAGTTGGGGTACCTTGTCTTTGATGGGCTTATCCTGAACTCAAGAGAAATTTTAGTCTCATAGCATTTAAAGGGTTCTTGTTTGTCTTGTGGGACATTTTTTTCAAAGGAAAACAGGGTCTAGCATCTGGGTCAGATAAAAAGATGTCTCACAGAGAGATGATGGCATTGTCAGTGGACAGTTATAAGGGATGACCTGGTTATAGCAGAAGTTTCTTTCTAAATCCATCATGTAGTGGTTAGGCTGATGCTTTGAGGCATGGAGAGGCATGAGGAATATGTCTGATTTTAAGAAAATGCTAAATAATGTGTTCTAGCTACCCATAAAGTTTCTAATTCTGCAAAACTGTTCCACTTGATAATCTATGTGGCACTGACTTCCACAGATGCGAGTATGTGTATTTGAGGAAATAAAGAATATCCTTAAACTGTCTTTAACTTTATTTCTTATTTAATTTCATTGCATAACCCCTTCAATCTATAAAAGCATACAATTAATTATCTAAATGGGGTATTACTTGTTTGATTTTTTTTTAAGATCATTTAATTATGATTCCAGGCACAAGAGTCTGCTTCTCAAAACCACAAAATTCACTCTTGCTGCTGTGCCTCAACCAAGATAGAGATCCAAGTTACAGACATTAACTCTTCAGCTATAGAGGCATAGGAACTGAAAAAGTACTCGTGTAAAATCATGTCACAAAATTTCTCACAACTGGACACATGCAAATAAAAATAAAGCAACATTCACAGCAATATACACACCGAATAAATCAGAAAATTAGAAATGGAACTTGACTTACTACAGAAAGTATATACTCTATGTCTGTATATATTTATAGCTACACACATAGAATATATATTTAGCAAAATTGTGTCTTACCAGGAGAAAGTGCTGACAGTCATCTCAACTTGAGATGTCTATTAAAAACTCAGAGAGAGAGAAAGAAAGCACTGTTCCGACGAAGTACTGAGCATAAGATTTCTAAACTGCTTTTGCCATGCTGTCCCTGAGGTTAAGATCCTGGGATTATAGGTATTTATAGAGTGTTGGTTTACTATCATGAAAAATGTTACTCTTTTCTGGGTGAATCAGAGTATTTTTCACTTACAGCGGCCACATGTACAGACAATTAGCCAAAAAAAAAAAAAAAAAAAGAAGAGTTTGAGAACTTTACCTCCACCCAGTTCTCATCAAATCTTAACATATCGTTTTTGTTTTTTCCTGCAGACTGTTAAGGAGATACAAGTGTACTTTCTTTGCAGTTCCTGCCCATGACGCTCTACTGCCTCAATCCTATTTCTTTTCCTTGCTAGGAAAAACTCCTAATACTTTTCAGCACTGGTACAGCTCCGCTGGCTGCAGCAGTAATGGAATCTGAAACACGGGAAGGTGAAGAGTTGTGTTACACAACACTGCACACCATGTGTGCTACCAGACTTGCACTGGGGGGGAAACACGCAGCCATATTTTTCCCAGGACTTTTCTCTGCCAGAAAATGACATCATGCTAGGACACGAAGAAATAAGGCATCAAACACTGTTTGGAGCTTGGTTACAGACAAAGCAGCTAGGATGCATCCCATTTGATGTCAGCTATGTGAAAGCCAGGTGTCTAATTTAAACCAGTCATCTGGGCTTTTTCTGCAATTAATAGGAAGAGAGGTACCTCAAAGGGAGAGCCATCTTATCCACTTTTGGATAGGCTGAACAGCATTTCCAAGGAAACCCTCCTGCTCAATCAACCAGTTTAACTGAGACTTCTGGCAGTTTGTTGTGAAACCTTTAACAGCTGCTCGCAGGAGCTCAGCTCCATCAGCCGAGGACAGGAGCCTCCACAGACCAGCAAGGCTCCAGCCCCCATTTGGGCTCACACAGATGTAAACTGCTCTATATTGGCCATTTCCCTGAAGCACATTTAAATATCTGGAAATGGTATTCAGAGGTTTTAAATATCTGTAATTTTTCAGACTGATAACATCTACCATACATACAAGATATAACACCTACTTATCCCGAAAGCTAACTTTTTTTCAGTTACACCACTGACATCTAAAGAGTTAGTTCTATGCATGGAAAAAGGCTAAACAATCATTTTGCAAATATACCTGATCTCCCTACACCCTTTGCAAACACAAAAGTTATTTTCCAGGGGCTGTCATATTCACTAATCAGTTAAATTTCAAGCTACTTCTTTCAGCAAAGGTCAGTAATAGTCAAAACGTTCGCATGCAACAGCATAATTTTCCCCAAGCTTTGGAGTCTGCCTTTGGAAAGGGAAACAATTTTCCCCCTAGGTATAAGGGACACTTCTGAAGATTTAAGGTCAAACAGATCTGTTACTATGATCAAAACTGAAACCGGCAATTTTGACAGCCTTACTGAGCAGAATGCAGCTTGCTACTAGCGAAGGGTTTTATGAGTGAAATTAGAATCTCACAAAATGTGCCTTTATGCAGCCCATAAAAGAAAGAGTCCAAACTAAGATACTCCTTTAATATCGAACACACATAAAGCCTTATGCTGCTTGCTGCATGCCCTGAAGACCATAGAGAAGATTAAAAATCAACAGCTGGAAGTTATCCTGCCTTCCTGCAAGGCTCTCCATCCTACATAAGCATGGTCAGGAAGACGACTAAGGTGATGTTTTAATAAAACCCCTGGAAAACATGGAAGATGTTGGAAGGTAATTCTGCTGTTTGTGGTAGTGGTTTATGCTCCCTGTTTCCCCCCTCCTTGGAGAACGAAGAATACAGTTGCAACAGAAATGTTGGCTGAACTGTGACAACTCCAGAAACTCTGGGGTCATTTAAGAACGAGGAACAAAGATTTAAATTTTCAGAGGAAAATGTTAGTGGGATGGCCAAGAATCAGCACAGAGGCTTCTCAGGTTGGACACTCAGTTACCCTGAGATCTGTCCTTGGAGCCCAGGGATGCAAACTAGCCCATGTCTTTGCACAGCAAAACTATCCTAAAGCTTTACCACTGAAGCTATTTGATTGTTGATGCTTTGGAGACATTTCCCTCTCTCCTGTACACCATCCCAGAGACAGAAGATCAAAAAGTATAGCCATCTATCTAGTAAGTTTGCAACCAACGCAAGCACAAGTTCTCCTAAAGTGATTCAGACAGATTATATTGACACAGCCCTACTGACTACTGGACCTGAAGACCATATATTTCTTACCCCTCTGTATAGATTTGGCTGAAAATGAATTTAGTTCCCTTCTTTTATTGTCTTTTAATTCACACACTTACTCTGACAGACTAGTGAAACATCCTGTTTTGCCTTTTGATGTCATCCTCATTGCTCATTGAGGATCGAGATTAATGTTCTAGAGGGGCCATGGGCAGACACTACAGGAAACAAACCAGGAACCTCACAACGAATGCCTCTGGGAAGGAAATGAATGAAACCACCACAGAATCAGGTGATATTTTCCAAGAGACAAAAAAAAAAAATCTCATATACAGGAAACTAAAAAGACAAGCTTATGGTATTCTGAGGTAAAAACCATGAATGGAGGGGAAGTCCATCTTTTAGTACAAGCATCATAACGAAGAAATCCAAGTCAGAAGAGCTATCCTCCCCTTCCAGTCTCTTTAAATGACAAAATCATGTGCAAGTCAAATTCTGCAGGAGAGTACACCTGTGTTGTCATAAACTTGCAAGTAAGTGCAGAGAAATTCCTGCTTTGCTCTTGGAAACCCTGTCATTTGTCATCTAAAGAGCTCATGAGAGGCTTGTTTCCCTTCCCTCTAGTCTTATGTGGGATTTGGTTGAGGTATGTACAAAATTTTCCAGCCCTTTACAGCAGAAGTCTTTGACCAAGTTCCAGCTGACTACCTTCATTTAAAATGCTTCCCCTCCTGTATCTGTTTGGAGTTTGCTGAGGTTTTTCCTTGCCTGTTCCTGGGCTTTCTGGAGAGTGCTTGGTCATGGCTTGTCATCTGGCAGACTGGTACGGAGTCATCTGCCAGAAGAGGTATCAACCATCTTTAGAGTTGCAGAGACTGTCACTTTTAAGTGGGATTTTTTTCCAAAATCACTGGAGATTTTCATTGGAACAATATTTTTTTTCCGTACTGGATGACTGCAATAGAAATATAATGTTCCCACACATGTTTACATGAAATCATCTGCCTTATACCTCCTCCTGAGCCTTCAAGAAATGACACATCTTATGGGAAGCACATGAAAGAATATTTTGGCATTTATTCTTGACATGAATTCAGTTGTTGTATGAAAAGAGCTGAGAGTTAACACCTTTGCTGAGCTGTCAAAAAACTGCCCAACAACTCCCACTGCAAAAACTCAACCAAGAAACCATTGTCTATTGTTCAAAATGCAGCGCTGGCAGCCACGTGCCCCCACCAGTCATTGTTAGTGGGTTGCATTTTTTTCTGAAAGATATGTACAGTGCTTCTATTCTTTAGCATTTGTCACAAAAGTTTAACATGATTACAAGGATGCTAGAAAATCATTTCCTCCTTCTGGTCTCTGTCTCCATACCACTATTAAAGAAACAACTGAACATCTTGCTTTAACTGAAAAGCAAGACAAATAATAACGATAAATCTAAACCAACCTCAAAACATCAAAAAATGAACAAACAAAACACCACTACCACATCCATAGTTCTTACCCCAAAAGGCAAAAGTGGCAAAAGGGGATTTAATTACCACCATTGATATTAGATGCAACCTGCTCAAACACTATTTCAGCTGTATGCAGCTATGGAAGAGAAAAAAAGATGGAATGATATACTAAATGAGATGTTAAATAATACACATTAAACAAACACTGTAACCAGCTTCACACAGAGACATGCAGTCTGACAAGAGGGCCCATTTAAGCAAGCCAAAATGTAGGGAAAAAAAAAATCAAAAGATCTGCTGCATATTTTTTTCCAGTTTATTTTTCCCTTTTTTCCTCTCTGCACTAACAGTTTTTAAGAGGCCAAAGATATTCAAAGTGAAATGTCACCATTCTTACAAGTTTAAATAAACTATTTATTAGAGGTAGACTAAGTACTCTGGAGAAATTTATTTGCACTGGCAATAATATTTATAAATGACCTATGAAATATTATGACATTGTACCAGTAGCATTGCAGTTTGCCTGTAAGGATTTAGTTCCAATCAGCAAGTGCACTTAGAGGGGGGAAATATTTCTGTGCAGGGCAAGCGAAGTGTGCAGGCAACACTTGGGAGAAGATGAAAAGGCCATAAATACAGTCTTTTCTTTGACAATAAATAAATATAGAAGCAACAAATAAATAAATCATTCAGCTCAAAAAGAAATGTAGTCATTTTACAGTCCCCATCAACTGAGTCTCTGCTGCTTGTAACTGAGAGGTCTAAAGGCAGCGTTGCTGAAACAGGGAGCCGAGTTCCTCAGCCACAGGACGGTGAAGGCTGTGAGACTACCAGAGAGGGAACACAAGTACCTATTGAACATAGCGAGACACGGGCTGCTCTTTACATTTCTTTTTTTTTTGACCAATGTACCTATGCAGGAACGACAACAGAAACCCAGCAATTAGGTATTCCAAACAGAACTGCTATTTTAAGAACAACAAACTTCATTAATGGTTTGGGGGTGGAGGGTGAGGAGGGTTTAGAATTAAAACACATGTGTGCAAACATGTAAAATTCTTATTATTTAAATGCTAATAAATACTACACTTGAACACTTCTCCCAAACGACATACAAGCCAAAATCTATTTTGCTGTAAACTGTAAAGCTGTTTTAAAAGCTCATGTTGGGGATGAGATATTTGTCCTCCACCACAGGACAGATAAAAACTTAGGGGGGAAAAAAAAAAGAGGAACAAAAAATATCGTAAAACCGCTTATATCTTCATCTTTATTCCCACTCAAGAAAAAGTTAAAAGTAGTAACTGTGCCACAAACACAAATATCCCCTTGGGATTTAAACACAGAAACCACCACTTGTAAGATCAACAGATGTCATGCAGAACATATGTTACCAAACATCAACTCACTGAAACTACAAATATAAGGTCACTCTGTTTATGTTTCATTTGATTTACATATAATTTATTAGTTCACTTCCCATACTGCACTATTCTGCATTACAGTATCTCCCCATAAAATCTGCATTACTTTGTATAAATGCTATTCCACAGTACTAGCCTAGCAATTATTGTGTTCATTCCAAGCTTTCACTGTAGGTATCTCATGCACGTAAGCCATGCAGGTTGAGATTCTTAGTTTTCAGATGAATAGTAACTTTCAAAGATACACTCAGTAAGATTCTACTTCGAATTCTTTATGAGAGCAAAATGGTTGAATACAGAGAAAAGAAACAAAAGAAAATAATTTGAATGGCACTTGCATGACATGTAAAAACTTTCTTTTTAAAATACCAAATTCGGTATGTGTACAGTCCTCAATAATATATACCTAAAAGATTACATCTAAAGAAAGCTGGACAAGAAAGAAAGTACCTGTAAAGTGGATGCTGAATTCTATTCTTTCCCTCTCATATCATGTTTGCTTTATTCCAACTCCATTGCGGTAATGCTGCAGAGGCATAAGACTGACACGATGATACAAAAAGTCCACAAACTCCAGCCCCTTCGGTACTTCTATCATAGGGTGTTAGACCAGTGCAGTAGACTTTAAACAACATGTTTTTAAGTTTCATTCACGCTTCATGTTTGACCAGGATTTTTTTTTTTAACTGACCCCTAGTTCTTTGTGCACAAAATTTAAACATACAAAAACTAGAAGGCCCTGCTGAGATGTGGTTAGGGGCAGGTTCCAACAATGTGCAGATCATGGGGTGTGTCATGATTTTCATCTCAACAAGTACATCAAGCTTTAGCTCCTCTAGGGAGTGGCCCTGGGCATGAACCTCTACAAACTTGGCCCAGGTTTCCTGTTTATAACCGAATAAGGTGTCTTTTGCCTAGTTTGCAAAACAAGCACAGAACCACCCACTGCTGATCTTTAACGTGCACTTCCCAGTCACACTTCTCACACCGCACAGCTATCTGCTCTTCTGTGGTTATTTGTCAGTGCCGTGTGAGTATAAGGAGATGGCTACAGAATAATTTTTTTTCTCCCCAGAAATAATGACCAATGAAAATGCAGAAAGCAAAGTGAAGTATGAGACCACAGTGGCTAAGGCACCAAAACAGACATTCAGAATCATGGGACTGCCCACAAAATTGCATTGGGATTCTTCTTATTTGACTCCTTGCTTTTAAGCACTTGTGCTAAATACCTGTGAGCATTCAGGATTTTCTCTGCGTAAGGTCCAGACACTGTCACATAACCACAAATCAGACTATGGGACAACTCTCTGAGCTGGGCTTGGAGGAAAGCCCCAGCTGAGAAGGAGATGTGCAATGAACTGGTAAACTGTTCTGTGCTGTGTACCTGCAGCCCCAGAGTGGAAGGCTTTGCAGCAAAGCTGTCATCTGCCCACACCCAACACTCATGGACGCTGGCCATGGGAGGACACCATCCACGTTCTTTTGAACACCAGTATCATGCATATTTCAGAGCTGCTGCTGGTGAGTTCTGGCTACCTGCAGATGCCTCCTGGCAGGTGAGACCTGTGTGCCAAGCTATGTGCTGGGGATGAAACAGGGAGCAGATATGACATGAGGGGGAGGAGTGCTTCCCAGTATGGCCCCATGCAGCAGTATACCCGCACCTGCAGTGCAGGACTATGACCTTTCTCCTGCTGCTTGATGTGAAATACAGTTGTCAGTGGTCAGTGATTTAGAGATCAGACTGGCAGGTCAAATCCAGTACCTGGAGCTCATCAGAAGCCTCAACACTGTCCCATAAATGGACTAGAGGGGAACATCAGGTGAGGTTTCGAGTCCAGATCAACACATGTGAGACTTGAGAGGTCTCTCACCTAGCTCAGACCAAAGGACAGTCAACAAAAGAGCAGAGAACTATTTGCTCTGGAAAACAACAGGCTTTTTTTTGGCTAAATAAATTTCAACAGATCAATAGTAATCCCCTCTCAACTTTATCTTCAACAGATAAAATTGTGTCCCTCAGTTTCCTTTCTTTCTTCTTACCCTCCCCTCCTCCTCCCATTAATCTTAACTTGCTGCCTAGCATCTTTCATGTCTTTGTGCTGGGGCTGTGTGCAGCTAGGAGGTGCATGTATGCCGTTACAACGAAGAAATGAAAAGAATCATAAATGTAGGCTGATATATATAAAAGATGCAATACAAGATATATTTTGTTCATTGCTGAATCCAGCTTGGTCCACTCTGCCTGCTTATTCTAGTTAAATGCACATGTCAACATATAAAAAGTTATTTCAGACTGAAGCATTTCATTACCCAAGCCAAGCCAAATGAACACAGGAATAGCAACAGTACACGCGCCAAGGAAAATGAACTTTTTTTTCCTCCTACTGTGAAATTTTTGGAGGCAGCCAATTATACATTAAAAAAAATCATGAATGAGCAGTGTAATTTTGGAGCCATAACTTAAAGTGAAGTATTCCTTTAAATACGAAATTAATATAGTCATGACATTTTAACAGTTTTTCATGGTTCTGCATTCTTCTACGAGGACTCATTCTAAGTAAACCTATATGCTATATAAAGAGACCACAATAATCTTTTCCCACTAGTAAAATTGCTACTCTTATGAGTGTTACATATATAGGAGTTTTTACATACATAAACAGAATATGGTCACTTGTGGGATCTATAGATTACATTGGGGGCATATTAAAGGAGTAATGCATGCGCCAAATTTGTTGGCATGTTTTACAGTGTCTAGATTTTTCTATCCTGTGCTATTTTGTACATTTCCTGCCCTGACATAAATGACCTCATTAACAAGAAATTCTAATAAGTATTCATAGTTTTATTTTATTTCAAAATCTGAACTTCGTTGGCTACAGCTTACTTCTATTTTCTGCCCTCCCTCTTTATGTATAGCCTTGGAGGAGAAGGAGAGGAGAAAAAAAAAAAAAAAGAAACAAAATTCTGCTCACACAAGGGAGTTTTCTGCTGAATGACATAACCGTTACTCCCGCAGCCTGAGCTACGGTCAGCCTGCCCAACCATCTAGCAAAATTAAGTAAATGCAGAAAAGATATTTTGGGGATTGAAAATTACCTTCCAAATACAAGCAGTTTATTTTTGCCTTCCAAGCCGAAGAAGGAAATCACACAGCAGCATATGGAGCACTCTATTCCCTACGTATTAAGGTTGTGTTAGCTTTATAGCAGTTCCTGTCACCATTCAGCATCTTACCCCCCAAGCAGATATGTTTTACCACAGGATCAGAAGTCTATTTTTGCAATCCCAACTCAGGGTAAAACTTCACTGGGACTCTAGGATCTGACCCACTTGCAGTGTTCCCTACAGTAACAGCTACCCTGTAGCTGGGGCTGGAAATAACATTGGAAGCACTGTTTTGTTTTGTTTTTTTTTCCTCTGGATAGTGGGTTCAGAATGTGCTACAGAAGGAGAGCTGAGAGTACCTAGCAAAAGCTCGAGTCAAAAATAATAACAATATTCAGTATTCACAGAGCGCTGAAAGTGCTTTTTAGACTCTAAAAAATGGAGGCTGAAATGCATAAAATGTAAAAGATAGCCAGAAAAAAAGATGTCGATGCAAAAATACAAAATATAAATCAGAGCTATATATATGTATACACATCCATACAACTGCACATCCTGTTAACATGTACAATAACTACACCAAAAAATGTTGACTAAGGTAGAGTCAATCAAGGCTGCAGGACCAGGCTCAAATGAAATCTTGCCTGAAGCATGATTTGAAGGTCAGGCTCCAAAATTCTCTCAGAAAATCTAATTTGTTTTCAGTTTCTAAAACCAGCAAGAGTGACTCCATGTTTCACCTCCATCCTTCTCTGTCGAATTACCATTTCCCCAACCTTGTGTTCCTGCCCAGACTTCATTTTCCAGCCATCTTCCCAGCCTCACAGCTGCCTTCCCTGACACTGCAGACACGCTGTTTGTTACCCTGGGGCAGTTGCCCACTGTACTAATTTAATGATGAGGGTGAATGGACAGGTCAGAGCTAAGGCGGGCCCAGAAATGCATATCCTCAGGGCATTAGTGTGGTCTTGTCTACCTAGCTGTTCATTTCTGAAGATGGATATCCCATTTATATGGTAATCCTACTTATAAATTTGGCTTTATGGCGAGCATGCTCTTTGGATATAGCCCTTCTGCCCTTCAAAAAATGGTTTCTAAGTGGCTTGCCCAGACTAATTTCAGGTATGTGTGGTGGTGCTGGGAAAAGACTGCTGTGCTTCAGTTTCTGGGTATTCATCAAGGACCATCCTCCTTCTATGGTACTACAGATTTTTGAAACAAGAGCAGAGAAAACAGCTATTTCTTCTATTTGATTGCAAATACTGAGGCAAACTGAACACTGCACAAAGATGTTAATGCTCTTTGCATGGCACCCACTCAATCTTGTTATAGGTTACGGGTTTAGCCTTTCACAGGCAAGAAGACTTGCTGCTGGTGGCTTTAGAAATTCTCAGATACATACAGCGACAAGTTGTGCAAAACATGTAAAGGCTGCAGCTGCTAAGCACTTTGAAAGTCAGTAACAACACTAACATTAATAGGCAGCTCCTGGGAAGGCAGAGTAGGAAATTTAAAGACGGTTGATGTGTTTTGAGTTGCTGCGAAAGAACATGGGCTTCTGCTGCCTCCTAGGGTATGTCCTCATGGCAGTGCCTGCTGCTTGGGAGATACCTGAACTCATGTTAAACTTCCTAACTGCAGTGCAGCTGGCAATGTACTTAGGGTAGCAGAGAGGCCAGGGTGCTCTAGTTTTGAGCATTTACTTGGCCTTTCAGCTGGCTTTTCTGCCTCCCCTGGACAGTGTGCAGCAATATATTTCAGTGTCTGCTAGAGCTATTTACAATCCGTACAACTAGACTGTCTTAAAAAGCCTGACATTTTAAATACACACTATATATTTTATGTTCATCCTATTTCTCTTTTCAGTTTTGAGGCTTCGGGATTCCTACTTTTCATGTGTACCTCCACAGCAAGGGCTAGAAATGAGCAATTTTAAGAATTCTCACATAATTGCATGTCTCCAGATATTGAAGCCTTAAGAAACATGCAGAGAAGTAGGAGGCTTGTGATATTACTGCAGAGCTGATGGCCTGCACTGTCACTCCTGAAGAGGCAGGGAAGCTGTATAAGCCAGATCCTGAATCCAGATGGAGATTTGATCAGACATTTAACCTGGCCTGGCAGCAGACAGCATGGCCCTGTACTAGCCCACATTTTAAATGGCACTGTTTTGGCCACTTTCCATACGCATTAAACTTGCTTTACATGCCACTGCTCTATGCTTCACCTCTTGAAAAAAACAGTCCTTTTTATGTCAGTTATAGCCTCCTATTTTTGTCAGCAGTTTACACAAGAGAAAATATGACAGAATTTTTAGTACTTCTAGTCAGGCTTTGAAAACACCAAGGCCCAAAACACTGCCATGTTCCATATGTGCACTTTAACTGTGGGCTGCAGGTCTCAGAAATAAACACAGACCTGCCAATTTGGTACTTAATGATGCCCCTTAAACGTGAGCAAAGCCTGCCAGCACATTTTTAGTGATTATTTCTTCATCAACGTGCTACACGATACTACTAGAGAAGTGGGCTAGACCTACAGTAGAGATGTGATTGGGTGCTGCAGTGCCTAAACAACCTCCTCTGGTCCCCTCCAAGCTGAATTATCCTGTGATCCCAAGATATTTTATGGCGCCACAACCATAGAATTGAGAACACTGGCTATGGCTTGATGCGACAGCAGATAGTTTACTTCATGGCCAGATACAGGCATTTTAACTTCAAGGAAAGATTAAAGGAGAGATGTTTAGGATCCCTCAGTCCACAGAAAGGTGTTGGACTCTTAAGAACGCAGTATTTGAGACTGTGAGGAATACCTGTAGATGCTGAGTGATATACTTCTAGATAAGGTATTTATACATCTCTCTGTAGATAGTATCTGAGTACCTTAGAGTAAGTGAAGTAGCAAAGTATTGTTTTATAGAGGGGGAGACTATGTCTTGTTTGCATTTGCACTGAGGTTCTCTGGCAGAGCACCCTGGGTTTCTGAAGCCATGCTTCCTTTCTTTCAGTCTATTCGCAGTCATCACCATCCCACAGAAAGCCATTTTACTCTGCAGAAAAACACTTGCTGATAATGAAAAAAGCACAGTTCTTCAATTACAAGATCATGAATGAATCCCTAGATAAACTGCTTAGTGATTTAGTATTATTTAATTGTATTCTGACATTGCATAAAAATGCACTCGAGGATCAAGCTTGTAATAAACTAAGCACTGTACCTGCATGACCAGAAGAGATCTGAGGTATTCTACACCACCTCACCTCCTCAGACTCAGAACCCAGTCCCCTTCTTCTGGTCTCAAAGGACTGCAGGGTGTAACAGACACATTGACTAACGTGTTTTACTAAAACACCCCTGACCACAGCACTGAAATCACATCCGAACTTCTAAACAAGAAAAATATGAATATAATTTATCAACATTATTTACTAGTAGGAAAAGTAATTACATTGTAGAAGTGAGTATGTATTATTCATCTGCTCACTATTTTCCTGCTACATAAACTTTAAAGCTGTGTGTTGCAAATAACAACCTGGTGGTAAATATAGGGAGAAAAGAGTTTCTCAGTTTACATGAATTTACTGTTGAGTGAAAATTTTCTTCCCTAGATACAGCCAACATGTCAGGGCAGGTTGCCACAGTACTCCATTGTATCTTCATGGGCTTTTTTTTTTTTTTTCTTCTTCTTTTACAGAGCTGTGCCATCCTGTAACTTGCCTTGTACAGCAGGATTCTTCATACTGCATATTATATATAATCCACTGCAAACAGCCAGAGACTAGTTATAGCAATTTAGACTCAATTTATTCTTCTAGTCCATCCCTTAGCATTTGATACTGGCCATCATCAGCAGCAGAATAGCTCCAGGACTAAACAGATGTTTGCTCTGACTCAGCATCACAATTCTTGCATGAAACATAAATCCAACTGCTAGTCCGGTAACCATTTGAAGCATATAAATCTGGGTTTTTCCAATATACTTCCCCTTATCAAGAGGTATTAGAGGTCATTATTACACGGCATTCAAATAATATTAAAACTGCCCTCTAAATTACTGATCTGAAAAATGTGGTAGTGAAATAACCACAGTAACTCTGAAGTAAGGAGTACTAGAGGAAAATTACTCTTTTTCCTATAGGAAAATTTCTCTGTGTTCTCTGTGAATTCTTCATGAAGCTGGAATGTCTTTTATTCAGAAACAGAATGAAATAATAACAATTTTAAACAAATGAATTAGAAATAAATCAGTTCAACTGAAATGCTCAGAAAAATCAGAGTATTTCACCCCAATTCTGATTTTCAGAAAGTCTCTCTGAAGTGGAAAATTGGAAATACTTTCTTTCAGTATATGATTTAAAATACAGTTCCATAGAATGTGACACCTTTTCAAAAAATGTTCCATTGGAAACAAATTGTCATTTTCAGATGGAGAAAGTTTCCAAAGGAAAATTCTCAACTTGTCTGTAGGGAGGGCAGCACTTGCAGCATACAGCCATAACCAACTAACAACACCTACAAAATCTGTTTTTGAAAATAGCTTTCTAAATTAAATTGTTTAACATTGGCAACAATTGGAGGTCATAAAAACTGTTCAAATGAAATTTATTTCTATCAGAAAATAACAATTTTTAAAAAGCTGTTCATAAGAAAAAACAGGTTTAATGAATTTATAATTTTTAATTTTTTTTTATTTGAACAGGATAGAAGAATTGTTGAAATACTCCATTTTCACATTTCTAAATGAAGGCAATTTTGGGGGGGGACCAGGATGACTGATCATTTAGAACTTTATGTTAATTTAGAATAGCCTATTAAAAATTATAAAAGGTAGAAGCAAAATACTTATAGCCAGTCTGATTTCTGTTATTCTTTGGAAGTTCAGGTCAAAGCTCTTTGTGGGAGGAGTTGATTTTTTATCAAAAAAAAATTGTCAAGATGTCCAAAATACTCTTAAGGTAAAAATATATTTTTTCACCCAGCAATAGTAAATAAATTGCTTCATTGCTTCATAAGTAACAGAACTAACAGAGCTTTGTTTCCTATACATTTGTGGCCGGACTCTCTGGCACCTGAGAAGAGCCATGCTCACACTGCAGTCTTTTCTTCTGGGAGCAGGGGGATTAACAGCGTGTCTGTACTCTACCCAGGCACTAATTTTCTCTAAAACTTACAGGAAATCAACATCTCTAAGCTCATGACCCCTTTCTCAATTTTGGTTAAAACTAGTTGTGATGCTTAGAAGGTTTTGGTGGAGAACACGAAGAGACGGACAGGCTCCCTCAACCACAGCCTTTGTGGTCAACACTGCTATTTCCAGGACCTTTTCCCTGCAGGAAACAGCCCAGGCGCATCAATATGGATTAGATTTCTAACATTGTAACAGCCTGTGAAAGATTCCCTTTCCCAAAGGCTCTGTTATTTACCACCAGCCCTAAATCACTTTACTATCTTCGTTGGTATTCACAGTTAATCTGTGTGCTCTCCTCAAGGAGCATTAGTGTAGAGTAGTACATCTTCTGCAAGTGACTCTCCTTGTTTCTTATTAAACGTAAGGTAGCCGCAAACTGATTTCAGGCCACTGTGCAGCATATGGCCGAGTCCCTGCCTCCCCTAGCCCCAGCATGCTGCAATGTGTCATGGGCAGCGTTTGCTGGGTAGGTTTCAGTCCACCAGAAGAGTTTCAGCCAAGAGCAGAAAAGCAACTAGATTGCACCAATTGCCTAATCACAGCAATCCTTGAGTCTGCTATAAATGAGATCAAACTATTCAAGCTGGATCCTAATCAACAGTCAGTGCAATCACTGGTAAGCAGACTGCCATCTACACGCTCATTTATTGGGCTTTGGAATTATTTTTAACGTTTGATTTATGGTGGTGAATTGCATCCTGGCAAACGTTCACTATGCAATACTCTTTGCTCCCTCATCCATTAAAAATCAGGGCCTGATCCATGTGAAAGCCTCCTGCTGAGTTCACTATGTTTTGGATCAGGCCTCTGGGTCTCAAGACTGGCAAATAATATTCCATTTCTGTCCAATTTTCTTGCTCAAATTTAGAAGAAGCTCAAGTGTTTTCCATCAACTTTTTTATGTTTACTTTTGGGAGAATCTTCACAGTGGGTCAGGTTACTGTGATATAGAAAGGATGACCCACATTGACATATAAATTTTCCAAAAAATTTCAGCCTGAGGCAGACATCTGCCTTGGAGAATTTCAGCCCAGATGGCTAAAGTTTGGCAAAGATGTAAGCAACTGAAAATAGGGCTCTATAATGGAAAGTGGTGTACAATTTTAATAATAGGAAGGTGCTACCGAGTACCACATATGATAAGGCTCCATAACAAGAACCATAAGGAAAGAATTCAGGTAGGATTATTTCAGATATACTTCAGAATATATGATCTATCTCTTCTTCCCCTTGGCTTGAAAGGTATATCAGAGTTAGCTCTTATTTTTGCCTGATCCTTCAGACATTACCATCACAATCAGGCAGCTCAAAACCAGCCTTTTCCTCTCAATCATATTATCATATTATCATAGAATCATAGAATCTTAGAATGTCCTGAGTTGGAAGGGACCCACAAGGATCATTGAGTCTGACTCCTGTCCCTGCATAGGACAACTCCAAAATTCGCACCATATGTCTGAGGGTGTTGTCCAAATGCTTCTTAAATATTGTCAGGCTTGGTGCTGTGACTGCCTCCCAGGGGAGCCTGTTCCAGTCCTCCACCACCCTCTGGGTGAAGAACCTTTTCCTAATGTCCAACCTAAACCTCCCCTGGCATATCTTCCTACAGTTCCCTTGGGTTCTATCATTGGTCACCAGGGAGAAGAGATCAGCACCTGCCCCTCCTCCTTCCCTTGTGAGGAAGCTGTAAGCCGTGATGAGGTCTCCCCTCAGTCTCCTCTTCTGCAGGCTGAACAGACCAAGTGACTTTAGCTGCTCCTTGTACAGCTTCCCCTCTAAACCCTTCACCATCTTCATGTCTCATGTTCAACTTGCCATCGACCAGAACCCCCAGATCCCTCTCCGTGGGGCTGCTCTCCAGCCTTTCTTTCCCCAGTCCGTATGTACATCCAGGGTTGCCCTGTCTCAGGTGCAAAATCTGGCACTTGCCCTTGTTAAACTTCATACGGTTGGTGATTGCCCAGCTCTCTAATTTGTCTAGATCTCTCTGCAGGGCCTCTTGTGCCCTCGAGAGTGTTAACAGCTCCTCCCAACTTTGTGTCATCAGCAAACTTTGATAACAAACCTTCGAGTCCTGCCTCCAAGTCATTTATGAAGATATTAAATAGCACTGGCCCTAAGACGGATCCCTGTGGAACCCCGCTAGTGACTGGTCGCCAGCCTGATGTAGCCCCATTTACTATAACCCTTTGAGCCCGACCCGTCAGCCAATTGCTCACCCATTGCATTATGAACAAGGTTTATATGAGAAGCATAAAACCATCCCAGATAGTCTAAAGAAGTCCAGGCTGTGATAGTTACTCTCTGCATTGAGAAGTCAGCTAGCAAAGTAGAAAAGCTGTGCAGCTGAGATCTAAGCTGTTAAATCAGCATTGCTTGGTTTTCAGACTAAAAACCCATCCTGATGTTTCAGTACAAGAACACATGCACAACTTCAGTTATACGGTACCTTAAATCCCCAGCAAACCACAAAGATTCACTTAGACATAATAGATGAAAAACGTGATTTCACTCAGATGTATTCAAACTTTTTGAGTCCCCATTTCTGCTTTCACCTCATCTGTCAATTTGCTCCTGTTGAGCAGGATGTGAAGACATGAGCTGGAATGTTTTTTAAAGCCATGTAAGGAATTTGCTGCAATTTACACCTGCGTAAGTCCTGAGTAACTCCACTGGCATAAATGGACACACAATTTGGCTTGAAGCATCAGGCTTTTTTTTTTTTTTCAATGAGGCAACAGCTTAAAAATAGAAATCTAATGACTTCATGGGTATGGTACAGAATCAATGGATTTGTGGTGGACTGCTCTGGAGTAAATGAGATCAGGCTTTGACTGTGTTTACTGGCATCCCATTCCAAATACACATTCATAGCATCTCTCCCTGTGAACCTCCTGTCCATCTCCTTGAACTGAACATGGCATGCTCCAAGAACATACACAACAAGCAATGCACCTTCTTCACAAGAGATATACTAGTAACTGCAAGTCACATTAGCTATGTTAATTACTGACTCACACACATTTGTGTTCAGAAGAGATACTGCAAAAATCAGCAGTGTTCATGCATGTTTGCAAAACAGAGAGGGCCAGAATGAAATGTATTTTCTATTTACAAGAAGGAACGGCAGTGCAACTTGGGTAGCTACTTTTAAGAACTATCAGCCTGTTTTAGTAGCTAAGAAAATCCACATAAAGCCCATTTGCAAAAAGCCTTCTGCAAAGCTTTATATTATGGAATGACTCAATCTTTAAGGAACTGGGGGCAAACAACCCACAAACACCTTAGTGCCAAAATATGGTTTTGCTAGCAAATGCATTTGTTGGGTTTATTTCAGACATATTCTTAAAACCTCAAAAATGTAGCATGCTCATTTTGCAACTGACTCATTGTGCACCAATTCTCAGCTTTTTCCCTTGTTTTTTTTTTTTTTTTTAATGCAGTTCAGTTAGGCCTATCACCCCACCCACAAATTAGGGGTTTATAATGGAAATTCTGACAGAGCCTCTACTATGGTGGTGCTTGCAGGCACTGTCATGATAAATAATTTACTACTTAATGACTTCTGATGTAATCACAGCAGGAGTCAGATTCATTAACATCCATATCTCCATTGTTATCCAGGAGGAATAAGATGGTAGGGAAATACCACTCTTCTCTGAGCCCATCTTTTTAGCTCCCAACTTTAAAATGAGTGTTTAAATTGGTAAAGAGAGAGTTTACCACCACAGTCCAACCTCTACATTTGTTTATGTTGGATGACACTTTTGTTCTGGCTTGCATTACTCAGATGGATAAAGCTCAGAAGGGTTTTGCTTTACTGCCCTGTTTTCTCTTAGTGTTTCTGCATTTTTTAAATGCTACCAAATGGCTGCTTTTGGCTCCCAGCATTATCACATGTTGTCTATAAGTATGGAAATAGTTATGGTAATATGGACGTAAATCATAACTGTAAATACCACATAAAGAAGACTGCCATATAATTATAAAAATACCTAATAGATTTCTTTTTCAAAGACAACACAGCTGTCCCTTCTAACCTTTCATTTGTAGATTCTTTTCTCTCCTGTTTTTATTTATAGGTTGCCGTGCAGTTTGACATAGCACACCATGATTTTTGTTTCTAATTTTGAAAAGAAAAGAAAAAGAAAGAATACTCATTTCATCATAAAGAAGCATTAGTTTACAATTTTGAAAAGAAACTAACGCCAGCTCTAGAGCATCATCTTGGAACCAATCTCCCTCTTAATACATTTCAAAAGAATCTGTCAATGGCTACATACTGCAATTTAAAATTAAACCCTGCCATCGAACTAAAGAAAGGGTCGGCCAAATGGCACATATCACGTGTTGGGAAAGAAGCCCCATTCTTTCTCTAAACATCTCAGTGTTTTTATGAAAAGAACCACACTAGGTTATTATGCTGACCACAACAAAATAAGATTTGTATACCCTACTTAGGGAAAAAACAGGTTGAAAAGTGTTATGGGTAAACTTACACTATGCAACATGCCATGTTAATGAAAGAAGTAAAGCCTTACACAGCACTAATGTTGCCAAAAAGGGTTTTACATATTGTCTGGAAGCTGCCACCATGCATTTTATCCCTTTCTAGTCAGCTTTGCAATGCTTAAAAGCGAAGTTATACAAGTGTATTTCAACTCAGCTTTATGCTGGATTTGCATGGTGCTTCATCGTACACAAACTTGTTCTTACCTCTTCCTTGTTACCTTAAACTTACATACAGAGCCCGGATGGTCACAAAAGAGAGGCTGCAGACAATGCTGCTCATGCCACATGAATGGAAGGCTGTTATCTTTGAATCTTTGAAACATTTTTGCCTCTAAGCTTTTATCTATCCCTAAGCAACCACTTCAGAGATCTGTGCCTATGCCCTTCTATACAGCAAATCCCACATTTTAACTCAAATAGTAGCAAACCTCTCAAGGGAATGAAGTTCATCTTAACCATCAGAAATGTATACTTCTCTCTACCTCCCTCTCTCTCTAAATTTATAAAAAGAGTAATTATGGCTTTATGCAGAACAACACACAGCTCTGAATGGGTGAATTACATTCTGATTCCCTTTCAGAGAAACAACTAAAACAAATTAACTGGAAAATGCTGGTGAGAAAGATCAGTTTGGGCTAGAGGTGTACTAATAGCTTATTGATACAGATTTTTAAGCAGATGAAATGTTCCAATCCGCACTGCATTTTTATCAGTCTACACCAACTGGCCCTTGTCCAAAAATGTGCCATTTTATCAGATGTGTCACTCAGTTGGGAGGCTGCCATGACTATACTGGGTGGCTGAATGTCAAAATAATTTCTCCAGGGGGAAGAGTCTGATCCCAAAGGTTTTCTAGTTCCAAGGGGGAGATCATTTTTCACCACCAGCTGGAGCCTGATGTCAGACATGCCCTTGCTTCATTTATTCTCCTCAGAGGTTGAAACACAGCTTGTCCTTCCTGACTCCAATATTGTTTCACATTTGGGCACATAGCAGCTACTACACAGTGAACTATTAAAGCAGGAGAGCCCATGAGATATGGGAAAATAGTTTAGGGGAAGCTGTTTGACAGCAGGATGTGGTCGTTTCTATTGTCCTATTAAAATAGAGATATCTGGGAAGCTTAACTTTGTTTTCACTATGTAAACATATGTATTTTACACTAATGTGCCAAAAAGATGCAAATAAAAAAAAAAAACCCAAACCAACAAACCCACACCACCAAAACCCCGAACAAACCAACACAACAAATGTTTGCCCCTTTTTGTGCACTGTGTCTACTTTCTTAGCAGGAATATGAGAATGAAGCCCTGTACACCTAAAAGAAGGTTAACTTGTACTGAAAGAATAAATGCCCTGCATTCCATCAGACTCTTGGCGGTTTATTTTACATTTGTAGTTCGGTCTGAGAACAAAAAGGAAGCTGCAATAACTGAATGTCTTTTATAGAGTCATCTTATGAAAATATCTCGACATATTTTTATTCCCTTCTATTTGTTTTCTCCAGAACAATAAGTAGAGAGATAGAAATCACCAGTTCCCATACAATATGTGGTCAGTTAAAGCACCATGGTTTAATTCTTCAAACAAAATAGCAGCTAGGTCTTGTGCACATTAATGGTTGGAGCTTGTGCCAAATATATTTAGATCATGCTGAAATGAAGTTAAGATGGCTATACCATTGGGGTTTTTTTTAACTTGCATGACTGTTGTTCCGAGAACATTGTTGTGAATCCCTGCTACAGACTGGTTACCACATGCTTACAATAGACATTTAACATGAGAAGGCAAAACCATATGGCTTCATCACCTCTAAGCATTTACATTGAGGCAGTATTGATGAAAACAATCACCTTTTTGAATCAGCTAGTGTTCAGTTTTCTAGCAGGTTTAAGCTGTAAAGGCAGAGCATAAGCAGATATCTGCAGCAGAAATCATTCTCTGCAGCATTTACTGCATACACTGGCATCTCCTGTAACGTTCCTCTTCTTACATCAAGATACCTCTGCAGTACTCTAATTAAGGCTTTGAAAGAAAAAGTTATCAAATCTACAGCATATTGTGATAAAGCTGGACCAATGCCAGACACATTAATAACTTTCCGACCTCTTTTCTTCATAAATATGGAGCAGTCAAGACTCCACGAACAACTGCTTTCAGAAGTATTTACAATACTAGAAATATTTCTAAATTATATTTTGTCCTGGTTTCAGCTGGGATAGAGTTGATTTTTCTTCCTAGTAGCTGGTATAGTGCTGTGTTTTGGATTTAGTATGGGAATAATATTGATAACACGCTGATGTTTTAGTTGTTGCTAAGTAGTGCTTACACCAGTCAAGGACTTTTCAGCTTCCCGTGCTCTGCCAGGTGCACAAGAAGCTGGGAGGGGGCACAGCCAGGATAGCTGACCCAGACTGGCCAAAGGGCTATTGCATACCGTATGATGTCATGCTCTGTATATAAACTGGGGAGAGTTGTCCGGGGGGCAGCAATCACTGCTCGGGGACGTGCTGGGCATCGATCAGCGGGTGGTGAGCCAATCGTATAGTGTATCACTTGCTTTGTATATAATTATTGTATATTATTATTATTATTATTATTACTACTACTATTCTATTTCATTTTACTTCAATTATTAAACTGTTCTTATCTCAACCCATGAGTTTTCTGACTGTAACCCTTCCAATTCTCTCCCCCATCCCACTGGGGTGGGGGGAGTGAGCGAGCGCCTGCATGGTGCTTAGTTGCTGGCTGGGGTTAAACCATGACATACCTCTCTCTATATATAATATATATTTCTTTTATAATATTACATATATATATTTCTCTATATATAATACTGCTAAATTTTCAAATCTGTGTGTTTCTCTATATATGCATATTCAAGAAATCTGAAAGAACGAGTGGTGTGAATTTACAGAATATACAGAGGCTAGAGAGCAATATATCTCTTTTGAAGTGAATTAAGGTAATCTGAATGAAAACCATTTTCACTTTGAATGAGTGTGTCCACACAAGGACATTCCACTTTAAAAGTTAACTCAGATAATTTATCTTTATCTGTGAAGCGGATTCTCTGACACTGTCCAAGAAAGCTAAAAGTCAAAGAAAATCTGTCCTTTGACATCACAGCATCACATGTTTCCAAGGTAGTCCTCGCAATGATCATTAGATATTAGGCAAGAGAGAGAGGAATTACATTTGTTTAGTTTCAATTGCTGCTTTTTGGCAAGATGCAGTTCTTCTTAAGAATAATGAAAAGCTTCCTTCCTTCTTACCTCACTTCCCCAGAAAAAAGTGAAAAGAAAATTTGCACGACAAATTTGAATAAGACAAGGATACAAACAGGCAATGGATATATTAAATTCAAATGGACTTTTGTCTCAGCTGTCACATCATAGCACATACCAAAGCTACCACACTGCTAAAAGCACACTGTTCTAGGGACACCAGTTTTTAGGGGTAGATAAGAGAGCTGACTAAAAAAAATAGATTTCTAGTTTTAAGCAAACTTGTATTTTGTTATCACTTGAGTGGGAAAAGCTCTTGAGGATGTTTGGAATAGGTCTAAAACAATAGAGCCTCACTGAGCTTTGGCCTTTAGGCATACTTCTAAGTAACTCCAATTAATAACAAAGATTAACATATTCTTGGAGAGAAGGCAGTGGGGGAGGGGCAGAACTGATGCAAAGATATCTGCACAGGGGAAAAAATGCAGTAAACATTAAAGAACCTCAAGATTATTAACGAGATATCAAGTGTTACTATTTACAAAGACTCCTGATACTAACCTTTTTGTTTAACTCACTAATTCTTGTATGACATACACCTTGTCAGTTCACAGTACTTATCTACAAGATATGTGATCTGGCTTCAACATGAAAGTAGTCCCTTTTAAAATCAAGAACCAAATTTGTATGGCAGGTAAATGGTTAATGCTGAAAAACACGCACATGATACTTCAACAACTCCCTTACAAAAATTAGGATATGATTCTTTATTATGGTGCCCTGTAATTCTAAGGTAAATCATCCAAGATACTATCTTGCACATCTGTATATCAGATATCATTACTCAGGAAAAAAAAAAAAAGCTTTCATGCACTTACCTTGTCCTCTAGCCGGATCAGTCTGGCTCCTACAGTATAGTATCCTTTATCTACACCTTTTTCTAAATAAAGAAGAATAAAAATGGGACATTCATTAGATGGAGAATAAACTCAAACTAAGAATTATATCAATGGTATTTAAAGCAAAAAAGAAGCTGGTAATAGTAGGGTAGTATAAATAACATGAACATAACAAGAAAATTTCTTCATGGTGTACAGAAATGAAAAAGGGTAGTTGGAGAGAAGGGAATTAGTTTGTCTAACTGACAAGATTAAATTAGTGAAAAGGGCAACTTGGACCTTGGTAGAGGTAGTCTGTGGACATGAAGGACTGCAGACAGTGTCTGAGGTAACTTGATTCCTTGTTTAACTATCTCAATTAACTGCATGTAGTTAGATGGAATAGGCATGCTCCCTTGGCATACCACCCATTTTGACTATCATTGACATGAGCAATGTATACATTTCTTTGTATACACAAAAAAATCAGAATAGTTTTCAACTGAGGTCGTAGATGTAGGAGGCAGTACTATCCAGGAGTTCAAGGGCTGGGGTGGCAGAGATCTATCTCCTCTCTGCAAATGACTGACACTGGGAAAAGCCCTTGCATCTCCATCCTCATTTTCCCTCCTAACCTTCATGAGACCTGGTTATTAAAGCCTAGTTATGCAATTTGTTTCACTTGCACACTGCAAATGGTGGGATTGCGAGCCATGATTGAAAACTGTGTAAAGTGGGGTCTATTCTTTGTGTTTACATGGACAATCGCAAAGGAATGCCATAGTTTAGGGGTGTTGTTTCACAGGGAATGAAGCACAAAACCACATATATTCTGAGCTGGGAGAAAATATTCACAAGAAAAAAAACTAATCCCCAATAATAAAGTAACTTTGAAGCCTATGTCAATGGAAGTTGGACACATTTTCCTCTACTGAACTGTATTTCCAGTACTGGGTTGGAGTAATTACTCCATAATTAATAAATTACTCCATAATTAATAAATTCCATAAATTATTCCACTTTTATGAGTGGTTGAGCTTTGGTTTTAAAGCTATTAAAGTCCATTTTGTGTAGGGCATGAGCACAATGTGAAGGGCTTACTAGGAGGCAGACTGAGATGTGAATTTACAGTGCATCAGTGTCCACCATAACTGCCTGTATGTGTGCTCATTCTGCAGGGAACTCACATTCTTGCATTTCTCAATGAATGGTACTTTCTTTACCATTACCATTAGCAGTGTATATGTTTGCTAATGTGATATGTTTAGTGATATATTTGCACCAAAGTTCATGTCATGGTAACTTGTACTGTATGCACCACAACCTTAGAGGAAGACCAGTGAGAAGCAATGCTGGCAAGAGTACTCTTCTTTCTTTCCTTCTCCTCTACAAACCACCTAAAATATTAAAAAGGTTATGGACCCTTGGCAGCTCTGCACAGGCATTAGAAAGAAGAAGTGTTGCATCAGAGAACCTACAGGGGTAAATACCATAAGGATAGAAAATTCAAAGATTGTTCAAGGACACTGTGTGGGGACAGAAAATAAACACCACAGCTTAGCTTATACATGTGTGCTGTTCATCATTCCTTAGTTCATAACCACAGAAACCTCTTAAAATATAAGTGGCTGAGGCTCAAGTTTATGTATTCATCTCTGCCTAAAATGAAATAATTGACTCTGCAGTCTGCTTTCTAGTTAGTAAATCTGTAGACACTTATCATCTTTCAAAGTATATACCAGAAAAAACATACCTTTAAGGATTTCTAAATTGGGATGTGATTTGAACAGCAGTGGGTAGGTAGTGTTTTTATTTAGGTCTAAAACCAAAAAGCCCCCCAAACCTGAAGAAATATTCCAATAAGCTTATTTTTTTTTAAAGAATAATTTCCTCACCAGCTGTAATTACATCCTTCATATAATCACCAAGACGTCCCAGAACAACTAAACCGAGTTAATCATGTTTCCTCTTTTAGTTATTCTCAAATGTGGTGTGGAACAGAAAACAAGAAAATAGGAAGCAGATAAGCAGTAAGAAGCTGTTTTGTGGCATGTGGCACTCCTATCAGATGAAGTGAAAAGAATGACATACATGCATGTAGCTGTGTCATGGCAGGTAGGCTGTGTAAGTCACAAAAGGCTGTGGTCTTTCCCATTTCTTTTTAGCTTCCATTCATATCAGCATTCCGCTCTAATTTACAAGCATTTTCCTCTAATAAAGGCCATCTTTAAAAGTGAATGGCGTGTGTATACAATGTGCAGAGCACTGTGGTAAGAAGGGTGGGCAGAAGTTTAGATAACATTGCTGTAGTACATTTGATTTCTATCTCATGTTTATGCTTTCTCTCTCAAGTCTTTTCAAGATACATGATTTTAGATTTCCTACATTAGATTATTTGCTTTTACATAGTTGAAAAGACTGCATGGCTAACTATAAATCTGAAATGTCTTAGTTTTTACATTCTTCGCTTTGTAATCCAAAATAACTTTCTTTTAGTATTGAGTTTTGTCTGTTCTTTGTGTTAGTCTGCAATAAAACAGATAGACCAACTAAGCAATCCAGTAACTGTGTACATATATATGAAAGGCACAGACACAAAGGAAACATGCATGATCATCGTGAAAGGAGGCACAATTATTTATAACTGGATGAAAATACATATGGACAAATTTTAGCTAAGAAGAAAAAAAATACCTTGAAACAAGCTTGTATCATATGGTTGGTTTGATACAAAATGATCATTTTTTATACTTTGACTTGAATCAGATAAAAAACTAGTATATAAGCAATAGGCGTTATACTTCAGGAGACTGAATAGTTCTTGGGCCATCTAGTCCATTTCTCATCTTTATTAATATATAAATTTCTTCCCTGAAAGTCTTTGCCTTCCTGAGTATACATACTATACTACTTTCAAAACAACATGATCCTGTATTTATTTCCTAGTATTTTCACAAAGATGGCCCATGTCTTTTTCTAGTGTACAAGAGATGCCTCTTATAAAAAAAATTACAAATTTTTAGGTATTCCGCACACCAGTTGAGAAGACAAGAAAGGCCATCCCCAACTCTTTCCCCAAATGGAAGTACATGATATAAATGACATATTACTCATTATTCAAGTTTGTTTTCTTTTACAAAAAGCAGCAGTTACCATCTGAAATGAGTAAGACGAAAAGGGCAAAGCAAATGAGGGACAGCACCATAATCATAATTTTTTACTCAGTGTGCTCCATCTCATCCGAATATTCCAAACTTTTAAGAAAACAGATTTTTTCCTTTGGTTAGAAAAAATACTTATGGGGAGCATTAGGTCAGTGAATGAATTGCAGACAGATGGTTTGAAAATGATAAAAGCTGGAAATTATCAACTCTGCTTTTACAGAGTAAGAGTCCTTCCCTGAGTTTGACTTTTATGGTGTATACAGCTAGAAGGGAGCTAACTCAAAAATTTTAAACTCTCTGAAAGTCATCAACTTTTTTAAGCAGAAAATGAGGAATTTGAGCATGATGACACCTAGGATACTCCAGATTGCTAAAGACATCTCAAAACTCTGCAAATTATATCAAGTTCAGTACTGGGACTACAGAAAGCAGGATAGCACAAGAGACACCACTACCTTCTTTTGTCTAACTCAATGCAGCTACAGCCTTCTGGATCTGTATTTGTTTCAGTTCTATAAAAGCTCTATGTAGGGAAAACTGTGATGAGCTTATGGCAACATCTAGATTCTTAGGTTTATAAACCAGGTGTCCTTCTGAAAATGGAAGTCAGGATTGCCCTTTTAAACCCTGGATCCATAAAACAGCAAATATCACAGTTGCCTTTGGCATCATGACTTTTGACTTGAGTTTCTTTTCTTGTCAGCCAGAGCCTTTTACAACTGATAGATAGAAGAAATTAAAAAAAGGTAACACATAGTCCTAGATCAGGTACTTGTGATTTCCCTTGGACACCCTAAAAAAAATTAAAAAAGGAAACTATCAAAATATTTTAGTTTAGAAGGCTGTACTGCAACACAGAAAACTTTGTGATGAAACTAACTCGTCCATGATGAAGGTTCAACAGTATACACTGAAAGCAGAAATTTCTAGCTTTTTCAAGTTGCAAAAAATCTAGCTGCAGTGAGTAACTTGCTAGCTTAAAGACGTGCAATCACCTTTCAACAAATAAAACAGCCCTAAAGAAAGGGTCTGTTTGCCTACCTGCTTCATTTATCCAGCCTCTGAGATGACACAATTTGCTCAAGTTGCTCATGAGGAACAATATAATCAATTCATTAGAGAGAAGCCATGTACACTGAATCTGGTATGAACTACATCACACTTCTGTCCTTCCAGAAGGTGCTGATGGCAGGATTTATCATTATACTATACATAAAACAATTAATATACCACATTCAAAATTAAATGCAAGCTTCTTTATTAGCTTTCTATTAAGAATGCAATTCAATACTGTTCAGAGGACCTGGATGAACAGTAAATTAGCTGCAGTTTCCAAGCCCTCAAAGCAGGATATATGTGATATTTCTGCTGGCTCTTTACATTGAGGTAGATCAACCCGAGTAGCAAAATGAACTTTCAGAGACAAGATTGTGAACACCTGACAGCTTCAGAAAATGTCCTAAGTGGTTTTATTTTTGCCCAGCTTCCCATGGATTTTGTCTCCAGGAGGGTTGGAATAAATCAGTTCCTGCAGAAGTATGGGTATCTCTCATTTCAAATATTAATTAACTTGAAAAGATAAAAATTAAACTAAGTATATTTATTATGCTTTAAAAGATATTGTGACCCAATTTCTTCTTAACAGCTGGGAAGGAAATAGCATCAGAAAGATTAGGTGGCATTTAATGGGAAAAAAAGCAAACAATGGAACTGTCAAAATTTTACAAGAAAGCCTTTTTCTCCAAGGATTCCCACCTGCGTTATGCAGACCCAAGAGGTTCAGATGAACTGCAGATAAACATCAGCCTTTTGCGTACTTTTCTGAATTCAAACACTGGATCTTTTGTTTTACCTTGGCATTATTCTTCACCTTTGCCCCTGAAAAGCTATAGTAAGTCTCAAAAATTGCATTCAAAAGCAATTAACTCCATCATGTGTAGTGAAGGTCAAGTATTACACTTTTCTTATTTGTATCATTACATAAGTGTCTGCTTTGTTAATTCAATAAATTTTATTAACGTGCTTTGCCTCTATATCAACACTTTCCATTATTAAGGGGTTTGTTTACTATTACAGGAATCTTTGTTTCATCTTACAAAATTGTGTTACCTGGAACACTGAGATGGGCTTTTAATGAAACTAAGACACAATCTTCTGGGTATACTCATAAAAATGGGATTCAAGTCTTTGGAAAATTTATATATTATCTTAATGTTTTTAAATCCACTCCTGATACTAGGAGTTTCAAAGAAAGCTAGTAGATGCCAAGACCAAAACAAGCAAAAAGGGAGGATTCCTCACAATATGAGTATGTGAAACTTAAATCACAAAAATTCTTGTCACAAAATATTGCAGATATTAAAAGTTTACAGGGGAAACTAGGCAAGTTTGTTGAGGACAAACCAGTTAGGACTACTAAATACACAGAAACTATGTCAGGAAGTCTCTGATCTGCAAATGGCTGAAAGCTTACAGGAAGGTTAGAGGCTTATACATGCCCTTTTTTATACATTTCCCAAAGCACCTTGCTTTTGGCTCCGTCGGAGTCAGGACTGGTCTGACCCAGCACGACTTTTATTCTGTTCTTGTATCCTTATCTTGTTTTAACACAGCTTTTAGTGCTTTTTATCTTTGAGAAATTAACTTGAAAAATAACAATAATTGCTTCCAGTGGATTCAGATTCTGGATCTTTTATGACATCACTCACTTTTGAAATGTAATAATACTATAGACACACTGCAATTACTTAATATAATATTATCAAAATTGACAACAGGATTTCAGTAACAGCCTGATCCAAAACCCACTGAGGTCACTGGAAAGACTCCCATTCATTTCAACGGGCTTGGAATCAGACCTTAAGATTCTCTGAATGGGAATATAATAAAAAAAAACGGAGCTGGAAAGGAAAATTCTTCTCATGTTTTTCTCCTTGGCAGTTTAGTTTTCTTTGCATTGTCATTTCTCTTTTGCTTGCCATCAGTAAAAAAATAACACAGTCTGGAGGAAACACCCATATTGTTTACAAATGAGGTTTTTAGCAATGCCTTTGAACTGGAAAAATACCATATTGAAAATACATTTTCAATGTAGAATAAGCCATCCATTCTGAGGAAAGCTCAGGAAGAACTCTTTTTCCAGAAGAGAAGGACAGTGCAAGCGTCTGTTTCCACCCAAACCAGACCAATACTATAACCGCTCATCACTGTTCATCACTTGATTATTGGTGGGTTGGATAATACTGGGACTAATCATAAACTAACCCTAGTTTTAGTTCTGCAGACCATTTATCTGGAACCACTTATCTTATTCTTGGATTTGTGGAAGGTTTAGATAAAATAACTACTAGAGCAAATAACTTTTGGTTTTGATCTTGCAAACCCATAACTGAGCTTACCAGGCTTTGCATCCCTAATTTATTTATTTATTCAGTCCATTTGAGGGCAGAGCCATATGTCTTTGCAAGAGGTATGACTTTGTAGAGTTGGCATGCTGTGGAGGCAGACATCATTCTTAGCAGGGCCACCATGCTTTTGCATCTAAGAGAGCTGTCTCAAAGCAGCTATTCAGCAGTAATGTTGCAAGAAAAGACTAACAAGGGAAGCTAGTTGCATGGATACAGATGCCATAATCTTCTCCAGAGCACAGATTATGGCTTTCCCAAATATCTCTGAAGTCCTATGATGCTCTCCACAGTAAGACTATCCATCATGAATTCTGAAGATGAGCCTAACCCAACTTATCTTACCTCTGGAAGCCAGTGGGTTTTTTCCACATATTAAGTCAAAGCAAGAATTTTGGTAAAAAATGATAATGAAAGATTTAAAAATGTGTGGCAGATTTTGACCTTGACTTCCCCCCCCCTTAATCATCCAGGGCTGTATTTATTTCCAGACTAGCTCTCCAGGACATGGCTTATACAGCAAGTTGCTGTGTAACCTCAGGCCTACAGATAGATTATTCACATTGCTTCTGTTGTCCAGTGTTCTACTGTACGCTCTGCATATGAGTTGCCCAGGACTGAATTAATCATGGACACAACCCCATGGCTCTTCCTCAGTACTTTAGACTCTTTTCAACACTTGAACACTTCAAACACTTGTTCAAATCCACAGATCCACCTAAGATCCTCCCAGTGGTTGCTATGACCCTTTTGACCCAAGATTTGGTGAGACTAAAATTCCTGAACATCTTCAGCTTCCCAAGCTTCTCAGAATATTATTTCACAATTAGCTTCTTTGCAGCCAACACTTCTAATTATTCGTCATCTCTGAAACAAGAAGCCTTTTCATAGAAAGTGCCTCTAACACTAGCCTTTTTGAGCACAAATTACAGTTCTAATTTGCTAATGTTACATTTGAAATAAAACAATACATTCTTGGAGGTAAGCAAAGTTTTTCCATAAATCTAGCTTGAACATTCTGGAATGAATTCCCAGGCATAAATATTTATAGAAGTATTCAAACTGACAGATTATTTTCCTGTGGTCCAAAACCAGCTCAGCTACAGGGAAAGAGGATTGTACTACCAAGTCTTCGGCAGCAATCAGATGTTAAAAATGTGCTTTGAGAGATGTTCCTCATTCTGATAGTATAAACTATTTAAACCATTGGTAATATGTCTTTTTTTTAAAGGCTCTGAAATAACTTTGGCACCCTCAGTGACACTTTTGCCCATGAGTGCTCAAAGTCACTTGGGGATATGGTACTTCAGTTCCTAAGTCACTTTTGAGCTAGTAGGGACACAGAATGAGACAGGGCCTCTGGTAATTTGAAGTCAATCTCTTACAATAAAAAATCCCCACTTCCTTCAGTCCTTCCTGGGGGTTGTTTAATTTGGAGAAGAGGAGGCTGAGGGGAGACCTTATTGCCCTCTACAACTACCTGAAAGGAGGCTGTGGCGAGGTGGGGGTTGGTCTCTTCTCCCAAGTAACAAGGGATAGGACGAGAGGAAACAGCCTCAAGCTGCACCAGGGAAAGTTTAGGTTGGATATTAGGAAAAACTTCTTCACTGAAAGGGCAGTCAGGCATTGGAACAGGCTGCCCAGGGAAGTGGTTGAGTCCCCATCTCTGGAGGTATTTAAAAGACGGGTAGATGTGGTGCTTGAGGACATGGTTTAGTGGTGGACTTGGCAGTGATAGGTTAACGGTTGGACTCGATGATGTTAAGGGTCTTTTCCAACCTTAACAATTCTATGATTGTATGATTCTATGATTCCCATACAAGCACTCAAGTTTCTGATCTCCGGTGATTCCCACCACAAGGTTTTCCCAGAATCTCACCACTGTGCATGGCCAGGGACTTCCCTCCTTGCCATATATTTTCAACTTAAATGTATTTGTGGCCAGTTCACAAACATTTGTTCTTCTGCTTGCACTGTCCTTTCTCTTACATATTTCTTTTGCCTCACAGGTAATTACTCCCCTTGCAGAATTAACAGACAACCCTTTCCAGCCCTCTGTTTTGCTAGGTTAAAAAGAGCAAAATTGTGCTTCCCACTAATAGAATAGGTTCTCCTTTTCCCTAGTCATCCTAGTATTTCTTCCCTATTTTTGTTTCAGTTAGTCTTTCCTAAAGATGTGGAATCAAATTTTTGTACAATATGCCACATAAGGCCTTACCTGAGTCATAGGTAAAGACATGTATACTTCCCTGTATGTCTTCAAAATCTCTCTCCTGATCCTAGGATCAGACTAATTTTTTTATGGATATATCACAGCATTTTCTTACATTCAGTTGGCATTTACTTGCAATTAATTAGCAGACTAGGCCTTTCTTTTCCTCAGATATGCCAGACTGTTCACCACTATTAGCATGTAGGAGAATTTTTTTATTAGTTTCCCTGTGCCTGATCTTGCATTTTTTAGGATTGAATTTCATACCACTTCTATCACTCTAGCTTTCAAGGCTACTCCAGTTCTTCCTGAATGATACCCTTGATCTTCTGTTGAGCTTTCAAAACTGGAATCCATAGGTTGTTCAGAAAGGAAGAAATCTTTTTAAGTGGAACTAACATATATTCTAATCCCAGCACAAAAGATTTAGAAAGAATATTTTGGTGGGAAAATTTCCAGCAATATGTTTCCAACTCATTGTGCACTGATACACATTTTTAACATTTACTCCACTACCACGTGAATGCAAGGTATTTATCTTTCCACAGTCGTTCCAGGGCTTATTAACAGAATTATATACTCATCCATAATTGGCTGGATTATAAATCCATATCACTGTAGCCATGGGTATTTTCACAAAGTTATGAAGCTAATCATTTTTCATAAAATGCAGTCACTGTACCTGGGAGGAAAAGGCCTGGCTTTCCCAAGGAGTGGTCCAATCTGAAAAGCAAACAGGGAATTACCAGCAGTGCAATTACGAAGCAACTTAAACTCTGTTGCTAGGAAAAGCATAGGAGCATAATTTACATGAGAATTTACAGTAGCTTTAAACCTAAAACAACGCAAGTAAATACATGAGACTAGCATGATTTTCTGCACATACAGACAGCAGTTTAGTTCTTTAGAGTTTTTTTCCAAAATCAAACCATATTATTATTGTTATTTTTGTGAGTACTAATTTTTTATTTCTTAGACTTTCATGTTGTAACTAAAACGTAGTTATCGTGTGTCATATGTAATCTAATAACAAAGACTATACAAACAGAATGGCTTCTTAATAACATTTGCAACTGTTCCTTGAATCTCATGCGGGCGGATTTAATATCTATATATGTTGACATTGTAGATTCCATTCAATAGGATTTTTTTCTTTTTCATTTCATTTAAGGGCCAGAGGAGTTCAGTCTGGTGTCCCAGTCTGCAGTGTTAATTTGTAAAGAGAAAAGCACTTTGTGTTGAAACAGAAGAGAATAGTTTTGTGGCAAAATATTTCAGCTGCAGTCCCCAAACTCAGAGAAAGCATGTGCATGGAGGAATGTGGGAAAGGAAAAGTTCCAGGTAGAGAGGGCAGCACAAATGAACCAGATTTCTCTCAGTTGTGGAGAAACACAGAGAGGGGACAGAAAGGTAAATCATTATTTGAAAAGCTTTCCTTTTCTAAGAAGAGGGCAGAAAAGCTCACTTCATACTATAAACTTCACAGCATGCACCTTAATTTCTTTTAATTTCACTTGGAGGAGGAGGAGAGGAGGATAAAGGATAATTGCAAACTTGGTAATAAAAAGGGTTAAAAATGACTCCAAGTTAAATCCTCTAGATATTGTGCTCCCTGTTGTGCTTGCAATTTTGGACAATTACTGTTCATTAAGTACACATCTCTCCTAAAGCCAGCTGGCACCAGAGAAATCAAATATTTCATGAAGTAGACAGGGCCTACCTTCTTTGAAGTTCTTTTATCCGAACCATCATATTGAGGTGTCCTTGTGAGTACTGTTCAATCACATCGCGTACGTCATACGGTTTCCGAGCTTGCTGTGAAAGGAGTCATACATAAGATTGAAAGGCAAGTATAATTTAAACTTGATTTTTATTTCAGAAAGGCCTTCACTCTATTTTTTATCTTCCAGAGGTTATTTTCTTGCCATTTTGCAATGAATAAAAAATATGTAGGCATTGTAGGAGTGCATATATATTGTGGAGATGGAGCCAAATGATTCCCATTACTGTCAGTTAAGAATCATGTCTTCATGTTACTTCATACTGAGCAAAATATTAGACGTACACAGTGTATTTAAAAAACGCAAACTCAAGATGTATAATTTATCTAAGACTATCATGTGTGGTATCTCTTGGCTCATTCCAAACCTATATATTAATCATAATGTCAGAGGACTGAACCACCAAGATAGGCCCAATTCATAACACTTGCACCCAGAATCAAATGCCTCTAAAGACGTCTGGTGACAGAAATATTATTGTTTAAGTAACTAGGAGGACAGATGCTTTGCATAAGTCTGAAGACTGCTCCACATAGATTTTGTTTGCACTTCTTTGTCTTTAACGATACCTACAAGGTCAGGAAAAAAGATGCAATTCAAATAAATTAAAAAGGACAGATAAAAAAGGCAAGAGAGCTAAAAAAGTGCCATCTGCCCAGCTTTATTCCTATTCTAATGAGAATCCAGATGCTTCTGCCAAGCTCTGGTTTCTTGCTATAAATACTAAGGCAGAATTTTGAAACAAGTCTAGAGAATTTGCATAAAGTGATGTGATTATAAAAAGTGCAGCATGGTAAAATTTTGTCAAGTAAAATTAATGTGTGTGTGTGCACGTCAGAATAAATGCAAGTGATGTCCTTTCAAAAATACCAGCATTTCAGAGCCATACCAACCCCTATGGGAAATGTGGGGCAAGATGTCTCCTTTTTGGCTCTGACTCAAGAAAAGAAGAAAAAAAGAAAGGTAAACTGCAAATCTAGTAATTTGAAATTACTGAAAACAGCTCATTAGTCATCTTGTTGTCTGTTTCCACTCTGTCACAGCTTCAGCCAGAGCCATTAGCATGCACCACTGCACACATGCATTGAACACCTACAGTATGTGCTGGAGTCATGCTTGGAAGGCAGCCACAGGATCCTAGAAATTTCAAATGAAAGCATGGAACTGGAATGGAAACAAATCCTGTGAAATGAATGAAGAAGCAAAAGCTCTTCATGATAAAATGCCTTCCTTGTGCTCAGCCATCAGCACTTACCTGCATTATTACTTTCAGAAGAGTTCATGGCTTTGGTAGCGTGCGTGTACATTTGTGTGGATTTGTGAGAAGAGATACTTTGCGAGGGAGGGAGGTTTCATCTTTCAGTTTATCGCATTTTTTTTTTTTTTTGCCTTCCCCAGCTTCACATTTTTGCAGACGCTGACACATCAGTATTTCTGGCCAGAAAAGCAGCCTATTGTCTTCACCCAGAGAAACAGTGCCAGTATCACTCTTTAGATTGACTAGCGGGGGTGCTTTGAGAGCATTTTGGCTAAATCCTCTGTCCTTTCCTTTGGACGCTCTCTATTTAAACACGATGCATGGCGCAGAGCCTAGATGTGCTGGGGATTTTTCCCCACCTCCCTCCCTTCTCCCCCATGGGCTACCATGTGCATAATAAATTCTACTCATTCCCAATGCAATTTCTTTTCTCCCTCAAAAGAAGTCCTGTATCTGTTATCCCTTTCACCAAATCATCAGCTTTGAATCCTATAGTCACAAAGTACTGTACACTGCAGTCTGCCTGAGTCCTCTCTAAAGCATAGTAAAAGTATCCTTCCAACTTTCACCATTTTTCTCTCCTCTTTTCTCATCAAGCTTTAGATCTGAGCATCTTATGTCCCGCCAAACTTTGGCACAATCTCTTGTCATGTTTTTATTAGGAAATGCTGGTACAATACAACTGAAGGTGGGAGGTAATGGGCTTCCAGGGAGGTCTGGTAAATGCAGAACTTGAAGAACTTCTTTAACTTTCATTCTGTCCATAATCCCAAATCCTGGCCATTTGGGCTCAGCATTCTACACCCGGCATGCTTAGAGCTCCTAATGCAGAACTCAGAATAATATTACCCAGCTTTGAACATCCAAAATCTAATCAGCATGGGGAGTCTTATAAGCTATATTTCAGAGTCCCAAGAAAGAAAAAAATGGAAGATAATTCCTGCTTCTTCTTCCCTATCACTAACACCAACTCACAGAATCCTCTCCATAGACTGATCAAGTTCAGTTTTAAGGTTTGGCATGACTGCTATTGGTTGACAGCTCCAGAACATTAGGTTTCTGGTGGTTTGAAATATCCTGATTTTTATTCTAACTCATTTATATACTGATTTTATTTTCCAGGAATGATGTCTTTAATTTTCTTTCCTTTTTTTTTTTTTTTTTAAATTTCCCATAGTGTTTATCTCTCTAGTGCATTTACAATATAATCCTGCTCTCCTGTTTGCTGAATTAAACAAACTGACTTCTCCTAGTCTTCTTTCATAAGGTAAGGTCACCTGAAGATACATTTCTGCATGAGCTTGGGAAAAGTATGTGCTATTTTGTCTGCCTTCAGAGTCTTCTGAGTGGTGTGAGCTTATCTCAGACTTCTATCCCTTGCAATTAAGTGCTCAGCTCTAATCAAACTTGCTTGAAATTTAGGTTCTTGCTTTATCTTTTTAAAACCTCTTCAAAAGGATTCTGAAAGCTGATTAACTTGCAGTGGACGCTTTTGGACAAAAAAGCATGAACCTTCAGATGGAAATAACGGGGGCTTTGAAAATCAGGCCAGAAGTTAATTATTCTTTTCCATGACATCACCAGCACATAGGTGATGAGAATAATGATACCAGAATCACATTCCAAACAAATTTTATTATAACGGGCTTAGTAAACAGGCAAAATAAGACAGTTTTTCCAATGCAGTACATTTAGTTTGAGCACTTTGTAACCTGATTGAGAAATTTAACTTAAGACTTCATAAAGACAGCAAATTTCCAGAGGGCAGATGCTCCACAATTTTATAACAGACAGCCTCTCTATGATGTTCCATTCTGGGAACCAAATTTGGAAATGTGGGCCACAAAGGTGAAAGCAACTTTACACAGCATAGTACTCATCAGTAAGGTCTATTGATCTGTCAGCCATACATAGCATGCAATTAGTTGCACATTTTCTAAGCACTCGTTAGATGCCCATGATAGACAGTAACCGTAGTATTTTAGCAGACACTCCAACAGTCTTTTCTTCACTTCTTCTAGTAGACAGGTAAGTAGTTTATATATTGGTCAGAATAGTAAAACAAACAAACAGAACCCCAACAAAACAAACACAGTAAGAAAGAGAAGCGAAAAATAACTATGCTGACTCCACAAATTCAGAAGGTTTTCATATTGTACTATACCCATGGATAGTTGATAGTTTTGCCCACGTTGGGAAAAAATCCACATAGGGTAAGTATGAGACTGAAAGCCTAAACAGTACCTTTGAATTATTACAACCGTGTGCACAAAGACAAGTTCAGTCTCAGAGCACTTTCAATGCCATATACTTAAGCTTACAAATTGTACTTATGGTTAATGGTGCTGCTTACCTGAAATTTTCTTCTGGCTACAAAATACTGCATTCTCCTGATGACTTTTACAGCTGTTCGATGTGCTTCAGTTAATCTGCCAAGAAAGACAAACACAGACATACACCAGTGGAGGAAAAAAAAAAGTAGAAAAAATATCTCAGTGGAAGATGTTGACTCTAAGCACCAAAATCTACAAATATGTTTTATGTCTCCAATGCAAAATTGTAGCATAACACACTGTGTGTGCAAGTGTATTTTGTTCTGTTGCTTTCCTTTCTTGTATATTGTGGTTCTAAGTATGAAAAACTGATAAGTGAGACAATGAGAGCAGGTGTACAAAGATAATACATGTGGAGAGGATTAGACAGGATTACTGTCAATGCATACAACTGGCATCAGTTTGAAGGATGTGAAATGTTTTTAGAACCATGACTGCATTCCTTATTTTGCATTTATTGAGTGTTTGCCCATGAGCTCTATTGCAGAGAAATTAAGTCCTTTAAAAAGTACTTTGAATTCTTTAGGAAGGAAAGAGAAATTGAAGTATCACATCTAGAAAAAAAAAAAAACCACCTCTTGGCACACGTGTGTGTGTGTGCATGTGGCTGTCTGTGTTGGTACTCAAACACAGAACTGGACATATTATAACTTAGCAATGTCACTTCACCCAGAGGATATTTTATTTGCAGAACATTAATTGTACCACTTGGCTGGCAATTAATTACCACACCCTCTTATTTATAGTGAATTTTTGAGGGGTAGAGAGGAAGCAGGAATATGGTAATTATAAGAACAAGTATTTTATTTAAGGACTAACTCCTTCCCCGTGGACTTCTTCATTCATTCAAAATGAGTGAACTAAAGAAAACAAAATTTTCCTTCTAAGGAAGCCGCACTGTTAGGAAATCTATGTTCTATACAGACATCATCTTTGACATGTGATGATAACCCTAAGAAAGCTTGCCAGCAAGTTTCTCAAGTCTCCTGAAAACACAATCTGCCGCCTCTTACCAATGTATCTGACTGGGGAAAAGGAAGTATTGGCTAGGCCACTTACTTGGATGCCACAGTTTAGAGATAAAGTCTTTAAAAAGTGGAAAGGTTACAGTGTATTATTTCAAAGTGAAGTAAATAAAAGCTAAACAAACAGGGACTGTATTTAAGAACTAGCACCAGTTTTCATTTTTATAATTTCTCTTTGATAAAATCAGTGCTTCTGATTGAGTGAGATACCACAGCCGCAGGACCAGGGTTTTTAAAATAAGCTTTCCGTAGCTTTTTCTTGCTCTTTCTATTTTAAGTCCCAATTTAATATTAAGTACATGCACAAATATGAGTGAAACTCAGGTGTCTATACTACAGATATCTTCACACTTCATATATCTATGTATATTCATGCACATATCCATATATATACACTCACACATGCAAACACACAGAAGACAATGCAGGGTGAGCATGATTCAAGAACCATCATTGTTGTATACCATCAACAACATGGCTACGTACGAATCTTTGCATGTGTGTAAGCCCATCAAAGGGATTTCAGAAGTGTCACTGATGGACTACCAGTAGTTTAGCCTACAGGACCTATATTATGGTGTCAGAAAAGCTCTCAGCTTGACACTCAGGGCCCCAGCTGAGCTCCTGTGGCTGGTGACTAGAATGGAGACAACATTCTGCTTGTAAATGGCACATACTTGATAGAGAAATCTTTGCCTGTCAGCCCATACAAGTAATATATATATATTTATAACCAGAAAAGAATCACAGTTTAAGGTTTAGGGTTTAGCCTACCTCCTTTGTGTACCAGTTAAGATAAAAGCTTGAAATGATCCCCTAGCTCTAAATGATGTGAGACTTCATATATATATATATATACTTAAGAGGGTTTTTTTTAGTGTAATCCATATGAGATGGTTCATGCATTGTTTAAACAGCCTCAAATAGATAAGCTGAAAGAAGTCAGAGATGGAAACAAACGGAGGCAGTAATTTCCCTCCTTCAGCAGAAATCAGGGCTACAGAACTTTTTCCAATATATTATTAAGTTGAAGTGTCCAAAACCATGAGGCTGACTCTTGGAACCTGATGCACAGTTGAGCAGGCCTCATTTTTAGAGAGAAAAGTTATTTATTTGTGAAATACAGCAAAGAAAATCACCCAGCTATAATTCAAAAGCACTTGATGTTGGCCTGTTCTAACTGGTAAAATTCACACCAATCTCACTGGGAGCAAATTTTGAAAAAGAAGTTACTGTTCAGATTTGATGGTCACTAGTATCAAACTGAGGGACAGAAATACATGAAACCTGGCTTTAATGGAAAAAAGACAGCATGAAAAGGTGCAAATCCATGGACTGAGATATGTGGATGTGTTATCTTAATTGCCTCAATAAATCCATAAGGTGTACAGCAGCTCTAGATGACAGAGAGCAGCTCTAGATGAGTTAAACTCCCTGCTCTGTATAGTAAGCAGAGCTATCCTCCTGACGGGGGGTTGTGGCAGTGTGGCTGGCTGTGATCCTAAACATTTCTGGAGATTTTAGCTGATTTTCATAGTTTCCTAGCACTGATGTCCAGAATGGATAATTACAACTATTACTGGCCAGGTTACATTTATCCCTATATTTAGCCCAATACATTTACCCTGCTAAGCCTTATATTTTAACCCAAAACCTTGGATTAGGCAAAACTCTTTTAGCCTTGACAGTGTCAGTGTGTTATATGCCAGAAGCGTACGAAAGGAGAGAATGAAAGGCCAGAGATGCTTTAAGTCATGCTTTAGTAATGCTCAACAGAAACACAACACTGCTTGCAGTGAATCTCCTAGATATTTTGAGACATGCAACTCAGGAAACAACAACCTGGGGGGCTGTGGTGAACACCATACTTGCACACTCTTTGTACATGGCATTTTCTACTGACAGAAGACAGAAACAGACAGATCTTCACAGGTATTATGGTGCCTAACTCCCATGGAGGTGAAGATTTAACTACTTCCATAGCTCTAGCTCCCAAATGAAGTCAGTAGGACCTGAGCACTTGCTTTAAGTGGGAATATGGGTAGGTGGGTGACCACACCTCCGCCCCTATGAAAGCAGCCAAGCTCTCCTGCCTCTGTGCAGCAGAGGGCAGTGGCACACACACACTAGGAGATGCTTTCCAGTACATTAAAAAATTATTTAAATTGTTTAAAAGCTTTACGCATAAAACCAAGCAGAAATGCTAGATCTCGTAAGGATGAGGTCTATGCTGAGGTGGGGTATTGCTATGGGATGGGTTGGTTTTTGTGTATGTTTTGCCCAAAAGAATATGATTAGAGTTTTATTGACAGACAACGACATATTTTCCCATCTTTTAACCTAAACAAGAGGTAATAAGGTTTTGTTAAAACCTTCCCCCAAAAGACTGTAAAGGAGAACAAAGTGACATTTGAACAGAAGCAATCAGGGTTTTGGAAAGTTATGAGCACATAAAAAAAATTAATAATGGAAGCTTGTAACATCTGTAACTATAATGGATACCATGAAATGTCTACTGAAATAACATACTTGGATCCATAAATGGTACTGACATCATCTATAACTATGTCTTCAAGTAGGACCCAAGCCTTGGACCCGTTTGCAAAACAGCATGTGTTCCTTACCTCTCTGTTAACTGATGGCTCAGCAGGATGCTAAATTTTAAAAGCAGTCAAACCTATCCTTAATTGCAATGAGTCTTTCCTAGTTTGGCTTATGGACTCCTGGGCTGTCATATCACTGTGGTAGGGCAGGGAAAAAGAGGAGTGGGCTGAGGGCCTGGAACATATATGTTAACAAGCAGTCCCTACCCTGATCCGATGTTGAGCAACTCTGCAGCAACTATTCTAGAGGGTGAGGGGGAAAGGGGCCCTTCTTTGTTGGCTGACTTGACCTTCCCCTCTGCAGGTTTTGAGTATGCCTGTGTGGCTGCAGAGCCTGGCAGGACGGCTGTGTGCCAAGGAGGCACTGCAGCCCCAGGTTTGGTCCTCTGCTCATGGCTCAGAGAGCACAGTGAAAAGTCACTACTTTTAGCTTAAAACACTTGGATGCGTTTAAGACTTTTTTTTTTTTAACTGCAGAAAGGCAGTAGCCTAAGCCAAAGAAGCCAAACATTTTCAGTTGAAAATAATTGAACCAGAGGAGGAAAGAGAGATGATCAAATCCAAAGCAACTCTGGAAACTATCCACAGGGATTTTTTTTCTTTTATTTTTATATACCACTCTGCTTGTTAAAAGCTTGTGTTGGCCAGTTCAGACCTACTCTTTTTCTTCTTCTTTTGTATGGAGTCTGATAACTTTCAGCTTAATGTGCTTTGGAACAGCCAGGGAATATTTTAAGTGAAAAACAGATATGGAAATGGACCCTAAACCCAGGCAAAGTTACAACTATTCCAGGCCATGCTGAGGCACAGCTCAAGTCTCCAAACAAGCCTGTTATCAGTGTGATGCACCTTTCAGTCCAGAAGCATTTTTTAATCATTGGAGTTCACTCCAGCGTAGAGACAAGGGGAAGGACTTTATTCAGGCTGTGCTGCAGGATGGCTGCAGATAGTGGAACGTGCATTCCAGGCTGGTTTTCCTGCTGTTTATTCAGGTGTCATGAATTAGAAGAGTTATTCAGTGTAACGTAACTACTTTGATCATGAACTGTGGAAAATAAAGGCCACTTCAGCAAGGTCAATTATAGCTCTCTGTCCCAATTTGCAAAACTGGTTTGAGGATACATGCTTACAGTACTTGGATTACTGCTGAGCTTCATTCATTTGTTACGTTTTGGTTGCTTATGTCGTGGTCTAACCCCAGCTGGCAACTAAGCACCACACAGCCGCTCGCTCACTCCCCCCACAGCAGGATGGGAGAGAGAATCAGAAGAGTAAAAGTAAGAAAACTCACGGGTTGAGATAAAGACAGTTTAATAGGTAAAGCAAAAGCCATGGAGACAAGCAAAGCAAAACAAGGAATTCATTTACTGCTTCCCATCAGCAGGCAGGTGTTCAGCCATCCCCAGGAAAGCAGGGCTCTGTCACATGTAACGGTTACTTGGGAAGACAAATGCCATCACTCCGAACATCCCCATCTTCCTTCTTCTTCCCCCAGCTTTATATGCTGAGCATGACGTCATATGGTGTGGAATAGCCCTTTGGTCAGCCCTTTGGTCAGCTGTCCCAGCTGTGTCCCCTCCCAGCTTCTTGTGCACCCCCAGCCTACTCACTGGTGGGGTGGCGTGAGAAGCAGAAAAGGCCTTGACTCTGTGTAAGCACTGCTCAGCAGTAACAAAAACATCCCTATGTTATCAACACTGTTTCCAGGAGAAATCCAAAACATAGCCCCATACTAGCTACTAGGAAGAAAATTAACTCTATCCCAGCCAAAACCAGCACAGCTTAGCAGGAAAACACATAGGAAGTTGCACTAACTCTATTTTAATACTGATCATTGTATAATGTTGTAACTCCTGCCCAGAGTAACATCGTCTATTCTGGAGTTGTTCACTTGACATTTTTCTAAGCCATCACAAACAGTGACTAGGTCAGTGATGGCAACTGAAATGTAAAGAAGTTATTTGATAAGCTCAGCCCTTCATCTGCCTTTTTGTTTTCCCATCACATTTGATTAAGAGTATTCACTTTCTGGCTCTGTTTCTGGGAAAGAACTTTGATTCTCAGTAATAACTTTAATTTTTCTCATGTACAATTATCTCAAATGGCCTGATATTTTATTAGGTAAAATATAAAGGAAGCCTTATTTGCACTGAAAGCATTACCAGAATCAATACAAAACGTGAAATGTTGGCATCACAGGGTACTTTTTGTTTCCAGATGCATGTAGCACATGCCGCTCACTTTCAGAGGTGAGCTTTTTCATTAAACTGCAGATTCCTACTGTTACTGAATGGCAATATTTAGCAGACAAAATATCACCTATATTCAAATGTAACTAAACTGTGTAATTATCCCATCATATGGATAGCATGCACCAATAAGTTGTTGGGGGAGAAGAAGGGTGGGAAAACAGAAATAATAAAGGACATAAAATTAGGGGGTTTATTACAGACAGGCGCAGCAGTTAGTCCATATGCAGTCACATGCACTATGTGGACCTTCTATTGATGAAGACAAGTGGTGGAGAGAGATGGTTCTCATCACAAGAACTGTAAATAAAAGAAGCTTATATAATGTGTTTTAAATACTGAGGGAAGCTACAACGTCTAAATGAAAAAAAAAATCTTCCTACCAATAAATGAAAATAAAATTAGCATTGCCTTCAGCTAAGCAAAGCCAGACAAAATGCCTCGAGCCTTTTAAACCACTCAGTTAAGAGAAGGTTGCCGCTTGAATCTGGAAATGTCAGGCGATGATTCTGATTCCAGAGCTCACCCCAAGCCAGGAGCAGCAGAGAAGTGCAACATAAATATAACAGAAGAGGTTTCCAGTCTTGTAACATTTCATCAAAGCCTTGTGAAGAACAGATACTTCTGGAGAATTTCCACCACTTACATGATGGAAATTTTATAAGATGCCATTTGCACTGAAACCTGAGAGAACATTTCAGAAAATGTTGGCGCAACTTTATTTTTCCCTTTATTCCTAATCACAGTCCCACCTTAAGCCTACCTCATCTCTGTTCTAACCATACCCTTATCTGAACCTTTTATTTTCAAGCCCACGTTTGGCTCAAAACTATAAATAAATTAGGATTGGCTTCTCTCAAAACAGAGCAGCCTGGCGGCCTATTTGGCTTCACCAAGCTCTGCTGACAGCCTCAATTTATGAAGGAATGCTGCAGATTCTGCAAATCCCTCCTCAGCAGGTACAGTCCCAGGCAAAGTAGGAAAGAGTATAGAAGTGACATGTTCATGGGGGGCTGCATTCTGGCATGTGGTTATTTTGCTGAAGATTTTGTGGCATTTGCTATCTCCATCCATCCATCACAACACACACTGCTGCCTCTCTGAATTCATTCCAGAATGCGATTGCCTCTGCTTCTACTTGCCTGTCTATCCTGGCCTTCCCTGAAGTGAACAAGAAAGAAAGCAGATTTCCTACAGCAGTGCTCCCAGGGATTGGGGCAGGGAAGACAGGTAGCGCAGGGACAGAAGAACAGCTCTGGGGAGAAACTGTTATAAGAGGAAGAACTAGGCCATCATTTATAGGGAGCAACTGGCAAGACAATATATTGGCAGAGGAAACACCACTGTGCGAAGAAGCAGTGCAGGGTGTTTTCTTGATGTTGTCCATGAACAGAATAAAAAAAGTAGAAAGCTCCTGAAAATAATCAGAGGTAGATGTAACCTGCTCACTGAATGTGATTTAATGAGGAAGAAAATCCCTTGAACTTTGAGTTCTTTTTCTCAACCCTAGACAGTTGGAGTTTTCAGTTACAAGTTTGTTCTGTAATATTACAAAGCAGGTTTATTGAGAAAGTGGGAGAAAAGCTCTGTGTTAGTCCCTTGCTAATTAAAATGCATAATTAAAATGAGTAATTAAGCTTACTACAGAATGTTCTTGTGTCTGGGAGCCCAACTGCCCTTGAACAATTCCTCTGCTGAACTGTCTCTGAGAACTAAAGTAACCATTGGATATTTTGGTTACATCTTTCCTCTGTGTTTTGTTGGCAGCAAAATAAAAGTGCCTGGTCTCTTTTCTGCCATTTTATTTCTTCTATTCTTCCTGCAGTGTCAGAACAAACAAGATGATGTCATAGGGATGTCTTTTCAGTGTGGAAATGCAAACACAGAAAGACTTTTTTTTTTTTTTCTGAGCAAACAGCTTCTAGAAATTACCACAATAACTTCCTGTATTAGCACTGTACCATGACTACTTCTGGTCCCAGGACAGGTGAAATGCTCTTGTCTCTATGCCAATTCTCATTTGCTCATAAAACAGACTCTAGCCACAACCACCTTCTTGGAAGTTGGACAAACACTGGCAGACAGTGACACGGTTTTACCCCACATATTATAACAGTCTCTGATCCTATCAGATAAAGGTATTTTTTCACTTCTGTCTCCTTAAGACTTGGTCTTCATCAATTTGCCTTTTAAAAAATGCCAATAGAATTGAATGCCTAGCTAGTAAAAGGCACCACAGAGACAGCCATCACCAAGCCCAAACAACCTCCCAGCAGAGGAGATGCCTTTCTGGAATCCGAATAGCTGTCACAGCAGTGCAGGGGGAACTAGAATGGTACAGCTTTATTCGATGGGCTCTGGTTTGGCCACTTTAAAAAAGTGCCACAACCCAAATTAATGAACTTTAAGACTTCGTTTTCCTCTTCACTGTATTCAGCATTTATGGGAACAACGTGGTGTTGTTAATATACACCAATGACTGAGAGCTGTATTTATGCCTCAATGATTTTCTGTCATGAGAATATAATGCCTGGCAAAGACTGATTCTCTGAAATACCAGTTTGTTTGGGGTCATTAATCTTAATTCCTATCTTGCCTGAATAGGAACTGGATAACAGTCAAGTCAAGGAATAGTTCTGAGAATTAAAACTTCAATGGCTTTTGGGCTGCCCAAGACTTTACATTTCTTTTAAAAAATAAGCAATTAATTAATCTGCACCAAGTACTAGGGAGAGACCCTGTGGAATTGAGCAAAATGCTTCTTGTGCTTTTAAAAAACAAAAAACAGTGGCTTTTGGCAGGATCTTTCATTCATAGCTCTTGTGATTTAGTAGTTACAGCAGAGGCTATGGAAACACAACTCCTGGGTTCTTGAATTGATTGATTTAACTGGCCTCTGTCTCTCTGAGTGATCTTGTGCAAGTCTTTTACCTGGCTATACTGTAGTTTATATGTCTATAAAGTAAGTGCAAAACTTGTCTAAGTCGTGGAGGTGTCATGAAACTTACTTCACTGAGGATTTTAAGACAATTAGCAGTCCCAAATGAAGACATATTTTATTTATAGAATGACTAAGCAGAAAAAGAGTAGTGACAACATGTTTTTCCCTTAATGACGATAAGGAACAAGGGAGACTGATCTGCAGGTTTGGGATAAACTGCCATGTCTCTGCCCCCTAAGCAGAGGCTATTTTCCAAAGCATTCTCCCCTCTCCACCTTCACAATCTGTGCTCCACCTCTCCTGAGCACCTGAGCAATCTGTTTGGGAACTAGTTCCCCGTTCACCAGACACTCAGCAATGCAAGACATCCACAGCATCTGAAGCCAAACAGGACCATTAGATCATGAACGTGACCTGCTCAACAGTGCAGGGGATTGCATTTCACACAGCTGCCCTTGCCCTGAGCCAAAAACCTTGTGTAGGACTAAAGTAACTTTCCAGAAAGGCATCTGGCCTTGATATAAAGACCTTTATATACTGTCAAAAAGTGCCTTATTTTGTATTTAAGTTTGTCAGTATTCAGCTTCTAGGCTCCTTTCTCCAACTGGAGCAGCAGCAATTTTAGCCTTTTCCAGCCCTGTTTTTCTCCCAAGGACCTTCAGCAGTGCCAGATGCACTGCCTCTGGCCTGGCAGGGAGACCAGGCTCTGGTGTAGGGAAGAGAGAGTACTGCTCTCTGGGGAATTGCAAGGAGAGACTGAAATCCTAAAACAGTTTTATCATTACTTTTCTGCCTGTGGTTTAAGTCATGCTATCAGTAATTATAGAGATTCATAATGGAAATGCGTAGACTGGCAGCAATGGAGAATGAATGGGAAGGTCTGCATGTGGAAGTGTCAGAAAGGGAAAAACAGCACAAAAAGCCCTGTGAGGATGGCAGGTGCTTGTGGGACCTACACCATCAACATCACATTTATGGGTAGCTTTTGAAGATACCCAATTCAGTAACACAAAGGAACGGGTAGAGTCAGGAACTGCCTTTGTCTAGACTGAAAAAGGACTCCAGTCATTAAGAGGTGATGGTGGGAAAATACAGAACAGGTCTGGAGTCTTAAGACACCCTAGTAAGTAGACAGAGTACAGAGAATAAATCCTAATGATTCCCAGGGGAGGGAGAGCATGGAGAGGTAACAGATCCTGATCACTGTCAGCTCGCAAAGGCAAAAAAGGTTCAATAGCACCTGGTTGCCATCTTGAGGAGATCCCAGCAGACACAATGAAGATTCAATACAGCATTACTTGGCCCTCTGTGCAATTGCAAAAAGTCCTGAGTGGCCCACCTGGATACGTGCAGCTGGCATACAGGCATGGTGGACAGACTGCTTGGGTACACACATCTTCGTATTTGTGAGTATGTGATTATGACAGTGCGAATCACTAAAACTAGCCATTTTAAATAAAATCACCTTGCCCTCCCTTAATGTCTTGCATCGAGTTTTGGCACAAAACCACCAGTTTGTACCAGCAGAAAAGATTCTTGAAAGCTAGCTCTAAAATTGACTTACTATCTGATCACCTTCAAATTTGCCTTTCAAAAGTCTTGTCAAAAACACAGTTATCCTCATAATGGCCTTGTGAACTCCCATCACTGAGTCACAGCCCACTTTTGAGCTCCAACACCAGTTTCTACAAAACCATGTGCCAAGAAAGAATATCACTTTGCCATTAGAGGAACTGGCATTTCAAAACCAGACAAAAATCATGATCTTCCTTTTTTAAAAATTTTAGTCTCCATAAACTATTTTGCAGACAACAGTGATCGTACTCACAGAACCTCACAGGGAACTTTGTGTGGCCACAGACACTTATTATTTTTCCACCCTGTACTTCATGTAAGAACATGCATAAAAATCTTACAGGCCTTGCTTGCCTAATACTGAAAATATGCAGTGCTTATCAAGAGTTTACTACAGAAATGAATAGCTTGCTAAAAGTTGCAAACATCACTTGTGCAAAACTATCACTGAAACCAGAAGTTTTGCTGAGCTACTTATTTCAAGAGAGTTCACTTGCTCATTGAGAAACTACTTTCTGTTCAAAGACTGTGCATTTTCTCTTTACCTTCAGGAAAAGACGCTATCTCTTGGCATGTTTTTTTTTTTTTTTCTGGCAGACCTTTAGTTCAGCCAGTGGATGAACAGAAGGAAAGTGTTCATATACCAATTGCTTGTGACTTGCTATTAAAGAACAGGAAAAATTCTTTTTTCAAAGTAAGTGAGGAAATCTGTGTCTTCATGCTCTGGGGAATTCTGATTTTCCTGTCTTTGTTTCCATCCTAACTCACAGGAAAAATATTTTAAAAGTCATTATGAAACAAAAGATTCTGAAAGCATTTGAGCCTGAAATGATGTTTCATTTTGTCCCATTTTAATATACGTTTGTTTCCAAAACGGAAATATTTTATCCTCTTATAAAATTAATGCATTTTATCTGGTTTAGGCCCTTTCTCTTCCCAGTAACTGCAACTCTACCCTGAAGATGTATACTCTACACTGTATCATCTGGTTCAGAATGAAGACCACATGCCTTAGGGAAGATGTAAACTGGTTTACAGGATACTATTAAAGAATAGCACATCCATGCTATGAATCCTATAAAACAGCAGACCATACCGGACAGATCCATTTCAAATATTGGTATGGACTTAACTTTGACAATTTTCCACTAATCACAGTGTTCTGAACTATGCCTGCATCAAATGAATTTTGTTTTAACTCCTTCTGTTATAAAATCAAGTTAATAAAACTTCCTGTCCTCTTCAAAGTTTTCTCATGGAAAAACTCCATTTTAATGAATTTTTTTCCAGTTGAAAGATCACCAGCTCTGTGTTCACTGAAAGTTATTTGCAAATGAAGATCTGATAGAAGCAAAAGATATCTATATAGTATTGAGTACATATGAGGTGATCTAATTAAGAGGATAATAGCTATTAGCATCAGTGCTTCAAAGTCTCAGCCTTTTGGGTTTCGATTTTTTTTGCGTGTTTTGTTTGGGTTTTTTTAATTGGGCCTTGTGGATGCCAATACTTCAATCAAAAGTGTTTCTAAATAATTATGCACTCATTTAGGTGGCTAACCACCTGAATTGCTGTAATTAGAACACTTAAAACAAGCAATTAATTATGTCAGCAATGCTGAAGGCTGTTTTTAAGATCTAGATACAGAAATATGTTCAAACAAAAAAAAACGCAAAAAACAAAGGGATCTATTTCATTTGACACATTTCCACTGATTGTTCTCTGCCAACAATCTGAGACCTTCTCTTGGAAGTTCTGTGTAAGAATGAAATAAAAACTGGGAACGATCCTATCAAGACTCCCACTGAAGTGGAATTTTTTTTTTTTTATCCAAATAACAGACATATAGATGTTGCCTCAAATTAGTTTTATCTTGTCCTTGAGCAATTGACTTTATTCTGGATCTGCAGGAACTTACTGCAGAGATGAGGCAGCAGCTCAAATATTCATGTACTCAAGCCCAAAACTTCAGTGTTCAAAAACGTGAAATAGGTCATGACCATCTGTCCATCTGAAGCTGAAATAAGGACATGTTTCTTATCTTCCAATATACTTCTGTTATACAGAAGTTTCCCAGTATCCTCTCATCTTCCAACAAGTCCTCACAATATTGAACTGGTTTGATAATGAATTACAGGTCTAGTTTTCTAAAAGTTCATAAACCTATAAACTTCAACCCTATTCCAAATCAGCCTGACACAATTTATCTTTTTGCTTGTAAATTATGCAAAAAGAAATTATGCAAAATCTGAGGTTTGGTATGGATTTGAAGCAAAACCACTTGAAACACTGCAATTTAAAGTGAATTTACTTTGAGAATTTCAGTTTGCCCAAACCTGAAACTCAAAGCAAACCTCAGGGCAGAAGTGTAAACCAGAACAGATAGAAATCAACAAATGTTTACACAACAGTCCATGAATCAAAGATACTTAACTTCACATGATGTGAAGCAGAGGCTGACAAACCAGGAATCAGACAGAAACATTTTTTGAACACAGTCTGCTTCATTCGCATTTAACAAAACAACAGTTCATCTCTCCTTTTACCAGCCTTCTCAACCATGAAGCCCCACTAATCTCAAGTTTTAAGCTCCTCTCCCCATCTTAAAATTCATATTATCATTGCTTCAATCTTTCTCTTCCTCAAATTTTCAAGCCTCATGCTGTGAGAACTATAGAGGAAATAAAGCCATTTTATACTACCCAAAATAATCTTTAAATTTGTTCTCAGTAGAATAATCACATGCATCTAACAACCTGGTGAACCAGTTGAGTCTGAGTGATAGCTGATAATTTCCCTGAATTATATAGTGTCACAAGTGATAATCAACTTAACCTGATACTATCCCTTATCTGAAGCAAAATACTTTTCTTTGAGGGAACAGAGATCCAGGCAAATAGCTCATAAATACCAGGGTGGGTTTTTTTCTTCTTTTTTTATGTGGCAATTTTTGGTCAAAGAGATGAACAGTTTCAAGCACAGAGTCTTTAAAGCAGCTCTTTCTCTGTTACAAACAGAGAGAGTGCTTGTCTCCCCAGCACATCAGGGGAAATGTTCGGTTTGATCAATAGCACAATACAGTCCACTGCATTCCTGGCTACCAAAACTGGCCATTTCCACCTCAATACTATACACTCCTCAGGCCTCTTAACTTGTACAGACTATGCAGAGTGCTAAGGACAGAATAAAGAACTAATTTTTCGTATTCTCAAAGATTAATGGAAAGTAAGAAAATAGCTCTTCAAAACCAGCATCCATACATATTTGTACATTAGGATTTGTCTGTGCTACATCTGTTATTAGCTCCTATGTATTCTTACTCTAAAAACTATTCACGACAAAATGAGCAATATTCTGCTCAGGACATTTATTAGAATTGAATTACATATTTTCAATGCATCATGAATTTTACAAAATAACACAATTATTTGCAAATTCAGAATGTAAGAAACTGGGATATAGCAGGAAAAAGATTCACAGAACTGTGAAAGATGATTTTTTGTCTAACAAACCAACACATAAAACACCCATCCACCTAGGATTTGTTTAATGTCCTTTTGATCTCTTATTTCTAACACCTTCCTCTTTCTCCTACTTCTTCCTCACTTACAGGGAAGAGAGCCTTGGCACCTGAGGCTCTGCCATTCTCCTCTCAGCTAGGCTTGCCCCACTTGGGGACATGGAATAACTAAATATTCACCAAGCCAAAGAGCATAAGCGACTCTCCAGCCTCATGGTTAAGGCATTTGCTGGCCGATGGGAGAAGGCTGTTTAAGTCCCTGTCTCTGTGGGTGTTTCCTTTTGGAGTGGAAGAGCATGAATGGGATGCTTGGTCTTGTCCTCCAAACCCAAAATATTCTGTGATCTGGTGTCGAGGCACGCTCCTAGGGAACAACATGCTCAGATCCCTTCAAACTGAGAAAAGAATTGAACCTAAGCCTCTCACAATGTGGATCCATCGTGATATTAAATGACAGAAGGACACCTTCTTTTCTAGGAGCTTCATAATCCTAATCCTCTGCTATTTTTGCATGTCCGCAGAAGAAAAAGGTTTCTTTTTGAGTCAAATAAAGAATTTAATCCAACAGGAAACACATTTTGAGTTTTGTGAAAAAATTGAAAAAAATGTTCATTTTCATTCAAACCAAATAGAATATGTTTTTCAAATATTTGGATCAGAAGCTGCAATGGAAAAAGAAAATCAGTTTTCAGCTGAGCTCTGGTGGACATACAAACTCAACAAATATCACCAAAACCAGTTTCTACTAAGCAAATGCAAATTAACCATTAATCTAAATTATGTGATAAATTGTCTGCAGCAGTCTTTAAATCAAGATTGCAGCATCCTGTTGAAGAGTGTACTCCTGGCTGACCAGAGTGCAACTCCAGTCTATGTTATGTCAGACCTAAGATGGTCTAAAAAAATAAAATGCATTCAGACACTGAGCTTATGAATACAGCATGCAGATGCTTCCTTCTGGCTTAGAGATCTGAAGGAATTCCTGTCTGCCTGACATGATGGAAGTTTTCAGAAATGGAAGTTTTCAGAATGCTGCAGTGAAGACGTTATTTCTGTCCAAAGCAACTCCCATCAACTTGTGTTTCTATACGAGGCATCCTGGGGACACAGCTATTATAGACTACAGAGACTTTTGAAAACTCCTTTTGCATTACCGAGGTACTGAAAATGCCCAGGAAGTTTTAAAAAATATAGTATGTCTGCATATTGTTTTTCAAATATCTCAGGTCACACTGTGAAACTGCAGTTTTCCATTCCTGGCAGCCACAACATTAAACCCTGAAAGTGTTTACACACCTACAAACCTCTCCTACACCTTAAAAAAATAGCTTTTTAATGGAAGTCGCTAGAGAAGAGGAACTAGCTAACTTTCCAAATGACTGATGAGAAATACCTGCATAGGCTAAGATCTGATCAGAATTAATGAAGGGTTTGATTCTGCAAACCCACATCTAAGTAATTCTGTACATGAGTTATTTCACTGAACAACATGGGCTGCAGACAGGTATCAAGCTATGTTCAAAATTAAGGTTTGTAAAATGGCACCCTAATTATGCAATTAGAAGTGGTGTTGAGGGAATGTTCTTCAATTATTTATCCTCACTATTTTTGCATGTCTGCAAAGTGGGACAAATATTGTCAACGATGCATGTTGTCAGCAACACATGCTGCTCTGTCATGCCTCAGCTGCCGAACATAGATAGAGCTGATCCTGTACCCGAGAAAGGACTGCAGAATCTCTTAAGCAGTAATAGGCAGCTGGCATCATCCTACAGGATTCATACTGCTCCACCTTATCAGCTAACTTGCTGATCTATATTACACACGTTCATTTTATTCACAAGAAAACTGGACATTTTGGAGAGACGCATATATGTGTATAAATACACACACTTAATACCCTTCCATGAATTAAGATGAACTGTTTGGTTCAGAAAACATTTAAATATGCATTAAAGTTTAGGTATAGTTCTAGATTGCAAGCATAAATATGGAAAAATACAAAGCTGATTTATAAGCTCAAAATAATCTCAACAGTGATTTAGCTATAGTTTTAATAGCACAAAAATGACTAATTTAAGGTCAAGAGTAATTTAGTTTTGACTGACTTGGCAATCCTTTGTTCTCTGGGTCATGTAAGTGTTGAGTAAATGATAAACCTGTAATTCTATCCTGAGGTCAAGGGACTTCAGAATTGATTTGATATATTGGTCTCCTGGAAAGTTCTTCCAAGGCCAGTACCCCCTAAACTGTGTTTATGAGTTGACTGCATTAATAACTAATAGAGTCATATAATATTAGCAGAGGTGAAATTAACCCTTTCAAAGAAGAGTATGCTCAAATGCAGGATTTTTAAATGAGGGACAGAAAAATCAGATATATCTGTGAGAAGCCAAGTTTCTACAGAGTATTGAAAAAATGAATGTAAAAAGGTGTAGATATCTGACTTCAGGAACAAAATCAGACTGCATCATGAACATTATTTGGGATAATCCTGGGTTTGTGAGGCAAAACCTATTACCTTGATATCTTATATGGGGGGAAAATAAACCAGCAACTACTCTGACAGACTACGTAAGAAGCATAAATACATTAAAAAAATTAGCAACTGCTCATTTAATGCAGACTTTGCTCTGTCCCCTAACATTTGCCATTGAAAACCTGAGATGGGAAGTAAACTGAGATGTTTTCCATACAAGATTTAAGTGTGCATTATAGCAGCACTTACTAATTTTGAACCTTTTAATGTTTCCAAATGAAAGTCATCACATTACTAAAAAAAATACACTGTAAAGCCCAGACACACGGCCTGGACTATTCTTTCGTCACCAGGCAAACATTAAAATTAATGGTCCTCTAAGTGTTTAGGGTTATTTCTTTTGCCCGACGTCACAGTCCTGAACTCATTAGTAAGAGGTATATTCAGATTAGCCTGTTCAGTTCTGATTTAAGAGAAACTCAACAGTAATCACAACCTGAAATCTTGAAATCATAAGGAATAACCTAGTGTTACCCTCGAGCAGTCCTGTGACAAATTAGAAGTAGGTTCCCCCCACCTCCAAGGCTGTAGATTTCATGTGAATATGAATATCTCCTGGTATCTATGGAGTAACAGGAGATGTTTGTCATGGACAGTCCTTGGCTATCTCCTTCCACTGCTTGCAAATTCCTAGCAAGAGAGCTAACTTCACTGTATGCTTTTACATTTACAGTAATTCCTGTATAAAAATCCAACAGTTGGTTAGATTAATGATCAATAAGCACACACCAAGGTTAAAGAAATATCAGCATCAGAATTAAAACTGCAACAGCTCTTACCACAATGGATGACAGAAGTTGACCTGGTCACACAGTAGGAACCAATTTGCAAAAAAGGAATCATTGCTGCTTGGTAAATAACACAACACAGGAGCATACCCAAAGACTATTGAATGTCACAGAATACATTAAAGTAGCCTTTCTCTTGCAACTTCAAGGGACCTTTGAACAGGTTTTTAATGGATATTAAAAATACAAGCCAAAATTCAGACACGTGTTTCATGATCAGCTTAGGTCAAACTTTGACGTAAGGAGGCAGTCTTACTCCCTGCGTGGTCAGCAGATCTCACTGCCTGCTTGCACCCAGGACCTCACAGCTGCACACTGACTCAGGTCAGGCCATCAGTTTGTCAGAAAACTAAACCTGAAGGGGAGGAAAAAAGAGCATTTTCTGTTGGATAAGTTCCCTGAACAAAATCACCTTAGCAGGGCAGGTGACAGCAGCAGATGGTGGGGGATGGAGACGAGAAGGAGGAAGATGTGGTTTGCGGTAGCTCAGATGTAGACCAGTTCAAGTTGTCAAGACGTGTACCCACTGTCCTATTGCTCAGGGTCCACCTGCCAAGTTTGGTGACAAAGGTTTTTTGTGTCCAAATGTGCATTTCCAGACCAGGTAATTAAATAAAAAGAATGCTAGCACATAGCAAAACCCTCCTAACTGACTGACTAGCCCTAATCAGCATCTGTTTATGAAGGCCATGACTGTTTCAGGGCCTTGAGGACACTAAGAGACCTTAGTGGCCCTGACCAGCCTCACCTGTGCCTCCCCTCATCCCTGCCCATGGGCTCTGGAGTCCCATTTCAGCCCAGACCCTGCCAGAGCTACGCTGTAGGTGCATTTGTCTCTGATCCTGTCTCCTGGATAGACCTCAGACCCACAGTGTAGCCTTGTCCCCAGTCCTGTCTCTGACCCCGTTTTCTTTGGGTCCTGGACCTGGCTCCTTCCTCGCCTATGGCTGTCAACGGACCCATCATTAGCCCCCAGATCTGCCCACTGTTTGGACTCTGAGGGTCTACACCATGTTGGTGAGGGCACTGCTCATGCTGGAGTCACCCATGGATCCCAGCTCGCCCTCCCTTAGGGAGCAGCCAGACCTTGCTGTTCTGTGACACACTATACTAGTACAACCTAATTGGGTTGTAAGACAGAAAGACAGCAAATTTTTATGCCTGGCTTTGTTAACACATTGTTCTTACTCTTTTTGCATACAGCCATAGTCCTGGTCGTTCTCAGTCATCTACTAGTTATGTACTAGAGTTATGTTCAAACTCTACCAAAACTTCTTTTTTTCCTTTAAGAAAGGCAGTTGCCTCTCCTCTCCTCAGGCTCATTAAGCCAATTCACTGCACTGACCTGGCAGAAGCAGCTCATGGGTTTTGTCAGACTGCTCTTGGGCTGATGTAGCTATCTGAATTGGCTCAGAACAATATCACACGATGATCAGTAGAGGAGGGAGGAAATGGGTGTGCAGCTGGAGCAGGACCTGCCCCTATCAGTAGTGGTGAGCTGTTATGTTGGCTCAGCCTCAGACTGACTTATTACTTCAACTCAGTCACTCTGCATGCTAAAACAGGCACTTGACAACTTGTGAAAAAACAGGTGAAGCTTGGCAGGTTTGAGAACCCAGTGTTGTCTTGTAACTGCATCTGGCAGGGAAGGAGGGCAAATTAGCAGTGAAAACAGCCTGCACTGATTTAAGAATGAGGGTACTTGAATTGGCTGTCTGTAAGCTCACTTATGTAAGTATTATTTACATTACATATAAATGTAAGGTAGGACTCATCTCTGTGTGCTGAACTCAAGGCTGCTGGCAAGTTTCTAGTTGAGGGTCAGAGCAACTTTAACTCAGGTTTAGTTTTTAACAACATCAGCAGGAGATGGGCCAAGGCTTGAATCAAGGACTCAGAGCTGGGTTTAACTTGCATTGCAAACCTCCCCTCAAATACCCAGTGAGTAGCAGCCTATGACTGATCACTGTGAAAAGCAATAGGTTTGCATGGATTATGTGTGGGACAGAAGATTTAGTGAGTAAAGGCAAAGGCTATCCCCTGTAACACACAGAGCTCCTACAGTTGCAGTCACTGTGACATTATCTAATCTCCATCAAAAGCATCTTCTTAGTCCTATGTCTGGGTTCCTTGCTTTATCAGTACTACAAAATAAAATTTCTGTTTGCTAACGTTTATCAGCTGCATTTTAAATGAAAGCTATTTTCTTGGAGATACTGAAAGAAACTTCTCTCTTCTCTCATTTTAGATACTATATACTGTATAGAGAGTATACACTGTATTGTATATTTTCTATCAAAACATTACATTTTTAACTTCCCTGGGACCATGTATATAAATATTTGTACATGAAATTATATGATAGACTTTGAAATTTATGCCATACATTTCTGTTAATGTTCTAAAAATATTTGTTCAGGCAAATGAAATTGCAGTAAAATATTTTACTACAGATCAGTCAAAGGTTCTCACAACTTTATCTTCCTAAAAAACAATATTTCAAGCTATAAAACAGAGTTCCATTTCAGATATCTTAAAGGCAAATTTAACCAGCTTGATTTGATTAATACCAAGTAGTTTAACATTTTTTTTAAACACTGAGGTTTAAGGTGAAATAAAATCAAGATGTAAGCATTTTCTTTTCTTACATACATGATTTAGTTTTGTTTTCTAGAAACTTATACTGTTAGAGGCAAATTGGCTAGGCGGTACATGGGGGGTTATGTGCATATTTCCTATTGCCATTAACAATAATGAGAGCAGGGTGTGTTGCCCAGCACACAAAGCTTCAAGTATACAAATTGTTAATAAATCTGACTCCTCACAAAACAGAAAATTAATGCCATATTCAGAATGATGTGTGGTCCGAGATATATTTTCAAACATACTCCTTTGGGTGTCCCAACACCTTAATCACAAGCTCAGCAGCCATCTGGCGACTCCCAATGGCTTACCACCCACCGTGGAAGCCTCCTGGATAGCTGAGTAAGAGCCCTGTTCTGCACCACCATTTCTGCTCGCACAAAAGTCCCTTTAATGTCAGTAATTTTGCCTCAGGAAGGTTCCAAACAGCTCCCAAATCATATGCACAATATCAACAGTTTTCCTAGGTGGTGCACAGGAGGAGAGCCTGCGTGTCTTTGCAAAAAGCTTTTTTTCCCCTCCCTCTTCCTTCTTTAAATCCCTGCCAAAAGACCTATGGTCAGGTGAGCTTGAATCCATACCAGCTCACACTTAGTTTTACAACATGGTCAGCATACCTGCAGACACCTCTTTAGCAAACCTTACACCTAACTCACAGCTTTTTGTTCCGCTTGGCCGGATCCCAGCTCCCACGAGAGTACACTCCTCACTGTACGTCTGCAGCTCCTGCTCCCTACCTTGTTCATGTTGGCTGGCCTCGACCACATCCAAATGCCAGTTGCGAAATCTTGTTCCTTAGTCTTCTCTGCAGGTCTGCTCTGCAGAAATCCCTCACATCTGGATGCTAATCTCCCTTCAAAGGTGTCAGTGGTGCAGACGCTAAGTAGGCACCCAGCAGCGAGTGGATGTTTCAGATAATGGATGCCAGGGGAACAGCACAGAGAAATTCATGGTCTGTGGGCATAGACTCAAGTTTAGGAATTTACACCAGCAATTTACTAATCCCCATGAATCTTTTAGATGTGCTCAAATACCTTTTCCCCTCACAGCATTAGCATGTTGCCCAGCAGATAGAAATAGTTTTCCTTCCTCAGGCTATATGAAGCCTACTTATTTCCTGCACACAGACACCCCCCCCAATAGATGCTAGGGGATTTTATTTGTTCATTCATTTGTTTTGTTATATTTATGCCCCTGGGAAATGCAGAGTTGGGACGCATCTCTGTCAGGAGACTATGGAGGCATAAAAAGAGAGAGATGTAGGGTTAGGAAGGAGGGGCTAGAGCCATCTGATAAAGTAAACTAGACCAAGTCTGAGGTAGAGAGGATAGACTGGGATGAGGAACCAGCAATGGGGAAGATGTAAAAAAAATCTGGAGAAAATCCAGGGACAGAAGCTGGGGAAGGGGAATGAAAACAGCTGGTAGAAAAGTTTGTTATATAGTATGTGTCTGCACCTCTTCTGGTGTCGGCCCACGTAATACTTTTACAACTAAAGTCTTAAATCAAGGATAAGATGCCACTGTGTCCTTACTGTTAAAGTATTTTTTTGTTTATTGAACAACAGCAAACATGTTCCAGAAATAAAAATTATTGATAAATTTTTTAAAAATAATATTAGGGTGGTGGCATCAATCAAGAAAGATTAGGAAATGCCATATGTTAGGTACCTTCACAAACTCAATTTAAGCCTCTATGCATATGCATTATAATAGGATTCCTTGAGTTTTCAGAATGAGTGAAAATATATTCAGGTATTACCTACTGCACTATATTCAGCAGAGAATGGAGAAAGTTCACATGTTACAATGTATTCATTAATATAGTCTGCTTTACCTGATTTAGCTTGTCTTTTGCAATAAATTTCAGGTGACTGTGATTTTTATGGTTTTTTATGTAAAGAAAATACAGTTCAGTAAAATAGCATCACAGTAGGGAAGCTTCAGTTATTTTATTCATTTAAAATCTGGGTCACTGTGCAGCCATTAAAATAATCCTAAACCAAATATACTGCCCATTCTTACAGCTGAAGAAAGGTGGTAGGAAAATTAACTGCCTGGGTTGAACTAACAAAGGTGAGAGACTGAAACACTTAAAGATGGACTAGCCACATAGTTCAACTACTAACCAGCTTCAACTCTAAAGGAAAACCTGAAGCAACCAAGGGTGTGCCTTTCTTCGCACACGGTAGTACATTGCAGAGTCAGCTCCAAGAAAGTTGAAAACTCTGTTTTTTATAAGTCTGAACTAATGCGCATATGGGAAATTCAATGTAAGAGTAAACTTTGTACCAAATTGACAGTTAGGCTAGCAATTTAGATAAACGTCTGTGCAACTTTCCCAGTGATCTTGGCTACTTTAGGTTTCCTCTGCCTGCAAAGGCCTTACTTTTGTCCAAGAAGCTGAATGCAAACTAAATGAACAACAAAAGAAGTTGCAATGAACTACAGATTATATACTTTCCCACTATATAAAAAGCCAAAAGCATTGAAGAAGGAACTTAGTACAAAAGCTTTATATTCATGCAACATAATTGTAGATAGTTTTTAGACCTGCAGAAGACAAATAGCTCAACTCAGAGTTCCCAGAGAAACTTAATTTCAGAGGGTTTTTTTACATACATGTGCTTATGGTTTGCAAAGTTAAGCCATGGTGCTAAACAGAGATGGATTTGTGTCAGAAATTTAGAATATATACTTTTAAATTTCTGAGATATTAAGGGTCAGATCCACAGTAGCAAATCAGGATAGGAGATAAACACAAAAGTTAAAAGTGTCATGAAAAATGCAAGAAGACAGCCAAGTTTAGAGTTGCTGTGGAAACCCTACTGCTGAAACTTCTGACTTTTGTGCCTTTGACTTCTTGATCATAAGGTTTCACTAAAGGAGTGTTTGCATTGAGTATATTTTCTTTTCCTTCTTTTTGGAGACAGATTTGCATGAGAATGGTATCTTTGTTTCCTGGGATTCCATCTGCTCTCACTGCTTGTTGCTCACCTGAAGCCATAATCCTCTGTGTGAGACTTCACAAATGACTATTGTGGACGCGATTAAGGGCTTCAGGTGGGGAAGGTTACCAAAGAAGGATGAACTCTTCAGATAAAAAAAGGTCTCCTTTTCATGCAAACTTTCTTGATAATAAAGAATGAGAGAGGGAAAAAAAGAGAACAGAACATACGGCAGAAGTGTTTCTAAAGAAAATGTTCTTCAGAAGTTTTTAATCAGAAAACTTCTTGCTTACATGGGAAGCTGCCATGCCAGCAACACCTCATAAGTGAGCGAATGGGGAAGACTGCAATTGGTAGACAGCATACCCTTCTCCCTCTGTGTCAGGCTTAGAAATCTGCTACATAGGTATGGCACCTCTTATGCAACATGTTTTCAAGTCCCTAAAGACAAGGTGAGGAACATTGGTAAGCCTACCAGAACTCAGAAATGTGAGCAGTGTCAGTGCTTTCTCTAAATTGCCAAAGAAAAAAAGTTGTGGGTCTACCCAGCAAGTGAAGCTGAAGGACTTGCCTTGAGTTTGCAGCTCTCTCTCAGGCATTCTTTATAGACAAAAAGGTCAAAGTAAAAACAAGGGGTTAAGCTGCTTGTAGATGCTGTGTTGAAAGAATTGGTAACAGTAAACTCCCTCAGAATTAGACGATGTTCTGCTAAAGCTATAAAAAAAGTGTGAGAATGAAGTGGCTTAATCACCACTAAAACCAGAATTGTATACTCATCCAGGTTGGAAGTACAGTTCAATCCTTTGTTAGTACAGGGCTAATGTCACATTTAGGTCAGGTTGCTCAAATTTTGAAAAACTTTGGTACAGAATTTCCAGTTATCAGGTAATAATAATACCAGAGGCCCAGCAGGCTGGCAAGTTGTATTCCAGTATCACATAAATGAACTAAAAATCATCATTAAAGAGACACATGCAAAATTGCCTACAGTCTGTGCAATACCATAGCAACACACTACATGACCCCAGTAAAAAAAATACTCTCCTTAATTCCCAACTAGAATTCTTTTAGAGAACCAACAAAATAGCTAATGAAATTGTACCTGTGAACAACATAATCTTACTGGGGTTGCTAAGGGATATTGAAGATGGTTCACAATCAGGTAATATAAGTGTCTTCAATTAGCACTGCAAGTTAGATACATTCAGGTCTATCACAGCTCAGGACATCCTAAAACAATTAGCTCTTCTACCTGACCAAAACAGTACCACTGGCCACATCTCTGTGCAGCGAGTTTAGAGTGAGGATCGAAGGAGAAAGAGCTCAGTCAGCAGCACTATCTGCCACAGGCACCAGCAGTGGCAAAACATTGTTATCTATAAGAAACAGTAATTTACAAAAGAAAGGCTTCCCTTCTGATGAAGCTGGATTTTTATGACAAAACTAATGTCATTTTTACAGTTTGTTAACATTAATATACAAGAGCAGGGATCAGCTTTGTGGCCAGCAGATCACCAGCACACTACACAAAAATCCAAGTAAGGGCAACATTGCAACTGTAAATGTTTAAGAAAATTTCAATCACCATATGAGACGTGTATGTAAGAGATTTTGGAAGGGCAGCATACAGACCAGCTTCTTTCCCAAAAACTACTAATGAACTGTTGTGTGACCCCAGGCAAAATCACTTCAGTGCTCTATGCTTCTGCTTCCTTTCCTACTGAGTCTATTTAGACTAGGAGTGCTTTAGGGATGGGGACTGTCTCTCACTTTCTATTTATACAATGTCTAGCACAGCCAACCCTGATCTTGCATGAGATCTATAGATGCTATTGCATTACAAAAAATAACAATAGTAACAATGAAGATGTAACCAAATTAGTCAAATATGAGAGGGATTAGATTTACTCGTGAGACGCTTTACTGGATCTTTTATCAGAGAGTTTATTATGACAGTCAATTTTAATGCACAGTTAATACAGCAGGCAAAACCAACAATGACAATGTATGTAGGTGAACAATTATAGAAATTGAAGGCTGATGATCAACTCTGTGTCTGTTAAAGGGATGTGTAGTTAGCCTGTTATAGATTATTTTTGTTATATGTGATATAGCAGATTTGTTTTATTATTTTCTAAATGGGAAGATGTTAAACGGATTTGAGAGGCAGAAAACAATTATCAGTGATTGTGACTCTCAGTGAAATTTCACCCATGTCCCTCATAATGACACCAATAACTTGCTTTTTATTAACCCTTCTCTTCAAGAGGATCCTCTTTATTTTTCAGGCTCTAGTGAAATATGTGTAATGACTTTTCACCATTATCCTGGATTTCTTTTCAAAAGGGGTTCCCATTTCAATCTTGTATGAACTACTCATCTGCTGAAGTCCATGAGAATTTTATTGTTGACTCCAGCAGAATTTTTAGCTCCTTCCCAGGGATGCTTCTAAGAAGAAGAATCTACTGATGCCTGGAGAACCATTCATTTATTTTTTCATGTCAAGGAAAAAAGCAGTCTCAGAAGGAGGTAGCAGATAGTAAGCAAACAGATTAAGTGGCCTTGCTGGAAATAGTTATACTTTCTTCCTAAAATACATTTTAGGATGATATGATTTAGCATACAAACTAATATCACTTGAAATGAGAGGTAAAGAATGGTATCTTTGGTATTTCTCTATGGGGAACGTTTTTGGGACTGTCGACTCCATTTCAAAGGCAAGTATTTGCTCTTTAGAAGTAACCTCTGTTAATGGTGCAAACCTAGCAAGGCAGCAAAATCACTTTGATCTCCCTTTCAAAAGGTTTTTGGAATTTATCCATTGCCAGGGAATGAGTTTCTTCTCCTAGAAAGTGCTGAACCCTTGTATTGATTACACCCCTTGATCGACAAAACTAAATCTTAACATTTTAGACTTACAATATGAATTGATACAGTCCCCAAATATGCCTTCACCATCTAAATATTCCAAAGATTTCTAGGTCCTTTTCTATTCTATTTTAATTCAGAGTCATCGACAGGAGTACTTCAGTCCCTAACATTAGTCACTTCTATGTCAATGTAAGTTTTATAAACAAGAAACTGTGCAAAACTGCACAATTAACAGGGCATAAAATTTTTAAAAATACTATACCTCATGTCAAAAGTTACCAAAAATTTTTTTTATTTTTGTACAATGGAGTGTATGTGAGTGGATATTTGAAATGCTGGATATCTGTAGCTTTTAATACTATTAGATGATTTACCCATGGACAAAGTTCCGCATAATTTCAGACAAAAATAGCTAGAACACAGAGGAATTCAAGTCTGAAATACTTTGGACTTTTAATACAGTTTGATGAGGAAGTTTATATTCCTTGCTATATGGAATTCTAAAATCTTAGGGAAACAAACTCAAAAATACCCCACTATTTGGAATTTGTTTGCTTTGTATTTTTACATTAGAACCAATTATTTTTCTTGTACTGCTGTTTTGCCTGTATTTACACAAGCCAGAACTGAAGAGCTATATTCAGTGAGTTTTTTATCTTTGTAAGATCTTGTGGTATAAATATTTTTCCCACAGATTTAATCTAGTACACTGAATTTTTAAGGACTTAATAAAAGAACAAAAGCAATAAGGAACAATGCAAATTTCAAAGGCACTTGACAGCACATTAAATACCTTGCACTAAACCAATTGCTTTGTATCCATTGAAGAGCCAGTAAAAATCAGACCATATTAAAAAAATTACAGCCCACAAGGCAGATGCTAGAATATGAACTCCTGAGTCTGGTCTCATACTTTTATATAGTTTACAAAGGTCAAACTGAGCTCAAACAACAAGTGCACAAAAGGAAGCATTGTACTAGCAGTTTAAAAGGTGAGAATTCAGTTACGTTTTATCTTTGTTTTGCTTTCTAGTCTAAAAGCTGTTGTTATTAGCTTGTAACCCATGTATAATAACAAATACTCATCCAAGAGAAATATTAATAATAATAAATACAGAATTATACAATAATTTGATTAATCCAATAAATAAACTATAACTATCCAATACATTGTGTATAATGACTTAAAAAGAAAGTAGAGTAATTAAATTATGCATTTTAAACATTACTGGATATATGACCAAGTCAGACAATATACACCAAGATGAAGATCTGACTTTCCCTGTTCTTGATTCAGATTTTGACAATAGCATTATGCAAACACGAAGTTTGACTTCAGATCTGAATTTTGCTAAAAAGAGTAGATACTGAGTTCTGACTGAAGCTTCTTTTGAAATATCACACAGACTGAGCTTTCTATCCTTGGTGAATGATTTGGATGATATTTAAAATACATTTTATTATTTGATCTAGGCAGATGAAGTCACATTTATTCAACCTGGCCTGAATGTAACTCATAGGTATTCTCAAAGTTGTAATGTCACCCAAGCACCGGCCAGAAGACTGGCTGGTAGAAGCAAACCAGCCCATGGCTTAATTTTGAATTGCCACACTTACACCTTTGAACTAAATGCCGTATTTACCATGTTTGCTGAACACAAAGGTAAATTCTGAGGAATGCCCACACAAATAATTGATCACTATCAGACATAAATGTTTAAGGAATTTGCGTTTGGGGAAAAAAAATGGCAAAGTGAATAGAGCCAATATTTCTCAGAGAGTGGCTGAGCACCTCCTTCAAAATAACAGATATCAGGAAAAGAAAGAAAGAAAGAAAGAAACCTCATAGCTTCTGCTAGCTAATGCTGCACAAAAGGCACTGTTACCAAAACCTTCCCCCACTTCTAATGGGCTGGAAGTGGGACTACTACTGGATTTGCCGTTGCACGCTGTGCACGCCACCATTTCCTGATGTGTGCAAGGGGAAACTTGCTTGTTCTAATCAAAGACAGGAGCACTAGTGCTGCGTGCACAGTCTCCTAGCACCGACATATGTTGACTTCAACTGCAGAATGCCTTTCTACGACACTGTAGAGACACTTGACTTCCTATTGGGGAAGTGCAGCTTTCTTTCCTAACAATGGGCCAACTGGTTTTCATAACGGAGATAAACGCTCCCTGCTGTGAATTGTAACAGAAAAACATGTCAAACAACCAACAATAAAAAGAAGCACAGCCAAAAGACTGGCTTTTCCTGTTTTTATGTGCAGCACAGAGGAAACGAAGCACGTGAGCTGCACTTGGCTCCTTACAAGTCAAAATATCACTTCTTTTAAATGAGAAGAGGAAAAATGCAACTCATTTCTGACCCTTTTTTTCACTCTGAAGTGCAGACATGAAAACTGAACCCATTAGCACTTATTTGCCAGAAGTTATTATGAAAACTCTGAATGTGTAAGTCAGATGCTTTATTGAAAAAGAGGAATGGTTATTCAGTTAGGATTTTTCCACCCTTTTAAAAGCTGTTGTAGTTATGAGTGATAAGGACATCCAGCTGCCATTCTGATGATCCAATGATATTCTCTAGTTTTATGTTCTCTGCTTTTGCTGACAAAAGATTATTCACTTAAAACCCCCTCCTCTTCCATCCCATCATCTGTTCACTTTCACCTCCCCTGCATTATTCTCTTCTTCGTTGTCTTACTTTTTCACCTGACTACCTTTTATATCCCACTACTTTGATTTTGACATTTCTCATTAATTAGTTCTGTGAAACTGAACTGTAAGTCTTCAATGAAAATTACTGTTCCTACACCCTCACCTTGTCTGGGGAAGCTGAGGAGTATCACTGGGTGCCTTTTCTCTTATTTTTCTCCAAGTATTCACATCACTGCCAGGTGACTAGGCTGGATGGATTTCTGATCCAGTATGTTCTTAGGGCTTAAGCAGTCCTGTTGGTGTGAATCATGCTGGTGAGAGATGCTGAGAGAAGGGCTAAATCGTCTTCGGTCCCTCTGATGTCCAGCATTTCAGCCGGTCTGTGTGGTACTTTTTGTTAGCTTTGATTCCACAACAATGAGCCTATTGCAGTTTGATTTTAAACCAAGCATTTCAAAGGGGGAAAAATAACAGTGACTTCATCTAATGTTGCTGTTTGTGTGCTACATTTTAAGTTTAACACTCCCTTGCTCCACATATAAAGCCAGCACCACACACCTGGAAGTTAGTGTTATCTTAATCATGAACCCTAAATTTCCTAGAGCATAAGAGGATTCCTCATTCACTCGCATGGTGGATGCATGTGCTTTGGGAACAGAAGGCGCTGGACTCTGTGTTTATAAATGTGACATTCTGGACAAGCACAAATTGTAAGATTACAAACAATAGATTAGAAAATGCAAGATGTTTGTTACTGTAATAAGGATGATTACACTGTGGCTGGGTTGTGAGTGTAATGGGAGAGGTCACAGAAAAAGCAAGAGAGAAGAGTCAGAATGAGAGGCCTTGAATATGTAGTTATCAAGAAGGCTGCTTCCACTCTACTCTGGTTTCTGTTAATAAGACCACAGCTTCAAACCCATCTGAAGACTCTGAAATATAAATGCATTAAGGTACATTAGCTACTACGGCTATAAAGAACCTTAGAGTCATGACATTATCAAATATACAGGACAAAGAACAGATTCTCGGAGCAGCCAGAGAAAGCAAACAATTAATTACAAGAATAGCCTGCCCGCATGTTGTTCTTCCCAGGTCTGAGCTCGATACCAAAAATTCAAAAGGCACTAATTTGATTTTAAGATGCTCCTAACCAAGGGAGATGCTGAAACTCATTTCTATTTGATATGGAATGAAGTATTCTACAAAGGACAGTCATAAACCGTTTGTGCAGGGTGTGGAAAAAAAAGAATTAATACACCTGGAAGCCTAATGATGATCAGGATCTCTGTGGCATTGGAGAAGATCCTGGAAAAGGAGCGGATGTTGAAGGATCTCTTGAGCCAATATACTTGGGCTGGGGTGGGAAGGGGGAGAAAAAGGGGAAAGAATAAAGCACAATTTATAGATGGCTGAAATTCTCTCAAGTAACAGCTGTCAAATATTCCATATGGAATCTTAGAATTAATGTGATATTTAGGACAATATTTTTGCGTAATTAGATCAAATATTAAAAGACTGCAAGTATTCTGAGTAGGCCCACCTGCTCTCACAGTTACATTGGTCAGTATTAACTGCCTTTTTGTTCACACACCAAATTTCTGACCTTTGGAATGAAAAAGAAACAGACGCTGTCTTTCTAAGGGTTTATATCATATCAGAGAGGCAGTGAGTGATATGTTGTAATGGTTGGATAGTTTCCATCTGCCACTAATAAAGAGAGAGAAGATTTTTTTTTCTAAGTAGAAATTAAAACTTTTTTGTTCCTAGTGATCATCAGCCTTTTTTACCACATTTTACCGAATTGGGGCCAAACGTGAGCTGTAAGAAATGCTATCCGTTGGAAGGATGTCATCATCTATACCATGACATTTAGTTTGCAATTTTTAAATTCAGTGAACAGATGTAAATAAACATTCCTCTGCAAAGGCGTGGAAATAAGCAGCTGGCTGTGCTATATTATACTTAAGAATAGAAATGAATGGCTAATTTAGGTTCTCAATTCTTGAATGCCAACAAAGCGGAAAACTGAGACTTGAAATTTTTTAAATATATCAAACTTTTAACAGTCAAATTTAAGCACCTGCTTAAGACTTCAGTATTAAGAAATCTTAAAGCTGAAGGTAGTAGAGATATTTACTAATTCAGGTTGCCCAGGAGTCCCTTTCTGCCAGAACTTGCCAGCAATGTACATGTTAGAGTTGAAATTAAGCATGACATTGGTGCGGCCTGCACAGGTGGGTAACTTCCACAGTACATGACCAATGCCACATACACTATTGCTGGACAAAAGAAAGAAGAGCCATTTAACCTGCTGTGAAACTGGGCCTAGGTTTATGCTCTGCAGAGCTGGTCCATGCAAGTCATGACAAGCTCTGGCTACTGAAATATAGCACTGAGGCTTAATATTTTGACAATATTAATCACTTGCATACCTCTTAGTAGCAATTAAATTTTGATTCATGTTTGCAGAGATTTTTCTTTCCCATCCCATGTTTGAACTACTTCACTGAACTTTTACATAGTGTAAAAATGTACCTATAAAGGAAAAAGGGAAAGAGATGGCTCCTAGAGACAAATACATCATGTGGAGTCACTTATTCAGGCCCAGACCTGCTCGGTCCCAGTTTCATGCACATGAATAACATTACTGCCTTCAATGGCACTTCGTGCAAACCGAGACTGATGTTTGATGGTTAGAGGCCTAAAACCTCGTAACTATGAATTCCCTACTCATATGACTAAAAGCCTTCTGAGTTAAAATAAATAAATACATAAATAAAATTAAAAGGATCCTGTATATTCATAAATATTTGTCTCTTTTCTAAGACATTCTTTTTTTGATATGAATGTCTTAACTGTGGAATAGCTCTGATGATTAATACTGTACTGAGAAGCATCATTCCAATGGATATAACTAGTTCTGTTACAAAACATGCTTGTTAAACATTGAAAAGGATATAAAATATTTACAAAATATTTTATAATTTCTTACAAAAGCCATGTACAATATGTAGCCTTATTTTACTGCATATATGCTCTTTTTTATTACTACTTATTTAAAATCTCAGTCTATCAGAGTTGTGGTTCTATACCAATCTGACAACTGTGCAGTAACACTGTCAGTATTTTGTTTCTTTTCACAGTGGAACCACAGAAAAATGTTTATAATTGACCATGCAGTGACACACAGTTGCCATGTCTTTGTTTTCGTGTGCATGAGTTATCTACGCTCTATACTATTTCCTGTTATATGTATGTTTGCGTTCTACTGTTTTCATCTCAGATCTGCTAAAAAAGTGCAGAATCTGTTGATATCTGTGCTGCAGGGACTACCTATAGTCCAGGGATATAGTCTGTAGTTCAGCAAAGCACTTAAGGACAAGAATAACCTCTTTGTTACTCAGCAAAGCAATTTATTTAAGTATGCAGTTGAGCATTATGCTGAAAACGGATGGAATGATTATTACTTGGTGCTGAAACTGTGTTTAATTGTATTTCTTGCCTAGGCAATCAGGGAATTAAAGGATGACCCTGTAGCTTTAGCTATAGTTAAAACTCTTGGTGAAAAATTACAAAGAAAACAGAGTAGTTTTCTCAGCACTATTTTCTTCTGAATGGTGAGCACAATAAACTGTGCTGTGATGGCAGACACAAACAATTGAAGGAAAATGTCTTTGTAACCCAGTACACCATTTTGTGTGTTCAAATGCAGAGACACACTTAATGTTTCATCTCTGTTTATAAACTGTCATTTTAAAGCATTTGTAGTGAACCTGGTGATTATAAATACAGATTTAGCTTATTTAAACCAGTCCCTCATTAACAACACATATTTAATTGCACATCCTAGTAAAAATGTGAATGCATTAGAACTATTCCAGCATTCCTCTTTCAGTATTGTTAAAATTTATTTCCATCACAGATTGCCCCTGTCTTTGCTCTTACAGTCTTCTGAACACAGGTCTGTCTTTGAAAGAAAGGTGAGCAGGCAAGTGACTTTCCGTTCTCACTGTTACTTCTGTCACGTGGTTGGTTTTGCCATCCTACGTGTCATCCCAGGCACTCAGCCTTCTGGGTGTGGGAGAAGTTTCCAATACCACAGCTGGCCAACATTTGCACTCTGTGAGAGATTCTGTACTGGTTATTGGGATCCAATCTTACCTGCTGTATACAGTCTTAAGTTATGCTTGTTTAAGAGAGATCAGTCAAGCTGTGCCTAAGCATTCCTATTGCAAGTACAGGACTGAGCATGGGCAAAAGGACCCCATGTAAAGACAGGGCTCAAATACCAAATACCCTGCAGGATAAATCTGTATGGCTTATGCCTCTTTAGAGTAGATCCAGTAATGAGAAAAAGGGATATGACATTTCTGTTGCTGAGAGTTATCAGCAGAGGGATTCTGAGAAGCAAAGGGATCTGGATGGGTGTAAGTGAAGAGCAGAGGACAGGAGCATGATGGAACAGAGAGGAGGTACCCAGCCTGGAAAGCAGCAGATCATGCAAAATAGAGCTGGTTTTGTAAAGAGAAATAAGTAAGGATAGGAAAGGCAAGAAGAGCCAGAAGAGATGTTATTTAGGTGTTTTTCTCTTGAAGGTGAAGGAATTTGCACTGAAGTTTGCAGGAAAACAGAAGCAAGAACTTTATCACATGGTTTATCATGTGGTTCAAGCCATGAGAGACAAGGGGACGGTAAGCATTCTGATGAACAAGGAGCAAAGTGAATTACAAAGAATATGTCACCATATTAGACAACTGCAATGGGAGTACTTCTAAAATAAGTAGTCTACTTTTGACATATGGCTATGCCTAAAAAAAAGCCTACTCCTAGAGCCCCTCACATTTCTAGATGGAAAGGATTGTTTGGAGTGCATGAAGGAATATCTACCAGACTCCCACATTTCTTCAGTTGCCAGTTCAATGAAATATTTTGGTGGGACCCTGTATATTGTTATATTGAATATTGTTACAGGACCTGGGGCCCTCAGTCACCAAATGGGGCCCTTGTGCCCCAAAATGGGATTCCCACAAAGTGGGGCCCAGCAATGCAGTTCAGTCAGTGGACTGGAGGAATTTGTGGTCTCTAGCAATGCAAATACATACACCCACTGACATTTGCAATGCAAGTGTTTATTGTTGATGGCAGTGAGTAGGAGAGGAAGGAAGGGAAACAGTTGCAACCCATGCACAATGCAAACCCAAAAATTTATGCAATGAAAACTCAGATACGTCCCTGAAAGAGGACGGAAGATCAGATTAATCTAGTCTTTTCTCTGTAACTTTTTTTTTAATCTAAATTTGGGGAAATAATTTATTCCTTGTGCTAAGGACACCAACTTAGTAACTTGAGATAAAATACTGCTTTTAGCTTTGCCAACAGATGGGCAGAGAATATTTTACATTACCTGTTCCAACAGAGTAGTAATCTCAGATGTATCCTCTCACTGCTCTAACGATGCCATTACTGTTTTATATTTATGCTATTATTATTATAGCAGATTTTTCACAAAATATTTAATGTGCCTATTGCTCATGAAACTTGGATTTCAGTATTTTAAGTACGCTAGGATATGACAGCAACTTTTAACCCCTTAATGGATAAGTAAATACCTAATACATAGTAAAATACGTAGTTTTCAGTAGACTTATATACCAACTGTGAAGTTGCAGTTCTTTTTCCTTTTTGTTCCTTATTACTCACATGAAATCAAATGTTCCTGGAGGTAAATGTTTGCTACTGAACAAAGACAGAATCAATACAATCTAGGAGAGTTTACAATAAAACTTGAATATTTCCCAAACTGTTTTTCTCAGGGGAAGGGGGGAGAAGGAGGAAAGAGAAGAGGGGGGAAATGATTTAACCAGCTCTAGACCTAGCCATACAATTCCTAAATTTATTTCTTTTTAATTACATTCTCCCCAGAAGCAAATCTCTCATTTTATTTTGATGAGCAGCTCAGACAAATATTCACAAACTCTAGTACTGCTGGAAGAAAATCTTCCTACATGAAGAGGTAAACTTTATGCTCTCTTTAACATATATTACTGAAAAGTACAACAACCTCATTTAAGTACATGTGGGTAACCTCATAAATAGTGCAAACGCATTATTGTAAGAGTTAGCAGATTACAGCCTGATACCCAAGCCCTCAGTCTGTTTATTAGCTATTGCTCTGAGCCCCGAGGGAATCTACACAGTGACTTCTCCTGTTGTCTGCAGACTTTGTGGAGTCTCTTTAGCCTGGGAGTTTGGTAAACCCAAACCTCCCAAGATCTTTTGAAAACTCAGTTTTGCTTTGTTTTTAAATCAGTAATTATGTAACAACACAAAATCAGATCACTGTTGTAGTTTGTGATATCACCTCTCTCCCATACGTAAAATGCCATTTTAAGACTGTAGAGGAGCAGGCTTTAGAAAGATTTCCTGTATTTAGGGGTAAATAGAGCACTCGTTAAAGCGTAGGAGTAATAGCATTTCAGCTAAAGCAAGGCAGGCTCTTCTGCACAACTTTCTCCCACGCATCCCTGCCAATGCCAATGACCTGTTTCACCTCCTGTTATTGCAGTCCTGGGCCTCTGCGTAACTGCCAAAACACCTCAGTCCTGACCTGTGAAGCCCTTTGCTATTCCAGTCCTGGAGCTCCCAAAAGGTTCTCCCAAGAACTCCTTTCTGACCTGCACCAAGCTCCCTGAAATTTCTCCCCCCCAAGCTGCCACGCAGCTTTGTGCGAAGGCCGCTCCAGTGCCCTGCAGTACCTCCTGCTATCTTTGCAGCCCTGGGCCCCTCTGTAGCTCTGTAAATAAGCCTCCATCCTGACCTGCAGCAACCCTTGCTATTAGGATCCAGGCGTCTCTTCTGAGTAGAGCCTGCCAATCATTCCAGACCACTGCTCAGGGGGACTGGGGGGATTTTTCTTCCTTTTTTTTTGGTGGGAGGGGGTAGGGAGAAGAGAGGGAAGGAGAGGGAAAGGCCTGTTTTTAAAGCTTAATAGAATCAATGAAGAATTTAAAGAATACAGTTTAACATGTTATGAAAACAAAGGCTTTGTTCTGGTTCCCTGCAGCAAAAGCACATGAAATGACACTTTTCTACTTGTGGGAACACAACGTGGACTGAAGTAGAAGGAAAGAGCACATAGGAAAGGATTAGTCAGAAGCAATCAAAGATCCTGACAGACAAAAGAAAAATGTAAATTTCTTTGTGTGTAATTGGAGGTGCAGCCCTGCACAACTCAGCTCTGCTTCCTTATAGCATTCGCTACCTATTTCCTGCATTCAGCATTTTTGCTCTCCCCCATCTTTTCATATCCTTGCTCGCGTGGGCCGTAACCCAGCAAAAGCTGATGTGTGCTGAGTCTCACTGAGTTCAAGGGGATTGGTTCACATATCTAACCTTACTCATGAGTGAAAGGACTGGCAAATTTTGAGGCCTCAGACCATGAAGAGTTTCAGATAGAGATTTGTAAGTTTTGCCTGTAGAACTTTATACAAAAAGACACATCAACAGGAATACTGTCTTGAATCATATTAACGTACAAGATGTCAAACTTTAAATGCGTAAATCTACTTTTAGTAAAGAGATAAATCTTGTTACCCTATAGTTTAAGATGCAGACATGTTTTTTTTTTCCCTAAGCCTTTTGTAAATACTTGCCCTAAAATCTTAAAATCTTAGCTCTCTCAATCTGGATTTTTTCCCCCTCTGATCAGTATCAGCATGTAGAATACTTATTTCGTGTTCATTTCTTACAGCTGTAGCATCCTCTTTTCTTGTTTCTGAAACAACATAGTTTTTGCACACCTTCACTCTTCCCCCGCCTCTTCCCTCCAACATGCTCAATGATTTTGGTTTCTTCACATCACCAGGAAAATTTGTTTGCCGATAGTTGTTTTTTCTTTCTTTTTTTTTTAAAATCTTTAACAGTGTACATTTAGGAAGACAGATGGAGGCTGTAACTTGTTTTGAGTTATTTCAGAATTCATTAAATGTTTGTACTTCCCAGATTTATGTCAAAACTGTAGGTTGAGATTACTGTGATACTGATTGATACTATGATATGCTGATTGGTCTATTTGATGACTTGCTGGAAGCATCATCTCATAGTTTAGATAACAGCTACAAATCATTGGAGAAAAAGATGTTTATTCAGAAATTTCAAGGATTTTTAGGATAACTCGAGAGTCTACAACATGATGCATTGGGTGGAAAGTAATTTTAGACATGTATGAATACTGCTGGGCTGAGGAAAAAAAAAGTTTAATGTCTCTGAAATTACTTTTTAAAATAAAACTTACATATATTTCTAAATAGGAACCTGTTCAAAATTTAAGTCAAAATGTTCATGTTAGTACTTATAAAAATAATTAATAAAAACCTTAAAGAAATAATCTTATTTTGTTTTGATTTGGCCAGAACAAATAAATTCAACCTGATTTCAGGAACAATTTCAGTCCAACTAAAAAGACACGTCATCTGAAATATTTAATCAGACATAGCTACAGGTGATCTTCCCAGTACTTAGACCGTAATTCTAGCTTTGGCTTAGGTTCACTTTGAGTTCACAGGTCATCCACATTGAAACTTCAGGGTCCCACATATATCATCACTGAAAAAAATGGCCTCTGCCAGTCATTACTGAGCACTAATTTGTTCCACCCTCAAATCCTGCTCTGCAATGGTTGCTTGGGGAAAGCAGGCATTCATTTTCCCCATCTGCTCCACACCTCAAATTGTCTTTCCCAGTGTGATCAGACCCATGATGATCCAGTGGCACCTGAGAAGCCTCCAGTCTGTCCCAAGGAAGAATGAGGAGAGAGGTGTTCATAGGACATACAATCTCAACAGGCAGCTATATAAAGATGTATGCTCAGCCATATTCAGAAGAAGGAACTTAATAACTTCATAGTGCTGCAACTGTTTTGAACCCTGGCCATCGGTGGGGAAGGGCAAGACCATAAAAATAAAACATGATAGGAAAAGACTATTTTCTAGATGCAAAATTTCTGAGACTTTCTGACTGTAGCTTGATCAATTCTAACCTCCATGTTTCATTTTCGACTACCATATATGACAAAGATTTTATTTTTTTGAGCAAAATATATCCCTGCACAGCTTGTATGGAGTTTTGTAAGGAAAACAGAGCTGACAGAGAAAGATTATTTTTTAAATGTATTGTAGGTAGGGGAAAAAACACTCATTAAAAGAAATTGAATTCTTTATTGCATAAAGCCCTAAAAAAAAATTAAATGCAGAGACAGGCATGACACAAATGTGGTCATGCATTATAAATGAATTCCATTAAAAAGGCCTAGTTAAATTAAATATACTTACCACATCTTAAATAGTATTTAGAGATGGCAAGATGGCAAGAGAGATGGCAAGAAAACAAAACAGATCTCAAACTAGATAGGAGATATTTATGGCATATATTCTGAAACACAATCCTTCAAATTCCCAGGTTTAGATTTTCATTTTACAACCAGAGGCCCAACCAGGACAGGGTGACAAGGACCAACTTACAGCAGGAGAGCCCAGAAGGAACTCTAGCAAAGCCAGCTAACATATCTCCAGGAGGAATGGATGATTTCTAGCCCCAATGACCTGGCCGCTGATGTCCTGTATGCTGTCCCTCACCACAACACACCCATGGGCACATTTAATCAACTTCCTGAGACAGTTTCAGGGGGCTGGATCTGGGGTTATATCAATTCCTTGCAGTGTGAGGCAAAGAAGTATGGTTTCTCACATTCCCTCCTCCCTTCCTCCTGTATCGTCAGGTACTGCCTGACCCACAGTTTGCAAACCAAAGGAAACAAATAAAACTTAACCCTGCTCTTACTCAGCTGGTTTTCATAAGGGTTTTATTTGCTAGAACACTTCCTCTGTGCCCCAACTCTCCTTCAGCACTATAGTGATCTTCTCATGGTGGTCTCATGAGCTTGACACTGACTGTTGATTTGCACAACACCGTCTGAAACGTTCTGTTGCAGGAATAGTAACAAATCCACAGATCACAGTAGGGACTGGAGAGAGGCATTGCTCACTGAGAGCTGCAGTTTCTGCAGGCTGCAGTACCACATTACAAAGACAAGACCCTAAGTAACTTAATCTGTTTTATGCAGATTTGATGCATTTCAAAGGTCCCAGAAATCTGGTGAATGTAGGGCTTCAATGGTGAAAAATGCGAGCATCTCTTGAGACGTATGTTTCACAACAAAAGCAAGGGGAAAACAATAAAGATATACTACTATTATAGGTGCACCTGAAGAAGAAATGTGACTTGACAGATGTTCATCACAACATTAACTTAACAATGTCTTAAATCTGTCTTGCATTACCTTCCAAAGGTGCACAGTGAGAATGTAGGTACAGAAACGTGCAGGCTGGTTTTTAAACAGGCTAATGCTGTCTTTACTTTCCTCACCAGGGTTTGTAGTGGCTGTAACATAAACCTTATTGAGTACAACCAACATGGGAGGAGAGGATGGGGGAAGGGAGGAGGAAAATCAGTCGTGCTAGGGATTGTGTGACTAAAATAAGGTATTGAATTTCTGGTTTTCACAATGAAACACTCCAGGACAAATGAGGTGCTGAAGCAGGATTTATAATTCATTGAGTAATAGGATTTTGTACTGTTTAGCAGGATTAGGCATGTTAAAGAAAGACCTATTTATTTCACTCTGACAATGGATGAGAAAAGTGTATAGTGCTCTTCGTTGTTATTTTAAGCAATTTACAGGATTACTTAGTAGTGGAGGCCCTGTGCTCCCCCTATCTGTAATGTGTCACAGTAATGGTGATATTTGTATAATTGCAGTTTTCTCCATACAGTTTCAGAATCACAGCAGTTGAGGGATCAAAGGTGTGAAGGTTGGTGGAGGGGAGGAGGGAGGGAAAGGAGGGATGTCAGGGGAGAAAAAGTAGAAACCAATTAAAACACTCCCTTATTAGAACCATGACCTCAGTGACCTCAGCCCTCCAAGTCTTTGGGACAGCATGCTCTGTGACTTAATGGTTTGTTTCAGGGGTTTTATGCTAAAGTGCTGACTGTGCTTTCTCCAACGATGTCTGCCACTGACATGGCAAGGGACTGAAACCTCTCTTGCAAAGTGGTTGGGGGGAGGAAGAAGTTGTTTTTCACAAACTCTTAGGATGGGATTTCCTGTTACAGATGTTATTATTTCATTCCTTCCTGCTCCTCTCTTTAAAAAAAAAAAAAGGGCAAAACAAAAAAGCTGTACAGCTTTCTTACTTTTTAGTTTCTTAATATTCTATGGTTTTCATAAAGTTGTTTACTTCTGTTGGCAAATGTGGAAACAAAACTATCAGCATATCCAAGCTAAGGTTTCAGAGCAAAAGGCATATGCAGAGAAAGTGGGACTTTTCCCAGCAGTGTTCATTCTAAGGCACATGCATGAAATAGCAGTTTGTGTCAGGAAAGTGCTCAGGTCAGGGGATAGAAGCTGAAAGCCAGACTATTCCATGGGAATCTGAAATACAGCTTAATTAAAACAGTATTACAGTCTTTTTCATAACAAAGTTGTTAATCATGGCCATTTTCTTTCTGAACTTAAAACATCTAAGGCAGTTTAAAAAATGAGATCCTTTCTCTCCAGAAACTCAGATGGCCAAACTATACCGCCAATTAATTTAAAGAATTCCTCTGGAAATCTGCAGAGGTTGCATAATGCACAGCTTTAGGTAATTTTAACCCAGAAAATAAGCCCCAGTGGCATGATCACTTTGCTCTCAAAACCCTAGAGCTCTGCTGTGAACAACGGAATGACCATTTTCTGTCTGGCAACCCCATTGTTACTGAAGGAACTGGAAAACTGGGTGCTTAAATTGGGATGACTTTCTGTTGAACACTGCATTATAAATATAATATGCAGAAAATGAAAATCTGCTTTTTATTCTTCCTAGTAGATGAAACATGAGTCTGTTTACAGCAGGAAAAAACGGCTAATGGAAAATAACAACAAAATCTTCAAAATCTTTGTCACAAGCTCATTTACTGGACTGAAGTGTTCTCAACATTTAACTATTGATACACATTCTGCTTGCAGAACAGAGCGCCAACTGCAATGGATACCTACCTCATCTCCCTTTCTACCTAAAGGAAACGGAAAACATATTAAAAAATCCTCCAAAGAACAGATTAAATTTTATGCATGTGCCTATTTTAAGTGGCACCTGCAGAAAGTGATTACATTCTCATGGTCTCCACAGAAAGAACTGAATTACCGTCAAGTCAGGAACGCACTGGACTTATGGCAGCAATAACAAAAATCTGCAAGTTTAGTTCTTCTTACAATTTGAAAGCAGGTATTAAATATTTGACAACGCTAATCATCATGTGGCAGAATTAATTAGAAAAACAATCTCTTGAAAATTGGTCATTAGTACAGGCAGAGACAAAACAGAGGGGGATCAATAATCTAACAAAATGGTCATTAGGAGGAGTTTAATACTTGGATTTGACTGAATTCTTGCTAGGCTCCAAAACAATAGGTTACCCAGCAACAAATAATAAAAATAAGGTCATAAAAATATATTCATGCTATCTGGCAACAAACACTAATACAAAAGTTGGGACAAATTATTTTGGATAACAGCATTGATGGTCAGGATCATATTTTTTGCTCAGAAAATGTTTTACTGAGATGTGAAACCTTTTTTCAAACAGCAATTATGCCTCAGAGAATTCCTGGGAGGTGAATGAGCCAAATTTTAGATGTAGCCTGCATGCTACCCATGACATAGAGAAGTATATAAAATATTGCAGATAGAAAGGAAATTTGGGCACTCATTCTGAACATGCTTGTTTACAGGTGTGAGATTAGACCTCTGAAGTGACTAATGAACATTTACTCTTGTGACTTCATGGAGAATCTCATAATACTTTATGACTTTCTTCTCAGAATCCCATGTCACTGGCAGCAAGGGATTATGTAAGAATTAATGCTTTTATTAGGGGAAACGTCCAGTTCCCAGAGCTCTAGAAAAACTTGCGGGCACAATGTCTGAGATTCAAAACTTGGAATGAAATGTGGAAGAATTTAAAATTAATTATAATAATGTAACGTTTTGTGATTTTTGAGGTTTCTGGCTCGTGGTTTTGGAATGTCTTGGAATGGCAATATTGGCTGAACTTTTGGCTGTACTGCTCATTAGATACAATAAGAGGTCTATAAGTAAATTATGAGAGGCAGAAGAGCTGCAATTATTTACTTATCTACTATTTCTGTGCATCAACTTCAAATTATATTTAGAATCCAAACTGAAAAACAGCCCCACCATGTCATATTTCATTAAAGGGTATAGTTAAAATGTCAATTTAGAAGTCATACTATGAGATTAGATTTTTAGATTTTAGATTTTTAATCTATTTCAACATGTAGAAAACTATTATTCCTCTATACTTGATGTTCTGAGAAACGTCCACATCACCCTGTTTTATATTGACCCATTTTGACCAGTGATTAAAAGCAGTTAATGAACAGACAACCAAATCCATCAAAATTATGTTTAAAAATAACCCTAAACAATTATCCGCTTTAGCTCCATTTGTGTTGTCAGAGGTTTGTGCTCAAAAGCAGACTGAGAGGTCACATCTGAAATGTATTTCAATCCACTTGTTAGGAATAGCAATTATCAATGACACAGACATGTTCCATCACCTACAAAATAATGTGAGAATGCTGTGAAATGTGCTTTGAGGAGGAGTAAGGTGATTTTACATAGATGACTTAATCAGAAATGAGCTGATGTATGTTTGCTAGGCAATTGCACTGGAAATCTATTCAGTCATGGTCTTTCCATTCATTGTCTTCTATATTATTATACCTGGAACTATGTTTTAACGCACTGATTCTTTAACTTGCATTATATTACAATACTTTGCATAGCTATTTTATTTAAAAGATAGTTTGGGATACCAGCCCATGAAACTTTGTTCCTCCTACTGGTACACACATCATCAGCAATCCAAAGCCTTACAAACCAACCTTCCTAGGATCAGAAGATAAACACAGTTAGAGGTTTTTAAATTAAGTAGTTTAGAACTCATTTTTAGGCCTTCTAGTTTCAGGCTTGTTGAGTTGATATCACATTTTTCAGTAGTTTTTTCTCTACAGTCATTTTACCTGAAATATATTTGAAAAGACAACAAAAGCTGAAGGTACAATCTAACCTATTTATCCCCAATATTCCCAATTTCTACCCATGCATTCCCTTAGTAGAATATCAAATATTGCCCAGGTCATAATAAAATTACAAAACAATCATGCACCACAGTGCAACACAGCGTAACCTCTGGAACCTTTAAAATTAATAATTTTCAGCCTGTGATACGCAAATACTTCACTGTCCCTGAACTACTAAAGAATCTGTAAAGGAAAGAAAGGCTATTATCAGTAAATTTGAATTCACTATGCAGAGCTCTGCCTCTCCACTGAAACAAACTACCAAGCAAACAAAACCTCATACTCTCTAGTGTCTGCAAAACCATTAGGAACGAAAACTACTGTGCCAGATTAGATTTGGATCTGAAATGAAAACTAATGCATGGCTTTGCACTCTTCACCTTCCTCTGGAGACTGTAAATCTAATCCATTAAGACAAATATCTTCGAAACAAGTTATTTGGAGGTCTTATAAGTAAATTTCCTATTTTAGAAGACTAGTACCTTCAGTTGCCCTAAGTCAAACCTCAGTCACAGAAGTAGATTACATTATTTTACTAGCACACAGGATGCAAGTAATGCTTGCAGGATTTGGCCAGTCCTCCATAAGAAAAGATTCTGCTATTCTTATGGAGTGCTTAGTAAGATTTTTCAGTATATCTTGGAGTAAGTAATACATAAAGTATTGCTGAACTCAGTAAAGCTCAGTATCAAATACTTCTTTTTAATGATAAAACAATAATGAAATAGGGTGTAAACAACTGAAGAATGACTGTGTTTCAATTAGTTCTGCTTACATAATGTAACATTCATACTCCTCTGAGCCACCAGTCCCCAAGGATTAGTTCTGATAGGTACAAGTTGCAGTACTTGTTCAAAATATTTGCCAAATAAACTAGTGTTTCAGTTCTGCAAACTCAAAACACCTGTCTATACAGTCAAAGCAAATTCATTACAAACCAAAATCTACTGCAAGGTGACAGGAGATTGAAATGCTGATTCAGAAAAGTGTCTTTAGTTTTAGGAAGTAAATCAGGACAGGCTTTTGAAAAGAACATTGAACACAGAACAAAATCAGAGTATACTTTAAACGTGGATATTAGGAAGGTATTTGTTAATAAATAGCTTCTATCTTCTTTCAAAATCTGCAAAATATTAACTTTCCATCGCTGTTACAAGTAATTTAAAGCCTGACAATGATCCAAAGGATGTGTAAATTCTCTATGCCACTACTGAGGAAAAGGAATGAAGATAATGACACAGCCATGGTAATAGAGCATAATCACACGTGTGCAATTTGCCATGACAACATGGTAACACGTGTCCTGCGTGCTCTACAGTGGAGCTGAGAGCTCTGCAACAGAGGCGGCGTTATTTTATCTTGTTCAAATACTGCAATGTTAACAAAATCTCAATATGAAAAGGCTCAGTTCTATGATGCCTCGAACACCTTAATTCTATCAGAGTCTGGTCTAGGTCAGCATAAGTCTGATAGACAATTAACGTCATAAGAGTGGGCAGCTCTGGGATTGCAATAATATATTCATGAGTCAATTCCTTTGCTGTGAAAGAGAGTTAATATTTACTCTCTTGTGTCATTTATCAGACTTACACTCTTTGGTTTTCCATTATGCCTGTGACAATATCACCTTGGTGTCCAGTAACCCAAATGATAAACAATCTAATATGATCCCTATTGAAGGGCATGTATTTATTATATTAATCTTTTCACTGGTTACACAATAGAGTTTTTTTAGAAGTGAACATATGAGTACCTATGCACAGCTGAAACAGCACTTTCTCCCAAAACCCAGTGACACATCTTTGTTCTTTCCATCCCTTGGAAACTTGAAGAAGGATATTTTTTCTAATGACAGATGACCCACAGCTTCCAGACATCAAGTTTCGTTAAGATGTCAGCTTAGGTACCCAACATCATTAGTCATTTTTAAAAATGTTAGTCCTTTTCTCTGTGGCACTGGATGTAGATGAGTTCACCCAGGAAGAAATCTGATTCCCTGTTTAGATTAAATACACTGTGTTTCTGCAGTAATGACATTGAATACTGGACTGACCTTCCTAAATGTAACAAATGCTTATCCATTTAGTAAAATGTAATGCTTTGACCTTCTTTCCCCTCAGGAATCATAATTTCTTATTAGCTGACCAAGAGACATTTCTGTCATCTAGCATTTAAAGAAAAAGATTTGAAGAAAACTGTTGCAGTTTTGATATGACTGTATATTACAGACTCGAGAAGAGAGAATGCCAGGCATGCTGAAAATCGCACAGTTCCTACTTCGCAGAGTTTATAGAGATAACACTACGAACTGGATTGCATGACAACCTTGCTTGCAACAACAGAAAAGCAGATTTCGTGATCTCAGACAAGTTTTTTGGGTTTGCTAAGGATAGCATTCATGCATTGTAAGGATTGCACTCCTTCCAATGAAATAATCAACATACCTGATTCAAATGCTGTGATTACAGCATTACAGTGATTACTGCTACTGTTTTCTCTTTTTCATGTTTAAAATCATTGAAACTTCACAGTGGGTTTTTTTTTGTGGAAAGGAGGCAGTTCAATTTCAAGTACTAATTTGAGAAAAAATACTGTACCATTGCATTATAGCAGACGTAAGCTACCATTTAAAATAATTCAATATAGAAATTCTTACCAAAATAAAGACATTAAAAACAGGAAATAGAAAGGGTATGGTTATAAAATATCACTTTCCTTTTATTGCTTCTGATTTATTCCTAACTCTGATTGTGTTCTTTCTTTGCAAAATGCAAAAAACACTTGTGTAATTCTGGCCTTTATTTCTGTTGGGGATGAATATCAAGAGAGATTCATTCTTACTGCTTTCACAATGTAACTAATCTGGCTAAGGATCTAATATTTTTACTGAAATACTTATATGCATATAAGCCTTCACATAAGCATAACTGTACCACTGTAAATGTTCCTTGTACTGTTAAAGTGGTAATTCCCTTACACATCTATGAACGCGCACATCTCTCTAAATCTACATGAGGATTGTTTATACTAAATTACTATATCAGCCAAGTTAAACTACTTGACCATATGAATTGGGACCATTGTTTCCTCCAATTTCATGGTATCAAACTAAATAGTCATGAGAGTGAGAAAATGAATTCATATGTAACTTCTCAGTGACTGTTCTGAGCACTGCCCCTCCACCCCTCCAGATTATTTTTACATGTGTGGTACTGCACTGAATACACCTTCCTGATACTGGGCTGCTTTTCATTTCAGACTTCAAGCACTAGTGTTATTGTACTAAATTCAATTTATAGAGCTATGGACATGAATATTGCCAGGGCTAATGTGCCAAGCTAACAAACAACATGTGACAGAAGTTAGTCACGTTGCATAGGGCAGATCTGGTGGTGAATGTGATACGAGAACCTGTACAGAATGGAAAACTGAGTTTTGTATTTTGCAACTACAGGAAAGTCCAGCTGAGGAAAGAGCTATCAGGAACAGAAAGAGGTGGAATATTAGGCTCTTTTTTTTTTTTTTCCTTTTTCCCCCAACACTTCTAGACCTTTTTTCTCAGCTAACTGTCCAATAATAATTTTTAGAGCTATATTTATGAGAAATGACAATTATTGCATTCTTTTAATGCTGTCCACACACAGTAGTAGTTAACTACTATTTTAAATGTAGCAAAAAGTTTGACATTTTTTTTGGTAATGATTTTCTGTTTTTAAATAAAGCAATTATACATGTGCAGATTGAATCTTTTGCCAGCTCTATTTTATGTGTGTGCATGGTTCAAAATGCAGTAGGAACTCATGCTGTGTCTCTGTACTGAGGAATAGCAAGAGCTCTTTGGGGGTATTACTTTAGAAGCTTGCAGGAGTCATATAAACTCCCCATGTAGCACTAAATGTTGTTCCACAACAGCATCTACCAGTCGCCTTTTGGTGTGAAGACAAGCATGGACACAACAGCGAAGCAAGGGATACAGTGGGTACATCTGCTCTCCAAAACTGACTACAGAATCTTTCTGGCTTTGTTCCTTATCCTAAAGAATGTATTTTCCCAATGTGCCAAAGAGCAAACTCAAAACCGCATACCCTCGGGCTATCAGCTCTATACCTGAGTACCACCTTCTTTTGACTTGGTTCAGCAAAACTAGAAACTTTTGGCAGTCTGCTTTGCACTTTAAATAGCATGGTCTCTTTGTCTCCGTGATCTGTTTCACAGTCGGGAGGTTAGGTGCTGACAGACCTAACAAGTTACGGTTTGCCCTGTCTGCTGATGCAGCAGGGAGCTGGTTTCGTGCGCTTAGCTGTGCTATTCTGGAGACATGACCACATTTAATGTTACTCAGAATGAATGCAGGAAGATACTTCTTTGTCACCTAAAGCCATTTAAAGTTTGGTGGATACAAATCTCCTTACAGTCACTTGGTTCTAAACCTTTCCTTCACTGTTGCTTACATCTCCAAAACAAAGCCAGACGATCCATCCTCCAAACCTGTCTTGTTACATGTGAGCACATTTTTCTGATAAGGTAAATTACAGAACAAAGGGAAATGCACTGCTTTAGCCCTCCCTCCTCCCTTTAATTATCAGTGGCTGGAGACACAATTAATTTTGGAATTAAGACTGTCTGCTTTCATAAAAACATATCCTTCCTTGTCTGGCTACGCTTTTTTTTTTTTTTTTGTCCAAGCAATGTTAGTAATTATCTTCTGGGTCGCCTCTCAGTTGTCAATAGGCTGTCTGTGTGCAGCGCTGTTTCTGCAGTGTTTATAACAACAGGCTGTTTGTGGCACAATGTGGCACAGCCAGGAAGCTGACTGAGTGAGGGAGAAAAAAAAAATCAAAATACTTCAGCAGGGCTGCAAAGGCTGATATTACAGAGTAATTACAGATGTCATACAACCTGATAACATCTTTGAAGCACAGAGCCTCCTAATGAGCATGATAAAACTTAAAGCAATTGTTTCAAGTCTTGAATGTAGCATAATTATAAAAAAACAAAACCCCACCTCTGAGCTAACTAAATCCCTGACTAAAGGGCATGGACTTTCACAAGCTTCAAACAAGAGTTAGAAAATGTCATCACTACCCACTCTGCCCAATCCTAAGGGAAGGCATACAGAAGATTCAGGAACATATGGTGACACAGACATGGATAAAACTGAGTCTGTCAGCAAGAGCAGGGTTTTCCTGTTGCTAAAATGTGCTGCGTTGATAACTTTGGAGACTGGAGTTCTCCCCATAAAATCTCTGCTCAGACTGGAAGGAACCACACCTAAGGCAGGTAGGGATAGGATAATTTTGTCTCCATATGGTTGACTTTGGTCCTTGATCTCCCCTTGAGAGTGCCCCCAAGGCTGACTGTCACAGTAGCCTGGCCCTGAGAATAAGATCCAAAAATGAAGACTGGGACTGGAATCATAATAATCTGCCCAAGTAAACTGGAGGTGTGTTGTAAATTGGTAACATGAGATAGACTTAGACCAGGATACTATCAATGAAAATATAATAACCCACTACCACTGGCCAGCTGTCCTGGTTTCAGCTGGGATAGAGTTAATTTTCTTCTTAGTAGCTGGTATAGTGCTGTGTTTTGGATTTAGGATGAGAATAATGTTGATAACACACTGATGTTTTGGTTCTTGCTGAGTAGAGTTTACACTGGTCAAGGACTTTTCAGCTTCCCGTGCTCTGCCAGGTGCACAAGAAGCTGGGAGGGAGCAGAGCCAGGACAGCTGACCCAGACTGGCCAAAGGGCTATTCCATACCATATGACATCATGCTCAGTATATAAGCTGGGGGAAGAAGAAGGAGGTGGGGGACATTCGGCATGATGGCGTTTGGCTTCCCAAGTAACCGTTACGCGTGATGGAGCCCTGCTTTCCTGGAGATGGCTGAACACCTGCCTGCCGATGGGAAGTAGTGAATGAATTCCTTGCTTTGCTTTGCTCGTGCACGCGGCTTTTGCTTTCCCTATTAAACTGTCTTTATCTCAACCCATGAGTTTTCTCACTTTTAGTCCTCTGATTCTCTCCCCCATCCCACCGGGGGGGAGTGAGCGAGCGGCTGTGTGGTGCTTAGTTGCCGACTGGGGTTAAACCACGACACCAGCCAATCCCTTTCTCTCTTGTTTTAATCTCAGAAATGCCACTGCTATATCCTCATTGTGCCTCTCTGAATTATACCTTCAGCGGCAGTCTTTTACCTTTGAATCTGGGCAGAGGAAGGAACATTTTCAGAAGAGAGACAAATAAAAAGCACATCTTGCTCATGCTGAGAGCTGAAGCAATACAGGTCCCAAAATGAAAATTCTTCTTTACCTAGAAAATGAGCACTTGGCTGGCCTAGGAATCCCATACATTCCTGAGTCAGGGTTCCTGTTAGCTGGTGCATGCTCTCTTACCAGACTATAACGTCAGAATATCATTCTTCAGTTTCAGTTTGTGATACAGTGATTAAGTGTAGTTCGCCTGCCTGTAATACAAAGTTTCTAAAAATACTGGCTCATTCAATGCTGCTCATGATTTTATGATCTTATTTTGCATCCTTTCTGTTTCTTCATACTTGAATTTCTAGCAGGCCATCTAACAAACCACTCCAGTATTGACAGCTCCATTTTAAAGGGATGAGTTTTTCTCTCTTTCTCTTAGATGCTTATGTGCTGCAGAACAACCCAAGGGCAAGTTAAAAACATAAAGGAATATAGTAATGCAAATGTATCTACTGTCCTCCTTCAGAAAGATCAGATTATTTACCTTCCATAGAATTTGTGTTTACTTTTGGAGGTACTCCATGAGACAGGCATTCCTCCTGCAAAGTTGGCAGATCGGGCCATCTGACTGTGACACCTGGAGCTTGGGTACCCTAAGTGACAGCCAGCACAGAGGAATTGCTGGAATAAGGCTGGAGTGTTATGGCAATACAAGCAATAAAGCAAACAAGTAATTTTTCGCTTCCCACACCATCCCTTTAGTTGTGGAATTTCAGTCAGTTCTTGTGTTCTCAGTGATTTATATTACCTATGGTCTGGCTGTTGCCAAAGGGGAGTGTGTGTGTGTATTAACTGCAGTGAGAACTTCATTAAAGTTCAGTGACAGAGAGCAGAAGGTGAACTTGTATGGCTGAAAACAAGTTTGGGGTGGACTGGACTGAGCAGAGAGCACCTCCATCAGCATAACCCAATCTGGCCTGGGTGCTGTCAGTCCCATTAACTGTAAGGCGTTATACAGCTCACAGTAATTACATATAGCACTGTTCATGAATATGTAAAAATTGGAAATAAAGTTACTGGATTTCATATGGCGTTCAATATACGGATTCTTGACTCTACGTTGTGGCCAACATCTTTCAAGATAATTTTCTTTTTATTTATCCTTTCAGTTACTGTTCTTTTCTAACCTGCCAAAATAAAATTACTATCACTCAGTTTCCTTTAAAAAGTATACAACTTTCAGTTCTAGTTCTAGCTAACAATAATCATGTTTATCTGCAGATATTAAGGACCTTTAGAGAATTGGTAAGTGTTATCTCAATTTTGTAGGTGAAAAAACAGGTTACAAAACCTTTCCCAGAAGAGGGATGGAACCAAGTCAAATGTAGAACTAAGCTGTCTACATGTGATATAACCTCTTGACCACAGTAATGCTATTTTCTAAAGATATAGGGATATCCATACTGTCAAGAATGTATAAAACTCCGAACAGTATTAAGTACAGCAGCCAATTCTCATGTCTCTGAAAAAAATCACCACAGGAGGAGCCATGACTCCCTGATCTATGAGATGTATTTTCTTTTTAAACTTTCCCACCAAGGAATTCCTATGCAGGCAAAGATGACTGATGATGCCATTAGTAGCATTACTTATAGATCTGCCCTGTGACAAATCAGATTACGAAGTGGTTAAAAGACTGAAAACCAATTATATTTTACAGGAACTATTTTCTGAGAACGTATCCAAATGAGAAATACTTTAATTTTCGTCAAACAACATGTTAAACAAACTGCTGAAAACAATGAATACATTTTAAATATTTGATTATTTTTTTTTTAATAAAGTAATGGAGCTAATTGCAAAAGCCAAAACCAGCAAGCAGGAAGAAGGACTAAATATGTTATACTTAGAAGGCCTAAGGAACACAGATGATTAGAAGGACATATGCCACACATAAGCTCTTTTAGGATGAAGCATGTTGAGCACACGGTAATGCGTGTTTGGGGGAGGGGAGGCAGATGGCCAGAAATAAGTTACCAAAGGCTAGCAAGAACAGACAAGTTTCAGTAGAATATCTGGTAGATGCACATCTAACAGACATTTTGAAAGTATTGGTGAAGTTAATCCAGCAGTATCTAGAGGGTAACTGTGCTCTACATTTTAATTTGGGATGGTTTTAGAACCCCATGGGCAGTGAAAACCAGGTACAGAACACGTTTTGTACTCAAATGCCCATGCTGTAACTGCATTGCAACACTAGTAAAAGAGCATGGGAAAATTTGAAGAGGAATTTGCCTTGAGAAGGAAAGGCTCAGGGGGATCTTATCAATGTGTATACATACCTGAAGGGGGGGTATAAAGAAAATGGAGCCACACCCTTCCCAGTGGTTTCCGGTGAAGGGATGAGAGGCACTGAGCAAAACTGAATTCCAGATAGTCCATTCCAACATAAGGAAAAGCTTTTTTACTGTGAGTCTGGTTGAACACTAGCACAGGTTGTCTGGAGAGGTTGTGGAGTCTCCATCCTTGGTGATATTCACAACCCAACTGGAGAAGGCCCTGACCAACTTCCCTAGCTGACTCTGCTTTGAATGGGGGTTGGACTAGATTATCTTCTGAAGCTTCTTCTAGCCACAATGATTTTGTGATATCTGAACAAAGTGCAGATCTGAGGTAACTATTTAAATTGGAGTCTGATGAGACAGCTGAATTTGACATTTCCATCAGGAGCATCATGGAATTTTTAGGTACCCTACAAAGTCAAGGACTCCATTCGGAAGCTATCCAACAGGAGCATCTGAAGCATGATTTTTCATCCAGTACACTACTGAATGGCGGCTGCCTGACCAAAAGAAAGCATTCCACCTCATTTAAACCCCAGTTTCCACAGCACTGCTCTTCTCTCCAGAGCCTGTGTATCCAGGGCCTAGCCTTGTTAACTTTATGAGATAGTTACCTTGTAAGTAATGCACAGCCCCTCTGGGGCCCCCAACATAACAAAGACATGGACCTGCTCGAGCGGGTCCAGAGGAGGGCCACAAGATCAGGAGCTGTAGCATTTCCCCTATGAGGACAGGCTGAGAGAGTTGGGGTTGTTTAGTCTAGAGAAGAGGAGGCTCTGGGGAGACCTTATAGCAGCCTTCCAGTACTTAAAGGGGGCCTACAGGGGAGGGATGGGGAGGGACTCTTTATCAGGGAGTGTAGTGATAGGACAAGGGGTAATGGTTTTAAACTGAAAGTGGGTAGATTTAGATTAGATATTAGGAAGAAATTCTTTATTGTGAGGGTGGTGAGGCACTGGAACAGGTTGCCCAGAGAAGCTGTGGATGTCCCCTCCCTGGAAGTGTTCAAGGCCAGGTTGGATGGGCCTTTGAGCAACCTGGTCTAGTGGAAGGTATTCAGGCCCATGGCAGCGGGGTTGGACTAGAAGATCTTTAAGGTCCCTTCCAAGCCAAGCCATTCTATGATTCTTGATTCTATTCTATGGCCTCTGTGGAGTCCATTGCCACTTGATAGTTACCAACCATTCGAATCAAAGCAAAGAAGGAATAATTTTTCAATAAAGGAGCATGCATAAATGTAGAAAACAATGACACAATAATAAGTAAATAATTCAATCTTCCTGCTTCTCTAAAAACTGAACATTGTCATGAAAAATCTCACTAAGTTTCTTTATAAAAGGCATTATTTTCTAATATTTTCACATTTCTAATTTAAGCTTACTTTTTGAGGCCACTGAGTCAGTGCTGTCTTTCTGAGTTGCCATTCACCCATCCTCTTCTAACCATTTCCCTGAATTCAGCTGAACTGGGACCATCTTTGTCATGAACTTTGAAATGAAGATTCCATTTGATTTTTATGAAAACACAATTATTACATTGAACAAATCTTTGCCTTGAATCCTAATTCATACTCTCTGAAGGAAAAAGCAGATAGCAGAAATGACTAGAATACATTGCTGTCAAAGAGCTTCTTTACCAGAATTATGATGCTTTATTTCATTTTTGATTATGCACTTGCAATCAATAGTAACCTTGCTTCCCAAAAACCTATCCACAAGAAGGCAGTGGTGACATATCAAAACTTCTTCTCCTTGGACTGTGCCTAACATACACACTAAAAATAGCTGGCATGGGCTGCAAATGGTTCTCACAATGACACAGAGAAAAAAATACTCTCTCCATATCCCTGAGTAACTGTACACACATGTGTATAATTCCCAAAGTGCTTAACATTGCAATGTAAACACTTTCCAGTTGCTTTCAATTATATAGTCCTCTTACTAATCATTCCAACCTGAAATTATTACTGTGGTGGATGGTCATTTGGCTGCTGCTACTAAAACCTTCAGTTATATCTGTAAACTACCTTCATTAACTAGAGTAGCCCAACTCCCTAATAAAAACTGTGTGGTGTCTTGGTTAATGAAGTCTTACACTTTGTAGTTAAGACATTAAAGTGTAAAAAAAAAAAAAAGAAAAATGCAAAAAATGCATCCCACTAGGTCAGCATTAAAAATAAGAAGGAAAAAATAAAGATTGTTTTACCTAATGAAAACAGTTATGCTTAACCTATAGCATCTTCTATTGTATCATACCTCAAAATAAATGGAGGCTTATAAATGCCAAGCTGAAATGGAATAATGTCTTGCCTTAAAATCAGAGCTTAATTAGCCCAAGGGTGAACAAACATTTGGACAGATTCCTCCTGCAACTGATGATTAGCTCTCATTATTTCAGGCTGTCTTCTAGGCCATGTAGCAGAGCAATGGAAGACAATCAGGGAAAAGATTTACTTCAATGAGAGTGCCTGCCAATGCAAGTCTTGATTTAATTTCATAGGACAGCACAGGTTATTTACATTCCAGCACAGTAAGATGTCAAATGTAGACAGTACAGGTCAAAGAAGTCAATCAAATAAAATGTAAGTGGAATGGGGCACTTGCAAAAAAGGGGAGAGGAAGTTTTACCACAAGCAGCAATCACTGCAGCATTAAATAGTTCTATGTTTGTTCAAAATATTGTATTTGCTAATGTATGGAAACACATTTCACAAAGAAAGTACATTTTTTAGGCATAGATATAGGCAGAGGAGGAAAAAAGTTACTTTCACAAATAATTTCATAAAATTATCTGACCTTGTACCTATAGTAACAAGGAACCACATGTAGTTGCCTAAGATGTTCCTTCTGATGAATAAAATACAATACAAGCACTCCTTTCATATGGGAAAAACTATTTGTTCTCTGTTATTCCAGTTATGTACTGATGTAACTCACTGCTATGACAGATTCTTGGAAACAGCTGAAAAAATGTAATCAAGTTCAATGACAACATTTTAAGCAAAGGATGCTGATTTGCCTAGCTAAGTGGGACTGTAAATTCCCAACCTACAAGAGAGGAAAATACTTCTTCAGCATCAAGTCCAACACAGTGAGGAACTATCCGGGCACAGGAGAGATTCTCTGTGACTGCAGGGTCTATCCACACATAACTGATATAGAGTTTCTGATATCTGCAACACTAGGATATATAAGTGATTTAGACTTTGCACGTGAAGATCAGCTCAAAGAATGGAAGGCAAGCCCAGTGAAAGAGTCCCACTTTAGCTCCACTGGTATAGGAAAGCATGGAAGAATGGTTACCACGCCACATCTATAGGTCCAAGCTGGAGTATCTGAGCCTTGAATGCATGGAGAACAATGAGCAAAGCAATGCACTATTTTACAAAATTCAGCAACATTACACAATTATTAAGGCTAGGAACGAATTTCAGAGTCAAATGCAATTGCACCAGAGGTGAAGGAAAATCTACAATGCAATCATTCAAGCAGTAGTTTGGCCAGGCCACCAGGATTAACACCTTCAGCTTCTGCAAACACATCATGGGAACCTTAAGAAACACAAGTGCTCAGCGCTTTGTTTTCATCTGTTGGGCAAACATCCTACTTTGTGAGTCAACAGCAGAGTTTTGAATAAATCAAGCTTACCTATACTGTCTTCTAGAAGACCAATAAACAAGAGTTGCAATAGTTAATCCTAGTTGTTATCAAAGGAGTTTCAGTTCAGTTCAATCCTTTTAATTTGCAACCTTTGGCATTCAGCCAAATAGTTGTGACTTAATAGGATCTGCAAGTTAAAATTAAAATCCTGCATGTCTGTCTGTTTCAGTTCTTATCCCACACTTCCTCTTTGGGTAAAACTCTCCTTTATTACTGCTGAATCCAGAGCCTGTATTTTGTCTCTGGTCTCCTTTAACTTGTGGCAACCCCTACTTAACAAAGACCCAAACATACTACAGTATAACTATTTCGGAATAGTTATATATTCTTTTAAGTCTCCAAAGAACTTTGGTTCAGGACCTTCAAAGCAAAAAAGAGACAATGCACAAGCTCAGCAGATGTAGAGACAGAGCCTTGGAGATACACAGAAGACATTATATATTGTATTCCTGAATACAGTAAAAAGCACATTAGAGAAACAATAGGGCTGAAAGGTCCAATTCAGGTTTTTTTTTTTGTTTAAGATATTTCATTCTCTTACTTCAAATAACAAATATAAGGGATTCTGATACCTGTTCAACCAAGGGATTAGAAATAATGAACAACTGCTGTGTTTGTATGTTATTTTTACTACATGGAAAGGAAACAATTTATGTTATGTAGCATAGGCCAGCACTTACAAAAAATATGTATGTGAACTCTAACTACTGCGGACAACTCTGAAAGACATTAGAGGTAATAATTTCAATCACAGATCAACTGTGAATTTTTCCTTCACTTTTTTATTTACATTCCTTTTCTTCTTTCAGGCTTTTTCTTTCCCTCATCTTCTTTCACCCTCACATTTCTATTCAAACAAGACGACCAAATGTTTTAAACTATAAAACGTGTAGCAAATTCAGTATCTGGCAGTTCCTTGTGAGTTTGCACAATGAATATACACTGTGTTTTCTACTGCAACCTCAAGGCTTTGCAGACTTGGGAATCACTCTGCATTTGTAAACCAATAAAAATAGATACACATGTATTTAAAAAAAGGATCCAGTTGCTCTCAGAAGAGCTTATAACCAAAATACTTCCCTGCTTTATATTCTCCAGTAAATAAAACAAAGATCAAAGTTATAAGCTGAGAAATGCTGAGACTGATGTTTCAAAAAATTTGCTACTGATTAGTTCTTAAGTTCATATGTAACATTTATTATTCCCTATGAACGTTGTATAAGGAAAAGTTCAGCAAATGCGTTAGAAATTCTTATTTTAAGATGTACACACCATACACCTCTGTTGATAACAAAACAATAGGGGTAAGATAATAAGTTTTTATCCTTGATTACTTTTCTGCTTTAGTGGAGTGTTCCTACTGTGATCTGCACAAGACATTTCACAAGACATTTATCTACAAGAGAAAGGAACAGAAAGAAATTGAGGCAGAGTGATTAAACCTGATGTCTCCTTTCTACAGACACGTGCACAGGCTTAATCAATCTGACGCCAGCAGTCTCCACTTTCACATTGCCTGCTGGCTTCATGCCTGACAGATTCCACCTACTGTACATCTTTGTAGGCAGAATAAAGATGTGAGATAAAGAAAGCGAAGTGAGCCAGCCGAGCAGACTGCATAAATTGCATGCCCTTTAGTCTAAGCTTCATGAGGCTCTGATCCCTGCGACTATTGCTGTCTCAGCCACCCTGCAGTGCAAATAGAGTGTTTATGAAGAGTATATGCTTGCTCTTGAAAGCCAAAGCTTGCAAAAAGTTGGGCTTACTCTGTTTTTTTCCAAACTGTGAATGGTAATGCTTTCAACATTAAAGAGTCTGCCTCCTTTAAGTGTTGAGTTGTCCATCTACACATACTACACTATTCAAATAGGAAACATATTGCAGTAATGGAGGTTCTTATGAAAATTTACCAATTCATCTTAAACACACTGACATAAGAGGACTTTTTTAAGCAACACCTATTAGGCTTGCTATATGAAAGCAATGACTGTTTCAGCCCAGAATTTTCCTAAGGGGCAAAAAACAAACAAAACCCTGTAACTAAATCTCTAGCATTCCCTCTCCCCAGTGAAAAACGCCAACAATGTTGCAATTTGAAATTCAGTAAGAAAAACAGTTAACATAATAAATTGCTCTGGGCTTTATGTGTCCTCACTGAGGGTAATATTGGGTTCTTCCCTAAACAAAAACATCCCTTGAGGATGAAATGCTAGGACAGTAAATATTATGTTTTAAGAGGAGAAGAGGTAGACCTGCCAGCTCTCTTAAACTGAAATCCAGGGAAAAATCCCATTTCTTCCACCTATCCATGTATAATTTAATATTTCAAGGCCTAAATGAGGGGCCATATTTGTGCACAAGATGCAAAGAAAGGCACTGAAGAAAATGAATGACTGTGGCAAACTTTAAAGAGCTCAGATAATATATTCCAGGATCAAAAAAGCAAAGAGCTTCTAGTTTCAGATTTATAACCTAAAAAGTTTACAATAATAAGAAAATTCCAAGAGTAAGAATAAGAGATGAGTAAGAAAATTACAACAGTAAGAGAAATTCCAAATATGTATCTGAAATTAAAAATCATTCTTTTATAATGATATAAATCACAGCAGTACATTTCATTAACTGCAATAAATCTCATTATTTTCACTGTATTACAAGTCTATTGGGAAAAAACATATAGACAACAGACCACAGACCAAGCTATTATAGGTCAGCCATATTCCCAGTGGTGTGGGCCAGCATAGGGGAATTCTAATTTGCTACAGTTCCACAATAAAAATCGTAATAAAATACCAAATGAGAAAAATTCTTTTCAAATAGATATGTAATAAGTTGTAAATAACTTCTGTATGGCTGGAAATTTCCCTTTCATTTCATGAAAAGATATGGTTATGTGAATGGCATCTATTCTTGATGATAAAACACAGGGATTGTCCTTAATTCAGGAAAAGCAGGATAAAGAAGAAGGCTCCTGAGAATTATAGACCTTCACAAACAATCCTGGTATAAAAGAGATCATTCACTGAAATGCAGGAGAAGAAAGATAAGAACAACAGGGTGTCTTGACCCCAGCATTTTAATAGTGGTTATATGGAAAGAGCCAGATGGACAATCCTGTCCTAACAAAACCTAACAAAAGGTTCATTTGAATTCTCTCTGTTAAGATTTCAAAAAAGTTTAAAAGCACAATGTCAAAGCGGGTACTGTAGACCTGAAAAATAGACATCACATCATCCCTACCCCTGTGTTCTGCTCTCATGAGCAGGCAGTCAAGAGGATTCTTGTAAATACAAGTATTCTTCCTGTACTGATAGCAGACAGAGGACAGACATCCCAGAAAGATGTAGAGGTCTACGGTTGGGATGTCTATCCACTGCCACAGACAACTCAAGCATCCTCTGAGACAGAATTATCAGTGTCTGTTTAAATGTACCTTTTTGGAGTGCTGGTGTTTCTTCTCATACTAAGAGAAATATACTTTCAAAACTATGCCATTTTTAATAAAATATTGTGATCACCTAACAGAGTTGAGTGATGTATATTCCAGCAGTCTAAAGAAAGCAGGACAGCATAACATTTCACCTAAAATATTTTGAATGCCAAGTGATGCTATATGTAAATAGGAAATATAGCTAGATATATGCATAGCACATGGTCTGCCAGGACATTTCCCAGGTCTCTTTTGAATCTTTTGGACACTAGCAAATTTAAAAGAAAAAAAAAAAGAAAATACCCACATCAAAATATCATGCTTTCCCCTACTTTTTTTTCTTAAGTCTCGTTGACAGCTGAGTCCTACAATTCACAAACCCCTGTTTCTGCCTGATACTGCCATTGAGTAACAGTCCTGGATTTCAGACACTGGAATCTGTTATCCACAAAATAACTGCACTAATGATATTGATCCAATTCAGAATTGCCAGCAAGAGAGTTCCAAGTTTCCACTGATGTTTTCAATAATTAGATGAACAGAAAGCTAAATCTTGAAAAACAAACAAAATCATTTCTGTTTAAAGAATGATGCTGTCACCTTGTTAACAGACCTTCAAGAAACTAATCATGTGTAAGGGGGAGGAGAGATTATTTTCTTTCTAGTCAAGAACTGGGGAGTCACCATTACTGGGGCTGCCCAGAAGTAATCACTATACTTGCCCTTCTGCTTTCTTTAAGGTTCATTTCCACAGGAACATGCTCTTCACAGACCTACTGCCCTTTGCACCTGAGACACCCTTTTACCCACTATACTTTTTGGTGGTCAAGTCGTTTTTTAACAGGCTCAAAAGAAAGGATGGAAAAGGCAGAGCCCCTCCTCTGGATCCCTCCAACCCCTTCTCTGTGGAATCAAGGCAGTTTCATTCAGATCTGCATCACCCCGCAGCAGCCAGGATTTACATCTGGCATGTCTGAAAGCTTTCTCGGGTATAGAAAATCCTTCTTTTAAAAGAATGAACAAGAAGGAGGGAGAAAGAAAGCTCACTGAACAGTAGAAACAAACTACCTAAGTAAAACAGGCTCAAGGCTGAGGCATGTGATTTAATTGGGGATGTACTTAGGCTAACAGGAAATGCCACTGATAAGAAGTTAAGGACTAAATGGACAAAGTCTTCTAAGAGATTTCAGATTCTTTGATGGGCCTACAAGGAAGAGGTCCTCTAACAGTTTGTGCTGCAACCAGTGTTAATTATGAATTTATATATGCGGAGAAACGGCTTGATAGTTATCTGTAATAAGCCTAAATTGGAGAGAGACAACCTGAGGTCAGAGAAGTTATTAGTATGCCACAGAGAACTTGTAGTGAATCCAGGAAAATGGGGGTGGGGCGGGGGGAACCCCAAACCCACTCCCCCTTCCTTCCCAAATTGAAGTGACACTGCCTCACTGCCTTCATCATCCTCGCTTCCTAGCTGACATGCAAAAATCAAGGCTTTCCACTTTCAAAGTATCTGCTAAATTTACTTTACCTTTTCCATGCAAAATACTTCAACAATCACTCTGTTACCATGCTGTCACAAATAAAGTAGTCAGCTGAAAATGTAGCTGGTTTCTGGAACACAGGATTTTTTCAGGATATCACCTTGTTCTAAAGATGGAGATGGTCTTCCTCATATACAGAAAAAAAAGGGTGCCTGGAGGCCAAAAGCAACTCTTCTCATTCATGCAAGCAGCCAGTACGCTACCTGGCTGAGCTTCTGCTGCTCTGCCAGAGGTCAGAGGTTACGGTTTCAAAAAGTTCCAGCTGTGACAGAAAAGAGCTAGAAAAGGTCTGTAGGTAGAGGATTGAATGCCAGTTTTCTATGTTGTCATAAACATGAGGTATCTACAATGAACAAATGATTTGCCCTGGAGCTCTCTAACTTAATTTGCTATGTACATGTTAAATCAAATTAAAAATCTTGCCTTTCCAAAAAGTTACTGCATTTTCAAAGACACAGTTTGATCAGCTGACTTTGATTTCACCAGAGGCCTACATTATACACATTGTGCCTGCCAAACCTTCACAGAAAAAAAATGTATTTAAGTGCCTGTTCTAAAAGGGAAAAAAAAAAACGTTCAATCTTCTTGGCTTCAAATGTTTGATACTCTGCACATTCTGAAGTATAATTCACTTGCACACTGAGAGTTTTTGAATCCAAGCAGCACTCACAAATTTCATGCAAAGGACTGAGAATACACAGAACCTGATCTGGAACCACACAGCCCTTGTTGCATACAAACCCCAACCCATCGCACCACAGGAACTGAAGCATGGGCCTCAGGCTCGCCCAAGAGCACCAAGAGGTTTCCTGAGACATGCTGATGTGCAAGCCATGTGCAACTGCATGGCTGCTTCTTATTGTAGGAGCTGCACTTGATGGAGTCCCTGCATGGATGAAAATTTTTGTCCATGAACTTTGAACATAGAAGTGATGGGTAGTTATCAAGGGAGGAAGTTAAACAAAAATAGTAACAAGATTTCTGGGTTATTTGACCTGATATCTTATTTGTGGGTTTGGACAACTGTTTTTAAAAGGTTGCCCAGCACAGAGCAGAGAATACCTTCAATGGTACAGATGTAACAAAACAAATGGTATTAAATTCTTTTTTGACGTACAGTATTATTTCTCTTTCCAGGTCTCACTACTTTAGTGCATGTTTGGTTTCTTCTTGAAACTCCAGTTCTTGAGACCATGTAATTGCCTTCATGAAATACTAAAAAAAGCTTAAGATCAAATAACATATGTGGCAGCAAAGTGCGTGCCACAGAGAGGGGATGCCCATGGATACTAGTTAATTCTGCCCAGCCTCTCAGCTGTTAAGGTGCAAGTCAGCTCTGATCCAAAAGCTCTTTGACCAATGTAATGATGAACGGGACTGCACAATCCTGGCAACATGGTAGGGCTCATAGGCTGGGCTCAACGCTGTTCTTGCAATCCAGTGTATTAAATGTAGAAACTGCCCTACTTTCTACTACTATTTAGAGTGATGAGGGCTCGGATCACATTGTGATTTTGGTAGAGTAACAATCATGCAAAATTCTAAGTGCCAAGGCTTAGGTGACCTCTGAACACTCAGGCAATACTAGGACCAAATTCTTACTCTTGCCTAAATACAGAGAAACTCGAGGAAGCAGACCTCTGTGCCATGCTGAGTTTAGGGCTGTTTACGTTGAGGATAAGTACTGTCCCACCACAAGAAATGGAGTCCGCCTGCACATCCACCACTACAGAGAGACAGAAGTGTGATCACTGTGACTCATTCAGTCCTTTTTGTCTGTCCTGCATCTGTCTGCAAGGACCTTAATAATTGCTAACTGGAAGGACTGGTTTGGTAAGAAAGCACAGGGGAGCAGAGTATAAAGTTTTCATTTGCAGATCCCTTCTAATTACTCTTCAGAGTTTTCCTTTCTAAAGGGAAAAGCGGTGCTCCTCATTCCCTTTTAGTGAAGGCCACAATTTCAATTTGAGTTATGAGTGGGATAAAATATATCTTTAAAGAAGCAGGTGCGTAGAAATAACTGAAGAGCCTGGTTTTATGGATCAAAAGTTTCAGAGCAGTGAGACTGCAAGAATATGTGCTTCCATTAGAAACATCTGTGCTGAATATTAGGCAAAATACTTTTGTTTCCAATACTGCCAGATACTTGAAATCAACCATTCATATTAAAGTCACTAAGCTAAATGAGGATGCTTACTAAAGACAGCATTCCTAACATGAAAGAATATTTTTTGTAACCTATGAGCCTAAGTTTTCATCTTCCCGTGGCTAGCTGTTTATATAATGAGGGAGAACTTATTTTCATTTCAGGAAATATCTAGGCCTATATAAAGTCTTCATCTGAGACTCATATTAAACGTTGATTTCATCTGTCACTAACAAGTTATACTAAGATTTGTACAAATCTATTTATAAACCTTGTAATTTTCATGATTGATAGCATTTAAGATGCGGTGAACTTAAGACCTTTCGCATTTCTTGTGAAAGATATGGTAAGAATGAATAACAAATCAAATATCTGCTTCAACCTTTGATTTAGAAAAGTCAATGCCTAACTGTAGGTGTGTTCTGTTGCATTTTGGACTGTGACACTTCTGTTTTGGATGAGAGAGATGCCAGCTGGACTACAAAGACACTTAACACATTTGCAAAGATGTCTGGATTTTTTAGTGCCAGGAACCAACACCAGATTTTTACTGTGCTTAACACAAGCGTATAAAATGTTGCTTCTGATCTTTTTACTGGATTTTACTTTTTTCTCTATTTCAGAACTCATCTGAACACTTCCAGTGCCAGTATGCACTTCTAACACTCAACTGCAATAATGGAACAAGCGCAACTCAGAAGAAGGATGTTTCAACCAAAAAATCTGCACTACTTCCTGAAGCAAGTAGCATTTCCCTCATGATTTCTCAGCCAAGTAATGATCAGGCTTAGCTTTACTTAGCTTATGATACCTGACAAGCCACAGCAAACGGCACAGTAGTGATGTTAGATAAAGAAACTCTCTTCCTCTCTTCATACATTTTTTGGTGCAATGATTTCCTTTCCTTTAATTTATCAATGGCTACATAAGAGCAGAGCAAAGAAAAGCAACAAAAAGTGTTTTAAAGCTGAGTGAACATGGAAACTCTTAACGTCTAGCATACTGTTCTGGAAAAGTGATATAACAACAGCAACCAGGTTTGTAATAAGTGCACAATAGCACCAATAGTAAGAGATAGTGACTACTGTTATTGTAAACCAGAAATGCTGAAAAGTAGCGCACACAAAAAATGAGAATGGAATAAAAAATACAGATGAATTTACAGAGCTTATTTGCCTCTGTGATACCATACACAGTTCTCATTTAATTCAGAGAAAAGTCAGAGTACAGCTGGTGAGTCAAGTCTCTGACCTCATTTAAATCTTCAAGCTAATCTTGTGATTATAGTATTTCCTTATGATTGCTCTAATTTGTGAGTTATGATATTATGATTTGGCTATTTTAAGCTGTCCTTTCAAAACATGTATTTGGATTAACTATAGTACATAAACTCTTGTTCAAATCTAGGAAATGTCTTTGCAATTATAACCAAGCAGATGATTTCTTGCAGAAATATATTTTAATTAAAAAGACAACTATCTATAATCCAGCTCATCATGAGAAAGAACACAAAATGATTGGCATAAAAATCAGCATACAGATAGAAAATTTATGATTAAGATTTACCATTACAGTATCCTAATTTTATTTCGTTGCAACTTTGCCAACTTTGCAAAAATTATACAATAGTTTCTGAGAATTTCAGGAGAAAACAAGCCTTTATGTCCATGTAACAAACAAAAGTGCTTAAAAAAAGATCCCTCTGTCCAGTTAGTAACAGTGTCAGTCAAAAGATCTCATAGTACTCTGCTTTAAAGCAAAAAGCTAATCCTTGACAGAAGCTTCACACTTCTGTCAGCATTGTGCTTTTTTCTGTTCCCAGAAATCACCCAAATTGGACCCAACTATAAGTCTCTGAAAGACCTGAGTTTACAGTTGCTCAGCAGAGATTTCATACAGCTCGACAGCTCAATGACCTTATGATTCCATTTTTACCAAGCAGACGGTATTTCTACAGAGCCTTTACATGATGTCTATACAGACACAGGACATGCTCAGGCTGAGGACTGCAAGTGGAAATGGGAGTTTCTTTGCAAGTGCTCCTTACAGTTAATTGCAAGGGCTGCAACATTGGGAATCAGCAATAAGAGCACAGAATGATCTCCAGGTGCTGTTAGAAGATCCAGCCTTTACTGACGGCTAATCATACAATAACTAACATGGAGGAACGTGGGTGCAAAAACACTGTTATAATTACATGGACATGTTGTAGCATGAGACAGAAATATGAGTTAATTGCTATTCCATAGCCAAACACTTCTACATTAACACAGCAATTTTATATGCTAAATATCTCCATGTTGCTCCCAAAATAAAGATAAATCAGTAGAATATTTTACTGGATTTTTTTTTTTTTGTGATTAAAAATACATTAAATGGCTTCTAGATAATGTTCTAGGTATTGGAACATTAAGGAAACTATAAGGCTCTTATGATAGCTACAGGAAAGCCATCCATGACTTTTATTGCAAGAACATGGTACCAGTTCACAGTGGCTACACAATCACTTTCTGGAATATGCACAACCTACTCCACAGCACCTCAGTAAGTTTGAATGGCTCATATTAAGCTAAATGCTGATTTTCTTTGTTTCATAAAAGATCACTGCTTCAGAAATCCTCCAGTGAATCACAGAATAATTAATATTTGGAAGGGACACACAGAGGTCATCTAATCCAGCCCCCTGTTAAAAGCAGGGCCAGCTTAGACCAGATAGCTCAGGGCTTTGTCTGATCAAGTTTTGCATATCTCTGAGGATGGAGATTCCACACTCTCTATGATCAGCTGTCCCAGTGCCTGATCACCCTCATGATGAAAAAACATTTCTCTGTATCTATCCAGCATTTCCCATTGTCCATCTTGGATCTGTTGCTTCCTGTTCTGTCACTCTATACCTCTGAGATGACGTCTTCTCTACACACTTCCATCAGGTGGTTGCAGACAGCAATAAGGATTCCCCTGAGCCTTCTCTTCTTAAGGCTGAACAAACCCAGTTCTCCCAGTGTCTTCTTATATGTCATGTACTCCAGTCCCCTAAACATCTTGGTGGTACTCTGCCAGTTCAACAACTGAAGTCAGAGGGAATAATTGCAGATTAAAATGCCAAGTGAAAAAAAGGTATCGGAATCTGGTTAAGTATAAAATAAGTAAAAGTTTCAAAGTACTAAGAACAGAGAAGTTATTTCACAGAGGAAAAGGGTCCATCATACCTCAACGCTCTCATATCTTACAAAATGACTTGTGTATCACAAGTGTTTCTGTGGCATGTCTTAGTGGCACATGTTGATCTTAGAAACACCTTTCAAAAGGCATCATTATTCAGTGTTACACAGTAGAAATTACAAGCTGCAATATTTAGAACAATGAACTCACAAACAACATACACTTCGTACATTTGAGCAGGCAACTGAAGCACACAGATCATGCAGGTGAATCTTCATCCAGCATGAGATCAGAAAAACAGCATCAGCTGCAAATGGAGAATCCGTAAGTAACTTAAGGGGAACGTCCTAAACCAGCAGAAACTTCTACAAGTACACTACGCTGTTTTGGATTTATCAGATACAGAATAGGGATGTATAAAAATACAGCAACAGATATACAGGTATACAAGAATAATTTTGGAAACATGCAGAGACTCTATTAAAAAACCCAATTATTTGCTATTTCTTTTACTATTTCTTTCACAAACCTAACCTTCACTAGCGCAGCCTAACCACACACAATCACGCAGCTCAATCACATCAAAGCTTCCTAAATACGCAACCATTCCCTGCACCGTATCTCAAAAATTAACAGTAATACGAGCTACCTACTAATGGCCCAGGCATTGCACTCAGTCCCAACAATACAACATATCTATTACATTATCATTAATAATTATCTAATTTGTTTTGTAGATAGAAATTCGTATTTTAACCTTCCTATAAAATCTCATAAACAAGCAAACTTCCCTTGAATTGTTCATAGTTAGCAGCTGTGTTGCTGAAGGTCTTAGGAGTTCCACACAATGAGATCTCCATTTAAAAAACAAACAAACAAAACAAACAAACAAAAAAAACCCAAAAAACTCACTGGAGAAACCATGCCTGTGGTATTCTAAAATAGGAATGCAGTTCTGAAATTTAAACCAGATTTTAGTTTATGTGGAATGGAGACAAAATGGTGTTTATTAGCAGCTTGGTCACTTGTTTTGATGTTACCAGCATCTCCCCAGGACATAAATAATTAACAGTGGGACACTCAGAGAGACTTGGATCATTTCCAAGTGTTTCTTTCCTTCGATAAAGCCTGGAGCCTTTATAGATATCTAAAATCATCATTAGTCTATTCCTCTCTTCCTCCTAGGTAACTGATCTTAAGATTCTAACAAAATTATCACAGTTGATTAATTAGTCTCAGATTTTAGAAAAAGAGCTTGATCAGTATTTATGCATTTTAATAAAATGCTGAACCTTTTAAGATCACATCCAACCCAGTGTAATTTGTCAGCTGCAGCATGACAAATGACACAATCAGGTCAGCATTATAAGACAGACTCAATAGTATCAATATTTGATGTTAAAATTCTCCTCTAAATACAAATTTTAATGAAAATGTCAGAGCCATTTATTTATTCATTACCAATGATTCAGAATTACAGCTTTAAAATGTTGAGGTCAAAAGACTGTGTATTGCTTCCTACAGAAATTCAAACAGATTTTTTTTTCTCTAGCTACACATGACAGGGACACACAATACTTCCAACAGCTACCTTTACACTAATAGTTTTGGCCATACATTTCAATGACTTTATCTAGGCCATTAGGAGCTAAAGCTCATATTACTGTTAATTTCTGAGCTATAATGTTATGCATTTAAGAAGCTTAAATGCTTAATAGTTCAGTCTTTCACAATTCAGTATTTTGTCAATTAATGCATGCAGTTTGAACACATTTAGTGATACCATGCTCTTAATGAAAAATCATTTAAGCCTGTTGAACTGCAAATTCAGTTTTTCCTGATGGGGGTCACAATGCAGTACCCTTCTTGTACTTTTTTCTCTTTATCAAAGATAGTTCAGCCATACAACTCCTAATGCATCTATTTTTCATAGATTGCAGATTTCCTAAGGAATGGAATGTGAAGTATTTGGGGGTTTCTTCCCCTAGAAGTATGATAAGAATCTCCAGTTACCCTGCTGGAAAGCAGTGAGTTTTCAAAAAGAAAGTATGATGTAAACAATGTGTTACTTCTAGGGGCCTGTTCCACTGTTATATACAAGGATGCACCTTCTGTTAACAGTGTGTTAAAAGTGTGGTTCCAGCATTGCAATAGAGCAAGTCCTCTAGATGAGGCAACCTATGCCTGCCACACAGCCAAAACAGTGGCCACACAGCCACACTGAGCTGCAATACACGGAATCACCCTGAAGGCTGGAAGAGAGGAGACCTCTGGAGGTTTCCAGTCCAACCTCTCATTCAAATTACATCAAGTTGCTCAGAGCCTTGCTCACTTGAGATATGAATATCTCTAGGGAGAGAGATTACACATCATCTTTGGACGCCTGTCCCAGTGCTTAATCACACTCAGCGTGACCAGCTTTTTCCTTCTGTGTATTTGGAAATTCCCTTGGCTGCAAGTTGTGTCTGCTGCGTCTTGGTTTTTTGTTGTGCACCTCCAAGAAGTGTTTGGCTCTACACACACAGTGATTTCTCTTAGTGTCCTGAACAGCTGCTGGTCAGCAGTAAAAATGGCCATTTCATACCTAATGCTGTTTAAGTTACTATCAAGACAGTCAACACAGGTGTATGCTATAAAATGTGATATTCAGTGATATTTCCACTATAGTCAAGAAACCAAGATGCTGCAACCCATGAGGTTACTCTGATGGTATCACTGGATACAGACACTACTTGGACTGAAAGCTCATCCCCTTTAAATCAAGTTTCTCAAAAGGCTATTTTTTAATAAAGCAACTCTGTAAAATTAGCTCAGTAAAAAAGTAACTGTGCTTAAATATAACTTCCTTTGACACAGGAGTATGTGGAGGTCATATATAGATTTCTCTTTCTAAACGTGTGTGTGCTCAAGGGGTGTGAACAGTAAGATATTGGAGTTCCCATAGTAACTGAAGACTGACATAACTATTTATTATGAACATCAACTGTGTAGACAGATACAGCAACATCGCTTTTGCATGCCTCAGAAAAGGAACTGCCAGTTTACCAGTCTGAATATAAAACTAAAACTTCATTCAGAGTAAGCGATGCCAGACACACTGTCAGCTTCGTTTTAGCTGATCTTAATTTCCTTCCATTAATGTCTGCTTATTTTTAGGATATATGTCTTCAGCAAGATGTCCTTTAGCTTTTTCACTTAACAGATGTATTTCTATCATTCCATCCATGTCTTGTTTTGTATACGTAGTAATGAGAGGTCGTGAGTGCACTATAAAACAGAACCATCAGGTCAGGAGGCCTTGAACAAAGGCAAATATTGCTAAAGGCAACATACCCTTAACTGCTAAGTGAGGGGAACTAGAAAAACACCATGTTGTCCTAATCAGAATATTTTTGCCTCCAACAGCTGGAACTTTTCAACTGAACTATTACTGGAAGAGAGTAGTATAGTAATGTTTTTATCAATTTACATGGATAGCTACTCTTACAAGCCATGATTAGGCTGTTGCAGTGTAGGTGTGCTGGCAAGTGGATTAGTGGAAGCAGCTGGTATGTGGAAAAGACACATGCCTGCGGACAGCTGTTTGAGTCAGACATTTCAGTCTCTAGCTAGTCTATGCCAAATTTGCTTCATTTTTTTAAATAAACAATGGTTTCTGTCAATGTTAAAAAAAATCAAAATTATAATAAACTCTGATAGTTAATTTGATTAAGCAAGAACTGGCTATGATGAATGGCTAAAGCACAGTTTATCTTCAGGAATGCTTAGTTACCCTAGAAGCAAAAAAGAAAAGAACATTGTATTCTTTCTGATTATATCCAAATAAGTTTTCTGGGGAATCAAGCTATCTTGCTGTCTCCTACAGCAGATGCAGCTTTCTTAGGAATTTAGATTTATATTTAGTTTTGAACACCAGACATTTTCCAGAGAATTATAAATCAGGCACCCTATCAGCACTAACAAAGACACCATTTATATATATTAATTGTCATCTTTGAAACACTGTAGCCACAATATATCTCACCCTAAGAGCACACAAAGCAGACAAGACTGTAGTCTCCTGATTTGCAGTGCTAACAGGGATCATGCATATACCTTCTTGTTCCTATATAAAGGTCCAAAAGCTGTTTTGCACATTTTCATCATAACTCTCAGAGTTATAAGTCTAAGTCTCTATTCCTAAAACCTACCAAAAGATGTGTTGAAGATCCATTTTGATTACATCATCTCAAAGAGCAAGCAAAGTGTATTCTTCTTCAAGTGTGCGATTATGTGACACTCTCTGGGATGAACTTGGCAGTGGAAATCAGTGTATTCAACTTCATTACTCTAGTCATGACTGAACATCTTTCTAAAGCCAGCATCAAGGTCTACTCATATGTCAAGACTACAGTATTTAACTGTGGTTAAGGTACTATACTAAATTACTGCTTTGTGCCATCTGAAATTTGCTTTGACATTTTGAGAGAGAAAGATCACACTCTTATGTAGAAAACCACTTTATGATCCACTTAAGGACTTAAGATGGTCTAAATTTTTTGTCCTATCATAGTCACAGATCAAATATCAAAACACATACACAATATGTAGGAAGAAGACTAGCAGTTTAATTAGGTTATGTTCTGAGATTGCCATTAGGATGCATGTGCAATGTGATTTCAACATGACCTTTTCCGAAGGAAGTCATGACACTGAACTCACTGAGAATCCACAGTGAGGTCAGAGCAGAAGGAAAACAGTATCAAAGTCCACTTGCTTTATTCAGCAATGCAAAATGTAGTTTACTGGAAGTGTTAGGAATTTCAGCAGGACAATCCTGACAGCCCTTGTAAAAGACAGGTCTGAACTATTGGCCCTTGAGGAATCTCAGCACCATAACAAGTTAGAAGAACAGCCAAAATACCATGATATGGCAATCACAATTCACAAAAAATAAACTTTAGACTACATTCATATGACCTTGTGTAGGTGTTTAATTTAGGTATCACGGTAACCAAGATTTAGGCACTCAGCCCCAGCAAGATATTTCAAAGAAATGCTCAAAACAGTCTGGAGACATTTCATCACCTTTGACAGATAGTATCCAGTCATTTGCCACAGGGGCTGAGTCTAGCAGCTCACTTGATACTGAAAGGGATATTCTTGAACTGATTATTATGCTTTCCTGTATGACAAGCACCTACTTCAAACATCTGCTGATTCTCATGAGTTCTTAAAATGACATAAAGCCATTTGATTCTGGTAGGAGAGCTGATGCCAGGGTTTCAGCAACTTCTGAAGATGATCATTATTGGTACTTCCACCAGCTAGTTCTACCAGTCTGGCTAGGAATACCACATGAAAGCACTGTGCTCATGCCAGTTCCCCCAATATGCAGGACAGATTAGTGCTTAGACATATATGAAGTAGACCCCAATCTACCCAACAGAGCCACTGTAGCTCATTCATTGCAGAGATATGAGCCAGCAGTGACCAAGCCCTGAAGGGAAAGACACCTGGTTTTTGTCAAGTATTATCCATTCATCTTAGAAGGGAAGGTTTTACAATGGAAAGACACAAAATCACGTCCAGCACAGACGTAGGAGTAGAATTCTTATGTATTTGTCATGTCTTAAGTACTGACATATTACCTAAGCACCAAGTGGATAGACATTTCCTCCATTGTCTCTTTGGAGCTACTCATATAAGACCTGGGGGAGGTGACATTGATGTAACTGGCCCAGATCCAGCAGTGACTTAGCAGCAGCCACATCCACTGCCATTGTAGACATCAAGCTCACCTCTCTATTTTACTTCTGGTGTACAAAGATTTGTTTATGCCTACTCATGATAGAAAAAAATTAGACCCTTAGCATGAAAATGACAGACAAAAAAAAATAATCTGATGTTCTTTTTTCAAACTTTAACTACAAACAAACACCAGCAAGTTTGCTGTGTTTCTGTGATTACCCTGAGAAGCAATGTCTATGTTTCAGTACGTTTTCCCAAGCATCTGTATTGTAAAGATGTTTCCTTTGAATACACACACAGAGAGATCAGAAGGGCTGTTCCAGCATTCCCATGGGAAAGTTTAAACTTGTGAAACAAATATTTTCCTTGGCTGTGCTAAATTGCAGTTTAATTTTTTTTTTAAACCAAGAACAATTTACAACCACATTATTACTGCTATTTTGTCAAAAAATATATGTATTCGAGAGAGTAAAAATGGAATTGGTCCTAAGGGTTTGTAGTTAATGGCTGAGGGACATACAGCAGCATTGTTATTTGTTCACAGATGGATAGCTAGAGCACTTACTCTAAATGCTAGCAGTGGTTAAATGTTTAAACAAACAACTTGTAGAAGTAATTGGTTGTTCAATCGCTTTTACTTCTGGATAATATCAACTCTCTCATTTCCAGTATTTCTGCCTGTCTTCGCAGACCCTGCTGGTACTGGATTTATTCTTCTCCTTAGAAGTCCTGAGGCACTTGTATCCATTATCATCAGTCAACCTAATAATTTTTATGGCTTTGATGGCAACCTATATTATCATATTAAAGTATTACCTCCATTTTGTACACCATCATTTAAATACCAGTGCTTATTCATGTTTTACTTATAAAGAAAACAATAGGATGCTTGAAAGGCTAACCCAATTTTTAGCCCTGTGTCCTAAGGAAATTAAAGTGATCAAACACTCTGCATAATTTTACATCTTTGTTGGCTTTCCATCTTAGTATGTCTGAGATGGACTTTTAAAATCAATTTGACAGAGAAGTGATGATAACAATTATGGTTTGTTCTAATAAACTTAATGAAAGTAAGAGGCAAAGAAGATAAAAAAAAAAGAGCCCCCATTAGTGGTGCCCCATGAACAGGAAAGACTGCAATATAAGCTCCCTTTTAATTAGACACTAGAGAATCCTGGCACACAAGAGGCTCTGTAAATATCCCAGCTGTGGGAAAAGCTTCAATTGGAACTTAGATTTTACTGGACATCAGAGAGTCCAACCATAAAACTCAAATCCATAGGAAACCAGGCTTCATTAGTTTCACTACTCACAGACGATATGTTAATAAATGGAGATTTATCAAAGATTTAATTCTATTTTATTCCCATTCTTGTGTACATGCAAATGTCAATAAATACAATCAGCATGCACACAGCCTGCAGGAGATACTGTCTGTTTGCAAGAACAAAGCACTACAAATTAGGAAACTTTGGCACTCTTCCTGATTCTTTCACTGGGCTTCAATGTGTGATCTCAGGAAAAAAATCAAACATTCCCATGGGTCAGGCTTCCTTTATCCATATACGTTTATGTTTATACAGTACTTTCTGATTCCCAGCTAAAAGGTGCTCTATGAAAGAGAGGAAGTTTGAGAGTGCTGCTAATATGACGTTGCAGTTGTCCACCAACTGCAGGTGCACTAACATCCACTAGTTCACATCCTCCAAGCCCAGACTCCCTCTATCCCACAGCCGTTCTCAGTGCCTCAAGGCCCCAGTCTCCCCAAACCATGCTCTTCTTGACTCCCTGTTTGGCCTCTCCCAGCCTGGGAATCCCTTGTATTTCCCTCATTCCCACCCAGTTCCTTTCCCCCCACTTCTTCCTCCTCCTCCTATCCCAGGAGTCCCTGCTATTTGAGAAGCCAGTCCAGCACACCAAAAGAGCCACCATTACTAGATAGGAATAGGATGCAGCTTCTTCTGGGCACCATTTCCATCCTCAACAGCCACAACATCTCTATGGGGGTGTGCAGCAGCCTCACAGTGGCCACTGGCATCCTTTCTGCATTTAGTTCCTGACAGTCACCGAGGCAGTTGCTCCTGCCTTGTACCCAACCAGGTAATGGAAGCTGAGGATTTGTACATATGGACTGGTGGGCAGCCAGAGGCCCCCTTCCTAGATGAAATGGTAGCTTTTGAACTGGCATATTCTGACAAAACAGCAGTTTAAATTAGTTTAGATACTGACATCTTGTTTAACTAGGACTGCTGCCTTTACTGCCATGGCCAACAGCACTGATTAGAAATCTTAAGAGATATCTAGTGGACCCAAAGTCACACTAAGCCTACAACTTGTACTTCTGACACACTTCTTTCCAGCAATAGCTAAAATAAATGCAAGGTGCCAACTCTGCCCATCCTGTAATTCTCTCCTATATGAAAGTAAAGAAGGATGCACATTAAATTACTTCTCACACATCCCCAGAATGCAGAAAAATCTATAGGCTGCAGATGCATGTGTCAGAAGCTCCTGGTCCTTTTTCTCCCCCTCTAGGTATGTGAAAGAATTGATTTATCAAACTATGGAGCTTCCAATTTTGGTTTCCAGACTGAGAAAGGATGCATTTTATTTGACATTTTCAGTAGACCATGCTATGCCCAGCTAGAAAGGTTATCAGAAGCAAATTTATTGTCTATGTTAAAAGGCAAAGGTCATGGTGAATGCACCAGAAGAGTATTATTTTTTGAGGGATACATCATGCGACCCCTATATTACCTAGTCAGTCAAGTCATGTTTTAAATGACAGGGGAGTCAGGTTGCAAAAGAAAGCAAATAGTGTTTTCAGTGTTTTGACCATCAATTGCTCTTCAACAATGCCCTCTAAACTACAGCAGCTAAACTGAATCATACTTGGTGTCACTGTATATTTATAATAAAATAGTGGAGTTTAACTTGGAAACAGAGAATATTATGGATGGAATGATGTTTCAAGCCTCTCCTTAGTTCCATCTGAGTCACATACACCTTACAAAAAAATCCTTACAAACGAAAGAAAAGATGCAAATGTTGGTGCAGTGAACTAGAAGATTAAAGGAAAATAAGAGTTGGAAAGGCAAGTAGATAATTTTATTTTCAAATTGAATCTGTTATGTGGAGTTCATGACTTCCTTACAAAATGTGTCCTGGATCTAAAACAAAAGCTTAACTCCTCTGCCAAAGATTTATAGATTTTTTTAAAAAAAGAGATTATCTCTGGATTCTTAACAGTATTGCTATAATTCAAGTCTTCCAAGGCCTACCTTAGTTGGGAGTTTAATGATCAAATGAGTAACTGAAATGCAAGCAAAGTTTAGTTCAAAAATTAAAGTCAGTGCAACTGGCAAAAAGAACTTTCAGACTCTCCTTGGTGAGGGCAATTTATCAAAATGTCCTTTTTTCATCCTTTAATCACAGTCAATTATTGGGAAGAGCTCACTGTGAGGAAGAAAGTCTTTAGAGTTTGAAATGCCATATGGACTTGATTTCAGTTATTGGGCCTCGGCACCACTATACAGATGGGTAAAAACAGAAATAAGGGGGTCAAGTTCATTTTTTAATTAGTGATAAAATTAATCTCCCTTTCCTCTTCTCACAAAACACTATCCTGAAAAACTTAGGGAGAATGCAGGCACAACCAAAGTATGTGCACAAACACAGAGACATTAATGTGCTGTGAATGTGGGCTCACTCCATGTGGGATTTAGCTGTGCAATGCACAACACAGTAGATCTATCACATTCAGCGTCTGCCCACTGTGTTGTAAAGCTGTTACCAATACCCGTTTCAAACAAGGGACTGCACTTCACTGGCTTATGCCTTAAGACAGCGTGGCTCATGTTGCTTCAAATGACAAGAAGAGTTCTTCATAAAAATCAAATAACAATGGCCTTTGGAGTGAAAGGAATGATTCTGAGTTCACTCTGAGAACATACTGAATTTTAATGTTTACATAATACTTGATAGTAGAAATATGGGTTTGGTTTTTTTTTTTGCTGTGAGGTACTTGCAACATAAACATTTAAAATTATGTCTTGCACTTCTTAACAAATGTAATGCTTCACAATTTTTTATGTAATGAAGACTCTTATTATTAAAGAAGGAAATTATTTTAAAATGCCTGCATCTTGCAACTTGTATGACCACACAAGAACAAATAATCCAGGTCAAAGAATAGAAGGAAAACACAGTTCAATAAATATTGTTCTCAAAATACCAAAGGGTAGTTATAAAGCGCTATTAAAGTAACAATATTACGACAGTATAATTTTTAAACAGACTGGCAAAAGGATAAGTTACAAGATAAAACATTATTTTTGCAGCTTCTTTTTTTTAATTGTTCTTTTGTTAAAGCTGTAGCCAAAATTCTTCTCTGGAGTACTTCCAGGTAAGGCAAGGGAATTACAGCAGGGGGTATATTTAAGTTTTTGGCAAGTGATCCTTTCAAAAGTCATAATGTGACAATAGGAGTTTTACAAAGCTAAATCATTTTCCAATTAAAATGCAATGCAGTTTAACAGACTATAAAAGTGTAATAACATATTAAAAGCCACATAGACAACTTTTACTATAAGAGCAGAAAATTATACAAGAGCCAAATGAAAATAACTGTTAAAAAAAAAAAAAGTATTTTCAGAATTGTTTTCTTAAAGGATCTGCTGAGGCAGCTGTCCAAGAGGAATAAATTCTACATCTCAAGAATCACTAAAGCAAAGATTCTGCCCTGCCAATCAAAGCTGCAAGACTCAAACCCTTTTAAAATTAATGCCATCTCAAAACTCTAAAAAAGCAGGTCTTGGATATCTTAAAACATCTCTTTGTGCTAAAGACTCTTTTATTAAAGGCCACTTTTAAAATCAAACCACTAGCTTTTTTTCAGGGAGCCAACATAAAGAAGGCAGAGGGGTAATTTGATCACAGCTATTCAACTCAGTGAGGTAGGTGTGCATTCTCAGCTCTCTCCAGCGCAGTGGTGGAGCCGAGCTGCAAGCCCAACTAAGAAAGAATTACAATAAGGGAGTCTTGTGGTCACCCGGGGCATACATACTGCCTTTGAGAGGTCATCCCAGGATACACATGGGTGAAGTCTGTGCAAACTGCACAGCTGAAAGAGGGATTTCTGCAGCACTGACACATGGTTTTCCATGGGAAGGGTGTGGTCAAGGATAACACTATATTTCTTAAGTTAGCTCACTGCTTCTCAGCATAACCCTTTGAAAAAGTGGGAAGAGGCAGGAAGAGAAAAACAGCCGACTTGCTCCTATTTCCCTTCCTCTGTCCTTTCAACCCCCACCTCTCTCTTGCACAGTTCTATACCATTCCACTATCATCATAACACCAATTTATAACCTACCCCAAACAAGAAGCCAGGAAATAGGCTTAGTGGCATGTCCACTTTGTCTGCCTGTTCTACAGGCACTGTCGATGGAAGCTCATAATTAACAGGAAGTGTTTCAGTGTTATGACTATGACAGAAAAAGCAAGGGTTTACCTAAAGTAACATTAGCAAAGCCACTATTAATATAGCACATAGTCATTTAATGAGGTAATCTCTACACCATCATAGCGCTTTTCTGTTTGTCCTGAGACTGACGTCTGACCTCAGCAGCCACCAGAGAGGAAAACAAAAAGTCCATGACAACACGGCTAAAACCATACAAAACCCAACTGCTTGTGTTGGTCTTTTATTGATGAAGGTTACACTGCAGCTGATTTCCACTACAGAAGTTATAACAACAAACCAAACATAACTTAGACACAGGCTGAATGGATGTTATGACAAAATAATGGAACTGAATAATGATTTTAACAGTTCATCAAAATTATTCTTTCTGGCAGTGATAATATATCTGCCCAACTCCAGGCTAATGTTATGATTTTGTATTGTTGGCTATTCGTGAATTGCCTATCATTACCATGTGAACAAAAGCCACAGTCTTTCCAATGTAATGGGTAAGCACCCTGCCTACTGATAGCTCTTTGTATAAAACTGATAATTGATGTGTTGAAACGTTCACGAAGCCCTTCATTATATTTTACTGCACAGGGCCAACAGATAATCAGAGGAGAATTTTAGCAAAACCCAAGAAGTCTGCTGGGGCAGCAAGTGCTAATGTAATTTTTTACCACAATATATAAATAACCCCCCCAAGTTCCTCTGGTAAGCACATGCGGTAAAAGGAGCATGCAAAGTTTTTCTCCCACAACTCTTCTGTTGCCTTACAATAATTAATCAAATAAAAGGTTCCAGAGCTCTAGCTAATGAAAATCTGCACCCTACATTTGCTTTGGCAGTTGGACACCAATATTATGTTACTAAAGCAATTGAACTTTAATACAAAATGAGTGAACTGAGGGAATCATGTTAAAAGATGAAAGATGAGAGGAACAAGATGCTGTTAAATTTCCACAACATGATTAGAGAGATATACTGTTTTGCCCTTCTTTTCAGGAAGGTCTGCAGACTTCTGTATCAATATGAGACCATCTGTGTGGAAATAAACATAGTGCAGAAGTGCTTACAAACTAACATTTCATCTCCTTCTTACCCAGCTATGTTTTTCTTCACAAAAGTTGCTGCTTTGACTTGACCGCATGCAATTAATTTTTCTCTGATATGACTTAATGAGCTAATTCAAGTTACTTCCTCATCTGGATGCACTACATGTGTTCTCCCAGGCATCATCATCTAAACACTGCAGTTTTTGTGGCAGTACCATAACTACTAAGCACGTGTACAACATAGGAATAGGAATTGCATTGGGGGAGTACAATAGTAGGCTATAAAGTTAGTGGTGGATCTTTGGCTGAAGGAAAAACCTTAACTGACTCCCTACAACACAGCTATGCTAACCATGCTGTACCAAAATTTTAACATCCATTGTCGTATTCAAACTTCCTTTCTGCATTGAGAAGTTTTGATATTTCAAACCTATATCAATATACCTTAAGGAAACTGCTGCTTATGTCAGGTAAAGCTTATCTATTTCTTTTATCTCATGCTTTTAAGGTGATCTTGGATACCAAGAAAACCAGAAAGAATTCAAATTTTGCACAGACAGTTTATGGAGGCCAAAGGCAGTTTTACTTGCATTTCTATCACTATCAATATTCATATATTTCAATAATTTTTAAACAAAAATATCTCATTTCAATTTATTGACCTGACACGAAACACTTCAGATTAATTAGTCTCAACATTAAAAATGCATTTCCCATTACCATAGAGGAGGTCCAGCTCAGATCCTGTTTTTGTTAGGCTTTCTACATCTCTCATAATAAATTCTAGTTGTGTAACTCCATGATGCACTACCAAGAAGACTGGTTAAAGGGGAAACTGTTATTTTATGGCAGAAATAGTCCTCTAGTCAGCTCAGACTTCAGGAGACATAAGGATCTTGAATTCTAGGCCTCAGAAGGAAATGTGCTGGTTGGAAAATGCAGGTATAGTAAGTTGTTTTAAAAGTAAACATTTGCAATCCATTCAACTAAATTCTGATGTGCACCAAACTGACCTGAAACAATATACTGCAATTTGGGTTTCCTGCTGTGTTTTAGAAACATTTCAGACTTTCACATGGAAAAAGTAGACTTCATAGACATTGGATTTTCCACCAGACAATGATTCTCCAACAGGTCCTGTCAGTAACTGGAATGTATTCAGTATTTCAGTGCATACAATACACTTCCCCCTCTCTCCCTGCCCACCCCCCCACAGGCAAAAAAAGCAATACTGACAAATGGTAAGTGTAAGAGGCATGTAAATTACACCAGATATCATATGGCTCCCTTGGATTTCTCAGTTCTATTTTCAAGGTCCCCCATAATTTCTTCCTTCAGTTATCTAGCAGACACAGACAATGACTGGTCCTAAACAATCATTCATCACATCCAGCTGTGGCTCCAAGGAAATTTGCCAGACGCCCATACAGAACTTATTCTTCTGGAAATGCTTTCCTTTTTCTGGACATCTCACAAAGGACAACCCTACATCACAGGTTAGCCTGAAAACTGGAAATACTGTTGGCCATGAAGAAACATGACTGACGAGCTTATCAGTGTCAGTTTACTATTAACCTTTGCTTGATGGGAGTTGAGAGGATCTGGCCTTGACCAGCTCATAAAGTGATAACTAAACTGGGTCCAGCTCATTAATATATGTAATACCCCACAGAAAACACAAATATGACAGTACACACATGGTTACATACCTCTAGACTATTAATTCTTTTAATTTGCAGCATAATGGAGCATCGGAAGCTCAGCTTCCCAATCAGTAAGACAGCCTTCAAAATATGAAGCAAATGCAAATGTCACTGCAAGGTTTAGTTCTTGCATCCATTGATTACATGAAATCTGTGTAAGCAAAAATCCAAATCCTAGAGCACTGTCTCTAAATCCCCGTGACAATTTGTAGCAGCAGAATTAGCTATTTCACTGCCCACAGATAACTCTAGTTGCAGGTGGAAGCATGGGAGCAATCTGGCACAGAGAGGCTAAAGTAAAGGAAAAGGAAATTATACTTCTCTTTCCCTGTGCCTCCACTTTCTCGACTTCCACATAGAGGTTTAAAGTAACTGTTGCCCAAAAACAGCAGAGAAAAAGGAGCTTCACCTCATTCACATTACCAAAAATCTGTCAATAGTAAAAATTAAAAAATAACAAAATCAAAGCAGCCTCACCTATCATATAGGCTGTTCAAAACACCAACTAGCATCTCCTTACCAGTAAAATCCTCCAATTTTACCCAGATACCCATTACATGGCAGCTGGCTCTTTCCAACACAATAACTTAGAACAGGCTGGAAACCAAAGTTTCGGCTTGGTGGCAAACAGAGCATAACAACAAACACCTAAGATTTAATTCAAATGCCAATCTTCCATGCAGAAGTGAAACATAAAATCCTTTAGTAATTTTTTACCTCCTCTAAAGTGAGGTTCAGGCTTCATCTCAAATTAACTTTAAACATCCTTTTAAACTTTTCTTTTCTTCAATACCCTTACTGGACTTTATATCCAGGTTGCCTAACCCAAGGGAGAAATGTCCTAAGCCAATGCATTTCTATGAAAATATTATGGTTGAGTAGCCCAGTTTCCCAGTGATATAAATTGGCAGTAGCAGTTGTGATTTTTGGAAATTTTAATAAAAAATCAAGTTTTATTGAGCCAAAAAAACCTTATGCCTGGAATTATAAAACAGATTTAGTTGTCTGAAGAAGCACTGGTCATATAAGCGGAAACAGCACATTATACCAGTAGAGCTTGCAAACAAGCCATTTACAGGATAATTTCTGTAGGAGAAAGATGTTTCACATTAAAAAGGGAGAATGGAAGATTATCTTCTGTCTCAAGACACTACAGCACAAAGTAAACAGCTTAGGTTATTTCAAAGACTTTTAGAAATTCCTTTGAGTAGAGTACACCTGGCATTGTCCCCCTGACACCAGTACACATAGAAACAAGCAGTTACTGCATGTTAGTGCCCATGGGCAGAGAAAAGGAGAAAATTATGCTCAAGGGTACTAAAAATGCCAGTGATGTGAGGTATTTTGGTTACTGAGTGTCCATCCAGATACTCCCAAAACATGGCATGGCATCTGAAATCTGCATATTCCTAAAGATTGTAAAGCTTCACAACAAGGGCACGATACGACACAGATGTATGCTTCTGAAGTAACTTGCCTTAAAGGACAGCCCTGACTAGCAATTAATACTCTGTAATGTGGCAGAAAGAAAAAGTTTGTTGTAGTTTGTATCTTTTTTGGGTACAGGATGGCTATGCTAAAAAAAACATACACAAGGGATATACAGCGGAGTGTTGAGATGGTTCTGCCAAGACTTTCCCCTCATAGTGACTTCCCCATGAAATGTCTGACAGGCTTTAAAATTAAAAAATAAATAAATAAAAGACGACTAACAACCATTGGAACAAAAACTGGATACTTGTGAATTAGAAACACAAAATAGCTAAGCCAGAGAGAGAGAAGCAAAAAAGATTCTCCCCCATCTACTGTATTCTTGCTCCATTCCTGAGTTTAATGAAATCGATGACTTTGAGTTTGCTGCCACTCATCCCAGTCCCCTCTGATTACTAGAGTGGCTGGTCACTAGAGCGAGCATCCACTCCTTGCTCCTCATCACAATCTGTCTCCAAGCAGAGACTAGTCTCTCTTGCCACAACTCCCCCTTGTCATATCCCATGAGTTCTCAGACTTCAACATAGTCATTAGCTCGAAGAAACAACACAAACCAAACAGTTCCTGTTTGCCACTAGAGAAGTAAACCACAGTTTGCACCTACCAGTCAGTCTTTATCTTTCTGGAATACAAGAGAGGATTCAAATGACTCTGGACTTCAGCTGTGTGAAACAGGAAGAAACCTCCCCTCTGGCAATTCAAACCACATGTTCCTATTCAGCTAGAGTGCTTTACAATAGGGAGGAAAGCTCTTTACCATCTATTCTCTTTCTCTTATCCTTCTTCTTTCCATTTAATGGAAGAAGAGCTTCAACAAGAGTTGAAACATTATATTTCTGTGTCATGTAAATAAATCAGTTTTTGAGGCCAAACTGAATGCAAATGTGCCAGGACTGCACTGGCTGGAGTTATGAACTTATCCCTTCTTCAAGTGTGCTTCCACACACACACCTGCTTTGTGAGATTGGGGACCTCCCTGCCTGCCACCTGGGCAACACCAACAAACAGACAGGCAGGGAGGTTACACTCTACCCCAAGGCATTCAGGTTGAATGTGTTATGAGTAAACAATTTCTCTGTTGGTTTTGTTGTTTGGTTTTTTGTTTTGTTTGGGGGTGTGTGTGGTTTGGTTTTTGTTTTTTTTTTAAACTGTCCAGTTACCAACACTTGCTAGGAACCTGAAACTGCAGCATTGAAATAAAAGGGAATTTGATCATAAGCTTCAAAGAAGATTGATTGGGACATGGTAGTTACTGAGAATTACATTTTAAAACACACTTAAATATAAAAACACCTCTGTCAAGGGAATACTGTGGTGTCAAAGCCAATACTTTCAGAAATGAGTAAACACCCCTTAAGAATATGTGTTGTAATACAACCTAAGGCAAACATCCTATTGAAAAATATTAAGTAATTCTGCAATTAAAGACTGGGTTACACACATGAGGTTGGACATAATGTGAAACTCCAACTTCTGAATTATTATATTTGAACCACTGATGTCCTATTAATGACAGTTTTGATATTTGATAATTATGCATTTTCCATCTACATCTGTATGAAAACATTTGTAAAACAGACACAAATAACATTAGTTTGATGCAGCTTCCCAGATTTACTGCACCAATAAAAAGTTAAAGTCCATGCAGTAAAGAGATATCTGGAAGAATTTCAAGCTAAAAGAATTTGTTCACTTCATGCAAGAGAATGGGTTTCTGCAAAATGAGGTGTATGGAAAAAGGCTCTTTAAGAAAAGTAGCATTTTTATATATTTGTACAGTTCTGACTACAATGGGTACTGGAGCACAGTGCACCAATGTTAGAGCAAATAGGAATTACAGAAACAATAGAACATAACAGAAAAAAAAATTATATATGACTTGAATATGTTTTGTATTACACAATGTACTCAAGAGAGACAATGTTTTAACTTCATATATAGCATTTCTGGGCAATATGCTGAAAAGAAATGCACAGCATTTATAAGCACATAACTACATTAAAAAAATTGTTATCAGATCCCACGGAAATTGTGAGAACAAGCTTAGAATCCTGGGAGGACACACTGTGCCACTACAAAAAAAAGAATCAAGTACAGACAACTGATTTGTCTCATTTGAGTCTCTGCAGAGCTTCTACAATGTGAAAGCTTATCTGAAAACAGAACCAAAAATGGTTTCAGGAAATACTTCTCATACAAGTAACTTGTATGAAAAGGAAATCATAATAAGGACAACATCAAAAATATGTAGAGAAATTAGTAGGTGGCATATTGGAAGAATGACTTAGAAGTACTAAAGTGGAATATATAGAAATTCCTTCAGAATTCTTCATTTGTTTTTGCTCCCAGTCTGCAAGTGCAATTCTCAGGGACTTGGACAAAAGGCATGACACAGGCTGCAGATGTCAGGTCCTTGTGACAGGACTGTATTGTTTCACCGAGCATCAAAAGAAACTTCTGTTCAGTCACAGCAGCTTTAGCGCTGCCATTACTTAATATAGGGAACTGGACACCCTCTCCTTATTATACAAAATGTGTCTAACAACAAAGGGTCTATCATGTTTTCAAAAGAACTATACTGACATGTTAGATAATGTTACATCTAGATGCCTGTAACCTAGACTATACAACATGAATTTGAAGACTAAAGCATGTGGCAGTGAAATAAGCAGTTTTGACTTAGAAGTACTGTCAGGCTAAGAGACCGAGTTTACTACCAGTGAATAATAAAGTGCCTGATTCAGCGCTCATGGTACTGAAAAGGTATCACCAGGTTTCATGTATGTCCCTAACAAGTCAAGAAAATAATACATTACAGAAAGAATTCAATTCAGAAGGAAGACATCATATAAATTGCTAGGAGAAAAAAAAAGCCACTGTTCCTGAGTGACAACAGGCTCTATTAGTGACTTAACATGTGACCTTTCCAAGGCCTTTGCCTCTCTTTATCAGCTTCACCTTGGAAAGGAACAAACAGTCATACAAGAGGGACATGTACATGATTTACTGTGCATTCAAAGGTAAAAGCCCAAGTTATTACAAAAATACAAACATGAAGCTTTGAAAAGGACCTACCCTTTTCTTTTATTCTCATATTTAGCCAAAACCAAACAACATTCAAGTGAAAGAACAACTCTCCCATGACAATTCAACTTTTTCAATGCCTTTGGAAAGATCATGTTTGAGGGCACCTACTTGGGCCAGGGTGATGCACACTGGGGGCAGGAAGGTGAATTGTCCAAACTCCTTTGCAATATGGCTGACCAATATGGGGAGGTGTGTGAGGTTCTGCAAGTCTTCACTGCTGGACTTGCTTGGGAGAGTGACCAAAAGTGACTGCAGCAGGTCAAACTGGAGGCAATGATAGCTTCTTGGTGTCTGTCCACCCTCAAGCACCCCAGCACTGTGAGCAGTAGCTGCCCAAGAAACATTGTTTGAAAAGCTCTGGGTCAAAGCAGGTTTAGCTGCTGGAGCTGTCATGAACATCACTCTGCAGTAACTACACTGTTGAGCCACCATGACCACCCATTCCTTCTGAGATAGTAGCACCTCCTGCTGAGCTATGTTCCCTTGACTGAGGTAAGTAGGAAGTATTTGTCTCCTTACTGTTAGGTCAGATGCAACGAACCTGCAGGCTGGAAGTTGCCAGTTAGAATTTGTGTATAGTATAAATGATGAAATTTGCTTTATATTGCAACAGAGTAAATAACTTAGGTGGGGAGGAGAAACATCTGTTTTCAAAGAGTAATACCAGTGCCGCAAATGAGACTCCAACGTTCTTACACTTTAAAGAAGAAAATGGATTTTGAGACATTACTGATGAAAGCAATTGCCATGCCCAATTCCTGGAGACCCTCAACTTCCCATGTCATTTTGGTTTTGCTTGTGTTCCTGCCCTTCTTGGTTTTCACTGAATTGACAATTAATGAGAGCATATGTGGATTAGGCAAATATAAGCAGAAAAAGAGTACCTCTTGATTTGTGGAATCTATTTTGCATTCAAATACATGTAATTTTATTTGTATTAAGAATGATCTAAAGTGAAGCAATTTGGTCCTGTATTTTTCCAAGTTGATTATGGCTGGCCATGGCTATGGCATGCAAATATACTAGGCTCATATATAATAATTGGATTGAACTGATCCTTTAGAAAACAGGAAAGGTGGACTTCTAAGTTCTGTTACTTTTCTTACTACGTTTTGAGAAGGATGGTTGTTCTCTGAATGAGTTATTTTTCAAAAAAAGCTGTCCACAATTTTCCTGTTGCTTCTTTTAATTAATGAGATCATTACCACTCCCCAAATAATTAAAAAAAAAAAAACCCAAACAACCAAAACCCAGAAGAACATAATCACTTTCCTTCTTCCAAAACAAGGTCTTTTGTTTTGGTGCTTCCAGGCCATCAAAATTCTTTTTGCCACAGTTCCTTGGTAAAATACCACAAGCACCACCATAATTCAGCTAGCAACTCAAGTGTCTTTCAAGAGAAAAAAAAAAAAATCTTCTGTCTCTGAGGTCTGACACTCCTTAAATCAAGATCTATAAGGGAAAGTAGTTATCTTCATGCTATGTCATTAATTTATAATATTGATATTAAAAATTAATTTATAATATTATTTCCGGGCAGGCATGAATTACAGATATACTCCCGGTGAAGTTCAGAATATTTCAGTGAACAGCAACCGAAGCAAATATTAAATAATTCATTGCAGAGGATAACATTCAGTATGGTACAATGCTATTGAACAAATTTATCTCAAATGAAAACTCTTATGCTACTCTCAGTTAATTTGTAGATCTGTTAGGCACAGAAGGCGATGTTAGCACAAATATCTAGAGCCTGAAATCTTTATTCTTCGGTGGCTGATATTAATGAATTTGTCAGATATATCTGGTAAGTACACACTGAAAAATTAAATACCAAAATACAGAAAACAGTCAAAAGACACTGTTTGTTTAAATATATTTACTAACACCATTTCAAATATGAGTCATGAAAGAAAAACAAATAAACACATCCATTGAATCAATAAAAGTAGTTAAGATGTTTTCTTATTTTTTTCTAAATCACTGGTGAGAACATCAGAAATCCTCTTTGATTCTTTTGAGACCATCATTCACAGCAGTACTCAAAAAGTAACGAGTCATTCCCACAGGGAAGTTCCCCTGCACATCTTTCTACAAGAATTTTGCATTTTGTTTTCTGTCTTCATATAAGACAAAACCAAACTAAAATATATTGCTAAATATGATGACAGAACTTTTTCCAAGACATTTTGTCAAAACTATTACCCTTTAATTAAGTTTCAGTGTTTTTGCTGACACCAGACTCTGGATGTTATACTAACATATAACTGTCATAATTTTATTTCAAGAAGCCCCAAACAGCAATGCCATGTCTAGTAGCATTAGAGTTGACATGAAAAAGGTGTTATACCAAAACTAGATTTTAAACTGTCTGACTAAAAATACTTTGCCATGAAAGCACTCAATTTTCAATATCTTTTGATGGTATTTGGCAACAGAGATACTGGATGGGGAAGATCCATATAAATACTGGGCACTTGAACTCTGGATATCAGAAATATTTTTTAAGAGCCTGGATTGAACCATACTATTTTAAAAGCCTGTGTATTTAGAGGTTTTCCTATCTGTTAGACTGACTAAAAAGAAAAAAAATAAAATAAATCCTACATTCCCCTTTCAATCTGTAAGTAGACAGTTTTCTTCATTCATCACTTAAAAAATAATAAAAGCAAATTCTGGAGTTTAATGATTTTCAAAGGACATTTAAAGACAAATAATACATGCAACTAAACATCCAGACATACAGTAGCATGGGTTAGACACAAACAACTAGCCTGAGTTTCAGAAAGGATATTGATTTTCCAGCTTCGGTCATGAGTCAGACTGCACACTGAGAATGATTTGTTCTTGGGGTTTGATTATTGCTCAGACTGCCTTCCTTAGTGTTTCTGCTTTGGAAGTCACACGGTTACTGACAGAAATGGGACACTAGCCCAGAGAGACCACTGTTTTGAACTTGTGTGGCAAAATATCTGTATTCTTATTTGGCTAGGAGAAGAGAAGAAAGGCCAAAGTATACATTTTTAATAGTGTTTGAATGCATATCTACTAGAAAACCCACAGTGGGGTTGCTAGGAGGGGAAGCCAAAGCCAGAATTCGAAGGGTGTAGGTCAGCAAGCCAATGAAAGGAACTCTTTCCCATTTCCTAAAATATGTAAAGCTGAGGGAGAGGAAAGCAACGTACTAAGAGCACAAAAGTGAGCATATGAATTGTTTAATCTATGACTGTTCTCTGCAATGTACCACTGCTGCTGTCACAGAAAAGGCACCACATGAGAAGAACACATGGAGAAACAGCCAGCAGGCGCTGATGGTAGGCCTCAACTTTTTCATTTAGAACAGCTCAATGGCACAACTTTGCGAAACACTACTTTAAACAGTAATCTACTCTCTCAAAAAGATAATGTTTCACCAGCCCAGACAAAAAGTACCCATTTCCTTGCTCACCTGTCATTGTGTAGCTTTAAAATAAAAAACAAAACCCTTCACACACAAAAACCCACAAAGCAGAATTGCATATTGCGTACACATGTCAGGAAGAGGTGGCATGATTACCAGATGTTTAGGTCCATCTTAGTAATCAGACACCATGCAGACTTGAATAATAGGTAAAGAACCATTTTCCCCATAATGACATATGCTTCCTTGAAAGACGACAGATCAGTCCAGCTTTGGTGAAAGTGATTCATCACTTTATAATGACAAAGTAGAAACCTCATGAGGAACACACTGCTAGTCCTGTTCTTTATTTTTCCATGGGTGAAGAACAAAAGTGGCATCAATTAATTATTAATTACAAAGATCTTTTTACATGTAGGATGGTAAATTATTGTGCTTTGCTAACAATAGTTAATTTGTTTCTGAGCAAGACTTCTGAAATATTTGAGTAATTTTCTTCATGTTATATACAAAGATTTGAGAGATTAATTGTCCAGATGTTTCCTTGGGTTTTGTTCTCTCTTTCTCACATAATAAAAATCTTTCAGCACATTTTTTTCCCAATAAACCCACAGTCCATCTGTTATACTTTGCTGGAGACATAAAACAGCACTACATGTGTGCTACAATCATTCTAAAAAGTAAATCTTCACCATTTTCTTTTACAAATAAGGTGAAAGATTCCATTTCTATTTGTTAGGTAATGTCTTGATATGTTGCCCTTTGCTCTAAAACACTAGCTCTGTTCACTAATACCTTCACCTTTGCTTCTAATGTCATTGACTAAAATATTCCAATCCCAAGTCAAACCATGAAGTATTTCTGTCTCTTTCACAACAGAAACTCTGGAAAAACACAGCAGAGCAAGTCTTTAACAGTTATCTCCTATTTAAATACAGCACAACTCCTTTAGAACAGTTTAGAACTTATCTATCCAGGATGTCATGAGTAAAGAGAATAATGGTAGTGTGCATTTTTATTTCTGTATTACAAGAAGCGTTTGTTCTGTAAACTGAGCAAGTGAAAACACTGGTTAAAATGTAAGAAGCGTCAAAACCTACTTCCTAGATCACTGCTACAAAATGACAGCCCTGAAGTAGAACTGATAAGGAATTTTTTAGCTGTAGCCATGGAAAATTGGTAGTTTTAAAGCTTGGTTTCCAAATATACTTTTGGGAAGCAAAATTTGGAAGCTGCTATTGACTTTTACTTCAGTTGATAATTTAAAAAAAAAAATATTTCCAGAAATCTCTCTCATCCCTAGTCCTTCAAAGTCCCACACCAAATTAAAACAGGAGAACATTTAATAAAATAGTAAGGTAAGACCATGTCAAGAAGACCTATGTCAGCAGATGTGTTGTAGTGAGAACTTTCACAGATTTGAAGGAAATCTTTATGTAACAACAACATTCTGACTAGGCAAATGAGACTTGAAGTGGGGTCTAATATTTGTTGGATTATTTCAAAGCCTTGAAGGTTTACTAAGTCTCAAACAGGTTTCACACAGGGCTAAGTCAAAATTGCTAACAGTTTGCAAGAGCGTTGATGAATCTTTTTCAGAGGGCATTTCAGGGTTTCCTCAAGTCTTGCAAGAATCAAGAATCTTTGTTAAGCCATGTGTAAATGAAGTAATACTGTGAAGATGGCTGGCATGATGCATCGCCACTGTTTCCCAGCTGAACAGTCCTCACTGAAAGCAAGGCACAAAGTCTGCTAAACTTAAAGGCAAGAACTGCTTTGGCCTCAATTGACTTTGAATCCCTCTTAAAGTGACCTGTGAAGATGTGGGGGGAAACTGCGCCAGGAGACTCGCAGAAGGGAGTAATGCTAGATAGCAATTTGAAGCCAAAGGTATGAATGTGTACTGCACCCATTTTTTGGGCCTCCCAAAGGAAAACTTTGATAAACTTGAGTGAGTTCAGCAGAGGGTCACTTAGGTGGGGGGTGGGAGACAAGGTGTCATTTGAGAAGAACCTGAGGGAACAGGCCTCTTGTCCCAAGTCCTGAAGTCGTTACCAGAAGTGGATGCTTAGAACCCAGTCTCTTTAAGAAAAAGCTGGCTAAAAGGTGTGAGGGAGGCTGACTCTAGTAACCAAAGGAAAGGTGTGAATATCAGTAGCTGGCAGACGCATGGTGGTGGGGAAATGTCAGGAGCAGGTACTGACGAGTAAGATGCAGAAGTACTTAGCAGCTACAGTTGATATGGGAGACTGAATGGAAAACTTCAGTGGGAGCAGACTTCTGGCAAGCTGTGGGACAAGTAATTGGAAGAAAATGGGCAGCAGATGTATGATGTATAGGGCTCAAGGTGAGAATGAACTGGGACTACTGAGGGCCACCTCTTCAAACTGACACTTTTAACTAGGACCTTGAGTCACAGCTGGGTATAGGCACACATACCCTGTAGGAATACCAAACGGAGGAGACTTCTGGGGACTCGCTTTTTCCTCTTTTCTGCTGTTGAAAATGCATGGACCTGGGCTTGCCCATCAAATGAGAAAAGCCAGCCTTTCCCAAACACAAGAAATGTGGTACTCTCCCTAAAATAACAAACCATGCTCATCAAAGTAAAACAAACCATCTGCATTAATGAGTAAAAATTAACAAAAGATAATTTGTTTAAATGTTTACATAAACACTATTTCATGTGTGCCAGAAAGATAATAAAAATACAGTTAACATTAAAAAACATTTCAAAGGGTAGGCAATGAGTGAGCAATCTGGATTTTTATCTTAATTAAAAGTCTAAGAGATTATTTATATTAGCTTATACCTTACCTTTCAAAACTACTTCTCATTCAAAAATGTTCATCCCAGCATCAACTGCATCCTTTGAGAACACAGGTGCTCTTCTCTACCAAGTTATAAAACTCACCTGTTTTCACATTTCAAGGTACACAGGTGGTGATATTGTAGTCATTAAGCAGTATCCTGATTTTCTTAAGATGCCTCCCTTGCTAGATCGTTACTTCCACTGTTCTTCCCTAACACCAGCTGGTTTCAGTCTCTATCCTCAACACAATGACAAAAATGTGCTTTCAGATATCAAGGAATACCTGAAATTACTTAAATATAGCCAGAATTTAACTCATGATTACCAGTTATAATATGATTTGAACAACTATTTCTAAGAAGCCACTGTTTTAAGAGAAAGGTGATTTAGTTCAATCAAGCAGAACACTCAAATCCATAGTCTTTCTTCTCCAAGATGAAACACGGAGGTTTTATAATGGCTCCTTGGTTCTCCAAGTGTTGCCTGCAGAAACCTGGAGTCTGTAGACTATTTATAAGAGGCTAGGAAATGTTGTAAAGGAAAGTAAATTCATCTATGCTGTGTGTATCTGTGAAATTTCTAAAGAGGTTTGCCTACCCACTGGAAAATGTTTAGGATCTGTAAACTAAAAGATGTTGAAAAACCACTACTCATGTCATAATTTTCTGGAAATCTGGTGGTAACCAGCTCTTGGAAAGTGAGAACGCTGTTTCAGAAGGGCATTTGTTTTCCTGGAAAGGCATGGGAGGAGCATAAGGAACAAGGCAGGAGAAGAGATAAAAAAACTTGCTTCCTCCTTGCAAGCACAGAGTTCCTCCTCTTGTTCTTAGGAGTCAGAAATGAAGAAAGGGTGAGAAAATGAGAAAGCAGGATGAAGCTGAGTCAAAGTCCAGAGACCAAAATTCATATGTAGTTCAGAGTTCAGGCTGATTCTCCTTCTCTTGGAGAGCCAGTCCTTTGGACTCATCATGACGTGTTTTAAATGACAATGTCAGCACATTGTATCTACTCAAGACAACACCACAATGCAAACTCTGCAACCTGATATCAGGATGCCAGACTGACCACTTTGTGGCACTCAGCATTTTTAATCAACACAGCCAATTCTCAGTTTTTTCAAGGTCGAGTACTATTGCACATTTGAACATAAAAAAACCCACCAAACAAAAAAAAAACAAAACCAAAAAACACACTGGCCCAAAAGTTTCAGTAAGCTATGCTATTTTTTAAAGTAACAAAGATTATCATTCACATCCCCCTCTTATCACTGTAAGCTAGTTATTATCTCAGCCAGCATGTGCTGAAATCAAATAATCTTCATTCACAAAGGAAAGAACAAAGAAAGAAAAGTATTTTTCTGATAAAGGCATTCAAAATGACAAATGTCACCTGTTAATGTCTGTACTGCTGCCAGAATTCCTAAGCTGGCACAAAAATCTTCATTTAGGTATACGGACACAAGTTAAATCTTTTTATGTTATTATAGAAATAACAGTATATACACGCTTATGAAAAAAAGCAGCTGAAAGCTGGATATTACCATCTCTGTAAACTTACCCTGGCTTTTGGTGTCTCTGAAGGGATGCTGTAATGTTAACTTTTTAATAATGCTTAATAAACATTTAGCAACATCTATTATAAATTGTGGGTAACATATGCAGAGCTGGGTGGGGTCATTCTTTACAGCAACTCACCATATGGTATCCCTATGAAAGTAGCCCTGATAAAAGTAATCTATTGAACCTGAATGACTTACTCTGCTGCTGTAGTATTAAATTACTTTCCTTCTTTTTCCCCCATTCACTCGCACTAGGAGTAAAGTTGATTCACCTGTCTATCTCACGCTGCAGCTACCATGTTCTCCAGCTGCTTGTATCACCAGGATTTAATAGACTTCGTTACATTATTCTACTTGTATTTGGTTTGCAGAGCGCGAGCAGAGAAAGGAAAAAAATATGTGGGTTAGTGTTTAAAGGATCAAACTAAAGGACTGAATCCTATGCCCTTCTCTCAGCTGCCCCTACTATAAGGAGGCTACAAAACTGTTACCTGACTAAAGATTGGTGGGTCAGAGTTAATGATTACAATTCAATCACCACTGCATTTCTCCATTTCCTTTTGTGTGTGTAGAGCATCTGATTTCACTGAAGAGGCATAATAAGGTGCTGCATCTGGCCTGAGATCATTGAAAGTGAACAGAGGAACAAAGAAATGGCCTCTCCGTATATGATCTGTTTGTAAAGAAGGTAACCTACTCCCCTTAAATTGGAGCTTACATACAACTACATGAAAACCACCTGTTTCATGGACAGTGTCTCTAATAAAGGCTCAATTCCTGTCTTCTGTCCCCACAGTCACCTCTCCATTGTAACAATTTCTTACGTTTGGGGCTTTACGTCAGCCAAGAGACACTTCCATTGTGGCTGGTCTGGATCTACATATGTTTCTTGGGGACCATATGCCTGTACTGACTTGACTGGCTGGCTCCTATCAAACAGACTGTTTAATAGCTACATTTTGCTTTTCGTTCAGTAGAAGCCTTAACTTCAAGGTCCCTTTTCCACCAGTGGCAGATCTGCACAAAACATGCAAGACCATAGTTGTATGTCTGTCAGTTTTGGTTGAAATTTACCATGGGTTCAAAGTTTTGAGGAGAAAATGCTAACAGATAAAAAGACAGCGATCTCATGTAAGACTTACTGCCCTAGGAAGGCACGCTAAAAGATAATTATATTAATAGTGGCCCAGGATATATTACCCAGTTGTTTATTCTTTTCTCCCTAATTTTTTCCACTAGCTTTCATAAATAAAGTTACAGAAAATGTTTAATTTTAATATATACACAAATAAAATAAATCCCTTGATAGTAGGTTTGTTAATCATTTTATCAAAAAATATTTAGAAGACAAAAGAAAATCTATCAGACTAAAGCCTCTTCTAAACTATGAGACAAAGCTTAAACCTTAAAGAGATAAAAATGATCAGGTATCCAGGTATTTCAATTCCATATGTTATTAATAATAAAATTAACAAGGTCATACATAACAGCTATATCATTGTTGTTCCCAGTATTTTTTTCTCTCTACCAATTAAGTCATACCATGTTCAGTCTTAGGTTCTGAAGTTTTAAACATTTAAGTAGTGTGTAATTTTATCTAGCTGAGAGGTTCCAATGAAATCAGTGAAGCCATTCACTGGAGCAAATCTATGTATGTGGTTGGGTGCCTGCAAGATTGGGGGCTTAGATAATGAGCATTTTATGGCAGCAACTTTGTGCTATTTATTTGGACTGCTCAGCCACTAGCATACTTTTGGGCACTGCAAGTTGTTAATCTGAATATATATTAAAAGATACTGGGAACCAGTGTCTGGATCACCAGGAAATTTTAGTTAACCAAAGTATAAATATAAGACTTTTAGAACTGTCACACCAGTCACATGGCATATATGTCAGAACTCTTTCTCTGGTCTCTGCCTTGTTTACATGGCTAATCGTTTCTGGGCTGAGATAGTCTAACTTCTTTGTGCAATATGCAATATCAGTCACTAAACATAATATTAGAAAAAAATAATTAGTATGTATTAGTGGAAGGTTATTCTGTACATACAACCTTCTTGTGAACAATGAGTATTCAATATATGTGTCACTAATATATCACCATTCTTGTGGGTTTTAGGTTCGGAGCAAAAGATAATTTTTCATATCTGTGCAGGTTTAATACAATAATCTCTTGCCTAGTATGCAGACTTCCATATTTTTATAGTGTATTAAAAACAAAGAATAATAATAAGACCTTTTTTTTCTCACAGATATAATATTTTCAGAGGAAAACTTCTTGCTGGACTGTATAAAAGTTACAAGGAATTATCAGATCCCATAGAAAGGCTGCCTGCTGAATCCAATGACTTGATTGCCACTGAATTCCATGGGGCAAGATATCACATAAAGAAGTTAGCAGAAGAAAAGCAGCGTGTTGGACTTGATGATCTCAGAGGTCCTTTCCAACCTTAGCGATTCTATGATTCTACATGTTTGACTATTGCTTTGTATCTTAAAAAGGAAAAGAACAAGAAGAAACACAATCAGGAGGCAAAAAACGTGAAATGATTCCTACTGTCTGTGCAACATAACCATGCAGGTACATAGATGAGAGAACAAAATACCTAGCATACAGAAGAAGATAGTGAAGCTGACTTGAGGCTGTGATCTCTGTCTGTCCCAGTATAAAAGGACTATGAAGTGTTTACATTCATGGTGGGCAAAGTGATACAACAAAAAGCAGCAGAAATGCTGGAAACTACCTGACAAAGGATCCCTTTTGCTGAACCAGCAGAAGCAACAGTGGGAATTTTTGCCACTTAAATTCCACCATGTGGATGCAGACGAAGTCTCACACTAGAAATGAAGACACGGCATGCATGGGAAACTGAGAGGCCGCTGATGAGGGAAAAAAACTGCTGAGCCACTGCTGTTTTAGCCAGAGCACTGACAGCAGAATTGTCCCTGGGAAGTTTGGCTGCTGTTTTTGCTATCTTTATTCCGAGAAAACAGGAACTGAGTGTATTGTATATTCAGGGTAATAGCTACATGATCCATGTAGGATGAACGATGCACTACAGACACTACACTGATTCCTCTTTTCACATGAGTAAAAGGGGCAATGAGAGAAGTGCTATGTGAGTGTTCTCAGATATTAATTGCCTTCCCCATTCTCTGCTGGCAGCACACAACATTACTGCTCAATTTATGCCAGTGGTGCTGCACTTCATGGCAGGGCTCATACACAGAATAAGATGATGATGAAAACTGTTAGGGATGCTGCAGACTGCATCCAGGACATATGCTCTGGTCCCTTCAACATTCTGTGCTTTGTTAATACAATTAGACAGTGGAAAAAGAATTGGAAAGAAAGAGAGTTTCATGCACAGTAGAAACTAATGAACAGGTTATTGCACTTATCATGGGCTTTTTCCATGCTACAGTGTTATGTTCAGAGTATCTCCTCCACATTCCTTAATGCAGGAGGCTTGTTGCATGACTCAACTCAAAGGGGATTTTCTATCTTGCTTTGACCAATAATTTTAGTTTTCATTTTGTCCAGCTTTAATGTAGATGTTATGGATAAAAGAAAACACAAGAGAAAATGGGCACTGCCTTAAAGAATTCACTAGAAAGCACAAGTATGGATTAATACACACACATAATAATAGTATAGCTGTTTGCAGCATTCATGTGCACATTGCTGATGTATCATATTAGAAAGGAAAGCCAGGAAGGCATCACTTGATACTGATTTGATGTAGTGCACAGCATGAGCTAGTTTTCCCATTCTCTAGGCATTTCTTAGCAAAAGAGGAACTCCACATAGTTTAGCACCTCCTTCCTTCTCCTTTATCCTGCCTAATCTGAAAATGAACAATCTTCTTTCCAGTCTCTTTTTTTCCACTTCTAGAAATGTGGCAAAATTGAGTCACGCAGGTGAAACAAAAAGATTACTCCCTGGCACACCACACCTTAGAAATTTGTCATTAAAATTAAAATAGAACAACAGATTCTCTCAGCCAGACTTCGAGGACATCTCTAGTGTCCTCTTTGCCAGACTTAGGAAGCTTAACCAAAGTTGCAATACAGTGACAAAGAGTCAGGCATTTCTCGCTCTAGTGGGAGTAGCAGCTGCACTACTATTTGGTCCCAGACTTCTGCTCTCCCCATAGAAGGTAAGTTAGAATGCACAAGAAGGCATAACTTTTTCACCACCTAAGACTCAAGGTCTGCAAAGTCTTGAGCCCCAACTGTGAGACTTGCTCAGTCCCCCAGTTACTTTTCACTGCACTTTTCTGTGAAATCACGTTGCAAACTCTGCTGTGATCTACCAACCAGACAACTCTGCCCCAGGGGATTATAAAAAGGGAGAGAAACTGTGTTACTGCACTGTGGATAGAAAATATGATCCTGAGGTACTCAAATAGGTACCAGGGCCTAGCAAGGGAAGTCCTGTCCATCGCCTGCCATGTGCCATTTGCTACACTTGGCCTTTGAGACTTGCACACTAGGTTACAGAGGCCTGAGAGTTCGAGCTCTAAGAGAGATCTTCCTTTGATTTTGTGCAGGGTGAAACTGGCCACACTCAAAGAGAAACTGGCCCATGCAACTCTGTACCAGAGTCCTAGCATAGGACAGGGGAATTTGAATAAGTCATGAGTTGAATACCAAACTGCTTGTATTGTTATTCAGATCTAACACAGCAGAATGCCTGATATCAAAAGCATATTCACAATAATTCCTGGGGGCAGCAATCAAGTACATTTATTTAAGACCAATGAATCCATAAAATCCATCAATCTGTGGAATTCTGTCTCCCCCTGAAAGAAGCATTACCCTCTGTCTCTCCCATTCAGTACACTTACTGTTTTATTGAAGCCCATTGTGCTTGCTGCACATGATAACAATTTGTTGCTGCCTGAGATTAATTGACTTGCTTCTTTTTAATTTGCGTACTTCACAGAAATGTAATGGTTTGGAAAAAGTAGAGTATCCAAGGATTTTAGGCAACCAAACCAGCACCTAACTAAAGCTAATGAAAGAACCATCGAAAGCCAATCAAGGCCGAAACTTGACTATGAGAATACAAAGGTACATGAAGATGTCCAGCACAAGCCTTTCAAGCATTTTGAAACACCTGGAAGAACAATAACTTTAGCATATGTCTCCTACTTCTATCTCCTGCCCAATATTCCCTCCCTTCTAGATGGCTATAAACTAGAAGGAGAGGAAAAGACTAATTTGGACTGGCTTTGGGTAATATCACCCTCAGCTTGATGCCTGTAACTGATTCCTACCTGCTGTTTTTAAAATGGAGCTTGATGACATGCAGTCAGCTAAAGAGTATGCATGACAGCATTTTTGGCTCAATAAGGAAACTAGCTGGACAAAGAAAAGAGAAAAAAAAAAGGCAAGTAGTTTTCAACTGGATCACAGCACAGATTCAACTCACCACATCAGTCTTAGCATAAGACTGAGGGCAGAGGAAGGATGCAGAGCCAAAAAAGGATAAGATGAGTCTGCTCCTTACAGCAATCACATGCTCTTAGTTTCACGTCAATCACTTTGGATCTGCACTATCAGGATGTTTTCTAAAGCCTTTCCATTGACATAAATACAATAGTACAGCTAGACATGAGATTAAAAACAACCATTAATTGTTTTAAATAGAGAGGAGAAAGCTTAGTGAGAAGAGAGTTGTTTAAAGCATGGCTTTAAGAGAGAAATAAATAAAAAAAAATACTCTGTGATGTAGTTTGCACAGCAGACCCCACTACAAAGGAAGAAATTGAATAGCAAAGAAACACCTACTATAAAAGAATTTTGCCTGTTTTTCCCTCTAATCACATTGTTATGCGCTTTCCTTTTCTTCAACTGTAAGCCATTTGGGATACATTCTTCTTTTACTGTGTGTTTCAATAATTTCTGACTCTGATGGAAGTATAACACATGAATCATGTTCTCATTATACAGAAACCTCAAAAACATTTTTCAAAATTATTTTTTGAAAACTAAACAAATTCAAAAACTGAAATGAAATTCTGAGTAAATTTAGTATAAATAAAATATAACAATAAAAAAGTAAATATTAAACCCTAAAAAAGTCATGGTAGATTGTCTTGAAATAGACTGAAGAAGCCCAGAAGAGCTACTCAATATCAAAACACAGCAGCTATTGTAGGAATAAATGGATTATTACCAGCACTCATTAATAAGTCAATATTAGTCTATTAGTTGTCTATATCCCTCTTAATGAGGTTCAGAGTGGAAAAGCTTGGCTTTATTTTGAAAATTTCCACTAAGTGCATTGCAGAATATGTATTTTTGGTTTTTCTCTTCTTCATCCTTCTCACACTTTCCCACACCACACTGAATAAAATGAGTGCTACCCAGGCTGGGATCTCCCACACTTTCCCAGCCCCTTATCCTTCTCCCAAATATTCAAAACTTCTGCAACTAGTTTTCCTCCACAGTGCTTCTGCTGCAGGCCTACTCCTCCACATGCCTAGGAAATACTGAACAAAGAGGAATGCAAACCAATTTTTCCAAAACCTGTTGGTAATACAAATAAAACACAGTCAAAGATTCCAGGCTCAAAAGTAGCAATTTGATTTCATGAAAGAAGAAGTAGGAAGCAGCATTTGCAATTCACAGGCTCTTCTGAAAGTTCTATAAATCAGATCTACTCAATTGTTTTCTCTTTGTAATTATTGCTTAAATGGAATTTACAAAAATAAACACCCAACTTCCAACCTAAGTCACAGGAAATCCATCAGCACATCCTAGTTTTCAGCCTCTCTCTCACTATTCTGCCATTTCGGGGAGAGCATGGATTTCATGGTTAAAGATAGAGGGATGGGAATGAGTAGAGTTCAGTTTTACTCTTCCCTTTACTAAATTCCAACTATCTGTTTATGCTACTCCTTAGCTACAGAATTTCATAAAATTACAATATTTAAAATGCACATTAATGTTGTAGTGGCATAGATCTACTCTACTTTAAAAGCAAACAGCCTGGTAAGCATGATAGTAAACCACAGCATAACGTTTCAAAACAAATGGAGACTTATCCCATAATGTAAATGAAGTATTTACATAACAATACATATTTAAATTAAAATACACATACTTTTAAACATACATTTAAACTTTATTTACATTACGTAAGTAAAATATTCGACAGAAAGCACAGATATGATGTAAACGAGCAGGAGTGATTTAGATGTACAGTAATTGCTAGTGGTATGCAGGATGCTGTATTATTTCCTCATGTTTTAAATTAGGTTTATTTAAAGCGATCTGTTGTTTAATGAATATTTTTCTCTGTAGAGAAGTATTAGCATTCTGATTTGTTGACTGCTCTTTTCAATCAGGAGAAGGAGTTGAGCCAAGAAAAAAAGCAGCATTCCCTATTTATGTGTCCATGTAAAAGAAATACCTCTTAATGCTGTATCAGCATATTGGGCAAAAACACAGGTAATGATCAGTAAACAGACCTCAGAGAAACAACATTTAAAGCCAGAGAAGTATACTAAACCAGCCACAAGATCAATCTGAAGTCTTAGTAGTAGTCAGGACCTAGAAAGTTAAGAAAGCTACTGGCACTGGTATCAGGTTCAGCACTGACAGGGGACTTGGGTTTTCTCAACGGCCATGGCAAGAACATTTTGAAAAGAAATTTCTCAGAAGGCATCAGAAAAGTCCACCACCAGTTACTGACTTAGGTTGCAGAAGTCCATCACTAAGAGAAAGCTCTAAGAGCTTGATTCGGGAATCGATGTTTTAGAGGAACAAGATTTTTGCTTATTGATTATTGACTCAGGGTTGATCTTCTGAAGACTAGACCCACGCACCTGCAGTCACTTTGGCTTGCACTGCTTATTCTCTCCCAAAATTTTGGACTTGAAATGCCTGTCTGCTTTCCCACACCACCCTCTGCACAAACAGTGGAAACATGGACAAGATGCAGGGGAAGCAGAAGCTTGAAAAACACCAGAAAGCACTCATTCTTCACTGCAGCAGTCCTCGCAGAACAACAGAAAAGGACTGTCAAGCTCGTCAGGGATAGTGGATCACGTTAACGCAGTCATATTTCTCCGTTCCACTCAGGCATGCTACAAATTGCTGCCTTCCACTCACCTAAGTAGGTAACCAAGAACATCTGTGAAAAATTCACAACTAAAAGCCTGAAACTAAGCTTTTTTGTCAGTAGCATGTTACAATCAGCTTCTTTCTAAATAACATTCAAGGACTGAAATCAAATTAAAGATGTTGTTATGATGTCACTTAAATATACCGTAAGGTAAAGAGAGGCACATAATTAGATTCAGAACAAACTTGTAATTTTTGATGGTAACATTGCATCTCCCTTAAATTAAAGTTTTAAATGTAAAATAACTTTCCAAAATAATTCCTTCTATCCAAATATTACAGTATTTGGCATGAAAATAGATACTTTCTGTTCTGTTACACACCTCGTGAAGAATGGAAGCTGCATTTCTGCCTTGTTTTGTTTAAAGTGCCAACTATATTCCACTCTGTTCACACATGATACTCAAAGCACAGTGGTTTCATACTTTTGTATGGTGACATGTAAAGGCATGACACATGGTTTTGCAAATTGCTCTGTGTTCAGAAGATCTATGGATAGTGGATACCTTTTTACAAATTTCCAAAGACCCTGATGACACCATCATACATCATTATAAACCTGACACAGCTCTTATTCCTCAACAAATTTAGCTTTATTTCTGAGGGGAAAGAAAACTACCATCTGGGTCAGACTTGGCTCAAAGTGATTAGTGAACAGACACTAAATTGGCAACATTATTCTTGAAAAGCTCCAGCAGTGAGAACTCAGAGAATAAAAATGTGTGTCCTGAAATGGTGCCAGGTCAAGCTAGGTTTAAGTTGGCATGAAAATATAAGAGAGAAGTTGTACAATGTCTAAAAGTGCTTTCTTCAAAAATAAAAGCTGAAAATGACCAGTTGGACAAAAAACTAATATATGCATTGACACAGTGTGAAATTACTCAGTATTAACAAGCAATGAAAAGTATCTTGGATACATAGCATGTGTTTAAAAAAAATAGTTCTTCCTCAGTACTGCAAGTGTTAAAGCAAAATTGCATTTCACAGTTTATAAGTTAAGAACACAAACAGCAGACTGCTTCCAGTATCCTGACACACACATTAAGTTATAGTATTACAAATTCCTAACTTACCTAATGTCTTCAATATATTTATGTCTTGGTTGTATCAGCAGGATAATCATCCCTGCCTTACTAACGGCACGGTTTAAGGAATCCTGGCGCACATTTCTTTGGTAATAAGCACTTCATTTTGTCAATTACTTCACTTTAAAAGAAAAAAAACCAAACAACCCTTGGCTTTCCAAGATCTGCTTATTTTTACAGAGCGTGACAATTAAATTAACAACTCTACCTTATATAAATTCTTTTATCTGCTTGGAAAAAGTGCTGGTCCAAACTGTTGCACCATTTACTTGTCCCAGGTTTGGCTTTGACTGTCTGTAGTTTGCATATTTGGACTCGACATATTTTTACTGCACTTTTCTTTGTCAATGCCAACTGTAAGCTATTTTCTTTGGTCAGATGGGTACTCCGACCAACAAATCTCCCTTTTTCTAGTACAAGTGAGATAGCTGTCAGTTAGAGGTTTGGCATGCTTAAGACTGCTTCACTACCCGAGATCCCAGAAAAATAAAAGATACAGAGACAGGCCCATAAATCATATGAAGAAAGAAAACATTTGTATTATACTAGGAGCCCAATAACACCACTGAACTTAAGAATCTGGCAGCCTTTAAGTTACAACACAATTTTCAGAGGCCATAAACATTCACACGACTGAAACTTGGCATGAAGTGATGCCATTTGACTGATCCACATTTTACCCTAAACTCTGTTTCTCATTCAAAGGCAGTGATGGTACACAGCACACTCTATTCATAACAGATTTGTGAGGTTTGTGCCACTGCTACAGCAAACTCTAGTGGCTAGTTAAAAGCAGAGCTCTGGGGAAAGGAGTTGTTGCACTCATGTAAGGAAAATTACTGTGATTTGCTGCAGGCTTTGCCATCCTCTTTTTCTTTACAGAAAAAACAACCCCAAACCAAACAACCCCTACGCAACTGCTCTTCCCTCTAGATGGACTCACATGTAACAGTGTGCACTAAATCAACCTCTGGGCATGTCCAGTTAAGTTTTATAAAGTGCTGTTTTTACCACCCTCTGATTAGCTCTAAGCTACTCCGTGAGGGTGGTACTGAATTTCAGGATACAGGTGTCTCTTTAATGTATTGTGTAGCACATGCAAATTAATAGACCTACGTTACACTTTTTGGAAAGTTAAGCAGGGATTGCTTTACAAGATGCTTGGCAGGACCCTGTTTCATTCAGTGTACTTTGAAGGCATAGGAATACAGACTGCTTGGCATTGCAGACTCATCACAAAATACATAACCTGCCTCATTTTTAACAAGTATGATTTTTCCAAAAGTGATCTTGGCTCCATTATTTCTAACTATGAAGATTTCTGAAGCTTGATGAAACTATGTTTTAAAGTAAAATTGACCACAGGGACAGCTATTCCCCAAACACCTGATATGTAGGATTTATTCCAAAATCAGAACTGGCAGATTATTATTTTTCCTGCCTTTTTCTGCCAACAGACCAATTTGGCCAGTGCAGTCTAAAAATCTCTAAAAACTGAAGAGTGGGAAGCTTTGCTTTTTTTTTTTTTACAGTTTACAATCCACAGACTGAAAATGTTTTCCTTCTTCCCTTCCTTGCTGTTTATTCATCTCTCTACTAGATACAGCAAAAGCTTCAAGTCAAAGATAAGTTTGACCAAAGGCATCAGTTGGCTATATGAAAGCCTAAACCGAGATGTTCGTAAGTCTGCACAAGTTGATATACCAGGGCCATCAGATTCAACATATTCTCATCTAGACTGACATTCCACCCTGAGAGCTGGAATATGAGGAAAAATACAAATTGATGATTATGTTCCAAACAACATACTTTCATCCCAAGACATCTCAGACTTCCAGCTACCTTGTACTGAACAGCTCCATTTTGTCAGCTTGACGCTTCTCTACGGTATTATCTTAATGGACTTCAAAACAAAACTAAACTTTCTGCTGCTCTGTGTGACTGAGACATCCATGTTCAATGTGCCAAATATGCCTTGCTGTTCTCTAGCAAGAAGCCAAAACTAGATCATTAAATAAGGTGTCTACACTTCTGAAGGTTGAGGTTGGAGGTAGATCTTCACAAGATATCTGCATCCAGCAGTGAAGGTGAGGCCTTTTTGACTGATCAAATGGAATTCAGGTCATTTCACGGTGAATTGTAGTTTATTGCACATTGTTGACCACTAAATTGATGCTTGAAAATACCCACTCTTTAATCAAGTGTATGGAGAAAAAAATCTGCAGCTGAAAAATAGAATCCTGCTTTTCCCAGAACATCTTAGTATAGTATTTGGTGGCCTTAGGAGGTGGAAGAAGCAGGAAATTAATACCTGGTTAGATATCACTGGAGGCATCAACTGAAATGTGGAGGTATTGAAGAAAATGAAGAAAATACCTAAAATGCAGAGATACATTTAGGGTGTTGCTGTTTGGAGTGGAAAGTTTTACAGGATGTCAGACAAATGTGCTGGAAGCAACTCAGGATTAAGAGAGAACTAATCCCAACATAAAAAGTCTAGAATGAGAGATAAGGCTTAAGGAACAACCTCAGTAAAATTCTTTAGAGAGAAAAATCACCATACTGTAATGTAAATCAGAAAGTGGGAAGTGAAAAATTACCCATGGCTGGATGATAAGATCATTTGCTACAAGACTGGTAGTTAGTTCTTGGCGTAAGTAACTGAAGCCTTCATTTCATATCGATGCTAGGAAATTAATGATTGAGAAAATAAATATTTTTAAACATTTTTTTTCTGTCAGTAAAGGGAATGTACAATAGTACAGTTATGTATATATGTATAAAGAGAAGAATACCTCTCCCAGTACAACATATGACTATGTGTGTTACAGTCTTAAGCACTTTTCAATGGACTCAAGCTAAGGTTTCAAACTTAACTTTCTATTCCCTTGCTTTTGGATGTTTAAACACCTATTCTTTACTTTTGCAAATTATTAATATTAACAGTTTGACCAGAGGTCTTATTAACGTTGGGTTTGGGGCCAGAATTTTATAAACAGCTAAGTCCTTTGCTTGCTAACATACAAGTTCAACACCTTGTTGTTGTGGAATATGAGTTAATTAGATTAAAAAGAATAAGGCTTTCCTTTAGGAACCAAGGTTCCCTTTTATAAACCAACTATACATAACAATAACCTTTTCACACATTGAAATCTTAGTGGAGGTTTTGTAATACCACTGCCTACAACATATGATGATGTTTCACAATGGCCACAGACACTCCTAACAATCTACCATATCTTTAAGTACAGTTTAAAATAAAATGTATTTCATTTGTGATTGCTATCTCATATTGAGATTCAGAACATAATTCAGACTGTGCAAAATATATCTTTCCCCTATCTATTAGAAGTTACAGAACTAGACAGAAAACAAATATAAAATATTGAACAGCTTGCCCAGAACAGTGTATAACTTACAAATAGCCATGATATATGAGAGGAGTAACATGAGTTTAAATACACTACTAAAATCTTTCATCTTAGAACTCAATAAACAGATTACTAGAAGTTAATTTTTTTTTCCAAACAAGCAAGCTTGAGGTAATGCCAGAGATGAACTGAAGCAAGCAGAAGATTAGGAGAATAACAGACCTGTCATGAGACATTATACACAAATATGCAGACCTGGCTAGCCATGTGGCCGTACTCTGTGCTGGCAACCCTAAGAATTAGCGGACAGATTCCAAGGTGTCAAAGACATCTTTTTCATATTGCAAGCTACATGCAAGTCATCTTGTTTCAGCTTTAAACCCAGTGCATGGCACTGGGTTGCAGAAAGCTGGAGCTTCTTTGAGCTGAGAACTCAATAACAGCACCCACTGCCAATGGAGGGCCAGCTCATCATCTCTCTTCTGCTCCATGACTACACATGGCATCAGAGTTGATGGCTGATGAAAGGATTCACCAGTCACCGACGTATGAGTATGCATCAACACAGAGCAGGGGAGAGGGATGTGGTCCTTTTGTGTAAAGGTATGAGATGACTGCTTACTCTATTTTTTCTTATGTGAGAAAAAATAGTTTGCCTTTCATCCTAGACAACTGTGATTGGATACTGTATTTGGAGTAACTCATTATCTGGAGCTCTGGAGAATGATCGACTGATTGTCAGAAAGGGAGATTTGAAGCAAGTTAACCATATGTTCAGAAGACAAAGGAGATTTATCATCTGTCTCCCCAAAGGAGGCCAAACTAAGGTTATTGAATCTGCACAGAAAGTCAAATAATTCCAGTGACATGAAAACTGACTTAATTGTTACAAAAGACACATAAGATTATGCTGTTTATCGACTAAGTGAAGGAAGCTATTACATAAAAAACACTCAAAAGAAACTATATCTAGTTCTGTAAAACAGAAAAAGATCGTAAGCTGAAATACAAACAGAAGTGTTCTAATGGCAAATCCAAAAAAGCCCCCAAAATTCTAGATTGAGAGATTTTATTTCTAAAGTCTATTTCGTGTCCTGGCAGCTGAAACAATACTTCCTTGCTAAGTCATGATTTTCAGCAAGCAAAAGACAACGAAGGAATATGAAGCTGACTAGGCTAATTCCATCTTCTAAGCTGAAATGATCCAAAAATGACCCACAGAGCATCAATAACATAAAGAATATTGGTCAAATAAAACAGTTTCTTTTAAAAAAGTCTTAGCTTTTCTTTTAATCCTGTTCCCCCTTTTAAAAAAAAAACAACAACAAAAATTATTATTAACATATAGCATGGAAATCATCTTACCATATAGATGGACTTCTACATTAAAACTAGTGAATCTAATGATTTCTCTACCAGGACACGTGTTCTTAGCTTACAGCACAGTGGGGAGGGTGGGCACCACTGAAAAAACATCTGACACCTATCTACTGAAGCAAGTGGGGAAAAGGAAGGTTAAAAGAGCTGACAACAACCTTCTCACCCACAAGCAAATGAGACTGGATAGAATACATGTTTTGGCCTCCAAGAGAGGAAGAAAAAAAATGACTTCTTAAAACAAAGGAAAAACAATACATATATATATATATATATAGGTATGGAAACTGTGTAGGTAATGAAATGTGTAATTCCACATACTTCAAGATACTTATTTGTCTGACCTTGAACTGTTCTAGCTTGCCCCTGCTTAGCCACAAGAGGCAGGAAATCTTCTGACATTAGTATTTTCTTTGTGGATATTTTTGCACACATTTCAGGAAGAAGCAATACTGTACAAACATTCATCATGGTAGAAAACTGGTTGAAAGTTTTTCAGCTATTCTGCAGATAGCAAAAAATTTGACATGCAGTATGTATTACATTGAGTGGTGTAATGAAGCCTGACGACACAACAAACCTAAAAGACTAGCAGTTAGCTAGAGATTTAAATCAGTACACACCTATTGGTGAAAAACCAAGCTGCTGTTGGCTTCTACCGAAGTTTGTTCAGCTGCAGTGTGAGCTTGCTTCAGTGTTACTTAAAAATGGTTTCCCTTTGTGTGGTTTTAATTGCTATTGCTCCAAAATCTCAACTATACAAAATCTCATCTATACAAATATCAAGTATACCAGATACCTCCTCAGGACAGAATGGCTATGTTTGCCTTTGATTTAGCCTGTTAAGTCCTTGCCTAAACCCACAGCACAGCAACTTGATTGCACTGTAATGGCAGCCAGCCTCGGACTCTTGAGTTACATAGGGTGTTGAGCAGTTGAACCATCCTTCCTGTACTGGACCTGTGCTGGCTCCTGGGTAAACCACAACCCTTGTGTGTTCAGAGGTGAGCCACCACTGTAAGCTAAGACTGACCTCCTGGGTGCACGCTCAGCCAGCTCAGGCCTACAGCGGAGCAGTGAAATCCTGAGGTGGCAAATGTCATTTCTCATCCATGAAATGCTTTTCAACGCTTCCAAGGTACATGGACTGCATCTCATGGTTCTCAGCTATAAAAAGAATATGTGCTTGCAGTCCCATGAAGATTGGTTAACATTGGGATAAAGTAATATGTCACACAGGAGACAACAGGTAGCAATGGGATTGCTTCTAATAAAGAAGCACTTCACAACAGAAGAAAGAATGTGGTAGAAAAATAGCAAGTGGCAAATGTTTAGGTGTTTCCTTTATAATGGTCTGAAACCAATATAGCCATCACTGCCATTGTAGAGAATGCAGTGCACACAACGAAAGAGAATAAAATGCAGTCCTGAAAGTATGCCGTATACCATAGGTATTCTATTTATAGTCCTCCATTAGACACCTTTTTTCCTTTTTGGACCAACTCCCTGGAGTGTACTGCTACAGGTTTCTGGGAAGCTGATACTAACACTTGCTAAGTCTTTGACAGAGAGAACCAGTCAAGAATTTACAAGGTGTCCTAGGATGCAATGAAAAAGTGTCAAAATGCAATCAAAAAACTTAGGAGTAAAAAGTCAGCTGACAGCTAAACATAAAAAGGAGGAGCTGTTCAGGAATGGATTAGAGTCCAGAATGGGAGAGTGGAGAAAATACACGGCTAAATTTTTTCCTTTAAAACAGTTCAGACTGATTTATTTCATCCATTTCTACTAGACAAACTCCCATGTGGCTTCAGAACTGGACTATTTACCTTCTTCTGGGTCGTCATAATGAGATTCTTCCAACATGTTATTTGGTAGCATTTTAAAAATGAGCACTGAAGGGAAAGAATCAGCCTAAGAGTGGCCCCACCCTGAAACTCAGATATTGCTGGGTGGTCTGTGTCTGCCTCTGTTGTGTGAGGGTAACACTGATGTGCTCCTGTGGCTGGGTGGGTGTCTCACCACAGGGCTCCCAGTTGCTGGAATAAAACACATTCTAGTCTAGCACTGGAAATAAAGCATTTGCAAACTACTTCCTCACTAAATGTAACAACTATGTCTTCAATAAAGCCATGAGCATCTACAGCTACCTTTGGCTCTGTTCCCCTAAGAAAGAATAAGATTTAGTAATCATACAAGGAAAATGAACTCTTTCAAATCCTAAAGTTCCCCTTTACTCTTTTTGTACTCAGAGCAGTAAAAATAGAGAGGTCTTAAACACAACTGGCAAGGGCAGTTCAAATGCCATGTTTAACAGACTTCTTTTTTTTTTATAAAATTGCATAATATGCATAAAGGCATAGAATGAAATTTTAAAACATTCATAGTTAGATGATAATTTCTACATAGAACATAAGGTATCTGAGAAAGAGCGGAGAAAAAAAATACCTTTACATTTCAAAAATCTACGCAAAAGCCAGCCACAATCCCAATTAATATTTTTTGCACTAATGTCATCCCATCCTGGACCTGGTTAGGGCTTCAGAAACATATCTAACAAATCCCTTTTCCTAAGGCAGAGCGCTTTATATAAATGACATTTCTGATATATAGCTTCTCTCAGTCTCCTCTCAAAGATCTTCAATACAGTCTGGTTTAGAGCATCTCCTATGATCAAAAAGTTTCTCATGAGATTTCTACTAAATCCATCTTGCTATAGTATAGGCCATATTTTAAATCCTGTCTGTCAAGGAAATGGAGTGTATATCAGTTCCTTTCTCCTTATACAAGTTTTGTGTATATTCTTAAAACCTCACAGTCATTGTCAAGCTTCCCTTCTCTAGGTAGAACAAGTTTCTCACAGGTCATGTTGCCTAGCTTGCTGATCATTTTCATTGCTCTCCCTTAGAGTCTTTGTTAAGTCTGTTCATTTTTCTCTTGAAACATGTTGCCCAAAACTGGACACAGTACTCTCACTGAGGCTTTATGAGATTACTTTATGAGTCTTGAAAGTTACATTCCTGTTTATACATCCCAAGATGGTATTTGCTTTCTTGCAATAGCGTGACATTGCAGACTAATGCTCTGCTTGTGTGCTGAAATAACATCTGTACCCTTTTCTATAAAGCTGCTCCTGTTCCCCATCCTTTACTTGTGCACTTTATCATTCTTGCATTTGAGCCTAAGTGTACTGCTGTGACCTTGTCCCTAATAATTGTCATCTTGTTTTTTTCTCAATAATTTTCCCCATTTTACAAGATAATTTGATCTTAACTCATAGTCTGCCCTACCCACAGCTACCTACTCTCAGAGTACAATTTCCCCAGCAGTTTTGCACATCTATGCAACAGTACCCTCCTGTGGATCACATTTCCTGAGCTTATCTGTGTCATAAAAGATGATGTCATGTGAAAGTGTGGCTGAGATCAGGAGAAGTTTGCAGTTTTCCTTCTGTCGAAAGCAAACCACTGGGTCTTTTTCTGAAGAGGTGTGCTCTTCCCTTGATGACTCTGAAATAGTTTGAATCTCAGTCAGCTATTTGCCCTCACTGATGTAAAAGCCACACACCACTGCTCTTCTTTGCCCATTTGCATTGACCACCAGGAGAAGTGCCATTTTGACAAAGCCCTAACTCACTTTGCTGGATGCTTATTGCTATTTGTCCACTGTTGCTTTTGAAAAATTGCAGTTTAGCTTTGAATGAAGGTTTTTTCCACCACTAAAACTAATTAGCTCTGACAGTGATGAACAATGGTTTTGTTATCACTGACACACATTTCTAACTGCATTGCCTCAGTTAAACTTCTGATGTCATACACAATAGAAAATGAAAGTGGCCTGAATTTCAAAGAACCGATGTAAAGACCTTGTAGGCTTATTTCAGACCAGATGGAAATGTAACAAAGGAGTATATAATTGTTGGTTGAAAATGGGATGGGATTCACGTCACACTGCTTGTACTCAGCAGAGTAGGTATACCTAGGGCATACATAAGAAAATGATGTATTTGTTTTTCAGGAGGTAAAATAAATAGGTAATTTATTATTCCACTGCTAACACTAGGATTTTAAAGAGGTCACTCTCTCTTCTTATATATGGTCACACAAATGAATATATACATATCTGCTGGAAGCCTTTTCTAAAGTATTCTCAATAAAAACAAGAACTTTTAAGACGAATGACAAATGTTTGAGTAGTCACACACTGACATAGCGTAAGTGCTCTGCATTCCTTCGCTCATTTTCAGCAGTCAAAACCTTTTAGAATTAAAAATTTATGAAAGTCAGTCAGTTTTTTAAAAGAAGCCAAATGTGCTATTGTAAAGTAACTGCAACTGTGGGAATATATTTCTGCATTCCATACTTAAATAAAACATTCACTACCCAGCAAATATTACCATTTCTCTAATTAAATAAAGAAGTATGGGTATGAAAGGTAAACCCACCATTCACTAGTGCCATGTAATTGTGTTTGGAATAAAAACTATACTGTAGCATGAAAGCTGTAATAAAAACAGTCATCTTTGATGACAAAAGCTGAATTCTAGCAGACAGCTTCATTTCTAAAGATAGAAATCTGTATCTCCATATGTAGCATGAAGAATCCCTAGACAGAGTGTTCATAACTAGTATTTGACCATAAAGTTTCAGTTTTCAAACATCTTCCCCTTTGCTACCTCTCCAGGGCTATTCCATTTTAATGACAGAGCTGTCACTTGTATACAATTGGCCACAAAGACCTTTCATTTTGGTGAAAGTAAAAATGAAATCATAGCATACTTTTTAACCAATATGTACAAAGACACACTTTTGTTTTGTGAGACCTGATATTTTTGCAAGGCAGAAAACCATGGCGTACCACAGCTAAACAGAAGATGATGCACTGCTAATGCTTGTCCAGAAGCTAGACAAAAGATACAAGTAAAGTAAAAAACCCGAGCAAGCTGAAGAAAAAGAAGGTTTAATTATTCCCAACATCTCCTAAAATCAGTTGTATTAATCAGCATTTTGTGTGTCATAAACACAAGGACAAAATAGAGGTCAAGACTGAAGGCAATGGTATTAAAAATGAGTTTAAACTTCAAATCATGATCACAATTAGGAAACTTTGCATTGCCTAGTGCATTGTTTTAAGAAAACTGAATTAAATGAAATTAAAAAACCCTGAATACATATTTAAAATGCAAAAGTAAAAATAAAACCACTTAAGTTGTTATTTGCAAGCTCAAAGCCAGTTACCTATTTTCCAAGTTCATCAACTTAGTGTGCAAGTTGGAAAAAGCTTAGATGCCTACTTGAATCAGCTTAAAATGAAAAGGAAAATTCAATTCGTCCTTTTCAGAAAAAAAAAATCCTTAAAATTTAAACAGATATAGCAGGAAAAAAGAAACAATCCATTTTCTCTCTAGAATAGGTCCCTCTTTCATCCAGCTGGCATGCTGACTACATTCATATATTGATATCTGACTTAACTGTACCACATACTAATTTAACATCGAGCTGCTACAGTTGAGAGCTGGCTGAAATTACAATTAGATTCCAGACAGATGCAGTTCAAAAAAACTCAATTCAACATTTCCTGCACTACCAATGAACTTAAATCTCTGGCCTATTTTGACTTAAACAGCAGATATTTGAAATTAACAATCTAGTATGAAAATAGCCTTAACTGAAGGAGCCATCCATGGCCTCGATCTTTGGGAATTAATTTTGATTTGCATACTCAATTTTCAAATTTCCAAATTGCAGCAGAACTTTGAAGGCAGAGTTCAGTCTCTTTGTTCAGATTCTTACTCCATTCCCCCTTTTGCAAACATATAATTCTACTAGAGAATTTAACACAAAAAACTCAGGAAACATCACAGTTAAGTTCATCACACCATCCTAAATCTCTCTTTTTGTGCATATGAGTATAAAGCAGTCTTAAATTCACAGTCATGTATCTCAAATGCCATATGTTGGATTTTTTTTTTTTTCCAAAAAAAAGGAATGCTTTTCCTTTCTTGGCCTAGTTGCATGGATATACAGATTGATTTTTGCTTTTTTTGTTTCCCTAAAGGAGTTAGGACTGCTAATTATGACAGATGCTAAATTACAAACTCATGCCAAGCAGAAAATGGATGTGGCATGAAATAAAGACCCCAAAAAAGTGTTACATGACTGATGGCATTATATTAATATAGGATGGTGATGAGAGGAAGCAATCTGCTGGTATGTTATTGTGAATGTATAAATTGCTGCATGCATGTACAGCAGCTTTAAGAATATCTTATATCCAAATTCTAGTAACAAGAAAATTTTCTGTAATCAACAGCACAAGTTATAAGAACTAATCCTCATAGATGTAAATATCCAAAGGGAATTTAATGCTAAAAATAAATATATCATCAACTTGGAGCTTATTCACTTTATGAACTGTACAATGCACTACAGACATGCAGTAGTAAAGCTTATTTTTCCATGAATTTTGAGATTCTTTCCCATTTTACCTTTTCAGACCCAGGCACATAGTTCCATAATAAACTAGTCAGGGCTTACATGGAAAGGCCTCTAACAGACAGGCTTCAATTTGTTAATATTTGGCTGGTGCAGAATATACGTCTTAAATGCCATGTATTTGATTTACCCCAAAAAAGGCTTACAGAACTCCCAACTCATAACAAAGAATACAGAGTTCAACTGTCTGAATTCCTAAAACTGGGGGCCAACCACAGAAACAAGTAGAAGACCAGTTTAAAAGAAATTTTTAAAATCTTCGTTACAAGAGGAAGGTGAACTCCTGAAACTTGCTGCTACACGAGGCTGTGGAGGTTCAAAGTATCAGCAGGTTCAAAAATGGGTTGCATAAAATAGAGAACTGGTTCATAAACAGATACAAAAGATGCTTTAAAAAAAAACATTACTAAAAAGGCAGGATGTACTTTTCTAACAATTTTAATTCAGCAGTTCTGAATGGTGAGGCAGCACAAAGGCAAAGGACCACAGACAGTGGCCAAGATACTTGTGTGCTGTCTAAACAGCATCTCTTCCTGTTGTTCTTGCCTTTCTCAGGAGATGCAATGTTAGGCTGGATGTTTTGACCTACTAGGGAATTTCTAATGTTATATACTCATTACTGGCATCCTTCGTGGGAGAGAAGAAGAATACTGAAGGGCACCTTGGAAACTTCAGGTTTCTCTTTCTTCTTAGAGGACCAAGGCTGAATTGCCAATGCAACATGGCCTTTACCTTTTACCTGCACTCAACAGGAATTGTTACAAAATTATTCATTCTTCCGTTGTCTCTTGATACCAGCCTTCAGAAACTTTGATGTCTTTACTCTAGCTGTGAATCAACAATGGGGTAAATGAAGTTGAGCAACCCTAGTGGCCCCACCAGTAAGTCATCCAGTTTAGCTAGATGGGAGAAAAGCTGGGCAGCTGCAGATGCTAATGTTGGAAGGGTGGGTCCATACCCTCACTAAAGGATGAAAATTTTTAGTGATCTATTGGGGTAGTAGATGATGGAAGAGGTAACAGCAGAAGAGACAAAAGTTTTATTAGGGATTTGGAAAGAACATCTAAAGGGCATTCTTAACTCCATTCATCTCTCCTTCCCCTCACCAACAGGATGTAGAGTAAGGCTGAGGTGGAGAATGGGAAGGACTTAGTATCAGGAGGTGTTTTTTCCCTACTGTAGAAGCTCTTGAGTGGGAGATCACATCTGACAAATCCATGAAATTTCTGACTTCAGCCAATTGCATGTACCTGGACCTTGCCTTGCTCTGTTGGAAGATAAAGCCTCAAACAACACCATCGCACATACATTTGGAAAAGGCAGTTCTGGAAAACTCTTGTCCTTTGAGCCTTTTCTTGGTGTTCTGAATTTTAACTCCTGAATTTGCTTTGTTCACTGATTCCTAGCTACTGCTCCCCACCATGAATTTCTACACCTATTGAGCAAAGAAAAATAATTTTTAAGGATTAAGCACAGTAAATGTCCCGATCAACAATTCAAGATGACATATTTGTGCACAGATGATCTCTGATCTGTCATGCGCACATTCATTCACTTTTTTCTGCCTTCAGCAGGTCATCATGGTGGACTTAGCAGTGCTAGGTTAACGGTTGGACTTGATGATCTTAAAGGTCTCTTCCAACCTAAATGATTCTACCATTCTCTGGTCATTTACTCCTGCAGTTCAGGAAAATGTTTCTTCTTTATTTGAGCTGGATATGGGGATGGGGTAAGACTAAGCAATAAAAAATGCTTTCAGAGGAAGCCAAGAAAATAGCAACTCTATAACTATTGTAAGAATGTGCAATCTTATTTGCAATAAAATGAAGAAAGAATGGGGGCGGAGGGGGGACGACCTGCACCATATGATTACCAGCTGGAAGAGAGAGTCGATCCAGAATGGTCTGTTGGAAAACAGCTTCCAACAGCACTGTTACATCAAATTTAAAGTTATGTATTCAAGGCACACTTACCCTAGGAAATTATTGCAATAACATCAAGAAAGGTCTCCTTTGGGAAAATCCTTACTGTACCCACAAATATATATTATATTATATCAGATCACAAACATTTGTAAGAAGTGACACAAATGAGTAATTGCAGAAAGTGTCAAGTGTTGCTTTTGGTATGACCACTATGAACTGAATGTAATCTAATTTCACTCCTACTGTTTTGTAATATGCTCACAGCCCTGATTAGTGCTCTCTGAGTGACCTGACATGCTTCAGCATTCATGAAATTTCTAGTATAATGATTTACTTCTGAATGTTTCTGAGTTAGCTTTACTGCCCATTTGACTAAAAAAATACATATATCACTTGTGTGCAAAGTCTCTAAATTGTTCACCCTCCCCATAAACAGATTTTGAACATTTTCAAAAAGAAAAAAACATTCCTCTCCCAACTCCTCATTATTGTGTTTTCTCATGATTAATTTTAAGTATTTATTAATATATATATTTTTTTTTAGTGTGCTCTCCCAGTAGGTGGAAGTTCTGGCTTTCAGCCTCTTCTGTCTGATAAAGGGACTAAAACCAGGCCTCCTACTACATGAATTATTTAATCAATATCATATAGAAAGTGGATACCCTTTTTTTCTCTTTCAATAGAAAAAGGAGTAGGCTGTCTATGCTTCTGGAGACTTAGCTTTTAGCATTTGATTGTAAAAGATGATTCCAGACTGTGTCTGGCTGAAAATAAATGTATTCTTGTACATCAGAGTTAGACCCAACAGGGCCTTAAGATATAAGTTCATGACTTGCCTTGCTCAGTCATATCTTCATTCAAAGTAGCTGGATGTTATGAATCTTATTCTGAGCCACTAAACTTCTCCTGATCTCCTATGGTGGTTGAGCTGCCCATCAGCCCTAGAGCACCAGCTATTTCTTCTAGAGACTGAAGCTTGAACAATTTGCCAGAAGGGACTTCCATGGCAGAAGCTACTGCCCTCAGTACTGCCAGTGCTTTCCTCCCCAGCCATTTCAAAGGGGAATTCAGTCAAAACTCACTTACTTATCCACAGCATGAAATTCCTCTTTTGCATTTTTTGAAACCAAGCGCTATTTTTCAAAGCACTAGTTTTCTCCACAAGGAAAAAGCAGCACTTTTTTCACCAGCAGTGGAATGACACTGTCTTCCAGGGAAGATACTCTATTTGCAGTATATTCTGTTCTCCAGTGTAATGTATACAACATCTACTTAGTTCACAGGAAACTGACTTTCTGCATTATATAATCTCATTATAAACATATTTTTCATATTCAAAGTAAAACTAACAATAAAATAAAATTGCTTAGATAAATTTTACATTTGATTTTCTTGCATATAAATGCAGTTTAAAAAGTAAAGACTCATCTCAAAATACAAAAAAGAATGTATATAAATTGATAGAAAATATTCTATTCCATATATGTGGAAATGTCTGAGAGCCCTCATTCATTATTCAGTAGATGAAAGTGAAGGAAGAAGAACCTGGAAAAGGATAGGGAAAAGTATTATTACTGCACTGTTTTGTAAAATTAACTATTTCAAGCTGCTTAACCTTAGCTCAGAACACTGTGTTGGACTTGTGCTCTTACGAAGAGGAATCTGCTGCAAATTAACATCTTGTCTGCTGCTTTTGAAAATGAAAAACTTGAGAATACTTATAAAGTGGAGCCACCTTCTTTCCCCTTTTATTGATTTGAAAATGAGTCACATTTCAAATGCTTATTCCCATGTGTCATCCAGAGAAGACCACCCAAAGTTATTACATTTTGAGCAAACTTTCAGTTCTTCAAACCTTCAGTAGTCCTCTGCACTCATCCCCTCCTGACCTAGTCTATTTGACTCTCAAACACAAGTGTTAAGCAGGACAAAGAGCCACATGCCCCAGCTTCTTTAAAAACACAAAAGGAAAGGGAAAAAAGCCCCTATAATCTCAAGGTGCATTTATTCAAAAAGATTGGTAAGAAAGATGAGAATTTCCACCAAAACCAGAAAACACACACCCACACACACCCCTACCCCCTCCCACCCCCTCACAAGAAAAGAAGTCCAGCATCATAAGCCCTGCTACAATGACAGAGGCCACAGGTTTCAGCTTTAACTAATCTCAACAGGTGGTATAACTCTGATGCAGATAACATTTTCAATTAATAGAGATCATCAGGTGACATAGGAATTAAATCTTAACACTTAAGCACTTGCAAAACTGCAGTTTTGTCTTATTCCTGGTTACTACTATTTTAGAAATAGATACATGACAACCAGGTGGTTAAGAGGAGTTAGGCTTTCAAAAACACAGCTAAAACATTACATTCCACTATAGTGTGTTTTTGTTTCCAATAAACGCCTACATTGTATTCCCAAACATGCTCAGACCCAGTAAAAGATTTGTTTATGTTTTCTGCTTTCCCACTAGGACATACACTGAACTGCCCGTAAATGCATCAAAAGCCATTTCCTCTTTTTGTTGAGTTTTCTTCTTGACCCAGGTTTTCCCATTTGCGTGCATTCAGGGATAGAAGTTTAAAATAGATTGGGTACTCGAGAACTGTTGCACAAGGAAAACCTCTTAAAACACAGAAGGAATTACTGGTTGGTAATTCCTGAAGTGAAAGTAAGTTGATTTGCCTGAAAATACTTCTCTTTCATCTAATATATTTGTCATGTTTATACTGGCCTTTTAGTTATAAACACTGTTTTTAGTAAGCTAAGAAACAAAGCTGTGTGCATTTTATCCCTTAAGATTCAAACAATTTAGCAGATGGCAATTTTAAAGATTTTTGATCCGACACATTCTGTCTTCCCAAACTGGGATTGTTAGGATTGTTTTCTCTCTACTGTGACATGAGTAACTAGTATTTCACTACTTGCTTCAGGTGACCTAGCAGAAATGAGACAGAATCTCTATATCAGAAAACCACAGATGTTAGAAATCAAAAAGCGCTACTGTGAAATTTAGGCCACAACACCACAAATGAAGCACTGCTCAATAGTGAGAACACACTTCCTTGTTATCCAGCTACCCTTTGAAAGTCAGAGTTTAGAAGGGCTCTCATATGCTCAGATCTTCTGTTTCAAGTGAAAAGAAACATTTACAAACTAAAATTCAAATATAAAGAAGTCTTCCACTTAGTTTCCAGAAAAATATACTATTCTTATGCTAACCTTAAAACCCTGTTCACTCCAAGATCATGTATTTCTCTTTAAGTCTTCTCACATCAATATATTTTGGGGGGGTTTTTTTGTATCATACATGACACAAAACAAAGCAGCACAACCCCCTCTTGCTGAATCCACCTGACACACAGAAATCTGATTTGAATTACATCTGCTACAAAGCATAAATAATGATGGCAACAGGCACTATACTTTTTTCATGAGAGAATTTTTTAATTTATGTGAACATGACACAGGGGTGTACACTCACTTGCAACTAAAACTTTCCCTCCTACCCTGACTGTGGATCACCCAGAAAGCTACACTTTCAACATAAAAGGAAAGGAACATCATTGAATGTTGTAGTGGGAGCATAATAATCTACCTGGCTTTTTATTTCTTAAATAAAAATACAGGAAATAAAGGTGCTGAAGGAAATAGACTCTGAATATTTTGAGATAGTATTTAAAAAGGAGATCTTGTGATCCTGTCACAAGATCTTTAATAAACTGGTATGTAATTCCAAATAATGTCAAAAGAAAGTAGGAGAACTAGAAAAGGAATTGAGTAGCAAGATAAGGATAATAACAGGTAATGGAAATTGTTTGTGTATAAAAAGTAAAAACAGTAGAAAGCCATGCACTTCCTTACCTGGAAAGAAGATTATGAGGGGGATATGATCTGTGTATATAAAATCATAGACAGTCTTGAGAAAGCAGAGCAGCAACAATTATTCAGTGCTACATACATGACAGGATCAAGGAGCAGTCAGTGAAATTGTCAAGCAATGGTTCAACAGGATTGTGGAAGTCATTGCCATGAATGTTTTGGGGGAGGCCCAAATAGAAATGGAACAAAAAGGGCAAATTTCAGAAAATAGTTCCATTAGTAACATCAAACATTATTACCCAGATACAAACTTTGGCTCAGGTAGTGAGCCATAAATTGCTGATGCCACAAGCAGTACGGGGGGAAGGACAACTTTTTACTCTCCCTGCTGCTGCTTTGTTTTCCTAGGGGCCAGTTCCTGGTCATATTTGGAGACAGCACACTGGGTGAGTGGGGCCTTTGGTCTGGTCCATTAGGGCCATACCTAGGTTCTTAAATAACAAAGTTCTTAGTAAATTTGAGCCCACAACAAAACTCAAAGAGGAGGAATATCCTTGTCACTTCCCATATCATCTGTTGGCAAATCAAGTGCATACTCTTGATAGGGAGAACACCAAGCTATGGGTTACAGAGGAATGCAATGGTGCAGCATGCTAGGCAGCCGAGCCTTTACTGTGTGGTTTTCCTGAAGAATGGACTCATTCGGATGTGCCAGTAGCAGAAAGTGCATTTAGCTCAAACATTGGCTGATCTTTGCTCCACATGCAACTGTTTCATTTGAACTAAATCTCAATCAACTGACAACCTGATAAAACATGTTTGTATTTCATTAGACATATTTGGAAGCCTTGGCCCTCTAATGGTTTATTTAATCTATCTCTATATAACACATTTAGGCAAGACTGATATGACTGTCCATAAACCATTATTCCCTAATATGTTTCATGTGTTGGTTCACACACACACCTTCCCTGTTGATGGTTCCTGCTGCGAGCATAGCTAGTTTATCTGTTGCCTAACTATTTTTAGTTTTTCTCAATCTAATCTAAAATATGCCTAGTACTGAGTGGGGGGAAGAGAGTCTATATATCTACATTTGTTATAACATTTAATTTATGACTTCCTAAGTGATCACTCAAAAAATTGAGAGAAACACCTCTACAATCTGTTATCACCAGCAAAAATGATAATATGAAACAAGTGCTTATTACATTCTGCTTAAAATATAAAGAAAATCAGGTACATTTCAATCATTGCCTACAGAGAGTATCACTACTTATTTAGATAGGACCACTGGAATGTGGCTTAAGTACAATTATTAATGAAAATTCAATGCAAAAAATCATGAATCTAAATATTATCAAATATCTATCTGCTAGTCTTATGGGCAACTAATTTGTTCTCTGTTGTTGAAAATAAAATTGGATTCATGTAACCAAACTTCTGTGCCTGTCTGCACAGGCTAATAGCAGAATCCCAGTCCAATTTTTTAAATTCTTCAAGTCACATCATTTAGCAGGCCAGATAATCTGAGATACTGCTTTGAAAAATTACTGTGAACAAGTGTCTTAGATGCATATGCTTTCAGAGAGAACACTTATCTACTTCAAGCTTTTCTTCCCTACTCCCTTGTGTAGGCTTGAAGAAAGTTTCACTCATTTGCCGTCCTGCTCTGTATGACAATCTTTCTGTGTCATGGCAACAGTCCTGCATTTATTGAGACCGTCTGCAGCTCTGCCTGCAGGAGAAGTGCCCTTTGACCCTATGCGACAGAGGCAGATTTGTAGATCTCAGACTTCATGGACTTTAAACTCATTTCTACAGCTGGTTTACTGTAGAGCTAGCTTTACTTGCAAAAAAATTTCTCTGAAGTCCAGCGCATGATTAATGGCTCTTGGTTTTAGCTTTTTGCCCCATGATCTCCTCCCCTCCCCTGCGCACGACATCACTTGCTGTAACCTCATTTCAAAATATTCTAGGACATCCATTTTTCCTCTACAACACAACACATTTGACAGCAAACTTTAACGCCCTCTTTTTAAGTTACAGGAGAAGCTACTCACCAAAATACACGTATCATCTTTATGTCTCACTCGTTCTGTATTCAGCTTCCAAGCAGGAGAAGAATAGCTTGGCATGGCTAGTGATTCACATCCAAACAGAATGACAATGTGCGAGGAACTTTTCACACTTTCCAAAAACACTTTACAACTCAATCTTTTGAAAAAACATCAGAAATGTCAAAGAATCACCAAACAATGTAATGCTAGGAATACCATATTAAATTTGTGGTCTTGCAGACTTAATAAAAGTTCTTTTAAATGGACAGCACTATACATTCATAAAGTCATGAAATCTACTGAAAATACAGAGTACTGAAAATCCACTGAACAGCATTTTCCACACTTGTTTATCCTGAATCACTTCCATTGTTGTTTTCTGAGAAGGTCACACATAACCATGACCTCAGAATTCAGTGTAAAACTGACATTTTAATATAGGCTGAAGGGGATAAATTAACTATACATGAAATGTAATGGACTAAAAGTACTCCGGAGAGTACAATGCTTGAATTGTTTAACAACTTATCAGTCAATGTTTTAACCTTTTATATTAAGGCTATTGTAGATAATGCCTTATCAACTAATACCATGTCTTTGTAGCAGGCAGCATTTTCCTATTACTATCGCTCTAAACACAATATTACAACAATACTTATTTGGCAACTAATTTATAGATGCTAAACTTAGGTTAGATAAAAGAGGTAATGAACTACTTTACTGAGAGAAACTGAACCCTGAAATCAAGTTTTTTAAATACTATCATAAAAATAAAAGTGGTAGTAATAGAGAAACAAGACATTTCATTTCAAGTTGATGTTAACACTTTTTTTTTTTTTTCAGATTGTTAGATGAACTTGTGTTTTGGAAAATTTGGTAGTGATGGGAATAGAGAATCTGTTGCTCTATTATAAACTATGATAAGTAACCTACCGAAAAGCAACTCTAAGCAGGGCTTCCATGGAAATGTATTCTTACACATGAAAGTTCAGGACCCTAACATTTCTATTTAAAAGACATCTCTATTATCGTAGTGAAAAATGTAGCATTTCAAGATAGCACATATTTAATATAAAAGTTCAAGCAAGTACTTGACTTTCACAGAATTGGTTGAAAATGGTGATAGTTTTGTTTACAAGTTTAGACTTTGAATGTTTTTATTTTTATTTAAATGACTGTACTTATATGAAAAGGTAAAAGTACAAACCCCTTGTGAAGTTAAGAAGTGTAGGTTACACAAATAGTGAATAGAGAAACAAGTAGAAGAAATTAAGGAAGAGTTGCACATCAAAAGAGAAGTTGCATATACATGTTTCTTCATCTCTCTTTTACTAGCGTTAAGTCAGTCATAAAAAAAAATCTATGCACTTTTCGACTGAGTCACTGAAATAATATTATTGTGATGTCTCTTCAATAGTGTATATAGCAATAGCTCTGTTAGCTATAATACAAATACTAACAATGAAAAGATCCATGCATGTATCATTCATGTAAGAGTAAAATAATGTAAAAACAAGATAAATTTTAAGTTTCTTATTTATTCTTATTGGCCCTAACAGCCAAATGGCTAAATTCCCGTTAGCCAAATAACTGTAACACCAAAGCAGTAGCTCACTGCAAACTAGAAAGGAAATTAGAGTTTGGATTCCCTTAGTACTTTTAATTCCTGTTGTAATGGGAGAAAAATAAATCCTATTTTTATTATAAAAATGTCCATTTTGTGTCCATTTCTGATGAGCTATGGAAACTGTCTCTGTACCATTTATACATATTAGTTAATATTACAAAGTTATTATTTCAATAAGAAAACTGATCAGTTTATTTCTTTGTTGAGTGAGTTTTCAGTTGTATCAGTTCTGTGGTCTGGGTTCACCAGATGGCTGCATAAGTATTACAGTCAACTTAAGAAAAAGAATAGGAACTAATAGGTAGGACCAGGACAAGATCACTTCTTTCAGTAGCAGCCCAGCATATTTTGGCCTGTAGGCACAAGGAGCCTAAATTAGATAACAATGAGAGTTGTCAATAGGAGACAAAACTTTTTCAAAGGGTGGGGTGGGGGACAGAGAATGGATTCAGAAATAAATTCCTTGGGTCACATAAGAACCTCAGGAGAGGACAGGGGAAGAAACAAGCAGTTTTTGGTGTACCAGTTACTGGTGTGACTGCGGAGCCACTCCAACTGCAAGAATACAAGGTAAGCTGGGAAGATTCAACAATGCAGAAGACAAGCTATAGCCTTCAGGACAACAATGCTGGAAAACCTCAAAAACCTGAATCCACCTGAAAAAGGCTCTAGACTGGTGAAGAAACCACTAAAGGGAAGAACACGAAAGATTCGTTATTGTTTGTCTGGATTTAGACATTTCCATTGAGTCAAGAACACGCTTGGTTTTTTCAATCTATGGAAAGTACACGTATTTGTGGGAGAAAGTATGCAATATGCTGCTTTCCATCACCTATTTTCTAAGCTAGCAAACTGCAAGCCGGAAGGCTAATATCCCATGCAGAAACTTCTCAGAAAAGTTGTGCATTATCTTGAGATTCTGCATTGATGCCAAAGAAACTTTAGGCTGTAGGGCTGCCTTTTGAAAGGTGTAACACACGGAGTGCCTAAGTCTAGGAAACTTGCTCAAAGGACTGTGGGCATAATCACTAAGATAAGCTATCAAGAATGAGAAATCTTAGCACACACAGGCACCGAAGCGGTGATCTGACACAGTAGTATGGTGGAAGGATAGCTTGAACAGTCTCTAACAGTGTTTTACAACTCAAGCCTTTTGCATGTGTGTATGTGTGTGTGTTCACATGTACTCATGTATACTTGAAAATTACAACTTGTGTAAAAAGAAAACTAGCTGCGGCAACTGATCTCACTTTAGCCAAGTAGAACTGAAAAGGAATAAACTCAGCTGATCTAGCAGAAGAGCAAGCAAATTTTGAAGACATACCTAAGTGGAAATCTGAAAATTTCCAAGAAAACTCAAAAATTCTAAAGCAGACTTAGTTTGGCACAGAAAAAAATAAGCCAGTCTCTAGCTCCCTGCCAGCCACCAGCAATCTCAACCTAACAAGGAGCCTACTTTAAGCTCAGCAATACAAAGCATGAGGTGCCTTGTAAACACAGGTGATGTGTTGAATGGTTTGAAACACATTCTTTTGTCAAAACTTCATACACTTCAGAGTACTAATGACAACATTCACCATGGCATGGTCATTTTGGACTTGAATGCAATTTTTGGCAAACTAATTTTGAAAAAGCTTATCATTTTCAAAGCATGGACACCCACAACTTTCTGAAAACAAGACTCCTAATATGCACCTCAAATTAAAAATCCTATAATTAAAGCAACCAAAATATTTAAACATTTGCATCAGTCTTGGCTTAAACAGACAACAGTTTTGTTTTACTTACTCTAAATTTTAGTCACTTTATTTGCTTATCATAAAATAGTGTAAGTTCAACCCTTCAGCTACACACAGTGCATCAAAAACAATGTAGGAGAATTAGCCATTACAGGACATTTCTATTTAGCCACTTATAAATAACTTGCTCACGTTGTAAACTTTCAATAAGCTATTTCAAGCTTGACTTGTTGGTTTCTGAAATATTTTCTGTAACAACCCATCTGTTGTTACTTCAGAAAATCTATTACTCTGAAGTAGACGGGGGCGAGAGGGAGGAAACAGATCATCTCAGAAGGAAAACTTTCAGAGTTTCCTGGTGTTTCCCAACTTCCTTCTCAAGTAGCTGATTCAAAAATTGGAAGAGGTTTTTGCTATGTAAGAGCCTAAGTGTGCAACCTTTAGTCAGAACAAAGTGTTAAATCACATGTACATTAGCAGGCCATTTCTGAAAATAATTTGACCATATGAGAAAGCTTAACTCAGGAAAACATCTTTTCTTACCATAACTCAAACAAAGGCTAACATTCAAATGCATAAATCCCATTTCTGAATTGGGTCCTAATCAGGATAGAGACCTAAATCATATTCTCAAAACAGGTTTTTAATAACACTCACTTTAAAAGTCAAGCAAAAATGAGTTTCTGGTTTAATGGAGAGCAGATTCTATTAAAAAAAAAAAAAAAGAAAAAGAGGTTCTGCATAACCACTTCTTTACACTGAAGTTATTTGTTTGTGTTGGCTTTAGCTTATTTACTTTTGCTTCAGGAATTAACTTCAACAATCTTATATGACACATTGTTGTGCAACTACTATTGAAATGGATTAGAAAAATAAATCCTTTATTATAATACTAATATTTTATTTGCTTCTTTCTGGATTTTTTCATGTAACTTAGTGAAAAATGTTCCATTGATATCTAAAAGCTGGTGAGTTACATATGGAAACACTTCCACACTTCATGTTGGAAAGTGACTTCCAAGTTAAACTAGTAAATTAAAAATCTAGCTCAGCCTTTCACATTTAGGACCCATAGTGTATTGCCCGAGTGAGGAGTGAAACATCAAATTGTTACATACACTTATTAAGGAATGTTAAGTTTAGCATAGAGGAATCTGTTTTGCACTTCAATTTATTTCCAATTTTACAGTAAAATGGTCAAGCTTTCCTGAATTCACTCACAGAAGAAAAGTAGTAGTAAATTGAAAATAAGAGTGCCTGCAAAGGGAGCCTCTTCAGGAGTAGTTTATTGAGAATATTTCCATGCACAGAGAGGAATCTTCAAGGCGTCCGTTTACTCACGCAGATTGTCCTACTGTTATATGAAACGTAAAGAGCTATGGTATATGACTGAAATTTCTTTTGGAAGATATTGAGAATTAAGCTCTATCCTGAGGTGGTAATTAGCAGACATTGAAATTTGATGGAAAACATGAGTACAACTCTGTAAACGTGATTTGTGCCTTGAAGTATGAAAAAATAGGAAAGTTCAGAAATAATTCTCTGTGTTTCAAGGAGAGTGTCAATACTATCATTACTTAACATCAGTATAATTAACTCCACATGCAGGCACTATCCAGGAAAGATCCTTGTGGAGTTGGGGGGGGGGGGGGGAAGAAATGTTCCAATGCAATTGGACCCAATTTTTGGTTGAGATAGCTGAGCGTTATTGCAAAGTAAACCAAATTAATCACTGCTATGCAGAAAATTCTGTGCAATTTACTTCAGAAAATATGAGCAGTGGCTTCAAAGGTTATCTTTTACACTAAACTAAATGTTATAACAGTCTTTCCAGCCTTTAGGACTCAACCTTTGGCAAGCTAATATGCAAGCACAGAAACATTTGCAATCCGAAAGAAAAATCCCACTTTAACATGAACACTGATTTCTACAAACCCTTACCTTCTTTTTTTATACAGCTTTCACACACATCAGCTTCTGAACAGAACAACCATACAAACTTCAATTAACTTTAGGAAATATACTCAAAAGTTTCACTGTATGTTCTGATACACATCTTAGACTTTCATAATCATAAATACGATAGCCTGATTACCAATACACACTGACAGTACACACCAGAGATGCACACTTTAGGCAAACACTGCACACCAATCCACCCCTGCCAACACATCACTTTCTATCTATTTTCATATGGATTAGACAACTGCACAGTTAACCCTTTATCTAATTTCCTTCCAATTCACTATACTCAATCCCAAATCACCAGGCAGCTTCCTTGGATACAACATAAAGCTTTTTTTCTTAAATTGTCTCTCTTTTCCTCATGAAGGACAAATGAATAATCTGGCAGAGGATTACAGTATATCTGCTTTAAGCCATAGTGACGACCTGTAGTGATCTGTTTACAGTTTAAAGATAGTTCTAACTTCTTTTATTCACAACTGCTACACCCTGAGGAGAATAAAATCTAACATTATAAGCATCCTTACTTCTTGGCCAGTACGCATATAGAAGACATAACAAAATCTTTATAAAGAATGTATTCAGATCAGAGTAACAAAAATACTAATATTTATTAAAAGATTAAATTATATAGGAAAATTTATAATGCAAAAAAGAAACATAGGTAAAGAGAAAATGTAGGAGCATAACAGAGGTGACAATAAAATTTTTTTGGAAAAAAATCTTCAGTAAAGTTATGGCTTTTCTTCCTCCATGTCTGTCTTTCAAACATGGAAGTCATTGCAGCCAGCATATGAATCCAGTCTGTGGGTCCTAGGATCATGCAGAATAAAAGTTTTTTGTGGCAACAACACCCCTGCAGGTCCATAATGCAGCTAGGATTGGGTATAGCATTGGCAGGAGGGGCAGCACAGGGAGGGATGAGCTCTCTCCTATCCACTCTGGTTTAAGCATCCCTATGTCAGATCTCATGATGTGGGACTGTTCCCACAGTGGAGCTGCCTGAGTGGGGAAGAGACAGCATAGCTCTTCATCCACATGCAGCCTGATTATGTCTCCTCTCTGCAGCCCTTCCTTGGTTTGGGAAGAGCCAGAGAGAAACTGTAGAGCTGCATAGCAGCTGAAAGGCTAAGTTCTGCCAGTGCAGTCCCAGAAAATAAGTGCCCTCTTTTCATCCTCCTGCCTCAGAATAATCTGCACTTAGACACAATGACAAATCAGAGATGTCTGCTTTGATGTATTTCCAGCATTCCAGACGAACAGGAAATAATTTTCCTATTGGTAAACTCTGTTATTGATAGGAAAGTTATCAACTCAATTTTTGAGTTTAGAAACTCAAAATCTGCCTTAGAAAGAAAAAAAGGGCTTGCAGTGTGATGTAGGAGAACATGTAAGCTTCATTTTGAAATACACACATGCACTTATATGTGTAAGCATCATATATTAAATACCACATAGCAATCACATGTAATAATAACATTCTGTATGTTTATTCACACAGTTACATTTTTCTTAGTTACCGAACTAGCACAAGGAGGCAGGACTTTCAGGCAGCTAATTTTTGCTACTTATCAGAACTAGTATTAGACTAAAAGGTCTAGTTGCAGTGGTGATGGAATGTAATATAAACCATGAGACATTGTTAAACTTGGAGAAAATCAGGTGCATGGAAGCAAACCAAAATTTCCATCCATGAGACACCATTGATCATTAGACTGTCATCAATCATGTAAAAATAGAGTGACCAACACCTTTCAGGACACAAAGTGTGTGGATTAGCATAGACAGACCTTTCCCAGGCTTAATTAACCACTACTAAAATAATATAGTATGCCTCAAGTAGAATTTCTGAAGGAATATATATTTTTACACTTATGTTCTGCCTCTGGCACAATGTCTTGTTTTGTGTCCCAAGCAGTGCTAATGTCCTGAGAAATGCTGAGGTAAACATTTCTGTAGGCTCTCCTTCAGCATTACAAACATTCAGCTAAACTTCTGGCCACAAATAGTTTAAACTGAAAATTCAATCACTTCCAGTGATGGATACATTAGGAAAAGTATTCCACCTTGCTACACTTTGGCTATATTTACATTAGCAAGTAGGGCAGCGAAAAAGGATTAGATCTGTAAAGAGATTTTCTGCTAGGGTACTGACGTTTACTATGCGCATGTTGGGTTTTTGCCTTTGGCTAGATCTAGTCTAGATTTGTGGACTAAAGGCCTGTTCACTGCTAGGATACATCTTCGTGTTTAACTTCATCAAAATAAATCCATTTGCATGTTTGGACAGTGCTGTACAATACATGCTAAAGTGCAGTAAATGGGGGCAGTTCAAATTGCACTCCTAAATGGAATTGAAATGCTAATGCAGAAACACCTTTTCTTACAGGCAGAGGATCCTACAAACCTACGAGGCATGGAACTGGTTAAATCTGCAATATTATTGATTGTACTCTCTCTGGGTGAGCATGTTTCTTAGGCCTCCAAACAATGATGTCATATTTTTTAAGAATTATCATTCTGAAGCACCTGTTGACTAGTAGCTAATTCATTAATCTGGTTACATAGATCACATCCATGTATACTAATTGAGTTATTGTCATAAGATGTATAGGGAATTGCAGCTAAGGCAGTGGCCAATAAGCTTTACATTCACTCACTCTGTGTGGCAGGTAAGCAAAGCTGCAAAAGGGGAATGAAATACTAGATGTGAAATATTCTTCTTCCTCCTAGACTTCCATGTCTCCCTGAAACGACAGGATAATGCACCACAGACACCCCCAAAAGCACTTATATTTTCTGATGAAGGCTGACAACCCATTGTTCCAAGTAAGTTCAGTAATACAGGACCAAGCCAAGGATCCAGTCCACTGATCAGGTAGGAAGATGGTGGCTACAATACAAGTCTTTATGCAACGGGAACTAAATGATTAAATTTAACCTGTTGGGCTGTAATGTACCTGTGAGCAAGCAGAAATTCTGAAAGGAAGAATATAAAAGCCTGGAAAACAATTGCATGCAAAGACCAGGAAATTGCTCCATAATAAGGAATAGTGATCACTGAGTTAGTCTAGGCAAATTTTTGAATTTTTTTATGAACTGAGAACAAAATCTATGATTTTCATAAAATGAGTACTTCCCAGCTACAAATGCTGGAGAATAGCTAACTTATGAACAAGGAGTGAGAAAAAGGCCGTATCAACTTGAAATATCAAGATGAACATGCCAACTGACTTTTGTTTATTTATCATACCAATTGACAAGGACAGAGAGAGAAAGGGAGAAAAAAAGCCTCATCATCATAATCCTGTCTTTATTAAAACAGCCAGTCACAGCATGCCATTATCCCCAGGCTCATGATACTCATTTCCAACAAAAGGACCGTGAAATTACAGAAAGAAGTTTGCAGCTCTTTTGGGGTAGGTAGTAAAAAAGATAAACCTACAAGCCTTTTATCTGTAAAAGCTTCTATTTTAATCTGGTTCAGGTCATGAAAGATATGAGCTTAGTGGTTTCAATCAAACATTCTTATCAATGAGGTTCCATACAGCTCAACCTAATAGGTACAGACCAAAAACTAAAACACCAAAGTTTTTGACAGAATAACCAAAATGTGTATATCAAGTTATCTGGGGAAACTCACGTAGTGTTTTTGTATCCTACTCTGTGATTCTGGTAGTAGTTTCAGATCCAGAGATACCTTTGATGCCTGCTGATTTAATGGTGAAGGTGTGCTCAGCCACGAGTCACTTAGTGTCTTCATGGGCTGTAATCCATATTTCTAATTCAGAAGTTTACATCAGAAGAAAGTCATAGAATTCTGATTGTCATTTTAGGCATCGATTGCTCATTGGACTCTAGAAATGCCACCCCACAACACCATGTAATCATTCAGCCTCTGTAACTTTAATCACAACTTTTGCAGGCACAGGATTTTGCTTATGTGATCACAAATGAAGGGCACGGGGCATTTTCTAAATTCAGAAGAGACCTTCACAAGGCATTTTTTTTAAAGTCTACATCATTTTTTCTTGCCTGCTGTCATTTAGTGAAAACTGCAGATAGAAGTAAGAATTTCTCTGAACAGTTTTTCAGAACTTTATTTAACTGTGGAAAGAGTGATACTAGGAGACACTTCTTTTCAATTCTGAAAAATTCTGCCAAAAGAAAATTAATATATATTTAACTCAATTGACAAATGGAGTCAAACAGCAAAAGAAGTTCCTTTTTTCCTGTATTCTAACTCTAAACCAAAATGAATACTAATGTAATAATGCTACATCAAACACTGTGATGAATTTACGCTGGCAAAGGCTTGGTTGTACGATGACAGCACTCCCCCAGTGAATAAGTGCACAGTGCATTGTCCCTTCTAGAGCTCAACTTCAAAGCCCTTGAAAATCTCCTTTGAGTTTTGAACCTTCCAGATCAAAGCCTTGGAGTTCATTTATACTTTTAGGATCAGATGAAGGCAGGCAGTAAGACAGCCGTGATTTAAAGGATAAATCACTTCAGAACAATGTCTATGAACATTCTCTATGGCATTACACTTGAAACTGGGTTTAGAAAGTAATACCACACAGGCACATATTCTGTTTCAGAAAAAGTGAGGCAAAATAACATTATTTTATTTTATTTTTATCTTTCCCAGTGGAATTTACCTTTCTACTTTGCAGGTTTGTTTAGAAAATAATTCCCCAGATAGGTCTAAGCCCAATGTCCTGATGGTTCACACCCATGCCAATTTATACGTAGGTTAGAATTTAATGTATCTCTGCTGCATTAGAGAAAAATAAAGATTCCAATGTTTCAAAAAAACGTACACAGAAATCTAAAAGAATAAGCCTCCCCCCGTCAAACAAACAAACAAACCAAAGCCCTCTGGACCAAGCCTGTGGTTTGATGTGCATGCAAGCTAGATCAAAGCATGCCTTGTCCAATCCTGCTACATATGCACGGTTGAAAAGGACAAAAATAAGCCCTAAAGCAACTCTGTTCACACTGAACAATGAAATCATAACATGAGTTCAAATATATTATACATATTAATTCCAATATTTATAGATTCTTTTGGTGTGCTTAAACATAGGAAAGCAATAATCAACCCGGCATGCTATCCAGATGCAAAAGCACTTATGTGGCTGATGAAAAGGAGTGGTCTAAGGCCTTGATTACTTCTCTTGATTGACCATACAAAAGATTCAAGCCCATGGCAGCTGTGGGCCGTGATCTTGAAGTAAAATACCCTGTAGTCTCAGCACAGTTCTAAGTGACTTGATATTAAGAAGTCTGTAGCAGAGCTGAGAAGTGCAGACACAGCTCCAATCACAACCCCATCCTTTCCTCTTCTCTAATACACATGCTGTGGTCATCTATAGAGCTTGTCCAAAAACAAACCACTGCTGCCTCTCTCTTCTTGCAATGTATAAGTTACCTTTGTACCTTCAGAAGGCAAACTATGCAGTGATTTGTCTAATTCTTGAAACATCATTTCTCTTTCACAACTAGCAATGTTTTTCCTTTCATAAACACACGAACAGCGTATCCAAGTGGGCACCGATCTGTAGGGAACAGCAAATGTCCAGTATGAACACTGTATGGGGACTTAATTTTGTAGAAGGCATGTTATTGTAATTTTAAAGACCTACTAAACCAAAACTCTGTTTCTGACTGTATATGCATTTACAAAATCAGTGGAAAAGAATTTTACTTTTGTAGAGTCTCCTCTGGACATTGTGTGAACCATCTGCACATAGCTGAAATTTTTCAAATGGAGACTTTTAAGATCTAAACAACCAACATTTACAGGGTTTTCTGAGTTTGGGTAAGAGTTTGGTTTTGAGTCATTTGCAAAAAATTGGTCAGAGTCGGGTTGGGCAAAGACTGAGAGTTTGAGGGACAGTCTGGAGGGAACTCTGAAGAAATAAATCTAGAAACAAGATTAAAACCCCAACATTCTACATAGTGGTTTTAACTAATTAAAGTTCTAGATGATAAAATTATTTAATAACGTCCAAGCATTACATTCAATTAAGACTTTTTTTTCTTCTTACTGTCAGTAAGGTCAAATACGACCAACTGATATGCACCTCCCTCTAATAAAAGCAAAATGCTCTGTTTGTGCCTCAAAAAAGTCAGTGTGCTCAGACAAGTTTTGATTAACTTCTCAATACAGAGAAACACTTCTGTACTCACAAAAAATTACATGTTTCTGATTTGCTTCCTGTCGAATAAAAACAAAACTTGAAAGAAGCCAAGGGACAGCTGAATGGAAAAAATTTATTTTCCTTACTGCTCACCTATTAAGTATTGCAAGCTGTTGGATGAAAATAGTATGCACAATTTGCTTCCATATAAATAAGACAAGGATGTACAGAGATTTCACCTTTTGATTTGACTAACAGAAATACTGGAAACAGATAATGCTGCTGTACTGGAAAGTTTGGGGGACTTTTTGCCCTATGTTTTAATTGTATGAGTTAGCCTAAGCAAAGGAACTACCCTGCCCTTACAAAGCTCGGCTTGGGTAGTCTCTTTGTCACAACTACAATAGCGTGTGCACTCCATATAAATGAACTCTTCCCTTGCCCTCAATTAAGGCTATACAAATAAGTACGCTGCATTAGGGAAGGACTTTAGAAATGTTGACTGAATATACATAGGTGGAAGCAGAGTTAGGCCAATCCTAAGCTTGCATGTCTGAATCCAACTTCTGCTAACAGCTGATGTTAAATACTAGGACAAGATACTGCTTTCTGGAGGAAAGCAAACAATATGTCAATCTGTGGTCTAAATAAGCATAAACACTGTGAGCAGAGTCCTCTTGGCTTATTAACCTTTGTATACCTCAGCTGCTCTGAATTCATCTGGGTTTTTTTTTTTGTTGTTGTTGTTGTTTTTTGAGGTTTTCCTTTCAGACGTAGGAGTTCTGAAAGGATGCAGAAGGATTTATAAAACAAAAGCAGTACAGAAAACAAGGCACTCACAAGCAGTGGATAGCTTGGGTAGCCACTGGAAAATGGCTTTTACATATTCCTGCTGCACTCTCCAAAGTCTTCCATTTGTAGAACACATTGTAGTCATCTAGCCAGGAGATTACAGGCACACAGCTGACAAGCTCTGGTTGTGACAAAACATTTAAACTTTTAGCTAGTCATTAGGATTTGTTGCTTAACTAAATGAAGACTGGGACTCAGTAATGAAGATATGGGGAGTCCAAGAAGTAGCACAGGCCCAGGAACATCTAAAAATGTTCTAAAATCCTAAACACTTAAACAAAGCACACACAAAACTCAACTTTCCTAATGTCTTCTGCTTGTACCTCTGTCATTCCTGGGCAGAGCAACTGAAGCAAAAGCTGAATCATCCAGCCACAACTCTGAATTTGTTCAAACTTCCATAATTACACAATCTGGAATTTAAAACAGCTTTGAAGAATCCTGCTCCTCAACAACATGGAATGAGGATAAAGGAAAGGAGAGGAAGGGGAAGAGGAAGAGGAAGAGTCATCTCTACAGTTGCCTACTTGGATTTTCCTTGCAGGGAAGCTACACATTCATGCCTGTGGACAACAACTAACGTTAGTTAAAGTATTTTCCTACCAGATGTTTAGATCTTAACCAATGGCTTTCAATTAAAATTGTGTTTTAATTATTTAAATATATTATTTTGAAGTCATCTAAACACGGATAACGAAGTCTGTATGAAACCTATTGGGTCAGAATTCCATTAATCCCAAAAAAGAAGAATTATTAATGACTATATGATTACTAAATACTGTGGCATGCTCAGGCAAACTTTTCCTAAAATTTAATGGGAAAAGATACACATTGACCTTTTGTTGATAATTTTTTAATAGGGAAATCTAAACTAACCAAATAAATTGTATGTTGCTCTTGGCAACATACCATAAAAGGAGCACTCTTTTTCTTGTATACTTGCCCCCAGAAACCTTTCCTCTTCTCAGTCATTAAATTATGTGCATATCTATACTTTTTGTTGCCCTTCACCCACCCCAAGGGATAGGTCTGAAAGTTAGAAATCCTTTGACATGAACACCAGTATTTAAAATAATAGAATACTGTGTAACAGGAAAATGCACGCCAATCGTCTGAGAAGAATGCAGAAAGCCTCTACTTATCAAAGGCCTTATATTTTATTGTAAGAATTAAGGAAAACACTGGAACTTGATTTAGATGATGGAAAATGTCAATGTAAATCCTGAACACGTAGAAGCAAATACTGATATACTGGATTAGAAAAGTGCAAAGTTTCAAAGCATCATATTTTTTATTCTGTCATTGAATGCATACAGTATCTTATTTCAGAAAGGAATGGAAAACATCAACAATTCAAAGCCAGAATCTCTGAAGAAAAAAAAAAACCTAACAAAAAACCAAACAATAAAACCAAACCAAAACCCCCTCTATAGAATCTGGTTTGGGGGCAAAAGAGCTACTACCTGACTATGAAATCATGGTTTTTACATTAACCTGTAGTTAATTCAGAATAAGTGGGAAAGAAGGTACAGTGCAATTGTACCTATGTGGAGGCCTTTATTGCTCAGAATATCAAGGGAGTGCAAAATAAGGCTAAAACTTCAGTATAAACTACAGTCCAAGAATAATTTTTAACTCTTGATAATGATAAGCAATTACTCAAAAGATTACCAGAAACCTCGGTATGTTTTGCTGTGTAAAATCAGGGGGTTTAATCAACTGCTAAAACAGAATTGCATTTGTTGATATTTTATGTACTAGAAATAGTGAAGGTTAAAGTAATTCAAAACGGATGGAGAGCTCCCCTACCCTTTCCCTTCTCTTATGTCAACACGGATGGGGAGAGACACATTAGGTGGAAGGTTTTAAAGTCAAAATATCTTTAAGTAGGCAAAACTCCATCTGCTGAAAGGCAACATAACAACAGCAGCTAAATTACCAAGCCCTGAATCCCCATCCTACATACTTTCTTTTGCAGAAACATGTACAGGGTTCATGATCCCTGTTTTTATGCTGGCTTTTTTCCCCTCTCTGGGTACATATAAGAACTCATTTAGGACCTTCATGGATTATCTATGTCCCTCTTTAGAGGCATTGACTTTTGCAAATTAATTTTTTCTCTCACTTGGTGACCTGAGGTAGGCATGGTTGCAAAATAACAATTTTATTGACTAATAACATGATCTCATACCTAATAAGAATACCTAATACACCTCTCCTGTATATTCTCTCTGCTGTTGAACTTATATCACGTGTTGATAACTAATTAGCTGAACTAACCAGTTTAGCAGCTCAGCTTCAGACCAGCATGCACAGACATCTGTACCAGAAGGCCAAAGAGATAAGGTCATGTAACTAGCTAGCTCAGAGCAACTTGTCCCTGCAGGGAAGACAAAAGTCTGTAGCCAGTAATGAAGAGTTTTCCATGCTTTGACCTCAGTGCTGCATGCTAGTGCTGCTGCATTGACTTCAAAGAAGTCTTGAGATTTGAAATCAAATCTAACATAATGCTTGTGAGCTGAAGACCTCCCAAAGGTCTGTGGCCTGCTATACTTGTCTTCTACAATCTGCTGATTAGTCAACTCCCAAAGCACAGTTGTTTCAAAAATAAAAAGTTTAGAGATCAAGGAACAACAGACCTCACAGAAACCTTGCCCAGAAGGATGAAAGTGATGAACTGGTATTAAACTCTCATCTCCCAAATACCAGATAAGCAAGTTAGAGATGCTGTAACTCCTTGCCTTCAAATTAGAAGGGTAGCTCTGAGAAGAATACAAACATGCAAACTCAACTCATCCTTTATCCAACAGGTTAATAATTATGACTCTCAGATTTCAAGAAAATCTGTGTTTGGATATCACTCTGCAATAAATACATCTTATGTAGTAACACTCCAAGGAATGTATTTTGACATATCTAAGACCTAGAAATTTTGAGGTAGAATTTTGTGCCATTGCTTGGGCATAAAATGATGAATAGATACAGTCAGAAAAAAAGGGACTGAAAAGGAAGCTTTGAAATCTTTTCACAGCTTTTTAAAAGACTTCTCCTTTCATCAAAAAAAGTATTGCATTTTTTTTAGTGTTGAAAAATTAGACTAGCTCCATGTCTGATGGTAAATTGAGAAATACTGTACCAAAAGGTTTTGGGCAAATTATTATGAATTCTTTGTAGGTCCAAACCCAAAAGCTGAAACCAGAAATGTGAATAATATTCCGTTATCCTCCTGAGTTTATTAGTAAACCAGGGATGCCTATATATTTGATTGCAAAGTAGATAGTGGTCTTGGGTGAGTAAACAGGACAGTGGTTTTAAAAGTGACTGCATGAATTCAAAGTAACTAGACATATTCCTGAAGGATTTAGAACCCTAGAGAGGGCTTTTAAGTATAAAGCACTATACACTTATCCTGTTTTCATCATGATCTTCTCCAAGCATCTGCTGCTGCCCACAGATGGAGACGGAAGCTGGATAGGCCTTTTGTTTATATCAGTATTGCCACTGTTCTGTTCGCAAGGATGTTGCCCTACATTATTTCACTGTGTATGAGCCCACAAACCTCCCTAGGAGCACAGCGTCCAGTTACATACATTTATGTACTGTGTTTTCCTCTTCCTGCTGCACATCTTGTTCCATTTAACAAAATCTTGCAGTGCTAGACTACTTAAAGATGTTGACATCTGATATACAAGTGATCTTATTTGGATTAAAATTAATGTGAGAAAATCTGCATATTAGCGTTATTATACATATAACTTAAAAAATATTTTCCAGCTTGCAAAGTCAGTTAAGTGTGGTGATAACTGTTTATGTGTAAGCACTAGTGCCATTTGAGACACTATAAGGCATCTGAAATGTTTGCACAGGGCTTACAGATAGGAGAAAAGATCAATTAGGGACTTGCATCCCTCAGAAATAGCAGCCAGGAGCCAGGTGGGATAGCTTAGTGTCTCAAATGACAACAGATACTTACATTTAGGTAACCAAATCCCACCCTGAATGAGAGAACTACAGAAATTCAACATGCGAACAGCTTTCTTGTGCATCTACTCCATACACATTAATGAAACTGTAGCCAGACAATTAAAGAATGCATTCCTAATTGCATCAATTTGAAATATGCAGCTTACTGAAACAAATAGTATTGTTTCAGTCTTGCCAAGATATCACTTTGACAGGAACACAGATGTCTTTTTTTTTTTATTTTTGCTAAGATATTTTATATTTCATTAAATATGTCACTACAGAATTCTAAAATATTTAATGCATTCTGAAGCATAAACAAAACATGCTACTGAATTATCAATCAGCTCTGATCATTATGCTTATGTGTGTAGTGACTGAATTAATATCACACAGACAATTATAAATCTGGCATGCCTTGGTTTCCAAACACTTGCCTCTTCAAGTATGTGACTTTAATGTGGTCTTTGTAATGAATATTACTTATCTTTATAGCATCAATAGTGTTCTATTTACTTCATGGACAAGTTAAGTCATGACCCCTGTCTGCTCCAGATTGTCAGTTGGAATGAGACCTGAAATATTAAATATCAAAAAGTAAAGCTCTGTGCATAAAAATCCTCCTTTAACTCTGAGATAAAAACCAGACTGCATAGTTGCTGAGATCAGCTGCTAGTGAGTCATGACCACATAGCCAGGCCTTTTTATTACAGTTCGGTGATGTACAGACAACATGAGAAAAGAGAAAACTTTAACACTGGGCAGTGACAATTAGAGTATTCTATGCAGCTTGTTCATTAAAATAAAAAATATAATATATATGCATATATATATGTGTGTGTGTGCATACATTCACCCTCAGCCAGGGCCTGTGCTTGCCATCACAGAATCACCTGGAGTATTTTCAATGGCTTACATAGAAAAGGCAAGTTTTCCTCCCATCCGAGAGAAAAGATGAAAATGCAGGGTACTAGTAACATATTATATCTGCAGAAGATGGGTTTGGATTGCAGGAGCATTCAGTACCATAGTTATATTGCAAGGAGTAAGAGGCATTCCTAGTGAAACTGTTTCACCTTTTCAACACATCCTACTACACAGCTTTGTAAAAGTTGTCTACTTTTCACATTAATACACCTTACTGTTTGTTTATAAGTAGAAACAGAAGGAAGCAAAGACAGTCGAGAGCTGGCCTCTCAAAGCTCAGCCTGAATAGCTGATGAAGAGTGTGTGTGTATGCATCCACCAGTTGGCTGGGTATCACATACACAGGAAGTGTGCAAATAAGTAAAGAAAATAAATTAATGTCTGACTGCAAAATGTTCCCATAAATTTCCCATACAATAGCCCTTCTGTGATCAATCCTGATGCTAAGTACAATGTTTAGTACACTAAAACCAAACATATCTGCAAACAGTTGAACTCATGAAACAATGTCTTTGTTTAGAGCTGCCCCGTGTGGATTATCTGCACTCTAACAAGGATTACATTTACACTGTAAGCCTTTTCCTCCTTGGAGGGCAACTCCTTTGAGTTTCTCTCCACTACCTGACTGCCAGTATTCATGATACCTCTAGGAATTTAATATATTTCAGAATTCTCCTCTAGCAAATGTGACTGAACTTGGCCAGTAGGTTCAAAAGTTATTGGTGAGGACTGAAGGAGAACGAGGGAGAGGGAGGGAAGAGGAGACTGACAAAAATAGAGACACAGGGAGGATGATCTCATAAACCTCGTCTCCTTGGGAAACCATGAAACTACGATCGGTAGAGTTCAACTGTGATACATAAGAGCTGGATTAGAGTAACGCCTTTTTCTCATTCTTTCACATGCCACAAATATGGAATATTCATTTAAACAAAATCCTTATTATAGCTTCTGGAAAAACTATGAAATAAACGTTAGTAACTAGAATATATACAGATGGGCTGCAGAGCACAAAAGCAGTCCACTCTCACCTTGCAGACCGTATCTGTCAGCTCAACAAACACAAATGAAAATCAACTCAGCTTACTTATACTTATATGCACAGGATCAATGGAATGGTGAGTGATCTTTGCAAAGACAAAGATCAAAGAGGGGAAAAGCATAAGAAAAGCTGGTGTGCATGCACAAACTGTTTTCATCAAACCCTTATAATGTAGTCATATCAAAACAGATTTTCTTAAGATGTATGACTTGGGATTATGACCCTTCCAAAGCACAAAATCCTATGGGGTGAAAGAGATTCAAGAGAAATTTTTAAAAAAAAAAAAAGCTAGCAACTTAAAATATACTATGTATATGTATTTCTATGTATGTATAATATGGCAAAGTACTTTTTTCAGCCAGAAAAAATAATTTAAACAGGCTTAAGTTTTGGGAAAATGTTTCTTCCACATAGCAAAAAAGTCAGTAGTTTCAGCCTAAATGAAAATATTTTGCAAAGCTATAAACATTTTAAAAAATGAAAATGAGAGTGAGAATTGAATCCCTCTTCACTCTAGGTATTGCTGCATATACCATCTCTAATTATGCAGGCATATTCAAAGACAGATTTTCAAAAAAGTTGACAAACAACAACAAGAAATTCAGCACAGATAACTGGAATTGGAAAAAGTCAAATCTTATACTTCAATGCCTAGTGAACAGAAAACAACAGATTTCTTAGTGCTGGATGCTGATCACATCTGAAAATCTGGCTTAAATAAATATATGAGAGAAAGAAGTAAGAAAGCCAAGATACCTCTATTTTGATCGAGCCAGGTTTTGAAGCCTAAATTTAAGAGAAGAAAGGAAAAAGACAGTTTTGATTATTACATAGGGATGTTGAGGTACTGCAGACAGTTGTCAGGAAATCTTAGGCCAAGTTTTAATACTAGAGCTGAGTTTTGGCTTTATGTATCCAAATGCACAAACTTACCTACTTTTAAATATTTTATCAAAGGAACAGTTTACATTTCCAAGCATAACACTGTCATAATTTTAGATACGGTGTACTTAAGAAAGAATAGAATATTTTGTATACAACGTGTGTTGGCTTTCATCCTTAAAATATCATTCAATGGCTATTGCCATTTCTAAAGTTTAAGAAAGCACATTACCTTACATATTCCTTTGAGTAGCTTTCATTCTTGTAAAAACAACAAAAAACACGCTCCCTTCTCCCCAAATGCAAACAAACCCTAGAAACACCGTTTGCATCCTGTCTGGAGTTTATGCAATATAAGAAAAAAGGATTTTCACTCGATTGGATACACACCTTCACTTGAAGGTGTAATCACTTGTTTAGTAATTTTAAATATAAAATACAAGCCAGAAGTTTACAGAAGTTTTACAAGTTTACAGAATGCCATGGACACAAATTAAAAAAGAGAAGTTCAATGCAGCATATATTCTTTTGGTGTCTGAGCGCCCTCTGTATCTTTCGAGGTGCATATTGGTTTAAATTTCTGCTTTAAACCTACTCTGTTTTTTCTTCTTGCCAGCCACTCCCAGACATAATTTTTCTTTCTCTCTTTTGAGGAGTAGTGGAAAGCAGGGAATGCATCTGCTTGCTTTACCTGGGAATGAAAGAGGTCAGTCAGTGCACGGGGCAAGAGAATGGAAGGGCGAGTTTTTCTTTTCTCGTTAGCCCTTCCATACAGAGTGACATCTGTAAAGTGACCTGGTGGGGGTTTGTGACACTATTATAGGGCAGTGGCTGAACTTAACCCACAAACTCTCACACTGAATAGCCAAGCATAGAACTAGGCAGGCCAGAGGTACAGGATACCCAGAGCTTTCACCTCAGCACACAAACAGAAACTGTCCATGCAGTCAAGTTGCTGGCTGTTTTTATCTCCTGGATCCTGTTTCAAACCTAATTGTGTGAGAGAACAACTACTAGCTAGTATTAGCTGGAAAGTTTGGCAGTTTTATTTTATTTTTTTTGCAAGACAATTATCTACACTGAGTAATTCTCTACATTAGAAGTAGTTAGAAGAGCAGAAAAGTACCTGCAATATACATTGCTTGCAAAATATTTCAGCAGTGAACTGTGTACCCAAGAGGGTTTGGGGTTTTTTTTGTGCTATCTGAATAGCTCTACTCCAGGCCTGCTTTTACTAAACAGTACTGCAGCAACTGCAGTTTCAGAAGCACTGACACAGAGACAAGGATGAAAGATCATCTGACAGTGAGGACACAGTAAATCCAATAGGGACAGGCTCAGTTGTTTGTAAACAGGTTTTAGCTAGCTTTAAAGGGCCACTGATAGTGTAAGGATTTCAGCATGCAGGGTTTCACCAAAGTTCAAGGAATAAGAAACATGAGGGTGTTGTGATCATAGAGCAACAGGGTTGCCTACTGTCAACAGTAGAATAAAATGGACGGCTGGGATGATTTTGATCTATGTCTCAGTGAATTTTACTTTACACCAATTTCTAACTATGTCATTTATTCTAGGACATACAGCCTCCAATTCTAGAGATTGAGGAAAAGAAATAATTACTCTGAGCTGCTTAGGATGATGCACCAGTTCTTTTTATTCTGAGAGGCATCCATAGTGTGTGTATATATATACATATATATATATATATATACACACACTGACCGATCCTCCACAACCACCACCTCTGGAATGGAGCTTAAAAAAATATGTTTTGCAGTGGTTTCATGAGAAACCATCACGAGCTGAAAACAAAAATCTGCAAAGGGTATGTTCACAGCAGTTGTGATACGGGAAGTTTCTCAGCCTCAGGAAGAAACCTGATAAAAATGGGAAAGTGTCCACTCTAATACCTTACCTGCTATGTCATTTACTGAGTATGTAATGGGAGACCCAGGTTCAGCTGCATGCCCTGCTGACTATGGTAGAGGAACTTGGAACTCAGTTCCCCACAGTTGTATAGAATGATATTCCTTGTTCAGAAAAAAAAATCACACATAGACATTTTTCTAACCAACAGTCCTGCTGCATCTTTGTCAGTCATCCAAAGTTCTCTTTCCCTGTGAGTCAATCTGCTTTCTATATTTCTTATCAACCTTAAAAGCCAAGATACACTGAAGATTCACTCTTCCCTGCAGCATATCCCGTCAATCATCTGGCCTACGTACTCTGCAGATCATAGTCCATTTATTGCAAGGAGATCCTGGCACCATCATTAACTGAAGAACACAATGTTACATTTTGTTTCACTAACTACTTGGAAAATGAGAATCCTTCTGCTAAACCTTGCCATACTCCTCACAATAAAACATTTATGTGAAGTTAAAAGGTGACTAGAGAACTTCATGAAACAATGCACGTGGGGAGATATTTATTATTATTATCAACTTATTTGCAGCTACAATATGAAATGTAATTGCAGCAGTAGATCAGGTGCACAACAGAAATCTTATCCAGCTGCTTGCACTTCCAGATTGGTTGCTTTAGAGCCTTCCTTCACCAGCAGAGTCTGGTGCTCTGCAGCTGTTCAGCTGCTAATGTATCTGGGTCACGGTTCTGCTAAGGAAAGCAGAGCAGGTTTTGGATTCAGATCAAGTTCTGTTGAGAATTGGGGCATGCACATGGAAAGAGGGACTGGCTGGAGCAACCACAATTAAAACCTTAAACTGAGCTACTTAAACCAGTTAGGAACTAAAGGCATGACTTTGCTATGTCCCACTGGACAAAAGCACCTCAGTTCCTTCTGTCTTCCTTCCCTCCTATACTATATCTCTCTTTTGATGTGGTGGGCCTCATTTTGAACCTCATTATAAGCTCTTTGAAGCAAGAACCATGTTTTCCTATAAGTTCATAAAGCACATAGTACAGCTGAACTTGCAGGGATGTTTCCAATAACAGTTCAGTCATTTAGATAATATTCTTCCAAAATGACTGAGAGTGATGCCAGCCATGTGTTGAGCAATGCTCTCTCTACCAGTAAATAAGGAACCCAGAGGTTGCATGAAGTCAACTTCCCAGAAAGCCCACAACAATGAAATTTGGTTTGTTGGCTCCAAGGAGGCAAAGATCTGACATCTGCACTATTAATATTGAAAAAAGCCTCCTCCTGTTTTATCTTGGAGTGCCTGTGGTCCACTTATGTTGCCACATATCAAAAGGGCAATAAACAGCAAAGCTTAGTGATTTTACTACTGCAGTATGTTATGGTGGGAGTTAACAAATAGGTAATAAGATAGGTTTTTAGTTGTAGTTTTTAGGGTACTGTTACACACAACTCAGAGCAATGGTGACCCAAGAAACATTACTAAACACATTTGCACTTTTTATTGTTGTGCTTACATGGAGATTTATGTAGGGTTTTTACAAACCTAAAATGGTTGTGATAATTTATGACCACAAGATATTGCTTATAGAACAATTTTGAAACTTCTAGGTACAGACTGCCAAGACCTATAAAATCTATTTCTGAAACCTTGAAGAAAAGAGCAAGAGGCTATTTAGTTTGTGTGTTAAACCACATCTGTGTGCAACATACAGTAGAGTACTTTAATGCTAAATGATTCCAAGATGAACAACCTGTGCAAAAAAAAAAAAAGAGAAAATATCCCTTTCCAAACTTCTGCATCTCATGCTTTATACCACATTGCAAGAAGCCTGCTCCAGACCTATAAAGTTATTGTTTTAATAAATCCAAGAACATTTCTCTTTAGAAAACCTCCTTATTGGACACCCACATCCAACCTCCAAAATCTTTTACTGTCAGTAAGTATTATGGCAAGTCAGTAGCCTTTCCCAATTTTAAGGCAACAACTCTGTTTCTGTCATAAGCCACACTTTCCACCATAGAGTAGCACATGAAAATAAGTATCACAATGGGTGGCTGAGGCCAGGGAATCAAGATACAATACTTTACTGAACCATAAATGAGTTAGACTGACAGGACATTCCAATGACAACATTCTTAAAAACATTAAAATCGTATGTAAAAACTGCATTTTAATTCTGATCCTCCTAAACTACATCAACAAAAGGCCAATAAAGATTTACAGCTTCATAACAAAATAAAGTGGATATATGTCATCTTGTCCTGCTACTTGCAGAGACAAGGAGGGAGGTCAACGGGAAAATATTTCTTATTTGTAAGTATTAAAAACAAAACAAAAATCACAGTTAATCAGATGAACTATTTATAAATTACAACATGTAATAAGGGATGGCAGACATTACAGTAAAAAAAAAAAATTCCCCTAATTTATTTTTACTCTGGTGGTCAGCAGAGCAGGGACAGTGGAAAACAGAGCGCAGCAAAGTGTGGCATTCCAACCTCATTCCTACCTTAATAGGCTTGTTGGGGGCCCCCTGTTTGCAACTGGCAAAACTCCAGAAATTACCCCACAATATATGTTTTAGCAGGCTCAGCGGGAGATCTTGCAAATAGCCTTCACCCACTCAAAGCCTTAATTTCAGCTATCCCTGCCAGATCAAAGGGAGCTGCTAGAACTGATATTTTCAGCATATGATCTAGGGACACATCCACTAAGCAACTAGTAGCTCTGTACAGAAGATACAGTTTTGAATCTCTTCCATTTTACTGAGTCTTTATTGCAGAAATGCATCTTTTTCCCTTAGAAGAGGGTAAAAAAATTTTTTTTACAGGGTTGGTGATTGTGTGCATGTATACACAGTGTTTACTCACATAGAGCCCTCTCTTCTAAAAGCTTTAGAAGTAGTAAATAAATAACTAAAAACCTGCTCAATAAGCTGCTTCTTTTTCTTTATAAACTTAGAAAAAGCAGTCTTTACAAGAATCAAGAAAAAACCAAACATAAATAAATGTAGCGATAGTTACTTTTCCCTAGGTTGTCAAATATTATGAACGCTTAGTTTGAGAATAAGGTGGTGTGACATCGCTTATTTTGAAGGAACAAAATTCTAGGAAGAATAATTTAATTATTAGCTTCTGGATTACAGTTATAACTACACAAGTTAAAGCTTTTTGGATATATAGAGTAGATCACCCACTATAAAATGACTGTGTTCACTCTTTTTACACAGCTTTTAGCCATCATAAAATCTATCTTGACCTTCATTGCTCACAATTTTCAGTCTCGCAGATTGCTTATTCTAAAAATAGGTAAGACATTATAAATCAAAATGAAGAATGTGACTTTTCAATGTAGGATAGACATGAAGAATCTTACTGTCTACCAGACTTCACAGTGTTTCAGCAAAACACTGGAACACTGAAGCACTAAAAAAGTTATTATAAATCATAAGCTGTAAGTTCATTCCTGGAAATCAAGATTTCCTCGAATGGAATACAAAGAAAATAGAAAGAGAAAAGTGAAGTGAGCAGTCCATACAGACTCTCGATGTCACTAACATATAAGAGGAAAAAACCACAGATCATCATCTTTACTTGATATTCATTATCACTTAATTCAGCTAAGTTGTTGAAGTGTCTGTATTTTGAAAGGGAGGAAAAAAGAAATAAAATCTTCCCAGGAGGGAATAAAGCAGACTGCAGTTACACATGAACAAGAAAAATGTTAAGTATGCTCATGAGATGATATACGTAATTATTTGCTGGTTAGTTAATTAAATTAGAAAACAGATTTAATTCTGTAGAGAACTAGAGCCTTTATATATTAAACACTTACATAAATTGCAACCAATTTAATTTCAAACTTTTGGGTTCACTGAGCCTATGCTTTGTATCTCTAAGGAAATCAAATGCAGGGAGTACATTTGTACATATGCCCTTGCTGATCAGAAAGGAAATATTGGAAAACACTGTAGGATCCTTGTTTGACAACTCTCTGAGGAAGCAGCTGAAACTTTAGATATCGTTTTACCTCCTACACATGAACACTTTGAAACAGGCCAGGCTCCACTTAGTGTAAGCAGTAATGAAAGTGCTGTTTCACTCTGCAAAGTTTATATATCAAGATAATCTATTAACATGGTATTTTGACTGTTGAATTGGATTGGCGTAAAAATTCCTTCCTCTGTGAAGAAAATGGAAGCAAGTTTGGCATGTGGTCAACTTCACCCAATCCAATAGAGAGAAGTTATCCAGAAGTCAAAACCTTAAGCTACACCAAGCCCCAGCTCCCCAAGAGCAGTGATGGGGGCACTACATCAAACCTGTTTGCTTAACGCCAGTTCACACTTGGAACAGGTTTGCTCAGCTTTGCTTACATTGATTATGTTTATCAATGTGTTTCTGAACCCCAAGGAACCAGCAATGATTGTTCTGTAATCACACAAAAGACACCACTTTGCATAGCGAAACCAACAGCATGTGAAACAGCAGAGAAAATACGTAACACAGAGCCACGCTTTTAATACAGGCTTGGGTGTTGGTAACAGGCTGCTGCCCACAACAACAATGCAGTTCCAGTTCTCCCTTTTACACTCCAGTATTGCCCTACAAAGTCTCAACTGGTCTCACAAAACGGTAACGGCAGCTGGCAGATAGATACTATCATTTATACTGCTGTAACAGATGTGGACACAGTCCAAGTGGAAGAGACGACAGTTTCTGGCCTGCAGATCTTACAACTTGAAGGACAAAAGAGGGAGAACAAAGGGCAAGCCTAAGTGTTACAATGTGGAATGAGCACCGCCAGGGCAATGGTTAGCACATGCTCAGTTACAACCTTTCATTAAGCACAGACAGCATCATTTCTCAGATGTCTTCCTATTTCACAGGGCAATGTATCTAGAATGAAAAGCAGTTGGCTCAGGATGCTGGTCAGATGCACTGACGGAAATTAGAAGATCTAACTTCTGTTACTAGACCACCACTGGGTCCACCCCTTTGCCAGGATGATGCTTTTCTTCTGAAGTCTGCAGGACTTATCACTGACTCCACATGTACAAAGAGCATGGAAAAATGTCTTTTTTTTTTTTCTTCTTCACTCCAGATCTACAGAAAAATGTATGTATTTCCTTTCAGTTTCATCACTATGGTCTGTGGTTTTATCATCACAGCTCAGACTGTGATAATGTTCTGCCTAAAATAAGGCTTTTTACTATTGTCAGCACCAGGCACCCAGCAGTGCAATTCACTCCCCCTTCAGGTGATATTAAACAAACTCAGTTGCTGAATCCAGAAGCCTGAGACAGGCAAGGCTGCTGCAGCTCCATCTCAGCAGGTTTAACTAGTAGGGGTGTATTCCCAGTATACACACATATATACAACAAATATATACAACAAATATATACATATGCACATGGCCAGCCACACAGATCAACACAGACAGAAACACTCAGCACTCATGCAAACAACGCCAATGGCCTTATCTTGTTCCTCCTGCTAGCTGATCAGGATGTAGGTCCATTACAGGAAAACATATACATATGTATACAACATGGATCTCTCCAGTAGCTGGCCGGGACATACAAGCCCTTGAGGCCCACAGCCCGCTCCAGCTGCTGGTAGAGGTCACCCTTGTACACACCGACAGATGCACAGACAAACACACTATAGATTCCTCCAGTAAATGGTGTTAGACACTCAGTCTACTCAGTAATCAGTCCTTGGACCCTCTCATCTCCAGTTGTCTCACCCACAGAGGCATATATGTATACACTCACTTGACCCTCAAGCCCTGCGGTTTTTCTCGTAAATGGCTTGATCCCTACGGTTGCCTACTCACCAGTTAGTCTGGCTTCATATTGGCTAGCAATCACACACTCACCTGCAAACCCTCATTCACACCAGCTGCAGGCTCCACAGATGCACAGCCCTTGCAACTCATGATCTGACTCCTTTTGCTGACCTCTATATGCACAGTTGCACACAGAATAAAGAGCCCCTCAAAAAAGAGTAGAGTTTAATAAGAAGACAGGACAGACTGTGCTGATCAGGCAGAGGGCATGGCTAGACAAGTACTGACAATCAACTGTTTACATGTGACCACCCCCTTTTCTTTCCTTTTCCTTCTGTTTTCCACACTTCTTCCTCCCCAAACCACCTTGAGCTCTCCCTTTCTCCACCTTCGTTTCCTCCACTAAATAGCCCATAGTAAATTTTGTACAGTCCCATGATGCTCTTCCCCTGCACCCCATAATGAGTCCCATACCCCCAGGCAGTGACCCCCTCAGTCTGGGAGGTGACTTGGAGAGATGTTACCCCATTGACTCACTTTGATGGGTCATGCTGGACCATGGGGCTAATGCTCCCCTGTGACAGCCCTGGGAGGGGGCTTCTTCCTCTGCCTGTGTTATAGGGGTGCCTCTGCCTGCCATTGTGTCTGTTTGTGTGGAGATGAGCCTCTAATCACATAACCTAACAGGTAGAAATGTTTACCAGCAGTATCTGCTAAATGGCTGTAAATCTCCCTCCAAATTTGCAATAGGCAAATGTCTTAATATTTAAGACAAAATGTCAACTGCAGAGGGAGGGAGAAATGTTGTGGGCAGAAAGTTTGCTTTCCTTAAATTTAACTACAGCTCCAGGAACTACATAATCCCTTCTCAAGCCCTCCAAAGTGGCTTCAGCCCCCTTGCCAGCACAGACAATGCTAATGAGCACATTTAAAGCTTGAGCCTTACCTAGTGCTGGTGCTTGGAAATGTGGAATATGTAAAACTCCCCCAACAAACCCAGGTTCCAGTGCTGAGCAGGCTCAGCCTCCTAATCCCACTGCATTCAAAAGAAAGTTGTTTTGTTTACATAAATTTGGCTTTCAGAGTTTTTCACCAACAATCTGGACAAATTTATATCAGCAGAACATTCAAGCAAAGTTACAGATTTCAGTGCACGGAAAGCCTAACGTACAGCATCTCCTAACACACAACAGACATTCTTTAAACTGCAAGCAAAGGCTAGGGATTGTTTTGTAAAAAGAAAAATCACTGCAATAGGTCAAGATTTTCTAGGTAATGGGAGTCTCAAAAGAATATGCAGCCACAGCTGCCTTGTCTGCCTGTAAGTGATGTTTGACATATTACTAGACACTGTACAAAACCAGGAGGAATGACTGAGAGGGTAGGTTGCTGGGCTGTAGCTGAGCAGCAGAGAGACTAAGTGTAGCCAGGACACTTAAATCCAGGCAAATAATTTCCAAACTCATAAGTCATAGTGTATCACAGTGTTCTAGGCAGCTAAGGCAATGAGAAATGCAAGCAGAATATATCATATTCTTGCATCCCAACAGTAAATGAAAGCAATAACTGAGAGAACAGCAGCTTTTACTACCGCTGACTTCCAAGTAAGCCAGATCCTTATTTTCTGAAGGATCCATGCCTTTATTTCTCAGCAAGATGCTTGTGCAAATGTGCTCTCCTTCTTTCCCTCCTCCCCCATCCCAGCTTCCCCATGTTCCACCAGCCAAAAAAATATCCAGCAACAGGATAAGGGCAAAAGAGGAGGGGAAAAAAAGGAGTTACAATGAAAAAACCCCTCTGGACTACATTCTGTAATCAAATAGCCTCCAGGTTCTGCTCCAGGCTAGCCCATTTTTTTCTCCGGCTGTCGGCTATTCCACCCTGCAGAAAAGAGCTGTTATTGTGCTCCGCACAGGTGCATAGAAAGGCTCCTAAAGAGAACTCCCAATGAACACAAGGCATAAACAAACTCAAGTGTGGTCTTCTCTTCAAGAAAATAATTCAGCCAATGTGAAACTCCCTCCTTGTAATAAATTAGCTCCTAAGAGTATTCAAAAGCTAACCTTTGACCTCCTCCCGTATTATTCTCATGACCACCAGTGGGAGAGGAGGTCAAGTTGGTCAGTTCTTCTCACCAGTCACTGATGCCTCTTTAGCAAAGGAGGGGTGGGGGAGGAGGGAGAAGAGAAAGAAAAAAAGAGGGAGGGGGGAGAAAAATCAAATTTGCTTCTCCATTGAAACATAGGCTTAGTAAGTAAACCAAGGAGGCCCAAGCCTCCCCCGGCAGGCGTCCAATTTTACAACACATTTGTAAGTGTGCTGCTGTCTAAATATACTCAACACAGTGGAATTCCACACCATGGCTACAGCAAACGGGCCAGCACTCTGCAGCCAGCTGCTGCAGGATTTTTCGCCGTTTGGTCTGCAAACTAAAACCATGGAAAGCTAATGGAAAGGCCACAACTGGCAGCTTGTTTTGGCCGCCTCACATACATAAGGCTCGTCTCCCGATTGAAAGCATATGAAGAAGGTTAGGGTGCTAAAAATAGAATAATTTGTTAAGTGGCACATTCCACCTACCCGTGGCTGGCACATGCTAAGTTCATTCATACTCGCAAGACATTCCTTGCCAATCTGTTCTGACATTTTTCACTTAGTGGGTAGTAATTTTTAGAATAACAATAACATGATAATATATAGTATCAGATAATCTTTGTTAATAAAACCAGACATTAATTTGCTTCCCGTGTCACATGCAGTTTCATAGGAAACCCCTCTTTTGATAGCCTGGATAGTTACAGAACTCCTGGTAAATGGAGTTCTCTGGAAAGTATTCCAGCTATCTGTAGCTGGCCAGCCCTTGATTTATTTTGCCAGCATATGCATCAGGCTGGACTGTGAAAAGAACACACTTTTATTTTCATTTGGAGTACAAAAGCTGTTCTGTAGTTTCAGTACCTCCCATTGCCTGGATATTTCTCTGTCACCTCTGCACTTTGCATTGCTGAGGGGAAAGATTGGGACTTTCAGCAGAGAAATACATTGAATATTTGACTTGTCAGAACAATATTCATCTGAAAGTCCTTCTCATTACCTCTCATCAAAGATGAGCGTTTTTATCTCTGCATTCAACAGTATATAATATGTCTACTTGGCAAATCATCACCGCTGTATCCTAGCTCCTCCTTGTAACTCCATGATAAAGGGTTCTGAGAAACCGCTTTGCAATTACTCTATAAAACTATAAACAAGCAAACACTTGTCCATAAAAAAAATCTAAATTATATAATTTTATTAGTTATTTAAAAGGATAGTACAGTTAACTGGAGATGAAAGCTGAACACATAAAAGGTAAGAGAATAAAAAAGGCAAGAAATCTTCATGCATTCAGAATGAATATAAATGTGGGTTTTTTCAATATTGTTAAAGTTGTAATATAATTTATAAGGAAAATTATATTCTGGGGACAGAAAAAAACCCAGCATGCCATCTTTTATTTCAGTTTTTAAGTTGCGCAAGTCTTGTAATGAGTTCACATTAAATTTAAACAATTTTTCTACTCTTGTTTTATACTCCAGTTCGTCCCAGTTCTGTAGAATATCACTGTACAAGGCTAATTTATAAGCTTCCATCTATGACAGTTAAATAAATTTTGTGATTTAACTACTGAAGAGTATGATACGGACTCTTTTTAGGAAATTTCTCTTTCTGTGAAATTAAAGTGATTTTTATCTTATATCTTAATAAATCAAACAACCCGGTATGAAAGATTGCATTCATTCTAACATTAAATAGTACAGCTATTATCTAATAAATTTCAATTATTGATTTCCACTTCTTTCTCTTTGGAAATCATGCAAGACTATAAGTAGATACTGTTGACTCAGATATGACTCATCCCAAACCAAACTCTGATGACTTTTCAGCAAAGAAGTTTCATAGGAAAATTTCTTTTCTTTCTTCATAGGAAAATTTCTTTTTCAGCAAAGAAAAACTGATAGTAACATCATACAACCAGCTACTATAAATGACCCGTATGAGTTGTGATGGCAATCAATTAATGTAAAAAATAAAACACAAGTCACAAAGCAGAGTCCAAAAGCACAGAATTTCCTACTTCACTGAGGTGGCAAGTGGTAGACCTAAGCTGCCAGCCTAATTTTCAGAATCTGAATATTTCAGAATAAACATGCAGCTGTGATAATTGAAATAGGAAACTATTCCAGTGCAAGGCTACTTCTGATCGCATACTTGCTTAATGATATGTGTAAAACAAGCAGCATGATCATATATCAGCTCTCAATAGATAATTCACAATAAAACACCATTATAAGGGGCCATGCTCGTATCACACTGTCAAACAATGCAGGTTCTAAAATTTCATGAAGTCTAACATACCTAGGTTAGTCCCTTGCTCAAAAATTTTACAGTCAGATTTCCTACTTTTGCCCAGGAGCGCAGCTATCTGTTCACACTAGCCATACATAAACAGGATGACCTCTGGTTGAAGCTGAGGGACTGAAGAATAAGAGAACTGATTTTTTTTTTTTTTGAGCAGTACGTTGCCAGGCTGGATGAGAGGAGACAAGCTTTCCTGCTTTCCCACTTTCCAAGTATATTTTGGTGTTTGGCTGCACTAAGGTATGTGTCAAAGAACGTGCACAGACATCCCTCAGCAAATACACAATCAGATTTCAAAATGTTTTTTGTCATTTTAGAGTGTGGCTACTCACTCAGATAAAGCTCTTCACACAGGGCTTGGCCCCACAAGGAAGAGGAACTGGTATGAGATGAGGCAATGCAATACCGAGGGCTCAGAACAGGCTGTGAAGTGTAACACATTTCTCCTACATTTCATGCCCAACCAGTAGATACCCGAGATGCTGAAAGCCTTCAGGACAATGTCTTTTACCAGCTGGACAAACAGTTGGTGGCACAGCATGATGATCAAATTGCACCACACAAAGGAGAATTTGAAATCATGCACGGACTATCTGGGCTGTAGACTGAATGTAAGAGCTTCCCCGTATTCATCCCCGATAAACTTACTAAGGAGAGCTACTGAGTTTCATAAAGTTTATGTGGGTAATCCTCTGTGTCTGCTGCTTCATGATAATAGATATTAATCATGAGATCTGTAAGGCCATTAATATCCTTTAATGCCACTGTAACCCAATGAGTGCCCAAACAGGACTCTCCTCTCTCACCCCATTCTATGGCCTTCTGTGGGAACAGTGTAAGCCGAAGAGCCAGGATGGGATTGAGATATTAGCCTAGTAGCTATCCCTTTTCTCTCTCACTCCACCTGAAACCTGCTCATAAAATATTGCTTAATGCATAAGAAAAAACAATGGTAAAAACGTACATAAAAATACACACATTTTCACCCATTAAATTACAAGAGAAAAGTGTCACCTATTCTCACACACGCAAAGAAGATGTAGTCATTCATAAAAAGTCCATGTGTCAGAAAAGAAGACAAATAATAAGAAAATGGAGATGCAGAGCTCTGATAAGTACACAGAAAGCTCAGGGCAGGAAAAGCCAAAGTGCTCTGATATTTATAAGATTTTTGGCAATACAAGTGGAACAGAATTTGTCTACATTGACTCAATGAACTTTCTGGATGGCGACAGGCCTGAAGCCGGGAAGTTGCCAGGCAGCCTCTCCTGTAGCCCAGCATTTTGGTTTTGGGTTCAGAACCTTTGTTCTGTGCAGCTCCAGCATGAGCACGCTGCTGCTTTCAGGGAGTTGTTGGTTTTACTAAGTGCCTTAAAAAAAAATAATTGAATCTAGTATGAAAAAGCATCAGATACATTCCTGCAATGTTTTGAAAGCATTAAAAAGCAGTCCTGAATTCAGCCTCAAGTTATTCTTGGCTGATAGTACAGTATTTGGCGGGGGGGGAACAAACCAAAAAGCAACACAATAAAGAGGTGTGCAGTTAAGCTAGCTAACTTTCAAGCAGAATGAAACTCACCCATGTGGGGTAAGAGGCCCACCAATCTTCTCTAATCCTCACTCAAGCCTTCAAAACAAAATTGGAGTAGCACATAGGGATTTCATCCTATCTATTACCAATTGATTTTCCCCACATTCAGAATACAATATATTAAGATTTTGGGGGTTTGGCATGTGCCAAACATACAGGTGCAAGTCTTCAACATCCTGTACTCCCTGTGTTATGTCACAGAAAGCCAAGTGGATTAAGTCCTAGAAAACTGCTCAGATTTTTGTCCAGAGATGTGAGGCACAAAATTACCAGCACAACTTGCACAAATCTGAGGTTCATTTCTAGTTCCACGCTACAAAGATAGACAAATCTTTTATTTAAGAGGACACAATTCCTTGTGAATCCTTATATAGATTCTTCTATTCATAATTAAAATAAATAGCTTTAATGTAATTTAATTTACTTTACATTCAAATACACAGTAAGCTGAATATCCACGTGTTTCAGAGACTGGTTAAAAAAATTTGAATGGCTTTGCCCTGGAAGTATAAAACTAAAACAGTCCAAAAGTTAAATACCTTTAAAAATTAAGTTTAGATTTGATGACAGATTCATAATTATTTGTGCTTTGTATTTTGTATATTGACTTTTTTCTTCATTTAAATTTGTTTTCAATCTTTTAAAATGTTTAAAACAAAAATCATCAAATAAAAACTGGAATTTAGTTCTTGAACTAAATCAAACCATTTAACAAAAAGACTCTTCTTAATTCTTTTAAATATTAACAGATTTAATAACCTGCAAAGAAAAACAAAGTTAATGTATGAATTATGTGGTCTGTATTTTAGGGCTTATAACATGGTTTAGAAAAGCAAAATGAAGAGTAGATTTGCTTGATTTAAAGCTGCTGTAAGTCACAACTGAACCATGCCATATTTTCATAAATACCATTACAGATTAAATTCAACCATAAAACCAATATTCTCCCTCCATTCACTCACTCAGTACAGATACTCAGATGAAGGACTGATCTTGTGATTAAAACGGTTTTGCCTGAGACCAGTCCAGCTTTGTCACACATGGACAGATGTACTCCTGGTCAACTAAAGGAGTTGCACATACCCACTCCTCTGTCACGTAACACAGGGGCCCATTCCGTGCCAGCTGGTCTAATTCAGAAGCTTAAATCCTTCAGTTCTGGGTAAATTCAGACATGTTGTAACACAGCTTCTTCATAATCTCAGGCAAGCTCCTTAATATATTTGCATCTCAGACTTTGAACTACATCTCTCTTGCTTTTCAAAGAGATAGTGCTTCCTTTCTCCAGTCTTTTATAACTACCTAGTCCTTTTGGACAGTCTGAACCTTTGAGGAGAGGACTCACTCCTCTCTCCCAGCCACAGCACTAGAACTAACAGCAATGAATGCCATTTAGTGAATGTGCAAAAATAATAATAATAATAAAAACCAGTTTCTCAAAATTGCACATTCATTTTGTCAGATAAAAAGAATTAGTTATTTCTGAAATTTCCATCATACTTAGCTTTACCAGTGTGCAATAATAACTGAGTTTTGCCTGGGTTTATAAAGCAGTTTGTCAACAGCCTCTGCAACAGGGAACCAGGGCAAATATTTTCTGCATGGAAGTATCAGTGAAGCCGTGCACTGTCCCTGTTTATGAATGAGTTTAGAATCCAGTGAACTAGAAAACAATTGTGCCGTAACAATCTGAACTAGAAAGAAGACTAATATACTCTATTCTGGGTGACCATACCCTCTATATAATGTTATGCAGTGTTTAACTGCAAATATCTCTGTTACAATTAAGTATAAAGGCTGTTTTATTTTCTGAACTTCATAGGATTTTTATACATGCTTTTTTTCCACTGCAGAGTTGTTCTTTTTAGAAGTGTTTGTAGGCAATTGGTTTTAAAAGGGCTCCAGGGGGCTTTTCCCTACTGTGTTAAGCTGTTTTGATATTCTTTTACAAGTACAGTCTTAAAGTTGTTCTCCCAGATGCATTGTCTTACTAATCAGCTTTATGAGGTTCAAGGTCGCCATTCAACATTAATTATTCATTGTACAATTCACAGCTGGTGATGACACTTAAAATAATATGCATGTTCAAAAATACACTCATAAAGCATCTTCTCCATAAAGCTTCAGATCAGATGAAATAAGAAATCAGAAGGGGGAAAAAAAAAGAGAGATAAGATTAGTATGGCACTATGGAAAGCATGCATTAAGATCACCTCCAGAAACACCTGTGGCTTTCCTGTCTTTATACAGACATTTTCAGTTATCTCAAAATTAACTACAATCGAAAAAAGGCAGGTTTTGGCCACTGGTATCAAAACAGTCCAACGTCTAAGCTAAGGCAGCCATAACAAAATCACAAAGAACAAACTGGATGTATAAAATGCATTGTTCAAAGATTTACAAAGTCAAAATTCTTGAGAAAAAACTATCCTTGAATGAAAACTCATAGCATGGAAAGAGAATATAAATATCTTACATTTATAGTAGTCCTTATATGTGTTTTAAATCTGTGCAGTGTCAATTTTAGAAAGGTTTTTTCTTCTTCTTTAGGCAAGCCAAGACTTGTCACACGTTGACAGTGGCAGGAATGATGTCATCAGCAAAAAATAAGCCTTTTTTAAAGGGCTATTTAGATTTTGGCAAACTGGTGTGGGCAAGCTGCTACAACAGATTCTGCCTGCTCTCTCCTCTGCTGTACTCATTCCTTAACTTATTAAGGATTCAAGAACAGTTGAGGCTTTGAAACAGAGCGGAACCAGAGCCAAAAACTCCTATTATAAGTCTAATTATATTCAGTTCCTTCCATACACATTCTAACAAACATAGCACTTCTCTGTGTACAATATACTTGCTTAACCAAACCTTTTTTTAATGATAGTACCATATTAAAGACCTTCTGTTTTCTTTTCTGATGTCCTGTTTTACAGTTAAAATACAAAATACTTGCTGCCTCCACTCAATCACACTTCTGCAATTACTTGATGTCTCCTGATAGTACTTCAGCAATTATTTTTATCTGCAGCTAGAATGTTTTTCTTTCCTCCGCATGTTAATTTCTTGGTTTGTTTAGACAAAATATGTTAAGCTGATTTCAAAAATATGGTTTACAAAGTGCAGGTCACTGCCAGATGTTATTTAATACTTTCAGGCTGATGCTTTGTGTCCAGGAAAGTGGGTCCTGTAATAATTCTCTTGTCAATAACTGCTGAGCTGACATTTAACAAATGGATCTGATTCAACACAAATATTGAAACTGATACCTTAGTTCTGGCACAAATGTATTGTTTAGGTTCTTTTCAAAAGCAAGAGACAGCTTGGTTAAGTTTTTAAACACTATCAAATTCTAAATGCTTGCACTCACGCATGTGTGCGTCAATAATTATGTGCATTTACAAAACCTTATTCAGTTATCAAGTACACTCTATTTATCTTCATTAATGATTGTTTATGATAGCTTGGGAAAAACTAAAGCAAGCTTTAACTACACACCTTATACTAGATGCATGCTATGTTTCTTTTTTTAACAACTGAATGCTTAAAGCACAAAATTTCATTGCCAACAAAATAGGCAGTCAAATTAACCATATAAATACATATCCAAAAGAAACAAATTTTTATTTCCAGCTCTGCTTTATGCAGGAATGAAGCATATGAAAACATAATTTCTCTGAGTGGACAGACAGTAATTGTTTAAAAAAATCATTAAGAATGCAAAATGCTATGTCTTTTTATAACCATTATAAATCATAACATTTCTGCATTTTTAACTTGTTTCATAATTTCATCAACTTGGTTTAATTTACAGGCAAAACTAACTATGGTACTTCCCCCCTCCCTCTCTGAAATATATATGCTTTCAAAATTCCATCTAGAAAATATGTAGACAGGCTGCAAGATTGTAAATTTAAAATCTCAACAATTTTCTGGTTTTCTTTTCCTATTTAGAGTTCTGTCATTTGTTATATGGCATTGGGTAGCATCACTAACATCCTCTTTTACTCTTGTCAAGAAAATAAAGCTTGCATTTTAAGCATAGAATACGGGCGAATAATGGCTGCATCAGCATGTATTTTGAATGCTAACAGTACCGATGACTCTAAAGTGTAGGAGAATGACAATGGCTTCGTTTCAGGAGAGCACATGTCTAACTCTGGGTCTTCCACTGCTTTTCACTTAAGAGATTTAAGAAAATCTGTGCCTCCCTTACTCACACAGAGTTATACATTAGCCTGTGAATAGCTCCTGACCCTTTAGCACTGGGGATCAGTTTCTCTGACGTTAAATCGGAAATGAAAAAGGAAGCATTAAGTTGTAGCCTGCTCTTGCTAAGAATCTCTGCTCGTGCAGCCACTCAGCAAAAGTGTTTCATTAAGAGAAAAAGCTTGAAAACTTTTCTACATTTTTTGTAAATTTGCAATGTATACTGGACTATGCCATGACCAATGTGCAACTTAACCTTTCTAGTTCAGTTCTTCAGTTTTCCCTTTGATTTCTGTTGACATAAAAGGCATTAAGTGTCTGACTTCAAAGAACAGCCAGTGTGGATATTTGTTGTTCAGCATGGTGGTCTTTGCTCAAATGGCTGCTTCTTTTGTGTTTCTTTTTTTCTTCAGTTGACTTACTATATAAATATTATGATCTTAGCCTCCCTGTGTCACTATTCACCCTTACAAAAAATTATACAACCTTGTATAAATTATTCTGGTAGCCAAATGTAATACATTCCCAGAATATCTACCATTTCTGTAAAAATGTAATATCACAATATTTCTAAAATTATTTGCACTCATGTCAAACATTATTCTGAAAACTTACAAATAATTAAGACATTATAGTTGTACTAGCAATTATACTCTCAAAATTAGAAGGAAATGGAAAACATATAAGAAGGTTAATTTCCATTCCAAATTTTACACCAGAGACTATCTCTCTAGAAATGAAAAGAAACTCAGCTATTCTCTGATCAGATTCAATTAGGTTTTTTACCGTAGTGATTTTCTTCTATATTTATCATCCTCATATTAATTGCATTTAGGACATACATGCCTAAAATATTGCTCCCTTGAGCAAAGCGAGGAGGAAAAAAAAAGCAGAAGCAATTTGGTTGCAAAGGCTGAGGTACAAAGCAGCAGCAACCACTGCTACTGCTAACAGAATGCTATGCATGTAAACTGTCAGTCATTCACACGCTGGACCAGCTAGTGTAAATTAATGCAGCCCTGCCTCATTTAATAGAGATGTACTACTTTACACCAGTTAAGAATCTGGGACAGATTTTTGGACCACTGAATACACAACAGCAAGCAACTCCTCTGCAATAATTATGGATGAAATGCTCTGGCCTGTGTTCAGGCTGAGTGCATCTCATGTATTATAAATAAGATTCCTCATGGCTCCCTTCCACAAAAATCAATATAATGCACATCCACAGCACAACCACCTGCATCAAGCTACCTAGGTCACAGTTTAAACGTGACACTGTGGTGTTGCACTGCAACCAGAGTGCATATTTATCAGAGCTCCATCTCAAAGATCGCTTCTTAAGAGATGATCTACAGGCTGTACAAAGACTTTTCTCCTGTTGCCTGACTGTAGATCTGGGACATATTACTGATGCTATTGGTGCCTGTTCTTCTACCATATGTACACAGAGCTGTGTGTTGGAAAGCTGGCAGCACTGTGCATTCATCAGCACTGATAGTTTGAGTGGATAATGCTACTTTTATCCTGAATTGAGATTGTAAATTTCTGGAGAAGCTTATGCTGAGGGATATGAAATTTTTCACAGTTCCAACTAAAAAAAAGCACTACAATATCACCAAGTACCATAGACATTCTTGCACTTTTCGAAAGGGAGCACGTAGGACTTCCAAAAAGTTGAAGATGGGGCAAACCTTTTTCCAGTTACCCGCTTGTCAGCACACTTTCTATTGCTAAGGAATGAGAACAGGTCCCAGAATGCTTTACTGTTTGGAGATTGCTGTAGTGCAAAAAGGTACTCAGTTTGGTACCACCTTCTCTTCCCTATCCTACCCTGGTACCCAGTACAGCCCCTTCCCAGATGTGGCAGATTCTTGCTGGCCTTGGAATCTGCAGCTGCACTCCTCCCTGCTGCTGCTGACATGAAGAGGCTAGGTAAGCAACAGGAAAAACAGGTAGGGCTACAGTGCCACTGAACTGTGCACAACAGGGCCAGATTTTTGGCAGAGGACCAGTACCATGACACCACAGCAGTATTCTCTGTGAAGAATTTGGAAGTACTGTTTGGTACTGCTTAAGTTTATAGGAGTATTGGCAGGTCTCATCAAAGAAAACAAAAGGGAAAAAAAGTAAATGCTGTGGACAGTGAAGGCCAGCATGAATTTTGAATTTCCCACAAGACTACCTAAGGAGTCTGAAGGGCCATGTGAAAAGAAAATAATTGCTCTTCATGAGCTGGTATGACCCCATCTGGTAAGAATGTTACTTGGATGACGTAGGACAAATGGGGACCAAGATAGTATGTAGATGACTGGGAAAAGACTTTTTAGTAGGGCCTGTTGCAATAGGACAAGGGTTAATGGTTTTAAACTAAAAGAGGGCAGATTCAGACTAGATATAAGGAAGAAATTCTTTACGATGGGGGTGGTGAAACACTGGAACAGGTTGCCCAGAGAGGTGGTAGATGCCCCATCCTTGGAAATGTTCAAAGGTCAGGTTGGACGGAACTCTGAGCAACCTGATCTAGTTGAAGATGTCCCTGCTTACTGCAGAGGGCTTGGACTAGATGACCTTTAAAGGTCCCTTCCAACCGAAACCATTCTGAGATTCCACGACTTCGTATGAGTCTACTTTTATTGCCAGCAGTTTTAGATCAATTTATAAGCAAAAGGAAAAGATACAGGTCTATTTTTGAAAATTAGAAAGGAAGGAAACTCTCTTACAATTGTTTTCCACTGCTGAATGGCTGTCTCCTCAGAGTGGGGAGAAAAGAGGGAAGAAGAAATAGAAAGAATGAACACAAGAGAAACCGTGCATGGTGAGTGAATATGGCCCAGCATCACAGCCTCTGTGAGCTGGGAAGGCCAGAAGGATGGCATTCCCTTTCCAGTCCTTCCACTGGGTGAATTATACTGGACACATCCCCTCTTTGTCCACCAGATTCCACCTGCAAAATGGAAATAACACCAGCAGTCTCTTGTGTAGAGTGTTCTGAGATCTACTGGTAAAAGAAAAAAAAAAAAAACAAAACACCAAAAAAACCACACACACAAAAAAACCCCCAAAAAACCCATAAAAAATTAGTTTCTTCATTTGAGTTTCATGAGAACAGTGCTTGTAAACTTTGTTTCAGTGTCATCCTGAACACTCTTTGTAGCTGGTTACAATATCATTATTCTACCTGGGCAAGGTGAACTAAAATAACAACTAGGTTTTTTGCAGAAATTTTCTGATTTTTTTCACCAATAGATCTCCAAACACTGTACAGAAGAGACAGTTGATGTTATTTCCATTCCAGACTCTTTTCATGCTGCCCTCACCTTTGAGTAAACAGAAAACTCAGGCTAAGAAACAAATCAGTCTCAAAGTCAGGAACAGAAGCCAGGAACTGAGCAGCCTTTTTTGTGCTCTAACAAGAAGAGGAAATATTTCTCAAATTGAAAATTAGCATGATTTTTCCCCTACTTTCATTTAGGAATCAAGGCAGTAAAACAGGCTTGTGTTTGGCCATGGGAGCTTTTTACTGCTCCAAGTCAGTTTTACGGCAGTATTTGCTAGCTGCAACAGGTCTATAAAAAGATAATATTCAACACCATGTCCTATATTGCTTTTATTGTTTGTTGAATTTTAAATGCAATAACTGTATCCACAATAGCATAACAGAGAAGAAAGTAGAAAAGCAAATTGAAATTTAGATGGTGAAGAATGTTATTACCTACTACCCACATAAAGTAGGGCACATTAAGAATAAACCCAAGGTGAAAACACAAGTTAACTTTCCAGTGAAGACATTTCCTAAAGATGAATTGCAATGGTCTGTATACAGCATTTGAGTGACCTATTGCAGGAATCAATATACAGATTTTATAAGTGTGTGCAGGTGAACCTATCAGGTACAGAAGGCTTACTATATAATGCACTCCAAAGGCATACATTCTGATCTATACGACCTTTAGAAACAAGAAAGAAAAACTGGGGTCTTGTTCTTCTTGCATACTTCTCTGCCACTGTCACTTCACTACAGTGACCAAGAAAATACAGAAAATGTAACCTCTAGGATAAAAAAATCTTCCTTTCCTCTACCCATTCTTTTTTTTCTGCTAGAGGCTCTTTATCAGTTTGTACAGAATTGTACCCCACAAAATGAGTTCGTTTATTGAGCAATATTATAACTGTTCTAATTACTGAAGGAAGTGAAAAGTCACTAAAACAAACACATTGTCTGCTAATTTTACTCGCAGTTTCTGAAGTGACATAATACAGCTTCTTTTTAAAGCTTTCTTGAAAAAACAGCAATTTCCTGTGTTTATTTTGTCTTCTCTTCTTATTTCAGAAAAGTCTCTCTGATTTGTGGCAGCAGATGTTATGATCTACAGGATAGAAAGATTTTTACCAACAAGAGGTTTTAGGTGGTATGATCACTGGAGAAGTAAAACCCTTTGAGTATTATTACTGCCTTCATAGATTTTTAAAGAAATATTATCATGGGCCTTTCAAATGATTGTCATTTATGGTTTTAAGAAAGAATAATCTCAATGTTTAATTACTAGGACCATTATATAACAATTTGTGGTCTACTTTATTCATTAAAGTTCTGCCTTAAACTCGATCCATTTTATTCAACCGAGAAGAATGGAAACTCATATGGTATTTGTTATCTTGCAAGAACTGTGACAATCTGTAGTAGGACTTCTTTATGTTTTTAAATTACAATAGGTGTGAGAGTAGAACTTTTACGTGCTCATCTTATTGAAAAAGGATTTCATGGCCAGCACGGAAGCCAAGTGGACTAGACTGTAAGACAGATTTCAGTGTGCTTTTTTACTGCTTTGACTTTAAGTCAGAATATGCATATTTATAAATGAAACAGCTATTTTTTTTTTTTAAATGGGCTCTTTGCCAGGGGGTAGAGCCATCTACTGGTAAAAAGAAATTTCAGGGACAAATTTTAAATAAACTTAAATAATCAAGTTACAAGCAATGGGGAGAAAAACTCGGGGAATGTAGATATAAAAAAACCGTGTCAAGTTGCATGAGTTTGCTAAAGGCACAATTTTGTGATGAAATATAATGATTTTCCCTACAAGCATTAAATTCTGAGAAACAATTTTATTGCAGAAGGGAGAAGAATAGGAGGGAGGAGGAAAACTTTCTAGAATTCAACTCACAAAACTAAAGCTGAAAGTGTCAAAATTTCATGTAAGGAAAGACACTGTCACACTATGTCAGAAATGAGCAAGTATCAATGTAAGAGGAAAAGATAGCTGATACAGACCAAAGATTTAGTCACACATGGATCACAGAAAAATCTCAAAATCTTCTGACTTAGCCTTCTTGCAGAATACACATTGCACTGTACTATACTGTTCTCAATCCTCAGCAAAGGCTAGAATAGGATTTGTTACAAGTCTTCAACAGAGTTTTTTTTACCTAACAAAGTTGATATGAAGATTATTACATCGGCTGACTACACAGAATGGCATCTGAGTATCACAGAACACCTTTCACAGTCTATTTTTACTAGAGTTCTTTAACATGCTTACTAAAAATGCCATGTAAATAAAAAGAAATGCTCTGAATAATTGATTCATATGATCCCATTAGTGATACACAGGACCCATTTTTTAAAGCTTTATAGACCAGACTACCAAGTTCATGCTTGAGAAAGAAAAAAAATTCCAAGGGATCTTTAACAGATATTTGCATGGAAGGAGAGAAGAAATGGTCTCAGTATAAAATTGTCCTCCCATAGGAATGCTCCCAAGAAGACAATATCCTCCAGCCACAGCACTAAGCATGAACTCAGGTCTCTGTCAAGTATCAGGTGTTAATACTCTACAGCTCCAACGAGCTGAAGAAAGACCCATCAAATCACATTTAAGACATGAAGCCATGAATATAGAAAAGACAAAACAGTTCATAAGAAATTAAGACTCACATATAAGAATAACTAATACATTTGAAATCATAATGACAGCCAATTTACTGCATTAACTCAGCTCTGAACTTTCTTTCATCAATCTGTCTCTAAAAACATTTATTCCATTTTTCCTACTCTATGGTACGTAAACCCTACCAATACTGAGAAAGGATAAAAGATCAGTAGATTACTCATATTCAGTACACCCAGTTTTATGACATAGAGAAGACTATGCTTGCACCCTGGCTAAGACAGACACACCATCCTGGTTACGTCTCTTTTCCCTACCTACACACTCACTGAACACAAAGTTTCACTGTGAAAATTCTCAAGTTTCTGATTTAGTATATTTTTTTTTTCCAAAATTCACATGAGCTTGAAAGAGAAAACCCTCACCCCCAGATAATTTGAAGAGATAACATGAATGTATAAAAGAAACTTCCCTATGCTTATTTGCCACTAGCAAGAAACCAGAAATAGAGATTCTACACACAACACTCCTGTAGTATCCTGATTCCCATGAGAAACTCCATATTTTCTTCCCTTTTTTGTTTATAAAGTTACAGTTAACTTGAGTGTCACCTACTTGAGAGAAAACAAGCTGTTCATTTATTACAAGGATCAAGCAACATAAATCTGCAGATGCTGCACTTACCACCCACAGACTCTTGAAACATGCACACAGGTAAGCTCTCATTAAAGCAATGCCTAACATTTAGGAAGCACAACAGTACTGACAGTTTTACAGTACATAACAAGGCTCACAATCACTACATAAAGTCTGCCAGGAAAACGTGTTGAAATTCTAACAATATAGTCTTTAGGGAGGAAGATTCTCCTTTGATATGAACACTCCTTATTCTAAAGCCTTCAAATGCCTATAGTTTCTATTATTGCTAAATAGAGAGCATTATTTACTTCACTTATTGTTTGGCTCCCTGTGTTTTGAATAGACCGGTAGCCAGTTACTGACTATTTTTGCTGGGAAGTTCACTCTACTATTGCTGGAGAAAATGCAAGGAAGTCATACCTAGAATTATTTGCTACCATTGTGGGTCTACAAAGTCAAATTGCCTTCTCCGCACACAAGCTCAGTACCTCTCTGCATTGTCTGCAGAAATCTCTCCTGTTCCTGCAGCTCATAAAGCATTGCAGCCTCTCCCCCAGAGAAGTACTCAAAACGGCTTTCCTGTGAGACTCCTGCCCACAAAGGGCTAGGTTTTATCAAACCATGCACCAGAACCAATTCCATATTGCTGCTTTCAAGTAAGAAAAAGAGGGGAAAATGAGGGAAAATAGAGGGCGGCGGGGCGGGGGGGGTGAAATAGGAAAAAGGAAAAGGCATTTGTCTCACAGCCACACAAAACTGCAAAATGGACAACTTCTGCAAAATCTGACATGGGAAATTTGTCTGGGAACACCATGCTTTCACACAAAGGCAGCAGATTCAGAATTAACTTAAACACAGTTTTGCCATGAAAGCTTTACAAATCTTCAGATGCCAACATATTCTGCAAAGTTGCATGCAAACACCTTAATGTCCTTGAGTTCACTTAAAATTCATCATACCCTAACACAAGAAAAATCCTATCCACGGGAAAAAAAAATTAATAAATAAGAAATATGCACACACTTGAACTTCAAAACAAAGGAACAATTTGAGCTTACACACAGACACACTGAACTACAGTAAACAGAAACCAGTAGCGATGGTGGCTGAATGTCTGGTGAAATATGGGAGCTGGAAGGATTTGTACTTTAAAGAGAAGTTAACACTGCACGTTGTTTTCTAATAGCTTCTGGTTCAAGACTCATGCAATATCTCTCTTTAATACCAACCATCTGTACTAAACTCAAAATATATCAGAGCTGCATATCTTTAAGATACAGAAAAGAATGAATTATGTAACTACCAGTCAGCAGCCCAATGTCCTTTCTGCCTTACACGAAACACAAGTTTCGGTTACTGGAAAGATACCCAAACTGTAACATTTTGATTGCTGATGCAAAGAAGGAAACAATCTTCTGCAGTTGTATTAGAAAATACTAAATCATTGACAGATACCTTTGAAAACCTGCTCTGCCTTAATTTATATTTGCAAGGGCTAAGAGAAAGAAAGAATAAGGGCTCTGGTACATTTCAGACTTCTAGAAGCATAAAAAGAGCTTGCTCCTGCCTATTGCTTATTAGTCTAAAAGTTGTTCAACTTTCAGGGCAGAGGTAGGAGAAAGAAGAATCCTACCTCGGCAAAACCTATGGATTCAAACTAAAAATAAACCCATTTCTCCCTTTTCCCTGAAACCCTTTTCTGCTTTTGTTTGTTTGTTCTGGATTTTATCAGTCTCTTTTTCATGCTGGTGAATCATGTCTCTGTCACAGCTGATTCCATTTATCTATCCTGGGAGAAAACAAAAGCTAAAAATAACTCTTTTGGGGTTTCTGCTGGGTTTTGCACGAGAAGGGACTGAATATGTTCATTCCAAGCTTGTGCGTCAATGTTTTGCTTTATCTTTGCCAGGGTTGATTTAACTAGTACCATGTTAGAAAGAGAAAAAAAGAAAGCTTTTTGCTGTCCATAAAATTTCAAGTTGGCTAAAATTTAACAACATCTGTGGCAAATGAAAAAGAAAACTTTCTTAACGTACAAGTTAATACTAGAGTACTTTATGTGCAAGTAGGAGCTTTTTTCCCAAAAGTGCTTTGCCATTTCTTGTAATGAACAACAATGAAATACACAGGTTCTATCAGGCTGCAGTATTTGTGCTTAAAAGTTGTTGGGGTTTTTTTTTCCTAAGATTCTAACCATGTAAAAATAGTCCTTAAATTTAAAATATCAATGCAACCAATAATCAGTCTCACACAGTGAAAGACACTTTGTCTAGGCTAGGCTGGAAAACTTGCAGAAACATTTATTTCTATGATCTCCAGTGCTGCGTTCTCCCATTTGTGTTAGACATATCTGACTAGCTCACTATGAACACAGCCACAGGAGTAGCATTTTGATGTCTGCGGCTTATTCTATGAAGTGCAGTGGATGTATCTGTCTCTGGGCAGTGGGAAGTTTTTGGGCTAAGTCTAGTATGTGTGCAGAGGGAAAGTTCAGGTCAGTATTGCATTTCATTAATTTCATGCATGTAATTCTAATCATAAAAATACGACATTAATTGGTGGGTTACCTGTTTATGCAGCAACTGGGTTCAAGAGAGATTTTCAAAAGAAAATCAAGTTTCACACTAGTTATAACCAAAACACAGACTTTCAGAAATCTCACAGCACCTGGCATGATTACGGAGGAGCACTCCAGGCTGTTTTCTCTACATGCAAGTGCCCTGAAAGGTTAGGCTCTTGAAAACCAAGCTCAGTCTTTAGCCTGAAAAATACACATTCAAAATAAAATACACATTGCATGCACTAGGAAAGGTTGTACTCTTCTACCACATCTTAAAGAACATGTGGTGATTAAAGTAAAAAGAACAAAGAACTATTAACATTATCTTCAGATGGTTTATGTATGCTAGTATGAATCATTGGAGCGTGATAGAGATGTACAGAGAGACAAGATGAGTAATGGTACCAGGAGCTTAGCCACAGTGTATCAGGCGACTAACCTTTTATCCCAGTTTTGTCTGTTCCATGCTAACTGCTTATCCCAAGCACCCTTTGCATTTGCTTAGGGTGGAGGCAGTGGTGCAGACAGAATAAACCTCGTTAGGGCCTGCAAACTCAGCTCAGGAAGATGAGGACACTTGGGCAGGTACCTACACTGACCTTTATGGTACTACTGAAGCACTGCTGGCAGTACACAGACTTATGGTTTCAAGTTACCTCACAACGTGATCCAAATCACAGTTGTTGGCTAGCTTGCTGTAAAAGAGAAATGAAGCATCAGCATGACTGAAAATATATACAAAAAAAAAACCCCACACGTAGATTTTTATACATTTGGAGAATGTAGTAAACAGATGTACCAGGAAAAAAATCGTGCTACATTTAAAATGAGAGTCTAATTTTCTTTTTCAAAGTTTAACAAGATTAGTGACTGTGACATACACAGTCACTTGCCAAAAGAAAGCAGATAAGCTCTAAGGAATCCAGACAGAAACACAGATTACCTAGCACCAAAATGGTCCATAGGTAAGAGGTATGTCTTTAGGGATCATTAAAAGGTGGTATTTAAAAAATAAGAAGGTGGTTTTGAAGATTATTACTTCTATTATGGTACTGCTGGCAGTTGTCAGATTTATTTGTTTTTCCTCTGTTTCCACATCTTTCAAAAAATTCAGACTGAAAGTTATAGGCAATGGACCACAGCAAATCAAGCATACCAGCTCAGACCTTAGGAAAGAGTACCGGGGCGGCAGCATTTGCATGTACTACAAATGAAATCTTGAGATCTCTCTGTGCTGAATACATCTAAAGGCGATGTCACAAAGTATGAAAGGATTTCTGAAAACAATATTCATCAAATAACAAAAAGTTACTTCTGTAAGTCACTTGGCAAAACTGCCCATGATATCACCACATTCCAGGCTTCTTACACTGACTGAGCTGGAAGCATTTAAGTTCATGAACTCCAGCCTCTCATAGCCACTCCTCGTACAGTTATTCTAACTGGGGCCACAATGTGCTTTTCAGAATGTTCCACACCTAACCTTCAAGTGAGTGTGTGCTTCTCCTTGAGAAGGAATAGCTTGTTCTTCCTGCCATCTCCCAGTAACGCAATTGCTCTGTTCTGTATTACACATTACAATATATGAAGCAGCAGCTTTTTCAGATGTTTCATTGAATATGAATATAGCAGGGATGCAGTGACTACAGCTTTACTGAGTTGTGGTTGTTGTGGTTGTTCAGCTGCAAGCCATCTTGTATTTCAAGATCAAAATGAACAGCAGAGGAAAAGGAAGAACAAAGTGTTACCTTGTAGAGACAGCACTAGCAAAATATTGATGAAATATATAATTTTATGACTATATCTAAGTCAATTGCATTTACAAGGCAAGTACATTGAAAGTGTACTTGTTCAACAACATAAAAAAATTACATGCAATTTCCCATTCCATTTGTTCAGACATACCTACTTTGGGTGCAGAAAGGATTTGCTGTTGCATCACTGAATATAACTAGGCAAATGAATAATTTACAAGAATAATCTACAAACTTACCTTGTAAAATTTGTATACAGCTACTGAAAGCAGGAATCACTCATTTTTACTTCCAAAAGCCTAGTTAAGTTAGAAAGGCTGATACTCACAAGTTTTCTTTCAAAACACGCATACCTGATCTGCAAGCTCTTTGAACTTAATGTGACACTATTTTCCTGTCATTTTTCAGCATGCACCCATACTTTAGCTAGAGAACTTTTATAGAAGCTCTCTGGAGGGGGTATAGGTACACATCCACAGTGTAGGATTTGGAACAAACACAGCAAGTTCTACCACAGGCATAACAGAGGAAACACAACTCTCCAATACTAGCATTGGATTCAGTTTTCAAAATTAAAAATGTGTCTATGCACATACATGCAAGCAGATTATAATTAGAAGCAAAAATAACAAAGCCTGACACTACTCAGTGACACGTCTCCATGTCAACAACCATCTGCAGATATGGGAAGTGCACAATACAATCAGTAAACATGCATGATTTTCCTCTGTTGCACTGGTCAGCACCAATGCGCAATGAAGTCATTAAAAAATCCAAATGTTCTTTTTTATCCCTGGAGAGAGCCATAGGTGGGATTGGAGAATTTACTATTGCTGAGGTATAGTAGGGAGGTACAGGAGGAAAATAAGAGTTTTTAATTCAATGTGACCTTTAAAAAATACCTGTTTACTGCAAGAGTAATATCTCCTTCTTCCAGTCCTGAAATCACCAGCATCCTAAAAATGAATGCTTGTTATACTGCAGCCTTTGTCATAGTGGGAAGCAGCTGGCACAAAGAAAGTACTACTAGGGCCAGGTGGCAAGCCCAAGTGGGCTGTGAAGAAGTGTGGAACTGCCTAGGCCTTTTAAGATCAAAAAAAATTCTGGCAGAGCAAAACTCCATCTTAAAGCTGTGTAGAAAATAAACAGGAATTCAAGAAGAAACTTAATCCTTTCTGAGGCAGGGATGAAGTACCTTGAGATTGCCTTGGAAAACAGCTTCACTTCCACTGCTGCTTAAAAAGAAGGGATGTGGGGAAAGAGGGATATTTTAAGTCTAATGAATATACAGATTGCTCCTTGTCACTCGGTGCATTGTTGAATGGGTCTTCTTCCTAACCCCTGGCCCTCCTCCTGCCCACATACTATTCCTTAGCCTAGACCCCTTGTCCAGTCAATCCTGGCACATCTGTATTTGTTCACTCTCTCTTTTGAACAGTGTTTCCATTTTGGCCAGATGTCTGATTTAAGTCTCTGAAATGGAACTTTTTTATTCTGGATTTTTCTCTTTAAAAAACCCTAGTTGGTGAATTTATAAAATGTCCTTATTGTTCTTGAATGCAGATAAATCTGATGCAGAATACTGTAGCTGAATGTATTATTTTGTTGTTTCTTTGTCTCTCACTCCCTCAGTAGATATAAAGTTATTTCTTTTAAAGCATGCATTGTACTTAAACATCTGCTGATGTTTAAGTGAAAATACAACAAGATGCTTTGGGGTACATGCTTCAAATGCTACTACTTATTTTCATGTTACTATCCTTAAACAGAACTTTGTAAATAAGGAAGAGGAAAATATATCAGCATGATTTTCACATACTTTTGCAGGTCACCTCAGTAGCATCCATTAATTAGTGTATTCTGACCTGGTTCAGCTACAGACATAGGCAAATAAAAAGCTGACCATACCATTAATGTGCCCATATGTAAAGTGAAAGAAGAGGGCCAAGAGTTTTAAAAGTTGAAGTTAAAAAGAATAGCTCCATAAACTTTGCAAGCCCACATGGAAAAAAAAAAAAAAAATCTGTCTTCACTATATTCTCAAAGTAAGGAATTGTCCCAAGCTAATGAAGGACTTCTTTCCTCCTTTTATATTCTCAGCCTTTTCTACTGGGTCTTTTGCACGTATTTAACCAGATAAGAGATCTGTGTAATATCTCATGCTGAGAAAAAAGAAAAAGTGGAAGCAGAGAGGCAGGAGTGCAGAGGGAAGAGCTGGACAAACGTTTCTGGAGGCAGCACAGTCTTAGATCACTTTAAATGGATTGTGAAACCACAGCCATGAAAGCGAGAAACGGTCAGGATTTCTGTAATATATCAGTAAGAAGACCTGGAAAGGAGCTAGTGAAAGAAAATGAAGTACTCGGTGAGAAACAGAGGGATCTACTCACAACTTTGAGAAAGTGTCTTGATTGTAGGTTCTTGGTTTAAATATTGCTTCTACTTTTTGATGTGATTTTTTTTTAATAAGTACATCAAAGTTCCCAACAATCTGCCACCCTAAGTTATTCAAGTACTTTTGGAGACTCCCCAACAAGACAGCTCTTTTACCTGGAGGAACTAGTTTTCTTCAGCGCCACCTTCCACAAAACTAGGCCTAGAGAAAGCTTCAAATATCATTTTTTCTTCTGAAGGATAAAAAGGAAAGAGAAAAACTGCTTCTGATTCATCCTTCTCATGTGAGTTCTATAAGAAACTTGTGTGAGCTCAAAAAAAACCCCAAAACCCAACAAACATAGGTATACCTGTGGCTTTTTATTATTCTTTGTCCAAAGTGTCCTACCTTTCATTTATCTCTACTATAATTCACCTGTAATTCCACTCCTTACTCCTTTTGTTTATTGAGACAATAGAATTTTCTTAAAAACCTTTTTTGTTACCAGTTACTAAACAGCTGATTTTTAACACATCATTTTACTTCCCTTATCTATTCTCATTTTAGTCCTCTTGCATCATGTTTCTTAATTCAGTTCTAAAAAGAAAGTAGCAATATTAAAAAGTATTTGGAAGCTACACTGGCCTGTGTTTTATTTCAACAGTTATCATTGTTAATTACAAACTTCCAGAGGGAGAGTAAGCTTCTGCTCCAAAGGATAGAGCAGTTTGCATTATCAACCTTCCTCTGCAATGAAAAGAATTCATCTTCACACAGATAAATGGCCATTTGTATATGATTGGTAAAAAAGTGCTTGTTTGCATTTTCTCAGGAGTATTACCTAGTGATTTTTTTAAAGTGTAATTTTTCATCTGAAAACCTCAGAGTATGTTGCAGGACTCTGGGAGCTTGCAGCAACCTCATTGCAATTCTGAGGTACATACTCTGTACTGTTATGAATGGGTAAAATGAAGCAGAGACAACTTCCCGCCCATGGAATAATCAAGCTCAGTAGTATATTAAATGAAGATCAGAAAACATGCTACTCTTTTACAAGTGCTACAGCAATTGTTGCACTTCTAAAAGTATTTGACATGATCATATGATAAGGCTTGTCTAAATGAGCATAGTAAGGTTGGACATAAGTAGAGAAGAAACATTAACCACCGTGACAGATTGTAAGAATTGACATTCTTCCTTTAGCATGGCTAAAGTAACTACATAGTATAGCTGAGAACCTCACTAATTAGCTTAATTTTTTTCTTGAAGGAACTTACAGAACTCAGCAAAGATACAGAATGCCTACAGGGCATTTCTTGGTATAGGAAAAGGAGAAAAGCACAAACAAAACCAGAATCAAATTTTCAGTCAGGTGGCCATATGTTCCTTTACTTCACAAAGTTCAGATCTCATTTTTGTTGGCAAATCAACAAACTTCTACCCTTGTACCATCATTCACTTGAATTTTTGCCAATGAGTTAAAGCATTTTTTCCCCAAAAGAAAACACATCGCCAGCATCATTTACTACTCCCCCTAAAAATACTTTACAGCACAACATTACATGCATACTTTTGACAATTGTGCTTTTGGAAAACATCATTCTCTGTAGCAGTTAGACAATAAAAGCTTTTTCATGCCAGTGAGATACTGTTTTAAATATGTGCTACTGACTAAGAACAGACAGACATAAACAAGAACCTTCCTTAAGATAATGTTCATTTCTTGTCTTTATAATCATAAAACATTTTACTGTATATAGGTACAAGTCTGGGTAAAACCACAGTCATCTAGCCTTGTAACACCCAGTCCTCAAAAATTTCTTAATAAATCAGTGTTTGAAAGTTCTCTTGACTTTGACCTATTAACAGAAAAGTAAAAAAACTATTTTTATAACACTTTTTTATGCTAAAGTTTTCTACTTTTCTTGTTGTCTCAAAATAATAATTCCTTTAGCCAAAATTTAACCTTGCTTTATATGTCAAACATTTTTGTAGATGATTGCCATCAAGGAACATAAAAGTCAGGTGATTAAAGTTAAAAAATAAAATGTTAAGGGTCCTATAGCTATGATTAATACCAGAACAATTTTTACTGTCCTTTGCTGTTAAAGACAGAAATTCCCTTTCACATTGCTCCATAGACATTATGCAAAATGGCACGTACAAAAGAGGAAAAAACATGGGAACTGCAGAAAATGCAAGCTGACAGAACATGACAACAAACATGATAAGTATTCTTTGCCTAAGTAGTGATCAAGCACTGTGTTTATATGTCCATAATAATTTGAAGGAAATGAAGATAAGGTCTGTTGGTTTGTTATTCAAAACTAACAGATGGATTTTAAGACAGAGAAGATTAAAGTTGACTATCAGAATATATCCTTGATGGAAAAATATATGTTCACAGGTATCATACTCAGTATCACTGAGAATTACAAAATTTATGTACTCCATTAATATCAAAGGAGAGACCACATGACCCAAAACCTGTTTCCCATTTGTGATTTGGACTTTGTGGATTGTATTTGTACAAAAGGTGTCTTTCTACAGGTTGCTGTGCAGTAGTCCCAATCCCTTTGCACAGCAAGTCCCCTTTGAAGTCATACTTTTGTAGCAGACAGAGGCTAACACATGACCTTCAGAGCCTGCCTACATAGGAACTATCAGGGAGGTGATAGTGCCCCTGTATTCGGCACTGGTGAGGCCGCACCTCGAATACTGTGTTCAGTTTTGGGCCCCTCACTTCAAGAAGGACATCGAGGTGCTGGAGCGTGTCCAGAGAAGGGCAACTAGGTTGGTGAAGGGTCTAGAGCACAAGTCTTATGAGGAGCAGCTGAGGGAGCTGGGGTTGTTTAGTTTGGAGAAGAGGAGGCTGAGGGGAGACCTTATTGCCCTCTACAATTATCTGAAAGGAGGTTGTAGAGAGGTGGGGGTCCAGTCTCTTCACCCCAGTAACAAGCGATAGGACGAGAGGAAATGGCCTCAAGCTGCGCCAGGGTAAGTTTAGGTTGGATATTAGGAAAAACTTCTTTACTGAAAGAGTAGTCAGGCACTGGAACAGGCTGCCCAGGGAAGTGGTTGAGTCCCCATCCCTGGAGGTATTTAAAAGACGGGTAGATGCAGTACTTGAGGACATGGTTTAGTGGTGGACTTGGCAGTGATAGGTTAACGGTTGGACCTGATGATCCTAAGGGTCTTTTCCAACCTTAACAATTCTATGATTCTATGATTCTATGAACTGCAACCCGATAGCTAATGCACTGCAGTTCACTGCCACACAGCACAAGCTCATGTGTAAACACCATGGTTTACAACCCATTTAGTAATTTGGGTCCAAAGTCTGCATGGACAAGTTACTCCACTGCACTCTGAGAATGAGTGAATCTAATATCCCATGTCAAGGAGTTCCTCAGCTTTCTCCTTGACTCCATAGACTTTCATTGCTGGCTTCAGCAGCGTGACTACAGATTTCACCTGCCAGGGCACAGCTGGTTGCAAGTCCAAGACTTAAATAAAAGAACTCAAATGAGAACTAACAGTGTAAACCAAAAGACCTTGAACTTAAATTGCTTCCTTCACTTTCCTACCCTCTGATAAACTGAGGCATTTTAAAACTGGTAGATAAGGAGGCTGTGGCTACTGCTGTGAAGGATATTTCTGAAATAAAGGTGAAGTCATCCACCTGAATTATGAGACAATTCTATGCTATTTATTTGCTACCAAACAAGGATACTGAAACCAATGAACAAGCAGAAACCCCTTACCCAGGGAGAAGTATAACTGTTGTCAAACTTTGATACTTATATTAACGCTGCTCAGACAGTGCTAGAAGAAGAAAAGCCACCTCAGACAAGAAGTAGTGAGAATAGCAAATTCTATAATGAGCTCATGCCTCTTCTGTTTGTGAAAGAGATAAGCACTTACTGAATAAGGAACAGGTAAAGATAAGATTAAATAACCTTGGTCACAGCTCCAGTTCTTCATTAGGCCCATGCATTAAAGCATCACAACTCCTCTGTTGAAATCAGAGATTTTAGAAATGTTCATCATGGTGCTCAAATGATACAATTCAAAAAGAGGACAACTTTGTGATGCTATGAGGATTTTTTTTTTCTCAATTGCTAGCATTTTATTGTGTAATACTTATCTGAGATAAAGACTGAATGGGTAAGGTAAGGGCATATATTTTGGTTTTGTTATTTCCAGTTTAGTTACAGAGGTCTGAGATACAGATTGTGGCAAAGTCTTTAATCCGAACATCAAAAATAAGACTCATGTTTTGAGCACCGGGGGACTCAGAAAACTTTACAATATGCCTATGAAAATACCAAAATAATTTGAAAAAGTTTTACGTTCATCTGTTGAGATACTTGTTTCTCATGTCAAATAAACCAACTAGTAAAATCTGCTAAACCATGGCTAGGTGTTTATCTGTTGAAGGTGAAGAAAGCTGCCCTTGCAAACAAGCACTTAAATTTTATTTTACCCTAGGCCACCCACAGTGTGTTTACTCATCACACACACAGACTTGCTGTGAAGTAAGCAGGAGGATAATTCTGACTTAATTTTCACGTTTCAATACTACGCATGAGTGATAAAATTAAATTTAGACTCCAAGTAAATATGCAGGGGTTCAAGCACACAGGTTGGTTAAGAGCTTTCACAACTAGGCAAACAAACAACAAAAGAAATCTAAAAAGGTGTAACACAATATCATAGGAAAAAAAGAGACCTCTGTAAGAGAGAGTCATAGACTCTGTTTCACAGAAATCCAATAGCTACATGATTATGCCTCTGAACCTATGTTTAATCAACTACATACAGGGCTGACTGCTCATTGCAGCAAATAAGTAAACTTGAAGGAAATGGGGATATTCCCTGCATCCTACCTTATTGATTACATCTGCACAGCAGGGACCTGCTGTGATGTTCCTGAAGAGATGAGTTGATAACAAAAGATAAAGACTTTTCTCCCAGTTTTCCAGATGTAAGAGATTCTTCCTGGGAAAAGTTTAAGGCCCTCTGAGGATGCCTAAACTCAGATTCTTGACCAGCTAGAGGGGCCAAACTCAGATGCTTGATCATCTAAATAGAAGTCAGAGCTCAATCAAGACTTCTCAGCAGAGCGAGCAAAATCAAATTTTCTTGTCCAGGGCTTTTCCCAGACATATGCATACACACTACTCCCACCCCACAAAGAAGAAGAGGAGAAGCTGGAGGGATTAATGAGATGTGAGGTTGTTATGGATGATGAAGGGAGCTGAGATGAGCCAGAGCAAGCTCTGAAGCAGTCAGCAAGATGTGCAAGGGAGCTCTGGGTAAGAGTAAGGGGTCCCTTTAATCTTCATCCAGACTGCTGCTCTTTTCCCTGCATCTATTCTCCTCTTTTCAGGCATGAGCTCCCCATCTCCTGCCACCTCGCTACCACAATTGACAGAACCTGCACTCACCACCTAACACTGCACCTAACTGATCCCCCATCCTCAGGAACAGCCAATATTCTTGTGCCTTCAGTGTTGCTAGAGGAAAAAAGGGAAACAGGAGAAGAGAGCACAGGCTCAGCCCATTCCTGCTGCTGAGGCATCAAAGTTCATGTCACAAAGCAATTCTCCCTCACTGACAGCAGCAGCACTGTATAGAAGCAGCAGGGATAACTAGCTTAATAAATTGTACCTTATTTTATTTAGAGCTGACCTTGGGTTTCCCTGCAAAAGGGGCCCAAACAAAGGGCTTGCAATCAAAACCCTCAAGGTACCATAGCAGTTCCTTGGCTAACAAGTTCTCCTTGCCCAGTGCTTGTTTAAACTTAACACTAACAGGCTCATTTTCTAAATTAAAATTTAAGCAGAGCTTGGCAGGGGATAACATGAGATTAATAGAAGCTTTTCACTCAAAGTTAGACATAAAAGATTATGCATACAAATCAAATTGAAACTGTTCCTACATTTAAAAAAACCCCTTAATTCTTTGTCAAGATGAGAAAGCATGTGAACTGCCACAAATAATGAAATTCTGAGATGAGGATGTCTAAAATTTACTGCAGCCACAGCCTAGAAAGACTAACAAGAGAACTAAATACAGGAAGAGTATTTGCTTTGTTTATCTGAAATGCCTGGTGAATGCTGCAAGTTCTACACATTTCAGTTTAGAAGTAATTTTTTTAAAATACCAAAATAGCTAAGTAAGCACAGGAACATGTGGAAACCTCTAGCAAAGTTGTGTCCAAGAAAACAAATACCAATTACATTGTATTATTGGATTTGCATTACTACAGGGACAAGTCATAGAACCCATTGGAGGTGACCCTTCTGTAGCAACTGCTGAAGAGAAATCAGCATAAGAACAGCTTTATTAGCTCTTTGAGCTTTGCTTCCAAACATATTTTAATACTAATGAGTATCGCATATATTGTAGACAGCTAAAGAAATAAAAAAGGCCATCAAGATTATCTACTCTTGCTAGTCTTTGGGTGTAGGCAATCTAACTAACGTAAACCAGAGGAGATAAGTATCAGTAACTTATGAAAAATGCCATTACAGCATGCTAGAAGCAAAACAGCCATGTGAAATGAGAGGAACAGAACTCAATATAGCGTGCAATGACTGTAAGCTTCAATACCCACATACTAAGCTTTCTGTACTGTAATGGTCCGACACATTCATTTTGACCCAGAGACCAGAGATAAATTGTCTTAGTAATACAAACAAACAGCTAAGCAATTAGGGCAAAGTTTTTGGAGAACATAGTGATAACATCTAAAAGCATTGTTGGGTGATGGGGGAAAACAGCCCTGGAGATAGGGGGTTTAATCTGAAGTAAAGAGAGAGTATAATTGCTTCTCCAAATTACAATGCACTAAAAAAAAAAGCAGACAAGCAACTGGCACTGGTATTTGTCTGGCATCTATTTCAGTGTATCCAACCTGAAAAGTAACTTTCATTGTCCCATTTGGAGTTAATCAAGTTTTGCCTATAAAAAGAAAGATTTTACATGTGCAGCTGTGAAAGCGTCAGAGCTGAGAAATCCATGAGGAACCATCAGGTTCTAAAGAATTTCTATCACTTAGATTTCCTTGAAGTAACTTATTAAAATAAAGTTTCCAAGCACTGAGGTTAACACAGTAGCCAAATGACCAAAGCAACAATTTTATCTATAAGCTTTTACACACCAGCCCTCAACACAGATGTACCTTAGTTGCAATGCAGAGCATTGGCTGCAACATCGTCTATTACCCTCAGGCACAGAAACAGAGGTAACTAGTATTTGACCTGAATTGCGTGTTGGTTTAGCAACAAGCATTTGGTTATCGCTTTAAAACTTTGCGCAAAATTGTTATCTACATAAAAACAAAGTACTATATACATTTAGAAATAAGTGAAACATCAGGCCTAGAATACATTCCTTCAATTTGGGTAGGGTTACCCTTCTTGGGTAACAGCTATAGGGTTACCCTTGGGTAACAGCTATAGCAGATAAAAGATAATCTCTCAAATTAGCGCTAATTTTTGTTGTTGTGAACACTCTTGTTGTACACAGTAAGACAGTTTAATTAGATGGAGATGCCTACTTATTGTAAAATATCTAGATTTGATTTTAGTGAAAAATTTGCAATAAGGAGGAGATAAATGTGCATTGTCTTTTACTGGAGCTGAATGACCAGCAGTCTCATAGTGTTCAGCTAAGGAATGAAATTGGTATTGTTTTTAAATGCATAATGAAATGAAGATGCATACAGCAATTTTTTTTACTAAAGAACTTATTTTTCCTTGTAAGATTTTTCTTTAATACATATTAAAAAAATCAGTAAGACATTTTGAAAGATACATAATTCAAATATTTATGAGAGGTGGTTTTGGAGCTGTCATAAATGATCCATGGTCTTAACTCCATCCCATATAACAGAAGCAGCTTCAATAACTCAGCCACATCATCTGAACTCCAATGTAATTTAATGCATTGAAAGTAAGCATATGACTTGCTCCATTGTGTACTATGTTGTAATACACAAAAGTCTATAAAAGCCACCTGAACAAAATGAACAATTATTTATATTTCAATAAGGAAAAGCACTTTACTAGTAATTCCGGAATAAGACTGTACAGAGATTAGCAAATAAGGCAAGACTGCAACACCCCTTGGTGAACATCAAATTAACACTTAAAAACACAGAAAAAAGTCTTCATTCTTTTATCTTAGGGTAAGCAGACAGTCTGCCTGCTTTCTGGGTACAAATAAATTAGAAATTCCTTTTTTTTTTTTTTTTTTTTGGTTTAAACTCCACTATGAAACATCATAGCCAAATTATGCCACTTTAATTTATGATTGATAGATTATTTTACAGGTTATTTTGAAAGTTTTCAAATAGATTGTCATAATATTGTTATGTATGAAATACCAAAGAAATGACCCATAAATAGCATTCCCTAACTACACAACTGTTCTCTACATCTGTAATAAAATTTTCTTTCCTATCTCTTTTCTTCCTCTAATCCATTCATCACAACATATCAATTAACAACACTGAGCTCCCTTAACTTTTACTTCCAGTTTCTGCATTTTTCTTTGCCTGATACTGCCCCAGAAATAACGTCCATAGGAGGAACATGTTAGCCAACATCACTTCTTAAGAAAGTAGGCTATGGAGATGAAAAGTCACTCTTTCAACTAGAAGGCGGGATTCTGGTTGCAACGATATGCTGTCAACACAATGCTCAGAAGTACAGCAGTATAATGCTCAGATATTAGTAAGGTAAAATTAGGTCTTTTTATCCCAGCTCTCCCCTCCACTGCCACAAGTTGAACTCCTAGGAAAACAAATGCTGTGTTCATGAATTCAAGCTTTCCTTCACTCTTTTCGCTGCCTGATGCTTATACGCTCCCCACCAGCAGGGATGGGCTTTTGATTTGGTTTGGTAGGTGGGCTGCCTTACTTTCTGTCACAGGAGAGGCCCAGGGAAGCAACTGCAGAAGGAAAAAAGAAGGACAACTGGTATATGCAATTTCTAAAGTATTTTTTCTGTTGAATGCTGCCAATACAAACACACTCTGTGATGTGGCTTATGGATGGAGCTGGACCAGATCAGGAATGACCTATGTATTTTAGTTGCAGACACCATGAAGTCCTATCACTGTGCTTTTCCTTCCCCTCAATATACTTTACACAAATGGACATGATGAATGCAATGAAGTGCCTGTGCTGGAATAGGTATATGCATATGATTCATATACATTAAATTTAGTCTCACATAAAAAACATTAAAGTTGAAAATATTGCAAAACCACAAAATCAAGGTCAAAAGAAAATGTATGCTCATTTATTTCTACCTATGCCATGGGAAAAGACATACTCACACTTCTCTGCACATTGTAATCATCATGTTTTTCCACCATCTTTCCCCCCCCCCCCCAGAAACGAGTACTATGCTTGGCACTTTATTTTATTTTGTGTAACAACGAGAGACTGAAGTGATCCGATGAGAATGGTTGTACTGTCATCTGCAGCAAAGAACATATTTTAATGTTACATCTTTCAAACTTTCATCACAGATGCATATAAATGCAGTTATCAATATCGTCAAGTGTCACAGAGCTTGACGAGCACAATTATGTGAGGTGTAATATGAATCTTTAACTGGAAACCTCAATAAATTATGAAGCCCAAACAAAGCCTTTATAAAATGATCCTCCCTTTACTAGTTTCATCCCCACACATGCAAACAAAACTGCCAATACTGAAGATTATGAATTCAGCCTACCTCTTTGCACCCTTTTCAATAACAAATAAAAGAGCTGCCTTATTTCCATTCTCTAACTTGCTACTGAGATAAATAACAATTTCTGAGTAAAACAAAGCCACAAGTGTGAGTCTTTTATTTTGACCTTAAAACAGAGGCATTCTTTGTAAACTCTTTCTTATACAAGACATATTTGCCGCCATACATCCCAGAATCATCTTACTCCCTTCATGAAAAATTCTATCCCTACCCTGAAATTCTGTGAACTTATTAGAAAACTCATTAAGAAAAATTTACTTATATGAAATGTCATGTTTTTGTAGAAGCTTCTGTTTCCAAAACAACCTTTTATTTCAGACATCAGATCTGAACCATTTGTTGCACAGAGGCTTACATGATATATGCACTTCATTATATTTTGACAGCCTTCAGTGGGCTGTTACAATAGCCTGTTTTCCAGAAAGGAAAGTATAACCACAATACCAAGTTCAGCCTTTGGGGGTTGGTTAAGTATCTCATTAAACTGATGTTCAAGTACACGTAGCATTTTTCCTTAAGTGTGGCAACTTGCCAATTTAACATTGGAGAAGTTCAGATGCTTGTAAATTAAGTTGACAAGTAAGTTTGCTGAAATGACAAATCAGATTTCGAAAAACTGAAATGGGAGTTTCTGTCTCTCATTGCGTTATAGTGCAGTGCCCTCCACTGGCCAAATGTCCTCACTCAAAAATAAAGGAGTAAAAATTCTCTGAAAAATTACTCTTCAAACTAAAAACTAAAAATACTCCAAAAAAACTCAGAAGCCGTGTCAAATTCTTAGAAAAGGTTACTACATAATGGCACCAATTTATACTAATGCCAGCCTTACTCTCATATTACATGGCAATAAAAATACTTCAGGTGCTGAAATAAATCCTGAAACAGGCTTTTTAAAAAGTTCAAAATTAGAGGTGACAATACAAAAATAGTTGGTACTAAAAAGTGTAACTTAACAGGAGGCCTTATAATGGTTAAAAGCATACAACCAGATCAGCAATTACTACTGTCTGTTGAATTTTCACTATTTTACCTTTTTCAGTTCAGAAATTACAGACCCTCATCTAAATTTCTTTTTGAAGCAATTAATAATGTTTTTGAGTGCAGTGGACAGAAGTAGTTGTATCAGTACTACCTATATTAGATGTACCTGAGAGTGAGGATTAATAAGCATCAAGAGCACAATGAGAAAGCTGGAAACAAGATATATATAAATGCCCTCCCTTCATGTTACTGTGGGTTGCCCACTTATTAGTTTTCATCTCTCCCTCTCACTTCATTTTATGTTTGTTTCAAAAATATGGATGAAATGTAAATGTGGTGATGGCAGGCAAACTGTAACATCTTCAGAAATATTCTGTACTCCAGCCCACCTTGCTGCTGTCATTTGGCCAACCTACTCCTCTTGGGTGATGTTACCTCTTATAATACCGTTTCCTTCACCAGCTGGTGATGGCCAGTATTGCTTCACAACTTTCTCCATACCTATATTAGCTCAGTGACAATATGGGCAATATTAACATGATACATCAAGTGCCTGATAATGCTTTCAAAAATTAAGAATAACAGTATTTTCAAATAATCCATGAACATGTGCAAAAGGACAACAGGTGGTACAATAGATCTAGCTGATGATTAAAGATCCTAGTTTTCCCTATCTTAATAAAAGTGTTATTAATGCACTTTCAGTGGATTCAATTATCCTACACAAGATTACTATCCAATTACTAGATCTAATGATATTCAGTGTGAGAGATTTGCTGGTGATAAGGTGAACTCTTTTTTTAATAAGACTAAAAGCAATAAGCTATAGGAGGAAGTTATGATAAAAATACAAAGATAAATGGTGTTTGCACAGATAGACAAAACCCATAGAAAGATTGAAAATATGCTTTGTGTCAAGAGTTGCACACTGTTGGATTTTCAAGCAGAGCCAAAGAAGGACACAAAAATATTCTTAAGTCCCTGATAAAATCTTCACTGCCATCTACAGATGCCAGGAACAACGGGAAAGCTGAAATAAAGCTGAACGATAGATTTAACATCCCTTTTTTCAAGTGCTGACTAATAACTTAAAAAGGGGAATACAGCACCATTTTAATTGAGCACATCTAATATAAGCTTTAAGACCTCACATAAGGTTTACAGTTGGTTTCATTCACTTCATATAAAATTTCTATGTCAGTGGGCAGTGGAGGAAACTAGTCATATTTCTTATCTGCCAATCCTATGATAAACTACTTCCACTAGAAAAAAGAAAACCCAACACTGTTCCTAAACTTGTTTTTAAGGAGAAAAGCTAGATGCCAAGACTAACCATGAAGAATCTTCCTTTGACTATATTGCATGGATTATTAAAAATGGTGGGATTTTCCACTCCAGTGAACAGCAGTGTTAAGTGTCCCCCCACCCCTCAGTCTCTGTAAACCCCAGTTCTGGTGAAGTGGGGAACAGCTTTGGTGGACTGTTCTTCCAGGCAGCCTGGAGCAAGCACAAACATCAACAAACAAGAATAACATCTTTGCCTCATTAAGCCTTAATCCTCAGAGAAGTTTCTGTTCCTCATTGAAGATTAATTTGCGATACTCCTTTTGTATCAGGATTCACCAATGATGACACAGAGGAAGGCATTCAGTCATTCTCGCCCTCGGAGTCTCAGTTTCCCCTGTTAGAAGGAACTGCTACATTGTAGGCCATGAGGTTTTGCAGCCATTGCCTTACCTCAGATCTATCTTTTCACACCTCCTCAGGGTTCTTATATACCTTATGGCAATCAGCCATTTCCTTTTTTTTTTTTTAAAGCAGATATTCCCACTTCTTTTCATTGTACAATAACTACATACTAATGCTGGGTTGTTCTGCTAATAATTTTGCAGACAAGATCTCCCTTATACAGTCTAAGAGCTGGTTTTCATACTATGAGCTTGAAAGAAAAAAACCGGAGGTGGAGGCAGTGCATATCTGGTTGCTTCCTGTCCTGGTTTTGGCTGGGATAGAGTTAATTTTCTTCTTAGTAGCTGGTATGGTGCTGTGTTTTGGATTTAGGATGAGAATAATGTTGATAACACACTGATGTTTTAGTTGTTGCTTACACTAAGTCAAGGACTTTTCAGCTTCTCATGCTCTACTGACTGAGAAGGCTGGAGATGCACAAGAAGCTGGGAGGGGGCACAGCCAGGAGAGCTGACCCAGACTGGCCAAAGGGCTATTCCATAACATATGGCGCCATGCTCAGTATATAAACTAGGGGAAACCTGGCCAGGGGGGCACTGCTCGGGGGACTGGCTGGGCATCGGTCAGCAGGTGGTGAGCAACTGCATCGTGCATCACTTGCTTTGTATATTCTTTTTTATTATTATTATTATTACTACTATTTTATTTCAATTATTAAACTGTCTTTATCTCAACCCATGAATTTTCTCACTTTTACTTTTCTGATTCTCTCCCCCATCCCACTGGGAGGGAGTGAGCAAGTGGCTGCGCGATGCTTAGTTGCTGGCTGGGTTAGACCACAACGCTTCCACACTCAGATCTCTATGCTTCTGTTACACCATTTTAAGACCTCAAACTGAAATAGTCAGCCATTTTCACAGCCACGTTACACATAGATTAATACATAAGAATGTAGCAGAAGTACATAAATGCTTCCTAAACTTTTGCACAGAATTGTTTTAGCCAGAATTGTATTAAACCCACAGTTCCTTAACATGATTTGACTCTGTTGTGGACAGGGCCTCAGAAAGAAGAGCAACTGTTGGTCTCACTCTCAACCCATGAAAAGTAATTAAGACCCCACTTTCCTATGGGGAACAGGTGTAGCTATCACTTCCCTGGCAGCCTGCTCCAGCTGAAGAGTTATTACTACAGCTGTTCAGCTGACGGCAATTACCACTGACGATGGTCATTGTATGTGGATCTCACCTTCTAAAGGTTTCCTCCCAAGAGAGCTGACGTGATGACTGCTGAACTGCAGCATTACACTGCTTTCTGCTAAGAGACCAACTGACATTTACCTTTACGTGACCTTAGTGAGCTACAAAATGCATTCTCAACAACAGTTGCTTAACCATGCTGACATACAGAATTTCTAACTTTTGCTTTTTCTTACAGTGTAAAGAGCTTTAAACACCACAGCTTTAAACCACAGAACTCTGAAAAACAAAAACAGGATATCTGCTTCTAAAGCTGGTGCTGTGTATATTTTTCCTGAGACTCTGCTATCTGGGACCAGGTTGGTGTAATCTTTCAATACAGTCTATTGGCCAAATTCTCTCTTTCCTGCTGGAAGGTTAACTCTGGTGTGTACGACAGAAAATATTTTCATGGCCAACAGTTGCTGTCATCACAACCTGCGTAACAATAGGACCAGCTAGAGATAAAAAAAAAAAAAATAAGGCTTAAAGTTATGTTCAGTGGTCTCCTTTATTCTTGCAAAGCTCCAGTGCAGCCAGGAAGAATCCAGAAAGAGACAAACACCATTTGCACAATTCAACATGAGAACAATGATAGCAAAATAGCAAATCATATATAGTAGTCTCCCCCGTCACAGATGATGCTCACTGCTCCTTAGTAAAGCATACCAATCCTCTGAAGGTGGTAGAACCTTTGCTCCTTCTTTTCCAGAACCTCTTTTCCCCCTTGGATGATCAATAGGCACTGGATTTCTTGCATGTGACAACTCCCATTAGTGACAGGGTGTACAAGTTAATACCCCCTGCCTCCTCCAAGTTATTGTGGTTTGAAACATGAAATCAAGGGCCAACAGGTATGACTCCTCTGTAAAGACAGGAGCATACTAAAAAAAAGAAAAGGAGCAAGCAAAGGAACAAGTAGAGGACTCAAGGCCATCTGAAGTGGGATGCCTCAGCAATTTCCACACCAACTCCAAAACCTCACAAGCCTCCCTACATGCTGGGGAGGATTCCTTCCCAGCCAAATGAACTCTCAGTTATGACAGGCTGCAGCCTTGCAGCTGCATGTCCCTTAATCAGAGGTAACTTACAGGGCTTCCCTAGTCCTGTAACTATTCCCTGTAGGCAGCTCTTTCCCTTCCAAGATCCTCCACGCTACGCTGTATTTAGTTCATACAAATGTTTGTTTCAATTTACATGGGACCTCAGCAAGCTACTCACCTATGCCCATCATTTTAACTGCTATTGTTTCTTCTTCTTCTGCAAGAGTATGTTAGTGCAGGTCTACAGGACTTGTAGTTGATCATCTTGCTTGTCAAGCAAGCCACACACCCATCCCCAAAGGCTATGTCACTTAACACAGGTAAAGCACACCTCAACTATAGTTTGAACCAGCTGTTGGGAGTGGCTGGCCTTAAATGTTCAGATTAGGAAGAAGGATCAAAAATCCACTAAGGTTTGTCCCTGCTCTCATTCTGATGTGTATTTCTCCTCCTTTCTTCCTTTTATCACTTACCAAATTCATACGCACTTAGAGAGATTTTATTTGCATTTTTATTGCTTATGGGCACAGATCAAGAATTAGCAAGCTTACAGCTTACTCATTTTACAGACCTCAATAGCATCAGCTCTTTCCTCAAAGACCTTGTGATACATGTGATAGGCTGCATCAGACAGATAGAACAGTCCTGCCAACAATGGACAGGAGACAAGACTTATTAAAAAAAAGCCGAAATCACAGCCTGCAGCTTGCTTAATCAGCGCCATTTGGAGTAATCTCTTGCCTCTTTCATTAGTAAACAATCTGTTACAAAGATACAGGAAATTGCTATGTATTATTGTTACAAGCAGGCCTAATTCTATACCAGGTCCTCTGTCCTTCTGTCACAACATCTGTGTGCATACAGCAGGAAATTAGGAAGAAAGAGGGGCTTCAAGACATAACATCACAAAGAAAGAAGTTGCACTATGCACTGTGTTGAATCAAGTTGGATGAAGGATCCATCTTCAAGTTGTTTGATTTTACATCTTCCACTAAAAAAAACAGGTGATAGAAAGAAAGGGCTGAGTGGCTAGCAAGAAAGAGCAAAATGATAAAAATGAACTTTCCAGCTCTAGAAGTAACATTCTCAAGATCTAGACCTTCCCTAATGTATAACTTAATTTAGATACTGTTACCAACATATGTAGAAGACTAACCCTAAGGACCAAGCAAATATACTGTAATGGAGTCAAATATAATCGCTGTTTTTTCAAAGGTATCAAAGCACAGACAAAACATCATTTTGCAGACTGTCTATGCACTGATGGAGTCATCTTCTGACTGCTCAGCAGACAATCTGAAAAACTGGGTGGGTAAGTACATCAGGCAATAAGGTAGTCTAAGCATTTACTGTTAAAAACAGAACTACTCATCAAATCATTGACATTAACATATTTATTTCATCTGTCAGGTTTGATTAATCTCACACATTATTATTCTTATTCAACTTTGGACACCTCAGAAGCAGCCAGTATAAAACAACACAGCTCCGCTCAGATCAGCAACCACATGAAATCATGGGCCAGAGACGTTCAGCAAGAACTTCAGACAACCACAGAATTATAGCTTGACTAATTTTTGCTTGAAAGCTTGAATAGCTTTTTTTCCCTAGCTCAGGAGGTTGCATTTTTCCACATTTTTGCCCAGGTCACTGCAAACAAACATCATTCCAACTATCTAAAGGATTCAAAGAAATTATATTTCTACAGAAAGGCATCTTAAGGTCAATTTGCAAACTTGCTATTTGGTTTTGTTTTTATTGACACCTTCCACCTTCTACCAGGACAGCCTACCTTCTCTAAGCTTACATGGCTCACTAACATCAGAAATCCAATACTGGATGTATTAACCACTGAAACCCAGGCAGTGCTGCAACCCACTGAACTGGTTTGCTTCCAGTCAAGACGCATTCTTAAATAGTAGTATCACCAGTTTCCAACCAGACCGATAGGTTTTGCCGAGCAACCACTTTAGTTACTGTGAGACTAATGCACATATGCAGATTGTGCACCAGAGATTTGTCCAATGTAGCATGGCTCAAGGGTAGGAACTCTTTCCTCCTGGGACGATATCTGCCTTCCCACACAATGAAGGGAGTCTTGAAGACAGTATGGCCAAAAATAAAGGTTACTGTCATCAGAGAATATCCCTCCTATCATCTGTCTAGCAGAGAGGATTTCAGAAGTATCTACTGTTCACATTACAGAAAAAAAAAAACCCAACCCAAAACATTACAGTTGTAGACCTGACATCTCATGTTTAATAATCAACATAGCAGCTTACAAAGTTTAAAAAATGACCAGTTACTGGCTTTGGAATAAAGGTATACTGTGAGATTGATTTTGTAACTCATAACACTTCTGGAAGGCAAGGAAAACTTTGCCTTTTGGCAGCTTGACAAAGTCAAGCTTGACTTCACAACGAAGTGCTCCATGTGAAACTGTCATCATTGTAGCATACTATCATTAACTGTTATGTGAAAGCCATGTTTTCACTTACTTTGCAAACTGAGAAGGTTCATTGCACACATACACACCTTTGGCTGAATTCTACTCGTGGAAGAATTTTTGTCTACTTCATTGACTGCATTGTGACTCTAGGGTGAAGATTTGTTGCACTGGTTATCAAATGCATGTTATTCCCAAATGAGATAAACCAACTTTCCATTATGTAGTTGTCCTGGTTTCAGCTGGGATAGAGTTAATTTTCTTCTTAGTAGCTTCTTAGTACAATACCATTTTTCATGCACTAAATAGTACAAATAAGATTAGAACTGTTTCTTTCCAAATGCAAAATCCTGTGCTTGCACTGTGCTGATTAAAACAAAACAAAACAAACCACCCAAACGATTTGAATGGAACAGGTTATAATTCTCTGATTTGAAAGAAGGTCAAAATTACAGCATGTTGGGAAAATACAAGCACCAGGATATCCTGTATAAAAGCATAGTATAGTTACTATAGATTTAGTAGACATATCATCTGTATGAGTTACCTGGACAGAAAGTAACCATACGATGTGAAATAAAACTTCTAAAAGCAATCACACTATAGATTGGAATCACATTGCTTTCAAATTCATCCTGAACACCATTGTCTGTATTTTTCCCTATTTGAAGGCAAGCAACAATTTTTGTTGTTCTTTTCAATCTCAGACATTTACCAAAGAGTTTTGCCAATGACAATTCCATATTTTCTCTTGCAAGAGTGAACTCAAGCGAGTTTTTCACCAACATTAACATAACATCCAAATGACTAGTTAGACCTTCATGAGCTTGTGCCAGCTGTACCATACCTTTAGGACATATACCACTGCTAACTCAAGAGTTCTGTTCACCAGCATTGTTTATATCAGTTTCTGCATGTAAGATAAAGCCTTAGTATAATACCTGAATGCTCTGGTCCATCCAGGCCTTGCTGTATGCTTTAATGCTCTGCTTCACATTTGAAATTTACTCCAGATTCCCCATCCCCAACACAGGAATCGTACATTATAGGACAAAACCATGAAGGTTACTCAAAGATCCTGTCAAAATGCAATATGGAGGTGCCCTGCATGAAGATACTATTATGCTGATTTCAAGAAATAGGCATTTGCTAAACCAAATACAAGCAACGTGAGAGATCATTCAACAATTGCAGTGAACTCACTGATAATGGGGACTTTCTGTCCTGGTCATTCCAGACACCTTCAGTATCTCTTTAATAATTTTGCTTTTATATTTTTGGAACATCATTTCCTTACAAGTGTGCCTACTTTATCAAAATATTACACATAATGTAGCCTTTCTATTTTCAGGCTGTATCTATAAATGACTATTTCATTTATGTTTCCAACCAGTTCATGCAGGATTCATATTAGGAGTGCTTTAGAGCTCAAACTGATTCAGAATTCTACAAAGTATAAACCTACCTGTAAAAATAAATCTCAGGAGCTGTGTCAGCTGCCTTAAACAGTAAAACGACAAAGACATCGAGACCCGTCAAGCAAGCCACCCGTTGCAGAGCAATGCTTCTCCTTCCAAGTGTCTGACTACTTCCATTAAACTTAAAGCTCAACTTGCATTTTGTTGAAACATTCACATATGGTTAAATAAGATCAAACTCATAATCACTTCAAGTGCAGCCAGCCAAAGAATAATACTTTTATTCAGTGACAAGTCTCCCTCACCATTAATGAGCATTTATATTATCCATTAAAAAGCTGTTGTTCCACTTACTGTGCCACGTCGGATACAGCTGGCAGTGGCAACTCTTCTGATATAAGGTCAATGTCAGTGAAGCTGTTGGCCCGTGACATTTCTTGGGTATTCCCTTCTAAACATCTTTTCACTGCACAAATAATTCAAAGAAATCATAATACATTAGGGAGACAACATATACAAGCTCTTTCCCTTGCGTTAAGACACTGTGCAGTAGATTAAAGAAAAGGTTCTAATATGAGACACGGCTTTCTTTTTTGTCAGAATCAGTGAAGTTGATGCTTATATGCCATACAAAAATATATATGTGCATATACATAGTTCAAATACACAGGAACCTCTTAGAAGAAAGGCTTGTCTTCTTGAGGACTGTCTCCCCATAAGCAGAAATTCTCCATATCCACAATTTCAATGTGGGCCTGACAATAGAAACAATCCGACTTTCATTTCCTCAGTTAATACTATTTGATATGTACACTTTAATTTCTATAAACCCCTTCTTTAAATTTTTTTTGCTATTATCATATAAACAACACTTTTGTTTCAAGTATTCTATTTGGTCACCATATTCACCAGTGTTCAAAAATTCTCCCACGAACCAAGGAAGGGCCTCAGGTGTTTGAATGCAGCCAGCTCAGCAGGGTAACCATGATAGATACAAAGCTGTACCGTAGCTCAGTTTATGTTCCAAGCATAAGAAAGCTGCAAATTTCATGACAGATTGGGAAGATGTATGATGGCCAATGAATGAAAGAGTTCACTCACAGACTGCAAAAAACAGAGCAGTGTAGCTAGCCCTGTAACTGATGAAAACAGATTGATTATGTTTTAAAAATCTCTAGCCCCAATACTCATTTCCATCAAGTATAGGACTGACTTCTTCCACTACAAATGTGAAGTATACATGTACCTGCCTTTCTGAGTTCAGTTGCATCAATATTCATAAGCAATTTCTGCTTTAAGGTCTTTTCAATATCTTTTCCTGTATTTGTTTTGTTCAAAAGTTATGAAGTACATCTAGCTTAAACTGCTGTGACCTGAACCAGCAAATTTTTTTCATGACTACTAGAGATCCTCACAGTTTCTAAGGAATCTCCGTATCTATTTTAGTTCTGATCATTCTTGAAACCTTGGCACATAGAGTTACAAGCTGGCAGAGTCTAACTTGGAAAACGGATAGGATGAGGCATATAAATTCAAGGGAGAAAAAAAAGATAAATGTTTGCGGGGGGGGGGGGGGGCCGGGAACCACTAACATCAAGGGTCAAATAAAACAAGTAAAAGACTAAGTAGTGTCAATTGCATATGCTGTCACGGATAAGAAGGACAAAAACAACCCACATGGCAAAGAGAAAGCTTCCCTCCTAGAAAACTGAATTGTTGAAGTCTCCAGCTAATTCTACAGAACCACTTTGACTGGACTATATTCAAGCTAAATACTAAAAAGCATACAATATCAGAGCTTACTATTGGAAGAGCCATAGCATAAATGGCAAGGAGTGAAAATGAAGTCTATGGAATATAATTATAAAATGGCATAACTGAACACAGAGTTGGCCAAAGGCAGTTAAATCATTGTGCCCATGTAAGGCATAATCAAATTAAAAGGAAAACATTGTATTGCTAGCAATTCCTAATACACAATGGACTGCTGAAATGGTAAGGGAAGGACCTAGTTAATTCATGGGGATTTGCCTCCTTTATAGTACAAGATAGACATTAAAATTACTGCAATGCATTTTTCATGATAAGAAGTATGGTTACATTTTACTTCTGTCATTTTCAAGGTTTGGTCCATATTGCCTCATCAAACTTATCTCTGTCTCATCACACTGCTGTTTCCAACCTGCATTCACAGGTTCTCAAAAAAAAAACCCTAATTGTTTACATTTCCTTGCCAGTTCCTTTTCTGAGAAGTGTTTACTACTACAACGGCTCTTTACTCCATTATAACATGCTAGTTATGAGAAAAAAGGGACAATAGTAAAATGCCAGTTGTGAAACCTTCACTTTCTCATTATTCCCATTTGTGGGTGCTATGCTGAGCACTGCAGAGCAGCTCTGCTGTTACTCCAGGATGCACCTAAAACCCTTGGTTCTTTGACCATGGACCTTCTGCAGAGACACACAGAATATAATCCTAGGCTTAATGGCCTCAACTGGTGCTTGATTACCTACATAAGCATGACAAGCTTCTATTCCCTCTTTACGTAGGGTAGAAGCATGCGTAATGCGTAAAAGCATTTCTGTTTGGTGAAGACTTTGCTATGATTATCCGTGACAGTCTCATCCCACAAGTAGTACACATACATTTCATTTGTACAATCATTTTGAAAAAGACAATGATGTGATTATGTACTTTATACAAACAGAAGTTCTGTAACATATACTCCATAGTTCATTTTATCAGTTGAATTGAAGATGTGCACTTTGCTCCATAAAACTAAGTATTTGGGTCATGTCTCAAAGATTGCCTCCCTGCTTCCCCTCTCCCCTCCCACACTTCCCACACAGTCAGATCTGTGGACAGAACAATTTTTGCCAGTTTGGTTACATACTAGATTTATCTCAAAAACCTGCCTCTAGCATACACAAGCATTAAGAGAAAGAAGAGCTTCTCCTAGAAGTGCTGCTCTGAAGCATCAAGTTAAAGCAGAAATCACAGCTCTGAGGCTCATAATATTTGGGTGGTCATATTATAATATATATATAGATAGCAATATTCAGTCATACATCAAATTCAATAAATCAAAAAAAGAACAAAAATATTTTTTAATGTCAAGAAGCCATAAGTTTCTGAGCAATTAAGTAATTCATAATAATCTTTCATGATAATGCTTTCATTTTGAGGAAATGTGAAGCATTAAAATACATTTAACGTATGGCAGTGATGCTTTCCAGAAATAAAACTCGAAGTTGTCAGGTCCAGCTACTACATATGGTAAGTTTGTAACAGCTGCAGCTCAAGCCAGAACAACTGTATCTTCACTCTCTATATTTATTTTAATAAGCTTTCCTTTTCCAAACTGACTTTATGGGAATGAATGTCTAATTTTTGTTGTTGCAGAGTAGCAAGGAGGGGAGGCAAAGAAACACGAAGGGGAAAAAGAAGAGAAGCCATCCTTCCTTTCCACTACTACTGTGCTACTACTCGCAACAAGAAGCAGCTGTACCTATTTGGTTATAAAATATATAATATTTTCTGAGCATGAGCAGTTGGAAGCAGCAAGTCAAAAATACAGAATAGCATGTACCACAGTACAACAAATACCAGTGAATGCCACAGACCTTGTAATCCATGAAATAGATCAACTCATTAAATGAAACAGCAAAAGGAAAGCTAAGTTTCATATACCTCTATTTTTTCCTTCAGTGTCAGTTTCTAAAATGGTGAGAACATAAAATAAACACATCCAAATGTAACCCAGAGATATTTTTGTAATGTTGCTTAGCTTTATCTAAACTTAGATTCCTTATCTGTATTACCGTTACTTGTCTTTGCAGTATGGGCAAAAAGTGAACTCCCAATTTACAACTGCAGTAGAAAATATGATTGCACATGGTTTCCATTACCATGGTCATCCTCAAATAGGCAATGCCTACCAATACCAGGACAAAATAACCAGGAAGATTTTGCACTATTCTCTTCTCAGATAAAGAAAGTGAAAAAAAGAAAAAGCAGGTCTCTTCTATTGCAGATATTTCCAACTGACTGTTTTTATTAGGCATTTATTTATCAAACACAAATTTAAAGATAATTCATATCATTCCCACACAGTCTACTTTACAAGAATCTGCAGAGAATTGCAGTGGCTGCTTACATTATATAGAAGGGTACTTGCAGTTGCCACTCCTAGGAATACAAACACCGAAGAACTTGAACGAAAGGAGATATTTGGCAAATTAAACAGGGAAAACACAGGCACATGGATAGAAATAGACGGCAAATTTGAGACAGTTCAACATAAAACAGTTCCTGTCACATGAATATTTATTCCTCAAATTATTAAGTAATAGATTGTGTGAAGACCATGCCAAGTACCTGGTGACAAGGGAGAGCTCACAGAGCAGATGGATAAAGATGACCAGGAAAGCTGTAGAGCTGCCTGTAAAAACGCAGGCCGGACAAGGGCCAGATGGGACACAGAGGGTAAGCGAAACCAGTCTTCAACCAAAGCAGTAAAAAGATTAACGTGTAGAGAACACTGATGAGGATAAGGTCTCCTCTACCAGATGAAAGTAAGGGTGGGGCCTTTTCTGTTTGTCTGGGGGTTTTGCTTGTTTGGTTGGTTGTTATTAAAACAGAACATTATAAAAAACAGGCTTAAGAGACCAAAAGTAAATTCCAGTCTGTTCCTTCAGTGTCACTGCCTTTTAATCACTTCCACCCATTTCAATTATTCTTTTTCTTTCTTAGGACAAGGACTTCTTACTAGTGCTAGAAATGTTATCCTATATAGAATGACTCTTAAATGAAATAATCTATGAGAGAAAAGTAACAAGACAGCATTTTGTGAGATATGTTTTTATCACTATTACATGCTTAGCAAGAACTTAGTATGAACAGTAAGCTGACAACAGAAACAGTAAATTCATAACTGGCTTCTTTATAACATACACAGTTAAAATGGGAATATACTTCCAATTTTTATTTTTTGGAATGGGCACATCATCAAAATTATTATGACACCTAGCCCACTTTAAGTTACAATAAAACGTTTCTCTCTTAACAAAATCAAACAAAATATTAAAATAAAGAACGAATTTCATCTGTAAATTTAACCACATGTTTAACAATGGGAAACAAAGCAAGTTTATCAGCTTATTTACAGTGAGACCAATTGACCAGATTTTTTTTTAAAGGTGCCTAAACCCAGTTTTCCAGTACGAAAGACATTCAGTAAAACTTCCTAAATTCCATATGCACTTGAAAAAAAAATATCTGCTCTGCACACTTCATTGACAGATCATTTCATTGTTTGGTTAAACTATTTCCATTTAAAAGACTGTATGTGCACAACACGCACTATGGGTGACATAGCACTAGCAAAAAAGGAAAAACTCTTAATTTTTATTCATTCCCACTCTGTGACACATCTAAGCCAAACTCCTTTGTTTTCTTTACAGTCAAGGGAGAAAGGGAAAAGGAGGCATCTCTGAAGAATGACTGTCAGTCCAATCTCAGACAGCAGCATTATAATGCACATACCTTGACTCCATGTGCAAGGGAGGTGGGACCAATCCAGCCTAAAAGTTGACACTATCAGTTGACTGCTTACCGACTTTCAGATCAGAAGTTGTTAAAACACACTCTTTCATAACACCAGGCTCCACTACTCAATGTAACAAATGTCTATGAAGTAAACATATGATTTGTTTGACTTTATACATAATGCTGCACCTTGACAGAAAATCCATGGGATGACTATGCTTCCTTTATCCACAGGGAGGAAGTACCTGTGAGATCACAGCATTATTTCTTGTCTTCTTTCTTGTGGCAGGAACTCATATCACCCCACTGCCCAAAACGCAGCATTTTTAACGCTGTATAGAGAGACAAACTGGTTTGGGGCCTACACTGAGACATTTCCAAATCCTTACTTTCCTCAGAAAAAAAGGAAACTTAATGGCTTACGAAAGCCAAGGTGCCTATAAGTGTCTGACACCTGACCACCAGCTTGCCTTTAAAAACCTCTTCAACTTTGCTATTATTATTCATCGCAGCAGCCAAATGGTATTCAAGCTCATCTGAGCAGTCATGTTGGAAGAATATGTCAAAACATATCACTAGCATAGATTGAATCACTTCTTTATTAAAGTTATGAGAGTTTTTCTTCATTACTATTGTGGAACTGAAGTGTCAGGAGTGTAGTCAGTACTAGTCTAAATAAGAAAGAGCTATTTTTATTTTAGTTTTCTGTAAAAATGTTAAAAATCTGAGCATCTGAAGCTGGGATTTTAAATCCTTACTAGGTAGTCAAATGTAAGCCATCTGCAAATGCCAAATACTCAGATTGTCCCATACACAACTCTAAGAGCTACAAGTGCCCAGTACAGTTAAAAAAGCCAAGCCACTTTATGTACCTAATTTTAGGCATCCAAATTTATTGTCTTTAGAGATATGGCTGATACTGCAATTCTTGCATGTTCTCCCCAAATTTGATTTTGCTCCCAGGATACCTGCAGAATCAGAGCACAATAAATTAAACAGTAGTTTGCTAGCAGAACAGAAATAAAAGAGCATCTGAAAAAGTAAATTAAGGAATAAGAATAAATTTGTATTTGCTGCAAACATATTGCTAAGTATATGCAAAAAGTGTCATGCACTATTGCTGCTGTACTTAGTTACATGTTTGGCTGCAAGTGTTTTAGATAAACTTCAACATCTGGTTTCCTGTGTATCTGATTTGAAACAATCAGCACTCAAAATGCACTAATGGTGACTTTATTTGTTGTACATTCTTTTGTTTAGATAAGCCTGCAGACCAAATTACATACTGACTTACACCCCATGGAACCATAATCGCTCATTACATGTCTGATGGGACAGCACGGAGATGTACATGAATACCAACACATAATTCAAAACCAGAAAGGCATATAGTACTGGAAAACATGCAGAGAGAAAACAATGAAACATACTTTTGAATGCATATGAAGATGCTGTTACCTACTTGACTGCCTGAACATCCTTGTAAGACCTAGCAAACAAGAAGGATGCAACATATTCACAAAAAATAACCCCACCAAAAATTTTCTACAGCATCATAAATATAGGTCTACGTAAGAAAAAGTACATTCAGCACAAAATCAACTTCTTTTCTTTAAATGAAACATATTGACTTCAAATATTTAGCTGAATATTTTGTGTGAAATAATGTGCAGAGTGAGCAAACATCCATACCACTGAACCTGTGTAATGTTTGGCTTTAACTGACAAGCCAGTTTGTTGATAGATTCAGAAAAGTGGTCAGGGACCAACTGCATGAAGAGTTGTAAGTACCTCCTCATACATAGATATGACCTGTCAGAAGAGAATCGGAGATTAATGGAGCATAGTGGAGAAGCATGCAGTACTGGTGCCACTTGCTATCTGCTCAGACAGCAAGCCATGATTTCCATTGCGCTCAGTTCAGTCCCTTTCAAAAGCATTAAGTTAAGAAAGGATTTTCCTTGACCAATTTAATCTGAGCAAATTATTTATTTTTAAAATGTTCATTGATTGTGCTGTGATAAAAGCATTAATGATCAACTAAAAACATAAGAACACGGAGCTGAGTGACAATGAAGAGCTACTAATCTATTTTAACTTTTACAATTCTGGTTGTATTATGCCCAGGATTGTTTTTCAGTTTTCCTCATGGGAATGACCCACAACAGAAAGCTAGAGGAAGCTGTTTTCAGTTCCTTGTCAGAATAGCAAGCTAAAATTTATTCCAAAAAAAATGACAGATGTGATTTTTTTTTTTTTTAAACAGTGCTAAATGCAGCTAGCTGTGAGCTGTAGTCATATTACGTGCTAGAAAATAGTATGAATATTTACCACACGGCTTGGTATGTGGTTCAACTGCCTGGATGCTTCACTCTGGGCTCCTGCCTTTCACAGGAGAAAGAAAACAGCATTTCAGGAATACATACAACTCTGTCAGCTAGATAACTTTTCCATGCATATGCATAACATGCCCTTAGAGCCTCTACTTGTTACAACAAAATTTACCTCTATGAACCTTTGTTCTCCATCTTACTGAGCCAAACAGACTGGAAGACCCCAAAGACAAGGAATCCAGAGAAACAGAAGGCCTATAACTGAACCCTAGAGGGGTTTCTCATTCTCAACCTGAATCATCCATAGAAATCTCCCGTCTCTTAAGATACAGGGTCTATACGTGTGTATCTCAGGTAGCTAGCCCTTCCCACATTTCTATGTGGATATAGAAGTGAACATTAACATCTTTGTTTTAACATTTCTTCTCTCCTAGGCTCTGTTCTAGAAAGAAATAATGCCCTTTTTCTTATGAAAGCTATTTCTCCTAAACACAAAAAACCCCCAGGCTTCCAAACTCAGTCAAATGTATGTGGTTGACATGGATTGTAATAAGGGGTAAGGTCTGGCAAGGAGGTTGGAAAACAGATTTTTGTGGTTGGCTGGGGAAGAGGAGCATTCAGAGAAATTCGCAGAGGGAGTTGCACAGAAGATACAGTTCAGCCATTAAGTTGTGCCAAGTGGCAGCAGCAGGAGGATTGTGACAGCAGGAAAAATACAGTAAGTGAAATCAATAGGAAAAAGAACGTTTGTCCAAAGCAAAGCACCTACCTACCTATCTTACCCTAAAGACTTCCCAGCCCTTGAGGTTATACTTCTTCAAGTGAAGACAGCAGGTACCTCATCTCCTCAAACATCTCCTAGCAAAAATCTGTCTCGGGACATATTTTAACATGTTTATGTTGCCAATTCAACTTCAAGATCAACAAGAAATCTCTTAATATCCTTCCTCTCCTGCTTCTCTTTCTTTGCAGGTTTACTAGCTTAACACAACATAGTCTTGCATTAAACATTTCAATAACTGGGCAAATCTGCAGTCACAGCTTTCTGCAGAGTAGCTCAAATTCTGCTGCAGTAGTTTACGTTTGCCATTAACACTCGGTGGCTGAAACAGCACAGAATAAACTGCTGACATATACTGTCAGCAGTGAGCTACTTTTCCTGCATACGTTAGGCCCAAATGCTGCCACAACTAGTCCAGGAGGAATGTGAACTGGACACCTTTGGGAAAGCATCTAACAAGATAAGTTGTATTCAAACAATGTCAAGAAAACAGTGTTTCTCAACATTCTACAACATTTTGACTCATTTCAACTTTGAAAAGTATCTCTCTCTCTCTTAACTGAAGCCTCGTTCTGTTTCTTTTGCTTATCTGAGACAATCCTTGTGCCCACAGATATCTGAACATGTTTTCAGAGTTGGAGATACCATCTACAGCTTATGGATATGTTCAGAGATCAGCTCTCCATGACTAAATTCAAGTCACCAATATTAATGCATTTAACTTTTTAAGGCTAGCAATACTTGACTGTTAGTTTGGTTATTCTGAAAAACAAAACATAGCAGTAAGACCAGTCAAGAAAAATAAGACAAAAATAGCCTTGAAAGTGATCCTTCTCCACTGCTTGTTATTTTGGGTTTTTTTTAAAGGACAAGAAGAACTTGACCTTAAAATGAAACAATTAATAGTCAGTGAAATGTAATTTGGCAGCTTGTTAGCTCTGCAGGGAAAGCTCTTAACACATACAGACTCTTAGAATTACACATAGGGAATGTATCGTGTAATATAAATATATAGAGTTACTTTCCATTATGGGATTCAGAACTGCCATTATAGTAAAAATGTTTATTTTAAAAAGGAAGTACAGTTTTAGTGTGGCTATTAAAGAAAATAAACCAGTCTGAAAATGTTTTTATTTTTCATGACTGCTAATGGTCAAAACATACATATTGCAGTGACAGTAAAATTAGAAACATCTTCCGAATTGTTGTCAATGTTTTGACTCACAAGGACACAAAACCCAATTATTGTAATTACAATGAAATATGCCACATTTATTTGCTGGTCTAATGCAGTTCTTTGCATCACACAATTGAATCCTTGTAGAACAACTTCCCATTGCCTAGCAGTTAATCATGAATTCACAAGACATACAACATTGTTACCAATCCACTTATTCTGTACTGACTGCAAAAATGCTGTAAGTTAAAGTAAATCTTAAAACTAGAGGAAATAATTGCCATATTTGTCCTAAAACTCAAAGCAAGTTCAGAAAAATAATCTGTAGCTATCTACTGCACTAAATCAAAACTATTCTCACCTAAAGCTCCAGCTGTTATTATCTTGTGCATTCCAGGTGAAAAGAAACAACATTTTATGGGAGTGTTCCCTTCCTATTTCAAATACATTTGCCTTGAATACTTATTTGCTAAATGCTGAATGTGAAGATTTTTAGGTAGGGTAGTAATTTGAGTAAAAGTCTAAATTACAACTATTAAAATAGGAATTCAAAATTGCTATTGTTATGTGTACCCAATACTACACAAATTTTGAACGACAGATCTTCAGATCATAGAACACAAACTGTAACATCTTAGAAGCACAAAATCCCCTCAGAAGTTATGTTCCTAAAAATGCTGCAAACCAACCAATCATGTTTTATTTAAAATTTAGTTCATGGGGTCTTCAACCATGTGCTTCAGAGCTCAATCAGTACGTGTATTCACTATTAATGCTACATTCCCACTTTCGTTGCTTATTCAGAATTTCCATTAGGAAATATTTAGAATATTTTTTTAAGTTCCTCTTAAATTTATTTTAATTACAAAGAAGCTGCTGAGCTTTTGCTGCTACAACTAAAACATTACTTTAATCCAATTTTTTGAGACTCAAAATTATTAGCTTTAGAAGACCCAGCATAGCTAGTATTCTACACTCCCAACAGCAACCAAAGATTGTACATGACAAGGGAACAACAATGTTTATAAGTGAAATACAACTCTAAATTGACACATGCACTCAGTCAGAGGCCAAAGTCTTTCTTTACTGATGACATTGTGGAAACATGTTTGAATGTGTCCTGTAGCTCCTGAGGCTTAGGGTGACCTTGATTCTCCTCTGGCAGCAAGCCATGATTTTGCTTGAAAAAAATCACGGTGACAGTGAGAACCACTGACAGATGTAAGGAGACATACAGCTCTACAGTATGTCTCGCTCTTCCCTCCACCAAAGGACCTGCACATAAGAGGGTGAAAAAGCTCACTGTGTGCTTCACAGTTTGACTGACCCACTCTCCCCATAAAATGCATCTCCATGGAGCAAACAGTATTCCTCTTTAAGAGATGTGCAATGAGGCCCTGAAAAGCAGAGAACCGAGAGATTGCTGCTAGTGCTGAGATTGCTGAATACAACACTCATTACATTATGAACTGGCTATAGATTCTGCCAGTCCCAAAGAGAAATCTGGATGAAGGCTGAATTTGAGGAGTGACTTTACTGGGATCAGCATCTTCAGAGAAAGCAGGTAATATACAAATCACAACAGATACGTATTTTCTTACCCTATCAGTCCCATCACAAGGCTTTGGGTCCGCCTGCACTTCTTTAAGCTATTGATCTTTGCCACATTACTGAGGACTGAGACACAAATTCATCTTTGCCATGTGTGAAAGTGACACGGCTCAATTATCAGTCTTACTGCCATTAATCTCATGATATATCAGAACCAACATTTTTATTTTTATATATACACACAGCTACAGATGTTGAACCCTAACAGCAGGGGAAAAAAAAAACAAAAAAACACAACTTCCATGCTACTGTCTTTCCAACCAAATACTTTTCTTTTGACTAAAAAAAAAAAAAAAGAAAATGCAGTTTTCTAAACATCACTAATGGTTTCAGACACATTGTCAAGAGCACAGAAACTGCAAATGTGATTAGGACAATCTTCTTTGTTCCACTGACTGACTAAAGAAGTTCTGCTATGTGTTGGTAGGCAAACCACAGACTACACTTGCAGAACGTTCCCTTCAGCTTTCTGTGGCCTGAAAGGTTCAGATACCACTCAGTGTCTCAACTCAAACTCAGTAGAAGAATCCAGACAGCGATTCCCAACTTCCATCCTCTGTCTTATACTAAACGCTAGGATCATAGGATAACAGAAATAAAAGTGTCACTAGATTAACTTTGTTAGAGCCCTTGGGTACATTTTTTCAGCTAGTAAAAAAAGCACAGAAAATTGTTAATTTGATTTTTTTTTTTTTAAGTGAACTGGCAAATACATTTTTAGCTGACATAAGGAGGAGATTCCTGATGACTGAACTTCTTTTGGGGGGGGGGGGGGGGGGGGAAGAATATTCAGCCCTGGCAAACATTTTCATTTGAAACACTGTTTTGTAAGACATTTTAGGCAGCTAAGGAATACTGTTTCCTTTTGAAAGAATGTCATACTTGACAGTTTCATCACTGCATCGAAGGGTTCTCCCTGAAATACTTCAGCTTGATTTTCCTCACAGTAGATTTCACAAGCCTTTGCCATTGCCTCAGTGCTAAGAGGGACCTTTGAGGAAAGCACTGTATTACTGTGCCTGCCTGTGTCCAGTGGATAGAGCCAAGAGCACACCTGACTTGACATTCTAAGCATGGCTACTAGCTCATTGCCACAGGGAGGCTGGGTTTTGAAGACAAGTAAAGGCACTTTATTCCAAAACAACTTCTATTGCATTCAAAGACTAGGTTCAAAAAGAACAGGTAATCCTGCGTCGACCTTTACCTTGGGCAAACACCAGATATACAGGTTACATTAAGAATATTTAAGACTTCTCAAGTGTTCATTCAGCAATGGTTTGAAATGATAACCATTTGCTTCATCCATGAAATATGGACAAAATCAATGATTCACTATGTACATTTTCAGTAAGTGTAACTGGAGGGGTAGCAGGATTCCATGGTCATTCAAATGCAAACATATACATACCATCCTGGAATGGTTTGCACTTTTGAATAACTGCTGAAACAGACAAAACAGCTGGATTTTTCCTAATATCAGATAACAACACATCAGGACAAAGAACTGCCTTGTCTCCAACAGAGGTGAAGAGCAGGTGCAGAAGGACAGGACAAATATACAGCGCTAGCTTCGCAGAGAACTTCCTGTGGTCTGCAGCTGTGGGACTTTCCAAGTCTGAGGTGGTATCCAAGAATTCTTGATGGGTTTTCTTATGCAGTAAATTCATTCACATGGAGTTGAGAATATGTCAAAATTTGTTTGCACTTATTTTAGTACAGATCTGAATGTGCACTTGCCCAGTGAATGGAAAATTCATGCATTGGCCTCAAACACTGTTAATATTGCTATACAGAAAAAATTGCAACACTAGTGAAGCACTATGTCAAAACCCTAGAAAGGTAGGATATAAGTAAAATGAATTTTATTCCAATAAATCTTTAGAAGAAAGTATACAGACTCTGGAAATAACAAAGGCATAGCCCAAGAAGCAAATTACTTCTTTCGAGAGGATAACGTGAAGACTCTTATTATAATTCTAAAGCATTAAGACCCAATATTTTCACTGCCATTTGGACTCTTGGTATCATAAAGGCTACTGATTGTTGTACACAAGGCATTTGGAGATTTGCTTTCAAGACCAGCAGGAAGAAAGTAACACCTTATTCCTCATCTCCCTCCCCCTTCCTTTTCATTGATGCTCTTGTGCAGTTACTTCCTTGTTCTGAGCATTGACTAAGTTTTTCTACTGGGGACCCCTCGCCCCAAACCCATGCCTTAAGCATTGGCTTTCAAGCTATAAATGCTTCAGTGTTCTCTTATCCAGATTTGGATATGGTCTTTTTTCCATCTGAGAACAGATTTAAATTAGGTTGAAGTCACAAGTGAAGGAAAGATCTTGCTGCTTCGTTCAAAGTACTGACTATTTCCAGCTCTGCAAAGGTTATTATAACGATGATGTTTGCTAGCATGGCACAGAAGCACCTTCTTGGCAAGGACCTGCTTTGTCTTATGCCCAGATCTAACCATTGCTCTTATGTGAAATTACAAGTGATTCACAACTGAAACCTTAGTGCTCTCCTGTTCCACTCCAGGGTCCTTATAGATTAGCAGTCAGCACAACATACTTGCAGCTAAACAGGTTAAATGAAAACTGGCAGCATGGAGACAACTCAGCAGCATTATTTACCCTGAAGTAGCTGCTCAGTTGCAAAAGCAACTGCTTAGATGAGATCAGTGAAATCGAAGAGAGCCTTTCCGCAACAATTCCTTCGTTTTTTCATTGCTAAGACATTGATTCCTTTGGACATAGTCTCATGGAAAAAAGTCACATTTCAGCATTTGAGATGGGACACATCTGCACTGCACAAGGGAGGATGTGCAAAGCTAAGACGTCTTATCTCCCTGCAGCATAGTTGCAGACTGTTTCCACTCCAGCCAGTCCATGTCTGAGTTTGGCATATACCAATTCATTTATTTATCTAGCAAAGAATATCTTTATCCCTTTAAGGAGACTAAGCAGCCTGTAAATGTAAATTGAGGAACTTTACCATGCAAAGTAATTCCCTGTAAAAACCACCACTATCTTACCCAAGTAGATCTCTATCAGCTAAAATTGATGTCATTCATTTGACATATAAATAGGCCTACTGTTTTACGAATGCGATTTTACCTTGTTAGAAACAGTGCAACTGCAGAACTTCCAGAGATACCGTTTCTCCAGCAAGAAAAGGAAAAATCCTATTTAACACCGATATTTTACATTGCTAAGTGAAGTTTATGTGTACTTTTGCATATACTTTCTGCTCATCAGGCTAAGTTCATCCCTGTAAACCTTAAGCTGCTGGGCCCCCGTGTGCACCAAAATCTAGTGCATGCTCGCACTCTCTTTTACAAGGTTACAGAAACAGCAGCCAATCTGAGCCCTTCAAACAAACAGCAAGAGAAACTTGTAGACTTCTATCTAGGGCTGCCGGCACACACTTGCTTCATGATGGCTCACTCAGCACAAACTAATCTAGGATAGATTCAGGTCAACCTGACCTGAAATGGATCTTAATTGGGTTAGTACAACCAGGTCTAGAGTATCACATTGCCATGGTCTGATTCACCCCATTAAAAACAGAATGAAAAAGCCACTAGCAACAAATACTGGCATTATGCTGCTTAAGATTTTTTTGAAAACTGGAATCAAGTTCTGAGAACTCAGCATAACATAATACTTAAAGAAACACAAACAGATCCAAAGGGTCAGAACATGGTCGCAGTTTATGTACCCATGAGGCAGATTCAGGACCAGGTTGTGCGCAAGCCAGAATTCCTGGATTTAGTTATCAGAATTGTATTACAGATGCTCTCCCCATAATTCACTTTATTCAAAGATAAAAAAATATTCTTCTCCTTTTACTGAGGAGTATCTAAGTCCATGCCAACTATACACAATTCTCTTGTTGGTGAAACCACATGCTACAGACCATAGCAAGAATGAAAAAGAGGAAACCCAGGAGGTTTTTTCCTTGATGGTAGATTGCCACTCCTTCAAGATGCTCAATACAAACATAAGACATTATGAAAATACTACATAATTTAAAAAGCCATCAGTGTTGCTTTACAGTTCCAAGCTTGGTACTTTTCTGCTGTGCTGGGTAGCACTGATCACACCTGTATTTTTTCATAATACAAGAAAGGAGGGTACCATGTAGGAGCCTTACCCACATTAGCACTGAAGGAAAATCAAGAGGACACCCCGAGAGAGGGCACAAAGCAGAAGGATGGGATGTCCAAAGTAATTAATCATCCTTCCCCCCCCAGTTCTATGTGTCAAATCAGGTTCAGACCTCTTTTGCTACAGTATTTATTTATAGAATCATAGAATTGTTAAGGTTGGAAAAGACCCTTAAGATCATCAGGTCCAACTGTTAACCTAGCACTGCCAAGGCCACCACTAAACCATGTCCCTAAGCACCACATCTATCCGTCTTTTTAATACCTCCAGGGATGGGGACTCAACCACTTCCCTGGGCAGCCTGTTCCAGTGCCTGACTACTCTTTCAGTGAAGAAATTTTTCCTAATATCCAACCTAAACTTACCCTGGCGCAGCTTGAGGCCATTTCCTCTCGTCCTATCGCTTGTTACTTGGGTGAAGAGACCGACCCCCACCTCACCACAGCCTCCTTTCAGGTAGTTGTAGAGAGCAATAAGGTCTCCCCTCAGCCTCCTCTTCTCCAAACTAAACAACCCCAGCTCCCTCAGCCAGTCCTCGTAAGACTTATTCTTTAGACCCTTCACCAACCTAGTTGCCCTTCTCTGGACACACTCCAGCACCTCCATGTCCTTCTTGAAGTGAGGGGCCCAAAACTGGACACAGTACTCGAGGTGCGGCCTCACCAGTGCCAAATACAGGGGCACTATCACCTCCCTGGTCCTGCTGGCCACACTATTCCTGATACAAGCCAGGATGCCATTGGTCCTCTTGGCCACCTGGGCACACTGCTGGCTCATGTTTAGGCGGCTGTCAACCAACACCCCCAGGTCCTTTTCAGCCAAGCCGCTTTCCAGCCACTCCTCCCCAAGCCTTGGGCCCCTATGTGCCTTACCCCAGAGGAATTCCCATAGAAATTATTGCCAAGTCAGCTGGGATATTCACTGCAAATTTCTCTGCAGGAGAACACCAAAAAGGAAGAGGTTTTCCCAGAGATACATTTACTCACTTATGGTTTCCAAAGAGGTTCATTTAAATACAAATGTTCTCCTGCAAGTGAACAGGATTTATATTGAAAAAGACTATATAGTCCAGTTTTGCCAACTTCCCTTGTAAAGAAGGAATGTATTGTCCAGACAAAACACTGCTTAAATGCATCAGTTATTTTTCCATGTATCTCCCACTACGTGGCTTTTTAATAATGGTTAGCATTTTATCCAGTATTACTATCCCATTCAGTGATTCCTTTGTTTTATTTAACAGAAAAGTCAGCTGAAAAGCAGATATCAATAGCTCACTATAAAAGTCCAACACCCTAATTCTGCAAGAAAGACTAAGAATTTTAAGTAAAACCACTCATGGATCATAGGCAGAAGCTTTCTACATCCTCAAAGCTTGCTCATAATTCAGCATCGCATTCTATCAAAAAAAAAAAGTAACAAGATCAAATTGTTTCATCAGTTGTAGTCAAGCAATGCTAAAGAGTTCAGAATTCGGCCCAATTTTGATCAATACAAATAAGCAGTCTTACTCACTTAGAAATTTATTAACTCTGATCAATAGATTTCATACAACAGCTGCACAAAATCAATGAACAACGCAACCTATACAGAACATTGCAAATGTTTGCTCATTAGGAAATTACTGCTTCTTTTTCTTTACTTTCCAAAAGATAACAACATTGCAAAAGATTGTTTAGCCAAGTATTCTAATGCTAATGGTGCACCAGTTGTATGTACACAGCAGATTACTGGACACTCCAAATTGAAGAGGAATCAGTTCCAGATGTTTTCCACTGATTAAATTCAGCCCAAGAAAGGTTAAGTAAATGACAAGCAGCTGGTTTTCTTCCTTGCAATAGCCATGAAAAATACTTGGAGAGTTCTGACTACCTCTAACTGGCAGACACATGGTACAGCACCTATTTTCCTAGGTCTTCATGATTAACATAGACTGTGGACAGTCTTCAGAGCAACTAATTCTTTTCACCTCCAGTCTCAGATCTTATGCAGATCAGAATTAACAGAAAAAAGCTCAACAATAAAAAATCATCTCTCTTTGGCACGCCTCAATTATGTACATCCCTAAGACACAACCACTCTCACTGCATATACTAATTTCTACTTACTCCAGTAGAAAGAAAACAGGAAAATGTTAAAGTGTCACTAGACCAGATCATGGCTCAGTGCAATATTGGCATCACCCTAATGAACCATCACTCCATTTCAAACAGGACAGCAAAGTGCATTGATTTCAGGTTCTCGGGCATAACACTCATGACAACAGCAGAAAGAAAAGCTTAGCCAGCAATAGATGCAGCAGGTATAAATTCAAAGTTATTCAAGTGTGAAGATTCACAACTTAATAGCAAACAAGACCACTTTAAATGTGGGGATTGCCTAGCTATGTCTAGCTAGCCCTCTGAAGAGTTCTTGAACCTTTACGTGCAAAAAACCAAAGATCATTAACTAGAATGTATCAGTTTTTACCATGTACAGACGTTGAAACAAAGCTTTATTTCTTAAACTTCTCTCCTTCTATTTATACTCAGACACACAGAGGTTTTTTAGCACCTGATAGGTTTAAACTGACAGAAAGATGTAAAAGTCCCTTGTGCATGTATCTTTAGGCAAGTTGACAGGCCAGATTTTCCATCACAGCACTTATTCCGGGTGGTGCACGGAAGCATTTCCAAAGCACAGAAGTAAAAGCAAAGATTCCCATGGATTTATGATTGGGAAAAATCTGGAAATAACATCATGCATCCCTATATATCAAAATTATTTTCCAAGCATCATCTATGAGACTGAAAACAGCATGCTTTGTAAAGAGACATATCAAGCAAACCAAAATTGTTTAGAAAGTGGCTAACACCTGGGTATCTAAACAGGGAGCAAAACCAAAAAGAAGAGAACACTTAAAATTTTTTCTTCTTCATTTTTTACATAATGGTCTGTGTTGCATACATATATGTACATACAAAGACACACGCACACACACACACCCCCCAAAGAACCAGAGTTTATTTTACTTCTACTCTGGAGTCTTTTCAGCTTTCTCAGCTGACATACAAGGTAAAATATGTAAAATACATGCTTTTCAAGCCACATTAACTCACATATTCAAAATGAAGAGTACATTTAAAGGAGTAGTAAAAGTATATTTACTACTCAGCCATTTAAGTAGAACCAGTTAAAAAAGCCATGATTTTTTTTTAACATGATGCCCTGATCTCCCACAATAATGTTTTGTCATTCCCATCAGAAAGAACAAATTTTTGTGGCTAAAAAGTAGCTTTACATTCTGTATTAAATCACATCTAATTTTCCCCACAGAGCATTCACTACATTTTCTGCAAAAATCAGCTTCTCTTCTTGCAAAAGCTGACATTCCCGATCACCACTCCTCCTTGTTTATGCTAACAATAAACAAACGCGTAGGCCTATGTTTAATCCTGCGTTGACTAATAGCATTCTTCACTTCTGTAATGCTGTGTCAGTCTAAAAACACTTCATAAACAATTAAGACTCACAATATCTCTGTGACAGAGACAAGACATATTCATTTAACAGATGACGCAACTGAAGCACAGTGAGTTAATTGTCTGCCCAAGGTCACATAGCAAATCAGTAACAGAGCTAGGAACAGAATCCAAGAACACTGACTCATGCAGTGCTCCCTCCTCAACAGGGGACGAGCCTTTTACATACAGCCTCAACACCAAAATATGGTTTCCACTGCAGTCTAACAGCCCGCTAGTACATACTGGAGCTTTGTCATTGTCTTCCATTCTCATTTTAACAGTCTCTAGCTGCCTCTGCTTCTTTTGTGAAAAAAGAGTCCGAGGCAAAAGCTGACAGTCCTTGGCTTTTTACAGAACAAGTACACACACAAAAAAAATGGAGGAAATGCAAAAAGTTGCCCTTATTCCCACTTATAAGATGAAATACCTGCTTCTCACCTTCAGTGAGAAGGCTCTGAGGTGGCTCAAAAAGGCCTTCACTTCCATATAGTCACTAGTGAATTGCAATGGAAAGCCTGCGGTACTACGATTGCTCTGTATGTCAGCACTGGCCTAAGTGCTGGTTGGGTCTGTTCCCCCCCCTTTCCCTTTTCTCATCCACTGGATCACATGGAGATGTACCTTGCATTTTGAAATTAAGTTATTGTTGTTTAAAGTTTGGTCTTTGGCATGTTAGACTATGTATTCTGTATCCTGGGCTGCACTGGAGTGAGACTTGCTACCTCACTGAAACATTTAACAAAAAGATAAAATTCTAAAGTAGCAGTGGTGATAAAAATCCAAATTGTGTAGCACATACTTACCTGTGCTTTTAAAGGTAGGTTTCATAGACTGTTTCCCCAGGCAGCCTCCACTTATATACTGGTTTCCCATTCCCTGATGCACAATCTGCATTATAATTTTTAATGTTAAGTTTCTTGACTAATTAGAATGGAATTAGAAAATCATGGTCTTAACAAGAGTTCAAGCCATCCATAAAAAGGGAAACCTTAAGTCCCAAATAAGTTCCTGCCCACCCCCTTCCCCAAAATAATATGGATTATACGACCTCAAGGAGGGCAGGTACTGCAGTGATGTACTGGAAAAGGCTCTGCCTACAAGATCTCATTTGAGTCTAATGCATCCCCCAGACCTATGCAGTGAGCAGGTTATCTGTTCCACACTGTGGCATCATGTACCATAAAGAGCTGGTTAACAGACCAGAGATCAGGTCAAGCAGCTGCCTTTGTACTTGATATCAAAAGTGAGGAGACAGATCACTGCAGTGAATTAGTGAGATACAGAATTAGCACGGGAACATGAGACAGGAGCCAACTGCATGAGCATTGCTGCCTCTGTGGGAGGCTCACAGGCTGTCTTCCAAAGTGCTCTCAGCCACTTCTGAGTCAATACCAACTGCATATTGAATAAAAATTCCACTCTAGTCCATGATCTGACCCACTGATGGGTTTATTTGATAGCACCAGGCTCAGAAACCTCTCGAAACGCATTTCTCAACTAAACAGTGAACCACTGGTAAATATTTTGTTAAGTATCAGATTCCAACAAGATTTCATCCCTCTTACAGTAGCCTAAGCTAATTTTCTAGGCCATAATCCAGATCCTGTGTTTATGCACATATAAGGATGAGACAGGAAACACAGTACGTAAACTGTCTTCTGCCTCTCTCCTATCTACAATGCACATTGCCACATCACAGCAAAACACCCCACGTGATCTGATCTGACCTGATTGTTCTTGACCAATTCATGTTCACTGTTACTTATTTCCTTCCTACTGTCTGTTTTTTTACAAATAGTTTGACCACTCCAGCATTATTCTAAGAAATGGACTTACCTAGAAATGGAAATTCCTCCTTCCCTCCCTTTCAAAGGATGTATTGTGTGCCCTTTTACAGACCCATGTATCTCACCAGCCTCCTGTAAGTCCTGTTAGCGGTTCTCACCTTGTTTCTGATCACTCCCTTACTCCTCAGCTATTTACTTTGCAAGCCCAGATAACTAAAAGCAACCTGACTTCAGTGTATCTTTCCAATCCTTTCTCTTCTGTTCTGACTTGATTTGCTCCTCGCTGAATCATTAGCTAAATAATAGCAAGCGACACAATTTGTAGTGTCAATTTTAGCAAATTCAGTGTTAACTTTCAGTGAAAAAGCATTAACTATTTCCTGACATCATTACTGTCTTCACACTTTATGTTTAATAATTGGGCCAAACTTCCATTCTGCATAGATTTTCATCTCAAGTTTAGGTCATTAAAAAAGCTCACAATTTACCCAGACTGTTCCTATCTTTCCTACATTTTGGAAAAGTGACAGCTTGGGATATTCATGTGAATTCACTAAGGAGCTCCTATGTCTCCTGAATTCTTCTGTGTTGTCCTGTATTAGCACTGTTAGTTACAATGCCTAAGCTTTGTACTGAGTTTGCAAGACCTAAGGAATGAGGCTTCTCAGGCCTGTCCTGTCCAAACTTTTCCTGGCCTGACTTTAAGTGATTTAGCTGTGACAGCAATTTCTCTAATTGACCAGGTGTCTATATCTAACTTGTTTTACTTTTGTTTATCTTTGTGTTGTACAACCATACTTTCATATCTACAGTAGTAAAAGCAGTTATTCTAGTAGAATGAGATATTTACAACTAAATAATGACATAGTTTACAGAAATACAGGCTGGGTAGAATATCAGAGGCCTTGAGAAGTGGAAACACAGGATGCAGTGTATAGGAGTACAGGCATAAGATAAGAGATGGGGCACAGGCTTGGCACTGGAGACCCCACAGCTATAAACAATTCACCAAAGTCAAAGAAAAATGCAGTCCAGGAGCAGGACAAAACTGGTTTTAAGGGTAACAGAGAACAAAGAAATATTATCTCATATGCATAAAGGGGAACATGTATGGTAAATTCAGATGAAACCTGGAGCTGCACACCAATGAAGAAACATGTAAAAGTGTGTTAGGAAACATTTAAGTGACCCCAGGTGGATCCTGGGAGAGGAAGAAGAAACTATGAACACAAACATCATATTCCCTCCTGTGAATGACACCAGATTTCAACAACTCATTGTACCACTTCCCCTTCTCCCCCTGCAGCAAATGAAACTTTAGTACCCAGAGGAGCATAAATGCCAGGGAAACAGGTAGAAAGTAAGAAGTATGTGTTACAGTTTTAATTGTATTTTTACTATTATTGCAACTTTTTAAATATGCAAAAAACATACTGCATTTGATTCTTTTTTGTAACAATTAGATCTGGACTAATAGTGATTAGATCTCAAGATTTCAGTTATACTAGCACTAAATTCTAGTTTTACTTTTATAGTGTGTGCTTCCTCTTGCTTATAAAGAAGACTTTGAGCATAACACTTCTTAGTCTTGCTTCCTACCATACCTTATCTTTAACTCTGAGGTTCCATTCTTGAAGTCCAATAACTCTGTTTCACTTCCCTCTGCTTCCCAAGGCTGGCTAAGTCTATCATTTTATGGTTACTCTCCAACATGCCTTTCATATTTTTAATCAAATCTCTAGTAGTACAACTCAAAGGTAGAACAGTCTCTACTTCTACTCTCCATCTTCTGTACCAAGGCTACTGGAGACCTAGCTGAGTAACAGGTTTTTCTAATGCATTCCTTCAGACACAGATGTCAAGAAAACGCCACAAGGTCCCGTGCTGTGAGAAGATTCTGCTGGTTGCTCAAACATAACAAAAGAAAAACCGATTTCCTGTTTTTATGTTCAACAGTTGAATTCTCCCTTGACACCCCTATGACAGGGTCCTGGATTTTCTTCCTTTCTTCTCTTGCCCAGAGACTTACACAGGAAGACTATCACAATGTATATTCTGGATCCAAGAGCAAAAATTACCAGGGCCACCTCAGCACTGTGAAATAGCTTACCAAAAACTATACAATTTATTAGGTCAATTTAATCTCACTTTAAAAAGCTGCCTTTGTTTTATTATTAGGCAACATGTTGACTCAAATACAATGTATTCGCTTCTCTAACTTTCTACATTTTTAAGGTTTTAACAGTTATCTGAAATATTAATTTTTGGCAACAAAACATCCTATTCTGGGGTAAGCCCTCCTTTGCAACTCATAATTACTATTTCTTTCCCGCTGCTGTGCTGATAGTGTCTTTTTTTTCCAGTTCTAATAATCAACTTCACCAGAAACACCACTGCCACTAGTCCATGGTGGACAGGACTTCTGTTGTTCGTTTGGTTTTTTTAACTCTATAGCACAAACTTGCTATTCACCATGTGCTTATCCTAAGCCAATGTCATCATAAAGTCTCCCTACCACGCACAGACATTTTCTTTTGCTACTGAACAGCAAAATTCGGTCTTACATCACAAGTGAAGTTAGTTGGAACATTTTCAACTAAATGAAGTTTCATCTAAATGTGCTGTCTTTGATGAAGCAAAAATGTTTTCTGGATAAAAAAGTCTAAATACAATTTTACTGATATTACTAATCAGAAAAAGTTTGAGGGAGCTGCAAATACCTTCTCTCACTATGCACTCCCATGGTCTCTGGGACCATCTGGTACAAAGTCCCTGCTCAAGTCCGGTGTGACCGGTGATCTAAACTCTGGTCCTAAATCAGGCAGAACAGGGAGTTGAATAAATGCAGAACAAAAATAAATTTTTAAACCTCAAAAGCTGCCAGATTTAATTAGAAGCAAGAGTGAGTTTGGCAGAGGTAACTGTTCTCTTCTTCTCAGTCTCCATCTCCCCTTACACCATCCCCAGCTCTACCATCCACTTTGGTCATGCAAGATAAACCACAGAATTCACTGAAAGTTCTCACTCAGGACAGCCAGGGCTGAAACAGAAAAGCCTGAAAACTTTCTGGTAGAGGCATACAGGTATGTTTCCACAACTCTTAGTCACAGGCAAGTACTGTTAGTACCTACAAGTCCAGAACTGACTGACAAATTTAGAAGTTAAACAGCCCTATGCTGAATATAGATTCTGACTGCAAAACCACCAGCATCTGCTAAACTCACCTTCTTAAGAGCATGACGTTTTTCAGAAGCATGGTATCTGGATACTTTTTCTTGCTAATTTGGAGCATATCTTTATGCTTTTCTGACTTACTGATAGCTATGCAGACCCTGAAAATCTTTGGTGTGTGCTTTATTCTGTTAATTTTAGCCACATGTTTTTTCTCACCTTTCACTCAGCTTGTCAGCACTGGAATCTATGAATCCACTTCATTTAAAATGTTTGCTTCTTTATATGTACTGCAGATTGTAATCCATCTACACCACTGAGGGAAAGCAGCCCCTTTTCCCCAATGGAAATGCAACCAGTTTCCAGGAACAACCAACCCATTACTAGAGAGATGAATTCTCGAATGTCAGCATCCAAACTAGCATTACAGACAGAATAAATCAACATTAACACTATTATACACTTTATATAAGAGGGCTCACAAAGGTATTCTGAGGGTCATTGAAAATTACAGTTCTCTTGCCCCACCTGGTGAAAAGTTACCCTTGTGCAGTTTTGCTTTAAATATGGGAGGGGGAGGTGGGAGGGAACATGTCAGCATGCAAGAAACTCCAAAAATCAAACAGAAAAGCACAGTGATAAATAGGGAGTAGTTGTTTTTTTTTTACCCCAGCAGAGATTTATCACTGTGAGAGTCTTGTGACTTTGACAAATTTTACAACAATGAGTTGTGTATACAACCTACAATAATTGACAGAGAATAATATATTCCATCTGCTGGAGGTGTCCCAGGAGGCTGACCTTCAAGGTCCAAAATCTTACACATTTTTATTATTTTTTTCTCGCTAATAAAAAGCATTATGAAAGAGCTATTCAGTTCATTTTGAGAAGCATACATTTCAGTGAATAGCTGTTATTTGAAGATGAAACTCAAGTGCATGTAAAAAATTTCAGTTACACTCAAATGTTATTTGTTTTTCCTCTATTCAGATCAGTCTTTATGACCTGCCACTCACTCTTGCTATCATAAGTAACTACCATCTTGATACTTAAGTGTCTTCTTTAAATCTTACAGAAACATTAAAGATGCCAGAGCGTTCATACGTGTCTTGTCATCCTGATAACAGACCTTGCTGCACGGAAGTATGTACATGATGGTTGACAGAAGTACAGGTAAAGATCATTTTCAAGACTAAAGAGAACAATTATGGCTATAATCTCATGTGAGGATGAAACCACTGAGTGTTTTAAATCATTCCATGAAAAAATTAAACCATACACCCTGGTATGAAAGAGTTCCTCAGTAGAAGCAACAGATACTCTAGTGCAATATATTCTTTTCATGGGTATCTTCAGCATCACAGTTATTTTCCAGAATTGTTTTTCTTAAACCCGTGTTTGCTTTAGCTGTTCCTTTTTAATTTCTTTCTAAATAGCTTCCTCATTTTGAGAGGTTTGACTGCAAACAAGGAAACTATTATTGTGGAAGACTTTTGGCCTTTCCATTCCTGCAAAGATGGTCAAGTTGTTAGGGTTACAGAGCACTCTACATTAGTCACACCCAAAACTCCATTCATGGTGCAGAACTAAGTCAGGAATTGTTTTCCTTTTAGATTATCAAGTGTTTGTTTCAAGATTCCATCATTTATGGTATGTAAATATTTATTTTCTACATTATGCACTATCAATACATGTTTTTTATGACACATACACAAGTATCTCAGAAACCTTAACGTTGATCATATCTATAGGCTTTATAAGGCTTCCCTTTTCTCAAACCTTCTTCATACAGAAGAGGAAAGCACCTTTGCCTAGCTTTGAAAGATATGCCTCCTAAGCAAGTTTTGAGCAAGCCAAGAGGATGCTAGGTGGACATGGATACAGGAACAGGATATCCTAAGAAAAACCTTATTTTCATGAAAAAAAGCTGTGCTCACACAATGCAGTTCCTGAATTAAGGTAAATCTTCCCTTTATCAAGGAAATGTTAACTTAATTTCAGCCTGTTTCTGCCCAGAATAAGGCATTTTCTTAGTGGGACTGTTATTTTGTTGCCTGCACTTGCCAGGCATTTGCTTCAGGTCTTCCTACAGTCTCTTTCACATCTGACCAGCGCAGCAGACTAGAAGAGCTGTTTTAAAGCAACAGCTCTGCTCCTCCTAGGTCAGGCCTATAAAAGTGATCTAATTCAACCTCGAAGTTTGCCATCATCTGTAAAACATCCAGCCCCCACAGCCAATGAATAAAATATTCCACTATAGCAACACTGAAATAGAAGCTGCCATGGCCGTTTTCAATTGCCTTTTTTATTATTATTTTCTGTGCCTTTTAAGCTTTTTAGGAGAGGAAAAAAATATCCCCATTTACAGGCCTGAAGCCTAGTACTTCCATTTCCCAAGAATAGAAGCCTATTCATTCTGGCAAGGAGAAATTCACTGAGAGAAATCAGGTTTAAACTTTTGAGAGGTGTCAAGAATGTTCAGTCAATTGAGCAATCAAGTTAGCCAACTACATTCCTGGAAGCTTTGCAACAGAAGGAATGAATCAGAAAAATCAAATGAAGTGTGACTTGCCCCTGACACTGGCTAAGGCAAAACGTGAAAGAAAATGAAAAATAGATAAAACTTAATTGGTAAGGGAATAATATGCATGGCCGTCTCTCAGCACAAGAATAAATTAGACCAGCTATAATGAAAGTACAACAAGAAAACATTTTCAGAAAAAGTGGAAAAAATTCTTTCATTTTCCTCTGTTACCAAGCTGCCAGGCAGAAAAAGATACAGGCTTGTCTTTTCAATCTCTTTCCTCTGATGCACAGAGCTTTGCTCAGACTAAATATGAACATTTAAGGAACATAGCTTAAGTGAATAAAGGTGCACTGGCAGAGTCATGAATACAGGCGACATAGTCCTCAACATCTTAACTGTCTTCAGTACTGTCACAAGTTACACAACACTTTGCTGTGTCTGTCCATCACCGACTGATACCGCAATATCAAAATACAATCAGCAAAATTTGCTATTACATGGTCAGCAAGGGAAGCTGCACAGCTCTAATAAACCTGCTGAGAACGAACATAGTATTCTGTTAAGAGAAATGTAGTTAAAGCAGCAAGTTTATTTATAAATCATACCCTTCATCTCCTTTCCCAGAACCCTATAAAAGCACTGGAAATCCCAAACAATTAAAATACCACCATTGCTGAAAAGCATTCTGACCTCAAAGTGACAGAAAAAAGATTTATATAAGATTATAAAACATGAAATGTTTTAATGAAAATTATGTAATGAAAACCTCCATCAGTGGAAGAAGGAAACTCTTCCACCCACAATGGCAGTTTATGGCTATCAGTTGCATGAAGCAGAGCCTTGAAGGTCTTTCTAAATCGCTGTGGGAGCCAGATGCTCCTACCCCTTACAGATGTGCCTCAATATGCCACAGCTCTCAGATCCCTGCTATTCCACATCTGACTGACTGCTCTAGCATAGATGACATAGGTTGCATTGACAATACAATCTAGCAACTCTGGAAAGTCAGAGCAACCCAGTGAAACTCCTGCCTTTGATTGTGTTCAATACAGAAGACACTACATAATTCCCTCTGGGGGCAAAAATATTTGAAGTACTTTTTATTAAAGAAACCATCATGTCAAGACTACAGTCATACTCTCTCCAGGCTGAAATTGTGTGTCAGCTTCAATGTCACATAAGAGTAGCAATTTTATGCAGAGTTGATGTTCACGTTTATCAAAGACAGATGAAAACTTAAGTCAAAGCACCACATAACATACCTTTGACTAGGGCCAGCATCTTTGGATACCTCAGTTAACTTGGCAAGGCTTTGCATGCCTCTAGGTGTGGAACATAACTCCTCAGACAATGAGGAAACAATCTCCCTTTCAGCTAAAGATTTAGCAGATCCAGAACTAGCACTAGTTTCCCCAACCCCATCAGACAAAGGAAATCAACACAAAGGTGGAAAAACTAGCTTTCCAAAAAAACTCACTTCACAGTAAACAATACTATTTCATACCCACATTTCCACTACAAACTTAATTAAAAAAAAATTACAAACAAAGCAGTATCTTAGCTTGGCAGTGAAATTCAGCCAGTTTCCAGGTTGAAATACTACAGCCACTTATAACAACACACAACATTTTAAATGAAGCAACAAAAAAAACCCCACTTATCAAAACCTCTTGGTTGACATAGGCATAAAAATTTAGCTGTTACTATCACAATTTATTTGCACAATGTTTAAGAGTAAGTGAAGATATTTTTCCTGTTTTATTTTCCTTCCTTCAGGCTCTATGTGAGGTAAAGTTTAAAGGTAGGGTAGATCTGAGGAAGCTCTCCATCCATGTCTGAGATAATTCAAAAAAGTAGAATTAACAATATATCCAACATCTTAACTGAGTTAACTTTGGTAAAAAAAGAAAGCTCTTTTGATATTCACACCACATAAATCTAAAGATTTCCTTTTATTTGTGTCCCTCTGTTTTTGTTATGTAATTGTCCTTAGTTTGAGGCATCTTGCTTTACGGATTAGTTTAAAATTATCTTTTCATGGAAATTTTCCCTGCATCAGTTCAATTCACTTTAATGTTGTTTCTTAAAAAATGCTAACCTGAACACAAGTGAAAGTAAATTACCTCCTGGTTCATCAATGTAGAAAGACACTTTTTTTTTTTCTTCTTGTTCATCAATGTGATCATAAGTGATCTGTGGAATAGACAAGGCGTTCTCTCCTGGGTTTATTACAGGTGCAGAACCGTTACCACAGCCTAGTTTCCCTTTTCTTTTGTATCTTCTAGCCTGTGGTAGTAGAAATGGGATGTTATCAGAAGATACTATCAAAACCAGAAAAGTACACATGTGAACTTCACTATACGGTAAATTCATTTGAGGTTGTAATATTTTTTTTTTTTTTTTTAAAAAGAATGCAGTTGAAATTCAGTGAAAGTGTTACAACCTTGGTTAATGTTTTCAAAGTGGCTGATTCTCAATTATCAACTTAAATCTGGCAAGATTTTAATTCTCAGGAGATGCCTAGCACATTCTGAAAATCAGGTCTCAAGTAAAATTTCTCAAACTGGGTCCAAAGCTCAAGGCACTCAAAATACTAATCACTTGAGTATACAACAGCTTGGCTGTAACACATTTCTAAAGCTTTAATTAAACATAACCATAGACTTTGAATTATAAGCTAGGCACTGTACGGCCTTTTCCACTAAAGAAAATGTCACCTTTTACCAAAAAGGCTGAATTAGGCACATCAGGAGAAGATAAATCCTTCCTCCTGTCTCCAAAGATATTCTCCTGATTTTAGAAGCATAAGAGGCAACCTAATGAACACCCTACAATTGGCACATAAAAACAAAAAATGAAGGTTTGGAATCAACTGGTTCCAAGCCAGGCTGGTCTCCATCTGCCTTTGTGACTAGAAGTGACCAATATAACAGCCACTCGTATACTGACCACATGGCCTGTGCCGTCTGCCTCCTGGATGCTGCTACCACCTAGCTATATAAATACTACTTCACACAACATGGCATTTATTTCCAGCCTTCATGACCACCTACCCTTTGGCTGTAGTCCCACCCGGTTCTACTATTCATACACCTCAAAACAGAGGTAAGAGGCATACTTTAATTTGCCTGATGCTCCCATAACCTTCTGACAAGGAGCCGAGGTCTCACTCAATTCTGCAAAATACTCTGGCCTCTGACGTGACCACTAAGCAGTTAGCAGAGATAAACATCATCAGAAAGAACAAGTATTCACACATATCAACACAAACAGCTGCAGGTTCAATATATTCACAAATGGGACAATGTTACTCGGCCTAAGTAAAACAATTCTTATTCTGCTATGGTCTGCATTCAGTCTTTTGGAATTCATTCTTCTGTTCAGCTCTGCAGCAATTAAACAAAAGCATGCTCAAAATTAATCAAACAGGGCATGAAAAATGGTAGAAATGGGCATATATTGTGAACAGTGGATGCACTACTGTGATCAGAATGCTTCTAAAGGTAAAGATTATGGGCTCCCATAGCAGGAAAAGAAACTAGGAATTCTCTGGAGAACAAAATCCTACAACATGCACAAGATGATCAATATATAGTTAAGTCTTTAAAATAAGAGGGTAGGTAGAGAAAGAACTAGTCTCCTTTGACAAGAGAAGACGATCCATTGGTAAGAGATGAAAGAACCATTACTATGTTCTTAAATTAGGGTTAGCAGTTCACAGGTAAGTTCAGGTTTAATAATATACTAGGGAAACCCCTCTCACTAGAGAAAACAGAGGGAAAATATTAAGGGCACTAAAAACTGTCTATTTTTTCCAGCTCTCCCAACATGGATTACTTGCTGTTCGGCAACACATACTACCCAGTCTTACTTCAGCTTTACTCCTTTCCTCCTGTTTTTTTTCCTCTAGTTGTAAAGAAGCTAGTCTCATGGCAAAGTTACACTCTGCTCAACACTGAGTAGATCGCTCTGCTGTAACACCAAACCATACACATGCACACAGATCATACTGATACAGCTTTCAACACGTGCTGTGGGGAAATCATACTGCAATTATCCACTGGGCAACAGACCATCAGTGGGATTTCACTGCCTAAAACCAGGCCCTTAACATCACTTCAGAAAGCCTGGTTATCTGAGCTAGACCTGCTGCAGACCTGGGCCTCTCCAGAAGGGGTGCTGAAGGCTAGGCAAGCTTGCCAATGAAACTACATAACTACGTTCAGGCAATCCCACCTGTGTAGACAAACACTATTCCACATTACTGCAGCCACAGGTCAGGAATTTGCCCAAATTTCTACACACAGCCCCAAATAAAAGTACCACGGAGAGAAGGAACCGAGCAAAAAAAGTGTAGAAACTGTCAGCCACATGTTGAATGTGAACATAAATTTTTAAACTAGCTTTCTCCTTTCTTCTTGTATGAACTACTATGCAAAATTAATGCAAAACAGGAAAGTGTCATCATTGACTTACACTACCCTTTAAGAAGGTAGAGGAGACTTCAAAGGGGATAAAACAATGGAGAATTGGCACCTGTCTGACCACCAGGACAAATTCAAAATTAAAAGACATTTGTCCCTCAGGAATATTTTACAGAAAACTAAACTAATCATGTTGTGGCAGAAGGAAAACAATAAAATATATCATTACAAATGCCTTTCAGCTCTCCAAATTCTTTGAAGGCTTCATGAGGATTTTGGCAAGTTATCCCAATCAAATTAAAAGCAAGAACAGAATAGAGTTCTGCCAACTCTCCATTACCTGTTTTCTCAGATTAGGGCTAGATGGCGCTGGTGGTTTTTGGGGATTTTGCACCGGTGATGTAACATAGATCTTCCATGTTGCTGTAGAACTGCAGGATTTCTCTGCTGCATAGCACCGCCACAGAGTCTATAATAAAACCCAAAACCAATAATCTCAGTGAATAAGCAGTCACTGTTGTCCTGCAGGCCAGGTAAATCAGATTTTGCTGCAAATCAAACTGACAGCAAAATCTTCAATCAGCGTAAGCTTGCTGCAAAGAGTTCTGACTGCAATCACTGTGCTATACCACACAATACTATGCCTAATAAAATACAGTCTTCCCTGCATATAACTGTGGCAAGTGTAATTTGCACCAGGAAACATACACTCAGCACACAGTGATCTTAAATACGCTCTGTGTAGCATTGTCCCTAGGAGCATGGGTCTAACCCTGCCCACAGTAAAAAAAAACAAACAAAACCAAATGACCCTCATAAAAGTGAATCCCCACAAGCATCACAGAATATTGCTGTTTCCCTTCTTCTGCAGTGTGTTACATTTTAGCATTTGTGCACCATGCTGTTGCATTCTTTCTATTATCACACAGAATGTTACACTGGGACATGTTTCTAAACTGAGGTGTGTGTATACATGTATATGTATACACGTTCATTCACCACCTCAGGATTTGGCAGATGCACAGGACCTAAAGGAATATAAAAAGGAAGTTAGGAATTAAAGATTATAACAAAGTTTTTTTCACTCTTTCACCAAGTAGACTCATTGCATCCAGTTAGTGTCATCATGCCTGTGAATATCAGGTTAGTAAAGCTTCTTATGCTCACTCATAAGCAGGGGGACAGGCAATTATCGAATTCTCTCTAGTGACTGAAAGTAGTTAAACACAAGTTATACATTTATAATGAAGTCTGGTAACTGTGATTCTCAGTACTTTAACTACTAGGCCACACTCCCTCTCCAATACTCTAAGCATTTTACAGTTAGGGGCCTTACCTGAATTAGAGAAGCTGCAGCTGGGATTTGTCTGTTGAAATGCTTCTGACGTTGCTTCTGCTGTACTTTCAGGGCAAAACCAGACCCCAGAATACCCTAAATATAACCAAAATTTCTAGTCAGACTCCAATATGGCTTCACATGCCTAAACCAAATACTTAGCATATGAAATAACCAGACATTTTATAAAAGACTTTCCCAGAAAAATAAAAGTTCTGAATTTTCAAGTGTCCACAGTGACATAATTCTATTTATTCCAACAATAGAGCACATCGATATTGGCATCACGTAACTTCAATAAATAGCATGTGCTTATTGCTGTGATCTGCAGGTAACATTAGTCAGAGGCATTCAACAGAGGTGGTCACGTTCCAAAGACAAGCCTACACAATGGTGGGAGAAGCAAATGCCAGTGTCACATGACTGATCTACAGCTATTCTTTGCACTTGTTTTTAATGCCTTGCCACAAAAACCCCCGCAACTAAAGCCAGAACCCAGTTTGCTTTTCCAGGCAAATTGAGCAAAGAAGCCAAAGATATGCTTTATAATTTCAGCATTTCTGTTAAAACTGATATTTACTGAAGAAATACTTTGTCTTTTCTAACTGTTTTGATGTTGTTGTCTTTATTTTCCCCCCATTCATTTATTTGAAGATCCAAAAATCCCAGAGATGCTTTATAGTACCACGTAGGAAAGCAGATGCAGTTTCCTAGACCTCTGCTTCATGGCAGTGTTTCTCTCCTTGCAGGACCCCAAATTGTTCTTATATAATCACAGATTAGCAGAAATGAAGGAAGTTTCACCTCTGGCACCTACATGCTGATAAAAGACCTCTCCTTACCTCACAGATTAGCTTCAGTTCTCTTAGTAGTTAAAATTATTCTTACCTCCTTTCTAGGCCACATCTCCCTAAAATGACTGAAGTAAAGATACAGCAGTTTCATTCATTTGTGTGTGTGTGTCTTGCACAGACAAACATACACTTGAGGATATGTGCGTGCACATTCTGTAGCAACACCCAATCCCATTATTTCCTATCAAAGGCATCAATTTAAAACTACCTAATTGTGAGCCCAAATCAGACAGATAATTTAATAAAGGGATCCAAGTTCCACTTACCGCTGGCAGAGCAAAGAAAGATATAGCAAACACTGAAAAACAGGAAGCTATTGTCTTCCCAATCCATGTCTGGGGAACTTTGTCTCCATAACCAATTGTCGTGACCGTTACCTAGGCCAGAAACAAACATCTGATTCACTACAATGCAGTATCTTTTTTCCCCAAAAGCAGGAAAAAAGAAAGAAAGAAATAAAAAGTAGAGAAGTATCAGGAAATATATATGGATCAACAGTGTTTGGATTTGTGCATAAGGAAACCACAGGAGTACACTAAACATCACTTCAGATTTATCCTGTTTTTACATTCTTCAGCAGGCGTTCACAACTGGCCACTGTTTTGGATGCAACAGTAGTCTGGACCCAGGATGACTGTTCTCACAGTTTGTAGCTGGCTCCTTCCACCCTCCCAAAACTGCAAGGATTGGCTCTGTGGCCTTGAAGCCATAGGCTTGCAATTTTTCTGCTTTTGCTTTTAAAATGCAGTTCCACAGGATTGAGAAGAAAGCCTTGGAAGCGCCGACTTGCACACAACCAATGCACAGGCATCTGCCAAACTCTGCAGTCAGGCAGAGACACTAGCTGTGGCAGGGTAAGCTATGCCCCGTGCTAGCAGGAAGGAAAAGGGACAGACCAAACACCATCCCAGCTGAATCTTCATAGCAAGAGGAGGAATACATAACCATTCCAGGACATGTTATCTCCCAAAGTAAATATGCCAGCAGACCAAGAGCTAAATATAGCTGAGCCCCACACTCAGCTACACCACCACCCCCCGCCCCACCAAAAAAAAAAAAAAAATACAGTTCTTTGCCACTCAAAATTGTGTTTAAGCCACAGGATGCATCATATTACTGTACCTGGATCTGCTCATTGCTTATCAGGGTGCAGCAAGGGCCAGGTACTCCCTAAGGGATAGGAAGCCCAGAGTCAAAGGAGACAATATAGCCAGCAGGGCAGTGCCTCCCCAGTCAGGACCCAGTCCCACAGCACCCAAGCAAAACAGATGCAGAAAGAGCAGCCAGATCCAACCAAGAGTCCAGATTATAATGCAATATCACAGCAATGAGGCAGGTCCGACATCAAGGCAGGAAGTCCACCCACAGGTCAGGGTTAGGATCAAGTCCACTGGTCAGCATGCAGGTCCACAGGGATGAGCCAAAGCCAAGATATCAGCCCATGAGTTGAAGTCAGGATCAAGAAACTCCATAGCAAGACATAGCTGCAACTGAGCTAGAGACCACCTCTCATCCAGCAGAGTGCTGAGCCCCTGGGTGTGGGTGGAGGCCACAGATGATGCTGATCAGGGTCATTAGGCCAATTAGTGCCCTCAGGGCCATGACAACAGCCTCTCCTCTCAGCAAGGCATGTCCCCACACAGGTCTGCGATCAGTAAGGACTTACTGTACAGGGACTAAAACACTGTGGGGGTGTGAGGCCACCCCTGAAAAGCCACAGAGGCAAGGAGGGCCTGAGTGGGACAGAGGTTTTGGGCTGTTCCTGATGAGCCCCAGTAGGTTGGAAGAGAATTCGTTAGGAGCCCAGTAGTCAGTAAAGGGTTGGTGCTGTGGCGGGATCAGAGTCCAGGTGAAGGCTGGTCCATCAGAAGGGTTTGTAATGTAACAAGGGCCAGCTGCTCCCCAACAGAAGGTGTTGGCAAGCCCACAGCTTGCCAGACAGGGGCCCCACCACCCTGGGCCCAGCCCCACAGCAGGACAGACTCACAGACAGTGGCTATGTCCAACAGAGGCTAAATCATACAGCAATATCAAGATGAGGAGGTAAGTCTGGGGTTGAGTGCGGAAGTCAGCCCATAGGATGAGATCCAGATCACCAGACCATGGCTGAGCTGGAGACCAAATCTCCTCCAGCACAGCTCAGGGAGGGAGTAAGTGTCCAGGGCTGAGCCTAAATAGAGGCTCTGAGCTGTGGGTCTTGGGGTGGCTCCAGCTGTGGCTGGTCAGGGACATAAAGGCTTTTTAGCTTACTCAGAGCCCTGACACTGCCATAAAATGGTATGAGAAAGATGACTTGCACCTCTGAGAAGTGGAAAGCTTCCAGTGAGGAAATGAAAGATTCTGTCACTAATATCAACCACTGGGGAGAGCTTTAAATAGAAAAAAAGTACTTCTGTTTGGGAGCACCAGCCCTAAACCTAGTCCCACTCCCTTTGCTTTGCCTTGAATGGTAGCAGAAATACAGCCAAAACAGACTTAAAAGAATATGTAAATTTACACTGACTACAAAAGAGGATGTGGAAATACTGCCTTTTATGGGAAAAGTTGCTGACAAATACTCAGATGTTATGCAAAAATAGGCTTCTCAGAAGAAACTATCAGTAATAAAGGCATGGGAAGAATATATTTCTTCCTCCTCTCAGAGCGGTTCTACAGAGAGCTGGAAGGAAGATTTGCAGGGGAAAAAAATGACCAACTACTATTGAACTGAGTTTTTCCAAGTTCAAAAAAAATTAGGCTTGTGTTTATTCATCATGCATTTCTCACTTGATGAAGTCAACTTTGTAGTATCTATATCTTCTAATGAATATTGTTATTTTGAACTGCAAACTGCTCTCAGCAGGAACTCTGTCTTGCCAGGTGTTTGTCCAGATTTAATGTGGCTTGCCCATGAAGTGACTCAGGTGCTGTGTACTACCAGTAGTACAAACAGATGAGTTTGCCAGCCCCCAAAATTAAACCAGACCCCCCAAAATTCAACTTTGAAATGCAGTATGTGTTAGTGGGGAGTGGAGGAAGTTAAAGCAGTGTTTCTTTAACGGCACTTCAGCTCCTCAGTGCACCCAGATGACCCCTTAAAGTCTGGGATTTTTCCTTCCTTTTCATCTCTTTTTTTCTTATGAAAGGCTTCTTGTTTTTTTGTGGTTTTTTTTTTTTTTTGAGTTCTCCAGCACTCAGGACTTAAAAACAAACTGCAGTAATGTTGAGCTGTCTTAGCGTTACTATGGAAGACAGCATGAAAGCTGTAACCACAGAAAAGATGATTTTCCGTCTCTACAGGAGGCATTTGGCTGGCAGATTCCTGCAGGTGCCTGAACATGTCTCAGAAAGTTTCTCCCTGGCTACCTTAAGAGGGTTGCTTCTTGGTAATCTAATCAGTGCACTGAAGTATGTGGAAAGGATTATAAATAATGTAATTCTCTGGCTTTCTTAATCACAACCAGAATCTTTTTTCTACTTGTATATCCAAAAGTTATTAGTTACCTGCTCAGAGAATGTTTAATAACTAGGCTTTGGAAAATGACACCTCCTTCATAACACAGATTTACTATGGCACGATCCAGCTGGTATGCACATGCTCTAACACGGGCTCTGAAAACATATATGTGCACTTCAAAAAAGGAAGAACTCTAATTTAGTAGAAGTCAACAGAGCTTCCCACATGCTTTAAGATAGGCAGGTGTCCTGAAGTTTGAAGAGTCAGAACTGCACACCTCAAAAAACATATTAAATATAAAGGGGTTCAAACTGCTACCTCTGGCATGGAAATTTGCTACTGGAAATTCTGAGCAATTGATCCCAAGTACCTCTGCCAGTTAACATCAATTTACTGGAGCAACTATTTAACTCAAGTTCAATGGTATAGAATAGTCCAGTTTGCAGCAAAAAACAATAAGCACTACGAAAACCAGGAGACGAGCACGGAAGGGCCAACAGAAGAGAAGCCTCCTACACGCCCTTCTTCTTTCCTCAAGAAAAAATACGCATACAGGACAGAAAAACTACTGTGACTTGGGTTGCAATTCTGGCAGACTGACGGTGCTGTTGGAAATGCTTTTGCATGTGTTCTAACATGCTATAACTTCTGAAAGTGGCTTCATATAAAATACCACAAGCCTTTGATAAGTCTTTGCAGTTTAATCTGTTTGCTTGCCAAATCTAGGTGAAACAACCTTGCGTTTAACTGGAGTGAGTGAATGCAGTTAGCATTTAATTCCAGCTCTCATTCATTCTTTATTTTTCCTTTTCTTCATATTTAAACCTTTCAGGTCATTTGTATCAAGTTCAGCAAGCTTGCACTTTCTACTCAAAGCAAAATGTTACCCATAATACACTCTGTGGTTTTTGTCAGACACATAAGACTTTCAAATACTTGCTACCAAGATTTTTTTCCTATGGTTCAGTTTTGAAAGGCAAAAGTGAAATCAAATTTCACTCCCTAGTAACTCCACATCTGTGTTTCTATGTTACAGAAGATTTGAAAAGAAAAAGAAACTGATTCACTTTGTCCTTTGTCACTGCTCCCAGCTGTGAACTGCACCTGCACCGTGACTCACTAATGCTGAGGAGGCCTAGACGTCTGAAAAGCTTAAACAACAATTTAAACAGTGTTCTTCATGTGCCTCACATAGCTAGAGAAAGACAAAGCTGATTTTATCTTGCTATTACACAAAACAAGTCAAGTTTTGGAAAATAACAACAAAACCCATTGAACACATCGCAAGGCATATGCATACACTTTGAAATACAGATTCCAATTCATCTATCTCAACAAGGTAAAGTAATGCACATTTTAAACTTATCTGTTGGTCTTCATAACAACAACTTTTAAATTCCTTAAGTCCAAAATATTAACAAAATATGCTTGTATAAACACATCCTGACTTTTTTTACCTTAATTTTTTGCTCTTTACTCAAATCAAGGCTGTAGCTTCTAGCATTTGAAAATATTTTGTAATCCATATCTAAACACCCAATGCCACTCATAAAGCAAGCTCTGGATAACTAGAGCTAAAAAAATAAAAAGGAACGAAAGGTAGAAAAAGTACACCGGCTTCACATGGAAGTTTTATTACATGCAGGAATAACCCATGCATGAATATACATGGGCAGAACTGGATGCAAAAAACCATAACTAGTTCCCAAACTGATTGCTGAAAATTCTTTTTTGTTTTCCACTGTACCATGCTACCCTCAGTTTGATAAGGGGTTCTTCCTCCCTCCCATTCATGCCTGAATTTGGGCATTTCTGGCCTTTAGCAGTTACAGGCCTAGGAATCACTTTATGAAACACCAAAGACATTGTGCAGAGCAAACTTCAATCACCATCCTTTAATGATTACATATTAAATTAAGACCTCCTTATCAATAAACTATATGCATTCCATTTCTTTCACTGGTATCATTCTAATTCACATGGTGCTACAAATGTCTTTGGAACTTCGCTATGCTAGAAAAATTTATGAGATATTTCTCATAGATTTAGCTGAACTCATGCAAACTTTTATGGGAGCCCCTAACAGTGCTGAACATCCCACAAGCAGCCCACTTTTAATTAGATGTACTTCACAGACTATTCAGCTAGACCATTAGTAAAAACAGAAATAGTAGCTGCGTTCCACTGCATTCAGTCATTCGAACACTGGTATTTGAGCTGAACTGCTTAAATAATAGCAGAATAAGTGAGCCTGTGTACTGGTTTGTTTTCTTAAAGTAGACATGGGGTAACTTTCATAACGTGAATTACACCCTAATTGTTTTACTTTTGCTTTTAAAATATAGCACAATCTGTGCTTCTGGGACTTTTATTCTTTTCCTCCACTAGCTAGAGGTTATCTCATGTCTATAACCATGAGGTTTTATGTTCTGAAAATTTTATCACATGTCTACTGAGGACTTTAACAAGTGATTGTTGTATGGGCTAGTTCATGGTTTCATTTCTTCCCAGCATATTAGATAATCAGGTCCATCTGGCCATTTAGTGGATTTTTCTTTTTTACTAGATTCTTCTTGGTTTGTACTGTTTTGCATAGCCATAGGTGATACTCGGCAAATGAAATGAATACCTGACAACCTAATGAAAGGAATTTAATGTTTAAAAGATTTTTATACTGAACCACTTAAAAAGTGGTAACTCAGGCTACATGTAATATAATCTATATTTCTGTATACTTCATTGAAGTAGAGGCTTACGCAGCATCTAAGTTAAGCATTAGAAACATATATCTATTAGGAATTTTTTGTCTGCCTTCCCAGGCTTACTCATCAGTTTATTTGGTTTATGGCCCAATAACTATATTGGCATTTTTCAAGTCCATTCTCTAAGAAAAAATCCAGTTTATTGTGTTCCAAATCAGGCTTGAAATATATCCTTCTCCCTCTGGAAGTTAGTGGCTCTGCATCTGTTCTAGTCCTCTCATTTTTCTCTGTCACTAACACTGATGTGATGGATCTCCTTGGGTTTGTTATAATGAGACAGCCAACTCATAAAATATATGAGGTTCTCCAGTGGGGAAAAGAGACCACAAGAGAAGAGATGGTTCGTGCAACAGCTAATAAGGAAGGAAAGCATGAGTCACAGTGAGAAACATGATGGGAAGAGCCATATAAAGGGAGTGTAGAAACAATTTGGTCTCTTATTCTGTTCATAGCTATCTATTCCTTTTTCAACTGATTCTGGGCATGCACACAATAATTACCACAATGCTCTCAAAATCTCAAGTTCCCCCTTAATGATATTTTTTTCTTTATTTCACCAAAGATTTTCACTGACCCTGACTGATGATTGATATCCAGAGTAGTTGGTGAATCTGTGAAGCTTTGCTAGCTGCTTTTGATTGAGCTATTTTCCTTTACAGTGAATCATGGAATTATTAAAAAAAAAAAAACAGGAACCTGCATCAAGGTCTGCTTTATTACTGAGTGAGCTTTACACAAAAAGATCCAAAAATAGAGTCATTAACCCAACTTCCACAAATAGAATATACTCCACCTTTTGCAGATAACTAAGTAGAGTTTAAAAGAAGTGGTATAGGGTTTTGGAAGGTATTTATATTCTTTTTGAAATGTGGATTTCAATGTGGACTTTCTGTATCTGTAAACATTCAATGTCCTTTGCTAAGGGATTTCTATCATGCTTTCATGATAAAGTTTAATACCAAAATAATTTAATTGTATTTATTATATTTTTTCTTGTATCCTTTTTAAAATGTTGTTGAGCTTCCCTACAGAAATACGTTCTGCAAAGAAAGAAATGCCAGATTTTTTAAAAAGATCACAACTTCAAGAGAAAATCTTGTGCGCTAAGTTCACGCACACATTTTGTTAGTAAAGACTTACCACACCCCACCAAAGGGCATCAGCGTAGCTGGAGAAACCTGTCTTTCCATCCTCATCAACTGCATCCTTCTCAGCAAGATAAACAAAATAGGATGAAAAAATTAATCCCAAAAATCCAATGTACAATGTGGTTATGAGTTCCTATTAAAAGAGAAAGCAAACAAGCACATAAGGTTTACATCATATATATCTTATCATTGTAAAACATTGTAAATATCTGGAGCTTTTTTGCATCACAGTAGAAAAATTACTAAGTTATATTTCAGGTATGAAATTTGCTTCCAGTAAAACAGGTAGTTTAGTGACTTGTTTTCTATTCGTATCAGACTAAAGAATTCAAGAAGCCATCATTTATACAAGATCATTTGGACAGCTAAATGTAGGGTGGAACATCTCTCCTGTTTTATGTCTTGTGAATGGGAATCATTCCATTTAACTGTCCACTCAAAATACCAAATGTTAATACATTTTAAAAACAGTAAAACAGCTTTAGAAATGCACTTTATGAACAGTATGCTAAAATAACGGTTAAGAAATAACAACCATGTCTTGTGATTATTACCGTACCTAAGCAATGATCTTGTGTATCTGATATTTAGATTGCTTAAGACTGAATATTGATGCCTTAACAGTTTCATGTTAAGACAAAATAAAATCTTAAGAAAAAATATGTTAGGTAGGTGTAATCTCTACTTCAGTCTTGAAAAACAGACTGTTTGAGGCTAGGCCAGTTTATTGGAAGGGACTTTTGTTAGGACATGATACAGTGCTTATGAATGTACCAGTTTCTCTATAGATTTTTGGATAAGAAAGTTGTATCAGAACTGATGTGACTTAGATACAGGATTCTTACAGTCTTCAGGAAAAATGCGCTTGCGCATTTAAACAAGCCAAAATGTGTGGTGTCACAGATGCAAAAATGTGTAAAGCTTATACAGGCAGCACTACATCGTAATCATCGAGATATTTACCTACCCCTTAGGAAAATCCAATACCTAGTTATGAGGGAAAGTAGCTTATTTTAATTACTTAAAGTTTACAATGCTTCAATAGTTAACACATTCCTTTATTTTCTTTGCACATAGTTAGCCATCTTTATTATGAAACACTGTAGTACTACATCTTCATTGCCATCTTCCTTAGATTCTTGATAGAATTATTTTTCTTTCCTTGGATCCAAACCAATATGTGAATTAAAATAGTCCCATAAGATAAATTTAAAATTAAAACCTGTCTAAGAAGGATTGCCTCTACTTATAAAGTATGTCAGGTTTTCACAGATTTTCTGTAACACTCTACCCATGTTTCTTAAACCATTTGTGAGGGAAGGTTCAGGTTTTATCATTAAACTTCCTTCAGATCTTTTTTTATTTCTTTCTTTTCATTTCCTTATAAGAGCTTTCTGGGAAAATGCAGCCCTGGTAGCAAGTAACTGCATTGTGCAGCAAGAACTACATATACTCTTCCTTCTGACACAAAACTGGGAGGAGCCATTGACACTCTCGAGGGCAGAGAGGCCCTGCAGAGAGATCTAGACAAATTAGAGAGCTGGGCAACCACCAACTGTATGAAGCTTAACAAGGGCAAGTGCTGAATTTTGCGCACCTGGGACATGGCAACTCTGGATGTACCTACAGACTGGGGAACGAGAGGCTGGAGAGCAGCCCCGCAGAGAGGGATCTGGGGGTTCTGGTTGACGGCAAGTTGAACATGAGCCAACAGTGTGCCCTGGCAGCCAGGAGGGCCAACCGTGTCCTGGGGTGCACAAAGCACTGTATTGCCAGCCGGTCGAGGGAGGCAATTGTCCTGCTCTACTCTGCACTGGTGCGGCCTCATCTTGAGTACTGGGTGCAGTTTCAGGCACCACAGTACAAAAAGGATACAAAGCTACTAGAGAGTGTCCAGAGAAAATCCATGAAGATGGTGAAGGGTTTAGAGGGGAAGCCGTACAAGGAGTGGCTAAAGCCACTTAGTCTGTTCAGCCTGGAGAAGAGGAGACTGAGGGGAGACTTCATGGCGGTCTACAGCTTCCTCACAAGGGAAGGAGAAGGGGCAGGTGCTGATCTCTTCTCCCTGGTGACCAATGATACAACCCAAGGGAACTGTAGGAAGATATGCCAGGGGAGGTTTAGGTTGAATATTAGGAAAAGGTTCTTCACCCAGAGGGTGGTGGAGGACTGGAACAAGCTCCCCTGGGAGGCAGTCACGGCACCAAGCCTGACAACATTCAAGAAGCATTTGGACAATGCCCTCAGACATATGGTGTGAATTTTGGGGTTGTCCTATGCAGGGACAGGAGTTGGACTCGATGATCCTTGTTGGTCCCTTCCAACTCAGGACATTCTATGATTCTGCTATAGCACTAATTGAAATCTACGTTCAGCAAGTTTTGAAGCAATCCTGGCACAAAGCAAAGCAGATTTTTTTTCTCTAATCATTTAATAATGACCTAAATCATGAATTTTTATATAATTCAGTTTTGCCCACGGGCAAGTCTTTTAATCTAAGCCTTAGCTTTTTGCAGGCCTGTTTGCTAAACAAGGCAGCTGGAAGAGGAAATGAGACTTGGGTTTTCAGTAGTTCAGATTTCTGTGCTGGTCACCGTTCTTTTCTCATCTTTTTCTCTAATGATAATGGTACACTGTGTACTTGTAGATGTGACTTACTGCTCTGAAAAGTTCCTTGTGTTTACATTTATAGTTGACTATTTGCATTTCTCCAATTTTTCACTTTTTATTTTGCCTACACAATATTTTTCCAATGCAAGAGGAAACTGTTTAACACCTGAGACTGTAAGTTCAGTGATCCATAGAAAACTACAACAGAAATGGAGACTAATTCTTCTTACCTGCTTACAAAGAAAACTCTGCTTTCATCTCTAGTAGATTTGTGGCTTCCTTCCACATCAACAGAAATCTTTCAGTTACACTTGGCATGTTGCTTACATCTCAGATATTAATAGATTTCACATGTTATTAAGGAATGGCCATCACTGCTTTCTTTTAATTTTGTCTCAGAGGATAGAATTACAGAGTGGATGATAATTCAAATACTTCTGTGTTAAGTACTGGCTTTTTGAGAAGCAAGCAGAAAAATATGCTTTTCCGAAGTGCTATGCCTAGTCTTATGAGATCCTTTCAAAGTGGTTGAAATATCAACAGAACTACTCAGTTTATTTCACCATTGGCACCTCGCAGCTCCAGTCCTATTCATCTAAAGACTGAACTCTTTTTAAGTAAAGCCCAGATGAAAATGCAGTGGCCTTAGAGTTATTCTAAATGTCACTCCATGTTACATATGTATAGAGAGACAGAATACTACATGCCTATATTTAATTAAGAACAATGGCAGCAGTCTAATATATACTGCATTTAAGAGAGAGCGCAGAAGATTTTAAAATAATACATGCTTCAAGAAATACGGATAGATTTGTGTCTATCAATGTCAAATAGTATGAATTGATACATGATCTCCAAGCAAAGAGCATTTTGCAGAAATCAAGCCTTGAAACTTCACATTTATGTGATTTTCAATAGATAAGAGCTTAAGAATAGAGTGCGGCCTAATACAAATGACTGTTTTCAGCAAGGACTTTCAGATACATATATGCAAAGGAAACATCAAGAACAAAAAACAAATATGCACAAAGGTAAATTTGAATATTGAGAGACTTGAGTCAACACATTTTTTTAACATAGAAAGATTTATATTTTCAGTTACAATAAGGACCACACAGCATAAAATTTAACACTTAGGAAACATACAAGAAAACCCCAAATCCCCAACTCATCAGTAACTCCCTCCACAAAGCAGTAGAAGACCTCACAAAGCAAGGTGAGGAATAAGTAAAACTAACTGAGAGGCTTACGAGCTGGAGCTGGATTGGCTAACTCAGGTTTTCAGTAAGCTGCATGATTTTTCCATGTCTTTCCATCACCACATGTGATATTGACTCATGTTTTGTTGCTTTTGGCGAGAAGTGCTTGTATAAGCTCAACCTGCTGAAAATAGAAGAGCATCCTAGCCAAATCAGGCCTGAGTGAGCTAATACAGCTATATGTAAAATTCCAAAACACATGGAAATCATTGGTGACAACTTTATTAAGCTCTTCTGGGCCCACAAAGGTCCAAGTGCTTGTTATTTTCACAGGTCACAAAGATATGAATTTATTTTCTCACATTGTTTAAGGGTTTAGGGTCCCATTTTTTCTGAAAGAGTACCAAGCTCAACAAATAAATGAGGACCTTGTACTCTGCCTGTAAAGAAAAAGCAGCTGAGGTGTTTTTGTTTTGTTTTATTTTTAAACAAAAATTTCTTTAAGAGACTGGACAGGAATAAAGGTTCCATTTTCCCTTGTATTTGGTACCATGCTAGGGTTTCAGCTACACTTGTCCAATGTCAATACAGAACTGTGTGTTTGATTTTTTTTTTTATTAATGTGTTAGTGGGTGATCTGCTTTGACAAGTACTACAGATCTGTAGAGTTTTATATATCATCATAATCACTTCTTTGGATTAGCAGAACTTCAGGTGCATTTATTCATAAATTCACTTCTCCAAGGGTATTTTTTTTCCTTTTAAATCATTGAACTTATTTATGTTTGTGACATTTAAGACTTAAGTGTTATATTTTGGAGATAGTATTTCCAGATTCTTGACTAAAACTCTGAACACCCACAGGAAAAAATTCTCTCAAACACCTCTGTCAGTAAGGTTAGCAAATGTTGAGAAAGTGTATTTGGCTATCAGCTCTGCTCTACCTAGATATCCAAGCAATGCGACCATAATAAATGAAGACCACACAGACTTGGAGCATTAAAAGTCATCCTGTTGGACAGGATGAAAGTAGGCTTTGTACTAGAGCACTTTGGTGTGCATCAATGCTGCACAGCCATCGTGACATAAAATTTCCTACACGACTGGGGGAAAAAAATAAAGGGAAGAAAAGTAACTTTTCATATTAAATGAATCTTTTGGATTAAGTACCTCCCATTCTCTGCCCCAGAACAAGAGTTTTCTAAATAGCAAATGAAACAATGTCTCTGTGGAAATCTATAACTATTTGTCAATATCTGGAGAACAAATCTACACGCATAAAGAGCAGGTTAAAGAACCACCCTTACAAGTTTGATGTAAAGATTCACAGCACAGTATTAGCCCTCCACAGTATGGTATGATACACAAGATTTAAAGGCTAATGATAAATGTTTATTATTATGTTCATAAAGCTAAGTTGGCTTTTCATCAAGAGATTCCATGAAGCCCCAAAAAGAAGCCTTCAGCTAGAAATTTTTAGAAGTCAGCACTAAAACATTTAAGCTTTTCCTGCTTAATGAACTTTTATACAGAGTAACTGTTTCAAAGCTTTAGACATGTAACTATTTACAGCCAAGTTTACCGCTTTGACTACACCCTTGAAAAAGTAACTTTTCTTGCATATTATCATAACATAGTTAGTATTTTTATTTATAGAATGGCTTAGAAAACTCCTTATTCAGGCAGAGAAAATAGAATGATTTAAATAATTGACTTGTTCTATGAAGACTTTTCCACTAGTATTTGTTTTTCCACAGAACAACCAAGCTAGGAACACATCTGCTGTGAAGACAGTGGACAGTATTTGCAATAGTAAAGGCAGCCCACATAACTGCATTTAATAAATTATATTGAAGGATAACATCAAGGAGTACAACAGTTAATTTCCAAAACAATACTGATGCTGATACCCTGTTAGCTATTGACCTGAAGTAAAGAATCGTGTTCCTATTTTAAAAGCAGAAAGAAACACATGATGGACTTTTAAAGTATTTTTTGTCTTGCAACAGTAACTGTTCTCTTAAACCAGACTATGATTTGAAGTCCATGAAAAGAATATACTAAAGTAAACAAAATGCTGGGAATCTTTAAATATCTAGTACCTGACGATGTAGGAAAACAACTGATCCTAATAGTCGCCAGGTGCCACCCTGTCGATCTACATGAAGCATGCGAAGTATCTGGAGAAACCGGATCCCCCTGTAAGAAAAACAGGACATTAAATAAAATGAATGATTGAGAACAATACTGCTCTATCTATATACATAGGTGGCTATGTTCACTAACATACTGCCATATTACAGAACTGTGGTAGCATTGCCCCTGGCTAGAGTTGCATCTTGGATTTGAGGCAACTCAGTAGACAGTATGTTTAGATCACATTTCATTATATTCAAATATATTCAGAAATATTGGCTAGGACAACAATTAGTTAAAAGAAAAAAAAGTCTAAAATATATGCTCTCAAACTCAGAGGAAACTTGCATATTTTACCTGACTATAATTCTCAAATGCTTCCTATCCAAGCAAAACCAGTGCTTCAAGCTTTGCTAACATAAATATGAGCAAACTTTTTTCTCTATTTGCCAAAAGCAGAAGTGAATCAAACATTACTGAAGTCCTTTTTGTGTAAGTTACAGAAATCATCTAATTGGAAATAGATACAGTCCTATGTGATTTTAGGACAATAACTGAATCATAAACTCCAAATATTTTCAATTAAAGAAAAATAATTATCCACATGGTTCTTCAGCAGAATTTTACTCAATGGAAATATTTCATTCTAGTCACCCTTTCGACAATGAACTTTCTTTGCCTACACTCATCTTACTATCTTATCACTGAAACAAAACACTGAAGAGCAGGAAAGGATGAATGTTGAATTTATCCATCTGACAATTTTTCACTAGAAGTATTTTTAGCTATTTTTAGCTTTCGTTAAAATTTTGTCGTTGTTGTTGGTTTTGTTTTTTAATCCAGTCTTCTTATTTCAATTCCACTGTGGCTGCATTTTTCTGGGTTACACAAACAGGCAGGAAACTCAGTATGGTGCCATCCTTCAGTCACTGGTGTTACTCAGACTGGGAAGGCATACTGCCTTCTGAAAGACCCGACTTTTCCTTTATTCAGAAAGCAGGTTTTCTGAGCTTTCACAGCTGACAGTCAAATGATCAAATGCTTGTCATTTTTTTGGAAAGCACACAATAATCCTGACTATCAAATCACATATCAGTGACTGGGTATATGAACACAATGTTTTGTTCTTTCTTTGATATGCCATTGGAATAATAATTTCAATTAGCTGGACACTTTAAAATATCCACTTAAAACCTGTTCATTAAAAATGAGTCCAAGAAGAATTGCAAGACCACCAAATACATGAGTGCATTAAAAGCAACAAAAGCAAAGGCAAGGATATGAGATTCATTCCTTCTTAATTCAAAAACAGTCACTCACAGTTCCAAGGAAACCTGATGGGACTAAGACTTGCCTGACCCAGATGGTTTTTCAATGGGGCAATAACAACACTGCAGAGATGTGGGTTAAGCTTCTCTGACAGAAAGCATTCTGAGTTGTAGGACAGTGACTGTATAATTTAACACCAGGAAAGGCTGCACTGAGCCCAAAACCACCTGGGTTCACATATAAACACACAGCAGCTCTTTTCATTAAAGTCCTTCCTACACTTCTAGTTAAATTAAACAAAATCTCTGGAATTTTCACGTTCACCCTCCTCTTCTCCTATATGAGCTGATAAATCACATTCATGCTGCCTGCGTGAGTCTTTATCATCATGTAAGGATTAATGTTCTATGGTAATAGTTACCTTAAAAATACTTTATACATGTAGTTCCCTCCAGTGTTTGTCTACACAGCTAGACAGTTTAGACAGTACTGTACATTCTCACTTCCCAGTGATTAGACTGCATTGGAAACCAGAGGCTTATAGCAGAACATGCAGCACGTCTTGCAAGTTAGAAGGAGTGGGAAGTACACCTACTCCGCTTATCATTCCTTTCTTCTATTTATCCACTTCCCAAAACAAAATTGCAGTACTTGATGCAAGCTGAACAAACACTGTGGACATCAAATGTTTCTGGTTCATGTATGGTATGAGTTACTTGTGCCAAACAAATCCACCAAAGCATAATTACTTTTTAAACAAAGTAATTACTCGTACTCAAAAAGTACCGAGTTAAGAGCTGTCTGGATTACTTCTTAAATAAACTGATGTTCTGTAATACTCTTTTGTCTCAGAAGGAGAGCTGTTTGATGTTTTATATAGGACCTAATGTTTCTTTAGTTTTTTCCTTTTGGCTTCAGCATTCCAACCATTCTTCATATGCCTTGTTTCTGCACTCTTGTTTCCCAACCAGTGACCAAGAACAATAACACGCAGTCTTCCACTGTCCAGTGTTTCAATATAATAACTTTTCCTATATTAGGAAAATTACATATACAGCTAATTTGGAAATTGGGAAATTAGATATACATCTAATATAGCTCTGCAGTTGTGAAGAGCTACAGTCACTAGAAGAACATACCTTATTGCAGAGGTGGCAAACACCTGTCCATTAGATCCTATGCTCAGAACAATAATTGAGGCTACTACCACAATTAAATCTGTTAAAAAAAAAAAAAAAAAAGAGAAAGAACGTATTAAATGTTAGCACTCAGCACTGAAACACACAACAAATACAGGCTGAGGAAAGCACTTTAGAAAAAGAAATAAAGTTATCTGAAATTTGGTGGGCAGTAAGCTAATGCAATAGTTTCACATCAAAAAAACAATGACTACAGTTTCTTCCATGATGAATTTAATAATGAAAATTTTAAAGATCCTGACAGATCAGACAACAAACGCAAAGGCATATGTACACCCTAGAAATTAATCCACATTTTGGCTCAAGGCTCTTGATTTAAGAGGGAAAGTAAGGGTTTGCTTCGATCAGTAACAAAATGCATAAAGTCAAGTATCAGATGCATATACACACACATACACTTAGTTTAAAAATTGTATCAAAGCTGTAAGGCCAAGCTTTCAAAGCTGTAAAGCCAAGCTTTCAAAGTTTAGGGAACTGTCACAACAAAGATTGCCTACAAAGAATCAGAGCTGTTGGTTTACTTTGTGATACAGTCTTTAATTGTATGAAAAAATAATTGTTTCCAGAGTTCCATTTTTTTCCCACAACTCCGCACTCTACACAGTTCCAGCATTACACAATGCAAATGATGGATTGTGTTGACAGTGCCAGCATCCCTTATCTTCTCTTATCCTAGTTCAGTGAACAGGTCTATTGCTTTTAATTATTGAACACTACTCTAACATTATTCTGAGAAGATATTTTTCTAAATTCCTCATGGGCATTTCTGTGGTAATCCTCTTCACAGCATCTAAATGCTTCACTTTCAAATTCTAGCCAGAAAATAAAGGATAGTATTATAAATGGGTAGCAAATGTAGACAGAATGAGGAAAAGTTTTGGTAAATTTTCCTTGCCAGTTTTAAACAGGCAGTACTTTATTCTTCAGAGCACTTAACGTTATATAGCACTTCAAAAAAACAGTGCCTGCTGACTTCACTTGCAGCTGTGAGAGCTCAGAACCTCTGTAACCTGACTTCAAAGTCTTCATTTGGACATCCAGAAAATGAGGCACACTTGTGAAAACTGATTTAAATGACTGCCACAGAATTTCCATGTGATACCTAGGCAAGATGCAGGATAGAATCCAACTTCAGAGGCAACAACAGTTGCCTTGAACAAGGGTAACTTTTTTCCTCTCTTTTAAACATTCTTCTGCCTCATTCACAACCATGTAGTTGCTGCAACAAATATTGCAGCCGTTCTACAACCAACAGTATCCTTCACTCTCTGACTTGGATTAATTTCCAGTATCAGTCTGATTTTTGTTATAAAAGCTGGATTCCTCCCCAAGCGATAGCACTCAATCAGTTTAAAGACTGTACTACAATAATTGTACATTTATGAAAATGAAAATAAATACAGGGAGGTATAAGTTAAGGCTACAGAAAGAGCGTCCATTTTGGGATAATCTTAACTTTTGAGTACCTGACCTTTCAAATTTTTTATGCTGTTTCTTTATCGTGTATGTGTGCGAACATACATTTGTAAACACTCAGAATTTAGGGAGGGTTTTCTTCCCATCACATCATAATACAGATCTTTGCCCTTAAGCAAATGATGCACCCAATGTCTTTACCTAATTATCAGACATATACATATCCATCTGATGACCAGCACTGAAGGAGGAAAAGACTGACACTTAGGAAATGAGTTTCAATCAGCTAGTGACAGTAACATAGATTTTTTGATTTGTACTTTCCACTTTTCTGAAAGTGTGTTCTACATGGTAGAGATATTTCATTCCCCCCCCACCCCACCCCAAACCCGTTCTATCTCTGCTTCTTCTCTGTTCCTAGTTTTCATGCCAGTTTCCAATCTTTAGGCTTCTCATACTAATCCCAGTTTACTGGTTCAAACAGTCCTATTTTACACTCCAGGTCTTCAGCATATCCTTCTGCTTTTACACTGCCACCTTTCAATCCCACGTATTTTCAGTCCTTATTTTTTTTCCTTCAACCTCCTGCTTGCTTGTCAGTCTCTTTATACGACCTTCTCCCAGATCCTTACATCAGCATCCATCCTCCTGTCATTTCACCGAGCCTGTCTGTCCCAGTCCATTCCTCCTACCTCGCCACTTCACCTCAGCATTCGAGCCTGGTATTTTTCCTTTCCATGTGCTCTGGGCAGTTTCAGGAAGAGCACTATAAAAACAAATTCAACAGATTTTCCACTTCCAGCTCCCACACTGCTGCTCAGAGAAACCTGAAATTTGAATTGTGCAGGCTCACTGCAGATTGAATCTTTGAAGAATATAAGAACATTCTCTAGCAGGGCCTTTTAAGCATAAACAAGCTACCAATTTTTCAGAGGCTTGACAGTCAGCTTGGAGTTGATCTTCAGTGACAATCTAAAAACTATTTTCTCATTAAGTTTCAAGTATCTGCTTCAAAGTGTGGAAGTGCTAGTGCTTCTCCACAAGAAATTGCCAGATTTGCCTTTTTCAGGAACAGCTTAAACATTTTGCATGAAATGTCTCCACAAGACTCAAACTGAAGCAGACACTTGGCATGGAAAATATCAGGATAAAGAGCCAATATTTGTTTAAACAACTTTTTCAACTCTAACAAGCATTAGTATTTAGATTAGGATTACATTAGTATTTATGTTAATTTTTAAAAAAGAAAGTGTGAGGAAGCCTTGGTAATTTTAAAAATTGAATTCCAGTAATTTTTAAACAGTGATATGTGGATATCCTTCTCAAACATTCTATCTACTTACATGTTTGCAAACATGTCTGTACATGTGCATGAGGTGTAGAGAGACAAAAATGACATAGCGTCTTCTATATAATATGTACACTATGTATGTAGATGACAGACCTACATGATTCACATTCCCTGCAATTTAGCATGTGTAGTACACAGCTTTGAAACCTCGTCCACTCCTAGTCCACTGTCCCTGTGGCTTACTCTTATGTTCCGAATCCTTGAGAAATTCCAAACAGCTGCCATTTTTATCAAAAAATCAGCTTGCCAGTGAATTATTACTTAGTTATGCATAAAGTTCAGCCCAGCACATAGCAACACCTATAATGCAGCTTACCTGAGTACTGTTTTGAGCAAATTGCTGGACTTGTTTCTAATGTTCTCACAAGTTTACTGTCTAGTATGCAGTTCTCGGCTTTTTGATTAAAAGCAATTAATCCTTTTTAAATTTAAAACAGTAAAATTATTTGCATTTATATTTTAATTTTTAGTTGCCATAGTATTTTACAGAATGTAAATAGCCCTCAGCTTGCAGGTGTGTTCTTAGTAGTCTGGAGATAACATGATGTCCATAAAGACTTAAATTAATCAGATTATATGCACGTATTTGAATGTGATTTACATCACATTCTTTTTTGTTGAACTTTTCTGTTCTATCAGCACTGCATAAATTAGGTTTATACAAGGCAATTGGACCTTTACATACCAGGTGCTGATGCTTTTTCAGAGCTGTATACATAACCAATTAAAGGCGCTCATAAATAAAGCTCTATTGTCCTTTACTTAAGGATAATATGAGATGGACACATATATGTGGACTCAGGTCTTTACACCAGTAATTTATATCTCCCTTATGTCTTCCAAACTGCATGCTGTCAAAACCAGGAGAAACAAAAGTTAATTCATAAATTGATTCTTTGTGACATTTTTTGCAATAACAACAAAAGGATAAAAGAGGTTGTGAAAGGACGTTCTCTTGATTTTGCCTGTGCTTGGTACCTGCCTTTCATAAAACCCTAATTAGGCTGGGATTTTCAAAGCATTTAGTTCCTAACCTAACCCTACTGAAAGATTAAGTAATGGAAGTGTTAAATCAATATTTAGGAAAGATATCACTATTACTGCTGCTGCCATAGTACATGAGCAGCATGCACTCTTTAAACATGCTCATTCTGTGAACTAGAGAATGAAGAAGCATGGAGAGACAAAGTGATTTTTCTAGGGATTCTTGGTATGCTGGGAATGAATTCAATCTATGTCTCCGGACAGGTTCTTTAATTACAGAGTTGTCTTTTCTCACTTACATGTAATCACCTATAATCTGTCTGCAAAGAGGAGAAAAATTAGGCTAACTTTAGAAAATCTACCTGAGAAATAAAACATTTAGATTTACAAGGTAGAGAAGTTGCATCATTTTCCATTTTAGATAAAATTTTAACAGACCAGTCAAGAAACAGTGTGTCCTGTCTTAACATTTTCCTTCCCCACTTATAGAAGTTGCATATTAACATAACCATTTTATGCAGCATGGAATGCAATAATATTAAACAAGTTTATAAAAGAAAGTAAAAACTACGCTTGACTACTAAATCTCTTTCTCGTGATAAGCACCAAAAAAATTTCTGTTAACAATTAGAGAGGTGAAAAAAGGTAAGAGAATGGGAGAAATTAAAGTAGTTCAAAATTGCTACGCAAGTTGAACTCCCTAGGAATTAATCCAAATTTTAGTGTCAACAAAAACCCATAAAAGAAATCTCTCTGATATCAAAGACATTTCCATGATATTTTCTGACTTTAAAATAAAGACTTTTGTATTAATGCAAAAGTAAAATGAATACCTTATTTTTTACATTCTGTTCTAATCCTTTAACTTCTTTTTCTAGTGTTTGTATTTTATTCTTGTTGATTTGAAAATGATGAGTCAGTATGATTCTATCATTCACAGCAAATGTATTTCCCAAGTTCAGCTATTTGGATTAGCTAGCGTAGACACAGTTCCATCTGCATTTGATATGTAAAAACAAATCTTGACTTTAAACATATTGTATTCTTAGGGGAGTTTTAAATGTAAAAACAGTACTGACACCTTTGAATGCACAATCAATCAGCTGCAGTCATTCTTAGCTTTTCGTAACAAAAACCACTGTATCTTCTCCAAGGGCTATGCAAACATCCATGTTTACTGTGGTAGACTTGCAATACCAGTATACAGAACTGATGATTGAATGATTTCAACCAATTTGAAATCACAGTTTAATGGGACTGCCACATTTTCTCCTGCACCTGTGTACGCTAATATACCTACCTAAGAAGCATTTCTTAATTGAAAGAGAAGTCAAGAACATGATAGGAGAAAAAAAAAATACCTATAGGCTTCATGGTTAAATCATGAAACTAGATCAGCTCTAGAAGCAGCTGAAGAATTTGTTTGTATGTAATGAAACACTTCTTTTTCAATAACCTAAAACTGAGTACACTATCTCGTCACATTATCACTACCCACATCTAGATGTATAATAGAATATGTATAATAGAATATGTTGTTTCCTGAGTTTTTGCACCAAGTTTCATAAAGTCACAGATGCTTAAGGAAACAGCAGCTCATTCTCTTCCCTTTTCACCTCTCCCACCTTACTCTGTTTAAAACTCAATGAGTTTATGTTTGAGTAAAGTAAAATTCGCAGCTCTACTGGAGTCTATATAAAATCACAGGCTTAAAACAGAAACACTGATTTTATAGTCTACTACAATTTTGTCCGAGCATCACCTTTTATTAATCCCTCACTGTTCCACAGGTTCTATTTGACACCTCTCCCCCTAAACTCTCTCCTACTCCAGAGATGCTACCAACAATAGTCTCTCAAACCATCTAAAACTGCTTCAGTACTACCCAGGAGAATTTTTCCTGAGTTATACTTTGCACATTTCCATGTTTTTCCCAATTTATACTCACCTTTGTGTTTGCTTTCTATAGCAGACCTAAGGAAGGATTTTGTGTTCAAAATCTTGTCAATTTCCTCCAATTACACAAGTAGATTTAGTAAAGATTTCTTCACTTTACAATTTGCCTTTCTTAAGTTGATCCAAAAGAAGAAATAATTGCATAGGTTCACAAAGCAGATAAATGCTTGAGTGATAGACATAGCTCAGAATTGCAACATAGTCTCTGCAGTAGTTGACACCTTTACTTTAAAATGGATGATAATAGCAAAGGTAAGAAAAAAAAAGTTTAAATCTTACCGATAATTGATATTGGCTTTCTGGCAAACCGTATTCTTCCCTGGAAGCCAACGTACTTACTCCTGCAGCCTGCAGACCACAATCGTACCACATATTCAGCACCAAAAAACACAACCAGAACTATTTCCTATCAGAATTAAAAGGACAGAATATCAGTTTTTTTCATTAAAAGACAGGCTACAGTTTGCACATCTAATTTATTCCTATGACTAATACAAATAAGCTTGTTGAGGTGAAAGATGCAATAAAAAGGATTGTGCCTAATTTGTTCACTTTTTATATGCATATGCCAGCCAGTACATAAAAGGGATATATAATCTGTTCCTGAATGTGATTTGCATGAATAAAAGGATGGTTTAAGCTCCATTCCATCAGTAGGTCATTGGGAAAACCACAGTATTCTTCTTCTTTTGTTTCTTTCCAAAACTTAAAATTTTTAAAAATAAGGAATGGAGGGAGGCTACATATCATTCCTAAAACTGACAAGTATATGAAACATTTCTAGATCATGAAACAGAATTTATAAATATAGAACTAGAAAGTGTAGTATCAACTTTTGTATATTCAAAATAGAATCGTAGAATCATAGAATATCTCAGGTTGGAAGAGGCCCATAAGGATCATCAAGTCCAACTCGCTACTCCTCGCAGGACTACCTAAAACTCAATGATATCACTAAGAGCATTGTCCAGATGTTCCTTGAACTCTTTCAGGCTTGGTGCTCCCTGGGGAGCCTGTTCCAGTGACTGACCACACTCTTAGTGAAGAACCTTTTCCTAATGTCCAATCTGGACTTCCCCTGATGGACCTTCATTCCATTTCCTTGTGTCCTATCGCTGCTCACCAGAGAGAGGAGATCAGCACCTCCCCCTCCACTGCCCCTCTTGAGGAAGTTGTAGACTGCGATGAGGTCACCCCTCAACCTTCTCTTCTCCAAGCTGAACAAAGCAAATGACCTCAGCTGCTCCTCATAAATCTTGCCCTCGAGGCCTTTCACCATCTTGGTCACTCTCCTCTGGACACACTCCAATACTATGACATCCTTCTTATACTGAGGCATCCTAAATTGCTCGAGGTGGGGCCACACCAGTTCTGTGTAGAGTGGAACAATCACCTCCCCTGACTGGCTAGCTATGCTGTGCTTGATGCACCCCAGGACACGGTTGGCCCTTTTGGCTACCAGGGCACACTGCTGACTCACATTCAACTTGCCATCAACCCAAGCCCCCAGATCTCTTTCCATGGGGCTGCTTTCCAGCCTCTCGTCCCCCAATTTGTATGTATAACCAGGATTGCCCTGTCCCAGGTGGAGCATCCAGCACTTGCTCTTGTTAAATTTCATATGGTTGGTGATTGCCCAGCTCTCAAGTCTATCGAGATCTCTCTGTAATGCCTCTCTGCCCTTGAGGGAGTCCACAGTTCCTCCTAGTTTAGTATCATTGGCAAACTTATTTAACGTACATTCAATTCCTGCGTCCAGATAATCTATAAAAATATTAAAGAGCACTGGCCCTAAAATTGAGCCCTGGGGAACCCCACTGGTGACTGACACCCAGCCTGATGTAACCCCATTTACTATAACCTTTGAGCCTGTCCCATCAGCCAATTGCTCACCCAATGTATTATGGACTTGTCTAGCTGTGTGCTGGACAGTTTATCCAGAAGGATACTGTGAGAGACAGTATCAAAATCTTTGCTAAAATCCAAAACCACCACATCTACTGACTTCCCTTGGTCAACTATGGGTGACCTTGTCAGAAATAGAAATTAAGTTGGTTAAGCAGGACTTTCCCCTCGTGAACCCATGCTGGCTATGATCAATGACTGCGTTGTGTCTCTTTTTGGTAACTCCCAGAATAACCTTCTCCATAATTTTACCAGGCACTGAAGTGAGACTGACAGGCCTGTAATTGAGAGCATCTTCCTTCTTACCCTTCTTGAAAATTGGGACAACATTTGCCAGCTTCCAGTCGACTGGGACTTCTCCAGACTCCCAAGACCATTGAAAAATAATGGAGAGGGGTCCCACAATGACATCGGCCACCTCTTTCAGTACCCTGGGATGAATCCCATCGGGCCCCATAGATTTATGCACATCCAGCTGGAGCAGCAAGTCTCAAACAAGTTCAGGGTTGGCTGGGAGTTTATCATCCCTCCAGTCATGGTCTTCCAACACAGGGCTCTGGGGTTCCCAGGACCCATCATCAGTGTTGAAGACAGAGGCAAAGAAGGTATTAAATGTCTCTGCTTTGTCTACATCCCTATTTGTGGTGTGACCAATCTCATCAAGCAATGGCCCAGTGCTACCTCTGATTCTCCTTTTGCTATTAACATATTTAAACAAGCCCTTTCTGTTGTCCTTCACAGTGCTGGCCAGCTTGAACTCTAATTGAGCTTTGGCTGCACAATTTTATCCCTACCATGGAGAACAGATTCTCTGTAGTCCTCTTGTGTCACCTGTTCTTGCTTCCAATGTCCCTACATTATCCTTTTCCGCCTAAGTCCTAGAAGAAGATCCCTGCTCAGCCAAGCTGGCCTTCTGCCCTGCTTGCTTGACTTCTGACACTTAGGAATTGCCTGCTCCTGTGCTCTTAAGAGATGGCTCTTAAAAAGTGACCAGCATTCATGGACCCCAATATTTTCAAAAGCAGATTCCCAGGGGATGTAACTAACAGGACTCATTCCACCAGGTTTCGTTTATGTCATAGCTCTGGGACTGGGCCAAAGCTTCTAGTTCCTCTTGTTTATTCCTCATGCTGCACACATTCATACAGAGACATTTCAAATATGCTGCAGTGTACTCAGCATATCGTGAAGCAGACTGTGGGACCTCACTAGCACACCGTCCCTCAAACACTGGTGTGCCACCCCCAGGCTTATCTCTAGCAAGTCTGGGTTTATCCTTTTCCCCCTTCAAATCTAGTTTAAAGCTCTTTCGATGAGCCCTGCTAACTCCTGTGCAAAGATCCTTTTCCCCATTTGAGACAGGTGTACCCCATCTGTCACTAGCAGGCCCAGTGTCATACAGACAGACCCATGATCAAAAAACCCAAAATTCTGCCAGTGACACCAGGGTCTAAGCCAGGTATTGATCTGCTGGCTCTTCCTGTTTCTTCCCTCATCATTCCCTGCAACTGGAAGGATAGAGGAGAACACTACTTCTGCTCCTGATCTCTTAACCAGTCATCCCAAGGCCCTGAAGTCTCTCTTGATTGCCCTTGGACTTCTAATTGAAAATTCATTGCTGCCTACACGAAAAAGCAATAATGGAAAATAATCTGAGGACCGTACCAGGGTAGGAAGTTTTCTCTTCACATCTTTAACCCAGGCCCCAGGGAGGCAGCAGACTTCCCTAAGAAGTGGGTCGGGTCTGCATATTGGGCACACCCTGCAGCTTGACACTTGGGTGGCAGCATGTTCCCATTGGAGCTCTGTCTGGGAAGCTGTGTCAGTTGTGGAGCATGCAGAGTTTAGAGAGGACATGGCCTTTGCCAGGTGGATACCATTGCTCCCCGGTTGAGCCGGCAGAGCTACAGCACCCTTCCGGCAGGCAAATTGCTGCGCCATGCCCTGTTTGCCCACCCTGGTCGCTAGCACTCCCCACCTTTTATAGGTGGGGAGGGGAGGGCTCAGCACCACCCAGGTCTCATCAGCCGCTGTTGCACGAGCTGCGGGCTCCTGGAGGGTCTCTCAGCTCCCCCTGAGGTTCCCCCGGTTCAGGACCCCCACTGTGCACCGCACTAGAGCTCTCTGCTGCAGACTGTGCCGGCACTGGAGCTGCTCGCCTCTGCAACTGAAGCGAGCAGTATATATACAGCGTATAAAATAAATGAATGATCTATATTTTAATATCACTCTATAGCACTATATTGTAAAGCACTCGTGCATAACCAAGGATCAGTATACTTTGAGATACTTCTAAAGAAAGTAGATTAGTAAAGATCACAACATGGGCAGATTTGTTGAGATCTTTGTTCCTTCCTTCCTTGTTTTCCTCTGCCATTGCAATATGCTAGCACAACCAAAATACAGCTTCTAGGCTTTGTTCCAACCCAAACTGTATTCAGTAACTCAGAGTCACCAAACACCTACTACATAAATCACAGCTTTGGAAAATATTTGTATTTTAACTTAAACATGCTTGCAATCTGCACCTGGGGAATTCTAAAGCACCCAAAGAGTGAACACACTTAAATCACAATTTTCACTGAATAACAATACCAACATGTCTTTAAAACTGACATTCTGAATGGCTGAAAAGAGACCAAAATATTTCAAAGCTGAAAAATAGATAAGAAAAACTCTACAATAACATGCAAGACTGCTCGTCAATTTTGATTTTTAATAAAGTTAGGTTAACATTTCTGTATTCACTTCTACCTCCTTGTTTTGCCTGGAATAAGAATCAAGAAAATATGCACAGTCTTCCTCTGTTTTCATGGCACTTTCAGCCTGACTAAAACCAACAATTAGTAGAAAACTAAGAAAGTTTACAGCACAGTTTCAAGGCAGAAGCACAAGAAAATACACAGCAAATTAGCTCCACAAGTTTGATTTTTTTAATTAACGTATCATCTACAGCTTCTACAAGTAACACTTCTAAGTTTGTGCTCTGTCTGAAATCTAAATGCAAACATTTATTCAAGCATAATAGGCAAAGCCTAATTCAAGAACAATCTTCAAAGGAAAACAATGCCTGCATTTCAGAAATCTTGCAAAACGCTCTCTCACTTATTGTCTACATTTTTAGCAAGTTCCTGGTATCATCACTCAGTAGCATTTGTTTTCAAGTCTCTTATTAAGGATCTCTTATTTCCACCAAAGGAAGCAGAACACTATCTATATGGACCTAATAGACCTGCTGGAGGAATAGCACTGGAGCTTTGCAGTAGACTGTGAAGTCATGAGCATTTCTCTCTGTAATTAGGCAGAAAGCTAGTACCAAAGCTTGAACTGAAAGAGCATTTCTGAAGCAAACAATTCCACGCCCTTATCTGCAGACTAAAATGGCTGAGCTCTACCTCAGAAATACATGTGTTCCCAGTCTTAGAGGAAGAAACACAATTAGAAAGCATAGCTTATGTTATTTTGCTGACAATGTTAGTAACTTACCCATTGACAAGGGAAGATATCCATAGCAATTCAAATGAAAACAAATGGGCCATCCAACTGCATCAAAAGCATGGTTCTGCCACTCAGTGGCAGTTTATTCAATGTCGGTCCTAACAGACAACACTGATGGCATTGGAAGAATCATTTCTACAGAAACTGTATATTAGAATCACTGGGTCAGTTAGGTAAAAAATTGTGTAGAAAGGAGACAAGAAGTTAAGTGCTGAAGAAGCAAAAACTTCTCAGACTTAGGTTATTCCTTGATGATCCTCTGAGGGTACTTCTAAAAGCTGAAATTAAAACTGTATCTGGCCTGAGGGTATTTTATTCTCAAGGCAAATTCCAGAACCTATGATTTTATTTCAGCTACCAACAAGAACCCATCTTGGTTACATCCGGGAAACCCTGCTGAAGTCAGTAAGGTTGCACAGTCTACGGAAAGGAAAAATAAATTGTTGACAGGAAGGAGGAAGAAGGAGGAACATATATCTTTAATATATTTGAAATTAATTACTGATCTCAGTTCATTTTGTCCTGGACAGGTGTCCACATTATCAAAACCACAGCAATTAACACATTTGTTGGCAGCCTCAGACAGGCCAAAGACCAAAAGACCATGGAAACTGGACAAACATTACAGTCTATAGGTGGTCCCTCCAAAAAAAAAAAAAAAAAAAAAAAAAAAAAGAAGGAGGAAGATTATGAAATTTACACTGTTGTTGTGTACACTTCTAATGAAAGATAGAAGACATCCATTTCCAGGGCTGTCAAGGCTGATCAAACCTCACCTCACTAAATTCACTTTTAAAAAAGCCCTTTTCCTCCTATACACATAAACACTTTTCAGAATCTTAAATTTATTGCCTCACATTTACCTTCTGGTAAAGAAAAAAAAAACAGCAATTTTCTGGAAAGTCAGTTCAGTGTTCTCACCGAAATGGCAACAAATGATGATGAAGAGTTGTTGTAGACAAAAAATGAACCAGAAAAAATCTGCAAAAAAAATCTGCAAATTAAATAGTATTCCAAATATGCTCCTGATGATTGACATCCATCTGTATGTCAGTTTGAGATCTTTCTCCAGCTTTCTGAAATTTTCCAGAACCCTTGCTTTCAAAATGGGATTATACTCACAAGGATCCCGCACAACTTTTTTGTTTAGGCTCCCAGCAGTATTTTTCCCCTTCTCCTGCAAGTTGTGAAGGAAGAAATACATGATGGAGGATTCTCAGCAAATTTTATAAACCTGGAAAGCCAGTTGGCATCAATAAAAAGCCAGGGATGAACTCCTCTAATGAAATCAAAACCAAAAATAACAAGTAGGAACAAACCATCACCTCAAAAAAATGAGAGTCACATCAGGCTTGATCAAAATAGAGCTAATAAATACCCTTGGCTACTCTATCTAGCAATCGGCTTTGAGTGTCAGCCTTCCATTTTTCTCAGCAACCCTTCTCTGAGCCCCTATGAGGACAGAATGAGAAAGCAAAGCTGCACATCCTTTGAACAGAACAGCTGCCATGAACTGTCAGAACATTCGCCATGACCCATTGAAGGATCACGAGACAGGCGTGGAAAAACACAGAGCATCATCCTTTGTCTGGGGCACTAAACCTGCTCCAGAGGCAGGGCCAGAGGCACACTGTATTGACAAATGTACCAGTGGAGAGGGTCTTTCGGCAGCGCTGCAACTTCAATTATCTTCCAGGAAGCGGAGCACAGAGTAGGGCAACAACAGTACGGACCAGATTCTTCATACTCACATGTTAGTCTCTTCCTGTTTTGTTAGTAGTAAAGGATACTCTTGGCAATTCAAATAGACACAGTAATACTAGGGAAAGCATTTAACATGCAATAACTGCCTATCCACTGTAAAAACTGACATATAATATAATTACAGATTTTAAACTGGGCTTGCACTACCTAATATCTCTGCTAAAGTCAGTAGCAGTGTTCCATTATTCTGTGCTTGTCCCTGTTGTCTGGGAAAAATAAACCAAAACACACACCTATAATATTCTTTGCTCAGCCAGGTGGAAGACCTTCAACTCATTTCATCTTTGTATTTTTTTTTCTTTTTCTTAAGTCTAGTCACTGCATGTCTTTCTTTTTCCCCCACAAAATAAATCATAAAATAATACACAATCATGTTTATGCTATTTGTAGTATAACTCCAGTTTATTAATTTTATTAAAAATATGAAAAAACAAGCTTAAAAGGAAATATGTATGCAAATAACTTCCATCCGTATCTAATTCAATCAGTCAAATAAGAAACGCTTGTGGAAACGCCATCAACTTTTACCCAAGAATGTAATTGATGACTAAATAAAAAAATGCTCACATTAACACAGAAAATCAACATTTTATACAGGAGCGTGTGTAAATGAAATATATAGCCTGGAATTTACAATATGTTCCAGTATGGTTATGGATAACTGCACGGGGGAAGCAGGAGAAAGGAAGGAGTTTGGCTGGAGTGATTAAAGTGCACACATGAAAAAGACAAGTATTTTCTCAGCTGCAGCTGTGTTTTAGGTGGAGAGCACACACAAGGCTCTCTTCACTTTTTTTATTGGAATATTTAGGTGCTTGGGTAAAAGGAGGAAGTGGGATGGTTAAATGAATAGTGTGTGCTCACGAAGATTCAATCAAGGAATGGCAGCTCAAAACAATGAAGCCTCAGAAGCAGGCATAAAGGTTTAATAGTCCAAATGTTTGCACACGTGTACTTATGTCCAAAACTTAATCTGATAACCTGTCTTCAAGGTTTTCCAGTCCTTAGAGTTGAAAATGTCAATTTAGTGACCTGTTTAGCTTAATAGTTACTCAAATGCTATGAAAACCTACTGATACTGAAAATACTTATTTCCTACCATCATCCTTGCTCTTATAAAGATGACAGACATCATATGTGAAAATATAATAACCAATATATGGAAGAAAAGATGCCAAATGCTTCCAAGCGTCCTATAGTGTCATTAGCTTATTCAGACCTACATCTCTTCGATGAAATCAGTGCACTTCATGTTTAAAAGTCTGTTGTTTGGATACAAATGTATTTGTTTAACATTTCTTAAAAAAATGTTTCCATGCACGCCTAATAAATATGCTGAATTTGCTGACTTCATACCAGGAGTATCTTTATCTTTCAGTTTATCGACATTTGCTATTTCCTGTACGGAATGAAGTTATACACTAATGAGGGAAGGACATGGTGCTCTAGTCACATTATCTGTGACAACTACCATTCAAGTAAGTTGGGTGAGTCGGGAAGAAAGATTTACTTTTTTATTCTATTTAGGCAAGCAACAATTTTTCTACAAAGAAAATTAACTACAGTCTCAATTATTTTTGAGCAGGACTTTTTTCTAGAATTGCTTAATTCAGAAAGATACCACTAAGGCAAACACAATCAAATAGTGAATCAAGAAGATTCAAGAAGTTAGTGCCTGAAATTCTTTATTTCTCTATAGATCCACCAGTACCCTACAGGAGCCTTCCACTTCCCCAACAGCATGTCTTGAAGCCTGACCTGAAGGGATCACCTCTGGTAGCAGAGGAAGGATTTAGCTTTGCTCCTGGAGTGGAATCTATCCAATGTGAATATCCACTTCAGAATTGTAAATAATCATATCCATGATTCTTAACCTTTTGATTTGGGAGGGTCTCAAAATTTCAAGGAGAGGAATTGGAAAAATCCTGCATGTACCTCTCCACCTTCCTCTCACTCCCAAGTAAGAAATGTTTCTCTAGTCTCTTGAGCCACATTCTGAAACCACTTTGCACAGAAAACTCTATAGAGCTAGAGTAAGCAGTGAGTAAAATTTGACTAAGGCCATTATGAGTTGGCCCTTTGTTAATTCGTCTCAGCCATACTTACTGCACAATGATTTCTATTTTAGATAGTTGAAAAGTACACAGCAATCATCCAACACAACCTGTTCTGTACTGCATTAGGGCAACCCACAAGGTAATATAACCCACAAGAATAATTGTATTATAATTTACATCGAGAAGCTTGATAGTTACATTCGATTCCAGAAAGACTATGGCAGCTCAGCAAGATCCCTTAGGAGACAACTTAAGCTTATGGAATGTGTTGACAGACTTCTGGACTCCATGTTTTTTCCTAACAGGTTTAATGTATGAAACAATATTCCATATCTATTTTAATAATGTTTTATATCGTAATAATATAATATTCCTGTTTTATTTTTTCATCTTCTCACAGACCAACAAGCTCCGAAAGAAACAGGGATTCTCCCTCTTGTTTTCTCTCTCACAGGTTTACAAGGAATAAAAGAATACAGCAAAAGCTTTTGAGTGATGTGCTTATTTTTATTCGGATGTATTCTACACTAACATAGTCTGACTCTTCCATAGTATAAAAGAAATAGTGTATTTTTCTACTGAAGCAGTTTACCTGTGCCTTTAAGGGACTGGATACCACATTAACAGCTACTGTTACACAGGCAATATACTCTACACAAATATCACAAAATGCCATTAAATATTATGGGACTTGCTCTACATGCTATAATCTGTAAGAAATCCATTATCATCTGTAAGAAATGATCTGCTGAGGCCAGCAGGAGGAGTACCTGTGAACTTCATGTATCAGACTATCGACATATCACTTTATTAAACAGACCTGGAGAAGGCCCTAAGTGCTAATGCCATGTGGCAAAGCACAGATTTAGAGTTATAAATGGGCACAAGATCAGCAAATGGATAAAAATTCCACCATTTTTTAATTTTCAACACTGATTGCTTTGATGGGATGGACACAATGCCCTCAAACCTAGTGGAATACATACACTTCACTATAAATCATAGAGAAGACTAAATTTACCTTATATACTACGCAGCCTTGTTTCTGTTCTGCTAACAGATTACAGATGACACAGCATTTTATGAGATTACTACATAGATTAAATGGGAGAAGAGACAAAAGCAGAGACAAAAATAAAGGAACGGGAGGGCTCCTCCACTGTAGACAGGAAGAATGCGTCCTCTTTTAAAAACACACACCTTGAAAATGGTGTCATCAACTCACTACTTTCAAAAAAGAAAAGCCATCCCGAGGTCCAGTTCAGAAACAGAGCAGTTAAATACACACGTGCCTTAGCTGGCTTAAGTAAGCCAACTATCACTTGGTACTCTGAAGTTTGGGTACTCTGAGAAGCCTAGCTTATATATACAGCAGGAGGATATGTTCATGGCATATGACACAGAAGAAATCATTCAATGAAGCCAAAACCAAGCAGTGACTTCAGGGAAGACACAGAACAATGTGACCCATCTGCAGCCTAGAACTTTCATGAGATCCTCCCCTTAAGCCCTGACCCCTAAATGCAGGCACAGCATGAGCCTGTCTCCTGAAAAGCTTAAGCAGCAGCTGATGTGGAAGCTCCTGATCTTACATCTCAGCCTTTTCTCCAACAGGATTTGCAAACAGAGGGATGTTAATAAAAGCTACATGCTAAATGTAATCACTACATGCTAGCAACAAAGCAATGTGAGAGAGCAGTGAGGGCCTACAATAGAGACAAGCGAGGACCCCAAGAACAGAGTCTTTAAAGGTATTATGTACCCTCTAGTACTGTACTGCTATGAACTACAGGTGTTAATGTGTTTGGAAGATATGTTGTTGCTTTTTCCAGCAAAGAAACACGTCAGAGGAAAGCGGATGCATAAAGTCTGTCTCCCAAAGGAAGAGGTATCACAGGAGCTGAGCTCATCCAGAAAAACCACTGGAATCCAGGATCCAGCCCTGCTGAAACAGGGAAGGTGATCCCAGCTGAAACACTAAGACTATCCATCTTGTTTGTGGCTCTGCTGTAGAAAGCTTCTAGGACAGCACATGCCCTTTAAAGTCTTATCCCATAAGCCTGAGAAAACTACAGTAGGAAACCACCCATCAGGAGAATATGACTAGAATCTAGTGAACCCTAGTGAAAGCAAAAGAAAAGACTCCAAAGCACTTTACCTATCTTAATATATAATAGTTTTGTAAGAAAATCTTCCTTTTTTTGCACTTAAAATAGACCACTATCAGAGATACAACGGTGAAATAACTAAGCTTTTGGTCCAATCCAGTATATCAATTCCTACACAGTTTTGCCATTACCACTTAGCCTGAAAGTGTTGCAGTGATTTCACATTTGGATTATGTGCTCCGAATTGGAAAGCACATTAAGATAAACAATATTTCCTATCCCTCTTTCATTCCAGTTGCAACAACCACAACATTAAATACATCATGGCATACAAGCAGAAATTAAATCAACAAAGTTGAATCACGATACTTTATAGCAAAAACATTCTATTTTCTCAAAGTCAAGAACACTCTTGGTATTCTTAAATTAAAAAAGTAATTAACATCAGGATATTAAAACAGTGAAAAATTTTCCCTTCACCTACAACACTGTCATTGTACAAATTGATGATTTATTGTGTTCTGTTACTCATAGTGTGTAAAAACATCATATGCACGATAAAAATAATATTTTGTTTTGTTTTTAGAACAGCACAATTAGTGAAATTACTCCCACAAGCTAAGAAACTCTCTTTTTGCGAGGTCTTTTACAATAAAAATAAAAATCTGTCTGTTGTAAACTACCATGGTGACCCCTCCTGGTAGAAAAATATATGACCTCTAACCACGAAAACACTCAATCAGATTAATCCTCAAAGGAGGAATTACACCTGGCCCATTTTATAGTTTATTTTTAATGCCATATCCTTAAAGATCTAGATGCCATTTACAAATCAAAACTGACACACAAACTACTAGATCATTAAGAAAACATTACAGCCTCCTGCTGTATAGGCAAAAGCTTATATAAGAGGCTTTGGCAACTTTTTAAAAATAGTATTTCCATAGAATCATCTTAAAGTAAGACAAATTTATAACTGTATATATCAGGGAATTAAAATTTGGGACAAAGTGAAAGGATAAAATGTTGCCTAAAAGTGACACGCTGAAGGAAGCCTGAAAAAATAGACGGACATAAGCATATGCAGGGTTTTCTGAAAACATAGTATTTTTTCCTTTTCTGGCATAATTTTTTAAAATAAAACCAATAATTTCCATGGGGAATTTAAGTTAAAATACTCCTAAACACTTCTTCTATTTTTAATCTCGGTCACTTAGCTACTGTGATCTTGGACTCAGACAACTTCAAGGTTTGCCTATGGTCATGCAAAACGTCTGTGCTAATACATCAGCAACTCTTTGAGAATAGCTCAAGACATTCTTTGCTTTGAACAACCACCCAACAATACTAACTAGTGAAAATATATACATTTGTTGTAGAATATGCACACACACCCAAAAGAAAGCTTTATACATCAGGAAGCAGACATGTAAGTTTGATGACCTCCCAGAGAAGAAAGTGGCTGAAGAAGAAGCACAACTTTAAACACTACAGTAAATAAGATTTTAGAGGATCATTCTTAGAACAAGCAGTATGAAAGGAAGACTTACATACAAGTTACAAATATTAAAAGTCAAAAAGAACAGTTAAGCAAGCAGAATTTTTGTAATGTAAGACATCATGAGCAATCAGCACTGATTTGATTGATCTGTTGAACTCACAGGGAAAATTTCAACAAGTGAAAGCAAAAAGAAGTAAAATAGTTAGAACTCCAGGAAATATGGAAATAGACCCGTGACAGTAATCCAAGGTGATGATGAAAGTGCATATATATATTTTAAGAACAAGTAGATTAAAACCAACTCTAGTATTTAAAGACTTTTTCTTCTTTTAATTATTTATTACCAAACCATCTGTAAATATATCAGTGAATAAATGAAGTGTGAAATTACTTCAGGCAGGTAGGGTTTCCAATTAAAAAGAAAAAATACTATGCCCATTCTCTTAATTTCTCAGACTATGCATTTTGAAATAATTTTACATTAAAAAAAGAATAACAAGCAACAGGTAAGGATGATGGAACAAAAAGACAGCTGTCAGGTTTTGCCTTCTTCAAAATGAACACTCTTTGAGAGCCAGGTTCCTGTCAGAAAAGTGCATGTGGATGCAGCTCTGCAGATCAGGCAGGAATCACAAACTCATTCTGCACTCAGTCACATGGTATTTAAGGACCACTTATGAAAACCATTGGGAAGGTAGCAGATAAACAGAAGTAATAATTAGGAGTCAATTCTATCAAAGACAGAAAGAGAACAGTGTTGACTCAAGATTAAGTATTGACTGGAGGAAATCCCATAATCACTGTTCTTGACTTGTATTTGGAAGAAGCTATAAAAAAGGCAAGTGAACCCTGACAAATATCTCCATGAGTGTCAAAAGTGTCTAGAGAGTAATTAAGTAGGAGGGGAAAAAAAAAAAGACAGCTATTTAACAGTTTTTTCCTTCCCTGTTTTTACCAAAAGTATCAATCTATTTTTTAAAAGGAATTTTAAACCAGTTCCAAAATTCTGATGCTCACGTGCCTGTTGGGAATAGGCTTTACCATGTGGTCCACAAAAAGGCAAGAAAGCCACATTCCCTCCCCTCAAATTGTTACTCTTAGAATATACCACACACCCTGGTTATCCACCTTCTCGTACTCAGGCATGGCATGATAATTTGTGAGGCTGGATCTCAAGTTCATGAACATCATCCTGGGCAGGATTATTTCAGAAACTTGTTTTTAGTATATAATAGAATAAGTTCTCTCTTTTCAGCAGTCCCAGTTACAGAACTGCCCATAGTCATCCCTCACACTGCTCTTTTGGCTCAGTATGCTGCTCAGTTTTGCCATTTGATCTGGGGATCAAAATGGAGGATTTCATAAGAGAGTACCTGTTCCAATATTTAGGGCATGAGATACTTGTCATGGTTTAACCCCAGCCAGCAGCTAAGCACCACACAGTCTCTCGCTCACTCCCCCCACAGCAGGATGGGGGAGAGAATTGGAAGAGTAAAAATGAGAAAACTCATGGGTTGAGATAAAGACAGTTTAATAGGTAAAGCAAAAGCCATGAACACAAGCAAAGCAAAACAAGGAGTTCATTCACTACTTCCCATTGGCAGGCAGGTGTTCAGCCATCTCCAGGAAAGCAGGGCTCCATCACACGTAATGGTTACTTGGGAAGACAAACGCCATCCCTTCGAACATCCCCATCTTCCTTCTTCTTCCCCCAGCTTTATATGCTGAGCATGACGTCATATGGTGTGGAATAGCCCTTTGGTCAACCCTCTGGTCAGCTGTCTCAGCTGTGTCCCCTCCCAACTTCTTGTGCACCCCCAGCCTACTCACTGGTGGGGTAGGGTGAGAAGCAGAAAAGGCCTTGACTCTGTGTAAGCACTGCTCAGCAGTAACAAAAACATCCCTGTATTATCAACACTGCTTTCAGCACAAATCCAAAGCATAGCCTCATACTAGCTTCTATGAAGAAAATTAACTCTATCCCAGCCAAAACCAGCACATACTGGAAAAAATGCACAGGGACATCAGATAGGGGACTTAAAAGAGGCATGACAAACTTCTTCCAGAAGTCAGGTATTAAGCACTTAGTGCACCAAATCATGATCTGACAACAGGCCACTAAAGGTGACATCATGGCAGAAGTTTGTCACAGACCATGTGATTAGGATAAGTTTCTAGATCATGCTCTTGTTCTTATAGAGGACTTTAATTCAGCTAGCACCTATTCAAAGAGTGACACAATGAGATGCAAGCAACCTGAGAGATTCCTGGAGTGTTTTAGGAGTAACTTTTAGATACAGTTATTGAGTGGGCAACTGGGAATGAAACACAGCTGGATCTGCTGTTCAGATACACAAGTAAAAATTAGTTGAGGATATAATAATCAATGACAATGTCTTGGATGTACCATTGAAGAAATAATGTAATTCAAGATCCTGAACGGAGTACAGACCCTAGAGTTCAGGAGAGCAAACTTCCAATTATCCAGGGAACTGATAGGTGGGATCCCATGGGAGAGAGCTCTGAAGGGCCAATGAGCTCAGGATAGCTAGCAGGTCTTTAAAGACAACCTCCTCCAAATGCAAGGAAGTGATGAAAGATAACAACAGGAGAACAAGGGAAGTGATTATCCCCCTTTACTTAGCACTCATTAGATTGCACCTAGAATACTGCACCTGTGTTTTTTCCACCACTACAAGAAAGACTTTGATAAAGTGGAGTAAGTTCCACATAGGGCCATCAAGGTGGTCAGGGTGTTGGATCATGTGCCCTGTGAGGAGAGGCTGAGGGAACTGGACTTGTTCACCCTGGAGAAATGAATGCATGGGGGACCTCTGAGCTTCCTCTCAATACATAGAAGGAGGTTATTGAGAAGATGGAGCCAGGTTCTTAACAGCAGTGCATGGCAGGAAGATCAAAGAAAACAGACTATGGCAGAAGGATGAAAGACAACAAACAAAAACTGAAACAAGGGAGGTTCATACTGCATATAAGGAAAACCTTCTTCACCATGAGGGATGGTCAGGCATTGGAACAGGCTGCCCTGAAAGGCTATGCAGTCTCCATCCTGGAAGGTTTTCAAGACCTGATGGGATAATGCCCTGAGCAACCTCGTCTGATCTCATCACTGACCCTGTTTTGAGCAGGAGGTTGGACTACAAACCTCCTGAGATCCCTTCCAACCTGAACTATTCTATGACTGTATGTAAAGAAGGAACCACCAAGGCACATGGTCCCACAGTTCTTGAGATCCAGCATTTGCATACTATGACAAGTGGAGATGCTATTCCCTCCCATTACACAATCTGTAACTAGAGTGGCCACAATTATCTTGGAAAACCCTATTTGCCCTTCCTGCCTGGAAAATTCCAATGTCTGCAGGAGCTGAAGAGAGGGGCAGGCAGTGCAAGTTTAGAAGGCAGATGGTAATGTAGTATTGCCTGAAGTGTTGCAAACACTTTATTCACAACTGTGGCCTGTTCCATTGTGCTTGTTTCCCCAGACATTGTACAAGAACTTTCTCATGCAGCTGATCCTAAAAAATGATGGATAGACAAGTTAAAAAGCTCCCAACAGTACAGATTCAGTACCAAGGAACGCAGGGGAAACTAGAGATTCCTTTTCATACGATACCACATGTAGCAATCTGAATTAAAAAAACCTGCAAGTGCATTTAAGCTTCGTGGTTTGTGAAATAACATGTATGTTGTTGTTCTACCTAGAAGGCTTGTGATCCGTTTTAAACACCATTTGAAACTCTAAGCTTCTCTCTGCAAGTATAAAAAATTCAGGAGGAATTATGTTCTTCACTATCTATTCTGTTGGTGTTTATCAGCATGATTCATTGTGCCAATGCCACCGTCACTTCCCTCATTTGCTGGCTTGCTAAATAGAGGAGAAAAAAAAACCAACCAGGAATTAACAAAGATCATACAATGTATGCATATGGAAAAATTAAATTACATTATCTCAGAGCTGGCAAAAACCCTACCAAGAGTGGCAGTGAATACACAAAATATTTGGTAGTATGAGAATAAAAACCTCCTTCAAATGACAGCATTTGCAAGTTCAAGACAAGCAATTTCACCAGTCCTACTACCACGGAAGTAAACTGATATTACCACTGTGATGATCAGATGGAGATTCACAAGTTGTCTTTTCTTCATAAATGCAAAGAACAGAAGTTTCCTTTAAGCCCAAGCAAGGACATCAAATAAAACAATTTACAGCATTTGGGGAGGCACAACATCAGCCTATATCAGAAGCTGTGGCTATGCAACATCTTCAATGGTCTCAAAGATGGCAGACTGGCCTTAACATTCAAACACAGGGCCAAAGTGTCATATTTTTTTTCCTCCAGAATTCACTTGAATTTTCAGAGACTTGAAAACATATGCTTGGGGGGCAGGGGGAGGAGAGTAAGAGTTTGGGGCTTTTTTTTACTTTAAGTTCCAGCAACTACTTCTTCAGCCCCCTTTTTCCATTCAAACCACAAACACTGCTTTGGAGGGCCTTCTTGATATGATATTCTCTCCTTGGTATACTCACATAGCTTGTCTGAATGAAGATAGGTTTCACACTTGACAAAAAAATATCTTACACCACCCAGATGTATTAAGAACATTAAAAAATTAATTTGTTAAAACACAAGACTTTAGTGGCTTAGGACACATCTGCAGTTACATCTATTACTAAAGTGCCATATATACCCCCATGACACATATTATCCAAAATTGTATTTGGCACTTCATCTCACCCTCTCTGAGAAAATACAAAAACATTTAAGTGCCTACTAGTATCAAATACTATCCTTCTTGTCAGGCTTACCAACTTTCAACATTACAATTTTGAAGTTGATCCTTCCCAACTGTTAATCTACCTCAATATAATGAAAAGCAGTTTTTCCACAAGTGAGAAAATACCACAAGCACCACATACTAGTATTTATTTGCTACTGACACACTAACAGGGCTATACAAACAGTTACAGGTTCCTTCAATCAGGAGAGAAACAAATCAATTTCATTTTGAACTTGATCCAATAGATGCTTTGGTCCAGTTTTGTTTCTCACCATACTGGCAGTCTCCACTGTTCTCAAACACTTTCAAGAGAGCAGAAGGCACAGAAGGCAGAATACATAGGCATATGTTTTCATATTTTGGTGAGAGAAACTGTCTCTGGTTACATGAACAGTCAACTATGGTATGAAGTAGATCAGAGTAATGACCTACTACAGAGTAAAGAGAGCAATGATCTCCAGGCTTCTGTGGGATTAGCACTCTTCTGGGTAAAATGGGAGATGCAGTTTGAAATTCCTTCAGGTAAAGGTGGGGAGAAGTGCTCGAAGCAGGAGTCTAACCATTTAGCTACTAGAAACAATAAACCCCACAACTCTATGAAAAAGAACTAATTTAATTAGCTCTAAAAGCAATCTTTCAAGTGTTGTAACTGAAATGAATTTATTTCAGAGCAAACCCACAGTTTTAAGACAAATGTTTTTTAGGCAAGTGAACCTACAGTAGCCAGCAGAACAGCTCACCTCTGTGCTGCCCGTTTCTAGGAAGGAAGCTAAGGAAACATCAGGGAGGAAAATAAACTCAAGAAAGGTATCCTCCAGGATAAGGTTGTAACACAAGGTGGCGAAGAAATTGTTCCAGCACTGCCACTGACTATGCATGATTCATTTGTTAGATGATAACATCACTTAAAAATAGCTAGCAATGCTATGTGGGCACCACATGAACCACACATGTGTCTTCATCCAGTTATGAAAGGAGGCTGTAGCAAGGTGGGGGTCAGTCTCTTCTCCCAAGTAACAAGCGACAGGACAAGAGGAAATGACCTCAAGTTACACCAGGGGAGGTTTAGGTTGGATATTAGGAAAAACTTCTTCACTGAAAGGGTAGTCAGGCACTGGTACAGGCTGCCCAGGAGAGTGGTCGAGTCCCCATTCCTGGAGGTATTTAAAAGATGGGTAGATATAATGCTTAGCGACATGGTTTAGTGGTGGACTTGGCAGTGCTAGGTTAACGGTTGGACTCGATCTTAAAGGTCTTTTCCAACCTAAGCGATTCTATGATTCTGTGATTTTTTGTCCAACGATATGTGTCTGCACATGCACTTACCATCTACACAAAAACAATCAGCTAAGCATTGAATCCTTGCCAGTATTACTATTTTGGGTGGTGGTTATACTGACCTATAATGACTCTACATCTTTCAGTGAGTATGAGAAGACTACATATGATTGGCAGAATACTGCACTTTGTTTGACACTGAATATGGCTTAAAGGCCAAGCAACATTTGTTACAGGATTAACATTAATGAAAATCCCTAAATAACTCAGGGGTCCTAATGATGGCTTAGTCAATTGCACGCAAAAGCAGCATATACTCACGTAGTCTAAATCATAGGAAAACAAGTAAGTAACTGATTTTTATTTTCAAACCAGATGGAAAACCAAAATCCATCACATTATAAGTCACCACTTAGCAAAAAGAAATTACAATAAGAATACTGAGATTATCACACATTTGAGATCAGAGGATTTGAGTGGCTAAAATACAGATATTGTGAGTAACTGGTTAAAAGTGATCTACTCCATTTTTATCAAGGATGTTTCATCTCCATTCTTAACTTTCTACAGGTGAAGAGGGGCAGGGGGAACAGAAGAAGAACATTATCTAGAGTCCTCATGGAAATTATTTGTACTTTTATTTCCCACTTACTTCAAAATAACACTTAAAAATATTGCATGTATGTTGCAACAGTTCATAGATGGTTGCAGGATGTGATTTCACATTTTTAAGAGACTTAATAGCTCAGGACTGGTAACACCGTTCAGGTACACTTCATCAGTAAATTAACCACTCAGTCCAGTGATAAAAAAATTGTTCCCTGGCTACCGTGAAAACAATAAGCAACCTCTGTATACCTCCAAGTGAGCAGATTTTTCTATCACAACACCTGTTGTTTAAATTACTACTTAAGATCCTAATAGCAAGCAAAGGATATTAGATAAGCAACTATGCTTTTGCAAAATACCAAGTACAAAACTTAATGTATGGTCAAGAACCTGACACACTAGTGGATTGCTAACAGCCACAACAGTTAACAAACCCCAACTTCAAAGCCAAATCACTGATGCATAGAAGTGTGATAGAAGCTCTTCCTTCCTGTTCTAATACCGGCAAACTAGTCTGACAGAAATCACTTACCCCCAAGATGCAAATACTTCTGAAGAGCATGGTTCTTGGCCAATTTTTTACCACAAGACTTAGAAGAGATACATTTTAAAAGTACATTCCTGCATATAGAATATCCTGTTCCACACTGCATAAGACTGATGAACACCAGCTGTCCACTGTAAGAGCTACAGGGTACAGATTCATACCTCATGAAAAGCAATTATATAAAAACTGTTACTCTATCAAGCACCCTCATAGTTTACAGAGCTAGAAAATAATCATCCCCATTAAACTATGACCTTCCTTTAATGAAAGCAGGTACTATTTTAAATGAATGAAAGCAGGTCCTATTATAAATGTCCTGGTAGCATGTTTTGCATGAGGATTATTAACAGTTATCTCCCTTGTTCACCTAAAGCAATTTAGATTTAGTCAAACTGATTAGAGTCTTTCCCAAAAAAGTCCACTTACCATCCAGAAAAGGGTTCCAGTGGCAAATTCAGAGTAATGCTCTATAGTAGATAGTACACTGAATATTAAACAAATCAGCACCAAGAGAAATCTGTAAAAAGAAAACAGTGTTTAGTGACTCATCAAGATGAACTGTAAATCTAGATCTAGTTTTAGCTCTCTCATTCACAGAAGTTTTTTCATCGCAAGTACTTTGTGTTTAATCAGGTAAGTTCTCCTAGTCAAGTGAATATCATCATTTTACATTCAATAACTCTTAAGAAACATGGAATAAAAATGACAGAAAGGCTGAACACAGTTAAATCAATAGGTAAAACTCACATTATCAAGTATAATTTCCCATAGAAGCTTGTCATAATGAACGTTTCATGTTTCACTGATTGCTAACTTATGTGTTGCAGTAGACAGGTATCATAATTGATAATGCGTTAATTAAAGTAGAATTAGACATATGACTGGAGTGAGGAACAGTATCTTCAATGAAAAATGTTCCATTAAACACATGCCATAAATTCAAAACATACATAAATACAGAAGAAACAGCTATTACCACAGTATTTCTAGTATCACCATTCAGATCAAGAAAAAAATTCAGAAGTCTCAAAATATATACTCCTACCCCCAAAAATAGTTTAAAAAAGCAAAACTGAGAAGTCATGAGAACTGGAAAACAAAATGTGCAATGAATCCTAGTTGATTAAATGCTTAAATGCTGGCAGAATACCCATTACTTTGATGCATACAATGTCTCAGCCATCTTTCCACCATCGGTAACATGTTAAACATTTAAACAACTGGTGAAAATAAATGTTGTATGAAGAACTCTGATGGAAAGACAGACTTCTGACATGTTTGCACTACAGTTTTCACCATCTCTTAAGGTCATGCAGAAAACAAGAGGAAAGTAAGAAAACTGAAATTTCTTCCACTAACAGCCAGAAACATTCCCTCTTGTGTACCAGCTCTTACAGCTGTCATTTCCTCTGATTCCATGGCAAGAGGCTGTATCCAAACTCCTAAACTCCCAAACCAGCAATTAAAACCTTAACAGTCCTGCATGTGATGAGACATTCTTCCAATGAGAAACCCTTCTGAAGAAGATAAACACTACTGACAAGGCTAGCTGAAGAACTTCAAAGCAAATGACAGACTAACAGCTGGTGGCTGTACTATTAAAATTGTGAGATTTCAGCAAACAGAAGTAAGCACACCAACTACACTTAGTGTGCTTTTGGTAGCTTTTATATGAAAAATATAGGAGGAAGAGCTTATCAGGAAAAATTCGTCTTCAACCTAGACACCTCTGCATGAAAAGCAGAGACCTGTCCTGTGAGCTGCACCTAGAGACTCCCACATCCAGCCCCAGACAGCCGGGACACCCGTGGTCACCCCATGTAACTGGGGCAGTTGCTGGACTCAGCACGGTGCTGCACGGCTTGGGCAATGCTGCCTGTGAAAATGGGAACCCCCAGCCACCTGGGGCCAGGTCTCTGCTTTCCACGCAGAGGGGGCTGCGCAGGGGGCAGTCCTCAGGCATGTTCCGACTTGTTCCCGTCCCCTCAGTGTCCTGGTGCCCCCCGCCCATGTGGAATTCCCCCAGCCCTTGCACGTTAGTGCTTGTTCAGCTGCCTTGTAAAGCGAGGGGCCCCAAACCTGCCTTTTACTCATGTTAATTAACTTTCTATTCACATTTAATTATTCATTTAATTAGCTCTTTTTAAGGGATGTGTTATACAATATGTGATATGTATACCATTTTTATGGATACATTTATCTTACCTATCTTTACATTTTCTATATATTCTCCATATACACATATAAACAGTACATCTAAGTATTAATGAAATATATCTATGCGTATTTGTACTCCTTTATATACATATATACAGAGAGAGAAATACATGTTTGCGTACATACACACACGCACACAAACACATGTATATATAGCAGACAGCCATCTTGCAAGGGGCAGACGGAGGTGGAGCAGGCTAACCACGTGACCAGGAGGGCGGGGCTTCCATGGACAGTGGGCAGGGCGCTGGCCAGGGGCGGGGCTTCCCGGGGAGGTGCGGGTGTGGGCCCATGCCCTGCCCTGCCCTGCCCGGCGGGCAAGAAGCACATGAGCTGTGAGGAGAGGCTGTAGGAACTGGGATCAGTCAGGCTGGAGAAGAGAAGACTTTTAGTTTTTCTTCTGTACTGTGGGCCAGGCTGCCTCGCAGTCTGAAAGGGGATCCAGACTTCTTGTATTCAGGAAGGGAGTTAGAGCACGGCATCAGCCAGTATCCGTACTGTGAGAACTACCATGTAAGAGAAAGGCAAGAGCCTACCCCTTCTAAACTCCATGCAACAGCCCCAGATCCCAGCACCCCATATGGTCTTCCTAATCACTATTGTAATTAATCACAGTACTTCATGACTGTATGCCACAATGTCCTTCAAAATCTGTTACAAATGAAACCCAATCACAAAGATGTACTGCAAATCTTGCAAAGAACTTGCAGTGTTGATGGTATAGGAAGGATGAACTTTGATTTTGCCCATCCTAGAATATTACTTTGGGTTTTCCAAAAGGCAAGAAAGTATGTTTTTCTCCTCCAGCAAAGCTGAATAATGCTCCAGTATATCTGATTCTCTTGATTATGGGATTCAGCTTAATTACCCTGGATCAACCCCTCTGTGAACATTTTTTGCTCCAATAAGTAGAAAGAGAGAGAAAAACAGATTTATTCCCAGAGTTCCTGATAACATAGTGACTCGTGTTGAGGAGCTTTGCTGCATTCATTCTACAAACCATCACAACAATAAACACTAGTGACTAAAACTTCTGTCAGTAGAAATAAGAGATGAATTAGTTCTTCACATCCAAGCCCCAAAGACAAGAACAATAAGTCTAGAACAGGTAGAGCAGATATAAGAAATGAAGCATGCTTTTAAGGCCAAATTCACTACTTAGAAGTCAGTATAATCATATTGAGTAATTATTTACACACAACATCCATTAACACTAAATTTTTAGTAGCCTAAATAAAATGGTGCCAGTTTTGAATTCCAAGTGGGATTCACCTTTTACTAATAAAAAGCTAAAAGTTACCAGAGTCATTAAGGTAACCAATATTTTATGCTTCCTAATGAAGTAATTGTCTGTCAGGGAGCAGTGAGAGTGAGGCTGCCTCATTAAGGTCAGACAACAGCACAGGCAAGGCCGTCCCCTAACTCACCAGGATGCAGATTTGCAATACCTAAGGAGGGCTGAGGTGGTGAGAGCAACCAGCTCCATCAGCCCTTCAGTGATTTGTCACACAAGGTGAGGCAGGGAGGCAGGTCCAGCATCCATTCAAGAAGCCCAGGCAAGAACAGCAAGGGACATGACTATAACACACAGGTCCAAGGTCTGTCCAAGAGACAGGGACTGGTGCAAGACTGGAGACAAAGCTACCTACAACATAGATTCAGGTTTAGCACTTGCAAAGAACTACTTGTGTATGGAAACACTCAGAATACACGTTTGTCTCGGAGGGTAGACTGAGCCAATATTCTTTGTGAAGCACATTCAAACCATGACTAGAACGAGGGAAAACTGGAGAATGCAAATATCAATGGGCACACAAGGGCTCTCCTTTTCCTCTTGTAGGAACGTTTCACATTTTTAGACTGCCTCAGGATCCCCAGGAACATTGAACAGAGGACAGTGAACACTGAAAACAATTCTCATTCACATAACTGGTATGCTTGGTCCAGTCATTCACACGCTGCAAGTCAACTGCATGTGAGTGCTAACACAGGCAAAGACAGACGGTGGTTTCTCAGCTGCCACACAGACAACAGCTGACTTTTTGTTCAAGCCTAAAATTGGATGTGAGGATATAAAAAAATCCTGCTTAATATCTAAAGTCAAAAGGAAAGCATGATGCAAGAGAAACTGAAGCAAACAAACTTCTTACCAGAAAGGTAAGGTTTTAAAAAAAAAAAAAGGATAAAATCCCCATCTTTTTTATGTGATTGTTTCCTGAAACCAACATAGAGTCCAAGTTCAGCATATGACCCTTTTTAATAAAATTGGATAATCAAACATTACTGAAGCAAATCTATACACTTTTGCAGACAAAAGAATATGAATGAGTTTTTAGTTCAACAATATCAAGCAGCTAAGTTAGCACATTTATAGTTAATATTTCAATGTTTCCCAAGGCATTTGAGAATGGCCAGCAGGTTGAGGGAAGTAAGCGCTCTCCTCTGCGCAGCACTAGTGAGACTGTGCTGGGAGGGGTGGGCCCCAGTTTGGGCTCTCCAGTGCCTACAGGCAGGGACAGCAGGGAGTGACTCTGTTAGAGGGTCCCCAGGACGGGACCAGGCCTAGAGCACCTGACCTGCATGGGAAGGCCAACAGCACTTCCCATGACCAGGAGCAGCCTTTCTCTCTGACAAGGAATATGTCCCACAGGAACAGTCCCAAGGAAAGGAGCCCTCAACCCATCAGCCCCCTGCCCTTCCATAGTGAGGAAACCTTCACTCCACAAACTGGCTTGGGGTAGAACCAGGTATGTCCCTCCCCTCAGGGTAAGGACCAAGCCATGCATGAAATGGTTAATAGCCTCCTGATGTCACCAGTGATCTCACTGAAGCCGTTTCCAGACTGTTACAAGAAGGGCCTCCAGTGCTGGTGGGAGACTGCCACAGGAATCTTGGTGTCCCTTCCTGCTCAGCAAGGGTTTCTGGCAGCTATAAGTCAGATGGAGTGACTGTGGGAGAGAAGAAAGGACACACAGAGGAGAAGAGGCAAGGTGGGGAAAACCACAAGGGACAAACGAGCTTCCCTCTTCCAAGGAGCTGGAGGGGTAGCCACTGCCACAACATGTCACCATGGCTGAGGTCCTCCCAAGAAGAGGAAGCAACAGATGACCCCGCAAGATGGCCATCACCTCTCCTCCCCACCAGCTTGGGCCCAGCTCCCTCAGGAAGCCCACCATGGCTCAGACAAGATCATAGAATCATAGAATCACAGAATGGTTTGGGATGGAAGGGGCCTTTAAAGGTCATCTAGTCCATCCCCCTGCAATGAGCAGGGACATCTACAACTAGACCACATTGCTCAGAGCCCCATCCAGCCTGTCCTTGAATGTTTCCAAGGATGCAGCATCTACCGCCTCTCTGGGCAACCTGTTCCAGTGTTTCACCACCCTCATTGTAAAAAATTTCTTCCTTATATCTAGTCTGAATCTACCCTCTTTTAGTTTAAAACCATTACCCCTTGTCCTATCACTATTTGCCCTGCTAAAAAGTCTGTCCCCATTTTTCTTATAAGCCCCCTTTAAGTATTGAAAGGCTGCAATAAGGCCTCCCCACAGCCTTCTTTTCTCCAGGCTGAACAACCCCAGCTCTTTCAGCCTTTCCTCATAGCAGAGGTGTTCCAGCCCTCTGATCATTTTTGTGGCCCTCCTCTGGACCCGCTCCAACAGGTCCATGTCCTTCCTGTGCTGAGGACCCCAGAGCTGGACACAGGACTGCAGGTGGGGTCTCACCAGAGCAGAGTAGAGGGGCAGAATCACCTCCCTTGACCTGATGGCCACGCTTCTTTTGATGCAGCCCAGGATACGGTTGGCTTTCTGGGCTGTGAGAGCACATTGCCGGCTCATGTCCAGCTTTTCATCTATCAGTACCCCCAAGTCCTTCTCAGCAGAGCTGCACTCAATCCCTTCATCCCCCAGCCTGTATTGATACAGGGGATTGCGCTGACCCAGGTGCAGGACCTTGCACTTGTCCTTGTTGAACCTCATGAGGTTCACACAGGCTCATTTCTTCACCTTGTCCAGGTCCCTCTGGATGGCATCCCATCCCTCAGGCGTGTCGACTGCACCGCTCAGCTTGGTGTCATTTGCAAACCTGCTGAGGGTGCACTCGATCCCGCTGTCTATGTCATTGATGAAGATACTGATTAGCACCGGCCCCAGTATGGACCCCTGAGGGACACCACTCGTCACTTATCTCCATCTGGACATTAAGCCATTGACCACTACCCGCTGGATGTGACCAACCAGTCAATTCCTTATCCACCGAACAGTCCACCCATCAAATCCATATCCTTCCAATTTAGAGAGAAGGATATTGTGAGGGAGAGAAGGATATTGTGGGGGGAATCGACTTGCAAGGCTGAGCATACTGTGCAGCAGCGGCAAAGGCCCTCTGATGGTTCTGTCCACTGCCAGAACTGGGACAGGGATGTCATCTGGATGAAAGGTATTGCTTCTACTCCTCTTGCATCCCTTTAGGGGTCATTCAGGAAGGACAACGCACCTAGCACAGGCATTGGACATTCACTGGAAACCATGATCATCTCACCTGACTTTCCTTCCCCACCACCTTTAGCTAATTTCTCCATTTCTCTCCATCACTTAATGACAACTCCATTTCTTTAGTGTCCTCCCCCTGCATAGGTTTCTGACACCTATTTGCACTTTAAAAAGTTCTCTACCAATTATTTACTGTTACAGTATAATTACTGCATAGTTACTGAAGAGTTAGTCAATGTGCACATACTTTATAGTTACTGTTTTCTATAAAGCAGAAAACCAAATCTGTACAGGACAATTCCGTGTGATGCTCATCTCAGGAATTTGTACGATTAGATTCTGGTCTTAAGTTATTTTTAACTATTTCTGTCAGCTACAGGTGTGAAAGTTATTTATTTGAACTCTTAGTCTCCCTTCAGACCTTGTTTAAGTAAGTGATGGGTAGCAAATGGTACATCTCTAATACACTGAAACAGTAGCTACCTTGGTGGGAGAGTTTACACTGGCAGCCCAGGCACTTCATGTGTAAGTTTAGTTAATATAGAAACAATTATGGCTGTGGGCTTTTTGTAAACCACTACTGTGAAACAGAAGGGAAAAAGATCATCTAGATAGATCTAGTTTTAAAATTCTTTTGATGATGAGCTTGCAAAGATAATGGCCCCTCTCTGTTTACTCTGAACTGTGAGCTCTGCTGGGATAAGAATGGCTAGCCGCCACGATGTATTTTGTTTCAGGTATTACTGTAAAGTACATTTTCAGATACTTTCAGGTAAGTGTGGTACCATAATATTGTAAGATGATAACTAAAAAGAAAATAGCACTAATGCTTATCATGTAAGTTTGGGGTTTCTACAGAAGTAAAGGACTAACCAGTCTAAATTACTTGATTGGCAAAACTTAGGGATTCAGAAACCGAATCCTTGAAAATCAGACATGTAATTCCACTATGCATGCTACAGGAAACAGGAAGCAATAATAAATGCCATTCTTTCCAGCTTTGCAAACCATAACTCACAAGGAATTAGACAGAATGCTAATGTTTATTACAATGCTTAAAGGTAATTCTCCACAGTACTTTTTTGTTTTCATCACCTTAATAAACATTTTAAATTTTTTTCATATCTTTACCTAGCTGATTTATTTCGGTACAAATCAAAATTTAGGATTTAAAACATTACTTCTATCTAACACAAAAGAGAAAATGGTCTTCCTTTTTTCTTTTAAAAAATATAATGGGAATATAATAGAAAAGGAACTGTATAAATTGAGTAAAGTCCATGTGAAGGATGACTTTACCATGCAATATAATAGAAGAATGATTAAGAAAACCAGTCTCATAAACTGTAATGTTTGTGAGCTCTTCTTGCAGGTAGCTTTTATTTCCAGTGCTCAGTTGCTACTACAAATCACAGTAAATATGTGGTCAGTTCCCAGTCCAACTTGTCCTATACTGCCAACGGACCCTGTTATCAGCACCCTGCTCTGCTCACTCTACTTGGGCGCTGTGGACTAAAACAGGCGCCCTGTTGGTGACGACACTGTCCCTGCTTATGGTGGGGTCAGCCCCTGCTCCTGGTTTGCTCCCTCTCATGGAGTAGCCTTGACCTTGCTGCACCCTGACAAACCCATAGGAAAGAGGAGCAGAAAGAGATTGTTACGCAGTCACAGGAAGAAATGGTCACATACCACCTCAACCTCCCACAATGCCCATCATCATTATGGAAGAGTTCTGATGGACTGAGTGTAACCTGTGCAGAATATACAGAAAGTTGAGACTAGAGATGGGGGAGGATAAGGGTTTAATGTCTTTGTGGTGGTCTCTTTTTTTCCAATAACTGAATCAGTGATCAGAAGTTTGTGTTGTTTCTCTGGCTCAAGACTGTTCTGCCTGTGACTCCAGGCTCCTAGCCAGATTGTTTGGATGTTGTCCTGGGCGGTGGAAGATGTGGGTATGAATCTCCTCAGTCTCAGAAGGGTGTTAAGCCCAAGCACATGCTTTAGCTCCTAAGCAGAAGCAGCAGGAGCTAGTCATTAGCACCAAGTAGAAAGACTGGTCCAAAGATAGGGGAATGATTTTAGGCACCTAGTTGTAAGGAGGCAGCTTCAGATTGTAAAACCTGTTCTTACCTAGGCATACAGTTCAGGGCTGTTGGTTCTAACCCAAGGGTCTGACATCTTGATCTATTGGTAGAATTAATAAATAAATAAAAATCGTACTGCACTGATTTCCAAAGGGGAATTTGAAACAGTTCAGTATTTTTTCTGAAGACTGCTCAAAGGAAACTAAGACACCTAAAGAAGCAAGCTTTTTGAGGTTCCTATCTAACCCCTCAAAGGACAACAATCTTCTGGATGTCTTCAGTAAACCTCTCCTGATGCCCAGCTGCTATCTGGTTCTCTTGAACTCCATTTCTGCGTGTGCCCTGCATTGGCCTTGTCTTAGCTGTGAGCCAGCTGGTAAAGGCCTAAGATTCAGCAGCACTGTGTAAAAGAACAAGCCAAACCTGTGCTGCCAGGAGTAAAGGAGAGAAGGAGCCAATGGGGAGACATGTTTATCATGCTTACTGAAAATTAAAATCTGATTTCTCCGAGTCTCTCATATTCAGGAAGCTGTTTCACCACTTTTGATGGTGTTAACAAAGAAAAATGTGTTCGTGGTGCGCATCTTAATGATTTCTAGTTCTTCATTAATGGTAAATACCTGGGCCTGAAATGTCTTTAGAAAAAATAAGGCTGAAAGGGAAAAGACATCCAGAAAACACCTCTTAGTCAAGGCTAACAGCGCTTTTAGCATGGGACAGATCTTAGCCACGTTCTCATGATTTACTACTTACGCAGCCCATCACCCAATCCTGCTACTTCTTTCACTTCAACATACACAAGTTTCCAAGCATATTATTCAGCAGTTTTACTTCAAGCCCCAAATGTTTATCTCTTTGAAAATGGTGGTATGTTATAGGGGGTACAGAGATCTGTCCAAGTCATAATAAAACTGACGTACTGCTTTAATGAGCTGCTACACTGACCAAATATAAGCCAGCCAGCAGAGGGGGCAAAAGTCCCACTTTCTTCCCGTAGGCAATATTACTGAAGAGCGATACTCCAAAAAAAGAAAACCAGAGCAAAGCGCTAAGAAGAGACACTGAAACACAAGCCAGCCTTTGTCAAATGGAAAAGAGCAAGGTGATAAGGAGTTTACAGTGTATTGCCAGCGTCCAACACTAGAAGAGTCTAGGCATGGGAATATGCAAATCTTTCGCTTTTCCTTAACACAGTAGCACTGCTTTCCATATAAAGAAAATGTTGATATAAAAGGTAACCAGGGTTATAAGATTCTCCTTTTCTTCTTACATTTAGTATGAGAGCAGTACATTAGTACACAGAAGCCCTCACAAGCAGTGAGTACCTCATTCGGTTGGATGCTGTGCTCCATCAGGCAGTTTCTTTATCCAGAGAGCTTTTATTTCCAATCAGCAATCCCAGTAATGGGTAAATGGAGAAAGACACAAAGAGGTGAACAGACTTGTCCATACATCAGGATAGTGTCAAAAGCATACAGAACTTGGATCTCTTGAAGCTCAGACCATCCTCCAGTCAATAGTCATGGGAACACAGGAACTTTGCTGGTCCCCGAAATAACCACATCAAACAACTCAAGCATAAATTTACAAAGCACTTCCTGAAATTAGTCAGTCGTTGATTCTCATCTTTTTTATGAGACTGATGTTCCACTCCTACCATTGTTACAGATCTTATTTCTAGGCAAAATGCATGTATACAGGTATGGAAAGCTTCCTCTGAGTACAGCCCCTTAATTTCTTCCAGATCCCTGCCATTTCAGTTACCTCCTTTCAAAATCCCTTTGTCTTCTTTTACTGCCTTCACTAGTAATAAATAAAAAGCCAGGGGTAGTTCTCATTCTAAATATTGTCTAACAAGATACTGAGGATGACAGTGCACTTTACACCTTTTCTCCTTTTCCACTCTAAGTTAAGCAAAGAGAAAAACTGGATATTCCTACATACCCTGCAGATATTATCACTACATATTCAACCACATCTCCTATTAGGCCTCAGAAAAAAGTAACCAAATTCGTAAACTCAAAAAAAGAGGTTTACAAAAAGAGGTTTATAAAAAAATTGAGAAGAAGTTGATGCAAAGTGCCAAGATGTATGTGCATAAGGATGTATAAGGGAGGACACTTGGTGCCATTTATTTAGTAAGGGACCCAGAACTGTCCAAAGGCTGCTAATACAGCCTGCAGTTTTGTAACTTCCAGCTAGTTGTTGGTCCCCTCCTGTATTTATGTGTTAAGACTCTCTCTTTTTCCATTTCCAAAACACACATTAAAACCATTCAATTTTTTTTAATTTTAATTTCACTTTAAATTCACTTAATTTATGGCACTATATATTCTGGCCAGTGAGTGTCACTCCTTCCCAGTGAATAAAAAAGGCATCATTTTGCTAGCACAGGATAGGCTGGACATTCTACGGATAAAGTGTCATGTCCTCATAAAAAATGCTTTTACTTGAAATGTAAAATCACTGCTGATCACTTTTGGTCATAAAAGATCAAGACCTGCTTTTTCCAAGAGGGGAAGGGTAAGCTTCAGAGCACCTGGACATACTCCAGTTTCAATAATCTCCTTTCCCAAATCCAAATCATAATGTAAAACCCTCTTGATAATGTCAAGCAGAAAGTTTTTCTCTTTGTACACTACACTGTTAACAACTTCAAGCACTGAAGTGCCCACATCTAGTGACCATGTTTGTCACTTCTGTCAACCGCATGACACAACAGAATGACACCTACAAAGCACATGAAAGTTAAAGCTATCGGTGAAGACACACTTGAGACCGGCATTCCCAGCAAGGCAGGCAAGGACGGTATCAGCTCTAAGCAGTACTAAACTACCATACTGTGTTATTCCAAGACAGCTCAAAGTAGGGGGGGACAGGCTTGAGACTCTTCACCTTGATTCCAAAAAATGAGAAATTATTACAGCCTGTTTATTGGAACCTGGAACAATAACAAGCCTGGCATAGAAACATCAGGTAATGTCAGAAAGCCTGACAGTCAGCGTGAATGCCAGAAAGCACAAGGAGACTTTACAACTAACATCATGATGGGGAAATGAGTGGTTTCTTTGTCCAAGTGATAAAAAACCATGCTAAGCAACTGAGCCATAAGCATGACGGCAGCTCACATGAGGTGAGTACAGATTAAGTTACAGTGAGGACAAAGTCAAAGATAACCGCAGACTAATGAGTGGGTAAGGGCATTAAGTTCCTCACAATTACCAACAGCAAGAACAGCAACAAAAAAAAAACCAAAAAGAAAGCAAGCTCAGTTCAAAGGCAGTTCACCTAGGCAACCAGTAAGCCATGAACTGATAGTAAAGATGATGTTCCAGTAACCTCTAATCACAGCAAGGCTCTGGCACAGAAACAATAGGTTTAGAAAAGAAGACTGTACAATAATTTGTATAGAATTAGAGACATGTGCTGCAGGTACCGGTCTGTTGCACAGCTCAGCAGGAAACTGCAGTGGCAGCATTCTTGCAAGTCGTTTGTCACTGGAGAAAGCTGTATTTTATAAAAAAAAAGTTCTCTTCTTATAGAGCCCACCTTGGCTGAAAGATACAGCCATCAAGTGTCCTCAGTTGTAAATCCTAAACCAATCTCAGTGATTTTTCCCTTTTATGTGATGAGAAGATGATATTTGTTTTCCAGCTAGGCAATTTATGTGGGGAGAAAAAAAGTGTTAATAGACATTAAAACTGCTAATAATTACCCAGACAACTGTCAAGGCCCTGTGCGCACTGATCTCAGCCTGTCCCAGTCGAGGCCCGATGCCTGGGGCTGGGACTGCCCTGGCTGCCCCAGTCCTGTTCCCTGGCTGGTGTTGTGTGATGGGTTCTGGCTGCAAGGTCCTTCCCTGCTGGCCCTGGGGAGCTGTGGGCCCCCACAGAGCCTGACAGCATCCAACCATTCCTTGCCAGGCAGCGGAGGACTCGCTGTTCCTAGTGATCCCCTTTCTGCAATGTGTTAACGTGGTGTTACTGCCTCCATATAAAGCTTTCAAATTGCACTGAAACAGGTGCTTTTGTAAAATTGTTTTTAAATCCACTATCCTATACTGAAGCCTTTCAGTGAGATATGAAACTGAGCTTACTGAATGCTCACCTGCTGTTTTAGGCTGCAGCCGCAATTTATTACACCAAAGGTGAATTGAGTTTTCCTAAGTGAGTAACAACAAAATGTGACAAAAATGAAGGCATGATCTGGGGCTGATCATGTCCTCTGAGTTCCAAAATATCTCATGGATTAATGAGGAACCTCTTCCTAGATTGCCTGGTAGAATCTGTACTATTAGATACCAGAACCTAGACATCACTTGTCACAGCTGTGATTTTGCCATAATGTAGGTTAGCCTAAGGTTTTTCTTGCTGAACAGCTGTTTTAATTGTTGACTATACCAACTGTACTGGTACCTAAGGATTTAGTGTTTTAAAAAAACATCTGAAGAGTATATGCAACCCTTTCTAATAAAAAAAAATAGAAACCACCATGCACACACAAGAGAGAAAAGTCTTACATAGCAATCTTATGGAAGCCTTTATAAAAATACTGCTTCTTTAGCTACCACTGGATTAAGGCATTTCTAAAATAGGTTGTAGCCCACAGCAGGAATGTGTTTTCCTTCACACACAAAACCTAACTGACTGCAGCACATTTACCTCTTCAGCTGAATTAGGGAACATATTACCAGCAGATCACCCAGACTGCTAAAGATCATTTTGCTTCCTGATGTATTAGTGAGAGAAAGCACAAATCCCATGATCTGACCCAGTTTTGCCAGTACTGCATGACTGCTAACATATCATTATTCATTCAAAATGAGAATATTTTGCCGAGTGTGAGACAGACAAATATGTTATAAATCAAGCATGACTTAAGAAGATTCTTCAGAAATGAAGAGTGAGGCTCAGATTGAAGAAAGCAGCTGGGGACTGTTCAAGATTTCAGTTAGTTCATTATGATGGGAAAAAAGGCAAAAAGGAAAAGAAGAGATATGCCAGTTTTAGTTTTTGTAACCTGTTTAAGATGGTCTGCTTATATACAAGAAAAAGGTTCTCACCAGATGAATTTCCATTCAAAACTATTATTTGATGCTTTTTACAGCTTTCTAAGCATGTAATATACACTGGGTCAAAGGATTGGAGTGCTATATTTTCCTCTATATGAAGGGAGAATAATTTCTGGCAAAGGGCTATAATGGAAGATGTCCTGGTTTCAGCTGGGATAGAGTTAATTTTCTTCCTAGTAGCTGCTATAGTGCTCTGTTTTGGATTTAGGATGAGAATAATGTTGGTAACACGCTGATGTTTTGGTTGTTGCTTAAGTAGTGCTTATACTAAGTCAAGGACTTTTCAGCTTCTCATGCCCTACTGACTGAGAAGGCTGGAGATGCACAAGAAGCTGGGAGGGGACACAGCCAGGACAGCTGACCCAGACTGGCCAAAGGGCTATTCCATAACATATGGCGTCATGCTCACTATATAAATTAGGAGAAAGCTGGCCAGGGGGGCCACTGCTTGGAGACTGCCTGGGCAACAGTTGGTTGGTGGTTTTTCATTTGCATCACTTGTCTTTTTTGGGTTTTATTTCTCTCTCTTTTTGTTATTTTCCTTTTCATTACACTTATTATTATTGTTGTTGTTGTTATTATAATTATATTTTATTTCAATTATTAAACCGTTCTTATCTCAACCCGTAAGTGTTCTCACTTTTACTCTTCCGATTCTCTCCCCAGTCCCACTGCGGGGGGGAGTGAGCAAGTGGCTGTGTAGTGCTTAGTTGCCGTCTGGGGTTAAACCACAGCAGAAGATTACAGTGCAAAGCTAATGTGTAAAATGGCCATGGCAAAATAAAAATCGCTGACTGAAGTGCCTCAAGCTGTTGCTTGGGGTTTTGCTCACTTGGTAATTTTTTGCGCTTCTGTTGTCTTGTTTTGATGATAAAGATTCTTTTCTGTTCATGGTGTGTTTTCTCATCTCATTTCCTTCCACAGTTTTTGCAGCTAAAATGGCTATTCTCTACAGAGACAGCAAATTCTGGACACCATTTTAGATGCCAAACAGGAGACAACAGGAACCTGTTTTGCAGGTAATACCTGCAGCTCACTTTAATTTCCGTTACAACCATAAATTGTCATCACTCCTAAAAATTAAGATTATAGGATAAATTATTAAATTTAATATTGCCAACAATAACATATTTTGATATCTTGATTTTTTTTATTGAGACTAAAAAATCATAAACATTTAACAACACTTGGAGGGTTCTTTATCTTATTTTTGAGTTTTTAGAGTTAAAACAGTGAAAGTTAAAAATATATATAATTAAATTTAAATAGCTGTACTGTTAATATAATACTGATTCTAGGAATCAGTACACTAAGAAAGATGTAAAACAGATTCAGATTTTTATCTTGAATACCAAGATAAAATAAAGGTAAGAATCCCAAAATAGAACCATTGAAAGTGTTATTAGTTGTAAACAGTTTGGATGATGGACAAAAACACACTCAAATATATCAAAATAAAGTTAAGCTTCTTACTAGCAAAGGCAAAGGCTTCTTGAGAAGCAGATGGCGTTTATTGCTTTCTGTATCCAAAGGTCAATTTTCATGCTCATAAGAGCTCATACTCAAATTCTGTGTATTTTTACATACCATAAAAGAGAAAAGTGAGAATTACCTGTTGACTTCCTGATGTGTTAAAAAACCTTAAAAACTAAAATGTCCTTTGCCTGAATGTTGCAATGACTATTTCAGAAGCTGTAAAACATGCTGATTCCATGACAGCAGAATTTGCTCCTGACTTCAGCTCTGCTCCATAACCTCCCGCCTGAGAACATAACCTTAAAAATAATACACTACATGTTACCATTGTCCATCTGAATCTACAGAGAAGCCTGAACAATGGAAAGGCCAACAGGCTCTAATTGCCTTGAGATCCATGATCCATGAAGATCAACCCAGTACATTAAGTCTTCCTGCTAATAGCTCATCACCCACTTTCCACCAGCAATCCACTCCTGGCCTGCAGTCATGGTCCAAGGGCAGCCAGACTATCCTGGGAAGCAGATTTTGATTACTAGATTACTCTGTGGAAAGCTTCAGTACCTCATCAACTGGCAGGGCTATGGACCAGATTAACATTCCTGGGAACTGGTGGACCCCATGCATGAAGCTAAAACAAGAGCTTTTTACAAGTCCCCCTCCAAAACCAGACCTTTGCAAAGTGCAGGGACATATCTTGACAAGAAGAGAGTTGCTCTTAGGGCTCTGAGTGCATCAACAGGCTGTATTTGCTCTGGTCAGCCTTTCGGTACATTCAGTGCCCTGGCAACATGTGTGATTACTTCCCAAATTCTCCGCAGGGCATGTCTACACAAATGTTACTGGAGCTGAAACAGGTACACCTGAGCTAGCTTTGAACTGGCTAGCCTGGGAACTGCTGATGGCAGCGTATCTCAGCACAGGTTAGCTGCCTGAAATGCTAGGTGCGCTTTCTGGTCTGCTGCGGTAGCAGTGTCTGATCTAGCTAGTTTAAAGTGAGTGCATGTATGCTGCCATGTCCTGGAGCAACATGGCTTCAGGGAGCAGCTCAGGAAACCTGCAGTCCAATAGCTGGGCAATCTTGTCAGATGTTAAACAAAGCAGCATTTCTGCTCTCAAGTTTCTCTTTACAACTAGCATCTCCCTCCACGTCTGCTGCTACCTGCCTGCAGCTGCATCCTGCTCGGTACCTTCCCTAACACCACCTGACCAGCACATTTCTTGCACTCTGTATTCCCTGTGCTGTCCCACAGAACCATACAGAGGAGCCAGAGCTACCTGCCAGGTTGCAGAGAAAGCTGGCAGAACAGAGCAACAGTGAAGGCTAAGGGAGCCCACAAGACCATGTACTGATGCGGAGTACAAGCTTCCTCCTTGCTCTCTGCAGAGCAAAGTGAGATTCTGAGCCAGCACTCAGACAACAGCAGGATGACTTACATGAGCTCGGTGGTCCTAGCTTGAGAAAAGGAGAAAAGCAGGATGCAAACCTGAAAAATAATCCCTAACTGTATGGAAATGAATAGCTTCAGCAACAGTGCTATTTTTGCAGCTGTGTTGCACAGTCCTTTGTATGTGGAACAAACCACTCTGCACTGACAAAAACTAAATTCTATTGTCCATTATATTTCAGGTATCACTGGGAAATACTGTACAAGATTATCTACATTTCATTCTTTCCATGAATAACATGAGAAAAAAAAAATTGTTCAGCAGGCATATACAGCATTAGTTATTACACAGAAAATCCAGAATACAAAACCAAACATTTTTTCTAGTGTTTATAATTTCAGTAAAAAGCTCTTGTCTTTCCAGTACTATCTATCAGCTGGAAGTAGTGAACAAACCAAGACTCTCAGTTCTACTGGTCAGGCGTACACTTAACATGTGATAATCTTCTGTTGGCTTCCTCCAGGCTCTGTGACAGTCTTATACCATCCAGTTTTGAGTCCCAGAAGACAGGTTCCTCTGAGTGCAAGAGATGCCTCAACCCAAAGCCTTCGCAATACCAAGAGCTCCTTTTTGATCACAACTCCCCAAAATGCTGGAAACCTACCTCACTAGTGATGCTTTACATTTCGAACACATCTGTTCTTCCTTTTTCAAAGTAATCCCAAACAGATGACCTAGACCTGAGATGCTCTAATAATCTTGCTGTACAGCCTGTAGGCTGCTGCAGTCTGTCATCTCCATGAGGACAGAAAAGCCTGCTGAAATGAGTGCAAATGGCAAGTATCTAGTTACTACTCCTCACAACCACCATGAGAGTAGATCTTCCCATTCTTGAAGTGTTTAGAAATTGAACTTGAAACAGATAAGGGATAGTTTTTGGTATTATCAGCCAGAGTCAGATAGATAGACTGAAGATGGCAAAAGTAACAGGAGCATTTTAAGGTAGATATAAAAACATCTAAAAAAACCAAAATGGTACTGTTCCAGGCTGTGATTGTAGAGTATATAATTTCTCTTTCATTTAACACAGGTAGCAGTTCATGGGTGGACACAACCCCAGTGCGAAGAAGCTGGGACTGCTCTCCCTCCTCACTGGATATGTGTGTCCTAGAGGCAGAGGCAGAAAAGGGCTGGAGCTGAGACCCTTGAGGTGCCATTCGGGACCCATGGTTTACATTGCAGCCCCAGAGCCAGGTTTTAGCCATTGCTGGTGATGCCCCTGCCACAGCAGTGGAGCTGTTTATGCTCTGAGTGCACACCACAGGCTGTTGGAAAGAAGCCATGGGGTTGAGCTGGGTGAGTAAGTGGTATCTGTGTTATGACAAAAGCGCTGGAGACAAGTAGTGGAAACAAAGGTCAAGTCCTCCCTGCACCCCAAGTAAATCCACCCCCATAGAAACAAACAACCCTTTTGCAGCTTTTTCTCTAATACAGTGGAACAGCATCTCCTTCTCCCTCTGATATCTTTAAACCAGCAGTCAGTGCATACTGCCTTCACATTTTTTTAAGGTTACTATCTCTGTCATTGAGCCATGCACCAGAATGCAGGTTAGTTTTGACAAGTCTAACCTTAAAGATAAATGGCTTGCTTAATTGCCAACTGATCTGCAGAATCCAACAAGCTACAGTTCTGTTGCCTCTTAGGCAATCAGGAAACCTCCTTGTGGATTGCTCCTAACAGCCGCTGGGATGCTAAACATAGCTCTAGCCAATGACCTTTTTAAACATACTGGAGAAAAAAACCTTGGGTGAGCACCAAATTTCCTATAAAGAGCAGAACAATAGTTGAGTATGTGGTACCACATACAGACCTTTAGCAAGACTCACCACTAAATACCACTGGTTTGTCTTTAGGTCTCACTTCATGTTTTGGTTTGAGAAACAAGCTGTTCCTCAAAATGCAATGGCAAACTCTGCCAGTGTTAACTTGTCAACAAGTGACAACCAGATCCTGGGTCTCCTTAAATATTTCCAATTAGATTTCTGGGATACTTACAGGCAGAATAAGCGGATGGATGTGAGTTTAATATTGTTGGCTTAGCATGAAAGTATTTAAAACTTGTCGTGGCAATTCCCTTTCCCTGCTAGCTGCCAGTTTGGCCTTCTCATGTTCCCTGTTATCCATACACTCTCCTGCAAAGGGCAGTTCTCTGTGCTGCCAGGGGGTGAAAACAGGTTGTGATTGTTTACTTGCTTGCAAGTAGTTATTTACATCAACAGAGAACAGTCTCACTTGTTGGCGGCTGTTCAGTTCCTAAAGGGAAGGAGCTGATAAGGAGGAGAGATAAATAATTACCAACTAGTAGAGTTGGTCTACTCTTTCCTATCCTAAAATAACTGAGGTGCTGCTTTCTGGTATTTTGTAGTCCTCTTTGAGTCTTTCTGTGATTCCCAAGGATGTCAAGCCATAGTTTGAGCTATTACTTCAGCAAATACTGTTTTCCTTTTCTACCATATAGCTGCTAAAAATAGAGAAGTATTTCCTCTCAAAACACCTGGCTTTCTTTTCCTTCATTTTTTTACTTTTCTGAAGACAGAAACTTACCCCCAATCACCTATTTGCAGACTTTTCCTTGCTCTCTCTTTAAAAAACAAAACAGGAAAAAAAAAGTTTTACTTATCAGAGGAAAGAGGATTATCTGAGAATTTCTCATTTGGTTTTTGGATTCTCACTTAATGCAGTTCACATCAACAGAAGATGGAGGTGCCATGCTTTCCCAAGAGAGATCTTGCTAATGTACACTAAATTTTAGTATTTCTTGATTTCTCCTAAATTCCTTAAGCCTCATGCATACAAAAAAATACAACTGCTTTTTCATCAATGTTTTTAAACCATCACCCTTGAAAATGTTTTATGCGTTAACAAATTTAAATAGGCAGTACTGGTGCACTGGGCAGTTGATCAACCCGGGTTAAAGGTTACGAATGAGTGCCTCTCTGTATCCTGATCTTCCTAAACATTGCTTCATTTTGGAGAGTAGCTAGTGCAACTGTAAACATGTTTCTGTTGTTATTGTAGCCGGGGACAAATTCTGTTAAACAGATTAATTGGCCATGAGCATGCTGTACTGAAGCCTACAAACACTTGTAACTAGTAGGTTAACTACAACACTGAGAGCAAAATGATGACAAGAACTTTATCAAGGGTGAACTCTTTCAAGGTCGTGCTATCACAATCTCATTTTCGACGGGGGACAAGCCTAATGAAAGTCCTTAAAGGACAAATATTAATCATTCCTTCTTTGAAGTTTTGCATCAAATAATGCCATTTCTAGCATAGACTATCTGTGCACGTGGTTTGTTGTGTTTATCTACTGCAGATAAGTGTACTTGAAGTGTTCATATACGAGATGCTTGTAGGAATGTTATCTCTTGAACAACAAAAAAGGGATGGGTGAGGAGGGGACAAACTTATAAACTGGTAGACAGAGATATACTCCTTGGCAACCAAATACAAAATAATAGCTTTGTGGCCTTTTGGGCTTGCCAAACTTAATTGACTCTGCAAAGTTGTGTTTAGAGAAGAAAGCATTTTTAGAAAAATGTGAGCTCTGTAGTGAAAGAAAATCAACAAAATTATAGAAAAGCTATTGAAACCTATGCTCTGTAGTATTTAGATGCCTTGATCACGGGTCACTGATGTTTTTAGCACAACCAGACATGACTTTCACCTGCTGTGCTCCTTCCTCAAAACTGTGCTGCTGTGACTTACTTCACTATATGAAAGCCCTTCAGCTAGATAATCACAAATGGCTTATATATGTCTCCAGTTTAAATTAAATCCAAAACCTATTTTTTTTAATTTCTTTTATAATTTTTTTATCCTATCTACTGTTTGCTCCAGCAAGATGTGAAGCCAAAATGTTCTCTTGTAGTAACACACTAGGACAGAAGAAATCCAGTTGCTTCAGGCAGAGTTAAATGACAAGAAAAAGAGGTTGGACTAAGGGCAATATGTCCAAGTAAATCGATGTGCAACTACACCCATTGGAGCTTCAGCTTTTTTGTTGGTGATAGACTAGAGTTTTCCAGTGGAGACCGATAGCTTTAAGACAGCCTGTTGTTAAGGAGAATAAATTAGTTTAGCCAACAGCACGTTCTTCAAGTGGCTCCAGAAGCATAGGCTGCTTTTTATTTTAAGTGGTTATTTTGTGGCAGAAAAATTAAGGAGAGCATTTCCATTTTTTCATGCTACAAAAGTGCAAGATACTCTCATTCCTGAGTGCATGAAGCACTTCACTTTCTTCTAAATGGGATTATACTGTCTTATGTTGAATAGCTATGTGCTTCTATAAAACATTTCTGCTAGTCTGAATAAAACCTCATTCCTGGTGCTTACAAATTTTTGTTATCCAAAGGAGTTTCTGACTAAGTCATAAAGAGAAGGTTGTCCATGTGCCTTTATAGGCAAGTTTTGATGCCCCTCAGTTCTCTCATAGATCTATTTCCAGGCTCCTGAGGCTTGACGTTTGTTTTGTCGAAAGGTCTTGCGCTTATACATATGTGATCATACACAAATTAGAGTTGGTTGGAAATTTTGGTAAAGGAACAATTCTTCTGTTGGAAATACCAGTATGTTAAAATTAGAAAGTAGTCTACGAATGTGTTGGTTTCAGCAGAACTGGAGAAGGAGATCAGACAGGTTTTAATAGGAGCTTGCCTAGCTTTGGACTCTACTAACAGGCAGCCTGTCTGGCAGGGAGTTTGGGCATATCTGACTTTCTGTTTTGCCTCAGAATAAAATATTTTCAGGGATTTGAAGCCTTCAACCAAAGGAAAATTCCACCTATAACATGGGTATACTGAAGATATCTGGTTTTAGTTTTTTCTTCAGCTCATTCTAGGTTGATCCAGAAATGCCTGATAGCCCAACTGCATGTAACATGAAGTTGTCCAGCTAGCTCCAATGAGAAGCGACTAGCTAATATTTCTACAACACCTAGAAAATTTAAAAAGTAACTTACACACACTACTATTCTGTTTTTTCTTGAAACCTTTCACCTGAATATGTATAAATTATCACAAACCAGTTTGAATCAATAGCTAATACTAATGCTGTTCAAATCACAGCGAGCCACACATCAAACAAAATGATCTCCCACTTTCTGAATCAACTGCCCAAAGATGTGTTATTTTTAAAACATCCACAGCTCCTATTAGTAATGAGCACTTCACATTTTCAAAGCATTTAACAGCTTAACATATTTGCTGCTCTTTAAAGAGCAGTAAGATTTGGATTTTGTGTTTTTGCTGAGTTTAGCTGGCAATAGCGCAGAACTGCCAAATTACATTCATGCTTCCATTACAATCGTCAGAAGCATCTTACAGAAACCTTTTTTCAGTGCCCTGCCATTCCTAGGATTTAAGCTCCCTCATTCAGTTGAGTGCCTGTATCTTCCACTAACGTCTGTGCTGCTATGTTTGCCTTTTTTGCTACCAGAATGTCTGGATGTCCTCTCCTTCCCTGGGCACAGGCATCAAGCTTCCATTTTGATTCTGTATCATTAAGACTTTCTAGAAGAGACCTAATCAGTTCTTTAAACATTGACAGAAACAGTTCATCATCATCACTTCATGATCAGTGTTCAAGATTCTGATACATTTATCATCGACCTTGACTATGAAACAAAAAAATCAGTAGGTTTTGCCATGTGGTCTATGACACATTTTCACAGGGACAGGAAATTACTACCACCATTTACAAAGTAATACCAACCTCTTTGTAGTACTCACATTAATTAATGTTTCTTACGTTCAGTATCAAAAAAGGAAAGAATAAATGCATATAATGATGCTGTGCAAATACATCCAGTAATAAGTTAATGCCAGCTTGATTATCATAAAGACATCTGAAACACTTTTCTTCTTGAATTTGATACCATGTGGAGTCCACAAGCTAATGAGCAATTGTAATGTTAACATCAAGGAATATCTTTTTATAGTCCTGGTTTCTGTAAGAACAGAGCGTTTTTCCACAAAAGCGTAACCAAATTCCATCAATAGCACCATATCAACGCCACACTGCAGTATTTGTTTTCACTATAGAAACAAATGGTTTCACTATAGAAACAACATTAGCCTGTGGGGACATTAATGCATATTCATTGCACAGTTCATTACAAAATTGAGCTTCTAGAATAAGATGGATTGAATTTCTTACATAAATGATGGAAAAAGTCATCAATAATTTCAAAAAATTAAAATAAAACTTACGTAGCCTGTGGCTTCATGCCCTGTGGTTAGGTTATTCTGTGCCTAAAGTGAAGTATGGTCAGATCAAAGTTCTTCCTTAGGAACTTTTGTAACATCTCTCTCCTGAAAAGACTCTTTGGTGCCAAACAATCTAATTGAGCTCAAAGTGAAGTGTTTTCATCTTTGGGGTTATTCATTTATCTCTCCTCTACCCAAATGCTTATTTTAACAAGATGTGAAGAAACTTAATATCTCTGACATGTCTCATCCTCTGTCAATATTAGTTGAAACTTGCCAACTGGCTCAAAAGTTCTTGGTAAGGCACTTTCAGACAGACACACTCAGACAGTGCGGTTGCATAAACCTCATTTCCTTAGGAAAAGAGGCTAAAAATTTATAACTGTCCACATGTATTTTTAGAACAGCCCAATCTTGGGACTTTATTGAATCCTAAAGATAATTCTGTTTAATATTAGTGCACCTCCTTTAGCAACTTAAGCCGTTCCACCAGATCATCCTGTTGAAGATGGCAACCCTAAGCAGTAAGAAAAACATTCCACTTTAATAAAATTACTAGTTCTTGAGTTTCTTCCCTTTAATCCTGCTCATCTTTTGGTACCTGAAGTTTATCATCATAGACAAGACATCAGCTCAGTACCTCTCTGTAGCTAGTATATAGACGAAAAGTAGCTACTGCAGTTCTAAATTGGAAAATTTGTCAGTTCAATTTCTGCATAAAATGTCCAAATAAGTAACTGTTAGTCTGGCAAGAAACACCCTGAACCCAATAATAATAATAAAAAGCCCTAACTTAACCTTATGAAAGCACATCATGTCCAGACCTCAGCTTTGACATCAAGGTCAAAACCAGAATCTTGAAAGCAGTCATATGCTTATAATTACTCTGAACTTTAGTTGTTGCTCATGTTAGCCGTCATTGGAAAAAGCAAAATATCTGCTGCATTCTAGAGATAACTATGGGAAGGACAGAAATGGGAATTTGACAGTCCCTTTGAGATAAACAGTTATAAATGATGGGCTATAGGCTCCATTTACAGATAAAAACACAAGCAGGAGAACACTATGCTAACTTACTTGCTATATATATTTAGTTTCATTAACTGAGAGCTGTTACACTCTACAACCAAAAGATATGCAGGCAATTGCCCCACAGTCATTAAAAGGAACCACTAGACACTTAAATTTTTGCCTTTTAATGATCTTTACATCATCAGCAGCTGTATGCCAAACAAAAATGGAATATCAGCCAGAATGGTGGCTCTTAACTTCTTCAATTGCATTAACATAAGACAACTACAGCATTTCTTATATGAAGTTGAGGGAAGTAAAAAAATTGAAAAAGTAAAGTTTGAAGAGAAACAATAATAAGAGAAAATTGCAATTTTTAATTTGTCCTAAGAATCTGAACTCTCTTTTTGTATTACTCGTGGTGACACAGCCTTCGGTACCTAGAATCTTTTCTAAAGGAAAAAAATCTTAGCTGGCCAGCCACCATTTTACAAACATGTTCTTGATCTTCTGCACCTTCCTCCCAAAGTTATAAGTTAGCAACATTCTGATATTGTTCATATTTTTGTAAGGAGCATGCACTTTCAAATTACTCAACAGTAATTCCTTAGATGAATTCTTTTCAACAAGCTGCCAGGAACAAGTATGTGTGTGTGCATGTGTGCCTCTCTATGAAGAAGCTGTGGGAGTCAGTGTGAAGGAGAACCATAGAATCATAGTATCGTTAAGGTTGGAAAAGACCTTTAAGATCATCGAGTCTAACTGTTAACCTAGCACTGCCAAGTCCACCACTAAACCATGTCCTCAAGCACCATATCTACACGTCTTTTAAACACCTCCAGGGATGGGGACTCAACCACTTCCCTGGGCAGCCTGTTCCAGTGCCTGACTACCCTTTCAGTGAAGAAGTTTTTTCCTAATATCCAACCTAAACTTCCCCTGGTGCAGCTTGAGGCCATTTCCTCTCATCCTATCCCTTGTTACTTGGGAGAAGAGACCAACCCCCACCTCACTACAACCTCCTTTCAGGTAGTTGTAGGGAGCGATAAGATCTCCCCTCAGCCTCCTCTTCTCCAAACTAAACAACCCCAGCTCCCCAGCCACTCCTCCTAAGACTTCTGCTCTAGACCCTTCACCAGCTTTGTTGCCCTTGTTTGGGCACTCTCTAGTACCTCAATGTCCTCCTTGTAGTGAGGGGCCCAAAATTGAATTGAGGTGTGGCCTCACCAGTGCTGAATACAGGGGCACTCCCAAAAGATTCACCTCCCAAGAGAAGAGATATAACAAAGCAAACTTAGGGCATGTTTTCATATGCAACTGAGCCAACACCACAGTTCTCTGGTAGCAAAAAGGAGAGCTCTCCCTCATCCCATTCCAGTTGTGGCCAACTGGTTAGTACTGGTTCCAGCACCATCAGACCATTTGTTGACATGCTGTAACTCCTTCAGGTATCAAAAGCTACTCACTTTCTTGCTGGGCTAGATTTCTGCCATTACAGTGAGCTGACTTAGCTTAGGAGGACTACTGTGTCAGAGGCAGCACACATTATGCAGGAGAAATGTGTGGCCAGGAGAGAAGAAGGGAAGGTGAGAGAGGGAACCTCACCCTTTTGGTATTGGTAAACTATTATGTCAGCTCTTGTGAAACCATGCTCTAGAGAGGACATTCTCCTTATCTTTCCCATGCAGTCAAGAGAGAGACAGACAGCATCCCCTAGGAATGATTCAGAGCAATAGCCATTATTCTCCCTGAGTCACCATTTGGAGGAGTTGTTTCCCCATAAATCATAAGTGAGCCTGGAGAGCAGACTTTGTTGCTAGGCAAACTCTGCATTTGTGAAATGTTTTGCAGTCAAACCAGGTGGTCTGCAGTACTTGCCAGATGATTTGCAGTGTTACTTTGCAATTATTCCACACAATTTTATATTAAATTTAACAGGTGATTATGATCCACTAGGAGCACTAAGAGAACAATAGTAGACAGTACTTCAAGATGCTGAATGTGTATTACTAACCTGACAGAAGACCATCCCCTTTTTCCTGCTGGGCTAGGTTTCTGCTGGCTTAATAAATAGAACTGGCTCAGTGATCCAAAGATATCCAAGGACAACTAGAGCTGGCAGGAGCAAACTGAATAGACAAGGTGGATAAGGGGAGCAGAACTGGAGGCGGTCTGTTAGCAATAGGCTGTTAGATTGGCTCACCCCATTCCATGGGAAGTTACGGGATATAAAGATTGGTGTAACTTTTAAATGAGAACAAGGTCTAACACTCATTTAACAAGTGGCCAGACCAGCACAAAGCAACCTGGAACAGCTGCAAGTTCTCACTTAAACTTTCATAGTGTTACACGACAAGAAAGTGGCAGGCCTGAGAACACAATCTAAGAGTCCCTCTCATGGGCCTCCCTCTTGCCTTAGACTTGCCTCCCTTTTCAACCAGCCTGTGGTTTCTCTACTGACTGCCAGCAAGCCTTCCAGCTGTGCTAACTCCAGCGGTGATGCTGACATCCATTTGCTAAGAACTGGACTGAGACCAACAGCTCCTTTTGTATCTCCCCACAGTCATTACTTCTTCACTATTGACTTGGACGAGATTCAAACCAGTTGCCTATGGGTGAAAGGTTCCTTCTCCCGTCATGAATTCCACACTCCCTCCTTCCCCTAGCTTCCAGCTGTCATCTCCTACCCCTTCTTCCTCCCAGTGGCTCTCTCTGAGCCTCTTGACCATTTTCAGCTGTCCCACAGTTCCAGCTCCTCATGTCTATCCAGCCTTCTGATCTCCAAAAGCTGCTAGTCCTTGTTTCTTTGTCCTTCCTACTTAAGTCTGCCTCTCTTTGTTCTTGAGCTAGCCTGGTCTTGTATTGCTTTTCCTCCAGTTTCAGCGTCACTGGCACCAGTCTCAGTTTCTATGACAATCCAATCTAGCCTTCTGTCTCTTGGTCCCAGGTTCTCCTCTGTCCCTGTTCTGTGTTAGCCATTTGTTCTGCTTCCTCATTTCTTAGTCTAAGAGCTACCCACCCAGGTTCCCTCTAAGCTTCCAGCTTTTAACTGAAAAATTCAACTACCCAGCCAGCAGCTGAAAAGGCCAAAATTAGAAGTCACTGGATGTTCCAGAAAAATGGAAAAGATAAGACAAGGAGGCTGGACTGTAGTAAGTAAAAACAACAGGGTGTATCTGAGGGGAAAAGATACTAGAGATCCACCTTGCTTGCTGAGATATATGGCCAGTTAGCCTCAGTGCAAACTCAATTGGTTTTTTGCTGGGACTTGAGCCGGTGCAGCTGCACAGCACAGGGCTCCACTGTGATGTAGACACAGCCTTAGGCTGACACAAGGTGGCCTCTGTCACTCACACTCAGAACAAATTAACATATGACAGCAAGCAGTTACCTCTTCTCCCTGAACACAAGTGAAACCATACTGCTCTCCTATTATCAGTCACCAACGTGTGAGCCCACATGGGTGCACATTTAGTGATCCTTCTCTTTCAATAGGCTTGAGTTGCACCTTCCTAGGTTGGGTTCTGTGCCTCTGCAAACATGGCAGAAAAGCCAGACCATCTCCACCCTTTGCCTATGGCAAAGGTGGCCTGCAAAGACTTGGCAGCATAACATTCCTCACCAAAATTACATTCTAGCACTTTGAGCACAGATACTGGATTCTGGTTTTGGTTTATTTCATTGCTACCTAGTGTCTAAATGGGGGTTATTAATCTTATTATTAGGAAAACTGTCTGGCTTCAACCCTTCCCACTCAGTTCACATGTACGTGAACACAATATTTTAGCCAAATGAACATAATATTCTAGGCTATAATTGAGCCATTCCAGTTGTAATTAAATATATATATGTTTCAGAAATGTAAACTCATCATATGAATAAGGCTCCACTTACAACTAAATGATTTAAATGTGTGGATTTGCCAAGTAATTTCATTACCATACATAACTCATCACCAATACATATTGCACTACTCATTCAAAAGATAAAATATGAGGATAATACCCTAATATCTTGACATGTGGGTGTGATTTAAACAAGTGCATAGTTGAGTTTAGAAGTCAAATTCAAGCCAGGCACGCACTTCTTTTTCTGGACTGATGATCATATGGCAAACAGCTGGACTCTAACATATATTGATATCCAATACCTCGAGGCTCTTACATAGCTGCAAGAACTGGTTGGTTAAGATCAATGTATTGCTATTGCATGTCACAGCTGTTTCTCAACCCCTTTTTAACTTGTCTGCTACCCTGTTCTTGGGGATTTCTGGAGTTAAGTATTTCACAGTACTCCCAGTGAAGCTGAAAATTACCTAAGTGAGAAGGTTTTCAGGACTGAGTGGGGGAATTGTCAATCAAACCCACTCACCCCTTCAAACGTTCTGTTTTGAAACCATGATTTTAGCCTGGAATAACTCCATTAAAATAATACTAATTCCAGATTTAATTAGGCAAAAATAATTCCCTTTTTTAACACACATTATAAAGTTCCTTAAGTTTATTCCCTTAAAAGAAACTTGGAAGTATCAGGCATGCTACAGATGTTACACGAGATGAGATTATCTTGGTAATTTCAGAATGAAAAAGGAAGGTTACCACCTGGAGCAGTTGCTGTTGCCTTGCCTTGCCTGTTTTCTGGAAAGTTAGGTTCTTTCTAGTAGAACTGGCTCCCGATCAGAACAGACTCTGGTTCCTCTTGGATAGAAACTTCCCACAAATTTGTGCATGAGTTGTGGTCTTAGTGGCATATGAAAGACGAAAGGACAATGCAGGGACACTGCACATCCAGCCCCCCTAGGCTACAGAAACATCAGCTACATACTTGGAAGACTGGATTTGTTATGAAAATAGTCATCATCATTATCAGGTCAACTCCACATAAATTACCCCAAAACCACAGATATAACATGGGAAACTTTCAAAATAAATTTTATAATTAATTACAGCTTGTTCTCATTATATTTTAGATTAGCACGTTATTGCTTTAACAATGTTTAACTTTAATGATATTTAATGTTGTATAGTATGTTCTTGCCAAAACAGAAACTAGTTATATAAATGAATGCACCATGTAGTTATTGGGATAATTATTACGGCGAATATACTTAGGACAAAATGCTGGCCAAAAACTATGTTTAAAAATTTTGCTTTCAAGCAATCTCAAAGGAAAAGCTTTTAAAAAGAGGTCAATTTACATATTCTTTAATTTAAGTTAGGAACTCATGTACTGTTAAAAAAAAAAAAAAAGAGTTTTCTGTTAGTAATACCAATATTTTCTCCAATTTTCTAGTATGGCAGGTGTGTGTGTGTGCACATGTGTGTATATATTTTTTTTCTTTTTTTTTTTATTTAAATGCCCATTCCAGAACATAAGTACATATTAAAGGTCAACCTTAGTCTGAGGTTAAAGCAACACAGATAATGAAACAAATGCATTTTAGCAAGATTAATAAGTCCTAACCTCAAATAGGCTTAAATCATGACTATTCACATATTTAAATCTACACAAGTTACATCTGTTTAAGCCTTAGGAATTATTATATACTATAAGCATAGTCTTTGAAAGAGGCCCTATCCTTTTACTTGGCAAAATTTCATGAATCACAAAATCCTTTTAAAAAAATCCATATATGATTTTCAGGGGTGAAAGGAACCTAATGTTAATAATACCATCTATTTTATGCCAGATAGAAGCACTGTGATTAATTCTTACAATTACCATATCTTTCTCTAGGTAGTTCCTGACTGCAGGAGCTGATAATAGTTTTTCCAAAATGCAGTCAGGCCATAGAAGAGTTCATCAGAGACAAACAGAATATTTCAAAACTCTGCATTTCTTCAGGACATATGCTAATTTTATAATAAAAGCAAGGACTTCTGGCTCAGTTTGCATTCACTGTAGCCAGTAAAACTTCCTCTTGCCTCAGTGAGAGCACAACTGGACCCTTTATACAGCTAAGATGACAAATTATCATTCTTTTAAGCAGCATTCAGTAATTGAGGTCCTGCTAAACTTAACAGATACCATAAGCAGCTCAAAGAAAACAGTAGCAGCTGTATTAATACATTAACCACTGTTTTCAAGGGTAAATGGAAGCCTTAATTTCCTCCTTATATACAATACATACATGGCATAATGAAAAACTTTTTGCTAAATTTATACTCATGTTCATGACTATAAATTAATTCAAATTAGTAGTGTTATATGTTTGTCTAACAAATTACTTGTTTTGGCACTTCAGCATGAGCAAAAGAGGCTTATAAAAGTGTGATGTATCTGATCACAGCTGAACCTTCCACATCTCATGCTAAAAACTGCAGTGTCTGAAGCTGGAACAATGTAAAGCAGCTAAAGCAGCAATAAAAACTGCCATGAGCATATAGGACTTTCCCTCAGAAATATCAAATATACAGTGTACAGCTTTGAAGACAAGTATCAAGTGAAGAATAAAAAGCCCTCTTCTGGAAATGTTAATGGATATAGCAGCTGATCCTTTGAGAAACTGCCTTCTCCGTTGCTTTCAATGGGATTACTCATGCAACAGGTTTTCAGCCCAGAAGCTCAAGTACAATGATTTCTGGCTGATTGAGTGTTTTGTTACAGTTTCAGATTTTTCTCACACTAAAGATTATGTGAAAATGTAGGTACTTACACAGTAAAATGATAGATAAAACACTTCCATCCACTGGGCCTCTCCAGGAAGTTGTAGACGTCTCTCTGCGTACTAGTTTTAGTTAAATAATGGCTATGGAAACACTTTGTTGTACAGGCCCTGTGGACTTCACTTTCTGTCAAGGCTGCAGCCTTTGTGCCTTCCTCAGGGTTACGGAGAACCCCGGATCCATTATTCACCAGGGTTTCTGGATCCAGTGCCACGGAATAATATTGCATATTGCGTAGTTTCCCTCTGACTTCCAGCAATGTTGCAGATTTCCTATTTCCATTCAGACTGCTAAGCTGGGAAGTGAAGCCTTGAACCTGTCCACAGCGGTTATACATTAGGTGCTCAACAGTTTCTCCGCTACCACAGAACGTTCTGTAAAAACACACAGGTATTACTAACCCTGATCAATATTTAAAATCATAAAGAAGGTATTGTATGTCCTCCCTGCCCAGGGTGTTCTCCAGCAGCTGATAAGATGACTTTCTGCTGTTATCACAGAGATTCTCTAGGACACAAGTGTGAGCTGTCAGCCTGTCACCTGCTGTCACTCACAGCCTCTGAAATTAAATTAAAAAAAAAAAATGTATTAGACAGTGACATATGCTAGACACCAGAAGTAACAGTAGGCTGGGAAAGGAAAGAGGTTAAGACTTCTGGAAAAAGAAAGAAAATTATGATTCAAAGTTAACATTTGTTAAGAAGGAAGCCTAAAACTATTTAAATAGCATAACACTAGTACAGCAGCAGAGTTGTCTTGAGAGCTGATCCTACAATATTATTTTAAGCTGAGCAGTTCTTAAAGTGTCCTGATTAGAGGTGGAACTATGAAAATTTCCTGGAAGTTATAAACTTGCTGTTACCTGAAACACTAGATTGAGGTTTTGAACTTCAACACCTACACTTCACGAGACCTTATCTAGAGTGCCAATGTTACAGAAAGATTTTAAGACCCAAATAAATTATTTCAGTCACCTCATGAGATCTGATCTTTGCAGTCCACGGTACTCAGGAACAATTTTTCTCAAGTGTAAAAAGGAGGATGCCATTAGTGATAACTGTCACTGGGAGGTTAATATTGTTACAAGGAAGAAGATCAAAAATTCCTGGCCTGATTCTTAATTTTCTTCAAGCCATTTAATGTTGGCTGCTAACTTTGCTACTCTCAAGCAAGTACCTAGAGAAAACAGAAAATAAGGCTCTTCTAGATCAATATATATTTCATGGGGCAGACTTAAATTACTGCTAATACACAGATACTTAGCAGCAATATTAATCATTTTGTGAGACTGAGAGCAGCTGTCTTTCTGAAGCGTCATTTTTTGTACTGCCTCACTTCTTACACAGTACCATGAAAAGCTTCCTTATTTAAAATGCTTAGCTAAAATGAAAATATTATGAAAATATGAGAATATTAAAAGTATCATGAGAGGTGACTTTAACTTCAAAGCACTGCTGATGTTAATGTCAAAGTTACATCTATAACATCGTATTGTAATGTACTGTGTTATCTACAATATAAATCCCACAGGCCTAGGAGCTGCAGCTGAGTGCTTCTCTGTCAGAAGAGACTCACACCCACATTTTGAGTTACTTTAGTCTCAGCAGTATAGAGTAATTTAGAGAGAGAGAGAAAGAGAATTTCAGCCTTTACCCCATCTTTCTAAATAAAGCTTATTTTTTGGTGTTGCTTAAAGATCCTCATGTGTAGCATGACTACCATTGTAGTACCTCTGAACAGAGCCCTCTAAATTATTCCACAAAACATTTACATGAAGTAGTGGACTTGTTAACAATGTGCTCATTTCTTAACACTGGTCATGGTAAGGTGGACTGATGCATTTCTACATTAGTCCTATAGCAGACAGAGAAATCCTTCCTTTCCCTCATCAGTTCTATTAACACCGAAAAGCTGTAGGGACCAAACAATAAAGTTAAAACACAAAGCCCTTCATCCAAGCCAATCTACAAGAAGAACATAAGAAACACCTATCACAAGTACACTCCCTCTGTACTACTCATTTCAAGGTGCTGAGGCTACTTAGACAAGTGCTTGTAGCAAAGGTTGGTTACCCAGCAGTTGCAAACAAAGCTACCTGAAACACGTTTGCTACCCTGCTTAACCAAAACAGGGGATCCCACACAGTCAGACATAAAGCACAGAAAAACCTGAAACCAGCTGGCAAACAGTACCCACTTTCTTTTGTCGCATGTCCTGCTCCTTCTCTTTGCTGCTCCCTCAGCTCCATACAGCAGACTCCCTGGATAGGTGCAGGCAAAGGAGCTGCTGCCTGGCTCTGCCCCCAGCTTATCAAGTCCCACCCTGAGTAAGACACAGTCCCTCCCTTTTATCTGCCTTATATGGCTGCCCTTGCAAAAGGCAGAGAAAGAAGTGGGCAACAGTTTTGACGATTTCAGAGAGGAGTTACTTGTGCTTCTTCCTGTCGTCAAAACCAGCAATCACAAGCAACAGCTTAATTTTGCTGAGGATCATCCTCCTTTCCCTCACAGTCCTTTTCTTATCTGCATACACCTAATTGCAATGGGTTAAGAGTGGCACTTCCTTACTTCACATCTTTTAAAAATTTGAATTAGGTGTTGCTTGTAGCTAGCTGGAGGCTCTGCAGCAGCCTTTCATAGTGAGTTTGTTTTTTTCCATCGAAGTTTTGGCAAAACCAAAAGCATCACTTTATTATGTTACATTAAGTAATGGAAAATCAGAGTTCTCTATTGTTGTTGCCTTTCTGAACTCCTGCTCTTTTCTTTTTTTACTAATTTGGGGAGGAAGAAAATCCCAAACATAACCACTCCAGCATCAAATTCCTCATATTATTGTTGAACTTCCTAATTGGGAAGGAGAAAATGAATACTACTATTTCTCTCTTTTTCTCCCTTTTGTAACAGAAAATAGACTGTTGTCTGAAATGCCAGCATTCTGAACACGAGTTGTTTCCCACTTTTCCACAATCATGTGGCTGAGCATGAAACAGAGGTAATCATTTCATCTTTTGTTCTGGCAGTGGGGGAATGTTGCCATTTTACATGGTCTTCAACTTTTATTATAATTGTTCATGGGGCTGAGACCTCTTATTCCTTGCAAAGATTATCACAGAAAGTTACTTTCTTAGTTTCCCAGTTATATTTCCATACCACTGAAAAAAAGTGTTCTTAGTTCCTTTATTTTTCTGATAAATATAGTCTGATCAGTGTTACATTTTTAATTCTCTAAAAATCAGCCCCTCTGTTTACACTTTACACAGAATTGAATACAGTATTCCAGACAGTGCTGTAGGTGAACCACTGAGAAGCAATAATACTTGGTTGGAGCCGTACAACTCCTTCTCCAGGATTTTGCTCATGCTTCTTCCTTGAAATGCCTTCTGCATCAATTAATACTTTCTCTGCTGTATTAACTTTTCCAGACAGTAATTTCCCAAATGCAAAAATTGTTGTCTGTTCTCACCTCTGACCTCTCCTGAATATAACTGTCCAAGCTCTAAATAACCAGCTGAAATATGCAGGAAAAAAGCATTTCCAAAAAAATTTAACAATAATGATCTTGGCTATTTTAAGGTTTAAAATCAGTTTACTTTGAGGGAAAAGTAGTACCCAGCTTTATTGCAAACATAGAAATGCAACATAATAGCAGCAGGTCTGAAAACACTGCAGAAATAGAACCCATAGCATCTGCCTCCTATTTCTCAATCAAGGAAAAGATAATGATTTAATGTTAAGACTTTATTAGACTGAACTGTGGAAGACATAAACTCATTCCTTCACACCCTCCCTGAAAGCAGTATATCATATCTTTGGGTCTAACCCTCAAAAGGCAGTTAGTCACCTAACTAATTTATGACTTATGCGAAATGGCAATGCATGATTTCCGGAATGTCTAACTGCTGAAATTTTCACTGCTAAGATTATACATGCATATAATACCCTGCAACTGCATATATACAAAAGCGTGGCTTTTATGACTGGGTTCACTTCTCATCTCATGTTTAATCTTGATGTGCCTGATGCAGCCCGCACGCTCAGAGCATATCTACCCCACACTGACAGCACTGTATTTAGCACTAGGCACAGCAAGCATGATAATGTATAACTGAAAGGCCAGGATGGGAAGGCACAGGGAAATGTCTGTTTTTGTGATGCAGATTTGAACCCTTTTTGACAAGGATACACTTCTCAGGAGACTACCCTAAAACCAGGACCAAACCCATTTTCCATTGACAGCACCATCACTGTCTCCTCCAGGGGTTGTATTTTAGAAGAAAAGCATTAATCAGTCATGCAAGAAACACAAAGGAATAATACGGAACCCACATGCTAGAAAAGATTTTGGATGGTAAAAAACAGATGAGACTTGAGAAACATTCCTGCGCTCCTCTGTTCATTCCAAATTCCATTCTCAGGACCTAAGCTTTCTGCATGCAGTGCTCTTAAGTATCTGGTTTGGGTTTGTGAATTCCACTTATAGAACCGGGTGCCTAAAAGTTAGACTATGCTGAGTGCCATGTACCGTTCTGGCTTAGCTACAGAATCTTTTTTTACCAACAATCATGCTGGGACACAAATTCACCATGCTGTGTGGCGTGAACTTGTTGTGCCCAGGCTGCCTGTAAGGGGAAAAATGCCAGTCCCTGCTTTCTGCTTGAGCTTCCCAGCCCGGTGAGCCAACGGTCTTACAAGGGACTGTAAACCAAAGCTTACTGTGGGTAATTAGGGATCTTGGACCAGGGTACAGGCTTGAGCCCCAAGTTCACACTAACAGTACTCTCTGCACTTTTTATTTTTGAGCTGCAGACTGAAGATGTGGTAATACCTTTTTTGCAAATATGTTATAGTTCAGTTGTCTGTTGAGCATTTTGCAATCCATGTAACGTGCACCATGAATACCGTTATTCTTCTTTGCAAGGACTTGCTGAAGATAAATAAAGATTATCAATAATGATATTGGATAGCAGATTGTGACACTGGGCTTCCACTCACTCCCAAAAGCTTGACATGTAAAATATATTGTAGCATTTTATTACATGGGGAATGAGCTGAAGTGCTAATTGCTTTTTATGCATATAGGCACTGATCCATTATTTCAGTATTAATATAGATAGTCTACAAGGTTCAAACTGAAAATAAAATGTGCTACTGGACAGAAAATGCAATTTCTTCAAGAAATGCCTGAAATTAGTAACAGCTGTGACGTGAAGAAAATGTCAGTCTCCCATAAACTAAGCTAGATCTTATACTTTAAAACATGTTTTTTATGCTGACTCTAATTAAACAAAGTCTATCCACTTGGTGGAAATATTCATTAATTAATTCACATGATCATTATAGGGGGAACTAGTAGCAACTTCCAGATCAGTTTGCCTGTCCCCACCAAACCCATCCTTTTCATTTTTTTGAAATTTCATCAAAATTTTAAGCATATGGACTGAAATTTTTTTTTAGTCTCTGTCTAATTCTAGTTTTGACTGTTTGGTTAAAAAGCTGTTCAGCAACCTTCGACCATAAAGACAGAAAAAATAGCCAGCTCTTTTACAATGAAAAACACTGGCAACAGACATATCACAATCCCAAACTGAAACCAACTATATATTTCACCTTTTGCTTATTCTGTTTCATTCATCTTTTCTGTTACCCCAATGTTCTGGTTTCAGCTGGGATAGAGTTAATTTTTCTTCCTAGTAGCTGGTATAGTGCTGTGTTTTGGATTTAGTATGGGAATAATGTTGATAACACAGTGATGTTTTAGTTGTTGCTAAGTAGTGCTTACATTAGTCGAGGACTTTTCAGCTTCCCGTGCTCTGCCAGGTGCACAAGAAGCTGGGAGGGGGCACAGCCAGGACAGCTGACCCAGACTGGCCAAAGGGCTATTCCATACCATATGACGTCATGCTCAGTATATAAGCTGGGGGAAGAAGAAGGAAGGGGGGACATTCGGCATGATGGCGTTTGGCTTCTCAAGTAACGGTTACGCGTGATGGAGCCCTGCTTTCCTGGTGATGGCTGAACACCTGCCTGCTGATGGGAAGTAGTGAATGAATTCCCCGCTTTGCTTTGCTTGTGTGCGCGGCTTTTGCTTTCCCTATTAAACTGTCTTTATCTCAACCCATGAGTTTTTCTCCCTTTTTCCCTTTCGATTCTCTCCCCCATCCCACCGGAGGGGAGTGAGCGAGTGGCTGCGTGGTGCTTAGTTGCCAACTGGGGTTAAACCACGACACCCAACCATCCACTGTGTCCAGGCAAATGCTGCCGTTTCGTGCAATGAAAAAGGAAGAAGAGCTGGTTGCAGTGGCAGGTACAATACTGCTATTAAATGTTGCATGCTTAAAGCACTGGGCAGCGTGGCGAAGATGCAACCCACAGAGAAGGGTAAGAAGGATATCAGTATAAACTATCTGTTGATGAAAAGAGTGCCTTCATTTGAAGGATGTAGTTTTCAGTCTGGAAATAATAAGAGCATTGTATACACCCAGTGGCATTGCCCACAAATGCAGTTCCTGTGGCTGTCCTCAGGTTATAGAAATGACAAAACTGCAGTTCCTGTGGCTGTCCTCAGGTTATAGGAATGACAAAACTGCAGTTCCTGTGGCTGTCCTCAGGTTATAGGAATGACAAGAGGGGGGAAAGTGCAACGGCTTGTATATTGAAAGCAGGCTTGGGTTTATTCCCTTCCAGAGCACGGTCACTGGATTCAGCACCCTGGAGAGTGCAAAGAGACCCCGCCCAGCGAGCCCCCACCTCCCCTCCCCGGCCCCCGCACGCTCTCAAAATCACATCTAAGCACCAGCAGTCAACCAAGAGGGAACCTTAACTGTGTGAAACTCCCACAGAAATGTACAAAGCATTTGATGGGCAAAAGAGCTCCCAGATCACGCCCCCCGCAAGCGAGCAAGGTGCATGTATGAGGTTTTCTTCAGTTAGTCCCGGTAAAAGAAGGGAATTCCTGTTTTCAAAATGGTTCTTCAGATTAGGTTGCTTGGGAAACTGGGCCAGCATCTGGACTAACACTTGTGACCTCCCATCCTTATTTCTATTTTCTCTCAAATCAGTGATTTACATCATTAAAGAGCTATGGGCTAGCGTGTTCTTATACGAGGTGAGTGCATCTGTGGGATGTTGAATGTCACTATGGGAAGCAACTCTGATGCAAAGAAATGTGTGTGTGAACAGGGTACCAAGACAGCGTGAGACGGCACAAGTAGCAGCACTGTGAGTAAAGGAGAACAGTGCTCCCAAATGCTGACCCTGTAAAATGTTTAAATGTTTTGTGTGATTCATTATTTTGAAACATGGCACCATTTATGAATACTAAAAATTTAAATGGAAATGATAAAAACTTGTTCTTTAAATTGGTGCTATCTGGTGGTCACTCAGGGCTAGGAGTGAAATCATCACATTGTCAGAGAGGTCAGGCAGAGGATGGACATGAGCCATTCTGATCTGGGGAGACCCCTCCATCTCTTCAGGCAGTATCAGACAGTCTGCTCCCTGCCCCCCACAATGGCCACAACAGGCAACTGCCTGTTCCACGTAGCTTTCAACCAAATTTTGTAACAATAAATCCATTCAAAGGCCAGCTGGGGCACCTATGATAGCAGTGCACAAAGCCTCACAAGGTCTCTGTCCAGGAACAACAGATACAAACAGTTACGCTTTTCACTCACCAAGACGAAATCCAGGAACAAAATGTCACCTGTCTCCCTTTGGACTACTATTATGAACAACTTGTCTTTTAAGGGAACATTTGCAAAGCAGACTTAAAAACTTTAGAGGTCATTGGTTATAAAGAGCAGATAAATCCTTACATTATGAAGGTATGAGAAGAGTGAATGCCTCCTAAGATTATATATTTTACCTCTTTATCTTGCGAAATTTATAATTACTATATGGTCCAGGATACTATACGAGCAACAGAAAGAATTATTTTTATTCATTGTTAACCCTTTGCTTTCGTGCAATTTCTCTTGTATGTCACCAGTTAAGTAAAACATCTATTTGTAAATCAACTCTGTCTTATTTCACAAAAGACTTTAGTTATTAATTACCTTAAAGACCATAGATATTAATTACCCTTAGACCAGCATATTATTTCTTGCCAAGATTTCATATTCCTTATACTTGAAAGAAGCAATGTGGTGGTAGGATTGAATCTATCCATCCATTTGTTCTCAAACAAAACATCAGAATTTTCAGAATCTTTATTTCTGAGTTTTTCTCTCATTTTTATGAGTTCTGCTGGGTCAACATCATTCCAATGCTCATGTATTAATAAATGCACACATTTTCATTTTTTTCTACTTCACTTTCAGCAAGGATGTCATGTGCCAGCTTATCCTTTTTTATTTTTTGTGCGAAAAGTCTCAGATAAGCAAATTACTTACGTGGCTTAACCACTGTTCCACAATCTTTCAGGATAAATTTCACTTTTCCATGAAGAATATATATTCTGTGCCTCACTCACTTAGCTTGGTATCCTGTTGCTACTTTATGTTGTCTCCTACTACACGGAAGCGGGAGATAAAAGCCGGAGAATCAGGGGAAAGAGTTGACAAAGGAGTGTTTTCCTCTCTAGGAAGGAACTGTGAGAGGTATTCAATTCCATGACTTCTGCACCATAGTTCAGCCAAGTTTCAGTGCACTAATTTCTATTAGACAGATGCTGTGCCAATGCCATTGTGAGCTGTATGTGCTATGGAAGCATAAGTCACTCTCATTTGCACAGAGCAGTGATCTGTTTGGTTAATAGTTGTATGGTAAAGGCAATGTTGGGCCCAGCAAAACGAGATCTGATAAGCGTCTGAGAGATCTATAGCAGAAAGGAAGTAACTCTGGGACATCATGGCTTCAGGCATCATTGTTCTTGACCTCACTGGGCACAGCAATAATCATGCACCGTGATGAAACAAATGTGACAAAGTATGCAACCTTGCTAATTATACTGTCATTTCAGCAGGCTTTTGGAAAGAATTATTAAATTGAAATATTGAGAATAAGGAGAAGTTTATATCATAAAAGTGCATTTTCTAGCTTGGCATTATATGCTAATTAAGAAAATTTTTTTTATTGAAAGCCAGCATCATAGGGTCCTGATCCTGCTTGCCATTTTAGGCACTATTGTAAATCAAGAAATAATTATAATGCAGTTATTTTTCACAATGCTGAAGCCAAATTCTTCTGATCTCCTGTTATTCTACCTGGACAATAGAGAACAGCTTGGTGTGCAGTTTAAGGTGCGCTTGGTCTTTTAGTGCTCTTTACTAGGTCAGCAGAATTCTTAAACTAATTATAATCATAGTATACCTTCACAGAAACCCACAGCATTTTTAATACCTGGGTAAATAAGAACACTAAATAAATTGTACAAACTAAAATAAACTGCTATCACATAGGGCAAAGTATCTGTTGATATGCTTATGTTGCATAAAAGGAAGGCAAAATTATTGCTTGAAATATCGTACCTATTCTAATTGATGAAGAGGTATCAGATAGCAGTCATGGAGAGCCTTCAAATAATAAGAGACAATATAAATTCTTGTACAGTGAACCTCAACTGTTACTTGATTCCTATCTTCAATTATATTAAGTGTCCTAGCATTGTTTTATTGGGTTTGTTTAAATCATTAGTGATGCACTGAAGGAGAAGGATACTGTTATTGGTACTGAGGTTGTAACAGAATACTTATTAAAAGTGGATGCTTATTACAAGTATATTTGAAAAGATTGATCAAAATATAACTATTGCTTCAGGAGAGAATTTTTACATCGGAACTGTGTGTTATAACTGAAGAAAGATTTTGGAAAGACGACAATGATCCTTTAAGGATAAGCGCAACTGTAAATTTTTACATTTGCATGTATGAGTTTAAAAAGTCAATTAAGACATTCTGTTAATTTTAGTTAAAGATTACCATAAAGCTTTTTTCTGTAGGCTGTAGGCTCTTATATACAACCTTTAATTGACTATCAAGCTGATATTAAAAAGAAGTAAACTAAAATTGAAATTCTTAATGTAGCAGGTCCAAGTTACCTTTTTCTGTACTAATCTGGAGTCTGAGGCAGTAATTCTTCTGAAATGACACACCTCATTCCCAAAATGAAGAATATCCTCAGCGAGAAATCCCATTTCTTATTTCCATCTCCTGTAATTTTTTAAGACAACTGTCTATTACTCTCTCTGGTAGTTCTAAATTCTTTACTGCTTCTAGAGTATGTAACATGCAGTGCACATGTGCAACACAACCAGAAAGTCAGGCTTCAGGATGCATAATCTATTCTGCATAGATTTAAAGAGCATGATCACCGAGAGACGGGCCAAGTGCCTTCCCACTGTGTTCCAAGCAATCAAATTCACCCAGCTTGACTTAGCTTTAGTACAGGCAGAAAGCTATATAGCTATGCGGTAATTACCATGCCACTGCTCTGTGCACTCAGAATGTTAACCAGGGGTGGGATTCGATCCTCTTTCAGCAAGAAATTTTTGCTTATTGAAAGATCAACATGAAATTGAATCTGACTGGGAAAATTAAAGAGGAACGATAATCTTTTAGCTACAATCGACAAAGATGACAGAGCCCTTGTAAATGCTAGCTTTTTCACTAAAAAGACGGGAAATCACAAAAGTGGAAAGAGGAAGGAAAATAGTAGTAACATAATCTATGATTTAACTATATACAGTGAACGCGCACTTATCTAACATCTCGAATACCCTTCTGCTTAACTGTGTTTCTAAATAATGTGTCTGGTCTTCTTCCCCATATACCATTTTTAACCAAAATCATAGTTTCAAATAAAAATGAAGTGGCTTCAGTTGTACAGTAACTGGAAATGTTTTTCAAAATGTGCGTGCATCTCAAAACAAAGGAAGAACACTTGTATGCTAAAGAAGAATACAAAGAATGAATCCTGAGGTAAACTTGTAAGGCCAGTCTACAGGTCTGTTGATTTAAAGTTAATATACTTGTAAGTGGGTCGCTATAGCAGTAGCGTTATGAATATCTGTTTAATCTTAACTAGTTTCTCTGTGACAGAATTAAGCTATTGCTCATGAAAAAGCCATTCAGATGTTTAAGTGTTTAATTATAAAAATATAGATTACACTTTTTTTTTTTTTTAGATTTCTGGAAAAGCTTGATAGGTTGAAAAATTATTAACTAAAAAAATGACCACAGACATGTATTAATTGAACAGTAACATCTGCCAAAAACACAGTTGTAAGTAATGTCAATAATACATAGAGACAACATATTTCATCTGTGTAGCAATTTTTAATAACTAGTCATGGTGCATAAAAACCTGAAAAATACTGTATTTGTATTGAATTCTTGATTTTGTCTCACGGTCACTTGTAGGAAAACTAGATCTTTATTATCTGCATCTATTTCTCCTTTTTTTCTTTCACTCTTCAATTTTAAAAATAACATTATTTTCTTAAGCATTATGGGGCTAATAATGATGAGGAAAATGGGCTTACATCCTCACAGAGAAATAAGCAAAAAGAATAGATGAAACACTGAAGAACTAAAATATCTTGTCATGCAAACACCATATAATTCAAATCCAGGAAAGAATAAGAAATATGGTATTTTAAACACTTTCCTTTGCACCTACTACCTGCTGGCAGGTTTTTCTCTGCTTTTATTTTCTAAGAAATCTTTTATATCTTTATATAATCAGCTCTGACTGTGTGGACTGGATTTTTCTAAGTATACATCTGTTGGAGAAGCCAGACAAGATGGCATGGAGAAAGAGTCCTGATGGAAGATTTTGAGCAAACCCTGGTGGCTGCAGAGATCCTTCTCATTCTAGTGCATTTCCTAGCCTATTCATATAATTCTCTATTACTGTAGCATCAGCAGTTTACAAGCAAGTGATAACACATGGTGATGAATCAGCTGAATATGATGAGTTCAGCAAAGACACTCTGGATCTGAAGCACTTCAGTCCAGTTTTGTCCACCTTTTGGAAAACTGGGACTGAGTCAAAGAGATCTAAACAAAGAAATCTGTGATAAGACACAATTTGATCTGTTTAAAAGTAGCTGTAGAAAAGAGGCTGCCTTGACAGTAAGTATCCTGAAGGAGGCTGGGATTCTTGAGAGCTGTTTATTCTAGCAACTAGAATATCCCATACATGTTTCTTTAAAAAAACCCTTCTGAAGTAGACAACTGGATGTTCACTTTCTTGAGTAAAATCTAACACGAGCAGCAGTGTGTTGAACGTGGACCATTCTACTGAAAGCTGACATTTAAACAGTAATTTTGACTAACTGAATTCTTTTTAGGAAAAGTATGAAAAATTTGAAGAGGATTTTAAAATAAATTAATAACTTTTCATACTGCAACCCAACACGTGCAAGTGACCCATGCTGAAGTCATGAAACAGGAACTCCTAGCTAACACATAATCCCTGCAGCTGGATCTTGTTCTGTTATCGGCACCACATGCTTTCAACAACAAAAGATCTCTTCTTATGTTACCCTAATGTGGAAAATAAGATAAAATCCAGAGTGTCTTCTAAGTAAGAACATTCTAGTGAGAATATACATCAGGACTTCAGAAAGTCAGTAAGTCATCTCTTAGTATTTGTAAAATTCACTAAACATATTAAGCCTTAAGATTTATCAAACTTTACATATTAACACCATTTATTCTCCATTTTGTGTTCATGTGCATAAACTGACTTGCAAGGTTTCCATCGTGAGGATACAGACAGGACCGTAGGTGTGCATAAACACAGTGTTTCCCTCAACCTTGACGATACATCACTGTGAAGGCAATAGGGTGTGCCTGACAAATATTCTGAAACTGAAGATGCAATAACATATTTTTTTTAATTCAAAAAGCAGTTATTATTTATAAGGGATATTTCTGAACATGAGGGATATTTCTGAACATGATATTCAGTGCAATTTTATATATCCCATGTATAAAGCATGAAGAATATATACTCTCTGTCTCCAGAGGCTTGTCTGGGCATCTTACTACTAGTAACATTCCATTTTGTATTTCAGGATAGATTAAACCTCTTAGGGCACTCAAGCACAAATCTTCACTTGGATGTCTAGCTCTCTTTGATCTCTGGACATTTTAGCTCCAGAATTAACTTCTTGAGAATGTAAAGATTTATAGAATTCAATTAATTAACCTTAGTTTGGAGGAATTCTCAGACACTGTTATTAAGAATTTCAGCACATCTTGTTTTGCCCTTTTTTCCACTCACTGTTAACAATGGGATGGATATTCCATAATTCAAAACTTGTAAAAGTAACAAATATCTTACAGAAAGTCTATAACTGAAAGGTATACATTGTAATTAGCATTAGCAATTAATCATAGAATCATTTAGGTTGGAAAAGACTCCTAAGATCATCAAGTCCAACTGTTAACCTAGCACTGCCAAGTCCACCACTAAACCATGTCCCTAAGTGCCAGGTCTACACATCTTTTAAATACCTCCAGGGATGGAGACTCAACCACCTCCCTGGGCAGCCTGTTCCAAGGCTTGACAACCCTTTCAGCGAAGAAATTTTTCCTAATACCGATCTAAACCTTCCCTGGCACAACTTGAGGCTGTTTCCTCTTGTCCTATCACTTGTTACTTGGGAACAGAGATGGACACCCACTCCGTTACCTCCTTTCACGTAGTTGCAGTGAGTGATAAGGTCTCCCCTCAGCCTCCTCTTCTCCAGACTAAACAACCCCAGCTCCCCAGCTGCTCCTCATAAGAGTTGTGCTCTAGAGCCTTCACCAGCTTCATTGCCCTTCTTTGGACACGCTCCAGCACCTCAATGTCTTTGAGGGGCCCAAAACTGAACAGAGTATTTGAGACGTGGACCCACCAGTGCCAAGTACATGGGGACAGTCACTTCCCTAGGCCTGCTGGCCACACTATTTCTGATACAAGCCAGGATGCTCTTGGCCTTCTTGGCCACCTGAGCACACTGCTGGGTCATATTCAGCTGGCTGTTGACCAACACCCCCAGGTCCTTTTCCACTGGGCAGCTCTCCAGCCACTCCTCCCCAAGCCTGTAGCGCTGCATGGGGTTGTTGTGACCGAAGTGCAGGACATAGCACTGAGCCTTGTTGAATCTCATACAATTGGCATCAGCCCATCGATCCAGCCTGTCCAGATCCCTCTGTACAGGCTACTGCAAGCACTGCCTCTGTAAGCACTATCCATCATTCCCTAAGAGCGCCTTCTGACGAACAGTTGTGTTAAAGTGGATTAAGTCACTGTGAGATGCTATATTAATAATGGAAAGGTAAACTACATTAGGAGTACGTTGTAATTTGAGACAGATTAAAGCCAAAACTGTGACTACAGCCAGGGATGCAAGCATCTTGCTACAAAAAAACCTAACTGATCTGCACCTAACAGGTTCTGAGAAGCAGTAAAAAGCCAACATTTAAGAAAAACAGCACTATCTAATCCAGATTTACACACACAACAGCATGATCGTTTTGTTTCCATATGACAGGAACCCATTAGAATTTCACTGAAGAAATTCATGGAGCTTCACTTGCATGGGTCGCTGAAAGAGCCTGTCCCTGTTTTGGGGCTACAAAGAGCACACACAGGGAATAAGAAGTTATATTTTTACTTGTGAAATTAAGAAAGTGACTTCGGCAAAAAGCCACCGGCAGAATTCCCCAGCCCAGCCCACCCCTCCGGCCCTGGACCCGGACCCGGCCAGGCCCGCAGGCCGGCTGCGCTCCCACGGCCGGTGTGGAAGTCACAGAGGCTAAGATGGCGGAAGCACCACGCAGGACCCAGGCACTTTCTAAGCACGACCCTACGCCGCTCTCCCCTCCTCCCAGGGGCGGTAAGATCACTGCCGGGTTTTGTCCCGCCCCTGCCGCCTCACTCGGCTCCGCGCCTCCCCTCGCCGGCCTCGGCGCTCCCTGCTTGTGGGCGGGGAACGGCGGCTCTTCGCCTTTCCAACCGGCTTGGCCCCAGCCGGCTTCCGTCCCGCCGGGAGGCTGGTTGCGGCAGGTCTCGAAGATGGCGCCCATCAGTGGGCCGGTGCTGGCCGGTGGGGGTTACTGGGCCGTGCTCTCCCGGTGCTGCGGGAGGGTCGTGGTGGAGCGTCTCGTCGGGGGCGCGGCTTACTCCTCCGTGCCGGCAGTGAGCAGCAGGGAAGGCCAGCAGAGGGAAGGTGAGGGCGGCCCGGCCCGCTCTGCGGTAGTGGCGGGGGCAGGCGTGCCGGGGGCTGGGGTGGCCTGGGAGCGGGCGGGGAGATCAGGCCCCTGCCCTCCTCCCTTCAGGCCGCTCTGGAAAAGATGGTTTGTTTTGCAACTATTTGCTGGAGAGCTTTTGGTAAAAAATAATAATAAAAAAATAATTCTGAAACCAAAAAACTTTACGGTGTAGGATACAGATTTTATCAGCGTAAATACTGTGAATAGCCTGAAGAAAGAAGTGAGCAAATTGGCATTTGCTAGACAGATTTCAGCTCAGGATTACAGCGGACTTGCAGTGCATTGCCTAGTTTTAGGTATTCCAAACGAGAATTTCATCGTTTTCCAAAGGGAGCGTACTGATGTTAAACATTTGGTGTCGTGCCTGGCCTCAAGCTGAGCTGTTCAGGCTGCAAATGGAAACTGTTGGTCAGGGTTGTACCAGCATTTTTCCCAAGGCTGGGTGGGCATTTGTCGTCTACAGATTCAGGAGCAGGCTAGATTGCTCAGAGGGCCGTTAAGTAATGTCTGATATTACAGCCCATGGCAGGAGTAAAAGGTGTCCTGACCTGAAATTGTAGATGTTTGTAACAGAAATAATAAGATTGGTGTGAATGAAGTGTGTCTGTTTGTGAAAGCAGCACAAAAATGGCAAATCAAGGGACAAAAGAATGCTGTGTATTAGCTGTTGCAGAACCCCGTATGTATTCTTCAGTTTAAATTTTTATATAACAAGAAGAGAAAACACAGAATTGGATCCATAAAATACTTAGATAAGGAAAACAAAAGAACTGTGACATTCACAGGTTTTTCAAAGGCTTATGTGGCATAGGGTTGTAAGACAAATGAATGAGGAAAATAGAACCCAAACATCCACTGCTAAATCCCATTCAATGTTTTTTGCTAAATATATACTGTATTGTAATGTGGCCACAATTAAAAAAAAAAACAAAAATCCTGAGCTCAAACAGGACAATTGAAAATAAATGTAATCAGATTCACCTTCATTTGTCTGAATATTATAAAGGCCACATTGTTTTGGCATTGGTTTTTTTTGGGCGGGGGGGGGTTGAAAGTGATTAAATAAGAGTTTGAGAAGGGGGAGGAAATGAAGACAAAAAAGTGAAGATCTTTGTGTAGATTGAAAATCTAGTAGTACTTGGTATCTTTGTGCATCCCCATGAGTCCCTCACCACAGCTCCAGCTGAAGTCAGTTGGCTAAAAGGTTGAGCCAAATGGTGGCTCAGGCCTGCTAAAAGGGAGTAAACCCTTTCACTTTCTGTTGCATCTTCTCTTAGACTGCTCAATAAGCCAGATCAACGTGGTAAAATAGCAGAAAACAAACCCATCAGTTTGTTTCTCATCCCCAGCTCAAGAAGAAAAACAGTTCGATGTGCAGAACTGTTTATACAGGGGTTAGATGAGCTTGAGAGTGGCACAGAACAGTGTGTGAAGATGTGCTGTCAGAAGGAAGGCATGCAGCCATGGGATTCTCCTTTTGGTAACAGTGAACTGTTAGGTTTAGCTGTCTTGTACTGCTGGTGGAGAGTGATTTGTGACTTAACAGCTGTGTGGGAAAGAGAAAAGGAAGCACAGTTATGAAGGCAAAAGTGTACTTTCAACTCATCTCATTTTTCTTTCCTCTTGCATCAAGCTGGAATAAATGATGCTAGCAAAATGCATTTAGGCATGTAACCACTAAATTATTGTTAACGCGTTTCTAGGATAGACCCAGACGAAATGGCTTCCAAACTTTTTTTTAATCTGAAGGTTCAAAAAATAAATGAGCAATCTGCAGTATGAGTATCTGATCTTCCCCTCCTTCCATGTAAGGACTGGGAAGTATTAGTGTATTGTCTTTGTAAAAGAAAAAAAAAACATAGAGGATTATGCTGTATTTTTTTTTCCACAAAACCGTGTAATAGTTTGTATCAAAAAATGTTTCTTTTTCTTTCAGCTTCAGCAAGGAGAAGAGGGAGGACACCACAATTCATAAGATCAGTAAGTACTGAAACTATTTGCAGTTAACTCAGAGGTGTTTGAGAAAGTTTTCTAAGCTATATGTCTTAACAGTTTGTACAGGAACACCTTCTGCAGTCAAAACCTGGTGAAATAATGCACTGTGACTATTCCAGAACCAGCACCTGGCTTTAATCTCCCAGCTGTTTTCAGTCTGTGCTCTCATAAAGGCAAAACCAGTAAAAATAACAAGCTAACAGTTAGCTTGTGTTGATACCATGTACTGCAGGTCTTAAAAGTAACTTAAAGTTGCATTTAAAATAAAACCAGACATTTTAATGTTGTTTTTAGTATGAGTTTACAGGATTCATGGTCGTTGCTTTCTGGTATAATTAAAAAATCTGATATTGTACATAAGTGAAATTGTTCTTGCACAGTAGAATTAAAACTGATATCTGAAAATTTAATCACTGAGAATTTTCTTATTTATTCCACACATAAATTTCAAAAGTAGGATGTTATGTGTTATGATTTTTAAAGGCAAATAGTGAAAGTGGACCTGGTATGTATTAAATTTTTGTTTAACTTCCAGGAACGGATTTAATGATACACCAAAGCAGTCAGACCAGCTGACTGCATATATCCATTTGTCTTTTAACTGTCTGAATTAAAAATTAAGGTTTTGGGGAAAGAAACAGTGACTTGATTTTTTTTTTTTTTAAGAGCTTTTGACTGAAACCTTGGTCAGTTATTGGAGGATAAAAGCTATTTCTGCAATATAGTAATACATTGTCCCTATACTGGAATTTCTATAGCAAGTAATTTCAGAGTTATTAATACCTATTTCTTTTAATATGAACTTATTCAGACTTTTGGAATTCCAGAATTTTAAAACTCATTTTCTTGTCCCTCACCAAATGCTTAGGCACTTTAGGAAATAGAGTTTGCAATTAAACACAGGTTTGATTTCCCCTTCCTCCTCCTGCTGATTTATCACACCACAAGACGATGGTAAGTTCTTCTTTCTAAGCATTTCTGAAATAAAATGCAGTTGAAGATTGGGAAAGGCCTGCTACCCAAGCTTTGAGAGGCTGTCTTTTAAAAATTCCATTACAAATGAGCACTGACTTTTGACGTAACTGTGTCTTGAAATTTCTAGCTGTGGGAATTTATTCCTGAAATAACTTGTTGTGTGTGTTGCTCCTGCTTTGCCTCATGAAACAGCGTATCTCCCATCAAACTTTTATAATTTTCAATTTATTAGCATGTACCTCCCAGAACTGAGAAGATGACTGTTGATCAGGACTGGAGCAGTGTTTATCCAACAGCAGCTGCGTTTAAACCTGCCTCTGTACCTCTCCCAATTCGAATGGGTTACCCAGTGAAGAGAGGAGTACCTCCACCAAAAGAAGGCAACTTAGAACTTATAAAGGTAAGACGCATTCCATTGGTGTGTGGTAACTTTTACAATTATTATTCACTAAGACTGCACTGCTTTGATTGAAATATTTGTGTTGGATACTGTTTTCTATGATTAAATAGAATAATATTCTATTGAATTTCTAAATTAAATGGTCACAAATACAAATGTAAGTAACAAACCAAATCAGGACACTTTTTTAGGATTATCATGCATATGACTTTGGTAATGGTGCTTAAGTCTTTTGCTAAATCAGACTTCAGAAGAGTGTTCTTATCTGAATATTTTATTAAGTCTATTGTACTACCTTAACAAATGTTAAAAGTGTAATCAGATTTCAGTAATACCCCTTTATTTATGAACAGACAAAAAGCTATTATTTTGGTAACTCTTAATATGTCTGTTTCAGATTCCCAATTTTTTGCATCTTACTCCTCCTGCAATTAAGAAACACTGTGCAGCTCTTAAAGGTGAGGTTTTTTGTGGTTTTGTTGGGTTTTTTCTTTTTTCTGTTTTTAGAAAACATTTCTCTTGGAGTTTTAACACAATGCAAAATGTAATTGTGTGTGATGAAGTAGAAGGTGAGACATGGTCCACCTCTGAAGCTGGTTATTTGTCAGGCTTTGGCTAGTATTGTATGCTTTCTTGTTGCTGCAATGAGTCATATAGGTGGTAGGCAGATACATCTTAGGAGGTTTTCAGCACACCAGTAAGACTTTAATTTTACCTTTCTATTAGGCCCTGCTTGTACTGGAGAATTTATAGTCTAGTGTTTTAAGGAATATGAGTGATGAATATGACTCAGTTCGCAGAAGATTATCTGTGATTAAACCAGGGTTTAATCAGTGGCCATTCTGGCATGCATTTAAAAAAAAATGCTATTAATAAATGAAACCCTCTGTGAGAGCAAAGTCGTCTGGGGAGATACAGGATCTAACAAAGACCAAGAGCATCTCTGCCAGCCAGCAAGCCAACAAGGAGAACCTAATGAGGAGGTTAGCCCAAAGAGAAGTAAGGCATGAGGGGACAGGGAAGACATAGAATCATAGGGGTCTTTTCCAACCTAAGTGATTCTAAGATCATCAAGTCGAACCGTTAACCTAGCACTGCCAAGTCCACCACTAAACCATGTCCCTAAGCACCATGTCTACACCTCTTTTAAATACCTCCAGGGATGGGGACTCAGCCACTTCCCTGGGCAGCCTGTTCCAAGGCTTGACAACCCTTTCAGTGAAGAAATTTTTCCTAATACCGATCTAAACCTTCCCTGGCACAACTTGAGGCTGTTTCCTCTTGTCCTATCACTTGTTACTTGGGAACAGAGATGGACACCCACTCCGTTACAACCTCCTTTCAGGTAGTTGTAGAGAGCGATAAGGTCTCCCCTCAGCCTGTATGATAAGAGATAAGAGGCCTGTCTTGTGTTGCCTGTATACAAATGCATGCAGCACAGGAAACAGGAGGAATTAGAAGTCTGAGGAGTCACAGAAATGCAGAGAGAAGGCTTATATGACTGAGGTGTAGGCAGGGTTGATGCAGAGGAGGAGCTGACCTGTACCCAAAAGAACAGCTCAGATGCAGAGCTTTGCTATTAAATGTGTAGCAAGCTGGTTGAGAGTTTAAGAGTAGGGATCAGAGGAGAAGCGGGAAAGGTTGTGTTCGTGGATATCTGCCACAGACTGCCTGGTTAAGAAGAGGAAGTGGATGAACATCTGAAAAAAGCCTCACAACTGCAAGCTTTAGTTTTCATGGGGACCTGCAGCCATCTCAACGTCTGCTGGAAGGGTAGCAGGATGGGATAGAAGCAATCTAGGAGATTCTTGGAGTGCGTTGCAGATAATTTCTTGATGCAGATGCTGGACAAGCTGTCTATGGGAAGGTGCTGTGTTGCACATACGACTCACAAGTATGGAACAACTGGTTGGAGATGTCAAAGTTGCTGGCATCTTTGGTTGTGAAAAGAAGATTGTGGAGTTTAAGATCTTGAGAGAAGTGAGGAGTGCAAGTAGTGTATTGAAGGTAATTTCTTGATGCAGACGATCGATGAGTTGACAAGGAGGCATGCTCTGTTGGATTTGTTGTTCTGAAACAAGGAAGAACTGGTCAAGTAGGTGAAGGTTAGGGACATCTTTGGTAACAGTGGTCATGAAACTGTGGTGTTTAAAATCCTGAGAAAAGTGAGCAAGACAGACAGTGGAACTAGAGCCTGGACTTCAGGAGAGTGATTTTGGTTTATTCAGGAATCTGCTTGGCAGATCTTACAAGGTACTCTCCTAGGGAGCAAAGTGGCCCACGAGAGCTGGTGGATGTTTAAGTTCAGCCTCCTTAAAAGAGCAAGAATGGTTCAGTGTGCAGAAAGTTGAGCAAGTGTGGCAGAAGGACAGCATATGGGTCTGCAGGAAACTCCTGAGTGACCGGAGATGCAAAAACAAAGTACACAGAAAGTGGAAGCAGGTAAAGACTACCCAGGAGGAACAGGAGATTGTTGCCTGACCATCTTCAAGAAGGGCAAGAAGGAAGATGCAGGGAACTGCATCAGTAAGCATCACCAATTCCCTGGAAGATGATGAAGCAAACTTTCCTGGAAGCAGTTTCCAAGCACGTGAAAACATGCTTTATAACAACCTGGATAACGGTAGAGAGCACAACCTCAGCAGGTCTTCAGATAATAACAAACTAGCAGGGGGGGAGGGGGACGGGACACGACACACACAACAAGTGATATGCTGGCGAGCAGAGCTGCCATTCAGAGGGATGGAAAAAACAGGCAGGAAAAAATCCGCTGCAAGGACCCTCGTGAAGTTAAAAAACGCAACTGCAAAGTCCTGCATCTGGGATGGAATAACCTGTGCAGCAGTACAGGTGGGGGGCATGGGGAGGGGGGCAAACAGCTAGAAAGAAGCTTTGCAGAAAAGGCCATGTGGAGCCTGGTGGGTATTTGAAAGTTGAACATGAGGCAGCAGTGTGCCCTTGCAGCAAGGAAGGCTAACTGCATACTGGGTTGTATTAACAAGAGTGTAGCCACCACATTCAGGAAATTATTTCCCCTCTATGGAGTATTGCATCCAGTTCGGGGGTCCCCGGTACAAGAAAGACGTGGACCTGTTAGAGAAGGGCCTCACAAGTGACCAGAGGGGTGGAACACCTCTCCCATGAAGAAAGGCTCAGAGGCTTGGGGTTGTTCAGCCTGGAGAAAAGAAGGCTCTTTAGGGGACCTTATTGCCACTTTTCAATATATAAAGGGGACTTACAAGAAAGATGGGGAGAGACTTTTTACCAGGTGTTACAGAGGTGCACAAAGTCAAAGTAAGTAGGTGATGTAACCCAAAATAATATGTATTCTGATCACAAGTGTTTTGGTACTCTGATGAATGTTAGTAACCACAGGTTCAGGATGCCAATGGGAATTAATACTACACAGCCAACCTAAGAATTCTTAAGCTTTAGAATGATGACCCAAAATGCGCAATCACTCACCTAGTAAGGCAAGGGCTCTCAACCTCGAAGAGTTGCCTTGGGCGGCATCCCGACCCAAGGGGAGAGCCCCCAGCTGCAGACCCACTGCTCCAAGGAGGACTGACTCAATTTGCCCTCCGGCGGGACTCCATTTATACCCTAGTCGAAGCCATGCCCGTTCCTGTTGGCTGAGGGCTCCATCTGCCGGTGACTCTGTACGTGACAACAGTCACAGTAAGGGCGCGAAAAGAATCAGCGGCCGCTGTGTTTCAGTGGTCAGAGTGTCCCGGTCTTTATCAGGGCAGGTGCACCAGCCACACCAGGGCCTGTAGTGACAGGACAAGGGGCAACAGTTTTACACTGGAAGAGGGTAGATGGGACATAAGGAGGGTATTATTTACTATGAGGGTAGTGAGGCACTGGAACAGGTTGCCCAGAGAAGCTGTGGATGCCCCATCGTTGGAAGTATTCAAGGCCAAGTTGGATGGGGCTTTGAACAGCCTGATCTAGTGAAAGATGTCCCTGCCCATGGCAGGGGGGTTGGACTAGGAGATCTTTGAAGGTCCCTTCCAACCCAACCCATTCTGTGATTCTATTTGGCAATTGTGAGACTGCATGTGGAGTACTGTATACTGTTTTGGGGAACCCAGTACAAAGAAAGACATTGAAATACTGGAGCAAGTCTAGCAGAGACCCTGCCATTATCTAAATAAGTATGGTTTCTACAAATAGTACTTTTAGAAAGATACATTGCAATAAATTTGGAAAAAAAAAAACCAGCTATTACTTGGAGTGTTTTCTCTTACACAGATTTCTGCACTGAATGGCCAAGTGCTTTGGACAGCGATGAGAAATGTGAACGTCATTTTCCTATTGAAATTGAAACAGTAGATTATGTTTCTGCAGGGACGTCTCTTCGTAATCCCAAAGCAAGAGTGGTGACTTTAAGAGTAAGTAGTATCTTTGGTAAACAGCCTGTGTTTCAAAAACCCAAATGCTTGGCTTTCTTTTAAAAACATGTGCAAGTATGATACGTTGTAAGGAAATGAGGGAAATGGTTTACTGAATGTCTGAATAAAAAGCAGTGGATTTCCTTAAGTATATTGCAGCATGTTAGAACTGAGATTGTGAGGTTATGGATATGTAGTTATAAATGAAGACTAAGCTCCGATACAAACAAAATAGCGTACCTCCTGAAGAATCTACTTGTAGAAAAGTCTGTAAGTGCCTTTGTACTCAGTGTCTTGCTTAGACTCTCTCATTGCTAATTTATTGGCCCTAGAAGTGCACAAGTATTGAAAGCTAGGTCATATGAATGCGACACAATTAGTAAGTATTGAGTTGGCAGGCCTTCAGACATCAGTGTGTTATGTGGCAGGGGCAGCAGCCTTCTGATCGTAGGGTCATGGGATACTTGGGGTTGAAAGGGAGCTCAGGAGTTTTCCAGTCTGACCTTCTGCGCAAAGTAAGGCAGGTATGAGATCAGACCAGGTTACTTGGGACTTTATCCAGTTAGGTCTTGAAAACCTTCAGGGCTGGAGATTGCATAGCCTTTCTGGACAACCTGTTCCAGTGCTTCCCTGTCCTCATGGTAGTAAAGTTAGGACTGTGCTGTGGTTTTTGAACATGCCTTTTGAGATGAGATTTAAGCCTGTCTTAAGAGCAGCAGCAGCAGTGTTCTTAAGGGGTCAATGATAGTTGTGTTCTTACTGTGTCAGTATAGAAGTTAAAATAATGCATGATACCACATGTTCATAACACCTGTACAACATCTAATCATGGCCACTTTGAACAGTAGTAGTTAATTTTGTCTGTTGGAGCCTCCGCTTTCCCTTTATGTTGTAAAACCTTTGGGGCTGAAATTTAATTTGGTCTGTCATTGACTTAAATACGCATTTCACACCACTGTTAGTGGTAACTTCACCATCCCCTTGTAGTCATTGCATACTAGAGTTTAGCCTTTTGTCTCCTAATTCAGATCCATGCATTAGAAATAAAAGGAAATGGAGTGTATCTGTGAGAATAGAAGCCCCCGACTTCATGCTGGGTTGTGAATGTGTGCAGGAGGAGGCACACATTGGAACCCCCTTGCTCCCATATTCAGTTGTCTCGAATGGAGTAATACTGATGTTTGCAGGTCAGTGCTGGGCATGGTGTCACAGGTAGGGGGAAGAGCTCAGCTGCTCAGCCAGCCTTGAATCTCCTCTCACTAAAAACAGCAGGTGGTGAGTGTATGTAAATTTCTTGCTTTCTAAATCATGTAAAACATCATGAGATGTAAATGTCTTCTGTTAGATGTGGCTGTTGAGACACAAGCTGTTGGACTAGGGGTCAGCTATGCTGCAGTAGAGAGGATAATTCAAAATGATACACAAATAAGCATGTCTGTATTATCCTATCTAAATCTGTCCACTAATGTTAACCGGCCTTGGTACTTGTAAGGCATTATGTGGATGTGTATTAAGCATGTATGTTAAAAAAAGGAGGGGTCAGAGGAGGAGACAAAAATGGAACAATTATCCATATGCTTTTTCAGTTACTGGTGTTCTGATCCTAGACTTCATTAATAAATTCTTTCTCTGATTAATCCTCTGACAACAAAATCTGCCTATGGAGGGGGAAGAGAAGATTTAAAGGTGAAAGCACATGGCACTGGGTCAGATAGCGGTTGAGTTTGTATCAATGAGAGAGCATTTAATGTGCACTGTATTACAGACTATGATAAACTCTCTGGGGGATCGTCATGATAAGATTTCCTTTTTTAAATATTGTTTAAAAGTTAAACCCTTTTAATCTTAATTTAAAAATTATGCCTTTTTTCTACCAGGTATCATACTGGAGATGCTAATTTTTCATCTCTTGTAGCCTAATGCCAGTATTTCTTGTCATTAGATTTATCCTAGTCTATTCCCAAGTGGAATTGTCCACGTTGTGCCAGACAGCATAGTACTACAGGATGTAAAATGAGACTTTTTTTTTTCTTTAAATCAACTGTTCTTTGTGGAGCTCTAACTTTTCTAAAATTCAACATAAAATTGTCTGCAGCATTCCGACTAACAATTATAAGCTGTCCAATTGCTATCCCATTTTGAAGCAAGTAGCCATATAAATATTTGTCACCTTAAAGTGACTTTGGATTAGTAAGAACAACATATTTTTTATGATCCTGTAAGATAGGAAACAGATCAGATAGCTTTTCATTTTTTATAGGAAAAGCAAGTCATGTGGAATAAAATCATAGCTCTCTAAGTAAATTTCAGATGATCACACTGTATAAAGGCAGCATGATACAACTATGATAATGCCATTCTTTTAAGACAGTATAAAAAGTACTACTCAATGAAATTGTTTTGCATTGTTGGTTAAAGCAATCTAATGCTGGACATCTGGGCTGGAGTATCCCATTAAGTTCAGTCACGGTCATAAAGTGCTCACATGCACTAGCAGTTGTATACTTGCCAGAGAGTTGTGTATGAAACCCTTTAGAGTTTGGAGCATTCTTTCTTTCTGTGAGTGTTGGAGAAAGACAGTGTTAAGAAAATGTGTTTTACGAGAAGGTGTTTCTCATCATTTTGGGTGAGCGTTGCCAGGCGGCAGTGAGGGTAGGCTGTTCTGTAAGGGAAGGCGATCCAGGGACAGTAAAGCAGGCAGGGACAGTGACCTCCCCAAAAAGGGGACAGCTGCTACCTGAGCAAGGTGAGCAAGACAGGGCTGATAATAGTAACCTCGTCCATCCAACAGCCCAGTAATCACCTGACAAGTTCATAATGATATGGCAAGTTTGAGGTCAAAGGGGGAAGACAAGTCAGTGGATCAGGATTAGGTCTGGTGACAGTAACTAGGATCAGTCAACAGTCTGGTGATTGTCAAGCCAATCCATAGTGATGCAGTAGGTGAGGTCAAGCCAGGAAGTCAAGGATGTTTGTCAGGATTGGGTCAGTGTGGGCCATGGCTAGGCACAGACATAGCTGTGTTGTGGCTCAGAGACGGAGGCTGAGTGCCTCAGCTTAGATGCAGCTTCTCAGTAAGGCTGGGGCAGGCCCACCTTCTCATAGCTCCTTTTTTTTGTCACCACTGATTGAAGTCTACATGGCTGCACTGTATGGAAGGGCACTGTACACTAAGGTTGCTGTGTGTGTAGGGACCTTGGAAGTATTGTGACTTCAAAAGTTATTGTTCATGGTCATTTTAGGCTGCACTAAGAATAGAGGAGTTTTTTTGCAGCTTGACCATTGCCTTAAAGACTGGATGCACCTGATAGGTCTGTTAGAATTAGACTTGACAAAATGTGAGCTAGGGAACAAAGCTAAGTGAGCTCCTGCTTACCAGTATTACAGTCATGCATACTAAATGAGCATATAATTCCTTAAAAAGGAGACATTTTTCATATAATCTGTGGAGTAGTGACTGGTTAGTGTTTTTTTCAAGATTAGAAGTTTCAGTATTGAAACCCTGTTGTCTCCTCCCTTGTCATATTTAGATTTAGTACTTCAGTTTTCTGGTTTTAGTAGTAGGGTTTTTCTTTACAGGTAGTATTTTTTTTTTCCTGATATTTATTGGAGCTTCTAATTCCTTTTAGTTCTTCAACTTTTGTTAGTTTTTCTGATGCAGGTTTCTTGGTTTTTGAACAGTTTCTTAGTACAGCAATGACACAGTAGAAAGAATATAGAGGAAAAACAAACAGTGGACAAATCAGTAAGAGACTATTATGCCTTCATGTGTTTAATATTCCTCAGCAACTCTCAATAGAAACTTAGGTTTCCAACACCATATATCTTTAGACTGTTAAGGTTCACAGCCTTCTTATTTGCTATTGTGTAAACAGATAGCTAAAACCAGCTTGCTTTACTTTTCATACTTGTTATTGCACATAGATACTGGCTTCAGACTAACTCGTAGAGTTTTTTTTAAAATGAATACTAGTTATTAGTTGTATATCTTATGTTTGTGCGTTTTCTGGTATTGAAACAGAAGACAAGCTATTCACACTATTGTTTGATCAATTATGTGAGATCGGACAGTTCTGGTCCATTATATTGTTATCTGTGTGCATCTTTGCATACTTCTATTAATCTCCCAGTAATGACTTTGAGAATTCTGATTTGCTATCTCTTGAATTGATGTCTTTCCTCCTCTTTTAGATGCTTGTCATAAATATCTTTGATATATTTTAGTATTAACCTTACTGATCTGTATTTGAAAACAAAGATCTAAAAAAAGATTTATTTTTCCTCATGAAGTACATGTGAATATGAAATACAGCTACCAATTAAACTGACAGCTCTTTTTTCCTCTGAAAAAAAGTTTGAGTAGAAATATTCTCCCCCAGCTCCTCTGGTATTTGGATGAAAAGAAATTTATTGTTTGAGTATTCAGATTATACTTGCCTTGCATTAAGACTCCTGACATGATAAAATCAGAAGAAATTCTGCAAATGCATACTTAATAGCTATACTTTTAATTCTTGATAAAAGATGTGCCTGGCTATCTTGAAATATTTTCAGGGTGCAGAGATTGGATTTATCCAAGTAATTAAAAGTGTTTTCTCTTGTACTTGAAGGTTAAACTTTCTAACCTGAATTTGGATGACCATGCAAAGAAGAAGCTCATTAAACTTGTAGGAGAACGGTACTGTAAGGATACAGATACGCTCACAATTACAATGGACAGGTACGATTACAAGAAGGAAAAATAAATGCCTGTAGCAATGGTCACAGTATAGAAAGGGTTGGGTGTCTTCCAGTATATCAATTATTGTCTTAGTAAATTATTATATTTTTAAGGCTAAAATATGACTTAAGACAAACATACTAGTACTCCTGTTAAGAACTGTTAAAACTGTAATGGACAAATCACCTAAGGTCAACCCTAATATTTGTTAAATATTCCTAGTTATTGAAGCTCTGTATTTAGAAGTCTCATTTGTTATTTTAAAGTAGTTGTCGTGTTTCCCAAATGGGTTCTGTTAGTTTTAACAATGATCTGAAGAGTTTCAGGCAAGAAAAATGGGGACATCAGTGACCAGACATTTCTCAGTGTTTTGATGTTCCAGATATAAAAAAAATCACTGTAGTTATTTACAGTTATGTTCAGAAGGCTGCATGGGAGAAACGTGTTTTCTCTGTTGAATTCTGAAGAGTTTAAGAGAATACATGTGTATTCCTAAATTCACAATACACTTTAATTCACAGCTGCTTTCAGTGGTAGGAAAAACGTTATTGGTAGTCTTTTCTCTTTGCATGTTTTTATTGGAATTCATTTTCCCCTCTTAAATTTCCTGTCCTTCAGTAGGAATACTGTTCTATTTCTACATAAAATAAATACAAAATGGATAAAATTGTGCATATCTTTTTTTGACTAGACTTGGAAATCTGGGTAGTTTACTGGGACCACTTGTGCTACCAACAGTTTTCATTTCCCTAGCCAGACTTATTTTGTGGCTAAAACATTAGCATAGCTGAAAGGACCTTACCCTGTAGAGCATGTGTGAATCATAGAATCATAGAATTGTTAAGGTTGGAAAAGACCCTTAAGATCATCAGGTCCAACCATTAACCTACCACTGCCAAGTCCGCCACTAAACCATGTCCTCAAGCACTGCATCTACCCATCTTTTAAATACCTCCAGGGATGGGGACTCAACCACTTCCCTGGGCAGCCTGTGCCAGTGCCTGACTACTCTTTCAGTAAAGAAGTTTTTCCTAATGTCTAACTTAAACTTACCCTGGCACAGCTTGAGGCCATTTCCTCTCGTCCTATCTATCGCTTGTTACTAGGCTGAAGAGACCGACCCCCACCTCACTACAACCTCCTTTCAGGTAGTTGTAGAGAGCAATAAGGTCTCCCCTCAGCCTCCTCCAAGCTAAACAACCCCAGCTCCCTCAGCCGCTCCTCATAAGACTTGTTCTCTAGACCCTTCACCAACCTAGTTGCCCTTCTCTGGACACGCTCCAGCACCTCCATGTCCTTCTTGAAGTGAGGGGCCCAAAACTGAACACAGTACTCGAGGTGTGGCCTCACCAGTGCCGAATACAGGGGCACTATCACCTCCCTGGTCCTGCTGGCCACACTATTCCTGATACAAGCCAGGATGCCATTGGTCCTCTTGGCCACCTGAGCACACTGCTGGCTCATGTTTAGGTGGCTGTCAACCAACACCCCCAGGTCCTTTTCAGCCAGGCTGCTTTCCAGCCACTCCTCCCCAAGCCGGTAGCGTTGCATGGGGGTTGTTGTGACCCAAGTGCAGGACCCGGCACTTGTCCTTGTTGAACCTCATACAGTTGGCCCCGGCCCAACAATCCAGCCTGTCTAGGTCCCTCTGTAGGGCCTTCCTACCCTCCAGCAGATCGACACTCCCACCCAACTTGGTGTCATCTGCAAACTTACTGAGGGTGCACTCAATCCCCTCATCCAGATCGTCGATAAAGATATTAAACAGGACCGGTCCCAATGGTCGCATGCTGTGTTCCAGAAGAAAGTCCTAATGTGCCTGTTGATATTTCACTTTGTTTTTAGTAAATTCTAAGGCCTAAGCTCTGAGCGGTATCCATTTCTTTAATACAGGATTTTCCAGGATGGTATTTAGATTACTTTTAAATTGAGGCTCTTTCAGTGTGGAAGAAATACGAGTCAAAAGCTTGAGTCCTTTTTAAAGTTTATTTACTAGAATAGTCATAGTCCATAGTCATTCAAACTCATGTTTGTAGAGTCTCTCAGATATAGTCTCACATGATTCAATTTGTTCTGCATCAAAAAGGGGGGTGAAGGAGCCTGCAGGAAGAGGTGAGTGTGAGAAAGAGACAGGAGGTTATGGGTGATCAGCATGAGGAAGTGATTAATGTCATTAAATTCTCAGCAGAAGGTTTTGATGACTTGTTTTAAGAAATATGCTCTCTGCAGGACTGTGTCTTATTGCAACAAATTTTACCGATGATCCTCTTTTGACTTACAGCTACATTGACTTAGACTTTTCTTGTTAAATTGCTGGCTCAATCTTTTGTTCTGAACTGTATTTCATGGCTGTTTTCACCAGTTATCCTCCTCCCTTCGGGTCTGGAGAAAAAAAAAATAAGGTTTTAAGGGAGTTCAGACTAAAGTATGTTGCATTCCACTTTGGCACAGAGGGCAAAGAAGTTTTTAATGTTTCCTGAAGATGTGTAAATTCTTGCATTAGGTACATTTTCCTGGTGACTTGCAGATGCCCATTCTTCCATGTTCTTAATACTCATGCTTTCATGATGTTATTCTTGATTGCGTGTAATTCAGAAATGCATGTGAATCAAATACACATTTCCCTAAGATTCCCTACATTACATATGAGAAATTTTGATGGTAAGTTTAACATTTTATTCAAAAGGGTATTACAGTGGCTTGATTTCAAAAAGACCAGCTTTGTTTGTGGATTTTCAGGTGTCCGCTCAGAAGACAGAACTATGATTATGGCATACACCTCCTCACAGTTTTGTACCATGAATCTTGGGTAAGCAATTGTGCGTGAATAACTCACACTCTCTAATGCATGCACGCTAATGCGCTCTCTCATAACTTACAAAAAGTTCCATGACTGTGCGCAGTCTAAAGTAAATTATCTTAGATTCTTTTCCTCTTCCACCTCACTTTTCTTCAAATTCAACCAAGATAAGTTGCTTACGTTTGAACCTTATTCCGCAGTCAACTTAGAGTGCATTTCTTTAACTTCACAAGTGCTATTCTGTTGTTTGGATACGTAGTTTGCCTCTTTTCAGAAGTTCTCTAGTTTTTCACCTTAATAAGAGATTCTTTCCCAATACTTTGTTTCTCACAACAATGAGCCTAAAACTGACCCCGAGCCTAGCAGAAAACACCTTAATTCTCAGGATTCCTAAACATACCTTTAGTTTGGCAGCAGGCTGGCATGCTGGGCTGCCTATGCACAGTATTCAAATATGAATTGAGTGCATCCAGAAGAATGGTGTACTCTGTGATTATCACCTGTTATCTATGCATTTTTAACAGTGACCATGTTTAAAGATGAAAACAAGTCTATTCCAAAAAAGCAGAGGGATGTGTTACTGGCTTTAAAGCTATGAAGACTAACACACAGTGCAGTATCTACTTTTTGCCTGATTCCAGACTCTCTGTTACTTAGAAATTGTCTTTTCTTGGTCACTTCCTGGGCTGCGGTAAACCATGGCTGTAATTTGGAAGTATTCTGCTTCTTGAATGCTCTCTCACAAATCTTGTTTCAAGCTGGAAGGAGTGAGGACTTACACTGCTTTTCTGAGCTCTCTTTTGCTCAGGAGAGGGACATCCTCCCCACCTTCTGTTAGTTTTAGGATTTCATTGCATCAGAGTTAGTGTCCTGAAAAATATATAAAGTTATTGTAACTCTTTAGATAAATATTTCTACCAAAGCAAGTATAATGTAAACTTTTCTAAAATCATTCAGGATATGATGTATTTGGAATGTTTCCCAGTAGTTTGTTTTGTTAAAGGGTTATACATGTGAAACATCCAATGTAAATGTATTAAAGATACTATTCCAATTTATTGATAATTTACTACAATTGTTAAGTAGTCCTCTAAATATAATAAGGTATCTCTAGACCACAGATCTTTCTTTTACAGTGAATTCTTCAGACTTGTGTCCTGTATTTTTGTGGTTAATCATGTCAGTTATAAGTATTGCTTTCAACAATTTTACAGTAATTTTTTACAGAAAACAAGTTAGCACTCTGAAATGAAATTATTGTTGAAAACCCATAGTTATGTTTCAGATAAGTTTGTTTAAATGGTAATATGTTATTAGTCACATTGTTTGAGACAGACAGTGAAAGGCTTCATCATCAGTATATTTCCATAGATGTACTCTTTTAAATAAGTTGTAGCTGATTAGCTACCAAAATTCATATTTACTGTTTTCAATTGTTCTATAGTATTTAAATTAAATCTCCATATTTAGCATTTTTATGAATTTCAGTGTTCTTGATTTTGATCATTGCAGTGATAACATAAAAAAATATAATGAGGAGGATGACTTATATTTCCCTTTCATTGGAAGTTGCCTTGAAGGATACATTTTGTAATTGTAGAGTGCATCAAATTAAATTCAGCTTATACTAACATCTTAAAAGACACGTTTAGTTTAGATTTCAAGTGCTTTGTACACATGGATATTTTTCTCCCCAACAGCATTACATTGCATTACAAATCTTAAATTAATGACAGATCAGTTTCCAGTATTAAGCAATGACAAGAGAGCTAGACACTGCTCACTTTATTAATTCCAGACGAACACCACATCTGTCCATTGCTCTAGCATTACTTAGTGATGGAAGACAGGGCTATACGATATTGCTACGTGAGTGCTCAGTGTGTATTGAATACGCACAAGTCTCTTGCCCTTTTTTTACCTTTCAACTTCCATGTTAATATTTGATGAGTTCATCAATCAGTTGTAATTGTCCTTGAATTCCATGAAAAATTAATGGTCTCCTGAGACATGTTTTTTAATTTTGTGTGACATGTTTGGTTTTGTGGTTTATTTTTGTTTGGTTGGGTTTTTTTCCATGATCAGTGGTAATGCCTTTTAATAACTTGCTGAAAGATAGTTTGGATACGTTTTGTAAACCATAAGCAAACAGTGTATGGTTTATTTTAATTTGTACAAACTTTAATATTGTAGGGGATGGACGGGGACTGACCTTCCATGTAGACAGGAATATCAATCCTGTTTACAGAACTAATTGCAAGATTTGATGACTTTCTCAGCAGAGTGGTGCCACACTGTGGTTTTCATGCATGTGCGTGACAGAATTCAATAAAAAGATGAGGGCAGTGTTCCATTCTTGCTAAGTGAAGGGAAGGCTGACTGCATGTAAATTTTGCCCTCAATCTTGAAAACTTTGCCTACTATCTCTCTAAACATGGCATAATTCTATAAGTTATGTTAATAACTGGATTACTGGATTATGTGAACCAGAAAGCATGCGAATATATAAAAGGAAAAATTGTATGCAGATATACATCAGGAAATGTAATTTCCAGTGTAATTATATTTTAATTGCCAGGGATGCATAATTCCTTTATTACAGTTATGAACTAGAGCATCCTAGTTTGGGAATCTGAAACCTTTTTAAAAGAATGACTGTTCTTTGTGGTTTTGTTGGGTATGTAGTGAACTATGTGCTATGAAGCTCCATTGTGTAGAGATGCATTTCCAGCAGAAGGTTATTCTTAAAGCAATGAGTATGAAGAGTTTAATTCTGGCTCACCTGTCTCTTTGTATGCGTGCTTACAAATACACGAAATTTACCACTGTGTCAACAGTAGCCTCTGTATTACAGATTTTCTTGTCTGCTTTTCCAGTCTTGGCCTCAGTAAAAACCCAGGGCATCCACAGCTCACTAATTCTATTGCTATTGCAATTAGAGGGCTCAGGTGGCATTAGTTTGCAAGGATCCTTGTTGTAATGGAGTTACAGTTGAAATATGCAACAAGGGTGTGCAGACAAAATAGAAAGGAAAGAGGGGGGATTACCAACAATAGGTACATGTATTGCTCTGACTCAAGGCTCTGAATATATTGTTAAGAATGGATTTCTTTCTTGGATTGCGATGTGGGGAAGAGAGTTGGTTTGCATTTAAATAAATGAATAAAAGGTTATCCAAGTCAAATTTGGCAAACTGGTTTCTGAGAGGTACCACAGCCAAAGTGAGGGAAGCATGTTGATAGGTTACTGCACCGATTAGCAGTTTTGTCTCCTCTAACCTGCTAGCCATCAATGGATGATTCAAGAAGACAGACTAGCCAAATTATGAAAGGCTTTGAAGGTATGTTGGAGGATTGAACCTGGAATAGAGAAGCTTTCAGAGAAGTTCAGGTGTTTTTCACAATCGTGTGTACGAGCTCCCTTTTTGAATGCATGGGGAAATAAGAAAAAGGGAAGGAATTGAAAGGAAGGAGCAACTTTACTTGATTTTTTTAATTTTTTTTTTTTATGAAAGGAGTAAATGAATGTCTGCTTTGTTCTAGTTTTGTGAGTGTTAGAGGAAGAAGCAGAGTTTCCACACTATGGGAGGGAGGGACAGGGGAAAAGAATTGTCAGACTGTTGATAGGTGGTCAGAATAAAGAATTAAGATGAAGCTGACAAAGGTGGCAGGAGTGCAAAAAGGTACATTCATGACTTGGGAATGGAGAGAGCAGCTGAAGCCATTTGATTACTTGTAGAAATGGGATACTACTGTGTAGCCTTTTGGGCTACATAACCGCTACGAATTGGTAGTTAAAAGTAGTATTGCATTTAAAACTGTACTGTCTTTCCTGTCTTCTCATGTTCACACAGAAATGCCAGCAATGGATTTGACCATCCTGCAAAAGCTGAGGGCGCTCAAGACCTTTCAGGATTGTGTTAGAATTTACCAAAACAGAGTGCAGCGTTACCAGTTGGTATTTGATCTGTATTTAAACGAATAAACCCCCTTGATTTTGAACAAAGAAATCTTAAAATTTTCTTTCGTCTTCTAGAATGCATTCCCGTAGTGGATAATGCTACCCTTGCTTTTGGCAAAGCAAATCTATAGTGCTTGTTATCTTCTGGCAGAAAAAGAAAATCTTTGTTTTAATAGAGGAGGTGAAGGAAGAGAGGAGGAAAAACATGAATTCATCCTCTGGTTCTTGATCCATCCTCTGTTATCACAGGTTCAAATGAGATACACTGTAAAGCAGAACAACTATGGGAAGCTGTTCAGAATATTGGCAGCATATTGGTGGGTTGATAGTAGTTGCTTGGTAAGACAGCATGCTGTTTCTCAAGATGGATCTGAACAGGGGGAGCAGTATTAATTAGGGGTCTACATATTGTGTTCTTTGTTCAGCCTATTTGAATTACAGGTTGGCTAATGAGGCTGCCTAAATCTAATGGAGACCTCAATTTAGTTGTAGTCTTTATTACTTACAGAGATGCATAAGAAGCAAGAAGTGTACCTTAAGATCCCAGACCGGTGCATTTGGCACCTTAGTTTTGATAAATTCAGGTAGATATCAGGCCCATGAGTTCAGTTATCTTTAAAACATTCGGATTTAAAACTTAAGAATGTTCATTTATTTTCTTATTTTAAAATACTTGGAGATCTTTTGCTTCCTGTTTAATAGTTTTCAGATTATTAATCAAATATTTGTGTTTTATTAGCTTTTAGAATGTATTCAGTAGATATCTGATTGCATCATCTGGTAAGAATTAAACTTACCTTCACTGGACTTGTTCTGTGATTCCTTTCAAATTTATCCCCCAGGATTGTGCCTGGATTGAATTAATCAATTAAAGGGTGAGATATATTAGGTAAATTGTTAAATAGCAGCTCAATCAGTTGTATTTCTGCTACCTTTAAATGATGGTACTTCTTGAATGCCGTAACATCTCTCTAAACCTGAATGTATTTTTATGGTATTAAGTGGTTTTTAAAGAGTAAGAGTTTGCTGCCCTCAAGTGGTTAAAAAGATCATAAACTGATTTCTTTACACTCAGCTCGGAGTAATAGTTTATCACTAAAAAGTAAACTTCTGTTATGAGTTGAAAGCAGGAAGGAGAAACAAGTGGAGTAGGAAGTTAATTTTCCAGTAAGGAAAAACATTCATAGTCATTATAAAGGGGAGGAGTCTGAAAAAGATAGAGTGAGAAGGAAATAACTTACAGTTGTTTTAAACCAGTGAAGACTACAAAAAGGTGTAGCGATTTTCCTTGCTCCAATTCCACATGATTTTCAACATACACAAATGCAAGATGATGGAGAGTGGCGGATATCATTCTGCATTGCACAGCTGAGATCCTGAAAGATGAGTGAAAAGTTGCCCTTGCATTTTCTGTTCGCCAGTGTATTTCTTAAAGTAAAAGGTCTAATCTGACGTAATAAGAATAACAGTAGAGTAATGCTATACACACTTTTGAACTCTCTCTTGCTTTTTCTAGTTGTGTAGCTATGGGAGTCTGATAAAAAAAATTCAAGACTTAAAAGGAACAGTAAGGAAGAAGGAATACAGAAATAGGGATAAGTGGAAAGTGGCTACTGAATATGTACAGTAATAGCCAAAGGGTCTTCTGGGTGCATCTCTCTGCATTGTGCTTGCATTGTAGATGTTAATAGTACTTGAAATGAAAGGGCAGGGAAGTTGAAGCAGAAAGGTGAGGGAAGGAAAAAAACTGAAGAATGGACAGATGGTGACACTAGAGGCTTAACTAAAATGTATCTATGAACTCCAAAGCTGTGTAGTTTGACTTAATTTGAGGAAAGTGTCCCACATTGCTTTTGCTTTCCTTTTTAAGTAGAACATTCAGTAGAACAGGCAGTGGTGGGGTGGGGAGTCTGTGTATGCATGCAGCTGAATGAATATTTTTACATAACCATTCGTGATAATCCTAAAATCCATTGTATAGCTTTTCTCTAGACTTCAGTTAGCACTTAAATTGTATTGTCTTTTTTTCATCTACAGTCATTTTAAGCCATTACAAGTAAGCATAATTTTTATCACTTCAGATTGTGCCAGTAGAACTTCGTAACAGTAGAATTTTGCAGTTTTCATAGTAGGAGCTTACCTGGTAAGTCAGCCTAAAATATGTGAAAGGATATGAGTCCACTTTTGAAACTTAAGCAGGTCTCTGGCTACTTAGGTTTCAAAAGTATACTTTAACTTCATGTTCTGAACACACAGAATGTTATGACACGTGGGTTGTAAGATTAAAATGGCAGGTGAAGGGAGACACTCTTAAGTCTTGCTGAAACTCTCTGCCTGGGCAGAAGAAAATTCAAGATTGAATGAACTGAAAAGGAGGGCCATAGCCTGGGGATTAGAGCATATACCTGGGAGAGACAGATTTAGAGCTCTGGGCACCATTTAGTATAACTGAAGACTGTTTAGTGTAAATCTGCTGACTTTGAGATCTTAGAATAATGAAGTGTGATATAATTTTGCCCTTCCTACAATAGTGTTCTTTCTCAGTATGTCATTATATATGGTTTAAGTAATGCAAGCTGAGGCTGAAGTAAGGGTGGTCTCTAAACGTTGTAATATATACTTTGTTTTGAAGTATGTATTACATTTCATTGTGCACTCATCAGTGCTCAGAATCTAACAACTTGAAAGAGTCTTCATCATTAATGTGAGTCAGAAAAGATAAAGCTACATGGCGTAGTAGATGTTAAATTTCATAAACTTTCTCTGAAGATCTGAATTCAAACATTTAAAAAATAAAGGAAGGAGGTTTGCTGACAGGAAATGTGTGTTGCAGTGAAAGAAGGTTAAACTTTTTTTGTACCTCTTGTTTGGAACCACAGAGGATGAACATTCAGGCAAAAGGTTGAATTAAAAATTGTCTTTGTACTATTTCAGACTGTAGTAGGCTTTTTGCAATACCTCGTGTTTAAGCCCTGTGTTTCTAGTTGCTGAAGAAACAAGGCTCCTTTTTAATGCATCAATATAATTTTTACAGCTGTTTAATTTTCAGTCTAAATGTTGGAGTCACATGAAGTCTTATGAGGCATAGATATATTAACACAATGAACAGAAAATCATCAAAGATTTGGACCTTTAATATTACTGATCTTTCTTGATGAGGTCAGAATCTTATCTGATCAGCATTCAGAAAACAAAGTGAGTTGGATAAATACCTTTCAAATTACCCTTTCAGAAGCCTGGATTTTCCAGAAAATACATGCAGCCACTTCTGCCCAGAGAAATTAGGTGTTTGAAAGAGGTGATGTAGATCATGGTTACTGCTGAGGACTCTTAAGTTAGTGACAGAACCAGAGATTAAGCCTGTGAGTATCAGTAAGTATGAGAGCATCTCTTACATCCACTATTATTTTTTGAGGCAAAGTTCTGTTCTTTATTCTCTGCTTGTTCTTGTTTTCTGTTTTATATTTGTACCTTAGTGGAATGCTTAGTCCTCACAGTCTTTCTCCTGATTTTCCTTGATGCTCTAGATGCACCTGTCTTGTGCCATTGCTGTGTCCTAGAAAATAACGTTCTGCTCATTCAGAAGAATGTATTTTAACCTATTCTGCATCACCAAGCAATTAAATTTTTTTGTATCCAATCTCATCAGATACAAATTCGTTTTGCCTGTTTACAAATTCATGTTGATATTTCTTTTTAAGATGCTAACTAAATAGTACAGTTCAAAGGTGTAATATGTCCAAAGAGGTAAGTACCTAATTGTTTTGACAACTCCTCTTTGGCTTGAAGGTACCCAGTAATTTGGAAAATGCTAGCATAACTGTCATTTATTACCTGAAAATCTGTGATTATTGTACCACACAGAGTATCTTTTATTTCAATGCAGTACTAAGAAGAAGGTCTATTTATTCCAGGCTATACAGAGTTTGAAATTTGACTTGCAACTTAAAGAACTTTCCTTCCCTCAAAAAAAAATCCCACTAAAATCCTTGGTCTTTGCTAAACAACATTAAATTTTTAACTGTTCAAACCATTGACAAGAAAATCAACTAACATGAGTCATGTTTTTAATTGCCTTGAAGATTTCTGTGTGCCATTTACAAATTCAGTTAAGATGTCTTCCCCAAAAGAAACACCAGAGAACTGACAATTCTAATCCTGGCTGTGACAGCAAAATTATGAAAGTTAAACTGGAGGGAAAAAAAAAAAAAAAACAACCACTTTTTCCTGTACTTAAGGGTACAATATATATTGAAGCTTTTTGTTAATTACTTTTATGTAAGAAGTAATTTCACTGGCCAGAGTACTATTTTAGTATTTATACTGTGTCAGCACTTCAGAGTAAGCACTGTAAGGGCTTGTAAACCTCCCAAAATACTGGCTTAAACTGTCAGATAAAAGATTTGCTTAGAAACAAATCCTTATTCTGTTTATAGCATTAAAAAAATAATTCTATATATTTGCATTAGGAGGTGTAAAAAACCAATTACTCTTTTGTGCCTTTTCTTTAGTAATAGGTTTATGTCCTTTGACTTTATATGAAAAGTTGTTTTCTGGTGATTTTTTTTTTTTTTGGCAGTTCTTATTGGAAGTTTTGGTAAGAGAAACAGTTGAAATTATCAGCTGAGTGCATCTTCAGCCAGGCTGGTTAATACTTACTGAGATTCTGTCTTACGTGTGATAGAATGAAGCAATCGTTTTCAGTGAATTAATTGAAGAAACATTCATTCTTGATTTTTAACCTTGTTCACTAAGTGGGGATTCTAGAAAAATGCTACACAATGCCACACTTGTATTCCAGTTTTCACAGTTTTATTCTCATTTTTAAGACTCTTACTGCAGTGTTTACTAACATTTTAAACTTGTAGGGGACAAAAATAATCAACTAACAAAACTCTGAGTGATGAAGACCTCATTTTTGAAGTTTCTTTCATTGTCTTATTAGTTTTCTTCATAACGCTTTAAACTGAGACTACAATGCTTGTAACACTTCCACCATTCAGAGTTCATGGGTGCTTGTCTACCTAGGGTGCTTTTTCAAATGAGAATGTAATTCCAGATACACTTTTTCTCTTGCAATAAATCTGGTTGGAAAGGTATTTAAGTTTCACTCAATACAGTCACTTTGTAAAAACCTGGTTTCTGTTCAGTTTCCTGTTTGTGATGTATGTCTGGACCTGTGTACAGTAGGATAACTTTTCATTTTGAGGCACGGCCACCAACATTGCAGCAATGGATACTGGCTTCTTGTAGCAAGGCTGAGGAATGGGTTTTGAAATTTCCCCCTACTGTCAAATCTCTTCCTGCCTCCCTCCCCCCCAGAAGTCAGATTTTGTTTTAAAATCCATTTTGACACACCATTCTGCTGGGAAGGATTCCAAGAAGGAAATACGTAATAGTTTCCTTGGCCTCCTTTAAAATCTTCTTGCTCTGTATAGCTCAAAAGAGATATGGAAATCTTAATCTGTTTATCAGCATGCATCTCTGAAATCCTATAAGTTAATGTGTGCAGAGAAGGATTTTCCTGAAGAGATAAATGTAGTAACTGTAATCAGTTCTTGTTGTCTCTGCTATAACTTAAAGGTGTTTACAAGCTTCACAGTGATCTTTTGTTTGAACTTCAAACATGAGTTTGGTCCAGGGGGTGACCAGGGGCGGTACCCATATTCCCTTACTCTTGAGAAACCAAATCCCTGTGAGAGAAGCTTTTGCTTTAAAATTCTTTTGGAGTTTAGGAAAAAAATGTCTTGGATAGCCATTATGCAGATAAACAAGGGATATTTAAAACAGGATGATGTCGTTAATTTAAAACTGTTTAAATCTCCACACTGAATTGCAGTATTTTTCAAACATACAAGGAGTACTTTACGATACCTGCTTGTTCTGCTACTGTTTTAGCAATACAGGCTACAGTACATCCTTTTTTATTTACCCCTCTAGAAATTGAATGAGGTTCTTTTACTTCTGTGTTGTATTGTGTCCAGGTTTTAATGTCAGTCATATGAGCCTTTTAGCAATGTTAATCACTGTTTCTGACTAAACATGTGGACTCAGAGATTTAAAAGACAAGAGATTCCATTTACCAGGTGCAGGATGCAGCATTTGTTAAAGTATTTTTAAATTCAGGTAGACAGACCCAAGCACGCAGGGTTGTAGGGGAAAATAAAATAATCTTGGGTCTTAGTTAAAGGTTATTAAATATTGTGGTTTGACTGCAGCAACCTTGTTGACTAGTGGCCAGAATACTGTAAAATAAATGAAAAACCAACAGCACCCTCCAAAACAAACAACCAACCAAACAAACAAACAAACAAAAAAACCCCCAACCCTCCTGTGATTGCACGGTTTATTTGGATTCTGCATAGCATAGCTGAAAATCTACTGAAGAGCCCTTTCTGGCAAGGGATTTAAAAAAAAAAAAAAAGAAAGAAAAAAGAAAAAAAAATCCATATGATGTAAATGCTTTACTGTAATGTTTCTCTGAACTTACTCCCAGAGAAATATGTTTTAGTTAGACATGATTTCTACAATAGTTGTAAGAAAAACATGACCACCAAAAATAAACAGGAACTACTTCAAATTGTGATTCTTATATAGTTGAAATAATATAAGGATGCTATGTATTGTTTACATCAGTAAAGTAATAAATAATTATACAAATAAATATACAATCTACAATATATAAAAATACAAATATATCTACGAAGCATATATATTTACAAAAGTACAATAAAAATTAAATATAGAAAAATAGCAGGTTATAACATCTGAAATATCCCTTAAACAGTCTGCGAAGCTAGAGAAGGGCCTTCTGAATTGGAGAAATATTCAAATACAAAATTTATAAAGAACAACTGCACAAGCCAAGTGTTTACAGGCACTGGGATGATGTCTTCTGTCTGTTTTCAACTTTTGATCCTGTCTAATCTTGCAACACCAATTACGTAAAAATTAGTACCTTGTGGATAGAGATTCTCTTGAGGAGCGATTTGTTTTGCAGGAAGAACAACAACTGGATTAATTGGTGGTGCTTTTCCTTATGAGTCACAATTAAAACATTTCCCAAATGGTGAAGGATTGCTGTCTGTCATCATAGGTTACTTGGTATGAGCTGTCTCGCTTCGTGTCTTATAGCCAATGTAAACATACCAAAATCATATGCTAGGGACATAGTAGCTAGGTGACTATTTCCAAAGCTTGAGCATTTAGGGTTATTTAAAATTATTACTTTTACAAGGTTTTTTGTTATTCATTATGTATAGTCCATAAGCTTTTATTCCCATTCTGACTCGTCTAGCTATATCTGCCAGATACATAAAGAACTTGATAAGTGGGAGGAAAGAAACTTATTCTGCACAGAAAATGTATGGCATGCAGGCACCTTTTGAACTCTGTTTTGAGGCTTGAGTTACAAGCCTTGGACTTTAGAGAAGAGGAAATATCTTCCACAACAAAAGAAATTTTTAAAGCAAATTGATATGAGAGATAAGTTTCTTCAAATTATTGTAGCTTTGTTTCAGTCTTGAGTAGTTTTTAAGGCAATGTATATTTTCTTTCAGAAAACTGAGATGTGGGAGAGTGAGAAGACTGAGGAAGACATGGAAGAGTATATCTGGGAAAATAGCCGCTCTCAGAAAAATGCCTTGGATACACTACTTCGAATAAAAGCCTCAGATAATGTCAGTAATGTAACTAAGGAAGAGCTGCTTGCATCTGAAGTGGTTAAGAATTACAGAAACTCTGTAATTGCACTTAAAAATGAAGGTGAAACAGAAAATAACATGTCTCAGTATAAGGAATCCGTGAAGAAGCTATTGAATATACAGACATTACCATGAGAGCAGACTCTGCAGGTACATCCGATTATTATGGAAATATTAAACCACTATGTTAATATTTCTGTATGATACAGATATATAATTATTCAGAACCTTAACCAAAAATATGAAACTTAATTATGAGTTAATTTCAGATTTTTCTTTACTGCTGGATTTTCTTGTAAACATAATTTTCCTGTCTGTGAATCTTGTTCTTTGAATAAAGTATGTTTTGAGTCATATCGGTGACTTGAACATTCTGTTCTGTGCTTTCTTTTCTTGGGAGATCCTGGTTCAGTTCTCTGCTTAATCGCATTCTGACTTCTCACACAACTTCTTTTGGCATATAACTTAGAGCAACAGTGTCAAAAACAATGAAATTACTTAGGCTCCAAGTTCTATTAATTAAGAGTCTGAAAGTTAAGAGCTCTAAACTTTCTAAATGCTTTTCAAATGTCGCTCAGGTTTTTCTCTATCTGTACTCCCTGTCTGTAAAATAAAGATAATGTTGCCTAAGTAGTTTAACTTTTGGAGAGGTGTTGAAGCACACAGAGCAGCGTGAGGTTTTCAGTTGTCATCATGAGGGCTAACAAATACCCTAAGTAAAAATACGTGTCTCTAAAACAATGGAATAAAATAAGGTAGAAAATGGGATGGTAGTGGGAAGGTGAACTAGCAGTTATTTACAGGATACCCAAGTACATGGGAAAGGAAGAATGACGAGAGTTGCTGAAAGTGAGAGCTGGTGAGTAGCGAGGCGAGTATATACCTTAAATAGGAATAGACTGAGTCTTGGTATCCTGAGGCCTGTGGATTTGCTCTTCAAGCAAAAAAACATTTGTAGCATCCAGCTTACTGCTGTGAAACACAGCAAAGGAAATTATATGGATGTTTATCTTATATTTGGTAATTTGTATTTGAAAGGAATTGATTTGAAACACTGGAATCACAGGCAAGTTTTATTGCCTTCTCACAGTTAACAAAAAAAAAACCAAAACAACAACTTAGAAATATCAGCTGGAAAGGATATAAATAACTCTTATTCTTGCTTTTATTGTACCTTCCCGGGTTACTAAGATTTCAGCTTAGAGAGAAAGTCTTCATTTTCTGGAAGGGGCAGAGGGAGTTTTTATTCATCAGACTTAAGGATTCTGCATACCTATAAAAGAACCTAGCATGTGGCCCTGCCAGCAACTCGTTGAGAGGAAACAGCGTAAGAATAAGGACATTGAAAACTGAAGAGGAATTGATTTCTGCAGAGTGTGCCATGTGGCTCAGCTCCCTGTTAGGATTTCTCATTGTTTGTTTTGTGTTTACATACAGTCAATGAGTGTATGTATTCCCATTTCCAAAATATGGTCAGTTTTGGAAGGATTCTTCTTAGGTAGAGATTGCTTTCATGTGGCAGGAGACTGAGTTTAATGCAGCTTTTTACTCCCTATGAGAATTTGCCAGAGCTGCAGTTAAGATTGAAAATGCTTGTCCTGTAATCCCAATTTTGCACTTAACAACTTGGTCATCTAGTGGTTCTTCCTCTTAGATTTGTATTAATGTGAAATTTTAGCAGAAGCTTAATATGGGGAAAGTTTTGACTGTTACCAGGTTGTTCCTTTATTCAGGGATAATGGGGGTAATGTTTAAAATTCTTATTTGAAATAGTACCTCTGCGTAATTCCTAGTCGTTTGTGAACAGCCATGAAACCAAAATTACTGAGGAAGTAACTACAGTTTGACTCAGAGAATGGTATGGATGGTGGAGTCGTGCCTGGCTTTATTCCAAAGGCGGTGTGGTTCTAGTACATACGCGAGAGAAATTTGTTTCCTTAATTAGCTTTGTCAGTGCTTGCATAAGGACTGGAATACTAGGAAGCATATGTAACTAACTTCTGTTTTGCAGTGGCATGTCTTGTACCAGACTGTCATGAGTAATGCCCTTAAATGTTTTAAGAAAGCTAAAACCCCATAAGCTTGCTTTTCTCCATAAAGTTGTCCGTACATACTCAGGACATGTTATCATTTTACTGATAAAATCCTCTCTGCAACAGAGGACAATTTAATTTTCCTTTGCTCTTCGTAGACTTTAAATGGACCTAAGCAGAACTCTGTATGAAAGCTATAGTTAAACAGTTTGACTTTACTAATAATAATGGCTGGTAGAAAGAACAGCACAGCAAGGGATATTGATTTTTTTCATTTTATTACATTAGCATTTCATTAGCTTCACAGCTAATTTATGGAAAACCTAAAATGCACAGGCTTCTGGAGTTCCCTCTGAAGAGTTCAAGCCTAGCTCATATACATTCTATAAATGTTGCAAGAAATACAGGCGGGATAGATAGATAGATAGACACTCAAAAGTCTCTGCCAACAATAGATTATACCTACTGGCCAAGAACAATGCTGAGACTAATTCACTGTGGTCCCTAACCACATCCAACACTTAGCATCAGAAATTAATTGTCAAAGATAACAGTTTTCCAGTAGTATCTGGCTTAAGGACCCTATGGCAATACAACACTTGGCCAGCTGGCCTTAGAAATCTGCAAGATTGACCTCCAACCTTGGTTTTCAATGTCGTCTTCACTTCCTCTCCTTGCTAAGAAACATAGGAGCAAAATTAAAAACCTTTATAATCCTATAAGTGCCCAATCAAGCTGCTAGAATCAAAGGCAATATAAAATTCAGAGTTATACTTGTGATTTGTACTAATGGTTTATGTGTTACAGTACAGAACTTGTGTAATGCAGCTGACTGGATCAAAGGTAGCCTGGATTATATTTTGAGCTCTTTGTCATCTTGGATGTTTCTATTTTGCTTCTCCCTCCAAACTGTTTGTGTTTCAGGGTGGCAGTATTTCTTTGTGATTATGTAGAAAACCTAGAACACTGGGATCTTAACTCCAGTGGGAATCTCCCCAACCTTGATGATACGTAATGTAGCACATGTTTTTATGAACTAAACTACACATCTGCATTTTCCTATATAATACTCTTGCAGACCGTCTCATTGGAAACGTGCACTGAAGTTTAAAAACTGTGAAGCGTTAAAGAGTAACAGACTTACAGGTTAAGCAAGTTTACAGCACAGTAATAAGTACATACTCAACAACGCTCACTTACTAATGTATCACGTACATTGTAATGTCAATGCATGACTCTAAGGTGTGTATGCCTCTATACATACCTGTGTGTATGTTACATGGAAATGCTCATGTTACTTTTAAATAGAAATGTAGATAGATAATACTTAAATCAAGAAGCAGGCTAGGCCCCCCAGTGCATAAATTCAGAAGGAAGGAGAAGCAAAAAAACCACACGTAATATAGGCACATAATAGGCATTGGGTGTTTCCATAGGTAGTTCTTTTACTGCTATTTACTGGCCAAGAGGAACATGGAGCTAGTTCATGACAGCACTGACCTCAGGCAACCCTGTCCATCATAGACTGAAACTTGAGCAGGAAGGCTACTATATGTGCTTCCTTGCGGTCATTGTTCTAACCTCCAAGTAGCAGATGTCTCATTTCAAATCCACACGCTTGCCCCCGCAAACTGGAAAAGTAAATTCCTTACGGCAAGGAAAAATACGCTGTTTCCAATGGAAAAAAACTCACATGAGTTAAGTTCTTGGCCATCTGGAATAGTTGTGATGCATAGTTTCGCTGGTGCTGTTGAGGAGACTAACCTTTCTTTTATCTCCCATATAAACATTCCAAAGAAAGGTTGAGATCTAGCACTTGGTCAAACTGGAAAAGAACTTGCTTTGTCAGTATTCTGGCTAATTTTTTGCACCTAGAAACTACTGTAATCACTGGCATAAGATGTCTTTAGTAAACAGTGTGTTAAGAGTTGTGAAGTGAAATGTTCAAAGTGTCGCTAAGTAGTTTCTTGAGGTTGCTTGTCTATGTTCTATCGCACTTTTGCCCTTTAAAGAAGGGCTGTCGGACACTAAGCATAATCGCTTGCTTAGATTAGACAAGAAGGCCTGTACAGAGACATAATTCAGTCTTTGGCAAGGAGAGTAAATGTTACAACTACTTGTAACTTCACCACGCCCTAAGACCTGAATGTGACTCGCTGTGTGTGAAGAGCTGGTAAACCCCTACAAATAATCTCATGGGCTTCAGGGAACTAATTTATACTCCTGACTGGAGTTGACACTTTTTACTCTGTTCATGCATAGCATTGCTACAAGCACAAGTAAGGGATAAAGGGACGGTTGCCTGAAAAGGGATGTGCCGTCTGGACAGTCTTTCTACCCATTTCTTGTTTTCCCTCATACTTAAAATGTGTGTATTTATTTTCTTGTGACTCTCTGAGTCTGTAATAAAATAGTTCTGCTACTGTGCTTTACATAACCATTTTCCTGTCTATTTTTTTCTCTGTATGCCAATAAATCAAGAATACTCTGCAGAACATGATCTTATATGTTCTAGTCATTCTGTCCTGCCCAAGAAGTGTTTGTGCATGGGACATACAAATTTTCACTTCTGTCTCATTTGGTTTTTCTGGTGAGTACTGAGGTCCTAGTTCCAGTATATAACTCTACATAACATAATGTTAAGGGTGAGTATCAAAGCAGCATCCATGTGCTGTTAAGTGCACTGTACAGTCACTAATCTGAGGATGAGGAAACCATGGACACCAAGGATGACTGTGACTTGCTGCAGATCACACAAATGATAGATCAGCTAGAAGTTACTTTTCTGAGAGGAAAAGGAGGTGAAAAAACACACGTTTTAAAATAAATAGTATATTACCTATGACTTATTTCTATTAAAACTAATGCCTTCTTGCGAAGATTAGTGTTTCTGGCATGTTGGAGTGTATCATGTCCAGTGAAAGGATATCTTTGCTAGTCTTTTCATTTCTAGGTATACAACATCCCTGATGTAAGAATAGCAAGTTCTCACTTTTTCAGTAGTTTATTTCCTGTTTAAAAAAATCTATTCTGCTAGTAGTATCCATCCCTTACGACTTGCTTTTCTCCTTTTTTCTTGATTCAAGCTGCTGTGGAGGATCATTTCTAGCAAAGGAAGAGTTAAACAGGCTGGAAGAAGCCTAGCACTATTGACTTTGCAGCACTCCAGACTGTCAGCAGATGTTTCATGGGGCATTTAGGTAGCAGCCCAGCCTGAGTAGGAAAAATCAGGATAAGGAAAGGACTTGGGGAATGAAAATAGTGCAAGTCTCATATAATAAAGGTATTGCAACATGTTAGAACCTGTCTCAGTTTTCAATTAAATTGCATAATATTTATCTGAAAACAGCAGTATCTTAATTGTACAGGAGGAAGAGAGAGGGAATGTCCCATGTTCACTTTTGCTTCTGATGTTTCCTGTCTTGAATGTTACCCATTATCATATGGGTACTGCAAGATACCAATACTGCAAGAACTATGTTGCCTTAGACATGCAATGATCTTGCTTATGTGGCTTCAAGTTCAGCAACATATTATAAATATATATTATGGATTTAAGCGTCTTCCCCTATTTTATATGCATGATTAAATAATGAGTTGAATCGGAAATGCATTCTTCTCAGTATGATAAATTAATGGGTAAAGGGCATTGTGTTACAATACTGTAACGGCTCAAACTGTTAAACAATTCTGCAAATCTTATTATGTGAAGCAGGGAGAAAGGTGTTGTGCATTTTCTTTTCTTTAAAACCTGGAAAATGGAAAAAATAAAGTATTTACATTGAAATTTAAAAAAATCCAAAGTATGAAATAACTAAATATAGCACAAAATGCATATGCCTCTGTAACTGAACATAACTAATATTCAGCAATGCTTGGCAAAACTCTAGGCTAAGAAAAATGAAACATGTTATCTAGCTGAAACATTGGGGAATTTTTAGGTAAACAGAATGTAATTTTTCAACCTGAATTGGACTAAGCTGCCTGCATGTAAATCCTGTATCCTAAAAATTACATGCAATTATGTAGCAATAATAATTTTAGTATGTTCCCCGATTTTCAGGATAAATTATATTTGGAATTCAGTGCTGCAAGGTCTTGAAAATAAAGTTTGTGCAGTTTGAAATGCCTTGACGTCTCAAGTAACATCTTCTCTTTGTCTGGGAGCTACTGAGACTATAATGTGAACACAAGCGGAATTTTAATGGCTCCATTCAGCCTGAAGAAAGGCATCACAGAGTGCAGATCTAGTTCTCTTACAAAGTGTTTTTCTGAGTCTAGGTTTAGCGTTTTTAACTCATATTCATATAAAAATGCAAAGTTCTTCAAAGTGCGGTTTTTGCTGAGCCCTTCTTTGGCAGCGAACGTATGCTTCACCATTTTGATTGTTTTGACCTTTTCAAACAAAGAGACAATTTCATAAGACATTTATGTATTACTGCATTATATTGGATGTTTATTCATGTGGTAGCGAATAGACAAGCAGAAAGGTAACTAGCTGGATTTTAGATCTGCTTTTGATATATCTTTACATTTTATACTTAAGTTGGTTTTAAAATGTGTTTTCCTTGGTTACATGATTTTAAAAATTGTGAGGAGAAAAAATAATTTAAAAAGCACTTTCATTGCAAATTGATATGACAATGCTGGCTGAAGTGTTTGTGGGAGAACCCTATGACAAAATGTACTTGTCATCAGTACTGAGTAAGAAGAAAAGTACCACAACTTGACTTGGAGCATGTGGTTAATCAGTTTGTTTATTTAATATATTTGATCAGGTTGTCATGACGTGTGAAGCATCTGAATGTTATCTGTGGTAGAGATCAAAACATGAACTTGGCAAACTTTTCATCTTCTGATTAAGGCTTTGTAGATGGAAATCAGTTATGCCTGCTTGTGTCTTTAACAGAAAGGTGCTTCACTGAGCCGTGAGCATTTCTTTCAGAATTTAATTGGTAGAGCACTGTACAAAGAGAATCCTGAACCACTTGGTTTGCAGCTTCTTGTCTAAAAAAGATCAGACTGACGATCTCAGTGCACATCACCATTTCCAGTGCAAGCTGTGGCGAAAGGATATAAAGCACATCACAGTAATCTACAAGTTGAGAAACCAAGTTCCTCCTCTGACATACATGTGCCTTTGTTTCCTAATGAAATTAATCAGATCTGAGACTTCCATTTTGGGGTCAGATCCACAAAGATTACCTAAAGATGATGAGCACATGAGAAATATGTTCTTTATTTACAGTATCAGCCCATTCATCCTTTGATACAATATAGAGTATCTTGGTTCCTTTCTCCTAGTTCCTTTCCTTTTGGTGTTAAAAACCTGGAAAAGAATATATGTCAACTTCCTCTAACTCAGAAGAGCCCTTGGGGTCTCATCATTCTTAGCTGAAATTTTTAGTGATAGTTAAACTATGTGCTAGATTCAGCCACGTGATGAATTAGAAAAGTGCAATTTGATGATAAAAGTCACCTTGTTGAAGTTTAAAGTACATCATGCAGTGGGTACATCTCTAGAGTTTGTATCACTTTACATATAAGCATAGAACTGCCCTTAAAAACAAATCATACCTAATTCTAATTTTTCTAGCTAAAATAAAAGGAACTTCTTTTGTGTTATTTAAACTGATTAAATAACCCCACTCCTTTAAAATGTTCTTATCCTGTGTCAGTCTCTCTTCTATTACATATAAATTAGCATACAAGGTCAATCAAATACTATAAACAAGGGGTTTTTTAAATTGCAGTTTTCTAAGCTACAGTGCTGATCAATGTGGGTTAAAATATAATTTTAGAGAGGTCTTTTCCTCTGAAACCAACCTGCTCAACTGTAATTAGGTATTCATGTGGCCTTACAACCTCATCACTGTAGTCTTTGAACATGGCATGAATCTTACTAGTTTCAAAATAATTTTCTGCCACATAGACATGTGACAATCAGTTTTATTTTTTATTGTTTCCTTTTATAACATATACACTTGTTTGGGAAATAGAAACTTCTTACAGCAAGTGAAGAAAGTGAGAAACTCTGAGACGTCAACAAGTTTAAAAGAAGAAGAACAATCCTGGTTACTGTTGAAAATGTTTGCTTTGCTAAGCAAACTTCCTGAGTAAGGTACAGCAAGGAAATACGTTGCTACCTTGTTGATCTAGTCGCTTGATTTATGTTCAGGAGGAGCACTTTTATGAATAGAGTATACAGGATGAGTGAAAAAAAAGGATTTTTTATTATAAAGATAACTTCTAGAGCTTTCAAAACATTTTGTCTATTCCTGTGTAACATATATTAAATGACTATTCCTATTTTAAAAAGCTAATGACATAAAGGATAAATATGAGTAGGCATGAAAAAGCAAGTCAAGGTGGACAACACAGATTGATGCTAATTACAAGGCATGAACAAATGTTAGCCACATTTGTGTTTTCCTTAGCCAGTAACAGAATGGATTTGTCAATGCATTGTAGAGCAAGTAAGTTTACAAAAGTAGTTGAAATCTGAAGGTGCTTCTGGAGGGGCTTGAAAAACATTTGAAGTGATTGTTGTCAGAAGAGTGAAGTGAGAAGTGGGGGGAAAGTAAAGCAAGAAGATCGAATGATCAGATGTTTGGGTATGAGTTAATAGAATTCAGTAGTTTGGGGGGCTTGGGTTGGTTTTGGTGTTTTTCTTTGAAGAAGTAAAGAAAGAGTGCTGGCTAAATTGTTTTGTCTCAATATAAACGGGGGGAAAAAGGTCAATCTAGAACTTAGTTGGAGAAAAATGGACAGTTTTTATAGAAACAACTAGATCTGAGGCAATTAAAGGATGATTAGAGTTAAATGATTTTATGATACTATAAAGCTTCAGTCAGTTTTAATGATTGCACTTACACTTAATTTTCTCAGGTTAGTTCAAAGTCAGGGGAAAGAATATGTACAGCTGCAGTGAATCTGCTCTCTTAAGTTAGGGAAAGTGTATACTGTTAGGCATGAGTCTGGGTCAGATTATGAACCAAAACGTGCTCTAACACCTCTAAGCATGCAGTGGGAGCTATAAGTGTGTACTTCTTACCCAAAGAGATGGGGGAATTTTGTTTCATCTGTCAAGAATTAAATTACAATCGAGAGATTCCGAAACGATCAGTTGAAAAAATTATCTTTGATTCTGTAAAAGAAATAAGCTGGTATATACGATTCATTTTTAAAAAGCTGTTTGTTCCAAAACAAGGACGGTGACAGTATTTTACAAATTACCTTTGACAGTAGTATATTTTATGAATTGTCTCGACATTGTTCTTCTTCTCCTTATGGGCTTATACTGACCTCTTCTATTTCTGCAACGCCCCGTTGTGAAAGCAACAGTGCAACAGCAAAGGAAGATGAGCGAAGAGCAAAGAACAACAGGAATCAACCAGATACCCAAAGCTGCAGCTTCCCAAGCAGGTGCCTCATTATCCGAAGTATAATTCCTACCACTGTAGCCTTTGGTTTCATTTAAGTGTTGTTTACTGCTGTTCAGACGAGGAGGAGTGGGCATGTGGGATAATACCTCGGCAGACTTGGATATCAAAGTTGAGGGTACAGTCTTTTTGTCCGAGCTGGTGATTGACCTAGTGCTTACTGAAGTTATGCTTATCCTCTTAGCAAAATGGTCATCCAGCGGAAAAGTTTCTGCCCTGGAATAAGTGGTAATTTCAGGGGTTTTGGCCATCAGGCTTGTACTGGAGGTGTAAGTGTTTGCTGTTAAGCCGTGGCTAGTGGTAGAAGGTGGAGCTTGGAGCAGAAGAGAACTTGACGTGGCATTATGATGCTGGCATCTTTCCCACTCAGTGGCCTTTGTGCTGTTTTGCCTTTCGTATTTATTCAGTGGGGAGTGAGTATTTGGCTCTTTGGATGTCAGTTTTTCAAAAATAAGAAGATCTGGATCAATCCCTATTAAATCATAAATAATGTTAGTTTATGTGATAAAAGCTCATCTGCACACCCACAGAAGGAGCACACGGAGAAAATGGTAGGTCAGGGAGCCCAAATAATACCCATCAACACCTTCTGGACTGGGAGTGTCACTGCCTAGGGTTATGGGACACCTTATGGGATGTAAGGGAAGTGCATTTTGGGATTGCATGGGACTTACTGTGGGATGCTTAGGGAAGGAACCAAAGGTGAGGAAAAGGAGGGATCTAGGCTACTGGGGAGTAGGGGAGTCCTGGACAGATCTGTGTGTGTGTGACAGTCTGCACTAGCAACTGGAGGAGGGCTGTGCCCTCAGGGGCTCATACGTCTGGGTGCCAGCAACAAGGGAGACTGGGGTCCAGGGGCAGCTACTGGACAGACTGAGCATCTGAGCCCAGCTGCTGGGAGGATTCGCATTGCAGATATGTGTATATATATCTCTTCGCTAGCAGATCTCCATCCTGTGCAGCCAGAGAAAGCAGGATGTGGCTCTTGGTGCTGGCTGTGTTCATGTGTCTCCTTTATGCATATGTCTGTGTAACCTGTGTGGCTGGCTGTGTATGTATGTATACTTGTGGTATGTACGTGTGCTCTTTGTGCATGTGCCTAATGGGAATACATTTTCAGCCTTGCTACTGGGTGGATCTGGGGACATGGAGCAGTGGGCAGCCTCGCCTCTCAGTCTCTCAGATCTGGTATGGTATTTTCCCCAAGCATAGTATTGATTAGGTACTCAGAGCATGAAGCTTGAAAGCAAGGTGTGTCTTCAAGGTCCTTTCTCAAATACTGAATGGAAGAAAGGGGGAAAGTATTCTTAGAAGTAGGTACATTGATGAAAAAGGAAAAAAATTGTATGTGTTCTTAGCATTGCATGTTACTTCAGAAGATCTTTTAGCACAGCAACTGACCTAGTATAGTTTTAACATTTCCTATAGTTGCTATGCTTTCAGCCTTTATAAATGAAATGCTTAGTTACCTGTTGTGATGTTGTACAAAATGACATTGATTCTAGCCTTTAGTATGCAACTTTCCAATGCTGGGCAAGACATGTGCAGGCAATTCATATTCTCATGAATAGCTCCATGGTAGAACACTGCCAGATTGCAGGAAACTGTAATACAAAAAGAATAAAGTTGAGTTTATCAGCATAATGAACATTGTATCTTGCATGTTATTACATTATTCAATATCAGAAGATCGTTAGTGCTGGGCAGGTCCATAGAACTTTAAATCTGTGGTTCTCTCATTATCGTGCAAACTAATTAAGCACCTAGTCAGTAAAGCAGAACTACTTATAACTGTATTCTTATTTTAAGAAGAAGGAATAGAATAGCCATCTGAATTCTAAATGTGCCTCTGATAAAATAAAATCATATGCTTTAGCTTGTAGTCCTCCTACCAGTTGCCTTCCTTCATGTCTCAGCTGCAGTGAGTGGACCATTTCTAAAAGTAAAGTTATCAAGGAAGACAACTTTGAGATGTTTGCTCTTGTGTAATATACCTGACCACATGAAACTGGACTGCAACCATTCATTTCACCCAGACAATTAAAAAACCATCCTGAACTACAATAAGTAAGTGACATATCTACAGATGAGAAAAGGAAGCAAAGACACTAAACCCATGCGTACTGTGTTTTCTGTTTTACTTGTCTTTTTTCAGTCAGTAGCCTCAGTACTGCATCATAGATTAACACAGTAAACATACACCTTGAAAATAATTTTTTCCATTATAATGAATTTATCTGCCCTAAGAGAGAAACATTATTTTCAAAAAGTGTATACAATTAGTTAAATAAAAATTTACAATGAAAATGCACTCTGTCTGAACAATACAAATTCAGCAGCTCTATGGAAGAAAAAATCACAGCAGAAGTGCTGTTACAGAGTTGTCTTGTGTTATTTAGCTATTTACATATAAAGATCAAGGTTGTCTGCCTAGTTGAAACACAAACAGTAATATTTACAAGTAAAACTGAGATCCTAAACTGTAATGATAGCAAGGTAAAGCTAAATCAAATATGATAATCACCAGTTTTTCTTTCACTGATACAATTTTCATATCGTATATCTACCTCTAGTTAGGCTTTATTGGTTTCCAGTTATTTGTCACAGGAACTTGAGTTTACAGTAGATACTTACAAAAGTAAGACTGGTACAAACATGCTTATGATTATCAAAACAATAGAGGAACATAACTTGTGGGAGACAGAATTATAATCTTACAGGGATTATACAAAGCTCTGGCTTTATTATATACCAATTGGTTTACATTTTTCTTTAAAAGATTAGAAACATTTTGTAGTGTTGGAGAAGCGTATTTCATAGAATCATAGAACCATAGAATCATAGAATCATAGAATGGTTTGGGTTGGAAGGGACCTTAAAGATCATCTAGTTCCAACCCCCCTGCCATGGGCAGAGACACCTTCCACTAGACCAGGTTGCTCAAAGCCCCACCCAGCCTGGCCTTGGACACTTCCAAGGATGGGGCATCCACAGCTTCTCTGGGCAACCTGTTCCAGTGCCTCACCACCCTCATAGTGAAGAATTTCTTCCTTATATCTAATCTAAATCTACCCTCTTTCAGTTTAAAGCTGTTACCCCTTGTCCTATCACTACATTTAGCCAGTACATAACTATTTTTATATATTTCCTGAGGAGTATGATTCTATGATTTTATGAGTACAGGCATTTCTACAGGTGATATATATAAAAAACATTGGCTTCTACAGATAAAGGAATTTAAAATCCAGTGACTATTTTTAAGAAAATAATTCTGAATATAGAAATAGTTCTAGGCATCATTTTTAGCATAAGTTAACAGTTTAAAAGACAAAGCCCTTCAAATATTTCTATGAAATACTTACATAGGACTTGCTTTTCTGTGGTATCTTTTGTTCAAGGATTCTTAAACACTCTGCAAATACTAATGGTGTGATATTATTGAAGTAATTGTTTGAAAAATCACAATTTTCAGATGTTTGTTCACATTGATAATTTTTCTTCCAACAGAAAACTGTTCTTCACTTGCATCACATATAGCAGTATGTACCCTTGCCTTCAGACCCAGGTATACAATGTTCTGGATTTTGTCAAAGAATGGATGTTTTGTGCTATAGTATACTTTATGTTTGTTTTTCAGTGTGATACATGAATACCATGCAAGTTTCTGGTACAGAGACTAACTATTTAAGAATATATAAGACACCTGAAAATACATATGTTTGTTTGAAGGAAGGAGTGAAATCTTTAAAACCTTTCCAATCTTCCAAGTTTGTGCAGAGTTCTGTTGTCGTTAGAAACTCTGGGTTTTAGCACAACATAATTATAAATGTTTTTCATTTTAATGATTACTTTGCAAGCTTTATGAAAAGATTGTTAAATAGTAGAGAAAAGTATCTCATCTGAAGAGCTTGACTTCTGTGGATATACTGGCTTTGGGATCTGTGATGGATTTTACTGCATAAAATCAGGTAAGAAAAATAAGTCACAAACCTATTTTTTTGTAAGGAAGGATAATTCTTTGGTCAGGAAAAATACTTTAAAAGCATGCTGTAAGATATTTTGCATTGGTTTGAGGAGATATAAACAACATATTTTATCACTTGTTTTTAAATTATTTCAAAATTTCTTTTTATCTTGTAAGATTAGCTTTCAGTAACTGTGCTATTACTGAGAATCCAGCAAAGAAATTTCTCTTGCCAAACTTCTTATCAACATTTCTTGAAATCTTAATTAGGACGTTTGTTGGCAATAGTATTTGTGGTAGTGACTACATCTGTCTCTTTGGGATTACAAGGAAATCACAAGCTCATTTAAAGCCTATCTTTGAAGTGCCATCTAATGTCTCTATTTTAGTTAAGATTGTAACAAATTTGTGCTTCACAATTTAACACTATAAAAACAAGATTCCAAGTCACCATTACTTATCTCTTTAAGGTATCCAATCCCATGTTCTGTGAGAAAAAGTTTGTTGTCCAAATAGGAAAAACATTGCTGAAATATGTATAATTGTTCTTTCCTCACAATATTTAAGACAGACATTGACTCTTCCCAGGAATGCTGCTGGCAGTTACACAGTTATGTGAATGTCAGGTTGTCAAGGTCATATTTTTGCTCATAGTTCAAAATTTCATCAAAATTTATATTGACTGTTTTTAGTAACAGGTACCTCATTTTCATCCCCCATATCCAAACACCTTTCAAGTCTTGTGAGTTTTGCAGTCAAGTTTAGGCACCATAGACACACACTTCCCGTACACTCCTAAAATATAGTCCTATAGTATACCAATGCAGTGTGATACAGAGAAAGTTTAGTCTTGGGCTTAAGACAAGCAATGATTTTTCTTATTTTTATTCTGAGTCTGAGTTTACAAGGCTAGGGAAAAGGGGTTGCCAGCTGCATAACTGCTGTTACTTATTGCTGTAACTTTATTGTTCATATTAACATTATACCTGGGTTGCACCAGAAACATGGTGTAAACACGGAACAAGAGAGTGCTCTTTCCAAGAAAATGTATATTCTTGTATTTCAGAGAAGGACAAATTGTGTGTTCACTCCCCTTTCCCCTTCACCATGTCCTAGTCTAGTACCACACTCCATGAAGAAGAGTCCTGTTGAAATCAGTGTCACTGATTTTTCTCTGCAGGAGTAGATGGTGACAGATGCTGAAGAGTTATTATTTCAGCGTTAGCATTCTCCATAAGCTTTGTAACAGAGATCTAAAATTTCAAAGCAGACCCTAAGATCTTCATGTGTTTCTAGTGTGGTCTTCTAAAAAATTCAGATTGTCAAGTTCCTTTCTATAGGACTGAAGATGGGAGAACAGTTACAATGTGCCTCTGCTTTCCTGCCTCAAAAAATACATATATCCCAAATTTTTGCATGATTTCTTCTTCAAATAAGGGAATGTTTACATAAAAATTACCAAAATGTTTTTCCTCATACGTCAAGATGCAAATTTTAATGTATGTCACAATCTTGATAATAAACACTCACCATTCCTCAGAAGGCAGCAGGCTCTGCTGCACTGTTGTGGTGAGACTTCTGCATAAATCTTCAGCACCTGGGCTCCCCTCTTCTGTGATTCCTGCAGGTCAATCAGAAGACCTGGGAAGCGTCGGATCCAGCAGTTTTTGTAAAAAGTAGTGGGTGAGCAGAGAGAGTCTGACTCCACAGCCAAACCCAGGACCAACAGCACTTCTGCTATTGCCACCAGCAGAACCATTTCTTCAATGTAATGGGCTTAGTCAGCGCGCTTTCTCCTCCACAAGTGCACTAAAATTTGGACCAGCATTTTAAGAGACAATCTCTTGGGTGGTGAGGATACTGCCAATTCTGCCAGGGACATGAGCTGTTTTTTCCAAACTATTCCCATGATGCTGTTTGGGCAGCTGCTGGAAGGAAGCAGCCATTTTATGAGCTACATATGATTATAATAGTTATTATTGTTGTTCTCTGACTTTGTTATTTGGAGACAGTTTTTGAGAGACAACAGGCGCAAGTTGCTTTTAGTCATTAGATAACTTGTTTCTGTGGTCCCAAGTTTGTGTTTCTTCTCCTTCTAAGACTAAACTAGGCAGACAGCCTTAATATGTGATGAATTATGGTAAGCTCAGCATATTGTTTCACCTCAGCTCTGAAAGTATGCAGTACAGTCACTTGAGAGCAGGTAGGTCTGCCACTTTGTTCAGGCACACTATTACACTCAACACAGAAGAAACAGCTCGGTTTAGTTTCATAACACTTTTTGAATTATCTGGTGGCTGCAAATATAGTTTCCTTCTTTACTAACAAACTGAACTATCTAATTCTGTCTGCCAGCCAGGGGTGGAAATTTGTTCTTCTTCCGTACTCTGTTTTGATTGCAAGAATAATATGATTTTATTTGCAAAGATCTAGGAATAGAGGAATATGACTGGAGAAGTCTGTGACCTACATTCATCTGCGGACTAGGTAGGTAATCAAAGTCCTGCCCCTAATCTTCCATACGTTTAAGAATATTGAACAGTCTGTATGGGTTCTTCTGCTTATGTTTGAGCTTGGAAAAGGCCTGTGAGAGTGCAAGAAAGAAAATATAGTTGGCATATAGGGAGGCAATTTTTCAAGCACCTGGTCTGAAACCTGAAACTCCCAAGTGTTTTGCTTCTTAAAAGGAGCCAGTCTGATCCCTTGTTCCCACTTCTGTATGTCTTTCATACAGAAACGCTTTAAAATATTACAATACATGAGTTCATTTAAACTCAATGGGCTATACAGTGAGTTTGAAAGCATTAGGTAGAAATACGGTTGGCTAAAATAAAAATTGTGTGTTGAATATATAAAAATATTTTAGGTGGCATTTTTTTCCCTCAAGATTAGAATCAAGGAATTTCCCTAGTCCTACATGAAGTGTAGATCAGTGACATGGTGCGGGGGGAAGCCTTAAACTCATTTTAATTCTTTAGTCATTACAGCTGGTGTTTTGCAAAACAAGGCCCCCAGATTGGAAATGAGCTGACACGTATACAATTTTGTTCCTTACAGAGCTCCTTAGAAGGTAATAGAGCTCAGAGCAGGTTAACTCCTGTTGATCCAGTAGCAAGACCAAGGCATTTATTTATTCAGTGGAACTACTGGCTATAATTAGGAGGATTCCAAACACATGTCTGTTTTTATGCAGATTGTATATCTGTTGTGGGGAATATGTGAATTAAATTGTGAGAAAGAGCGTAAGTGGGTAATTCTTTTAAGTCTCTGTCCTGAAAACCAGCTCTTGGTACTTGTGTTATTTTATTTAGTTTTGGTAGTTTGATGTGCTTTATTTTTATTTTCATCTCTGTATGAAAATCACTACTTAAAACCTTAAATATGTTTCAATACACCTCTTTGTTTGCATTCAGTGGACTGCACAGGGATGTTTTTAGGCATTTATCTACCATTGCCACAAGCACTATAGACAGTGTATTTTTCTAAAATTTTTGTTTCAGCTTTCCAAATATTCCAAGGCATCACTTGATATGGGACACACTCAGAATTTTGAAAGATATGCCTGTATTTTGGCATTAGCTCTAGTATTTAGTATCAATTTTGGATCTATTTTGTTCTCTAAGACTTGAATGCAAAAATGTTCATTCCTGATTACTTTCCACACTCGTACTCTTCCCATATCTCCAAGAAGAGAAATCTAGAAGATTCTGAATAACTTGGGGAAGCATGGAACAAGAAGATTAAACTGATACAAAACAAGTATTTATATTGGATAAAGCTGAATGTGTCTTTAGTCCATTGAAATAAATAGGATTATTTGCATGAACAAAAAATTAGATATAATAGGTATCTTTAATAGAATATGTGTTTGTAGTTACATAAAGATTACACTGTCTCAGCTCCTCTGTTTTTATACGTTTGATACCATGCAAAGTGTATGTGTAAATAACAAATATGTTTACTTCTTCCTTCCCAGGAAAGAAAAAAATAAATAAAGGACTAGCCCTGTTAAACTTCAGTTAGATGGACCTGAAACACCATGTGAATTTTTCAATTTCAGTGGGGCTCTGTCCAGCCATTAAGATAAAGTACGAGACTGGATGTGAACACACGTGAGCATCTAAGCATCTTTCAGACCATTCAATAAGTCTTTCTCTGTTTTGAATAAAGTAACAAATTCTTAAGTACCTGCTACTTCCATTGAGGCAGTCACCAAACGCAGTGAGTACTCACTGTGCATAATGTTTAATTATGTATTTGCAAAATTGGGCTTGGGTAACCAGTCACATTTTGTACAGATCTGTATGTTTTCAATGTATATTTTAAATCTCTTTTTTGTTTGCCACTGTCTGTCAATAGACATGTTGCTAGTCTTTCTCAGCACCTTCATGGTTTTTATTTTGTCCTTCTGCTGTGTGCTTCAACCAAGCAGCCTTTTTTCCTTTTCATTACTTGTCATTCTTTCTCCCTTCTCTGTTTCTGAATAAATTATAAGAGCAGGAATAGCTGCAGGGAAACTTTATTTAATGAAATATAAAGATTGAAATAAATAAATAAATGGCTGCTTTAGGCAATTTCCTTTAAAAAACAAAAAGTTCTCTCTCTTAAATTTTGGAGTCTTCTGCCACCTTGCCCATAATTTCACTTTGACTTTTCTATGGGAAATGCATATATATAATTTAATGCTGAAGTTTTAAATCACAAACATTTTGCAAGAAGGAAATACCCGAGTCTTACCTGCAAACCAGTGACCGACTGTTCCATGTGCTCTGCAAGGAGGGATCAGGAGACTTACTGTTGGTAAGGAGTCTCTGGCCAGTATCAGACCAGCACTTCATGTTATTTAGTAATTCTTTTCGTCAGTCTTCTCAAATTTCTTCCTGGAAAACAAAAAGACAGTTGCCTGTTTTCTGTGAGAACATGGATGTCTTTGCAGACCTTTCAGTAAAAGAGATATAAACGTACCTGCCACAATGGAAGAGAATGATCTTTTTAATGATTCTTGTTATAAACAGAAACAGTACCTGAAGTTTTCCACCTGGGCTGGCAGTGATAATGGCACAATCCAAGAGCTTCCTAGCACAAAGGATTCATCATCGGGCATTAACTCTTTTTTTGCCAAATATAAACAAAAACAGACACCTTTTCCATATAAAGTAACAGATACCTATTGATATTTGGAACTATATTTAGCTTATATGGAATATATGATTCTAGTACTCAGAATATATAAAGACCAGAAAGATCTATATAGTACAGGAAAGTGTTCCCGAAAAGGAATCAAAATGCCAAGGCTTTGATTCTGTAGTCAGATCAGCCTGTCTAAAACTACACTACACTTTGGCTTTGTTCATCGGCCATCTGTTGTCCACACTGTTATTGTCCTGTGTTTCTCTGCTGAATGTCTTGAAGTCCCCTGTCAGCCCTGAGGGGGGACGACAGTCAGTGTCCGGGGTCAAGCTGAAGTTTAGGCATTTGTGCTGTATGAACAGCTATGGGAGACAGTGGTGTTAGCTGCTATGTCCCAGCCAAGGCTAGTGCCTGTCTTTGATAGTTTCTCCTTTCTTCTGCTCTGTCAGTGGGCGTTATGCCAGTATGATCCGAGAGGGACACATCCCTCATGTAAATGCAGACTAGACAAGAGGGGACAGTTGGGCCTCCAGTCTGCGTCTTCCCTTTCCCAAGTTGATTATAGGACAGAAGGGAGAGGTACTCTGTGAGGCCCAGATGTGACAAAGCAACGCTCCTTGACGGTGCCGTGATGATGCAGAAGTATGCAGTGAATGATTGCTGCTAGCACTGACCCAGCCTGCCTCAAGTGTGGGAGGAGACCAGTGCTAACTGCGTAAAGCACTTCTCTGCTACACTTAAGTCAAACATGTTAGCTTAAATCATCTGTGTTTTACATTGTCTCTGACAGAGCAGTCAAAAGATGACAACTACCAGCTGAGAAGAAGCCTGCAGTTTCCCATGTGAGTTATGAACCTGTCTATGTCCTCATTTGAACATCAGTAAGCTTATTTAATCAAATGTGCAGCATAATCCCATGCAACATCAGTCCTAATAATCTCTGCTGAAGTCAGTGGAGTTCTGTGCCTGTGTTGCGCTCCATGTGAATAAATTGAATTGCAGGCCTGGGTTGAAATCATCCTTATCTCATTTCTCTTAGATACGTACATGTGTTTTCCATTTATTACAGCAGTGGTCAAAATTTTACCTAAGGGAAGTGTTTTGATAATGCCAGAATATGTCACTGTAACTCTATTATAGTATAAAAATTATACAATACTAATGTAATGAATGATGAAATGATGAAATGTAAGTACTTTGAAAAAATATCAAAGCAAATCTTTTTGACATTACTTAAATACTGTGCTCGCTTTCTCCTTTAAAATTTCCTTGAAATCAAAACATTCTTGCAAAATGTCTGAAGTCCAACAAAACAGCATTTTTTGAGAGAACTGTTTTGTCAAAAACAGCTATTAGTGGTCAGATTTTGGTTTGGAGCAATATATCAAGTTTTTAATGAATCTTACCTTCTCCAAGGTTTGGGACAGTTGGGTCCAAGATTCTGGTTTCAGCCCCATCACAGCAACATGGTAAAAAGAGGTGAAATATTACGGTTTCTGTTCCTGTGACTTTGTGCAAACCATTTTTTAAACCCTTGTTTCAAAGGAGCTGCCAGACCCAGAGATTCTCTTGGAGCTTGGCTTTAAACTAATTCTGGTAAAACCCATGCACGAAGGCTGGAATCTGTGTGTTCAAACAAAAGAGCAACAGAAGTCTTAGCCAGATTAGGTTTATACAAATATAAATCTACTGGCATACATATAAACTTGAGCCAAGGTTTATGACAAAAGGCACAATGTTTAGCAAACACTCTAATGAATGAATGCTGCCTTATGACAGAACTTGAAACTAGGCAAAGGGGATGGAGTTTCAATATTGTGATGAATTTTATACAGCTGGATACTTAGTGAAAGTCTTCCATGTGGGTTACCATTCATCTTACCTCATTATTATGTACTAAAATTCAGCTCTGCCCATCTGCACCAGGATTTAAAAATATAAGCTCTTTTAAAAGCACCCAGTTTACTCTCATCTAGATAGAGCTACAGAAGAAAATTCTGGCTGAGGATGCACGATGCATTTGTGCAGAACAAACATCCCTTACAGGAGATTCAGCAGCAGGCAGAGCACTCCAGCAGCCTGACCACTATTCAGGTTTTGTCAGGGAACACTTATTTCACCTGAGAGAGTTTCAAGGAAATTCTTTACTGGGTCTTTGGTGTAAAAAATGGAACAGATGATTGAATGCCATTGTAATGATTTACATGCGCAGGCCTCCATTCTGCTGTCTGGTGACTGAACTTTCTCATGATCCACAGAGAATGCCCACTAGCACACAGACTATTGGAACAACCCTTTTGCTGCCCAGAGAGAGCTCAGAGCACACACTTCAGTATTAATCATTCATTAAATTTGACTGAAGCAGGGATAAGTTAAGTACTCGATAATAAATAATCAGTATTCCAAAAAAATACCACTCCAAGTATTTTTTCAGTGGTGTTACAACATAGATTTGTTGCAAGGAATAAATATTAAATAGTACATCAAAAGCAGAAAAATTAAACAGAAAATAATAGGAAATAAAGTCTAAACAAGTGCTGTTAGAAATAGGAGTGCTTTTTTTTGGACTAGCATCGCTAATGGCATTGGGTAAGAAGTGCTTTTCTTGGCTGCGAATCTGAAAAAAGAAATTACCTCTATTTAGCAGCTCATCCTTCACAAATGATATAGAGATTTCAGTTGAAATAAAATTATGCTCCAGTCCGTTCCTCTCAGAAATGCCAAGATCCTTTAGAACGCTGATATTTTTAATGCTGAAATACTGCAGGATATTTCCTATGTTCCACAGATGCTTACTTTGTATCCTGTGACAAGGAAAATACTAAACAATGGCAGCAGTTGGTGAATCATTTCCAAAAGACTGATTCCTCTCTTGAGTAATTCCACTATTACTCAATACACAGTTCCCTGGCAGTACAGTACAATTCCCTGGCGTCTCAGAAGGAAGAATGTGGCACTTTATATTTTATATTAGATAGCATGTATATTTTAAATATCCCCTGATACGGTTCCAGTTCACATTTTAGACTAATAAGGCTGAAAGGAATTCAATTTTTCCTTTGTTTTTTGCCCTCTATGTCGTCCTTTCCTTAGCGCAATCAGGTTGGTGTTACTTTCTGGTTCTCATGTATTATCCAGTGTCTCTGTGTTGAATCAAGGGAAGGTTTGCCTAAACCAAACACAAAACCACTGCAGTCTTCCTTTAGGCACTGTACCGGTGCTTAAGGGTTTGGTTCTCCGCTGCTGCAGACTTTTTGTGTGATCTTGGGTTAGACCCACAAAGAAATTCAGGCTGTATTTTGTGTATATGTAAACTAGATTTTCTGCCAAGAAAAGCATTTGTCATTCTGATTCCCAGTCACTGGTACTTCTGTTACCCCCCCTTTGCTGTGTCTTGTGACTTTACCAGACTGGAGACCCATCCAGCTTACCACACAAAGCCATTGAGTGGTTCACAGAGGAAAAACAAGTGGCCATGGTTTTCTAAGTAAATCTAAGCAGTGTTAAGTACTTGAAGTGAATCTGAAGTGTAAGCAGGCTTCAGTCTTAGCCCACAGAACAGGCTTGCACCGGCCCTATACAAATGCCTTGCCAGTCAGGAAGCGTGAGCTGAGCTCCATGCAAAACAGAAAGAGTGCTACTTCTGTCTAGTTATCTCTGGCTTTAGTTTTCCTGTCTTTGTAGCAGTAGCTCCTCCTGACTCTCTGTGTTTCCTTGCTTTTGCTAAGGTAGAAAAGTCAGAGGGCTATAGAAATGTATGCCCAGGCAGAGAAAGGGTCAGAAGCTTAGGTTTTCAGTATCATGGTTGAATGGTCTATTACAATGTAGCTGCTGTGTAAAAGAGCTTCTTCCATTTCCAAGTCTTTCTAAAAGAAAAGAGTGATCTCTCTTCAGCCTTGGAAATAATTCAGGCGTTAACTACAAGAAAATAGTTCAGGCACCAAGCACAGGAAAAAGTGTCTAGACTGTGAATCCCAAGCAGAAATGGCCATCTTGACTCTAGAGAGCCCTTATTGATGCTCTCTGGTGCGTTCCTGCTCCATTTGTTGGCACTTGAGAATCTTTTTCCTTGAAACAAATTTGTCTCTCAGGCACTGTAGAGAGATACCTGAACTATCTAAAGCAGGCTTGAAGATTTCACTCCAGAAGCCAAAATCTAAAAGCTAGGTATTGAAAAACTGAGCATAGTTGCCCTTGTCTTCCTCTCTGTGTAAATGGCTTGTTCTTCAGGGTATGGTTTTTTGTTTGTTTGTTTGTTTTTTATCATGCACTCATTTAATATCTACCATGATGCAAACTTGTTTTCAGGTTGTTTCAAGCTTCAGCCTGTTCTTGAAGAGTGACAGATGGTCTTCATATTTGTTTCAAAGATCATGCAAGTCTTTTATGGCTCTTAACTACAGATTTTGACTTTGTAGCTCTAGCACTAGAGTTCCATTTTTAACTCTGGAAAATACATTTCTTACTCTCTTAAGATCAACCAAGATGATTGCTGGTGAAACAGCAAGACCTTTTCTTTGATTCCAGTATAATAGTATGTATTATTGATCTTAGCATAATACAATATAGCTGTAGACAGGGAGACAGATGAAATTAACTGTACAAATATGGAACAAAAAGGTAGTCCTTGCCTTGGTGTGTTTGCAGTGTAAATACTATAGAGCACACCATACAGACTGATTAGCATAGTAAAAAAACAAGGGAACTGCCCTGCCAGCATGCTCTGACTTAACACAATTGCCCAGTCCTAAGCCTGGATAAAGCACAGATAGCTGACATTCAGTATGATTGGTTAAGGAAACAGATTTAGGCTTTTTACAAAAGTGGTCATTCAACAAAGAGTACTGCTGACCCCTTGTGTGTGTGACAGCTCCTGATGAAAGCTATAGAAGTCAGTGCTCTTGAAAGTTTGCTGGCAGGAAGAAAATAGTAGTAGATGACACAACTGATCCAGTTTATTAAAAACCTCAAAGACTGTGAGGAAGACAGACTTGAAATCCTTGGCAGAGTGGCAGGTGCAGGCACAACAGAAGAAATATTCCATCTATCCAGGCTGCGGTGTCAACACTTTGAGGGAACAGAACTTATCATAACTGACTACATGGAAAAAATCCCTCACCAGTTAGGAGCTAACTTACCAATACATCAAACATACGAGACTCCAAAACAGATGTCTAAAGATGGCAATCATACCACCGTGTTGGCAATCATACTGTATTCCAACAGGGGAGCTTAATGGCCATGACAAACACGAGGTCTCTGTTTACCTCTGAAGTATGAATGATTACAATTGCTTGAAATGTCTGCCTATGGGAATTAAAGTACAAGAAGGAAATATGGGTTGGACTCTTACTGAAGTTGTAAGACACTTGTTGTGTGTGATGATCTTTTCAAGGCTGAACCTGAAGCAGAGAAAAAAACAGCCAGTGCTCAGACTCAAGCTTCAGCTAGGTGTAAGAAAGTCGAAAAGCCAAATGACGCAATGCTTTATCAAGAACAGAAGACAGGATTAATTATTGAGGCAGAATGAAAGAGGAACGCAAAACAAGCAAACAGTGAAACTCATTAGTAGGAAAGAAAGAACGAGAGGTGATAGTGGTCTGGCTAGGGACTGCGGCTGCTGAGGAGAGCTCTTTGGAACTGGTTGGAATCCTATATAAAAGGATTTCAGAACATGAAATGGGCCCCTCAAAAACAAGATGATGAAAATGTTTTGAAGTGAGGTGGAAAACAAAAATGCAGAGAAATCTACCCCACCTTAACAAATGCTTTTATAGAAGTCAGCAGAAAAGAACATCTGTAACTCTAAGATTGACATTCATGTCATCTGTATGGGCTAGAGTTAAGCTGAGGATCAACAAAACAGTGAGAGAGAATCATTTCACAGAGGAAATGCTAAAAAGCAAACAAGCCTGTCTTCCTTTAAAAAAAAAAAGAAAGAAAGAAAGAAAAGAAACAGCCTAATACCACTCTGAAGAGTTTTAATAGTTGGGGGAAATTATCCCTTCTGAGTAGAGGAAATAGGGAGCTGTCTGAAAACTAAGCAATCTGCAGTAACTGGAGATGAGTCACATTGCTGCTAAAGGGAAAGATTTTCTATGGTCTGCAATACACGGGGTGAAAGAAATAGCTTTATAAAGGTGAAAATATAAAATATATTTTTAAAGTCTTTATATTAAGCATCATCATATAAGAATACACAGGGTGGCAGACTTCCTCATCTGTTTCAGCAGTTTCAAAAAAAAAAAAAAAAAAAAAAAAGACTGTCATTATGTTTCAAGAATGTAACAAGGCAAACAGCAAAAGTCACTTTATCCATGCCCAAGATGGTCAGTTATTAATTTGCTCTTTCCCTTGCTCATGTCAAACAAACTCAGGGCCCTGGTCTGTAGATCACTCTCGTGAATAACGCAGATGTCCTGTTCCAGGAACTTGGTTTAAATAGAAAAGATAGAGTAGCAGAACAGGTTATAAAGTATCTTTATATGCCAAACCAGGAGCTGAGCCACTGAGGGACTTGTGCAGGAGGAATCAGGGAGGTCACAGCAATATTACGTACGGTACTTGCCGTTCCTAAACCCTACCACTGCACCAGACGTGCAAGACGATCCTTTTTGTTGATGCCACACTGCCAAGACGCCGTGACATCACGCTGACTGTAGAGCTCTCATCCTCTCTGGCTACGCACGAACACATGTACACGGACCGTGTTTTTTTTCCTGCGTGCGTGGTTCGAGAATATTCCCCCCTCTCCAGGGATGCATAAGTACATTTATGGCAAGCGGGTAGAGCTGCCGCCCGGAGCTGCGATCCCGGCCCAATTCTGGCAGCCCCAGTGCGGGGGCAGGGGACGGCCGCAGGTTTTGGCTGTCACCGCACCCCGGCGCCGAGCCCCCCGGCGCGCAGGGCAGCCCGAGCCCCCTCCCCAGCGGGGCCCGGTGGGGCGGGCGGGAGCCCTGAGGCGCCGAGAGGCGGGGTGGCCCCGGCGGGCAGCGCGCGGAGGCCCGGCCATCGCCTGAGCGCTCAACATTGCCTTTTTAGGGCTTTTTTTTTCTTTCCTCTCTGGTGTTGGTTTGTTTTTGGTTTTTTTTTTTCCCTTCTTCTCTCCTTGCAGGGACGGAGCGGCGGCGGGGGCCGGCGGGGCTGCGGCAGAACCTCCCCTCATCCCTCCCTCCCGCCTCCCCCGGCGGGGCCCGGCGCCGCTCCGCTCCTCCCACCCCGGCAGCGCCGGCGGGTCGGAGGAGGAGCCTGCCGGCAGCCGGCCGCGGCCGGGCTGAAGTGCAGCCAGGGGAGGGGGTGAGCGATGTCCCTGGCGGAGGGGCGGCGGCAGGAGGAAGAGGAGGGGGAAGGGGAAGAAGGGGATGGGGCCGGTGCAGGGGAGGAGGTGGTGCAGATCCGGCTGGGGGACAAGTGCTACCCGGTGTGCAAGAGGAAGCTGATCGAGCAGAGTGACTATTTCCGAGCCCTCTACCGCTCGGGCATGCGGGAGGCCGGGCAGGGCCAGGAGGAGCAGCTGCTGCGTGGGGGCCTGAGCGCTCTGGGGCTGGAGCTGGTGCTGGACTTCATCAATACCTCCTGCCTGGCCAGGCTGGAGCAGGAGGAGGGGGGCGATGAGGAGCCCCCCTTGCTGGAGGAGCTGGTGGAGGCCGCTTCCTACCTGCAGGTCACCCCCTTGCTCCGCCTGCTCCTCTCCCAGGTGAGGCTGGGCAACTGCTTCGAGCTGCACCGCCTGGCTCAGGTCTACGGTCTCCAGGACTTGCATGATGCCTGTCTAGACTTCATGGCCGCCCATTACCATCAAGTGCTGCGGAGGCCCGATGCCCGGCCACATCTCCTCCTGCCCTGTGCTCTCCAGCAGCACTTGAAGGAGAGGCGGATGAGGGGCACTGCCACCCTCGTGGCCATTGGGGACTTCATGGGTGCCTCCTCCCTGGGCCTGCCTCCGGGCTGTCACCCTCAGGTGGAAGCCCCCTGGTCTATGCTGAGGTATGATGAGGAAGCGCAGCGGTGGCTGCCCCTGGCCAACAACCTGCCCCCTGATCTGGTGAACGTCCGAGGCTACGGGTCAGCGATGCTGGACAACTACCTGTTCATTGTTGGGGGCTACAGGATCACCAGCCAGGAGATTTCGGCTGCTCATTGTTACAACCCTTGCCTAAATGAATGGAGTCAGCTGGCTTCAATGAACCAGAAGAGGTAACCCCTGCTCCCTGAAATACATGTGTGTCCATGTATATTGTCAAAATAGACCCTGTTGGGTCACGTGGTGTTGACTGGACTCAACAGTACGTGAAGTGATTCAGACCTGTCTCTGTGTCGTGAATCACCCGTGTCTCTTGCATCATGTGGTGGGAAGGACCGCAGCGCTCGGCAATGGCTTGGCAGTGTGCCACTGGGTAGGCCTGGCAAACCTCCTCTTTGCCAGCAACAGTCATCCCACCGCAGTGCAATGCTGCTGCCTCTCTCCTGCTTAGGGGCCCCCTCTGCATGGCGCAAGGAGCTGCTGTGGCAAGGGAAGGGTGAGGAGGACGGGACTTTGTTGCATAAATGCTGGTGGTTAAGGCCTCAGCTGAGGGAGAACATGAGCTAGGCGTCAGCAGAAGAGGACTGTGCTACAACTCTCCCCCATGTGTGATCATTCACCTCAGTGTGAAACGGTGGTGGGCTCCCACTTTTCATTTAAATTGCAGTATACAGGAAGCCAGTCTCTCGAAACAGCAGTAGAAATTCTCCCTCAAATAGGAAAGATTAAAAAAAAAAAAAGATAAAATTATTTTCTTACTTTCTTTGTGGTATATTTTAACTCCAGTACTGTATGTGACAAGAATTTTTACTGCTCTTACTGGGGATGTACAGTCTATCAGAGCTAGAGGTGCCTGAAAAATTTTAGTTGAAGCTGTTTTTCATTGGTTTGTAGTTTCATAAAAATCTGAATGTTTTGTAGGCCTGCATTTTAGTGAAATATTCACCAGAAAAGTGTCAGGAAGATTGTGAGAAATTTCTCACTTTATGAGAATATTTTGATCTGGGAAACAGTCATCATTTTGACAAATTTGCCTTTGCCTGTATCCTTTTGAATTGTTTGTTTGACATTTATGCTTAAATTAGTATTCAGAAACACTTGTATAATTTATGTTTGAAAGAATAATAGGGAGCTAGCCTTGAGGAAGACCCAAGAAGAGAGGCCATCTCCCTGGCCAAGGTTGTGGCTGCTCTACCTTAATCACGCTGCAGAGATATCAAAACAAACACTTTTATTTCATTGAAACAAAATGTTATCCAAAGTGAACTTCCTCATTGTTTCCATTTTAGAAAAAAGTATTTAAATTTTTACCTTCTCTGTAACAAGTAAGGAGGCCAAAATTCACTGTAGAATGGAAATTTTCTTCTCCATTCAGTAAATTCAAGGAGCACCAAGAGACCCCAACCATTGGCATAAATGCTTTGTATCTGGGTAGTAAAACTGCAGTCTCTATTCCAGTCTCTATTTAGCTCTTGCCAGCTAAAACCCTTCAAAACAGTTTAACCTAAAATTAGTTCTTTCCCATTTCACTCTTTTTTTTTTTCACTTCCTGTGGTGTTGCAAGAATTTCACTGAAACAATTGCCTCCATAATCAGTCATCGGAACTGATGGAAAACAATTTTTTTTCAGTATTTCTGGCTCACTGAAACAGTGTTGTGAAAAATTTCATCTGTGAAATGAATGTTGAGCTTTTAAACACTGCAAACACCTTTTCTTGCAGACATATTTCTCAGAGCCTGAGCCTACAAGCAGTCTTCACCGAAGTGCCTGTGGGAACCGAGATGTTTTAGCCAGCCTCACTTTGGCAGTCTTGCCTATGTGAGCATGACTGAGAGCACATTGGCCTTGGTAGGAAAGGATGATGGGGTCAGCCCACACAGCATCTCCTATGGAAATTAACTTAAACATAGAAGTCTCACGTTGATCAAGTTATGAGGTTTTGGCATTGGTTTGTGTGATGTGTATAGCAAGAGAGATGTTATTATGTGTAATAATTCTGTGGCATGGCGAATGAGGGCTTTCTAAAAAAGGCTTTTTCGAGGCCCTTTTTTCACCTTGTGACCTGACTGTTCAAACTCTGGATCAGCCTTTTACCGTCCACACTTTCCCTTTTTTTCTAGGATATATAATCATTATATCTAAAATAAACGCATGGATATTTTCTCCTTATATTACTATTTTCAACTGCACTGCCATACTAACTTAATCTTGAAGCCCATCACAGGTGACAGCAAGGTATTCCTTAGCATAGAATTTCACATTGGCCATTTATGGCAGAAAAGTCGTATGTGAATGGATGTTTCTGGAATAGTTTCTATTCTTACATTTCATGGCAGTTATTTCAGGTCAAAAAGAACCCAGAATTACGTCTTCCTCTAGACTGCAAGGTTGCAAGTGAGTATGTTGCTCTCTGAATGATAATCAGGGGAAGTTTTTTTCATGGAAACTCTGCTGACCCCTTCACAAAACATGCTTTTGACTTTAACATCTTCATGGAGTCAAGAGCAGGGAGATTTTTAGGATCAGGGAGTTTACATTCAACAGGAACAGCACTGATGCCTGTCTGCTGCACAGATGTGCTGCAATTAGATCTGTACTTTGCTCATCATTGTATTTTTAGTTTGTTATGCTGTAGCAAAATAACCCGGGCAGTTGCCCAGCGTGCCGCTTAGGAATTACAGTCATGTGACTGTCTGCCAAATGAATTTATGTCAGCTGATATAATTACATCCCATGGATGAATTTTTTACATACCTTGATGGAGGGTTCTAGTTCCCATTGAAGCTGGTTTGACTTCAGACAACTTTTTAAGAGTATCTGGATCTGGCCTATACGAATGGATGCATATGTTGGCCTCAAGAGAAGGCTGAGGAGTTATGGAAATAATTGTGCTGATTGCTATTAATATAAGAAGTTCTCTGCCCTCAACAAACCTTGTAAATTCTATGATTTTTTAATCTTTAATTCATTTCCATTATTATAGTATAGAATCCCAGGATGCTGAGATTCTCTACACATGCATAGATGAAATAGTCCCAACTTACTTCTAAGTAGAAGACAAAAGCTGTCAGATGTATACTGAATACTTAGCAGTCATTCTGGTTTAGGTTATAGCTGTTAGCTTTTTCTCTAGATGTAGAGGTCTTATTACTGTAGTTTCAAATTTGTCCACAATAGGTAACTCCTGTATATTATTCTTGTGATGCCCACATAAGCTTGAGAAAGTGTTATTCCCTATTCATGCATACACAAGGGAGATAAAATAATTTGCTCAGGCTCATACAGGAAGCCTGTGACTGAGCCTGGAATTTCTCATCATCGGAGGGCTAAAGCTGGTGCCGGTCACAAATAGTCCATAACAGAACACAGTTTCTAGATCTTTTAATTCTAGAGATATTGCTGTACTTGGTATAGTGTCTTCAGAGAACTACCCGGGCTTTTTCATGGAAGAAACTTCATGTAAATGTTGCCCAAGACCACTTGTGGTCTTTGGGGACAGGAAGGTAACAAGGTGCTTTGGGGACTGTTCAAGTAATGCCCTTCAATACCTTTCCATACTTTTGTTTCAATTGATGCTGCCAGTTGAAATTTGCTATTTAAAAATAATGTACTCGTAGGATTTCTACTGCATGTGCCAGTTACAGCTGTATATTCCACTTTTATTTTCCTTCAGAACACTCATGGCAGGTAAATCTTCCAGGCTTGGAAGACCCTTGTAAGCCCCTGGCTGGGATTACACACATGCATGTGGAACATGGTTTTTGTGAGCAATCTGTGCCTGAACTGTTGCCACTCTGAGGGCTCTTACAGGAATATAGGAGAGGATGCTGCTGGGGAATGGTAGTGGTTTGAGACCTTCTCTTTCTGCATTTTTTATTTTTTTTTCACTCAAAATTCCTTTGTGTTGGGGGAAAATAGGGTTTTCAAAAATTTTTAAGTTGGAAATATTCATGTCACATTTATCACAAATGTATCACACACTTCCAAAGCTAAAGGTTGGATGCAGTGTGCTCTGCAGACTCATAGAAGGAATGTAAAAGAAAAAAGCAGTTCATGCAAAAAGTGTAAAATGCTTTGGAGTTGCCTTCGTAACTGTGCTTTCATAATTTGTCGTCTCTGTTGTAAATGCTTTAACTCTAGAATAAAAAAGTCATCTGATTTGTGAGAAATTTTAAGGTTAGAGTTGATCATTTGGCAGGAAGGAACCACAGGTTAGTTAGTCCAACCCTCCCTTCTCTACAGCACGACCAAGCTTACCTTGCAAGTACGTGCCTAACTTGTTCTTGAAACCCTCCAGTAATGTAGAATCCAACCTCCTTCCTCCCAGGTGACTTGTTCCCATGTTTAGCTACCCCTCTGATATTAGAGAGGAAGTCCTCTCTAATATCTATGCTAACTTTTTCTTGTTGTCTACTAAATGAATGATATCTGTCAGTGAACAAAAAGAACGCTTGCTGTCCTCTTTATAGCCACTTTCATAGTGGTCTCCTACAGATACTTCTATGGCTCTTAATGCAATCCAGAACAATGTGGGGTTTTTTTGCAAGTTGTTGAATGTTGTTGTGTATTCAGAAGGGTATGCACTCTGAGCCCCAGATCCTATGTATTTGTGCATTAATTTTTCTTCCTTCCTGCATATAGTGCTTTGCACTTGTCTTTATTGAATGAAAAATGTATTTTGAACCATGGTAAAACCCCACAGCTCACGGTTGCTTGTGTTCCTGGGGTTCCTTTCAGAGGAAATGAGGGACATCAGAAGACAGCTCACACCTGGTCTTGTCCCAACAAAAAGGGTATGCACTAGGAAGTTTGGAAAGTGTTTTTGATCCCCCAAGTTTAGATAACTCACTGATGTGAGTGGAGTTATATCGCAGTTGAATCTGATAGACTGTTCTGCTCTGTTGTTTCCAAGCTGTAGTCCATGGAACAGTTGTTAGTTGTGGAGAGCTGGCTGGTTGCTCAATGTTTGCTTTCCTTGTTTCCAGCTGCTCCAACACATTAAAAGAGTATAAAAATACACTAAATATTTCCTAATGTTCACTCTCCATAAAAACACCTGCTGTTATTGGCATGGAAAGGTGAATGGCAGAAGTTTTTTCATAACATATTGAGCCATTGTCCAAACTTTCATATGAAGTGATGCTGACAGATACTTATGGCTACTTTTGAGTAAAATGAACCTTATAGTTGACATGTTCCATAAATCTGAGATACTTCCACTGCATGTCATCCATTTTAACAAGTGTTGGAAGTGGTTAAATGACTGACACAAATATACGTGGCCTCCTTCTGGAATAATGGAAGTTGAAAGTTGTGCCGTACATCTTTCACCGGATAGTTTTCCCTGTGCTGCAAGAAGCAATTCAGTGATATGAAGGCCATCAAGAAAAACTGTATAAATTACCTCCATTCTGATAAAATAGTAAGAGGCTACAATTAGAGGGTAACTAGAGAAGCATATGTGAATTAGGAAACCTGAATTCTTTAATGTTCTCACACTACACACTTGTTTAGTTAATTCATGTCCTCTGTGGCAGAACTTTCAGCATGTTTATAAAGTGGCTAGAAGATCTTAGGGAAACGTTATCTGTGTGCGTATGAACACACACATTTTATAAGCAAAAATTCCTGTGCCATCTCTGTCATAGGCACAGAGTTACAGACTTTCTAAAATACTTTAGATTTTAAAGAATTGCTTGGAAAATGCATTTACATTTTGTGGTTTTGTCCCTCTGTTAGTTTGTGGATTTTTTTTTCCCCACCATAACTTTTAGAACAGGTACATTGCTTTGAAAATCATAATGTTTTGCAAATAATTATCCTCATTTCATACCCGCTATTGATTGCCATGTTATTCTGGATTCTCTAAGATGGAAAACATAATTGCCGTAGAGAGGAGATGAACAGAGTGACCTAATCGTAAACGTCAGCAAAAAAAAATGAATAAAAAGCAATTAATTCCTTCAAAGGAGCATTTTAGTTTCCAAAGCTATATCAGGATGACAAGAACAAAATGATTCCATCTGGAAACAAATTATTTTTCCAAATATACTTAATAAAAAGAAATTGCAGGGCAGTCTGCTGCTAGGCAGGGTTCATTTTGTCCAGACAAAATCCTGCAAAACTACTTAGCGGTAAGTTTTGAATCTTGGATTCATGCAGAGTGAAACTCACTTTACTGCTCAGCAGGCCAATGCAAGTCTAAAGCACCACTTCAGTTTTACAGACATAACTCAGTTCCCCATTTGGCTTTATGCTGAGCTGGTGCGCTCCAGTGACTTTCACACATTTAGTTAATTGGGATACTGGATGGTAAAATCCCGATTTGGCTCAGCAGTAGAGAAGGAACAATCTTTCTAGGCAATGAGACTGTTTCTGAAGAGAGGAAGAGCTCATCTTTTATTAGACCAGCTTCCATAGCTGGAAGGCATAACTGAGCATGCAAGCCCTCCAACTTCGAGCCCTCCAATTTCTTGCTACAGACTTGCACCATTAACATCCATAGACCAGTTTCTGCCTATATTATCTTAAAAGTGCAAGCTGTAAGGCTTCTTGTGCATCCGTAATTAGAAAGTTGCCCTTTGCCATGTGTGAAATATACAGCACAATGGAACAGAATATGAAATAAAAGAACAGGGAATTGCCTGTGGAGTGCAATGTATTTTGTTCAGCTGTGGGTGGAACATTGATTTACAGACATATCTTGCTTCAGTGGGATGGAGGATGTATTTAGTAGTTTAATGCTGAATAAGATACAGGAGATTCTCTCTTCCCTCTTTTGCAGAACATTATTCAATGTGTACTGCTTTAAATTTCTGTTTATTAGGGTTATTAGAGAGATTCTATATTATAGACTAAGATGAGTATGCATTCTTAGGCATTCATCAAGACTTTTGTCTTGATTTGCAATTTTTGCAATTTTAACTAAAAAAATATCTTTCACTGTGTGTATATATAATATGTTTTTCTCTACTAGAGGTACTTTACTAAAAGCCTAGTAAAAACGAGACAGCTACTGAACACATTAGTTAACTAAACATTTAGGTCTCAAACTGTGGCAGACTGAAATCCAAAATAAAATATTCATCAGTCTCAGCATCAACATCATTTACATCCAGAATGTCACTGGTTACTGTCCTAAGTAATTACAGTGTAATTAGAGAATTTTGGCCTGGCACTGAAGGGTTTAGATGCTGTAATATATGAAGTGATGGTACAAGTTGTAAGTGATGATGAGTATGTTGGAGCCTGGATAGGAAGAACTTTCTCTCCTATATTTTTCTGTACATCTATTTAACCTATTTCAATGCTGCAATCTTTTCTTTCAGGTCCAATTTTAAGCTTTTGGCTGTAAATGGAAAGCTCTATGCCATCGGTGGTCAATCCCTTTCCAACGTGGAGTGCTATAACCCAGAAAACGACTGGTGGAATTTTGTAGCATCCATGCCAAACCCTCTTGCAGAATTCTCAGCTTGCGAGTGCAAGGGCAAGATCTATGTTATCGGAGGATACACTACACGAGGTAAAAAGCTTGCTTTTGCTTTTTTTTTTTTTTAAACCTGATTGCTTCTAAGGCCCAGATCATTTTCTTCTCTTTTTCAGGAAATCTTTTGAACTGATGTAGAAAGCTGCATGATACTCATTAAAACATGTAGAAATAAATCACTAGTAGAAAATAATTTACAAATGAAAAGAAAAATTAGCTCTGTCATACAGGAATCAGATTTTTTTTTTCAGGGCCTACATGGACCTGGGGCTCTGTTATTCTGAGGGAACAGACTGATGGGTACTTCAGCACCCAGCTTAGCCCTCCTTTTTTTGGATTTTGATCATACAGTAGAAAGAGAGGTCTCAACAGATACACTTTGTTTAATTTTTAAATGCCTGTTTTAGACTGTCAGAAGGAAAAATATGAAGAAAATATCTGCTTGCATTAGTATTTCTCATGTGTTAATAAATGTCATGATACTTTCACTATAGCATTTCAGTGTTTCACAGGTAAATTCAAGATATAGGTAAGATTTTCAGTGCTGAAAATCCTTAATTGAATAATTAATCAAAAGCTTAAGCAAGAACCAATATTTTTTACTTACTTCCTTTCTATACCCTGTTTTCTGAGGATGCTGTACAGAGGAAAGGATTTGAAGTTGCATTCTCTCCTGACAATTTCTTGTTCTTTATTCAGTGGAAAAGCAAGCCACTTAAAAAGAACTCTTATTTGTTTATTCCTTAAGCACATAGTGCCATTCGTTGGGAGGAATACCATTTTCTCAGAATTCTATAAGTCAGGGTTTTTTTAATGTCAAATGCTTAGTATTTACCAGGATTTCCTAAATTTAAATTCCTACCTCTAGGCCTTTGCCAACTTCATTTGACCACAGTAGTTTTAAACTTTTTTCCAAATGGAGAATAAAATTAGAAGAAAGATCAGCTTTTGCAGAGAGTACTGCAATCAAAGCTAAACTGACATTAGAACAAGCTGTTCCTTCTAGTCTCTGAGCAGATTTTAGCTCTGAACCATTATAAGGTTTATAAAAGACGCACTTCCACCCCTCGGTCCTTGTGGTAATGATAACCTTCAAAAGCGTTTTGTCCAGTCCATTCTGACCCAGAACCTGGTGGCTTCACTGAGGAAAACAAAAGATATCGGAGTGCTTGTGCCCATATGGAGGGCCATGCTGTGGTGTGCTCTGCAGTCCTGATCCTCTAGTCATCACCACTAAAGGATGGGATGCATTGTGGTTCCTGATGTCCAACACTAGGATGGAAGGATGTCTGGCACACAACACTTGCTGGGCTGAAAAGTCAGACCCAAGGGAAAACATCCTTTGAGACAAGAGAGCAGAGAACAAGGAGGAAGGGCTGAAACAGAGAGTAATGGGAAGACTTGTCTCTAGAGACCTGAGTTTGGGTTTTTGTAATTTTTATCTAGAGAAAGAGAAAGAAGTGATAAGAAGGAAAAGCTCTGATTTGGTTAATAATGCTAATAGATTATGGGAGTGCCAGCTTTTCTCCTACATCTCCTGCACTTTGCAGGTTCCTTTTCTGGTGCTTGTGCTGTTCTTTCTTCAGGCTGCCTACTCCTGGTGTCATGGATAGGAAGATCAGCATGTTGCTGATGCAGATCCTATTTCCTTAAGATTCATTAACAGAGCATATGTAGTCAGGATTGCTGCCCTGTGTTGAACTCCTTATTCAGTACTTCAGTAGTTTCAATTGAAGAAGGATAGTCAGTGAGTTACCTCTTGCTTCTTCCACACCTCAGGGGATTGCCACTGACCCTCTGGCCTCTGTCTTTTCCCAGATCTTTTCTTAGGTCTTTTCCTAAAGGCCGTTTTTACTGGAAACAGGATAGTAAAACAGTATAACTTGTGAGCAGTGGATAACTAGCGTATTTAAGCTTATGTTTAAATCCAAGACCATTCAGGACAACAAATGCCTGTAGTTGTTATAAATAAAGATCCTTTCCTCAATGAAGGTCTAGAATCAGTTTTTCTGTGATGCCCTGGCTTATGACAGCTATTGGACTTAGAAGCCAGAATTGTTGCAATTACACTGATGATTCCTTCCAAGTTATGCAGATGTTGAAGGGTGTTAAGGCATAAACATCTGAGAAGTGCTGACGTTCATTTGCTGTCTCACTACATTCACTAAACAACACACATGCAGCAAATAATATGTAATTTTTTTATAGTATTTCTGCATATACCTCCTTAAGACTGTAGTTTTGGTAGGTTTTGTGGATTATTTTTTTGATCTGTGTAGAGCCTTCTCCTGAGACTACACTTTCCAAAAGATAGTAGGATCTGGAATTTCCCACTGTAAATTATAATGACACTTCTTGAATAAAGTGCCTCCTTCCAGTTCTCAGCTCTCACTGTGAACCTAGATCCTAATAGAACCTCTGTGTTAGGAACTGTAATGTTCATGTTTTGTATTGGTTTTTTTGTTTGTTTCAGTGGATATAAAAGACCCAGGCCTGGACTGAGCGAATGAGGGCTATATCGCAATAGACTTCCATTTCATATGCCCCCTCTCAAACGATGGCACTTTTTACCTGGAAAGATTACTGCTATAGATAAACATAGAAACTTAATTATTAGAAATGTTGGGATTTTTTTCCCCCCTAATGAGTCAGAGAAAGATACGTTGTTTGTACACAAAGATCATCTATATGTAGAGTTTTGATCAGCAGTTTCATAAAGCATTGCCATGATATTTTTCCTCTTTTTTCCCTTATTTCATATGGATTAGGTGATCAGGAAGGCAATGTACAGTAACAAGCAATGACTGAAAGTCATCAGAGTGCCAGGAAATGCTATAGCAGCACCTCTCTAATCATGCTGCTAATACACTTCATTCATGACAATCCAGTTATATTTATGGCTATTTATACCTGTGCCTTTACATAACTTGTCAGTGTGTCATCCTCTGCTATTCCACCTGGGAGCTCATCTGGAGATCGTCATGCAGGATAGACTTGTAATATGGAGCAGATTTTATTAAAAGACCAGGCTGGAGTCTGCAAACCTGTTGCCGCTTGTCACTTGAGTTTGGATTTAAGCTCTGGTCTCCAGAGATTGAAACTGAATTTACTAGCTGTCGTGGTTTAACCCCAGCCAGCAACTAAGCACCATGCAGCCACTCGCTCACTCCCCCCAGTGGGATGGGGGAGAGAATCAGAAGGGTAAAAGTGAGAAAACTCATGGGTTGAGATAAAGACAGTTTAATAGGTAAAGCAAAAGCCGTGTGCACAAGCAAAGCAAAACAAGGAATTCATTCACTACTTCCCATTGGCAGGCAGGTGTTCAGCCATCCCCAGGAAAGCAGGGCTCCATCACACGTAATGGTTACTTGGGAAGACAAACACCATCACATCAAATGTCCCCCCCTTCCTTCTTCTTCCCCCAGCTTATATACTGGGCATGACACCATATGGTGTGGAATAGCCCTTTGGCCAGTCTGGGTCAGCTGTCCTGGCTGTGCCCCCTCCCAGCTTCTTCTGCACCTGGCAGAGCACGGGAAGCTGAAAAGTCCTTGACTAGTGTAAACACTACTCAGCAAGAACTAAAACATCAGTGTGTTCTCAACATTATTCTCATCCTAAATCCAAAACAGAGCACTATACCAGCTACTAAGAAGAAAATTAATTCTATTCCAGCCGAAACCAGGACACTAGCTAATGAGTCCTGTGCATTCTGTGTTAATTTAGTGACGCCTTGGACACAGCCAGGCTCTCCACTGCACCATAAATCAGGGTGGTATTATAACAATTTTGTAGAATAACAGTATTGCAAACACATGCATCCACTGGATTGTAACTGAAGTATAGATACAGCTTCAGCTTTTTTCTGTGCCTCTGTCTGATGCTGGAGGATGGAGTTCCTGGTTCTTAAATGATTTTGACAATGTGTATTTCTCTATTTATGAGATACTGAACATGTGCTCTTAGGTCATCCATGCCACTTGCTGAAACGTAACTAGCTTTATGAATTTTATTCCATAAAACTTTGATCTATGGAATGAAATGCAAAGTATCAAAGTTAAGCTTCGATGATAAATCATCACTTGACAGCCATTAATGAAGCATACTGTGTTCATGATAATGTGATTTATCTGTGATCACTGTTGGAGGGCAGAATATTTTTCCACTTCCCCTTTCATAAAAATTTCTTACATATCAATCAGAGACAAAATTAAAAGCGTAAGTTAAAAGGTAGGGGCTATTCTGCTAAAATCTGCATCCCCAGACCATTTGCATGATGTAGTGTGCCAGAAGCAGCTTAATTTTTCCCTCTGCAAAAGGAGAGAATGTTCCAAATTTTGTTGTCAAGGGCAAAGACTCGCAGTTCTTAATAATCAATGTTTCTTCCCTGGTGTGCTATGATTTTGCACTGTAATACATTATAAATCTGTAATAATGGCTGATACAGTTTGTAGGGAGGAAGAATCCTCTTCCATGAGTACCTTCTAATATATTTATTTATTTGTAAATATCTTTCCTCTGTTTCAGATAGGAATATGAGCATTTTGCAGTACTGTCCCACTTCTGATTCCTGGACCAACTTTGAACTTTGTGATGTCCATGTTCGCAAACAACAGATGCTCTCTGTTGAAGAAACTATATATCTGGTAGGGGGTTGTATTCATGAACTTGGACCAAACCAAAAATCCAGCCAAAGTGAGGACGTGTTAACTGTGCAGTCTTACAACATTGCTACCAAAGAGTGGCTCTACCTCAAAGAGAACACTTCAAAATCAGGTCTTAACTTGACTTGCACTCTCCACAATGATGGAGTCTATATATTGAGTAGGGATATTACTTTATCTACAAGCTTGGAGCACCGTGTTTTTCTTAAGTATAATATATTTACGGACAGTTGGGAGTCACTAAGACGCTTTCCAGCCTTTGGACAAAACATGCTGATTTGTTCTATGTATTTGCCTGATGTGCGAGAAGTGTAACAGCATCGGATTTTTCTTTTCAGCTCATTAATCATTCTTGGAAGAAATATTGCTCCCTCTAAATAATTCCAGTTTCAGAATGTAATGTGGTTGCATAACCTAGGCATAAAATACTGATTCTGTTCTTTAAAAAAGTTGCAAAATCCAATATTAAGAGAAATGCTTCTAGAAACACTTTTAGGATTTCAGTTTAAAAATTTTATGGTTTTGGGTTTAAATTTCACCAGGTATTGTATACCAGGAGTATACATGATAAAAGTGGAAATAATTCAATAAAGTAAATAATAAGTCTAAGGAAAATCACAAAGAGAATTATTTCTTTTAAAATGCAGTTTTTACTCAAACTATGTCCTGTCAAATGCACAATGTTTAAAATCATTTATACTATCATATTTTTATCTCTTTTATGGTAACAAATGAGATTCTCAAAGGCGCCAGCAATTGGGGTACCATCAAGAAATAAGAACTTCCCCTGTATTTGTAACGAAATGCTTTGCCAGGGACTGGGAGGAATTGCCTAGAGGCTTATGGTTGCAGTTGGATACTAGATGCTCCTTTAATGGAAGTTGACAACATTTATTGCTACCATTAAGACAGAGGTAAAAAGACTGTAAATTCAAATAGGGAAGGTTGCTCATCTTCAGAAAGGTTTTAAGTTTTAGTTACCTTGTTGTATTTTGTAGTACTGAGTGTTAAAGATATGTTAAAGTGTTATAGTTGGCAACAAGCTGCATGTTAGGATGGAGATTCTGCACCAGGCGCATCCTGCTTGATAACAATCATCCAGGACATCCACCACTCAGCATGTAAGTGTTGATTTGTGTAAATGACTTCCTGCCAGCACCACACAAAGCAGATGCACATGAATGTTGGCTCTTCCTTGTGTTACCAGGAGCTTGATAGAGATTACCTCAAGTTTGCCACCCAAAGTCATTAGTTTCTACAAAGAGCACGGTAAGATGGTCACCATGAATACTCCTTCGTGGGGATTCAAGCATAGATACTCTAGGAGCTTCTCCCAGTTCCTGCCTATTCCCTGAGAGAATTATAATCACGATTGGCCCATTTTCTCTTTGTAGCTGACAAGTTCATAAGTGTCTTCTGAAGGCACCTGCCCAGGTGTGGAATGTGTGTCCTTGTGACAGGAAAAGGAGAAGGTCTTGGTCATCATGGGAAGGTTTCACTGCAGCTGCCTTTAAGAAAGAGATAACCAGATCATACATGTGCTGAACACATTGCAGGGATGCTGGTTTTGCACCAGCTGTTTCTCCGCATGAGAAGATAAGAGATTTAATTCACCTGAACAGCTTTCTAGTATGTGGAGTTGTCTTCTTTTTTTAAAGTTGGAATTCATGAATCCGTATCTTCTTTTGAAGACAGGTGCCTGCTGTACAGAGGAGGAGGAAGCAGCAATGTTTCCCTCAAGGTTCTTTTAGACTCCCTGCTTCTCCATGGATTTGCATGAAATCAACGCGGACTAAAAGAGCTATCAGACTTGAAGTGCCTTGCCCATTACTTCTCACACATTCAGGGCTTAGGTACATAATTTTGGTGCTTCTGATCATACATAGCAACTCAAACAGAAAATCCCAGGAAACTCTTTGGTCCAGAATGAGGGCATTTGGGTTTGAACACTTCTAAGATACAGGTATTTTGGATATCCAAGATTTACCTTTTGGTGGATTTTTTGCAGCCTGGCAGAGTATGTTATGTTTAGGCCCAAACTAGTGTCTACCATTCACCTGTATGCATGAATTTAATGAATTAAGCCTGTCATTATACCTTTGAAAACACAATGCACTGAGCAGCTGTTCTCTTCTGACAGCAGTATCAGACCAAAGAATGGCTCTTCTGTAATGAAGAAATATAAGCAGTGTGACAGTGTCTGGTGATAAATTATCTCAGTCTCATTATTTTACCTGTTTTCCTTCATTTCTTTTCAGTTTCAGATTCAGTACCCTACAGTCATCCATAAGTCAACTCAGATCGATACTGGTGGAGGGAGTCGCATCTGAGTTGCGGCATTCTCTTGCCTAGCAAATCAACTATGAAAACCCATCACTTCCAGATTTGCAAGTATGGTATATCTAATAAAGTCCTTTTAAACCCATTCATTTCTTAGTGTAGTCATCATTCCAAAAGCTATGACATTGTCTTTTAGGTGTGATCACCTTTTTCATGCAAGGCCTTTCCACACTGGATTTATCTACATGTTGGTTTCAGCTTCCAGAGATCAAGCGGAAAATCTGGAGAACCTGCTCAAATGTAGAAGACAAAGACAGCTTAGAGTGTAAATAATCAGACCCTTTTGTCAGTCCATAGTGCAAACTCCTCAAATACTGACATCTAACAGTACTACAATCACAAATCAAAACTGGTTTTGAATTTAGTGGGAGCACCAGACTGTAATAATCTAAATGGACTGTATTAGTACAGGCTGAAATAAATATAATTTTTTTAGACAAAATTCATTACAGAAAAGCATGCAATGTGTGTGGCCCCCATACCTCAGGAAAAAACCCAAACACTGTAATGACTGTCCCATGCCCTTTTCATTTTCTTTCTATCACATTAATATTTCACATAATGCACTGTTGGGCAGCTTCTTCCCTTTAGGGCAAGGAAAACAGGTTGAGAGTCACTAACAGAGAATAATTAAAAAGCTGCTTTTTAGCCAATGGAAATGTTGTTCAGTGATTCAGTGTGCTCTCTTTTCTTTGGTGGTGGGAAGAAAAAGGTCCTTAACTTAAGGACAAATAAGCTTCTTTTGAATGATGACAATACAAGCGTAGACCAAGGGGCCTTGCAGTCTGATCAACTGGAAATTCCTGTGTTATCCTGATATTGCTTCTTACTTACTGTGTGGGCTTGGAAAGATCACTCCACCATTTTGCATCTTCATCCCCAAATGTAACACATAAGTAGGAATATTTATCATGTGAGAACACAAATAGTTTGTCTAGTGTAGTACTGTAGTGTTTGTAAGACATCTTAAGCATGTGAAGAAGTACGTATATCCTCATTGTTGTAACTGTTTACTTCGTTATTAAAACTGCTTCATGGCAAGTGGCAGGATAGAAGGCAGCCAGTAATCTCATTTTGGCCTCTGATAATTGTCTTTATTTTGAACTGATGGCTATTTCCAGTCTGTTTCTTTCTTTCTTTCTTTTTCAGTACTTAATAGCCTGCAGTTCATCTAAGTTTCTTAGTCTTGATGTTCTCAAGTCTGTATCCAAATTCAAAACTGCTGCTTTCCTGCTGTGTCTGGGTTATCCAGTGCTTACATATCCACTATTCATCTTCTCTGTCTCGTGGACCAATTCCACTTGATACTGACCAGCAAAAGCTGGCCACGGTAGAGGGTGATCCCAAGTTGAAAGAAAGAACAGCAGAGAGAACAACAGCCTCCAAAGTCCTGAGGGAGAAGTAAATGGAAAACTCTGCGAATATTAGTCTCTTCTCATAAAATAGAGAAGCATTTAAGAAGGTTGCTCACATCAAGGCTAAGAGAGAGCATAATAGTTTCTTCCTTTCTGGGAATGGTTTGTGGTTTTCGATGTGAAATAAGAGTTCTGTGGGGCTTAAGTTTAATCTCCCTGGCCAGTTTCCATAGGTTTCCCTTTCTGCCCTGTCGGCTGACCTTTCTTGGGCTTAATATCTGTGTTTTCCATTCTTTGAGGATTTTGTCCTACATCAGTGTCCAGCCTGTTTTGCTGAAATTATATGGTAGCAATCTGTTGGTCTTTTCTATTTGTTAGTCTGCTTTTCGCACTGATCTGTCTGTCACTCGTTGTGATGAAAAAGTAAAGTAATTCGTAATTCAGGTTGAACCTTTTCATTTATTCAATTTTGGGCTCTTGGAAGAGAAGTCTACGAAGCTACAAATGTTTTGTCTCATTTAATCCTCATTTTAGTGAGAAATGATGCTACAGACATTCAGTTTGCAGAAACTGATCTGCGTCAGTAATGTGATAAAGAATGAAAGGCACAGAGTGTAATGACAACATTTAACACGTAACATGGTCAAAGCCCTATACAAGCCGATATTACTCATCCCTATCATCCCTGAAAGGCAAGATATATACTGTAAACGATATTAAAGCAGAGATGATCCTTGGAGTATCTGTCAGTATTACCAATGAATTTATAAGCGGTTACTTAAAGTCCTCCTCAGAGGGCAGGAACCATCAGCATCCATGGTACATTATATTGATTTTGCATTTACAATAATGACCAAAGGGTGGCTCCCCATCCCCACAGTAAGTCTTAGGAACCAGAATAAATGCTGTAAGATACAGAAAGTTTAACCGTCTTTCTCTACAGTATTAACACTGCCATTCTCAGAGTATGTTTTCTATCTAATCAACTTAGAGCCTATTTCAGTCTGATCTCTGTCTATTTTTCCCAGAAAGGAGAGTGGTGTTTGGAAAAGGAGTACCCCAAACTGGTAGCACTCTTGGGTAAGGCTAAGCTGATCATAGAATAGCTTATGTTGTACTGCAAATCCCAAATTCCTTTCCCAGAACAAACCTTTAATGCACTGCTTCTTCTGTACAGTAACTCAACTTCGACTTATGAGACACTGTCAGTCCACAAATCACTGCAGAAATCAGATTTCTGATGCAACTGTTAACCTCCTCTATGCTGGAAGCTGCCTGTCTCTTTTGGAGTTATACCCAACCCCTCTTGTTCAAGATTCCTGTAAACAAGTGCAAGCCAAGTGATAAAGACCCCTACTGTAGGGACTTCCTGGCAATATTACACTTCAAAATGAAAATTAACTGCTATGTAAGTTTTGATCTTCCCGTTCCTCCCCTTTGTGATACCCCATCAACTTATCCAAGGATACACAGGTCCATCCATATCTTCTATGTGCTGTTTTTTCCTCGGATAACATTTTCCAAGGAAAGATATCTTTTTTTCTCCATTCACCTTCTATAATTAGAAAAACCTAAAGTCCTTTTTCCAAGAATCTTCCGAATATTAAGTTCTTGCATGTTCAAAATGACTTAACCTATAAACTTTCTGGTTTGCTTTTATTGGTCATGCTTTGAAAAATTATTCCATAGAATTTTGAGTACTTTCTTGTACTTAGTGAGTATTCACAATATAAGGGATTTATACAGTCTAAGGGTAGGGAAATCTTATCTATAGCTCTTCAAGGATGCAACTTCAGCTATGCAAGGTTTGAAATGTAAAAAGTGGCATTGTTTAGTCTCCTTTGGAACTTAGACTAATTTCAAGATTTACACTATTCACTGAGGTTAAAAAACTTGTAACTGAACAGCGTTTTGAGAGGTGATGTTCGGAGGGCTCTGTTTTCATCTTTTTGGATATTGTTATTACAATTTTCTTTTTCTACTAGGGATATTATATATGTCTGGTATCACATTGTATTCCCTTTTTAGTTTGTTGTAAGAAAAAATTTGCCCTTTTACAGGTAGGGCCTTGCTTTACTGTGAAGACCAGAGCTGTGTCATTTGAGAATGTGTATTTTGCAGTTGTAAATTATTGATTAATGGTAACTGCTCTGAAGCCCATAAAAATATGATTTTGGGTGGTAGAGGTGGAGATAAAGTCAGAAAACAGATGCTTAGGATCAGCCATTCTCTAACCTCCAGGCATAAGCAATTTTTAAATGCAGAAGCAGGCAGAAAAAGTTTTAAATGGTTTTAAAATAACAACTCCTTTTTCCCTCTTCCCATGTCTCCCCCTGCAACTCAAACCCTTTCAACCGCAATAATTTGTGGCAAGGCATCTCTGCATTTGGAAGAAAATGTTAGTGGTGAGGTAGGAATTCACTGCTTGGGCAGGTGATCCCTTATCAGAACTGCTACTTGGCAGACCAAGAAACCTTCCTTCAGCTTTTCTGGATGACTCTCTGATTGACATTTATGACTCTTTAATGACATGTTATCTGCTAACGTATGTATAATGACAGGTGAGGCAGGGAGAGGAATCACAGAAGCCCTATTGTGTACCTAATAGCAAATGCACAATAGGCTTGTAGAGAGACTTTTTTTTAATAGGGCTTGATCCAAAGCCTTTTGATGTTAATAAAAAGAACTAGCTTTGAATTAGGCACATACTTCAGTGAATTAGTTAATTCTGAAAGAATCTGAAGAGATGTTAACTGTACAATTGGCTGATGAAAGAAGAGGCATAGACTGAAGGCTTGGAGAATCTTGTTACAGTGTCATCTCTGATATGCCCCACCTGTGGTTTTTGTGTTGAATTAATGTGAAGTTGTCCATCTCTGTTAAGACAAGTCTTTCAAATACAGTGGCTCTAAAGTAGTCAGAAGAATGATGTTTTCCCAAGAATATCTGGGGAAAGGTGAACATCTCTGCAATTATGCTGTTGGGGAGTCACTGAGGAAACATTGATGATACTTCATGACTCTGAACAGCAAAGCACTGTTGTGCGTCCTGGTCTACGTTTTCTTGTACCAAGAAATGTGGTATGGGAGATTGAAATGTTTTTTTTTAGATCATGGTGCTATGAGATTTTGTGTGTTTGTTTCTTTCTTTCCACAATATCCTCTCAAAAAAAAAAAAAAATGTATATAGGCATTTGGATCCTTCTCTCACATGCTGTAATAATGCCATACCCAAAAAAATGCAGAGTATGGTCATGTGGGACAGGCATGCATCATTCCTGTTTTACGTTGTCAATATATACAAATACAAAAGATTTATTTGCACAGGAATTGGAACTTTGGCTGATATTCCATGCAAGGTGAAACAGCTCCAGGAACTGTTTGAGAGCAAAGCAGCTCAAGGCTACACCTTTATAGGAAAGATAAGGGTGTGTCCCAAGTAGTGAGTTGAAATCCTTGAAGAAGAGGATGGACTTGAACCCAAATGTGTTATGTCTTGGCAGATTTCCAGGTAAACATAGTCCCTTCTCTCTTCAGTTTGTGTGTGTAACTGGTTTTTGTTATTTGCCTAAGCCAAAAATTTCTGCAGGCTTTATTTGGGATAATCAAACTGTGTTTTTTCAGAAAATGAAATATTTACCCAAAGCTATCCACATATAACACCCCCAAATTAGGATGTTCAAGCTTCCATTTCCTATATATTAATTCCCTTGGGTTTTTTCTAAATCTGTTTCAGCTACTATTCAATGAATCTTGTTAATGTTGTGTCCTCTGAGTATTTGCAAAGCAGCTCATGAAACAAGAGTGTCTGTCTGTCCATCAACCTGGTGTAATTGTACCTATCTATGGCGAACTGGGCATGGGCTTTACTGGCTCTCTGATTTCATTAGGGCAGTTGGTCAGAGTGTCTTGAACCTGCTGTTCCAGATTAGTTGTGCAATTTTGAGGAGTGACTGCTGTTGACCAGTGTGGCCATAATGCCCCTAGAAAATCCCCTTTCCAAGCAGCATAATGTAATAGTAACTCTGACATTGTTTGCTTCTGGATTTTTTGTGGCTCCATCTGCCCTCCAACACCTTCAAATCAGAGTGATCTTCTGCTAGATGTGTCACTGTGCTGGTTTTAGCTGGGATAGAGTTCATTTTCTTCATAGAAGCTAGTATGGGGCTATGTTTTGGATTTGTGCTGAAAGCAGTGTTGATAACACAGGGATGTTTTAGTTACTGCTGAGCAGTGCTTACACAGAGTCAAGGCCTTTTCTGCTTTCACACCACCCCACCAGTGAGTAGGCTGGGGGTGCACAAGAAGCTGGGAGGGGACACAGCTGGGACAGCTGACCAAAGGGCTGACCAAAGGGCTATTCCACACCATACGATGTCATGCTCAGCTTATAAAGCTGGGGGAAGAAGAAGGAAGATGGGGATGTTCGAAGGGATGGCGTTTGTCTTCCCAAGTAACCATTACGCATGACGGAGCCCTGCTTTCCTGGGGATGGCTGAACGCCTGCCTGCCAATGGGAAGTAGTGAATGAATTCCTTGTTTTGCTTTGCTTGTGTGCACAGCTTTTGCTTTACCTATTAAACTGTCTTTATCTCAACCCCGGAGTTTTCTCACTTTTACCCTTCTGATTCTCTCCCCCATCCCACCAGGGGGGAGTGAGTGAGTGAGTGTGGTGCTTAGTTGCTGGCTGGCCTTAAACTACGACAGTTGCATAAAAAGTTCTACTTTCTATATGGCCCCTGAAGTCCAAAATAAACATACAGGAACATAAACTCTTTCACCCCTTCTGGGCCCAGCACTCAGCGGACTCCTCACCCCTCCAATGGTCAACAGAAGTCAAAAAAAAAAGCAAATACTTCCATCCTAACTGGGATCAGGGACCCCTAAGTCACTGGCAGCCAGAAAAATCACTAATTTTCTGCCAGGCCTTCTTCACCAAAGGGAGGCTTTAATTGGGAACAGTCTCCCTTGGCTTCAGGCCTCTCAGTTAGTCACCATTAATAGCTGGATACTCACCCTGTCAAGCTCTTCCCTGCCAGTCTAACACCTACTTCCTTCAGGTGCTGTAGGGTGGGACATATTAGGAACTCAGCAGCCCATTAATTCTTTCCTGATTTCTGTGGGAGGTCTTAACAGAAGTTCAAGATTTTCTTCAGAGGCAGTAAGTTTGGGATTTGAGTTCCACCCTCTGTAGCAAGGATGGACCATGCACAGCAATACTAAAATCTACCTGTCTTTTTATCAGAATTAAAATGCACTTGTGCTTTAAAAGTAAATGAAGGCAAAGGTCAAGAAAATGTTCTGATGCAATGAAAATGTGAACTGGGGTACAGAGTACGCTGGTAATTGCAATGTTCAGAGGTACCTGTACAGCAATGGCAACTCAGTAGATAGAGACATAGACTTAGAAAAAAGGGGCAAAGTTTTTTCAACATGGTCTACAATGCCTTAAGCATTGGGGCAATAAATTTCAAGCACTTCAGAATAGACTGTGACGTTTCCTAAGTTCAGTGCTTAAGTGCTTTCTAAAAGTTTCTAAATAGGCATCTAGAAGATAGAGTCAATCGCTCTGAGCTGTTTCTGTAAACTTTACTAAGCAGCTCTCTGTATCGTCCTCTTCCAAATGCTTTGCAACTTTGAAAGCACTGTTTGCTCAATGGAACAAGTGAAATTGGGTAGGCCTCCCTCAAGCCATGTTATCTGGACAGAAATAGTGAGGCACTTGCCTTACTTCCAGAGCGGAAGTGCAGTTCTTCCAGTTCACATCTCCACAGCTTTTGTACAATGTATTCTAGATAAGAGATTGCAAAACATATTGTATTTGTACTGTCCATTAGGAACTATTGAATAGTGATCAGTAAACAGGAATAGCATGACGCAGGAAAACCACTCAGCGTTGATTTAGTTAAGTATTAAGCTAAGCAACAAAGAGTGAGTGCATACTCAAAGGAAGAGAGAGACAGAGAAACAGAAGTACCTGGAAATAAAGGGTCTGTATCTGTACAACAAAGTGATAAACAGACTTTTTGATTTGGATGCACACTGCTTTTGTGCAGGTGTCTGTCTATCCATCCACCCATTTATGAACTTCCTTTAAGCCAGAGTTTCTTGTATCAAATTCTGAGAGATGTCTTTTCTTTTTCACCATTCGTTTTCCTCTCCCATCTCCTGTGTTTTCTGTGGCTGGGAAATTGCTTGCATGTTATAGATGATTTTGGGAAGAGGGGGCAGCCTTGCACTTCTCTCTCTTCATTCTCTTCTGACAGCAGTAGCCGTTAGGGAATATTTAAGACCCAAAGTTCTTTACTGTACTTTTTAGCATTATTCACTTGAAACTGCCATTCTGTTGGAAGGAATAATCTATTAATATCAATTAACAAATATCGGGTTTGATGTCATGTGTTATGATGCTGATGGAATTTCAGAATTGCCAACAGCCGTGAAAATTATTTAGCTGCTAGTTTGCTACCAAGACCTGCCAGGCTTGTAGAATATTGAAGAGTATTTTTTTTTGGTGACCTCAGAAAAGCCATTTCTCAGGCTTTGCCATCACAGGTCTCCATGGTTTGCAAACGAGCTATATGAATAAGGAGCCAGTACAGAGTACCCACAGCAGAAGTCTCAGGCTGAACCATATTGATTTGCACCACAGAGTGTTTTTTAAAGCCGTAAGAGGTGGCTGGATGGGGAGGCAAGATGTATTTCCTTTCCTATAACCCTGTAAGTGTTTCACAGTGGACTTGTTCCAGGTAGTTGACAGTTTAATCTGTGCTGGGTCAAATGGATTGCATAGCGTTCAGGGTTTTTTGGTATGAAGAAATGTTACTCAGTAGGCTCAAACAGGAATTAATCTACCTCGGTGGAAGCAGCCCAGTGAAGTTAGGAGTGAAAACTCCCTTTTCTGCATGCATTTCAACCAGCTCTGCTTGGCCATGGCACCAGGGTACCTTCTGTGTCAGTCTGTGATATCTTCAGCTGTCCAGCTGGTGAGAGACTGTAAGAAGGTTGTGGTTTCCTTGCATTTGGTGTCTGTGTATGTGTATAAAAGAGTCTGTGTACACATTCATCCAGGCCCTTGCTCCAGAAATCTTTCTTACACTGTTATCTCTGCAAAGCTTTTCCTTCAACTTTATGGGGAGTTTAATCCGAAAGAGATCCATTTCCACATAGTTGCTCTCACTTGAGCTGATTTTGAATGCCTAATTACAAACTTAACACTTCCAGCACATAAAAATACAGAGAAGCTAAAATAATCTTATCATTTGAAATATAAAAAATTATGAATTCTCAGACTTTATATGGATCTACACCCTAGGTAAGATGGATTTAATGACTACTTGATGATGCATATACTCTGCCCCACACAAACTTACAATTCCAAATGTGGTTTTGACAAAAAACTCCCATTTGTCAAATGTTATAAAAATGTCATACTTTGCATTGTTTAAGAGCATTTCAAAAAGTAAAACTTATACATCTAGGATAAACTTGACGCACTTATTCCACAGTTTTAATGTACTGCTTTTGAGAAGCTTACCATGCATTCTATAAACATTTATCATATAATACATTTCCTTTAGTAAATATTTAAGTAGCTATGTAACCTAGTCCAACACAGATGTAGACTTCCCCATGGCTGGGGGGAAAAGATGGTGCTAGGTGTTGCTATACTAATGCTATACCAAGTGCACAACCTGCTTTTGCAATAGCAGTGCATCTGTTATCTAGAATAAATACATGGTTTTGAATCCATTAAAAGATTATTTGTATGAAATAAAAAGCTTCAATGAGTGGAGGCTTATTTTAATTGTATGTTTATGCAGCTCTTGATCATGATGGAAATCTCTTTTCTTACGCTTTTCAGTAACAGTAATAATTCCCTGTTTAAGGAGAGCAGATTTCCTGAATAGGGTATGACCTGGCCTCTCAAATCCCATGTTCCCAGGGCAATATGTTATTGGCACTTTTTGCACTTGTGTTAGCAATGCTGTGACTGTATCCTGGCTTTAACTGTATGTCTGTTCTCCCTGTCCTACACTTCCATTTCACCTCTTATATTTAAAGGTAGGACTCTAATTTTCCTCAACTAAAGATACACATGTTGCATGAAACATGTTTATTGCTGGACTGTACAGTCTTCAAAGGAAATTCAGAGAAGGTCCGTTCCTGTTAGCTATGGAAGATGGGAGATCGACTTTGCTTTCCCCTCTAGTCAAAATATTTCAGAGACTACAGAACACTTACAAAAATATGATGCATTTGCCTGTGGCTTTATCATGATGTCATCATAGGCTTGCGATAATAGCGCTCCAGTAAGACACAATAATAACACACAGGCATGGTCACACTCTGTTTAACTTTTAAGTTTATTCTGCTTTTGCCTCCAGCACTTCTTCTGTCTGATGCTGTATGATTTGAAAGCATTCCCAACGTGCCAAGAGCAAAGCCCCAGGCTCTGGCATCCCTGGCGCTCTGTGTTCCCTTACTGGCTCGCTGGCGGAGTCCCTTTAATGTGAAGTTAATCATGTTCTTTTGAACTGTTTATGACAACAAATTGGATGTGAAATAATAAACATTGGCAGCTCTTTTCAATAATAAAGGTATCCCAGAACTGACACGAGGTCCTATCAGTTTCTTGAAGAAAGGACTTTCGTGTATAACTTTTTAAAGCAATTTGTCCGTAAGTGAGCACGTTAAGAAATTCTCCTTGCATCTTCCGGGGCTCTCAGGCTCTTTTATGCTTTAAAGGGCTTGAGAAGCTTTCCTTTATTTTTTTTCAAATTTAGAAAAACTTTCAAGAAAGACAAAAATACCACCACTTGGACTAATTATTTGATGTCTGGTAACAGTGTGTGGTTAACTGGGGCAGCACAGGAAAAATATCTTCATTTTCTTGCTTCAATTTTGAAAGAGATTATTTCTTTCCATCTCTTTCCCCGATGGTTACAGAAATTTACCCATTAACATACCCACTAATAAAAACACTCAGATACAGTGTGAAAAGCACTATCAATGCCTAATGAATAGTAACAAAACAAGACTGATGTTATTTTTTAAAGTAGAAATTTGGGCTCTTAAACAACTCAAAGGGCTTGCCTACCCTAGAAAATTCTGTGGTGCTTAAACAGCCGGAGAATGTGGTTAATTCTAGGCTATTTCTTCCTTTTGTCTCCTAACTTGTGTTTTCACAATTTTCTTATGAAGATGATAACTAAAATAAGTTGCTGCGAACATCTCTTGCCACCACTACATTGTAGTGAAGCTGTGATGTTGTTTGGCAGAATTTAACTTTTGATGCATAAGCAAACATTTTAAAGCAGGCAAATATTGTCTCACAGGGGGATGTGAGTTGGCTGAAGATTATGTTAAATATCAGTTTGGAAGCATGCCCCAAATTCTGATCTCCTTACTGCTTAGGGGATTTTTTTCCTCATTGGCCTTTCAATTTATTCCCAAATCCAGATAATATGAGAGCATTTATGATAACTGTACAAACAATACATCCTGCAATAACCTATTTAAGATTTTAACCTTGAGGTATAAAGTGTTTTAGAGAGATTCTGTTAAGATATGGATGTAAGGATGGACTTTATTTTAAAGGAAGCATAGGCTTCTCTTTGTTTTACTGTTCCTGTATCATTGGGACAGTGACACATACAAAAAAAGACTGATGAATGGATGAAAGTATTGAAGACAGTGCAGGCAAAATGAAAGGTATCCCAAGTGTCACCATAATAGCAGATTCTCAAGTAGATACATAGCTCTAGGATATGCAGTGGAAGCCAGCACCCTGAGAAGGTAGCAGCAGCTTCATTAGAAAGGCTCTTTGGGTGTTTCTGTAACTCAGCAAGGACATCACGGGACTTTTGTGCAGGAAAAGAACTAGCCAGATGTAGCTGAAAGTAATCACCATGACTGGGATCAAATAGAGAATAAGCTGCATAAGAAGAATCGGATGGTGTTGCTGATAGAGCGCTGACTGGCAGGAGGTTCTGTTTCGATTGTGGCATGGGTTCGCAATGATAAGCTGATGACCAAGCTATGCCCAGACCATAGTCAGCATCAAGACAGTGGTACTGTCATAAGTGGCACTTTTGGGAGCCCTGTAGGGTTTCAGAATGATTCTGGCTGTCCCATATATCAAGAGGAGTCACACATAGCAAGAGGAGTAACATGAAGAGGCAGAATTATCAATTCCTGGATCTCTAAAAATCTGCAATGATAACAGGGTTTGTGAGAAGAGAGATGACTTGTGATATATGATCCTGCTATAGGGCAGGATGACCGGTGAAGGAGAACAGAAGGATGTAAAAGGAAGTTCATGGAGATATATGCTGAGCTTACTCTTTCTGTGTTATGGAAAGTGATAGCTATAAACATGCTTCTGCGGTAAGGATTGTGTGGTTGCTTCGAAGTCATCCCTGACTGCCACTGTTCCCACATCACTGTGAGTCAGTTCAGATTTGGAAAGTGCCAGGCTGCCAGCACCAGAAGGAGTGTGATGCTAGGGCATGACTAGGTGCTCGAGAGTGTGGTCTGCAGAAGCCACAGTTGCTGCCAAAATCGTGTGTGTGTAACCACAGCCTGTGGTCTAACAGTATCAAGATTTTGGTGGCAGTCTTGGCTTATAGCCCTCATTGCACGTTCCTGCCTCTGTGCCACAGCACACTACCCACTTGGTTGTGCCAATAAATCACTTGCATAGCTGTGCTATAAACCCAGTCAGAGAATCTTAAAAAGAAACAGCAAAGAAAAAGGAGCATGTGAAGGGGTTGATGATTTGAAAGATAGCTAGCTAGTTTTGTCTGAGGTTGTAGCTCTCTGAGATAAAGTCTGGCAGCAAACCTAGCTTGAAATTTTTCACCTCTCCACTTTTCCCAGCTTACAACTCTTCTGTACTCATTCTGCGGTGCCCTGTCCCCTCAGTTGTGTCAGCACAGCCATTTATGCAGCCAAGCCTGCCAGCTGGAATGAGGGCTTTCTTAATGCTCTGGATATACAAAAAACGATAATGAAATGAGAGAGTTGACATTTGTTAATGGCTCCCCATTGCAACAAAAGACATTGGTCTCTGCTGTCAAACCACACGGCAGTTTGAGATCTTTGTCCTATCAGTTTGGACTGTGCAGAGAAGCCCTACCTTGCGTCTGCTCCTGACTTGAGTCTCAGGATCCTGCCAGTCTGCTGGCAAACCTTCCCCTCCTGTGTCTCACCCCTGCACAGCAGAAGCAGAGTGGCTCACTGCTGTCATGGTACTGAGGGCCGGTATCCAGATTCCTAAACTGCAGTTTGGGCTTCAGTCACAGCAGAGCCAGTGCGACAGGTGAAGAGTGTGCTTCGTTTGTATTTTTGAGTCAGGCATTGAGTATACCATGGACTTACCCAGTTAAAGCTTGGGTGTTTAGTTGGCAAGTGTCCGGCTTTGCTTCCACTGACTTGAGTGGGGCAGCTCCCACAGGCAGCGCTGGTACAGGTGAGGGTCCTACCCCTTGTGCCACCCACTGCTCAATTCAATTGCCCGGTTCAGTGTCTTGTTTTTCTCGCTCCAGCTTTCCACCTCCAGTTTTATGCTTTCTCTGAAGGTAGTGCTGCAGTCTGCCCCACACATTTCCAGGTTTATTCCTGGTTGCAGTTGGTCTCACCAAGTAGGAAAGTATGAATTTGCAACCTTGTGGTTATTTTTATATAAGAATGTCTTAATACATGGTGGATGTTTGAGTCTAGCTTTCGATGTTTTTCAAACGGTGTCTGTATTTTGATTTTTAATTTGCCTCTGAGCAAGACTGTCTACAGACACTGGCCAAATCTGCCTATCTGGGACCTGGAAGGGGTCCCTGGAGAAAGCACTTCAAGTCATTTATTCAGCACTGGCTGCTTTTACATTTGGCTTGAAGTCTGACAACTTTCCACCAGACCTGCAGCATAGTAAAGCACATCCTCTCTATGACAGCAATAGAGCCAAGGAACTAGCAGGTTGCAGGAGTGAATGCTATAAAACAGATGTTATTAGTGGGCTTCACCAAGGGTGGGAGACTGAGTACAGTAGCCCTATTACAGCCTCCAAGGTGGGCCACAAGATTGCTGTCTTATGAGCAAGCTGTGCCTGCAGTATTTGGCTCAGCATCGCATCCTGAAAATTCCAGTGCTGAGAAGCACTTTTGCACTATGAGTAAACTGTAAGCTAGATTTGAAAGGAAAGATTTTGATTAAAATCAGCATTTCAGAGCCTTCAGCTGGCAGCTGGTGTGGTGTTAAGGATGGACATGGTTGGAGACTCCTGCGGTAAAGAGGCCCCACGTCTGAGTGTTTAAAACCAGGTTCCATCCAGTTGTGATGGTGGTTTTTAACAGTCAGAGGAAAAAAAATATTGCTGCATATTTACACATAGGGACAGATTCTGCTCCCATTAAAACCAATGGCAGAGTTCCCGTTGATTTCCATGGGTGCCTGCCTCAAAATGTTTGAACAGTAAATATATTCTTCTGGGTGGGAAACCAGGATAGAAATCCCTCTCACAGCCTGCTCCCAGCACTGCAAATGTCAGGGTTTTTCAACGCTAGGCTCAGAAACGCTACTTCTAATTTTAAAATCCTTTTAAACTTCAACCACCATATGTGGCCTTACTTCACAGCTGTCAATCAGAATCAACAGCCAGTATTATATTAGCCTATATTTACCACCCTTCTCTCTGTATGTGGAATTATTTCATTTTTATAAATATCAAATATATCAGAGTAATTGAGAAATGTAATATTAGATACAAGCATTTTCTCCCTGAGTGCTTTTAATCAAATAATAAATCTTGATGTGCTTTAGTTTCATTGACACTAGATGAGCTGATCTGGTATGGATTTTTTAGTGCTATGGCTTATGCTCTATATGCATTTCCCAAAGTGTGTGCGTGGCTGCGGGCATGTATTTTTTGTCTCTCTCCCCACCTCTGTCTTGATTGAAAGCTTTAGAAGTTCATGGTCATTTGGGATTTTTAGGGATATAGCACACAAAATTTATAGAAAACAACTTATAAAAAAAAAATCCCCAGCTTCTCCCTAGAAATTTGAGACAAAAGCCTTTCTTTAACATCTCTGAAAGCTCCTTAATGCAGAGCATTCCCTCATAAACTGTTGGCTTTTTTTTAAACCTGTAATGTATATATAGATTTCTGTTTCCAATAGTTTTCAGAGTTGTGTACAGTCAACTCGAATTATACAAAGCCAAAACTTCTGGCACATTACTGTCAACCTGTATCAACATTTGCATCAATAACATTTGGTATCACTTGATGGATGGTCTACATCCAAGCTTTGGAAATGGGTATGGCGTCTGTGTGTTCAATGTGCTGTTAACTGTGCTGTCTACTGAAGGCTGCTCCTCTTTGGCAGTCAGTGCTTCCTAAGGATACAATTGCATGAGGGACAACCTGCATATCCCAAACTTCTTGGTCCGGGTAAACTATAGATTTCTTCTGTGTTCTGAAATGTGCAGAAAGGGGACACAACGACTGTCCAGACAGGAGGGAGAAACAAATGAGCAATGGTCTTTGATTACCAAGGTAATCAGAGGAAAAAAATAAAGATAAAAAGAAAAAGATAGAGAGAGGAATAAAAAAGCAGGAAAAAAGAGAGGAAGAATCAGAGAAAAAAAAAAGGGAAGTACAAAAAGCAAGTAACCAGTTCAGTTGATGTACTTATGCTTCTAATACCACTCAGGTATCAACCCGTTCTTAAGCCACACACAGCTGATAGTAAATTGCACCACCTTGGAAATGTTAACCTTGGAAATAGTTTTGAAAATGCTGCTCACTCTTTTTTTTTTGGTGCTAATGGAATATTAAACAAAGTTTTGAGCCTGTACAGGCATTCTTAAGTAGCCTATGCCCATTACTTGTAGAGTAAAATCAGTCAAACACCTACATAAAGCCAAGAGTTCACAAGCCTTTCCTGGTTCACTGCCATGAATTTGGCTACTAGATCTTACATCTGATGGAGCCACTCTGATAAAATAACAGGATTGTTGGGGGTGTACCTACATTTACGTGTTGTTCTTCTCTTGTGAGAGGGGAGTGTCACTTATCCTGAAAGATAATAGACCTTAGGGAAACCTCCCAAAAGGAAGGAGTGAAGAACAGAAGAAATCATAGCAGAGGGGCAGAGGCTTTCATTGCCCTCTGTGTCTTCTAGGTCAGCTTTTACCCATGCTGGGATACCTGGATTGTGTGCGAGGATGATAGCAGCCCAAGTGGAGACAGAGAAACCTCTGTTTCTCTGAGATTTTGGTGTCCCAAAGGGAAGAGGGTTCCCCCATGGGTGCTCACGCATTCCTGCCCTACTCATTCACAAGAGAGAGTCCAGTGAGCATAATCCCCACTTGCTTTCTCAACAGACGCGAAAGCAAGCTTGTCATGAGTTTCTCTGCGACTCCAGTGCTTTTGCAATGAAACGATGAAGTAAAGAAAGAACTCACTTAATTTACAATGCATAAGCAATAATCTACTAAATATACACTTTGTGTTAGAGATGGCTCTTTTTACAATTCAGCTCGTAAGAGCAGTGTCTTCAAATGTTTTTGAATATTTTGCAGAGTCACATTCAAATTTTCTTCTGTCAGTAACATGCTGTCAGTAAAAATAACAAGATAACCTAGAAGGAAGAAAAGCTCACATTTATTTCCTCACCTTGGCACAAATAACTCACTAGTCAGAATTTTTGAATCTCTTCACCTTTCTGAGGTAAATAAATTGAGTGCCATGCGTCTTAATATGTATGGGTCTTTCATATAAGATGTTAAAAACTGCATTGTGTAGATAATAGGTCCATTGATGAGGGACCAGACTTGGAATTGGCTGAGCTGGGTTCTCTTGTAGGTTCTCTCTCTGAGTGGCTGTGTGGGGTTAAGAAAGTTGCTGAGCCTTGGAGCCCCCATTTGTGGCAGCCCCTCTCCCAGTGAAGCACTTGAGGGTGTAGAGGTAAAAGTCACCATATATGGAGGGTGTCAATGACTGAGTGATCTATCCTCCTATATCACTGTACAAGAAAATGTGCTTTTTTTTTTTTTATTTCTACTTTTCTTGTTTTTTTCTTCCCCCCCCCCTTTCCTCTGCTGTGCAGTTTCTGCTGATGTTGAACGCAGAGTGTTTTTCAATGGTGTCTCATCAGTGTATTGGTTTATAAGTGTAATGTACTAATTTCCTAGTGTCCTTGTTACTGTGGGTGGTGGTTACTTGGTGTTAGATCCCCTGAAATGACAATCAGTATACCAGTGTGAAGCAGTCTGCTGCTGTTTTGTTATGGTTGACATTTTGATAGCTAAAAAAAAAAAAAAAAAGTTATGTGTGTGTTAAGCTATACAAATAACGGGTTTTTTTGGTTTCCTGTGATACTGAAAATACGATCTAGTTTTAGGACTGCCTGAAATGTTTTACTTTTAACTTCATTTTATCAAATTCTGCCTATTTTAAAAATGAAAAAGATTGTTTTGAAATAAAACTTTGAAACGTTTCAATTAGTGTCAGTGCAAAACATTTCAGCTTTCCTACATTTTAATCTTTTTTAGTCAAAAGTATTTGTGAAACTCAGCACAAGTTCATGAATGGTTTCAACCTTCCCAGAACTACATAGTTCTGCAAATAAGCTGTTTACCAAAAAGCAAAGAAGTCAATCTACTCGGTTGTATTTATAAACAAAAACTTCAAGAATTCATCATTGTTTTACAAAGCTTATTTTGAAGACCTGTCTCTTACTGAAGAAATTGGATTAATTTTCAGTCTTGTAGTGTGTCTGTTCAAAATAATGAAAACAAAAATCCTGAATGTTTCTAATAGTTTTGAATTTGTTTTCAGCTGTGGTAATGACATGTCATGCTATTTGTTGTCTGTGCTGATAGGGACATTTTCTACACTTCTGTACGGTCCTTTGTAAGTGAGAGGGCTTTAGACTTATATAACATAGAGTCAGGTTTTGCTTCCCTGTTTTCTCTTTCTCAAGCATTTAACTTTCCTGACTGTGCCCACAAAATGGCGACAATGCTGCAAGGTCACCAGGGAACACTAAAAAATCTCCTAGGGAAAGGCAATTGGATTAATGCTATGGATTAGAATATATTTGTGCTTGACTCCAATATCTTCATTAACACCGGTGTTGATAACATGGCTTTTAATAGCTTTTATAACCACAAATGCAGCATGGAATGAAGCAAATAGGTCATTAATCCCTTGAAAGTACAATTTAATGCAATGCTTCATGACAGGAAGTGAACAGGATAATAAAACCTTTACTGTTTTAAGCCACACTTAATATTTTTACGGCACAGTTGGCTTGACAAAATACTCTTTGTGAGTCATCACTTCAAAGCAAGGTCCTGGGGACCAATTAAAGTTGTGTCTGCAGCCCTCATGCATAACTGCATGTAAGCGTGAGGTATTTCAAAATATCTCTTTCAAGTAATGAGTTGTACCAAGATGAAGTAAAAGGGACCTTTTGCTTCAAGCCTTTTAATTTAATATGCCCATGTGTGGAGACACCCTTGGGGAATGAGAAATTGATTTTCATTCTTTGCATGGATCCTACAGTAATTTGCACTGTCAAAATGGTCCATGGAATTTGTCTTCCAAAAATTATATCCTTGACAGACAAACAGTAGCAAGACAGCTTGTCCTTGATTTCAAGCTTTATCTTGAAAGAGACCAAAATGTCCCTATTATGGCTGGTTAAAAAGTGAGAAACATAGAAGTAATTGCTTTGCATCCAGTTTTCAGTTTCTGGGCCAACAGAACTGAGTGGATTAAGGACAAATATGAGGACTGGAGAATTTTCTATTCTATTTTAATCTATGCCAATAACCTGCTGTTCGACCAGGTAAAGTGTTTAACCTCCCTTTGGTTGATTTCCACTTTGGATGAATTGGAAATATGTCTATGTTGTTCTGGGGTTGCTGATATTACTACATACATACCTAATGTGGATGTTCTCATCTGAATGGCATAGCAAGCATTTTTGAGTGAATTTTGTAGGTTTTTGGAGAATCAGCTTGGGTAGAAACTCCTTATAAGTAACATGATGGCTTTCATACTGGAACAAGTTACCTCTACATTTCTTGTTGCTTGAGGATCATCTGGATAGAATCCTATTCATCAGTCTGAAAACAGTGGGCATATAATGATAATTTGTCATGGGAGGAATGAGAAAGCAAATCTATTATTTTCATGTAAGTAGAGAATAAACATTAGATGAGCTGTGTTTTCTGACAGAGACCATGTGGTTGTGGAAAAATCACTGTCCGATATACTAGGATTTAATGTTTTCATTGTGCTTATTCTGCAAATAAAATAGTACGAGATAATCTGTTCTTGAACAAGCTTACAATAAAATATTGATTGTTATTGTAACAAATATTGCTGACAGACAAAAAATGGGGGACAACAGGCAGAAAGTGACATAAAGCATCAGAGGAGACAACAAAATCTGTATTTCCTGGGTCCTAGTCTAGAGCTGTGTTTGCAGGGCTGTAATATCACAGGTACTATTTTTTCTTTTTATAAAAATCTACAGTACCAGAAAAAAAAAAATCAAAACCCAAATATTGAATTGTTTCAAGATCCAGCCACTTCTCCCCACCAGATAACAATTTCTCAGCCATTGACATCTCTTCCTTTTTCTTTCAGAATTTCCTTGGATTTTGATTGTGCAGTTTGTTTGTGAGTTGGGTTGGTGAATCAGGACTGAAGAACTGACTTACTACTGTAACAGATTATAGGGTTGTTATGTATTAGTATCCTGACAAGTTTGTAAGAAATGTGCTGTGGAGAAAGAATAGAGGTGCAAGGAAAAGGTACTTGCATGAGTGGTAGAAATTTGAGATGGAGAGGCAAATGACAGAGTTCACATGAGAATCATTAGATTTCTGTTTTCTACCCGGGACACATTTTTGCAAGAGTGTTTCTATGAACAGCTAACATTATTTTTCTCACCTCTCTCCTCCTCACACTTCCTGATTATCTGTCTCTTCCATCTCTTTATCCTTTATCTCCATATGATGCCCTAGAATCTTCTTGGGAGCTTGAAAGTAGACAGCTTTGATTCAGCAATGGCTCATGTGCAGATTTCTGAATCCAGGGAGGTTCAACCCGTGGGAAAGTTTCAAGTCCCATCTTAGGACTAAGCTCCAAGTATTGTTAAATGGCTGAGGTTAGAAATAGTGGGAAAAGAGTAAATAGATGCAGAGCTGCAAGTCAAATCTTTACACCCTTTCTTTTCCCTCTCCCCACAACCTTGCCTCATGCACTGTTGTTATATGAGTCAGTCTGTTTCTCCCTCTGCAACCCCCCTTTAAGTGGGAAAGTGGATCTATAAAAACTAATAGAAATGAGAGGAAAAAAAAAACCCAACCAACTCTTGATCTTCAGACTCGGAGACTTTGACTGAGAGCCAAATATTTCGAACAGCAGCCCTTTCATAACTGGGAGAGCTAGTGCTAGATCTGTTGGGTATGCAGTGTGACCACATAACGCTCAGCACATGTCAACATAACTGATAACCAAATTGTACCTCTCAACCTCCCATACAGCATAACTTTGGCAGGCTGCCAGTCTCTCAGTCCTAATTAACACGCTGCCATGCTATGACTGGAAGGTTAAAGCCACAGCTTTATTTACTGCACAATTAACGGGTAAACATGACTTAATCATAACTTAAACATTCATCATTTATGAGAAAATTTCAAAATCCTTTTAGGAGCCCTTTTGACCTCAAATCTCCAAGCAGTCCTCTTGTAATGTGGAATTAACTGCCTGTTCCACCAAGGGACATTGGGGCTCTCTGTGACACTATAGATTTCCATCCCTGCACAAATTAAAACATCAACTTAATAGACATTCTTTTGTGTGGGTCTGAGTAGTCATAGTCTCATTCCAGTGGCAGGGTTCTTCTGGGCTAAATCTGCATCTGATGCCATCGGAGCACTGACCTCAGCAAGGATCCCCAAGTAGCAGGAGATCTCTTTATTGTTCTTGGATCTCAGTAACTCTGCTGTGGCCCATGATGACCCCTCAGCTTTGATCGAAATGCAGCAGCTTAGTCCTGGTCCTGCAGAGACCTAGGTGAGTGCTTAACTTTACATCTTGTGAACAAGCACGTTAACTTTAATAAACTAACCACTCATAAAGTTTGGCATCCATATACTGTTTGTTTATCATGTTTGGAGCTTTAGATGATGTCTGGCTTACTCAGTTTTAGTTTTTAAGTACTGCAGAAACCCACCAATATAAAGTGACTTCAGCAGCGTATTTCTTTTTGCTTCAGAGGCCTCAGTACTCAATTTATGGTTTGTCTCACACCCAAACAGACATGTAATCCTTTCAAGTAGACTAGATATTACACGAGGGGTGGTGAGCAATCTCAGTCTCTGTAGAACCACCACACTACAAAGGGAACTGAGTTGTAGCATGGTGGCCCACCAGCAGCACCTGCTCCATGCTGGGCCACTCACATGCTCAGAGTTAGGCAGGCATTCATCATCTCCAGAATGAAGTAATTTACATATCACTAGGTGTGCAGGCACCACATTTTTATAACACCCACCACCGCCACCACTAGATGTACAGCCACCTTGCTGATATGTGCATAGAAATATATCCCTAAAAAGGATGGGAGAGGGAAAAAAGTTCTCCTCTTCTGAAAGCAGAATGACTTGTAAATAAGTACCATCTACTGAAATTTATTACTTTTCAATATTTTTCAGTATTGTGCAGAGAAACACAAGGCAATCATCCACCATGAAGAATACTAACCCTCTTCCACCTGAACTCCTGATCTTCTAGTATTACCTTCGTTACCAGGACACTGTTTCTGCCATTGCGGTAAATGCTGAGCTGGCAGTTTTACCTCTTCTGCCCCTGATTCAGGCTGCAATGCAGAGATTCTTTGGCAGGAAAGGAGGTGAAGTAAAGAAGGAAGTTGCTGCTATCAACTGGAGTGGGTCAATAAAGAATTTTAAACACCCATTTAGACATATTACTGTATTTTACATCCCGTAAATTGTGATACAGAATAAAATTAATCAAGAGAGAAAGAAAATTGTTCGTATTTTGTTGTTGGAAAATGCTATGTATTAAAAGTCTTGGTGCTGTTGCTAGTATCCGACTTTTTTCATAGTCATATGTATTTCTCCTAGGTATCAAAAATATCACATCTTCTGCCATGTAAGACTTTTGTAAGGATGTGTGAGAAGAAAAGAGGATGAACAGAAGCTGGTGCTTCCCGTGCAGTGTGAGGGGAGAGAGCAGAGTACAATTGATTGTGAACTGTCAGGAAGGTCCCCAGCTGTGCAGTTTAGATGGGCAGAGTTGAGCAAAGTGTTCCCTGCATGTAGGGTTCATTCCTTCCCTGTGCCCCTCCCTGATCCTTTGAACTTCTCCCAATCCTTTAAGAGGTGTTTCCTCTTCAAATTCAGACCATGGTAGAGGCTGATATAGAGTGGGAGGAATTGCAGAATAAAGGAAGCTTTGTGGGTCCAGGACTGTCCAATTCATTGGCAGAATTCCTATGCCCTCCTACTCACTACTCCTGCTGCTGCCCGTGGTGTGTTTACCACCTGTTTGGGTATGCCCTGTGACTGCAAGAAGGTAACCATTGTGCATTACACTGCTTCAGATCTGCATTCAGCTAGTGATGTGAGACTGTCTTGTAGGGATGAGATTCAATGAAGAATTAGGAGTCTAATCTTCTATTTCCAGCCCTGCCATTGACTTGCTTGCACTGTGAGGGAAACCAGTTACTCTGACTTCCGTGCTCCTCAGTTTTCCTGTCTGTATAATGGAGCTAGTGGTGCTTATCAAGGAAACTTGAGTGACTTGTAGTCTTCATTGTGTTTGGAGAAAGCTTTGATTTCTTGGATTCGAGGTCCCATTGGAAGCATCAAGTAGTATTAATGTAAAGAGAATATGGTGGTTTTTTGCTTCCTGTTAATGTGTTATTCACTTCTTGGCTTCAGGAATAATGTGCACATCCTCATGTGCATCTGTGCCAACGCTCAATATTGTGTGTGCCAAGATACGTTATAGTGTCTGTATTTACTATGTACAGCCTACATACCGCCTTTGTGAGTAAGTATGGCAGCAATGTAGTAGGGGAAGGGGGGAGTATCTGTGTGTCTGTATATAAGATCATATATTTGTACAAAGTGTGTGTCTGTGGGCTTCAGAGACTGAGGGGAGTCTGTGGTTCAGACAGTCTGCCTGTTTTTTTCTTTTTTTCTCTGAAGGCAGCAAAATATGTTGATATGGATTTTTTTACAGGAGCTTTTTGTGTTTTGAGTTAATACATTTCCCTTACAACAGATCTTGCCAAACATCAGTTACTTACTAGTACAGTGAAAGCAGGTTACCCAAAGGCAGTACTATTCCCCGTTGTTTTCTCTTCTTCCAAGCTGCTCAGAGACATACTGTAATAAGACTCCTAGTTAAAAACAACAGAATATCAGCATGAGTAGAAAAGTTGAGCAAAAATGCCTGTGCTTATGCTGCATGTGTCCTTAAGTATTTAGCTGAACTAGTGCCAAGGTTGTGAGTTTATACAGCAGAAATACTGCCACTGATATGCTCTGTGTAACTGTGACCCAGTAACTTCATTTGTGAATTGTGTCCAGTGTGATATTTCTGTTCAATATTCCCACTGGTAAAATGAGGCTTTAATTACAGTGCATATGAGAGAAAGCGAGAAGCTTCATACAGACGGTCTACAATGAATTATGGAATTTTCATTCATGAGAATAATATTTGTCATTTTTTTCCCAGAAATGAAATGCCTGCAGTAAGAAAGTACAATACAAAGGAAGTGAACTCTTCCTGACTGCTGGAGGTTGCAAGTAATGACCTCTTCTCTTTTTCCCCCCGCTTCTTTTTTTTCTTTTTTTTTGATGTTACCAACTAGCAAGATTTCTCAGTGGAAATAAGCTATTTAGTCTATGTATAGATCGTTCAACAGAGGGATTGAAATACATTCTTCACACGCATGCTGAACATACCCAGCCATTAATAACAAAATTTTTAGTGGTGAATAAAACAAAGCATATTACACATTGCCAGTAGGGAAATTGATTTATCTTGCTTTGGTTGGTTGTCTGCATTAAGAAATGTCACACATATTCGAAGTGTTTTGCATAGCTGATGTCTTGTGTTTTGCCATACCAAAATCTCTGCTAGACTATATTTTGGCATCTTTTTCTTGACCTCATGTCAGGAAGGAAACAACTACTTTCAATGGAGTATGTTTAGCCAATTAACATATGTGCTTTATACATATATATATAGTATACGTACATACAGAGACATATATATAGTTATGCATGTGTTTAGATATTTTGATGAATTAGACCAAAAAACTTATTTGCTTCTCCAAAAAGGACCACACTGAAGTGTCTTTAAGAGAATTAAAACTGGATTTATGGATTTATAAGACAGCTCGCAGACTGGTGCAGCCAAAGCACAGCCCCTACAAGTGGAATTCAGTTTGCCTAGGTCCACAAGACTGGCTGGCACACTCTCAGATAAGTTTAAGTCAATTGGTTAAAAAAAAAAATGCAGTCCATGATATAGCCGTAGAGGCAATATATAAGGCATGTTATGCTAATAGACAGTTTTAAAACTGCCTTTCAGAGCTGTGTGAACATATCCAATGAGCATTGTTAGGCTAATGGTGAAGATTCCACTCTAAGTGTTTATAAATTTTCAAAATACATCTTGAAAGACAGAGAGTATTTAAGTTACATCCTGAAAATGAAATTTATAAGACTTATAACACTAAATTTGTTGATGTCCAGATTTGGCTTGAGGTTTTTGTGTTTGTTTGTTGTTGGTTTTTTCCCTGAACTTATTGAGATCAATGATACATGCAAGCAAAATTTGGAAATTCCATACTCTGGCTGATTTTGAGTTCTTTGAGCAGAAAATGTCTGATCAGAACATACACGGAAAATTTTTTTGTGTGGCTTTTTTTGTTTTCAGTGCTAACATAAATAAACTGTTTAACTGATTTTGGATAAACTCTCCAAAAAAAATCTCAAGCATGGAAAATTTCAGCCCAAAATGGAGTTTATTTGAGAAAATTACAAGCAACAGAAAAAGAGGGTTAGAATGGAAATCTGAACTCCTCATTAACTAGACTTAAGTGCCAACTTAAATGCCAGGTTTTTTTTCTGTTAATATTTGGTTTAAAGTTACATACAGGTTTGGAAGAGCTTAGCTCTTTTTTAACCCCTTTTTTATTGCTGTCACTGACTTAGTTTTGTTTCAAAGTGATGGCATGGGTTCAGGACTCAATAGCTATCTTCACCGCAGCAGGAGACATACTTTTTAACTTTTTCTTTCAGATTATCACTTGAGATTGTGTTCACATAGCCTTAAATTCCACCTAAATCCCTCTCCCTAGTATTTACTATTGGCAGTCTCTAAATATTTAGTGGCACAAGCCAATGGGGATCATTAGGCTAAGGTGGGCCTTAGGCTGTCAGATTATGGCTTCTGGTTTCCATTACAGATCTGTGGCAGTGCAAGGAGAAGACAAGAGGTCTGCCTAACGCAGCGAAAAGGTACGCATAAAACTCAGTAAAATACAATGCAGCCGAAACAACAGCATGCTGTGTTTTCAATCCTTAGCTGGGGCAGAAACCTGCACAGTTTCATCTCTGAAAATGATGGCAAGTAATGTTTTGAGCACATGTCATACTTTTCATCTGGAAATCTCAGTGCCTTGAGGAAAGTGAGGAGATGGATGTTATTTGACTGCTTTTACTCTTGGTCTAACTAAATATGGAGATTACTGTGGTCTAATGGATAGGACCTGCATCTAACTCCTCAGCAAGCAGCTAACTCTGTTCCTGGCTCTGCTGCAAATTCCCTATGTAACCTCTGGCAAACTTTCTCTTCCTCTGCTCCTTCCTTTGGAAAATTCCTCTGAATTCAGGGGGGCATTTTGTTGGGGGAATGCAGGATGAGGAGTCGCTTTACCAGGTTTGGAGTCTCTTTTGCTTCTTGAAGGTTAGCCAATTCAGTTCTGAGACCAACAATGAATGTCTCCATTGCAGTTCTTAAGAGAATTGTCTCTTTTTCCAGTGATGTAAATTTTGTTTACATTTTATGCTTTCTACTTTTAAAAACCTCCCTGGTCTGTCTTTGTTCCTGATTTTTTAGTCCAAAAGATCTTTATTAGATATACAGAAGAAGGAATCCAAGTATGTATTAAAAGCAATTATAAGAACTCTTAATTTAAAAAGTGCCTATTGCAAATATTCAGAAAACATTCAAGTGGTCAGTGATATTGCACTGAGTGTAGGAGTGCACACTTCTCTTAAGTTATGAAAATGATTAACTTTTCTGTAACTGTGAGGAAGCAACTGACAACCCAGGCACCTGGAAGAGCAGGGCTACAGCTCTGATACTGCAGCTCCAAAACAGAGGTCCCTGACACTTAAAAGGCAATTGAAAGAAGACTTCTGTCAAGCACTGACAGTCTGCAGAAACACGCATGAAAACTAAATGGCAAGGTGCCTAGTTTTTCCTATCAGCTTTTTTTCAATGTCTCCATCCTTAGCTTACTTCTGTCCTCTGAACCATACTTCAGAGGCCTTCAGAGGTGCTTGGCATTCTCCACTGGGTAAGCATAGGGACTTAAGTAGGTTATAGACCATCTGAATGTGGTTCTCAGGGCCTAGTCATGTTCTCACTAAATGATATCAAATCCTTCACCGTCATTGCTGAAAGCTGAAGTGGACTCTGGTCTGACCCTAGCAACAGTTATTATTAGTTAAAATTTACAAAAACATAAGCTAATGATTGACATTTCTGATAAATTCAGATTCTTTAGACAGACAACTCCCCCACTGGTTAAACATATTTCTAGATTTCTGAAAATGCTCTGAAAATTTCAGCCATTTCTTCACTAGCATACCTCTCTTCAAGGAGATCTAATTATGCAGAAAGCTTGAAAGTGTTGTAACGAGCTGCATTTTGCTGTTTCCATTTTTCAGTAACATGGACAAAAATACAATCTAATGAGCAAAACATTTATTTTGGTACAGGATTCTTCCTGCTGCTTAATGCTCTTTCCTTCTGCTTTTTTCTAGAGTACACGGTTTTTCACATTGGCAGGATGTGTGTGGACATGAACTGAATATATATTTAACCTTAAATTCGGTAGCAAGCACTAAGTTATTGTACAACAATGCCTGCATGAAGACAAAATTATGTCAGCCCAGTAGGGACTTACGATAAGGTAGTTACTGACTTTCTTGAGTAGACTGGGGCCTGCTTTCAAATAAATAGGGTCCAGCATTTTCTAAAGTAGCAATACTTCTGATATGAACCCTTAGTTTGTACAGAATCTACAACTCAGACTACAGCCTTTCTTGTAAAGCAGATGCAAAACCTCCATAATTAAAATACATTTTTAATGTATTTTTTTCCAAGTAATACTAAATGCTTGAGCATGCTCAGTTCTGTCACAGCATGTCATGATAGTTGAAGTAACCTGTATTAGGAAATGAAGTGGCAATTCAGTGCTGTGAGACTTGTGCTGATTATGGTGGACCTGGAATAAAAATAAAGATACAAGCTCAGTCTAACCATTTAATGCTTAGACACTTATATGGACAACAGCAGCTCCCTTCCTGATGCCAATACAAACCTTATGTTCCTTTTTTCCCTGCAGGAAGCCCTCAGGCTAATGTTTGTTAGCAGGAGCTGTTTGCAACTGGGAGAAATGCTGTGTGTGTGGCTGCTCTCAGAAATGCTCACAAATTCCAGCTAGCACAATATCGTTCTGTGACTGGCACTATGTAACATCTACATTTGAAATATTTCTGTGCTCTGACTGGGAAAATCCCAACTGAATCCAACTCTTGATCTTCATGGAAGGGCCCCTCACAAAGGTACTCCATCCACTTCTAGGTCCACCTGGATACACAGCTTCTTTGGTGCTGATTTATGGAACCTGATATGTTTATTCCACTGCGGATATTTCCTTCCGGTGATGAAAACAGCCCAGAGTGGCAGAGAGCTTCTTTTCCTTCTCACACTTTCTTCCTTTTTGCCCTCTAGGAGATGCTGATGTTGCCTGTCAGCTTGGAGCTTCATCCTCCCATCAGTTAGTTACCAGTCCTGCTGCTACTTCAGCCTCATGCAGATGGTGAGTCTTTGCGTCACAGTGACTGAAAGACAGAAAGGAAAGAGGTGACCTTGCAGGAGCTCAAGAATGAGGTGGGATCTGACAATGAAACTCTATGGACGGTTTCAAGTTTGTAAGCTGGGGCTGGGCTCTGTGCTGTAGGTCAAGAAGCAGCGGATGGTTCAATGTCTCTTCTTTTTCTCCCTGTCATTCCTAGGCCTCTACTCCAAAGCTATGCAGCTCTGACAGGCCGAGAAGTTGAGTCTACTGCTTTTGCAAATAGTGTTGTCATCCCGCATGAATACTCTCAAGTTTTGGCTTGGGAGGGTTGGACGCTGTGGTGAAAGTGCTTTGACCTTCACAAGCTTTTAGCAACACAGTTTTTGCTCATTCCTTCATTTCCCTTATTCTTCCCAGATGAGCTTTCTTTCCATACAGATTTTGGGGCAATTTTTCCTGTGTTGGAACAGTCACCAGCCATTGTTTTGCTGTCACCTGTAAGAGAAGGATATGTCCGCTTCTCATAACTGCCAGATAACCTTTCAGAAAGCACAAGTAAAGATGTAATGATATAAGGTTAAAGCATGGCTACAATATTGTTGTTAATGTGGGTGACCAAATGTCTGAAACCAAAATGTAAGATGCCTGTTTTTCCTAGTGAGGCTCTGAAGCTGATACTCCATCACTGTAGGAAAGAAGCCAAGCAATATGACAAGTGAAATGTTGTGGTTCTGGGAATTTCTAGCAGGCTTATGGCTCGCATGTGTATTTCATGTGAAAGCATGTCATGTGCCTGTCCTGGCTGATCTTGTATACAGCTGTTGAACAAAAGTATGTGGAAAAAAGCTTGCATGCAAATCTCTCTTCTCTGTGTGCCAAATAGAGGTGTTTTCTTTTCAGTTCAGGAGATGTTAATTATTGGGGCTGGGCAAGGAAGTACTTTCAGCAAAGGACTTTTACTCTGAGGAATGGCAGGTTTTCCCACTTAAAAAAATTAATTTTTAATATGTCTTTTGATTCTAGAGTTTATAGGGCAATTTGTAGTATATGTTATTACTAACTAGTATAGAGCTGCTATCAGAAAGCTAGGTGTCAACAAAGAAAACAGCATCCTTTTCTAAGAGAAAGAGAGGCTAAAAGTTTTGTAAGTTGTATTGGAGTTTTGCTTGTATATATCAGTTTGGTAGGACAGAAAGAGGTAATAACAGAATTGTCAACAGAAGAAAAACAATTCCGCCTTTAATTGACGTATACTCTTTTTAATTGTTGCAATGCACTTTCACTACCTGAAATTTAGCATGCCAGTCATGATAACTGATATTCTACTCTCTACCTGTAAACTTGTTCTTTTCTCTATCATCAACATTTCTCAGAATTGAGTCACTGAAAACTGCAAAGACACATTCAGACACTGCAATTTGTTGCTTACTTTGCTTATAAGGAATCTCTGATCCTTTATGTGATATAGATTATATATAGAATTGCAAATGTAGTATTCAAGAGACTGCAGAGTTTCTGTGCCTGCGCAGCTTCAGACCATCAGTGTGGCCTGAACCCTTGAACTCTTAATAGTGAAAGCATGAATCCTGTCAGATGGAAATAAAGAGCTAGACTTGTAATGAGGTAGTTTACAGTTCAAGCTTTTTTGCTAATCATGCAATAATGGTCAAAAAAAGATGGAAATAAGACCCTCTCAAAATGGGGATCATGCTTTTTCTTTGAGCTTCTGCAGAAGTGAGCAAGTACATGGAGAGTGGAACTGTTGTTGGTCCATGCCTGGTTGACTTTAGGGAGAACAGGTGATGTTTTGAAACCCCTTCAAATACATCTGTGCTTCCACTGGCTTCAAATGGTGACAAAAGTGTTGAGAAGCTGTTTTTATGGGAAGTTTGAGGAGGGAAGTCAGAAATAATGGATAGGGGAGAACATACCAGTGGATTTGATAGTTTGGTGACCTTCCTTAAACAATAAATAGCCCACCCTAATAATTTTGGGCTATTATCCTAGTTAAAAGCCAGAAGGATTTTTCCTTGATCAGATAAACATTGAGAAGCCTTGGTTTCTTATGTTAAATTCTTCCATGACTTCTCACCTGCAAGGTTTTCCTGTTTTTTGAAGTTAAGAGATAAACATCATTCAAGAGTGGCTCAGCTGTGCTGATCAGGGAGACAGATTAAGATGATGTTTCTCTCAGTCAACAAATGTGACAGTCTGTTTTTGTATAGAGTCAATTTTAAGAAGTCTTACTTAAGAAAACAGAAAGAAGAACTGAACAGAAGTTTAGTCCGTGACACTTCCTTCCTTCTCCCCCTAAATTTGTACTATATAAACACTCCCTGAAATTATCGCTTGGAGTGACCTTGAATGGGTTCTCAACCCTTGATGAATTGCTTTCAGGTTTTATTTCTGAGGAGTTTGCACAATCAAAGAAAAAAGATATTCCTACAGGATTCCCTAGGAAGATCTGTCTGTCTTGCTATGAGACGTTTCTTATATTGTCACAAGATGAAATGAGGGGCTCCCCTGACAAGTATAAAAGTTATGTGACAACCCATCTATTTTTAGATGATTTGAATCAGTGAAGAGGGAAAAACATTTGTTTCCAAGACTGTAATTTTCCAGATGACACCATTTTATTGCACGGTGCCATACCATGAGAAAGAGCATTCTTGTGGCTTTTGAACTGGAAATCCTGTAGGAATGCTATTTCTGGCATTTATTTGCTATGAAGCCAGGCACACATGGAGAGCAGACAGACTGACCAGATACAGTTTGTGGTATTAGGCATTCAGAAAAGTCCCTGCTGCACAGCCCTTTTCCAGTATACGAAGTGTTGAGTGAAGTTGAAAAATTATCAATGAAGATCAAATCTGAAACCCATGATCTGATCAGACAGCCAGACTTTCACACTATTAATGTATTCCTTCCTCTTGCAAAAATGTTATTTTGAAAATTCAGCTTTTCTGTCTTCATACGTTGATGCTTATAAAATAATTCTTGGTGATGAACAAGATTTTGATACAAAGTAGGAGTGAAGGTTGAATGCACACTTTAACAAAATGTGGTCACTCCAGTTTAACTGGGGAGATTTTTTTTTTTATTTACCTGAGTACCACGTGTGAGCATGCAAAAAACATGTTGACTGAAGAATGAACACGAGAGTAGACAGCTTAGGCCCATTCTTTGGTAACCTTCCAAAGTGGGCAGTCACAGTGAATTCAGTATGGCTATCCATGCAAGAAGTAGTTTTGCATGGGTAAGTGCTTATGGGAGGTAGCCCTATATAGCTTAAGAATTTGTATCTTCAGATACTTTCTGTATTCAGTTGAATAGAATAGGCTGGATTTTCCCTTTTAAGAAAAAAAAAAAAAGAAGTATGCTCTGAAATTTTTCTTGAATATAGTTGTGTCTCTCCACAGCCTCTCTCATAGGAACAGCTCTGAAATGATAGTCTGCTTGAATGGAGCAAAAACCCTAATAAATATAGTGCATTCCTCTTTAAAAAGTATATTTATTTAGTAAGTTTAGAAACCACTCTGAGGTTAGGTTACAGCTATTGGGATTAGAGGGCGTCTCGTGGGCAGTTCAGACATCAAGCTATAGGTCCGTGGAGTGAAGCTAAGCTGTTTCTAGCCTGATGTCTGAATTATGAATTAGGTTCATTCTAATTCCAATGGGGTAAACCTCAGAGCAGTTTATATACTTATGGCTAAGTGCTCCTAAAATACAGGCTATTTATTTAAAACATACATGTAAAATGTAATATCTAAAAAAGATGTCCGGCCTAGTGATGCTGGAGCACAGCAACCCCTCCAAATAAAATCTGAATTCCAACTTTGGAGCCCTACAGAGCGTGATGGCACAGCTGGCTTTATGCCACATGCTGATACTTCCAGCTAGGCCAGATCCCTGCTTGGCTCAGGGTGAACTAGAAGCCACAAGACTAAATTAATTTGTCTCAGCCGAAGGCACTTGCCTCTTCCTCAGCCATACCTGTCATGCCAATGCTAGGAGAGCCTTGGGTCATGATGCCCTCCCTTGGCCATTCAGGAAAGTTCCTTAGGCCCAGAATACTTTGCAGGGTTGTCTCCTCTCACTTTCTATCGCTGGAGTTGTGCAAAGAAGCCTGAATCTACTTTTTAGTCTAGTCAGATAACTGGGGAGTAGAATGGAGCTGTAGGGTTGGACTGAAAGCACAGGATTTATTAATAACATTAGCAACTGCTTCCATCTGGAGCCACCCTTGTCTCTGAGCTCATTCTAGCAGCAGTGCCAGCTGGTGAACCTCTCACCTTAATCATAAGTCTTTGACCCCTGCTGCTAGCAGTCAGGTAGCTGTGCCAAGCTGCAGTCTACAGCTGGCTTTTTCACAGGACGCTTCTGACTGGCTGCCTTGTGGGGAAGAGCAGTCAGTGAGGGTTTCTTCAGGAGGCTAAGCCATCCCTTCCTCTATTCATTTTGCTGAGGCTACCAGAGAATGTAAAGGAGAGACAGCATCTGATGTTATTTTCCTGGGATGGGAGTGGAACATGAACTACCCGTTATTTTAGGACAGCTGAGCTGGCTCCATCACTATACAAAAAAATGAGTCAGTTTACATTCTGGTTCTCTCTTCCCTCCTCACCATCCTCCTTTAATTTCCATTCCAGGAAATAAATGGGGCAAAATACCTCTCAAGTAATTACTTCTGCCTTGTCATTGAGTGAGGTGTAGAGAAATTTTCTGGAAAATACCATTCCCAGGTTTGTTCAGAAGGTGAAGATCTGTTACAGATGCAGAAGCAGCAGATGTGTAGTGGACACAAAGGGCAGATTTCTTTGGGCACTGAAGAATTGTCATAGGGCTGAAGGAGTGCGTAATTAATTCATGTGGGGATCCTGGAGCCAAAGATCACTTTATACAAATTTGCAGGAGTTAGCGAAACTAAATGTCACAAGTGAGCTAGTGGGAGTTAAAAACTGAACATGGACAAAACCTGCTGTTATTGTTTTCTGTTTTCAAAGAAACAAAATCTCACCATTTTGTGTGGCAGCAGAGTGCTTACTCATAGTTCTTGGATGCCTGAGGCTGACCATGTGGCACTAAATATGTGTGACTGTAATGAGAATATTGGAATAATCCCTCTCCCTCAGCTGCCTAAATCTATTCAGAGACGCTTGAGGCAATACTTCATCTGGCATAACTGAATTTTGGGCTGGGGTCCACTTGGTACAGGAACAAGAGAATTGCTTTCAGTGGACTGTTGGGATATCAGCAAACTTCCCATTTCATTGATAAGCACACAGGTAACTCTAATGAAGGGTTTTGGAGAGTAAGACAAAAGCAATGAAAGATCTGAATAGTGGATCTCCATCTAGCCCTGCTGCTGTCCTTTGGTCTGCAATTCTAACTATCAATCACCCCACTCTGGGCATTGTCAAATGTGACTATATTATCAACAGCCTTTCCCTGTGCTGTAGCATTCAACTAGGTGGGTAGTAATGGCAAGGTCATGCTAAAGCCTTTGATTCAAATGCTCTTCAAGTGCAGGAGAAAGATCACTTCTAGAAATGCTTGACTTTTTGCATGCTCTCTACCAAGAGTATTTGGGCAATAAGATTTGGTCATATTAATGTGTCTTTTTGTTTCACTTTGTTTTGATAGCCTACTCATCTGTCCTCAGAACTATCTGGATTAGCACTTGGCTTACTTCAGAGGAGGTAGAGCAGGTCCTTGAGGTATGATGGCACTACAGAACAGACATGATGGCTTGGTAAGGGTTCAGATGTTGTGCCTGCAATGTGTTCGAACCAGTTGCATGCCTGGAATGTTATTTTCTTTGCTGATGACCAATACACATGGCCAGAGGAAAAATTCTCCAGGAAAGTGTCATAGGTGAATATGCATCAGTCACTAAAAGCAGAATTACAGAAAAAAAAAAGATCCTGTTGTAACAGATTAAGTACCTATCAAGTGACAACAGCAGTTTATTTTCCTTGAGCAAAAGTAATGGATATACTTAAACATAATCCTACCCTCAAGTATTTTAATTCTGATGGCACTTCTATTAAGGAGAGTTGCCAAAATGGAAAAGTGCACACTCTAATGGAAACAATGTCATAAAGTTGACAGCATTTCTACAAGGTAGGTTGACACCTAAATTAGCTAAGAAGGGTTGAAACAAGATGGAAAAAAATAAAATGAAAAGGAAAGAAAAAGATTTGCTATGAGTCAGTGTTTTTATTATTTGGCAAATGTTTTGCAGTCTGTGTTTTCAGAGCCAATTAAGACACAAAGGGTAGGAGGATTAGGTCTTGTTTGTTTTATTCTACCTTCCCAGTCTGTTGACTGGCTAATCAAGAAAGCTCCAGGCACAGGTGGGAGTTCATACCCACTTGCGATTTCTTTTTGCCTCCACATTTTACTTGAAAATATACTTTGTTAAGCTTGTAACTCATCCTATACCCTTGAAACAAAAAAGGCAAATACAATGGAGTCAAGCTTCCATGTCTCTTGGCTTCTTGGTGTTGATATTGTCAACATTGCTTATCTGTACAAGATAGAGAATATGCCAATATGCTTATTTATTCCATGCAGATGACCAAAATCACATCTTTATGCCCATATGTGGAATGCTGATATGACCAGGCTTGCTTGTATACCTCCTTAATTTCATTTGTAAGGAGATAATTTTTTCCTAATCAAATATTTGCAGGTTATTAAAATTACCCAGCAGGCTAATGAGGCCTACAGTGTGTTTCTATGTGATTCCTAGTATATTTTCTCAACCTAAGCAAAACCAAAATTGTGTGACTCCAGGAGCACCTGAGGGCAGAAAATGCATGCTTTAAAGAGGCACAGTTCTTTTGTGCTGTCTTCTTGCTCCTGGTGGAGAAAGTATTACTTTTGTACTAGCCCACACTATCAGCAGATTACTTTGCAACCCTCTGTGCAGAATATGGTATGCCATAAAGAAAGCTGCTTATGCGCAAACTGAATTTTTGGTTCTTCATAAGTCAGTTAGGCTATGTTATATTTTAAGTCTATGGATTTAATAAAACAAGAGACTTCGAGGTTCAAGACCATTCTGGAGAGCTCAGCTCAAGTTCCTGGAATGTACTTTTCCTTCTCTACTCATATGAGAATTTCTTTGCCTGTATTATATAGTGCAAGCAGTAGGATTTGATCCTCTGTCTTCAAGGAAGGGGGAGGAAATAATGTGGAAGAATTAGAGAAGGACATTCACACACACACAAAAGACCAAAAAAAGGCATAACCATGAGCACGTTGGTTGGAATGAAGTTCTTTCAGGTTCTCTCATGACATTCAGACTTTCAGTCTCCTCCATTCAAAAACTTAACATGACAGGTAGACCAAGATGATATAGTTTTGGGGTGATGAATCTAAAATTGAAACCACCTCTGTAAGAAATAACAGAAAAACTCTGATATCTCTGTCAGCATGTCTAAAGTTTTGAGACAGTCCGGAAGACATTTCATAAAACAAGCTTCTATGGCTCATTGCTTTATGTTGATTACTCATATTTTCCCTTTGTAGTAATGTTTTTCTAAATGCATTTCATTCAACACACTTTCTCTGGCAACAAATGGCAGCTCATTGTTGAATAGCTAGCATTGCTTTGAAGATTTTATTACTTCAGTGCCCATTTGCACAGCAGAATCCTCTACAGAACTAAGACAGCCAGTTCCTTGTGTCAAAATTTTCAGGAAGTTGAGCTTTAAAACTGCACAGCTTTCAACAGCAGAAAGATGAGTGCTTCATCCCATGAAAGTGTTTGGTGTTCAAGAAAGGTTCTTTACTTGTATAGTGGCGAGGCCAAGGAAAACTAAAAGACCTTGTAAAATATTTTCACACACATGTGCAAAGACATCTTGGGACAGCTAAGAGCTATCTACTTAGGGCACTTGTGTGGGTTGGCAGAGAATGACTTAGCAGAGGTTTAAATTAGATTTTTTATATCCCAGCTGACAGCCCCAATCAGTAGGCTATCATCTACACTGAAGTTATTTCATCAGCCTCTTGTGTGTCTCTCTCCTTTCTCATATCAATGTGGTCCTTGGTTTTCCTTCTTCTCAGGCAGTCTAATCTCTGACACATGGTAAGATGATTTCGATGTTAATTTTTTTGCACAAATTAAAAAGAAGTTCTACCAAGCTTTAAAACGGAGTAATTTTAGTCTGTTTCAGGCTCCCCCCAGGTCCTGACTCTACAGGGGCTGGCTAGGCCTAACACTCCACTGGAGTTCTTTGCTCTGCTTTATTGAGACTTAGATACTTATAGTTTATTTTGGATGATTGCTCTTGTCCTGGTTTCAGCTGGGATAAAGTTAATTTTTTTCTTGGTAGCCGGTATGGGGCAGTGTTTTGGGTTTAGGATGAGAACAATGTCGATGCTAAGTATCGCTAAATAGTCGCTAAGTAGCGCTTACACTGGTCGAGGACTTTTCAGCTTCCCGTGCTCTGCCCGGTGCACGGGGGGCTGGGAGGGAGCACAGCCAGGGGCGCTGACCCAGACTGGCCAAAGAGTTATCCCATACCACATGACGTCATGCTCAGTATATAAGCTGGGGGAAGAAGAAGGAAGGGGGGGACGTCTGGCGTGATGGCGTTTGTCTTCCCAAGTAACCATTACGCGTGATGGAGCCCTGCTTTCCTGGGGATGGCCGAACACCCCCCTGCCCATGGGAAGTAGCGAATTAATTCCTTGCTTTGCTTTGTTTGCGTGTGCAGCTTTTGCTTTACGTATTTAACTGTTCTATTTTATTTTACTTCAATTATTAAACTGTTCTTATCTCAACGCAGGAGTTCTCTCCCTTTTACCCTTCCGATTCTCTCCCCCATCCCAAGGGGGGAGTGAGCGAGCGGCTGCGTGGTGCTTAGTTGCTAGCTGGGGTTAAACCACGACAGCTCTCTATAAGTCTATTGGAAGATCTGCATCTTAGTCTTTCTGTCATCTCAGAGCAGTCCTATTTGTTTAAATAAATAAGTATTTTTTCAGTGAAACAAGGTTTTGACCTATAGTCCAGCTGAGTGTCAAATTACTGAAACTAAACTTTACAGAAAACTCCATTCAAAATTTAGAAGCTATTTCATGATACAGGGTTATTCTAAATTAACCATTAAAAGTTATGGTTTTATGGAGCTGGTATTTTTGACATTAAAATGTATGGTAAAAAAGAATGCTAATGGATGTTTATGTTTTTCTGCAGACTCACACAAGGTGAACATCCTGACCTGAGCAAAGAAGGAGCAGGAGTTGTACTGAAGAACTTGACATACTGATGCTAAGTTTTTAAACCATTATTGCAATGGTCCTTCTTAGCCAAGTTGGTCCAACTATATGGATTATTGTGGGAGCCAATTTGCCTCTGAAAGAAAAATACATTTATGATAGTATCCTAACTTGTTTTTGATAGAGGGAATAAACTTCTGGATTTCAGGTGTTAATTAAAGCGAGGATTCTTCCAACGTATCACTGTGCTCCCACTAAGCTAAGTTATAAAATTTCTCTGGGAACAAGGGCAGGCCACTTCAGAAAACCCAGCCTCACATTCCTTGTCATTTCTCACATCCATCCAAGATGGCTGGAACCTCAACCCTTACTTCCTTAATTTAAGAACACCCTTGCCATTAGGAGCTCTTGGTTACCTGGCCAGCTCTCATTCTACTAGGATGAGAGCTGACTGGGCTGTAATTAACCGGACACTGCCATTTATCTCTTCATACTGGATCAACAAGGTAAAATGAAGACTATGAGTTTAAAGCATTTGAAAGGTAGTAAACTTCAAAGTGGCATCTAATCAACCTGTGGAATTTGTTGCTGTGGGACATGAAAGCAAACAGTTTGAGAGTCAGGGTAGGATTAAGCACTTGAATAGGAATAATACCTGCAGTTAACTTGTGAGGTTAAAGTATTATGAGGTTTATCAGTTCTTTTGCTTTTGGGCATAAACTGCCATCTCAGCTTGTGAAAAAACTAGTTTCTGCTCTGACTTATTGCTCGTTTGTGGGATGCTTTCACAGGGTGTGGGGCACCTGAGTAAGTTGGTGCTGGAGGGGAGGACAGCAAACCAGAATGGTCAATAGCCCTACTGTGGAGCAGGGGCTGCCGCAATGATTTTGATCCCCCTGCTTCTGAGGGATTCCACAGCCCATGTGGGAGGCAAGCAGTGCAGCCAGTGGGCTGCCTTATATTAAATCTTGTTCACAGAAAATTGTCAAGGCTGGGAAGTGATTTATCTTCCAGTCACTGCATGGCCACTTTTCCATACAAAATAGAAGCTTTCCATTATATATATGTGTCTTCTGACACATGAATGTATTAAAAGGAATGAAATCCTCTCAGCATTTGGTCTGAGATCACACTTATCTGTGCATTCTCTTTCTGTCTTTTTGGTAAAGAAAAGGTAGAAGGTGGCTTGAACATTCCTGCCTTTTTAAAACTTTTTCTGTAATGTCTCTTCACAGACAGAGATTATACATATGCATGTTATGGCTAGAAGTAAATGCACAGGCATTAACTACAGCAGCAGGTGTTTGGGGGATTGTTCACCTCTAGAATATTTGCACAATACCATTTAAACAATTAGCTGTTTGCCCTCAAGGACTGAGGTTTATAGAATGGAACACTTTACAGCAAGGGTGGTTCTGACTGGAAATCGCACCAGTTAGATGAGGGTTTTTGTTCTCAGACTTGAAGATTAAGATTAAAACTTTAAATGCCTGATTGTACTGAAGTGGAACTTTGGATTTAGACTGCAAAACTGTGTTTAGGCTGCAGGAGAGCAGAGAGACCGTACTGTTGGTAAAGATGTTACATTAGAAAAGAGGGCTAAGAGTGGCTCTCTTCAGGCAGAGATACGGTGTCTTCAGATAGGCTTGCAGGAGCAGCTGATGGTCTTATCTCACAGAGTTTTAAAAAAAAGGAGAACATTCTGACTGCTTTGAATGATTAATGTAACCATGAGTGTTACTAAGAGGTCTAGCTGAACCCAAACAAAAGCAAGTGATGCTTTTCCTCCTCTTGGCTTCAAAGAGCCGGTCAAGGTATTGGATATGCTGATCTTGAAGACCAGGGTAAAGGGTTGGGGAACCCAATTTAAATGCTTCTTTTATTTCTAGACTTCTGCAAATTTCTGCACTCCATTCACAGCTTTATTCTTGAAGAGGGCAAAGTGTTGAAGATGCCATGAATTATGCCGTATCTCTCCTATTGATCTGGGTTTCTACGTAGGGAGACCAAGTTCTTTCATGTGCACTACTGGCTCCTTGGGTGGAGGTAGCTGGACAAGCACTAGCTATCTGCATGACAACTGCTATCTGGAAATTTAATATATAGATCTACTGACCTTACCAATCCCCTGAGGGATGATCCCTTTAAGACTCTGTGTGCTGAGGTGAGTTGAGCAATGGGACAAAGCACTACTAGATTACTAAAGGACAGAAATTCCCTCGTGTTACAAGCTCTGTTGCCAAGTTACAGTCATCAGGGCCTTGAGTGCACCAAAAGCCCTTAGTTGCCCTGACCAGCCTCACCCAGGGCCTCCATCCATGCAGGCCCTGCCCATTGGTCCATGAGCTCCATTAAGCTCAGTCCTGGGCCCCCAGACTGCCTGAGTGATGTTGCAGATGTGCCTGTCTCTTGCTGTCCTGAGTTGCTGACTGGATTTCCAGGATGGACACCAGGCCAGTGTTGTAGCCCTGTTTCTGATCCTGTCTCTGGTCTGAGCTACAACATTAGTAGTTTTGTCTCTGGTTCTGTCTCCTCCTATCTTGACTAGATGACTTGACTTCCTGGATGGACCCCAGATCGTGTAGGTAGCCTTGTCTCCAGCTCTGTCTCCAGAGACTGTTGCAGTAAACATGGAGTAATCCAAAGTACATTTGGCATTGTGCTGTAGCTATGAGGATATTACCTGACATAGTCAAAGTCAGAGAGGAAGGGAGAGAGAATTTCAGCTGTGGTGATGTGCTGGTTAATGTACTGTAGACTAATTTACTTGTGAACCACCCAATGGTATCCAGCTTCATTGTGCCTATTCCTCTAGTTCAGACACGTAGCTAAACAATGTCCTGATTCTAGTTCTGTGCCAGAAGGGCAGCTTATAAACCCTTCTCAGACAACGTACAACCTCCTTCTTCCTTCCTGTGAAACCTCCTGGGGCTTAGCATGTGTGGGGGTGGTGGAAAAAGGGAGGGAGAAGAGGAGGAAGGGTGAGAGGAGCAAATATCCATTGCCAGCCATTCCCAATGGAGAAAAAGGCTGTGATAGTAAATGATGGATTTTATGGCAGAGAGGAAATGCCTTTATCCCATGAGCTGTGGCTGCTTACAAGCATCCTGGCCAGGGTTCTGGCTACCTGAGGAGGAGGGGGTGGGTCCCTCTCTGTATTTGGCCAGATGAGAAGTCTGCAAGTTGGGAGGTGTTGTCCCTGGTGGATGTAAAATACTTACAGGTGCTTCCTGCCGCCTGGCTCCAGCTCCAGTTCTTATGTCGGGAGGCGGGAGAGCTGTGAGCAGATGATGTAGTTGTGTCTGGAAGTTCTCAGGTGGCAGATCACCCCTTAGAGGCTGTCACAGCAAGCGTGGATCAGCACAGTGAGCTGAGTCCGGAGCTGTGGAAGATTGAGAACTATAATAGGCTGTACTTTTCCTACCTGGAAAAAAAGGACACAGGCAATGAATGGTTGCAGGTTTTTGTGTGTGGAATTCCTTGCTGTTTTCCTTTCATGTTATCTCAAATGCACTTTGAGCTTTGTCTTGAAATGAAACTTTTTGACACTCTTTTGGAGGCATGCCCGAGGGATGGTCTAAAAGCTCTACAGGAAAGATCTGTGTTATGATAGCTCTTATTAAGTCCAAAGAAAAGGAGGCTTATACCAGGTCTAGCAAAGTTTGTAAGCAGAACTCTAACCCTTTTGCAAGGAAGAACATTTTCTCTCAGCCATCAGGGCTTTTTGTTTCTCAGTTTTCTTCTTCATTCTATTTATAGCCTACTCTAGTTTAATTTTTCTTGGCCATCAGACAAGTAAGCAAGTCTTTTCTCTGCTGATCTTAAGGTGGATTTTGTTTATACATATACAAGATCTGTAATTACATAGCAGTGTGATTCCCCACAAAACACCCCCTAGCCTCCACTCCCCAAATTCATATAGGACTTCTTTTCTGCAAGGCCAAATCCACTTTTAGAGTTTCTAGACAAAGCTATTTTGTGTATACATGGTTTTCCCTCCCGTCTCAACCCTTCCCTGACAAAAAAGAAAAAGGAGTGGAAAAAAAAAGAAGACAGGGCAGCTGGGAAATCTTAGACTAGGAGGCAGATCACATTTCAAAACATTGTGATCTAAAAATAACAATTCTGATCTCCCCTTCCCTCTCTTTCTCTCCCCCTTCCTCTTCTTCTCAATGTAATTCATTTTCTCTAAAGAAATTTCCCATCCTGGTAATATATGAACCATGTAACACTTCAGTGAGATTGATTTGATTTGCAAGACGCAGTTATGATTTAAAAAATTGGGAACTGGGATAAGAGCAAACCTGAGACTACTGTGGCTTGTGCAACTTGATGTAATACTGTACGTACATGCACACACATGCATGTGTGGTAACAGGAGTAATAAGGCTAGAATTCATGTCCATTTCAGTTTATGTCAGGAATCAGATATTTTTATGGGTTTCACATTAATTATTAAATATTTTGGCTTTGTGGACTTCTATCTCTCAAAGGACAGTTCCTACTGAAGTTTGTGGGTCTACCCTTCTTGTATGTACATCAGAGGTTTTCAGTTGTATGAATTAGATTGGAGGGTTTGGGTTGTTGGTTTGTTTGTTTTTTGGTTTTGGTTTTTTTTTTTTTAACTTTCATTGGTGTTTTCAAAAGCAAAGAAGAATTTTGCACCTTTTTGAGTGCCACTCTGCTGCAGGTAAAGAATGTAACAGCTTGTGAGAGTGCAGCTAGAGCCAATAATAATTTGACTGACATATCTTGGCACTGAAATGCCTATTAAAACTCACTCTGTCCTTTCAAGATGGAGATTTTAATGCTGGGCACTTGTTTCAGCTGAAAATTCACTCTCATTATAGATCCAAAGAGCCTACATCCATGAAAGATTCTCAGAAGGATCTAGTATTTCTATTGATGATAGAATAAATCCTTCAGTGTCACAAAGTTTCCAAGCCATGGAAGTTTCCAAGCCCAGTACGTACTGCAAACATGTTTCCATATGTACCACACCGTACTTTTCCATACAGGATCCCAAAGATTCCTTGGAAAACCACAGAGGACAGTCAACTATGATAACCTGGTAACAGTTTTGAGAATTCATATGAAATATAGCAATTCTCAGTAGGGGTTAACTGTGGATTCTAGGGATAACAAAGTTCATCACAGGAACAAATGTCTTCAGATATTCAATTGGCATGATTTCAATGACAAATAAGACAGCTCTATTCAGAAAAGTTTGACAATCTATATACACTTGTTTCACAGAAAGGCAACTTCTTTGATTTTATGCAAGATATGCACACTTTTAAAGCCAGTTCCAAAGTAAAATCACTGATATTCTTTCCATGGATTTGAGAGAGTTCCAGTAGGTGGGAGGTTAGCTCTCCTACCTACACTGCCAGTAACCAGAAGAGGTTTTTTAAAGAGCTGTTTATTACATGGTATGGTAGAACAAAATTTTTCAATACAACCCCCTGTCTCCTGCAGCTTGCAGTGCTAACACAGGTTTGTGGTGCCTGCTGGAATCTGCCTGGATTTTAAGGCAGGATTTTAAATACATTATCTGTTTGTTTCCCTCTTTGCACACAATGCAATAAAAGCTTATATTAGCATTTAGAAAATTCTGCATGTGTGAGAGACCATGAAGTTTGTTCAACACAGACTCCTGTGTTGACTTCCTACAGAATTAAAGATACTTTGCCACAGCAGGTACTGTACATGTGTAGGCGAATGTCTATCTGTAGGCATGGGTATTATAAAGAGATTGATATCCCTAGTACTCTTACTGCTTTCATCATCTGCTCTGTGGCTATAGCTTTTTACCTGTAATAGAACATCATCATCATCTTAATGGTGAATCTCAAGGTTTCACATGTAGAAACTTGGGGTGAGATCTTGCCTTCCTGGATCATTCTCTGCTACAAACCTCTTGAAACAAAGATGAAGTGGCACTATGGTGAACAGTCAGATCCACGTAGATTGCAAAAAAATTGACACCTCACAGCTGCGCATCAGCTTTTATTCCTCTCCTTGCTGAGAAGTCAAATTAAATTATTTAGGAGAGTCCAGTTTTAGCATCCAGTTTTAGGAACTGAGCCAAGCTGGCTAAGTTAGCTGTGTCCCTGGACTCCTTGTATAGACAAAGGTGACAGGATTCTCCTGAGGCTGATGCAAGGGAGACATAACTGTCTCCAGCAGCACCTGTAGAAGGACCACAGGGGAACTGGGTGCCTGGCATCAGGTAGTACAATGACTGTTACTGGTATCAAAATGCCACGTACGTGAGGGCTTCTCATCAATCCTCTGTGGAGCCTACTGAGAACTTTGCTTCTCACAATGGGAGATGCTGTTGGAGTGGCTGTAAGTCTGAATCATAAATAGTCAGGCATGAAAGACAGCACAGACAAATCTCTTTGAATAGGGAACCTCGATTTTCTGCAGTCACCCAATTTGTCAAAACCCATGTTTATGGAGCAGAGAAGAGCAATTGTTCTCCTACGGCAGCCCACGGGAGCAGCAGTAGCCAAATACAAGCTACCTCACTGCTCTGCAATTTGCAGTGCTGTAAAATATCTGCATAAAGAACAGTGAAACAGTCTTTGTGATTTCCATGAATTTGATTACTTTCACGTCGTTTTAGTTCTAGTTGCATTCTGGCATTTCTGCATGTTTGTGCCACAAGCAAAAATCATTTTTTCCTAAAGCAATAATAACTTTTGAAATTCATTGGGCCTAAACAAGCCTCCCTTGAGGAAAATATTATCTAACTTTTCCTTTCCACCACACAATTTAACAAAGATTTACAAACAAGTATGTATACTGTATACTGTACAGATTTATTTGGATTAGAAACCTTGCTTTTTAGGCATGTAGTTTTTAAAATACTTCTTTGAATGAGCAAAAAGTGCATTTCTATAAGGAAAGGAGGAAAATACAATATAGTGGAAGTTAGGCTGAATTAGGAAAAAAAAAGTTTTAAGATGCCACAGATAATATGAAGCTTATGATTTCTTTCAAAGAAGTCAGGCCATATTCCTCCTAAAACAACCTGAGCTTCAGATTGTTTTGTCCCTGTGGAGGTCTGTGGGGTCTCAGATGTTCCAGTTCAGTCACTGCACACTGTGGTTATAACTGTCCTACTGATAGCCCTTTGACAGTTTCACAGGGTAGGTGAGAATATATCCTGAGGTATGTTTTCAGGAAAGGTGCTAGAAACCTATTAGCATACTGTTGTCCCCCTGTATTTCCACTGCACGACAACTTTTTTTCCATTGGTGGTTTTTCCATGGTTGTGTTGAGAACCATCTCTGAGGTTTGATTGGTGTGAATGAGAGCAAAACTTGGGCTTCATCATGCATGAAACTCCAGTTATCTCTCATTTAACCTTACAATAAAGTCAGTAGAAGTTGTATGAGTCCACAGCCAGCAGCGCCGTGAGAACTACATCTCCCTTGCTTCAAGTATGAAAGGTGTACCTGGCTGCTGTATCGAAGACCATATCTGAACTGGGCTCCATTTACAGTCAGGATCAAATCAATATAATTAATGATGCCTAGAGCATAATCTATCCCATCTGAAGCTAGATAACTAAAATGAGTCTCTAAAAGTGCCACTTTCTCTTCACTATTTATCAGGGATGCTCGGAGTGACTCATGTGGCTATAGAATGAAATCTAGTGTGTACAGATTGAAAGTGAGGGGCGATGAGCCCCACCTAAACTCTGCTGCCATTAATAGGCACAGTGAATGTGAATTGCAAAATTCAGCATCTATGTCTCTCCTTAATATAGAGCATATGCTACCAAAAATAGAGTTGATGATAGCATTTATTGTGACAGCTGATGATTTGACTTCGTCCATTAAATAGATGACTCATCTACAATTTCTTTTTAGATTGTCTAGATTATGTGTAGTTAAAGTCCTTTGGGGATTTTTATTCTGCATTTCATCTGTGACAAGGAAAAGGGCAGGTATGTGGAGCATATGAAGGTGCAAAAAGGAAGCCTGAAGGTTTCCTGGGCTCTGTGAAACAGAGAGTGAGATGCCCTAAGAAAACAGGCGACACAGATATATAAACTCTTCTTTGGTGTCAGGGATCTGTTTTCTAATGCAGCAGTAGGAATATGCAGGTGGCATTTCTATCACTGCTACTGAGATAAAAGCAGCTACAGAGTGAGTCTGTTGGGATCACTCTGCCTTCCTGAAAAGAGAAAGGGAAAGAACATGTATGCTTTCTAGTAGGATCAGGTGGTGGAAGAAGACTTCCTCAAGACACCCCAATTTTAGGATCAGAAATCCATAATGAAACTCACCAAATGACAGCCAGCATGCAAACTTTTATCTTTGCTTAAACACCTGTTGGTTATTCAGACATGAATTACATCCTGGGTGCTGAGGTCTCCTCGGTATTATTTCTGTGGTTTCAAAAATTTCACCTTTCCTGAAGCAGTGTGTGCTAGAAACTGGAGCACATCTCCACTGTCTCTCCAGAGACATACCTCTCTTCAGGGGGGAAAAAAAAAAAAAAAAAAAAAAGAGAAGAAAAACACTGAACCTTCTTTCTTCCACACTAAAAGACCTTTGTCCCAAACCACACATGTAGATTTTAAACAGAAAATAATATGAAAGCACAGTGCTTCCTTTATAGCAGACCTTATGTGCCTTATGCAGCTTTCTGAGTTCCTGTGTCCATGGATTTATGATGTGCTCTACACTTTCCACATTCTCAGTGTTGTTTTCCCACATTTGAAGGAGAAATGATCAAGAGATTTGTGCTGGAGTGAAATTTATTCTGTCTTAAGCTGTGTAAAGGTTCCAAATTCACCACAGCATGGAAAATAGAAATGCTGTAAGCATCTTGGGCCCTTCCCAGGCATGCAGACACCGTGCCTTCTGTAGAAATGAACATTACATTCTTGTAATTACTGTTCTTGTCAGAACTGCTTTTGCCTTTAATAGATCAGGTAAATATGAACTGAGCATATGTTATAATGCCCAAGGGGTCATTTCTGCATGGGAAAATAGCCCCCAACCCAATGAAAGGTTGCACTCCTCTGCAGAGGGGGGAGGTTGAGTGGTGTTTCTGGTCATTTAAAGTGAATTGCAGGGGTGGATCATCAGCACACCAAGGGGTTCCTTTGTTTTGAGGTAGGAGAGCTGTAATTCAATATTTAAAAAAAAAACATTTTAGGACTGTAGTAAACAGGGTCATACCATTCAGTTTCCTCTGTATGTGCTAGAAAACTGTGAGTGACCATCAAGTTTCAGGTGCTGAAGCGACTGTCCAACTGTGTGGACACCCTGGTAAGGCCCCCACTTCCACAGCAATTCCTAATACCAGTACTGCCAGACTTGCCCGCATACTGCTTAGCATGGAACGACCTCACTACCTCCTCAGTAACCTCGAGTATTCCTTGGAAATGTTGGTTATTACAGCCATGGTCTGTCCCCCCTATTGAGGAATACTCTAATTCTGCTGAAATTCCTCAGTGGTTTGCCAACTGCCCTTTCCATGGAACAAACAAAAAAACCGAAGCGAAAGTAAAGAATGAATTTCTTCTTACTCCAAGATTAACAAAACTGACAGAAATAAAATGAAACCACACTTACAATTACCCTTTCCTTAGATCACCTATTAACCAGCTAACCAGCTCTCAAGACACTTACATAGCTGGGATCAATCCTTACTCAAGATTCCTGGGCTTTACTTATATAGAAAGGAATTGAGACTTGATGAGGAGCTTCTCCTTATATATCTATTTGGTCCTTGAGCAAGTAGCTCTAGCTTGAAAAGCCTTTTATAATTCATAACTTAATTAGGATGCCAATTTTTAACAGTGCTATTAAAAGATTACTGACCTCCCCTGCCTAATTTTAGAAATATTTATGTCTCTTTGGCATGGGTAGGTAGATCTATTTTCTGATCAGAGAATAAACATAACTTGTTAATGACTGTGCTAGTGCTTAACAGGCTACTGATCTATTTATAGCAATGAAGGAAGTCTTCCTGCCTGGAACTGTCAAACATACACTAATGTTCAAACATTTGTATATGACCAGTGTACATAAAAGCCTATAATTTAAAGAAACATATAAATTGATAACCATACTTTATTCTCTCTTCTGTGTTTGCATAATATGTGTAATTCATTATTATCTCTCAAATCCAGTCAGAATGTGACAGTAATCAATCAAATCTGAGGTGAGAACTAGTCTGGGGAATAAACATGCATTACTTTGGCTTGGAGGGATATTGTGATTTGCAGCCTAATATATTCCCCATTCCGTTCTATTCCTTTTCCTTTTTGTTATTCTACAGTGATTTTTAGACTACAGTCACTGGCTACTGCAGTGAAAAGCATTCAATTTAATAAAATCTAGCCAGATTGTAGGTAAGTGCCTCTCTGGCTACATACTCCATGGTGAAAGATTAAGTGTCCTTCATCTAGCCATCAGCAGAACTACACAGCGTAGAATAATTGCCTGAGTGTAGAGAAGTCTGATGATACCAAATATTCATTTTTTAATATTGTTTTTATCCTAACACATATTAAAGCTAATAAACTGTTGAGATACTGAAGAAACTTTTACTCCAAACATGGGTTTACATTGTCAGCTGGTGATCGTGTTAACTGATAAACACTTCTTACTGTGTCTCACTGCTCCCTAAAGTTTCCCTAAAACAAAAACAGAGCCTGAAAGTCAGACCATCACAGAGTTTTAACCCAAGGCCTCTACAGCCCACTTACCTCCCACTTAAGCATTGGGCTTCCAAATCTAACCTTAATGGAACAACTCACACTGTTGAAGGAAAAAGCATCACTCTTGTGAACCTTGGTTGCTTTGATCCTTGCTAAGCAAAGAGCTGTGCCAGGCCGTGCTCAAATTGTCAGTCAACACAGGCTCTGCTCTATTGCTCTCAAACTGAGCAGTGGTGTATTTCTCTCTCCTGATCTCCCGCCTCCAAGGCCAGCAGAAGCTGCAGAGACAGCACATTTGGCTCCCTCCGGAAGGATGTTAGTGCTTTGTTTGGTTTGAATCGCACACCTCACCCTCTAGCCAATGAACAGTCATCATGGGCACTCTGAAGGGAATTTTCTCGAGGTCTTCTTGAAGGAAAGATGATGCCAGTGATCTGGCAAGGGGAGATAGTCATGCCTCAGAAACCAACATGGCTCTACCACACCTACCCACAAAAAAAAAAAAAAAAAACCAAAACATGAATGGTAAAATTAGAGTTGGAAATAAGTAGTGCAATGCTATAACCACAAAAGAGAGCCAGAGAAACTGGCATGGTAACAAAATGTGCTGGGATCTGCACAGAAGGAAAAGAGACCTAAGGTAAGATCAACTGGAAAAAAAAAGTGCTGCATTATCAGTTATTCTAGTCCCTTGCAGTAGATGGCACTGTGGAATTCCCATGGGCCCCTACGGTTTATGAGACTGAAGCAGGAGTAATTGAAAAATCATTCTTTTCCTCTTCAAGGGATGTGATCAAGGATATTAGAAGTAAAAATTAACCTAATAAAAACTCATAGAAAATAAGATAGAAAATGTGTACTTTAAAAAAAAAAAAAACCCACACAAACCCAGAAAACATTAAAAGGACGTAGCCTTAAAAGCAGAAACTGAATGGGAAGTAGGGTTTTTTTGTCTATCATATAGGCACTAAAGACACTATGTGGGTCTCAGTGTTTTGTATATGGAACAGAAAACTAACGTATTGTAATTCAGATCAAAACATAAATAATAGATTCAGAAAGCAGCATAAAAAAAAGAAGATCCTTTCTTTATTTTGACTAATGATTTTTGAATGGCAGAGGCAGGCAAATCTGGGCAAAACTAATCCATAATGGATTTCCAACTGGACCACAATGCTGCAGTCTTGGGCCCATGGGGTTCTGGAGCCCAAGGAAACATCTGCAAGATACGAGGGCTTTCCAAAGCCTAGTATGAAAAGTACAGTTTAGATAGCTAAGACAGAGCTGGCAGCACTACCTGTTGGTGTAAGACCCCACTTTTAGTAGACTTTGAATTTATTGAATTGCAATAATTTCAACTGAAATCTTCCACACCACAGCTCTGGCTCAATGCACATGATTATTTCTGAGTTTTGTTGTATCCACAGTGACTAGTAGATACAAAGAATAAGGAAGCTGTGTGAGGTTGGCTTTTTCATAATGCCCAATGCCCTACCGAGTGCCTTATTTTGGTATGTCATTGCAATAATTCCCCTTACAAATACTCCTTTGTATGCATGAATGCTATAATTGTGCATGCAAATCAAGGACATGTAATTGCCCTGGCATTTTCAAAAACTAAGTTTCAATGCAGAATTTTCATTTGCTTGGTGTAATCAATCTGGTTTTAAAGGCCTATACAACAGATTTTCTGCAATGTCCATAAGAATCTTTTCTGCACCTTGATTTTTTGATTGCCTGATTTTTTCCTTACCTGTGTTTATGAAAATAAAACGTCGCCTTAAAAAAAAAGTAATCTTATTTTGTTTCTAACTGGTTTGACATCAGAGTTGTTATGTTTGCTAGTGGAGAACATAATCTCTACCGCAAGGAACTTGGCATGTCAGAGCAGACAAGATGACAGTTTTATGTACAGTTGCATATGCACAGAATTCCACTTCTGATAAAATGGGAGAGCTTTATGAGGAAGATACGGGGCCTTTTTTATCAATTTTATGATAAATTAATGAATTATCATGGTAAGACCTTTCAGAGTTGGAGTTTTCAAAAGTGTATGGTTGATCTAGCACACCACTACAGCTCCTGCTATTTTGTTTATAGCACAGAAGGTAAAGGAGGAACAAGTCCTAAGACTTTTGGCTGGATCAATTAAGCTTTGGGTGCCCTGGCTAAATAAAAAAAAAATGCAGGGAAGAAAACTCAGTGTCCCTTTGCAAAACCCATCTTCTACTTGAACAAGTGCAGTTGGAAAAGGATGAATAGACTGATCATTGCTTTTTAAGGAAACCATCATCTGTCTGTCTGAAATCTCTCTCCATGCTGTAATAGCTATTAACAGCATCTCTTACTGTAAACACTATTTTCCATCTTTATTTCTCATTTGTATATTTTGTATATATAGAAGTTCTGGCGTATAATTAGCTCTAGTGTATCCTGAGATACTCAACCACTGTTTTGAACTGGTTGTGTGACCAGGCAATTGATGGAGCAATAGAAAGATTTCTTTCTCCCCATTCCTTTTTTTGTTTAAAGAATGTTCACCACAGGACCAAGGGCAACTCCTTTGGCAAGTTTGCCTGTGCTTTCTGAATATTTATTTAGTATCATTGTTTAGTACTGAATTCTCTGATTAATCTTCAGTGACAGTAGCTTCAAGAAAAAATTACACAGCTTCAAAAAGTTTGTGGGCAAATTCATGGCAGAAAAATCTACTAAGACTATTGAATACAAAACCAGAAAGTCCCTAAACTGCAAATTGCTGGAAGCTGGAAGAGTGTTCCAAGGAAGTATCACTGTATCTTTTGCTTATAATTTTCCCTGGGCATCTGCTCTTGGCCAGCATTGGAGACAGGGTACTGAGCCAGACGGATCTTTGGTCTGACTCAGTACTGTTACAATTTTATGGAAGTGTCATGAGAGACACATGAGCGATGCAGGGATGCAGGTGAAGACTTGCTTTTTTTGTTATAAGTAACTCATCTTTTTTTCCTTTTCTTTATTTTCTTTTTTCTTTCTTTTGTTTTTGGTTTGGTTTTTTTTCCAAATAATTAATATGCTATGTTTTGCTGTGAAAAGCCATTTAGCTTCAGTTATTGTTTTGCCAGAGCTGGCCTTTGCAAATTCAGCCTAACTGCAAATCTTGTGGGTAAAGAGAAATCTCTCTATCCCTGGAGGAATTAAAGCTCTCAGTGAGAATTCACTGGTCTGATCCTTTGTGTAACCACAGTGTTGTTGCTGAGCTCCTGCTCTCTATTAGCCTCCCGTGCAGTCTAGGGTTTAACTTGGCAGAACCCAAGCTTTTCAGAGAAATTGGTTCAGCTCTTTAACCATCACGTTTACCAGCCCACATGCAAAATCCCTAAATATCAAAAGTCACGGATACTTTGAAAGCACATGAAAATCTATGACTCACATGACAGCTGTGACAAAAATGCAGTCTTTCTTATTGCCCTTTTGTTTATGGTCTTTCAGCCAATTTCCAGTCTGACAGTATAGAAGTTCAGGTCAATTTTCAAATAAATGAGTAAAGTTCAATAGCAATACTTGGAAATCTTTGCTAAAACTCAGATACAGTTTTCACTGTGTTTGCTTCATCTGTAGCTCTTTTAAAACACAGAATAAAAAAAACATACATTGTTTGCCTAAAAAGACTTTATTTTTATATTTATTGTATTTATTTGTGGTTTTTAAGAGTTCTTTTTGTGCGTCTGGTACTCAGGCATTTACATATATATTTTTTAACACTCTTTCTTTTAAATACATTAATGTGAATGTCAGCCATTGCTAGAAGTGAGAAGTCTTCAATCAATTGTGTGAGGGTGGATTAAAAGAAAATTACAAGGGCTGTCAACCTTTGTAAAAAGCTTGAGAATATGTCAGTTCATGAACAAATTCAACAATCACAGGTTTTGAGATCTCACCCAGTTATTGAATGGTCACTTTAATTTGGCATCAATCTATGCAGCCAAAAGGGATATCTCTGCCGTCCTCCCTTCCATCACACTCTTGGTTACCACTTTTTTCTGTCTTTCCTGTGCTGGCACTAGCACTACTCTTCAGCCTGATCTTTCTGCCACATGCATGAACTCCAGCAGTGGGACAAGGATGAGTGTGGGCAGGACTGTTCCTCTGATGCAGCACAAACCAGTGTCTAATTAAAGTGGGCATGTAACCATGGCCTTGGTCCTTGGCTCTTCCATCAAGTACTGTGTGCTGAATGGTTTATCTGGGTTGTTTCTGAGTCAGCTGGAGAAGGTTATACAGGGGAGAAGGCAGACTTTATAATATGAATGGGAACCAGCCTCATAGTACCTGCCCTAAGCAGAGGTCAAGCTGAAGTCTCCGGTTGCCCCCATAGACAGCAAGTAGCTGTGGAGTACATGCAGCACAAGCATGCTGTGCTTCTGTACTAATGCCATCACCAAAACAAGCAATTTGCTGGTATCTGCAGTCAATTAAGCACTTAAATGGCTGCCAAGGAGCATTATTTGGACAATAATCTGAGCCTGACAAGGCCAGTTGCAGCTGTTATCTGGAAGGGGAATGAGGGCAGAAAGTGAAGACCTCCTAGTACATGCTGTACTGGGAGGTTATAGCTGTGGGCCATCGCCTTCTCTCTTCTCTTCCCCCTGATTTCTGCTAGCTGTTAATAAATGCTCACCAGGGAAGAGAAAGGAGTGGCGACCTCTGGGCAGGTTTATCAGCCACAGGAAAGCAAGGACTGTGAGGAAGAGGAGGCCCGTCCAGACACCAATGGTAATTCAGGACCCAGCAGGAGAAGAACAGGACTGCTGCCGCTGTTGGCTTCTCGAACAGAAGTGCCATCTCTTGCAAAGCAAGGGTGAAACACGGCTCCTGGTGGTAACTCCAAATCTTTCAACCTATGTCATCTCCAGCTTGGTCTAACAGCTTTTGTTTTGAACTCCTCATCTGGAAGCAGTGACACAGCTAGATCTTACCCAGAAACAATGGTTAGATGTACTGGGCATTTAAGTGCAGCCCAAAGCATTGTAGAAGCCTCCCTAATGTCACACAAATGCATACATTAAAAAAAAATTACAAGACGGGTGGTCAAACGACAGCCTACGTGCTCCTGTGAAATAGATCTGCTGGGGCGGGGGCAAGAGGAATCATCCAGTCTCACAGAGGATTAAAGTACTCTGTTGAGCTCAGTTTTAACAATAATAGCAATAGTCATGATCATCCTCTGCCTCTGAACACGGGCCAGTTAATAGTATCTCACGAGTAGGGGCATAAGAGGCAGTTATGATTGTGGAGGCATGAACATGGTCTACAACAAGCTTTCAGCAAGGCAAGTGACAGAACCCTTCTGGATGAATGGATTGATTAAAATGTGATGGTCTTAGAAAGTATAAAAACTGCTTTCCAAGGGGAAGACTTGACCTCCGAAGATAAAAACTAGGAGCCATACTTCTTACTCCTGACTCACCTACCAGCCTCTAAATGCTGAGGATGCTTTTCTGAGCATTTGCAGTTTTATTCTAATTACAGGCTGAAATTGTATTTCCTGACTGTTAGTTGGTGACGTTCTTCCTTCCTTCCTTCCTCTCTGTTTAAATAGCACTATTGATTTTATACTGTTTTCCATTACCTCTCCTAATTACTTCAAAGTACAGATATTAGCAGTTCAGTCTGTTCACTAGCTAACTTGCTCTACAACCAATAATGGCTGCTCTGTGGTGCCTTTGAGGAACAGGTGATGGGTATATTTTCTTGTCGTTTTTATATTTACACTTGTTTTTTGCCATGGTTTCCAACTTTACCATTTACTTGTCATATTCTTATGAAAGAGGGGTTTGAATTGGCATTTTGGACATTTCACCTCAAATAGTAATGTTTAACTTCTGCTTTTTATTTACTTCCTTTTTTGGATTGCTGTAGTTTTCTTCCTCCTATGACTTTTTTTTCCCCTCATTTTTTGTCTTGGTGAAATGTTCTTACCTGCAAGAGAAATGAAGGCAGAATGCAGTTTTCCTGTTTCCATTACAATGTATTTTAGAATCACATCTTTGAGCAATCCCTCCTGAAGACCTGTTGGCTGGTTTCTGGTTTTGACTTCTTTTTTGGAGAAATTGTAACCTGTTGGGCCTTAATTATAATGATTCCAAGATTCTCCAGCTGCCTTGGATTTTACTATTTCCTCTTGCTATATTTCTTCCACTGCTCCACCTCTTCTTTGCCTCCAACTCTTCTGCTCTTCTTCTGATGAACTGAATTAAAACTTTCACTAGCAGAAATTATGGTGTGCAGCTGTGCACACCATTTGTTGATTCCAGATTCTTTCCCTCTGTTTATGCTTTCCACACAGATTGTTGCTGCCACTGGAAAAACAAATTAAATAAAACTGGCACCCGGCTTACTGGTGAGACTAGCAGTAAACAAGCTGGGGAATGTTGGAGCTGTGTGATAGCCTTAAGAAAATGAAATTAAATAAAAAGTCCAGCTGCAATGAACCGTTTAGCACAAATGCCTAGAAAGTATCATGAAGGTGAGGCGTCCCAAAGGGGGATGACTGCGGGTTGATTTTTATTGAGCCTAATAAGCTTTGGTGTCTTTCACCAGGTTAAGGAGCTAACAGGTTGACTTGGAGGCCCTGGGAAAGATAATTTGCTCTTTCTGAAAGGCCAGGACTTCTAGTAAAGGATTTATTTCCATTCTCCTACTCTCAGCAAACCATTTTGCTTGCTTATTAGTTAATGAGTATGGAGAATAAGGGGAAACATTCCCTACTTGGTGTTAAGATACACATATGGGTCTGCTGAGATATTTCAAGCCTGGAACCTAACTGGCAAAATGTTGGGTATGTTCCAACGTGTGTCGCCAGCTGCATGTGAATATGCATCCCTGAAATGCTAGCATTTGGCAGCCATCAAGATCTGCAAATATTAAAGTATTCATTCTTGGATCTACCTATATGTTTATAACTTGCCTCCCCCAACTGTGTGTGAGAGTCCAAAACCAAAGAATCCCCAAATACCCTTTATATGCTCTCTGGCTCTCAATTCCACACACACTCGTACGTGCATGTGCATGTATGCGTAGTTATTAGTCAAAAATACATGCAGACATACACAAAAAACAAGGCAAAAAGGAAAGCTGCTCTTGAAGGGACATCATTCGCAACATGCAGCACTTACAGCTTCATTTTCGTTCTTTTATTTGATAGCAGATACTTCACTTTTCTCCTGCTTTTATAAGGTGTTCTGTGCTGAATATGAAGTTATCAGAAACTTGTGGAGGGCAACAGGGTGAATTAAGGGCACAGCAGAAACTGGTCTGAGAGAAAGAGAGATTATGGGGTGGAAAGGAAGCTGCAAGCTAAAGAAGGGGCCTCTGAAGGGCAAAAAAGAACCCCTTGTATAGCTTTTTGGATTATTATTCCAAATGAACTTGCAAACCTCTTCTCCTGTGGGTCCAGCCAAGTGATTTCAGCCATTGCAAGTGATGATTGCTGCGCATACCTCTGTCGCAGAGGCAGCAGGCATCACTGGAGAAATGTGGGATTTAACAGGTGGCAGGGGGGAAGGGTGGAAAAAGCAGAAAATGACCCCCTACATTTGAAAGGCGTGATGCTTCTTGCCTTGTCCCCCTTGCCCCCACGACACTTCCTTCCCTCCCTCCTACACACACATTAATAAAGAGAATAAGGATTTCAAGCTATTCATTTCTTGGAAATAGGTTTGAGAGCCAGCGGCCCTGTAACCAATGTGTGATTCTCCTTTTAGGAACGAGTCCCATGTGCTGTGTACAGGGTTGGGGCGCGAAAGCCTCACTGCCAGCCGGAGCAGAGGTGAAGCATCTGCAGCCTTTGGTTAAAGTTCCCTCAGTGCTGGGTAAAACAGTATTTTTGAAAGCAAAATGGTATTATATATGTAAGATATAACGTAACTTTGTATTTTACAAAAGCTCCTATTCAGCACGGCACGGAGCTGGGAGGCTCTAAGCAGGGCAGGACACTTCACAGTCAGATTGAGGACAGTAAACACATAGAGGAGATAAAAGTTTGAGATTCTTTGGAGGGGAACCTGGTCAGAAGTCAAGCTTTTGATGTGGACACGAGCCTCGTCTCCTGCCTTGCTTCTGCAGCCAGTGCCTCCAAGTTCCAGTAAAGTCAGACTGGAGATGCAGTCTCTTCTCTCGCTCTTCCAGCCCCTGCCGCCACCACCACCACCTCAAACGGGTGGCTGGTGCATTGGAGGTCCTGCTTTCATCTGACTCATTCTCCTTTTCTGTCACAGTGACCTCCAGTGGTTCTCTTCATTTATGTCCTGCGTGCTGTGTCCTAAAGAAATTGGGCTAATTCCTTCATTTTTTTCCTTTTCTTTTAAACATCCACAAAGCAAAACCTGTTGAAGGGAAGAAATGAGAACCCATCAGTTTTTTAATCAGATTATTGTTGTTGCTCATGTGGGCACTGGATTCCTCCTCGCCAAACATGCAGGAAAAGCATGCATCTGTGAGACTGGTGAAATAATTAGCTGGTGAAACAGAACCATTATTTGTGACTATTAAATGAATGAGTAAAACTGTTCTGAGATCTGCCAGAATGTTCACATAGAAAAATCAAACTGCTCAAGGGGAGGGAGTGGGTGAGAGGCTTGGAAAAACTGATTTGTTCAAGTTTGAAGCAGGTCAGGGAAGACTGGGGGAGGGGAAGGGACTAACTTCATCTCTGAGGTGGTCCCACTTTCAAGAACTTTGTGAGCCCTCTTTCTGGAAGTGGTTCTTTTTATACATTCAGACTTGGCTGGCAGCAGTCACCTTGCTTGGCCTTCCCTTATTTAAAGAAACAGCTGCATATGTCAGTGTTTTTGTTGCTATTACTTTGTACCTTGTGCCAGAGGCTCTGAAGCTATAAGCCTGCTCACCTTATATGTACAGCATATAAATCTGTACTCTAAAGAGGGCCGATGGGACAGTCCTGGAGGACAGGAATGAAAGGGGAGGGCATCAGAGTCTAGGACTGAGACACCTCTGTATGCAAAGAGACAGATCATTACAGACTAGAAGAGGAATTGTGTCGAAAACGAGTAAAATACTATCTAACTCTGAGGGGCCTTTGGGAATACTTTTTATGCAAGCAATGCTACCAGTGAAGTCAATGGAAGGTTTGCCTGGTTAAGGGCAGCTGAATATAGCCCTAAAGCATCCCTCCCCCTGCCTGCCCAAGCCCAACAAAAAAACCCAGAAGTCTAGGTGTTAAAGAAAATGACCATGAATGAATTCCTGGTCTGTTGTTGAAGACAGTATCAGGAAAAATTTACACATAAATTTCATTGCTTGGAAGTGCCTGCAGTGTTCACTTTTGTTCTGAGATAGCTATGCATCTCATCTGCTGTGAGATCTTCCTCATTCTTTCTAGCCCTGTTTAGTGGCAGAAGGGAAAATATTGGTGAAGTTCAGGATGACTCCCACGAATCCAGTGTGAGATCAACCTCTGGATTATGTGCTAGCTACTGATATATTTCTTTTTCCAGTTGGATGAAGAGCCTGCCCTCGGACAAGCTGAGTCCGCCTGTGCATGAGGCAGATGATGAGCAGGTGAGCGCAGCCTGCGATGAGCGGGTCAGCGCAGCCTGCAGCACGATGTCTGATGTCCAAGTGCTTGTCCCCGGGATAGATCCTGCTAACATCAACAAAAGCTCTGCAGGGTGTTTATAGTGCACCCAGACAAGCATTCCTTTCACAATACCTAACAGACATTGTATATACCACTGTAGATTGTTCCATACAATCTACCTAGGCTCTGACAAATAAGACCACTTTGCGGACTGCTCTTTCCCAGCTTCAGGTGACTTGCCAGTGTGTTCTCTTTCCTCGTAGTTTCTTAAAATCACCTAGGATGAGCTGCACATTTTCCAGAGGTCTTTTTTTTCAGACAGTTTTGATTAGATCCTTGTAGTTGTTTTTCATTATGCACGCATATGTTCTTACTACAATGCTGTTTAAATAATAACATATACAGCAAATTGTTCATGTAAGCGTGTTCTAAATTTACTGGTGATTTTGGACTGTAAGACTAACTCTTGTTATGTCTGCCTCTTTTTTATAAGTGTAACTATTAATGGTCCCAGTGGGTTGATCTTTGTCTGATAAAAATGTCTCTTAAATGGATTAAATATAAATGACGGATCATCTGTCGTTAGAGCAGCTCTTAACTCCAAGTATTTACCCCATGTCATCTTATCATTATCTGAATAACTCAAATACAGTCATAGTGATTGTGATATATTTATTTAAAGTTTTCATTCTCCTGCCAATAGTGAGTCTCTGAAACTAAGCAAAGCTGAGAGCTCTGGATCTGCTTAGCCCTACAGAGTCCTGATGTGAGAGTAAGTGCAATGTGAAAAAAAAAAAAAAATCACTGTATGTCAGCTGCATTTCATTAATGTAGATAGCATTTTCTGTATCTTATTTCATGATCTGGTGTTTCAAACATAAACAAATCTACTCTGTCCTGTAAGGAACTTCCTCTAGCCATTGCACAACAGCTAGGCTACTTGAGAAGAGGTCTGTTAAAGAACAGCTTCTCTGTATCTTTCACACTTGAAAAAACCCAAAGTTTTGTCAAGTTTTTATACTGGTGCCAATTTCTCATTGACTGTCACCCAAGTGATTGTCAACGCTGTCCTGTGCTGCCCAGCTGTACTGAGAGGTGAGCCTTCAGATCTTCCCAGCTGCAGCTGCTGGCTCTGCCCCTGTTCTTCCCAGGAGTACATCAGCTTTGCAGAATCTGTGCATTGTCACGCTTTTGCTGTGTTTAAGTCATAGGTTCTATATCCAGCAAACATGTAGGACCTCTCTGTGATCCATGTTTGCAGTACGAAGCACTCATGTATGTGATCAACCCCTCTGTGGTCAAGGAGACCATGCAATCCTTGCTTACTGATTGATTGTGAGCAATCATGTGGGATGCATATTGGTGTATGAGACTCAAACTGCTTGAGGCTGCAAAGCAAGCCTGTCAACCCAAGGTACATTTAAGCTAACTTCTCAGTATAGTTAGTGAGTTAGTTACAAGGAGACTTGTCCTTCATCTCTTGTGATTTCATATGTGTGAGTGGAATGTCATCACTACACAATGAGAAGACTCATCATTATCCTCAAAAGCATGATAAGCCCAATTTGTCTTATGAAAAATGTATTAAGTCTATGTGCTTTCCTGGCAAATCTCTCTTGGTTACTATTGGAACAGGAACTGGAGCAATGCAAAAGGTAGAAAGGAAAAGAATCTATTTACAGACACTTCTTGCCTGCTGGCATTGAAAACTGTAGACATTTTAAGTGGGTACAGCAAAGCACTAAATCTTCTCTGTTTTGTCTCAGAATTGCAAAAACAGTCTGGCCTAAAAGCCTGACTGAGGAATTGGTTACTAATACCCCCAGTTCTCATGTCGATGGGTCACCACTCCTATGAGCCCCAGCCTGGATGAGAGGAACCTTAGGGCAGTTTGCATTTCACACTGAGGGTTGATCTGGTTGCAGGACTGAACCATTGACAAAGTGGTATACAGCCACTTCTTCTTCTTCTTGGGAAAAGAATGGCTCTTATTTAGGCTAGAGTTTAGCTGCACTCAGTGATTTACTCTGTGTTTGTGTGTTTCCATGTCCTTTCACTGCTAGAGGGTGAAAGAGGGCAAGAGTAAGTTCCTGAACACACGTAAAGTAACTAACAGTGTGGAAACTTAAAATGTATCAGAGTAGGTCTTCTTCACTCCTCCTGTGCAGCAAGAAAATGGAAAACTTGGATACATACTGGAAAACTCAGGTTACAAGGTGGGATACTTCTTCCTTTTGTTGTGCCCTAATTTTGTGTTTCAGTGATCCAGATCTTATAAAATGTAGTTCTAATGGCATTAATCCACACACGTCCCTCCTGCCTCTAACATGTTTGTACATGCACAGTCATGGCAAGAAAGGCCATTCCAATATCTTGCTGCTAACGAAGGATTTTCATTAGTGCATACGTAGAGCTTACTTTGTAGTTCCACTGGGAAAAAAAAAAATCTCTTCAAATTTTCTGAAGTTTTCCTTAAGGGAAGTTTGTCCACAATACATAGAGTGGTCTTAAACATGCACTCTAAAGTCCAAACATGTACTCTAGTGCACCCAGTAAGGTGCACAGGATGCTCACCTCAGTTGTCAGAGAACAGGATCCAGCCGCTGGAAAAGGACAGTCCATTGCATATGCATTGCAAACCACTGTTGGATCACTAACTCATTCAGAAGGAGAGACATGGAGAAGGTTAGATCATAGACATTTTCCACAGTAAATGATTTAACATTAACTATAGGAAAAAATTATTTGTGAGGAGAAGAGTCCAGAAAACCAATTAAAAGAGAGGACTCTAGGGAGTATATATTTAAAGAATTGTATGGGAAGTTGTGTGCATAACTTCCACTGAAGTCAATGTCTAGAGGGGCATCGTGATGGACAGGTGATGAGAAATTGTCTTTAAGCATGGTCACCTTTATCTGAGTGAATACTGAAACCTGTGACTTACTTACTATATGATGACTGTATTCATAGCCTGAGTGAAAGAACTGGGATAACCAACCATGGGGAAAAACAAACAAACAAACAAACAAACAAAAACCAGTGGTGGGATGGGACAAGGGCAGGCTATACAATAATGTTTTGCCTTTTTGCACCAAACTTTCAGTAGAGCTCAGAACATTTTAGAAAAATGGGAAAATCTGACTCCATTTTGAATAATAACTGGGATAAAGATGTAAAATGACTTCTCCAAGGAGCCCCAGTGCTCCTGTTGTGAAAATTGGGGGTGAATGCACGTGCCTCTTTCCCTGATTTGTTCTTGAAGCCATTAGAGAAACTGATGGTGGTCTCAGTAGAGCACGAAATGTATACTTTTTAATGAGTTTGTTGCTCACATAACCTGACTCCTCATGCTGATAGTTTCCATTTTATTATGGGAGGTATTGTGGTGTGGTGCTTAAAAGGTAGTTTTTGCTTCCTCTACTTGTATCTATTTTGTAATTCAATAAAGACCTTCAGACTCCAGAGTAACTATTCCAGCACCTTTTCTCTGCAGTAAATTATGACCAAATAAAAAAATGTTTTAAACTCTCAAAGACTGTAACTAAATACAGCCAGCATTCCCCTACTTTCTGAATTACTGCAAGAGAGCCAAATTCTCTGTGGTGGCTCAGGAGATCAAGGGCACTTACTCAGAAGTGAACATGCATTCTTACTACACTGTAGGTGAATTGTATTGGGAATAGTGCTGTCCACATGTTGAGATGGTGAATGCCTAAAACTAAGCCAAATAGTTCCTGTGCCTGAAATCCCTTCCTTGAGAGCATAGAGTCATTTCATAGTATAGGTGTAAACTAGACTGGCTTTTTTTTTTATGTGCCTTGAAAGCCAAATGAAGGTCTGTATTTACCAAGGACCACGAAACAAACTCTGTGAGTGGAACTCCACTGTTAGTGAGCTACCACTGCCAAGTGCACAGCGTCTAAAAAGGTCTGTTTTTGAGGTCCAGCACAGGGTAGCTGCTGTGAAGAACTGTCATCATTTGATGTCTCTTAACAGCTTTTAAGTTCTGTAGTAAACACGGTGACTACTTTAAAACCAGAGCAGCAGTGGGTTGCCAAATGTAGGTTCCCCTTGGAGGTCTTGGGCAATAACAACATTTCTGAATGTGTTAGCTGGATCTGAGAGGCAGGACAGCTGTTCAGTGCACTTCTGAGGTAGTCCACCATCTCATAGTATGACACCCTGGCTTCATTTCTTTGTAATTGTGACTCATCTTTGACCTCCCAAGCTGAAAACCTGTAAATGGTCTTCTAGAAAATTTCAGCCAAAACAGTCATACCATTTTTAAAAGCAAAACAAGGAAAACACTTTGTATTATCCATGTCAAAAATATTCTGGAATTTCTTCTGAGAAGCCCTAGCACCTTTGTGGCTCAGGGGAAAAAAATGGAAATTTGGCAGCACATCCTCTGCATTAGGAATGCTCTTTTATCACCTTAAAGACCACCTGGTCATGTTGTAACCCTCTGAAAAAACAAACTCATTGAATGAAGGCTCCTTTATCAGCAAAAGCCATCATCACTGAGCATGGTCCAACTCACGCACATGACTAGACTTTGAGTGCACATCCCTTACTGGACAATCAAAGGTACCCCATTATCCTCCAGCTCCCATGTTCCACCTGGAGCGCAGATCCTGCCGTCTGAGCAGGCTCATGCTCAGAGGCTATGAGGGCAAAGGCAAACTACCCCACAACACCTGCTTAGCCAGGAGTTTGTGAAAAGGCACTGGGATAGGGCAATGTAAAGCAACAGTGAGGAGGAAGCCTCCCTGCTCTGCTCTGGTTGATTTTCCTCCTGGCATGTGAGTAGAGAGCAGGAGGAATCTGGTGTGGCTGCCGAGGGGAGAGCATAACCCACCAGGAGAAAAGCTGGGACGAAGAGCTTGGAGAAACACAAGATCAGTGACTGTGAGCCAGGATGTGGAAGAGGGACTTGCTGAGCCAGGAGACTGGTGAAGGAAGCTGATGTGGGTGAGGTGAGGTCTAGGATTAGCTGTCCAAAGAGGAGGGAAGATGGAGTGTGGCTGGGGATGGTGGGGACCAGGAGAAACAGAGCTGAAAGGACTTCAGGTGTGGAGAGGGAAGGAAGAGTGAGGAGAGGGACGGTGATAGAAATAGTGGGAGCAGAAACAGTGAGCCAAGGAGAGCACAGGGCAGCTGATGTCAGATGAAAACACAAGAGCTGGATTTTGGCTTTAGCAGAGAAAAAGGAATGAGGCACGGATGGGGAAGCAGAAGTAGGGGAAGAGAGAGGAAAATGAAAATAGATGTCAGAAGTAAGAACTGTAACATCTGATCATGTAATCCTAGCCCTGATTGTAATGTGGGAGCAAAGAGGCCAAATGAAAGCTGCATGAGCAACCTTCCTTCTGGTACTTCCAAACTCTCCGAGTGCCTCTGTACCCATAATGCTGCCCATTTTAGGTGTGTTTAGATGTGCACATGTGCCATGTAGAATATCAGGTGGGCAGACATACATGAATGTAAAAATGCAATCTTCCAAGAGGTCATACAATGCAATGGTTGAAGCTCTACCACATTTTTTTTCCTCCTCTGAAATAATCATACCTTACATTTGTAGATCAGAAAAAATCAGGATAAGTCCTGATTACTTACTGCACGGTCTCTGAGACGAGTTGAATCATTGGGGTTGAACTGTCTGGGAAACTGAAATCTCTGGAAGATTTTAGCTCCCCACAGCTAGGAAGGCAAAGCTGCTGTAGCTTCTCTCAGAAATAGGGGTCTTCAGGATTTATATTCCTACAAAACCGAGAGCTCAAAAAAACTTGCATTCAGCTTTGCAGAGTTAAATCCAATGGTCTTCAGCAGTGACATTCAAACCGTAGTCTGTGAACCACAGGATCCATAGACAGCTTTTATAAGGCCTCTGTAAAGGTCTTTAAGAAAAAACAGGACTTCTGCTTAAATTCGCTACAATCACAAATATTACATATAGAAACTAGGAAAAAATTGCAAGTCCTTAATGGACAGTGTAAAGATATGGGGGAGACCAGAGGCACTTTAAAATCAGGCCTCCTCTTATGAAGTGGCCAATTCTACAGAGTCAAGGTTTAATATTTGGGTGTATGGGGTTTTTTTAATGCTCTTTGGGCCCCCTGTCTACGAAGGATCATCTTTTCTGACGTAGATAAATTGCCTCTGCCCACCATAGCTTTAGGTTTTAGTTCCAGCTGGGATATGCCGGTAATCCTGAGAGACAAAATTATCTTCTGAATATATTGCAGTTAACTTCAGTTGTATAAATCCAAGCATTAGCTGGATACTATAAATAGGCAGGGTGTGCAAGGACGCCAAGTTGAAAATGTGCAGGAACCGTGCCTTTTTTCTTTAATGCAACCCCAAAGTTGTGCTACGTTTCATCATGTATAATATTTTTCATCTGAAAAGGAAATGATATGCACGTGCTTTGTGGCTGTAGTAATTAACTGGACATAATGAAGCGCTGAATTTCACACTTTGGAGAAGTGGATGGGGGAGGATGAGTAAGTTTTTCTCAAGTTTTCTTGCTTACAGTGCTTTCTTGGAGGTAGTTTTCTGCAAGATTGGGTAGACAGCAGAAATACATCTGTTTTATATTATATGATGGCTGTACTTTGGCAATGGAAAAAGATGGCACTTAAAAAAAGGAAAGAAGAATAAAAAAGAAAAACTTGGCATCTACAGAATGGAGCAACAATTACAAGAACTATCTTAAAATTCCCAGGATTTGTAATTTATTTTTCCACGCTTGCATTTTTCTTATGTTGCTGATGTTAAAGGAGTGAGACAGAGGAAATTCAGTAGGATTTTACAAAGTACAGATATCTCTGTGAAACAATCTCTTTTACTCAGGTTGCCCCCATAACAGCTGCTGTGATTAATGTGTGGGTGGTAGCAAAAGGGATAGGAAGGAGGACTCATATGTTCACTTTAAAAAAAAAGATAGACCACGATTTTTTTCTGTTGTTTTCTTCAGCCAGTGCCCATGAAGTAATGAAGGTGATCTCCCCCTTAACTGCAATTATCTATGGGTATAAGGCAGAAGTAAAATTAAAGCAGATGTTTTTCAGAAACAGAGCCATGTGAGGCATCTTTATGGTGGGAGAGGGGAAAAGTTATTCAAGCAATGCAGCAGTACCTAGTGATGTGTCACCTACTGTGGTTTCCATTTTTTCTTTCCTTTATATATTCACTCAGGAAACACTCTTTTTTTTTTTCCCCTCACATTGACATAAGATGGTCCCAAAGTACAAAGAGCTGAGACTCTTCTTGTGGTAGATATTTTCCTCTTTGAGTAAAGTTGGTGGGAGCAGAGGACACTGAGCATCTGTCTATTTTTGAACAAGACTACGGGGTGTGACATGTGAGCACCTTCCAAGAGTGTAGTAAGTGATGCATCCCATGGGGCTGCTTTTCACATCCTCTCATTTGGAGGACGTAATGCTTCAGCCTTTGCAGGGCTGGGGGCTGGAGCGCTGGGAATTGTGCTTTCCCTGTAGTGGGGTCTGAGCTATATGACAGTACCCCCAGGTTGTTCAGCAACTTAGCTGACTTGAAATAGAGCACTGGAACAAAATATGTTCTGAGTGATTTTTAAGTAAAAGCTAATGTGAAAATGTGGGAGTTTGAACCAATGTAAACACATTAAATTTAAAATGATTTTCAAATGTAGTAAAGAAAAAAATAGTGTTCCTGCTCTTGAAATTCCTAAAGGACACATTTTTCCTTCTGAGTCATGATTTAATTAGATTATATTTTATTAGACATTCTTTACAAATTTTAAAATACTGCTATTATACATGCACAAAGGAAAATCAGTTTGAACAATTGTATGTAGGCATTCATTGAAGTCAACCACAAACCAGGGACATTTTATGTCAGTTATCAATGTACTCGATATGTATATCTAAAGTGCATTATGTTACAAAAAATATAGAAAGTCAGCAGCACCAAGATACGTTCACAAAATAAATACACTAGTCAACAAAATAAATTATGGTAAATGTGACAATAATAATTGTCTTAGCCTTAGCAAAAAAAAAAAAAAAAAAAGAAAAAAAATTCACAATAAACAAATGTGCAGTTTCAGAGAGCAATGGGGGAAAAAAGGTTTTATTCTGAGCATTTACAATATTTACAGGTAATAAATATTTTAATACTTCCCATATGTTCACTATTACAGAATACTGCAATATGTCTTCCAAAAATCTCTTGCTGAAAATGTCAGCGCCTCCTGTAAAGAAAAAAAGGATAGAAAAAATAATTTTCACTTCAAATACATAGACAAAAAAATAATAGTAAGAGTGCCACAGACTATAATGTGCCTTGCTAGTAAACATTTGCAATAACAGGGCTGGTTTAACAATGCTACAGTTTTAGACATCTATTCGAGACCTCTATTTTATTTCCTTCAATGCAACTCAGATAGCAGTATGAAGACCTGCAGTTTTTCATGACACTGAGGCCATCTATTCCACTGTATTGTACACTCAGAGAAATAGGAAGGGGCTTTGGTTTTCTTTAGAGCCTTATGCAAGAAGATTCCTGAGTGCTACAGGTAGAAAAATTGTATCAACCTATAATAAATATGCCAAATGCTAAAAAGAAAAAAAATACAGTTGGAGAAATGAGAAATTTGTTTTGAAGATAAGAAAAAGAAAGTCCTTATTGAACACTGTGGCAAGCATGCCCCTGCTGTTGGGTGTGATGCCAGGCTTCTGATTAAAACCGTCCCACGGGGCTTATTTGGTCTGTCTTTCCCACTGATAGACCACCTGTTAGACAAGGGTCTGTTTATCTTAGAGGTATATATTTCTGTGCTGTCGTGCACATGAGTACATGCAGTACTTATGCAGTAAAGGCTGCTCAGGTCTTGAAGTGAACAGATCCTTGATAGCATGTCTCTTTAAGTGCTTGAATGAATGAAAGGACTATAATCCTGAAACTTTCCCTCTGTGAGCCAAAGAGATTTGTCCTGAACGAAAATGAGCATCTCCTCATGTTAAGCTCTGACTCCTGTTGCATTCAGTCAAAGCTGAAACAGTCAGCTGTATGCAGCCCTAAGATTTGGGAGTTTTCTAAGGGATGCTGGCAGCCTCGTGCGAGTTCTGTACTCCTCCCTTCCTTGTGAAGGCATGAGAATAAAAGCAGATCCTGTTCCTTTCCTGTCAGTATATTACTACAATATTATTTTAAGTTACTTCTTAGCGGTGCTGCAGAAAATGCTGAAGGGTTGGGCTTTTTTCCCTTCTGTCCCTGTGAACAGCACATTTCTGTAATGCACATTGGTTCCCTGGGAAACAGCTATAGGATGGAATGTGAAGGTATAGGATGGAGCATGATTCGCTCTGTTGCTGGACTGATCGCCGAAGCTGTGGGTAGCATTCCACATGGCAGACATGTGTGGGTGTGAGATACAAAAAGAAGCAAATCCTTGAGAGTTTAAGAGAGGGGGTTTTTTATATGCTCATTGGAAGTAAGACTACATTTAACATTAGGGAGTCTACTCATTTGAAAGGTTTCTTAGGAAATTAGGTAATAACAGTTTAATTGAATTGGAATGGGAATATAGCTGGAATGTCCATGAGAAAGAATGTTTTAAGTTCCTGGAATGGAAATGCTAGTATGAAGCTCCTTAATAATTAACGAGTAACATTAGGGTGTATTCAGGCTATGTTACAATATGTATAATAATGGCACACAATTCGTACAGCATGACTGTATATGTGTGTCTGCACAACACAGGCCTATTTTTAAGAGCATGACATTTTCAATTTGGCTTGGCTTTTAGGCTTTGTTTTAGTGTTTAAGCTAAGCCACAACTTGACAATGGGCTCTTTTCTAATGACTACTTGCAAGCTGCTTTCTGTTATTAGTCCCAGATTTTGCAAGATTGGCTTCTTTTATGAGATACTTCCTGTAGTAAGTCAAAAGATCTAGACAGCACATTATTTTTGGTCCTTTTTCTGACCCAAGCCCAAAATTTCAGGATCAAGATTGGGCAGAGGGAATTGGCATGAGTATTTTAGTTCAGTGTATTGAGCAGAAAAGAAGCAGAGATACAGTGAAAAGCACACTTAAAGTTTATCTTTGCACTTCCTTGACATTTGCCCTGCTGCATTATGCTTATCCACTTCTTCACTGTAAAGTAATGATGCTCCTCCTAAGCTGCAGCTAGCCTTAGGCGTGCTGCAAAAGGAGCTTCTATTTGTGTAGCATATGGAAATCCTGTCTGAACACACCTTCCTTGTCCCCCACCAGCAGATAGAGTAGTAGTTCCTGATGCAGCTCTCAACCTCACTCAGATGTGGTTATCCCTCCATCTAAAATGTGCTTGCCTACCTTCTGCCAACAACCACATAGAAACTGCATTGAGTCTGACTCCCTCTATCTAAAGTACGTGTCAGGGAGCTGGGACTTGCCTTCATGTAAAGTTTAGAAATTATATCTTTTGCCAGCCTGCTGGGATAACTACAAGCTCATATACTAGCAATTTCTTAAGAGCTGAACCAGCATATTATGCTCTGTACTTGTGAAGGAGGAATTTAATTTTCCTGTTTTATGGCTTATCTTTGTTTAATCATCTTCAATTAAGTACCTAAAATATAGATCCTCTTTAGGAATCTGTTTCTTGCCCTGAAGAAATACTGTGTCTTGGGCAATAATATCAGGAAGGTAAAGCTGGACTGCCTTCAGCAGTCTGGACTCCACAATAAAGCTGGCTGCCTTCAGCCATCCAACCATACTTCAAACAGAAAGGCTGAACTAGGAAAATCAACAGGGTTGTACCTATCATTCTTTTACATATCCCATTGGATATACAACCAAAGGCAGAGTAGTAAGAAAGAGAAATAACACTCAAAATGCCCTAGGATGTTTTTTCCCTACGCTTAAGATTTCTATGTGCTGAAGACAGGTGTTATTTTTTGGCCACCACAGTTCCTTAACACCTGTTGAAGTGTCAGGCGACTCCTGACCGGAGTCCCAGAGCGTGCCTTTCCTAAGGTGCTGAGACAAACCAGCCTCTCATACTTTGCTACTAACTGCTACAGCCATGCTAACTGGTTTATGGTCAGGGACACCGAATGTCTAGCCCCGAATGCTGGTAACTCCTGTAGATGCCAGCAGAAGTTGAGGCGATGGAGCACATTGCAAACTGTGGCCTGTAAAGCTTAACCCAAGACTGGATTTTAGTAAATCTAACAGCTGGTGTGTCTTTCTAAGGGATTTACTGTGAGCAAGTGGCACTTCTCCTATGTCTCTATTGTGCCAAAGTGAAGGGGAGGAGGAGAGAAAAGGGTGGGGTTTTTGCTGTTGATAATGCAAACATTGGAGGAGGAGTGGACTCCTTGGTTTTGTCTGCAAATGTGCAGACTTCCACTCAAGCTGAGATGACTGCAAGTGGATGAGTTGCTTGGGGCACTTAGGCTGAAGTCTCCAGCTCACCACTGCCCTGAAAACCCTTCATTGTCATACATGACAGAAGTGCGTCTCTCTCCAAAAGCAATGCTCAACATTTTTCAGCAGCAACGTAATTGTTTCACGAGCTGGCAAAAAGATGAAGCTGAATTAAAAAGTCCTAATGGCAGGGAAAATTTTATGGTGAAAGGCTTGTCTGCATTGTTTGCAGATATTACTAAGAGAAATATACCGTGTTCTCCCCTAAGGTTAAACAGTAAAATGAAAAACTGTAAAGTAAGGGTAGGAAAGTTGCCAAAAAGGGGAGGCGTTGAGAAGGAGGAAAGAAAACTTCACCATTTTATAGATGCAGAGCCTTAAATAAAACTCAAAGCTTTCAATCTGCTGAGGCCCAAGTGTGGGACCAAGATCTGACGTGAGAGACACTACAGTTAAAACAGGAAAGGAAATTTTAATGGATATGATGTGCTTTCTTTTCGCAGAAATAGCTTTACTTACTACTCAGCTTCAGGAAGCTCATTTTGTCAATAAGTGGTTTACTTGAATTGTTTGTCACAGGGAAGAAAGACTTTGTCACCAGTGCAAAGTGGAAAGGGTACTTACTTACCTCCAGAAAGCACCTTGAGATGGTGCACTGCTTGAAAAGCCACCGCCTAGTTAGGAGTATGAAGGTGTGCTATTACTCCAGGTTTGAGTGAGCCCTTGGCCTCTCACACCAAAGGATAACAATTTCAGTAAATATATGGTATGCCCCCCAAAAGGATATATCAGAATTACCTTAAAGTGTGATTATGTGTAGTAACAGAGTTGTCCAAGAGTGGGCTCTTGGTCACACTGCTTCCATACATGCCAGAATTCGGCCAAGCTGAGCGGGCTCGCCTCTTTTTCTTCTCTTGTTCCTTACGTTTTCCAGGCTTTGCTTTCTTTTTTTTCCCTGATACCTTCAGGGGCTGCTCCTTGTAGTTCTGTGATTTGTTTGTCTCCTGAGTTAGGTATCTGCCCTCATCTTCACTACCAAATCGGACAGGGTAGTTCTTCGTGTTGGTAGCAGGTTTAGGATTAGGTGAAACCTCCGAAGTTGCACGGATTTCTGCAGTGTTGACACCTTCAATTAAATTTTGAAGGAATATTCTTCTTCGTAAGTCTTGGATTGACTTGCCTTTGTCATGTAATAGCTGGTGCTCTGATACAGCCCGTTTGCTAAAGAAAGAGAAGAGAGGAGAGGGAAAAAATCATTTAGGATTTGGTTATTGCCCAGTACTTGGCAGACCTCCTCTCTCCTCGGGCAGTGGTGGCCACAGTGACTGTGTACCAGCTCTCAGGCTTGGAGACATCCAGTTAAGTCAGACTGCTGGAGCAAGTCCTGCTTCTCAGAGTAGCTGCTCCCTACAGAGAAGGGAAAGACCTAAGCGGATAATAATTCTCAGCTGACCGATCACACACCACTGGACCTGGAGTTGGATTAGTCACTGCTCTGTTCTAGGAAAGCACTACAACTCTTAATATATCACACTTCAGGCAGTAAAAGCAGGAAGGCAGTTGTCAGAGACAGGAAAACTAAAAGGTCAAATAATAGAGCACTGCAGTCAAGCAAGAGAGGGAATAACAAGTACTTGCACTGAAGCCGGAAGCAGTGTTTATACAGCATCATTCTAATAATTTTCTTCTGCTCAGTCATGTACTTCAAAACCATAAACAGATACATAAAAGTACATTTCATTTCTAAATTTAAATAAGTGCAATTGCAGGAACGTAATGGAAAAATGTTCGAATTTGGGTGCCTAAAATGTAGGCACTTCAGTCCATATTGAGCTATCCATAGAGGCAGCAGCCTGAGCATCAGCAGAGATGAGCCTCAGCCACTCCTGTTGACTTCACTACTTGGTCACTTGTGTCTAATTATGGGTTTAGATGCCTTTCTAGTATTCCTTTAAGCATGAACTTTTGGGGCCAAATTTCTTGTCTGCTGTGCTCTCTGAGTTTTATGCTAGCCTTCTTCACTGGATCTTCTTCAAGAGCATCCTGGTTTGTTTGAGTGGGTCTCTGGTACTGTTCCAGAGTTCATGACCTTTTGGTTCACTAACCTCTGTCTTGTTTTCAAGGAACTGGGAGATGGTTAGCTATCTGTCTTTTAGAGATGTTGTACTGGCAAAGAAGGTATGAAATGTCTGAGGAAAGAAGATACAAGTGGCACCTGGATAATAAACAACCGTGAGAAAATACATGCTTTTTCCTTGGTGTGGGATAGACGCACAGCTGCACTGTGAACCACAGAAAGAGCGCAAGCTGGGATTGTAGCTGTGTTCCCATGAATGCTATAATACAGTTTATCCTTCCAATTGCCCTACTTCAGTATGCTGAGATTGGCTATGTATCCTCTCATCTTGCATCAGGGTACTGCATGTGACTGGATTCTTACTGGCCAAAGAAAATGAATTCACTGCCCTGCCTGTCATATAATCATTTGGTCAGTTAGCTGGATAAGAAGTTGTTTCTGCATATGGGTGAAATGGGAGAAGATACACAACTGTGAATGAATATTCCTTCCTTCCGTCCCATCCCTAATTATCTTGCTACGTTACCAGGTTTCAAAATGTGGCAGACAAAGATAATATGCTAAACGATTGGGAGTGTTCTGCAATTTATCTTTCTCAGCCCCTTCAGCCAAACTCTTTAGATTTGTGATTTGATCAACCGTAGAGCTATTTGAAATTGGCAACTTCAAGTAGCATTGGTTTAAGAGCATCCCCTTCACTTATTGTCTTTGTACAGCTGCACTTTTTGAGTATTGGGTTCAAGTGATAGGTTCAAGTGATATTACATCTCTATTACTTAGTGTAAAATTCAAACAGCAGCTTTCCCCCATTGCACAATGAGACTGAAAGAGGACTCTTGTTTTTGCATAAAGTGATACAGTAGGGATACTTGCTCAAAATCAGGCCTAGATATACTCAGGTTTGTGAGCACACATTTGACCAAACATTGTCTATGTTTTAAGCATCCCAAAATCAGTTTTGGATGACTTCAGGCTTTAGGGCAAGTATTTTATGCCCTTCAACTCAATGTCCCTAAGCAAAGATGCAATGTGATACCGAGTTGAACCCATATTGTTTCACTCTCTTCAGTGCAGCTGTGACCATTAACGCAAGCTCAAGATCTCCCCCAGGAGAAATTTTTTGACCAGTGCGCTCCCTGAAGCTCTCCAATAGCCATCTCTAACAACCTGCTTGTTAAGGTCTGTCTGATTTGCAAGTATGCTAATAAAACTAACACCTTGGACTCCTCCGAGTGGCATACTTCTGTGCTGCTTGTCAAGCTGTCCATTGTGGCTCACGTTGCATTCCTAGCTTCAGTAACCTGTTTTCCCAGGATATTTGCATGGGAAATGCAGTTCTCCTTTCATTCTTCTAGTTTATAGAAAGCATACAAAATCTCAGTGCTTTACTGAGTCTAAAACAGTATGTCTCATGTGATGAGCAAAGCTTTCCTACTGCCTCTTGTAAACTACCAAGGATAATTCTTTTTATCACAGACAACCTAAAGCCGCCTTAATCCTGTAATGTGTATTTGGTCAATTTACCCACTGTGACAAAATCTTGAATCTCTAAAGCCTGTTATTAAAGTCCTCTTGATCGAAAAGCTATTCCATTTTACAGAGCTGAAACCTAAAGATTTGGTTCCAGTACACACAAGGCAGTCAAAGAGCATTACATGATCTACATCTTGTGCAAGTATGCATTTCCAAAATAATGCAGGGATTGACGTGTGAGGGGTTAGTGTGCCAAGGAGGGTGGGTTTCTGTTTAAATGTCTGTATGATATTTAGCGTCAAGTCTGGCCCCAAATAACATTCTGCTATTCCAGATGATTGTATAACATTACGTAGTGTTACATTTCACATGACTTTTATTACTCAGCCAGACTTAAGGATTACATTTTGCCTACCAATTTCCTTTGTATGCTCTAGATCAAACATCTTCTTAAGACAAAGAAGATGTGGTAGATACATATCTCTTTGACCTTCTGCCTCCTTCTGCCTCAGTTATTCAAACAACTCCTGTGTTTGTAAATCAGGGAAAAATACTTGCCCAAGAAGGCTGATGTAAGAAGTGCTTCATAATGGAGATATCAACACTATCTCACCCCCACACACAGAGTAGGAAGGTAATGGGAACTGGAATGATTGCTTTCATAATTTGGGTACAGTAGGTAAAAAAATATTAGGCTGTTAGGGTTGAGATGACCCACTAGAGGTCCCTTCCATCCTTCTATAAAATGCACCTCTCATTCAAGGAAAAAGAGTCTGACCCCAAACCAAGTGCCGTAAATGCTAAGCTTACATGTGGTAGGCACTTTTAAGAGAAGGATGTTGATGGTTTGTATTTGACCAGAGTGTCCAAACGAATTACTGTATCCAACTACACTATGCACATACGAGACTTAATGTCTCATTATGGGGAAAAGAGTAGAAATCCATGACTTGTGACTATTCTGACTTCATGTACTTCTAGATAAGCTGTTCTTTTCAGGCACATTCTTTCTTTGTTTTTTTTCACTGGCTATCTCTCCTCACTAAGAGGCAACATTCTTCAAGTGACAACTTTCTGTCTCAGAGTTGCTCTTATTTAACCATCATTAGCCTTGACTACTCATGTTGGATTACTGGATAGTAATAATAATAACTGGAAAGGATTCAGTCAGCTCTCTGCCTGGATTTTGCAAGACTGAGTGCCCTTGCCCCTGGCTCCAAAAACAGTGAAAGCTGCTCAACCTATCTCAGGATTAGGAAAAATATTTTGAACAGATCTGGGGACATGGTGCTGCAGTGTCTGGGCATGCTGATAAAAATATCTAATTTCACTTTGAGGCATTATTGGGTTTCTCAGAAGTTCTTTAGCAGCTAAAGCATTTCTATAACAAAAAATATGTCTGGCAATCTCTTCTTGGGACAATTTGCTATTGCTTTCCATGGGAGATTTGCCTCAGTAAAGTCTGTAGAACCAGGCCTATGTCATTTTGATTATTTTTGCATGGCTATAATAATGTGCTTCAGTATTTTCATCCATTACTGGTTTAAGCCTTTGACTGAAAAAAAATATCTCTAGGCTTAAGTGAGTTATTAACCATTAACTCTAGGAATGGTTTGTGGTGATATTAAAACAGGACACATGTTTGAGTGTGGTGTCTGTGTTTGTGCTATACCCACAAACAAAACTACGTGAATGCCACTAACTGACAGCTAACTGGTTTCTTGTGTGTGTTTTACATGCCATAGCAAAGAGGGAGCTGAGAAATGCATTTTGACTGTTTAGCTTCCACTTTTTTCCCCCCTGTCAGGATGGAACAGGGATGTTGGGAAGACCTCTAATCCTGACCTTTGAAAACAAGTGTTGGAGCAACACTAGCTTCAAAAAGAGAAAGAGTATTTCTTGGCAAATCTAACTTTTTAAAAAATAAATTTGGCTTAGATCCAGGCCAGAGTTTCTTAGCCAAAGAAATACAGCATTTGACTGTACTTCAATTATTGTCATTTTTTTTATTTCTGAAACTGAAGTTTGGTTCCTCTGTATCCCAAGGGAAGAAAATGGTCTCAAATGAAAGAAATAGCTCAACAATAGTTTGCAGGAGCACAAAACAACTAAGCATTAATGGACTGGGAAGAACACACTGTAGCATTATCAACAATAAAATGTGCTACACAATTTGCTGTAGGGGATTTGTAATAGCTGTCTGCCTGGTGCCAAAGTTTAGGTGCGTCTGAAGTCACTTCACCTGGGGGATTTTTTTTGTTGCATAAATGGCAGAGGAAGTGCTATTTGGAGATCTTGTCCTTATATATGTAATAAAACAGTTACAAGGAAACCCATATGAAATTGTTTGCTGTGTCATGTTTCCCTATAAGTTGTGACTGAATTTTCCAACCCTCTTTCTCCAATCTGACTTCCTTTTGAACTTAGTAACAATACAGCCCTCCACAGTATCACTGAAGTGTTTCTTCCTTAGAAAATCTGATGCAAGGCCAGTGAAAGCCAGGGAGTTAGATGCGTGAGACAGCTGCTCCTACATCAGCCCAGTGACTTCTCTTTTGCACTTTGCGTAGGGGATATTAGTATAAACCATGCTGATTATTTTGGAAGAAGCAAAACGGTCACTTCCTGAACAGACTCTCCTAAGTTACGTTATCATTTATCAAAAAATATCCTTCTGCCTCCAAGTCAGATACTGGACTGACTCCCTTTGGAAATTTTTTTTTTTGCTGAAGTGGCAGAAATCCAAAGAAATTGGTCAGTACTTCAGTTTCATGATGGCCCTCACTACTGCGTGTTTCCCCTACCCTTATCAATATTGGCTCCATGCCAGCGCTGGAGAAGTATATAGTACTTAGTGTAACATACAGCGGTTTGATAAAACGGGATGCTCCCTACGAGGACCCTCCCAGGGCGCAGAAAGGTGCATGGGCAGTAGCACAAGCTGGACAAGCACACAGCTGCGTTGCTGCTCCCCTCAGAAGAAGAGACCCCAGCTTTAACATCTCCTTCCCAAAAGCTTTGTAAGTTCAGACAGCTGAAAAGCACCCTTTCCCCGCCCCAAAAGCCTTCTTGCCTATTGCTTAGACACCACCAGTGAGCACCTGGGGCAGGTAACCCCGAGCCGCTCCGCTGCAGAACCGTGCCGGGAGCACTGCTGGAGGCTGCAACCCCCCCCCCGGGCTGCTCCCGCCGCCGGCACCGGCGCTGCTGGCCCCGGGGGGCCCGGCCGCCTCCCTCCCCACCCGCACCGTGACCGAAGCGAGGGGAAGGAGAGGGGAAAAAAAAAAAGAGAGAGAAACTCACAGTCTGCGGCTGATCCCCTCTACTGATCTCCCGTAAGAGGGCACGGAATAACTCAGGAGAAACACTGCGAAACTCCACTGTTGGAAGAGTTTAGTGAACATTGTATCCTCCGGGTCTTAAAACCTGCAAGGAAAGGGAGATCAGTCCCGAGGGACACATGCGCCAGCGCCGTCCTCAAGCAGTCCCTGCTTTCGGCTCTACCAGCTCCGAGATTGTGAAGGAAAAACAAACTTTCTGAGCTCTCGGCGGCGGCTCACTTCTTCCAAACTTCGCTCCGTCTCTCTCCCTTCCTTGCTGACTGCCTCTCCCTCCCTCTCTCCTTCCCTCCCTCCCTCTCTCTCTGCCTCTCGCTGCCCGGAGGCAAGATCTTTCTCAATATCAGTTAAAAAAATCATCTAGCTCATATTTGAATCGGGTTAGGGAGCGCGTCCATTTGTCTCCCTGAGTCTTGTTCAACTCTAGTCCGCTAAGCCGCTGTCTCAGGGCTTTACGTTACAGGAGAAGCCCTCTTTGCAGATAAGGAAAGATTCCCAAAAGTCAGCTCAGCTACCCTCTTCTCTGTAAACACACGCGGGGACACACACACACACGGAGACACACAGATTCAGGCGGGGAGGGAATGCATCTATACATCTGCCTTTAAGTATACCTCTGGAAAAAAAAAAAAGTCAGGTTCACGTCCTCTGCTTCCTGCAAGTTGGATCCACGACTGTGGCAAGGAAAGGGAAGCGAAGCAAAGAGCGCTGCCTAGCTGGAGAGCCCGAGAGGTCTAAGAGGAGCGGTGGCCCGGGGAGGCTGAGGGGCTGGGAAGCATGCTTGGCTCCGCAGGTTGGACTGGGCTGGAGCCTGCGGTGTTCACACGCTCCGAAGCAGCCTCTGGGAGACCTGCGGGAGGACGGAGGGTTTTGCAAAGAGATGGCGCCCTAGGAACATGTGCGGAGAGAGCGAGAGCCCGGGCGGGTTACCCACAGCCAAAGAGGAGACGAGAAATCAGCGCTTCCCGGGACCGGAATCAAAAAGGAGCGAAGAAAGGGAAACACCCGACAGCACATGCACTCAGCAGACCTTAAGGACTCCGGCCAAGCTCTTCGCATCTTCTGCAGCCGGGCTCCTCTCTCTCTGCCCCCACCTCTCCCTTTTTGTGTTTACCCCTAGGGCAGCGCCTCCCCTGCCGTAGCACAGTGGAAACGGCGATCCCCCCATCCGTGGGGGCCCCTTTTAGATCAAGCCCGAAAACCCAGCCTGGGATCGTTGCCGCCTTTCCTTTCACACACCTACCGTTGCTCGTCGCAGTTCCCCTATTAGCTGGAGGGCTGATGCCTAATGATGTTAATTGTACGCTAGCAGAGGGGAGGGGGGGGCTAAGGGGGAGGGCTGGGGGAAGGACTCGCAGTCCATGAACACAGGCGCTCCTGGCCAAAAAAGTAAACTAGTGGAAAGTTTTCTCCTCCTCTCCCTCTTTCGCCTTCCACTTCGCCCTCCGTCGGTCTGGCCAGGGCGTCGCAAATATCTGTGTCAGGTTGCGCTGCCGTGCGAGGCGGGCAGCGGCGGCGGCAGCGCCCGGGGCGGCGGGAGGGCGGCCGGACCCCCCGGGCCCCGCCGGGCACCCCCCGCCGCCCCGCGCCCCGCCGGCAGCCCCGCACCCCCCCGACGGAGGGACCAAATTTTTCCACCACGGGAAAAGACTTATGTAAAAACCAAAGGTAACACAATCCACCCCTTTATACAGCCTGCTTGCGCAAGAAACTGCCCCCGGCTGTTACGAAGTAAGGTACAGGGGGAAAGCCCGGGGGGTTTTGGGGCGCCCCTTGCCCCCCCCCCGGCGGCTCTTCGGAAGGGAAACACTCCGCAAGCCAATCTCCTGTTTGACGGCAGAGGCTGGGCTCTCCCGCACGCCGTGGCCCTGCCCAGGCGGGCAGCAACGAACACCTGGGGACGCCGGCTCCCTCCCGGCGGCGTCCCGGGACCCCTCGCCCCTCCGCGGCCGCGCACCCTCCGCGGGGCTCCGCTCCGCGCCGCGCCGAAACCTCCCCGGAGCCACCTGCCCGCGGGTACGGAGGGCGCGCTGGTTTCTGCCGCTGACAGCCTGATTTACAGCAAATGCTTTCCCAACACCCTCGCAAGCCGCCACAAAACACGGAGGTGTGCCGGCTGGTTGCACCTTCCCATCCTCTCCCCACACTAAGGAACGCTTTCTGCAGAAAGTTTAGGTGCAAAGCAAAGCATTTTTCTACCTGCAGGTTATTTTGCGTTAAACGACACTTGTTGCCACAATTTAAAAGCCCGGCTCCTTAGCCAAATTTCATACCACATAGGCAAATTAAACCGAAAACATAAGGGCTGAAACAGAAATCATGCTGAAAACATTAAATCGTTTATGTTGTAAATAAATACCCTGCACACCTGGTAGGCTATAAATTAAAAGGTATAGCTAATAGGCTGCTTTGATTTACCGTGCCCTTTCGACTAATTAAAAATAATCGTGACATCCCCTGAAAACAGCACCCACACACTCATAGGTCTATTGCTGATGTTAAAGGTAAAACGTCCATCAAATATTTTTAGAATTTCCTTTCCCCCAGAAATAAATAAAAAAACCCAACAACAATCCAAACCCAACCCTTACAGACTCAGGAAAAATAAATAGCCTTTATAAACTTGGAATACTGAAGTTTCTTCACAATTTATTACTTCACCTTTTCCTTGAGTTACAGCCCTCTGTGCCTCTCAGAGATCACCCTGGCCAACAGTGGTTGATCTTCTCAGCAATCGCTTCCAAAACTATGTTCTATCCTTAAGAAAAAGAAAAAAAAAGAAGTGAAATAAATCAAAAAAGTAATACTTTTCAAAAGAAATCCACCCCTACAGAGTTTTTATTCTGCCTGCAACAGATTAGTGCTAAATAAAAGGTGTTAAAAGCAGGTGCTTTTCTCCTTTGCTGCTCTTTTTATTATGAAGAACAGAAGCTTCACCTAATATATATAGTGAGGGAGACCCTTCTCTATTGCTTTTATTGAAAAGACCAAACTTGTGACATCACTAACCACCTTCCTATGGCTGAGTTTGCCTCATCTCTGCCTCAGTGGGCTTGGGAAGAAAAAAAAAAAAAGAGGAGAAAAAAAAAATTCAACCCAACTATGGCTTTGCAAATATGGCAGGAACTGAGCAGTGCCAAACCCGTTTAGGAGACTTACTATCATACCATGATACCATGCCCTCCTTCCCCCCCCCACTCCCCCGAAGCCTGTTTGTCATCTGCAGCAACGGGCGCAGCGCCTTTTCTCCCGCCACCTACACAAATGCTTAACCCGTGAGCAAACTCCTCCTGGTACCTAGCTTCACGGCAAGCCTGAGCCCTCCTCCGTGGCAGGACGGGGCGAAAAATCCCCTCTTACCAGGGTTTAAACCCCCTCCCTCTCTTTTCCCTGTCGGATGGATGCGCACCCGGGGAAGCGGCTCCCGGGAGGGACCCGCCGCCACCTGCAGCATCTCACCTCGCCGGCCCCGGCCGCTTCTCCCTGCCAGCTCCGGGTGTCCCTTGGCCTCGGGGGGGTAAGAGCATGAGGCTGGACGAGAGGAAGGACCGGCGGAGCGATGCTTTGGCACATGGGGCACCCCCGGGCACGGCTGATCCCGTGTCTAGCAGAGGGGGAAAGGCACAATTTTGTTCAGGTTTCACCTGCCGGGGCCTCGGTTACGGCAGGGCTCCCCGCCAAGGCGAGGCGCTTGCGGTGGCTGGTTGTTTTCCCAGCCGGGGCTCACGGAGGGACCGGTCGTTTTGTCGGACCTAGAAAAGGCTTCGGCTGCGGGAAGGTGAGGCAAAACCCTGTGTTTGCCCTTCTGGTCAAGTCCTCCCTGCCGCGACAAGGCAAACCTTATCATTTTCGGTTTTTTGCCTCCCCTTTCTCCCCGCTTCCCGCCTCAAAGACAATGAGATTTTGGAGGGATGCCGCGCTTGGCTTCTGCCTCCTTTTTCCATACGTATAAGCAGGCATAAATCAGCTTTCCTACGAGGAAGTTGACCTGGGAGCTTGGCTAGGAAGATAAGTCCCTGTTCCAGGTTTGACACATAATTCCCGAGCGGGGAATAGGGCCAGGGGCTGCGGGCGGGTGGCTGACAGGGCTCCCCCCAAAAGCCGCTCAGGAGCAAAACCTTCCCCTGAAACAAAAGCTGACAAGTGGGACAGGTTCAGCTAATTGGGGAGGAGGTGCCATTGCAGCCTCCGAGAGACAGAGGGAAATAATGACTAACCCCCCGCCCGGCGCTCAGAGACAGGCTAAATCCCTAGCTCTGCAGACTTCCCATCCTTCACCTTTGTGAAGTTCCGCCTCTCCCTCCTCCCTCTTGTTTTATTCACAATAAAGCATTTTCGTCATTTCCCCTCCCGGATTTCTATAACCTCAGTTGCACTCGTCCAGGGCTTCGGTTCAGACGAGGAGTTTAACCTCCCCAGTCTTCCCAGGGTGGAAAAATGGTGTTCAGCAAAAAAACACAGGCGTGCTGACTGCTTGCGAGTCTGGCGGGGAAGGGAAGGGAGCGGCAGAGCAGCGATTGCTGGACTCGTCCTGCGAGGACCAGAAATCCCCTGAGACGCGACCAACCCCTGTGATGCAGCAAGCTTCAAAGCCAGCGAGTCCAGCTCTCTGCAGGCGGGGTGCGAAGTCCCGGGGTTTTTTTTTCAAAGCTCCCAGGGTGGTCTTGAGGGCAAGGTTGTTATGCAGCTAGTAGCAAACGCAATTGCTTGCAGATTTAGGCAGACTTTCTAGCACATACTCATTCCTGCCCGCAACCTAGCCTTGTTGCGCTCTGCTGTCCCCAGCTCCCACAAAGGTTGCCTTCCTCCCCTCTGACTCTCCCGTGGCTGTCAGGGATGAGGAACTCCTTAGTCCACGTCTGACGTGGTGTAATCTTCTAATTGGGTGAAAAGATTGCTTGGGGAGAAAGAGAAGACCGTTTTTTTCCTCCCCATCAGCAAGACCCAGACGTTTCGTGGCACTCCATCCGCGCAGACTAATCTCCTTTATTAAACAATGATAGAGTAGCTGAGCAGAGCTGCCGCTCCCACCTCTCCCTCCCCAAGTTCAGCTATTGAAACAATGCGCGGTTTATTTAGACAAGATGCATTTAATTTAATGCGCTCGAGAAAGGGGAAAAAAAAAAAAAGCTGGAGAGAGTTTTGCCAAATCTTCTGTCTGGTTCCTAGAATCCAGTAGACACCGAAAGGAATAATTTTCAAATTTGAGGGCAAAGAGTCAGTCATTAATTCATAAAGCCTGTCCCTACTATCTATAGCCCGGCGGGGCAGGCGGCTGGCACCCCCGCGGCGGCGCGGGCGGCGGAGCGCGGGCGGGCTCCGGCGGGCGGCGGCGGCGGGGCCGGTGAGCCCGAGTGAGCTGTCCATGGTGGTGCCGGCCCGGCTCCCGCTCCGCCCGCTCCGCCCGCTCCGCCCGCTCCGTCCGCCCGCCGCCGGCCACCCGCCCCCGGGCGCCCCCCGAGGGCTGCCAGGGCCGCAGGTCGACAGGTCCTGTGTTACCGGCTGCCTGACCCGGCCTTCTCCTAAGGGGGTGGTGGGTACAGCGATCTAGCTGGTCTGTGTCGTTTCTACTCATAAAGCCTCCACTCGAATCCTCATCCGTAGGAAAGTAACCTGAAAGAAACAGGCGGCTATTTTAGACCCCTGTTGAAAGGAGACTTGCAAACGTACCCCTTCCAAATGTTCGTGGCACTTGAAATGCTAATAGTAACCGTGCTTTCAATGATGCGTGTATCTTCATTTAGTGCTCTGAAACCACAAGCTGTTAAGCTGCCCCTCTCTAGGTCTGGTCTTGACTTCAGCTTTAAATATCTCTCAACATAGATCGGGCTGTTTTATTTGTTCCAATTTTGTGACTGAGTATCTATTAAATATCAACAGGAACAAACGTGTCTGGTCTATTTAACTTACACAAAACTATTACCAAGCCAGGCTGGCTGGAGAACAAGAATTCAATTTAAAGGAGGGGGGGTGGGGGGGAGAAGCTTTGCAATTTGTTTTTGCGCTATGTTGGAACAAAATCCATCCCTTTAGACATTTTTCTGAGAGGAGACAGACTCACCTCCTGCCTTGGAAGAGCTTAGTGGTTAGTGTACTCATCTGGGATGTGGGACACCAGAGTTCAAGTCCTTCCCTTCTCTGATTCAGAGCCCTAATCCCTGGATTGTTGGCTTCTCTCAGTTCCATCCCAGACCTGAAAACCTTTCCAATGACATTTGTGATGAACTGATATTTTCCAATGGGTGAAAAACGAATGTTTAGTTAAGGAAAAATCCCCATCTAACAGTTATGTTGAGCAGCCTGGGATTTTTGGTTAAACAAGAAGTCCAGGCTGCCATCATATAACAATGGAAGGGAATTGCAAGTTGTGAAAAGAAGTGGTGTGCTAGGAAAAAGGAAAGGAGTCGTCTTCTCCAGTGGCTCACAGGGCTAATGTGGTTATAGGCATACTTTCTTTAGCTTTAGCTTTCCAGATTATTTCTAAAAAGGAGGACTCTGTCCTTCCCCATGGGCACACAGGGCTAGTATCGTTAAGGTATACTTTCCTTAGTTTGGTTTTTTTTCTATTTCTTTAGAAAATGGAACACAAGCAAAAGTTGCACCTAGGATCATATCTAGCCTCATTTGTCTTCCCAGCTCAGAAGACAGGCTGCCTTTCCACACCTGGGCTGATGAAAATAACCTTTTGTGTGAAGCTTGAAGTCATGCCTGTGAATCTGGACAGCAAGGTACTGTAACATGCTCTACCATGCCTTTATTTGCTACCATTTCTTAAATACATATCTTTGTTTTATGCATTTTTTTTATTAATCAAATTATTTTTGGTAGTCTTCAGTCTGCCTTCCAGGGACTTTGCTTCTTCTTGCTGTTTGCTTGTTTTAAAACATAGGGATGACTGGAACTATTATGTGCATCCTTTGCTTTGGCTCAGATGTGCTTTGCTCCTTCCTTTGCTCCTATACAGTTAAAATGATCCTGCTTTCTCTCCTTTCATACCACATTAAATATCTGTTTTCATATCCCTAATTCCCAGTGGAACAAACTGTATCTTTCAACTTTTCCCAGAAGTCGTGGGATCTGGTCCAGCTCTCACTGTAGCCAAACTGATTCTCTTCATTCACTTTATTTGGATGGTGGTCAGCATCTTACATGGCCATCCCTTCTCCAAATTTTGAATGTTCTTTGATCTCTCAGTGTGATTACTTTTTCAGACATGATGTCCCATAGGGTGTGAAGCCTAAGCTGTAATAAGCAAAGTCGAATGACCACCTGACTTGCTTTAAACAGGCCATGCATAGTGAAATGTAGCCCATAGAATTGCCATGACACACTGCATAATCAGCTTGGACCGCAGGAGACGTGAGCAAGCACAGTTTTAGAGGAGCTTCAATTAACCCTTGCAGGTTAGGATTCTAAATTTACTAGTTTATGAAATGTGAAATTCAATTAACCTGAAGAAATAAATAAGGATCAACTACAAAAGTTATATGTTAGCTGCTATTTGTTTATCCCAAGATGATTAAACTGTTTCTTATATCATTCTAACACCTTGTCTTACACTGAGATTAAGTTAATTGCTCCTTCATCTTCAGATTTCATCTCTCTTAAAAACAGAAACAATACTCTGTGTGTTTGGTCTGACCTATCAATGGTGCTCTCTTAATTGGTCTGGTCTAAAAGCTGTTTTTTGTTTCTTAGGAATGTTGACTACTTTATTTCTGCCAAATGCTTGAAGCAATTTCAGTGGCTGTGGGAGATGGAAGTGTAAAGGTGCCAAAAAGTTGGTAAAGCAATATTTGGCTTTAGCAAGCCAAGGTGACAAGGTCTAATTTTCTGCTAAAAATCAAAAAGTAGTTACAGTTTTGGCTCTGAGCAGGACTGGACATTGACAGTCAGAGTTCCTGGGTTCTGCTGCCCTTACTGAAATCACTCCATCTTCTGAGCCCTTGAGATAACTTGAGTCTTATACAGGTTCTTGAGCTGGCAAATGAGGAATGACACATGGGAGGGATTTCTGAGAGCAGCCCATATGACTCAAGGGTGGCCTCTGTAGTCATACTGCATGTGAAAACGAAGCAAGCTATACTTAGTGCAGGCTGAGAACAGCTCTAGGAAGGATCTGTAAGTTGCTATGCTGGTAGGACTGAGATCCAGGCTGTAATACACAGCCCTGACAAAAGGAGGTTGTAGTCATCATTTCAACCTGTAGATCAGAATAGCAGCAAGGGGTTGGCTTCTATTTTATTGGAAGTATTTCACTTTCTCAGTTGCTTTGCAGACTACCAGATTAGAAATAAAATCTTTAAGAAGTGGTTTTCCCATCTTTGTCCTGTCAGAGTACTGCACTTGCTGTCCGGCTAACTGTACCCTCTTGAATAAGCCTTGCCCCTGCAGTATGACAAGCATGCCTAAAATAACCAAAAGGTGCCTGCTTGATGTTGTTTTCTGGAAAGGGCCAGTAGCTGAGCATGGGAATGTGACAAGCTTCTTGCTTCCATCCCTGAGTGATGTATCAGCTTTGAAATTATGCGTACACACAGACAGAAAAGGCTCCTGGGCTTGCCACAAAGAGTTAAGTCATTCAGGGCACGTGGCTATTCCAGTCCTTTTCAGAGACCCTCTCAGACCCTAGTCATCGCAGAAATTCCTCACATGTGCCCAGACCTGACAGAGCTCTCCCTCACTTTATTATTTTCCATCTCTGACAGCACAGCACTGAAACTCCTACCAGAACCTTGCACTAGAACCAGTAGAACAGAAAATCTAACATTAAAATTGAGGAATCCCATTTGTCTGGAGAGAAAGAGCTTGCAGGACTCAGGGGTGAATGTCAGACCTGATTAAATCTGTGTGGTTTTTTGTTAACAATCCATAGAGTCACGGGCATGAATAGGGAAAAATTGTGCAAGAGGGGGTGAGGCTAATCAGATGGTTGCTTATCACTAATTACCCCTGAGATGCCTTTATCCTCTTTTCACCAAATATAACTATTTTTGCAATATCAGGCCAAAACGTAATCAGTGATAACAACAGCCTGTCCTGTCACAAAGGCAGGGTTTGTTAGACTCATAATTTCTATGGTTGCAGTCACTGTCAGACCGGGGCAGACTCTCCCTCAACCACCTCTTTGAGGGTACACTCATAAATGCCTTTCATGAAACCACTGCACAGCCAGTATAAAGGGTTGGGTCGGTGTGGGGGAGGAAGGGAAACAAGCTTTATTTCAGTGACTACAGATATCAGAAATTTCGGCAACCTATGCTGTGAAGGCCATCTGCACACTGTGCAATCTGTCCTCCCAACAGATTCAGAGCAGGTGGTTTTAATCAAGGTCTCCAGGTGCTTGTTTATGAAATACTTTGTTTCGAGGGACACATGCGCAGTCTGAGGAGGAGCGTGATATCTGTGCAGTCCTCTGGAATCCTGTACTCATTAGTAAGTAGTGATGATGTGCTTGTCAACACCTATAGGAAAGCCAATTTGTACTAAATTATTTAAACCCTACTCAAACAATGATGATCTTATTTAAGTTGCAGGTGCTCAGCTTCAGGCCCAGGCCTGTGTAAGCTGTTTACTTGTTATGTCTCAAAACACATTTACTGAAAAAAAAGAAAAAATGTGCATGTAATAATGCACAAAACAGTGTCTTTGTTAAATTTTAGGGCCTTTTTCCATAAACGCACAAAAGCTGAACTAAGACAGTCTTGTTAAGTTTTGCACAGCACTGGGGCGTCTGAGATCCAATGTATGTTCTACAGCGCTTTTGCACAATAGATAGTATCTACAGGCTGCAAATGAGCATAAGGGCTCTCTGCTGCGTTTGGTGCTGTACTGTCCCGTGGTAAAAAAATAGCTTCTGCTTAACAATCCAGTTTAAGCACAAGTTGCAACAGGGAAACAAAAACAGCAAGTAGGGAGAGGACAAACAGGATAACAATAAACCCAAATCCATTTTAGTTAGCTTTGTATCAATCCAGCCCACTGTCTATAAAGCAGTAACTGCTGGGCATCAAGGCAGAAACAAAGCTTCAGGTGGAATTTAACAGCGTGTAAGGAAGTGGCTTAATGGCGTTAAGGGACACAAGGAGAAAAAGCAGAGGGTTGCGAGGCAGATGTGGGTGAACAGGCAGGGATGCTGGTAGTGCTAGTAGAGTGAAGATGACAATGTGGCAAGAACTGAACAGCCAGGTAAGGTACAGTTCAGTTGCGAAAGGATTTAAAGGGAGGGATAAAAGGTGGAGGGTTTTTTTGTCATTTTAGAAGGGGGTAGGTAGCAAAAGGCCATGAATTGTAAAAATTGTAGAATTGAAATAACTAGGAAAGAGGATGATTTGGGCAATTCTTTGAGCAGACCAGGTGGTGAACAGCTTGCAATGGCTGAGGGTTAAGATGCAGGGGGTGAAGCACCCAGGTGAAAGCTTTTGTATTTAGGATGCAACCTGGAGATGTTGCAAGAGGAAAATATTTGAGTATAAGCCAAGTGTTGGAAACATTAGAGTGCCTCAAACAAAACCCCCAAAATCAAAATCCATAACCATGGATGCAAGGGACTGTGTGTTTGATAAGACTCTTATCAACAGGGAGAAATAGTAAAAATGAATGTGGGTTTGGAAAAGAGCTTAGCTGAGATCTTAACCATGCTTAGCTTAAGCTCAAGCCTGTACAAGTGAGAGATGTAATAAAGGATGGAATTGGATGGAGGCAATTTCATGTGTCATCATCCTAAAGACAGGTTGAGAGTGAACAAAGGTTCTGTGTTTAGGGAGGCCTCATACTGTGGGTCTTGGTCCATAGTTCAGCTCTTAGCTGTTATGGTAACGCAAACACATAATAATCATAAAGGAAGCGTTCAACGACAGCACAGTGTAAAGCCCAAAGAAAGAGAAGGGGGGAAAAGAGAAAACATCATCTGGATAAGGTTCTAAATGCCCAAGTAAAGAAACGTAATGAAACACAATGCCCAGCCCAACATGGAATTTAAACAGGGTGTTGCTGGACAGAAGAACTGAACAGTTTATGAGGATGTGCATAGAGGAGGAGATTTGGGACTTAGCCAAGTGAAAGAGGTTGGAAACTTATCTGAGAGCTGCATTAGTCAAAAGAAGAGGCTAGAAGTCAAACTAGAGACAGCTGTGAATAGTATTAGTGAGAAGGGGTTTTTTTGGTGTTGCAAAAGGCATGTCTCCTCATTTCAGGGGAAAAAGAAAATGGGAATGTTGTCAAGTACGGGTTGTTTAAAGACAGGAAGGACTTCAGTGTGTTTAAAACAATGCTGTGGCTTTCTCTGTCTTCTTTCATCCCATTAGTGTAGGACGGGAGTATTTTGCCAAGTGAAAAGTTCACAGGTATGTAATTTTGCTGGTATACTGTAATTCTTACAAGGAACTTCAATCAGCTTCAGTTGTGTTACAACATAGCATAGTCTTCCTGTTCCTGAACTTTTACCTTAGTATGAAAAGTATGCCTTTATTCTCTTTTTTTAAATCTACATTGTCCTTTGTAGATGTCTCACTTTTGTAATAAGTTTGCCTCTTACAGTTGGTTTATACCCTGCTCCCCAAGCTTTTCTATCCTGGCTTATTTATTTTGGTGTACAGCTTGATTATACCCCTCTACTATCATAGCTATTTTAGAAACATCTTAAGTTTGACATTGCCTCCTTAAGTAAATCATATGGAAGATACTGAGTCTTTCAAGTTGCTCCAAAGAATCAAACGAAGCCAGCCAGTTCACTTACCTGAAACCGTTCTCTCAAATCCCAGTTCTAGCTGATTGCTTAAGCTATCCTCTGCACTGGAAGGTTCCCTAAGAATATTGGCCAGGGGACATATCTGAAGTTTTTCTGCATTTCTATCATTATTTCCAGGGTCTTGCTGGAAGCACATTATGAATTATGTAATCACACCTTTAAGTCCAAAAATTCCACATACAGAGTTCCATGAAAACACTGCTGTGTGAAGAAATACTGGTTTTTTTTGTCCAGTCTCTTTCGCAGAAGTTTCATCAGAAGTTTCATTATGTTGTGACAAGGCATGTGAATACAGTGCTCGGCCATAAACGTATTGATAGACTTCATAACAAAACATATTAATTTTGATTTATTTGTATCATCTTGTTTATTTTGCTTTATTTGTGGTGCTACTATGTTTTTTATTCTTTTTATGCCATCACAGAACAGTTTATACTCCATCTTTCAGTGATGTGGGAAAGGCAACAACTGAAAGTTTACTGAAACAAGCAGCAACAGTAGAGTTGGCCTTCCTGGAGTAAAGAATTAGATCATATATTTTATGTGAAAGATTAACATAAACAATCTGAATATTGGTCCTTGCTTTACTTCACAAGTTCTCTGTCTCCCTAAGTGTAGTACAGCATAAAGCACAGACAGCATTATTCTGGGTCTGTGATTAGAAACAGTTTTCCTCAAGACTACTTTTGATTTTAACAGTTGAAATCTGTTTTTATTTATCATACATAAAAGCTCATTTCTGTAATGGAGGCTGTTTTAAAAGGTGAAGCTCTGCATACTTAGATCAAGAAAGATAAATAATTTAATTATTATTTATAGCATTATCAACAGGTTGATTATTTAAACAAAACAAGCTATTTAGTAATTATAGGAAATACAGCAAGGGTCACACGTACAGTAAATGCTTAGCTAAAAAGAAAGAAATCTATTGAGATGGTTTCCTTGCTAATCAGAAACATGGCAAATCTTCAGGCTCAGGAAGTTCATTTAGGTTTCAACAAGGCAACAATATAGAAATATATTGTTCAGTTTAATTTTTTCAACAAGCAATGACAGAATCTTCAGTCACGGTACAGCAGAATAACAGGATGAGAGAAAATGCCTGTACAAATCCCTGCAACCAGAAATCTATTTATGATTTGAATTTATGAATTTAGAATTTAAGAATATTTTTTCTAAGACTTCTATGTGACTACCCATTTGCAAAGTAATGTAAAGTGTCTGGAGATGTATCGTTTGAGCTGCTGACATAATTAATGATTTCATTAAGAGCATGAAAGGAGGCTTTTGTATTTCTCTGGTGTTAGCAAGCCAAGTTCGTGTCCGAACTCTAATAACCAAAGTCGCTTTTGCCGATCTAGACTGTTGGTCCTCTTGTTGCAAAACAAAAATTTGAAAGCCAAATATTATACTGGGCTGTGATACTTCCCAACATGTCAGGAGTGGGACATGTTCTAAAATATGAGCAGTTACTATGGATTACAGGCTGGCGGAAAACTTACTAACATTTTACATAACAATGCAAATGGGAAGAACGTAAACAGAATAATGTGCTTCCAGAAGTTCAAAGGAAACCAATTTAAAAATTACCACTTATCCCTCCTGGTTTTCATATAAGATCCTTGCTTAGGTAGTCTACACTCCAGAAGTAATGTTGATCTTTGAAAATTTATGGCAATCCTAAGAAAACTGCAGTAGGATTTGTTAGGAATAAATTATGAATTTGGGACAGTGTCCTTTTAGTTATGGCCTGACTGACTTTTCATCTCATGAGAGCTGGGCTAACATCCTGAATAAGTTGACATGAGTTTGGTTTCTTCATCTTGATACCTAATGAATAATAAAGATACAGCTGCTACAAAATCCATACTTTGAAGTAGTCCAGAGAAGTGGAACAGAAAGTGTGCTGAAAGCCAGATTTGTGCACTAGACCTATGAGAAAACAAAACACGTAGGAAGTACAAATGGCCAAACTGACTTCACGGAGACAACTCAAGTACTTAAGGAAAAGCTGCTGAGCTTTTCTGGTTCAGAACCAAGCACAACAGGGGCTAAAATACTAAGAGGGCTGGAACCTATGTCAGGATTGAGAGGCATTGTGGGACTACATGAAAAACTTCTAGTGCTTGCCTGGCCTCAGACAGTATTAGCCTCTTCAACAAACATTAACGTCACACAATGCCCTGCATCAGTCTGTACCATGTATTTGTTAATTTTATAAAAAAGCCAACTCTTTGATGATGTTATAGTTATGAAATCAATGATACAAACTGGCCTAAGTATATGCCTAGCATTTTGCTATTGACATATTTAAAAAAGCCGTTTTTATTGTCCTTCGCAGTACCGGCCAGCTTCAGCTCTAATTGAGCTTTGGCTGTGCGTATTTCCTCTCTACAGTGGCAAACAGCATCTCTGTGGTCCTCCTATGTCCTTGCTTCCACTGGCCATACATTTTCTTTTTTTGCCTTAGTTCTAGAATAAGTTCCCTACTCAGCCAAGCTGGCCTTCTACCTCGCCTGCTTGACAAGGGGAAGTCTTTTGCTGATTCATGTTAACATTTATGGTAGCTTCACCTCTTCATCAATTTGAGGATATTACATTGCAATGAAAATGAAAAGAAAATGTCATTGTTCCCTGTTTATTCGTATTATTTCATAGGACCTACATTTATACAGACCTTGATATCTAAAGGTTTCAGAAAGGATAAGAATAACCATATTAGGTCAGAATCAAGGTGCAGCTAGCCCATTGGATTGCCTGTGGCAGAGGTCAGCAGCAGACGCACAGGCTAACATCAAGTGAATCATCTCCCGTTAAATTCTCCTGTCTGTCAGTAATCGCTGATTTAGAGGGTGACTGGAGGATGAATTTGTACCATCACTTTGAATAGCCACCAATAGACTTATTCTTCCCAAGTTTTCCTAAAACCTTTTCTGACCTCGGTTACAGTGTTGGCCTCCACAACATCCTGTGGCAGACTTCCACAGTTTAATTATTATGTTACACGAAAAAATACTTCCGTTTGTTTGTTTTTAATGCGGAGAGAACTGAATTCTCCCTAATTTTTTATGTGATGAGAAATAGTGAATAGTCATTTTCTGCTCATCTTCTCTTTGCCATTCATAATTTTGTAAACCCTATTATATTTCTCCTCTGTCATCCCTTTTTCCAGCAGTGAAGTTGTAGTCCGTTTCATTTCTCTTCCTGTGCAAGCCTTTCCTTAATTTAAATTGTTTTTCTCAGAATAGTTATGCTCTGTATCTTTTCCACTTCTACTGTATCATTATAACAAAGGACAATCAGAATTATGAAATTATTCAAAAATGTGCAAACACACCATGTAAGGATATGTAAAACTCAGGTTGCTTTTCCCTCACACATTTATAGTGTTTCATTTCCACAGTAATGGCCAGTTACGCATGCAGCTTTAGTGTTTCTTGTCCTGAAAGGTTTCTGCGTATTCTGTCCTACTGGAGTATTTACAAAGAAAATATCAAATTGCTTTTCCCCTCTAAGCAACCCAAAGAGATGACAAATATGGATTTTTTATTTATTTGTCTGTTAGATTCAAATAAGAGAAGGGGAAAAAAAAGAGAAAGTATAAAATAAGTCTGCAAGTTCTTTATGTAATTTTCAAAGCTCTTGAAAAACTATCATCAGGAATTACCTTTAGAAAATAACTTAGATTCCAAAATCCATATTTAGTTACCTTTCCTTGGAAGTCCTCTTCCTAAAAGTCTGTCTCTTAGCTTTTGCTTGGCTGTTTGGTTGCATGTGTATATGTGTGCTAGTGTGTGTGTGTGTGCGCGCGCACGCATGCGTATGCTGGTGTGTGTGTGAGCTCATTCACTTTGTGCTCGGGTTAATAAGATATGAGGTCATTCTTTCTTGAGAAAGGGTTTTGTGGTCTGGCTGGAGAAAAAAAGTCATGTTCAGCATTTTAAGCTGTCTCTTGCTGGGGGAAATCTCAACTTTCTTGAGGAGCCCACTTATCACAGAGAGCTTTGGGCATGGAATGAAGTGCTATACTTCAGCCTAATCCTCTGAATTTATAGGACCAATATATAAAAAAAAAAAAAAGTGATTATTGATATACACCTATACATGTGTCCAGATAGGTTGTGCTTTATACGTAATAGAAAAAATATCTTTAATATGTATTTTAGATTTATATAGTATACATACGTGTACATATGCCTATACTTGATATATACATTATATATGTATGTATATGTCAACATATCTATCTGCAAACTTCAGTAAGTCTGGGGAGTAACAGGAAGCTCTTCTGTCTAGGGAGACCTCTTTGAGGTAAACAGCTGAGGTATAGTGTTTATGTTCATGCAAAACTCCACTCTTGAGAACCTGAGATAAATTCACATATTGCTCAACAGAGCTGTGGTTTGGTGCTGAGTGCCTAACAGTCCTGGACTACATTCATTCTCTCTCCTGTCTCTTTTTATTTTTTTTTAATAGGGTATTCTTTTATTCCTAGCTTCTCGCTCATTAGGGTGGATATCAGTTACAACATTTACTTGAGTTGTCCCATGAAATTTGTAGCATTATTTGGTAGCATTATTCATGTCAGTAGGAGATGCAGGAACCTTTACATGTATCCACATGAAAAAGTTAGTTTTGGTTGTGATTTTTAGCTATGTGAGTGCAAGACTTTACTTCGAACATGTGGGAAATGTGAGTTGTGAGTGCAGCTATACATAAATGAGATTTGCTCAGACTAAAACTGAGCTAAAGAAGAAATGGCCTTCTGGTAGAAAGTGGGCAGAGGGTGTTTCATCCCAAAGTGAATTAGTTTGGGAAAGTTATAAGCAACTGAAAATCCAAGATTAAAAATGTGTATAGAAGGAAAGGACTCAGGACTGATCTGGTTAGTGAGAAAGGGTTGGCAAGGGGTTATGAAACCTCATGTCTGGGATTGCATCTTGTGGTAGGGAAATGTTTACCACACCAACCAATGTGTACTGGAGGGAGCTGAAAGTCCTTTCCCCTTCCATCCTTTCTCTCAGTAAATCCACTTTAAATGAACTGTAGCTTTTACTATCCAAAATGCTAAACTGTACTTCTGTAAACTTCACATCTGCACCTAGAAAGCATCCATTGTGAGGTTTTCCTGGTTTCTGCCAGTATACTCCACACCTAGCAGTATATAGTACTGGTGAGTGAGAAGATTAACAGGTGTGACTATAATGTACGATTAAGTAATAAAATCTTAAAACAAAACTGCCATTTAATAGGTAGGTAGACTGACATGAAAAAAAAATATTTTTACCATCATCATCATCAGGTTCTGACTACGTGCCTCTTTCCATTTACTCTGACTTCAGAGTTGCGCTGCAATTGCGGTAGGCTCCTTTTTCAGTTGACACATCCAAAGAGGAACACCTCCTATAACCGCATGCTGAGTCAGTACTAACGTTTAATGGGAAAATAGTAGTTGTTGCCCTTTAGGTATTAAAACAATAGCTAAAGTATTAATCATCATTCTACATTTACTGCAGAGATGAACAAGCCTTTTCCCTACAGTTAAATGTATTTGTTTGAGCATTATTTCCATGTCATAACTCATTCAGTTCTCTCGCTACACTTGACTGCCAAATGGAAATAATTAATTTAAAATTATAAAAATGACTGTTTTGTTATGTTGTGAAACTCTGATTAGTGTGTATTTTAACAAATTGTTTCTTTTGGTTTTGGATTTGGTGAGTTTGGCAGTTCTTTTGTTGTACACAGTTCTATAAGAATTACATTATATATTCTATTCTTGAAGAATAATTTATCCTGTAGGAACAGCTATATCTTACAATGATTTTTCCTCTTTCCAGAACACTTTTCTTCCAGAAACTTGCAAAATACTGTGCAGACTTAAAATATAACTTGCAAGTCTTAACATGAGCTTGATTTAAAGCCCAAGGAATGACTTCCATTAGCTTTGATGGCTCTGTCTCAGATACTATAACTTTACTCATTGCTAAATAGGATGGAGTAGAAAAGCATTTCAACACTGCACAGCAGTATTTGGTAATATTTCAAGAAAATACACACAGAAAAAGAATATATATGTTTTACATGTATTTTAATATATATATTTTTATATATATACTTACTTATCTATCTATATATTAAAAACACCCAGCAAAATCTGCAGTGCAATTAAAACGCAATATCTTAAGAGAAGTGTGAGTGGGACATGGGCATTATCTTCTCCCAGTCTGCTTACAAATGCTGCGGAATTTTACATAGCTTACCTCTACATTGTCAAATCTTTGTGCAGCCTTTGTTTGGTGTATACTGACTTAAAGAGTAGTTCAGGAAGGTTATATTAACATGGCCCCTTGGGAAAAAATGTTTGAAACATTGCCTTGAAATAATTAATATGTAAGCATTGCTGGGAAATGAGTAAACAGTAATCCCAGGGGTAACTCTAATAGTCTCAGCTGGAATGGGAATTGTTAGTTTCCTCACTCTTATTTGCAGAATTCTTCTCTTTTGTTAGATAGATGGAGGAAGTTCAGAAGGCCTCGCAAGATTTGTTTGAATCTGTGCTTATACAGCATGCTGAGTTTGAGATTTTTATAAAAATGGGTCTAGAGATGACATGGAAACCATAGGAATAGAGTTTTCCCCTCCCCTGCCAAAGCAGGCCACTGTTACCTCTGCCTTGTTGGAATGCTTTGTGTTCAACCCCGGCTGAACAACTGCAAAATCTTACTGCAGGCTATCATCATATCTAGAAATCTTAGCTAAGCCAGATGTAGCACTCAATTACTATAACTTCTGTTGTAACAACTCCATAACTGACTCCACAGTTGGAAACATACAGTTGAAGTCCTGGAGCTGCTGAATTTTGAAGACAGTAGCAGACAAGCAGTGTGTGCCAGAGTGCTGGGTCTGGGAGCACTCTAAGCACAACCTCAGTGCTTGTTTGGATGTTGGGAAGACAAAGGCTAGAAAACTGCATGTAGGCTTAAGGTGGATGTGAGTCCCCAGGGCTGTGCTGGGATGCTGAGTTACATGGCTAATTGAGCTAAAAAGCAGCAGTTCTGCCTAATTCAGACCAGACCAGATTTCAACCCTGCTTCCCATTTTCTTAAGCATAGGCATTGTGCCTAGTTCATGATGCCTTGGGGGTTTGCAATTGCCTCCACCTTTCATCAGTGATGTGACCGCCTCACAGTTCACTGCTTTCTAGTAACCTTGTGCTCCCCTATTCCTCCCCATCACTCTCTGTTGCTGCTCTGGGGTCTACCTTTAAGCATAAAAATGTAAACCAACGAAGGGAACTATGACGAAATACGTGACATAAGGAGATATGCTGTATTTGCTGTATTTCCTTAATTCATTTTTTCTTTTCTTTTCTTTTCTTTTCTTTTCTTTTCTTTTCTTTTCTTTTCTTTTCTTTTCTTTTCTTTTCTTTTCTTTTCTTTTCTTTTCTTTTCTTTTCTTTTCTTTTCTTTTCTTTTCTTTTCTTTTCTTTTCTTTTCTTTTCTTTTCTTTTCTTTTCTTTTCTTTTTTCTTTTCTTTTCTTTTCTCTTCTCTTCTCTTCTCTTCTCTTCTCTTCTCTTCTCTTCTCTTCTCTTCTCTTCTCTTCCTTTTCTCTTCTCTTCTCTTCTCTCCTCTTCTTCTCTTCTCTTCTCTTCTCTTCTCTTCTCTTCTCTTCTCTTCTCTTCTCTTCTCTTCTCTTCTCTTCTCTTCTTTCTCTTCTCTTTCTTTTCTTCTTGCTTTCCTTTTTTTTTTTTTTTTTTTGGTTAGCATTTAGTGTATTAGGTCCAAGTTCACTTGGTATATTAGGTTCAACTTGCCACCTCCTCAGGGTGACTGTGAGCTAACTTGTTTTACAGATTGAGAAAATATAAATGTTTTCATGTCATTAAGTTCTGCAATATATAGGTCTACACAAGGCAATTGTAAATTTGTCATTTCTCTACCTTTGGAAGCCTTCAGATGGCAACTAAAATAAGGGCCTTGTATCACTGTGTATGTAATTTCACATTAGTTGTGGGCTTTTAAGTAATAAACACAACAGAAAAACCTCTACTCTAACACTAATTTATCATTCTCCATTGAAAAAATTTGACTTCCATGCATGACAACACAAGCAATTTCCAATTGAATGTCATCAAACAGAAGCAGGTTATTCAGTTAATTAAAAAAAAGGTCATTCCCTGTGTGAACTGGAGATTTAAAGGAGATGTACAGTGAGTTCTATTTCTTTGAATTAATTTTCCTTTGAAGTGATGTCTTCATCACATCTTTGTCCATGAGCCTCCCTCTTCCTTTCATCTCAGTAGCTCTTTTCTTTGTCAACCTCTCCCATACACCAGATCTCTCATTCCAGTGACTTGTTCTTCCTTCCTTGTTTCCTGATGTAGTTGACGCCATACCATGTCCCCACACCGGCCTTTGTAACCTCTGCCTATTACACTGAGTCCCTTGGTGGACTGGCAGAGCTGTTTCATGGAGACATTGTAGATACAGCATGGAGGCAGACGCATCAAATCTCTGGGGGTTTTAGCTAGTTGCCAAAATAACTCTGGGCTCTGGAAAATGCAGTGAAAAAAATGGTGATTTTTCAACACCTCTATTACTTGTCCAAATCTGAATTTACTAACAGTACCAGTGAAAGGCATGACACTGGCCCTAAGGCAATCCCCACTTCTGCCAGATTTCAAAGACAAACAATAGAGTTGTTAATGTTATTAAAAAATTGATTGCAATAATCTTATAACGTAAAGCATTAGGTAACTTACATACAGGGGCTGGTGCCAGCTCCCACTACAATAACAGTCTCCTCTGTCTCACCATGCCCAGGCACTGTAGGATCAGATTTAGGGCAAAGTGTCAATTGCAGTCTGATTTTTATTTCTCTTTCAGCTTTTCTCAGGCACTCACTTTGCTTAACAAGGGGTCTAATCTTGGGGAGGAAAATGGGGAGAAAGGGATGTGGGGGACAGTTCCAGGTCAGCACCTCAGAAGAACAGGCACTAGTGGGGCATGTGGAATAGGATACCCTTGCAGAGAAAACAGCTTCGAAGACCGTGTAGGCTGCAATTCCACTCTACTTGAGCATCTTCACAATGAACAAAAAGGACCCCATAGTACATATAGTGAATGCTTAGATTCTCTTCACAGTTTGATTTGGGGATGTGTTTCACTAGAGAGCTGAATTTGGCCGACTGTCTTCAGTTTCTATTTGTTAATCTCATCTAATTTAATGACAGGAAATGAGTAATGAAATTCAGCAGTGACAGGCTGCTTATTTAGGTCAAGTGATTTGCATCTGAACAGAAAGGGGCCCAAACCATTTCTTTACCAAGAGATTTGTTCTGCTGATTGCTAATACACATTAAAACAGATAAAATATAAAAGCATTTATGACAACTTTAAAGCATTGCTGGGAGGCAATACTAGAAAGTATTATCTCTTTAGAGTCTACCGTAGTGGGTTCTGATAGCCACATCCACTGCCACCAGGGGCAATGGGATGCTGCATATAAGTTGGCCAGAAAGAGTTTGCGGCAAGATGGGCAGAGCTGAGTTAGCAATATTTACTACTTCTCATAAATTCCAAGTAAAACATGCACACCTGCTGGGATAATGTCTAAAATGGTGATTTTAAGTTTGTTTCCATACTCATTCATCTGTTGTATGTCATTTCCGAGCTACAGTGAGGGGGAAGGAGGAACAGAAGCAGCCAGATGAAGTGAGATTTTTTTTTAATTTAAATGTGAAGGTATTGCCTGGAGGTATTTTCAGCTACAACCTGAGGTTTTGGAATAGAAATTTAATTGATGTGATGTCATAAAATAAATAGAATAAATTTATGAATTGATGGTCTCTTAGTCTGGCTCTCAGTGGGTGGCAGGTATCTGCATTACAAAGACCATCAAGACTGGCACCTCTCTTGGCAGTGTCAGCTAGGAACCTAAGCATTAATTTAGCATGGGGATTACAGTGTTCTTCAAGGTGGTCTCTCCAGGTGACGGCTTCAGCACCATGTTTTATTCATGAGGGGAGGTCTGGGAGGTGGCATAGGAGGCAAAAAGCACTATCAGTGCCTAACCAGAATCTGTGCATGCATCACTGAAAACTATCATCTTCTCCAGTGGTGTCAGTCTGACATCTATCACCACCACTAAGTGAGCTATTAAAATTTCGAGGAAGATATATGTTTGTTTGCTTTTAATGTTAGGGTGTTTTTCAACTGCTAAAAGGCCCCTTGTTAAGAAAGTGATGGTGAGATCAGAAGGGTTCGCTCTGCCGTATTGAACATGATCCCCATGCTGGAGGACAGTGCTGCCTGCTGTTACTGTGGAATGAGGTAGCACTGGAGGGATGGAGGCCATCGGGGAGGGTAGCAAAGCAAAATATTGAAAGGGGCTTGGGGCCACAGAGAAGGAGTTATACCAAGGAAATGAACTGGTCTGAGAAGAAGCTGGACAGTCTAAGAAGAGACCTGACAAGCAAGTGGCTGAAGTTACAGTTAAGCCTTGAAGGGGACAGGGCTTCATCTAGAAGGACTATTGCCAGAACACAATCTGGAAATGTAAGCCATGCAGATGTCTAAAGACACAATTATACAGGTAATAGGGCTTATCCTCATTTTTGTAACATGAAACTGTCTCTGTGTGGGTGGGGTCAGATGTTGTGAAAGCTGAAGTGTTGTAACCAAACCCAAATAAGCATTTGCCTTTATGGTATTACATTATTACTCCAAATTAGGGTCTGCAATTCCAGCTGTTGTGAATGTAATAGCAGGCTACTAGTGCTCTGCATCCCTATGAAGTATCTGCCAATATCCTTAATCCAGATGTACAGGGTGAGGTCCGAAGCTGATTTTGTTTTTGTTTAAATTTTATTTGACAAGGAGTGAAATCTACACCTTCAAGGGGAGGGGAATTTTCCTGCAGCACTCCTCAGCCTGTTGGGTTTTAGGTTACAGAAATGCTGTGATAACAGATGGTGAGTAAGAGGAGGGAAACCATTTCCAACTAACACTTGGTGTCTTAATGAGGGTATGTTTGAAAATATCTATCTACCCATGCCATCTTCTCTATGCTGAAAAAAAAAATTATTTTCAAGCAACACGTAGCACAAGAATTTTATGTAGCTCTATTACATTCAGGTTCTTTGCCCAGGCAAGCATGATTGTAGGGGAAAACTTTGCCTGCCTATGTTCATTCATGGATACCTGTGACTATATACACCATTATTGCTAAATATAAACTGTGTCCTAACAGAAATCTTGATCTAAAGAGGTGATGGAGACAGAGGATTTGTATGGTCTGGGACATTACTCACTGCTCAAAAAAAAAAAAGCCTTATGAAAAGCCTCAGAATTAATACTTGACTGAAGAAACACAATTGTCATAATTATGCTAGGTCTGCACTATTATTTTACGCCTTCTCAATACAACGGGGAATTATAGGATTCCAGTGAATGCTGCCACAATCATTTCAGCACAGAAACACATGCCAGTTGCTAACTTCATTTATTTTGGTATGATCACTGTTCCCCACACTTTGAACAAAAGAAAATTAGTAGGAACGGGAGATAGTAAATCCTAGGTCTTAGTTGTACAGTTCTCCCTACCCTGCCTCCTTCCCATCTTCTCATTTTTTTATATGGTTAATGTATGAAGAATCCTCTTGAAATGTCAATTATAACTTCTTTTAACATTTGCACAATTTAAATAAAATCCATCAAACTTTACTAACAGGAAAAAAAAACCAATATGTGATAGTCTTGTTAAACCATGCTATTGCTAAAGTTTTTGTGGCTAGGTCAATGGATACATGCTGAGACTTGATTTCTGTTAAGGTATTTATTTGCTTTCAGAAGAGTTTTTTTTTTTTTTTTTGAGGAGGAGGTGGAAATGGGGTGCCTCTGGCCATGGTCCACCCACATGAAAGTCTGGGAGAATTATTTTATTTATTTCTTTTCACCACACCTCCTCTGAATTCTGTTTTTGTCTTCTCAAGTCTTAATCTTTGCATCAACTAATTGCTCTTGAAACTTTGCTTTGTGGCCACACTTAAAAGTTAATCAATGCATATTTCATTTAATGTTTGGCATTTGCTAAAGTTATAAATGTGTGTGCATTTGCATGTGTATATGAAGATAAATATATGAAGGAAACCATTTTATAAATAATATATTTTAAATGCACTAAACTGAACTCCTAGCACTGAGAAAGGAATTAATACCTGTGCTGTAAGTCAGAATGAGGCTCATGCAACACCTGAGTCTCAAAAATAGGCTTAAGGTAGAGTTTAAGTGAGATTATACAATATAAATATATAATAAAAATACAGAGATATTTCCTTGCTTGCAATTAGCTGTACTGGGCTAAGCAGAACTCATTCAAAACTTTCTGGCAAGTTATATTCTAAGCCAACACTTTGTAGAAAGATGTGATGAAAGAAATGATTTCTTCTACAACACCATAGAAGGCTAAATGAGGACTCCTCCCCATGACCAGCCTTCACCAATAAAACCATATGTGATACTTAATTGACTGAGGAAAAATTAAGAAGGTGCCTACATGTTATTTGTATTCTAGGCAGAAGCTCTGCTGTCAAAATGACATCTTGTTTTCACAGCAGGAAGAATCCCCTTTCCTTGGTGACTGATAAGGGCTTTATGTTTCATTTTGACTCCCAGACAGTGCAACGCCTTAGTATGTGTACTGATTTTAAAAGGATAAGATACTGGTGCGCTAGAGAAAAGAGCAGTCAGGATCTACAAATAGATGTATATAAATAGATACATATAAACATAAAACCAGGTGAGATGGGAAGCTGTACAGATTTACATCTCACCTTGACTGGAACTCTAGTCATGCATTCACTTCCCCAGTCTTTCTCCCTGCTTCCCTTTCCCTCTTCTCCCTTTCTTTTCCCCTCCCACTTTTCTTCCTTTTCCCTCTTTCTTGCTTACCCTCTCTCCCTTTCCTTCTTTCATTTTCGCCTCTTTGCTCACTTTTTCTCACCCTTCATCCCTTTCCCCACCTTATTCTCCCTTTCTCCCACTTTCTCCTCTTTTTATCATTTATTATTTTCCTTTTTTCAGCCCCTTTTTTCTTTCACTTTTCACATTTTTTTGAAGTTCAGCATGACTTCAACCAGTTCAGGACTCTCAAACCCTCAGGAAAATGTGCCCAGTTCCCCCTTCTGCTAATAATGCTTTATTGCATTTACTGCAGAGCGCAAAATATCAGAATTCAAAGGAAATATACAGTGAATACTTCTCTCAAGGTGATGGTACCCACTCTGATTTATATGGACATATTAGCAAACTTGACAAAAGGAAGCATTTAACTCCCTGTTTCAGGGGAAGGGTGGAGCAGTCATGTTTCACTTAGTTCAGAGCATGATCAAATGCAAAATTTAGCGTGCTAGAACAGTGTCCTGCTCAGTTTTCTTGGTTCCTAGAAAAGGTCTGCCACTGCTAAGCTTTAGCCCTTTCGGTGAGCATGGAGTAGTACTGAGAAGCATAAAAAAAACCTACTAGCAGTTATCTTCTGTGAAAAGGTGTTGCCTATTTTGAGCCTAGAAGATAAAGCAGAGAAAATTTTCTAAGCAAAGACTTTCACTGTTGTTTATCTGTAATGCTGAAAAAGTACCTAAGTACGTGACCCAATTTATGACAATGAGAGAGTCCAAAACACCACATTATGGAGAAGATCATCCTGAGTGCCATCACACAGCACGTACAGGACAACCGGGTGATCAGGCTCAGGCAGCATGGGTTTATGAAAGGTGCTTGACTAACCTGATCTCCTTCTATGACAAGGTTACCCACTTAGTGGATGAGGGAAAGGCTGTGGATGTTGTCTATCTGGACTTCAGTAAAGCCTTTGACACCGTTTCACACAGCATTCTCCTGGAGAAACTGGCTGCACATGGCTTGGACAAGTGCACTCTGCACTGGGTTAAAAACTGGCTGGATAGCTGGGCCCAAAGAGCTGTGGTGAATGGAGTTAAATCCAGTTGGTGGCCAGTCACAGATGGTGTTTGCCAGGGCTCAGTATTGGGGCCAGTTTTAATATCTTTCTTGATGATCTGGATGAGGGGATTGAGTGCACCCTCAGTAAGTTTGCAGACGACACCAAGTTGGGCGGGAGTGTTGATCTGCTGGAGGGCAGGAAGGCCCTACAGAGGGATCTGGACAGGCTGGATCGATGGGCCGAGGCCAACTGTATGAGGTTCAACAAGGCTCAGTGCCGGGTCCTGCACTTGGGTCACAACAACCCCATGCAATGCTACAGGCTTGGGGAGGAGTGGCTGGAGAGCTGCCCGGAGGAAAAGGACCTGGGGATGCTGGTTGACAGCTGGCTGAATATGAGCCAGCAGTGTGCTCAGGTGGCCAAGAAGGCCAATGGTATCTTGGCTTGTATCAGAAATAGTATGGCCAGCAGGCCTAAGGAAGTGATCGTCCCCCTGTACTCAGCACTAATGAGGCCACACCTCAAATACTGTGTTCACTTTTGGGCTCCTCGCTACAAGAAAGACATTGATGTGCTGGAGTGTGTCCAAAGAAGAGCAACAAAGCTGGTGAAGAGTCTGGAGCACAAGTCTTATGAAGAGCAGCTGAGGGAACTGCATTTGTTTAGCCTGGAGAAAAGGAGGCTGAGGGGAGACCTTATTGCTCTCTACAACTGCCTGAAAGGAGGTTGTAGTGAGGTGGGGGTCGGTCTCTTTTCCCAAGTAACAAGCAATAGGACAAGAGGAAATGGCCTCAAGTTGCACCAGGGGAGGTTTAGGTTGAATATTAGGGAAAAATTTCTTCACCGAAAGGGTTGTCAAGCACTGGAACATGCTGCCCAGGGAAGTGGTTGAGTCCCCATCCCTGGAGGTATTTAAAAGAGGTGTAGACATGGTGCTTAGGGACATGGTTTAGTGGTGGCCTTGGCAGTGTTAGGTTAAATGGTTGGACTTGATGATCTTAAGGGTCTTTTTCAACTTAAATGATTCTATTCTATTAGAAAGTAAAGGCATTAGAAATGATGCATATTTGATAGCCCCATGCACTGTTGGGTAACCAGAAGCAGATTTATTGAGGGTGCTAAGGGGGCTGTCCACTGCCCTTTAATGTCCTTCTGCATAAGATGCCCATTGTAAGCTATACAATGCAGAAATTAGTAATGACATTTTGCTGTCCACCAGATAAGGTTTGCATTCATTTTGAAAACTGTTTACCTCTAATAATAGTCAAGGGACATTAGTAAAATATGTGTATGTCTGCATGTGAAGGAAAGTGCTGAAGGTCATCTACAGCTGCCTTTCATTGTTTGTATTTCAGAAGGTCCTAGAAATTTCAATATGGTTGTTACTATTAATTATAATTAATTCTTAATAGATTTTTTCCATTCTTAAAGAGCTTTATTAGTTGTCAGCTGACCAGTTTTATTAGTTTAACTCTCAAATATTTTAAATTAATATTTTTTCTTCATACACCATGTATTTCTTCCTAAGATGCCATAGACACATGTGACTTCACTGATTTAACTTAAAGTAGTGATGGAAAAAATAACTCTGTCTTCTAGCCTGCTATGACAATGGGAACAAGCATTGTTCACTCATGTATGTGTTCACTTGTGTATGCATAGACAAGTCCACTTGCACTTGCGCAAGTCCAAGGTACTTTCAGTGTCTTCTTTGAAGGCTTTCTGCAAGGGTGTAGACAGGCTTAGTGTTACATTTGTGACTCTAGGGGTGTACAGAGCACCTTGTGAAATATTTATATTCTACAGTTGAAAGAATCAGTAGGACCAACCAAATTAGAGATAGCAGAAACAAAGATAATGAAATCTGCTCCTTGCTAATCACACTAAAAATGTTTTGGAAAAAGAAGGGAAAGGCAACACCTAAGCAAAAACTGTGGCTGATTGTCCAGGTCAAGTTTATGTCCTCTAGTGGTCTGCCTTAGCAATTCTTGTTTAAATCCCTACATAGAGGGCACATTAAGTAAAGGTATCATTTCTGTTCATACTGGTTTTGAATATTTAATGGGACTTAAATGGATTATGTTGGCCCATTGCACAGGCATGCATTTCACCCAAGTTTTGTTGGATCATTTTTGCTAAATTGGAATATAATTTGAAGGACATTTACCAGATGTCTAGAACTAGTGGGTATTATTTTAGCTCTGTGACATAAAAAAATATCATTACTGTGTTACAGATATACAGTCATATTTGGCTTTGAGATATGTAAGGGCTAATTCAAAATAACTTTTAAAAGTATGGATATTGCTTTATGTAACTGAGAAGAGACTTTGGTCCTGTCAAGTGTTACAATGGCAGTGTGCAGTGGTCACGGCAGAGGCATGAGTGTAGTCATTTTAAACTCCAGAAGCTGGGGTCAAACCAAGTCTTATTTTGCAAAGAGGGATTTGGGTCAGTACTGCCTCCACGCGAAGGCTCTGGTCGTGTTTCCATTGCAGTTTTACTAGCTTAGATGTACCATCTACTATGATAGACACTTTCCCAGGGATTAAATGTGTTTACATTTGTGGTTACTTTGAAAGCATTATGAAGCCTTTTTATTTAATTAAATCAACATTTATTCTCTTTAGTGAAACATAATGTGCATTCTCCATTTATATTCATTCTTTACCTTAGGCAATTTGGATAACATTGTTAGGTTGTTACAAAAGATTAGCTTCACATAGGATTGTGCTAGATTTGCGAAATATATTCTTTCATATCTTTTCAATTCTTGAGTTTGGTGGAGAATGAATAAAACATATCATCCTGTAGGCTAGAATACATCTAATTGCCATCTATCATATTTCAAGGGAGCTCAATCAAAGAAGTTATTTCCTTATGCATTAAATATGTTGCTTAACCTTTTAATTCCTTAAAACAAAAGAAGTATCCTAACTGTACAGTATGGTATAAATAAACAAAGTGGAAAACTTATTTTTGTTTCATGCCCCCTATCTTTTTATTTTTCCCCTATGAGAATGCGTTGATGAAGTAATAATAAGTGCTCAGACTTCATCAGTCTGGTACGTGGTGAACTCAAAAGACTGGAAGGAAAAAACAAGGCTTAATGGATACTTTTATTAGGCAGAGTTCTGAACTGTCCTGATTTATTGCAGGTTTGTTATCCTTTTTGTGTTTTATGCTTTCAATTTCCCACCATATAAAAAATAGGCGAGCAATATGGGTTTGCTGTCACTGTTTCACTTAATCTCAGTCGGAGCAGACGGAGTTGCCCATTTCCTTGAATGAATGAAACGATATTAATCTACGCTTCACACTATGCTTCAGTAAGCATACCTCTGTGCAGTATCAGTGAAGAAATCAACTGTAGGAACGGAAACTTAGAGCACCTTTTTTTTTCTGTAGTAAATGGTTTAGCAAGCTAAGTAACTGAGATACAGAGCTGAGTAATAATGTGTACAGGTATTTCCTAGGGATTGATAACTGGGAGACCACAGCTAACACTGTGGCCAGGCATTAGAGCACCCTTTAAAATAAAGGCTTGAAAACTGTTTTTATTCTCCAGCTTTCTCAGTGCTCAGGTGGCTGTACTGTAATACAGATTGAAAGGTTAGCATGTTTTGAAGTAATCCAGTTCCCCTTTAAATTTGCCACTGTGAAAGTAGGCTTCAAAAATCTCTTGCTAGTTTTTAAACATAGTGGTGGCTATTTCTTAAGACATGGCTGAAGTCATCACTATTCTGAATGAGCACAGGATAGTGGTATGGGAAATTTCATAACTGACAAAACTTTGTTTTGGTATGTGTAATAAATGGGATTTCTAGATAATACATTTCCTGTACTATTAGGTAAGTCCTGCTCGGAATTGGATGAATATACTCCCAATGATTTGGTGTCCTTCCCAGATTTCCTTCTCTTCTTCCTCCTCAGACACTGCCACTGCTTCTTGTCAGCCTGTCCATCAAAAAAAAAACCTCTTCACCTCTCTTCACCTGTATGTTCACCATTTGTTGCTACCTCACCTTTCTGCATGGCATTTGCAGGTGGAACAAAAGAAGGGATGTTCCCTAGTGGTAGTGTTTAAGTCTGAGGAGAAAGAACAAATTTTAGGGCTTGGCCTGTTGGTTAATGAAGATACTGTTAATTCTGAGCAGTAGCCATATTATTCAAGACAAACTAGTACTTTGCTGCAGACTTCCTTTCCACTGAACTGGTAGGGCCAAATTCTGCTCCCATACTCCAACTAACTGTACGAACTAAACACAAAACTTCTCTCCAAGGAGTCACAGGAAGAATATCTTTTATCCAAGAAGAGATTTCAGGAGAAATACATACAGAACTAGCAGAGAACTATCTGACACTAATTTGTTGTTTATGGAAAATGTTGACCTGCTGAAGTTAATCTTTCCATGAAACTACATCAGTTGTGAGGAACTCTGAGTCAGGAAAAAATTCTCAGAAATTGAAAGAGGAAAAGAAAAAGGGATTGGAAGGATGAGACTCCTTGGATCACTTGGGTCCTACGAGAGACAGATAATCCAGGTTCAAGAGCTTGATCTGGAGCAGGCAAAGCAGGGATCTGCTCCTGGAACTTGCAGTCTCCATGTGAAATTCATGATTGCTGAGCAAAGGAGTTTGTTTTCAAAACATATTGGAGAAGGTCCCAGCTCTATCCGATTGAAACCTGGAATAAGAACAGAAACAAAGGAGAGAGGAAGGGAGGGAAGGAAGAGGGAAGATGATTGATTGTTATGCAGGACAGATTAGACGTTTCCTACCCTACTTGCTTTCTGTTCAAGTATCTCCCAGTAAGGGTTTAAGCTTGGAGACATAACATGTGTGACAGGTCTCTGTCCAAGTAAACTTTCTTGAATCCCACTTCTCTCACCTTCCAAACCATCTTCTGAGATCGGGTCTCTTTTCAAGGAGTGAATGAAGCTACACCTCAAATGCAATGTATGTCAGGATAGACAAAACTAAGGTAGTCCATTTCTATTGTGCACTTCCCTTCCATTGGAAAGGTTTCTGGAGACGCCTTTGAGCAACTGTTTGCTAAACTTGGTCTACTATAATTAACTCTTTCTCTTAGTGACCCTAAATGTCCTTTCTACTGAAAAGAGCAAACCATTATGGAACTCACTCAGCAGCCCTGTACTAAAACACTTTTAAAGACAAAACAGCTGATTTGCATCACTAGTATTCACCAAGGTTGTCCTCATGCCTTTTTTTTTTTTTTCTCTCTTTTCACCTTTCTCTGAAAGTAATCTCAAAACAAAAGGGCCAGGCTAACAGTTTTTCCAGTCTCTGAAAGGATGTACTAAACAGAAAGATTTTAATAACTTCAGAAGTGCTCCTCAGAGAAAGTGGAGACATCAGGGCTTAGAGAATATTTGCTAAACCCCTGCTCTTTGTTTTATTTTTTCTATCTTTGTTTTGCTATCAAAAGTTACAAGCAATTCAGTACATTCTTCTCGTGATGAAGGTCTGATTTTACTCTCAACTCTTCTGCTTTCCCCTCACATCCTTTACAACTCGTGTAAAAAGAAAAAAGAAGAAAGAGACTAACCAGTTGCCTAAGATGAGTTATAGTCCATGAATATTTCTTACAGGACTGTGAAATATGCTCACTTGCAGGCACTAACTCACACTCACATGTAGGCACTAACTCGTTTCAAAGTGAAATTACAGTACATGGGTATTTTGATATAGTCTGTGCTTCCAAAAGCTGGAGATGCACTGTTCTAAAAAAACTTTTTTTGTTTAAAGAACTCCATTCTTTAGTGTAATTTAATAACTGATACTAATACAATGCAGCTGGAAATACTTAGTTCTACTGTACAAATTGCTAAAATTACCATGGAAGGAAAGAGAGGTAGAAAGTAAACACCTAAAATGTCATTGAGGAAAAGATCAGATCAGTACTAAGTTGGAATGCAATTGTTAATTATTTTTGTATCTGGATGAATAACAAGTGCTCATGCAAAAGTGACACAGACCATACTAAACTGCAGGCTTGCAAATGGCAGTCGTGAAGGTGGCATACCAGAGAAATAGGAAACATTTTGTATCTAGTCTGGCAAGAGGCAGATTTAAATGTATATGCACTTAGTTGTAGTGTTTCCAGAAGAATCAGTCCCAAGAGAGATGCTACTTGAGTTTGCGCATGTTCAAATTTATTGGATTATATTTTCAAAATACTCAAAGTTCCATGTTACAGTACTTCAGAAAATTTCATCCATAGCACATCAGTTTCTTGTAAATCAACCTTTTGTATGAATACCTATGTAAGGTATTTGCATACATGCTACAATCAGGTACATGGGTAAATCTAAGGTTGGATCAGGGGTATAAGCAATAGTAAGTTAGTAGATAATCGCAGCTGAGTAATTGCAAAAATTTGTAAATTTGTGCACAAATTACAAAAATGAATTTTTAAAAACCTTTGAAATATATTTTTATTCTTCTATTTTGAGCATATAATACCCTAGCTATTGTAAATACCTGTGAAACTCAAGAGGAGAATAAAATAACACAGTTCTTTCAGGCTCAGCTATTTTTGGTTATTTTTAGAAGAATTTTACCTACATTGTTTTTAGTCTTTAATTAGCTTTATTTTGGGCCCTTACATAGCTAGAAGCAACAGTTGTGTTTCATTGGGATGCTGGGAAATTCCCTCTTCCAAAAGATATAAAGTTCCCTTATCTAACCCTTGAGGGCTTTAATTTATCAGACTTTAAGATAATTAAATGTTTATATGTGTGTGTGTATATATATATATATAAAAATGTATATGTAGGTACAAAAGCCTGTGACAGAACCTTGCCCAAGCTGAGCCTCCTGCAAGAATATCAGAATTTTTTGTGGTTTCCATCTCCTGTATTAAGGAAGACAGATTAGTGTGTTGGGAGCAAATTATGTGGCTGAAATTAAATTAGTATATCTATTGCAACACCTTTCAAAATAGAGAAGAAAATTTTTCGGAATGTTTTCTGAAGAATGAAATAACTTTGGCATTTGAAAAGATCACAGAGGAGCTATAGATAATAGTTTACAGATTGAAAATAAGACAATAATAATCTAATTGCAAAAAAGGCAAAAGTCCTGCTAGGTTGTGTGAACCTGTGTGTTACGTCTCCTGCTCTCTTTGGCTCTACATAGACAGAGACAGTCAACAGGACAGCAGCAAAAATGATTGGAGGTTTAGAAAAAAATGTCATGTAAAGAAAAATTGAATGAATTGTAGATGAATAGTCTACAGAAAAAAAAAAATTAGGCAGCTCATCTAGATATATAAAAAGGCTGCTGCAAAAACAAAGGAAGTTAATTTATTTTCTTATGTCTATGATGGATAGGACTAAAAGTAATAGGCCAAACTGAAGGGAGGAGTGTTTAATCTGGATACAGGGAAAAATCTTTCTAATATTACGAAGAGATTCCTTGTAGAGTTCATAGTCTATGAAAAGAGATTAGAGACACCTTAGTCAAGGATAAGTTGGTCGGTCTTGTCTTGGGCAGCAGGATAGACTTTATAACCTCCTGAGGCTTCTTCCAGGGTTATTTTTCTATGATTTTACTAACGTTCTGATGTGCAATCCCCTGACAATTTTTCTGTAAAGTGCTCTATAGTGAATTGGTCCCAGGTAGTGAAAGGGGCCTATGGGAAGGGAGTCACTCATTTATGACCTATTTTTAATATGCCAGAGCTATGCAAATTTCCATGCACAGACCTTTACAGAAGATTCAGTGTACTTGAAGACAGTATAGAACGGGTTTAATAAATATGTTTATTCAGAGCACAAAACCAGGAGGGGAGGTGAGCTAAGATGCTGTCTTAATAATAAAACTTTGGCTAAAGTGTAGTCAGATAGTTTATAGCTATAATACACTGTTCCTGTGCATCTACCCATACTTACGTTCTTCCATTGACTTCACTGATGCTCCCCTAAGCTTCAGCAGCGTTAAGCTTTATGATATGACTGTCTGTAAATATGTCTCCATGTATGCATGGGTTTGTTAACACTCAGTAACTTGATAGTAACATGCTCTTTTTTCTTGCCTATGGGGCATGAATATTGTCCCTACAGTTCGAGACATTGTCATACCTGCTTTTTGGCCCCACTGAGACTCATGATTATGAGTTTCTTTGATCTGGAATGACATAAAAACATAAAGAAGAAATATTACCTTTTAATTTTATTTAATGGAAAACATCCAAAAGTGTTCTTTTGGGTGACAGCATTGAAATGGCTAGTTTTGGCTAATAGATTTCTAGGCTTGCAAAATAAGGGTGTATAGCTTCAACTCTTGTACTATGGGAGTAAGGAGAGTTACTAAAACCTCTTTCTTTCCTAATTTTTTTAGTGTGAGAATGTCCTCCTGGTACCATGTCTTAACAGAGTCTCATATTATTTTCAGATCAGAAATTACAAGCATACATATCCCGCATAACTGAGATCCAAACTGCAAAAAAGTTACTGATTCACTGATTCACTGAGAGTGTCCAGACCTGCATGCTAGAGTGTTTTAAATGCAGTCAGTAATAGGAAATGCATGACTGCTGGAGTGAGACACTGTTCAGAGAGCCAGAGTGACTTGGTTTGCATCACACTTGCTAAATTCTTTGGAGATACAGGTGGCATGTAAAGGCCCTGTTCTTCTGCCTATAAGCACATACGTTTCTTGCCTTCTTTGAAAGCTATACTGGGTTTATCGACGTGGTATTTTCCAGGCTGATGAGAGTCTGCTTGGGCTGCTCTGTGAGCCACCATGAAGCTTCCATTAGCTCAGCTGGGAGACAAGCATTATTAACTTTGGCACAGCAACATTAGCTCCAGCTCAGCACTGACCACATTCTGGTCACTGACTGCTTCTGGTCTGGGCAGCTCAGAGAGCAAGCAGGCTGGGCTGGCAGTTGGTCAAGGCACATGCAATCCTGGCTCTTGTCTGCATACTAAATGTCATGTCGGCATTCCCACCATGTTAGGCTGGGGCACTGGAAAAAAAAAAAAGATTGCTCAAAGGCTTAAAGAAGTGGTTGAATATATCTAACACTTGCTGTGAAACGGCACAGAAGGCGAATGCATGGTTTCACAGTCTGAGTAATAGTTTACTGAGGTATACCTAAAAGATAGGCTGGATTTGTGTAACTACAAGCTTACCCTTTAGATCTTGTCCTCCTTCACTTGAGAAGATTTCCTCAGAGGGGAAAAGATCTGAGTTCAGTATAAAGGCAATTGTTCATTGTGTGGTTTCTTTATTGTCTGTTGGCATGAATCAGAGCCAAGCTTCCTCAGGTTTGCTGGGCAACCAACGACCATATGCTATTGTGCTTTCACCAGTCAAGGAGGATTTTCATAACCCTTGGTGTGCTAGATATCTATGTGTGAAGTCCGATTTTAATCTGTCTCTATAAACATACTAACATATCTCTAGCTAGCCCTTAGGGCATTAATGCCTGAGGTAATGTCTGGATTTGATGCCCCTCCCCTCCATTGCTCCCTGCTTCCTCTTTCACACAAAAGCTTCTTGGCTCAGCAACGAGTCTAGTCCCTCGTCCTCACAAGATCTTTTTTTATTCTTGAGAGAGCTTCTATTTCGTTTTGCTTGTACGTAAAGAACACCACCAATGCACCTGCAGAAGGAGCAGATGTAAATTTTTCTGAGGTGACCTTGTGGCCCCACAGCAGCACCTCTACCAGAGAAGAAAGAGCCTTTGGGATACCTCATAAGATTCCAGTGTGCTAAGTACTAGTGCTTTGCCTAGACTACCCGATGACTAAAGCTGCTTTTGAAGTATGTTTCATGTCCATAAAAGGGTTAATCAGCTCTCTGAAAACAGTAAAAATATGCTGATTGGCATTAAGGAGTCAGATATTTGGCAAAGCTAATCATAGTGAGAAAACAGAGCCAACTATCGTCATAGGTCTAATATACCTCCAAAGTAGCACCTGTTGGTAAATACTGGTTTTTGAAAAGCCGGCTCCGAGGACAGCAGCACAGTCAGTCTGATGCTACCAACCCTCTGTTGAATCTTGTGAAGACTAAGAAACAACAAAGTTCCCTAGCCCGTTCACACAACTTATTCCAGCTGAAATACATTCCTGTTCATTTTTTGTCTCTGGTTGACAACAGGCAAGCATATGGACTGACAAACTCCACTTTCAGTCGATGAAAAAAGTGGATCTCTAAATAATTCTGGTCATTTGTACTACATATTTCCTTTTTTGGCCAATACACAGGTGGTATTGCTTTGTTACATCACCCAAGTTGCAAGCCTGGCTCTTTAATTACTACTGTACCTGCAGAAGCATCAGACTCTGTAAATCTACAAGGTGGTGACTGATACTTGAGCACATTGTGCTAATTAAGCACTTGCTCTTCTTGTAGGGAGAGGTTAGCTTGTTTCTAATGAATCTAGTTAGTCCTTCTGTTGTAACAAATAGTGCCAGTCTTGCACACGTATGTTGTAATACCTTATCATCACCCTTTAATTAATGTATGAACATCATAGAATGTAGAAAGGTTTATCGGGCTTCTGTTGTGTAACTCAACACTGATGAGAAGAAGTGCGTTTCATCACCGTTCCTTAGCGAGGGCAGCAGAGAGGATCTGCTATTGAGATAGTTGAATTTGGGCCATCTCTCCAGACATGAAGTCTCCTCCATTTTACATCAGGTAGACTATAAAAGTTTAACTCTTTCAATGAACAACTGAATGTTAGAAATGTAATCAGCAAAGTGTCGCACATAAGACAAAAAAGTTAGATGTTGCTGCTTTTCACTGACCCACAATAAAAGGCCTCAAAACTGTATTATGAGCCATGGAGGGGTTCAAATTTGCTTTGGGGTAAAAATACAGTGAAGATAATTACTGGACATCTTTAAGTTCTCTGAAGTAGTGTTTCCTACTTGACTAACATTAGAAAAGCTACAAGTTTGCATACGTGTGTAATTGAAAAGGATGGCACTTGAAGAGTTACCATATACAAAGAAATAGCTTCTGCAGCTGATGAAGGATCTAGTCTCTTTCTCATTGAAGTCTGCAGAATTCCCCATTGATTTGAGTGGAAGCAGAATTTGGCCCTAACTACTAAAGCAAGACTGAGACATCTAAGAACCACAAGATCACTTGGTTCAAGACACTTTTTATTATGATAATTATTGTGTTGCTTAAAGGCATCTGAATAGTATTGACTCTTACAAAATGTGTTTTTCTTTGGAAATGTTTATATTGTCATCCAGAAAGGGGTTTGCAACAAAGATCTGTCCCACAACTGTTAGAATTTCTTAGACTTAATGGTACTTTATTATGCAGCATCAGTGTACAAAACTGAGCATAATTGTATGCATTATAAAACAACATACATATTGATTGTAAATTTAATTGTACAACAGCAAAAGACATTTAATGTAGCCACTTTCATTACACCTTGTTTCAAATAAGAAATAAAAAGTAAAATAATATAAATTTCATCTATAAGCACACAGGATGTTTCACATAACTGAAGCAGATCTTAAGAGTCAAAATTCCTGAACTTGAACTCCTTAGCTACACTCTACAAGGGCTGTGTAAGTAACAAGACCCCTTGACACCACCATGTAGGGTGGTGACCTGCAATACGAAGAGAGCAAGACTTCATATATATGAAACACAGTATGAGGCTGGCCTAGGAGCAAATTCATGTGTTCCAGTTTTCAGGCAATTAGTAGCAACTAGAAAAGTAGTTTTCATAGAAGGGACTTTTATGGAGCACATGGCCTTGCCTTGTTGGTGGTTTCATCAGACCATATATAGAAGTTCCACTGATTTGTGGAATTACTTACTGTAACTTGTTAAAGAATTTAACAACTGCTGAGTGAGATAAACCTGTGAATCCCTGAGGCTGCAGGTGTTATGTAAGGAAAGCTGTTAAAATGTATCTTAACTAAATTTACAGAGGTATTGTGGGCTTTCTTACGAACTCCAGTGAGATGTCCTTACTAAGCAATGGTAACGTGGATTGCTGAGTTCACAGCAGTTCTTTTCACTAAGTCCTATACACTAGCTCTACTGAGAACTAAAATATTCTAGAAGTCTTAGGAAACTTTCTTTGCCCATATCATTTAAGCTGTAGGCATCCACATTGGTAAGTATGAAGTCTGATGCAGTCTCCCCCACAACCGATGACATTAGAGCTGAGAAATGGGGGAGCACCTTTGCTGTTTGAATTTGAGAGGCACACGAAGACTGGGATCTCAGTGGTGCAGGAGATGCCTCCAGCTCTTTTGAAACTCACTCGAGGACTGGCAGAGGTAGCCTGACACTGATGGGCACCCTGTGAAATCAAGGACCTGCCAGGCAGGGAATTCTGCTAAAGACTGTCCACTCTTTCTCAGGGGAAATAAGTTGATTTTGAGGAAACCCATTTTTCATTAAAAAAAACAATAAACACAAATGTAGGTCTAACTGCAATAGAAAATACATTAAAATATTCATGTTTACCACTTTCCTTTCAAATAAGAAGTTAATTAATAATCAAGTTCTATGTGACTGAGAAGCAGGAAGACATCATCTTCTGGGATGATTTTATTATCTGGCATATATGTAAGATGCTACCTACCTTGTGGTATGTTGAACACAAAGCAGAACCATAGCTCTTCCTTCCCTTATCCATGGTTAGGACTTGCAAGAAAGTACGTCTGAAAGAATTACACTGACAGTATAGGCAAATGTTGTGTGTATCAATGTGATGTGTTGTCAAGCATGTTCTCTAAGCTGGGGATGGCACTGAGAAGCAAATAATTTTCTCGGGTTTTATTCAAGTAATAAAGAGTCCAGGAGGTGGCAAATATTTTTCAAACTAGGAAGAATTTTGATGGAGGAAGCATGCAACTCTGGCATGAGCAGTGCAACTAACCTGCTTCCCAACATCATGGCAATGGAGGAGGGAGTATGGAGAAGCTAAGGGAAATTTGCTGGAGCAAGGGAGAAGAAGGAGAGAAAAGACTCTAGAGGTGAGGCAGAGCCAAGTTACAGGGCCATGACAGAAAGGCAGAGGCAAGCCCACCAGCACATACAGAACATGTTGCAAAACCCTTTCTTGAGCAGAGCTGTGTCTACTAAGGACAACATACTCAGGGGCTCTGCCAGTAGGATAGAGGATCTCCAAAGCACTCAGACTTCCAGTATTTGCTCAGGTTGGACAGGTTTGCTGCTACCCTCATGTGGATTCTAGAGAGAAGATAAAGAGGCCACTGTGATCCTACCACTGCTCTCCATGCTAATGTCTAGCTGATTAAGTAGGAAGCAACAGCTATCCTTGAAGACTCCACAGGTGTACTCAGAGGTCAATAGACAGAAGTTGATGACCAAGCTGCGCTACATATTGGTGTCAGAGTTGTCACAGTAAGCCCACAAACAAAAAGCAGCAGAGGATTGGCAGACATACAGGTACCTCTAACTACAGGGTTTAAAATATGATACCGACAGTGGGGGCTGGATTTTCTTGTAATATAGATATTGGATTTTGGAGGAAAAAAATGCTATATAAAAGGTGAGCCAACCTGCTGTGGCTGAGAAGCATAGATTGTTGAGATGCATAGACTCTAACTCTGAAGTAAGATGGCATCGTTAGAATAGTTAGAATAATTTGGGGACCCTTCTGACATACACCAAATAGGAATTGTTTAAGGCTGCTGCAGAGCTGGGTGTGCTGAATGGCAAGATGATTTCTTGATGAGCAGCCACTCGCAGTCAGACCAGCCAGCATGTGACCACCAAGACCTCCATAATGATTACAGCAAAATAGACTGGCAATGTCCAGCTGCCATACCTCTGATTTGTATGAGCATGCCTGTATGGTTATGTCCATGTGCTAAATATTTAACCACAACCTGTGGGACACAGTGACTGTCAGAATGGTGGTAGCACCTTGAACAACCTAGTTGTGCTTTTGACATATGAGAGAGTGGCCTTCTTGGAAAAGGCCAGGGCAGCACAGTATTTGACATGCTTGTACCCCTGTTTGACCTTCTGGAAACCTCTAATTTCTTTGGTGTGCTTTCTCAGTGCCAGCGTCCTGTTGCAGTATACTGAGGTAACAAGAGCACTGTGAATGCTGAAGGAAAGCACGGGGCAGGGGACTTCTTATAAAGGGCTATGCAGTAGATATAGCAGCTGAAGGCAAAGTAAACTACTAGGTATGAGTAGAATGCCACTAGGTATGAGTATGCCAGAAGGTCTGTGTTCCATTTATTGCAAGGACTTACAGGTCCGTAGGTACTCCAAAGGGCAACTCAGCTTTGATGCAGTGTTGTCACGCCTGAGGCTATTCTAGCAGAAGAGGCGAGACACAGCCACTGTGTCTGGGCCAGAAATCAAAAACTACGCTGATAAATCAGATGGTTCAGAGAGGAGCCAGGAGAATGATGAACAGTAAATAGAAAGGATCTCATATTGCTCAGTTTACAAAAAGAATGATATGGAAAGACTTGTTAACAGGTTATACGCACCTACATGGAGAGAAGAAATTTACTAATAAACAGAACATGCTCTTGAAGATAGCATTTTAATGTGATGAAGCTGAATATGAATGCAGTCTGGAAATTGAGTGTGAATTTTGGAAACAGTTTATCAAAGACATCCATGGACGGAATTGTGTAAATCATCGGATAACGATCAGTCAAAAGTCCTTACAAAGAGAGAGAGAGAGAGAGATGGATATGGCACTCTTATTCCTCATTTCACATGACTATTTGAAATACCAATATTATAGCATTTTTGTTCTTATCAGCCTCTGAATTCAATAGAAAGAAGTGGAATCTGCTTGCTAAACTTGTCTAAAGATTTGCGTTCTTATTAACTTCACATAAGCAGTGCCACTAATGGGAAGAGAATGCCTTTTCCAGATATGTTTCCTTCAGTACACCCCCTGTAGGAAATTTAAGTCTACTCAAAAAAAAAAATTATAATTTATAGAAGAGGCTGATTGCTTTACAGTATGAAACCGAAAGCTACATTTCATTAAAACAAGTTGGCTGTTCTGGGAATGGGACTGTTACAGTTAGTTATAAATCATAAAAAGCCCTAGTAGCATTGGTCTGCTCTAACAGCTGTTAGGTTTTACAGTGTTTACAGGTAACATTTGCCAGTGATTAAAACAGAGAGACTTTTGTGGTGCCATCATTTTCACTAATCTGATTGTTAACTTGAAAATTTTGATTTGTCAGTACTATTTCAAAAGGCTTGCATTCTGTAACAGTGAAGGATTATGCCCCTAGATGACATGATAGGCTTTTCCATCAGAGTAATATTTATTAATTTTAAGAATGGTCCAAGCAGAATCAAGATATATTCTGATGTTCCATATCTTATTCATAGACTAGTGAGAGATGACATAAAACACATTGAAAAATTGTCTTGCTTCTTAGAAGAAGATCTGATCATGTAACTGTATTCTTTATCAAGTATTTTCTTTGTCTGGAGAGCCCTGTTAACTTGAATGGCAAAGTCACTTTTTTTTTTTTCCCCCATGGAGGCATATCCAGAGCACTTGACCACCTGTGTAGATCTGATTGCTGGACTGGGATCTTGGTTCAGCCACTTGTATTTACATTTTTAGTGAAATGAAGGTTCATTATTTCACGTTTCAGAATTTTCATATTTCTGTCAAGTATATAACCAGTTAATAGGTATATCAGCCTGTAATCACTTCAGACCAGTTACAAGACTTCCTCAGTTAGAGAAAAAAAGCTTTGTAAGCAGGGAGGAAAGGAATATTTTTACCATTCCTTTAAAACTTCTGAGGAATTATCATCTGGGACATAATCACAAACAAATACTAGTTTTCCTCTTGAGAATCTAAATTGGTTGTGCTGACACATAAAATCGAGTGTTGTGACTGTTACTGTTTGTGTTGTACCATATGGAGAGGATTATATATTGTATATTATATAGGTTTCTACTATATATTTCTGTTGTCCCATACGTACTTAAAGCAGAAGAAAAAAACACAGCCTTTTCAGGTAGTTAATCTGTACCAGTCAATCTGTTGATCTTTCAACCCATATATTTTTTTGTTCCATAACAATAAGCATAATTACTGGACTGAATTGTGGCTGGTATAGATGGCAGTTATTACACACTAAGTTTAATATAAAGAAAAAAGCATACAGATGAAAAATAATGCCAAAATAATTCAACCTAAGAAATACACCAATAAATGCTACACAATCTTTTCCCTTTGACCCAATTCCGATTCAGATTGCCTCCCTATGCGAGACTGTACTTGTCCCAAATAAACAAAATCCATGCCATATGCAATAAACATGTGGAGAAAAACCCTACCTCAACTGAAGGAAACTGAGAATATGCTGAAAGCTATTTCACTAAATAAGTAATATCTCAATTATGCCTATTAGCATCAAAGGAGAAAGCAAATTACTAAACCATTTTAAAAGCATCTTACATTATTTTGTTGTCATTTAAGCAAGGAAAGTAAGCAGCACCTTTACAAAAGAGGCATAGTGTGCAACTAATACAAAGAAATAATTTAGAGTGGCTTTTTAAGACATCTGATAGTGTATCAGAAAATTTTTGTTTGCAATGCAGTTTGGGTCTATTTCTATTGTTTTATAAGCAGAAATCAAGCATAGTGGCTTTTCATCCATTGAGGGTCCTCTTTGGTTTTATCACAGTAAGAATGATAAGACTTTTATAGGTGTAGATACATTCCCTGAAGTGGCTTTATTATATATCTCCACTAGTGTTAAGCACACTCTATTCTGTCCCTCTTCCTACTACTTGTCTATCTCCCTGTCTTCTCTTTAACTTTTATTTTACGTCTGTAAAGGTAAGATACTCAAGATCCACTGGAATTTAAATAGAGAAAAAATGGTACCTTTTCACAACAGCTGAGTGTATTCAAGCAAGCCAAATGAGCCTCCCTTACCCCAAAGATACGGAACAAAGAAACTTGAAAATGGCTATGTGGTCAGGATTTCTAGCCAGGACCTTTTGAAATGCTAGGCAAACAAATGCCATATCTAATGCCAGAGCTGGTGTTGCATCACAAGGCATTGGGGACCTATTTAGGGCTTTTTTTCACTGTATTTATCGTTAGAAGAGTGGTATTTACTGTTGCATCTTTATGCATGCAAGCACACATAAGCTCATCCTTTTTTTATTATCCTAATATTTCTATCATTCGCAGTATGATTGAAAATTTCCTGGAAGGATAAATCTGGACTTAGGGAGGTGCCTTTTGTGGGTTCCAAAAATGTCAGTTTACATTTGGTTGATTTATAATTGTGGAACAGGCATTTTTCAACCCACAGTTTGAGTAGTATAGGAGGTTTGGGGTTTTTTTTAGGGGGGGATTGGAAACATGTCAAAACCCTTCTGTGCTACATTCAGTAGCACTAAGCATGCCCTATTGTGGTGTTTCACATCCCCATCTTAGCAGAGTCCAGACTCTGTGGCTACATGAAAAATGGCCCCTCCATTTCCTTCTGTGTGTCAGCAGAGTGCTGACAAGTATTCAGCAGTAGAGATGATACTGAGTTTCCATCTTGGTGTATGAGTGGAAGAGTGATGAGAGAAGTAGGCTACACTGGCACTTGGGCTCAGAAACCTCTTAAGAGGTTAGTGGTGCTGCCTGCCTATCTCACCTCAATGAGCTGAGAGGCAAGAATGAGAATATTACAGATGTATCTTCCGAGGAAAAACCTTTTTGCTGGGCTACATTGCCCAGAGTGAAAAGAACAGCTGTTTGAAGGTGCTGAGAAGTATGGAATGGTAGAAACAGTCCCAGAAGAGACAGGTTAGTAGGGAAAAGCCAGATGAGGTGTTCAGAAGCACCTAATAAATTGTGAAGCCATGTAATAAATATTATTTAGTGCATGGTTCTGCAGTTTATCTTATGATTCTAAGCTTACCGTGAGGATAACACCACATATTTATGTACATGCTGTATATAATATTTACATAGACACATAAAATACTTCTGTAAATAGGACCCTGTTTATATATAAATATCCTGCTGTGTTTTGAAATATTTTTGACTTTTTTGGTATTATTAGTATAAAGATAACAGTGGATGAAAAAATGTTCCTCAGCATTGGAACAGTTTCATTTCTGGCTGTTTACAACTTTTGCACACTTGTATAAACTAGCTGGTATCAAGTTTAAAAGGAAATCGTATCAATGACTGAGAAAAATCAAAACAGATGCTCATTACATTTGTCTAAGATAAAATTAACTGAACCTGTCGTATTTTGTGGGCAATTCTTCTAACATCTGCAGAACAAAGCAAATACACTTAATTCACTACAGCCTCCAGTTTATAGGTCAGATATGGCCTCTCAGGGCTATTCCATTTGTGTTTAAAACATTTAGAGTAAGTTTGAAAACAAAAAAGCTGGAAATGTTTATTTTTGTGGCCTGAGATAATCATCCTTCCTGAGTTTCAGTTATTCTAATTTAAGGTTTACACTTGGATGGAATAACCAGACTCGGCACAAATAATTCATATGCAGCTGGATGGGGGAAAGGGAACTCATGCAGGGAATTAATGAATTTAACTGTTACCTCCTGAGACTGGAGAGGAACCTCTTTCTTAAATAGATCTGTCTCAGAAGAAAGACATGCCTATGTGTCTCCAGTTCAGAGAAGGCATCTGTCTTCATTCCTGTACAGTTTGGCTTAATTGATTGAAGAAATTGATATTTCTGCCATACAAGAGAAAGGTATGCTGGCAGGTCCATAACAATGCCTGCTTTTAGTCTTCATGTCTCAAATTTTCTAAGCAATAGAATAGCTCAAATGTTTATCTCTTACTAAGTGTCTAACCACTCTCTCCCACCACCATACCAAATTTGGGGTGGTATCACTGCGGCTGAGTTCACACAAGGAACTCAAAAACACTGAGATGAAACAACAAAAGATGAAACCTTGAATTCAGCAAGGCTTTCCATACAGCCTCCCATAGCAGGCTTGTTAGTAAACTGCAGCAGAAGGGGCTGGATATATAGGCTACAAAGTGGGTGAAAATATGCTTGGACTGTTAATGCTCGAAGGGCAGTGATGAGAGGTCTGAAGATCAGCTGGTGGCTGGTTACTGGGGCTGATATTGTTTCACATCTTCATCAACAACCAGGCTGACAGGATGGAGTGTGCCCACAGAAAGGCCATAGATGGTACCAAACTGGAGAAGTGGGTAACATGCTGGAGGGGAGGGCTGCCACTCAGCACTATGTCAACAGGCTGGAGAAAATGGCAGACAGAAACCCAATGAAGCCCAACAAAGGCAAATCAAAGAGACTTGCATGTGGGACAGGATAACTCTATGCCTCAGTACAGGCTGGGACTCAATGGCTGGAAAGCTGTTCTGCAGAAAAGGCCTGGGATGTCCTGGTGGTGAGGAAGTTGAACCTGAGTCAGCAATGTGTCCTTGTGATGATGAAGGCCAAACACATCTAGGGCTATACTAGTAAAAGTGTTGCCAGTGGTCCAACAGAAGCAATTTCTCCCTTCTGCTTAGCCCTTGTGAGGCTGCTCCTGCAGTAGTATGTCCTGTTATAGGCTTCACGTGCAAGAAGGATGTTGGTATACTGCAGTGAGACCATGGAGCATATGATGTATGAGAGGGGCTCTGAGAGCTGGATTTGTTCACCTTGGAGAAGAAAAGGCTAAGTGGAGGACGAGAGGGAATCTTCTTGTTGTCTTCAATTACCCAAAGGAGGATTATAGAGAAAATGGAACTAGACTCTTCTCAAATTTGCACAGTGAAATGCAAAGGATGGCAGCAAAGGATGTTCTGGCTAGACATAAGGAAAATGTATTCCTCTGAGAGAGGCACATCACTGGAAAAGATACCCAGGGAGGCTGTTGGATCTCCCTAGATTTTCAAAACTTAGTTGGATGAGGCCCTGAGCAACTGGCTCTAGCTTCAAAACAGTCCCTGCTTTGAGCAGGAGGTTAGTCTAGAGACTTCCAGAGTTTCCTTCCAATCTCAGCTGTCCTATGACTATGGAACTGGCCCTGGGTTACTGCTGCATAGTTCTTTGGGAATTTCCCCACCTCCTCTTCTTTATCTTCACAGCTCCCAGATTTGGAATCTTTCTCTCTCGCCTCTCTCACAATTAAAACATCACCTTTGGAGAGGGTAAATCATAGAATCATTAAGGTTGGAAAAGAACCTTAATATCATCGAGTCCAACAATTAACCCAGCACTGCCAAGTCCACCACTAAACCATGTCCTCAACCACCACGTCTACCCGTCTTTTAAATACCTTCAAGGGTGGGGACTCAACCACTTCCCTGGGCAGCCTGTTCCAGTGCCTGACTACCCTTTCAGTGAAGATATTTTTCCTAATATCCAACCTAAACTTCCCCTGGCGCAGCTTGAGGCCATTTCCTCTCATCCTATCCCTTGTTACTTGGGAGAAGAGACTGACCCCCACCTCGCTACAACCTCCTTTCAGGTAGTTGTAGAGAGCAATAAGGTCTCCCCTCAGCCTCCTCCAAGCTAAACAACCCCAGCTCCCTCAGCCGCTCCTCATAAGACTTGTTCTCTAGACCCTTCACCAACCTAGTTGCCCTTCTCTGGACACGCTCCAGCACCTCAATGTCCTTCTTGAAGTGAGGGGCCCAAAACTGAACACAGTATTTGAGGTGTGGCCTCACCAGTGCCGAATACAGGGGCACTATCACCTCCCTGGTCCTGCTGGCCACACCATTCCTGATACAAGCCAGGATGCCATTGGCCTTATTGGCCACCTGGGCACACTGCTGGCTCGTATTCAGCCGGCTGTCAACCAACACCCCCAGGTCCTTTTCTGCCAGGCAGCTCTCCAGCCACTCCTCCCCAAGCCTGTAGCATTGCATGGGGTTGTTGTGACCCAAGTGCAGGACCCGGCACTTGGCCTTGTTGAATCTCATACAATTGGCCCCGCGCCATTGATCCTGCCTGTCCAGATCCCTCTGTAGGGCCTTCCTACCCTCCAGCAGATCAACACTCCTGCCCAACTTGGTGTCATCTGCAAACTTACTGAGGGTGCACTCAATCCCCTCATCCAGATCATCAAGAAAGATATTGAACAGGACCGGCCCCAATACTGAGCCCTGGGGAACACCACTCGTGACCGGCTGCCAACTGGATTTGGCTCCATTCAGCACCACTCTCTGGGATTGGCTGTCCAGCCAGTTTTTCACCCAGTGAAGAGTGCACTTGTCCAAGCCATGAGCAGCGAGTTTCTCCAGGAGAATGCTGTGGGAGACAGTGTCAAAGGCCTTACTGAAGTCCAAGTACACAACATCCACAGCCTTCCCCTCATCCACTAAGTGGGTAACCTTGTCATAGAAGGAGACCAGGTTAGTGAAGCAGGACCTGCCTTTCATAAACCCAGGCTGGCTGAGCCTGATCCCCTGGTTGTCCCACACATGCCACGTAATGGCACTCAGGATGATCTGCTCCATGACCTTCCCTGGCACCAAGGTCAGGCTGACAGGCCTGTAGTTCCCTGGATCCTCCTTCCGACCCTTCGTGTAGATGGGTGTCACATTTGCTAACTTCCAGTCATCTGAGACCTCCCCAATTGACTAGGACTGCTGATAAATGATGGAAAGTGGCTTGGCAAGGTCCTCTGCCAGCTCCCTCAGTATCCTCGGGTGGATACGAATCAAGAGATTAGAAGTCAGATATTTCATGCAGCATTCAGATCCTAGAAATGGGAGCTGTATCTATGACTTCTTCATTCACAGATTTCTAACTATTCATAGACTGTTACTACATCAACACTTTATCCAGTCCTACACTCTGTATAGTTTTCTTAATCTTTCATAAGATAATTCCTTCAAATCTGTAGTCACATGGACCAGATTGTGCTTTGTTGTTTTGGGGGAAGCAAGGAGGTTGCTGTAAAGGATATAATCAATGCAAGACTGCTTTGTGAGGTGTTAATATCCTTGGGGGAAAGCCAGAGAGGGTCAGAAGAGAGATGGCTCTGATTGGGCTTATCTTTTGAGTCTGTTTGCAGAACTAAGCCCATTATAGTCTGACAAACAGGCTGCACATGAAGAACAGTCAGAGCAGTGAATTTGTAATTCCCATGTGTGCCTGGAAACTTGGGAAGGAATACCCCTCCCATGCTGGTAAGGCAGCACCTAATGGAGTCCTCTAAACACTTTTTGCTGTTATTATTCACACTTCCTTTCACTGTGTCATCATTTGCGGGAATTTCAAGGAATTATGTATGTGTTTATAATGTGGAAGCTGATGATTTAACTTGCTGTTGGTTCTGCTTGGCTAAAGTCTTTTACCTTCCTGAAGCTCTGTGGTTGAGTAGTACCACCCATGGGCAGAGATTTTCAGGAGCAGGACCTATCCAAAACCCTTTAACATATGTGAAGCTGAATAGACCCTTAAGGACTTTTATTTTGAAAGAAATATCAGTGATTTTTTTTTTAAATTATTTTGCATGAGGTAGATTCCTAATACGAAATAAGTGTAAATAAAATCATTCTTTAAGTACAATCTATGCTAGGTATGGGATATGGTTCCATTTTTATGGTACTCTTAGTTTTGAAACAGAATGATTGAGGTATATTAAACACACACAGGCCTTCAGGGCTCTTTTCTGGTAACTAGACACATAACTTAAATCCATAAAAGTGCTTTCTTGGAACCACTGTTGCTAAAGGGGTGACACAATTTACTTTTGTGCTTGGCATGAGTCCTTGAAGCAATATATACCATTTTATTTCAGGATGTATAAACTACATGTTATTGTCAACAGTAGAAACAATTATAACTAGACTTGCTTATTCATGTTAACCCATAATATCATTATAGAATGTTTTGAGGTTAAAGCTAAGAATACTAAAAAAATACATTTTATTTTTATACAGAATCCATAATAAATACTGCCACAAAAATCTCTGCATAGAGTCAATAGAAAGATTTAACAGGGAAGGGCAAATTTATGTGTGCAACCAGAAATATCAGATTTGCTATATACCACTGTTTGAGAGGGAATGGAAGAATATCAGTTATTTATAAGAGAGGAAAGAGCACCTCCTGTTTACAAAGTTGTAGTTAGTCCTACCAGTTGAAAGCTTTTACCACTGCTTCTGGAGATATATGTCAGCCCTGACTTCCCCCTGTTGGAATGAACATAAGCAACAGTTTTTCAAGAATGAGTGTGCCTCACTTCTCTCTGAGTCCATGTGACTAGAAGATCACATTTCAAGACAAAGCAAGGAGGATTTTCCAATGTTACCCTTTTGAACCAGCATTTTTATAAACTCTGAAATAAAGGCAGGCATCTGATTCAAATCAGTTTTCTAGAAGCTCATGAAACCATTGCAAAGATGTTGAGTACTGCACACTTAAAGAAGAGATCTGAAGTATTTCAGATTTGGACAATCCAATTTAGAATGTCAATCTAATTTAGAAACCAGCAGTGGGATTGGAAATTCAAGGAGGAAAGGAATCTAAAACAGCCTTTAAAGGCACCTATTAGAAAATGATGGATTATTATGTCTATCAAAAGACCAGAGAGCTTTCATCTCTATTTTGATACTTCCTTTCTCATATCAAGCACTGCTTCACAACTATTTAGGAGCCTGCAAGAAGTTTTTCAAGTTCTAGTACAAGGTTGTCTGTACCATAAATAAAATGACCCATGCTGAAATCGGCTAGCTTCTCCACAGGCAGCCTCAAAGAAAAGAACAATTTAATGAGCAAGGAGAATAAATGACTCTTTTACTCTTTGGCTGTGGTCTGTCATGGCAAATTTCAGGTGCATTGTCAAAATAATGGTGAGGGAGTGTATGCTTCTGCTCCCTGTGTCACACAGCTCCTGCGAACAAATAGATATGTTCACTATTGGGACTTCTCAGATTGTCTTCTTTCACTGGGAATCAGCTTAATTTTTCTTTAGAGAAAACCATGGAAATATCAGTGCTTAAACTGACAATCTCTGTTCCCTAAAGTGGATAGTATTGCTGAAAGATTCTCCCTAAGGCACTCTAAGTCACAGTCGCACTGTTTCTCTGCTCAAGGGATATCTGTCACTCAATAAAAACATGGTCTGAGCCTGTTGCCACTGCTCTGCCGGAGTGCTTCAGCCCATTGTTATTGAAAAGTCTTCTACTGCTGCAAATGGCATGCTTTTCCAAGGCTCCTGGCAAACACTGAAGAACTGATTCAAAATATTAAAACCCTTGCATGCATGTGTCACCTGAAAGGAAGACAGCCGAAATAAGTCATGAAAGGAAGAAGAACCCTTTAATTCACAATACATAAGGTCAGAGTCAAGGCAGAAATAGGAAATGGAACAAATGAAGCAGGAATCAGAAAGCACATAAGTCTGGTGTCAAAAGGCAAAGTCTGAAAGTACAGGAGGAGCCAAAAGCTACAGATGAAGGCTTGAAGCACCAGCTAGCTAGGGAACAATGTGCACTGCTCCAAAGGTTACCTGTGGTTAAGCTGTGGTTACCAAAGCTCAAGCTGAAAAGAACAGTTCTTTGATCCTGGCTAATGAGCCCCAGGTAGTGAGAAATGAGGCTAAACGCAGATATCTGAAAGCAAGCCACAGTAGAGCAGGATCCTAGCTTAAGGGCATAGCTTAATCCAGCATTTGAGGTAAACTGCAGAATTTGAGAGGCTGGGTTAATGGCTAGACAGTTGCACTGTTCTTTGGTGCAGCATTCTGTTCAAGTGTTTTGCTATTCTGTTTCTCTAGTAAGAATCAGATATTGAAGAGAATGTGAATACCAGTTCAGTACTCCCCATCCAACAAGTCATGGAAAGGATTTTGTTCCTTTCCATGGACTTCGGATCAGGTTCATGAGGCCTTTAGGAGCTCAGTTTGTTGGGTGATTGTGAATTCTAGGTCATGATGTATGCTAGCTTCTGTAAAAAGAAAAGCAGAATTGTAAGATATCTCACTGATCTAGGAGGAATCATTTTCATTCTTATCCTATAGGTACATCCTCTGCTTTGGCAGACTGAGCTGCTGTTTTCCAAAGATCTTGAGAAACTGAATGAAAGGAAGTAAGCATTAGACAGGGTAATTTTGCTGTGATGAATTAGGGCTGGGCATTCATTTGTTCACTTGAGAAATCTTTGATTTGGTTTTATAACTTAGTTGTCCTTGACAGGAAACAAACTGAGCCTTTATCAGGTAGTCAAGAGAGTGATAATACCTGTACCTTAAGTTGCTTAGCTACTTCCAGTAGACTTAATGATCGTCTGTCTTCCTCAGACTCCTGAGAACTTCTATAACATGCTGTAAGAGAGAAAATAAGGGAGCAATAATAGTATAGATTAGCACTTTAGGCCATGTTATAAACTATGTGGTAATTTGGAGTGCTGCATTTACAGCTAAGTTCTACCAGATGACACATACAGAATGAATCATAACATGCCTGAGTCTGCACACCCTTCTGACTGCAGTGAGCTCAGGACAAGAAGGGGCAGAGGGATTAAGTACTCTGTTGTCTCCTTTCTCAAGAGGCCAAATCAAAGACCTGCCTCCTGCTTTTCGGATCTCTTTTTTTTTGCCACAGTTCACTCTAGTCCAAAAGTTCAGTGTCAGTAGTTTTATATATATTTACTAATATAGGTACTACATATACTTACATATTTATACATACACACTCTCTTATATAAACAATATATACATACTAACTTCCATGGTTTCAACATTGTTTGCCTATGTCAGTGTTATAAGGAACATCACCATATGACTGCAAGGGAACGAGTTGCCATTGCTGCAAGTAAGCTGCCTCTTCCCTTCCCAGAAGCCTATGTCACAAAATGATAGCAAGGAAGACAAAGCTCAGTAGACTTTTCTGAAATTACATTGTTGCCCTTTCGCTGACCTCTTCACTGTACTTGAGCGACTGGCAGCATTAAGCTATTAAGAAACAGGGCGTGCACGTTGCACCCAAAAATTTTTCATAAACACCCATCTATCATGGCTTCTTAGGAGGAAAATGTACTTTTGCCATGCTCCTGGCATCTTGGAACAACAGTACACACCATTTGGTTCTCTGACCTTATCAGCTGGGTCTAGCTGCATGTAGAGCTTAGCAAAAACAAAACACAGTTCAGTCTAGAGCATTTCCCATGGGTTCTTTTCTCTTTTTTCTCTTTGTGAATT